>OU611964.1:30000-10030000 GCA_914767545.1 Sesia apiformis
TGGGATACGGGCATACAAAGCGAGTATGCGAGGAAAGTGCGGACCTGTGCAGTCACTGCGGAGGCCCGCACATGAGAACAAAGTGCACCAGGCAGGCAGAAGGAGAGGCCCCGTCATGCAGAAACTGCCTGAGGGCGAAAATGGACCGTAAGGACCATAACGCCTTCAGCACAGACTGCCCAATTAGAAGACGGTGGGACGCATTGGCCAGAACAACAGTACTGCTAAGGGTGCACAGGGTGTGAGCCTCCCCCACCGAGTAATACAGGCGAACCTCCAGAGGAAAAAACTCGCAACGGATGAATTAATAATAGAGGCATGAAAGCAAGGAGCCACAGTAGCGCTGCTCCAGGAGCCGTACGTAGGCAGAGACAGACGCCTGAAGAACTACAGGGGCGTCAGGATCTTCCAGAACTCTGAGCAAGAAGAAGGGACTGTTAAGGCAGCAATAGCCGTCTTTGACCAAAACGTAGATATCGTACAGTACCCGGAACTCACCACAAACAACATCGTTGTGGTGGGAATTAGAACGAGAGTCTGGGAGATCACACTGGTTTCCTACTATCTGGAACCAGATCAGCCCATAGGGCCATACCTGGAGCTCCTAAAAGAAAGCTGTGTGCAAATTGGCCTCAAGAGACTTGTCCTCGGAGGTGACGCAAACGCGAAAAGCGTATGGTGGGGGAGTGCTAAAACAGACGGCAGGGGGGAAGAAATGTCCGGCTTCCTGGGAGATCTTGGTCTCCATATACTGAACCAAGGGGACACTCCGACTTTCGACACAATAAGAGGCGGCAAACATGTCGCTATGTCGCTATGTCGTGATGTCGCCATGTAGCTATGTCGACATCACGGCGTGTTCTAACGACATACTAGACCTGGTGGAAGACTGGAAGGTCAAGGAAGGCCTGACAAGCTCGGACCACAACGGCATAACATTCAAGATAAAATTAAAAAGAGAAAAGGGCATTAAAATAGCAAGAACAACAAGAAAATATAATACTAATAAAGCAAATTGGAGCCAGTTCCATGAGAAACTGGCCCAACTAAAATCAGAATACAAAATTAACACTGAAGAAATGGAAAAAATTAATAATAAAGATGAGCTCGAAAATCTAATAAGTAAATTTAATAATATAATTACAAACACATGTACAGAGATAATGCCGAAAAAGAAAAACTTAGAAAGAATCACTATGCCGTGGTGGACTCCCGAGCTTGCAAAAATGAAGAAGGAAGTCACCACCAGGAGACGCCGCATTAGATGTGCTGCGCCAATACGCAGGTCGAAGGTCGTCGAGGAATACCTAAAGGCGAAAGAGGTATATGAAGGGGAGGCCAAGAAAGCCCAAACAGAAAGTTGGAAGGGCTTCTGCCAGAAGCAAACCAGGGAGGGGGTTTGGGAAGGTATATACAGGGTGATCGTAAAAACGGATAAGAGAAGGATGTGGCCCTGGCCGTGATGGGGAAAACACTGAGCGAAAAGGAGTCGGTGAGGCTGCTGGCTGAAACCTTCTACCCGGAGGACTCCGAGGAGGGGGAGAACTCAGACCATCGCCAAACCAGAGCTCAGGCAGATCAAGTAAACGGCTGGGTACATAATGAAAAACATGACCCACCGTTTACCTTGACCGAAATGGAATTGGCGATGGGGGGCCTCAACCCCAAGAAAGCCCCCGGAGTGGATGGTTTTACAGCAGACATATGCCAACATGTCCAGTCCGCCGACCCGCAGCTGCTCCTAAGGATCTTTAACAGATGCCTGCAACTTAGCCACTTCCCCAAGATCTGGAAGGAGGCGACAGTTGTAGCCCTGCGGAAACCGGGGAAGGATGATTACTCCAGCCCAAAATCCTACAGGCCGATAGGTCTTCTGCCGGTCATGGGGAAGGTTCTGGAGAAAATGGTTGTGGGGAGGCTAAAGTGGCACCTCACACCAAAGATGAGCACCCGCCAGTATGGTTTTATGCCACAAAAAAGCAACGAAGACTCCCTCTATGACCTGATACAACATATACGCGAAAAGCTCCAAGAGAAGAAGCTAGTGGTAGTTGTATCATTGGACATAGAGGGGGCCTTCGACAATGCTTGGTGGCCTGCCATAAAAACCAGACTGGCCGAAGAAGAGTGTCCGGTTAACCTCCGGCGGATAATGACCAGTTACCTTGAAGATCGTAAGGTACGGGTCAGATATGCCGGAGAGGAATACATAAAGGACACTCACAAAGGGTGCGTACAGGGGTCCATTGCAGGACCCCTCCTTTGGAACCTCCTCATCGACCCACTTTTAAGGGGCCTGGAACAGCGAGGCGACTACGTGCAGGCGTATGTTGACGATGTCGTCCTGGTGTTCGCCGGTGGCACTGCGCGGGAAGTGCAAGGGCAAGCCAATGCCGCCCTCGAGTATGTTCGGGGGTGGGGCGTCAAAAATAAGCTGAAGTTCGCGCCGCATAAAACCAATGCAATGGCGCTAACAAGAAAGCTAAAGTTTGACGCGCCACTCCTGAGCATGGGCGGGGTCGACATTGGAATGTCAGACGAGATTAAGATCCTGGGGCTCACAGTAGACAGGAAGCTGAACTTCAACGCCCATATTGCGAACACCTGCAAAAAGGCGTTGAATGTTTATAAGCAACTGTCTAGAGCCGCCAGGATAAGTTGGGGGCTCCACCCAGACATAATACGTATTATATATACGGCAACGGTGGAGCCCATAATCTTGTATGCCGCCAGCGCATGGGCACCGGCGGCCTCCAGACTGGGCGTCAAACGGCAGCTGAACGTAGTTCAAAGAGGCTTTGCCCAAAAGCTCTGCAAAGCCTACCGCACTGTCTCCCTAAATTCGGCACTATTACTAGCCGGGATATTACCACTCGACCTCAGAATCCAGGAGGCAGCCGCCCTATATGAGGTCAAGAGAGGGATACCCCGGATGATGCCGAAAGACGGGGAGGTAGAGCGCAGGGTGGCATTTGCAGACACTCCGCATCCGGCAAAACATATGGGTCTACAGTTTATAAACCTGGTAGACCCAAAACAATGCGAAGAAATAACAACAGCAGTAAAAATTTTCACCGACGGCTCTAAGATTGAGGGCAAAGTGGGAGCTTCATTATCCATATGGAAGAATGAAGCCGAAACCAGAGCCCTCAAGCTTAGACTGTCGCCCTACTGCACGGTCTACCAGGCGGAACTGCTAGCCATATGCAGAGCCTCGCGGTATATCCTCCAATGCGGAGAGTCGAGCTTTGGCATTTTCAGCGACTCACGCTCGGCGTTGGAAACCATCGTCAACCCTTGCAGTCCCCACCCTCTAGCCATCGAAACGAGGGCCAACATCCGATATGGTGTACTCCAAAACAAAGAAGTTTCTTTGTTTTGGATTAAAGCACATGCGGGGATGGAAGGGAATGAGCGCGCTGACCAGCTGGCCAAACTGGCTGCCAGAAACCTGAAAGTAAAGGCAGAGTATGATAGTTATCCGGTTTCATTCATGAAGCGACAGATCCGCAAGGACTCGCTTGATGAATGGAACCGGCGCTACCAAGAAGGAGAAACGGCTGCTGTAACCAAAGCCTTCCTACTGGACGCCATAAGGGCACATGGCATAATTAGAAAGATCCGGATGGAGTCAGTCATCGCTCAAGTGTTAACGGGACACGGCGGATTCTCCGAGTACTTGAATCGCTTCAAGTGCAAGGAGAGCCCGGCGTGTATCTGTGACCCAGACGTGGCTGAGGGTATATTGCACCTCATTGTTGATTGCCCTGTATATGGAAAGAGAAGATTTGAAGCAGAAATGCTAATGAACAGAAATATAAAACAGGATAATCTCGCTGTGCTTATGGATGGGGACGACACACGACACGTACTCCTGGAGTTCTGTCGGCACGTAGCCAAAGGGGCAATACACAGAAACAAATAATAAAAAAGCACGACAGAACGGAAGGAGTATGAGATAAATATATATAAGATTTTAAAAATATGACGGGCTCTGACCTATACATCAGAGCCAAAAATTAGTATAAGATAAAATAAGATAGATATAAGCTGTACATAGTACATAGAAATTTCTTACGATTTGACAAACTGACCATATACATCAGTAAAAACGATGCAATCAGCACACACGCAAAGACTTCCGACCTGTACATCGGAAGTCAAATGCAAATAATTAGAATAGCAAGAACTTAACAACAAGACGAATACAGACTCTGACGTCCATATCAGAGGTTCTTGCAATCGGGGGGTTTTAGCCGGTACAAATCCGGCATCGCCTTCCGCCGGAATACAGAACATCTTATAGCGGAAGGCATCCAAGAGGATTTCCCCCCGAAGAGAAAAAAAAAAAAAAAAAAAAAAACCCAAAACCTAACCTAACCTAACCCAAAACCTAACACACCTTTACACACTTTGCTCACACACCTTTGCTGCTTTACACACCGCTCTCCAGGTTATCCGCAGCGCCAAGGCCTTGACATTAGGGCGGCTTTTGACAATGCTTGGTGGCCCGCCCTATTCTCCACAGACTGCGACATATTCGATGCCCCAAAAATATCTACAATGGGGTGTGTAACATTGGGGTGTAAGGGGTCCCAACCTACATCTCTGGGACCCAAGCCAACCTCACTGGCTCGTGGTGCACCCTGCCGACCAACGAACGAGGCTCTGGCGACCCGCCACCACGCACGGGACCAGCGCGGCGGGTTACGCCCCCCCCCCCCTCCCCCTATGGCAGAAAAAGTAAAACGGCCCCAAGTTCCCAGTCGCGCTCCCGGGCGGCTCCAGTCGCAACACCGGCGTGGACGACGGGCGCTGGTCGAGCGCTGGAGCCAGGGGTGCTAAGAATCTCTGGGCGGGATTCCACCGTCGAACGACCAGGGCTTTTAAAACGGATTACCGACGTAGGTTGTCACTGGTGACTTACAACACGCGCACTTTGAGGACAGACGAGAAGATCGCTGAGCTGGAAGAGGAGATAGGCAAGTTGCACTGGGATATCTTGGGGTTATCAGAAATCCGAAGAAAGGGGGAGGACACGATAACCCTGAAATCCGGCAACTTGTTCTATTACCGGGAGGGCGACCAGCAGTCCCAAGGTGGTGTCGGGTTTATCGTCCACAAGTCCCTCGTAAACAATGTTGTAGTGCAAACACATCACGAGTGTGTGCAGGGTCGCGTACCTTATACTCAGAAGAGATATTCGTTGAAGGTCATACAGGTCTACGCATCGACCTCGGCACACCCGGATAACGAACTGGAAGCAATGTATGAGGACATTAGTAGAGCCATACATGCTTCGAAAACACACTACAATATTGTTATGGGGGATTTCAACGCGAAACTGGGCAAAAGAGGCGACGATGAGTTGAGAGTGGGGCAATTTGGATGTGGGCACCGGAACCAGAGGGGCCAGAGACTGGCCGACTTTCTTGAGAAAGAGGGACTCTTTATGATGAACTCTTTCTTCAAGAAGCCGCCTCATAGGAAGTGGACCTGGATGAGCTCCGACGGTACCGTTAAAAATGAGATAGACTTCATTATGGCCACAAAGAGACAAATATTCAATGATGTCTCCGTGATCCACAGGGTGAAAACCGGTAGTTATCACCGAATGGTTAGAGGCACATTGAATATAAACGTCAAGTTGGAAAGGTCCCGCCTGATGAAGTCTACGCTCCGACCTACTGCTGCCCACATACAAAACCCCGAAAGCTTTCAGCTTGAATTGTCAAATCGCTTCGATTGCCTAGAGGATTGCGTTGCAGTGGACGATATCAACAACAGGTTGGTAGAAACTGTCCATACGGTGGGGTCTAAATTCTTCAGACATCGTCGAAGAGATGGACCCCAAAAGCTCACCGATCACACCCTCGACCTCTTGGCGGAACGACCTTCGATGACACTGCAGACTCCTGATGACGCGGAAGCATATCGGCAGCTCAATAGACGGATTCACCAGTCCTTGCGACACGACATCCGTCTCTTTAATACTAATCGTATTAAGGAGACGATAGAGCGGAATAAAGGCTCCAAAGTGTTCGCAAGAGACTTATCTATTGGGCAGAGCCAGTTGACGAAGCTGAAGAGGGAGGACGGCAGTGTCACTTCCGACAAACAAGAGGTACTGAGGGAGATCGAGAAGTTCTATGGACAGTTGTATACCTCGGTCGCTAAAGCTGTTGGCAACTTGGCCAAAGACCCAAGAGCCAAGTTGACCCGACACTATACCGAAGACATCCCGGACATCAGCCTGTACGAGATTAGGATGGCCCTCAAACAGCTTAGAAACAACAAGGCGCCGGGTGAGGACGGAATCACTTCAAAGCTTCTGAAAGCAGGTGGAACACCGGTACTGAAAGTCCTTCAGAAGCTCTTTAATTCCGTCTTGCTCGAAGGTATTACGTCGGAGGCATGGAACAGAAGCATGGTGGTGCTCTTCTTCAAGAAAGGCGACAAGACCTTGTTGAAGAACTATAGGCCCATCTCGCTTCTGAGCCATGTTTATAAGCTGTTTTCGAGGGTTATCACGAATCGTCTCGAGCGCAGGTTTGATGACTTCCAGCCTCCCGAACAAGCCGGTTTCCGAAAAGGCCCATAGTACCATAGACCACATCCATACGCTGCGGCAAGCTATACAGAAGACCGAGGAGTATAACTTGCCATTATGCTTAGCGTTTGTGGACTATGAGAAAGCCTTTGATTCGATCGAGACTTGGGCAGTGTTACAGTCCCTCCAGTGGTGCCATATTGACTATCGGTATATCGAAGTGTTGAAGTGTTTGTATAACAACGCCACCATGTCAGTCCGAGTGCAGGAAGGGAACACGGAGCCGATTCCATTGCAGAGGGGTGTGAGACAAGGAGATGTCATCTCTCCTAAGCTCTTCGCCAATGCGATGGAAGACGCTTTCAAGCTCCTGGAATGGAAAGGACACGGCATCAACGTTGATGGTGAATGCATCACTCACCTTCGATTTGCCGACGATATCGTGGTCATGGCAGAATCACTGGAGGATCTTAGTACAATGCTCGGAGACCTCAATCGAGTTTCCCAACAGGTGGGCCTTAAAATGAACATGGACAAGACGAAAATCATGTCGAATGTCCATGTCGTGCCCACCCCAGTTTCAGTTGGGAGCTCGATTCTCGAAGTTGTTGACGAGTACGTCTACCTAGGCCAATCGGTCCAACTAGGTAGGTCCAACTTCGAGAAAGAGGTCAATCGACGAATCCAACTCGGCTGGGCAGCGTTCGGGAAGCTACGCAGCGTCTTCTCGTCCAAAATACCTCAGTGCTTGAAGACGAAGGTCTTCGACCAGTGTGTGTTGCCAGTGATGACCTACGGCACCGAGACGTGGTCTCTGACTATGGGCCTCATAAATAAGCTCACTGTCGCACAGCGAGCTATGGAGAGGGCTATGCTCGGGGTTTCCCTACGTGATCGAATCAGGAATGAGGAGATCCGTAGACGAACTAAAGTCACCGACATAGTCTCTCGGGTTAGCAAGCTGAAGTGGCAGTGGGCAAGGCACATATCTCGAAGAACCGATGGCCGATGGGGCAGAGGGGTTCTCGAATGGAGACCACGTACCGGCGGACGAAGCCGAGGACGTCCATCTGCTAGATGGACAGACGACCTCATAAAGGTTGCGGGCACCCGCTGGATGCAGGTCGCTGCCGATAGGTCTAAATGGCGGACAATGGGGGAGGCCTATGTCCAGCAGTGGACGTCCAAGGGCTGAAATGATGATGATGATGATGAAAAACATCTATGGGCTCATACGGAGATATGTTGCAGAACGGACAGTCATTCTAGACCACACCGGCTCCAACGTCTCTAAAAAGACCTCTAAGGGTTGCATCCAGGGATCTGCATGCGGTCCAATACTTTGGAATATCATCCTGGAAGAGCTCCTTGACACTCCATTACCGGCTGGATGCCATTTGGAGGCCTTTGCGTATGATGTGCTACTTATCGTCTCGGCCAAACGTGTGGAAGAACTCCAAGACACGACTAACTAGGCCCTGGCTGTCGTTAAGCTGACTTCCGGGCCTGCGAAAACACAAGCGATTGTCTTCACCCCTAAGGCTAAGATGGCAAATCTTCGTATGGAGGGTCATCACCTCACACGCCTGGCGGCGAAGAGAAAATATGCTAGAAGGACTCAGAAATCCATGCAGCGCGGATTCGCTATTAAAGCCATCAGAGCCTTCCGAACCATCTCCACTTCGGCCGCGCTCGCCTTGGCTCAGTTCATGCCTCTGGATCTCAAAATCAGCGAAGTCCACGCTACTGAAAATGTCCGGCTGTCTGGGCATACTGATTTCCTACCGCACGACATACCTATCGAACGACTCACACCCCCTCACCTTCTCCTTCACCCTGCTCATAGAATCTCAATTAAACCACTTACCACTATGGATGCAGAAGACCTGAGCAATCCAAATACACTTGCACCAATTCATATTTTCACCGGTGGCAGCAAACTAAAAGACGAAGCTGTGGATGTGTGTATGGTGCATTTGTGTGTATGGAGAGCGATATATGTATACACACAAAAAAAAAAAGCTAAAACTCCACAGAAGCTGCACGGTGTACCAGGCGGAACTGTATGCTATCCTGGCCGCCCGCCGGTGGGTGGCGGATGGTAGGTATTCCTACTCAATCATCCACACCGACTCAATGTCATCGATTTTAGCGTTGCAACATCGATCTAATACACATTCTCTAATCTCCAACATCCACGCCACAATCAATCATATACACTCCTACCAGGGGAAGATCGTCTTCACCTGGGTCAGGAGTCACACGGGCATCGCTGGAAACGAAACGGCTGACGGCGCGGCTAAGAGTGCCGCGTCGTCACTACATAAAGCCCCGGATTACAGCAGATTCCCTATATCATATGTTAAGCATAACCTATATCATATGTTAAGCATAATTCACGCATAAACAACTTAGCAATATGGCAATCGCGTTATGAGAGCGCACCACAAGGCGCTCACACACGCGGACTTCTCCCGCGTCATATTGACATCGACACATTATGGAAAATGGTGGGTAAGTCCTTTCATCTCACACAGATCCTTACTGGACATGGCTTCCACAATCGCTTCAAAATTACCGACAATAACAGGTGCCCCTGCGATGACACCACCTTCCAAAGCCTAGACCATTTCATCCAGGATTGCCCTCGCTTTGGCAGTATCCGCCTTCATCACTTATTACTCTGTAGTAACATCAGTGTCTCCATGCAATTTAGTGGACCTATTACACAAACAAACCGCTCTAGAATCATTCGACAAACTGGTCGGATGCATAGTTGGGCAACTTAAACACTTTAATTCTTCTTAAAATCGCCCTTTATCGTTTGTACTCTACTCTTAGGTTTATATAATTACACTTCTCTTTAGTCATTTCTATTATTTGATTACTCTATTTTTAAGTTTGTATTCATTTTTTCTGTTTTTTTATTTCTCTGTATGATTACAGATTTTTAACAATTGATATTTAACAAGTTTGCATTATGATGTAATCATTTTCTTTTCTTTCCATATTTACCCTTTTTTTTTCTTTTCTTTCTTTAATCTTAGTTTAAGTTAGCTTGGGCATTAGCCTACATAAATGTTGAGGCTCATTTCTAATGTAAAATTGGCCTGTAGTATCAAGCCTGTAGCTCGGGCCATTCATTTGTTTCTTTCTAATTGTATTTAGTTTAAGCATTTCTGACAATATACTCCCCCTGTCGGCGGCGGATTTACCTGGCAGGGGAAAACAAAAAAAAAAACGAAAATCTAACCTAACTGAAAACCTATCCCAAAACCTAACCTAACCGAAAACGCGACGCTGGATCTAGTTATGCTAACACTTCAGGATGCATTAGATGAAATGGGATTTTACATTTTAAATTAAGGAAATTAACCAACGTTTGATACAAAAAGTGGAGACAAACTATTTTTACTAGTCAAGTAATAACGGCATGTAACATACAAATATTGAAAATAGGAAAGAATTGGAAATTAGACAAAGAACTTGTAAACTAAAATCATAACGGCATAACATTTTTAATCTTACTTGATGAGCCGCAGGAAAAAAATAACCTAAACTAGAATCTATAACATGAAGAAAGATAGATGATTAGAATTCAAAACGTATTCATTAATGCCCTAGAAGGGAATGAAATAAATGTACCTAATAGACCCATTTCATTTATTTTCAATGTAAGCAGTATAGCTTGTTCGAAAGCGCTAGAACCGACCTGAGGTAGTTGCGCGCGTAGGCCGCGGATAGGAATAACATGCGGCTGTCGGACACCGACGCCGTAACACGTATTATTTCTACCGCACACTGGGTTAGATACACGCGGGACGAAATATCTCACGATGAGTCGAGCGATAAGACGAGAAATTAAGTGTTGTGTAAATAAGGTTTACGAATATTTCTGTAAAGGGAAAGCGGATAAAGACAGCAAAGAATTTATCTGTCATACGCCAAAACCTATTTTGGATCAGGTTAGGTTGGTTTTTGGGTTAGTTTAAGTTCCTGTGTGGAGATTTTAGTCTTCCATCGGGCGCGTCCCAAAGTGGTAGATAAGGAAACGGCGTCCAGGTGTGGGTGATATCGGGGTAACCCGGCGTGAACCAAAACCCGGCGATGCGAGTTTCTCTGCGTGTCCCTCTGAATAGCAGATGGCACATTGGAGAAGCAAGGACGGGCTCGGTGAGCACTACACCTGACGGTGGGCAGGCAAGGGGAGGACTTCTTATCCTTTGCCACCGCTGTATATCGTAATCCCGTCTCGAGTCGAGACAGAGGGTCTTGGTAGGACAAAACCTCCGACTGAGAGGGAACCAGTCGGTGGCCAGCCGTGGGATATCGCCCAGCCTTCCTGTGATATTACTCGGGCTCAGGGGGACATTGCCTGGGTGTTGTATTTCCTGTACTGTAGTTTTAGACGGTAAGTGCGACCTGGGATGGTCGCATGATCGCCCCATGAGAATGGGGTATCTATGAAGATTTCGCCGGGTAAATAATTATTAAAAAAAAAAATACAAGGATCCTTTCTATTATGACACGAATGTTACGTGATGATTTGATGAATTATACGGTGATACTTATTGCATAATAAGGATAGATTATAAAATAAAACAAAAATTTAAACGTATATGTAATTTATTCAATAAAACGCAGAACCCCAGGAAGTCACTTAAACAATATTGACAAGTAGATAATGCCAAAAGGCACATTTATTTCACTATACATATTTTCATTTCATTTACAATGGCGGTTTTCACATCCACAATGATTTAACAGAATTCGACATGAACATTGTTACAATATAAAATATGTGATCAAAGTTCTGGGCCGAGTGGGACTGGGCTGGGTGAGTGGTCTGTGTGTGTGTGTGTGTGTGTGTGTGTGTGTATGTACATTCGGCGCAAGCACGCTCAAGCCACTCGTCTCACTGACGCGTGGAAACTAGTATGTAGCAAACGGAGCGAGTGTATGTAATTGCCGTTGCTCGCACAAATTGCTGGAACGATGTATAACGATGCGATGAGAACAGTATAGTAGTCAACTACTTATTTATACGCGAAATTTTTACGGTTTTTAACATGAAAGTTCCCTATCGCTTTGTTGGCAATAATGAAACAAAAGTGCTCAACTAGTTTACCGCGAGTCGCGGGTCCAGAGTTGCCTCACTTGAACCCCGCAAGTCTAGACATGTTACAATCAATAATGTTTCTATCTTTTACTTCAATTGAATTAATCAATACTGATTCGGTCAGTATTGAAATGAATTGACAATTGATTCTATCTGCAAAAAAAACTGTGATCGCCATGACAACACAATCCAAACTATGTGCACTGTTGTCAGTGGTTCAATGACAACAATGGCGTCGCGCATTTTGGATGATTTTGATTTGATGTCCATATTTATTTTCCACAATAGCGAGGCGCCAAGGCGCGGAAGCGAGGCCGCACGTGACCGAGTCACAGATTATCACTAAACTTTTTGAGATATAAAATATATTTGGAGCGTCAAGTTTAGTTTGAATTGTACAAGTCGACAGTGCGACTACTTTGTTTATCGGCATACAGGTTGGTAGTCACTTCTGTAGTGTGTCCGGTTGTAACGCGCCGGACGCTCCTTTACAATAATTACTAATTAATGGCGTAAAATTATATAGTATTGCACTATATATATATTTAAAAATATTACAGTATAATGTATGCGTATAGTTAGTTGAGTGAAGGATGACAATGCAAGTGTTGCACTCAAATATCTATGCATCTCTATCGTCCTCTAAGCTTATATGTAATATAATAATATAAGTACAACTAGTGCATCGTACAGCACACATACAGGTAGTGTTCGACTCGATCTTTGTAATTACTAGGTTTCAATTAACAACAAATATATTTTTGGTTAAAGTAAAAACATTAAAAAAAACTTAATGCGATTAAATTATAATATTAAAATATTAACAATGGCGGGCGAGACGTCGACCCCCCCCCCCCCCCCACCCGCATCCGGTCGCCGCCCAGTTTACGACTTCTTCCTGTAATGACAACAAATTGCTTTATTAATACATTGATTGCATCGAGGATTTTATAGAAGATAAGAAACTAAATTGTGATAGATGCATAATTTGCATGAATGAATAATCTGACATTCAGCATACGCTGAACAAATGCATAAACTAATGGGAGAGGCAGTATTATCGCTGAAACGGTTTCTAGACAACGAACGGTAAGATAAAAGAAAGAGTGTCGGCAACTGAGTGTTCACACAAATACAAACTGGAAGTAGTAGTTCTGTTAAACGTAAATCAGTATTTTTCATTTACTGGGTATGTTTGAAAGTTTATGTTTGTCTCAAGTTAAGGTACAACCTTCGTCTACTAATTTCACCTTCAGTTATCAGGAAAATGTAGCAAACGTATAGCGGTCAACTATTTAAAATGTCCAATTAATGTACATTCTGAAATGGTATAACACATGGTTTCCTCTTTCAGAAACGATGATATTGCTGTTCAAATATAAAGGGAGCTATTTTTATCAAATTATAATTTTCAACGTAAAATATTTTATTTAATTTTCAATAATAATGTGCATTAAATTGAATTTAAGTCGTAATTTATTTATCACGGCATGCGAGGGATTAAAGAAAGAAGAAATGTAATACATTTAATTTAATATGAGAATTAAAGAATACGCTCAAATTGTGTGACGCCTGAGCTGACGCAGCCTCTATATCGTATGAAGGTCGTCTCGAGCAGGCGACCATATCTTCGGTCACTATTTCGGTATTCACTTATCGAATTTATTTAATTTACGTTATTTTTTTTCTTATTTTGTTATATTCTAAATAAGAGATGTGCCTGCGGACCCCAACGGATAAGACTCGCGGACACCAGTCGGACCCGCGGTTGGGAAATACGGAGTTAGAGCAATGAAAATGAACTTTAAAACCATCGTAATTACCAATGCAATTTCTTTTTGTAATTTTTATTTTAAAATAAACGCATAACAACGTTCACAAACATGCAAAACATAATTAAGAGTATACAATTAAGATAAGACTAAAGTTCAGTATGTATCCCGATTAAAGACGTTCACAACGTGGATAGAAACTTATTTAGGGTGGATCGGGTCATTATGACACAAAGAAATAATTCTAATTTAATCGTGTGAACGCTCAGTCAGTCGTCAATGTTTTACGTCAATATAGAGACGCTCGTTGAATAAAGTGTAGTAATGTGTAGGTAGTTATTGTTCGCGTGAGGTGTGTGTGGCGCCGTGCGGGCGTGCGGGCGTGTGGTGCACTCACTGGTCGTGGTTGTCGGTATCGGAGTCCTCGAGCTCGGGCTTAGTGCGGCGCTTCTCGTACACGAGTATGATCGCGCACAGGATGAACACCTCCGCGCAGATGCCGAGGAAGGGCCACAGCGCCGCGTACATGTCCTTCACTCGCAGCACTGAAGCGGCGGCGTCGTCTCCCGCGTGGCACCAGTATCGACCCGCGTCGGTACGATCGGCCGCTTCCACGATCAACTCTGCGTCCTCGACGCCTTGTTCGCTACGTTGCAGCACGGGGCGTCCATCGAGTGCCGCTACCACATCCGTGCTGTTAGCGACCTCCTCGCTGGTGTTGCTGTACGTCCATCGCACGCGCGGATACGGCTTGCCGATCACCTGCCGCAAGTACATCCAATCAAACATATTACAACAAAAAGATAGAAGCTTTGGGAACCGGTAGATCTTTTAATGTGAACAACTAATTAAAAGGAATATGCAACATAACAAATTACATAATAGTAAATTTAGCTGCAAATAGGAAAACATGGAAAAGGAAGAAAGGTAGATTCATTGGAGAAGCGCGCGCAGGAGATATAACGGACAGAAAGAATAACAGAAAACTAACCACAAAGACAAAGTAACAGAATATAATAACCACTGTGAATAAGTGTTAGTGATATCACTACTAGCTCAAAGGTATGTTAAATATATATATAGTACATATCAGGTATAATCTTGAATTTATCAAATTCTCTTTTCTGAAGCCCTAATAAATATACTCTTAGTTTATTTTTTGAAGCTCACTTGCTCTGGCCATTCCTTATTGGAGGCAGTATGTCAATAAGAGATAGATGGCAATTAACGTGCAACAATCAGTAACAGTACATAAATTAAGATGTATCATTACACAATCAGTAAGATTACAATTACAACAAGAGTACAATCATTGTTGTTAATTAATTAAAATACATTAAAATGCTCTGATAACAATTTTAGTCACATTAAAAGAGCTTTCCTGTAAAATTACATTTTTATACATATCCGTTTTTACTTTGCTGTCAGTACGAAAACTGCAAAGGAATAAATGAACAAAATGAAATGACAGTTATTGTCCATAGAGTTATACACACCTTGCACACGAGCTTCAGCTTCTGACCCTCGACGACGTTGGCGTTGGCGGAGAGCTTGGCGATGGGTCGCGCGTGCACGCGCCACTGCTGCTCGCCGTCGGCCGCGTTGCACGAGTAGTTCCCGTAGTCGTCCTCGTGCGCGCGCCGCGATATGTTGAACGTGTTGCCGTCCAGCTTGTACCGGTCCTTCAGATCGGGGATCGTATCCACAACAGTTCCGTTCTTCTTCCTGCAACGATACAAGTAACCTAACTTGCACACAGCACAGTTCCAACACCTGGGGACTCGTAAATACGTATGCATGCGAAGACTTACACGTGCCACCGTGTTGCTCGGTATTTTCTGTCGTACAATCCACAATTGAATGTTTACTAGCCTACTTTATGGTATACCTAGACTGCGGTCGATCAATGTCGACATTAATCGCCCAAACACACAATTGATGGCACTGGACGGTAGTAGAGTACATAGATTGATCGATTATCGATCGATATCTACGGCTATATAGTTTGAAGCGGACTGCATGGACGAATCGATGAACATGGAATGAAAATATTGGACGTGGGCCCTGGTGTCACGCCACCACACTAACTCGATCCACGTGTATCAACCGCAGTTTAGATGCATCTTTACTTGCCTCCTATTTACTTGAAAATCAGAGAATCTGATTTAATAAAAATAAATCCTATTCAACTGAACATAAGGATTATTGATTATTAAGTATTTATTAATTATTGTAATTCCATTTATAAGAGCGAGAATAAATAAATGATTGCATTTAGTTGACTATTTAATTCAAATATTGAAGGCATGGGTAAAGAGGGTGCCACTATGAACGAAAACCAACCAAACATCTATAACTTAAAGCCGCAAACAAATATTTGTAGTCTAGTTTATTGTTCGCTATGTTGGTAAGAATTCATATAAATAACGGAGATTAATGTGCGGTGTGCTGTGATTTGATTACGCTCGCGGTGTCTCTGCGCCACGCAGAGTTATCATAACCTTCGCGGCGATAAGATACGACACTCCGCAGTGTTGCAGGACACATACTGTCGCATTCTAATATTTAAACACGCACATGATGGCATCAACAGCTTGACTGTACACTTGAGCTCAAAACATTACCTTGTTATGCGATCATAGCCAACACCTTGCAACTTATCTATTATACCAGTGAGGTCCAAAAGTTTCTCGCCTGATATATTTCTAGATGTCAAAAAAAAAATCATACCTCATTGTAATTGTCATTTGCTAATTCGTGTATGTTTCACGCTGGTTAGTTTTGATTCCTTGACTTTTAGAAGAGGGCTTTCAAAAACAACAGTCCTTACAATTCTTCATGAACATCTTCATGAAGCCAAACCTTCTTTGAAGTGTGCGGCAGAGAACGAGTCGCGTGCTCTGAGGAACTTTTGGGGGCCTTTCAGAGAAACGAAAACGATTTTAGAAGTCAATTGTTACTGGGGATGAAATTATAGTTCTTTACTATGATCCCCTTTCCAAAGGGGAGTCAATGGGGTGGCATCGTTCTGGTAAAGAACCGCCTAGAAAGGTAAAGGTGACTCAGTCCACTAAAAAGATTATTTTTTCAATATTATGGGATTGTGGAGGAATATTGCTAATAGACGTAAAAGAAGGCAATACTACAGCGACTAGAAGTTATTATGCTAACCTTATAGAGCAATTATGAGAAGCAATCAAGCAGAAATGTCAGGGAATACTAAGCAAAGATGTGCAGCCTCTGCATGACAATGCATCAGGCCACGCCGCCGCAATTGCGAAAGGTGGTGTTTCAAAGTGTGGCTTCACGGAAATTCGCCGCCCACCCTATAGTCCTGACTTGGCTCCCAGTAATTACTATTTATTCTCAAATCTCAAGGTGGACACTTAAGGGGTAAAAAATCTTCTACTGATGATAATGTGACCTGCGGATTTCGCCCATTTTGAAGACAAAACTTCTGCCTATATTTATACTGGAATAGAAATGCTAATTAAACGATCTCCGAAAAGTGTGTTCAAATAGGTGGACTATATTGAAAAATAAAAATAGTTTCATGATATTGAGTCCTTTTTCTTTGTCCGGACGGAAACTTTTGGATCGTCCCTCGTTACCGTAGGTTAAGACTAATGATCAAAAGCGTACTGTATGTTTATGACTATAGGTAAGGAGAAAAATCAAATTTGCGTTTTCGCCGAAAGCGCAAATGCGAAAAATACAATGTAAATAAATGGCGACGTTTCATTTCCGTAAGTTTTATTCGTTTTATTTATCATAATTATCAGGCATTTTAAGTACCAACAATACATTTAGATTTTTGCCATATTTAATTGGAGAAACGCGCGTTTAGCCGCAGTCTTCTTTAACTACTGGCTTCTTAATACATAATTGTACGAGTATTTCAAAGTTACCAGATTATTATTAATAATTGATAATTTCTCGATTAAGTTATACACACCAGACGATGGGATCCTTGCTATCGCCGGCAATGGTACAGGTGAGGGTAATGTTGCCTTTCACATCGAAGAGCACAATCGGCGCCTCGTCATCGCTCGTCACACTCGCCTCGCCTGCAACACCCGAGTAAAATTCAATTCTCGCATTGAAAGCTATACCGCGAGTTGACCGTTGGGGACACTATGCGACATGCGGGGGGTCAACGACTTAGTGATCAATAAGTACGGCGCCGATAAACGACTACCGCACACAATAAAGCTCTGCAATCGGAATAATCCTCCGCAAATAAGTCGTGTGTGAGACGCAGTGTGCACACGCTCGCTGCGGCGTGCGTCAGAAACAGCTTCTCTCCGATTAATTTGCAGGAAATATCAATAAAGGTAAATTACGTTATTACACACTTATACTACTGCGACATAAAACCGAGCAAAGGATAAAAAGGATGAAAAAGGGTAATGTAGTCACACTAAAATTAGTTATACATAATGCATCATGTTAAACTGTACAAACAGTTAAATAAAAATGTGTGCAGCGATGATAAGACGCACAAACTCACTACCTATAGGTACTAGGTGTTCTTGATGATGAAATGTACTCGTATTGCGCGGGAGGGCAATGCAGCTATGTATTATTAAAAAAAATGTTCAAATACTCAATATACTTCTAAAGCAAAATGATCAAATATTTAGTTTTATTACAAAGCACAATAGATATTTATCAATCATTACATTCTTAAAAATACTGGCGTCTAATAGTATACATATTTAATGCTATCTACTGACGTACTTAATTCATACACACTTGTACAAAATCTGATAACAAAATTACTTACAATTAGTTTAAAATAATAGCAACGTAGTCATATAACTAGTAGATAATATTTGTAGGTGCTGTGCTCTAGCCGTGTACTGGTAGGGCGCGTTCACGCTGAACTTCATTAAGTTCCGAAGCTTCCGTCCTCTGGTTATCAAGTTTACCAGCTATGACCAGCTACGCCCCAAGCGAACAAAAATACTCCACTTGCGAGTTTCAAGCCTTTCCTAACATGTTTAACGAGGTTTCACATAATCAAGGTAACAAACGAGATTCAACGTGAGCCCGCAACTGGCAGCTGTGAAAAGCCTTCAATCAAACTACTCTTATTACGACAATCTACTCATATTTACTAGATAGTAATATATTGCTGAAAGGCCTACATTTACTTACCACAAGTCATTGAAATAAACACATTTTATATTAGTGAAATATCCATATATTTTAGAAGCTAAATTTAGTAAAACAGTATACCTTTCTGCAATAACACTTCAACTAAACAATAATATCAAAGTTTACAAGTAGGTTACAAATCAATCCTACGGGGAAGTGGAAGTACAATGTAATAATTGGCAAGTATGTACTGTATCGAACTTTATACGAGGGTGGATCCAGTTCAAAAATTAATAATGAAACCTTAGTTTTCAGTACCAAATGTATTTTCCACAGTGCCTGTAACAGCGACCCACATCCGTAAGTGTTTCAAATAAACTTATAATGGCAGATTAAAACTCTACTCTAGGTACTTTCCTTGTCATCCATCAGTCATAAAATCAATATCCTGATAGAACAAGACATACAGATGTATATTTCCCTAGATATATAATTCTTAAATAAGAACCCTTAATAATTATTACCCCAATAGTAAAATTACCAGTATTTATATAGATCATTTTGTAAGGAAGAAAACTTTAAATATGTTGCCCGGAAATACCGAAATTTGAAAATCTGCAATTAAAAGTAAATGTACTGTCTCCAAGATGTTTCATGCAGCAGAAGAGTTATATGTTTAATATTTTCCTGGCAACAAATACATTCCCAGGAAGTTCAACCAAGAAAGGTTTATTTTTAAGTGAACTTATTCACTATAGTTAAACACTTTAGTGAATCGACTTTTAGAAAACTGTAACTCTATTCCATTGAAATGTTTTCCTTTTTTTTCCAGAAGTGCATTCCCTAATTCCTTTGCTGTGATGGTTATGGAATTCACTATTGGAAATTGGAATTCATTTTCCTTGAATGGGACGGGACACTATCTTTAAATCTTACAGGTCCCAATAAGTATCTATATGGAATGTTTGTCCAGATTAGTCTAGATTACTCCAGAAACAATATCATTTGGACATCACAATGAGCACCCATACTCTTGAATTTAAATATTATTGAAATTGTTTCTAATAGAATCTATTTGATACTATCATGTATATCAATGCTGGTAAAGGCGAGGCGAAAAAGGGAGATTATTCTAAAGAACTGGGGATCAGATTAATTCTCAAATAAAATACATCTTTCAAACATAGTCCCAATACCAGATTCACCCACGTATATGTACTGTCGTTTTTCCACTGTTTATGCAAATCATTAGCTTCGAAAATATGATTCAAACTACAGACGAGAACGAATAGCAAAGCAAATCAGCAATAAACTCATTCAGATACAAGTATACGCTGCATGATCGCTCCGGTACTGTCGAGAATCAGGGTGGTGGTCACGGCGCAGTTGCCTCGAGTAAAACGAACGGCTCTTAGGCGAATTAGATACGAGACGGTCAGACAACTGATAGAGATCATCACTAGTGAACGTCCGGCAAGTTCATCGTCATGAGTAGCAGTGTACGCGATATTAGTCTAGCGGTTAGGCTGCGAGTCGAAGACAAGAGCGAATAGAGCGTCGTGCGACGTGGCATCTCGAGCGGCATGCGAGCGCTACCAACACCAAGAGCGCTAGTTGTATACCGGTGCCGATGGGTGCGGAGTGTTGCGGCGGGTGTGCGGAGGGCGTCACGGAGTCGACGGTGACGTGCACGGCCTGGCGGCGGTCGCGGCTACAGGTGTAGAGGCCGGCGTGGTGTGGGCGCGCGGCGGGCGCGCGCGCCGTCGCTACCAGCCGGCCGTCGCCGGCGGACACCTCGCCGGCGGGCCGCACGTCGGCCGGCAGCTGGCCGCCGTCCAGCCGCCACTCCACGCGCTGCTCCGGCCGCAGCGTACACTCCACCTTCAGCGGGGCGCCGGCTCGCACTGTCACACTCGTCTCCACAGACGCCTCCTCTGTGCACGCCACGAACTAACCATGGATCCCCTCTACATATTGCTATATTCCACTTATTTTTCTATTATTAGTCCTATGCCCAGAGGCAATGTCCCTTCATATTGAATTAAAGCATACATACTTCACGCCTTTAAGTGTTTACA
Organism: Sesia apiformis; assembly: GCA_914767545.1. NCBI lineage: Eukaryota > Metazoa > Arthropoda > Insecta > Lepidoptera > Sesiidae > Sesia > Sesia apiformis. Next base: position 50,620 of record OU611964.1, read on the forward strand.
TAGCAGTTTGTTGAGGATTTGGCAGAGAAAGTTGTTTATATCATGAACAGAACAGATGAATTACTTGCAGGCCACATAAAACAGTTTAATAATTGTCACCTAACTTTAAGATAAGATAAAGCTATCTTATACAGACCTAACTATTCCTTAATCTGACCAATGAGTTTTTCCCACAATGGAATGGGGATGATATAGAGCGAGACGGAGCGGAGATGATGTATGTATTTGGGGGTAAGATAATGTATGTTTGGGTACCCCTTTGTTACCACTTTTCTCTGAAACCACTGAACCGATTTTAAAAGGTTTTTTATAGACATTTATAACTGCCTAAACTAATTTACTTATTGGAATGAGTCTTTCTGAAGTGGATAGTTAATGAGGTGTATATTATAAAAAACATAACTGTTAGTATCAGATGCTGAGGCCGAAGGTGGGTAAGGGAACTCCTTGAAATTTGCCCGTGCGATGTTGACGTGTAACAGGGGTAATAGCGAAATATAAATGTCACGCACGCGGCGCATGTAACATATTCATCATAATGAGATATGGTGTTGCCTTCATCACATTATATTACCTAATACATGAAATGGGGTGGGATGGGATTGAATAAAATAAGATTGGATGTTAAAATGCATCCAAATAGCTCTTATTTGTCGATAATGTTAATTAATAAAAAGAGAAATTTGTATCATTAACAAGTATTTACTTATTATATGGTATTATACATAACAAAAAAGCTGAAATAAAAATTTTCATATAACCCGATGGTTAAAAACGTAATTACCCTTGAAAAGATTAAAAGAAAAACATAAACCAGTCAGCAATCTTGTTGACACAATCTGCAATAGTTTAATACAAGCTATCACTGTTGCCATGCCTAATGGAACATCTTGTTTCTTTTACGTTAGATAAACCTTCATTACTAGTTATTAAACTATTACAGATTGTCAACAAGACTGCTCATTGGTTTATTTTTTTATTTTAAATTTTCAAAGAAAATTATTTTTTTAATGTGTGGATATTATCAAAATTTTTAATTTCATCTTTTTTATCCAATACCTATTTAAATGGACATATTTTCGAATTGAAAAATGTTTCAACATACAGCTTTATGAAATATATAAGAACTCTGTAATAATAACTCTTCCAATCTAAACAGCGCCTATTTAAATAGATATTACATAAAATAAATTCAGTAGTGGGATTAAGGAAGTCGGTATTAGAGTGCTTTACATTATACTAGCTTTTTCAAAACAAATATCATAATGTCTATTTCTGATTGCCTTGCAAAATGTTCAAAGGTACTTCTAGCAAAGGGAATGTTTAGTAAAATAAAAATTAGTTTAGGTGGTAGTAGTTAGGGTCTCTAATAACAACAAAAATCTCATTAAAATACATGAGACAAACAGACAGAGAAAAACAATAGACATTAACTTTGGCTTACTCAGTGAAATGTAATGTACACTCTGATACAGATTTTTTAAGCTAAATTGATTGGGGGCTAATCAAGAATCATGATGTGGTTGTAGGAAATGCATAAAGAGTTGTTTAACATTTTTAGACCATATTTATGTATTAAATGGGTCTTGATGCAAATGTGTACCTTTTTGTTTTTCTCAATGTTTTGGTTGGGTTACACTAATCCATTTTAATAGGTTTAATAGGTAAAAATGCAATAATCTAAAAGTTATTTTAGAACAATGTGATAAAAACCTGAACATTAATAAGTTTAATAACAAATGAAGCCACAGATTGTGAATAATTTAACAGTGATCAAAACTTCCCAAATAACAGTTTAATACACTAAATTAATGCAGCACAATTTATATTTTAATGTTATTTCTAGTGGTTTTTATTAGTAAATAATTAAAGATAAACTTTGAGGGAAAATTTATTATACATACTTTTCATTTATAAAAATTTATTTTTGAAAGAATAATAATTTTATGAAATGTTCACACATTATGTGCACTTGTGTTGTTATGGACAGCTGTGACAGAATATATGATCAGTAAGATTCAACACTCATTATTATATGGGTGACTTGAAAATGAACAGAACTTGCTTCACAATAAAGTAGTGATAATGTGAGCAAACAACAATGAAAGAGATTGTTTGATTTATACTTACTTTGGTGGGGAAATGTGTTATTTTTCATTTAGTTTAATGACTATCATAAAGCAATTTCAGACTGATAAGAGAACATGTTTATTCAATTTCTTTGCACTATTAAGGAAATGAATCTAACATATTCTTGATTAAGAATGTGTTTTAAATTATCTTACAAGTCATCTGATACATTGTCTTCACAGGTTCTAAAATATGAAAGCTGTTTTATTGTAGTTTTTGTATGCTGTATTACAGTAGAATGTGTAGCGTCTGATTAAAATTATCACTTGTTTTGTACTGACATTTTTGCACATAAACTATTATTCAAGCACCTTTAGACAACCTAGGAAAGAATTTTTGTCAAAGTTGAACAATTCCTGGATGATTCTTGTGCAAAAATGAAAATAGATATAGACCTAATTAACTGATGCAAAGAAATGAGCAAGTTACATCTAATTATTTCGGAGACTTGTAAATTCAAGGTCTTACGTTTGGCTTGAGTTGAGAATGATATAAAGGTAAATGAAGCGGAGAAAACTATTGAACAGTTCTTGAAAATAATTAAAGTAATGACATCATACATTGGTATTGGTACGGCCTCCACCTATAAGTGCAGTAATTATTGACCTAAAAATTATGAAAATAAAGATGGATTGTACTGCTATCGTCATATTGATAATTGTTCAGGAGCGTGAGTAACGTAACTTTAATGTATTCTATCTGCTAATCAAGGGCACAATAACACATTTCCTTTGTTACGGTTTGTTAGAGGAGAATTTACACTTGTGAAAACCAGTCTTTTACTTACTTTGAGCATTTGAGGGAAGCACATTGGCTAAAAATAGAAGAGCCAGTGGCAGACAGTAGACCGCTCTTCGCATGGTTATTTTTTGTCACACAACCTACAAATTTTATTTAAGGCCTCAACAAAACTAGTAGAGTACACTGGTGTTCTATTGATTCCATCAAAGAATGATCAATGAATAGAACGAATAGTAAGATGGCGTACAACTTGAAGGTAGCAACAAACTCAAAGGATATTTTTTATATAACTCATTTGGACACTGGCATAGCCATTAGTCCAAATTAGCCATTTAAAAAATAGAACATAATTGTTTTTAACACCTCATTGTTCAGTCGCGTCGAAGTAGGAGTGGCTCAGTAAAGTGCTATAATATAGTAGGTTTACTGAGGACCGAGTTGGTCCTTGAAAGAACACCACAAAGCAGTGTCACTCTTTTATTTAATTCTTCTTCTTTTCAGCCCTTGGACGTCCACTGCTGGACATAGGCCTCCCCCATTGTCCGCCATTTAGACCTATTTTATTTAATTAGGTATCAATAATTTATCACAAACAGGTTGCCTGGAAGAGATCGCCTTAGCGATGAGGTCGCCTATTGTATTCTGTCATTTATTATTTGTGCACATGTAATAACTATTGTATGCAATAAAGAGTATTTATTATTATTATTATGTAGTAATAAGTATGTACTATAAGTTTAATAAACCATCACTATTAAACCACAACTCCCACAATACACAATTTTTAAATTATTCAAACAAAAACTCAACTTTACTTCTTGGGCTCCCATAGAAAAGGCAAATTAAAGTCGTCTTAGACCGCGTTCCAAAATATGCGATTATCTAAATCTAATGCATCCTTTTGTATCTCCATAATTCAAAGGAGACGCATCATGATTTAGATTCCCAGAGCGTAGAACATGCGCAGAATCACGTTTTTTTTTTATAGAGAATTGGGCGGACGAGCAAGCGGTCCCACGGTACCTGCAACACCAGGGGGCATAATAATAATACGTATGTCCATTCGTAGTTTGATTCGAACACAATTCGGTATAACATTCAGTTCCCGACATTGTCCCGACGGTCTCACATGATGGTAAGTGTTACCGCCGCCCATGGACACCTGCAACCCGTTTACATAACAATTATTATGTTTAACCACGATAACAAAGTTTAAAATTTAGTTGATGAATCTTCGCAATTCTCGACGTGGACTAACCGCCTCTTTATTCAGCTCGTGATCATGATTGGTGCAACCCAACCGAAACCCGAGTAAAATAAATAAGGTAAACAAACGCGTTGAGACTCGTTTAAATACATAAATATATAGGAAATCGCGAAAATTTCTAATGTTATATTGACCGATGTGAATTTTTGAGCCTTCGGCGAAAAATATAGTTAACAGTTCAAGTATAACTTTTTAAACTTGTTTTGTAGGTACCTACACATTTTATATTGTAAATCGGGTTTTACAATATAAAGTAAAACTGCTCGCAGTTCGGAATGGTCCGAACCACGGTGAACCACCCGCGACTCTTCAGTCAACTCGTAACCGCGGCTGGTATGACCCGTGGCGAAACGTAGAGTAGAAATAAAATACAAAAGCCTTTAATTTTACGCATTCAGACCCGATTTACAATATAAAATGGAGGTCAACTAAACAGACGAGGCGAGTAAATTAAACAACAACATCAACATTCAAGTTTATTGATAAATAGAACATGACTGTAACACTGAGCCGAATGCCGACGGACTTGGTTCACCATCAAATGCATCAAATAAATATTCCTACACACTTGTAACATTCTCAACATTATTCACACTGGTATATACATAAAACTGCGTTCTATAGGATAAGGAACTATTCCATAACTAACCATTAACATAATATTTACTCTATACACGTACAATATATAAATTGCAATAATTACGATCTTTACACCGTCAAAACTTGTTCGAATATTGCCAATTTTTTTAAATGTGTGTTTCTAAAACACAGTAGAACAATACATACATTCACGCACTATATTTCATATTTGGTTTTTGGTGGACTGTACAAAATACTAGCCGCGTTACTCATAAGCGCTATTTTAATGATTGCTTAAAATCTCTTGACCTTTTCTAATAATTTAGAATCGGTTAGTGATAGAAAACGTTTAAAAATGAATAAACTTAAATAGCGTTTACGAGTAATGGGGTAATAATAAACCGCGACTTCATAAATTCTTGCGTCATAATATTTCTAGTTAGTGTAGTGGTCAGATCTAGCAGACGAGCTGGTGCGTCGCGCTTGTGTCGTAAACGGACAATAATTATTGATTATTAAAACAATTACTGTTTTGTAGCAGATCTAGTGCTGATGATTCTTCAGTTATGGGTTTTCTATTGTATTCTTGTCTTATTTTGAGATATTTTTCTTGCGCTTTGTGAAGTAATCCTTTATGCGGTCGCCACTTGGATCGTATACCTAAGTATAACGTATTTATCGACGACAACGATGCTGTCAAAATATAAAAATTATGAAATTAAGCATTATTTTGCGCAAGTTCATTATGCAACGCAATCAAAGACGCTGGATCTTGTTCATCTTTCACAGATATGGGTCAATGCACATACGAGTAGGTACATTAGATATTCCCCGGTTGTTACTGAGAACTAAAATGATACAAAGTGCAGAAAAACAAGTGGAACTCACTGTGACCCCGCTTATCTCCTTCAACCGAGAGAATGAGGGGACACTAATTGGGACTGGACACTCCTCACCTTTGCAGTAGTATCCAGTGGCGTGAGGAAAACAGAAGAGGATGGCCTTGGGGTGGAATCAAAGCAAATGTGACGTCTTTCGCAACGTAACCCCTAATTCCATGAATTATAAAAGAATTCACTTTTATAATTGGCTGATTATATTAATTTATATTATGTAATTGGCTGAATTGGCTGTGGCTGTACACTACTTTTTATTGTTCATACAGTTGAGTAAAAAAAAAGTATGATACTCCGACAAAGACTTAAAAGTGTTAAAAGTTTTTAAGTGATCGTGACAAACAGGAGACCGTTGACAATCACATAGGGGTTACCAACTTGAAACCAAACTTACTATATGGGTATTTGTATAAATTAACGTTAGTATTAAAAAGTTTGATTAATTGCACGCATAGACATTTTACTATAGATGTTATATACTATAGATATAGTGACTATAGATGTGATGAAAATGTTAACAAAAGAAACGTTAGTCGTAAAACAATCTGGAAATGTAAATAGAAATTCAGTAGTTGTTTATGGTACCAAACAGAAAATCAGTACCTAATTGTTTATGATACCTATGAGATCCATTTGAAATTTATCACATGACAAAACATGCCAGCAGATACGTCAATAGACATTTCAATATGGCCGCCATTGGTGGCCTTTCTAGCCGCGTTCAGTTAGAGCTTTGTCGGACTGTATTTGGCTGTAAATTGAATACAATAATTATGCAATATAACTAATTATCCAGCAGCTAGATATCTTACGAGAGAATGAGCAGATTTAGTGCGCTACCTACTGCAGATCGCACATTCCAATCGCGGCCGCCTATGACGGAATTTATTACTTTTATATGGAATAGATAGAAATAAGGTCCGCCATTGTCGCTGTTTTTTGTATATAAAATAATGATAAAGGTTTGTATTACTATTTTTTCCTCAGACTCATTTTATTGAACGAAACGAAATAAAAAAAAATACGGAAGATTGGTACAAATTGTTCTCGAGATGGAATCCAGGAATTAATAAAATGAATGAAGTTAAACCTCGCCATTCGAGAAACGCTATCTGAGATGTTTTAAAATCACAATGGGTTTTATAAGGGCTGCTTAACAAAATTATTAATTTGTCGGTTAAAATGCAAGTACTAAGCGAGCAAAATTGCAGACAAAAGTGAGTAATTAAACTGACGACAATGATGGACCTCACGTGGACAGCACAGTACTATGGGCAATACCATGCATTTGCACATCGATGGTTTTACATAACATATATTCGAGACATGAGATTATAGAACACCGAGTGTCAGACATATTAAATTGTCTTTTTGTGATAATTTGCCACATATCTACTATTTCAGGATTCTCAATGAAACTGAAATCTGACTGTCACAAGATTCCAATTCATAACCATACATATTGTATTGACTTATGGAGCGTTCAAACAAATACAGGCGAGGACGAGGAATCGCCAGCCGCAAATATAACATTGCAGAATACATTTGTTCATTCAGTTGCTCAAATATGAAGCAACAAATATGAACATATAGAAAAATCACAATAATAGCTCCTTCACAAACGCAAATAATGTTTTTAATAGAATGCTTAGTTGGTGAATACTCTATTTGAAAGTTTTATGTTATATCTATGTTTAAATTTAATCCTGTAGAAAGACCGACATTTAGATATCAACAAAGATACCATAAACAGTTTCCAAACAAATAGCTGTTTTATTTTAGCGACTTAACAGTCAAGTAGTTTTTCTCCTAGATTTATTGGTGTCATCTATTAACATTTTCTAGAATTGCTTATAAACATTGAGTAACGGCCACCTGGTGTAGAGGGGCGAGAGTCTGGAAGTGTGTACAAACCTCTAGTACTTTGATCGGATTTTGATGCAAAGTAATGATAATGTGGACTCCATTATGAGCAATTGTTGTTGTTGGAAAAGTGTGAGGAGTGCGTGCACAGTGACCCGTGCGGCTGTCGCGGCGCCCTCTACGCCCAGATCTGTAATAACACAACTTGTTATTGCTGCAAGCTGCGACTGCATAAATAAAAACTATACCTCATTCCAATACAAACTGTCGGAAGTGTAAGCGGACACGATGGGGTGAGATAACGGACGCAGCCGTAAACTAAACACTGAGGTGATAATTGTTTGTATAATCCATAATTTCATTTATCAAGACTACAAATTTACCCTAGACTTAAAGCGGAAATGTTGAGATATTTCATTGATTTAGTTTTGTTTTCAGAAAATTGGATTGGAACGGACCATATGTCAAAAGTTAAGAAAAAATCTTAAAATAAGAGATAAGTTCATAACACAATTTTTGACTATTTTTGTTAGAATGTTAGACATTCTAAACATTTATGAATGTATTAAATGATGTTGTCGATGTAAGTTTAGTACAAATATCAATGGATAATTTGACAACTATCTAATCGGTTTAGGGTTTCAATTTAACGGAAAGTTAATAAAGGAAACGGATAGTAAGTTATACAAGAGTCAACGGCTGTCTTTTCACACTAATTTCAGGATTTAATGGAATGGTTTTAATGCAATTTTTACTGTTGCATTTAATATCAATTTTTCTGTAGCATTTTTGAAGGGGGAGAGTGCACCCTGCATTCCCACAGTCGCTGAGCGCACTCCACTGGCCAAGTAACCCCCTCGCTCATAGAAGACTACCTTGAAATGTACTGCATTTCCGACTTTATCTTATTTTCCGAACGTACGTACGTGTTTCGGTAGTGAGTGAGATATGCCAAAGCTCATTCCCATCAAATCCTATCCCTCCCCATTTTCCCAACCCATTCCTATATCTTCAAAGGTAGGCAGTGCATCCGAGTGCATGCCAACCAACATATGTCATTCTAGACTGATAAGTGGATACTGTCGTCAATGGACATCCGGAATACATGCCAACATGTATTGCGAATGTCCAATGACGACAGTATCCACTTACCATCAGGTGGACTGTATGCTTGTCTGCTACCAAAATCTAAAAAAGAAAAACATGTGTGCTAAAAGGTTATACTGGTAGGGTAATGTTTAATTGTAATACTTAATGATTACACATTTTTCAGAATCAATATACACTGTGATTGTGCAGGCGGCAGCATCTCTTACCCTCTTCACTACGTCCCATAGTGTTGGAAGTATTCTTAGATGGCAATGCTTATTTACTATCTTAAGGAATTACCCGCCTGTCTACCACCCCCATTATAAAAAGCGCAACGTGCACATCAATGATTAAAATCGTAATAAACAACCAAAGCGTGTTAGCTGACCCTCAACGTGGCGTCCCACGAAGCCGTAGCGAGCGCGGTGCCGTCCGGCGCGAGCTGCACGCGCGACACGCGGTGCTCGTGCCCGCAGAGCACGCATACGCGCGCCGCTCGCAGCGCGTCCCACGCGCACGCTGTATAATCACTATAGCCTGCGAACAGCAACCGCCCTGACACCGACCACTCCACAGAATTCACACCGAAGATAATGCTTTCCTTCCCATAACGAGCCACTTCGCGGTCCGCGCGCAAATCAAATAGTCGGCAGCACGAGTCGTCCGCGCCCGACGCCACCGAATCCCCCGAAGGATGAAATCGCACGCTATTCACGTCCGACTCGTGCGTGTCGAACGCCTGCACCGCGTGTCCAGTGCGCATGTCCCACACAAGCACGGCGCGGTCGCACGCGCCCGACACGAACGTATCGCCCATGTCGCTGGGCGCCAGGTCGAGTGACATCACGTCCGCGGCATGCGCTTGGAAGCTTTGTAGGAGCTGGCCGGACTCCACGTCCCAGAGGGCGGCTGTGCCATCGCCGGAGCCGGTTAGCAACTGGCGCTCTGTGTTCGGGAACAGGCAGCATGACATGTACGACGTGTGTGTCGCAACAGTGCGCTTGCGTGCCGCCGGCTCCTCTTCGCTGCCGCCGCCTACAGGGAACACGGTCACCTTGTTGTCGAGCCCACTGCAACAAAGGGATCCACATCAAGATAGGACAGAGAAAATCATCACAACTAACGGTAGGTGGTTACGAGTGTGTTATATTTGTAGCTAATGTTATGAAACAAATATGTATTATTACTAAACATATGATTATATGCATTTTGCATATGTAAAATGCATATATTTCTCGGTTTTCACACTTGATTACATATTTCTATGATTTTTCGTTTATAGTGCATAATTCGACATAAAAACAAATCAATTTAAAATAAAACACTAGAAATGTGCGTTGGATGTCGGGATTTCATCGTAATTTTATAAAAAATGGTGGAGTTAATCCTGGCACTGTCGGACTCATTTTCTTGTTTAAAAAAAAACAAGCATTATTTCTTTATATATATAAAGGGTTTTATAAAGGATTGTGGAGTGAAACAAACTTATTTGGTGTTGCTTTGATATTCAAAGAAACGACATATAATGTTTAAACTTCAATCCTTTTTTAAAATCTATTATCTTATGTCTACCTACAACTTTACAATTTTGTCTACCTACAGAACAATTCTCTTCACCTGACGCCCACACTGTTTTACCGACACCATAATACGAATAGTTTTACCGACAGCGCGGAGCGCCTCAAAACTCAGATGAAAGAAATATATTGAATTATCGAATTGAAATATTGAAATATATTGAAGAAATACATATTTCTTCATCCATTCATACATTCATCAATTCTGAGACGAGAGAACAAATACTTGCTCTTGACTGATATAAAATCATACGATTTTCTCTGAAATAAAAGAATAGTTAGCGTGAAATTACACGAGTTAGACAGAAAACTAAAGAAACAACTGTACCATTTATCAAACTAACCAAGCAATGAACCACAAAGTTCTTCCATTGATGGGAAGTATCGTTTCCCAGTGGTATATGTAATAATATAATATATGTTCTTTAGTTAAATTTGCCACCATCTTTACTTATACTATTAAACAAATTTTAATGAAAATCTGTGATTGAGTTTACAGAGAATTCTAATAGTTACTAAAATATTAAAAAAAAAAGGATATATTTAAAAAAAATATACATTTTAATGTAATATATATTCTATTGGATATGATATACAATTTGTAACTTTTTTTAGTGATTCATATTACTTAATATTGATAATTATGTTTGCTTACTTATGACAATTTTGCTTTCTGAAGTATATTACCATGTATGAGATCTGAGTGACAATGTTTTATTTCAGCACTATTATGTGCAATCGAGGAGTTACTATAGGTACAATTATGCTTACCTATATGCAGGGACAGCAGTATAATTCTTGTGTGACTTTGTTGTCAGTGCAGAGGGATTATACAGTCAGTCACTAGCATTCCTCTACTAGAATAATCGCAATAATAAAGTGTCTGTAGCCATATTTGATTTCCTTTACATTCTCTCACAGCAACCAACACATACAATTCTTTGATTAAAATTACTACAAAAGTTAAATTTGTTATTGACATTTTAGAAAGAACATTTGAGAGAGTACATTTAAGCTCACATTTGACCATTGTTTTTTTTTTTCAATAAAGTTTGAAACGGCTTTCAAACACTGTCATTCATTTATTTTACATGTGTGTGTGTGAGTGCTCAATTGCGGTGTTGGAAGAGTTAAATTTGACAGAGCCGGTGCTGCCCGCCGTGGAAGGGACCCTTAAAACAAGTAAACAAGCTGTGAATAGGATTTTGCAAGGTCGGCGGCGCACCCGCTGAACCCCTGGTGTAGCAGGTGTCCATGGGCGGCGATAACACTTACCATCACGTGGGACCTCTTGCTCGTCCGCCCACTTTCTATAAAAATAAAATGTTATAAAATGCATGGGCTCACCCTGCAGCGATTAAGTTCCCTGAGGGTGCATACGCACAAGCCATCACCCACGTGCTGGGCATGGCAATGGTAAGTTCCTTTGTGGCTGTGAATGCATCCCACACGATCACCTTACCATCCTGGAAATATAATTTGTTCCATAATTAATTATTTAACTAAGCACTATTCAAACTAAATGAGATGGGGGTGTGGACTTTATATAATCTATCAATATCCCAATTAAATATAATTTACTTATCCCAATCTCATCAAGTAAGCTGATAAGCTGAAAATGAAATGAATATATTATAATTTACAATTTTTTTTATCTGTATTTTTTTTATTGTGCAATAATACAGAGATATAAATGTCTGCAAATTATTGAAGTAGATTCCTTCTAAATAAGTGTTATTTACTGTGTCAAATGTTAAACTCTGATTGAGATTGGCAAGTTAAGCTATTGATATATTTCAGTGATAAGTGAAGTGTCTCTTGTTATTTTTATTAAAGAATAATTAAGTATTCAGAATATAACTACAATCTTTTGATTGCTCAACAATTTTGGACTAATGTTATAGATGACTTAAAATCAAACTTTGTACAATGTTGTAGCAGTAACTATTAATCCTTTAAAAAGGAATAACAAAAGACAAGAGTTTAAGTAAAGAAACATAGTGGTCATAGGTTGCATAGGTCTACTGTTGTATTAAACAAAGATCACAATTTTGTTAACAAAACATGATGTTGACAAAAAAATGCTTTGTAAAAATAACTCACACTCAATGGCCGGATATGGATTGCCCATATTGTGGGTCTAGAGACACATATAAAAATAAATACTCCACCCAGTGTCTCTTCCTATGTAATAACCACCACAATCGAAGCGGCGAGAGACCTAAAGGAGAGGCTCGCGAGCCGCATGGGGGCCGACGCAACGATGGCTTCAATTTTGGTGAACGGGTTGAAGGAACATGAGAAGAAGAGATGTAGACGTCTCATGGTGGATGAAGCCCTAATGAACCACTTTGGAGCGATAGTGATGGCAGCACGAGTGACCGGCGAAGGGGAACTCTTGCTCATCGGCGACGTGAACCAGTTGCCATTTATCGACAGGGATAATCTCTTTGTCCTGGAATACAACCGCCCAAATTCCTTTGTGAACATCAGCCAAGAGCTATTGTGTACGCACAGAAACCCAATGGATGTAGCGTATGCCCTAAATGAAATATATGACGTATATACTCGTCGAAATCTCGGGTGCACTCCCTGGAACTGAAAATGTTCTCAGGTGCGCAAATTTCTAGAGCCGATCCAAACACGCTTTTCCTAGTCCATACACAGGCGGAAAAGGAATCCCTTATCACCCAAGGATTTGGATCTGGTCCTGAGTCACGCACTCACACCATACATGAGGCTCAGGGACTGACTTACGAGAGAGTGGTGATTGTGCGTACAGCGACGGCGAAACTGCAACTGCACGACAGCATACCACACGCAGTAGTCGCAGTATCGCGGCACACAGGCAGTTGTGTATACTACACGGACGACAGTGATGACGCGATAGGCAGATTCATAAGAAAGGCGAAAACTGCGGGAACAAAGAAGATAGTCGATTATAACATCAGAATGGCGACTAGGAACAGAGACACCGCCGTGGTCGAGGCCCTGGCCGGGACAGGAGGGTGCAGTGCATAAAATAAATTAACAAAAATATAATTCCATCAGATGACAGCGCGGGCTTCCTAGTGGGCTCGAGACAATAACAAAAAGAAAACAGGATGTAACAACATGTGACAAGATAATAACATATAAAATAGCAATAAGAAAACAGTATACTTAATAAGCCAATAAAATAATAACAAATGAAAAAAAAAAAAAAATACATATATATATATATATGAATATCATAAAACAATAGCTTCGTTCGCGGTAAGGATTCAGAACTGATTCGGAACTATACGCATGCGCAGTTCAAATAATGCCGTTCGCGGAACACACAGTTCAGAATTTCTAGTTACAGTTCTGTGTTCGCGGAACCGTCGAACTCGATTCAGGATCGGTTCAGAATCAGTTCTATCAGTTCTATAACTTTGGCAAGAATTGTAGTTCCAGACATGCGCAGTTTTTACCTAACGACATTTGACATACATGCTGCGGCTATATTCAGTTGGTTAGAAACTAATAAACTGGTTAAATAGTTAAATAAAATATAAATTTTATTAATTTATTAAGGGTTAAATAAAATATGGTTAGTTTTGTTTGTTGTTTATATAAATAAGTTTATATAATACTCTAATAAGAGTAATGTGTTTTGGTGGGTCCACTTAAATACTTGCCAACTTAGGGGTTTTCCCCCCAAATTTAGGGGGTAAATAAGTGGGATGGGTTTTTTTTAGGGATTTTATATTTTTAGGGGTATTTTTAGGGATTTTTTGACTCTTCATATATTTTTTTGAATATATATTTTTCATATATTATGTGAAAGTATAGGCCCTGGGACAATCCAAACTATAATAGCTAATCATATTTATTTGTTGACCTAGCGACTTAACGACATCTAGTACAAATATATTACAACTACTCTGTGGTGACTGGTGGTTATTGTGCCTATGCTTACTGGAAATACATATGTACGTTGATTATTGTTTACTTGTTTAATTCGATTTTGTTGTTGTACTGCTGTGCCGACAAGCAATTTGTTAATGATACCTAAAGAAACTAAAAATAAAAAATGTACAGTCAGAAGTACACGTAGATTTGGGAAACAGATCCAGATTTAAAAGATAAAGAAATTTCATTGCATTTTTGTAATTTATATTTTTTCTTTTATTATATATTTTTTAGGGGTATTTCTAAGTAATTGGGGCGATTTTGGGGGTTTTTGACTTAAGCTTTAGGGATAAATATTTTTGAGAGTTGGTAACACTGCCGATGACAGTAGATCGTATGCAGTTTGGTTCCGAAATCGTTCGCGAAAATAAAAATCACGAATCGGTTTATAACCGCGCATGCGCTCTACTACGATTCCAAATTAGTTCAGTACTAGTTCCGAATTAGTTCTGAATCCTTACCGCGAACAAAGCTAATGTATTATGCATATGTATATATTGAATAGTGTGATTAAGCAGAAGTAAGAAAATAAGTAGAATCAATATTAATAAAAAAAAAAATGAGTTAAAAAAGGACACAGACAGAAAAGTCTGTGGAAAGTAGTTTAAAAAAAAAAAAAAGAAATACTCCACCCAGATCCAAACATTTGTCTGAAGAAATGTATGTCTGCCTTGGAATCAAGCAGATTCCCAATTCCTAACGAATCGAAATGGAATCTGCACAATGGGTAGGAGCACTACCAACTGGGCTTATTGGTCATCATATCATACCATCAACTCATATTTCGCCAATGGTGGATATAGTACAAATATTAAAATATATTACCCAATTTCATTACAGTTTTCAACTTATTATAAAACAATAGCAGATGAAAATTTATATGTATATTATTATTGTACAATATTAGTAAGTTTTCCATTTATCAATCAATTTATTATATAATTCAATACATTTTATAATCTTATAGGCACAGGCCAATGCCAATGCGTATTTTATTTATTTTTAAACCAACCATTTTCTTGCAACGTTAATAAACAAAATATAACAATGCATGCTATTGGTGTACCTGTGATGAGGATACAATGTGTCTCTTATCAGGCGACCAATCTGAGCAGAGCACCTTCGCCTGGTGGCCCTTGAGCACACGACGCGGCTTCAGATTCGGGAAGTTGATGGTCTCCAGTCTCTCAGCCACACATGTCACTGGCACAAAACAATAACAAACTAATGTAACATTATCTGAGAAAAGAGATCTTAACACAAAGTTAATTAATATTGAACTCCTTCCTGATTCTACCATTGAGTTTATTGACTAATATATATTTAAATGGATTATTTTATTTGAAAAATGTTGCTACATATAGGTACCTCTATTTATTTTTCTTCCTCTTTTTTTGGGTCTTTTATCCATATTCAGACATGTCAGCCCCATGATAACAACACTATTTAATAGTTCATTTGGTTAAACTATATTAACTGTGTACTGCATATAGTTAACTACATCTTAGGCACACCTAATGATGGAGCTAGTTACTTAAACTATACGCAATTCTTCCAATAGAGAAAGTAGCCACATAAATAGATATTACGTAAATAAACTCTGTGGTGGGATTATCAACTACAGTTTTAACTTGAGCTGAATGTCAATGAAACAGTTAAATGAACATTAAATGAAAGTATGAGCTTCAGTGAAAATGTAGGATAAACTGTAACATTGGGATAAACTGTATAATGTACGGTAGCAAGTTGTTGGCTCATTTTTGTTATTCAGATCCTACAAGTAATATGATACATGAGCCAAGCGAGCAGCGAAGGGAGTGTACCGCGGTAGCGGCCAGCGAAGCACCGTATCCGAATCTGGCCTTTTATTATCTTCAGAGGACTCCAACACTGGTAGGTTAGGTTTGTCTTGTGGTGGCGTGACCAGTAACCTCCTTGTGTGCCCAGTCTGTCGCTGGTCCATTTGTCCCTCTGGATACGTCCGCAGGGAATGATGGCTCAATGACAGATCCGGGACAGTGCACCCTGGGCAACAGCCAGCAACTTTTCCTTTCTTGGGAGATCCCAATGGCTGTTGGCTAATATCCTGGCAAAGGTGAGGAGGCGGGGGAACAGACTGGTTATACCGATACCAGTCTGGTCTCTCGCCTCCAAGAAGGTGGCGTTTCTCTGTGTGCTCCAGCTGTTGGGGGCGCATGGAGAGACAGGGACGGTTTCCGCGTGTCCCTCTGTATTAGCGGAGGGCACAGCAGAGAACAAGGTGGTCGACCCTGGGATGCCTCTCGGCATTCCAGCGGTAACAGCATTACCCACACACAGGGGCTCTGCCTGGGTGGACGGTGTCTATACACTCCATCATCTAAAAATAAGCTCCAAAAATTACGCTTTACCATACATTGTATAGTCCTTCCCTATATATTATTATGCAGAAAAGCATAATTTGTATTATAACGAAAACAATATGTGGGAGACAATAACAGTAGTTATTTTATAATGCATTATACTTACAAGTGACATCGTTTAGTTTTTGTCGTTCTTCTTCTAGTTTTTGTTTAAGAGCCTCTGCCTCTTTGAGGAGCGACTCCAGCGTCTCCTCGGGGCTCGCCGCCACCGCTGTGTCTGCCGCCATCCTGGCCACTCTTCTTCACTTCTAGCACCACATTCTCTATCAGCGACAATTATTCACCTGTACGTGTTACTGACCACACCTACGTTTCATTTATTCCTTTACAGTTATGAGCAAGAAAAATCATTTTCTTAAAACGACCAGGGAAAAGTTAATCTCAAAATTGTATTTCTAAATCTAATAGTTTCCCTTAACAATAAAGAATCGATATCACTCATAGAACTTTTTCTTCACCATTTTGGATTTGTTGATCGATCATTTGATCAAATGTCAAACTGGTGTACTACATGTGTCAATGTCAAACTGGCGTTAATAAAGAATTATACAATATTTCTTGTTACAAGTTTATTTATTTATTTTATTCTATTTTATCGGATAACACAGATCCATAGCAAGTGTTAGTATAATAAAATAATTAAAGAAAAAGACTTATAAAACTATGTTAGTGCTACGAATTAAAGTATATTAACTTAAAATGAATAAAGTGACCCTTCAGCTGGGATGTTAATCAAGTGTTATTTTAATTTATCAACATCCGAATGAAATGCATAGTAATAGGTGGGTCACAGTAATTTATTTGTCAGCACATGTAGCATACAACAACGCTTCATGTACTGACAGTCGAACTTGTTCGAAAACATTTCCAGGATACCGTTGGCGCTGGCCATATGCCATATAAAGAGGATTGACATATGTTTTTGTGTTGTCATAAACGTCATGGCTAAACTGATGTCCCGGACTTTTTGGCAGGAAAACGAGAAGTGAATAATTTGAGTTTTTATTGGATATTGTGCATAATGTTTGTAATACTCAACTAAAAGCACAAGATTGAATTTTCGCGTGCATCCAAGGAGTCTTCTTCTGTTCTCAGTAAACCTAGTATCACTTTATTGACGGGACTGGACATTGACAGAATACGTTTTAGATTTTAGACTCTACAATTGTTATATATTGCAAAGAAATGTTGACACTGGTAGAATGTGCTAATTACACCATTGCCGTATATAAAAGGAAAAAAAAAACAAATATTTGTCAGTGGTCACATTGACACAAACACCAACGTTATTTAGTGTCATCTGTTTGAAAATTTACTTCTTATTTTTGAAAGGAACTTTTGTGAATTGTATTTCTTACTTGATACCTATATAATATATTAATGATAATAAAAATGAGCTCACCTCTTCACGTAGAAGTAGTACAGAAAAAGGAGAGTCGAGCTAAAAAAGATGAAGTCAAGCAATTGGTGCATAGTTATTTGACCAACTTTGTATCTTTGATCCCGGCTGTAACATTATCAAAGAACGAGTTGGAAAATAATAGAGAACTCAACGAACATGTGTTTTGTATTACTTTTTGCGACATCGAACGTGACTCGGAAGTGTCGATAACAGATACCGACATAGTTTACCACGTTTATAAATTGGATTCGTTCGGTGTAGAAACCGATACAATGACCGACGCGGCATCTGGGGAAGAAGTTTCGTCCGCTGACGTATGGGCGCTTCCATCTGAGGAATTCTACGGATTGTGGGAGAATCTCATATACGACTCGAAGCTTAAGGAGAATATACTGCGTTTTGTAGAGACATCATTCGAGTTTGCCGATCGTAGTGTCGATCCTAAAATGGTTGCATCGAATCGCGTCGTTCTGCTGCACGGTCCCCCGGGCACGGGAAAGACGAGCCTTTGTCGCGCGCTCGCACAGAAGCTGGCGGTGCGGCTCGGCGATCGGTTTCCTCGGGCCCGTCTTCTCGAGATCAATGCTCACGGACTATTCTCCAAATGGTTCTCAGAAAGCGGAAAACTCGTCGCAAAATTATTCCAACGAATACGAGAAATAGTGGAGGACAAGCGTCTACTCGCGTGTGTGCTCGTAGACGAGGTGGAGTCGCTGGCGCACGCGCGCCGCGCTGCGCTCGCCGGTCTCGAGCCTTCAGATTCCATTCGCGCGGTGAACGCTATCCTTACGGAACTGGACAGACTCAAGCAGTACCCAAACGCTCTCGTACTGACCACTTCAAACATAACAGGTGCAATCGATGTCGCATTTGTAGATCGCACTGATATCAGGTGGCGTGTGGGTCCGCCATCAGAGCGTGCCGCATACGAGATACTGCGCGGTTGCTGTGGCGAGCTCATGTCGCGCGGAATAGTGGTGCCGCGCGAGCACTTGTTCGGCGTGCGTGTAGTGGAAGCGGCGCGATTCATGGAGACTGAAGGGTCGCATGCGAG
This sequence comes from Sesia apiformis, assembly GCA_914767545.1. NCBI lineage: Eukaryota > Metazoa > Arthropoda > Insecta > Lepidoptera > Sesiidae > Sesia > Sesia apiformis. The sequence goes on from OU611964.1 coordinate 69,556, forward strand.
CCTTCGTCTGTGGGTAGTTGCGCGCGCAGCGGCAGCGCAGTGCCTCTCGGGGCGTGCGCTACGCCGCCTGCCATTCCTGGCGCGGGCCCTGCACACATGCGCATACACAGACCCCAACCTACTGCAGTTCATCGAAGCATTGGGTGCAGCACTGGACAGCTATCTAGTAGACGCTGCGGATTTTGGTAATGATTAACCTGAGCAAACTAGCTCAGCAATACATAATGGACACTAATACGTGTCTCTTCTACTTCAACTATTGGAAGACTTAATAAAATTATGTGACTTATGAATAGAAATCAGAATAGGTAGTGCCATTTTAAAAGATCTATTAGCTACCTCAAATATGAACATAAAAAAATCTTGGAATTGTTAAAAAGTAATTAAAAACTAGGGATGCATAATATTTGCAGAATATTGGATGAATCCAGATTGTGATACCATATAATTTGATTGTTAACTCAATTTGTGTAAGGATAATTTTTTAATATAGAATAAAAAAAGTTTCATTTCAATTTTATTTATTTTTACCGAAATACAAATCACTGTACTGTTAACTAAAACCTAAGACGACATTTGAGCCTTCAAGTAAAAAAGATCCAGATAGTATTCTAGTATTTTTGAAGATGTGTGAAAGAAATTTGTGGTGTGAATTTTTGCTCCGAAATTACGCTGCCGTGTTCTTTACGTCGTGTTGTAAAATCTTCATTAAGTTAAAGTTAAGCCAGGAACTTAGTTTTGGATAAAACAAAATGAATAACAATGTTACTAATGCATATAGTCAGTTTGGTGATGAAACCTAACATTTTCCTGTGGAATGAGTCAGTCTTGTTTCTGTAGGTACATTCATGGTTACACAATACTCAATACAAAAAGCCCAAGTTCATATCATAAACCAAAAGTTCTACTTTTAAGTGCACTCGTGTATTGGAGACATGTTGTACAATTATTAACAAATGACCTCTAAAACTAGTATAGTTCTTTCATCTCACGAAGGTGGCTTATGCTTAGTAGTGGTTGTGCATGTACTCGTAAATTGTTGTAGTGTGTCCCATGGTGTTGGACACGTCACCATTCCCATGTTTACGTACAGCTGTTTTCTGTTTGTCAAAGATATATGAATGTGGTATCTGTGCATAAAAATGTTTACATACAAATTTATAGAAACTACTCACGAAGAAAAAAATATGTTAACAGTCAATGTTTGAATTTGTCAAGTCATTTATGTGATGGATGTCAAAAATGTATGACCAGTCAATAATATCTGAACTTGTCTTGATTAAAAATAATGCAAAAAGTTCCTCAAAGACAAATCCAGGCTGGACAAGGAAAATTTTATCCTACAGCAAACAACAGCTATGGCAAAACTGACTGGAGTATTCACGGCCCACTTCAGTACAAAGAGTCTCCTCTGCAGAATGAATTTAACAGATGATAACATCTGCAGAGCCTGCCACGAAGAAGAAGAGTTCATGACGCATATTTTGTGCAAATGAGATGTAGAATGAGTCTTCTATGCAAATATAATCCAGTCAGAACACTACAGGCTTCTATGTTTGCCAGATATCCTGAAGTATATGGGTATAATATTCGGGCAGCAAGAGTAGAAGATAAGGTTAGGGAACACAAAACATCCCATATTCGAAGTGATAGGGAATTCAAATGGATAAGCACCCCTGATAAAACTAAAAATAAGTGATGGACGTCAAAAATACGCGGACAGTTCGCTTTGCATTAATATCTGCATTTCAAAATTGAGAAAAACATATGAACAATGTCTAATATTGTAATAATTGTGTTTACATTAATATCTGTACACCCCTATTGTTAAAATAGGTTAATAAAACGAAATCACTTCACTGTGGTTATTGTTATTAATAGTTGTATTTGTATTAATATTTGCACACCGACACGTTAAAAATATGTTAACTAAATAATGTTATGTACATTGAACAATTTACATGTATGAGCATAATCACTAGTAAGCGTAACCCGCCTTCGTGAGATGATGTACAGTGGTAGTGGTATCGCTAGTATGAAGGGTGCGTCGCCGGCGAGCGGCCTATGATCCAGAGCATGTTGAGGCCGGCGGGCCCGAGCTGCACGCGGCGCAGGGCGGGCCCCGCCGCCGCCACGAACAGCACCAGCGTGTGCAGCAGGTTGTTGCGGCCGCGCGACACCTGCCGGGTACACACGTGTTATATCACTACATGGACAATCATTCAACCACCTAGCCGCACTCGACTGGCCATGTTACCCCAACAGTCACAGAACAATGCCGTTAAATGTACTACATTTTCCACATCATCCATTTCCTCGAGATATGTACGTGTTTCAGTAGTAAGTGAGATATGCCAGAAGCCCATCCCATCCTTTCCCTCCCCATTTTCTCCAAATTGTTTCCTTTTAATCTTCAAACGTAGGCATCGCATTCGAGGGCGTGCCAACGTTCTGGGCCGATGTCGGCGAATATCGTGGATGTGGCAGGGCGGCAGAATTCACTTATCATCAGATGATTGTTTGGACTGTCTGTTTGTTTGCCATCTTTTATAAAAACACTACTGGAATATTAAAAAAAATTGCATGTTTAAATTTATCTATTTGAACAGATTAGCTTGTTATATTTGAACTTGAAACAACACAACCGCAATCAATGCACGCTATTTTTCCCCGAGAGTTGAACTGTAATATATTATTATATTAATCATGTGATTACAGTAATGTTGCTGTTGTCATGATACTGCATCGCCTAGTGTGAGAACAATTGGTAAAGAAATTGTAAATCTTAAAGTGCAAATATACATGAAATATACAATTATTTTAATGTGATTTGTATCTTTCAAAGGGAACCATTTCCTTACATAACACTTTAGTTTGATTATTAAATGTAATTACATTACATTATTTTACTGTGTAATTTACATCTACTGTATAATTGTTAAAGCCTAGTTTGCATTATTGTAGCTCTAAGGCGTCGTCTCCCAGCGCGAGCTCGTGGTGCGGCGGGCGCTGAGCGACGCGGAGTAGCACTAGCTCCGCGTCCATAGCGACTCTCGTCACACTCACTAGCGCTGCCGCACCATAATTTGTAGTTGCTACGCCGTTACGTACTTTGCTACGTAGCAACAACCCGCTACGTACCTCCAAGGTGTCGTCTCTAAGCGCGAGCACGTAGTGCGGCGGTCGCTGCGTGACCCGGTGTATGGCGAGCGCGTGTGGGCCGCGCGGCGGGTGCGCGGGCGCCGCCGTCACGTGCTCGCTGGAGAACGGCGCCGCGCGCCCGCCCGATGGTAACTGACCGTCCAGGTATGTGGCTACCAAGTGGATGACTAGCTCCGCGTCCGTCGGACGATTATCGTCCCAGTCACTACCGCCGCCGTTCCACTTGTAGTTGCTTATGCAACCGCCGATGGCCAGCTCTGCACAGTCAGGAAACACATATACTAGGACTGGTTATTGTTAATGTTAAATTTGGGTCTTTAAATTCATTTTATTGCAATGTTTATATAAAGTCCTAGTGTAAAATATCTATAAACTGTGATGGAATATTAATATTATTTCTTATAGTTTTTTATAAATATTATCCTATAAATAGAAGAACTGCGCCGCGCACCCGCCCGATAGCAACTGACCGTCAGAGTATGTGGCTACCAAGTGGCTATCACAGTCAGCACTGTCGCCGTTCCACATGTAGTCGCTCATGATTAAAAAAAATCCAGAATCAGTATGAAATAAACGAAAATAAATAAAAATATTATTTGTTTTTCGACAATCTCTTCCTAAATCAATATACTTATAGTAACATTGTTTATGACATCTTATTGAAGCGATCGCGAACTAAGAAAAAAGGCGATAGAGTTTTAAAAATGTCATTTGGCTCCATGTCAGCTTTGTGTAATGCAATTACAGCAATACGGTTTTCTAGTGGAGTGTAGGCTTTCTCGGCCGGTGTCCATATTAATTGAATCTTCCAGGCTACTTGGCCGAGGTCTTCTGGAATCTCTTCTCTTTCTTCCAAACGTTTCGTCAACAACTGCGGTTGACATCTTCAGTGGCGACTGCGTTTACTTTTCGGAGAGATGTTATCTCTTCGGCTTCTCGAGCGCAACTGACTCGACGTTTTTTTTTTTTTTTATGTTAGGAAAGACAATCAAGGAAAACCCTGCATGGTCACCTGGTACCATCTAGTCTAGCTAGGCTAGTCTAGGTGACGACTGTGGCTCACCGTATTTATAGTGGGCGGGTGTTACGTAACGGGTGTTACGATTTTTGGGGAAAAATTATTAAGATTTTTTGTAAGGTATTGGTTATGCTTTGTAATTTTTCGAGGAGTTTTATATTACTGCTGTATTTTTTCAACAAAAAAAAAATAATATTTTCCAAATTTGTCTTGTAGCTTTGCATGTTTTGTATGCTATATAGTCATGCTTAATTGTGGTTGCCCTTTTTAGGTTCAAAATGCCGTCGGCACGTGAAAGGATGAAGAAATACAGACAAAATATGAAAAATGAGTCTGAAAAGTATGCCAAACACCTGCAAAAAGAGAGAGAGAGAGATATGAAGAGGCGAGAAGATATGAAAAAGAAAAGTGATGAAAATCCTAAACTAAAGGGAATTGCGTAAGAAGACCAAAGATCGAGTCCGCACCTATAGAGCAAAGTTAAAAGCTGCTAAAAAGTTAGATAACATTGCGTCTCCTATAGGAACTTATAAATGCCCGCAGACAATATTAGTAGACAATGTCCAGGAAGAAAAGATTATAAATCCGTAAAAGATCAGTGATCATAAATCAGTGAGGGGGCTCACTGGTAAGAAAACAAAGAAGGAAAAGTGGACGATGGTTATGACGATAAGAGAAGCCTATGAATTGTTTAAGAATAATCATCCCGACGAGAATGTAGGAAAATATGTTTTTTATAGTTTGCGACCCGGTGAAATCATTCCAGTTGCATTCACAGAACATGTTGTTTGTGTTTGTGCACAACATTCAAACTTCATTAACGCGGTTGAAGGTGTTGGAAAATGTTTATTGGAGTTTCCCAAAACACATAAAGAATTGATAAGAAGACTCCGAAGAAGAAACACCAGAAGAACCTAGAACTGTATTAAATGTAAAAGATATTCAGCCGGGAGTGTTTGTTCTTACCAAAATTATCGCTGAAGGCAAAAAAAATACGGAATATAGATATGCCGCTATTTGTCAGTCTGTGTGTGATGATGAAGGTGAGGTCCAGGTTATGTACCTGAAAATGGTTGGTGATAACGCAAAAATATTCAGTAGTGATGAAAAGGATATTTCTGATCATCATCATCATCATCATCTCAGCCCTTGGACGTCCACTGCTGGACATAGGCCTCCCCCATTGTCCGCCATTTAGACCTATCGGCAGCGACCTGCATCCAGCGGGTGCCCGCAACCTTATATTTCTGATATCCCTTACGAAAATATTATTTGCATTTTACCAAACCCAATCCTCAAAAGTAAGGGTTAACGTACCTACTTTAGTTTCGGTTATAATAATGTTCAAGTTTTCCAAAAGTAGTTTAAAAACTTGCATTGTTTAAATTGTTTTTTAATTTAACAAATGTCCTTAAGTTTTTGTTTTAAAAAGTTTAATTATAATAATATATTTCACAGCATTTATGTTTTTAATTCGTACGCGTAACACCCGTTACACGCAAAAAAAACATATTAAATATTAAGTGTAGGCTTATTCTATTTAATGCGTGTGGTGGTAGATGATGGCTAATTTATTTAGATACCCTATGAATTTTATTTTAATGTAATGTCTAAGACATTTTGCAGATTTATGCATTCATGTCAGACCTTACGGAGAGTAGATGAAAAATCGTGTAACACCCGTTACGCATATTCGCAGCTGAATTTCTTAAATCTATTTACATATATTGCTAAAACTGAAAATATTTTAAGTAAATTTGGAGTAAGAGGGAGCTGATATGCTGTTAAAATTTAAATGTTTTCTTACATAATTATTAAGAAATTAGCAACTAAAGGTATGGTTAGTAACACCCGTTACATGGAATGACCCATAGGATAGATGATAGGATAGAATAATTTTTCCAACGTCAGTTACCTCTGATCCGCTGTACTATGTACCGCTGGTCGGGGAAGGGCTCGAGGAAGGGCAGCAGCGCCCGCAGGGAACCCCCAACCGAGCCCGCACTCGCAGCGCCCGCCGTCGCGCGCAAACGCTCCGCTGACACCTGCGCACGGGCACGTGTTGTAAATACTCGACATTCTCACTTGTTCGATTGATCAGTTCAATCATTGAACTAGTGAGAATAATTTTTGTCAGTATTTCAATATTGAACTTTTTTGTAAAATCACTTTTTCTTATACTTTTACTTTAAAAAAAAAACAATGTGTCAATATTTTTTTTTTTTATTTATTACGTTTGTCAACATTCTTATACTAATACATATGTCAATTACAATGAATATAAGTTATTAAACTAGGCGTTAAAAACTGATAGACAAACACAGCTTGCACATAAATATAACAAATAAAATATCTAAGTACCCTACTGTGCCTGTTAGAAAATTAAAAAAAAAAAGAACAGAAAATTTTGAAATTTTGTGAGACATTTCGAATATGGTACTAAGTTAAAAACAATATAGGGATCGAAATGAAATAAAATTTTAAACGTTAAATGGACTAATCATAACAATGTGATATTCCAAAATTTAAATACTCATAAACATATTATTTGAAGGTGTTTAGCCTTCGTCCATAAAACAAAACAGGAGAAAAGAAGACCTAAGAAGAAATAAGATGAAAACCAATTGAACAATTTTCCATGCACATCGAAACAAGCCAACTTCCGCAGTAATAATGCAATGAACATTTCAATACATTTAGAAAAGACTATAGTAAATATTTTTTTGCCCAAGCCTTGCACACATCAGACAGGCGAACGCCTCGTTAATGACGTCCATTTCCCTCACGAAGCGTTTGAGGATATTGAGGCACTTAGAAGTGCAAATAGTGTTTGTGTGTATGTCTTATCTGAGCAGTGTGATGTCGGCCGGTTTTAGAATAGCACCAGCCCATATGTTCCAGTGGATGTCGTAAAAGGCGACTAAAGAATAATAAATCCACTCTCACAAGCGCCGAGGAACTACAGCACCTCTAAAAGAGTGGACTCGCCAACCCGCTTGGCCGGCGTGGCATTTCTAGGCCATACATCCCCCATGCACAAGACAAGGTGCATGAGGAAGGCCTATGTACAGCAATGGACTATAAAAGGGCTGGTTACTTGCCTGTCCAATTTGTACGTCTAGTAGGCCGTGTTTGGCGAGCTCTATCACCAGCAGTTTGAGGATGGTGAGTAGATATAGAAGTGTAAATTGAGGTTAAGTATGTATATTGTATATACTCAACCCCATGAGTTAGACATATGTCTTACCTGTTCAGAAGCACAAATTTAGGTTGTATGTCTTACCTGTCCGCAGCGTACGTCTGGCAGCCCGTGCTTGGCGAGCGCCTCGTCGACGGCGTCCATCTCCCTGACGAGCCGCTCGAGGATGGTGAGGTGTATCCAGAGGCGCAGGTTGAGGTTCCACTGCGTGAGCCGCTGCGGGTCGAGGTGCAGCCGCCACCACACTTGCGGCGAGCCCGCTGGGGAGCCTTCTTCTAACTTGCTGCTGTCTGTAGTTATGTAAGCACTCCATGTATAGTAACCGAGCGTTTGCACAAATACATACTCCTTTGCAGTTCATTACCAATTTATTCAATAAGCGCGGTAGCGGTGGCGCCGACCACAAATATAATATTGTGGAACAAACTTCTTCATTCATTTAGGGCAAGGGATATGGATCTTTAAAATCACAAAGAATGCAAAAAAGTTTGTAATCGTGCAAACTGTCGATTGGTGAATGCTGTAGATGGTCTTAGCAGGTGTCCCGTTTTTGTTGGGGCATCCTGATTTTCCGGGCGCTCCGTAACGGGTAAGATTGTGAAAAGTTCCAATTTTCAGAAAATGAATGTTATTTTAAAATATTTGTGGAATATACACTATTGAGCAAACAAACAACGAAGCGGACAAACAAAATGGAGCTACTTTATTCAGTGACTTTAACATAGACAGAAATGGTCGCTTGATACTGTGCATCAATTAGATGTCCATGCCTCGACCTATATTATAATATATTAATTTATCATCATCGTGACACCAAACAATTACTCTCCTAACTCTTTTTCTGTTGCTACGGTAGCGAGCTGTTTTTGGAAGGTGCGCGTACCAAAGGAGGTTCAAACGCTACACGCTACAAAAAAAAATATCTGGCAAGTAGGTCTAAGGTAGTTGGGACTGGGTACCCACCTAATCAAAAAGTGTCAAAAACACTACAACTCGTAGTGTAATAATGTTTCTATCCATTGTAATTGTGAGTTCACTATATTGAATTTTCCGCATATGAAAATGTGTACATTAACCTTATATATTTAGAATTATCTGTAGAAAATTTTAGTTTTCTATATCATCAAGAAGTATCAATAAACACCATAAAAATCCTCTTAAAATGGATTTCTCTCTATCGGTATTTTGCGATATTTTCTCTTTTTTCCAAGTCAGAAAAATAAATAATGAAATAAATTCATCTCAACAAACAATCACACTATATAAATGACTACTAATATAGAAAATTTGCTTTTTTACTTTTCAGTATTTGTTCGTTGTGCAAATATTCTCTGTGTACGAGCGTGTAGCGTGTGTGGTAGGAGCGACGTGCGACAGTCAGCGGCGGTATGAACACAACAGGCGAACGACATACAGACATTTTAAAAATCTATTGTAGTATTCAGATTTAATTAGTAAAATATGCACAAGTTACTTTGATTCCTTAATTCTACAATAAGTCATTATTTTCTGTGTGCATTTATATCAGTATCACTATCACATGTCGTTTTTCGTGATTTTTCAGATATTTTCCTCAATAACTATGATACTTGTGTCAAACCTGGAAGATGCACGATGTATTTTAACTCTAACTAATCAGTTAATCACACAAATTTTATTTCTTCGAAATATTGCGAATCAATATGTTTAATTAGGGGAACGCGAGAGCATGTTCAGCGTAAAGGTTTCGTTAGCGGCCACAAAATTGAGATTGTTCAAAATGACAAATTAAGTGGTATACTTACTTTGGTGAGATGCTATTTTTTATTTGGGGATACCAATTTTTTCAACATTATACACCTGGGGAGGGATAAGATGTGAACGGGCTTTGCCATCTCACTCACTACCGAAACACGTACGTACATTAGAGAAATAAGATAAAGTGAGAAATGCAGTACATTTCAAGGTAGTCTTCTGTGAAAGAGGGTAACGTGACCAGTCGAGCGCGCCCAGTAGCTGTTGGATTGCAGCGCGCACTCTCCCCCTGACTAATGTTATATAAATAGACAAAGTAGATAGAATTTATAATTAATAGGAAAACGTTATATGTAATAAATTAATAATCAATGACCACGAACTCGAGCATGCCTATTTATTCAGAAAATAATGGCAAATTAAAAAAAATACCAGTGTCTAATGAAGCGAGCTGGTAATGCGGCGCCGCGGGCGGCGCGGGGGCTCCCCACGCGGGCCGCTCCGCAGCCTCCGGCGACGTCAGCCGGCTGCGCGCCTCGAACTCCCTGCACAACATTTATTTTATACCATACCACACAATCAGCCCATGTCTCTCCACTGCTGGATATATACCTCTCCCAAGAACCGCCATCACACACGATCCTTTCCATCCAACCATCACTGGCGAACGTGTTTAACGTGCCACTGAAATAACGCAAAAACTAAAAATTGTTCAGTGTAGAGATGTCTCAGAGATCTATGAGTGTAGAGCAGGGGTCGGCAAGTAGTTTTAGGTGGGGTCCGCATACTGTGGGAAAATTTTAACAAGGTCCAGAAAAAAAACAACTGTCAATAATTAAGTGCTATTTATTGTATGGTTTCAAATAAAATTCAGAAATATAAAACACAAGACCTAAAATTAATGTGAGAAACTGCACCGACGGTCTTGAGCTAGTTTTTTATAGTTTGGTTCTCGTGAAGAACAGCAAATTCGAAGTGTGTCGTCTAGGTGGGCGTCCGTTAATCTCGAACGATATTTGTTTTTCAAAAAATTAATCTTTGAGAAAGATGATTCACATACGTATGTCGAGCCAAACATAGTGGCCAAATTGATAGCTAGTTTTTTGCAATTTGCATATTTTTCTGGGACATGTTTTGCCCAAAGTTCTTCAGTGGATACAGTTTTATATAATTGCAAAGATACATCTTCTTGCATATCAATTATTTCCAATTGAAGTGATGGCTTTGACAGATTAAACAACTTGGCAGCCACATCTGTCCATTCTGCCGCTACATCAATTTCAAATGGTGATTTAAGAAACAGAGATAACTTGCCCATCTCTGCAAAGTCTTGGAATCTAGTAGCAAATTCGTTCTTAAGATCGGCCAAAAATTTTACAAACACTGCAATGTCTTCTACAGAGTTCTCCTTTTTATATTGAAGAATTGTCGGAAAATGAATAAATTCTTGACTTGCAACATCTTTTTCAAAAATATCCAACTTACGACGAAAAGCAGACACGCTTTGTATCAGATCAAATATTGATTTTCCATTTCCTTGTAACTCTGTGTTGAGTGCATTTAAATATTTCAAAATATCTTTTAAAAAAGCCACAACCAGCATATTTCGTTTATTTGTTACAAACTCACAATGCTTTCTAGCTCCTTGCGTATCTAAGTTTTGCAAGAAGGAGGTTACTTGTTCTTTTATTAGCAAGAAACGTTCAAGAACTTGACCTTTACTTAGCCAACGAACATTGTTGTGTTGTAGTAAGTCAGAATATGCTGAATCACATTCAGAAAGAAACTCCTTGAAATGTCGGTGCTGAAGAGCAGAATGAGATCTCATAAAATTAATTAACTTGACCAAGCTGTCCATCACTTCTTTCAGTGTAGCACTAAGTTTTCCACAAAGGGCTGCCTGGTGAATTATGCACTGATAAGATATTAGACCTGAATTTTTATCCCTGATTCTCTTTACTACACCTTTTTCTTTGCCAATCATTGCTGGGGCCCCGTCAGTTGAAAGTGACACCATTTTATCGTAACTGATGTTAGATTAAGTAATAAATTCATCAATTACCTTGAATAAATCTTCTCCTCGAGTGTTACCTTTCAACGGCAATATTGTTAGCAATTCTTCCCTAAAAATTTGACACTCAATGTCAAGAAATCTTACGAAAATAGACATTTGTTCATCATCAACAATATCACATGATTCATCAAGTGCTATTGCGTAGCAAGGTGCCTTTTGCAAAAGTTCGAGAAGTGTTTTTAATATCAGCAGCTAAAATTTCAGTTCTTCGTGTATTACTTCTCGCTGACAATGGAATACTTTGAATTGCAGCGACAACATCTTTTTTTTCTTCAAAAAGTGCCGTGACTACTGCCAACATACATTCCTTCACTATCTCAGAATCTGAAAATGGTTTCTGGTGTTTATTAAGCGTCCAGCACACACGTAACGCTGCTTCTGTGGATTTTTCTTGCTCACTCATGCAACGAACTAGTAATTTTGTGCTTTTATTGTATGAACTGAGATATGCCTGAAGTTTTTCTTTACGAGCCTCACTGCCAAGAGGAAAGTTTTTGTGGAATTGCTGATGAGTTGTTTCATAGTGTCGCTTCAAATTTCCACTTTTAACAATAGCGACAGTTTTATTGCATATAAGGCACACTGGAACCGCTTGAGGCCTATCAGGCAGCGTAAAACAATATTGTTCAGTCCATTCTGCCAGAAACCTCCTATTTTCACTGTCCACTTTTCGCTTTTTCGGATCCATATTAACGTAGATTACATACAAAAAGGTTTTTTATTAAACAAACGAAAACGCGACAAATCACAAAACAAATGAACAGTTGCTCCGCGATTTGAGCTGCAACTGACCGACTGGCAGTCTGCTTGCCCCCGCCCACTCGCCCGCACCCCCGATTTCGACACTAGTTCGCGCTGTTTCAACAAACAAAACAGTCGCAAGCGCGCCGCAGTAAGGTAATTACGCGGGGCGCTGTGAAATGCTTCCGCACATATTTCCGTAAATATGGTACATAGTTCAATCTATCGATGTTTCGTGTACATAACAAAGATTTAAAAATATTTAAATCACATCAGTTATAACTAATTCGCACAAACACAGGCTTTGCATATAGGAAACTAATCAAACCATATCATTGGTAGGTACTTGTAAAACCGGTTAACTAGGCAACCTAAAATAGAATAAGTACTAAGTTAGATTCTATATGGCTTCAAAATATTATTTCAATTAATAAAGGTATAGTATACCTTATCTACGTATTAATTTATACTTGGTATACAATACATTACAATATTTGGCGGTCCGAGTTTCGACCTTTCGCGGTCCGCAAACGGACCGCGGTCCGCCTGTTGCTGACCGTTGGTGTAGAGAGTAGAATCGGTTCTAAGGGCCTGCGCAGACGAGGGACTTTTGTCCGCTGAGGACAAAAATCCCCGAAGCGTGGAAAAAATGTCCGCCGAGAACTTGCCACAGACTCAACGCACACCGTGTGCGATCATTTGTTCGCCGGAAGTTTAGTGAAGCGCACGCTATGGAAGCAAATATTCTGAGATTACGTTGTGTTGTAATTTACTTGAAGTTTAAGAAAAAGAGAAGACGTTACCAAAGAGACTACTGGCTCCATCCCTTTATTTCGGATCGATTAACGAATGGATATTTTCATGCAAAGCAAATTCAATTAAAACAATGTCCAAATAGATTCTTCAAATATTATAAAATGTCGGTTGGAACTTTCGATGAGTTGCTGTCAATTGTAGAACCTGCTATAAGACATTCTGACACAGTGATGAGGCTGTGCATTGGTCCAGAAGAAAGACTGTCAGTAACTTTAAAGTAAGCAAATAAAATGCGTTATTAATTTGTAAATAATTGTTTTTAATCTCCCAACTGGTTATTTAAATTGGTTATAATCACATAACTTTTATTAAGGTTTTAACCTGTCATCAATTAGACTTATAATATTTTTAAAGCATGCATAATCAGTCTTCATATTTGCCATACATCAATCTACCAGAATTAAGGAAATTTTGAGATTCTTGCAAACTTAATCATTTTCTTCATTATTGCCAAAGTTAATACTTAACAAAGTGTCGCAGGTATCATTTTCTGGGGATGTGATTGATACGTATTCCCGATGAACAGATGTTAGTACATAAGATGCATTATTTGAGTACTGCGAAGTCGAAGGGTGAGGAATATATTCAAGATTTTCAGACAAATCACTACCGCTGTAGATTAAAGACTATATTGGACCATTAATACGATTTTGGGCAAGGGCTATCGATGACATTGGCTGTCTCATTGGTGTTTCATTTCTAACATTAGGTGTTACATTCATTTGAGAACATCTCGAGCTGTCGTTTAATGATTGCTTAAAATTTAAAATTGACTTGATAATTTCCATCCTCAATAATAATTTTTGGTCTCCTGAAAAATTTTTCATATATGGGATAAGCGAACGTAAAAATAATTCGTCTTCATCTTGTCCGTTGTCATACATCTTTGAATTACAAAGCATTTGATTTCCCTCTTGAAGTAAAGTTATTATTTCTTCATCACTGTTTTTTTGTATTTTTCTTGGCTTTGAGAACCTTGGTTCAGCCTGAGAAGTTATATCTCTTCTGTTTAAATTATTCACTTCATTTTCATCATTTTCAATGGATCCTTCTGTATTTACAATTTCTGTAAAAGGCAACAAAAATAAAAGAGAATCAAAGTAGATGTATTTTCTGTTCTTTTTAGCTGCACTTCCAGATGGCACGTTTTTCTGCGCGACGAGTTCTCTTCTAAAACAATGTCTGAGAGAGGTCCACCTCTTCTGTACCTCTTTTCTTGTAAAATAAATATCATAATTTTATAATGGTTATAATCACTAGTTATCTAAGCCTATGTAATTAATTAATTAATATTAAGCTTATTAATTAAATGGTAATTAGATGTGTTATTTTATTAAAGGTTGCAGGATTTTTATTTCACCGATTTATTTTTCAGGTATTTAGCACGAGGGTCATCGTTTGTAGATCTCGAAGAAGAATATGTAATTGGAGCATCTACTATACGTTCTATCGTCAATGAAACTTGTATAGCAATTTGGGAACTGTGTAAAAACGCATGCTTTCTTGCCTTTACTGAAGAAAGATGGCGAGAGATTGCGAGTGAATTCTACAGAAAAACCCAATTTCCTAATTGTTTGGGGGCTGTAGACGGTAAACATATTCGCTTAAAGATGCCACCAAACTCAGGTTCAAATTATTTCAATTACAAATCATATTTTTCTACAGTCTTAATAGCAGTTGTTGATGCTGATTACTGTTTCACATTTATCGATGTCGGAGCTTATGGGAAACATAGTGATTCAAACATATTCAAAAATTCAAAGTTGGAAAAGGGTATTTCAAGTGGTTTCAATACCTATTCCCAGAAATCATAATCTTCCCAATGATGAAAACGGAAGCCCCATGCCTTTCTGTTTTGTAGGAGACGAAGCTTTCGCTGTTTCAAGTCATGTGATGAGACCCTACCCAGATCGAAATCTGAGTCCAAAACAGCGCATTTTTAATTATCGTTTCTCAAGTTGGTGTAAAAGGTACGGACACTGGCATTGAAACACGAAATTACATTGCCAATTATTTTACCTCTCCTCAAGGATCTATACCTTGGCAGTATAACAAAATTTAATTTTATGTATAATAATAATAAACCAGTTCGGAGAATAAATTGGTTAGAAAAAAAATTAAATGCAACTCTATGCCACTCATGTTAAGGACAAAGTGTCTACGTCTGATGTGCTCTTAGTGCACAATTTTGAACTGTTCGCCGGATTGATCTCCTTAAAAAAAACATCAGAACAATGCACAATCAATTATTTTAATGTTTCATATTAATATTATCCTAATTATTATTAATTTTAATTATTTAAATAATTATTATTATATCCGAATATTATAACGATGATCGACTATTGTGCGGCAACACTACTTTGTATGAATGTGCATGTCTATTGAATTGAGATCATTGGTTAATAATAATAAATAAATAAAACTTACCATATTTAATTTTGTCCTGACTCGACATTGAATCCCAAACAGAAGAAGAATAAAGCTCCTGGCATACTTCGTTCCACAATTTTTTCTTCAAATTTCGGTCGTGATACTCTTTTCTTGACGTATCATATAAAGGAGTTCTTTTTTGAACTTCCTTTATTAAAATTTTACAATCGATTTCAAGCGCCATCGTGCATAGGTACGTCACTGTCGAGCGCTCAACGCGGACTAAAATCCGCTGTGTGCGTTAATGCGCCTTGGCACATTAGTTATATTTTTTTCGGGGACTCCCAGGTACTTTGTGCGGTCCGGTCTGTCGATGTCCTCGGTTATTCGGGGGACTTTTTGTACGCGGTACTTTTAGTCCCTCGTGTGCGTTATTCGATGCAGTTGTAAGTGATCTATTTTGACGGACAAAAAAGTACTCCGAGGACTGTCCCTCGTCTGCGCAGGCCCTAACAGTTTGCTTATAATAGGTTTTTTTGTACAGGTTGCCCGCGCTGAACCTAGCCGCCCGCTCTGAGTAATGAGCGCTATGACCGTTTTAGACAAGACAACAATATCTTACATGTTTGTAACTTTTGATTTATTCCTTCAAATAATTTTATTTTTCTCTAGAACCGTTTCATATACATATTTTAAATTAGTTGATATGTTTCAAGTTTTTTAAGTTTTAAGTTGCGTTATTTCAGTGAAACGTATAATGTAAAGCTACTTAATACTGACGTCTTACCTTCATCCACACTACTGAGTTTTTTTAACTAATATTTATTTAAAATCTTTTAATAGGCATTTCTCTATGGGACTCTTTCTACGAAAACAGACTTACTTTATCAAACTTGACATTTACTAACTTGAGATAATCAGAGAGTGAGCGTTGATCAGCAATGAATTCATCTTTGACAAGTTGCTCGTGCCGCTGTGGAGAAAGTGATGTAGAGAGCGGGGAGTGTTGGCCGCGGGATGAGTGTAGTGAGGGCGGTGAGTGTGAGTGCCACGAGCGCCGCGCAGGCGATGGAGAAACTGATAGAGTGTCTGCCTCACTAACACCAGTCTGCTCGTTATCACTGCACTCTGAGACACTGCGCTCTACCACACGAAATGATGAATCTGCAACAATGATGAATTTAAAGCAAATTTTACCATTGTGAGCAATATTTAGGAACTGGATGTAGGCTTTAAGTTAACCAGCCCATTTATCATCCACTGCTGGACATAGGCTTCCTTGCAACAATGAGTGTCTTGTGCTTGAGCAGCATAAATAAATAACGTCACATTCAATTACTGTAGTGTCACACACTGTGGGTCAGAGATACACATAAAGACAAACACATACCCAGATCCAAACAAATGACTGTCCAACAGGGAATTGAACCTTTTGCACAGTGAGTAGGGACACTACCAACTGCGTTAATCAGTTGTCAAGGATATCAAGCATTATTATTATTGGATAAGCAGGATATTGGATAATTGCAGCAGGTTATTAAGTATCTTAGAAAATTAGGTATCTGCAGATAATTCCTTAGTTTATTTAGCTTTTCTTCGGTTTTGTGGAAAAAGAGAATATATAGCAATATAGAATTAGATTCATATTATTTAAATGATTCATTTTTCATTGAGAATATTATTGGTTATTCTTAAAATCTGGACTTGTATCTTTTCTCTTTTTATCATTTTCATTTTTAGTTAGTTAGTTAGGGGCAAATTTTCAATTTATACCGTAATTGATGTATTTTATGCTTAAATCAAAACAAAATCATACCCCCATCTAAAACCCTAAACGGTGAGATTTAAGGATTTAATTAATTTTTTAAGGCACAATCATAAAACATAATCTTAATGTCTCCTGGGTTGAATATGACACTACACATCAACATGGGGCTGTCTTATAATAAACTTTAGGTATTGTATACAACAATATACCTAAAAATGTAATACCTAAATATGTCAAAAATTCATCACAAAATTATGACTTAACATCAAGAATACAAGCTTTTATAAAATTTAAAGATCAATTAACAATATAACATCAGTGAAAAACAACTTTGCAAATATGACTATGTAAATGTCAGCTCCAGTAATTGAAATTCAACCAATGGAATTGCATTATTAAAATGTAGTATTTTTCAAAAACTCCTTGTGGATTAGTAATATTACATTAATAAGGGTACTGTTCAGTAAAGTTTTAATGCATTTTTAATTTTAAGTTTAGGGTCCCTTTATGTGGAATTACCCTACTGTTATTCATGAATTAGGCTAGCAGCTTAATACAGTAATGCTTATTGCAGCTTAATGCTTAATTATTTACTTATACTTATGAGGGGTGAAAGGTCTTGAAAAGCACCACACTAGTCAAATGAGTTGTTGAGTCTTTTTGGAAGTTGGGTAGTTCCTAGTTCCTCGTTCACTCTTTTAGTTCCTTGTGGTGTGGCTTACGGTAGCAGCTCTTTTAGAAGTGGAGATGTGTTCATGCTGTAAAATACTTGTACTCTACTTGTTAAATGAAGTTTTCTTTATAGAAATAGCAAAGAGGAGTAGATATTTTAGCTTTCAGAACACACTTCAATGTAGAAGTATTAGAAGCATACCCAGATCAGCATTGGAAAGCCCCAACAGGCGCTGTTGAAGCGGTGTGATTGTGAGTGGGGGCTCTCGGCGTGGCATCAATCGCAAAGCGTGCTGTAGGAGATTGGCGCCCAGCACGCCGGCCAGTAAGTACTCCACGTAATGAAGTACTGTCGTGTATCCCGGACACTTGCATGATCTGGACATGTAATATATATATGTATATATTTAATATAATAAATAAATTTTGGAGATTATTTTGTGGCTATACTTACAAATCGTACGCGAATATAAGAAAGAATACAGCATTCACAATGCTCCACTTAAGAGAGTTTGATCTTTTCTTATTGGCGTAGGTTAGATCGATAGTGCGGTGCAATAAATCAGACGAGTTGAGGTTTAGAGACCTAAAATCACAAAATATTAAATACAATTGAAATCTAGCTAGTACCATTTACTTTTTTAGGCATTCATGGTAAGAAAGATAGTTCGTTAAATGCATTGTTTTTGTTGTGAATAGTCGTTTTACTTACATTATAAATGAGGGTTGTTTAATAAAGTGACATTGAACATAAAATTTTATCAGAAGGAATGTAATAAATAATTAAAAAATGATGAATTCCCACTATTTTCAATTACATTTATATAGTAAAAAAGAGAAATACTGAAAAATAAACAGAACGTGAAAAAGATCAGGACACGATGACAGATGACACAGTCTTGACATTTAACAAGTTACTTTTTTAAATAATTTCAAGAGGCAAAACTAATTTGGTTGATAATTTACCAATCAAATTATATTTTTATTTGACACAAAAGAAATACAATAATACAAAAACTACAATCGATACAAACAACTAATACGAAGATTCAAAAAATACAAACTACATTTCACTGAGACGTGAGAGTGATGACGAGTAACAGTTACTCGCATAAATAACCAATCGTCACAGGTCATTGTGTGTAATATTATAATTTAATAGGCAATAATGTTTCTGTACTGACAATCCGTGCTAGTGGTGGGTAATCAAGACTTTTCGGAGTAGTTTAACTCACCTAATCCTACTCCGCCTGCGAATCCAACTCCTCTTAGTAACTCCTTAACTCTTTTATGTAATCACTATCGATGCTAGTGCTGGGTAATCAAGCACAAGGAAAAAAAGAAGGTCTATGGAACAATTAAAAAAATTAACTCTTGATACACCTATCCTAAAAAAAAAAACGTCGCGCCATCGAGGAGTAATCTCGGACGATTTCACTCTTGATACACCTATTCTAAAAAAAATGTCACTCCATCGAAGAGTACTCTCGGACGATCGGAATAAATGGAACAATTAAAGGATTTAACTCTTTTAATACACCTATCCTAATAAAAATGTCATGCCATCTTTTCATTCATTAATTCCGGAGTTACCCAGCACTAGTCGATACACGGTCACACGGCGAGCGAACGGCAATCCAACCAAAAACGAAACGTCAAAAGAATAAGTAAGTCCTCGGAGTTAGTAACAGTTCGGTGGAGTAACTAAGGGTTTCTACTCCGCTCGAGTTACCCATCGCTAACCCATCGTTATTTATGAAATTGTAGATGAAGTAAAATTTATATGTAAGTACATATTTCAAAATTTTCATTCAGAACTCATATTTGAGTCACGTTACAAGTTACGATTAAATGAGTTGATTCTTGATTTGGGTGATTCTTTCACAGAACTTGTTTTAAGCCGCTTTGCAGAAGATCCACGAAGATTGCTTTTGAAATAAATAGTTAATTAATTACTTAAGTATCTAATCTAATAAATGCACATTTCTATTTATGTTGAATTATTTACCTACAGGAAATTTCTGATTAGGCCAAAAGCTGGGTACGCCCATGTGTGAGCATGTTGCTGTATTGACTAAAGCATTTTATGCAATTACCCAACAACATCTACAAAAACTGGCATATGGCTTTGCGGTTGCAAAGGTTGCATCTCAGGACTTGTGTTATTTTTATCATAAACTTATTATTTATCTTAAAATTTCATTTCCAAATTAATTTAAAATTATTTATATGAACCTATTTGTCATACAAATAATTTAAAATTAAATTAGAAGCACACCTACCATTATTGTCGACCTTAGGGGTGTCTCTACACATGTCAGGCACGGTATTATCATACGGGTCTGATAATTTCGCGTTTTGTATTTTTGTTCCTAATATTTTTTATTTTTAGTTTTTCATAATTTCGACAATTATAGCTTGTGGTCAAATAAATTCTCTTTTTAACAATACTGATTTTCTTATTTTATCTTAAACATGTATTAAATTTTAGGCATATTTCCTTAAGGGCTCGATAATATCCAACTCTCCCCTACACATATTATTGTTGCCCTTATTCCAGCCGATCAACTAATTGTATCCATAAAGATATTAGATTCTCGTATTGCTGTTGTTCACCTAACTTGGGGTGGACAACAGGAGAAATGAAAAAAATGGCCCTGTAGAAACACAGAGATTAGTGCGAATGAATAGATAGAATTTCTTTTACCTACTCATATAAGTAGATATTGATTTGCTGTGATGCCAGCCTGTTAGCTATGCTGCAAACAACATTATGAATTAAGTTCTAAGTTTCTATAGTCAAAGCGCAGGCCAGTCTACACAGCACAGGTTGCGTCTTGTGGAGTCCTTGGAGAAAACATTTTACAATAAGTAATCTTTACGGTATTATATCAAGTAAAGTAATGTAACTAGAGGGAGTTTCAATAAAATAGACTGTTCCTATTTAATATTTTATTTCATAACATAACATAAAAGCATTGTAGGTATGATCACAGTGGAGTCACATTGTTCTACCATTCTAGGACTATAGTGTAGCCGCAGTGAGTGTACATTGGAACTATAGTATAGCCGCAGTGAAGTGTACATTGGAACTATAGTGTAGGCGCAGTGAGTGTACACTTGAACTAGTGTAGGCGCAATGAAGTGTACACTTGAACTATAGTGTAGGCGCAGTGAAGTGTACACTTGAACTATATTTTATTGATAAAAGTCGAATATACAAAGAAGTTTCTTAGCACATCTTTTTGCTTACATTTATACGAAGTGGTTGAAAAGTAGCCTCTACGCAGACAGGTAGAGGTACCGGATAAATAGCTTTTAGTGTGAATTAAACTGACTACAGTTAGAGTGTGAATGAGATTGTGGGTTCATGTGAACGGAGGGAATGCGAGGCTAACGCAATCATTTATTACAATATTCTATTGGTAACATAATACAGGCGTTTTGACAGTTCAATTCATCTCAAATAAAACATTGCATATTATTATGGCATGTGTGGTAATGATGCGGAGATATTTATATAAAGAAAACAATGACAGCGCTGATGATAACTTGACATGTCAAATAGCACCCTTTAATGTCACCGTAACGAATACGAATGTATTGATATGATATCTAAGGTAAAAGGTGAATGTTACCACAATAATGTCATTAGTTGTAGTGATTTACGGTTGTGAAAAGTTTGTATAGTCGATATTGTTTACCGGAAGGTTTTTTCTCATTGTTTCCAATGCTTTTCGAGAAATTGAAACAATCGAATGAACTGTTTTGAGAATTGCATTCGTTAGGATCGTGTGTAATTGAGGAGTTTCTTACTTTTGCTAGTGACTTGTTAAAAACAACGAGAAACACATTTTTTTGGAAGATAATTAAAATATTTTGTAAGAGTCACATATCTTTGTCTGTAATTTAATTTTTACTTTCCTTTAATTTTGTAGTGACCTGCAAACGAAAGAAACTCATTCTAAACAAAAAATACACATTTTCTTTTTCTTTCTAATCTTTCTCTCATCATCATCACTCAAAGATGAACACGAGTTGAACATTATCGTATTCGTTGGGGTCTTATCGATAGTTTAGATTTTGCAGCCAAAAATCGATAAGAAACTCTCACAATGGCCCAACACTAATTAGTGTCTACTAAGGTGGTCACAGTCGAGGGTACGGACGCGGTTCGACATATAGCCAAATAATTTTCTTTTCATACAAATATATTAGACAGTAAAATTAGGAATGTCATTTTTTGACTTATACATAAAAAGGCAACAAAATGTAAAGTTTAATTAAAGCTAATCTTAGTTAATTGCACCCGACATCACCACTTATCGTAAGCGTCATATACATACTTTAGTATAATTAAATCAAATACACTAATAGGATATCTGATTGTTTCAGAAATCGATATATTTGTTTGTTGGACAATTACGCATCGAGCAATGTCGACTTGACACTAATTGATAGCGCGACCAAGCGACCGGGGTTTCAATTCAGAACAATTTTCTATTTTAATAATATTGTACTTTGATACGCATAAGTAATTAAAATATTTGTAGCTACTTATGGGAGATGCACCTGTATGTGTAGGCACTTATGGGAGATGTATCTGTATGTGTAGGCACTTATGGGAGATGTACCTGTATGTGTAGGTACTTATGGGAGATGTACCTGTATGTGTAGGTACTTATGGGAGATGTACCTGTATGTGTAGGTACTTATGGGAGATGCACCTATACGAGATCTATACGATCTGTATAGTTACAGTTAAATAAATTATCCTATATTCCAGTAATTTTCCAATATATATGACAGATTGATTTCCAGGATTTATAGTTATTTTTTAAGTGTATGATTATGTAGAAAAAATCAAATATCCTACTGCGTTTAAAAAATGGAAAGTCACTTACGTTTTAGTGAGGCACTCTCTGTTCATGAACAAGCTTACACCGTTATTATCTAAAATCTACCTAATTTTTAATTGTTAGTCCGTTTATGTTGTATAAACTTTTACACACCTAGATATTGTTTACAATAAAAAATAAGCGATGAGTACAGTAGTGGACATTCATTTGTATACAGTAAAAATAAATACAATCTGATAGTGTCCAGACCCTGCGTGAAACGCGAGTCACGTCATGTTGTTTCAACACAAAATACAATAAATATTGACAAAGGCGCATTTTTTCTGTGCAACGTCCGGTGCAAGTTTAAAAAAGGGTCAAATTCAAAGTCGTATACAAATGACAGTCCGGTTTCGTGTACCCCATATTATAACAAGTGACTGTAGATACCAATGACTAAAAATACAAAAAAATGTTACAATCGTGCAATACATTTCGACAATGGGGCTGTTATCGCAAATCACTAATGTTAATCTATTGACGTGTACCTACTCTGCTGTTTTTGGTGTTCAAATAACAGTTAGGTAACTGTGTTTTATATCTAAATAAATAAAATATATTAGTGTATTAATCTAGTGGTGAAAAAATGAGAGTGAAGGCCTCGAGCGCTGCTCAGCGCTAATGAACAGTAACTTTAACAGTTTTAAACTCGAGCTATTAACCTCAAGGGTTTACTATAACTTGTCTATGAGACTTGTACTATAACGCTCACGAGCGATTACCGCACGAGTCTTAAAGATTCAATAGCGCTCACTCAGCGTTCATTTTGACAACAGTAGCTTAACATAGTTGTTTCAAACAATAAAACAGCGATAAATATACCATATTAATCTAATGAAATAATAGATTCAAACATAAAAAAAGTTATTTTCGTGCTAAAGGTTTGGATTTATTTTATAAAAATTGTGAATGGACAGGGAATATCAGGAATGTTTGGAGAGTAACGGGATGAGAGTTTACCTCGTCCCAGTAGGCGGTACGCTCTTTCACACATGGGATGTATTTTTACAGTAGTTTTTTCCATAATTTTGTAACTAATCTAAATATAAAATAATTTTAGGGGACTGATTCCTCGATAACTACATTACAGGTTACGTTTCAGTAGGGATTAGGTTTCACTAGACGTTCGACTTATTCTACTTTTAATATAAGCAACAAAATTAAATCGTTCCCCAACTATTTTCCATCTGTAACTACCAGATGCCCGCTGATCCCAAATTCACGGCTTTCGATCAAAAAATATATAGTATAACGGGTATTAAGAGCGCTTGGATTTTAAACTTAAATAAAAACTGAAACGTTATAAGCATGTTTTTTATCGATTTCATGCTACAATGCTAATAATTAAATAATGCCGGCTGACCATCTAATTCCGTACACGAAGAGATGATGAGTAAAAAGAGAAACAAACATCCAAATACAGTTTAAAGTTCTTTACTTTACGCTGTAACCACTCTATGTTATATACATCTCTCAGCGTTCTGTCGCTGTTTGGAATAACGAAGATGACCAACCGGCGTTACTTAGTTGGTAGTTCTGCAATTGTTTTCGAGACAGAAAAAGAAGTTTAGGCAGTCCAAATAGTTTATGGATATAGTTCACTTCCCCGTCATTAGATGGCGGTTTACACTAAATGTAAATCATGGTATTAAGATTATACTTCTCTTTGCATTTTTGATGGTTTTTAAAATTGTATTCAGTCAGTAGAGACTGTCGAATACAGTTCGTTTTTTTTAAAAAAAAATCATTGTAGTGCTCTTACAATGAAATAGTGTTGCTATTATAGTGCGATTATACTTGTATAACAGTAGTATAATGGATCCACTCACATGGATATCAAAGATGAAAATAACAATAACGATATACTTTGAGATGCGCGCCTCGTACACGAGCGGTCTAGTGATGTCTCATTACCGCTACACTCTCACTCGTCATAAGGAAGACTAAAATGGACTCAAACTTATTTATACCGCCCCCCCCCCCCCCCCACCCACTAAAATTTAATAATAATTAACAATAGATATTTCCCAAGCGTTCGTGACATTTCTACATTAACATTTATAGTAGTAAAGTGTCTAATATATTTTTTCTAACTCCTATCTGACTAAGTGCGAGCGACTATTCGAGCTAGCGAATAGAGGGGTTCATACCCTCGGGTTGCGTTCTAAAACATGCGAAAATCTTTGACAATCCAATCCAAGTTAGACCCCACATAAGAGTACAGCTCACACCTCTGGATCGGTGCACCGAAGTACCAGCTGGGCCCTCTTGACTCCGTCCAACGACGCGCTATCCGATTTGTCAACGGTCTCACGGGTGGTTTAGAATCGCTCAGCATCCGTAGAGATTTTTCTGCGTTTTCTATCGCCTTTACAATGGAGAATGTTCTGAAGAGTTGTTCAATTTTATGCCAACTTCGGGTTTTTACCATCGCACCGCTCATCATCGTCGTGCAGTTCATCTGCACTTCCTTGAGTCGCTGCGTACTGTGCGGTCAAAAACACACTTTATACCGCGAACCCGACAGTTGTGCAATGAACTGCCAGCTGAGGTACTTCCGTTACGCTAAGATATGGAGCTCTTCAAGAGAGCTGTCAACAGGATTCTGCAAGGCCTGCAGCGCACTCGCAAGCTTCCTGGTGGTGCAGGTGTCCATGGGCTCGTCTGCCATCTATTCTATAAAAAAAATACATGCTGTCTCTATTTGTATTATAAAGGTAGAAAAAGATGCACCACATTTAGACTGTCAAAGAGCGATTTTCGCACGTTTTGGAACTCTGCGTAAGTTTTTCTAAAGATATAGAAAAAACAGCGACAGATCCCGAATACTGTTTACTGAATTTTATGGACGTTGCGATATGACATCAATTAATAATGACACAGGTCTGCAAATACAGTCGAGAATTTATAAAGGATATTTGGAGGGACTATCCACTTCCATACCATCCCATCCTGTCTCAGCGGACGAGAGAAACGAGTGGGTGAAACAGGACGGAGAAGAGAATGAACGCCGAAACACATTGGTACATTCTACAACAAGTTCAGTAAGAGCTGGGGCGGTCTACTCCGAAATCACAAAACACGAAGTTTCGGCCGATATTTCGCGCGATTCCTACCACGAAAACGTTCACTCCGACATATCGGCCCAAAGGAAGTTCATTTGACATTTGAAACTATTCCGATCGCCTGAGACAACGATCGAAATATAGATTTTGACAAGAGATACTTGGGGATCAAACATCAAATTTCACGATAACAATATCTCATCTTTTAAACAATTGGAGATATCAGATATTTAGAGCTCCGAATGAAGGCATGTTCGAGTTGGGTTACTTGGCACTTGGTTCATTCGAATTTTGTTTGGGCCTGAAACCTTGGAAGTGTAAAATCAGAGTAGACACCCGGGCTCGGAAAACCGCTAGCGCCCAGTCGGCTGAGAAATGCAACGTCGCTCTTTCATCGTCAATATTTATTCCGAGTATTAGGCGACAAAGTCTTCAAACACAGTTCTCAATGTAATAAATCCTTAATACTCACTGATAAAATTATTTAACTACTTACATTAGAAAACAAATGAGTGACATTTAAAATGATGGTATACAGACCGTCGATCTGCCCTTATCCTATAAATTAAATTATTGCCATAAATAAAGTTATTCATCCGTATAATTTATTTCTATAGATAAATGTACCTACTACTGTTGGTGTCACAGTAAGTCTTTGTCATAATGAACAACAGTTGTAAATAAAATGTAAATAAATAATAATTGTACTATGTGTTAAGTACAACAACGAAATATACTTCGAGATACGGTGAATAATATAAAATTATAATAATATTATATGTGAGTTGACGCGCGACGAGAACTCGTCAATGCGAGACGAGCTGCTGTTGATATGTAAACGTTACAAATTGACAACATCATCGACGCAACTCCAACGCACAACGTGTGTGTATGTGTGTGAGTGAGTGTATGTACAGTCCGTTCCAATTCAATTTGCCGAAACCATTTAGCTTTAAATCTAGGGCAAACTTGCAGTCCCGTTGAATCAAATTATGGATGCCTTCATTTACTGGTAGTGCATGCTTGGTAGTGTCGTGGGTCGAGAGGGTATGGATGTGTTAACAATTATCATCTCACTATTTAAGGGCGTATCAGTTACTTCAGGCTGCCATGTTTGTTTACATTTTGAACAAATTGAATTGAAACGGGCTATGTGTGTGGGCTATAAAAATGAGCGTTAATTCGACTAGTCGGTTGTACCCAGTCGGCTGGAATGCAGCATCGCTATAGCGCCGTCAAAGTTTATTTTGAGTGAGTTGGGTGGGTATAGAGCATTCATACATTACTTTTCAAATAAACTCTGATGAATAATAAAGTCAGCGCTAACGAACTTCAACCACTCAAGAATTGGCTCAAAGTTAAAGAACTTTGAATTGTTTTTTTTTGTTAATTTTTTACCGGTGAGTGAAAGTTGTTGGAAAAGTTAAGAACTTTAACCTCAATTGTTTTAGTAGACACGAGCTTTTAAATTTATCAAACGTTAAAACTATAGCGTTCATTAGCGTTCAACGCTCAAAGCGTAGTTTCATTATCCGCTCACTCAACATTCCAACGCTCAACGGTCACTTTTATAACACTAGTGCTCGAGCGTGTGGGTGTGTACGCACGGTGGATGCGCGAGCACGGGCTTGTCTTTCTGTGTATGTAAGTAGTGCGCATGCGTGTGTTATGTGTTGTGTTGTATGCGTGTGCGTGTATGTGGCCTTTGTTAGCGTGGAGAGCAGCGCGCGGCGTGCGGTTTAGGTTTATATGGAAGTGTCGCCGCTGCGCGTCGTTGTGCACGCTAGCCACTTCCATATATCACCGCTCGCCGCTCTGCACGCTAACGAAAGGTCTGCGTGTGTGTGCGTGTTTGTACCGTTTACACGGTGAGCAGGTGCGTGTCGACGCCCCAGCCGGTGGTGGCGGTCCACGGCGGGAAGCGCGCGAGTAGAGCCGCGTGTGCGGGGTGCAGCTTGTATTCGCCGGAGAGCGCGTGCCCTGAGACAGACATCTGCGCCCACTCAGCACGCGGCGACGAGAACGAGTGCTGGCGACAAAGTGACGAACACTTACACGGGTTTTATAGTTCACACACGCGCTTAGAATTCAATTCCATCATGTTAAAAACCATGTGGTGTCGGCCGGCTTTACAATATCATCACCGACTATATCAATCTTTGATTGACTATATCGTTCATTAGCGTTCAACGCTCAAAGCGTAGTTTACTTGCGCCCAAAATTCGCATAGAATTCTGTCGCTCATAGCTTACATTGTACTTATAATAAAGAATTATTATTATTCCTTCCGTCTTAGAAAGGATTACTTAAAAAAAGATTCGTTCTCTCAGATTGCAATAATAGTGAATTAAGTACACACAAAACAGACTAAGCCTGTAATTAACCACACATACACATAACCACAAACACTACACACATCGCTCAAACAATACATACATATGACCACACACCACACATAGCCATAATTAACCTGTATTAATTGTTCTTTATAATATTACTTCGTAATTGGCCAATAATATAGTAATATTGTTAAACTGCCATAAATTGTAGAAGTGAACTTTGTAAATGAATTTAAAACAATATAGGTTACATGAGTAATAAGTAATGTGTGTAAGTACCTGACGTACGAGCGTGAGGCTCCAGTTGGCGGCAGCGTGCGCCTCGCACAGCGCAATAAAGTGGGGGCCCCGGCGCCCCCTACACCACTACCGCCCTTAGGCCTTGGACGCAATACCACGGACACGTGAGCTCCCTCTAGAGGAGCATCTACAGGACACTATGACCACGATGTAATGCCGACCATAGAGGAATTCGTGGTCATAGTTAACGTGAAGCTTTTTCAAGCGTGCCGACAAAGGACCACCGTGGGTCTCGCAAAAGGTAACTAAGGGGGGTAAGAGAGCGGCTACAGAGCGGCTACCACAAGCCCCGAGGAACTACGCCACCTCTAAGAGTGGATTAGCTAATCCGCTTGGCCAGAGTAGCGTTTTATCCTTCATGCACAAGAAAACGTGCATGAGGAGGTCCATGTCCAGCAGTGGATACTGAAAGGGCTGGTTGAATTTGCATTGCATATATAGGCCGACCATGTTAATTGGTAACCAATGACCAGGAAAGCCGTTGCCCCCTGACATGACGCTGGAGTACGAGTTCCTCACACTCGTATCTGCATTGGCGCGTTATAGTGGGATCCGGTATGTATGTATCGCAAAGATTTATTATTAAATTGCGATTGCTTTATTACCTTATTTTACTCGACGTTTCGGTTGGGTTACACTAACCATGGTTAGGAGCTGACTGAAGAGGCGGGTGGTCCACGTCGAAAATTGCGAGCAGTTTCATCAACTACCCGCATTTGATCTTTATAGTCCGTGAAAGCTGCGGCACACAACACTCAGAATAACTGAAGTAGCGTCAGACGAAAAATCGTGAGGTTTAATTTTATTAATCACTGGACTCCATGTCGAGGACAATTTGTATCCATCTTCTCGATTTAAATTTATTATGTTTCTTGATTTCAATTGCTTCATGCACTATCCTGGAGAAATAGTGGCGATCAGTGAAGAGGATTTTTAGACTATGGAGGTGTATCCCGTGACTGACCCCGGCGCTGTGTACATGGTCCGCTATCGCCGATTTATTCGTCTGGCGATTCCTCATAGCTGTGATATGTTCTTTGACCCTTTCTGCTACGGTGCGCTTTATTTGGTCTATTTGATTGATTAATACCTGGCATTTGATAGAGTTATTACATCCTTTGGCGTGCGCAGATTTTCCGCTAATTTGGAGGACGGTCTAAATACAGGGACACTATTACCACGATGTGGCTCGGACCCAGCTTATTGCTGTAACGTGTGTGGTACCTGCAATACGAGCGTGAGGTTCCAGTTAGCAGGAGCGCGCGGCTCGTACAGCGCTATGAAGTATGTGCGGCGGGGCCCCCACCGTGGACCCTCCAGCGGCGCCCCCTGCAGCGCTGTCCCCTGGCCCTCTGCTTGGTACCACGATACCAACGCCCCTTCTACAGGGGACACTATCACCACGATGTGGCTCGGACCTGTAAGGTGAATCAACTCATTCTAATGGCTTCGGCATACAGACCACGGGTCGCTGGTTCAAATCCGGTTTGAAGGTCTAAAAAAATGTAGTTGATTTGACTAACTTATCAAGTTCAAAAAGTTTAAAATACCCATTTAGGGTATTTTAAACTTTTTGAACTCACGGGCCATCTAGAACCCCTGAGTGTTTAACATAATTCCAACTTCGGGTTTCTACAACTGCACCTCCCATCACAGAAGTTCCGTGCATCCGCATTTCCTCGATACAGAGGTGTCGCATACTGCTCGGTCCGAAAAACATTGTTTGTCGCGAACACGTAGGTTGTGGCACGAACTGCCTCAAGAGGTCTTTCCATTACACTACGATATGGAACACTTCAAGAAAGCTGTGAATTTGGATTTTGCAAGGTCGGCGGCGCACTCGCATACCTCGCGGCGTTGCAGGTGTCCATGGGTGGCGGTAACACTTACCATCACGTGGGACCGTTTGCCCGTCTGCCTACTTCCCTATAAAAAAAACAAAAAACAAAACAAAAAAGACATTTTCACTATTTATTGTTTATGTTCAAGTGTTTTACTGCATCGAAGAGACTCACACTAATTGTATTAGAGGAAAAACTGTATTAGAAAAGTTAAGAAACGGATCATTTAGATAGTAGGTAGGTATACATATATTTGTTGAGTTGCGTAACTCCTTTTTGATTTTCTTTTTCATGAATGCAATTGTTTTTTTTTTTTGCCGTTCACATAGCTAGTCCTTATATATTGTATTATGTTATTATGCATGTTGTGGCTGCCTTGAATAGGTGTTACACTTAAAGTTATTTTTTATATGATACGAGTACTATACTATGTAAGCATTAGTGTAACTAACCACTGCCTCTCCTTCAATACATAAATAAACACTAAAAGACGGTGTGTCGTGCTACGGAGGTCTCAATTGTGAGATCAAGCTTCAGCCGGCACGTGTGTCACCACGGGCAGGCAGTACTCACTGTGCAGTGCCCTGTAATGTGTAACGAAGTACACAGCTTACTGAAGTATACCTGTAAGATCAAGCTTCAACTGATACGCGGTGCGATTGATCGGTGCGGTGGCTATGTCCACGTGCACGGTGGCGAGCGGGGCGTGTGTCGCGCGCAGCCAGTGGCCGCGCGGTATGAGCGACAGCACGGGCAGGTAGTACGGCGCGCCGCAGTACACCCAGCGAGCGCATTCCTCGGCAGACGTGCCTTGTGCTGATGACATCTCAGACACTGCAATGAACACACACGGTACACGGATACTGATCACACGACGGCCCCATGCGTATTTACGACCGTAGCGGAAACTTGAGAGACGTATGACATACGGTGGTAATAATAAATATTTATTATTATTATTATTACACATACAGAATTATGTTAAAAAATGAGAAACAAAAAGATTGGACGGAGAGATAAAAGAAAGGAAAAATAAATAAATGTAATGAACTACTGTAGTATTCTACAGATACAGACTCATAATAAGCACGGGTGCAGCCGGTGCAGGTCATCGGCAATAGGTACACAATGTATTTGATGGATACCACTATACCAAACATAGCAAGGGATGCCAAAATAGCCAAAAAAAAACACTATTCGCGAATACAAATACTAATAATTTGCCATACTATCCGCAAATACAAATAGTACCTAATGTAGTACGCAAGCGCTAATTAAAAGAAGTAAGTATAATTTTAGTCCAATTTAATGCTAGTGCTATAAGTAATTGTTTAGTTCAATCAGTTTGTACCTTTTTAGTTTAATGTAAACTTACTCGTAGGTACCTACCTGACCTTAAATGAATCACTTACTAATTAAACGAAAAAAACAGTTACGTAACTGATTTTAAAATGAACGTTGAATCTTAAAGTATTTCCTTCATAAAAGTCCCCTTTCACCCCACTACCCCACGTTAGGCTTTTACCATTTGAGTATTCGTTTAGAAAATGGTAAATACGAGTACTGTTCAACACGGTATTACCATTAGATAATATCCATGTTAGGTCAGCCAGACTGCGATCTGCGATAGTTTTAGTTTTGTCGTAACGGTTTAGTTCGTGTCAAGACCAATAGATGTCGCTGTATCGTTTCTGCATCGCGGTATTGTTTCGTTTCTGTGTAAACATCTTAAATGGAGAATTTTGATTTTGTAGTGTATGTGTTGTTTTTACCAATATAGTGGAATTTATATCGCCATACTTGCGGTTTTATTAGTCGCACCCTCGGATTGGATCCGAGTTTAACAAGTACAAAATTGTATATTTTATTTTTGTCTGTAGTGTATGCAATAAAGAGTAGGTATTATTATTATTACTTCAAATTTAACGTCACTCATATCATTGAAATTTAATGGCATTGTATGCTACTTCCAATTAGAATAACAATAACGTCACACACTTCAATATTCATGCTGTATTTTGCCTTAACATAATAATCCACTTTAATAGAACGATTGGTCTGTTTGTAAATTACTTATTCATTTGTATTTTAATGTTTGTAAGACTGTTTGTTTCTTATATTAAATAAAAATATATATTTGTACGATTTGATAAAATATATAAAACTGACTGCATCATGGTTGTGTATACCATCATTGTATCTGTTTACAAATAAATAAAATTAATCTAGATCACTTATTAATTAGAATTTGAATAGTGTAAAGTGTACACAAGGGTGTAGTGTATGAGTGTGGCAGTAGAGTGCGTTGTGTACCATACATGTCGACGGAGTGCGGCGTGTTGACGTCGAGGTGCGGCACCCAGTAGAGGTGGTCGGCAGCGGGCAGCGCGGTGGTCGCGCGCGGTCGCAGGTCGCGCTCCGTCCGCCGCACGTGGAACACCATGAACCGCTGCGGCGTGTGCGGCGAATACGCCGCGCCCAGCGGCGTGCAAGCCGCCACCATTATTGTTAAGGTGCAACATGCGGCGCATATGTATATCTGACGATATCACAACGACATTTAGAGCCTTTCTCACCACCTCTTGATTAACTAACTGTTATTAGTTAATCATTTACTTATTAAAATACACCAACACTTCACTTTCATAAATAACTAATGTAACAAGTATCGCAATAATAGGTATGTATAACCTTCAAGGAAAAAGAAAAAGCGCGCATTAAAACATTAAATTCATTACGCGCATTTCATTAAAAATTATACAAAGAATAAAACCGAGCATAGGTGGACTATTTATGAGATTGCATCATTTTACATTAACAATGTGATAGATAAATTATCTGCCAATTAAATCTTGCTGATACTGATTTCCTGATGAAGTATAGCAGAGTTTCTGATACCTTCTGGTAAAATATCAGGAGATAGTGAGAAAGGTCCTAAAGCAATCTGGTGGGCATTTAGTGTGAGCCACTTTTTCTTTTAACGACGTTAAATTCTTTCCTACCTACAACCAATTTGTTTGAAATAATTAATATGCTATTTTTGCCTATATTTCAACGGTTACAGATATAAAAACCAAGTAATAGTAATAAACAAATCGCTATTAAATTCATTACAGCGTTATTCAGATAACTCACGGAGAACTCACGCGGGATCACACGACCATTTTTAATTTTCTTTATATGCTATACCCCCTGTTAAGGGATGCACCCTTTACTTGGTGTGCACTAACGCGATTATACGCGGGATACTGTAGGGGTCTAAATAGTAACCTCAACTATGTATCTGTTCTAAAGATTCCAATATATTTAACTTTTTTGTGTAAAATTGTACTAACATTCTGCTATATAAGAGTGGTCATGGCCAACTAGAGCGACATCTAGTTGGTTTGGTGAACTAACATCGTCTTGAACACCCTCTTTCTAAGAATAAAAGGCACAACTAACATTTTTAACAAAAACATAAATAACAATATATTCGGAAATTTAAAATAAACAATGAGAATAAGCAATGATATTCTTCTGGCATAAAGGTTTTAAATAAATGAAAATCCTACATTTTATTTTGCATTTTTCTCGAATGTCATCAAAACGGACGTGTGTTTTTTACCTTATGAGGGCATTGCGCATCTTATACTGATTGCCAGTGTGGAACCCGATCCAACTAGAGTATTTGCCATCGATATGAGAATACATACTAGATATGTTATGCAGGCACTCTGGGGCAGCCGCGTTAGAGTCCTATGTTGAGTAGCTTTCGAATTCTTTAATTCATATGTGTTTTGAAAAGCGAACATTCTTATTACGTAGTACGTAAATTTCAAATTTGACTTTCTAATGAACCCCTCCTCATGTACTTCACTCCCCAGAAGCTACCAACCAGATTTCTTTGATAAGAACGTATGTGTCATCTAGTCTATATTCCCATATCAATGGTATTTGCTATGAACTTGGTGATGGTGTGTGTACTGACCAGCCTGCGCAGCCCTCTGGCGGCAACGACGAAGGGCAGCATCCAGCCGCACGCCGCCAGCGTCAGGCTCGACACCAGCGCACCCATTATCGGCTGCGAAACGACCACATTCATGTCATATGCATTGATGTCGATACACTCACTCTCGCCACGAACCCTGTGTATGTATGTATGTGTGGGTACGTACGTCGGCGGGTGCGGGTCCGGCGCGGCCCATGATCGGCACGAACATGTTGAGCGAGCCGAGCGCCAGGTACCACGTCTGCAGCAGCGGCACCGCGCTGCCCACGCACCACCACCACAACCGACCCACATCTGTCGAGAAACACGTGCACTCATTGCATAACACGCTCTCAACACTACCTGCTAGACATGCAAATCAACGAGAATTCTGTTTAAAGCTTTCAGCTTCCAACTGTGCTACCGAATAAAATATATTGGGTTAAGTATATATATATATATATAAATATATATGTTCGTGGACGCGTACGTTATAAAATATATGTATGTGACGTTATCTCTGTATATCTACCGTAACGTCGGTATGAACTTTGATTAAAACATTTCCAGCTTAAAATTGTTTCATGAGTCTGTTTAAATATAAACCTTTTTTTAACATCTAATTTATAAGATGAAGCAATAAAAATATACTCTACTTTTTACAGATTGTACTAAAATCTCAATATTTAGGGAGTGACAATGAGGTCTCTTTTCTCAGATGATAACACATATTCTCACATATAAATTAGTGTGCTTAATGTAAAATCTAGTACAGACTCGTTTCAGAAACAAACGTGATGTTTACTTTTAACACTGAAAATATAGTACACAAGTTATTGTTATAGTATAATTGACGATGAAACAAAGTTACCCAAGTGAAGTTTTAACATAATTATACCATACGCTTCGTGTGAAGAGATTAGAAACTTTTTACAAATGAAGTTACATAGTAGGTCACAATTTTACATTAATTTATGTAACAAATTATAAACATTACATCTGAGATTTTAATTTGTACCGCTTGTATCAATTTCAAAATTGTTTGCTCGAGGTAGAGTAAGCGGAGTTTCGCGTGTTTATGAGCGAAAGATATTGATGCTCAAGAGTAGATGATATCCAACGGCTTTATGGATCAGTAGTCACTCGCAATTCTTTTAAACTAATAAAGAGGAAGTTTGTATGTACAAATAGAGGTCTGGGTCCTATTTAAGTTCATGTAAGATTATTGTAAGGAATATCGCTGATTACTCGTTACATAAAAGCAAGGAAAGTGCAGGTTGTTTGTTTCTTATTATAAATTTTATTCTTAAGGCGATTTTTATATTGGAATAGTTGTAATATTTATTGTGGAGAGAGGCGGTAGTCTGTGAGCCGTAAAAAGGACTTGTAGAGTGATAATACATATTTTTGTATAGTCTGTTGGACATGACAATGGGAAGCTGTCTTTTAGTTAAGAATTTGATAAGAGATAGTGAAACTTTCAAGATACAGTCAAATATCTCATTTGATATACTTCGATATCTTTACTCAAGTGGTTTGAAGAACAATATAATTGTTCGTCTGGGGCCGTGGTTGTCGAACTGTGACGCAAATCAATGATACGTGCGCTCCTTGACCCTCCATCATATTTTATATGACTAGCTACAGAAACTGATTTTCAGCATGATTTTATTATAGTGAATAGATATTGGCTACGCCCCGCAGTGATACATGAGAATTTTCATGTACTTGTGAGCCGCAGGAACCGTTTATTTCACCGGGAAAAAATGAACTATGTCCTTTTCGTGATCCCCAGGAAGGTCGGTGCAAAACTTCAGCACGATTAGTCCATCACTTGATGCATGAAAGCATTTCATTTTTTATATCATATTAGTAAGGATAAGAATGTATGCGGCCCGAGGTGCCATCTCCCATAGTCTCGATTGGCCCTTGACAATATAACTTTGACGATCGCCAGTCTAGGGGGTTAAAGTCCTCGCAGCTGTGACTGGTGATGATAGTCACCAGTGGCGGGCATCGTCCACAGGAGTGACACACACACAACACCTCATAGTCACCTGAGGCCCGCGTGATGGTAGCTAGTACATCCGCGGCGGCGGGTAATGTCCACAGCAGCGGCAGGAAGCCGGAGCGCAGGCGCAGCGCGAGACAGACCAACAGCAGCGCGGCCCACGCGCTGCATGTCGCGTCGCCGCACGCGCGCCACGACCACCACCCGCGCGCCACACGCATGCGGGACGCGCCCCACGCGCACACACACCACGACACTAGTATCGCTGCGCAAAAGATACACACACACGTTATTGACTTAGGCATATGTCAATCGTCCACCGTACAACACTAACTGGTGCAATTCAGTAAGTTCATGTATACAATCGACATTATAGAGTATAAATATAATAAGGCTCCGAAGAAAGTAAAAGCACTCTTAAAATACCTTTAACCTCTTTTGTCTGTTTATGTGTTGCAACCAATATTTTTAACATCTACTGCTGGTCATGGACCTTCTCATGCACATTGTCTCATGCATAAGAGTTGTAAAGCGTTAAAACGCCATCCCGACCAAGCGGGTTGCCCAGTCCTTTCTGTTAGAGGTGGTGCAGTTGGAAATATTTTATAATGCATTGCAGTTTACAC
Organism: Sesia apiformis; assembly: GCA_914767545.1. Classification (NCBI taxonomy): domain Eukaryota; kingdom Metazoa; phylum Arthropoda; class Insecta; order Lepidoptera; family Sesiidae; genus Sesia; species Sesia apiformis. Next base: position 106,163 of record OU611964.1, read on the forward strand.
ACAGCATGAAATAAAATAAAAAAATAAATAAATAAGAAGAAAAAGAAAAGATGTACAAAAGGCGAGCTTGTCTGCTGCGGAGATTTCTTCCACAGGACCTGCGAAAGTGGAATATAAGTCAAGACAGAAAAGCAGGCGTGGTGCGAACAGAAAATTTGTATGTACGACTAAAATAGCACAATAATACCAACAATAAAACACAAATATACATATCTTTGTTATTCCTTAGTATTTCTGACATGTTATTTATTTTGAATTTCCTGGGGCGATATGTAAAAGTGACTTTTTATTAAAAACTAGCTGTGCCCGGCCACGCGTTGCTATGGCTGCCCAACAGATGGCGCTTACCCTGTTTTTGGGTAAAAATCATGTTTCTACCCTGTGATAGGTATATAAAAACACGCACGAATACGAATGCAACGTTGTGTCAAAATTTCAAAGCAATCGGTGAAGAACTTTCAGAGTTTTAAGATTTTGAACAAACGAACGTTTACATTTTTATTTATATATACATATGTAAAAAGTAAGGGCTATTTTGTAAATTTCATATATAAATTGTAACCTTTTTGGGACACCCGCGGAAAGAGGTGGGATGGTGCTGTTCTAAAGTCGACTGATACCACGCGGCTATTATGTTGATTAACCATTAACTATTATTAATTAATCGGCTATTATTGTACATAATTAGTGCGAATGTATTACCGGGCATCGCGTAGAGCGGCACCAGCAGCCAGACGTGCGTGTAGAATGTGAGCCTTGCGCCCGCTACGTGCAGTGCCGCGCCGATCGCCACGCTAGTGGCCACGCCACACACGTGCGCGGCCGCCACCCACCAGCAAGTGCGCCACCACACGCGCCACCACGATCCACGAGACACGTACACTGCCAACGATTAACACAGCTGCATACAGTATAATTATGCAGTGTATTGGAACTGGTTTGAATGCGAGCCAAGATTGAATAATATTGTGCAATGACATTATTATTTTATTAACACTCTTTATTTTATTAACAAAATAAACCAAAAGCAATACTAACAGTGTTTCCTGGCGTGCGTGGCTGTGAGGTGTATCTTGAGCGCGACGATGGCGAGCGCCGCAAGCGCTATAACGGCGGCGGCGGGTGCGCGCACCGCCACTACAGCCACACCCACTACGTCGAAGAACACCGGCTGACGAGACGACGAGTCCGCCTCTGATTCTAGGCTAGCGCTTGACAGCAAACCTGCAACCACACACATAATGCGAGGCCGAAGATCGAGCTGTGTCTCGCGAGGCCACGGGCCGAGCTCCGCGTAGGGCTGTGAGTGCGTCCTATTTTCACCCACGGGATAGGTGGACTAAGAGTGAAGATGTAATATGAAGCAGATGCGTGGCAGTGAAGAAAGCGAGATTGATAGTCGATAGATGTTGAAGGATAAATGATGAACAGATTAGAAGCTGAGCACTAAGGTTTAATCACACATGAGTTGACAATATTTAAATAAAATAACATAATAGCAGCACTAAGATAGTAAGCAACGATTTTGCGCGCGACTATCCGTTTCTTTTTGCCGTGACGTCACTTGTCAATATTCATAAACGGTGTGGATAATGCAGCGATTCACCAAATTGTAAGGTGTCGGTCCAAATGAAGAAACCGCTAAGTACAGGGCGAAGTCCAGAGCGATCCAACTACCTCAAAAGCAGCCACTCCTACCTACTGTGTAATTTATGCAAGGTCGCAGGCTGAGCTCTGCATAGGGAGAAGCCCCGAGCGAGCAGAGTACCCCAACAGCAGCCACTCCCACTTTGTAATCTATGCGAGGTCGCGGGCTGAGCTCCGTACAAGACGAAGCCCGGAGCATTCTCTCCCTCTCCCCGTTAGGTTAAGACGGTGCCCCGAGGGCACCGCCGTATCTTAGTCTATAGTATATACACTACATTTACACTCTTTTCTTTTGCTACAATTGATTTTACTCAATTAATTACAAAAATATTAATACTATACCATCAGTTTGCGTCTCTCCACTGTTGGATACAGGCCCCTTCAAAGGACTGCCACTACATACGGTTTTCTGATCTACTCATCCAGCCACTACCAGCGACTTTCTTCAAGTCGTCAGTCGCATCTGGCCGGAGCGTATTCTACACTAAATTTACAAACGTACAAATGACAATTACTTTTGTTTCAAATTCAAATTATGTATTTGCCAAAATGTGTGTACAGTATGTCAAAACATAATAAGATCTACACATTCTGTCGTTACCGTTTGTAGAAGATCACTATGCAACGACGTCCTAATGTTGGACGCGGAAACGTGGACGGGACGGCCGTGTCGCGTTCATTCTGCAGGAGTCGCTGGTCGCTAGGTTGCGTACGTACCGTGCAGTAGCGCGAGCACGTTGTCGCCTGTGCGCTGGAGCGCGGCGCGCGGCACGCGTTGCGCCGTGTCCAGCGCCGTGTGGTACACGTACCCGTTAGCGCTCCACGCTAAGTCAACGCCTGACACCACAACACAATACGTCACAACAACTTTATTGTGCCACATCGAGCCTGTTCACAAGTACACTTGACAACAGTCCGATCCCAAAGTGCTAGCGGAACGCGTTTATTCCGATTTTAAGGAGATTTTTAAAAATCCATATGACACGTAACAAAATTTGTGGACAGGGCGCGTTTCTTAACAGATTGAAAGGAAATTTGGCACAAGAATAGTTTGAGTCTATATCTTGATTAAAATCGGCGACGAGCAAAATCGATTCAGTAGTTTAAAAATTACAATTTTTCAAATCTTAAGTGAGTAATCATAGAAAAACCAAATACCTAAATATGTACCTATGTCTTATGTTTCTCCTGAACAGGCTCGATATGTTGAAAGGTTTAAATTTTTTCAAAGACTTTATTAGAAAAATCCTGAACTAGAGCATATTTAAAATGTTAAGAGCATATTTAAATCCGGTCATGACTACATCACAGACATCAGTCAGTTGTCGCGAGCTCAAAGTCGCATCCGCTTTTATAAAGAACAAAGATGCAATGAGTCGTCCTAAAGAAATATACAAAATATTAGGGATGCGACCAAGTAGTCGGTGGTGGGGACAGTGCAAAACAGAATTGTTTACTGGATTATTTGCTTAATAAGATCATCTTCAATTAATTTATATACATGTAATTAGTACAAAATGTAAGTTTTAAGATGTGTGTTTTAATTCTAAACCAAAAAACTCCAATATAGTATGTCTGTTATCAGAAAAAAAATCCCGGGGACAGGTTCAAATCCAGCGGTATATATATTTTTTTGATTCTCACCTGACAGTTTACCGAAGTCGCGGAAGATGCGGAAGTCTGTGTCGGCGGGTATGAGGCCGCTCTCGAAGATCTCCTGCGCGAGCGACGACGCGAACGGGTGCGGCACCGCGCCCGCGTACACCTGACACACGACGACCGAATCTTATCCGACGACTTATGGTTTGAAATTTTGAATTTGTATAGGCTCGTTTCAAAGTGTTCTGGTCATTATTTTTTAAACGGCTCCCGTATCGCAGCGACAAGTGACACCGTGTGCCCGACGTCATTCAGCCACACGAACGGTTACAAATGACTTGGAACTTTTATTCCTGTCTACCCCACCAGTGGAGTAGAACAGAAATAAAGTAAAAATTTGTTCATACCGCCCCACTGTATTTAATAGTGGGACAGAAAGAACTTTCCTCCCTACTTTAGTCATAACTAGGTATAAAACCTACTTTAGTCATAAACATAGGTTGACACCAATTATTAAACTCCTATTTAAAACTACTAAGTGAGACTATAGCTCCGAATTCTTTCCTACCTTGATACGATTCGATTCGTTTGGTTATTCATTCAATAAGGTACTTGACTCTACTTGAAATTTGATATATTGATTGATATATATGGTTTACTCAACAACTAAAGAAAATATTTTCTTAGGTTTTATAATGTCATAATAAGAAAATAATGTCAAATATACGCGATTTAAACCGTTAAAAGTTGTTTAATTGCTATGTTTAATTGCTAACTAAAGAAAAAACATATAAAAAAATCGAATTCATCAAAAAATTAAGAAGATATGCGCTTGAGAATATTTGAGGCAGGGAGCTGTTGCTTTGTTGTTCATGTGTCATTGTAATGTTAGTGACGACTGACGTCATTAACGCATTAGAATGGATATTTTCTAACTTGTTACTTCAAAATAACACTGTTATTTTTTTATGTGTTTTTATTTTAATCTCAAGGTAAACTTCCAAAAAACATCTTTAAATATGTATGAAAATTTTCAAAAACTTTTATTGTGACATCAGCGACCCCAAAACCCCTGAGTAATATTTTCTCGTCGAAAATTAGGATTAACATAAAAAACCCGTACCTAGATATAAAAAAAAATGACTTCAAATTTTTTTCTGCCCCCACGATGATATTTCTAATTTCAAATAATAAATAATAAACATTTGAACAAAATATCATTAAAACCTCATCTGTTTTTGAGGATTAAGAAGTTTGACGATTTTTAAGCTTCAGACTCACCTAATTTGTTTAACGATAACAAAAGTTTATTGTGTCTCCTCTAATAGGCATTCCTAGTATGCCTAATTCTGGCTGGGAATGGATTTCAATTCTGACTAGCTGGAAAATGATGAATTTAAATTGTGATTAGATGATAGGTGAAAAGTCGATAATTTGTCGAATTCAGTCGCACAAAGCAGAATTAGTCGGTTTGCCATTGAAATGCTATAATCTATCCTAAATTACAGGTAGGTATGTGCTTTGAAGACTGCATTTGTATGGAAGAATCCTTATATATCCACATTTTGCGAGTGTGGGCCGGGAGAGCACGGTACCTCCATGATCCAGGGGTCGTGCGGGCCCGCCTGGAAGAGCACCTCGCGGCCGCCCGCGCCGCACGCCTCGATGTTGATGAACGCGCGCACCGACTTCGCCCATCTGCAACCGATACATGTAACATTACACTCGACACCCACATGTCTTTGATATTATTGTAGATGTACAGTTGTATACAGTGTGTCCAAATATTCTGCAATAATGAATTTTGCTCATGATTCTGAATTAATTGAGTTCATATCAGCCTCATCGTCCCAGTGCAGGGCACAGGCCTCTCCTAATGAATCTAAGGGTGGGGGGGGGGGGGGGGGGTGAATAAAATTGAATTACTTTATAATGTTATGTAAGATATGTGGAAATATCATTTTCTGGGAGAAAAATTGTATGAAAATTTTAGTAAAGGCTCAATAAATGGTTTCTTTTTGGAAAAAAAAAGAACGAAAAAGTTTCGTAAATGTCAGCTAATTCAGAATCATAAATCAATGGTATATGGCTTCGGTAAAAATTCGTACACACCCAGTATGGTGATAGATACATATATGCTATCAGTTTTCATTTGATCTCATTGAAGACGAAAATTAATTAGTCTTTTGGTTCCATAGAGAGCAACATTTCGTTTCAAAAGCCTATATGGAAGAGAGCTGAGGCACGCGGGATGCGAGAAAGGCAGGAAACGTTTTTTTTTTTTCACAGATATCTTTCGTTTAGTACCAATGTTGTGACAATAGACTATTTGCAGTACTTATACAAGCATCAATCAATTACCAGCCTATAAATTCCCCCTGCAGGGTGCCGGTCTCTCTAGTTATGAAAGGGTCTAAAGGCCGTTAAACGCCGCGCCGCTGGCCAGTGCGAGTAGGCGAGTTCAGTGTTTATGGGGTTTTTGATAGCACACCACCGTGTAGTGTCAGTCGGCATTGGAATAGAACAATCCAATTTCATCCCGTGGATATCGTAAAGGGCGACTAAGGGCTAAAAAACCGCTACCACAAGCCTTGAGGAATTACACTCCTAAAATAGTAGACTCGGCACCCCGTTTAGTCAGCGTGGCATTTTAAGGCCATACATCCACGTAGAAGACAATGTGCATGAGGAAGCCTATGTCCGGCAGTGAACGAAAAGGGGGCCGGTTACGGCTTCACGGTGAAGTTTTATGTTTTTAAATTGTAACTCTTTTTAAGTGTGGTTGCGTACTTGTGTTGCGTGATGAAGCCATGTGAGGCCTGCATGATGTTCTCCTCGGCGCCGTTGAACAGGAACACGGCCTCGTGCCGCAGAGGGTGCGGCGACGAGGCGAGCGCGCGTAGAGTTTCTAACGCTACCGCACAGCCTGCGCCGTCATCGCTCGCACCTGCGGACAGAGTAGGTAGTACATCTTAAGGTTCCGTGATGTCATAATGTACATTTTGATTACTTTTATATACGTACTTATGAAATATTCCCCCTAAATAAATAGCCGGTTAATAAAGACCGACGCCTGAAACCATGGGTACCTACTGCTCATGATTCTAAGTGAATATAATGTCATGCATATTTTTGGAAAAATATCTATTTCTTGGGCTTTGTATTTGGCAGATGTGTATCAAAAACTTCATCATCATCATCATCTCAGCCCTTGGACGTCCACTGCTGGACATAGGCCTCCCCTATTGTCCGCCATTTAGACCTTAGTAACTTATCAAAAACTTAGTAAAAACTAAAAAAAAAAATGCATTTTTACAACAACAAACATCGTAGAATATTCATGTCAATAATGTAGAATAGCCCAGAGCCCTCAAACGCTCAATTGCAAATCCACACAACCCACGAGTGTTACGCGTCCAGAACAAACCTATAACAGGCAAGCGGAGCAACCTTGTTTTCTACAAACAAGCCAAGACCTCATTAGGTGGTAATTTATGATTTTTTGGGGCATATGCAACACAATAACAAATTAAGAAGGTCGGTGAGTCATGTGTTTCAGTACAGGTAAGTACCATGTGTAAATGCAACAGGTGTAATCAATTATAGAGTATCCCACGTCGCGCTATCATCAGTTACAGAGCCGTGTCCGGCCAATTTACGCGCGACGTACAATGAGCGAGTGCTACACGGTAAAGCGCGTGCATGAGGCAATCGGTGATAAATGATAAGTGAACGAAATGCCTTTCAGCACCAATTGAAGGATAGTTTGCGTGTTCTGCCTCAAGGTACATAAAATGATACCTTTTCAACGACCGGATCAGATATTCATCCGACTAAGTTACGATTACAAAGTCGCAGACAGATAACACTCAATTATCTCATTGATAACAGTCGCTTTCACAATCACACATCAAGGTTTTAATAAAGGCTGTCAATTTTCTTATCTCCATCAATATAGGTTATTACAATAAAATTAATATGAAAACTTACTGGATAGAAACTGTTTTATTTTAAGTACAAACGACTTCATTGTGTTGTAGAGACGAACGCTATCGGACGTTCAGTGATCGAAGTCCAAACTTCGGCTGATAACTGTATGACACACCATCTGCCCACTGCAGCCTTGTTTATATTGGAGGTTAAAGTATGAAATTGCCGATTTGTACTGAAAAATTAAAACTCGTTTTTTTCTAAAATGTAACATATTTATTTAAACAAAATATTTACTCTCATTATCTATACATTGTTGCCATCTAATCGGAAGTTCATTTATGCCTTTGCGATAGAACTCTGGGGATGTAGATTCGACAAACTGTGTGAAAGCATTTGGGCACTGCCTCTTGGGAAGAAAATTTTTTACCACGTAGAAAAGTGTCCAAATCACGAAAAAAATGGTAGTCCGTTGGAGCAAGGTCTGGCGAGTACGGAGGATGACGTATGGTTTCTAACTGCAGCTCCTGTAGAGTTACAACGGTTTCTCGTGCAGTGTGAGGTCTTGCGTTATCATGGAGCAATAATGGTGAAGATCGATTCACGAGTCGGGGCTGTTTCACTGCTAGTTTCGCCATCATTGTTCGAAGTTCGGTACAGTAAACATCTGCTGTTATTGCTTGACCAGACCTGAAAAAGCTATAGTGAATAACACCATGAATAGACCACCAAACAGTTACCATTACCTTTTTATTGGTAAGCTTTGCCTTAGGGCACTGTTGTGGCGTTTGACCTGGGGTCAGCCATTGCATTTTTCGCTTTCGGTTATCGTAAAGAATCCACTTTTCGTCACATGTCACAATTCGATCCAATATTCCTTCATTTCTGTACCGATTCAACAAGGCAACGCAAGTTTCAACACGCGTTTCTTTCTGCAGATCAGTCAAATCATGAGGCACCCATTATTCATATTTTTTTATCTTATTGATTTGATGCAAATGAGTCAATATTGTAAGTAAGGTAACGTTAAACCATGCCGCTAATTCCTGGGTAGTTTGACTCGGATCGGCTTCCACCACCTCCTTCAATTCAGCGTTATTCACCTGTGTGGGCGGTCTTCCACGTGGTTCGTTCTTCAAGTCGAAGTTTCCATTACGAAAGCGTTTAAACCAAAAACGCACGGTTCGTTCATTAGCAGTCTCCTCTCCAAACGCAGCATTGATATTGCGAGCCGTTTCTGCCGCGTTAGTTCCGCGTCGGAACTCGTATTCAAAGATTACTCGGATTTTCGAAGTATCCATCTTTCCCGTCTAAGCTGAATAAAAAAAAAAACAATTGAACGTCGAAAATCGAATGCTGCACATTTTTTAAAACAAGAACCTCATAGGTATCATGTGAAAAAAGTTTCACTCGAAAATCTCACACCATGAAGGTTTTATGTCAATTCAAAGTATCTATTACTATAAAACGGCAATTTCATACTTTAACCCCTATTATTACCGTATTGTTATATATTGTTATATGGTATTATATTATATTGTTTATATTATTAGATAATATATTTTTTCTCGAATGAAAACAATACGACATAGTCGACATACCTATTGGCTATTATTAGCACATTATTATTAACTATTATTACACATAGTACCTACAAAAAGGGGGATTTAAAAAATGATGAACGTCATGAGAGCTAGTTTTTTTTAAACATGTGTACTGTATTAAAACTGTAATGCACATTGTCGTAAAAAAGGATAAACTGAATGCCTTGAGGCGTTCTCTAGCAGCCAACCTTAGCTTGAGTGAGATAACTAGGTACATCGCGAGATGCGATACAAGTACACACTATCATACATATTATAATATCATAATATACATTCCTATAAGTAGATGTATACAATATATAATTAGATATCTATAAAATATGCAAGTATGACAAAATATTATTTCTGGGTATTTTTCAATCAGGTCTTACAAAGTTGAGCGATTAAAGAGCGAAAATATTGAAACCGGTAGATCAGAACAATCACCAATATGTAGCGTATAAAAGGTAGCTTGGGAAGCGGGCACGTGTCGACAATTAGTTTAAATTGGCAACCTAATAAATAATAAACTAGGTCACATTACACTTGGCTACTGATGCACGTGGGTTATCGATCACGACGTCTAAGACATGAATCGATACTTTGTTGGCCGCAGATTGTGTTCGCACGATCGTTCGATACGGGTGTATTTTCAACGTTTCAAAAGCGGCCGAGTCACGGCCTGCTATATTATTTAACTCCTACGGTATAGACCATATAGACTTAAATCGGATAGTTCGCTCTGATCACGAGGAATGAACTATTTATTCTTCTTCTGGTGCCACCTCCTAAAGAGACTGTTTCCGGGAATAAGGACTCTGTGCTCTTTCCGAATCAATCCTGAACATTTCTGAGCGCAAGGAGACCGTCTTCCGACATGTTTACAGGGACCATATATCTTACTTAACATTATAAATTGTAGGTATTTGTTAGTCTGCTACTGTGCATTGTCTGACCAAAATATGTAAATTTCTTTATTTTGACTGTTTTGATGACTTCCAACATTTTATTCATACTTTGCAAAATAGTCTCCTTTCTCATCCGTGCAGTAGGATGGAGAAAATGTAACACCGCTCCTTTCTCACCCGATTCACCCATCATACTAGTTGCATTTTTTGCATTCACATTTCAAACGTCTTTAATCGTCTGGATGGAGGTGCAGGATTTCATTCCGTGCAGAAGGATGGAGAAAATGTAACACCACTCCAAGCGAAGCTGGTGACGAGGCTGAGGGACCGGTTTCCGAAAAGCCGAGACATTTCCAAAAGTGCACTGCGCGGTTGTTGTATGCGCCGCGCCATTCATTTCAGCGGTACCACAGATTATATTTAATGATCCTCTTGGTTGTTCACAATGCATCTAAGATATTTGTATGATCGCACTCGACTTATATTTGCTATGTTTAAAACAAATATCGAGTATTGAAATTACATTTAAGCTTCGTTTATAAATCGTACTAAACAGAAACAATGTGACGAAGTAGAGACCTTCCACTCGACAGTGTTCGAGAAATTGCCGTGTACCTAAATGTGTCTGTCATTCGTCAGTTGACTGCGAGCATACAGCAATTGACATAAAACCGAATCGAGAAGATCATGACATCGTAACTGGCAGGATTAACTATTGTTCCTTATCTTTATCATAAGAGTATCCGGGTTAAGTTGTAAAATAATCAGAGTGTACAAAACACAGAATAAACATTACGCACAAAAAAGAAACAAAGTTGTAAGTTTGAAAACTTACATCTTGGTAATTTTATTACATATACACGGTTAAAATAATTTTAGTTAAACAGAATCCTAGAACAATGAAATTTTAAGTTAGAAAATCATAACAAAATCAATAAATCCATACTGACTATACGGTGCTCAGATAACATCACAGCCAATAAAGGTCAATCAACGCTGTTTTCCCTACGCGTGACGGGTATTAAGGGCCAAATATATAGGTGTCTGTATTTAGCCCGAGTCGTGTTTGAACCTTACGCAGCCTGAGTAGACATTAGATTCCAACCAATTTCCAACCAGCAAAGAAACGGCTAGGTAACGTAACTTCTATCGGGGCCTAATAGTTTCCGTTCTGACTGACACTATCGTATAAATGTCTGAATAAAGCTATTTAGGGATGGCAGTTTTTTTATATTAACATTACATAAATTGCCAAAAATATAAAAAATACTGCTCTCCTCATCCAGCCACTACCGTCGATTTTCTTCAAGTGGGCAGTACACTCTGTTTGCACTGTGGTCTCCATTCTAGGACTCGTCAACCCAATGGAAACTCGTCAATCTGAATGCAGATGTCGGTTTTGCAACCGAATTCGCTAATTTTAATACATCTTCGTAACTTATACAACTCATGTTTATTTAAACGGGTCTTATTTTATTTTACTGGCCGATTCGGCTGCGTTACACCGACCATTCGACCACGAGCTATACTAAAAGTAATTAATGCCTCTGTTTTAAATTAATCCATCAAAAAACTTTATGAAAATACCTATATTTATTGGCACACCGGCGCGAGCGGTGTGGCTATAAAAGATCTTTTAAATAATACTCAAATATACGGGATAATAATTATGTCGTTAATGTGACATTGTTTACGGAAAAATATGGGACGTCTGGCAACCCTACACTAAATGTACATTTGAAGAGTGAAAGCAATAATACAAATAAGTTGCGTGTGCATTTCTGAAATGGGCGCGGAGTTGTGTAACGAGTATCGCGTACCAGAGGGTTCGTTCTTGTTATAGTAAAAACATAACAGTAGGTTATCTTCATACAAACGCACGAGTTGCGGTTTTCTTGTGTAAGCGCTGTGTATAACTACATAATATAAATATAATAACTTGCGGCGCGTTCGTGACCCGCATCGTACACTAGAGCCGGTGATGTCGGACGTGCAGCGGACGTTGCGCTCCATTGTGGAGTTGGTAATAGGATAATTTATATGTTTTTTATATTTATTTGATAATTAGAAACGCCAAAACCTGCATTAAGAAGAAATATCTTCATTTTCGTGACAGGGATCTGACAGAATATAAGCGCTGCAGTGTATGCTACAGCGTCATTACAGTCAAGTACTCATTTCCTGTGATTGATAAATTTTCTTTGTTATCCTCGCGTTTTTTTTTTAATATTTCGTGTATATATTCGTGTTATATATATTACAGGACATAAACTATTTTTCTTTCTTTGTATTTTAATAAGAGTATTCTTGATATTGTGTTAATAGAATCTATGATAATTTCAAAAATATCAATGTAGTGAAATAATAACACGAAGAAGGAAGTTGACCAGAAAATTTTGTAGTAGTTTGTGAATAATGAGGGTGGAGAGCAATCGCTTGCACTGTTACGTGATGGTGCTTACTCAGAATATTGTAACGGTGCGACGTTGCAATAAATTGCAGTTCTTTCCTAACTCATTTTTCAAGATATTGTATTTTGATTTCATTGATTTATATATAGTTATTTTAATTATTACTATATCAGTGATAAAAATGTCAAGGAGGGGCAAAAGTACGATAGCTTGAATGGTGGCCCGCACCGGTGAGTTTCTATTCAGGTACGAACTATTAAATTAGGTATCACTAGCACAGCGGGGAAGAAAACATCGAAAAGAAACCCGCGCGCTGGAAAATGAGAAAAAAAATGTTATGATAATAATTACTAATAATAGTGGAGTGTAGGCTTTCTCGGCCGGTGTCCATATTAATTGAATCTTCCGGGCTACTTGGCCGAGGTCTTCTGGAATCTCTTCTCTTTCTTCCAAACGTTTCGTCAACAACTGCGGTTGATAGGAACGCCACTGAAGGCGGCTGCGTTCACTTTCGGAGAGATGTTATCTCTTCCCTTACAGTCACCAAGGTGTTTTAGGTGGCTAAAAACCTTGGTGACTGTAAGGGAAGGATTCTGCTTCCCCTACATGTTATTAAAGAGTCAAATAACCTACTATCACAGCAAAGTGCAACTACTGTTATGTTTTTACTATGTTCTTGATTTTTTGTTCGGATATAATTTCATTAGTTCAAGACTGTGAGTACGTACTGCGATAAGTTATCAACGAGCATGTACACTCGGCAACAGGTCAATCTTTATCCACGGAAACCTTAATGAGCTATTAATAAAGGCTGGTATTAAATAGTTTTTGGTAAATTAGCGTGTTGTTGACTGTACATTATATGGTGAAAACATAAAGAACGCCTGTTTGTATTAAAACTTGATTAACAAGTAGTTTTTTAGAATGAAAGCAACTATTCACAGCAGGTGTGTAGAACGCGAGCAGATGTTCTCATTGACTCGCTATTTCATGCTGCCCTTTAAATGCCCTAAGACCTAAGATGAGGTCCGTTCTTTCCGCCAGTTAGCCGGCGTGTTAGTCCTTAGGCTCGTTGCACCATATACCTTTTCTGGTTGAGCGCCTTCTGCGCTCTCTCTAAAACTAAATATTCAGTGAGTCTTGAAAGGTCACTAGGGCCATATGAATTTAGACATTCCGAAAAAAATCCTGTACAGACAAGGCGCTGCGACCATTTGGATGAAAAGACAAAAGTAATATGTTTCCCAAATACCAATTAAGTAGACAAAATTATTATCGTACTTACGAGGGGAGGTCCAAAAGTTTCCGGCCTCAAGTTCATGAAACTATTTTTATTTTTCAATATAGTCTCCGTCCTTTTGAACACACTTTTCGGATCGTTCACTTATCATAACTAACATAATAATTTGTAGTATAATATGAAGTTTGAGATCGATTTAAATGATTATTTGTTTGATTATTTGTTTGTGTTCCATTACTGAGAAAAGGTCCCCCCTCTCGTCCTCCACGCAAACTTTGACCACTCAGCTACCAGTCATCCAAATCATGCCGCCGTCTCCTTCATCGTCTGCCACTGCTTCGACGTTTGCTTTGCGACACCTACTCGGTGGCGTATTTTTCCCAGTTTTCAGAGTGTATACGGCAGACGTGCCCAGTCGTGCCACTAAAGCCTGGCAGTCTTGGCACCTGCATCAGTAATGTCGGTTGTGGAGTGCAGATCATTATATTTGATGATTCAATGCTTCTATTTGAATCGCTTGCCAAACGCTGAGTACAAACATGAATGTTATGATATTGCTTAAAAGTAACAATATAATAGTAGTTGCATATAACCGCCAGGATTCATTCCGACAAGGGATAGTTGGTTATGATTGCATGCAACTATTTTGCATTTTATATCTAACTAGCGACCGATCTTGGCGTCTTTCAGGTAACATATAGATATTTAAGGGAACCCAAGCATAGTTTATATTCATCTGCTTTAGTTTGTCCAAACAAGTGAAAGAATTATCAGAACAGGTCCACTAGTTTTGAGTTTACCTCTTACATAAAAACAAACAAATTCTTCCTTACTAATAATACATATTAGTATTGATAAAGAAATCTTATCAGGTAAAGGTGCAAGGGGTCCCAATCCAATCATACTCAAGTAATGGGACCCAAGTTATCTCTCTTGCGAGCGGCGCATCCTACTGAATAATTGGCGGAGCTCTAACGACTGAACCTATCGGGGTAGCGTGGGATCGATATATATCCGACAGTGGAGGGACACAGGGGATACCATAGTATTAGATACATTGACAAAAAGGTGTCCCGGAGACATGAAAAGAGCCGATAGTCTCCTTTATATACGTGTATATCGTTCGATGCTACAATTAATGAGCAATCGCTCCTAGTGACAATGAAACGGGTGTCACTGGCATCCGCGGGCGCGGCACGCGATTATTTCATTACTTATTATCTATGACATTAATCACAGCGCGCTCACTCAGCATTGGCTGTTTCGGATGTTTGTGTGTTATTTAATTAGTAGTACTGTAGGTGGGAACATTGTACCGCAGGCCGCGAAGTGTCGCCAGACTTTAGAATAGCACCACCGCATCTTTCCTCGTGGATGTCGTGAAAGGCGATTAAAGAATAAAAAAGCTGCTACCACAAGCCTTAAGGAACTACACCACCTTTAGACTCACTAATCCGCTTGGTGAGCGTGCCGTAATAAGGCTCCATTATGGAGGAGGTCCACGTCCAGCATTGGACGATAAAAGGGCCGGTTACGTTAACTGTTAACGTCTGGTAGATTGGAATCGGCCCTAAGGGCGTATCGTGTCTCGCACGTGTATGCGGCCGCTAATTTCGTATCAGTCACCACCAGTCCGGCATTGATTCATTATTATCGAAGCAACAGCGCGCATTGTTACTAAAAATAGCTGTCCTCACGTCGTGTAATATTATCTAAATGTTATTTTAAAAGATAATTACTTTATGAGTCAGCTACTTGATAACTAATCTATACACTACGATGCAGATCGATCTAATCGTTTCAAATTCAAGTTGCTAAATATATTGTATATTGATATATGCCTATAATATCACACCGCAGGCTACAGGTCTCGCCTATATTAATTAAGAGGGGGTTTTCGGTTGTAATTAAGCACGCGGACCTATTCCGGATTAGTAGGTATAAATGTTTTTGATTCTCGAACACGCGGATTTCCTAACAGTGTTTCTTCACCGCCAAGCTAGTGTGTACCAAATCAAATCATAATTTTGTCAGAACGTAATCAAAATATGGCGTTATAAGAAATATATTTATCCCGTACTTAAAATATTGAAAAATATGTACTTAAATAGAAACTGCATTGTGGGCCGGGGCTCGAGCTCACAAATAAGAATCGAGAATAGGTTATCAACGTATTTAAATCTATACTAATATAATAAAGAGAGAGTGCGAATTTTGTGAGTTTGTGTGTATGTGGAGGGTAATATCTGGAACCACTGCACCTATTTGAAAAATTCTGTCACTATTTGAAAGGTACATTATTCCAGATGGACATAGGCTATAGTATATTATGTGCAAAAAAATTGCCGATCATGCAACGCATGCCGGGCACAGCTAGTTTTTAATAAGGGTGTAGGAATGCGCAACTGTTGCCCACGTTTGTAGGAGTTACTTCGCAGAGCACTCCACATGTGTCCCCTGGCTAATGCTAAATGTGGAACAGCACAACGCCGAATTTAAGGCCCCGACTTGCAGTGGATGGAAAGTGGCGAGTCCACTCTTTTTGGGGTTATTTAGTCCTCACTGCTAGTGGTAGCCACAGGACAGGGGCTCTAGTTGTCGCCGATGTTGGCATTCATTAACGTTTTACCGTGACTAAAGTATTCCAAAACCCGTAGATTTTTTACCGAGCAGGATGAAACACCAAAGCTTTGCGAATGTGGCCCTTTTATGTCAAAAGTATATACAAATACATATATTTATAGGCATTTTCAACTATTAAGACCGGAAGAGGTCAACCAATTCGCTGGTAAAACTATCATGCGATACCCGCAGGCCAAATGTCCGGACAACGAACCATATGAGAGAAGCAGAGTACAATAAATCAGTAATGATCGCAATGAGGCTTTATTGACTTGCAGAGAGTACTAACGTATTATTTACTAAGCGTCTCTGTTAATGTAATGTTTGATGATAAGTCACGTTTACTAAGCTTACGTTATTGTCATTCTAACAGTGATATTCATCTCTAGTTAGGATAATAAGAAATATTTAAGACTGAATCAAAACCGTGTCGCAATAATTGAGACCAATTATGATCAATTGGCGCCGAGCTGGAGCAATCTAATACCTGTGTTCATTGGAATCACCTACTGATATTGTTAATTCATATAAACTACAACAAGCATGTATATATCAATGAAACTGGTTTGCTGGTAGAAATGTCCTATATCTAAAGGGGCTAAGCACGCCATTTCTACTTATGCATTATCTTTTGTAACTATTTTTATCATTTGTGTGTACAATAAAGCATATAAATAAATAAACGTGAGTTAGTTGTCGGGCACGATGTAGTCAAAAACGTATTTGGAAAAATAACTTTTAAGTTTAATTAATGAAAATACTGTGTTCTTTCAAAATTATCATTTCATTTAATTAATTGATAGGAATGCTTCGGGAGAAGGCGGTTCACATCTTGTCATTTGTTCACAACTGGTTTTGACTCTTTCGCGCTTATATTTATTCATTGTGATAATTACAGATGTTACTATACCC
Source organism: Sesia apiformis (assembly GCA_914767545.1). Classification (NCBI taxonomy): domain Eukaryota; kingdom Metazoa; phylum Arthropoda; class Insecta; order Lepidoptera; family Sesiidae; genus Sesia; species Sesia apiformis. Next base: position 123,015 of record OU611964.1, read on the forward strand.
TATCTGTAATGTACCCCCCGTGGGGGCGCACAGTGATGTGTCATTAATAATAATGTAACTTATAATAAAATTACAATTATAAAAGGACCGTGGGCATTTTGCACCAATCCACCAACAACGAAGAAACCTATGTCATATAAAAGCTTTTTGGATATACTTTATTTCATACTATGGCAGCTATGTTTAAATCAAGTGCGAAAATGGTATTTAGGTACATTTTTTAAAATCAATATTTAAAACGATGATAACAATATTATTTTATTTGAGCTTAAAATAGAACAATATTATGTCATTTGGTGTTATAATCTGAGCTACTAAAAAGACGAAGGAAGTAATAAAAACGAAAAAGTATTAAAAAAAATATTTTTCCAAGATTGTTATTTTACTCACATTTCATTTTTACTTTCATATACTCTTATTGACAAATACAACAATACTTTTCTATCACAACTTCTTCAATGTTTCTTTATGTCGTTGGGTAGTGGAAGCCGTGAATGGCAAGTTCAAGAATAGGTTTAAATTGCTACGCCAAGATTATTTTAATAGAGCATTGCCACACATGTTTGTAGATTTTAAGATAGCTGCGCTGCCCTTATAAATGTTTTTTATAGAGTAGCCACTGAGCACGGGCTTGCTCATGATATTAGTAGCATCATATTATGTGGTATTCTTCAAATAACAGCTGCAAAATATACTATTATTATTTAATATACGTCATCTAATAGCGGTTGCACCGCTATTAGATGACGAGATGTCCGATGGCAAACATCCGAAGCTGCTATTAGACTGAACAGCTTTTCAAAACATTCCCGATTATACAAGCGGTAGAAGACGCAGAGAGGCAACATCTCTTTGGACTTTCGGCGATTCTAATCCGCTCGGGGAGTCGTCGACAATTCGGAGAGGACGCGGCTGGACGGCGCCGTGTATAATGGAATAAGGAGCTCGATTTGATTCCATATGTTATGTTAGTATGAATAGCACACGTATGTATAATAGTCCGAGTACGTACCCGGGCTGTCAGGCACGGTGTCGAAGTGGCAGTTGAGCAGCACCGCGGTGCGCGTGCTGGCGGGCCGCGCGCGCCCGCCCGCCGCCGACACGCGCGCCACCACGCTCTGCACGCCGCGGTACACGTTGTTCATTCCTGACCAATATACACGTTACATCGGAGATGTGTTCATAAACCAACAGACATAAACTGTTCAACTGTTCAATGTGTTCAACAGACATAAACCAAATTGTAGGGAGTCAAGAAAGTGCGTGCCGGTAAGCCCGGTCCACTCCGCACTTTAAGTACGAAAACATGCCTACAGTGGTGGGCCCCTGCGCAGGGGTTTATTTCAGTCGGTTGCAGCGAGCTCTTTGTAATGCACACGCAAATAAAAGCGTTTAAAAACTACCACCATGTTGTGTAAATACGTATTTTACATTTAATTTTAGAATAAATTTGAAATTATGTTTAAAAACGGTTTAAGGTGCTAGGTATAATTAGTTATATGTATTATAATTATGAGTGACAACCCTTGCGATTCACGCACGGGGTGTCATTGTGTGCGTGACCTTCGGCGCGCATCTCCTACGATTTGATCCTTATAACCGTAAGGTTGGCAGGGCCATGGGTGGTGGAGGGTATAAGTTGACACCCAGCTCATGAACAACCATCACGAGTTGAACAGATATCTTCAGCACTATCAGCAATAGTCTAAAAAAAACTAAACTGATAAACGCGGAGACACACATAAATACGCGAGTATAGGTACATACATGAACTAGACGGTATCGTCTAGTTGCGCAACTAGCTGCCATTTAGATATTAACAAATATGTAGTTCACAGCTTATAATACCAGATATGTAGGAAGAAGTATAATATTTACGAACTAACAAGACAATTACCTACGAACTACTATTATAGGAACAAAAATAATATGCAGTGATACATTTAAACAAGGAATTAATTAAATAAACAAAACTTAGTGATTTGTACGGATATACATGTGGACATAACAGCAGCTTGACGGGTGCAGTTGTAGCCGATCGCACCTACGAGTACATGCGCCCATTTTTAAATATTAATTAGTTACCATTTTTAATAAATAAGAAATTTTATATTTGTATCAAACGACTGCGGTAGGTCGTGTGGTCGCGTATCATAGCGACCAGCAATGCTACCGCCCGACCAGGCAACACCGTATGCCTGACGCCTGAATGTATTGAGATGTGAATACCATCAGCCTGTCTCTCTACTGCTGGATATGTCTCCCCTGACGACTGCCAGTTATTTTAAACATTTTCGCATGTGCTTTATTTTTTTAAGAATTTAACGCCATCATTGTTTATGTATAGGTTATATATATATATTAGGTGTACAAATAAGTTTCCGCGGTTTGTCAAAAGATGGCCCCACCAGAAGGTTATGGAGAAATTATCAGATGTAAAACGTAATATCCCAAGTTTCGTCATCTGGCAACACCATAACCTTAAAGTACAAGTGATTCCGTATCAGCATCACGTAATTTTTTTCGTGCAAAAATGTCAAGTTTTGTGCCGAATAAGCATCATTTGCGGGAACTTTTGATTTACTTCTTTAATTTGAAAAAATCTGCAGCTGAGGCGCATCGATTGCTTCTAGAAGCATATGGTGAAGCTGCTTTAAGTGAGAGAAGTTGTCAGGAATGGTTTCAAAAGTTTAAGAACGGTGAGTTTGACGTGAAGGACAAAGAACGCAGTGGAAGGCCGAAAGTGTACGAAGACATGGAATTAGAAGTACTATTGGAGGAAGATTCGTCCCAAACGCAAAAAGAACTTGCACTTACATTACAAGTGACTCAACAAGCAATTTCACATCGTTTAAAATCGTTAGGAATGATTCAAAAACAAGGAAATTGGGTTCCATATGAACTAAAGTCGAGAGACGTTGAACGCCGATTATGCATGAGTGAAATGCTGCTTGCCAGGAATAAAAAAAAGAGTTATTTGCATCGTATAGTCACTGGTGACGAAAAATGGATTCACTACGATAATCCAAAGAAGAGAAAGTCATGGGTTAAGCCCGGCGAACCATCAACATCGACAGCTAAGCCGAATATTCATGGAAAAAAACTCATGCTGTGTATTTGGTGGGATCAGCTTGGTGTCGTGTATTATGAATTGCTGAAACCAAGCGAAACCATTACTGGAGCTCTCTACCGAACACAATTGATGAGATTGAGTCGGGCACTTAAGGAAAAACGCGCCCATTACTACTCCAGACACGACAAAATTATTCTTTTACACGATAATGCTCGTCCACATGTTGCGGCGCCGGTAAAAACATACTTGGAAACACTCAACTGGGAAGTTTTACCCCACCCGCCGTATTCACCAGACTTAGCCCCTTCCGATTATCACCTGTTCCGGTCGATGGCACATGGTCTGTCTGAGCAGCGCTTCACATCATATGAAGACACCAAAAATTGGGTAGATTTGTGGATAGCGTCAAAAGATGAAGAGTTTTTTCGACGGGGTATCCGAATGTTGCCAGAAAGATGGGGAAAAGTAGTGGCAAATGATGGAAAATACTTTGAATAAAACGTAATGTACTGTTCCTTCACAATAAATTCCTAATTTTTTATAAAAAACCGCGGAAACTTATTTGTACACCTAATATATATATATATATATACAATAGACAGTTAAATCATGAAACTGACAGTAGATGTACTTTATACTAAAATTCATACTTAATTAGAAACTCAGTGGTACAGTCCAAGAATTTAGACCGATGAACTCTCGAGAGTCGAGAATAGTTATTCGTAGGCTATCAAGGCTTTGGAATAATTTGGAGCTATGTTTAGCTATTCGTATTCTTCCGTATTCATTCAAGCTTTATATATAACATATGACTTTATATGGTGGCACGTTACCATCGCCCGATCACCGCTGCGAATGCGGTTCTCACACTGCACTCAAACGCAGCACACAGACACCGTCCCCGCCGGCAGAGACGTGGACGTCCCCCTCGTCACACCGTTAACACACACCGGCCCTCAGCCAACACTTTTACCAGGTACCGGCACGTGCCTGGGCGCTTCTCGCCGACTCGCGATCCCGCGGTATCCCCCCAATGCAACGCCTTAAGCCGAGGTCCGTTCCTTCCGCCGGTTTACTGGCGGGGGAGCCCTTAGGCTCGTTGCAACACACTTTTTTCCTAGCTGAGCGCCCTCTGCGCTCGCCCCACATCAACATACGACCGGTGACTCTTGAAAGGCCACCAGGGCCACAAGAACTTAGACTTACACGATGTTAAGGCAATCAAGGTTTATTAGCCGGTAGGAGTCCGGCACTACCTGGTACCACCTAGACTAGCTGGTACCAGGTGACCATGCAGGGTTTTCCTTGATTGTCTTTCCTAACATAAAAAAAAAAAAAAAAACGTTACCATCGAGGAAGGTGAGGTTGAAGGCACCACTCGCGGCGTGTAGGTCTAGGTCGACCCGGTTATGCGGAGACGCCCGACGCGCGATGCGCCGCACCGCCTCCGTCAGCAAACTCACCGCTAGCACCTCGTTCTCGTAGCTGCCGGCCACCTGCGCAAAGGGGACATAATTAGAATACACCAGTTTAAAAGTTTTAAACACAATTTTCACACAGCGACCTATAGACTTAAGTCTTAATCACCACAACATAATTATTATGTCGTTCCCGCATATTTGCGTGGTCTAAAGTTGTCAATGACTCCTCTTTATGTAGATACATATGCTACATGTAGATAAATAGTCGAGCTTAATTTTAGAGTACATCATGAATTTTCAGCCCAACTTAAATTGCAAATATATTAATGACTAGTGACCCGCCCTTGCTTCGCTTCGGTTAATAAGTTATTTTTTTCCAAATTTCAAAATAAAATATAGCCTACGTTAGACACGGATAATGTAGCTTCCTATTTGTGAAAGAATTTTTGAAATCGGTTCAGTAGTTCCAGAGATTACCCCTAACATACCCACAAACACAATTTTACCTTTTTATTATATTAGTATAGATGTAAATATGAAATCTTATCAAATCAGATTTATACTGTAGATAAACGGGTATAAAGGTATTTTAATGTTTTTGTTTTTTACATTGTTTTGAATCTTATAAATCAAAATCATTATTTTTGTACATGAACAGAACTCAAATAACAAACCCTAGGGCCAATAGAAGTCAAATTGACGAGGTGCTCATAAGCGATCTGAGCAATAAACCGGTCCGGCGGCGCAGTCTCCCTTGTGAGGGGCTCGGGCAATGCGTAGTCGATGAGCGCGACGCCACCGAGCGCAGCGAGCGTGGCCGCCGCGGCCAGGCACAGCCACCACACCGACAGCGGGGGATGACGCAACACATTCTCCTTTACATACTTATCTGAATCCCGTACAAACCATCCATGGTCCTGAAATTTAAAATTTTATGTGAAAATTCTTTACATAAAAATGATCTTGAACACCTAATATGTACTTCAATTCACGATGCGGGCCTAGTGCGGATTGGTGGATAACACCCACAGTTTTTTTTAATTCTTGAGCATGTACTTGTAGTTTTATCAGTGTCCCACTGCAGGGCGTAGGCCTCCCCTAGTAAAACACTGGGGTGTTTCAGGCTGTAATCCATCACTCGGGCCCAACGGGGATTGGTGGATTACATATTTCAGACTTTTTTATTTCTTGAGTATATGGGTTTTTGAGTATATGTTTTCCCTCACCTTCGAGGTTACTGACAATTTATAAAAATCCATACAGTAGAAACTCAGTGGTAGGGCCTAGGATTTGAATGCACAATCACACGAATGTGCATCAAGTATCAGTACCCCTGGGCTATCACTGCTCTTCCACTGCTGTTGAGAATATGATATTTTCGATCCTCATCAAGCTAATGATAATTTTGAAAATCTGTACTTCTATTACTTACATATAAATTCCACAATACAAGCCGAAAATTTGAACTCACAATCTCACAAATGAGAGTTGGAAATAGATACCCCCAAGGTCATTAATATCCTCGAATCTCATTGGGTCTATGTATATGACTCGAAACCTAGAGTTTCGATTGTTATTGTAAGGAGAGGCCTGTAACATGTCAGTGAGACATTAGATACCATAAACGAAGCTCTGTTGACAGACACCACATTTCATAATTTATATTTGTTTTATTTATTTACTAAATTTTTAATATGACAACATTAGTACTTAGAGATTATTATTGGTTTATATGTGACATTGTTTGAACAAAAGGACCTTATTATAAGGGGCCATTCATAAATTACATCACACGAATTTCATGATTTTGGAGACCCCCCCCCCCGTCCCTGTCACAGGTGGTCACAATTGTGTGACCCTACCCTGGTGTGACGTCACATATTTTGCAATATTAAATTTAGAAATTATTAAATTAAAACAATCTTATAATAATATATTGATAGAGTTGGTAATATTTTAAAGTTTTTCATTAGAGTTGAAGTTTAGTTTTAATACTTTAGATTTATACATGTGACGTCACGCAGCTTATAACTCGTCCCCCCCCCCCCCCCCGTCACACGTTGTCACACTTTATTGATCCCCTCCCTCCCCCTTGACGTGTGACATAATTTATGGATGACACCTAAGTATGGGTTTATCAATTTTAGTTAAGATTTTCTAACTTCAAATGTCATTGTTTTAAGCTTTTATAAATTGAAACATGCTGTAACATCTCATTTTTACCCGACTACAGCAAAGCCAAAGGAGGGTTATGATGTTAGCAACTAGCCTGTTTAAAAACTGGTCCACGGGCATGTTGTCCACTTTTTGAAATTATTGATGGTCAACTGGGCCAGAAGCAATTCAAACAATAGGCCAGTTATCTATTAACAAAACAGATAGATGGGATGAAATTGATGTAAAATTACAAGTGTAACATAGGCTATATGACCTCACTTTTAATCGAATTTGGCAGATTTGAAACACCGACTATGTTAGTTTCAAATGAGTTTTAGGTTCTTTACAAGGTAGTATTCATTATTGACATGCGACTATGCCATATGTAAAGGCCCCCCTTAAAAGAACCTAAAATTTACTTATAACTTCTGCAAAATTCTTAACATAGTAATAAAAAAAATCCTTTTTTTAAAGATTTCATTAAATTCTTAATTCTCTATATTTAGGAAATACGTTTGACAATAAGGTTCCTTTTCTCAGTAATGAATGACACATATAATTTACTGCTCATTCCTCAATGTAGTTACATACATTTGATATTAATAATCCAGTGACCAATACTGTAACTGTGTTGATCACACGATGCTGTTGATGTTGTGTTATACATTCATCATCTTAATATATATACATTCTAATTGTAGAACATGAAAATGTAGAGATAGCAGAAAATATTTATAACTATATTACCCAACTAATATTCCAATGAATTCATAATGTTAGGTATTATAAGTCCCAATGGCTTCAATAGACAGGTCACTTTGAGAGGCAATACTGATGACCAGACAAACTCCACAGCATAAAAGATCAAGGGGCAGACCCCTTGGCCGATTTTAGAGGTTTGATAGTGTTGAGAAGGATTTATATACAAAAACGGAGGATTTAGAGTATACCTCTATATACACAAACAGAGGATTTATATACCTGTATATACAGAAACTTCTCTCAACTGTGAACAATTTATTGTACTCTGTTGGTGTGTGTGTTCTCTCAACTTGTAGTTGTATCAGCTTTTAATGTCCCACTGCAGGGCATAAGCCTCCCATAGAAAATCACTGGGGGGTTTTGGACCGTAAGCCATCAGGCAGGCCCAGTGTAGATTGGTGGATATACATATTTCAGATTTTATTTTATTTCTCAAACATGCGGGTTACCTCACAATATTTGCGTCTTACCGCCGAGCAAGTGACAATTTTTAAAAATCCATACTTATATAGAAACTCAGTGGGTAAAGGTAGAGGATTTGAATCCACCATCATATGAATGTAAGTCGAGTATAGATACCTCTAGGCTATCACCGCTCTTTAGAAACTACCAAAACCTATCTAACCGTTCTGGAGTAATAAGTAGACAGGCATATGAATGTTGTATTTTATCAATATAGATATGAGATAAAAAAAATACTTAAAGACTCGAATATAATTTTAGAGCAAAGTAGTTTATACGTAAAGGGAATAGCTTTTCATATAATATTGTTAAATTAAACGAACAGTAGACAATTTACTAATATTGGCAAATAGAATAAAATAATACCATTTCGGCGATAGTGTTTTTCACAATGAAACAATTATATTTTCGTAAAACTTTTACTATATACGTAATCACTATTTTAATTTATATTTTTAATATTCACACCATTTTTTCAACGAGGTAAATATTTTTAGAAATAATAAAGAAGTGAACGTCCTCTCTACAAATCACAACTTTCAAACTAGAATATTTTGACATTGATGTTTGCTGTTTTTCTTAATTTTTAACATATGGCAATAGCTTTTTTATTGGCAAAGGTACAATCAGCATATTCTGCCAGAGTCAAATTTTCTTCATAACTAACAATTTTAAAGTTTAAAACGTATCCTGTGAAATGTAAATGTCCAGTGCCGACACACGTCGGCGTCGAAGAAAATTAGGAATTGCTCAATAACTTTATAGGCACACCAAAAACGCAGTCCCATGCTTTTATTTAATTATCACAAACATTACACACAAAAACACATTTTTATAATAAATCAAACAAAAACTCAACTTCACTTCTAGAGTCCAAAAAGTCCAGCGCAAACATTTAACATAAAGGCAGTGCTACACTTACCAATCAAATGTGATTGTGTGGGCCAAGGTTAGTATTAAATGTAATTACGAAATATCATAATCTAAAACGGTAACGTAAATAGTTTTAATAAAATAATAAGAAATTCACATTTTATTCATGCCTTTAACTGTAAATAATGTGTGTCAAATGTCAGATGACTTTGTGGCGGGAACTCGAGAAGTGAAATTGAGTTTTGTTTGTTGTGAGATCAAAAAAAAAACCTTTTATTCTTTTTTAATCTTTTTTTATTTCTATTCTGTCCTCTGTAAACCTACTATCACTTAGCTTGAACTCCTGACTTACTTCGATGGGACTGAACAATGACAGATTACGTTTAGACTTAAAATTTTTGTTTGCGAAGAAAATTTAACACTGGCGGAATGTGTTAATTCACCATTGCCATATATAAAAAGAACTGTCAAATTCTACCTATTTACGCATGACAGTACACTCAGAAAGTCAGAACCGTCGTGCTCATGTGTCAATTTAATTGTCATGTCAAAGAAAGGCAACGATTACGGAACGATTGAAGCGTATTTCTCCAATTTTATCTGTTTGCGCTAAATGTATATTTATTTTTACCATTAAGAATATAAAGTGTTCCTATTGCAGAGCTGTAAACAGTACAAGTAAATTAAAATGTCGAAGTGGGTGGGATACGCCGTGTCAATAAACTGTTGTGAGCCCTTGGGCTGCTACCAAGGTACAATAAAGGAAGCCAACGCCACTACAATTACTCTCACTAATGCCTTCAGAAATGGTTTTCCGTATCCAAAACCCCAAGTTACGCTTAGGTAAGTTTAAACATCTGGTACATTACTATATGTATAGTACAGTAATCTGTAAGTGCCTTGTGGTGTCGGCCGGTTATAGAATAGCACCACCTTCTTCACCGTTGTAAAGGGCGACTAAGGTAACTGACCGGCTAGGTACCACAAACCTTGATTGACTACACCACCCCTAAAAGAGTGAACTCACCAACCTGCTTGGCTAGCATGGAGTTTTATGACCATACATCTCTCATACACAAGACAGTATGCATGAGGAAACCCATGTTCAGCAGATACGAAAGGGCTGATGGCATTACAGTAATGTATTGTGCTTGTGTTTTGCAATTTATATGTGAACTTGTTTCTTTTAGTGCAGTAGATATAATAGACCTGAAGATCATTGACATACCCGTGGAACCAACAGAGCAAGCGCACAGCACAGTTGAAGTCACTAAAAGCAACAAAAAAGGGCATCGTGCTACTGTTTGCGAGAATTTGCAAGCAATGCCATCTGCTTCAGGTATTATTGCTTCATCATACGAAGATTTACAATAAAAAAAAAATTGTGATCCATTGTGATTATAAGTCACATTAGTAACTATAACAACAATTTTTAGAATTTTGCATTTTCTGTTTGTCAAGATTTGTCAGCAATTGTTTGGTTGTCTGTTTATCAACAAAAAATGTTGCGTGTATATTATTAACTAAAATGTTAGACTAAGGTTGATTATATTTTGTATAGATATCTTTGTATGCTTTCCTTTCTTGATTGCAGTGGGTCAACTCACTTTGAAGGTGTTTTCCAGATGCAATGTGACACTAGCAAATTACAACTTTGTATTATTTCTTGAACATTATTTAGCCATTTTGCTATCATGGGCATTGCCACGGTGGGCATAGAAAAGAATATGTAACAGACTTTCTGCATTACACAATCTTTACTTAATTTTTAGTGAAAATTATTTGGTTTGCCTCCCCTGGATAAAATCTTTATACCCTTGTTTGTCACAATAAGTGTCAACCCCTTTTACACCGAACAGACTTATTCAAATGCTACTTAATAATTAAGCTATCTTTTTAATTAGTTAGCTATAAGCTAACCAATTATTCTGGATTAATGTTGGCATGTATCATGTATCTTGGGTGACAGCGTCTACTTACCACCAGGTGGATGGCTTGTTTGTCACCTTCTTTCCATAAAAATAATAATAAATAATTTTTGCACAGTAATTACTATGTTGTTTGCAGCTAATCAACCATCAGGCAGTGGTTCAAGCAACAACAAGAGTACTCAGCCCTCAACCAGCGCAGGACCTAATAACAACAGGGGCTCGAGCAGTCGCAGTCAAGGCCCCGCCAAGACCAAACCCATAGAGATACAGGCCCCACGTAACAGGAACAACAATCAGAACAATAATCAGAACAACTATGCAGGTGGGACAAAACACATTTATGTTTCAAACATTAATTGTAATCACAGTTTTTGATTTATTTAAATATTTATTTTGGAACATAAAACAATTACACAACAAATACTTTATTATAATTTATATAAATTTTTTACTTGTTGCACAATGAAAACAATCAAGTAACAGCCTTACAGTTCATTAGAACATTATGAAAACTTACCAACTGATGTTTGTGTTTTCATACAGAAGTTTAGAATTTTATATACAGAAGGTTTCATAATGTTCTAATGAATACTGATATAAATATTTGTGATCATGATCACACACCAACAGAGAATGATTAATTAGAAAGCACAATAAAGTACATAATAATTATTCCAATAATAGCGCCTATTACTTCTCTCCAATTATTTTATCATGCTCTGTAATGTAACAGTGCTGTGTAATAGTGTAATTATATATAATAATACTATAATAAAAATAATACTAATAATAATAGAATATTTAATAATAGATAATAGAGAATCTGCTAATGCAGACAAAAGTTTTGTAATCCATTGTATAAGAAGGATGGCCATCTACATACATTGTTTGTAGTGCACTCATACTAGGGATGTGACATTGAATGAAAAAAATCGATTAATTAATAATCGATTTTGCTTCGCTACTTATAAATCGATTTTTAAAAAATCGATTTTTTTTTTTAAATACTATATAACAATAAAACCAAGCTTAAGGTCTTAAGACGAAGGAATATGGGTATCAATAATTGGGTTGGGTTGGGTATCTATCTATGATAGCTTTTTCCCAGGACAAAGAAGTACTCACGGGTTACTGGGAAATAACCACCATCGGCCTCACCCGTCATGTTTTATAAACGTTAGTTTTAAGGAATAGACGACATAGAAATTATATTAATACTTTATTAAAATAAAAATAAACGAAAACGAAATAAACAAAAAAAACCTTCTCTTCTCAAAACTAAAAACACCGTTCAAACACCAGCTGTTTGATATTAATTGTGTGAATTATTTATATTAATGAAAGTTATTGTGTTTTCGAGCTCACAGTGTTTATTTCGGTCGCTTTATTTTTTATTTTTGTCCCTAGCTTGGACAACAAAAAAATAACTACAAGTGAAAATACTTATTTTAAAAAGTGTATAAACAAGTACGAAAAGAATCAGTTACGTAGATTTTAATATTTTTGTAACAAAATACGACATACTCTAACATTGATACTAACACGTAGTAAAAAGATGTTGTATTTTTAATTTATTCCGAGTGCTGTGTACCTGTGAATGTAGAAAAGTGAGTAAAGTAATTATTTGCGAACATTTTCATGTATAGCGAAAATGGAGTCCCTTTAGTTACCCTGTCTGTATGAGCCCTAAAGATGACGTCACAATGGCGTCGACAGGTAGAGAAATTAGGCGATAACTATTGAAAAATTATGATTTGTGAACTCGAAACATGATATTTCGTAATGATCTATACATGAAAATGTTCGCAAATTGGCTAGTACTTTAGTTTAATTACTACTAATTACTTTAGTAATTGGCTAGTCTGTACCGCTTTACCGATGGTACCTATCCCTAGCCCTACCTATTTCAAACATATACATACAGATGGCGCCGTTCGATTTATTCTTCTTTCATCCGGCGCATACATGGCGCTGTATACAAAAATCGATTAAAATGTGTATTTTACATAATCGATTAATTTATAATCAATTTTTTTTATTTCAAACATCGATTTATTGAAAAATAATCGATTAATATTACGATCGATTATTTTTTAACATCCCTAACTCATAGTATAGAATTATAATCATCATCATCATCATTTCAGCCCTTGGACGTCCACTGCTGGACATAGGTCTCCCCCATTGTCATTGAATTATAATACAGTAGTTTATTTAACGCAAACAAGAGCTCATGTAACATGTCACTATGTTATATATAACATACTAAATAGTATGTTAATTTTGTTCCAGGGAGCTATGGCAACAACCCCAACCTCGGTCACAGTGGGTCAACGCCGCGCAATCGCGGCTACGACCGCGCGCGCCGTCGCAATGAGGCTTGCTTCGGCGACGACGCCGAGTTAGAATTCAACGACGACTTCGATTTCGAAGGCAACCTCGCCCTTTTCGATAAACAGGCGCTCTGGGACGAAATCCGCAACTCGTACAAGCCGGATTTAGTGCGACAGACCGATGAAGCTGGCAAATTGAGGCACGATGAGAATGTGCTGGGAGCACCGGTACTCTCACGTCGAATCATACACGTGCCGGAGGAAGGTCGGGGTCCCATTGAATTTGTGAATGATGACGGTGTTGTAGTGCCTTCAGTGACGCCGCGGTTGCGTCGCGAGTTATGGGCGGGGATGCAGGGTTATGGCCTTCTTGAGTCGGCCGATACGTTATTGGCGCGTGCAGTCGCTGATATTGCCATGCGATTGGTCGGTGGGGGGAGGCGATTAGATCCGCGTAACGCACATCAAGCGCCAACGGCCGTAGCATTGGTTGGGCCTCACCGGGGGGGGTTCTCGTGGGATTCGTGCGTTACGTCAGCTGACAGCCAATGGCGTTCACGCTTCGGCGTTTGTGGCGGGTTTGCCCGAGGAGGTATCGCAATGCACGTCACTGCAACGCGAGTTATCTGCATACCGACTCACTGGATATGATGTAGTTAACAACATCTGTCAATTGCCCAGTGCTGATCTTGTGTTGCTGGCGCTGTATGATCTACAGCTGGATGATCCTCAGGATCAGTACATGTAAGTGGAATAAGATTTATCTGACTTTTTATCTGACTCTTGAATGTGGTAGAAATTTACTTAATTTTCTGTCACTTTTGTCTCAATAATGATCACAAATCGCAATTAGTCGCCTTTGAGACAGCACAGGAGTAGTTCGCGCTCAATTCGAATATTTACATTGAGCAGTTACAACATAAATTACAAACAGTTATGGCATCTGATCTTAAAAGAGGGAAACTTATTCATTCACAAGCTCGGCAAGTTATTTATAAAGTATACTTATATTTCTCTCTTGAGGCTAATAAGTTCAAAACTAACGATACAACCTATTTTAACAAGGTTCAATAATGTATTATAGAAGCTACTGGTATTTCTAGATGCACTTTGAAGAACATACTAAAAGAAGCTGACAATAAAGAATAGAAAGAACAACTGTAGAACCAGCATGTCTGTACATTGAATATATTTACCAAAAACTGATTGGGGGCCATGAAGGAAGAGTATCAGAATACAAAAAGACTTGAAAATTTTTGTCTGTCTGTCTGTTCGAACATGTTAATTTCCTAAACTACTGAACGGATTTTCATGGGGTTTCCACAGGTTAATCAGCTTGGCACTTCGAATAGGCTTTGTTTCATAGAAATCGGCCGGACGGGAAGAAAATATATCCCAATTTAGAGTTAAGCTAGGATCAAATGTTAGCATATAATAAATTAATTTGTTAAACCATATACCGTTATTTCGTTAAACAAGCCTATTCATCGCTGTTATTATTTTGGCGATGTATACGCTGGGCGTTAGGGGCACGGCAACCAATAAAAAAACCAAGCGCTCAAAAGGTTAACTGCGCTCGTCCATCGCACATTGAGCCAGGCCGCGTCGCAGCGCATAACATCGCCCGGCAGTGCCCTGCGCTGCGGCGCGATACGGCCCGCTTGAAGTGTGCGAAGGTTTATACAAAAGGTATAAAAATGATTCAGGAGGATTTTTGCAATGTTATTCACTGCGGTGCGGCTCGCCGTGTCGCGCGCGACCCTGTAGGAGACACTGGCAGCATTTTACTACTATTATCTTTCTATCAACATTTTAAAAATTTATTGTTGTTATGTGTCTAATTATATAGAGTTAAATAAACAATACCTACACCCTCGTACTGAATGTGGAGCCTCACCAGTCAGCGACCCACGTGACGGTAGGGGGCCACGGTAGGACACCTGTAACACTAGGGGGTATGTTGGTGAGCTGTGGAACTTGCAGGTTCCTATTCACAGCTAGACGTAGCGAGTGGTCTAGAACTGGGTAACACAGTTTGTTTGGTGACAGGGAAGTACTAGAGTGGGCTCGTGCAGCGCGTGCGGTCGTAGTGGCTATCGAACCTCCCGCCACCGGTTGGGAAGGAGTAGCGGCTCGCGCTTCTGTCACAGCTTTACTACCTCCGGCCCTACCAGCGGCCCTTGGCCACCTGTTCCTCGCCAACGTAGCACCGCCTGCCAAGCTCATGGACAACCTGCGCATCGATTATCGCCCACCCTTCTCCGCGTCCTTAGCTATCTCCCTGTATGCGGCCGGCGAGTGACGGCGGCCACGCCGCTCCCGGCCGGCGCACGCGGTCGACGATTGGTCTTACATCTGATCATTTGATGATAAACTTGAATTGCACTTGTAATGGACTATTTATAATAGATTGTCTTATATAGTGACGATAGCGAACATACTTAAAACAAAAAAAAAGAAAACTAATTATTAATCACTATATAAGACTTGAGACTTGACGAATTAGAGAGGATTCTTTTAACTATGGAGAGAATTCTATCAATTCGACATAGAATCGGTGGGCAATCATCCAAATTGTTGTATATGGCATTCCAATCCAATTTGCCCAAATTGGCTGCCCGAGGTAACTGTCACGGCCTTAATTTAAATAAATATCTGAACATTTAGCTTTATCTAGGACAAACTTGCACGACGTGTGAAATTACGGATACGTAAACAGTTGTCACTTCACTATTTACTTTAAGGTCGTGTCAGTTAGCTCCGGCCGCCATGTTTGTTTATATTTTGGACTAATTAGATTATACAGTCAAAGCTCCTTATTCGCGGGGGATATGTTCCGACAATGTACCGTGAATACGGAGTGGCATTTTGTATGGAAATATAGGGGATACGTTCCAAGGTTGCAAAATAATAAAAAAATATCATAATAAAAGTAATTTATTGAGATAAATTTTAACAATACATACTATTAATTATTATTATCAGGTCAAATTCCGAACAAAGCTGAAGAGACACATATTTTTCCATCAAAGTTATTGTCACGAATGAAACATTGAAGCAATGAAACAAAAGATTCGGCACAAATCGTGGCGCAGCCGGCATTTATCAAACGCCGTAGTGGCACGTGTAAGCGAGCGGCATCAGCGGCGGCTTTTGTCAAAGAAGTTTCGGCTTCAAGACACTAAGATTTCTTTGTTTATAAATATTTTGATACCTACTTGTTTATTTTGAGAAATAAATACACATTACATATGTATTCTAAAAATACAATATGTATCGTTAGTTTTGGATCCGCGAATACAGAATTGTTCACTCGCGAACTGGTCACAATTTTTTTGATTCGCGAATACGGGAACCGCGAATAAGGAGCTTTGACTGTATATCTACGAACATTACCATATATGCTTGTGTACAAGGTATTTTTTGGATTTTACTATATTTAAAGTATGTTCGAAATTACCTTGATTATTTTATTTCTAGTGACTTGGCTTATTTGAATTCTTGCGATATGTTAAATACTAATACGACGAGGATCTAAATGAATGATAAGATAACTTAAGCCGGATATCTTGAAATGCTTTGAATTTTCAGGTATACTTTGGTTTTGGTACTTGTTGATGTTTGTATAATATTTCCAATACTTATTAAAAACCAATGCTGGTAAGAGGTCCCGTCGATGATCAATTATATTGTGCATCTTACGGAATGCGCAATGTTTTTGACATTTTAGTTAGAGAGTGTATCGAAACTCGTTTCGGGGCAAAGCGTCGCCTAACATTTTATCATTTTCAATCATGTCTATGTGTAATAATAAATAAAAGAAATAATATGTATATAATTTGTTAGTTTAAAATTGTCTTATATGTTTTTTATAATACAGAAGTTTTAGTTAATGCACACTTGTCGAACGCGCAGTATATCTGTAGTTACTGTGTTCTCTTAACTCTTTCATTTACTGTCATTAATCTCTAATGACAAAATGTGTATTGATCTGAAAACATGTTATGTTCTCAGTTCGCAGGAAGTACATCTGGCAAGGAGTGTGACGCATGCCTGATGACTGTTATTATAAATGCTGATGCTTTATGCCATATACATTATTATCTTCAAAGGTAAATTTAATGAAAATCGTGATCTTGCTCGCTCCCCCCCCCCCCCCCCTCGCCCCTCCCGCGCGAATCGTTCACAACTATAACAAAGGTTGACTGACGGAGGCCACTAGGCTTAAGGCCTTGCACAATGTTTCTTTGTGTATTAAAGTTTAAAGAAATAAACGAAGTTGAAGGATTACAAGCAAAACAAACGAGCAAATATCAAAACCAGATCACAGACCCGCAGGGGGGCAAAAGAGTTATTCGAGTGCTTCGAATTTGTGTGAGTGTATGATGATTGTGATGTTTATGTGTTAAAGATTTTATTGTAAGTTACAACTACAAGACGTGCAAAAATACAAGTTGGCCAGAGACATAAGGGTGACGGCTTAGTGGTGCACACGCTGCATATGCAACGGCGCGGGTGCGTAATTTTAAAAGTATTGAAACGCTCTTTACTTAGCGACGTTATGGGGGGGTAAAGATAAGAGTGTAAAATAATAACCTGCCAAATAGCCATATAGCCTGCTTGTGTTTTTGTACTATATTACAAGATCGCTTACAAAACTCTAATAAAGTTTAATTAGGTATTTGGCAATGGAAACATGTCGACATAGGTAGTATTCGGTTTTAACATTGATAACATTTTTAACTCGTTTGAGGTTGCGTTTTAAAACGTGTATATTTTTATTTATGATATGAATTATGAAGGTACACGAAGGTCTCACCGTATTTAGATTGGACAATACATATTTTCAGTCTGTTAAAAGATTCAATCATATTATACAAACTGCTCCATCTAGTCTTACAATCTCTCATCAACTCAATTTTCCTTCCGAATTCCTTCTGCACGTAATCCTGTAGTTTGTCATTTTTGGTAGGTGAGCCTTTAAACAAAATGACGACTTTCCGTACCTTCTTGATTGGCTCTTTAAAATTTGGGGATAATTCAACTTCATTAGAGGATGGTGCGATAATAAAACCTTCATGTTGTTCGGTCTCAGCTTCAACTTCCTCTTCCTTCTCCTCATCATCACAGATTTCGTTAGAATTTTCGGACTCAGATTTTTTATTATTATTGTATATAACATCTAATATACCCAACTGTAAGCAATGGGCGTAACAGAGTTGATGAAAAGCCATAATTAGTTTTCCAACCTTCACCATTACGGCCGCACCGTCCGTTGTTACAGCAACGATATCTTTATTTAAATCGAGATCGTGTTCACTTAGCTTCTTCTTTAATATCTCAATACACATTATAGCTGGCATACTCCCATTAATTCTAACAAGTCCCAGATTCCAGAACATATTACGATCATTTGCGAAAGTGTGAATGTTAATGTTCATATACCTCCGGTTGCCAGTAGACGTCCATTCATCGAACGTTAGGGAAAAACGGTAGTCACTTTTTTTTAATTCAGCGGGATTCGTATAATTTTCTTTTTAATGGTCATACCGTAGTTTATGATCATCATTCGAATAGTGGTTGAAGAAGTAGGGAGAACATGTCCTTTACTCTTAAAAAGTTCTCGTAAATCCGCTGATGTCACGAAAACACTTAAAGGAAGCCCATCTTTTGACGCCATACGGGCTACTCTTTCCTCCATCGAACAGCCTTTATTATCTTTAACTGAAAAATTATATGTGATCTTAGCTTTTTTTGGCAATGAACCTGAAGGCAAATCCGCTGTCTTCTCGGTGGATGTGTATGCCGTTATGGTAGGTACTTGTGGTAGCACCGGTACTTGTGGCATCCGAACTTTCTTGACTCACAGACAAATCTTCGATTCCATGTTTAGCTTTCAAATGAACATGTAGTCCCTTCGTAGATCTTGCTGTAGTCTTTAGAATCGCCTTGCACAACAAACACTTTGCACAGTTAGATTGTCCTCAGACTTATGAAAATACTTCCAGATTTTATTAGTAGAAGAAAATGTTTTGTACCGTACTGTATCTGAATTAGACATGTTCAAATCGATATTTAGTTATTTTTAATTAGTATTGAAGTAGAAGTAGCAATAAATAAGAAATAATTGTAGATAATTAAATTAGCAAACAAACGATCATCAAAGCAAAGTAAATAATGGCGACCGCGCCGGCAACACAACCGAGCCGACAGTTTTCGCGCATGCGCCGTCCGTATGCAATGCCGCCGGCGCGTGGCAGCGCGCAGCGTCCTGCGTCAGTGTCCGTCCGAGCGATAGCGCTCGGGAAAGGACTCGCCCGTAATAATTTTCAATCTCGCAGATCCCGTACTTCTAATCCCGCAGTGAGCGGGACTGAAAAATCATGCGGGATCTCGGTATTTCCGTATACCGGTATACCGAGATTGGAAGCCCTAGTACGGCCCTTGCAAATACCTGTATCTATTCACAACTTTCTCGATAGGAAATACCCCTTGAGACAGTTCATTCCACAGCCTACGGGTTCGCGGTATAAAACGGTTTTAGGACGGAACAGAAAATAATTTTGATACCTCATTTCACTAATAAAATTAGCCTACAAATACAAAAAAATACAGTTCTTAGCAGGACTTTGTCCATTGATCAGTGAGTGATAAACTGATAAAACGACTCTGGTAAATAGTGTAGTTAACAAAGTAGAACTTCGAATTGTCTTTTTAATATTGACCATCGACGTATCGACTCTTTATTGAGTGCAACTGCACTCAATAAAGAGTCGATACTTCGATGGTAGACTATTGTACAATATACTTATTGTAATCAGTAGACTGTAAAGAATTTGTTCTGTGTATTGCTAGTATACATTCATTTGTAGAAAATTAATCGAATATTATGTAGAGCATAAAAATGTAATAGATAAATCTATATGTTATGTGACATTATTTGAGAAAACGTATTTTCGGTTCTGACTTCAAAGATATTGAGGCTTCAGTGAAACCTTACAAAAGTGTCATGGTTTTTATTGGTTTAAAAATCAGATGTTGGATTATGTTTCTGCAGAATCATTCATTCTTATAGAATGTAGGAAAAAACCTTTCCTCAGATAATTTCATTGATTTTAATATGTCAAGGTTAAAAGTACTTACTTCATTGATATCGCCTACAATGTTTAAGATTTTTTTTGTGACGCTACCTACTGTTATTCCATTCGAATAGAACTCTAAAACAGGCACAAAAAATACTTTAGGTAACACCCCGAGCACACAATTTTCAACCATTTTTTTTCTGAGATACAATAGAGTACAAAACGTATGACTTGCAGATGCAAACGTGCGCAGCTGTATTAAATGACGCTATCCAATTACATATCTGTTTCCCATTAACTATTATTTCTTTATCTACTTTTTCGATGCTTGAATCGGTTAAACAGACTATGCCAGCCCCATTGAAGAGATGACTGAGGACTAACTTCCCCGCCACAGTCCATTACAGTAATTTTATACTTATTGCGCTAAACAAAATATGACTGTTTAAAGTAACGTATGTATTTCAGTTTATTTGGTTTCATATCGTCCTAACATATCTTATAAGTCACGTCAATGACGCTCAAGGTGCGTCACAGATGAAATAAACGTAACCTTTGCATCTTGAGGGTGGCATTGTGAGTTCCTTAATTTACAATGTATCAACTGTCCTGACTCGTGGCAAGACAAATTGATGAAAAAAAAGTTGAAAAATTGATGCATTCTGAAAATAATTTGTATCAGTTGTCGTTTATGCTGTGTTATATACAATTTTAATAATTCTTTTAGAATGTACGTTTAATAGATTATTTTGTAACTTCATGAGCTTTTAATAAATTTTTTCATGATCTAAAAGTTTTCTTTTTTATTGATAAACCAAAAGATAATACACAGCGTGCTATTCAAAACCGTTGACATGAAAGTGCACCATATAAAGTGGACTGGCCTATCAATCGCCACTTGACATTGACACTGAAGAACTTTATTCTTGTTGTATTAGTCTAAAATTTAATGTATTGTATTGACCAATTGAGCAGTTTTTAATTTTACGCTTCAGACCAGAGTTACAATATAAAATGGATACGCATACTCCAGATTCCTGAGTATATCGTTTTCCTCGCCATATTTTCCTCTGTCGAGTAAAATACGTGAAAAATTCATACTTAGGTAGCAAGTCAGTGGTACGGGCCTGGACAGTTTGAACTTATGACCTTACAAATGAAAGTCGAGAATATCACCAAGGCTATCACCGCTCACAAACTACCAGCTCATTATTTACATACAGAGTTGGATGACACTAACCGCATATATTAGGGCCTTGAATTTCCAAATTCAAATTAATTTGAATTTAAAGCTATATTCTTTGTCACTTTCATTTGTTTTTCCTTCAACGACTGCCTAGATTTCGTTGTTTGCGACCATGAACAGAGAAAGCATTCAACTACACAGAAAGGTGTAAATAAAACTACCCTTTGCCAATGCAGGATAAGACAACGTATTTTTATTTGTCAATGATCACAAATTTTTGGGAAGCTTAACACCGCGTTGTAGCTCATGGTACATCCATCTCCAAACTTAACAAACTATACGACATTTGCACATTCTCGAGCAACTATCTACACGGTTGTAGCTACAATACTTATACACATTGTCCGATATGTATTATAAGAACGAATTAGAAATATATACATGAGGGATAATCTGGTGGTATTTTATAAATGTGAAAATCTGTAATGTGCACGTAATAAAGGGTAGAACTACGGTTTTTTGGGTAAATTTTTGAGAAAAAGCAAACTACAAGTAAGGTCCATCGATTTATTTATATACAGTTATAAATATAGACATAGATTCTCAAAAAGCACAATTCACAATATAATATACAGTGACAAGGGAACGACAACGATGTTCGGATTCTACGCGCTCAAAACGAGGATACAAAACAAATTCAACTAATATTTAATTAATGCTACTTATATACAAGCACGCCACGTGTCTGCGCAGGCGCCGGGGCGACGTTATCACGATATCAGCGAACGATATCACATTATAGAGAATAATAAACTAAAAACTTTAGCGTGATCGATCAAAAAATATGGAAAAAAAACTAGGACGTTAAATAGAATTTGTTATGGGCTACGGAAATGTTATGAAGGAGACGTGGGTTTCGACTCCACCCCTTTCTCGAAATATTTACTGTCAAGTGTGATGTATTGATTGAAGTTCCGAAAATATGTTTTATTTAGAAAGATTTCTGGAAGTCTTAAGATCAAAATATACTGAATAACATCCGTCAGAATAATAACTATAAAATGTCAACGTGCTTGTCGGACGACCCATTAAAGGTTGACGAAGATTTTGGAACAGCGTCGCGACGACTACACAAACATGGCTAAATACAAATTAATATATTTTAACCAAAAACACAGTAGCTGCTTCGGCAGCGTTGAGCAGAGTAGACGGCGATGTTGCCCAATAACATATACATACATAGCAGCTAACAATACACAAGTGGTATGGAAGACGGTCGTTTCAGTTAACACGGAATATAAAGTATAAAACTCGTTATTATATCTACTAGGTACAAAATTATCAGTTAACTTTAATTAGCATTTCACTCTGGTAACGACTATTTCACGCAGACAATATGTGTATTGACCAATCGAGCGTTAGAAAAATACAAACTTCTTTACAGCTCCTTATTGATATATGCTAAGGGCGGCTACGTAGCGCTAACAGTAAAATATAGCGTATAACAAACTTGTTCTTTCCGTTATACGAACGTTAAAGGTATTATAATAACTTGTTGAGGAAAAAGGTTTGTAATAACACGAACGCTCGCTTGGTTTGGTCATATAAAATATACAAATCGAAACAAAATAAGGACCAAAGTACATATACAGTTAGGTAGACATACATATATATATACAGGTGGGTAGCCGTCAGTGGCGTGAGTATTTAGACTAGATGAATAGTACTGGCTTTATATAGGTTCAACGATCGGAACATGTTTCGCAGTTTAAACATAAGTTATATTCATATTTGCATTACATTTAAACAGTTATGGATAAGAAATAGAAAACAGACTTTTAAACATAGCTGTGGCCCTTATGATGTTTAGAGTAGATGTGTGTGTTATAACAACTTACTGTAGAATTCATTTCATGGAAAGTCTAGACATGTTATAAAGTGCAGATTAGTTAGTGCTAGGAATTAAGTTTCAGACAAAGTTTTAGTTTTTCATGAATATTTAGCCTTTTCGTGAAGTTTTTTTTTATAGATAAGAGGGCGGACGAGCAAGCGGTCCCACGTGATGGTAAGTGTTACCGCCGCCCATGGACACCTGCAACACCAGGGGGTATGCGGGCGCGCCGCCGACCTTGAAAAATCCTATTCACAGCCCTCTTGAAGTGCAATCAATTCCTACTCAGATGTCGATGTATGTACAGTACAGGGCCATGACGCCATGAAGACTGAAGCCATGGATTTCCTCATGATTCTGAGTTAATTGAAATGTCAATTACGCCACCCCTTGAAAAAAGTAAAATAATAAAAAAAAAATACTAAAAATGACTAAAATTTTCACGTCACATAACACAAATTTAATCCATGATTTCAGTCTGCGGAAATACATTCGGGACACTCTGTATAGATACAACATGTATACAATTAAATATGGAGGCGGATTCTAATTTACACTCTGACCCTTTAAAACAAAGGGCGGCGTTACACAGCAGACAGCACTGTAAATGTTTGACTCGAGGAAGCCCGATCTTTTTAAATAGGAACTATTAAATTATATATATTCATTTTTATTGTACACAAATGTGTCCGCTCTTATACATACATACATCTGAAATAAATAAAAACGCACACGAACGCGATAATCACATAAAACACATTGATATGTACGCGAGTGAAACAACAGAAATATATACAGATCGCCTAAGTATTACACAACCCGGAAATAAGTTTAAAATACAATACGGAAACAAATGCTAGAATGCAATTTAGCAAACAAGATATTAATATTAATTTTAACAAATCTCTATGAAATATTTTTATTAATTTTTGAAACATCGTTATATAAAAATTGTGTGCGCTTGGAGCGGTCTTTGTTTGTTCGTACGTCGGTGACGCGCATGCGCGTCGCGCGCTTACACTACGGCGTGTAAATGATATCAACTATGTAAACTTGTGTATAATATATTATAAAGTCAATACAAATAGTTACTGTGAAACTGTGCCACAACATTTACGCTCCGGACTCGAGTCATTCAGCTCATTTTTACTAACGCCATATTCGACTAATTTTGGCGACATGATTCTTTCTCCTATCCAATAAATTTGTTGGTTAGAGTAAAGATTTATATTTTGTATTTATGTTTTAAGGCTCTGGATTTGAGTCCTTTTGAGGAAGTTCAGTAGAGGAAGGTTGCCAGTAGGATTTGAAGGGAACTGTCAAAAATAGAAAACAATAAAGGAATTCCATGTTTATAGGGGATAATAAAAACAATCATACAAAAATTATGATTATATGATTTTATTGTTTATATAAAGATTCTATCGATTTTGATACTTCTCGGTCACTTATTATGTAGGTATTCATAAAACTGAACAAGTGTAGTTTTCATAAAAGATGTATGATTAATTGATATGTATTAATATGAAGGAGGGTAGATGTCAACCATATATACACATCTACCCTCAAACGCAGGCGCAGTTGTTCTCCCCGCCCTTCAGTCGCGAATAAAGCACGTCAACCCCAAGTTACGTTTTTAAATTGTGTATATCATTAATAAATAAGATGTTCACGAAATATTTTTATTTACTGAGAGATAGACGCATGCGGCTGTGCACGCTATGTATCACAAAAATACGAAATGGTCGCCAGAGCGGGACGTTTAAAAAATATAGGATACCCGGCTTCACTAGTAGGGACTATACCTTATAATGATCGTCCTAACAAAAGACCATCTTATTACCGACCAAAAATTCGCGTCACCAAAACAATGTAGCATGCCTCATGTTATATGAATAACATTTGTATAGTAGTTTTATTCAAAGATCGGTAACCAAAAAAGTTCGTGCGGTTTTTCTTGTACAGATTTGCAATGGATATTTTTTTAGTTATTTATTGATAACACTTGTTTATATACTGTCATTTACTTTCGTATGAATTCCTTTTTCACTTGATGTATACAAATTTTGCGACAATTGTTTAATTCCTATTGTAAAATAATTTAAAATGGCCATGAACAAAACGTTAATTCGAAGTTGTTTACTCTATGAGTACAAATTTGGCACCAAAGCGGCCGAGGCGGCGCGAAAAATATGTGTACCGCATTCGGAGATGACGCTGTAAGTGATCGGACAGCACAGAAGTGGTTTAAGAAATTTTCCTCGGGAGATTCCAGCTTGATCGATGAAGCACTCTGGAAGACCGAAGTCAATCTGTATAAGAAAAACCGCACGAACTTTTTTGGTTACCTAATATATCTTAATAATTTTGCAAAAAATTAACATCATATAAAAGAATAGTGTGACATTAGCATCACGAATATTGATCTATGAATATATATATATATATGAAAAACGCTGCCTCAATTTAGACATGATACAATACAAGTGATTAGTACACATAACTCGTCCACTACAGACAGGACGCACCCATTATAGTTACGACATAGAAAAAATATATTCCATAATATCTTAGCTATAAACATTCCCACAACGAACTTATAATATAAAACCGTGTCGACAGCAAGCGGTGCACCGAGCTCCGCTGTGCGCGTCGCATTCGACCAGGCACGTACTTAGATAAGGGTCCGGGTCCCACCTCGCGGACTTTCAAACATAAGGCTAATTCAAACAGAAGCAGCACGCCACGATTCATGCGGCGAAAAGCTGCGAATATGAAGTTTAAAGTCTATTTCGTTTATGAAAATAAAGAGTTTGTTATCTTTATTGATTAGTTAATGCCTTCATGCGACGGCTGCTGGCTTTAACGCGGCGTCATTCAAACTTAAACCTTGGACTTTAGAGATATAGTACATTGTTAAATTACAACAATTACTTGCCGCACCGCGTTAAATTCCTATGGAATCGAGCCGAATTAGGCTTTACACTAGACAAATTATTTTTCTTGAAAATCGGTTCAGCAAAGAAAACTAAATATAAGATGGATAAATGCCTTATAACAATAGATTTCTGGATCCTCCCCGGAACTAACTACGTGCCTAGAATTAACTATTAGTCGCGTGTTTAAGCTTACCGCTACCATCCCACACCTAAAACCCTCAGATTGCAAAATAACTTTATAAAAATATTTAGAACTAGTGCAGGATACATCAATGGAGGCTATCACGCTAACATTCCTCACCAGAGCCCGTTATTGAGACGTTAGGTATTATTTTTGACAAAAATATACAGTTTATGTTTTTTAATTTTTTTATCGAAAAAGTGATTTTTTTTATAATAAATTTCCAGATAACACTTTTTAGTTCTATATTGCGAGAAAAAAAGGGGAAAAAATTAAAGAAAGAAAGCATTTATTATTCATACAATTAAAGAAGAATGAAAGCTTAGCGGGAATATTTTACAATTAGCAAGGCAAACGCAACAATATTTGCTAGGCCAGAAAATTCGTGACAGTTTATTTAATTAATTTATGCCATAGTTATAACATAAATAACAAGTTTTTGAATTAAACATCACACCTCACGTCCCCGTATCGCCCCCTGGTGTCCCCATCAATCAAGGTATCCACAAAAAAATGTTAAAATTTCCTAAATTTCCTGATCAGACCAATTTTTAATTGATTAGCTCAAGGAATATAAAATCATAAGTAATATGATCTCACAATATACACACGTCTGTCATAATATACAGTCATAAGAAAACCGAAGTTGTATTTTCAAAAATCCTTTCATAAGTTGGCAAAAGTAAGGTTAATTTAATATAATTTCTATAAATGGTGAATGGTTATCGAAACAGTATAAATGTACAATTTCTACAATCTTAATTGCAACTGGGCATAGATTTACATATTTTATAGCACATTTCCCTGACTCTCCAGGTTATTTAGTAAAATCCCTGACTCTCCCCGATCACCTTAAACATCCTCTACCTCCCCTGATTTTCCAGAACATAGACACTATGTCAATGGTAGTCCTCATTGGAAACATCGTACAAAAATCCTCATCAGTCTAAGGTATCGCGTTTAATATTAAACCTCTAAGTCGCAAGCCAGCGATCTAGTGTTGTAAAAACGAGCGTTGATCGCTCGACGCTCGACCGCTAATGAGCTTTTAAGACTGTAATGCTAGTGAGCGTTATAGTCCAAATGTTTAATGTTTGATGGTCTTCAATCCTTGTAGATTAAAGCTTGAGTGTATAAGGTTAAGGTTCAATAGCACTGACATATCCCGCCAGCACACAGCGCTCGTTTTAACAACACTACTTCCACCCCAATAAACTTCTTCGAGCCGACGCAGGGACACGATTCCACTGCGTACATTGACTAACTAATAATACTTAGAAGGAAAAGAAATTACCTTACGCCATTGAATAATCATAGTAATATACGTGCATGAAGTACGAGGTAAAAAAAACGAGATTTTTATGCAATAACGTCACTCTCACTGAACATTTCACGAATTAATCGAACATTAATCGGTTAAAAATATTTTTTTTTTTTCATATTATTGAAGATTTTGGCACAAACATGCTGCTGTTTCAAAAAACTGCGCTCATCGAGGAAACTTATATCTATAGGAGACACTAGAAAAACAAAGATTGTTTTTAAATATCTCGGTAATTTGACATTTCAGATTTAGTCACATATTATTTGTCATTAACGTGTCCTCTATCGGGTTTTGTCCGTTTCATCGATTGCCGCAGTTTTAAAAAATGGCCGCATGTGCGAAAAATGAAATTTCAATTACGTTATAATTAAGCTATATAAAAATATGCTATCCCTCACAGGTGTGAAAATTAGAAATTTAGCAACTGGAATCAGAAGCAAAAACATGTAGAGGTTTGCAAATTAAAATGATACATGTTTGCTGATTAAAATTACACTATGTGATAACGGGGCCATGTATTTTGATGATACTTTACAATAGGGCTTGATTTTCAATTCACGCATCCGTTTTGTCGCACCGGCTCCGGCGACGCTCTCAATTTGTGCGTGTTGTTTGTTAATTCAACTCGTTATAAATTCCACTGGGCCGTAATTAAAAATATTTATAAACAATAACAATGTAAAGTCTCGTACAAAATTTCTCCTCTAGACACTTACTACTATGAAGTTACCCTTCCGGGGTTAACTATTGATATGATCACATCTAACTTGTTACGCGACGCAGCTCGTACTCTTATATTTTAATTAGGGATGACAATGTGAGATCGATTAATCGGAAAATCAATTTATAGAGCTTAAAAAACCGCCATTTAATCGATTTAGAGCAGCGAATCAATCATAAAGCAAGGCCAAAAAAAATATGGGCCAATTTTCTCTTAAATTTCTATCTAAGTAATTATATTATTAACTTTTATTAGAATACGGCGAAAAAGGGAACTATGGCAGCTATATTGAAATGTCGTAATGACAGATCTACGTGACAGAATATGGAAATAGACTTTTGGAAATTCTTTATCCATCTGCGGATTAAGACTCGTGAGTCCTGGGCTATAGTTTGCGTCGGGCCCCTTTTAACCTGTCAAGTCCCGCCTTAATCCGAACCTGTATTTTGTAGACCTTTAAGTTTTTGTGCATCGATTCTATAGCCTTTAAATCGAACCGATCTAAATATCGATGTTTTTTCCGAAAGAATTGCCATCCCCAATTGAATCGGTATATTATTATATTAAAATATAAAATATTTCTCTATTAAACTGGATAAGGTCACCGCACTAAGTAAACAGAGTTTACTAAAAATCTCCACAGAGTCGAGTAAATTTTAACTTAAAAGCGAAAAA
This sequence comes from Sesia apiformis, assembly GCA_914767545.1. Lineage (NCBI taxonomy): Eukaryota > Metazoa > Arthropoda > Insecta > Lepidoptera > Sesiidae > Sesia > Sesia apiformis. The sequence continues at coordinate 152,026 of OU611964.1, forward strand.
GTCAAAATAACTGTGGTTCCATAACTGAAGCACATAGAAAACATACCATTTTCCCACACTAATTCAGTCGTAATACATTTGTGCTTTTCCTATAGTGATACACTTTAGGACAACGTACTTTCCAACTGCTAGAAGTTTTCAAGAACAGTTTGGTCAACATTTTCAGTTTGATAGGTGTCTATCGTCATCGACTTCGTATCTGCAGTTACATTACCGTATATATCAGAAATGTGGTTAGATTGTTAGTACCAAAATGTATAATCATCGAATAGGATTTAACTAGTTTTAATTAAACTTTCGGTTCGCTAGAATCGGTTTCGGTTCACTGTGCGCTTTCGCGCGGAATTATGCTATGGAGTGACTTTTCTAAGTTATTGCAGTTGTGTATTTTATACTTTTGTTTTTAATAAATGCGAAACAAAAAGACTTGATTTTATATTCTATTCGAAATTTTAAAATTTCTTTAATGTCAGAATCTCGACCCAATCTCGACTGAAAATGATTCAATTTTAGACATAAAAAGAAACAGGATATCCATACATAACTGCCATACATACTTTATATCCATATATAAAGCAAAATATCCATCAGCGTTTCAATAGGACAATATTACGTCCAGAAATGATAACGATTCATAATCTTCGCCACTACCATAGAAGACAAACAAAATATATTTTGTTTCATTTTTAGTTATTTTTATGCCGTTTTTATGGCAGTGTCTTAATACGATAATGTTACATACATAAACGATGACAACTCATAGTTTTCTGCACTGAAAGCAATCAAAACATACGACGACACGTGTGAGTACGCTAATATTGTCCGCCACTGTAGTCACCACAAAATAAGCAAACTATACGACAATATACGGTAATGTTACGCAGAGAAACGGCGACAATTCAAGTCTTCGTTACTGAAAACAAAATATACGACTGTCTCAATACGGTATTTTTTTAAATATACGGCAACACGTTCGATTACGGCAATGTTACGTACAGTAACGGTGACGAATCAATCTTCTGCACTGAAAACATCTATACACATAATAAAATCGTAACAGAGCCGTGTCTGCCTGGATAAAAAGTACCCTAAATGTTAAGCCAGCATATAAGTTATAATAACTGTGGCAAGTTTCATTAAAATTCGTCCATAAGTTTTTGTGTGAGCCAGACAGAGGCAAAATTCCAAAAACCGTTGCTTTGGATTGTGTATCACACATACTTCGCACTGCAATGATTTAAAAAAAATATTTTATGTACGAACATGGGTCTGTTACAATTTTATTATATGTACAGATAAGTCGTCAAACTCGACGTGAGCTGTACTACGCTTAGTCGACGTGATTGTCCTTTTGCACGCCGTATCCATTAGAACGCGGCACGCCAGTGACGTCACTACGTTTGGTGGACGTGATTGTCCTTTTGCACGTCGTGTCCTTTAGAGCATGGTACGTCAATAGGCAGTGGTACGTCAGCTCGGTCCGTACCGAGCACGTCGGACGCGTGCACGCCGAATGCACGTTGTATAAGTGCGGCAATATACTACATAGTGACGTTATGTACAGAAACGGCGACGATTCATAGTCTTCGGCACTAGAAGACAAACAAAATATAATTTGTTTGTTTTTAGTTGTTTTATGCCGTATACGGCAGTGTTTCAATACATGTTACATACATAGACGATGACAATTCGTCGTCTTCAGCACTGGAGACAATCAAAACATACGGCAACGTCTGAATACAATAATACTACGTACGGAGACGGCGTGCACTACGCTCGGTCGACGTGCTTGTCCTTCTGCACGTCGTGCCCGTTAGAGTGCGGTACGTCAGTGGGCGGTGGTGCGTCCGTTCGGTCGGTACCGAGCACGTCGGACGCCTGCACGCCGAGCGCACGCTGTATAAGTGCATGCGTGCAACTACGTAGTCGCAGTAACTCTTCATGTATGCGATCTGTTATTGCTTTACGGGCTTCCTCTTCAGTGGCGTTTGATTCACGCAATCTGAAAATGCACGTTTATAATTTGAGCATCATCGGAATGCATTAGTGGAATGTCTGGTATCAGAAAGACAAATCACTCATGGAAATTTGAATTGGAGTAAGTAATAAAGACATTAGAAGTGTGGCGTAGAAGGCTTATCATAAGCCGTACCTGTCATGTCACCTATGATAAAAAGTGTGACTAAGTTTACTCAGAGTGACCAGACCAATTACTCAGAGTTTAAATGTGTAACAATGAAAGCGACGCGGTGTGGCCAGACATTTATATTAATTAACCATTTCAGCGACATCAGGACTCCTGCAAACAATAAAGATCAAGCGCTTGATTGGTAATGAACTTGATCATTAGCGATCGTCGGACGAAGATGAATTCGTCAGACAACTGTTGCGTGCGTGCGTGTGCCTGTCTGTGCACGTATGTGTATTTGTCTATAGACAAACAATAAAAGGTCAAAGGTCAATCGATCGATTGGTAGTGAACTTTATTGTATATTGCGGTCGTCGGACGAAGATGAATTCGTAGCACGACTGATGCGTGCGTGTGCTTGTCTGTGCAGGTGTACATGAGTGTGTGTGCGTGCGCGCGTGTATGAATATGTGTGCGTGGGGTGCACGCGACCGTGTGTTGTTGTGTGTGATAGAAAGTGAGGGTGTGTGTGAATGCGTGTGTTCTCAACTAACTTGTCTAGCAGTGGGTGTAGCTGTATAGGCTCGCCGACGTTGAGGAAGACGCGGTTGCGGAAGCGCAGCAGGTAGGGCTCGGCGTTGGGCAGCACGCGGTCGAGCCCCTCGTGCCACACGGGCACGATTAGCGGCGCCAGACCGCGCGCACCGCACTCGTGGACTAGACGACCCACGCCCCATTTGAACCTAACACCCATATACATGTTGAAATTTTAATGGTTTTAGAGTCGTGGGCCAATTACTCTATTAAGGGAAGTACTATCAATACGTAAGGTCATACAATATATACAAATAATGCAATGCAAGAAGCCCTTTCAGTATCCACTGCTGGGCGTGGGCCTCCTCACGCACACACATTGCCTTGTGCATTTAAAAAAAAATGATGAATAGCTATTTTGTGTGACCTCGTCTCAACTTTTATGTGACGTAATACAATTAATCTTAAGCTATAGTTTGCCTGCTCGTGGAGTACCTGGATTAGATAACCACGTGTGCCCAACGTCTATATGTACTAAAATGCTCCTATAGTCAAACTAAATTATTTCTATTGTCCACCCTAAGGTGCACAACAGAAATAAGAAAAGAAAGTATTCCTCTTGACTACCCCAAGACATGCAAGGGCGGATAACAGCGAAGTATAAATAAATATTATTGCTGTTGTCCTCAGAATGAACAGAGATGCAAAAATGAAACGTTCCTCTTCATTCCACCAAGACCTGAGTTGCCATTTATTGCTATTTAGCCCAGGTTAAGCAACCTATGGGCTATATAGGTTATAATAAAGCCTGAAAAATAGAAAACTTGCTGTGGGGGCGCCACATTCACTTTTTTCATAGCTAGTTTAGTGTTGCCAGTAGAAGATATTAGTTCTATTAGTTTTACGCATCATGGCGAGGTTTTTTATTTTCTTGGTCAGGCTATATACATATATATATACTGACTATAAACCTATTCATATTGTTACGATATATTTAGCTTGTTATTCATATGGCACAACTTTTCACGGTCGCCGCTTGGACAACAAATAATAAGAATCTAGTAATTCTGGATATTTTTTTTTTATAAAAAAACAGTATACCTGCTATAAAATCTATAATAAACAATAGAAGATACTATAAAAATCAGTCCGACAAACTGACAGACACCCGTGTATTTGTAAAATTTGAATCGTGCAAGGTTGCAAAGCGTCCTCACATCGTCACTAGTATTGCAGGTGTTCATGGGTGACGGTGACCACTTACCATCACGTAGGATGAATGCCCGTCTGTTATTTCTTCTATAAAAAACAGTTCGGTATTAAATACGATATGTACATACCTGATATATTCTTTATCTACATTGACCCTTCCCTCCGGGAATATGTGTACCCACTCGCCGCGCAATAGTCTTTCTACGCAAAAGTCGATTGCGGGCTGAAAGTGAGAAACATTTTCATTAGTTTAAGCTTTATGTATGCCAGAATCGACAATTTAAAATGTTAGTCTGTGGGACGAACTACGGGAGTTTAATTAAGACTACCTTAATACTTCTGAACTGTTGACATACAATCCCACCTCGGGTTTTTACAATCGCACTTTCCGTTCCAGAAGCGCGGTGCTACCGCATTTCCTCGATAAGAGGGTGACGCAATCTATCGCAGTAATTGAACAGGCCCGTAGTGTTACTAATAATTACGTAATCGAGACTGTTGACATACGTTGGCCTGTGACCTAGTGACCTCTTCGAGTTTTTTTTTATAGAAGAGATGGCAGACGAGCGGGCGGGTCACACGATGGTAAGTGGTCACCGCCGCCCATGGACACCTGTAACACCAGGGGGCTTGCGTGTGCGCTGCCGACCTTGCAGGTTTGGCGGCGTGCCAAACCCTTAGGACGTTATTAATGTGCACTAGTTTATTAGAAACAGTTTTCTAGAAAGTGTCTTCGACTTTAGAGGTTTCCAAGAAGGTCTGATGTGTAATGTACAAAGGTACTCCGTTAATACAATGTAACAATCGGTTGAAACAGAATATCGAGCAAATTAAACTATTGTAATAAATTATTTCAGTTCAGATGCTTCCTACTAGATGGCATTGGCTGTATCACTTATAATTTCCTTCATAATTATTTTGTGAATTGCGTTTCTGCGTTTCTTTGTACCGAAATCATGACTAGAACTATGTATATTTTTAACAGAAAACGGTGGCAAATAAACGGAAAGTTCACCTGGTGGTAACTGAATACTGTTGCCCATGGACATCCGAGGTATATGCCAACATCAGTCAAGAATGACCAACGTTGGCACGCATACCCAAGGATGCATGCTTATCTTTGGATATTTAGGAGTGGATTAGGAAAAAAATTACAATGGATAGAGAATGGGGATTATAATATGAAGAGATTTCCTCATTTCTTTTCTCTCCTCATTCTTCTTATGGGAAATTCTAGCAATTATTGTGACAAACCTCATACACACCCGAAACACGTATTTGGTACATTTCACGAAAGTTTTCGGTAAGGAGTAACTCGTCGATCAGTGGCTATGAGATTGCAGCATCCACCCTCCACCTTAAACTCAGCTAAGTCAAGAACAGAGCATATATTGAGGACAAATGTGCGTAGGTACCTGGTAGACGCCTGCTCCTCGCACGACGGGCACGCACTTGCCGAGCGTGAAGAACCACGAGTGCATCGCGTTCGTGAAGCAGATGTCGTGCGCCGCCAGCGACCAGCGCATGCGCGACCCCGAGCACAGCGTGCGCACATTCAGCACACCTGCAACCACATCACCACATTGTCATGACATCGCTTTTTGCTTATATCTCTCCTCTGTATATATAAAACATATTAAATGTATACAATTTATAAGCATACCATACGGTATGCTTATAAATTAGCTTATCAGCCTATGTCTCTCCACTGTTGGATATCGATCTCTCCCTTAGACGACCTGGATATCCTTGGTGGCGAACACACACGATCTTCGGCTCCTCTCATCCAGCCAGCGAACTTCTTCAAGTCGTCGGTTCACGAAACAACACGATTCACGATAGGATTCGAAACGAGGTGAACTAGTCACTGACAGCTCAAAGAATCAGCATGCTAAAGTGGCAATGAGCAGTTCATATTTCAGTAGACGAGGTCTCGAACGGAGGCCACCTACAGGGAAGCGCAATATAATTTATAAAATAAATTGTATTCTAGGAGAATATGCACATATCGCAAAACCATAGTAGTATTACATACAAAAAAATGATAATCACACTGATTTTAATTACTATCGTCTTTATTGATTAAAGCAAAGTGTTTATAATTTATTAATCGTTTGTATGAGGTCTCAGAAGTCAAGAATGAAGCTTGACCTGTGGCAAATGTGTTTTATTACAAACACGTATAATTGAACATAAAAGAAGCATTATCAGGTATAATATCTATTATCTAGACATAGCATCGTAATGAAGTCGCGTCTGGAAATACAATATTTTTGGAAAGTCATTGCTGTATATAACGATGACTTAAGATTTTTTGGAACGAAGTTCCTTTACGCGGCTTGCGGTAGATGTGATTCGAGAAATAATGTAAGGTCATGTAAGATTTTTACCCCCTCCATACGCCTTTCTCTTTCTGTGTGTGTGTGTATGCGTGTGAGTATCGAGAGCGAGACTCGAGCAGAATAACAGACGTGCAGACTAGTGCGTGGCCGGTTGTATAACCTAAATACTAAACACGAAAAAAATTTCGTTATAATGTATTTCTTGTTTTTATTTACATACGTTTATCGCACATGTGATTTGAGTGTTTGCTATTTACCATATTTATATACATTATAGAGAGACAATAGTGCTCAGTGTCAGAAACTTTTTGATTTGAATCCTTATTTTCATTGCGAAAATATGATACAAAATAAAAAAAAATACATGAATCATACAGATTTTATTTCGGATTACATTCGGAGTTTAAAAAAAAATGCGTGAGGATCTTCGTTCCTGACGGGGGTCCCCTGACCGCACACGTTTTTTTTTTTCTTTAGTGGACTTTGGTATAAAGCTAAAAACTGAAAACGTTTTTGAAACTTCCGAGCGTCTCTCCGTCTTCGCATATATTACGAAAAATCTATTGCCAGATTATAATTAAACTTAGCATAGTTATATTTATCTATATCTATACTAATATATGTATAAAGAGGTAAACTGAACCTCTGTAACTACTGAACCGATTTCAAAAATTCTTGCACAAATAAGAAGCTTCATTATCCGTGTCTAATATAGGCTATATTTTATTTTGAATAAAAAATATGAAAAAAAAAAAAAACTTATAAACCGAAGCGAAGCGAGTGTGGGTCGTTAGTATTTTATATTTTGGATTTTAGCATAAATAATACTTTTTATTCAGATCGATCCTCCTTTGAATCACTATAAAATCTACGCAAATGAAGTGGCGGGCGCAGAGAAGCAAATCCAAATATTATGTCATCCGAATATTAAGGGTGTAGATTGTTGGCCTGAGATCTCGATTTCGAGCGACCGCAGCGCCAAAGTTTAATGTAACATCCGACGGGGCGGATGAATGACCTAGAGAGCGCGATTTTCAAAATGTTTTGCAACAAACGTTCCACGTTGAGAAATTGTTATTGAACTTGAATATTTACAGCATAACAATAACGTTGAGTTTTTGGAAACTAGCTGTTGATTCTTTTTAATAGATTAATAAGAGTAGTTGAGACACAATTTTTATGTTTTTCTATCATTTGACATCTGACATTTTTGTATTCTACTTACCTAAAATTCCAACTATTTATTTATTTGTAATTTCACTACCAAAATTTATTCTAATTCGTAAAATATTCATTCAATAAAATAATTGCAAATTCAGTAGGAAGTGTGTTTATCTCTACGCAAGGAAATGTGCCTATTGCGTAAACTCAAATACTTACTTTTTGTTTACGATCACCTCGTCGATATCTAAAAAAAATCCTAGGGTTTTAAAAAAAATGTCAATAAATGAAACACAAGTATAAAAATGATTTATTTACTACACAATAACAAATATGAGTCGCCATTACTCGCTATCTCAAAAGCGTGCTAGGGTTGTACAAAAATTAGTAAATAATTCATTTATTTACTAATTTTAACAGAAGTTTGTAAATTATTAATATACTAATTAAAAGTATGTAATTAAACAATAACGAAATATGAGTTCAAAATTCTAATGGTTTTTCATTCGATTACGGATCAAGTTCTGATTTCTGCTAATTTGATGATAAAATCAATGGCTATCACAAAACCTATCAGAATGAAAACGTTACCAGCTGCCCGATTCACGTAAGTAATAAAAACCGTAGCGCAGTGACGTCACTTCGTTTTTTGCAAATTTAGCCCTTTTAACCGACTTAAAAAAAGGAGAATTCTCAATTCGCTGTATTTTTGAACCAATTTTTATGATTCTTTACACCAGGTAACTCAGAAATTGTATAGTAATTGAGCTATTGGAAGATTTATGACAATCCAAGACTAGATAAGTAAGTGCGTTTAAAACAGAAAACCAAAAGGCGATTTCTAAGTTCCTAAGTTAAAACGACTTTTGGACTGGCGTGTTTACGTGAATCGACTGGCTGGGTAGTTAAGTTACCTGTATCTTTCAAAATCATTAGGCGTTCTTCTCTTTCATAACACGTAAAGCTCTTTCTTTCCTCTCTTTCATAGCCTCTATGATACTGGGCGCGTCACGAATGGGCATGCTTCGTGACTGCCGAGGATCAACTAATTCTGGAAGTAGGCAATCGTAATAAAACCTAACTAATTTCATCTCCATTTTCTCCTCCCAAAATTTGTCGTCCTTTTCTATAATATAAACTTTCATAGGTACAGTAGCACCAAACCAGATGCCAAGCATGCAAACGTTTCTTTTAGTAATATGTACCTGTCCCTGAATTTGGAAATACCAGTTATGATTTTTATTTATGACATAACCCTTGGAAGCCTTGTCCTTAACCCAAAAGGTATGTTTGGCCATTGCTTCATCAAGAGTCATGCCAGCTAAAGAATGTGGGCACTTAATTTCAATTAAACCGTTTGCATAAATGCCATCTGGTGTAGTACCAAGAAATTCATATTGATCGTCGACGAACAAACCGCAACCTTGTATACTAATATTCTCTTGAATTTCTAACTGTTTAATTGCGGTTTCTTCGTTTTCGATACCGTACCGTACAGCAGGCAAACTGGAGATATTACTACCATAAACGATTTTACGAACAAGAACAGCACAACTTGTGCTCTCTCGTTTTTTACAAACTTCCCCGAACGATGATGAGGTTAGTAATTTTCTCCTTGTACTCATCCACTCAGAACTACTTCTTTGCAAATGGGTCGACCTTTCAAGCTCCTCTCTTTCAGCACAAGACAACTTTAAATCGGCTAAAAAAGATGACTTGGCTTTCTCATATAATTCTGGACTCAGATCAGGTTTTTCGCAGTTTGGTCCATAGTGAGCGTCTTTCGATACAGCGCTGTGGCTCTTTTTCAATCTTAATTTAGGTTTAGCAATTAAACGGATTCTACGATTACAATTTTCCACTTTCGCGATCAAAGGATTAGGACTAGATTTAAATATTACTTCATGAGTTTTACTATGAATCGATCCTGTATTAAAAGACACAACAGCAGCTGCGCATCGGCCCGCATAAGAACCACGGGAAGAATAATTTACACGCTTACCCCCTACTAATTTGGCAATCACTGCGTTAAAACTTTCAACTATATTACTTGTACAATTATGAATTAAACTTCTAGAATGATATGACAGTCTTTTACTTAAAATGTGTACCGCGTCCATTAATCCGCATCCAACAATTGCTGGAAGCAACCCAACAGGTTCTATTCGACGAGTATCAGGTCTACAGAAATACTCCTTGCAATATTGGTGATTACCAAATACGTGTTGTGGACCATTTAGGATATCTTCACTAAGATTTTTTATTTTTTCTTCGAGTGACTGATTTTGATCGCCCCAATATTTAATAGCGCATTTTACACCCGTTCTTAAACGCAAATACCTTTCTTTTAGGAATTTCCGCAATTCGCAAGGATACTTAGTGTCTTTCGACAGTTTCTCCAAGCTATTGCAGTAGTTTCGTAAAAGATGATTTTTGCATTCAATTTTCTCTACTGTTAAATTACCGTACGGTCGCGAATCTAATATTTTTTTATAAGTACTGGAATCGCCGTCTGCTACAAATTTATTATAAATTACACCGTGATCAACAATGGAACGTTTAAACCCCTCAACTATTATGGTCGATTCCATACCGGTAGATGATCCCGAATAATTCTTGAAACAACGGTGTTCCGAGGGCTGACTGTCGTTCTTTGCGGCTCGTGCACAAACTACGCAGTATTTATTTTTAACTTCAAAAAACAATACTTTATTAGTTTTAATGCCAATTATCGCAGCTGCGCCGGACAAGGCGGAAAAATTCTTACCATAAGATCTCTTGCTCCAACAACCGTCAACAGCAACAGATATTAATGGTGTACCATTTTTATCAACACTACCTATAGACACTGCGTACTCCGCTTCTTCCTTGACAGCTTCTGCCATGGAATGTGCTGCTGTCTTTTCCCACCAATCGCAAACCGTATTATTAATTTCATTGTATAATGAAGGTGACATGATTGGTAGGGCTACTGCGGCAGTTAATGTTTTTAACTGATAGTAGCTCCCACCAGATGATATGATACCAGATACAATTTGATGATTCACTTCCATTCTATCTTCTTTCTTTTCAATCAAACACACAGTAAATTTCATACTACACATACTACATTTCATGATGAGTTTTGAGTCCAGACCAACTTTTACTTCACCTATTATACTGAGGTAACTTAACTTACAATCCATTGGACCGTGGTCCCCTATGGCCTGAAGAGCTTTAAAAAAAAAGAAACGTCTACAACTCTACGCCCAACTTCCATTTCATCCACCTTTCCCTCTTGGTCGTTTTCAATAACTAGTTCCTGTAAAGAAAGATAATGGCTTGATTTTTTTTATAAAAAATAATTAAAAATTTAAAAAAATGCAAAAGAATTAATACAATATTAGGTTCCTGATGAATAGAAATTATAATTTCTTTACGCATTAGGTATTGTTTTTTTATGACGTCACCTATTTGAACGTAAATTTTCTTTTGAGAAAGTAATTGAGAAGTATTTCGGTACTAAGGTGTTTGTCTCTCGATGAAAATAATAAATATTGCAAGAAAAATCTATAGGTAGGTATTGAGATTTTGTCTTCGCCCATCACTAACTAAGTAGTTTGTTTATTTATGTAACAAGTCTACAAGAATTACGTATAACAACTTACCTCTATACAGCGCGTAGCATTGTTGCTCAGAGTCTCGGCCCCAAGGTTTTCTTTATTTTCAATACTGGAAATATTATTCATCAATATTATCCACTTTTTATTTATTTTGTACAACCCTAAGCCAGACGCTAGGCGCCTCGCGTCTGTTTGGCGGTATAGGTATGTCGACAAAGTTGCGCTGTCGCCTACCTACTTCCACAATTTGATATTTAGACAATACTAGCCGACCCGGCGAACTCCGTATCGCCTTTTTTTTTTTTTAAAATCCTATTATTTTGATATTACATACAGATACTTCAATTTTATTTATCAGTATAGATATAGATAATACAAACCAATATTTACATGTTATTGTAGGTATATGTCTGAATCGGGCGATCTAAATCATATGACATATTGTATTAGCTTTGTAATGTACCCTGTTCAAATGCGATAATAAATAAGTAGGGAGGAACTTACATTTTATTCCGAGATCTTTTGGCTTTCATATTTTTATAATGCGTACAAAACTTTCTTTTCCCTGGCATGCCACTCAAATTCAATCAGTCCTGCGAAAAAAATAGCCTATGTTACTCAGTGATAATGTAGCTTTCGAATGATAAAAGAATTATTAAAATCAGTCCAGTACTTTTTGAGTTTATTCGTTACATACAAAAATCCAAATCTTTCCTCTTTATAATACCTATTAGTGTAGATATTGTATTTTTTACGATTTATATCTAGTTCCATCATGGTTTTCTTTCAACATTCATTATATCGATACTTTCTACTAACTGAAAATAAATTAATTATAAAAATGTTATACTTACAGTTTTTTACAAAAAACACAAATTCACAATACGTAATTCTGCTGTCTGCAGCCGACAAGCGTGGTGTCGCGTTCACTTACAGAAAGGAACTGCCGCTGCAGACCACCGAGATTGCACGAATGAAACGAACGTTTTATCCCATACATTTGTGTATGAAAAATTTACCTTAAAATATATCTAGATTTTAGGGCTTTAAAAGAGGAAGTCTTTGTTTGTAAAGGTATAAAAAGAAGTATACAGCTATACTTATTGGTTTCTTCAGTGTTCAAAAAGTGTTTCTTTTTATCAATTTGTGTTGATTTATGGGGTTAAATCTGAAAAATACGAAGTCATGTTTTTGCATTTTTACTCAATTTTGTGCGTTTGTTGACGTTTATTATATAACAACTATTAGGTTTAAGAGTTTAATATAAGCATGAACATACTTATTGGTCTTTGATTGTAATATATACAAATTATCATTGATATCAATCATATGTAAATAGGTTAAATATGAAAAATCGTAACACTCTTTTCGGTGATTTTCACGATCTACACCCTTAATACATCCCCTTTACAAATACAAGCCGGGCATCTTTAATTCAACGCCATTATATAGGGAGATGAAAATAAAACGGCGATGGTCTAGGGGTAAGTATTCTAAAGCGCGCGTCACGAGCAGGAAGAATTTCGGCCATTGACATGAGATCAGTCAAGACGAAAAAGACCACTTCACTAGACCCCTCGTGGCGCGCACTTTAGACTTATATTGGTAAGATCGCGAGTTCGTATAGAATCGGATTTCGAACTCGCGAGTACTGAGTTTCTATTGAAGAACATTTTGTTTATTTATTTATGACTGAAGTAGAAAGGAACGGCATATCAGCAGATACAGACATCATTAGGTATCGGTATGAATCAAGTTCAAACTATTTTACACGATCACCTACGGGTAAGGAGTCTTTGTGCTGGATGGATTGCTCACAATTTGACCGAAGCTCAAAAACACTGCAGCGTGGAATGGTGTCTCCAAATGTATTTGTGATATAGTAACAGGTGATGAAAGCTAGATCTACTGCTATGAGCCTGAAACTAAGAAGCAACTGTAAATGTAGAGTTAGTGGGTGATCCGCCATACAGTCCCGTCCCGTCCTTGCGCCTCGGGATGTTTATTTATCCCCTAAAATTAAGGATAAACTCAGAGGAATACGTTTTATGAATGCAGAAGAGACAGTAACGCAGTTCCAAACGGCTGTTGAAGAGGTAAAGAAAGGTGCATTGCTAAAGGAGGGTGGGCTGAATGCTTCACACAATGGTTTCATCGCATGAAAAAGTGTATCGATTGTCGCGGAGAATACTTCGAAAGGCAATAAAACAACTTCCATTTTTATAAAATATTATATTATTGTTAAAATTAAAAAGATTAATCTAGACTAAAGTTCTAATTGGAATTATGAACGAACAGAGTCCAAAAGGCGTCAATTTAATCATTAAATATTGTATTTTTTATAGAATAGATGGTAGGAGACAAGCGGGCGGGCCACATTATGGTAAGTGGTCACCGCCGCCCGTAGACACCTGCTACACCAGGGGCTTGCGCTGCCGACCTTGCAGAATCCTGTTTACAGCTCTCTTGAAGAGCCCTATGTTGTAGCGTAATGGAAATACCTCAACTGGCAGTTCATTCCACAACTTGATATTATAGGACCAAAATATCTAAATTAGTTACGGTTGATTGGGAAATGGTATCCTAAATTAGTTTATATTATGTAAAAGTGCGCTTAATTAATTGAATTAGGACCTTTTCCCAATTATGACAAGTATCAACTTGTATAGATTTCAGTAATTTAGTTAACCCAGTCAAAGGAAAACACTGGTTTAATTATAATCAGGCGTAACAGAGGCGTGGACGGGACACACCTTTGACAAGCCCACATTATGATGGTTTATTGTCATTAGATTTATGTCTGTGGCCTCGCTGCCTCTGCATTGTTTTTAATTCATCACCCATATGACATAGCGTGGCATGGTGCCGGGCAAAAGTGCGTCTAAACTTTAATATTATACATAGAACAGTTAAAATTATATGTATAATTTAAATCAAAGTTTTCAGTTTTCAATCAAACATAAAATTCTAAGGTGTTGATAAGCGATATGTCCAGTAACGGTTATCAGTCATTTGTTTAGTATTTAGATAAGCACAGGGCATAAGCAGATTACAAAATTATATAGTAGATATCAGAAATGTGTAAATAAAATAATCCTTCTTTGTTTGTCTTTATAGAGGAAGAGATTATGCTACTCATGCTTACATGTAAATTGTAATAAAATCGTGAAATCATTTTCGAAAAGATGTATACATTACATGTATACATACATGCTGTATACATTATGAATGATACAAAGTTCAAATTTGTTGTCGTTGTTACTTTTTTACAGAGGATGGCAAGCATTAAGTAAACACCCTTTCATTCTAGGTGCCACAGAAAGTCCATTATGCAAATGATGCCTGAAAGTTGTGGGCCAAACTGCCACTGTCATCCCCTCTGGTGTTGCAGGCATTCATGAGTAGTGGTAGCCACTTATCATATTGCACCCTTCTGCCACCTCTTCTATAAAAAAGAAAGCTGATGAAAAACCATTCCATATATTCTTGAAGTGTACGGGTGTGGTATCCCAAAGAGCAAAGACCCTCAGAAATCCAGGAACACTATTAGAAGCATCCATCAAGTCCAGAAGAATACTTGACTTGTGGCTCAAGTAGAGTTCATGTTCTCCCACACAAAATAGTTGAGTCGATCAACTAATTGTAGGACGAGGATTGCAGACACGGAGACAGTTCCCTTGGCGATAATTGGATACTGTGGGCCATGAATATTTGCAATACATGTCCACAAGAATAAGGAACGTCGCCACACCCCCATGTGTCGGCTACATTTGGAGATTTAGGATTGGATTGGGAAGGAAAAGGGAAGTATAAAGAAATGAGTTACCCTCATCTCATTATACTCCTCATTCTTCCCACGCGAAATTAAGTTCAGATTATTTACAAAAATATTATAATGTCCATACGTATGAAGTCAATGGCAAAGCCTAGCTAAGAATTAATTCATTTGAATGGCGCAGAGAAGTATTGATTGAAACAAATTGCTCTAGACTATTCTAGAGCAGGGTTCGGCAATTGGCAGATCGTGGTCTGCATTCGGACCACGAAGGGTATAAAACTGTACCTTCTACCTTTCTATCCATTTATTTCTATTGTACAATCTGCATAATGTCATGCATTTTCAATATTATTTTTGCGCCATTTTTAAAGTGTTAGTGCGAGAACATTACAATTTCTAGCTAGATAACGACAACACTCTATTATAGCTTCTTTAATAAACATGAAAATAATTATTATAGATAGTTTTTATTGACCACATTCCTCTTGGCATATAAAGTTGTTTTTTTTTCTGGACTCTCGATTGAAACATTTTAATCATCTGGCCCCATTTAAAATTAATTGCGGACCCCTGCTCTGGAGTATGTTGCCTCATTTGTATTTTATGACTATTATGACTGTCTAAAGTTTTTCAATCACACATACTTGTAAGTAATGCAATACACACCTGTGCTCAATGAGCATATAGCCTATAATCATTGGAAATATTATATACTATTGACCAATGGACTGTTTAAACAAATACAAACTCCTGTACAGTTTATTGTAAAAATATTCAATAGGCAGCTAAAACATGGGCTAGCAGCATTCCTACAATTACATTTTTTTGTGTTCGAAAAGAGTTATGTTTTTGAAGATAATTTTCATTGCTCTGAATGAATGAATAGGTTTATTTCACAAGGTTATATTTATGGTGGGCGCTACCTAACCGTTTATTGAATAAATTGATAATGAGCTGTAAACGAACTTTGTGTTTATGCAAACATTCGATTTTTCCATATTTAGGTGGTATTATATGCAAATACAATGTAATAGAACAAAACTGTTATTTTAGTTAGAGCAACAAATATGAATGTTATATCCACTAATTTCAAATGTAAAAAAGTTTGAAATCATGCAACACTCCATTGGCCAAACTTCACTTATGAGTATGTATGTCATAAAAACTTGTTTGTAAACATCCAGTTAGCACCAATAAATAATGTAAATAAGAATTTTAATTTATACCAGTTTGGGTACTTACTCAACCAAGTTTTCCATTTAAATAATTATGGTGAAGTCAAAGGGCAATGTATTTAGACTCTTATACTGTGGCAAACCATCAATAGTCTACCTGGTGGTAAATGGGTATTGTCGTCCAATACTCAAGTGAGTAATATTGCAGTGGATAATGGTTGGATTAAGGTAGATTATCTTTAGACAGGCATTAGGTAACTTTGCAATATGAATAGTCCACTTACCCCAGAGGCCGGGGTCATCGAAACATGAGTGGTGGTTAGATACAGTAAGCAGAGGCACCCCTTCTGGCCTGTACACGGCGCGGTTCAACACCTCCTTATTGTACACTGTAGTCTTATTCAGGAACTCTGTAGCACGACACAACATTCAATGACATAGACACCTTAGAAAATGGATTTTTACTTTCACTGTATCAGAAAGGGATATAATGATACCAAACCCTTTTTTCATTCCCCGTTGGACACAGGCCTCACTCATGAACATTGTCTTGTGCATGGTCTTAATATGTCAAACTAGCCAAGCGAGTTGGAGAGTCTACTCTTTAAGAGGTGATGTAGTTCCTCAGGGCTTGTGGTAGTTAAGAATTTGTTACATACAGTATAAATTATTTAATTAAACAAATAATTACTTAATTAATGAAAACTTATTCTAATAGAAAAATAGGTATTGGAATTAACTGGTTTATGATAACTTTATTTCTTATAAGAATCAACTTACTATCAGTCTAAATTTTCAAGGGATAGAGAAATCTTATAGGTATGTAAAAATTTTTAGTTTTTTATAAGCTTCATTGCAATCAGTGGAAATCTAGTACGCATTTTTAAAGCGGTTTGTTAACTTTTTGCTGATGTAAGCGAACTAGTTCCCAGTACGCACTCTTGCACGGTTCGTTCGCCAATCGCCATCCAGACGGGTTTTAAATTAACTATGGCCTTACATAATGTCATGGTAATACCCGGCAGTAAATGTTAGGTAGCATTAAAGATGATTAATCCGACATACCTAAGATAATTTTGCTAAATAAACCCACTACAGCCACTGTTATAGAACTCGCGCAATTCCAAAGTCTTCCAGGATTCCGCAGCCTTGGGATGATCCATCCTATATTGTAGGGCATTATCACTGGACGAAGCAAAATAATAATATAACACACTATAACAACATCATTACTGTGATTAACTTGTAATAAAATCAATTTTTAGATCACTCGTAACTGCATGAGACAATAGGTACGTACAAAAATGAAAGAGAAATTGACATTTGACAAGATAAAAGATGACATTAACTATTCAGTGTTGCTATTATTAATATTTCTGAAAAGTTATAACTCTGGATACAAGCTTTTTAAACTCATCGGTTTGCAGTTCACATACGTCAAGATCAATACTTCCTTTTTATTTTATTTAGTCATTTATTCGCCGAGATTTATTTTATTAAGCACACATTGCAGAATTTAGGCAATACATGTACGAAAGGTAATTTGAATCCAAATGTACTGTAAAACTAAGAATAAAACGCCCGTATGTCATTTTCGTCTAAGCAGTGGAGAGCCACAGGCTGATTGATGGTATGGTATGAGATTGAGATATAGTATTGATATTCTATGGCCGTGTTATAGTACAAGATGCTAGTAAGAAAATAAGAAAGGAAGGCCACATAGCTTGACGAGGTAATGTCAGGTGGATTAAGTTCCTGACAGAGTAGAATAGCCAAACGAATATAAATAAAGTGTTGGTTGTCCAGTGGCAGTGTGTTGAAGATGGGTCGATGACATAAAGTATTTGTGGGAGTGATATGCTTGAACAGAGCTCTGGATCGAGGAAGGTGGCAGTGGCACAAACGTAAGGGCTTATAATCAGCAATTTGTGGAATCAAGCTGAAATGATTATATATCCTACCATTAGCCTGTTTTGCACTAATGGATATAAGCCTGGCCCAAGAACAGCCACCATATTATAAGGTCTTCTGCTCTTCTCATTCAGACAACCTTTTTTGTCAAGTTGTCACACTATGGGCAATATCGCGCAGTTTCTGATTAATATTCTGTAACTTTTTATATTTTGTATTAGATGCTTGAAAATTTGTATACCTACGTATAGGTATAAGGATAGATTATCTTTCTAACTAAAGCAGGTAAGTATATATGAAATGAACAATTTTTATTTAATCTGTAAGCACTTCTATCTACTTGATAGACCGCATACCTACTAAGGAACTATTTTTGTGTAAGAATGCAATCTAGTTTTACTAAATCTGATATATAAAAAATAATAATGTTTGTTTGTTTGTTTGTCTTTTATGCGTTCCTAAACCATTTATTCGATTTCGATAAAGCTTTGGTGAGTTTTGATGAGCCCGCGAAGGTTTCTGACAAAAAAAATCTAACGCAATGAACGCATGCCGGGCACAGCTAGTAACAAATAAAAAGCAATACCAGAAAGTATTTGTAATTATGTATTTATATATTATTTTTACATAATTTTCTTATTTCTAAGTTGTACATAAGCATCATATTTTTTTATTTATAGTATAAATGCCACTTCAGTTCTATTGAATTATGTACGGAATTATATCAGAATATACACATAGTAATTTAAATAAAATAAAATAAATTTTCTATTTTATTTCTAAACATATACTAGCTACTTGAATATACCTATGTAAGCATAAAAAAATCTTGTTTATTTCTACAGATACCTATGCTAACTTGTATACGTAGGTACCTATATGAGCATAATGAACTAAATACTTATAGATTAAAAACCATTAGACAGGTAATAATTAATTAAATCGCTTGATTATCTTCCACGATTTTTTGTAAAAGATTTCTTTTAGTTTCATTCGATTTGGATCATAATAGGTCAATAATAATGCCTCATCTCCTTCCCCAATTGATCGTAACCCTTGCTTATACGCATTAAATTATGTTCATCACGCATCAAAACACGCATCATGTTCAAGACCAGCGTTATTAATTATTAAATAGGTCAGTATTTTTGCGCCTCTTACTTGAAAAAGACAAATCTTCACACTTAACACATGGTCTACCACGTCTTCCTGTTGATGTAGACGCTCCTTCCGTAGATAAAAACTTCATAGTAAATTCTCCATCTAACCATAATATATTCGAGCTCACATATTTCTCCTTATTTCTGCCGGCCTTTTGCCATCGAGTATTGAATTGAGGTATGAAACTGTTTTGTAATTCATTTATACATACATTTCCGAACAATGATAATTGTCTTTGATGTCATTGTCTTTCAATGTAGGCGATGCTCAATTCAGGCCTGCCACATTTAGATTCACCCATTTTCAAAACTAATTCGATATATTCCGCACGTAATTCAGTAGAATCGAACTGATATTTATACTTTAATTTTCTGGATGGCCAATGTCCAACGTACTACTTTTTATTTCTTTTATAGACTAGTGGGCGGACGAGCAAGAGGTCCCACGTGATGGTATTAATTCATATAATATTGCATTATCAACTTTTAATATGTGAAAGTGGGACCGGGGAAATTGCGGTTCTTATTTCCAGTTACATAATCATGCAATTAAAACAGCTAGTTATCATTCACGGAAACCGCAATTACTGTATAAATGTATATAGTAGATAAATAGTGTTGATAAGACTATTTATATATTATATTCATTTATAAATATAATTCTCACAAATAAAATTTTCACGTAAAACCGCCATCCATGCGCCGTGCAGGACGTTTATATTTCTGCTATCACCTCCCTAATGATTATCTTTACGATAAGCGGCATGCGTGGGTCTTCTACGAGTATATCTGGCAACCAGAGAATGATTTTTACATATGTATTGTTTGATTAAATGACCAATAAATTGACGTCATTTCCAGAACTTCGACAAGCTTCGATAACACCTAAAAGCTTAGTCAAAGTTTGTAGTATGTGTAAAACTAGAAGAGGTTAAAAGTTATATTTAAGCGCGTATAAGAAAGTTACGTCTGCTAGATGGACAGACGACCTCATAAAGGTTGCGGGCACCCGCTGGATGCAGATCGCTGCCGATAGGTCTAAATGGCGGACAATGGGGGAGGCCTATGTCCAGCAGTGGACGTCCAAGGGCTGAGAAGAAGAAGAAGAAGATAAGAAAGTTACATGAAAAAAATACATTAGAATTTTAAAATAACACAGATTTCAAAAATTGATAACACTTGGCCGTTATAGTTTTATATAGCGAGGAAAATATTATTGAACATGACTTTTATTTTATTAGTGTACTAAATAACCTTCAATGTACAAAATTCTCCCCGATTGGAAAGGTTCAGTATTTATGCTGTACAAAAAAATAGTATTACGTTTCAAATCAAATGTTTTAAAATGTATTTTTTAATCAGCCTCTACCAGTATACTCCATAGTGCGTCAGTCCATTTGATCGGTGGGCGTCCCAGGGAACGTTTTACACATAGTCTCCGTTCGAAGACTCCTCCCCCACACCAGCTAGTTGATTCTTTGAGCTACGTCGGCACTTTTAGTTTGTTTTGTCGAATTTCTTTATTTCGGGTATTGTTCAAAAAAAAAAGACTTCGAGCCTCGTTCCATTGCATTGAAAATGATGATGATTTTATATAATTAATTTAGATTTTTAAATTTTAAATGAGAAATTGACAAATAATCAATTTAATTAAACAATCGGATAATAACGTCGACAGAGAAAATGGTATGTATGGAGAACAGAGAAAAAGTGATAGCTCAGGTATCACAATTAATAGTTGTAATGAAATATGTGAATAAAATGAGAGGTCGCAGGCTAGAGGTTTAGAGTTCAAACCACGGTCCGTACCATTTAATTTCTACGTACGGACTTTTAGTTCGTCCTTCTTTTAGTTCAACTTAGTTCGTCGTTGAAGGAAAGGTAACCCGCATGCCCGTTAGAAATCCAATCGGCATGGTGAATTGTGGCCGAATACCTCCTTACTTAGAGGGAGTTCTGTTTTTTACGGAATGTCTAGATTCTTGTGGCCCTAGTGGCTTTTGAAGAGCCAACGGACATGTTTAGTTTCTTCGCGACGAACGCAGAAGACAATGCGGGGAGTTCTGTGCCTTAAAGTGGGACGTTAGCTGATATCGATCTTGATATATTATATGATGGTATGTAATAGCCTACTTAGACATGCATGTAGGTATTGATTAATAGGAATAAATATATTAAAAAGAAACAAAATATCTTCTTTGGTATGTATTCTAATTGTTCTACATCTACAGTAAAATTTAACTATTACATTTACACTGTACCTATTACATTCTCTGTCCTGCTTTTTTCTGTTGCCATTTTTCCTTGTGTACTAATTATTATATTATATGTATGTATAGCCTGACCCAGGGCCGACTTAAGTCTATTCTGCGCCGGGGTGCGGGAGTGTATCCTAAGACAGTCAAACATCCTATTGTGTATCCTATGACAGTCAAATATCCTATTGTGTATCCTATGACAGTCAAATATCCTATTGTGTATCCTATGACAGTCAAATATCCTATTGTGTAATTGTTTACTATAGCGTTATATTTTTTCATTACCTTTAAAAGGTGAGCGCCCGGGGTGCACCGCACCCCTTGCACCCCCTGGTAAAGACGGCCCTGGCCTGACCAAGAAAATAAAAAACCTCGCCTTGATGCGTAAACTAATAGAAATAATATCTTCCACTGGCAACACTAACAAGCTATGAGAAAAGCAAATGTGGCGCCCCCACAGCAAGCTTTTTATTTTTCTCGTCAGGCTTTAATTAAATATTATATGTTTAAATGTATGTGCGTATGTAGATATAATAATATGTATGATACATTAATTTAGTATCTGTATTAGATATTAATTGCACCCGGATTTCGATTTGTTTGACCTACTCGTAGTAGGTACTCTTAAACAAAGGCGTAAGACCGCATTTTGTACGATAAAGTTTAGAGAAATAGAAATAAATATTTTTTACACTTTAACACAGCGATATATATGCTAGTGAACAATTTTAACATTAAAAGGAAATTAAAGTTATAAAAAACAAAGCCCTTGATTTATACAGGTAGGTACCTATTGGCGTCTTATATCTACTAATACCACAGATCTAGATTTTGCTATAAATAAGACAATTTATCGTTTTTTATAAGAAGGAACTGGAATGTTTCTTTTTTGTCACACGGTTTAACACTGTCTTCACTGCAAGGCTGTTTCACAACAATCCTTATCCTCTCTTCATTTCCTGCATCACTCTTGAGTTTTGCTTGTAATGATGTATCGGGTGTCCTGCGATGTCGTAGTCTTTCTGAATTGACATCTTGATTTCCATGGTTTACATCTGGATCGATAAATAGGTCAGCAATGTTAAAGTTCTTTAAAACGCCAGCTAAGTTTGATTCATCGGCTGTAGACAGTAGTGTGTCATCATCAATCGGTTGATTATCATCTTCCTGTGTCGAATCGTGTGTGAGAGGGAGACAATGGCATCCCCACAGCAGCAATATGACGAAGCAAGCGCGCATCTTTGTGGACGATTCGTTAACTGATCAACGTAATGATATGTGCCACATTTATATGCTGCATCGTTTGTCAGTACACTGCGCTGCGGATAAAATAAAACACGTTTTCCTTGTTTGTTTCATTTGTTAATCTGCAAATGGGAATATCAGATAAAAAAAACTGACAGAATTTAACAGCATTCTAGGTCGTTTGCCTGATAACATCTCACCGCAGGACACAGGCCTTCCCTAGTAAATCACCAGGGGTTTCGAGCTATAATCCACCACGCGCGTCCTGTGCAGATTGGTGGATACACATAAACCATTTTTTTTCTCGAGCATGCGGGTTTCCTTACGATTTTCCCTCACCGCCGAAATAGTGTCATCTTTTTAAAATATACTCGTAGAGCGGTGGGAGCCCCGGGGTATCTAACTAAATATATGTGTTTGTCTAGGTTTAACGCACGTAATTTTCTAAAAGACTGTACTGTGTGTGTGAGCAGTGTATGGGAAAATCCCAATGACCGTGCAACATATTTCTATAGTTACGACTTGCACTTGGAGTGCAATAGGTTACTGGTAGGGTAGTAGGTAACTCTATTAACTCGAACTGTAGTCTAAGAATAAGTCTAAGAAGCTGATATTCCCCGTTACGGTCCGCACATCAAGATAAGTGGAATCATTGCTTTGTAAATTCACATTTTAACGCTAAACCTGGAAGCTAAACACTTTATGGATGGAGTATTATAGCGCATTTTGGACTATTATTAATATAATGCTTCGCGTAATAATGCCGCCACAATAGGTAGGTAATACAAAGAAAACACTAACAATAAGCCAAAGTAACCCTACGAATATTTACAACGATGTTTTGCGTTTTAGGTTTCGAGTCGACTTGACATCTAGTCTCGCGACTGAACGACGCCGTGTGACCAATTTTAAGTGACTCTATACAACTCCATTCGAACTATGGGTTGCGATGACTCGTTATACAAAACTATGTGTGTTCGAGGTGATATTCGCTACGGTGGTTACGCTGCCCATACTTTGTCTATTTGTTTACAATCAACGCGACTACATACACTCAGGGAAATAGGTAGGTACTTTCGTATTTCTAACTGCAGGAAAGCCCGCATGGGCGTATGTGGGATCAAACCTTGGACGAATTATAAACAAACCGCTTATTGCATAATTTTGCGTGTAAGTTGCTTTTAATGTAACTATAATGTTTATTTGACTCAGCATCACTTTATAGATTCTATATTTTGGGAGTTGCAATTGTTTTTTAGAGAAAGATGGCATACCGTTTATCTTGTGGTAAGTGGATATTGTCGCCCATGGACATCCGCGATACATGTCAACGTCGCTCCAGAATGACACATATTAGCTTCGTTCGCGGTAAGGATTCAGAACTGATTCGGAACTATACGCATGTGCAGTTCAAATAATGCCGTTCGCGGAACACACAATTCAGAATTTCTAGTTACAGTTCTGTGTTCGCGGAACCGTCGAACTCGATTCAGGATCGGTTCAGAATCAGTTCTATCAGTTCTATAACTTTGGCAAGAATCGTAGTTCCAGACATGCGCAGTTTTTACCTAACGACATTTGACATACATGATGCGGCTATATTCAGTTGGTTATAAACTAATAAACTGGTTAAATAGTTAAATAAAATATAAATTTTATTAATATATTAAGGGTTAAATAAAATATGGTTAGTTTTGTTTGTTGTTTATATAAATAAGTTTATATAATACTCTAATAAGAGTAATGTGTTTTGGTGGGTCCACTTAAATACTTGCCAACTTAGGGGTTTTCCCCCCAAATTTAGGGGGTAAATAAGTGGGATGGGTTTTTTTTAGGGGTTTTATATTTTTAGGGATTTTTTGACTCTTCATATATTTTTTTGAATATATATTTTTCATATATTATGTGAAAGTATAGGCCCTGGGACAATACAAACTATAATAGCTAATCATATTTATTTGTTGACCTAGCGACTTAACGACATCTAGTACAAATATATTACAACTACTCTGTGGTGACTGGTGGTTATTGTGCCTATGCTTACTGGAAATACATATGTATGTTGATTATTGTTTACTTGTTTAATTCGATTTTGTTGTTGTACTGCTGTGCCGACAAGCAATTTGTTAATGATGCCTAAAGAAACTAAAAATAAAAAAATGTACAGTCAGAAGTACACGTAGATTTGGGAAACAGATCCAGATTTAAAAGGCAAAGAAATTTCATTGCATTTTTGTAATTTATATTTTTTCTTTTATTATATATTTTTTTAGGGGGATTTCTAAGTAATTGGGGCGATTTTGGGGGTTTTTGACTTAAGCTTTAGGGATAAATATTTTTGAGAGTTGGTAACACTGCCGATGACAGTAGATCGTACGCAGTTTGGTTCCGAAATCGTTCGCGGAAATAAAAATCACGAATCGGTTTATAACCGAGCATGCGCTCTACTACGATTCCAAATTAGTTCAGTACTAGTTCCGAATTAGTTCTGAATCCTTACCGCGAACAAAGCTATTGACTGCCCCGAATGCGCTGCCTATCTATGGAAATTCTCAATCACTACAGAAACACGTGGATACGTTGGGGGAATACAATAAAGTGGGTGAAAGCAGTACATTTTATGGTAGTCTTCTATAAGAGAGGGGCAAGGGCGTAGTCACGATTTTATCCAGGGCGGGGAGGGGGGGGGGGGGGCGGCGGCTATGAAGCAAACAATTTTCTTATAATTTAAATAGAGGTAGTTTAGTGCAGAAAGTCTGTTACTTATTCTTCCCAATGCCAGGGGGGGTGCAAGCGTTCCAACCTGCCCCACCGCGTCTACGCCCATGGAGAGGGGTAACGTCGAGTGCGCCTAACGGCTGTGGAATTGTAGCGTGCACCCTCCCCCAATTAATTAGATAGAAATATAGCTAATGACAGCTGACCTGTTTACAGTTTAGACATTTTATGATATAAGATAATTTATAAAGGCAATTGTTACTCGTAAGCCTATATGACCTATATGATAATTATGTCATACATACACATACATACACATACATACACACACGCATATATATACATATATATAAATATACACATGCCGCGATACATTCCAACATTAGTTCGAAATGTCTAACGTTGGCACGCCACCGGATACGCTGCCTACCTTTGCCTACCAAATACATATATAATAAATATATATATATAAATGAACAGATATATATGACTGAGTGACTGATTCAACATCGCCGAGCCGACACCTCTGAAGCTGAATCTAGAAACATAAAATTACCACAGTAGAGATAGGTTTTTTGTTGAAGGTACGCGTACGTAACCACTAGGGAAGGATTTTTTGGAAGGGAGATATTTTTATATGCAATGTTTGTATTTTAAATTTTTGAGATACAGGCCTTTTTAAGTTAGAGACGTGAAATTTGGTATGTTCACATGACGTTTAAAATACGGGCGTTTTTCGATATTTGACTTAGAAGGGGACAGGGGAGGGAGGGAGTGATTTTTAGCGGGAAATCTGGAGATAACACATAGCACACTTTTTAAGGAGAATACGCAGGCCTAGCCGCGGGAAAAAGCTACTTATGTCATAATAATTGATGGCCTTGTCGCATATGTCATGCATGATATTGATAAGCCTAATTCCATTCCAGCGAATCCGCAGTTTAAGCACCAATTAGTTTTGTTTTGCGGTTTTCCCCAAAATGTTTTTAGGAAAGGTAACAATCGAAAGTGTTATGAAAAAATGTACCTACCTACAATTTAGTACAGTTTAGTACCCACAATCAAATTAATTATACTCCGACTGATCGTGAGATAAAATAATTTATTTCTATACATTGCATCGAGTTCGTTGCAGCCCGGCCACAGAAAATTCGTACGGTCTAGTGGTCGCAAATATTTGAAATGCAAACAAATAAAATGTAGGTACCTTAATTGTACTTTATTTTACATAGAAATTCTTTTTAAAAAAATATAGTATTACTAGATAAATTAAAAATATGTTTAGACTTTGATTGAGCGCCTGTTCAATTAAAAGGAGCAAACTTTACGAAACTTTAATGAGTTGACGAGATCGCTATAGAGGAAATTTACGTCTCTTACCGTCAGATATTCATAAAAATTCAAAAAAGACCTGTTTAGTGAAAAAAAAATCAAACCGCTCTATGACTTCTAAAAATAATCAAGTTGAAAAAATAGTAATTATCTACTTTCATCAATCATTTTCTAGTATAGATACCTAGACCATTTTCGTTTTTAACAAAGTTAGAGAGGACATGTTGTATTGTATAAAAACATAATTATACAGGCTTACCAAAAACTACTTATCCTTTGTGAGATTAAATTCCCGCATGATGTCACCTTTGGGATTTCTGGGCAATATAAGGAAAATGAATTTTTAAAACTGAACTCTTAATTGAGGAATTTTATGTACCTACCTAAATATATGAATTTTATACAGCTCTAAAGCATAAGCTTCATTATTAAAATACATATTTGTTGTTTATTCAAAGAAATACATGAATAAAATAACAGTGGGGCCTTACCATACGATTAAATAATATTATAAGTATTATCTATACATATAATAAAAATGTAACTGATCGCTGTCTGTACATGAAAGATATATGAGAAAATCTATTATTGGGAGCCTTTATCAACGCGATAGAACCCAAAACAATGATTGTTAGAATTTTTGTCTGTTTGTCTGTGCGTTTGTGCGCTTTTCTTAGAAATGGCTTAACCGATTTGGGTGCGGTTTTCACTAATGTATTGTGGTAAGCTTAACTTAAAATTTAGTGTTTGTTTTATTTCAATCAGTTCATAAATAAAAAAATATATCAATTTAAAGAATCACGTCGAATAAAGACGGTATTTATAAACTAAAGTCCACGCGGACGAAGTCGCGGACAACAGCTAGTTTATAATAAATTCCTATGGCCCTACTGACCAGGAAAACAGCAGGAATTATACGAGTAGGTATGTACACCTACTTATAGTAAAATTTTCTTCGAAATGTCTTATCTGGTAGAAGAGGTGGTAGACGGACAGTGGCCCACAGGATGGTAAGTGGTCAACTCCGCCCATACCTACAACACCAGGACTTGGTGCCTTCAGAAATTTTATTTGTGGATTTGAAGAAACGGTTAGGAAAATAAGGATGTATAGGATAACATTCCGTTAAAATGTTTAAATCCTTATCAATTATAAATACGAGTAATATTTGATGACCGATTGGCGCGATTGGTAGTGAGTTAGTGACTCTGCCTGCTATGCAAAAGGTTCCGAGTTCGATTCCCGGTCGAACACTCATTTGTTTAAAGACAAATGTTTGTTTGGGTCTGGGATGTGTCTTTGTGCGTGTCTCTGGACTCACCTAGTGTGGGCCATTGAGTATGGCGTTATTTATTTAAACTATAGATAAAATATGTAGCATATGTATTTAGATATACGTATTTATCAATTTATTTTTCTATAATACAGGTCCATTAACCTCCTTCTCTGTGAATCAATCAAGTTATTATTCGGGTTAAGACCACTATTAGCTTTGACATGTCGGAACAAAAACGATTTTATTGCTTTAAATCATCGTGATTTTCCAGTTTTTTACCGACGTATAAATAAAAAGTTGGTCTAATTTTTAAATCAGGTGATACATTCGCTTACGTTTGGGTGATTCCGCTGATGTGACAAATACTTGTGATTAACACCCATGGTATAATAGGTCGAGTAATACATGCTCTGTGGGAAAATTCAATGGGTTATCTGTGAAGAGTTAATTGTCTTTGACCAGAGTCTATAGAAGTGAAATTGGCTGTCAAGTCAATGTGTACTTATATATAGTTCTCTCTAGACTGCAGAATTACAGGTATCTACATTATACGTTTGTGTGATCTCGTAAGTTCAAATCCTCGGCCAGTACCACTTAAATACCTATGAATTTTTAAAAATTGTCACTAGCTCGGCGGTGATGGATAACATCGTGAGGAAACCCGTATGCTTCGAAAATAAAAAAGGAAATCTCCAGTGTGTTATCCATCAATTCGCATTGGGCCCACGTGGTGGATTACGGCCCGAAATCCCACAGTGATTTACTAGGGGAGGCCTGTGCCCTACAGTGGGATGTTAGTGGCTGACTTTGTAGGGGAAGAGTGCACGCTGCATTTCCACAGTCGCTGGGCGCACTCGACTGGCCACGTAACCACTCTCTCACAGAAGGTTACCTTGAAGTGCACTGCATTTCTTATTTTATCGTATTTACCCAATGTATGTACGTGTTTCAGTAGTGAGTGAGATATGCCAGAGCCCATTCCCATCCCGTCCTATACCTCCCCATTTTCACAACCCTTTTTCCCAATCCATTCTTTAATCTGCAAAGGTAGGCAGAGCATCCGGGGGAATGTCATTCTGGACTGATCTTGGAATGTATCGCCGATGTCTCTATGGATGACAGTATCCACTTACCATCAGGTGGACTATATGCTAGTCTGTCGTCTTTTCCTATACAAAAAATACAGGTGAACAGGCCTTTTTATAAACTGACGTCTTATAGGGATAAAAACTATCATAATAATTATGTATCATGCATATATTACCCCATTAAGGATATGCGATGAGTCGATGACTGTTACGCTACCACGGAAAAGGTAATTTGTTTAAAATTATTTCAAGAATGCTTGTATCGTTTAAACGACTCTTTACAGAAAATTGACTTTATTAGTTACAGCTATTGTTTTGACTTTAAGGCTTCTAAGGACTTTAACATTTGTCACGATGTCAGCTTTTGTCTGTTCCATCTGTTACATAACCAATAGGTTATGTAAACAGTTTACAGACTGTATTGTATGGGTACTGTATTGGTGGTAAAATTAGCATTACACGTGATCACATCGTTAGAAAACATTGTGCGCCAAGTGAAATGAAACAGGAAAATCTATATATCAACGTATTGATGTAATCGGTAAACTACGCAATACCTCTATAAGGAGTAAAGTGCGAACTCATATATTTAATTACAGACATCCAAAACATTATGATTTTTTGCGCGGATTATTTTAATAAATATGTGCCAACACTAAAAATAGTCTTAGTACCTTTTTTTTTACTATAAGTTACTATAACCAATGGTCGACTGGTAGAGAAAGTTATTATTTATAGGACGTTAAGTCCGCCTCTGTACAATATAGTGCTAAAAGAGTAAATAAGTAATATAAAATCCGTAACCAGCCGTTTTATCGTCCCTGCAGGACATGGGACCTCTTCAAGTACACTGTCTTGTGTATGGCCTTGAAACACCATGCTGGCCAAACGGGTTGATAAGTTTACACTTTAAGAGGCGGTGTAGTTTCCCAAGGTTTATGGTAGCCTCAATCCCTTAATCGACACCACGATTTTTTACGACACCAACGCGAAGAGATGGAGTGGTGATATTTTAAAGCCTATATAGCCTTCTATAGGTAATATTTTATACTGGCCGTCATCACACATATTATATAATATGTGTACATTATATATATATATACAATATGTATATATATATATATATATTGTATAATATGTATGTAACATAAAACACATATTATCTATCACACATATAGCCAGTTTAAAATATAGGTAATATTTTTACCTACTGTGATTTAAAAAGGCATTGTACATGTCATCATAACTGAGGACTAATCATCTCTATTCATGTATGGTAGTACCTACACATTTATCCAAAAATGTTTTAATGTTTTGTGTGTATACATATTAAGATTCCTTGAGAGTTGGTGCCAAAATAAGAGAGTTACACCTATAAAAGTTATAAATAAGTTGTGGAATGATCTGCCAGCTGATATATTTTCGTTACGCTGCGATATGGCGCTCTTCAATAGAAGGTAGCAAGGTCGGCAGCGCACCCGCAAGTCCCCTGGTGGTGCACTTGGTGACCACTTACCATCATGTGGCCCGCCAGCTCGTCTGCCATCTTTTTTATAAAAAAACAACCTATAATAAATAACCTATAAATAAGAGAATTAGGTACCTATAAAAAGTTTGCAAACACTACAAGAAATACACACAAGTAATTAAAAGTTCATGATTATTTTGAGCTATTAGCACATCTTTCCTTTACGTTTTTGAAACAATTTATTTGCAATTTTACTGATATTACGAGTTTTTTGGAAATCAAAACACAATCAGAGATAAAATTTAATTTATTCATTTTTTAATCTTTTATTTGAAATGCACTGTATAAAAAAAAATATCAAATGATTCAATACTTACTACAATTATTTATCGTTATCTGCTGCCGGTAAACTCTTTGATAAACTTATTTTAAACAGCGTTATTTACCTACTTAATATTTAATTTTAGCATGCACCTACATATAATAATATTAAGTGAACTTGGAAATTTAAGTTTAGGCACACATTCAATCGTTTTTAGGTTAGCTCATAATTATTATCAAGTCACTGTTATTACATTAAAATTATAATATTGTACACACAAATAACTTCCAAGTTACTAAACTGTAAGTTAGAAAGGTCAATAACATTCAGTTATTAAAGTTAGATGTTTTTACAACTTTTCGATAAATTTTAGTATCTTGGAAATAGAGAAAATCAAGGAAATCTCCGAAGATCTCCGTTTTATATGAAATGAGTAGAGTCCCTCTTTAGAAATAAATAACATCGTAAGCGATATAACAAGTTATGCCTTAATATTAAAGTCACTAAAAGCTGTACACCCTTTTGTAATATTTGCAATTGTCACTTACGATGTTCATCCTAAACAGGTTTGATATAAAAAGGTTCTGTTTATTTAAATTTAAATCGAAATCAACGAGCGTGAATAAATTTCAATTGTGAACAATCAACCGCAGATACTTCGTTGAATAAATATGTTCAGTTCGTCACATTATTCCTCGGTCCGATGTTGGGGAACCAGTTGGGATCCTCGAATTTGTCCTTCACTTGTTCCACTTCGACATCGTTGCCATCCGTGTCATGTATGCGAAAGAATCCACTTCTTCTGGTGCGTGCGAGAGCTGGCAACACTTTCTCATCTTCTTTATTTAAATCTATATTTTTAATATCAGTGATATTTCCAGACAGAGTTTTGTTTCGCGTGTCACTTGTAACAGTCGCCACTTTTTTCCGATTGAAATTCGGCGGCGGTGGATAGTAGAGCTGAGTAAATATGCCAAGTTCTACTTGAGAGTATACCACTGTAATCACAGTCGCAAATAACACAATTTTTATAAACATGTTTAGTGATATTATTTATTTTACAGTACACTGTACGCGGTCAGACGTGTGGTCGAACAATGATGACGGGTCTCCAACGACTGTTTATTATAAGAATTGTAGGGAATACCCATTCAATTCTCACTACAGTACCTATAGTTTGTGCTTCACAGGAAACGTATGTTTTTATAAGTAATTTGTAATATTAATGATGTGCTAACATAATTATTGTGTAAATTATGTTACTAGCCCGATCTCGAATTCGTTGGCATAGTCGTTAGAATATATGCGGTTAATCTACAATGATTTCCAAAGGAACTTAATAACAATCGGGTCTCGAACTTTCGGGTAGAGAGTATGTCGATCCAGGGCGTAATTATCACATAAAACTCCATCCTGTGATTTTTATGTGTGCTCTAAATGTTTGTTTTGTTGATCGTGTCATGATTTGCTATCCATTTAGTATTTTTTGTTATCAGTATTTCTTTTATATAATTCAATATATAGTTATGTATTAATTAATTTCAATTTAAATTCTCATTGACTCCGTGGCGCAACGGTAGCGCGTCTGACTCCAGATCAGAAGGTTGCGTGTTCAAATCACGTCGGGGTCACTGCATTTGCCGTGTTTAGACTTTTTTATTTTCATTTATTATATTTTTACAGAAAGAAGGCGGCAGGCAAGCAGATAGTTCAACTGATGTGTGTATATCATTGCCCAAGGACATTATAATATAGACATTCCTGAAACTTTCATCAGTCTATAATGATTAATGACAAACCGTACGCTTCCGGATTCGTTGCCTACCTGTGGCCTGTTGGGATTTAGGAATGGATTTGGAGAAAGGATTGGGAAAATGGAGAATATGAACTATTATGCCTAGACATTTGTACATTTATAAAATCCAAATAATCCTGGATTTGTGTGTGGTATAACTAGTAGTTTCTTTCAATTCATGATACTAATTATTAGTCGCACGGCCAGAGACATTTTTAGGTAGGTATATTAACTACACAAATTAAATATTGATGGCATTATTCATAAAAAAAATTGTAGGTGGTGTTTGTTATAAAAATAAAAAGGATTTCTGGAGATGCCGGGGATCGAACCCGGGGCCTTTCACATGCAAAGCGAACGCTCTACCACTGAGCTACATCCCCATTGAAAAACTTAATCAAATATTATCATTTGATCTACAAATGCATATAAATAAAATATGATTAATTAGGATATAATCAAAAAATGATTTTTAATAAATAACTTACTTTTATAAAATTTTCTTACTTTTAACAATTAAAAAACGTTTTTTAATAAAAATTTAAAATATTTTTTTCGGTAGATATCCTTTTAGATATTGCGACGGTGTTCATTATGGAAAGTTTGAATTTAGACTTATGAAAAACTCCATTCAATTTTTTTCAAAAACTCATACGCGATCGAAAATCGAACCCGCTCTTTATCCTTGAAAAATCTGTAGTTTATTTTACTGTATATTATTATACATTTTAGTTAAATATTGTATATTTAAATATTGCATATTTTTATTTAATATGGGCGAAGGACTTATTACATGAACTATCGTGTAAGACTCAAGTGTGTGTGTGAATTTGTTTGTGTGTAGGTACTTATTGTCCTAAGTAGCGTGTTTTGTAATTCATCCTTCCTTTGAAAGGTTATCGATAAAAAAACAATAAGAAACATTGGATCAAAATTATTATTTAGTTCATACAAACATCTCTTAAAATAACTTATATAATAATCGTGGGCGAGGGAAGATGCAACAGGAGATGCATACGAAAATGCAAACAATGAGGTTTTGACATTACCACCTGCGTTTAGTAACGTTCCGTTTCGCATTTGTACACCTTTATTGTAATAAATTCCTTTGATTAGGAACTTGTGAAAATCTACGGTAGTGATATCTACAGGTTTTGTTAATTGTAACATAATTTCTATACATAAAAATGTTTCCGATGTTTATTGTCGTAAACAATAATGTTGTAAAATTGCATTTCATGTGTAATGCTGATGTTGTAGGTATCTAGAAATAAATTAAAAATATTTTAGGAACCCGTAGCAATCTTTGAAAAATGTAATAAATCATGCCTAGACATGTACCTAATATGTAATAAATCATTTTACAAAGGTTTTATCGATTAAGGTTTATTGATAATTTTATTTACAACTAACGAATTAATTTGATAAGTATTCCCAAACCGTAGACTAACTGTGTTACAATTTATAAAACTATCCTTTTACAGTCTGGAGTATTACCTTTAAAATTTTCATTCGCGCGCAAAAGATGACACTAGACTAGTAACAATACGAAATATTATCAAACGTCATTTTGACGTTTGTGGTGGAGAACTGAAACGCAAGTGATAAGATAATGCTTAACTCTTAACCTGGACACGCGCGTCTGCGATTTACTCGTACAATGAGTTGCACTCATGCTGTACTAAGATTTCAAATGGCTTCATTAACGTCAACGTACGTTTCACAACGTGCGTCAAATATAAAATCATACAAATTAACGTGAATTTATGGATGACCTCATAAACAATCACAAACCGGTGACCACTCGCTGGTCAGAGATTTATATGCGAATACACTGTAATCGCACCTATTGTCTGTTTTGAAGAATTGTTTGTGAGAATCACGTAGGTAGGTATTCGGTGAACATAGTGTCATTTTAACAGTGTTTGAAAATGCTTTAGGTTAAGTTAGTTTACAACTGGGAGAATACCTACATTTATTTTTCTGTAATGTTGCAATACAAGACCACTTTGAAGCTTCGAATATTAGCTTCCTTTTTATTGTAGGCATATTAGCTTCTACCTGTGGCCTCGTTCGGGTGGACTAAAGAAGTTAAAAAGTTTTTTACACGTATAAAATCACGGAGATGATAGATCACAAGGAAATTTTATTTTTATATGAAAGGAGGCGGACGGGCATACGTGATGGTAAGTGGCTACCGCCGTCTGTGGACACCTGCAACATCGAGAGGTATGCGGTACGCCGCGGACCTTGCAAAATCCTATTCACAGATTCACTGTTTCACTTTCAAGATCCCCATATCGTAGCGTAATGGAAGATCTCTTGAGGCAGTTCATTTCACTGCCTATGGGTTCGCAGTAGAGATCGGTATTTTGAAATGCACAGTGCGCGTCACCTGGATATCGAAAAAAGCTGATGTACCACACTTCTGTGACGGGAGGTCTAGTTGAAGAAACCCGAAGTGCTCACTTTCAGCCTAATCGCTTCTTTTCTCCCGTATTTATGCATGAGGAGGCTCATACTGGAGGTGGATATTGAATGGGGCTGGTCGCCGCTAACTTTTCCCGCAAATCGAAAATTAGCTTCATACGGGACAAAACTGTTGTGGGTCAAACAAAACAAACAACAAAAGTGCATTTGCCAAGGTAGAAGTTTCCAAAATTTTCTGCAATAAAAAGCCGCGAAGTATAAGTACAATAGCAAAACGCATCGCGCATTATGATATATGTACTTACATAAAACTATATACCTTAAACCACAGGATATAAACAGATTAGACTAATAATTCGCGCGCCCGCGCCCGCTATGCTGCTAATGTGTTTAAGGCTATAGGATTCAGTTCTATCGCGCCTCCGCTTCCATAATGAATTCGGCCATGAGGAGCTCCATAGTAGGCGCTATGCCCTGTTCCTGGCAGGTGTTCTTGAAGCACTCGGCGACTCGTAAGATGCGCCAGCAGTGGTCCGGTTCATGATCATGTTGCTGCTCGCACCCGTGGATTATTTGCACCATGCGCTGTGAGAGGATCTCACCTGCGAATTATAATGCCACACTCAATGACCTGTGTTAGAATTTCCTATCATGGGTCCAGAGATATAGAAAACTTGACTACAAACCAGAGGTATCCAGACTTATTTAAACACTTGTTTTTAAACAATGTTCATCCGAGAATTGAGCTGTTTTATAGAAAGAAGACGGCAGACGAGCATACGGTCCAATTGGCAGTAAGTGGATAATTTCGCATGCGGATATGTTCGATACATGGCCAACATTAGTCCAGAATGACAAACGCCCGCGGATGCGCTGCTTAGCTTTAGAGATTTAGGAATGGATTTGGGGAAAGAATTAGGAAAATTGAGAGGCATAGGATAGGATGACATGGGAATGGGCTCTGTCTCGCTCACAACCGAAACACGTACGTACATTAGGTGAATAGGATAAAGTGGGAAATGCAGAAATGAATTTTATGATGGTATTGTGTTGGAGAGCCATATTACTATAGCCAGTCGAGTGCGAACAGCGGCTGTGGAATTGCACCGTGCAGTCTTCCCACAAATCCCGCTCTTATGGCCAAGGTCCTGATTTTTCATTGCTTTTTACACTTGACAACATTAGTTAAAATTGTTACATTTTTAGTTTCAGATTTCCAGATAGTCAGTGCTTTATATTTATGTTTCACCACATTGTTTTGTTTTCACCCAAGTCATTACGATCATAACTCTGTCTGTTTGATACAACTCGATTAAACGCCTGTGACATTAATCGGTACATACCTGAATTCAAGTCAACTGCCTTCTTTATATTAGCAACCAATTGTTAGTTGAAAATATTTAACTTTTAAACTTTCGTGTTTTGTACACATTTTATATTTACTTTTAACTTTATATATTAAACATATTTAGTTGGACATATGATTATTTTTTTACCATTGGGGAAGGACTTGATGAACTTGTCGGTGTTGCCGTGGTGCATGCGGTTAGACTCGGTGAGCAGGTTGAAGTGTCTGCTCATGCACTTGAGGGCGCAGCCGAGCTCGTGGTCTTCGAACTTGAAATCGTCGCGCCAGAAGTGGAAGAACTCTTCCATCTTTTCCTCCGTTAATCCACTCTGTGTGTGAATTCACTTCATGTTAACAATTCGCTTATTATGCTTGGAATTTCTTTGACAGATATGATCCGACACGAATTAATTAGTATAAGAACCACGATCATCGATATTGGTCAAAGAACCGGTAAGTTGAAGCGGGGTAATGGGCAGCTCACATTCGTCGTAGGATTGACAATCGATTGGTAGACGCGTTCTCTCGAATGGAGACTGCGTGTTGAGAAACGTAGCGAGGGACGCTCTCCGACAAGGTCGAATTATGTTTTAAAGAAGTGGGCGATAGTGGCTGGGTGGATATAGGCTGTTAATAGTGGCACCCGTAACGAACTCTTGTGACCGAAAGGTCACAGGGTAGTAACTGTTCTTCGGTAAAAAACAAATTTGGATAAATAATAATTTGTCCGGTAACGAACTTGATAAATTAAGAATTTGGTAGAACCAGCTGAAAGGCTAATAATATCATTTTACAATATCTCTTAACACAATTCGCTGTTAAATGGTGCAGCCCGCAACTACATTAAAAAAAAAGAGTTGATATACTCGTATAATTTAAAATGATTGCGGAAATCAAGTGACTTAATGATTACTTAATGTTACGAAATTCGTCAAATCCGATATTTGACAAATCGGTAATTCGTCAAATCCTCATTTCGACAAATTATAGAATTTGTCAAATATGGAATTGGTCATGGCGATAATACAATGTACCTATTACATAAATGAAATAAAAGAATTTAAAAGAAAAATCCTTTTAAAACAAAATTTACTAGGTACTCATTAAAACTAAGTTTTCGTTGCAATACTTAAAAATATAATGTTCAGGAGACAATGTTATTTGCAATTTCATTCTACTTAAAAATTTAAGAAGTAATGAAAATGAACGGGATATCAAGAAGATTCAATTGAAATATGGATAAACAGTTCGTTTTACCTCTTCCCTGCAGTGCTGTAATGCCTGACCGAAGCCCAGCGTAACATCCTTCATGACGTTGACATCTGCCCAGAGGGCAGGCAGCAGCCATACCACAAGAATACCGACTAACTTCATCACTCTCTCGTCCATCCTGTTCTCCTAGTACTCGACATTACGCGTGCTATATATCCTCGTACAACTAGGTAATGACTAGTTAGATGGACTAGTTAATAAGGGACCGCTAATGTCTGCATTTAGTTCAAATAAGCAGGTTTTACGATGGTTGGCGTAATGTTGTTTGTTTTCATTATAGTGAGAAGTACTAGTTTTACTGCATGTACTCAGAACTTCAGTTTCAACTTCATAATTTTACTTCTGCTAAATGGTGTCGTGTAAGTATATAAGAAAATGTAGTGCTGCTGGTATAATTTGGTAATAACGTTATAATTTCTTATCAAGCTAAATGCTTATTAGAA
Organism: Sesia apiformis; assembly: GCA_914767545.1. Classification (NCBI taxonomy): domain Eukaryota; kingdom Metazoa; phylum Arthropoda; class Insecta; order Lepidoptera; family Sesiidae; genus Sesia; species Sesia apiformis. Next base: position 190,024 of record OU611964.1, read on the forward strand.
GGATGATGTTTTACTTTTATATTCAGTACCTACACATTACACCTTGACATGTTTTGTTTAGTTAAAATAAAAAGAACATGGAGTTAAACGCCTACAGAAATTCAATAGCAATCATTTGTCCAAGAAGTGTTTGTTGCACCGGGAATTGTACTGTATCATTGGTACAGTGAAATCAACGAGATATGAGCTTCGCATTTGTGAGATTGGGTGCCGAATTGTCATGAGTTTTTGCATCTGCGCGAGTAGGTGCCGAATTAGCCAATCGATTGTGGAAATGGCTTGCACTGTACCTTCACACTATCGGTGTGTACTCACATAAACGCAAAGCTCATGTCTCGTGATGGCTGGTACCTTACACAAAACATTTCTATCTAAAATATATGAGTTAGAAACGTCACATACCTAAACATGTTTGTGGCATGAAATTGTGGAATAATGCAAATATTCCTGCTGTATACGGATATAATGAAGGAAGTCTTATACATGGAAAACCTTATTTATTGTTTTTATTTATCTGTCTATGTTCTTAGTTCTTAATTTGTAAAACCCAGTTTTAAACTTAATAAGTCCCTAGGTAACTAATAACGCAATATTTATTTACAAGTATTCGCAAATATTAACGAGAAATTATTCATTGTTAGGCATCCTTAAATTCCTTACAATATTTACTTCTAAATCTGTGTTAATGTTTGATAAATACGCTAATAGACCCGGAGCTGCGGAACAAATGTATCGGCAAATGATCGATAATATCTCTACAATTCGCTTCCACAGCTGACTGTTGTTCGACACTGAACAAATGACGTCATTTATTTGTTTGCTACTCCCATTGGTCAATTTGCTTGAAAAGAAAATGGAGACTATAATGGTTCCCGCGTATCGAGTTTCATAGCTTGTTCTATATTTTTATCGAGACAATCGATTTATTATTGATATTTATAACAAAAGATGGGTGTTATTGTATAGTTATTTTGCTTTCTTCGTTCGAGATTCTTTTGTAGGATATTTTTAAACACACGTATTGTTAGTGGGGGCCGCGCTCCAGCCAGGTGAGGTGGCCGGATGAGAAGAATCGAAGACCGTGTGCGGTGGCGAGCCCCGAGAGAAACCTATATCCAGCAGTAAAGATACATAGCTGATTGTATGGTATGGCGTTGCACGGCGGTCTTTTGTGAGCCAGGCTGGAGCGACCTTTACGGCATTGCAGAACGCATTCATCTTTATTTCTATAATAATGCGCACTGTTATTAAAAGATTACCTGTCAATACTAACAACAGTGTAACCTTTAAGTCGACGACCAATGGTTTTGTAAAAAATCAACTTAAGTAGCGGCTTAATCGTTAATATCGCTTTAAATGAAGTAATTAGGTACACCTTACTGAGCGTAATCTCCCTAAACCCGTATTATTTTTTAATAAAGGTACCGGTTTTCTAAAATTTAGAGGTTTTCTCATATAACTGCACTTTTAGTAATGCTAGCTGGCATCACTACACGCATGATCAGAGCAAAATCATATCAAACCACATTATGTTATTGTGTACCATAAGTTTACAGCGGTGTAACATTTAAGGTTTAGGTAGTACAGTTATGTCCCGCGCTAAAGGCATACCTTTTAACCTTGACGTCATTATTCAAAAGCACGAGACTGTACGGCTGCTATAATTGCACAAATCAGATATTATTAATTGTTACAGAGCTTTATTACGTAAATAAGTATTATTTTGTATTTTGTGCCTTTACAACTTTTCTACCAAATTGTATAATAAACTCCCTGACTCTATAAAAGGGATTTATTTAAAAGAAAACTATTCAAAGTGTTACTTAATAGATGTTATTACAATATTGAGAGCTATCTTTAGATATGTATTGTATTATTTATGCTCTAAATAATATGACCGTTTAATTATTACTTGAAATTGAATAATTAATTAATAATTGTGAATTCATATAATTGTATAATAAAATTTGCACGCCATTATCCTGGCAGAATGTGTATTGATATTTTTTTTCGAATGAGACCTTTATTGTGTATTTACCTATGATTTCTAGCAAATAAACTATTGACTATTCGGACACAAATGATTTTAGTAAATAGTATTATGTTGAAAAACATGCTATTTATTATATTAAAGCATCGATCAACCTCAATTACAGAGGTAGGTGTAAGAGTACGGCATGTCACGGCGATCAACTGGCTCAGCGTGATGCTGAATTCAACTTGTATTAAAATTATTAATTTCCTTTATTTATACATTATTTATATGGTACAATGTCGTGATTGCAGTAACGGTGTCGTGGTACACAGCACTATTTCTCTCCTGTCACATACACTGTGAGCCCTGAATGTGTTACACACAGGTCCTCACTTCAGCCATATTTATTAATTTTGTGGTTGTTTTATTAAAGATGTTCTTTTCATCTGTCTCTTCTATATTTCTCGGCTTGCTTTTGCGCTTTTCCGTAAGTAAGAGATTCTATGGGGTCTAAGCAGATGAGGTCTCCATAAGGTCTTATAATGAGACTTCGCCTCGTGACATACTACACTTGAGAATCTCTTCAAAGAGAACGAGAGGTTGCTAAAGTATTTCAAATTAAAAACAATTCAAAACGCGCTTCTGTCAATGTCCAGTCCCGTCGAAGTACATGAGTTAGAAGTCGCTCAGTGATTTTTCAGCGATAGGTCCATTTAGAGTAGGGTACAAATCGCAGTTAGTCCAGAGTCCAGACGCAATAGGTCTATATTCGGTTAACAATCGGCTCAGTAAAGCGATAGTAGTTTAACTGAGGATAGAAGAGTTGGACTCCTTCGAAGCACACGAAAAACGCAGTCTTTATAGTCCTAAATGGTTTAAATCATTAAAACCATAATAATATTGTAATAAATAATACATATTTATTATTCTTATGCTAAAACCCACAAATACACAATTATTATATTTTTTTTGTAATTACTAAAAATATTAACTTCTCTTATTCGTGGTTTAAATATGTACCTATACTTAATAATTTTCAACTTATTAAGCACTAGCGGTGCCAGCGACTTCGTTTGCGTGAACTTTAGTAATTCCCATGGGAACTCTTACGCGGATCAGGATAAAATGTACCCTAAGTGTTAACTCAGGTATAAGCTATAATTATGCCAAAATTCATTAAATTCCGTCCCGGGGCCATTGCGTGATGCGCATTCAGACAGACAGACTAAAATTCCAATAATTGTTGTTTAGGCTCTGTATCGTTCGCAGAGTTACACTATAATGATTATTTCCAAAAAAAATTTCATTTACAGACACGGCTCCGTTACGTATTTATTATATGTATAGATGTTAAATATGTTGCAATTAAATAATTCCGACCAGATACGTTGAGGTATATTTCATTGTCTACATTCTAAGCACGATATTCATGGGGTACGGTCGCTCTAGCCGTATGTTCACTTGACTTAGATGCAGGTAATCACTATCACTCCATCACTATAATTTTCAAGGAGCACTAATTATGAGGATTCGCACTTCGCGCAGAGCGGCTGCGTGACGGGACGTGACCGGCGCGCGGCGTATTCCCGCGATTATACATATACTTCGTCAGGAATAGTGTTCATCTACTCGACTCAACTATAATGTCAAATATCACTTGGAAAAAAAGGGATGGTAGTTAAAATGGGTACCTAGTTGCAACGTGTAACAAAAACTATCGAAAATACATGCTTGTAGTATAGTAATATATAAATAAAAATATAAACGTAGCGCGGGACGTCTTCCGCCCAAATGGACTGATGACTGTGTGGAGCTGTGTGTGATGGTGGTCCTTGGGAGAGGCCTGTATCCAGCAGTGGAGAGACACAGGCGTATGGTATGATAGTAAATTTGGATTTTTTTTAAGGGGAAAGTCCCACGTTGCAATATCACAACACGTAGACAAGCCGACAGGTCGAGTTCTCTCTCTCGCAGTAAGCTGCCGTGAAATGTACCAGTCTTTCTAGTATAAGTGAGATATGCCAGAGTCCATTTTCCATCCCATCCTATAGAAATAGGATTAATAATTGACTGAGTGAAGTCTGTCAATCCATTGAGCTTCTCTAACTCCCCCGTTCTGGATATGAGTAGGATTAGGTGGGATTAGATGTCCATCTTTCCAACTCTTCTTCTAAATAAGTTCCTAAGTTACAAAGGGATCATATGGGGACGTACCAAGGTTTGACTGATGTTGCCAAGTATTCAGTGCCGGCGTTAGCGTTAATGACGCTCCGGGCAAGATTGTAGTGGGTTTCCCCTTTTAAGGCACGAATTCTCTACAAAAAAAATAAAACATAAAATAGAGCGGTTTAATTTTGATATTTTACGAACCTTTTCGACACTGGAACTTTCTTTTATCCATTACCCAGATCTAGCAATACCCAGTGTTTGTAACTTCTTATTTTTTGGAACGAAGTTCCTTTACGCGGCTTGCGGTAGGTGTGATTCGAGAGAAAATGTAACGTCACGTAAGATTTTTACCCCCTCCATACGCCTTTCTCTTTCTCTCTCTGTGTGTGCGTGCGAGTATCAAGAGCGAGACTCAAGCAGAAGAACAGACGTGCAGACTAGTGCAGGTTGTATAACCTAAATTTTTTATTTTTGATTTGATTCCTTATTTTAAATTATTTGCATTGAAGATATGATACATAATAAAAAAAATACATTATTTCGAATTACATTCGGAGTTTAAAAAAAAATGCGTGAGGATCTTCATTCCTGACGGGGGTGGGTCCCCTGACCGCACACGTTTTTTTTGTTTTGTTTTTCCAGTCATCGGAAAATTCAGCGTCCCTGCTCATTTGGCGCCAGGGGCGATCGCCCTACCTCACGACCCATCACCGCTTGGATTGTCTACTGGTATTGCTACCTTCACACTATAAAAAATATACGTGTGAAAATAGGACTTCCGATAAATCATTAAAACTGACCGAACATTGCAAAACAAACATAAGTCAGTGCAGCTGTTCAGTTTCTCAATTGATAAATTCGATATGAAAGGTCCATTTCCGTAACCAATTACGGTCACGCAAACGATTGTATCACTGTATTAATTCACCGATTGTCAGGTTGTTTCCGCCGGTGGCTGTGGGGCACAGATTATAAAATATACGAGTATATAACTCTGTGCGGCCGCATTCCGTCACGGCATCCTGAATTCTCGTCAATACTATTAAGATAGTTTTCAATATCAACGAAGATATTATCCTCCAACTTTATGAACATTGCAGGGAGTCGATTACGCTACAACATGAGGTTCTTCAAGAAAGCTGCAAATAGGATTTTGCAGTGCACCCGCATGCCAGCGGGTATACGGCAACTGCAACAGCAGGGACTGTGGCAGGTGTCAGGGCCCACCACCATACCTACAAGCGGCCCACCACCATGTTGACTGCTTGTCGTCTGTCTCATTATGGTATACGTTAGTATAAAGAAGTCATCTGAATATATGTATCTAGGCACATTGTCAAACTAATTTGGAAGTAGGATCCATAGCAAGCGAAGTAGTGACCGCCGGCCATGGATACCTGCAATATCAGGGGTAATGCGGTAGTGCGCTGCCGACCTTGGAGATCTTGTTCACAGCTCTCTTGAAGAGTTATGTTGTAGTATAGCGGAAAAACCTCAGCTGGCAGTTCATTCCACAAATTAGTGCCAGTTTCCTTATATTTTATAGTATCTACACTTACTTCCTGGTTCTATCTCTTCGCAGCTGGTTGAGCGATGGTGGCGTGTTAGAGTTGTTCTCGTACCGGACGCGGTGTTGTTTGGAGAATTTTCTCATACGCGCCGTAGTTAATGTGCCCGCTCAACGATTACATGGGTACAGTTCACAACGAAAGTGGTAGATTGAAAAAAAAGCGATAGATAGATTGAATTAGATAAATAGATTGAAACTACTTGAAAAAAAACGTGAACTCTTAAATAACGAATGTTCTGCGTTATTTCTGATCCAAAAGATAATGCATCCTCAAGGTTGCTTGGTTGGAGGGCACTAATTTTATTTGTGTTCTAAGTTGTTCTAACTAATTGTACGTGAAAAACACGGCAGCAAATCCTCCGCGCACACTATACAGTTAGGTATGTATAAAGGGCCCGTAAGAGTGAGTCCGGGATGGTCTCTATATCAGCCGGGCCAATTTACCATCTTTAATTTTGGTGGTAGGGGCCACCTATCTAATCCACAAAACAGTCAATTTATATATATATATATACACACACACACACACACACATATATATATATATATATATATATATATATATATAACATAAATATACAACATAAATATATATATAGTATAATTCTAGGAGTTATTAGGTTATTACTAAGCAACACATCCTGCAACACTGGGTGGAGTCATATCCAGTGTTGCAGGAAGGGTGACTCATACCTGGCAGACAAAGCTGTCAGGATACCGTTGGCGTTGCACTGCGTTCTGTGCAATAGGAAGGCGAAATTTTTGCATCTGATCGCTTGAAATCTATCAGTTCTCGCTTCGGCAATTATCCCTGACGCGCAGTGGGGCGCCCCGGCAGCACCCTAAAGGCGTTGTTATATTAGACACGCAGGATGCCGTAACTTGTGAAAACAAAGAGTTATTGATAATTTGAATTCTGTTTTCATTTCGACTTTATTTTCGCGAATGTCCTGCACCGGCTGCGTTCTCGCGATAATAGTCGGATAAATGCCGGGTGCGATACTCCGCTGAAACCTTCATTTGTATGTTTGTAACAAACATCGGTTTATAATGCGACCGAATTGAATGCACACCTGTTGCGGTACACAGGCGAACTTATACAGAATGCTATTTACTCTGCGTAGAGTAAATCATGCAGCTTTTAGGGTAAAATTGGCAGCAAGCGTCATTAACGGCGCGCGCGGTTGGAGTTGCAAATTAAAGAGGATTTTATATAATTAAATAATTATTCTTGACTCTTCTTAGATGACTGTAGTTTGAAATTGACGTTCTATAGTATAGGTTATACGCGAACCAGAGAAAATATACTTGAATTAAAAAGATATTTTCAAATTCATGAGAAAAGGTAAATATAAATTTGAGAATGATTGAGGTTAGAAACCACCACTATCTCTGCCCGTACGAGTTTCAACTAGTGTCATAGTTTAGTATCCCATCCCATCCTATCGCATATCTCCCCATTTTCCCAATCCTTTCTCCCAATCCATTCTTTAATCCGCAAAAGTAAGCAGCGTATCCAGGGGCGTGGCAACGTTTGTCATTCTGGACTGAAGTTAGCATGTATCGCGGATGTCCATGGGTTACAGTATCTACTTACCATCAGATGGACTGTATGCTCGTCTGCTGCCTTTTTTCTATATAAAATAAAACTTACCTACTGATGTATCCTTATCCTCCTTATTTTACTGACCCTTTTTCCAATTTGACTCATAAATTTGGAAAGGTAGGTAGGCAGCGCATTCGAGGACTGGTGCTGGTATGTATCGCGGAAGTCTTTGGGCGACAATATCCACTTACCACTGTGAACTGTGTGCTCCTCTGCCGCCTTTTTTCTATAAAAGAAATAAAAAATCTACAGCCGCTGGCCTCACGGAAGTTATAGCAATTTAGGCATTTATGACAGTTGACAATAGAGCTTGGAAATCGGTTCAAATTTTATCCTTGTTAAAATTGTCATAAGTATATTGTGTGTCATAAGTACCCAATCATGTATATTGTATGTCATATCCAATAATATATATAATGTATTAATTAAAATGTGTATTCTTTAATTAATATAATGTCGCTCTAATTTCAAAGGTATCTATTAATTTGTTTTCATTTGACTATTATACCAATATTTACGAAATTTGACAGGCGTGTAAACGTCAAAAGCGCCATCATACAGTGCCGCGAGTTTAGTGTCGTTCAATGCCAAGTTTAGGTTAGAGTTTAATAGAAGATAATCTGTGATTGGCCAATGACTCTTTGAGTGGAGCGGCTTTGCAAATGTTAGCGAACACGACCAATGTTTGATCAAGCGGCCACTTTCATACAATTTGTTTGGTCGAGTTTAATGAGTTCCAACAGGTTTCGCATCTTGCCCCTCGAGATTAACGCTGATTTTGCGTGCTCTTGGAATATTTTAGAGCATAAACACACGGTGAATTCCCTGGCTGTAGATAATTAGTTGTTGTAACTAATATGCAGTTGCTCTGTGAAATATTGTTGCATTACACTCCCACAATATTGTACGGGCAATAATACAGTTAGGGAAGGTATACCTTTTCCGTGTTTCATAATAATTGGAAATATATAGAAAGTTTTCAATAAATAATATACATTGCAAATATTAAAGAAAACTGCGGTGAAAAAACGTGCTTTTGGAAGTAAATAAGATTTGCTGGAAGTCATTGCCTATGCCGTCAAGGGAAGCGATGTCTCTCATTTCAATATACTCCCATCGCAACATTTTAACCTATTGAGAAGAGTATTATTGGATAAAGAAAGATTCTTAATTAAGGTTGATGTACATATATAAGAATAATTTGTATTGTATTTGTATGTAGTAAGTAAAGGTTTTGAATGTGTTTAGTACATAAGCCTCCTAGAATAAATCAATGAATAACATTTAGACAATAGATAACACTATATTCGGACACTTTATTTATTTCATGGTCCATGGCCTTCGGGGAACAATAAGAACCGTAATGGTATAAGGAAAATTTCTTATTTCGTTATACCACCTATCTTCTCCAATCCTTCTCCCAAAGGACAATGGGTCAGTGTCCCAAAAAAAATCAACATGTGCTTAACACACACTTGAGATATACCTCAAAAGAAAACTTTTATTTCATAGATCTTTTAATGTTAGGACAGTTAAACCTTTTTTTTTAGTAAAAAATCTCATCGTTTTAGCGGCTACATTATGTTTTATTTATTTATCTAAAGTACACCAACAGTATACATTTAATAGCACTAATTCTATTAGAGTTTATATGAATACCTATTAAAGGTGTACCTACACGACATTAATTATGAAGTAACGTCGTCACTTTGAAAAAGTTTTTCAGTTATGATTTGTCTATAACAAAACTATTTCAAGGTGGAAATTAATTAATATCTAATGTAATAACTTTAACCTAAATGTGTGCCTAAAGACTTTAATGACCTAATGCCTTTAACCTAAAGCGTCTTCTCGTCCAAAATACCTCAGTGCTTGAAGACAAAGGTCTTCGACCAGTGTGTGTTGCCGGTGATGACCTACGGCACCGAGACTTGGGCTCTGACTATGGGCCTCATAAATAAGCTCACTGTCGCACAGCGAGCTATGGAGAGGGCTATGCTCGGGGTTTCTCTACGTGATCGAATCAGGAATGAGGAGATCCGCAGACGAACTAAAGTCACCGACATAGCCTCTCGGGTTAGCAAGCTGAAGTGGCAGTGGGCAGGGCACATAGCTCGAAGAACCGATGGCCGATGGGGCAGAAGGGTTCTCGAATGGAGACCACGTACCGGCGGACGAAGCCGAGGACGTCCATCTGCTAGATGGACAGACGACCTCATAAAGGTTGCGGGCACCCGCTGGATGCAGGTCGCTGCCGATAGGTCTAAATGGCGGACAATGGGGGAGGCCTATGTCCAGCAGTGGACGTCCAAGGGCTGAGAAGAAGAAGAAGAAATGTGTGCAAACAGTCAGAAAATAAATCTAAATCTGCTATTTGAAACATTATGATCACAACACATTTTGGCTACTGGCAAATTACGAGCCACATTAATTGAACACACAGGCACATTAAACATTTTTGAAAGTGGGTTAGACCATAACAAATATATTGTTACTAACTACGCTTATTGGTGGGTTGAAACATCCATACACTTGTTCCTATCGTCCTTTGATCATCTGTCACCTTCATTCTATAAAGAATGTAAAAAGTTACCTATTCAGTAAACCATTACACTAAAGTTGGGCGGACCGAATTATGTATAACGTAAAATTATGTAAAATTTTATTACAGGTACAAGTCGTAAAATATTAATGATACACATATTACTTGCTAATGGTAGTATAATAAGTAGTTTAATTAATAATTAAAATGTTAATTATTAGTTAAACTACCGTTTAATAATGTTTGTATTTTGTGTGTTTTTATAATTAAATTGGTATCTACTTATTTAGAGCCGCCATGAGTTAGTGTTTCACCGAATTTGTTTTAGTTACGGAGATACCCAATTATGCCATCCCTATAAAAATATATAAATAAAGGTATATAAAGAAATAAAAAGTATTTTCACTGGTGGAATTTGCTATTTGAAGCGTGCTATGTCTGTTTCTATATTATGATCAGAGAAAATATATACCATATAGGTATAAAGTCTCAATTAATGATTTTCGCGTGTTTTGGAACACGGCGATAATTTAAAAAACAAAAGAAATAGATACTCTACGAGTTAATATATGTAGGTTTAGTTTAAAACTGACAGCAAGCGACATTAGCGACACGCGCGATTGGAGTTGTAGGTACATTGAATAAAATTAAAAACAAAGGATAAAGCAATGTTACTGAAATAACTACTCAATAACAGAGCGAATGTGTGTGCAGTGGCACCAAGCAACCGATGTGCTTTTTTTTTATAGACTAGTGGGCGGACGAGCATGCGGTCCCACGTGATGGTAAGTGTTACCGCCGCCCATGGACACCTGCAACACCATAGGGGATGCGGGCGCGCCGCCGACCTTGCAAAATCCTATATGTTAAGGTAATAATGCTATATGGTGGTATATGTTATGCTCTATACTTATGTTAAGGTTTATGAACTTTGAAGTAAATAAATAAAAGTAATTGTTATTTTTGTTAATTAAAATAATTAATATATTTATTAAGAGACTCAGTTAACTCTCAACTGCTCGATATTGATTCTAAACACTAGGTGGCGTTGTATTTTAGCTGCATTCAACATGTAAGAGAACTAGCGAGAGTTGCATGAATTTGGAATATTTATATACAAATTTAGTCCGGGAATATTTACGATATTTGACCCTATCGCATATCAAGAGGCAAAAAACTGCGAATGCGCTGTTTAAAGTCTTTAACACACGGCGGTGTCATTATTGCTAATTAATTATGTAAATTAAAACCAAAACAATATTCCCCAAGGAGCGCAAACGCGAAATTGTGATTGCACCAGAAATATGCGGCGATAAAATGCTTGCTTTGTCGAAAATGCCGCGGCACTTTGCGTTTCGCTGGTTTTCAAATGTCACTATGGAGTTAGTGATGTGACCAGTTTAAGATTGTTTGTAAAGCATAAACAGGTTTTTAATTTTACACTTTTGAAATTAGCGTGACGATGACCGTATAAGGATCGTATATATACGCCATAAAATATGTTCGATCCGACTACTGTAAAATCTAGTCTGTCCTAACAACAACAAGCTGGATCTTGTAGATGTTTTTATAACATTAGCGTGTATCTAAATTACCGTCAGGTCACCTTCCTTCTATAAAAAGCACATGACATTCCGCACTTTTTAGTACGACATAACTGGAATCCAATAAACGGAATTGAAGTTAGCTTGGGGTCCAATATCGTTGTTTACTAATACCTACTACTATTAGCCTGTCTCTCTACTGCTGGATACGGGCCTGTCTCAAGAACCGCCACCACACATGGTCTTCTGCTTTTCTCATCCAGCCACAATGAGCGACTTTTTTCTTCATTGTTTACCATAGATACATAAAATTGTTTTAATGGAACCGAATAAGTTCTTATCGCTTAGAAATACATGTATAATTTCGCATAGATACTACCAGAAAAATATAGCCATAATATTTTTACGATACATCGCTAAAAACACGTATCTATCAGTAGCGTAATTAACTACACGGTCTCAATTAACACTTAGCTTTATTATGATACATTTCCTTACGGCAGTCGGAAGCGGGGTAGACAACTCGCGTATATTTATCGAGCAGTCGATATCGACAGGTTGACAGCACTACGGCAGTGGGTGGTCCGGCGACATCTGAACTTATCATAATGAACCATTTATTATTGATTATGAATATTAATGCGAGAAAGAATCAGCATTTATGCTATGAATAGGCTCGTAGAGTTTATTCATAGGTATTATGTTATCGACCTCATCCAATTAGTTTATTGCGAAACCATTCAAAGGTTTTTAATAGTTTATTGTATTGCATAAATATTATGTAGGTATTTATTTGTTCTTTTTGTAAAGAAATTACGAAAGGTGTACTTAATGCCTTACTTTACAGCATTATCTCTCTGTCAACGTTTGGGCTATTATTCTGTATTGACTGTTGCCATGGTTACGCTCACGTAAATTTAATTGTGATTGACGTTTCTTGATTCTGACGTCTGATTGTTATCTAACTAATTGTAAGTAAACTGTTTCATATTGACCCACTAGAGCTTAGGTGTCGTCAATATTGAATTTTATTTTTGCGTGCTTTATGGTCAGATGAAATCGACTGTCCTCAGCTCCTGACCGAAGTGTCCTTATGGACACCAACTAGCCGTACTAGGCAAGCGAGTTGTTTCATGTTCTGTTCGTAAAATTCAGTCCATTCTCGCATTCTGCAAAATTACGATAAATAGGTCGGGGAGAAAGTCTTTTCGTAGGTATTTTGTATGTATGAAGTTGTGATCCAATATCTTTGATTGATCTGTTTGTACCTGGCTAGTTATGATACCATTAAAAAGATAACGTTTAAAAAAAGAAATAAAAAACTGTTTTTCAATTGTTTTTCTGTCCAAGAAAATGAGTGAATCTAACGAAGAAATTACATACATTTTAAAGTTTTATTACAAAAAAGGGAAAAATGCGATACAAGCCGTTTATGGACCTAATGCAGTGTTAGTAAGAGTAGCACAAAGTTGGTTTAAGCGTTTGCAGTCAGGAAATCTTAATAATGTTAATAATGCAGTTCGCTCCGATCGCCCTCTTACCGATAAAGTTGATACCATTTGTGAAAAATTGCAGCAAGATCGGCATATAAGTAGTTACGACATTGCTGATGAACTGGGCATTGACCACAAAACAGTTTTGACTCATTTGAAAAAGTTTGGATTCACAAAAAGCTCGATATTTGGGTACCACACGAGCTCACTGAAAGAAACCTAATGAACCGTGTACTTGTTTGCGATTCTCTATTAAAACGCAATGAAACAGAACCATTTTAGAAAAGATTGATCACTGGTAATGAGAAGTGGATCACTTACGACAAGAACGTGCGGAAAAAATCATGGTCTAAGTGCGGCCAAGCTCCACAGACTGTGGCGAAACCCGGATTAACGCGCAATAAGGTGATGTTGTGTGTATGGTGGGATTGGAAGATCGTTAATTATGAGCTTTTACCCCCGGGCAAAACCATCGATTCGGATCTCTACTGCCAACAGCTGATGAGACTAAAGCAAGAAATTGAGAAAAAGCGCCCGGAAATGATCAACAGAAAGGGTGGAAGTGTAGTCTTTCATCGTGATAACGCCAGACCACACACATCTTTGGCCACTCAACAAAAATTGAGAGAGCTTGGTTGGGAAGTGTTGATGCACCCACCATATAGCCCTTGCGCCCTCAGATTTGCACTTGTTTCGGTCTCTTCAGAATTTTTTAGATAGTGTTAGGTTAACATCAAGAGAGGACTGTCAAAACTAGGTACTTGTCGCAGTTTTTTGACCAAAAATCCCAAAATTTCTACAGCAACGGGATCATGTCACTACCTACAAGATGGCAACAAGTTATAGAACAAAACGGCACATATATTGATATTATAATTAAACTTTTTAAAAAAATGTCTTGAATTTGTATATAAAATAAGAAGAAACTTTTTCCCCGACCTTCTACTTCACAGCCCTCGATATATTTATATTAAGTAAGATAAAATTAAAAGCGGAAATTATTAAAAAATCATCATAATCAATCTATAACCTCTCCTAAAACCCATTTCCCCACAAATATTTTAAAGCTCACCTTAAGTAAATACACACACCCAATCATACGCGCGCACACACACACACGCACCCGGATACACCAATGCAAACACGAATCAACATGTATTGTAATATTAATAAAAAAAAACACCTTTTACTTGCCGAGCATCTATCAAATACTATATTTAAATGTCAGTGATGTCTGTATTTGGCCATTAACACTAGCAATATATTTGTTAAATAAGTTATAAAAAAATAAAAAAAAAACGACGTTCTTATACAATTTTGAAAAACGGAAAAACACATATTTAATTATTTATTTTGTATTGTCGAATACGTATACTAAATTTCAGGTTCATAAAATCATCAAATATTTTGTCATACAAACTTTGAGACCTCGTTTCACTTGTTTAGGGGGGGGGGGGGGGGTTAAATTTCGATAAATCCTTACTTAATAATACTATTAAAGGAATCCACCTATTGTTCAAATTTAATGCGATTCAGTCAGGACTTTTCTCTGTATATAAATGTATACAGTGGGTGTTTGAAATTGGCGCGAACGTCTTGGCATACCCGCATACATTGAATATTTTGAAGCAACATTTTTTTGTCCCCGCCATATTGAAGGCGGTTTGATATTTTTGAGTAGTAACACGGGCTCGGCGACGAGCAGAGTTAAATTGAGATAAATTCACACCGCGTCTCGGACAGTTGATTTTGTGATTCGCGCCTATTGATTGGATTTGCACGCGGATATCCTTGTGCCACGCGAGTGTTTTGGTTGGATTTGCTTATTGTGATTGTGCTTGTATTGGAAGTGATATCTCGAGGTGATTTTGCTGCCGTGTGTGATTTGCCGAACTGTAGCGGCCACCGGCTCACCACAGAACGAGACTTGATTACTACACAAGTATCTATTGGGAATGTATGTATTTATTCAATCACACTAAGATAGGTCACGTCTAGTAGGGACTAGCGTAGGAACACTTTCCAGATTTGTGCGTGGGCAAAACCACCTGGGGTAAGTGAGACCTCTAAATTGTGTAAATTTATTGTTTATTGTGCTTACCCACCATCTTGGTGGAGAGATATTGTGTAAGTTTATTACATTTGGGCCCGAGTGCACATCCCTCGGGCTGCTTTCGCGTAACGCGAGGCAGGTGCGCGCCTAGTGTGCGCATCGTAAACATCTGGTAGCAGAGCGTGGTTTGATACCGTTCCTTGATATTGATGATATTGATAATACCGTTAGGTAGTAATATTGAAGACCTTTTGTCTTGTTTGTATATTGGTAATTTGGTTTAAATATTTGGTTTTATTTTACGTTCACGGTTTGAAGGCTAGGCCCTACGTACATATATTTTGTATTCTGAAGATATTTTGAATCCACGCGTACGACGTTTAGTAGCTGGCTAGTTACCCACACGCGTTAATAATTTTTTTGGATATAACGCTTCACGTTTTTTTGATAGCTGGACATTGTGGTTTTATTGAGTCCACGCTCGTGTACATTTTTGGTTGCGTTTATTTTAATTTGATAATTTAATTTGTTTTTTTTTATTGTTGTTTTGTCAGGTAGTCTTAATTAATATTTTGGACGGTTATACCTTCTTGAAGACACATACGCACCCCCTTTTGTTTTTTATTGTGCCTCCACTGCATTTTTTGTTTTTTTTATTTTGTTATTTTTTTATTGTTATTGTTGTTTTTTTTACTTTTATTTTTGTTTTTTATTTTTGGTTTTTGTTTTGTATTGCGTGCGTCCTGAGGTGTAGACATGTCTGTCAAGGTGACCTTCTCCACACATCAGTCCGCAATGACTGCGCAGCTGAGATGGTTTTCTTCTGCGGTGGCAATGGTCGACCGCAAGGACCGGAAGCAAGCCTTACTCGCCCGGGCGAGTGAAATGCCGGCCCGTTTGGTGGCGTTAGATAGGAGTTATGCTGAGGGCTTGATATTTATGGCGAATTTGGAAACGCCTGTACCGGACGAGCAGAAGCAGCGGTATGAAGCGGACTTTGGCTAAATATATGAGTTTGTGGACACCATTAACGAGGCGGTCTCCCACATCTCAGCTCCCTCTGGTGGGGATTCACTTGTTGCACCCCACGCCTTGTTGGGTCGTCTCCCCACGCTCAACCTTCCCACCTTTGACGGTGATTTGGACCAGTGGTTGAGCTACTATGGGATGTTCAACAGTTTGGTGGACTCCCATACCGACCTGTCAGCTGCTCAAAAAATGGCGTACCTGTTGGCCTCCTTACAGGGAGAGGCTCTAGGCCTGGTACAGCACCTGAAGGTCGATGACAGCACCTACTCGACAGCCATGGACTTGTTAAAGCGCCGTTACCACAACGTGCGCCTTTTGGCTGACACCCATGTGGGGCAAATATTGAATCTGCCTAAGGTTGCCTGTGCGTCAGCCTTACGGACAGACATTGTAAACCCGGTTTTGGTGGCTGTTAACGCCTTAAGGCGATTGGATTTACCTGTGGACCAGTGGTCCTTTTTGCTGCTCCATATTGTGTTGGCGAAACTGCCTTTGGAGATGCGGCTGCGCTTTGAGCGACAATATGGTGGGGACAGCTCCACTCACTTGCCTTCCTATGAGGAACTCGAAAGGTTCCTCGAAGACGACTGTCGCAGGGTGGATACCGTGGAGGGTTCCACTCCCTTGATGTCGCAGCCTAGCGTTCGCCGAGAGCGACCACTGGCCCGACCGCAGGGTCCGCCGGTGACTAAGCAGTCACGGCCGAGATATGGGGTCTCCCAAGAGGAGTCCGTGGCTTGCAGATTCTGCAAGCGCTCCGGCCACCGGATGACTGCTTGCCACAAATTTGTGGCTTTGCGCGTAGCAGCGCGTCGACACATCGCCAAGGAGAGGCGATTGTGTTACCATTGCCTGGAGGGTCACTTCCAGCGAGAGTGTCCTCAGCCTCGTCCATGTGGACAATGTGGTGGTGCTCACCACGTTCTTTTGTGTGCGAACCGCAACCAGGAGGGTGCTGGTGTTCGCGAGGCTGAGCGACATTTGGCTGCTCGCGCTGGTGGTGACAGTCCTGCCAGGTCCAGCGCCCAGGATCGAGCCCTTACGGGCGGGGGTAGGCGTTCGCCACCCCCTAGAGGCGCTGTTGGGTTTGCGGAGTACTCCACAGTCTACCGCAACCGGAGATTCTCCCCCCCGCTGTTGGCGAGACCGAGGTTGGAACGGCGTCCACCCCGCCTAGGAAGGCAGGCTGCAGCCTCCCTCTCATCCGCACATGTTGTGCAGGGTCGTCGCGGTGAGGGCAGGGTAGACAGTTATCGTCCCCTACCCCACTCGTGGAGGGAGCCCTCACTCCGTAACTTCTCCCGCTAGGGACTTGCAGCTCACCACGCTGAGAACCCAGAGACCATCCTTTTGCATACAGTCTCTGTGCGGGTATGGGACCCGAAGGGCAACTCGATTGTTGTTCGTGCACTTTTGGACTCGGGTGCCCAGGGTTGTATAGTCTCAGCTTGGTTGGTGAGTCAATTGGATCAGTCCGGTTATTTTTTTGGTGAAATGTTTTTTGCAGAAATTATGGGCTGCTGAATTGTCGTGGGATGAGCCTCTTCATGGAGAGTTATTGTTGGAATAGCAAGAGTTTGTGTCATCCCTCCCAGCTCTTAATCGGGTTTCCTTGCCCAGACGTTTCCTTCCGTCTGGAAAATATCGAGCTAGCCTTCATGGCTTTTGTGATGCTTCCGAGCGAGGATATGCAGCGGTTGTTTATCTACGCACAGTGGATGCTGCTGGACATGTTTTGGTCTCGCCGGTTCTAGCAAAGAGCAAGGTTGCGCCTATTCGCTCGCGTATGACAATACCGAAGCTAGAATTGTCAGGCGCCACTCTCTTGACTCGTCTCTTGAATCATGTCGTCGCTACTCTAGGGCGTTCCGTAGAGTTAGTAGACGTCTTTGCATGGACAGACAGTCAAATTGTGCTTTGTTGGTTGCGAGCTTCTGTTCACACCTTGGAGGTGTTTGTGGCGAACCGTGTTTCCCAGATCCAGGCGTCGCAAGCTCGATTGATTTGGCGACATGTCCCTGGCGATATAAACCCAGCTGATTGTGCATCACGTGGATGCTCAGCCCTAGAGATTATTGGACATCCGTTGTGGTGGGGTCCGGACTAGCTGAAGGGACCAGTGTCAATTTGGCCGGCCTCACGGATCACTCTAGTTCAGCCTGCGATAGGCTTTGTAAGTTTACCAGTGGCCGATGGTGCCGGGAGCGGCCAAGCAGCGGAATCATCATGTGATCCCGATGTTTTGCTGGCTAGGTACAGCTCACTGGATAAACTTTTGAATGTGACATCTTGGGTTAGACGTTGGCGTCACAATGTTAATTACCCACAAAATAAATTGTTGTCAGCCTTCATCTCGTCTGAGGAACGACATGAAGCGCTATTGGGTTGGATTCGCGTAATACAGTCTGTTAGCTTCGCTTCAGAGTTGAAATCTATGAAGGAAGGTCCCGCTAAATTGAAAGGCGCTATTATGCGATTGAATCCCTTTGTGGATCCTTCGGGTCTACTGCGCGTGGGAGGTCGGCTTAGACATGCCAATTTGCCTCATGGTGTTCGCCATCCTCTTCTCTTGCCGAAAGATGGACATTTGGTGCGGTTGCTGGCGATGGATCGACACCTCAAGAACTCCCATGGCGGCTGTAACGCACTGTTGGCGATTTTGCAACGCGAATTTTGGATTTTGTCGGCTAGACGACTCGTCCGGGGAGTCATTTTTCGTTGCATGTCTTGTTACAGAACTAAAGTTTCTACCATGCAACCCCAGATGGGCGATTTGCCCGCGGACCGAGTCTCTGAGTCTAGACCCTTTGCCACAGTTGGTACGGATTTTGCTGGTCCTTTTTTGGTGAAGTCATCTCAGCTTCGTAACGCTAAATCCGTAAAGGCATATTTGTGTGTTTTTGTGTGCCTGTCTACTAAGGCCACACACTTGGAAGTTGTGTCTGCTCTCTCCACAGAAGCCTTCGTAGCGGCCCTCAGCCGATTTGTATCTCGTAGGGGACTTCCTACCTTGATTAGGTCCGACAACGGAACTAATTTTCATGGGGCCAATAACTACTTAAGGGATGTGTATGAGTTTCTTGAAGAGCAGAAAATGAATTTGGGTCGTGAGATGGCCCTCCGTGGGATAACCTGGCGCTTCGATCCGCCAGTTTGTCCGCACTGGGGTGGAATTTTTGAGGCCGTAGTTAAATCGGCAAAGACCCATTTGAGGCGCGTTATTGGTGAGACGATTCTCACATTTGAGGAACTCGCAACCGTGTTTGCGAAAGTTGAGGCCGTCCTCAACTCTCGACCGCTATGCCCACTTTCGTCGGATCCGAATGATTTGGAAGCCCTAACGCCGTGCCATTTTTTGATTGGTCAGCCACTCGTCGCTCTGCCAGAGTACCCTTGGACTGATGTGCCCAGTTCTCGTTTGTCGCGTTTTCAATTGCTCCAGCAACTCACTCAGAGTTTCTGGAAACGCTGGCACCTTGAATATTTGCACACTCTGCAGCAGCGCGTCAAGTGGACGGACAAAACGAATCCGCCGAAGGTTGGGGACCTCGTGTTGGTTAAAGATGCTAACCTACCGCCCTTGTGTTGGCGCCGGGGGCGCATTGTTAACCTTTTTCCGGGCTCTGATGGTGTTCCCAGGTTAGCCGAGGTCTTGGTGGGCGATTCTATTTTGAAGCGGGCCGTCGCGACATTATCCCGCTTACCCATTGATTAGCGACCCGAATACTTCGGCTCGGGACGGGGGATTGTTTGAAATTGGCGCGAACGTCTTGGCATACCCGCATACATTGAATATTTTGAAGCAACATTTTTTTGTCCCCGCCATATTGAAGGCGGTTTGATATTTTTGAGTAGTAACACGGGCTCGGCGACGAGCAGAGTTAAATTGAGATAAATTCACACCGCGTCTCGGACAGTTGATTTTGTGATTCGCGCCTATTGATTGGATTTGCACGCGGATATCCTTGTGCCACGCGAGTGTTTTGGTTGGATTTGCTTATTGTGATTGTGCTTGTATTGGAAGTGATATCTCGAGGTGATTTTGCTGCCGTGTGTGATTTGCCGAACTGTAGCGGCCACCGGCTCACCACAGAACGAGACTTGATTACTACACAAGTATCTATTGGGAATGTATGTATTTATTCAATCACACTAAGATAGGTCACGTCTAGTAGGGACTAGCGTAGGAACACTTTCCAGATTTGTGCGTGGGCAAAACCACCTGGGGTAAGTGAGACCTCTAAATTGTGTAAATTTATTGTTTATTGTGCTTACCCACCATCTTGGTGGAGAGATATTGTGTAAGTTTATTACATTTGGGCCCGAGTGCACATCCCTCGGGCTGCTTTCGCGTAACGCGAGGCAGGTGCGCGCCTAGTGTGCGCATCGTAAACAGTGGGTATATAAGTCTATCTGAGTATTGGCAATTTTTCGGACTTATGTTCTGTCTTATCTACTCTTATTTTCCTAATAACATTATAATTGTGTAACTTGTTTGTTTGTTCGTTTGTTTGGTACCTAATAATTGTGCAACAAATCAACGAATCGTCACAAAATGTATTAGGTACACGTGTAGCTCGCGAGACGGCTTAACATACGATTGACGGGTAAAATTGTTTTTTTAATTCTAATTTTATGCGACCGACACCGCGGGCTGTTTATACTTAATAAAAAATTGGCTCGAGTGTAGGTAGTATTACTAATTTAAGTACGACTAAGTAATTGAGAAATTGGAGTATAAAAGGACTGGTTACGGTTACGGCTACGGTTAGGAGTGGACTTTCGGAATTTGGTTACATCCTGTGTATCTTGAAGACCAGATACATTCTATTTAACACCTCACTTAAGCGATAAATATGTAATAATGTATTTTTTATTGATTTCTGGCGATTGACGGTGTAATAACAGCATACCATCGGTGCATATGCACATACTCGTACTTAATGTATAGGTAACTAACATTTAAATAAAAATGAAATCAATAAGTTTCTAATATGTGATACAATTAAGGTCGTCATGAAATAGAATAGACGTTTATGAAGAAAAGTAACTTAAGTAAAGTAACTTAAAAAAGATCAGTATCAGTTAAGTATCCGCATATGCTACACAAATGGGCACAAATAAGTTTTATAAAAGCATAATAATTACCTACTGTTTGTAATGGCAAAAGCAAAATTGAACAAGAAGGTTGTTATAATAGTTTTAATAACTCGAGAAGTATTTTCAGAAATGTCCAACTCAGATATTACAGTTCTTAAGAAATTGTATTTGTTGCACATTTTCTCTAACCGCTAGAGAAAAGTGCAACAAATACAATTCTTCGCTAGAGTCTAGCGTATGGGCACCGAGATTAGTACCTACTAGACGGTCGAAAGATCTTGATGCGACGCTGAGTCATACTAAAAGGAATTGTTAAAGAAATCAGTTGCAGAATATAGTCGCAGTCACTTATTAAAAAGCTTTTATTAAAAGTTAAATTAGCTTAGCTTACGCTGTTTCTGTGTTGAATAAGGCGCCCGCGCAACTGGTGATCGTTAACCCTAGTTCTTCATAGTAGCGTTGGCCGTGAATGCTGCTGCGAATATTTCATATGTTCAAAACTGGTTCTGTATTGAATCTGGGAATCAAATCTGCTACTAAAAACTGCTAAGAAAATAATAATTTTATAGAAAAATGGTTTGAGATTCAAAATAACTGTTTAATCGTAGGTATTATACAACATTTTGGTGATTTTATATAGATGTTATTTTTTATTCTGGAAGGGAATTATTAATTAAGTTAGTCATTCGGTTGTACATAAATATTTAATGAAATCACGTAGAATCTGGCAAGCGATTTTTTTATGTGGTAACATTTGAATCTGGCTGAAATCCATGA
The DNA here is from genome assembly GCA_914767545.1 of Sesia apiformis. Taxonomy (NCBI): domain Eukaryota; kingdom Metazoa; phylum Arthropoda; class Insecta; order Lepidoptera; family Sesiidae; genus Sesia; species Sesia apiformis. The sequence goes on from OU611964.1 coordinate 211,882, forward strand.
CTTGAATCCGGATCCATAAAACATATTAATTGTTCCTGTAATACTTATAATGATTGTGTAGGTTTACATAATGACGGACGGCATAATATTGTTGAATTTTTTTTTTTATAGATTAGTGGGCGGACGAGCAAGCGGTCCCACGTGGTGGTAAGTGTTACCGCTGCCCATGGGCACCTGCAACACCAGGGGGTATGCGGGTGCGCCGCCGACCTCGCAAAATCCTATTCATAGCTCTCTTGAAGAACCCCATATCGTAGCTCAATGGAAAGACCTCTTGAGGCAGTTCGGTCCACAACCTACGGGTTCGCGGTATAAAATAACTTTTGGACCGAACAGTGCGCGACACCTCCGTATCGAGGAAATGCGGATGGACCGCACTTCTGTGACGGGAGGTGCGGTTGTAGAAACCCGAGGTGGGAATTATATTAAACAATTCTTCAGAGCATTCCCCATTGTACAGGCGGTAGAACACACAGAGAGACGCAACGTCTCTCCGAATGCTGAGGGATTCTAAACCGCCCGTGAGAGTGGGATCGTCGACAATACGAACAGCACGTCGTTGGATGGAGTCAAATGGGTCCAATTGGTATTTCGGTGCGCCGACCCAGAGATGAGAGCAGTACTCCATATGGGGCCTCACCTGAGCTTTGTAAAGCATAAGGAGTTGCCCAGGTTTGAAGTACCGCTTCGCTCTGTTCAGCACACCGAGCTTTTTGGAGGCCATTTTGGCCTTATTTTCCAGATGACCCCTAAATTCGACTTTGCTGGAGATGTCGATACCAAGGATCCCGATACTCTCCAAGATCTTAAGAGGTATGCTCTGAAAGCGAGGTGCTACAACAAAAGGGGTTTTTTTAGCGGTGAATGCACAGACTTGCGTCTTGTTGAATTACGTATAAACTACGGATTAATTAACAGAATGGAGAATGCCCAGTTGTAGGCCCCTAATTTTACGATGTAGGAGGGTAATTATCATATAAATTCCAAACATACGTTAAGGAAGTCTCTAAGAAAGATTTAGACTTTTTGGCGGGAACTCGAAAGTGAAGTTGATTTTTTTTTTATAGTGAAGTAGGCGGACGAGCAAGCGATTCCACGTGATGGTAAGTGTTACCGCCGCTCATGGACGCCTGCAACACCAGAGGGTATGCGGTTGCTCCGCCGACCTTGCAAAATCCTATTCACAGCTTTCATAAAGAACCCCAATATTGTAGCTTAACGGAAGACCTCTTGAGGTAGTTTGTTCCACAGCCTACGGGCACTTTTACGGTTTTACGTAAAAGACTTTTACGAAGGAGTATAGTAGGATAACTATAATATAAATTCGAATCATATTTTAAGTGAATCTGTAGCAAAGATTTACACAATTTGGTTAAAGGGATAATATTTCAGTCATTATGTTAGTAATTGTATTGACGCGGATTATAAAGACTTATTTACGACTTTGACTCTAAAGTTTACGAACATTTACGAATTATGTTTGAGATTAATGTATTCTTTTAAGATTAATGTGTTTTGACAAATATTATTTTACAATGTTGAATAAAAACGTAACTCGTTTTGTAGATATTGAATTATATCTTATGTAGGTATCTACCTACTAATATTTAGACACGATTTTTCTTACTACACAAAAACAAACTACCTAAATAGCATATTTCGTAAATGATTTGGCTTTATAAAATCGTTAATTCCTATATAATTTTCTGCGGAATTCTGCGTAATGAAACAGAAAAAAAAAAATGGTATTTCGGGTTTTACCTACTTACCTATCATATTGATAAAATACTTCTTTTCCAACAGCAAGGACACAATGCACAATTATAATGTACTACCAGACTACTAGATGTAAGTACAATACTAATAAATAACTTTAAGAATTTAAATACTATTTAGAGGCTTGAACAATTTGAGATGGAGTCAAGACGACCACTGCTGGAGTGCAAGTCACTGTCGTCTCTCTCTCTTTTGCCTCTACTTCATTCTTCTGACATTCTTTTCTTTTCTATTTTAAAACGCTCCATCCGGCTGTCACTTGCAAGTGGCACCATCTGTTACAGTTTCTTAACATGCCGTTGCTTAGGTAACAATGTCAGTGAATCCCTTTAAACAGTTTCGTGTACATGCAACCTTTTACAGCAGCGGGATTTATTATAGTCCAAGGTCCCACCGCGTGATTTCTACGTCCATCTGTTATTTAATCAAAATACAATTTTTATAGATAATTATTATTAGAGAAGTACGGTTCTGCCGGGTAGCCTATCAAAATATGACAGCAAGTTTTTTTCGAATTATTTTTTTTTCGAACAATTTCGTTCACTTGTCTTGAAGATAAAATATAATACATTTCAAAGAGAGATATGTAAAAAACTTAAAACAGTTTGGGTTGCCATTTCTCACTTGGCCGCAACCCCAGGTATAACTTCGTTAAATTTATACGTTCATAACGTATCTTAATAAATTATATATCAAATTAAAGGTAATTTTTATCTCTCCACGATGGGATACGGTTGCTTATGTAAAAGTGCCCGCAAATAGGGGTTGCCAACTGTTAAAGATACATAAGAGCGAGAGAGAGTTAGCGCACCACACCGTCATCAGACAAGGACGCAGTGTGCCAGCTATGCGGATAGCTGGCACACTGAAATATTATTAAATATTTCAGTATGCATTATGAAATATCATACAACTGAAAATATTATTTACTAATTATGATTTTTTTGGAGTAAAATATTTTTATATTAATTATGAGTATTTTTAAGTCGATCCTACTGATTGCGCCTAAGTTGAGCACCTTACCTATTGACGCATGCGTGATAGTTTTAAAACGACGGATAGCTGCACACTGCGTCCTTGTCTGATATAGGCCATGTTTGCCATATTTTGATATGCAACCGGCAGAACCGTATTTCTCTATTAATAATTATCTATAAAAAATGCATTTTGATTAAATAACAGATGGACGTAGAAATCACGCGGTGGGATCTTGTACTATTACAATGTAATTACCACGTAATTAATGTTAATTATTACCTTCTGATGTCACCGACACATTGCAGTGCGTCGTGTGTGTTCCCGACAAAGGTAAGTGCACATTGTTGCTTCATAGTTGGGACGCTTCGTATATCAAACATACAATAGGGATCTACTTGTATGTCATACTTTACAATTTATAGTTCAAGCGGTGGCCATATAAAGACTTACATCATAAAACACAAGTATAAATTTTAAAAAGTACAGAATTATATAAATAGACATATACAGAACCCATAGGATGCTTAAAAAAAATAGAATTATTTTTAATTACGATTATTTAAATTCAAGAATATCTTCGAAGAATTTAGTACAGATGTATTAATTCATGAATACCATAAATAAATCAATAATTCCAGAACTGTTCAAAAGATTTTGGTACAATTTATAGATCAGAGAAATAGATGAAAACTTACTATAGTAAATCTACACTATTTTTTGACGATATTAAAAGAGAATTCACATTCGTTTGAACGAGCATTATGCAAAAATCACTCGACGAATTATAATGAAATTTGGCATAGGTATAGCGCTTATGTGCCGGGCTAATATTTAGGGTAATTTTTTCCAGCTCCATTACATAGTTCGCACAGAACCAGCACCAGCTATTATTAAAAAATAAACGTAAAATGAACTATCGTCATTTGTTTGTATCTGAGTACAATTATATGGTATTACAGAAGATATGGGTATTATTGTATAAATAGATGCATTTCTTATTTTTACTTTCCTCAGCAATCCTACCGGTCATGTAAGTAGCTCATAAAAGTTCTCTTTCTTCGCAGGAGTGCAGTGTTCGCCTTCAAAATGTTTTTGGCGTTGAAGCACCACATTTGCGCACTGTGAGGCGTTGGTGTTGGTTATTGATAATGGTTAGCACAGCTAGCAGCTAGCGCAGGGTTCACTGTTTATTTAATATAAACTAACAAGACATAATAGACAAAATATATTAGATATTTAATACAAGGCTAAAACAGTACGCTGAATTGTGGTCATGATTCTCTCAACGACGAGATTCGTGAAGGTTGTCTGTCAGCTGAGGTCATTGAGGAAAATGTGACTTCTGTCGGGCTACTGATTAAAAAAACCGGCGGATCACCTATGAGGAAATTCGTGGTCATTTGGGGATCGCTATGAGCCAAATTGAAAAGGTTTTGTGCGAACATTTAAAAGACAGGAAGCTTTGTTGCCACTGGATTTGCCACGAACTCACATCAGACCGGAAACGAGCCCGTGTTCATTGATGCAAAAAAATCTTGCTGAAGTTTGACCACGGGCGTTTAAATGCTGTTTATGACATCGTAACAGGAGACGAAACATGGATTTATTGTTATGATCCGGAAAAAAACAAGAGTCCGGTGAATGGGTGTTTGAAGGTCAACAGACCAACAAAATTGCGACTAGACGGAAGCGTTAGTATAAAAATGATCACCAGTTTTTTTCTCTGAAATGGGCTATGTCTGTACTGTGCCCCTAGAAGAACAAAGAACAATGCTGCGTGGTACAAGACCATTTGTCTGCTCAGTGTTCTCGAAAAAGTTCGTGAGAAGAGACCGAAATGCACCACGACCGCATCCTCCTACACCACGACGTGGTCACCCCGTGACCACGTCCACTGCAAAGTGTTCGAAACGTCGGGATATAAATAATGTCAAATATACAAGATTTAAACCGTTCAAAGTTGTTTAATTGCTATGTATAGTAATCGCGAAAACCTAAGAAAATATTAAGACAAAGGCATTTTTGTGTTCTGAGAAGGTGGAGCTGGTGACCCAGCCACAGCCCAGACCTCGCACCCTGGTGCGAGGTCTGGGCTGTGAGTGGGCTGGAGTCACAGGTGACCTCTTTCTTTTCCCCAAAATCAAAGATTTGATGAGTTTCACATTTACCAGCCAAAAGAAGTAGTGATGGGTGATGGTTTTCAATCAACACGTCGAAAACATGGCCTCAAATGGCATTTCCTTTTGCTTTGAAAAATGGTTTGAGCGAATGAAGAAGTGTTTAAAATATAATGGAAAATATTTTGATAAGTTTCGTATATATTATAAATAGTTTTAGTTCAGTACGAGTATAAACTATTATTGATGGTATAAATAAACAGTGATTTGCTGATTAGCACATGTTGTAGGTATCTAGAAATTAGAGTTCATTATTTAGCTCGAAAAAACAAAGCATTCCACAAATAGTTCGTTATTATATTTGTATTTCAACGATCAATTATATTTGATTTAGAGGTTTGTTGCCGCTCGTCAAACAGAAGCTCGTCAGCTACTGTTCCCGAGTTACGATGCCGAGTTACAGACCGACTGACACGACGCTCGCCGGTAGCCGGGTACAATGTGAGCAAAAAACAGGCGATTGACTCATGGGGTTGGGTTTCCTTGACGTGTGTTATGAATGATTGTGTGTTTTTGTGCGACCACCTACAGCGGGACCTTTTGATGTCTACCGTTTTTCTAATCTGATTGTTTTTTTTGGTAAAATGTAGGTACATTGTTTTTTGTTTCGGAACCAAGATTAACTTTAATATGAACTAATTAAGATATTTTACGTATATATTATTATTGTGAATGAGTATCTTAGTTCTGTACGAAGTGAACTGTCTGCCCGACTACCATCTTCTTTCAATAAAAAATTGAAAGATACGCTGATGGCATGGCATTGCACGGCGTAATACTTGAACATCAGGTATGCTTTATCCACATAAATAAATCATTCAATGCATGCTAGTTTTTTAATTAAATTAACACCGAGAGCGCGACGCTGTGGGAGGTAACAAAAACTATGAAAACTAGTCAACACTCGCTAAGGGTATTGGGCGCTGTAGGATCTGTCTAGCGTACGGATCACTGTTCCAGAGAGATGTCTTTTTATGGCGGGTATCAATGACAGGGTATGTTAAATGACGTTTTTCACGCTGCAATCAAGGTAAGTATCCAGTGTTAGCGGAACGATAAGTGGCAGCGGAAGAATGAGCAGTTAAATATTATTTTACCTATTTTTTATTTATTAAGGGAGCTGATATGGTACGGTTAATTTTTACATAATTAATACAATGAGTATAAGTGGCGATAGGCAGACATGTACTCAGATGTGGCAGATGGGACAAAACCCAAACTGAGTGGTGGTCCATAGTTGGAAGAATGAGTATAGGCCGGTCAGCAGCCAGGTGGGTTGCAATTAAACAACTTTGAACGGTTTAAATCGCGTATATTTGACATTATTTATATCCCGACGTTTCGAACACTTTGCAGTGGACGTGGTCACGGGGTGACTAATTGATTTTATGTGTCACTTGAGTTATTAAGAAATTATTTGGACTACCGTCTGAAATTTTTGAACTACCGTCTGGATTTTTTAATCATAACAGACGGTAGTCCAAATAATTTCTTAATAACTCAAGTGACACATAAAATCAATTAGTCACCCCGTGACCACGTCCACTGCAAAGTGTTCGAAACGTCGGGATATAAATAATGTCAAATATACGCGATTTAAACCGTTCAAAGTTGTTTAATTGCTATGTATAGTAATCGCGAAAACCTAAGAAAATATTAAGCCAGGTGGGTTGATGACATAAACAGAGTCGCAAACAAGACCCGTATACAACTAGCACACGAGACAAGCAAATGGCGTCAAAGAGAAAAGCTGAGAATGATGGTAATGAGTGATCAATCCATTGTATCTTTAACATTATCAACAAACAGATAGGAAGTTAATTGGATTGATCGCGTCTGACTAGTGGAGTTACCCCACTTTCACAGAAGATTACCTACTATCTAACTTATAAAAGTATTTGGGGAGTGAGTGAGTGTTCTTAGAATTCGTTTCCCATTCTACGCGATCTCGTCCCATCTCACCCCACTCTATCCCATAATGACGTCGATTTTATAATGATTCTCGCGGGGACTTTTAACGGTTAGCTATAAAAAGTGTTATGTTGATCCACGGCTTAAACTGTATTTAGGTGAAAATTCATTCAATTGTTTATGTGGTGAATCTGTTAATGATTTCTACTTAAAGTAAGTGCGATTTCCTATAACAATAAAAATGTAATTTGTAAAAACGCTTATGTAGATGCTTTTTGAAAGATTACAGCTCTCACTGCGACTGTAAAAGAAGCATTAAGAACCGCGATGAAGCGCTAGTAAAAATGCATGACCCTCTTTAACATGGATAACCTATACTCTGTTCACGTTAAGAATGCAGTGACTCTGATTATTTTACCTCGACTACTATCTGTTCGCGTTAAGAACGCAGTGACTCTGATTATTTTACCTCGACTACTAAAAAAATTAACACTGTACTGAGTGACGAGTCACTGCGTTCTTAACGCGAACAGATAGTAGTCGAGGTAAAATAATCAGAGTCACTGCATTCTTAACGCGAACAGAGTATAGTCCTCCAATTCCCTTACCGGCGCAGTGAAGACGTACAAACTTACAGAGAAGGCGGTATGATTCTTGGCCTTTCATAATGTCAGGGCTGTCAACTTCGATTAGATATTAACGAGTCTTCCGATGACGACAATATTTTCAGATACCTGACGGAGTATTGCGAATAAATTTGAAAAATAAAGCAATTGGTCGATAAACACATCATTTAAAAAATAATTAAAACCGACTGCGAAAGGACGAGTCAAATTGAAGAAGAAGAAAAAAGGTTTAGTTTAAGAAGAAACGTTTGAATATAACTGATACTTTTAGTTTAGGAATCAATAAAATGTTTTAAAGCAGTTGGTTGCCATACGCCCAAAACACATTATCCTGCTATCGGGTAAGAAGCGCAGTTTTATACCTAAATACATTTTGTGGTAATCACATAACATATTTTAACTACGTATTACAATCATTATGAAGGTATACCTACTCGTATAGCGCGTTACCGAATAAAATAAAAGAGCTCCCAGAAAAAAATATTAAAAAAAAAATTGAATTTTATTAAAATTGAATGCCATGACCGGTGACACGGGTCTCCCTATACACATTTTCTTGGACATTGGATAGCCTTAAATCACCACGGTGGCCAAGCCGATTAGCGAGTTCTCTCTTTTGTAGGTGGTGTAGACCTTCAGCGCTTGTGTTAGCGGTTTTGTTATGACTTAGTCGCCTATTACAACACCCGCGGGATGGGATGGGTGGTGTGCTATTCTCAGGCCCAGTCTAAAATGCTATTATTCTAAAGTGCTATTCTGTGATACATGGGACACACGCTATGTGTCTATCAAATGCAAGTGGACGATTTAAAATAATTGGGAAATCCACGAAATCTCGTCCGGGTGACAACCCTAGCGTAGGACGCGGGTCGGTGTAATTGGCCAAGATAATTGTCGGAGGTTCTCAGAAGAGTGTAATGCGCAGCAGAACAGGGCCCTTAAGTATTTGCCAACCGGTACGTTACTGCGCGGCGGGCAATCCTGCGCCCCTCAAAAAAGACTTTATGTCATATTTGTGCATAAACTTGAATAGAATATGTTTCGGAGAATTTAAATTTATATTTCATTATATTTTTTGTTGAAATTCTTTATGTTTTATTCATTTTTGTTATTAAACATGCGTGTACTTCCATTGTGCCTAAAATTACTTCTATCAAGTCAGAGTTCAACACAATACCTATAGGAAAATTTAATAATGGCCATTTACTATAATAAGGTGATATGTCATCGCAATCGATTAATTAATAGGTTGTGTTTCTCCGCCCGACGCTACTACGACAGCGTCCCTCACCATCCCACCCCGTAGTAGTCGACAGCTTAACCTATGTCCCCGATAGGAATGACCATTCCCGTTGCCGTCGTCGTCCTCGGTATGTCTTGGACAACCCAGACTACCCAATTACTGCTGCTAATGCTGTTCTTACACTACACTCACAGACTACACATATCACTGTCCCCGGCGGCGGAGACGAGGATGTCACCGTTGCTACACCGTGAACATAAACCGACCGTCAGCCAACACTTTTACCAGGTATCGGCACTTTCCTGGACGCTTCTTACTGACTCACGATCACGCGGTACCCACTCAAAGCAACGCCCTAAGCTGAGGTCCGTTCCATCCGCAGGTCTATCGGTGGGGGAGCCCTTAGGCTCGTTGCTGCACACAGTCTTTGCTCCTGTATGAGCACCTTCTGCGCTCGCCTTAAACCATACATGTCCGGGGACTCTTGAAAGGCCATTAGGGCCACAAGAATTTAGGCACTCCGAAAAAGAAAAATTCGTTACTTGTATAAAAATTAAAATTTATTTAAATTTTAAATATTTCTATTTACACTAAAGGTATTAAAACGTATGCAGTCGATCCTGATGCAGTCAAAATTAATAGTTTTTTTATGCATAGGTAATATGTAAACGGTTCTATTCACTCAAATTATGTACGGCGACTTTTCAAATATAGGTAATTAATTTATAAGCTATGGTATATCGAATTTTTTAAATGGATTACGCCTCTCATTAGGTACCTATATTGTTTATGTACCGGCCCTGAATTTTTTGAGCTATTTGTTCGTTTGTTTGAAACAGACAGTGATAAAATTCCAAATATACATAGACAAGTTGGAATTGAAGCGAAAATCGCCCTTATGTTTTAGAAATGTCAACGTTGAAGTCTCAGATTAGAAGAAATTGAAGTGATCAACATTATCATTGCCCCACTGTCCACTGTACATTATACTAGGTTGATCAATAAGTTTCTGTGGAATCGGATACTTTACATTAAATTATAAAAATAGGTACCTACATTCTATTTCATTCGAATCTCAAATTCAATAGTAGTCAGCGCCAAAAGAATTAAAATAAAAAACTGTCACCGATATTTTTTTTCGTTGTCATTTGGAGGGAATTTTATTAGTGTCCAAAATGGAGAAAATCGAAGTTCGTGCGGTTATTAAATATTTCTGCCTGAATTTTTTTTCTACGAAATGTGTTTTTGAAGAATTGCAGTCTACTTTGGGAGATAATGCTATCTTATTCTACAGTAGCATACGGGTGCGCGGAATTTAAACGCGGCAAAACCGTCTAACGAAAAACCCGCTGTGGACACCCAACAACCGCTGCTACTGAAGACAACGTTAAAAAAAATGAAGAAATTGTTCAGACAGATCGACGTGTGACTATTCGTCATTTAGCTGAGATTATGAAGCTTTCGTTCGGGACAATTCAGTTGATTTTAAGTCATACCTGAAAATTGAAAAAGGTGGCCACGTTGGGTTCCTCGAATGTTAACAGACGCACGAAAATAAGCAAGAGTAGACATTTCAAAGCAAAATTTGAAAATTATTGGCCGAGACCCAAAATCTTTTCGACTACGTTTCGTGGCCGCTGATGAAACGTGGGTTCACTGTTTTGACCTGGAGACGAAGAACCAAAGAAAGGTGTGGAAAAGATCGTCCTCCGCGCCAGCCAAGAGATTCAAGGGCTCTGCGTCCGCTGGCAAGATAATGGCCTCGGTCTTCTGGGATGCGGAAGGTATCATTATGATCGATTATTTAACTAAAGGACAGACAATAACTGGAGAGTATTGCGCAACATTAATCAAAGAACTACGCGAGGAAATAAACAATAAACGATGGAAAATTGCGCGGCGGAGTCCTTTTTCATCATGACAATGCATCTGCGCATCGGTCAGATGTTGCAGGCGCTGCCATCCGAACGGCTGGGTTTCAGTTGATGCAGCATCCTCAATATTTTCCGGACCATTTTACCTTGTGATTTTCACCTTTTTACCAATTTAAAAAAAATACTTGTGTGTAATAAAATTTCACAGAGATGATGAGGTCATGTGCGCTGTAAAGTTTTTTTTCGATATCCAGGATCAAGCCTTTTTTTCCAAGGGAATTGAGCAACTTTCAAAACGTTACGTTTTTCAAGGTGTATTAGATTAGAAGGTGATTACGTTGAAAAATAAATACAATTTAGATATACGTTTCCTAAAGTTTCAATACTTTTCCAAAATATATTGATCAACCTAGTAATATTGTGACATCAACCAAATGTAGGAGATGCGTAAGCATAATGCGGAGTGGGTTATTTTAATTTGGCTACAATTTTTTCTAAATCCAATTTGAAGCACACTTGGGCGATAACAATAATAATTACTTGAACAAAGCCGTAACGAGCGTAGGCGGCAAGCGACGTGATTGGTTCACACTTTGACGCCTCTCGAGTGAGCCGCGAGAATTGACCAATCACACAGTATGCCATAATGAGGCAAAATTTAAGTTAGAATTTTTTAGAGATTACGAATATTTTTTACGAGGCTATTTTTACGGCGAATTCCAGAACGTTATAGTGTCAAAAACTAGGATGCGAGGAGATTTATGAGGTGTCATTGGAATCATTTTTCGAATGACTTTGTAAAAGATTGTAAAAGACTTGTAAAAGACTTTGTAAAAGTGACTTTGTGCTCGTTCTATATTGTGTCGGTTTTAGAAACGAGAATAACGCATGTGAGAAAAACGTTAATAAGTAATAATAAAGTTTTTGGGAGGGGGGGAGTGCACGCTGCAATCCTACAGCCGCTGGGCGCGCAGACCGGCCACGTTACCCCTCTCTCACAGAAGGCTACCTTGAAATGTACTGCATTTACCTTATTTCCCTAATGTACGTAGGTACGTGTTTGGGTAGTGAGTGAGGTGTGCCAGAGCCCATTCCCATCCTATCCCTCCCCATTTTCCCAACCCTTTCTCCAAATCCATTCCTTAATCTACAAAGATAGGCAGCGCATCCGGGAGCGTGCCAACGTTAGTCATTCTGAACAGATGTTGCCATGTATTGCGGATGTCTATGGGCGACAGTATCTACTTACCATCAGGTGGACTGTATGCTCGTCTGCCACCGTCCTCCATAAAAAAAAATCAAACTAATAAAGATAAATAATAAATTGACATATTTTACTAACATAAGTAGTTTTTAAGTTTTCTACTAACAGATTATGAATGCAATGTCAGAAAGTATATGAATCGAATTGCATTCATTTTAGACGGAGCTATTTCTTTTCTTACCATAATCTCAACAATCTATATTACTGAGTATTTCATTAAAGAAACACTGTGCATGTCTCTCTAGCTTCACTCTCTTGAGTAATCGGCCATCTAAAATTTTATTGAACAATGTAAATTTATTGGTGTAGCAATCGCATTGCCATTGATCTTTTATTGTGAACCAAATACGGTATTATAACGGACAATTGAAATCCATGGAAATTTCAGTATTCGAAACACTTGATTATCTTATACTAGCTGTATACCCGCGGAGCTCGCATGGTAAGATAGGTACTCGTAGGTACAGTGTGTCTGGTATACTAAAACCTTCCAGAAAAAAAACAACCCACAAGATAGTGAAAATCGCATCACAATCCGTCTAGTAGAGTCCAGGGCAGGGCCGTCTTTACCAGGGGGTGCAAGGGGTGCGGTGCACCCCGGACGCTCACCTTTTAAAGGTAATGAAAAAATATAACTCTATAGTAAACAATTACACAATAGGATATTTGACTGTCATAGGATACACAATAGGATATTTGACTGTCATAGGATACACAATAGGATATTTGACTGTCATAGGATACACAATAGGATGTTTGACTGTCTTAGGATACACTCCCGCACCCCGGCGCAGAATAGACTTAAGACGGCCCTGGTCCAGGGTATAAGCGAACAGATAGACGGAAGGACAGGCAAGCGTTGAGCTTTATAAATACACATAAATAAAAAGTTGTGTTTTATGTGTATATTTTTTCTAGTGATTTTATTATCGTATGTTCAAGAACTGTTAAATTTGATGCCATTTTCGGGTTTTGACCATCGCACCGCACCTCCCGTAATCGTTGTGCAGTTAATCCGCACTTTATTGACAAAGAGTCACTGCGTACAGTGTGTATAATAAGACACTTTATATTTACCGCCAACCCGAAAGTTGTGGAATGAACCAGGAATGAACTATCAGTTGAGGTTCTTCCCCTGTGCTCGACATGGGGTTCTTCAAGAGAGCTGTGAATCGATAGACTACGAATATAAATAAAAAAAAATACTTAAAAAATGTTATCAGTTTCTTTAAATATTTTAATGAGTGTGTGATATAATTAACTAATCGAACAACATCCAAAGGTCGCGAACCTCGTTTGCGCAGGCGCGAGGCGTGTGAACTGCGTCAAGTCAAGGTGATCCAAATTAAATATTCACGTTATATAATATATTCCGCAGTTAATACACTTTGCTCGCATATATTAGTGTGGTTATGTCATGTCTTGTCACACTTCAACTTCCATAAAAACGAAGTAAATATACGACTCACGAACATTAATGAGACATGGCTTAAATTTAACATTAATCTTGACTACGACAGGAAAGTTGTTCTTTGTTACCTATAAAAGGTATCTACTGCGGAGATAAAGACTTTCTAATTTCGGATTAAAGCTCACTAGGAGATTCAGCACAAAAATAGTTAAAGTATGAAATTGCCGTTTTATAGTAATAGATAGGTACTTTGAATTGACATAAAACCTTCATGGTGTGAGATTTTCGAGTGAAACTTTTTTCACATGATACCTATGAGGTTCTTGTTTTAAAAAATGTGCAACATTCGATTTTCGAATTTCCATTTTTTTTTTATTCAGCTTAGACGGGAAAGATGGATACTTCGAAAATCCGAGTAATCTTTGAATACGAGTTCCGACGAGGAACTAACGCGGCAGAAACGGCTCGCAATATCAATGCTGCGTTTGGAGAGGAGACTGCTAATGAATGAACCGTGCGTTTTTGGTTTAAACACTTTCGTAATGGAAACTTCGACTTGAAGAACGAACCACGAGGAAGACCGCCCACACAGGTGAATTACGCTGAATTGAAGGAAATGGTGGAAGCCGATCCGAGTCAAACCACCCAGGAATTAGCGGCATGGTTTAACGTTATCTTACCTACAATATTGACTCATTTGCATCAAATCGATAATATAAAAAATATGAAAAATGGGTGCCTCATGATTTGACTGATCTGCAGAAAAAAACGCGTGTTGAAACTTGCGTTGCCTTGTTGAATCGGTACAGAAATGAAGGAATATTGGATCGAATTGTGACATGTGACGAAAAGTGGATTCTTTACGATAACCGAAAGCGAAAAATGCAATGGCTGACCCCAGGTCAAACGCCGCAACAGTGCCTTAAGGCAAAGCTTACCAATAAAAAGGTAATGGTAACTGTTTGGTGGTCTATTCATGGTGTTATTCACTATAGCTTTCTCAGGTCTGGTCAAGCAATAACAGCAGATGTTTACTGTGCCGAACTTCGAACAATGATGGCGAAACTAGCAGTGAAACAGCCCCGACTCGTGAAACGATCTTCACCATTATTGCTCCATGATAACGCAAGACCTCACACTGCACGAGAAACCGTTGTAACTCTACAGGAGCTGCAGTTAGAAACCATACGTCATCCTCCGTACTCGCCAGACCTTGCTCCAACGGACTACCATTTTTTTCGTGATTTGGACAATTTTCTACGTGGTAAAAAATTTTCTTCCCAAGAGGCAGTACAAAATGCTTTCACACAGTTTGTCGAATCGACATCCCCAGAGTTATATCGCAAAGGCATAAATGAACTTCCAATTAGATGGCAACAATGTATAGATAATGAGGGTAAATATTTTGATTAAATAAATATGTTACATTTTAGAAAAAAACTAGTTTTAATTTTTCAGTACAAATCGGCAATTTCATACTTTAACCCCTAATAATATATCTCGGTTATGTTCGTTGATGAGCCAAATTGGTTAAATTGCTGAGTTATGTTCGTTGATGAGCTAAATTGGTTAAATTGCTGAGTTATGTTCGTTGATGAGCTAAATTGGTTAAATTGCTGAGTTATGTTCGTTGATGAGCTAAATTGGTTAAATTGCTGAGTTATGTTCGTTGATGAGCTAAATTGGTTAAATTGCTGAGTTATGTTCGTTGATGAGCTAAATTGGTTAAACTGCTGAGTTATGTTCGTTGATGAGCTAAATTGGTTAAATTGCTGAGTTATGTTCGTTGATGAGCTAAATTGGTTAAATTGCTGAGTTATGTTCGTTGATGAGCTAAATTGGTTAAATTGCTGAGTTATGTTCGTTGATGAGCTAAATTGGTTAAATTGCTGAGTTATGTTCGTTGATGAGCTAAATTGGTTAAACTGCTGTGTTATGTTCGTTGATGAGCTAAATTGGTTAAATTGCTGAGTTATGTTCGTTGATGAGCTAAATTGGTTAAATTGCTGAGTTATGTTCGTTGATGAGCTAAATTGGTTAAATAGCTGAGTTATGTTCGTTGATGAGCTAAATTGGTTAAATTGCTGAGTTATGTTAGTTGATGAGCTAAATTGGTTAAATTGCTGAGTTATGTTCGTTGATGAGCTAAATTGGTTAAATTGCTGAGTTATGTTCGTTGGTGAGCTAAATTGGTTAAATTGCTGAGTTATGTTCGTTGATGAGCTAAATTGGTTAAATTGCTGAGTTATGTTCGTTGATGAGCTAAATTGGTTAAATTGCTGAGTTATGTTCGTTGATGAGCTAAATTGGTTAAACTGCTGTGTTATGTTCATTGATGGGCTAAATTAGTTAAACTGCTGTGTTATGTTCGTTGATGAGCTAAATTGGTTAAATTGCTGAGTTATGTTCGTTGATGAGCTAAATTAGTTAAACTGCTGAGTTATGTTCGTTGATGAGGTAAATTGGTTAAACTGCTGTGTTATGTTCGTGGATGATCTAAATTGGGTAAACTGCTGAGTTATGTTCGTTGATGAGCTAAATTGGTTAAACTGCTGTGTTATGTTCATTGATGAGCTAAATTAGTTAAACTGCTGTGTTATGTTCGTTGATGAGCTAAATTGGATTCACTGCTGAGTTATGTTCGTTGATGAGGTAAATTGGTTAAACTGCTGTGTTATGTTCGTGGATGATCTAAATTGGGTAAACTGCTGAGTTATGTTCGTTGGTGAGCTAAATTGGTTAAATTGCTGAGTTATGTTCGTTGATGAGCTAAATTGGTTAAACTGCTGTGTTATGTTCATTGATGAGCTAAATTAGTTAAACTGCTGTGTTATGTTCGTTGATGAGCTAAATTGGATTCACTGCTGAGTTATGTTCGTTGATGAGCTAAATTAGTTAAACTGCTGAGTTATGTTCGTAGATGAGCTAAATTGGTTAAATTGCTGAGTTATGTTCGTTGATGAGCTAAATTGGTTAAACTGCTGAGTTATGTTCGTTGGTGAGCTAAATTGGTTAAATTGCTGAGTTATGTTCGTTGATGAGCTAAATTGGTTAAATTGCTGAGTTATGTTCGTTGATGAGGTAAATTGGTTAAACTGCTGTGTTATGTTCGTGGATGATCTAAATTGGGTAAACTGCTGTGTTATGTTCGTAGATGATCTAAATTGGGTAAACTGCTGAGTTATCTTCGTTGATGAGGTAAATTGGGTAAACTGCTGAGTTATCTTCGTTGATGAGCTAAATTGGTTAAACTGCTGTATTATGTTCGTGGATGGTTTAAATTGGTTAAATTGCTGAGTCATGTTCGTTGATGAGCTAAATTGGTTAAACTGCTGAGTTTCAATATTACGATAGTCTAAGATGGCGCAAACTTTTCAAAAGACAAAATTAAAAAAGAAATGACCAAATCCACGACGGTTAAATATAGTATAGTTCAGAGTTTATATTTTAGTTATAGTTTATAGTATCGTATATAGTATACGTTAAATATCGTATACATTTGAAAAGTTTAAAATAAAACATAAACCATTCTCTTAGGTTTTCGCGATTACTATACATAGCAATTAAACAACTTTGAACGGTTTCAAAGTTTTTTAATTGCTATAAACCATTCTTGTTGACAATCTGCAATAGTTTAACACGATCTGTCACCGACGTCGTGCGTAACAGCGGTTCCGTCGTGGGGTAATAATGTAGAAAAAAAAAATCAACGCCAATACACACGAACTACGAGTATATGTCGTTGGATAGGTCTCGCTAACCGTAAAGCTTCACAATTTAACTCTAAACATTTTTTAAAAGAAGTACATACGGAAGTTGGTGAAATATCCCTTCCCGATGGTACCTACCATCGGCCTTATTTACTTATATATTTTCTATATATTTATTTACTCTTTTGTATAGAAGAAAGGTGGCAACGAGCAGACAGTCTACCTGGTGGTAAATGGATACTGTCGTCCAGAGACGTCGACGTCAGTAACGAATGACAATCATTGGCACGTTCCCAGATGTCTATTTAGGAATGGATTTGGAGGAAGGATTAATAAAATGGGGAGGGATAGGATAGTTGGAGATGGGAATGGGCTCGGTCAACCTTCGGGTTTTGCAGGAAATGAAGAGATAAAGGACTTTTACAAAATCGACGGTTTACCTTTGGGTTTCAGGTGTCCATCCATGGTCGTCGGGAACTTTTTTTTATAAATATATAAAGGGTTTTATAAAGGATTGTGTAGTGAAACAAACTTATTTGGTGTTGCTTTGATATTCAAAGAAACGACATATAATGTTTAAACTTCAATCCTTTTTTAAAATCTATTATTTTATGTCTACCTACAACTTTACAATTTTGTCTACCTACAGAACAATTCTCTTCACTTGACGCCCACACTGTTTTACCGACACCATAATACGAGTAGTTTTACCGACAGCGCGGAGCGCCGCAAAACTCAGACGAAAGAAATATATTTTCTTTACAAATATATCAATTTTGAGGGGGAGAGTACACGGTGCAATCCAACAGCTGCTGGGTGAGCTCGACTGGCCACGTTACCCCTCTCTCACAGAAGACTACATTGAAATGTATTGCATTTCCTACTTTATCGTATTTCCTCAATGTACGTTAGTGTTCCGGTAGTGAGTGAGATATGCCAGAGCCCATTCCGATCCCATCCTATCCCTCTCCATTCCTTAATCTGCAAAGGTAGGCAGCACATCCGGGGGCGTGCCAACGTTTATAATTTTGAACTAATGTTGGTATGTATCGCGGATATCTATGGGCGACAGTATCCACTTATCATCAGGTGGACTGTATGCTGGAGTGCTGGATAGCAGATATTACGGAGTCTTAGATTCTCTTCTAAGACATCAATAATTCTAACATTCTAAGACCGAAGACATCAAGCTCACGGGGAAGAGAGACGAGAGGGGGGGACAAAAACAGACTCGGTTCACACACAATCACAACTACCCTCACCCATTATAAATACCGGTGCGCCAGAGTGGTCGAGTCAGTTTTTTTTTTTTTTTTTTATAGATTAGTGGGCGGACGAGCAAGCGGTCCACGTGGTGGTAAGTGTTACCGCCGCCCATGGGCACCTGCAACACCAGGGGGTATGCGGGTGCGCCGCCGACCTTGCAAAATCCTATTCACAGCTCGATTGCGCGACACCTCCGTATCGAGGAAATGCGGATGGACCGCACTTCTGTGACGGGAGGTGCGGTTGTAGAAACCCGAGGTGGGAATTATATTAAACAATTCTTCAGAGCATTCCCCATTGTACAGGCGGTAGAACACACAGAGAGACGCAACGTCTCTCCGAATGCTGAGGGATTCTAAACCGCCCGTGAGAGTGGGATCGTCGACAATACGAACAGCACGTCGTTGGATGGAGTCAAATGGGTCCAATTGGTATTTCGGTGCGCCGGCCCAGAGATGAGAGCAGTACTCCATATGGGGCCTCACCTGAGCTTTGTAAAGCATAAGGAGTTGCCCAGGTTTGAAGTACCGCTTCGCTCTGTTCAGCACACCGAGCTTTTTGGAGGCCATTTTGGCCTTATTTTGGCCATTTTGGCCTTGGCCTTCAGTTGCGCTCGAGAAGCCAAAGAGATAACATCTCTCCGAAATTGAGCGCAGTCGCCATTGAAGATGTCAACAGCAGTTGTTGACGAAACGTTTGGAAGAAAGAGAAGAGATTCCAGAAGACCTCGGCCAAGCAGCCCGGAAGATTTAATTAATATAAACAACAAATACGTTAAAATCGTGTTTCGTGAAATGTAGTATCTCGCGACACCAATTTGTACTGTGGTCCGAGCTCGACAGTGCCCTGTGCGGTCTTTAGTGAAAGTTATGCAACACATAATAATTAAGAGAAATGCCGAAATATTATCGCTGTTAGTCTTTAACGTCCCGCTGGAAGGAACAGGTCTTCCTTTGTAAAGGTAAATTACTAGGGATTTCAGCCCATAATCCACCGCGCGGACCCAATTCGTAGTGGCGGATTTACCAGCAGGCTGAGTAGGCTGGAGCCTAGGGCGGCAGATTTTAGGGGGCGGCAAATTTGGCCCAAAATTTTTTTATGTCTTACAGAAATAAAAAAAAAAACATTATTATATACATGGAGAAAACGAGTCTCGAAAAAACAAAAATTACAATATTTTAGTATTAGGGTAAGGTTGCTCAAGTCGTACCCCCTAAGGGAAAATTAATGTAATTTTTAAGGTAATTTAAATTAAACAAAATTTGTTGCGTCCTCTGGAGCTTTATTTATTAAGCTATTAACCCGCTTTCATAAACCTACAAAAATCTTTTATGAAAATAGTCATTTGAACGTCTTTCGAAAAAGTACCTTCGGTACGATTTAGGCACCCGGTTGCCTAAATCGTACCTCCTATAGCCTAAGTCGTACTTAGAATAAGGCGTTAGCGACGACATCATAAATTTATAGAAGAACATAAGAAGTCATAATAACAATTAAAAACTACAAACACATATTTTCTTAGGAGATCAAGTCACATTTTTCTTCTCTAAGGAATCATCACAGTCTTCAAAGTTAAAATTATTTGTAAATTATAGTACCTACATACGAAACAAAATATAAATTCTTAAGAAATAATTATTTGGCATACCATATAGAAAATCAATTGGTTTGAACACAGATATCACAAATATATTCGTTTATCTTTCTTTCCACGCCAGCACATAGGTCATGTACCCAACCCTTACATTTAATACACTGGATCATGTTTTCTTCACGATCTTCATTACATAGTTGGCATAACCAAGTTTCTTCGTCTTTTGTTTTTTTATCTTTGTTACATTTTTTAACTATCTTTCTTTTTTTTATAGTTTTCTGCATCCCTTTTTCTATTCTAACTTGTTTTAAGTCCAGTATAGGTTTCTTCCTTTTATTTGCCTTTTCTTTGGCTTCTATTTCATGTTTATAGGGAGTTGAGGTTAATTCTATTGTTGCCTCAGTCCCATTCTTCATTTTCTTGATAACTGTTGTTATACAAGGGATAGGAGATAAAGTGTTCAAGTAAGACTTTATTTGTTGACTATTAATATCATCAACTGTTGCAATATTGTGTTCAGGTGCAGATTCTTGAGATATTGTTGAAGGTCCGGGTGGGACATTGAGTGGTGTTGCAATCCTAGGTGGCGTTGCCATTTTTGGTGGCGTCACGACTCTGGGTGGCAATGCAACTCTGGCCGGTGACAATGTAATTCTGGGTCGCGCTGTTGCTTCAGTTGCATCAGCGGATTCTTGGTCTGATTGTTCAATAATATGTACAGAAGCTACAAAATCCTCTTCTTTGATGACATTTCTATCACATGGCCATAAGCCTGTTGCTCTAAACCCATTTAGTGATATGTCCATACGAACCGATCTAGGGTATGCATTACCAAGAAGTTCTGCAATGTTAGCCTGTTTTATAACACTGCCAGGATTTGAGCGTAGCCAAGAAAATGCCGCTTCATTGTAGTTGTTTTTTAGTGATTTAAAGAATGATATGTCTAATGGCTGTAGTCGATGTGTTGTGTGAGCAGGAAATGATAACATGATTATACCGTAATCACGAGCCAGCTGAATAGCTTCTAAATTTTTGGTATGTGTGCTATGACCATCCAGTAAAAGTAACATTTGTTTTTGGTTGCTTTTTTCTAATTTAGTATATTTTATAAAATGTTCTAGCCATTGGACAAATAGTTCCGATGTTATCCATCCATTTTTCGAGCATCCAAATGCTGTGTTTGGCGGAGCTCCTTTTTTTAATATGTCATTCATTCTGCTGCGCTTAAATATCAACATAGGTGGAATGAATTCGCCTGCTGCATTCATCGCACATATACCTGTCGTAGTTAGACCCCTTTCTCCGCTTGTGATTGCACCCACTTGGTGTTTGCCTTTTTGAGCAATGACTTTGGAATGTTTGTGGACGGTGGATAATGCAGTTTCATCCATATTGTATATTCGCTCGGCAGTAAACTTGTGTTTATCCAGTATTTCTTCATACTTATCAAAAAACTTATAAACACGCTCTTTATTAAAACCCTTACTTCTTGCCATCGATGTTGCCTCCGGAACACGCAAGGACAAAGTAGGATGGTCTTTCATAAACCTGTAAAACCATTTTTTGCCCGCTATTTTTTTTTCCTTGTTGAAGCGATGAGGTAATTGATATTTTTCAGCAAGTTGGTAAGCAAGCTTCCTTAAATCAGTAATAGTTAATCCAAAGAAACTAGACTCTAAATTAATTACATGCTGTGCTAATTCATCTTCCATGCCTGCTGTCATATCATTCGGTCTTCCAAATTTAGTTCTTTTATTCAAACCCTTCAAATGGCGTCGTAGTGTAGGCTTTGGTATGTTATATCTTCTACATGCTTCATTAAATGCAATTTCACCATTCCGATGTTTCAGTAAAGCTTCATCCATATCCTCTTGCTTCCAAGTATTGTAAATTCTTTTTGTCATAATTTTCTATTGATCAGCTGAAAAAATAATTGTGAATTAGTAAAAATATTACATCAATGCCTAAGTCGTACCGGTACGAGTAACGAATTGTCCGCAGGTACGATTTAAGCCGCGAGACCTTCAAAGTTTTAAACCAAAATCACTGACATAACCGAAAAATATTCTACCGTTTGATTATGCTTAAATGAATGGCAAAATACTACGAAAATAGACATGAATCAAAAAAATTACTGTATCATCATATTCTTTTTTGGAATGGCTTACAAATGAGCGAGAAATTTTAATGAAAACAGTAACAAAACTTACTTTTTAATATTTTTTCTGCCACGATAGCCGGCGGGCCGCCCACTTGTTGTTGTTTACTCGCACGACTAAATAGTTCAAATTTACACCATTAGATGTCATTTATTATTAACATGAGATCAGATATTATTGGAGTACGACTTAGGCTGTGGTACGACTAAAGCAACCTTACCCTATACAGTATACTGAATACTCCAACGTCTGTATATGAAAAATTACTGAACGCTGATGCAATGGAAAAAGCTGATGTAATGAGGACGATAGTGCACACAAATCATAAAGTTGCTATTTCATTGACAAGAAAAGTGTAATTAATATGATTGTGAACTAGGGTATTGAATTGCAGACGTCAGTAGGGGCGGCAAAAATTGAATAGCCTACTCGCGGCAAATGTGTAAATCCGCCACTGCCAATGCGGATTGGTCATATAGGTCAAGAGGTCTTCCCATTAAACTACGATATGGGGTTCTTCGAGAAAGCTGTGAATAGGATTTTGCAAGGTCGGCGGCGCGCCCGCACACCCCCTGGTGTTGCAGGTGTCCATGGGCGGCGGTAACACTTACCATCACGTGAGACCGCTTGCTCGTTCGCCCTCTTCTCTATAAAAAAAAAAAAAAGGTACATGATATTATTTAATTCTAGGAAAACATCGTACGACATTTTCTTTCACCACAAAGTTAGTAATATCTTTTTTAAAATTCCGTACCTACTTAATTAGAAATTTAAACTATCACCGCTTTGCATAAATGTTAAATATTTGCGTAATCATTCAGAAAAATGGAAGAGATTTATTTATTTGTAGGTGATCTATTCTCTTCATGAGAGGGGTGGAGTGTGTAACTCAGGGCCGTCTTTACCAGGGGGTGCAAGGGGTGCGGTGCACCCCGGGCGCTCACCTTTTAAAGGTAATGAAAAAATATAACGCTATAGTAAACAATTACACAATAGGATATTTGACTGTCATAGGATACACAATAGGATATTTGACTGTCATAGGATACACAATAGGATATTTGACTGTCATAGGATACACAATAGGATGTTTGACTGTCTTAGGATACACTCCCGCACCCCGGCGCAGAATAGACTTAAGACGGCCCTGGTGTAACTAATTACGTTTGTTACCATAATGAGAATTAGCAAATTATAAAACGGCGTCATACAAAATGGTGATTAGAAACATACCGTCAAAGGTGCACTTTACGACTGAGTAATAACTATATTTGTAACTAAATCATTGACCAGGCGCGGAGCGTACCGTTTGCCTGAAAAATTTTCTCCGAGAAACAACTTTGCTGTTTGGAAATATTTACAGACTTGACTATGTATTGTGTTAAAAGAATAATTAAATATAATAATTACGCACTTTCCTCATACAGAGTGCATACATTCTTGCTTTTCCGTCGTGTCAAACACAAGTTTCTTAATACAATGTTTTAAATTAATCAATTAATTAATTAAAGTCACAATATAAATTGTTAATTCGCTATTCCCTCACCCTAATTTTTGTGAAGACACGTGTTTCTGCTTCTAAATGCCGAATACTTATATCTAATATGATTCAAGAATGAGCCCGTCCATTGATTTAATTTTGGTTTAGACCGCGCACAGCTTGTTTGCGTTCATTTACACTGAAATGATTATATGTGGTTACAGGTGTATACAGTTATAGATCCTGCACCTGATTTATATAAGCGATTATTTTATAATTTATTTAATGCGCCTGCAGCCTAGATCTACAGCTTTTCTTCACTTGCTTGTCCCAGGATGTTGGATGCTTCTACACGTGAATCCGAATAACACGGACTACATAGCCTAAAGCCTATACCGAAAAGGTTGAAATCTAGTCTGTTTTGACCTTTCTCTAATGGCTGACACACGAAGAGTGACGGGAGAAACTAGTCGAGGTGACGGACAGACGGGCGGGGGGGAAGGGGGGGGGGGGGGCACACCATATATTTTATTTATTTATTCGTGATGGACGACACAAAAGATGATTAGACAGTGTCTGTTTCAAGAAGATGTTCTTTAAGCCGTACCAGAGTCGAGCGGCCTGCACGGTGAAGGAATGATCAAGAAAACCAGTACTATGATAGGGGATTTGTAATCGCAGACAATCTCCAGAACGGAGATCTCGTTCATGAGTATCATTAAGAAAACGTAAATTACTTTTTAAATATTGAAATTACAGTAATTTATAGTAAGAGCCGCCCATGGACATGCAACTAGAGGGGTGCTGGTGTGCTGCCGACCTTGCTGAATCCTTATCACAGCTTGTTGTGAATATTCTGTCATGGTGTTCACTCGATGCCAATTTCGGCTTGTTATCATCACACGTCTAGTCACATCATCATAAGACGGTGCATTTGCTCTTAACGTACACAAATACATTAGAAACGCTGGAACCGAAATAGAATTCCCATTGATTAGGAAGTACCCGCGAGAAATATAGTGCTAGAGCTTCACAGGTCGGCCTGAATAAAGGCTTATTTGCACAGGGAGAGTTTCTCGAAAGCGTGGAGGGGAGAAAATCGTTCAAGAATATACTTGCCTAGTATAAACAACTGCTATCATCATGTGATCACTGTTATGATCGAGTTTTGATCGGTATGTGAACAGTTACAAGCGAGAATCGTAAACAATATTCTCGTTGGAACCATTCAAGAAACTCTCCTTTTGTAAATGAGCAGTAAATCAGCGTAACAAAATTAATTTGTCAATACTATACCTGTCTATTACTGTGTTTCCCATCTACCTCGGCATAGTACCTATTCTGGCAATAAAAAGTCAATTAACGATGATAGTATCAAACGGAAGGGATTAATAAAAAAATCCACAGCGTCTGCTCGCCGCCGAGTAAATAATGTCTTAACTACGAACAAATTTCACGTCTTATCGACTTTTAATCATGACGCTTTGTAAAAAATATTACTTGTATCACATTCGGTTGTATTTTTTAATTTAAATTCCGGGAGTATTAGATGGTTTGTCCGTTTTCATTGATTTAATTAGTGTGATAAAGTAACTAATCAATGTATGAGATGCTGGAGCCAAGGTGAAAGGAAAGATATATAGTAAGTTTGTTACGCTAATACAGACATTGATTTAATTATTCTAACGCAACTGGGTCCATCAGGGCCACTATACAATAGAGATCAATTTAAAAATCATATAGTCACACGGTCGGTGTGACAATGGCATATCACCTATTAGTCGTAGTCACACCGGTATGCAGGGACGTAACTAGGCTAAATATCACCCGGGGCAATACCTCACTTTGGCGCCCCCCCCCCCCCCCCCCCCTTTCGCCCACTTAAACGAAGAATGGCCAACCATGACCAATGAAACGAAAACTCTCCTAAACAACACTCCTGAGATTGTTACCAAACATTTACTATACTTTTCATAATTAACTTGGGTAGATAGTAAGTAAATGCTCGATTTCAAAGGTAATAAGTTTATTTTAGAGGTATTGAAATCACGCAATCAATAGTTACATAGTGTATTAGGCCTATACAGTTACACGTATATTTATGTATATCTAAAAGATTCTGAAAAATAGTGAAAAACTTTGGTGAAACTTAAAACCTGAATATGAACTAAAATTTTACTTTACGACTTTTTGTAGCTGCAGAAGTCCTTACAATTTCTACAAAAGATAGTTTAGTTAGAAGCTATTTGGTGCTCTATGGAAATGATGCCAAGGTTGGTAAGTCGTTGCTGTCCTGTCAAGTTTCTGATATATTTTTTTATTATTTTTAATAAATGATAATAAATGCAGTTAAATGCCGGTGATTTACGTCGAAATTGACGCCAATTATTATATTTTTTCTCGTGATTTGTGTTAATTTACGGAAATATTTGTACACTATGTGTCAATAGAATTATATACTACGTATAATTGTACTTTTTCGTTGTTGAATTAATGAATTTTAGTGCCGTTCCGGCTCTGAAGGCGCATTTTTGCTAAAACATGATATGGGAGATTGAGTACTACAGGATAAATAAAGAAATATTTTGAAATGTATTACTTACATTAAATGTCAATACAAAAAATGAGCTATTTAAAATATTTACTCAGAAATGTAAAGCAACTTTCATTTCACCTATAGAAGACCTCAAAAACTTGTATTATTCGCTTAAAACATGAAATGGCTCTTAAGACACAACAACAGTATCACCTACACACATGGATAGCACTACATCGACAATTTTGCTCTAATTCCCGCTGGGGGGTCTGTGCCCCGCTTAACAGGGATCGCACAGGAACTATCTAGTGTAACACTAGATGGTTCCTGTGCGTTTAAATAAGTTAAAACACTAGCTAGTAGTGTTTAAATAATGAAATCGTGTGATGAAGCCAGTGCAATATATAATAGATAATGTTTAAACTAAGCATCCATAGATTACTTACATGCTAATATAAGAAATAAACCACATTTAAGGGTGTAGATTGTTGGCCTGAGATCTCGATTTCGAGCGACCGCAGCGCCAAAGTTTAATGTAACATCCGACGGGGCGGATGAATGACCTAGAGAGCGCGATTTTCAAAATGTTTTGCAACAAACGTTCCACGTTGAGAAATTGTTATTGAACTTGAATATTTACAGCATAACAATAACGTTGAATTTTTGGAAACTAGCTGTTGATTCTTTTTAATAGATTAATAAGAGTAGTTGAGACACAATTTTTATGTTTTTCTATCATTTGACATCTGACATTTTTGTATTCTACTTACCTAAAATTCCAACTATTTATTTATTTGTAATTTCACTACCAAAATTTATTCTAATTCGTAAAATATTCATTCAATAAAATAATTGCAAATTCAGTAGGAAGTGTGTTTATCTCTACGCAAGGAAATGTGCCTATTGCGTAAACTCAAATACTTACTTTTTGTTTACGATCACCTCGTCGATATCTAAAAAAAATCCTAGGGTTTTAAAAAAAATGTCAATAAATGAAACACAAGTATAAAAATGATTTATTTACTACACAATAACAAATATGAGTCGCCATTACTCGCTATCTCAAAAGCGTGCTAGGGTTGTACAAAAATTAGTAAATAATTCATTTATTTACTAATTTTAACAGAAGTTTGTAAATTATTAATATACTAATTAAAAGTATGTAATTAAACAATAACGAAATATGAGTTCAAAATTCTAATGGTTTTTCATTCGATTACGGATCAAGTTCTGATTTCTGCTAATTTGATGATAAAATCAATGGCTATCACAAAACCTATCAGAATGAAAACGTTACCAGCTGCCCGATTCACGTAAGTAATAAAAACCGTAGCGCAGTGACGTCACTTCGTTTTTTGCAAATTTAGCCCTTTTAACCGACTTAAAAAAAGGAGAATTCTCAATTCGCTGTATTTTTGAACCAATTTTTATGATTCTTTACACCAGGTAACTCAGAAATTGTATAGTAATTGAGCTATTGGAAGATTTATGACAATCCAAGACTAGATAAGTAAGTGCGTTTAAAACAGAAAACCAAAAGGCGATTTCTAAGTTCCTAAGTTAAAACGACTTTTGGACTGGCGTGTTTACGTGAATCGACTGGCTGGGTAGTTAAGTTACCTGTATCTTTCAAAATCATTAGGCGTTCTTCTCTTTCATAACACGTAAAGCTCTTTCTTTCCTCTCTTTCATAGCCTCTATGATACTGGGCGCGTCACGAATGGGCATGCTTCGTGACTGCCGAGGATCAACTAATTCTGGAAGTAGGCAATCGTAATAAAACCTAACTAATTTCATCTCCATTTTCTCCTCCCAAAATTTGTCGTCCTTTTCTATAATATAAACTTTCATAGGTACAGTAGCACCAAACCAGATGCCAAGCATGCAAACGTTTCTTTTAGTAATATGTACCTGTCCCTGAATTTGGAAATACCAGTTATGATTTTTATTTATGACATAACCCTTGGAAGCCTTGTCCTTAACCCAAAAGGTATGTTTGGCCATTGCTTCATCAAGAGTCATGCCAGCTAAAGAATGTGGGCACTTAATTTCAATTAAACCGTTTGCATAAATGCCATCTGGTGTAGTACCAAGAAATTCATATTGATCGTCGACGAACAAATCGCAACCTTGTATACTAATATTCTCTTGAATTTCTAACTGTTTAATTGCGGTTTCTTCGTTTTCGATACCGTACCGTACAGCAGGCAAACTGGAGATATTACTACCATAAACGATTTTACGAACAAGAACAGCACAACTTGTGCTCTCTCGTTTTTTACAAACTTCCCCGAACGATGATGAGGTTAGTAATTTTCTCCTTGTACTCATCCACTCAGAACTACTTCTTTGCAAATGGGTCGACCTTTCAAGCTCCTCTCTTTCAGCACAAGACAACTTTAAATCGGCTAAAAAAGATGACTTGGCTTTCTCATATAATTCTGGACTCAGATCAGGTTTTTCGCAGTTTGGTCCATAGTGAGCGTCTTTCGATACAGCGCTGTGGCTCTTTTTCAATCTTAATTTAGGTTTAGCAATTAAACGGATTCTACGATTACAATTTTCCACTTTCGCGATCAAAGGATTAGGACTAGATTTAAATATTACTTCATGAGTTTTACTATGAATCGATCCTGTATTAAAAGACACAACAGCAGCTGCGCATCGGCCCGCATAAGAACCACGGGAAGAATAATTTACACGCTTACCCCCTACTAATTTGGCAATCACTGCGTTAAAACTTTCAACTATATTACTTGTACAATTATGAATTAAACTTCTAGAATGATATGACAGTCTTTTACTTAAAATGTGTACCGCGTCCATTAATCCGCATCCAACAATTGCTGGAAGCAACCCAACAGGTTCTATTCGACGAGTATCAGGTCTACAGAAATACTCCTTGCAATATTGGTGATTACCAAATACGTGTTGTGGACCATTTAGGATATCTTCACTAAGATTTTTTATTTTTTCTTCGAGTGACTGATTTTGATCGCCCCAATATTTAATAGCGCATTTTACACCCGTTCTTAAACGCAAATACCTTTCTTTTAGGAATTTCCGCAATTCGCAAGGATACTTAGTGTCTTTCGACAGTTTCTCCAAGCTATTGCAGTAGTTTCGTAAAAGATGATTTTTGCATTCAATTTTCTCTACTGTTAAATTACCGTACGGTCGCGAATCTAATATTTTTTTATAAGTACTGGAATCGCCGTCTGCTACAAATTTATTATAAATTACACCGTGATCAACAATGGAACGTTTAAACCCCTCAACTATTATGGTCGATTCCATACCGGTAGATGATCCCGAATAATTCTTGAAACAACGGTGTTCCGAGGGCTGACTGTCGTTCTTTGCGGCTCGTGCACAAACTACGCAGTATTTATTTTTAACTCCAAAAAACAATACTTTATTAGTTTTAATGCCAATTATCGCAGCTGCGCCGGACAAGGCGGAAAAATTCTTACCATAAGATCTCTTGCTCCAACAACCGTCAACAGCAACAGATAT
The DNA here is from genome assembly GCA_914767545.1 of Sesia apiformis. Classification (NCBI taxonomy): domain Eukaryota; kingdom Metazoa; phylum Arthropoda; class Insecta; order Lepidoptera; family Sesiidae; genus Sesia; species Sesia apiformis. The sequence continues at coordinate 241,403 of OU611964.1, forward strand.
TAATGGTGTACCATTTTTATCAACACTACCTATAGACACTGCGTACTCCGCTTCTTCCTTGACAGCTTCTGCCATGGAATGTGCTGCTGTCTTTTCCCACCAATCGCAAACCGTATTATTAATTTCATTGTATAATGAAGGTGACATGATTGGTAGGGCTACTGCGGCAGTTAATGTTTTTAACTGATAGTAGCTCCCACCAGATGATATGATACCAGATACAATTTGATGATTCACTTCCATTCTATCTTCTTTCTTTTCAATCAAACACACAGTAAATTTCATACTACACATACTACATTTCATGATGAGTTTTGAGTCCAGACCAACTTTTACTTCACCTATTATACTGAGGTAACTTAACTTACAATCCATTGGACCGTGGTCCCCTATGGCCTGAAGAGCTTTAAAAAAAAAGAAACGTCTACAACTCTACGCCCAACTTCCATTTCATCCACCTTTCCCTCTTGGTCGTTTTCAATAACTAGTTCCTGTAAAGAAAGATAATGGCTTGATTTTTTTTATAAAAAATAATTAAAAATTTAAAAAAATGCAAAAGAATTAATACAATATTAGGTTCCTGATGAATAGAAATTATAATTTCTTTACGCATTAGGTATTGTTTTTTTATGACGTCACCTATTTGAACGTAAATTTTCTTTTGAGAAAGTAATTGAGAAGTATTTCGGTACTAAGGTGTTTGTCTCTCGATGAAAATAATAAATATTGCAAGAAAAATCTATAGGTAGGTATTGAGATTTTGTCTTCGCCCATCACTAACTAAGTAGTTTGTTTATTTATGTAACAAGTCTACAAGAATTACGTATAACAACTTACCTCTATACAGCGCGTAGCATTGTTGCTCAGAGTCTCGGCCCCAAGGTTTTCTTTATTTTCAATACTGGAAATATTATTCATCAATATTATCCACTTTTTATTTATTTTGTACAACCCTAAGCCAGACGCTAGGCGCCTCGCGTCTGTTTGGCGGTATAGGTATGTCGACAAAGTTGCGCTGTCGCCTACCTACTTCCACAATTTGATATTTAGACAATACTAGCCGACCCGGCGAACTCCGTATCGCCTTTTTTTTTTTTTAAAAATCCTATTATTTTGATATTACATACAGATACTTCAATTTTATTTATCAGTATAGATATAGATAATACAAACCAATATTTACATGTTATTGTAGGTATATGTCTGAATCGGGCGATGTAAATCATATGACATATTGTATTAGCTTTGTAATGTACCCTGTTCAAATGCGATAATAAATAAGTAGGGAGGAACTTACATTTTATTCCGAGATCTTTTGGCTTTCATATTTTTATAATGCGTACAAAACTTTCTTTTCCCTGGCATGCCACTCAAATTCAATCAGTCCTGCGAAAAAAATAGCCTATGTTACTCAGTGATAATGTAGCTTTCGAATGATAAAAGAATTATTAAAATCAGTCCAGTACTTTTTGAGTTTATTCGTTACATACAAAAATCCAAATCTTTCCTCTTTATAATACCTATTAGTGTAGATATTGTATTTTTTACGATTTATATCTAGTTCCATCATGGTTTTCTTTCAGACATTCATTATATCGATACTTTCTACTAACTGAAAATAAATTAATTATAAAAATGTTATACTTACAGTTTTTTACAAAAAACACAAATTCACAATACGTAATTCTGCTGTCTGCAGCCGACAAGCGTGGTGTCGCGTTCACTTACAGAAAGGAACTGCCGCTGCAGACCACCGAGATTGCACGAATGAAACGAACGTTTTATCCCATACATTTGTGTATGAAAAATTTACCTTAAAATATATCTAGATTTTAGGGCTTTAAAAGAGGAAGTCTTTGTTTGTAAAGGTATAAAAAGAAGTATACAGCTATACTTATTGGTTTCTTCAGTGTTCAAAAAGTGTTTCTTTTTATCAATTTGTGTTGATTTATGGGGTTAAATCTGAAAAATACGAAGTCATGTTTTTGCATTTTTACTCAATTTTGTGCGTTTGTTGACGTTTATTATATAACAACTATTAGGTTTAAGAGTTTAATATAAGCATGAACATACTTATTGGTCTTTGATTGTAATATATACAAATTATCATTGATATCAATCATATGTAAATAGGTTAAATATGAAAAATCGTAACACTCTTTTCGGTGATTTTCACGATCTACACCCTTAAATTATCGCCAACTTGCACGATCTCTATAGACCAGTGGTTCTCAAACTTTTTAAATGACGGAACCCTTTTGGGAAGCAAAATACTTGATGGAACCCTACAATAAAACAATTATTTTTATAAGTGTATTCTATATTAATCAGCATAATAAAAGTACAATGTATCAGTTACTAATTATTATTTACTTCACCACTTGGTAAGGACAATAATAGAAAACATTAAAAAAGAAAAAATCTAACTAGTGGGAGGTATGAAACTGTTTTTTATTTTTCATCAATTGCTTGATATCAGGTTTGATGGAAGAAAGTTGGAGTCTCATATCAGCTTCGGCGTCCAGTCTATTGCGATATTTTGTTTTCGTGGCTGCGTAGGTAGAGAATCCTGTTTCGCACAAATATGTAGTTGGGAACGGGAGAAGAATATCCAGAGCCATTTGGCCAAGCATTGCATATTCATCTTGGATTCCGCACCAAAAATCATTAAGAGGCGTCGTTTTGAACAATGACTCCATACTTGTGTCTGATGACATTTCTAAAAGAGATTCATATATCTCATTTGACATGTTTTCAGGCTTTTCCAAGTTGGGTAAAAAAGGATTATGAATCCAGGAGTTCACTTTAATTTTTGTATTGTGTTCTTCGGGAAAATACTTTTCAAAAGATGCGCGCATCGAACTGAGATATTGGACCAATTCTTCAAACACATTATCTTCAAACATTTCTGAGTCGTTTTCGCTAACAAACTCACTGAGTAACGTAAAACTTTCTATTTCTTTCTTACCAATGCAAATGATCCAAAAATCTAATTTTCTTTTAAAAGCAGTTATTTTATTATAGGCCTGAAACACTGTTGTCTGTTTACCTTGCAACGATAAATTTAATTCGTTAAGTTTTTGAAAGATATCCGCCATAAAAGACAATCGGAACAACCAAGTTTTATCATACAAACGGTCCTTCAAATTAAAAGAAGTATCTGCTGAAAGAAACATTTGTAACTCGGCTCTAAGTTCAAATAGCCTTGTTAAAGTTTTTCCCCGAGACAGCCATCGCACTTCTATATGGAGCAGCAGTGTTTTATGTTTGCTGCCATAATCTTCACACAATAATGAGAACAATCGGGATTGTAGTGGTCGTGATTTGATAAAATTAATTATTTTTACCGCTTCATCCATAACTAATTTTAGATTAGACGGCATTTGCTTCATCGCAAGTGCTTGTCTATGCAGAATACAATGACTGGAACTACAATTAGGCGCTTTATTTTTCATTCGTGACACTGCTCCTGCTGTTTTACCTGTCATCGCCTTGGCCCCATCTGTACAAATGTCAATGCAATTGTTCCAACTGAGATTATGTTCTTCAAAAAATATATTTATTTTATTAAAAATTTCTTCCCCGGTAGTGTTTGTAAGCAGCGATGAACACATAAGCATGTCTTCTTCAAAAGAACTTTTATATGGATATCTCACAATAACCAGCAGGATAGCCAAACCAGCGACATCAGTCGACTCGTCCATTTGCAAAGCGAATCGTGTATTTTGTAGACGTGTAACTAGTTCTTGTTTGACGTAGCTTGCCAGATCATGGATTCGTCGTGAAACAGTATCGTTTGATAGCGGAACAGTAGAAAGATGCTTTGCAGATTTTTCATCAAGCATACATTTTGTTATGTCTAATACACATGGTTTTATTAATTTCTCAGCGATAGTGTGCGCTTCACCTGCTTGTGCAATGCGATAGCTAACTAAGTATGATGCCTCCGTGGCCTTTTCGTTGGTAGTTTGTGTTACATGCATCATATTTTTTTGACTTTCTAATAACTGATCTTTTTTGCGAACAAAAAATTCTTTATTCTTGTCTTTAGTTTCGGGGTGTACGGTTTCTAAATGTCGACGCAATTTGGCAGGTGCCATGGAACTATTAGGAAGCAGTTTACTACAGAGCATGCAGAGAGGTGAGCCGTTGGAATCAACAAATCCGAAACTGATATAAGATTCATCATACTTCCTTTTTTTCGTCTTTGAAACCGTCGAGCTTGACGTCGTGGCACTCGTGGCATCATCTTCTGGATCGGTGATTGCTAAATTCTCCGCGCGCATTGCTTTTGAACATTCAGCGTCATTAGAAGATGTTGTTGGAACACGTTTAACACCTTTAAGCCAACGTTCCATTCTTCTTTATTTATAATGTTACAAGTCAGGATAGTGGGGTTTAAATAATGCACAATCGTTACTGCGTATAAGAGACTAAATTTAGAACCTACAGGGAAGAAATGTATAAAACTGAGACAACAGAATACAGCAGGCAGTAAAACAATGAACACTAGTTTCTCGCTAGCGAGCTTGTAAGTAGGTAGTAACTTATCGCTCCGAACGCTAATCATCAACTGACGACGCCAACGCGCGATCGCCGCTTTTATACTTAGTCCTAGACTCGATCTCAAATATTCTCGAAAATACTCGAGTCGGCACCTTTGATAAACAAAAAGCAAAAATAAAAACAGAAATTTAAAAATAGCGTTGTAAACAATATCGACTTTATCCTTTGAAGTTAGAGACGAAAGTCGCTAGTTGACAACTATAGCGTCTAATTCAGAGGCGGCTTTTATCAAAGAGACTGAGCGCTTACAAGTATACTACCCGCTCGTTTTAAGTTTGCCGCTGGCGATAGGTATGAGTGTATGACGTTCGAAATTTTTTATTTAATTGTAACAATAAAAATTGTGTACGTTAGATATTTGGGTAAAACTATGACACATTATAAGTTTTGTTGTCACGTGGGGGAGGGTACGCGCATTCCACAGACCGGCAAACTTAGAGCGAACGCGTTGTACAAGTATAAAATTGTTGAGACCAAACTTATGAGATATTGTACCAGCTAATGTAACACAAGCTTATACAAATACAAATAAATAAATAAATAACATTCATAGCGTTTTGTCTCCGCGCGGCCGCGGAGTCCGCACAGCCGCGGAGCGACCAGAGAGAGGTGTTTTGATTTTTTTATTTCTAAATTCTTGCGGAACCCCGACAGAGGTATCACGGAACCCTAGGGTTCCGCGGAACACACTTAGAGTATAGCTGCTATAGACTATAGACCAATCAAAATCGAGTACCTTCCCGCGCGCCGGAGTGCACTGCGCTCTAAATCTTTCTTCACATTTCCAGACTTTTCTGGACTCTGGAGATATCCTTATGACGCAATAACTCAAATCTTTGGAGCGCCAGTTTAAAATTTTATTAATATTATTTATTTATTTTATTATTTTTATCTTCCACTTGTATTTTTTGGAAAACAACAATTGCTATTTTGGCGCCCCTGAAAAGCCGGCGCCCGGGGCACAAGCCCCGTCAGCCCCCCCCTAGTTACGTGCAGGGGCATACCGGCATACCGGCAGGGGCCGGTATGCCGTAGTCACACCGGTATGCCGTAGTCACACCGGTGTGACAAAATAGTGTGACCATGTGTTCGAAGTGCATATAGTTTGATAGAATACATTTACGTTCTGAAGTCATTAACAAAAAAAATCGATGACAGCCAGTCCGTTTTTTATTTATTTATTTATTTTTTTTTATAGAGAAGAGGGCGGACGAGCAAGCGGTCTCACGTGATGGTAAGTGTTACCGCCGCCCATTTACGTTTTAGAAAAATAAAATAAAAGACAGCTAGTCGTACCTAATTAACAATATATTTTATCATTTAAGTATTATTCGGGTATGTTGAAATTTCCCTTTTGGGACTCTATGAAAAGTTTACACGTCTTTATTTTAGAACTACCAAATCGATTTGAATCATCTACGAACTTAATCGTCCTAATTTGAAATTCCTAATTTTACAGTAGATACAGCCGATTGAAGTTATGAAACGTTATAAAAACTTATATTAAATAGTCAAATATACTTCTTTATACTTCTTTAAAAGACCTTGAATTATTTATAAATCTTTATTAAACAACATTTTATACAACGCTAGAAGTTAAAATCAATAGAACGTTAGATCGACATTATAAACTAGGCAGACACACGCATGTGCATTAGCGAGTTGCAAATACTTTACTATACTTATACTCCAACGTTCTAGAGTGGGTACTTTATATTCAACAGTTAATTATGTTCTAGATAATACTAATTTAAAGCTATTAATAAATATAAATAAAGGCGTTCGTTCGTGTGGATGTGTACGTGTTGTTCGTAAGATCAACTCGCGCCGGCGCACGGCGCCGCGCCGGCAGTGTTTGTTGCCGCTAGAAATAAGGCGGTCCACACGCCGACTTATTAGTGACTGGGCTAGGTAATTGATCGATATAAGTTTCGTCCCACTGCAGGGCATAGGTATTTTCTGGTAAAATACTGAATTTCAGTATCCCTCCCTGCTAACCTGCCAACTCTCCACCACCCATGGCCCTGTCAACCTTACGGTTATAAGGACGGAGTTGTGGGAAATGCGCGCGATACTTGCGTGGGCTATTTCCCGCACTCACTTTCTTGACTCCCAACAAATTTGCTACATCTGTCTCCATTTAAAACTTCTCCCCTTTCCGAGGCATGTACGAGAAACAACACAGGTTTGTCACCGGGCAGTTCTAATGGCCGCCTCTTTCAATGGCAGCAGTGCGCGAATTGTAGCAGCAGTGCGAAGTTCGCCTCCGATGCTACCAAGTCCGCGCACTAAATCGGCCCCTCTGCTGCCCGCACTACATCATCCCACATTCTACATCGCTCTTGCTCGTACAACTCACAATGCCAAAGCACGTGGTCCCTATACTTGAAAGACAGGAATTTCGACAAATCGTAACTTTTATTTACATATTTCCTCGCCCTCGCTGCGGGTAGCAAGGGGAATCGGGAAGAGTGCGGGAGGGGGTCTGGACGAGAGTACCGGGATGGCGTGACTCTCTGTCATTCTCTATTTAGCTAGTTACTTAATGTTGTTATAGTTGTTTCTTATTTCTTGAATAAAACACACGGTAAACGTAATTTTTATTAGTTCCTAGACTATACTTATGACCTAACTTGTAACCCAGACAAACACAAATATAAAATAAATGGAAAGTAAAAGGTAAAACACAAAAACATTGACATAAACTAAATTAGACAAAATAAGAAAACCAAACTGCCATAATCAACAACATTATTATATTTACATAAAACATGTAACATAACACTCTATAACGGTAAATAGGCATGTAAATAACATCACATAATCACAATTTTCGGTCAAACAATTCCTCTTGTCAGGAAGACCAAATATCTCGGAGTCACTCTAGACCATAGACTGACTTTCCGTGAACACATCAAAACGGTCCGGAACCGAGCCGCCTTTGTGCTGGGTCGCCTCAACCCCCTCATATGCGGGAGAAATAAAATGTCGCTTAGAAATAAGTTGACATTATACAAAACTCTCGTCCGACCCATTATGACCTATGCTAGCGTTATGTTCGCACACGCAGCTCCCTCCAACATTAAAATCCTTCAAGGAATTCAGAACAGATTTATGCGCAAGGCCGTGGCTGCACCATGATACTTGCGTAACGTTGACCTTCACAAGGACTTGGAACTTCCCTCCATCGTCAAATACATAAAAGACACCGCTACTATGACGCTATCTCACACCATCCCAACCCTCTGATTGTCTCCTCCCTCACCTACATACCGGACAGGAGTACCCCTCCCCGCTATCGTCGCCTGCGGCACATCCTGGACGATCCCGACGACTCGATCACTGCCGCCAATGCGGTTTTCACACTGCACTCAAACACAGCACACAGTCACCGTCCCCACCGGCGGAGACGTGGACGTCCCCCTCGTTACACCGTTAACACACACCGGCCCTCAGCCAACCCTTTTACTAGGTATCAGCACGTGCCTGGGCGCTTCTCGCCGACTCGCGAACCCGCGGTATCCCCCCAATGCAACGCCCTAAGCCGAGGTCCGTTTCTTTCGCCAGTTTACCGGCCGGAGGAGCCCTTAGGCTCGTTGCAACACACACTTTGTTCCTGGCTGAGCGCCTTCTGCGCTCGCCCCACATCAAACACGACCGATGACTCTTGAAAGGCCACTAGGGCCACAAGAATTTAGACATTCACGATGTTAAGACAAATCGAGGTTTTTTAGTCGGTACAAGTCCGGCACTACCTGGGCCCCATTCCCAGGTGTCTATGAGGATTTTTCTTGATTGTCTTTCCTAACAAAAAAAAAAAAAAATTGGGTCGCTATGCGCATAGCTGATTTGATACTACGACATTTTTCTCGTATGCACTATTTACACCTGCTTATTGCAGTTTATATATAGTCCATTTGCCTCAGCACATTGTTATAGGTATATTATACACGTTTTACAAATGACACTGTTACTTATTCATGCACTCACAATTCTGTTGTGTACATATATATGGTATATACCTGTGAAAAGTGGCTCTTTAATGTCAAAAATATCATCAAACTGGCTCGAGTTACTGGCTGAGTGTATTTCGGCCCTAATATCTTAACTCGCAGGGTTGTATCTGCCGATAGGCAATTATTTGTCAGTATCGGGCGATCTGTAGTCGCGCGAATGAAGAGTGATGTTACTCTATAAATGTTTCTGTTCACAATTAAAGACAAAAATTATCAAGAAAGGAAGATAATGTTCAATTTATCTGAACGCGACACTGTAACCAGTCCCTTTATCGTCCCGCGCTGGACATTGAAATCCTCATCCACATTGTCTAGTGCACGAGGGGTGTGTGGTGGTGTGTGGGCCTGGAGAAACTACTCCACCACTAAACATGTGCTGCTTTAAGACCATACATTCGTCATGCACAAGACAATGTACAGTCAGCAACAAGGTAATGTACGTATACCTATCGGTATCTTAATGCGCTTGTAATAGGGACAAGAATCGAACTGTTTTCGGTATATTAGCGTGCTGCTGACTGTACTTGAGGAGACCCATATCCAGCAATGGACGACAAAAGGGCTGGTTACAGTTTATGGTAAACATTTATTCTTCTGTGTTTTTATGTATTTAAAAACTTTATTGTACTTAATCGTATAAAAGGCGAGCTTAATCCCTGGAGGCATTCTCTATCTGCTAACCTTTGAATTGAACAGAGAGGCACGTTGGGAGGTGCAATAAAATATAGGGGGAGAGTGCATGCTGCATTCCCACAGCCGCTAGGCGCATTCGACAGGGTACGTTACTCCTCTCTCACAGAATACTACCTTGAAATGTACTGCATTTCCTACTTCACCATATTTCCCCAATGTACGTACGTGTTTCGGTAGTGAGTGAGCCCATTCCCATCCCATCCTATCCCTCCTCATATTCACAACCCTTTTCCCAATCCATTCCTTAATCTGCATAGGTAGGTAGCATATCCGGGGGTGTGCCAACGTTTGTCATTCTGGAGTGATGTTGGCATGTATCGCGGATGTCTATGGACTGTGTGCTCGACTGCCGCCTTTTTTCTATATACATCTAAAAAAAATATAGCTTTAGAAAAATTGTATAAATATAGTTTTAGATATCTCAAAGCATTTTAAAAACGTAGTGTTGCCAGTAATCTTGACAGCAATTAATTAACTAAAATTATATTTTCCTCTGAATACCAATGTACTCCACCACCGTAAATTTTTCTCCAATTGGGACACAGATACATGGGACATATAACTGCGTTTTGATTGTCCCCATTACTCAGCGCACGGCACCTGCCTTCACCGATTTTCGGGGACGCGTGTTTCTGAACGCGTGTAACTGTATCCGGGCGAAGTCATATGTTGTCGTGGCTAGGGTTGGCAAAAATTTGACTATCTGTAAAACGGGCATTTTATTTTACACTGCCGGCTGGTTCACACCGACCATGGTCAAGAGCTAATTATGACCATGTTTGGTGTAAGTCAGTGATTACGTTTGATGAAACGTTAATGAAGACCCGTATAAAATAGATGTCTGAGAAACAGGATAATTTTAAGTTATCTAATATTATAATTTAACTCGTTCCCTAAATGAAAATTAGTTTATATTTTTTTTAGGTATCTAATGTATATCAATAAAAAGTCCATGGCTCGACGTACAATCGTAATATATTTTTTAACAATCTTCATGACACCAAACAATTGCTCTCACCTTGTTATTATGTTGCCACGGTAGAGTAGCGAGCTCTTTTTGCTCTTTGGACGGTAAGCGTTACAAAAGAGGTTCGAATGCTACAATGTCATAAATTTTGTAACTTTGAATAGGATTAAAATAGATTGAGCGGACATACAGTAGCTTACATAGCGTTATAAGAAGCAATGCACATCAATCAGTCTGACGCTATTGAAATGGTAAAATAGTTTTATTGAAATACAAAATTATTGAATTGTAAACACTTAGACAATCAATACCCAAAATATGTACGATTGATCAAAGTAAAAGTTCTTAGAATTGGCTACTGAACAATTCAATAGAAAAAAAAAAACGAATTTGAATTATGAAAAGGGAACTCTTTGCTTGTCAAACGCCACTAAATTTTCAAATCTGTTTTTTGTTTTTAGCGGCAATTTGAAAATTACTTGTGTTTGCGGAAAAAATAGTTTAACAAAAGAATACTTTCGGTCAATGATATTTAATGATTTTCGTTGCGGTCTAAACCAGAAACAAAGTTACAAAAGACTTATGTTAGCATTAAGTGATGAAGCTCCATCCAGAGCCACTACTTGCTGGTACGTGGCCTCCATTCCAGAACTCATCTAACCCATCGGTTATCGGTGGTGCCGCAAACATTATGACCACTGCCATATCAGCATGCTGATTTTATGAGCTATGTCGGTGACAAATCATATGGGTAAGAAAATTATTAGAAAACTTTTCCTACGATCTCAATACAATAGTTTAATGGTTAATTTCCAAAGAAATTACCCAAACTTCTTCATGAGAAAACAACCTCAATCATATTACATCGTTATGACAACCCTATTAAGATTGTGGAGTGGCCGTGTCGCGGCGGGTTAGAGCCGGCCGACAACATAATACAAGTTGTCAGTCCGTCGAGTTCTGTGGCTCGGGTTACAGCATGCGTGATACATGCGTGCGTGCTTGCTTCTATCTCATAGTCATATCTAAGTTCACTTTAGATTAATGCACTCTCTGAATATTGTTATTATTATGATATTTCCATATTCCAGGCCTTGAGAAGTCCTCAAGGCCGAGGCTAGAAACGTATGCTGTAATCTCACGGTCGCTGAGCGTGCCCGACCACCACGTTTTTATTTGTTTTAAGTGAACACTGCCGCTCATGGACATCCGCGATACATGCCAACATAAGCCCAGAATAACAAACGTTGGCACGCCTCGGGATGTGTTGCATTTTTAGGATTTAGGATTGGATTTGGGGAAATGGAGAATAGGAAGTATTACTGGCAGACTGGCAGACATAATGTACATGATTAGTTGTTTGTGAGACTGGTAGACATAATGTACATGATTAGTTGTTTGTGGAACTGGTAGACATAATACACATGATTAGTTGTCTGTGAGACTGGCAGACATAATGTACATGATTAGTTGTTTGTGAAACTGGCGGACATAATGTACACGAGTAGTTGTTTGTGAGACTGGCAGACACAATGCACACGGTCAGTTATTTGTGAGATGGGTAGACATAATGTACAAATTGCTTTAAGAATTCGTGTTTACTTATATCACACTGTACCCATCAACTTGTCTCCCTAATGTTGAATATAGGCCTTTCCAAAGGCTCGCTGCCACACACGATCCTCGGCTTCTCGCATCCAACCACCAGCGAACTTCTTCATGTGGCGAGACCACATGGCCGGAGGGGGGCCCGCATCGCGTGTCTCGGTACGTGCTCTCCATTCCAGGACATATATTTTATTTACTTATAGAATACAAATATTAAAACATACATACGTACACTAAGTAGGTACATATAATAAATACATGTTTACCCGTGATATTAGAATAGAGAAATATAATAATAATAATAGATACTCTTTGTGCATACAATAGTTATTACATGTGCACAAATAATAAATGACAGAATACAATAGGCGACCTTATCGCTAAGGCAATCTCTTCCAGGCAACCTTAGGATAGAGAAAAATAAAAGGGATATAGGTAGTGCCAGGGCCGTCTTTACCAGGGGGTGCAAGGGGTGCGGTGCACCCCGGGCGCTCACCTTTTAAAGGTAATGAAAAAATATAACGCTATAGTAAACAATTACACAATAGGATATTTGACTGTCATAGGATACACAATAGGATATTTGACTGTCATAGGATACACAATAGGATATTTGACTGTCATAGGATACACAATAGGATGTTTGACTGTCTTAGGATACACTCCCGCACCCCGGCGCAGAATAGACTTAAGACGGCCCTGGTAGTGCAAAAGAACCGAAATCCACAGATGGATCATGTTAAATATATACTCATCGATAATAAATATAGTATAATAAATACATATAATAATAAATAACTTAATAATATATAAATACATATATACATATCTACATGTACACTGCACACAATATCAGTTCGTAAATAAGATTAAAGAAAAATAGGAGGGAATTGAAGGAATATTATAGTGTTGTTAGGTTTTGAAATTAAATAAGAGTTCAAATTTTAAAAAATATAACGACTGATTGGCGCATTTGGTACTGATCTGAGTGTGTGTTTGCTTTTGTGTGTGTTTCTGGACCCACGACACAGGGAATCCTAGTGCGGTCGTATATAAAAACAATATTTAATCGAGAGAGAGAGCAACTAAGTAAGGATTTAATTTAACAAAAAAGTGAAAATGTAATCAAGAAGATTTTCCCTAGATAATATTCGATACAAGCCGGCAGCTACAATAGTCGAACCGGTCCGATAATTCGATTAAGATCGTAATCGTAGTCAATTAGACCGGGTGCCTGAATCACAGTCGTATTTAACTAAGTTTATTGACGATCAAATGATATTAAATTCACATTTCATTATAATGTTGATAATGATATAAATCTTTTGACGTCACTGTTTATTGGCGTTTCCTCTCTGTGGATGCCATTCCGATTTATGGAAGTAAATTTCAAGGTTGCAACGTTTTTGCTCAGATGGTAGAAGGGAAATTTCTTTATCAGTAAACGTATTAAAATTAAAAAAATCTGCAACAAATGAAAGACACTTAGATAAGAAACTGAAAACTGAACTGTGTATATAAAAACTACTTACCCTAATAAGGTGTTTTTTTACAAATGTATTTTTATATTATAGCAGGACTTCAGTAACATGCGCCACTCCAAGCGTTCTATAGGATATTCACAAACATACAGATACAGAAAGCTTTACCGAGGTGTAATAGGCACGTCTTTACAGATTGAAAATAAGACAGTAGAATGAATAAAAAAGTAATCGAATCTTCTCACTGTTCGTTTAAATACAAGCCTTTTAAAAATGGACCCATAAAACCTATGTAAACAATTGTTTTTTTATAAGAAAGCAGAAGTGGATATTGTCGAATATGGACATTTACGATACACGTCAACATCAGTCTAAAATAAACGCGGACCCGCCTCTCGACCTTTGGAAGTTTAGGAATAGGTTTAGAGAAAAAGTTGGAAAAATTAGCAGAGATGGAATAGACTCTGATGGGTATGGGCTCTGGCATATTTGCTCATTACCGAAACACGGGGGAATAGAATAAAATGGAAAGAAATGCAGTATAGTTGTTTATAGCATGATAATTGATTTATTTTTCTAAAATACTTCCTTTTTTTAATTGGGTTTCAGTATCAATACTTTATATTTTGTTGTTCTATGTTAAGGTTGATGTAGTAAAAGAAAATGACAGATAATGAGAACTTGCAATGTCGACGGCGCAACCGCATGCTCCCTGCTGTTGCAGGTGTCCATGGGCAGTGGTAACACTTACCATCACGTGGGACCGCTTGCTGGTCCCCCCACTTCTCTATAAATAAAACTTTTCCCGGGTGATATTTATATTGTTACAGGTTCTGGGAATAGGAAAAAAATGTTTCATCTTACTGGTTTTTAATTCAGGTTTATTTATTGACCCGTAATTATCTTTGAGAATGTCGTAACCTTTAACCAGCCCTTGTATCGTCCACCGCTGCACATGCGTATGTTCGTGGACATTCAAATACAAATCATTCATTTGCCTTAATAAAATAAGCCTAAGTAAAATATAATTTTTCTTACACATTTACAATTACAAGGAACCAAGTAAAATAGAAGATACACGGTCTTAGCATTCAGGCTGCATTCTGGACACATGCCACTCAATAAGTTTGGATACCTCATGAAAAAGGCTAGCTCTCCAAATTGCGATATATGTGGAATTGTTGAAGATGTCCAACAGTTGTTGGTGGAGTGTGTCCGTGGATCAACAGGAACGGAAGGCCTTAGTGAGGGCTCTCGATCTGAACAGGAATGATGTTTGTATGTTCCATAAGATACTAGGAGAACCTAATTCACGAGCAGCATTTAATTTGTACAGATTCGTTGTTGTACAGATTGTCTACAACATTAATGTTGTAGAATGTAAGTTTAGGGCACGATGGAACTGATATCATGTGCCAAGGCATAAAAGTTTCTTAAAAAGAAAAATTGCAATTATTAGTATAAAATTTTTAAACACGTAAAAGTCGGCATTAGTTCCCATTAGTAAAAACATTGTCATACATTGTCTCGTGCACGGGGAATACGGTGTAGGAGGGGGGGGGGGGGGGGGGGGCGTGGCATGGTCCAGCACACGGGTTCAGTGCGGATCGGTGTACTTTGGTTTTTCTTACTTCCAAGCTAATAATAATATAAAAAATAATAATAATCAAAATCGACCTAAAGAATGTGATACGAGAATGGATATCCTCTTAGGCTATCACCGTATGATGTTCGCCTCAAAATCAATGTAAAAACCGGTACCTATAAGTAAAAAAATGTTGCCACGTACAAGAGAAGATACAAGCATCTCAAACAGTAATTAGAAGCTAAAAAGGTTTACCTATCTATTTGAAATATGTTCTGTCCGATGTTTTATCAACACTTAATTGAATGATTAAGGAAATAAACGATATTGAATAAATCAAATTACAAATAGCGCTTAATAAAGAGACCAAAATGATTATAATATATGGAGCGGGCAATCGGAAGCTATGACCGCCATTAGCAGTCAAATTGACCGCGGCGTGGGAGCGTAACAATTTTACTTTTATCTGTGAGCTTTTTACCGCAAAAAGCTCGGAGCAGGTTGTCGCGGAGTCGAGGCGAAGCGCGGGGCAGTGCGCGCGCGCCGCTTGCCTTCGTTCGACGTCTGTCACGTTTGGGCCAGGACAAGCCACCCGGATTGGACGATTTGAAAGCGAACCGCCGAATTGGGCAGTTGCGACAGTGTGCGAGATTAAGGACCCATATGTGTGCGTTACCTGTTATCCCCGCGTGTGTAAGTGTGTGTGCAGTTGTGAGTGAGTGAAAAAAGCCGCATGAAGCCGCGGCTTCATTTAAATGAGGGCTGCAGGGCTGGTGCAGCGGATGAAGAGATAAATCTTGGTGCGTTGACCGGGTGCGGGTTCGATGGCCCGGGTATTTGTGTCGTTGCGAATATACCGTGTCTAGTGAACCGAACAGATCCAGGGAGGATAGGAGAGTGATCGGCGACAAGGATCCCGTTATAGAAATAAGGACTGCTTTTGCTCAACGTAAGTATTCTTAAGCTAAACCTCATAAGTGCTAGATTTTATAGTTCGCGATTACAGATGCTGGACTAATGGTTGTTATACAACCATACTCTCATAAAACCAATCATAATATTTCATAGCGGAAATTTTTAACTGACTAGGCAAACGTTAAACTCAAATCATGTAAAGCGCATATTAATAACTTATTGTAAATGTTGCAATTACACTGCAGTACAGAACGTTTCCTTTCAGCAGCCTTGTGGATGGACGAACAGGCATTGTAGTAGCCGACGGAGATCTTAAAAACAGGAACCGATAGATAAGTAATAGCTGTAGCTTTGGTATGCGCCGTGAGAGTACAGCTCTCGTAAAGCAAACCATACAACTCGGTAAAACTTTATAAAATAGATGAGACTCCAATAGGACTTAAATATAATGGGTTGAGAAAAATAAACAATTTAACATAATGGATTGCAGTAGGGTTTTAACGAATGTTACAATCAATGTAATTGGCGATAGTAAAGCTGAGAAAAATTGCTTTAAGCTTTGAGAAATTCAAGTGATAATTAATAGTTGCTACTTTTCTCAGTGAATATTTCTTTGAAACAATTACCAACATTTAAGAATGCTACCATCTCCAACGCCTTAATTCTTTTACTAACCGGACGACCGTATATTAAGCAATTTGTTCAAATAATTAAGTAATCTCCTTTACAGCGAAATTGCCGTCTATTTACAATGGCTCATTCGATCATCTCAAGAGTCGAACAAATGGCTGTCCTAAAAACAGCGCATTATGGTCATAAGATCATCATAATAGTAACAACGGCCAATGAGCCGGTTGGAGCGTGATGGCGCGAAATGAGAGGTGTGAACGATGACTGGTGATCGACGACCGAGATCGTCAACGGTCGACCTGTAATCTAGGACATTTACTAGGAAAGGGCAGTAAAAAGCGGAGCCGAGTGCAACTGGCTGATGGAGTATTGATGTTACTTGACGCCGGCAAAAAACAACGTTTCTAAACAGTCTTTCTAACCACCACTTTCTTTCGTAGCTTGCGTTCTTACTAAAGCAATTATTGGCTTACACTTTTACAACTACAAATGAGCTCCTTCCGACAAATATATTAATAGTTCCTCGCCGTAAAGTTTTACGGCAGATTAGCATAACAACGAGGAAGCTGTGAAGTGCAAATTACAACAGTGCAACGAGGCTTCGTGAAATGCGACTATAAAAGCGTTAATGGATATAATGTGATTGTATCAGCGAAATTATGAAACGAATTAGGACATTTGCTGTTGTTGTTGAGCGAAAATCTTGGAAGGTAATCCTTTTCGTCACATATAATGTTTGTAATTGAGAATTAAGCTATTAATGGAACATTGAAAATTTAAATTAAACGGGAAACATGCCGCAGTAAATAGATACATATTTAGAATATTCTAGGAAAATAAGTCATTAGAGAGATTTCTTTTTTTTTCGGGCACACACGGAATATTAATACCTATAACAAGAGTTTAATTAGTTCAATTACCAGTTAAGATGTCACTAGTTACCGAGGTATAAATGAAAGATTGGGCACATTATCATGAAAGCACTGTCACTAAAAGATTTTTAAATAGAGAGTGATTTATAATTCTTATGTTTTTTTACAGTCATACAGAAACAGATAGATAGATTCTGATTTCCCATCTAATCAGAGATGTGCCAACGTTTGTTACTCTTGACTGAAATGTATGAATCGACAGTTAACATTATTCACTTATCATCAGGTCCCCCAATAAGTGTTTATAGAAAAGTTTAAGGACCTTCCACTTCAACTATAGACTCTATAATCGACTATCAATTAGAATAATAGTATACTTTTGACTAAGTTGCTGTCTTTCTAAAAAATAAATCTCTAGAAGTCATTTAGATGAAAGTAAAAAAATGGTATTTTTTATCACCAAGAGAACATTGATTTATGTTTTTACTATAGAGTATTTCTTGTGAATACATACCGCGACTACATTGATTATAATCTTCGGACTTTTTTATTTCATCTATAACCGAATCAATTACAATCTACAATACAAGCAGCAGTAGGCATTAGGAAATTAATTAAAATTTCAAAACTCCCTCTCATCCGTTGTTTAAAAATTTATCTCAATTAAAAGAAGAAAGGAACATAATTGGTCACGAACGAGCAGTTGTTTGATATGGGCCGTGGCGAATCGAAACGTTCTCAAATCGTCGGTCCGACGGTGAGATATAATGACTCACACTGGCAGTGCAGAGTCAATTATTTAAGGGGTACCTTCGTTACCTTCTTTATTCAATTGAAAAGAATCTTATCTATTTTATTTATATCTGTATTATTCCAAAAATTGTTATTTTCTTACCATCAATTTTTGTTTTCTCATCATCACATGGTTTTTTTTTTTAGAATACTAATTATTTAATGAGTCTGTAGTTTTTTTTTTATAAATAGAAGGCGACAGACAATCTATGTGTAGGATTCTGCAAGGTCGGCAGCGCATCCGTAAGCCCCTGGTGTTGCAGGTGACCATGGGCGGCGGTGACCACTTACCACCATGGGACCCACCGACTCGTCTGCCATATATTCTATAAAAAAAAGTGGATAGTGTTGCCGATGGATATCAGCGATACATGCTAACATCATTTCAGAATGATAAATGTTGGTACGTCCTCGGATGCATTGCCTGCCTTTGGAGATTCAGGAATGGATTTAAAGACAGGGTTGGGAAAAATAGGGAGGGATAGAATAGGATGGGATGGGAATAGACTCTGGCATATCTCACTCGCAACCGAAATACGTAGGTACATATATTGGGGGAATAGGATAAAGTGGGAAATGCAGTACGTTTTACGATAGTGTGCTGTGTAGCGGCTGCAGGATTGCAGCATGCACTCTGCCCTCTCCAAAATTAGTCATTCACTACCAATTTGTTCTAACTAACCTTATGTTCTGAATGAGATATGTCTTTTTACAAGCTCAATCAAATCACACATACACATGCATGAAATATGCTATTAGTATTAAATGGTGTCCGACTTGCGCAAGCGCTTGACGCTTTATCTAATAGCAAATGAATAGATGAGACGTTGGTAGAAGAAATACGGCGAAGAATGAAAGTAATCGACATACAGAGAGAACAGACCAGACAAGTCCTTAAGGCGTGAAGCTGGCGTTTTGTACGATAATGTGTAATAAAGTTAGTTAAATAAATAGCTTAAAGAATTAGCAAGTTAAAGTGACAGCGGACAGGTCATACTTCGAAGAGAGTAGGCGTGTCGTCGAATGGAGACCAGGTACAGGCATTCGAAGTGCGGTTATCCGCATCTTTTTATAAGGGGCTGTCGCGTATTGTTCGGTTCACCTAAAAGCAATGAGAGAATGTCTTACTGCTAAGATTATCCTCTGCGTATATTTTCTTTTAGGATGCTTCTGTAAACGTTGGCCCTGTCAGATGGCGGCACTGGGCAATTCCACCATATCAACATTTTTAAGCGACTCCATACAATTGACACTTGAGCTTGACGCTTGACACGCTGGACGGTCACCGAACTCTTAAAACACCCGGTCATCTCAGTGTCATCGGACACCTTATTCTCCTTGTATTAGAGATGTAACCACTTACATCAGATTGTCAGTCATTTTTAATATATAAAAAAATACCAAATGTTTGTAGAAGTCAAACTATACATGTAATGACTTCATCCATAGGGTCTTTACTATCGAATTTTCTAAAAAAACCTAACCATTTATTGATAATACAATCAGTTTCAAGAAAATGAAACACATATCCTTTTATTTCTATGTTGGTTGCTTGACAAGTAAATCCGTGCTTCTCTCGAATTTATCGCGCTTTCATGAATGTTATAATGGCTCTGACATTTGACTTTATAAAACCTTTTTAAATGAAATGTTATTACTCGCTGAACTCAATAAAAAGCCCTCATTTGAAAGCTGCACTTCCATTTTCTAAGCTTTATTACTTTTATTTATACTCGAGAATATTAAAATTTATAATTCCTTTTGAAGAGTTGATTTGTTATTCGCCTTCATTTATATGTGATACCTAACTTTACTATTTGCAATCATATTCGCTTTTGCGATTAAGCGTGTATAGCATAGTATAATAAAATTAAATAAACATATTTATGGAAACCATTTATGACTTAATATAAAATTATGCACCTTACTGTAAATATATAGATAAAGCTCTTTAATTAATAATTGTTCCATTCTGACAAAATTAAGGAACAATGTTATAAGAAGATAATATCTTTTTTTTTTATAGAAAGAAGATGGCAAACGAGCATACAGTCCACCTGGTGGTAAGTGTATACTGTCGCCCATAGACATCCGCGATACATGCCAACGTTAGTCCAAAATGACAAACTTTGGCACGTCCCCGGATGCGCTGCCTACTTTTGTTGATGAAAGAAAGGATTTGGTGAAAGGGTTGGGGACGTGGGAAGGGATAGGACAGGAATGGGCTCTGGCATAAATTTTACATAATAATACAACCAGGCTGACTTTTTGCTTTTTAGCAATTTCTTCCAGACAACCTTGAGGAAGGGAGTTGTGACTGAGATAATAAACTCGAGTAGTGTACATACTTGTGTTAAGTAACGTTATTATTATTATATATTTTAATAATAAATACTGCTCACATCACTGGACCGTGCATCGAAGCACCTGTTGGACTTTTTTGACTCCGCCCACCGCAACCGCGCGCTATCAAAATTGTCGATGATTCCACTCTCACAGGTGGTTTAGAATCCGCATCCGCAGAGATGTTTTTTTTTTATGGACGGAGGCGGCAGTCAAGCATACATCTACCGGATGCTAAGTAGATACTGTCGCCCATAGACATTTGCGATACATGCCAATATTAGTCTAAAATGACAAATGTTGGCACGACCCCGAATGCGCTGCCTATCTTTGGAGATACAGGAATGGATTTGGAGAAAATGAGGAGGGATAGGATGGGAATGGGCTCTAGCACATCTCACTCACTACCGAAACAGATAATTGTTGGATTGCAGCGTGCACTCTCCCCCCGCCCTCTCTGGCGTCTCTCTGCGTTTTCTACCTCCTTTACAACGAGGAATTTTCTGAAGAGCTGTTCAATTTGTTGTCAACTTCGTGTTTTTACCATCGCACCGCCCATCATTGTCGTGCAGTTCATCCGCACTCCTCCTTGACAAAGACTCGCTGATAGCACGATCCAATTGATCATACTCGTAGGTACGGGCATGTATAATATCGTGTGGTACTTCCACTTCTACCATCCTCCGTTTGCGGTGGTACGATGTCGATCGGCCTCCCAATAAGGGGCCATCCATAAATTACCTACGTCACACGAATTTCATGATTTTTGGAGTCCCCTCCCCCCCGTCACATCTGTGTGCACCCCCCTCTGGTGTGACGTTAACAATTTTGGAATTTTGAATTTAGAAACAACCTTATAATAATATTGATAGAGTTGGTAATATTTTAAAGTTTTTCGTTAGAGATGAAGTTTAGTTTTAATATTTTAGATTTATACATGTGACGTCACGAAGCTTATCCTCGTCCCGTCCCCCCCCCACCCCCTTGTCACACGATGTCACACTTTGTTGACCCCCTCCTTCCCCCTTAACGTGTGACGTAATTTATGGATGACCCCTAACCATTTATTTCGGTGGGTGTCGAGTCGTGGCGACTAAAGGATAAGAAAGCCTCTACCGCGAGCTCTAAGGAGTTATACCACCTGTGAACAGTGGACTCGCCAACCCGCATGGCAAGCGTAGCGTTTTGAGGCCATTCATCCTTCATGAATGTGCACGTGGAGGCCCATGTGCAGCAGTGGACGATAAAAAGTAAGACAATTAAATACATCGCGACACGAAATTACGCGTCGCATCAGTCATATTTCTTTGGAGGTATTATTCTGTTAAATGACTGACACATTATGGTTAGCTGGTTTATGAAAAGATAACTGGTTTAAATAAATGAGTTTGTGCTGCCCACGCGCATCTAAAACTACCGTCAGTATTTTCTGTTTATCTGCTTAATACTTACTGTTAGTTTTATTTATTACCAGCTGTGCTCGCGACTTAGTACGGATGGAATTTTAGTTTTTAAATTCTAAATTGGGATATCTTTTCTTCCAGTCAGCCGATTCCGATGAAACAAAGCATATTCGAAACGCCAAGCTAAACTTAATTGACCTGTAGAAACCCCATGAAAATCCCTTCGATTATCGCTAAAAGAGATTAGCGTGTTCGAACAGACAGACTGACAGAGAACAATTTTCAAAATGGCCTTTCTGTATTCTGATACTCTTCCTTCATCGTCCCCAATCAGTTTTTGGTAAATATATTCAATGTTGCAGACACGCTGATTCTACTGTTTTATTATATGTATAGATGATTCTCAAGGTTGCTTAGGTACTAAATCTGTATGACTACAAAATCGAAATATAACACCTAGAACTAAGGAAACTAAATATGAACCAAACATCTTGACGTCAGAATGGCTGACCATTTTGTTAATTGGTTTCGTTGTTTATGAAGAGGTACCAAATAGTAGCAGATATGTATTAAATTCCTGTGGACATTCCGATTGACACATTTATTTAATCCAATTATTTAAATGTCATATTATTAATATTCATATTTGTATTCATCCGTTTTCATGCATTATTAGATGTCATCTTTATAGGCATCTAGGTATGTATGGATTGTTAGTTTACAAATGCAATTTCTGTGGGTTTTGGGTACCTTTAATTGATAATGTCATTATATTTTGAAAATATGTGTTTCGGAAGTGACTGAAATTTATATAAGTGTGTGAACACAGAGGTGGTGAGAAGGATATCACGGGATGTTTCGGAAACCTAAACGGCACTTTTAGGTATTGACTTTTTAGGTAAACGCTATTGACAGAAAATTAAAAAGCGTTTTTTAGAGAATGAAAATTAAAATAACGTAAGCAATCTCAGTAAGACGGGAAGGACTTTGCTTTTCTAGTACTGTAACTAAAGCTGTTGTATCCTCTCAACCCTAGAAAAGTATATAAAAAAAACCCCTAGAAAAATGGATTGCAAATATAGATTAATAGACATAGATATTAAGTATTTGCCGGCAAGGTGCAAGGTCGTCGCACGCGCTCTGCAGGTGTATCTCGTGTCCGTTGGACACTCTCCCCTGTGTAAGGACAGGGGCAAACAAAGACGTTTATAAACGCTCGATGGAAAATATTATAAAATAAATATTAAACAATAAATAACACATACTTTTATTATTTTCAACATGTATGTACTAGTTATTACAAATAATAAATAATAATTCAGTTTAAGATAATAATTTACAACAGACTTACAATTATGGAACTATTCAAAATTTATTGTATAATTAATGATTCATTACACCAATTATTCAACAATATGTACAATCATTTTAGATATATGCAGGTATTTCGATGACTCTTCTACCAATTCAATAAGGTCGAATTATTTCTAAATTAATTTAATTTGAACTGTCTGACTTTGTCCCAAAGATAAATAAAATCTTACTAAAAAAAACAGTATACACTATAAGAAGATATATATATATATATTTTATAGAGAAGTGGGCGGACGAGCAAGCGGTCCCACGCGATGGTAAGTGTTACCGCCGCCCCATGTATAAAGTCCAATATTCCACAGTCTCTTTTAAATATATATCTATTATATTAGATAAAATTATACCTATATAGTAATTAACAAGCTATAATGAATTTGTAGCAACTGCTATAATTGACTATTGTTGTGACTGACCGCATTGTTGTATGCACGGAAATCACAGTTAGAGCCTGGCAAGTGACAGTTGAGATTGGAATAGCCCGGAAAATAAAAAAAAGGTAATAACTAGCATTTGGATAAGCCTAGCAGCAATTAAACTAGTATTTGCTAGGCTAATTTTATTATTGACCACGTCCTATGGCATTGTGAGCTGTACGAGCAAGAGCGAAGTCTACCGTGCATGTTTAATGGCGTAGTGTGGCCGCAGCGGACTGGTTTACTGTGAGGACTTGGTAGCATCGAAGGCGAACTTCGCACAGCTGTTAGAATTCGCGCACTCCTGGCACCGAGACAGACTGCTATTAGAACTGCCCGACGACTAGCCTAGGTTGTGTATTATACGTGCCCCAGAAAGGGGAGAAGTTTTAAATGGAGAGAGATGAAAGAAATTTAGGGAGTCAAGAAAGTGTGTGCCGGAATGCAGGGCCATGGGTGGTGGATGGTGGCCATGGTATGTAGGAAATTCTTGAATACAAGTTGTCGCGGCTCCACATCGCCGCTTCAACATTTTTTAATTTTATTATTTAACTACCGTCACAAAGTATGGGTAACCTGCCGTTTTTGTGCTTACCTACTTTTTAATACATACATTTCATTTAACCCAACTCTTGAGTCTAGAGTCTAGAAGCAACGGCTGTGTAACTAATAATCAGAAAAATCGAATAGACAATACAAACAATCTTTTCAGGTTTTATTTCGACTAAGACTGAAACTAGCAGTGTCTCCAAGCGCAGACACAAGTATCAAAATTATTTTTCCAACTCTAGTTTTTTCTTTAATTTGTCGCGCTTTTCCAGCCTTGACTTTAATTTGCCAGATTCTACTAATAATTTGTGTAATACTGAACTGGCTTCGGATTATTAACTACAATGTTGACTTATCCAAACGTTTTATGTTCCCTTTAGATTACTCACTAACAAATAACATAAACTGCTTTTCTATGTCACTTGCGTGAATTGTAGCAGCAGTGTGATTTAAAAAATGCGCATATAAACGCTAGTTTGTACTGTCATTAACCACATGTCCTGTGTTGACATTTTAGGGCATGACACGCACCACTAATGCAACGACAAACATACGCGACACGAACCGTGGCTTTCCAACTTTTACACCATAAACATTTGCTCTGTAAAGATTATTATGAGATAATTCTCGTGCTAAGCAAATAGGATGTGTATAAAATTGTATTGTATTTGTATAAAATCTGTGCTATCATGTTTGCGTCAAGCGTTTTTTTTTTATAGATAATTAAGCAGCGCCCCTAGCGGACTTACTGAGAGACTCGTACATCGTACATAAAAATCTTCATATAGTAAATACAGTAGATACGAACACGGTATAGTACTAACGTATACAAAGTCGAGACACAGTAGCCATTTATTAAATAAACCTAGTCACTATGACTACTGCACGATGACTTGAAGTAGTGATGGGTAAACTCCGGAGTTAATGAATCAAAAGAGTTGAATCCGCGAGTGGAGCAGAATAATTGTTCCATCGAATTGTTATTCATTCCGATTCCAGCGCCGATCATGATCATGTAATCGCGCATCGGCATTTATCGGGGGCTCAAAATCGAGATGCAACGATGGCATGACCCTTTTTTTTGCTTATGCAACAACCATTGGGGAAAGGGAATGAAACGCTCTCGGAAGGTGAATAAGTAGGTGAATCAAAAGAGTTAAGGAGTGACTAAGAGGAGTCGGATCCGCAAGCGGAGCAGGATTAAGTGAGTTAAAACACTCCGAGAAGTCTTGATTACCCACCACTATTGGAGATCTCAACATATCCATACATTCATGATTTTACTATGTAACTTTGTCCGCACAATCAATTAAGGCTTGACTTTGTCTTGATTATTTCAGTTATTCAAACATAGCTTGTTTTGTTGATCACGATTTGCTGTCAGTTTAGTTTTAAAATTGAACCTGTTTCGAAGCCTCGAATACCACACACCAATCATAAAAGATTTTGGTTCTCTCTCAGTTCTTTCATTTCCTTCATTTTGTATGCGGAAGAATCGATGTATCCACTGTTTACTTCTTCATCTCCACCTCTCTTCTTCCGTCCGATCTGCTCGGCCTCTTGCACCGTGTCGGGGAGCTCCGACTGTGCCGTTTCCGGCATCAGCAGAGTTAGTACTCCGCAGAGAAGAGATGTAACACCGAACAGAAACGGCGGCAGACCGGTCCATATGTTCATCTGCAAATATAGTACAAAATCTCTTCTCGTAATGTGTTAACGTACACGTGCTTGAACGTTGTTCTATTCTCATCGATTTGGTGCTTTCCAGATTTTAGTTTAGAAGACTTTTAGTGAAAACGGTGAAATAGAACTCTGTACTGAACAGTTAACTACAGTGCTGTATAGTAACTACATGGGCTAGTATGGCCTTGTGTTGTTTTCATTGCGGACAGTAATAAATATTTCGAAATATAAAAAGAATGGTTGAATATCAATGAAATAATGGCATATAGGTACCTTATGTATATTTTTTTTATTTACAAAGGCGGCAGACGAGCATACAGTCCACCTGATGGTAAGTGGATACTGTCGCCCATAGACATATGTATATTATACTACGATTAAAATGATACAAATTAATTTTATTAGAATTTATATAAACAAATTATGTACAGGTTATATTTGAAGGTGGATTTTAACAGCTTTTTTGGGATTTTTTTACATATTTATAAAAAAGTACCACAAAAGCTGACAAAAAAGTTCTTTATAAATATAACTTTGTTCAAATAGTAACTTTGTTTCAATTTAATTCATGACAAATGTTTATGAAATTCTTTTTTAGATATTTTTAAATCTTTTATAATTAATCTTTATGTATTTTAAATACTTTATACAAAATAATGTCATATCATTCACTTGTTACTGTCAGATAGAACATTTCTTACGTTGTATTTATAATAAAACTATCAAATAAGCAATTTGTTATATTCTTTACCATACTAAAGTATGGTATATTCCCGGTAGGACATTTAAAATATACCAATAAAACTAGGATGTTTCGCAAATCACGAGACGTGTGGCAATACTAGACAAACAAGGTAAGTGTGTCCTCGCCTGCAGAATTATTGCTCAGCGGTGCAACTTTATTATAGGTTGATATTGATTGATTGATATATTGTGTTGCATGGGCGAAGCTCCAAATGTACAATTTATTATAGATTACAAGTGTAGAATATATCATTGTCATATGTACGGGTAAACCGTACATAATATGTTCAATGAGAATATGTACTAAGCCTAAAGTTAGTCGTCGATAATAAACCAGTGTCGGACTAACACTCAACATGGGCGGTTTTGCTTAACACTCACGCTCCCCATCATAACACTGGATCCTGAGGATACACTATCCCCAGGATCCCAACAAACATAACAACATTTTCAATGTAGGAAACAAATCCTACATTTAATGGTCTATAATACCTTATCATAATCCTTGCAACTGCACTGACGAGGACTCACTAATCTTGTTTGACTATAGTACGAACATTCGATATAATTTGAGATATACTCACAAGTAGCGGGGTCTGTGGCGCTACGAGCGAGCCCACTCTCCCCACGGCGGAGCAGATGGAGTGCATCGAGTTCCTGGTGTATGTCGGGAACAGCTCCGACGTGTACATGTACACGATGTTGTATGAGAACGTCGCCAACATCTCAAACACCATCAGCAGAGTTAGTCCTGCCCACGCGTAACCTAAACAAAACAGCAAAGTTCATTACCATTTTTTTTGTATTTTTTAATTTAAAATTGATTTATTGTCCTAAGTGTGCTGTGTAGCCGGCTTTAGTATATATTCCTCAAGAACTGAGGAACTACACCACCTCTAAAATAATGGACTTGCCAACCCGCTTGGCCAGCAACGTGGAGTTTTAAGGCCTCATGCAGCCGACAATATGCATGAGCAGGCCCGTGTCGTGCAGTGAATTATAAAGGGCTGGTTATGGTATCCTAAGTGTACCTATAGAGAGACTAGGTTTTTCTAGTCTATATCTCGGTTAAGTTCGAAGACGAGTCCAATTTGCTCAGTATACCAAAGATATGATGGTGTAAACTTTCGAAAAAATCCTCAAAAATAAGATTTTAACATCTATAGATAGGTACAAACAATAGTCTAGTGCTCGTGCAATGTAGTGCCAGCTCTCTTCAATATCCACTACTGGTCATGGGCTTCCTCAAACACATTGTCTTGTACATGAGGAATGTATGGCCATTGGTTAGCGAGTCCACTAAGAGTAAGCGAGGCTTACTCATCTTTTACTACGCCCATGGGAAGAGATAGGGTGATGATATTGAATAGGCAGCCGACACCACACGACCCATGAAAGGCCGTGTGGGAATGGGCTCGTAAAGATTAATATACAACTTATGGCTAAGATTTTTTTTCAAATTGGCGCTACTATTGGTCTTTTGTAAGCAAGGTTTATTTTTCTTAAAACAACTCAAAACACATTTCGTCAATGTCCACTCCCATCGAAGTAAGTCGGGGGTCGCTCAGTAAAGTGATAGTAGGTTTTCCGAATACAGAGATGGACTGGAACTGAATGGTATTGGAAGGAACCCGTGAGAGGTCCGGTATTCATTCACGTTGAACGTGTTGAATTTTTTTATTATTAAGAATTAGTAAAATATTGAAGTTGTTCCGTGATTTTTGTAAGAATGTATTTTATTTAACGAAAAAACGGTAACAATAATTAGTTAATTATTCGGATTAAATTGAGCGCTGTTTTTTTATTTTATCTTCATATATGGTAATGGTAAAATTAGCACATTCTGCCAGTGTCAAGTTTTCTTCGTAATAAACAAATTCTAAGTCTAAAAAGCATCCTGTCAATGTCCAGTACCTTCGAAGTAAGAGTAACTCAGAAAAGCGATAGTGGGTTTACTGAGGACAGAAGAGAACTCCTTGGAAGCACACGAAAAATACAGTCCCACGCTTTTATTTGGTTATCACAAACAATAATGCACTTTGAAATTTAATAAACTATCACTATTAAACCACAAAACCCATAATGCATAATTTTTACACTAATCAAACAAAAACTCAACAATCACTTCTCGCGTTCCCGCCAAAAACTCTTAATCAAAGTTACAGATGCTAAAGCTTTTCAATAGAGCCCTGTGGTGACAAAAATTCCTCGTAGCCGACATAAATAAACAAACTGGTACGCTACACATTTGAAGTCTAGAGAAATCATAATGAAGAGTTCTATCCCGGTGGCATTACTTATTATTTCGAGGTTATAAACAAATTATACCCAAACACATGTGACAATCACGCATCCTGTCGTTAACAAAGAATGCCGAAAGCCTAGACGACACCCGAAAGCCAATGTCTGTGGTGGCTTTGTGTACACATCGCGTTAACATGTGGGTTCAAATTACTCGAGGAATGAGGAAACTAAATTTCGACATGGCTACGAAGATCATGGCGATGTACGTGATAATTATTATAGCACGTGCGTGTGTTAAAATGAAAGACAGAAGCACCATAATACAGAAATTTTAACATATAACACGGATATGAGAACAGTGTGGTGTAAAAGTCGATATAAAGTCTGTAAATCAATAGGTAGGTATATATGGTGCAACACCGAAGGTCACAGCGGTGGTTTTCAGCTACAGCCTTGTGCTTAGGGTCAAATCATGGACAATCATATGAAAGAAGTAATAAGACAAGTAAATCAAATAAGACGCGTTATGTTTATTTTCAAATAAAACCTCAATCTTTTGATGGAATAATTCTTGACCACACTCCTTAGAAAAAAGGCACAATTGCATTTTGATGACATGCAAAAAATTGGTAAAACTTGTTTTTAACAATTTTTTTTTGGGAACGGGAAATTAGAATAGAATGGGATTTACAATGGGAAATAAATTATTAAATGGGCAGCAGAAATAGTGAACAATAGCAGCATATGTAAAGGTTGACGGAGTCTCGCCGGTCAACTTTCCGTTGACATTCTGAATAATTAAAAATTATTTATTTTAGCTATTCAAAATAATTTGTTTTCTTAATCACGTTTTGCTGTCCGTTTAGTTTCTTTTTTGCTCTTCGTTTAAATACAAGCCATTTAAAATGAAGCTAAAAATTGGAGGAAAACAAAACGATTTTTTTTTATTCTCTTTACATACAACGGGAATAAAATTTCAAAATGACATAATTTGTTTAATTGTTGTTATATTGAAGGCAGTGACAACCTAAGGGTGTCTACGAGTATCTATTCTCTGCAGTTGAAAATAGATTGAAGATTCTATCTTCGAAGATTTAGAACTTGATGGAAAATATGGTACCATAGGTAAATATGGAGTTTCCTTTATATCATTATATTTTCTATTGGATGAGATTAGATTGAATGGGATTGGACGTACCTATAATGATAAAGTTTAAGGTAAGACAGTAAATATAATGACAAGGAAGTTAACATACCTGTCGGCACAAAAGGCTGTGAAACACAAAAGATGCCTCCAACTATGAACGAAGCGAACAGAGGCAACTTTCTCTTGTACTTGGATAACGCCAACCAGTAGAACACATTCGCTGGTATATCCATCATCATCAAGAAAGCGAAGTTTATGTACTTATTTCCATCGATCAGCACCGAACTGACCATCATGCCATAGTTGATCAATGTGATGGTGAACCACCACACCATACACACCAGGAATCTCTGCAACATTATCCGTGACTTGAATGTTTTAACTAGCAGTTTCCTGTCGTTAAATTTCTCTGGAGGTGATGACGAATCTTCAGCATAATCTAGCTTATTTAATAGCATTTTGTCTATCTGAACTCCGTTTCTTTTGGCAATCTTTTCTATCAGCTTAATAGCTCGCTCTTTCTTCCCTTTGCTGAAGAGCCACCGTATGCTCTCGTCTAGGAAAAAGGAGTAGGTTAGCACGAGCAATGTTGGTGCGTATATGACTCTGAGGAAGTTCCTCCAGTAGGGAACCGCCCAGGCGATGAAGGGCATAATTATGAGGCCGCAAGTGTAGCAGTTTAGGAGTATCATTTGGAAGAACACTGCCCGTTTCTTTTCGACGATTTCAATACCTGCAATATAAAAAAAGTGCAGGAGTTCATACACCACTAACACCGAAAGAGAAGTCTGCGCATATAACCAAAGAAAGGAAAGAGTAAATAAGGGACACGAGCGCAGAAGATAATTTGTTGAGAGGCAGAGTAGATACGTACTCGTAGGTACCTGACGCGATTCGGCCCTTATAACTGGAGGGTTGGGAGGACCGTGGGGGGTGGAGGGTGGTATGTGGCGGGCATATGGAAGAAAATTTATATAAGCCCGTAGCAGTTTAAAACGTACGCGTTGACAACTTAAAGGCGTCATAATGCTTATAACTACTAGTATTATAACCGGACATCATTGTAATATGTGATTTTACAACGAGTATTATTAAATCTGAATTGCAACATTGTAGGTGCAGGAGCAACATTATAGACATTTATAGACACCGGAATAAACTTAAGAGAGCGGCAGATGATCAGACAGTCACTTGGTTGTAAGTGGATACTGTCGTCAGTAATACATCCCAATATCAGTTCAGAATGAGAAACCTTGGCACGCCGTCGGCTTGTCTACCTTTGGATTTAGGAATTAATATGGATGTGGGGTTGGGAATTGGCGAGCTGTATCCACTGCCGGACAGTGGTCTCCTAATGCATATCGCCTTGTATATAAAGAATGTACGACCTGAAACTTAAAAGAAATAAACTATATAAAAATAGTTTAATTAATATGTTGAGGAACTCACTCAACATGAACATGGGAGAGAGAGCATCTCCAATGGCGGCTTCGAGCCCCTCCAACATTATGTAGCACCAGAAGGTCGTGGCGAAGCTCTTGGTGAGCCCCAGAACAGCGCCCATGGTGCCCGCGAATACTGCCGCCGTTTTGCGGCCGAATCTGATAGAAAGTGATTAATATATGTATGTATTATTGTTACATTTTTTGTTGTTAAAACTGCATCTACGATCCGTTTTCTCTGTAGTGGTTAATTGGTAGAAAATGCCTTATGGTATTGCGGTATAGTCCTCCTATTGTTGTATATGTATATCATATATATATGTTAGTAGTGAGTGAGATATGTCAGAGCCCATTCCATCCTATTCATTCCTTCATCTCTACGGGTAGGCAGCGCATGCGGGCGCGTGCCACCGTTTGTTATTTTGGACTGACGTTGGCATGTATCGCAGACTGTGGACTGTATGCTCGACTGCCACCTTCTTTCTATAAAAAAAATATTAATGTGCGATGACGTTTAAATAAATAAACATTTATGAGGTGTGATAGGATTCTGCTAGATTGACAGTTTATCTGCATCTACATTATGTCGCACGTATACCTACATTGGTGGCAATTGTGACCATTTACCATTAGTTCAGTTGCTTTTCCATCTACCATCTAACTTTCAAGATTTCCATACATACGTTTTCCATACATATTTATCTATTAAATTTGTTTAAACGCGTTTACAATCCGTTTTAAATATATTTACAATACCTGTGCCATCTCTTAACGTCATAAAAAATAACACAAATATTATTCATACGATTCTTCAAAGTGAACCATAAATCGGTTAATTTTCTTTATCACAAGTTCAGCTTTATATATGAAAATTCAAAGGTATCAAAAATAAATTAGCAGTAGCGGTCTACGTAACTAAACCGTGGGAAACTTTTTGAGCTTATATGTGTGTTAACCTAAAGCTTCCTAAAAATCAGTGTTTCACAACGTGCGTGTCGCTAGAGTTCCTCCGGTGTGTCTGCAAAATATCAAAATTTATAATAAAAAAAATTAATACAAGTGCTAGCAAGCCGCAATAATTCCGAAATAGCTCTCGAAATTCCGCTCTCAATCAATAGGTACGAGTTTAGCGACCGCGCCTAGGTACGAGTTTAGCGCCCGCGCTTCGGTACGAGTTTAGCGCCCGCGCTTCGGTACGAGTTTAGCGCCCGCGTCTCGGTGCGAGTTTAGAGCGTTTAATTGCGACGTAGATTCTTAAAAAAATACATTAAAACATGTGTAAAATTTGTTATTTTTACTGGAATTTCTGTTGTGTCGTAAAAATATAATTTGAGTGTGAAGTGTAGTAGGTAATAAAAAATTGGGAAAAAACAGACTGTTAACAAGCGCGCAATCATACAACTTATTGTTTGCAGGACTTTTTTTTATATTTTTACTTTTATAAACATGTTCTTGGTGATCTGTTGTGTTTTATTGGTTCGATATCACGAGTAAAGAGTTTCTGAAGCATTCCCGGAGCTTCATTTTTGTACAGTCCTCACACAACTGGCCGCTAATGGAAAGCCGAAATTCAAATTTACTTCAAACTGTTTGACTTGGTTGCTTTTTTATTTATTCTGCTGTCTAATTTTCGATCTATAAAGTCGTATCTATTATATTTCGATAAAACCTTGTCTATTCGTATGTTTGTGAATATCTCACGAAACGCTTATGAATAATTGCGAATGTTACTGTAATCCTGTTGTATAACAATACATATGTAAAGAAATACCACATTAGGGTAAATAGTTTTTAATGGTCTGTTTTTATATACACAGTTTACTTTTGTACAGTCAGTTTCTTATGTGACTTGATATTTTTTCAGTGTTTTTTTACTGTTTAATAATTTACTTATAAGTTAATTGCTGGAGAAAAAACTTAGTGTCATTTATTTACTAATAACCCATCTACCGTCTGAGGAAACCTCGCTTGCACTGCACCGCTTGCACAGGTTTAAATAATTAGTTAAAGATTACCTGTCTGAGATCTGTCCCTGCACTAACAACCCCATCATATTGCCGAAGCTGTGCACGGTGCCGACCAGGGTTTGCTTCCACTCCTCGCACGCCAAACCGAACTGGAACATTCATCACTACGTTTACTGATATATCGTATTATTGATACGTATATTGCATTTCTATTAAATTGTATCTATAATTAATTAATTAATAATAATATGAGCTATTAGTAATTCGTTTTTTTTTATATTGAATATTTAAATCAATTCCTAATGATTGCAATCCCGCAGTAAATTTGCGGGATAGGAGTGAATCCCGCGGGAACCGGCATAGGTTTTTAAAATTTTATGCTTTGTAATAAAAATACCATTATTTAGTAAATTGTTTAAAAATCATTAATTTTATTGAATAACAATCGACGACAGTATTTCTGTTAACAAAATAACATTAATTTGAATTAAATGTTAAGACTCTCTCAACTGATACCAGTAAATCAATATCTTTTGTACATAACTGTTTGGTGGTCTATTCATGGTGTTATTCACTATACTCGTAGCTTTCTCAGGTGTGGTCAAGCAATAACAGCAGATGTTTACTGTGCCGAACTTCGAACAATGATGGCGAAACTAGCAGTGAAACAGCTCCGACTCGTGAATCGATCTTCACCATTATTGCTCCATGATAACGCAAGACCTCACACTGCACGAGAAACTGTTGTAACTCTACAGGAGCTGCAGTTAGAAACCATACGTCATCCTCCGTACTCGCCAGACCTTGCTCCAACGGACTACCATTTTTTTCGTGATTTGGACAATTTTCTACGTGGTAAAAAATTTTCTTCCCAAGAGGCAGTACAAAATGCTTTTACAGTTTGTCGAATCTACATCCCCAGAGTTCTATCGCAAAGGCATAAATGAACTTCCGATTAGATGGCAACAATGTATAGATAATGAGGGTAAATATTTTGATTAAATAAATATGTTACATATTAGAAAAAAACGAGTTCTAATTTTTCAGTACAAATCGGCAATTTCAAACTTTAACCCCTAATATAATAATTGTAATCGACTATAAGACAGTAAGTTTATTTTTTCCTTTGTTTTTTTTTGTAAGAATTATATAAAACTACTACTAAGACCGATTTTGAAAATATTTTCGCTTTTAGTAAACTAAACACTTTTAGAAATTAAACGCTTTAAATAGGGGAAGTTCTGTATTTTTAATTAATAGCAACACATACTACCAGGGCCGTCTTAAGTCTATTCTGCGCCGGGGTGCGGGAGTGTATCCTAAGACAGTCAAACATCCTATTGTGTATCCTATGACAGTCAAATATCCTATTGTGTATCCTATGACAGTCAAATATCCTATTGTGTATCCTATGACAGTCAAATATCCTATTGTGTAATTGTTTACTATAGCGTTATATTTTTTCATTACCTTTAAAAGGTGAGCGCCCGGGGTGCACCGCACCCCTTGCACCCCCTGGTAAAGACGGCCCTGCATACTACAAATAAGAAAACAATACGTACGGGTACAATTGACTTTTTAATTTTGTCATAATGTAGGTAACATCCATACAGTAAAGTATCTTTTATCTAGCTACCTATCCATATACAATGTGTCAGCGACATAACGCAAAATCTGAAACATGTCAACCAGTTTAAAATATATAAAACCTTTCTAACGAAAAATTAAATTATTTTGAGTTATAAAAAAAGTCTACGGTTTTGTTGTCCTGTCTAAAAAGTTCTTAGTGCTCATTACACAGAGCGGGCGCGCGACACGGCACGGGCGACGATGATATATTAGAATAATAGATAATGAAATGTGCTAGAATAGATGATAATATCTACTAGAATTGTACTATAAATCATGAAAAAATACTTATTGTAAAAAGTGTCAGAATCTATTTACTCTCGATACTGAACTAGTTATTTTACACATAATATTGTATATAACATTAATATACTTATCATAAACATTACAAATAAAAATATAATAATAGGAATATGGCAAGTAGCGTGAGCCTCGGCGCACAACGAAGTCCTTGTTTACAATTATAATTATGTAAGCCTACTTAACTGCCTAGGAATTATCATTTAGACAGAAATCCCCGAGCTTTGAAGGGATTTGAATAATTAATGCACCGGGCTTAGCGTCCACCTAATCGCGTTATTCAATGAAATCTTACTCGTAATAAAATGATTACAGTACTCGGCGGTATATGTGATATTTTTTATACATATAATTAAAAAATCAATCATTTTTCTCATAAGTCTGAAGTTTTATGGTCCTTGTGATCTTTCAAGAGTCACCGGACATGTTTAGTTTAAGGCGCAGATGGCGCTCAACCAGAAAAAAGTATGCGGTGTGACGTGACTAAGGGCTCGGACGACGGGTGAACGGCGGAAGGAACGGATCTCGGCTTAGGATGTTTTTTTTTGTGAGTACAGTGAGGTATCGCGAGTCGATGAGAAGCATACGTATCGATACCTGGTAGAAGTGTTGGCTGAAGGCCGGTGTGTGTTGACGGTGTCGCGGGGAATATTCTCATAAGCACGCATAAATTTGCATGCCCTTTTCACGCTAAATATGTACTCCATAATGTAAAAATATCGATGTTAGCCAGAGCCGGCTTTACCTATGGTGCAGGGCGTGCGGCGCACACGGGCGCAGGGTTTTAGGGGGCGCTCTCAAAGACCCTGCGCCCGTGTTCGCGCGCCTGCTAGAGGGCGCCAGGGTATTGATTGCACCCGGGCGCTACATGGGCTAGAGCCGGCGCTGATGTCAGCGACAGGAAGGGACATTTCGTTTTCCATAATATGTTTTTGACAAGAGTGTTTAGACAAATGTTGTGAAGCTTAAGAAGCCCTACGACATTGTAATTTTTCCGTAAAGGGGTTACTCACGATTTATCACTCCAGTTACATGAACGGCTCAAGGTGTTGTTGTGACATTCAAATCTGTATACGCTCTGTCATGTTCGTTTTTGATTCACCTGTTCACACTGAACTTGTTTTTGTTGATTAAGATCCTTGCACACTATACTAACAATATCACCGCACACACGCGAGTATGAAAACGCATCTATTTTTCTGGGTTTGTAAAGTTCAATCACTGGGTCCCATGTACATGCCAACATAAATCCATCCTCGCGATTGAAATTTCGGCATTTTTATTGCCTCTCGGACTTTGGTCCGCGGTATGTAATGGAGTTCAGGCTTTTCCATAACAATGATTATCTTCAACCACATTAACAAAGTTTAAAATCCTACGACATAGTTTACGAGTTATGAGTAGGTATGTGCTGCGTGGTGTCGCCCGGCTTTATAATAGCACCATCCCATGTCTTCCCGTGGGTATTGTAAAAGCCCTGAGGAACTTGGCTTGGTCCGCGTGGTGTTTTGAGGTCGTACATCCCTCATGCAAAGGACAATGTCCATAAGGAGTGTTAAGTTTTAGTGACATTGTAGTGGATCCAAAAGGGCTGGTTACGGAGTATGTAGTACCTATGTAGAATTATTTTAATTAATTTTTTTGAAAATTTATTTCTTCATTATATTTTAATTCTACTTTGGGAATCGATGCTTTGGGAATTAATCGGTAGGTACATGCTCCACTTATCAGTATCCACTTACCATCGGGTGGACTGTATGTTCGTCTGCCGCCTTTTTTCATAAAGAAAATCGGGTTTAACTCTGTATGAATCTTAACTGGCCCTAGATTACAGCTCTACTACGTGTAGTTTATATTATTTAGCCGCACGAAACTAATCAAGATGTTTAATGTGCTTATAACACATGATATTTACGATCTACATCTAAATTGTTATGCACTAAGATCATTACTCTCGGAACCGGTCCCGATCTCTGCTCTATCTCGAAGAGGTGCGCGGGCGCAGCAAAAAGATATCTAAATAATATCCTGACATTATTTAGCGTAATATATGAGGTATTATGTGTCGCTCTAGGATTTTTTTTATTATAACGGGAAACCACGCGTGGAACATTCCATTAAGATATATAATTAGTATGATTTAAGTAATGATTTATTCACTATTCACTATAGTTTTACATAATGCTGTTATTGCATCTTAATGATGGCTCCATGGATCAAAGGTTGACCTTCATTACCATTGAAAGTCAATGACATTATTCATGGAATGAATATGCTGAAGTGCCAATGGGCAGATCAAATCCACCACCTAACGTATCGGTAGACGAAGCGTGGAATGCCCTTCAGTCACATGGACCGAAGACTTAAAGTCTCTGGTAGAGGCTGAAGCTGGATGAGAAAATCGTGTGTGATAGAGAGCCTTGAAAGAGGCCTATAAATACTAGCAGGTGGAAAGATATAGGCTGATGGTATGCAATAAGTAGCCAGTGCTCAGCTGAGTTAGCAAATTGCTCACTAGGTTTGTCGTCTTGCAAATTACCGTTGTATACATATTTTATTTCTTTACCTATAAATCATTATTCGATTCTATAATCTTTATTTGGATTGTATTTATTATTTTATCTATTCATTTATTAAAGGTCATCTCAGCAAATATCATACATATAATCAATATACGTGTAAATGTGTTAATTACATAAACGTCATTCAATTTAAAGGCGACGACAACTTACTTTGATAAGTAAACAAAAAACAAATTTAAATAAACGAACATAAACACAAACACAGGGTAATTTGTTGCCCTTAATAAACGAACATAAACACAAACACAGGGTAATTTGTTGCCCTTAATAAACAAACATAAACACAAACACAGGGTAATTTGTTGCCCTCAATAAACAAACATAAACACAAACACAGGGTAATTTGTTGCCCTTAATAAACAAACATAAACACAAACACAGGGTAATTTGTAGCCCTTAATAAACAAACATAAACACAAACAGAGGGTAATTTGTTGCCCTTAATCAACAAACATAAACACAAACACAGGGTAATTCGTTGCCCTCCATAGAATGAATTATCTGTGTTTTTTTACGTTATCAGCAAAGAAGTCAACTTTCTTGCTTAGTATAATTACGTGGGTGTACTCCTTGATAGAGCATACTTACAAATTGGATCAAAGAAATTCACTTCTTATAGAAACTTTCATGAATGCAGTAACTGGTATGGCTAAAACGGAACGGAATGTTGTTGGAATTTAATGGTATTGGAAGGAGCCGCGGGAGGTCCAGTATTCGTTCACGTAGAACGTGTTCAAAAAGTTTTTTTAAGAATTGGTAAACTACTGAAGTTGGTTACGTGATTTTTTGCCAGAATGTATTTAACATTAATTATTTTTATTATAATTTATATTTACATTATATTTAATTATTTAACAAAAAAACGGGAACAATGATTAGTTGCTTTATTATTCGGATTAAATTGGGGACTGCCTTTTTTATTTTTTCTTCATATATGGCAACGGTGCAATTAGCACATTCTGCCAGTGACAAGTTTTCTTCATAAAAAACAATTTCAAAGTCTAAAACGTATCCAGTCAATGTCCAGATTGTCCAGTTCCGACGAAGCACAATGCAGGAGTCGCTCAGTAAAGCGATAGTAGGTTTACTGAGGACAGAAGTGGACTCCTTGGAAGCATACGAATAGCGCAGTCCCAGAAATGCACTGAAGTTTAACAAACTATCACTATTAAACCACAAAACGTACAATACACAATTTTTAAAATAATTAAACAAAAATTCAACTCCACTCAAACTTGATCCGAGGGCGCCACATTTGCTTTTTTACAAGCTTTTATTTAACTTCACCTATTAGTTTGTATGTTTGAGACAAATCTTGCAGGCCAAATTTGAACTGCTTCCTTACGAATCTTCGTTACCAAAGCCATACATAATTATAGTATGGACAAAAGAAACCTCAACCACCCCTTTGATCGTCCACTGCTGGACATGAGCCTATTCATGCACATTGTCTCGTACATGTATGGCCTTAACCTCGACAGGCATTAGAACAGCATCACCCCATTTCTTCCCATGGGCGTCGTGAAAGGCGACTAAGAGAGAACTAAACCGCTACCATAAGCACTAAAATATTTATTAACATGCAAATAAAAACATACATACAACATAGAAATAATGTTTACCTCAGCAACAAAACTGTTGGGCACGTCAAAGACCCATTCATTACAGCCATAGTCGATGCTTTCATTAAAGGTGGAGCAGTTGGAGGACATCGGCGGATTGTAGTTACATTGCTTGATATCTTCCGTGGAGGGGACGTTAAACCAAGGAGCTGTAAAGTTGGGGCTCGTCGAGTCGCACGACGGAATCTTACATCTGAAATTATTTTTCTATGTTAATAACTTTTGAAACATTTTACAACAAATTATAGAATTGGTGCTACAAAATTTACTAATTTACCGCTTAATAAGCGTAGCCGTCTCTTATTAATGTCCGAAAAATAGTGTTGTTGAAACGAGCGTTGAACGCTTGACATTTGAGCGCTAATGAACTTTTAAGACTAGCGTTAAAAGCTAGTGAGTGTTATAGTCCAAATATTTAATATTTAGTGGTCTCAAACCCCTATAGTTAAAAGCTAAGTTAAGTTAAAAGCTTGAGCGCTGAAGTGCTCAGCACTCGTTTTAACATCATTAATCAGGAATGGCTCTTCAAACCTGACGCACATAATTAAAGTTTTATGGTTATCCAGATATAAACTGTGATAAACTTTATTATGTTGCAAGCTGCGTTTTTAACACGAATATTTTTTGCAAAATTCTCACATTTTTCTTTTATTACTTCAGTAGCATCTTTTAATATCTACAACATCTCACAGAACACTGTCATAAAACGTATATATAGGTATATATGTAGGTCGTAAATATGCTCTGGAATTCTATAGCTTAGAATTAGAACAATGTAATTTTAGTTCCATAGTACGAACAATAGGCTCTGGCCTATTCCATTCCATAGGCCGTGAATCTAGGGGCACGCCAACGTTTGACATTCTGGATTGATGTAGACGTGTATCGCGGATGTCCACGGGTGGCAGTATCCACTTACCACCAGCTGAAATATCTGCTCGTCTGGCACTTTTGTTTCTATAAAAAAGGAATAATTTTGCTTGATTAGGCAAATCTCTCCTTGATTGTACATAACGTCACAGAAATGATTTTCCAACTCACCTGTAATTTACACTTTCTACAGCGAACACATAGTTGACATTGTACATAGAATTGGTCGCATACACCAACGCCAGCATGCACAGTGTCACCACTTGGTGTCGTCCGAAGGCGCCAAGTTTCTCCAATACCTCATCTAAATGGACATGTTTTTCTTTTTGTGACATCTCTGCGACGAACTATCTGAGATTTGTCAATGTACTGTCTCAAGTAGGTACTCTGATGAGTTTCAAGGGAAATAGCAAAGACTTATTTCAGTTCATCCCCAAAAGCGAAATAAATATTTTATCATCATCGTTCGTCGTCAAATTCCGCTGCTGCTATTTTTATAACAGTTATGTCTATAATTTTTAATATTTATTACTTTTAAAATCATTTAATGCTCAAGACTTTTAAATACCAGAATTCCATAAGTATTTTCCGAAATAACTTTTTCTTTTTTTCTCTTCCTCTTTGCTTTAGAGCGTTTTGGATTTATCTCGATATCAATTTGACGTTGCGGATTTGATTTCAGTTTGTTTGGTTTTATATCTTTAAACAAGTTTCGTAATTCATGTGCATTCCTGAATTCCTGTAGTTAAATACTTTAATATGCAATCACTTCTTGATGTTTTGAAAAAAAACACATAATTGTCTCTTCAAAGTCACAATGTAAAATTAGTAGTCTTGTATTACAAACGTCCATATAACACGAATAACACTTGATGAGTATACGTAAATATTATAATCTATTTCATTTTTACTGTATTTGTTTTCAAAACGTGTTTAATGCTGACATCTCTAATCACTGTACTTTATTCTATTTGCTTAAATACTGCTATTTGCTTCTCGATAAAACATATTTAATAAGTATGTACTACTGTTGTACTAAATACTGATACGCATTCTCGTTTCCTCAAATCGTGAGCAAAATATTCAAAAATAAACATTACATGATAATTATCAAACTTCAAAATAAATATTTGTAAAGAGAATTGCTATACTTCAGCTATCATAAAAGTTATTGAAGCTTATGTTAATATAATTATCTGTAACTTTAACGCAACTGTAGAAGCTGAGACAAACACAATTTTGAAGCACTTTCTTTATTAGACTTAATAAACAAATAAATAAAACAAGTGACTATTGATAAACGATGACTGATATACAGAACTTTGTTTAAGTAAATATTTTTTGAAATATTCAATGAAAATACACGCGCGTAATCAGTTTTGTCGTGTGCGCTGGAAACTGCTTATACTTTTATAAAGGCAACTAGTATAAAGAGACAATATGACATGATTTATTGTTGAGATAAAGCTACCTTCATACTATTTAGTATAAATATAGTTTTATCTTGTAGTTTTGAATGGAAGGTTCTTTTGAAAGAAGGATATAAAGAAGATATAAAGGATTTTTGAAATAAACTTTAAATGAATTAAAAGTACAAATATAATTAAAATGTGGGCGCAATAAGATAGCGGTATATGGGGCCTATAATTGATATACTATATAGGGCTCTACAATAAAGATCTACATCAATTTCTTTTCTAAAACGTAAGGGAAATATATATATCTTTGTTCATACTGGCGACTTTGGTAATTATATTAGTTTTCTTTATTTCCCCATCTCTCGTAACTCGTATTTCAATACTAATAAATTTCCATAAAATACTGAAATGATTTCTGCATATGCTTGTAAGGAAGGAAAGGAAGGAAGCGCGTAATGTTGTAACAAAACATCTATTATCGAACGTTATTAGTACCTACAAATTAGTGAGACAAGAATAACTTAAAAGACTCGAACAAACTATTGTAAAAACGAGCATTGAGCGCTCGGCGCTCGACGCTGAGTAAGCGCTAATGAACTTTTAAGGCTTTTAAAGCTAGTGAGCGTTATAATTTAAATCCTTTAACTTTTAATCCTTGATGGTCTAAAACTGTTGGAGTTAAAAGCTCGAATCGAATACGGTTAAGGTTAAATACGGCTAATAGGGCATTAAAATAGCGTAACGTGCCAGTGCTCGAGCGTTCAAGCATTTAACAACACTAGTTCCAAGTATCCATGCGTTCCAAAAAATATGCAACACTCGGATGTACCAACCTGGTTGTTAGCAACCCTAAACGCTGTTCGAGACGTATGCAGTGTTCTGATGCCCAGTAAACCAATGTCACCCTGCTAAACTACATTGTACAAACAAATACCTACGTCAACCTCGAGCTGTTTTTTTTTCTTATAGTGCAATTAGCACAATGTACCAATGTCGATTTTTTATTTATTAAGGTTCAATAGTATGAGGGGTCTATTAAAGTGGTCGGTGATCGATAATTTCATACAAATGTCTTTTCCGTCCAGTTTTGGCGGATCTCATGTCAATGACCGAAATTCTTCCTGCTCATGGCGCGCGCTTTAGTATGTTTACTGAGAACAGAAGA
The DNA here is from genome assembly GCA_914767545.1 of Sesia apiformis. Classification (NCBI taxonomy): domain Eukaryota; kingdom Metazoa; phylum Arthropoda; class Insecta; order Lepidoptera; family Sesiidae; genus Sesia; species Sesia apiformis. The sequence continues at coordinate 284,423 of OU611964.1, forward strand.
GTTGGATATTACAAATATTACGGACAAGAACCACTTTGAAGTTTAATAAAGTATCACTATTAAACCACAAAACCTATAAAACACAATATTTATAATAATGAATCAAAAGCTTCACTTCACGACTTCGCTTCTCGAGTTCCCGCATAGCGAATTATTTTTCTTTTCATATATGGCAGTGATGTAATTAGCATATTCTGCCAGTGTCAAGTTATCTTCGTAATAAACAATTTCAAAGCCTAAAACGTATCCGGTAAATGTCCAGTTTCGTCGAAGTAAGTCAGGAGTCGCTCAGGAAAGTGATAATAGTTTTACTGAGGACAGAAGAGGACTCCTTGGAAACACACGAAAAACGCAGACGTACGCTTTTTTTGTTATTATCGAGGCTTATCTACTAAATACATACAGGGCATTATTAGAACATTCATAGCATTATTATTTATATGCATTTAAATTCAGATAAGTCGTCATTCTCATACAGACGTATATACAATTAAAGGATATTTGATTATCACGAACACTCTGCACAACAAGGTTATATTATTTAGTACAGCGACATCTATTGACGAATATTGTAACTACGTTCGGAATGTATTATTTTTTATGGAAAGAAGTTGGAATACGAACATACAATCTAGCTGGTGGTAAGTGGATACTATGGTCCATGGACATCCGCTATACATGCCAACATCAGTCCAGAATGACAAACTTGGGCACGCCCTCGGAAGGTAGGAAGCGCACTACCTTTGGAGATTTAGGAATGTATTTAGGAAGAAAGGGTTGGGAAAGTTTGGGGAGCAATAGGATAGGGTAGGATGAGAAAGGGCTCTGACATTATCTCACTCACTACCGAAGCACGTGGGTACTTACATTGGGGAAGTAGAATAAAATGGGAAATGCAGTACATTTCAAGGTAGTCTTCTGTAAGGCGTCGAATGCGATTGCGCTCTGCGGCTGTTGAATTGCAGCGTGCACCCCCTGACCCTCATAGAATTATAAAATTGTTATCCTAATGCATTTTGTTACGTTAGTTTTATCTTTAATTATTTTATTTGATAGCGTTTTTCGCTTTATGTGTTTCGACCTCATTTTAAAACTGTACCAACGAGTACGTCGCGCATGGTACACCTGAGCAAACATATCCAATGATAATCATGAATAATGTCCACCAAACAATGATTTATATTGCGTGGGTAATCAATCATACGGCAAGTACATGAGGAAACTCGTCATTGTGTTTGTCAACACATCTGTGATCTTTAAGACAAGACAGGCGCTATTAATTAGATGGAAAATGTTTGTGAATGCAAACTAATTATCCGCTCTAGCTTGAGCCTATTTATCTATGTATTCCTATCTATCTATTTCTTCAAAAAAAAACTTTTTCCTATGTTATCTAGAATAGCATTACTCCATCTCTTTCCTCGGGTGTCATAAAGGAAAGGAGAATGTCGTAAAGGAGATTAAGGTATCCCTTAGTCGCCGCTAACACAAGCCCCAAGGGACTACACCTCCTCTAAAAGAGTGGATACGCCAACCCGCTTGGCTAGCGTGCCATTAATAGTACATTGTTACCCTAGGGGTGAAAGTGACTTATTTCAGTCCAGAGACTGGGTTTGGTGCCCGAGCGCAGCGAGGGCGCCAATAGGTCGAGGGACTAAATAAGTCCTGAACCCCTAGGTAAACACTGTGCTTTTCATTACGAATACAAGGAAAGTAAAAATAAAACTACTAATTAGCAAAATAAAAAATGAATGAATTTTATTTCATAAATCAGGCGTTAAATCCATGTCCGAATCTGTTGAACTCATAGTGTTAAAAAATCTCTGCTACGAGTACAAAAGTTTACAAAACACTACCACTCGGAAAAACAAATGAAAATCGAATTGCCGCTTTCCCGCCTGTTTTGTTTCTTTTCTGCCGCGCGGCTACGCGGCCGCGCGGTTAGCCAGCTTTTCAGCCAATTACTTTTCATTTTCATAAATGTTTTTTTTTATATATTTTGCCGAAATCTATGTTATATTAAAGAAATAATTGAAAGTAAATTATAATAAAGTAATTTAAAAAATATACTCTTTAATTAATGGGTGCGTTTCTTTATGTTATTTCAATTTTACATCGCGCTGTAATGGAGTGGCTGTATAGGAAGTTAGATCATGGTTACATAGAAATGTGAAAATAGCTCTTTCTTTTTCTTAATTTTTCAGTTGTCTGTCAGTTGAAAACGCTCACCCTAGGGTGTATTGGGCTATTTTCACTTCGCTCCACAGGCAACTTCGGACCTATTTTCAGAGTATGAGTAATGAAAAAGGCCAAACATCCCTCATGTACAAGACAATGTGCATGAGGATGTCCAGCAGTGAATACTAAAATGACAAGTTACGGTATCTATAAGTATAAAGAACAACTGACTGACTGACTCATCAACGCTAGATGCGTAGCTAGAACCCCGGGCATAGAAAAATAATAAGTAACGGACTTTCTGCATTACACTGCCTATATTTAAATTATAAGAAAATTGTTAGCTTTGACCCACGCTTGAAAAAATCCTGACTACGCCCTTGTTCAACCCCTAATAAAGGAATGTCAAACAGGAGTCAATTATTTTTAAAACCAAAATCTACGCGGGCGGAGCCGCGTGCAAATGAAAATGAAATTTATTATGTTTATTTATTTATTTGTATCAAAGGAAAACAATATATTTAATTTTACAATAGGTGTCATTTAATTCAATTTAAAATAATAAAGAAAAATAAAGATACTCTGAATAAGTGTCTATTATAACAAATGATATAAATACGAACATAATGTAAAATTAACCTGATTCATTGTTACGGGCTACTGTAAACATAATATTATGTTCGTATAATACATATACCATTATTATGAAAGTAAAATAGGGTCATTTATGAAAGTACATTTAGTATAAATACCTACAGTAGTAGGTAATGCACGGGCATAGGGGGTGATGGATGTGAAACAACTAATATATCAAAAATTGTGAACATTTTAAGGGGTGTACCTCTAGGTCCGATATTTTTTATAATTTTTTAGAATTTATGCTCCAATCGATGCCGGGATTTATAGATCTGGTGGTATTTGCAGATGATACAAATACGGTACTATATACTAATAATATAAGTGATCTGGGTCGTAAAGTAAACCGAGCACTAAATTTATTCTATGTATTGTTATATCCAAATAAGTTAAAGCAAATAAGTTATATCCATGCCATATTCAGATTACTAGTAAAAAGAACGAAAATAGAGGTGGAATTGCACATGAATAAAGTGGAATTAATAAGAGTCACTGCTCAGAGTGCGGTTGTTAAGACACTTTATACCGCGAACCAGAAAGTTGTGGAATGAACTACCTGCTGCGGTTTCCCCATTACACAACGACATTGGGTTCTTCAAGAAAGCTGTGTAGCACATCCGCATACCCCCTGGTGTTGCAGGTGTCCATGGCCACTTACCATCACGTGGACCGCATGGCTGTCTGCCACCTTCACCATAAAAAAGTAATTAAAGTTGTCAGAGTCCTGGGTATAAACGTTGATGCTTTTTTAAAAGTAGAAGTTGGAGGTGAACAGTTTAGAAGGATCAATCGGTTCTGCATGTTAGGTAAGCAAATAGAAGTTTGCGTGACGAGTTAGACATAGCGTACCTTAAAATAGTTTACTAAGCACTAGTGGAGACGAAACTGCTAAACAGCGTATTGTTTTGCGGTAACAACTGCAAAAATAATGTTCGAAGAGACTTCATACTACATAAAAGAGTTATTCGAATAATGGCTCATATTCTACAACAAGAATAATGTGAGGAATGTTTAAAAACACTTAAGTTCCTTCTTGATGACTCTCTTATCTATGTTTTGACCGTACATTTATGAAACGAACGAAGAATGACGGCAGAATAATTGCACACTAGCTCCCGAACTAAACGTTGTGAAACGTTCATTTTATCAATCTGTTTCAATTATTAATACGTTACCGGATCATATAAAAGTCTAAATATAATACCAATGATTTTAAACACAAATTAAAGAAGTTTCTTTTAGCAGAATACTTTTACTCTATTGAAGATATATAAATTGATTGACTAACTTTATTGACTATAAATTGATATTTGACCTATATTTTGACAATTATTAATTGCTTTTTTTCTCATTATGATGACATTTATAATGGACATTGGAATACAATTTTGTGGCGCATTAACTGTGACGGTGGTTTTCTGTTGGACCCCCACCGGAGACCACGGACTGTCCACAACAGAGGCGGTTGTTACAACTATTTTTACAACAAACCTTGCCTAAGCCTGTAATAAGTAAATAATGTACTATGATAAGTTTAAATATACAACATTAAAATACGATAATAAATAAGGAAAAGATGAAATTAAAATGAATATGTCGAGTTTATATAAAAAAGATGTTTACAAATATTTTCATGAAATTTATTAATCTGTGGCTTGACTTCAAAGGATTGTTTTTATCCCTTGTATCTCATACTTACTACTTATTGCAATTTAATGATGGTAGAAAGTCTTCTCATCATTCATTTTGTATCAGTTTAGATTAATGAGAGTTCGCGCACTGCAGCAGAGTTCCCTACAGCAGAATGAAAGTCTAGATGCAATAACTGTTTCAGTTTTGTCTTTTTCTTTCTAGTGAAAAAAATGCTACGAATATATTTTTATATGGTAAGTGGATATTTGGGATATGTGCTAATAACAGCCCTCGGATGCATCGCTTACTTTTGGGAATTTAGTACTGATTAAAAATCTCTAAGTAGAACGTGTATTCCTTATTAACGTATGTCTGACAAGCCTTCCGCTCTCACCGACTAGTGGAAAACATGTTCCCTTTGAACGTTCAGTAACTTGGGGGTCTATCATTATTTCTTAACCTCAAATCGTGACAGACATGTTTGTGCAGGAATTTATACTTGTATAACCGTAACCGGTCCTTATACTATTGTCCTCTGTTTGGTCCTCTGTGCACATTGTCTTGTGTATGAAGGATGCACGGTCTTAAAACGTCACGCTGCTGGCCAAACGGGTTGGCGGGTCCATTATTTTAGAGGTAGCGACTTTGTTATCCCTCAGTCGCCTTTTACAACATCCACGAGGAGAGACGGGCCACTATTCCGCCTATACCACTTGGTCCTGTGATAGATATTTGATATTTTTTATATATAAACTTAACGAAACAGGGATATCCTAGTGCACGCAATCCTAGTGTACACAATCCTAGTGTGACCAACGTGTACAAAAAGTTTTGGTAAATAAAAATAAATTGCACATAATATTTCAAATATAAAACACAATTCTCTATGCCATTATTATTATTGATAAAAGAAGGCTACAATTAATAGTTTCTATTAAAAATCTGTTAGGTTCCGTGTAGATCTAGCTTAAGGGCTGGATAATTTGTCTTACGTCGAAACGTAAGTCGAAACGTACGTAAATGTATACGGTGGGATGAAGACATCGCCATAATAGACTCGCTGATGAGTGTTTGATCGATCTGCTTGGAATTATAGTGGTGAACGGCATATGGTACGATTACGCTGTTTATTCACATAGCATGTGTTATAATAATTAAGTACCGGTAAATTAGAAGGTGCGTTTATTAGAAGACAAATTGAAGAGTCGGTGAGCTTTTTAATGTGGCAAGTTTTGTCGATAAGTTTGAATCGAAAAATATACAAAAGTTGAAAAAATTACAAGTTTAAACTTAATTTAAATATATATTTATTTAGAAACCATACACTTTCATTGCATTTTCCAAAAAACTAAAACTTTAAGCAACGAAATTTTTGTTGATCGTAAGGATTGGACATGTTAAAGTTGTTTATCTGAAAACAGCAGATATTATATATACTCAAAACGATCGATAAAAAAACTAACTTTGTTAGAAGTTACGATATTTTGAATTTTCGCAACTCAAAAACAAAACTGGGAGAACGATAAATACATTGTACTTACATTGTTATATCTTTCTTACATTTTAACATAACAGCGCTCTTCTTTTAAAATGACGGATGCACAAGGAGCCTTGAATAAATGACGCATTACTCTCGTGACAGATGTCAACTGAGTCTTTGTCTTCCATCAACGATGATACTGTTGAACTTCCAGATAACATACCTTGTTGTAAATAATGATGGCCTTGTGTGTATTTGTGTAAGATATAGCATGAACCGAAATATTAAGTGAATATGGGTTTTGGGAATATATTTAATAGTAGCGGTGCTCGCGACTTCGTGCGTAGAGAGATTACATTGGTTAGCTTGATTTCCGTAGAAAATTTGTAATAAATCTGGTTAAGAGTAAAAGTTAATGTTAACCCAGCACATAAGCTATAACTATCTAAATTTCATTAGAATCCGTCCCATGGTTTTTGTGTGACGCGTAATCAGATTGACAGATAAAAAGTTCAAAAATCGTTGTATCGTACACTCTGTTCACTACAATGACATTTTCAAAAATTATTATTAAATGTATGGACGCGTCTTCGTTGCGATTTTATATATGTCTAGATTTTATTTTACTAAATTTAGATCTAGATTTTATTTTCTACTATATAGATTCTTAGAATTCGACTTTTCATATTTTTGTAACGATTTTGATTTTTTTGATGCTTCACTTTTTGATATCAGTCTATATCGTACCACTGCGGGCACAGGTCTCCCTTCGTAATCACAGTGGAATTTCACGCTATTGAAACCGGAAGAGGTCCAACAACTCGCCGCTAAAACTATCCTGCGATACCTGCAGGTCATAGACATCGACAGCCAACTATAAGAAATGTGGCGATTACAATAGATCAGATCAGCAATGATACGAGACTTTATTGACTCGGAGAGCCCCTAATCCTCATTAATAATAATCATAATCATCAGAAAATAACAACCGATATAATGATAAAGATTATGATATTTTACCACCGCTTCGCTTGCATTGACCGCTATAAAAACTACCTTATGTATTAACTCGTTTCACAAACAAAATGGTATGTAAAATTTGGTAGAGATTCTTGGATTTGTTACAGAGTTTTTACATAAAAAACACACAGAACAACTTTCGCATTTATTCGTTACCATATTTTTACATCTTGCTTAAAACATTTGCTTTTATATAACTCTGTCATTCAAACCGTACTTTTTCTTAAATGTAAACATACTTGCCAATAGCTTTATCTTCATTTTTGTTATGCAACTATTATCTATTACTTGTATCCGTCTAAACTATGTATGTATGTATAATAAGTATCTATATATTTTATTAATTCACACATTTATGTTAATAATAGTTCAGTTATTATTTTTATTTCATTTTATTTTTTTCATTGTGGCGTCATTTTAAAAATTGCGTGTCTGCATTACGATGTATTTAATTCGTGAAAATTTTCTCTGTGTGATTTTCTACGATTTTAAGTGTAATTTGACAACTCAGCAGAGCCTCGCTCGGCTTCAAACTGCTTTTGGCGCTGAAGCACCGAGCAAGACGACAATTTATAGCCGGTTTGCAGAATTCAAGCGCGGTCGTGTCAATGATGAACTTCATGAAGGTCGCCCTTCCACGGCTGTTAACAACAAAACAGCGATGCTGTGTGCCATATGATAGAAACAAATAGGCATGTGATCTACCATGAGATTCGGGCATAGGCATGAGTCAGATATACCATGACAATGCCAGCTCTCACACGGCCAAACAGACAAACGACTTTTTGAAGGCGAAAAACGTAGAACTCATGAGCCAACCTCCACACAGTTCCGACTTGGCACCTTGTGACTTCTTCGTTTCCAAAAATTAAGAACTAATTACGCGGTCAACGATTTTCATCGCCAGAAGAGGCTGTCGAAGAGTATGAAAAACATGTTTCCGAGGTCACCGCGGAGGAGTGGAATAAATGTTATGGAAATTGGTTTATTCGTATGAAAAAGTGTATTGACGCTCACGAAGAATATTTTGAGAAACAATAAATTGATTTTTGGCCATTCATTGTAATTTTTCCCTGTTCATTCCGGAAACTTTCAATGTGGCTCTCCCAGGTATGACTTCAATTTAATGTTGACATTGTATTCTGAAATTAATTTGTGTATGTTTTGGTAAGTCAGTACAACAAAGAGCAACAACAACAATACTGATTCCGCTGTTTTTTTTTAAATAAATTAATTCTATTTACTAAAAAATGTTTGAGATTACTGTAAATACAAACATTTTACAAATGAGTCTGTAATGGTCTATAGGGCTCGCGGTCATAACATGACCCCGCGCGGCCTTGCTTACCTGTATGCCCTTATTGCGTACACGCATCTATTGTGTTTGCGGGGATGTATGTGTGTGTGTTGTGCATGCAGAACACTTGTACTGTGCGGTACTTTATATCGCAAACTCAAAAGTTGTGCAAATGTCTTTTTTTATAGAATAGATGGCAAAGGAGCGGACGAGCCACACGATGGTAAGTGGTCACCGCCGCCCAAGGACAGCTGCAAATACGGGGAGTACGGGTGTTTACGACTTTGCACAATCCTGTCCACAGCTATCTTGAAGAGCTACATAACGTAGCATAAGAGGAAAACCTCAGCTGGCAGTTCATTCAACAATTTTCGGGTAAGACTTTTCCACTAAAATTCAATAAGGTAACTATTGGGGCCTACTAAGGTTTTTGTATTAAGTTACGACATGAGACTTTTCAAGCACAGTGACAGGATTCTCTTCAGTGAATTGGATTCTGCAAGATCATCGACGAACCTGCATCTCCATCGGCAGCGGTGACCACTTACCATCTGTCATCTCATTTCTAAAGAAAGAACCTATAGTAAAGTGAAATAACTTTTCCGTTGTCATTTTACATCAATAAATCTATTACTCATTCCTTAGCCGGCGTATCTGATGGGCGATCGTCAAAATTGATAATTAATTTAAGCATAATTTGTAACCTGACACCGGACGAGATTCAAAACTAATTAATTATTCCTGTTGACTGTCACCATACACGCGCTTTCTTGTTATAACGGTATTTAATATGTATAGTTAACGACTTATTTATGTGTCTCGCGTCGACCTTAAACTGCTGTTTGGTTTGGACTGTGTTTAAGCCGGCTCTAGACTATAGCCCCAAGAACACTTCTCTACACTAGCAATTGTTCACAGTCATATTCACGCATTTGTACGAAATGGACGTAACAGCAGCTGCATCAACGACTCCGAACTGGAAACAAGCCGTGAACGTGCGAGAAGTTCGTGAAAACTATCTATACTCGCGTTCACGGCTGTTCGCAGGCCTTCACGGTCTGAGTCTAGAATCGGCTTTAGAGTTAGAGAATGATCTTTCTTTCAATTAAAGGAATTCGAAACATGTATTTCGCCTTCTTAGATTGAAGAATAAAAGTATTTTCTTATAGAAAGAGGTCGACAGACGAGCATTGGTGGTAAGTGGATATAGTCGCCCATGAACATCCGCGATACATGCCAATATCAGTCCAGAATAACAAACGTTGACACGTCCCCGGATGCGCTATCTGCCTTTGGAGATTTAGGAATGTATATGGAGAAAGAGTTGGGAAAATGAGGACGGGTAGGGTAGGATGGGATGGAGATAAGCTCAGGCATATCTCACTCACTACCGACTTACGTAACACACACGTACATACATTGGGGGCATATGACAAAGTGGGAAATTCAGTACATTTTACGGTAGAATTTTGTAAAGTGCGATAACTTAAGAAATCGGAAACTCTTGTGAATCTCAAGATTTTTAGATTCTCGGCGCCCTTGTAGAATCCAGATATGCAGATATCTGCAAGAGTTACAAAAATAGATAAAAGATTATGTAGAACTAAGTGGTTTACACCAGCTCCGCTGGATGTCGCGTCACATGACATTGAAGTGAAAATGGGAATAAAATTTTGATTATACTGAGTATATAATTGAATATCATAACACTTATACAATTATATTAAATTAATGCAATGCAATGCAAGCGGCCCTTTCAGCATCCACTGTTCGACGTTGGCTTATGGCCTTAAAATGCCACGCTGTTCAAGCGGATTGGCGAGAGTCCACCCTTTTAGATGTGGTGTAATTCCTCAGGGCTTGTGCTAACCGCTTTGATATCTCTTAGTCAGTTTTTACGATTTGCGATTTTATATCAATAATAATGTTAATATGTATGTAATATCTTTCTTAAAATACATTAATAAAAATCAATAAACATCAGTGACACGTCAATTCCGAACACAACATCAGCGGGCACTACATCAATGACGAGTAGGGTTCAGTCCACTTCACAAGTGGCTGACCAAACAGTGTTGCTTGCTCACGGTATTTGTTTAGCGGTTCCGGAGTGTTTCGTTTCCGAGCGACCTCACACGTGCGCGGTACGGTTCGCACTTCACTTGATGGATCCGTGGCAGATGAGTATGTTCTCAGTAAATAAGTACTAATGTAGTTAGATCATACAGATAGGTTATGAGAAATAGCATCCTTAATTTTGGTTATGGATGAAATGAAAGTATTCACAAGTAAAGACGTTTCTTTTAAAGCCCCTTTTGTTGTAGCACCTCGCTTTCAGAGCATACCTCTAAAGATCTCGGAGAGTATCGGGATCCTTGGTGTCGACATTTCCAGCAAAGTCGAATTTAGGGGTTATCTGGAAAATAAAGCCAAAATGGCCTTCAAAAAGCTGGGTGTGCTGAACAGAGCGAAGCGGTACTTCACCCCTGGGCAACTAACGCTTTACAAAGCTCAGGTTAGGCCCCATATGGAGTATTGCTCACATCTCTGGGCCGGCGCACCGGAATATCAATTGGACCCATTTGACTCCATGCAACCACCTGAACAATGGGGAATGCTCTGAAGAATTGTTCAATATAAATCCCACCTCGGGATTCTACAACCGGGTCACAGAAGTGCGGTCCATCCGCATTTCCTCGATACGGAGGTGTCGCGCACTGTTCGGTCCAAAAATCATTTTATACCGCGAACTCGTAGGCTGTGGAACAAACTGCCTCAAGAGGTCTTTCCATTAAGCTAAAATATGAGGTTCTTCAAGAAAGCCGTGAATAGGATTTTGCAAGGTCGGCGGCACATCCACATACCTCTTGGTGTCGCAGGTGTCCACGGGCGGCACGTGGGACCCGTCGCTCGTCCGCCTTCTTCACTAGAAAAAAAATTCATTGAAATGCTAAGAAAGTCATACTACGAAAACGAAAAGGAATGTGGAGATCTTTATATCTCTGGTTTAAGAATCATTATATTACTTACATGAGGGAAGAAAAATGTTACATAATATATATCTTTAGGCCTAACTAGTGTAGGTGTACCTACACTAGTTACACTAGTTACGGTACGCGACAATTAATAGATTCGACGGTAGTAAGAAATACACATTAATAGTATCACAATAAACAACACGATCGCTGTAACACAGAATAGTAACAACTGGAAGGGACTCTTTGTAGTGTGTGTTCTTAATTATATTTTAAAAGCACAAAGATTTAGGTTGATTTATGTGTGGAAAGTTTATTATAGTATAGTTTATTTTAAACCTAGTTGCACAGACAAAATGGACAATATGCGGACTTAATGCCCTATGACATTCTCTAACAGTTCTCTTTTGGGTAAACAGAGATATATATCTACTTGACAATGCAACCCATTGTAAAATAGATATATATCTTTAATAATTTTAGTACAAAGTCAATTAATTTTACATTACCTAGTCATAACACACAATACTGTTTTTTTTTTAAATCGTAATATGTTCAAGCGGTGATCGGTGTGTAGTACTAAGATGACTATTGTAAACATTGTTTCGTGTGAGTGATAACAACGCTTCCATACAAATTCGCGTCCGCTTGTTTGGAGACGTAGTTTAAAGTAATATGTTCTAACCATGCTCTGATATCTTGACCACACTATGAAACATTTAGTCGATCGCAATATTTTCAATTTGATGCCAAATTTGCATTATTACAATCGCACCTCCCGTCATTGTCGTGGGGTTCATCATCACTTCCTTGACAAAGAGTCGCTAAGGTCATCAAGACACTTTACCAGCTGAGGTTTTTCCGCTATGCTAGGACATGGGGCTCTTCAAGAGAGCTGTGAACAGGATTCTGCACGGTCGGCAGCACACTCGCATTCCCCCTGGTGTTGCGACTTACCATTATGTGACATGTGGCTGCTCGTCTGCAATCTGTCCCATAAAAAATATTTTAAAGGTAACCGTTTAATCATCTAGCTTCGGATTTCGATAAGCTTCGATAATTTGTACGTAATACATCGTATGTATGCAAATAGGAGTATAATGTAAGCATTTTCACGGTTCTCTAAGCAATGCTCAAGCGGAACGTCGCATTCAAATAACGATAACGTCAGTAGAATAAAATTACTTTCCATATCATTCCTCGCATGGTGGACAAAAAAGTTTACATACCCAATTATGGTTTAGGAGACTGATAAAAAGTGATCATTAATTATCATGGGCATTTTACTGGTGGACTTTTTGCCTGTCTTTTGGTTTAGCAGGTTTCAAATTATTTTTTATGCCATCCGCTTGAAATGGTTTGAGCGATTCTTCAAATTGTCTAAATGTGTCACTTTTACATTGCCTTGAAACCGAATCGTGATTATTTAAGCAGACGGCCACATTTTTATAATGCTCACTCACACCTCCTTGATCATATCAATCACCTTGATCAATCATGTCTTTATATTATACCCACGTCACATCCAAAGAAAGTGAATATGATTTTTTAGAAATCAGTAGGCTGAAAGATTGTTCTGAAGCGGACGTCTTGTAAATTGGACCATTTCTACTCAATGAACTGGATACCCATTTCGATTTTTTTATTATCACTTTCCGAAGGCTATCGACAAAAGTCACGAGTCACCTCGGTTTACTCCGTCATTTGGAACTCGTCTTCCAGTTTCCAATTTTGATCTCCCTCGCCTTTCACTTCTGTACTGACTTGCACTTTACCTTTAAACCCATTAAGTCTCAGCAGCATCATTTTCTGCACGGTAATTTTAATTTAAAGGAAAATTTATAGGTAGCTTGTGAATGACAAGTATTTTGTTGTCAATATCCATACAGTTTATTGGCTTTTGTACTAAGGCTGCTTTCTATAGACGAAATAAATCTAACGAGAATTGACAGAGAGACAATGGGTTTATTTGCAACGTTGTAAAGCTGTGTAAAAGTTTATGGTCGCGTAGAGGTAGCATTTATGGGCGAAAAATGTTTGCTTCTATCTTATGAGTTCTACTTGCACACTTGTTGTTTAATTACACATCTGTTCGTCTTGTTGAATTAAGATGATTCTAATTTTATCTATATAAATAAAAATTAAATGCTGTTCGTTGGTTAAAAATGTGAAAAAGTAAAATAAAGTAAAGTGCTTTTTTCTATGAGATTTTTGTATGAACTTATTGAATTTTAGACAGGACAACATCTGTCGGCTCATCTAGTGTGTAATATAAACATCTTGTTCCATTCTTGATATTTTAAAAATTAATTAAAAAGAAAAGTTTGGTTTGTTTTATTTATTCCTGTCTATGGTTCATTGAACAATCGTTATATACATGCATATGAACTGGTACATTACCAGACTTACATGAATATGTACCTAGAATGCGTGTGTGTGTCATTTGTTACTGGAAGCTGAGGTCTTTTTCCAGTGTACGAGTATAATTTTTATAATTAACATTTAAATAATATTTCCACTTAGATAATGTTTTTAAATAAAATACTCGAGACGCCTCCATAGATCTCAAGCTATCTTCCAATGTCAACATAATTTCCTTACTCGTCGGCGCTCGCTCAACAATGACTCGTTTTTTCAAACATGTTTCTTTTTCCACAGGTACGAGACGTGTCGGCCTCATTACCATCGCTCTTCAATGCTCAATTTCTAAACATTTTAGAGGTACTCTCCAATACCATCGACACCCAACTAAATTCAAAATCTTTTTTTCCTTTATCGACAGTTCAACTTTATGGTTACGCTTCTCTAAGCCGTGTTTCTCCACGTGATCATCACCTCTTTTGTTATAACCTAACGGGTCACGAGAGGTTAAATTTGACGTTTTTTTTTCTTCAATCGTTAACGTCAATTTTATTCGGTGAGATTACAATTCGTTTGGTGGGCGTATTGAACGCCTATTATAAAAATCTTAATTTCAATTTGAATCTTATATTGCGTAGTTGTAAGAAACAAATTAAGTTAGCTAGTGTTGGTTTTTACTAAGCTTTTTGTATGTGTATTTCGGTGGAAAATTTTAATGATTCCAAATTGATTGACTATTTTGACAATAGTGGACGTCTTGACTGGCCACATGATTTTCAGAATTAACAAGAAATAAGATTCCTCTATGGAATTAATTTAAAAACAATTGAAAGAAACGAAAATAATATAATCACATTAAACGATTTTCGCCTTAATGGAGGCGAAATACAAAAGAAGACAATAAAGGTCAAAGGTTATTATAATTTTTGATAGGAACGAAATAACATTTGACTTCAAAGCCTATAGATTTGTACCCGATTAGATGATTAGAAATGTTATCTAATGACTCATTGAACATTAATGGCTTATCAACGCAAGTTGGAGGCATATCGCTGATAATTAATATAAATTATTTTAATTAACAAGCCTCCAAACTGTGTGAAACTCGCAGATAATTAACTATCACACAATTATCTTAATACCACTCCAAAGTCATCTCCAAAAACCTTCTCAATATAATCCCAAATTTATGTGAAACACTCAGGGTGACTGTATAGTTTGTCACTATGAGAATCTGTCTTTTCGTGAATCCGTCAAACCTTAGGTACCAAAAAGCCTTTGCTTACCAAATGTGGAGAGTGTCTCTAAATGTGTCTTGGAATTAAAATAAATTGTTTTATACAGTGAAAACACTAGTAACAGTGAACAGTGCACTACTGTGTAGTGAACAGATCTATAATTTAGTGCTCCAAAAAGTGTCAAGTTCCATAAGTGCTTAAACAAAAGAGTGTGAAGTCAAGTGCCAAATTTCAAAACAAAAAGTGTTCAAACAGAAAATAATAGCGAAAAGTGTGAGAATGTGTAATAGTGTACGATGAAGCGCAGCAAATCGTACACGTGGCTGTCGGGTCTGCTGAAAATGAAGCCAGAGGAGCCGACGGACGACGAATGGGGCGCAGTGCCCTGGGTTAGGGCGGAGGTGCTTCAGAATGACAGGTCAGTTACATAATTATACATAGATAAACTCTCTATTGTGTTAATTCTTACATTACCTATGATAAAAATATGGAACAATGTTAAAAGAAGATAATACAACCGGTCTTATAGCAATTATAGACCACTATTGAAACTACGCTAGAGCGGTGATAACCTAAGAGTATCTATACTCTATGATTCCTGTGATCGTGCGTTTAAATCCTCGGCCGGTACCATCGAGTTTTTAAAGATTTTACACAGACAGATTTTTTTAAATTGTCACTAGACCGGCGGCTAGAGGAAAACATCGCGAGGAAACTCTTAAACTCCAAAAATAAAAAAAATCTGGAATACACGTATCCACCAATCCGCGCCATGTCCACGTGGTAATTTTATATCTTGACTTGTTAAGGATTTTAAGATTAGTTTTTTTATTTGTGGAGTGATTGAATTTTTGTCTCCTTATTATAGCCTTTCAAAAGTCACCGGAAATGTTTAGTTTAGGTCGAGAGCAATAGGTTCTCCGAAGTGTCTGATACAATGGGCCCATGGGTTGCATGGACTTAAAAATGTTCGCTGGTCGATTGGCGAGTCTACTCTTATATATAGTGTAGTACCTCAGGGCTTGTGGTAGTCACTTTCTTATCCGTTAGTCGCTTTTTACGCAGGTCCAATGCAGGATTTTCCTGATTGTCTCTCCTAACATAAAAAAAAAAAAAAAAAAAGTCGCTTTTTACGATATCCACTGCAAGCAACGAGGTTAGTGCTATTCTAGGTTTGGATAACATAATAATGTTATAACATAACTACTATGTTTTCAAAGTTATTCTCTTAAAATAAGAGCCATTGAACAGATTTTAAGCTATCTTAAGATAGAAAACTTAAATAAAATTACGTCAGGATGGGACACTAAGTCCTACCTCACCCTACAATTTAAATTAAAATATATGCCAATAATTACAGTTCGGTAGATTTATCATTGCACCTTCGTAAATTCGGTTCTCACGTGGCGTGTAATTTTGGAACCATAAAGCGAACCAAAGCCGCACTTAGCCCAATTTGTACGAACACGTACCAACCGTAACTCGTACATTCCACTTTTCATACAATTACGATTCAATCTCCAACGGAATACGTTCAATATTAAATTACATTTTATATTGTGGTTTAGATTTTGTGGTCAAATCAGAGGTGGTCGAAATAATAAGATTTAAGCTTAGTTAATACAGTACACAAAAACATGTTTCTTATTAATTACAACATAAAAGTCATAATCGTCTGCAACTCTTCCCATCCACATGAATGGCTATGTTAGTCGATGGCTTAGTAGGTCGTACTATTATTTTTGATGCAATTCATCGAAGTCAAGAAAATAATATTCATGTTCTGATTTTTGCCCCCGTTCACATGGATCCACAATCAGCCTCCATCGGTGTATCCATGGATATTTTTTTCTGCTTTTCAATCCATCAATTTAGAAATTCGAATATATTTAAAAACATTTATTATGCCACTTCGACTTCGGGATACAATATATTTGTGAAGGCGGCGAAAGTAATGGAGAGGTAAATACAATAAATACACATTGCATTTAAAGCAACAGAAATGTAATTCGTTACTAACAATTTCGATTCACCTGTGGATTGAAGAGGAGAAAAAATTATCGATAGATCTACAGATGGAGCTTGATTGTGGCTGCATGTGAACGGAGGTGTTAGTGCAAACGCTCATAATTAGTGATGTACCTGAGGGTAAATCGATCGACTACGACTTTGTTGTGCATGGGCAGTCACTAGTCACCCCCTCCCTCGTAACACTCTAGCAGTTTGAAACGGGAGTGATTAACACCGCGCTAGCTAGCTATCTCGATAACTAAGAAACCTAATAATCGTGATAAGTGTAATTTTAGAAGATACAGGGCCCTGTCAAGGTTGTGGCCTACAGGAGGCGAAAGGGTAAGTGATTTTGTGATTTGTTTATGCGCAACCAGGAGGCGAGATTTATGTGCTTCTTGTACACGACTGAGTCATTTACAAACAATGAAATAGCATGTAGTAGCATCGGTCATCACAAAGTTTTGTTCCCTCACTTAACCCAAAAAACCTTATGACAATTGTCAATTAAAAATTTCGTTTTCATAAATGCCAGTGAGTTTGACGATGTGATATAACGTGATGTAACCAGCAGGGGCGAGCGGCCGTGAGAATGTTAGGATTAGGGTGGCCAACTTCAATGTAACTAACTGGACATTTATCACAGTTTTTTCACACACGCGTGAGAGATAATGCGAATTATAAGACAAATAAGAATTTAGACGGCAAGAGACTACCAATTGATGACTTATTAGTGCATTTGGAAGTGTCCTTTACCTGCTGTGCAGAGGGTCGTGAGTTAAATTACCGGTCAGTTATTAATTTAAAGACAAAAGTTTTTTCAGGTCGGGGTGATGTGCTTTTGTACGTACCACGACACAGAGAATCCTAGTGTGGGCCATTGAATGTGATGTTATTTATTAGTTACATAAAAATATTGCGAACATACCGTTACTAGATGCATTAAGATTTTCATGTCAGGTATGAGTGTATGAGTATAGTCATGTCACACATGAGATGTGACATGAGAGTTCATGTCAGTATAGTATGAGAAAGTGACAAATTATAAATTGAATAAAATCAGTTATTGACATTGAAGATTATATATAGAACAGTAAAATATAAATATAACGGTATTAATGACATTGACATAGAAATAAATAATGACATTTATAATTTTTTTTTTGTTTCTTTTCGACACTAGATATAATTTGAGATTTAAATTAGAATTATTTATTTATTTGATTTAATTAAAATTTAGTCTTTTTAATGTAAACATTTGCACGCCAGTTACCTGGCAGAATGTGTATAAGTTATCATAAGACGTGTATGTACCCGCATTCTTGAGCAAATAAATAAAACAATTATTATCATTATAAATCGTTAAACGGATTTTAAGATTTCTGTAAGAGTCCGCTGTCTAGTGATTATTATAAACGTTTACATGAAAAAATAGTGAAAAATAGTGAATAATAAATATTCACTTTTTAAAAAATAAACAAAAATATATAGAATTCATACACACGAATGAGTTTGACGTGATTTAATTAAATGTAACCAGGCATCGGGGCCGTCTATATGTGAGAAAGTCAGGCATAGGATGACTGTATTTAGTAACTAATGGACTTTTACTAATTTCAGTGATTTAGGTTGCGACAGAATTTCCCATGTGTTTTTAATCTCTGTATAAATATGAATAAATAATTGCGCAAATGTTGCATAGCATAGTCATTATTCGATTGCCTAACATAATTATGCCTCTGCAAGAATGTTTCGAGAAAATTACCAAACAAAAGTCATTAACAACAGTTTTCGTCACAGATTCAGAATAAGCAGAAAACATTTAAATGGTTGTCGTGTAGCTTCGAATAATAAACAAACCCAAGTGTTTAAATATGAGGACTAATCTCTCATCTTTGAATCTTGTAGGGGGAGAGTGCACGCTGCATTCCTACAGCTGCTGGGCGCACTAGACTGGCCTCGTTACCCCTCTCTCACAGAAGACTACCTTGAAATGCATTTCCCACTTTATCGTATTTCTCCAATGTACGTACGTGTTTCCCATCCCACCCCATCGTGTCCAATCCCTCCCCATTTTCCCAACCCATTCTCCCAATCCATTCCATCTGCAAAGGTAGGCAGCGCATCCGGGTGCGTGCCAACGTTTCACATTTTGGACTGATGTTAGCATGTATCGCGGATATCTATGGAGGATGACAGTATCCACTTACCATTAGGTGAACTGTATGCACGTCTGCCGCCTATTTTCTATATAAAAAAAATTGAGACTAATTAGAGATCTTCACATATTTCCAAATTGAACTTTCTGATCAACCCAATTGTACGATGTGCAATAAAGTGTATAAATAAAGTGAAGTGTGGTTACCCCGAGCCCGGTTGTACTCCGGCTTACTATTGTGTTACGTGACGTGTTATTGAGCTTTTTTAAGGAATTTCATACTCACGTAGCGTTTCCAACATTATACGATGTTGCTATTTACGCGTCAATATAAATAACGGAGTGAAATATATGCGTTTTAAGGTTCTGCAATGATATTTTTATAGAATGAAAGTGGCAGATAATCCACCTGGTGGCGAGTGGATACTGTCGCACATGGACATTCGTGATACATGCCAACATCAGTCTAGGCTGACAAAACGTTGGCTCGCCCCCGGTGCGCTGAATACATTTGGAGATGGAATGGATTTGGAGGATGGGTTTTCCTTATCCTGTTACATCTCTCAATTTTCCTCGAGGGTATGGGAATATTATAAAAAAACACGAAAGTCTAAAAGCGTTGAAGATGTTTGTAGCAAGACTTATGGAACAACACGTTAATATAGCCTACTATAAATCAATAATATTGCTGTTTATTTCGCCGCCATCGATCGCCTCGACGTGACCTCCGACACGACCCTCTAGGTGCGAACTTAATGAAGTTATCGTCATTTGTCCGTAAATAACACCGTTATGACAATTCAATTACAATACAGTTAATTAGTTGTCGCTTATTTATTGTTCTTGGTCGGTGGTCGTGACGGGCCTGGGCTCCACTGAACATGTTTTGTCGTGGTAATTTAACGCTATTATGGTAGGTATTAAATACTGTATTATGTCAATTTATTGATACACACTTTAAATAAGTCAAGTCTCTTTTAATTTGTTTGTTTGCATTTTATTTTATTCAATCTCAAATTACAAGATCCATTAAATTTGTTAATTAAACTTATCTTATGATATAAGTGCTAGTAGATATATTCATCAGCTGAGCACCCGTGCTTGATTGTAGCACGAAAAAAGAATAATGTAACATGTATCTAGGAAGTCAAACTTTAAATCATAACCTATCATCAGCCTGTGGATTACTGCTGGATATAAACCTCTCCCCAGGCGCGCCACCACACACGGTCTTCCGGTTTTTTCATTCAAGCACTACCAGCGACTTTCTTCAAGTCATCAGCACATCCGGCCGGAGTTCTTCTCTCCATCCGTGGTCTCTGACAGAGAGCCACCTGGTGATAAGTGGTCACTGTTGCCACTGGACGTCCACGATACCAGTATCAGTCCAGAATAACAAACATTTGCATGCTGCCGGATATGCTGGCTCCTTTTGGAGATTTAGGAATGTATTTGAAAATGGGATTGGGAAAATGGAGACTAACTAGAAAGTATATCTCCCAATGTATTGATGGCCAGATTTCTGTCTTTCGTTTAACCGCAGCGTGTATAATCTTTTTAAAACCAAAGTTGAAACAATCGAACCGTATTACCTTTCTTTGTTTATAACTTACAACAATAGGGATGGAAAACGAAGTCAACCGCAAACTCGTTACAATATATTTGAGGAAGAGGTTGCAGATAACCACGCATACTAATATCTAGATTTGTTTTAGTAATATTTCATTACTATGTGGTGATCTGTTGGCACGCCGCCGGATGCGCAACCTACCATTGGAGATTTATAAATGAATTTGGAGAATGGGTTGGGAAAATGGGGTGGGATACGATAGGATGGTATCGAAATTGACTGGCATATCTCACTGGAAGTGTCGGAAGTTCACATTCAAACAGGGGATAGAATATTAAACTTAGATATCTTTTTGTGATCTTTAAGGGCTTGTTTGTTTATCTGTCACTTATTTCACAAAAAACAGCACATAAAGACACCCAAGTATGGTCGTCATCGGCGGTTCATTATGCGATGCCTTCGTGAATAGTCTAAGGACCGACCGTAGATGTTTATAGGTCATATCTACAGGCTGTCCCAAAACTCAACCTCAAGCGGGAACCAGGGAGTGGACCACCTCATGACTACCCCGAGAAAAATTGGGATAATTTTTTTTTATGACAGATAGAGATATCATTTTGTTTACCTCCTATGCAACATTTTTAGGTGCTGCGATTACAAATTTGCAGATATGACTCTGAATTTTTTTGTATCAATAGCCTATATAACTCTGCTATCAATTACAGTCAAAAATAAAACCAGAACGGGTGCAATTTTTTTTTTAAAAACATTGGTTTGAATATTTTTCTTTAAAATTTTGAGAGGATATTATTTTCAGTTAACTTTGACATTTCCAAATTTCCAAATTGACATTTTCCAAACCTCATAAAGGTTGCGGGCACCCGCTGGATGCAGGTCGCTGCCGATAGGTCTAAATGGCGGACAATGGGGGAGGCCTATGTCCAGCAGTGGACGTCCAAGGGCTGAGAAGAAGAAGAAGAACTTTGACATTTGATGGTGTAAAAAAAATGTACCTACACTACCATGGCAAGTTATCACAAAAGTTGGCGCAACTAATCAAGATTTCAAAATGATACAATACTTCCTACGCCATGCCCTAAAATAATGTTTTGGTACTTTTTTGAAAAAGAGTAAACAAAAAATTAATACATTTACGCCGTGAAAATGGCATTCAGAGCTTTTAGACATGATTAAGGCTTATAAATCCATAAAATTAGAGTTTTTTTTTTATAGACCAGTGGACGGACGAGCAAGCGGTCGCACGTGATGGTACCGCCGCCCATGGACACCTGCAACATCAGGAGGTATGCGGGCGCGCCGCCGACCTTGATTATACAGATATATTATATTTGATACATTATACTTGCATACATTATAGTTGATTGTAGAGTTATACAGTCGTTAACGGATTCTTTGAGTAAGAGTAAAATAGATAGTGACGCCATTGAGGAGTTAAAGTGAGATAGATAGTGACGCTTTTTACTCGTTTTCGAATGATTTGCCTTTCGGTATGACAGGAAACTGAGTAGTTCTTCAAAAAAAAAATGCTCATATAATATAAAAAAGTACCCCGATTTTTTTTTATTTTTCACGAGGTAGTCATAAGGTGGATCTCCCTGGTTCCCGCTTGAGGTTGAGTTTTGGGACACCCTGTATATTATATCTATCTATTTCCTTCACATTAATTCATAGAGGATATCCTACCTTTGTCCAAGTAGTACATGGAGTTGGGCCATATATCTAGTAATGGAGAGGTAAAGTATAATGGTATGATAGAATATGATAATATTTAACACTGGATTCTTTTCACAGCTTTTTAACCAAAGCATTTTCAGGTTAAGTTATACGAGTGTTAATTAGTGTTGCAATAATTGTATGTTTGTGACTGTACAGGTCGTATATAATATACCTAGTCTAGCCATAAATAGTGTTAGAAAGAAAACATTAATATTTTTATTTTTACATTATCATTTTATTAGAAGAATTTGCGTTATTTTAGAAATAAATTGGTAAGTATAGTAAAAATATAACAGTCTTTCAAATTAATATTCTTTAATATTTTATATTAGTTCTTTAATATTTAATAATGATTCTCACCAAAATGACAAAAAAAAAATATTTTCACGTGAGAAATAGATTCCAAATTCAAATGTATATTTTTTCTTTATTGTAACGGTATTTATGGCCTTACTAAGTATAAATTATGATGTAACTTTAGTGAAAAAATAAGAAATTATGCGTCACAGTGGTATAACTATATTTTTCTTGCGCTCACCTCCCCACCTATATAGCTCGTGCAGTCTATACTATACTACACTCCTTATGAGATTAAACAAGTGTCACGTGATTTACATACAATGGCACAAAAAAAATGTAAAACTGGCCGCGTCACCAGAGAAACAATAACTGGACACGTAATGAACACCTTAATGCGTCGTTCTACGTAAATCTTTCCAACTAACAGCACTGACCCAAGGTGTTCAGTTGGTTAAGCCTTTACAGCAAAAAACAAGCCAATATACCTATACAATGTTGCCAGTACATTTATAGCATCTTGTTTTTTATAGGAAGAAAGTAACAGACGATTCCTCTGTGGACTGCATTCTCGTCTGCCGCCGTCTTACCATACTATGATAGGTCAAACTTAAAAGTTTTTAGAAATGGCCAACTGTACACTACGATTCGAAAAAACAAATTCGAATTTTGCAAATGGAACTATTTGCTTGTCAAACGCCATTAAATTTTTAAAGCTGTCATTTGTTTCTTATATCTGGCGGTAATTTGAAAATGTAAGTGTTAATTGCGGAAAAATGAATTTAACAAGAGAACATTTTCGTTCAATGATTTTTTATGACTCGTTCGTAGTTATGAAAGATTTAAGTTAGCATTTACTGATGAAGCCCCATCCAGTGCCACTGTTCATAACTTGTTCGGTGAATTTCAATGTCGTATCCATCTCACTGACGATGTTATAGAAGTCCTGCGACGGCGGTGAGGGAAAAGAAAACATTAAAACTAAGCAGACAAACGAACGACACATCAGCAGATACGGGCATCGTCATTGCTTCCTTCTTTGGCAGATCGGGCCACTTTGCAACTATAACTTTAGAAAATAAAAGAACAGTAACTGAGGACCGATATGTGAACAGCTGCTTGCCTTCTGTTTTGAAAAAAAGTCAAAGCACTACGCCCACGAAGCAGAATGATCCTCCATCACGATAATGGCCCAGCTCACTCCGCCAGACAAACGAAGCAATTTTTGAGTGCATACTGTAAATGCAGAGTTAATGGATCATCCGCCATACAGCCCCGACCTTGCGCCCTGTGATGTTCATTTATTCCCTAAAATTAAGGATAAAATCACAGGAATACGTTTTATAAATTTAGAAGAGGCAGTAGCGGCCTTCCAAATGGTTGTTGAAGAGGTGTCTGAAGAAGGGTGGGCTGAATGCTTCACACAATGGTTTCATCGCATGTCAGTGTATCGATTGTCGCTGAGAATACTTCGAAAAGCAGTAAAACAACTTACGTTTTTATATCTGCTTTCAATTTTGAGATTTTAAAACTTTCAATGTCACTCATGTATAAAAAAAAATAATTCAGCTTATTCGATATCATCTTACGATTGGCTGGACCATTGGTCTACCCCATTATTCCTAAAATATAAAATCTTGTGAAAATCACATTTCCTTTGACTTCACAGATTTTATACACATAAAGTCGTTTCAAGTGACATTTACCGTTCCGCTCATAAAGCCACTTTCTTTATTTCAAACAATTATATAATAGCTTTTAAGTTTTAGGTGATAGAGTTCACGTTTGTGTGGCGAGGGTCTTTATAAATGCTGAAAGGGATGCCATTAATCAAGTAAATGGGTTTTGACAGTTTTATTCCTTAATATCGCATACGGCAGGGCGACGACTCACACGTGCGAATGTCATATAAAGAGAAAAGTGAACAATTGCAAGAACCCGGCCAAATTACCCCGTACTCACACAACTCTATCGTAAAATGTACAGCATTTCTCACTTTATCATCTTCCCCCAATGCACGTACGTGTTTTGGTAGTGAGTGAGATATGCCAGAGCTCATTCCCAACCCACACGATCCTATCGTATCCCATTTTCCTAATCCGTACTCCAAATCCATTCCTAAATCTTTGAAGACGAGCAACGCATGGGGATGTGTCAACGTTAATCAATCCCTACTGATGTTGTCATGTATTGCGGATGTCCATGGGCTACACAGTATCCATTCAGCACCAGGTGGGCTGTATGCTCGTCTGACACCTGTTTCTATAAATAATCTCCCTTCTTATAGACAATGTTACACCAAAATTGGATAGATACAAAGATAGGTAGATACTTTATCGTAGACCAAAGACATACAGAGAAATACAAAGTACAAGTAATTAGAAGTAAAACCGGTGGCCTTATCGCTAAAGCCTTTTCTTCCAGCCAACCTTTGGGTAATGGACAGTGTGAGGCAAGGCTTAAACTTGTAGTAAATGTTCCCGAATAGAGTAACATTATAGAGTGGTGTATGGCGTGCACTATATTAAGGAATTTATCGTGAAAAGGTGACTCCACTTTATTTGAATACGTTTTTCTTCATGATCGCCCAAGGGTACAGACATACTCGTATTATATACTATTCTTATGGTACAGGACAGCGTATGTTTTGAAAATATAATTTGGGGCGATTTTGATTATAATATTGTTAGTCTAATAAAATATTATCATAATCACTATCTATGAGTTATAGGATGAAAGAAAAATGTATCAAAATTAGTCTACAATAAGTTGACGGATAGTTATACAATATTAAGTGGTCTTATATCTAATTACAATCATAAAACCATTTAAAACGATTCCTGCTCTAACGGGGCCCACTAATCGAAGATTATATTATTTAATTAGTTTAAAAATTACAGGGATTATATCTTGAGGGATAGCCAAGCGGCCACCACAAGCCCTGAGGTGTTCCTAGTTACACTGGTGGTGGTGTGGTTACCACCACCTCTGAAAGAATAGACTCGTCAACCCGCTTGGTCATCAGCGTGGCGTTTTAAGGGCATACGTCACGAGATGTACAAGATGTTCATGAGAAGGCCCATGTCCAGCAATGAAAATAAAAAGGTCGGTGACGATATCTCAGGGGGGAGGGGATTATTATTATGTGCATTCTACTTTTCATCCCAACTCATCCAAGGAGGAATGGTGAGTGTAATTTGTGCTATGAAATAATGCTACATAAACATGTTTTATTACATTTCAACCGTTCAATTGTTTTATTAAATGTTACATGAATGTTATGTTAAGTGAATTCACCATACCATCGACATTTACGATCCAATGCCTACTCTAGATCAAAACCACTAATTGCAAGCACTGTTGCATTAATTAGATAAAGGTATTTGCACATTAACTGCTCATTAGATCCTTTAAATGACTATTTTACTCTTATTTCGTGCCGCCTCGCCGTTTTTTGCAGCCAGTATTGCTATAACGTCCGTAAATGTATTGAATTTAATTATGAGAAAATGTGGTGTAACAATATTTAAGTCTGTTTGTTACTTGTTTTAATATAAAGAATGTAGTAGATTTTCGATTCTATTCTTTTTTTCTATAGAAGAGATGGTAGACGAGCGGGCGGGCCACATGATGGTAAGTGGTCACCGCTGCCCACGGACACTTGCAACACGAGGTGGCTTGCGGGTGCGTTGCCAACCTTGCAGAATCCTGTTCACAGCACTCTTGAAGAGCTCTCGTAGCGTAGCGAAAAAACCTCAGCTGGCAGTTCATTCCTCAACATTACGCAAAACAAACAGTTTGAGGTTTAATAAACAATCACTATTAACACACAATACACAATTTTTACATCTATAACTCCAGATAACAGAAACCTAACTTCACTTCTCGAGTTCCCGCCAAAAGTTCTCCTGGACGTTGCTAGTTTTTGTATGAACCCTAAAATCCCTAAAAAAAACCCTAAAATCCAAATAAACAACACAGGTATCCACAGTAGGAAAAAACACTATCTCGCCTTTAATTTACCTCATTCACGTCAAATGTTGCCGCAATCGGCTCAATAAAGAACCTATTATCTATCCAATAGCTGTTACCATGAGACCAGTTTCCCAGTTTGCGTGTTATCTGTGACGCGGTAAAAGCATTTATCTGTTCCACGCAAGGATCAGGTACGCAGAACACTGTTACACTATAACTCAGATAGTTGGGACCTTTGTTTGTAATTAGAATTAAAGTTAATGTGAAATAAATGGACGAATACAAATAATGGAAAGAGTTTTTAATATTTACTAGCAGTGACCTCGCCTTCATACACGTAGAACTATAGCTATGCCAAATTTCATTAAAATCCAACCAGTGATTTCTGCCTGGCGTTCAGAGAGACACACAGAGAAATACATATATTATTTTCAGCTCTATATCAATCCTATATTAGACTACAACTTTTTCAATTATTTAAACGTTCAGTAACGGTTTTGTTACAATTTTATTATATGGATAGATTTTGTTTAATAGACCCTATTATTTTTAAATATTCAATGACTGTTTGAACGACGAACACGAAGGTTTTAAACTATTTTCTCCATTCCAGATAAAATCTAAACAAAAATCTATTTCCTTTCTCCATTTGAATACATTAACGTTATTTCCTGATAGGAAATAGGTAATAACAAGTTATTGACTTCGGAGGTCATATCTAGCATCCGGCCTCCCGCGCTAAACAGTCACTTCGAGAGGCATTTATGTGAAGTGGCCGTAACTCAGAGATTCCAACATAAGCTCGCCATCACCGCGCACCCCTGGGCGAGGGAAGTGTGAATATAGCCCTGTGCCCACGAGGTGAGCGGGCAGTCTGCGAGTATCGAGCGTAGCGGCGAATACTCGCTAGAATTTTCTAATTATTGAATTAGAAAATTGTATTAAATAGCGGTATTGGTATTGACCAATACCGCGTTCAATTCCAGTTATTCGATCTTCTGTGGCTTTAAAATGTACCCTATGTACATGTACTGTTTAAAATGTACAGAGGTACAGGTAAAGCCACAGAAGATCGAATAATTGGTATTGAATGCATTTATTAGCGGTCATTTTTATTTTTTTATTGAGATATTTACATTTAATTTGAGTGTGATAATTAGTTTGAACTAAACTGGAATAAAAAGTATTTTGATCCAGAAATTCCCCTGACCTTTTTGGTGGTGTTAAAAAATTAAAAATACTTGTTTACAGTTTGCAAGTGGCTAAAACTATTCGTACAATTGATTTGTTGAAAACAAATTGAAATTTAAACATTTTATTGTATGTGTACTCAACTTTGTAATTATGTACTCACATTTCTAAATGTCTGTCAGTACTATTGTTTGCTTATTCTAAGTAATATTTACTTAGTAGCGTACTATGAAAAGCCTCTCTCTTTTTGGAAAGGCCTACTCGTATATCCAACTACAGTAGAAACTCGATTAACCGAACTAAAGTCATTTGGACAGACGAAAATCCGGATAATTGAATTTGTAGAAAAAGGGCAAGCAAAAAGAGCAACTTCAAGGAAAAAATTTTTTAGGTATTTATGTCAAAAGAACGAAACGAATATTCAACTTCTTGAAATAAACAAAAAAAAACGCAGTGGATTAAATTTCTTCTAAAAGTTCATTTCTCGGTTTCTACGTCGCTTTTCAATGACTACTCCTATCTTCAATATCGAATTTGTATGTGTATTTCACAAGAGAAATACCTTGACCTTTTTTAAAGATTCAACCACAAGATTCTCCACTGTATACATGCCTATAGTAGTAATAGTAGATACACAGTATATTAAAACGCGATAGTTCCCGCTCGAGCGCTCCTCTAACTAGCTTTATAGCCTCACTTACCGCAGCAGTGCGTCAGATTTCCGCCTTAGCCCGAGGGCGGCTTTTCGTTACGACGCTCGAATATAAAGTTTCATGTTTTATTGTTCGCTCAGATTGATGGCTGCGGGCTTCACAGATTCTTGGGATCGTTACTTAGAATTCTGTCATGCCACCGAATATTATATAGCAGGGAAAATCCGGCGTACGGAGGAATTTATATGGTAGCTGCAGGAAATAGACTACACTAAAAAAAACAAGTGATTTGTAAACAGTTATTAGTAAAGTAAAGATAATGAAGGAACTAAGGTAAAGAGTATAATGGAATCATAATTCACCATGTATCGGGCAACGTAGTGTGGGATGTCCTCGGGACAGATGTACTGACGACTTGAAGAAAGTCGCCGGTAGTGGCTCAATGAGAAGAGTAAAAGAACGTGTGTGGTGTGGCGGTCCTTGGGACAGGCTTGTAGTCAGCAGTGGTGAGACACAGGCTGATGGCGTGGCATAATGGAAGACGGGAGTTTTAATTACAAGATGGGAAGGGATATAGCTCTGGCTGGCTACCAAAACACGTACATGTAGTCTTCTGTGAGAGGTAACTTGGGCAGTCAGTGTGCATCGTGCACCGTCCCCGTTCTAAAATTGTGACCTACCCAGTATCACTTCAACGTGCTCGCGTCCGTAGAAGTTATCTCTCAGCACCATTCACGTTTCCTCCGGGTGATACTAAATGGATAACACAAAGCCTAATATCGGACGGCGGCTTACCAAGGTGGCTACCACAAGCCATGAAGCCTAAATAACCCTAAAAAAGATTGAATACGTCAATTCGCAACGGCCAGCGGGGCATTTCAAGACGTTAAAACCCCATCATCACTACAAGGAAAAGCCTGGCTATAGAAGCCACTACTAAACGTTTCAGCGCTGAGCGCTGAGAATTTGCTTACGGCGCGGCGTGTAATACGCTTAGCTGGTCATTTTGCTTGCTAGGGTGGCTCGCCGTCTCGCAATCGCGAGAGCGACTTTTTATGGTCTTTAAAACTCCCAAGTAGCTACTTGTTACTGGCTATGTAGCTCTAGAAAGAGAAGGGTGCACTCTGCAATCCTACAGCCGCTGGGCACACTCGACTAGCGAAATTACCCCTTTCTAAAATTACCATATAATGTACTACATTTCTCACTTTATCCTTTTCGCCGAATCACGTACGTGTTTCTGTAGTGAGTGAGTTATACCAGACCCCAAGTTCATTCCCATCCCATCCTATCCTATCCCTCTCCAAACCATTGTACAAATTTAGGAAGATTTAGGAATACTCCTAAATCTCCAAAGATAGGCATCGCATCCGGGAGCGTATCAAATCAATGTTTATCATGCTGGACTGAATGAGCAGCAGTATCCACTTACCATCAGGTGTTCGACTGTCACTTTGTCTATGAAAAAATATATTCTTGCAAATGAGTGCAAAAGAGAGATGCTACTTTCTTTCTTATCCATTCTGAAATATATTACTATTTTTTTATCTAAAGTTAAAATACCACAAGTCAAACGCCTTTAAATTTCATAAAACTTTTCCGTTCATATCTAAAGAGGGTAGATTTGCCATTAACCATTTTTCACAAAGGTGAACCGTTCTACCCCCAGCAAAAAATCCTGATCCTTGTTTAAAAAGAAAAGTCATTTATCGCCCAGATCCGAGGGAAATGGGCAATACCGCGGTAACTCACTTAAAACTCGATTTACATTTTATGATAATAGTGAATTTACATAATACTAGCTTTTGTCCGTGACTTCGTTCGTGTGCTGTCTTTATTTGTTGTAAGTTATTAGGTCATTAGTCTTTAGGAGGCGGTGAGTGAACGCTGGATTCCAATAGCCGATGTGTGCACTCGACCGGCCTCGTCGCCCTCTTACAGAAGACTACTATTAACGCAAATTACCTATTATACCTGTTCCAGAACTTTATTTTCTCGATGACAGTTCTAATTTGATAGTTGTAGTGTTGTGACCAAATAAGTAATGATATCGATCGCATATATTTATTATATTTTGAACAAAGACAAATACAACAAAAACATTCAAATATATTTTTTCAAGGTGGGAACACTCAATGGCCCACCGCCATTTTGTGTTTATTTTAATCTATCACTCGCAACAAGACGGTCGTGCTAGTCACTACATTTCTGTTCGCTGAGTTTTTTCACATTATCCATACGTTACGTTGTGTATTTTGTGTTCCTCCGTGTTGATTGCTGCCCAGCTGTCAAATATCTAAATGCCGAAAGAATCTGTTCTGAAAAGGCAGACGAGAGAACTGGTGATCAAGGTTCGTAATTACTTTGAAGCAGAGTATCAAAATGGTGGCCCGCTATTACCACTGTCGCAAGTGCGAGAGCGTGTTGCGGCCGCATTAGGAATTAGTGGACCTACTGTTTCAAAAATTACTACCGAAGCTTACCGAAGCGAAAATAAGCTTCGTACGCCGAAGAAAAAACGCCAACCACGTCGTGTGACATCGGTCGACAACTTCGACGCTGACGCTATTCGCCGTCATATATATGACTATTACTTGCGCAAAGAAATTCCAACACTTAAAAAACTTGTTGTTTCTTTACGTGAATGTGGTTTGTTCCATGGCCAAAAATCGTCATTAAGCTTGGTTTTGAAAGAAATTGGATTTTGTTATAAAAAATCGGACAAACGTAAAATATTGATGGAGCGTCACGACGTTGCTATGGCTCGCTGCGAATTTTTGAGCGAAGCCAAAAAGATATCAGATTGGTCAAATGTTATTTTCACTGACGAGACTTGGTTAAATGCAAACCACACAGTATCTAAGAACTGGACTGACGACACCGTCGCTTCCACTAGTTCAGTGCCAATGGGAAAAGGTGAACGCCTCATCATATGCCATGCAGGGTCTACGAAAGGATTCATGTCAGATGCTTTACTGGCCTTTAAATCCAAGAAAACAGTGGACTACCACGAAGAAATGAACGCGGAGATTTACGAAGGATGGTTTAAAGAAATGGTGCAATCTCTGAAAGAACCGTCGATAATTATTATGGACAACGCTACATATCACTCCAGACAAATTGATAAAATGCCGACGCAGGCCAATAAAAAACAAGAGATAATTGACTGGCTCCAACGTCATGGCGAAAATGTGGATAATACTTTATTAAAAGTACAATTAGTGAATATTTTAAAATCGAAAAAAAGCCTCCCTAAAAGATATGTTATCGACGAAATAGCTGCCGAATGTGGTCATTGGGTTCTTCGACTTCCGCCGTATCATTGCCAGTACAATGCTATAGAACTAATATGGGCACAAATCAAAGGACACGCCGCTCGAAACAATACCCATCCCCCTTTTACGGCAAACAAGATGTTAGATTTATTAAAAAATGCATGTGCGGAAGTAACTGCCGAAAACTGGGAAAAAATTGTGAGAAGAACCCAAAACATTATAGCGTCGGATTGGGAAATTCATGTGGCATTCGATAATATAGAAGTACAGGAACTTATAATAAATGTTGGGGAGAGCTCATCGAGTGACAGTGACGATTCATCAGATTTTGATTAAAATAAATAAATAAAGATTACTTGTCATTATAATTATTTCGTTTCATTGTCGAGTATCCTATACTGTCATTATACCTATACCTACTTATTTTACAACAGCTTCGAAAATTTTAAAGAAGTTGGCATTATCAATCAAGAATTAACACGTGTAACATCTTGTAATGAAATATAATATTAGTTAATAAATTTGTACAAAAGTATCCGGCAGTAGTTTAGTTTCTTACATTTTGTAAAAAAATATCGGATCTGTTATCGTGTTACGTTTATCGATAACTACATCCCTAAAATTGCTTTCTGTCTGACGTGACCTTGTTAATGAAATATGACGTCTTGGTGCCTAATTTTTGTTTGGAGTTTTAGGCGTTGACGCTAGAACAAAGTTATATCGACCGCTGTGTGTCAGCTGTCATCGAGAAAGTAAAGAACTGGAACAGATATAGTATCTGTTAGTACATGAAAAACACAGTCCCACCATTTTATTTGATTATCACAAATACCACGCACGAAAAACACTTTCAAGGTTCACTTGAATTAAACAAAAACTCAACTTCACTTCTGGAGTTCGCGCCAAAGTCTCAACAGTGAAGTTTATTTTGATCTGTGGTGACATTACTTTTTTTTTGGACATTATGACAAAAGTAGCAATCCATGGAGCCGGTTTTTTTTATACCGTGACGTCATCGCCTATATTTCACATCTCTATAATTCCTACAATTTCCTAGTCTTTTTTTTCCAAAAAATAATAATCTCGTATGGGATGTTGTACATGTATGTCTAATTCTCTCTAAAAATTAGTAAATAATGAATCGTTAAAAAAATTGGTCCATGTCCATTAGACAAAATTGGGATTGTATAAAATAAAAATTGACATAAAACTGAACTTTTATGTGTGATTCTGAATGTTGTTTTGATGTTTTTAAGTCAAAAGTGCTTAAATCTACGTATTATGTTAGGCAAATAATTGGCAGGAGGGAAAAGAGAGGAGAAATCAGTTTTAGATTGGTAGTTCTTAATTTTTTTTTACAAAAACGTTCTTTGCGTTCTTTTTTCGTATAATAAACCGTTTCTGTGATAAGTATACTAATGCTGACTTCTAAAGAAGAAATGGCATAGTAACATTTTTAACAAAACCATAAGTGACATTATATTCGGATTTTAAAAATAAATAATGATTTTATCCTAGAACTATGTTTCCTGGAACTAGTACTATTACTAGTACTGGAAACATAGTAGGTACTATGTTTCCAGCTTGATTTTATTAATTGAAAATTTTCTGCATTTTTCGAATTTTATCAAAATGCACTTACGCCTAATACACAATTTTTACATCTATAACTCCAGATAACAGAAACCTAACTCCACTTCTCGAGTTCCCGCCAATAAGCTCTCCTGGACGTTGCTAGTTTTTATATAAATTAAAAAAAAAACTTATAATCCAAATGTACAACACAGGTATCCACAGTAGAAAAAAACACTATCTCGTCTTTAATTTACTTCATCCGAGTCAAGTGTTGCCGCAATCGGCTCAATAAAGAACCTATTATCTATCCAATAGCTGTTACCATGAGAACAGTTCTCGGGTTCCCGCCAAAAAGTCTTAAAATGCGCTTGTACCTTTTTTTCTAAGTAGGAGAGTGTGATGAAAGTATAGACCTACACACGTAACGGTGGTTAATTTAGGAACTAAATTTCACATTAAAATTTAGGAAATAATTTAATTAAATAATTAAATTTAGGAATCCATAAAGTATTGAACGTAACATCTTGCTTAAAATATCAATGATCATTACCCATAAATTGAGTAAAATGTTTATAATAGTAATATTGTCGTTGATGGCAACGACATCCTTCATCGGCAAAGTTATGTGTGTAGGTCTGTAACGAACTAAAATAACTTAGTCACTATTACTTCAAACGAGACGTTTATGTGGGCGTCCTAGTACATGACGTCATAAAGGTCATTAGGGTAATGTATGTTAATTTGAACAACAATCATGTCGACTCCGTGGCGCAACGGTAGCGCGTCTGACTCCAGATCAGAAGGTTGCGTGTTCAAATCACGTCGGGGTCAAAGTTCATTTTTTATCCTTTTATTAAGAAAAAGGATAAGTATCTTTTTACATTTTTTTGTCTATTTAAAATGTTGAACTTAAATATTACTACTTAAGTATTAGACATTTTGTATAAAATGTTTAAAATCATCGTTTAATTCAACTATGTGACTCATATTCGGCGGGACCACTTACCATCATGTGGCCCGACCGCTCGTTTACCATTCATTCTATAAATAAAAAACAGGTTTTCTACTAATCAAATTCGTTAGACTCTTCTCAAAACACTATTAAAACAATCGATCAACCAAAATACAGAGATGTGACATATCGGACCCTAATGCCGTATTTAGTGCTCCACTGACGGTCAGTACTGACGTCGGTCTTCCGTTGCTGCCGTATGGTATGCAGTCAGTACGCTACTAAATACATTTTTATAGTCCGTAGCTATTGTATGGTCAGTATGACGATCGACCGTCAGTGGAGCACTGAATACGGCCTTAGAGTCGGTCAAATTTACCTATTGTCAATTCAGTCGGCCATTTTGCGGCAAAAAACTATTAGGCACGTACCTACTTATTATTAATAGTTTTACTTTTTAAAGCCTGACCAAAAAAATAGAAACCTTGCTGTGGGGGCGCCACTTGCTGTGTTGCTTTTTTTCATAACTAGTTAGTGTTGTCAGTAGAAGATATTACTTAGTTCTAGGTATTAGTTTTACGCATCATGGCGAGATTTTATATTTTCTTGGTCAGGCTATACATGACTGTAACATTTTGACGTAACGGTGTTGTCATTGTAAAAAATATAAGAAATATAGAAATAATTGCAAAACATTTTTTTTCTATTTAAATCGATACACTATTTAGCGGTAAATCTGTTTGCGTAACTGATTGTAAATAAACAAAGCAAAGAATCAAAAGTAATTATCACTAGGTACTAGTTTATCGTGACGGTAATATTTTATTTATACCACTGGCATCATCCATGTACACAGCTTTGTCACAAGGAATTATCCATCTATGTTTTTTTTTATAGAGTTTACCTCATGGTAAGTGGATACTGTCGTCCATAGACATCCGCGATACATGCCAACATCAGTCCAGAATGACAAACGTTGGCATACCCCCGGTTGCGCTGCCTACCTTTGCAGATTAAGGAATGGATTGGGTAAATGGGGAAGGATAGTATGGGATGGGATTGGGCTCTGACATATATCACTCACTACCGTAACACGTGTGTACATTGGGGAAATAAAGTAGGAAATGCAATACATTTCAAGGTAGTCTTCTGTGAGAGAAGGGTAACGTGGTCAGTCAAGTGCGCCCAGCGGCTGTAGGAATGCAGCATGCACTCTCCCCCTTTCGATCGATATTTATTTATTTAGTAAAACAGCCAACAAGACATATAATGAAATAAGAATCAGCAATCCCCCAATCCAATCCCAGCAATCAGTCCACAATATACATATCTCATTTATAGTTATTATAACCTAGTATGTACTGACTACCTACATGTTTACTGCCGACAAAACTGTACTGAAGCTTGACAGTTACAATTTCTAATGTATGTTTTCGTATTTTAATAGAAAAAAATGTTTATGGTATTACTCAAAAATGTAATATACCATATCTTGAGTCGGTAGGATTACTCAAATCGGAATTTTTGTGACAACATGCCCATAAATTTTGACTGATGTGTGTGTGTGAAACGCACGATACATAATAATTAACTGTTTTATTATACGTGGCCCTTTGTACGATGGTATGTAATGTTGTAATATTTTATTATAAATTTTTGTTCAATAAATGTGCTTGTATGTCGTGGTTTAATTTGTAAAACATATATTTCTTTAGTAACAAATGAATGATGTATTGTGCACTAAATATGAACCGATTGGTTTATTTTCTAACTCAACCGCGATGCGATATACTTAGACCCAAACATTTTTTAATGTAAAATTTCATTTCAATCCGTTAAGAAGCTCCGCCCTGCAGTTTGGTTATAAATTAAGTTAGTCGTGGTGGTGTTTTATATAAAAAATGAAAAATAAAAATGAAAATTTGTCCGTAATTCGACTTCATAAAATTCGGCGTTGTCTCTATATTTTGTTTATTCATAAAGTTGCTAATTTTTATTTTCAAACTAAAATGTGAGCAGGTTACAAGCTAGACACCTGTCGACCTTGTACTGCGCAGATTGTAGATAAGTATGCGAGCCTTGATTTTAAGATAAATAAATCTTTCCTATATGTGCATTTTAACCGGCTTCCATTATTTTATTCATTTATTGTTTTTCTTATAAAAAGAAGACTGTCGACGAGCATACAGTCCACCTGATGGTAACTGGGTACTGTCACCTATGGACATCCGCGATACATGCCAATATCAGTCCAGAATGACAAACGTAACACGCCCCAGAGTGCGCTACGTACCTTTGTGGATTTAAAGGAACGGATTGGAAAAATGGGGAAAGATAGGATGGGGTGGGAATAGTCTCTGGAATATCTCACTCACTACCGAAACAAATACGTATATTGGGGAAATATTAGGTGCTTACTGAAATGATCGATTTGTATGAGAAACTGAAAATATTTTTTTTGTTATAAAAATATTTATTATGTTAGTGGAGATATTGATCCATATTATCTATACACTTTCGCCACCTCACGCGCAGTTGATTGATGCCACTCCGGTAAAAGTCTTGTGGACGGGCACCAAAGAATTCTTCAAAAACCCTAATCAAAGCTACTTCATAATCAATATAGGTCATTTCATAGGTAAGCACCTAATAGAATTAAGTTGGAAATGCAGTACATTTCCCGGTAGTACTTTATTATGTTTATTTATTTCCACTTTATTGTTTTAACAAAAGGCGGACTTAATGCTAAAAAGCATTGTCTCACAGCCAACCTTGGGGCTATATAGTGACGGTATGGTAGGTGCAAGTGAACAACAACATATAAAATAAAGTTTGAAAGAAAAAACTAAACGGTGTCTATTTGGAGGAGGTGATCTTTCAATCTCCTCTTAAAACTATCCCGAGATGGAGCCTTTCTGATTTTGATGGGAACCTATACGGTACGAGGACATCTCCAGCAGCAGATTATCCCCAGAACGATTTTTTTTTATGAGAGACGCAAAGAAAGCGAAAAGCACTTTTAAGATAATGAGGAGTGGTAGGTTCCATAAGAGTAGATTGCGCGCAGAAGCTGTGAGATTGCAGCGTGCACCCTGCCTCTCAGTTTATGCATTGTAACACATGAATAATATATAAAGATATTAGATATTAAAACAATTCTGGTTTCCGAATAAAACAGAAAAAGGCAACTAAAATCCATTTTGAGGCCACTAGTGCCACGTAACATACCCAGTCTCGATAAAAGCCACCTGTGCCGTCATCTCGCTGAGTGGCATTGGCATTGTGCCGTGCAATACACTAATGGCTTCATAATAGTTGTTCCTTTTTATGTGTGCAGCTATTCTGTCAAAAAACTGTCTTTTGTGACATTCATGACTTGATATCAACCATCGATTTGAGAATACATACTATTAGTTAGAGACTAATACTGTTCCATATTCAGTAGCTCTCGAATTCTTTATACGTATATAGTACAATATCTCCAAACGTATTAGGAATTATAAATTTCTAATAAACGATTGTGTTGCTCTGAAAACAAAGTTTTTATTTTAGTACTTACACACATACAATAATAATTACACTGTTTAACTTAAATCATACGATCTTATCTGAAAACAAAGAAACGACATTTAAAGTCTATTATTTAAATTGTCAATTCCTTTTTATACATTTTTTATAATAATCAAACAATATACTCGATCACGGTGAGTTCTGTCAACCCCCAAACATCAGCTGCTTTACCAACCGTGTGGGCCGCCATTACTCACAGCGCCATCTATGGAGTACATAAGTACATGGTCACTGTTTACAGACAGAAGAGCGCTGTACAAATTAAAGAAATATAGTTTCTTTACATGTATTTTGAAAATGGAACATTCATATTTCGATAGTACTTAAGATTCAAATTTGACTTTTTAATTACCCCTCCCCATCTGCTTCACCCCCCCCACCCCCCTCCAACATAAGCTGCCGACCAGATTTCTTTGATAATAACGTACGATGTGTCATCTAGTTTATATCGATATCGATGATATCAGCCTAGAACATTCCACTACAACCCATCACGAAGTCAAATAACGGTTGTTTCGAGTAAATGTCGCTAAATAAACAAACCCTGTCCCTCCAATGAGGAACATCATGTACGTGTATCGATAGTGAGTGAGATACGCGTACATGATGTTTTTTTGCAAATTTTCCATTGCATACCATCTACTCATATGAAAAGAATATTGGAATAAAAGAAACTCCTTATTCCATTGGAGGGTGGGTACAAGTTACTGAGGTCACTTTTCGTCCTGTTATACTCTCTATTTTCCATATTCCCAAATACATTCAGAAATTTCCAAGGGTAGGCTTGCCGGTGCTTGCCAATGTTCATTCTGGACTGATAATAATGTTGAAATGTATCAGTGTCTATAAGGGACAGTATCCACTATCCACTTATCACCAGGCGGACTGACTGCTCGACTCACTCCTTTTATTTTTTTGTAACAAGAAGATTTCTTTTATGCGGATTCGTTAAACTTTAATGATAGATGTTTTGCAACTGTTGAAACACCATTGCAGGAATGCAAAATCTAAAGAAAATCGTTTGTATTTAAAAAAGAAATATGCGTCGTTTCAGTAATTCAATACGTCCCATAATTTCAAACAATTGTCGTCTTTATGCCTTTCAACCGTTTCTATTGACGATTGTACCTTCCAATACGAGGATCACAGGAACGCAATGAATACCTTTGTTGTATTAATCTCGAAGAAGTTTTTCATTATCGCACTGATTGTCCTTACAATCCGAAGCGACCGATTATTCCAATACAACTCTTAGACCGTGAAATAAGGAAATTGAATCGCTACTGTGGGAATTGACGACCACTGAACCGGTGCATATCATTACACCTGCCACGGTAGCGGCTCTGTGATTTATTTAGATGAGTTTTTCTGCGGAGTCATTGTATTTTTTACTAGCAAATGAGCGACTACGCAAATACGTGTACGTATATTTAGTGATTGCGTAATATTTTCTTTAAGTTTGATTTAAACGGTCTTCGATAAAATTGAGTAAACAAATAATTAAACGCAGTATTATTTATTTTGATGATTATATTATTCCAACACAATAAACTCTCGTACACAGTCTGATATAGACAAGCCGTCCATATCCGTGGATACGGCTGAATTCCTACTTCATCTCGTTGTTACAAAACATAAGAAATGGTAATTGCGATGAATTAAGGGAGCTTCCCAACACTAAAATTTATTCCTGACTTAATCGTACACATACATAATAAGTGACACGCTTGGTTTCCATACAATTTGCGTTGTTCTTTAAATAGGTTCTTTAAATTCTTCACATCACTGTAACCATAGCTGACTTATTAATTACGATCGCCTACTTTCTCATAGAGTTTAGAACCTGTGATGATTTGTTACGAGATCGAAGGAATCACCGACATACATAGAATTACTAAGTTAAACTGATCGATTTTGACGAAGCTTGAAGAATTTTGAATATTTTGAGTGACGATTCTGACCAGGGCCGTCTTTACCAGGGGGTGCAAGGGGTGCGGTGCACCCCGGGCGCTCACCTTTTAAAGGTAATGAAAAAATATAACGCTATAGTAAACAATTACACAATAGGATATTTGACTGTCATAGGATACACAATAGGATATTTGACTGTCATAGGATACACAATAGGATATTTGACTGTCATAGGATACACAATAGGATGTTTGACTGTCTTAGGATACACTCCCGCACCCCGGCGCAGAATAGACTTAAGACGGCCCTGATTCTGACTGTACTATCGTATTATAATGAGTAAAGGCCGTGATACATATGCGTGTTACTCGAAAGTACCAATACATTGCAAGTGCGTGCTACTGGCACGTGTATACAGATTTTGCAAAATACAGATATACAGATACGCCAGTAGATCGCAAGCAGTTTGATTTTTCGTATGCGTGTGTCCCCCGCGGGTAAGTAGGGAGAGATACCACGAACTTACAAGCCTCCATTTTGCGATTTTCGACTGGCATTTTGTGGTCGTAATTGTCATGTGTCTTACTTGTGTGTCTTAGTCATCATTTGCTAGTTACTGATGTATTAGATACTTGCATATGCCATGTTTTTTTACTGGCATGTGTATGACGGATGTTAGTAGCGGATACTGTGGTTAGGTTTCATTATGACATTAGTAAAGAACATCTTATCACCATGTTGCATTTCGGTTGCTCGGTGACAAATAGTATGGTACTGTAATTATTCCAGCTCACGCCCCAATGCGGTTGCTGCAGTAACACGGTCTGCGGTCGCCGTGGTACGATGATGCTGTAAATGACTGTAGCAATGACTTTATTTTGATTTAAGACGGTTTCCATGGGAACTTGAGATTTTATTAAAATCAGTTTTATTTCTGTAGGAAGTAACTTTTTTAATAGAAAGAAGATGACAGACTAGAAAACAACATCAATCCAGAATAGCAAACGTTGACACGCCTTTAGATGGTACTTTGAGAAAGGGTTGGAAAGGATGGGAAATATAATGAGACGAGGAGTTTTCTTTATCTAAACTCATTCCCAATTTTTCAATTCTTCCTGGGGATGGGTGGAAGTAGATTTCGCCATTCCAATAACATTCGTAGTTTGTAATAGCGTTTACATTTTATTAGAACATTTTTTGAAATGTTTACACAGTCATAATTTTGACACTATTTGACTCATCTTCGAACTTAACTGAGACATAGATAAGACTCAACTATTTCTGTGCTTTTGAGTTCAATCGTTAAGATTGATGTTTTAATCTGTAGTACTCGTAATCCTTTTCTGAAATTCGACAGGTGGGATTTAATTAAATTGAAAGAGATTTTAATTAATATGCGGT
Source organism: Sesia apiformis (assembly GCA_914767545.1). Taxonomy (NCBI): domain Eukaryota; kingdom Metazoa; phylum Arthropoda; class Insecta; order Lepidoptera; family Sesiidae; genus Sesia; species Sesia apiformis. The sequence continues at coordinate 325,515 of OU611964.1, forward strand.
GTGTATAACTGACTGAAGTTTCTGGACAATCAGTTTGCATTCACTTCTAAAATCTTAATTGTATAATCCAACTCGGGCAATTATCTTATGCAATTAACCGCTTAATACTCGATCATAACCCTCACGTACGAGCAATTACTGGTCTCAGAGCCCCGATAAACGAAACTGCATTCTCTGTTTCAAACGCTGAAAAGCAGACTTTTATCCCCTTAATTTAAGGTCCATTTTATAGTGATTTTATAGTCTATGGACTGGTGCAAGAGTTAATATGTTTCGTAATCTGTGTCTGAGCTAATTTCATGTTGTTTTGGCCTAAGTTTTATTAATACTTTTTATTTGATTTCGTTTGGTGTTTTTTGTCGTGCACGCATGATTGCTCCTTGCTCCTTTATTCTATCGGTATTAATTAAACCTGCAGATTCTTAGGACAACTTAATTTGTTTTAACTTTTTCGCATGTTTATATATTTATTCTGTACAAGCCATACAATGAAACAAGAGTAAATACTAGGCTGACTATAGTAAACTCAACGAGGCATGAGCTTTGCTTTTGTGTGAGTGCACACCCGTAGTGTACAGTGCGAACCATTTCGACAATCGGATTGGACAATTCGAGCACCCACTCACGCAGATGAAAAGCTCATGTCTCGTTAAGTTTACTATACTATGCTTAAAAATGCCTATTAAAAAGCTAATTAAAAATGCTAAAATGCTAACTATACTAATGCTGTGTAAATGATGCCTTATTTACAGGCTGTCAGCGCAAAGTAAAAGTGGAAAATTGACATAGTTGAGAATAAGTATTAGTACAAAAGGAAGTCTGTAGATTGAAATGATAAGTATGCAGATTGCAGAGCGATTTGAAGTAGCAGCTAGCAAGCGAATACTGTTCACCATTTTAACGAACAAGAACAGAAATATTTTTTATATGTATGCTATTCTTCAAATGAATACAATAATACTCGTATAATAGCTATATAAAGATACAAGAATATAAAATGAAAACAAGCATATAATGTTCTTACAACACTGGACAGTTCTTTCTTAGGCGGAAGTGAGACGTGATCCACGCACGTATCACTAGAGCGATGCATCACTACTGTTTGTCTGTGTTGGATAGTTGTGCAGTTTTATATTGAATATATAAAACTATTCTTAAATCCTTAAAACTCTTATTAAGCTGTGGACGAAAAGAGAGCTGTCTACGGTGTAATGGTAAATAAGAAACGATCATTATACCTATAACAGTACCAATTACACTCTGGTCTAAACTGTCGCTCCGATAGGATCACGTATCGCTCGGGGCTGTGAATTTCCTCGTTACGCTAACGACACGCTCCTAGTGCTTATTGCATGTTACCGACGCGGTCATCTTGTCACCTATGAGTCAGATGGGCTATTTGCGTGGTTGAACTTATATGTCGTCTTCCTGTGATTTTAAATTGTACACATTTGTTGGAAAACGTACGCGTTTGTGGTTTCGTTTTTGAGGAAAACTTAGAGAGGAAGCAGCAGCTCCTTATAAGGAGTATAAGAAGAGGAACAGGGTATTACTCCTACTTAAAGGTATTTGAATCTCAGCGCAAAAATGTGTTACAATTTCGTCTATGAATTTCAAATGCTATCAATTTCAATTTTAATTATAAAGACACCATTCAGACGAATAGAGATTGAATAATAACAATTAACAATTATCGTAGCCAATAAGAGACTTTTTTTAACAAAAATAAATTTGGAGACCAACTGATCAGAAACGCGTCAACTATGCGCGAGTGTGAATTGTATTGTTACAACTTCTTGATATCTTTAAGGAAAAGTTATATTTTATTTTGCTATTTAAAATTTTGTTTCATTCATTTAGAAGAAAAATGAACCGAAGTTTAAACCGAAGCTAAAATAGTTTCAAATGAACTAGTGAAAAAAAAGTCTTACTAATTCAATAATTAAACTGATCATTTGAACTAGTGGGAACGTAGGATATATTAGTATAATATGCGGGAAGACATAATAGCTTTGTTCGCGGTAAGGATTCAGAACTAATTCGGAACTAGTACTGAACTAATTTGGAATCGTAGTAGAGCGCATGCTCGGTTATAGACCGATTCGTGATTTTTATTTCCGCGAACGATTTCGGAACCAAACTGCGTACGATCTACTGTCATCGGCAGTGTTACCAACTCTCAAAAATATTTATCCCTAAAGCTTAAGTCAAAAACCCCCAAAATCGCCCCAATTACTTAGAAATCCCCCTAAAAAAATATATAATAAAAGAAAAAATATAAATTACAAAAATGCAATGAAATTTCTTTACCTTTTAAATCTGGATCTGTTTCCCAAATCTACGTGTACTTCTGACTGTACATTTTTTTATTTTTAATTTCTTTAGGCATCATTAACAAATTGCTTGTCGGCACAGCAGTACAACAACAAAATCGAATTAAACAAGTAAACAATAATCAACGTAAATATATATAGGCACATAGGCACAATAACCACCAGTCACCACAGAGTAGTTGTAATATATTTGTACTAGATGTCGTTAAGTCGCTAGGTCAACAAATAAATATGATTAGCTATTATAGTTTGGATTGTCCCAGGGCCTATACTTTCACATAATATATGAAAAATATATATTCAATAAAATATATGAAGAGTCAAAAAATCCCTAAAAATATAAAACCCCTAAAAAAACCCATTCCACTTATTTACCCCCTAAATTTGGGGGGAAAACCCCTAAGTTGGCAAGTATTTAAGTGGACCCACCAAAACACATTACTCTTATTAGAGTATTATATAAACTTATTTATATAAACAACAAACAAAACTAACCATATTTTATTTAACCCTTAATAAATTAATAAAATTTATATTTTATTTAACTATTTAACCAGTTTATTAGTTTCTAACCAACTGAATATAGCCGCAGCATGTATGTCAAATGTCGTTAGGTAAAAACTGCGCATGTCTGGAACTACGGATTCTTACCAAAGTTATAGAACTGATAGAATTGATTCTGAACCGATCCTGAATTGAGTTCGACGGTTCCGCGAACACAGAACTGTAACTAGAAATTCTGAATTGTGTGTTCCGCGAATGGCATTATTTGAACTGCGCATGCGTATAGTTCCGAATCAGTTCTGAATCCTTACCGCGAACGAAGCTAATATAACACATAACTAATTCAACACCTATTTTGTAATCTATTTAATTTTGTAGTCGACCGGTTTGTAGCATCGTGGTTATAAGGATGGCTGGATTATCAAGTACATTATGACGTGGACATGTTCTTAAAATTAACCATAAAATCGCAAAATATGAAAATATGTTTTAAAAAAAATACGGGTTCAGTAGTTTTAGCTGTCAACGTTAATACCATCGCGCCTGAGTTTGCACGTCGGAGATTCTGACACGAGTCATCGACTGTAAATAATCGATCGATTAATCGATTACACATAATTTAATCCACTAAGGAACATTTTGTAATCAATCGTGACCTTTCCATGTCATCCTCTTAACTTTTATTCGTCGAAGCAACGAAATTGTGGAGTTGATTTTGTTAAATACTTATATTTAACTTTTTGCGCGTCCGTCCGACGCCGAATCTCTTCTATCCAAGGTTAATCTATATATATTTATCTATATAGATTTATATCTATATAAGTTAGATCTACATATGTATTTATATTTTAAAATCAATGTTATTAAACGGCAATTGATTCTATTTTTGAACGAGCAGGAATAAAGTCCGTATTAATATTATAGGTTAAGGTATATAATTGTATGGGGTTTCGTTGCCTGAAATAAAAAAATAAAGTTCCAATAAAGTAATAATATTGTTCCAATATGGTCATTCTTTTTTCGGCACGCATAAAGTTAGAATATATATTTTTTTTTCAAACTGGTCATACTTCTATGGGTAAGGCTCTTTATAAAAAAAACATATAATTAAATGTTTGTCCCGAGTATACGGTAATTCGTTTTCAGAAGCGAATCCCTTAATTATTATTTACAATTTCAGTTCTACAATTACAAAGGTCTTCCGAGCTCTTCCTGGTTTGATTATAAATAATTAAAAATAAAGTTTACTTATGAGCTAACGTTACAAACTAAAGAGGATTTGAAAAATATTTGTTTTTACAATTTGGTGTCTTGACAGAGAGCGATGCAACTTTTTTGAGCAAAAGGGCCAGTTGCACTTTAATAATATCTACAATTAATCGATAAAATCGACGTTCCGTATTTCCCCTGTTTCCTCCTCCAAAAATGGATCGATTTTTTTTTCTGTTTTGCTTTAAAGAATAGTTTCTCTATGAGGGTAGGTTTTTCTTTCTTAAATAAGAGTTTTTGCACACTGGGGATTTTTTTAATTTTTGGACGGTTTTTGTTGCTGAAACAACTAATGAAAAAATCAGCACCCTCAGATATGTGTAACATATTAAAACGTAATTGCCCTATTGACGGAATTCAGGAAGAAAACAGGGGAATACGTTTGTATAGACAAGACGTTGCTGTCGTCATCTCCCTTCCACTAATCGTATGCTCTTATTTTTCCAATTAATGATTTCAAAAGTTTCTTATTTCAAGTGAAAGCAAAGTGTTATTTTTTTTATTTTATTTTCAAAAACTTTTATCCTATAACGAGACACGTGACTGGTGATTTTATAAAGTAATCATTAAAGTTCTCTCAATATGCGCCGGTACTTTGTAAGCCGGTTGCAAAACCATTGCAACTGTATAGTCCGCTGTATCGAAGATAATCTAATTTCATGATACATTGCTTGGCTTTTACTGCTCCGATTATCGTTTATTGAGTAACATTGATCAGTGTAACGCGTTCACATCAATATTAGTATATCGGTCGTGTATCAGTGGACTGGCACCGGTTTCTTGATTTATCTTGCTGTCCAACAGTACTGTCACGTCAACCTGTCTTTGTGTTTGTGTGTGTGTGCATTGTAAAGTGCAGGAGTCGTGGTCAATAAAGGTTTTCACCACACGCGATTTTTTTGTTGTAAATAAATGAGAAATTAATCGTAAAAAGACTTTTTAAAGACAACCTATTATTAAAATGAAGGAATTAAACAGAAGTCATTACTATTATTTGATATAGTTGAGCCCCATTACATTAATATTGTTATGTGATTTAAAAGCTTGTCGCGATATAAATTCTCACCTACTCGCGATCCCGCGGTACCCTCGCAAAGCAACGCCCCAAGGCGAGGTCCGTTCCGTCTGCCGGTCTACCTGCGGGGGAGCCCTTAGGCTCGTTGCTGCGCACACCTTTTGCTCTTGGCTGAGCGCCTTCTGCGCTCGCACTAAACCACACATGTCCGGTGACTCTTAAAAGGCCATTAGGGCGACAAGATTTATCCAATCCGAAAAAAAATAAGCGATATAATATTTTCGTACCAATTTAATTGATTAGAGTTTAATGATTACAAATCTCGTATTTTTAGGAGATAAGTATCTACTAAATAAAAAAATAGTTTAATTATTATTTCATGTGATAAAATTAACTATCTTCACACCAATGTTTTTAAACAGTTAAATTTATTAGTACTTGAATAAAATCATTGTTATTCGAACTGAATATACGAATAAATCCTGTAAGCTAATTAAGTATAATGTGCTTTGATTCAACGACTTAAAAAATATATTAAATATAAAGACTTAAATTAACTTAATATAAAGTGGAGCTATGTTATTTGAAAAATCTTTAAACTTCATTTCGCACATATTTAGAATTTTGAGTTTTTACAGTTTATTATTTGGCATGTACCGCGGATATCTATGGACTACAGTATCGACTTACCATTAGGTGGACTGTATGCTCGTCTGCAACATTTCGATAAACATCTTTTTTCAAAAACTAGCGAAATCTAGCTTTTCGACCATCGACGTTTTTTGTTTATAAGAATACGGGCATACGATCCACATGTTGGTAAATGGTCACCGCCATGGACACCTCCAACACCAGGGTGGATGTTGCTGCCGACCTTACAAGATTTTTTTTTTTTTTATGGACGAAGGTGGCAGACGAGCATACAGTCCACCTGATGGTAAGTGGGTACTGTAACCCATAGACATCCGCGATACATGCCAACTTTAATCCAAAATGACAAACGTTGGCACGCCCCCGGATGCGCTGCCTACCTTTGGATATAGGACTGGATTTGGAGAAAGGATTGGGGAAATGGAGAGGGATAGGATGGGAATGGGCTCTGGCACATCTCACTCACTACCGAAACACGTACGTACATTAGGGAAATAAGATTAAGTGGGAAATGCAGTACATTTCAAGGTAGTCTTCTGTGAGCGAGGGGTAACGTGGCCAGTCGATTGCGCCCAGCGGCTGTTGGATTGCAGCGTGCACTCTCCCCCTCATATCCTATTACCTTACCTCATATCTCATACCCTCAGATCCTATTCATATCCTGCTTGAAGAGCCTCATGTAAAGTACACTATGAAAGCACTGATGACTAGTGTTTGAGCCCGACCACCTATCACTGGTAGGAACCTGATAAGTAGGACTTGACCTTTGGCGGGAACTCGAGAAGTGAAGTTGAAAGCGTGGTATTGCGTTTTTCGTGTGCTTCCAAGCAGTTCTCTTCTGTCCTCAGTTAACCTTCTATTGCTTTACTGAGCGACTTCTGACTTACTTTGACGGGACTGGACATTGACAGGATACGGTTTAGACTTTGAAATTGGTTATTTCGAAGAAAACCTCAAACTGGCAGAATGTGATAATTGCACCATTGCCATATATGAAGAAAAGTAAGTAGGACGCTTTCACTGTATCAAGAAATAGGAACAAAAGTAGTAAGATGGAGGTTATAAGATTAGGGTTTAATTGCAGATGAAACGGTAGAATTTTCTTCATATTCTAGATTTTTAAATAGCTAAGTATGACGTGAAGTAAAAACCCAGATCCTGATATAACCCTTAACCAAAAATGAGAAGACGCAGAAAGTCAAATTTGATGCGCATCTTCGTAATACACATGTTTCACGGGTCTCAACGATTAATTGAAAACGTGTGTCATTTGACAGTTGGTTCTAACTCCTCCTGGCTTTTTTGGCAGACAAGACACCTGTAACATCAGCGGAGACGCGGATATGCTGCCAACCTTGCAGAATCCTGTTCACAGCTCTGTTGAAGTGAGAGAAAGACTTTTAAATATTCATTTAACTGTCTTTCTCACACTCCCATTAAAGGAAGGAAGACAGTTATAAACCAATTAAGTTAAACGCCAAATATGTTTATGATTGCAATTACCCCGGCATCCACAATTGTCGGTAATATGACGTGAGAGCGAGTTAGACATGTTGCCGCATGCTTGCACATGTGGGAGGGAGAATGTAATTATACACAAATATTTAAATAATTCCAGGACATAAGCGCGCTGTCAAGATACGGATCTTGAGTAATTAGAGCGTGTTTCCATAGACGAAGACGATACGTTCGAAATGGTTAAATATATATGATTTGCGTTTGTACAGTTGTGACCTAGGGTTGCCACTGTTGGAATACACTAGACCCGGAAATAAAAAAAAAATGTTAAGAGCAAAGTAAACTAAAGTTCCTTTAAGTTATAGAACCGATAACATATTAATTCACAACAGTCACAACAATAATCCTTAAAATAATTTATAATAGTATTAATGTTTACTAGTGTAGTAGTATACTAGTAGTTACAAGTATATTTATTAGTATTAATGTTTTTTTTTTTATGGACGAAGGCGGCAGACGAGCATACAGTCCACCTGATGGTAAGTGGGTGCTGTCGCCCATAGACATTCGCGATACATGCCAACATTAGTCCAGAATAATAAACGTTGGCACGACCCCGGATACGCTGCCTACCTTTGGAGATATAGGAATGGATTTGGAGAAAGGATTGGGAATAGGGAGGGATAGGGCGGGAATGGGCTCTGGCACATCTCACTCACTACAACCCGACGCCCGCACAAACATCCTTTAAACCCGGAGACTCCAGGTCAAACCCGGAGAGGTGGCAGCCCTAGTTGTGACGCATTCTAAGCAAAGGAACGTTGTTGTCGGTATGAAATTATTGAGTTTGGTTAAGATTTTTTTATTATTAAAAGTGTATTTTGGAAATAAAACTACTCGAGGGACAGTGTAGGGAAAGAAAGTTTTTTAAATCTTAAATTCATATCTGCGGTGATGATAAATAAAACCTTACGTAGCAGTAGATACTTTATTTTCACATACAATGGATAAGCGCCCCGTGCGTAAACGTAGACCTATTTACCCACCACCGGCGACCTTCTTCAAGTCTTCGGTCCTCCTGAACGGGGGACGTTTACCGGTACGTGGTCTCCATTCCAGGACTTCTCTACCTCTTCGGTTGTCTGTTCTGCGGTAGATGTGGTTTGCCCATTGCTACTTCAGCGTAATAATTCTGTGAGCGATGACCGTGACTTTATTTGGCGAATTTCTTCGTGTTTGATCCATAGATCGCTGAGTGGCATTAAACTTATGGATTTGTCATAACTGGCAGGCAGTACTGATAGAAGATATGCTTGGTAATACGTATCCAGTCCTGATTTTGACACGTTTCACAGCAGTCTGAGCCATTTTATTTAATATCATTTACGTAACGCAAGTAACAATGGACACTTATCGGACTGTGCAGCGTCACAGATCGTCGTAGGTCGGGAATCTCTCGGCCGTGAGTTAGTTTAATAGCCCAGCGACCGTTGAGGCCGGTAACTGTCTATACCTATATAGCCGCTACCATACGTGAAATCAGCTTAACATTGCCATAAAAGTGCATAAGAAACAGTAAAGTATCTTTGTTTAAATATTCGATATGATCTTCACTGGTACGTCGTCACATTTTCAAGCGCTGCAAGTTTTTTAAGAATATAAGTGGATACTGTCGTCCATGGGTATTCGAGATACATGCCAACATAAGTCCAGAAACGTTTGGCACGACCCTGCATGCGTTGTTTACCTTCGGATATTTAGGAATTAATTTGGAGGAAGGGTTGGGAAAAGCAACAGCAACTTATTCATTGCTTATTGTTAAATAATAACTTACTATCATGCATTATAATTCAATTCTTTGCTAATTTAATAATCATTAATTATAATATTTTCTTAGGTTTTCGCGATTACTATACATTGCAATTAAACAACTTTTAACGGTTTAAATCGCGTATATTTGACATGATTTATATCCCGACGTTTCGAACACTTTGCAGTGGACGTGGTCACGGGGTGACTAATTGATTTTATTTGTCACTTGAGTTATTAAGAAATTATTACTACCGTCTGAAATTTTTTGAACTACCGTCTGAAATTTTTTAATCATAACATTCCCTATGCACGCAGTATTCGCTCACGGTGTCCAGAGGTCTTGCAGTATGGCGTTGGCCTTGTGATTTAATTAATTTAATGACTGGATCCCAAGCTGGTGGTACTTGCCAACCATCTTCTCTATTGAAATTTGGGTGTTTCTTAATTTCAATAGCCTCGCGTAACATTCTTGGCATGTACCGGATCTCTCTAGCGAGGATTTGTGGATTATCAAATCGAATGTAATGGTTGGGTTTGTCCAGAGCATGTTCACAAACTGCAGACTTGGTCGAGCGTCTGTTCTTCATGTCAGCTATGTGTTCTTTTATCCGGATACCGATGCTCCTCTTTGTTTGCCCAATGTATGATAACCCGCATTCACAATCAAGCTTGTAAACACCTGCATCTTGTAGGGGGATATTGCTCTTGACCGGTCTTAAAAATTGGCTAATCTTCTTGTGCGGCTTGAAGTAAGTTTTAATTGAAGCTCGTCTTAAGATATTGCCAATTTTGTCAGTGATGCCCTTGATGTATGGTAAGATGGCAGGTTGTCGCTCAACTGTAGGAGGCTTGGGGCGGCTTCTGTGACGCATTCGTGGGAGTTTGTGATTGTTGCTTCGCAGTACTTGTTTCACATGCAGAAGCTCTTCCTCGAGGTGGTCAGTGTCACAGATGCCGTGTGCTCTCTGTAACAAAGATTTGCCTACGGTAGTCAACTGACATGGATGGTGATGGGAGTTACCATTGAGATATTTATCTGTATGGGTGGGTTTCCTATACACAGTATGACCAAGAGAGTTGTCAGGATTTCTGATGACTGAAATGTCAAGGAAAGCCAAGGATTTATTGACCTCAGACTCCATAGTAAATTGGATTTTATCATGTAATGAGTTTAAATGATTTAGGAATGCAGAAACATTATTTTTGGGGAGACGTTGTCGCCGATATTTTCATGGAAGACTTCGAGGAGAAGGCTTTCACCAGAGCTGTGGCTATGCCGAAGATCTACAAACGGTACGTAGACGATACTTTTGCCGTCCTCCCCAAAAATAATGTTTCTGCATTCCTAAATCATTTAAACTCATTACATGATAAAATCCAATTTACTATGGAGTCTGAGGTCAATAAATCCTTGGCTTTCCTTGACATTTCAGTCATCAGAAATCCTGACAACTCTCTTGGTCATACTGTGTATAGGAAACCCACCCATACAGATAAATATCTCAATGGTAACTCCCATCACCATCCATGTCAGTTGACTACCGTAGGCAAATCTTTGTTACAGAGAGCACACGGCATCTGTGACACTGACCACCTCGAGGAAGAGCTTCTGCATGTGAAACAAGTACTGCGAAGCAACAATCACAAACTCCCACGAATGCGTCACAGAAGCCGCCCCAAGCCTCCTACAGTTGAGCGACAACCTGCCATCTTACCATACATCAAGGGCATCACTGACAAAATTGGCAATATCTTAAGACGAGCTTCAATTAAAACTTACTTCAAGCCGCACAAGAAGATTAGCCAATTTTTAAGACCGGTCAAGAGCAATATCCCCCTACAAGATGCAGGTGTTTACAAGCTTGATTGTGAATGCGGGTTATCATACATTGGGCAAACAAAGAGGAGCATCGGTATCCGGATAAAAGAACACATAGCTGACATGAAGAACAGACGCTCGACCAAGTCTGCAGTTTGTGAACATGCTCTGGACAAACCCAACCATTACATTCGATTTGATAATCCACAAATCCTCGCTAGAGAGACCCGGTACATGCCAAGAATGTTACGCGAGGCTATTGAAATTAAGAAACACCCAAATTTCAATAGAGAAGATGGTTGGCAAGTACCACCAGCTTGGGATCCAGTCATTAAATTAATTAAATCACAAGGCCAACGCCATACTGCAAGACCTCTGGACACCGTGAGCGAATACTGCGTGCATAGGGAATGTTATGATTAAAAAATTTCAGACGGTAGTTCAAAAAATTTCAGACGGTAGTAATAATTTCTTAATAACTCAAGTGACAAATAAAATCAATTAGTCACCCCGTGACCACGTCCACTGCAAAGTGTTCGAAACGTCGGGATATAAATCATGTCAAATATACGCGATTTAAACCGTTAAAAGTTGTTTAATTGCAATGTATAGTAATCGCGAAAACCTAAGAAAATATTATGTTACGGTATACGGGCCGGAAACTGCAAACGAAATAAGACGGTGGGAGTACCACAACATCAAGCGCGTAAGACTCTTAACATCGCTAAATTTCCTAAAGCGGTGTAGAGATAATGATATTATACCAGTGTGCGTGAGAATATCACCTAAAAAGGACATTTCTGGAAGCGCCGGGATCCTCCGTCAAACAAGTAAGAAATTATTATGTCGATGCATACGCCAACATCGCCTGGATGTCATCAAAATCAACCACATCATTGAGATTCAATCCATCGAGATTCTAAAAGCACTATCAGCATCGGATTTCCAAAAATGCATGCAAATGATTAATAATCGCGCCGCGGCAAAAAATGATGAATTCAAAAACCGTCATTTAGCAAAATATAAAAAACTCGCGGCAAAGCAATTGCTACATTCGGAACGAAACGCAACCTCGCGACCGTCAAAAACAGCTGATAGTGTCACAAATTTATCGAAACAAACAGTATTAAATCCGGTCGCCCTTCAGGCCCTCGAAAATGGATTAAACTTCGCGGTTTCCCCGAGATCAGTGCCTTTTGAACAGATAATTTGCTCCGTGGAACATTGTCTCACAAAAAACAATGTAAAGAAGGAAGATTTGGAGGCGTTACGCCAAGATATCTCTGCTGTCTTGCGTCGAAGTAAAGTGCCCACACCGAATCTACCTCGTGAACAATATCTTGCACTCACCAACCTACGCAAAAATCCAGACATAACCATACTTCGAGCAGATAAAGGTAATTCCACTGTGATCATGGATACGTCAGATTATAACCTAAAAATACAAGAACTATTGTCGGACGAAAGCACCTACAAACCAGTAAAAAGCGATCCCACGGCCAAAATTGTAACTAAAACTAAAGAAATAATTAGTAAACACTCCGACACACTTGGTTTAGACGTCACGGCACTGGTACTTTCGTGTGTGAAACCACCAAAACTGTATGGATTACCGAAAATACACAAAAATGACGTCCCTTTGCGCCCAATTGTAAGCCAAATTGACTCGCCGACATACAAACTAGCTCAACATCTTGCTAAAATACTGTCTCCACTTCGTGGTCAAACGAGTGCGCATGTCAAGGATTCTTACCATTTTGTCAGCCAAATCAAACATCTACAATTGACTGATGATGAAATAATGGTCAGCTTTGATGTACAATCATTATTTACATGCTTACCTGTACATGATTGCATTGAAATTGTCAAGAGAAAACTAACTGAGCACGACCTACCCATAGAATATGCAGAACTACTAGAACACTGCCTAACATCTGGCTACCTATTCTGGGATAATAAATTCTACATACAGATCGATGGTGTAGCAATGGGCTCTCCAGTCTCCCCCGTTGTCGCCGATATTTTCATGGAAGACTTCGAGGAGAAGGCTTTCACCAGAGCTGTGGCTATGCCGAAGATCTACAAACGGTACGTAGACGATACTTTTGCCGTCCTCCCCAAAAATAATGTTTCTGCATTCCTAAATCATTTAAACTCATTACATGATAAAATCCAATTTACTATGGAGTCTGAGGTCAATAAATCCTTGGCTTTCCTTGACATTTCAGTCATCAGAAATCCTGACAACTCTCTTGGTCATACTGTGTATAGGAAACCCACCCATACAGATAAATATCTCAATGGTAACTCCCATCACCATCCATGTCAGTTGACTACCGTAGGCAAATCTTTGTTACAGAGAGCACACGGCATCTGTGACACTGACCACCTCGAGGAAGAGCTTCTGCATGTGAAACAAGTACTGCGAAGCAACAATCACAAACTCCCACGAATGCGTCACAGAAGCCGCCCCAAGCCTCCTACAGTTGAGCGACAACCTGCCATCTTACCATACATCAAGGGCATCACTGACAAAATTGGCAATATCTTAAGACGAGCTTCAATTAAAACTTACTTCAAGCCGCACAAGAAGATTAGCCAATTTTTAAGACCGGTCAAGAGCAATATCCCCCTACAAGATGCAGGTGTTTACAAGCTTGATTGTGAATGCGGGTTATCATACATTGGGCAAACAAAGAGGAGCATCGGTATCCGGATAAAAGAACACATAGCTGACATGAAGAACAGACGCTCGACCAAGTCTGCAGTTTGTGAACATGCTCTGGACAAACCCAACCATTACATTCGATTTGATAATCCACAAATCCTCGCTAGAGAGACCCGGTACATGCCAAGAATGTTACGCGAGGCTATTGAAATTAAGAAACACCCAAATTTCAATAGAGAAGATGGTTGGCAAGTACCACCAGCTTGGGATCCAGTCATTAAATTAATTAAATCACAAGGCCAACGCCATACTGCAAGACCTCTGGACACCGTGAGCGAATACTGCGTGCATAGGGAATGTTATGATTAAAAAATTTCAGACGGTAGTTCAAAAAATTTCAGACGGTAGTAATAATTTCTTAATAACTCAAGTGACAAATAAAATCAATTAGTCACCCCGTGACCACGTCCACTGCAAAGTGTTCGAAACGTCGGGATATAAATCATGTCAAATATACGCGATTTAAACCGTTAAAAGTTGTTTAATTGCAATCATTAATTATTATCAGAAACTATACTGTCTCTTCTCTGTTGGATATAAGCCTTTCCTAAGGACCCCCACTTGTATGTTTCTGACAGTTTCTTTGTAGTTTAGATCCCTGACATAGTCAAAAATATTTGAAATATTTACCTGTTTGAACAAAGTCTGAAATTTCCAAATTCATTTACATACTATAAATACTAGTCTTTCACTAGTATTAACTTTTTAATTTAATCCTGTTGTGGTCCTGTGAAAATACCTTTGTTTACTTTGGCGTCGAATAGGTTTGGGACAAAAGTTACATATTTGTCCTTTTGCCAATGGAAACTCGTAATACTGCATCCTATTCACACATAAAACATGGGAACTGAGTATTTTTTGCTGACCTTGGAGTATACTAGCTTGCTTATGTATACTCTAAAGTTTCCACATATATTATTAAACAGATGTGTCTTGCATATCCAATCGGTTTCAAAACAGACAAAAAAAAAAATTAAATGCGGTCAGGGGACCCCCGTCAGAAACGAAGATCCTCACGCAATTTTTTTTTAAACTCCGAATGTAAATTTTTAAATTCGAAATAAAATCTGTCTAATTCATGTATTTTTTTTTTATTTTGTGTCATATTTTCAATGTAAATAATTTAAAATAAGGAATCAAATCAAAAATTTAGGTTATACAACCAGCCACGCACTAGTCTGCACGTCTGTTATTTTGCTTGAGTCTCGCTCTCGATACTCGCACCCACACACACAGAGAGAAAGAGAATGGCGTATGGAGGGGGTAAAAATCTTACGCGACGTTACATTTTCTCTCGAATCATACCTACCGCAAGCCGTGTAAAGCAACTTCGTTCGTTTTCGTCGTGTTCAGAAGCCAAAAATCTATAAAAAACACACAAATTTGTTAAAAAAGCTTTTTCATCACAGACTGTTTTATTCTTATTATTGATTTGTTTATTAAATAACAGTCTGTTTTTTGCTTGGGGGATAACGCAGATTAATCTATTATAACAGTCCGTGTTTTAGTCTGACATACATAGTCTGGCAGTCTTGTAGTGGCTCTTTATATTGAAATAAAATCGTGATTATTATCCAGAACCGCGGAGTTTCACTACTGTCGTAAAGTTATATTGTGACACAACTGACATGAGGTAAAAAACATAAGATATAACACATTACTGTCGGCCTGTCCTCGAGGAGAGGACGGCAACGGTCTTTATTACAAGTAGAAAAAATTGTAATGGATGATTCAACGAATTAAATCCAAGAAAACAGAAAGCCGACAGAATTAAAATTCCTCATTTGATACGTACGCAGTTGATTCAAAAAACTGCACTAGAAAGAAACCTGTTTGCCTGATTTTTTATGTGTATTATTTCTACACGTAACTTAGAAACTTGTCTGTATGGTGAAACCAATAATACTACTCTTCTGGTATAAGTAAATATTATGTTGTTCGTGTAGTGTTATAGATTGAGGCGAGTAACGTAAAATGCAGGGGATGTTTGATGCCTTGTCGGCCGCGTGAGAGAGAATATGTTGTGCTTTGTTGGCAGCTAGAGACAGACTGTGTTGTCGGCGGTTTCTGAGTTCCTCTAAGATAAAACTTGCCAGTAAAGAGCTCGGTGTACTGAACAGGGCGAAGCAATACATTTATTCCGGGGCAACGCGTGTCACTTTATAAAGCTCAAGTTAGACGATTCCGCTCTCACTGGTGGTCTAGAATCGCTCAGCATCCGAAGAGATGTTGCGTCTCTCTGCGTTTTCTACCGCCTATATAACGAGGAATGTTCTGAAGAACTGTTCAATTTGATACCAACTTCGGGTACAATGCGGTTAAAAAGACACCCAGACCAAGAGTCAAATGACCTCAGAACTATGAACAAAATTCATAATGCCAGGCCTCGTCAAAAACGTCTATTTGTTTAGTTACGTTTTTCAAAAAATCTTAATAGAGAAGATTAGCGAGATCCTCTACGGAAATCCCCCAACACCCTGAACTGACGTTCCACGGTCTCAATACCTTATATCATTCTTAACATCCTTATTACTTACTATTTTTAGCAGTTGCTCGCCAATACTTCAGTTTTCATCTCCATCCCGAGTTAATGGCCCGTTCCATCGCGAGAAAGTGTTTAATTCCCGGAATTTCATTAAGATAAGTTGAGCTGCGCCTGCGCAGACACGCCTACTCTATTATACTCGCACGTGACTCGTACCAAGACACGAGTACAGTGGGATCGCTTTATAAGAAACCCGTGATACGTCTTCGACGTTGGGTGTATAACACGATCCTTATACTCATAATTCTACCCTTATTAAGACGTCACTTGGATTCAGCTTCAAATTTGAAACAATGGTAGTATAGGTCTAACAATAATAGAACTTATATCATCGTTAGTCCAGTGTATAAAAATCTGTTTTATGTTACAAGGCGCACAACGTTACAAAAAAAAAAATTGAGACGAAAAAAATCGGTTGCTCGAGTATGTGTGATTATTGGTCATAAAGTGCGTGACGTACAATTAATTATGTAGGTAGATAACATTTCTTGAACGCCGGGTCCCATCGACTAGCTGAAAACTTGTGTTTTTTTAGTCTTTTGTTAAATCAAATGAGTTACAAAGTATAATTTCAGGAATACATAAGTACTTTTATTATGTTACTGCATTTATTCTACACCGTTACTGCATTTATTGATTTATTATTTATTATTTATTGATTTATCGCATTTATAATGTGGCGCTATTTAGAACTAATTAAAAGGACTTATTTGAATTAGAATTAATTATTATTAAAACTAATTCATTATTGAAAACTTATTTAAAAGGACCTTACTCTTACTTATTGGTATGGATTTTTTTAGTTAAGATTTTCTAAAGGTTAAGGTTGCGCCGCGCTTAATATAAAGTTGAACAATTGTTTTATCTTCTATAATGTGATTGCACAAAATATTGCGGGTAATTTTTAATAAGTATCCCATTTATTGCAATTTTATTATAGTAATTATTATCATCGAGGTATCCGTTGGTAATATTTATAATAAAGCCATAGTCACAGATACGCGTTAGTTACAGAGTAACCGTGAGTACTATTGCTTATTTAAGGGCGGGCCGCACCGCAAATGCGATGTCCTCCTGTATGATGTTCATACTGATTTTGTATAAACCATTGCACACTTCAGGCGCGCTACATCGCGCCGCAGCGCAGCGCACTATCGGAACGCTTGTCAGCCGTATGCGCCGATGTTTGCGCTGCGAAGCGGCCCGCCTCAATGTGCGTTAAACTGTAATCAAGAATTATTCGATGACGTGAAAATTGAATGTCAACAGCTAACTGAATTAAATTATTGCACTGAGCTGCGGCCCGCCGTGGTTGTAATATGCGCGAACTTTTAGAGTCTGCTGGAGTGTACGTTTGGAGTCTATCTATTGTTGTATTAGAAACTTCTGATATAATACTAACAGCCCATGTCTCTAATATAATACTACTGTATATAGGCTTCTACCAAGGCTCGTCACCACACAACTCTCTCATTATTTATTATACTCACAATTTCGGTTGGTCTCATTTAACCACTACCGACTAACTTCTTCAAATAGTCAGTCTACGTGGTCGGACGGAGTTCGTCCCTCACTGCACTTCCTGGAACGTGGCCTCTATTCAAGGATTTGTCTACCTCATCGGTTATCGGTCCTGCGACATGTGGCCAGTCAATTGCCACTTCAGCTTGTTCATTATTTGAGATATATTTGTTGTTTTAAGAGTTACTTATTATCGGATTTATCCATCAAAGTAACACCAAGTGATCGCTAGCTGAGCGACTTTGAACTTATCAGACCCACAGAGTACAAAATGGGTGTTGGGAAGTGTGTTATAGTAAATAGGTAAGTATTTAATTGTGATGTGGCCTCTTGATAATAGTTCGTCGGCGAGACGCACGTGAGGTTCGGCAGTGATTATGGAATTTGAAGATATACCCGTATAGTTCCAACGAAGTGTAATCCGCCTTCGTGAGATGAAAAACAATACCTACTTATCTCGCATAAAGTATGTGCGTTCATAGTTATCAAACAACGCGTCGTGTTGCATAACATCACGCATTGCTTTTAATAAATATTGTAGTCTGTCAGCCAAAGACTATAGCATTTATTAAATAGTTTCTAGTGTTCGCTTTTCCCCACGTTTCGTAAATGACCGGCGGTAAATTGGAACAGTCCATAAGTTCTCTCTGCAGTAACAGTAAAATTGTTACGATCATGCCACGTGCTGCCCGAGCTCATACTCTGGTTATAGCTTCGCATTGTTCGATATGAAGGAGGAATTAATATCTAACTGATAGCTAGTGCAGGTTTGTTCTATTAGGTGTGGCAGGTAATTAATTTTAAAGGATTTTTAATAGATGGCGTTACTAATACTTGGGAATATTTTTGTGGAAATAACCTATGGGATGTTAATGTGCTTGTTATAGACCAGTGGTTCTCAAACTTTTTAAATGACGGAACCCTTTTGGGAAGCAAAATACTTGATGGAACCCTACAATAAAACAATTATTTTTATAAGTGTATTCTATATTAATCAGCATAATAAAAGTACAATGTATCAGTTACTAATTATTATTTACTTCACCACTTGGTAAGGACAATAATAGAAAACATTAAAAAAGAAAAAATCTAACTAGTGGGAGGTATGAAACTGTTTTTTATTTTTCATCAATTGCTTGATATCAGGTTTGATGGAAGAAAGTTGGAGTCTCATATCAGCTTCGGCGTCCAGTCTATTGCGATATTTTGTTTTCGTGGCTGCGTAGGTAGAGAATCCTGTTTCGCACAAATATGTAGTTGGGAACGGGAGAAGAATATCCAGAGCCATTTGGCCAAGCATTGCATATTCATCTTGGATTCTGCACCAAAAATCATTAAGAGGCGTCGTTTTGAACAATGACTCCATACTTGTGTCTGATGACATTTCTAAAAGAGATTCATATATCTCATTTGACATGTTTTCAGGCTTTTCCAAGTTGGGTAAAAAAGGATTATGAATCCAGGAGTTCACTTTAATTTTTGTATTGTGTTCTTCGGGAAAATACTTTTCAAAAGATGCGCGCATCGAACTGAGATATTGGACCAATTCTTCAAACACATTATCTTCAAACATTTCTGAGTCGTTTTCGCTAACAAACTCACTGAGTAACGTAAAACTTTCTATTTCTTTCTTACCAATGCAAATGATCCAAAAATCTAATTTTCTTTTAAAAGCAGTTATTTTATTATAGGCCTGAAACACTGTTGTCTGTTTACCTTGCAACGATAAATTTAATTCGTTAAGTTTTTGAAAGATATCCGCCATAAAAGACAATCGGAACAACCAAGTTTTATCATACAAACGGTCCTTCAAATTAAAAGAAGTATCTGCTGAAAGAAACATTTGTAACTCGGCTCTAAGTTCAAATAGCCTTGTTAAAGTTTTTCCCCGAGACAGCCATCGCACTTCTGTATGGAGCAGCAGTGTTTTATGTTTGCTGCCATAATCTTCACACAATAATGAGAACAATCGGGATTGTAGTGGTCGTGATTTGATAAAATTAATTATTTTTACCGCTTCATCCATAACTAATTTTAGATTAGACGGCATTTGCTTCATCGCAAGTGCTTGTCTATGCAGAATACAATGACTGGAACTACAATTAGGCGCTTTATTTTTCATTCGTGACACTGCTCCTGCTGTTTTACCTGTCATCGCCTTGGCCCCATCTGTACAAATGTCAATGCAATTGTTCCAACTGAGATTATGTTCTTCAAAAAATATATTTATTTTATTAAAAATTTCTTCCCCGGTAGTGTTTGTAAGCAGCGATGAACACATAAGCATGTCTTCTTCAAAAGAACTTTTATATGGATATCTCACAATAACCAGCAGGATAGCCAAACCAGCGACATCAGTCGACTCGTCCATTTGCAAAGCGAATCGTGTATTTTGTAGACGTGTAACTAGTTCTTGTTTGACGTAGCTTGCCAGATCATGGATTCGTCGTGAAACAGTATCGTTTGATAGCGGAACAGTAGAAAGATGCTTTGCAGATTTTTCATCAAGCATACATTTTGTTATGTCTAATACACATGGTTTTATTAATTTCTCAGCGATAGTGTGCGCTTCACCTGCTTGTGCAATGCGATAGCTAACTAAGTATGATGCCTCCGTGGCCTTTTCGTTGGTAGTTTGTGTTACATGCATCATATTTTTTTGACTTTCTAATAACTGATCTTTTTTGCGAACAAAAAATTCTTTATTCTTGTCTTTAGTCTCGGGGTGTACGGTTTCTAAATGTCGACGCAATTTGGCAGGTGCCATGGAACTATTAGGAAGCAGTTTACTACAGAGCATGCAGAGAGGTGAGCCGTTGGAATCAACAAATCCGAAACTGATATAAGATTCATCATACTTCCTTTTTTTCGTCTTTGAAACCGTCGAGCTTGACGTCGTGGCACTCGTGGCATCATCTTCTGGATCGGTGATTGCTAAATTCTCCGCGCGCATTGCTTTTGAACATTCAGCGTCATTAGAAGATGTTGTTGGAACACGTTTAACACCTTTAAGCCAACGTTCCATTCTTCTTTATTTATAATGTTACAAGTCAGGATAGTGGGGTTTAAATAATGCACAATCGTTACTGCGTATAAGAGACTAAATTTAGAACCTACAGGGAAGAAATGTATAAAACTGAGACAACAGAATACAGCAGGCAGTAAAACAATGAACACTAGTTTCTCGCTAGCGAGCTTGTAAGTAGGTAGTAACTTATCGCTCCGAACGCTAATCATCAACTGACGACGCCAACGCGCGATCGCCGCTTTTATACTTAGTCCTAGACTCGATCTCAAATATTCTCGAAAATACTCGAGTCGGCACCTTTGATAAACAAAAAGCAAAAATAAAAACAGAAATTTAAAAATAGCGTTGTAAACAATATCGACTTTATCCTTTGAAGTTAGAGACGAAAGTCGCTAGTTGACAACTATAGCGTCTAATTCAGAGGCGGCTTTTATCAAAGAGACTGAGCGCTTACAAGTATACTACCCGCTCGTTTTAAGTTTGCCGCTGGCGATAGGTATGAGTGTATGACGTTCGAAATTTTTTATTTAATTGTAACAATAAAAATTGTGTACGTTAGATATTTGGGTAAAACTATGACACATTATAAGTTTTGTTGTCACGTGGGGGAGGGTACGCGCATTCCACAGACCGGCAAACTTAGAGCGAACGCGTTGTACAAGTATAAAATTGTTGAGACCAAACTTATGAGATATTGTACCAGCTAATGTAACACAAGCTTATACAAATACAAATAAATAAATAAATAACATTCATAGCGTTTTGTCTCCGCGCGGCCGCGGAGTCCGCACAGCCGCGGAGCGACCAGAGAGAGGTGTTTTGATTTTTTTATTTCTAAATTCTTGCGGAACCCCGACAGAGGTATCACGGAACCCTAGGGTTCCGCGGAACACACTTAGAGTATAGCTGTTATAGACGATAAAATATGATCAGTCACGATGAACGGAAGTGAAAATAAGTTTATTATTATTCCGTCAAAAAAAGGAATTAAAATTAAAAAAAAAAATAAACAGAATGTGGCGAAACAGTTAATAGTTCACTTTGATGGTAAGTGGATGTTGCCATGCGACGTCTGCGATATTTACCAATATCAGTCCAGAATGATAAACATTGGCATTCTTCCTGGTGCGCTGATAAGATTATATATATTCATTCAACCTTGACATATTACATATATTGTCATATTACATATATATACTCTCTAGTGAGAGTCAGCACACAATATAAGCCCAGATATTAATGAGAAATTATTAAGAATTCGATGCCTATCGTTGCCTTCTTGCTTTTTTTTGTATATTTTTAAGCTGTTATCTGTTTTTTCTCACATAAATAAATAATATGGCATTATTTGAAAGAAATCCGGGTCGCAGTTGGTTATTCTCCTTTCAAATAAAAGCTGTGGACTGTTTTTCTTATGCAGGACTTATCAAAAGTATCAACTTGTCGGCCGTTTCTTTGGCGATATCCCTGGCTTCACCGTATCGGTCTCTGTACTCGTATATGGTATTCCTTAAAAACATGGTATACGGCCGACGTCGTAATGCCCAAATCGTCTGTTTTGTTGTTCATCTCTCCTGTCTAGATGAATATTTATCCTCCGACCAGGATTCCTTAGCGTACATTAATACCCCCTGGTGTTGCAGGTGTCCATGGGCGGCGGTAACACTTACCATCACGTGAGACCGCTTGCTCGTCCGCCGTCTTCTCTATAAATAAAAAAAAAATACGTTTTTAATGATATATTTTTTTCAGTTACGCTGAAGTGTGACAGTTTTCGTTTTTTTCCGAGGTGACAGGAAGTTATTAAACGGTCGCCAAGTAGAATGAATTACTAAATGAAGTCACATAAAATAAAAACCGGTTGAGATATCGAAACAGTGATATCTTCAATAAATAACACATTTTTTTTTTTACTTTATAGTAAAAATTAGATCTTATAACATGTCGCAATTAAATATAGTTGTGAAACAATGAAATTTTAAGTTCGATAATCTTAATAACACTATTAACTTACAATAGGTAATTTATCTAATACTAGCTGTGCCCGGCCACGCGTTGCTGTCGCTGCCCAACAGATGGCGCTTACCCCAGTTTTTACCTGTTTTTGGGTAAAAAGCATTTTTGTTTAAATTTCGATTTTTTTTCCTGAATATTTTAATAGTTATTCTGCTATTCGTTGCGGAGACGAATCCAACAAATCAGAGATCATTAAAATCGGTCCAGCCGTTCTTGAGTTATACATGGTGTAACTAATCCGACTTTGTTTTATATATATAGATAATCAAACTTCATCATTCGTCGCAATTTAGTCCATGGCTAGGTGTGGAATTTTAAATGATTGTAGGAACGGGCCCCAGACGTCAAAACGTACTGAGGTATTCTAATATTATAAAACGGTTGAGGCACGTAGCCGGCCCCCGCATGCCTGCGCGTCGCGGGCATATATGCTGCACACTGCACAGTCACAATAAACTAGCCGCTCTGCTTATTGTTCATGCTCAGCAAGATTAGGAGACACGTGTAAAGTGTGAAGATAATGAAATCATACTATACTATTAGCAGTTACTCTGTTATTAGTAATTACTAATCCGTATAGATCCGTCCACTAGATCTATGCCCACTAGGGTCCATAAACGGGATTCATTGAGGGATTCAAGTGTACTTTTCGTATATATGTAATGTATACTTAGATCAATAATTGATTTTAATAGATGTATACGTACGCACACTCTTACTGGAATTACTGGCAAAACAACATTGATTTTCAAGCTATCTGTAACAAATGCTATAAATAAATATTTAAAGTATTAAGATATTAGCGATATGTCTGATTTCATTTGAAATAGCAAATGAAATTAATTAAATATGTATATAATAAAGAACTTTTACTATTTTGCAAAGGTCACAAGTATCACAAAGAAAGTGGAATATAAAAACCGTGCTATAGTATGGCGTTGCACTAATTGGAAAAAGAAAAATGTACCTACTGGAAGTTTAACAATGGATCCCGGTGGACATGGATATTAAAATCCATTAATAGATCTGAGTGTACAAAAAGTCCACTTGAATCCCTCAATGGATCCCAGTGGAAGGAGGGGATACAACTCGACCACTGTAATCAGTCCGTAAGGGCGCTTGTACACGATTAGATATTGATGGGACACAAAAACGACAAGTTGCGAACTATCATTATATTCATTATACACACTATATTTATTCAGTTTGTGTCGCTTGTACAAGTAAATTGTACATATGTTAACTTTGACTTTGATACATGCCAACATTAGTCCAAAATGACAAACGTTGGCACGCCCCCGGATGCTAACCTCAACTAACTCTAACTCTCACTAACTAACTGCTAACTCTCCCCCTCAACAACTTATTGCTTACTATTTAGGAGAAAAACCGAAAAGCGCTGATAGTTCGCATCCTGTCATTTCTGTGTACGACAATCTTACCGTGTATAATTCTTTCATCACACGAAGGCGAGTTACGTTTAGTAGTGGTTGTGTTCATACATGTCTGTCAAACCGAATGTGCGAAAGCTAATGTGCATTGCCGTGATAAACTCACACAGTTTTATGGCACCAAGAAATTGTTCTGAATGTACCCTTCATTTGTAAATGTTAAAATAAAATAATTAAAAAACGATGTACATTGTTTTAGTGTGCGTAAACTTGAGAACGCGCAGTTGCGTTTCCGATGCCGCAGCGTAACCGCATAACTCGCGGAACGTCTTCGCCTTCGCCTTGAAAGAACTATACATAGTAAGACGCATCTTTTGCCTCAGACCCGTCTAATTTTCTTAGTATGTACAAGCACCCGAGAATCGCATTTGTTATAAACACTAGGTACCTAATCTCTATCCAAACGTTGTCTGGCAGATATCGCTTTTAGCAATAAAACTGCATCTTGTGCATTTTGTGTCTACAATATCTGTTATTGTTTTGTATCCAGAATTATTTTCCGGTAATAATTTTTCGTCAACCTTGGAAACGAAGTTTGTTTAGGAGGCGAGGTCGCAAGGACACAATTTCGACGGCAGCATGAGAAATTACCCATAGTGACACACTCGTTCGGGCACCACTCTCTCCGATGTTATCAGTGACTGTACGTTATAATGGGGTTCCGTGACACAAGAGGTACAGGGCCACTTGCTTATTATAGCACTGCGAGCTAGAAAATCTGTGCATAGATTTCTAACTTTATTTCGGGTTAGTGTGAGGTTTTAGCAGCTTGCTAATTCTCGTTACCAGCTTAGTATCTTAGTTTAGTAAGAGAAGAATATAAGTTGAGAAACTTACGTAGGTACGTTTTACGTACCATGCGTGTATTTCTGTATAACTCAAATTTACAAGGAAAATGTTATAATACACGAGGTGTCCACGAGCGCGGAGCACACTTTCGGACTGATAGCCCCCAGGTACCCAACCGTTGGTCCAGACCAACCTACCGAAATAGATGTAACCTGTACGTAAAGGTAGGTATCGAAGGCACTAGGTGACTACTATAATCCTGAACAAAATCCAATTGATCTTATACATCAATCTTAAAACGAAACATACATCGCGTTACACGTAATGGTGTAGCGCCTCTGTCGATGATTCTATGCGCAGTAGGAGCATATATGTGACCACTAGAAGGTGGTCAAAAATGCAAGTGGCCTATAATAGCAACTGATCTAAAAGATAAATGTTATATATGTTATATTTAGATATACATTATACAATGTATCTGATGGTAAGTGGATACTATCGCCCATGGGCATCCGATACCAACATCAGTCAAGAGTGCCAAAAATTTGCCTTTTGCAACTAATTATGATGGGCAGGATTGCCGGAAAGAGGCGTGTTGGTAGCAGGAAAAAGTTATGGTTGCGTAACATACGGGAGTGGGCTGGCATCGCGAGTGCCGACGAAATGTTTCGCCTCGAGAGAGACACGGAAAAAATTTCGGAGGCGATTGCCAACCTCCACTAGTTGGAGAGGCACCACAATAGAAATAGGAAAGAAGATAGGATTGAAAGGGATGGGAATGGGCTCTAATATATCTCACTGATTATCGAAATACACTCGGGAATAAGATAAAGGGAGAAATGCAGTAAATTTCAAGGTAGTCTTCTATGACACAGGAGTAACGAGGCCTGAAATATAAAAAAATAATTCATGTGACCCTATCAGAGACCCTTTGGGCTAAAATCCTACTCAGACTTAACCAGTTTCACATAATTACAGATGTGTCCGTTTGTTCCGTGACGTTTTTTGTGTGATCTTCAGATAAGCGGCACTCTTCGTGTAATGTTTTGTCATGTAAGACGTGACTGCGAGGACTGATATTAGATTTTTTATTGGTCTGTCACGCAGGATAAATGGTGCCTCGTGACTCGTCATATTTGAGGTCATGTATCATATAGCAAGTGTGGTATTGTCGGGCTTGACTATTCGTCTGTTCTGGACAATTTTGGCTTTCTTAAGAGGGGATGACAACAGCGTCTTTTCTGATACTCGTAGGATTTAAATAATTAAGGAAATTACAAGAAGAATTTTAAGAATATACCTCGTTTACACCGCTGCGATAAGAAGTGTGTGCAAATTTAACAACTCTTATTTAAAAAAAAGCAAAACGTACGGATATAGAAAAACTATTCTTAAATAAAAGTGAAAAAAATAATAATTAAAATCGATGCTTTTTCTAGGAGGTAATATTGGAATGTGACACGTCTATTTTTCTGGAATTATTGTAGGTATTATCAAATAAACTGTCCCTTTTCTCGAAGGAGTTGCATCGCTCGTTGCCGAGGCAGCAATATATTGTAAAAATACATATTTTTTTAAATTCGCTTTCGCTGATGCTCCTCTTAAGAATCACGAGTAGGTAAGTTACTAAGCACTCTGACTTAGGTTACCTTAGATTTATCTTTAGTATCTTAAATGAATGTCTACATAAATTACATGAAATTCAATGAATCTTCAATATGGTCTGGCTGTTGACATTTTTTTAGACAAAACCTTTCTCGCAAAATATTGGTTTGAAAATTTGCCTACTCGGCAGATTGGGTGCTAGTTTGACAAACTTTCAAGCCGTTGAAGTATTGTCCAACTGGATCCAACTGTGTGTCGTCATATTAGTTCAGAATTAAGGCGGGAACTGTCGGCGACAATGTTTGTACGATGATGGAATTATCGCACTCTTTAAGAAGAACATTGGTAAACATCTACTCAACGTCAAAATTCACCATGATTTCGTGTGCTTACAGCTTTATTTCGTCTGTATTTCTTATGATGAAATGGCGATAACCTTTCACACAGGACGATGTTCTACCCACCAATATGGTTGTGATATTGCAGAAATGTGTTTGGCCAGGTAATTCGATGGGTGTGGATGAATCAATCTGACTTACCATATATGCGTATACTCGATTTATATGAAGACCCGGTTGTAATGTAAAATGTGTACAAAAGAGCAAAATTTTAAAAGTTAGACCGATTAAAATAATTAACCAATACTATTAAAGGTGTTTTGAAATAAGACTATCAATTACTTTACTACTTTCCTCATTTCGTCATATAAAAATTTCTCTCACAATAAAAAAGACAATTTATATCTCGATTAAGTGATAATAAGAAAATAAAATCGTAATAGAATCGTAAAGATAAATCGTTACACCTATATGTAAACGTCAAGCGAGCATTTTATCTAACATCGATATAAATTAAACCACAGCACGATTTATTAATGTTGCCATTAAATATGTAAGTATATTTTAAAAATTTATTTATATAAAAATCACTCAGTCACTTATCAATAATCTAACAATCATGTACACAAACAGACTTTGAGACTTCATTAGTTTTCCAAAAAAAAACTTGATTACTTCACTAAGAATGAGTGAATAAATAACTACATAATCTACATAATAATTTGATGCAGTGTTTTCCAACCCATATTACTAGCAAACATAATTAAAGTTATTTAAATAAAACATAAAATATAAGACATCAACAAAATTACAGACCAAAAGATACTAATAGTAGTAGGTACATATATTTTATATAATAGATATTTTACATTATCTAATAGAAAATATATTTTCTCCTACTTGCTCGGAAAGGGCTTCATTATTTTAAAAAAGGAATACGTCAATCGGCTCTTTTCTGTACGCACGCCAGCAATTTCCAACACGACAATAATAGAGATTGTTGGACATTAGCGAGGTTATTTTTAGTGCACACTAACATAAATTAGGTTTTTTTAGGTACACTATATATATTATTATAAAGGCTGAATGTGCATTTCTTTTTAAAAGTTTAAAAAAAGAACAAAGACTTGGCGGGAATGAAAATCAGATACCTACTCTGTATTGTGGATGTTATGTTCTCATAAGTTTATCACAATTTTAAGTTGTCTAATAAACAAAAAGTACTAGTTCGTTGGAAGGTGAATTAGATTTAACGCTTTAGATTTAATTAGATTTATTAGGTGAATTGTTTCTTGAATTAATTTGTTTATTGTTTCCTCGCAAATTAGAGAAAAATACTATACAAGTCTCGGCCGAAATAGCAATTAACGGCCTCGTTTATTTAAAAAGGAATCGGCTTCGCCTCGTCCTTTTAAAATCTTGCTTTATTTCGGGCCTGGACACTAATGTACTATTATGTGAGTTTGAAGATAGCGTGAAGTGACTGACCGGAAAATTAATGAATGGAAGGCGACCGGTGTGAAGTGAGTGAAAGGTACATATTAATTCTCATTTCTCTCACTTGCGTTCCGGATGTTGTGGAGAAAAGGTGTCGTACTAAGACGTAATAAGGTGAAAAGTGAGAGGTGTTATGTTAAGAAGAGAAGAAAATAAAGTATTAATGTGTCGAAAATATCAGTCTTATTTGGCTCAATCCCCACGTTCATTAACTTCATTTTTAATTTGGAAACCACTCACAGATGTAAGAAACATCTCCCTTGACTCGGTTTACAACTTTTGACGAATTTGTACAATTGATTATAGTGTAGCTATCCATTTTTGTGTTTTGTTACAACGATTTGCTAACGACACGGGTCGGAACAGACTGAATGAGTAGCGCGAGAAGTAGAAGCTTAGAGCCAACTTCGGGCACACGGTTACGGACAACTTGCGTTATACCTCTATATTCGTGGCCTGCCTAACTGAACTGCTTGCTGAAAATTGAAAATATTTATTCAAAAACATCTTTAAAGTAATTTCCTGATATGTATGTATTATATGTTGGACGCTTGATTGTTTTACTTGTGTTGTTTATCCAAATCTATGGAACAGGCCATATCTGTTACAAGACCAGTAACTGATGTGATAAACAAGTCCTCGAATGGAGGTCACGTACCGGTAAGTCCAGTGTAGGACTTCCTCTGGCCACATGGAACAATAACTTAAAGAAGTTCACAGGTGCACGCGGTGGTCGTTGGGTGAGAAGAGGCCAGGATCGTGGGTAGTGGGAAGCCTTGGGAGAAGCCTATTTCCATCAGTGGAGAGATATAGGGTAATGGTAAAAAATATAATAAGCTAGTCAAAATATTAGTGTTCGCGTGAATGCATTCGTGCCTGCGTGCTTGTTTGTATTCGTATGTGCGTCTGTTTATGACGGCTAGTCGTGGATTCTATGGTCTTACCTACAATTCCTTCAAAACTTTTCAAACAGTATCAGCGAGGGTTAATGAATCGATATCTCGTAAGGTAATGACATGTTAATGATTCCCATTATAATGTAGTTGTGGTGACTGGTTGCCTTTCGAATCGATTGCCACTTAATTTATAGCTAGGATTAAGAGGGTTCTTTTATCAGGCTAATGGGAAATGTATTTTAGGGATGGGGGATATCTGTGGGTCGCCGACCATTTAAAAGTAACAGAAAAGTAAATCCGGCGTCACCGAGTCCATGCTAACGTTTGTCACTCTCGACTGATACCGTCATGTATCGCAGATGTCCATGGGCGACAGTATCCACTTACCACCAGGTGGACTGTGTGCTCGTCTGTCACCTTGTTTAAGTATGTTCCCACGAATGTGTGACACATACAATATACTCTCCTTAATTTTACTACATACCAGTGCAATTTGTGGTGTAATAAAATTATTTATAGTGAAGTGTAGGCTTTCTCGGCCGGTGTCAATATTAATTGAATCTTCCGGGCTACATGACCGAGGTCTTCCGGAATCTCTTCTATTTCTTCCAAACGTTTCGTCAACAACTGCGGTTGACATCTTCAGTGGCGACTGTGTTCACTTTCGGAGAGATGTTATCTCTTCGGCTTCTCGAGCGCAACTGACTCGACGACTGTGGCGCACCGGTATTTATAGTGGGCGAGGGTAGTTGTGATTGTTGTGTGCCGACGCATCGATATTTATAGTGGGCGAGGGTAGTTGTGATTGTGTGTGTACCGAGTCTGTTTTTGTCCCCCCCTCTCGTCTCTCTTCCCCGTGAGCTTGATGTCTTCGGAGTGCTGGATACCAGATATTACGGAGTCTCATTTCTCTTCTTTTTTGTTAAAATTGTTGATTCAATTAATAATAAAATTATTTATTTAAACTTTAATACATAAAAGAACTTTGTGTTTCTTTGTGCATTAAACAAAGAAACATTGTGCACAAGGAGGAATCAATGCCTAGTGGCCATTTCTGCTAGTTAACCTTTGAAATACGAAGGTATTTCATTTATATTGTAAACATTGAAGAGTTAAAAGGTAAAGTAAGAGGTAACCTTTGTAACACGCTTTCCGAACGGATTTACAATATAAAATGTATACAAAAATACGAAAGTTTAAAAAGTTAAATTACAAACCACACATATAATACCCTATATATATGATAAATTTAGATAAATCTTAGTCTCTTTGTTGAAAAAAATCAATTGTCCAAGTTAATTTCTAGTATAGAAACACTTAAGAATAAAATGTTACTAAAGCTTGTGACCACTAAATTCATTACGTTTTTAAATGTGTAGTTTCAAGTAATAAACATGTTGTTTATTATACATTTCTATGTCTTATCGTAGCATAGTACTCCAGTAATCTGTGGTCCCACATTCCCTCAGTAGGCGGCAGATATACACCGAGATCAATTAATTACTTAATTAATTAAAATTACAAAAGCTTTCACCAAAAAGGCCGTTAAATTGGGAGGCTTCCATATCTGCTATTTTCGGGAAAGATCATAAAATTAATTCGTCACTTAATTGGTTTGTGAGAAATTTGAAATTAATCGGGAACTTTAAAGTCCGTTTATATATTAGATTTATCATTTAGCTCTAAGATGTCATAGCGTTATAATGCTGATAAAAAGTCGAAAGTAAATTTATATAGGTTTATAAATATTTAAGAGTCATTAAGTATGTACATACATTGATCTTGCAATGAATGATACAGTAATGGGCGATGTATTTATTTATTTAAAAAACTTCATTGCACTTAATCGTACAAAAGGAGAGCTTAATCCCTAGACTCACTCTCTACCAGCCAAACTTTAGATTGAACATAGAGGTACGACGGGAGTTGCGATGAAATGTATAAATGTAACTTAAAAGACGATTAGTTTATATTTTACACAAATACTTGCAAGAAATATAAACCTACTTATAAATAATAAGATGGCGCTTCGTAATTTCAGGTACCTACCCTTTATTTGTACTATTAGTACGATATTACACAGAGTACTCGTATACAATATATCAAAATGTATGCGTATTTAAAACAAAATATAATCGACTTTGCAATTGGGACAACAATTGGGCCCGCGTGCTAGATTATGGCCCTGAAATCCCTAGTGATTTAGTAGAGGAGGCCTAGGACGTTAAAAAGCCTAACAATCTGTATTAAAAATCTGATTATCTTAATAACAGCTATTCAAATAAATCTAAGAAAAGAGTTCACCTGATTGTATAAAACTATTCAAAGCATTTTATATAGTATCATTTCAAATTATGTTTTTGTAATAAAATCAGACATAATATTTTACAGATCATAAAATCGTCTCTCCGCTGGCAATAACTTGTAGGATCATAAAGTTTTTACGACCATTTTTGAACCATATTTCTTTTTTTTTTAATTATAATTTATTTTGTGGGAAACTGTGACAGGTGATAGGAAGAAAATTAAAAGATAATTTGTTCGGGCTAATCTCGTGGGGGGGGTTTTGTTCTGGTTTTAAATATTGTGTATGTTTATTATTCCGCCGGCCGGTTTTAGATTAGCACTACTCCATCCCTTCCCGCGGCTGTCGTATAAAGCGTCCAAGGGATAACAAAGTCGCTACCGCAACCCCTGAGGAAGTGCACTAGTCGCCAATCCGCTCGGCCAGTGCGGCGTGGCGTTTTAAGGTCGTACATACATGACTGTCCATCGGCGGACGACAAAAGCGCTGGCTACAGTACGGTTACGGTATGTTTATCATGGAAGGTCACCTCAATATACCATCAGACTACGTCTCTATATCTGTCAGATATAGGCCTCCTCCAAGGCTCGTCACCACACACGATCTTCGGCTCTCTTCATCCAACCACCACCTGCGAACGTTTTCAAGTCATCGGTCCTCGTGGCCCGAGCGCGTCCCTTCGCTGCGCTTCTCCGTACATGGCTATTCAACGCGAAAATCATTTCTACCCAGACAACCTTCCTTCCCATTCTGTTTCATCATCTTGCTTTATTTTTTTTTTCAATTGAAGTCCTCAACCCCATCATGATTTCGTGATATGTCTAGGGGTTTCGCGAAATCCCTGATTTCGTCATTTCCCTTCGTCACACATATATGTTTTTAAATCGTTCTGGGTCTGCACGCATGTCATATTTCTTAATAAATCCCACTGATCTTTGAACATAATTACTCTTATCAAATAATTCATATCTCAATGCTATTAAACAATGCCGCAGGGCAAAGGTTATGTTACGGTTTAAATATTGTGGTATACACTCTGGTACCTATTCATTACTCTGTATCTTTTTAATATGTATCCTCCTTCTTCTTGCGTCGTCCTCCTCACGGCTGGGGGTCGCGACCACGTCTGTGGATTACTTTTACGTCTGTGCCAGTATTCATGGCATCATGGATTGAGAGTGCTGTGCGGATCTGGGGGTCAACTCCGACAACACGAAAAACGAAGTTTCGACCGATATTTTGGTGGATTCCTATCACGATTTCTGTTCCTTATGCCCGTTCCTGTTCTTGTTGGCGACGTTGTGAATTACGAGACAACAATTGAAATACATTTTTTTATTAGAGATACTTGGGGATGAAACGTCAAATTTCACAATCTCTCACCTTTTAAATAATCAGAGATACCCGATATATACAACTACGAACGAAGGAAACTCAAAGTGGGGTTACAGCATGTCGTTCGGATTCGAAACTTCAAAAATCAGAGTAGACCCCTGTCCAGACCAACGCATCCGGGCTACATCCCTACATTCCCACCTCGGGTTTCTACAATCGCACCTCCCGTCACAGAAGTGCGGTCCATACGCATTTCCTAGATACGGAGGTGTCGCGTATTGTTCGGTTCAAAAATTATATTATATCGCGAACCCGTAGGCTGTGGAACGAACTACCTCAAGAGGTCTTCCCATTAAACTACGACATGGGGTTCTTCAAGAGAGCTGTGAATAGGATTTTGCAAGGTCGACGGCGCGCCCGCGTACCCCCTGGTGTTGCAGGTGTCCATGGGCGGCGGTGACACTTACCATCACGTGAGACCGCTTGCTCGTCCGCCCTCTTCTCTGTAAAAAAAAAATCCTCTGGGTCTCGCGGTTATTTAATATGTATCATTAAATTAAATTTATCTAGATATCACTGGTGTGATATCTAGATGTGTTAAATTGTTCTAACTGTTCTGATTGTTCTGATGTGTTAAATTGTTCTAACAATAGTTAAATAGTCCTTACGCGTCGTTCTGATATTAGATTGGGCGCGTTTTCAGACCTGTCCTTGGATATACGTAAGTATTACAGCTTTTAGAAATCGAAAAACAGCCACAAGGAAATATTTTTACCAAAATAAACCGATAACACTGACATTGCTAAGAAAAGCAGTAAAATTATAACAAGAGCATGAATGCCCACAGCCCACAGTCCACTGTGTTAATTAACAAAAATTTAACCAAATACTCACAGACAATGGTTAGTGTTTCTGAAAGAAAGATCTACCGCAAATAATAACTTTACCGTAACCAAACCCTTTTAACGTCCATTGCTGGATGCGGGACCTCCTCATATACTACAATCTTTTAGAGGTAGTGTAGTTCCGCAAGGCGTGTGGTAGCTGCTTTGTTATCCCTTACTCGCTCTTACCACACACACATACACACACACGTATACACACACAGAGGCACACACATGGGGTGGTGCTATTCTAAAGGCGGCCGATACCACACGACCAGACTCACATGTTTTTATTAGTCCCAGAAATGTTTACAAACCCGTGATATTTTTGCTAAACACGTAAAGGATTTAATACAATACGCAAAAAAGGTAGTAGTACGGTGCAAAAGTGAGCCAAAGATTGTATTAACGTTGAAATAAACTGAAATAATCCTGTAAGACGGTGCTAATCCAATTTTCAGGCAACGTGCCGCCTGTCAAAGCGAACGAAGACGGCAGACATATTGAAAACCCGAAGACGTGACTTGTACGCTAGTATGTACGCGCCTTTATCGTGCAAGCGGATGAACAAGTCTTGATACTATCGGATTTAAATAATTTAACTATTTATCTAACGATAGCTGTTACGCCTCTTGTAAATATCTACATAAATTCCAGTATCGACTGCTGCCCTTCATAAAGCGACACGCAGTACTAGCGCTATTATTTTGTCTGTTGCCATCTAATTCACACTGTGGCAACGTGCTACTTTGGGGTAGACTTGTTAAATGGACTGTATTACAGAAGACGAAAGGAGTTATTAGATTATACAAGAATTTTGGTGAGGATTGCTAACTCGATCTCTACAACAAACCGAATTTAGTATACCACTTACCGGTCTGCTGTGTGGGTCCTGCTTTGCTCAGGTCTTCAGTACGGCTGCTAATAAATTCCATAATTTTCACCACCTGGTCTTCTGGACATGTGTTGCTGACATAGGGCCTACAAACATGCAATATTGCGACGCACTTCAATAAAAAAACACGGGCTCAGTGAAACTAGCGACGGTGCAAAAGGAAATTGATTATTTTATTAAATTCGATACCAACTGCGAGCTGTTCTAACCAATGTCTTTGTTGTATGTATTTTTCACAGCCACCCCTCTGTCTCGTGGCATCGCAATTCGAGTGCGTTCCGATACACACAGTTTTAGAGAAATTATAAATTTAATTGGTATTATATTGTAAAGATCGAACGCATTCAGCACATGCATTCATATACTCGTATGCTTATGCATTCAGTACTCTCTTTTACACACAGAGTCGATTGGTCGTTCACTGACGAGGAATGTTTTAATCCCGATATTCAAGTGGATATTGGGCTCCATTTCGTAGCTAAGTGGGAAAATTTCAGTTCGGGTTCACGGTATAGCGTCATAATGACTCCACTTTACGCTGTAGTTCTCTGTCAGGCAAATGTGAATTATCCGCCTTTCAGTGACAAAAGGGGCGATGATAAAAACCTGAATTGGACATCAGATTGATTAGCTCATTTAATGGTCTATAATATTTTAAAAGAGTAGAGTTTAAAAGAGTTTTAAAAGGAAGAGATCGCTTTGGCGATAAGGCCGCCTGTTATACTTTTCGTGTTATTTACTGTCTTTTTGTAACATGTGGTGGTGTACAACAAATTATCTATCTCTCTCTCCTTTTTGGAATCTATCTCTTTACCTTTGTTCCCAGTAGTTCTGTTATGTTGACTGAACATGTGGCAATTGACACATTTTGGATTTTGATATACGAGCGCGAGGATTTAGAATTGTCATTGCGCCGTTATATTTTCGACTGTTAGAATTTGTTTTTAACAATACTAAAGGCCTTTCTCACCCCCTCCTGATACTTTATCAGAAGGAATCAGAAAGCCAGTTAACTTTATCAGAAAAGCAGTCTCAGCAAGATGTAATTGGCAGATAATTTATATATTAGATTGTTAACAGTTACTTTATCGGGAGATGGTGACAAAGGCCCTAAGAGTCAGTACGAAGTCAACAACATTTTTTAGGACCAAGTTGACTTTTACTGTTGTCGATGACCAAGTTGACCTTTGACCTTTGTCAAAATAATATAACGAGTCCTTAAACAGCATAATATATGAGTAGAAGTATCAAAATAGTTTCATCATAAAACGTACTTTGAAAACACGTCCTGAATTTGGAAGTTCGAATTCCGAACTGGTGTTGCCGTTTCCATGGCGACGCGATGACTCCATCGATAGCAACCCCACCAACTTACAATTACAACTTATTCAGCCTTATGGCATGGGTAATAAAGTTTAGAGTACAATAAACGGTACGCAAACACTCCCCAAGGCCACAAGACGGTACATCAAAGTAGGAGTTGTATTTTAAACCCGTGTAAACCGGTTGTACAATACGTAGCGGTGTGGTGTTGGTCGGCTTTCGCATAGCACCATCTTCCCGGGGATGTCAAAAAATGTGACTAAGATATAAACAAAGCCGCTATCTAAAGCGCTGATAAACTACACCACTTCTAAAGGAGTAGACTCGCCAATTCGTTTGGCTGGCCAAACGAATTGCACTTGTGACGTTTTAAGGCCATACATCCCACATGCACAAGCCAGCATGCATGACGAGGTCTATATCCAGCGGTGGATGCTAAAAGGGCTGGTTACGGTACGGTATACTGATAATTATTAGCTGGTTTCGGACTGTGCTCCACCACTGGTGATTCCACCTGGTGTATTCACCAGCTGGAACTGTCTGCTCGTATGCCGTCTTCTTTCTATAAAAAAAATAAAATAAAACATTTTCTTTCTTTTCAGTTTACTCGGCCTACATTTTGCAAACTTAAACATGAATAATCACCTAGTTTTTATATTATTGTTACGCAGAAAATCTCAATAAATATTGTATTTGTATCAGCCTATAACATGTCACTGCAGCACACAGGCCTCCCCTAATAAATCACTGGGGGATTTCGGGCCGTATCCCACCACGCGGACCCAGTTCGGATAATCCAGCTTTTTTTTTTAATTTCTGGAAAATGCGGGTTCCCCCACAATGTTTTACCTCAACGGCGAGTAAGTGACCATTTTTAAAAATCCATACATAAGTAGGGACTCAGTGATACGGGCCGAGGATTTGAATTCACCATCACACGAATGTAAGTCGAGTATAGATACCTCTAGGCTGCAATGAATATTAAATAAGTCAAATATGTTGATGAATGGCTTCATATTAGCATAAAACTAAGATTTACCTTAATGTATTTAAAATATTCGGTTTCTAAACTAAATGTTTATGCGAAATTTAAACAAATTTTGTCACACACAGATAACATATTGTTCTATATATCCGGCTAGGCTTCATTTGGTGTCCAAGAAAGCCCAAATAAGGAAACCATTACACGTAAGTATTAGTCTTTTGCCGTCGTCAGTCAATCAACACCAGCCTAAAAGTTCCGTAAGAACAGGCGTAAGAATAAACCATCTATCTATTATATATATATATATATATATAAATGAATGTTTGTTTGTTTGTTTGTCCTCTATGCGTTCCTAAACCTATCATCCGATTTCGATGAAACTTTGGTGAGCTGTTGTGCGCGCGCCCGCGAGAGTTCTTGGCCCAAAATATCTATATATATATAAAAAACCTTGAAATTTGTCATATTTGAAGGGACGTAATCTATATATATAAAATATATATAAAAATGAATGTTTGTTTGTTTGTCCCGCATGCGTTCCTATACCATTCATCCGATTGCGATGAAACTTTGCTGAGTCGTTGTGCGCGCGCCGGCGAATCTTTTTGAATTAGTACTTGAAAACCATGTGAATGAATTCGCGGGCAACAGCTAGTAACTTATATTTATTACTTGCCCGGAACAAAACAATATGAAATCAAGCTGCGATGAACACAGAGCACAGCTCAGTTTCATGGTCTCGCCCCGAGCCAGGGGGCCGAGTTGTCGCCGCGCGACATTCACAACAGTTACACAGCTGCGCGTTTAGCAACATGCCGCGTACACGTATAGGATGCTGACAGGTAAATAACTTCTACCGACGAGAGTAACAGTTGCCCTTGGGCTCGCTGCTAGGCTTTAGCGTCTTCATATTATCTTCTTGTTAGGCCATACAACACAAAACAAAAAATTCGACCGACATAATCTACATTGCGAAAATAGAGAAATAAAATTAGGCAATTCTGTATTTTTTTATAGCGAAAATTTGAATGAGAAGATGGTAATAATGGTAATTAGATATTGTCGCCGTCAATGGGTAAATTGATTCTGTCTATGGGGTATCGAACTCACAACCTTTTACATAGCAAGCAAGAGCACTAGGTACTAGATAGATAGATAGTTTTTTTAATTCATACACACAAGTGATCGCAATAACGTGACAATGTCTTATTCTAAAAATTAATTAAACATAGTTATGCAAACAAAAAATGAAATTAAAAACAAGGCGATAAAAACTGCGAGGTCCTAAAGCTAAAGCTAAAGCGCGATGGTAAAGGGTATCCGTCTCAGCACAAGCTGTATACCGCAAAAACAGCATACGGCCGGTGAACGTAAAAAGTAAGAAGAAACATTCCTACCGCTCGATTATGGCGCAACGAAAAGTGTTCCGCGGTGGGCGGGGCTTAAAAAGTGTTCCGATGTGGGCGGGGCTTAAAATAAGCGTGCGTAACAACGCGGCTCTAGTTCAGTTGCGACGGCAAGTGAGTAAGGACGATTTACCAATACTGTTTTTCGATTAAAATGCCTTCTTGTGTGGTAAAGTTTTTTTTTTTTTTTTTTTTTTTTTTTTTATATAGATTAGTGGGCGGACGAGCAAGCGGTCCCACGTGGTGATAAGTGTTACCGTCGCCCATGGGCACCTGCAACACCAGGGGGTATGCGGCTGCGCCGCCGACCTTGCAAAATCCTATTCACAGCTCTCTTGAAGAACCCCATGTCGTAGCTCAATGGAAAGACCTCTTGAGGCAGTTCGTTCCACAACCTACGGGTTCGCGGTATAAAATAATTTTTGGACCGAACAGTGCGCGACACCTCCGTATCGAGGAAATGCGGATGGACCGCACTTCTGTGACGGGAGGTGCGGTTGTAGAAACCCGAGGTGGGAATTATATTAAACAATTCTTCAGAGCATTCCCCATTGTAAAGGCGGTAGAACACACAGAGAGACGCAACGTCTCTCCGAATGCTGAGGGATTCTAAACCGCCCGTGAGAGTGGGATCGTCGACAATACGAACAGCACGTCGTTGGATGGAGTCAAATGGGTCCAATTGGTATTTCGGTGCGCCAGCCCAGAGATGAGAGCAGTACTCCATATGGGGCCTCACCTGAGCTTTGTAAAGCATAAGGAGTTGCCCAGGTTTGAAGTACCGCTTCGCTCTGTTCAGCACACCGAGCTTTTTGGAGGCCATTTTGGCCTTATTTTCCAGATGACCCCTAAATTCGACTTTGCTGGAGATGTCGATACCAAGGATCCCGATACTCTCCAAGATCTTAAGAGGTATGCTCTGAAAGCGAGGTGCTACAACAAAAGGGGTTTTTTTAGCGGCGAATGCACAGACTTGCGTCTTACTGGGGTTGAAATCCACTAGGTTTAGAGAACCCCAAATCCAGACTAGATCTAAAGAGTCTTCGATTTCAGACACAAGCCTGGCGCGACTCTCTTCCACTTCGACCCGAGGGATGTTGGCGCGGCCCCTGTACAAGGCGTCTCCAGTACTGTCATCTGCATAGCAACGTATGTCACCAATTTGCAACAGGTCGTTGATATGCAGAAGGAACAGAGTTGGAGACAGCACGGAGCCTTGCGGGACGCCAGCGTTAATAGACATGGTGTCGGAGCAGCTACCATCGATAACGACTCTGATGCTCCGTCCAGTCAGGAAACTGGCAACCCATTCGCATAATCCCTCGGGTATCCCGAAAGATGGTAACTTGGAAAGCAGCGATTTGTGCCATACCCGGTCGAAAGCTTTCGCAATGTCTAGGCCTACAGCCAGAGCCTCGCCTCTACTCTCAATGGCGTCAGCCCAGCGGTGTGTTAAATACGCTAAAAGATCACCAGCCGAGCGATTATGGCGAAATCCATATTGACGGTCGCTAATCAGCTGGTGATCCTCTAGGTACCCAAGGAGCTGTGTGTTTATGACACGCTCCATCACCTTGGAGAGGAGGGAGGTGATCGCTATTGGCCTGTAGTTGGCCGGGTCTGTGCGGTCACCCTTTTTAGGTAAAGGGTGAACATGAGCTACCTTCCATGTTGACGGGAAGCTTTTTGTAGAGTATGAGAGCCTAAAGAGTCGCGTAAGCACCGGGGACAACTCGGGAGCGCAAAATTTAAGCACCACTGCAGGAATACCATCAGGCCGTGCAGATGCTAGAGTTTGCCGGACTTCACGCTGTGTGAAACAGATTTCCGGCATGGAGCTTGTGCACCTTGAGATAGACTGTGGTGAGGCACCTCTATCGTCCAGTGTCGAGTTTGAGGCAAAGAGATAGCCCAAGAGATCGGCTTTCTCCTTCGCCCTATGGGCCAGTGACTCATCGAGTTTCCGCAGTGGAGGGAGTGACGACTGACAGAAGTTACCTTCAGCAGCCTTAGCGAGCGACCAGAAAGCCCGGCTTCCAGAAGGATAGCTAGCTAGTCGGTCGCCAATTCTGCAGATGTGCTCATTCTTTGCTCTGACAATGATCTTCTTACTGCACCTCGAGGTAGCGTTAAATTTCTTCCTCAAGTCGGAGGTATTCGAATCTTCGGACACCTGTGCTCTGGCCCAGGCCCTGTATGCGGCCCGTTTATTACGACGGGCCTCTCTGCAGGACTGATTGAACCATGGTTGGCTCCGTCCGCCTACCGGTATCGCGGTGCAAGGAATATAACATTCCATGCCCTGCAACACCACGTCGGTAACGGAGTCTGCACAGGTATCCGGATCTCCCGACGAGAAACAAAGCTGCCCCCAGGGATAAGAGGCGTAAAATTCGCGCAACCCATCCCAATCTGCTGACTTGTACTGCCAGACTTTGCGCGTTCCCTGTGAATGGGTCCGCACGGATTGCTTGGCTGGCACAGCAGTTCGAATGATACAATGGTCGGATGATCCTAACGGGGCATCAACAACAACATTGTAGTCATTCGGCCGCGTAGTCAGCAGGAGGTCCAGTAAGGAGGGAGTATGGCTCTCGATATCAGGTATCCTCGTAGGTGAGGACACCAACTGCGAGAAACCATAGGCCAGGGCAAAGTTATAGGCTGCTCTCCCTGCGCGGTCGGTAGTTCGGGATCCCAACCACTCTTCGTGGTGAGCGTTGAAATCACCAAGGATCACCACTTCCGCGCAAGGGAACTGCTCGAGCACTCTGTCAGTCGTTTCTTGTAGACGCTCAAAAAAACGAGTCGTCTCTGTATCACCGCTGTGGGACCTGTAAAGGCAAGCGTAGACTTTAGTGGAACGTCCGTAGTCAATACGCGCCCAGAGAATCGACAGGTCCCCGTCTTCAAAATGGCTGAGGCGGCGGCAACAAACATCCTCCCGGACGTACATGCATACCCCGGCACGTCGCACAAAACAGTGCTCCAGTTTGTAACCGGGGTAATGAAGATATGATGTTTCGGCCGGGCAGGAAATCTGTGTCTCCGTCAAGAAAAGTAAGGCCGGCTTTGCCGTCTCAAGGTGGTAGTGGACGGCGTCGATGTTACTATGCATCCCTCTAATGTTGCAAAAGTCCACTTTAAATGTGGAACTTACAGGATGGGCCGCTGAGTGCACATTATACATTTTCTTGTTCCTGGCCATTGTGAGTGTGAATAGGAAAAATAAGAAGAGGGGGGACGGAGAGAGAAATGGTCGCATGTGGATCAAAGGACAAAGCACGGGGCGGAGAAAAAATCAGGTCACAAAGGTTGTGTGACTTGCTGGCGCGGGGTACGGAAGGGCCCCCGGTCCCCCCCCGGGGGCAGCAGTCGGGTTCCACTCCGGTCTCCTCCGGCACAACTGCTACCCCAAGGGATTTTTCGCGTGCGGCGGGGCAGCCTCCTGGGGTGGAGATTAAAGTAAGATCCCCCGGTTCGGGCCCCCAACAACCCGCGGGCGGTCAGCGGACAACCGTTTCACCGGGTCTCCCTGATCCCCGCGCCACCATGTCACGCCCATGCGCGTCTGTAATTCCCCGCAACCGCCGGTCCTCATTTCCACACGCAACAATCCCTCTCTCGGGACGGCTTCTTCCGCTCACCGCCGGAACACGATGCGGGCCTCGCGGCTTATAAGGCATCATTATGGCGGCGGACTCCGACGGAAGGGTGGTAGCAATGCCGACGGAGTAACCCTCCCACCGCAAAAAAGGGAACGCCATTGCCTCGTCAGTTAACAGCAGGGTGCACCACAAGCAGGTGAGGTTGGCTTAGGCTCAAAAGATGGTAGGTGAGCCTCTTACACCCCCAATAGATCCAGATAATCATCCCAAGGATAGCGGGATCACTTTCCACATGTAAGTACATCCAAGAACACGGCACCCAATGGCAGAGCTGTTTGCTACTTATTAACAAAAGGACGTAACTATTGTAGCATACAAGCAAGTAACAACCTCGAATTGTTGCGCGTAAGATTGATTTTTATGCGGATGATAGTTCAGTGTAGTATTATTTTGGTGAATTGTAATTATAATCAACCGTGGCTAGTATGAGAGGACTGCTTCCATGTTTTTTACGTTCACCGTATACGGCGCTGATTTTCAGACGGAACCAAGACGCGTGAAACGGGTGTACCAGTGGTACTACGCTATCGGCAGTCAATAAATTTGTACACAAGTCTATGCTTACTCGGTGATTTAGATAACGCACGGTATTTATTTGATTAGTGTAGCTTCGCCATTAACTTATTTATGTGTGGTCGTGCTTTAACGACCGGCTAATGGATTTATTTGAATAATCAACCGACAGACATCGCAGTTGTTTTTTCGGCACCCGTATCATAAAAGGAAAATTAAAAATTTGAATGGTTGATACTGAAATCAAAATTTAAAGATGCTACTAAATATGTAGTAGATGATTCATTTGTAATGGGAGATCGAGTAGGTAAATGATATTTGTGGTCCTCGGCCTTATTTTCTAGGACTTACTTACCCAGTTATAGAGGATAAATAAATATATTTGTAATTATAATAATAATATTAATAATTGTATTTATTTAAGACATTTACATATTTCCTATTTGTCACTTATAATGTAGTTTACAAATTTACAAGTAGGTCTTCATAAGGACAATGTGTGCTGACATCTGTACTAGCATAATCTGTTTGACAGCTGTCAGCGCCTTTCCTTAGATCTATCACAGTCTATGAGATCTTAGACAGTTATTTAAATAACTGTATAACTATGTTATATGTTTAAATAACTGTTATTTATATAAATAATAATTATTAATAATAATTTATTTTATTAAGAAAACAGCTTATACAAGGTGGTAATTGTTGTGTATAATATGTACGCTATGCGTATTTGTATTTATTACTTTAGCCCATGTCTCACAGTGACATCCGCGGATTTTCGTTTAATCCGCAGGAACCGTTTATTTCCTCTGTATTTCCTTTATTTGAAGAAATGTAGCTTATGTCCTGTTCGCTTATGTCCTAACCTTCGGTACAAAATTCCGATTCCTGCGTCCGTTGATGCGTGAAAGCGTTTCAAGCAGACATCGTTTAATTTTTATATATGTAGTAAGGATAAGGATGTATGTGGTCCTAGGTGCCATCCATTGACCGCTGACCAAAAAAGTTTGACAACGTCTGGTGTAGTCCATTGTTTCTTAAATTTTACAGGAAAAGTTGTTCAGTGCCTATTTGGAAATCTTTAAGTGAATGAACAGACAATGAAATAAATTTGCTTTATGTATTTTTAAGGAATGATGGTGCGGACGAGCCTACCGACATGCGCTATACATACTCGTAGCAACATCAGGGGATGACGTTGGCATATTCCGGCTGCGTCGCGTAGCTTTGGAGATTTAATAATGGATTTGCACGAAGGGTTAGGAAAATGGGGA
Source organism: Sesia apiformis (assembly GCA_914767545.1). NCBI lineage: Eukaryota > Metazoa > Arthropoda > Insecta > Lepidoptera > Sesiidae > Sesia > Sesia apiformis. The sequence continues at coordinate 369,378 of OU611964.1, forward strand.
GGGATAGGATGGGCTCCAGAGCCCATGCCAGCATATCTCACTCACTGCAGAAGAACGTATGTATATTGAGGAATTAGATAAAGTAGGAAATGCAGTACATTTCACGGTAGTCTTCTGTGAGAGAGGGGTGACATGCGAAATTGCGCAAAGCAGCTGGTTGGTTGCATCGTGCACCCTACTCAAGTTAGTGCTTTATATTTAGCAAATATTTAGAATAAAATAGTACGAATAAACAAATTTTTCTTTTCCAAAAAAATACGTAAAATTTTAATGTCTATTAACTCAAAATCATTCCTTCATTCATTTCATTCAAATTTCATTTTTAAGGAATTCTATCTGTTATCCCTTTTTTCATAATTCCGCGGTTAACAGATTCTATAACAAGACTACAATTCCTGCACTTGGTATTATTTAATCTTATGTTGACAGAATAAAGTATATCTCCCTTAAACCTTGATGCTTACACGCAAAAGGCGGTTCTCACGGCCGCCTCCCACTGCAGATTGTAGGGGAACGAGAGAAAACGAAATAAATTCCTCTGGAAAATCGCTTAGATATACGTAGATACGTACCGTCCAAAGTTGCCTTTATCTCTAGAATAGTTTGAATCTGATCCAAGTTGAAGACAAATTCGTCGATTTGCGGTCCAAGATAGCAATGTTGATTGTAAACGGACCGCTGCGGCATATCATGGTAAAGAGGGTCGTTTGAAGTGACTTTATCTTTGAATTGGCATAGATTGAGGTTTCAGATGCAAACGGTTTTGTCTATTTCTAGTTGGCGAGTGCATCTCGTAGGAACTATTTCAATGCTTTGTTCTACTTGCTACGGTACTGGTGTATTTCAGTGATATTTTGTTATTGTAACCGTAATATTACCGTATCTGTAACCAGCCCCTTTTTATCCACTGGTAAAGACGCGCTTTATATATTGTCTTGTATATTACCCAAACGGGTTGGCGAGCACACTCTTTTCTAGATGGTGTAGTTCCTCAAGGCTTGTGGTAGAGGCATTGTTATCCTGTATACAGGTACAGTGAAATTAACGAGACATGAGCTTTGAATCTGTGTGAATGAGTGTCGAATTGTCCAATCCGATTGTCGCAACGAGACATGAGCTTTGCATCTGTGTGAGTGATTGTAGAAATGGTTTGCACTGTGTGCACTCACAGAATAATTGATAGGGTTTTCTTTAGAATCGACAGAATCCAAAACAGTAGTTTTTTTTTTTAATTTTGTCTGTATTTCTGTTTGAGCATCACATAAAAACTAATGAACGGATTTTGATCGGGTTTTCACTAATGTATGGCTAAGTATCCAGAATAGAAACTGGTATATATGTTATCTTCATATGATACAAGGAAGTTGAGGAAGGAAGTTGAAGTTTGGAAGTTGAGTTATAGAGGGAAAATAAAAAAAATGACATAATAAAATTACACGAAAACTGCTGAATGGACTTTCGTCCGTGAAATCCATCATGTCGCTGCTCTTACAGGTGTTAAAAATCTTTTAGAGCTGCTTTCGCTCCACGCGAGCGAAGCCGCGGGCTGAAGCTAGTAAATACGAGTTCTTATTTCTTTCATTGTACCATCTACCTCTATTCGTGTACAGATTTCTCGCATATACTTAAGTACACGCTTTATGATAAACAACTGCCATCTCCACGCAATATACTGTGATTAAATCGAAGATTAAATTATAATTAAAGAAGTCTAATTTTAAAGCAGATAATATTTAAAACGGCTCCCGATTAGTCTCGGAAACTCACTCAGGCCACACATAAATATTAAACTTAATGACTGCCTAATGACATTAACGATGCCAAGATGGCCGCCAACGTATAATTAATGGTTTAACACGAATTATTTGGCGGCTGACGAATTAATTTTTATGTTCTAAAATATGATATTTTGGGTTAAAATTCTATGGGAATTAGATGTGTTGTATGGTTTTTATTAAATTTAATAGTGGTGGAATTTTTAATGGAACATTTGATAGCTCGTTGTGTGAAAGGATTGATATATATTTAATGTTACGTATTTATATGTGTAAACATTTTGATATGTGTAATGTTACGTATTTATATGTGTAAACATTTTATATGTGTAATGTTACGTATTTATATGTGTAAACATTTTTATATGTGTAATGTTACATATTATATGTGTAAGACCTCTTGAGGCAGTTCGTTTAAACACTGTATATAATTTCAGTGTAATCCATTTGTTAAATTAGCTACATAAAAGGCTGTAGATTACATAAATAAATATTGTGAACAAAACAAACGGCAAACAGCAAGTGTAGGGGATATATTAGAGCAGCCCTTGCCGGGAGTTGGTGATGTATGGCCACCTCACTCGCCGACTCTTGATGGATTGGTAGAGAGGAAAAGTTAATAACGACCCAGACTGAAGATTAAATAAAGGGCTTAGGTTGTAGGTTTGCATATTGGAAAGGGATTTCGTCTTTAGTTTCAAAAATTTTAAAAAGTCGCAGTGTTATCTATGAATTCTTGTATTTTTTCTTTAATTAGTCTTTCCTAAAGGCGTTCTCGAATGGGACCTATGTACCTAGAAGCGCAATGTGGGACACCCTCCGGCCAGGTAAATCGTACAACTTGAAGATGTTCACAGGTGGTCGCTGGATACCGAAGGTCGTATGTGGTAGCGAACCTTGGGATAGACTTATATCCAGGAGTGGAGTGACATAGGCTGATGGCTGAGGCTTTCTCACTGTAATTACTTTTTCAGGCAACATTTTATTTTTCATAATTATTTTTAATTAGGTATTTCTGCGATATCTTGTTTATATACCTACTTTGTTTATCTTAAGTATTCTTTTATACATAGCTTTTCAATATTTGGTCACTATGAATGACAATATGCTATTAAGCTATACCTTTAATTTTTCACTTTTGTACGGCCGGCCTTACAGGGCAAAGTTTGTTGGGCTAAGCCGCGCTTGACTGGTCAAAAGATGTATCAAAAGCTTTGATTGTTGTTAATTACCTAGAAATAAATTACTGACTTATCTAGAAATAATAACTGACCCGCTTGATTGGTCTTTGACTGGATCTTTGCTAGGTTTTTGGATCTATCAAGGCTTTGTTAGTTTGTTAAATGGATATAACTTAGAAACAAAATATATTAAATATTAATAAATATATTAAATGCGCAACTTTTGTTTTATTATTGCGATTACTGCGGGTGCATTGATCAACATAAAAATATCCTGTCAATCCGTCCCACAATCTGCACGCTTGCCAAATTTGGTAGAGATTTGTCGATTTATTGTAGAGTTAGTATTTTTGTATTAGTTAAGATTATAGAGATATATTTTTTATATAGAAAGGAGGCGGCAAAAGAATAGGCACTCCGCCTGGTGGTAAGTGGTTAATGAGCGATACTTCCGACATCAGTCCCATAACAAATTGCACGCTGCCTACCCTAAGAGGTTTAGGAGTGGATTCGTACAGAGGGTTACGAAAATGGGATAATATAATCATAAAACTTCCCTATTCATTGGTATAAAATTAAAAAAAAACTTAATCTCAATATTTCCACCAAATAATGTCAACATTGTCCTTATAATTGAACTCCAAAATGGCGGTTGAGACGGAAACAAAAAAGATGGCGTCTCAAAATGACATCGCACGTGACCGAAATACTAACGTTCTACTCCTGCTTGTCTTGGATGACGATCGCCGGTTATTGCGGGATTAACATGCAATCGATCTGGTTTAAAGTTTAGGGAATTATGAGAAGGGAAAGAAATGCTATTAGTGGGGTAAACCGATTAAGGAAACCAAGGTAACTGAGAGGAAAGTCTATTCACCGATTGACTTAAATATAGCGTAGAACAAGTAATCGAGTAAAGACGGTTAATAATATTTATAACGACAGTGGGTACTTCATCTATCCTTCACGTACAGTGTGGACAGTGTGGGACGAGCAGTGTGGGACGAGCAGTGTGGGACGCTCTGCGGATAGGTGGACCAACGACGACTTGAGGAAGTTCGCTGATGATGGCTGAATGAGAAGACCTTTCCACTGTGGTCAGCGCCGCTCATAGATATACCTGCAACACTAGGGGGTATGCCGACTTCACTGCTGACCGCACACAATCATATGGTATGGGGTTCTCGAAGAAAGCTGTGAACAGGATTCTGTGCGGTCGGTAGCGAACTGCATACCCCCTGGTGTTGCAGGTGACCATAGGCCGCGGTGACTACTTACCATCTTAACTCAAGGGGGTAAGCTTGGTGATATTTAAGGTAGTAGCTACCTACCTCTATCGCTGTGACTCCCGCCAGGATGTAATGGTACTACTGTGGTGCCATTAATACTGCAATGCAATCCTTTTGTAATATTAAAATTTGAAGATTTTTGATTTCAATTTTTACGTATTTATTTCTAGCAGCTATTTAATTAAATTATGCAATTACCTCAAATGAGCCAATACGTATACTTTTTATTCTTACACTAGCTTTTATATTGATCTTGTTTATTCTTTAGAATCTAAACTTTCACAACAAACACATTTATATGTGCTATGCATCTTTCATCTGCAGCCCCAAATCTACCTACTTTAAGATACTTTACATCTCTATTGCCCTAAACTCCGCCGCGAATGGAGGCTGTTACTAAAGATACAGCGATTTTTATTACATTAGGTGCATTCGTAGTCGGCTCACGCGCGCTCCCTGATCTACTTTTTAGCATAGCTTTTATTACGATATCTTCCTTTGTTTTTATGTGACTGGAATTTGGTTTTTATGTATTTTCCGTAAAATGAAAGTAGTCTCTTTTCTTCTTCGACTTGTGGTGCCTCTCCAACTAGTGAAGGTTGGGAATCAGCTTCGAATATTTTACCATGTCTCTCGCGAGGCGAAACAGTTTGGGGACACTCGCAATGCGAGTCAACGCAGTATGTTACGCAGCCATGACTTTTTCATGCGACCAACACGGCTGTTTGTGGTAGTTTATTTTAACTATGTAAACATGATTTAAGGGAAGAGAAAGAAAGTAAATGTACTCAACAGGACACATAAAGCACACAAACTAAAGGAAAGCATTAACAGAATGACAGACAATATGATAGAAGCAGTGAGCAAGGTTTATTAAATGTCATCCTGTGTGTGGCAGTGCCCCGCAGAAAGGGTCTCTAGCGTTATGCTGAATGCTTGAGGTAAGCATTTAGCCCAAATTTTCAGCTGATTTCAGCTGTGATGCACGGAACACGATCTTTCATATTAGAGATGATGTTCCTCTGTCTTCTGGTTTTGTGAAGTGTTTTGTGTTCTGTTTTGTCTCGAGAAATAGTTCTTGGTGGATAATAAGTAAGAAATAAAAATGTTGAATTGTTGTTACCATACCATACCATTTCAGTTTATGTCTCTCTGCTGGATATAGGATTCTCCCAAGCTTCTCGCCGCACACGATCTTTGACTTTTTCATCCAGCCACCACGGGCGAAGTTCTTCGGTCCATCTGACCTGAAGGCGTTACCCAGCACTTCCTGGTACATGGATTCCATTCAAAGACTCGTCTATCGCCATAGGTTATCAATTCTGTGGACCTATCCTATTGCCACTTTAATATGCAGATTATATGAGCTATGTCGATTAACTTTCCTCGACGGGAGAGACAAGGAGACAATATCTCTGAAATCGTTCATAAATGCGCTGGAAGATGCATTCAGGATGCTGGATTGGAAGACATGGAATCAAAGTAACATCGCTGCTAATTGAAATTAAGCTTTAAAAAAGTTAAGTTAGGTCAAGGAAATTTATTTAATAAATGGTATAAAATATAGAATTGTAATATTAGGGTCAAGAGTTGTGTTGAAAAACTGATCTAGAACTTTCTTTGCACATTCTTTCTTTAGGGTATTTTTATCGTCTTTCTTATAATTTCTTTGTTATTGGTAGTTTTTGGTTTCGTTACTTGTCTGCACTTGATCTGAAGTAGCTTTTCTTTTCTTATATTTCTTTGTAATTACTTTTCTTTGTAATTTCAATGTGTACAATGTAAATATATCATTCATTAAAAGTTTTCCTATTTATGATCAGTAGTATCTTGAGAGCAATCTTACAATTTAACATTACTGGCACTCTTATATCAAAATAATAATAATAATCGTTGATGTTACGACGGCGATCTTGAATCTCTCGCATAAAACCGCACATATCATCACGCTTGTTAGCAAATCCAGTTGTAATTGAATTTTTATTGCAGTTGTTGTTAATAAGAAAACGATCATAAAACAATAAGATACGATGGTAAGGAACAGTAAAATGGTCATAATTCCGTGCGAATCCAGTAATCGTTCTCGTTATATTCCTATAAGTTGTTTGTGTTGTAATTATTTGTTTTCTCTATATCGTAAAATATTAAGTTTTCGTTTTGTTGTTGTGTTTCGTAGGTACCTCTATACTATACAATATTTTCCTGTCTGTCTGATTGTTAGCGCTAACTCGGCACATACTGAGGCAAATCTTTCTAAGAAAACGCATTAGTAACATTTTTAATGAAAGCATAAGTAATATGATTCTCAGAATTTATAAATAAAGGAAGACAATAAACATTGGTCACTCTTTTCTTTTTATTACAAATATTAAGTTTTAAGTTAGATTTTAAATTAATGACAAATTTACTAATATTTATTGCATTTTTCTCGAATGTCATCAAAATGCTTTTTTTTTTGCGACTTTTTTCTAAGCAGTTCAGAAATTTCTTGCGGTTGTTTATAATCTTACGAGATGAATATCCAGCAAGAAAATATTATTGAACACTTTTACCAAAATTGATCCAATAGTTTTGAAAAGAATAGACATTATAGATAGTTATGTATCTAGACTCTAGACTACTCTAGATGATTGTATTATATCGTAGCAATCTGTTATGAAATCCTCGAGATATACCTATCTAGACACAATGACAAATCGACTTGGAAATCTCGCCTCAAGCGAGTCAACCCGCGGGCAAATACCAGTACATATAGATATTGCAAATGAACAATTAACGATATTTTTTGTTAAATTAACATTCCCATATACGTCACACAATCAACTTGTGCTTCTGCGTTACCGAATAAATTATTTATTAATAAGGGGAGTTTTTGTTTCTCTGAGCTGAGGAGACTGACAGCTGAATGGAGAAGACGAGTCTTCGAATGAAGACTGTCTATTGAGAAGCTGAGTGTCGGATCCATAGACACACAGCCCAAGTTAGTGAAATCTTATCACCGCGGGTATACTCGGAGGCAGAATAGTCCGGGTGCACTACGAATTAAAATCCTTTTTGGTTCGAATAGACGTTTATTCCACAATTAGAAACTGCCTGCAATTAGAACCGTACAGTAAATATACATAGATCTTCAATTCAATTAGTCCAATCATGCATATTGTCTTGTGCATGAAGGTTGTATGGCCTTAAAACCCCACGCTGGCCAAGCGGGTGGGCGAGTCTACTCTTTAAGAGGTGGTGTAGTTCGTCATCGTTTATGGTAGCGGCTTAATTATGCTTTAGTCGCCTTTTACGATATCCATGGGGGAGATGAGGTAGTGTTATTCAATAGCCGGCCGACATCACACGGCGGAGTGATGTCTTTGTGCCAGAACCCATTCCCATCCTATCCTTCCCCATTTTCCCAACCCTTTCTCCAAATCCATTCCTTAATCTCCAAAGGTAGGCAGCGCATGCGGGGGCGTGCTAACGTTTGTCATTTTGGGCTAATGTTGGCATGTATCGCGGATGTCTGTGGGCGACAGTATCCACTTACCATCAGGTGGACTGTATGCTCCTCTGCCGCCTTCGTATATAAAAAAAAGACAGATCTTATTAGGTATAGCTATTGCCCGCGGCTTCGCTCGCGTGGACTGAGCAGCCGTAAAAGATTTTTAACATCTGTAAAAGCACCAACTTCGAGTAGTTTTAGAGTAATTCTATTGAAAGTCATTATTTTATTTTCCTCTATAACTCATCTTCCTTGTGTCATTTGAAGATGACACATACAATAGACAATAGACAACATTTTATTCCGACCTACACTAACACATACAATATACATATCACAATAATCAAAGGCAATAAGAAAAACAAAAGAAAATGACAAACATTTTAAAAAAATACAAGAAATAACAAATATAAATTAATAAAAAAAAGAAAAAATGCCGCGTTGCTATCTCATGCATGTGTGTGTTGCGATGCCGGAAATGGTCTCCAACTCAGCATATGCTGTGACTGAGCGTCAGTCACAGCGTTGATTTTCAGTATCTCCCGAATTATTCCAAATTTTTGATGCAGCATATCTGAAACTACCACGGAATACTGCTGTGTTGTAACTAATAAGTGCCGTTCTACTCTAATCGTAATGTCACTTTAATGAATCCATTTTACTCTTTCTCTATAGATAGGGGGACTGTTGAAACTTTATTACTCCGAAGAGTAATGAAACCAAGTGAAGCTCCCGACGGAGTGCTATTTTTAAAATATTCGCCTCATTAAGGTAAGGAGTAACGTGACTACGTGGAGGAACTTTGAAGCAGTATCGTGCACATGCATTTTGCACTCGTCGGATAATACGTTGCATTCTGACTAGTAGACGTGATCCGTAAACAGTATCAGCATAATTTAAGCTAGTGAGTACAAGCGCATCGCAGAGTTTTACTCTCACATATACGCTCAGGTAATCTCGCACCCGATACAAGATCTTTAACTTATAAAAGCAATTTCGGACGACACAAAGAACGTGATCCTCAAAACGCAGCTCCGCATAAAAAAAAGCCCAAATTACGACTTTGCATTAGCCTTTCCATAACTTCGTCATTAATATTTACTTGCGGGTTATGATGACCCAAAATGCCATTAACTTGAGCCCTTGTGGCCTTGTCTCTTCTCTTATTTGGGTTTAAAACCAATGCATTCCTCGCTGACCACGTGGCTATTCAATAGTCTGATGGCTGTACCTGTTTCGTCAGGTTTTGCACTAATATAGACTTGCAGATCATCACCGTAAATGTGAAATCTGCAATTTGTTATGATTTTGATTATGTCTGCAGTGAATAATATAAATAAGATGGGCAATAGTATAGATCCCTGAGGTACCCCTCTCACTACCGTGACCTCACTACCTCACTACTAACCGGTCGTATATCTTTGAGCTCGGTTGGATCTGGATTTTTGGGTACAGGCTGAAAGATTGCAGTTTTCCATGCAGTTGGAAATTTATTCGAGTCAATAGATGCATTCATTATCGTCGTAATAACTCCTAATGTACGAGGAAGAATCAAGTGGATCATGTTATGGGGTCATCAGAATACAATTTGAATTTGGAAGATCCGCGAATATTATCATTTCCTGGTAGATTAAGGAAATGCCTGTTTATATAATCTGGATCATTAAAAAGTTCAGGCAACTCAATATGATCTGTACTGTTAACAGAAACAAGGTTTTTAACATTTTTCTACAAAGTTGTAGTATCCTTGAGATTTGAGTTAATATTATGATTAAAGTATGCAGTTTTCTTGATAACCGAAGCAGTGTAAACCACCTTTTTTAAATATACCAGTTTAATATATCAGTTTTACTCCTAGATACTTAGCCATACATTAGTGTAAACCGCATCAAAATCCGTCCAGTAGTGTTTACGTTCTGTTTTGGGTTCTGTAGCTTCTCCAGTATTTTAAGTCAAGCCCTTTACTGTTTTATTGTACGAGTATGTATATGCAAGCTTCTTTTTATATTATAATGTTAATTTACCTTATAGCGTTGTAATAGAGCTCAAGTTTGATGGAAGCCAAGCAAATTATAATACGGAAAGCAGTTGTGTCACGTCACGAGTAAATTTTAGTGATGGAAAGCCACTCACCGATGAAACGAAACATTTCCCTTGACTCGGTTCCCCACTTCAACAAATTTTTTTCAATTGATCATAGCCCAATTACGCGTTTTCGTGTTTTGTAACAACGAATTTCTAGCGACATGGGCCGAAACAGTGAACGTGTGTTGTGAGAAGCTTAGCGAAGGAGCTTAGCGGCACCTTCAGGCACGCAGTGATGAACAGCTTGACGGATTCAGTAGAAAGATCGTGTATGGTGTCAAACCTTCTGGAAGACCTATATTTAGTACTGAACGAACATAAACTTAGGCAGTCATTTTTATGGCCACAATTTGTAAACTATTAAAACATGCTTAATTGTATTTATTTGAAGTATTTATTTCTGAGATTTTTAGCTTTTATTTTTACGCACAGCGATTATGAGTAGTAAACTTATAATGAACTGCAATTTTATCACCTGGAGGATATATTATTTGGAGAAATGTGAATTTTAAGAGGAGAATCATACATTTTATGTGTCCAGTTGTATGACATGCTTCGGTTGTAATTAAGAGTCTCATTCCAATCATTTCCCTTGTCTTATTCTATCATACTCCCTGCTCTCCATATCATATCTCCATTTTCTACAGACGTGCATCTGCAGACTTACCGGCGTTCCCCATTTTTTACTCATGTTACCGCGTGTCACAAAAACTTACTAGATATCTATGGAATATTATTTTGTCTATCATTTTCACACTGTAAAAAAGTCACATCTTATGACACAAGGTAATTTCCTAAGCAGGGAGGATTTCCTAAGGTTAGGCGTTTTATTCTAGCACTATCATCCTTTTTTATTAACTTTTTTTTTATTCGTATACACAATTTAAATGTTATATTTGGCTGTGTTTACTTTTAAGCCATGTTATCGCCGCCAGTGAGTAGAGTGACATTTATATATTTAACACTCTTGCATGTAACTCTAACATTTATATGATTTATATGCTCTCTTAAAGGTCTCTCAAAATCAGTGGTTTATCAAGCAAGGTCTCTCTACTGCTAGACATATGCCTATCACATGACAAGGCTCGTCTATCACAAGATAAGGCGGACTTCTTCAAGTCTTCGGTCTATAATTCACAGAACTAGCAAGCTGAGGTGGCTATGGGCAGACTTTAGAAGCGACAGCCAATGAGATTGTGGAAGTTATTGAATGGAAACGTATCGGGAAGCGCAGGACAGGACGCTCTCCGGCCAAGTTGAGCAATGTAGAAAGAGATAAAGTGACAAATAAAAATAATTACAATTGTATTATACCTATGGGGTTTCTAAATCATTTTTTCTCCTACTTTCTCGGAAATGGCTTCATTATTTTAAAAAAGGAATACGTCAAACGGCTCTTTTCTGTACGCACGCCAGCAATTTCCAACACGACAATAATAAAGATTGCTGGACAGTAGCGAGGTTATTTTTAGTGCACACTAACATAAATTAGGTTTTTTTAGGTATACGATATTTATTATTATAAAGGCTGAATGTGCATTTCTTTTCAAAAGTTTAAAAAAAGAACAAAGACCGTGCGCAGTCGAATTGGCGGGAATGAAAACCAGATACCTATTCTGTATTGTGGATGTTATGTTCTCATAAGTTTATCACAATTTTAAGTTGTGTATTATACAATGAGTACTAGTTCGTTGGAAGGTGAATTAGATTTAACGCCACCAGACATAGCTGAAGAAGCAAACTTCTGTTTCTTGAATTAATTTGTTTATTGTTTCCTCGCAAATTAGAGAAAGATACTATACAAGTCTCGGCCGAAATAGCAATTAACGGCCTCGTTTATTTTAAAAGGACTCTGCTTCGTCTCGTCCTTCCAATATTACTCAGCCGTCAATTGCTTTATTTTGGGCCTGGACAGTAATGTTATAATGTACTATTAATTTTCCTCGTAATATAAATAAACTCAAGACTTTAGTAATATAATAAACTTTAGACTTTTTCTGTTATCCCGAAGTATTAAAAATAATAGTAATTACAAATAGTGATGATAGTTACAAATAATTAGTGATCACATAATAATAGTAATGGTAAAGCAACGTAAATGCTGCTCTGACGCATATAACAGTAGTAAAACTAGTTTGTTTTTTAAAGAAGCAGTGCATGCATTCTTAATCTTATTACGATCAGTTATATCTATGAATTACAGGCATACTTTTTATTATTAGTGAGAAACAGACGTGTTGGACGTGAGACAGTTTCAGCTTATCCACGGACAGGTCTCGCTCATATCCATCGAGGCATGGCGATGTGGAACGAACCGGTCCCTTCAGCGACGCTAATTGACGTTCGACAGATATCCACACTCATTTAAAATCGTAACAACCCGTAAACCAGTGATTAAAACAAGCAAAACAATACTCAACATAAAAGACATTCGATTCAATTTGCATTGCAGCAGATATTGCAGAATTCACTAAGGCATTCGACGGTGTGCACAACAACGAAAGCTGTGCAAACCAAAAAGTTACGGGACATTGATCTGTTTTAGTCTCGAAATAAAATGCAATTTATTGAGTGATCGTTCAGTCTATGTCACGTTTTAAATCATTGAAAAACAGGAACCCGTTCTGACGTTGTGAGTAGTTCCACAGGGGTCCATTTTATGCCTTAATTTGATCAGTTAATGGTTTAGTTTAAATTACAAGGGGCGTGGCACTTATGACACTGTTGTTTTATATTGTCTGTGCAACAGGCCGGAATGCCCGGTGCCGTAGAGAACCTGTCTTTTGACTGAGAAATGCACTTAAAGATTGCGACGTGGAATTTATGTCTGTTGTATTTCTATTTCGCGTAATGTTCTAAGTGTTGTAGTTCTGTTATTGACTCGAATAGATTCTATGGTTGTAATATAAAGGTATACAATCTAGTAGCTAGAATTGTATTCAATGCCTTCGACCTCTTTATTTTCCCTATAAGTTATGCTTATTTAACTTGATTTTCCGATTCTGAGATGGTGATGACGTATTACAGTTTTCGTTTCACGATTACCTGCACTTAATTCGTTTATACTTTTTATATTCTACTCTTACGAGTACAAATACCTTTTTAATTATAAGGTATTTTAAAAGGTATTTGTTTACCTTTTATTCCTGCTAGATGTTTCGGGATGGGTTACACCAGTCGTGGTCATGAGTCGACGGATAAGGTGTGTAATCCAGTACGCGAGCTGCGAGCAGTTTTACTTTATCTTTTACTCTTATCTCCATTTTTAATTTACTTTTACGTCATTATATTGCATCTTTCTGTACGTAATATTCACGATTAAGTCCTGGAGGCTACAGCCTTTTTAGTATGCTAGCCACGTGCATTCTCTTTTAAGACATCAACATTTCTCAAAATGGAAGTGAAGTACGGCATCAACATACCAGGTTATTAACATACCATACTTATAATATAACCTATGTCTTTCTGTCTGTTTATTCGCGATAGACTTGGGATCTACTTGGGTTATTTTGTTGTTTTATTGTCTATTAAAGGGGTCTTAATTTTGTTATTTCACTCCACATTTCGGATGGTTTAGACTTTAGACCGACCATGGTCACGAGCTGACTGAAGAGGCGGGGACAGTCAACATCGAATGCTGCAAGCAGTTTTTTTCAAGTACTCGCTGTAGGTCTTCATAATTTGGAAGGTTGCGGTACACAACACCCGGGAGGTTTTAATTTGCTTATATTTATTAACCATTAGATTCCATGTCGAGGACAATTTGTATGTATCTTCTCGGATATTTTTTTATGTTTCTTAAATTTTTTATGGGAAGTAATTGATCATGTACAATGCTTGAGTAACAGCGGAGAAGATTTTTTAGTTCTGGGGTTCTATCCAGTGATTGATTCCAACGTTGAGTACATGGTCTACTATCGTCGATTTATTCATCTGGCCGTTCTTCACAGCTGCGATATGTCCTACAACCCTTGCTATGATGCGCTTTGGTTGGCCTAAGTACAAATCATCACGGCTGCAGTCTATCTTATACATACCTCGCGTCTGATAGGGAACTACATCTGTGGTGTATGTAAGTTGTTCGCTACTTTGGACGATGGTGTATATTCAGTGTATATATGGGGTTCATTCAACGGTCACGAGTTGATCACGGTTTGTGTAGCTCGTGCCGAAACTTTAACTTTGAGCAGAAATAAAAACGTGTACAAAAGCCTGTAGAACCGATTTACAACATAAAATGTTGTTTTATAGCAAAAGCAAAAACTGCAGTTTTTAGACTCTATTTAGTGTAGGTACAGACACGGTTTTGTTAGGATTTTATTATATTTAAGTGGTGATGCAGTCGACGACATGAGCAGAGCAATAACTCTTACTTATGTGAAAGAAATCGCATGTAACCTGCCTGCACAAATGGTACGTTATACCACTCGGCTGCCGTGTCGGTTGGCTCAATTTGTTCAAGTGATCATTAACAACTTGCCATTTATAAACGTAATTTATCGACCTGTCTCAAAAGCAGGTATGACATTCCTTAATGTGCAAGCGTGGAATGAGTCTGAGGAGTTGTGTTAATAATCAATAATAACTGCATTAATTAAACAATAACTTAATACTAATATTTTCTTAGGTTTTCGCGATTACTATACATAGCAATTAAACAGCTTTGAACGGTTTATATCGCGTATATTTAACATTATTTATATCCCGACGTTTCGAACACTTTGCAGTGGACGTGGTCACGGGGTGACTAATTGATTTTATTTGTCACTTGAGTTATTAAGAAATTATTTGAACTACCGTCTGATTTTTTTTTTAATCATAACATTCCCTATGCACGCAGTATTCGCTCACGGTGTCCAGAGGTCTTGCAGCATTGCGTTGGCCTTGGGATTTAATTAATTTAATGACTAGCCAGTACCACCCAAGCCGGTGGTACTTGCCAACCATCTTCTCTATTGAAATTTGGGTGTTTCTTGATTTCAATAGCCTCGCGTAACATTCTTGGCATGAACCGGGTCTCTCTAGCGAGGATTTGTGGATTATCGAATCGAATGTAATGGTTGGGTTTGTCCAGAACATGTTCACAAACTGCAGACTTGGTCGAGCGTCAGTTCTTCGTCGATCGCCGTTCGATTGTGAAACTCGCATATTTGGGTCGTCCCCTGGTCCCCGGAATTGGCACACGTTGTGCCCTTTTTATACCGCGAGTGTATCTGCTCTAAGCTGCATCGCTGCTTAGTACCGAAGGACGCGTAAACCAAATGGAAAGTCAAGAAGAAGCCGAGAAGAAGCGCTACCAGGCTGGGAAGAACACAAGGCAACCGTAAGCTTGGTCGGAAGGCAGCTATTCTCGGCATATAAGGTCTGGCTTTCTATTTGGCTATTTTATCAGCAATAAACCTATGGATCCGCACGTGGATTAGCGTACAGCTATATTGCTTAGCTGTCGCGTTCACACATAGTGCTTGTTAAAATAAATCACCTAATTTTATTTAGATTACCTTGTCTCCTCAGGCGATTTATCGGTGAAAAGTGCCCAAGATTTGTCTCAGATGTTTTCTCCAATATAGTACATAATTGCATTATGAAATAACTTAAGTAAAGAATTTTATTTCGCATCTTTATTACAGCAAACAAACAAGTCGACAAGGTAAACGACACTGCACGCCTAAATTAATTTTCCTAAACATCGCAACAAAAACGGTTACCGGACAGTGTCCCACGTGGCCACTTAATTCCATTACTAATTCACCGAGCAAACCTACTGAATTAAAATAACCTAACATAATCTTTAATAGCTTCACTTCCACACCAATATCCACCTTAACATCTTCAAATTCATTAACATTTGAAGCCAATTTTCGACGAAACTTTTTAAGGCTGTTGTGTCGTTTCGTGGTTATGACTGTTGAGAATAAAGGCGTATCTAGATGGTCCGCGAAGTGTTTTTTAATCCGTAATGGCCAGGGGAAACTCACTGATAACGGTCAGTATGATATATTAGTGGCTGTGGAAATATTTGGGAAAACGTACGGTTAGTGTGGAGGGGGTTTTAGTTATGCTGCAGAATTTAGACTTTAAAATAAGAAGAAAGTAAGTGGGCGTCCAACCGAAAAGGGTGCAGATCTCGACTTCTAGTTTTCGAGATATTCAAATTTTTTGTGGCTAAATCTCCATCCCTAGTCTGTCCCAATCATCACCATTGTCAGGTTAATTCCATCCACTGCTGAACATAATCTTCTTCCGAATACATCCGAATATATCTTAGTATCCAGCATCAAATATATCAGTAGAACGCCAGACCCCAAGGTTAAAAACCCGATCTTCTCAATCTCAAACGTGCTTTTAAACCTTAACTGCAATATCGCCAAAAGGAAATCGAAAAAGGATCTGCTACAATTATCGATTCTAGAATCATATATACAATTTATACTTTGACGCCAACGACGAATACAATCTAATAACCAGCCCTTTTATCGTTCACTGCTGGTCATGGTCATACACTTTATCTTGTGCACGAGGGAGGCCTTGAAACGCCATGCCTGGTTAAGCGGGTTGGGAAGTCCACTATTTGAGAGGTGGTCTAGTTCTTGTGGTGAGGTGGTGTAATCTGTTTGTGGTAGCGGCTTTGTCATCCTTTAGTCACCGTTTGTGACACCCAAGGGAAGTGAAATGGTGGTGCTATTGTAAACCTTAAAAAAACAATAATTACATTTACATTTATCAAACATATAACCTAGGACTTTATGCGGGGTGGGGCAAAGCAAACAATTTTTTTTATAATTTAAATAAAGGAAGTGTAATGCCAAAAGTCTGTTACTTATCCTTCCCTACGCTAGGGGGGCAAGCGCCCCAACCTGCCCCACCATGACTACGCCCATGCATATAACATTAATTATCTACTACCTCACATGTATTTATAAATCCGATATATTTATTTTTAGCAGTGAAATATTTTAAAAAGCAGGAAATTATTCATATGTTTAATGAAGTAGAAAGTATAAAAATCCTTTCCACAGTATCCAGCTTTTGGAACCCGGGAGCAGTCCAGTAGTCAGGTAGCCGTAATTAATAGCGTTTGGACACGGGACGCCGGCACGGAATCGAACCCAAACAACTTTATTGTTCCTACCCAATGAGGTACGGCACACACCACCCACTGCGCACTGAATTACATTGTAAGAAGAATTTGCATAGTTTTAATACCTGAATTCATTTAGTTGGATGAATTGTTAATATATATATATATATATATATATGGCAATAGTGCAATAGCACGTTCTGCCAGTGGCAAGTTTATTTCACAATAAACAATTTAATAAACTCCAAAACGTATCCTGTCAATGTCCACTCCCGTCGAAGTAAGTTAGGAGTCGCTCAGTAAAGCGATAGAAGGTTTACTGAATACAGAAGAGGACTCCTTGCAAGCACACGAGAAACGCTTTTATTTGAATATCGCGAATATTAAGCATAAAATATACAATTTGTATAGTAATTATGTTACTCGTAAGTCGTTATGTAACAATACTCATTTGAGTATTGTCCTTGACCGATCTTTTTGCCACTAAATCCCTGAGAACTGGCCGCCAAGGAAGACCTAAACTCAAATTTGCTCCAACCTCTTCGATTCGATTGCCTTTTGATTTATTCTGCTGTCTAATTTTCAATCCGTAAAGGCGTCCTTATTACACTTCGGTAAAGCCTACTGTATCACTGTTGCTTATATTTATTTGTAACCAGGCGGTTACTGAAGTTGCTCACGCTAATGAAGTTCTGCTGTACTCGCATAACAATAAATCTATAAAACAACACCATATTAGGGTAAGTAGTTTTTAATGGTCCGGTTTTTTTAAGTATTTTTTATTTGTTTTAGGGCTTCTTTTTATTTTACTAAATTTACTAATAAATACAATGCTGAAATGAGGACTGGGTGTTATTTATTTCTCAAGAACTCCTCTATTGTCTGAGGAGACGTCGCAGTTGGAGTCGTTGGAGTCTATTTTCAAGACACTTTATACCGCGAACCCAAAAATTGTGAAATAAACTGCCAGCTGAGTGAGGTGTTTCCGCATGGTTTAATTAATGAGGTGTCTTAATTAATACAGCATGTACAGCTCTTTAAGAGAGCTGTACATATGTGAGGATTATGATAGGTCGAAATGTCCGGTGGTGTTGCAGGTGTCCATGGACGGTGGTGACCACTTACCACCAATCCGTTAAAAATGCACAATATAACTGATCGTCTAGGGCGCCTTTTAGTGCAATCTAAAATACATACTTTATTTCAAAAATCTAGAAACAACAAAATTTTAAGTTAAAAAATCTCACGCAGTCCATACCAAAAATATGACGTATTAATACAGCATGTACAGCTCTTTAAGAGAGCTGTGTGCAGGATTATGGTAGGTCGAAATGTCCCGTGGTGTTGCAGGTGTCCATGGACGGTGGTGACCACTTACCACCAATCCGTTACAAATGCACAATATAACTGATAGTCTAGGGCGCCTTTTAGTGCAATCTAAAATACATACTTTATTTCAAAAGTCTAGAAACAACAAAATTTTAAGTTAAAAAATCTCACGCAAAGTCAATACCAAAAATATTACGTTACAAATATTCATTGGTGCAACGTGAAATCTAAACATACAGCAACAAAATGTAATAACATTAACATTGCATGCATGTCTTTCCATCAACACGTGAAAAATACACTACATATCGTGTAGGAATGTTACCACTGTATCACACAATAGTGCCCGAGGGGCTAATTACTGGAAATTATTATTATTATGAGTTTATGACTATTATTATTACGAGGCATAAAGGACAATAAACCGTTGCTGGGGCCCATTAAAGGCAATGAAGGAAGTTTTCACGGCGTTACAAATTTTGCTACCACCATTTTTCGTGGTAGGCGATGAAATGTCGAGTTGTGTATATACTCGTAATGTAGTGATAAGGGGATATAAAACGCACTATATACGTATAAACATACGTATATAGTTAGCATGTATAACTATATGTATATACGTATATAGTTAGTATGCATACATACATCAATCAATAGTGTTAGCAATTCCGTGTCTAGATCAAACAATCCATATATTTAATTGTCTAGTAAAAACTGGAGAGCTAAAACTGTTTAAAAAAACAAAATGTATAATAAGTTCATATACTGTTTTGCTGTAGATTTTATGTTTATACATAAATAAAACATTTTTCTATTATGTTTAGTTATATTTTTTCATATACAAGATGTCACTGATATAATGCAAACGCTGACAATGGATTGTTCAGTATCGAGAGTAAAATCGATTCTACCAGTTTTTACAATAGGTTTTTATAACTTATTGTTAATTTCTAGTATATCTTTTATTCCACCTATCTACAGTTGCATTCTATTTTATACGCCCGTCGCCCAGTCATCAACTACGTACTAAGTAACGAGCGCTACGAACGTTTTAGACAGAAACAAAGAACTTATTTGTAATTTTCGATTTATTCTCCGAAATAATTAAATTTTTCTCTGGAAATTTTATTTATTCATTTTTACATTTCATTGTACAATATCGAACAAAAGGCGAGCTTAGGGCCTTAAGGTAGTCTCTACCAGCCAACCTTTATATGATTATCGTAAACGAGTCAAATGCCGTATTGTAAAATCTGTAATTAAGTAGTAACTGTCATACGGGCCGATAATCTCTTCCCGCGGGTATCGGGCGACTATGGGATAAGAAAGCCGCTACCACAAGTCCCGACGAACTATACCATCCCTAAAAGAGTGGATTCGCCGACCCGCTTGACAAGCGTGTCGTTTTAAATTCCTGGTGCAACGATACAACGTGCATGTAGAGGCCCGTGTCCAGCTGAGTACAAAAAAAAAAACCGGTTACGGATATCACGGATATTAGTCCAAATTAAATATCCGTAAATCCTCCCTCTTAATCTTTTGGTACCATCTCCTAACGGAGGTTGGCTATCAGCATGGCTATTCTCACGCTCGGACTGCCGCTCCGAACAAGGACCTGGTGTTCGTCCGAACCATTCTCTAAGATTTCTGAGCCAAGATGTGCGTCTTCTTGATTCCTGGGAAGATGTCTTGATTCCTATGTAATACAAATACAGATCTACAAATACAATTTAATCTCGTTAAAAGTGTAGATATTCCGAACAACCCTGGTCATTATAGAGTCTACCTCGTTACGTAGTAAACGGTTTATCCTGAGTAATCTCAGCTGGATAAGGTGTTACAATCGATACCGGCGTTTAACATTCTGTAAAGGATAGTACTGTTACGCACAAATTGTGTTTTTTTTTCAAAGTAGGTACACGATCATCCTATTCTTCATGCCATCAAATAGGGAGTAGGTATAATGGGAAGGAGGGCTCGCATCACATAGTACCTACTCTCTTCCTGTCCCAACTAATCCCATCTCCTTTAAGTGAAGAGTATAATTGTGTAAAGGCTAATAAAAGGCTTTTGGAAAGTGTAATATTTTTCCAAATCTACTCCTAGGACAGGCGGCCTATCTAGAGATGTGCTAGACTGTCATTCTAGACTGATGTTGGCGTAATCGGCAACAACATCCATTTACCATCAGGTGGAACACCTTCCAATCCGGTTGAGCGATGACTTGAAGAAGTTCTCCGTTATTGACTGGATAAGAAGAGCCAAAGACTGTATATGAAGAGATATAGGATTCTCCAAGGTCGGCTGCGCAATCGCATACACTATACACCCTGGTGTTGTAAGTGTTAATGAGCGGTGATAGCCACTTATCTACAATCACGCGCGCAAGCTACCTAAGGTCTAGAAATAAAAACAAATAGTAGGTACAGTATATTCTGAAATTTGTCAGGCACATTTTTTTTACAAAACTTTACAATACTTTACATCTTTACAAAACTATAAGCTCCTAAATTTTTGTGCCCGGTTACGTTATAGGGCGCGTGCTACACCAATGCCGTGTTGATGGGTTTCTTATTCAAAACGTGAAGGGAAGGGGGTGGGGGGGAGGGGTTCACGAGCCGATGCTGATAATAGCTTAATCGAATTCTTCCACTAGCACCGGGGAAATGGAAATTAGGAAGTGTTCACTGTATTCACACAGATTTAGTTGTGCGACTCAATCGCGCGATTTAACGACGAGATTATGTTACATTATTTTTTCAAAATCACCGGAATAACGCAAAACCTGAACACGCCGGCTAATTTAAAATATATATATATTTATATAAACAACCGAAAGGTTGGCTGGTAGAAAATGCCCTCGCCTTTTGTACGACAATGTGCAAATAAATTATTAGATGTTAGATTAGTTGTCACTATTGAATAAATTGAATAAACTATTGAATACCTGCACTTAGTAAAAATTTAACTAATTACATTTCATTATACCCACTATGCTATGACATAGAATTCGACATACCACATTCAAGAAAGCTGTGAATAGAATATTGCAAAGCCGGCAGCGCAACCACACACCGTGGACAACTGTAACCCCATGGTGTTGCGGGAGTCCATTGGTGGTAGTAGCCACTTACTATCACGTGGACCGGGCATGTGGCATGTCTGTCATCATAAAAAGATGCGATCAGAAGATCGTACAAAAAGATTTCTTGTAAAATGAAAATCGATATATTAATTTTAATCTAAGTGAACATAAAATAATTCTCTTTAAATTGTAAATATAACAAAACACTATATTTTCTTAGGTTTTCGCGATTACTGTACATAGCAATTAAACAATAACTGTACATAGCAATTAATAACTCAAGTGACAAATATAATCAATTAGTCACCCCGTGACCACGTCCACTGCAAAGTGTTCGAAACGTCGGGATATAAATAATGTTAAATATACGCGATTTAAACCGTTGAAAGTTGTTTAATTGCTATAACAAAACACTATTTGGGAAGTCGTTGCGCTCCGAACGAAATTGAGTGAAATCTTAACGAAACAGTTTGTATTCTGCACAACTAAGCAAAACAAAACTATTATACAGTTACGTTATAAACTGTGCTCGCAGAAAAGCCCTTATGGCAGAGGAAATAAGATCTATCGATGTTTGTAGAGTTGCAATCCGTAATTTTGGCGGTTTTTAGGTGTGCTATTTTGGAAACATACAGTTTAAAGTCCATGCGTGTTTACTTAGTAGTATAATAGAGGAAATCGTGACGGACCCGTAACGTGCCTTGTGACAAAACTTAAATATTCTTACCATGTATAATTTTGAGTTACTTTGTCAGTGTTTGAAACACTGTTCACTGTATTCTGCCAACTAGATATTCATGACACTGGTCAGTCAGTACAAATTCAAATATTTATTTGCATGTACATGGTACAATATGTATATTGTATATCCACAGGTATTTGAATTTGACTAAGTTAGTATCGTAAATGTAAGCTCTACTGCAACTGCAAGGACTTATTTTAGTTTTTATTGTAATAACGAGATTGGGGTCGGCTGAAAATTAGCGTTGTGTATGTGAGTAGTAACAACATATAACTTGCCACCTTCTGCGCTGTATATATTTTATTATCTTTATATACCACTACATTTTTGTGTTTTTTATGTCGCAAATAAAGAATTTATTTATTTATTGAAACGCTGTATTATTATTTATTATTGGGGATTACGGCCTCTGCAAGCTAAGAAAGTCTCGTATCACGGTGACCATTGTCAATCTATTGTGATCGCCACCTTTGTTATAGCATAAGAATATGAAGTAGTATTTATTAATCTTATGCTTGTAATTCGCTGCCAGCTTGTGTCAGCAGCGATTTGTTGGTCCTGTTTCGATTTTAGTAGGTGATTGCGCCCCTGTAAGTGTCAAACTTAACGGTTTGATAAAAGTTTTTTTTTACTTCACGAAATACCGTTAAAATTCACTAGTGCTAAAATATGGAAAATATATGTAAGAGGTATCTAACGTTATGATATAACTGATTATTGTTAAGTTATACATTATAAATACATAGTTCACGCCATATTCTCACCGACTCGCGATTCCGCGTTAGCCTCCCAAAACAACGCCCTAAGCCGAGGTCCGTTCCTTAGGCTCGTTGCTGCGTACACTTTTTGCTCCTGGCTGAGCGCCTTCTGCACTCGCCCTAAACCATACATGTCCGGTGACTCTTGAATTAGCCTCAAGTCAAGAATGATAAACATTATCACGTCCCCGGACACGCTGCCTATCTTTGGAGGTTTAAGAATGCATTTGGAAAAAAGGGTTATGAAAAAAGAGCAATATGAAGTATAGCATGAATTATACTCGTGCGATTCCACGATCGTGTCGTACAGTATAAATGGCCTCTATTTAACTAAATTGCAAATGTAAATACGGTGCACAACTCGTGGGGTCTCTGGATTTCGGCTAAAACGAGTGGCGGCATTGTAGGCGATTTATTGTTTCAATACCATCTCCTCGGTAACGACGTTTACCTTTCTGTTTAAATTCTTTGTATTTTGAATAGGAGTTTGGTTGAATTAAGAGAAGTATCCATTGGAGTTCAAATTGTATGAAACTTATTCAAGATCTGCTATAATACTATTAGTTTCTCTACGCTGCTAGATGTTGTGGTGACATTTTAGTTTATAACATTTGACATTTTTTTATTTTAGTTGTATAACTTTTAAAATTTTCGTGCTTTTCGACCATGTTTAAGACCTGTTTCCATTTAAGACTGTCGTGTGCATGAGGAGAGTATGGTCTTAAAACCTCATGCTGGCCAAGCAGGTTGGCGAGTCCACTGTTTCAAAGGTGGTCCAGTTCCTCAGAACTTGTGGTAGCGACTATGTTATCCCTTATTCGCATTTTACGGAAAAAGATGGGGTTGTGCTATTCTAAAGCGAAGTCACGGGCGATGGCGACTGTTGTTAACGCTTCTCACATTTTCCAGTTGATTATAAAATATCTTTATATAAAATTTTATATGCACCTTTTATTAAGTTTCAAAACCAATGCACGTCAATGCCTTAAAAAGTGACTCCACGGACCTCAGAGTTTCGTCACCATATGGAACGAAAATGTATTCGGTGCCGATATTGCACCAGCTTTGACACATGTTCCATGAACATGGAATGGAACCAGCCAAAATTCGACAGTCCCGATTCCGAAGATAGTTTTCCACAATATCTACCTTTATATATTAGACAGAATCCGCTTTTAGGACCAAAAATGGTATTATTATACTTTCACATTTCCTCTTCACGCTGTATCGATATCAAAACACATTGTATATCAAACACATAAGCACATAATGGTGTATAATCGCAGATAGCAAAATATTGTACAAGTACAATAAAGTGTGAGTGTTTGGTATTGTATTGTAATGCTGAAGGCGGCCGATGGCAAGTCTAACTGCAGAATTATTGAAGTATGCTTTACTGTCCCCTACCATAGGTCACAATCGCAATAGTCACATGTGTTTAAGGAAAGCGACAGATGAACAAAGAACTGTCGTCTAAGGACATCTGTGATACATGTCAATATTAGTAAAAATAAGAAGCTTCTGAGTTAGGGATCTATATGTATTTCTGTCCTATTTTTCACCGTTCCATTATGTTTTTTGCTCTCTTGCGTATTATATACGTATTATAATATTATGTATACAAATATGTATAATATAATATTATTTGTGTATATTATTATTTGAACTACTTATATACATAATGAAATTAAATACATAATGAAGCCGCGATCTTATTTCCGCATGATCTGGTGATTGACCGGTAGAAATTGCCATATCGCATTTTTTTTTTTTTTTATAGAGAAGAGGGCGGACGAGCAAGCGGTCTCACGTGTGTTAAGTGTTACCGCCGCCCATGGACACCTGCAACACCAGGGGGCATGCGGGCGCGCCGCCGACCTTGCAAAATCCTATTCACAGCTCTCTTGAAGAACCCCATTTAGTCCGCCATTGGTACAAATCACTTGTGCATTGAAGTTTAAAAAAATAAATTGTCCAATTCAATAGCAACCTATCCATTAGATACGGAGACGGGACGGATGGGCGGACAGGATGCAGTTCATAACATACCATCCTGCTTTCGGGATGAGATAGTATGGTTTATTAGTACCCGCCCCCACTTGACAATACGAATGATTCTTTTTATTCGAGTAGTAGAAATTAGATGGCATGTGACCGAGTAGAACAGAGTGAAAATGAAATTTTTTATTCAAGTATCTAGTAGAAATTAGATGGGATGTGACCGAGTAGAACAGAGTGAAATTGAATAGAATTTGATGAAAGAGAAACGAGTTAGAGTTACAATATAAAAAAGGAGAATCCTACAAATTAAGTGATTCAACAGGAACTGAAATCGACTGCTCTAAAAGGTTATTAAATTATTTTAACTGATATTAGATAATGTTTTATTTTCGTTGGGTCGTTCATTAAAGACTAGCTGGGCCGGCGACTTGATACGCGTGAAATTCTATTTTTTAAACTCTAAACTGAGATATCTTTTCTTCCCGTCAATCGATTTCGATGACACAACACCTATTCCAAGTGCCAAGCTAAGCTTAATTAACCCGTGGAAACCCCGTGAAAATCAATTCAGTAATTTTGGAGATTAGCGTGTTCGAACAGGCAAACACTCTCTCTCTAGTCTTCCTTCATCGCCCCCAATTATTGTAGTTTTAGGTAAATATATTCACTATACAGACACTCTAGCTCTACAGTTTTATTATATGTATAGATAGTTAAGAAAATAGTGTTACTAGGATTCTATTTGTTTTCTTGTGAAAAGTGTGCTTTAAAAAGTGTAAATGTTATTTGGTATAAAAAATTAAATTTACAGATATTGGTAACTAATTACCTCTCTTCTTCCTTAATTACCTCAGAATTTTGAAATTAGAATTGTAAACACAATGATTAATAATCGCTTTTTTGTAAAAAATATTTCTAAATTAAACTGCACTATTTAACATATTAAATATTTTCACGTCGTATTTTTCATTTGATTAAACACATCCTCAAATATCACCACTGGACTTAATAAAATCACTTTCATTGTTCACACTGTATTGTTATTATTTGGACACGTTTATTGTTTACACTAAATATCACATCGTTTAAACTACAATTCCACTTTAGGCAGAGGTCGGTATGACTGACTATGTACTTAGAGCGACCACACGCGCCCACTCATCCTTACAACTGGACGCTGGACGAAACTCCATATTGGATAATGGGTCTTAAACGCTTCTCTGGGAATAATTTTATTCAGATATACAGTCCTTGAAGTAATTGGTGTGACTAGATATAGCAGCTATTCGGATCACTATTAATCTTTTTCCAGCGAAAACTTTGTAATGGATCTTTATAAAAAATAGCCTTTGTCCGTCCAGCTTCTTTTACTAACACTCCTATTCCTTCCCATTTTCTCAAATATTTATCTAAATACACTCCTAAATCTCCAAATGTAGCTAGCGCATCCGTGCCAACGTTAATCATTTTGGACTGATGTTGGCATGCGCCGCGGATGTCCGACAATATACATTGTTCATCTGTCGCCTGTACTGTATGCTGTATCTGGTGGACTGTATGCTCATCTGTCGCCTGTATTGTATGCCGTATCTGGTGGACTGTATGCTCATCTGTCGCCTATCTCCATAAAAAAAATCCTTCGTGCAAAATATCATTACTATTATAGGTTGCACGCGAGCAAATTTGATAGTCCAGGACATCCACGACATTAGTCCAGAATGATAAACGTCGACGTGTCGCCGGATGCGCTGTCTACCTTTGGAGATTTAGGGATGGATTTGTAGAATGGGTTCGGAAAACGGGAAGGGATAGAATAAAATGTGATGAAATAGGATGAGACGAGTCGCTCCCGCCGCGCCCGCTTGAGCGCCCGGTCATTGCCCTGTACCGAGTAATGAGCGCTACGAACAACAATTAGATAGAACAACAAAACTTTACATGCATGTTTGTAACTTATGATTTAATCAATGGGTGCCGTAAAAGGCTGAGGAATTACAAGAGTGGACTCGCCAATCCCGCTTGGTTAGCGTAGCGTTTTAAGATCATACATCCCTCATGCACGAGACAATGTGCATGAGAAGGCCCATGTCCAATAATGGATACTAAAATGGGGCGTAAGACGATAAAATACTGGAAATGATTTAACGTAGGCAAATGTTTCAAAGAAAGTATACCATGGTAGGATATGCTCAGCTGTACTCTACACTCTCAATGTTTACCATTTGAATGGCGGGCCGTACGCGTATTATTCCGTATCGTGGGACGCTGATTCCATCCAGAGATAGGTACCATACAAAAGAGAATGGGTCATATTAATTCAAAATTCCAAAAACAATCACAATTGCGATCAGAACACCGCCGTTACATGGACTATGTACATTTTCCATTCCATCACATCGAGTGAGAGAGGTCTCAAACTCAACTTATACCAAAATCAACTCGTCTGATTATACTTCCTATTTCTCATCCTTCCCAATCCTTTTTCTATATCACTTCTAAATCTTCAGATATTTTGACATAAAATGACGTATTTATTTAATTTTTCAATCAAATCAACTTAAATCAAAGATGTCACGATAATTACAAGAAATCCCGCTCTTTGGGCATACAAATCAACTAATAAAATCACATAGTAAGTTCTCTCGGTCTGCAGGTACCTACGAATATATACATAAGTATTATTGAATTGTAATTTAAGATTCGCACGCCAGTAAGGTAAAAACTTATTGGACTTCAATTATTTTACAATAGTTAGGTAGGTTAGGTATTATAAAATAATTGAAGTCGAAAATAAGTTTACTAAGTTTTACGGAAATAAATTCATTCTTTCATTCAATCGTTCACTGCTTTACCAAGAGAAGTGACTAACAACACTCTCTGTCGCGGCTCCACAGCCCCGCTTCAACATTCTTTATTATAATATTCAACTACCACCACAAAATATGGGTAGTCTGCCGTTTTGGCGCTTACCTACATGTTTTTACATACAAAGTGTCAGTCAATCAAAATCGTGAGCCGAGACGCACTAACATTGCATCCAGTAATAAACCAGTCGAAACAAGCAAACCTTTCGGGTTTTATTTCGCCAAAGGAGTAAAACTCGCAGTGTCTCCAAGCGTAGACGCTCTCCATGAATAATAATAACCATAACATAGGCCTGAATATGTTAATTGTATCGTTTCTGGTAGAGAAAGATGAAAGAATAACCCTGTGGTCATCATCAACCTGTCCCATTTAACGACGTCCTTCTTAGCAGATTGAAAGTAAGCAATCTCATTGGGTGCCGGCATTCGAATGCAAATGAGATCCAATCAGGCCGTAGTTCACGTGAACGGAACTTATTTATTGACGAGCAGTCTGAAAATACACGAACCAATATTGCAGACGAGGCCGCGGCCGAAATATTCAAACGTCCGAAGGTCATTTAATTTTAGTTATCTCCTTTAATGCCTTCTTCAGTTATATCTTCCTGCAATCTTTTCATCGATTATATTTTAATATACCTTTTATTTTAATTATCTTATAATATTATTATACTTAATTTTGCTACTTCATATATATTGTATATCGTGTGTATGTATATTGATATGTATGTATTATATGTGGTTATGTATACGTACACCATTTAGACTTTTATTATATCCTTAACATTTGAGTAATTATAATTTTCATCTGAGCCGTGATATGTGTCGGCCGGTTTTAAATAGCCACCACCCACCATGTCTGCCTGTGGATGTCGTAAAATGAGGCCAAAGGATAACAATAACCACAAGTTCTAATTAACTACAGTACTCCTAAAAGCGTGGACCGTGTCGCTTGTTCCAGCGTGGCGTTTCAGCATAATGAGAAAATGCAGGATTAAATTTCTAAGCGTTGTGTTTCCGTCCGTAGAATAGTGCCTTGTGTTTCCATAGTTATTTATTGGATACAAGGCGTAGGGCGCGTCCCCACTCGCGATAATCTGGCTGAGATTCACGATATTTGCGCAGCGACTCAGTCGCCTAGTCAGTTAAATGTTTAGAATATAATATGTACCTACTACTGTGCAACTAGAAGTGACAATTTTGTGAGATAATAAATAACAATAATTGATATTTTTTTCTATACCTATGTTCTACGGGAAAATATTGTGAGCATAATGTGCAAAATTCTGATATTTCTGACAATTGCAAAATGGTAGATAAAATAAGTAACATCAAACTTGTTTTTAAAAATTTCAACAATATTTTCTGTAAAAGGTTTGACTAGTTTTATTTAAATTTCTTTTCTCTTTTTCTATTCATAATAATCTTTGACACTTCTAGCACACTAAGCATCCGTGTCACTAGTAAACGAGTACATTTTCAATTCTGGGGAGCTAACAGAATGCGCATTGTAAACGCAAGTGAACACTTAAAGTTAATGACGCTATAAACCTAAACCTGCGCAGATTTGAATGTAACGGGTCGCAAGTGTGCGGCGCGCTGGTGAACTTACGGCTTCCTGGGTGACCAAGGTTCTATATCTTGAGAAGGTAAGTAAGTATCTTTAGGTA
Source organism: Sesia apiformis (assembly GCA_914767545.1). Classification (NCBI taxonomy): domain Eukaryota; kingdom Metazoa; phylum Arthropoda; class Insecta; order Lepidoptera; family Sesiidae; genus Sesia; species Sesia apiformis. Next base: position 398,728 of record OU611964.1, read on the forward strand.
AAGGTATTTTCTTTCTTACCTCATTATACTATTTACTCCTCGTTACACCCCATCCCCCAAGGAGGGATAGGAGGTGTAAGGGGATGACGAAAACTCTCTAATCCGTTATACGAGTACTTACTTCCTATTCTCTATCCTACCTAACCCTTATATTGTATATGCGTGTATGTATGCATGTGTCAACGTATTTATGTATTATATGCATCTCAAATAAGCGCATATGCATAAAATAATTTATTTCCCTTATACGTTGATATTATGTAAAAATTGCGCCATATACCGTTACTTGATATTGTGATCTGTTTTTTCCTTACCACCCAAAGGTTGCCTGGAAGTGAACGCTTTTGCGATAAGGCCGCCTGTTGTACTTTCGTGTTAGTAACTTAAATAATTGTCTTTTTGCAACATGTGTTGATTTACAATAATAAGTTTATCTATATATCTATCTATCTATCTTCTGTCTGATTTGTTCCTAAATCTACAGATGTTGGCACGTCGCTAGATGCGTATCTAGCGACGTGCCAATGTTTTTTATTCTGAACTAATACATGCTTCGCGGATGTCTCGGGGCGGCAGTATCCACATATCATAAGGTGGACCGCCACCTACTTTTCCCAAGAATCTTACGTCAATAAATCTTTACGTCAATCAAATTAATATCCACATCAAGTACTGTGATGTCGGAGAGAGACGCATCCTTATTTAACTTTCCTCTTACCACGGATATGGCTACTTTGTAGTATTAATGACCACCGTAACAGGCCGCCTGTCTGTCCGTCCGCACATATCCCGAATGCCATCTACATTGAGGGTTACCAGAGTTGTACAAGATTCAAAAAAAGATATTCGCTTGTTATTTATGTTAAGGCACACGTAATGTATTGGCAAGTATAATTTAACAGATAACTGTTTTATACAAACAAAAGGTGCCTGTAAATGTACCTTTAAACTGTTTAAGTGGTAAAAAAAATGTTTTGTGTAGATGAAAATGAAGATTTTTAATAAATAAATATTTCATCTGAATTAATTCAAATAACAAATCAATGGGCATGATGACGGATTTTGAAATCCGCTTCTATAATGTAGATTCACGTCTACTGTTTCCGAAAATAACATTATTTCAGCAATAAAATAAGTTTTAACGCAAATTATGCATTTTTTTTCTATCTACTTTGAATTATGCACGAAAACACTCGCAGGTGTCATGGCGTCGCTTGTGACGTTACACCTAGGTAAACGTAGGTAGGTAAATCAATCGAAGTTCAAGTGACACGGTGATGTTCACTGAGGCGTGACGTCATTCGCTCTGATTGGCGTTTTAGTTAACATGGCCGAATGCAGTATTTTATACTTTTATTTTATTGAAAATATTATTAATCTCAATGTTTACATTAAAACTGGCTAATTTATTAGAATTCTTTCAACATATTTTTTTCTCTAAAATCATTTATTCTTTAATTCTTTAATACTGTCATCGTGCCTATTCCCCGTTAAAACAATAGCACGTCACAAACGTTCCAGTTTACCATAATAACCATAAGGCTTTAATCACATCGGAGTAAGCGGCTTACTGCCGCGAGCAAACTGAGCCGTTCGACAGGTTCATTCACCAATACATTCAGTAAGTAAGCGACGAACTGAGCTGAGTACACTTTTACTTTTTTTATAGAAAAAAGGCGGCAGGCGAGCATACAGTCTACCTGATGGTAAATAGATACTGTAGTCCATGGACCATCCACGATACATGCCAACATCGGTCCAGAATGACAAACGTTTGCAGATTAAGGAATGGATTGCGATAAAGGGTTGGGAAAACGGGGAGGTATAGGATAGGATGGGATGGGAATGAGCTTTGGCTTTGGCTCACTCAGACTTATAATCTTATATTAATACCCATTTTTACACGTATAATAAATTGCACATTGAGATAAATAGAATGTATGAACGTTTGTATTGGCACCACGTAAAAACCGTTGAATGAATTTTGATCGGGTTTTCATTCGGAGTCTAGTGTCATTAGGGGTTGGAATTTTTATACGATTGCTCATAAATTACATACAAGTTACATACATTACATGCATGTTTTACACAACTGGAACTTAGTCTGAGTACTCGCACATAGTCCTGCTAGGGGCATTCCAATTATATATATATTCTATAATGCATATCATGTTATATCATTATTATTAACAAATTATCCCAGAATTACAACGCAACGTAACAAATAAACACGGTGTACATAAATTTAAACAATTTTTTTTAATAAATATCTTATTTTCAGAAGTTACAAACTACATGCGAAAACTATTAATTATCAGTAATATTCACACCTATTTATCTATTTAAATGAGTCTAATGTTTAATGGGTCTAATTTAAATGTTTATCTTATTTATTTTTAAATGAAATGGATACAAAGTGAGTGGATACATAAAATGGATACATCCTGAGGTCGACAGACAACGGGCCGTTCGTTAAAGGAGAGACGGATAAAATTGCAACAGTATTAATATATACTACATTAAGACTGTAATACACCGTCCTCCAAGGAACAATTAAGTGGAAAACCTACGCACACCAAAGGATGTAACAGCCAATCAGATGTCAGTTGTGTATAAGATAGACTGCAGCTGTGGCTGTTACATTCGTACGACCAAACAAAGCGCACTGTACTGTAGTAGAAAGGATTAAAGAACATATCGCAGCTGTGAAGAATCGCCATACGAATAAATCGACAATAGCGGTCCATGTAGGATACTCAACGCCGGGATTAATCACTGGATAGAACCCCATAGTACAAAAATCCTCTCCATAGATCGACGCCATTTCTCAATTGAAGCAATTGAAATCAAGAAACGTAAAAATTTCAATCAAAAAGATGGATACAAATTATCCTCGACATGGAATCCAGTGATTAATAAAATTAAATCACGCGACTTAACTTTCCGGCTTATGAAGACCAAATGCGGGTAGTGGATGAAACTGCTCGTAACTATTGACGTGGACTACCCGCCTCTTCAGTCACCCAATCGAAACGTGGAGTAAAATAAATAAGGTAAAAATACACATTGAGACCCGTTGAAATAGACAAATATGTGTGAAATTAATTCAAATTAATGCAACGAAAAATTCAAAAGTACAGCTCTTAGAAAAACTCCCTGCTAGGTGTATTCAAAACAAAATATATACGTACTTAATAAAACGCTAGCAAACTGTTACTTACAAAATATTAGCCTATTGTGAACGCGGCCTAAGTAAAGTTTTGTATGATGTATAAAGTCGTTCCTATCTATCGGCTGAAAAACTATGGATGGCTGTCTGTATGAGATGTTTATGGGGAATGAAACATGAATAAATGATTTGTAATACAAGTGTTGAATTGTGTATGGTCAAGCGATAGAAAACAAGTTTTTATTCATGTATGCTTGCATAATATCCTCAAACTCTTGTCTGAAGTTTCAATTGTAAATGTTTAAAAGTCTTACGATTATTATTATTCTAGTTTTATTATTTGTTTAATCGTAAACAAATAGTTTTGTGGGTATCCGTAAAAGGCGACTAAGGCATAACAGAGCCGCTAACCACATGCCCTGAACACCGCCTCTAAAAGACTGTGCGTAAGGAAGCCTACGTCCAGCAGTTGTCATGATTGTCCTTGTTTTGGCGTACAATAAAGTGTTTTATCTATATATCTATCTACATGTCGCAGTATTTAAAAGAATGGGATTGGATAACCAACTCCTCTATCGTCCACTGCTGAATATGGATTTCCTCTTGTACATTGTCATGTGTATGAGGGATGTATGGTCTCAACACGGTACGCTAGCTAGGCGGGTTGACAAGCTCATTCTTTCAGAAGTGTTGTAGTTCGTCAGGGTTTGTGATTGCGGCTTTGTTATCCATTAGTCGCCTTTTACGGCAACTGGCCTTGCTTACTTCTACGCATAGAGATACGACGTTTACTGATTCACCGAATATATAACAAAATTTCACTGACAGCTCACACAGCTTCCACAGCTCAGTTGGTTTAGACTGCGAACAAAGTCAAAGAATGCAAACTTATCTATTTTGCCGGTTACCAGTGACAGGTTAGTTATCTATCAAGATTTCTAGACGTATCAAAGGTTACAACGCAAAATTGTGCAAAATGCGTGTAGGCGGCCACAAAAAGTGTAGGCGGTGGCTGATAGTTGGTAGTATCGTAAATCTAAAGTCACACACCTTATGTCCGGAAGAGATTACGAGTATAATAACGAATAGCTCGGCATTCTCGAGTACAGCGACATCAGCGACATCTCCCGGTTCTCATGATGCAAATTAGCGCATTGAGATGCCTCGAGCGTGCACTACATGTGCCGACTAAATGTTACCAGAGATCATACGATACAGCTAACTGTATATTATTTTAAAACATTTTACAACTGTTCTGTTAGTTCTGCATAATAAAAATTGTGTATTGTGCGTTTTCTGGTTTAATAGTGATAGTTTAATAAACTTCTAAGTGTTTTTTGTGCGTAATGTTTGTGTTAATCAAATAAATGCATATGAATGCGTTTTTCGTGTGCTTCCGAGGAGTCCTCTTCTGTCCTCGGTAAACCTAGGTACTTTATTGAGCGACTCCTGACTTACTTCTACGGGACTGAATATTGACAGGAAACTTAATTGTTTATAACGAAGGAAACTTACACTGTGCACTATGTGCTAATTGCACCATTGCCATATTCAATGAAAAGATAAAACTTTACTGTTTGTATGTGTAATATAAAGATATTACCGATATTAATTGATGCCAACGCAAATCACAAGGGGAGATATCGCTTCTGGCTCTCCCGTGGCTTGCCACCGCACACGTTTCGCGTCTCTTGTCATCCAACCACCACCGACGGATTTCTTTAAGTCATTGGTCCACGTGGCCGGAGCGTGTCTCACATTGTGCTTCCCGATACGTAGCCTCCATTCGAGAACTCATCTACCCCGGTTATCGTTCCTGCGGCAAATATAGCCTGCCCATTGCCACTTCAAGATGCCGATTCTACGAGCTATGTCGGTGACTTTGTACGTATAGACAACGAATTCTTTTTGAAAATTTTACACCCTTACAAGCTTACCCCAGAACGACGCACAACCATATCACAAGTACAATAAATGGGCCGCAAGAAACCTGGAATGAAGCGTGAAGTCATCGGCAGATGAGGGTACATAGGAAGAGAGAGACAAGTTGACTGGCTTCAATCAGAATGGAACCAACCCACCTTCATGTAGTTTTAAGATGCTGGAGCATTTTGCAAAATATGAAACAATTAATATAAAAACAAAAAATTATGAGAAATTGATGATTTGATAATATTTGACATCCAAGGTCTTAAAAAGTTTTAAAAGCAACTTTGAACGGTTTAAACGCGATTTAAACCGTTCAAAGTTGTTTAATTGCTATGTATAGTAATCGCGAAAACCTAAGAAAATATTCAGTTTTAAAAGCGTTTGATAAATAAATAACGCTACACGCAATGGTCCACACTAGGAATCCGTGTGTTGTAGATCCATAGACACACACAAACACGAACACAAAACACATGCAACACCCAGACCCAAACACTTGTTTTTAAACAAATGTGACCGGAAATCGAACCGGAGACCTAGTGCACAACAACCAACTGGACTAAATTGGTCGTATATGCACTATATATTAGATTTTTGTCACAATGAAAAAAGTATGATTGTGGGTTGGGTCCATTGTAATTAAAGTCGGCCAGTTGTAAATGGATAAATTGTATATGGCATAAATATAAACAAAAATGGTGGCTTGAAGTAATTGACACAGCTTAAAATTATATAGTAGATTGTCGCGGCTCCACATCGCCGCTTCAATATTTTTTATTATATTATTTAATTACCGTCACAAAGTATGGGTAACCTGCCATTTTGGTGCTTACCTACTTTTTTACACGTAAAAAGTCAGTCAATCAAAATCGTGAGCCGAGACGCATTAACATTGTATCCAGTAATAAAACCAGTCAATACAAGCAAAACTTTCGGGTTTTATTTCGCCAAATGAGTACAACTCGCAGCGTCTCCAAACGTAGAGAGGGATGATAATTATTTCCATATACGAATACCTACCAACGTAATTAGATTTACTGCGACTGCAAGTCTTCCCTAGATTTAAAGCTAAATATTGACATATTTCATTAATTTGATTTTGTTTTCGGCAAATTGAATTGGAATGGAATTGAAAATTATGGATCATGGGTTAATTAATACCTCATAGTGAGATATTATAAGCTGATATCATCGCATTAGTGCACAAAAAATATCCGCTGTGTGTAGTGTTCCCTATAAATGTTGGATCTTTGCGAAGGCTGTCATTGAAAAATCGTGTGCATTTCTCCCGCACGTATCGTTGTATTCAATTACAACTTTCAATGCAGTAAGCTTGATAGCGTCAAAGATTGATACTATTCAATGTACAGGTAGTACAGAGAATGTATAGTCAGCCGAGTTATATACAAAGTGAATTTCAAAATACAAACTTTTTGGGACCATAGATAAAGAAGATATTAAGATGTTTATATTAACGGATAACGACAGATACAGGCATTTAGTAAAGGAATGCAATTAGCTGTTTAAGTATTAATTATTACTGCATATAATTCGGTATCCATAGTAGGTACAGGGTATCCTAGTTTGGAGGCCAGTTCTATAATAATTTATAATAATAAATATAATTATAAGTAACTAAGACTCATATGTCAATAAAATTAAATATCCATATTAAGAAATACATACTATACTTATTATAAAGAATCTAGGATTTTTAGCCAAGCATACCCTAATGCTGTTGTAACTAAGTATTTTTGCTAAATAAATGTCTATTTATTTTTAATAGATTAGTAGTTATATAGGTGACTCTTGAAAGGCCACTGGGGCCACAAGAATTTACCCATTCCCAAAAAAAAGGAATTTAGTAGCGAGAAGTTCGGTAAAGGAGAGTATTGGAAAGAGTACTGTTGCAACGTAAATTTAGCCTGTTTTCTACACCTCACTATACCAGCCAACAAGTTGTGGCACTGTAGGTACATATCTGTAGAGAGCGTTAGTGCAAATCGTGAATGACGCGGCGTGTCCGCTACTGTTATCCATGGCGATACATTTCTCACTGCCACAGGACGGTATCTGTTATGTTACTTGCATTAACACGGCGCATGTTATGCTTATAACTATATAAAATTTTAAATTGTTGCCATCCAGTTTGAACATAATTATTTGTTGTGAACATGTTACTCACAATTTTTATTGTGTTTAACCGATGGAGACTTAAGAGCGGTGATAGCCTAGGGGTCACACTCGTACTCGATTCACATACGTATGATCGTGAGTTGAAATCTTCGGATCGTACCACTGAGTTTTTACTTGCTCAGCCACTCAGTCATGTCAGTCACTGTTCAGTCACTAGGGGAAACCTGTGTTTTGCAGTGAGATATTATAGGCTTGTACATGTCATGACATGATGCATGCAATGACATGTTATTTGTAATGCAGTACATATAATGGTCTGTGAGTGCCGGGTTACGTATCCAGTCGAGTGCGCCCAGCGGCTGGAGCATTATCGGTTGTGGGATTGTAGCGTGCACCATCCTCATCCAATTTATTCTCCACACTCCTCTTTATATCTGGGCCATTAGTAAATAAATACTATTGAGTATTCTGTGGCTAAGCTTCAGCAAGCCAGCGTTGAATTTATTATCTTCTTCTTCTTATAGTGCCGTCCGCTCGCGCAGTTTGGCAATCATTATAGCGATTTTAACCTTCGATACAGCAGATCTGAATAGTGATCGAGTGCTGGTGTTGACCCATTGGCGTAGGTTTTTCAGCCACGATATCCTTCGTCTTCCCACACTTCTTTTGCCTTGAATCTTTCCTTGGATGATTAGCTGTAGTAGCTCATATTTAGGACTTCGCATGATATGGCCGAGATATTCGAGCTTTCTCTTTTTTATCGTGGTGAGAATTTCAAGCGGAATTGAGAATTTATTATAATATAACACAAATCCAACGTTATCAGAGTCTAACCGCAAATATTATCTAACGGGCTGTACTGCAACAAGTGGTACAGTTACGACCGGTTGTGGTCGTGGGTTCGAATCCGCGTTAATTGTACGATGCCTGTGCAATTTTATTTACGGCCGACGTTTGCGTGCTACAGTTAACGACTGGTGTTAGATTAAATAGTATTATTAAATCGTGAGGAGGCTGTCTGTTCGTGGAACGTTGGTTGGGTGTGTATTAAATCGTGCACTCGAGTATTGAGTACCTACCTGTGATACTTATTTTCATACTTGTATACTTAACTAGCAGTGCCTAGACGCTACAGTATGTGTAGTTAGCTTGATTCCCCTGGGAACTTTATAATTGATCTGGATAAAAATGACCCTAAATGTTAACCCGATACATCAGTTATACCTAGAGTTATACTTGTACCTAGAGACCGGATTATACCATATGTAAATGCATATTTGCATATGTATTTACAAATTTTGGCTATTTTTACAAGTTTCAGCATATTTTACTGATACTGATGCTCCTACTGATGCGCCTACCTACTGGTACCTACGTACCATATTTGCATGCATATTTCAGCCTTCTTATGCTGCATACAATCCGGTCTCTAAATATAACTGTGCCAAATTTTATTCCAATCCTCCGAGAGGTTTTAATTTGATGCGCGTTCAGACAAACAGACAAAAATTGCAAAAAATGCCGTTTTGGGCTCTGTGCCATTCGTACTTCACACCACTGGCAGCGACTGTTTTAAAAAATAATACAGACATGGCTTTGTTACGATTTTATTATACGCACATATTTATACACTTACTTTACATTTATCACACTTATTACATTTATGACAATTTAGAGAGATTTAGGCGTTTTATTTTACTAATTTGCCGGATACTGTACTTTTTTGTAATCCTTGTAGGGATATTTACATGGACAGAATACCAATAATAATCTAAAATCATAGTTTATCATAGTCAACTCGTCCAAAACCCACGTGCAAAATATAATATGAAAAGTAACCTTTATTCAATTATGCCTTTCCGCGTTCCACTGTCCAAGGTTATTACGACGATAACGCGGTTATGGGTTCGATTCCTGGCCGGTACACCTGCTAGGCCGAGTAATGTGCGCGCTATCCGATTATGTAAGTAATTTAATATGTAAACTAAGTAAGCACTGAACAACTTAGTGATAGTGATCATTTAATAGAAATGCATTCTGTAACTTCTCATAAGGCTACTCTACCATGTTTTTGCACAGCCGTTTCACAACTAAGTTTTTTTAGGTTTTATAATGATTTACCGTGATTAGTTTCTATAGTCTTAAATCAAAGTCGAACTTCTACTGAAATTGAAACGTAAACGGCACATGTTAGTGAATCAAACGAACGGACTTTTGAGGGAAAGTACCTACTCCAAATGTTAAAGATAGCAAATTCTACTCAAAGGAAACTTTATTTTACTTTTAAAGATAAGAAAAACTGTATTCATGAATTTTTGAATAGTCGCTGGTCTGAGCCAGGAATCGAACCGACACATGGATAGTACAAAATAAATACATGTGGACAATAAAAAATGATTGTATTTCTTAAAAAATGTAAACTCTTTTTGGGACGAAGTTCCTTTACGCGGCTTGCGGTAGGTGAGATTAGAGAGAAAATGTAATGTCACGTAAGATTTTTACCCCCTCCATACGCCTTTCTCTTTCTCTGTGTGTGTGCGTGCGAGTATCGAGAGCGAGACTCAAGCAGAATAACAGACGTGCAGACTAGTGCGTCATTAAATTAAGACTATTAAATTAAGGCTACTATACTAAAGATAGAAATAAAATTATGATGACGTCCGCTAGTGGTGGCTGTTTTCATAGTGGCTAATAGAAATAATTCCAAGAAAACTTTAGCTACTTCGTTCAACTACATTATGTTATTGGTAGGGATTCGACTGCTTGCCTCGCCAATACTGCTCTTCTAAGTCAGTAATAAAATGCATTAGTAACATTTTTAATGAAAGCATAATCATAACATATTCCGAAATTAAAATTAAACAAAGAAAATAAACAACCATTATTCTTTTTGTTTTATTCAAATTATGATAATTAGTTTACGACAAGCTATATTAATTATTTTATGATAAATTGTGATAATTAGTTTACGACAAGCTATATCAATTATTTTACGGCAAATTGTGATAATTAGATTACGACAAACTATATTAATTATTTTACGACAAAATATGAAAAACACGGCCTGATTACAAGATATAAAAATAAATTAACATAATATTACCTATTATTAGGAGTATATATAATCTACTATATAAAAATTGATATTTGTTTGTTTGTTTTTGAGTTTTTGAAATCGGTTCCGTAGTTCTAGAGATTACCCCCAACATACCCACAAACACACAATTTTACCTCTTCATTATATTAGTATAGAAAATCACACAAGTTTCAGCTGTACGTCTCTACAACAATTTACCTGAAGAAATATTTATTTTGACAGGAAATAAATTTAAATGCAGTTCAAAGAAATGGCTAATAGAACGTATATTTTATAATTTCAAATTGTTTTTTTCCAAACATGACATGATTCTTTTTATAAAAAGTAATGACAATAGATTAGGTATAGTGACATTAATATATCAAATAAGGTTATTGCGATTTTATTTTTTCTTATAACATTAATATTGTATAAACATTGAACGCCTGATATGGATAACAACTGTATATGTAATTGTTGCAATTTAAAATAAATAAACTCTGATTCCAAAACACCCAAGTTTCTAACTAGATTCAATGAAAATTGTACTATTTTGTTTTGCATTTTTCACGAATGTCAATTGCAAATGTGCTTTTTCTTCTGAGGAGGTCAGGATAGAGCACAAACACAAACCAACGAGTAGAAGTTGATGCATACCACAACGTTTTTACTGGTCGCTGTATCACCGGATTCACCGGCTGTTTACATCCGTCCATTCATCCGCATCTGCGCAACCCGCTACGCTACTCCTGGCCGGCATCGGCAGTCGGCGCGGAGCGGCCAGGCGTACCGTCCGCCCACACGCCACACCCGCCCGCCCTAGCGCGCCGCCCAAACTTACTACGAACTTATTTTACGTGTGTGCTGAAAGTTCATCATTGAGGTTTAAAACTGAATTTATTGATTAAAATTTTTGTGAATCACGTTGTTAATGTCATTTTTGATGGTGGTTTTAGGTCGGTTGGAACTTCAAAACCTAAACACTAAGGTGTGTTAAGGTGGATAAATTAAATACAATTGTCATAAAGCATGTCGACGTTGTGCAACACTGTTATAACATGTTATGTTGTGTAACCTGTTAAATATAACAATAATGTTAACATTCATTAATCAATTAAATGAATCACCAATAAGTATAACATAACACAAGTACCTATATCGATGGACCCTGGGTATAAAGGCCAAAGTGTCAAATTGGAGTTTTTCTTTTCTCTATTAAAATATGTAAAATGGTGATTTAAATGGTGTAAAATTATAAGTTTTATTATTTATAGAAAGAGTTCACCTGACAGTAAGTGGATATTGTTGTCCATGGACACTCGCGATACATGCCGACGTCAATTTTTAATAAATGAATCTAATTGAATCTCACGACTTCAATTAAATATATCGCATGCATCGCCCTTCGTATTTCTTTTTAACCAAAGGTTGAATGGCAGGAAATATCATTAGGCACTAAGTCCGCCTATTGTATATGTTTTGTGAATTAAAGTTTAAATAAATAAAGAATAGTCAGGAATTTCAAGTTAAGTCCTTATATGTAGGCCCCATCGATTTATAACATAGTAGCTTTTTTTGCACATAATATATAGCCTATGCCCATCTGGAATAATGTACCTTGCAAATGGTGAAAGAATTTTTCAAATAGATGCCGTGGTTCCGGAGATTACCCTCCACATACACACAAACTCACAAAATTCGCACTCTCTCTTTATTATATTAGTATAGATATAGATAGCATCCACACTATATATTATAATAACATTCGTGAAATGTTACACAGTGTCGACTCCCCTTTATATTTCCCAGTGTGATTATGATAACAATTAGGTATATATATTTTAAAACTTCGATACTACGGTCTTGATACTTCTAAACTACTCTGTACTTGTGATAATTTTGTCTAGTCTCGTGATAGTAAAAATTAAATTCTTTGAGTAAAACTTGAGACAGTAAATTTGGTACCTAATTTTTTCATAGACATTTGCTAAATGTAAATTCTAACAATGCAATGCAACGAGCCCTGTCAGTATCCACTGCTGTATATGAGCCTCCTGGTGCACACTGTGTCGTGCATGAGGGATGAATGGCCTTAAAAATATTATTTATTTTATTGTGTACAAAACCATCTTCTTACATACAAAAAACATACATACAAATACAAATTTTACAAACAAAATACATTACGTAACATATCAATTAACATAGAACTATTATAATTTGTAACATTAGAATTCATAACATAATCCCTGGTTTCGTACTTGGAGAATACATTGCGACACAATGATTCTCGAATGATTCTCGAATGATTCTGTATTTTAAATTTCTTTTAAAAATAAAGTGCATTAAAAGTGGACAAAGAAATACGAATCCTCAAAGTGTAATAAGTGAAATTTGGAAACAAACCTTGGCAACTATGTTTAAACTCTCTTTTGTACGTTTTTGTGATTTAGTCAACAAGTGGAAATGTGATTTAAACACGTGTGAATGTGAGATATCGCAGTGAATGCTGATGTAATAGAACTAATCTGCATTGTAAAGGTAAGTAATAAAAAAATGTTTTGTTTTTATTTAAAGAACGAAATAATTTATTATTCGTACAAATAACAAAGAAACTTGCTAGGCCAGAAAATTATTGACGGCCCCGTCCCCGTACGGGGCATGAACAATATCAACATAATATATTTAATTATAGAAAATAAAATAGTTATTAAATTTTACACTAAAATTCCTAAACTTAGGATTTAAAACAAGCTTAAATAGTATTATATTAATTGTACACTATTGTTTATTGTTAAACTTAGAAATACTAATACAAATACACGTATAATGCAAAAAATGCATCCAACATACTTACGAGTACATTTTATAAAAAGAATTCAAACCAAATCACAAGTTGCCAATAAAATTCCTCCAATTATCTCCAAAGCGCATCGTCCGCACTGCGGGCCCCTACCGCTTTTAACTCGTGTGATAACGTTCCAGTTATAACGTTATAACGAGGCTGCTTATCTGGTCTTAAGTGGACATCTCGGTGTGGACGGTTGCGAGTTAGTGTCGTTTTTTTGCCACACTAACAGCTGAAATTAAAGGAGAAGAATGTTTTAAGATGTTATGTTTTGTGTGGATTTAATTAAAAAGCAGAGTATCGATATGATAAATGATAATCGGTTAGGTAGACGAGTTCTCGAATGAAGACCGCGTGAAGGGACACATAGTCGCCAGTAGTGGCAGGAGAAGAGCAAGCAGAAGGCGATCCTTGAGAGAGGCCTATATCAGAAGTGGTGAGACACAAGCTGATGATATGGTAGACTATTGCGATAATAACTTTTATTGTATTACATATGTTTCTGAAAACTCGTGTTTCTTTAAGGTTGGACCATCGATCAACCATAGATGGACAATTCCTTGCGACATCTGCCATCATCCTAAATTGCGTCGATGATCTTACGGTGAACGGAGATAATATCTTTAATTCCTGTGATTAATCCGTCTTCCTCCATGCAAAAATATTATTTGCGGCCATTGCTGCAGTGATAAGCTCGTATTTTAGTATTTAGAAATCATTTAATACCGTAAATTGATAAACAAAATAGCAATACTGCTGAGCAATACAGAGAAAATAATTATTATTAAAATAATTTGAGATATAAAAAACTCGTTAATAATCTTTTTGATACGATTGCAGTTTCATAAGTGGTAAACTGTGTACATGAGTGTTGCCCGTGGTATAAATATAATGTTACTGAGTAGTTATAGCCTGACTAAGAAAATAAAAAACTTCGCCATGATGCGTAAAACTAATAGAACTAATATCTTCTGCTGACAACACTAACTAGCTATGAAAAAAGCAAATATGGCGCCCCCACAGCAAGTTTTTTATTTTTCTGGTCAGGCTTTAATAATTCTTTTTCAAGAGTTGATTTATTCGTTTACTAAAAATCAATTAGTTAAACACTTATTATTCTATATTATAATATTTCTATATTCTTATATTTATTTACTGTGACAACACCGTTACGTCAAAAATATTGCAATTACTGTAAAAGGGTATTAGTAGTTTCTTGCCACCAAATGACATACTGAAAAGACAGTCGGTAGATTTGACCGTCTTTCAAATGCCACCTTTTTAGGGCCGTATTTTGATTGATCGATGTACTAAAATTCCGTATTCTTTGAAACAGAATCTGTTTACGTTTTTCTTAATCTATGGAGATCACTTTTAATTTTAAGGAAAATAAATAAAAAATTACGAGTATTACAGGGATGTTTATGTCAATTAGAATTTTTATGCGAAATTTTACTGTCAGTTAAATATTCGTTTTTAATGAATCGAGTTAATTTTTAACGCGTGAATATTAATAGGCTTTTCAAAAGCGTGTTTAAATTTTAATTGTAAATACGTTTTGTGCATTTAAAATTGTTAATTTCGAAACGTGGGTTATTTTACACGTTATAAGTGCAAGTTAGTGCATAATGCAAGAGCGGTGCAGAGCATTGACAGAGCCTTTGTAGATCAAGATTTTTTTTATAGAAAGAATGCGGCAGATGAGCTGACAATACGCCTGGTGGTAAGTGGATACTGTAGTTCATAGACATTCGATGCATGCCGACATCAGTCCAGAATGACAAAAGTTGACACGCCCCCGGTCGTTAGCCTACCTCTGGCGATTTCGGAATTTATTTAGGTAATTGTTTGGAAAATTGGGAGAGATAGGACAGGGCGGGATGCGAATGAGCTCTGGAATATCCCACTTACTATCGAAACACGTACGTATATTGGGGAAATAGGATATAATGGGAAATGCAGTCTGCTCTTCTCGTGGCCTATACCGCATTGTTTGAAGACGAAAGTCTTCAATCAGTGCGTCCTGCCGATTATGACGTACGGTGCCGAAACGTGGCCTCTAACGGTAGGCCTGATCCAAAAGTTCAAGATCACTCAGCGAGGTATGGAGAGGATTCAAAACGAAGAACTAAAGTAACCGAGATAGCTCGTAGAATGGGCATGTTGTAGTGGCAATGGGTAGGTCATATTTGCCGCAGGACCGTCACCGATGAGGTAGCCGAGTCCTCGAATGGATCGTGGGTGGTGGCGAGCCTTGGGAGATGCCTATATCCAGCCTAAACCTATTTAAAATTTACACTATTCATAATTTAAGCTAGAACAGTTTACAGTTCATTATGAGTTTAACGGTCGAAGTCATTGAGCAAAAAATAAATAATAAGTAGATTTGAGTAATAACTACTTAGAAAGATTTATGTTTACATTTGCTTCTAGTGCATAATGCAGTTCAGTGCATTCGTGTTACAAAACTAAATTTAACTCCAGAGCTAACTGAAAGTCGTAAACAAACTCATGTTAAATCTGTCGTGAGCGGGACAACACGCGATGCCGCGTTCAAATCTATTAGTTACTTGCACAGCGAGTTACTTGACTGATAACTTGAACGTTTAGCTCTTGTATATTTGCAATAGAGTATTAAAATGTGTAATTAAACGTTGCTTTGTTCTGGACTAAAATATTTAAAATGTGACATTACAAATTTATTTTTTAATTTTTTTACGTATTTTTGTCAGATCAGTTTTTATCAAAAATAGGTTAATAATGCAGGACGTGCTCCGCTGTCGTTACTGGTTACAAAACTATTTTTAATATTTTTTTGTGATTTTGGCACGTGTGATCAAAATTATTATGACGACGTCTTCGTATGTGTAGAGACATTAAGTTAACAATTAATTTATTAATTAATTTTAATTTTGTCAGCCAGAGGGCTGGACTCACCAACCCTAATCCTAATCAGAGAATCCTAATGTAAACGATTGAGTATGGCATTACTTATTTATTTATTTCAAATACATACATATAAGAGCTTCATATCCATATTTCTAGTCTTGTTAAAAAATAAAAGATTCACGTTTTTTGGAAATGAACAGCTTCGAGGTCTAACGCCACTGACCAATTTTTATTCCAATTTTAAAAGCAATAGATTCAATCTTTTGAACAGGCCTATGCAAATATAATGGATAAGTACTTAATTTAAAAAAATGGAATTAGCTCCCGTAGCTCAACGCGTAAAATTGAAAAATAATTTTACATACAATTTTCACATTTTAATTTTCATAAATATTGTTAATCCTATTTTTCCTTAAATTATATATGTGCAGGTTATTGACTACTTTTAATTGTTTTATTATTACAAAACAGAACGTAGCATATATGTATATATTTTTCACCTACAAACCTACAATTTTATTCAAACATTTGGACAAGTACCTTGCCCGAGTTCGTTCGTATTCAAGCGCATTAGCCCATATCAAATGCGCACGGGAGTCCGTCCCGCCGCGCCCGCTCTACAAAATGCACGTGGCTACCTCGCCGGATATACGTGTAGTTACCGTTTCTGTTTGTTTATTAAACATCAATATTGAGCTGAATTTAAACTAGGCCATGAGAGGTATTAATTTGGTAATCCAAAGTAAAGTTACTTCCATTACTCTCAATCGCGTTAAGCTAAGTTAAAGTACTCGTACAACATAATTAGGGCCACGAAAGGAAACCAATTTTATATTCTTTTGAAAGTTCATACCTGTCCCGATTATTCATAAAAAGTTTAATAATTTTGAAAGTTTATTCATAACTATCCTCTTTTAGGTCTAAGCCTAAGGTCTAAGCACGAAACAAGTCTAAGCCGTGAATTTCATACATTTTTGTCACTTTTGTATTTTGTTATTGCACTTTTGTTATTTTTGTATTTGTATCAATTTGTATAGACTGACAATCAATTTGGCATCAGCCTAAAACATTCCACTGCATGGCATAGGCCTTCCCTAGTAAATCACTTCGTTTCGGGTCCATAATCCACTACGCCGGCCCAGTGCGGATTGGAAACTAATACTCCAATTTTTTTCGGAGCATGCGGGGTTCCTCTCGATGTTTTCCCTCACCGCCAAGCTATTGACAATATGCAATGTTGCGAAAAAATATTTCACAACTAAAAACCTCCTAAAAATTACAAGAAATTCTACAGGGAATTTTCTACTTTCAATATCGAGTTTGAAGAGAAAATCATTTTCTTTATGCAAACCACTATCCCGAGTTCTCGAAGCGATCTCACGACATGCAAAGCGTTCGATATTCTATTAAGATAGCGGCCCTTCCCGCCCTTTATGATTGTGACCTCCGCCATATTTTTGTCAGCCCGCGAATCTGTCAACTTGAGATATGATTTTTGAGACTTAGAAAGAAATGGAAGTGGCAGAAATATTTTGTGGAACTAGAGTATTTATATATTTATTGTTCAATTTGATGTCAACTTCGGCCTTTTACCGTAGCACTGCCCGTCATCATCGTGCGGTTCATCCGCACTTCCTCGACAAAGAGTCACTGCGTACAGTGCAGTCAAAAAGACACTATACTGCGAACCTGAACGTAGTGGAATGAATTGCCAGCTGAGGTTTTTCCATTACGCTACGACAATGGGTCTCTTAGAGAGAGCTATAAACAGGATTCTGCAAGGTCGGCTGAGCATACGTATGCCCCGTGATCGCATGCCACCTGCATTCCATTGGTGGAATCCGACTGCGACCGCTTTCAACCATGTCGCCGGCCCGCTCGATTGCCATATATTCTATAAAAAAGAAAATAAGTATTTATTATTATTAGTGATGTAATTATTCAGTTTCGTTCCCCTAAAGCGCCGAATCACTACCACCTCGGACCAGAAGTCTGGACTCAAGAACATCTTCTGATACACTGCAGCAACCTGAAGCGTATAGATCTTAAAATTTCTAGATCTATATATGGAGCGTCTATCGGTGACGCGTACTTGGTGCGACTCTTCCTTGATGTGACTTGATGTCTTCCGACGTCGTTTTGTGTATTTGGCATATCTATAGGCGTTCTAACGAAAGGGGTCCAGATTGGCGGTATTAGAGTTATGGATAAATTTGAAAATTAAGATCTGATTGATTGTAAGATAAGAGGTTGTGTATCTGACAACATCCGTAATGAAAAAGGTTAGGTTAGCACTTTTTATCGACATTCTGAAATATACAATATAATTTATTTTTTATAAAGTGTCACTTCTATCCTTTCACAACCTCTATGCGGTGAGCCCTAGAAGAAAATACGCCAAAAAATATGAATATTATTCAAAGTGATTTGTCACAAATTGAATGGAAAGCAGTTACCGGAAGCGGCAAGTGAGATAAACTGAATATTCCTATACATCATTCTTTTTATAAGAAATCACGGCAGGTAGATAGTGTAGGTACATATTATAATTACGTGTAGCGTTTTATGGCCATCCATCCCTAGTGCACAAGACAATGTGCGTGAGGGGCGGCCAATGTTCTGCAATGGACGAAAAAAAAGTATTAATTACGGTTACGGAAATTTCAAAAGTATTGAAATCTATAACACAGACTTATTATTCTCAGATTATTTGCTATACTATCTTCAGGGTGTTTTGAATAATATCAAATTCAAATCTCTGGAATGGAGAACACACCTTTGACAAACACACAAACAGTATAAGTAATTTTTAACTTCATAAAATTTTAACTATTGTCTTTTATTGACCATTACTTAAGAAGGGTTGTTGGTACGAATGTAATTGGAAGTGATTTATTGTTGCGCATTACTCGTGTCGTAAAAATAATGAGCGGACTATGAATTGAAAACTAGCTCTTTAACGAAGGCATTCAATAAAAACTGACTTGAGATACGGCGTGAGAATATTGTAGATTTAATTTAGTGTTTTAAACTCACTGTCTTTAGGTATTTTGTATAGAATGAAGACTACAGACAAACAGAGTCTCCGATCGTAAACGGTTGTTGTCGTCCGTGGACATCTGCCGTTTGTTCTGTCATCATAAGTTACGAATTTTGGCAGATGGACTGCCTAACTTCAGAAATGTAGGAATGTTTATCTAAAATGGGTCAAATATAGAAATACTATTTATCATTAAAAGGTGATGATACGTAAGATACCCGACGGAGTGCCTTAGTGCCATGGAAAATGAGGCCACTGAACTGGTATAGGATGCGATTGGCACCATACGACCATAATGGAACATCCCAGAAGGTTAGCACAACGGCAGAAGGTGCAGAAATGCGAAAGATAAATCCCGGGGTATCCGCACTGAATATCCTTTTCTTCCTTTTAGTGTCGAATCTCTAGGTCCATGGGGATTTAGTGTCCACTTCCTATTTAAGGACCTATCAGGGTGCTTCGTTGACAACGGGGCCAGGAAGAAATTCGCACATTGAATTCGGGTTCGCGATATCACTATAGTGTGGTTTAAAAGGATTCCTTTTGAAGGTTGCAATGAAATACAGAGGGATGCAATGCTTCGGAAGTTGAGCAGCTCCAATCTACTCTTGAATGTGGGAGAGAATTACTTGGTCTCCCATCTAGGATAAAATTAAAATCATATTTTTTATCCTATGTTGTAATATACTAACCGTTACTTGGTAAATCACATTACTGCGTGTATCTAATGCATGCGCGTGTATCGAATGTATTTTTAGCAGTTGCAGGTGAATGCACCGCACACCTCGCGCTAGTTTATCTCAGTACATGTAGATACTTTGTTATTTTTTATTCTCTTTATTGGATTACTAAAATAAAAAAATAGGTACCGACATAATATGAAGTTATCGGCGTGAATTCAAAATTTACCAAAATTTGAAGTGAGAGGATAGCAGTTCACAAACATCTTCATTCGTTTATTTAGGTATAGGACCAACAAAAATATCTTTACAATACTTAGGTATTATGACGTACACTAACATTTAGGTACGTTAATAGTAAAACATGGGCCACTAGTAATTTTATAGTAAGGTTCTAAAACGACCATATGTCGGCTTCGTCAGATCGGCTCCTTCTAAATCGCGTCTAGCCGGTCACCACAACCAAGAACTAAAACGAAACTTTTTTGATGGTAAGTGTTACCGCCGCCCATGGACACCTGCAACTACTTGGAGACAACGTAATAATAATAATAACGTGGAACGAACTGCCTCAAGAGGTCTTTCCATTAAGCTACGACATGGGGTTCTTCAAGAAAGCTGTGAATAGGATTTTGCAAGGTCGGCGGGCCCCCGCATACCCCCTGGTGTTGCAGGTGTCCATGGACGGCGGTAACACTTACCATCACGTGGGACCGCTTGCTCGTCCGCCCACTCGTCTATAAAAAAAAACTATATACTAAATACTTCTAACCACTATTTTAACACCAAGCTGTACTTAGAGACGTCAAAGAGGAACTGCCTCGACATACAATGACATAACGTTTTCTGGTCACACCAGCGAAGCCGATATTTTTAAATTTGAGGGTTGTAAAACTCTCATAACTATAGCGTAATCAATGGATCTAATTCTTTTGTCTTTTGTGTTTCTCTTTTAACGAATGTATTACATAGTTATCATAGATATACAAAATCATAGATAGATATATCATAGATATAAGCCAAAGAAATAAAAAAAAAATGATAATCACTCGCCTTCAATACACTAACACGACATGTTTTCCTAAGAGTAAGAAGGAATTCAATGTTGAAAAACATCTTTTATTTTAAATACATTATTCTTTTACATGATTACTTTAAAAACATTTCATAAAAATGATTACCTTACAGTACAGGGGTGCTCAAACGGTCGATCGCGATCGACCGACTTACCTTGACTAAAAAAATGCATATTGTGCGGAAAACTAATATCTATGCCACGATACACCCTACCTAGACGACAATCCTGCATCACACATAGGTACTTGCAGCCTCTCAGAGTAGATCGATCGTAGTCTAACAATATTGAGGTAGATCGCCAGCAGTTCAGGTTTGAGCACCCCTGCCTTACAGTATTAGTACGATTTAAATCAGTGCCTTATGGTTTCGGTTGGCTTTAAAACAGCACCACACCATGGCAACTAACAGCAACACCATATTGTAAATGGCAACCACAAACCCTGAGGATCTACATCCCCTCTAAAACAGAGTGGACTCGTCAACCGTCAGCGCGACAATTTCAGGCCATATATCGCTCCTCCACAAGACAATGTGCATGGGGAAGCTCGTATCCAGCAGTGAATTATAAAATGGCCATTTATGATGGCTACGATGTCTCCAACCGGATAGTCCGTTAGCATAGTGGAAAATTCAAAGTCTATACTAATGTAATAAAGAGAGAGAGTGTGCGAATTTTGTGAGTTTGTGTGTATGTTGATGGTAACCTCCGGAACCACTAGTATTTGATAAGTTTTGAAGAATTAGAAACAACTACTTGAAATATTCTAATATTGTGTTTTATTTCCAGGTAAGTTCCAGCCTGTTTCGGTATGTACTTAATTAATTCCAGTTCATCTGCTACCCCCAACGGACACCGCCTTAATTAATGCGCGGGCATGAGTTCCGGTGCGTTTTGCCCTCGGTCAGACAAACTAAATTGTTAATATTACATATAGATACGTGTACACTAATAGAAGAATTTGTATTCATTTTCTGAGTCATCAACATTTTCTGTAGCTCTAGCTAGCACTCAAATCTGTTGGAACGATTTGGTCGTCAGTTTTAGAACGGGCACAGTCGCGTGCAAGTTTTGAGAAAAGACTCAGGAAACATTTACTCAAAGTAGAGAATATTGCTCAGTTTTAAGCCAATTAAAGGAGATTAAATATCACTAAGAGTATACTGTAGTTAAATATGTATGTATTTATTTATTTATATACCATAGTACTTAATTAATATGCTACACTATTCACTAAAGTTAAGACTTTAATTAAGTTAAGTTAGGTAAGTTTAATCTTAATTGTGATAGCAGCTACAGCGTCATCTCCGCATTGCGTTAATTAATTAATGTGTTCACAACTTGTTGAGTTAATTTTATTATTATAGCTATACTTAACTAAAGCCCAGTATGAAACGACCACAGAACTGTGATTATATATTCCCTATTTAAGCCACTTCTCCGTAGCAAATATACCTACAATAAGTAACCTAGATACTGCAGGGCACAGGCCTCCCCTAGTAAATCACTCGGGGGTTTCGGACCGTAATCCACCACACGGATTGGTGGATCGCTTCAGATTTTTTAAATTTCAAATTTCAAGGTTAAAAAGACATACTTACCAAACTGTACCGTGGCATTATTTAATGAAATAACGGTGCCTCTTTTAAAAATATTTATTTGTTTATCTTGCCTAATTCCGGAAACCCCGAAGCCTGTTGGGCATATTCATGTTATGACAACGTTGCAAAAGCACATAAAAAAACTCTACATACCCTGATCTACATAAGTAAAAATTCTACATATCTACATAACAATTCAGAATTATTTAAACTGATCGCTAACTTATTCGATTTAAGAATAGAATTCGAGTACGACAATAGAATATCGTTTCGAGATCATCATTTAAAGCATCGGAGAATTTAAATTTTGTATTACACTAGCAAAACCCGGCAGACGTTGTCCTGCCATATAAGCTGATGTGCTGCAGCGCCATCTAGTGGCGAGTTACAACAAAATCGATAGCTCGAAAATATTCTCCGTGCTCAATTAAGATCTTAACGGGCATATTTGCTATTAGAAAATCGCTTTAGAAAATCAATTCATACATTTTGTATACCCACTTTTACTTGTGTGCAAGGAGTTTTTATCCAATACAATGAACCTTAAAATCGATAATTAATTAAGCGAGTGCAATAAAAGTGCACCACTCAGTGGCGCGCTTAGATAAGGGTGGATACACACTGCGCGGGGGTGGCTAGATGCAGATAATGTTTACAGGGGAGAGGGGTGAGCGGGTGATGGGAAAAGTACACAGCATTGGAGTACAACAATTTGTAAATATTGGACTTTGTTCTCCAAATTAATGAATTGGGAAAAAGTATTTATTATCAATTTATATTTTTTTGGTACCTATGTAAAATTAAGAAAACAATATGCATTACTTAAGAGAAGTGATTTTATTGTTGGCCAGTTTCCAAAATATTGAGATTTTTGCGACTAAAAATATAATATTTTTTTTACTGCTTAATCTTAAGAAAATAATATTACAGCACATTTTTATTTAAACAGAATCTTGAAACAACGAAATTTTAACTGACAATCTGACAATAAGATCTGAACATTATGCATTCGATTGAAATATCCATATCCAGTTTGCAAAAAAGGAATTCATTACTTAAAACGAGAAAAGAATGCAAGAATACTCGCACATTCAATTAGCATAGGTAAATGTATGTTGTAAAGAATAAATTCCATCATATAAAATCCAACAACTTGACTGTTACTAGGTCTTGAATTCTTACCACCTTGCCATATTATAAATCCGAAAGTGTGTTTGTCTGTCTGAGTGTCGATTTGTTTGCTGTCTTCACGACTGAATTACTGAACCGATGTTAATGAAACTTAGTAGAGAGGTAGCCTGAAATACTGAAGTCTGAATAAGGACATGGGATAATTTTTATCCCGAAAATTGATTACTTTTTCCAGAGACGGCCAATTTTACTTTTGAAACAAAATACACGCAATCATATATATGATTGCATTGGTTTGTTTGCTTGCATGTTACCTTATTATAACTTGGTAGACATGGGATTATATGCATTTGCATATTTGCATATGCGAGATGTATAAAAACTCATTTTCCAAAAATATCCGAAACAAGTTAGACGCCCGTTCGCGTTAAAAATCCTTGGTTTAACGTAATTAAACAAATGAATGGGTACATTAATGCCACAGATCAAAGCTTGCCTGACTTCGTTTCTGTGGACATGCCATCAAATTTCAAATTCTCTCCAGTCACGTCGGTCGACGTGGAGCGGTCATTTGCGACCTATAAATTAATTTTAACTGACAAACGTCAGTCACAAGTTTGAAATTGATAATTTATTGTGTAAATTTAAGTCAGAGCTTTTATTTTGTGCAAGAAATGATCTCACATCAAGTTGTTTCATTTCTAACAGTGCATCGAGAGACCTTTTTTCGTGCATATAATCCTGTCTGTATAAGTTTGCAACAAATGAATGAGTTGCTACCAAAGTTGGCATACGTGTAGTTTGTGGGATGCATTAACACAAGAAAGTTCCACGCGGGCAAAGTCGCGAGCACTAGGTAGTTATTAAGATTAAAATTTCAAGCCCTTTAGTGATTTCACTGATTTCCTATACGTTTTACAAGAAAAGTGGCGATAGACATAGGCGAGTGAAAAAGAGATAAAATCGAAGACTGTTGCAAAAACATATATTATTTACGTATATGCTCGTATAAACTATATTTGTAGGTTACAAATAATTAATTTTAAAGCAAATTCATAATTTATAGTAGGAAAAGTCAAAATAAATATTTACACAAAAAGATACATGTAGGGTTACTATAGTAACATTCAATACAAGGTCAGCTCCACCCCACTCGTGTTCGTAGTAAGCCGGGAAATGAATGAACGCGGAGGGGTGAACCGGACACACAGGGTAGATTTTATTATATGCCGGGACTCAGCAGTTTTGATATTAGCAAAAAATTGTTTAGTTTTATAATACACGACAAGATATTTATTAATCATTGAACTTGTAAAATTGTGCCAGGATAAATAATTTTTTTTTTTTTAATTATTGTGTATCTTAAAAATGCTACAGTTATTTAATTATACTAATAATTATCAATAGTAAATCCCACAAGGCATCGCAGTAAATGTAAAAAATGACAATGGCGTGCGCTTGCTCAAACGATTTATTCAAAATGTAATACTTTCTATTAAAAATACTGAACTGAAAGTAAAGAATTGCAGCAAGAATACAGAAAGAAAGTGATTGATTACACGAATCAGAGCACAGATTATGTACCTAGTTATTTAGTAACGTAGGTAAAGAATTTTATTTATTAGGTCACGTTTTAGTGCTTAATTATTTACTTATAGGTTAATGTGTTCACATTAATAGTTATTATTATTGTAAGTTATTATGGGTTCCACATTACAACTTTCAAGAGTACAGGAGATAAATCGTAACCTTCAAACCAAAATCAAAAGTCCGACGTCCGCTTAATTTTAATGGACAAAAAACGATCTTTAACCAATTATTGCCAACGTTATCTTTGCATTATAGGTGTACTTAATGCGAAAAACAAGTTTGTTTTCGATAGTCACGGATCAAGAGTATTGAAACTGTTATAATGTATTTTACGATCACTCCCCGACTGCACGCGGCAAGGTTAGGTTAGTTCGCAACGTGGTCGACGCGGCGCGTCATCTCCCGCGGTAATTTGAAAAAGGAACGAATATTCTAAAACCAAATAATTGACAATCGAATTATAAAAAGTGTACTCTCAACTCAGTTAATTAAAAATGTGCAATGTGAATGTGTCTTTATAGTGTTTTATGGTTTGTCAGTCAGTGCGTTTGTTTACGTGATTCATGTTTTGACAGCTGTCAATTTTGACAGATTTATGTAGGCGGATACGTTCAAATACAAACACGAATAAACGTGTAAATTGATTTGGGAAATGCAACTTGTTTGCTAAGTAACTTTTTTTAACTAAACTTTTATTAAACTAAGCGCTTTCATTGTCCTCTGGACCCGTGTCCAGCTGGATACGGTCCTCCGTATGCACAATGTCTCGTGTACGAGGGATGTATGGCCTTAAAACGGCACGCTGGCCAAGCGAGTTGATGAGTTCACTCTTTCAGAGGTGGGGTAAATCCTCAGGACTTGTAGGGACTTGTAGGGACTTGTAGTTGTTTTGTCACCTTAGTCACCTTTTACCCAAGGGAAGAGCCGGCCGACATCGCATGAATACAACTTAATACAACCGAATCTTAAATAATAAGATACGAATAATAATTATAATTTTCAATAAATGTTGAGGATGTTTATCAGTTACCTTATTTACTTTAGCTTCTTAAGAGACATACTTAAGTACCTACTTATATAATTAAAAACTAACAAAGGGACATACAATAATTTAACATTTTCATTTAGGCATATGAAACTTCCCCTAAAACACACAACAATAGTGCAAGTGTTTACAAACAGGGATGCATCGATTTCACATAAACTGGCACCCGTCTGTCGCGGGCGACAGAGGGTAGCGGACGCGGGGCGGGCGCGAGAGCGGCTGACAGATATGTTAGCTGTCAAGTTAGGGGTTTGTGGTTCAAAGTTAGATATTAGCTTTGTTCGCGGTAAGGATTCAGAACTAATTCGGAACTAGTACTGAACTAATTTGGAATCGTAGTAGAGCGCATGCTCGGTTATAAACCGATTCGTGATTTTTATTTCCGCGAACGATTTCGGAACCAAACTGCGTACGATCTACTGTCATCGGCAGTGTTACCAACTCTCAAAAATATTTATCCCTAAAGCTTAAGTCAAAAACCCCCAAAATCGCCCCAATTACTTAGAAATCCCCCTAAAAAAATATATAATAAAAGAAAAAATATAAATTACAAAAATGCAATGAAATTTCTTTACCTTTTAAATCTGGATCTGTTTCCCAAATCTACGTGTACTTCTGACTGTACATTTTTTTATTTTTAGTTTCTTTAGGCATCATTAACAAATTGCTTGTCGGCACAGCAGTACAACAACAAAATCGAATTAAACAAGTAAACAATAATCAACGTACATATGTATTTCCAGTAAGCATAGGCACAATAACCACCAGTCACCACAGAGTAGTTGTAATATATTTGTACTAGATGTCGTTAAGTCGCTAGGTCAACAAATAAATATGATTAGCTATTATAGTTTGGATTGTCCCAGGGCCTATACTTTCACATAATATATGAAAAATATATATTCAAAAAAATATATGAAGAGTCAAAAAATCCCTAAAAATACCCCTAAAAATATAAAACCCCTAAAAAACCCATCCCACTTATTTACCCCCTAAATTTGGGGGGAAAACCCCTAAGTTGGCAAGTATTTAAGTGGACCCACCAAAACAGATTACTCTTATTAGAGTATTATATAAACTTATTTATATAAACAACAAACAAAACTAACCATATTTTATTTAACCCTTAATAAATTAATAAAATTTGTATTTTATTTAACTATTTAACCAGTTTATTAGTTTCTAACCAACTGAATATAGCCGCAGCATGTATGTCAAATGTCCTTAGGTAAAAACTGCGCATGTCTGGAACTACGATTCTTGCCAAAGTTATAGAACTGATAGAACTGATTCTGAACCGATCCTGAACCGAGTTCGACGGTTCCGCGAACACAGAACTGTAACTAGAAATTCTGAATTGTGTGTTCCGCGAACGGCATTATTTGAACTGCGCATGCGTATAGTTCCGAATCAGTTCTGAATCCTTACCGCGAACGAAGCTATTATTAGCTATTGTAAGTTAGATAACTTAATAGTTAAGATAATAAAAGTGACCTTGTTATGTTATTATTGATACGTGTATGTAGGTACGTCAGAAAAAATGCAATTTCACAATATTTATTAAAAATACATATCATAGGTAGGTAGTCGGAAAAGTTCGCGGCCTTTTTGAACGTATGACTTTAGCGTGCTATATGTCTGGCAACACTGATCACTGGCGGGAAAGTAATATACCGTTTGACAACCAACTTTTTTGTATTGGCGGCAAATTAGAATTACAAAATGAAAATTTTATCTTTATAATTTTTTTAAAATGTTTAAAATGCTAGTTAATAAGGAGAAGATTATATATATATATATATATGACAATTTTTTTCGGCAAAGGTATGCTAAGGTAAGCTAAGTAATGCTTCTAGTGCACGAAAAGAGATTTGTGGTGTTTACTTTATCCGCAACTACCGCAAAAAATGGTTCAGTCGATTCAAGTCTGGTAATTTTGATGTGAATGATGTTTCTCGCTGTGGTCGTCCAAATATGTTGATGTTATCAAATCATTGAAAATATTGAAGCAGACCGACACATAAGCAGTCATCAAATTGCTGAAGAGCACTCACCACTCAATAGTTCTGGATAACCTGCAGAAAATTAATTTTGTAAAAAAGCTAGATGTTTGGGTGCCGGGTGATTTAAATGACAGAAACTTGGTGAATAGAATTTCTGCGAGATGTTGCTAAAACGAAATGAAATCGATCCATTTCTGAAGAGATTGGTAAAGGGGCGATGAGAAATGGATCACCTACGATAACAATGTTGATAACGATCTTGGTCTAAGCGAGGTGAGCCAACACAAATAGTCCCAAAGCCAGGCCTCACTCCGAACAAAGTCATGTTATGTGTATGTATGGTGGAACTGGAAGGCATTGTGAATTACATACGAGCTTTTACCACATGCTCAAAATATTAATTCTGATGTCTACTGGCAGCAATTTGTAAAATTGAAACAAGCACTCGAAGAAAAATGCCCATAATTAATTAATAGAAAAGGTGTAGTTTCCCATCACGACAATGCTCGACCGCATACATCTTTGATGACTAAACAAAAATTGGTGGACCTTGGTTGGGAAGTTTTAATGCATTCTCCATATAGTTCAGATATGCACCTTTGGATTATCATTTATTCCACTCTTTACAAAATTCTCTAAATGGAGTAAAATTACATTCAAATGACGATGGATAGTCGAATTAAATGGACAATATTCCGATCAATAAATATTTATGTAATGCATAAAAGTCTTTATTATTTTCACTATAGAAAGGCCATGGACTTATCCGACTACTTAATATTTATTAAAAATTTTACATAACAGATATATTACATATCATTTACACTAACATGATTTGAGAATTGAGATATGATAATTTCTAAAATTTTTTTTTTTCATTTTCAATTTTTTTTTGTAAGTCTTACGATTCTAGTCTTACTTTTTAATTCTAAGATTTAAAAAAATATTTCTAAAAGCATCACTTCTTTTTACTAAGAATACTTTTAAATATACGATATTAATTTGTCCTGCTGAAATTGTTATTAAAAAAAAGATTTAATTTTAGGATATCCTACAGACTTGAAGCCAATACCACAACAGAAACTAAGTACTTTGTTTAATCATCTCCTTTTTCCGCTACACAGCACTGTGCTATCACCCTAACACCCACACACGCACAATCAGCCACCGCACCAGTCTACACGCAGCATGCGCCTGTGTGAGTCGGACTTTACTATGACTCACAATGCAGTGTCATTGCTATGTAGAAATTGATAGGAGTATTAAGTAGTTTATGTTGTTATTCATATACCCTAACATTTACTCGCGGCTACGCTCACTTAGGACTCGATTTATATATTAGTGTATCCAAAAATTTTCCAATATATGGAAGTTTGATTAAACATCTTAACGATCGCGATCTGCCAAATGAACTTCAGAATCTATAGGTACACCGGCGGAGATAAAAATAATAAAAACCTCTTAATTTATGAACGCACCTATATAATATCAATGACTCGCCACCTATATAATAAACCTTGTTTCCGTAGGTGACTATGTATTTAATATAAAAATTGCAATTTTTATGGCCCTGGAAACAAAATAAAAAGTAATACCTACAAATTGTTTAGTAATTAATTATTAACTTCTGTTACTCAATGGGGTATTTCTACACATCGGGCATAACCACAGGTCGTGAGCTGCTTGAAAATAGTTTTTACAACGTGAAGTCTAAAGAAAATTTTCAGGAAAATTATTAGTCAGTGATTAACTGTTACTTACTCTTAAAACAGTTTGTATTTTGTTTTTTAAAAATAACAACAGAATTCCTGTGACTGGTAATGACACAGGGTATTTCGTTACAACTACAGTGGGATAACGGAAATTCGAATACAAAACTTATTACTCCGTTGTCCAAAACGTTGTCCCCACTGGCATGAGTGGGGACAACGGTAATTATTACCGTTGTCCCCACCAGTGGTGATTGTCAACGGGGACAACGGTACCATGCCACAAAAAAGCAACAGAAACTGCTGAAACATAGATATGCAAATGCATACACACGCGTATATTTTTAATTTTATCGCAAAACGACTGTAGTCTGCACTCGAATTAGGGGATCTCACCCCCTCCTACACACCACTACTTAATTTAAACTTTAAAATTACGTGTTTAGAGTTTAAATTCGTATGATCTATTAATTTGTTTTCGCTTTACCGTCACGATAATGAAGTCTCGCACGTTTTTTTTAATGTTGCGTAGTGACTCTTACACAATACATAATTTCTTGTAATATGAGTACGCCAACTTAATAGGCTGTTGCGAACATATTAGTGACCATTAATTCTAAAAAATACTTTAAGCAGACCTCTCTCGCGGCTCGTCACCACACGGAATCTTCAATCATCCAACCACCACTGGTGAACTTTTTTAAGTCGTCCATCTGGCCTGAGGGCGTCTCACACTGCGTTTCCCGGTACGTGGCCTCCATTCGAGGACTCGTCCAACGGCTATCGATTCTCCCCATTTTATTTACTTTTTAAAATATAACTTTCAATAGAATTCCTGAAACTGATATTGCCAGCGTTTCATTAACTTGCAGCAAACAGATTCATGATCGCAACCTGTGATTCACGTTATTCATTAGTAAGCTAGATACTAGTGACACTACGTATATATTGTTTTTTTGTTATTCGAACCCATGTTCTTCATTTCTTCCATAATCTTCAAATACCATTATTTATCTCAATAACTACCTACCACTATCAGCTACTTTATACCAGCTACTTTAGCTAGCTCTAGCTACTTTCACGTCTTGAACCCCAATACTATTCTCTCGTCGAATCGAAGGGTAAGCCCCCAATTTTATGTCTTGATTTATGGGACACCATAATTTCTAGATCCCATCACGTGACGGCAGCTTTATTTTTAATAACTTGCATTCAGACGGATAATTGTTTTGGGACGAATGTCCAGGGGAATGTGCGTCTTAGAGATGATTCATTGTATGGGAGACGGTCAGATGTACATACAATTTTTGTGTGAGACTATATTCTGTATAATAAGAAAAGAAAAAAAATACTGCCCTGGGACACTGAAACACACAATACATAATAAATGTATGTATTGTGTGCATCTTAAGTAAGTGTATATATGTATAAAATAATTTAAATCTTTATTTGATACTGCATCTGTTTTATCCTTACCACCCAAAGGTTAATGAAAGTAATCGCTTTGGCAATGAGGTCGCCCTTATTTTTTATAGAATGAAGGTGGTGGACGAGCATACAGCCCACCTGGTGGTTAGTTGATACTGTCGCCCAAGGACACCAGCGGTACATGGCAATATCAGTCCAGAATGACAAACGTTGTCACGCCCCCGGATGCGGTGCTTTGTTGCGGTGCGGTGCTTTGCGGATGCTTTGTTGATGTAGGAATAGAGGAATAGATTTGGAGAAAGGGTGGGAAAATGGGAAGGGATAGGATGAGATGGGAATGGGCTCTAGCATATTTCACTCACTACCTAAACACGTACATTGCGGAATATGATAAAGTGGGCGATGCAGTACATTTCAAGGTAGTCTTCTGTGAGGGACCTTCTCACGGATACTACCTTGAACATGAGAGAGGAGTAATGCGGCCGCATTACTCCTCTCTCATTGTATCCTAAGCGCTTATTGTATTTTTCTTGTTGCTCACCTAAATTATCTTTTTGCAACACGTGTTGTTTTACAATAATGAGTTGATCTATCTATCTATCTAAGGTATTCAAAATACCGCCACCAGCGCCAGTCGAAAGAGAGATTTAACTACTATCCGTGCGTTTTCAAAAACCGTTTCTAGACAAAAGTTATAGAGCTTTACGAGCTCTATCCAACGACTATTATAGTATGTATCGTATCGTAATGAACGGACTCGATTCCCCGTCGCGACTATTATAGTATGTATCGTAATCGGACTCGGTTCCGGGTCGTGTATGAGTTAACATTTGAGACTCGCGTTTTTCACCCATATTTGTGTAATTACACGGGTCTCAACACGTATGTTTATTTTACTCGTCGTTCCGGTTGGATTGCACCAATCATGGTCACGAGTTGACATGCAGTAAACATACTTGCATACATACATGACATAAGCTACACGCGTTGAGATTCGATAGAAAAATATGTGTATGAGTCTTTTGAAAATTTTTGAATGCATCTTTTCATGATTCTAAAATGTACGCCATGGTTTTAAGGTACAAATTTCAGACTTTCCACAGACTAGTTCAGACTTCCACAGACTTCAGATATAGTTTCAGACTTTTCCACATTGAGCCGTTACAATAAAAGATCCTGTGTAGAGACGGGAATATTTAAGAAAAAAATTGAAAATGATTTCTTCAATTTCGTTTAAGTAGGTATGTCATTTCGTTTAATGCATTTTCCACCCCCAAGTGAAAGTGTTACTATCCCTTTCACACACAACTACACTTGCATTAAACTCTTCTTTCTCGCACAATGAAATAGAATGCTATTTGTTGCATTGTAGGACAGAAAAATACATGGAGTTTGTTTAAACGCTTATTTTTTTGACACTTGTTTACTATGCAATAGTAACCGGTGTTATTTTTTTCTAAAGCGTTTTTCTAGTCTAAATTCCTTTAGACTAGCGCTTTTTTTTATTGAATTAGAGACAAACACCTATTGTTGTAAGATCAATTAAGTATTTGACAAAATATTGTCAATTGGTGACTATCTCGTATGGAATGCATGATAATCACAGGAAATCCCAGTTATTTTTCATTTTTCATTCGGGATTATTCCGCTTGATGACCGCTCTTCACTTGTCGCGGGATTGTCGCTGTGTATTTTGTAAATGAGGGATATGTCTCTCTCGTACGTACGACAATGTGCATTGTGCACGAGAAAGTCCAAGTAGACATTAAAAGGTCTAGTTGCATTGCATTTGGAAAATATGTATAAGTATGTATAAATAATTTAGCAATATCTCGAAAAAGAAATTGAATTAAATTAAAGAAAGTTTGTAAAATTTTCATGTTATCTAATTCAGATTCATGAGTGAAATCTATAGTTTCAATCGTCAGGAATGTATGAGTTACATACATCCTGTATATACATAATTATCTATTCTTTATTGCATAAAGTGACAAAAGGCGACCTTAATGCTTAGAGGCATTAGGGTGCGTTTCCACAGAAGCGGAGCTGGGCGGAGAGAAGAGATGTGCCGTAATTGACCAATCACAGAATTTGAAATCCACATCTCTTCTCCGCTCTGCATCAGTCGAAACATTATTAGCGGAGAGTAGAAGAATTGTTCAAAATATATGAGGACGCAACCCCAAGTTGGATAGAACGGAGTAGCGCGGAGAGGGCCGAGCCGTCTTTAGCTGTGGAGAGATGGCGCGGTAGATGCAATAATAATTAAAATTATTTAATAATTATAGTGAATAGTGACGTATATAAATTAAATACTATAATATAAATAAACATAGAAATTCACGCACACATATATACATACTTAACTAGAATATAAGTTTAATTAAATGTTAAAATAATGCCCTGGTTATGACAGTAACTTGAAATCAGTGACTTGATTAATAGATCCATTACTAGCTCGATGTATCCTGATAAATTAAAGATTGGTGTCATTAGACCTATACACAAATGTGGCAACCAACATGAAGTTCCTAATTACATGTCAATCACAATACTGTTCTGTATTAATAAAATTGTTGAAAGATATTTAAGCAACGAAATAATCAAATATCTATATGGCAGTGATATCATTAATTCAAAATAATTTGGACCACCCAACTTCTCTCTAAATTTTCAAACCAAATTAACGAACACATAAATCTAGGTACCTACTCGCCGTTTTTGTAGATTTTAGCAAGGCGTTTAAATACGCTAATTATTCAATATTGTACAGTAAATTGAAGCAAAATAAGATTAGAGGCCCACTTCTAAGTTGGTTTATCAATTATCACATAAATATATTCACTATTGTTAAAATCGCTAACGAGTATATGGCACCTACAGAGGAAGGTACAGCGCAGGGTTCAATTTTGGGTCCCGATGAATATCTACTGAATATTGTCCCAAAGATTTCAATGTTCCAGTTCCCCGACGATACTTGCCTGTTGGTTGCTGACTCGAACATGAAAGAAGGGCAAACAATTATACAGCAATATTTTAATTCACTTTGTAAATGGGCACACGACATGGCACTCACTATTGATTATAATTAATAAGACTAACCCAAAAGTTATTACCCATGAACACAATTGTTTGTGCTGACTTCACAAGTTGTAAGTCTAGTGCCCTGGAGTTAGTTTGCAGTCATGAAGTCGGATTTGCAATCGGAATAGATAACAAATTTCACTGAAAGGAACATATGAAACATTTGAAACTCTCACTTCTTAAGCATAAATTACTTTATAAAACTTCTTTAAACACTTTGACTTCTTTATTTAGCCCTATGTGACTAAGTCGTAGTCAAAAGTCTGTGTTGTTATGGTAGAAGACCGTATAAGACACACATTGAAGATATGTATGAACTATGATTAAGAATTTTTATAACTATAATTGGTACCAAAAAAAATTTACGGCATAGCACAAAAAGAACGGTTACTCCAATTTAATCAAGCACTGCAATGTCCTGGACGTGTTTAGCAAAATTAAATTATCAGTACTCATTAATGAAATGGAAAATAAGCACATCTTTTTAAAAAGAACACCTAGACCTGCGCACTTGAGAGATCTCAGATTCCTACTTAGATTTCTCTTATCTACATAAGAGAAATCTAAGTACAATAACGTATGTTGAACGAGATCTTGGAAATACAACCTACCTTCAATACTTAACGAATTGCCAACTGAACTCCAGAGCCTATACACCGATGAAAACAAAATTTAAAAAAAAACATTGTAACAAACAACAAGTACGACTTACCACCAATAATAATTATAAACCTTGAGTGTTTCCGTACGTGATTACTTGATTACATAGTAATTTTATAAAGATGCCATTTTGTTTGGTCATGCAAATAAATAAAGAAATAAATATATCTTGCAATTTGACAAACACCAGTTATCCGAAAAGGCATCCTTAATGTAATTTGTAAAAATGTTTACACGTTGAGGTTGCCGTAAACCTCTTCTGATGCACCCCCCCCCCCCCCCCCCCCCTCCACATAGCGTCCTCCCTCCCTGTGAAGGGCCACTTGCATGCCTCCTGTCGGCACACATCGAGTGCACCCTTAATCAAGGGAAATGTATTGTAGAATGAAAACAAGTTAGGGGTTTGATTTTACTTACTTAGAGATTTTTACAGGTCTTTTTAACGAATTGGCATACAATTATTGAGATGTCAAAGAAATTGTTATTTCTGCAACAGGTGGATTTCTTCGAAGGGCGTCTTTTAAAATTTAAAAAAAAAATTACTATGTCTCGACTAAGGGTGAAGAGCAAACCACAAAACTGCAGAGCCAATTATGAACTTTCTGTCCATACTAGAGAGCTTATTCTCCGTACTAGAGATAGGTGAACCTATTGAAATTAAATTTGCCACAAAAATTGTTTAAATTTATAATCTCTTAGAACTTATTTATTATTCCTTAGAACTAATTATTAATTATTTATTAACCGGTATAGTAATTATTAATTATTTATAAACCAGTATAGTAATTATTAATTATTTATTAACCGGTATAGTAATTATTAATTATTTATTAACCGGTATAGTAATTATTAATTATTTATTAACCGGTACAGTAATTAGCAATTCTATTTCTTAAAATACCTATACCTACCATCAGCCTATGTCTCTCTACTGCTGGATATTAGATTGTTCAACCACACGCGATCTTCGGCGCTTTTCATCCAGCTAAATATTAACGGCAAATCTCTTCAAGAAGTCGGTCCACGCGGCCGAAGGGCATAACACGTTTGGATCTGTTCCAAACGTCTGTCTGTTCATTTCGTCGATGTGTCTATAGTTCGTAGAGCTAATTCAATACTATGTGTATTATTTAGTAAGTCCTGTCTATTAAAAGAATTGATAATAGTAACTAACTAATTTATTAATATTAGACGATAGACGTGAATGTGTGTCTTACCGAGGTCACCTGACAAGAGCGCGTGTATATGGTAGTCTATGGCCATAGGGTGGTAAGCACTCGTTTGACAAAACCACAGACAATACACTATGTAATCAACCTTTGTCTCTCCACTGGTGCGTATAGGCTTCCCCAAGGCTCGCAACCGCACGCGATGTTCCGCACTTCTCATCAGTAATCAACTAGCGAAGCTCTTCAAGTCGTCGGTCTACTTAGCCGGTGTCCACCCGAGGACTCATTTACTTCATCAATTGTCGCTTCTGAAACAGACATGCTCTGCACTTAAACCTTTCGTAAACTGAAAAAACATTTTGTTCGTCCACAGCATGGTGGAGTCACGGTGGAGCAGGGTGGGGAGCTTACCCCCCCCCCCCCCCCCGTGCCAAGGCCATGCCAATAGTCTTCCCCAATACGTATCAATAACAGCCTTTCTTCATTACACAATCTCTATTTTAAATTACAAGAAACATGTTTGCTTTGTCCCTCCCTGGATGAAATCCCGTCTACGTCCTTGTACCACACCTTTTTGAACTATACTAAAATACTTAGCCGGTACAATGTAATTTTAAGAAAACCAATTATCAATTCAGTTAATTACTTTACAACGCAAATCTGTTGTAATCCTCGTTTGAAACAAACATAATGCCAGTAAAAGCGAACTCCGGTGAACTTGGTTAGACGCGTCGTGGAAGGGTACATTCGGTTGAAAATTCCCTGTAATGCCATCGCATTTAATACTAACGAATGATACATATTTTCGTAAATAAAAAAGACCAATGACATCGCCAGTTTCATTTCGCTACTTTTCGTTGTAGTTCCGTTTTCCGAAAAAGTTGTAGTTTTAAGAGCCTAGGGCTCTTAATTCGTTGACCTATCATTCATTGTAATGATCGATTTGTCTCTTTTATCGAATTTTACCTAGATATAACACGTGGTGTTTAAAGGCCATATATCCATCAATATATATGCCATATATGGAAAGTGTCGTGTGGTGTAGGTGGGCTATAGAATTATACCATTCCATGTCTTTCCACGAGGGTCGTAAAAGGCAACTAAGGGATAACAAAGCCGTTACCACAAGCGCAGAGGATGTACACCATATCTGAACGAGAGGACTCGTCAACCAGATTCGCCAGCGTAGTATATTAAGGTCATACAACCCCCATGCACAAGGCAATGTGCATGAGAAGGCCCATGTCCTGCAGTGGATACTGAAAGGCTGATTGCATTGCATAGCATTCCATAAACACAAATGATTCTTATGCGTAATTTTATTTTAAAAAAATACGCCATAGCAGATAGATATACGTCCATAGACATTCGCGGCACATACCAGTATCAGTCAAGAATTCAAGACGGCATTTCCTCCGGTCGACCTTTGAATATTTAGGTTCAATATCAAATGATGTTTACGAGAGTGCACAGATTGCATATTTGCAAATTCATCAGTTATAAATGTTAAAGCCCCAAGCGCCGTGGGCGCGTCACACTCGCACCCCTCAACCAAATGCTTTGCCATTTCCAAAACAAAACAACCATTAATGGCTGAAACACTGTGTTTAAACTCGTGGATGTGCTGACTAACCTTCATCATTACATACTCATTTACTGCTTAGTGGAATGGAAAATCACGGTGTGCAAATTATAGACGTTAATTTGTAATCTAAATTTCCGGTAACGGTTAGGATATAGGAATGAAGAACCTGTTAAATCTGTAATCGTGATATGTAAAATAATTGTAAATGAATTGTTGATTACAACTGCAATGGTATCCATGATCTTTATATCATTATAATAATGATTATGACGTGAATATTTCTGAAAGTAAATCAAATTGCGAAAAATATTTAATTTAAAAGTGCGATCTTTGAGCATGCATAAAGTTTGTGATGGTTGGCTGATTTCGAGAGACGAAAAATTGTAATAAGAAAATTAATTTGGAATTTTTTATTAATAATATTATTCCTAGCAAACCAATTTTCAGAAACCAATCACTTTTAACCTATTACCTCGTTTACATACAGCCGCTCCTCGCGCTGCCCTATTTACGTCCCAAAATATTTCTGCGGCAGCATCGAAGTGTGTGAGTGTTTACATTGCCGCCCCATACTTCTTTCATGTTCAACCTCCGGCAATGGAGGATGTACAAATTGCTGCAGCGTTAGTGCATAAGATGCAAAAATATGTAAATCAAATAGCAAAAAGATGTCACCGCAAGAGGCGATGTTGAATGATTGTAATTCATCCTAATAGAACGTTGTAAATACTTTACATACTGCAAGTGGCAGTATGTAAACACGTCCTGCCGCTCCCGCTGCCCTTCCTTTGAAGTTTTCGCAAAAAACCGCCAACTACGGTAGCGCAGGGCAGTGGCAGTAGCATGAGCACTGTCAGCGCGAGGGACGTGTTTACATACTCGCGCTGCCCACTTCCATACTCACGTCCAGGGAATATAAATATAAATAATAAGGGAGCTGCATATAAACTAGAGGTGTCAAGCTATGTGACTTTTGACCTTCAATTATTGTTCTTTTTTGCATTAATGACCAGGTTCTCGTCCAATCAGATTCTAAAAATATTTCATTAGGTTTACGCTTTCTTTACTAATATATTTTCTATAGCGAATATATGCAACAATCAATATTTATTTTACAGCAAAATAGTGGCAGTTATTTTTACTTAACAACATTATTATATACATATTACCGGTATTGTATGAAAAAGAAATGAAGTTCAGACATATATTTTATTAAAGTAATAATAGCGCCCCATGACGTCTCATTGTGAAGCCCCGGGATAAAATAAAACGTTTCAATATTCTAGAACTATCTCTCCTATTACGTTCATTATTATCAAAGTTCTTCCATTTGAAAGCAGCATGTGGTGGGTAAATACACATAATACCACATAAGTGTCGCTATGAATTTTCTATATCTCTATAGAGAAACGTAAGGGGTTTGAGATTTATTGCTTTTGGAGTTGCACCAGCAATTGCCTCCTTATTCTGAATGTGTTGGTATTTTGTGTGGCGTTTGATTATTTTCTATGAGCTTTGCTGAATGATAAACTTCATCTCGATCGTTAATTCGCGATTCAGAATAGGAGTGCAAAAGGGGAGGTTTAATAACGCTATTTTCCGAAGGGTGCTAAACGGAAGGTCTCGGATTGACGTCTTATACAATTTAACTATTGCGTTTCTCATTTGCTTTGATGCTTTGGACTTAAAACATACTTTCCAATGTACAGGGAACTTAGGGCTTCCTTTTCAAATTTCTTCGCAGCGTTTTTCTTTCACTTGCTTTAGATTCTACTGTGATAATAATAGGGGATATTTTACTTTAATTTAAGATTGATGGTTTTAGTTTTGGTGTAGACAGTCTGTCTGCTTAAGCCATTATCAATCATTGTTGATAAATTTAATAAGACTGGAAAGGCAGAGTTTGAAGGATGAATTCGTTGAGAGGTCGAGAAAGTTTTACACTTGAAATATTAGTTTTCGTTTGCATTAAAATCCTTTTGAATTGCAGTATTTGCAAAATTCTTCTTGGTTTCGTAAGGTACGAACAACAAGTCATGTAGTAACACACGTTAGTATAACTAATTCAAAGAATTAAGTAACATTGTAACGTGCTTTATAAATGATGCGCATCGTAATAAATTATGACTCTAAGGCTCCGAGTTAAAAACATGTTTTATACTTCTCGCGGACAGTCATTCCCTATTCGATTACCCCACACACATTCATTTGTTTAAAGATAAATATTGTATATAGAAGTCATTGAGTGTGACGTTATTAAAACAATAAAAGAATTCCTTGACCTCGTAATTATTTCATTAGGATCCATTGCTTCACTAAAGGCTGATTGAATCATAGACACACAGACAACCACATAGGTCTCCTACCCATCTGCCTACTACTAGAAAAAACAACACTTCCGAATTTTACTGGGCATGTAATCTACATTTATGGTCCTCATCAACAATTACAGTTGCATAGCCATTAATCGTACACATAAAATGGCTATAAAACCGATCGCATTTCGGTATGGGTCTAATCGCCCTGCCGCAATGAGATTAACTCGTATTTATTCATGATTTGTACTTATGACGTTCTGGTGGCCTGCCAGCGGTTTTGTTTCTGTCCGGCTTCTTAATGTCCTAACTGTTCGTTAGGTCCTAAGCAAAGTACTGATAGTGCAACCAAGAAATGACATATTTCAATTCATTTTCAATATATAATAGATCCTATAATCCAATATACATATATCCAATATATAATAGTATGTATCCTATAATAGGTACTTCGAAATAATTTGCATCAACAAAACAACCAATTTTTTCAAGAAAGTATACTAAATAATTTTAAATTACTAAGAATGTCATCATCAAGAGTTTCTTTATCTATATACGAGTACTACGAGTATATCTACATACGATTAAAGAGGATGTTGGTATATCTGATGTATATGTAGACTTCGACACCATTCGATCGATCACCATGAAAGTTGACACATATATGTATTTTTTCATGGAGAAAGTTTTTATGATATTGACTTTGTTGTAACTCGTCACTAGATGGCACTGCAGCACATCAACTTCTATATCGTTCAACCGATTGCAAAAATCATATCGACGGCAAAATAGAATAATTTGTAATTTTATATACAGAGGTAAATAAATATACACAGGCAGGACAACGTCTGCCGGGTACAGCTAGTACGATATAGAATGTCATACAAAATGTCATACAAAATGTCATACATAAATGTCATGAAATAAAGAATAGGCATATGAGATCACAATAAAGATAGAAATGATAGATATGACAATATTAGAAAGTGACAATAAACTAAGTCCTAATCCACATTTGAATTTGTTACCATCGATTTGCCGTTGAATTAATCACTTCTCCTTCGAAATTCTTATACAATAATTCGCTACATACTGTCAAAGGTGATAGATTTTCAATGTTCTAAAGTAAGTTTTTGCATTTGCTCTGTTTTAATTAAGACTCAACTTCTTACTAATAACCTCAGTTTAATCATTGTTTAAATTTTTTTGTCACCTACTAACCTCTATAGAGATCTATTTTTTTTTTAGAAAAGGACAGGTTATTTGAAGCTGTTGTTAAATTGTAGTAGTGTTTATAGCGTTTCCTTGCTCTCTCTCTCTCTCTCTCGCTTGAAGAAGTATAATGTAGCTTAATTGATATCAAATTATAATGCATGCTACAAACCTGACAGGTCCTATTGTTTTATCGGCAGATTTGTACATTTCACTCAGTGTTTAAATAATTACTATTAATGAGGAAATCATAACAATATTACAGTTCAATAAAATTCAATATTGAAACGATTAAAAGAACGATTATGGAGAATAAAGTGAAGTGAAGTGATAGTGATGGCGGAACACTGGTCCTGGCTGACGGGGGCTGAAGCGGGGGAGTACACCTACAGCCCCCCTACAAGGCCCTGCCGTCCACCTCACAGGCCCTTAGTGAAGGTCGCTACAAGTGCACATCTGCATACTATCGCCAGGTAAGTGGAAGATTAAAAACTAAAGTAAGCATGGAAATATAACAAAGGCATCTACAAAAGGATATAGGTTCAGGGCTGTCCACATGATGGTAAATGGCCCCTAGCATCTATGGGCACCTGGAACACCAGGGGTGATTACAAGTATGCCAACGACCTTGCCGGATTCTATTCATAGCTCTCTCGAAGAATCCCAATCGCAACTCAATTGGCAATTCGGGTTGGCGGTATAAAGTGTCTTGAAAATTACACAATAGGCAGCAGATCCTTGACCAGAAAGTGTGGATGCGCAGCCTTTCAATTTTCGATCGATTTTACCAGCAATGTTAGGACTTACGATTTCAGCATCCTGTTTACTGTAAGAATCTGACGAAGTGGAGTTGTTATTTAACAAACTCTGATCACTCCTTTATCTTGTGACTCACTGCCCTAATATCAGCATTAAAAATGCATTTTGAATTGTACTTGTAAATGAATAATTTGACGTTGTTTTCTTTGGGAAGTTATGTCCTTATCACCAAACTACTGTCGCTGCTGCCCATCACCTTTGTTGAGACCTAGTAATCAACCTGGAATAAGTGTGCTAAAGTGGCAATGGGCAGATGCCACAGGACCGATAACCGATGAGTTAGACGAGTGCTCGAATAGAGGACACGTATCAGGAAGCGCAATGTGGAATGCTCTCCGACCAGGTGGAACGAAGATTTGAAGAATTTCGTCGATGGTGACTGGATGAGAAGAGCCGATTATCGGATGTGGTGGCGATCCTTGGGAGAAGGCTATACCCAGCAGTAGACAAATACACGCTGATCGGATGCCATGGTAATTTGATCTTGCAAGATTATATATAAAAAAATACATGGAAAACTTATATGAAAGAAAATCTGCCATTTCTAATTATATGCCTTTTAATAAGGGCTCGAAAATTGCCCATGTAGACAAAAACTTCTGACATCTCTTATTAAAAGCAGTTTTATTACGAACATACCGTCTCTTGTGGAGTCATCATTATCGCACGTCTTGCATTTTCCCATTTCGCACAAAAACAACAGACATCAGTATTCGTGACGTTTCAGTGAAAAATGGAGGAATTCTCCATGGAAATGTGTTCATAAGAGACCAAAGTTTTCAAAAAAATATATCCCCTTCTATTTTCAACCTTAGCTCGATTCGAAAAGAAGTTTGAAGTGAAAATAAATACATTTTCAAAACGCAAAACTATTTTGGTAAGGTATCTTCAGATTTCTTATTTTTGTTTTGGTCCTCAAGAGCGCAAATGCCCATTCTTCCATCATGAAACGTGTTACTAGCATAACAAAGTCCATTTTTCACTGTCACAAATGTAAACAGCCGTTGTGATGACATCGAAAAACAAATTTATGGCTGCGTTCCAGCCCG
Organism: Sesia apiformis; assembly: GCA_914767545.1. NCBI lineage: Eukaryota > Metazoa > Arthropoda > Insecta > Lepidoptera > Sesiidae > Sesia > Sesia apiformis. Next base: position 441,970 of record OU611964.1, read on the forward strand.
TATTTTTGCTTGGGAATTGTTAATGTTTTCATGTGAATATATAAGTTGGTCGTTTCGTTTCCTACTGGACGTTGACAGGTTGATGAATTGTTGTAGTGCCTCGGAGGATTTCATTAAAAGTTAATCCACGAAACTATGAATATTTCATAATGGTTACTTTTGTATTGTGACTGTTATGCGATACAATTATCGTATTAGACATGGGAATTGTGAATTTTAAAATACCTCTGATCCGTTAGCTTTTGAGCAATTTTCTTAGATTACTCCAACATTTCAGTACATTATATTAATTCGTTACATGACTTGTGATTTACGAAATAAAGTTTGGGCTACATTGAATAATAATGTTGTTGTGTGACCTTTGACCTTTAATTGTTCATTTTTATATTAATGGCGTAATATGGTATGTCTATGTTAGTAGCCTTATTAGGGCGAGCTGCGCTTTTTTGGTCATTGCAGTCTTTTGTTAAAGAGGCAAATGAACTCGATATGTACAAACGGCAAAATAGATAAGTTTTCATGCAATAGACTTTGTTCGCAGACCAGACGCTGAAGCAACTACTATGGAACTACTAATACTGCTACTACAACTGAATTATGAAAGTTATGAAAATTTGTTATCAATTCGGTGAATGTAGGGTGCATTCCCACAGCCGCTGTGAGCACTGGACTGGCCGCGCTACTCACAGAAGACTAACTTGAAATGTACTGCATTTCCTACTTGATCCTATTTCCCTAATGTACGTACGTATTTCGGTAGTGAGTGAGATAAGCCAGAACCCATTCCCATGATTTCCTGTCCGTTTAGTATTTTTTGTTTCTCGATTAAATACAAGCCCTTATTTACTTCCTATCCAATCCTATCCCTCCCCATTTCCCCAACCCTTTCTCCCAATCCATTCCTTAATCTGCAACCGTAGGCAGCTAACATTTATCATTCTGGATTGATGTTGGCATGTACCGCGGATGTTTATGAACGACAGTATCCACTTACAGGTGGACTGTAAGGATGTCCGCCGTAATTTATTCCCAATAAAAATCAGTTAACGTCGTATTTACGTGTGCGCGTGGTCTCGTACATAGGCCAGTTGCTTGTGTACTTTTATTTTTCCGTCTGTGCGCATATCAGGAACCTATGTATATCTACGTATATATCAATGTACGTATGTAATTGTGCCCAGGTGGTGTGGTGTGGTGTGGTGTGGCATGGTGTGGCATGGTGTGGTGTGGTGTGGTGTGGCGTGTGGTAAAAAGTTTTAGATTATTAAAAAAGACATCAGGCGGCTCTGTCGGAAGGGAAAGGGAAATTTTCGTTTTATTCGTACGTTTTACAAAACAGTGTTTATATATAAAAGTTGAAGAACACCTGTATGTATAGTCGATGGATTTTTTGTTTGGGACTTTTTGAAAAGCTTTCAGTTTCATAATCCCTTATATTCAAACTTAACCGAAATATGAACGCCTCTTTTTTTTTGCCGAATTTTAGACCAATCGTTTGTTCGGAAATTACACTTTTACGACCTAGAATGTTAGATTTGAAATTTCATATTTCAATGTGTACGAGTATATATGGGTGGTTCTACAAAAAATGGGTAACTCAATGTCATCAGTCAATAGATACGAAGTGTTATTATATTTTGTTAATATTTCATTGTATCTTGAAACAATTAAAAGTCTTCTATTTGGTCACCCAATTTCAGCTATTTATTTTAAATACAAGTTTGTAAAAAACCACAATATATTCTCAAAACGTCAGTTCTTTGGCATGTCACAATCCCAAAAACGCGCAATCAAGTGGCTGTGTATTAAATATTACCTTTAATTTAAGAAAACTTACTGTTTCACGATAATCTGTAATGTACTTAATAATGTAATATTCACGACTTTCATAATATAATATTCTCACCGTGTTGTAAAAATAATAAGAAACTTTGTGTTCAGTTTTATTCGTCAGTCCGTTGTGTGATGTTCGAATTTGAAATTCCCGCTAAATATTACCGACTCAAGATGAAATCCCTGTTAAATTTTAACGTTGGTAGTAAAGTTACCTGCAGACCGCGCCATTTGACGGCTGCCATTATTGTGTCAGTGCTAGAATTGTGTTTACCATGTAAACGCGTGCCGATCCAGCCAAAATTTCAGTACTGTGGTGAGTCGTTATTTCCTTGTAAACCTGTGTTATATTTTAGTGTATACATAGTTAACTATGATTTGTTAAAATGTAGCTTGTTGATATTCTAAAATACCAAAAGAAACATTAGTTCTATTTATAACCTCAAATTCATGTCTTTTTCGTCAGTCCGTTGGCGTCAGTTCTTTGTCTGATATTGCGCCAGAGGACTGACGTGTTTCCAGAGTACTGATGTTTTTTGTTTTAGATCACTTTTATCTCAACTGTTAGCGTGTGCAAACATTTTTTTTTACTTATTTCAGTTTAGAACATCATGCCGCCTCCTAAAAAAACAAAATTGGACTCGGGAAGATCTATTAAAATAGAAAAGAGAAGCCGAAAAGGCTCGCTTAGCTAGAATTAAAAGTGACCCCATTAAATTAGCTGAATACAAAGAGAAACAAAGATTGCAGTACTTAAAAAAAGGAGAAAGGACAAAGAAAATATGTTAAAGAAATGACACCTCGGGAGCAACGATTAACTAGAAAAAAATGGAAAAAATATTCATCAAACTACAGGCAAAAAAAACAACTATTGAAACAAACCACTAATAATTTTATACACCAAAATACTCCTTCAACTACTGACGATGTAGTACAACCAATAGTTGGTGAAGAAATGAGATCTAGAAAGACAAAGAAAGTCTAGAAATAAGCAATTAAAAAAGATGGAAGCAATAATTTAAAAACTCAGAACTAAACTGAATACTCAGCGTCAAAAATATAAAGGAGTTAAAAAGCAGTTATAGAAAGTTATAAAATCTGTTGAAAAAAGTCCATAAACCAGAATTGAAGAAATGAGTGAAGATATAACTAAAAAGAAAGAATTAGTGAAGGCACTTTTCGGTGAAGTTATTAAAAGTCAATTAAAAGAAAACTACACTAAAATAAAGAGCCGTGAAGATAAAAAAAAGTTCAAACAAGCTATATCTGGAATGTAGTAGACAAATGCAAATTATGGAGAATACAAAAAAACAAAGCAGTGACTTATAAAAAAACTGGACATAACCTTCCAAACAAAAAAATAATTAACGGCAAAATTAAAGTGCAAAGTTTTGTTCAGCAATTTTTAGAAGATGATTCTAACAGCCGTCAAGCAGCAGGAAAGAAAGAATTTGTGTCTCGTAAACAAATTAAAAAACAGCAGAGATATTTACTTGATAGTATGAAAAATCTTCATAAGAAGTTTTTGAAAACCATTCCATTTATAATCAGTTATACCCTATTTACCCGACTCCAACCATTTTGGGTGGTACCCCCTACATTGGTCAAACCGTGATACTTATGCTTGCACGGTCCACGAAAACATGGACCTTCAACTTGCTGCTCTAAAAAAGGCAAATATTCTCACAACAGTGAGTAATCATCAAAGTATGTTGGAAATGCTTTGTTGCGATCGATATTCTGAAAGATGTCTAGAGAGAACATGTGATTAGTGTTGCTCAAAAACTTTGACTTATGCAGAATTCGATAACTCAGAACCGATCTTAATGACACAGTGGGTGAGTAAGAAAGAGTCCATAAATGATCTGAAAACGAAGAAAGTACGATTTGTGATGAAATGTAAAAAAGAAACACAGGAAATCTTACCTAGAAATCTCATTATTAAACTTGAAAACGACATGGCTAAATTTTTCCGGCATTCTTTTAACATAGTACACCAGTATAATGCTATTAAACAATTGAAAGAGTCTTTATCTGAAAATGATGCCGTAGTACATATGGATTTCTCAGAGAACTTTTGTACTAAATACAACCAGGAAATCCAATCCTTTCATTTTGGTGATTTGCGCACCCAAATTTCATTACATACTGTTGTCGTTTACCTTAAAGACTCTGTTGTTTCATACTGCACTATGTCATCTAATTTGTCTCATAACGCCGGAGCAATTTGGGCCCATCTAAAACCTGTGCTGGCATCACTGCCATCAAATATTCAAAAAATTCACTTTCTCAGCGATGGTCCTGTAACTCAATACAGGAACAAATCTATGTTTTATGTATTGGGCTGCAAAATGCAAGACATGCATCCTAATATTATGCAATATACCTGGAACTTTCATGAAACTGGGCATGGAAAGGGGGCACCCAATGGTGTGGGGGCCACTTGTAAACGAACAGCAGATCAAGTGATTGCTACAGGAGGTGATATAACTAACTTGAAGGAGTTTGCTTGTCATCCGTATAAAAGTGGATGTGATCGAAGGCTGTGAAATCGAGCAGATGAATACCTTGATTAATGATAAGTCGTCTCAAATGGTCGCCTTTAAGGGGACACTATTGGTGCATCAGGTGACTGGCTCAGCTTACATTCCCAACAATCTTACAATGAAGTCACTAAGTTGTTTCTGCGACCCTGACGGATGTGATCATTACAAGCTGGGATCTATTCATTATCAGACAGAAATGTCAGCTAAGCATAGTACACGTCTAAATAATTCTACCGTATTCAGAGACTCTGAAGATGATGATATACCTTTATCCACTTACGTGAGAGACATTAATGACCGCTCTAAATTGGATAGCAATCTATCAACACCAGGAGTTAGTCGTTATAGCAGTGGTGATTATGTTTTGGTCAAATATGTCACAAGGAATGCAGAATATCATTATGCAGCGATCTGCTCTTCTGTTGATGATGACGGTGAATTGAGAGTAACTTTCCTCAAAATTTGTAACCAGAATGGCACTCTGTTTAAATTGAATGAAAGAGATGTATCAGATGTTCCGATAGATCAAATAATAAAAAAAATACCCGTACCAAACCTCATTACAAAAGGGAATAGAGTGTTTTACCAATTTAAGGAAAAAAAATATGTTTTTAAAAGTAATTATTGTAGTGTTAAACTATTTTGAAACATTAATTTTATTTTTTGTTGAGAAAAAGATCTCATTTTTATTACTTTCAGTTATTATAATTTTATGTTGACGCCTTTAAGGCGTAGATTGTCATATTTTAGTTTCTATTATTTGTTGATTTCTTAGAGAATGTACACTACAAAGTAAAACTAAATCAAAGTAAGATAAGTTAACAATAAAACGTTATTAAAAATGTCAGAAGGCTGTTTTGAAGACTGAGATAGTTTACTTTTCATAGTATTACATAGTAATTGTTATTAATTCCATGTTAATTGGTACCTTTAAGGCAGAGATAGTCATATTTTTGTTTCAATTGTTTGTTGATTACTTAGAAAATGTATACTGTTAAGCTAAACTACCTCAAAATAGTATAAGTTATAATGTAACGTTATTAAAAATGATAAAAAGCTGTTTTGAAGGCGGAGATAGTTCTTTCTCACAGTATTACATATTAATATTTTTTTTAATAGTTACTTAAGTGATTTAATACTTAAAAGATATGTGCTATTATTAGATTCTAAGAGATTTGTTCCAAGTTTAAAGAAATTTCATACATTTCTTATGAAGTTGTGTATTTTATCAGTACTATGTTACCCTCGTCAGTCCCCTGGCAGTCAAATTCAGAAAAATCAAGATATCTCAGAATCTACTTTAAAAAGTGACTGGCCCGATCACGAGCAATATATTCATTGCATTAGCTATCTCAAATACCCGAATTTGTAGAAATTTGATTTAAAAACTATAGTAAACAAAATATCCTTAAAAGTTACCCAACTTTTGTATATTCACCCATATATGTATGTGTATCTATTTAAATTATATTTTTTTAAATATAATTTAATTTTAAATATTAATCGTAAAGTACCTTTGGGTAGAACAGAGAGGGACGCGTTGGGAGGTGCGATGGAAATGTAATAAAATAAATATAACTTAAAACATTATTCACAAAAATACTTGCAATTACTGATATGTTTACTGATAAAGGATAATTTCTCTTTGTACCGTATCTCATCAAATCTGGCACCCGCTCCCCATAATGAGGTAAACAATAAAAGCAAACGTGGCACACGCCGCTTATATTTGAAAGCGGAAAATATAAAAAATTTACATATAAAACAAGTCGCGATTCTCGCGTATATTTATACGTCCCATGGCAACACTGCGTGAGGCGAATGGGGAATGTTAAAGCTGGCAACCCATACGTCGATTACTCATCGTTCGTTTGTCTCCTCCTTTTGTGTCTTCTGTGATTTCTTGATCAATATTTTGAAAAACAAGTACCTACCTGGCTACCGGTAAAGTTATAGAGATTTGGAACTAGTGAATGAGTCTTCATATTCATCTTCATATAATGGTAAATCGAAGTAGTTTTTCAAGTAATTTTCTGTAATGGAGTGTAGGCTTTCTCGGCCGGTGTCCATATTAATTGAATCTTACGGGCTACTTCGCCGAAGCGCTAACCATTCACTATCTGATAGGCCACCCGTCAAACGCGATAACGAAACACATTAAAACGCGATAATTGTTTATACTGATAATAATTATCATCATATTTATATATCATACGTTCATATCGAGGTGTCCACCACCCACGTCCACCAAACACCTATAATTGTGAACCATTGAACGAGATGTATTAAACGATGCACCGTGTAATTATAATGAAAGTTTTAGTTCACGTAATTACATACGCGGAGTGCAACTCCGCGCCGTTATTTTCTGACCGGTTGCTGTCGGTGTCAAGAATTTGTCCCGGATTATCAGCCCTATGTTTTTATCTCAAGAGTGAATGTTTAGGCAGGAACCCCCGTCCGAATCCGAAGTTAACATCAGATTAAGTAGCTCTTCAGAACATTTCATAACACAATAGAGGTGATAGCTAACACAGAGAAATTGCATATCTCTCAGGAGATCCGAATCATCGCTTTGAATGTCGCGCTGGGAATCGGAAGAATCAGGACTATGCCAATTCAGAGCGATATTGCATTTATACTTTTGCAATTTTTCTAGCTGTTTTTTTTATTAGTACAAGTAGCTGACAAGCAGCAGTACTAACGTATTATTTTCAACCATTTAATTCATAATCTTTTGTATAGATAAAAACTGCAAATAGACTCGACCCGTTGGCAGTGGACATGAGTAGTTAATGAGAATGAATATTTTCACAAGTAAATTCCATAAATCATTAAACTTTTACAAGATGACAATTGTTATAAGCGTCTCTGAAGTGTTAAAATAAATAACAATTCCGCTGGTAATTAATCTTAAGAAAAGATCTTATATTTTACTTGCTTGTTTTTACGATTTTAAGACTCTTTTGTTTGAATATATCGTCTTTAAGTCGTCATGTATGGGTTAAATATAAAATGGTTATCAATATGTCAAACAATCCGTAAAGAGATAAAGATTTATTTTTATACAGAGAAGAAAGGGTTGGGAAAATAAATAAGGAATGGGAATAGGCTCAAGCATATCTGTCACTACGAAAATCGCGTACGAAAATTTGAAGGTAGTCGAGTGCGCAGCGTGGACCCTGCAAACCCACAATTTCACCTAACATATTGCTTTTAACACGTCGCTTTTCTTTGACTTTGTTATTATTTTCTTGCAGTAAAACTACAGCAAAGGCAGCCCTTTAAAACTCAATCAGTTCATTCGCCCATTTTTCTTTCTACCCCTCAGGTGAAAAAACTGTCAGAGGTGCGTTCATTACCGGCTGACGGATTGTTTCCACGGCCCCCAGACGCGCATGATTGATGATTAAGATTGCACAACACGGCATAGAGTAAACATTAGTTGTCGTGAGGAAAATTATTCTCCCTAATGATAGTTTTGAAAATTATCATCATTAGGATGGGAATTTGCAGGTGGAATGGAAAATGAATCTACATATACGTAGAGACTTCTAAAGTAGTCACGGCAAGTGATGTTGAATTTTTTCTTGTATTGTAACGTCACAGTTTTCCAATTTGTGCCAATAAGATCAATTAAATAGTACATTGTTACCCTAGGGGTGAAAGTGACTTATTTCAGTCCCGAGACTGGGTTTGGTGCCCGAGCGCAGCGAGGGCGCCAATAGGTCGAGGGACTAAATAAGTCTTGAACCCCTAGGTAAACACTGTGCTTTTCATTACGAATACAAGGAAAGTAATTTAAAAAATATACTCTTTAATTAATGGGTGCGTTTCTTTATGTTATTTCAATTTTACATCGCGCTGTATAGCGCTGGAGTGGCTGTATAGGAAGTTAGATCATGGTTACATAGAAATGTGAAAATAGCTCTTTTTTTTCTTAATTTTTCAGTTGTCTGTCAGTTGAAAACGCTCACCCTAGGGTGTATTGGGCTATTTTCACTTCGCTCCACAGGCAACTTCGGACCTACTTTCAGAGTATGAGTACTGAAAAATCATTTTTTATTATGTTGAATCTCATCTGTACTAATCAAGAGTTGTATATGGCAACTAAGGGATTAAATAGCTGCTATTACAACCGCTGAGGAACTACACCTGTAAAAGAGTGAACTTGCTAAGCCGTTAGGCCAGCAGCGTGGCGATTTCAGACCATACAATGTGCGGAGGTCCATGTCTGAATTGCTCTGTGATTGTTTCAATTGTCATAGCGGACAGACATCTTCAGATACATCTTCGAATTATCATTATCGTGCCTTACTGGATTTCTGGATAATGTTTAATCACTTCGCACGCGTAGACAGGTACTTGAAGAAAGAAATTTAGAGTGATCTAAATTTCCATATACTTATATGAAATACATGAGCAGTTGTTTGCTTAAGCAAAGGTCCATTTTTGTCTGTATCTACATCTTCATCAACATTTCAAACATTCATTCAAAAATTTCAAACCGCGAACCCATAGGCTGTAGAACGCGATTTTGCAAGGGCGGCGGCGAACTCGCATGCCTTCAGCTATTGCAGGTGCCCACGGGCGGCAGTCACGGACCGTCTCCTTTCCTCCAAAAAAAATCATGATTGTACTTTTTATATCAGGAAGTCCAAGTAGCTTCATCATTTTCATTTACAGCTTGTTTCCATCTAGTACTGAGTATAAACCACCTTTCGTTTGTAAACCCTTCTTACCGGCCGGTCATCAACGCACCTTACCGGCCGACGACCGACGCTTCATTTACCTTCCTTAGGCCAATATTAAGAGTTTACACCACCTTGTTTAGCTCACCTACCAGCGTTTTAACTTACTACGACGTCGGATCTCGAGATAGCTTAAACATATCAATTTCATGAACTATTCTATTATTTTATTGAATTAATCATGATTAATCATAAAGCGCTTAGTGTTTTCACATAAGTCTACCTGTAGAAATGTATTTGCAACATTAAACTAATTTTGAAAGTAGATAATATAATTTCCGGTCACGTATGAAATCAGTTAAAAATTGTACCGTTTCCCTGCAATTTGGTAGCATACAACAAAGCCCCGCGCGGCCGTACATCACGGCTCGACGTCTGGGCACTGGCTGGTGGAAAGTGATTCTGAGGCCAATGGGCCGTGGGATGGGAATCGCGGACTGAATACTAAATCCGTGTGGGTACCCTATGTTTTTTGTTTATGGCAAGCAGCGGACGTTATCATAGAGTATATAATTAACGTCGTGTACAGTATTTTTGGATAAAATATGCATTACATAAGAACATATAATTTATCGCCGACTCACGCGATCCGGCACTGCCCTCGAAAAGCAACGCCTTAAGCCGAGGTCCGTTCCTTCCGCCAGTCATTCGGCATGGAAGACGTTAGGCTCGTTGCAATATATGGTACTCTTCCTTCCTGGCTGAAAGCCTTCTGCGCTCACTCTAACACCTTCCACTAAAGTACGATCAGCGGTCTTGGACTTAGACTACCAGATCATCCTAACTAAGAGTACACTTTATTGCTTATCAAAGAATACAGCGAAAATGACACAAAGTTCAAATTAATAGGTATGCAAAATGTAGGTTTATCGCCAAAGCGACCTCTTCCGTGCAACTTTTGGTGTGTTACTAAGCGTATTATTAAGTGTTACTAAAGGACTATTTAATATTATCTACAATCCGACGGCAAGGTCGGTGACGTGAAGAGAATTACGGGAGGGATTTAGAGCAGCGCAACACCGAGGTGGGTAGCACAAACGAAGGGAGGCTTGTACTCAGCAGTGGGTGGAAACAGGCTGATAATAATGATAAGGTTTTAAACAACTAGACGCAACTGGAAACACCAACTAAACACTGACTGTCCAAAATATGAACAAATGTGGAAAGTTGACGCAGGCCTACACCAGGCAACTGGTCGAGGAAGGCTCGAGGTTTTAATCAATATATTTAAATTACCCCTCCCTCGCAGAAGACTACCCTGATATGCACTGCATTTCCCACTTCATTATATTCCCCAATGTACGTACGTGTTTCGGTAGCCAGTGCGATATGCCAGAGCACATCCCCATTCTATTCTATCCCTTCCCATTTCCTCAACCCGTTCTCCAAATCTATTCTTACATCAACAAAGTTAGGCAGCGCATCCGGGGCCGTGACAAAGTTAGTCGTTCTGGACTAATGTTGGCATGTACCGCGGGTGTGCATGGGCGACAGTATCCACTTACCAGCAGGTGGACTGTATGCTCGCTTGCCACCTTCTGTCTATAAAAAAAGTGTCTACACCTTTTTTTACACACATCTGCACCAGGCAATTGCTCGAAGAAGGCTGAAGAAAATGATTTTAATTAATATCTTTAAATTGCAAAACACTTAATTTGCATTTGACCTTCATTTGAATCAATGAACATGAATCTACCTCACCTAACCAACAATCTTCTCTAATAACTGCTAACATCATGACTTGCTTCCAAGTACGATTACGCCCTTCATCTGTAACCATCCGTAGCCATCATTTACCGTCCTAAAACCAGTGACATTGTACGGCGTCTTATTGATGGGGACTTAAAAGTCATAATCCTTTGTCAGACGTATCTAAGTTAATAGCAGGAATTACAACAAACACATACGATAACGATACACTTAAGGTCTTTGGAAAATGATTTTATATTATATACAATTATACGAGTATATACAGTTACAATTATATACGAATAAGATTTTATGGCTTTAAGCATACAGATTGTACATACAATTTTAATAACTGTGCTGTTTACATTTAGTTATAGCTTAAGTAGTTGCTAATAATATTATGTTGATCCTTAATGATATATTCTGCAATGACATAGGTTAAATTAAAAAGTTTGTATAAGATATAATGACGTGTACGCTGCAGTGGACATTATTCTTAGAGATATCATCAGGATGGTAGTCGGTTTGATATTTGCGATTGTGACGGTCACCATCGCTGATGGCGTGATAGGTACGGCTGAGGTGATGAGCCATGTGACTGCTCATTTTGGGAAATCTTTGGAAGAGTGCCGTGAAGAGGTAAGTCTTTTTATGTTTACCTGTAATAAAATAAAAATGATTTCTTGAATGAGGATTCAGAAAAAAACAAGGAAACCTTGTAGTCAACGACATTACAATTATCAATCTATAAAAGCTATACTTTTAAACCCATTTTTGGCTTGTAACTGAAATTCATTTCATTTTGTTGTAATTGATGTAACCGGATAAAAAAGCTGAAATTCGTCTGTGGACTCGTGCCTCGGAGAAGCCTATATCCAGCAAAAAAGAGACGAGCTGGTGGTATGGTATGCTGTTTATGTATTTACTAACAAAAAAAAATTCATTATTCTGTCTACTCTCTGAAACGCCTTCAATACGTTTTCCCTATTAAAACCAAGGGGTGTATGGGGTCCCAACCTACATCTCTGGGACCCAAGCCAACCTCACCGGCTCGTGGTGCACCCTGCCGACCAACGAACGAGGCTCTGGCGACCCGCCACCACGCACTGGACCAGCGCGGCGGGTTACGGTCCACCCCCCCCCTATGGCAGAAAAAGTAAAACGGCCCCAAGTTCCCGGCGGCTCCAGTCGCAACACCGGCGTGGACGACGGGCGCTGGTCGAGCGCTGGAGCCAGGGGTGCTAAGAATCTCCGGGCGGGATTCCACCGTCGAACGACCAGGGCTTTTGACATGGATCACCGACGTAGGTTGTCACTGGTGACTTACAACACGCGCACTTTGAGGACAGACGAGAAGATCGCTGAGCTGGAAGAGGAGATAGGCAAGTTGCACTGGGATATATTGGGGTTATCAGAAATCCGAAGAGAGGGGGAGGACACGATAACCCTGAAATCCGGCAACTTGTTCTATTACCGGGAGGGCGACCAGCAGTCCCAAGGTGGTGTCGGGTTTATCGTCCACAAGTCCCTCGTAAATAATGTTGTAGCCATCACGAGTGTGTCGAGCAGGGTCGCGTACCTTATACTCAGAATATCCAAGAGATATTCGTTGAAGGTCATACAGGTCTACGCACCGACCTCGCCACACCCGGATAACGAAGTGGAAGCAATGTATGAGGACATTAGTAGAGCCATACATGCTTCGAAAACACACTACAATATTGTTATGGGGGATTTCAACGCGAAACTGGGCAAAAGAGGCGACGATGAGTTGAGAGTGGGGCAATTTGGATGTGGGCACCGGAACCAGAGGGGCCAGAGGCTGGCCGACTTTCTTGAGAAAGAGGGACTCTTTATGATGAACTCTTTCTTCAAGAAGCCGGCTCATAGGAAGTGGACCTGGATGAGCCCCGACGGTTCCGTTAAAAATGAGATAGACTTCATTATGGCCACAAAGAGACAAATATTCAATGATGTCTCCGTGATCCACAGGGTGAAAACCGGTAGTGATCACCGAATGGTTAGAGGCACATTGAATATAAACGTCAAGTTAGAAAGGTCCCGCCTGATGAAGTCTACGCTCCGACCTACTGCTGCCCACATACAGAATCCCGAAAGCTTTCAGCTTGAACTGTCAAATCGCTTCGATTGCCTAGAGGATTGCGTTGCAGTGGACGATATCAACAACAGGTTGGTAGAAACTGTCCATACGGTGGGGTCTAAATTCTTCAGACATCGTCGAAGAGATGGACCCCAAAAGCTCACCGACCACACCCTCGACCTCTTGGCGGAACGACGTTCGATGACACTGCAGACTCCTGATGACGCGGAAGCATATCGGCAGCTCAATAGACGGATTCACCAGTCCTTGCGACACGACATCCGTCTCTTTAATACTAATCGTATTAAGGAGACGATAGAGCGGAATAAAGGCTCCAAAGTGTTCGCAAGAGACTTATCTATTGGGCAGAGCCAGTTGACGAAGCTGAAGAGGGAGGACGGCAGTGTCACTTCCGACAAACAAGAGGTACTGAGGGAGATCGAGAAGTTCTATGGACAGTTGTATACCTCGGTCGCTAAACCTGTTGGCAACTTGGCCAAAGACCCAAGAGCCAAGTTGACCCGACACTATACCGAAGACATCCCGGACATCAGCCTGTACGAGATTAGGATGGCCCTCAAACAGCTTAGAAATAACAAGGCGCCGGGCGAGGACGGAATCACTTCAGAGCTTCTGAAAGCGGGTGGAACACCGGTACTGAAAGTCCTTCAGAAGCTCTTTAATTCCGTCTTGCTCGAAGGTATTACGCCGGAGGCATGGAACAGAAGCGTGGTGGTGCTCTTCTTCAAGAAAGGTGACAAGACCTTGTTGAAGAACTATAGGCCCATCTCGCTTCTGAGCCATGTTTATAAGCTGTTTTCGAGGGTTATCACGAATCGTCTCGAGCGCAGGTTTGATGACTTCCAGCCTCCCGAACAAGCCGGTTTCCGAAAAGGCTATAGTACCATAGACCACATCCATACGCTGCGGCAAGTTATACAGAAGACCGAGGAGTATAACTTGCCATTATGCTTAGCGTTTGTGGACTATGAGAAAGCCTTTGATTCGATCGAGACTTGGGCAGTGCTACAGTCCCTCCAGCGGTGCCATATTGACTATCGGTATATCGAAGTGTTGAAGTGTTTGTATAACAACGCCACCATGTCAGTCCGAGTACAGGAAGGGAGCACGGAGCCGATTCCATTGCAGAGGGGTGTGAGACAAGGAGATGTTATCTCTCCGAAGCTCTTCACCAATGCGATGGAAGACGCTTTCAAGCTCCTGGAATGGAAAGGACTCGGCATCAACGTTGATGGCGAATGCATCACTCACCTTCGATTTGCCGACGATATCGTGGTCATGGCAGAATCGCTGGAGGATCTTAGCACAATGCTCGGAGACCTCAATCGAGTTTCCCAACAGGTGGGCCTTAAAATGAACATGGACAAGACGAAAATCATGTCGAATGTCCATGTCGTGCCCACCCCAGTTTCAGTTGGGAGCTCGATTCTCGAAGTTGTTGACGAGTACGTCTACCTAGGCCAAACGGTCCAACTAGGTAGGTCCAACTTCGAGAAAGAGGTCAATCGACGAATCCAACTCGGCTGGGCAGCGTTCGGGAAGCTACGCAGCGTCTTCTCGTCCAAAATACCTCAGTGCTTGAAGACGAAGGTCTTCGACCAGTGTGTGTTGCCAGTGATGACCTACGGCACCGAGACGTGGTCTCTGACTATGGGCCTCATAAATAAGCTCACTGTCGCACAGCGAGCTATGGAGAGGGCTATGCTCGGGATTTCCCTACGTGATCGAATCAGGAATGAGGAGATCCGTAGACGAACTAAAGTCACCGACATAGCCTCTCGGGTTAGCAAGCTGAAGTGGCAGTGGGCAGGGCACATAGCTCGAAGAACCGATGGCCGATGGGGCAGAAGGGTTCTCGAATGGAGACCACGTACCGGCGGACGAAGCCGAGGACGTCCATCTGCTAGATGGACAGACGACCTCATAAAGGTGGCGGGCACCCGCTGGATGCAGGTCGCTGTCGATAGGTCTAAATGGCGGACAATGGGGGAGGCCTATGTCCAGCAGTGGACGTCTAAAGGCTGAGATGATGATGATGATGATGATTAAAACCAAGACTAATCTTGCTCAATCTTCCAATATCGATTATGCCGATGTATGCTTTCTAGATGCCATTGAAGATTTCTGAATAGATTTGAGCGTCTCAAAAACTTGAGTATTTGCTTTATTTTTTGCTTACGCAAGTTTGACCATATTTCTGAGTTTAGGAAGAAGCTTCAGTGGTTATAGGTCTACCGGAATCTCATGGCATAAAAAAATAATAAAAAATTGTGATTTTCATATGGCAATGTCAATTGTCACCTGTCAAATCAAAGTACGAGATTTGTCAACCGCTGCTGAGATTTTGTGATATCTTCTTGACAATTTGTTATTTTTGTGAAAATGTCGAAAAAGCCACTTCGATCTCAAGCGAGAAATATTGTTTTCAATGTGTATCGTAAAATAAGGGAAGAAGAAGGCGTAAATCAAACTCAATCTTTGATTTTAAAGCGCGTCGTAGAGTTGACCGGTAAGTTGGACTGAGTTGTTTTGATACTTTTAGTTTATTTTATATTTTTCTTACTTAATTGTAGCTTCTTTATAGGGGTTTCCAGTACTACTATACGGCGAATCGTAGGTGAGGGCACATCGAATGATGGTGTATTTTCCACGCCTGGTAAAAAGAGGAGAGGGGGGAAGAAGAAAATCAACTTGGAATACAACTTGGAAAATCATCGTATCGCTGATATAAAAGAATGGCTTCGTGCAAATGATGTCCATTATGATGATCTTTGGCGTAAATGTCAACTACTTGAAGTAGTGAAACAAAACATGTCTGCGCCCTTATATGAGATAGATGAAGTATTAAAACCGCACGGTCACGAAGTTTTAAGGCACATTGAACACTGAACCTTATCATTGCACATTGAACCCCATAGAAATGATTTGGGGTATAATGAAGCAAAAAGTTGCTGATAAAAATGTAAATAGGCCTGCAAGTGACATTAAATTATTAACAGAAGAAGCTTTCTCACAAATTGGTGCAGAGGTATGGCGAAAATGTTGTGAGCATGTAAAGAAAATTGAAAACGATTTCATCGAGCAAGATACAATAATTGAAATGCTGGAAGAGCGATTTATAATAAATACCTCTTTATCTTCATCATCTGATGAAGAACAAGAAATGCAAGTGGAGTTCTTGGAATCGTTTTCTAGTTTTGAATGAGGTGTTAAGTTATTAGTATGATTTAAATGATATATAATAAATTAGTACATAAAGTAATATACGACTGATTTATTTTTCATGACATATTTTCCTATGTTAAGAACCCGATGTATAACAACATTCTTGATACACATACTTAATATACTTCATGTTCATTAATACTAAAGACATAAATAAAAATTAAACAGTATCAAGATCGTTTAATCCAAATTCTCCAGTATTGCACACAACAAATTTTTATTTCCCAATTTGCCATGAGATTCCGGTAGACCTATACCTATTCGTTCTCGTCGTAATTGCCATATTCTTACACTCCTCTATAATGTTCTTAACAAACCTCCTCCTCCTACCTACCTGCGTGACCATCTCTCGTATATTTTTCCAAGATCTAGACTCCTTAGAACCCAAACCTTCTCCGTGTTAAAGATCTCATAATTCTCGTATATAAACTATTCTTATCGCCACAAGGGATTTTCAATACTCTAACGCAGGACTTAGGATGTGTGGTATGAATTGAAACGACAATCTGACATTTGTGATCTCTTACGGTTCTAAAATTCTATGAAAAAATTTCAATTTATTAGTATCGTTTTATTAGGGTTGCCATCTTGTTTTATCTTTTAGAATTATTGAATACTTCAAAAGATGTTTGTTCCAATCAACAGTCAGGCCTCTCCCCTGAGATCCTCGAGGAGTTCCAGCACTTCTGGAGTGAGGACTTCGAGGTGGTGCACCGCGAGCTCGGCTGTGCTCTAATCTGCATGTCCAACAAGTTCTCACTCTTACAGGACGACGCGAGGATGCACCATATGAATATGCATGACTACGTTAAGGGTTTTCCAAAAGGTAAAGACCTTTAGCCACGTTTAAAGTAAATATATCATTTACTACCTTAAATAATTTATCTAACTGAAGAGGTATTTCTAGAGGGCACAAAGAAGAAATAAGGTTAAACTTGATAAGAAAAATAATAATCAGAAAACCAATAAATCTATCGAACGATTCCTAAAGATGTCTCCTTGATATTTACAAAATTTCAGCATAATTACTACTTTAGAGACTTACGAGACTTAGATTCAACTAGGTTCAACTGTTTCTCTATAAAACCTTATTGTATCTATTTGAGGCACTATTGCCGCCTCAGTTTACTTTACAGGTACGCAGTTTTTGTACTAAAACTTTTACCACCAAAGTAAATCTAATGATAAAAAGTAAGTAAATCATGTGTGGTATCGTGGATGTCAGTGGGTGGACAGTATTCACTTACCACCACGTGGACTGTAGGCTCGTCTGTCACCTTCTAGATATAGGTATGTAAAAAATATCTTTCAGGTGAAATCCTGTCCGCAAAGATGGTGGAACTGATACATAACTGCGAAAAACGGTATGACGAGATAGAGGACGACTGCAGTCGCGTGGTGAAGGTCGCCGCTTGCTTCAAGGTCGACGCAAACAAAGAGGGCATTGCACCAGATGTCGCCATGATTGAAGCTGTCCTGGAGAAATATTGATTGACAACTATTGGAACTATTATGTGGCATACACAATTATATACATACATTACTTGAGTAGAAAAAAGGAAAAAAATATATTAGATCTTAGGCAAATCTTATTGCCTCACTGCGTTAAATGAGCGACTGAGTTTAAATTATTCAGTCGCTGTAATTTAAACAGGCCTTTAGCTTAGATAGCGGATCATACTTATTTTCCATTATATCCATTTAAACTTGTCGAAAAATTTGGTATACTGCTGGATTACGAAAAATGTAGCGACACCAACGTCCGATGTACGACGACACGCTGTTTAATTTATTTTAGTTTTTTACAGTACAGCTTTTTCTGCATGAAGTTTTTTGTGTGCGTCCTGTGTCGAATGCTCAGTAATCGCCAGTTCAGTGTACAATTATTATATGTATCACTTGTTTAACCAAGAGGTTATCTCATAGTTTAATTAAGCAACCTTCTAATAATACAACCAACCCATCTACATTAACATCCTCTAAAATAGAAGTGGATAATAAAATTTAGAAGGTTACATTGTTGATTTTAATTTAGCATGTTCATATTTTTACAATAAGCATTGTATGTATAAATGTATGCCAGTGAGATTCCTAACGATAATTCCTAAAGGCTTGACTGTTGGAAATATTAATATCTAAAGAATGTATCATTATATAGAATAGATTCAACGTAGACAATGTACATGAATAAATTGAAATGTTAAAAAAGTGTATGAGAAAAATAAATGCTACAATGATTTAAAATAAATTAGAAAAAATAATAGTAGATACAATAGTCAGACTTAATTTTTTTACTTTCAAATAATCGCAAAAAGTCGTAGTACCTATTCTAAATCGGTAGTACCTAGTAGATAGGTAGGAGGTAGGTAAAGGCGCGAAAAGCATTGTCGCACAGGAAAGATGACAATATTTGTCGCATTTCAGATTGAAACACTACATGACATACAGAGATGTAACTTATCTTAGATACAAGTATTTGAAATATAGATACAAGATACAAAATACGTATTTTCATCTTGTATCTGAAATACTTTTTTAAATATTCATTTTGTATCTTGTATTTAGATACATTCTTTTGGTATCTTAGTATTTTGTAAATACTAAGTTTGCTAAAATACTTTTATTAGTTACCTAAGTATTTTTTTACGGCATCATAAAGACAGAACTAAACGCACCCTTAAAATTTTAATTTATCAACCTTGCCATCTATGTTGCCAGTATCAATAG
The DNA here is from genome assembly GCA_914767545.1 of Sesia apiformis. Taxonomy (NCBI): domain Eukaryota; kingdom Metazoa; phylum Arthropoda; class Insecta; order Lepidoptera; family Sesiidae; genus Sesia; species Sesia apiformis. The sequence goes on from OU611964.1 coordinate 460,863, forward strand.
TGGAGTATAATTCATTTAAAGCTTTGATTGAAGGTGCACAGCAACTAACGAAGCCTCCAAAAGTTTTATGCCGTCCTTCAATCAAAAATAAAATTAGTGATGAGTACAATGAATTCCAGGAAAAAATTAAGATTGCTTTGAAGACTGTAGAATTTGTGTGCACAACAGCTGATGTTTGGTCTTCCTCTAAAAGAAGTTACTTGGGGGTTACAGTTCATTGGATTGAAAGTGAGACTCTTGAGAGGAGAAGTGCCGCGATTGCATGCAGAAGATTCAAAGGGGCTCACACATATGATAAAGTTGCCGAAATGATAGCTGATATACATTCAGAGTATGACTTAAAGTTATCCAAAATTGTTAAAACAGTAACAGATAATGGATCAAATATGGTTAAGGCCTTTGAAGTATTTGGAAAAACTCTAGTTGCAAATCCTGAATATATTTCACATGAAGAAGATCTTGAAAGAACACGATGAAGTGTTCTCGATGAAGATAATGAAGATGATGATTTGCTACCAAAACCTTTTCCAGATGCTTCTTCAGAATTAGAAAATGATTGCCTACTGCCCGGACATGAAAGATGCGCTACGCACACTTTGCATTTGGTTGCCAGTACCGATTTTAAACAAGCAAGATTGAAAAACACTTTTTTATAAAAAACTGCATGATGCGGCCGTAGCAAAGTGCCAAGCACACTGGAATTTATGTTTTAGATCACCAAAAGCATGTGAAACATATTTGGAATTGACAGGGAAGTCACCAACTTCTCCATGCGCAACCCGATGGAACTCTTATTATAATTCCATAAAAGACCTTTTAGCAGTGCAGTAACGTCTTAATGAAACCATGAAAATCTTGAAATTATCTCCATTTAAGGAAAATTAAATACATTTTTTAAGTGAATATGTGGAGTGTTCAAAGCCAATAGCAGAAGCTATTCAAAGTGTGCAAGGAGATAAAGACACTTACTGCGGTTGTCTATTACCAGAACTAATGAGAATCCAATATATCATTAAATGTCTTAAAATGGAAAACCCAAAATATTGCGGCACTTTGCTAGATGTCATCGAAGAAAATCTAAATAGACGCTTTAAAAAGTTTTTGCAGTTAGAGCCTGCAGCAAATGATGCAATATTAGCCTCAGTGTCACATCCGTTCTTTAAAATGAAATGGGTACCAAAAGCACTTGTACATGTAAAAGAACTTATCCTATCTGAAACACATAAAATTAATCAATCTGAAAAACAAAAATCGAAGGCTTTAAACAGCAATGGAGAGGACATAAAAAAAGACAAAAGACGAATTTTATTACATGTTTTTAGAGGACTCTGATTCCTCTATTGCAAGTGACGACAACACAGGGTCTACTGGCAGCACCGCTGACTTAGAAACACTTCAATACCTAAATAATAAAGACATCAGCCTAAAGAGTTTAAATGTTTATCCTACAATAAAAAAAATATTTTTAAAATATAACACCTGTTTGCCAAGTTCCGCCCCTGTGGAGCGGCTCTTCTCTTTTGGGAGGATGATAATGAGACCTCATCGAAGAAATATGAGTGATAAAATGTTTGAAGAACTGGTTTTACTTAAGTCTCAATTAAAACCTTAAAAGTATAATATTTTCTCACATTTACTCGTTAACTGTTCATAATACAATGGCTTATGTTTATTTTATTACCAGATATAATAAAATATAACATAGAAAAAACACTGTTTATTCCCAAAAATAGTAAATGATCAAAATTAAAACCCTATTTTAATTTAATTAATTTGAAATGATAACCAAAATTTTAACTTTTCGCTACCCTACAAGAGCAAATGGCTCCAAACTAACCATTGTTAACCCAAAAATAGTAAAAAACCACCAAAATTTATACTACATTTTAATTTAAAATGTTAACCAAATCCAAATATATAACATCTAGTTATCCTATAAAAGTAAATTAGATAAATCATTGTTAACCCAAACATAATAAATTAACTTCAAAAGGTTGATAATATAATATTGCAAAACGTTTACCAAATTTTGAGCTTTTGTGACTAAATTTATTAACCACTAAGATTTGGTGATCATTTACTACATTTCACATTTGGTGTTTGAATACAATTTCAAGTGCAGTCGTCACTAAAATAGCTAAGACTGTTGTAAAATTAGACTTTCTTTGTTTAGTACATGTTTAATTTTTTTGGTGTTTAGTACAATTATTTTTTTGTTTAAGAGAGCTTAAGATCTCGAAGTGTTTTTCGATGTTCATTATATTTCATCCCAAAATTACTTTTACGGCTATTTGTCGCGGTTTATTTAAGAATTTTCATTCTTGAAAACGGTCGCCGAAATGAGGCCGAAACGTTGAATTAAAAATGTATGTAATTAGCTAAATAAACCTTAAGTTTTACCTGAGAATAATAAAAATATGTTTTCAAAAAGTATTTTATTTGAAAAAAGTATTTAGAAAATACGTATTTTGTATCTAGTATTTCAAATACCATTTCCAAAAGTATCTTCTATCTGATATCTCAAATACTTTACTTAAAAGTATCTTGTAACTTGTATTCAGATACTTTTTATGAGGTATCTTTTACATCTCTGATGACATAACTACTGTACTTGATACGGGGTCGCACAATTGAATTTCCTTCTATCAAGGTACCATTTGTCAATGCATGTCAGCCTAAAACGTTCCACTGCAGGGCAGAGGCCTCTCCTAGTGAATCAATGGGAGATTTTAGAAGTATATATTAACTCATAAAGAATATATTTGGTATTACTACAAATAAAAGTTTTCCATATAACACGAGCTGATAGTTTTTATTAAAACAGCGCCTAGCTAAAAATAGTAGCAATATAACTTCAAAGCACGTACAGGTAACGTTTTCACAGGCGATCGTTCGCTTTTGTTACCTCGCTACTTTATCTATCGGTATTATGAAATTCCAAATTATATTAGGATATTATAAATAAAATATTGTAATTTGGGCTGCTATAAAACATATTGCGATTAGTCGCAAAAATGAGCGCTGAGCGCTCGACCTTCTAGCGCTTAATGGACGCTAATGAACTAGGTAATTTCCAATGATCGGGCACGTATGTTTCCTCGTGTTCTTTTCTCACGTCACCGCTGAACTATCATGCTTATTTATTAGACTATCACTAACAAACTTTAAACAAATATTTGTTTGATCTTGAATCGAGTCCGAGACCTTTTGCAGATCAGGTATTGTCAAAATAATATTAACACCACGCAAAATTGTAAACATTTAAAAATATTAGATTGTCGCATAAATTCGCAATGACATTAAAATTACCAGACCTGAATCAACTGAAGCATTGTTTTGCAGTAGTTTGAGATAAAGCATCTTCTCCGTAAACACCACAAATCTATTTTCGAGTACTAGAAGCTTCATACCATTGTCGAAAAACAATAATTGTAAAACATGTCCGATTTTCTCCTTATTAACTTGAATTTTTAAATTGTTACAAAATATGAAAAGGTAAAACTTTTAATTTGTAAATTCAATTTGCCGCCATAACAAGAAAGTCAGCTGTCAAACGTAATATCACTTTCCCGCCAGTGTGATCAGTGTTGCGAGAAATAAAGTCGTATAAAGGCCTCGAAGTTTTTATACAAAAGTATTTTTGTACAACATATACATACTTATACAAGTAAATAAATAAAAAAGTGTATACATACGTTTATACTCGTACCTATACGAGTATAGGTATAAGGCTCATTTACACAAAATGAGTTTTTATAACGGTTCAGGCTAGAATATTGTATATACCTGTACGATTCTCGTATACGATCAAACATCATACAATTCTTGCCTGACTATTCACATGATGATAAAAACTCGATGATAACACTGATCACATATTCCAGTTGTTACTAAGGAAGCATATACTTCTCATATTTGTTCCTACACGCGTTCGAGAATCTTTTATTGTGTAAATGCGTCTTTAGAATTAAAAAATCGTTAATCTCAAATTCAGCTTGGTGTAGAGGTACCTACCTAGCATAATTGAATCTGTGATTTGTCTTAATGTGCGTGATATTTACCAGTCAAGCTATCTAGATCCGAAAGGGGCACACTAATACAAAATAACTGTCATTTGATTGTAAATAGTGTGACTTTTCATTTTGTTGATATTTGCGGTCAATTAATAATTAAATCTATACTTATTCCATAACGAAATTTAGTTGGAGAGGCAATGTACGCTGCATTGCTACAACCGCTGGGCGCACTCGACTGTCCACGTTACCTCTCTCTCATAAAGGACTACCCTGTAATGTACCCACTTTATCCTATTTTCCCAATGTACGGTACGTATTTCGTAGTGAGTGCGATATACCAGAGCCCATTCCCATCTCAGTCTATCCTATCCCTCCTCATTTTCCCAACACATACTCCAAATCCATTACTATATCTCCAAAATTAGGCAGCGTTAGGGGGCATGTCAACTTTAGTCATTTTGCCATGGACGACAGTATCCCTTACCATCAGATGGACTGTATGCTTGTCAGTCATCTTTATTCCTTTAAAAAAATTAAAGAAAACATTTAATGCAACGTTAATGCGTTTCAAAATTACCTACTATCTAAACTAACAATTATTAATTACGATCTGCATCTCATTAACGTGTACCGACGATAATTCCGCCACATCACACACAGCAAATGACAAAAGACGCTAAACAATTAACCGACAAAGTGACAATTAAACAAGCAACAATTATAAATAACACAATATATAACCAGTCACGGTGCATTGTTATATTATTTCTAAGGCAAAGGGCCGTACTGTTACAGTTCTGGATAAAAGAGATAACAATGCTGAAAGAAAGAAATTTATTAATAATATTGATTGTGTACTTGACACTGTCAAAGGTGGATTCTTCGCAGGATGTCATGAAAGATATGAGTATCAATTTTGGTAAAGCCATTGACACTTGCAAAAAAGAGGTAAGTGGCGTCACTAATAATTGTACAACAAGATAATTAAGTCACAATTCCTGTGCCAGATTTAAGAAAAGCCGTTTTCATAGTTAATTAAGATGCTGCTGTTGTTGGAACTTTTAAGTAGATAATATCAGTTGTTGATAGTCTAGGAATTGATGTTAGTGCAAAGGCGAATTTATTTCCCGAAGGAAACTCTTTCATTCAGCCTTAGATCATCTGAGAGTGTAAAAGCAGCTTTAAAAAGGTTTTAATCTTATTTAATTATGTCTGTAATAAGCTAGGCAGCGTATGCTGATACGCCTCACCTTGTTTTTGTCACTCGTGCGCCTGTTTGGCATAGTGTCTTTCCAGTCGCTTCTTCAACTATAATTGGGCCGTTGTAATAGGTCGTATTTGACATATGACGAACCATTTAATCCACCATTGTGAAATATTAATTTTCATAGATGCAACGCTTCCAAGAAAACGACGCTTAAAATTGATCGAGTTATACCACCACACAATACTAATATAACTCGATCAATTTTAAGCGTCATTTTCTTCGTGTATGGCTCGTCATATGTCAAATCCGACCTATTAGAACGGCCCAATTATAGATTACTGAATTTGATTTTATAACATATTCTGGAAAGGGATTCCATTACACGGTTCGATATAAAATGATTGAAGGGATTGGAAATGCAGACATTGCGGAGACAGTTAGCAGTTAGCAGGAGACAGTTATGCATATAGACTTTTTGAAAGTTAGAATGTGGCGATAAATATGTAATTCCAAAAGTTTGCTAAATGTGTAACAAAATTATCGTAACATCACCAATCTCCAGTTGAATCTCCCTGACTCCGTGAACGCCGATTTGGTCAACTTCTGGAAGTTGGACTACGAGATCACGAACCGGATGACTGGCTGCGCCATCATGTGCCTCTCCACCAAGCTGGACCTACTCGACCCTGAGGGCAACCTGCACCATGGCAATGCTAAGGAATTTGCCATAAAACATGGCGCTGGTAGACTAACCTCATTTATTTTATATTTCATTTTGTTTAAAAATAGGTCAGAATCGATTAAATAAAGAAAAAATATATATATGTTCTTTGTTACAACATCACAATTACGAAGGTACGTACAGTGACACATTAAATAAAGATATATCTAAATGTGTGTAGCAACTGTGTGTGAGAAACTGTGTGTGTGTAGCAACTGTGTGTGTGTGTGTGAGAAAATGGAAAAGTGTTAAGGAATAACTACTTACCACAAGCCTTGATAAACTACACCACCTCTAAAAGGATGGACTCGCCATCCAGCTTGGCAAGCGTGGCGTTTTGAGGACACACATCCCTTACTTACACACAAGTCCCATCTGATCTTATCCTATCTTATAACATGAGATTGCCCATTCCATTGAATACTGAGACTTGTAGATAGATAAAACGCTTTATTGTACGCCAAACGAAAAATCGCAACCCTAACCAGTATTTTTATCGTCAGTTTTACAGGAGCCTCCTCACGCACATTGTGATTTTCATTGACTAAATGTCACTTTTTATTGGTTTTCGTATTTATAAGTATATATTGTAATCAAAAAGTATGCGTAAAATAAAAAAAAGTAGAAGCCGCAACGCATATTCCAAAGTCTAAATTGAAAATTACACCACCATTAACAATTAAGATCAAAATTAGCCAGTTCATATTATTTTATTATGCCAATTTATTTTCTATTGAAATTTTTAGCGAAAAAGTATAATGTGCATAAAAGTATTGTCGTGCATCCACTTTTATCTGCACGCAATGCACTTCCACTATGGAATTCCACATGCAATATTTCACTATTTTCAAAGAGGTAATGTTGAACTTGTTCACATCAACATGAAAAATTCACTGCATTCCTGATGTTCAAAGCTCGCTAAATGTATCGTTGAAATGAAGCACTTATTTTGAAAATAATAGCGGGATTTTTAAAAACTGTAATTTTGTTTTTAATGTCATTGTAGATACACAGACTCGTAGACCTTTTATCATTTCTTCTATGGCAATAGCGCAATTATTACATTGTGCCAGTGACAAACTTTGTTCGTAATTAATAATTTTAAAATCAAAACAATTTGAAACATATCACGGCGGTGTTTAGATCCGTTAAAGTAAGTCAGGATTCGCTCAGTACAGTAGGTTTGGTAGGTCTACAGAGTACAGAAGAATGGAACTCCTCGAACGTACAAAAAAACGCAGTCTTATACTTTTATTTCATTATCACAAACATTATACTCGTACACTTAGAAGTTCACTAAATATCTCTATTAAACCACAAAACTCACAATATACATTTTTAATGTAATAAAACAATAACTCGATCTCCTTGCATAAAATCCAAATTAGACCTACCTGTGTGTAGTTCATGTTTTAAATCGTTGACGACATAATCTATCACAGTGTATGCATAGGTTAGAATAAATAGATAAAATTAAATTACTTAATAGTCAATTTAAACATTGACAGATTGATGATTAGAGATGACAGGGTCTACATTACTGTTTTTAAAGATGTTGGGATATATTTTTTTACAGAAAGAAAGCTACAGGCGAGCATTCAGTCCACATGGCGGTAAATGGATATTGTCGCCCATAGACATCGGCGATACAGGCCAACATTAGTCCAGAAAGTCCATTATGTCCAACGTTGGCACGCCCTCGTATGCGGTGCTCGTATATTAGGAGATTTGGGAATTGAATTGGAGGAAGGGTCGGGAAAATTGTGAGAGATATGGTAGGAAGGGATGGGAATGGGCTCTAGAATACCTGACTCACTAACCGAAACACGTACGTATATTGGAGGAATAGGATAAAGTGGGGAATGCAGCTAACGTTACTGTAGTTTTCTATGTGAAAACTAACGTGGACAATCGAGTGCGCCCAGCGGCTGTGGGATTGCAGCGTGTACAAACTAACCACAAAACAAACTAAAGCCGGAGTGAGTTTAGTTTGTTTTGTAGTTAGTTTGTATGTTATCTCCAATTATATCTTAGAATATATCTTCTTTACAAGGATGCTCCTACAGTAGGAAGATGCAAGTACAGAGATTTAATATGTTTTAGATGAGGCGATGGCCAAACAACTGGTGGATATCATTCATAACTGCGAGAAGTCAGTTCCAGCTAACGAAGATTCTTGTATGAAGGTGCTGGACATAGCCAAGTGCTTCAAAGCAGAGATACACAAGTTGAATTGGGCTCCAAACATGGATGTGATGGTTGGAGAGGTTCTTGCTGAAGTATAATTGAAATTACCGATTAATATGAAGTGGTCAGAAACGCAAGTGGTTTATGATAGCGACTGGTTTAAAAATCAAATCGTTTCCATTAAAACAACTAATAAATAAAACATTGCTATCATACCTCACACTAATAACTTATGTCTTTAATGCAGGCTTTAGATAAAGTCGATGCCTGAGCATCATTTGATAAAGCATTTTCTTTTCGTAAAATTGGAACTAAAATCAATATGGTTTAATTTTTTTTTTCAACAATCTTAAATTTAAGTAGGTACTTTAAAAAGAAAAAAATAGAACTACATAGTAGAATCGGGAAGAGTTTTTAATTATTTAAAATGTTCTTATGAAAACAAACTGGCTAGTAAAAATGGATAACACACGTGAAATTAATGATTACTTTAATTTAAAATTTAAATACTTTTTGCTATATCAATAAAGGTGGTAAATGAATTATACAATAATAAACATATTTTATTTTATTCTTAAACCGTTGTTTTTTTTTAAATAAAATATTGGCTTTCTACCAATTTATGTATTAAAATGGTCTTAAATGTTTTTTTTTTTATATACGTATATACTTTATTGTACACACAAATGATAACAATAATTAATTACAAAAGAAAATAAGAACAAAAGGTTACTACACGCATTTAATACGTTTAAAATTATATTTCTATTAATTTACCTATATCAATTATGACGATAGAAATAAATTGTAAATAATGTATTAGTAGCAGTTATACGCTAGTTGTAGCACGCGAGTGGCCAATATTTTTATCATAATACTAGCCGTGTGCCCGATGAGATTTCTCATCGGCAACATCTAAAGAACCATCCGACTTTTCTCCCTGTATGGCTTCGGCTTCGGCTTTCACACCGCGGCTTCGGACAGTTGTTATTTGTTATTAGCGCCTAGTAATAGGTCTTGTTCGCTGATATCCTGTGCCACGCGAGTGTTTTGGTTGGATTTGTTGTGATTGTACTTGTGGTTTGGAAGTGATTCTCGAGGTGATATTGCTGCCGGGTGTGAGTTGCCGAACGATAGCGGCCACCGGCTCACCACGGAACGAGACTTGGATTACTACACAAGTATCTATTGTGAATGTATGTATTTATTCAATCACACTAAGATAGGTCACGTCTAGTAGGGACTAGCGTAGGTACACTTTCCAGATTTGTGCGTGGGCAAAACCACCTGGGGTAAGTGAGACCTTTAAATTGTGTAAATTGTTGATTATTTGCTTACCCACCATTTTGGTGGATATATTGAGTAAGTTTACTACATTTGGGCCCGAGTGCACATTCCTCGGGCTGCTTTCGCGTAACGCGAGGCAGGTGCGCGCCTAGTGTGCGCATCGTAAACATCTGGTTTAAAATTCCCCTAAGCGTTTAAAATAAAGGACGAAAGTTTGTATAACTTTCGTCCTTTATTTTAAACGCTTAGGGGTGAATTTTCAAAAAACCTTTCCTAGTGCTCACCTACGTTATAAGGAATTCCTGTGCGAAATTTCATGCTTCTAGACCCACCGGTTTAGACTGTGCGTCTGTCTGTCTGTCAGTCAATCAGGGTCAAATTTTTATTAAGTAGATTTTATGAAAATATTTAAATTTGGAATAATGGCGAAACGTTTCAAACGAAACATTTTTTTTTATTACAAGCTTTTATTTAACTTCACTTGTTAGTATGTTTGGGACAAATCTTGCAAGCCAAATTTGAACCACTTCCTCTAAACTTACAACTTTGAAAATTTGCATGCTTGTTCAGCTCTGATGAAAATAAACTAAAATGATAGAAATAACCCGATGCTGCAGCCAGGATTATCTCCTCGCGAGGGCACTCCTCAACGGTTAGTAGCACGGACACGAAACTTTGCATATACGTTTAATTTTGATAGCTAAACATGATCCTCACCATGATCTGATGCTGAAGCCAGGGTTGTCTCCTCATGAGGACACTCCTCAACGGTTAGTAGCATGCACATGACACTTTGCAAAACAAAATGTGACTTTCTACCGTAATGATACGTTACTTGAAATGGATAGATTGAGAAATATTTCTAACTAACAATGTGTAAATGAAATGTTATTAAAAAAAAAAAGATTTTTAAAAACAAGCTTGTATGCAAGCCATGTACTGAAACAAATAAAATAAGTATGGTGTGGCAATGTCAATTAATGAGTAACCTAACTTGACTTGCTTGGATGCGATCTTTTGTCTACTAAAAACATTTTCACAGTCACAGGCAACATTTAGATACTCGTAATAAATAGTAGGTAATTGGCACTTAATTGACGAATATTTGACACGTTTCATAAGGAAGTACCTTTTTGTTTAATAATTGTATATAACGAGTAGGTATCGCATAGTAATTATACATCTAACCGTTTTGAAAAACCCCAAGCAACAAAGTTACAATTAAAAATAATTGAAAACAAAATCTGTATATAAGAGGAATTGCGCCATTTTACTACGCTTTATTGAGAACAGATACAAACATGGCGCATATAGGCATCTCTGTTTGTCTAATTTTCTTAGCAATAAGTGTGAGTGAGATAGAGCCGTCTTCGGAAGCGATGAAGCGTATTACTTCAGGATTCCTAAAAGCTGTTGAGGAGTGCAAAGAAGAGGTGGTTTTAATATTAAATTGATTAATTTGTAAGGCTTTGTGCTATTATAACGAGTATTTTGATAATCATTTACATTTCTCCTGAAAAATTAAGTAATCGTGAAGATAACTTACGAATAAAGGTCTTTTCTGTAGCTTCTAGACTCTTCTAAATCTTCTTTCAAACAGAGATCCTTATCTACATGTTCTAAAATTAACTGTTTTTATAGAGTTTCACTTCTAATTCTTATAACTGAGTAATTTTTCAAGATAATTTGAAAAATATGACTGATTCCACGGATCGATTTTTAGTACTTTTTTTATAGCAGAGGCAGCTGATGGGCGGTCGGTTCACAAGATTGTAACTGGTCACCGCCGCCAATGAACATTGAATACCTGCAATATCAGTGGGTATGCGGGTGCGCTGTCGACCTTGCAGAATCTCATTCACAGCTTTCTTGAAGAGTAAGAGGCGTAGTTTAGTGGAAAAAATCCCAGTAAGCAGTTCGTTCCACAACTTACGGATGCGCGGTGTTAAGTGTCTCGAAGATCGCACAGTACGCTGTGATCGATCGATGACGAGAGGTGCTATGATAAAAACCCGAAGTCTTTTCTTTTCCCGCTATACAGACGATAGAATACTCAGAGAGATGCAATATCTTTTCCGACTCTGAGCGATTCTAAACCGCCTGTGATAGTGATCTCGTTCGTTGAGGGAGTCAAATGGATCCAATTGATATTTCTGTGCCCCGACCCATAGGTGCGAGCAGTATGGGGAATTAATTTACTATATTTTTAACTATATTCAGAGCATTTTCAGCTAAACATGACAGATAACATCTTGAGGGACCTGTATCATTATTGGAAAGAAGACTATGAACTTTTAAACCGCGATACAGGATGCGCTATGAGATGCATGAGCAAGAAGTTGAATCTTATTGACTCTAGTGGCAAGCTTCACCATGGCAATGCTCAGGAGTTTGCCATGAAACATGGCGCTGGTGGGTTCTTATTTACTTCTAGTATTAAGAAACCAAATACTCATTTATTTCTTTTCCTTTATTTTGATAGCTTTCATTTATTCCTTCACACAATTACTTTACCATACCACCAACCTGTCTCTCTATTGCTGGAACCCTCGCAAGGATCGCCAGCACACACGGTCTTCCGTTCTTCTCATCCAGTCATTGCGGGCGACTTTCTTCAAGTCGTCAGTCTACCTGGCTCGAGGGCATCGCCTGCTACGCCACGCAACCAGAGGGTGTACCACACTACGCTTCCTGGTACGCGATCTATCGTTTGCCCGATAAACTGATGGAGCTGCTAATCGAACCGCTACTATCAGGACCTTACCTATGACATTGCCGTTGGTTCATAGTAGCCACTTTGAACTTCCTTATCTTGTGTTTGGCTAGGAATTTCAAATTCAAATTAATTTCAATTTGAAGTTATGCATATTCTTTTTCAAATTCAGTTGTTCATTTGTTTCTCCGTCAAACGACTTTTTGTTTAGATATCGATGTGTTTGCAAACACGGAAAAGGTAATGTTCGCGTTATTTTCGAATATAAGTTCCGTCGTGACAGCCACGCAGCACAGACGGCATGCAATATCAACGGTGTGTACCGACGAACGCACGGTGCGTTTGGTTAGATCGTTTACGTTCTTTAAATTCCGTCCTCTAAAACAAGCCCCGCGGACGACCGGAGACTAAAGTCGATAATGACGCATTGAAAGCAATATTGGAAGCGGATTCATCTCAAACCACATCTGAATTAGCAGCAGCCTTCGACGTAAATGACAAAACGATATTGATTCATTTGCATCAAATCAGAAAGTGAAGAAGCTCGGAAAATATTTCCCGTATGAACTTAATGATAGTCAGTTGAACCCAGGACACACAGCGAAACAAACGTAAACTGAGTCAAAAGAAGCTCATGGTGACTGAATGGTGATCCTTTGCTGGTATTATCCACTACAGATTCATGAAATCTGGTACAACAATTAATGCAGATTTGTACTGTGAAGAACTGCAACCGATGATGGACTAACTCGTTATCAATCAACCGAGTCTGGTCAATCGCTCTAGTCCACTGCTTCTCCATGATAACGCTCGCCCACACATTGCACAACAGACAGTCTCAAAATTAAAGGAGCTTCGACTGGAAACTCTTCGTCATCCACCGTACTCGCCAGACCTTGCCTGACCTTAGCAAAGTTATATTGGCGCATATTCCTGAATAAGAATTTCTTTGTACCTACTTAGTTACCTAACACATAACCATCCAGTACTAAATTGATGAAATATGCATCATGCATATGTGGAACACATACAAACCGCGCAATGTAAATTTATATCTGCATTACGCAGCGTAAGATGAATGACAAGTAATTAATAATTATAAATTTCTAGGCGACGACATGGCCTCAAAGCTAGTGTCCCTCATCCACGGCTGTGAGAAACAGCAAGATGGCGTCGAGGACGAATGCATAAAGACCTTGGAAGTGGCCAAGTGCTTCCGAACCGGCATACACGCGTTGAACTGGGCTCCGAAGATGGACGTCATATTGACCGAGGTCATGACTGAGTTATGAAACAAGAATTTACGTCTGTAGAATGAAACGGTAGTGTTGTCAAAATAAGCGGTGAGCGTTCGAACACTAAGTCAGCGCTTGAACCCCAAGAACTTTACCCTTAACTGTTTTAAAGTAGAACTTTTAACCACAAGGGGTTAAGACCGTCAAAAGTTGGAGTATAACTCAGTATAGCGTTCAGCGCTCGAGTTCTAAAGGTTTAATAGCGCTCACTCAGAGCTCGGGTGTCCAAGCGCTCAGCGCTCAATTTACAATACTAATGAAACAATCATAAGGTGTCATAAGGTGGGTTCACATTTGAGTAAGAATAGCAGAGCTGCACAAAAAGTCGAATGCAATTTATGTGATTCCTCCTAGACTTCGTTTAGTACAAAAAACTCAAATATTAACATTTTCCCTTAGAATGTGTATATAAAATCCTGTATAATTATAAAACAATAAATAGTGTTTCAACATTACCTTTTAATTATCCAATATTTTCCTGAATAAAATCCAAAAATATCCAGTTACGTACCTACCTGTTTTCTTTATTACCTAACTCATTGAAGGTTACAATTTACCTACAATAGGTTTAAACAACTTCTATCACAAAGTAACAATACATATTATATGACATTATCTGAGCAAAGAGACCTTATTTTCGATATGGGCGCTATGGGCTATGATTTTGTTTAATTTGTAACTTAAAATACTCCTAAATTTTTGTAACTTAAATTTAGCAAAAAACTATGATACAATTTTTAATACTTAAACACCCGTTTTAAGATTCTGCTTAAATAGAAATATGCTCCAGCATCCGATTTATAAAATAAAGCCATAACAAAATTATTATTTTATAATGTTATTATTTTCAAGATGTCACTGAAGTCAATAATTTCATATTTATAATAATTGAATAAAAATTGTACTTTGAAAAATATTCCCCGTTTTTTTTTCACCAAAGGAAAGAATAATAGCAATAACGTTAAATCACGTCACTGAAACGTTTAAACAAACAAACGGTGCGATATATCGTGTCGTTAACGTCTCAGTCTCCGTCAGCACACCTGGGCCCGGCTAGGGCTGCCACCCTTCCGGGTTTGACCCGGAACCTTCGGATTTAAATGATGCTTGCCCGGGCTAAAATCTCCGGGCGATCCGGCGTATAATATATATATAATATTTTAATTTTCGTATCTTTAAAGGGGTGTTTTATTTTTTATAGCATAAGCGCTTTTAATAAAATACCAGCTTTCAATTGAACAAATGTCACCATTTTGTACGAATTAAATAAAGGTAAGTATGTTTTCTCACAGAGGTGCTTGGCGCTAAATAAAACAAAATAAAATAATAACTTTAGATTTATTAAAAATTGGAATTATTTTCAAATTTCGAAACTAATATTTTTTTTATTATTAGAAGTTGTAAATGTCTTTATTTTCTCCTCAAACGGTGCGTTTCAGGATTGACAAAAAAAATAACTTTATGTCAAAATTGCAAATTTTCTAAAAGCTAAAGAAAGGTACTTATCAAGCTGGCTCCAGTAAACGTTATTATAACATGTGTGTACCAAAGATAGTATAAATGTATCTTGTGGTAATCATTATTAATAATTTAATATTATCTCGTCGGACACATTCATATATTTATTATAGATAGCAAAGTATTTTAAATGCCCGGGTGTAGAATATTCTGAAAGTGGCAGCCCTATCGGCCTAAAGATATTTACCTTCATTGTTTACCCCCATTCGAGGAACGTGATGGGCACGACAAACAGACAAATACTTTTATTATTTTCTTTCCAATCTGAAGTGACAGAAACACATGTGACCGTGGGTGTTTTTATTACATTCATTTGTAGCGTATATTTATGTGCTCTACGAGTGAGGATAAATTGGCCTAGTAAAATATATTATTATGCATTATAAAAATTATAATATATACTACAATTCAGGTATAGCTTATATAACTACAAGGTGTAGGTAGTTAAGTAAGTAAGTGATAACGTCCTTATGCTTAGAATCTGGATTGTTTTATAGGAAGAAGGCAGACGAGCTTACAGAGCACCTGATGGTAAATAGATACTGTCGTCCGTAGACATCCGCGATACATGCCAAACTCAGTCTGTGCGTTACCTACCTTTGGAGATGTACTTTGGACCTTTAAATGATCCAAACAGATTGGATTTAATAATACCATAAACAGAAAACTACCGTGTTGCATTTTCAACTTTATGCCATTGTTCCAATGTATGTACGTGTTTCTGTAGAGAGCGAGATATGCCAGCGCCCATTTCATACTATCGGCTAGTTGCGGTTTTGTAGAGCGTCGTCTCTGTCGTACCAGCACACGACAGAGACGACGCTCTATAAAACCGAAGTCTCTTTCTAAAGGCCGATGTGTATTACTTTCGGCCACGAAGTGTACGACATTTAATAATTTGTTTTTGAGTTTTGATTATTTTCTTTCATCGTAAACTACCTATATATTTATTACCCCCCGCAAATAAAGTATACCTGAATATCATTTAAAGAGTATTAGTTGCTAATAAAAAATCTATTGAAAACATATTTGTTTTATTATAATCTTCTTCCACCGTATTATCACTACATAAGTATTGAAATAATAATAATTACAAACATTAAAAAAATCTAAGGCTAGCTGACAAGTGTTGAGAAGAATAGGTACTAGAAAAGTCCGTTTAAACATGCCATTTTCTACTTATATTATCTATGCGTGAAAAGTTTGAAAAAGTGAGTTCTGATTTTTTCTGACTGATTCACTTAAATCATTTAAACTTTAAACCGCGATCTAGGTAGGTATAGATATTGTTTAATATCTATACCTAGCTCTGTACCAAGTTTTATTAAAATCTGTTCAGTAGATTTTGCGTGATGTGCGTATGGACAAATAACCAGACAAAAATTCTAAAAAGGGTCGTTCTGGGCTCTGTATCGTTCCTAGAGTAACCTGCATTTAAATATTTCACGCACAGACACGGCTCCGTTACGATTTCATTATTATTGTATAATGTATTGGAAATGAAGTAGAAAATTATTGAAAATACTGGAATGAATAATATTAAAATATTCATAAAAATCTTAATAATCAACCAAGTTGTAGAGGTTAAGGGTCAAAAGATAAGACCTCATTACTACTATTTTAATAACGTCACTATCACATAACTATCAGATTGATACAAACGGCAAAATAGATAAGTTTGCATTCAATAGACTTAACTACGGACTAAACGCTCAAGCAACTATGAGAATATGAGAGCCGTCGGTAACGAGTACGGAAACTATGAGAGCCGTCAATAAATTTTCTGACTTTTTCAGTCAATCAGTTAATGTGTATGAAATGTGTGTCTGCAAAATTATTTATTTTGCCGTGTGTACTAGCATTACAATGAGTTTCAACCATAGCGACAATTTAAAAATATCTAAGTTGGAAACAGCAGATATTTTTTTAAGTTTTATCTAATATTTTGAAAAGAAATTAAATTAAAATTGTGATAAGTATCAAACTATGTCTTTTGACCTTCAAATATTCACTTTTGTATTATAGGCTCTCTTAGGCCAAACCGCTCGTGACTGGCCAATGTGTTTTTTTTTCTCTAATTGTAAATCCGTCTCAAGACATACCAAATTTAGGAATATTCAACTACCCTTTTTCGACCTTAAGTCCTTTAACTTTACCTTTTTAAGTCAGTCAGTGTGAGTGTGGCATGGCAGAGGAGGACTTGCACCATGTTCTATGGTGCTATCCTCTATACGAGGAAGATCGACGGAGCATGCTGGAGGGGATTGTACGGGCGGGAGGAGGGACCGGCATACTACTGCGACCTCGTCTCCTCCGAAGCGAACTTCCGCGGGCTCAGAGAGTTTGCACACCGATGGCACAGGAAAAGGAGCCCGAAAGAGCTGCTCGGCACTGAAGTACATCGTCTAGTGGAGTAGAACAGTCCCAGAAAGCGGAGAGTGCTGATTGGACACAGTCAAAAGGGAATATTTGTAGGGAGGCAGAGCAGATACGCGCCGCAACATAGCCCTAGCAGGCGAACGGCGCGTACCTCCCGACGATTTGGTCCGTATAACCAAAAGGTTGGTAGGACCATGGGTGGAGGTGGGTCATACCCATTTACGAATCATCAATACGAAGATTAATTAAACACAGCAGTAAAAACTTCGGAACCCACGTCCTCAAATCATCCATCGTCTACACTTCAGTCATGACCTCTTCAAGGACGGTTTCCATCGACGGAGCCCACTTGAGTTCATGGATCCTGGTGCGGAAGCATTTAGCTATTTCGAGCACCCGACTGCAATCGTCGCTGATGCCGTTGTGGACGTTTTCGCATTCGTGCATCATTGTAACCAGTTGTTTGGCCATGTCGTCATCTAGAAATGATAAATAACTCTTTAGACTTCCGCGTTTTGTTCACATTTTATATTGTAAATCGGGTCTGAACGCATGAAATTAAAGGCTTTAAAATTAGGGCGTAAAATTGAAGAGTTTATCATGTCTCTCCACTTGATGTTGGTTTTTCTGAGAGCCTGCCACCACACACAATTCATGTACAATTAGACACATAAAACACAAGTTGCTCTGGTTTTACATACGTACCAGCCCCATGAGTCTTAGCAAATTCATGTGCGTTGCCATGATGTAGCTTCATTTCATCTGTAATCAAGTCGAATTTGGAGGCCATGCACATAATAGCACAGCCCAGCTCTCGGTTCACGAGCTGGTACTCCTCGCGCCAGAAGTTATAGAAGTCTTGCATTACATGATCGGGTATGTTCAGCTGCAATGAGATTTTTGGAATTTATACCAGATTTTATTTTTTTTCAATAGTTTGTTTTCATTTCAATATCTATTTACAGATAGATACATTAAGAAAACATTGGCCATCGGCTAATCCGTAAACACCACGTCTATGCAATAAAGTATCTCGTAATAAAGTATGTAATTGAGGTAGGGTAATTCATAGACGTGGATGACTCGTTCGGGTGTTTCCGGATAAACCGATGGCCAATGTTTTGCCAATGTGTTTGTATCTGTAACTATATACAATATCTCACTGAAAAAATCCAAAATCTGAAACACCTGAAGTAATTTAAAATAATATATAAATCTTTTCTAGAAAAAAATGAATTTATTGTAGGGAATAAATCAAAGTACAGACATGTAAAGTTTTGTTGTTTTATCCAAAATGTTCTTAGCGCTCTGTATGCAGTACATGATAATAACCTAGTATAGTGGCGGATGGACAGCGCGGTGCAGACGACGCGCGTAGAATTGAACTGTGCGTATAAAATAACAGATATACTATATAGATAAGTTATGCTATTATATAGATATACTAGAATAAGTTATGAAAAAAAGATAAAAATAGAGAAATGAGAACTGATGAAATCAATTCCACTCTCGATACTGAACAATCTACATAGCGTTATTTCAGTAACTCGTTGTAAAAGTACTTACTTAAATTGTGAGCTCAAACTTCAATAGGTATACAATTGTGATTCGGCCACATATTACAAGATACTGAATGTGGATCATCATTTCGTTTGTAAGATCATTTAATTTTTGTGTACTCTCATTTTTATGACTTTGGACACCTCTGGATTTTCACCCTATATCTCTTATTGGATTATCACCCTTTGAACTCACGACACAGAGACTCCTAATTTGTTATTTTAACTCTTACATGTACACTGGACAGTGTACCCTGGATACCCACTGTACACACTAAAGTAATCTACTACCTTCTTTCTATTAAAAAATGTTTTTGTGCTTATCAAGTGTCACAATCACTGGCCCTTTTATGGTCCACTGCTGTACATGGCCCTCCTCATACACACTGTCTTGTGTATGAGGGAAGTATAAAAGGCCACGCTAGCCTAGCGGATTGGCAAGTCCACTTTATTAGAGCTGGTGTAGTTCCTGAGCGCTTATGGCTACGGTAAGAAATGGAGTGGTGCTATTCCACACCATACAGCTAAGTGTAGCCACACATCAAGTTTACATAAACTGTAAATTGTAAAACATACCTCTTTCTTACACTGTTCCAAAGCTGAAGAAAAACCAGTAGACAATTTCTTCATAATCTCCTGAGAGGGTGTAACCCTTTCAAAACTTATGGACATGGACACAATGCAAATTGTTAGCAACCGCCATTTTGTGTTAGCCGCCATCTTGTGTTGCCGGCTGACAAGCAACGAGTGCCGTTTGCCTGTACCGTGTTATTTCTTTAAATAGATTCATGGTAATTATTTAATTACTGTTTTGTCCACTGACTTGTCATCGTATAATTTTAATGAAAGCCTAGACGTAATTAAGTAGGTATGTGTTAATTTATGGTTAAGTGCAGATACTTTGTAGATTTCAGGGCTAAAATTGCAGCAAAGTTAATAAGATATAATCGGTACCTCTCTCGCACTGTTGTTTTACTCGAGAGACTCCTGTTAACTTAATTTACTTGTACCTAATAAGTACAACTTCACAAATTTATGATTAGTATGTAAACTAACTTAATGTTTCAATTAAACAACTTTTAACGGTTTAAATCGCGTATATTTGACATGATTTATATCCCTACGTTTCGAACACTTTGCAGTGGACGTGGTCACGGGGTGACTAATTGATTTTATTTGTCACTTGAGTTATTAAGAAATTATTTGGACTACCGTCTGAAATTTTTTTGAACTACCGTCTGGATTTTTTAATCATAACATTCCCTATGCACGCAGTATTCACTCACGGTGTCCAGAGGTCTTGCAGTATTGCGTTGGCCTTGGGATTTAATTAATTTAATGACTGGATCCCAAGCCGGTGGTACTTGCCAACCATCTTCTCTATTGAAATTTGGGTGTTTCTTGATTTCAATAGCCTCGCGTAACATTCTTGGCATGAATCGGGTCTCTCTAGCGAGGATTTGTGGATTATCAAATCGAATGTAATGGTTGGGTTTGTCCAGAGCATGTTCACAAACTGCAGACTTGGTCGAGCGTCTGTTCTTCATGTCAGCTATGTGTTCTTTTATCCGGATACCGATGCTCCTCTTTGTTTGCCCAATGTATGATAACCCGCATTTACAATCAAGCTTGTAAATACCTGCATCTTGTAGGGCGATATTGCTCTTGACCGGTCTTAAAAATTGGCTAATCTTCTTGTGCGGCTTGAAGTAAGTTTTAATTGAAGCTCGTCTTAAGATATTGCCAATTTTGTCAGTGATGCCCTTGATGTATGGTAAGATGGCAGGTTGTCGCTCAACTGTAGGAGGCTTGGGGCGGCTTCTGTGACGCATTCGTGGGAGTTTGTGATTGTTGCTTCGCAGTACTTGTTTCACATGCAGAAGCTCTTCCTCGAGGTGGTCAGTGTCACAGATGCCGTGTGCTCTCTGTAACAAAGATTTGCCTACGGTAGCCAACTGACATGGATGGTGATGGGAGTTACCATTGAGATATTTATCTGTATGGGTGGGTTTCCTATACACAGTATGACCAAGAGAGTTGTCAGGATTTCTGATGACTAAAATGTCAAGGAAAGCTAAGGATTTATTGACCTCAGACACCATAGTAAATTGGATTTTATCATGTAAAGAGTTTAAATGATTTAGGAATGCAGAAACATTATTTTTGGGGAGGACGGCAAAAGTATCGTCTACGTACCGTTTGTAGATCTTCGGCATAGCCACAGCTCCGGTGAGAGCCTTCTCCTCGAAGTCTTCCATGAAAATATCGGCGACAACAGGGGAGACTGGAGTATTAATTTCCAATGTAAAATATAAAGTAAACATAAATTTTCGCATATATTTTGTGACGTTCTTTTATAATTATTTTCGAATGTGTATTAAGCAAATTTGTAGAAAACGTTTGGTGAAAAGGGAATACTTAATATTATGTATTTTTTGTAAAAATATTTTTCTTATCGGCTGTGTATTTAGCAAAGTATGAAAAATTTGTTATAAACACAATCAAATACATTTTTGCAAAAAATATTCGTGAACCTTTCATGTCAATAAACTCAAAATCGTAAACGAAACCCATCCACATCCTGGATATAGGTAGTATGTAGATATATCTGTATTTATTTATTTAAACTTCATTGCACAAGTAGTTTGTACCTACAAATGGCGGACCTAATGCCGTATGGCATTTTCTACCAGTCAACCACCAGATCAAACAGACATAGGAACGCGGGTACAATGTAGTTATTTAAATTATATACCTACTCATATAATATTTTACTATACTTGCACATATACATATATGGTATGTAGTAAATAAAAGTGAATAATAGACGCCTTAAACCCCATTTAGTATATATGTAAATATGTCTTAAATTTCATATCAAAATAATTAGCGAGTGGAATTTCCTCATAATTTTAAATATTGATTTGACAAGAGTCGTGTACTACGCGTTTAATTTAGTATGCCTGTCTTGTCAATTGCGCGACCCTAAGGTCGTTGCCATTCTATTGAATAGTAAGTATTATGTGACATAACTAATTCATGACGTGCCAGTCTCTGTACTGCTGGATATAGGTGTGTTGTGATCTTCACCAACACACACGGTCTTCCGCTATTTGCTTGACACTATCGGCAAATCTAATAACGCGTTATCATCTTCAACACCACAAATTTTTCTAGTGCTGTGACACAATATTCACTTATTCCTAAACTTATCCGAAATCCGAATGCCGAATTGACTGAGCTGACTGAACAGCTCGTGACCATGGTTGCTGTAACCCAGCCGAAATATTGAGTACAATAAGTAGGGTAACATACGCATTAAGACCCGTTTAATAGAGAAATATGTGTGTAAAATGCAATAATCTCAAAAGTTATACCGAATCTCTAGTCTGACTCGATCGCGGACAATAAAAATGCCGGTATTTATGTACGAAGGCGGCAGACGAGCAGACAGTCCATCTGGTGGTAAGTGGATACTGTCGTCCATGGAAATTCGCGATACATGCCAATATCAGTCCAGAATAACTAACATTGGCACGCTCGCGAACGCGCTGCCTACCTTTGGAAATTTAGGAATGGATTTAGAGAAAGGGCTAACAAAATGAGGAGAGATAGGATAGCAATGGGCTCTGGCTCATCTCACTCATCACCTAATCACTTGCATGTATGCTTGGGGGTTCAGCCGATTTATTTTTGCGTTCGTACTCAAATCCTAGTATATAAGCCATATCTGAAGTTATTTGCATCAAAATATGTCTAATTCTGTTCAAACAGTCATCGATATCACGTGTCAAAGGTGACATTTTTAACAGATCAAGATATTTATGTAAAAAAATGTTTGTTTTTTTGGTAAAAATAGGAAAAATGGAAATGTCACCTTTTCACCCTAAGCACTTCAAATAAAAAGAAACTAATGTTTCCTCCATATTATCAATTAATGCATATGAAACAACACGACAATGGATTTAAGGCGACATTAGTTAAAATGGCTTTGCAATAACTGTACGCGGACTCATTGTACCGTATTGTACGTTACCGCCATTTTAGCAAAACGACACTATAAATATCAAATTTGACGTAACACAAAATGACGCAATATCAATATGATACTTACTTGAATATTCGTGATTTAACTATTGACCAGTCAAGTACGTCTTGGCTAGTCAATAGATCTCTCAAATAAATTATGTATAGCGCAATCCCCGCGTTACCCCGCCCCTGCACTCTTGCAACCGTGCAGGCGAGGACTCACTTATATTGTTTGTTTATAGCGTTGAACATTGTTTTAAAGATGTGGCTAGTCGAGTGCGCAGAGCGGCTGTGCGATTACGGCGTGCACCCTTTGTATATACGTGCTTCAAATTTTAATTTTGTCTTAAATTCTCAGCCACGCCGTGGGCCGTGTGGCTAGCTTTAGTATAGCACCACTGCATCTCATCGCGTGGGTAAGGAAAGAGCGACTAAGGAATACCACAAGGCGTGAGGAGCTACACCACTTCTAAGAGAGTGGACTCGCCTACCCGATTAGCCAGCATGGTGTGTTAAGCCTATACATCCCTCATGCACAATATAATGTACATGAGAGACCCGTGTCCAACAGTGCATACTAAACCCGCTGGTTGTCATTGCGATCTCAGGCACGCGGGTTTCTTCACGATATTTTCCTTCACCGCCTAATAATTTAAAAACCCGTACTAAGTAGAAATTCAGTGGTGCGAGATACGCTGCATAAAATTTATATTCATTTGGGGCTTTTTAACTTTAAACAAATACATGGAATTGGAATCGGTCCAGCATGCGGTGCGACGAAACCGTCAATAGACGCCGGACGGATTTATCGGTCGGACAGTTTTTAATTACGTCCGATGGTCGATGCGGGCGACCGCAGGGTTATACACGATTATCCTGGAACCAGACTGGAAGTGTTTTATGGAGTTGAGATTGTTCATGGAACAGACACTTTTTTTTTTTCTTTACACTAGAATTCGGTATCATACATGGTCCGGTTATCATAGGAACAGCGCTAACAGTTCTGTATTTAATTCATTTTATGTAAATATCGTGTCTTTCTTAAGCCATAACAGAAAAAAATGTTCTTAATATAGTAAGAATATTTTCTTAAAGATTTTAAATAGGACTCCTTGGAAGCACACGAAACGCATTAATATGCTTTTTCTCCCACTTGCTCGGAAATGGCTTCATTATTTTAAAAAAGGAATACGTCAATCGGCTCTTTTCTGTACGCACGCCAGCAATTTCCAACACGACAATAATAGAGATTGCTGGACAGTAGCGAGGTTATTTTTAGTGCACACTAACATAAATTAGGTTTTTTTAGGTACACGATATTTATTATTATAAAGACTGAATGTGCATTTCCTTTCAAAAGTTTAAAAAAAAAACAAAGACCGCGGGCAGTCGAATTGGTAGGAATGAAACTTCTGTTTCTTGAATTGATTTGTTTATTGTTTCCTCGCAAATTAGAGAAAAGTACTATACAAGTCTCGGCCGAAATGGCAATTAACGGCCTCGTTTATTTAAAAAGGACTCTGCTTCACCTCGTCCTGCTTTATTTCGGGCCTAGACAGTAATGTACTATTATTTCATTATCACAAACATTACGCACCCACTTTGAAGTTTAATAAGTATTAATAACCTGTCACTATTAAACCACAAAACGCACGATACACAATTCTCATAATAATCAAATAAAAACTCAACTTCAGTACCCGAGTTCCCGCCAAGGAGTCAAACACGATCTTAATGTGTTTATACCAATGATTCTCTTCTCTATTCACACAATTGAAATAAATTATGTACCCAACTTAAAGAAGTATATTTATTTTTCCTTTTTTTTATCAATAACGCCACACTCAATGGGTCACGGTTCACATTAGGATTCCCTGTGTTGTAGGTTCACTTACAGAGATGAACACACCACCCAGACCCGAAACAACATTTGTGTTTAAACTAATTAACGTTCGACCGGGAATTGAACCCAAGACCAACAGTTAGGCGCACTACCCGCTGGGATAATCTATATTTTTTTTCTTTATACTGGAATTTCATATTATCATATGATTATGAATATCCTTTTGCTGGATATAAGCTTCTTCAACAAGTAAACACGATCTTAATGTGTTTATACGAATGATTTTCTTGTATATCCATGTAATTAAAGTAAATTAGACAATTTATATAAATGTTTACTGTACTGTATTTATATAAATGTCTACTGTACTGTATTAATAAATTTATTTTTTGCCTGTCAGGTACGTTCAACGGCATTCCAAGTAACATCAACAACGGCGAAGATAAACACAGTAAGTACAAACGTTACGAAGGCTTCAACTCTTTGTAACAAAAGAATACAAATAAAACTGATACGACAAACCCCTAATCCTGTGACCTCTTCTTGTACGTGTAAATCTGTTGTTACAATTGTTTTGGATTGGGCGGGTGCACGCTGCATTCCAACAGCCGCTGGGCGCACTCGACTGGTCTCTTTACCCCTCTCTCACAGAGGAGTAGACAAGCCATCTGGTGGTCGTCCATGGAAATTCGCGACACATGTCAACATTACTCCAGAATAATTAACGTTGACACGCTCCCGGATGCGCTTCCTACCTTTGCAGATTAAGGGAAGGATTGGGAGAAAGGGTTCAGAAAATGTGGAGGAATAGGATAGGATGGGAATGAGCATATCTCACTCACTATCGAAACCCGTACGTACATTGGGAAATAGGATAATGAAGGAAATGTAGTAGGTACATTTCAAGGTAGTCTTCGGTGAGTAACTTGGCCAGTCGAGTGCGCCCAGTGGTTGTGAGAACGCAGCGTGCACTCTCCGCCTACAAATGTACTGCATTGCATTACCCACTTTAACCTATTCCCCATTGTACGTACGTGTTACGGTAGTGATATGCCGGAGCCCATTCCCATCCCATCGTATCCTATCCCTCCCCTTTTGCCAACCCTTTCTCCAAATCCATGCCTACATCTCCAAATGTAGACAGCGTATCTGCGGGCGTGGCAACGTTTGTCATTCTGAACTGATGGAACATGGATAGACCATCTGAACGTGGACCGCGGATATCCAAATTGTTACTTTGTACTGCCAGCTGAGGCTTACCGCTATCCCATGTATATAGTAAGTAGCGTTTACCACTACTTACTATTTACATGGGGCTCTTCAAAAGAGCTATGAATAGGATTCTGAAAGGTCGATAGCGCACTCACATTTTCCTTGATGTTGCATGTGTCCATGGGCGACGGTGACCACTTACCATCATGTGACCCGCCCGCTCGTCTGCCATCTATTCTATAAAAAAGCATAGCGTTCGCTTCTTCAAACGAGGCTCAGCTCGTGTCGCAAGCACTCAAATGAAAACAATTCTTTTGATTCACACAATTGTCCAGTCCAACCTTTAATAATTCAGTATCATTATGAACAGATTTCATCAAATGGAACAGCATTGCCATTGTCTTGTACACCTGCCTACATCGATACGGGGTTAATCCCCAACCCCTAAACCCGGGGTCGCGGACAGCTGCGTGTAACGACCCCTTTATCTAGCTGACTGATCGCCGCCGATTTGTCTGAGTGACCCTTAAGACGCGGCATAGAGCTAAGAATAGTCTAGAATTGGTGTGCATATATCCTGTAATAGGAATGTTTTTGGAGATGCAGCAAACGCGCGCGATATAAAAAGTCGCTATTACAGTACCATAACCGGAACCAGCTCTGTTATCGTCCTCTGCTGGACGTGGGCCTGTATGCACGAGGGATGTATGGCATTAAATCGCTACGCTGACCGGTCAGGTTGGCGAGTTCACTCTTTTAATGGTGGTGTGGAACCTCAAGGCTTGTGGTAGTCGTTTTGTTATTCCTTAATCGCCTTTAACGAACACTCACCGGAAGAGTTATCTCTTAACACTACCTTATGATAGTGCTATTCTAAAGCCGGCCTATTCCAGTACCTACTTAGTAAATAATTCCTGACGTCCATCTCCGTATTCAACAATCACAAAACCACGATTGAGTAAAAAAGAAACAAACATCCAAATACACACTCAGGGTTCATGACGTTACGTTGTAAGCACGCTATTTTATATTTATATTTTTTATATATTCCCACAGAAGACTACCTTGAAATGTACTGCATTTTCTGCTTTATCTTATTTCCCTAATGCACGTACGTGTTTCGGTAGAGAGTGAGACATGCCAGAGCCCATTCCCATCCTATCTCTCCTCACTTTAACAAATCCTTTCCCCAAATCCATTCCTATAGTTCAAAAGGTAGGCAGGGCATCCGGGGGCGTACCAACTTTTGTCATTTTGAACTGATGTTGGCATGTATCGCGGATGTCTATGAGCGACAGTATCCACTTACCATCAGGTGGACTGTATGCTCGGCTGCCGCCTTCGTACATAAATACCGGCATTTTTGATACTGTACCATTCGTGTAGGTATAATGGAACAGATGAAACTTCTTGTTTCGTCACAACCTATTCTCTCCATCCTATCACACGAATACAACAATTTTTCGTAATTTTTTAAATTTTGTCAGCTAAAAAGATGTTATTGTGTATTTATATTTAATATTTCAACCAAAACTGCACCTGCGTTCTATATACTATTCGACCTGGTGGTTGACTAGTAGAGAATTCCGTAAAGCATTAAGTTCGCCTTTTGTATAAGTCAAATAATCATGCAATGAAATTTAAATAAATAAATAAAATCACGGAAACTAGTTAATGCCATGTCTATAAAATTGTAGTTCTACGTACGTTTAAAGCAGCGTCTTAACTCGCGTCTTATCTGCAATAGTTGGGACATTCGTGTCCCTCTAGGCCGGACACTGATGCACAGGGATTACCGTTGTAACGATAATCTTACTCTATACCCTTCAAGATGTAGTTTCATTCGGAAGTGACAGGGATTTTATTTATTTAAAATTTTATTGCAAGTACAATGGTCGGGCTTAATGCTACGTGGCATTGTCGTTCAGCCCACCTTCAGGAGAGGAAAGGCACAATCTAGGAAAGAAAAAATTTAATCAAATCAAGGTTAATAAATTATTAATAAAATTTTCTTTTCTCTTTCAATAATAGTTGGCAGGCAATTTTGACTAATTTTGAATTCTGAAAATTCTGAAAAAAAGAGTTTTGAAGGGCATAAATTTGGAAACTATGGAGTTTAAAACAGATAAGAGGTTTCCTTCATTCCATTTCACTTCCTACTCGATAGGATAGAACTTGGATTGGATGAGATCGAATGTTACGGGCTGTGTAGTCGTCTTCCAAACAGCGATTATGACACAAAGGCGACCAATATTATGCAAGAAAGCAATCACATTTACTAATCGCCACAGAAGGTACATTTAATTTAATATTTTTATTATATTAGCAAGACATAGGACATGTAACCACTGTCGGATTATCAAATGTTACCAATTAATTTGTTAGAGTATAGTTTGTAAATTTTTAGCCACTTTGTAAATAGTTCAATTAACTTTTCACAATGTCACAACCAACTTGTCGGAGGTAAATGACGAAATCAGAGATTTCGCGAAATCCCTATGGATATCACGAAATCGGGTATGATGTCGAATACTTCAATTGATTACTGAAAAAATGTAATAATTTGACAATGTATCTAGGTATACGCTCAGTGATATGTCGTTGCACTAGAGTGATTGTCATCAATGAGTGAATCAACCGATTTATTTGTTGGTGAAAAGGCTGAAGGTGAAAACATTGAAGGCGAGGTTAGGAATTTATTATTTGATGCGCGAAAAACTTCCCTTCCCAGAAACGATTTGGGTCGTTTAGGTTAAAAGTCTGAGGCGATCGTATTTTTTTAAACAACCCTAAAATCCTTCCATAAAACCTGCCTTCCCATTTTGTTTTATTTTTCTCAATTTAAATAATCCTTGATCTCTCGTGATATCCCCAGGGATTTCGCGAAATTGCTGATTTCGTCATTTCCCTTCGACGTGTAGGTACAAGGTTGTGGAAACGAATATCGCAAACCAATAAATCAGGGGACAGCGGGACGCGCAGCGATAATTTGTCCCCGCGACTGACCGCGACGCGATTTATGAGCGGGCGACATGTCGCCACCGATAACCTCACTACAGGGGAATTGAAAACGTTTGTAAGTAATTACATTTGACAACAAATGCCGATTGTCAAAGTTTCAAACATAAAAGCTGGGTTAAGGACAACTAAGACTATCGTAAAACGTAGGTACCTACAGCATTTCCCACTTTATCCTATTCCCCCAGTACGTGTTTCGGTAATGACTGAGATATGCCCGAGTCTATTCACATTCTGTCCTATCCTATCCCTCCCCATTCTCCCAACCATTTCTCCAAATCAATTTCTAAATCTCCAAAGGTAGGCAGCGCATCCGAGGACGTGCCAACGTTTGTCATTCTGGACTGATGTTGACATGTATCGCAGATGCCAATGGACGACAGTATCCACTTACCACCGCGTGGACTGTATGCTATCTGCCACCTTCTTTCAATGTAATAAAAACATATTTAAAAATACAATTAAAATAATTAAGGTTGAATTTGAGACTAATTCGTTTAAGTGCTTACACGATTAAATGTCATTCTAACAGTATGGCAGGATTAAATTATACCATGCAAACATAATTTATAGGAAAAGTATACGAAATTTATAGCATCTTTATCAGTGTTATAATAATTGGATAGCATTACAAATTTAATGCAAACATAATGTAATAAGTTTAACATAAGTTAACATACATAAACATAAGTTTTGTAAAACTCGAGTAAAATTTTCGTTTCAGTAGACCTTTATTTGGTACTTCTAGCGACATCTATTGGCGAGTACCAGCAATGTCAATAATAATATGTTTGTTATACTATTTCACGTTAGATGGCGGCAAAGGTTACAAACTCCAAAACCAAAAAAAAAGGCATTTCATTGTAAAGGGCAATCCTACACTTCCTTAAGAATCCGCAAACTGCATTTTTTAGCGATAAGACCGCCTATTGCTACTTTATACTTTCGTAGTATGACGTAAAGACATACTAAGAAGATATTTCTACAAATTCAATCCCTAAAGGGGTGAAACGGTGTGTCAAAGTTTATACGGAAATACATATTTACTTGTCTTCAATAGGTACCTACAATTAATCAATTAATTAAACATATGTTTTACAGTTTTTCAAAATTGTGTCATTGGGCTAAAATACAGGGTATCATAATTTATATAGAATCACAATTAAACCCACGCTAGTTCAGGGCCACGGAATTAATATTCTGGACAATACAAGTATTATTTACTATTCTTTTGGCAATAGCTAGTTCATTCATTAGTTCATACTAAAAATAAGGTCCCTTTGCTCACATAACCTCAAATAATTACTGGTAAACGCAACCGGAAGTCAATTTATTGGATAAAACATTTCAATATTAATAGGGGATAATCCACAAGAAAAATGGTACTAAATATTTTTTATATTATCATTTTCTGCGGGATAACCCATCACGCTGCCATTAAGGAAATTAAAATAATTTAAATAGGTGGGTGTGCTTTGTATGTTTTGCACTTAGCGAAGTAATAAACAAGGGCTCTAGACAATATAGTGTAAGGCCATGAATACCTTGCACGAATAAGTTGATAATATAGATATAGGTTTTTGCAACGTGGCAACGAAACAACGCAAAACTCGACTAATGTAAAATATATACAACAGTATTAGGTTTAGTCTAGTTTAGTTGTTGTGGACTAAAGGGATGCTTAACTGCTCAGGTCAATTGTTAAAAGATGCGCTAGAAATGGACAATGAGTTATGAAAAAAAAACCGGTAGAATCGATTCTACTCTCGTTACTAAATAAATAACTTATTTTTAGCTTTCGCGTTTAATATAGTGACACGTTATATAAAATTTTAAATAAGAATTTGTGGTTTAACAATCATTTATTTCCCATAAGAGTTATGTTTCACTTACATGAGAAAGGAAAGTGTTATATCTATATCTTCTATGCATACATACCTACATATAATAAAAATGTAACTGATCGCTGTCTCTACATGGAATATATATGAGAAATTGGGGGCCTTTATCAACGCAATAGAACCCAAAACAATGATTGTTAGAATTTTTGTCTGTTTGTCTGTTTGTCTGTGCGTTTGTGCGCGCAAATCTTAGAAACGGCTTAACCGATTTGGGTGTGGTTTTCACTAATGTATTGTTGTAAGCTTCACTTAAAATTTAGTGTTCGTTTTATTTCAATCAGTACATAAAGACGGTGTTTATAAACTAAAGTCCACGCGGACGAAGTCGCGGGCAACAGCTAGTAGGCAATATAATTTTTAGGCCTAAGCAGTGTACGGGTGCGCGACAATAAATAATTCTGACAATAAACGGTAGTACTAGTCCAACAGAAGGAAAGTCTTTTATTATGGCGTTTTTTAATGATATTTTAAAAGCACTCAAAGATTTAGTTTTTCTGACCTTTGTAGGAAGTTTATTATAGAACTGTGGTAAGAGGTAACTTACGAGGTAAGAGTAAAATTTTATTCATCGAACGTTACAATTGTGACTTGGCACTAGCACACTAACTTTTTTAGTAGCACTAATATAACACAGAACGTGACTACAGAACTGGTGACGTACCGACACTTCCTAAGGACTGTTCAGTAAGGATTGATCAGTAAAGGACTCTTTCGAACTACGGGTGTACAATTAATGATCAACAAATAATACATTAGGTACATAATGGAAACTCATTAGTTAATGATAATCAAACAATTCATTTATTCATTATTATAATCAAACAAGTCGTTACTTAATGAAAATACAAATATAATCTAAGTTTTTTTTTATGTGCGAAGGCGGCAGACGAGCGTACAGTCCACCTGATGGTAAGTGGATACTGTCGCCCATAGACATCCGCGATACTTGCCAACATTAGTCCAAAATGACAAACGTTGGCACGCCCCCGGATGCGCCACCTACCTTTGAAGCTATAGGAATGGATTTGGAGAAAGGGTTGGGGAAATGGGGAGGGATAGGATGGGAATGGGATCTGGCACATCTCACTCACTACCGCAACACGTACGTACACTAGGGAAATAAGATAAAGTGGGAAATGCAGTACATTTCAAGGTAGTATTCTGTGAGAGAGTCGAGCGCACCCAGCGGCTGTTGGATTACAGCGTGCACTCTCCCTCTCAACCACTATTTATAAGTCCGTGTGATTTATAAATAATCAATTATTAATTACGAGAAAAACAAATAGCGTAAAAATCTTAGGAACATTACACCTTCATATATTAAATTCTTCCTGCTGTAGTTGGTTAGAAATGATTCTAAATGTATATTATCAGCATTTCTTAATTGCATACGTTTTTGTATTTCTACCATTTTGGTGAAAGTTATTTCTATCGATAATTATATCGATACACGATTGCCATCCTTACATTATACTTGATTAGAAGTTTAAATTGTTTTGAATTAGTTACTATTAATTAGTCAACTTCACATTTCATTTGTTTTCAATGTGATTAGGTTTATAAATGGATACAATTGCCAAGTGCCAAATTTAATATTTTAGTTTTTTTTTACGCGCTTCCACCCAATTTAGCGTAATCTACAAGCCTTAAAAAGATTTTTGAATGTTTACTTATATTTTACACGATATTTTAGTATTAATCCCAGTGCCCTGTAAAAAAATCGAATAAATTCCTGTAAAATTTCAATTTTGTCGTTAGGATCAATTTCACGCAGAATGATGTCCAAATGAAGTTTTCATTCTTGTAAAGAATATAGTTATTGATTTTATTATGAATATAATTATATTTAGACCTAATTTTACCCAACCAGCATTAGGTAGAGCTAGTTTTATACGGGTAGGTAAGTAAGGTCCGAATGACTGTTTTATTCATTTGTATTTCGGACTTTACCCAGGGATCTTAGATAATATTAAATTAACCCGGATAAACCTCAATTTAGTCACATTTCTAACATTACCCGTAACATTCACATTTTTTTTTTATAGAGAAGAGGGCGGACGAGCAAGCGGTCTCACGTGATGGTAAGTGTTACCGCCGCCCATGGACACCTGCAACACCAGGGGGTATGCGGGCGCGCCGCCGACCTTGCAAAATCCTATTCACAGCTCTCTTGAAGAACCCCATGTCGTAGTTTAATGGGAAGACCTCTTGAGGCAGTTCGTTCCACAGCCTACGGGTTCGCGATATAAAATAATTTTTGGACCGAACAGTACGCGACACCTCCGTATCTAGGAAATGCGGATGGACCGCACTTCTGTGACGGGAGGTGCGGTTGTAGAAACCCGAGGTGGTAATTATATTGAACAATTCTTCAGAGCATTCCCTATTGTACAGGCGGTAGAACACACAGAGAGACGCAACGTGCCTCCGAACATTGAATTTATTTGTTAATGCTAGCTCTTATGAAACAACCTATTATACCCTATTATATTTATTCATTTTAATTTATTTAAAATTTCATAGTAAATGAATAATTTCATGAACTAAATTCAATTAGAAACTATTTAAACTGAATTTCAGAACTTACTTCACTGTGTCAGCTTTGTAATTAAACTTTACAAAGTATAATAAATTCGTATTTTATTAGCTGAGAACTTGGGTGTTAACAAAAAAGTTTCCCTAAGCGAATCGGATAGCAAAAAGGCACTATTTTAGTGCATACCTTCGTGATACATGGTGCATTTTGATGACGTTAGAGAAAAATGTAATAAAAGTGGTAAAATTTTAAATTTAAAATCAAGCTAGAATCTGGGAGTTTTGAAAGAAAATAATTTATGATGGCACTTAATTCAATAAACACGTGTTATTCACATTCATTTGTTAATACTTAATTGCAACATTGATGTCGTCGAAATATGAGAAATACTTGATAACAGAACAGAAATTGTGTTTCTCCATTTACCCAAAGGTTGACTGGTAGATGATGCCATAAGGCACTAAGTCCGCCTTTTGTATAGTGTTTGTGTGCCATAAAGTAAATAAATAAAATTGTACAAAATCGATTTAAAGCTATATTGACATTGATATTCTATAGATTACACTAAAATTGCGACATCTGTCAACTAAAACCCACAATTATTTTTTGTGCTTAAATTGCAGACACTGTTTGACTTTCACTATACGAGATCCTTCACGGAATCCAAGCCACCCAACACTTGTGTGTGTCTTACTTTTTTATGTACACATGAAGCGTCCTTTACGTTGTTAATGAGCCTCCTCGTCGGCGCCAAAGGTCCTGCACTCAACGCATGTTAAATCGCATTCTTGCTAACTTTCGGCAGAATACGTCACCGCACCATTTAAACATAACCACGCAAGCGTAGCAACCACCAACGATTCAATTTCAACCATAACAGCAGCGTTTAAGGTTCAAAATAAGCCATCAATGAAATAAGTTCCAACGTTTCAATGTCGGGCAACCGTCGAACCTGTCACGCTGGCATACGTCATCCTCAATTACTTCTCAAGTCAATTAGAATTTTAACATCGCGCCATAAAGATGCTTTTCGGCATGATGGCTCGTGGCTCGGACGGGGTAATAGAGCAGGGGGTGCGGGGTATCGACCGTTCGCCGTCTCGCTCCCTCACAGACGCCGACGAGCGCGCGACGGCAATGGTTGCCCGCGCAAAAACATGTCCGCGCCTCTCCCGCAATGTGTTGGCGTCAAGTGTCCAAATTACAAAAGACTGTGCTTATAGTGCTATTATACACATCTATTTACATTATAATATCATACGCGATGACTCCAGACGTCAGTTTCACGTTTGTTCGGGACGATCTTCGCGTTGGTGAAAAGTACGCGTTGGTTTATCTCGTCTCATCCCGTACGCCGTTTTTTTCGGACGCCGAAGGAGCCGACGTGTTCAGAAGTCGAAACTGCGGTAGCTGCTTCATAACGAATAACAAAGGCTTTCTGCCGATGAGCGAGTATGACGCGGTGCTCGTTCACGGGGACAGGAGCTTACTGTTCGAGCCTACAGCCTTCATGAATCCCGGCAAGAGGTTCCTCATTGAAACGAGTAAACGGTGCATTGTAAACAAATTAAGAGCCTGCAAATGGGAACCGAGAATAACATCGTTCAGCACAAAAGAGAAGTTTGATCTCTGCAGTCTATGTAAACATCTACAAAGACATCGACAGCGAAGAGATCCATTACTTACTTAGAATTTGTGATGTGATAATAGGTAATATATAGAGGGTAAAAGTAAAGAGAAGATGCCTTGTTAGCGTAGGAAAGGAACAGGTCTTGAAGTCCTCTATAACCTATAGGTTTCCTTGAGGCCTGCCAAAGATGTTGTTGACTTGTTTGGAGGTATAACGATCTATAATATAGGTCAGCTTGTGTATTGTTGGTATTATTATGTAATAAATGGCTTATATGTTCGTCATTGCAATTTAGTTCTTAAGACAATCTTGTTGGATTTATTTGAGTGTTTATCAAACCAGATTAACTGGTTGTGTGCGTGGCTATGATAAAAGAGTTTAGATTTCATTTGCAATCTCGTCTACCTATCTAAAAAGATGTGTGTAGTTAACTAATTAATTTACATGTGAATCATGTTGTGTTGTTTATAATACTTATAGTAAAGATTTGTTAAATGTGACCTTACAAGATTTTCAGGAATTGAATCAGGTCCTTACCTCTAGATAGGTATTGTAATTCAGATACGTGAAAACATCAAAATAAAATAATGAATGAATACTTATGAATGCATAAGCATCGTTGAAATAATATTTTCTATTGAAAAGGGTGCTCTGAACTATGATAGCATTAATTATAGATACATCTTCTAAAGATGATTAAAAAACTAGATTGAAAACTAGATAAATCGATTACATAGAAACTGCCCTCCAGCATGTTTAAACCAAAGTTCAACATCACAAATATGGTGCCACGAAGATAATCACAGATAAAATATATATATATATTTAAATGTAAATTAGCTATAGATGAGATTAAACTATAAAAAGATGTGTTTATGTATTGTTTAAAAATTACGTAATCAGAAGTATATTTGTGTATAAATATAACTCAATCTATGTGTAGCTTCTCTAGCTTCAGTTCGTTGTAGGTGTACACTGTATATTTTATCTTTTATATATTTTCTTCTTACTGTCATGACATGTTTACAGTAGTTAGGGACCAGGATATATTATATTCAATTATTGTTTATTATAATTTACAAATTGATGATCTTTTCATTATCATAGTTGTTTTTCCAGTAATCGACATTGAAACGTTTCTAAATAATACAAAATAAAACAGATTCAGCTAACGACACAGTGCCGGTGTCTGATTTAATGTCATTGATAAAAGTTTCAATGTTAAAGTTCCGACCTCGATTTACATCTAAATATTTCTATCATCTCATTTGCCATTCTATCAATCATTTCATTTGTACTTCGACCGCAGGATGAATCATTAGTCAAAAAAACAATTGTGTTTCATAAATTTAAACAATGGCAAACATGAAGAGAAATTATATTGAACAGAAGAATGAAATTATAGAGGAGATCTTTATTATTATGTTATATAAAGATAAGAAACACAAACATTTTTTGTCTTAAGAAGATTTTCAATTTTAAGGTATAAGAAAATAGCTAGGCGGAACTCAATATTTAGATAGACTAGATAGATCTTCAAATTAATTTAAAAAGAAATTGAAAAACCGATAGCTAGTACGGCTGTTGAAAGGTGTTGCATCCGGATGGATCACCTGATAAAGGAACTAAGACTGCAAAAAATGGCTTACATGTTAAGATAATATGTTAGTTGTAGATGCAAGTAAATTTTTCAATACTTACTTTTGCGTTTTGTCCTCTAAAGGAGAAAACACGTATACATGACGACAATTATTTTTCTTTGCCGGTGATTTAACATTTAATCAGATATCGATCAGTAAAATTGCTAATAACCATACAATTTATAATCGATAGATAATAACTAATAATCATTGATGATTACTTGTTAGATTCGTTACGTTTATAATGACGATTCATTGTTGATTTATTTCAAATCATGTGACTGTATATGTTATTGTTCTTTTAAGAAATAAAACGTCTTTGGCCATAGTTAATTTATGTGTGTCCAAGAAAAAAGGGTTCAGACCTTGGCTCCTGTGTAGTTCCAGAAAATTTAACCATTTTTATGAAAATTTGTGAAAATATGACATTTCTTGATTTGGATTTTATATGATTCTACGGTCGCGTACCGACAATTTGATGCCACAAACATATTTTTATGACATTTCTAACTCGCATGTTTTAGACAAATATTAATTGAAAAGTAGTTGAAAACTAGTTGTTAGGCCTTATAGGCATATAAATTAGGCCTATAAATTAGACATACCACCGATGCCTAATTTATTATTGATCAAATTACGTTTTGATATATAATTAATTCTGAACATCGAGGCATCAGTATATCTATTACTAAGTCACGAGTAAAGTAAGAAATATATGTTATATTTTTGTTATAATAAAATTAATAAATTATCCCCTAAATAACTGTTTTTTGGATTAAACTTCAACGTTCGATTTTCTCGAAATGTACTTTTGATTTTGAACTTTCATTCTCTGAATATATCTTATCTAACTTGTCGTTTTCTGTATATCATGTGGTCAGATCTTTATTTTAGTTTCCAAATGTGCTCTTAAATCTAATTCTACCTTTCTACCTATCTGGCCTTTTTGCTTGGACGCCCACGTGTATGTACCTAGGTACAAACAAGAGGATACTCCTAAGGATACTGTCCCTATAGTAATTGATGCAAACTTAAGTAATCCATTTGTTAATACACTCTTTTCTTTTCTTCTTAATGTTCCTTCTCTATTCTCCTTTTCATGCATCTATCAGTAAAAATATTGTATAATTCTTATTTTAATATTTAAAATTTAAGGTCAGTTTTGTTATTTTTTTTACAAGATTCCAATTTGAGAACTTCCAAATGTCAAAAACTCGTGGCATAGTTGTTAGACGTGAGCATTAAACTTCAGTTATATTTAAAATGGGTCACAGTTCTAGCATCGATTTGTTTACGCTTAATTTTTAGGTTAAGTTTTAAGTGTTATTATAAGTTATAACTTACGAGTATAACTTAGTTGCCACTTTACAAATGGCTTTTGTTCTAATAATACTCTTAAATGTACTTGAGACTACAGTTTTTGTGTTAACGAAAAATTGTTTTTGTTATGTGTCCTTGTTCTTCATAACTGGTTCTTAAAGTATAATGTTGTGTATACAATATATACTAGAGTAGACGAAATATTTGTTCATGTTAACCCTTTGATCGTCGAATTTCATTCAGTTGTCGTCATTTCGCCAAACTTATCTACCGCAAAACAATCAGTTTCTAGTGTTAATAGAGATATATTTATTTTCATAATTACATATAGGTACTATACATTGACATGGATACAATCTAGATAGAGATATAAATACACTATAAATAGTTTATAAATACAGTTATAGATTTGTCATTAATATAGCACCGTCTATTATCTCTATGAAGGATATATCCATTATTGGTGTTCTGCGTTGACAGTCAAAATATTGAATAAATTGACTGGTATAGATTCATAATCATAACGTAACTGTTTATATAAGGTAAAGTTAGATACTTTGATTCAAGTAAAGTTCCCTAATCTATCTTCGCAATGAATTGTTTGTCGCAAAAATAAAAGGCTTTCTTTTTAATGAAATACGTTCATGAACAGACCTGAGATTAATGCAAGTGTTTACGAATTTGAGTATTAAATCTCGGTAGCGATTAGTGACAGTAATAATACCATATCATCAGCCTATGTCTCTCCACTGCTGGCCTCTCCGAAGGCTCTCCACCACACGTGACCTTCCGCTCTTTCCATCCAGACACCACCGGCAAGTTTGGTCTTCCAAGTGTTTGGTCCACCGGACCGAAACGCGTCCCTCGTCTCCCGGTGCATGGCCTCTACCCAATTAGTTGTCGGGGTCCTGCGGCAAATATGATCTGCCAATTGTCACGTCAATAAGCTGATTCTGTGCATTTTTATGAGCTACGTCACTGACTTTAGTTATTTGTTGAATCTTTTCATTTCGAATCGAATCCTGCAAAGAAATTCCGAGCTCTCTTCGTAGCTCATTGAAGAACTTTGATCTTACGGATCGGGCCAACTATCACAGGCTTCATTTCGACACCGTCTGTCATAATTAGCAGGACACCGATTGGAGGCTTTCGTCTTCAACCGTCGTGGTTATAATAATGGTCATAAAACATTATTATAAAACATTTCTATTGTTGAAATGGTACATTTTATCATATTTTTTATACCTACTCGCTTTAATTTCTTGATTAAACCTTTTTGCTGATATTTAATTAGGAAAAACAGTACATTAATTGCAGTATTTTTAACATATAACTGAAATTAATTAGTAATCACAATAAACTTACAACTTTTCCTCAAAATGGTATGCAATATTAACAGTTCTTAACTATAATATTTGATTGTAAGTACTTGAAATTGACGTTTTCTGGCTTATTCGATAACTAGACGCAAAAAAAAAACAATATTACAAAGATCTTTTACAACTCATTACAATATGTCATTTTATTTTTATTTTGTTTGTTTTATTTTTCATTACAAAGCAAAATATCGTCATCACAATTTAATCAAATACATATATTCAATACTGATAGATATCAATGAATCCAATTGATTTCAATGATGTGACGACAGCATGGTTAATTTAAAGTAAATGGTTTGAATTCATTTCGTTCGTGAAAACTAACAAACTTGTGCTAGGACTGTTTGAAATTCAAACCTTTTTGTAAAACAAAAATAAAACGCGGTACAAAGGAAGTGTAACGAAAAAAATATAAAAAAATAGTTTTTTGGGAAAATATTAAGGTCAGAAAAAAGTCGTAGAAATATAGTTGTTCAGTGTGAAGAGGGTGCACGTATAGTTTATTTAACCCTGCACTGATATATAAACATAAAATTATTTGACGTGGAGAGTTATCGATCACTATCTAGCACTATAGCACTAACACTACTGTATTAGTGACTACTTTTTTAACTTGTCACTTGCTAAACACTATAACTTGGTTACTTTTAATGAAATTTCGATTTTTATATCTCAATTTGATTTTGAATATTACCCAGATTTTATTAAATTAACTGAAAATAATAAAATATTGTATTGTATAAAAAAGTTGAAGAGCTGTGTGAAAAGGTATCTATTTACGACTCTCATTCCTCGGCCCGTACTGACTTTCTACTTAAGTGTAGATTTAAGAATTCTCATTACGAGCTCGGTGAAGGGAAACATCGTGAGGAAACCCACGTGATCGAGAATTGAAAATAAAATCTAGAGCTACACATGTATCACCAACCCGCAATGGGCCCGCGTGGCCCGAAACCCGCTGTGAATAGGATTTTGCAAGGTTGGCGGCGCACCCGCATACCCCCTGGTGTTGCAAGTGTTAGTAACACTTACCATCACGTGGGACCGCTTGCTCGTCCGCCCACTAGTCTATA
Organism: Sesia apiformis; assembly: GCA_914767545.1. Classification (NCBI taxonomy): domain Eukaryota; kingdom Metazoa; phylum Arthropoda; class Insecta; order Lepidoptera; family Sesiidae; genus Sesia; species Sesia apiformis. The sequence continues at coordinate 501,326 of OU611964.1, forward strand.
AAAAAAAAAACCACGTGATTTATTAGATGAGACCTGTACTCCGCGGTGGGTTATATATACCTTATAGGTCGATATCGGTAACAAAGTTGCAAACCTACGTGAATGTATTGTTTCACATACTTATTTATTTACTCGGCATATCGATTTTTCATATTGGTATACTAAGTATATTTATATCCACGAATAATCAATAATTAATGCACGGTGCAATGGTGCAATTAACACATTCTGCCACTGTCATGTTTTCTTCTTAAACAATTTTAGAGTCCGAAATGGATCCTATCAGTGTTCAGTCCCGTCGAAGTAGAGTCAGTACTGACTAGTCGAAGTACTGATAAGAACAGACGAGGTTTTTTGTGTGAAATGTTTGTGATAATCAAATAAAAGCATAGGACTGCGTTTTCCATGTGCTTCCAAGGAGTCGTCTTCTGTCCTCAGTAAACCCACTATCGTTTTACTGAGCGACTCCTGACTTACTTCGATGGTAGTGGACATTGACGACACGACTCTGATATAGAGAGGGAACGCAGAGCATTGTCTGTAAGAGCTAATATGTTTGCCCTTAGGTTTACCCAGTGCTCTAGACCAGTAAAAGTAATGCTTTTCAATGCTTACTGCACTTCATTTTACTCTGGCAGCCTATGGGTTCGCTATACTCAAAAGTGGAAACGCCCTCAGGCGCTGTTGGGCTTACCTCGGTTCTGCAGCGCGTTTTCGATGTTCACCGAAAACCATACGGATGGCTTTGGGGCTCTCACTATTAAGCAGAACGAAGGGCAGCTCCAACGGCATCTTAGAGATAATTTCAGACAAATTTAACTGTCCTGTTAATTAAAATTACTAAATCCACCCTAGTTATAGAGTACTAACATAGTTTTTAAGTTACTTACTAACGTTTGTATTAATCTGTGGTGACTGAATTTATATATGTATATAAAATGAATGTTTCTTTGTTTGTACCGTATGCGTTCCTATACCATTCATCCGATTGCAATGAAACTTTGGTGAGTTGTTTGGTGTGCGCACGCCCGCGCTTCTATATTACCGCATTAGGTAAATTGAAGACCGCGCGAACGAGGTCGCGGGCAATAACTAGTAAATAAATAAATTATAATTATTATTAATACGATAATAATAATACGATATTTATTGACTTTCATATTGTTTATTACGAAGAAAACTTGACACTGGCAGAATGTGCTAATTGCACCATTGCCATATACGAGAGAGAAAAAAATGTATAAATAACTGTCGCAGATTGACACAAACATGTGGACGTGACAATGGCATAAAATGCATGCTAATGTGTTATGTTCAATTTAAAAAAATCCGCGAGACATTTTTGATTTGTTTAACAAATTGATTACTTTGCAATTACAATATCTCATTGTGAATGTAACATCTATGTGTTTATTGTTATGTTTTATATAGATTAGATCATAATTAGGTCATTCTAATACTCGTGCATCGGACCCAGAAACCCTCCGCCCTCCAGTGATTTACTAGGGGAGAGACCTGTGCCCTGCAATGGGGCGTTATAGGCTGATACAAGTACAATAATACGTCAGAATTGTAATACAGTTATGATTTAGTCACTAAATCATAACTGTATTACAAATATGACACTACTTATTCCAATCACTAAATTTTAGTGATTGGAATAAGTAGTGTCATTTCAGTTGAACTAACTCAAAAGTATACAGGGCCTCCGAACTATTCTCGAAGCCTGAAACTTGATTCCGAATTTATTGACATAAAAATTTCATGAATGCTTTTTGCAAAAATATCACGTTTTTTTGTGTTTTAACAACATTTTCATACAAAGGTCAATGCGTAAACGTGTCCCAAAAATCAGTATGTACACTTGAGAGTACCTATCTCAAATGAAAGCTTTTATTTCATACATCTTTTACCGTGATATAAACCGGTTTTCTCTTTTCTATTATCTTTTATTTGTTAAAATATTTTTATTAAAGAACATCCCTTTAACAGCTACAAATACCAAGTGGATATCAAATTATGTTATGGAATGTTATGAAAATCCCGGTGTTTTTAATTATAGTCATGAAAAATCTTGGGATTTATCGTCATATCCATATGATAAAATGACACTATATATTCCGATCACTGGTCATGAACACATTCTGTTTTAGATAAATTGTACTATTAGTTGTAACTGACACTAACCGTCTGTCATCTGAATATTTTTAATTGACAACTGACAACTTAATTGATAACATTAGTGACGTCATATCAAAACACCATAGTCTCATTCACTTCTAATTTTATATAACTTAGGATGCCAACTAAATGTCTAGAGTACGTGATATAAGACGAAGTATGTCCCACCAGTGGTTGTAACACATCAACTAGATGCTTCGCAAGTTCACGAGTAGGCGAATCAATCTGATTTACTAGAGGATGCAGCGACACACCAGGTTTAAGAACTTTTGGCAAGCCATAGAGTTTAGGTGGTTGTGTTATGCGGACTTTAAGTACTCGTTCTTGCATAAATCGTCTCCTAATATGTTACGACATTTCCGAATTAATTTTGTCATTTGGCGGGTCCCTTTGACGGTAGGGTCATAATTCACCTGTTTATAGGTCGAATCGTCACTGAAAAGCTCCATAATATTGTCAATAATAGATATACATGCTTAGTATTTGAGAGGGAGAGTGCACGCTGCAATCCAACAGCCCGCTGGGCGCGCTCGACTGGCCACGTTACCCCTCTCTCACAGAAGACTACCTTGAAATGTACTCCATTTTTGGACTAATGTTGGCATGTATCGCGGATGTCTATGGGCGACAGTATCCACTTACCATCAGGTGGACTGTATGCTCGACTGCCGTCTTCGTACATAAAAAAAAAATATAAGACCTCATTGACGGTGTTGACTTACATTTGGTTAAAATTTTCCAACTTCAAGTTACGTTTTTCCAGAATTCTGTTTAAATTAAATACTCCGTTTAAATTAATACCCGACGCCGTCCGTCGATACTACAGCAATGCACGTGTAGGAAGCGCAACCATTAAAACGCGCGCCACAAGCACGAAGAATTTCGGTCATTAACACGAGATCGGCCAAGACTGGACGGAAATGAGATTTGTAGGAAATCGTCGCACAGCAACCACTTTATTAAACCGCTAAGGTCGGCGGCGCGCCCGCATACCCTCTGTTGTTGCAGGTGTTCATGGGCGGCGGTAACCATCACGTGGGACCGCTTGCTCGTCCGCCCACTAGTCTATAAAAAGAAAAAAACAAGACTTTACTTAATATGAGTGGTCTAGTAGAGTGGTCGGTGATCGACGATGTCATACAAATCTCTTACCGTTCAGTCTTGGCTGACCTTATGATACTATATTTTCCTTTCCAAAATACGACACTACGGCAATTAAATCCATAAACTTGTACCTTAGAAGGCTTCGTTTATTCAATTCTGATACAATATGAAACGACAGAGATATGCTTTCGATGTAAATTAGCCAAATGAAAATTTATGAACTTTCAATAAAAATATTTTTACGATAAGCCATGGATACTATTTAGGTATCTACGCTTAAGTAACGTCGCACTACTACGGATAGGCCAAGCAATAGAGGAATTCATTGTGACACAAATCTAGGAATTGTAATTTTAATTTTTCAATGCGCTATTTTGCAGCAGGTCTGGATGCGTTATAGATCAACTGATTGTAATTTTTTAAACGGATTTGAAAAGTAGAGGTATAGTGTAACAAAACGTATATAACATTGCTGAGATATTTATATTGAATATTTCTACGTTGCGCGCATATATAATATACGCCTCTCCTTAGATAGCGTTCTATCCTACTACTTGATTTTGGGGTAATTGAATCCGTTTTTAGTCAACTTTACGTGCATTTCCGACCTGTTTCGCAAGTATTTTAGGGAAAAATTAAAATATACGTTTTGTTACACTATACATCTTCTTTTTAAATCCGTTTAAAAAATTAATATTAACGCATCCAGACCTGCTGCAAAATAGCGCATTGAATAATTTAAATTACGATTGTGTCAAAACTAATAGTCGGACAGCATCGGGGTTTTGCACACATAAAGTACCTATAAATTACTACATTTTCGCGAAGTTTCAGCCCTGTAAGTGTAAAAATGGCCGATTTGTGATTTTTTTTAAAAAACGCTGAATTTTTTCGTTTTTCCGCATTTCCTCCGTTGCTAATTATCCGATCGAGTCGTTCGACCCCTCATTTTGTTCATATTTTTATTCTCTATAAATCGTCTATTTACATCATTAAGATCGTTTCATTAGTTTCCATTTTATAAGCATGAAACAAAAAAAAAAACGAATTTTTTGTTTAAAAATGTTCATCACAAATTAATAGACAACATTTCCTAGTGGAAAACATAACGTAATTCATCTACGGACTGTCCTTCATATGATGGCACAGTCGGTTTCCTACTAGGATTTATGTCACACAATCGCTAATACTTTGTTCTATTGCTTGGCCTAAGAGCAAATACATCCCCTTGATGGTAATAAATGTTATTTATTTTTTAAATATTTAATTACCATTTACAAAACATATATGTATGTAATCATATTTATTGATGGATAATGTTTATAAATGTACTTAAATGTATTTACTTAAGTGTATGTAAGTGTGGTAAAGAATGACTATAAAATGTGGCCTCTTTTAAACATATATATACATATACCTACCTACTATCATATTTATCATTCATGTTTTATTTTAGCTAATTATTTGAGGGTGGCTGGTACGTCGACCTATTTTTAGGGGATGATAGTAGAAGCAACAATAAAGTAATTACATAAACCTTTTAGTGTTTATTAATACTTTTAAATATTCTTAAATGGGCAGCGCATTGCAATACATTGCGGACATGTGGTCCTACCTGGTACTGGTGGACGGCGATTGCCGTCAGTCGTAGACAGAGAAATCTATAGACACAGTGCTATCTTCCCTCACTGTTTCAATGACGTAAAAAAACAGTATTGCGATCGTGCATCCTACTCTGCGTACTGGTTTTTTCAAAGCCGGCATCTCGCATCTGGCCACGGGTCTATAGTATTATTCGTCTGTGCCGTCAGTACCTACTATTCAAATTTTAATATGACAACACATAACATTTGTTGCTTATTAATCAGTGAAAACTGAAGCAAGATCCGACGCTTGTCTCATTTTGTATTAAATTAAACTCCTGCTTAGTTTGTATTTAAAATATTTACAATGCGAAGGCAACGCATACAGTACAAGCTTATCATGAACAAGAAGAAGAAAAAAATTTAGTGATGGCCAGTACACAATCAAATCGAGGCATAGACAACCAGTTTTAATCTCTATGTACAAGTATAATATTGCATAAAAACATTATCTAAAAGTATTCATATTTACATAGGCAAGAAGCAAAATAAGTGTTAAATGGACGTACCGCAACGCTAGACGCACAGCTCACATAGGACACACGCGTGCACAGCGAATGTTTGATATTTTCGCGACGTGTCGCTTCGCACCTCCTAGCTAGGACCTAGGGTTACTCGACGTTTCAGTTACAGCTGGAATACACCAACCATGGTCACTTTCTTGATAAGCAAACTGATTGATTATTTTCAATTTCTAACGTTTGTTATCAATTTGGGAGGAGGGAGGTGCACGCTATCCAGCTGGGCGCACTCAACTGCCCAAGTCACCCCTCCCTCCAAGAAAACTACCGTAAAATGTACTGCATTTCCCACAGTATCCCATTTCCAATATTTAATTTCCATTTAATCCTGTCCCTCCACATGTTCTGTCTGCTATGTACCTCTATTATAAAAAAAAAAACAATTAAAAGAACCCTAATGACCTCCGATACCACCCAGAAATAAGTCAAGTTACAGATATCCCATAATAAAACATAAATACCAAGGAACAAATGATTAAATAATCAAATTACTATACTAAAATGTATAAATGATTTTAATCATATATGAGTATTGAGATGTGTATATTATTTAAATAAAAATATCTTATTTTCGGATGATTGTGTATTATTATAAAAATCTAAATAAAGAAAATATTTTTTTACATACAGACAGTCCACCTGGTGGTGAGCGGAGATCCGCGATACATGCCAACATCAGTCATGAATGACAAACATTGCCACGCAGCCGGGTGCGTCTCCTACTTTCTTGGAGACTAAGGAATCAATTTGGGGAAAGGAATAAGGAGTATAATAACGGGCCGAGGAATAAGTGTCGCATCCGGGGACGTGTCAACGTTTGTCGTTTTCGACTGATGTTGCCATGTAAATGTCCATGGGCGACTGTATACACTTCCAGCAAGCGGATTATCTGCAACCTCCTTTAGAAAATAAAAAAAATATGACAACCGATTTGCACAGTTGGTAGTGACACGATCCGTTGTGCAAATGGTCTCGGGCTCTATTCCCTGTCGGACATTCATTTGTTTAAAGACAAATGTTTAAAGACAATAAAGTCTCTGTGTGTATCTCTGGACCAACGACACAGGGAATCCTAGTATGGTCAACAGACCAACAGACAGACACTCAACAGAATGTGACATTATTTATTTAAATTTAATCGATTTCCAAACGATCAACGATCAAATAAAACAAACAGAACTAAAATCATTGAACATTTAAGTTGTCACAGAACTCAGATTAGAAGAAAGACTTTTTCTCGTAATCTGATGTGTTTTAATACCTCTTAAATGTTCTGTAACTAAAATAGTACCCACAGACAAAAATAAATGTCAAAATCGATATCAACTTTCATAGTATCGTTCAAACGCGCGCGGCGTTTATATTTAAACCTGAAAATAGTCAAATACTCATACCTACTTCATACTATTTTTAGATTACATTGACAGAGAGTGTATGACGTCAATTGTTTCTACGTAATTAGTATTTATTTCTTTATGGAAAGAAGGCGACATATGAGCATACAGTCCACCCGATGGTAACTGGATACTGTCACCCATGGACATCCGCGATACATGCCAATATCAGTCCGTCAAGGGGGAGAGTGCACGCTGCAATCCAACAGCCGCTGGGCGCACTCGACTAGCCACGTTACCCCTCTCTCACAGAAGACTACCTTGAAATGTAGGTACTGCATTTCCCACTTTATCTTATTTCCCTAATGTACGTACGTGTTTCGGTAGTGAGTGAGATGTGCCAGAGCCCATTCCCATCCTATCCCTCCCCAAATCCAAATCCATTCCTATATCCAAAGGTAGGCAGCGCATCCGGGGGCGTGCCAACGTTGTCATTTTGGACTAATGTTGGCATGTATCACGGATGTCTATGGGCTACAGTATCCACTTACCATCAGGTGGACTGTATGCTCGTCTGCCACCTTCGTCCATAAATAAAAAAAAAAAAAAAGAATGACAACCGGCACAACCCCGGATGCCCTATCTACATTTGAAGAGATGGAATGGATTTGGAGCACGAGTTACGATAATGGCGAGTGACAAGATAGGATACTTTGTAAATTGCGTGCGAACCCACAAACAATCATCTAGTTCATTATAGAAACGAACATATCCGATAGACATTTCCGTTGTATTGGCTCACCGTTCCTGTATTGCCAGGATGCATTGTACAGTGAAGCGTTAAACGCATAATCAGTCTTTCAGAACACATTAAGTAACGCAACAGTTAACTATAACTTGCGGTTTCAAGTGGATAAGTGCTATGTACTTGCAGGAGATGATTAGGTACGTCATTTTTATTTATAGAAATGTGGCAGACAAGCTGACAGTCCGCCTGGTGGTGAGTGGTTACTGTCGCCCTGCCATAACCGCCATACATTTATTTAATGCAATTTAACCAGTCCTTTCGTTATTCACTGTTAGACATGGGCCTACGCATGTAGTGTCTTGTGCATTAGGAATATAAGGCCTTAAAAACCACGCTATCCACTCTTTTACATGTGGTGTAGTTCCTCAGGGCGTGTGCTCGCCGCATTGTTATCCCTTAATCGCCTTTTACGTGTTCGTAAATGGTGATTTACGAGGATGGTGATATTCTATAGGCAGCCGACACCACACGGGCATTTAGATAATAGATGTAAGATTTTTTGTAACCTTAACAGTTAAAAATCAGAGCATTATAAATAACTAAACTTAACCTTTATTATAATTATAATAAACAAATTATTCACTAACGTTCTGGCTTCGAGCTTTCTCTTACATTCAGTAAACGGTCTTCCTATCCCAGTCACAAACGGGTCACACTCTGCATTTTTTTAAACCTTCGCGTTTTGTAGAAACACATTTTATATTGTAAATCGGGTGTAAACGCGTAAAATCAAAGGCCTTTGTTTACCTTTTATTCCGACTTGACATTTTGGCACGGGTCACATAGAGTAGAAATAAAAGGTAAACAAAAGTCTTTAATTTTACGCTTTTAGACCCGATTTCCAATATACAAAGGTCACACTCTGGTGCTGAGGCGAGCAAGGAGTCGAGGGGTTCAACTGCTTTCTCGACGGGTGACTGACGATTCAAGGCGGTGCTCGATTACGGCGGCGGCGGCGCGGGCGGCGCGGACAAATACTAACATCTGTCCATAACAAGTTATTTTAGGAATTTTAGTTCCCCACTGTGATACCGTAATCAGCCCTTTAATATCCACTGCAGTACACGGTGCATGTGGGATGGGATGGGATGCTTGTGTTCTATGGCTTTAACATTTTTAATACAAAATATATTTTGATATATAAATTCTTACTATACTCCGATTTTTAAATGCGTGCAATTTTGACGTTTCATTGTGTTACCAGAGGACAAAACTGCATCCACAAGAAAGGAAAGAAATTCCAATAACATAAAAAACATCTGGCTGTGGGTTCTAAGGTTTAAATATATAAAATCATAAATTTGTAATTACACTTTAATTATTATAAAGTTATTTTCATTTTAAGTTAAACACTTTAATATATATTAATGTCAAAACAATTGGGGTATCATTCTAACTTCTGGCATGTATAACAAACCTTTTTTGACAAAATTAAAAATATTACTTTTGTTTTTTCTTCAACGGGTCATTACGGTGGCTCTGTCGCAAGTCAGTAGATAAAATAAAATGTATATTTCAGAAGATATAATAGAATATAATGAAATAACAAAATTAATGCACGTTGCCAGAAATAATAAAACGTATGTATAAGATGACGTAAGTAAAAAAAAAGTCTCTTCAAGAGAGCTGTGAACAGGATTCTGCAACTTGTCAGCGCATCCGCATCCCTCCTATTGTTTCAGGTGTTCATGGGCGGTGGTCACCACATACCATCATATGACTCGCTCGCTCGTCTGCCACCTATTCTATATACAAAAAAAACGATTTGAGTGTACACTACACTTAATAATATTTATATCGATATTGATAATAATGGCCTTCTGTTCAGAATAGAGTGTTCCAATATATAGTAAGTATATTTTTATTATTTTTTCTTTAACTATCTTGTCCAACAAAAAATGTGGATAAATTCTAGCATTAAAGATAGATTGCTAACAGCAAAAGCAAAAACAGCTAAAACTTTGCTTATTGGCTTGATAAAAGATTTTTTTAACAAATTGATTATAAAGTATATATATATAACTGAAAAAGGGTCAGACAAAAAAGATTTAAGACATCTGGAATATCTTAAAATGATAATTATCATAATTCCATACAATTAAAAACTGGACTAAACGTACTGTTTGAAGTCGCACAAAATACATAGTACCTTAGTATAGTAAATTATAAAAGTGAATCTCAAGGTCTTGCCGCAAAACTGGCACGTTTCCAATTCGGTAAAGAAATATTGGACAACATTAATGAAGTCTACCGACCATCTCAGCTGGTTCAGTCTAGACGGACTTTCCCGTTCACGGTCTTAAAATACTCAATGTCACAAAGACAGAGGTGAATAAGCAACAAACTTCGTCCAAGATCTCTGGCAATGACAAATTGTTTATTGCATAATTTATCAGAAGTCATCATTTTTAGAAATCACAAATTATATCATGATAAAATGCATTATCAATTTATCGGTAACGAAATACGTATTCAAAAGTTTATGAGGGGGAGAGTGCACGCTGCAATCCAACAGCCGCTGGACGCACTCGACTGGCCACGTTACCCCTCTCTCACAAGACTACCTTGAAATGTAGTGCATTTCCCACTTTGTCTTATTTCCCTAATGTACGTACGTGTTTCGGTAGTGAGTGAGATGTGCCAGAGTCCATTCCCATCCTATCCCTCCCCATTTCCCCAACCCTTTCTCCAAATGCATTTCTATATCCAAAGGTAGGCAGCGCATCCGGGGGCGTGCCAACGTTTGTCATTTTGGACTAATGTTGGCATGTATCACGGATGTCTATGGGCTACAGTATCCACTTACCATCAGGTGGACTGTGTGCTCGTCTACCACCTTCGTCCATAAAAAAAAAATGAAAAATAACAGTAAATTAACATTCATCGACATAACAACTCATTGGTGATGTCACGGGTGTCATTCCTTTCTTCTCTTCTTCAACAGCATTACTTCGTTCACTGCTGGACATAATATTCTTCTACAATTTTTTTCCACTCTGCTCTATTGGCTGTACATCTGGTTCATACGGGGCCTGCACATCTCTTTACATCGGGCTGATGGTCCGTTATATTTGTTTAGAACATAATTGAAAAACATGGATATGTATTCCATTCCAGACACAAAGCTGAAGGTTTTTCGTAAAAAAAAGACGTCAAGTCAGAATTCTCGTCAGGATCCTGACGAGTCACGGAACCTTAGTTTTGTAGCGCATGTCCTCTTCGTGGTCCCCAAGAGCTCGGTCCAAATTTTGAGCTCGACTCATCCATCCGTTGATGCGTGAAAACTTTTCAAACAAACAAGCGGACAGCGTTTAATTTTTAAATATTGTTATACACCAAATATCTACCATATAATCTTTGTATATAAGCATGTACTGATAGAGTATTCAAAATGATAATTTTATATGGTTCAATAAAATTATCAGAACGAAGTTCCTTTACCCCGCGGCTTGCGGTAGGTGTGATTCGAGAGAAAATGTAACGTCACGTAAGATTTTTACCCCCTCCATACGCCTTTCTCTTTCTCTGTGCGTGTGCGCATGCGAGTATCGAGAGCGAGACTCAAGCAGAATAACAGACGTGCAGACTAGTTAGTACCTGGCTGGTTGTATAACCTAATTTTTTGATTTGATTCCTTATTTTAAATTATTTGCATTGCAAATATGATTCAAAATAATAAAAAAAATACATGAACTATACATATTTTATTTCGAATTACATTCGGAATTTTAAAAAAAATGCGTGAAGATCTTCGTTCCTGAGGGGGGTCCCCTGACCGCACATTTAATTTTATACTTGCTTCGGTAGTAGGTACATATGTATATTAGAGTTGGTAAGATAGGTAAAATGATTATCACTTCGAATGAGGATGTCATATATAACATGAAATAATTTCAATTTCCATGTGACAAATTATTGATATTATAATTGTATTATAATTGCCGATCGATTGTTCTTGTCATTCGAGTTACTTAAATGTTATATAGGTGTGTAATATTATAATTAATCATTAGCCAATGCTGTACCGTAATGTCTCTATGTCTATGTCTCTTCACAGCTGGATATATACCTCTCCCTTGGCTTGTCACACACGATCCTCGGCTCTTCTCATTCAACCACCACCGTCTAATTTCCTTAACTTGTTGGTCCACCCAGGGTCGGACAGTGTCCCACGCTGCGCTTTCCGGCACAAGCCAATATTCGTGTTTAATTAATTAATAATATCTCGTTATCAGATTTAGATTATAGAAACGTAATACCTCAAACAGATTTTTGAATCAAACTGCTGACCTTTTTTTTCTTTTTATTATATGGCAATAGCGCAATTAGCACATTCTGCCGGTGGCGAGTTTTTCATCATAATTAATTATTTACGTATACTGTCAATATCCAGTCCCATCGAAGATAGACAGATAAAACTCTTGTGGCGTCGAGAGCCGACCTCTTTGGTCGAACTCCTAATTTGATTTATTTAATTGTTTTTAAGAGTGTTCTTTTTATAAGTTTTACTTTTGTTATTTTTTATATGTCTTGTCAACAATTTATCTGTATATACACATGTCACTAGACTAGAAGGAAGTTCTTACCAGATTAATTTACACTGTTTTAATTCTAATGTATGTTGTTTTATCAAGCTTATTCCCAACGCTACAAACGTTTACTGTACGTTGGTTCAATAAGTATTCTTATTCCGAAGATCCTGATTTTCTTCTCAAGGTAGCACCAGTAATATTCACGCACAAATAATTGGAGAGCATTCCTCCAAACTCTTATTGGGACAATTGTTACATTATGACAAAATTAAGGAACAATGTAAGAAGAAGTGAATACAACCCGGCACTCTTATTGTTTCTTAATAATTTCTTCCAGACAAACTTGAGGAAGGGAGTTGTGACTGAGATAATAAACTCGAGTAGTGTACATACTCGTGTTAAGTAACGATAGTAACCTTTTTATACAATAGAGAAGATGGTTGGCAAGTACCACCGGCTTGGGATCCAGTCATTAAATTAATTAAATCCCAAGGCCAACGCAATACCGCAAGACCTCTGGACACCGTGAGTGAATACTGCGTGCATAGGGAATGTTATGATTAAAAAATCCAGACGGTAGTTCAAAAAATTTCAGACGGTAGTCCAAATAATTTCTTAATAACTCAAGTGACAAATAAAATCAATTAGTCACCCCGTGACCACGTCCACTGCAAAGTGTTCGAAACGTCGGGATATAAATAATGTCAAATATACGCGATTTAAACCGTTCAAAGTTGTTTAATTGCAACGATAGTAAATTCTACATGTGACTATAGTATAATATATACTTGCATACATGCCAAGGCCCATTCTCATTCTGTCCTATCCCTCCCCATTTTCCTAACCCTTCCTCTAAATCAGTTCCTACACCTTCAAAGGCAGGCAGCGCGTCCGGGGGCGTGCCAACGTTTGTCATTGTGGACTGAAGTTGACATGTGCCGCAGATGTCCATGGACGATAGTATCCACTTACCACCAGATGGAATGTGTGCTCGTCTGCGGCCTTCTTCCTACAAAAAACCACACATACCTATTAAATATACTCGTACATACATATATACGAACGTAATAGACATTAATATATATACATATATAGTATGTTTGGGGTTTTATAGTACAATATCTCCAAACGTATTTAGGAATTATAAATTTCTAATAAACGATTGTGTTGCTCTGAAAACAAAGTTTTTATTTTAGTACTTACACACATACAATAATAATTACACTGTTTAACTTAAATCATACGATCTTATCTGAAAACAAAGAAACGACATTTAAAGTCTATTATTTAAATTGTCAATTCCTTTTTATACAATTTTTATAATAATCTAACTCGATCACGGTGAGTTCTGTCAACCCCCAAACATCAGCTGCTTTACCAACCGTGTTGGCCGCCATTACTCACAGCGCCATCTATGGAATACATGGTCACTGTTTATCGACAGAAGAGCCCTGTACAAATTAAAGAAATATAGTTTCTTTACACATATATATATAACATCAAGAAGTAAGTCAGGAGTCGCTCAGTAAAGTGATAGTAGGTTTACTGAGAATAGAAGAGGACTCCTTGGAAACACGCAATCATTACTCTTTACCTCCTTTCAAAACCAATACACAAACTACGTAGGTTAAACAGCTAATTAACTGATATATGTTAACTGAATCATCACTGCAGTGGAGTTAGCGTTATAATTAGAGGATACGGTATAATTGTAGGAACACTTCCAACGCTGCCCGTTCATACGCAAAAAGATAATTTATTTGTTTCAAATGAAAATCAGCGCTGCGACTTTTGTTGCAGTATATGCTGAGTTGCGGCCTTTTGGCACAGTAACAAGTTAACAACTGCTTGTAATTCGTATTCTTACTGATTCTAATGTCTGTTTAAGTGTAGTGTGTTGTTATTGAGTCAATAAATTGTCCATTCATTTATTCATATCAATTCATTTATGTTGATTCATTAACTGTTTGAATTGATATCAGGGAGCCAATTCTACATACAAAACAGACTGAACGTACCGCAGCGGAAACTATGTTAAATGTAATATTCGTATTCTTCTATTTAAAACGGTTGTTTCGATTCAGTCGAAATACTCTTTTTTATGCTTCAGTTTGATGGCAGTATCAGTTGTCAACTGAAGCGCGACGACTATTTTGCCAATGTCAAGTGAAGATAAATTTAAGTAAATTAGAAGTCGCTCAGTAAAAATACCTAATAAATTTACTAAATAAACTGGCACTACCGTGCTCCCTGATTTGTCACAACACACAGACATAAAGTTACATCAAACAAAAAAGTCATAGATAAAATATGCCATATAAGGTTATCCAGTCAATCTTTGACTGTGTGTCAAGGCGACAAAAAGGTTATCTGGCTCGACATGATGTATAAAAGTATATGCACTAAAGTATCCACGAATATCGGCGAGGATATTCCATATGGGGCCTCACCTGAGCTTTGTAAAGCATTAGGAGTTGCCCAGGGGTGAAGTACCGCTTCGCTTTGTTCAGCACACCGAGCTTTTTGGAGGCCATTTTGGCCTTACTTTCCAGATGACCCGTAAATTCGACTTTGCTGGAAATGTCGACACCAAGGATCCCAATACTCTCCGAGATCTTAAGAGGTATGCTCTGAAAGCGAGGTGCTACGACAAAAGGGTTTTTTTTTAGCGGTGAATGCACAGACTTTCGTCTTACTGGGGTTGAAATCCATTAGGTTCAGGGAACCCCAAATCGAGACTAGATTTAGAGAGTCTTCGATTTCAGACACAAGTTTGGCGCGACTCTCTTCCATTCCGACTAGAGGGATGTTGGCGCGGCCCCTGTACAAGGCGTCTCCAATGCTGTCATCCGCATAGCAACGTATGTCACCAATTTGCAACACATGCTGACGGGAAGCTTTTTGTGGAATATGAGAGCCTAAAGAGTTGCGTAAGCACCGGAGACAACTCGGGAGCGCAAAATTTGAGCACCACTGCAGGAATACCATCTGGCCCACTCGACTTTCGGATATCAAGAGATGCTAGAGCTCGCCGGACTTCACGCTGAGTGAAGCAGATTTCTGGCATGGAGTTTGTGCACCTCGAGATAGACGGTGGTGAGGCACCTCTATCGTCCAGAGTCGAGTTTGAGGCGGAGAGATTGCCCAGGAGATCGGCTTTCTCCTTCGCCTCATGGGCCAGTGAGCCATCCAGTTTCCGCAGTGGTGGAAGTGACGACTGACAGAAGTTACCCTCAGCAGCCTTAGCGAGCGACCAGAAAGCCCGGCTTCCAGAAGGAGCCAGCTAGTTAGTCGGTAGCTAGTCCGTAGTCGAGTTTGAGGCGAAGAGATTGCCCAGGAGATCGGCTTTCTCCTTCGCCTCATGGGCCAGTGAGCCATCGAGTTTCCGCAGTGGTGGAAGTGACGACTGACAGAAGTTACCCTCAGCAGCCTTAGCGAGCGACCAGAAAGCCCTGCTTCCAGAAGGAGCCAGCTAGCTAGTCGGTCGCCAATTCTGCGGATGTGCTCATTCTTTGCTCTGACAATGATCTTCTTACTGCACCTCGAAGTAGCGTTAGATTTCTTCCTCAAGTCGGAGGTGTTCGGATCTTCGGACACCTGCGCTCTGGCCCAGGCCCTGTATGCGGCCCGTTTATTACGACGGGCCTCTCTGCAGGACTGATTAAACCATGGTTGGCTCCGTCCGCCTACCGGTATCACGGTGCAAGGAATATAACATTCCATGCCCTGCAACACCACGTCGGCAACGGAGTCTGCACAGGTATCCGGATCTCCCGACGAGAAACAGAGCTGCCCCCAGGGATAAGAAGCGTAAAATTCGCGCAACCCATCCCAATCTGCAGACTTGTAGTGCCAGACAAATAAATGTAAATAAAAATCATTTTACAATTCGATAGTCTTTGAAGAACTTTTTTTTTTCTATTTATTTGAGTTATGTTATGACTTAAATATGTTATAAATACAGTATTTATGAGTATTTATGTTATAAATACAAAACTGTCAGCTCTCTTCCTATGATAACCGGACCGGTACTAAGATGTACTAAGTGGTAATTGTTATGCAAATATACGCATTCGTGTAAATTAATCACCAATGATTTATTTATTTTTAATGAAATAAAAAATTCATGAAATACATATTAATTATTCTTAGTAAGATATAATAGATTTAGTGTAGGCAATGATTGGCATAGTGAAATATTTCTCAGTATTCTGGACCTTATATACCTACGTGAGTAATTTACCGCGTTGAATATAAAAAAAAATATTAATAGTCGACACAAGCCTTAATAATCACCTTAATGTATGTAGAAAACCTTATTAATTCCAGTGATCCAGGTATATACCTGATGCGGATCTTCCTCCTTTCAACTCTCATCACAACATCTAAAGCAGATTTGTTCACCAAAGCGACTAGAACGAGGGCAGACGAGAGAGATGTGAGGAACAGCGTTTTCGACTTCATCATAGTGGGTGGAGGTACTGCTGGATGCTTATTGGCTAACAGGCTCTCTGCTGTGTCGGATTGGAAGGTATGAGATTGAAAACATAAGCACAGAGTTTATCTGCGTTCAGATGATAAAACTTACAGTGTTGTTCATATTTTTTTATGGAAGGGAAGATGCAGGGCCGTCTTTACCAGGGGGTGCAAGGGGTGCGGTGCACCCCGGGCGCTCACCTTTTAAAGGTAATGAAAAAATATAACGCTATAGTAAACAATTACACAATAGGATATTTGACTGTCATAGGATACACAATAGGATATTTGACTGTCGTAGGATACACAATAGGATATTTGACTGTCATAGGATACACAATAGGATGTTTGACTGTCTTAGGATACACTCCCGCACCCCGGCGCAGAATAGACTTAAGACGGCCCTGGGAAGATGACAAACTATCAGACAATCCACCCGACGGTGAGTGGATACTGTCGTACATAGACATCCGCGATACACGCCAACGTCAGTCCAGAATGACAAACGTTCGCACGCGCGGTCTACTTTTGGAGATTAAGGAATGGTTTGGAAGAAAGGATTGGGAAAATGGGGAGAGATAGGATAGGATGGAATTGGTATTGGCTCTGGCACATCTCACTCACTACCGAAACACTTACCTACATTGGGGAAATAAGATAAAGTGGGAAATGCAGTACATTTCAAGGTGGTCTTCTTGTGCGAGGGGGGTAACGTGGCCAGTCGAGAGCGCCCAGCAGCTGTTGGATTTCAGCGTGCACTCTCCCCCTCAATAAACTGTCCCTATAACAATAAATATATATCTATAACTATCCATGTTAACAGTGTAGGATTGACAGTGACATAAACAAAATGAGGCTTATACTGCCTTCCTAGAAAGAAAAGGCATTAATAACGAAAGCATACGTAACATTGTATTCAGAAATCGTATTGGACAAATACGATAAAGTAGCAAATGCAATACATTTTAAGGTAGTCTTCTGTGTGATGTTAAAAGTGCTGTGTGGTTACAGGACAATTTATAGCGTCCTAAATTGGTAATTAATGAACCGATTTGATTTATATGCGAGTTTAAATGGGATATAAACCTATTTTTACGCCAAATTTTATTTCAATAGATTAAAAAAAACCCTATTAAATTAAGAAATACTTTAGTGGAAAAGAGGAAACCCTTTCTCCAAATCCATTCCTATACCTTCAAAGGTAGGTAGCGCAACCAGGGGCGTGCCAACGTTTGTCATTTTGGACTGATGTTGGAATGTACCGCGGATGTCTATGGGCGACAGTATCCACTTACCATCAGATGGGACTGGTGGTATGTTCGTTTGCCGCCTTCGTACATAAAAAAAAAAGAAATTCACAGTAACATATTAGATCTGTGAAATTCGCGTATCAACCTTGTTCACACACGGTTATGCCAAATTGGTAGCAATTGGCTGGGAAGCCCAAATACAGAGTATTTTTTTTTAATTTATTGCAGACAAACAAATAAGTTAAATACAAACTTTCGTATTTGCATTAATCATAAAATATTGATTTGCGGTTTTCCTCTCACATGTTGACTCACATATTGTGGTTTGCGATGTTTTCACAAGACGGGTAATATACTAAGAATAATTTATATTTTTTTTATATACTAGTGGGCGGACGAGCAAGCGGTCCCACGTTATGGTAAGTGTTACCGCCGCCCATGGACACCTGCAACACCAGGGGGTATACGGGCGCGCCGCCGACATACATACCTAAATTTGTACATAAATATACATAAATTTGTATATTTATACAATATACCATACATACCATCAGCCTATCATCACAAGGCTCATTATATCATACACGGTCTTCCGCTCATCTCGTCCAGCCACTCAGTAGTGGCCCCATTCGAGGACTCGTCTATACCGTCGGTTGTCTTGAGACAGATATGGCCACCCCATCGCCACTTCAGCTTGCTATCTATAATTCTATGACCATGAAAAAATCTATTTCAAGAGCACAGAAATCTTCTAAGTGACCATTGACGTCATAATAACGTAAACCCAGATTCAGGTAAACAAACATTAAATCGTTCACTGAAAGAGTTACTGATACTGAAATAGTATCAAGTAGTTTGCGAGATAAGGTCAGTGGGACGATTGTATTAACAAAAAGCAGTACCGCGCAACCGTCGAAGTAAAAATTTGCTCACGTTACGTCATCCATAACAAACTACGGCAAGAGAAATATTCTGTACGAAGGTCAATTGTTTAGGAAATGACTTTGAATATGTTTAAGCGTAAACCTATTGGCTTATCTTAGTAAATAATTACGCATTACAATACGTACCTAATTACCGTCGGTACTTGAAACATTAGCAAAAATATTGACCTTATTTTAGAATAGTTAAATATTAAGATCATGTAGGTAAGTGGATTTTGTATTATTTTTACATTATTTAGAAACAGTAAACAGTTGTAGATACAATACAATACAATACTTAAATAAACATGTGTTAATTGTACAATCACCTACGTTATCCGCGTATTACCACAAGTGTTGTTGCTATTATTCAGTACAATGACATCGAATTCAATGTACTACGATTATCCATTATTATATTATACGATGTTTTATATACAAGCGCCCCTAGTGATGGTAAGTGGTAACCGCCACACAATGGACACCTGCAACACCGGGAGGAATGCGGGTGCGCGTTGACCTTGCAACGTATACATATTTTTTTTCAAACTTAGCTTCAGATGTTAGGTATATTTATATATTTGATGTATTTTATTGTATTTACACACAAAACAATAACGCTATACAATATACGTGATTAAATGGAAGAATATATAGGTACAGAAGGTAAGTTTACCTTCTGCGGAGATCTCTTCCAGCAGACCCATGAAATAAAGACATTGGTCGGAGCAAAACAGTAGTACGTAGTGCATACATAAATAAAAATAACAATAATACATAATGCAATAATACGCACCTACAAAAATAAAAATAAAATGCAGACAAACATTAATTATGTTGTTATGAGTTAAATAAATTCTTTGAAAACGCCAATAGCACTCCGCGCCGGTCAAAAACGTCTAGATAAGTCTTCAATATCCTCATCGAAGTAGAAATTCGACGTCTCTACCTACGTCGATATGTCGATATTTTTTGGGATGGGATCAGACTACGATTTGGCTCAACTTTGAATATAACCAGATAAACGTATGGATAATTTTAATATGATACCTACGCAAGTCTTTAAATTTTAATTGTACATGTAAATTAAAAGAAGAAATCAAAATTAAAGATCTTAATCAAAATTATAGATCAAAAGATTAAAAGGAGCTCAATATCGGTAAAAGTAAAACAGATCGAAGTAATTCAAATAACTCATATACTCGCATCTAAACGTATGTTTATGAAATTTAATACATCAGACAAAATGGATTGTCAAACATACGTAATGCGTGTAATCCATCAAATAGCTCTTTATACATGTTTAACAAACATCATGGATCAAACTTCGAGTATGTTCGTGGCATGTCACAATTTAGTAACTCAATTGACGCATATGAACTTTTAACATAAAACTGGGACAATTTAATAGTTACCTTGCATTGTTAAACTGTATTTTTATTGGACTGTATTTTAATGGGAAACAAATCATGATTATTGATTTATAATTGAATTAAATCATTTTAAAATATTAATAATACATCGCCAAATAGTCGTTCCTTTTTGTGGCCAGAGAATTTAAATTTAATGCACCTTTAAATTTCTTACCATCGATTTGCTGCCCATTAAGTATTTCCTGTTTCTACCTAGCATGCGGAAAATGAACCTCTTCTCGTCTTCTCAAACGCCACGCCGCTCATGTGGGTTATAGCGAGTCCACTCGTATATAGGAGTACTTATGGTAGCGGCTTTGTTATCCTTAGTCGCATTTTACGATACATAAAGGAACAGATGGGATGTTGTTATCGTAAAACCGGCACCACACCGCTGTGAGGTGACTTATTTATCACTGAGATTTATGTAATATTTAAATAATTATCTAAAATCTATATACATAAAGATGTCGTGCGGTCACAACTTGCCAGTAACAATAAAATGTCTGCAATTAGAATAAATTATTATTTTACTTTCGTCTTAT
The DNA here is from genome assembly GCA_914767545.1 of Sesia apiformis. Taxonomy (NCBI): domain Eukaryota; kingdom Metazoa; phylum Arthropoda; class Insecta; order Lepidoptera; family Sesiidae; genus Sesia; species Sesia apiformis. Next base: position 522,055 of record OU611964.1, read on the forward strand.
CACTTATCCCAATTGATCCCAATTTAAACAAACTTATCCAAATTTCAATTCATTAAAACAGGTCCTCGTACTGGAAGCTGGTGATGACGAGAACATAGATTATAATATACCAGGAGTACCAACTAAAGACTATCGACCCATACTCTGGAATTACAGAACAGAAAGAAATGGCTTCTCATGTCTATCCAGGCCTGGTGGAAGTTGTGAGGTCAAAACTGGTAAAGTCCTTGGAGGGTCCAGCGTGACTAATGACATGAAATACACTAGAGGTTCTAAAGTAGACTATGATGCGTGGCATAACTCAGAAGCGATAGGTTCTTTGGATTGGAAGTTTGGGAATCTCATTGAATATTTTAAGACTTCAGAAGATAATGGTGAGTATGACATGGCAGTATGAAGAGCCGAGGATTCAGAAGAGGCCCATATCCATCAGTGGAGAAACATAGGCTGATGGTATGATATTTTTACTGTTGAAAGTCAAATCAAATTCATCTGTTTTATAAAATTATGTAATTTCCCATCCCATTTCGAAGAATAGAGAGTATTATGGGATGAGGAAATCTCTTTTTTCCGATCCTTCCCAATCCTTTTCCTATACCCACTCCACACATCCAAACGCAGGCGGCGCATTAGGATCCAAGCCAATGATTATCTTTCTCTCGACTGATGTTATCGTGTATCACGTATGACCATCGGCGACCATGACCATAAGATCTATTCTTTCCGTAAAGTAAAACCATTGTCTAATGTAAGTTAAAATCAAATAGTAACTAATAAAAGTGTACCACAATTGTGGAGATCATGACGCTATTGCAATAGGCATGATGACAGTATCAAAGAATTAAAGAATAAATGATTTTAGAGAAAAAAATATGTTGAAAGAATTCTAATAAATTAACCAGTTTTAATGTAAACATTGAGATTAATAATATTTTCAATAAAATAAAAGTATAAAATACTGCATTCGGCCATGTTAACTAAAACGCCAATCAGAGCGAATGACGTCACGCCTCAGTGAACATCACCGTGTCGCTTGAACTTCGATTGATTTACCTACCTACGTTTACCTAGGTGTAACGTCACAAGCGACGCCATGACACCTGCGAGTGTTTTCGCGCATAATTCAAAGTAGATAGAAAAAAAATGCATAATTTGCGTTAAAACTTATTTTATTGCTGAAATAATGTTATTTTCGGAAACAGTAGACGTGAATCTACATTATAGAAGCGGATTTCAAAATCCGTCATCATGCCTATTGTCAAGTTCACGAGTTTATGCCGACTTGTAAATACTAAATAGGCTGATAACAATAAATAAGTGGCGATGTAAACCACTTCTGAACATCTCAACGTCAGAAATGTTCCTACGAAATAATTTGTTTGTCATTTTATTTTTACCACGTCACAGTCCAATACTCACGACTTATTTTTGTCTTTGCAAATAGATGAAGATTTTATAAATAGGTGCTTTATTTATATTTTTATTGTATTTCAAGGTGATTACGACGTCCTAATGAACTCTTTCTACCATTCTCGAGGAGGAGACTTGCACGTGCAAAGATTCAAACAGGTCGATCGATATATGGAGGTGTTTTCTAACGCTTTTAACGAAATGGGCCTTCGCAATTTAGACATAAACACCAATGTCGCTGAAGCCGTTCTTTACAACCAATTTGTGATGTCTAACAATACTAGACTTAGTGCCAATTCCGCATTTCTTAAGCCTGTACGACATAGAAAGAATTTGACGGTAATAAAAGGAGCTACTGTTACCAAAATTGTTGTGGATATGCAAGAAAAAACTGTTGATGGTGTAATTTATGAGTACGAGAAAGGGAAAGAGCGTCCTGCTTATGTTAAAAGAGAAATTATACTCACTACCGGAGCTATAAACAACGTTAAGCTATTGCATTTATCAGGTATAGGTCCTAAAGATGAATTAAAGAAACGAAATATAACTGCGATAATAGAACTGCCTGTAGGTTTTAATTATCAAGATCAAGTGACGACAGGGGGTTTAGCATTTGCGCTAAATGACGTCGCTCCAGTAACAGAAAGTCAAATCATTAATGATTTTAAGTCATGGTTTACAAGTAGGAATGGGCCATTATCTTCTAGAGGAATAAATCAAGTGTCGGCTTTTATGCAGTTGTATGAACATATTAGCGCACCAGACGTAGAAATGTCTTTGGAAGGTAACTTCATAAGAAGCGACAAGTTTTTGCTGAACAATATAAGCGTTTTCGCAGCCGAAGAAGTAAGTTTACCGCTGCCTTATTACAATTTAGTAAATATATACCCTATAATATTAAGACCAAAAAGTAAAGGCAAGGTCATGCTAAATAAAAGGAACCCGAAATATGGACGACCTTTAATTCAAGCAAATCTTTTGAAAGATCCTGAAGATTTGGATACTTTAGTAGATAGCATAGATATAGCATTACAGTTATTAGACACAAAAGAAATGAAGAAAGCTGAAGTAAAATTTGCTCCTATTGACTTATTTCCTTGTGACAGATTGAAGAACAGAGATCAGTGGAATTGTATAGTGAGGCATTATACTAAAGCTTTAGGAAATCCCATAGGGACATGTAGAATGGGTGAAAATATGACAAGTTCAGTGGTCGATTACGAACTAAAAATTCATGGTATCGAAGGTATCAGAATCGCAGATGCCTCGGTTATGCCTACCCATGTTCGAGGAAGTTTATTTGCACCAACTATCATGATCGCTGAAAAAACAGCGAAAATGATCTTAAAGGACTGGAAAGAAAATAATGGACATTACAGCGGAAGGTGACAAAGAGAAACGAAATTATAATGTGATATAAATAAAATAATTGTTTAATACCAAGTTGTTTTTATTAAGTCTGCAGCTTTTTCAGCAATCATTATCACAGGAGCCGCAGTAGATCCTCTAGTTATTTTAGGAATTATTGATGCATCGACTACTCTCAAGTTGCTGACACCGTACACTCTTAAATTTGAGTCTACTACAGACTCGGGATCATTAAAAGAGCCCATTTTACAAGTTCCAACATAGTTATGTAATGGAGCAGAAAAATGTCTTATAATACAATACCAGAAATCCTCTGACACGCTGTCATGATTTTTACAATCATTGTTCAAAATCAGTCGTGGATCGAATTCAAATTCAGCTGTCTTAAAAACCTCAGTATCAAAAATTTTCACAATATCCTGTATGCCTTCCAGCAGCTTTCGTTCGTCTGTTTTATCCTTCAAAAAATTTGGATAAATCAAAGGTTTTCCAAAAATAGGATCGGTTGCATTCAAAATTACTTGACCGCGGCTCTTGGGTGTCAAGAGTGATACACACACGTTTATTCTGTCATAATACATGTTTGAGTCGTATCCTTTAAATCTGATTTCTATGTCAGGAGTTGAAATTATGTCTGATAAGTTGGTTTCCATAAATGAAACCACTTGAAAATTTGCTGATAACGGGCCGATTCCTTTAGAGTAGTAAGTGTTTATATCTCTTAATTTTTCAGAAAATTTCGACGTTGTTGCCGTCTTTGTTAGCCTTATAACAGGTAAGCATACAGATAAATGATCATGAAAGTTACCTCCGACTGGCAGATCATTATACACATTCAAATCTAAGTATTCCAAATAATCCTTTGGCCCAATACCTGACTGCATTAACAATTTTGGAGAGTTAATCGCACCAGCACAGAGAATAACCTCTTTAGTTGCTTTTGCTTTAAATTTTGTACCATTTTTGAGATAATCTACGCCTGTGGCTTTGAACGAATCTTTATATTGTTCGAACGATATTTTAATTACTAGCGCTTCTGTGACTAATTTAATATTCTGTCTATGTTTTCTAACTGGTTCAATAAAAGCAGTGTAACTGCTTACTCTTTCGCCAAAATATGATGTAGTTTGTATTCTCATAAATCCCAGTTGGTTCCTACCATTGATGTCCGTATAATTGTAACCTAATTCATTAAGAGCGCTCAGTAGTACATCCACATTATCATCGACGTAGGGATATCGTCCAACGTCTAGAGGCCCTTGAGTGGAGTGGAAGTACTTGTTTTTGGAAATATCCTTGTCATAATTTCCTTCAGAATATTTAAAGTAAGGTAAGATTTGATTGAAGCTCCACCCGTCATTGCCATTTAGTGCCCACTCATCGTAATCGGCTGGACTACCTCTCATGTAAGCCATATCGTTAATAGTAGACGTGCCTCCGAGGGCTCTACCTTGGACAACTTCACAGCCAAGTTCAGCTCGATTCTGACAAAATCTGAAACGTATTTAATTAAGACTATACGACTGATGATAAATACTGTTGCTTGAATAGGGTCCATCGAAAAACCAAATTGAAAATACCAAGTGATACAAGTGACATGACAAGTGGGGGAGAGTGCATGCTTCATTCCCACGACCGCTGGGCACACTCGACTGGCCAACCTCTCTCTCACAGAAGACTACCTTGAAATGTACTGCATTTCCCACTTTATCGTATTTCCCTAATGTACGTACGTACGTATTTCGGTAGTGAGTGAGATAAGCCAGAGCCCATTCCCATGATTTCCTGTCCGTTTAGTATTTTTTGTTTCTCGATTAAATACAAGCCCTTATTTAGTGCAAATAAAGACAATTTAATTCAGGATGTGTCATTTATGTCGCCGTTTATACTACATTTTTATACGAATTTCGTCTTTAATTAGTATACATATTTATAATTGTTTTTGTAGCTAACGAGCGAGCTTCAATCTCATTTCAATATACTTTGTACCGGTAATACCTATATGCGTTAATCGATGTCTCAAGTACTCTTCAATAGAACTATAAATGCACTGATCCAAGATGTGCATCAGTTACAAACAAAACTTATGTGCTCTCGTGAATTAAAATTTTAATAGCTAAAAGTTTGGTTTCTCGATGACCCTTTCATATAAGAAATGGAGAACTGAATCTCACCCTTTCTTTGGCCTCATGCTGTACTGCCAGTCCAGGCTCGACCCACTGAACTCACTAGTCAGACCGGGTATCAGCGCCATCTTCGGCTCTTCGGGTCCAGCTTCCAACAGCAGCACCTAAGAATAATTGTCTTGATTTAACAGTTGATAATTCTGTCTGATGTGCAAAAGGTCCCAAGTTCGATTCGCGATTCAATAAATACCTGTTTAAAGACAAATAAGGCCTGGGTAGTTTGTGTTTCTGGATCCATAGCAAGCCTTTTATTAATTATTTATTAACCGTAACCATAACCATAATCAGCCCCTCTATCTTCCACTGCTCGACCTGGACCTCATGGACATTGTCTTGTGCACGAGATATGTATGACTTTAAAACGCCACGCTGGCCAATTCTTGTGGGACGAACTACTGAGTTACTAAAAATTTGCTTACTAACAAAGGTTTCTAATTCGCTACTGGTTTCATCTCCACTGTACAAGCCAGTGTTTCAAACGATGAAACGTATTTATTTCGAACCAACAACAAAAGAAATAATAAAATATCCAGACAACAATCCGTCTCTTTGCACGCAGGGATATTTTAACTTCAAACAATTGCAGTAGAATTTTAATTGACATGAAAAGTGCTTCAGCTCTGTGTGGAAATATTACATAGGACAAAGGCTAAGGAAAAATGAAAGAGTAATCAGGTCGAGGACCCAGCTTTTAAGTGCTACGTGTCTAGTTCACTTATTATTTATTAATTTATTTACTGTAAGTCTTATTGGACTTAAGGAATTAATAAACTCTAAGATACTGAGTATTCCGGATTCCCTTCTTCGGATTTCTGGCTACCATTCTGTCAAGAACTTTCGAACTGCTTTCGAAACTTTGTGGCATAGTGTCAAACCGCCATTTACATGGATTTCTTTTCAAAAATGCGCCGTACGAAGGGATATATCTATAGGATAGGAGATATATAGACAAACAAAAAAATGTTATTTATGTTATGTCCCAAAGTGTCATGTTGCAGAGATATTACAATTGAAAGATCGCAATATGACGCAATATATCGCGTATGACGTTAGCAAATCTTACCTCATTGTATAGACAAAAGCTACATTTTTCTGCCACAATTAATGTCAAGAATAATTAATACTGGCCGTATGAATTATTAATTAATACTAATATGTAGGTATATATTTCGACTTGTGGTCCTGTGAAATCGATATTTGAAGGGACTACAAACTATACATAATACAATATAATAATAAGTATCTGGTCGCATGTATGTTTGTTTATGTATCTCTGATTTTCCATCATTCCGTGAGATAGTAAATTGTAAGTATGCTTCTAAATATTTGTTTTATTTTTACTAACATACCAACATAAATGTAAGCAAAAATAGCTATTTGATAAAAAAAATAATTAGTAGAAACACGTGATTTGTAGATTTTGTTAATAAACTATGGTAAAATTTGCTAAGGTCATACGATTACATAGCGATCTTTCAATCGTAATATCTGAATAAATTGACACTTTAGGACATAATACTATTTAACTATTTGATTATTTTTTGCATCCCTTATCGATGTATGTAGGAACCGCAGTGCGACGCAGTTTTGAAAAGAAAAATGTCGTCTCGGGACTATGCCAACTTTCCTAGTAAAATGTTTCCCTTTCATTGAAATCGGTTTAGTGATTCAGTCATGAAGATGTACCAACATACACACAATTTTACCTTTATGTTTAGCTTTATAATTTACATTAGTTTAGCTTTTATTTATAGAAAGAAGGCGGTAGACGACCATACAGTACTTACAGTCCAGCTGGTGGTAATTGTACGTACCTACGTAGATTGGGGAATGGCTTCCTAAAAATGAAAGAATTTAAACATCTGCTCAGCAGTTTCCGATTTTATTTATTACTTAGAAACAAAAAACACAAAGTCGCGGTCTCTCTTCTTCATATTATTGTTCAACATATAATGTCCTCGTACACTTTTAATAGCGTTTTATAAAGGATTGTGTAGTGAAACAAACTTATTTGGTGTTGCTTTGATATTCAAAGAAACGACATATAATGTTTAAACTTCAATCCTTTTTTAAAATCTGTTATTTTATGTCTACCTACAACTTTACAATTTTGTCTACCTACAGAACAATTCTCTTCACTTGACGCCCACACTGTTTTACCGACACCATAATACGAGTAGTTTTACCGACAGCGCGGAGCGCCGCAAAACTCAGACGAAAGAAATATATTTTCTTTACAAATATATTCCCGAAGCCCGATAGCGTGGATTTTGTTAATGATTTTGAGTTAAATAACATGAAATTTTATCTGTATAGGTATATTGTAAAAAAAAAAAACAATTTCGTGTTTTATATTTATAAAAATTTAGCAAACATTAAAGTTATTTTATGAAATTAATATATGTCGAATTTCCATGTCAATTGATTCAGAATTATGATTGGGAGTTGATGGTTGCCCAATGAATGTCATTTTTCAAAATTGGTTTAAAACTTACCTTCCATTTTCTATTCTCTGACAGTCTGCTAGCAATCACGCATCCTGCTGTCCCACCTCCGACCACCACAAAGTCATATACCGATCTATCTTCTATTTCTTCTCTTCTCTTCTGTTCTTCGTGTCCTCGATATGGCATAAACTTCGGCGCTTCGTCTTCCGAACTGTCCTGCGGACTTGATGCCACTTCTGGCCGCTTTTTCCCAAAATAATCTGGCTCTGGTCCGATATGACCATAGAGGGTGTGGACCAGGGAAATGAGGAGTATAGCAGTTGGTGCACATTCGATTCTGCCATCACATATCTTGCAGAGGTCTTCGGTTGAGTTACCAGATGTCATTGCATCTTTTTTGGCGTTGGTACTTCCTTTTTGGACTTTTATTTCCTTTTTAAATCATTTCTCTGTTGTGATAGCTCTTGGAGAAACAGTTATATCGCTCATCTTTATTGCGTATAATTTTTACACATATTTGAATATAAATTATATAACATCACGATTTTCCTACGAACAAGTTTGATAAGAATTAGGTAATTTAGGAATTATATTAGGTAATTTAATGTAATTTAATGTATTATACGATACATTTAATTATAATGATTCGCGTTTTTTGAAGGTTTACATATTTTGTTTCACTTTTGAAAATGAATATCATTATTTTCCGATAAGAATAACAGATTAAATATAAAACAATTGTTTAAAAATGTTATTGGCGATATTTAAAGTGTCTGTATAATATTACTGTCCGTCTGTCGACCACACTGCTTAGTACTTGGAACGCAAATGTTATTAAAATGTCAACATCCGAGAATTTCTTGTTTACATCCTTTGTTGTTTGTTTACCAATTTCTGACATTGTTACGCGTGATGTTGCACAACTATTTCTAAAATATGAAATTAAATTTGCAAATAAATTCATGATTGTGTGAAGTTTGTGGCAAGAAAAACAATCGCCACACAGTATATTATGCTATTTACAGTGGTCTAGGAGGTTTTTCTAGACACATGGGACTATACCGATAGTGTTTAAAGAATATTTGAATTAAGTTACACAGGGTGTCCCAAAACTCAATGTCAAGCCGGGAACAGAGGATAGACCAGTTTATGATGGTCAAAAACAAAAAAAAAATAAAAAATAAGTCTCACGGTTTTCGAATTATGGGCTTTTTATTGAGAATTGTGAAAATCGCTAACTTGCACCTGTTTTTTTTAGATGCTGTGAGTACAAATATCCATATTTTAGTCTAAACTAATTCCATCTACAAATATCTATTTCCATATATTGTCTAAACTTTGAATGGCGATATTTACTTAGATTTTCTTTTAAACCATCGACCAAATCTATTGGAATACGTACCGCTCAACACAATTCGAGCAATGTGGTACCAAAATGATGGTTGTCTTACGCATCATGTCACCACAGGACGGAACGTTTAACTGCACGCTGTTACGAAGACACCTCAAGACTATTTAATACCGGGATCATAAAATGTAAAAGAATATGAGACAAAATTTTAAAACGGCTACAATACATTTACTACATAACAGAATTGAAAAAATAACATTTGCCAATTCAAGGCAAAAGAAATAAAAAAGGAACCAAGATAGTTACCAACCAGTTAGGAAGCTTATAGTATTCTACTTACTTTGTTTTCTACATACACCATGCTTACTAACCTAATTCTACGAAAACAGTTTACATCCATTAGCTAAATGAACATCGTAACAAAATTTAACAAAAACGCCTGTTGAAATGAAATAGCAACAGGTTGTTGTGTTACAAGTTACAACAATAGAACTTGACGTGTATACAGGCGCTAAACAATGATAAAATTAATATCTCATTTTGAGCGTACAATGTACTCGTATGTATATCGTAAATTATAAAGCGTGTTTATGACTCATAATAATAGAAGTTTGCCTTGAATGTGAACTAAATATTCATGGCTTGCGTCGATTTTATGACGCCTCAGAAGCATGGGACGTTCTGCAAGATTAGAGAAGAATCCCTGAAGTAATGTCATAATATTTTCATGTTATTACTCCAGGAATATAGCTAAAAATCGGAAAATTGCTTAAATTCAAGCTTTTAATACACTACAGTTTTTACATCCCTATAAACTCTACTTTACCTTCCAATTGCTTTTAACATAATAAAACACACGTTCGTTCAATTATATCGTCACATTATCGACTGCCCAACAGTTGACGAATTATGTGTGCATATATTACATTGCTAAAAGCCTGTAATTTTAGTAATGGAGCAACGGGCAACCTTCGATGACGTAACTTGATGAATTGACTTGGGTTTCATTAAAGAAATTAAAAGCTATTCTGTATAGTAGAGCTTGTTACATATTTTTGATTACATAACTTGTTAAATAGGGCATATCAAATCGGTAAATATATGACGAAAGGAAATTGTTGAGTCAAAAACAACTGTTTCTCGGTCTTACAGTTATCCTACATTGAATGCAGATATATGATTTACTTATGGCTTGTATTTAAATGTCCAGCAAAAAAATAGTAAATGCGCAGCGAATCATGATGATCAACTAATCAAACTATTTTTGAATAACTGAAATAAATAAATAACTTTTAATTGAAATAGATAAGGTGCATTGGGGTAAGAGCGGACAGGTTTTTGACGAGATAACGAAGGTTTATTTCATGCCGTTATCATTGAGTGTCACTGTCATTCAGCGTGAATGTATAATTACTCCCCCTAAGTAAATTAAACAAATTTTCAGAAAATATAATGCTCATTGCGGTTCGATGTACCATTTTACGATTATATTTAAAACAAAACAGGTTAATAGAAAAAAAAACCTTGGGGTAACACCGCAAAGTAGTGGGGTAAGACCGGCATTTATGCCATTTCTTTAAATATTAACATTAGAGCTATTTGTCACTTGACAACACAATTGACGGTATATTTGTTTAAATATGAGCTTTAATGTGATAAAGTAAAGTGGACTGGTAAGCGAGGAAGACTATATTTAATTTTTGTAATCCGATCTTACCCCGTTTCAGTCAATCGAGTACTTGACATTCTCAAAGTTTTAAAATCGCTAAACAGCAAATATAGAAATATTAACTACGCACAAAATTAAAATAATACTGAAAGCATGTAACAAATTTGTTTATTTTTTTACACTGTACCTACAGATAACGTTGTGATTCCTAACACAAAATAAAAACATAATTGAAAGTAAGAAACAATGAAAACTTTGGTATCAATCAAATAAAAAAATAAATACCTCCAAATTAGGTAAAATTTTAATAAAATTAAACTTTTTAAAATGTCAGCTACTCTTATTGTATGTTATATCTATTAAAATCCACATTAAATAATATTTGGCCCCGTCGAGAAATCTTTGGTTTGGGCAATACTGAAATAACGTCATCTAAATGTTTCATAGTAAAAATGTCATCTACTGTCGGGTAAGTGAAAATTGTTCCATTTTTAGATGTCAAATCTTTAACTTTTCTTAAAAATTTAACTGTTGGAATTCTCTCTTTAAGTGACAACACATTCCCCACAAAATACTTCACACTTTTTTTTGAAGAAAATTTTGCTACTATCCAGTCATCTTCTTTTAATGGATTCTCTTTTTCGGTTAAATATTCTATTTCACTGATTCCTAATTGTTCTATATTTTCTTTTTCTTCCTCTTGCTCTTTTAAGCATGCTTCTATGTAGTCTTCCATAGTTTCATAATCTGAATGGTCAGATTATGAAATTTATACTCAGATAATCTATACTCATTTCAATATCAGAGTCCTCAGATGTTGAGTCAGATTGAAGACCAATTTTTCGACATTTCACCGAAGTGGGCTTTTGAGTTCTTTTTCTTTTCTTGGTTTCTATTTTGCTTTTCATTTTTCTTTTTTTAGTTATATCCTTGTCCTTGTTCATTTTAATTTTATTTATATTAATTTCTCCGAAAACTTTCTTTGGTTTCGCTTCCATTCCTTTTTTGTTGGGAACAATTGTCATCTGTAAGGCTGTTTGTGTTATGACTTCAGCTCCATGGGCCACTCGCTTCTTTTTTTTCGTAGTATTTTCCCTTTTGGTCTGCTGCACTCTTTGGAGAAGTATTTCTTCGAAAGTATAGTTGTAATTCTGATTTGAAGATCCAGGCTCGATAAGTATGTCAGAACATATTACTACTTTAGGGGATGTCGTCTCTGTAACTTTTAGAAGGTTACCAGAAATTAAAAGATCAATGTGTTCATCTTGTTGTATGCATTCCGGTATATCGCTAGTTTTAAGAGCAATGAATGGCAAATTAGCGCTATTGCTCTTCGCATTACCCAGATAATGAACATCCGGTGTTTGGAAGGATGATGCATTCACAATTGATAGATTCAAGTAATTAATAATATCGATACAAAGCGTTTTTAGACTGTCTGGAGTCTTGGGCATTAGTGATGACTGCAGACCTGAGGCAGCATTTTCTTGAGAAGAATCTTGGATAGAAATAGTCATGCTTTCCTTTTGCTCTTTACTTTTCTGCCATCTTTGATAAGCATTTGGATCAAATTTATTTTTCGGAATCACATTGGAATTGAAAGGAAATATCCCCGCTTTTTTAAAACCGTTAGATATTATTTCCGGTTTTGTGTTGTGCCAAATTTCGCTAAAAATTTCTGCAAACTCTTTCTTTGGCAGTTTAATCCCAATATTTTTTCGTTGCCATGTCACCAATTTCGCATCCCAAGACGTTTTGAAAGATTTGAACACAGCTACGTCCAGAGGTTGGAGCAAATGAGATGTGTGAGGTGGTAGTTTCAATATGGTGATGTCATGACGCTTTGCTAGTTCAATCACCTTGACATCGACATGCGTGCCATGACCATCATAAATAACAAGCTGAGGTCTAGCATTTCCAAGTCCTGGAATTAACAGTTTTTCCATATAATTATGGAATATGTCCGTCTCCATCCATCCTTTCTTACTAGCAGCGTAAGATAATTCAAACTCATATTCCTCGTTGCGTTCAGCCATCCATTGATCCCAAACATACTTGCCCTTGAACACGATCAGGGGTGTAAGCTTTACACCATTAGCGTTTACAGCCGTTAAAACAGATATGTTTTCTTTCCCGGTTCCGTGTGTAGTACGAGAACAGGGCGCTCCTTTTTTACCCACTACCTTAGTCTTTGATGGATCCAAGCACACGGAAGTTTCATCTAAATTCCAGATTTGAAGGGGGCTGTTCATCAAATTCAGGCTTTCTAAAGTTGCTTTCAATAACTTGAAATATTCGTCAATTACAAATGGATCTGTCATTTGCCTTCTCACATATTCTAAACATTGGGCTTTTTTTATAGAAAGTCCATGACGTTTCCGAAAACCGATGAACCAGTCTGGCCCTGGGGTGTCATTTTTAAACGGGGTTTTAATGTTATTAAGTCGAATAAATTCTGCGACAATATGCATTACTTCATGCCGTGATAGTCCAAATCCCCACTTTTCTAAAGTAATTAGGGCAGTTGCTAACCTTTCTTCGACTTCGTAAGGAATAGCAGTTGGTCTGCCTAGGGTTTGGCTTAAATTACCGGTTTTCTCTTTCAAGCGGTCATGCAAAGTAGAAGTAGGTATATTATATTTTTTCCCCGCTGCACATAAAGTCTTCTTACCACTCTGCACATCTTTAAGAGCAGAGCTTAAATCTTCTGGATTATAACAAGTAGCGCGAAGCGTTTTTCTATAATAATTTCGTGGCATGGTGAACCTATAACAAACCTTATTTTCAATATCATTAAATAGCTACGTTATCACCAGCGTAACTATTAAAGCATAAGACTATCGTCAAACTGAGGGCGTATATGCCAAAAATCTATACAAACCCAGTGTGGGTTAGCAAACTCTAGATAACCCTCGCATGTTTTCTTAGGCCTGTGCAATTTATAAGTAGGATTAAAAAACACTATTATATTTTTATTGAACCCACGACCTTTTAAATAAAAGCCAGTGTCACTTCCAACTAGCTTATCATGTGAAATAATATTGCTCTATAGATCCTATTTTATCATATGTGTAGGCAATTTATGCTCACTACACTGTTTATTATTCACTTTATCTTTTGAAGTACCATGTTGTGGTTTGGCAGAAAGAAGAGCATTGCCAGGCCTCAAAAACGTTTATGAGTAAAGAAATATTGAAACGTAAATAAATGGACCATAAATATTAACATTTATCATCAAAAGTGGTTTCTATAAAAAAATCAAAACTTTGAGAAGCTGTGGCATTTTATATGAAAAATCTAAATGGGGCAAAATCGGATAAATCATATTCCGATCTTAACCCTTGGGAAAAGATCGGAATATTTTCTAAATTGTAAACGGTGACAGATACGTCTTTTCCAATACAATAAAACCTTTACAAATAAGATATCTTATTTCAGGAATTTAAAAAAGCTATAGAAACTTACCTGGATAAGAAGTTATAGACCACGGGGTTAGATCGGATTTCTCGAATATTCGCGAAAAAGTGCACACTCCTAAAAACACTCTCATAACATAAGACCTCTCACCAACAGCGTCTGCAGCCTACTGAGGTGGGGAGCGTTACGACTTTGTCATACCGACAATGTTGCCATGCTTAGAATTGTTCTAACGGTTTTAGAGTTATGAAAGTTTTACGGTCTTTCCCCATTTCCGATCTTGCCCCAATGCACCTTACCTTTTAATTGAAATAAATAACTTTTAATTGAAATAGATAACTTTTAATTGAAATAAATAAATTTTAATTGAAATAAATAATTTTTAAATGAAATAAATATTTTTTAATTGAAATAAATATTTTTTGAGAATGTCAATACCAATCGAAGGAGTCTCGCGGGACTCCTTTGTCTTCATCATCACCAGGGAACCTAAACCTAACCTTTGAAGCTGCCATCGATTTGCTGCCACTTTCAGTATTTCTGCCGTTGATATAATAATTATTTTCCTTTCTTTAGTATCGATCCTTTTTCATTGAAGTTATTGAATGTCACAGAATTTTTCTATATATCCGAAGAGATATAATTGGCGGAAATTAAAAATTGTACCTATTTAAAATTGAGTAGCAACTTATTTCTTTTTCTTTTCTTAATAGCGCAATCAGCTCATTGGGCCAGTGTCAAGCTTCGTCTCCAATTCCGTCGACGTCGCTCAGTAGGTGCCTACAGCGAAAGGTACTGGGTTTACTGAGGACAGAAGAGCTGGACTCCTTGAAAGCCCACCAAAAACGCATTTTTATGCTTTTATTTAATTATCATAAACATTCGGCTCTTTTATGTTTAATAAACTATTACCATTAAACCAAAATCCCACAAAACGACTTTTTATAACAGTCAAAGAAAAACTCGAGTTTACTTTTTTTTATGGACGGGGGTGGCGGACGAGCATACAGTCCACCTTACAGTACAGGTAGAGTACAGTAGAGTAGAGTACTGTACTGCAGAGTAGAGTACAGTAGAGAGTACAGTAGGTACCTTGCAGTACAATAGAGCATACAGTACAGTGGATACTGTCGCCCTTAGACATCCGCGATACATGTCAACATTAGTCCAAAATGATAAACGTTGGCACGACCCCGGATGTGCTGCCTACCTTTGGAGATATAGGAATGGATTTGGAGAAAGAATTGGGAAAATGGGAAGGGATCGGATGGGAATGGGCTCTGGCACATCTCACTCACTACCGATACAAGTACGCACATTGGGGAAATAAGATAAAGTGGGAAATGAAGTACATTTCAAGGTACGAGCGCGCTCAGCGGCTGTTTTATTGCAGCGTGCACTCTCCCCTTCCCAAACATCTCAAGTTTCCACTTAAAAATCATTCAACTTATTTCTAATATACACGGAAAACAAGTCAATATATTATTTTCGTGTGGCTATTGTGAAACTCAACCTCAATACAAGACGGCTATTCGTAAATATTCTAATAATCACAAATGACTTCTTAATTTTCGAAATGCGACGAAAGTAATAATTTCGTGTGAAAATATTAGAATTGTAATTCAAGTAGATTAAATAACATTATCTTCTAAATTCAATCTTTCTGCCACCCAAGCAGTGCAACCAAAGTAATTTCTACTAAACAAAAACAGTAATTTTCTTTCCAATGTTTCAAGTAATTATGTTTTTATTGCGTTGACATAAAGGTCAGAATAAATGTCAGGAATGAGTGAAGAAATTACTTAAATGACGACAAACTCAAACACTTTGATATTATTATTACATTTCCGTTGCAATTTGGAAGAAATTATAGGTTGAGGTATATCAAAGTGTTTTATGGTTATTATCTTGTGACAGGATATGAAATTATGAAATTATTCGTTTGTGTCTGAGAAAATGTTTTAGGTACTTCGATCAATATCAGTCTTATTACAGCCCACGCTTCAAGCCACAAACTTCAATCATTTAGGGGTTTTGACCATAACAGTAATCCACACATTTTTAGAGAATTAAAAAATGCACTATTTTTTTTTTTAAATTCACTATATTACGGGTTTCCTCGTGATGTTTTCCTTTAATACCCAGCAAGCATGACTTAAGTAGAAACTCATAGGCACAGACAGGAGAATCGAACTCGCAACTTCACGAATTGGAGTCGGGAGTAGATAGATACCTACCACAAGTCTATCACGAAAGTATAATTAAATTTAGCAAAAACTTTGTCGTTCTTTTAACATAGGTAGGTACCTGCCTTTTCAAAACATTTCATGTACTATTCCATATATTGTTAATAAATAATTAATCGTATATAAAAACAACGTAATATTACAACATACCTACGTACTTACAATTCGTAATAATCATAATAATAATAGAGAAATTTAACTCCACCATAAGCTTATTGCTTTCAGCACGCAATCTACCAAAATGAAACTTGCGATAACAATAACCATTAAATAATTGCACAGCAATTCGGAACAATGCGAATAACCGAAATTATCTCGAAGCGGTTTAGTGGAAACGTTTGGAGAACGAATAAAAAGCATAATAAATGAAATATGTACGCCCAAAATGGCCGATATGGCTATTGGTTTTAATTCCCGCCAATAAAGGGTTAAGCGCACTTTAATTTCAGCACCATCTGTGGTTACGAGTGAGAGTTTTATTTGTTTTAGTTCCGCTACTGCTCGCCACGGCGCTGGTCATCGTAAAATTTTATTACAGCGGCTTAGCAAAATGCGAATTTATATTAAACGTATTGCTACGTGTTACTTTTAGTAATACGTATTATATGTATGTATTGCTTTATTGGTTTAATCCCATCGATACCACTGGTTAAACCCATATGAAATTTATTTTTAGGTGCAGCACCAATTGAATTTCAAAGAATATTAAGCCATTGCGAATACTTCGTGGCAATAAGCAATAAGTACGTATTAATTAATAATATCTACATTACATTATTCTTATGTCGATGGTTCATGAAAATACACAATTTAGAAAAAAAAGAATTATTGTAAAATAGAAAAAAAAATCTATAGAATATTTTTGTCATTTTAAAAATGTTACCACCCCACCATTTTACAATTACCTACACGGGCCTTTCAGTCTGTTTCTCCTCCTCTTGTTTTAGAATTGGGCTAAATTTAAATTATAAAATACCTGCTTAAATGTCAGTGTTTTTTTAAGGCAACGCCACGGCTCGGCTGTATGCATTTTAAGAAAAAAATTAACATTGGTGAATAGATTTCTCTTGTTTTTACTATGTACCTTAATCTTGTGCTACAAATAATCCAATTAGTAATGATTAATGAAGCATAGTTCGAGCTTAAATATTACGTACAAGTGATTAAACATTAAATTAGAACATAGGTTTATCTAAGTGTACCGGTTGCAAACCGGATCTTTAATTATAAGTTTGGTAGCTGTCAACGCACAAACACAGTTACATAAATATAATATGTAACTGTGGGAAGACACGCCCCTTCAAAAGAATATTTAAAAAAAATCCCGTAATATCATTTGTTCTCAATCTTTACGCTACGTATCCATTTACTGCTAGTCGTTTGCATTCAACCATCTCTTCCTGTGGATGTCGTAAATGGCGTCGTAAAGGGTGTGGCGTTTTAAGGTCATACATGATACATCCCACATGCACAAGACAATACGGAGGCCCATGTCCAGCAATGGACCTTAAAGAGGCTGATTATGGTGGAGTGTCATCAGTGTTTTTTAAGGTCATCAAGTGAGGTTCATCAGCCCACAATGAAACAAGGTACTAAAAGGTGTTTACTTAGTAGATTTCATGGAAAAAAAATACATGGTTGTATATGGAAAGTGTGAGGTGTGAACTATTCCAGCTTGCAACCACTTTCTATATTAGATTCCTAAGGTAATTTATCGCAACCGCACTCTGCTGCGTTACTTCATAAGAACAGACAAAAATAAAAAATATTGTTTGGTGTTTCATTATTTTTTGTTTCGACTAGAGACGTTACGAATAAATATTCGTTTTCGCTAATGTCATTGCGAAATTCGAAAGCCACATCGAATCCTGTCCCTTAAAGATCCCTATAAAGAAATTACATGTCTGTTATTATAAAAAATGTGCGATTATTCTGTAAAGAACATAAAATTGAGTATTTTCTGTTATTTGAGCTTTGTCTCTGGGCCTACAGGGAATTCTAGTGTGGGTCAATGCTTGAGGCGTTTTTTAAGCATCGAGGTTTTCTGTATGACAAAAATAGCTAAATACAAATTTATATGTTCTTTGATCTTTTCTATTCTCTTATTTTGTTTTAATGGCCCGATTGGGCTAAGAATTGTTTTACTGATCAAATAGTTTTTTTGTTTTGGTAATTTTTTAAAGTAAATTGTGGTAATTTATTTGTCATCTGATTTATTTTCTTGTCCGAACGGCTAAATTCTTTTGGCCCTAATGACCTTTCAAGAGTCACCAGACATGTATAATTTAGGCCGAGCGCAGAAGGTGCCTAAGGGCTCCCCGCCGATAGATCGGCGGAAGGAACGGACCTCGCCTTAGGACGGGATTCCGAGTCGGTGAGAAACTGTGATGTCAAATCTAAATATGGGTGCACTGAGGTATAAACCTAGCCACTGAAGGCTTTGTACGAGGATAAACAATAAAATCGTCACAGTTACTCGTAAATCTGTTAGTCCAAATCATCAGTAATATAATTCCTTGCTGTTTTAATTTTTCCAGAGCGCATCGGTATAAGAACCACTGGGCTGTGTTTAATTAGGGAAAATAAAAACACGGCATTCGTTGCGCGACCAGCATGCCGACTGGACTAGTATATTATTATAGTATTTCACCACGGTTAGAGCTACTCTACTATTTACTATTTATTCGCTTGGATATTAATTAGAATATTATTTTTTTATAACAAAAGATGCGATCGGGTAAGCGGCCCAGGTGTTCATCAGTGGTTACCGCCGCTCATGGACAACTGCAACACCAGGAGGTATGTGGGTGCGCCGCTTACCTTGCAAAATTATGTTCACAGCTTTCTTGAAGAACCCCATGTCATACCGATTACGCTATGACATTTTCATTAGGAAAGACCTCTTGAGGTAGTTCGTTTCACAGCGTTATAAATCGGTTTTTGAACCGTACATTACGGGACACCTTCGTATCGAGAAAATGCGGACGCACTACACTTCTGTGACGGAACGTGCATGCGGTTTCGTGCTACTGAGTCAGATGAACTTTTCGTCGCATTTTGTGTTTTGTAACAACGACTTGCTAGCGACACGTGTGGGAGAATGGACGAGCAGTTTGAGAAGTAGGAGCTTCGCGTCAACTTCGGGCAACTTCGGGCACCTTTCACTATCTATTCCTCTATATCTGTGGCTCAGGCTATTCATAATATTTCCGACTCATCGATTGCTATCAAAACTATATTAAACAAAATATTTTAATAATTCCCATCCGGCTCAAGACCGGCCACCAAAAACTGAACTCATATAAATCTAAATAGATACGCCGAAGCTTGTAATAGCACATAATGATAAGGTACCAGGGGCCCACGGCGTGCGTGCAACTAAATTGGGGTCGGACAGGTAGTACAACTGGTCGCGGCCACATTTCTGACGATTCAGAGCACATATTCCTTGTAAAATTAGTCGACATTGTGAGTGGTCAGTTGGCTTCTGTCACGACTTGTTCGTTCTTTATTGAAACAAACCGTTGCTGGTATCTTTGGGTTTTTAGGAAGAAACTCATAAAGTTATCTAGAAAGAAATAACGTCGCAAGCGATCACATTTCTAAAGTTTTGAGTTATTTCTCGATACCAGAGTTTAAACTTAGATGTAGCCTAGATCTATAGGATCTACTAGCTACAGGAGAAGTATATTTGCAACTTGAAGATATTCCGACCTCATTCTTCTTCCAGTGCCTCTGAGATACTTAAAAAGATTCTTAATAAAACAAATGATTGTTTATAAATGAATTCGCCATCACTGTTACTCATCTCTAACGGTCCAAGAATTCCCATTTCATCACGAATCTAATATGAAATCAAAATAAATTTCCCATAAAAAACGGTCATTACGTCACCGTCTTGGCGTAAATCACGGCTGCAGACAACCGTGGCCAACGACTGATTGATGAAGCTGAGTGTGACATTCGAACTCGGTATTATTTTGAAGAGAGTTGACGGTGCCGTTTTAATGTTATTTTTGTTCGTTCTTATCGTTAGAAATTGGAGATCGACTTTCTGACGGGAACTCGAGAAGTGAAGTTAGGTTTAATTATTGTAAAAAATGTGTATTAGGCGTTTTGTGGTTTAATAGGGATAGTTCATTGAACTTCGGTGCTTTTGGAGCGTGGTGATAACCAAATAAAAGCGTGGCACTGCATTTTTCGTGTGCAAGGAGTCCTGCTCTGTCCTTAGCAAACCTACTATAACTTACTTTGGCTACTATAACCTAATATAACTGAGCGACTTCGGACTTACTTTGGCGGGATTGGACATTTGTTTACTACGAAGAGAAACTTGACACTGGCAGAATGTGCTAATTGCACCATTGCCACATATGAAAAAGAAATAAGTTGGAGATCAAAATCATTTATTTTGCTAGAACATTTAAGTCGTTTACTACGAAGAGAAACATGACACTGGCAGAATGTGCTAATTGCACCATTGCCATATATGAAAAAAAAATAAGTTGGAGATCAAAATCATTTATTTTGCTAGAACATTTAAGTCATTTAGTAATATTATTTTGACTGGGAGATAATGCTTCAAGTTAAATGTTTCACGTTATTAGATCCACCTTGATATTCCTTTTTCTTTATACTCTTGATTAAAATATCAGCAAAAGGTGGGGTTGGATAAGAAGATCGGAAGTTTATCCAGATCCAATATGGAGCTCCCACGAAAATCATGCTAACCACAAATACTCTACGGATACGCGAGTAAGAAGACGCAAAAAAGGTCAATACCAATCAATTGGCCTAAACATTTGTAATTTATACACCCTCAAAAAAAAACAAACGTTGGTAACTAAAAAGCATGGCAGAACATTACGTTGAACTCAATGATCACGTCCAAGTTGTCAATTTTTTTTTTATTGTTAAAGAAGGCAGACTGGCAAGCGGCTCACAAGATGGTAAGTGGCCACCGCCGCCCATGGATACCTGTAACACCAGGGCGTATACGTTTACGCTGCCGACCTATTCACAGCTTTCGTGAACAATTCCGTATCTTAGCTTACACCGAAACGCCTAATTTCTTTCAGCAATTTTTTTGTTTATTGGCTGTTTAATGTATTTAAATCTTAAAATGTTTTATAGTCAAAATTATACACTACAACAATAAATTACTGGGTTCCATTGAAGCCACATTGTGTCAGAGAAGACACATCGTGAGGCAGTGGCGTCCACAATAGATATATTTATTAAACGTGTATACACGACCATCCAGAATAAGACTTCTCAAGTCGTCGAAATATTGTTAGGCAATTGCTAACACCGAACGCCATTGTATTCGATTCACGGCTAATTTCCAAATTAATCTTCTTTATTACTTTAGCTTCCATTCACAGAGTACTTACAAGGTTTTTGCATCTACTGTAGAGACGCCATATTGTTACTTTTTAATGTGGTTGAAGAAAACTTTGAAAGAATAGAAAATATGAAAACGTCGATTATGTCTCACTCAAAGTATAATGAAAGGAATGTGACGAAAAGTTAATTTTTTTTTTGGGATTATACAATTCGCTTGAAATGTATGCACAATCCAACAGCCGCTGAGCGCGCTCGACTGGCCACGTTACCCCTCTCTCACAGAAGACTACCTTGAAATGTACCTACTGCATTTCCCACTTTATCTTATGTCCCTAATGTACGTACGTGTTTCGGTAGTGAGTGAGATGTGCCGGAGCCCATTCCCATCCTAACCCTCCTCATTTTTCCAACCCTTTCTCCAAATCCATTCCTATAGCTCCAAAGATAGGCAGCGCATCCGGGGGCGTGCCAACGTTTGTCATTTTGGACTAATGTTGGCATGTATCGCGGATGTCCATGGGCGACAGTACCACTTACCATCAGGTGGACTGTATGCTCGTCTGCCGCTTTCGTACATAAAAAGAAAAAAAATAATACATATACGGGGTGGACTTGTAGATGATGTCTTTCCTGCTTGAGATCTACGGTGTCGACGTGAAGAAGGAAGTAAAATCAAGAAAGGCTTCCCCTTCATTGATTATACTTTCTTCTTCTGCTCGTGCAAATTCGTTTCGACTACTGACGAGGTACAGGACCCCGGCATATAGACGGAAAACTATCTTATCAGTTTTCGCAGCCAACCCCTTCTTCCTTGGAAACAGACGTCATGTCGCAACGTGATGTCTTTTTGACGTCACGTCGCGACATGATGTAGTTTTTCTAACAAAGTTCACGGCTATTAAGTACAAATAACATGGTTAGATTTAAATATAGGCAATTGTTAAGCTGCAGCGCGTTGTCGATTTGTCTCGAACAAATCAATTAATGTCTGGGGCATCGACTGTCCGCTTAGTTTTCTTCCAAATTCGATTCCTTTTGTTTCAACACGCCGAAATGTCAAATCGACCATGCACTACACACGAGGCGGCAGTTTGTAGAGTGTACTTTCCCTGGGCGGACGCGGGAACAGCACTTATTCGTTTTCTATCTGTACATTATTTGAGTGATCAGTGATCTAAATCTACTTATAATCTTTTATAAAGCCAGTTAAGAACTTTTATAAACTAATCTTATCAAAGTTTTTTTCTATGACAAAAAGGCGACAGACGAACATACAGTCCACCTGATACATGCCAACATCAATCCAGAAAGACAAACGTTGACACGCCTTCGAATGCGTTGCCTGCCTTTGGAAATGTAGAAATAAATTTGCAGAAACAGTTGAAATGAATGGGGAGGTAGAAAATACGTGGAAATGGGCTCTGGCACTTC
This sequence comes from Sesia apiformis, assembly GCA_914767545.1. NCBI lineage: Eukaryota > Metazoa > Arthropoda > Insecta > Lepidoptera > Sesiidae > Sesia > Sesia apiformis. The sequence goes on from OU611964.1 coordinate 544,926, forward strand.
TCACTCGCTACCGAAACACGTACGTATATTGGGGAAATAAGATAAAATGGGAAATTATCTTGTTTCAAGGTCTTCTGTGAGAGAGGGGTAACGTGGCCAGCCGAGCGCACCCAACGGCTGCAGGAATGTAGCGTGCAATCTCCTCCTTCCACCTATGTATGGTGATTGAGAAATAAGTCTAAGTATATGGTTAAGTCTCTGTCGAATTACTGCTGCATATCTTATTCTGGCGTGTGTTGAGGGTCTAATTCAATTATCACAACAAAAAGCAAAATCTTTAACGCTAAATAAAGGCGTTAAGCGTCGAGGTACCGAGCGAGCACTAATTAGACCGGCCGAGAGTCGAACCCCGTGCCGATCGTATCGAAGCGAGCTTGCGTGTTGCGGATTACACGCTACCGCTTTGCTACTCTAGTTTTGTTTCTTTATTTATCGATTAAAGTCTGGATTACAGACATAATTATGCGTTTGGATTCCATTTGGGAGCAATAGAGACCAATGCATTTTTTTAGAAAGAATTATAATATAATGTTTATTCATTTCCTCTCTACTCAAAGGTTGTCTGGGAAAGATCGCATTTTAGTAATAAGGCCGCCTTTTGTGCTCGTCTTTTTTATAGAAAAGAGGCGGCAGACGAGCATACAGTCCAGCTGATGGTAAGTGGATACTGTCGCCCATAGGCATCCGCGACACATGCCAACATCGGTCCAGAATGACAAACGTTGGTACGCGCCCGGGTGCGCTGCCTACCTTTGCAGATTAAGGAATGGATTAGGAAAATGGGGAGGGATAGGATGGGATGGGAATGGGCTCTGGCATATCTCACTCACTACCGAAACACGTGTACGTACATTGGGGAAATACAATAAAGTAAGGAATGCAGTACATTTCAAAGTAGTCTCCTGTGTTTTATTTTGTTTTGATGTGCAATTAAGTTTTATTTATCTATCTAGGATGGCGATTGAACATACAGTCCACCCGGTGATACCTACTGTTGGGTCTTGAAATATGGGGTAGGGGTGGAGGGAGTATTACCCAGTCAAGTCAAGTGTCGACCGGTCATCAACGCAGTCTTACGGACAGACTGAACTTTCGAATTAAAAGTTATTCAAACTATTAGTTAAAAATAATTATAAGTAAATCGATTTGTAAAATGTACCGGTGGTTTTTGAGCCCTGCTTTGAACTTAATAATAGTTGTCACTTAACACATACATATAAGGCACCATAGAGTTTCTTTTGATACGAAACCGCTAATCTAATCGCAATCATGACGTTGCGCTTCTCACGACCTATTGAACTTGCACATTACATTCATTTGATATTCCAATGACCTTTCAAAGGCTAATTTTAAGTTGAGTTAATTATGTCGTTGTTTTATTCAGAGTCAAATTTTTCAATTATTTGCTAAAGTACGGGTTACAAAAGATGTCATAGTCGTATATTAATTGATCACATGAGTACTTTACCTCAATTCCCGCATTTCCCACTTTATCTTATTTCCCTAATGTACGTACGTGTTTGGGTAGTGAGTGAGATGTGCCAGAGCCCATTCCCATCCTATCCCTCCTCATTTTCAAAACCCTATTTTCAAATCCATTCCTATATCTCCAAAGGTAGGCAGCGCATCCGGGGGCGTGCCAATGTTTGTCATTTTGGACTAATGTTGGCATGTATTACGGATGTCTATGGGCGACAGTATCAGTGGATACCATCCGGTGGACTGTATGCCGCCTTCGTATATATATATATATATATATATATATAAAACTTATTCGACTACCTACAATACGAGTATACTTTTTATAAGGTTACCGAAACATTTGCATATTTATGAAAAAGAGATTGTTGACTTTTCATTTGGGAAGTATCACTATATTAGCGGATACTGTATTAAAACAATTATGATGATAAAATAATAATAAAATTTTCCGAAATATGCATTTAGAAAAATGATGAAAATCGTAACAAACTAGAAATATGATTCCCGAAATTATACGAACGGATAGATAGACAGACCGGCGCAAAGATTGATGTTGTGTGTGCAATAATTTCATCAATAAAACACCAATTAATTTTAAACATAAATTTATCAATTGCTAAACAATTTTATAAACGCTTAAAGTGTTTAATAGCAGACCACACACGATAGGTGTACAGTGAACCACATGTTCGCTGTTCGATGACAGCCTTTACTTTTCCACTGCAAGGCATAGGCCTCCCCTAGTAAATCATCGGGCCCGGTCCGGTTGGTGGGTACACACGTTGCATTTTTGTTCTGGAACATGCGGGTTCCATGGAACATCAAACCGAACTAAAGAATCCTGTTTTAGGGATATTTGAAAAGTGAAACACAGAATTTACGTTTCACGTTCAATTGTCGGCTACCAGGACCAACGAGGTAGGATGCAATTTGTGAGTCATATATGAAATAGTGACAGTATATAATGATATATATTTTAAATCCTTATTTATATATAAGTTGAAACTTAGCTATACGGACCTAATGATTGGAACTCAATTTTCCACTGAGTGTCGAGATTAGAATAAGATACTCGTATCCCTAGGCTATCACCGTTCAACAACTCTGGCTGTTGGTGCATAAGATGATTGAGCAGACGCAAGGTCCGCGATTGAAGGACGTCTCTCGCCGACATATTCCTACATCCAGACGCATCAAAGACATCAACATCAAACCAACACATCGAGTACCTACATTACTTTTTATAAAGTTTCAGTAAACTTATATTTAATCTCAAATCAAGTGTACCTGCAATTAAACACCGGATGTGTTGATTGATGTATTACACTCAATTACATATGCAAATATTCACTTGAATGATGTATAATGATATCAGCCTATAACTTCCCACTACAGGGCACAGGCCTCCCCTAATTAATCACTGGGGGATTCGGGCCATAATCCACCACCCGGGCCCGGTGACGATTTGTAGATACATATAGTCCTATTTCTGTTTCCCCCAATTATACATGTTTCCTCATGATGTTTTCCCTCACGCCCAGCTAGTGATCATTTTTTTTAAAATCCACTCTTAAGTAGAAACTTAATGGCGCGGGCCTTAGATTTGAGCTCAGGACCACTCGAACGTGAATCGAGAATAGCCTAGACCATCACCGCTTTTTATATCTGCCTTTTTATTCTTAAAACCGTTACCTGCCCTTATACCGCCCACTACTGGATACTAAACTCTCCATGCACATTATCCCGTGCACGAGGGATGTATAACTACAGTGCAATCAACAATTATTTTTTATATTGTTATCTGTGTTCTTTTCACCACCAAAAGGTTGTATGGAAGAGATCGCTTTGGCGATAAGGCTGCCTATTTGTACTATCGTGTTACTTACTTAAATTGTCTTTTTGAGACATATATTAGTGTACAATAAATAGTTTATCTATCTATCTATTAAAACTTTAAATATTATACTTAATGTTGAACGAAATACAAGGATTTAATTTTTTTATTTAATTAGACTCCAAAATTTAATAACACGGACGCTATCGACAACACATGCCGCACGCTTCCCAGACGTCCTCCAAACTAGGACAAATTCAGACAGGTATGGTCCTCGCAAAACTTCTTGGGCTTTGACCGTGAATAAGCGTCAAATAGTCTGCGCATGTCCCTCCCACAATTTCAAACAACATTCAATAAGGCGAGTGTGCGAGTAGGCAGTTATTATTGCGTCTCGCTCGAACTTGCGAACATATTGTATTGTAAATACCTCCTCTGTTGCATTCCAGCCCGCACCACCAATCGGACCTAAAAATAAGCTACTGCGCAGGTTTGTCACGTGATATCGCGGGAGCCCAAGATGTTTTGCGTTATTTATAACAGTCCTACGCATTAACGACATTGCGTTGTATAATCACCAATAGAATTGCAAATCGCGGGTGTTAAACCGTAGATGCGGAGACTCCTCAAGAAAAACTCTCGTGTTTCTGCAACATTTTATTGAATTAGCCTGTTTTCTGCACGGTCCAAGTGAATAGCTTTGGCGTCTCCATTATTGGAAAGGGGCATCATATCGACTGCCTCTCTTTGAGAGAACACTGCCGCGAAATGCCACGTTATTATGTCAGTGACCAATTTTTCTTACAATACAATATGTCTACTTGTGAACAAAGGTACATTTGTGGAAGGTTATAATTTAATGGTCTTTATGTCTCGCCTTAAGGGCAATCAATTACGAGTACACACGATCAATGCAAATCAATCAATCTACAAACAAATAAACAAGGACGCTGAAGCTACCAGCACAACCCATCCCACTTCTCATTTAAACCCACATTGATAATTTAAAAAGATAAGGGAGGTATTTAGTTCATAAATAAATGACACTATAAAATACTACTCAACGACACAGTTTATTGAGAAAGCTAGATCAAAGTATTTATCAATACATTAATATATACATTACAAAAGGCGAAGTTGATGCCTTAAGGCATTCTCCACTAGCCAACCTTTGGGTTGATCAGAGAAGTCCAATTAGGGGGTGCGTGAATGACAATTTAGATGGTGTGGTAAAATGAATATAATACATTATTACATGGTATACATACTTACACACATCCATATATACATAAAATTAAATATAATACATTCAAGGTATACATAATTAATGAATACACTATAAAAATTAAATACCCACATGAATATTTAAAAAAAAAATACGTTGCTGACAAAAGTAAATTAAAATGAAAGAAAAATGTATCTAGCTTTCTAAACAAACTGTGTCGTAGAGTACACCTAAATGTCATCTCACCTATAGGTAATTGTCATATATATTTATATAAATAAATACAACTCAATTCGATGACACAATTTGTTGTTGAGTTGTCGCGTGTTGAGTAGTCGTTGAGTAGTATTTTATGACTTCATTTATTTATTTAAATAAGTTATTTCATTTTAATTGCTAAGAGGCCAGCGTATTGACGCTGTTACTTTCTTACACCGCCCCCAAGATGCACTAGGAATTTCTTTACAACTTTTTATTCACTCCCATCCAGTTCCTCCTTCCAATACATAACAGGAACATCCATTGCCGCGATATAGAACAAGCTTTACAACTGGTTCACACCCGGAGGTCAATGGATGGCGTATATCTCAGTTTTTTCTTCAATTATCTTCGTGCTTGTATTTATTATTGGAACCAGTATTGCGGTATGCGTAAATTGGCGATTTTTTAAATTAAGATCTTATCTTTGACAAGGCTGATTGGATTTGAAATGGGTAAAAATAAAAACGATTGTGTTTTGCTACCGATTTACTAGTGAAATTGCCCTTGATATAATGTAGTACTTATAAAGATACCTAAATTTTTGTTTCTTTTTATTACAGGTAAGCACCAAGCAAATAAGCCCCTCCACGGGCGCATAGCATAGGCTTAGGCGATAAACTCGCCCGCGGACCAGTTTTTGGGCGGGCGGGCCTAAGTCAATCATATTGTAAGCTTAAAATTATAAATTAAGTATGTTTTATTGATTATAAACTTTTTCTTGTCGCCTTCTTCTAGTTTGAAGTCAGATGTATCAAACCTATACTTTATTAGGTTGGTACTTGGGTAATGTTTTGTATTAATTTTTTTCTGTAAGTTGCAATGGTATGCAGTACAGTCAAAGCTCCTTATTCGCAGGGGATACGTTCCGAAAATGTACCGCGAATAAGGAGCTTTGACTGTATTTGCTTACTAGCTGCTACTTCAAACTACTTTGCATACATATGGACATTTGGACCATTTTTATCATTTAATAACTTATTCCCAAAAGTGCAACTTTCCACTTTTACTTTGTGGTGACAGTCTGTAAGTAAGATACCATTTAGTTAATAAGAGTAGGGTTGTAGTTAGCCTAGTATAGAGTATATTATACTCCTGTTTAATTGTATTTCTTATTAAATCCCATAACGCTTTAAAAAGTGCTAATGTGTACCTAACGTAGCCTCGATGTTGACTCTATTATAAACATATGTAGTAAGAATCAGGGTATATTTTCCTATGAATTTGGAATCATTAAAGATTTAATTTACCTGTATTCTGTTTTTTCTCCAAAAAAAGTATAATCTATATACATATATAAAAATAGATGTCGGTATAATCTGATGTTAATAGACTTCAACACCGTTTGACCGATCACCATGAAAGTTACCACATAATATATGTATTTTTCATGGAGAAGGTTTTTATGCTATCGACTTTGTTGTAACTCGCCACTAGATGGCGCTGCAGCACATCAACTTCTATACCATTCAATGGATCGCAAAAATCATATCGACGGCAAAACAGAATAATTTGTGATTTTATATACAGAGGTAAATAAATATACACAGGCAGGACAACGTCTGCCGGGTGTTGCTAGTATAATGTACAATTTAATTCTAATAGAAACAATAATAAAGCTCATAATCGATAACTCTTATTCGTAAATTATGGTCCATTGACTCGAGTAATAATGTTAATAGATTCAAAACGTCTCAATGGGCCACTATCATTATCTATAATTTGTTCACCTCTAAGAAAGAATAAGATTACTCTTTAAAATTACTCTCAATTTGGACGATTTCAGAATATTTAAAGTTCACATTCTTTTAAATTATTGTTGCGTGATGTGGGGTTTACATACGGGCTGAGGAATCGCAGCGATTTTGGATGTGAAACTTCATACAGTTTTGATGACATTTAAGTAAATGAATGAACGTTTTAGGGGTGTAAGAGGCTCACCTACCATCTTTGGAGCCTAAGCCAACCTCACCTGCTTGTGGTGCACCCTGCTGTTAACTGACGAGGCAATGGCGTTCCCTTTTTTGCGGTGGGAGGGTTACTCCGTCGGCATTGCTACCACCCTTCCGTCGGAGTCCGCCGCCATAATGGTGCCTTATAAGCCGCGAGGCCCGCATCGTGTTCCGGCGGTGAGCGGAAGAAGCCGTCCCGAGAGAGAGATTGTTGCGTGTGGAAATGAGGACCGGCGGTTGCGGGGAATTACAGACGCGCATGGGCGTGATATGGTGGCGCGGGGATCAGGGAGACCCGGTGAAACGGTTGTCCGCTGACCGCCCGCGGGTTGTTGGGAGCCCGAACCCGGGGATCTTACTTTAATCTCCACCCCAGGAGGCTGCCCCGCCGCACGCGAAAAATCCCTTGGGGTAGCAGTTGTGCCGGAGGAGACCGGAGTGGAACCCGACTGTTGGCCCCGGGGGGGGACCGGGGGCCCTTCCGTACCCCGCGCCAGCAAGTCACATAACCTTTGTGACCTGATTTTTTCTCCGCCCCGTGCTTTGTCCTTTGATCCACATGCGACCATTTCTCTCTCCGTCCCCCCTTTTCTTATTTTTCCTATTCACACTTACAAACTGGAGCACTGTTTTGTGCGACGTGCCGGGGTATGCATGTACGTCCGGGAGGATGTTTGTTGCCGCCGCCTCAGCCATTTTGAAGACGGGGACCTGTCGATTATCTGGGCGCGTATTGACTACGGACGTTCCACTAAAGTCTACGCTTGCCTTTACAGGTCCCACAGCGGTGATACGGAGACGACTCGTTTTTTTGAGCGTCTACAAGAAACGACTGACAGAGTGCTCGAGCAGTTCCCTTGCGCGGAAGTGATGATCCTTGGTGATTTCAACGCTCACCACGAAGAGTGGTTGGGATCCCGAACTACCGACCGCGTAGGGAGAGCAGCCTATAACTTTGCCCTGGCCTATGGTTTCTCGCAGTTGGTGTCCTCACCTACGAGGATACCTGATATCGAGAGCAATACTCCCTCCTTACTGGACCTCCTGCTGACTACGCGGCCGAATGACTACAATGTTGTTGTTGATGCCTCGTTAGGATCATCCGACCATTGTATCATTCGAACTGCTGTGCCAGCCAAGCAATCCGTGCGGACCTATTCACAGGGAACGCGCAAAGTCTGGCACTACAAGTCAGCAGATTGGGATGGGTTGCGCGAATTTTACGCCTCTTATCCCTGGGGGCAGCTTTGTTTCTCGTCGGGAGATCCGGATACCTGTGCAGACTCCGTTACCGACGTGGTGTTGCAGGGCATGGAATGTTATATTCCTTGCACTGCGATACCGGTAGGCGGACGGAGCCAACCATGGTTCAATCAGTCCTGCAGAGAGGCCCGTCGTAATAAACGGGCCGCATACAGGGCCTGGGCCAGAGCACAGGTGTCCGAAGATCCGAATACCTCCGACTTGAGGAAGAAATTTAACGCTACCTCGAGGTGCAGTAAGAAGATCATTGTCAGAGCAAAGAATGAGCACATCCGCAGAATTGGCGACCGACTAGCTAGCTATCCTTCTGGAAGCCGGGCTTTCTGGTCGCTCGCTAAGGCTGCTGAAGGTAACTTCTGTCAGTCGTCACTCCCTCCACTGCGGAAACTAGATGAGTCACTGGCCCATGGGGCGAAGGAGAAAGCCGATCTCTTGGGCTATCTCTTTGCCTCAAACTCGACACTGGACGATAGAGGTGCCTCACCACAGTCTATCTCAAGGTGCACAAGCTCCATGCCGGAAATCTGTTTCACACAGCGTGAAGTCCGGCGAGCTCTAGCATCTCTTGATGTCCGAAAATCGAGTGGGCCTGATGGTATTCCTGCAGTGGTGCTTAAATTTTGCGCTCCCGAGTTGTCCCCGGTGCTTACGCGACTCTTTAGGCTCTCGTACTCTACAAAAAGCTTCCCGTCAACATGGAAGGTAGCTCATGTTCACCCTTTACCTAAAAAGGGTGACCGCACAGACCCGGCCAACTACAGGCCAATAGCGATCACCTCCCTCCTCTCCAAGGTGATGGAGCGTGTCATAAACACACAGCTCCTTGGGTACCTAGAGGATCACCAGCTGATTAGCGACCGTCAATATGGATTTCGCCATAATCGCTCGGCTGGTGATCTTTTAGCGTATTTAACACACCGCTGGGCTGACGCCATTGAGAGTAGAGGCGAGGCTCTGGCTGTAGGCCTAGACATTGCGAAAGCTTTTGACCGGGTATGGCACAAATCGCTGCTTTCCAAGTTACCATTTTTCGGGATACCCGAGGGATTATGCGAATGGGTTGCCAGTTTCCTGACTGGACGGAGCATCAGAGTCGTTACCGTTGGTAGCTGCTCCGACACCATGTCTATTAACGCTGGCGTCCCGCAAGGCTCCGTGCTGTCTCCAACTCTGTTCCTTCTGCATATCAACGACCTGTTGCAAATTGGTGACATACGTTGCTATGCAGATGACAGTACTGGAGACGCCTTGTACAGGGGCCGCGCCAACATCCCTCGGGTCGAAGTGGAAGAGAGTCGCGCCAGGCTTGTGTCTGAAATCGAAGACTCTTTAGATCTAGTCTCGATTTGGGGTTCTCTGAACCTAGTGGATTTCAACCCCAGTAAGACGCAAGTCTGTGCATTCACCGCTAAAAAAAACCCCTTTTGTTGTAGCACCTCGCTTTCAGAGCATACCTCTTAAGATCTTGGAGAGTATCGGGATCCTTGGTATCGACATCTCCAGCAAAGTCGAATTTAGGGGTCATCTGGAAAATAAGGCCAAAATGGCCTCCAAAAAGCTCGGTGTGCTGAACAGAGCGAAGCGGTACTTCAAACCTGGGCAACTCCTTATGCTTTACAAAGCTCAGGTGAGGCCCCATATGGAGTACTGCTCTCATCTCTGGGCTGGCGCACCGAAATACCAATTGGACCCATTTGACTCCATCCAACGACGTGCTGTTCGTATTGTCGACGATCCCACTCTCACGAGCGGTTTAGAATCCCTCAGCATTCGGAGAGACGTTGCGTCTCTCTGTGTGTTCTACCGCCTGTACAACGGAGAATGCTCTGAAGAACTGTTTAATATAATTCCCACCTCGGGTTTCTACAACCGCACCTCCCGTCACAGAAGTGCGGTCCATCCGCATTTCCTCGATACGGAGGTGTCGCGCACTGTTCGGTCCAAAAATTATTTTATACCGCGAACCCGTAGGTTGTGGAACGAACTGCCTCAAGAGGTCTTTCCATTGAGCTACGATATGGGGTTCTTCAAGAGAGCTGTGAATAGGATTTTGCAAGGTCGGCGGCGCACCCGCATACCCCCTGGTGTTGCAGGTGCCCATGGGCGGCGGTAACACTTACCACCACGTGGGACCGCTTGCTCGTCCGCCCACTAATTTATAAAAAAAAAAAAAAAACGTTGGTAAATCATTCCAGTTAAATCAATGTGATTGTTATATGACGGTGGTAAAAATTATAAAAGGAAATGAAAACGAGTACAAATGCAAAGTATTTGTTGTACCGATTATACAAAATTCAAATTGGGAAGCACAAAATTTTACCCCAATGTTTGGACGATTTTTTTTTATTTATTTACATTTAATTTTAACTAATACATATTTCTAAAGTGGAGTGTAGGCTTTCTCGGCCGGTGTCCATATTAATTGAATCTTCCGGGCTACTTGGCCGAGGTCTTCTGGAATCTCTTCTCTTTCTTCCAAACGTTTCGTCAACAACTGCGGTTAACATCTTCAGTGGCGACTGCGTTCATTTTCGGAGAGATGTTATCTCTTCGGCTTCTCGAGCGAAACTGACTCGCCGAATTTTTTTTTTTTTATATTATAACTAACACGTAAAGATAATTATCAAGTAAATGAATATTGTGGTGATGATGCAATTGTCAAGAACGGGAAGGTTATTTAAACGCGGCGTTTATCATTTAGTGTGGTAAGCACTTATTCAGAGCACAACAGCTCACTTTAGATTCAACTTCAAGATAACTCTGTTTTATTTTTCGAATCAATTTCTTTGTTGTATATTAAAGTGTACTATTCCCTTTCTTAAAGTGAAGTTGATTGTTTGATTGTAGTAATAATTACAAAGTATAAACTGTTAAGCGAATATTATCTTACACATAGCGGAAGAATAATATGGGAATTGAGTAATACATATTCTGGGAGGGGGCGAGTGCACGCTGCAATCCGACAGCCGCTGGGCGCTCTCGTATGCCCAAGTTACCCCTCTCTCACAGAAGACCACCTTGAAATGTACTGCATTTCCCACTTTATCTTATTTCCCCAATGTACGTACGTGTTTCGGTAGTGAGTGAGATGTGCCAGAGCCCATTCCCATCCTATCCCTCCTCATTCTTCAAACCCATTCCTATGTCTCGAAAGGTAGGCAGCGCTTCCGGGGCTGTACCGACGTTTGTCATTCTGGACTAATTTTGGCGTGTATCGCGGATATCTATGGGCGACAGTATCCACTTACCACCGGGTGGACTGTATGCTCGTCTGCCGCCTTCGTCCATAAAAAAAAATATTGGAGAATCTCGATATCTCTTTAATATATTTATAAGGTTACTAAGGGGTAAGAGAGGAGCTACTCGTACCACAAACCTTGACGAACTACACAGCCTCATAAGAGTAGAATCGCCAACCTGCTTGGCCAGCGTGGTGTTTTAAGGTCATACATCCCTCATGTACAGGACAATGTGCATGAGGGTGCCCATCCAGCAATGGATACTGAAAGGGAAGCGGTGGATACGTCGCATTAGGTACAAGTACTTTCAAAATACGTACTTAAGTAGAAAATGAATGGCACAGACCGAGGATTTAACTTACGATCACGCGAATGCGAGTCGAGTATAGATACCTATAGGCTGTCACCGCTCGGCGGTAATGGAAAACATCGTGAGGCAACCCGCATACTAGACAAATAAAAAAATGTGGAGTATGTGTAATTGACTAATTGTGTATCCACTAATTGTGTACTGGGCCTGCGTGGTGGGCCCAAATCCCATCCAGTAATTTACTAGGGGAGGCTTGTGCCATGCGGTAGGACGTCAAAAAATTACAAGTATAGTATCGTTCTTTCATCTCACGAAGGCAGGTTAGGGGTCATCCATAAATTACATCACACGTTAAGGGGAAGGGAGGGGGTCAACAAAGTGTGACATCCTGTGACAAGGGGGGAGGGGACGAGTCATAAGCTTCGTGACGTCACATGTATAAATCTAACTCTAACGAAAAACTTTAAAATATTACCAACTCTATCAATACTATTATAAGGATGTTTTAATTTAATAATTTCTAAATTTAAAATTGCAAAATATGTGACGTCACAACGGTTCACACAAATGTGAGCACCTGTAACAAGGACGGGGGGGGGGGGATCCAAAAATCATGAAATTCGTGTGACGTAATTTATGGATGGCCCCTTACCCCGGTTATTAGTGGTTATTACTCGTATATATACATTATTTCAGTGTGCACCGCAGCGCGCGGCGTCTAGAACCCAACTGAGCGTTCTCAAGTTTACGCATACTAAAACAATGTAGGTACATGTACGAGCAAAACCACTATTAAGCGAAACCCGCCTTCGTGAGATGAAACAACTTTACAAGTATTACAGCGTACTTAGCATGTCGGTATCCAAGTCAACCTATAAAGCCAGCCAGCATTTATTGTGGTAGCCAAATGGATTCAGTTTATGGCGGCCATCTTGAGATTTATGGTCCCCAACCGTTGTAAAGATTTAAACTGGTCGGATAAGGTGCGGACGTCAAGTTATGTGGACGATTTGCGATCAATCGCGTTTATCGATGCTATTAGTAGACTTATTGAGTGGCGATAATGTTGTGACATTGCGTGGAGATGAGGGAGTCGTTTATAATGAGGTAGGATCTTGATGCATTGCTACGTGCGAACATATAATCAGCCTATGTCGCTCTACTACTGGATATAGGCCTCTTCCAAGACTCGCTTCACTTCTTATCACCCAGCCACCACCGACAAAGAGCAAGAAGTAGAACCTAGAGAACAAAAGACTCATATTAAACATATTTTTTGAAATTCATTAGAAAATTTATAATGGTAATGGAATAATAGTGTCGATGTCATTATCACAGCTAGCGCGATCCTTTTCTAACTCGTGACTTCTAAGGCCCTATAACTTCGTAATTTTTCTAGATATTTTGAGTTTGATTTTATTGACCGATATCTAATACCATTAACAATTTAGTTGTACTAATATTTAAACAAATATCGTATTGTCAAATGTCAAGAGTTTTTCATGTCGAAATTGTATAGGATAGAATAGGTTAGGATAGAAAGGAAGCAAGCTAACTCAGGATTGAGCACGATAAAGTAGGATAGGAAAATATTTATTACAAAAAATGTGTTTTATGTAGTGAGGTGTTGTGTATGAGTTAACACTGGTACATACAACAAATTACGCACACTCGTATAAGCTAAATAGTCACAGACCACAGTTTCACTCCTCACTTTGAGGTATTCGGCTCAATATTGCGAACTACAATAAATAAGTAACTGTCCCATCATTATTCCTGCAGATATATTATACGTTATCAGTAAATAATGTTTGTGTTACAGATAAAAATCCCTACAATACACCCATTCGGTACGCGAAGGCATTTTAATGCGTCCTACAAAGCCATCCATCTTGAGCTAAATTTATTTAACAAAATATTTTTCTCGCTGTTTTTTGCAGAACAAAATAATGAAAATATTTTATTGAAATCACAAATGAAACAGGTTGGGTTTGTATTTCGGTTAAGTTCTAAAACGAGCCAAATCGGTTCAGTAATTTCAAAATTATGACGATGTAAACTTTTCAAAAATACAAAAAAAAAACACTTTTTTAGTACATAAAGATTTACTAAAAAAAAGATTTCTAGTAAATCAACCCCTAAAAAGGTGAAAGGGGGTGTCAAATACTTAAGTGTTTACTTAAGTGCACACATATTGTTTATTCTGTCTACTTTGGAAGGGATGTGGTATAATACAAATAAATACTTTTTTTTTCTGTGCCAGATACATGTATAACCCGATAATTAAACACCATTAAATCGACACTAGCAAAGCTGGCCGTGTGGTGTCGTGTCGTGTGGTGTCGTGTCGTGTGGCTTTACAATAGCCCCACCCCATCTCTTCCTGTGGGTATCGTAAAACGCTACTAAGGGATAGCAAAGCCGGTTCCACAAGCCATGAGTAACTTAACCACCGTCTAAAAGACTGGACTCGCGAACCCGCTTGGTTAGCGCGGCATTTTAAGGCAGTACCGTACATTCCTCGTATACAAGACAATGTACATGAGAAGACCCGTGTCCAGAAGTGGATTCTGAAAGGGCTGGCTGCAAACTCCAAAAAAAAACAAAAATTCCAACAGTAGCTTCTTTTTAGGACGTAAAAATTTAGTACGAAGGGATTTCTAGAAAGTAGATCGCTGAAGCGGTGAGACAGGATGTCAAAGTCCCAATATATCCACCAACTTCTTGGAAAAGACGTGGACTTTTTGGCGGGAACTCCAGACGTGAAGTTGAGTTTCTGTTTGGTTATTGTAAATATTGTATATTAGGCGTTTGGTGGTTTAATAGTGATAGTTTAATAAAGTGAAGTGTAGGCTTTCTCGGCCGGTGTCCATATTAATTGAATCTTCCGGGCTACTTGGCCGAGGTCTTCTGGAATCTCTTCTCTTTCTTCCGAGAGCATCGCTCAATCTCAGTTGCGCTCGCGAAGGCGAAGAAACAACATCTCTCCGAAAGTGAACGCAGCCGCCACTGAAGATGTCAACCGCAGTTGTTGACGAAACGTTTGGAAGAAAGAGAAGAGATTCCAGAAGACCTCGGCCAAGTAGCCCGGAAGATTCAATTAATATAGTTTACTAAACTTCAAAGTGTTTTTCGTGCGTGGTGTTTGTCATCATAATCGAATAAAAACGTGGGACTGGGTTTTTCGTGTGCATCCAAAAAGTCCTCTTCTGTCCTCAGTTAACCTACTATCGTTTTACCGAGCGACTCCTGACTTACTTCGACGGGAGTGGACATTGATACGATACGTTTTAGACATTGAAATTGTTTGTCACGAAGAAACTTGACATTGGCAGAATGCATCATAGCCATATATGAAGAAAAAATGGACGTGAAATAGATTTTTTCCTGTACCAAGTGTCACGTGACAATTAAACACGAATCCATTCAAGCAAAGCAGCGGTCTATAATTAGTTTTATATAAAATTGTTGTCGGTATCAAGAAAAAGGTTAGTTTAGAGATAAGAAAGAATAACTAAGGTTCTCGACTGATGGCCGCAGGCAAAACAAGTATAATTATAATAAACTTACAGTAAAAAACATGAAGATTGAAGATAGGCAAACATGCAAATCAGTTGTAATAGATAGAGTTAAAAAACTATTGTTAAAAGTCACTCGCCTACAGCGTAACACTTAATGACAGATAAAAAAATGACATACATACCGACTGTGAGTCATTCAAAATAATAAATGAGTCGAGATCATGTCTCTTCAAACACATTTATGCAAGAAAATTAATGGTGAACTAAAGAATAGACTGCAAATGTATCTCATTGTATCATTTTAATTTCTATAATCTTTTATACTGTAAATGACACACAAACGACCGTAAACAAAGCAGTTGTTAATTAAACATTAAACACTTAAAAATTAATAATAACAAAAAGGTTAATAAGAAAGAAAAATGGAATGAAAATCCAAAATTGTAAAATCCAACAATTTAACTCCTAATTTGGGACGCCAAATTCATTCCGCCATATTGCATTTGGTGTGACGTCATATGACACTGTTAAGGGTCATAATTAAAACATCACGACTCCATTTGCTCAAATCAGTTGAGGAGTTTATAGACGAGTAGGTACATTGAAGGCTTGTATTTAATGGTTTTTCTTTTGAAACTTTAAGACCGATATTATCCCAATACGCTGCAAAATATTAGAAGCTGTTTTCAATACAGAGTTTTGGCTCAATAGTTAATGTTTAAAAAAGCGCGACTGAATAATAAAAGTCTATCATTGAACAGTAATAAAAGGCTTGTATTTAAATTAGCAGCAAAAAATACTAAACAAGCAACAAATCATGATCAACAAAACAATTATTTTTGAAAAATTAAAATAATTAATTTTAAATTATTAAGAATATCCCAACAAAATCGATGGAGTCTTATTTCTGTATTGTCACCAGAGTATCTAAATCTAATCCACCTTTAAATTTGCTGCCATCGATATACTGCCCATTCAGTGTTTCTTGCGGCCCATTTAATTATTTTTCCAAAAAAAACTTGTTATTTGCTGTTGTTACAAAAGTCAGAATTTTTCAATTGATTTTTAAATAACAGTTTCTTTACCACATTTCATTCAAATCGCAGGGACAGCTGGTTAGCTTATTATTGGTATAAACTCCTTTACCAAAAATGAAAAATTAATAGGAGCAAGTCTGTTAGCGTTCAACAGAAAAACATTAAAACTTCTCATAAATAATATCAAACTCGCTCTCAAAAAAACTCAAGCTCACTTTCAATTCAACAGTAATCTTATGGCAATAGTCAATAAAGGCGCAGTTCCACTAGCACGCGTAACGGTCCGACTCGCCCAACTAATTGACTACTGACCCGGGGGTCAAAAACACGGACTCAAAAAAGGAGGAGCCTCTAAACAAGCAGGTGATGAAACCTGTCCTCTCTGCAATATTATGAACGACTGTTACTTTGTTTCATTGGATGAAGCTCGACAATGCATACATGTAAATTGGAGGATTTCCTGGCGGGAACTCGAGAAATGAAGTCGAAATTTTGTTTGGTTATTATAAAAACTGTGTAGTATGAATTTCGTTGTTTAATAGTGAAAGTTTATTAAATTTCAAAGTGCATAATGTTTGTGAGAATCAAATAAAAGCCATAAGACTGCATTTTTCGTTAGCTTCAAGGGAGTCCAACTCTTGTCCTCAGTAAACCTACTATCACTTTAACAACTCGTACCTCACTTCGACAGAACTGGACATTGATCAATTAATTACGAAGAAAACTTGACACTGGCACAATGCGCTAATTGAGCTATTGCCTTTTTAGGAATAAAAACATTTAAATTGAGAAGAAAACTGTTATCTGTTTCTACTCTATCACACGAACACTATTTGGACTATCACAATATCTACAATTAATGACATGATGCCAACATAGACATTTTTTTTACAAATATAAATTAGCAATCGGCCTAAAAATGCACGTAACATACCAACACCAGTTAAAAGACAATCTGCTGATTCTATTTAAAAAGGTCAATATCACTATGAAATACTTAAATCACATGTAATTTTTTTGTATAGTATAGGAGGCAGATGAGCAATCGGCCCACATACTGATATAGTATGTCCACTGGGAATTGACAATAACTTGAGAAAAAAGGTCTGAGACTATCCTTTGTTAGCAAAATTTAAAAGATAGGAAATAATTATCAATGAAAATATGACAATAGACATTACCAAAATTTACGTAGAGTTAGACGGACCTAGCAGTCTTGATGCTTTGGAAAAAAATTAAATGCTTCAATTGTTCTTAGGGATTTTTTATTATTTTAACTACACATTCATTTTATTTCCGAGTCTAATGAGAGGGAATCATCAAAATTAACATTTATGACAAATCTATGTATATGCTAAATTGCAGACAAGTAAAGGGGACCAAGATTGGTTGTTTTGAGAATTGCAGACGCAGCTGGTAGGTGGTAAAGTGATTTTATTATCGGCAATCCAACAAACATTTAGCAAGTTAGTCACCTATTTTGAGTGGAATGTTTCAAATTCCTAGTGTACGTACTATAAGTGGCTACCGCCGGCCATGGACACCTGCAACACCAAATGCGAGTGAGCTGCCAACCTAGCAGAATCCTATTCACAGCTTTCACACACATTTAAAATCACACAAGACTTAACTTCATATTGCAAAAGCAGACACGCACAATATTGTTATTGCATAACCACAACACCTCTATGCGTTATAGTTCGAGGACAATAGCGCGATTTACGGGATTAGCCATCAGTTGCGATGTTAACGGTGCGTCGACGGTGGCAGACCGCGTCGGTGGGACGGTGCCTTTATAGTCCGAATACCGATTTTGATGTATTGTCAGGTGATGAATTGAATTAATATTTTATATTGCAAATTATATTGTAGTGGGTCTGAACGCGTAAAATTGAAAGGTTTTTGTTTACCTTTTTATTTCTAACCGACGTACAACTAGTGACCACGGTTGGTGTAACCCATCGCAAAAAGTCGAGTAGTTATAATTGGTAGTTTTGCGATTGCAATAAAAGGTAAACAAAAACCTTTAATTTTACGCGTCCAGACCCGATTTACAATATACTTGTAAAATGTGTACAAAACGCTAATATTCATAAAATTGAATTTAATGAATATTTATCGATATATAAGTGGAAGATAAATCATGAGAAATGCAAGTTACAAATTGTAACCGGGCCATTTTATCGTCCACTGCTGGATGCGGGTCGCCTCATGCACATTGTCTTGTACATGAAGGATGTATGGCCTTAAAACGACACGCTGGCCAAGTGCGTTAGCGAGTCCACTCTCCACTTGAGACGAGGTGTAGTTCCTCAGGGATTGTGGTAGCCGCTTTGTCATCCTTTAGTCGCCTTTTGCGCCACCCCCGAGCAGAGATGGGGTGATTGTATTCTAAAGCCGGCCGACGACACTACTCTGCCAGTAGCAGGTTATTCACACTAAATAGAATTTCTAAAGAATCTGGAATAAGAGCAAGGTCGGCGGTGACCATCCATGCCGCCTGCCTGTCTGTCGCCTCTTCTATAAAAAATATAGAAAGGTATCAGATGAACAGATAGTTCATCGAGTAGCGAGTGGTAACTGTCGCCCTGCAACATTAGCTATATATGTCAACTTCAGTCATACTCAGAAATGACGAACTATAAAACAGAATATATTTTTGAAACAATACTAATATTTATTTTAGTGTTCCTATTTGTTATGAGCGGTGATAGTCTAGGGGTATATATTCAATCATGAGTTCAAATCCTCTCGGTCCGTGCCACCGAGTTTCCAATTCATTGATTTTCATCGGATTTTTCAATGTTAATATTTAGTTATTAAATCAAATTGTTATCAAATGAACAATTTAAAAAAATGGCAAGCTGGCATATGTTCCAGAATGTAAAAAAGCATGTGTATCCCATCAATCACTATACTGGATTATGGCCCGAAACCCTCTAATGGTTTACTAGGGGAGATCTATCTAGTGGGACGTTAAAAAATGATAAAAATTTGTTGCCTAACTCACCTTTGAATAACACAATTAAAAATAAATTTATTTGCCATTGAAAATATGTAATATCATTGTCAAGAGTTACTGCAATATTAATCTTATTTTATAACCTAACACAAATTAAATTCCTTTGAAAGAACCCCGTTCCTTATGACTTTAGGTTTCAATGGCAGATTCGAAGAAAACTGAACCCAAGTTCAAAGGAATGAAGTTTGTAGGATGAAATTGTTAAAAGCATGGCAGCGCGTGCGCTAGTCAGATGCATTGGACTACTAAGAAAACTCGACAAATTATCACTTGACAGTTATGAAAGGTTCTTCAAGAAAGCGGTCAATAGGATTTTACAAGGATGTACCCGCATACTCCATGATATTGCAGGTGTCCCTAGGCGACGGTAGCCACATTCCATCACGTGGGCCGCTTGCCCATCCGCCTCATTTCCTTAGTGTTTGAATTTAGTGTCATTGTGATTACTGAAAATACCCTCAATAGATCTTGAGAGCACTATACCATACAAAGTCACGAGCCTTTGAATGGAGACCACATATCAGGAAGCGCAGTGTAGGACGCCATAGAGTTAGATGGACAGACGACTTGAAGAAGTTGGCAGGTAATGGGAGGGATGAGAAGAGCGAAAGATTATGTGTTATAGCAGGCTTATACCCAAAAACCCAAAAATGGAGAGACATAATATGGTAGGATATGATCATCAGACAATAATCAAACATAATCCATTTATTATGCTTATATCAATATGGTATTGGGTAGACAGAAGAATGGAATAATCCTCTTTGCCAGATATCTTCATATTTCTCCACAGTCCATGTCATTTGTGCGACCCAAATTATAGCAAGATTTTTGCCCAGTCAATAACTCACATAAACGACTGTGTTTTATAACTGTGAAAAAGTTACAGAAATCGTTTGAATGCTTCCAAAGATTTTCCTTTTCCAACACGGAAACCACAAACTTTCTCTGTGAAAATTATTGTCATTGCCAAGGCAGCGGTATCTACCAATCACAATTAATTATATTACCTAATAAAATAGAGTTTGTTCTCCTGTAAGGTAACGGTATCCTAACCGCATTACTAACAGTAATCAGCACTTTTTTCATTCACTACTAGACACGGGCCTCCTCATGCACATTGTCTCGTGTATGAGGTATGTGTGCCCTTAAAACGCCACGATTCAAATCATCAGTTGGAAGGTGATCAGTCATCACTTGATTGAGGGGGACGTCCCACAATGTACTTCCGTTACGTGGCCTCCATTCGAAGACTCGTGTCCTGCATCGATTGAAGGTCCTGCGGCAGAAGCGATCTGCCCATTGCCGCTTCAGCGTGCTGATTCTATAAATTATGTCGCTGACTTCAGTTCTTTGGCGAATATCTTTGTTTCGGATATTATCCCGCTAAGAAACTGCGAGCATAGATCTCTCCATAGCTCGCTGAATTCCCTAAATACACATTTAAAAAAAAAAAAAAAGACATCTTGGGCCTTTATAACAGTTCATTCTTTGCAATTAAACAACTTTTAACGGTTTAAATCGCGTATATTTGACATGATTTATATCCCGACGTTTCGAACACTTTGCAGTGGACGTGGTCACGGGGTGACTAATTGATTTTATTTGTCACTTGAGTTATTAAGAAATTATTACTACCGTCTGAAATTTTTTGAACTACCGTCTGAAATTTTTTTAATCATAACATTCCCTATGCACGCAGTATTCGCTCACGGTGTCCAGAGGTCTTGCAGTATGGCGTTGGCCTTGTGATTTAATTAATTTAATGACTGGATCCCAAGCCGGTGGTACTTGCCAACCATCTTCTCTATTGAAATTTGGGTGTTTCTTAATTTCAATAGCCTCGCGTAACATTCTTGGCATGTACCGGGTCTCTCTAGCGAGGATTTGTGGATTATCAAATCGAATGTAATGGTTGGGTTTGTCCAGAGCATGTTCACAAACTGCAGACTTGGTCGAGCGTCTGTTCTTCATGTCAGCTATGTGTTCTTTTATCCGGATACCGATGCTCCTCTTTGTTTGCCCAATGTATGATAACCCGCATTCACAATCAAGCTTGTAAACACCTGCATCTTGTAGGGGGATATTGCTCTTGACCGGTCTTAAAAATTGGCTAATCTTCTTGTGCGGCTTGAAGTAAGTTTTAATTGAAGCTCGTCTTAAGATATTGCCAATTTTGTCAGTGATGCCCTTGATGTATGGTAAGATGGCAGGTTGTCGCTCAACTGTAGGAGGCTTGGGGCGGCTTCTGTGACGCATTCGTGGGAGTTTGTGATTGTTGCTTCGCAGTACTTGTTTCACATGCAGAAGCTCTTCCTCGAGGTGGTCAGTGTCACAGATGCCGTGTGCTCTCTGTAACAAAGATTTGCCTACGGTAGTCAACTGACATGGATGGTGATGGGAGTTACCATTGAGATATTTATCTGTATGGGTGGGTTTCCTATACACAGTATGACCAAGAAAGTTGTCAGGATTTCTCATGACTGAAATGTCAAGGAAAGCTAAGGATTTATTGACCTCAGACTCCATAGTAAATTCATTCTTTACTGATAGTCATGCATCGTAAATGCCCTTAGGATAACAGTAACAACTATTTTTATTCCCACTGTTCAGTTGACTGAACTAGTGGGGTTTTTTCCCAGTACCTAGTTCAGTTGACATAACTAGTGGGAATCTTTTGCTTACTAGTTCAGTTGATTGAATATCGGCAGACAAACAGACACAGTGTATTATTACATTTATTTTGTCGTGATCCTTTATTGTGAACTGTTTATTTACTACATACTCTTGATTTACTATTAATCTCAAATACTGTCCACTTTACATAGGCTACATTATATTATGATGCGTAGTACATTATATATGACTTTAGCGCGCTATATTTCTAGCAACACTGATCACTGGTGGGAAACCTTGTGACAGCTGACTTTTTGTAATAGCGGAAAATTGAAATTACAAGTTAAAAGTTTTATCTTTTCATATTTTTTAACCGTTTGAAAATGGAAGATAATAAGAAAATTAGATATGTTTTACAATACATTTTTTTTTGACAAGAGTATGAATGCTCGAAAAGAGTTTTGTGGTGTTTACGGAGAAGATGCTTTATCTAGAACTTATCCGACTACCAATATATATTATAACTATAAGGAAAACCAGATTATATAGTTATCAGCTTTTATATACATACATACACATTTTTCATGTTTCAAGGTTTAAAAATATGAATTCAAAGGGCAAAACCTGTGTAAAAACTAGCTTTATATTTAACTGAACTACTAAGTATAAAAATCCCAGTAATTCAGTCAATTGAACTGGACAACTGAACTAGTGGGAATAAACGAACTACTTACCACCAGTTGGAATGTCTCGTCTCCCACATTCTTTCTTTTGAAAAACTAGACTTAACAAAAGGTCACGTGCGTTTCGCTTTTACAATGGTAGCCCCGCGTATCATCTGCCCGTCCACGGTGCAGTCATTATGTTGATTGCGTAGTAGCAAATGATACTTGTTGCTGCGGTCGGGATTCTAAATAATACGCTGCTACTCCTGGAGGAATTCTATGGCGTGCCACATGCTGATTTGATGCTGGGTACCTTGAAACGAGGTTTAAATTTTTATAGTATATTTATAGTTTAATTATTTTTTATGACATCAGTTATGTTCTTCGACAAAAAGAAATAAATCCAATTTGGAAATTAGTTTTTTTTTGTTTGATATTAATATTTCACCTACAACTTTAAAGGAGACTATATAATATACTATAGCTATGTACTATAAACCATATACTTGTTTTTTTCTACCAAACGCTATATACATAGGTACCCACTTTGCTAACGTATTAAGTACTGCCAGGAACAATTTGACAAACGTAACCATGGGAAAAGCCGAGGACGTCCATCTGCTAGATGGACAGACGACCTCATAAAGGTTGCGGGCACCCGCTGGATGCAGGTCGCTGCCGATAGGTCTAAATGGCGGACAATGGGGGAGGCCTATGTCCAGCAGTGGACGTCCAAGGGCTGAGATGATGATGATGATGATGAACCATGGGAAGTAAAATCCAGTTAACCGAAAGGGATTTCGACCATTTGGCTGTTTATAATAGTTGAGAACGGAATTATCTCTATTCGTTTGTAAAATATTACTGATTAATGATTCCAATGAGCATGCAAAGTGAGATGTTTTTTCTTAACACCACCTCTGAAAGAGTGGGCTCGCCGACCGGCTTGGCCGGCATGACGTTTTAAGGCCGTAGATCCCTCACACACGAAACAATGTGCATGAGGAAGTCCACGTCCAGCAGTGAATACTGAAAGGGCTGGTTGCATTGCATTGCATTATATAGACATTGCATTAACTTTTAAAGAGGAAGCGATATCTAAAACCTATTTCTCAAAATGAAAAGTACAGTCAGTTTGATTTGAAATCACGATATTAATGTCTAGAAAGCAACCTTTATGATAAAACCATCGCTTTGTAACGACAGCCATTTCCGATATCGATTTAAATAATCGAACTCTCTATTCTATGTCAATTAATTAGATCTGAACAATCGATTCCTCGTCTTATAGATTACTGTTTGACGTTTATATGATAACGTTTGATAGAGAAAAATATAAATCGATATATCGATCTTAGTATAATTTCGAAATCATTCCTTAATGTTGTTGTATTTCGATCAACGAGTATGTAAGTGTAAGACTGTCCTAATAGTCCACTGAAAATAGACATCACACATCGGAATAATTCCCATCGAGCTATTTTTCTGTGCGAGACTTCATACCTTTAAAATGAAACGCCTAAAGTTCCTATCCACCTAAATTTATACTAATTGCTAATATCTAATATCTCTTAAATGATTAGTCTTATGATAAAAGTACTAGTTGTCAAATTTATAACTCATGGAATTTCCCTTGAAGTTTTAAATACTTTTTTTATACAACTGTCCGTTGAACAGATATGACGATATCAAAAATTGAAATTTCCCGCTAATATTAACGATACGAGAATACAACTTATATCGATCAGCCATCTAGCTTTGAACAATTTTAGGACAGAAATTTATTAAATAAAGTACAGTAGACGAAGATTGATAATAATAAATCTATAAATTCAAATCTTAGTAATATCTTAGTTTTTTAAATAGATTCAATAATTATTGTAACGCTATTAGTATGAGCCTTGTGAAGAAAGAAACAAAGATTTTTTTTTTATTACAACACGACACAAGATATAGGAAATAGTTATAACAAATCAATAAGTGCCCGTAAACAAAAACAAGGTAAGAATGCGTCGCGAAAGATTTCAAATCTTACATGGATCATATTAAAGGTCAATAGAATTTTCACAACTCTTAAAAGTTGACATATGGTTGCAACTGCTGGCGGCGATTCACATTCAAGATGGACGCCACTTTTTGCATCATTACTAAATTTACTTTCTTCCCAAAAAGTTCATTTACACTCAAAGTTTCCAGTTGTTTTCATACAATCAAATGTGTCTTCGGAAGATCTTTCTGATTTCTTGACTGCCATGTTATTATGTTGAAGAGCAGACGGTTCCGCCTCCGGAAACATGGTTGCATGCACACGGTGACGAGTGTCTCGCTAGAATGCACCACACCTCCTCGAAACTACAATATTTTATTTTTAACTCTTTCACTTTCTTTCTTTGGTTTTGAAAAGACTATTTCCAGAAATTTCTAAAAAAATAATACATGACGTCTCTAAACTAGTATTATGAGATACGCAATAAAAATGAGATGAAGTTTTTTTAAATTTGGAGAATTTGGATTTTTTAAAATAACCTCTCTCTTTCCTGTTCCTTGCTTTATGTCATACTCCTTTATAGGTTGTTGTGTAGAGAGTAGAGGTTCTCTAATGTGGTGGTCGTTCGATCAGAAGGTTGCTTAATTAAACTATGAAATATCCCCTAACTTGTAATATTGGTTAAACGCTTTATAAATATTTGTGCACTAAACTTCTTAGTGTGGAGCGTAGTCGTCTAGTGCGCGACTGGCGATCGCTGAGCATTCACGACACAAACACACACAACAAAGACACAGGACGCACACAAAAATCTCCATGCCGAAAAAGCTCTACTGTGAAAACCTAACATAAATTAAACGACGTGTCGTCGTATGTCGAACGCATTGTCGCTACAGTCATTTCGCTACACTCCTATCAACTATCTTGTCTCTTATTTTCGTGAACATTGTAACCGACCTTTTTTTCGTCTACTTCTGGCCCTCTTCATTCACATCATCTTGTACACGAGTGATTAATGCAAAGGTCCACTGTTGGCAGCTCCACTCTTTTAAAGGTGTTGTAGTTCTTCAGAGCTGGTGGTAGCTTTGTTGTCCTTCAGTCGCCTTTTGCGTCACTCACAGGAAGAGATGCGATGGTATTATTATCAAGCCAGCCAACACCACACAGCCATTAAAAACTTACTTTAAAAATTGTTGATATTATTAATAATATTGATGCATAGTACCGAAAACAAAGAATTTTTGGAAGAGAATCAAAGTCGACAATATAACTTGAAGAATCCTATTAATCCTATTAATATTATAAACGCGAAAGTTTGTGAGGATGGATGTATGGATGTTTGTTACATGCAAAAACTACTCAATGGATTTTAATAAAACTTTATAATAATATAGCTCATACATCAGAATAACACATAGGCTATATTTTATTTTGAAAATTTTGAAAAAGAGACTAAAAAACTTATAAACCGAAGCTAGGCGAGGGCGGGTCGCCA
The DNA here is from genome assembly GCA_914767545.1 of Sesia apiformis. Classification (NCBI taxonomy): domain Eukaryota; kingdom Metazoa; phylum Arthropoda; class Insecta; order Lepidoptera; family Sesiidae; genus Sesia; species Sesia apiformis. The sequence goes on from OU611964.1 coordinate 570,832, forward strand.
GTTATTAATAAACTGAAGTGGCAATAATCAGACCATATTTGGTGCAACACTGATAAGATAACGGATGTTGCAAACAAGTCCTCCAATGACCATGTGCATATAGGAAACAAAGCGTAAGTCACCCTCTGGCCAAATTAACTACAAAATCCAGTAGGGAAGGATAAAAAGTGTAAAAAATCGTATCCGATAACGATTTGAGAGAGGCTTGCATCCTGCAGTGGAAAAACACGGTAATAATTACTTATGAAAACCACTTGACTTAAGAAATATTACTTATGTGCAAACGCAACAACAAATGAAAGTAATTATTATTAAAATATTCTAAATACCTGAAAAATGCGCAGTAAAAGAACGATAAAAAACCAGAACGCCTGTACCCCGTAAACACCATACGTTAATCACGAAGCAGTAAAATGAATCTTCATAAACTCATGACTGTCAGATGAGATGGGATCCACAACGCAACTTTCTATCTTGCCATTAATTGAACGGCAAATTGTTTAAGTTAATTTACGACTCTCTAAGTCGATGCCATGACATATTCGCCGTAAACCCGTTTCAATTAGGGCCGTAAATAAAATTTACGACTAAATTAAAAAGTTTAAGGGATGGTTCAGTAATTTAGTATGCCTTTCCTCTTCTTATTTGTAAAAAGCTGTATGTTTTATCTCGCTCTCGTAGGCAAATGCGCATCGCGGATGACTGCCTCCCGCGTCAGTCAGTTGCGCACACGCAGTTGCGAGAAGCGACCGCGTTCGCTTTTCAAACGTTTTCCGCGCGTTTCTGCTTCAAAGCCTGGATACATGCAGTTTGGATCTGAGTCTTCGTCTGTGTTTTGGCTAATGCGTTCGCGTAATACCGGATGTTAAATGTTTCCATAGTGATGCATACTGAGTGAATTGTGCGCTTTTTGTGTTGTGTAGAAAGTGAATCTACTGAGGATTACAGTGTTATACTTTGTTGGAACCGTGAGAAGATATTGGTAAATTGGGTTATGTTTGGAAGAAATTACAAATTTTTTTTAGATTACGAATGATGAGCACTTAGTGTGAATTTATTTATAAACTTCAGATTGTTCTCTAGGTTTTACAGTCTACAGCTGTAGACGAGTTATGCAAACATTGTTGCTGCAACGGTTGGTTTTATAATAAATATCTCTCCCGACAATAAAACTTATCCTAGGAACATTTCAAACTAGGAACTAGACATTACGTTCGAGCTTCTTTAAGTGCTTACGAATAATCACAGTCCCCATTTGTAAGAGATAAAATCTATTTAATGAAATAAAATGCCCACTTCGATTTGTTATTGCAGATTATGTTCACTTGAAGATAAATGCTAAAAGACATTGCTGTGAGATAGAAATTGAAAAATTAGATTTGATTAGCCATAGGCTTGGTAAGGATACGTTAGACACGAAACAGATTTTTTTTTTATATAAACAATGTTATTATTATTACTATTATAAGCCTGTATCATCCCACAGCTGGGCACAGGCCTCCTTCCATTTCCTCTACTCCTTTCAGTTCAGTGCTAGCTGTATCCGCGGTTGCATTAGGCGCCTCTCGCTGTTATTGTATTTCCTAAATCTTTTATAAAAAGCACTCTTGCAAATAAATTATCCATTCTATCTGCTAAGATGGATTTTGGCATTTTGTGGACTCCACTCAGTGATCGTTATTGCCCATTGGTGTTTCGGCGTGCAGCAGACGTGGTCAGTCTAGTCCCATTTCAGTTTCGTGACTTTTAAAAGATCAAAGATAATAGTCAAAAGCAAAGAAGATCCATTTAACGCCCGTCTAATACAGAATGTGTTTTGTTAATCAGAACGCGAAATTCTTAACAGTAATTAAAGGAAAGATGATAGATCAATGGTCAAAGTGCACATCAAAATGTCGAAGCCTAACTAAGCCACAAACAAGAGACTCCATCGAAAACCTTAGCATTAGTGGTTAAAAATTTATACAGACTTACGAAAATGTCGTTAGCAACACGGTTAAGATAACTTTAGAACCTTTGTTTTGTTTACGAATGTGCGAATAGACTTGAACGGTCTCCAGAAAATGTTATTCATGCAAGAACTAAGAACTTTATGGCATTCGCAGTTAGTTTTTTTTAATTCACATCTACATTGTTTGAGAAATTTGCATTGGACTGTACGGTCCAGACAGGTTTTATTACCCCCACGTTTTATTTTATTGCTAAGTCTACCGGCAGGTTTGAAGTCTCAAATTCATTAGCGATATTAAAATATGTAGGTCAAAAATGTAAACATAAGATTGATTGGTTCAAAGCGCTACTGGACTATTAATAACTTTGACATTATGAAGCTTGATCTTGCACCACGAGGAAAGCTGCGCGCGGACGATATATAACCGCAGTGTAACTAGTAGAAGAGATTCACAAGAGAATAGTGATATCAGATAGTAACATTCAGACGTCCTAAATTAAACGCGACCGGTGACTCTTGAAAGGCCACTAGGGCCACAAGAATTTAGGCATTCCAAAAAAAAAACGTCTTTTGGCTAAGCTTATATCTCTCTTGAGATCTCCAAGAAAACTAGCAACTTATCCATATATCTACGAATACCTATATCTATTCTAAATATTTGAATGTTATCATTTACTACTTTCATATTAGAAGTGGTTTCGAATATCGAGAGTTATTATAACCATTGTTATCCAAAGATATATGTGAGCAGACATTTCTCTCTGCAACTGCAACCAGCCCTGTTAGTAGTCGCTGCTAGATATAGGTCTCACCATTCACATTGTCTTCTACACGAGGGATGTGTGACTTTTAAACGCCACGCTCTGGCCAAGCGGTTGGGCGACTACTCTTTTAGTGGTGATGTAGCTCCTCGGGTTTTGCGGTAGCCGGTTTGTTGTTCTTTAGTCGCCTCACACGCTATTCTATAGCCGGCCGACACACACATTTCCCTGTAGTCCCAAAAATATTCAGGAAATCTCAAGCTCTATGTGTATAAAAATCTTACACATCAAATACAGGAAGTCCGTTCTAAACTACCTTGTTCTAAACTTACAGAAGACTACCTTGAAATGTACTGCATTTCTCACTTTATCTTATTTCCCTAATGTACGTACGTGTTTCGGTAGTGAGTGATATGTGCCAGAGCCCATTCCCATCCTATCCCTCCCCATTTCCCCAACCCTTTCTCCAAATCCATTACTATATCCAAAGGTAGGCAGCGCATCCGGGGGCGTGCCAACGTTTGTCATTTTGGACTAATGTTGGCATGTATCACGGATGTCTATGGGCTACAGTATCCACTTACCATCAGGTGGACTGTATGCTCGTCTGCCACCTTCGTCCATAAAAAAAAAAACTGCATTTAAATTTTAAATGAAACTCAAATCTTCACCTGTTACCATTAAGAAACTTGAAGAGTGTGAACTGTACCAATCCTTATCTAAATCGTCTATTATTCTCGTTAATAATGGTTTATTTATAATTTTTATTGAGAGATGAGACAATACCTTTGGAAAGCAGTATTTTTTGAAAGTAAAAATGAAAATAAATTGGCAACGAAAGTAGAGCCCGAGTTTATATGTCTTTCATAACTTTCTTAAGTGAGTAAATTATTTCATTTCATTAATGAACCAATGAAAGCTGAAGACGATATGATTATAAATGATAACTAACTAACGCATATAAAATGAAATACTATAAGGTGAAGTCAATCAAGAGTTGTTGGTAATTAAACCTTTAGAACTCCATTTGAACCGTAATAAGTACTCAATACTGTTATTCAATAAGTAATTAATATCCGGTACTTAGTTAATATTTACGAATATAATAATACTACTGTGAAATTTCAAAATAAATTAATTTATTGGAACTGGGAAAGTTCTAACAATATTTTAAAGACCAGAAAAGTATAATGCAAATTAAAAGTACTAGGTACTCATGAGATTTCTTGTGAATTCCTATTAAAGCCGATAATGATCACAAATCAAACACTCAATGATTCAGGTCATCAGATCTTAGATTAGAGGTTCAAGACATTGAGATTTTGAAAGTAAATCAATTAATAAATATTTCTATGTAGGTATAACTTCATTCTTATCGGAAGTGAATTGAGTTTGAAACACTTAACAAACAAATAAATGTTAAGAAATCGGATTTAGAGTGATAACAATAATAAATTGAATTATAAAATCAGACACGTCTCTATAAAATCGCCAATCGATGGAACAACCATTACACTGGTATGATTTTATTATATCTCAGTGGTAGGAAATAATATCACGTACTAAACCCGCACACAGATGGGAGCGGATAATATTATAATATAAATTAAATTACGTTGAAACCACAAATGTGGTATCATTGAAAAATGCGAATTTTAAAGTTGTCTGATACATTGATATTTTTATTTATTATTTAAATAATGGAGTACAAAATGGAGTCATGAAAATAATGAATTAGAAATAGTAACAAAGAAAGAAGTGAAAATAAATGTAAAAGGTTAAACGAGATCAGATAAACAGTAATCATGTCAAAATGATGTTAACAATGATCGATGCTAACAGCGTAGGGTCGATGATGAAGTGAATGCAAATATAGGTGGGTAATATTGTGTTGGCAAGCCTTGGGCTGATTCAGCAGTGGACAAACAGGCTGATAGATGATAAGGTATGATAGGAAATAATAATGGAGACAAAATGCATTGCATAATATTTTTACTGATATAATGTAAGTCCACTTACAGAAAGACAATTCTTCTCGTAGTAATGTGAACCACCCACATCTTATGGAATTAAAAATTGCTGCGTAGCAACTTCGAAACTTATCACTCATATCCAGAGCCAGCTCAAGCCCATGTAGTGACAGGGTGCAATCAAAACCCTGGCGCCCTCTAGTAGGAGCGCGAACAAGGGCGCAGGGTCTTTGAGAGCGCCCCTTAAGACCCTGCACCCGTGTGCGCCGCACACCCTGCACTATAGGTAAAGCCGGCACTGCTCATATCTAAACATTAAAAGCATTGAAAGACAATAGAACTTTTTACTTTCGCATTTATTTACATTTTATAATGTAATTAATTAATACACGTGACCATAGCCAGTGTAAACGTCCAGTAGAAAGGTAAACAAAAGCCTTTAATTGTACATGTTTAGACTCGATTTAAAGAACAAAATTAGAAGACATATTGATTACATAGCAGTGCATCAAGGCCAATATTTATTTATTTAAGATATTTACATATTTTCTATATGTACATTGTTGCATTCAAATGTGTTATCCATTAACCGTTTTACAGAAACTAGGTTTAAATAAAGTAGATAATGATATGGCTTAACATATAAACAGCTTGCACTTACAAGTGTTTCGTGGCAAATTATTCCTTAGTAGCGAACCTGAACTATAGTTGTCAGTCGTGGATACATTGTAATACATTCAGTATTTAATAGTCGCACTCCGTTATTCTTGTTTATGAATTAAGATCGAATCAGTTTAGTTTTCTTGTTTCATTGGCCTGTTTTCATTTGGATTCATATATTCATAAAACTCATCTATTTTAATCTCTTCACGCCAACAAATTAATCAAATATAATATTCTGTTAATAAATTATAGGACAAACTATTGACTAAACTGAACTATTAACAATCTATGTCAAATGTTTGCTTATGTTATGAAGATATATATTTTTTTTTTGTTCATAAAAAACAATATTTATTTGCAAATAATTTATACTTATAATAATATAGTAAAGAGAGAGTGCGAATTTTGTTTTTTTTTTTTCTTTTTTTTTTATGGACGAAGGTGTCAGACGAGCATACAGTCCACCTGATGGTAAGTGGATACTGTAGCCCATAGACATCCGTGATACATGCCAACATTAGTCCAAAATGACAACGTTGGCACGCCCCCCGGATGCGCTGCCTACCTTTGGATATCGGAATGGGTTTGAAGAAAGGGTTGGGTAAATGGGGAGGGATAGGATGGGAATGGGCTCTGGCACATCTCACTCACTACCGAAACACGTACTTACATTAGGGAAATAAGATAAAGTGGGAAATGCAGTACATTTCAAGGTAGTCTTCTGTGAGAGAGGGGTAACGTGGCCAGTCGAGTGCGCTGTTGGATTGCAGCGTACACTCTCCCCCTTTCAAACGTGTGTATGTGGAGGGTAATCTCCGGAACCACTGCACCTATTTGAGAAATTCTTTCACCATTTAAAAGGTACATTATTCCAGATGGATATATATTATGTGCAAAAAAATTGCCGGGCATGCGTTGCATGCCCGGGGCAACTAGTCTATACTAATATTATAAAGAGGTAAAGTTTGTAAATTTGGATGAAGGAGGTAATCTCCGAAAATACTAATCCGATTTCAAAAATTCTTTCACCATTTGAAATATACATTATTCGAGATGGACATAGGCTATATATTACGTGCAAAAAATTGACGAGCATGCAAGTATGCAAGCATGCAAGTACGAGTATGATATAAAATGGTTATTGAACTGGTATTATATTATGTATTAGTACTATAATATTCTATCGATTAATTGATATATACTTTATTCTGTTTTACAATGTTACAAGCATTCACTTTTCAGTTTTAATTTTACTTACAATTTTAATTTTAAAACGATTTAAAACATACCGAGAGATCAATTTATAAATAATATTAAAATATATATTTAAATCCAAAATCTGGAATAATGTTTTATAAAATTTTAATTATTTTCTGTACTCAAATGCTTTCGTACTTTCTTAAATAAACAGAGACTTTATCTAGTACTAAGACGTACTAATAACTTCTAAGATAGATGTCAAGAAAAAAATAAAACATTTTTATTGGACCATTAAAATACGTTCCAGATTCCAGATCCAGAAAAAATTTCCAGATCTACACAGAAACGTTGAGGATAAAATTGGGGACAATATTTAATACGTCGATGAAAACTATTCGCGAAATCCTCTTGTAAATATAAAACTTTAAAGGTAATGTTCCATGAAATAAGAACTAAGTACCTATTTATGTTTAGCCAATACAAGTCTAGGAACATTAACAAAAACATACCTGTTTCCTGTTATTAGCAAAGAATTTCTCTTAGCAAGGAATTCTAAGTCGCCTGTAATCGGTGTAAGAAAGTGGACGGACGTTGTGTGTTATGTCTCATTTACACTGGGATCTAGTGATCCCGTTAACCACAAATTATCGTATAGTGAAGAACTGTAAAAAATACTGACAAGGTAATACTAAGTTTAGTTTTAAAAGAAACAGTGTGGTTTATTTTGGCGGGAAATCTTAAAAGCGTTGTCTTTCTAGTGTTAAGCTGAAAAAGTTTGTGTGACTTTTAATAACAAACTATAACATGCCACTGCAAAGTACACGGTTGACATTGTGGTGACGGGGAGAGTTAGGACCATATAGACCACGTAGATTCTTAAATTACATCAAGTAGGGAATTGTAAAATTTACGACTAATAAACTAATAAATATAAATAATAACATCACTTTTCTTGCGGATACAATGACTTTGTTCAATCATCAAGAATGCCTAGATTGAGTTAGTACATACGATGAATAGCAAGCACAAGATGTTATACGGCGAATGCATTTCTTACAGCTCTCTAGGTGTGAAGATTTATGGGTCAGCTTCTATTTGCTGTTACAAAACACGCTCGTAGGACGCGTCACATTCATCTAAACCATTTGCACATATTCATCTTCACGAATACTGTCAAGTTTAATATAATAACGAATTAATAACTAATAACGAATAAATAACTCAACGAACTAATATTAACGAATTAATAACTAATAACGAATAAATAACTCAACGTACGAATAATAACGAATATTAACGAATTAATAACTAATAACGAATAAATAACTCAACGAACGAATATTAACGAATTAATAGCTAATAACGAATATAATAACGAATTTTGTATTCATAATGGGGGATTATCATAGTTGTTGTGTTACAAGCATTTTAAGGTAAGGGACCCCCCCTTACCTTAAAATGCTCGAGACTTACCTTAAATTACCTTAAGACCTCTCGAGATGAAAAGACTAAATATAAAAATATCAATATTAATTTATACGTACCCAAATGTAGACTGAAGATTTATCCAAACAAATATTTCTGTATGGCGATCTCTATTTACCATAAGTTACTAACGAGTTTACAAGATCTATCGAGATTTTTTTTTAAAGGGAAACCGACATGCTGACTTTGGTAACAGTAATTGTTTCTACAGTATAAGTGATTATCTATATAGAAAAGGAAGCCCCCATTTAAATAGATTTACAATTGTCAATAATACTGTTTGTAAATTTTTGTATACTTAATTTAAGTTGATATAAATCAGAAAACCAATCGAAACAGAACTGTGTTAATGACGCTGATGATGATCAAATAATACTTGGTGATTCATTGAATCAGGTTGGTTCGAATTATACTAACGCAAAGACTGGATCAATTTGTTCTACGGTTGTCAATAATGGCGACGTAATGAATATTTTTACATCATTTTAACATAAATTAATATTAAACCGTGTAATCCTGATGCAGGGAAGCTTAGAGACGCGAAACCTAGTTTAGAAAGACTTAAAGTAATCAGATACCCATTAATTTCTTTGTGACCAGAAAACCTGTTACTCCCTGTCACCACTTTGATCCTTAATTACTAGTGAAGTGCTATTTACTACCATTACTTGCTTTTGATTAATCTTTTGTTTTACCTATTTCTTTATTTGACTAATAAAACAAATTCTTTTCTTCTCCATGTACAAGAACATTCCGGTTACGCAATTTCTTGTAATTCATCTCTTCTATAGTCTTCTTTATTGTTCAAATTCATGTTAAAACAGTGTAAACAACACTTGTAATGTTCTGTTTCTCCATAACACTTACCTCTGATGAGACAAGACAACTTTTATACTTTGCTTTTATACTATCTTTTATACTTTAGACAAGATAACTTGCTTTTATACTTTTTATTGCATGGTAGTAACAATAATATGTTACGTTTAGCTCCACATGCCGAGACAATAATACCGGCTTCATCTGGTGGCGTCAGAAGACAGAAGGCAGCAATTTGAGGACCTGACCCCTCAGGGCAAGTCATTAAATTTACCTGGACGTGTTTATCACCAACATAACTTTACACCCACCTCCGACCTTAACCGCAGGTGATAGAGTTAAAAATAGGTTAGTTCATAGTCATGGTAGTTGGTTATTTAGTGAGTCAGCGTCTCCCACCCAGTTCCGCTTGCGGCTACTCGGGACTACTACTTATTGTTACGTTTATTTTTACATAATTGATTTTTAATGGATTAGAGATATTTCGGAAACTGTTAAGATTGAGCTAAATGTTAAGATTGACACAAACATTGGCCTAAAAATAATAATTAATTAATGTATAACACTGCAAATATCATGTTAATTATTACATTATTATTTGTAGCCGATTACATGCCTGTGATGATATAAAAATCTTGATACTTAATTAGGCAGAACCTAAAGACAATCTTAAATTTTAGTTTGAAACTTTTGTCTAAGGATGAAAGTTAAAGGAATTGAATATAAAAGGCGACAAGTCAAAAAGATTATTGCTGAAACCGTAAGACAATTCGCTGGCCATTTTGAAGAAAACGAATCGGCACAAAATCATTAAAATCCAAATTCCCCAAAATTAGCCCGGACTTTTGAAAAAATGCCCTTCGGTAGCGCATGAGACACGCAAAATCATTATCATAATAACCATTCGCGAAAGCAAAACAAACAAAAATACACCTGTCCTTGTCCCCGGCATGCGAACCAAAGATGATAAAACGAGATAGACAGACTGTTGTTTTTTCTCAGTTCATTTGCATGCGCGTGGTCATGCGTAAGCGCAGTATCACGTATAGTTTAATAAGGTGTGTTATATAAATTATAAATATGGCGGTTGTATTAACATGATGAAATTGTAATTAAATGAGCCCTAGACGTAGATAGGCAGCGATAGGAATGTAGTCGTAATTAAAGGTCATAGACTTCGAAACACATGTTGGTGAAATGAGCCAATCGCTTTTGGCCATCGATAATGTTAGTACAATTTCTTGATACTTAAAAATGTGCCATACCATAATATTTCGATATTTGGAATCACAGATATGCCATTGCCGTGTTTTAATAATCTAATAATACACGTAATGTTGTAGACCGTGGAAAAAGCTACTGGTTTTTGGACTCACATAACCATATAATATTGTGTAAAATACTTGTTTTGTATGTTAAATACTAAAAGAGTGCTAAACAATGTATAACGTGTAAATTACGACGAAGATTAGGTTTTGAAGACATATTTTTGCCTTCAAAGAAATACTATTAACATTAAAATACCTCTTACTCTTTCACAGAGTTTCATTGCACTTCGAAAGAGTATTTTTAATTAAGTCGACCGATATCGATCGAATCATAATTATCCTGCTAATGTCTTATTATACGACCGCTATAAAAATGTATCAGGAATACCGAGAAACGGTACTTGTTTTGCCGGTTTTGATAATTAAGTTGTATTTTGGATATTTTACTGTCTTGCAAACTTTTTGCTACTCCATTTTTATCTACAAAGACTTGAGGCGAATGTAAATTTGAAATCACCGTATCGCTGATGGTATAATTTATAGAAGCTGTTCCGCTGTTTTTAGTGGAGACAAAAAAAATATGCCGAGGAAATATTTGAAGGAAGACTTCTATTGAAATGTCTTGAATAAAATGGAAGTAACTGTCAACTCTTAAATATCTTTCATAATATTAACCTTTTTATTACATAAATTAGCTAGAGTTATTTCTAACTAGAGGTAATCTTTTGGAAGAAAGATATAAGATTAAAGACTGATTCATAACGAAATGATACCTACTTCAGGCATTGTAAGTTCTAACGGCTGTGATAGGCGAGTCACTTAGAGAGGATGCCGGACAATTGAAAAGTAAAAATATTCACCCGATTGACTCCACGGCAATACACGCCAAGAGGCAGACGTAAAAAAAGATGGATAGATTACGTGGAAGAGGATCTAAGGCAGATAGGATAGTTTACAACATCTAGGAAGTAGGCAGGAAATAGAATAGGCAGTTGGAAAAGAATGTTGGAGGAGGCCTAGAGCCATAGAAAATGCGATAGGTGCATCTACTGTACTATCACTATATGTCTATACATATACATATTGTTACGTTTATTTTTACATAATTGATTTTTAATGGATTAGAGATATTTCGGAAACTGTTAAGATTGAGCTAAATGTTAAGATTGACACAAACATTGGCCTAAAAATAATAATTAATTAATGTATAACGCTGCAAATATCATGTTAATTATCACATTATTATTATCACATTACACTTGGGGCTATGCCCCAAGGTTGCCTGGGAGAAAATGCTTTTTAACATTAAGTCCGCCTTTTGTTAAAACAATAAAGTGTAAATAAATAAATAAAATAAAGGATTGCAGCTCCAAAGAATCTTTTGAGATGTCATTGTCAGATCATTCTACAAACTATTGTTCAAGTAGAACTATTTAACTTGACTCCTAAAGCGAGTTTAATATCTTAATTTCCATTTTGTAACTTCTGCGAATCTAGAAAAACGTTTTAGAGGCGTCTTCGTGTCTGCTAACTGATTGTAAAAAGCAAACTTCCTGTATAATCAACTACTTCAATAACTTTACCTTTTCTCTTATAAAAAACTTGTAATAACATGTTTCTAAACAATAGTGTTGTGCCCGCAATCTCAAGACGATTCGATAAAATCGATAATTGCAATACGATGCAATTATCGACCATAAGTATCGTTGTACACCGCAAACGTTACTTAGAACATATTATTATTACGAATTGTGATTTATGCTCTACTGTCATGCCTGTTAGAACTAAATTTTGTTATACTAATTAATTCATAAATATTTTGAGCTATCACAAATATTTATCTGAAGAAAGATTGTATAGTAACATTTAGTATTTTTACACACCTATTGACATTATGATTAATGACAAATGTTTATACGAGTAATTTATTACCTATGTTCTTACAATTACAATAAATTAATTGAATTGGGCCTTTATGTACCACACATACTTCGCCACCTTATACGATCCTTTTCACATTCAGTCACTTTTTCAAATTGACGGTTGGCGTGACCCACACTCTGTCTCCCGGTACGTAGACTCCATTCAAGGATTCATCAACCTCATTGGTTTCCAGTACTGTGACAGATATGGCTAGCTCATTGCCATTTCAGCACGCTCTTTCTGTGATCTCTCTAGGGCCTCTTAGAATCGGATCTATATTCCGCGAAGAAACTCCAAGCACAGCTCTGTCTATAGCGCCCACGTTTCGGCACTTGATAGTTTAAAATGGCATAGTTTTATTTCTTCCAGTTTGATTTGTCAAGAAGCAGGCGAGTTAATTGATATGATACTTTCACTAATGCACTCACTGTGTGTACATTTACGCATCGTCATCGTCACGCTACTGGTCAAATTAAACCAACGCGCTTCATTAAGCTTTAAGTGAAACTGGATCCATGCTCCAGTAACTTTGAGATTGCATTGCAATGGCGATAATTTGAAATTTTCACTTATTCCATTCAACTTGATTTCTTACACCATTCAAGTGTTTTCTACCTATTGATTTTCCTTTAGCACTCTTTCTTTAGATTCAATTGAATATAACACTCGTCTACCTAATAGAATATTAGTCTTGCGACATATAATGGTCTGCCCATTGCCATTTTAAATTCAAATATACGTATATTCATCTGCATAACATGGTTTACAAGATGTTAGTTGAATATAAAACTGTGAGCTTGTGTCAACTGGAAAACGGCGTGCGAATTTTAATTTAAAAGGCTATTGAAACTGTCAAAAGAAAAGTCATTCATAGTGTGATTCATAGCTAAAACATTAGTAATATTCGTTGGTACTTCATCTTGCTAATACTATGAACTCTATCAGTGCCGTTGATTTGACGAATATTTTCGTTTTGGATTTTGTACAAACATAGATTTCCATGGATTACCAGGAAGCACAGTATGGGATGCTCTCTAATCATGCGGACCGACGACTTGACCGCTAGTGGATGAATATAAAGAGTGGGAGATCCTGTGTAGTAGGCCTTGGAAAATTCGTAGGCCTTTTCCAATAGAAGTAAATGTAGATCCAAAAACAGGAGAAAAATCTACTGCGTTAGATCAAGCTGATGATATGTAATATAATATCGTACTTACATCTATAGAAAATGAATTGAATACAATTACAAAATGAGAAAATCAAATATGAAATAGGTCCAGGCTTCACCTATTGTACCTGCAGTTTAGTTAAGGTTTTATATAAGAAAAAAGAAACAATTAACTTAATACATTTAAGTACGGATGTTGATGTCACTGACTCCTTGATTGCGACCCCCTAGTGATCGGAGCTTCGTAAAAATAATGATAACGATAATGACAAGAAACATGTTTCCGAACGGGCGTATGAAAAAATAAAACCAGGTTAAACTGCACAAAAACAAACAAATGTCGTCACAATTTAGATCTTCGCTTCCAATTGCTTGAGTGAAATTGACATAGTATCATATCAGTTTTATTGTACTTCCGCCATTATAATAATAGACACTCATTTTAATATACATATTCCCTACTCCCCAATTTATCTAAACGTGTAAAGTATAATGGGATAAATGATATCTCCATAACCCGTTATATCCTTTACTTTCATCCCAAGGAGGAATGGTAGTTGTAATGCGAAAAGGAAAACCCCTTGTCCAGTTATACAATACTTACTTTCTATTGCATATTCTAAATCGGGTCTGAACGCGTATAATAAGGGTATTTGTTTACCTTTTATTCCTCACTCGACGTTTCGGCGTTTCGGCACGCGTTACACCAGCCGTGGTCACGAGTTACCTTGAAATGTACTGCATTTCCTACTTTATCTGTATTTCTCCAATGTACGTATCTGTTTCGGTAGTGAGTAAGATATGCCAGAGCCCATTCCCATCCCATCCTCTCCCTCCACATTTTCCCAATCCATTCGTTAATCTGCAAAGGTAGAAAACGCATCAGGGAGCTTGCCAACGTTTGTCATTCTGGATTGATTACTGTCGCCTTTTCTCTATAAAAAAGAGTCGACTCGTACACAATATGCACACAAAAACAGCGTTAGTGCCCCCTTACTATGTGTGGACGGTCTGCTGTTTTGCCACCTCCGTTCTAATAAAAAAACTGCCCTGAAAATTACCGACAAGATTATAAGCTAACATTGGCTATCAATATTTATACGAACAGCAGTAAATAGACTTGCCGATGTTCTCCTAGCTCCTTAACATTCCTAGAAGCCAATTAAGCAGTAAATCACGGTACTGAGCCCGTTGAAAATAAACAATGTGTAATGGGATATAACCACGGAAGCGACCAGAAATTGTGTTCCGTAATAACTGAGCTGCGCGGTATACAATCTAGGCCGGATTATTTTCTTATTATGTTGTGGAGGCCTACGCACGAACTTTGTACGTACACTCAAAACATAGAGCATGCTACAGTTTTATCGTGTGCCTGGGCGCTTCTCACCGACTCGCGATCCCGCGGTATCCCCCCAATGCAACGCCCTTGCAATACACAATTTATTCCTGGCTGAGCGCCTTCTGCGCTCGCCCCAAATTAAACACGACCGGTGACTCTTGAAAGGCCACTAGGGCCACAATAATTTAGCCACTCCCAAAAAAAAAAATCAATCGTTTCAATCGTTACAGCGTCCACCATTAATCCTTTTAACATTCCGGAGATGAACTTCCTAATTCATATAGTCTTGTGCATGAAAGGTGTTATGGGCTTAAAACGCCGCATTGGCTATTTACAGTTTGTGTAGTTCTCTAAGGCTCGTGGTAGCCGCTTTGTTGCTGCTGTGGTTTCGGCCCGCTTAATGTAGCACCACCCCATATATTTCCGTGTGTGTCGTAAAAAGCGACTAAGGAATAAAAAAAGCTTTAAAATCAATTTGATTTAATTCACTTTTATTGTTTTTATGCACATTAACAGCATTGTTAATTATTCTAATCATTTTTTACAAAACAAAAATTGCATGATCATTTCTCGCGTCTGTAGGACCTTCCTCACGAATCCTGCCTCCGTAGGGTTCACCTCAGTTTCCTATGGGACATGAAGAGCAGTATGATTTGAAGAACCAGAGTCAAGGGGGGGAACGGATAACTATTTTTAAAAAGGTTTCACCAGATCCAGACCTCTATAAAATCATTGATCTTCAGATATGTTTTTCTTCGATTCAGCACGATTTACTAGTAATTTTAGTACGACTCTAACGTAGAATGTCAAGATGTTCTGATGCATATCGCAACATTGTTTTCATATTTATTCGCAAAAACTATTCTAAGTACTCGTATACAAACCGTTTATTAACAATATCCCATTAGATCGTTAGATATCTGGCAAGTTATCTAGGGCATCTAGCCGATTCTAGCCATTGTTTATGATTAATTAAGAACGAAGTAACATAATGTCTATAATACTCGTATTTCATATGAATGATTGTTTGTTTTATGTTTCTAATATAATGAGCAAACAATGTGGAAATTAATATTACTATTAAAAGTGCAGTCACTATTTATAATATTGCAAATTATTTAACTTTAAACTAGTTATAAATGTCAGTAAAATTATCGATAAATGTTCATAAGTTATCACAGTTATTTTTTTCATGCGGTCAGTCTGAACATTACGAACGCATATTTGTAATGACAAGCACCTTCAATAAGCATTCATTTTTGTCAATATTTTACTACTGATTACTGTGTAATATCAATTATGATGCTCTTAACTTTAATTACGAAGAAAAGTACACCTAAACCCACTCAAATTTGAATAATTCTACTTGAATTTATTCAAAATCAGGCTCTCATATATTTTCGACTCTGATCTGTACTTTATTATAACTCGTATTTCTTCCAAACATAACTGTTTGAAAAACCTAAATTCCACAGCTACCGGAACAAACAGAACCAAAAATGTCCGCAACGGCTACTCAACACGTAAAATCATCGAATTCGGCAAATATTTTAATGTGCAAACAATGGTGGAAAGTGTGCTGGATGTACGGAGACCAGGAGAAATACTACAGACAATTATACGGCAAGAGAAAAATGAATAACATTAACAGTGGCATAATAAATTTTGATCTAATGGATACAAAACGACCTGGAGCACAAATTACTGAGTTAACCGATGACTTTTTTGAAGACAATCTCAACTCTCAAATAGAACCACCTCCAGACGAAGAAAATAAGACAGAGTATACATTCGGGGCTGAATCTGAACCAATTTACGGTTTCGATCTAAAGTGGCAGAAAGACCAAAGACGACAACCTATCCAACAGAACTACGATGAATATATGAACGCTAGAGACTTAGATGAAATTCTAGGAACACCAATCAATGCTGATAGCTTAAAGAGTATGTTAGAGAACGGATTACCTCTAGATAATACTTCAAATCAGATCATAGATTCGAAAGAACAAATTCATAGACACGGTAACGTGTTTGGTAAGACTTCTAGAACGATCTGCAAGACTAAGAAAGGTGCAATAGTTACTGAAGATACGGATATTTCAACTGATGGTAAGAGCACGGCGAATCTTAAATTCCAAAGATCTACGGTAAAGACTGGTCCTAATAAAGTGAAGGAAGTGTTACAGCCGTTGAAGGAAGATAAAGTGTTAGATGAGTGCTTGAGGAAGAAGTGTGTAGGTGATAAGCTGACAACGACAACGACGACGATGGTGACCGTCACGCAGACTTCTGTCACCTGTTGCAATGAGTGAGTACTGAAAATTGTCTTAAAATTACTTCCATTGTTACCTATGTACGAATTTATTGGTTTGATAATGGCTTTGTTAGTTTGGTATGACTATACAGAAAATGTATATAAAATTGCCATTTAATACAGATATATATACCTTTGACCGTGTCTCTCCGGTGGTTTCACTGAAAATCAGTGAACATAATGAAATGGAGACCATTTCCGACATCACAACACACACATTCACGAACTGGCATCGTGAATTTGTTTATTTTAGTGATTTTTAATGTTTGTAATTTTCTTTTGTTTCTTTTCTTGTCTACGTTGTTTGTTGTTATATGTACATTTTGTATGTTTGTGAATGTCATAATAAAGTAAATAGTTAATGAAAATTCAATTGCAAACATAAAATAATCGCTAATAAATACAATATTCAAGGACGTACTCGTACAATCTACCGAGGAACCAACATTCAACACAAACCAACTCTAATCTTAAAAAAAGAAGTAATTTCCATTGCGTCAACATCTGTATATTACAATAATTTGACATAATACTATATAACATATGACATTATCTATGAAAAGGAACCTTATTGTCGAATTGATTTTCCTACATATTGATACAAAAGTGAAATCTTTAAAAATAACATTTTTATTGCGTTATCTTGAAAATCAGATGTTAAAGCGCATAGATTTAAAAATATGTATATATCTATAATTCTTTCTTTTAAAAACAAAATCTTGTTAAGTTAACGTAAATACACAACATTTGTGAAGTTATTATAATTATTATTATTTTTGTTAATATCGTACAATTCAAACTACTGCAATTCCATACTAACTATATGACTCATTGACAGATCATATATTACACACTAATATTATGTAGATCTCACTCCTAAGCTAGAGTAGACCTGTATCTCAGAAGCCAGTACCTTCCTACAACAAATTGGACGTACTTCAAAATCCGTCAGTAGAGATACTTCAAAAATGATTATACGAGTATTAGATGATAATATTAGCAGCACTATTTAGGGCTTTTAAATTAAATTACAACGAAATTTTAAGTTAAGAATGGCAGACGAACGGGCGGACCACATGATGGGACTTGCGGGTGGGCTGCTGACCTTGCGGAATCCTGTTCACAGCATCACTGTCCACTTGAAGAGCCTCATGTCGTAGCGTAATGGAAAACCTCGGCTAGCAGTTCATTCCACAACTTTTGGGTTCCTAGTGCTTATGGTACATAGTGACTGTTTGAGCGCACTGTACGCAGCGACTCTTTGCTAAGGAAGTGCGGATGAATTACACGACGATGTCGAGCGGTGCGATGGTAAAAAGCCGAAATTGGAAAACTGAACAGCTCTTCAGAACATTCTCTATTATAAAGGCGGTAGAAAACGCATAGAGACGCAACATGTCTTCGGATGCTGGGGGTTTCTCGACCAGCTGTGAGAGTGGGATTGTCGACAATTCGGACAGCACGTCGTTGGACGGAGCCGAAAGGGTCCAGCTGGTATTTCGGTACACCGGCTCAGAGGTGTGAGCAGTACTCCATGTGGAGTTTAACTTGAGCTCTATAAAGCGACAAACGTTGCCCCGGAGTGAAGTACTGCTTTTACTGACAAGTTGCTCTCCAGATGACTCTGAAATATCGACACCAAGAATCCCAAAACTCTCGGAGATCTTAAGAAGAATGTTCTGAAGTCGAGGTGCCACGACAAATGGAGCTTTCTTAGTGGTGAATTGTGTTTTGTTGGGGTTAAATTAGTCCAAATTAAGATTAACCCAAGTCTAGACTCGGTCTAAGGAGTTCTCGATTTCGCACACGTGCCTCTAGGCCCGAGGGATATTTGCATGACCTTTGTACAAAGCTTCCCCAGTACTATCGTTTCCATAGCAACGCATGTTAACGACTTGTTACCATAGCAACGCATGTCAACGCTAATATGCAGGAGAAACAGAGTATATCTATATATTATCAGAGTCGACAGAGTCGTGTCTATAAATTAAATATAATCTTTTAAAAGAAATCATTGCAGCGTATTCTACGAACGTTAGAGAACCCGACACAATCAATTTTAGTTTTTTTGTCTGTCTTTCTGAACACAAAAACTACTAGATGAATTTTAATAAAACTTAGCATAGTGTCGGGTTAACGTTCAAGATACTTTTTATTAAGATCCATCATACAGTTCCCACGGGAATCATTCTAAAATTCACGCGGACGAAGTCGCGGGTAATTTCCTAAAAACCTTCATAAAAAAAATCCATTTCTCTTGCGTTTGCGTTTGACATTTAGTTCCAACGTAGTCGTTGTGCGACCGAATTATCCGAGTTACTCAACGTTGGCTACAATTGGTACAATACACGCAACCGCAAGCATTACGCGGTTCCCTGAAACGCCATTACTTTATAATGGCAGTGGAACGAACGGTGCAACAGTTGGTCGGTTCATGTATTGAATTCTCACATGACATATTTTTCCACTTGAGTACCATACAGTCCTGCATGGTGGATTATGACCAATGACTCTACAAGAGTACCCCTTTTCCCAGCTTCACTTACAAATTAATTAATATCGTTTCCTCACTTACGCCGAAGGCTGCTGTTGACTCATATGTAGTTTGAGATGAATCCGCTTCCACTATTGCTTTCAATTCGTCATACTTTAGCGACTTTAGTCTCCGGTCGTCCACGGGGGCTTGTTCTTGAGGTCGAAATTTCGAGAACGGAAATGATCAAACCAAAAACGCATCGTGCGTTCGTCTGCGGTATTTGATGCGTACTATAAAAATCTAAGTAATAAGATAATGTTTCGATTTCTATGTTTATTTTTTTATATATAGTGTAGGGGGCGGACGAGCAAGCGGTCCCACGTGATAGTAAGTGTTACCGCCGAGCATGGATACCTCTTGAGGCAGTTTGTTCCACATCCTACGGGTTAGCGCTATAAAATAATTTTTTGGCCGGACACTAGGCAACACCTCCGTATCGAGGAAATGCGGATAGGCCCGCGTTCTGTGACGGGAGGTGCGGTTGTAGAAACCCGAGGTGGGAATTATATTGAACAATTCTTCAGAGTATTCCCCATTGTACAGGCGATAGAACACACAGAGAGACGCAACGTCTCTCCGAATGCTGAGGGATTCTAAACCGCCCTTGAGAGTGGGATCGTCGACAATACGAACAGCACGTCGTTGGATAGAATCAAATGGGTCCAATTGATATTTCGATGTGTACTAAATTCGACTTTGCTGGAAATGTCGACACCGAGTACCGTACACATCGTTAATATTACGTGTACTATATAGCTGCCACGACGGAACTCATATTCGAAAATAACGTGAATTTTTAACTTTTCCATGGTTGCAAAGACAACGTTACCTAAGCAAAAAGTCGTTTAACGGAAAAACAAATGAATAACTGATTTTGAAAAAGAATATCATAGCTTTAAATTAAAATTAATTTGAATTTGGAATTCCAAGACAAAAGCAAGATGCAATTCACAGGTAAAGCCCGAATAAAAGATAAAACGGAATAATTTGTTTTGACAACGACAACCGATAAACACACGGCATACATTCCTTTATTTCAAGTCAGTTATAAAAAAGAAATAATTAATAAAAGAATAAAGAGGCCGAGCAGCAGCATAGACAATTTGTAGATGACTCGAGATAGGCCAGGGCACCCGTTATGTACCGTAATCGTATCGACAGTTACCTTGTTGGGAGAATATCGACATTATATCGATAAGATTGTGCTTCAACACGCGTCGCGACAGGAACTCTCATTAATAACGTTTCAGAAAATGTTATACCTAATAGTTATTAATCAAGAGTTCCTTACGGACTTTTCACACGCAATATTCCTAAATGATAATTAATTAAAAACTTGTGTTTCATTCATATAATTATGAGAAAAACAATTAAAATTTTCTGAGTGACTTAAAATATCTTCGATTAGATAAAGCATAACGCCGAGATCAGAACAATGACTTGTTTCGTTTTAGATGATTCTGCCAGTCAAGATTTTCTTCATAGGTTAGAAGTCGCTCGGTAAAGTGATAGTAGGTTTACCTAGGACAGAAGAGCGACTTCTTAGAAGCATACGGAAAACGCAGAATCACGAACATATCACGCAGAAAAACTTTGAAGTTTATTAAACTATCACTATTAAACCATAAAACACATAATACAGAATTTTTACATCAATCAAACAAGAACTCAACCATAACTTCTCGCGTTCCCGCCAAAAAGATTTATTCATCTTAGATGTTTTATTCATATGAGAAAAAGAATTAAAAAAATATGCGGCTTAAAATATCTTCGATTATAAACCATAAATATCTTCGATTATAAACCATAACGCCGATATCATAATAATGACTTAGCCTCAATCCAGAGGAGATTAATTCGCCTTTTGACAGACAGTATCGATTTAAAGAGAAAAAAGTAGCCGAAACACAATTTAATCCGCACAATTTAACAACATGCGGCTTCGAACACGATTCCTTTGACTGCCGCGCTTCTAAAAAAGATAAGTTTAAATTGTAAAAAAGAACATGGCGTCGAGCGCAGAGACAAGCCGATTTTATCTGGTATCGCTACCGTTTACAGGCTTTGTGCGTACAGCTAAGTTGGATCGATGGATTCTTCCTGTTTTTGCAGCATTTATTGCAGGCTATTTGTAGCTTATCACGTCTTATTAAAACATTAAATTAAGTAGAAATGTCCTTTTGTAGGATGTTACAAATTATGATAAATTATGTTTATGGCTTTGTTTTTTTATTACAAGCAGTACAAAACAGAAGGACAACAAAACAAAACAATACACAACGAATCATTTGACAAAAAAACTAGTTCACGCCCTAATTATGTACTGACATCAAGCCTAAATAACAATTTACCAGTAAACTACAAAACATATTATCTAGGAACCAATTAATATATAATACTAGATGTGCTGCAGCGCCATCTAGTGGCGATTTACAACAAAGTAGATAGCATAAAAACCTTCTTCATGAAAAAATACATATATGTGTCAACTTTCATGGTGATCGGTTAAACAGTGTCGAAGTCTATTGATCTCCAATATACCAACATCCTTTTAGATAGATAGGAAACACGTAATTATATAAATAAATGCATCCAATTATGTAGGTATATAAAGTGAGGTATCTAAAATAAGCTATATTGAAATAAGCAGATTTTAAATAAACTGTGATAATAAACTATTGCAGTAGAATTTTATTATTTTACGTCCAAGGCGATCAAAATTCCGACACTTTTTTAACAGCTTCGTCAAAGGATCGAGACGTTGTACAGAGCTTGAGGAAATATCATCATCGTCTTATTGTTCCTACGCTGCTGCCCAAATCCAATAAAAGAGTTTTAAGGTGTCCAGTGCCGATCGCCGGGAGCAGTTTAACTACGAGACACATTTTAATTATGTGGCTCCTAGAAATCAGAGAAGTCAGAGTAAATGATTAAATTCAACAATAACCAAATTTAATCAAACTTTATTAGTTGGCTCAACAACTTCGACTACACAAGCACCGAAGAACTTTATTTCAAAACTTTTTAACTCAGGCACGTATTTAATTAACTACACTAGTGTTTTTCCTCTGTGGATGGCATTTAAAACACATATAAATATCGTTTTACACATTACACATTCAAATACAAAAACTAAACAAACATATATATTCACACATACATACATACATGCAAATTCTTATATACATACGCATTACAACGAATTTTATTTGTTTTTTTTTACTTTTTATAATTTATTTGTACTTTGTTTATAATCTTGTTTACTTTGTATTTTTAATAAATAAGCTGTGATTATTGGATAAGCACAAATTACCGTTATTTTCGTATTATTGGGGAAGACACTAGTTCCTGTGATACAGGTTTACCTACTTCAGGAGTTAGGGGTTTCATTATCATGGTATGTTAACGAAAATGTAAAAAAAACATATTAGTATCCGGAATCCTCTTGTTTGTTCTTGTTATTGGCAGAATGGTGACTTGTATATTATGTATTAACAATAACTATGTTATTTTAAACCAGATTCTCATTTATTTAATCTTCATTTCACAAGTACCTATTTCACGTGTACAAATAGCGGACTTAATTGCCCTACGGCATTTTCTACGAGTCAACCGCCAGTTCAAACAGGAAATAAAAAATAAAATGCGAGTGCAGTTTTAGTTTAAATAGATACTATATAGATACGTGTACACACATACATATACACATACAAATAATGACATACATAGTAAACATATTATATATGTCAGTTTATGTCAAAAAAAAAATCTAATGTTTAAATAGCAGTAACCACCCGTAAAGACTCCATTTACTGCAAGTAACCATTACAATAGCTTTATTAAAGCGGTACTTGAGAAAATTCAGAGTAATTTCGTGTATTTATCACCGCTTTTACAGTATAATTAAAGGGATTTCGAAATTAATATAATCACAATGACAATTCAAAACATTCAATCGATATAACACAGTGCGTGTGAAGGACACATTTAGGTATTCAAATGATTTGAGGATGCCTTAGCTCAATAGGGTTTCGATGACCTCCCGACATGCTTCGGAAACATCCGTTTACCCATTTGGAGTCAAATTTGCTTTAGAAATATCCTAGACAGCATGAAACATAAGCACTCGAATACATCGGCGAATTCTCGTTAAAAATCCCAACAATTTATTATATTTTTTTAGATAAGTACATCAATTACCGAATGTTTACGAGGTAAAAGTACAAATACAATCGACAAATACAGGTAACTTTTTTTTATAGAAAAAAAGCGGCAGTCGAGCATACAGTCCACCTGGTGGTAAGTGGATACTTTCGCCCATAGACATCCGCGATACATGCCAACATCACTCCAGAACGACAAATGTTGGCACGCCCACGGATGCGCTAACTAACACAATTAGAGTAATGGGGAGAGAGAGGATAGGATGGGAATAGGCTCTGGCATATCTCACTCAGTACCGAAATACGTACGTACATTGGGAAAATACGATAAAGTCGGAAATGCAGTACATTACAATGTAGTCTTCTGTGAGAGAGGGGTAACGTGGCCAGTCGGGTGCGCCCAGCGGCTGTGGGAATGCGGCGTGCACTCTCGCCCTACCACCAGTTACCACCACGTGGACTGTAAGGTCGTCTGCCACCTTTTTCCTATAAAGAAAAAACAATCAGTTTACAAATATAATGCTAACTTATCTTACCTGCTCCCCAAAACAAAAGATGTCCTGTTTATTAAAAAGAACAAAATATTCCCACCTTTAGGTTATTGTCCCATTGCCGGCGACGAGCAACGGGAGATCAACGCGAAGAGATGCATACAGTACCAGTGTCCTCATTGAAATAAAAAATAAATTGTACGATGCAAGTTAGTCCGCCAGTCGGTTGCATTCCACCGTCGAGCTCAACTGGTCGACTAATAGAAAACTGCTATGAAATGTATAAACATGTTTCAGGAGTGAGTGAGATATAAATATAGGTCTATATCGTTCCACTGCTGGGCGCAGGCTTCCCATAAATCACTAGGTTTCCCATTATCACGCGGGCCCAGGGCGGATTGGTAGATAGTTGGATACATATGCTCAAACTCGCCGATTCATTAGCTGATCGCCACTCATTCGCAGTACCATACTAGTGCTGGATATATACTCACCGTCAAACATGATCTTCAAGCTCAGCTCATCCAGCTGCTATCGGTAAATTTCCTAAAGTCGTCGATCCTTCTGGCCGGAGCGCGTCAGACGCTACCCTTGCCGGCACGTGGTCTCCATTCGTCTCTATCCTGCGATAAACATGATAACTATTTGAGCTTACTACCGTAAACTGTAACCAGCCCTTGTATAGTTCACAGCTGGACATGGACCTCCTCAAGTACATTGTCTTGTGCGTGAGAGATGCCTTAAAACGCTCACACTGACCAAGCGGGTTAGTGAATCCACTCTTTTAGGGGTGATGCAGTTTCTCGGGGCCTTTACTACATCCACAGAAGAGATGGGAGTAGTACTATTCTAATGCCGACTGATACTATACATCACCTTCAGCTTAGTAATACTTAACTAATTCTCGCTCGCAGTGGGACTTTACATTACCTTACCCGTTATAGCTGCAGGGCGTCCAAACGCCACCTGTGACCGACTGCGCCTTGTTCAAGAAGAGTAATGCGTCTCATTCCAATGCTTGAATAGTGATGAGCGAAAACCCGTTCTGTTTTTGTAAATATTATATTTAAATATAAAAGCATAGTTGGCACAAAATATAATTTGTCATATCGGTATTCAAGTATAATTACGATACCGGTTTGTTTCTCGGTATTGGTTGTGTTAGAACTCGCCAATTATAGAATTCAATTAATTATAAACTGCGTTAATCAAATGTGTCTTAAAAAGTAGTTAGTCATATAACATACTGCATTTTTTTTTAAATTTAAAACTAGCTGTGGCCGGCCACGCGTTGCTGTGGCTGCCCAACAGATGACGCTTACCCTGTTTTTGGGTAAAAAGCATGTTTTTATAGCAATTAAACAACTTTGAACGGTTTAAATCGCGTATATTTGACATTATTTATATCTCGACGTTTCGAACACTTTGCAGTGGACGTGGTCACGGGGTGACTGAAAAGCAAAGTGTTCGAAACGTCGGGATATAAATAATGTCAAATATACGCGATTTAAACCGTTCAAAGTTGTTTAATTGCTATGTATAGTAATCGCGAAAACCTAAGAAAATATTAAGCATGTTTTTACCCTGTGATGGGTGATAAAAACATGCGCGTATTCGAATGCAACGTTTTGTCAAAATTTCAAAGTTATTGGTGAAGAACTTTCAGAGATTTAAGATTTCGAACAAACGAACGTTTACATTTTTATTTATATATATTAATAATAATAATACGCATTCAAATATTCCAGATGACATATTGTCAAGTTTTAAAAACTATCTACTGATTTCTGAAACAAGACATAAGTACTACCTATATACAGCTGGAAGAAATTATACACTTAAAAAAATAATTCAAATGAGACTGTGAAATTAACTCAGCCAATTATTGTTGAAACTTACCATAAGTTGTGGGGTGTAGGTTTTCTGGGCCGGTGTCCATATTAATTAAATTTTCCGGGCTACTTGGCCGAGGTCTTCTGTAATCTTTTCTCTATTTTCCAAACGTTTCGTCAACAACTGCGGTTGACATCTTCAGTGGCGGCTGCGTTCACTTTCGGAGAGATGTTATCTCTTCGGCTTCTCGAGTGCAACTGACTCGACGACTGTGGCGCACCGGTATTTATAGTGGGCGAGGGTAGTTGTAATTGTGTATCGAGTCTGTTTTTGTCTCCCCCTCTCGCCTCTCTTCCCCGTAAGCTTGATGTCTTAGGAGTGATGGATACCAGATATTACGGAGTCTTAGATTTTCTTCTTTTTTGTTAAAATTGTTGGGATGCTTGTAAATTTCAATAGCTTCCCTATTGAGATGGGAATAATAATGATTCCCGGTTGACAAGATATTTGTGTCCCTGAAGCAGATTTCGTGATCCCCATTTGACAAGACATGTTTAGCTACGGCCGACTTCTCAGTCTCTCCTCTTCGACAATTGCCTTTATGTTCTTTAATGCGGGTATTGACACTCCGTTTTGTAGTGCCAATATACACTGACCAACAAGAGCATGGTATTTTATATACTCCAGTCGAGGACAACGGATCTCTGGAATCTTTGTACTGATCTGATGATATTTCTGAGTTGGCTCGTAGGCTTGAAAGTGGTCTTCGCGTGTTTCTTTTGTAAGATCTTGCTGATGCGATCTGTTACGCCTTTTAAGTAAGGTAAGAACCTGCTTCTCTCTGGGTTGGTGCCGATATTGCCAGCTTTTTGGCTCCTCTTTTTGATTTTTGCACCCTCTTGATTTCGGAGACTTGTGTATCTGTTGCTTTGAAGTGATTGGTTTAAATGTATCAATTCCGATTGTAGATGTATCGGTTCGCAGACTCGTTTCGCCCGGTCCATCAGCGCCCATGCTCTGTGGGTCAGTGTATACTGGCACTACAAAACTGCCGCCCATAGACATCCGCGATACATTCCAACATTAGTACAAAATGACAAACGTTGGCACGACTCCGGATGCGCTGCCTACCTTTGGAGATATACGAATGGATTTGGAGAAAGGTTGGGGGATAGGATGGGAATGGGCTCTGGCACATCTCACTCACTACCAAAACACGGTACGTACGTTAAGGAAATAAGATAAAGTGGGAAAAATGCAGTACATTTAAGGTAGTTTTCTGTGAGAGAGGGTAACGTGGCCAGTCGAGCGCGTCCAGGGGCTGTTGGATTGAGCGTGCACTCTCCCCCTCAGTAGATCAGTAGTAGATAGTGTTAATCATGATTTGTTGTTGTTTAGTATTTTTAAATACTAATTTAAATACATGCCTTTTATTATTGATACAGTCTTTTGTTATTCAGTCTCGCCTTTTTAAACATTAACCACCACTTTTGCCAAAACTCTGGATTGAAGAACAACTTCTAATATTCTGCAGTAATTTACGACAATATATGTTTTAAAGTTTGAAAAGAAATCAAAACGGGGCCTCAATATGAACTAAAATCGAATGATTACCTTCGTGTTAACTGTAAGTACCATGGAACCATCTATAAACTAAACGTCACTAGGCTACTACCAACATTGAAAGTTTAAATTATAATCCATTAAGATTTTAAATCACCATAAATTCTTCTTAATAATTACAGCTACAGGAACAATTAATCCAGCATTTCTTAAGGCATCTCCATACTGTTGCCAATACTGATATATTTTTTTATATTAACAGAGGCAAATGGGCAAACAGCTCACATGATGGTAAGTGGCCGCACAAGCACACCTGTAATACCAGGTGGTACGTGGGTGCGCGACAGCCTTGCAGAATCCTGTAAAATCCAACTTTAAACAGCATAGGCAGATGGATGGTAAGTGGATACAGTGTCGGCGTCAGCGTTAAGGACGCCCCGAGCAAGATTGTCGTGGCGCCCCATTTTATGGGCACGATATTTCTAGAAGAAAACGGAAAGACACGCATTTTAATACCTAATTTTGATATTTCTAGAAACCTTTTTGACACTTTGAAACTAACCTTTTACCCTTACACTACCACTTACCCTTACACCACCACTTGCCCCTGCACTACCACTTGCCCCTACACTACCACTTACCCCTACACTACCACTTACCCAGAGCTAACGACATTGGCGTAGTAAGTTTTTGTAGTTCCTTATTTTTTGTTTAAGAGTTCTGGGGCCCTTCTTATTAATTTTCTATTAATAATTAATAATTGTCTATGTTATAGTGTTACACAGATATGGTAGATTCGCAAGAGGCGACTGAAGGTAACAGGGGCTCACGGTGTCGCTTGGGCTCCTATTACTGAGTTAACAAAATGCTGTGTCTAGTATTCGTCTCCTTTAAATTTTTTTTGAATTCCGCTCATCACATCGGCACTAAATGGCTACCGTTCTGTGTGAAGAGACTTTACTATCTTGCTTTTCTCAGCGCAGATTGGTCAGCGCTCCAATATGCGCGTGCGCACTCCGTACGCATTCTAAATCATACGCGCATGAATTTATTGCCTTCTAACATGGTAGGCTCCGAGAAAACCGTTGGTTTTAAACTTATCTGCTTTTGTTTTAATAATTGTGTATATTATGTTGGTTTCTGTTTAGTTTAACTGTACAGTGATCGACATATTGATGTAACTGCGTTTAGTCAGGTGTAGTTAAGCGTTTAATAATGGATCTAGTAACTTATTGTCTTAACATTGTAAAGTATTTGCACAAAAACAACTTACTTTTCAGTATTTGAGAAGTCTCGAGGCATATATCTACAAATTATCCTGCACTCTATATTAATTACACTACCATACCGGCAGCCCGTGTATATCCACTGATGAATAAAGGCTTCTCCCAAGGACCTCTACCACACAAGGTCTCCGGCTCATCTCATCCAAGCACCACCGGAGAACTTCTTCAAGTCGTCGATCCACGTGGCGGGAGGGAGTGCCATTTGAGGACTCATCTACACTCTACACCATCGGTTATTGGTACTGAGGCAAATAAGAGTGCCTCATTTCTACGAGTATCTATATTAATCATTCTGCAACTGGCCCTTTTTTTCACTGCTGGACACGAACTCATGCACATTGTCTAGTGCATGAGAGATGTATGACCTTAAAACGCCACGCTGCCCAAGCTTGACCACGCTTTTAGAGATGGTGTAGTTCAAAGTTTACGGACACCTATCGAGTCAGTGAAAATGCTTCATTACATTGTAACATTCCATGTTATGAAAATTAAATACCTGTCACCTGTCATCGCGCCGGGAATCGAACCCGGACGCATCCGGCTACCTGTGCAGACAGGGTCAACTGATCAGCGGTAATTAATGGGATAATCTGACTAATGATTATGTTTATGATTTATTATGAGCCGCTCGTTCTGGGTACAGTTAACTCCATAAATTGTTTAAAACGTTGACGAGTTTATACAAAGTTCGAATGAAAGAATGAATGTTTTTTTTTTATTTCACTCATGTTGAAGCTAACTAATTACATTAACCATAATAATATTAATAAGTTAACATAATATATGCCTACCTAATATATAATTAATTACATTTTAAGCTCACGCGTTGTCAACATCATGATTTTCGAATTTCGGCGTCATAACATTTTTGAAGAAAGCATAGGTAAGTAACATATTCGGGAATTAAAAATGAACAAATAGTTTTTTTTTTACATTTTTCTCGAATATCATCAAAATGCACTTGCGTCTTTTTTCTGAGGAGGTATTAACAAAACTGGTTATACAAATACGTATTACAAGAATAAATGGGGTAATTAAATTTGATTAAAACATAGATGCAGTTAGACTTTGAGTTAGTGCTCCAGCATGACCTGGATGCATAATCTAAGTTATAAATAAGTTTCTAAACGCTTTCCTTATTTAAACAAGCATGCAATTTTCACATAATTTCACTTAACTTAATTGTGTCTATTAAAACTAAATGCGTTTCTACTTAGAAATTGTCGTCCTAAGTAAATGGCGAAAGTAGATAATTTCTTACCATTCACCATACCATCAAAGGTCCGCGAACACATTTTCTGTTTTTCTCATCTAGGCAAGTTTATGATTGCTAAATTATAGGTAACCAAAGTTGCCGATCTGGCTCAAAGAAATAACAAATTGAATTGACACTGGGTAGACCATATTTGCCGCAGGACCGACAGCTGGTGGGAGAGACGAGTCGTCGAATGGAGAACACGAACAGGGAAGCTTTGCGTGGGACGCCCTCCCCAGGCGGACTGACAACTTGAAGATAGTCACCGGTAGTGGATGAATGGGAAAAGCAGAAGATTGTGTTTGGTGGCGATGCTTCGAAGAGGCCTATATCGAGCAGGGGAGAGACGTTGGTTGATGGTACGGTATAGTTAAGCGTCCCAATCAGCCCCTTGGTCGTCCAGTACTGACTATGGGCCTCATCATGTAAATTGCCTCGTGCGTGAGGGATACATGGCCTCCAAATGCTACGCTGGCTGTTGAACACGATATTGTAATACCCATGTTAGGTCAGCCAGACTGCGATAGCTTTAGTTTTATCGTAAGAGTTTAGTTCGTGTCAAGACCAAAAGATGTCGCTGTATCGTTTCTGCATCGCGGTATGGTTTCGTTTCTGTGTAAACATCTTAAATGGAGAATTTTGATTTTATGTTTTACCAATGTAGTGGATTTTGTATCACCATACTTGTGGTTTTATTGGTAGCACCCTAGGGTTGGATCCGAGTTTAACACTGTCCAAGCGGGCTGGTCAGTCTCCACTCTTTTAGAGATGGGTATAGTTAGTTCGTCGGAGCTTGTGATCGCGGCTTTGCTATCCCTTAGTCTTTTACCATATCCACGGGAAGAAATGGGGTGATGCTATTCTAATGATGGCCAACACCACCCCACAGAATAAAGTAGTAAGATTTTATTTTAGTTTTATTGCAGACAGTAATAATTATTTTGAATTAGAAAAATGTTCAACTAGCAATGAAATAAAGTCGTATATGCATCATAAATTAAGTTTGAAGTAGAATGATGCAGATTAATTTTAAGATTAATTACACCTTATAATATGTAGCCTTCGTGAGATGAAAGAACTATACCTTAAGATTCTATTCGAAGCATGCCCTTAATGGAAATGTTCTAAGAATTGGACCCCTATTCAGGAGATTAGGCGTTTATAACTGTAGGTACCTAAAGAAAAATTAGTATCTCTCTCTCATACGAGTAGCTGTGGTCATATCCATTATCATAACAAGCTTGATGACTTTACCTAAGTACACTATGTACGCTATTTATACGCTTCTCGACAATCGAGTGCTCACGAACTGTTTGTTCACACTTTCTTCACAAGTTTTTCCGTCTCCTTTTCACTTTGTAACTGATCGTAAGTGGAAAAGAGACGGGCGTATGTTAAATGTCTCGGTAGCCAGTTGACAAACTCTCGAGGTGTCGTTGCCTTCCAATTTGGAAGACAGGTGGCATATTCCTGGCATAGTTATCGGTTTGAGCTGGTAACGGTTAGGTGGGATATTTTTTAAACAAACAATGGATGTAGAAAATAATATAGCGACTCTGTAGTCGCAGTATCCAAAGTCAGAATCAAAGGAAATCGGTATGTTGTCAAGGCGTAAGTTTTTTTTAGGAAATTGTCAAGAATACTATTTCTTGTTTTTCCGTGGTCGTATTACACCCGTACTTTTGATGTTTGCGAGGAATCTTCGCCATAAAAAAATTGGAACGTCACTTTTTAAAGAAATATGTTTAAACAAAACTTGTAGAGACCAATGAGCCGTATCCAACCAATAACCATTGTATATAATAACAGTAGATTTTTTAGAGATACTGATTTGAGGTTATGATGTAACTTAGAAGCTCCGATAAATAACTCTCATTATCCTCCATACTCCAGGCGACAGACGCGCTTACAGTCCACCTGATGGTAAGTGGATACTGTGGCCCATGGACAACCCCGATACATGCCAATTTCAGTCCAGAATGACAAACGTTGGCGCGCCTCCGGATTAGGCTCGGATGCGCTGCCTACCTTTTCATATTAAGGAATGTATTGGGAGGGAGAGATGGGAAAATGAGGAGGGATAGGGTGGGATGGGAATGAGCTCTGGCATATCTCACTCACTACCGAAAGCACGTACGTACATTGGGGAAATACGATAAAGTAGGAAATGCAGTATATTTCGAGGTAGTCTTCTGTATGAGTGGGGTAATGTGGCCAGTCAAGTGTGCCCGGCGGCTGTGAGAATGCAGCTTGCACTCTGCAAACTGAAATTATCACAAGAATTTATGTTAAATAATCACAAGAATTAACTGAAAGTACAAATCTTTTTGGCGTGCGAGAGACGACTGGCGCCAGCAGTGGAGTGTGGACAGTGATGCCAAGCCGCAAATTGCTGACAACGTAAAACACCGTGCGCGTTCTCTGTGCACTGTGTCAACACTGTGTCCGTAGAAATTTTATATTTGAAAAGTTCACACCTCACACCTCGTTATCGAGTCTAAAATGTTCACGTGCGTTCAACGCTCGAGTTTGAAAGTTCATTAGTGCTAATTTCCCACTCATACATTGAGTACTCAGCGCTTATTTTTACAACGTTACTTATAACACCTCTCCGTTTTGTGTCAGGGGTTATAAACAACTTTATCAGATAAAACCGAACTTCAACCCCGTTCTATTGAAACTATATAGGATATTATGTACATTTTTAACACTAGCACTAAGTACTTTTAATTATACTTAAAGTTTCTAATTTATAAATAGGTGCACGATAATTGGTCCCGTGTAATTACGCCACGGGGCTCGTTCGACTAAGTAGCTCATTAGAGGGCCTATACCACATGTAACTTGGAATAAAATGAAAATTAGTATCCTTTATGCAGGAAGAAGGTGGAAGCAGACAGTCCACCTGGTGGTGACTGGATACTGACGACAATAGGCGTCCGCAATACATGCCAATAAAAGTCAAGAATGAGGAACGTTGCACCGTAACCGTTATCAGTCCTTTCATTTTTTTTTATAGAGAAGAGGGCGGTCGAGCATGCGGTCCCACGTGATGGTAAGTGTTACCGCCGCCCATGGACACCTGCAACACCAGGGGGTATGTAGGTGCGCCGCTAACCTTGCAAAATCCTATTCACAGCTTTCATGGCCCACTGCTGGATATGGGCCTCCTCATGATGAGCCTATAACCTTAAAACTCCGTAACGCCTCTAAATGTTCTGCTCACCTTTGGATATTCAGATTTACCAGAGATATACGACTGTTAATTTCTTGTGTTTTCCAATGAACGTATTTTGAAGAATAGCGCTAATTATCTTAGTTAATAATAACGCTAATAGTCCTCGGGAGAAGCCTATACCCAGCACTGGAGAGACACAGGCTGAGGATATAGTTTAGTATACTTTTATCGAAAAAAACATTTCAAATGTATAATTTAAAATACACGCAAAAATATATTAGTGTAATAGAGGCTTTAGGACTATCCGACTAGTCCACTGTCGATAATTAGTCGAAAGACAAGCAGCCGTGTGTGGGTTTAGATTTATATTCTAAACCCATAAATAAATAAAAATATACGTTGCGAAGGTGCGGCCGTGGCCTTAGCGTGGCGCCAACCGCTTTAGCAACTTTATCTTCTGGGGAAATACGTGGCAAAATCTGTAGACAATTATACAGCAACCAATTTAATTGAAATTAAAAAATATCATTGGCAAAATTGAAGAGATAAGTTTTAGGCAGTCCCAATATAAATAAAATGTTTATTTACCTTTGAATGACAACGAAAGAAGATTTGAACATCCTATTTTAAAATATCTAACCGACATTTTATAATTCTTATAACAAATGATCATTGGTCCTCTATTTTTTTGTAATACAATATTAGGTATGTAATAGTTTCATCTCGTTCATATTATATCATATTATTAAAATCGCAATTTCATCATACCAAATGTACCAACATTTGGTATGATGAAATTGCGATTTTTAAGACATTTTTAGCCTGTTGGATTCGTCATCTAATGTCTTCATATCTAAACATATTTTCTAAAGTTTTAATTTAATTCACTAAGTATCTTTAATATATTATTATACTATATATGAGTTGACCAGTTCCAAAATGCCTCTTGTCCAAATATATTCAAAACTGAGAAAAGTATGGCAACATATTCTGCACTTAAAACTTTATTAATTTGGTCACTCAGATTTTATGCAAACTGCCTCTTGCCTAGTTAAAAATGTTACACAAAAATCGATTTTATTCCAAAGACCGTGTTGTCCTTAAAATTTTGTTTCCGAACGCCCTGTTGTTTTATTTTGTTCCAATAGCCACTCCAATAGTCCAATAGCCGAGTTTATTTCCAAACGGGTTGTTGTCCGTGGTCACTCCTTACTGACTACTGTACTGTGTTTTGAGTTTATATTGTGAGAGGAGTCTTAAATCGATTTTTGGTTTTATAATTTATTATCAAATGGAAAACAGTGAAGAGAATGAATTAATGGCTATTGGCCAGATTACTCCAGCCCCTAAAAATCGCGTAATGATCAAAGTGCATATTATTTACGTCAGCTCTATATTTATAATCTTACCTTCTGCGAAGGAAGTTCCATGTCTCCACAAAGTATACACAATACTTTTATTTATTGTTGGACTGAAAATGAACGGCCTAAGGGGTCCAATGAAGTGGCTTCCGCTCTATTTCACAGGCTAGCCCACACCAATTTTGAAAACAAGAAAGTTCTGAAATTGTTTGCTGATGGATGTGCTGGCCAGAACAAAAACTCAATAGTGATCGGAATGCTATGTAAGTGGTTTTATGCACAGGCACCACAACATCTCCAAAAAGTTATTGTTCATTTACCAGTTGTGGGCCATTCCTTTTTGCCGCCTGATAGGATTTTTGGCCGTATAGAACGTATTCTACGTAAAAAAGAAAGTATAGTTAAGCCTGAAGAATATCTGGATGTTTTTTCTCAGCATGGTATTGTTATCAGATTAGGAACAGACTGCCAGGTGCTGGATTGGAAAAATTGTACAACAAATTACTTGAAAGCTCCCAGTGCTTGGTATTTCCAATTCAAACCAACTAAGCGTTTTATTTTGACACGAAATAGGCAAGGCAATAATATAGTTAGAGGTGAACCTAATTATATTTGTGATACCGGCATTGCAAAAACAATAAATAAAAGAGGTAAAAAATACAACGACACGATACCTACAGTACTGCAAAATGGTGTAACTGTTAAGCTAGAAAAGTTGAAGGATGAACAGGAGTTACTGGTTAAACACTATGGTGATGAATGGCATCTGAAGGAAGAGTTACATTTTTATAAAAACTTTATTTTTGAAGAACCTCAAGGTGTTGCAGACTCTGATGACGAAGATGAACCCATGGTTGACATAGATTTAAGAATTTGAGTAATATAATGGAAAACTGTAATTTTTTGTTCTATTTTGGATGTAAATAAATATTATGCTGATAAAATAATGTTAGAATTTTGATTTCCAAATTACATTTAGTCCATACATTTTATTTCCAAAACTCCTTTTGTCCTTACTTTAATTCCAAAACCCCTTTTGTCCAAATTTAAATAATAAATATCACAATTTCCGTACGTTCTATGTTAATTTTTTATTACAATTTGCATTCTTTATTTTTAATCCTATGCTGCCTAATTTTTTTGCTAAAACACTAAACCCAGGTTACAGAATATTAGTTTTTTGATTATTTCTCAATTTCATTGAGACTGGACAAGAGGCACTATGGAACTGGTCAACTCATATAGTAATTTCCCCTCACTCGTACAATTCGATATATTCGGCATACCAATTATTATTTATACATATAATAAAAATGTAACTGATCGCTGTCTGTACATGGAAGATATATGAGAAAGCTATTATTGGGGGCCTTTATCAACGCAATATAACACAAAACAATGATTGTTAGAATTTTGTCTGTTAGTCTGTGCGTTTGTGCGCGCTAATCTTAGAAACGGCTTAACCGATTTAGGTGCGGTTTTCACTAATGTATTGTGGTAAGCTTCATTTAAAATTTAGTGTTTGTTTTAATTCAATCAGTTCATAAATAAAAAAGTTATATCAATTTAAAGAATCACGTCGTATAAAGACGGTGTTTATAAACTAAAGTCCACGCGGACGAAGTCGCGGGCAACAGCTAGTTTTAAATATATTTTAGTGCTGTTTCGCCGACTTAACTGGAAAAGTAAGTACATAGTTTTACATTGCGTCGACTCGACTGAGAATTGTAGTAATATTTACCTATGAGTTTATTTATCTGTTTATTTTTATAATTAACTTATATGCCCCGCGGCGCGTGCGGTCGTTAAATACAACCGTGTGTTTTGAACCTAAATGCGCCAGTTGTATTACAAACCGGTCGAATAAAAACGGGGCTACATTTATTTTCTTAGCATTTTTTAGTATATGGAAATAGGTTAGTATTTGATAATTGGTTTTTGATTACGCAAATAAACGATGCCGTACCTTTTATCCACACATTGAAGTATACTTTTTTTTTATGTACGAAGGCGGCAGACGAGCATACAGTCGTCCTGGTGGTAAATGGATACTGTCGCCCATAGACATCCGTGATACATGCCAACATTAGTCCAAAATGACAAACGTTAGCACGCCCCCGGATGTGCTGCCTACCTTTGGAGATAAGGAATGGATTTGGAGAAAGGGTTGGGGAAATGGGGAGGGATTGGATGGGAATGAGCTCTGGCACATCTCACTCACTACCTGTTTGAAATTGGCGCGAGCATCTTTGCATACCCGCATACATTGATTATTTGAAGCAACATTTTTTTTGTCCCCGCCATATTGAAGGCGGTTTGAGAATTTGATATTTTTGAGTAGTAACACGCGCTCGGGGCGAGCCGCCCGTGTGTTGGCGCCGGGGGCGCATTGTTAACCTTTTTCCGGGCTCTGATGGTGTTCCCAGGTTAGCCGAGGTCTTGGTGGGCGATTCTATTTTGAAGCGGGCCGTCGCGACATTATCCCGCTTACCCATTGATTAGCGACCCGAATACTTCGGCTCGGGACGGGGGATTGTTTGAAATTGGCGCGAGCCTCTTTGCATACCCGCATACATTGATTATTTGAAGCAACATTTTTTTTGTCCCCGCCATATTGAAGGCGGTTTGAGAATTTGATATTTTTGAGTAGTAACACGCGCTCGGCGGCGAGCAGAGTTAAATTTAGATAAATTCACACCGCGGCTTCGGACAGTTGTTATTTGTTATTAGCGCCTAGTAATAGGTCTTGTTCGCTGATATCCTGTGCCACGCGAGTGTTTTGGTTGGATTTGTTGTGATTGTGCTTGTGGTTTGGAAGTGATTCTCGAGGTGATTTGCTGCCGGGTGTGAGTTGCCGAACGATAGCGGCCACCGGCTCACCACGGAACGAGACTTGGATTACTACACAAGTATCTATTGTGAATGTATGTATTTATTCAATCACACTAAGATAGGTCACGTCTAGTAGGGACTAGCGTAGGTACA
The DNA here is from genome assembly GCA_914767545.1 of Sesia apiformis. Taxonomy (NCBI): domain Eukaryota; kingdom Metazoa; phylum Arthropoda; class Insecta; order Lepidoptera; family Sesiidae; genus Sesia; species Sesia apiformis. The sequence continues at coordinate 608,344 of OU611964.1, forward strand.
CTTTCCAGATTTGTGTGTGGGCAAAACCACCTGGGGTAAGTGAGACCTCTAAATTGTGTAAATTATTGATTATTGTGCTTACCCACCATTTCGGTGGATATATTGAGTAAGTTTACATTTGGGCCCGAGTGCACATTCCTCGGGCTGCTTTCGCGTAACGCGAGGCAGGTGCGCGCTTAGTGTGCGCATCGTAAACATCTGGTAGCAGAGCGTGGTTGATACCGCTATCAACCATTGTTTGTGTCATTATTCATTTTATTGATAATTGTAAATTCACGTGTTAAGAGCCTTGAATATATTGGGTCCACGCTCCTGCTACATCGTAAACATCTGGTAGCAGAGCGTGGTTTGATACCGTTACTTGAAATTGATGATATTGATAATACCGTTAGGTAGTTAATATTGATGACCTTTTGTCTTGTTTGTATATTGTTAATTTGGTTTAAATATTTGGTTTTGATTTTTTATTTTACGTTCACGGTTTGAAGGCTAGGCCCTACGTATATTTTGTATTCTGAAGATATTTTGAATCCACGCGTGCGACGTTTAGTAGCTGGCGAATTACCCACACGCGTTAATAATTTTTTTTTGGAAATAACGCTTCACGTTTTTTTTGATAGCTGGACATTGTGGTTTTATTGAGTCCACGCTCGTATACATTTTTGGTTGCGTTTATTTAATTTGATAATTTGATAATTTAATTTGTTTTTTTTTGTTGTTGTTTTGTCAGGTAGTCTTAATTAATATTTTGGACGGTTATACCTTCTTGAAGACACATACGCACCCCTTTTGTTTTTTATTGTGCCTCCACTGCATTTTTTGTTTTTTTTATTTTGTTATTTTTTTGTTATTGTTGTTTTTTTTTTTTTTTGCTTTTATTTTTGTTTTTTATTTTTGGTTTTTGTTTTGTATTGCGTGCGTCCTGAGGTGTAGACATGTCTGTCAAGGTGACCTTTTCCACACATCAGTCCGCAATGACTGCGCAGCTGAGATGGTTTTCTTCTGCGGTTGCAATGGTCAACCGCCCGGACCGGAAGCAAGCCTTACTCGCCCGGGCGAGTGAAATGCCGGCCCGTTTGGTGGCGTTAGATAGGAGTTTTGCTGAGGGCTTGACATTTATGGCGAATTTGGAAACGCCTGTACCGGACGAGCAGAAGCAGCGATATGAAGCGGACTTTGGTCAAATATACGAGTTTGTGGACACCATTAACGAGACGGTCTCCCACATCTCAGCTCCCTCTGGTGGGGATTCACTTGTTGCACCCCACGCCTTGTTGGGTCGTCTCCCCACGCTCAACCTTCCCACCTTTGACGGTGATTTGGACCAGTGGTTGAGCTACTATGGGATGTTCAATAGTTTGGTGGACTCCCATACCGACCTGTCAGCTGCTCAAAAAATGGCGTACCTGTTGGCCTCCTTACAGGGAGAGGCTCTAGGCCTGGTACAGCACCTGAAGGTCGATGACGGCACCTACTCGACAGCCATGGATTTGTTGAAGCGCCGTTACCACAACGTGCGCCTTTTGGCTGACACCCATGTGGGGCAAATTTTGAACCTGCCTAAGGTTGTTTGTGCGTCAGCCTTACAGACAGACATTGTAAACCCTGTTTTGGTGGCGGTTAACGCCTTAAGGCGATTGGACTTACCAGTGGACCAGTGGTCCTTTTTGTTGCTCCATATTGTGTTGGCGAAACTGCCTTTGGAGATGCGGCTGCGCTTTGAGCGACAATATGGTGGGGACAGCTCCACTCACCTGCCTCCTATGAGGATCTCGAAAGGTTCCTCGAAGACGAGTGTCGCAGGGTGGATACCGTGGAGGGTTCCACTTCCTTGATGCCGCAGCCTAGCGTTCGCCGAGAGCGACCACTGGCCCGACCGCAGGGTCCGCCGGTGACTAAGCAGTCACGGCCGAGATATGGGGTCTCCCAAGAGGAGGCCGTGGCTTGCAGATTCTGCAAGCGCTCCGGCCACCGGATGACTGCTTGCCACAAATTTGTGGCTTTGCGCGTAGCAGCGCGTCGACACATCGCCAAATAGAGGCGATTGTGTTACCATTGCATGGAGGGTCACTTCCAGCGAGAGTGTCCTCAGCCTCGTCCATGTGGACAATGTGGTGGTGCTCACCACGTTCTTTTGTGTGCGAACCGCAACCAGGAGGGTGCTGGTGTTCGCGATGCTGAGCGACATTCGGGTGCTCGCGCTGGTGGTGACAGTCCTGCCAGGTCCAGCGCCCAGGATCGAGCCCTTACGGGCGGGGGTAGGCGTTCGCCACCCCCTAGAGGCGCTGTTGGGTTTGCGGAGTACTCCACAGTCTACCGCAACCGGAGATTCTCCCCCCCGCTGTTGGAGCGGCGTCCGCCCCGCCTAGGAGGGCAGGCTGCAGCCCCCCTCTCATCCGCACATGTTGTGCAGGGTCGTCGCGGTGAGGGCAGTTTAGACAGTTATCGTCCCCTGCCGCACTCGTGCAGGGAGCCCTCACTCCGTAACTTCTCCCGTTAGGGACTTGCAGCTCACCACGCTGAGAACCCAGAGACCATCCTTTTGCCTACGGTCTCTGTGCGGGTATGGGACCCGAAGGGCAATTCGATTGTTGTTCGTGCCCCTTTGGACTCGGGTGCCCAGGGTTGTAGTCTCAGCTTGGTTGGTGAGTCAATTGGATCAGACCGGTTACTTTTTGGGCGAAATGTTTTTTGCAGAAATTATGGGCTGCTGAATTGTCGTGGGATGAGCCTCTTCATGGAGATTTATTGTTGGAATGGCTTGAGTTTGTGTCATCCCTCCCAGCTCTTAATGGGGTTTCCTTGCCCAGACGTTTCCTTCCGTCTGGAAAATATCGAGCTAGCCTTCATGGCTTTTGTGATGCTTCCGAGCGAGGATATGCAGCGGTTGTTTATCTACGCACAGTGGATGCTGCTGGACATGTTTTGGTCTCGCCGGTTCTAGCAAAGAGCAAGGTTGCGCCTATTCGCTCGCGTATGACAATACCGAAGCTAGAATTGTCAGGCGCCACTCTCTTGACTCGTCTCTTGATTCATGTCGTCACTACTCTAGGGCGTTCCGTAGAGTTAGTAGACGTCTTTGCATGGACAGACAGTCAAATTGTGCTTTGTTGGTTGCGAGCTTCTGTTCACACCTTGGAGGTGTTTGTGGCGAACCGTGTTTCTCAGATCCAGGCGTCGCAAGCTAGATTGATTTGGCGACATGTCCCTGGCGATATAAACCCAGCTGATTGTGCATCACATGGATGCTCAGCCCTAGAGATTATTGGACATCCGTTGTGGTGGGGTCCGGACTGGCTGAAGGGACCAGTGTCAATTTGGCCGGCCTCACGGATCACCCTAGTTCAGCCTGCGATAGGCTTTGTAAGTTTACCAGTGGCCGATGGTGCCGGGAGCAGCCAAGCAGCGGAATCATCATGTGATCCCGATGTTTTGTTGGCCAGGTACAGCTCACTGGATAAACTTTTGAATGTGACAGCTTGGGTTAAACGTTGGCGTCACAATGTTAAAAACCCACAGAATAAATTGTTGTCAGCCTTCATCTCGTCTGAGGAACGACATGAAGCGCTATTGAGTTGGATTCGCGTAGTACAGTCTGTTAGCTTCGCTTCAGAGTTAAAATCTATGAAGGAAGGTCCCGCTAAATTGAAAGGCGCTATTGTGCGATTGAATCCCTTTGTAGATCCTTCGGGTCTACTGCGCGTGGGAGGTCGGCTTAGACATGCCAATTTGCCTCATGGTGTCCGCCATCCTCTTCTCTTGCCGAAAGATGGACATTTGGTGCGGTTGCTGGCGATGGATCGACACCTCAAGAACTCCCATGCAGGCTATAACGCACTGTTGGCGATTTTGCAACGTGAATTTTGGATTTTGTCGGCTAGACGACTCGTCCGGGGAGTCATTTTTCGTTGCATGTCTTGTTACAGAACTAAAGCTTCTACCATGCAACCCCAGATGGACGATTTGCCCGCGGACCGAGTCTCTGAGTCTAGACCTTTTGCCACAGTTGGTACGGATTTTGCTGGTCCTTTTTTGGTGAAGTCATCTCAGCTTCGTAATGCCAAATCCGTAAAGGCATATTTGTGTGTTTTTGTGTGCCTGTCTACTAAGGCCACACACTTGGAAGTTGTGTCTGCTCTCTCCACAGAAGCCTTCGTAGCGGCCCTCAGCCGATTTGTATCTCGTAGGGGACTTCCTACCTTGATTAGGTCCGACAACGGAACTAATTTTCATGGGGCCAATAACTACTTAAGGGATGTGTATGAGTTTCTTGAAGAGCAGAAAATGAATTTAGGTCGTGAGATGGCCCTCCGTGGGATAACCTGGCGCTTCGATCCGCCAGTTTGTCCGCACTGGGGTGGAATTTTTGAGGCCGTAGTTAAATCGGCAAAGACCCATTTGAGGCGCGTTATTGGTGAGACGATTCTCACATTTGAGGAACTCGCGACCGTGTTTGCGAAAGTTGAGGCCGTCCTCAATTCTCGAACGCTATGCCCACTTTCGTCGGATCCGAATGATTTGGAAGCCCTAACGCCGGGCCATTTTTTGATTGGTCAGCCACTCGTCGCTCTGCCAGAGTACCCTTGGACTAATGTACCCAGTTCTCGTTTGTCGCGTTTTCAATTGCTCCAGCAGCTCACTCAGAGTTTCTGGAAACGCTGGCACCTTGAATATTTGCACACTCTGCAGCAGCGCGTCAAGTGGACGGACAAAACGAATCCGCCGAAGGTTGGGGACCTCGTGTTGGGTAAAGATGCTAACCTACCGCCCGTGTGTTGGCGCCGGGGGCGCATTGTTAACCTTTTTCCGGGCTCTGATGGTGTTCCCAGGTTAGCCGAGGTCTTGGTGGGCGATTCTATTTTGAAGCGGGCCGTCGCGACATTATCCCGCTTACCCATTGATTAGCGACCCGAATACTTCGGCTCGGGACGGGGGATTGTTTGAAATTGGCGCGAGCCTCTTTGCATACCCGCATACATTGATTATTTGAAGCAACATTTTTTTTGTCCCCGCCATATTGAAGGCGGTTTGAGAATTTGATATTTTTGAGTAGTAACACGCGCTCGGCGGCGAGCAGAGTTAAATTTAGATAAATTCACACCGCGGCTTCGGACAGTTGTTATTTGTTATTAGCGCCTAGTAATAGGTCTTGTTCGCTGATATCCTGTGCCACGCGAGTGTTTTGGTTGGATTTGTTGTGATTGTGCTTGTGGTTTGGAAGTGATTCTCGAGGTGATTTGCTGCCGGGTGTGAGTTGCCGAACGATAGCGGCCACCGGCTCACCACGGAACGAGACTTGGATTACTACACAAGTATCTATTGTGAATGTATGTATTTATTCAATCACACTAAGATAGGTCACGTCTAGTAGGGACTAGCGTAGGTACACTTTCCAGATTTGTGTGTGGGCAAAACCACCTGGGGTAAGTGAGACCTCTAAATTGTGTAAATTATTGATTATTGTGCTTACCCACCATTTCGGTGGATATATTGAGTAAGTTTACATTTGGGCCCGAGTGCACATTCCTCGGGCTGCTTTCGCGTAACGCGAGGCAGGTGCGCGCTTAGTGTGCGCATCGTAAACACTACCGAAACACGTACGTACATTAGGGAAATAAGATAAAGTGGGAAATGCAGTACATTTCAATGTAGTCTTCTGTGAGAGAGGGGTAACGTGGCCAGTCGAACGCGCCCAGCGGCTGTTGGATTTCAGCGTGCACTCTCCCCCTCAGCATATCTTTCTGTTACTCATACCAGCGTGACCGTTTCTCATATATAATTCCAAAATCTCAAAAGTGGTCTTATGTAAAATGATAAATAATAAAATGAACAGCGGCGTGCAAATGTTAAGATTAACGTAATAATTTAAAGAAATATATAAAATATAAATTATTTATAAACAATTGGTTAGCAGTATTTAATTAAAGATTATTTAATGTCAAATTAAATTTCCATAAAATAATTTATTCACACTGTAGAAGTAATGAGTAGTAACCATTGGTCATATTAACCATTGGTCATAGTAGATATTGGTCATAGTAGCCATTGGTCATAGTAGATATTGGTCATAGTAGCCATTGGTCATAGTGGCCATTTTCTTTTAAACCATTTCATTGGTAAGTCTTTAAAGGTCTCATGGCAACCTATTAAAATTTTTAATGACTATATGGAAATTTTATACATATTTGATTTACTTAAACGTGGTATAATTTTTCTCCCATACCATGGAGAAAGTAACTAATTTCAAGGAGATAATATTCATGAATGGGGCGGTAAATCGTGGTACTCGTTATGTTGGTACTCGTACTAATTGACGTTTAGTTTTGTATGTTGGTATTAATGGGCTATTGAAATATCGAATGTAGATCTCAGATACGTTAGGTATTTAGCATAGTATATTATAATAATATATACTTAAACGACTGAAAGAAACATCAATGGCAGTACCAGTTAGAAAGATAGATATCGCTACTTTTCGTATGTTTTAGAAGAAAAAAAAACGCAAAAATTTTGACAAGATTTGAATTGATTTAAAATCAAGCTACCAACTTGGAATTTTGGATAAAACAAAAAGAATGTAATGCATGCAATCCCGCACGCATCCAGTATCCACTGCTGCACATGGGCCTCCTCGTGTATATTCGACTGGTGCATGGTTGCATATGAGAAACGGTCACGCTGGTATGAGTAACAGAAAGATATGCTTAGGGGGAGAGTGCACCCTGCAATCCAACAGCCGCTGGGCGCACTCGACTGGTCACGTTACCCCTCTCTCACAAGAAGACTACCTTGACATGTACTGCATTCCCCACTCTATCTTATTTCCCCAATGTACGTACGTGTTTCGGTAGTGAGTGAGATGTGCCAGAGCCCATTCCCATCCAATTCCTCCCCATTTTCCCAACCCTTTCTTCAAATCCATTCCTATATCTCCAAAGGTAGGCAGCGCATCCGGGAGCGTGCCAACGTTTGTCATTTTGGACTAATGTTGGCATGTGTCGCGGATATCTATGGGCGACAGTATCCACTTACCATCAGGTGGACTGTATGCTCATCTGCCGCCTTCGTCCATAAAAAGAAAATATCTTTTCATTGCTAAAATACCAAAGCGTACTATAACATCCACTTTTTCATCAGCAATTTCTACTCTACAGTGAACTTTATTGTGCCCGAAATGTTATCTGTCACAATTTTCTCAGAAACAGCTTCAATGTAATTACATTAATAGAACCACAGCAATACAGTTACTAGTGTAATATTTGCTAAGCATGTAACGTGTGGCAACTTTACAACGGACTCCGGATCTTGAGAATCTTGATAAAATTGTAACATGTCGATTGCGGACCGGTTGCGGTGGTTAAAATAATAGTTTCAAGCTGCTTGATAAACCCTGGCAGTCTTTGCGTGAATCACCTAGTAGGTATTTGCTAGTAGGTAATATTCTATTTGGTGCTAGTAGGTAAAAGAACGAAACAATGAATACTAGACTTGTAGAGATGGTGAAAACTAGACTGACAGTGAACTAAATGATTTATTTCCGCGCTAATAACTTAATATCGTTTTTATTAACTTCAAATCTTAACAATTTTCGAACTAATAATTTATTGAACGTACATGAAATGTACGTTCCATGACTGACACTTCGGTCTTAATAAAAACATTGAAGAACTGAGACAAGAAACCTAAACGAATCTTCGAGAACTAATGAAGTTTTGAGACACGCGAACTAAACGAATGTTTGAGATATACTGAAGTATGACTGTACTAACAGAAAAGAGCGAATGAATAACGTGAATTCCTTCAACAAAGTGAGTCTGAAAGACAGCGAAACTGACCTTTTCGACTGTCGCGAGCCATGAATGAAACGCAAGGTTTCGAAAGACAAAATAAATCGTGAAATTTGTATCACCCGTCTACATTTTTATAAAATTTCTTTTTTTATTTTCCTTCTTCGTAGAACTAGTAAAAACGTCAATTATTATAAATTTAGAATGGCAGTAAAAAGTTAACAGACAACACGTTTTTATACAGAAGCTTATCTAACCGAACATCAGCCGTTACAAGTGTATTGTAACAATGTTGTTTGTAACAAACTACACCACTTTATAAGTGTTCGCTCCTGGTCTAGTTTCCACAAGAATTGTGAATGTTCGTCTCAATTCGACAGCAGCAAAGTAAAAACTGAAAACTGACATCTATAATAATGGAATTTCACAGGAAAGCGTTAGAACAAAGATCGTGGCTTTTTTCATTTCCTACCGATTCAGACTAAAATTATTAACAAAGCATCTTAATGTTATGATTTATAATTGGCATATTTGTAATTTGTTACGCTGCACATTAATATTAATTTCTTATATAGTTTATAACAGTTTCAATCTTTTTTCTTGAAACACATTGCATTTGACAGACCTGTTAGCTATGTATACGCCGCGCCGCGCGCCGTTAAGATTTATTTAAAAATACGTGTCAATAACATGTACTATTGTTTTTTTTTTATTTATGGTTATGCAGCTTTCCTCAAGATGATTTTCGACGAAGTCTTTTAATCCAATCCTACGATTCCATAGCCAACTACGGAATCCTGTATATTTACCAGAGCCGGCTTTACCTATGGTGCAGGGTGTGCGGCTCACAAGGGCGCAGGGTTTTAGGGGGCGCTCTCAAAGACCCTGCGCCCGTGTTCGCGCGCCTGCTAGAGGGCGCCAGGGTATTGATTGCACCCGGGCGCTACATGGGCTAGAGCCGGCGCTGATATTTACAATCCTTTTCATTCTTACATTTTTGCATCTACTGACATAAATTATATTGCAACTCAAAATCAGAGATGAATAAAATTTAATATTTCATTTTGTTATGATGACACCTCCTCAAATACAATAAAAACGGATGCTAAACCAAAAATAGTTTCGGAAAGAAATTGAAAAATTGCTTTCATAGTACGAATAAAATGATCAAAGTGAAATATTATTATATTGATACTTATTCTAATATGAAAATCAATACGTGTAAGCATAACCGACATGAAGAATGACCGACATTTTTTTATTGAAGGATAAGTACGGATGACAAATACCAACAAATATCCGCTATACCGTTACCAAGCAAATAATTTCTATCTAAAAAGTGTTAACCTATTAGATATTGCTATAACATTGATTTATTGACAAGTATAACCACTGAAAATATCAAAAGAAGAAAGTGACCGCTTAATTGGAGAATTATCATAAATTAGCATAGTATAAATACGAGATATATTACTACAAATGCGTATAAGACACACCAACATCGAAATAAATCAGCCTGTATCGGCGTTAACATCGCGCGCTTGAATATTGAGACATCAACCAAATATTTGGTGGATCTTATTACGTATTGATATAGCAATAGATGGTGGTACTGTATCGAATGGAGATCACGTACCGGGAAACGTAGCGTGGGACACCCTCCGGCCCCGTGCACGACTTGCAGACAGTCACCAGTAGTGGCTGGATGAAAATAACTGAAGACCGTGTGTGAAGCACTGGAGAGACGCAGGCCGATGCTATGGTATAGCACTGTCTAGTAATATACTTGTAGTATTTATAGGGTTGGTTCAAGTCAAATAATGACATATTTGAAGGACTTGCACTGGTTAATTGAACAAATTCAAAGGTTTCTCGAATCTCGACTCATATTCGTGAAATAATGAGTTTGAATTCCAGCAAGTACTGCTGGATGTATGAACATTTATAAATTATTACCTTTTCCCGTGCGGATTTTGTTTTATAAGGCTCCCCCTGAAAAAATTAACCAATTTTCGAGAATAATAAATTCCTATATCTTTCTCCTAATTTCAGGCTTCCTCTTTGCCAAATTCATTGTAATAGTCGTAAAGACGTAACAAACAGACAAACACAGTTTCGTGAAATATTAGTTTGGGTTAAACATAAATCTTCCAATAATTTTATTTAATTTCATGGTTAATCGTGGTGAGTTAGGATTTAGAAGAGTTATCTATCTATCGGATACTGGGAAATGTGTAAGTGGATTAAAATTCTTAAGGTCATGTATCTATGTATGTAAGTATATATTGATATGTAATACATCTTTTGATAGTTACTTGAATAAAATATCACGATACCATCAGCCTGTGTCTCTCTACTGTTGGATAAATGTACCTCTAAAGGTGGCGAACCTTTAGAGGTACATTTATCCAACTAAACACGATCTCCTATTCTTCTCATTCGGCCACTACCCATCGGTAGTGGGTCACTCACAGAAAGTCACCAGAGATCTTCCGCGCTTTATTAAATTTTCCCGGTACGCGATCTCCACTCGAACAGTATTCAAATTGTTTGTTCATCTACACGATATTGAAGTAATTTTTATTGCCATCTGAACACGTAATAGGTGTTATATTATATTAATACATTTTATTCTACCCGATAAGGCACCGTTATGTTTTTAGCTGTCTGCATCGAATTCCAAACATGAAGAAATGAGTTTTATTACATACAGAAGTTTCCTTTTAATGAAACTGTATATATATTTTTTTTTTTTATGGACGAAGGTGGTAGACGAGCATACAGTCCACCTGATGGTAAGTGGATACTGTAGCCCATAGACATCCGTGATACATGCCAACATTAGTCCAAAATGACAACGTTGGCACGCCCCCGGATGCGCTGCCTACCTTTGGATATAGGAATGGATTTGGAGAAAGGGTTGGGGAAATGGGGATTGATAGGATGGCACATCTCACTCACTGCCGAAACACGTACGTACATTAGGGAAATAAGATAAAGTGGGAAATGTAGTACATTTCAAGGTAGTCTTCTGTGAGAGAGGGGTAACGTGGCCAGTCGAGTGCGCCCAGCGGCTGTTGGATTGCAACGTGCACTCTCCCCCTCATTGTATTAAGTATAATATTCTTATCCCTTATCTCTTTGTACCCTAGTCGCCGTTTACGAGAAGAGACGGGTTATCATGGCCAACAAAATTGTTTAAAAATCAAGAATTTCATTCAGTATTGACGTTTTTTACACAGCGAAACCAAACCCCAAAACTTGAGTTCCCCCGACCTTGCTACGAGCCGTGACCGGCACGCCTCCGTCACGGTTGCTCGCCGTTAAATGACGATGACGATGGTAACTCTTTGTCATTACTCACTTCCCGACCTAAGTGTGATTCGGACAGTTATGACTTTATGACTGTTGAGGCCACAACGATAATGTCTAGGCGATATCCCGCCCGGTATTTTGTATGAATACCACAGGTCGCTTAAATTCGCCACTATAGACACGCTTTTTACCGCTTGAGTAAGTGATATATCGCTACCCGAATATCGCCTATGTTTGAACGAAGGCATTATCACGTACCCGCGCTAATATCGCTAGCGCAGCCGGAAGCGAATATCGCTTATATCTAAGGTTATAAGTTTCCTAAATATTTGCAACGCTAAATATCTGCTAGATGGACAGACGACCTCATAAAGGTTGCGGGCACCCGCTGGATGCAGGTCGCTGCCGATAGGTCTAAATGGCGGACAATGGGGGAGGCCTATGTCCAGCAGTGGACGTCCAAGGGCTGAGAAGAAGAAGAAGAAGAAATGAGCAATAATGTCGACATGGTGGAGTTATCAATTTTGGCAAAGATTTTCTAACATAAAATTGCATTGCATTCTGTTCAAAAAGAAAGATGTCCTAAGATCTATACTTTAAGATATAGGAATAAAAAATATATTATTTTCAATAATAATTGTAATTATTAATCTGTACTAATAAAGAGAAATGCCCTGACTACTTAGACAGGGCATCCTCCAGCTGACTAGTCTACTCAGCCAGTCGACTGACTGACTCATCAACGTCGAATCGGAACCGCTGAAGCTAGAAACATGAAATTTTCACAGTGACTCCCTTTTATGGCGTAAATAATTACTAAGAAGAGATTTCTCGAAATTCGACCCCTAAAGGTATAAAAAAAGGGTGTCAAAAATTATATGGAAGAAATATTTGATGGTCCTATTAAGTTGAAAATACGCGTGTTTTACCGATTTTTAAAAACGAGTTTGGTTGAGAGTTCTCTTACGTCCAAATTCTTTTCATTTTTTTCTAGTTGCATATAGATATGTATATATGTTTCTGTATGTGTATAAAGACATTATTTCTATATTCCACCATCTGTCTCTATTTGGTCAGAATTCTCCTTACCATCCAAAGCTTGCCTTTAAGAAATCGCTTTAGCGCTAAGGCCGAATCTTGTACTTTTTATATCTCTGTAGATCTTTCGTGTACAATAAAGTATATGTGGTTGATTAAAATGTCTCGCTACTTTTTTAAATTTTCACGTGTTTACAAAAAAATAAAAATCTATATCTATTGGGCATTGTCTGATATTTCCCAATTCCCATCCTATTAATTAATACAAGCAAAACCACCGGTTAGACGAGGTTTTGCATCCAAAAAATAAACAATTATTATGAGATCCATTCTGTAGTTATGTAGGCTTGATAGCCGATGGAACCCTATAGAATTTTAGAGTTCTAGCCTTTAGCTAGGGACCAAACCATAGCGCGTTCTAGCTTAAAGTAACAGCGCCATCTGTCACTAAAGTTGGAATTACGTTTAAGGGATGAGGGCGCGATTCTACGGACAGTTGTATAAGAATTCAAAGAAACTAAAAAATCATTTAAATTGATTTACAATTCTATATCAAATAATTAATAATTTAATGGTGTATACGGTCACACATCAGGTATAATATATTTAATGTGAATTAATTATTATCAACTGGCATTTATTTAGAAAATTAATATAGCAAGTATTTGATTATTATAAGGGTTATTTTTTATACTGTTGGAGGAATTTATTGTTCACTGAACTATTTATAAGCAGCTGTCATAGTATATTGTAGTTGTGAGCACAATATTTGTGACAATATTTCGTATATGTATACATTTTGTTCATATAAAGTTTTTAAAGTCTGTAATTTGCATGCTAGTAATTTGGTAGCATACAAAAGGGTCATGTAAATATAATTCCATTACATAGGTGTATAAATAACTGTATTCTTGCAAATAAATATAATAATAATAAATAATAATTCTGATTCTGATCATTGCAGTCCATCAGTAACCTCTATCTAATCGGTGTCAACTGCAAATACATAGTTGTAGTATATGTTTCTAGTATTTTATACCGCGAACAGTCTACGTGGAACGAACTGCCTCAAGAGGTCTTTCCATTACGCTACGATATGGGGTTCTTCAAGAGAACTGTGAATGGGATTTCGAAAGGTCGGCGGCGTACTCGCATACCTCCCGGTGTTGCAGGTGTCCATGGGCGGCGGTAACCACTTACCATCACGCGGGACTCCTTGTTCGTCCGCTTACTTATCTATATAAAAAAAAAATATTTTTATTAAAGGTTAAAAGAAAACTTTTTATAAATATAAATTTCCTTAAGTATCTACTCTCAGTGCGATCGCGGATTTCTTATCTGGCCTTTCAGCTACAATGTGGTTCGCTGTCTTTTAATCCAAGTAATTAAAAAATACTTGCTCTTTCAATCTAAACATTAAATGTGTATGAACTTATTGTATGTACTATGTTTAAAGTATGGTTTCATGTAAGCTGTTTGTGAAATGTTAGTTTTAAATTTGTCAAAAATATATTGCAAATAAGTTTAGCGCTATCCTTAGCGCTCCTTAGACTCCTGTCTACTTTTGTATTCCATGTCATTTATCAAACAATGAACTTATTAAACAATTAAAAAAATATTGTTCAACTTTTGACCTTTATTCTTTTCTTTTATTTTAAATTTTCCCCGGGCAACAACATAACGGACGGATGAAAAATATCTATTTTAATATAACGAGATTAATTAAATGTTAATATATATCTATATATTAACATTTAATTAATCTCGTTATATTTAAGAGTAATCTCTCTTCATGCCCCAACTAAATCATAGATCCAGTTGAAACTTAATTGCAGCAATAAATAACAACTGATAATTCGTAAACTGCTTTCAACATCAACGTGTTTCGCTCGTGACTGAGACATGCCAGAGTCCATTCCCAACCCATCCTATCCTACCCCTCCCCATTTTCCCAACCCTTCCTCGAAATCCACTCCCTACGTCTTCAAATGTAGGCAGCGCATCGGGGGCATGCCAAAATTTGTCATTGTAGACTGAAGTCGGTCCATGCCACGGGTGTCTATGGGCGACAGTGTCGCACTTACCACCAGGTGGACTCCATGCTCGTCTGCCTCCTTCTTCCTATAAAAAGAGACATTTGTTTGTTGGTACGAGTATTGTCTACCACTAGCCGAGTCACGAGCTACAGGCAACGAATAACGATATTCGGATGTTTCAAAGAAATATATTAGGTGGATTTCGAAAAATCTCACAAATAATGACAACGCGAATATAAAACGTGTCATTAATTAACTTAATAATTAATTGTCGTCAACTAATTTAATATTTACATATAAAAAAAGTTCTAAAGAAAAATAAAATAAATCAAACATTTAAAGTTTTGTTGTTCTATGTACAATATTGGTAGCATCCGTTACTTAGTATAGGGTTGTCACCGAGCGTCTAGGCGGCCGTGGCGCCAGCGACGCAAGTAGAATGCAACTGCGCGAACGCTCTGCCATCTGCCACCTCTGCTATAAAAAACAAGCAGAAACTCAAAAATTTGAACTCACTACCGTGAAAATCGTCTAGGCCAGTGATTCCCAGACTCATTTCGGTCATGGACCCCTTACCATAACAAAAACTTAACTATGAACCCCCAAGTGAATTAACTTTTATGATATAATAAAACCTACTAAAAATACTTTATTCTGTCCTCTCTGATGTAATTACAATTGCACGTGCATCGATGACAATTGCACGTAAGTAGAACTGAATAATGAATTAAGTAGAACTTAAATGAATTAAGTACATATTTTTAAAATAATGTATATTAATTTTAGGAAAACAAAAGAAAAAATGCAATTGTGTTTGATAATATTCATATGTACTTAATACTTAAATATTTTTTAGTGAGAAGAATGAATTTTTTCGCGGACCCCCGATAGTTTTTCGCGCATCCCCAAAATATTTTTTACTTACCACGGACCTCTTGGATCATCCCATAGACCCCCAGGGGTCCGTATGGACCATTTTGCGAATGACTAGTCTAGGCTATCGACTCTCTATTTGATAATTATCTCTCTATATAATAATACCTCTAATTGATTATTTATTTGTTCCAGGTGAGTACGAGAAAGTTTTATGCTAAGAAGAAGCGTAAGTAAACAACGAGGTATTTCCTTTAATTTCTATTAATAGTACATTACTGTCCAGGCCCGAAATAAAGCAATTGACGGCCGAGTAATATTGGAAGGACGAGGCCAAGCCGAGTCCTTTTTAAATAAACGAGGCCGTTAATTGCTATTTCGGCCGAGACTTGTATAGTATTTTTCTCTAATTTGCGAGGAAACAATAAACAAATTAATTCAAGAAACAGAAGTTTAATTCATATTAATGTTCTTTTTTTAAACTCTTGAAAAGAAATGCACATTCAGCCTTTAGCATAATAAATATCGTGTACCTAAAAAAACCTAATTTATGTTAGTGTGCACTAAAAATAACCTCGCTACTGTCCAGCAATCTCTATTATTGTCGTGTTGGAAATTGCTGGCGTGCGTACAGAAAAGAGCCGATTAACGTATTCCTTTTTTAATATAATGAAGCCATTTCCGAGCAAGTAGGAGAAAAATATATTATTTAAAATAATTAATATTAAACGTCCTTAATACTGAAATTTTCATACATTTTTATATACTACTCGTAAATGGGTTTCAAAAGTGTAGGTTTCCCTCTTATATTTTATTCTACGTTTTAGCTAGGTTGCACCGACCGTGGTCACGAGCTGACTTGAGTCGCTGGTCAACGACCACGGCCGAAATATGGAACGAAATAAATAATTAAATGGGCAACAGAAAATACTGAATGAGCAGCAGAATTTTAACGTGGGTTAGGTTTAGATTCCCTGGTGACAATAGAGATTTAGGAGTGGACTCCGTCGAATTGGTGGGAATATTCTTAAATCAATAGATTATTTATTTGAGCGGTGATAGCCTAGGAGTATCTATACTCGACTCACATTCGTGTGATCGTGAGTATTCAAATCCTCAGCCCATCCCACTACTGAGTTTCAACTTCATTATGGATTTTCATAAATTGTCTATAGCCCGGCGCTGATGAAAAACATCGTGAGGAACTATTTAGCAGGTTTTAACGCGAATGTTTACCTTATTTATTTATTTGCACGGTCTGGTGCAACCCAACCGAAACGTCGAGTAAAACAAATAAGGTAAACATTCGCGCTAAGACCAGTTTAAATAGATAAATATGTGTGAAAAACGCCAAAATCTCAAATGTTATATCATGAGGAAACTCGCATGCTTCAGAAATTTAAAAAAACTGGAGTATGTGATCCACCAATCCCGTGGTGTGATCCCCGTGTGATCCACTAGGATTACGGCCCAAAAGCCACCAGTGATTTACTAGGAGAAGCCTGTGCCCTGCAGCCACATTGATACAATATAAAAAACACAAAAATGCATATAAAGGTAGCATATAAAGTTAATTAATTATAAATAGCTCAGTGCGCAAAAGATCGCAAGCTCAACGTATTCTTAGTAATTTTAAATTACCTATTCACGAGTACCTACTTCAGTTACGAGTACTAAAAAAAATCCGTTAGTTTATTGATCATGATTTGCTGTTCATTTAGTATTGTTATGTTGCTCATTTCATATTGTTATGTTGCTCATTTAGTATTGTTATGTTGCTCATTTAGTATTGTTATGTTGCTCATTTAGTATTATTATGTTGCTCCCTTAGTATTGTTATGTTGCTCATTTAAGCCATAATTAAACATGTACCTAATAATTTTATTTTACGCTAGCTTCTACCAGCGGCTTCGCTAGCGTGGACTAAACAGCTGTAAAAGATTTTGAACACCTGTAAAAGCACCGACATGATGGATTTCACGGATGAAAATACATCCGGTCGTTTATGAGTAATTCTATTAAAAGATTTATTTATTTTCCTCTATAACCCAACTTTCTTGTGTCATATGAAGATGATACATATACCAGTAATGATACTTAGCTATACATTAGTTAAACTCTATAAAAATCCACTCATTAGTTTTTACATGATGCTCAAACAAACAGACATACAGACAAAAAAATTAAATTCTGCGGTATTGAATTCTGTAGCTACTAAGGAGACCTTCCGTTTTTTAAAAGATAAGTCGCAGTACTAACACCAATTTTACTGTTTTATTATATGTGCTTTTAAAGATTAATAAATGTTGGCCCTTTGACATTCACACCATTTTATTCCATTTCCTGTACTTTATATATGCGGAAATGCCGCACGTCACTCAAAAATGAGAAAGCTGGTGTATTACAGCGTTGTAAACATCATGATGTTAAATACATATATGGTTAGATTTTAAGTATGATTAGTACTCTGCTCCAGGAGTACACGCTCCAGAGGCTTGTCACCCTACCTATATTCAAATTAGCATATTAATGAAGCTGGCAACATTTTTTACTTTATTTTTTCAACTGGCAATACTAACTCAATTAAACATGAACCGTAACGAATTTAAATTACGTATTAATGGGTAATAACAAAAAACAGTGGAAGAGTCTATTCGTCCGTACACAGCTTGATTGATGGACGAAGATTTGGTGCGTTTGGTTCCATTTTCACACGACACGGTTTTTTAAGGCAACGACAATATATCGACTTTCAATTACATTTATCAACAAGATGATTGTTCTTTTCTTAAACTTTTCGCAAAGACAATTACAGTTTCATTGTCTTTATGAGTATTCTTTGGAGTCATCGATATAAGAATAGATTAGATGACACATCATACGTTCTTCTAAAAAAAACCTGATTAGCAACTTCTCGGAGTGGGTGTAGCACCTAAAAAAATATAAGTGATGCTATAGAATAAATTAAAAGTTCTACTATTCTACTATTTCTACTCCTAATATACGAGTGACTGATCCTTGATTTCCCAACATACTCGTGACGTGTGGTGTAATGAAAACAAACCTTCAACTAGAATTTAATAACAAATCGAAATACACGTATTTTTTCATACAATCCCATCCAGAATCAATTTACAGGAGCAATTAGAGGTGGAATTGAATATTGATCTATTATTCTGGTAATTACTGTCCATCTGTATTATTTTAATTCACTTGTAGGAAATTAGTAGATAGTAATACCAATTATCTGTTTTCAATCAAAACAAATTGCTACTTCAAGGAAGTGACAACCTAAGGTCATAAATAGGTATGTTTGTATTTGTGTAATAGATTTTGTGTATATTATAATAATATATAAAGAACATATAAATAATAATAAATATATCTATATAACACGAATAAGAAATTAGTTGATAGTATTAAAATGTTATCTCAGCAACATTAGTTAATAAAAGGTTTATTTTATTAACATAGAATATTCACTTCACTTACCTACTCAATATATCAAATATTTCAGTTTATAGCGTACCACTGTTAGGTACAAACCTGTGGAGGTAGGTACAACCCCTTCCTCAAGGGATTCAGGACAGGGTTTCGAGTCACAATCTGAACCGTGGACCTAATACGGATTTGCGGATGCATATACTTGCATTACATATGTATGCATTACTGTTTATTTACGGTGTCATTTTTCTAAATAAGTTTTTTTATGGAAAAGATGACAGACGAGCGGGCAGGCCATTTTTTTTTTATATAGACAAGTGGACGGACGAGCAAGCGGTCCCACATGATGGTAAGTGGTCACCGCCGCCCATGGATACTTTCAATACTGGTTGCGAGAGCGCTGCAGACATATTTATAAGTGACATAGGTGCCAACACGACAACTCATTTCTTCTCTTCGGTTGTAAAACTAAACGAAAGCCATCTGCTCAACAAGCTCAAATAAACTGCACGCCTGTAATGTAATAGTATGTGCTAAATGCTTATTAACTTCACTTGGTCAGAACACGCAATGCACGCACGCTATAGGTTAGATCTCAATTGTTGGGTGACTTGGTTAGGGGTGGCACAAATAAAATCCACTACATTCATTAAGGTTAAAATATTCGCTGCTTTATCCCAATATATATATACCAAAGTACATTTTTACTCGGGATTGTTAGATAAAATACTCATTGCGACCTAATGTTCTAGCAATAGAGTATGTATCTAACATTGAGACCTGTACAAATATAAGCGGTATTCGCTGCCGTCTGCCGTAACGATATTTGCATGAGTACGAGATAATTACTACGTTCAGACATAGGCAATAGTGTCTAACCGCTTCGGGCAGTGATATACCACGTATATCACGCGACTTGCCGTACTCGTACAAAATACCCGGCTGGATATCGCCTAGACATGATCGCTACCGCAGGCGTCAGCGAATATCGCTTATATCTGAACAGGCCTTAACTATTCGATCAGCCTGTGTCTCTCTACTGCTCGCCAACACACACGTTCTTCTTCTCGTCTCATGCAGTCACTACCGCGAAACATCTTCAAGTCGTCGATCCACCTGGCTTTCACGCGTTCCACGCTGCGCTTCCCGGTATGAGGCCTCTACTAGAGGACTCGTCTACATTATCGGTTATTGGTGCCATGACAAATGTGACCTGTCCATTGACGCTTCAGCATGCTGATTCTATGTGGGTGACAATACTTCTTTACCGAAGCTTTTGTTTCGGATCTCAACGCATAAAGAAACTCCAAGCATAACCTTCCGCTGAGTGATTTTAAATATAATCCATCTGTAGTAAAGTATTTAATAAAAAGAGTCAACCCTGCCACCGGTGCACTGGCCACGACATCCGAGCATTACACTTCTGGTTTTTTTTTTTCATTTTTCCCGCATTTTGTTTTAGCCGGCCGCCTATCGGCTTTATATAGATTATGTTTCTTTGCTTCGAGCTTGGTCTTTTTGTGCTTAAACGACAATTTTAATCTGATATCGGATGTCGATGTTAAATACGCGTGGTTCATGGAAGAGTTGTGAAAATGATTATAATTTACTTTGTGTTTTATAATTTTTTATTATAAACTGATAACAATAATTTTTTTGTTCAAATTATACTGTTTATTTATTGTATTTTTAAATATTATACTTATAAGTATGTTTATGTAATTGTAGAATGTAATATTAGGATTCCGGTTAGAAAAAAAATATATTAGTGTATTTTAATATCTATGATTAGTGACTACCTATGTAATAATAGAAAAAGATTAATTCTCGATTTTAGTGTGTGGATATTCAATTTCATAATCGATTTAAAAGTAATTACCTTAATGTCTGCTATTAATGTACAAAATTAGAGAATTTTAGAGGAATTTAAAGTCTAGTGGTTATTTTCCACAAAGATTTTTTTAGGTTATATTTATATAAATCAATGCATCATTTTAAGAACTTTTACATGAATGCATCTGGATATAATTTTTACTGGTAGAAGATATGGATGCGGCATATATATGATAGATACGACTGACATAAAACTGCCGTAAAATGTACATAAAACAACAGTGACTACAGTGAAATGTACAAACTTGTTTAAGCAGCGCTTCTGTGATGGTGTCAACATTTGTCGATTTTGACCGATGTTGACATAAATCGATGTTTATTGGCGACCTAATCAATTTACCACCAGCTGAACTACATTGTCACGTTCTTGCTATATTAAGAAATTATTAACTAGTCAAAATATTTAAAACCGGACTCTTCAAAAACATAAGTCACAAATATTAAAAAAAATATTCCATACAGGGCTACCACTTCAGGGCTGTCAGTATGACAGACAGAGCGACAAATCCCTTAATGGATTGATGAGAACTCAAGATATGGAACCATTTGTAACGAGAGTAATGTAGTATGACGGAATCCTAAGTGACCCGATTAAGGTACCGTCAGCAAAGAAACTCACTGGACACTGGAACGCGACGTTAATTTAACTTAAAGACCTTATTGTCGGGATGGACTTATTGACTTCGATTAAGATTATCTAACTTAAAAAAATTGTTGTTTCAAGGTTATGTTTAAATAAAATCTTTCTATAACATCTGATTTGTCAAATAAGGTTCACTCCAACATTTTTTTCGACTATGACATTTTGATGAAGCTTACCATACCATCAATCTGTATCTCTGCATTGCTGGATATAGGCCTCTGTCGACTGCAAACTACCTTCGGCACTTCTCATTCTCTAAGTTGTCCACGCGATCGCGGAGCGCGTCCCACACTGCGCTTCCCGGTACGAGCCATTCGATGACTCTTCTATCCATTCTCTTATCGATCCTACGGCAAATATGAGCTGCCCTCTTCAACATGCTGATTCTGTAAGCTGTACCGTCAGAAGCTACGTTGACCACGTATGACATCTTCTGTCAGAGGGTGGTATGTAGGTCAGTTAGACGCGCTCACTCCCACATACCACACTTGACTGAGCGGCCGAGAAGTATAACAACGTCCTTCATCCTTCAATTATGAATGAATGAATAAACCATTTATTAGTTTAATAACAACTCTCTACACTTATACATACATCAGAAATCAATATGAATAGAAAGCAATTGCTATTATTATTCCCAATTATTTTAACAATTCTTGCCTATTTTTACAGGCTTTTATTTAACTTCACCTGTTAGTATGTTTGGAATAAATCTTGCAAGCCAAATTTGAACCACTTCCTCTAAACTTATGATGACAATACACTAAAATGACAGAAATAACCTGATGCTGCAGCCAGGATTGTCTCCTCACGAGGGCACTCTTCAACGGTTAGTAGCACGGACATGAAACTTTGCATATACGTTTAATTTTGATAGCTAAACATGATCTTCACCATGAACTGATGCTGCAACCAGGATTATCTCCTCATGAGGGCACTCCTCAACGATCAGTAGCAGAGATATGTAACTTTGCATGTAGGTTTAATTTTGATAGCTAAATATGATTTACACCATGAACTGATGCTGCAGCCAGGATTGTCTCCTCATGAGGGCACTCCTCAACGGTCAGTAGCATGCACATGAAACTTTACAAAACAAAACATGATTTTCTATCATAATGATGCGTTACTTGAAATGGATAGATTGAGAAATATTTCTAACTAAAAAGTTGTAAATAAAATAATATAAAAAATACGTTTTCTCTACACATCTTTACACATCATTTACGTTTACACATCTTCACTATTGATATTGAAAAGACAAAGGAGGAGAAATTGCATTCCAGACGAACGGCTTGCACATGCACACCGTAACGGGCGTGTAGGCCAAACAGCGCGCTATCGTTCATCGTAACAATAGAAACGCCCAACTCCAGCGCCTCTCATTGCATCAATATAAATAAGGGCCGATCCCGGCCCAAGTTAGCGATCCCGCGGTATCCCCCCAATGCAACGCCCTAAGCCGAGGTCCGGTCCTTCCGCCGGTTCACCGGCGGGGGAGCCCTTAGACTCGTTGCAACACACATCTTGTTCCTGACTGAGCGCCTTCTGCGCTCGCCCTAAATTAAACACGACCGGTGACTCTTGAAAGGCCACTAGGGCCACAAGAATTTAGCCATTCCGAAAAAAAGAAAAAATAAAACAAGTTAGTCAACTCGCAGTCAATACACCACAGTAAACACATGTCTAATAAATAGTTAAGTCTGTACTGAATGTAAGTCTTGAAAGTGGTTCACTGCGTTTTTTCCTTCTTCACAATCCCAGCCACAACACAGTGCGGGTAATACAGGCCCGCACACTTGTTGAGAACAAATAATTCAATAAAAACTTATTTTATTCGTTTTAGTACATGGCTCGCGTACAAGCTTTTTTAAAAAACGTTTTTTTTAATATTATTTTATTTTTTATCATATTATTCGGTAACATGCCATCAGCCTGTGTTTCTTCACTGCTGGCTGAACCTATCCAAAGCCTCGCCTCATCCGGCATGCGAATAAATATTTGCATCAATTTTATTCTGATGGACGCACAGCTTAATCTAGCATCGCATAATTAAACCGAGCTTACTTGCTCAACATTTTTAATTATTCCACTCAAAATAAAAATAAAGCTTCTCATATCTTCGTAACCAGTTTCACCGCCAAAGCATTTCATAAAAGAGCTTTAATGTAGTAAAATGTTAATGCCGCTAATCGAAAGGACAGCAGCTTAAGGAGTGCGAACAAGTCCTGAGATATGTTGAAAAATACGCGATCTTTCGCGCGATGAGATCTTTACAAATGGGAATTAATATATGACACTATCTTCCTAAAGAATTGATGACAGATATTGGATTACTTCAGGACTACTTGTTATTTTTATGCAAACCTTTTTAGCGATTTTTTTTTATAGAAAGTGTCTTATAAGCATCTTGCCTTTTTGCTGATAGATATTGATGCGATAGTCTGCGATACATGTTGATAAAAACTACAAAAGTTGTCATGTTCAGAAGAAATCGCCGCATACTTTAATGGATTTGGGAATTATAATAGTATTTTAAAAAAGTGTAGCCATGTGTTGTCGGCAGACTTGAAAATAACACGACCCCATCTCTACCCACGAGTGTTGTAAACGGTGATAAAGAGATAAGAAAACTACACCATTCGAGGAATCAACAACACCTCCATTAGAGTGGACTCAGCAACCCGATACAATACATCCCTCATTTACAAGACAATGTTCATGAGGTGGCCCGTGTCCAACAGTGGACTGATAACAAGGTGCAATGACAGTATCCTTATCATTATCACGTACATTTAATACATCCAGCTGTTGATAAAAAAAATAATTATAACAACCTTCATAGATGTCGCAAGGAATCTCACAGCTAGTAAAAGAACTAGTTACTCGAGTTATGACAGCCAAGATCAAGATCGATGTCTCTATCGGTCATTGTGCTATCGATTTAATTGCTCAAGTCTATTAGCATAATCGCGGTCATAATTAGTGACGCTTATCTTGTATCGGTCGTTGTCAATCGTCGAGATTTTTTTTAGTTTTTACGCTTCTCGTTTCGTTGATTACGGTTTGGCAAATTAAACGCGACACTGCGGTTTAATCGATTCTTTTTATTTGTCAACTTATTTTGGATATAATTTAAATTTATAGTGTTTATAGTGACATCTTGATTACTTCGTAACGGTTTGAACTCTTATTTGAACGAGCAGCATATAATACTAAATAAGCAGCAAATCTTGATCAACAACCAATCCTACCATTTTCCCAGCCCTTTAACCCAATACATTCCTTAATCTGCAAAGGCAGGCAGCGCATCCGGGGGCGTGCCAACATTTGTGATTCTGTACTGATGGGGACATGTATCGCGGATGTCCACGGACGACAGTATCCACTTACCACCAGGTGGACTGTGTGCTCGTCTGTTGTCTTCTTTCTATAAACATGATAATATATTTACCTTAATTACTACACATTACAGTAATGTAACGTCACATCCACTTGTACAAAAGGAGTAGATACGTCAACAATCCGCCACCCACTACTGAAACGGCATGCGTAGGAGTCGCACGTCGCGCCTATCAGTCGCACGGAATCGCAGCGAGTCGCGGCGAGTCGCGCCGACACCGCTGATTTATACAACCGATTTGTTTGTGGGAAATTGTTTAATGTGCACATGAAAATGAACTGTGTCCTGTATAAAGGAGAAGATATAAATACTGTATAGATCAGTACTCAGCGACCTTTTTTCACTTGCCACATTTACGTGAATATAAGTGTGTAGCCACACTTATATTCTTTTTATATACGCCTGAATTAAAAATATATGTAATATAATTAAAAGTGTATGGATTAAAAACAATAAAAAAAATCCAAGACCACATTGAAGACCACAGTAATCCAAGAATTGAGCCACCCTCCTTCTAGCTCTGATTTAGTTCTATGTGACTTGTTTCTCATTCGAAAAGTGAAGCTTGAACTCCGTGGCACTCTTTTCGACTGCCCTGAAGACGCTCGGAATGCTTTTATGGCAGCTGTTGAGGATCTCGCTAAAGAAGAGTATCGCCTGTGCTTTAAATCTTGGTTTAGTTAGACGAATAAATCGCTGTATACTGGAGAGTATTTTGAGAAGTTGCAATAAATATTTGTGTTGTAACCCAAATATTTTTTGTATCTCAAAATTTACCTAGTCACCTGTAAAAGAGTATACAATATATCCGGATCCGAAATATCACATCACTAACAACCCTAGTGAACACGCTGACGAAGCCGCAGGCAAAGGCCAGTGTAAATTGTAAGTGATTAAAACTGCAATTCCAGTCCCAGCCCAATCAATAGTTTCAAATAATCATGAACATCGCATGTCTGTATGTAAAGGTACCGAGTGTAGCTACAAAGGACCTTTTGTACATCAAAGCGAATGCTCGCGCTATCTCGTGCAGTATCTACAATGACAGTGGCTCTCAAATTTATCCTACCTAATCCTTACAATTATTATAAATATAAAAATCGGTTTTTTGTTTGTTACTTAATAACCAGGCAATAAGAGACAATTTAGGAGGGGGAGCCCTCAGCCGCTGGGCGCATTGGACTGGCCATCTGGACCCCTCTCTCGCAGAAGCCTCGTGAAATGTTCCCGCTTTATCCTATTTCCCCAATGTACGTTGGTACGTGTTTCAATAGTGAGTGAGATATGTCTGAGCCCATTCCCATCCTATCCCTCTCCATTCTCCCAACCCTTCCTCCAAATTCATTCCTTTAAATCTCCAAAGGTAAGCAGCGCATTCGGGGACGTGCTAACATTTGTCATTCCGGACTGATGTTGGCATGTATCGCGGATGTCTATGGACGACAGTATCCACTTACCAACAGGTGGACTGTATGTCAGTCTGCCGCGTTCTTTCTGTAAAAAAAAATACGAATTTCATTGATACTAAATGACAATGACAAAAATGTGTGAGTATAATTAATTATGTACATTTTTTTCATCGTTGCTATTCTGCCATTTCAAGCATTCTAAAATCTATTCATGTATGTGTCACAAAACATGATGCTGCCAATACTTATGTGCCAATAGTCACATGCAGTAATATTTTTTGCCAATAATCAAACATGACTAAAATAGAGAGGGATAGATAACGCAATCTGTCCATCGCTACATGTCCCGTCTAATTGCGCTGTAATCAATTGTAAAAATTAGTCAAAAGTTGATGAGTGAAAGGCGAGTCAAAGGAAATGTTTCGTTGCATCGATGAGTGGATCGCCGTCACTAAAATTTACTCGTGACATTGTCGTAGGTGCGAAAAATTTCACGAACTTCCGTTACCTAATTCAATGCAATCAGCCCTTTCAGTAACCACTGCTGGACATGGGCACGAGAGAGTCATGCTCATGAGGGATGACGCTGCTGGTTAAACGGGTCGGCAAATCCACTCTTTTTGAGATGGTGTAGTTCCTCAGCGCTTGTGACAACGGCTTTGTTATCCATTGGTGCGCCACTTGATGTTGGCCGGCTATAGAAAACCATCACCCCATCTCTCCCCGTCGGTGTAATAAAAGGCGACTGAGAAATAATAAAGTATTTAATATCTATGACTTAAAGGTTCATGTAATATAATTTAGAATGTGGCCACTGGGAAAGAGTAATTTTACATTATCTCCACATCTTTTCTTATGTTCTTTGCGTAGTTTGAGCACCGCATCGTTAGCTAAGCCACCTTGTACACTAGACGATCCTGCGATAGCCGCACAGTTAGTCGCAACTAATGTGACACTGTTCGGATAATGTATAGGCTCTTTAGATGCGCCGATAAACTCCGGGGGGATGCTAGTCGAGGATATTATGGCTCTATATGAGGTGGATAGTTGACTTTATATTTAAGTAGTATTGGAAATGATATTATTTGCAATATTGAGTAGGTACTATACTGCTGTCCTAAGTCTTACGTAGTAACATATATGACGAAAGCATGGACGAAGGCGGCTTACGAGCATACAGTCCACCTGATGGTAAGTGGATACTGTAGCCCATGGACATCCGCTACGCTTGCGGATACGCTGCCTACCTATGGAGATTAGGAATGGATTTGGTGAAAGGGTTTTGAAAATGGGGAGGGATAGGATGGGAATGGGCTCTGGCATATCTCACTCCCTACCGAAACACGTACGTACTCGTACATTGGGGAAATAGCATAAAGTGGGAAATGCAGTACAATTCAAGGTAGTCTTCTGTGAAGTTCAACATTATGATAATATTCGGAAATTGAAAATAATCAAAGAGAATAAACAATGGACATTCTTTTTGTTTTATCCAAAACTCCAAGTTTCTTGCTGGATTTTAAATTAAGGACGATTTTACCATTTTTTTATATTTTTCTCGAGTGTCATGAAAATTCACATGTCTTTTTTTCTTTTTTTTCTAGAATAATAAAAATGTATAATAATATATTTTAAAAATAAATTTAAAAATCCGTTACTATGTACATTAACTAGTTAATCTGCAGATAGTAGATATAGTGTGATCATTTAAAGTGCAAAATCTAGTTTAAAATACAAAAAAAATATATTGACATTACCATACTATTACGTAATAAAAAAAAGGCAACTAATAGAAGAATATTAATTATTATGCCAATCGGTACCAACCATCGTTGTGGGAATAAACTAGACGACACATCATACGTTCTTATCAACCTGGCTGGCAACTTGGGGGACTGAATCAAATGAGGAGGTGTTCAATAAAAATGCAATAAAATTTGAACTTAAATACAACACAATAATTCCTTTCCATTTCCAAAAAATCATATGAATTAAAGAATTGGAGACACAACATAGAACATCATTAGACTCTAACGTGATTGTATGTCGTATGTACTTTCTAATTGATGCCACCAATTCAACATATTGTTATGTCGCAGCGTGACAGTTTACGGTGACCGGTCAATTTCTTCAATTCGTCGGTCCACGTAGCTTGAGCGCATCCCACGGTGCGCTTCCCCGTACGTGGCCTCCGTTGGAAGACTCGGCTGTCACTTATCGGTTATTTCTCATTAATTACCCGACTGCGGAATCCCAACGGAATCCAGACGATGGGTGATAGACTGGATTCCATCGCCCTTGAGGGATTAACCGTGTTATATGTAGCGGGAGCTGGTGTACCTCAGTGAAGCTTCGGAGGCGATATGATGCATAAGTTTTTGTATTACTAACCTCGTTTGCAAATCTGTACTTACACTATTATTATTTAAAATATGATTCTGAACCATCTCGTCTCTTCCACGATGAGCCAAAATTGGGGAGAGACGGTATAACCTCTGGCGGAAGCACAGTTGCTAGTGTTCAGGACCCCAGGGAGAGAAACCAGCAGACGATAGCGGTATTGCAGAGGGCCAGCCACCACGGAAGCCTAACCGCCTGACATTTTTTTTTTATTTATATTGTATGGACAGGAAAAAATTTAAAAAACTTATTTTTGTTATCAGATTACATTCACCTCATTATTAATTTTCCATTGCAATAATTCTTTTACAAAAATACACCAGTACCCTAATTAAGGTACAATGGCAAACCTGATATCTGCCCTTCGATATAAAATTTCGGCGCATCGAATGTCATCATTGTGCGTAAGAGCAGGACCTAAATTAATCGCGTGAAATTGTAAAACTGATATTCATTACATTTTGAAACTTATTCTCGAATTTTAAGGTTTAATTTCGCTTGTAGAGTTTTGTTGTCGTATAATATTGGAAGCCTTGCAAGAAAGATGCGTGTAGAGATAAGAGTGATTTTGTTTTTTCTTTTTTAAATTCATAGTGAGATGCAAAGATTAAGCCTTTTTTGTGCGTTACAAGAAGAATGATGGTAATGATTTGATAAAATCCATGTCATACAAAAGTATTAAGACGTTATCACTGTATATACCTATGTCGTATATTGATTGATGTATACAAAGTAGGGGTGTACTGAATAGCAAAAAAATCACTATTCGCGAATATTAATACGATTAGTGCCTAACCTACTACGCACGCACTTGTAAAATTACTAAGTATTTAATTTGAAGTTCAATTTAAAGTTAGTGCTGTGACATCGTCTCAAGTGGATGCCAGTGTAATCTTGAGAGCTGCGTTTTGTTAACTTAATACGCGAATGTGTTTACAGATCTCATGTGATATCGTAATTGTTAAATGCTACTTAGGTTTTGTTTATTAATTAGAACAACATCTAATGTACGAACGATCGATCTCAAACTTGAGTACGGTTCATTAATACGGGCCTAAGAGATCCCTTTTATAAAACGTATTCAGCTACATTACCGTATCTTTAGACCTACCGTCACGGCAATGTAAGCCCATTTAGCAAAGCGTGTTTGTCCAATTATATATTAATAACATCATTGTTTTTTTTGTATTTTCTCGTCACAAAACCGCGCAGTTTTATTGCGCGCTCCGCGATACGAATATCGTTACGATTTTAATTACTTTTTTTATTAGTAATAAGTCTTTGTTGATTAATCGTTTAACTCTTAGCTGTGGTACATTCCTCAGTGTGCAGTCTCCTATAAAACATTGATATTATATTTGCAGATAGCGTAACCATTTACCGTTTACGTTTACCGTCCACCGTTTACTGTCATGATTTAATGGGTTTTTTTCGTTTCTTATATAGCAACAGCGCAATTAGCGCATTCTACTGCAAATATACTGCATTTCCCACTTTATCCTATTTTCCCAATATACGTACATATTTCGGTGGTGAGTGAAATATACCTGAGCCAATTCCCACCCTATCCTATCCCTCCCCATTTGCCCAACCCATTCTGCAAGTCCATTCCTATATCTCTAAAGTTGGGCAGCGCATCCGGGGGTCATACCAACATTTGTCATTCTGTACTGATGTTGGCGTGTATTGCGGATGTCTATGAAAGATAGTATCCACTTACCATCAGGTGGACTGTATGCTCTTCTGCCACCTTTATTCCATAAAGAAAAGGGGGAAAAAATGTGCTGGTGCTAGTTTCTTCGCAATTAACAGTTCGTTGAAGTCCGATTCCATCGAAGTCCGAGTAAGTTGGGAGCCGCTCTGTACAGTGATAGTAAGTTTACTGAAGACAAGAGTTGAACTCCCTGCAAGCACACGAAAACCGCAGTCTTATGCTTATATTTGTACCTCACAAACATAGGATAGGATAGGATAGGATAGGAATGGATTCTGGCGATATCCATTCACTACCGAAACACGTACGACGTACGTATTATACATTGTAGGAATAGAATAAAGTAGGGAAGTCAGAAATATAGGGAAATTTTGTCACTTATTTCTTAACAAACAAAAAAAATACATTAGTCGCTAACATGTATGTATTCTATAACATAAAAGTATGATATCCACAGACATCGAGCTATGATGATATGCCTAAAAAACAAATCAAAGTTGAAGCTGTGTAATTCAATCCCAGGGCAGTTTATAGAAGCCACCTCACACTGACGTCAAACAGATTTTATTGTTTTTAGTTGAAATTGGATAACTCGTACAATTAATATAACAAAGCGTCTGCAAGTAGAGCGTGTGACCATGTAATGTTACACGGACAGACAAGCGTGAAGTGTGAAAGCTGGGGGTTTGGGTTGCGTACGAGTATGTTTACGGTAAGATGATCAGTGAAAGAATAGTCAATAGTTGTATGAAAACAATTTAATGTGGCATTTACATTTTGTACTCATGTTACTTTGATTTATTGCCTCATATTTTTTATACGGGTTATATTTGTAAATTGATTCTTGATTGTCACTAGGTCGGCGGTGAGGAATGAGGAAATCCGCATGCTACAGTTTAAAAACAAACTGGACTATGTGTATCCACCAATCCGCGTGGTGGATTATGGCCCCAAACCCCTCAGTGATTTAGTAGGGAAGGCCTGTGCCCTGCAGTGGAATATTAAACGCTGATACAAGTACAAGCGGTTCGATTAGCCGCTGTTTATGAATGAAATGCGCGGCGTTGCCACTCACTGATAGCGACTAACAATATTTTGTGGATATTTACGGTAAATAGTGAATGTGTAAATAAAATAATAAAAACAAATACCTAAAAACAATTTTGAAGCATTTAATTTTTTCCCCGCGCATCAAGACTGCTAGGTCCGTTTACTGCTTTCTATTGTTATATTTTCCATTGATAATTATTTTTATCTTTTAAATTTTGCTAACAAACGATAACCCCAGACCTTTTTCTCAAGTTGAATGTTGTCAATTCCCAGTGGACGTACTATATAGGCGATTGAAAACAGAATTAGAATTTTAATCACTCACTCACCTCAATTTTGACTAATACTTAGAAATTGGAATACTAATATTGTTGTTATTATGTTTGTTAAGTTAATAATTCTTAATTAGATATTAAATTGTTAGATATTAAGTTATTGCTATGTACTATATGCCCGATCAGGGCAGACTGTTTTAGTTATTAACCATAGCTTATAAGATATATAGCTAACATAAACAGCGCAACAGTAAATAACATGTTAATTCTAATAGAAAACACAGAAATGCATGCAAACCAGAATTTCTGATAAAGTTATATTTCTGATTATGTATGAGCAATGCGAAATCAAAAGCAGCGAATGAAAACAATTTGAAATAGCTTAGAAGGTATTAAAATGAGAGGTGAAATAGGTATTCAAAAATATTTCAGTATGGAATGGAAAGCGTAAGATCGTTCCTAGAATAGATTCCTACAAAATGCCATGTTGTATGAAACTCTGTTATATGAGACAAGTACAAAAGGTATGTTATAGTTAAATAGAAACGTATAGATAATTAGAAAATAATATATAAACGTCACACAAATATAAACATATACATACATAATAAAACATAAATATATGTGAAGTATTGAAATATAACTATTTGTAAAGATGGAGACTAATGAACGTAACTGACCTTTGCTTTTACAGACGTTGACTTTTAAAAACTGCTATTCGATTTCGAACGATATTTGCATACGAAATTTTATTACAAATTTCTTTTCCTAGGTAAGTACCTACCAATAACAAGAACGTTAAAGTTAGATGTTCGCTCCCCGCTGTGTTAACAGTTTGGATTGAACTATTCGCGCGTCATACAAAGTTTTATTAATAAACGAAAGTTGTTGAGCATAAAAAATGTGAGAGAACTCATAATAATGACTGGTTCGCACGTTAGATTTCTCTCCATAAACGTCAAGTTTGCCGCCAAAAGCAATGCTATTAGGAATGCAGCGTTAGTGTTACAGTTTTGCCCAAGAACGTTTTCTGGTCAAAGGAAAAAGCCAAAAATTAAAAAACTGGAGTTGTTGGGATATTGATTAATAGATTAATTGAACCCACAGTTAATGACCCGAAGTTCGCGCGAAGCTCTTTCTTCTCGCGCTGCACCGTCATTGTTACAAATTATAAAAATGCGTAATTGCGCTATGGTTGTAACAAAAAATTGATTGCCTTTGAATAAACCTCTGATACAGAAATAAAATAACTGGCAATTAAACAACTTTGAACGGTTTAAATCGCGTATATTTGACATTATTTATATCCCGACGTTTCGAACACTTTGCAGTGGACGTGGTCACGGGGTGACTAATTGATTTTATTTGTCACTTGAGTTTTTACCATAACTCAAGTTCTCAAGTGTCATTTTATTTACCACGTCCACTGCAAAGTGTTCGAAACGTCGGGATATAAATAATGTCAAATATACGGGATTTAAACCGTTCAAAGTTGTTTAATTGCTATGTATAGTAATCGCGAAAACCTAAGAAAATAATAAAATAACTGCTCCAAAAAAATTAAAAGTATTGAGATATTTAAGATAATTACATTATTTAATTTATTACATTATTTATAAATTCTTTAGCTTGAGTCGATAACAAATAAATAGTCAGTCGACAGTAATATCACAATCTATAAATCCATAGTGGTAATATTAAGAAAATTGTTAACATTTTAAACTCACTATCGGCGCGGCGTTGGCGACATCCACAATAAATGATAGATGGTGTTCATTTTTTCATTTACTGGGTTGCCGGTCACTCGGTATATGTATTAAAATTGTGTAATAACGTGCTTATGTGAATGTTATTTAGAGTTTAAACCATAGACAATTATTTTAAGTTTATAATCTCACATTTATAAAACGATAATGTTTATATGAATACTATTATATACATATAATCTTTTCTTTTTATCAATTAATAAATTTATATAACTTAATATTTTCATATGTCTTTATCTATTAAATGGATCTTAAATACATTTATTTTACTCGACTAGCCGCTAGGTGACACAATAAGAATAAACAAAATTATTTATTGTGGAAAACCAACCATGTTCATGACCTGACTGAGCTTTATTAAATCTATTTCCAAAAATAAATTTCATAATTATATTCTTTTAATATTAAGAATTAATTGTATAGTAAATAATAATGTTGAATTATGTTTAATTTAGTTAAGTTTTTGTTTAGTTTAATGTTATTAAACTAAACGAACTTAGGTTCTGCTGTTTCATAACAGCAGCTGCTGTTTTCATTGTGTTTCAATGTAGACTGACTTAAAAAACTTGTTGTTGAAACAAGACTAGTAGTGGCCGCCGGGCTCCACCCGCGGGCTCGATAAACTCACGGAGGCGGGAACCGCTCGCAATCGGACCGCCACGCCACCATCTTGAATAATGGCGTCGCATTATTTATGGCGCGCTTTATCAAACTTCTCGCATATTTCAGTTGCTATCTTTTGCTATTGGACCTTTTAGTGCATATAATTTATTGCAATCTTGATATTATTTTTATAATATATTTTTTTCTTCTCATGGCAATTATTATTTATTAAGTAGTATATTATTCTTCTGGCAATGGTGCAATTAGCACATTCTTCCAGTGTCAAGTGTTTTTCATAATAACCCTAACCTACTAGAATACATTTTTTTATGGAATATATGGCAGACGAGCGGGCGGGCCACATGCTGGTAAGTGGCTACCACCGCCCATGGACACCTACAACACCACGGGCTATGCGGGTGCGCTGCCGGCCTTGCAAGGATCATGTTCACAGCTTTATAACTATACTAGACTAAGGGAAATACATTTCAAGAGAATGTGAAGCCTTCATTTTCAAATAAAACAAATTCAACATGGGTGGTATTAAAACAAATATAATCAGCAATAAAAGCAGTTAATCGCTTACAAAATGGTATTTTTATTGGTTATTAATAATTAGTCTATGGCGTGGGGCTGTGGGACCCGCAGGTTATCAGATAAAAGTGGTGGAATCTGTTTTATGGAAATGCGTTGAGTGATATTAGCCATTAATTGGCATTTTACGATTCTAGTGATGGCCTCACGCATACATGCAAATCTATCATATATAAAATCACAATTGCACAACTCTATTTATATTTATGAAGGCGACAGACGAGCAGACAGTCCACCTGATGGTAAGTGGATACATATATACTGTCCAGAATGACAGACACTGGCACGCAACCGGACGCGCTGCCTACCTTTGAATATTTAAAAATTAATTGGGAGAAGCGTTGGGAAAATAGAAAATAGGGAGTATAACGGGAGTTTTCCTCATCCCATTACTTCTCGCAAACCGCCTCGGAGACGATATGGTACGATGGGGAGTCAAGAGTCTAATAGAATAAGGATTTATAACTTCATTACTCTCTCCTTCTTTGTGACATGTGATGTTGGCTACCTATAGAATAACAGCATCCATATCTCTTCCCGTGAGTGTTTCAAAAGGTGACTAAGGGATAACAAAGCCGCTACCACAAACCCCGAGGAATTACAGCGCCTCTAAAAAATGGACTCGCCAACCCGCTTGACCAGCGTGGTGTTTTGTGGCCTTGCATCCCTCATTTACGAGACAATGTGCATGATTAGATCCATATCCAGCTATGGACGCTGAAAGGGTTCATTGCCTTATGCTCTCGTTGCACTATATATGTGTGTGTGTGTGTGTGTATATATATATATATATATGTATATACGTGTGTAACGGGTGTCCCAGATCGAGCGCAGGATTTAATTTAGAAAAAAAAAAGTCATTGTTTCACCGACTATGTGACATGTGGCACCGTCCTGTTGGAACCACAGTTGACCAAGCCAATCTTGCAATATCTTCCATATCTTCCAATTGGTGCCAAAAAAACTGCTGTGACATGTTCCGATACATCTCTATGCCTACCTAAGTACCGATACCTAAAAAAATGGCCCTATGATCCCGCCGAACCAAATGCCGCACCAATCTGTAACTCTTTGGGGGATGCATTCGTTTTTCTTGAATCTCATGTGGATTCTCCAAGCCCCAGATACGACAATTTTGCTTATTGACGTATCCATCAAGGTGGAAATGGGCCTCGTCACTAAAGATGATTTTTTTGCCAAATGATGGTCCACTTCATACTGCTCTAAAATTCATACTGCGTTGCTCCTCTCCTTCGTGTAGCGTTTCATGTTGACTAATTGCAACAGTCATATGTGACATCTATAAACAAACCAGAGTAGCCAACAGCCAAACAAAATAATGGCGGGAAATTTAAATCCTGCGTTCAATCTGGAACATCTTATATATATTTAGTTTCTTTATTAAGGATTATGTTTTATGTATATAAATTGGTCTAAAAAATGTATTAAATCATTAAAGATTCGTGTTTTATTAACTTGCAACGACTGTATCATGTTAAACAAATAAGAAATTTTAACTTAAATGTAGGTCACGTTGTATTCGTTAAAGCAAATGAAGCCGGGTCGTTGGCATAGTCATAATGCGACGGGACGCACTTCCGCGCTTTCCAATCTGAATGACGCTTATAAACTGTTGATAATAAAGATTAGCTAATACTGGTTAGTAACTGGTGATTTTAACCTAGTTCTCCTTTCACTATAGTATGGTATTCTATCTATAGTAATAGTCACTATAGTATATGGCTATGTAATGTATAGCCTGACCAAGAAAATAAAAAACCTTTCCATTATGCGTAAAACTAATAGAACTAATATCTTCTACTGACAACACTAATTAGCAAATGTGGCGCCCCCAGAGCGTTTTTTTATTTTCCTGGTCAGACTTTACTCAAAATAGAAGCCACTTATGCATTTTTTTACATATGTAGAGGCTATTTTCCAAACACTAAACCGAGAACGGTTTAAAAATCGTCTATTTATTAACCCAGGTCTAGAATTTTACATAAATGAACCATCACTTTACAGAGGTTTCATAAAAGTCATCTCTAACTTGAATCAAACATGCCTATTTTAATCACAGAGTATAAAATGTCTTATAAATATTAATTACAGCGTATAATCACCATAAACATGTCACGGCGTGTAATATCTGAATAAGTAGACATTATATTAATTTCTACCATAATTTTTGGTGTCAAAATTAACGAATGGATAATTATTTCTGGATTGCGTCAATAAAATTCCTTGCCGATCTTGTTTTTTTATTTCCTTCTAGTTAAAGAGGAAAAAATAATTAACTTAACTCGAAATATTTTTAATTATATCTTGTTTCTATTGATTCTAAATATTTCCCTTGCTTCTAATTTCCCGGATATTCCCGTTGGGCATTAAGTCCTCCCCTTTGTGCATGTCGAATACTTGTGCAATGAAATTTAAATAAATAAATATTCAGAGGTTATTTTATAAAATGTCATTTTGTTTTTTGCTTAATTTATCAGATTACTGTTAAAAATCAGATCACATATGTACTTTCAAACTTCAAAACTTTTTTCACAAAGATTGCTCCTAGTGAGGGTACCAATGGACTTCACTATGTTGCCTTAGCTATTTACTTTATGTACATGTACCATGGAAAACGTTGTATGCGTATATTATAAGAAATAAATTATAATTATTATATTATTGAACATTTAAAAATAATGAAGAAATAACGAAATATTCAATAACCAAAGTCAACATAATTATGTATTTTGTTAGTATTATTATAATGTTAATACATATTTTCCGTACGCACTACTTGCCCTTTCGCACTAATTGTGACGCCCTCGGATGCGCTGCTCACCTTTCGAAATTTAAGAATGAATTTGGAGAAAGGATTGGGAAAATAGGAAGGAATAGGGTAAGATGGAATGGGATTGACCTATATCTCACCTCCCCGCTCACGCTCGAAATCTCCTCAGGAAATAAGCTTGCCTTTTTTAATCTTGTACACGTTATTCTTTTTTTGTTTAGGTATTTCAGTGTGTACAATAAATTATTAAATTGAATAAAATAAAAACATAGCATAATATCAACTGGACCTTAGAAACTTGCAAAGTACACACTGCAATACCACAGCCGCTGAACGCACTCGACTGGTCAAGTTACCCCTCTCTAACAGAAGACTCCCCCAATATACGTGTTTCGGTAGTGAGTGAGATATGTTCATTCCCTTTCCACCTTACCCTATGCCTTCCTATTTTCCCAATCCTTTCTCCAAATTCTTTGTTATTCTGAACTGATGTCGGCATGCATCGCTGATGTTTATGAGCGACAGTATCCAGTTATCATCAGGTGGACTGTATGTTCGACTGCCGTCTTCTTTCTTTGTAAGAAAGAAAACATTAGCTCTTCGCGGAACCTTCTGTGACTCTGTGAGAGTGGGGTTACTCGGCCAATCGGGTTTGCCCAGTCAACTGCACGATGCAACAGTTTAAAAATTGAACAGTTAATAAAACCCGCTGACAGGCCAATCGAACTAAACATGGTGAACTAACTCCATAATAATGTAAAACTATGTAGAACAGGTAACAAGCGAATGTTATTTAAACGATTCATTTGAATAATTTAAAATTAAACGATCCGTTGTCCCACTTCTGTCGCCGCGTAACATTATAATTTTCTATCTTAATTTCAGTTTATTTATTGTTATTGATACCTGTTTTTAAAATAAAATATTTTTAACGTCTCAAATTGAGGTTCATACTGCTGCGTTTGTTCAGACGGAGTGAAAGAACCCTTCTCTTTTCACTCCAACAAATTATTTATCAGTAAAGTATAAAAATAATAATAAAAAACATTTATAGAAATGAAATACGCTTAAGAAACTGATTTTATAAAATCAAATGGGCCATTAATAACTATTTACTCTAATAAGATGCTTTTTTACAAATATATTGTTATATAGCAGAATTCCAGTAAAATGCGCAATTATAAGCGTTTTATGAGATATTCACGAACATACAAATACAGATACAGTCTTCACCGAAGCACGTCTTTAGAGATAGCAAATCAGACAGAATGAAAAAAACAGCAATCGAGTCGTAGATTAAAGTAAATTTGAATTTAGGTTTTTCATTAGCGGCCAGTTATTAGGAGTTAGCAGCATGAAACTCGATAAAGGAGATTACTCGAAAGAGTATTTGTTAACGACGGAATGAATAAAAATGTAAAAAGCTAGGGTACTTGTATATGTGTATAGATATTAATTTCGCTTGTATAGTTGTTTCTCTTTAGTGTCTTATAAATGTATGAAAATGTATGAATATCTCTTAAAATCGTTAGGTTTACACTATTTGTATAATGTCCATTTTATAACTATGTATTGTGTAATTGATATTAAAATGATCCCTAGTGTGTCTTTTATTACCCTATTAGGATAATTATTGGTGAATAGGGTAAGTAGGGCATGCTAGGGATAAGTTGTGGGCGCTATGGCGTTCGGGAAACAACTGAGCGCTCCGCCACCTGGCGGACGAATATAATATTTATAGTCCTGAAGCGGGGGACGGGGTTACGTAAATATGTCGCGCAAACCGCGCACCCCGTCCACTCGAAACCGAACGTTATAGCGTCATGATCTTATTAGATCCCTCTTAGGCTAGTTTACATCTAAGTTTTATCTAATAAGAATCTTGTAAATGTATAAAAATGTATAACAGTGTCTTGTATGAATAAATGATCCCCCGCGGGGTAGCGGGAGGGGTACACATATAGAAAAGTAGAAGGGGAAGCCAAAATGGAATAAAAGACGAACCATTTTGGGCTTCCGGCATTCCGATCAGCGGCACCACTCCGAACACTACAAACGGTCAACCAAGTGACTAGGACAAGTAGTAGAACAACAAGTACCTCTGCCCCCTGCCCCCGGCTCTGCTGATATTATCGAAGAAAAGGAAATAAGGCGTTATTATTGTACAACATTCCTATATATACAGTCCACATCCCCCGGCGACCTATAAGGTTGTAGGACAATACTGTCCTCGATCTGTTGAAGAGATCGCAGTAGACAAAAGTGTCCTCAACATCGATGGTCCTTCGAGCAGCCGGATAAGAAGAATCAGCGTCCACGGTTCATCAAGTCGCCAAGTCAAGAATTGCACGGCGTTGTTTAAGGAAGAAACAGCGGGAAGAGACGACGCGTCGTACTCGTCCGTGCATACAAGTCTTGATTTACGTCTTGATTTCCACGTCCTGATTTCCACGTCATAAACATCTCAATTTCCACGTCATAAACGTCTCAATTTCCACGTCATAAACGTCTCAATTTCCACGTCATAAACGTCTCAATTTCCACGTCAAAAACTACAAACCGTTGTTTTCACAATGCCGTTAACAACGAGATCACAGAGCCGGACGGGATCGCAGAGCGGAGCACAAACCACTACGGAATCAACATCTGCCACCACGGAGTCCACAGCCACGACTTCCGCTACCACGGGCACAGGCACCACAGCGACAGGGACGACGACCACCAGCGGCGGTACTACTAGCACCGAGGCCACTATGAAGACGACTTCGGCGGCAGCGGACGTCACGATCGTTCCACGAGCCGCAAGCGTCACGGCGAGGTCACACCGCTCTACCGCATCCGCCAAGAAGAAGGAACGTCTGGAGGTCGAACGTACCTTACTACAGCTGCGCCTGCAAGCCAAGGAGCAGGAACTCAGGCTAGCGGAATTAGAATCGGGCTCCGAGGCAGATGATGAAGAAAAGGAAGACAAAGACCAATCGTTCCGGTTAGAAAAATGGTTGAACCGGAACGACGCACCCCCCCCTGTACCCCCGCAGGAGGCGGAGCCTAAGTCTCGCAAGATCTCGCCGATAAAGTATGAAGGAGGACGAGGACGGGGAGCTTACACCGCCAATGATGAAGATGACGGAAATAAGCACCGAGAGCATAGTACGTCTCGGCCCGCACGCCCTACCGCAGACATCGTGGAGCAAATGGCCTCTGCGATCTCCAAGGCGGTGAAGATATCGGCGAGGGAGACACCAAGGTATATAACCGAGCTGCCTACGTTCGACGGACATGGCAGCGCATGGTTGGGGTTCAAGGGCGCGTATGAGGATTCAAGGCGCGCCTTCATGAAGAGCGACAACCTGGCACGGCTAAGAAAGAGCCTAAAGGGTACCGCTATGGAGGCGGTAGCAAGCCTATTCACCGCCCACCGAGAGCCGGACGAAATTATGGAGGCTCTCGGAAGAAGATTCGGGAGGCCGGATGCACTCGTCGCGTATGAGGCAGAAAACTTGCGATATTTGCGCAAGCTGACCGACGAGCCCCGCGACCTCTGCGTATTCGCCAGTAAGGTGGCCAACGCCGTGGCCACCATACAGGAAATGAAAAGGGAGAACTACCTCTATAGCCCCGAGTTAGTCCGGGCTATAATGGACAAATTCACCCCAATACTGAAGAACAAATGGTACGACTTTGCGAGCGCATGGGAACACGAGGTGCCTACACTAAACCTACTATCGACGTTCCTGAACATAGAAGCCGATAAGTGCAGTGCCTACGCACCACCC
Organism: Sesia apiformis; assembly: GCA_914767545.1. Taxonomy (NCBI): domain Eukaryota; kingdom Metazoa; phylum Arthropoda; class Insecta; order Lepidoptera; family Sesiidae; genus Sesia; species Sesia apiformis. The sequence goes on from OU611964.1 coordinate 649,154, forward strand.
GAAGTCATTAATCCCATCGCCGTACCTACAAGAGAAAGGTCCGTACCTGCGAATATAAAAGAAAAAGCAATAAGGAGGAAAACCGAACGTACATACAGCGCCACTACCGACGGAAAGGGGAAGCCCGAATACAGCGCCCCTACCAACGGAAGATGGAAGTATGAACACAGCGCCTCTACCGACGGAAAGGGGAAGCCCCAATACAGCGCCCCTACCAACGGAAGATGGAACTATGAACACAGCGCCTCTACCGACGGAAAAGGCAAGTTTGAATACAGCGCCTCTGCCAACGGAAAGGGGAAACATGATTACAGCGCCACAACCGACGGAAAAATGAAGCTTTGCCCACTATGCAAGGAAGATCACAGCTTGCCTTCGTGCAAACAATTTGCAGACAGCGATATCGACACCCGCTGGGAAATAGCAAAAAGAAATAACATCTGCTTCCGTTGCCTGTCTAGCAACCATCGCCGGGGCAACTGCCGAGTTAAGCCATGTGGGCACAGCGGTTGTGGGATGGCACATCATCGGCTGTTACATCATACGCGTCGGACTCCATCGCCAATAGTGAAGTCAGAAGAGCCCAAAGAAGAGATAGTTACGTCTACAACGGAAGTTGTCAACAAGGCCACCTCCGCAAATTCAATACCACATCGACGCCGAGCGTATCTAAAGATAGCACCCGTAGTGCTTGCCGGACCACACGCGAAGGTACATACGTACGCGTTGTTCGACGAAGGCAGCACCGTCACCATCATTGAGGATGCTATAGTAGACTCCCTTGGCATCAACGGGCCAGTTGACACGATGTCCATACAGGGCATCAACGGCGGAGAAACAAAACACGAGAAAAGCCGCACTATCGACGTAAAAATACAAGGGCTGCATTCGGACAGCGTGCACACATTGAAAGGCGCACGTACCATCAAACGTCTAAACTTCACATCGCAGACTGTCGGAGAAACGGACCTAGAAGACTGCACACACTTAGATGACGTCAAGGACGAGCTCATCTATAAAAATGCATGCCCTAAGATTCTCATCGGACAGGACAACTGGGAGTTGATCGTCTCCCGTCAGATCCGAGCGGGAAAAAGGAACAAACCAGTAGCATCGCTAACGCTACTGGGATGGGTACTGCATGGATGCCGCACTTCAGTATGTGAACCCGTCACCTTCTGCGGCCACATCAGCGAGAAGCGCGACGAAATGGAGGAGTTAATGAAGAACTTCTTCAAATTGGAGTCACTGGGCATCGAGCCGAGGCAAACAAAGGATGACCCGGAGCAGCGAGCTATCGACATTTTGAGTAAGCAAAGTCGACGGTTACCTGACGGGCGGTTCGAAACCGGACTCCTATGGAAAGAGGATAATGTAAAGATCCCTAACAATTATGGGGATGCTCTCAAACGGCTGCACAACCTAGAAAGAAAACTCGACCGCGACCCGGAGCTTAGGGAGAAATACAAGGAACGTATGACGAACCTGTTAGTATCCGGATACGCCGAGCCTGCGACTACAGCGCCACCTGCAGACAAGACGTGGTACTTGCCACATTTCGCCGTCATCAACCCGGCAAAGGAGAAGATCCGAGTCGTCCACGATGCCGCTGCGAGATCTTTCGGCCGCAGCCTGAATGATATGCTGCTGTCAGGGCCTGATCTACTTCAATCACTGCCCGGAGTCATCATGAGATTCCGTCAACATCCCATTGCAGTGTCAGCGGACATCAAGGAGATGTTTATGCAAGTCAAGATACGACCGGAAGAGCAAGACGCACTACGCTTCCTATGGAGGGGAGACGAAAGAGGCAACACACCACCACGTGAGTACAAGATGACGTCAGTCATATTTGGGGCAACGTCATCACCATGCACAGCGCTGTACATCAAGAATCGCAACGCCACCGAGTTCGCACATGTAAACGAACGCGCCGCCAGAGAAATCCAAACAAACCACTACATGGACGACTTCATAACCAGCTTCCCAGACAAGGAGGAGGCTGCGAGAGTCGTAAAATCGGTCGACGAGATACACCGTCGAGCCGGCTTCCAGTTACGGGGATGGGTGTCCAACAAGAAGTCCGTCGTCAAACAATTTTCGTCGGATCCCGGAACCACGACAGTCACCATAGGCGGGAGCGAGATAGAGAAGACACTCGGCCTCCTTTGGCAGGTAAATGAAGACTGCATCGGCTTCCACATAAATGCTATGAAGACACCACCCGACGTAATAGAAGGTAGACGTCCACCCACCAAGAGGGAAGCACTCAGCGTGATAATGTCGCTGTTCGACCCGCTCGGACTCGTATCGCCGATAACTACTCCGGCGAAACGACTTATGCAAGATACATGGAGTCATGGAACGAGCTGGGACGAACCGCTTCCCGAAGAGCTGCAACCAAGATGGAGCGCGTGGCTTTATACACTACGCGCTCTAGAAGAACTTCGCATTCCCCGCTGCTATGATGTAGAACCGGCCGTAAGAAGAGAACTGCACACTTTCGTAGACGCAAGTGAAGAAGCCTACGCAGCCGCCGTGTACTGGAGATTACAACGAGCCGACGGCACCGTAAGAATATCACTAGCCGCTGCAAAGAGCCGCGTCGCACCGCTCAAGCCCGTCTCTATACCACGACTTGAGCTACAGGCGGCGGTACTCGGAGCACGACTAGCGAAAAACGTCGCGAAAGAGCACGACTTCATGGCCGCAAAACAGGTGTATTGGAGTGATTCACGCACCGCTCTCGCGTGGATCCGAGCCGAACCACGGACGTTCAAAACGTTCGTCGCACATCGCGTCGCCGAGATTGAAGATACTACAAAGAAAAAGGACTGGAGATGGCTGCCGTCACAACTCAACGTAGCCGACGACGCGACACGAGCGACACCCGCGGATTTCAACGAGAATCACCGATGGTTCACCGGCCCGACTTTTCTACTATCACCTGAAGAACAATGGCCGGTCGAGACAAGCACGACAAAGGAACGCACCGGGGAAGAAAGGGAGAGATGCTGCGCAACAACGAACGACATAAAGGGGCACGCACACTTGCCCGATATCACGCGCTTTTCAAAATGGGAGCGCCTGATCCGGGCCACCGCACGCGTACTACAATTCATCGACTTATGTCGGAAAAGGAGACACACCGTGGCAGCAGCGCGTCGCAAAAGGACCATCGCCAACCCGACATCGGACCCGGCATGGTCAAGGACAAAAAGGAGCGACGCAAAGGCGGCAACGGCAAGAGAATCCGCATGCGACCAGCGCAAGTTCGTGCCATTAGAGGCGCATCATCTCATCCAAGCCGAACATCTCTGGACGAAGGCAGCGCAAGAAGACAGCTACGCATGCGAACGCAAACGCATCGAGCGTAGCACCACACCGGCGGGAGACGACAAACTCGCCGGTCTAAGTATTATCATGGGAACGGACGGACTACTAAGACTAAAAGGAAGAATCGCTGCCACAGAAGGGATTAGCGAGGAAACGGCAAATCCAGCTATACTAGACGGCGCACATGACTACACAAAGATGTACATAGATCATGTACATAGGAAGATGCATCATGGGGGCGTCGAGCTAGTGGTGAATGAAATACGACAGCGATTCTGCGTTATGAAAATTCGCCCTACAGTACGGGGCGTTTTAAAGGTATGTATAACATGCAAATTGAAGAAGGCGAAACCAACGAGTCCAGCCACCGGGGATCTGCCGCACACGCGTGTAGCACATCACGCGCGCCCGTTCACCTTCACCGGGCTCGACTACTTCGGTCCACTCGAAGTAACCGTGGGCCGACACCGAGAAAAAAGGTATGTCGCCCTATTCACCTGCATGACGACAAGGGCCGTCCACTTGGAAGTAGCGGCATCACTCAGCGCAGACTCTGCTATATCTGCGCTGCGAAGATTCATGGGGCGACGCGGCTGCCCAAAGGAGTTGTGGTGCGACAACGCCACCAACTTCAAAGCCGCGGAAAGACAACTCAACGAGGCCGCACTCACTGCGGTCCGAGAAGAGACAACAACGAAGCACATCGCGTGGCGTCACGTTCCCCCCTCCGCCCCCTTCATGGCCGGGGCATGGGAACGCATGGTCCGCACGGTAAAAGAAGGCCTGCGAGCAACGCTACACGAAAAGTACCCGAGCGACGAGACACTCCACACACTGCTCGTCGAAGTAGAAAACACGGTCAACTCCCGTCCACTCACACACGTGGCAGTAACACCAGGGGAACCGGAGGCGCTCACACCCAATCACCTGCTGCTGGGACCCAATTCCCATGTCCCAGCACCGGGCGCCTTCACCGAAGAAGACATAGATGCACGCGCGCATTGGCGGCGCGCCCAGCGGCTAGCCGACACCTTCTGGAGCCGCTGGGTACGAGAGTATCTCCCCCTGCTTCAATACCGGCGGGAGCCCCGCACGATCGGCGAGGCACCACGCGTCGGAGATTTAATCATCGTGTGCGACGCAAATCTACCGAGGAACACATGGCCGCGAGGAAGAGTCATCGCTACGTACCCCGGGCAAGACGGCGAAGTGCGCGTCGTCGACCTACAAACGAGCAACGGACACGTTCTGCGGCGACCCACAAAGAAGATCGTCGTTCTACCGGTTAGGTCGCGAGACGGCGACGGCGGGAGTATGTTAACGACGGAATGAATAAAAATGTAAAAAGCTAGGGTACTTGTATATGTGTATAGATATTAATTTCGCTTGTATAGTTGTTTCTCTTTAGTGTCTTATAAATGTATGAAAATGTATGAATATCTCTTAAAATCGTTAGGTTTACACTATTTGTATAATGTCCATTTTATAACTATGTATTGTGTAATTGATATTAAAATGATCCCTAGTGTGTCTTTTATTACCCTATTAGGATAATTATTGGTGAATAGGGTAAGTAGGGCATGCTAGGGATAAGTTGTGGGCGCTATGGCGTTCGGGAAACAACTGAGCGCTCCGCCACCTGGCGGACGAATATAATATTTATAGTCCTGAAGCGGGGGACGGGGTTACGTAAATATGTCGCGCAAACCGCGCACCCCGTCCACTCGAAACCGAACGTTATAGCGTCATGATCTTATTAGATCCCTCTTAGGCTAGTTTACATCTAAGTTTTATCTAATAAGAATCTTGTAAATGTATAAAAATGTATAACAGTGTCTTGTATGAATAAATGATCCCCCGCGGGGTAGCGGGAGGGGTACACATATAGAAAAGTAGAAGGGGAAGCCAAAATGGAATAAAAGACGAACCATTTTGGGCTTCCGGCATTCCGATCAGCGGCACCACTCCGAACACTACAAACGGTCAACCAAGTGACTAGGACAAGTAGTAGAACAACAAGTACCTCTGCCCCCTGCCCCCGGCTCTGCTGATATTATCGAAGAAAAGGAAATAAGGCGTTATTATTGTACAACATTCCTATATATACAGTCCACATCCCCCGGCGACCTATAAGGTTGTAGGACAATACTGTCCTCGATCTGTTGAAGAGATCGCAGTAGACAAAAGTGTCCTCAACAGTATTGTTACAATACTTTTCTTTGTTTTATTTTGATGAGTCCGATGAGAGATTGAAAAAACGAAATACATACGTCTACTGACAATAGGCAGTCCTGCGGTGAGGACCACTCCGGATAAATTAACGAGACATGAGCTTTGCATTTGAGTGAGTGCACACCAATAGTGTACAGTGCGAATCATTTCGGCAATCGGATTGGACAATTCGGCACCCACTCACACAGATGCAAAGCTCATGCTTCGACGATTTCACTGTAGCGACTGACTGGTATAATCCTTGTGCACTGACAACAAAGTCACATAAGAATTATACTGCTGTCACTACAATTTAATATAATGAAAACCTTTTGAAATACATATATTTTTATAAATGCATTTATAAAGTCCTAATTAATCTATTTCTTTTATATAAAATAGATGGCAGACGAGGGGGCGTGCCACAACAAGATGATAAGTGGTCACCACCGCCCATTGCCACTTGCAACACCAAGAGCTTGCGAGTGCGCTGCCGACCTTAAAGAATCCTGTTCTCAACTCTCTTGAAGAGCCCCATATCCGTAATGGAAAAACCTACACTCAATTCAATCAAAAACAATTTCAACTGAATACCATTACATTAAGTGGACACGTACATGGGACCCAGTGATTGAACTTTGCAAATCCAGAAAAGTAGATGCGTTTTCAAATCGCGTGTATGTGATGATATTGTTAGTATACTGTGCAAGGAACTTAATCAACAAAAACAAGTTCAGTGTGGGTAGGTGAATGAAAAACGAACACGACGGAGGGCAGACAGATTTGTGTGTCAATAGCGACAACACCTTCACCCGCGTCTGCAGTCTCGCCCCCACCACGGTTCATGTAACTGGACCGAAACATCGTCTATCTGTACTAATATAATAAAGAGGTAAAATTGTGCGTTTGTAGGTATGTTGGGGGTAATCTATGGAACTACTGAACCGATTTCAAAAGTTCTTTCACAAATGGGAAGCTACATTATCCGTGTCTAATATAGACTATATTTGAAAATTTGAAAAAAAAAAAAACTTATAAACCGAAGCGAAGCGAGGGCGGGTCGCTGGTAATAAAAAATAATAAATCCTGAGTAAACCGTTTACATAACAATTATGATATTCGCATGTGTCACAGATACCATTTCTGCTACACATGCGAACATTCTTTCTATAAAAAAATAAACTTACAAAACGCTCCACCCCAAACCCAGTAATGTACGCGTATTTTAAATTCATGTATCGCTCTAGTAATTTTGAACTAAACACATTTTTTATCGCAGCTTTTAGATGTTAATTACAATAGCCAGCCACTATAACATTGAACGCTTTTAGCTAATTATAGTTTTGGAGTGGTGTCAGTGACCTTCCCAAGCAATAGACCAAGAAATTTAAAATTAAAGACTAGAATAAGTGGATTACTTGTGAGTGAAGTATTACTAATTGTGAACGGTGTGCTAAAATAAGCGAATGAATAAATACTTATTGAACGTTTGTAGATACTAGTAGATAGATAAGTAATGCTACCAACCCTTTCAGCGTCCACTGCTGGAGATCGGTCTCCTCATACATATTGACTTGTGAATGTATGGTCTTAAAACGCCACGCTGGTCAAGCGGTGGTAGAGGTGGTGTTAGTGGCTCAGGGCTTAGTCGCCTTTTACGACGTCAACGACAAGAGACGGGGTGATGCTCTTCTATAACCAGCCGACAACAGACCGCCTGTGACGTGTTGATGAAATAAATAGATAGATAATGTTGCTCGCAATATACGATATTATTATTATTTATTATACATAGACGAAACTCTTTATTGCACACTTAAACAAAACAAAACTCTTTATTGCACACCAAAACAAAACAAAATAGTAACAGACTTTACAAACACATGAAATGCACAAAAGGTAGTCTTATCGCTTCAAGCGAGCTCTTCCAGACAGCCTTTGGGTAGGGAAGAAATAAATATTTTAATCGCAGGCAGATGGTGTACAGTATATTATAATTACATATAGTATATACAATACAAACATATCATAAAACTATATACCATATTGCAAGAAGCAATCAAATTAAGCACTCAACTAAAGTATAAGTCAATACCGAGCCAACATGAATAAATATTGGCTTAGTATTGACTTATTTGTATTGACATATAAATAAATAATAATTGCTAAATTAGTATTGACATATAATTAAATAATAATGCAAAATTTTGTATTAGCCGGATATTAAATTTTGCACGTGCCTGTTAAGACAGGACATAATGGGAAGTACTTGTATTGTTACATCTTATGTTGTTACCTACGCTCTTGCAAAACAAATTATTTGGTTTGATTTTGATTTGGACCAACGAGAAAAATAGTAATACAATGGGATGGGATGAAAAATGGGCTCTGGCATATCTAACTCACTACTGAAACGCGTACCTACGTACATTAGAGGGAATAGATGATGTCCTCCACGTGGATTCCGACAGCGGCGAACCCTTTGCTCTCTGGCATGTGCTTGGATGTGACTGGCGAAATCGAACTTGGACTGGAATGTTCCCTCACACGTCGCGCGATAGAGCTGTCCGGAGTCATTGTATGCGTATAGGAGACCTTTGGACGGGTCTTGCGATAATGACGCTTTTCATCAAGGGTTTCGAGTCTGGCTACTTCGTAATCTTATACACATTTCTTGACTGCACTGCGCCAAAGGAAATAAAATAGAGATAGGAACTATACATTTTACGCTAGTCTTCTGTGATGGGTCAGCGGTCTCGCAGCCGCTGAGCTCGCAGCGCTCAGCGGCTGCGAGAGTGCAGCGTGCACTCCCCTCCCATATTTAATTGCTACATTTGAACTGGATATTGAACCATAAAGTAAAGTTTACTTTGAAAAAGAAAACTTCTCCTAACTAACACCTTCTTCTTCAGACTATCGTCATGGACTGTTGCATATATTTAAATCCCATGTGTACCTTAACCAGTCCTTTAATTATCCACCACTGTACACGGGCCTCCTCCAAGGGTGTAGTCAGGATTTCATCCAAGGTTGCACAAAGCAGTGCCGTGCAGTATAGCACCACCCCCATATCTTTCCGTGGCTGTCGTAAAAGACTGACTAGGGCGTTTTAGCCGCTTTGGTATTCCGTGGTCACCTTTTTCGGAAGACTTGAGGTGGTGCTATGCTACTGCCGACCGACACCACACAGCCGATAACATAAATCTCTTTATCTATGATAGTTGCTGAGATTGATTTGAATCATAGACGAGATAAAACGTGAATATGTATCTTTTCATCAGCTACCTAACAAGTTATCATACATAAGCCGGTAGTTTCTCTATTTAACGTCCATTTACATGTGGCCCCACTGATTCCCACGATTTAAACTAATGTAAAACAACATGTACACTTGTTAACACGTTTGAAGTAGCCGCGAAGTACGTAATACATTCATACGCATTTTGCATAAGTACCTACCTACGATGTTAGACTCTATTCACATACAAGGTGTTACTGAAATATGTCACTGTCACATACAAGGTCATTTTTTTTTTTGAAACACAAAACCACTCGACGGTGGCCCGTCAAGTGCGCGCCCTCTCTCTTATTACCCTCTCTCACAGAAGACTACCTTGAAATGTACTGCATTTCCTACTTTATCGTATTTCTCCAATGTACGGACGTGTTTCTGTAGTGAGTGACATATGCCAGAGTCCATTCCCATCCCATCCTATCCTATCCCTCGCCATTTTCCTAATCCTTTCTCCAAATCCATTCCTTAATCTGCAAAGGTAGGCAGCGCATCCGGGGGCGTGCCAACGTTTCTCATTCTGGACTGATATTGGCATTTATCGCGAGTATTTATGGACGGCAGTATCCACTTACCATCAGGTGCACTGTATGCTCGTCTGCCGCCTCATTAAATATGTGTTATTATATAAAAAAATTATATAAATAAAAAAAAATGTTCCTGTAATAAAAAAAAAATTGTAATATGTGTATCCTCGAATCCGCACAGGGCCCACGTGGTGGATTACGATCCGAAACCCTCTAGTTATGTGTTAGGGGAGGCCTGTGCCCGTGGACATTAAAAGCTGATATAAGTACAAGTACTTGTTAACTGTTATCTAAATATTACTCTAATGTGAATGATGTTTTAATGATACGTGATGAGTTTGTATCATCATTACACCCGGATTATTTCGTACTGCAATAGTGATCCGGGTTGAACTACCCAAATGGTATTTTGTAAAGACAAGTTATCGGTTCTTTTGTAAAATGCGTAAATATAATTCAAATCGCGTCGCACGCGGGGCGATAAAACTATACGTCGTACTACGTAGGTACTATTATGTATTCCATGGTCACACTCTTTACCATACCATCAGCCTATGTCTGTTTACTACTGGATATACACACTGCTAGGAGGGACAGCGCGCACACTGCAATCCCACAGCCACTAGGTGAGTTCAACTCGACCGGCCACATTCCTCGCACTGTAAAATGGATTGCAATTCCAACTTTATCGTATTACCCCAATGTATTTCGGTAGTAAGTGAGATATGTCCGAGCTCATTTCCATTCGAACCTATATCCCTCCCAATTTTCCCAACTCTCTCTACGTGGGGCCACCGTATATACCCCATCTCATCCCGTGGGTGCCGTAAAAGGCATGAGACTATGAGATAACAAAGCGGTTAACAAAGCTCTGAGGAACTGCATCACCTCTAAAAGAGTGATCTCGCTTGGCCAGAGCGTGCCGTTCTAAAGCCATGCATACATCTCTCGTGCACAAAACAATCTGCTTGAAGGGGCATATGATACTGAACGGGTTAGTTGCAGTATTATACTTATAGTAGTAATCTATATAAATAAAAATGTTAACGTTCGTTTGTTCAAAATCTTAAATCTCCGAAAGTTCTTCACCGATTGCTTTGAAATTTTGACATAACGTTGCATTCGAATACGCGCGTCTTTTTATATACCATATCACAGGGTAAAAACATGCTTTTTACCCAAAAACAGGTAAAAACAGGGTAAGCGGCAGCCATAGCAACGCGTGGCCGGTCACAGCTAGTAATAATAATTATAATTCATTTATTTCAGACCACAAGATCCATATTAACATTCTATCATTAGTGTTAGTAACAATTTTAACTTATAGACTATGTTAGTACTTATTATTTTATATTCGTTCCGCCTACAGGAGCCCTCCATATTAGGAAACTCGGTAATAAGGTCCTCTCCAAACCTGACTAGACGAGTACCACCTGTCTATGGTAAGATACAAGTTACGGAATGCATCAATCAAATATCAATCCCACACTTCTTTATTCATCTAACATAGATAAATAATGGTTTGACAAAGGGGTTGGGACATTTTTGTATGAAACTTGGCATTTATTTTATTTATTTATTCCAATCAACTGTGTACAACACTTCCAACAACTCAAAAGGAGAAAGATACGTTACTCACTTATCACCTGTGGTCCTACAAAACTTAGTCCCATGGACCTGCTTTGTTTAGTCACCAATGGAACAGCGACTTGCTTACACATGATACGCTCACACGGTGAATACAGTTCTGTAGTGACACAAATCACTCATGGAGCAAAAACAAGACACATGGAATCACTTTTCATGCGTAAGAACACCAAAAAGTAATAATTTGTAGAAGTTCTTTTTAAATTATTAATTTACATTCGGCCATTAATGAGTGAGCGAGATGAAACAATACGAAATATGTGCTAGCGACACGTTTAGCTTGTCTTACTCTTGCTACTGTCCAAGCTAATCGCTCTATCTCTGTCTTTTGGTGGCGTACAACGTGACTTCAATTATAATTGCACGAGTTTGTGTGTATGTAGTTGTGCATTCGAACCTATTTTCAGTTGACGCAATAATAACGTACGGTATCTTCCCGTTTTGCTTTGATCTGAGGTACAACAAGAGACAACAAACATAGGTAGGTCTTAAAATTTGTTTTTAGCAGTTGTACCCACACTTGCTACATTGATATTGGTTGACAAAATTACAATATTTACAAGTATAAGTATTTTATATTTTGATCACAGTAACCTCTTAGAACCAAAGTACACAAACTTTCCGCCATTTTGGAAACTCTCGATTTTGCGACCGCCAAACGAACCTTAATAGATCCATAAAAGACGTCAAAACGAATACAAATGTACTTAGGTAAAATCTCCTAAAACGTGGAACCAAAATAACTAAAGTTATAACTATCAATATTGTCTCTGTTGTAAACGTTTTAATTTGTAGTTTCATTAGCTCTATCTAAAGCCATATAATATATAGCTTGTGCAGACTGGATTTTTTTTTTTTATTTTATTAAACTCCCGAAAATAATTTGGCTTTCCTAATAATAAATAATTAATATTTTCATAATAATATATTTAAATACATACAACTTAATTGAAGGCAAGAAAATTTACTAGTCTTCAAAAATTGACAGATTGACAGAGGCTTTCCTATAGATACATGTACCTATGTTTATCCTGGATATACGTTCGGATCCTGGATAGATATACGGGTATATCCTAGATATAAAATATGTTTATCCTGTGCTCGAACTATTCTTGAAGCCCGAGACCGTGGTTACTGCTCTTGATAATTAATACCTACAATCTTAAATAATATCCCATTTCCTCCATTTTTGTTTATACAGATTTAATTGGATATGTTACATTAATTTTAATTACACTTATCCCTATTAACCCTTATTTATTAGGCGATCCAGATAATTTCATTGCTAAGATAACTGACATAATAATGTTACCTACAACATATTTTTAAACTTTGTATTTAGCAAATTTGTATGAAAAATTCGAAAAAATCATATCATTGAATTCATGGACGAAATGCATAGTTTTTAAGCTTCGGGAAATGACACACACTGTATACATTAAATCCTATATATCTTCTCTAAGATATGTATGTATTATCGCGATTCATATCATCTTGACGAAGCCAAAATCAAGCCTATATTAATATCTTTATAAACTCTCTCTTCTCATAATTAAATTTATATGTATAGCTCTTTAGTTTGACAAGACTTGTCACCAAGCACGCGTTAACGTCGTTACAAATAACAGTCATTAACGACTAATTAAAGCAGATGAGCAGTAACGTTAATAAATTACCTACAAGCAATTATATGGAAAGTGAGGCCCACAATGGATATTTGTTAGCGTGAGATGCTGAGTTGTATTGTGTAAACTTTTTACTTTTATTTATTACTCAGACATTATTTACTTGAGAATTTACTTCATTGCATAATAAAGTTGTATTCTCTTCTTAGTACATTGTTCCTTGATCTATCTTCTATAAAGAGTAATGTCCTGACTGATTGACTCATCAACGCTGAGATCCCGAATACTCGGAATTTAGTATTTCTGAAAACAGTGACAAGCAGGACCAGCATTTGAGGTGTAAGTGCCACAGAAGGTTATGAATAAATATGTACTTGTATCAGCCTATAACGTCCTACTGTAAATTACTCAGGGGTTGTAGGCCATAATCCACCACGCAGGCCCTGTGCGTATTGGTGCAAATATATACACCCATTTTTTTTTTATTTCTCGAGCATGCTGGTTTCTTCACAATGTTTTCCATCGCCGCCGCGCGCCGGGCCAGTGCCATTTTTTCAAAATCCGTGTTTAAGTTGACACTCAGTACGGGCCGAGGATTTGAACTTGCAATCACACGAATGTACCCCTAGGCTATCGCCGCTCAAATAAATATGAGAAAAGATAATAAATATCTAGGTTGAAAGTTAGGACATCCCTGAGATCTCGGTGCTTTTATAGATGTTGACAATCTCATGTAGAATCTTATATAGATTCTAGTACTCGCTGATAATTCTATCTTTCCAGAAGGCATATGAAATTTTTTGACAAATAATTATGAATAATTGTATATTTTTAGTAATAGACCAAATAACAAGACATACCTAAAATGGCATATTTAATAATGGTTTCAAAACTTGAATTAAAGTGACATAACAGTTTCAACCCTCCGAGCGCCGCCGCCGTGCCCTTTATGGTCATTACTTACCGTTGGCAGGTGTACACATCACATTACGTATTGGCACAAAAACGACGTACAGCTTTTATTCAGTCTCTAATAATGTACATAGTTACTACACAATTGTTAGTCTTGTATTTATAAACTGCCGAGTTATTAACATACTTCGTTCAATATAATTTAGTAAAATATATCTTTGTGGCTTACTTTTCTTTTCTAAACAAGAAATAATAAAATAATAATAATACAATAAATACTTTTACTGAGTTGTGATTTTTAAGATAAAACATTAAAAAAAATGATTTTTTTTTTTTAATTTCACTAAAGCGACAATAAGGTTCCATTTCTCAGATAATGACGAAAATCCTTGTTGAGGTAGGTACTTGGTTTTAGGTGTATGATGTATCTTCGGAAGGTGTGATAAATAACTTGCATTATCCTCCATACAGTTTTATTAATGATCATAAATATATATATCGTGAGGCGCACTAATATCGCACATAATATCGTGACGGCTGGCAAGTAGTGTCGAGAGTGTCGCTACTCCGCAACTCGCTGGCAGAGTGAAACACCGTGCGCGTTCTGCCTGCACTGTGTCAACACTATGTTGACACTTTTTCAACACTACATCCTTTCTGTAAGAATAGCCTTCGTGTGTTCTATTTTACTTTAACTTCATTTGCGGCCAGTTACAATTTTATTTGATTACATGAATACTGAGAGCATTACAAGTTTTCACATATAGTAACTGCACGATTATTAATAAGTCGTCTAAAGCAGGCAAATGTTGTCAGTTATTACAAAAATATGGAAAATCACGTGACAATGGTAAAGAAACGATTACAATATTTTTTTTAAGTGTAGTTACACTAGTGTAATTCTAAAGACAATGTCTTATTTAAAAATGTATTCAAATAAAAAGTGAAGCGATTAACATTTCAAACATGTTTAACGGTTGGTAAGGACATTCCCACATACAGGGTCGCGTGTGACGGGCATACAGACAAGAAATTAGTTGTATTGTGTTAGTAGACGAACAGACTTTCAAGTATTATTATTCTTTATTTATATTTATAACTACATTATTTTTTGTATTCTCAGAGCCCCTCTTAACTATAATGTGCTTAATACTTAATTTATACATGATTCATGACTTATCTTTATGTAATTACGAGCACAGTGCTATTCTATGTTATTTTCAGCAAGCTCGGATGTATCTGGTAGTCCATCCATCTGGTAGTAAGTGGATACTGTAGTATCCAAGTGCCAGCTTGTGTGCCGCCTCTTTCTTTAAAAGAAAACATAATTGGAAATGTTAATTGTTTTTACATAATCTAAATCTACGTCATTCTGGACTGATTTCGGCATGTATCGCGAATATCGCAGTGCGACGGTATCCACTTACCGCCAAGTGGATTGGCTGCTCCTATGACACATTCTTTGTACAAAATAACTTAGGGGAAAACATTTCTTCATAATACCCATGTTGCCGTTTTGTTCCAAACATATAAATAAGTCTGTAGTTCAAAAAATGTATAGACATTGGAAATTGATTTCCTCCATAAAAACAGTGACGATAAAGCCGCCGAACAATATTAGTTAACGACACTTATCAACCTGTGCCATAATAAAACTGAACCGTAAAATGTGTCGAAAGAAGCTGTTTTATGTATGGAGCAGCACCAGTCGTAAATACCTTGCCGCTACACTGATAGACTAGTGATGCGGTTCTATTGAGTTGATCTCAATACCTCAATTGAAAAAGCAATATACTCACGATTACTCCTCACTCTGTAACTTACAATGAACACTTAACATTATAATCACTCATAGACTCATAGTAATGACAACTGTGATATTTCTTTTTTTACGGACGACGAACGTAGTCCGCCTGATAGGAAGTGGATACTATAGCCCATGTACATTAGCGATACATAACAACGTTGGCCCCGCATGCGCTGCCTACCTTTGCGGATTAAGAAATGGATTGGGAGAAAGGGTTGAGAAAATGGTGAGGGATAGGATAGGATGGGATGGGAATGGGCTCTGACATATCTCATTCACTACCGAAATACGTACGTACATTGGGGAAATACGATAAAGTGGGAAATGCATTTCAAGGTAGTCTTCTGTGAGAGAGGGGTAACGTGGACAGTCGAGCGCGCCCAGCGGCTGTTGGATTGTAGAGTGCACTCTCCCCTTCAAAATGCACCTAAATATACCTCTTAAAAGTTTTTCGCGTTTCGTGCATATATAATGAGGTCTGTCGAGTGCGCCCAGCGACTGGGGGATTGCATCGTGCACCCTTTCCTCGCAAAATTAAACTGCCTCATCTAAAACGAGATGTTTTTTATTTGGAACCCATTAAGTGAAAAGTTACTCCCTCATTTTCATTACTAAACGAGTTCTGCACTATATTGTGTTAAAATACAGACCAATTTGTTTTAATTGTCAGTTTAGTGTAAAGTTTGGGAATCTCACGGTTAGATCAGACGAATTCTGACTTTAATTTAAATTAGTGTGGTATGAAGCAATAAATTTAATAATGGGGGGTCTTAAAACAATAATAACTATGTCGTAAATCGAGTTACTTGTAATAATTTGTTACATTGAATTTAAAATTACGCTTCGAGATTAGATTATACCTATCTCAAGATTATAATTATCCTTCTCAACACTAGATCTTTGAAGGTAGGTTTATTCCAAGCAGTTCTATTTAGTTCTTCCAAGCTGTTATACTGGCTATACCGGGGATTACTACTGCAGTAGGGATATAATGACGATGTTCGTATTTTACTTTTCTGCACAGCAGTAACAAGAAAACATGAAAACTATAAAACGTTTCCAAGGTGACGGAAATTTCAAATGAGTCCTCGTACTCCACCTGCAAGCACATGTCCTGAACCTTTTGAGCAAATTTACTCCATCCATGGTGATATAGGTAGCCCAACAAAGAGTACCAATACATGAAATGTATAAATGTGGCATTGTTTGAAATTATTACAAATAATAGAAGTATAATTTTCATTTCCACTGTACCTGACGAGAAGTAGTTATATTTAGAATAAATCTGTAGTGTCCAATTTATTCTACTAGCTAGTATAACAGGTTGTAACATCTTTGTCCAAATTGTAGTTATTTCAGTAGAACTCAGTACCTACTGCTTGAAATAATCCGGCGCATCTCGGGGCGTCCCAACATTTGTGAATTCTGACTGATGTTGGCATGTATCAGGAACATCCATGGGTGTCAGTTTTCCCTTATCATCTGGTGGACTTTCTGCTCGTCTGCCACTGTCTTTCTTGAAGAAAAAAGAAACTATTCCATCGTTTATGTCACAACTATTATTACTCTGTAGACGTCTGCCACCATTTAAAAACACTTTTTTTTTTCTAATTAAAGTAATGATAATAACACTCATTGATTAAGTCATCTGTGAGAATTATACAACGAGAAACGGACAATTGTGTGTAATTTAATGACATAACTGTGTTGTAGCGGCAGTACCAGGACATTAAAGATCATCAAATACACTATAGTTGAGTAAATTGATAATTGCGTACTATTCTTAGCCTCCTGTACGATTACCGTCTTTCCCATTCAAGTAAGACACTGGCTGGTACTTACATTCCTCATTTGCGACAAAATATGAAGCAAGAAAATAATTTTATGCTCTGTTCGCAAATCCAAAACGAAGTATTGAAGTTGCCGATTTAGCTAAACTAACTAAAATGAATTGGCAGTGAGCGGGCCATATATGCCGCGGGACCGATGGAGAAGATGAATTCTCGATGACGTACCGAGAAAGGAAGTGATAGACGCCCTCCGACCATCTGGTCTTGAATACCGGCGACTTTCTTGAAGCCGTCAGTGCATCTGCACTGACGGCTTCAAGAAAGTCGCCGGTACGGACTGCATGAGAAAAGCAGAAGACCGCGTGTAGTGACAGTCCTTGGGAGAGGCCTATATCCAGCAGTAGAGAGACACAGGCTGCTGATATGATATGGTATAAAATATAGGTATAAAAAATAAATATATATAAAATATAGGCATATATGGTATAAATATAGGAGAAATAGTAAAGAAAACAATGTATAACAGCATTAATATTTCTGTAAGTCGGCACCAATTCACCATGTTCTATTGCAGCCTAAATTAGGACACTGATTTTTAGTTGGAAATTTGTGTGTTAGATCAGTGCAGATATCGCATTTCCCAGGTACTTTAGGTACTTATAGCCATAATTAAACTTGAAGCTTGTGATTAAGGCGTTCATTTGGAATTCATATGTTTTTTATTGGATATGTTGCTATAAAACTACACACATAATTATTAAACATTTGGTTGAAGTAGAAGAATTTTAAAAAATAATAAACGTTAGCATTATAATTTTTAAGTGTTTATAAAAAGAATGTAATAAAACTTCAATATGGAATTTTGTAAGGCGACATGTCAAAATGGATACCTAGCTTCCTAGTTCAGCATATTGTTGCGATCTGTGACGCAGACAGTAACTTAAATGAATAAGTAAAAAGACTGAGTAATTCTAAAAGATGGAAAACTAAATCGTACAAACTAAAGTAGAAAGAGCGTAACGTAATTCATTATACACTTGACTCATGACTTTAGATTTACGATAGCCTATTCCAAATTAAACTGAAAAGAAGTAACGAGTAATCACTCGTATCAATCTCACAGTGGCATTTTATAATCGAATACCAGCCTCTGTTGAGCAATTACCGGCAGTTGATCGATAGGATCGAGTGATGTATCGATACGCATCGTCCGTCGATCATATCGGGCGAGTCGTGGAGATCGGTAGATTGGGCTGGAGCGACCGCCCGCGATATGCCACGGAGCTGACTCACGCGAGCGATAGAAGGGTTAAGTGTGAGAATATTTTTTTTTGGAATTCCGTATGTGAATTATGAATACTAAAGTTGATTCTGGTTTCCGTTTTAATTAGAGAAAAAAATTAAATAATGAGAAAATACTGGAATCAGATTTCGTGGTATAAAAAAGGCCGATGACCGCGCCAGTCGGATTTCACTAATTTCCAGTACGTTTTAGAAGAAGTGTTTAAATAAAACTGGAGAATTCCCATTGGCCACCACTCGATTGGTCATCACTGGTGGCCATTTGTAGAGATTACGAGCAATACATATAAGTTTTTATTTCTATTGTACTTTTTTATAGAATAGATAGCAAACGAACGGTCGGGCCGTGATGATAAGTGGTCACCGCCGTCCACGGACACCAACAACACCGGTGGGCTTGCGGGTGCGCTGCCGACCTTGCAGAATCCTTTTCACAGCTCTCTTGGAGCGGCCCATATCGTAGCGTAATGGAAAGACCTCCGCTGGCAGTTCATTCCGCAACTTTCGCGGTTCGCGTTAAGTTCACGAATTTTCGTTCGCGGAATATATGAGTATGTATTAGAAATATAGGTATTAGGGAGATTTCGACAAATCTACCCATTGCGGACATCACGATATTCCGAAAAAATACGTTCTACTAAATTCAAAATACCAATCAGTTTCGAGGTTATTGTTGTTTTTTTATTTATTTATTAAGTTTGTTAGAATTCTTACACCAATATAAAATATAATGTCAGTTACAATGAATGTAAGTGATTAAACTAAACAGAAGAAAACTAGCAGACAAACAGCTCGCATATAAATATATATATATATAACAAATAAAGTAAGTACTGTGCCGATTAGAAAATTAAAAAAAAAACACAAGATTTTGTTATAAATTTCCAATGTATCATTCATTAGTCTTAGTATTATGGCTAGATCGTAATGATATGAGCGTAGATGTAATACTTCTTTATGTAAGGTATGCCATTGTTAAATAAAAAAAACAAACATTTACAATGTGATACAAAGTTGAAAACGATAGAGGGACTAAAATTTTAGACTAAACATAACAATTTGGTATTCCAAAATTTAAGAGGCCCTTAAAAATAAAAAATATTTTTTGACGATGTTTAAGGAACAGGACAAAGTATCTGCTATCTGAATTTAAAAACAATATTGTTTTCTTTACATAACCTGGGTCATGATAATAAAAGTGCCCAGATTTGTTGCATATTTTACTATCGAATGGTTTAAAAATTATTACTCTCGAGTTTTGTCTACAGAGGTTATGATGGTATATATGTATAAGATTTGTAGAAGAAACTGCATAAATTGTAGAACAAATTGTGAACGAAATTTGTAACCAAACTGCACGATGATTGAAATGAAATTTGACATATAAATATGTAGTTTTGTTAAAAAATATAATTTCGGAAATGAGCCGAATCGATTTAGTAATATCAAAATTATGTTGGCGTAAACTTGAATCAAAATGGCGTCTTCACATATTTCATCTGAGATCCGTAAGAAAATCAAGCTCAGAAGTTGTTTACTAATAATTTCTTTTAAATAGCACACCGACATACAAACGAGGTGAAAGTTGTATAAAATCCGTATCTACATAATAAACCTAATTTCACTGCAACCAAGTGCATGTTTAATGCACATGCAATTTGCCTGCGAAACTCGTTTCAGAAATCTAAGCTTTCGTTTAAATGCAATTTCAAAATTACGTTAACGGCTAAACGTTATTCCAATAACCGATTAAACCAGAAAATGGCGACTGCATAATTGTGCAAATGCTTAAAAAATGTCTGAGTATTATAATAACTAGCAATAGGCCTAGCTTGGACACGGATATTATACAGTTTAGTTTCTTACAACTTTTTTATATCTACAAAATTGTCTTTTACATTAATCTCACCCTTTTTAACGTCCCTTTGCAGGGCACGGGGGCACTAGTAAAGTAACTACGGGATTTCGGGCAGCAATCCACCACGGGGTCCCAGTGCGATCGGTGGATACACATGCTCCATGTTTTTTTTAACTCTGGAAATTGTGATTTTTTATTTAATTCGATTTAACTCGAAACGCAGTGTTATCTGCTGAAGATTTGAACTCGTCTTACGAATGAGAGTCCAGGAATCTAGAATATATACTCCACAGGCTGATACTGATCCTAAAAAAATATAAACTCTAAGTAGAGTACACAATGAAATTAAGCTAAATATTCTCTAGTTCCTAGATTCGGAGGTGTCGCGCACTGTTCGGTCCAAAAATTATTTTATATCGCGAACCCGTAGGCTGTGGAACGAACTGCCTCAAGAGGTCTTCCCATAAGCTGTGAATAGGTTTTTGCAAGGTCGGCGGCGCGCCCGCATACCCCCTAGTGCTGCAGGTGTCCATGGGCGGCGGTAACACTTACCATCACGTGGGACCGCTTGCTCGTCCGCCCTCTTCTCTATAAAACAAACGTTCCGTAATCGTAAATAGCTCTTTTAGTATCCATTGTCTTCTCATACACATTGTATCGTGAACATGCACAAAAGGGTTAGAGAGTCCTTAATCCCTTATTAATTGTTACCCCCTTAGCCACCTATTTACGTCACCCACGACAACAGATGGGGTGGTACTAAAGTCGACTAACACCACACGGCAACTATAATCGTAAACACAAAAAAAATACGAAACATTAAATTATAATAATAAGAAGAAAAAAATATTAACAATTAGCTACTACACACGCTGGGGTATTTCATCACCTCTAAAACAGTGGACCTGCTAACCTGCTTGTCCAGCGTGACGTTTTAAGGCTTTAAATTCCTCATGTACAGGACAAAATTAGGCAAGGGACGCAGGCTTGCAAGAATTTTTTAGCAACATTATATACATATGGCAGTGATTAGTAATTTAGACAACAGCATACCATTCCGCTAAATAAGAATCATTTAATATTTCGGCCTCATATTCAAGTGTCTATCTTCCAACTGATTGATCAACTACCCCTGATAAATCAATCAAGTTAAAGCATTATAAATCACTGTAGCCGTGTCCCGTTTAATAGATCAATCATTACAATAGGTATGCTGACACGTCACGACCGCTATTGTTGCGTTATTGATAGAATTGATCCTGCGAACGTTGGTATATTAGAGATATAAGAGATATCGATGTTATTAGTATTTTAGCTTTTAACAATTATTTTAAAAATTAACAATTATCCTTTCAGTATCCACCGTTGGATATGGAACCTCCTCTATTATTACCATGGGGTTGTATGTTAACGTTAATTCGATACTGTTATCTATATATTTTATCCTTACCACCCAAAGGTCGTCTGGAAGAGATCGCTTTGACAATAAGGCCGCGTGTTGTACTTTTCGATTTAATTATTTAAATTGACGTTTAAATCAATATTAGCCGTAGCCGAAACTATCGGATATTCGAATTAAAAAAATATTCGGAACCGAAACCGAATCCGAAATAAAAGATTATAATTTTATTGGCTGTTAGGCTCGGAATTCAAACGAAGCTAGTTTCGACAAGCTCTTGCGGATTACGTTTGATTTGATAGATTTTTCATTCGTTCTTTAAGGGAGCGAAGTTGCAATTATTCCCTATTTAGTTTTATTTTTCTATGCAGACAGTTTTTTTTTATAGACTAGTGGGCGGACGAGCAAGCGGTCCCACGTGATGGTAAGTGTTACCGCCGCCCATAAACACCTGCAACACCAGAGGGTATGCGGGCGCGCCGCCGACCTTGCAAAATTCTATTCACAGCTTTCTTGAAGAACCCCATGTCGTAGTTTAATGGCACTCCTTATGCTATAGGTCAATGAATGGTAAGTGGATACTGTCACCCATGGACTTGCGTGATACATGTCAACGTCAGTCAGTTGCGCTCAATGAAACATTGAATTGTAATGAAATTTTGCATGAGGGAAGCTGAGAACCTTTCGCTCTTACCTTACCTCTCGGGATTAAGAAACAGGATTGGGTTAAAAATGGGAATGATGGGATATAAAAGGTAACCAGATAATAGTAAAGATAATTGAAGGTATACGGGATGAGAAAACCTTCTATTTCCCCGATCCAATGAGGGAATAGGAGAAACAGATTGGGATGACACGGGATTACATAGGACAAAACACTTCAGTAGTATCCAATAGAATAAGAAAAGCGGGACATAACGTCACAAACGTCACATCTCATACCGATCCACCCCACGAGCCCATTCATTAAACAAAATAACTAACAAAATCCTTTCTTTTCCAGGCCCGTATGCAGAAACTGCGTGGTATCACCAACTGGATCATCACCGCCGCCGCTACACGAACAGCACTCTTCCCCTCCGCCACCAGCACCGTCATCACCAACCCCTCGACTACCATCATTACCATCTCCCCAACCAAGCCACAGTGGCTCTTCAGCACCAAGTGGCTCGAACTCCCCCCACCCATACTCTTACCCCAACTTTCGACGAAGCCAACCAAACCATTATCCAGAAATTAATTTATTACACAGTCACTCTGTGTCACAGTTAAACAGTTACCAATCCCCGCAATCCCCGCAGTCTGCGATGTCGTTGTCTCCTCATCCTCTTCCCCAGGGGAAGTTCAGGGGATTACTGGAACATGCGGAGAGGCTGATGAAGCCTGGGGATCCACATCGGCATTCCCAGAGTGACGATGATTCTGGATGTGCGCTGGAAGAGTACACCTGGGTTCCACCTGGATTAAGACCAGAGCAAGTGAGTGTTAGAATTTCATTATAATTTGTAATCGAAATTTGTCACAATTGTTCAAAAATTGTTTGAGTACATGGCCGTGTGATCACGGCAAGCATTAGAATAACACCATCCCATGTCTTCTGGTGGATGGCCACTAAGGGATAACAAGGCAGCTACTCGTACCACAAGCCTTGGGAAACTACACCACCTCTTAAAAGAGTGGACTCGCGAACCCGCTTGGCCAGCGTGCTGTTCACATTAGCAGTGGACGAAAAATAAGGGTTGAGTACCAACATTTTGAATTATTAAGTGGGTTCAGTAGTTTTTGAGATTTTTTTTGAAAGTGTTCCCTAAACAAGCTCTCGTTTTTCTGAAGCGTCTAAAAAAAGTTCGGTTGTTATTATAATATTTGCCATAAAACATCTAGATACTTGACACACAGGCAGCAATGACAGTTATATATACATACATTCCGATTTTGCATATTTTATCTGCACATATACATTTGTTAACTTAAGACTATGTTGTGTTGTAAATTACGACTGAATAAACGCTTTCTTTCTTACATACCTGATAATATTCTAATTTTAAACATACTTGTTTTCTCGCGTTCAGTTTAGACCAAAATCACAAACACTCACATTCCAATCACCAAATATCCAGACCGTGGCTGTCATTGTCTGTAACCACCCTCTTTTGTCTTCACATATGCATTGTCCACGGTTTATTTTACCTTTGTTTTTTGACACACACGTTTCGATTACCTTTCATTTTAATGGACATTTTTGTTTTTTTTTATTTGTGACTTGGGAGGTGCCAAACGCAGGAATTTTCACTGCGTGATAACATTGAAAAACGTAGTGTTCTTTGTGTTGTTCTGTTTGAACCATATGGACCATAGCTTTTCTTTAACTTTCAAATTGAAGAGTCACGCTGCAATACCCCAACCGCTATCACACTCAACTGGTCAAATTACCTTTCACTCACAGAAGACTGTGCTACATTTTCCATAGCTGTCCTATTCCTCCAATGTAGATACAATTCGGTAGAGAGTCATATATTCGTATACCAGAGCCCATTTTGCATCCCGCCTCAGCCTGTACTGTCTTATCAACTCCTATCCCAACGAATGGAGAATACAATGGAATAAAAGAAACTCGTTCTTCCGTTATACACTTAACACCCCGTCGTTTACAAATCCACCCCTAAATCTTTAGGATAGGATAGAATCTTTAGACGATTGTCATTTTGGACTGATGTCGACATGTGTCACGAATGTTCGCGACTCTTTAGTCGCTTTGATGGCTAAGTCTTTAGTCTTAAGTCTTTACTTAGGAGTGGATTTGAGAAGGATGGCCCTTTTACTATGAAAAATGCACACAAACTTTATTCTATTATATTCCTACCCCGGGTAAAACTGGTGGCGCGTCACTAGTTTTCAATAAACTTTTCTTTCTTATTACGTACTTAAGTCAGATAACATCATCTCGCATGTCTGTTTGTCCATCATTATTTGTACATTACCGCGTTTTCAAGTCCACTGCCATTAACTGTCATTATTTAAATGATCTTTTTCTGGTCACCGGTCACTGATATCTCATTTTGCATCTAAAGAGCAAAGGAAATTAGCATTGTCTTTAGGGTCCCGTAATTTTAGTGGAAACCCTTAGGTTTTATATTAATCATTGGACGCCAGTTCTTATTAATTTCTTATTTTTTATTAACAATGCTGTTTTATTTATCATTGGCGGCGCTGGGTTCGTTCGACTGCCCACGTTACCTCTATCCCACAGAAGACTACCTTGTAATGTACTGCATTTCCCACTATATCCTATTCCCCAATATGAGTATGTGTTTCGGTTGCGAGAGAGATACGCCACAGTCCATTCCAATCTCATCCTATCCCTTTCCATCTTATCAACTCTTTCTCTATCCGAGTGCGTGCCAACATTTTGTCATTCTGGACTGATATTGAAATGTAGCGCGGATATCCATGGGCGACAGTATCCACTTACCACTAGGAGGACTGTATGTTCGTCTGCCGCCTTCGTTATAGTTGTTAGTTTTTTTGGAAAGAAATTCAGTTTTAAGAAGTTACAAAAACTGTGGACGTTTTCCTTCCGGCTAGTAGTACACTCTCTAAGCAGACATTGAAAATCTTTGTCGTTCTATTAGTTACCTAAACAAAAATTAAAAGCCCCAAAAATAATTGCTAAAGTTTACTTAATGGGTTTTCCCATTTAAATAATCCATTCGACCCCAAACAAGTCTACTGAATGAGGGAGGTCTGAAGAAGTGCCCGCAGGAGACATTTTAATTTTTTGCTCGGATGCTTTTCCATTCTCTCTTAATATTTGCCTTAATTGTATGCGGCAATTTGATGTGGTATTTCTACGTAATTTTAAGGTCCGGGAAATATTCAGTTCGAAGTTAAAGTCAAGAAAAAGTATAAGATATTATAACATCAAGACCATATAGTTTATTTTTATATAGCAGTAGCACATTTTTTTTTATATGGAAGTATGCAGACGGGCAAGCGGTCCCACGTGATGGTAAGTGTTACCGCTGCCCTGCAGCACCGGGAGGTACGCGGGTGCGCCGCCGACCTTGGAAAATTTTATTCATAGCTGTCTTGAAGAACCCCATATCTTAGCCGGTGACGAATTTTCTTCGTAATTAACAATTTTAAAATAATTCAAAACGCAACTCGTCAATGACCAGTCCCGTCTTTTTTTTTTTTTTTATGTACGAAGGTGGCAGACGAGCATACAGTCCACCTGATGGTAAGTGGATACTGTAGCCCATAGACATCCGCGATACATGCCAACATTAGTCCAAAATGACAAACGTTGGCACGCCCCCGGATGCGCTGCCTAAATTTGGATATACGAATGGATTTGGAGAAAGGGTTGGGGAAATGGGGAGGGATGGGATGGAAATGGGCTCCGGCACATCTCACTCACTACCGAAACACGTACGTACATTAGAGAAATAAGATAAAGTGGGAAATGCAGTACATTTCAAGGTAGTCTTCTGTGAGAGAGGGGTAACGTGGCCAGTCGAGTGCGCCCAGCGGCTGTTGGATTGCAGCGTGCACTCTCCCCGTCGAAGTAAGTTTGAAGCCGCTCAGTAAATTAGGTCTAGGTTTGCGGAGGACAGAAGAGTTGAACTCCTTAGTAGCACACGAAAAACGATATTCACCGTCTCGCGATCCCGCGGTACCCTCCCAAAGCAACGCCCTAAGCCGAAGTCCGTTCCTTCCGCCGGTCCACCGGCGGGGGAGCCCAGCTCGTTGCTGTGCACACTCTTTGCTCACTGCTGAGCGTCTTCTGCGCTCGCCCTAAACCACACATGTCCATTGACTTTTGAAAGGCCATTAGGGCCACAAGAATTTAACCATTCCGAAAAAAAAAAACGAAAGCGAAGTCTTATTGTTATATTGCATTATTTTCACACATATTACGTGCAAAAATAAATTAATTTGCACTTTGAAATTTAATAAACTATCACTTTTAAACAGTCATTGTTTTATAGTGGCTTTTAATGCTGAAAATAAATGTTATACAGCGAAATTTTTATTACAAATTAACTTCGGTGAATTAAAACACCGCAAAATGACTATGTATCATATAAAGAGAATTGTGGGGCTACTAAAATAGAGTCATATCAATGTTAAAATTTAGCGCACAATTTAATTTTAATAGAGACAAATTTAATTTACTTCTTAATTTTTCTTTTTTCTTTAATCTCAGATAACAGATAAACAAAGGGAATAATCTTTTAAGTGTTGATTACTTGGTATTTTTAACAAAATCGTCTCGTAGATTTAGATATTTCATTATATATATAAATATTAAATTCTAAATATTTCATAATATTTATATCATATATGTACCTTAAGCTTAAAACAACACGAACAATATTTTAAAGACCAATTAACCCAGTAAGCAGTTGCCCTGCCTGCTATGCAATAGGTCCCGCGTTCGATTCCTGGTCAGGCAATCATTTGTTTAAAAACAAGTGTTTGTTCGGATCTGGGTGTTGCACGTGTTGTGTTTGTCTTTGTGTGTCTCCACGACCCGCGACAGGGACTCCTAGTATTGAGTGTGGCGGTATTTATTTATAATATGATAAGAAATAGATGACATCTAAGTTGTACCACCTAAGTAAAGCTAAACTGGGTTGCTTTTATTTTATATAGCTGTACGTGTACATTTCCTGTACATGTGCTCTTTAATGGCTTAAATAAAGTCGCTTTTAGTAGCTGGATCAGAAGAGGTAGTGGCGGGTCTTGGGAGAGACCTATATCCAACAGTGATGGTATTATATGGTATAGTAAAATTGTACACCTATCCCAAATATAACTACTATCTACCAGATTTTCGCTGATTTAGTGGCCGTACCAGTACAAACTTTAGAGTGAACTCACACGCAAAATTCTCGTACATCACGGCTTAATAAAGTGCATTGTCGGTACCTTCACACCGCGGTGGCGTGGCCAGGACTTATAAATTGTCAGATAATTGTGTTGTATTTTCTGAACAAATTCTTTTACTTCTGTTAATAATGACTAGCGCTCCGCCCTGACTTCACCTTTCGTGAATAGAACAGAAAGGAATTCATAAATTGAAAAATCAGTTTTTACCATACCATCAGACTATGTTTCCACACTGCTGCAGGCCTCTTCCGAGGCTCGCCCACCACACAAGATTTTCGACTCTTCTCATCCGACGAACTTGTTTAAGTGGTCGGTCTACTTGGCCGGGGGCGTCCCACACTGCACTTCCCGATACGTGGCCTCCACTCGAAGACTTGTCTACTCTATCGGTTATCGATTCCGCTGCAAATATGACCTGCCCATTGCCATTTTAACGTGCTAATTCTACGAGATATGTCAGCGATTTCAGTTCTTTAATTCCGCCCCGAGTTGACCTCGCGTGAATAGAACATACAAAGTTTCAAATTAGTAGGAGTATTAGATTTGACATCCCGTTTCACACTTTTAGGAGTTATCGTTCGAAAAAAAAAATTCTATATTTATGTCCGTGGGCTATGGTATCTACTTACCATCGGGTGTACTGTATGCTCGTCTGTCGTCTTCGTCCAGAAAAAAGTGAATTCTCTGAAACAATTAACTTCTATAATTAAGATTCTGTTAAATTATTCCGTACTTTATACCTTCTTCCACCAGTTGTCTGGCTTTGGTCTCCTTCAAACCAGACATCTGGTTACAACAGCATTTATTACAATCATTACATACACTAGAAACGACAAGTATCAAGATGTAATGTTGCCACATAAAGAGTTTTGATTCTACTATTGTGCCAATTTTTGTTTACCGGACTCTATGAAGGAATAACCATATTTGTATACAATTCACGTACAGTGACGTCATAATGTTGTATTGTGTGTAATAACCCCGGCCGTTATTAGTTCATAACTCGCTCTAGGACATTTGGATGCTTGGCACGTGACATTTTCATTAAAGAACGTTGTCTTTATTAAATAGAAGACGTAAAAATATCGTAAATATTCTATCTATGTAACACCTAATGTTTACATAGATAGAATTTTGATAGATAGTTACACGATAGATAGTTTGATAGATAGTTGATAGAAATAGATAGATAGTTACAACTAAATTGTAACCAGCCCTTTTATCGTAAGCCTCCTCATGCCTGTGTTTCGTATACGAGGGATGTCTGGCCTTAAAATGGCCAAGCGACTAAACGAGTTCAATCTTTTATAAGTGGTGCAGTTCATCAAGGCTTGTGGTATATATGTCAAATATGTCGTTATTATTTAGTCGCCTTTTACGATACCCACGAGATGAGCTATTCGGAAGCTGGTCGGCACCACAATATATACTAATAATAAAAATATAAAATAATGATGAAATGTTCCTCTTCAACTGACACTGAAGTTTTTAAAATGTTTCATGACTGATTGAATGTTTTCAATCGGTCTTTCATAGAGCGCTAAGTTAGCGGGGAACATTAACAACCGTTTTAGACTCGAGCTTTTAACCTCAACGGTTTAATACCATGAAACATTAAAAACGTGGACTATTAAACTCGCGAGCGTTTAATGCTCCTGTCTTAAAGGTTTATCAGACTCTCACTCAGCACTCGAGCATCGAGCGCTCAGCGCTCATTGGTTTATTATTAAACAAAGTATAGAACTAGTTCAGTCCCATTTACAGACAAGCGCTTCTCTAGCTGCGTGATATACAATACTTATTGGTGAAATATTCACAAAATTAAATATAAATGGTATTGACACTGAAGGCTTTAGATACATAACAAATTCTAATTGTAAGATATTCTAAATATACATAGACGACAGCTAACAAAAAATAACTAGGTTCTAGAACTACGCGGTCCAATGTGTGTCGAAATCCGTCCCAACCAAACAAATCTACATGAACTTAGATAACTATGGTCTCAGCACAAGCTGTATACAATAAAAAACGGTACACAGCGCAGATTTTCGGATGGATCCGAGACGCGCGACTTTAGCGGAGTGAAGTAGACACGTCTTTTAAAATCAAACGATCCAAATTAAATGACATTTGGAGAGAATTGGAAATTTAGGACAAAAAATATTAGAAGGATGAGAATCGCAACATACTTTTTCGTAGGTTTGTATTATCAGCCAGTACTGGTTCTTAGGAATTTAGAAGCAAGAAGTCAGATAAAAGACAATATTCTAAAGAGTGTATTGTTACAATAAATGTACATCAATTTTATGGTCTAATGGTATTATTATATTACCACAACCGTTTCCTAAAGACAACAGCAAAATTCAAAGTGTAGTGTCAGCGGATATATTGGCTTTTGCGGTTTCCTATATGGAATCCCCATTTCGTATACAATACAAACGCCTCACGGGACAGTCTTATATCCTTACATACGACCACACACGATTGTAGAATGCCCATTCACACGCACAATAAATACTTGCATTACATTGAAACAACCTATTGAGGGCTGTGGCAGGAGAATCGCATGGTCACCCATTTGGTAGGTGGTCACCGCAGCTAGTACACATCTGGAGGGTTGCGGCCTTGCAAAATCATATTCATAACTGTCTTTAAAATATCCATGTGATAATTAAGTGGAAAAGCTTCAGTTGGCAGTTCAATCCTACAACTCCTAAATATCCGTGGTATAAAATGTCTTAAAGGCTGCATTGTACGCACCGGCTGTTCATCAAATAATAAAAAGAGGTAACCGCTCTTCAGTGACGAGAGGTGCAATGGTAAAAACCAAACTTTGTATTAGATTAAAATAGTTCTACTGCATTCCACATTATACCGGCGGTAAATAACGCAGAGATATGTAATATGTCTCTGGACGCTGAGAGAGATTAAATTACACAACCTTGACGGAATTGTGTGACTAAATTGTTAAATGTCATATAGCTGATTTTACGCGAGAGAACAATACTGTATTTCATCACATCCCTATTCTTTTCCCTACTTAATCTCGTTATTTTCAATCCTTTTAAAATATTTTAAAGAATTCTCCTCTGACACAGATTTTAATGTATCACAAATATTAATGTTTAAATATGTCATTTCCAGGTGCACCTGTACTTCTCAGCTCTCCCCGAGGACAAGGTTCCGTATGTGAACAGCGTTGGGGAGCGGTATCGATTGAAGCAGTTGCTGCAACAACTACCGCCTCAGGACAATGAGGTATGATTTGTTCAATACACAATTCAATTAAAGATATTGTTACGTTATTTAACTCCATATTTGGATGGTTGAGGGCTTATATACTCATACGTGAGCTATTGGGTATGAAATTATTTGAATGGGTTCTTGTACGATATATTTGCTAATATGAACCCAATAATAATATATTTTTTATCAAAAAAGTTTTCTAAATATGGTGTTCACTAAGTTTATTCCGTAATTGTCTTGAAACAATTATATTGTTTCATAAAATGAAATGACTTTTCCCCCACTCAAAATATCCACTCCAACACCATTCTCGATAATGCAGTTCGTGTCTGATATCCAAGTTCAAGTATCTCTGGCGGTTTCTAGTCAATTTGTCCTGAATAAGGTTAGATGTAACCCTTTTATTGACTTGCCTAACATCGAGCCTAATGCTGTATCAAGATTATTGTAGTAGGTATATTAATTGCCAGGAAGTACATTTTCTAGCAAGTGCACATAAGATATGTCAAATCTCGTAAATCCTTACAGTACACATTTTAATGTTACATAGAAAACCAGAATTTTTGTACAAAGCATTTTAAGACTGTGGTCTTGTCAGGAAGTATATACTGAAGCTAATAGATTCCATAAATTGACATAAGTATCTACTTTTTTTTCAATTTCGAAACCTTTTGTAACGTTATCTGAGCTTCTCTCCATACGTTAATTTAAGTTACTTAAGTATACCTTACTTAAGTTAAGTACGTACTTAAGTACTTAAGTTAAGTAAGTTAAGTTTTACGTTTTAAATACGTTACTTTTTGCTTATATTTCTCTTCCTTGATTCACATCGGTTCACTTATTATGAAAAATATATCAAATATTCTCAGAATTGATACTATCTTAGCTTTATAACACAAAAATACACGGGTTTTCGAATCAAACTTTACTAGTAACCGAATGGACAGGTAAATTGTGGTGCTACAGTAAAAAAGCTTAGCCACATATTAATATTTATAATGGAATATATAAAAAAATATCTTCTCACGGTTCTAACCCAAAACATTCCAGGTGCGGTACTGCCACGCGCTATCAGATGAAGAACGCAAGGAGTTGAGGCTGTTCAGTGCGCAGAGGAAGCGGGAGGCGTTGGGCAGAGGACAAGCGAGACAGCTGCATGCGCCGGCGCCGTGTGACCGGGTAAGTACCCTAGATAAGAGAAGACTTTAGAAGAACTAATTTTGTTATCCTCAAACGCGTGCATCTCATACAAACAAATATGCAGAGCTTACCATTTAACTTATACTTATCAACGCTAAACCTGCGAGCGAAATCGATCGCTAGTGCTGTTAGATCCTCGCATTTTCCAATCAATTACAACATTTTTTATGTAGAGATACCTATATACAGCCAATACCGTTTATCGAGTTTTAGCACGTCACTAGATATTGTCATACTATACTTACGTATGTTGCTTAAAATATTTTTTAGTACGCTGTATAAAAATATTGTAGAATATAGCAAATGACATGTGCTACTGAAAACGAGCGGTTAATTAAAGTAAATTACAACCGCACCTCCCGTCATAGAAGTGCGGTTCATCCGCATTTCCTCGATACGGCGGTGTCGCGCGCTGTTCGATCCAAAAATCATTTTATACCGCGAACCCGTAGGCTGTGGAACGAACTGCCTCAAGAGTTCTTCCCATTAAGCTACGATATGGGGTCAGTTCCGCTCGAGAAGCCGAAGAGATAACATCTCTCCGAAAGTGAACGCAGTCGCCACTGAAGATGTCAACCGCAGTTGTTGACGAAACGTTTGGAAGAAAGAGAAGAGATTCCAGAAGACCTCGGCCAAGTAGCCCGGAAGATTCAATTAATATGGACACCGGCCGAGAAAGCCTACACTCCACTATTTTTTTTAATTTGTTGCGCTTTTCCAGTCTCCTTAAATCCTTATATCGTATTTCCACAATAATGTTTTTTTTTTGGTATCAGCCTATAACATCCCATGCAGGGCACAGGGCTCCCCTAGTGAATCACTAGGAGTTACGGGCCGTAATCTACCACGCGGACGCAGTGCGGGATCGGTATACTACTCCAGATAGTTCAGATTTTTATATTTATATCTGGAGCAAGCGGGTTTCCTCACCGCCCTTTTTATAAAAAATCAGTACTTAGGTAGAAACTCAGTATTTTTTATAGAAAGAAGGCGGCAGACTAGCATACAGTCCACCTGATGGTAAGTGGATACTGTCGTCCATAGACATCCGCGATACATGTCAACATCAGTACAGAATCACAAACGTTGGCACGCCCCCGGATGCTCTGCCTACCTTTGCAGATTAAGGAATGGATTGGGAAAGTGGGGACGGATAGAATGAGATGGGAATGGGCTCTGGCATATCTCACTCACCACCGAAACACGTAAGTACATTAGGGAAATACGATAATGTAGTAAATGCAGTACATTTCAAGGTAGTCTTCTGTGAGAGAGGGATAACGCGTGGTCAGTCGAGTGCGCTCAGCGGGGGGATGCAGCATACACTCTCCCCCCACAGTGGTAAGGGGCGAGGATTTCAACTCACGATCACACAAATGATGTGGGCCCAAATCACGATGTGGGCCGAGTGTGGATACCCCTAAGCTATCACCCATCTATTATTAGATATTAAATAATTATTGCATTTTGTTACACTACCTACGTAATAAACTAAATATTTTCATTAATACAAATCGCTTTTCCATCCACGTATCGCACATTTGTATCGTCACCCCCGCTTTGGACTCATCAGAAGGGCCGAATGACGCGAGCTGAATATTTTACTTATCCCCCTCTCCCCCATGTAGTGGGATTGAGACATAATCCTCGTTTTTGCTACTGATATTGATGCATTATACCTGAGCTTCCTTTTGATCGACGGCAGTTGGATTGAAATTAATATTAGTGAACATTATAGAAAGGGCGTGACCTGAGTGCCATACCTATTTTCCGCCATTTTGATAAAATCTCGTTTTTAAAGCCGCCAACCGAACCTAAACAAATGGATAGAACGCATCAAGAAAAATTAAAAAAATTCCTTAGATAAAGACTCCTCAAACATCTCTGAAGTGAGATTATCAATGTCAAAGTTTCAGCTTTCAATATTAATTATCTCGGTTTCTAGTTTTGTATAATTTTGGATTGGATAATTTTGATGTATTCTATGTATTTATTACATCTAATTTAGTGATCAATCAAGCGCTCGAATAATTACAATGTTATTCAGTTCTAAAAAATATTTGTGACTAAGGTTTCTATTTGTGTTCTAAACTGAAATAATAAGATTGTAATGTGCTACAAAATTATTTATGCAGTTGCTACTATGTAATTGACTATTGAATAAGTTTTTTTTTATGGACGTAGGTGGCAGACGAGCATACAGTCCACTTGATGATAAGTGGATACTATAGCCCATAGACACCCGCGACACATGCCAACATTAGTCCAAAATGACAAACGTTGTCGCGTGCCCGAATGTGCCTTTGGAGATATAGGAATGGATTTGGAGAAAGGGTTAGGTTGAGAAAGTTGATAAGGAACTGGAAAAACGATTTGTAATTCTTCAAACGCTTGATTGATCATTTAGATATGAGAAATTTAGATATTTGACATTTAGATATCATTTAGATATCATTTAGATATTTAGATATTTCGTTACCAGCACATATACAGTCGCTTGATTCACCTTTGATTTACTAGTTTCGTTTCGTATGTTTCGAAACGTCTCGTTCCAAAATATTTTGTAAGGTCCAAATCGGATGTGATAGATCGACAGAAGACATTAAAATAAACAAAAAATATTCTGCAATAAAAATTTCTAAAACTTCTAGAAACCGAGATAATTTTAAAAGTGATCTTGTTTGTCTCATTTCCAAGACGTTTTAGGAGATTTTACCTAACGACATTTGTTTATTTGTTTTAACGTTTTCAATCGATTTATTAAGGTTTGGTTGACGGCCGGAAAATAGAGAATTTTTCAAAATGGCGGTTAGTTGGTCCGTACAAAAATGTCCTAACCCTTCTAATCTATCTTTCAAGACGATTACATAAATTACAATACCATACGTGTAAAAGAAATTACATTATTACAAGGAGGGGGAGGACGCTCACGCAATCCCACAGTCGCTGGACTCACTCCACTGGACACGTTACCACTCTCTCAAAGAATACTACCGTAAAATGTGCTGTATTCTCTTAGATCAAATGAAAACGAGGAAGATACTCACTTATCGCGCGTGGTCCTACAAAACTGAGTCCAATAGACCCGCTTCTTTTAGTCACCGATAGAACAGCGACTTGCTTACACGCGATACGCTCACACGGTGAACACAGTTTTGTAGTGGAAAATACATTTAAATAGGCTTTCCTGTGCATTTATTAGTTTAAGTTTTTTTTTAAATTATTAGTTTACATTCGGCCATTTATGAGTGTGCGAGATGAAATTATACGAAACATGTGCGAGCGACACGTTTAGCTTGTCTCACTCTTGCTACTGTCCAAGCTCACTTCAACGTGACTTCAATTACAGAAGTTTGTCTGTATGTAGTTGAGCATTCGAGTCTTTAGAAAGTTGACGAAATGTTTTGTTTTGATTTGATCTAAGTGTATTCCCCATTTCATCCTAATCCCCCAATGTATACGTTTCGTACCTATGTGTTTCGGTAGTGAGTGAGATATCCCAGAGCCCATTCCCATCCTATCCTATCCTATCGCTCCCTATTTTCCCAAGCTTCCCTCTAAATCAATTTCTAAATCTCCAAAGGTAGGCAGCGTATCCTGGGGGGTGCCAACGTTTATCAATTTGAACTGATGTCAGTGGTAGTCTGCTCGTCTGCCATCTTCTTCCTATTTGCACTTATGCAACCAACCCGTTCAGTTTCTACTGGTGGACATGGGCCTCGTGCACAAGGCAATGTGCATGATGGATGAATGGCCTAAAATGCCACGCTGGCACAGCGGGTAGGCGAATTCACACTTTTACAGGTGGTGTAGTTCCGCAGCGCTTGTCATAACGGCTTTGTTATCCCTTACTCGCTTTTTACAGCACCCACGGGAAGAGATGTGGTTGGTAAAGAATGGTCTTCTTCATTCTTTTACCTACATTTGTTACTCGTTACATGTTACATCTAGTTACTCTTGTACAACAGGAAACAATAGAAAACACACTCAAATTTTTAAAGCACTTTTTTATTTTTAAATTATAAATATGCAAATTAAATTGTTTAATTTAGAGTTCATCCAAGCTACATGTCGAGTATTTGCAAAGCCGGCGATTCGTTTAAATGCAGCCTTCATTAACACCGACAACCTCACTCTTTTATCTCTATCCTGGGCTTTTTTAAGCTCGGGTACAGTGCTAAAGCGAGCGACTAGCGATTTAGGAATGCTGATTTTCTCACGACGAGAATTGACGCATTCTGTCACGTCACAAGTTTTCGCCGATAATGTTAGATCACTGCATATTTCATTTGATATATTTTCATCAGGAAATTGGATTATTTGGATTTAGTTGATATCCTATCATTGGGACTAATCTAGCTAATATCAAGTTATGAAATTAGCCACATCAGTGACTAGTCTTGCGTAGTACATGTAATAAGTGTCTACCATTAAGAATTGATTCGCCGCATTGTACTAGAACGAACAATTCCGCGAACGCTTTCGGTCTTCGTTCATTCAGTACATCGGAACTTATAATCCCGTGATCGTTCCGCTGCGAAGGCACTGACTAGACGCATAAGAATGAAACAAACGTGATTGCGCGGGAATCTTTACGATGTACGAATTGAGTTAGCTTCAATTTCTCTACCGTACGAAAGACGTACGGTAGCGAAAGGGACGTACCTATATATCACATTGCCGCTTTTATTCAACTGCTTAAGTCATAAAACACGTAAGAATAAAATGGAACGATAACGGCCGTTACTCCAAACAAAGCAACTATAAAGAATCTGTGTACTACTGTACTAATAGTACTAGAAGATTGAACTAATACATTTGAGCGATTGTACTGACGGAACATTCTCTGCAATGTACGAGTAAGAACAAGTGGCCTGTACTACGAGTATGTCTTCATGATCAGTTGCTTTTCTCTTATTCATATCACAATATATAAAGTTGGTCAGAATCACCACATTACCAAATATTAAAAGTTGTTTGATGAGCAGCTAACACGGTACATTCATTCATTCGTTGTTAATTTGGGATATAGGATATTACAATAAGTCGATCTCGCTTCATCCTTCATTTTCAATCTACATTTTTTCATTCGTGTGTTTTGTTCCTCATTTATTTATATACTTTAGAAATATACGTTGCTGCTGGTATCAATTGACAGAACTGTCAAAACCAATTTTTGTGACGCCATTAAAAACTTAAGATTACAAATTGGCGGTCGGCTAAATGACTCTCCGCTTCATTGCACGCTCCGCTAATTCCCTGCCACTAAATTAACACCCTTACATTACCCCTAGCTCTGTAACATTTTAATCCTGCAACACATAAATCATATGGGACCCTCGTCTGCAATTGATACCGTCGATTTTTTTCGTTTTTGTTTATCTGTATTTTGGAGGGGATTTTAGTGTTTTCAGTAGCTCGGAAGAGAAAAACTCTTTAATAAGTTTTCGGAAAAATGTGGAAAACGTAAAGATTGTATTTCAGCGTACTACCCTAAATAATTATAATAAAAAGATATATTTGACTTTTTATTAAAATCTTGTTTTATGCAAGCAAAGTCGCAAAAGCAAGTTCATCATAAACATGGCCTTTTCTGTAATAAAAAGATAATTCCATTTCATGTATATGTTATAAATAGTACACGCCCACATTTTGTAAACTAACGCCTTGAATGCGAATACTAACGACTGCTACAATGGGTGCTTGCACATTTACTGCAGTTTACGGAGAGAGCTATTTGAAAAATAAATAAAAATATAGTAACGTGTGAAAACCTTTCGAAAAATAATTATTTTGCTTTAACCGCATTCATACTTTCGCTCAAGGTTTATCTAAAGGATTTAGTAAAAAGTATCTGCATTCTCTTAATACATAATTTCTACCATTTAAACTAATAACTTTTGTTCTCAGACTTATTCTGAAATTGATATTTTCCCCAAAAAAGTTTAATTAATTTTTTTTTACTTACAATTAGTGTTAAAAATGAATCAAAATCAATAACAAATCAACAATCAATAATAAAAGTCAATAATCAATCATACTTTCAAGTCATCAAAATTTAACAGCTCCCCGATAAAAGAAATGTTTTAAACTTAATTTTCAACTTTTTTCTTTTGTATATAAGACATTTTAAGTCAACTTAATATTTTAAGACATTTTAAGCGTATAAAAAATAAATTATCCCGCTTGTTCTGCATTCCTTGTCTTTGTCTGATACACCGTCCGCTTGCAATTTCTGTTTCATAACAGTTTCACAACGTTGCGTATTTTTTCGCTTCACAGGACTGACGAGCCTTGTTAGCGGCCTAAACACGGACTGAGGTGTCTTTATTAAATCAGATATCAATGTACGTTATACAATAAAGAAAATTAACAAACATTTATTTTATTAAAACTTCTCCGAACTCAAACTGGGAAATTCGTGAAGACGTAGTTATTTTTAATTTCATTCTCCCCCAAATTAAGAATGGTAATTAAACCTCTAGACGGTAACAATTAGAAATTCCCGGGGATCGGTTCCCGGTGGGTACTAAAGTAGTCATTTCTTTAATCGCAAAAGTTTTTTGAAGCAATCAGTATTTTTCTGGTCATTTTCACTAATTGGGTTTGTTTTAACGGTTTTAATTTTTGCGTTTCTTATTAGTCGTATTTATCATTTCAATTCTCTAAGTATTTATGGTAATTATATATCTGCGTTTAAACATTATTAGAATTCAAAACTGTCTACTTTAAGGCAGCAGCGTACTAATGTATACACGTTAGGAAAGACTTGCTCTGCGGAATACTGTCTCTACATTGACTACATTGAAATGTCACTATGAATTAATACATATGCGACTTTAACCAATTCCCCCAATGTAAGTACTCGTTTCGGTAGTGAGTAAAATATGCCAGAGCCCTTTCCCATCCCAGCCTATCCTGTCGCATCCCATCCCATTTCCAAAACTCTTCCTCCAAATCCATTCCTCTAAATCTCCAAAAGTACGCAGCACATCCGGGGGCGTGCCAATGCTTTTCTCTCTGGACTGATGTTGGCATGTATCGTGTATGTCTTGGACGACAATGTCCACTTACCATCAGGTGGACTGTAAGCTCGTCTGCCGTCTTCTATCCATAAATAAAATAAAAGTATTGTCACTGAAATAACGCAATTGGAAATAAGCTGTTCAGAGTATGGACATTAGAATCAATGCTACCATTTTTTACAGTAGGTTTTCTCAATAACCTATTATTTATTTCTAGTATAGCGCTACGAATATTTTGGACAGTACAAGAAAAGAGTGCATGGTTGTAACTTATGTTTTATTTCCTAAAACAGTTTTACTTTTCTCTAGAACCGTTTTATATATTTTAAATTAATTGACGTGTTTCAGGATTTGGCCTATTTCAGAGGTTGGGGTTAGGTAGTGTGATATTGGTACTTGCGGTATGAAAGATGAATATGGACATTCCCTTTTGCCGTGAATTCTCAATTTATTCTAAGTACCTAAATATGTTTCGCTATGTAACTGAGTTTACTATAACAAATATTTTTTTCTGTAAACCTATTTCAGTTTTTTGATATCCTCACCACGAACTGTGAGCCTCGTAGTAATGTGTAGTAAACAAACCACTAGGTACCATTATATATTTTAGAAACTTCAAAATGGTTTCCAAAGATCAACTATCCCCTTTTAGCATATAAAATAGATGGTGAAAGATTATTGCAACCCTCTAGGGACAGACGAGATTCTAACTTGAACATAAGACCACCGAGACGCGGCTAACTCATTTACCTATCTACCGCAGTGGTGTTAGTGATGTGCCGCAGTTTAATATCGATATCGATAGGTATTTATAAAATAAATACAAAATTATATTAATGTTATTTTGTGTAATTAGAAGATTTTGAGGTCGGGGGCTGTTAAATTTGTCTTTATTATAGGAGTGACCCTGTTGCTTTAAATTTAATCGGGCTTGACTGATCAAATTAAAACGAAATTCAGATTATTATCCAAACAAATTAAATTGTATTAATTGTACCTTGTTAGTTAGTGAATAGTGAATGAATCCTTAGCAAGTCTGTTAATATTTTTGTAAAAATTGTATTGTCTAAGGACACTACCGCCTTTCTTTCTGAAGTGTGTAATAAAGAAGTTTCCGGGAAAGTCTCGAATATAAATATACCGAACAAGTGATTTATTTCCACTGCGCAGACCAAATAGAATAGACAATTCATAAAGACAACTGTTATATTTTTATTTAAAAAAATATCACGCTCCAAAGTTACAGTTCGATAACCTTATCAGTGAATTCGGTGTCCCCTCTCTAAGCTTTCTATCACGAAGCAGACGGTCTGGCGTTGAGTTCTGAGCAGTGAAAATAAAAAGAGGCAGTATTTTCATAGTGGTAACTTCCACGAACCCCCCACTCCTCCAACCTCATGGCCTCATAAAAGACGGTATACTCTGTATATACTCATAAAAGAAAACCTTATTTTTAGCAATAAGATTTAGAAGTGTCAATATTGAATCATACGTGCTCCAGACATCCTTACTTGGCGCTCTTTAATACAGTGCGCCTTAAAGCACAACACAACTTTATCTTATAATTTTTTTTTGTGTTCCTTTATTAATTAATTTTATGGTTTGTCATTCATTTTATAAATTCGCGTTTTATAATTATTAATTAAGTATTATTAAATTTATTTCTTGGCGTATTGGCGGTATGTGCAACGCAACTAACTCTTTATCACGATACAATGTATATGAGGGATGATTGGCTTTAAAACGCCAAGCAGGTCGAGCGGGCTGACGAGTCCAATCTTTTAGAGGTGGTGTAGTTCCTCAGGCTGGTGGTAGCCTCTTTATTATCCCTTAATCGCCTTTTATGACACCCACGGGAGACGGGATGGTGCTATCCTATAGCCTGCCGACACCACACGCTACCATTTATATACAGCATATTTATTTGTTTCTATTTATTATAGCACCATCTATGTGTTATTTCTGTGTTCGCAAACATCTCCCCCCCCCCCCCAAAGGTTCCCTGGAAAAGACCACTTAAGCCTACCATTTATTTAAACATTTGTATCATAATCATGATATTCTTTGGTCTACAATAAAGTGTACTTACAGTGAGTACACACTAATGTACACGTGTTAATTTTAACCATTGACAATAAATAATATCGAATTTTTTTTTTTAATGGACGAAGGTGACAGACGAGCATACAGTCTACCTGATGGTAAGTGGATACTGTAGCCCATAGACATCCGTGATGCATGCCAACATTAGTCCAAAATGACAAACGTTGGCACTCCCCCGAATGCGATGCGCTGTCTACCTTTGCAGAATAAGGAATGGATTTGGAGAAAGGGTTGGGGATATGGGATGGAATAGGATGGGAATGGGCTCTGGCACATCTCACTCACTACCGAAACACGTACGTACATTAGGGAAATAAGATAAAGTGGGAGATGCAGTACATTTCAAGGTAGTCTTCTGTGAGAGAGGGGTAACGTGGCCAGTCGAGTGCGCCCGGCGGATTGCTGTTGGATTGCAGCGTGCACTCCCCCCCTCAAAAATGAATAATATTTGACATTAATTTTCTATTAACTGATATCATTACCTAGGTACTTACTATAGTTCATTTGTGATGTCGTTAACAATATGTGCCATATGTGATAGCGGCATGTATTAAATTTTAAATTTTTGTTATCGTGGCTGAACATAATAATTGTTATTTAAACGGGTTACTTACCATTTAATATTTATTTATTTCGGTCCATTTACATGAACCGCGGTCGCGGCGAGACCGCGGAGGCGGCTGACGGTGTTGTTACTATTGACATACAGACAAATTAATCAACAAAAACAAGTTCAGTGTGGGTAGTTGAATCAAAAACGAATATGCAGGTGGGTAGACAGAAAAAACCGTGAGTTATGTTATCTGTTATGTAAATGGGGTTTACCCTTTTACATAACAATTATTAAGTATTAAATTTTTGGGTACCACATTGTATGCTTGTAGGGGAGAGTTGAATAATTGCTCGCGGTTGATAATACCGTGCCCATCCATATCCAAAAAACCAATAACGTCACAGGACATCTAAGTGTGTAATATCATAGTCTAATAGGCACGTTCGTCGCACTAATAGGCATGTTCCGGCACTGGCGATCCGTGCGTCGCGAACAACTATGTGAGGTACCTCTTACCTCATAACTGATACCTCAGTCAAAATGTTTGCCGCGCTTTCGTTATAATTTTCCATGTATTTACATTACGAGTCAAGTTATAATTTATTTGTGCAAATCTTTATTGTTTGACTGTATGTCATTGCTAAAAATATTAAAAAATAGTGTGCAAATATTACTTTCTTAATATGCAGCAAGTACTTCCTTAATATTCACATTCAAATTTGAAGATTTTTTCTCGATTTTTAAACAATGTAAGGGAGTTTGACAATTACGCGCGCTATTATTTTTTGCTGGAGCAAGAAGAGAACAAGAGAATGATATACATATGTGAGCATGTTGCTGTATTGACTAAAGCATTTTATGCAATTACCCACAACATCTACTGGTGTGTGGCTTTGCGGTAGCAAAGGCTGCATCTCAGGACTTGTGTTACTTTTATCATAAACTTATTTTTTATCTTAACATTTCATTTCCAATTTAATTTAAAATTATTTGTATGAACCATTTTTCATACTTTTTTTGTAACCCGTACACTGGCAAATAAAGAAACTGAATCTGTATGTTTATGAGCTGAAACCCCCGATAGCAAGGAGAGACATGTGTCCAACAGTGGGATAGTATACCTGATATCGACATTAAAAATAGTGATTACATTTCAATCCATATCTCACCCCTTGAAAACAATCGACATATATAGTTTTCTACTAAAATATTTCCATCGTACCAAAGTTACCCCGCGTAAAATCGAAACGGTTATTAAAACCATCAAAATTATAAAATTGCACCACCCCTCCCCTCCGCCCCTCGTTGAACCACCGCGAGCCAATTATAGATTAATGTTGTGGAAATACTTTCGCTTGTAATTATTATGGCTCGACACTCTGATTTTGTTGAAGAGGATGCAGTTTCATTGTTTAATAAGGCACGTCATTTTAGAAAATTTACTGCTTAGTGACTGGATGTATAGTTCGTTCCAATTCAATTTGCCGAAAACAAAACAAACTCAATGAATATCACATTTAACTTTAAATCTAGGGCATATTGGCACTCTCGACCAATCAAATTATGGATTGTAAACAATTGTCAGCTCACTAAAAGGCCGTGTCAGGCCAAAATGTAAGTTTACATTTTGGACAAATTGTATTGGAACCAGGTACCTTAACCCTCCCCCTCCTTTAAAATCCAATGCAAATGACCTACCAAATATCCAGTGCATCCAGGGACGCGTCCACGTTTGCCACAATTGACTGATGTTATCCGCTTTCCATCAAGTTGACTATTTGCTTGTCTTCCACCATGTTTCTATAAAGACCGAAGAGTATTACTCAGCGTCGTATTTTGCGTGATATGACGTTTGACATAAATTATTTAATATTAAAATACGTTTTACATTTCAGCTATGCTGAATCTTGTAGAATTGCAATTATTTCACGACACTTATTGCCTAACGAAGTTGTATCCGCTGGCGCAGGAACTGTGGGTTCCTTGTGGAGGTGGTCGCTTGCAG
Source organism: Sesia apiformis (assembly GCA_914767545.1). Classification (NCBI taxonomy): domain Eukaryota; kingdom Metazoa; phylum Arthropoda; class Insecta; order Lepidoptera; family Sesiidae; genus Sesia; species Sesia apiformis. The sequence goes on from OU611964.1 coordinate 692,890, forward strand.
AGATGCTTGACCTACTGCGGCGCGGCAACGCAGAATGCAATAAAACATCTATTTTACGACGCCCGGACCCTTTCAAGTGCAGTTCAGTTGTGTTCTTTGTATAGTGTTTGAAAGGGGCTTTACGATATCACACATAGGAATTTTGCTTGCAATTATCAACAAAGTAGTTTTAACCTAAAATTCTCATTTTATTTTTGTTTGTATTGTATCAGTTGGGATCATCATCATCACTTGTACTTACTTTTGTGTTGTTGAAGACAGTAAATATCACCATAATAAAAAAAAACACGAACAAAACAAACACTTGTGTGACGTCACAGATTGTCGTTAATGTCGTGGTATAATGAAAACATAGCGTCATCAACAACCTCAAGTCTCTGAGTGCCGCCAACAGTGGTTTTAACTAGGCACACTTAAATGAACTTCTTAATACTGCAAAGGGAAACTGGAATGTTATTTATTTCTAAGAGTAAATTATATTTATGAGACTAGCAAAAGTTTTGATTTAGAAAAAAGTCATCTGCCAAACCATATGGCATGTGTCTCTTCATCGCTGGATATAGGGGTAGCGATGATTCATTCCGGATTCAATGATGAAAAGATCCGTAACCGCGAGAGGAGCCGAAACTCTCAATGATTCCGGCTAACTGTTATCGACTCCGAGGAGTTATTCCTTTCATTTTTGGATCGCTGAGTTACATGAACGAACATGATGCAAAGCGAATGAGTCACTCTCAGGCTCTTATAAAATAAAAGTAGGTGAATCAAAGGAGTCAAGGAATCATTAAGAGGAGTCGGATCCGCGAGCGGAGCCGGGTTAAATGAGCCGAAACACTCCGAGGAGTCGTGAATACCCACGACTAATATAGGGCTTCCCGAGAACCGCCACCACACGTTGGCCGATGAGTCTTCGGTTCTTCTCATCCAGTCACTACGGGTGGATTTCTTCAAGTCAATAATCAACCTGACGCACGTTCCACGGTTCTTCTGTCTTTCCGTAATTACAGTTTACCGTAACTATAATCAGCCTTTTTAGTGGACACTGTTGAACATGGGAAACCTCGTGTACATTGTCTTATGCACGAGGGATGCATAAGACAATATGGCGTTAAAACGCCTCTGTTTATATTGATCAATACTTTCTCTTTTGAAACAGATTTTTTCTGCATTTTTTCACGGAAAGAGATTTTTCCGTCAAACATTTTTTTTTTATATATTTTGAAGTGGGCGGACGAACAAGCGGTCCCACGTGATGATAAGTGACAATATTTTACAGTAATAAATTAATTTCATTAAAGTCCATCCTCATTCGAACTTTTTTCGACCCCAGTTATAGTAAAACTTCAAATACAAACAAAACACTCCCGGAGTTTCTAAATTCAATTGGGCATCCTTTTCATCACATTTCGACAATATTTGATATCTATCAGAACCCGATGCTGTTGTCATGCGAAACATTCATTTATAAAACAACTGAAACTCTGAACTTATATCCATTGATATAACAGCTTTATCACTGCAGTCCATGTCCTTTCCCATTATTTTAATTTTGAAACTAAATAAACTCTTATCTACAATAATCATATTTGCATTTTTTTTTAATAATATTCGATCACCTACTAAACTGGAAAATGTAAAATAACCTTCTTACATCAATTGTCACGGTACGTTAATTCGCATGCTATATAACAGATGGCGTTGTATTAAATTTACGACGTATGAGATGGCTTTCTCTAGTAGGGAATGAGGAGGCATTTATTTTAATGTAATTTTCATACACCTACAAGCATACGATGTGGTGTTGGCGTTTTGGAAAGTACCTATATGTTCGATTTAATTTTACAAAATTAAAAAGATGGAATTTTTTGCAATGAAAATAGGAAATTGGAATTTTTATAATAAGATCGGGTTATAAATAACACTGAATTTTTTGATGCCTAATTTCTTAAAATGTAGCACTTTATACTCGTACAAATAATATTCAGACAACGATACAATTATGTACAGATAATGTTAAAATTATAACCTATCGCTACCATTTTGTTTCTAACCTGTTGTACATATTTCATCCTTTGGAGAATACAATTCCGTCTTATTTTTGTGTCCTAGTCAACTTTGATACATTCTCACTAATTAATATTGAATGCAAATGTTATTTATTATTATAAGTATGTATTATATTATACTTTAGACGTACGTACGTGTTTCGGTAGTGAGTGAGATATGCCAGAGCCCATTCCCATCCCATCCTATCCGTCCCCATTTTCCCAACCCTTTCTGCCAATCTATTCCTTAATCTGTAAAGGTAGGCAGCACATATGGGTGTGTGCCAACGTTTGTCATTCCCGATGTCAATGGACGACAGTATCCATTTACCATCGGGTGGACTGTACGCTCGTCTGTCGCCTTTTTCTATAAAAAAAACTTATTATTGATATAGTCGGTATATATTGAATATAATTCTATCTGTAAATTTCAATCGTTTGCACTATCTATATCCCTTTTTTTCCTATCCCAAGGTTGCCTGGTAGAGATTGCCTTAGCGATAGTTATTATGTGCACATATAATAACTTCATATCCATTTAAAACTAGACAATGTACAAATGATAACAATATGAACATTGCAGCTATTATCATTTCCAAAAAAATATCTAGGATCATTTTCCCATTTATTTATTACACGGGTATATATACAGCGCCAGTTCTGGCCCATGTAGCGCCCGGGTGCAATCAATACCCTGGCGCACTCTAGTAGGCGCGCGAGCACGGGCGCAGGGTCTTTGAGACCTCCCCCTAAAACCCTGCGCCCGTGTGCGCCGCACACCCTGCACCATAGCTAAAGCCGGCTCTGTATATATAAAATTCCGATATAATGTTCTAAATACGCACTAACATAACACTACAGTACCTATTTAAAAAAACCTAATGGCATCAATAACGTCCAGATTAAATTATCCTACAATTAATAACTTATACTTTTAACCATTCACTAAACCAATTCACTATATATTTTTTATTTATTTAAACTAGTGCACAAAGAAACGTACAAAAGACGAACATAATGCCTAGTGGCATTCTCTGCCGGTCCAACTATTTATATAAATAACTTAACCTTAATTAACCTAATTTGCATAAACGCTAACAATGAACGTAAATCTCTTTCCTTTCTCTGCGATATTACGTTGTACCACACGTCGGTATGACAAAGACACTATTCTAGTCCGCATGTGGTCCGCATAATGGCCCATTAAAACTTACCCCCTTGGTGCATAAAACCGCTGCGGAATATAAAAGGAAATGCCACTACAAGACTTAAACAGTACTTTTATTGTATCCCATCTAGCAAAACTTATTAAAATTAATCCTATAACAGTCATATTATACACGTTTATATAGACAGGATATGATGCAGTTATTTTTTTTTTTTTTTTTTTATTATGGACGAAGGTGACAGACGAGCATACAGTCCACCTGATGGTAAGTGGATACTGTAGCCCATAGACATCCGTGATACATGCCAACATTAGTCCAAAATGACAACGTTGGCACGCCTCCGGATGCGCTGCCTACCTTTGGATATAGGAATGGGTTTGGAGAAAGGGTTGGGGAAATGGGGAGGGATAGGATGGGATAGTTATGTCGCATTTTAGCGATATAGTCGTTATTGTGGCTTGAAACGTTACAATTTAGTATTATAATTGTGTTGTTTACTATGTCGTTGCAAAAACAAGTTCTCAAAGCGGATTTCTCATTATTTTTTACTGTAATATATATTCATTAAATACCTTTTTTTATTAGATACTTTAATAAATCACTTTTTAATACAGTATTATTGGAAACGTGTGTAGATACCCAGCGGTTCGCGCCCAGAATTTGAATTCGAGTCTCACAACCTCATGAATTAGAGTTGAAAATAGATATCCGTAGGCTATCCTCTACCATCCTGGATAGAGAGGCATCCATACTCAAGACAAATGTGAACTGAGTTCGTTATCTTCCTCTTTCACAGACAATCGACACTAAAAACATACTATATAAATTAATATGCATTAGATAATTAATATCTCTAACATATACAAAAAACACCCAAAGTAAATTTTGCGTACAATAAATATTGTCAAAATTGTAAATACTTAGGTAATAAATTGAGAACGATTCGACATTACAGATAAAACTTAAAGGATTTTGTGATTCTTATGTACCTTTTTTCTTTTTTTTTATGGAAGAAGTTGGCAGACGAGCATACAGCCCAGCGGATGGTAATTGGATACTGTCGCCCATAGACATCCGCGATACATGCCAACATTAGTCCAAAATGACAAACGTTGGCACACCCCCGGATGCGCTGCCTATCTTTGGAGATATAGGAATGGATTCGGAGAAAGGATTGGGAAAATGAGGAGGGATAGGATGGGAATGGGTTCTGTCACATCTCACTCACTACTGAAACACGTACGTACATTAGGGAAATAAGATAAAATGGGAAATGCAGTACATTTCAAGCGCGCCCAGCAGCTGTTGGAATGCAGCGTGCACTCCCCACCTCAAATTTACCTTATTATTTATTTATTTACTGTTTTTTTAAATATAATGTAAAATATAATAAGTAGTCAAAAATATAAACAAACACTCATACAAGGGGTTGTACGAGAACCGTAAGAAAAATGAAAATTACCGTTACACAAGGAAATTCATATCTCTTACACGCTTTTCCCACTTACATTTACAAAAGTTACACGAGAAACACTTATCATTTCTCCCTATGTTACAACACCTGCAACCGGCATTCGCAAAAGTACGCTCGTAAACACAATCTTTTGCGAGTTTCCCCCCAAAACGGAGACATATAGGACAAGTTGGAACGCCCTCTGCTATGATTTATAGAGAGTAATGAACGCTGTCGACAACAGATGGCGTTAGTGAGTTGTTTATTAGAAGTACGCAGATTTATTGCCTCGAGGGGCGGTGAGGTGTATTTATTAAATACGTAGCTGTTTAGGAAGTAACGTGTGTTAAGAATCTGACAGTATTGACCGAAAAAATTACTTGATTCATAACTCATAAAATATGCAGAGTTACGGTTGAACGATACGCATAAATACGCATAACCTACGAGACAATAGATTAAAAAATACCTCAAAAAATAAATATTTTTGGTATAATTCAACACATTTAGATAATATGTAGATATCGAGTTTTCTACTATTTATTATTGTGATAGGTAAAGCGACCAGGGCCGTCTTTAACCTATTGGAGGCCCTGAGCATTAAGATAATGGGACCCCTATGACTATGACAGAGGACTATTTTATTAAAATTTTATTAAAAGCCACAAGGAGTAGATAAGCGGATAAGCGAAATTCTAGATTTATTCAACTGTTATTTTTATTTCTTTCTTTCTTTATAAATGAATAGGTAGTTATAATATAATCCAGGAAAGTAACTCTTTTAGCATTTACTATACGCAGGTTAGTGCTTAAAAATCTATGTTGATTGCAGAGGTGCCCTTCTAGCTTTGAGATAAGTAAATCTATGAATAGTAGATCTATGAATATCAGCGACAAACTGGTCAATCTTTCTTGAAGCATTGTACTTCTTAATTCATTTTTTATTATTTTCAATTTGGAGAAGGATGCATGCATGCATGATATGTATGCATGATGGTAATCATGCTTAAAAAGATTCTCAATGCAATTTCTACATTTGGAAATGTGTCTTCAATTTTGTTTTTGTTGGAATATTTGTAATACGGACTTGAATAACTGATTATAGACTTGATTTATAATCTCACATTTACCAACGGCACAAGCGGTTATTACAGAGAGAGACAGTTTAAGGTTGACAGGTGACAGCTATTCACAGTTGACATTAAGGGTGTAGATCGTGAAAATCACCGAAAAGAGTGTTACGATTTTTCATATTTAACCTATTTACATATGATTGATATCAATGATAATTTGTATATATTACAATCAAAGACCAATAAGTATGTTCATGCTTATATTAAACTCTTAAACCTAATAGTTGTTATATAATAAACGTCAACAAACGCACAAAATTGAGTAAAAATGCAAAAACATGACTTCGTATTTTTCAGATTTAACCCCATAAATCAACACAAATTGATAAAAAGAAACACTTTTTGAACACTGAAGAAACCAATAAGTATAGCTGTATACTTCTTTTTATACCTTTACAAACAAAGACTTCCTCTTTTAAAGCCCTAAAATCTCGATATATTTTAAGGTAAATTTTTCATACACAAATGTATGGGATAAAACGTTCGTTTCATTCGTGCAATCTCGGTGGTCTGCAGCGGCAGTTCCTTTCTGTAAGTGAACGCGACACCACGCTTGTCGGCTGCAGACAGCAGAATTACGTATTGTGAATTTGTGTTTTTTGTAAAAAACTGTAAGTATAACATTTTTATAATTAATTTATTTTCAGTTAGTAGAAAGTATCGATATAATGAATGTCTGAAAGAAAACCATGATGGAACTAGATATAAATCGTAAAAAATACAATATCTACACTAATAGGTATTATAAAGAGGAAAGATTTGGATTTTTGTATGTAACGAATAAACTCAAAAAGTACTGGACTGATTTTAATAATTCTTTTATCATTCGAAAGCTACATTATCACTGAGTAACATAGGCTATTTTTTTCGCAGGACTGATTGAATTTGAGTGGCATGCCAGGGAAAAGAAAGTTTTGTACGCATTATAAAAATATGAAAGCCAAAAGATCTCGGAATAAAATGTAAGTTCCTCCCTACTTATTTATTATCGCATTTGAACAGGGTACATTACAAAGCTAATACAATATGTCATATGATTTAGATCGCCCGATTCAGACATATACCTACAATAACATGTAAATATTGGTTTGTATTATCTATATCTATACTGATAAATAAAATTGAAGTATCTGTATGTAATATCAAAATAATAGGATTTTTAAAAAAAAAAAAGGCGATACGGAGTTCGCCGGGTCGGCTAGTATTGTCTAAATATCAAATTGTGGAAGTAGGTAGGCGACAGCGCAACTTTGTCGACATACCTATACCGCCAAACAGACGCGAGGCGCCTAGCGTCTGGCTTAGGGTTGTACAAAATAAATAAAAAGTGGATAATATTGATGAATAATATTTCCAGTATTGAAAATAAAGAAAACCTTGGGGCCGAGACTCTGAGCAACAATGCTACGCGCTGTATAGAGGTAAGTTGTTATACGTAATTCTTGTAGACTTGTTACATAAATAAACAAACTACTTAGTTAGTGATGGGCGAAGACAAAATCTCAATACCTACCTATAGATTTTTCTTGCAATATTTATTATTTTCATCGAGAGACAAACACCTTAGTACCGAAATACTTCTCAATTACTTTCTCAAAAGAAAATTTACGTTCAAATAGGTGACGTCATAAAAAAACAATACCTAATGCGTAAAGAAATTATAATTTCTATTCATCAGGAACCTAATATTGTATTAATTCTTTTGCATTTTTTTAAATTTTTAATTATTTTTTATAAAAAAAATCAAGCCATTATCTTTCTTTACAGGAACTAGTTATTGAAAACGACCAAGAGGGAAAGGTGGATGAAATGGAAGTTGGGCGTAGAGTTGTAGACGTTTCTTTTTTTTTTAAAGCTCTTCAGGCCATAGGGGACCACGGTCCAATGGATTGTAAGTTAAGTTACCTCAGTATAATAGGTGAAGTAAAAGTTGGTCTGGACTCAAAACTCATCATGAAATGTAGTATGTGTAGTATGAAATTTACTGTGTGTTTGATTGAAAAGAAAGAAGATAGAATGGAAGTGAATCATCAAATTGTATCTGGTATCATATCATCTGGTGGGAGCTACTATCAGTTAAAAACATTAACTGCCGCAGTAGCCCTACCAATCATGTCACCTTCATTATACAATGAAATTAATAATACGGTTTGCGATTGGTGGGAAAAGACAGCAGCACATTCCATGGCAGAAGCTGTCAAGGAAGAAGCGGAGTACGCAGTGTCTATAGGTAGTGTTGATAAAAATGGTACACCATTAATATCTGTTGCTGTTGACGGTTGTTGGAGCAAGAGATCTTATGGTAAGAATTTTTCCGCCTTGTCCGGCGCAGCTGCGATAATTGGCATTAAAACTAATAAAGTATTGTTTTTTGGAGTTAAAAATAAATACTGCGTAGTTTGTGCACGAGCCGCAAAGAACGACAGTCAGCCCTCGGAACACCGTTGTTTCAAGAATTATTCGGGATCATCTACCGGTATGGAATCGACCATAATAGTTGAGGGGTTTAAACGTTCCATTGTTGATCACGGTGTAATTTATAATAAATTTGTAGCAGACGGCGATTCCAGTACTTATAAAAAAATATTAGATTCGCGACCGTACGGTAATTTAACAGTAGAGAAAATTGAATGCAAAAATCATCTTTTACGAAACTACTGCAATAGCTTGGAGAAACTGTCGAAAGACACTAAGTATCCTTGCGAATTGCGGAAATTCCTAAAAGAAAGGTATTTGCGTTTAAGAACGGGTGTAAAATGCGCTATTAAATATTGGGGCGATCAAAATCAGTCACTCGAAGAAAAATAAAAAATCTTAGTGAAGATATCCTAAATGGTCTACAACACGTATTTGGTAATCACCAATATTGCAAGGAGTATTTCTGTAGACCTGATACTCGTCGAATAGAACCTGTTGGGTTGCTTCCAGCAATTGTTGGATGCGGATTAATGGACGCGGTACACATTTTAAGTAAAAGACTGTCATATCATTCTAGAAGTTTAATTCATAATTGTACAAGTAATATAGTTGAAAGTTTTAACGCAGTGATTGCCAAATTAGTAGGGGGTAAGCGTGTAAATTATTCTTCCCGTGGTTCTTATGCGGGCCGATGCGCAGCTGCTGTTGTGTCTTTTAATACAGGATCGATTCATAGTAAAACTCATGAAGTAATATTTAAATCTAGTCCTAATCCTTTGATCGCGAAAGTGGAAAATTGTAATCGTAGAATCCGTTTAATTGCTAAACCTAAATTAAGATTGAAAAAGAGCCACAGCGCTGTATCGAAAGACGCTCACTATGGACCAAACTGCGAAAAACCTGATCTGAGTCCAGAATTATATGAGAAAGCCAAGTCATCTTTTTTAGCCGATTTAAAGTTGTCTTGTGCTGAAAGAGAGGAGCTTGAAAGGTCGACCCATTTGCAAAGAAGTAGTTCTGAGTGGATGAGTACAAGGAGAAAATTACTAACCTCATCATCGTTCGGGGAAGTTTGTAAAAAACGAGAGAGCACAAGTTGTGCTGTTCTTGTTCGTAAAATCGTTTATGGTAGTAATATCTCCAGTTTGCCTGCTGTACGGTACGGTATCGAAAACGAAGAAACCGCAATTAAACAGTTAGAAATTCAAGAGAATATTAGTATACAAGGTTGCGGTTTGTTCGTCGACGATCAATATGAATTTCTTGGTACTACACCAGATGGCATTTATGCAAACGGTTTAATTGAAATTAAGTGCCCACATTCTTTAGCTGGCATGACTCTTGATGAAGCAATGGCCAAACATACCTTTTGGGTTAAGGACAAGGCTTCCAAGGGTTATGTCATAAATAAAAATCATAACTGGTATTTCCAAATTCAGGGACAGGTACATATTACTAAAAGAAACGTTTGCATGCTTGGCATCTGGTTTGGTGCTACTGTACCTATGAAAGTTTATATTATAGAAAAGGACGACAAATTTTGGGAGGAGAAAATGGAGATGAAATTAGTTAGGTTTTATTACGATTGCCTACTTCCAGAATTAGTTGATCCTCGGCAGTCACGAAGCATGCCCATTCGTGACGCGCCCAGTATCATAGAGGCTATGAAAGAGAGGAAAGAAAGAGCTTTACGTGTTATGAAAGAGAAGAACGCCTAATGATTTTGAAAGATACAGGTAACTTAACTACCCAGCCAGTCGATTCACGTAAACACGCCAGTCCAAAAGTCGTTTTAACTTAGGAACTTAGAAATCGCCTTTTGGTTTTCTGTTTTAAACGCACTTACTTATCTAGTCTTGGATTGTCATAAATCTTCCAATAGCTCAATTACTATACAATTTCTGAGTTACCTGGTGTAAAGAATCATAAAAATTGGTTCAAAAATACAGCGAATTGAGAATTCTCCTTTTTTTAAGTCGGTTAAAAGGGCTAAATTTGCAAAAAACGAAGTGACGTCACTGCGCTACGGTTTTTATTACTTACGTGAATCGGGCAGCTGGTAACGTTTTCATTCTGATAGGTTTTGTGATAGCCATTGATTTTATCATCAAATTAGCAGAAATCAGAACTTGATCCGTAATCGAATGAAAAACCATTAGAATTTTGAACTCATATTTCGTTATTGTTTAATTACATACTTTTAATTAGTATATTAATAATTTACAAACTTCTGTTAAAATTAGTAAATAAATGAATTATTTACTAATTTTTGTACAACCCTAGCACGCTTTTGAGATAGCGAGTAATGGCGACTCATATTTGTTATTGTGTAGTAAATAAATCATTTTTATACTTGTGTTTCATTTATTGACATTTTTTTTAAAACCCTAGGATTTTTTTTAGTTATCGACGAGGTGATCGTAAACAAAAAGTAAGTATTTGAGTTTACGCAATAGGCACATTTCCTTGCGTAGAGATAAACACACTTCCTACTGAATTTGCAATTATTTTATTGAATGAATATTTTACGAATTAGAATAAATTTTGGTAGTGAAATTACAAATAAATAAATAGTTGGAATTTTAGGTAAGTAGAATACAAAAATGTCAGATGTCAAATGATAGAAAAACATAAAAATTGTGTCTCAACTACTCTTATTAATCTATTAAAAAGAATCAACAGCTAGTTTCCAAAAATTCAACGTTATTGTTATGCTGTAAATATTCAAGTTCAATAACAATTTCTCAACGTGGAACGTTTGTTGCAAAACATTTTGAAAATCGCGCTCTCTAGGTCATTCATCCGCCCCGTCGGATGTTACATTAAACTTTGGCGCTGCGGTCGCTCGAAATCGAGATCTCAGGCCAACAATCTACACCCTTAATAGCGTGTTTACACATTCTAACAGTTTTCTTTCAAAAGATGATATATTCCTGAGATACTATTAGTTTCTTCATTTTCACTAGGCGAGACCTTGAAAATTTCAATATTATTCAAAAACTTATTCGCCCCACAATTGCTAAGGACACCCCTACATTCAAGCAAACGTTGAATACTAAACCGGAGTGAACGATAAAATTTTTAAAACTGATTGTTGACAGAACTGCTTAAATATAACGGGTTAACCGGTTTACAGCTGTCATGAACATGAAAATGATGTTCCAAACTTTACCATACTATACCGTTAGCCCCTGTCGCTCCACATCTGGATTTAGGTCTCTCCCAAGGACGGCCACTACACACAGATTTCGGCTCTTCTCATCCAGGTACTACTGGCAAATTTATCGTAGTCGTTGCCGGTTCATCTGGCGTCTCATGTATTTTTCCCGGTACGTAATCTACATACAAGGACTCAACTCCTCCATTCGTTGTCGGTCCTGCAGCAGATATAGCCTGCCCATTGCCACTTCAGCTTATTAATTCTATGGGCTGTCGGTAACTTTAGTTCTTTAGAAACTCCGAGCAAATCTTTCTCCATAGCTTGCTAAGCGACAAACTTCCAAACTATAAGTCAAAGAAAAAAAGAAAGACATGACTAACATTCAATAGGCATTGAATGAGCACTGAACCAGCGTGGTGGAAACGGAAGCCATGTTGAAATTATTTACATAAGGAGATTATATCAAATACCGCAATGCAAAAAGGTTGCGGTTTCAATTCCCCGCTTACGTTTCTCTTTTCATCGATGAAATACAAGGTGAGAAAGATGGATGACAACTTAGAGGTGGAATATTCGTAATGAAAATTAGTTCCGTAATAAAATGTGGGCGCCCAAGCAAAGAAGGTTCAGACAGTCGATATTAGTATTATAGACAGAGACTAGAATAGATGTTCGACCATAAGACGTAAAGAATACGACTGGTCGGAAAATTCAGTACCCAATACAAGGCTCGTATAATTAATAAAATAAATGAAAAACATTGACGAATATGTACTTACGAGTATGTATGTTAATTTTCAAGAAAATTGAACATTACTAGTTTCGTCTAAAACAATAATTCCAGATGGCAGTTACATAAAGGTGAATTATGAAAATTTAATATATGTTTTCTCACAAACTAACCCATGAATAATAGATTAAATAAATAATAAATAGATTACGCTATGACCCACACTAGAATACCCTGTGTCGTGGTTCCAGAAACACACAAAAAGACAAATACGAATTATAAAAATAGACGACATAATGTTAACAAATGAACTGAAAAATATATTTTTATTAATTTTAATTTTTACTTAATTATGATTATGGTTTTGAAACCCTAATACTGCCATCTGCAGTATGTTCCCGAATACTGTAATTCGCAATACACGCTTCATAGGTTAGATGAGATTCGCTAGATGGCGCCAATTGTTCTTAATTTCTATAATATACTACCCAAAAATACAGATAACGCTGTACTAAAAATACCAACATTACCCACTAGATGTCTCTACCATCCATCACAGAAACTAACAAAAGTTAAAGAAAGTTTGTGCATCCATTATTATTTTACATTCGTAATAAAATCATCTTTAAAACCTTTCCGCGAAGGTGTGAAAATCATTTTGGTTCTTGGTTATTTTTTTAATTCTTTTATTGAAGCGTGGGAACGCGTCGCCAGCTAGAGCGTTCCTTTCATTCTTACTCGGAGGTGCTATAGACATCGTAAAAGCGGACAACAGAGATATTATTGTATTGTTGTTTATTGGCGTTGCGTCACGTAAGGTTTTTAACAGATTTAGGGCCCGTTCTGATGTTTAGAAGTAGGTACCTACGTAATGCATATTTTCAATTTCACCCACGAGTTTACTTTAGACCTTATTAAAACAATATCAATTTGTAATTTTGTTGTATTAGCTAAATTCTCTCAAAAAATCCGTTATTATTATTATTAGACCTTAGAATAATATTTTCTGTTAACCTAAGACCTAGTTTATTAATAATAATGTCGTTCAGATCACTCACTTATAAAGGCCTGTTCAGATATAAGCGATATTCACTGCCGCTTGCGGTACCGATATTCGCTAACCGCTTTCGGTAGCGTATAGCGGCCTAGGCCCACTGTTAACAGTATCACTCGAGCAGTAAACGTGTGCCTATAATGGCGAATTCGCGCGACTTGCGGTACTCGTTCAAAATACCCGGCGGGATGTCGCCTAGACATTAGTTACATTCGGTTAAATCTGAACAGGCCTTTGAGAATCTAAATTGCAGTTGTTATTTAGATTCGCGATTACAATAAATATTTCACTTGGTTTGAGAACTTCGTCAATAAACTAACGTCTGCTTTGAACCAGATTTCCGAATCATTTTATTTTTATTTTATTTTACTCGAAGCAACAGCATTGATACAGATTAATAATCACATTGTAAACAATCTGCAAACACATGCCGATTAATGTTTCAACAAAAGATAAAGGATTTTGCATAGATTAGTTGTATTTTAATAACTTTATTATACATTCCTATGACTTCGTATCATCTCTATATAGATTACCGTTAATACCTACGTGTTATTATCAAAATTAATTAACTGATTTTAATAAAAACCTAACCTTCAAGTACCCCGTAACCTTCCGGGATAAACACGGTACACAGCTGTAAAGCCGCGATAAAACCGCTCAAGTACATTCCGAGATTAGCGAGAACAAACAAAGAAACAGACAGATGCTCTCTTATAGAAAGAAAGAAATTTATTGGTACCAAGTAACACTACACCACACTATTAACGTAAATCATAAACTTCGCCATGTACTGAAGAAAAAGCTGCAGCGCTGATTTTAAATATTAGCCAGTATTGACTATGTAATACTAACATAAGAATAAATAATTATTATTGATTCGTAAGTCACGAGTCACAAATCTTACGTAGGTACGAAAAGAGTTAGCAGGAGACCTAGCGCACTTATTACCATTGAACCGGGAATGAGTGAATGGTCAATGCGTACCATTTCTATACACATTGTGTATGCATTTCTATGGAATTCTGCTAAATATAGTACGAGCATTCATTCATAAAGTTGTAAAGTTCGCCAAACGTTTGAGCAAAGGTTTGCCTGAAGTTCAACGAGTAATTATTTCAGAAAAGGTTTTTGTTTTAATTAGATTATTAGCCGTTAAAAAGTGTTTCTATAAAAATTCTTGTCACTATCGTTTTATATATATCAGCCTATAAAGTTCCACTGCAGCTCTCAAATAACACATTTTAATTTAAAGAAGTTTCGGGCCATAAACAACCTCTTTTTCTTTTTTTTTCTTCTTCGTATATATATATATATATATATATATATATATATTATAGAAAAAAGGTGGCAAACGAGCATACAGTCCATCTGGTGGTAAGTGGATACTGTCGCCCATAGACATCCGTGATACATGTCAACATTAATTCAAAATGACAAACTTTGGCACGCCCCCAGATGCGCTGCCTACCTATGTTGATGAAAGAATGGATTTGGAAAAGGGGTTGGGGATATGGGAACGGATAGGACGGGAATGGGCTCTGGCATATCTCACTCACTACCGAAACATTAAGTACATTGGGTAATATGATAAAGTGGGAAATGCAGTACATTTCAAGGTAGTATTCTGTGAGAGAGGGGTGAGACTGGCCTTCGGAGAACGCATACAAACTGTCCGAAACCGAGCCGGCTATGTACTCGATCGCCTCAGCATAGACGCTCAACAAGTCGCTGACATTGTACAAAACCTTCGTACATCCCATAATGACCTTCGCTAGCCCTTTGCACACCCTAGCAGCCTCCTCCAACATTAAAATACTTCCAACCCTCCAAAATAGATTCGTGCGTAAGGCCGTGGCTGCCCTAGGGTACTTTCGCAATGTCGACCTCCACAAGGACTTGGTACTTCCCTCCATCGTCAAATACGTGAAAGACTCCACCGGACGCTACTACGACAGAGTCCCTCATCATCCCAACCCCCTAGTAGTTGCCAGCCTAACCTATGTCCCCGATAGGAATGACCATCCCCGTTACCGTCCTCGGCACTTCCTAGACGACCCCGACGACCCAATTACTGCTGCTAATGCGCTTTTTAAACTATTTTAAATTTTGACGATAGCGAGAGTCCTGAGACGGTCAATGTCGAACAATTATGGGACCATAGTTCTAAATTAAAAAAAGGCGATGAATCTCTAAAATTTCCTCTATTGAGCAATTTGTCCAAATATTTTTTGTGTCTACCGCATAGTACTGCGACTGTAGAACGCTTATTTTCAAGTATTATAATATGAAAACCAAAATTGAGGAATAGATTTCCACAACCACAATAAAAGGTGCGTTGCACACAAAATCTGAAATTAAGAATTGTTTCGATTTTAATGCGACAAATGAACACTTGAAAACATTTAATGAAAATATATACGAATGTAATAAAAACAATGTGAGGCCGAAAATATAGAAGATTTGGACATTGATAATGAAAATAGGGAGCCATGGGCTAAATCTAAATATTACTGGTACTGTGTAAATGTTTGTCTAATTGTTTTTAATCCGTTAAAGTTGATTAATAATTTTGATTACAATATTTTTTTCTTTGTTTTTTCTACTTCAAATTAATTTCATGGGTTTATATAAATTATTAAGTTTATATAAGTTTTTATTTTATAAGTTATAAAATAAAAGAAAGAAAAACTGTAGATTTAAGGTTTTCTTTTTTAACATTTACAGTTTTCTACAGCTTTTCTTACGGTCCTATATAGTTTTACTCTACGGCGACACTGCCGTGAACACACACCGTCCTCCAGCCAACACTTTTACCAGGTATCGGCACGTGTCTGGGCGCTTCTCACCGACTCGTGATCCCGGTACCTTCCAAAAGCAACGCCCCAAGCCGAGGTCCGTTCCTCCCGACGGAGGAGCCCTAAGACTCGTTGCTGCACACACTTTTTGCTCCTGGCTGAGCGCCTTCTGCGCTCGCCCTAAACCATATACTCGTATGTCCGATGACTCTTGAAAGGCCATTCGAGCCACAAGAATACCGAAAATAAATTCAAGGTCTAAACAACGTCATTGTCCAGTCCCGTCGAAATAAGTCAGGAGTCAGTCAGTAAAGCGATAGTAGGTTTACTGAGGACGGAAGAGTAACACTCCTTGTAACACATTTTTTATAATTATCGAACAAAAACTCAACTTCACTTCTCCAGTTCCCGCCTAAAAGTCAACCACCAATAGTCGTGTGGTGTTGTCCGGCTTGAAAATAACACTACCGCATCTGTTCCCGTGGATGCCGACTAAAAACTGACTAAGGGATAACGAAGCGGCTATCACAAGCCCTAAGTAGACTCGCCAACCCACTTTTCCAACGTGTAAACTCCAACGAGGCCATATTTTATACAAAATAGGGTTGATTACGGTTACATACCCCATTTTTTTTTTTATTTTCAAGAACGCATTTTTCCACATGATCTTGTCCATTATAGACTAAAAAATTGTTTATTTACCTTTACTGTAATAAACAGGTGAAATTTCTATTATCTCCATACCGAGACAGATGACAAGCGTGAACACACTGCACACATTGAACACATTGAAAAACCAAAATTATTAATCAAATATTCCCAAAAAAAAAAATAACGCTCGTGTCCTCTGTAGGTTTTTAAAAAAGTTATTCAAATAGGGGACAGGCTTTTTGCCCTCTCATAAACACCTGCCGTCTTTTCATCATAACAGAATCGCTCAAGTAACATAACATATTTTCTTGAATAAATCTGCAATTACTTCATATATTTTACTTACTTGCCATCAGCCTGTCTCTCCACTACTGCATAGATAGATAAAACTTTTTATTACACACCGATACAAAATAGAATTAAAGTAACAGACATTGTAACACATGAAATTCACAAAAGCCGATTTTACCGCTAATAGAGATCTCTGCAGACTATTTGGATAAAAAAGAAATAAATATTTCAATCGCAATAGATGATGTACAGTAAATATACCTATATAATTATAGATACATTTACACATACATATTAGGTCCTTATATTATTATTATAATACCTATGAAACATATGGAAAAAACAAAAAAAAAAACATTAAATTATACATACCTATATCTAATAAATCGAAATATTGTCCATTATTATTAATGCACTTTTGCCATTTTAATGGAAATTGATTGATGCCTCTGCTATAGAACTCCTGGCGACCGGAATCGATGAATTCTCTGATACCGTTTTTCACTACCTCATCGGAGTTGAATTATTTCCCCTATATTAGTAGGAGCAAGGTCTGAGGAGTACGGTGGGTGACGGAGAGTTTCCAGTCCACGCTCCTGTAACTTTGAGACTGTCTGTCGTGCAGTGTGTGGGCGACCGTTATCGTGGAGAAGCAGTGGACTAGAGCGATTGACCAGACTCGGTTGTATGATAGCGAGCTTGTCCATCATCGTTTGCACGTCTTCACACTACACATGTGCATTAATCCTTGTGCCAGATCTCAAGAAGCTGTGGTGGATAATACCCGCACAGGTCCATCATACCATCACCGTGAGCTTCTTTTGACTCAGTTTACGTTTGGAATAAGAATTGGTACCAAGAAGACACAGCCAATCTGTGTCTTCTTGATTCAACCATTGTGACGAACGTTTACGATTATCATACAGGATCCATTTCTCATCACAAGTGACAATATGACTCCTTTCATCGTTTCATAGATCCTTCATAGATCCTTTCTCAGAATCCTTTCATTTTTGTGCCGATTCAGCAAATTAAGCCAAGCTTCGATAAGTGTTTGCAGCTGACTTTCATTAAGGTATCCGGTATCCACTTCCTTCTTCACTTTCTCTATTTGACGCAAATGAATCAATATCGTTTTGTCACTTACGCCGAACGCTGCTGCTAACTCAGACGTGGTTTGAGATGAATCCGCTTGCACTATATTGCTTTCAATACGTCATTATCAAATTTCCAGAACGATCAAACCAAAAACGTACCGTGCGTTCGTTTGCAGTGTTTGGTCCGTACACATCGTCGATATTGCGTGCCACCTGTGCTGCCATGCCATTGATGCCACGACGGATCTTATATTCGAAAAAAAAAGCATTTTTTTTTAACTTTTCCATGGTCACAAACACAACGATATCTAAGCAAAAAGTCGTTTGACGGAAAAAATAAATGAATATCCGAATTTGAGAAAAAAATGGCATAACTTCAAATTGAAATTATTTCGAATTTGGAATTGCAAGATAACTAAGTTCAAAATGGCCACTATGTACAAAATTCCAATTTCATAGGTTAAGCCCCACGGCTGGACATGGACTTTCTCAAACATTGTCTTGTGTGTGAGAGATGATAATATATGGCCTTAAAACGCCACGCTGCTCAAGCGAGTTCCCAAGTCCACTCTTTTAGAGGTGGTGTACTGTGTCAGGGCTTGTGGCAGCGCCTTTCTTATCCCTTAGTCGCCCACGGAAAAAGCTGGTGTGATGCTATGAGATGATGCTGGCTGGGGTGATGTGGCCGACACCACAGAACCTATCTATACCAATATCATAAAAAAGAGACACTTATTATTTTGTCTCATTTTTTGTAAGAGGTAAACTAAAACAGCGTCAATTTTGATAATTCTTTCACTTAAGGACGCTAATCTTACGATACAGATGGACATGGGCGATTTTTAAGTTACATGTCAACAACTTCATTTTTTTTAAATTGTACTCATTTTCCTCTACTTCGCTACAGATATACACTTGAGGCACTGTAAAACCTTAAGCTACAAGGTTTCAATTTTCGCGGCTAACTAAACGCAAGTAATTTACCCAATTTCGCCGTCGAAGTGTTTAAAATCGATAAGTTGTAATAAGTTGTAATTTTTAAACAAAATCCTTTACACGATAAGACATCTTTCGGTGGAGTATCTCAAAGGGACCGCCCTAAATTAAAGGCCATTTTATGTAAGTAGAGTAACCCGACTGTTGCAGCGAAATTTTTACCTAAATTAGTTCAATAAAAACAAGTTTCGTTTCACTTTATATTGTTCTCCTTTTGCTTTAGAACTTTTGCAACTTATTTGAACTAATTTGCGTTGATATAACTTTTAAAACTTTCGCATTTTGCACACATATTATATTGTAAATCGGATCTGAACCTGTATAATAAAGGTATTTGTTTACCTTTTATTCCTACTCGACGTTTCGGCGCCGGCGCACGGGCTACACCAGCCGTGGTCACGAGTTGCCTCGTGAGGAATAAAAGGTAAACAAATATCTTTATTATACGCGTTCAAACCCGATTAACGATATAAAATAATTTGTGTTGAAATTGAATAAAATGATATACTTAGGTACTTGTATGTTATAAATTAATATTTTCCAAAGTACCTATACGAACGATTAATAATATGTACATTAATAATACATAAAACTTAACTGGGGCTTTTAAGGCCATAATCCACAACACGGGCCCATTGCTGTTTTTTCTCACCGCCGAGCTAGTGTCATTTATGAAACAATCTATAGCCGAGGATTTAAATTAGAGTTTAGATATTTAAATTAGAGTTTTAGTTTAGTTTAGTTTAATTAGATGATTAAAGTATAAATACCCATTAATTTACTAGAAGAGGCCTTGCAGTGGGACATTCATAGACTGATAAACGTAAGTCTGCAACACCACAATGCACCACAACAAAGATTGATAAGGGCGCCAGAAAAGCTTATATTCCGCACTTTCTGTGTCAACAATTTTGAACGATGAACGTATCTTGTATTCTTTTATCAATGTCATATGGGTCAGTTGTCAAATAAAGCAAAAATAAATCATTTTATGTGATTCGCGACTACTGAAACCCTTATTTCAATCATTTTCAGATGTTTGGTTTTTATTCCACAACTTCATTTCTAAGTTATAAATAATAATTTCTATAGATCAACAATTTTATATATTTGTGGGGTATCATATGCATATATAAAATACTTACCTTGCAAGGTAGAATCGCTCGGCGCTCATGGTTAAACCGCTGCGCGTGCGCCGACCGTCTCGATGAGCAGGAGTTCTGCGCATGCGGCTCGCCGCCGCGAGCAGTCAGAAAGAATCTCCTACCTAACGGTTGCGCATACTTACTCTCTGCGACATTATTGATACTATAATTAAGTTTCCTTCGCCGTTACATATCAAATAGATAACAAACCGTCCGTGGATTGTATAATGTGTAATACGTGATAATTAAACACATAACTTTAAAACTCTGTGAAGTGATTTCCTTCAAAACACCTCGGCATACCCCCAAATATTCAAAGAAATAAACAAATTAAATATTATTTGTTTTATTCAATATGTATGAGACTGCTTTGATCTTGATATTTTATTTTAATTAAATTATTTTTGTTTGTTTTAATTATTATTAAAATATAAAACCAAACAATATTTTATATTTCATAGACAATGACATACACTATTATATGAATGGTTAAAATTATACATTTCGTCAAAATTTATATCTATTAATAAATAGCGAAGTCACAATACTGGCAACGAGTGACGAACAAATTTCATAGCGACAGATGTCCTGTGCGTGCGCCGACATCACGGCAGGGTTTGCACAAATCATAACATTGTTTATATTTATTATGTGTAATATTTGAATCCTTTCGTCGGTTTGTAGCCGCCGGTGAAATTTTAAACAAAAGTAAACAGTAAAGCTCAATTGTCTGAGTGGAGGGCATATAATTTGTCACATTAAATGAACATGCCCTTCCCCGACCGGTAAATGTTTAAGGATTGACACGCGAAGTTGCCGACAGCTATGTCTATCTTGAGCAAACCATCCTAGAAAATTTAACTTCAGCAAAGAGGTCGATAGACGTAATCAGCGGGGCAACATTTGGGAAAATGCATCAGATCTTCTTTTTGCCTATACCACAATGCTTGAACACGCAAATCTTCAATCAATACGTCCTGCCAGTTATAACGTAGTGTGCCGAATCATTGCCTCTAACGGTAGCCCCGAACCCTAAGATAAAAGCCGCTCAGGGAGCTATATAGAGGTCTATGCTCGCGAGTTTTTGTGAACCGACGACTTCAACAAGTTCGTCGGCTGTGGCCAGCCAGATGAGAAGAGCCCAAAACCGTGTATGGTGGCGAACCTAGAGAGAGGTTTATATCCAGCAGTGGCGAGACACGGGCTGGTAGTATGACATGGTAATTTAAAACACTTCGCCAGCCCCGCTTAAAATGTGGTAGCAGTGGTGAATATACAAGTAAAACCATAGTATTAGTGTGTTAAAAAAGGAACAAACATGAACTTTATAGTAGTTCTACAATAGTAACCGAAGAAGAAGAAGTAACCGAGTAGTAGAAGAGCAGAAAACCGTGTGTAGTGGCGACCGTGTGTACCGTGTGTTGGGAGAGGCCTATATCCTGCAGTGGAGAGACACAGGCTGATGGTATCGTATGGTACACAGTAACTTACAGTATTACACTGTACCTCCATTAAATGTAATTCCCACCTCGGGTTTCTACAACCGCACCTCCCGTCACAGAAGTGCGGTCCATCGGTATTTCCTCGATACGGAGGTGTCGCGTACTGTTCGGTTCAAAAATCATTTTATACCACAAACCCCTAGACTAGAACGAACTACCTTAAGAGGTCTTTCCATTAAGCTACAATATGGGGTTCTTCAAGAAAGCTTGAATAGTATTTTGAAAATCCCTCTGGTGTTGCAGGTGTCCATGGGCGGCGCTAACACTTACCATCACGTGGGACCGCTTGCTCGTCCGCCTACTAACCTATAAAAAAAACATGAGACTTTCAAGTCGTTGGCAGCCCTAGCGCCGACTACAAGCGCCTCCTATCGCATCCTCTATTTAACCTCAAAATGAGCACCGTGAAGTTTTTGTACGACGTTTTTATTGAACTTACTGCCGTCTACTAATATTATGCTTATGTTTTCATTTTTTTACTCACTTATCTCCGCTTTGGGTGTTTGATGAGAGAGGAAAAAATATTTTTTATCAGCGTTTAGGCCGTGCATATGGCGTAGCGCGTGCGGGAGCACATTGCGTTTGATTTTTTTCGCATCCGATCCGAAATTTAAATATGGCGGCGCATGTGCGCGGGCTCGCTGATATTGTTGGGTTTTTGTTGTTTTTTTTTTCTATTATTCCTTGCCGATAAAAGAAGCCGGCGTCTGCCCTCGGATTATACGGACCCATTGTTTTGGAAAAGTAATCAAATAAAACGGGTGCCTGTCTTATGCGCTGCGATATTCAACATTCTCTACATAACATACATAAATATAATTAATCTGTTATAAAGTCCGTGTGTGTGTTTGAACGCACATCACGCTTAAACCACTAGATAGCTTTTAATGAAACTTTGCATAGTTATAACTGAATATTCAGGTTTAATATTTAGGGCACTTTTTATCCAGACCAATTACTAAGTTCCAATGGGAATCAAATTAAAGTCTACGCGCATAGTCTAGTCTAAACAAACTGTAAGTCAGTTTGTAATAAACTGGTAGAATAGAATTGTAATAATAATGAAATATAAATTTATTAGTGATAAATAATAATTATTACAATTGCAAAAGAAATAAATAATGTACAAACTATATTTATTACAATTGCAAATTGATAAAAAATAAATATGTAATACCTATTCAAAATTCTTTTCTGACCAAAAATACCTTCATTCTACAAATTCAACAGCTTTCATTTCACCTACCCTCAAACGGTAGGGTAACCGCTCCTCGCACGGCACAGTTTTTGCTGTTCTTTTTTCTGTCCGTCAGTTGCTTTTTTACTTGTAATATATAGCGACGGGCGGTTAAGACATGTTTTATAGCCACCGCAATAAGGGCGTCGATATTTTTAAACACTTTCTTAAGGGCTGTTAATTGATGGCGACGCGGGATTAGCACTTTCTAATTTGTTTTTCTTTTTGCTCTTTGTGAATTATAACCCGTTGAAGTGTCGGTGGTTTGTTTTACGATTATTAACATTATTACGTGAATTAAAATGTCAGTTATAATTTTTCAATGTGCGGTGTCTTCGGCATATTCGTCGTTTTCGCAACCACGTGCAACTTTTAATGTTTATCTATTCTTTTTCAATCGCCTATGCTATGCGCAATCTTTGTTTTATGTTCGGTTCGATTCGGTGCTCGTGTTACAATAATATTT
Source organism: Sesia apiformis (assembly GCA_914767545.1). NCBI lineage: Eukaryota > Metazoa > Arthropoda > Insecta > Lepidoptera > Sesiidae > Sesia > Sesia apiformis. The sequence goes on from OU611964.1 coordinate 716,235, forward strand.
CACTTTTGAGAAGAAAATTTATTAAAAAAGTTATTGTAGATACATAGATAGATAAAGCTCTTTTTGCACACCAAAACAAAACATGACAGTAACAGACATTGGAACAAATGAATTGCACAAAAAGCGGTCTTATCGCTAATAGTAGATAATATTTATTAGTGTAATAAGTAAAGAATAAATAAATCAAAAGTAATCTAATTATATGTATCGACCTATAAAGTCCCACTGCAGGGCACAGGCCTCCCCTAGTAATTCCCCGAGGGTTTCGGGCCTCCCCGTAACATTCGTGTGTTTCGGGCTGTGGGGATTGGTGGATCACAAACTCCAGGTTTTTTATTTTTATTTCTGGAGCAGGTGGATTTACTCACAATGCTTTCTGTTACAGCCGAGGTAGTAACAATTTTTAAAAATTCGTGCTTAAATAGAGTATCTTATTCGTGCTTAATAGTGGTACGTGCCGAGGATTTTAACTCCCGATCATACGAATGTGAGTCGAGTATAGATAGGCTAGGCTCTAGGCCTTAGGCTATCACAATGAAAGATTTTATTCTCATGACAACCCGAAACCTCGTCCGAAATTGGAATTTAAAAGAGTTAAATAATGAATAAAGTCATTCTTGCATAAATATTTTGAATATTTAATTAAAATTGAAATATTAATCGTTTTTAAATAGATATATCTAGTTATTTTTAAAAATCCTTGTACAATACTAACTAAATACAAATCTTTATGTTTTTTCTATTAAAATACCTTAACCTTTAAATACCTTAAATGTAATGGGACATTTAAATATTAAAGTTGTTTTTATTATTCTGAATTTCGCAACATATTAATTCATTAATAGAGTTTATTGCGAGCAAAAACATAATAATTACATTTAACATTTGTATTTTTTTGCAGCCTTTTCATAATTAACCAAAACACGTTGCTCAATAAACAACGTTTTACATTTTATTATAACAATACAGTACCAATATAAAGAGGTAATATTGTGTGTTTGTGGGTATGTTGGGGGTAATCTATGGAACTACTGAACCGATTTCAAAAATTCTTTCACAAATAGGAAGCTACATTATCCGTGTCTAATATAGGCTATAATTTATTTTGAAATTTAGAAAAAAAAATTTGAAAGAAAAAATCTTATAAACCGAAGCGAAGCGAAGGTTAGTATTACAATATTTTGCTAGACTATTAACATATTTCATTTATTAATGACAGTTTACAATGTTGATAAAAGTGGGGCCCTTCAAAACCACAATTTAAACATAAATTACAGCCGAATGCGTAGATTAAATAAAATTCACGATAGATTAAACATTAATTTATTCGGTGACCATGACGGGGTGTGTACCCTGTTTTTTATTGTGGGTCGGAGGCGACATAGCATGATATCTATTTAGAATTAGTTTAATCAATTTAACGTATAAATTATTTATTAGATTATGTTATAGCCACCTGTTCATTGTATCGCATCATTTGCTCAATATATATAAAAAAAAATCTACCGTTCTTTGTATAGAAATACCCACCGTCATTTCTATAATTTGTACAGGTATAGGTGAAGACGAAGGTCTTCGACCAGTGTGTGTTGCCAGTGATGACCTTCGGCACCGAGACGTGGTCTCTGACTATGGGCCTCATAAATAAGCTCACTGTCGCACAGCGAGCTATGGAGAGGGCTATGCTCGGGGTTTCCCTACGTGATCGAATCAGGAATGAGGAGATCCGTAGACGAACTAAAGTCACCGACATAGCCTCTCGGGTTAGCAAGCTGAAGTGGCAGTGGGCAGGGCACATAGCTCGAAGAACCGATGGCCGATGGGGCAGAGGGGTTCTCGAATGGAGACCACGTACCGGCGGACGAAGCCGAGGACGTCCATCTGCTAGATGGACAGACGACCTCATAAAGGTTGCGGGCACCCGCTGGATGCAGGTCGCTGCCGATAGGTCTAAATGGCGGACAATGGGGGAGGCCTATGTCCAGCAGTGGACGTCCAAGAGCTGAGAAGAAGAAGAAGAAGGTGTGTCCGTTCATTCCCGAAACCTGAAATCATGCGTTCTTTTCTAAGTAAGTAAGTAGGTATGTTAAGTAATGATCTGTATTTGTTTTAGAAAATCACATGTAGTAATATTTCGAGTTTTCATTTACTAAATTTGTGTCAAAGCTCATTTGAAATAAATACAAAATAACTAAACACTTTGCAAAAAAGAAATCATAAAATTTTCATGTCATTGACCTCTTGTAATATATGTATGTATCCATGTATTCATTACCACCCAAATGTTGCCTGGAAGAAATCACTTCAGTGGGTACCTACAATAAAGTTTTAATTCTTTCAAATTCTTCATTTCACCAACTATCCATATTCGGTCCAAGGTATAGATTGTCATCCAGCGTATCCTTCTTAACATCAAAGTACCTCCGTAGCTTGCCGTCGCCCACCACCTCGTGCGGTCATCGACCCCGTTAAAGCCTTCGTTATTTTGACAAAAAGTACCCTAAAATCTTCAGTTTAGAAAACAACCTTAAACAACAGCAATAAGTTTTCTGTTCAATTTTGGTGTAGTGGGTATCATACTTATTAGATTATCTGTGTATTTTTGCATTTATGTATGTGTATGTATTTATTTGTGTAAGAAAGAAAGAAAGTATATATGTATGTATCCTTTTTATGTATGTATTCGGCGGACTTAATAACTTATGACATAAGGTTCGCCTTTTGTACAAATCATTGGGCAATGGCTTCATTAAATAAATAACAACAACCAAATCCGTTCAATAATTCTCGAGCCTCTTACAAACGTATTTCGGGCATTGTACTTTGTAAAGAATTATATTTTCTTTCATTCCTTCTTTCTTTCATCATCATTCTAAATACCACATTATTAGCCAAAATGACTAGTACATTTTACGAAAAACCAGAATAATTTTATAAATATGCAATTCATTTCGTTATTTTGTTTGTTAAGATACTTATAATATTTTTTATGATTAGGTACATATGTGGAAATTCGCTCAGAGCAGAGGTTGCTGTCAAATGCGTAATTTAACATTTGACGTTTCGTTTGGGTTGGGTTTGGTTCGTTTCATGGGTAAACTAATTAAGGTAACGCGTATAGGTAGTGTTAGTGTGTTAGGTACAAATTGAAATTGAACTTAGAATTAAGATACGACAAACCAACCCTGCATCCATGTACTGGCTACCGGCTAGCGTGCAGTCGTATCCTTCGGGGCAGCATTGAACTGTCCCACGTGGCTGCAATGGTGCCCAGGATGCTGTTGGAGCTGACTCGGATTCGTGCCAGCAGGCACAACGTTTGCGCACTATGGTAAATATGTCATCGACAGTCGCTTCAGCAAACATCGGAGACGTGGCAGCCTCATTGGCACCTTGAACCCATTATTGAAGATAGATAGATAGATACACGTTATTGTACACCAGAAACATACAGAGAAATACAAAGTACAAGTAATTAGAAGTACAACCAGCGGCCTTATCGCTGAAGCGATTTCCAGGCAACCTTGGGTGGTAAGGAGTCAGTAGACGAATACTATAATAATAATAAATACTCTTTATTGCATATATAAATAGTTATTACATGTGCACAAATAATAAATGACAGAATACAATAGGCGAGCGACCTTATCGCTAAGGCGATCTCTTCCAGGCGACCTTAGTATAGAGAAAAATAAAAGGGATGTATGTAGTGCAAAAAGACCGAAATCCACTGATGGATCATGTTCAATATATACTTATCGACTATATCGATAATAAATACATATAATAATAAATAATTTATTAATATATAAATACATACATACATATTTACATGTACACTGCACACAATATCAATTCGCAAATAAGATCAAAGTTGATAAGGAAAGACAAATAAGAGTGACTAAATAGAACAGGTTAGAAACAAAAACGTAGCGAGAGGAAATCATTTGGTAAAGAAAGAAAATAGAAATCCAAAGGAACTAACTAATGGAATAATGACTTCTAAATTGCCTTTTAAAACTAGACAACGACTGAGCACGTCCAATATAACTGGTAACGGGTTCCAAAGCCTAGCAGCCTGCACAGTGAGAGATAATAAAGAAATTTGAAGAATGGGTAGGAAATAGAAATAGATAAGGAAATAATGTCTGTATATACATTAATAGATACATACATACATAAATATAGAGATGCCTACGGGCATTAATATATACATGCATTCATACATATACATACATATATACACACAGAAAGATAAAGGAAATGAATTTGGGCATAAGAGAACTCTTAATTATACTGGACCGAAGAGCGTTCTGTGTCCCCCTATTAATATCTTTCGTACATCGTACAAATCGGCGCGAATTAAGATTATTTTATTTTTAATAGCATGAAATTCAAATTTAAATTATATTATATTTATTTCGTATGCCCGCCCCTGTGGCGGGAAATAGTCCAGCATAAATTTATATTGCTTACACCCGTTCTCTACTCTTCAATTCGATGGGTTGGGATACGATAGTGTAGGATGGGATGAGAAATTGATTTTTGCCATATCTCAAATACTAGCCAATCAAACGGCATGTCCGCAAACGCGTCACGTCACGAACTTTTTATAAGGATTTGTAAACCTTTTCCATTAACATTAGGTATATTTTGTGTAACGAGTTCGTCGACCCCTACAAATTGTGTAACAATACAAATAAATGTCTTGGCAATGTCCGCCGACTTGAGTCTTTTTATATTTTTTCCGCCCACCCTTATAAATTTCCCGGGAAATGCTAAGGCGCTCGTCTGTAGAGATGGCCTACAACGATATCGATAAAAAAATAGTACATATAAAATACTAATATAAGGCTCCAATAAAGAGTGGGCTCTCTAACCCGCTTAACCAGAGACCCATGTCCAGCTGTGGACGTCGAAGGGCCTGGTTTCATTCTATTGCATTGCATAATGCTCCTAAATTAAAATTACTTCATCTTGTTGTTTTTTATTTTTTATTAATATGATTTTTAACACGTAACTATAGCTGATAATGCCACAAGTTGTATTAATACACATTTATTATTAAAACACATTGTAAATTTCACCAAAATTATGAGGGGGAGAGTGCACGCTGCAATCCAACAGCCGCTGGGCGCACTCGACTGGCCACGTTACCCCTCTCTCACAGAAAGACTACCTTGAAATGTACTGCATTTCCCACTTTATCTTATTTCCCTAATGTACGTACGTGTTTCGGTAGTGAGTGAGATGTGCCAGAGCCCATTCCCATCCTATCCCTCCTCATTTCCCCAACCCTTTCTCCAAATCCATTCCTATATCCAAAGGTAGGCAGCGCATCCGGGGGCGTGCCAATGTTGTCATTTTGGACTAATGTTGGCATGTATCACGGATGTCTATGGGCTACAGTATCCACTTACCATCAGGTGGACTGTATGCTCGTCCGCCACCTTCGTCCATAAAAAAAAAAAAAAAAAAAACCATCCCATTTCTTTCCGTGGGTCGTGAAAGGCGATTAAAAGATAACTTCAACCCGTTCAAACACACCCTCGTAGACTGTGGTGACTAGGGCGCTGTTGAGCAGGACTTTGTGTCAATAGCGGCGCGGCGGTGGTTCACATCCACGGGACCCGTGGAGTGGCGCACCGGGAACTCGGCTCGTTGGAGTTCTTCAAAATAGTAAAGCTAACTTGTACTTGAATTGTAACGCTGCGCACAGAAGTGAAACGGCCGATAACAAACAGTCACTTCTTGATGTACTTTTTCTTCCAATTAAAACGGTTATTCTTGAGAACTACTCGATATTGATAGTGTTTAATAATCACTCGATAGTGATTACTGCTGATTATTACACTGCATATTTAGTGAGATGAGAGGGCACTTTAATAGAAACTAAACATATCGATAATGAAATTCCCATCTCTAATACCCGCCTACCCAAGTAAGTTGCAATTGTCCTTGGAGTACATGATAATGTCCAAGGTCATGAACCGGTTTATCGCAATCTATAGCCAAATAACATTTAGCAGACAAATGAGAGCATAAAAATTGGTTTTACTGCAACCACACTCTTGCGATGTGATGTGTACCTACGTGATGAAACTTTTATAGATTCTTTATGGATACAGTACGGCTGCCCTATATTTAGGAACGGGGAGAGTGCACGCTGCAATCCCACAGCCGCTGAGCGCACTTGACTGGAGACTAAAGAGAAATGTACCGCGTTTTTCACTGTATCCTATTCCCTAATGGACGTTCATACGTGTTTTGGTAGTTACTGAGATATGCGAGAGCCCATTTCTATCTCATCCAATCCTATCGCTCCCAATTTTCTCAACGCTCTCTCCAGAAGTAAACAGCGAATCCGGGGACGTGGCAACGTTTGCCATTCTCGCTGGACCGATTTTAGCATGTATCATGGACGACAGTATCCACTTGTGTTTTGAGACAATGTGCTTGAGGAACTGCCCATGTTCAGCAAGTGGATACTGACAGGGTTGATTGCATTGCATTGTATAGACATTTGTGGTGAACGTATCAGTGCCTATGTACTTGTATAAGGGCCATTGTCTGTGTCTGACCTAAAAATAACAATGCTAGAGCATAAATCATCGAAATCGAATGTATTTTCGCTATTGTAGTACACATCAGCCCCACATGACGCGGCACTATATAAATATTGGACTGTGACATACACGAGATTGATATACTTGTATGTATTTGTCGGCGGCTTCGTCTGCTTGGGATTCTACTCTCAAATCATTTTATCAATCTAACTTTATAGCGTGCGTTTTTAGGCTATTAGCGGAGGGGCGTCACACTTTTATCTCGAAACCGGTAAAAACAATTCCGATTCTAATGATTCTCTTTTAAAACTAGCTGCGCCCGCGACTTCGTCCGCGTGAAATTTTAGTTTTTAAACTCTAAATTGAGATATCTTTTCTTCTCGTCGGCCGATTTCGAATGAAACAAAGCCTATTCGAAGCGCCAAGCTAAGCTTCATTAACCCGTGGAAACCCCATGAAAATCCGTTTAGTAGTTTTGGAGATTAGCGTTTTCGAACAGACAAACAGACAGACAGACAGACAAACATTTTCAAAATCGTCTTTTTGTGTTCTGATACTCCTCCTTCATCGCCCCCAATTAGTTTTTGGTAAATATATTCAATGTACAGACACGGTGGTTTTACAGTTTTATTATACGGTTATAGATTTCACAAATAAAAGATACTATATCCTTTATAGATTAAAACTGACGATCGTTGATATTTTGTTTGATTAGTTAATTTTATCAAATTAGTAGGTAGGTACATGGGGGTACACTGAAAGTTTTGCATTCTTGACCTCTCATTTGAATTTCGAATGTTACGTTTTCAGAAAAATATAGGATATGGAATACAGTAGTTTTTGGCGGGAAATTATTAGTCAATTGTTTTTTCCGACTAATTGAAACTCGCCTGTCACACTGAAAACGGAATTAATGCAAAACGATTTTAGAGTGATGATTTTTTATGATTTCAAATGATCGCTTTCTCCCCAAGACTGTAGTTCTCGACTTCAATATGCTTTTGCAGATGAAACAGCACATAGTGCTCACACTGTGAGGCGTTTGTACGCTGAATTTAATCGTGGTCGCGTTTCTTTCGTGAAGGTCAATGAGGAAAATGCGGGTGCTGTCGGGCGATTCATTGATGAAAATCGGGTGTTGGTTGGATGTTGGTCCTGGAAACTGGAACATTTGCTTCCCACCCGAATGATGAACAGGACTGGAGTAATTTTCTGTCCATAGTAATCTAATGTCACTTTACTGAGCGACTCCAGACTTACTTAGACGGGACTGGTCATTGACGACATAAGTTTTAACTTGTTTTAACTTTGAAATTGTTCATAACGAAGAAAACTCGACACTGGCACAATGTGAGGTTTTTTGTTTCCTCGGAATGGTTAAATTGTTGTGGCCCTAATGGCCTTTCAAGATATATATAATTTAGGGCGAGCGCAAAAGGCGCTCGGCCAGGAGCAACAAGCCCAAGGGTTCCCTCGCCGGGGAACCGACGCGCGACGGAAGGAACGGACCTCGGCTTAGGACGTTGCTTTGGAAGGGTATCGCGGAATCGCGAGTTGGTTAGAGGCACTCAGGCACATGCCGATACCTGGTAAAAGTGTTAGCTGTGTGCGGTGTGTGTTGACGGTGTAGCCAGGAGGACGTCCTCGTCTGCGCCGTGTGTTCGTGTATAGAACCGCGTTGGCAGCAGTAATTGGGTCGTCGGGGTCAAATACAATGTACTAATTGCACACCACATGGGAAAAGAAAAATAATAACGCTTTTCGTTGTGACAATATTATTATGTAATCATTAAAAAAGCACAGTGAGTCGCCGCTCGCAATTTACAAAAATAAAATAATTAATTCTGAACATTTGCAAAACGATTTTATATTTCTCTTTTAAAAACTGTCTTTATCGCACGATAGCGATCTATTCACACAATTACGAGCGAAATTAATTTGTCGTGAGCTAACTAATGAATTTGTGTCATGGCGTCGCTTCTCGGGGTTGTTGTGTGGACACGACAAGAAAATGCATGTAGTTTATATCTTAATGGTTTTATCGTGGCAGACTAATTATAAGGCGTTTAATTGGCGGTTTTTAATTTTAAATAAACGGACATGGGAAAGAGACCCAAATTAGTCGTGCGGAATTCCTTAGTTACAAATTGGTTTAAAATGATTTTTTCTGTTAATAGTTCAGTCTTTTGTCGTCATTTTCAGACACACCAGTGTCATCGTAACCATGCTATAATTACATTCGTACTGCATTACCACTAACACAAAATTATCTTAAGAGTAAGTCATAAAAAACATCTTAGCTTCACCAGAAGATTAGTTAAGATGCTCTGAAAAATGTCAATATCTCCAGTATTGTTAGCTAACGTCAACATTCTTTTGGGCCTATTCAAATGTTTCAAAAGTTTCATTATCACCAATATAAAAATTAATCATAATTCAGATAAAATAGATCTATATACCTATGTGGCGTCGACAGCCGACCTCTTTGGTCGAGCTCCTAATTTAATTTATTTAATTCTTTTTAAGAGTGTTCTTTTTATAAGTTTTATATTTGTTATTTTTGATATGTCTTGTCAACAAATTTTCAGTACATGCACATGTCACTAGACTAGAAGGAAGTTCTTACCATATTAATTTACACCATTTTAATTCTAATGTATGTTGTTTTATCAAGCTTATTCCCAACGCTACAAACGTTGTACTGTATGTTGGTTCAATAAATATTGTTATTCCGAAGGTCCTGGTTTCTTCTCTAGGTAGCTCCAGTAATACACACGCACAAATAATTGGAGAGCATTCCTCCAAACCTATATACCACAAAGACAGTATAATCTCTAATATATGTAATATCTATTTAGAATTAACTTAATAAAAACTAAAATATTCAACAATTCATTGAGACAATTGATTCTTTTATTGATTTCTTTTGTTTAAAGTTTCACCGGTGGCTACAAATCGATGGACGAATTAAAATATAAAAAAATACTGCTTATATAGATATACCTACTTATGTATATAGGTATTGAGCAGCTTGTATAATAATGGCCAACTTATTATATCGAGTATATTTAAACCTAGAAACTTAGAACATAGAAGTTCTTCGAAACTTTTAAACTAAAATGCAATGCAACCAGCCCATTTAGTATCCAGTATGGCATGTGTGGCCTTAAAACGCCACGTTACCCAAGCCGGTTGGCGAGTCCACTATTTTAGAGGTTGTGTAGTTCCTCAGGGCCTGTGGCAGCCGCTTTATCCCTTAGTCGCCTATAGAATAGCGTCACCCCACCCCTTCCCGTGGATGTCGTAAAGGGCGACTAAAGTATTATTATAAAGACGACTATAATTCCATATATTATTATGTGTATTACCTTAACCAAGTAACGTATTACAAACGTCTACTTGTTTGTCTTACTTCTACCAGTTTACAAAATAATAAATTTAAACTAAACTCAAGCATTACACAGATTATTATTCTCTTTCACATTTCATTCAGTCCGTATTTAGGATCGTAACTATGACCGGCGACCGTGGGTGTGCGTCAAAATTTACATTTACTTGTATGTTTCTGTTTCTGGAATTGTTTCGATAGCGTTTAACTAAACGCGTCGGCTTTTAGCGGCGGTATGTTTGCAAATAAAATGTGCCGGCGTGGCGGCCCCCAACAGACTGCATGTGCACAGAGCGACGAATCGCGCACACTCGGACAAAAAATATTTTTACATCAGACGTGTGTTGAAAATATTGATGTTAATTAATAATATTGTTAAGGCGTGTTATAAAACCGTGGCGCGTGCCAGTCGAAGTAATGAATTTTACAGTTTATTGGACATTTTAGAAAAAAAATTGAAGAAAATAAGAGATTTCGGATCATTGCCAACAGCGTACCGTTTGTATAACATATTGATTGACTTCGAAATATATTTTTGTAACTGTACATGTATTTGGAAGTATTTTGAAGGTTTTCAAGTGGAAAGCCTTTGCTTTTAGTCGTGATTCTGTCGAGCTGTGTCGCTGACTCTCTTCTTTTCAGATTTTATCCCATAAAAAATCTTCAGGCATACCTCGGGGAGTGCAACATGCTATCCTCTCTAAATCGTTGCAACACTGCGCTCACGCACAGATCAAAGCCGCCACGCGACGGGATACGCAGACGACGTCTCGACGCATCCTCCCCCTCGCCCCGCGCTCCATCCCCGCGCCTTCCCCGGCGCCTCGGTTCACAGCTATTTGCATACGTACTGAATCATTGAATCCGATTTAATTATAATCATCAATGATTGAATTCATTATGACCATGAATTAATGACTCGTATCATCAGGTACATCTTGTTAGCAGTGGGAGTTATAATACATAATGCGCCTAAACTCGTAAAATATATGTTTGTTACTTTAGAGTTATATTATAGATCAATAAAGAAGTTTTAGTACAGTTCTAAAAAAGGTAGCTTAAACGTTGCTAAAACGTTGTACACATTGCTTTTAAGCCTCTTTTAAAAGAAACCCTGGTGAATTTGAAATTTAGACTTAAAAATGTCAATATTAGGCGGTAATGTTTCACTGTACGAGTAGAGCACATTTCTCACTGACATTAACAAGGGGGTTTTTTGCCATAATCTCTCGGCCAGGTTCCTCCACCTTCCATCCTACCAACATTCAAACTATTCAGACCTAATCGCAGGAAATCTAGAAGTCGGTAATGCGATGAAGAATTATTCATTAATTAACACATACATCATCATTAACTAGCAAAAAATGTGAAGACAATCGTTTTTTTTCATATAACGTGGGTGGTAGTATTTGCTGACCTTTGACATTTCCAGAGCACTTTTCATTAATACGAGTATAATGGATTGAAGTTAATAAGCATTATAAAAGTATTTTTAAATACACATTTTCTGCTCAAACACTGTTATTTCGACCTATTGTTAAAATAGCAATCTATTTGCTAAATTATCTTTCTTTCACTTATTTCCGCTAAAAATCGGAACAAAAGTTAATAACTGACCTCGCCCACGCAATAAATCGTAGTGTTTGGAGTTACAGCCAACGAACTTACCTATACTCGTTAAGTTATAAGACATCGCCAGTCACACATTATTTTTATTTCTTTTGTACCACAGGACCAAGTAAATCGCTATATCCAGCTGAAAATCAGCGCTGAATGCTTGTCTTAGGCACTCAGCATAATGCTGAGCTGGAGACCTTAAGTTTTGTTATTTTTATCTTTGTGATTATTTTCTGTCATTCTTTCTGTCATCATTTTCTCTTCCTCTGTGTGCTTTATGTGTCTCGTCGAAAAAATGTTTCTTACTTTTTTTTTATGTACGAAGGCGGTAGACGAGCCTGATGGTAAGTGGATACTGTCGCCCATAGACATCCGCGATACATGCCAACATTAGTACAAAATGACAAACGTTGGCACGCCCCCGGATGCGCTGCCTATCTTTGGAGATATAGGAATGGATTTGGAGAAAGGGTTGGGAAAATAGGGAGGGATAGGATGGGAATGGGCTCTGGCACATCTCACTCACTACCGAAACACGTACATACATTAGAGAAATAAGATAAAAGTGGGAGATGCAGTACATTTCAAGGTCGTCTTCTGTGAGAGAGGGGTAACGTGGCCAGTCGAGTGCGCTATATAACTTTATATAATGTTAAGGTTTATTTATTTAAAGCTCTCTTTAATTTGACGGTTGATTAAAACTTTAGTCTTTTTCTCTAAAAAGATGACTTTAATTTAAATTACTTACATAATAACAAAGAATTTTAAGTAAATGATTATTGAACAACTACTGGTTATTCAGTAATCAAATTAGATATGAGCAGATGCAGTAGATATTAACTAATTCGGGCATTGCTTTGACAACGCCATTTTGAATTTCAACGTTTCAAACTGCATAATTATATAAAATTATTTTACAATAATTCCTTTTTTTCAAATCTGGACTAAGGAAGCGGAATAGCGTGGAATGAGACTGTATCAATTTGTATGTTATTTTAAACCCCAATTTTTATCACTTTGCCCACCTTGTAAAGGTTAAATGTACTCGTATGTGACGTATACTATGATTTAAGGTAAGAATAATTTAAATTAAAAAAAAATCGCATTATTCTCTTCACTTGGACCACAGGGCAGAAGCTATTTCGGAGCAAACACACAAAAGAAGGGTTACAGCGCATTTTTAAGGAAATTGTTGGCGAATATAAATATAGGCGGGCGTGTTAATTTGGCTAATTACAAGTGTTTATTCTTTTCTGTTTTTATACAAAACCATTCACTATTATACGTAAGGCGTGTAGGCGGTGACATTTAGACTCAATAAGTCGATTCGCGGTTTATGAACTTACTCCACCCTTTTTAATTTTATATTGTACGAGTATTATTTTTTGAACTTTAAGTAATTGGTATTTAATATTTTAATTTTATAAATTTTTGTTATTAAGCACGTTTTGTTTTCTCAATAACTGCTTGCCTAATTAATTAATACGAAATAAAATATAATTTAAAAACTCCAAATTAACTGAAATGAGATAAGTGTAAACGTAAACTCCATTTCGTTGTTCTACTTTAGATCGCGGATATCCACTACCTATCCATCTGATGGACTCTCTGTTTCTCTATCTATCACCCTTTTTAATAGATAAAGACTACTGTAATTATATTTCGGAAGGATTTAATTACAATCAATATCTTTCTTGAAATTTCAAAAATACAGCTACTTTTATTAAGATACGATATGGGAGGTCTTATGCTCCCAGTTCCTAGGAATTTGTAATTTTTTCCTTGAAATTTATGTTTCGTAACCGCAATAAAATAAATTCGAACACTTTTCGACATTAAAATTTTTTTAATCCTTTTTTTCTTTCTTTGTGGTGAAAGGATGGCAAACGAACATACGGTCCAAGTGAATGCTGTCGTCCATAGACATCCGCAATATATTCCTATTTCACTTTTGCTTTTATATAACTATAGTCTGTTACCTAAACCATGTTTTTTCTTGTGTCTTACTGGAAAACATTTTATGAAATAGTTGTATCTTTATATTTATTATGTAACTATTATTCTATGATGTATATGTCTAGATTCTACTTTTTTCCTTAAATAAATAAACATCAGATCAGAATCACAAATTCTGACATGCCCCAGATGGTCTGCCTACCTTGCGAGATATAGGAATGGGTTTGAAGAATAAGTTGGCAAAATGAAGAGGGATAGGATAAGATATGAATGGGCTCTGGCATATATCTCACTCATTGCCGAAACACATTGTCAGCGATTAGGCACGTTTCGGAATGTAATACAAGTTATCTGGACAAGTTCTATTTTTGTTTGTTTTTTGTATTTTTGTGTTGAATTCTCTTGTTGTTTCGTTGTGTTTATTTAGTGAATTTCACCATGGTACTTCAGTTTTTATTAAAATTAATCCAGTAGTTTCGAAAATATACTTGTTTTTATAAGAAAGGTAATAAAATTAACAATTTATAGAACGAAATCGGATTTACGGCGATTATAAAGTTGCTAATAATTTATCTATAAATTAAATTTCTAATGATATTACTTGAAAATATAATAATGTTAATTTTAAGCAAAAAGATACAATTAGAAAAACATGATACGAACGCATGACAGAATAATAAAAATATCTCAAATAAACGGTGACTTACCGAAAACTCAAATGTCGTATATGGCGCACAAATTATCAATGTTTGTTTTTACAGTTACGCTCCTACACAAAACATAGATGTGTGCCAACCAAATTATAACTACATACATGCCCGTAAATAGAAATTAGATTTGAAAATAATATTTCTCGAATACTTGCAGAATTAAACAGTTCATTAATTTGAATTGTCACAGCATAATTTATTTATTGGGCGGACTTAATGCCTTAGCTAGAGCGTTATCTACCAGTCAACCTGTGGACTACGCAGAATATGAAGTAGGTACTTAGTAGGGAAATAAATGTAATTCAGAACGCTGTGCTCTCCCCGGCTCTTCTCTTTCAAACTGTCAACCGAAATGTTTGTGCTGCAGCATTTATTAATTTAGGCACGGCGTCGGCTATTATATAACTATTTAAGAGTGTACAATTAAAATACTAAAGTCCAGTATGTATCCCAATTAAAGACGTACGCAGCGTGTAGGTATAAATGCCTATTTAGGTTAGATTGTCACTTTATGACACAATAAAGAATCTTAATTTCAAAAATGTGCAATCATAAATGATAACTTTTAAAAGTAAAGTAAAATTTAATTATCTCAATATTGTAAAATCTTTGTGTTTGTGTACAAAGTGATTAAAACAGATTATTACTCAAACGCTCAACATAAAACACAAAATTACATTCATATTAAAACCAAACCCTAAAATGTGAAGTGCACCCGAAACTAGTACTTAATAATACTCATAAAATAACTACATACTTAAATAGTTCTACAATTCATCTTACATACAATAACAACGACGTACAACTGTTTCTTTTTTGGAAATGTATTCCCTAATGCCAAACAATTCGTGAAATTATTTACAATATCCGCATACATATGGAAAAAATACTACCGCACATTTTTTCTAGAAACCAACAAGATCAGACATACCGCTACACATTGTATGAGTAATAAATAAACATGCACACAGCTTCACACATGACATCTCAAACTCTACTAGACGCGACATCTGGCGTCTGTACCTTGGCGAAATATACATATGTCTTTTTGTCCAGATGACTTGCTTATTGGAGCACTGTGCACTTTTAAGCGTACGTGCGAAGTTTGACTTTGAACAGCGGGAGTAAAGTCTAAATTCTTCTTAGCTGTTTTGAGTAAAATTTCTGAAAATAGCTCAAAATTTGCACCTTTCGTAGTTGAAATAGGGTTGATTTTCGCGTGGTGAGTTTTTTGGGACTTTTTTCGGAAGTGGCATAATTCATATGGTAAGGAGCGTGTCAGGTTTCGCGGCAGATGCATATGCGCGTGTGCCGTACTCAGCGCACGCGTCGCTCGTGTCGACAACGTCAAATTTCAAGCCTTATTTAATCTTATAGTTACTTTAACGTGAAATTCAAAATCGAAAAAAAAAAAAATGAGTGATCCAGGAAAAGACTAAATATTAGGTGGTTCGCTGATTACAGCTTAGAACATAAAAGTAAAGTCTTATTTGCTTCGTTATTTCTTTTTTATATTATATACTCGTAAATAGAATGCCCGTGGAGCACCAGGTGAAATATGTATTCATTTTCTAGCGACTCTGATGTCGTCCAGTCAGGAAACTGGCAACCCATTCACATAATCCCTCGGGTATCTCGAAAGATAGTAACTTGGAAAGCAGCGATTTGTGCCATACCCGGTCGAAAGCTTTCGCAATGTCTAGGCCAACAGCCAGAGCCTCGCCTCTACTCTCAATGGCGTAATCCCAGCGGTGTGTTAGATACGCTAAAAGATCACCAGCCGAGCGATTATGGCGAAATTCATATTGACGATCGTTAATCAGCTGGTGATCATCTAGGTACCCAGGGAGCTGCATATTTATGGCACGCTCCATCACCTTGGAGAGGAGGTGATCACTATTGGCCTGTTTTACTGGGTCTGTGCGGCCACCCTTAGGCCATATGAGCTACCTTCCATGCTGACGGGAAGCTTTTTGTGGAATATAAGAGCCTAAAGAGTCGCGTAAGCACCGGAGACAACTCGGGAGCGCAAAATTTGAGCACCACTGCAGGAATACCATCTGGCCCACTCGACTTTCGGATATCAAGAGATGCTAGAGCTCGCCGGACTTCACGCTGGGTGAAACAGATTTCCGGCATGGAGCTTGTACATCTCGAGATAGACGGTGGTGAGGCACCTCTATCGTCCAGAGTCGAGTTTGAGGCAAAGAGACAGCCTAGGAGATCGGCTTTCTCCTTCGCCCCATGGGCGAGTGGTGGGCCAGGTTCCGCAGTGGTGGGAGTGACAACTGACAGAAGTTACCTTCAGCAGCCTTGGGGAGCGACCAGAAAGCTCGGCTTCCAGAAGGACAGCTACCTAGTCGATCGCCAATTATGCGGATGTGCTCATTCCTTGCTCTGACAGTGAATGCAACACATTCCTTGCTCGTGCATGGGAGATGTATGACCTTAAAAAAGCACGCTGGCCAAGCGGGTTGGCGACTGCACTCTTTTAGAGGTGATGTACTTCCTCAGCGTTTGTGGTGGCTTTGTTGTCCATTAGTCGCCTTTTACGAAACCCATGGGAACAGATAGGGCTGGTGTTATTCTAAAGCCGGCCGACACAAATTGTCGAAGCAATATTTTTGTGTTTTCCTTTTCGCCCATTTGATAACACTGGGCGAAAGTTCGCAAAGAGACAATTATTTGTTTATTTTCGTTCTTCGCATGGCACACGTCATCTCGTAACATATGCAAATTCGGCGTGAACACGGCACGTGCAGGTATAAGACCTGCGCACAAAAACGTCCAGCTGCGCTCGCAGCTGCCCTCTCGCTAACTGTACCGTACAGCATCTGTCCGCGAAGTACTTGCTTGCAAGTGGCTAGCTAGACTTGGCGAAATTTTTAGTCCGGGGCTCAGAGAAATCCTACTAGGGAAATTTGAATATTAATAAATGTATATTCCGTTCCAATCCAATTTGTCCAAAATGTAATAAAAATGGCGGCCTAAGACAAATGTCACGAAGTTTAATTGAAACTTTGTTTGATAGTTGATAGTTTGATTCATCGAGAGTGCAAGATTTCTCTAGATTACAAGCTAAATGTTGAAATATGTCTTTATTTTTTTCTTTCTTTCTTAATAAGAAGAAGGTGGTAGACGAGCATACAATCCTCCTGGTGGTAAGTGGACACTGTAGTCCATAACATCTAGGATACATGCCAACGTCAGTCCAAAATGACAAACGTTTCCACGCCCCCAGATGCTTTGGATGCTTTGCCCATCTTTGGAGATGTAGGAATAGATTTGGAGGAGTTGGGAAAATTGGGAGGGATAGGATAGGAAGAAATGGAAATGGACTCTGGCATATCTCACTCACTCACGAAATACGTACCTACATTGGGGAATAGGTTAAAGTAGGAAATGTAATACATTTCACGGTAGTCTTCTGTGAGACCATTAAGAGCTCTAAGTTGTCTAAATTTAGGGTTCTATTTAAGGTCATGTATACCACAGGTCGCCATGATTATTTACATTTTGGACAAATTCGATTGCAACAGAATATACATCTCCTCATCATAATCTACAAGTACAATACTCATCATACTCATCATCATAAAATCCCAAGGTTGTTTGGGAAGAGATCGCTTGAGTCATAATGCCCACCTTTTGTACGTACCTATTTCAAAACTTTTGGAACACTGTATTCATTGGTGTGATCAAAAATACAAATTTTGTTAAAATATTATTCCAGAGCGGTGATAGCCTAGGGGTGTCTATACTCGACTCACATTCTCGTGACCGTCAGTTCAAATCCTCGGCCCGTACCACTGAGTTTCTACTTATTTACGGATTTTTAAAAATTGTCACTACCTCGACGGTGCGAGAACAACATCGTGCGGAAACCGGCTTGCTCATGAAATTGCAAAAATCTGGTGTATGTATGTGTATCCACAAATGCGCACTGGGCCCGCGCGGTGGGGTATGGCCCGAAACCTCCCAGGGATTTACTAAGGGAGGCCTGTCTGTGCCCTGCAGTGGGATGTGGGACTGATACAAATGTTATTCCAGTAGCTCATTATAAAATCCCCATACTGTTTCCCCTCGCGTGCTAACACATTACATAAGGGTTATTTAAGTGGGTTAAAAAATAAAAAACATCCCATACAACATTCGGGAGAGTTCGCGGTCTGCATAATGTATCTAATGATATGATTGAACGCAGCCACGAAATGTTGTTTTCTGGATTTTCTGGACTGGAATATTCCAGAGATGCCTATCTATAATCGTAAATATACGTATACGACGTAATATTTAAAAAATCGTAATATATAAAAATTAAACACGTTTGTTTGTTTGTTTATTTGAACTGCTTTCACGCATCAGCGATTGGACGAATCGTGCTGAAATATTTCAGGGACCTTTTAGGGGACCACGAAAGGGAGATCAGGTACAAAACTAAGGTTCCCGTGGGATAATGAGTGGGTGAACTCGCGGGAAAAAGTTAGTAATATCGTAAAAAAGAACCGCGAATTTGTTTATAATAATATGTAAGAGGATAACTCAAAAACTACTGGACCGATTTCAGATGTTATTTCACTTTTGGAAAACTAAACTAGTGCAGATGGACATAGGCTATATCTTGGTTCGCGAGAAAATCGCAGGTTTGATAATAAATAGTAATCCCAGTTTTTCAAGAAAAATATTGGCTGATGTTGACATGTATCGGGGATGTCCATGGGCATACTATCCACTTACCTCCAACTGGACTGTCTGCCGGCTTCTTTCTATAACAAAAAACGCAACTCTGCATGTACCCTCGATGTATTGCTACAAGATAACGATTGGACATATGTAAGCATAAACATGCACTTAGTGAATTATAGAGGTAGAAACAAGTCGAGCATCTTTTAATATTGCTTACCTAACATTTTTCTCAACGTATAAACGTATAGTTATTCTGCAAATTCACAAAACCTGGCAAACATCTTATTAAGAGGGAGCAAAAAGAGGAGTTGTGGCGTGCGCGCGCGCAATGCAGCTGAAGCTATGTTTCCGAAACGTACAATTACATCGACAGGCGTTTTTGAACGCACGCGCTGCATCTATTTTGAATTTCGAACTTTTGCGTTCGGTAATCGTCCTGTGTTTTGCAGGTGTATCTTTAATTGTCCGTCTGCACCTACAAATTATTCTAGCAGATAAGCATTTCTGTACGGATGTCTTAGTGTTTTTTTGAACTTTGAACTTTTTTTTTCTTTATGAAAAAAGCGGCAGACGAGTATACAGTCCACCTGATGGTAAGTGGATACTGTCGTCCATGGAGATCCGCAATACATGTCCAGAATTGACAAGGGTTGGCATGCCGCCGGTTGCGCTTCCAATTTTTGAGATGATAGGAATGGATTTGAGAAAGAGTTGAGAAAGACTACCCTGAAGTGAATTTCCCATTTTATCCTATAACTGTATGTGTTTCGGTAGTGAATGAGATATGCCAGAGCCCATTCCTAACCCATACATTCCCAAATACATTCCTAAATCGCCAACGGTAGGCAGTGTCGGTACTCCTGGGTCGTGTCGACATTTGTCATTCACGAGTGACAGTATCCACTTACCACCACATGACTACATGGTCCATGGACATATGGACGCTTGCCTGAGGCTTTCTTTCAATAAAAGAAATATGATCTGCCCCATTGCTACTTCAATATGCCGATTCAGTGAGCTTTGAACTTTATTCTCCGTAATTTTATGTGTACACGCATATGTTATAAAAACACACGTTCTCTTACTCCAAACGCATATAGCGCATATGTTTAGTTTTAAATTTGTTTTTGTTTCATATATCTATTATATGCCTGAAGTAAATAAATAAAACATATATCATCTCCGTCGCGTCGCATCGCGTCGCGTCGTGGGTAAACTTCGATTGCACGCTCCAATCTAAAAGATAATCTTTGCTATTATTTCTTCGTCTTAAAAAAATCTTGAACAAAACTTATATACGAGATTCGTAAGCCTTGTACAAAATATACCGGATTGTATATTCGATTTCTTAAGGCGACTCTAGACTCACGTCGTGAAGTCACGATGAGAATTCACGCCGTGGACTGCATGCCTAGCATCAGCAATAACCATCAACATTCTCGTTCACTGTTCGCGAGGCTTCACGTCGTGAATGTACAGACGCCTTTAGAGTTTTCGAAAAGTTTAAATTATCCTTAACCTTAACCGGAATATAAACTTATTATATTTCTCTGGCAAATTCATTTCAATCGGTTATAAAATGTGTCATAAAGTTTGATTAATTTCGATTTTTTTTTTTGAAGAGTGAATGATGTGTAGATGGATAACGCTCCATTTGCAAGGCTCAGGATTAAGAAAGAAGAATTAAGAAGAACCTACCTTCATTAATCATCAGTTAACTAACACTGAACCCAAAAGGAAAACCAAGAAATTACATAAGCACATGAAAATCATTTAAACCACAATGGCTACAAATTAAACGCTGCCTGTAATTCCCCAACCGCATGTAGGGGTCGCGATTTTGAAAAAAAAAAGTATTTAAGGAGTCAATGCCCTCACCGTACCATCTGGCGTGCGCGCGCGCCGGTTTGAAGACAACTTGGAGAAAAAACACCTTCCACCCCTTAGTAACACATAACAATGTTCTTTTTGCGGTTAACTTTTAGGGAATTAAACCCGGAAGCTTCATGTTAAAACTAATTTAAATGGCTTTCGTAAAATTGTGTTTGGACGTGGGGTTGCTCTTATTTGCGGATAATCATCTACGGTGATTAAAACTTGCAATAATTTATTTACTTAAAATATACATAAATATACATGCATCTAACTCACTACTCACGTACTTGTAAAATTAGTAAGTAGGCAATTTGTAGTTCAATTTAAAGTTAGTCGTATAAATATTCTTTTACTTCCAACAGTAAATACCTCAAACACATCAGTTACTAATTAAACTAAAAAAATCTTTTATAAGTATTTCTAGTTGTAGAAAATCTATTTTATCCACCCTTCACTATGGGATTGGTATTCGAATATTCGTTTAGAAAATGGCGAACAGGAATACTTGAAAATTGGCGAGTATATCCCCCAAAACGTATACGAATATTCGGAACATCCCTAACACGCACATATCATTCATATACACACACACACATCGAAAAACATAGATAGATCTAATACTCCTTCACAAAATTCTAAGTGATAATCTGCAAGTCCCATTATCACTTAACGAAATCGCTATAGTTCTTTCATCTCACGAAGGCGGGTTACTCTTAGTAGCGGTTGTTTTCGTACATATTCATTATTTTAGTTTATGTAAACTTGAGGTCATCACCGGCAACACACACTGGTCGAAGACCTTCGTCTTCAAGAACTGAGGTATTTTGGACGAGAAGACGCTGCGTAGCTTCCCGAACGCTGCCCAGCCGAGTTGGATTCGTCGATTGACCTCTTTCTCGAAGTTGGACCTACCTAGTTGGACCGTTTGGCCTAGGTAGACGTACTCGTCAACAACTTCGAGAATCGAGCTCCCGACTGAAACTGGGGTGGGCACGACATGGACATTCGACATGATTTTCGTCTTGTCCATGTTCATTTTAAGGCCCACCTGTTGGGAAACTCGATTGAGGTCTCCGAGCATTGTGCTAAGATCCTCCAGCGATTCTGCCATGACCACGATATCGTCGGCAAATCGAAGGTGAGTGATGTATTCGCCATCAACGTTGATGCCGAGTCCTTTCCATTCCAGGAGCTTGAAAGCGTCTTCCATCGCATTGATGAAGAGCTTCGGAGAGATGACATCTCCTTGTCTCACACCCCTCTGCAATGGAATCGGCTCCGTGCTCCCTTCCTGTACTCGGACTGACATGGTGGCGTTGTTATACAAACACTTCAACACTTCGATATACCGATAGTCAATATGGCACCGCTGGAGGGACTGTAGCACTGCCCAAGTCTCGATCGAATCAAAGGCTTTCTCATAGTCCACAAACGCTAAGCATAATGGCAAGTTATACTCCTCGGTCTTCTGTATAACTTGCCGCATCGTATGGATGTGGTCTATGGTACTATAGCCTTTTCGGAAACCGGCTTGTTCGGGAGGCTGGAAGTCATCAAACCTGCGCTCGAGACGATTCGTGATAACCCTCGAAAACAGCTTATAAACATGGCTCAGAAGCGAGATGGGCCTATAGTTCTTCAACAAGGTCTTGTCGCCTTTCTTGAAGAAGAGCACCACCACGCTTCTGTTCCATGCCTCCGGCGTAATACCTTCGAGCAAGACGGAATTAAAGAGCTTCTGAAGGACTTTCAGTACCGGTGTTCCACCCGCTTTCAGAAGCTCTGAAGTGATTCCGTCTTCGCCCGGCGCCTTGTTGTTTCTAAGCTGTTTGAGGGCCATCCTAATCTCGTACA
Source organism: Sesia apiformis (assembly GCA_914767545.1). Taxonomy (NCBI): domain Eukaryota; kingdom Metazoa; phylum Arthropoda; class Insecta; order Lepidoptera; family Sesiidae; genus Sesia; species Sesia apiformis. Next base: position 738,887 of record OU611964.1, read on the forward strand.
GGCTGATGTCCGGGATGTCTTCGGTATAGTGTCGGGTCAACTTGGCTCTTGGGCCTTTGGCCAAGTTGCCAACAGGTTTAGCGACCGAGGTGATGACCTACGGCACCGAGACGTGGTCTCTGACTATGGGCCTCATAAATAAGCTCACTGTCGCACAGCGAGCTATGGAGAGGGCTATGCTCGGGGTTTCCCTACGTGATCGAATCAGGAATGAGGAGATCCGTAGACGAACTAAAGTCACCGACATAGCCTCTCGGGTTAGCAAGCTGAAGTGGCAATGGGCAGGGCACATAGCTCGAAGAACCGATGGCCGATGGGGCAGAAGGGTTCTCGAATGGAGACCACGTACCGGCGGACGAAGCCGAGGACGTCCATCTGCTAGATGGACAGACGACCTCATAAAGGTTGCGGGCACCCGCTGGATGCAGGTCGCTGCCGATAGGTCTAAATGGCGGACAATGGGGGAGGCCTATGTCCAGCAGTGGACGTCCAAGGGCTGAGGAGACCAAACTTGAGACCGCTCAGTTGGGTTCCCAAAAGCCGCGGCGCACACTAAAACAATGTACATGTACGAGCGCGACCACTACTAAGCGTAACCCGCCTTCGTGAGATGAAAGAGCTAATTAGAGCAATTCCTCGTACTACCTACTCGTAATAACACAGGGCTAACTGTTCAGGGTCAGACTGTTATCACACCAATATGGGTGAAACCCCACTACTTAACAAAATAGGTTCCAAATACAATCCAATTATATCTGAAAATCATTATCATTTCCATGTGAATATAGTATATGCCCGTTAATGATGTGTTCATATAAACTTGACCTGTATGTATTCATTTCAACTACAATGCATTGTGAACACATTTTTGGTGTAGGTACCTTTATTAAATAAATATATTCGACGCGAAACAAAATGCAAGCAGCATTTTCAGTATCCATAACTGGAAATGAGTCTCCTCATTCACATTGTCTCCTACATGAGGGTTATATGGCCTTAAACGCTGACCAAACAGGTTGGCCAGTCCATATGGTCGTTGGTCTTATGAGGGGGAGAGTGCACGCTGCAATACAACAGCCGCTGGGCGCACTCGACTGGACACGTTACCCCTCTCTCACAGAAAACTACCTTGTAATGTACTGCATTTCCCACTTTATCTTATTTCCCTAATATACGTACGAGTTTCGGTAGTGAGTGAGATGTGCCAGACCCCATTCCCATCCTATCCCTCTCCATTTCCCCAACCCTTTCTCCAAATCCATTCCTATATCCAAAGGTAGGCAGCGCATCCGGGGGCGTGCCAACGTTTGTCATTTTGGACTAATGTTGGCATGTATCACGGATGTCTATGGGCTACAGTATCCACTTATCATCAGGTGGACTGTATGCTCGTCTGCCACCTTCGTCCATAAAAAAAAACAACACATATATTCGATACATATATATTGAATATGTGTGCAATACATATATTCAATAGTATTAAATATTATTTCTACGTACCTACTTACCTAAATATGACCCGCTTTCCGGTCCATACGCTTCGCATCGTTGCAATTACTGTCATCAAATTAAATGAAGTATTTAGAAGATTTGTGAGTCACAAAATATATGTCTGCGATCAAATTCATTGACCCCTATGTCGCCGAACACGCCCCCTAGTAACCGGGGTGGTTCGTTAAAATGTTTTCAGTAAGTAGGCTCCCGCGGCACGGTATGTAGCGTGCGGCTCGAGCTATTTGTCAAACTGCCCGATTAAATCGAGCTCAGCCGACATATTGTTGTGACTTTGTATATTGGTCTGGTTTTTTTGGAAAATTTCCAGAATTATTTGTATTATGTATTATTTGTATGGTGTCACAAAATGCACTTTCAGACATTAGTCTAAAAGTGTATCTGAGTTAAGGGACCCTTTATCGATGTGAGCGTGATGATTTTAAGATTTTCCGGCTTAAAATTTCATTATATCAAGATTATTATTAATTAATTACACGCTCTGATATCGGATTTTAAATAGAATATTGAGCATTAAAAAATAATTGTGGTTGCTGGATTTTATAATAATTATTACTTGCAATTCTTAAAAATACTTTTAAGTTACCTCCTCATAAATATGTTTCAGTATTTTTATATCATTTGAATTGAAAAAATAAGTAAAAACGGAATAACTTCAAATAATGAAGTAAAAAAAATGGTTTCTATTATCAACGATCATTTCAGATATTTAATTTTGATTGTCGCATAAAAAATTAACAGGTCAATTCTCAACAGTGTCAGTATATGGCTTGCCATGGAAAACTGACAAGGTTAACCGACTGACCAACGAAAACCACCAACTATAAAATTGCCATGTTCACATGCACCGCCTCGCCGACTAAGCTGATTTGACAACCACCCTCTTATCGATTTATGATAAAAATTCTCCTCACGCGAGCATATTTCTTCAGACCATTAAGCGGGTTTGGTAGATCCTAATCTTATGTTCGTATATTAGGGCAATTTGGTACATTGATTTGGTAATATTTTGTTAAAGTATGGTCTGCAGAAACAGTACTTACTCGTGATTTAAATAGCTACTCTGAAAAGAGTAAATTAAATGATTTATTATTAGTAGGTACCTATGCTGAAATTTAGAAAATGGACAATGCAAAAATACACCCAACTAATACAGATCTCCTAGACACACATAAATAAGGTGTAAGTGTAAGATCGATTAATTAACAATACGTGGTATTAATTAATTAATTAATAATACGAGGTATTAATTAATAATACAAGGTATTAATTAATAATACATACACCTAATTAATAATACTAGTAAACGAACCCTTCACGTACGCTGAAAATTTATTCTGGTCATTGTCTTATTATATTACGCACTCATAATATCCCGTATTTTTTTGTAAAAATATCGATTATTTGGCCTTTTATGGTATTTAATAAAATGTATTTTTTTTTTAATTTATGTAACCCGATATTTTTTGCAAAAGAATGATTCCAAAAAAATTGTCATATCAATGAACTCACAAGTATGAACTGAATTCATAGTTTTGGATTTCGGTAAAGGTTCATCTACACCATACGAGTATATTATTTATTATGTTGAAAGCACTTATTTGGAAATGTAAAAGAGAAGTAGACTAAGTCCTTTAATGACGACCATACGGAGAAAAGTAACGTGGGATAACCTTCGATTAGGTAGATTAGTGACTTAAAGAAAAACGCCAATAGTGGCTATTAAGGTAATGTCACTCATGCGCAAGTGACCGGCTGGCGGGCGTCTCGAGAAAATATGGACAAAATTATCGAGAAAAAAACCTTAAAAGGGCCGTATCCTTTCGAGATGCGAATTCGAAATTCAGTTAGTTTAGTTTTTATTTCACCAGTTTCCTACCTCCTCTGTTATTTTTTGCTACTTTCGTATTATTGAAGTCATTATTATTATTATTTAAAAGCTGATTAGGCATAAACATTTTTTTTACGATATTAATCTGAATATTAGAAAACAAAACAAAAATATTACCCCTTCTTCCAAAAAAAATACAAAAAACTTTCAAAAACATTTTATATTACTTTATTAGATAATTTAAAATCTATGTACTAGTTTTACATACAAAAATGGTTTCCCAAAACAACGTTTCTTCGCTTTTAAACAAATCTTTCCTTGATGATTTGGCAAATGTAAATCCCGTGACCACGGTGACCCGTCATTTTGTACGGTTAACTGTGTCGGTACATTACTTCACGATGTTCACGGCGACACAGTCACGGGCAGCCAGACGTCACACTGAATCACACGTAGGCACATCCCGTTAATGGTGCAGACGTTTTGAATAAACCCATTTATTTTTTATCTGTCTGTCTGGTGATCAATGTGATCGTTGCAAAACCTCTGTGATCGCTGTGACCGCCTATAAAAGTAAACTATTACTAAAACTTAAAAGTATTATTTATTTAACCAAATTATATCTTTGATTGATATTTATATCCTATTCCCTCAGTATACGTAGATATTTCAGTAGTGAGTGAGATATGCCACAGCTTTTCCCTACCCTATTTCCCTATTCCTATCCATTTTTCCAACACTTTCTTCAAATTCATTCCTAAATATCCAAACAGGTGGACTGTCAGCTTGTCAGCCATCTTCTTTCTATTAAAATACTATTTATGGGGCCAAACAGCCAATATTAAGCTTGCTACAAAATAAAGATAAACACTTGATGAAGTGTTTGCTCTGCATTCCACGCAGATTTTCTAATTAGATATATATCTTAGATCTTTTTATATTTTTGAAACTTTAAGCCATCCTAATCTTGAAAGTACTGAATCCCATTTAGAAACGCTTAAGTTACGATGCAGTGATTTTTTTCCGAAACATAAGTGCGGAAAAAATCTTGTAAAATCTTCTATGATTTTAGAAGACTAGACATTTCTTTAGTCTTCCTAATATATAAGTATATATAAAATTTCTATTGTTGCTTCTCCTGTCAGTACTCAATGTTCAATGTAAGTAATACTGTTATTAAGCCACACCGAAACACCATTCCTCTTTACATCCCGCTAAAATAACATATTGACCCAAACCCTAGAGAATAATTGGCACAAGCCCACTTAAGGACTCCACTAAATCAGCAATACAAACTCACAAACCGGAAAAACATTATGGCGATCTAATTCTGTTTATATTTGTGCCGTACGGAAGTCGAAAGCTGCGATAGTTTTTCTGCAAGAGCCGCCGTCGCCACGTGTCTCGAGATTGTGAATCGAAAATAAATATGGCCCTAGAGCGGACCCTTGCGGCACACCTGCGTTGGCAGACGTGAAACCACGGAAGAACTCCCATCATCCACCAAACGAAAATGATCCATATCACATTCTAATAAGATTAAATGAGTCTGCATTTTAATTTTGTAAGTAGAGAGCGTATATTTGGCAGGAAGAGGGTGTCTATTGAATTATATTTAGTCGTAAGCTCCCTTCTAGTTATGATTGAACAAACGATACGCGGCAAGGTGTGCACGTCGAGACATGCTCTTGAATCTGTTTTGATAATATTTTTGATGAACTTTATCCTTGTTTACTTACGTACAAATGCAGCCATTTTTAAAATTGTAGAGCTCAATTTATTTGCCACCAACGTCGCCTATTTGGACTAAGTTGTACTTAACAATAAGATTTTATTACATAGCATATCATCAGCCTATATCTCTCCACTGCTCTCTCCGGTCTCCTGTCTATCCCAAGGTTCACCACCGCACACGGTCTTCCGTTCTTCTCATCTGCCACTACTAGCAAACTTCTTCATGTAGTTGGTTCATCTGGCTGGCCACTACACCCTACGCAGCGCTTTTGGGACACAGTTTTATTATCTTGTGAAATTTACACTGTTCATCAGCTGATGTTTGTAAGCTTATTAATAGAGGTCTTCAATCGTAGTACAACAGCCATTCTTATGATGCCCCGATGGCATGTGCCAATCTGAAATTGAACAATCAGAAAATTTCACAAAACTTGTTTTGTTTGATACGAGTATTTTCCAAACTTACCGAGATAATTACCCAAACTATTTTTTTGACAAAAACAGCTCCTAATATTTTGGTTTATTGAAAAATGCGCCTCCATTTCATCCATGAATTCCTTTATACATACATCCCGATTGTCCTGGGATTTGAAAACTGCCATCTCTCAATAAATAGAATTCCTTCGAAATCTATTTGATACTAAACTTACATCGACACCCTTCCCTTTTCGGTGAAACTATCCTTGGGATAGGAAGACTAAATATCTTGGAGTCACCCTAGACCATCGACTGACCTTCCGAAAACACATACAAACTGTCCGAAACCGAACCGTCTTTGTCGTCTCAACCTTCTCATAGGCGGGAGAAGTAAAATGTTATTTAGAAATAAGCTGACATTGTACAAAACCGGCGTACGTCCCATAATGACCTTCGCTAGCGTTGTCTTTGCACACGCAGCCCCCTCCAACATTAAAAACTCCAAACCCTCCAAAATAGATTCGCGCGTAAGATCGTGGATGCTCCATGCTACTCTCGCAATATCGACCTTCAGAAGGACTTGGATCTTCCCTCCATCGTCATATACGTGAAAGACTCCGCCCGACGCTACTACGACAGCATCCCTCACCATCCCAACCCCCTAGTAGTTGACAACCTAACCTATGCCCCCGATAGGAAGGACCCTCCCCGTTGCCCTCATCATCGTCGTCTCCGGACCGTCTTGGACGATCCCGATGACCGCATTACTGCTGCCAATGCGGTTCTTAAACTACACTCACAGACTACACATATACACCGTCCCCGCCGGCGGAGACGAGGACGTCACCCTCTCTATACCGTGAACACACACCGGCCTTCAGCCAATAATTTTACCAGGTATCGGCACGTGCCTGGGGCTTTGCACCGACTCGAACCACGCGGTACTCTTCCAAAGTGACGGCCTTAGTTCCGTTCCTTCCGCCGGTCTACTGGCGGGGGAGCCCTTACGCTTGTTGCTGCACACCATATACATGATGCACACAATAAACTATACATGTCCGGTGACTCTTGAAAAGCGATTAAGGACACAAGAATTTAGCCATTCCGGAAAAAAAACGTGGGTATATTTGACACCTTGTATTACTAGTACCACCGTTAACCATCTATTTAACTTCTGCCAACATAACTCTTCACATCGACAACATTAAAATTAAAATTAAAGCAAAGAGTTAGATATCAAATTGATGTAATCGTAAATTTTAATGACAGCAATATAAAACTTGTTACTAATTGTACAGTTGTGGATTCCCTTTCTGTAGATATTTGCACCTTTCTTACACATTATTGATACGTGAGGTCCCAATTTAATAGATCCACCATCTGGTGCGACCTTTTCTAAAGTTGCCATTGAATTTATATCTAATGGCATTTTTTTTTTGTTTCAGGTAAGTTTTGGCAAAAAATGGGTAAAAGTTGAAGGTGCATTTGGGTGAACATCTGGAGCACATGTCGTAACGTGAGTCTTTAAAGCAATATTTTTATGTTTAAACGAATGGTATTTACACCAATACACTTTTCTATTTTGCAATTAGAAGCAGCATTATAAGTTATCTTGAGACAACTGCAGAGCAATAAGATAAAACAAATTGACAACATCTGAAACACGTGTTGTTAAAAACGGCCTTATAAAAACCATATTTTTTCCAATATCAACATTTTACAAGCAACATTTTTATTTTATACAAAAATGGCGTCAGACGAGCATACAGTTCACCAGATGGTAAGTAGATACTGTCGTCCATAGACATCCGATATACATGTCGACATCAGTACAGAATGGCAAACGTTGTGGCACGCCCTGGGGCGCGCTGTCTACCTTTAAGGAATGGATTGGGAAAATGGGGAGGGAGAGGATGGGATGGGAATGGGCTCTGGCATATCTCACTCACTACGACGAAACAAATACGTACATTGGAGAAATACGTTAAAGTAGGAAATGCAGTACATTTCAAGGTAGTCTTCTGTGAGAGAGGGGTAACGTGGCCAGTTGAGTGTGCCCAGCGGCTGTGGGAATGCAGCATGCACTCTCCCCCTACATATGATATGATTGAAAGTATATGGCAAATTTTAGGCCTGAAGACGAAAGCACTAATTAATTAGTATTTTTCCTTTGTACATAACTCTATGAGTTGCTTCAATATATAACGAGATTCTGAAAAAAAAATGTTCACGTAATTATTAATCACAGTGTACTTATATTATATTACTGTTATTGTTACTGCTAAGAACATTGTATAGTCAGCTTTTTATAAACAACAACAGAAATCCTTTAACTGGTTAAACCAAGTGTTTCATAAATTTGTATCAAAAATTGTCATTACCACAATATTTCTCTCGTCAATATCTGGACCCACATCAAAGTTGCTTCACATAATTCTACATATTCATTTTTACCATACAATTAATTTAATATTTTTTTTATGGATGAAGGCGGCAGACGAGCATACAGTCCACCTGATGGTGAGTGGATACTGTAGCCCATGGACATTCGCGGTTGATAACACCCCCGGATGCGCTGCCTGCCTTTTGAAATGTAGGAATTGAGAAGGGTTGGGAAAAATTGGGAAGGATATGACCGGATGGGAATGGGCTCTGGCATATCTCACTCACTACCGAAACACGTACGTACATTGGAGATATAGGAAAAAGTGGGAAATGCAGTGCATTTCAAGGTAGTCTTCTTTGAGACAGGGGTAACGTGGCCAGTCGAGCGCAGTCAGCGGCTGTTGGACTGCAGCGTACACTATCCCCCTTCAATCTTAATATGTCCTTCACTGAGCTTATAGCGATCAAAAGTCAGGGATTTCACCACTATGAAGTATTACCTCCGGCAAAATTGAACATTCCATTCACATAGCTGATATTCACTTTTCCTTAAAAGTATCATTTTACATAAACACTGACTTACGCAAGTGTAATGTTCCGGCCGCAGAGCGTGACGTGAGAGAGCAGATGGTAGCCCGCGGACACAAATGGACTGTGAAATCAATCGAAACAAGGGCAAAGAAGCATATTGTTTAAATCACAATGAGAACGTACTAGGAGAATGTACTTGTTACTATCGAAAGTGCGACAGATAAAGAAATCTCACTAGATAATCGAAATCTTAAATCTCACAACTTGTAAATCAAATAAAATTAATTTGTTGCATTTGACTTACCTTCTCATTTTACACGAGATGCCTGTGCGCGCGCTCCTGTGCACTGTGAGTACAGTACAACACACAGTACAACGTACAACAGTACAACGTACAACAGTACAACGTACAACAGTACAACGTACAACAGTACAACGTACAACAGTACAACGTACAACAGTACAACGTACAACAGTACAACGTACAACAGTACAACGTACAGTACAACAGTGAGCACCGGGTGTAATTGGGACTGCTCTATTTTGCAGTACTTCGGGAATATACGCTGAAGTCGGAGTGGACTGATTCTATTCCACCATTCGCAAACGATGCGAAACGCTTGGCGCTGACTCTATACAATTACTATAGAGGTTAGACTCACAAATCAATTTGCAATGTGAGTAGTAATAGATGGTAATAACATACAACAGCGCGGAAAAATAAATATAAAGTTATTATGAAACATTAAGTCAATTAATTAGTCAATGTATTCCAAATGATTTCCATTAAAGGAAATAAGATGTCAGTTTCACATTAAATTGATAATAATTAACTACATATTAAGTATTAAATGTATATTTAAGCTCAATTTCTTATTCTAATTATAATTTACACAGCGACCCGCCCTCGCTTCGCTTCGGTTTGTTTCTTTTTTTTTTTCAAATTTTAGTTTTCAAAATATAAAATATAGCCTATATTAGACACGGATAATGTAGCTTCTTATTTGTGAAAGAATTTTTGAAATCGGTTCAGTAGTTCCAGAGATTACCTCCAACATACCCACAAACAAAGCTCCCATATATTAGTTATTTATAAATACCTTTCAGATCATTTGAATAACAGTCATTTTACAGAACAATTCAACGAATAATAACGTTAGGTTGTTGCAACGTTAGTGGACCAATAAATCAAGACAGTACAAAAAGTAGCACTTAAAAACTCTCGTTAGTTAGAGATTCGTTTATATCATTCCCATCCGATCCTCTCCCTCCCCCATTTTCCCAATCCATTCCTTATTCTGCAAAGGCAGGCGCGCATCCGGGGGCGTGCCAACCTTTGTCCATCTTGACTAATGTTGGCATATATCGCGGATGTCTATGGGCGACAGTATCCACTTACCATCAGGTGGACTGTATGCTCGTCGGCCGCTTTCGTATATAAAAAAGAATGCACTTGGTAATATATTATATACTTTAGGAGTCATGCAGAAAAAATCTTTTATTTAACTTTTAAACTCTGTCTTGTTCATGGGAGATTTATACGACGACAATTTAAACGGCTGAGCACCCCATTTCTTTCACTGGGTACACCCAGTACTACACACCCAGTACCCAGTACTGGTACTACAGTAAAAGGCCAGGGGATATCCAAGCGGCTTCTACGAGCCCTGAGGAACTACACCGCTTCTAAAATAGTGGGCTTCCCAACTATTAATATTAACCGAAATATTGAAAAAACATCTAGAGTGGAACTTTGGAATATTAAAAAAAAAAAAACTAAACTCGGTGTGGTCCAAAAACGGAAGCGTTTAACAGATTACAGAAAGGATTAACTCGCGTTTGCAAAACGGCGGCAACCACACAGACAATTTGTGTTTTATGTAGTTACACCCTCATTTCTATTGTTGATGGGTGTTGGCAATGTGGTAACGGTTATCTAATCTGCCGTAAAAGGTTTACTGCCAATATTTTGGTAGCTTTGAAACTTCTTACCGCCCGCGTGGCCCTGAGCAAGGCCAGAGAATTGTATGAATGGCGGCATGTTCGAGAAAAAACAGAAAATCCATTTATGTATATGAAGGAAGTGACTCTACAAGAAAGAAATAATTATTAATTCATAAGGACATAACAAATGGGGCGGACAATGGGGGAGGCCTATGTCCAGCAGTGGACGTCCAAGGGCTGAGAAGAAGGACATAACGGCCACTAATTCGCATAAGGTCCAAATAATATGTATACAATATAATGTATAGTAAATATTTTAGAATATACATTGTTTTTAATATTTCCCTACACTACTCCTGTCTTTCTGTTTTGACCTATAATTCACTTGCCCAGGTTTGCTGGAAGAAATCTCCGCAGGAGATAAGTTTGCATTCAATGTCAATTCAATTCAACCCGCCCTGTTACTATCAACTGCTGGAGATAGACTTGTTTAGACTTAAAACAACACGCCGGCCGTTAGAGATGGTGTAGATTGGTATTATTATGGGATGGTATTATTCTATAGTCGGCCGACAACACACAGCACAATAAATAATGTACAATCTAATGCATGTATGCCTAATCAAATATTTCAAGCCTAGTTACGAAAAAGAGAAATAATCACCGAGATAAAACCCACGCAAACATAGATTAAGTTGTAATAAAATAACTCTATAGAGAAATTTTTTCGCTTTCATTTTAACGAAAAATGTTACTTATAATAATAACTTAAATTCCCGGAAAACACTACATTATGTTCAAATAACTGCTAATAAAGGAGTGAAGTGAGTGCGTGACAATGTTTACGAGCTAAATTATTTTAGGCGCGGTTCAGACCTAGCGTGACGGCCAGGTCATCAAGTCTGACTTAGGTCATCGGCGACGACCTTCGCGTTGTACCTAAACAATTTAGTCTAATATTATTAATACTTATTAATTATTATAATCGTGAGATCGCATGATTTTACTGTACAGTTTTTTGTTTATGATTTTGCTGGCACTTTGACCCCTTTTGTGTGTTCCAGCTTAGCGTCGCGTTGTCGTCGCTTAATCGCGTTATGTAATTTATTAAGAGCATTAATTAAACATGTATATTAATAATCAATTAATAACATTGTACCATGTAGCCGTCCATAGTCGACGGTAACCACTTACCACCTTCAATGTAAAAAATAATATTACAAAGATAAGGATTTCATAGAAATATAAGATTAATAATTATACTGTCTAGTTTTCTAAATATATATATAAGGTCGATTATTTTCTGTTCAAAAGGATTGTCAAATGAAACAAACTTATGTGGTGTTGCTTCGATATACAAAGAAACGACATATAAAGTTTATTCTCCAATCCTTTTTAACATCTATTATTTATCCTTACAATACAATCCTTACAATACTCTTATTTATGTTTACCTACAATTTGACAGTCACCACGATTCTCTTCACTTGACGCCTGCACTGTTTTACCGACACTATGATAGTTTTACCGACAGCGCGGACCGCGGCAAAATTCAGATGAAAGAAATATATTTTCTTTACATATATAAATGTTTTTTATGAAATTAAACGTAAAAAAATTCTTTTAAAAATATTTATTTATTAAAATGCACTAAAATGAAGAAAATAAACATTGAAGGTACGAGTAAGTTAAGTAAACAAATCTAATCATTATGCTAATGTTTTATTGGATTTAAAAGCTTGTCGCGAGATTCGTAATTTGGAGTAATTGGATTTCTAATTAATTAAATTGATACCCAGTTTCTGCCAGCTGGCCATCAGCAAAGACACCAGTACCCTGATATAGATCAGTACCCAAACTCCGGGTCGATTTTTCAAGCCTTCACTGAGTCGCGTAGTTTTATAAGTTCCGCATGAGTGCGTATAATCCACCAAACAATGAAACTTGGAGAAAATATTTTTGTGAAAGAGAAATGATTTCGTTAGCTAGTAACTAAGTACAGTAATTACTTGCATTACTAAACCAACTACTCGAAGCCTAATTACCTACAATTTTAACTGTCTTAAAACCATAATTACTGTAGTTTTCAAAATATTTTTCCGCTTTGTTTGACGTCACGCGAGTCTAGGATGCATTGGAAATGTCATCTCAATTACCTTATGCGTTGTAAATTTTATGCGTTTTTCTGTAATTCTTCAAATTATGTAGGTTTTTAGAATAGGGGAATTGGGGGGGGGGAGATTGGAGGAGGGAGGAGTTCTACGTGGTTTATAAGTCAAAACAATTAATATTGAGAAGGTAAGGAAATAATTATAGATAATTAACCACGCTCGCAACTTTATTTGCAGGATTAATAAAACACATATTGTTCATTTTATATTGTAAATGGGGTCTGAACGCGTATAATAAATGGATTTGTTTACCTTTTATTCCTACTGGACGTTTACACCGGCCGTGGTCACCAATGAACTCGTGCCTACGAGGCTGGTGTAACCCGTGCCGAAACGTGAAAGTTTAAAAGGTTATATAACCCTAATTGTAATCAGCTCTGGATTATCGCCCACTGCTGGAGACGGGCTTACTCACGCACAATGTCTTGTGCAAGAGGGCTGTATAGCTTGTGATCCACGGGAAGAGACGGGATGGTGCTTCTCTAAAGCCGGCCACCACACGGCCGACTTTGCTGTCACTATAGACTTTGATTAAGATTTTCTAACTTAAAATTTAATTGTTTCATGATTCTGTTTAAGTACAAACATGCTCTGACATCTGATTTCTACGATGAATCAACATCTATCATTTTATTAAGATTTCATCAATCATATCCGGAACACATAAACATATATACACATATACTTACACATAAACAACTTTTAACGGTTTAAATCGCGTATATTTGACATGATTTATATCCCGACGTTTCGAACACTTTGCAGTGGACGTGGTCACGGGGTGACTAATTGATTTTATTTGTCACTTGAGTTATTAAGAAATTATTACTACCGTCTGAAATTTTTTGAACTACCGTCTGAAATTTTTTTTTTTTTAATCATAACATTCCCTATGCACGCAGTATTCGCTCACGGTGTCCAGAGGTCTTGCAGTATGGCGTTGGCCTTGTGATTTAATTAATTTAATGACTGGATCCCAAGCTGGTGGTACTTGCCAACCATCTTCTCTATTGAAATTTGGGTGTTTCTTAATTTCAATAGCCTCGCGTAACATTCTTGGCATGTACCGGGTCTCTCTAGCGAGGATTTGTGGATTATCAAATCGAATGTAATGGTTGGGTTTGTCCAGAGCATGTTCACAAACTGCAGACTTGGTCGAGCGTCTGTTCTTCATGTCAGCTATGTGTTCTTTTATCCGGATACCGATGCTCCTCTTTGTTTGCCCAATGTATGATAACCCGCATTCACAATCAAGCTTGTAAACACCTGCATCTTGTAGGGGGATATTGCTCTTGACCGGTCTTAAAAATTGGCTAATCTTCTTGTGCGGCTTGAAGTAAGTTTTAATTGAAGCTCGTCTTAAGATATTGCCAATTTTGTTAGTGATGCCCTTGATGTATGGTAAGATGGCAGGTTGTCGCTCAACTGTAGGAGGCTTGGGGCGGCTTCTGTGACGCATTCGTGGGAGTTTGTGATTGTTGCTTCGCAGTACTTGTTTCACATGCAGAAGCTCTTCCTCGAGGTGGTCAGTGTCACAGATGCCGTGTGCTCTCTGTAACAAAGATTTGCCTACGGTAGTCAACTGACATGGATGGTGATGGGAGTTACCATTGAGATATTTATCTGTATGGGTGGGTTTCCTATACACAGTATGACCAAGAGAGTTGTCAGGATTTCTGATGACAGAAATGTCAAGGAAAGCCAAGGATTTATTGACCTCAGACTCCATAGTAAATTGGATTTTATCATGTAAATGATACATGATACATGATAAAGGATTTTACATGATAAAATCCAATTTACTATGGAGTCTGAGGTCAATAAATCCTTGGCTTTCCTTGACATTTCTGTCATCAGAAATCCTGACAACTCTCTTGGTCATACTGTGTATAGGAAACCCACCCATACAGATAAATATCTCAATGGTAACTCCCATCACCATCCATGTCAGTTGACTACCGTAGGCAAATCTTTGTTACAGAGAGCACACGGCATCTGTGACACTGACCACCTCGAGGAAGAGCTTCTGCATGTGAAACAAGTACTGCGAAGCAACAATCACAAACTCCCACGAATGCGTCACAGAAGCCGCCCCAAGCCTCCTACAGTTGAGCGACAACCTGCCATCTTACCATACATCAAGGGCATTGTTGCGGACAGCCAAAAATGACATGAGTGAAACCAGTGTATTGTGATGTGCAGTGATTGCGTAGATACGTAACTATGTATATAATGTATAATTGTGTAGCGATAAGTACGCCCCATGTCTAGAATAAGCCTATTATGTACCGTGTGTAGCTTAAGAACCTTATGTATATGTATAGGATGTAAGGATAATTGTGTATAGTAACGTAAGATGTAGTAAATAAAGAGAATTTGATACAAGTTGCTCAATAAAGAGAGATGCGAGGGAGGTGTTATAACTGAGGGCCTACGTACATGAGAGATTAGAGATAGCACGCTACACTAACATGAGAGGCCTACACGACCTAAAACCCCATACAAATAGTTACTGAGTAAATAAATGCAGAAAGTTAAATATTGATAGAAAACAAATCCCATGCGGGCGCTTCTCACGTGGGAGAAGCGACGCCGAGTACAACATCTGGCGCATGGCGTTTTCTCGGAATTAGGTCGTGTAGAAACCAACGCGCTAGAGCGAGAGGTACGCATGGGCGCTTCCCACGTGGGGGAGCAAGACAAGACGAGAGTACCGTTACGGCGACTCCGGAAACGGCTCGCCGTAACAATGGGGACTGCGCGAGGTAGCGTGCTATTGGACAAAAGGGCGGAAACCCTCGGTTGCAAACATCCCTTGTTGAGCGGCTTGTATTGAGAATATAAATGGGGCCAATCTGGCCGAAATACACAGTCGTCAAACAGCAGTCCTACGAGTATCACTTCGACCACCCGGCACCTCAAGAAAACCCTCCGACTAGCCGACCTCAAGAGAACCCCGCATACATGAAGAGCGAGCGGCATACAATCATTCAAGTTGGGCACTCGGATGCCTCGTCTGTCGTCACCCGCCGCCGCGAACACTAGCGCGTCTTTCGCTCGTATACGACCGGTCGGCCCGCCGAGCCATTATTAGTGCGCCGGTCGTCAACAAGCTGGTCCTTCGAGTAGCCGGATCTGTGCAGCTACATTGCACCATCAGCACCACAACGTTCCGGCCATGAAGACGCGCAGTAATTCGCGAAGCGAGTCGGGCTACGATACCGCGTTACCGCCCGCACAGCCGTCGCCCGCCGCGACGGCCCGCGTTACCGCCGTCGCCTCCGACGCCGCGAGGGGCACCGTCACCGCTGACGTGTTGCCACAACACGCGATCGCCACTTCCACGAGGGAAGCCGCGAGAGAGCCGGCTCTCCGCCATGCCGCCGCTACCGCCCCGCCGCAGGGGGCGGCGCTGGATGAGCGTTCCCAGCGAGCGCCCGGCATGCACACGTTCGCCGAGCCGCCGCATTCGCAGTCGAGGACGTCGGGCAGCACCGTGCAGCCCGCGTTGCCCGCCCGCGAGCGAGAGCCATACGCGTCGTCGCGAGTACCATCCCTGGAGGGGTACAGTCACATCAGGGGGGAGGACATGCCGCCACAGCTAGCATACCGGGGGGAGGACGCGTCAACGAGTCGTCGCGCCTCATCGCCTACATACAGTGCATCAAGGCGCACTGTACGATCACGGCGCTCCACAGCTAGCCTAGCGGCGCAGAGGAAAGCCGCCGAAGTAGCCGCAGAAGCCCGCCTAGCCGCAATACAGAAGAAGGAATTAGAAATAGAGGCTAGGCTGGTGCGGAATCAATTGGAATTGGACTTGGCTAATATAGACGCGGAGGAATCGGATCGAGACAGCGCTGTTGATGCACACTCACGCGTCAGCAGCTGGATCCAGAATGCGACGGACCCGGTCAATCCACGGGGGGAGCGCGGGGACCTCGACAACGTGTGTCTGAGGGAGAACTGGCCTGCAACTCCAGCACCATGGGAAGATCGGGAGAAGCGGATCGACAGTGAGCCACACCGACGCCGCGGAGACGACTGTCGACGAGAACCCAGCGGGGACAGAGGCGCGGCCACAGAGGGGCCACGATGGGCGAATGAACGAGACAACATTCGTCGCGCCAGATCGCCTACGCCGGAACGAGAGTGGGGCACGAGGCAGCTCGTAGAGGCGCTGGACAGAGTCACGAGGATGCGTCCACCGCCACGCCAAGCCATGGAGCTGCCACCATTCTCCGGAGCAGCAACAGAGTGGCTGCCATTTAAAGCGGCGCTGAGAGATTCGACGCAGATATGTCGACTCACGCCAGCGGAAAACTTAGCGCGCCTGCGCGCAAGCCTGAGGGGAGAAGCGCGCGAAGCAGTGGCAGCGCTATTATACACGGCCTCAGATCCAGAACTCATCGTCCAAGCTCTGGAACGATGCTTCGGCCGGCCGGAGACTATAGTGTACAAGGCGCTGGAAGATTTAAAGAAGCTGCCGCGGCTGAACTCAGCAGCGGACCTAAACAAATTCGCAGTTCGGGTCCAAAACATAGTTAGCGTATTGGCCACAGTGGACAAAAGGGGCTATCTACAAAACCCCATGCTCGCCCAAGAAGTGGTAGAAAAGCTCAGCCCGCACCTAATGAGCAGGTGGTGCGACTACGCCTACGAACACGGGGAAGGCGGCGAAGCAGAGATCGTCACCTTATCGCGGTTCCTGTCACGTGAAGCGGATCGGGCGGCCCTATACACCCGCCCGGCCCAGCTACCCATCGCAACGAGCGCGCCCAGAAGGTACGAGGCGCGCGCAGCTCCCGCAAGCGCCGCACCACGCCGTATGACGTACAAAGCGGCGTACCACACAGTCGACGCAGCCGTCACATGTCTTTGCTGCGGAGAGGGGCACCGCACCACCAGCTGCAAGAAGCTGAAGGAGATGGCAATGGACTCGCGATGGGAGTGGGCGAAGAAGAACAACGTCTGCTTCAAGTGCATCGGCGAGCGGCATCGACGATCATCGTGCCGCGCTAGAGCATGCGGCGTCAACGGGTGTCGCCGCCCCCACCACCCACTACTTCACAGCGAGCGAGCAGGCCCAGCCCCACCGGCCCCAGAGCGGGGAGAGGAAACAGAGCCGGCGGAAGCAGTACTGTCAACGCACAGCGACACAGCAAGCGACGTCCTACTAAAGGTATGTCCGGTGACAGTAAGCGGACCGCGGGGCAAGGCACACACGTACGCGCTACTGGACGAGGGCTCCACGGTGACGCTGATGGATGAAGCCCTGGCCCAGGAAGTCGGATTGGACGGACCGACACAAGCCCTAAAAATAAGAGGAGTGGGCACAAGCCTAGAACAGGCTACAAGTAAGCGCGTCACATGCACCATACGCGGTCCCGGCGAGAGGAGCCTACAAATAACCGCCCGGACACTTAGCGGCCTCAAACTGAGAGGCCAACGGATACCCAGTGTGCGCCGATACGACCATCTGAGAGATCTGCCGTTGTCTTCACGCCGAGAAGCTACGCCGCGCATATTGATGGGCGCGGACAACTGGGCAGCGATCGTAACACGTGAGTTACGGGTCGGCGGACACAGCGAGCCCGCAGCATCGAGGACGCGCCTGGGATGGGTATTACACGGCACGATGCCACGCCGTGTAATACGCGAAAACGAAGACACAGTGCTGCACGTGACAGCCACACAAAGTAGGGACCGTGTGGAGGATCTTGTACGTGAGCACTTCCGCATAGACGCGCTGGGCGTGTCGCGAGCTGAGAAGGTGAGCGCCGAGGACGAGCGCGCAGAACGCATCTTCGCGGAGACAGTACGGCGAGTAAACGGCCAATACGAGGTGGGCCTACCGTGGCGGGAAGACAGCGTCGCCATGCCCCCGAACTACGGCGACGCGCGGAAAAGGCTAAACGCCATTGAGAGGAAGATGCGGCGAGATCCAGACTTCGAGCGCAGGTACATGGCAGAGATCGACAACCTGTTAGCAAAAGGTTACGCCGAGAGGTGCGACGGGTCCGAATCCGACAGCCCGTTGCAGTGGTACCTGCCGCACTTCGCCACGAGGAACGTGAACAAGCCGGAGAAGATAAGGCTCGTATTCGACGCGGCGGCCACATCGTGCGGAACGAGCCTCAACGACCGCCTACTAGAGGGCCCGGATCTACTCAAGTCACTTCCGGGCATACTGTGGCGTTTCCGAGAGCGGCGCGTAGCGGTCACCGCAGACATTGAGGAAATGTTCCTCCGAATAAAGGTACGGAGAGAGGATCAGCCGGCCCAAATGTTCCTGTGGCGAGACAACAAGGGCGCACCGGCCAAATACAAGATGACGTCGTTGATATTCGGAGCGTCGAGTTCGCCGTTCCTGGCACACAGCGTGCGCAACATCAACGCACGCGAACACGAGGCAGAGTTCCCGGAAGCGGCGGGCGCTATCACGGACAGTCATTACATGGATGACTACGTAGACAGCTTCGGTACAGAACAAGAGGCCGTCAAAACGGCCAACGACGTCATCACGGTCCACGCCAAAGCAGGGTTCCACATCAGAGGGTGGAACTCCAACAGCGCGCACGTACTGGCGCATATCCCGGAAGCTCACCGCGGCGCGAGAACAAGGACACTCGGTCCAACAATGGTGGACCGCACACTGGGTCTCCTGTGGGACGCGCAGGAGGACACGCTGGGCTTCAACACGGCCATACACCGAGTACCAGCCGACGTGCGAGAAGGCCGCAGAGCGCCCACGAAGAGAGAGATGCTCAGCGCGGTCATGTCGTTATACGACCCGCTGGGGTTGCTGAGTCACTTCACGATAAAGGCGAAGATACTGCTGCAGCAACTATGGCGCCTGAAACTCGGCTGGGACGAGACCATACCCGCGGAAGACGCCAGGAGCTTCAGCACGTGGCTGGAGGCGCTGACAGAGACGGCGAGCCTGCGCATCCCACGCGCCTACTTCACCTCGACGCCGGACCGACTCGAGCTACATGTGTTTTGCGACGCCAGCAGAGAGGCGTACGCAGCGGCGGCATACTGGCGCGCCACAACAAGGGACGGCGTGCGAGTCGCGCTAGCCGCCGCCAAAGCAAAGGTGGCGCCGCTGAAGTCGCTGACGGTGCCGCGACTGGAACTACAGGCGGCAACGATCGCAGTCCGGCTCGCCAAGGCCGTATGCGGCGAGCATAGGTTCCGTGCCATCGACTCGGTTACATACTGGACCGACGCAACTACGGTGCTGCAATGGATACGGACAAACGCGAAGAAGTATACGCCGTACGTCGCACACCGTCTCGGCGAAATCGAAGAAGAGTCAAACCCACAACGATGGCGGTGGGTTCCGACGGCAGAGAATGTGGCGGACGACGCAACCAGGGCGTCGTATAACCACGTTCCCGTCGCAACGGAACGTTGGTTCACCGGGCCGGCCTTCCTGCAATTGGAGGAAAGCGAGTGGCCGCGAGAAGACGAAGAGGCCTACCCACCACCACCCGAAGCAGTGTTCCACGTGGAAGACGTCGAGAGAAGCCACGACCACTTACCCGACGTGACCAGGTTCTCCAACTTCCGGCGATTAATGCGAAGCACCGCATATGTGCTATTTTTTACAGATAAGCTGAGGAAGAGGGGAACGCAGCTAGAGGCCAGACACATAGAGCGAGCCACGGCGCTGTGGGTCAACAGGGCACAGGCAGACAGCTTCGGGGCAGAGGTGGAAGCCCTGCGGCGAGGCGACTCCATCAAGAGGACGAGTCGCCTATTCACCATAGACCCCTACCTGGTAGGGGACGTGCTGCGCGTCAGAGGGCGGATCGAGGCAGCCGACGTCCCGACGGACACGAAGTCGCCGATCATCTTGGACGGGCGACATCCATTCACCCGTCTACTAGTCGCCGACGCGCATCGTCAAGCGGGCCACGCGAACAACGAGCGCGTGGTCAACGATCTGCGGCAACGGTACTGCATATTGGGGCTGCGGCCTACAGTGAGGGCCGCCGCACGCAGCTGCCAGTGGTGTCGCGTTAGAAGAGCGACGCCGCGCACCCCAGCGCCGGGCGACTTGCCGCCCGCGCGGGTCACCGTGCATCAACGTCCGTTCACGCACTGTGGCGTGGACTACTTCGGCCCGATGACCGTGACGATCGGGAGGCGCCGCGAGAAGAGATGGGGCGCGCTATTCACCTGCATGGCGACGCGCGCCGTGCACCTGGAGTTGGTCGCTAGTCTGACATTAGACTCGGCGATCATGGCAATACGACGGATGGCAGCGCGCCGCGGCTGGCCGGGTACCATGTACTCGGACAATGGCACTAACTTCCGCGGCGCCGACAGCGAGCTACGTGCGGCTTACAACGAGTGGGAGCCGCAACTACGAGACTACGCAACAGAGCGGGGAGTGAGGTGGATCTTCATCCCACCAGGCGCGCCACACATGGGTGGCGCTTGGGAGCGCCTGGTACGCAGCGTGAAGGTCGCACTCCACGCTACACTGAACGAGAAGGCGCCTAAACAGGAGGCGCTACAGACACTGCTGACGGAGGCCGAGCACTCAGTCAACGCCCGGCCTCTGACCCACGTTGCTGTTGGGCCCGACGACGCGGAGGCGCTGACCCCAAACCACTTCCTGTTGGGGTCATCATCGGGCCTACCTCTCACCGGCCCGTGCACAGAAGCGGACAGATCCACATGGCGAAGGACCCAGGCGCTCGCCGACCACTTCTGGCGGCGCTGGGTCGCGGAGTATCTGCCCACATTAGTACCACGAGGACGAGCAGCGGACGACGTGCGACCGCTGCAGCAAGGGGACCTCGTGGTGATCGTCGACGCACAATTGCCGCGCAACGTGTGGCCGCGCGGCATCGTGGAGAGAGTCTTCCCTGGGCGAGACGGGAAGGTGCGGACGGCGGTGGTGCGGACAGGCGGAGGATCATTCCTGAGGCCGGTGACGAGACTGGCTGTCCTCCCTGTGGAGCGAGAGGCTGCGACGAGTCTTCGCCGGGGGGAGAATGTTGCGGACAGCCAAAAATGACATGAGTGAAACCAGTGTATTGTGATGTGCAGTGATTGCGTAGATACGTAACTATGTATATAATGTATAATTGTGTAGCGATAAGTACGCCCCATGTCTAGAATAAGCCTATTATGTACCGTGTGTAGCTTAAGAACCTTATGTATATGTATAGGATGTAAGGATAATTGTGTATAGTAACGTAAGATGTAGTAAATAAAGAGAATTTGATACAAGTTGCTCAATAAAGAGAGATGCGAGGGAGGTGTTATAACTGAGGGCCTACGTACATGAGAGATTAGAGATAGCACGCTACACTAACATGAGAGGCCTACACGACCTAAAACCCCATACAAATAGTTACTGAGTAAATAAATGCAGAAAGTTAAATATTGATAGAAAACAAATCCCATGCGGGCGCTTCTCACGTGGGAGAAGCGACGCCGAGTACAACATCTGGCGCATGGCGTTTTCTCGGAATTAGGTCGTGTAGAAACCAACGCGCTAGAGCGAGAGGTACGCATGGGCGCTTCCCACGTGGGGGAGCAAGACAAGACGAGAGTACCGTTACGGCGACTCCGGAAACGGCTCGCCGTAACAATGGGGACTGCGCGAGGTAGCGTGCTATTGGACAAAAGGGCGGAAACCCTCGGTTGCAAACATCCCTTGTTGAGCGGCTTGTATTGAGAATATAAATGGGGCCAATCTGGCCGAAATACACAGTCGTCAAACAGCAGTCCTACGAGTATCACTTCGACCACCCGGCACCTCAAGAAAACCCTCCGACTAGCCGACCTCAAGAGAACCCCGCATACATGAAGAGCGAGCGGCATACAATCATTCAAGTTGGGCACTCGGATGCCTCGTCTGTCGTCACCCGCCGCCGCGAACACTAGCGCGTCTTTCGCTCGTATACGACCGGTCGGCCCGCCGAGCCATTATTAGTGCGCCGGTCGTCAACAGGCATCACTGACAAAATTGGCAATATCTTAAGACGAGCTTCAATTAAAACTTACTTCAAGCCGCACAAGAAGATTAGCCAATTTTTAAGACCGGTCAAGAGCAATATCCCCCTACAAGATGCAGGTGTTTACAAGCTTGATTGTGAATGCGGGTTATCATACATTGGGCAAACAAAGAGGAGCATCGGTATCCGGATAAAAGAACACATAGCTGACATGAAGAACAGACGCTCGACCAAGTCTGCAGTTTGTGAACATGCTCTGGACAAACCCAACCATTACATTCGATTTGATAATCCACAAATCCTCGCTAGAGAGACCCGGTACATGCCAAGAATGTTACGCGAGGCTATTGAAATTAAGAAACACCCAAATTTCAATAGAGAAGATGGTTGGCAAGTACCACCAGCTTGGGATCCAGTCATTAAATTAATTAAATCACAAGGCCAACGCCATACTGCAAGACCTCTGGACACCGTGAGCGAATACTGCGTGCATAGGGAATGTTATGATTAAAAAAAAAAAAAAAATTTCAGACGGTAGTTCAAAAAATTTCAGACGGTAGTAATAATTTCTTAATAACTCAAGTGACAAATAAAATCAATTAGTCACCCCGTGACCACGTCCACTGCAAAGTGTTCGAAACGTCGGGATATAAATCATGTCAAATATACGCGATTTAAACCGTTAAAAGTTGTTTAATTGCAATGTATAGTAATCGCGAAAACCTAAGAAAATATTACTTACACATAACTTAGTAAATAACTGGAGGGTTTCGGGCCATAATCCTGCACGCGGGCTCGGTGCAAATTGGTGGATACACATATTGCAGATACTTTTTTTTATTACTGAAGCATGCGGCTTTCTTCGCAATGTTTTCTTCTCACCGCCCGTGACAATTTGTAAAAATCCGTACTTATCTAGAATATCAGTGGTACGGGGCGAGGATTGGAACTCATAATCACACGAATGTGCGTCCAGTATAGATACCTCTACCTACGCGATCAACGCGCTGTATAGATACACACACATACATCGAATTACACATAAAATCCTTATGGAAGCATAATCTCAAGAAAGACGTAATAATTACTTTGTTTACATCCCGACTCTAAATTGCTTGGGTCGGATAACAAATTGTATTTTTTTTTTCAAAATAATCCTTGAAGAAGCTCATTTTGAGCACGCAAGTGCATTATTTCTTTTATTTTATGCACTAATTTTAGCCGGCGGCTTCGCGTGGATCATTCTTTAAATTGCTGCTACTTAGCTCCTTGTTATAATTTTTCAATTTATATAACTTTTAAAATCTACGTCATCAAGTCATCATTGTCCGTGTGGTGTCGGCCGACTATAGAATAGCACCATCCCATCCCCCCCCGTGCGTGGCATAAAAGGCGACTAAGGAATAATAACAAATCTGATACCACAAGCGCCTGAAAAAACTACACCACCTATAAAAGAGTGAATTCGGCAAACCCACTTGGCCAACTTGTCATTTATCTTACGAGTACATCTTTCGTGCACAGGACAATGACGTGTGGACCCAGTGGACGTAATAGGGGTTACGGGTGTAACGAAAAATCTACCAAAAGTCCAATATATTTTTCTGTAATATGCGTGAGGAAAATCCAAAAACAGACTCGTTATTCTTTGATTTTTTTTTTTTATTGAATTGTCATTGCTGTACCAGACCATTGTAACCCATTGTAGATGTTATATTCTTAGGCGTACAATGCAGCTTCAGAAGGTGGGGTAAATAACGTTATTGTCCTGCACACAGGTATATTTCCTGAACACATGAATTAATTATAATTATCTTATGCCCCTAGGGCGGGACGTAGCTCTGCTATATAAATTTTAAACCTGACAACTTTATTACCTATGGCCCACAATGAAATGATTTTATTTGAACTAAAAGTAAACATTTCGTTTCGGGCGTGCTGGAGACGACTGGCGGATACAGTGTACAGAGTGGAGGACAGAGACGTTGTTTACAACATAAATCACCGTGCTCGTTTTGCGTGCACTGTGTCAACACTGTGTCCTTTTAATCAAGCTTTTAACCTTCAAACTTATATTGTGTACTTTTGTATTAGTGATTTGTAGTTAATTCATTCAGTTTTATAGTAAAAATGAAAAAGAAGACATTATTCATACTTTCCGTATTTCGGGAATTTATAAATCTATATCTATATCTTCTCTAATATATAAAAATGAATGTTTCTTTGTTTGTCCCGTATGCGTTCCTATACCATTCATCCGATTGCGATGAAACTTTAGTGAGTTATTCTGCGCACGCCCGCGAAGGTTTCTGAATTAGTTAAAGATTACTTAAAGACTGCGCGAACGAAGTCGGGGGCAACAGCTAGTTATTAAATAAAACAAAACAATAATTAAGTAATAGGTCTTCAGTGACTGTATATTTTTCACCTTACATTGTATTTTCACTCTTTAACACCAGCTCCAGCATCAAAACAAACATAGGGTGACATAAAAAATCCCAAATCCCAACAACAAACTCAATATTGCGTGTAACTCCACCGGATCCCCCTCAGATTTACACACGCTTGTTATTTTCCGAATCGCACCGAATAAAGTTGTATCAAGGTAATGAATGATTCACACACTAAATGGGTCAATCCATTATCTGGGTCCCGATCTGATAACGGATCGTTATATTTTATTTTATTTGTTTTTTAATCCTTCGTGTTGCATTCCGATGGCATTTGACGCGGAGTAAGAAGCAAGCGTGATCGCAAGTGAAGGTGGCAATTCTCGTAATAAAATCTTTATATTCCAGATAAGTTTTTTTTTTAATTGAAAGGAGGAATTTATCTCTTTTTTTATGTTTTAAATGTTGTTGATAAAGCCTTCGCTCGCGTTCATTTAATAGCTTTCACAAAATTTAAAAACAAAAAAGATAAATAACGTGTTTAGTTATTTATCTAGTATATTATCTTTACTGAATTTCTTTTAAAAATATATCAACTCACCGAAGAATATTTAAGTGATTTCATACAAAATATAACATCTTGTATCCTGGCTCCCTTATTCAATTTAAAAAAAATACGTGTTTAAATTATTTCTCTCTAGAATATAATATATACACCGCGTTTCCAATAATTAATAGCGCCATCATATATTTTTTCCGTACAGACTTTGACATCCCATTCACCCCTTTAGGGGTTGAGTTTTGAGAAATCCCTTCTTAGTAAGTCTTTACGTCGTATAATGACGGTACTGTTCAAATTTCCTGTTTTTAACTTCAGCGGTTTCGGCTCGGCTCTAATAAATCAGTCAGGACATTTCTCTTTATATATAGGTAGGTATACAGACCATAGATATTCTTATTTTTATATTTTATTTGTGATGACGCGACACATACATAAAGTCAACAATAAAAAAAAATATAGTAATTATTACTAAAATCACAATTGAATTAGTTTTAATGATTGTAATTTAAACGTTGATTGTGTTTATAGTGTGTAATTCTTGTAAGTCCGGTGACTTGTACGACTATTTATCTTTTATTACGCTAGCTTTTAAGTTTTCATGTAAGTGACAATATCTTAATGAGAATACAGTTTCTTTGAACCTAACTATATCTGATAATTGTGCAGCCATGACCTATTTGTTACGGGGAGAAAAAAAAAATTGTTCGTTTTAAAAATATTCTTGTCTGCTGATCTACAAGATACAATAATACAATACATATTATTAGAATTATTGATACGAAATTATTATTACTATTATTCAAAATTAGAGTAGGTACGACTTTTATAAAACATGAAATTTTATTGTCCTTTTAAACACCCACTTACTGTGATGAAAATATCTAAATATTTATTTTTTTGTTAGTTGATGCAGTTAACTTGACATACGTAATTAGGCTTAAAATATTATTAAAAAAAATATATTTAAACCTCGCATCCAAATAAACTTAATTCTTACATCGTAACATCAACCTGTTCTTAGAACACAGTACACTGATTGTCGCTTAACATCGAACCTGGGACCGGGCGGTCCAACTCACAGCAAAAGGTATAAAAAACCATTGCCGTGCGATCACCCAAATGTGGAGGCGCCGCCGACGAAGACCACCGATCAATAGATTCTAGAAGTGACATTTAGATTGAGCGTAGTTCATATTCTAACTACGCCCGCAGTTAGAATATGAACTAAGCTCAATACGAAACATTTAGTATCGGCAGCGACGACCTGGGGGCCAATTCTAGATACTAACATAAAATTAATAAACCTAAATTGAAACTTAGCGCTAACTGTACTAAATGTGATCTTTCGTATCCCACTAATTCTAACGGTTCGGTTTCGATTTAGTCCATACAACGCCATACAAAATTACACGATAACGTACTCTATTATCTTTTTTCATATGACAAAATCAAATTTGAAACAAACCATTCTCGATGCGTTCTGCATCTGCATATTGCATTTAATGGTTTCATCGCGTGAAATGGAATGCTAATCGTAATCGTAATTATCTATATACATATAATAAAACAGTAAAAGGGTTAAGTCTGTATATTGACTTAATTTAAAAATAATACTTGGGGGTCTCTCTAGAAGCTTCTGTAGCTATAGAACCCGAAACAGTAGTTTTAAAATGTTTGTTCGTATGTTTGTCTGTTTGTTGAGCATCGCGTAAAAATACTGAACGGGTTTTGATCGGGTTTTCACTAATAGTTAGCTAAGTATTCAGAAGTGAAACTGGTATATGTATCAGAATAAATAATGACTTTTAATAGAATTACGCAAAAACTACTGGATGGATTTTCATTCATGAAAATCATGTCGATGTTTTTACAGGTGTTAAAAATATTTTATATAGTCCACGAGAGCGAAGCCGCGGGTAGAAGCTAGTTAATATTATAAATGCGAAAGTTCAAATATTTTAATGTTTGGATATTTGTTACTCAATCACGTCGAAACGCCTCAACAGATTATGTTGAAATTTGACAAATATGTAGATTGTATTCCGAATTAACACCTAGGCTACTTTAATTAAGCGCACGAAAACGGGGGCAAAACGATATTTGTTTGTGTTTCTCGCATCAGCAGATAGAACTTATCTATTCGGCCGTGTGTACATATCACGAATGCGCCCCATTGGCTGGGAAAGCAGCATTAAAATTTGAGAGAAAAAGCTGTTTATAAGATAATCCCTTATTTTCTAATCCCTTTATTTTGTGTGTTCTTATTTTATTTTGTCGGTTCAATCATCTTTACATCTGTGTTGGATGTGAGCAGGGCGCCACTTCCCTTATCAGTTGACACGATTTGAACGCTGGCCACCACCCCCACTAAATTTATTATACGTTTAATTTGCAGATAAAACCATACGATACCGCTAAATGTCGACGATTGTCTAATTTAGACGTTTCTGCATTAATAGCTCTTTAAAATGAACTGTTTGTATTTTGAGATAAGTGGGATTGGTTGGTATTGCTAACATTGTATCAGAATTTTCACCCTGAAATATTACTATGAGTTGCTAGAAGGACAAACATACCGGACAAAGTTTATTGTTGTCAAACGTAAGAAACATCATTAATGTGATTTAAAGTACATATACGAGTATATGTAAATACACGTCATTAATATCCGTTTAAGGGATAAATTCATGATTTTTCTTATTGTAAAAAGAACCTTTGACAGTCGGAATATCTTTGTACATCATAAAATCTGAGGCTAGTTACGGTTACGAGCTTACGGTCTATTAACTTTGTACACCAGGTAATTGAATACCGTCACATATCGTAAAGATAGGGACCTTATTGTACGTTCTAATTTCCCAGATGTTAAGATCTCTTATTTTCCCCCATCTCCTTCCGTGTGTGTCAGCTTGGCGTTTTAAGGTCACACAATGTGCGCGAAGAAGCCCGTGTCCAGCACTGGGTACTAAAAGGCTGGGACTATCGTATTGCTACTAATCAGTATTTGGTTTTTTTTTGGTTTCTTAATTTCTTCTTGTTTTTTACCTCTTTTGGGCTTTACAAGTTATTGTATTTTTTTTTAACTATAAGAGTGGCAATAAATGTTTCCTTCTTTTTTCTTTCTCTGAAGAAGACTTTCGCGGTGTACAGAAGACTCGATAGAAACAGTAGTCAATATCAAAATTGAAAAAAAAAAAACTCACGGGCCCTCTACTATAATGATATGTGTAAGAAAACGCATACTAAAATACCATAAGACATTGATAATTGAAAACGAGTGATCCTGCGCTGTTGGTTCTGACTCTTTCTCACTCATGAACGTGCTACTCTCGCACATTGAAATTAGCAAAAAATCTACATCTATGGTTATAACAAACAATACTACAATAGCCAAGTGTCAAACCGTGAAACTCTCTATTTGCATATTAATTGACATATTGTTTTGGTTTCAATGTTCTTTGTCCAAAGATTTATATTATTGTAAATATGACAATATGTTTCAATTGTTATATTTTTTTACAATAATTCTTTTTTTTTTGTAGGTAGCCAGACACACGTGATGGTAAATGTTAGTGTCCTTTATTAAGCAGTGTTATGGCGAGTCCATGTTGTACGTTCGGGGAAGGAAAACCGTTTTAAACCGCGAACCCGTAGGCTGTGGAACGAACTACCTCAAAAGGTCTTTCCACCACGCTACGATATAGGATTCTTCAAGAAAGCCATGAATAGGCTTTTACAAGATTGACGACGGAAGTGCATACCTCCTGGTGTTCCAAGCGGTGGCCACTTACCATCACCATCCGCCTTCTTTCCTATAAAAAAGGGTAATAACCGAAAACCGAGTCCGTTGGAAGAAGCCTACCTCCAGCAGTTGTAAAACATAAGCCGTTGTTGGTATTCCTAATCAACTTCATTCAACCGGGAACTTTCAAAATTATTTAAGCAAAACTCCTTATTGTCCATATGAACTTATTTACTTTACTTATTTACTTTTACACTCACAGACTACACATATACATCGTTCCCGCCGGCAGAAACGAAGACGTCCCCTTCGATACACCGTCAACACAGACCGGCCTTCAGCCAACACTTTTACCAGGTTTACCTTTCACCCAGACACGTGCGTCCGCGCACTTCTCACCGACTCGCGATCCCACGGTACCCTCCCAAAGCAACGTCCTAAGACGAAGTCCGTTCCTTCCGCCGGTCTACCGGCAGGGGAGCCCTTAGGCTCATTGCTGCACACGCTCTTTGCTCCTGGATGAGCGCCTTCTGCGTTCACCCTAAACTATAAATGTCCGGTGACTCTTGAAAGGCCATTAAGGCCACAAGAATCTAGCCATTCCGAAAAAAAAGGTGATCTAACTTAAAATTTCGTAGTCAAAATTCTGTTTAAACAGAAACATGCTATATGATCCGATTTTTAAGATTAAGCAATAAAAAATTATATTTTTTTTAAAGATTTCACTAAAGTCTCAATATCTGGGAAATTAGGACCGACAATACGGTTCCTTTTCTCAGAAAAAGTCACGTATTACTACGTCTGCCGGCGGAGCGACATTAGCAGTCCAATCACGACATCGTACGGACGTGACGCGAGCGGCGCGCCGAGCACGGGCATTTGCATTGGTTTCCGTTAAAACCGAGGAAACAGACGCACCGGCTACTGGACAAGGACACCACTGGATAAGGGCAGAAGCGGGGCCGATTTACTGTGCCGACTTGATAGCATTCGCGCACTCCTGCCATCGAAACAGACGGCTATTAGAACTGGCCGGCGATGAAGCAGTGTTAGTGTGTCGTACACGCCCTAGAGAGGGGAGATGTGTTAAACTGAGATAGATTAAAGAAATTTGCAGGAAGTCAAGAAAGTGTACGTAAAGAGTTCATGCAAGTGCATCTCCCGGGATTCGGTCCTTATAACCGTAAGGTTAGCAGAGTCATGGGTGGTGGAGGGTCTAAAGTACGTTACGGAAATTAGGGAGATGTGGTTAGAGTTCAGTTCCGCGGGAGCAGGGACGTCCAATTTGTAGGGTCCTAATTATCCTGTCTTATTCTCTAACGTCAAGGTTTCTTCATTTATTTATTTCGGAAACTTTACATTATTTTTACAAAGTAACATCATTTTAAATGGTTCAATGGGTATAATATGAAATAATAGGATTTTAACATCATTAACGGGAGGATGTGTGTATATATATGTGTGTGTGTGCCTGTGTGTATGTGTGCATGTTTAAGAACATCAAGCGTTAAAAACTTGAACTATTTATAACGCCCACGAGCGTCTAACGTTCTAGTCTTTAAGTATTAATTAGAGCTCCAGCCAGCGCTCGAGCGTCTAGTCCTCAACTCTCATTTTTACAATACTAATGTAGCTCAGGAGGCGCTAACCTGACCGACAACAGTGCATGCAGTGGGAGGATCTAGTACGAAAATTCATTATATTTTCTCCCTTTAAAGAAGAAGTTTGAGGGGAAGGTTTGTAGCATCGCATCTCCCATCATCACCGTGCGGTTTATCCACATTTCCTTGGCAAAGAGTTGCGGTATAACTTTATACCGCACTTTATATAGTTGGAGTGAACTGGCACCTGAGGTTTTTCCGCCATTTACGACGTGGGGCTCTATAAGAGAACACAGCCCAGCCGCATGCTACCTGGTGATGCGCGTGTCCATGGGCCACATACCACATACCATCATATGGCCTGAGAACTCGGCTGATCATCTCCATGGTCACCAGTATCCACTTACCACTGTCAGCATTCTTCTATAAAAAATCGTTATAAATAACACAAGCTTTTGTAACGAATATTTTTATCTAAATAATTTAATGACTTTTGACATTACTTGACCTAATCCAGAGGTATTCACGTTCAAGGCATCGCATTAGTTCAATCAACATCCGAGTTTCGTTGGTGACTCACCGATTGTAGATCCTGCATATTATTATCTACATATAATAACCCGTCGACATGTCCGGACGAGTACAATTTGCGTTTGATTTATGCTCGAAGAGCTGGGAGCTCCTACCTTGAGATTGATATAATGATACAAGTTTAACGTATATAACATTACCTACAGTAATAATTTAATACCGGTATTTCACTACCATACTATTGGCCTATGTCACCCCACTATTGGATATAAGCCATTCCCGCACACGATCCTCGGCTGTTCTCACCCAGCCACCACCGACGAACTTCTGGAATAAGTTATTCCGCAAAAACGCTGTAGTATTTTCGTAGAAATGACTGATTTTGCAGGGCAAGATTATCTCTTTAACTTAGTGGATTCTAAGTGGATTTTCTTTAACTAAATGGCTCCAGATTCGGACAAAGGACGCGTCACCGATTCTATAGCTGTTGAATGATGATCTCTGCCCTAGCTTACTATTCTCTCAATGTAATTACGATAATTACTTAATCATTATGTTTGTTCCTTTATATATTGTATTTAGTAAAAGATAATTGTTTCCATTATCCCCATCAAAGGGTCGGAGGCCATTTAAAAACCACTGTTCTACACCTCCTAAAATCAATCCTATTTCGTGTAACATATTTAAGAATAAATAGAGTTTAAAAATATTGTTTGTCACTGCACCACATAACAGAGCTGCTGCAGCCGAAATCCAAATATAGGTCTAACCATTTTAAAACCTATATGCTTCGGGTTGCTGCAGTGCATCAGAAGTTGTTCTTAAATCCAGACTTCTGGCGTCGGGGGGGTATTATTCCGACGCTTTAAGAACAATAAAATCCATAATAATAATAGTTATTCTAGGTCAAGATATGTATTATTATGTAGTTATTATTATAACTCCTTTGTTGCCTGGTGTAAAATAAGAAATAAAATTAAAAAATTTTGGCGGGTGAAGTCCAAAAGTGGGCAAAAGTTAATAAAATATGCATTAATGTTACCTTCACTTCTAATTCCTTCAACACAATCACACCAGAAACCTGTTCAAGCGGCGCCCAAAATAAAAATTAATATATTCCAACCCCTGCCCGGCAAAGCGTTATAATCCTTTTTATCTTAACAGTCATCTAATAAACACACACACAATATTATGCCCTATTTTAATATACTAAGGGTCAATTTTACTTTAAAGATTAATAAATAATGTATGTGGCGCATTCATATTATGTCTCGAGCAATTTTTCGGAGACACATCTGAGGTGTTACTTTATTAGTCTCGGTGGTTTTAGGATGAATATAAAAAATGTGGTTATTTATGTATTGGTCATTCATATATGAAGTATAGACGCGGATATATGAAGTACAGAAGCGGATATATGAAGTACATTTAATGGTGATGATTTATTTATTTAAATTTTATTGCACAAATATTTGACATACACAAAAGTCGGACTTAATACCTAACGGCATTCTGTACCAGTCAACCACCAGATCAAACAGAAATTAGAACGCAGATGCAGTTTTAGCTTAAATACATGAATATACGTACATTTGTATACACTTTGTACTTTAAGAAATTCACCGGTGGTGGTTGGATGGAAGAGCCGAGGATCCAGCAGAGGAAAGACATATGCTGATGGCATGTTATGGCATACTTTGGATTTTTTATAGAAAGAAAGTGGCAGACAAGTACAGAGTCCACCTGGTGGTAAGTAGATATTGTCGCCCTGCGACGTGCGCAAAACATTACACCATTACAATCGTTATTAAAGAAGCGTAGTTAAAAATGACTTGTACAAAATTACTGTATACGTGTTTTACTGTATATTAATTAGTGGCCACCACTATGTAAAATATTTAAAAAAATTGTTAAAGGTAGGTAAATATTAGGGATGTTACCATTTGTTAAGAGGCCATTGCGCACGTCTCGCTTACAGAATTACCTCACTCTCAAGATGAAACATAACGTAGCCTATGTCTAACTTATTTTAGTATAGTAATAGTTCAATATAGTTTGGCATAGCAATTCATGGCATTGGGTTTTTGAATTCATAAAAAACTCACTATTAGTATAAATATGAAACACTAACTGTCACTAACTGTGCCTAAATGTTTGTTGTTTAAACTAAATGTTTTTGCACATAATATATAGCCTATGTCCATCTGGAATAATGTACCTTTCAAATGATGAAAGAATTTTTCAAATAGGTGCAGTGGTTCCGGAGATTACCCTCCACATTCACACAAATTCACAAAATTCGCACTCTCTCTTTATTATATTAGTATAGATAGATAAAGAGTAGTAACATTACTACATTCTATACATATAATAAAAGAATGAAACGGTTGTCTGTACATTGAATTAAGTTAAAAAAAAATCAGTGTTCTCTTTGGAAGTAACAGAACCCAAATCAGTAGTTTTTAAAATTTTTGTCTGTCTGCTTGAGCGTCACGTAAAAACTACTGAACCGATTTTGTTCAGGTTTTCACTAATGTGTAGCTAAGTATCCAAAAAGAAAACTGGTATATGTGTCATCTTCATATGACACAAGGAATTTGAGTTATAGAGGAAAGTAAAAAAAAAAATAGAGTTACTTAAGAACTGGATGGATTTTCATCCATGAAATCCATCATGTCGGTGCTTTTACAGGTGTTAAAAATCTTTTACAGCTGCTTAATCCACGCGAGCAAAGCCGCGGATAGAAGCGAGTTACGTAATATGGGAATGCATAGGTACCTTAAATTGGTGTACATTTATACATATTCTTTTAAATAACGTTTTTCAAAAGAATAAACAAGGAAATAAAAAACATTTTAAAGGGATTTTAAAATTTCACATATTTTCTAAAGAACAAAAGCCCACAGTGGTCACACTGATAATCTCCTGTGGAAAAAAAACTTAACAAATACCAAATACGTTTTAACGTCAAACTTTTAGTTTGTATTGATATTTTATCAAAAACCACAAGCAGGTCCCTGACGTACTGATAAACAGAAGTATACTCGACAAATAATTGATAAGATTGCCACACCACGTGCCCACAATGTGCATCATTGTATTAATGTCATGATTAGAATGACAAATATTGGCTTTTCAAAAAGAACCCACGTTTCTTCGGATTCATTTTTTTTTTCTATTTTTTGTTTGTTTGATAACGTCAAAATAACAGGTGTATTGTTAGACATGACTATACATTTTCTATCTTTTGAAGATTTTGAGTATCGATAGCCTAGGGAATTATTTCTCAACCAGGCGGTCGCGATCACATTTACATCGAGGTCGCAAGGACTTAATTATTATTAAGGCGGTCGTAAGGTTTTAACTTTATTGTATACCAGAGCCCATCCCCATCCTATCCTATCCTATCCCTCCCCATTTTCCAAACCCTTCCTCTAAATATTTACATTCCTATATCTTCAAAAACAGGCAGCGCATCCGGGGACGTGCCAATGTTTGTCATTGTGGACTGAAGTTGGCATGTACTGTGGATGTCCATCGACGACAGTATACACTTACCACGAAGTAAACTGTATGCTCGTCTGCCGACTTCATCCTATAAAAAAAAATGTCTCTTCAGGGGGTCGCGTCACTAAAAGGTAGAGAGACGACGGCCTAGGCGTATCTATTCATGACTCTCATTCTATCACTGAGTTTCTACTTAAGTATGGATTTTAAAAATTGTCTCTACTTAGCTCTGCAGTGAAGGAAAACATCGTGACGATGAACGATAATTAAAAAAAAGTTTTACATCCATCAATTCTCACTGGGCCCGCATAGTTGATTGTGGCCCAAAATCCTCAAAAACCTTTCAGAGGAGCTTCATAGATTGATATCTGATGTGCTATCGATAACTTACCCAAATTACTATAAAGCTAGTACAACTACTATAAAATTAATGTAATTGATGATAATGAGACTGTATTTGAGTAGAAATTCAGTGGTATAGGTCGAGGATTTGAAACCTATGTACGATTTTTTATAAAATTGTCACTAGCTCGGCGGTAAGGAAAAACATCGCGAGGAAACCTGCAAGCTTGAGATATAGAAAAAAAAAGGAATATTATGTGTATCCACTAATCCGCACCGGGCCTGCGTGGAGGATTACGGCCCGAAACCCCCAGTGATTTACTAGGTGCCCTGCAGTGGGACATTAAAGCTTGATACAGTTACAATTACAATGAGACTGTAGTTGAATCAAAAATTTTCTTCCCACGTTCATTCGCAACAATATTACAGACGATTTTACCTAAACAAATAGAAAAGACATGATCTTACTACGGCGTTCCAAATATTTAACGGTATATAAATTAGTAAGCTCAATGTGCCAGGCACCCCGGTGGGCTGAACGTGCAGTGAGTTCGGAAAAAATCTTTTATATTTCACCTTATTATTGAATTTACACCTCCGGTGTGGGACAACAGTTGAGGCTCACCAGGGTTGCAAAAAATAAACAGATAATCGGAAACTGTCATTTTAATGAATTGACTATGACCAATATCGGACGTACGAAATTTGTATTATTATATTGTTTTAAATATAATTCAATACCATACATAATTTTAGTTGTTTTTAAATGTCCCTGTGTTGTAGTTTTTCGTATTATTTAACGATATCTAGTCATTCTCCCATATTTTATGATAAAAACATTTCACTTATATCAAAACAGACATACGAGTACAAGGAAAGGCACTTAAATGCATAATGAAATAATTGAATAAAAACGCTTTTCAAATACATATATAATTCTTTCCATTGTATAACAACGATACATTATTTGCAACTTTAATTTCATTATAGCGTATTACCTCAGCGCTGACATAATTATACCCAAAGCATTGTGATGTATCGACAAAATTTTATGCCCATTTCACCAGAATAGCTGTCCCTGCGTCCCTGACAAACAAGCGTGATGGATGGGAGTCGGCAGCCACAAAGGAGCCATTGACAGCACCTACCTCTATGTCCAATTATCCCCTCGCGTGTCCGAAAAAAGCAAGGATTTTGTCCACCCGCTCTAGCATGAACCCACCGGGTTATGAAAAAACTATATTGCC
This sequence comes from Sesia apiformis, assembly GCA_914767545.1. Classification (NCBI taxonomy): domain Eukaryota; kingdom Metazoa; phylum Arthropoda; class Insecta; order Lepidoptera; family Sesiidae; genus Sesia; species Sesia apiformis. The sequence goes on from OU611964.1 coordinate 775,311, forward strand.
CTTAGTGTGTTGATGTTATAAATTCTTTTGAATGAATACGTGTATATTTCCGAATTCCGGCACATATGTGGAAGATATACATTTTTATGAGTAATACAATAATGTGAAAGATAAAATAAGTTTCGATTTCTATTCCGAATTATCATAATATTACCTTAGTTATTATTGATTAAGGGATAATAAAGCGGCTGCCACGGGCCCTGAGGAACTACATCACCTCTAAAAGAGTGGACTCGCGAAACCGCTTAACCAGCGTGACGTTTGAAGGCCATACATCCCTCATGCACACGACAATGTGCATGAAGAGACCCATATACAGCAGTCTACTGAAAGGGCTGGTTGCATCTAATAAGAATCTCTGTACTATTGTCTGTACCTTGTCTTGCTAGCTTTGTCCTATTCTTCCACCGAATGCACAGATTATAAAACTCTGAAATGAGCTCCCACTGATATGAAGAAGGCTATCTCGAAGATTTCTTTCAGAAGTAAACTTCAGGATAGTGATCTGTCAATGGAGATAATAACTAATTAATTATGCTTTTGCATTTATTTTTCGGTAGGTACTAACCACTTTTGCCATGTAATATACATTAGCTATACCGCAAAAGTTGAGAGTGGAAACAGAACTCCTAGAGGAGATTGTTAATTTTTTTGATTATTGGTACAACAAACACCAATATTGTTAAATGGAAAAACATGTTTCTGAACCTCACGGATTAAAGTTCGGAGTGATTAACATCTTCTCGGCTCTTCAATCTGTATATTAATAATAATAATAGATTAAGGAGCGCAACGGTATCGATGTCGGCTGTTCTGTTGACGATAAATTTATAAATAACATAAGTTACGCCCACGACATGGTCCTGCTGGCTCCTCAATTAGCGCCCTCAGAAAACTGTTGAAGAAGTGTGAGGAGTATGCCGATGCCCATTGACTCAGGTACAATACGAAGAAAAATGAACTGCTCGTTTTTCATTCTCGCGGTCACAGGGTCGATACAATACCATCAGAGCTTTTAAAGGGCGTGCCATTGAAGAGAGTTTCGCAAATTAAGTACCTGGGTGCACTGGGTTTCGGGGGACTTTTCAGACGTTGTCGAAATTGAGAGGGAGAGCAGAGCGTTGGCCATTAGGGGTAATATGCTTGTAGGTTCGCACGCGGTGCAAACGAGGTAAAAGTAACTGTTTTTAAGGCCTACTGACAGACATTTTACACCTTCAACCTACGGGCTGGATATACCCAGAAGGCCGTTAACGCCTTTCAAGTTTACTACAATAACACATTTAGGATGCTGTTGGGTTTGCCAAGACACTGTAGAGCTACGGTCGTATTTACGGAGGCGTGCACTGATGGATTCTATGCCAACGTACGAAAAGGAATCGCCTCCTTAATGCACCATGTCCGACTGTGCCAGCGCCATACTAAGCGTGTTAGCGAACAGACCAGACTGCCCAATTATGAGACACTGGGTGAGCGTCCATGTCTCATAGTAATTAATCTATTTATATAGTGGAGTGTAGGCTTTCTCGGCCGGTGTCCATATTAATTGAATCTTCTGGGCTACTTGGCCTAGGTCTTTTGGAATCTCTTCTCTTTCTTCCAGCGGTTGACATCTTCAGTGGCGACTGCGTTCACTTTCGGAGAGATGTTATCTCTTCGGCTTCTCGAGCGCAACTGAATCTGTTTATAACTTGGGTTTTTTGGAAGACTATCTCTTTTCTCTTAAACTTTAGTAATAATAACACATATACTATTATTTTATTGTATTATTATTATATTTATTATAGATCGTGTAATCTGAATTAAAAATAAAAAAATAGTTTTATATTGATATGTATCATTGCCGTGAATAATATATCTGTTTAATCAAAGATTGACAGGCATCAAGTGATGTCCGCCTCTTATAAAACTTTTATACAATAAAGCAAAATATATAATTTGTTTTCACAACATTTATTTTTATATTTACAGCTGTCTTTGCTCTTATTATTCATATAAATTATAAAAAGTCATTCAAATTTACTACTTTAAAAACATGTGACTGGACTCCACGTCATGCTGCTTCCCTATCCGCTGTGCGCAAGATTTCTGATGAAGATCACAGCAATAGGCTCTTATGAATCGCTGGCCGCAGTACCGGCATGAATATTGACCTGGAAGACGCCGACGCATGTCCAGAACATGGCGGCATACGCAGCAATCCCTAAAGAAAAGGTTAATTTACAATGCAAAAATTACCAGCCCCTTTTTTCTACATTTTTATATATAGGCAAAGAGGCGGACGGACAAGCGGCCCACGGTAATTAATAAGTGATATTGATATTAAGTGGCTACCGAAACACCAGGCGGTATGCGGTATGCGCCTCCGACCTTGCTAAATCTTATTCGCAGCTTTCTTGAAGAACCCCATATCGTAAAATAAACGAAAGTCCTCTTGAATGCGGCTCACGTTTCACAGTCTACGGATTCGCGGTATGAACCGGTTTTTAACTGCACTTCCATATCGAGAAAATGCTGATGCACCGCACTTCTGTAACGGGAGGTGTGGTTATAGAAACCCGAGGTGAGAATTGTGCAGGACAATTCTTCATAGCACTTCCCATTGTACAGGCGGTAAAACACGCAAAGGTATATAATGTCTCTCCGGACGCTGAAACATTCTAGATCTCATATGAGAGTGTCATCCATTTAATAAAAGTTAACAGTCCCAACGTCTAACATGTTAGAAGTAGTAATAAAGATGGCATTATCTCCTCAACTGAATAAACTAAGCTAATTCAAGATAATCACCTGGTTTCGTCCAAATTATGCCCTTGAATATGGTCAGTCAACTTCGATGGCTTCAAGAAGGCAGCTCCACAAATGTTGCAAACATAGTTGGATATTGTACTACCCGACAACTGGAATCTGGACAAGTACCATGAACAATCTATGCCCGATATGTACGATAGCAATCGCTTTATTGTATCTGTCGATATACGTAGCAACGTCAGAACTCCAACAGGATCAGTGTTTACAGCAATAGTCATTTGTCTCTGTGGTACATCATCAATGGGAGTACCGACTTCTTCAATAACTATACTCTGATGTTCAGGAGCACTGGTCTTCGATAAAGAAGCTGTCACTTCTGTAGAATGTTCTTTTGTCGGAATGTCGAAGGTAATATTGAAGTCATAAGGATGGCATATTTCCCTGTCAAGTAAATCGTTTATATCTTTCATGATATTGTTACTTTTGTTCATCTCTTCAATGAGAATTTCATCCACTTTTTTACCAATATTCAGTATGCTTGCTGAGCTTTCCTCATCGGTAAATCCACTACAAACAAACTGTTCCCTTTTAATTAGTCCGATACTGTCACTTCTAGTTTTATCGAGCCAATTGTGATTTAATTTACTAAAATTCCTAGTCACAGAAGTGTCTTTGTTTTTTCGATTTACCAATTTCCTACTTTTGATTTCAACTATAAAGGAGTTAATCGTTTCCATCAAATTATCCACTTTCTTCTCGATGACTGCTAAGGAATTTTTTTTCATATTGTCTTCTGGTCCGTCAATTTTGTAAAACGACTTAGAAAGTCGTTTTACATTGTCTGATACTTTAATGGTTTCTCTTTTAATAACACTATTTTCTATTTCATTTTCTTTCATTCTTATGGGTACAGAGTTAATATCCGTTTGCATAAAACCATTCATTGTATTATTTTCTTTCGCTGTTCTGCTTTGGTTTTTATTTTTTATTTCATTCATAACAGGTGTTGAAGTGAGATCTGCCTGTACAGATCTACTATTTAGTATATTATTCTTTAAATTTTCTATTTCACTTATACCTTTCTTTTCCTTTCCTTTAAGTACAGAAAGAGGAATAAGGTCTGTCTGTATATAACTACTATTTAATATATTATTTTTTATTATCCCTGTTACAAAGTTTTCCGCATTTACTTTTGCGTTGATTAAAGGTGAAATAGTGAGATCTGTCTGCGTAGACCAAGTTTTTAACAAAATATTCTTAACACGATAGTTAGTGGACAGAGGTCTCTTAAAGTGATTCCTGCTTTTATTATAACCATCGTAATTAAATTCTCTCTCACAAATTACTACATCACTTCCACGTTTATTTTTATATGGCAATTGATTGCGTTTTTTCTTAGATTTTCTTTTTTGTTCTCTTTCTATGTTTAATATCTTAGAACGTCCGTGAGATGATGTTGGATAACAATGTGGATTATTCTGATTAGAATACGATCTAGGCAATGCTTTCACCTCTGCATTTCTATGTATATCTCCGTAATAAGATTGATTTGGTTGCGCAGAATCATATGACTCGTATAAATCTTCTAATAAATTTTGATATTGATTGTATGGATTTGTGCACATAAATTTAGCATTATAGAAATCATCAATTAATTTATGATTTCTTCTGTAATATGTTTCATTATTTTCTGGTGTAAATTGAAATTCATGTCTGTTCTTTAACTCGTTTATATAATTATTCCACAACTTACTTTCCTTTTCTCTTTGACGAGAGACAATAACTCTTTTTAGTAGTCTTTGCAACCTTGAATTTCTTACCAATGTTTTATAAATAAATTCTTCGTGATGCAAATTTACAACTGGACGACAATAAGTTGTTTTCTCAGTATACTCCTTTATGTTAGGACTTGGTGGAGAAACAATATCGATTAATTCCGTATCTATAGTTGTCTTTCCTTCATTGTTCAATATAGCACAATTATAGTTATATGGTGATTTATAAAAAGGTTCTCCCTCTACCTTGTTAGCTTTCTCTTTCACGTACACGGGCTCAATAGCAGAGTTGGAGCAAAAGCTTCGAGTTGTGTGTATATATTCAATATCACTCTCAACTGCTTTTTGGTTACTTCGATTATTATCATTTATCCCTACTGTATCATTATTAACATGAGATTCATTAACGATAACGTTTTTGTTTAAGGAGTATTTTTGTATGATATCATCAACTTTAGAAATATAAGTCGAATCGTCTTTAGCTTTATAAACAGGTAATTTTATTTTTATATCAAAATTATGACTATTTCTTGATAAGTGTGGTAATGTTGTGTTTTGATTTACAATATTATTTCTTCTCATTACAAATGGATTTGATGTATAAACAGTTAAATGTTCCGTAGTAGCTGTATTTAAATATTGATTAGGAGAACATGTATTGTATCCATTGTTACCGTCATCATTTAAATCCATAATACAAAACACACTTAATTTAAGCAACCGAACTAAAATTTGACAAACATGACGATTTATTACAATGACATTTATTTTTATAATGACATACAGTGACATAAGTACGTAATTTTATATTTTAAAAAAGGTTGTTCTATACTCATTTGAAAATTTTAAATATGTAATGAAGTCGTCTAATGCTAGAGAAATTATTGTCTTATCTGTATGCACTTTTTGACTTTGATTAAGATTTTCTAACTTAAAATTCACTTGTACGAAGATTCTGTTTAGTAACATGCTTTAATATTTGATTTTTAAGCAATACAATGCAACCAGCTCTATCAGTAGCCACTACTAGACATGGACGTCTTCATATATATCGTCTTGTGCATGAGGGATGTATGGTCTCAAAACGCCACGCTGGCCAAGCGGGTTGGCGACTTCACTCTTTTAAAACTGGTGTAGTATGTTAGCGCTTGTGGTAGCGGCTTTGTTATCCACAAGACACCCACGAGAATTGTTAGGGTGTTGGAGCTGTTCTATTGCTGACCCACACCTCACGGCACTTCCCTATGCATCAGACAATGTACAAGAGGAGGCCATCTCCAGCAATGAATACTGAAAGGGCTGATTGAATTGCATTGCATTCTGATATTAATAGATGTTTCCTGAAAGTCATACAGTGTAATTGCATTATAAAGTGACTTATCTGTCATTTTTACCGTACTAAAATTTTCAAATGACATAAAAAGCATAAATAATCTTAACTTAAATAATCAATTATCTACAATAGCTGTTCGGAAATCGACGAAAAATAACAACCAACTAAAAGATAACAGAACATTCACTAAACATAAAATTACATACTCGCCCAACATTATACAACTATTTAGATAACACATCGACACAACACTATCTTTTTTATCTGCTTTTTTTTTATTAATTTCTAAAGTTATGTGTGCATTTTGATTAGTTTCTTCAAACGTGACACGCCCGAGCCTGGTTCGCAGGTTGTCGCGATTATGCTAATCATCCATAGAATATTCATTGAGAAAAAAAACTCCCCCAATATTTTATCTCATGTTGTTACTTTGACTGTTTCATTTGACGTGCTCGCGTTTGTCTGCTCGTCGTCTGTTGTCGCCATGTTTATTTGTTTAATTTGTATTTGAAAAATAATTAGCTTCAATTTATTCACTTTATTCCATTTATTAGTGAACTGCACTAAAAGAAGAACAAAAACTAACTGTCTCTGAAATAGAAGTTCTTCGCAAAATGTTTCGTTCAGTTTAAGAAAGCGACGGATGCTATTGTGCAAGAATTAGTCACGAATCAGAGGCGTTGATACCGAAATGATAGTCAGTTGTTATAAGTAGTCCCGACAGCTTTGATGGGAAGGTCCCTTAAAGGGGATGCCAGACAATAAAGATGCAAAAGTAATGAACAGAATATGGACTCCGCAGCAAAAAGTCCTGCAGTAGGAGAGTGCAAGCATGAATTCCCACAGCCACTGGGCACACTCGACTGGCCACGTTACCCTTCTCTCGTAGAAGACTCCCTTGAAATGTACTGCATTTCCTACTTTATCGCATTTCCCCCAACGCACGTACCTACGTGTTTCGTTAGGGAGTGAAATATGCCAGTGGCCATTCCCATCCCAACCTATCCTATTCCTCCCCATTTTCCCAACCCTTTCTCTCAATCCATTCCTTAATTTGCAAAGGTAGGCAGCGCATCCGGGGGCGTGTCAACGTTTGTCATTCTGGACTGACGTTGGCATGTATCGCGAATGTCTATAGACGACAGTATTCACTTCCCATCAAGTGGACCGTATGCACATCTGAAGCCTTTTTTGTATAAAGAAAGGAAAAGAGGAAGGCGGACAGGAAAATTCACAGCATGGACGAAGGAAGTAAGAAACAGAAGCAGCTGAAAGAGAATATTGGAGGAGGCCTAGATCCATAAATGGTACGCGTAATGATATCTATAAATGGGCAAAAGCCCTACCTAATGGGCATATACCTATATACATGTAAAGAAAATATATTTCTTTGATCTGAATTTTGCCGCGCTCCGCGCTGTCGGTACAACTATCATAGTGTAGATAAAACAGTGTAGGTTAGGAGAATATGCCGTCAAGTTAAGAGAACCGTGTTTACTGTCAAATTGTATAAGAAAGATAAATAATAGATTTAAAAAAGGAATATACATATTAAAGAATAAACTTTAGATGTCGTTTCTTTGTTTACAGAAGCAACACAACGTAGTTTGTTTCATTTGTCAATACTTTTGAAGGGAAAATAATCAACCTTATATACATAATTAATCAAACTTCTATGTAATATGTAAATGTAAATGGTTCACATTTTCTGAAAAAAACAAACAAGAAAGAAACTAATCACACAAAGTAATCAAATAAATAATTTCATTAAAGATTAATCTTGTTTCCAACACTATTGAAACCCAAGGTTAACAACAACCACAAAAAATACGTATGATTAAAAAGTCCTATGACTTTTAACTGATTTCCCCCCGGCGACATTTGAATTCAATAGTAATTCAATTACTCCAGGTATGGCACAAAAAGTCGGGTAAACAACTCGAAACCAGAGGAATAAAGAACGCCCTTCAAAGGGTCACCTTAGAGTAGCGGCCCCATAATGTTACCCTGTGGTACACCGCACCCCTTAAGCTCCACTCTTCTACTATTATTTCCGATTACTCGGTTGTTTGATTAGCTTCACATTTCTTGATTTATTCCAATAGAAGTAATCGATTGACTAAAAAAAGAGCAATGAACAGGATAGTTTAGAGATTATCAAAGGTATTAAAGGCTCTTGGTAGATCTGGAGTGATTTTTGCCTAGACACAACCGTTAAGCCAAGGTGAAGGTCGCAACCCGCTGTTCTGTTACCACAGAAACGAATCTCCCGCGTACCCTAATTGTCAATCAACAACGTATTGATATTAAATATTAAAGGAATTGGAACGAACGTACTTGTAATTGCGTCGCGAAGTTGTTTTGTTTGATTGAAGTAATTTACCAATTGGTGCCTTTTAAATATTCAAATTGATGACCTAGTACTTACTACAATAAAAATAACAGCACTATTTTAATAATATTTTAGAACATTGTATAGCTTTTTGCCATATACAGGTAAGTAAATAATAAAACTATGGAATGGTGTATGCAAGTTGAGTTATTATATTTAAACTTTTTGATTACACTCTTGTTTCTCATGTGTTTGATCAATAATTAAATTAGGAAATAGTTATCCTTACTACATTTTAAAAAAAAGCGCGTTATGTAGAGAAACTGAACCCAAGATCAAAATTAAATTATATCAAGACATTGTTACAAGTATGCAATTACTTATTATAAGGACCGCTCAAGCAATTGATCCCAAAGACCCGAGACGTGTCCGGAGACACAATCAAACAACACCCTTAACAACATTATAAACTATCACAGAGTTGAGTGAATGAAATGAAAATAAAAAAGCTTTCATTGTAAACGAGAGCAGAGAGGGACAAAGTATAGCATTGTATTTATATAAAGGGCTGTCTACATGCGTCCACGATTGTGCTTAAGCTCATGGAATGATTTTTTGTTTGATCTTATTATTCATAGGTAAGCGTTATTGTAACGCTGGTTTTGGGTTCTGTGATAAGTGTGATCACACATTAGGGTTCTGTGATGAAATAAATTTAATTTTTGTTTACTTTGTAATGATCCGTGACAGTTAAATTTTAGATCCTTACCTATGAAAAGGCCGTTTTTTAAGGAAAATTTAAAACAAAAAAAAATTGGTATTGTATAAGTATATTAATCAATATATTGACCCATATTTTCTAGAAAGTTTTGCCATTTTATGGGAGGTTGCTTGTTTCCTTTGTTATAAAAAAATTGTGGACGGGAATCAATAAATTCTTGGAAAGCGTGTTTCACTACTTCTACGGAGTTTGATTTTTTTCTTGTAAAAGCTGTCAAAATTTCGAAAAAAGTGATAGTCTGTTGGTGAAATGTCTGTCGAATGTGGTGGCTGCAGAGGAAGAGGTTGCTTGATTATTATTATACTATTTAATAATTATCTAATGATGATGATTATCTAAAGATCTAAATTCATCTAAGATTACAATCTGTTTTAACACTCAAAATGTAAGTAACAGTGCGGAGGTACCTACGCTGGTAAATCCGCACTTTATGTACAACCAAAATCGGCCTGGCGGTGAGGCAATAAAAGTAGGAGTCCCTACAGATTCCGATCAAATACCTATCCAATATTTGATACATTTTTTTACCACGTTTATGTGAGGAATGTAAGGTTTGGGAGATTACGCGTCGGTCGGCGATACAAAGTCGAATCATCCCAATAGGTTGCTATGGTTACCATTGTCGAAAGTTTCCAGTGAATAGTAGTGCCTTTTGATAGAAGGCTCTTTTAGGGCACTTTACACACCGGTAAATATTTGGAGTAGTTTTATTCATTATAATAAGTTATTTTATTAGGTGCGTTTAACAAGGCAATGAATTATTTATTATTTTATTTTAGTATCTTATTTTTATTTAATAACTTAATAATAACATTAAATTTAACTTGAAGTAATATATATTTTGTTAATATGTGAAAATGGGTTGATGTAGATATGGCACTTGGTCTCTGAAATAGATAGGTTTCTTAAAAGTCTGCATGTACCTACTGTATGCTATTCCTCCAATATACATGGTGTTTCGGTAGTGAGTGATATATAGATGAGCCCATTCGCAACCTATCCTATCCCTCTCCAAACCTTTCTCCAAATCTATTCCTAGACCTCCAAAGGGAGGCAGCGCATCCAAAGGCGTGCTAATGTTTGCCTTTCTGGACGGCTTGTATTGCACATATCGCTCGTCTAACGCTTTATTTATATAAAAAAAGGTTTCCTAAAAAAATACATCGAGATTACAATAATGTATAGCCTGACCAAGAAAATAAAAAACCTCGCCATGATGCGTAATACTATAGTAATGGAACTAATATCTTCTACTGACAGCATTAACTAGCTATGAAAAAAAGCAAATGTGGCGCCCCCACAGCAAGTTTTTTTATTTTTCTGGTCATGCTTTAATTTTAATGTATCATTTTTATCGTATGACTTTTCCTTGATGATTCAGAAGTTTTAAAGAAACCCAAGAAAGATACAGGTCCACCAAAGTAAGCTATCGATTTGTCATCGATAAGACAATGCTAACGGTTTGCTTTACAAAATTCTCACGGTCCAACGACGACATTGTTTAAAAATAACTTAATATTTGACTTCAGATAAAACCTAGTCACCCGTGTTACTGTGAAAACGGACTCATAAAGTTTTCCAACATTTCTACATAGACATTAGAATAGTAAAGGTGTAGTAGTGTCTACTTTTGGCCGCGTTGCGTGTGGCGTCTTTCAAATAGCACCACCCGATCTTTTTCCGTGATTGACGTAAGAGAGAACGAAGCCGCTACCAAAAGCGCTGAAGAGCTACATCACTTCTAAACAACTCGCCAACTCGCTTGTCCAGCGTGGCGTTTGCCACACATTCCTAATGCTACCTAATGCTTCCTTTCGTTGCCCTGTATATGGTATAAAGAGACATAATACAGAGATGATGATAGATTGCACGATAAGGAAGGACAATCTCGCGAACATTATATGGGAAGCGACCACAATAAACGACACGTATTTCTCCAATTCTGTCGAGATGTGGCAAAAAGTGCAATAAAAAGGAATAAAACATAAAACAAGAAATAATCACTGTTGCACTGATGAATAGGTAGAAAAGAAACCAAAGATAATACAAAACACAGAATGGAAGAAATATAAGATAGTATACATAGATATATAGATATAATATAAGATGTATACCATATAGAAAAAAAAAATTATAATATGACAAATAAAACTGATCCCTGACCCTATACATCAGAAATCAAACAACGCAAAGACTTCCGACCTGTACATCGGAAGTCGGATGCGGAACATAGACGACAGACCGTATAGATAACTATACGAATAAATAAATAATCAGAAGAGCAAGAAGACAATAAAAGATAAATACAAACCGTGACCGTCATATCAGGGGTTCCTTGCAATCGAGGGGATTTAGCCGGTAAAAGTCCGGCATCGCCTTCCGCCAGAATAATAGATCACTTATAGCGGAAGGCATCCAAAGAGGATTTACCCTCGAAGAAAAAAAAAATATACCTATATAAAAAAAAAAATCCGCGATACATGCCAACATTAGTCCAAAATGGCAAACGTTGGCACGCGCCCGGATGCGCTGCCTACCTTTGGAGATACAGGAATTGATTTGGAGAAAGGTTTGGGAAAATGGGGGGGATAGGATGGGAATAGGCTCTAGCACCTCTCACTCACTACCGAAACACGTACGTACTTTAGGGAAATAAGATAAAGTGGGAAATGCAGTACAACATATCAAGGTAGTCTTCTGTGAGAGAGAGGTAACGTGGCCAGTCGAGCGCGCCCAGCGGCTGTTGGATTGCAGCGTGCACTCCCCCCCTCTATTGCTTTCCCTTTTCTTCATGGAGGCTCCAGTTTTTCTTCTGAACAGTATACAAATAATTATTAAATTTTCAAACTGATAGCGCCAAAAAATAATTATAAAAAAAATACGTTTGTTCTAGTCGCTAAACTTTTAAATCGAGTTTTCTCAAAATCACGATATCATCAAATAATCGGTTTTGCCACTGAGGGTACGAAGTGTACACGAGTCATTCGTAGTCATACTATGGCGATCGCTCTCATTACGACCCCCTCTCCTAAGGGCCGCCACAACATACGATCTTCTGCTCTATCCATCCATGTAGACTGGATGGTATCTTATCCCTTTAAAGTTATCCCTTGCTAGAGTTTTTACAATTTTCACAAACTAGGCATTGTGGTCTCCATTCAAAGATTCGTCTACCACACAAACTTAATAGTTCTGTGATGTCTGTAAATCTAGTTCTTTGTCCAATTTCTTCTTTACGGATCTTATACCGCAAAGAAACTGCGGGCGTAGCTTTGTCCATAGCTGGTTGAGCGACTTTAAATTTATGGGTCAGGCCAATTGTTAGAGGCCACATTTCGGCACCGTCCGTCATTCATTACTTTGATTACACATATTTCTAACTTCAGTTGTTTCACCATACAATCCAGCTATTCGCGAAACCTTATACACAATTAAAATTCTCTAACCGTCAAATCAAGGCCACATACCCTAAATTCTTGTTCGAGAGAAATAAATCCCGACTCAAATAAACACAAAACGCGAAGAGCGTTTTAAGTGTAAAACAAAAACCGGGCAGTGTTTCAATATATTTTTAATGAATTCTCCGTTTCGGCCACGCCTTCTGAAGTTTGATTAGAATACCACCTTTAAGGGGAAGTTTTAAATGTACCCTTAGACGTGGAATATTTTTAGTAAACACAACACAAAGTAGGTAACCAGTCATTTTATCATCCACTGCTGGATCTGGGCCTCCTCTTGCATATTGTCTCGTATATGTGGAATGTATACCTCATGTCCAGCACCACATTGTCCAGCATAAGACATTAGGAAGCCCATGTCCAGCAGTGAACGATAGAAAGGCTAGTTACGATCCTTCCCGATCCTATTGATACACAAATAAAGGTTTTTAGAATTGTTACCTGCCTGTTTATCAGTATCAGTTTATCATGGAAAAGCCGCTTGGAGGATTTTAAACAAACCTATCACAGTTATAGTTTAATCCCTGTATTGACTTTGGGAAACATTTTATCGCGGTTCGTTACAAAGAACTGCAAAACTGCGTTACAAAGAAAATCAAATATTTGAAACTGCACTGAAGCGAACTTTTCAAATCTTCTAAAACTCTGCCCTCCGTTCATTAGGAGGTTTACGCCCTAATCGCCACGCTGGGCATGAGCGCAGCTGGTGATCGCCGTGCCGAACTAGGTGGATCGACGACTTGAAGAATTGAAGACGGCTTGATATTGGCTGGAAGAGAAGAGCGAACACCGTGCGTAGTGGCGGTCCTTGGGAGAGGCTTATAATCCTTATTATACATATATTTTATTCAACCCAGTAGTAAAATATATGTCGTGGGGACAGTGTGAATTTTCAAAATTACGTACTGACAGAATCGGGACAGACAAGTGGACTGACGTCTTAAAGAAATTCACCGATAGTGCCCAGATGAGAAAAACAGAAGACGGTATTCATCACGAGTCTTGGGAGCGACCTATATCTGGCATTAAAGAGACACGGGCCGATAAAACTAATGCAATTTCTGAAATTGTTTATTTTCACATTACAACAGTTTATTTGAATCAATTAATCAGAGTCGACTAACCCTTAACTGGATACAGTGCAGAAATCCAAAGAATGTTAATAGTTTCAACCGGTGGGATCGCCTAACGAAATGCCTTTGTAATTGTTTATCACTTCATTTAGTATTTCATTTTTGTTAATTAAAAAATTCATTGTCGTGACTCATAGCAGCGTATTTGCCGAAACTACTTTACTTTTTTCATAGATAGCTTTTAATAGCTATAAAACCTTTTCGATTGAGAAGAGGAGGATGCACGTGCAATCCCACTGACGCGAGGCGTAGTCGACTGGCCAAGTTAACCCTCGCTCACCAAAAACCACCGTAAAATGTACTGCTTTCCCCACTTCATCCTATTTACTCCAATGTACGTATATTTAAAAAGTAAATAAATAATTAAAATCTTATTTAAATGGATGCAAATAAATTAATATGAATATAGTATTCATGTGTTGGTAATACACATGTGTGTGTAATACAATTTCTATCAATTACTTGTGCAATGAAGTTTAAATAGATAATATACTTTATTTTTAATGGTCAATTTATTTAATTTTGTCTAATAAAGTACCAAAGTAATAACAAGATAATACTTAAATACAAGTAAGTATATTTTATTATACTAAAAGCCGTAAAGTCAGAGCAAAGACTACAAACTATAAAACTTAATATATAACTTAAAACTTAATAAATTAACTATAACTATAAAGCAAAGACTTTTATAAACTAAAACTTTACAAACTTATCTTAACTCACTAAACAAAATCAAAGCAAGCCAATCAATTAGTGAACGCCTCGAAAGCCAATTTGATTAGATTCCAAGCCAACAAAAAATAGATTTAAAAAAGCGCTAGAACCCCCACTGTTAATTATCGTTTAACGACTTATTGTTTTACTGACTAAAAAAGAAAAGCAAAAAAATGTTGACGGTGCAGATAAAGTTGTCTGAGGCAGATAGGAGAACGATCCATTTGTTGATATAGCTCGTAACTTTTTACGTATGTAGTCCGTTCCAATCCAACTTGTCGAAAGCAAAACCAAATCAATGATATATGTATTTATCTCAACATTTAGATTTAAATCGAAGGCAAAGTTGCAGTCTCGATGTATCAAATTATGGATACGTAAACAATTATCACCTCAGGATTTAATTGAAGACCGTGTGTTGAAGACAAATTGAATTGGAGTCGCCTATAGAATCAGCTGTGTTCTTCCAATTGTGTTACAGTTGTCAACTTTGTAACAGTTACAATATGTCTTTGTGTAGTTACAGAATATCTGTATTTGTACTCACAGTGATATTTCGGGAGTATTGTGTCTTAAGCTATAAGTATGACGTACCTACACTAATATCTAATTTTATACGAAAATATGCGGCTCAAATGAGTTTCCATTGCCGACAAACCGTGACAGTCCTTTTATCGTTCACTACTAGACACGTGCTTCCACATACACATCACATTGTCTTGTGTATGAGCGATGTATTGGCTGAAAACGGCACGGCGCCGGCCAAGCGAATTGGCGAGTTGATTCTTTTAGGCGTGGTGTAGTTCCCCGGGGCTTGTAATAACTGCTTTCTTATCCCCTAGTTGTCTCCACGACCCTCACGGGAAGAGACATGACTATTATTGTGGGTTAGGGAGGGAGTCTGCGAGACGAGAAGAGATTACGTGCTGCTCAAATTACCTCAATTGCAAATATTCGATTTAAAATTTTACAATCTGGTATTTTATCTGAAAAAAATATTTCAGACCGGACTATACAAAAGAATTTACAAAATTTAATATAATTATATATAAAAATGCATACGTTTTATTTATTTATTCTTTATTGCTAAAAGTGACTCCTAGTCAAGCTTTGGGCAATGCAGAGATGGCGCGATAGGTACAATGATAGGTAAAATTAAGTAAAACTATAGTAAATAATGACCCATGTTAATTAAGTATCATAATGTAAATAAATATATACATACCATACTTAACTATAATATACGATAAATAATACGTTTTCATCTTTATACAGATCTCCTCTGGTAAGTGTACATTTACATTCTATTTCAAAGTGTCCAGTCAATTGTCTCGGTTGTGTTTACATTGGACAACAACGGAACGTGGACAATAAGACTTTGTATTTCACACACATAATCTAGATCACTTGAACTTGTTGCTATTATTGCTAATCACAGCCTTAACGTATACCTAACTATCAATAACATTAAATAAAATCCCCCCAGTGGGCATAGGCCTCCTTCTGTTATCACGATACCTTAACGCAATACAATACTTTAAAACGTTGCACTGGTCATTGCGACAAGTCTTATCAATTTGGAATTATTTCGGACTACGATGTGTTGTTACATGTTGCCAATTTAGCACTATCAGGGTACACACCTGGTACCACCAGGTACCAGAGTACTGGTCAGAGGTTAGTCTTACGGACGTATGCAACAGTTACCCCAAGAGTCAGAGTAAAAATATTAAAGACAAGCTTGACTCCATCTAGCATAACACTGGACAGGACCAATAAGAATAAACGTACGTAATTGGCAAGCGTTAGAAAACGACTGACACATATGTTAGACATTATGTTTTTAATTGTTGCCGGATAAATGTAACCTGTCATAGTAAAATTTCATTATGTCCTCTATCTTTTTACTGTGGTCAAGACGTCGGCGCTCGCAAGTCGTATCGTATGCTCTAAACTGCTTTCTGTTTTTTCACTAGAATGCCTAGTGGAGCAGTGATTTCACGGGTGCGCCGTTCCCACACGCGAGCGACCGCCGCGTTCGAATCCCGTTTCCCAATGTTTTCAAGGTTCCAGCAAAGGTTTGCTGTCTGTGTGTTGATAGTATTATTTTATTACCGTTTATTATCAATGTTTTAACATGTCAACAATCCTTTCTCCAAATCCATTGCTAAATAAATATAATGTGCTTTATCAAACACCATTTAATGCTATTGATTCTCTAATTTAATTCTCACTATCTATCTCTCGTATGTAGTGTATACCCCTTTATTATATTTTGTCATTAGACCCAATTGTAAAACCTCGACAATCTTCCATATAAAAAATGACAAGCCCTTCTGTCAAACCTCCATTGGCTCAACCATAGAGTAACCATCGACTGGAACAAACTCCATAGAGCCACCACCATAGTCAATTCGGAATGAAGTACAAAGATCTTCATTTACATAAATATGAACATATGGAATAAGTTACAACAAGAAATCATTGAATCGCCAATTATAAACCATTTCAAGAACAGACTAGACAAGAACAGACAGCGTAAGGCTATACATCCCTTATGCACAAACCATGTGCATGAGGACGCCCATATCCAGCAGTGAATACTGAAAGAGCTGGTTGTATTGCATTGCATTATGGAAGGCAACGACCTTATTAAGGTTACTAAAACAACCCTCACGTACTGATCCAATATGTTCCCCGGATTAGGTGATTTGTATTACAAATGAGGACACATTTTACCTACGTTACGAATGTATGGACCATTTGTTACCAAGATGCTTACGTAACAAGAAATGTTACGTTGCCCTCTTTCACCCTATAATATCATATAGTCATTGTATCACTAGCTTCCATACGTCTGGAGATCTTCGTTAATATAATGCTAGGTATTTGTCCGTGATTTTGCCTGCGTAAGAACTGATTTCCAAATCAGTTTACCAGTATATCTTTAGAGCATCATAAGGTTCGTACGTTCATATCATCTTTCGGATAAATCACCGTTTCTTTTTTTTTATAGACAATAGGGCGGACGAGCAAGCGGTCCCACGTGATGGTAAGTGTTACCGCCGCCCATGGACACCTGCAACACCAGGGGGCATGCGGGCGCGCCGCCGACTTTTTAAAATCCTATTCACACTACGGGTTCGCGATATAAAATATTTTTTGGACCGAACAGTACGCGACACCTCCGTGTCGAGGAGATGCGGATGGACTGCGGATGGAGTGACAGGAGGTGCGGTTGTAGAAACCCGAGGTGGGAATTACATTGAACAATTCTTCCGAGCATTCCCCATTGTACAGGCGGTAGAACACACAGAGAGATGCAACGTCTCTTCGTAAGCTGAGGGGTTCTAAACCGCCCGTGAGTGTGGGATTGTCGACAATACGAACAGCACGTCGTTGAATGGAGTCAAATGCGTCTAATTGGTATTTCGGTGGGCCGGATGACTGTGATGACTTCGGGTCCTTGCTTTCAAAACTACGAGACCGATTTTGATACCAAAAATATCCTATAACGTTTTGGGATAACACGCTATACAGCTATGAAAACAGTAATATTTTTTTTGCTATTAACAGCTTTGTATATGGAATTTATGTTGGAATGTCTCGCGGTATCTAAGATCTACTGTCATTTATACTTCCGAATATTCTCATAATGCTGTTATTTGATCAGAATATTTTACAAATTTCTACGAATTACAAATTGAAACTTAAATTGTTATTATCTGTTATTATTATTACTGACGAAAATTATCGAAATTATGAAGAGAATAAATTTCTCAGTCCAATATATTCAGGAATGAGATTGATAGATAGAAACATTGTCGGCTTTACCTATGGTGCAGGGTGTGCGGCGCACACGGGCGCAGGGTTTTAGGGGGCCCCGAGCGCCGCTCGCGACGCCTTCAAAGAGCCTACTAGAAGGCGCCAGGGTATTGATTGCACCCGGGCGCTACATGGGCTAGAACCAGCGCTGCATAGAAATTTCATTTCTTACACACAAGTGATTCCATTTATAATAATATTAATTTTAAGATGACTTGAATGTACAGAGACATCAGCAAAATAAGATTAAAAATTAATTTTAAACAGGGCAGTAAAACTGCGCCATCCCATGTATGTCGAAAGGGCATCCGTCTCAGCACAAGCCAACTCAAATAAAAATGTAAATGTAAGAAATAATATTTTCTTTCCGCCATCTAGGTGTTCAATCACTCTGTTTATGATAAACAAATGAAAACATGACGGCAAACAGTTTGATATCCGAGCATGGACAACAAACAGAAAGTAAACCACTCGAGACGAGACGGAGTCTCCCACGCGGTCGCGTCTCCACGTTTGGACAAACAAACATAATATAGTAATATACTCGTATATATAATACTAGTTGTACCCGGCAGACGTTGTCCTGCCTGTGTATATTTATTTACCTCTGTATATAAAATAACAAATTATTCTGTTTTGCCGTCGATGTGATTTTTGCGATCGATTGAATGGTATAGAAGTTGATGTGTTGCGGCGCCATCTAGTGGCGAGTTACAACAAAGTGGATATCATAAAAACCTTCTCCATGAAGAAATACATATATGTGCTAACTGTCATGGTGATCATTTTAATTTCAGATATACCAACATCCATTTTTATATATATACAGATAACGCTGTAGAAAGGGGCAGATTAGTTCATATAGCATAACTAATAATACTTTCCAGTCTTTCTAGGAAATAAACACTAATCGATTCAAATAATTATTTCTTACATTTTATTACATTTCACTGTTTCTTTATCCCTCAACACGCTGTTAAGATTTTTACTGTTTTAATGACGTCATTGTATAGAGTTGTATATAAATTAAATAAAAAATATATTCTAAGATACGTTAACGTCCTTTCACAGACGACTACCGTAAAATGTGTTGAATTTCCCACTTTATCCTTTTCTCCCAAATGTACGGAAGTACTTGTTTCGGTAGATAGTGAGATATGCCAAAGCCTATTCGCCTCATATCCTATCATATCCATCCTTATTTTCCCAACTCTTTCTCTAAATACATTCTTAAATTTTCAAAGGTAGCCAACACGCCCGTGGACGTGCCAACAATCTTGAATGATATTCGGATCTCAGACTATAGAGAAACATTCGGATGTATCGCGACTGTCCACACGTGACTGTGTCCATTTACCATCAGATGGTCATTTTTACTCATCTGTCAACTTCATTAAAAATTTAAAAAACCAGTGACACCATACCATGGATATTTGAGTGCAGAGCAGTAAAATAAGAAGTCCATACATTATCTCAAAACTTGTCCATTTAATGGAAGAAATTGTGACATTGATCAAGGATAATTGTCTGGGAACCTCCCATGCTTACTCTGAATTCTTGCAGCGTTAAGTTGTACTTACTGGGCAAGCAAAGACTTGTCAGATCACCAGGTCAGACATCTAGTCAGAGAGTAGTAACAATAATCAGGTGAACCCCAATGAGTCATTCGCTGATGATAATGCACTAAACATAGTTGTAACATCTGACAATAACGTTTGACGCCATTGTTAATCAATAACTCTAAAGGCTTTTATAAATATTTGGCAATTGTTTGACGAACTCCAGCGAACGTTTCGCTAATGCTCGGAACGAGGACGATACGTGACTACTCTTCGATTCGCCCGACACTACATCACTGTAATTTCAAAGACGAATTAGACGAGGAAAATTACACGACATCGTACATTACAGCTCAGATGTGACGAATTGCGGGGATAGACCGTATAGAGACGATAGTGAACACTGTGCAAGTGAAGGAGTGAGGTTGGTTTAGACTCCGAAAAAGAATGCCTCGATCCAGGGGGCGCTCGGCAGGGATCACAGCGTGGTGTTGAAGAAAAAAGTAAAAATTGAAAAAAAATAAGACAAGTGGACGCGAGCAAGTGCCGCGCGTGAGGTACAGATTTTTGGTGTGGGAATGTAGTCCGATGTTGGAATTTTTGTTGTCATCGGTTTATTGATTGACATTTTATGTGCCAGAGAACTGCTCAAATATATTTTTTGCATTCCATAAAAACATATTTAAAAATGTTCATTTATAAAATCTGACAATATACTTTTTTCATATTACTGATCTATTAGTTCTTGATAACATTGATAACTTTGCATCGGGTGATGCTCGTAGCTTAAATATAAAATTAACAAATCATCCTCATGACAAAGAAAAATGCTAAATATTAAAACAGCACTGTGATCTATTACATTAGTTGAGCAAATGACCTCAAAAAATGCGCGAACCTATCCCAAAAAAACGGTCACGCCTCAAACAATAAAGAACACAACTTCATCTTACTTTGTTCGCCATTAGACAACTAACTACGCAGGTGGTCCTCACCATTAGGCCAACACCAATATTTGCACAAATTTCTTCACGAACAATCCGAACGTGCCCTGTAATTAGATTTCCGAAATGTTTGACCAATGCCGTGACCAAATTACCACCAGTTTTTGCCAAATCTCTTACCCGAGATGTTGCCCTTCTGAATCCAAGAAGGGTTCTGTACTCTCTTAGACTTAAGTCTCATTTTTAATTGGCAGAAGTTTGAAAGGCTGTAGGATTGTAGTTGGTAATTAGAATGATCCAAGTCGGCTTCTTCTCAAGTCGTTTCCAAATGTTCAGGGGCGGTTCAATGGTGATCACTGTTTGATTTGAAACGTACCGCTTGTGTTTTTTTAACAGATTAGCGCCGATTTGTTCCCGGCGGGACCTTATTATAGACGTGATGGGTTTCTTCGGATGATTGAGTTCTTAATGTGGCCGTTTTTCATAACGGTCAACGGTGTGGCCCTATGTTATATTCTTTCTTATGTTGACTTTCGTATGAAACACATAACAAACCAGTGTTATTTAGTACTTTAATAATAATAAGTAATAATAGTAATAAGTGGAAGATATCCCCGCCTAGTATGTTATGTTATAATCGTTATATACATATATACATACATCAACACCTATCTATATCATTATATACATCAACATAGGTATATTGAGTTTAACGTTTGATTTAAATTTCCTATTTATTTTATTTTTAAACAAAAATCCACAGCATAACAGTATATGAACTTATTATAGGTACATATATATAAAGCTTATTGCCAAAAAATATACACAAACCAAAATAGATCATATAGGCGATGTGATTTTATATGAACTATTGCGTAAGACTCAGATAAATGTATGTATCGCATGAGTTACCTTTCCGTTTCATATATTTACTGCAACGCCGGATTTATACTTAAGGGGCCCTTGGGCACGAAGGCTGTGGGGGCCCCCTTGTAAGGAAATCAAAAGCGAATTGATCAATATATTTTATATATTTCCAATTTCTCTAAAATTATTAATCATACAAAAAAATGAAAGAGTATCAAGATAAATAAATAATACAGACAATAAGTAATACATAAACATTTTACAACATTAGATAGAGCGTTTCAATTTGTTTCAACGGTTATTAAATATTATATTTTCTCAAAGAAGTTTTATTATTTGAATGATCAATGTGTATGTTCCACGTTCTTTGATTTTTCGAAAATGTAGGAGACAGCAAAATGGGATATTCAATTTGTGTGGGCCCCTGGCTTGTGGGGGCCCCCGGGCACGTGCCCAAAGTGCCCTTATGTAAATCCGCCACTGATTTACTGCACTTGTTAATTCCCCCGAGCACATCATATCTTCCAAAACCTAAAGGGTTTTTTATAGAAAGAAGATGACGTATAGAAAGACAGTACTGATGGTAGGTGAATGTTGTCATCTTTGGACATCTGCGATACATGCCAACATCGGTTCAGAATGAAAACGTTGGCGTGTCCCCGGATATGTAACCTACCTTTGGAGATTTAGGAATGAATTTCCAAATTCATTTTCTCAACCCTCTCTCCAGAAAGGGTTGGTAAAATGGGGATAGATAAGATAAGATGAAATGGACTCTGGCATAGCTCACTCACTACCGAAAAACGTACGTACATTGAGGGAATAGGTTGAAGTGAGAAAGTCAGTCTAGATTCATTATTTATGGCTGTTGTCCGCGACTTCGTCCGCGCGGACTTTAGTTTATAAACACCGTCTTTATTCGACGTGATCCTTTAAATTGATATAACTTTTTTATTTATGAACTGATTGAAATAAAACAAACACAAAATTTTAAGTGAAGCTTACCACAATACATTAGTGAAAACCGCACCCAAATCGGTTAAGCCGTTTCTAAGATTAGCGCGCACAAACGCACAGACAAACAGATAAACAAACAAACAGACAAAAATTCTAACAATCATTGTTTTGGGTTCTATTGCGTTGATAAAGGCCCCCAATAATAGCTCTAATATTTTCCATGTACAGACAGCGATCAGTTACATTTTTATTATATGTATACAATAGATTTATAAAGTGCCTAGCTAAACTCTTCATGAAATGTTAATATATATTAGTCAGTAACTATGACATACATCACATATGATATTTGAATAAAATTGTAATCCGATTAAGTATTTGAAACTCTTAAACCTCCCGACTGATGGGACTGTTACAATTATTTTCCGTCCACAACTCACTCAGCAAAAGACAAATTAATTGCTTTCAAATCTAGAATCAAAATATCCCGCGTAGTTCCTAGGCAACTGGAATATTAATTAGTGTTTTAGTCATCACCGAACTGTAAGATATGAGTAATGCGTATGACTTTCACTAACTTTGTACGAGAATGTACGTGACAGACAGACCGACAAATCAGCTGGACGGAAGTGGGCCAGGACGTGATGTCACGGGACGTTGGCGTACGTTTAGACTTCTTTAGCAATCCTAAGTGGCCGAACAGGATCGCGAAATACTATTTTTATCAGTTCACTTATATATATTTTATTTCTATTCTTTCTTCGTCTTGTATTCAATCAAAAATCAGTCAAAATTTATTTATTAATACAATAAGTACAAAATACAATGCAATACAAGCATCCCTTTGAGTGTCCACTGTTGGACGTGGGCCTACTCACACATTGTCTCGTGCGTGAGTGATGTAAGGCCTTCGAAAGATAAATATTACACAATAATGTTATGAGACTCTGACTCCAGAACTAGGGTAGACCTGTATCTCTGAATATAACTTTTAAAAACTTTCACTTTTTGTACACATTTTATATTCTAAATCGGGTCTGAATTCCATCCTGGACTACCCGCCTCTTCAGTCAACTCGTGACCACGGCCGGTGTAACGCGTGCCGAAACATCGAGTAGAAATAAAAAGGTAAACAAAAACCTGTATTAGACCCGTTCACACCCGATTTAGAATATAAAATCTGTATGTCAGGAGACAGTACTCTAACAATACAATGTTCTGTAACTTTATCTAGTTTAACATTCAACTCAGACAGTAAACGTAGGTGAGGAAAATGTACACTATTTAGGAGATTTTAATAACAAAGTTAATAAAATAGAGAAAACAGAATGCTGGCACAAATTAACGAACATATGATCAGCACGTCTGTAAATGCTTTAACTATTGGTAGGAAATATATATATTTTTTAAATTAATATGTGAAGCACAGGAAAGCTATATATATATATATATATATATATATAATGAAAACAGTAAAGGGGTGGAGACTCTACATTGACTTAATTTAAAATGAAGTGAAATCAGAAAGTCTCTTTTCAAGCTACAGAACCCAAAACAGTTGTTTTTAAAGAAAATGTCTGTGTGTTTGTCTGTATGTCTGTTTGTATGAGCATCATGTAAAAACTACTGAACGGATTTTGATCGGGTCTTCACTTATGTATTAGCTAAATATCCAAAAGGAAAACTGGTATATGTGTCATCATGTGGTATATGTGTCACATGACACAGGAAAGTTGAGTTATAGAGGAAAACAAAAAGAATACTCTTAACAGAATTACTCATCCATCGTGTCGGTGCTTTTACATGTGTTAAAAATCTTTTACAGCTACTTAGTCCACGTGAGCGAAGCCGCGGGTAGAGGCTAGTAGTTTTAAATAAAAGAAGAAATCCAAATGGAACGGGAGATGGGATAATGATAACTCTCCATTCTGGAACACAGCACGTTGCATAGCCACACAGCTAAGAAGATACCAGTGAATAATACTGTGTCGCTGCGAATTTTGTGAATGATTGTACTTAGTACGGGGTGAGAAATGGGCGGAACATGAGTCATGAACGTCTGCGAGCGCAGACGGGGAACAATGTGGAAGCGTAGAATGTTTTACTCGCAGACGGTGCTTCATTCTTAAGAGGATATTTAAAAAAAAAACTTTATCCTACCTCCCCAATGTACGTACGTGTTGCGGTAGCGAGTGAGATGTACAAGAGTCCATGCCCTTCCTATCCTATCCCACCCCATTTTCCCAACGCTCTCTCCAAATCCATTCCGATATCTTCGAAGAGACGCAGCGCGTCCGGGAGCGTGCTAACGTTTTTCATTTTGGACTAATGTGCTACAGTATCCACTTACCATCAGATGGACTGTATGCTCGTCTGTCATCACCGTCCGTAAAAAATGTAGAATTTGGTCTGGTCTCATAATTGTATTGAGTCCAAATCTTAGGTTATACTACTGAGTTTATACTTGATCATGGATTTTTCAGTAACTTGACCCTGACGAAGAATATCAGGGCCTTCAGAGGAAACCCGTGTGATTGAAAATTAAAAAGCAAATGGCAATCACCCGTCAAAGGGGAGATTTCGCTATTTTTCGCTAAAAAAGTTGATTCTTTTTTTTTGAAGTTTGATATGGATGTTGAGAAATTTTACAAGTTTTCATCTTTGTTATTTCAAAACGACTAAACCAACATTTCAATACGTTAAAGATACGGCGCATAGTTTGTTCACAAATTATTTTTATAATCTATGTACATATATGTGTATAGTATTATAGATATTATATGTAGCCATTATATATCATTATATCTTGATTTTCTCTTTGGCCAAAGATTGACGGGTAGAGAATGCCACAAGGCATAAATTCCGCCTTTTGTACATTTTTTGTCTGTGCAATATTTGTTTTCTTTTTACATAGCCTATATTGTGTCCCACTGCTGAGCAGAGGGTTCACCCATTCCTTTCCAAGCTCTTCGATCTGCAGCCACCGACGGCCATCCTTCACAGAACGTATGGAAGTTGTCCAGCTTAAATAAATAATTTATACATAAATTACATTATTAAGCTTAATTAATACTTGTATTAACATTTAATTGTTTAAATATTTTTTTTTTTTATGAATGAAGTCGGCAGACGAGCATACAGTCCACCTGATGGTAAGTGGATACTGTCGCCCATAGACATCCACGATACATGCCAACATTAGTCCAAAATGACAAACGTTGCGCGTTGGCACGCCCCCGGATGCGCTGCCTACCTGTGGAGATATAGGAATGGATTTGGAGAAAGGGTTGGGAAAATGGGGAGGAATAGGATGGGACCATTCCCTGGCTCTGGCACATCTCACTACCGAAACAAGTACGTTCCCTAATGCACGATTAGCGAAATAAGATAAAGTGGGAAATGCAGTACATTTCAAGGTAGTCTTCAGTGAGAGAGGGGTAACGTGGCCAATCGAGCGCGCCCAGCGGCTGTTGGATTGCAGCGTACACTCTCCCCCTCAAAATTACCTTTATTAAGTTAACTTCTGCGTGCTAGGCACAAATTCATATGAATATTGGCTAGTTTTTACTGGATTTATGTTTGATTATTTTGCTTAAATATATTACCTATATTCTGCGTTATAAATAAATTAATAAGATTATAATATCGATTTAAGTCTATTTACAAGATGGAAGTCTGTTTTTGGAACGAAGTTCCTTTACGCGGCTTGCGGTAGGTGTGATTCGACAGAAAAAGTAATGTCACGTAAGATTTTTACCCCCTCCATACGCCTTTCTCTTTCTCTGTGTGTACGCGTGCGAGTATCGAGAGCGAGACTCGAGCAGAATAACAGACGTGCAGACTAGTGCGTGGCCGGTTGTATAACCTAAATACTAAACATGAAAAAATTTCGTTAAAATGTATTTGTTGTTTTTGTTCGTTTTAAATCATACGTGAGTTATAATATTGTCTCATTATTGTAATAAGATTTTGAAAAAAATGGAAACTCAAGGAAGAATGCAAAATACAGATTTAGAAAAGTAAGTTAATAAAATTGTATAACTTGAAGCAATTGCTTACTGTTTACATGCGTTTATCGCACATGTCATTCGAGTGTTTGCTATTTACTATATTTATATACATTACAGATATACATTACATATTAGACAGTAGTGCAATCACGAATCCAACGTTTCACTGAACTATACAGATTATTATGAACTACACATACAGATTTTATTTCGAATTACATTCGGCGTTCTCAACCAGCCAACCTTTGGGTTGAACAAAGAGGCAACATATTTATAATATCTTATCTTGTTGATGCTTTTGTAAATAAATAATACAATAACAAAATACAAGGCTTTTATCCTATAACTTTCTGTACTAATTCAATCTTTTAGAATCTGCATATCTAGTAACTATTTTATTTGTCTTTTGTGCTGAGAGTGATAATACACTAAACTCTAGACATTAATTCACTAGATATGATTCAGAGTTCCGACTCAAAAAAAGAAACAAGCCTTTAAGTTTGTGGTCGTTCAATGAACCGTTTGCTAGTATTTCCCAAAGGCCATTCCGCAAAAGAAAAAATAACAACAAGTAAGCTTGGAAATGATCCAAAAATGTCAATTCTTGGCTAGACACCCGCACCGATATTTCACTATTAATCGGACGTTGTACTTTTTTCTTGTTTAAATTTTCTCCAACCAAAACTTTTGTTTTGCCTCTGTCTATAAACTTGTATTTTTTTGCTCGTATATGGCAATGGTGCAATTAGCACATTCTGCCAGTGTCTGACCCGGTGTGTTCATTTCGAACAAGATATTGAAAAACCGAACAGACTAGCACCTCAATTACCTATAAACCGATATGTTGGCATAAAATAAGGGTTATTGAGGTAGATGAAGAAACGGACCTTGGCACGTACGGTACTTCTGGGAAGGGCGTATTGTTGGTTGACGTTTCCGAGGCTCGAGTAAAACTGCCGAGCCTGTGATGTCTTTGATCGTTCGCGACAATTGGAATGTGTCACTTTGTGTCATTTATTGTCGCTCTGGCCACACAAATGCTATTATATACGTGTTATTATGAAAATAAGTTAGACAGATACACTTAATTGTACACCAAAAATATACAGATAAATACAAAGTACAAGTATGTAGTTAGAAGTACAAAGGGTGGCCTTATCGCTAAAGCGAATTCTTCCAGGCAACCTTAATCAAAATGTCTACACCGGCAATAAGGGCCCTTTGCTCAGATAACGTCACGTATTTCTTAACATCTATCGACCAATACCATATTTGTATAAGATTATCATTCGTAACGGCTGTTTAGTTAATATACACACAGGTAATAATAATAATAAACGCTATGAATCAATACGTCATCGTCGCGGAATCCCTTTCAATCATTGATCTGTTTATTTTAGATCCTCGATCGCATACTGATTCATGCATTCCACCGTGCGCGGGCGCACGCGCACAACGCTAAAGGTTCTGTAGGAACAAATACAAATTCTTTTACAGTTGAATAACATCATGTTCAATAGGTCGCGCCCACCGCAAACGCAGCCTTGTAGAAGAAATCAGGATTGATTCGCTTAGATCAACGACTTTATACAAACCATATGTCATACCTGTAAGGTTTATACTTGTAAGGTTTATACCCTAAAAAGTGACTGTAATATGTAATAATAACCCGTATTTATTTATTTTATATTTAACTCGTATTATATATATCTAATTATATACTTATGTTATTCATAATATGTTTTATGTACTGTTCAAACGAGGACTTTGCGACGCGCCGCCCTCACGCCCTCATACTCGTTTAACCAAAGGTTGAGTGGCGAGAATTCCACTAGGCATTAAGTCCGCCTTCAATGCCACTAGGCATTAAGTCCGCCTTCAATACCACTAGGCATTAAGTCCGCCTTCAATGCCACTAGGCATTAAGTCCGCCCTCAATATAACATGTGAAGTAACGCTTAAATAAATTGATTAAAAAACTAAACCAGTACACGAATCACTACTGAAGACGTAATGCGGCATCCGTGTGATGAAATATCACTTCACGACTGTTTTGAAATCAAATTTCACACGAGAGAAGCCTCCGGCAACAGATTATTGATTATTTAGATTATTGATGTCAATGATCCAGAGATCATATATAAATGACAATCAATGAGCGTTTGTCAATGAGCGTTTGTCAATGAACGTGTGCTACTCGAATGATAATCAACCATCAAAAATATGCAATGCTTAATGGGCGAGCAGAGTTTATGATACAATTTTGACCACAAAAACCCGTACTAAGTGTTCACGACTTTAAGAGTAATAACTTTAGTAACGTCTTTATTCATTGCTTTCTCACAAAGTCCTATTAATTCTAATAAAGGCTACGAAATTGCTTAGAACAAATATGTTTTGGGACAATTTATTTTAACATTTCATATCCAATATTCTTTGAACTGATCTTAAAACGAAACAAACAAAAGTAATTAATAACATAATTAATACTTTTTTATTACTCACGACGAAACGGGGATAGTATATGCATTTGGGGTAAGAGAATGTATGTATATGTTTGTGTACCCTTTTCTTCTGAAAAGCCTGGACCGCTTTTGAAGCGGATTTTTACTAATTATTATAGATAAATAAGCGTTATTATTATAGTTAAATTATTATGTGCAAAAAATGCAACAATCTTAAAAAAAATTAAGTAGGTACTTAAAAGTAATCTAATATTTTGTTAGTTAGGACATTTTTGCAATGATTATTTTCGTTAGATTCCAGATTTCAAAATAATGGAACGAATTGATGGAGGGATAAAAAATATTGTACTAATAGAATTACTAGAAAATGGAACATCGTTTCTAGAGTGACTTGTCTGTGAGTTTCCATAGTAAGTCGGTTTGTCCGAATGTTATCCATTTGGGGAACAATCGTCGACCTTCTAGGTCCTCGACCGCCGCAGGCGCAAGGTCGTCACTAAACTTGCTAACTTTGGAATAGAAAAACTGAATGAATAGTCCGTTCCTATTTGCAAGTTCCTGATTGATGTATGGCTAGGATGGTGGTTAAATCTCTCGAAAAATGTGGAATTAGGACGATTCTGAATGTTATTTTGTTATTAGTATAATATTTTTATTCTTAGGTCGAGATAAATGTTTATACCTTGAATTGTACCACATCGGCTTCCTATTAGTGGACTGTATGTAACGATGCGGTCGCCGGTACTGTTGTTGCTTGCTGTATATACTGGTTTTTTCTTCGGGATGCCAATACAAACATTTCTTCTATTTTCTTGTATATTGTTCAACTGTACAGCTCGTAATTAATCTACGGGCATTCGTTCCTATATTTATATAACTTTCGCTTAGTATGTCGCCTAATCAGAGAGTTTGTTTTAATTCTGTCGTCCAATGACAGCGGCTACATTTCTCTGTTAATTCCGGCTCTCTGATTGGTCGAGCAAAACGACAAAATTTTGATCTCTTTTTTCTAATGCTTATAACTATAATATTAACTAAAAAATGTAATCTGCGTAACAACCAGTCAAACAATAACAATGTTAACTATTAAATCAATACTATAAGGAAACTTAAATAATAAAATGATGGAATCTATACAAACAAAGACTTAAAACTATTGTCGCATCAGTCGTCCCGAACATGAATTTAGATAGAGTGGTCCGATATTAACATATAGGCTGATTGCATATGGTCCTAAAAAGAGGACTGACTAGTTCTAAGACCAACAAACGTCTTGCATTCTTAGAACAGTAAGATAAAAAAGTGTCTATTTTGATGTACTTTCATTCGTTCGTTTAAATCCGAGGAAACTTTATAACTGATTTGGACAAAAAGTATTCCATACTAGCGACTTCATTCGTATGAACTTTAGAGTGATTCTCCTGGGAACTTAATAACGGATTGGGATAAAATGTATCCTAAATGTTAACCCGGGCTATAAGTTATCATTATGCCAAGTTTCATTAAATTCTGTTCAGTGGTTATTGCGTGATGCGCATCACAGATAGACAGATAGTTCAGACAGATAGACGAATAAACAGACAAACAAAAATTCCAAAAAAGATTGTTTTGGGGTTTTATCATTCCTTCTTCACACTGCAGTGACTTTTTCAAAATATATTAAATGTACAGACACGGCTCTGTTACAATTTTATTATATATATATATATATATGTATATACTTATATATAAAATTTGCATACCGTTTTTCGGTTAACATTCGATTTTATACCTTGTTACGTTACGTTAACCACGTTACGCAAATAAATAAATATGAAAACCTTTTGCATCTGCCTCTTAACTAATTTTATAAAAGTGGTCTGTCGATAGAGTTTCCAATATTACCCCCCTAAGAGGAAAAGGCAGCAGTAGCATTTAACGACAGCTGAAGTAACATTTTAATTGGAAATTCAACAATGGGTATTCATTTTGATTTTCCCCAAAACTTCAAACTTGATTTTAAACTAATGAAAATTTTACCCCTTTTTGGATTTTTTTAACGTCATCAAAATGCACTTGTGGCCTTTTATTCAAGGAGGGTAGAATACTTCTCCAATTATAACAACGCAATTATAGTAACAATTACGAACATAAAACACTTAACATTGTTATTCTTCCACAGTGCGAGGAGTCCATGTCAGCCGGCGACATGTGCGTGTCGGCAGCCAGGGCCGGTCCTTCCGCGAGGTGGCACCCCGCCTGCTTCGTCTGCTCCACATGCCAGGAACTGCTGGTGGACCTGGTCTACTTCTGGAAGGACGGGAGGCTGCACTGCGGGAGGCATCACGCGGAAAATTTGAAGCCACGATGTTCTGCTTGCGATGAGGTAAGAATGTAACATTTATTCATGATTAGTTTATTATTGGTTGTTATTTCTATATTTCCGATAAGTCACTAAATGGAAGCTCTGCACTACTGGCCAATACTCTACTCTTTCAAGGCCAATCCAATCCAGCCACTACCGACAATTAAAATCGCCAAACCATCTGGTCGGACGGTGCCCCACACTTTATGCTGGATGTTATTGTTCACAATTATGATTGTAATCGTAACAAGCCCTTATGGTCCCCTACTGGATACGGGCTTCATCGTGAACATTGTCTCGTGCTCGACAGCTGAATATCGTTATAACGGTTGGCCAAATGGGTTGCCGAGTCCATTATTTTAGAGGTGATGAGGCGCCTTTACGAGGTGGTGAGGTGGTGACCTTTTACTACAACCACGAGACTAGATGACGTGGTGCTATTCAAAAGCCGTCAGAAATCACACGGCCGATGATGTACTCTATACGTGACTATGTTTAAGATTACGTATTGATTCTCAATTACTCTACTTCTATCAAATTTGGTCATTGCATTGTACAATACAAGTCACGCTATGACCTCAACTCAGCAATAAATAAAACGCTATTGCTAAATAAAACGAAATTTTCGAGACCTTTTAATAGCAATTTTGTAGAACATAAGCAGTACTTGGAACGACCTGTGCGTACGTACACGCACAATGTGTAAGAAAACAGACACAAATATATCGTAACATTAGTTTATAAAATACTTGATCTTAAAATGACTTAAGAATTATCTATATTTAAATCTAACAATTTTACTTATACATAAATAAATAAATAAACATATATAAGTTACGTAATTGACCAACCAAGCGATCGCATTATTACAAACTTTTCTTGCATCATTATTTGCTTAATAGTCACTAAAGTGATTATAGATAAGCGCGCGCCACGAGCAGGAAGAATTTTGGTCATTGACATGAGGTCAGCCAAGACTGGACCCTAAAAGATTTGTATGATTTTTCGATCACCGTCCAGTCTTGGCTGATCTTATGTCAATGATCAAAATCCTTCCTGCTCGTGGCGCGCGCTTTAGAAACTGATTTGATACTTTAATTACAGTTTATCGTGTCAACTGTAATAAAATTATGTAATGCATTTAATTATATTTATCCAATGATTCAACAAACCGCCTTGATTTTTGATAACCAGTATATTTCTGAGGAAATATGAACTAGACTCTTATAATAATTCTCGTAATGATTTTAAGGATACATGTAACGCATTAACTAGCGATACTTACGCCTGGGAAATACGAACTTCGTTGTTGAACAACAAGCAGTCATCGATTCTAGATGTTCTTGTTATTGGGCCATTCTATCTTCATATATATCTGGGCGGACGTGCAATTAGCAACAATTCGCCAATATCCGGCAATAACGGACCGGAACCGAGATACCATCGTCGAGGGTGATCCGTGTCGATTACTAAATAGTCCTTCACCATGTTACAATGGGGTGCAAGTGCACATTGTTACGATTTTCACTTCAAAATATGACAAAAATCTTAAAAATTCTTAACTAGGTCTATCGAGTTGTAAAATGATTTTTACTGCATGTTAAAGATTTAAATTAAGATTTATGTCAGCTGTCATAGCTATTCCTATAATAAACGGACTATAAAACTAATAAGATGGGCATTATTAAGTCCTTTTTCACTCACCAAAATTTAAACACATCTTATCTATATAAAAAATAAATAAGGAACGGCTTATAGATGGCTATAAATAGTTTTTTCTTATTATATATTGTGTGGTCAGACAAATAAAGAGAAATAAATATTTACTGTATTTTCCACTTTATCTTATTCCCCCAATGTTGCCTCAAAGAAATCCAACTCTTTCTCCAAATCCATTTCTAGATCTCCAATTGGAACACAGCGCATCCGGTGGCGTACCAACGTTAGTTATTGTGGACTGATGACGTCATGTATCGTGGATGTCAATAGATGACCTTCTTTCTGTAGAAATAAAAACTCTCATTTGTAACTTTCATTAGCGACTTCAAACCAACAGCCCAGTTGATGACATCTCTATACGAGAACACAGTTCATAATCATCATTAGCGTGTCTCCACCCAGTGGTTGTCGTTTGTGCCTTCGTTTGTGCCACCGTCCTCGACCTGCGCTATTCTAAACCACGTCCCTCCCGCAACTATCTGCACGTCACCGAGCCACCCTGCCGGTCGATCGAACGCTTCGTTTACCTTGCCTCGGCCATCACTCTGTCAAGATCATACTCCACCTACCACCACCTCATCTATCAAGGTGGCCTACCCAATTCCATTTGAATCCCATAACTCTTTTACCAGCATCGTGTACCGTAGTACATCGCCATTTACAATTAATATTTCAAAAATATAATTGAGGTAATCAATGAATTCATACAATATTCCTGTGCGAAGTTCCCCGATGAAGAAGTCGCGAACGAATGCTAGTATTAGGGGTTAAAGTATGAAATTGCCGACTTGTACTGAAAAATTAAAACTCGTTTTTTTTCTAAAATATAACATATTTATTTAATCAAAATATTTACCCTCATTATCTATACATTGTTGCCATCTAATCGGAAGTTCATTTATGCCTTTGCGATAGAACTCTGGGGATGTAGATTCGATAAACTGTTCGAAAGCATTTTGTACTGCCTCTTGGGAAGAAAATTTTTTATCACGTAGAAAATTGTCCAAATCACGAAAAAAATGGTAGTCCGTTGGAGCAAGGTCTGGCGAGTACGGAGGATGACGTATGGTTTCTAACTGCAGCTCCTGTAGAGTTACAACGGTTTCTCGTGCAGTGTGAGGCCTTGCGTTATCATGGAGCAATAATGGTGAAGATCGATTCACGAGTCGGGACTGTTTCACTGCTAGTTTCGCCATCATTGTTCGAAGTTCGGCACAGTAAACATCTGCTGTTATTGCTTGACCAGACCTGAGAAAGCTATAGTGAATAACACCATGAATAGACCACCAAACAGTTACCATTACCTTTTTATTGGTAAGCTTTGCCTTAGGGCACTGTTGCGGCGTTTGACCAGGGGTCAGCCATTGCATTTTTCGCTTTCGGTTATCGTAATGAATCCACTTTTCGTCACATGTCACAATTCGATCCAATATTCCTTCATTTCTGTACCGATTCAACAAGGCAACGCAAGTTTCAACACGCGTTTCTTTCTGCAGATCAGTCAAATAATGGGGCACCCATTTTTCATATTTTTTTATCTTATTGATTTGATGCAAATGAGTCAATATTGTAGGTAAGGTAACGTTAAACCATGCCGCTAATTCCTGGGTAGTTTGACTCGGATCGGCTTCCACCATCTCCTTCAATTCAGCGTTATTCACCTGTGTGGGCGGTCTTTCACGTGGTTCGTTCTTCAAGTCGAAGTTTCCATTACGAAAGCGTTTAAACCAAAAACGCACGGTTCGTTCATTAGCAGTCTCCTCTCCAAACGCAGCATTGATATTGCGAGCCGTTTCTGCCGCGTTAGTTCCGCGTCGGAACTCGTATTCAAAGATTACTCGGATTTTCGAAGTATCCATCTTTCCCGTCTAAGCTGAATAAAAAAAAACAATTGAAAGTCGAAAATCGAATGTTGCACATTTTTTAAAACAAGAACCTCATAGGTATCATGTGAAAAAAGTTTCACTCGAAAATCTCACACCATGAAGGTTTTATGTCAATTCAAAGTATCTATTACTATAAAACGGCAATTTCATACTTTAACCCCGTATATTTCTGTAATGTTTTCACAAATGGAAATGCGATATTAAATTCGCATTGAAAATGCATTTCGTACCGTTTTTAACGGTTAGCGGCGTAGTTGGTGCATCGATAAATCAACTTTGTCGAAGCCTGAAAAGGGGTTTTAAGGTCTTCGTACACCGTCAATACTGTTACTATGCTAAGCTGGCATAGCTAGTACAATCGGCATGTTGAAATGGCAATGCGCGGGTCATATTTACCGCAGCTCCGATAATCGCTGGGGTAGACGAGTCCTCGATGGAAGACCACATACCAGGAAGCGCAGTGTGGGGCGCCCCCCAGCTAGGTGGACCGACGACTTAAAGAAGTTCGTCGGCGGTGAGTGGATGAGAAGAGCCGAGGATCATTAGCCATCATTAACCAGCAATGGAGAGACATAGGCTGATAGTATGGCATAGCATTACTACTGGACGAGCGCCTTTAGTGGGGGTTCGAATTTGGCTGCGGAAGCACTCGACATGATCGAGACGAATTACTGCAGGCGATAACGATTTAGGTCGAGGGTTGAACGCCTTAGGGTTGGAGTGTGCTGCTTATGGCTATTTGCATTTTATGCGTGTTCAAATGGGTCTCATTTATTTACTAAACAGAATATCCGCAGGAAACCGGATGAGAACAAAACTGAAGCTAATTTGAACTTTTAGAAAAACCATTTAAGTTCCAAGCAAGCTAACTTTCAGTTCAAAACTGCTTTGAATAACTTCGTATTACACTAATATTACCCTGTAGCTGATTGTACGTACATGTTTTGGTAGTGAGTGAGATATGCCAGAGCCCATTCCCATCCCATCCTATCCCTTTCCATTTTCCTAACCCTTTATCCAAATCCATTTATATCTAAAGGTAGGCGCGCATCCGATATAAGCCTTCAATGTCAAACGACTACCTATTTCCGGGACCCCTAAAACTGGATACCTAAAACCTTTAACTTAAACCCCTGAACACTGAACCCCTCAACAAATGCCGGGACAATCCCCGAAATGCCAGAGACGCGGCAAACTTATCTCCAAACTAGGACATATCCAGGGAAACAAATACGGATAGTAACCATAGGCAAGAAAGAGCCCAAATTCCGCATATTTCGCTTGCCTAATTCAATTCATTAGGTCACATAAGCATCTCTACCATCCATCCATCTGAACAAAGGGACCTTATTGTCGGTGTGGACTAGAGATGTTATGGAGCTCAATAACCGTAACCAAGACTGTCGGATATCCGAAATAAAAAAGATATTCGGAAACCGAAAAAAAGTTGCAGATGTGTTGATGATAGCAGTAACTGGGATTGTTAATGTAATTCCTTAAAATTAAAGTTGCAAACTCACTATTTCGTTTTATTTTCCTTTACTCTCAGTTAATGATGCATTTCTTAATAAAGTCAGTTCATTAGAAACGTACCCGTTACCGAAATAATTTAATATCCGTATCCGTAACCGAAACCGATAAAAGAATATAAATATATAAGATCGATCATTTTCTCTTGAAAAGGATTGTCAAATGAAACAAACTTACGTGGTGTTGCTTCGATATACAAAGAAACGACATATAAAGTTTATTCTTCAATCCTTTTTAACATCTATTATTTATCCTTACAATACTCTTATTTATGTTTACCTACAATTTGACAGTCAGCACGATTCTCTTCACTTGACGCCTGCACTGTTTTACCGACACTATGATAGTGTTACCGACAGCGCGGACCGCGGCAAAATTCAGATGAAAGAAATATATTTTCTTTACAAATATATCCGTATCCGGATACGAAATATCATATCCCTGACACGTTTAAAATGGACTTATTGATTTTGATGAAAAGTTTCTAAGGAAAAATTTCGTTGTTTCAAGATTCTGTTTAAATTTAAACATGCGGTAACTAACATATGATTGTGATAAATACTATAATAAAATGTGTGTATTTTTTTTAAGATTGCACTAAACCATCTGAGAAATTGTAGGCAATAATAAGGTCCCTTTTTCGAGATAATTTCACAACCTGTTTGTGAAAAATGCAAAAAAAATCTCTAATTTTACTCGTATCTGTGTCTAGGCTATCACCGTTCTTTATATCATCATGCTCCTGTACTCACTGGGGGTTGTCAGGCCCGGGCCCACGTGGTGAGTCAGGGCCCGCTTTGGATAACACACCATCACACTTATCGCTTTGATAAGTGTGGCCAGATGTCCCGATTTTAGAGGTTTTTAATGACCCATCCCACATAACACATGGACGGGACGCCTGAAGTTCCAATCTTTAGGACATTATTACTAGTACAATACAATATGTACTTTTGTGCGAAAGAAAGAATTTACCAAATGAACTACACGGAATCTATACTCATACTTCGTTCATTCTAAATATATTGCTACTGACTGTTTATCGTTCAGTGACCCTACTGTACGGAATGGAGAGCGAAATTGTTCTGTAATTTTTATGTTAATAACATTATCAATCGTAATATAAAAATATTAGTATTTTATTTCACCGTCACCCTCACACCAGCACTTTTCTCGTCCACTGAGTCTCATTTCATGCACATTATATTGAATATGAAAGTATGACCTTAAAACGCCACGCTTACCACTCTATCCACTCCTAGTCCACTAGTCTATCCAGTCCATTTTATCGAGGCGGTGTAATTCCTCAATGCTCCTCAAGCCGCCACGCCTTAGTTATTCATTAATCGGCCTTTACGATGCCCACGGACAGAGTGGTATCATAAAAGCCGAGACCGCAGAGCCAATAATTCTTTGTTTTATACTTGAATTTCGTTTTGATTAATTAAATTTAGTACCCGATTTTTCTCTTTTTGCCAAGATCATATTTTTTTAATCGCCACGCTACATATCTGCCATCAGATTTTATACCTTGTAATACGAACCATTAATCGTTACGAAAATCCAAATCTAATTTTCTTGTTGAAGCGAGATTATTTTAATTACTAGACCAGGCTCACTTACTTTGTTACCATTTCAATCTCGCACCAAAAGGCACTCCAACTGCCACTGATCCGGCCTTGGCAAAGGCTTTATTCTATAAACGATATATAACAGAGTTATAAGAACTTGGCCCATGTCCAAAACAATTCGTGTTTTATAAAATTGAATTTACGGTCATTTTAGCTTAGTATTGCTACGTGATCTGGGTAATGTAATGACAAAATAAATAAAGGGAAAATAAGTACTAAACAAAATAAATACGTCGCTAACGCGAATAACATTACTCAAATCATAAAACTCATCTGGAGCTTCATCACCATCGACGTCATACTTTTGTGACCCGGCTCATTGGATTAATAAAAATTACCAGAAACACTATGTTTAACTCATTGATTTTCCTAGAAATAGTGTCCTCTTTCTCTGTGTCTGGACTATTTTTGAATCCATCATTCGGTATTATTCTGCTCATGGTTCTAAGTTCAATGATATAAAATAGTTTAATCTTTTTTCCTGAAACTAATTATTAATTAGAAAAATTGGGGAAACACTCGAAGAAAATCTGATGTTTTGAATGAATTCAGACTTCGAAAGAGGTTCGCTTACATCCTGTATGTTTCCGTGTAAAATTTAATAGCGGTAACTTGTAATCATTGTACATAAACATCACCAAATCGCACCCTCAGTGGAATTAAGACATCACATAACCCGAAAATGATAACTATTCAGTACAGTAAGATGTTGTATAATTTTATTATTTTTTTAAGGACCTTCTATATATATATATCATTAAAATAATATTATTTCCTGTAAAATGTTATCTTTATGTTTTTATTTTTTACACATATCTTTTTAAATAAATATGTAAATTTTTTATTCCCCATAATTTTCTCCAATTTGGCGATAGAACTAT
Organism: Sesia apiformis; assembly: GCA_914767545.1. Taxonomy (NCBI): domain Eukaryota; kingdom Metazoa; phylum Arthropoda; class Insecta; order Lepidoptera; family Sesiidae; genus Sesia; species Sesia apiformis. The sequence goes on from OU611964.1 coordinate 814,206, forward strand.
AAAAAAAATTGATATGTGTAATGAATCTCTCTGATCAACCCAAAGGTTAGCTGGTAAAGAATGTATAATGGCGTTAAGCTCACCTTTTGTACCATATTGCGTAACAAAGTTCGTTAAATAAAATATGTATTTAGATTTTGTCCAACTGAGAGTGCGGTATATCGTTATTCGTGTGGTCACTGCCTTTACATAAGCTGCGGGTACCACACTCGTCCTAAAGCAACCAATTAACCTCGTTTAAATTCCAGCAGCGTCGATCATAAAATTATTAATAATTATTAATTTTCCCGAGTACCGCCACGGTTGCCGCGCGCGATCGCGATAGCCAATCTGTAACGCTGATCGGGATGCATGCAAGTAATGAGTTCGTGACCATACGCCCCTTACCTACCCACGGTACGGTGACCACGCTCTGTTGTATTAACTGAAGTTTGTAGGAAGTTTGTTAAATTCGCTGCTAAGTACCTGTTGTACTGCATTATGGGAGCTTCTCATTAATTCCTCGTGCCGTTTGTCTAAATTTATATTTAACCCATACCGTGACCGTGAAAACCATAACTATTTTTTCTCATCCAGTGCTAGACACAGGCCTCCTCTTGGACATTGTCTTGTGCGTGAGGTATGTATGACCATAAAACGGCACGCTGGCCAAGCGGGTTGGCACGTCCGCCCTTTTAAAGGTCCGCTATGTTATCCATTAGTCGCCCTTTACGACAACAACGGGATGAAATGGGATGGTGCTATTTTAAAGCCAGCCGACAGTGTCCCCTGTCTATCTATATCTATACATATAATAAAAATGTAACTGATCGCTGTCTGTACATGGAAGATATATGAGAAAAACTATTATTGGGGGCCTTTATCAACGCAATAGAACCCAAAACAATGATTGTTAGAATTTTTGTCTGTTTATCTGTTTGTCTGTGCGTTTGTGCGCGCTAATCTTAGAAACTGCTTAAACGATTTGGGTGCGGTTTTCAATAATGTATTGTGGTAAGCTTCACTTAAAATTTAGTGTTTGTTTTATTTTAATCAGTTCATAAATAAAAAAGTTATATCAATTTAAAGAATCACGTCGAATAAAGACGGTGTTTATAAATTAAAGTCCACGCGGACGAAGTCGCGGACGACAGCTAGTTACTTAAATAATTTTTTATATTTGTAGTGGTTTTATATTTTATAAATGAAAAGTAAACAAAGACCTAGATTCCAGACCCCTTCAGTCCAATAATGATCATTATAAAGTGTTTCAGGGAGTATTCCGTCGCAGTCTAAATGACGTAAACGCATCTAACTTTTTTATCGATTGGCGCTTAGATTTCTCGGTATTTTGCATGCGCTTTAACGCCGCGTTAATTTTAGTCATGTAATTGAAGTCAAGGTGATCTCTTTTTGTGTTGTTCTCCGAAATTCTTTGATCAGATCCGATACCTAATAGGATTTTGGCCTCCCACTTCCCACGACTAATCAGTCCGATACAAGACAAGTAAAAAATGTCTACGTGCCAGTAGACTGAATTTGCCGGTAGCAGGCGAACGAGAAGATCGGAACGTCGTGTGTGGTGGTGCACCTTCAGAGAGGAATATTTCAAAGAGTTAAGTGACACACGCTGATGGTGTAGTGTGGTTGTGTAGAAATACACTGGTCTTTTGTGCATTATATTTGTTTGCAGTTTTTGTTTTTGTCTTATTTTTGTTTTGGTGTGCAATAAAACGTTTTATTGATCTACTACCTTCTGCCCGCGACTTTGCTCTAAAAGCACCACAGCTGCTTAGTCTACACTAAACAAGATAAGCAAGTAAAAGATTTTCAACACCTGTAAGAACACCGACATGATGGGTTTCAAGGATGAAAATCTATCCAGTAGTTTTAGAGTAATTCTATTAAAGGTCATTTTTTATTTTCCACTATAACACAACTTCCTTGGGTTATATGAAAACGACACATACTTCAGTTTACTTTTTGGATACTTAGCTATACATTAGTGAGAACCCGATCAAAATCCGTTCCGTAGTATTTACGTGATGCTCAAACATACAGACAAACATTTTAAATACTACTGTTTTAAGTTCTGTAGCTTCTAAAGAGCCCCAAGTTTTTTTTCAATTTAAGTCAATGTACAGACTCAACCCTTTTGCTGTTTTATTATATGTATAGATGATTTATGTATAGTATTCAAAATAGTTACATGATTTGAAATACAGATTTATCTCTGTCATTTGTGAGCAAGACATCAAAATTTGTTACAAGTTTTGCAACTTGTATGACAGCGCCTACTAAAACACTATAGCCTAATTCATTAGATTACACATATGTTCATCAGGACGTTGGACCTCTCCGACTAATTGCAAATGTGTTTCATTTGTTAAATAATTAGTTCCGACTCCTTCTCGCATATTATGAACGTGATTTGAAAACTCGCTCACACACTGTTGTTTTTGGGAAGTTTGTAGTACTGAAAAGTAATAAAATATGACATTATTTGAGAGAAGGTATTGTTAATAGAGAAGGTAGAGAAGGAACGATAGAGTTGTAGATTCTCAAATATTGTGACTTCATTAAAAAAAATATAAATAACGTATTATTTAAAAAAGCAACCTATTTAATAAATGACATATAATTGATTTATCTTAAAAATGAGATTCTACATCGTGTTTCTATTTAAACGGAATATAGAAATAAAGAAATTTTAAATTATAAAATGTTAACCAAAATCAAATAACGTCACATATTAATTTTCAAAATCATGGTCACAATACTCACAGTTCGGTATTTGTTAATTTCGTCCTCGTAAAATACTTTGAGTGTTGATATTTCGTGCCCATAATGACTTATTAAGGTTAGATTAACGTACATAAGTACCACTGAGCCCCATGAACAAGAATTTAAAGTATATATTAAGTAAGTATAACCTAAGTATGTTTTAGTATCTACACGCAACGTGACAATTGTTTTCGGGCGATTTCCAACTAGTTGTACCATGGTTTTGTTTTCCGGTGGAACAACTGGTTTTAAGAACAATAAAAAATATTTTAATGTGGGGAAAACATTAAAACACATGCTACAAATGAGTGAATTTCTACATGGTTTAAATTATACAATATAGATAACCTAAAAATTGAAAAAGTATGTAATAATGACATTATGTGTTTATTGTTTAACATAAACATGTTTATATCCTTAAATTGTTTATCATGTTTGTATGAAATAAAAATGTATGGTGTGTCGTTGGCGAACCTAATAAAATAAAATTATCCATATTAATTAACCATAAAATTGAATTTGATATGTATATATATATTTAAATGCATGTATTTGTATCTAATGTATAAAATAAACATTTTAAGTGTTTGTTATTGTTTATTATATTTGTACGTTTTATTTATTCCAATTTTTTTTACATAATGTATCATCACTATACATATAGCCCACAGAACAGAATCAAATAAAATTAATTATATATACATATTCAATTTAATAATTAATACAAATATTCAGATTACACTATGCCAATAAAATAACTAAACTGTGTCCTTCTATTTGGAGATCTTTCAACTTCCTTTTAAAACCAGCCCGAGATGGAACTTTTATGATTTTCAGTTTTTCACTCGTTTTATTTCTGTTCTGTGATATAGCCCCAGGGTTGGATGCAGGAAAAAATGCATTTGAACATTAATTCCACCTTATGTTAAAACAATTAAGTGTAATTAAATAAATAATAAATAAATTAAACCTGGTGTCGTTTTTGACGAATTTGAACCACTCAACTACCGGAGAAAAATACCCCACGATACAACTACTTGGACATACAGATGTACAACGGGAAACGATTCGGGGGGGACGATTTAAAGATAGTCGCGAGACAGACAGACAGAGAGACCTTTTTAATAATAAAGCAGTTTACCTCGAAGTAGAAATAATTAAGGGTCAACTCGAGTGTGATTTTCCGCTTCTATGAAGACCTATTTGATGTCAAATCGAGAGAATCAACTCGAATGTATCACGAGTAACCCTTACAGGTCTACGATTCCTCAATTGTGCCCCCGCCACCCCCCACCCCCCACCCCTCCATACCGACATGTCGCATGTCTTATATCTGCGATGAAAACTTTATGCCCGTCTATCACGCTAGCTAGCTTTTTGTAACTCTTTATCCACAAAAAATTGAACAAAAAGCAGCCATTCTGATGTGATGCATTTAACGATTGTTTAGCATGTAAAGTAGTTTTTGAGATGTCATTTTTCAACTTTTATACAAGTTGGTGACAGATTAAAGACGTAGCGTTAGTTGACCACAATTAAAATGTATTTCTGATAAATCTAAAATAGATTAAAATTGGGAAATGTAGATTAAATTAGGAAAGTCCTCCGGTTACATTGACCAATTAAAGAAATTCACCGGCAGTGTGGATGAGAAGAATGGTAAACCGTGAAAGCATGTGAAAGCGGTAAATAATAAGTAGGTATGTTTCGAATACAAAAATCACTATTCGTGAATACAAATATGAATAATTTGCTTTACTATACCTAACCCACCTAACCCACTAAGCACGCACTTGTAAATATAGGAAGTAGGTAATTTTTAATCCAATTTAAAGTTAGTGGCTATAAGTATTTTTTTTAGTTCAATCAGAAAATAACTTTTTGTTTTAATCTAAAGTTACGTACCTACCTAAATATTCGGGATTGATTTATGTACCAATATTTATTTAAATACTGAAATGGCGAAGTGAACCAGGCATTCTTTCTTCTTTTTACGAATAGAGTACAGTAGTAACATAACTCACCATAATGATACTTGATAATTGCTGATACTTGATACTGATACCAATGATACTTGCTCACCATAACTTAATAATTGAGCGGTAACAGCCTGTCACCGCCTGCCACAGCGGTGACAGCGTGTCACCGCCTGCCACAGCGGTGACATAATTGACTCATATTCGTGTATTCGTGAATTTATTCCACAGCTTGTGCCACTGAGCTTACACTGCTCAAATAAGTACGAATTTTAAAACGATCATTAGCTCGCCACTAAAGAAAAATATCGCAAACACCCATGATGGAGATTTAAAAAAGTGGAACGTGTGTATCAATCCGCGCCGGACCCTCATGGTGGATCTCGGCCCAAAATCCCCTGTGCCCTGCAGTAGGAAGTTATAGGCAGAAACCGACTTGTTCTATTAAAATGTCTTATCACTTTCGCAAGTAGCTATTCGAGACCTTGAAATATAAAAGGTCATTTTGTCCTGACTGCTTCAAGTAATATTTTCTCTCTAATCGCGTTCCCCGGTCGAGAGTTTACATAATTCCGCGATAAATATAAGTCGTTTCGTTTTAGGACGTTCGCAGAACGGCAAGGTCGCTGGTCTGACAGTGAAATGCAGGCACGCTACCCTGCAGTGGTTACTGCATCAGAATTTAATAATACAGGTCAATGTTAAGAAATTCCTTTTTGTTTGAATAGAATGATTGCCTACTGAGACCGTTAGAAAGAGCACACCACGCAAAGACAGCGCCAAAGACCGGTGAAACTCACAGTCATCATCGCAGATTTGTTTTTAACCCTTTTAGGGGGATGTTGCTTACGTTCTTAGTTACCTTTCAACACCCTACACGTGTCTTTCGGCTGTTAAATGAGTATCAACTGACGCCATATGTCGGACAGCAACTACTGTGGGGCATAAATAAACTTAAAAAAAATTGGATTCACCAACTCACAATGGCCAGCGCGACGGTTTCATGTCCTTAAGCCTCCTCGTGATTGAAAAGGAATGGCCGTGTCCTGCAGCGTCCGTGTCCATACTGGGAGTAAGTTGATAAGTCAAAGCCGTCGATACGTGTACAGTCGACCCGCGGTAAACCGACAAATGTTTTGCAAGGCGGTGTCGGATTAACCGATTTGTCGGACTATAGAATAGTGCCTCCGAGCCCTTGTAGTCCCGAATTTTTTGACAAGGAGTATCTTGTAATTCCTTCGATACTAAAAGACTTACTTACTAAAAGATTCATTTCGATTTAAGCGCTCCAGAATCTCACTTTTTTCTTCTTTTTTTGTGCTTCCGTTTTTGGGTTAACGAAGACATTGCAACATACTACATGAACGCCCGCGCTGTCACTGCAAGAACACTATGACAGTATGCGTCTATGTGACGCAGCCGCGTGACAAGTTGTAACCTATTCAATAAAACATTGACGAAGATTTGTCGTTCATAAGTACATACATATTTGGCATGTCGGATTACAAAGGCCGCTGAATTAGACAGGGGCCGGATTACCGCGGGTCGACTGTATTCTCTTAAATCGATGGTCGAAATCAACTATTTTCCAGTTCCGCTGTTTAGCGTTCGAAACGTTGTATTACTTTATTAAACTGAAGTTTTCTGTGAAGCTATTGAATATTGTGTTTGTACGTATGTATTGTAATCATCTTGAGTAAGTGTTTATATATAAAATATTATTATTTCGTCTGCCGGCTTCTCTATAAAGAAATATATATATTTCACGGTAGTCTTCCGTGAGAGAGGAGTAACGTGGCCAGTCGAGTGCACCCAGCGGCTGTGGGAATGCGGCATGCACTCTCCCCCTTATAACACTCATAAATATAGATTATAAATTCATTAATCTTGTTAATTATTCATTTTCTCCTTACCACCCAAAGATTGCCTGGAAAGAGATCGCTTTAGCGATAAGGCCGCCCGTTGTACTTTTCATAATACCTACTTACATATGAGGACCCCAGAGGTCAAGGGGTCTAAGTGACATTTTCGAAAGAATTGAGTTAGATGCAGTAACAGACTGTTAAAATACTATTCTTTTTAGTGGTGAGGAGATCCAAGTGATTTCCCTGACAGGTGCTGCTACCTAGTGTGTTGCCCCTTCACCACTAGTAGTGCATGCTAACACTGCTTAGAGCGCTAAGGTCTAAGCTGCTTGGTCTAAGTACACATTATCTACCTTTTATTACCTATAAATGTAACACGGGTGATTTTAATAATCTATTGTTAGTACTAATTAGAAGCAAATGGCCAAAGTGTTGGCCTAAAATGGTCAAAACAAAAAAAAAATAACTTTCCCTCTTACAAAATTTTGTTGACTTTTGGTTCAATTATCTCAAAACATAAATTTTGTCACTTAGACCCCTTTACCTCTGGGGTCCTCATATGTAGATAGTCATTTCTGAAACATATGTTGGTGTCAAGTTATCAACTTATTCCTGTCTTGCACGGATATATCGTTACAGCATCTCCGATTGGAGGTAAGGCACCTGCCTTACCTTCAGATGCTAGTAAGATCGTTAGTAAAAGACAAACTATTTCTTAAAATTCTGATCCTAATAATCCGTCTAATGGTTGCGCTTAGCTTTTAGCGCGGCTAATCCAATTGTATCACATATCGTTCATGTAGACAATTAATTATGTAATAATAACAGCTTCAACTAGAATAATGAATAACGAATCACACGTTAGGAATGTGAATAACAATGTCACGTGAAACTATTGCGTGTATAAACATCTTGAGACTTTACACAATTTACTGACATTGGATAAAGTTAATTTGATTAATTACTTACTTATTATTAGTATCGTGTGATGTAATAATAAGTGAGAGGTAAGTAAGTATTGTAAGGGGGAGAGTGCGTGCTGCATTCCCACAGCCGCTGGCCGGGCGCGTTCGACTGGCCGCGTTACCCCTCTCTCACAGAAGACTACCCTGAAATGTACTGCATTTCCTACTTTATCGTATTTCCCCAATGTGCGTACGAGTTTCGGTAGCGAGTGAGATATGCCAGAGCCCATTCCCATCCCATCCTATCCCTCCCCATTTTCCGAATCCATTCCTTAATCTGCAAAGGTAGTCGGCGCATCCGGGGGCGTGCCAGCGTTTGTCATTCTGGACTGACGTTGGAATGTATCGCGGATGTCTATGGACGACAGTATCCAATTACCATCATCGTGGACTGTACGCTCGTCTGCCGCCTTTTTTCTATAAAAAAGAATGTGCCGAAAAGGCTAACCTTAAAAGGCGACTAAGAAATAACAAATTCGCTACCACAAGCCCTGAGGAACTACTTGTGCCCTTTAATGTAGGGCACAGACCTCCCTTAGTAAATCACTCGGGGGTTTCTGGGCATAATCCACCATGCGGCCCCGGTGGGGATTGGATTGGGAATTGGTACCCGGTGGGTGGGGATACTCATACTACAGATTTTATTTTATTTCTGGAGCATCTGGCCTCACAATGTTTTGCTCTCACCGTTGAACAAGTGACAATTTTTTAAAATCCGTCCGTGCCGAGGATTTGAGGTCACGATCACACTCATTCGACTCATCGGGTATAGGTTAGAGAGCAGTATAATTTACGATATATAATTGACACCACACGGCCGGATTCTTAACAATGTTCTTAACGGATCGAAATGAAATTTGGCACAAAAATGGTTTGCGTATATCACGGATATGGAAATAAACTAGATGACACATCTAGTTAGATGACAAACAGCTAGATGATGATATATGTTCTTATCATAGAAACCTGGTTGGCAACTTATAGGGGAGGTGAAGCAGATGAGGCGGGGTTCAATTAAAAATCAAATTTTTAACTTAATTACTACCGTAATAAGAATGTTCCACTTTCAAAACACATATGAATTAAAGAATTCGAGAGCCAATGAACATAAAACACAGACTCTAAAATGTCTGCCCTAGTGCTTGTATATCATGTCTCTAGTATGTATTCTCAAATCGATGGTGAATACATATACTTCAGTTTAATTCGTAGATTAACCAAAATAGTTCATAGTTCATAACTGTAAAATTATAAAAGTGTTAACCGGTGTTCTTAATTAGGGCTCGTAAATCTCTACAACTTTTATCTTAATATTTCTTTCCTAGAACATGCAGGATATTACAAATTCTCCCTTCCGACTGGTGCCTGCATTCAACGTTTTTTTTTTTTATAACTTTGTACATGTAGGTACATTTTTTAATTCACGACCACATTAAAACCGACTTTGCAATAAGAGAAATGTTTGTAACCCAGTCGGAATTCAGCTAGACAATACGTTCTTACGCAACGTGATAATGAGAGAGATACGACGGCTCCCAGGCAGGCAATTGAAATCTGACTTAACAGCTAAGGCCTAGGATTATTACGATTTACATAGAAACGGTTAAGAGCTGTATAAACGTTGCGGTAATGCGTTGCGTTGACATTTTAATGTTGATGCAACGTGGAAGAAATTATACAATATCACGGAAAATATTACCCATTTCTTCCTATGGCTGCTTAAAACGCGACCGACGGATATCAAAGCTGCTAATAAGTCCTGAGGAACTGCACTACCTCTGAAAGAGCGAACTCGCCAACTCTCTGTGTCCAAGTCTCACTGTGCCCACCAAACATATTAATTTGAAGCATAGCATGTCGGTTAACGAGCCATTTGCCCACCCTTAGGATATAATATGCATTAAGACTCCCTTAATACCTCATACAGATGGCATACTGTCCAACACTTGCATTTAAGAATCCCGTTTTAACGTATTAAATATAAGCGTGCAGTTCACTAATGAACGCGGACAAAATATACGCCGAGTGGACCGTGAGAGTGCTTCCCAGGCGTCCATTGTCCCCCAGAAGGAACCACACTACGTAGAGCCCACAGTAACTCAATTTAATGCAGTTCTCAAAAGTTTTACTTGTGCCTGGCGTGTGCAAGTTCTCTTTCATTTCTACTACAGCTGCAGTCTGTCACTAGTATATTAAGGGCCAGTAAAATTACTTACGATAGGTATTTCACTCGGTATGAGTTACGTCAACCCTGGAAATTTTAATTGACACAAAGAATACGTTTTCGTCTTCTCGTGAATGTAGTAAAAAGCAACTAAATGAAAAACTACACCACATCTAAAACAGTGAAGCCACGAATCCACTTGGCCAGCAGTGTGGCGTTTTCACGCCATACATACATCCCTCACACACAAAACATGAGGATGCCCATGTCCAGCAGTGGATGAAAAAAGTGCTGGTTACCGTTACGGTAGAGAGTAAGTCGCAACTTTTCAGAAACCGCAGAAAAAAAATATAAAAAATCCCATGTTAAAGGCTCCTAAAGTTAAAACAATTAACGAAACAAGCTGTAACACTAAAATTTACTGATAATTTTATATAATAAATGTTACTTACATCAATTGAAAATTCCAGGGATATTTCATGACGTCACTGAGGATATCTCTGGTTTCTGTCAAACGAGCACGTCTTCCATTCAAATTAATAAAAAAAATACAAAAGAAAAATTTCCTCGAGATGCTAGCTAGTGTTTGGGTTACACTTGTGTGTGCGTATGGAAGCATTTATAGCTTTTATATGAAGACTAGCGGTGCCTGCGACTTCGATCGAGTGAACTTGTGATTCCCGTGGGAACTCCATAATCGATCTGGACAAAAAGTACCCCAAATGTTAATCCGGCACATAAACTATAACTATACCAAGTTTCATTAAAATCCGTCCAGTAGATTTTGCAAGAGGCGCGTTCAGACAGACAGACAGTTAAAAATTCTTAAAATGGGTGTTTTAGGTTCTGTACCGTTTGTAGAGTACATTTCAGGAAATATATGTACAGACACGGCTCTGTTACGATTTTATTATATATATAGATATATTACCGTTTATTGTTCGTATTGCGAGGGAACTTTCTTACGGTCGTCAGCACGAAGCTTCAGTGATAACCGCGATGAATAATAAGGTCCAATTAGCTTGTTTATCCATATAATTAATTAGATACATAACCGCTCGTGAAGTAGACAGAGTAATGTATAATTGGTCCAGATTGCGTTTAATGGAGACAGGTCGCATGTCTCGGGAAAACCATTTTATATAACTGATATGGATTCATTGTGAATCGATGGGAAAAATCATACATTTTTCTGAAGGAAATGCTAGTTTTATTTGTCGACGTGATAAGAAATATTTTACTGGTCGATCTGCCGAAAGACCACTGAATGGTTCACACAAAATGTAAAAAAGAATCGTTGTAGACCTCGAAAATGTTGGCGCGAAGAGCTTCACGTTTATTTGAAAGACGAGGTAGATGAAATGGGGGAAGGCCTTTGCTCGCCAGTGCAACACTACAGGCACCTAATACTTAATACTCGTAATACCTACTTCTATTCATGGTAAAGACGCAACACGAAATGCGCATCTATGGCAAATAAAGATTCTGCTGCCGAAATAATTGATTTTGTTTTGAATAAGATGATTAAATACAAGATTTAATAAAATTTAACATTGGTTCTAATTAAGTTTTTATTATCCTATCGAGTCAAATAGCACGAAAAAAGGAGACTCCCTGCAAAGGGTCGGGTAGTTTTGATTTGTAGTGTTGATTTGATTTGTAGTTTGATTTGATTTGTTGTTGAACAAATCAAAACTGAATATATAGATCTTGAAACTTCATTTTAATAAACATTTAATATAGGGTATGAATACAAATAAATACATTCATATACATATAGGGTGTGTACACAATATGTAGTTACCATATTATGATTTTTGTTTTGTAATAAATGTACCCCTAAGGGAAATCCAAATTAGTGTTTATTTGTAAACACCTTAAAAACTGTATTTTAAAAAATGTTAGGTTTACAAAAGTTGTCCTGTACCTATAGTTCAAAAAATGTCTTCCTCTTTAAAGTCATTTATGATTATTTTTGTTATGTAGGCTTCATAAACCTAACTTCATAACCTTCTAACTTCCATTTAGAAGTTATTTTGCAAAAACTAACATCAACTGACAAAATAAATTTTAGAATTTCTTAATAACAAATTCCGATTTTCGAAAATTCGTATCCTGGGTAGGTACCATTTTCGTGTACGGATATCGCACTAGGCAATTTATAGGCAATTCACTCTAGTTTAATTTGTGAAAACGCACTATTTAAGAGATATTTTGCAAAAACCGAAACATAGTCCGAAATTTCGCGGTTTTTTACGGTGGCAGTGCCCGCGGCTGTCTGTCGAGGTTTGGATTTTTAAATAGGGCCCCGCTTCGTTAAACATACCAAAAAATCAAAACTATCCGACCTTTTGCATGGTACGATGTGGGCGTAAGGAAGCATTTATAGCTATCAAAATGATTTAGAAAAAGTTTACTTTCCTGTCCTATGTTGTCCTCTTTTAAACATTATTTTCTAATCGCAACATAACTAAATAATTACGTTTTTCTTCCACACAGATAATCCTCGCAGACGAGTGCACAGAAGCCGAAGGTCGAGCATGGCACATGAAGCACTTCGCCTGCGCCGAGTGCTCGAGACAACTCGGCGGGCAGCGCTACATCATGAGAGAAGCTCGTCCATACTGCTTACCATGCTTCGACAACTGCTTCGCGGAGTACTGCGACGCGTGTGGCGAACCGGTTGGCGTAGACCAAGGCCAAATGTCCCATGAGGGACAGCACTGGCACGCCACAGAAAGATGCTTCGCCTGCCACACATGTCGAACAAGCTTACTCGGTCGACCGTTCCTTCCGCGCAAAGGCGCAATATTCTGCTCCATCGCATGCTCTAAAGGTGAGCCACCGACACCCTCAGATTCTTCAGGCCCTGGACCACGACCGCCGAGAATGCCAAGACCGAGAAGAATGCCATCTCCGAAATCCCCACCAAGAACGCCGCAGAGAGAACCTTCGCCTCACATAGACGCTGATTCGGAACCCAGTTGTTCTTTAGCTCCTGAATCTCCCCCACCACACCCACCGCCTCCACCACACGCTTGTTTAAGCCTTGATCGAGCGTTAGCAGATCTCCGTCTGGAACAATCCATGACAGAACATCAAATCCAACCAACGCCAACGTCAGAACAAAATATAGAAGAACAATCGCCTGAAGAGTGGAAACCGCCGCATCCAGTTGAAGCTCAAGCCGTAATCACACCTGGACATTCATCATCGATGCCTGAACTAACTTTAGTAGACGGAAAAGGATCTCCAAGGAAACCCAGAGGTGGAAGAACTGTGAGATTCTCTGGTGACGATAATGAGGCTTTCGAACCTGATGAACCGGTCAAGAAACAGAAGGTTCGGGATGAAGACGCGAACAGTTACTGCAGCACGTGTTCCTCGTCATCCTCCTCAGCTGAGTCCTATACCTTGCCAACGAGAAGAGCCTATGGAGGTGTGAGAATCTCCTACGTACCAAACGATGCTGTAGCCTGCGCTAAGCGTGAAAGACAGCGTAAGAACGCGCAGCAAGACAAAAACTGTATCATCTCGTGATCCTGGATTCTCTTAGTGCCTCAATATCCCTCCTAGTGACGACAACCTCCGAGCTAAAGACTGAATTTTTGATAGTTTTTGTAAACGCCATAGTATCGTAAGGATTATGTAAATTGTCTTCCTCGAACAAAATTTGTTTTGCTATTTCTTGCCGCGCGCAGGGGGCGTACAGAGAAAACCGTGTAACCCACAAATGATCGAAGAGCCAGGTGTGTGGAAACACGCGGTAGCGCGCGTGTCGGTCGCAATGTTGTGACATCGCCGCCGATGCCTTTTGCTTTATACGTACAAGATTTGTTCCCAATAAAAGGGTTTTTGACAGAATAATAGCAATATAATGTCATTTGTGATTATCGCATTTAAACGCATTCAATTTATACCACCTTTACTTTTGAAAACGTTTGGCTTTATAATATTTTCTAAAGCGGCCTACACTTTGAATTGGACGCTTAATATTATTATGTAAATTTAATATTAATAAAATGCCAGCTTTAAATTATTCAGGACTTTAATATTATGCAAATATTCGCTAAAACATATCGAAGGCTTTTATAGTATCTATTTAACCATATCTATTCATAAAATGATTATTTTATCACCTATCTCTGCCACGTAGCCTAGATCGCTGTACTAAAATAAGAATTTAGTGTTAAGAGAAATATTGTAAAAACGAAATAAGTACAAAATTGTATTGTATTATTTTGAATTACATTTTTGTATTGACATTGTGTGTTCAAATTGTATAAATAATGTTAGGTATAATAATAATATAAACACTATCTAGATTCAATATTGCCTTACATATTAATAATGTAATTGAATTAGAACGAAATTAATACTTTGCATCTGAAGTTTCAACCGTTTGTTTGAAACTGTTTCGTTTCATACAAAATTATAAGTTATTAATTTCAAGAAAAATAAAAACAAACAAGATATCTATATATCTTGTTTGTTTTTATTTTTGCCATAAACAAAAATGCATAATATGCACTTAAACAATGCAGATGTCAGATTTTGACTTTTCATCAGATCATGAACTCCTTGCTTCATGATAAGTATGCAATTTTGTGTAACGAAAAAATATATACAAAAAGTCAAGTATCAGATAAGTTGTTTTATGCCAACAGGCCTGTTTTACTATTAAAACAGGGGACCAAGTTTGATAGCGGGCCTTGGGAGAGACATTGAAAGCGCAAAAGAGACACGAGCTGATGGTACTCGTATGCTCTGTCAATGATATGATGTGGCCGTAATGGTCTTTCAAGAGTCACCGGACATGTATGGTTTAGGGCGAGCGCAGAAGGCGCTCAGCCAAGAGCAAAGAGTGTATGCAGAAACGAACTTAAGGGCTCCCCCGCCGGTAGATCGGCGGAAGGAACGGACCTCGGTGAGAAGCGCCCAGACACATACCGATACCTGGTAAAAGTGTTGACTGAAAGCCGGTGTGTGTTCACGGTGTAGCGAGGATGACGTCCTCGTCTCTGACGCCGGGGAGGCATGGTGGTGTGATATAGTATCACAACAGCAATATATAAGGTTGGGGAAAAGTTCACATTTTCGTATTTTATATACAAATTCAAGACAATTTTTTTAAAAGTTTAATAACATTTAATTATAATATATATGTGCCGTTTTGTTCTATAACTTGTTGTCATCTTGTAGGTAGTGACATGATCCCGTTGCTGTAGAAATTTTGGGATTATTGGTCAAAAAATTGCGACAAGTAGTTTTAACAGTCCTCTCTTGATGTTAACCTTACACTACCTAAAGAATTCTGAAGAGACCGAAACAAGTGGAAAACTGAGGGCGCAAGGTCAGGGCTATATGGTGGATGCATCAACACTTCCTAACCAAGCTCTCTCAATTTTTGCTGAGTGACCAAAGATGTGTGTGGTCTGGCGTTATCATGATGAAAGACTACACCCTTTCTGTTGATCAATTCCAGGCGTTTTTTCTCAATTTCTTGCTTTAGTCTCATCAGCTGTTGGCAGTAGAGATCCGAATCGATGGTTTTGCCCGGCGATAAAAGCTCATAATAAACGATGCTCTTCCAATCCCACCACACACACAACATCACCTTATTGCACGTTAATCCGGGTTTCGCCACAGTCTGTGGATCTTGGCCGCACTTAGACCGTGATCTTTTCCGCACGTTCTTGACGTAACACTTCTCATCACCAGTGATCAATCTTTTAAAAATGGTTCTATTTCACTGCGTTTTAATAGAGAATCACAAACGGGTACACGGTTCATTAGGTTTCTTTCAGTGAGCTCGTGTGGTACCCAAATATCGAGCATTTTTTGGGAATCCAGACTTTTTCAAATGAGTCAAAATTATTTTGAGGTCAATGCCCAGTTCATCAGCAATGTCGTAACTACTTATATGCCGATCTTGCTGCACTTTTTCACAAATGGCGTCAACTTTATCGGTAACAGGGCGACCGGAGCGAACTGCATCTTTAACATTAAGATTTCCTCACTGAAAACGCTTAAACCAACTTTGTACTACTCTTACTGACACTGCATTAGGTCAATAAACGGCACAATGTTTTTTCACGGCGGCATTTTTCCCTTTTTTGTAATAAAACTTTAAATGTATCGAATTTCTTCGTCAGATTCACTCATTTTCTTAGACAGAAAAACAATTGAAAAATGGCAGGAAACAGATTTTTATTTTTTTATTTCTTTGTTATAAATGTTACCTGTTTAATGGTATCATAACCACCCAGGTGCAAACAGTTCAATCAAAGATATTGGATCACATCTTCATACATACAAAATACGAAAAGACTTTCTCCTCGACCTATTATTACTTTTTAGAACATATTGTTACTGTTTAACATAAACTCATTACCCTCTTTTTATGTCGGGTCTGATTATGTGACAAGTCATACAAATCACGATATGCGAATTAATAACTAAGTTTAATTGTATTAACATTTTCGTTAAAGATTCCTAGATCGAACTTTTTTTATTATTTTTGTATCGTCGACTTTAAAATTTAATTGAATTGAAAAATCTACTCAAATTGACGTAAGGCTTTAATACTCCCCTATCCAAAAATGTATAATTTTATACTAAACTATTAATTGTACAAATAAATTAGTTTGATAACGAAACAATTGTAGGTAATGTTTTGTAAGTTATTTGTAACAACGAGGTGAATAAAATGTTTTTGAATATACATATCAGTTTATTTTTCTTTTCCTAATAAGTAGAGATCGGATATTCGGGTGCATATTTACCTACAAGGTATAAAAGGTATACAAGGTATGGAAGCGGCTTCTTAAAATAATCTATTCCAAAACCGAAATCCCGGAATTTCACAACTAATAGGATGCTTATTTATGAAACTCCTCAGCAGTTTTGAAGGTCTGATGGTGACCAGGACAGAGTCGATAGGATCTAAGGCACTATTGAAGATATAAACTTCGGGTTCGGACTCAAATTCTTAATTCTTATGGCAATTTGTAGGAATGCAGTTCTGAGGGTCTTAGGGATTAACTTTACAACTTTAGGTATATGCATCGTATTCTATAGCCGGAACATAAAATTTGTCGATCCCGGGATTGCGGCATTCGCCAGTAACAAAAGTGTACTCCATACTTATTAAACTTTAAGTAAATATGCACCCAAATATCCGATCTATACTAATAAGTAATAAACTCAATTATGTAATAATTACGTGTAATAATTATATATGGTGTATTGAAATTAACCTGCCTCATTCTAAAGGGCTACTGTAAAAGTAGATAATATATAATACATATACGCCATTATTTCATTGATATTCTACCTTTTATTATAATGCACATTAATTATCATTTATCATTGTAAATAAGGTCATACTAGCCTATGTAAGTCAGTACTTACTACTGGTATTAATTATCCATTTCGCCACGCGGAAGATCATACGGCGTCAGAGAGTTCAAACATAACGCGGTTACAGTTTATTGGAAATCCCTATTTGATTTGTTCAGCAAAAAGTAAACGTGATTAATGTTCGTTTCTTATTAACGTAAATTATTAAAATGTCGTCTAGATTTGAACTTTGGAATGATGCAGGTTTATTTTAATGACACCTTATTCGAACACACTAATATTATAAATCCGTAAGTATGTTTGTTTGTCTGCTTATATCGTGTCTTCGCGACTAAACTGCTGAAACGATTTTAATGAAATTTTCCAGAGAAATATTGAGATCGACATCGGCTACTTTTTATCTCGGAAAACTGATTGAAATTTCCATGGGAGAAAAGTAACTTTTAAAACGAAATCCACACGGGCTGCAGGTAAAAGCCAGCTTTCACATTAATAGGTACTTAAATTACATTTATAATGTATACTGTCTAAAACTTCGTGTTATTATCCGAGCAAAGGGACCTTATTGTCGGTGTGGACTTATTCAAATCAAATCCTTTATTTTGTAAGAATTACATCAGAGTTACATTAGATGCACGTAACAACCACAAGTCCCGTTATACAAGGCAGGTCAAAATTGTTCATTATGTCCTGTCTTAACAGGCGTGCAAAATTTAAGTTATGTAGCCATATCAAAACTTAGCAATTATTAATATAAATATACTAAACTAATTTAATATATGAGTCAATGCAGATTATAAGTCAATAAATCAATTAATACCAACAATATATATTTTTTTTATGGTCGAAGGCGGCAGACTAGCATACAGTCCACCTGATGGTAAGTGGATACTGTCAACCATAGACATCCGCGATACATGCCAACACTAGTCCATAATGTTAAGCGTTGGCACGCCCCCGGATGCGCTGCCTACCTTTGGAGATATAGGAATGGATTGAGAGAAGGGGATGGGAAAATGGGGAGGGATAGGATGGGAATGGGCTCTGGCACATCTCACTCACTACCAAAACACGTACATATATTAGGGAAATAAGATAAAGTGGGAAATGCAGTACATTTCAAGATAGTCTTCTATGAGAGAGGGGTAACGTGGCCAGTTGAGCGCGCCCAGCGGCCGTTGGATTGCAGCGTGCACACTCCTCCTCAAAAAAATATATTTATGAATTACAATTATTATTAATTTATAACGTCTTTATTATTTTTTTCATTTAGACTGTAGAGCGAAGACAGTCTTAACCGTTATCCAAATGTTGCATCCACTGTGATTCTCGTTATTAAAAATATCAATATTATACAAATCATTTTGACTTCGGTTAAGGTTTTAAAACTTAAAACTTCGTTGTTTCAAGATTTTGGTTAAACATAAACATGCTCTAACATGTAATTTTTATGATAAAACAATTACAAGATATATTAATTGAATCTTCCGGGCTACTTGGCCGAGGTCTTCTGGAAGATTCAATTAATATGGACACCGGCCGAGAAAGCCTACACTCCAATTACAAGATATGTTTATTTTTTAACATTTCACTCGTCTCCTAGATAGTCTCATAATTAGATTTCACTAGTAGTGGGAATTTAAAAACTTCTATACATATAATAAAATCGTGACAGAGCCGTGTCTGTAAATTTATTTTTTTAAAAAGTCGTTGCTACGTATGATACAGAGCCTAAAACAACATTTTTTGGAATTTTTGTCTGTCTGTCTGTCTGAACGCGGATCGGGCTAAAGCTCTGGACGGATTTCAATGAAACATGGCGTAGTTATGAACTTATGCCGGGATCTGCCGGGTCAACATTCATAGTACATTGTTACCCTAGGGGTGAAAGTGACTTATTTCAGTCCCGAGACTGGGTTTGGTGCCCGAGCGCAGCGAGGGCGCCAATAGGTCGGTAAACACTGTGCTTTTCATTACGAATACAAGGAAAGTAAAAATAAAACTACTAATTAGCAAAATAAAAAATGAATGAATTTTATTTCATAAATCAACAACTTTGGTGAGATATTTATTTAAAGTTTATGGTGACATTAGAGCAATTATTTATAGTTAGTGAAATGTTTTTTCCGGGTATTTTCATATTTGATATTTTCTGGGATACTTGAGTTTCCACAGTATCCAGGGATTCTTGGGTGAATAACGCTCACCCTAGGGTGTATTGGGCTATTTTCACTTCGCTCCACAGGCAACTTCGGACCTACTTTCAGAGTATGAGTAATGAAAAGGTTATTTTATACATATCAATTATAGAGTTCCCACGGGAATCAAGTCAATCAAACTTTAACGTCAACGCACGCGAAGTCGCGGGCATTGCTAGTATCACATATAAAAAACAAGTCAAGTTAACAAATTACGAGTGTCCACAAAAACACTAAGTCCATGAATCACTTTGTGGCTAATTACACATCTTCGTAAGTACAAAGTGAGACATTGTGTGTCCTGCTGTTATCAGTGAAAGTACCGTTTGTCCGTCTGCGTATTGACACTGCGATGTATGTGGGAAAACTACGCACAATTGTAACATGTATCTTTACAAGATTATTGTTTTCACAAAAAGTGGAGTTAACCCGTTTTGCGGGAGACTTATCGGCTTAATTTCTCTTTTTGATATGAAGTTGATCTATTCAATTGTTATCTATTTTGGGCGTCTAAGCAAAAAGGGTCCAGAACTTAGCTAATAGCTCTTTATTTTTTCTTTTATGTACGAAGGCGGGAGATGAGCATACAGTCCACCTGATGGTAAATGGACACTGTCCCCCATAGACATCCGCAGTACATGCCTACATTAGTCCAAAATGACAAACATTGGCACGACCGCGAATGCGCTGCCTACCTTTTGAGATATAGGGCTGGGTTTGGAGAAAGGGTTGGGAAAATGGGAAGGGATAGGGGATGGGAATGGGCTCCGGCACATCTCATTCACTACCGAAACACGTACGTACATTAGGGAAATAAGATAAAGTGAGAAATGCAGTACATTTCAAGGTAGTCTTCTGTGAGAGAGGGGTAACGTGGCCAGTCGAGCGCGCCCAGAGGCCGTTGGATTGCAGCGTGCACTCTCCCACTACAAATTGCTTTTTCAGCAAAGTAAATAAAAAATCAAACGAACAAAACCCAGCAAATACACTTCTTTTCCTGTCAAATTGGAGCCAAACAAGTTTTTAGTAACATTCCATAAAGTTTTCTCATTTCGCTATCTTTTCATTCATATTTTATTGACCATCAATAAGTATGGCCGTTCGTCTGACAAGTTTTAACGTCTTCGTATATTGGCGAATTTCTCGCTGACAAGGAAATGGTATAACACACATTTTTTTTATTATTTTTTATGTATCATAATGCAAGATATCAACCCATCCCATCCTATCCCTCCTCATTTTCCCAACCCTTTCTGCCAATCCATTCCTTAATCTGCAAAGGTAGGGTAGCACATCCGAGGGAGCGCCAACGTTCGTCACTATGGACTTTATGATGGTTTGTTGTTAGTACTCTGGACTGATGTTAGTATATATCACGCATGTCCGCAGGACGACAGTATCCACTTGCCATCAGGTAGACTGTATGCTCGTCTGTCGCATTTTTTCCACTTTACCGAGGGAAAACTTCTCTACCATATGGACTATTTAAATGAAACTATTACACATCTTGAGATGAGGACAAGAGAAAAATGGCAGAAAAGAAAGAACAATCTTTATTTCCATTATAAATATTTTTAGACTGGAAAGAAAACGAAAGAGTAAGAAATACTGCCGTAATTTTACCACACTTGCTATAAATTAAGACATTATAAGAAAATATATTATGAGAAAAGTGACATTTAGTTTTTTTTTTATAAATAAAAGTAGGCAGACGAGCATACAGTCCACCCGGTGGTAAGTAGCGATTTGTCCAGAATGACAAACGTTGGCACACACCCAGACACGCTGCCTGCCTTTGGAGAAACGGTTGCGAAAATGTCGAGGTATAGAATAAAATAAGAATAGCCTGGCTCTGTCTTTTAGTGAGATTTTAGTGGAATCATATGAAAATAACATACTTTTTTATAATTTTATCCGTTAGACAATGGTTCTAAAACCTTTACTTATAGAAGAGACGACTGACAGGAGTACGGGACACGGTGACCACTTACCATCTTGTAAACCGCCCATGCGACTAATTTTAATTTTCAAATAATTATCGACATTTTAATCAAATTTCAAATTAATTCCTTTGAACCGACCAAAATAAGTAACAGTGTTTAATTATGACATGAACACCTAAAATATAATCGATAATCGAATTTAATAAGCGTCGGTTTAAAGTTCTTAAAACATATACCATAAGTAGGAAATTTTTAGTTGCATATTGCCATCGGATAGACTTACCTATAATAAACCCTTTGAATAATGAATAATAATGAATCGCTACGCACATGAGACTGACAGCAATTTTGGTAAATTGTTATTTATATATGCTCGAGGCCATTGCCAAAAACAGGCAATGTAGACGGCTAGACCAATTCTTAGGCCGTTCAGACATGAAACGGGCAGACATTTCTTAGCAAAGAGTGAGGACACGTGATTTATGACTATTGCCATGCCTTGAGCCGCCAAATTGTATGTATATGTAACATTTGTACATAAGGCAAAGGGACATGTTTGAAACATGCGACATTCGTTATTTGACGCAATAGAATTTTGTTTTCTTATGGATAAGGGCGGCAGACGAGCATACAGTCCACCTGATGGTAAGTGGATACTGTTGCCCATGGACATCCACTATACATGCCAACATCGGTCCAGAATGACAAACGTCAACACGCCCCCGGATCCGCTGCCTGCCTTTGGGGATTTACAGGAATGAATTTGGAAGAAGAGTTGGGAAAATGAGGAGAGAGGATAGGATGGAATGGGCTCTGCCATATCTCACTCACTACCGAAACACATTGGGGAAATGGAATAAAGTGGGCAATGCAGTACATTTCATGGTAATCTTCTGCGAGAGAGGAAAAACTTGATCACAGTCGAGTGCGAATAGCGGCTGAGGGATTCAGCGTCCACCCGCTCCCCTCCTAATTTTTTATAGAAAAAAAAAGGCGGCAGACGAGCGTACAGTCCACCTGATGGTAAGTGGACACTGTCGTCCATAAACATCCGCGATACATGCCAACATCAGTCCAGAATGACAAACGTTGGCACGCCCCCGGATGCGCTGCCTACCAACGCAGATTAAGGAATGAATTGGGAAAATAGGGGGGGGATAACGTTTTAATATTCTATTCTCTCGAAAAAAATGATATTTTATACTTTGAACTTTGTTTTTTTTTCTCTGAATAATTTAGTAACCTTTTTGCTTGAATGCCCACATATTTATACATTAAACAAATTTTAAACGTTTACCTATTTTATATGGGTATATTTTTGTTTTACTTCATTAAAAAACCCAAAATTTAATTTTCACCGTGTAATTATAACAAATCAATAAATAACCTGTACCAAATATATGTAAGCGTGAAATCTCTACGAACCCCTAACCGTAACAAAACGACCCCTAGATACTAAAATTCAATTATAACTTAACCCTTCTATGCACATGGGCGGTAGAAACCAACTCTACGACAAGTGTGTCGCGAGTTGTTATTAACTTATTATTGCTGTATTAACATGGTGATTAATGACTTTGACTGAAATATGTAGTCAAGCAACTGAAAATCATTCAAATCTAGCCCTTATGTCTATCCAATTGAATGCCTGTAGGTATAAATTGGCTTGCTGCAGTTATTGTGTACTGTTTAAGTCGGCGGCGAAGGATTGACTCAGAACAGATTGCGAAGAAGCGACATACGATTAATGTTAAGGCAATTCGCTGTACTTATGTGGAATTTATTGACATTTCACGAATTTCATGATGCACGTTTGTATGCATGCACGTGATTTTATGTGCTATCCTCTTTAACTTTATCGGTATTAGAGAGATAGTTTATTTTATTTTTATTTTATTTAAGGAATCGACAATCACAGCAACAGTTGTTTAGTAATAATAATTCCTGTAAGTAGCACGACTCATAACCATAACGGAAAAAGAACAGAATCAAAAACATACAACTTATAAAACATCAAAAACATCAAAATATACATATATACAAATATACATAAAAACATCAAAAATATACAACGTGTCATCGAAATAAGCCGAATACGTCCGAAGCCTGGAAACGCGTCAACTAATTTAAAAAATATAAAACACTTTTGTTTTAGGAAATAGAGGGATTTTAGGGAATAAATCAAAAGTTAAAAACAATTAATAATTTGGTTGTTGCATCTAAAACATTTTTTTCTCGGAATGCCTAAATTCTTGGGGCCCAAAAGGCCTTTCAAGAGTCACCGGACATGTATAGTTAAGGTTGAGCGCAAAAGGCGCTCAGCCAGGAGCAAAGAGTGTGCGCAGCAACGATAAAGCATTTGTAGCGCTCCTTACTCAGTAGTTGCAGGGTAAAGATCGCGCGGGACGTGCGCGGCCTGACGACGCGGCACTGGTGACGCACGTAAAATGCAACTGCGCGTAATATAAAAGATAATATACTAGAAATTAACAATAAAACATGAGGAAAAAACCTATTGTAAAATCTGGTAGACTCGATTTCTACTTTCGATACTGGACAATTTTCTGGGTTGTTTCAATGACACAGTAAATACCTAGGTACCTAGCCACTGCATAGTGAATGCTGGTGTGGGCCATTTTGTGACGTAAAAAATAAAATAAATATTTATACCCCTATGGTGTCGCGTCTACGAAATGTTAGTAGTATTTGAACAAAAACTCTATGATATAGGAAGGGGTGAAATTAACCCCTAGCGCTATTATATTGTCACTGCGCTGAGTGGCACATTTATAACAATTCATTTGAGTTTTCAGGTCGATTGCGCTGTTGCGGCTAATTTAGATGGAGAGCAACCTAAATACATATTAATGAAAACCATTTATTTGTTTGTGAAATTAGTACCGAACTAGTGGTAGTAACTTTCGTTTATTAGATTTTAATGAATATTTAATGACGCGAAAAATCATTTCATTTGTTATAATGTGGAAACACGAATTTCTAATATTTAGGCAAGTATATATGGAAACACGAATTTCTAACAAAGTATGTAGGCAAGTATATAGGCGAATTTCAATTTGTATATAGGTACGTTGGATTTTAACAGGAAAAAGAATCGTTACAAATTTTTTTTACTGTATTTCGTTTCAATATACACAACATGAAGTAACTGTCGTAATTGATCGCGTAACTGGGTTGCGGGTAATTTTCTATCTACAAAGGAATTGTCAACTTAGTCGCATATTACGACACCCACTAAAAGAGATATTACAATAATATACAGTATATTTACTGTATATCTATTGGGCGCAATCGACTGGCCACGTTACCCCTCTCTCACAGAAGACTACCTTGAAATGTACTGCATTTACCACTTTATCTTATTCCCCTAATGTACGTACGTGTTTCGGTAGCGAGTGAGATGTGCCAGAGCCCATTCCCATTCTAACCCTCCCCATTTTCCCAACCCTTTCTCCAAATCCATTCCTATATCTCCAAAGGTAGGCAGCGCATCCGGGGGCGTGCCAACGTTTGTCATTTTGGACTAATGTTGGCATGTATCACGGATGTCTATGGGCTACAGTATCCACTTACAATCAGGTGGACTGTATGCTCGACCGCCGCCATAAAAAATAAATGTATACGGATGCCCATTTCAGTAGGTATGTAGATTAGGTAAGGTTTAAAGTAACTCCAGTGACTTAATTTCTGTTCGCTAATAAAATAATAATTTTCTCATGTAGTCGAGGGTTTAAGGAGTATAAATAAACCTTTAACCCTATAACCACCGATATAACCTTTCAATATAAATATTACGATCCTTCTATTTTTTATTGTATTAGTAACCCCACTGGCAAACTCACAAACAAAAACACAAATTGCAAGTTATCCATTTACATATTTTTTTACATAGTAACAGAGCTACATGTTATATTAAAATGTATTGCCGTTTTCCCAAAGATATAAAAATAAAAGTTTCCAATTTGACCTCCCACAATACAACCCTATCGCTTGTCACGCTTTGGTCCCTACATCCAACATTAATTTCACACCTATAAAAACTAACCTTCCAGTGATAGCCGTCAGAAGGCATTAGAGAGCAATTTGTTGCGTAGTCAACCCCCAGCGCGCCGCGCGTGAAGCGTACAGGCACAGGTGGCGTCACGGTCCCCGCGTCCACCTGATCGCTTATTGATTACCGCTGCGATTTGTTAACTCACTTGTTGGAAGACTGGCTGTTAATAGGCTGTTTTGATTTCTTTTTCTTCAAAGAAAGATAACAATTTTAAAATATGAATATTTATTTTTATGGAAGATTTATAGTCATTTGAAATATAAATTTAGTTATAACGACAAAATATAATACGTAACAAATGTTGTTAATTAAATCTCTACATTTGACTACTAAATAAACATTTAGGCCTAATCTATCTATCTATTGTATATAAAAATGGATGTTGGTATATCTGATGTTAAAGACTTCGACACTGTTTGACCGATCACCATGAAAGTTGGCACATACATGTATTTTTTCATGGAGAAGTTTTTTAAGCTATCGACTTGGTTGTAACTCACCACTAGATGGCGCTGCAGCACATCAACTTCTATACCGTTCAACCGATCGCCATGAAAATTAGTATACGTAGTAGGTATTTGACAACGGAGAATATTTTCGAGCTATCGACTTTATCGTTCAACCGATCGCAAAAGTTGATTAAGTCAACTTAAATGATGATTAGTAATTAGTAAATATTACTTCATTACTTTCGGATATATTTTCTTTTTTAAGTGATTAACGTTTAAAAATTAAGTTACGTTAAAATTAATTACGTTTATTTATTTTTTTAACTGGAAATATAAGAAAATAGTATTATTTTCAATGCGGCAAGACATGAAATTTTCAAAAAATAATACCTAAATATTAAACAACTCATATTATACCATACCATACTATCAGCCTATGTCTCTCCACCGCTGGATACAGGCCTCTCCCAAGGCTCACACAAGATGTCTTATCATATCATAGAGAATTAAACGACATGACTTGACGAGTTGACAAGTCTACTTTTTAGGGGTTATTTGGGTATTGGAGCTAAATAACCCGTGAAAAGTAGGCTTATGTTAGCCACCCTGGTAAAAATTAGTTTCTTCGAAAAGAAAATTATTATAGCTTGGTATATTTACGATAAATCAATAAAACTTATCAATCAATTAAACGTCATCTAGTCTATGGTATTCGCATATCGACGCGTCATTAGTATTTTCGGCCCTTCAATAGTCATATAACGTTCGACCGTGATTTACCGTCGTCATCCAAAATCCTCCAACTATATATTTTAAACATATATACTTGTAGACAACAGTGATACCATCCAAATTGATTATTATAATGAGAATCAAAAAATCTTGATAAAAAATAATCTTTAAATTAAATTGTCTTTTGACTTTTTAATCTAGACCCGAGGGAATTAGATTTGACTCCATATGTCATATCTGGACCTATGTATAAAGTACCAAAACCAATGGGATTGAATTCGACTCCCTGTGTACCAAGAGTATTTAAAGTTATTTAATTCAAAAATTCAACTAATTTGAAACTGGAGATTTCAAATAATGTAACACCAGCCTTTACATAATTTAATGATATTAGCCATTAGTAATGCCATTTGGCATATCCATTACTTTTAGATTTGCCACTAAAGGGGGTTAGTACCTATATGTATTTTCATATACAGTAAGTAACAAAGTCAGTAAAACAGTAGAAAAACAAACAAACAATGGAATCGATAACCTGGCGCAACCCTTAGTAATTTGATCGCTTGTAGATTGTACTTACTATGTTACACCATCAAACGTACACATACACACAAAACCCATAACAAGTACGTAATCAATTGTAATCACAAAGTTTTGTAAGTAGATTTGTTATGGTCTAAATATTCGATTAAAAATTCTAGAAATCAAGTGACCTTGGTACAGTCGGAACAAACAGTTCTATCTTCCTACCCTTCCTTTATTAGTTGTACCAGAAGTGTTTTTAGAGTTGCATAAAAGCCTTTTTCCAAATACCCTAACATCCACTGCAGGACATGGGCCTTATAATGCATATGCCTTGTGCATATGCACGGCACGCTGACCAAGTGGGTTGGCGAGTCCACTATTTTAGAGGTGGTGTAGTTCCTCATGGCTTGTAGTAACGATAGCTGCTTAGTTATCTCTTAGCCGCCTTTTATAGCGGCCATTGCAAGAGATGGAGTAGTGCTATTATGAAAATGACGGCTATTCACAATGTTCGATATATGAAATTGGAACATTCCAAATTAAATATTGTAATTGACTTTTAAGTCTTGAGATAGCCGACTTCTTGCAGCTGTAAAACATGCTCTTGCAGGCATTGGTACATATTTCTTTTATAGAATAGATGGCAGACGAGCGGGTGGGCCACATGGTGGTAAATGGTCACCGCCGCCCATGGACATCGGCAACACCATGGTGCTTGCGTGTTAGCTGCCGACCTTGCGCAGCTCTCCTGTTCACAGCTCTCTTGAAGAGCCCCATATCGAAGCGTAGCGGAAACACCTCAGCTGGCAGTTTATTTCATAACTTTCGGGTTCGCGGTATAAAGTGTCTTTTTGACCGCACTGTACGCAACGACTATATGTCAAGGAAGTGCGGATGAACCGCATGACGATGACACGTGTCGGCCGGCTTTAGAATAGATCCACCCCATCTCTTTTTGAGTATCGTAAAAGGCGACAAAGGAGCAAGCGGCTACCACAAGCCCTTAGGTATTGCACCACCTCTAAAAGACTGGACTCGCCAACCCATGCATGAGGCATAAGAAGGCCCAAGTTCAATTGTCAACGATGATTACCGCTGGACAACGGGCTGGTTACGGCTATCAGTACCTTTTAACAATATTTTTATAACAAAGTAGTCTCGTAAATTACTCAAGTACCAAAGAATTAATGAATCATGCAACTAGATATGTAACCAACATGTACATTCCCTAACTTGGACAAACAAACCTACTTTCCTCGAGTCTTTTACGCAGGCCCATAGCTTACGCACTGTACAATGTCCATTTCCACGCTACCTGTAAATAATTAAATAATGCGAATTCCAATAAAATGACCCATTAGATTAACAAAGTTCTAACTACCACAGGCATGTAAACAAACGTGGAACCCTGACATAGTGAGCGCTTTGCACCGGCAAGGACGTTCGATTATGACTCAGCACACGTCTTGTCAACTTGACAGCTGTTTGCGCGGTAAACTGCGTATGGTTACAGCGAAAAAGTTTGACGACATTCTGACTCAGGTCATTCACTGTAATTTGGTAAACGTCCGGAAACCAAAAAGGGCCATAATACTATATAATTACACTTTGATTTCAAAAAGGGCCATAATACATATTACACTTTGATTTTAAGAATTTTCATTGTAACTTGATTTACGCCTTAAACTGACCTTTGTATTGTTACTTTTCTATAAACAAAGGGTAGCCAACAACAGACAAAGAAAAAGTCGACCTGAACAGTTTTATATGTATAGAGAGAAGGTAGCAAAGAAAGAGAGTCCAGACAATACCGTGCCATACAATACCAAAGTAAATACCGTCGCTCAAGGATATCTTCGATGCATGCCACAATCAGTCAAAAATGACAAACGTTGACACATCTCCGAATGCCACGTCTTCCTTTGGATATTTAGAAATGGATTGGGAAAAGAATTGTATGGGATGGGAAATTGATAGGGAATGATTTTTCCATATCCTATTACACTTAGGTACCAATATTTCTTGGGAGGAATAGAAATGCAATGTGTTAAATAAAGTATAATAAATACAAGGAGTTTCCTTTATCAGATTATTTCCATCCCTCATGGGATTGAATAGGATAGGATGGGTAGGGAATATAATGAAAGACTCCTCTAATCATATCACACGATGGTATGTTATGGGAAATGTGTTCTGACACGTTATATTTCAGTCTTCAGTGTACATACAGTCTTTGTATAGTAAATCAATAGAAAAAGAAATACCTATATTTTTTATTGTTAAGGTTTGTAATAAAATAGACCATAAGTTTTATTGACATAGTATGCCCGATGACAGTAAAGTGTAAGTACTACGTAAGCACTGAGATCTGCTACATCTGTAATTAACTTTTTTTGTACACATTTTACATTGTTTAGACCAGATTTACAATATTAAAATGAATACGTACAATAGATTATTCTGTTTCGATTTCGCATTAATGTTTTTCGCATTAATAAACATCTTGACAATTTCTTATTTTTTCAACAAGCATAAGATCTCTATTTTGTTTCTCGGTTTATACAAATGACCTAGTTAGTACACTATAATTTGAAATGATGAACTTTAAAATGCGTTTTAAAGTTGCATGCGATAAAGAAACTACCTACTTACATGTATCTACATGTTATATCATTATATAAATAATTATCTGTACGTAGACACGTTCAGAGTAGGAAAACAACTTTAATCATCAGCCTGTTACCGGCCAATGTCTAATTATGAAAATGGCAAATTTAATAATAAGTTAAAACAATAAGAGAATGCTAAAGTCCACATCTGCTGTGTGGTAATCATTAGTTCCAGGACAGATGTTTTTGATAGACATTTGATAAGAGATCAGACTTGACTAATTTTTCTCTAGTCCATTCCAATTCCAATCCCAATTCAATTTGCCGAAGACAAAACCAAATCAATGAAATATCTCAGTTTTTCATTGTACTCGAATGTTTATAACAATAATGACTATACGAGTATATTATTATGGATGACCTGCTTCATTCTACGGTATCGATCCCACTCTTACGGGCGGTTTAGAGCCCTTACGGCATTCGGAGAGACGTTGCGTCTCTCTGTGTGTTCTACCGCCTGTACAATGGGGTATGCTATGGAACGAACTCCCTCAAGAGGTCTTTCCATTACGCTACGATATGGGGTTCTTCAAGAAAGCTGTCAATAAGATTTTGCAAGGTCGGCGGCGCGCCCGCATGCCCCTCGGTGTTGCAGATGTCCATGGGCGACGGTAACACCTACCACCATATAGGAAAGTTTGCTCGTCCGCCCACTTCTCTATAAAAATAAAATAAAAATTCTAAGAAATGCTAAATCTCGTAGATCAGTAATAATTTTAAGGGTGCCGGTGATCTGTGCTATAGGTTTATGTTTCATTTGCATAGTTTTTAAGGGAGCATATTTATCAAAGACTTGTGGTATCAGCGAAATATCTCAACATTTAACTTTAAGTCTAGGACAAACATGCAGTCTTGATGAATGAAATTATAGATATGTAAACAATTATTACACCACTATTATATATGGTCGTGTCGCTTTCACGCATCCCGGCCGAAAGTAATACACATCGACTATGATCGGCTAGCTCGGTTTTGTAGAGCGCCGTCTCCGTCTTAACGCGGCGCGACAGAGACGACGCTCTACAAAATCAAAGCTAGCCGATAGTCTCTTTCTAAAGGCCGATGTGTATTACTTTCGGCCGGGAAGTGTACCTCGAGGCGACATGTTTGTTTACATTTTGGACAAATTGGATTGAAACTTACCATAGGTCCATTCGTTTTGATTTTTTAAATAACAGATGCTAAATTTTGCACACTGGACTTCTTTTGGCAGCGTTTAAACGGAAAATTTAATTGATTTTCGGAAGGATCTAGCTCCTATAAGAAACGACTAATCAAAAAATCAAAAAGTAGGAACATGCCTATGGTACCTACTAGTAGAAATCTATAGATATAAAATGTACCACAGACAAACCAGCGCAACATCAGCCAGTATGTGTAAAGATTATAAAGGTTCATATACACAAGGAAAGTTTCTCGAACGGTTAGGACGAGAATATTGCATACAATTCTCGTATGGGACCAAACTACATACAACTCTCGCTTACAACTGTTCACATGATGATAAAAAGTCGACGATAACAGGGCTAACACTGATCAGATGATTCTAGTATAAACAGTTGTTTATACTAGCTTCTGATCGATGCTCGAGAAGCTCGCATTCTAGATACTCTCCTTGTGTAAATGAGCCATAAGGTCGGCGCCACCAATGCGCATGCGCGGGTACCTGCAGATTGCATGATTGCCGCATGATTGGTTGATTGTCTCGTCGAGCTGTCACTTTTGAATAACATCCTTATAAACCAGCAATGACTCAGCTAGGAATTGCTCTGTTTACATTTTACAAATACTCGTAGATACCTACTTTAAACCAGTTATAACTGCTTTAGTTTGAAGAAAATTCTAGGACTGGCTTCTTACTCTTACTTTCTGGTGGAGCAGAAAGACTGAATATATACAAAACATAACATATAAAAAACATAACAAAGCTGTGTCTGTAGAGTAATTTCTTTTTTAAAAGTAATTGCATTGTATGAAGTACGAGACTAGAACCCAAAACAACAAGTTTTGGAATTTTTGTTTGTCTGTCTGTCTGATCAGTGATCTGATCACGCATATTTTAATTAAACTTGGCATAGTTGTAACCTATATGCCGAGTTAACATTTAGAGAACTTTTTATCCAGATCCATTATATAGTTCTCACGGGAATCAAGCTAACCACATATACTCTAGCGTCGAAGACGCGGGGACTCTAAATAAATCTTTCAGAATGAAATTGGTAGTACCGTAACCGTAGCCAGCCGTATTATCGTCCGCGGCTGGACTCGAACCTTCTCATGCACATTGTCTTGTGCATGGGCCTTAAAACAGCACACTGGCCAAGCGAGTCGGAGAGTCTACTCTATTAGTG
Source organism: Sesia apiformis (assembly GCA_914767545.1). Lineage (NCBI taxonomy): Eukaryota > Metazoa > Arthropoda > Insecta > Lepidoptera > Sesiidae > Sesia > Sesia apiformis. The sequence goes on from OU611964.1 coordinate 846,240, forward strand.
GTGATGTATTCCTCAGGTCCCATAGTAGCCGGTTTTGTTATCTCTTAGTCGCCTTTTACAACACTCGCGGGAAGATATGCCATTCTAATGCCGGCCGACTTTTATTACTGATCTAAGTATTATCTACAGATGTTTTCCTTCTTTCATCGTTAGTCATTATCTCCAAACCCAAACAGATGTTCAACTGATAGAGAAAAAATTAGACAATTTAACTAAAACAGCAAAACAATAGTCTTTATCTCTTTTTGTTGGAACAACACGTGCAATGTCATAAAGATGAGGATAAGGCGAAATGTTTCTCACTTACCTGGTTCTTCAATTGTTTATGGCTGGCGCCTAACATTTACAACAAATGAGTTTCTTAGTAAGTATTGTTTAGACTATGGTTAGCAAAAAAATCACAGATGTGGTTCAGACCATGCTTTAAACAATGTATTAGAAAATAACGTGCTGTGATTTGTATATTGCGTAAAAACACAGTAAGATGGTTGTCGTTATTCATAATTATACTTATACAGAGTTTTATATATTAACTAGCTGTGTCCAGCATGCGTTGCAATGCGTTAGAATTTTTTTGTTTGTTGTCAGAAACCTTCGCGGGCGCGCGCACCAAAGTATCATTGAAATCGGATGAATGGTTTAGGAACGCGTAGAAGACGAACAAACAAACATTATTTTATATATATTAAGATAGAAGTGATAAAAAAAATATTCAAACTAACGAAATTTCAATCAAGTAATATGACCTTTGACAATTTGTTGCGTTCGTTTCGTTAGTGACCCCACTATGGTAAAAAATGCTAAAATGCTAAAATTTCGCGAAATGGCGAAATGTGACACATACGTCATTTGTTCGGCTGACATTTAAACTACAAGCACACACAAGTTGAGTCCGCCAAAAACTAGCGTCTTTGTTTTATCGTTCAGTGATCATGTCGAGTTTTGTGCCTGAAAAAGAACATTTGCAGCACGCATTGCTTTTCTTATTTAATCAAAAGAAAAAGGCTGTTGAAAGTCATTGTTTGCTGATAGAAACATATGGTGAATACGCTCCATCGATTAGAACATGTGAGACATGGTTTCGACAATTTAAAAGTGGTGATTTCAATGTGAAAGACAGTGAGCGCACTGGTAGACCACAAAAATGCGAAGACGAGCAATTGCAGGAGTTATTGGATGATGACCCAACACAAACTCAACGGCAATTAGCAGAAGCATTACATGTGTCACAAGAAACAATCAGCAGACGTTTACGAGCAATGGGGAAGATCAATATTCCAGGTTTAATATTTTAAAGATTTTGCGACTTCATGTTGTTCTAAGAGTCGAGGAATCAAAACTAACGAGGATTGAACTCTAAAAATTAAGCACGAATTAGCAGGATAAATTGTCAATTTGTAATTGTCACAATGACGTATAATTTATTTTTTTAGACATTTAGAATTAATATGTCAGACAAGAAACTTTTGGATCGCACTGTACCTAATATTTGTTTAATAATTCATATTATATATTAAGGACTACAGTTGTATGAAATAAACGAAATAAATCGTTTAATTATAATTCGGAAATCCAGTGCAATTGGATGGATGTGTTCCATATATAATAATTATGTGAAGAAAGAAAGGTCTTTTTTATTTTATTCTTTTCTCTATTTTTTCCTTAATTTACAAAGCTTCGTGAGTCATATACTTTCGTAATTTCACTATTTGAACCTACTTGGCGAATTTCACCAAAATCTTGGACCAAATAATTTTTGCGCAAAATTTCATTTCATTTAGTTAAAAAAATCAGCCTGGGGGGGAAGGTATTAAAATCGTTTCAAAATTCGAAAGTCGTAATATCTGCACTATTTATATTTTTTTAAATCTTCCCTTGAATGTGCCAACCCTACTTTATACCGTGGTGTGGCCGGCTTTAGTATACCACCCCGACTCTTTCTGTGGGAATCGTAAAATGACTGCGATACTGGCTCTTCAAGAGAGCTGTGAACAGAATTCTGCAAGGTGTGCACTTTCGGCAGCGCGCCCGCGTGTGTTACAGGTATCCATGGGCGGCGGTGACCACTTACCGAGTTGGCGAGTCCAATCTTTCAGAGGTGCTGTAGTTCCTCAGCGCTGGTGGCAGAGGCCCTTAATCGCCTCATACGACACCGGCGGGAAAGAGAGTTTTGTATGTATCAGGAAAAATACCTTTATCGTTGAGTAACGAATCATGCTTGAAGCATTGTAGTTCGGCTTTAGTCATAGCAGATATAGATATCAGTCACTGTTATACAAAGAACTACACAATTATGACTCGACCTACACTTAGATTAAATTAACAATTGTGACAGACATGTCATACGTCATATTATATTATTTTAAACGCTTTGTACTTATTATAAACCTAATTTATGTACTTACTACAATCAAACTTCCTTACGTGAAACAACACCATACTCAATATTGAGCCACTAGAATTTTATATTGTAAATCAGGTCTGATACATAAAAATAAAATTGCCATATAAAATATACAGTATAAAATGTGTACAAAATGTGAGAGTTTATAAAGTTACACATTAGAATTATCTGTGTTCCAAGACTAAATCATAACATTTGTCTTTAAATATAAATCTTTATAACGTTAATTTAGTTGTCAATTCTTATATAAGTAGTCCGCATTGTATATAATATATATGTATTTTATATGTACAGTATTTATTACGTAGGTATAAGTATGTTTTATATGTATTATTTATGTATATAAATATATATATATATACATCTGTATTTTGTTAATATTACCACTCCTGCCTTCCTGTCTTGACGTATATTTCACTTTCCCAGGTGTACCTAGGTACCTACCTTATTCTAGGTAGAATAAGGTATATTCTACCTTTTTATTTGTTTCATGTTATGTCTGTACAATTAATTATTAAAAAAAAAATGTTAATTCACTTTAAACAAACATTTATCTGATCAGAAATCGAATCTGGAGCTCAGCAAGCATGGCTACTCGCAACTGAAGTAATGAAGAAAGAAGTAACTTTGATAAAATTCGCTAGTCATACACCAGTCACAATACTAATACTTATTGTTAAATGTCTTTTATTGTCTAGGTAACGCCACTTTAAAAAAAAACAAAAGATTATTATTGAACCTATAGTGAACTCAAAATATACCTAATAATTCGTATTTTTATTCAAATTAAATCCGTTTATTTGTGAACGCATTAGTTCTGCCGTAAGGCGTATAAATATATGACATAATTATTATGTTACAATCTTTACAATACAACTTTATCATTTGATCGTGATGTAATTAATTACAATGTAATTAAATTAATAATATAATCAATTAAATCATTTATCCAACGAATTAATACATTATAAAGTCAAATATACATTCTCATAAATTAATATATTAATGAAAACGATGTCATTAAAAACAATAGTAATTAACATATTGGTATAAGTAAGTCTCTCCATAATACAATTTAAATCAGCTTGTAAATTCAAACTACATTACATCTCAAATTACAAAATTATATTTTACTAGTCAATTCTATATAATTTATACAATATATCGATAAAATAACACTGTATTTACTATGTCTCATTATTTTTATTGTAAACCAGCTGAGCCGACAGACATTGTCCTGTCCAAATTTCAATAATACAATAATTTCATACAAAAATCCCATACAAAAAAGCACTTTCAGTTTTCCCCGAATTTTCTAATTTTTCGGGCAACTTTTTCAATTTTTCTTTCCCCTAAAAACCTTATTCGGTCTATTACGAATATATTTATTTTTTTATTTATTATTTTTTTTTTATTCGGATGAGCCGTTCTCAAGTGATGCGCTTACCAACGAACAGCATTTAATTTTTATTTATATAGATTTGGAGAGATGTCAATGAGATTCTACCCCCAGATGCTCTACGGGTCATGAAATTCATTTATAAAATATCAATTTCTTCACTGCTGAATGATTATTTTATTATTAAGTTAAAATAATCATGTAAAGTAAATATGGACTTAATTTCTTAGTTACCTACGCTAAGTCTTATGAACATTTTATAAAACATAGCTATATATGCTAAGCCTTATAAATTGTGTAAAAAAAAATATTAAAAAAACTTGTTATTTGCCACATGTAACAACCATGATCACGAGCTAACTGAAGAGGCGTGTAGTACACGTCGAGAGTTGCGGGCAACCCAACCGGGACGTCGAGTAAAATGAATGTGCGAAAAACGCGAAAATTGTCACATGTAACAAAATCAACAACCCGATTAAACAATACGATTTAATAATAAAGAATTATCGCGTGTATGGTTGGTGACAACGTGCTGGGTATGTATCTATAAACCGCCTTTAACTACGTAACCTAACCCGGCGAGTGTGGACACCGCGCCGCTTGAAAATCCTAATGAGATAGGTACTAAAATCTGAGACTTAGTTCTGATCTCAATGTAGAAATAAATTACTTGATGATCATTTTACAGCCGCCAATATTAACGCAAAATTAACAAAAAAAAATCCTCAGGTTTTTTTCTACTTGCGAACGTATAATTTTTATTGCCATGAGCTGGTAAAATGCCAATAATTGGCATTCCGTTAAATATTCTTTTTATCAAAATAATTATCAGAATTCAATACGCGTTGTATTCACAACAATGTTATCTTCCGTAGACAAATCTGCTTGCAAACTTTTTTCTCGCCTATTTTACACACAGGTCGTCTAGAACCTCTTTTGTTTCGTTCAAGAATGAATCCTTTTGATGCCGTGAGAATCTCCAATACTGGACGTTACTGTTAATAACTAATAATGGACGAAGGCGGCAGACGAGCATGGTAAGTGGATACTGTCACCCATAGTCACCGTGTCTTTTCATTATAGTGCAACAATAGTTTTCGACACTTGCGATTTATATTTACTTTGTTAACTGTCAGCTGACTAATACCTTTTGTATTATTTACAACCTTTTTTCCTTAGTAATAACTCCAAATTAATTTTACAATTCCTCCATTGATTCTTTCGTAGCGCCGTGAAAGTTTTTTTTAGTTTTTGTAGGACCTCATTCTCACTTTCACATCTTTGTTATAGTTCTATGAATGTGACGTCTGTGCAAAGGATAGGATAGTTGGTATCAGATAGTTTTTCTTTTCTGATATGGCAATAGTGCAATTAGCACATTGTGACCGTAACAATTCTAAAATCAAAACACATGTCATCAATGTCCGGTAAATTTGGAGTAAGTTAGAAGTACCTACCTATCATTAAAGTTATGTAGGTTTACTGAGAACAGAGGAGTTGTATTCCTTAGAAGCACACGAAACACAGTCTTAGCTTTGTCACAAACATTACGCACGTTCGAGTTTAATAAATTACATATTACTACTAAATCAAAAAACCCACAATACACAATTTTTGTAACAATCAAACAATCTTCACTTTCATTTCTCGAGTTTCCGCCAATAAGTTTAGTAATGATTGGAATAATTAATTAATATTACGTTATTTCAAGATTCTGTTTAAATAGAAACTTGCTCTAACGACTAATTTTTATGATAAAGTAAATAATTAAAAATTACGTTTTTTTAAGATTCTACTAAGCGACAATAAGGTGTTAAAATAAATTTGTGTAAAAATATTACTATAATTTTGTTTTGTTATACTATACTATACAATATACATTTTGTTTGCTACCAATGAAAATGCAATTTTATAAATCGAGGTGAAACATTGAGCGGAAGTCGATTGTAAAATAAAACTGATTGACTAGAGCGGCTACCTTCTGAACCTAATGAATGCTACCTCCAGTTCCACTTGACCCAGTTATAACACTAACAAGGTACTAGGTCGTTTCGCAAGCGCCCTAGCGTCAGGTTTGCCATGTTTTAAAATTGTTGTTTTCTTGATGTCGTCAAAACATGAGAAAAAAAGTCACTAAAAAGATTGTATTGAGATAAAATAGTGTCATGAGTCGCCAATTTAATTTCAAGCTTTGAAAGGGCTTTAATGAGATGCACATAAAGAAGAGAATAAAATCGTATGTATTTGATGGGGTGTTTTACCCCTTCTTCCTCTTGAATCGATAAAAAAACACATCGTTCCTTTATCTATGATGCAATAGCTATCATTTCCATAAAAAAAAACAAGTTGCCACCTCGTCGTGGTCACCTAATCGTCTTTTGACGGTTTCTAGAGGGTTGATGAGTGACAGAAAAAGCAATAGCTCCCACCATTTATCCAGCTCGTATCTAAAGTAATTTTCTAATCAATATCGGCTATAAATTCACAGGCCTTCCAAAGTAACGAGGACATAATCTACCACGCGAGCCGAATATGGATCGGTGGATGAATGTGGATTTTTAATTTTCGAAAAGTTAATAAAACATGACAATTTCGTATATAATCTATTATCAAACATAGGTTTAATCTTATTGCGTCAGAGTACAAATTTATCGATTTATAATTGAACTTTTTCAGAGAACTCAAATATTTATTAAAGATTTGTGCTTTAGTTTTAATTTTTTTTCGAAATATTTACGACCTGAATCTAAATTAAATAGATACAGGCATAAAAATAATTAGTAACGTTATGGCACAGGTCGCCGCGTAGTGTGGACCGACCGGTTTTAAAATAGCGTCACTCCATCTCTTACCGTGGGTGTTGTAAAAGGCGACTAAATGGATAGCAAGGGGGCTACCAGACGCCCTGAGGAGCTACATCACCTGTGAACTCGCCAATCCGCTTGGCCAGCGTGGCGTTTTGAACCATACTCGTGCATACGACAATGTGCATGAGGACGCCCATGTCCAGCAATGGACTGGTTACGAATTATCTGTGTATCTATTTACAGATGATAACAATTTAATTTATACTTCATAAATAGTATATCTACTTCAAAAATTTACAGAATAAATCCAGAACTATAATGTCGAATAGTGCGTCCATCTTGGCAGCCCTAACTAGAAGTAGGAACAGTCGATGCTCCCACACACTTCCTGCACGGCGAGGAAGTGAAGTCATCGTGCTCCACATCGCAATATTGCTAAAACTCAATAAGCAAAACACACACCTTGAGACAAATTTATTATACAGTCAGGTACCAACATGGTGCCAGATCTCACGAGTGTTAAAATTTCATTGAGCCAATTAAATCGGTATCTCGTGCAAAGGTAAACAACATAAAAAGCCACGGCAATATGTCGTAGGTACATAATTAAAAACACAAACCGATTAAACATCATTTTAATTGTACATTACAGAATCTAGTACTACCACGTTATACAATTTAATAAAAATTACCAGCACTACTGATTAAATCTAACAAACATTGTTACGTTACTGGCGGCGGGCGTCATTTTTCTGACATTTGTCACCGCACGGCAGTTTTGCGCGGGAAACGCCGCCATGACAGCAATTACCGTAAGCAGGATGCGGCTGATTTACCTACATCACATCTAGACTTCATGATTTACGTATCCTCGCATTTTTGGTACAGGAGAATTAGGAATAAGGATATGACGGAAGTCGCAAGTAAGATGGAAGGTTTTGGTATGTGCCTACGTAATTATTTTGGGAGATTACGCATATAAACAGCAAGTCTTCCTGTGTTTTAGCCAGCGAATAAAATTTTCAGTTATATTATTAACCTTCACCGTGTGGTGTCTCCCGGCTTTAGAATAGCATCTCCATCTCTTCCCGTGGATGTCACAAAAGACGACTAAGGGATAAAGCGGCTCCCACAAGCCTTGAGAAACCTAAAAACCTTAAACCTTACACTCTCTAAAAGCCACTTGGCCAGCGTACAAATTTAAGGTTATCATCCCTCATGCATAATCCCGTGTCCAACAGTGGATACTAAAAGAACTGATAGTTGTTGTATTAACCGTAGCACTTAAATGCTGCAGAAACTAAACAATATTTAAAGAGCACGGGGAAAGTACTGATGATAACCTGAAAACTATAGTACATACAGATATATTATTAGGAGAAAAGAACCGACAAGTTATGGAATATGAAAAATTAATGATAAGAAAACCTTATTGTTAGGTTTTCTTGTCTTACGGACAGAAGTGTGAATATGTGAAGCGGAACATGAATTAGTTTCTGGTACGAGAAGAGACGAATTATCTGGAACAAAATGAAATGGGCGGAAAGGATTAAAGCCAAAACAATGATGGATAATTTTTATTTCTAAACGATATTGTAAATAACTCAAAACGTGCGTTTAGAGGCAAAAAGCGAACAATGCCCACAACGTCACTCAGAGCCAGGCCCTGACGTCAGCGCACCTTGTATGGTCCTCTCCCACGCCTGGTCCAGTGCTCATGTAGGCTGTGTTAGTACGATAGAACCTTAACATTCGGCAAACTATGTACGAAAGTCATTATCTGATCCGTCTCAGACTGTTTTAAACACATCTTACTCTAGATATGTACTTGAATAGATAGATATAATTTGATAGCTTGTTTGAATAAGTAGAACTATCTAAGATGTGATGGGAAAATCATGTCAAAGAGTCGTAGGAACACAGCTTGGAGTTCAGTGGGGCTTAATACTTCTTGCACATTTATGTTGAATCAATTGTATGATTCCTATACTTCGTGTATATTTTATGTTGACCTCTTTTCTTTTTCTTTGTACTTTTTTCAATACAGGAATTAGCACCTACAGTTGGGTAGCAATTTGTCTGAAGTATATTAAACATCAAGAAACTAGTCAGCTTAAAAACTGAGCAGTAATCATTAATCTAAGCAGCATAGTATTTAAACAGTTTTCCTATTACTGCTACAGCCTACGTCTATTTGTGACTTGAAATTTTCAGAATGAGACTTTATGTGGTTTTGTACTATGTGGCAATATCTATAATTATCTCATCCTTCTTCCAAATCTTGTATTTCCAATTTCTAAAAATATCCAGCGCACTTGCGTCTTGTTGACGACGTCCGTCATTTTTGACTGACGTTGGCATATATTGCAGTTTGTAGATAACACTTAGCAGATATCGCAAACGTCCATGAACAACAGTATCTACTTAGCCTCAGACGAATTCTCTGGTCGTTAACCATATTCTTTCAGTAGAAAACCGGCTTGGACTACTTATGTTCTCTACATACTCATCTTACGTTGACTCCACTGTGAAAATAAATTTGCATCTTTCCTCAATGAGTGAAATAAATTGACTTGTAGAAATTTGACTAACTTTCTGTTAATCGTGTTAAATTTATCGTCGTCAATTTCACTTCTGTTGTTGATTTTAACCTAAATATTTTTAAACAATAGTTACTGACCCCTGAATGTTGTACAAAAGGCGATCTCAATCAATGACCGGAGTTGTAAACACAAATAACTGCCGTGGTCGCCATCTTGTCGCTCAATAGCATTGTTTACAAGACGCTAGCCATTGTTGTCTTCGATTCTAGTAAACATGACTTTTATTCGTGAGGAAAATTCTTCGATATCTCTAAAAAATTACTACCATTAAATCAAATGTCGGTTTATTCGTCATATTCTCAATAATGAAACAAGCCATACGAAGTTAGGATAAAGTCGTGCGAAGTTATGACGATATGGGGAATATAGAAGCTAAAGAGAAGAGGTAAAGAGAACTGCTTATCCTGAGAGTGTCTCTCCAAGTAATGAAGGTTGACAGTGAACTTCATTCACTTTATTTCCCGCAAGGCAAATTACTTGATCAGTACTTGCAGTTCCAGTCCTATTGGTTTCCTTAGCCAGGAGTTCTTCCTGCGACTAGCCCGTCGCAATTGATATTATTATCAATAGCAAGAATTCATAGTCTTTATTCAAGAACAAGTAATTTTGAAAATTTACCACTTTCTTTTTTTTTATCTCGAAAAAGGCGGCAGACGAGCATACAGTCCACTTGACGGTAAGTGGATAATGTCGTCCGTAGACATTCGCGATACATGCCAACATCAGTGTAGAATGATAAACATTGGCACGCTCCCTAATGCGCTGCCCACCTTTGCAGATTAAGGAATGGATTGAGAGAAAGAGTTGGGATAATGAGGAGGCATAAAATGGGATAGGAATGGGCTCTGGCATATCTGACGCACTACCGAAACACGTACCTACGTACATTGGGGAAATATGATAAAGAAATATGATGAATGATGATAAAGTAGGAAATGCAGTACATTTCAAGGTAGTCTTCTGTGAGAGAGGGGTAACGTGGCCAGTCGAGTGCGCTCAGCGACTGTGGGAATACAGCGTGCACTCTCCCCCTGCAAAAGTTCTTCTTCTAAGATACCTATTCAATAATAAAAAGCTGAGGTGATTGTAATTTTTTATTGCACTTTATTGCATTTTATTATTTTAAACACCAAAAAGGCAGGAAATAACACTTAGATATAGGTACCTATCTCATTAACTCTCTAGCAAAGATTGTCTGGAAAAGATCGCTGTTGACGCAAAGACCGCCTAAAGTGTGCTGTTTTAATGTAATATAATATATATTAATACATGTCCATGGCTGTTTGATAAATCACAATAAAACGCGAAATTAAAGCAACAAAAAATTGCATAGGTACTATTGTTATATTATTCTTTAAAAATGACAGCCTATTTGGCGCGAAATGAGTCACAGACTACAGGGGCAAGTCATAAAACGAGAAAGCATAGACAATGTCGCAATCATATTCCTACGTGCAACTTTGGCTATCTCTAATTGACACAGTGGATATCGCAGCTCTATCTATATGGTTGTAGTCACGCGATGTTCGTTATTGAGGCAAAATATAGATATTTCTATGCAGATGTTATTACGATTTAATAGTGGTGTACATAGTTTCTCCAGGGAAATAATTTGATTGCGCAGATGCTTAGATTAGGTATAAATATATTGAGGATTTATGTCGAAGGGATCGTTAAGTGTAACCTGAATACCTCTACAGATCAGAATGAGTTTACCACTACTAAACGAAGCAATAGGTGTAGGTACACTAAGCGAGCAATGTTGTGACCATAGAAATCTAAATAAGAATATTTATATTTCTATGGATGTAGCTGATGATATTTCTAAATTGACCGTGTTGACTAAACAATCTTGTACCGCCTCCTGTCTCATACATGAGGACATTCATGTCAGCAGTGGACACTAAAAAGGCTGTTTATGGTTATTGTGTCTGAAATAAATTATAAAAAACTAAAGGCCTTTCAAAAAATGTTTACATCACCAGAAATCAAACAAATGAATCATTTGATCTATAAACGAGTGCACTAACTATAGCTATCAATGAGTTAAAGGATCATAGATTTATACCCTAACATACTATCTAATTAACTGAAATTAATTTAGTGCACACTGGTTTTATTAAATTACATGGCTGTAAAGAGTTGAACCTTCCTTCCGCCAGTTCCGCGACACAATGCCCTCTCTCACGGTCTTAGTTAACTGAGCACGGATTGTGGAAGCATTCGCTCACAGTCTGTTTTCTAAAGAAATTATTATTTGCATTTCTTTAATAGGGGCCATGTTGACAGACTGCACCTGACGATAAGTAGTTGTGCCTCTAAAGACAGTAATACGGTCTTGATACATTGATCATTTAACTGGTCATCGTAACTTAGTTACCTTATACTTGATAGAACGCAAAACATTAATTGTTTGAACATTGTTTTAAAATAATAACATTTGGAAAATGGCCAGTGACTAAGTGTTAGTTATTTCTTACCCAAACGACATGTGTCGACGATGTTATTTGTAAATGACGTAAGTGGCGGTGACCACTTGTTATCTTGTATCAGTATGTATATATTAATGCCTGAAGGTATCTATGTATTTCTGTATGAATGTATATACAGACATTATTTCCTGATTGCACCATCTACTTCTATTTCGTCTATTGACTTCTCTTCACCACCTAAATGTTGCTGTAGTGATAGGGCCGCCGATTGTACTTCTAATAACGTATACTTTGTATTACTCTCTATATTTCTGGTGTACAATAAAGTGTATCTATCTATAAGCCTGGCCGTGTGCCACTTCGTCTACAATAAAAAAAAACGACAAGCTCCGAAGTTGTGATGCAGTCCTAATGCAGCATTCAACTGCGCAGCAGCTGCTCAGATCTCTAAGAAGCTTCAGTGCAGCTTCGATACAGTCGGTGAGACTGCGTTAGAACTGCGTCACAACTTTTTTTTAATATTTATTTATTTAAGACGTTTACATATTTTCAATTGTGCAGCCAGTGTGCAAACATTAGAACTGCATCTCCATACAGTCGTCAGTTCTTATAAAGTTGTACCGACTGCTGACTAAATGCACAGGGCTGGCAGTTCGAATACAATATGTCTGTATACACCTTTATTTGTCTAACACCTCTTTAGATAAATCAACATGCATTAGTTATTAATATTAGATTTTAATCCATAGGAAATATTCATATATTGTTCCGTCGATATCGCGTCAATACGAGTATAAAACTGGTCATCAAGGAAATTAATCGCCATTTTTACGACGTTCCAACTAAACTAAAGGACTTCTTAAAATATTATTCGGTAGCCAAGCAATATCACTGCTTTTAAATCGATTGAAAAACCATAAAACGCCTACTGGTTTACATATAAATTGACATTGAACACTATGGAAAAGACAAAAGAAATCTATTTTAACAATCACAATAGAAGTATAGAACTAAAACACTAAAAGCTTTAAATTTAAAATTCTCATTCTAATTTTACGCGCCCTATCTTAAGTGTCAAATTTTCTAGCACATTATTTTTTCAACACAAAGACAATGTTTTATTCTGCCAATTGCGATGATAATGATAACGCGCGTTCGATGATCCTTCATTAAAACAATAACCTGATGACGAACAAACGACACGTGCGTTTTTTTTTTGGAGGCACCGCTGGAACGTTGCAACTGGTTTTAGTACTTCAAAACTGGGTGTACCTAGAGTAATTTTCAATGGAAAAAGATGAGACAGATTTCTGATTTTTTTTTTTTAGGCAAGTGGTTCCACGTGATGGCAAGGATTAACGCCGCCCATGGGCACCTGCAACACCAGCAGGTAGACGCCGCCGATCTTACAAAATTTTATTGACAGCTTTCTTAATGAACCCCATATCGTAATGGAAAGAGCTCTTGAGGCAGTTCATTCCACAGCCTACGGGTTGGCGGGATAACATGGAATTTGGACTGAACAGTACGCGACTCTTCCGCACCGCGGCAAATGCAGATGCACCGCACTTCTATAACGGGAGGTGCGATTATAGAAACCCGAGATGAGAATTATGTCTTGGTTATCGAAATTGTGTTCGTTCTGTAAGACTTGAAATCCAGAATATTAGAATTAAATATACGGGTGTTTCATTTTTAGTTCTGTAAAATAACATATTTTAGATTCTAGCGAAAAGCACTTCGCATATATGAAATATATTATTTTTTATAAAATCTGTAATTTCCTCACATCACTTTAATTAATCTCTAAGCTTGTTAGCGTTAGCCTGGAAAACGTTCAGGTTGTTGCTTTTCTTCAACTTTATTCACAAACAAACATCATTAATTCTCTAGTGTCATATATTTTTATTATACTAAACTATCCAGACAATAGTTAAATTTTATAATGAGCGAGGTAATCACCGGTCCTGAGAGCACCAGCGGTGTCGACATGGCACTTTGCCATATCTTTAAAGATTTTTGCATTAGAACTTTACTGGCCTAGGGTTTCGACACCGAAGGGAATACAACTATACAGGGACAATTCAGCAATACAGGAACAAGGAATACAGGGAATACTAGTTTGACAATTCAGCGTATCGCAGCGCTACACTGAAATGGTATTCAGCTCAGCACTATGTCGGAAATAACTTAATGATGTCCAACGCTGATTTTCAACTGAAGCCCAGAGTGACGTTCGGGCGCAAGTGCCAGATAGACAGATACATCCCGATGGGCAGAGGGATGTTATTCCAGCACTTAGTTGCTGCATATCGGAAACTACCTCTGAACGCTCCTGTACTGTGGAGTGAGACAGATAGTTACAGAGAACACTGTCCTATACACTCCTACACTGTTGAGAAACCTATTATGAAGATACACTGGTAAATGGAACTTAATAACGCCGAACAAAAGACCCGCAAGATGTAATCTTCTTCTATGTTTAATTTTCAAGATATTTTAGATTGAAAAAAGGTGTTACATGACTTCTTGGCGGTATATCAAAATAAAACCAAGCACAAGCATTTTGAACCCCCTGAACAAACTTATCAGTGCAAGCACATAGACGAGGGCCACATACACTACGTCGACATAATTTAGCTTTTTTTTTTTATAGAGAAGAGGGCGGACGAGCAAGCGAGCTCACGTGATGGTAAGTGTTACCGCCGCCCATGGACACCTGCAACACCAGGGGGTATGCGGGCGCGCCGCCGACCTTGCAAAATCCTATTCACAGCTTTCTTGAAGAACCCCATGTCGTAGTTTAATGGGAAGACCTCTTGAGGCAGATAAATCTTTCCAGGCATAAAATTACAGTTTGTTATTTAAATATCGTAAAAAGGCGAGTGTATGTGTTATTTTCAATAAATTATAAATAACTACTTAATAAGTTACACATCATTTACTTAATCTATGTTGATAATTTGCTACGCGCACGCAGGCGCACGTGCTGTCATCTGTCGCAGGAAGAGCCACTCGAGTGGAAGATGGGCTTCACAGGCTGACAACTCGACACGAGTTGTACAGGTGCATTATGAAATTTATGAATTATCCAACCTTTGTTTGATGTCTATCGGTCAGGCTAACACTTTCCTTTGTAAGGAACTTAATCACGGAACGTTGTACAAGTTTAAACATTTTAAAGATTTAGCGACCTCTTGTTGTTCTAAAAGTCGAATCAAAACTAACGAGGGCTGAACGCTAAAATTATACACGAATTAGCAAGAGAAATAACAATTACAATGATTTATAAATTGTATTTTAGATATCTAGAAGTATGTCAGGCCAGAAACATTTGGACCTCACTGGTACCTATTGGCCGTGTAATGTCGGCCAGCTTTCGAATAACACCACTCCATCTTTTCCAAAAAGGGATAGCAAAGCCGCTACCACAAGCCCTGAGGAACTACACCATCTCTAAAAGAGCGAACTCGTCAGCAATGTACGATAAAAGGGCTGGTTAAGGTCTACCCATTGCAGACAGATATCACTTTCGAATTCCACGAGGTAATGCCTCCAGCATGCTGGACACCTTGCCACAGGAACCAAATTTGTACATATGCTCAATATGCCTATACAGTACTATATTAGTAGGTACCTATATTTAGTAGAGGATAAAATTAAAAAAAAATATAAACAAAATTATAAATTACTTTTTCACTACTGTAAAATTATGGCAGTGCATTTGAAGATGGAATATCTGTTGGCTGTGGAGCAGCTCGGCAGCGAGGAGTTTAAAGAAGTTCTCTCACTCGCATGCGACAAGGCAAAGAGAAAATATGGCCCTGATCGTTTAAAAATCGGGCAATTATTTTGAGAAAAGAACCAGAAAGTACCGAGTGCCCCGAGTTTTAAATGAATTTCCTAAGGAGGTAAGATTTCCACACTGCTCTATGCAAAGTTATAAAAGTTAAATAAGCTCTAGATTGCTGAGGGTGTTCCCACCAGATATACTGGTGAGGAGACTCTCAGAAATCAATGCACAATATATATTAGTCATAGTTACAACATAGGGCAATAATGAGGGCCATGTTTACTGCCGACAAACTATACTGCAGTTTGCAGTTACAATTTGTAATGGAAATTCAATAAAAAAAGAAATAAGATATATTGAGCATAATATTGATACTCGTATACAATAAACAATACATTGTTTTTAATTTTTATATGTATCTACCTACTTTGTTTCCCGCTAATTTTTATATGTATCTACCTACTTTGTTTCCCGCCGATAAATGATTTACTTTCCGCAAAAGTTTTCAAAAAGTTCTCAAGTTTCGACTAAGAGTGTCCCAGTCATATTCCAAAAAATAGTCAGTTCCGATGTTCATTTATTTAATTAATTCAGACCATAAAGTCTAAAAAAGTGTTAATAAAAAACATATAGCTAAGATAATATAAGTACAGTGGGTAGGACAAACTTTTACATACACAAAATTACATAAAAGTCACCAGAGAGGCTCCTCGACGTTTTCCCTGATCAAATATTTCCAGAATGAGGAGTCCTGTCTGTCACTGAATGTTCTTAAGATACTTTTGGTGCTGTCGACGAGGAACAGTACTTACCAACAGTATCCTAAAGTCCTCCAGAAGAGTGGCTTCCATTACGCAACGTGTGAAAACATCGGCCATAATGGAAGTCAACTTTCCTGCGTATGATGGAATAGAAATCCATCTACGCAACTACTACTATTCGAATATACTCACGTCTACTCCAAGGTGAGACATTATCTCAGAAAATGGATCTTATTGTAGACTCTAGTATTCCAAATAGGTATTGAGACCGTTTTTATTGATTTTAAAAATCAAATGTTAAAACGTTTTTATTGAAACAGAATCATGAAACGGCTAAATTTAATTTAGACAATCGTAACCAAAGTTATGTCCACAACGATCATAAGGATTCCTTTCCTGATATAACGTCACATTAAGTTAAATTCGTAGATGGGTCAAATTGATTCAGTAGTTTCTTTACAATAAATTATATTTGAAAGATAACACGAAAATCTCTAAAACTATTTCAGTAACCAAGGTCAGAATTAGTCAACATGTACCTAGTCTTCAAGTAATGAGAATATGTTTATGGGACACAAGCCAGTACATAGGAGCCATACATGTCGCAGGAAGATTTTCGCGAAGCAAGTTAATGACAAGCGGGCTGGGCACGTAGGCATGTTAATTGGACGCAATGGCCACTGGCCAATGACCATAAACGAAGCCAGCGTGGGCCGCGCGACGCACCGTCTATAACCAAAACCACACCTCGAGACCTGTCGACTTCCTTCACGTCACCTCCTCCCAGCTGTTAATTTATATGAATCAAGAGGGGAGTGGGGGATCGAACTAAAGCAGTAGTAAGAGATTACGAACGTCTGTGGAAGTCTCCGGCACGATTGTCTCGTTTTGCCTTGATGTTTTCATTCACAGCACTTACTGACGTACGCTCTTCAAACGTCTAGTAGGTATCTCTAATTAGTATCGGAATTAGTGTCACCTTTGGAGTATCTAACGATGTAAATACCTATTAGAACGCGGTAAACGGGTAACGTACGTGTTATTGGTCGCTGTTAATCACTTTCATCAAAATAAACCACGTTATGAAATCACCTACACGTACCTACCCACTTGAAAATGAGTAAACCTTTGAAAATTCTTACAATGACACATTCGGATTACGGACATCCTGCCCAAACGTAAGGAAGTATTGAACTCCAAAAACGGCATTTAATCTACTTAGAAGTGGCATCTATTTCGGTCGTTGTCCATCCACTGGGAGCTTGTGATACTCGTACGCAGCTATTTCGGGCGGGGCAGGTTTTCGGGGAATGTCAACAAACGAACGGGCACTCATTCAATGAACTCTATGCATGCTGCGACGCCGGTGGCAGACCGGTCCGCTCGGCTCGGCTATTCATAAAAATTATGCTCCCAGAGACTCAATGGACTGCCGTTGCATTACTCAGTGGCCTATGTTTGCGCCTTCACTTTTTTTCTATGGTATTTTATTACGTTTGGATCAGATCACGTACTTACCATTTTTTACTGAATATCCCTTTAAAACCATTATGCTTAAGAAAGTTGCTATTTAGGTACTGGTATTATTATTTAATGGGGTCAAAAGAATCTGAAACAGAAAATTGGAACATTTGTCACCACCTCTTCCCTAGCTAAAATAGCATTTTATCTTTATTTGACCATATTACTGGTCAGTTAACAAAAGTATTCTCTAGTTGATTAAAACAGTTGGGAGACAGGTGTGTATTGCACAAGTTTACGAAAATATAGCGATTATCAGTTCGCGTGGGCCGTATGACGTGCCAGTTTCTGTCATACAACTTTTTCCGATCATTGCACAATAAATAACCTTTCAACAAAATCTAATGTTCTCATATTTGTTAAAATTAACGAAAATAATTTAGGTCTGTACCGAAATGTAGGTCAAGATTATACTTATTAACACGAAACGTAGTTTTATTTCCTTGAAGTATAACATTTTCTTACATGTGTATTGTCTGCACTTATCTCTAGAGGTTTTTTAATCATGTCACATTATCTAAGAAAATGCACTTTATTTTCAATACCTTTTAGTTTTATCTTTAAAAATCAGAATTCAGATGTTCGAAGATATTTCTACGATATTTAAACAAAATCTTGAAATAATGAGGTTTTCAGAAAATTTTATAATTCCTTACTGACAATAAGATCCTTTGCTAGATATTATAACCTTTTTGATTATCTTTATTTATGTTAAGTTTATATACTTCTAGGGACAGAGTAAAATGAAAAGCATGCATAAGGATTTAGTTTCATATAATTTTCTTTTAACAAATGATCAATAGAAAACTATTAACAATGTACGTGTCTTAACGTATGTTACCAACATTCATAACTCGAGAACTCTCATTGAACGAAAATAACATGCTACTTGGATATTGATAATTACTTTTACAAAATCTATGACATTTTTATAATTTGATGATTTTTTAAAATCCAAAAATATGCCTAGTGTTTTTATCGCTCAATGAGGGTTTTCCTTTTATGAAGGTAACATATATACTTCGAAATTATTAGCATGTAGGTAATATTTTACAAATACTTTGGAATGTTCATAATAAACAATCTCCATATTATATTATACAACATGGGACTCTTACTTCACCAATCAACATTTTCTTTACGACATTCTGACAAAGACAAAAGGATCTGATAAGTTGATGGTGTATAATACAGAAATGTATGGTCAACATGTGAAATTCCGGCAATGAAAGGTCCTATAGGTAAAAAGCCATCAACTGATCAGCCTTATGAACATGAACTGTAATTTAGACAAATTTACTATTTTTTTGTAACCAATTTACAGTGCAAACTATTACTTTTAACTGCAATACATACAGGTAAAATTACATAATCATTATTATATAGAATGCGAAACAGCATTCTATTTGCCATTACACAAACCAGTGCCCTTGCCATAAAAAAATAATGCTGTCATGAAAAACTGAAGGACATTACGATTTTATTTAGTACACAATTATTAATACAATTTGTTCAATACAAATTATAACATAATAGTTATAAGATGTTGACAAAAAGCTGAGTTTACTGTGCATAGTAAACATTACATAGTAGATAACCTCAAGTTCTAAGTAATCTTTGCACTGCAATGGGACATTTTTACACCATCCAATGTTACAATTTTTAAAACACATGAGATAATGGAGATTCATAATGAGATTACATTTGTATATTATATGCAAGGCCATGCTCAGCAGGGTAAAATGAAAATGCAATGTAAAGTTAGTCGTTGGATACACTCCTCATCATGGATATTAACTAAATAAAGCAGTCAATAAATAAACGATCATAAATATCTAATAAATACCTACATGGGCTATATTTACAAAAAGCCTTCTCATTAAGGGCACATTTTCAGCCTTTAAACAAATATTATAATACAGCACTATCCCAGCGGGATAATAGGTATAAATTAAAAAATAAAGTAAAGCTGCCGGCTTAAGACTTGTTACAAAATAATACTGACACCAGTAAATACTCTATGCGCAAGATGGAATGTGCGGGCGGTGGCCCGGGCCGCGTAGGAACCAACAGCGCTACTCGCTGACTGACAAGACATATACAAATTCATCACAATTCTATTTGTATAGAATGGAATATCAATAAATACAATTAACACTGATTCACAATTACCTAAATAATGCACTGGCAGGGTGAGGGGTACAGGACCCGCAGATGCACTCAGGCTACTAACATTCGCTATGTAACAAACAATAACATGGGAGCACCGGAGTCTCCAACACAGTCGGTGGCCCCTCCGTCTCACAGCACCCGTACCCAGCGATACAGTACCAACAATAACAGAACATTTATAACATTCTATGTGAAGCGAGTAGCATAAGATACACTGTTGTACAATCTCACACAACTACACTGTGACCAAATCATACGTGATACAATTCAGACACTGGTGAGACAATCAAATTTGACATTAACCTGCACAAACTATGCAAATCAAGGATCGGTATATACAAATGAAATTAGAAATAAATTATAAGTTTCATAAAATAATTATCACATAAATTTTCTTATATCTTCCGTTCGCTCCACATAACTTAACACGTAAATTATCTATATGTACACAGATACATTATAAACAGGGGGACGCAACGTCAAGCATGAGCACGGGGCTCGAGTCCACTAGTGGAGACCCGCGGGCGTAAGCGCGGGCGCCTTGCACAGCGAGACGCGGCCGCGGGGCGCCGCTACCGCCACCAGCTGCACCTGCCCGCGCTCCTCAGAGCCCGGCGGTGTCTTACCACGCCGGTGCAACCTCACCCACGCCCCGAAGCAGACTAGAATCGCGAGGAACACCGCCACGGTCGCGCCGCCCGCTATCGACGCAGTCTCCATCATCAGCTGCCGGCTCGTCAGCACGTACGAATCGTCCAAGTCCTTAAACTCGCACCTCTGGCCAACAAATCCGCTACGGCACTCACAGTTGTATATCGGACTGTCTGAAATCACCACCGTGAAACAGACGCCGCCGTTCAGGCAGTAGTACTCCGAGTAGTCCGGCTCGCACTTGAACGTGGGGAAGGTGACGTTGAGCCGGGGTTGGGGCTGTGGTTGCGGCGGCGGTCGCTGCGGGCGCGCGGGCCGCGCCGGCCGCTTCGATATCGAGCTCGAGCAGGCGCCCGCCAGCGCCCAGGCCGCCGACACTACCGCCCACCAAACTACCAACGATTGCATTTTCCGCACGATCCGGAGGGTACGCGGCTCCCGTGTCGGCGCTCGCGGTACGTACACGATTTTGACATTGGACGGTGACTTATACGAAATCCGAGAGGCGATGACATGACCGCTTTCGAATTTCGAACCCTTCGCTCGCATCCGCGTCGGCGGTTCGCCGAGACATGTTTCCTGTGTTAACTTTTTTTACGTCGCTCGACGATCACTCGCTCATGACGGAGGTGCGGTTTCTACAACGGGCGCTTGAGATATCGCATCGATCTCGAGACCAGCATGTCGAAAGTGAAACACTAAACTCAGTTTGACTCTGAAGATCGTGATTAGCAATTATTCACGGAGCACATACACACAATGTCCCGTTCGAAACGATACACACAAAATGGTGCTGACCGAAAACACACCAGACTCAAGGAGTTGTCTATGCGCGACTGACGGGGGGCGTCTACTGCATCCGCCATCTGCCGACGGGAATGAATGGCGGTGAACTCGTCGGCGTGTGTTTGTGTGCGCGCCCTGTCCATACACGGGGAAATTACGCTCGTATGCGTCGTGCGTATAAGTGTGTGTGTATACCTTTTTTCTTTTTGTATGGGATTATGAACAAGTATTTAGCTCCTATAAAATGCGGTTTTGAACTTTAAGAACCACAATATAATAAAAAAAACAAAAAAAAATGGCTTATACCAATATCCCGTAATTTTTCTGCTTCTTCTTACCTACTTCTTAATTTCACCTTAGTGTGCAATATCTAAATAATATTAGGTAATTAATTGTTCTTAATGTTTAAAAAACCATATGTAAATGTATACATACCTAATATGCAGTTGATTGCAGCTTTACACCGATAAATTTGTAAATAACTTTATTTAAGAGATACTTATTCATATTATTGTGAATCGCGTTAGAAATCAAATCGATCATAAGGTTTTAAAGTAACTCCTTTTTCTTGAAGACAATAATATAAAAAAAAAACTTAAAATCTGTAACCTGGAAGATCCTAATTATTTAATTGATTTTTAAAACCTACTTATTTCAGAATCACAGATTTATTTTATGAATCGTGATAATATTTATCCTACTCATAGAATTAATTTTCATTTTCATGTCATAAAAGTACAATAGTAATAGGTTGTTTTGCTAGAAAAAAATAATAATTTATACATACATAATTCCATATTGTGGAATTGATTCTGATTAGAATTATGATCTAGTAATTGAAAATAAAAATTTGTAACATTTAAACAAATCCCATAAGAAAAATGTTCAATAAAAGTTGTGAACCTAATGCCACTATAATAATAATGCACTAACTGGGATGTACTACGAATAACCACGAAAATGTAATTTTATAATTCAAAAACGTTTAAAATGTTCTATTTAAACTAGTCGTAACGCGAATGTTTACCTTATTTATTTTACTCAACGTTTCGGTAGGGTTGCACCAAACTTTTTTTTTTAATGGCTCAATTCTTGTGGCCCTAATGATCTTTCAAGACTCACCGGACATATATGGTTTAGGGCGAGCGCAGAAGGCGCTCAGCCAGGATCAAAGAGTGTGTGCAGCAACGGCTAAGGGCTCTCCCGCCGGTAGAGTGGAGGAAGGAACGGACCTCGGTTTAGGGCGTTACTTTGAGAGGGTACCACGGGATCGCAAGTTGGTGAGAAGCGCCCAGGCATACCGATACCTGGTAAAAATGTTGGCTGAAGGCCGGTCTATGTTGACGGTGTTGCGAGGGGGACGTCCTCATCTCCGCCGGCGGGGACGGTGTATATGTGTACTCTGTGAGTGTAATGTAAGAACCGCATTGGCAACAGTAATTGGGTCGTCGGAATTGCCTAAGACGTGCCGAGGACGACAATGACAACGGCAACGGGGGGCGTCATTCCTATCGGGGGCATAGGTTAGGCTGTCAACTACTAGGGGGTTGGGATGGTGAGGGATGCTGTCGTAGTAGCGTAAGGCGGAGTCTTTCACGTATTTGACGATGGAGGGAAGTTCCAAGTCCTTGTGGGGGTCGATATTGCGAGAGTACCATGAGGCACCCACGGTCTTACGCGCGAATCTATTTTGGAGGGTTTGGAGTGTTTAATGTTGGAGGGGGCTGCGTGTGCAAAGACAACGCTAGCGAAGGTCATTATGGGACGTTCACAGGTTTTGTACAATGTCAGCTTATTTCTAAGCGACATTTTACTTCTCCCGGCTATGAAAAGGTTAAGACGACCTAGTACAAAGGCGACTCAGTTTCGAACAGTTCTTATGTATTCTAGGTAAGTCAACGCCGATGATCTAGGGCAGGGGTGCTCAAACTTGAACTGCTGGCGATCTACCTCAATATTGTTAGACTACGATCGATCGACTCTGAAAGGCTGCAAGTATGTGTGATGCAGTTGTCGTCTAAGTAGGGTGTATCGTGGCATAGATATTAGTTTTCCTCACAATATGCATTTTTTTAGTCAAGGTAAGTCGGTCGATCGCGATCGACGCGTTTGAGCACCTAGGGTAACTCCAAGATATTTCCTTCCTAGCCCAAGGGATAGTTTCACCGAAAAGGGATATCGAGAGTGGGGACGGTTGCACCAACCATGGTCATGAGCTGACTAAAACCCGTTAAGACCCGTTTAAAAAGATAAACGCAAAAATCTCAAATGTTAAAATGTTCTTGTGTTAGATTTCACTAAGAAATATTTTACCTGTTAGGTAAATTATTATTATGTTACTCACTGATGTAAAGAAAGAATATTAAGGTTGAACAATATGAGGGGTCTAGTAAAATGGTCATTGTGCGACGATTTCATACACATCCCTTTACCGTCCAGTCTTAGCTGACCTCATGTGAATGAGCGAAATTATTTCTGCTCGTGGCAGCTTGAATCATAATACAATCATTTTATTATAATTCAGCTTCTCATCTACCAAGCATCATGCCGTGGCATATTCTAGTTTGGGGTAAAAGAACAATAGGGGCATCAATTATTTATCCAAAATAAAAGATGAGACTATACCCAGATAGCTCGGGCTCTCATTAAACTAATGTTAAAGCTGCCAGACAGGTGCATATTCTTCCACATGGAGGACATATAGTAGTACAGATCCATTACGAAAACATTGGCCATCGGCTAATCCGAAAACGCCTGAACGCGTCATCCACGTCTATACAATAAAGTATCTCGTAATAAAGTATGCAATTAGAGGTACGGTAATTCATAGACGTGGATGACGCGTTCAGGTGTTTCCGGATTAGACGATTGCCAATATTTTCGTAATGTATCTGTCCATTTGTCTCAATTTTCACACTGTCATGTCTACTAATATTTATAATGCTACGGTACACTGCAAAACATATTTTAACGTCTGTAATATATCACAACCCATCGGCCATAAACATACTCAATGTCTATGAATAAAGCTGACTTCCAAAACGTACAAGAATCGCTCATAATAATAATCTAGTTACCATATTCCTTTTTCTGTCTTCATAAAACGAAAAGAGACGTAATAGGAATTAAAATTGCAATGCCCTAATCCGAGGACTATTCCTTCCGTCGGTTTACCGGCGGGGGAGCCCTTAAGCTCGTTGCTGCACACACTAGTTGCTTCTGGTTGAGCACCTGCGCTCGCCCTAAACCATACATGGTCCGGTGACTCTTGAGAGGCTATTATGACCACAAGATATTATCAACACCGAAAAAAAAAGGAATTAAATTATGAAATTAATTTTTGCACGTTTCAGAACTACCTTTCACCTCTAACGAGACTTTTTGGCGGGAACCCAAGAAATATAATTGAGTTTTTGTTTGATAATTGTACAAATTGTGTATTGTGGGCCTCGTATCGGTGCATAATATTTGTGATAATTAAATAAAAGTGTGAGATTGCATTATTCGTGTTTTTCCAAGTAGTCCAACTTTGTCCTTAATAAACCCACATGCGGAGCTATAAGGAGGGGCTACCCGTATACTCGTCATGGGTATGCGGGTAGCGCCTCCTTATAAGGCGCTTCCTTACTTATTCTTCAATCCCTTTAATTCTCCCTTTAATTCAATCTGCAGAAACAGGAATTTAATTCTGTTGCAGTTAGTGTAGCAGACGTTTCTTTCTTGTCTGTGTATATTCCACGCCCCGATCCCTCCCTGACCTAACCTACTTTCGGTTATTTTCTCACTGCCTCCTCCTGTTATAATACTTGGTGATTTTAACGGTCATCATATCTCTTGGGGCTGCCATCATAGTGATAATCATACTGCTTCCCCCTCTCAGAACACAAGAACGGCGGTAGACCTCTCAGTAAGCTCCGCTTCTCTATCTTTTACCCTCTTTTAGAGAACTCTCCGTTCTCGAAAAAAGGGTAGAAGACTTCTACTCATGTGACTGACCATTTCCCTATTTTAATTACTAATTCACAAAGCTCAGCTGTCACAACTGAACCTTCCCCTTCATTAAAATGCAGATTGTCCAAAGCAGACTGGACCAAATTTTACTCTTCGGCAGAAAAGAAAATAATCTCAATTCCTCCTTTCAACAAGGACAATCTCCTTTGTAATTATTCTCAATCTGTTGATATCCTTCATGCTGCGGAGGAAATCTGCATCCCCTTTAAAAACCGTTTTTCACAGAGTCTGTCTCCTTATATCCCTTTGCTGTCAAACTATCCCTTAGGTTAGGAAGACCAAATATCTCAGACCCACCTAAACCAGCAACTGACCTTCCGAGAACACATAAAAAAGTCCGGATCCCAAGCCGAACGCGAGAAGTGAAATGTCGCTTAGAAATAAACTGACATTGTACAAAACCTGTGTCACATAATTACCTTCGCCAGCTTTGTCTTTGCACACGCAGCCCCCTCCAACATTAAAATGCTACAAATTCAAAAATAGATTCGTACGTCAGTCCGTGGCTGCCCCATGGTACTCTCGCAATGTCGACCTCCACAAGGACTTGGAACTTCCCTCCATCGTCAAATACGTGAAAGACTCTGTCCGACGCTACTACGACAGAGTTCCTCACCATCCCAACCCCCTAGTAGTTGCTAACCTAACCTATGTCCCCGACAAAAATGCCCCTCCCCTTTACCATCATCGTCCTAGACGACGCCGATGACCCAATTACTGCTGCCAATGCATTTCTTAACACTTTTACCAAGTGTCCACACGTGAGAAGCGCCCAGACGCGCGTCTCACCGACTCGCGATCCCGAGCTCAATTCGGTCCAGTGACTCTTGAAAGGCTATCAGGGCCACAAGAATTTAGCTATACCGAAAAAGGAAAGTAGTCTGGTACACGAAAGTTGAGACTGAAAGGACGGAAAATTAAAAAAAATATTCATATGGTATCATCAAGGTTAGTAACTATATATCATTTTGATACTTGAAGAATAATATAAATTATAAGTAAACGATTCCGGCTCATTTTTTACTAGATAAATAAGACAGGTGTACATGAATATAGTATATAGCTGATGCAAATATTAATCCACGTTATTTATTTGTACCTTGTGATAACTTGCATTATCCATGACAATAATATTTGGTTTGTTCAAATTGGGTACCTATAAGTTTTTCCCTTGTTATATCCACTTATAAAGTGGTTTTTTATAACCACTTGTTAAAAGTTTAGGAATTCATATCATGGTGGTAGTCTGCCATTTTTAATTTTGTGATAAGCACTAAAAGTGCATACCTATTTGTTTTCTATGACGCCACTTGTTGAAAGGTCCATGACTTCTTGGGTTTATAATTCCGATGAATATACGTCTCATCAACAAAAAATATTGGTTTACCCTTCTGTGCGTTTGGAAGATTCAGTTCTTAAAAATCCGTATCTTCAAGCTACAAGGTGAAATCTTTATATAAGCAAAGCACGTTCATTTTTATTTTTCGTAAATTTATATCTATTTCTAATATGCAACGAAAAGTTTCACGGGAGCCAGTAAATTCAATACATTCCCTGAGTTCAGTCATTGTGAGCTTATGAGGCCGATTTCTCTCAGAAGTACTCCAAGTATCTTTGTTCACTTGTCTTTCCTTTTTTATTATTTTCAAAATTGCAACGCTAACTCCTATAAATAACAAAGAAATATAAACATAAAATAGGTAGGTACCATACATAAAACTTCTTAACAATGAATAAATTAATTTTTGCGCTTCTTAACAATTCTGTAATATGTACATACCAGTGATTGAAACAACTTCTTCCAAGTACTGGCTTTGGATTTTTAATAACTTTCCTCAAAAGCAGTTAATTTTTCAACAGCTTCCTTTAATCGAACTACGATTAAGATATCTTCAATATTCAAATTGTCTGTAAACAAACCATTTATAATTCCATTAATTTTGAATTACATAATTATATGAATTAGATAAATATAACGATTTGTAAAATAATAATAAATGTAGTAAGTATCAAAATTCAAATAAATAGTACAAGGCTGTGACATTTGTTAAATGTTGCCATTTGAAAAGTTCCGATTTACCCTATGCGCAATATTCATCTGTACTTTTATAGGTAGGAAGATAAAAAATATTTCACAGTATTGTCAAAGAAAGAGTGACTTTCGCACATTTTAGAACTCAGTCCTTATATTGTTGATTTTTGCATTAATTCGTAAGAAAAAATGCAATATTATCCTTTTGTATTTTCATTTCTTGCAAAAAGTTCAATGAATTAAAATATTCTCAAAAGCTTTTCAGTGCCTATATTAGGCAAATAATGTCTGATTCGAAGTCCAAATCATCAGTGATTTTAAATCCTTCACCGACTTTACAATGTAAAGATCTTCACGAATACTTAAAAAGTCGCTCACCACAATTTTTGGAGACCTTGTACAATTATCCTACAATATGTTTAGCCGTTTATCGGTAAGTACTGACAAGGCAAATATATTTTTAAAGTAACATAAGGTTTATGCCAAACTTGAATATTATTTTAAGGTTATACTATTCTCCTTTTATTCATATTTCTAGAGAGCCGTCGTGGCTTTGCTAAAACTACTAACGATTTTCTACTGAACCCAAACATAGGCTCCAACCAACGGCGTAGTCAGGATTTTATCCAGGGTAAGGCAAAAGCAAACAATTTGTATGGCAACTAGGATGGGGCGAAGCAAACAATTTTCTTATAATTTAAATAGACGTAGTATAATGCAGAAAATCTGTTACAGTAGTTTTTGAGTGTACATATAAACAAAAAACAAACCATCTTTATTTTAAATTACCTAGGTATCTTATTTTTGTAGCACCAACAAGTACACATAGAGTTGCATAAAAAATAATCATAAGGTTGTTTTATAATATTGGTGTAGATCAGGGTTCACTGATATATATCAATAGATATTTATATTGATACATATCAATTGATATTTATTGTCAAAACTAGAATTTTGGCCTTTTATTCCGTGGTTTGCCACTGTTTGTGCCACTGGTGGCACTAATAGGAAAAAAATTCCATCTTGTGTCACTGTCAATTTTAAAGGTGTATAAAGGTTTAAAGTACTCCCGTTAACAATAAAGTATTCAATGCTGAAGTCGTATTAAGTTATTCAATATCATTGTCATTCAATCTAATGAAATGTAAACATTTTAAAAATGATTTACTTATGAAACCAAAAATGTATATATGAAATTAAGGGACAAGATCATTATGGATATTCAGCTGCAATTATTGGTAATCTATAGAGGCAATGCCTCGATTTAAAATATATGATTTAAATTTGAAGGACTGACAGCGTTTAAGAAGCAGAAAAAGAGGTACCATCAGTTATGTGAACCGTTATTTCTCCATTTACTAACTGCATTTGGGCATCCCTGTTTCATTTAAAATTGTGTTAATGTCTCTTTGTTTAATAGGACAATTGTTAACAATTTGTTTAGATCTTGTTTCTTGTAGAGATATGTCCAAATCCAGCACATTGAGCAAATGCGTAAGGTTAGCATTTTTTCCTTTCATTAATTTATTCTGCCATCCCTTGGCCGTGTTTGTGGTGCGATGCCGCTCGCCAAAGATGCTCCATGTTTGGATGAAAGCCTCGCTTCGGTACCAGAATTTCTCCATATATTTATATTTTTTTTGTAAATTTTTGATCATAATATTTTTGTCCAGCACTGTCACTTCATTGGTTAAAAATTTAATTTTTTCTTTTACATACTCCCAACCAAACATAATATAGATTTCTGGTAACAATGGCACCACTCCATTAACAGAAATAAATAATGTTTAGTGTTGCTTTTGTCCTGATAAGTTTTAATTCCTTTCCTCCAAATATTTTTTGAATAATGATACAAACATCCGGAAAAACACAGATCGCATTGCACTCATTGCTGCCTCCTAGAAATCAGTGGTGTGTTTTCTTACGTCCCACTTGGGAATTCGGGACTTAATCATTTAGAATAAAATGATGTAAGATTCCATAGTAGCATATGGCATCAGAGTGTAAAATAACGGCAATACGTTAGTTTGATTTTCGTTACTGTTGAAGTCACCGTGTATCGTGTATAAGAGTTTAAATGGCTTCAGACAACTTTTATCTGTTCCATCACTACTGTAGAGTTTAATTTTACGAATGTGGGCTTTCAAATTAGGCGAAAAAAATACTAAAATTCGAACTCCGTCACAGCAATAGTCATAAAAGATAATTTTCGTGTTTAGGCGGCACAATAAAGTTATAACAGATTTTGGGTATTCCTGGGGCTTTATTTCTACCATCATATCCAAGTTTTAATTCTACTAAATTTCAGAATTGGTAACCAAATCGAGTCTGTAGTCATTCAGTTCAACCGTTTCATTGTAAATGTCTGGCACACTTTTTTTCAAAATTACTGGTGATTGCTTTATTTTTACATTCATCAATTTTTTCATCTATGAAATTTTTCGCAATATTCGAGGCACAGGTATCAACGTTGTTTGATGTGTTCCTTCTGTAAACTAATTCTGACTGAATGTCTGGTTCTTCTAATACTTAGCTATTTGCTAATAATTAGCAGCCTAAAATAGTTTGTTTATTGTTAATAATAGAGACAGTATAATAAGTTCAACAATTGTAGTGCATATGAAAGAGATAGTATAATATGCCGTGCCCTATTTCAATTTTGTGGTTTTATTTGTCTCGTTCACAGACTACGCATAAATCTGTGGCCCCACTCTGCTGTGTTCGTCCGACTGACCCGCGGTAGTGTGGATCGCGACAAATCCACACGATTAAATTACCATTATTACAAATTTCACAATGAATTCATAATGCTAATTAATCCATCACTAATAAATAGCAAGATGAAACAATAGTTATTCTGAGTGTAACAGGTTCTTTCGTCTAGTTTTCCTCAAATAATAATATCATGTAAAATATCTGAATAAGTTGGTAACACAATAAAAAATGAAATATTTCAATACACAATAGCTTCGGAGAAATTTATTTCAGCATTAAAGTGATACCTAGATATTCAAAGCGAAACAAACAATAAACTTTTAAACTGTACCCTCGATAAAAGTTTTTAACTTATCAACTTAGGGCTGGCGCAGACCAGGCGAAGTACCACACTGCACTGCGCTTCGTCTGATCTGCGCCAGCCCTTATTACCGCCATACCTGGATATAGAATAGGAATAACTACAATCTTTCTGAATCATCCTGAAACAGTCATTCAACAATCTTTCTGAAGTAGAATTGTAAACATATGGAATAGATTGCCACAAGAAGTGGTGGATTCCTCAACAGTGGGGATTTTCAAATCGAAACTAGATAAATGGATGTCAGAGCAAGATCTAAGCATACATCAACATGAGATATAGGAGCTGGTTATTATATAATAATAATAATCTCTGTTCCAGATTTCTGCCCGAACTCGCCCGTCACTTTGTGATACGCCTTCTGTTTGTGGAACAGCCAGTGCCGCAGGCTGTCGTCTCCTCGTGGGTCTCACAGACACACGCTAAGTATGAAAAGTTTGAATCGGTACCACAAATATCATTAACTCAAAAACAGACTTGACAAATGGCTCTCAAGAGATGAGAATTAATTGGGAAGTTTGCAATGTTTACTTGTTAAATTTTAACTTAGTAGAATATTTTTTGCTGTAATATTTTTGACCTTAATACTACCATATATACCTGCAAAGTTTTATGAATTTTAAAGAGTGGCTATAACTTCTCTTTTATGAAATATTATGAATTATAACAATGGTTCATAAATTTTGGTTCAAATTTTTTGAGAGTCCTTTAGATAAATGATGATCTTATTTTAACTTGTATAATTTTTCATCACAAGAGTTGAATACAATACAATGTTTGTCAAGTTTGTTTCTTATATACTTTATTTTCCCTCAGGGAGCAGATCAAATCATGTGAAGCCCTATCGGAGCTTTCAGTATGGCAAGAAGCACCCATTCCCGGAGGACTGCCTGGCTGGATGCTGGCACAGTCATTTAAGAGAAATTTGAAAGTTGCTTTATTAGGAGGGTAAGTTGACTTTGTTTTTGTGTTGAACAAATGCTTTTAAAAAATCAATTGTTAATGGTGATTGAGAAATATGTTCATAAAATCTTGAATATATGATTCCATAGATCGGATTATTCCTGTTATCCACCCCAAGTTTGTTACCCTAGAGTGGCCAACCGGAATGCAAAACGAAAATATTCACTTGGCCACACCAAAAGTTCATATTTTTGAAATAAAAAAAGGGATTTCACATAATCATATATGTATTTGTTTAAAAAGTTGTAATTAAGTTAACACTGTTATTATTATTATTATTAAAATGAGCTTAATTACAAACATTAATTGCAGATACATAATTTTGAAATATTTTTTAAAAGTAGAAAAAAATAAGGATCAGATGACACTTAATCTTTATATATATTGCAAAGTACAAGCTATAGATTTCAATAAAATTGTGTTATATCCCCAGTGGTCGACCGTGGAGCATGTCATCGTCCCTGGAGCCGGACGGCAAGGCTCGTGACGTAGCTTTCCTTGACGCATATGCCTTAGAGAGGTGGGAATGCGTACTGCATTACATGGTGGGAAGCGCCCAGACTGAGGGCATAAGTGTTGATGCAGTCAGGATATTGCTACACGCTGGACTTATGACTAGGTAATATCACAGGATTACTAGTTATATAATAGTTAGGGGATGCAAACCGGTTTTAACCGAAACCGAAAGAACGATTAAAATCGGTTTTTAGGCCAAAAACGAAAACCGTGTTTAAGGATTTTGAAATCGGTTTCTGTTTTCACAATAAATACCAGCCATTATCTAAAGACGACCTCATAAAGGTTGCGGGCACCCGCTGGATGCAGGTCGCTGCCGATAGGTCTAAATGGCGGACAATGGGGGAGGCCTATGTCCAGCAGTGGACGTCCAAGGGCTGAGAATAAGAAGAGATTATCTAAAGATGGCAATAAATAAATACTCTTTCTAAATATAATACATATAAAAAATCCCATTACCGGAATTATGTTTATGTTTAAATTGACCTTTAATACCATAGCGTTACATTACGACGTTTAAAAAAAAATTTACAAATGAAACTTTTATAGTTGTATTTGTTTTTACTGATACTAGTGTTGTATTTTGGGATACTGTATGACTTTGATTAGTGATAACAGAAATGTTAAATCTGCCAGCAATGAGTACCTATCCTATACTCAATGAGCAATGGAGCTCATACAGCAATGAGTACACTCGAATATGTTCGTGTCAGAAGTTCCTAAAAAGTTTAACAAATGATTGTTTAATACTAAGTTTTACATTTTACTAACCAACTGACCCTTTAAATTTTCTATAAAAAAACGTCTGTCGTGAAAATATAGATACGAAAAAGTGGTTTCAAAGCCGGTTAACCGGTTTTATATATCGGAACCGAAAAAAAACGGTTTTTGCATTCCCTAAAATTATAGTTATTTCATTTCACGAATACGATTTACGCTAAATAGTGGTTGGGCTCTTTCATCTACACTTGTTTTAGTGTGCATAAACTGCACACTGGGTTTAATGCTCAATTGGATTCCCGACGCCGCGATGCACACTGAAACAATGTACATGTACGACCACAACCACTACTAAGCGGAAGCTTCCTTCATAAGATGAAGGAACTATACCTTTGCGCGCTAGATTTTGCCCGCGTCGTTTTCCCTTTTCGTGGTCCCATATGTCTTTTTCGTCCTTTCGTGGTAATTAATTTACTCGTATGCGCATAACACTATCCGAAATCGCTACCTGAGATCTTTGAGTCAGCTAGCGATTCATAAATCTCATAAATCGTCTTAATCATATGTCTCATAAATCTTTTCAGGGATGCTGAAGATGGATCCGCCGTTATAACCAGAGCTGGTTTTCAGTTTCTACTACTCAGTACTGCTAAACAGGTATCCACATTTTGTCACATATACTTTAAAATATACATA
Organism: Sesia apiformis; assembly: GCA_914767545.1. NCBI lineage: Eukaryota > Metazoa > Arthropoda > Insecta > Lepidoptera > Sesiidae > Sesia > Sesia apiformis. The sequence continues at coordinate 879,583 of OU611964.1, forward strand.
ATTTAATATCTAAAAACTTTTTTTAACTTATAATTAGTGAAAATAACTCATTATGTAATTAATGAAATTAACTTGACTGCCTTTTTGGTGATTTAAAAATTTACTTTTAAATAAATTCTTGTAAAATACAGCTTTTGCTCGGGCCCTTTCGACACGCATTTGATCACTCAGTTTTACTGCATTGTTTAATTTTTATTGTTTTTATTTTACCCTCTTCTCCGTTTATTAAGGCATGATTTAGAAATTATTATGTATGTGATCCCCTGTTGTTATAATAACTGTATTATAATAACCGAGAGGAGTTATGTCATTAAAAAGCCGGCTACAACATATAATTTATTTAAAATAAATAAATTATATGTTGTAATTCGCTCCAATATTGATTGTTATATTTGTTACAGGTTTGGTTATTCCTGCAACACTATCTACACACGGCTGAGAAGAGAAGTTTGAGTGCGGCCGAGTGTCTCGCTTTCTTATACCAGCTCAGTTTCAGCACTCTTGGCAAGGTATGGTACATCAACCAACCGAAACGTCTTAAGACCCCTTAAGTTACCCCCTAATAAGGTATGTTACTGTTGAGGGTAGGTTTAACATAAAATATATAGTGTGGGTTGAGGGTATTTAAATGGATAATGTCAAGGTGATCACAGTTCAATAAACGACAGTCATCACGTACACCTTGTTTAACTTGGACCCTTACACCACTACAGTTACGATACCATAAAGATGTTTCCTATTATATTTTTAAGGAGAATAGACTTGACTGCGGCCATCTTCCAACCATCTGAAATGGTGCTTGTTTCGATAAATTTATTGATAATGACAGTTTAAACAGTAATAGACCACGGTGAGGTCGAGGAAACCATTTCAGAAGTGATCCCATCCCTTCGTGTTTGTTACACAAACATTACGCACAAAATACCACTTTTTACACCACTAAGCAAGAGTACACGCTGCAATCCAACAGCCGCTGGGCGCGCTCGACTGGCCACGTTACCCCTCTCTCGCAGAAGACTACCTTGAAATGTACTGCATTACACACTTTATCTTATTTCCCTAATGTATGTACGTGTTTCAGTAGTGAGTGAGATGTGCCGGAGCCCATTCCCATCCTATCCCTCTCCATTTTCCCAACCCTTTCTCCAAATCCATTCCTATATCTCCAAAGGTAGGCAGTGCACTCGGGGCGTGCCAACGTTTGTTATTTTGGACTAATTTTGGCAAGTATCGCGGTTGTCTATGGGCGACAGTATCCAATTAGCATCAGGTGGACTGTATGTTCGTCTGCCGCCTTCGTACATAAAAAAATATCTGAACTTTAATAGACTATCACCATTAACATACAGTACACACTTTTTTATAAGAATCAAACAAAAACACAACTTCGCTTCTCGAGTTCTCGCCAAAGAGTTACAATACAATAAACGTTGATCTCTTTGTGATAATCAAATTTCACTCTCCACACATACTTCCAATAGGTAACCTGAAATTCGGAGTAGGACATAGGATTAAGGATACATTTTTATGGCTGAAAATGTATTAGATTTTCTAGAGCTAAGTTAATTATTTTTACAACAAAATCAATGAGGGCGAATTGCTTATTACTTTTATTAGTTTATTACTTACTAGCCGTACCCGGCAGACGTTGTCCTGCCTGTGTATATTTATTTACCTTTGTATATAAAATCACAAATTACGATCGGTTGAACGGTATAGAAGTTAATTTGCTGCAGCGCCATCTAATGGCGCGTTACAGCAAAGTAGATAGCATGGAAACCTTCTCCATGAAAAAAATACATATACCTATGTGCCAACATTCATGGTGATCGGTCGAACGGTGTCAAAGTCTATTAATTTCAGATATACCAACATCCATATTTATATATATAGATTAGGTAATAATGAATAGGCAGTAAATAGATATTTTTTGTGTTGCATTCCTAGGACTACAGCACAGAAGGCATGAGCAACAATATGCTCGTGTTTTTGCAACATTTGAGGGAATTCGGACTCGTTTATCAGAGAAAGGTAATACAGTAATTACACACTTTTTTGTATTTATTTATTATCACAAAATACATGTTATAAGATTATACAATAAAATGCCATTAAACCCTTTCAGGTTTTATTTAATTCTGTATATTAATTTTTATTTAAACCTGTAAATTTATTAGGATTTCTCTCTGTATTGTGGAATAACTTCACGATGTACGTGTTAATACAGCCAAGAAATAATGGTTGAGCCGCTATCCTTTATTCTTAACTAGTTGTACCCGGCCATGCGTTGCTGTGGCTGACAACAGATGACGCTTACCCTGTTTTTACCTGTTTTTGAGTAAAAAGCATGTTTTTACATTTATATAGATTTTGCCGTGTTATAAAACTGTCATGTTTGATGTACGACTGGCGTGATATCGTTGAATTATAGTATATTATGTTGTCCATGTTTGTTTAATACCGCCAAGTTTAGAATAGAGAATAGTGACTCTCTAGACATGGTTAGATAACGCAAGTTCGGGAAATTGTAGGGAAACCAAGCGTGTCACTTAAGTGAGTAAATTTTCGTGGTGGGGAAACACTCGCCGTTGATAGAAACATTTCCCTTGACTCAGTTCACTCGCGAATTGTTACAATTTATTATAGTGCAATTAGGCATTTTTGTATTTTGTAGAGTTGCTAGCCACCACGGGCGGAACAAGCTGAATAAGCAGCGCGAGAGATAAAAGCTCATTGCCAAATTGGGGTTGACAACGGCGGACTACTTGCGTTATCTATCCCGCTATATTCGTGGACTAGTGTTGTAAAAACGAGCGTTGAACGGTCGAGGCTCTACCGCTTAGTGAACGCTAATAAACTTTTAAGACTAGCGTGAGCGTTATAGACAAAATTTTTAATGTTTAAGGGTTAGTGAATGAGTAATTTTAGTGTTGAAGCTCGAGTCTAAAACGGTTAAAGTTAAGATTCAATAGCACTAGCATAGCGCGCCAGTGGTCGAGCGCTCGTTTTAACAACAGTACCTACTGTGGACTCTATTTAATATTGCAACCATATTCGTTAACATGTATTCCTAATGTCAGCGCAAAGCGGGTCGTTTCTACCCGACACGTCTCGCGTTGAACATCGCGTGCGTGCGCGGCGCGGGCGGCGCGGGACTCGAGGTGGGAGGCGCGGAGCGCGGGTACATCGTCGTCGAGACCAACTACCGCATCTACGCGTACACACAGACTAACTTACAAGTCGCCTTGTTGGGACTATTCACAGAGCTCGTATACAGGTAATTATGCACAGCTGGCAGGAGGAGGGTGTAAGCTTCATTCATACATTCAGTTAGTTGACAGGGCGTGGGACACGCCCTGTCAACTAACTGGATGACCAACTAATTCATGACCTAGTCAACGGACTTCTATTGTCACCAGAGACCCTAAACCCAACTCACCATTAAACTTACTGCTGTACTGCCCATTCAGTATTCTCTACTGTTCATTTCATTATTTCTCTATATTATCTATGGTTGTTCTAGTTTGAGCTTATTTTATGTATTTTTAGATTTCCAAATTTAGTGGTGGGTGTATTAACGAGGGAATCAGTACGACAAGCCTTGCGCGGTGGCATCACCGCGGAGCAGATTATACACTATCTGGAGCAACATAGTCATCTGCAGGTGAGTCATTTCAGGTAATCATCTCGGGTGCTCCTAGAAACTCCTAGAACTACTATGGTCCAAACGAAACAGAACTGTCAGCGCTCTTCCTATGATAACATCATAGGAAGAGCGCTGACAGTTCTGTTTCGTTTGTAAATACCGTTTCTTTCTTAAAGTCAACATAACAATAAAATAGAAAACAAAAATCAAAGTACTGTGGCGTCGAGAGCCGACCTCTTTGGTCGAGCTGCTGATTTAATTCTTTTTAAGAGCGTTCCTTTCATAAGTTTTGTTTTTGTGAATTTGATATTCAATGTCAACAAATTTTCACCAGATCGATCTTGTCACTTTTCTAGAAGAGAGTTTTCAATTTATTAATTTACGCTGTTTTTATCTTAATATTGTTAAGGCGACGTTGTTGTAGTCGCATAATTATTGATGTTACAAACGTTATGCTGTACATCGATTAAATAAAGAATATTTCCAAGATCCCGGTTTCTCCTCATTGTAGCTCAACTTGAGCTTGTAGAACTTGTAGCTCAAGTTATATACGTAACAAGTAACTGGAGAGCATCCTCCAAAGTACTATCGAGTTGTCAAATGATTTTTATTACATGTTAAAGATTTATGTGAGACTGTCAGAGCTCTTTCTATATTAACCGGACCACACGTTACTTTATTTTTCTATACAGGGTTGAATAAAAAATGAAAACTAATAATTTCTGCATTTTTTTTCTAATTCAGCGTTTTATTTACACAAACCACTCACTCGCACCGTGTACGTACATTCGATTACGTGCGTGTCTAATGCGCTTGCGCGGTTCGATTAGCAGTTGCTTATATGAGTAAAGTGTGTGTAACGTTGCGTAAAGCAAATAGGTCAAAGATGTCATTTTAAAAAATGAACTTTTTTTGGGGAAATATAAATTCAGATAGAAGTCAACTTTTTTAGGGGAAATATCAATTCAGAAAGAAGTCAACTTTTTTGGGGAAATATCAATTTAGAAAGAAGTCGTAATGATGTGTATGATGAATTGATGACTTCAATAGTACTACTCTTCTGGTATAAGTAAATGTTACAGATTGAAATAGACGAGTAACGAAATAAAATTCACGGGATTCCTTGTCGGCCGCGTGAGAGGGAATATGTTGTGCCTTGCTGGCAGCTCGAGACTGTGTTATCTCGTCGGCGATTTCTCTAAGTCTCATGTGCAATTTTACTAAGTTACTAGGAGCACAATATGTATGTAGACAAATAGGGCCGGTTACCGAGGACACTGTGCCGTTTGCAAAAGACAATAGAATCCCTTTCATAAACTGTCCGCACCTCAAAGGAACACTAAGACCTATTCTAAACAATATAACAATACAGATAAAAGATGAACATTTAACCTAAGCAATTATACAGTTTAAAATTTACAATGTTCTCAGACAGTGTAAGGATGATAAATACAAAAGAAATTGTAAGTAATAAAATTTCAAAGGAAGTAAAATGGTATTTCTTCACACGTGTTAGGACAAAGGTTTTGACTTAAAAATTATGTAATACAACGATTCGAAAACTAAAATTATTATCTTACCTCGGTGCGTGGGAATTAGTCAGCGAAGCACCCTTAAAATAAAATAAAAAGAAAATCGAAAACTCATCCACAACAGAAATTCAGTATTAAGAGGGTGCAGGTATGTTTTAATATTTAGCCCTGCATACCATCTTCTCCTTTTCATTGTCTCAACATTTGTTAATTGTACCTTCGTTGATTGTTCAATCGACCGATCGATACTATAAAGGTGTGCGTCCCGAGAAACACCGCTAAATCGAGTCCCGCCCGTAACAATAACCGTTTGTGTTACAATAAACGAATTTATGATTTCTTAGAGGGTACTATTGTATATTATATTATGTTGGTGTTATATCAGCACTGAACTGCTTAGTTGGGAGCGTGGGAGACGACTGGCGACCGCCAAGCACAGAGCTTAGCACGCACCAAAAAACTTCCGGTAACAGAAAATGAAAAGCTAACGTAAATAAAACACTGTAGCTATAATTTTATCAGGACCCCTGTTCTTCTAATATTATTTTATCAATGAATTATTTTTATTTGCAATGTGCAGATGTTAAAAACAGACGCGGGTGGAATTCGCACAACATCAGTGCTCCCCCCCACAGTAGTGGACCAGATTCGGCTGTGGGAGAGCGAACGGAACAGGTTCACGTATAAAGAGGGGGTTGTGTACAACCAGTTCCTGTCACAGGTCAGTATTGACATATTTTGTTTGAATCTCCTTTGTTTAATGTTGTACTGTTCCATTTCTATTTAAACTTCATGACGATGCAATTCTTAGACGACACACACACACACACACTGCTAGTACATTGCAATATACGCGCGTGTTTTTATATACCTATCACAGGGTAAAAACATGTTTTTTACCCCAAAAACAGGGTAAGCGCCATCTGTTGGGCAACCACAGCAACACTCGCGTGTTAGTTTATAATAAGAATGTGACAATCGAATATAGTAATAAATAACACCTCTTGCATTCGCATCGTGCAAATAAAGAATTTGAGTTTATTTTCAAGTGAAATTCCACATATTGTGATGTACAAGTAAGTATACATGAAAATAAATATAAGCAAACGTACATAGGTAAGATTTTAAACTTTTATTGTCGTGGTTGAATATAATAATTGTTGTGTAAACGAGTTATTCACGATTTGTTGTTAATTTTGTATATACAACAACAGCTTCATCCGCCCGCGCGCCGCCGCGCCGCAGTCTCGCCGCGACCACGACTCATGTATAATCGGAACACACGGACAGTGGTCGGATAAGAACGCGCATGTACACTTCCGAACAAAGTTATTTAATTAAAAATAATAATTAATATTTATTATTACAATTATTCATATTATAGAAACCTGTAACAATAGCTATTATAAATTTTCACAAGATTATTTTAAAAAAGTACTAAATTATCCACAAAACAAATACCTAATGTACGTTATTCACTCCTTCGTAGGCTTCTTTTTACATATACTTATAGACGTTATAAATTAATTTCCTCGCTTGCCTTCGTAAAGGCCTGTTAAATAAAAAAATAAATAATAAATTTGCACTCGAGTGTACTTAGAAGTTCGGGACGGCGTGTGTATCACGGAGAAAGGGGCGTGACTACGAGTGATGAGCTAATCGGCGAGCGTTGCAGTGTGCCGCGCCCGTCCCGCCTCACTTCATACCGCTAAACAGTCAAAAAATTGACTACTGCGCGGGTGACCTTGAAACTCCAAGATCGGTGTCTAATGTTGTAACTGGATGTGTATTTCGTGACTTTGGTTCAATACTTTCATTAAAAAACATCTTATAGCATTATGATTTACTTGTATACATCACATATTTTTTATGAAGGTGTATTAATTAAGCTGGCTGTAGTTCGAAAGACGTTTTGAAATCACTTAAAAGTGTTCACACGGCGTCCCCCCACCTCTAACCGCGATGTTTAAGACGTCGATGTACGAGTAAGAGACAGTACGTCTGGCTTCTCTATGGTTTTATCGATCGACTGCAGTATGTCGCGTATATTAGCGACCAACAGCGCGACCACTCGAGGCTGGGCAGACTGGGCGATCGCCCAGGGCGCCAGATAATTCGATGAGCGCCGCGTCGCAAGCGGGGACGTACTTTCAAAATACACATTCAAATGTCATTCATTAAAAAACGTTCAGCTCCGTTCACATGGATCTCACAATCACGCTCCACCGGTGGATCCATGGATAATTTTTCCTCCTCTTCGATCCATCAAATTAGGAATTCAAGACACTTCGATTCACCAATTTCTGAATCCAAATGTAATTATGTCACTTCAATACACACATATGTCGAGGCGGCAAAAGTAATGATACAATAACTACGCAATTTATGTAAAACAATAAAAATGTAATTCATTACTAACAACTTCGATTCAGCTGTGGATTGAAGAGGAAAAAGAATTATCTATAAATCCTCCTGTAGATCCAAGGGGAAGAAAAATTATCCATGCATCCACCGGTGAAGCCTGATTGTGGATCCACGGAGACATTTTATGCGCGAGAAAACGCTGCCCTTAAAGGGGCGCTGCATAATTTCTGTTCAGGACGCTATACGACTAACCGTGTCGCTTGTTGTGCGAAAAACTATACCGTGTGTTCGGTCTAAAACGCTATTTCATTTTTGATCACTCTTTGTTTGATCATCCCTACCACTTTGTCACACTTTTCATACTTTTTCATCTTATTATGTAACGGGAGAAACTTCCGGTTGTTCTCCTCTACCCTTCCCAAATAGTGAGTGCAAGTCTTAAATCTAAATTGTTGCAGGCTGATTTCGTGGTACTCCGCGACTACGCTAAGCAACAAGGCGTATTGACGTGGCATAATGAACGAAGCAGAACTATGGTGGTCACTCGAGCTGGACACGATGATGTTAAAAAGTTTTGGAAACGTTATTCAAAAAATTCGTGAACATGACATTAAGAAGGATTGATCTTCAAAATCTAATTTTACTTACTTCACTTTTGATTACTTACTTTTTACTTTTGAAAACAAAATTTGAATACTTTTGGAAAATTATCGTTTTTAAAATGACATTTTAATTTAAAAAAATATTGTAAAAAACAAAAACGGTACAAATCTCGGAAATTAAACAATATTTTGTTATCAAAAGTAAACTGTCACGTAGTAACATATTTTTTGTGATACAACGTGGACATTTTAATTCACTTGATGGTGATAAAAATGTTACGTAATCTGAGCAAAAAGGGACCTTATTGTCGATATTGACTGACTAAGGCCGCTTGTTAACGATTCTACGTTAACCTACGGTCGTCAGTGTTGTATGGCTTGTTAACACACACGGCGACGCCACAGCTGCAGAGTTATTAAACGATTTATTAGCGTTTGTTTGGCGGCCGCAAAATCGAGAATTTTTCAAAATGACGGAAAGTAGATATGCCAGGTTCGATACAAAAATGTCCCAACCTCTTTACTTGTTTCAAGATTCTATTTCAATAGAAACATGCTCTAACAACCAAATTTTAATATAATACATGAAAAAATATAATAAGCAATCGAAATGTTGGTATTAAGAGCCTTTGTATTAATCAAGTCCGGGGCATATCCGGGAAATTAGAGTCGATAATAAGGGTACCTTTTCTCAAATATTTAATATCACGTATATGTAAATAACATTGTTATTTAAGGAAAGGACTGTCATTGTTAATAAAAGATCTTGTATTACTTATTTCTAAAATTTGAAAAATATTTATCTCTAGATATCTTTAATTCCAGGTTCCATATTTTACTATACTCATAAAATTAAAAAGGTTAAGCTCTTGAAGGAATCTACCCTAAATATGTTAGATTTAGGATTTAAATTTTACTCAAACGAGACTCTTTTATTTTTGAAGATTATAAAACTTATTTTGAAAATTCGCGTGTCTGAGCCGGGAATCGAGCCCACACAAATGCGAAAAGAATTATTTTCTATTTAGGGTTATTCCACTTTGTGCACCTGGGTGAATAAAGGCTACTGATTAGTGTCCCACGATCACCTAATGGTAAATCACCAGGGTAAATGGTAAATAAAACCCACTCGCTGTTTACTTATTATTATTTTATATCGCGAACCCGTAGGCTGTGGAACGAACTGCCTCAAGAGGTCTTCCCATTAAACTACGACATGGGGTTCTTCAAGAGAGCTGTGAATAGGAATTTGCAAGGTCGGCGGCGCGCCCGCATACCCCCTGGTGTTGCAGGTGTCCATGGGCGGCGGTAACACTTACCATCACGTGAGACCGCTTGCTCGTCCGCCTTCTTCTCTATAAAAAAAAAAACTTACTTTTTATGTATCTTTTATTCACCTACAAATCCAACACCCACAAGATGAAGCGGTATATCGCCCTGGGCAACGTCTGACGCTCTACAAAGCTCAGGTTAGGCCCCATACGGAATACTGTTCACATCTCTGGAATGGCGCACTGAAATATCAATTGGACCCTACTCTCACGGGCGGTCTAGAACCTCTCAGCGTTCGGAGAGACGTTGCGTCTCTGTACAATGGGGAATGCTCTCAAGAATTGTTTAAACATAATTCCCATCTCAGGTTTCTACAACCGCGCCTCCCGTCGCAGACGTGCGATGCATCCGCGTTTCCTCGATACGGAGGTGTCGCGAACCGCAAATCCGTAATGCCTGTGAACTGCCTCAAGAGAGGTATTTCCATTGCGCTACGCTATCGGGTTCTTCAAGAAGGCTGTGAATAGGATTTTGCAAGGTCGGCGGTGTACCCCCGCATACCTGCTGGCGTTGCAGGTGTTCATGGGCGACGGTAACACTTACCACCACGTGGGACCGCCTGCTCATCCGCCCACTTCTATATAAAAAAGTCTGAGTATAGTGTAAGAACCCCATTGGCAACAGTAATTAGGTCGTCGGGGTCGGGAGGTAGGTACTATAATGAATAAAATGATTCGAAGGGAAATCGCCATAATATCTACACACCGCAACATTAGGACTTTCTGAATTTCCAGTAATTCCTCAAACGAGATCGGTGTTCCTATTATATTTTGCTGAGGGAGTCGAAAACTACCAACTGAGGAAAAATCTATATGAAAAATTTGCAGATGGTGAAAATCTCTATATTTTCATAACATGTTAAAAATCTGTAAATTCCGAGAAATGTGTGAAGTTTGTATCCGACGCTAGCGACATCTGCTGCTACAGTTCGTTTCTCTAAAGCAAATGCTAGCGACATCTGCATCGCGGCGTTATTTCTCTCTAAAACTACTACTAAAAAAATAATGTGCGAAGGGTAAAATCTGTATAGAATTAACTCCTAATTTTAAATCCTCATGTTAAACTTTGTATAAATCCCGATAAATCTGTCTATCTTGCAGCATTGACCTTATTACATATACAGAGCAGCGTTATTTTACAAACTGACATTATATAATACTATCAAATTTATATCACTTGAGCGACTCTGGACTTACTTCGACCGGCGCACCTTCGTTGAGACTGGACATTGATAGAATGTCCTAAACTTTGAAATTGTTTAGTACAAAGAAAAAAAAACTTGACATTGGCTGAATATGCTAATTGCACCATTGCCATACATATACGAAGAGAAAAAAAAAGTTCCACGTGCTGACTTTCTAGGGGCGGCTTTCCGCTTGGCGTTTTCTAAAAATTATTTAAGTATTTTATAACTTTTAATTTTAAAAACGAAAAAATGGATAATAGAAAGCTGACTGAAATATTAAGAGCCACCCTTAATCCTGACCAAAGGCAGCAAGCCGAAGAGCAGCTCTCTCAAGTAAGTCGATCATTGTCATCAATCAACCACATGCTCGAGAATTTTCTAATCGGGATAAATAAAGTACATTGCATATTACTCTAACGTGACTGTCCTAGGGTGCTTGTGTAATATACATATCTAATTGGTATTATTAAATCGATGCTGCCAGCTTATCGAATGTACTTGTTAAGAAACTAGACTGCTTATAATATAAGAATGAACCAGTTGTCTGACACTCGCGGTGTTTCATTCTAATTATAACATGGTAACAGCGCTATAGTATTTTTTGCGATTTACAGAAGTATAATGATAAAACAGTAAAACTATGGAGTTTATAGTGTCTAGAAGCGGAATTGGATCTAGTTCGCGATAATTTAGCGTAATAGTAATGTTGACGATGCGGGTCAACAGCGGTTGTAGGGGAGAAAATTGGGGAATAGAACGCCGCTTTACTGATACACACGAACTGCAGGGGTATACGAGGAGCGGCAGTCGGTCACGAGCTCACTTCCTGGACAAAGATTTGCTTTACTGAACTATTACATGGTAATTCGGCGATTGTACAAGTCGAACTGGTACCGCGAAGCCGGAGCTTCCCCTATTTATAGGAGCTTGTTGCCTTGCAATCCCCAATCACTGAGGAATTTATTTACTCTTTGCTCATCCATATTTTACACAGGTTATAAAGTCATAAATTCTATACAAACGGGTCAATAATCATTTTTGACAGAGAGTAACTATTTTCGATAGTGAAGGACAGGAATTAGTAGGTCTTTTGACATATCATAACTATTGTTTCCTCGCTAAGTAGCAAGGGAATTTGTGGAGAGACCGTTAGAGGGTCTGGACTCCCGTGCCTAGATGGCGCCACTCCCTGTCCTATCTGCAACTTTATGTTTCCATCTCTTTTCAATAAAACACATAGCAGAAATAGTATTTATTTTCTTAGATAAACATTGACATAAATACAAACAAGGAAAGCAATCTACAATAAGCAATCAACATCATTATATACATAAGACATACTCATTATAATAACATCTTTTAATAGTAAATAAGACATGTAACCAACATTACATATTAATTGAATCTTCTGGGCTACTTGGCCGAGGTCTTCTGGAATCTCTTCTCTTACATAACCTTACAAACATTACATAACCTCAGAGAAAATAAGTTTAAACCCTTTTATATGGTTCCACTGTGCATGCTCTGAAGTTTACCAGATGCTCTTTACTCCTTGCGCAACCTCATTTAGACAACTTCTTTCTCTGAGATGTATGATGCACTGATTCTACATTATTATGCAGGCCTATTGCAGTTTATCATCCATTTCTCTTGGCACATTGTTTTTTTTACACATAATGGACACTACACTTTCATTTGCTTACGCATTCATTGATCTGTCATGCACAAGTAGTGTAATTGTGTTGTGAATTTGATACAATGGAACTCTTGCAACCACTATCCGAAACTATATAAATTTGTATATTATTAAGTTACACTAAAAACTACGTGGGCCCTATTTTGTATTTAGTAGTTTATATCAAACATTAGATTTTGATGAATAAAATGAATGAGACCTGAGCACATATACGTGGTTTTGTAAAAAAAAAATCTATACTTATTTCAATACAAAGGTGAACATCAGGCTCATCAGATATAAATTTTTTACTCAAAACCAAGAGGGGGAATATATAGATCAATATTTAATGGCATTAAGACTCAGTGTTGTGAATTCCAATCTTTTAAAGATGGATTGATCAGAGAATGAATCATGTGTGGTGTTCATTTCACTACCATCAGGGACACAGTACTAAGACGTGAAGGTCTAGCTTTAGACAAGGCAATTACCTAATTATGTCAAGTGGAGGAAGTGTCACAGGAGAATGAATCTCAGCTACATGTGGGTGGTAGACCGGCAAGTAGCGTGCATTGAGATGTGAGATCTGAAGCATAGATAGAGTGGAGAATGCGGGGCAACGACGACGGGAGCAGAATGCACCGGTGACGCCGACGCAAGCATCCTACGCGCTGTCTGCAGGGAGTCGCCATCCACGGCGTGCAGTGACTGTGGAGGGCCACGGTGTGTACCTGAAGAGTACCCTGCTCAATGCGTCAAGTGCTTCATTTGTGGTAATGTGGTAATAACGTACACTTAGCCCGGCTATGTAAATCTAATTATTATAATAATAACAGTTTTATTATTATTATTATTATGACAATAATAACACCACGCCCAGCGAGCAAGAAAGTTTATGATAGTAACAGTGATTCTAGTGAAGTATTTTATGTGTTGTTATCGCGAATAGGAAAGATAATTCAGAGGAGTGGTTTGAGATTTTGACATGTGACAGTGGTGTGGAATAATTCAAATTGAGACACTGGGATGTGGGAAACAGGATGTTAATGAGAATGTTAACAGGGTGTTAACATTATCTCCTATGAGCCATTTGTACTGTTAGTGTCTGATTATAAAATTATTAATAAAACTAATTTAAAATTAGAATCTTACAGTGGAGATTCAATACCTCTTATAATCTTAACTTTGTAATAGCAAATATGCAATGCTTATTGGCACGGAAGTCTTGTGAGGATATAGGTTTAGTTAAACATGTACAGTCAGTTAGATTATCGGAGTATACTGATTTATTTAGTGGATTACGTTGTCTGCCTGGTAAATACCACATCGTAGTTGACAAGTGGTTGCGACCCGTGATATGTGCTACGAGGGAAAATTCCTTACGGTTTACATGATCGTTTAGCAGAGGAATTACAAAATATGGAAAAATTATATGTTGTTTGTAAAGTCACCCATCCCACTCACTCATCCCACTAGTGATCGCAGCAAAAAAGAAGGGTATTCGTATTTGCTTAGATTTGCATATTGCGAGCTGGCGGAGCGGCTGCAGTCTCAGTGCTTGATGCCAATTTTTACTTCTGGCCAGTTCAATTAGATGAGGAAAGTGAACCTTGTATACCTTCGCAATGCTCTTTGGTCGTTATCAATTTCTTAGACTACCATTCGCAATAAATTGCCCTTCAGAGGTTTTCCATGCAAAAATGCGTCAATTTCTTGAAGATCTCGAGGGAGTTGACAGTTTTATTGATGACGTAATGGTGTAGGAGTAAACAGGAGCATGATTAATTGATTACAGACTAAATGCGCTTTTAAACAGGCCAAGAGAAATTAAATTAAAATTTAATAAGGAAAAATGTAGAATAGGCGTTACAGAAGTGGTATATTTGAGTCATATTTTTGATGCAAGGAGGATGAGATCCGATAATAAATTTATCCTGTATTTATGGATATTTGAAGAATGAAAACACGGAATGTACGTTACACGTTTAATCGTCGGCTATAGACTGCCGTCCTGCACTACCCACGTATCGGATAGTGACAGTATGCACATACCTACACTACATCCCTCCACCACTAGCATGTTGACTTCACTATACATAATTATGTTAACAGTAACATTTAAAAACATTACGCAAATAAACACTAGGAATAAACAATTACGATCAGGACGAGCTTTCTACTTGTAACGGGGATTCTTATTCCTCGTGCTACGTACAGGCAGAGGAGTAGGCCGCTCCGCCTCAAAAAGTTCGTCCGAAGATTCGGAACTACCTTCCTCATCTACAGACTGTGCACTCCTCTCCAAAACCCCCGATTCAGTGGCTTCTATTTGCGCAGACTCTGGTTCTACCTCCGTCTCTGCTGACGGAGTGGCTAAAGATTCAGATCGAGAAGAATTATTTTCATTGAAATTATTATCTGACGAACAAACAGAAGGTTCACACTCAGAGGCTGTTTTCTAATCTTGTAGCGGTGGTGTACTATTGTCGAGGACTTACTGAGAGGGGTGCACACTTGCAATATCCTCGAGATTAGCAGAAAAATCCGACCCTTTGTATGCCATGCCACCAATTGATCTAGATATTTCCTAACATCAACTTTTAAATCCGGTACAAAAACTAAGTACCTTCTAGTGCCAATTTTTTGTTTTACGATGCCTTTTTCCACATATGTTTCGTTCCGTTATTGTAACAGTGTTTAATTAAAACAATCTGACCTGGAGCGAAAATAGTTCTCCTGCCCCGCCATATTGATTACGCTGCGAGATCTGTTGAGAAACAACACTCGCATAAAATTTTACTGTTACCTATCGAAATCATTTGTTGCATTGTTGCCCCGTTAACGCTTTTAATGTTAAACAATTCATTAATACGAGTACCTTTAGAAATGTTGTCCGCCGTGGTCAAATGGTTGCTGTTTCTCACATTTACTTTACACATACGACTCAAATGTCCCAATTTGTTACATTTACGACACGTGAAATTAGCAAATCAACACTGATCTTTTGTATGATTTTTATAACCGCACATAACACAACCCTTAACCGACGACTGTGAGGCGCCCACTCCAGCGCGCGCGCGCGCACCGCGTACACAGCTTGTGCTGGCACCGCGTACACAGCTTGTGCTGGCACCGCTTCTATCGGCTCGACGATCGAACTATGCAAAGCGAGACAGCCGCGCGCATCGCACACTGGGCTAGCTCTAATGCTTTGTTAAACGTTAAAACTGTGTAGTGCGCAAATCAACACAATCATTCAAATCAATGAATGCAAATCAATCATTTCCTTTTGAAGTTCTGCAGAGAGAGTTTCTAGATCTTGGCCGTTGGGACTTTGTGGAACAGTCACTGTGGCCCTCAGGCCAAAAAGTATGGAGACCCCCGATTTAGGGCATTGTTTCTCAACCTTTTTAGTGTCTCGTCCCCCTGAAAAGATTAGAAATAAAGCAAATAACCTGACCCTTTCTATTAATTAGGTCCTCTTTATGTTTTTACAGTTTAACTATAAATAATTATAGATAATATATTATAGTTTAATTATAGATCCATGAATAATAAATAAAAGGTTTTTTCGTATATAAGTTTTTCTTGACCAAATGCGGCGTCCGACCTGTAAATGTGATCGCGAACCCGTTGAGAAACGATGATTTAGAGGAAACTGTTTCTCTCCTCAACATCCTCCTCCAAACAAAATTCTGGATTCAGGGGATAGTGTTAGGTGCAACACTGGTTCATTTATTGTTGGAAATCTTTAAATACAAAATTACTTGCAAAACACGGCCTCATAACTTGTGCTAAACATACATTCACACTTAACATGAACACACAATAGGCTTTCCCTACACTTAAATACATATGAAGAATGTTTATGATGTTGCAATTTTTCAATTCAGTGTCTTAGAATCTAGTATATTTCTTTCACCTCACGAAGGCGGATTCCACTTAGTAGTGTTTATGCTCGTACATGTACATTGTTTTAATGTGCGCCGCGGCGTCGAGTATCCATCTGGGCGCTCTCAAGTTTACGCATACTAAAACAATGTACAAATACGAGCACAACCACTGCTAAGCGTAACCCACCTTCATGATATAAAGGAACTATAACAACATGTTAAATTATGCTGTTTTTGTTCCAGATCCACATAATAATCGGTTTCGCGCCGTCGCTGCTCCAAGTAGTCATGTTGAATGAGGTGGCGATACCAGTCCGACAGGCTGGTGTAATCTACTTGAAAAATCTCATCATGTCAGGTTGGAAGCAAAAAGAGGCCGAAGAGGGCGAGCCCATCCCCTTCAGCATCCACGAACAAGATCGCATGATGATCCGGGATATGATTGTTGACGCAATCGTGCAATCACCACACTTCATTAGGGGACAGCTTTGCATTTGCTTAAAGAAAATTATCGAACACGACTTCCCAACCCGTTGGACGCAGATCGTCGACAAAATACACATTTATCTCCAAAACCCGGAACCTAACAGTTGGATGGGCGCCCTCCTCTGCTTGTATCAATTAATAAAGAACTATGAGTACCAGATTGCAGAGAAGAGGGTACCGTTAATAGAGGCTATGAACCTGCTCCTGCCGATGATGTATAACATGATCGTGAATCTCCAGGCAGACCAATCGGCCGAGTCGGTTCTCATACAGAAACAAATACTCAAGAATTTTTATGGCCTAGTGAAGGTGAATATCAATTTTTTTTTTAATGAAAGTGGAAGTATTTGTTATGTGAAATTCAGTAGTTAATAAACTTCTCCTTTCCAGTATATTCTCCCGCTGAACCTGATAACTAAAGAGATTTTCACCAAGTGGATGGAAGTGCTGCGATTAGTGACTGAGCAGCCAGTGCCGGAACACACTTTGCAGGTGGATGAAATGGAACGGCCTGAATTACCCTGGTGGAAATGCAAGAAATGGGCAATTCATACTTTGTACAGGCTGTTTGAAAGGTAAATTACGATGTAGAAGTAATATTTAAAAATAAATTTATTTTCATTCATCCAGCAATCCGCGTTATGCCCCGAAACCCTCTAGTAATTGACTAGTTTCGTTTGTATTTTAGTGTTACATTTGTTAGAGACAGTATAGTAAAAGTACAATATGCTTATAGATACGGCAGCCCAGTAAACACTCGTGAGGAGTATGTACAATTTGCGGAATGGTATTTAACGACGTTCACGAGCGGAATATTAGAGGTGCTACTAAGAATATTGGATCAATACCGGAACAAAATCTATGTCTCGCCCAGAGTACTGCAATTGACTATTAGCTACATCAACCAATGGTGAGTTGAACTTTTATATTAGCCAGCGGTCCCCAATTTTTTTCTGCTATGGAACCCTAAATAATCGCCTTTTTGGCGGAATCCCAACTCCTATAAATAAAGTTAATTAGCAATTGTGAACATACAAACCATATTTATTTTATTCATACCTTATTATTAAGACCCCTGAACCTAATCGTTTGCATATTGTCATGCTTGACTAGAAAAGAAAGACTGTAATTATTTTGAAAGTATTTAATGTCAAGAATGAAAGTTTTTCATTGTTTTGCTTATAATAGTCTTAAAATTTGGTTTGATGTCTGATAGTTCGTAGATCTGGAGCAGCATCCAGTCTAGTTCTGAACTTGTTTTTTCTAGGCGCAAGCTGAATAACCAGTTTCGCATCGGTAATTCGAGAAAAGGGGTAGCAGAGTGACAGAGAGCCTTCTGAGTGACTGCAGGATATTCATCCTTCAGTCCAATCCAATTGTTCAGTGGTACTGAATCGATATTTAACATTGAAACATATTTTAGAGAGAATGAACTCTTAATATTGATCAAGTTCTCATACTCTGACACAGTTGATGGTTTGGTCCGGTTTGCGAATGGATTCTATACCCAGTCGATGTCCCGTAAATCGTCTGGGAAATATTCTTTCAAGATTTTTTGAGGTTCTATAAATGTTCACTTATGCTTTTTCCCACATCTGTGGTTAATTGCAACTCATTTTCTCCGAGTAATCATTTAAGAGAGGAAAACATTTGTAATTCTTTGATTACACACAAGTAATCCAGAAGCTAAATTTGTTTTCCAGTAATGAAATTTTGTCTGCCACTGAGAACGTAAGGACCTGGTGACCACATTGAGTTTGTCGAATATGACGGCCAAATAAGCCAATTTCATAAGCCATTGCTTGTTGTGCAATAGTTCAACATGATTCACAGATGTAGAAATTGGTTGTCCCATCAGAAAAACCTTAACCTCGTCACGCAGTTCAAATAGCCTTGCTAAAACTTTACTGCTGGAAAGCCGTCTCACTTCAGTGTGTAGGAGGAGTGATTGATGCTGACTTCCCATATCTTCACCCGCCTTTTTAATAATCTTGACGAAGTGAGTGTACGAGACTTGACATAATTGACAATTTGTACAGCCTGATCAAGAACTTTATTTAAGTCGTTTGCCATTTTCTTCGTGACAAGGGTATGGCGATGCAAAATGCAATAACTGCTGTTATATTTTGGTGCAACCTTTTTTATTCTTGATACTGTGCCTTTTATTTTTCCAATCATAGCTGCAGCCCCATCGCTGCGCTGCATATGTCGATACATTTCTTCCAATCAATATAGTGTTTATTCATGTAACTATCAATGAGTATAAAAACTTCTCTAGTTGTATTAGTCTTCAATGTTGTTCCAGTTGTATTCGAGAAACAAATCTTCTTCAATAGATCCTCAAGGATATCTCACGAAAACAAGCAGTATTCACAGTCCGGTGACAGTACTTTCATCAAGTTGCATTGCAAACGTGGTACTATCTTTCAATCTACCAATCAACTCATCTTCAATATGGTCTGAAATCTTATGGATCCGATCAGATATGGTGTTGTTGGAACATTGGACTGCTGGAACTTTCTTCGCCGCATCTTCTCCGAGTATGCAGTTAACTATTTCTCACATACTAAATTTTAAATTTAAATTATTTAAATTACATAGGTAATTAAATTTTTTGCAATCGTATGTGGTTTTACAGCTCCAGCAATCCTGTAACTTAACAGGAATGATGCTTCTGTTGCGTTTTCATTATCAGTTTTTGCATATCTGTGTAAGACAGCCACACCTATGTGATTTGATTCTTTGTGTCTTTCAAAAAAACTAATATTCTAATCCTTCAGGTGGTTGGTTTCAAGGTGTCGTTTAAGTTTTGCGGGCGCCAAAGAGCTACTGTACAGAATTTTGTTGCAAATGAGGCATTGTCCATCAGGATTTTCAGCAATTCCTACAGGAATAAATCCGAAAGATAGCAGTTCGACGTCATCTCTTTGATTTCTTTGACGTCATTAATTGAATCAATTTTCACAAACAATTCCGAATAAAAGTAACAGTAAAATTCATTGACATGAAAACATAAGTATTTTCCTGTTGTTAAAGTTCATGGACAACTCTTGTTGCGTATACCGAGGATGGTGAGTGTACGGGCGACGGGTAGTGAAATGAAACTCGAGTCGGGTCGCGGTTAAAACTACGCCCGAGCTTGCCCGTACTGACGGTACACGAACATACAGCCGGATGTCTCTGAGGTGCCGATCAAGATGTGGAGAAGCAGGCGTTGAGACACTATTCTTGAGAGCGTGGTGTTACTAGTGAGAGCTGCAGTGATTTACTGTTCAATGTTCAGTTCAGTTCAGTTGCTAAGTTGCCAAGTTGAATTCCCAGTTGCCAGTGATCGCACTCAAACCGGACCTACTTATATTTCGGATCTAAGTGCCTCAACTAGCTTCTACGGTAGCGAGAGGATTCGTGTATCGTCCGACTGGGTGCGCCTCAGGCTATCTTTATTCAATACATACGTGGGAGCGGGATAGCACATGATGAGGACAGACAATTTTTAGACAAGGACAACAATAATAATATTGACGCTTACAGTTTGAGTTCTACAACTCACGTCTTTCTTTGGAGTTACATTTAATTTCCGTTGTTGTCTTTATTCATAAAACACATACTACACCAATACCTATACCTAAATTCTTAATAACAATAGGGCATTAAAACACTCTGTAAATGTACAATCAAATATCAAAAATACAAATGTAAATCACAAATGTAAATATACAAATACATCTTACGTTACTAACTCGAGGCGTCATCGTTAACAACTCTTATTATTATTACTGTTGATTGTACAATGTGCGGATTCCATCAACACTCAAAACATGTGGCATTTTGTAGGAAAAGAGACCTTGACATTATTGACGTGTCCGTAATCTACATGATATGTATTTTATCTATCGAAAATGTTCTAAAACTGATCTTTGCCCAAAAAATCTCACATAAATATAATATTTGTACTTGTGAGTTTATTTTCAATTAAATGATACCGGTACGTATCAACACTGTGTCAACAAGCAAACTAAACAAGAGTGACGTCATAGACAACTAATGAATACATTCTAATACTACAAATATAAGTTACAACACTTCTTCCTTCTTAAATTGCTACAAATCTAAAATCTTTCTCGGTTTGAGGGCGCGAACTTCGTCTTAAGGGTGTAGATTGTTGGCCTGAGATCTCGATTTCGAGCGACCGCAGCGCCAAAGTTTAATGTAACATCCGACGGGGCGGATGAATGACCTAGAGAGCGCGATTTTCAAAATGTTTTGCAACAAACGTTCCACGTTGAGAAATTGTTATTGAACTTGAATATTTACAGCATAACAATAACGTTGAATTTTTGGAAACTAGCTGTTGATTCTTTTTAATAGATTAATAAGAGTAGTTGAGACACAATTTTTATGTTTTTCTATCATTTGACATCTGACATTTTTGTATTCTACTTACCTAAAATTCCAACTATTTATTTATTTGTAATTTCACTACCAAAATTTATTCTAATTCGTAAAATATTCATTCAATAAAATAATTGCAAATTCAGTAGGAAGTGTGTTTATCTCTACGCAAGGAAATGTGTCTATTGCGTAAACTCAAATACTTACTTTTTGTTTACGATCACCTCGTCGATATCTAAAAAAAATCCTAGGGTTTTAAAAAAAATGTCAATAAATGAAACACAAGTATAAAAATGATTTATTTACTACACAATAACAAATATGAGTCGCCATTACTCGCTATCTCAAAAGCGTGCTAGGGTTGTACAAAAATTAGTAAATAATTCATTTATTTACTAATTTTAACAGAAGTTTGTAAATTATTAATATACTAATTAAAAGTATGTAATTAAACAATAACGAAATATGAGTTCAAAATTCTAATGGTTTTTCATTCGATTACGGATCAAGTTCTGATTTCTGCTAATTTGATGATAAAATCAATGGCTATCACAAAACCTATCAGAATGAAAACGTTACCAGCTGCCCGATTCACGTAAGTAATAAAAACCGTAGCGCAGTGACGTCACTTCGTTTTTTGCAAATTTAGCCCTTTTAACCGACTTAAAAAAAGGAGAATTCTCAATTCGCTGTATTTTTGAACCAATTTTTATGATTCTTTACACCAGGTAACTCAGAAATTGTATAGTAATTGAGCTATTGGAAGATTTATGACAATCCAAGACTAGATAAGTAAGTGCGTTTAAAACAGAAAACCAAAAGGCGATTTCTAAGTTCCTAAGTTAAAACGACTTTTGGACTGGCGTGTTTACGTGAATCGACTGGCTGGGTAGTTAAGTTACCTGTATCTTTCAAAATCATTAGGCGTTCTTCTCTTTCATAACACGTAAAGCTCTTTCTTTCCTCTCTTTCATAGCCTCTATGATACTGGGCGCGTCACGAATGGGCATGCTTCGTGACTGCCGAGGATCAACTAATTCTGGAAGTAGGCAATCGTAATAAAACCTAACTAATTTCATCTCCATTTTCTCCTCCCAAAATTTGTCGTCCTTTTCTATAATATAAACTTTCATAGGTACAGTAGCACCAAACCAGATGCCAAGCATGCAAACGTTTCTTTTAGTAATATGTACCTGTCCCTGAATTTGGAAATACCAGTTATGATTTTTATTTATGACATAACCCTTGGAAGCCTTGTCCTTAACCCAAAAGGTATGTTTGGCCATTGCTTCATCAAGAGTCATGCCAGCTAAAGAATGTGGGCACTTAATTTCAATTAAACCGTTTGCATAAATGCCATCTGGTGTAGTACCAAGAAATTCATATTGATCGTCGACGAACAAACCGCAACCTTGTATACTAATATTCTCTTGAATTTCTAACTGTTTAATTGCGGTTTCTTCGTTTTCGATACCGTACCGTACAGCAGGCAAACTGGAGATATTACTACCATAAACGATTTTACGAACAAGAACAGCACAACTTGTGCTCTCTCGTTTTTTACAAACTTCCCCGAACGATGATGAGGTTAGTAATTTTCTCCTTGTACTCATCCACTCAGAACTACTTCTTTGCAAATGGGTCGACCTTTCAAGCTCCTCTCTTTCAGCACAAGACAACTTTAAATCGGCTAAAAAAGATGACTTGGCTTTCTCATATAATTCTGGACTCAGTTTGGTCCATAGTGAGCGTCTTTCGATACAGCGCTGTGGCTCTTTTTCAATCTTAATTTAGGTTTAGCAATTAAACGGATTCTACGATTACAATTTTCCACTTTCGCGATCAAAGGATTAGGACTAGATTTAAATATTACTTCATGAGTTTTACTATGAATCGATCCTGTATTAAAAGACACAACAGCAGCTGCGCATCGGCCCGCATAAGAACCACGGGAAGAATAATTTACACGCTTACCCCCTACTAATTTGGCAATCACTGCGTTAAAACTTTCAACTATATTACTTGTACAATTATGAATTAAACTTCTAGAATGATATGACAGTCTTTTACTTAAAATGTGTACCGCGTCCATTAATCCGCATCCAACAATTGCTGGAAGCAACCCAACAGGTTCTATTCGACGAGTATCAGGTCTACAGAAATACTCCTTGCAATATTGGTGATTACCGAATACGTGTTGTGGACCATTTAGGATATCTTCACTAAGATTTTTTATTTTTTCTTCGAGTGACTGATTTTGATCGCCCCAATATTTAATAGCGCATTTTACACCCGTTCTTAAACGCAAATACCTTTCTTTTAGGAATTTCCGCAATTCGCAAGGATACTTAGTGTCTTTCGACAGTTTCTCCAAGCTATTGCAGTAGTTTCGTAAAAGATGATTTTTGCATTCAATTTTCTCTACTGTTAAATTACCGTACGGTCGCGAATCTAATATTTTTTTATAAGTACTGGAATCGCCGTCTGCTACAAATTTATTATAAATTACACCGTGATCAACAATGGAACGTTTAAACCCCTCAACTATTATGGTCGATTCCATACCGGTAGATGATCCCGAATAATTCTTGAAACAACGGTGTTCCGAGGGCTGACTGTCGTTCTTTGCGGCTCGTGCACAAACTACGCAGTATTTATTTTTAACTCCAAAAAACAATACTTTATTAGTTTTAATGCCAATTATCGCAGCTGCGCCGGACAAGGCGGAAAAATTCTTACCATAAGATCTCTTGCTCCAACAACCGTCAACAGCAACAGATATTAATGGTGTACCATTTTTATCAACACTACCTATAGACACTGCGTACTCCGCTTCTTCCTTGACAGCTTCTGCCATGGAATGTGCTGCTGTCTTTTCCCACCAATCGCAAACCGTATTATTAATTTCATTGTATAATGAAGGTGACATGATTGGTAGGGCTACTGCGGCAGTTAATGTTTTTAACTGATAGTAGCTCCCACCAGATGATATGATACCAGATACAATTTGATGATTCACTTCCATTCTATCTTCTTTCTTTTCAATCAAACACACAGTAAATTTCATACTACACATACTACATTTCATGATGAGTTTTGAGTCCAGACCAACTTTTACTTCACCTATTATACTGAGGTAACTTACAATCCATTGGACCGTGGTCCCCTATGGCCTGAAGAGCTTTAAAAAAAAAAGAAACGTCTACAACTCTACGCCCAACTTCCATTTCATCCACCTTTCCCTCTTGGTCGTTTTCAATAACTAGTTCCTGTAAAGAAAGATAATGGCTTGATTTTTTTTATAAAAAATAATTAAAAATTTAAAAAAATGCAAAAGAATTAATACAATATTAGGTTCCTGATGAATAGAAATTATAATTTCTTTACGCATTAGGTATTGTTTTTTTATGACGTCACCTATTTGAACGTAAATTTTCTTTTGAGAAAGTAATTGAGAAGTATTTCGGTACTAAGGTGTTTGTCTCTCGATGAAAATAATAAATATTGCAAGAAAAATCTATAGGTAGGTATTGAGATTTTGTCTTCGCCCATCACTAACTAAGTAGTTTGTTTATTTATGTAACAAGTCTACAAGAATTACGTATAACAACTTACCTCTATACAGCGCGTAGCATTGTTGCTCAGAGTCTCGGCCCCAAGGTTTTCTTTATTTTCAATACTGGAAATATTATTCATCAATATTATCCACTTTTTATTTATTTTGTACAACCCTAAGCCAGACGCTAGGCGCCTCGCGTCTGTTTGGCGGTATAGGTATGTCGACAAAGTTGCGCTGTCGCCTACCTACTTCCACAATTTGATATTTAGACAATACTAGCCGACCCGGCGAACTCCGTATCGCCTTTTTTTTTTTTAAAAATCCTATTATTTTGATATTACATACAGATACTTCAATTTTATTTATCAGTATAGATATAGATAATACAAACCAATATTTACATGTTATTGTAGGTATATGTCTGAATCGGGCGATCTAAATCATATGACATATTGTATTAGCTTTGTAATGTACCCTGTTCAAATGCGATAATAAATAAGTAGGGAGGAACTTACATTTTATTCCGAGATCTTTTGGCTTTCATATTTTTATAATGCGTACAAAACTTTCTTTTCCCTGGCATGCCACTCAAATTCAATCAGTCCTGCGAAAAAAATAGCCTATGTTACTCAGTGATAATGTAGCTTTCGAATGATAAAAGAATTATTAAAATCAGTCCAGTACTTTTTGAGTTTATTCGTTACATACAAAAATCCAAATCTTTCCTCTTTATAATACCTATTAGTGTAGATATTGTATTTTTTACGATTTATATCTAGTTCCATCATGGTTTTCTTTCAGACATTCATTATATCGATACTTTCTACTAACTGAAAATAAATTAATTATAAAAATGTTATACTTACAGTTTTTTACAAAAAACACAAATTCACAATACCTACGTAATTCTGCTGTCTGCAGCCGACAAGCGTGGTGTCGCGTTCACTTACAGAAAGGAACTGCCGCTGCAGACCACCGAGATTGCACGAATGAAACGAACGTTTTATCCCATACATTTGTGTATGAAAAATTTACCTTAAAATATATCTAGATTTTAGGGCTTTAAAAGAGGAAGTCTTTGTTTGTAAAGGTATAAAAAGAAGTATACAGCTATACTTATTGGTTTCTTCAGTGTTCAAAAAGTGTTTCTTTTTATCAATTTGTGTTGATTTATGGGGTTAAATCTGAAAAATACGAAGTCATGTTTTTGCATTTTTACTCAATTTTGTGCGTTTGTTGACGTTTATTATATAACAACTATTAGGTTTAAGAGTTTAATATAAGCATGAACATACTTATTGGTCTTTGATTGTAATATATACAAATTATCATTGATATCAATCATATGTAAATAGGTTAAATATGAAAAATCGTAACACTCTTTTCGGTGATTTTCACGATCTACACCCTTAACACTGCTGCATCTTTTACTGAACCACTTGCACCTTCATTTACTTCTACTCTAACACTCGAGGTTCTCTCGCTTTTGGACTCTGCTTTTTCATTAAAAGCAGTAGATGCAGTAGTACCGATACGTAACAGGTCCTGCTGGACTAGTACACATAACATTACCAAGAATTGTTACATTGTTTCCATTTTCCATTCACTTAAGTTTTGGAGACTAGATTCTGAAATTTCTGAATAACGAGATCCGAATGACTATTACGGTTCTTTGGAAGACATTGAGTCACATTCCTAGTAATGATACCCTTATCAGTTCTTATATCATACATCACATTACCAACAGGCTTCATAATAATCCACTTTTTAGATTTATCGTACCAGGCCACATGCACTAATTCACATAATCGGTATGCAGCTATTCAGACGTCACTAAACTGACCTGTCATCGAGAAAATAACACAGTGGATGGAGAATAGGGAATGATGATCTTGTGTGAACTGTAATATACCATACCATACATCAGCCTATGTCTATCTTTCCACTGCTGAATATAGGCCTCACCTGCGGCTCGACACCACACACCATCCTTGACTCTTATCTACTTAACTCCAGCGAACTTCTTTAAGTCCTCTGTCCACCAGGTCTTCCCGTAACATTGCACATTGCACTTCCCTCTACGTAATATAATTCACATTGAAATATTTTTGTTTTTTTCAAACAGTGTCACCCACTCGCATTCGTGGAAGTTGTTGAAACCACACATGTTAGCCATCATACAAGATGTGCTGTTCCCCACGATGTCCTACTCAGAAGCTGACGATGAGCTGTGGAACACTGATCCTCTAGAATACATACGTATGAACTTTGGTAAGTCGCTGATTTGTTTATAACATACTGCATTTATTTACATACTATATGTCACATTTTTATTATTTAAACAAATTATTTGATATTTTCTATAGGCACTTGTTTCTAAAATTTACGCAAAATGCGAAATATCTCTTCCGACAGGCGGTTATATCTGCCTTGTGTGTACAAATGAATAGTTTACTTACGTTCCTTTGTTCTTCATTTCTTTACCTATGAGACTTTTACTTATCTCCACCCATGAGATTGACTAATTAGTGACTCAGTGCTCCAAATTTGCACAGATATATTCGAAGACTTCATCTCTCCCGTGACTGCAGCACAGACGCTTCTCATATCGTGCTGCAAAAAGAGAAAAGACATGCTCGAAAGAACTATGCAGCTTTGCATGCAAGTTTTAACAAAACAGAACGGCGAATACGGGCCGAGGCAAAGAGATGGCGCCCTACACATGGTCGGAACGCTAAATGATATATTAATCAAAAAGAAGTTTTACAAGGACCAGATAGACTCCCTACTGAGCCAATACATTTTCCCAGAATTTAATAGCCCTTATGGCTATATGAGAGCTAGAGCTTGTTGGGTGGTACATTGCTTTTCAAGCATACAGTTCAAGAGTGAAGTTCTCCTCATCGAAGCTGTACGTCTCAATGTAAACGCTGTGCTGAATGATTCAGCGCTCCCAGTTAAAGTTGAAGCAGCGATCGCTCTACAAATGCTCCTCAGAGGCCGAGATAACGTTCAGAAATACCTTGAGCCTCAAATCAAGGCTATCACTACAGAGCTACTAAATGTTATTCGTGAAACTGAAAACGATAATATTGCAAGCGTTTTACAAAAAATCGTTCCGTTGTACACAGAACAGTTGATGCCGATGGCTTTTGAAATCACTGATCATTTAGCGTCGACGTTCACTAATATGGTCGAAACGGATATGGGTCAAGATGAGAAGGCCATAACGGCTATGGGTATTCTGAACACCATTGAAACAATATTGACGGTTATGGAAGACAATCCAGAGATAATGGCGCAATTGGAAAAGACGGTGTTGCGGGTTGTAGGACATATATTACATCGTAATATTATTGGTGAGTTTCTGTTTTTGGTATCAATGTTATCCTCTAATGTCCCATTACAAGGCACCCTCTTGATATCAGAGAGCTAGTTCTCGAAACAATGGATTATATGTGAATTCGTTGATATTACATCCTACAGATTTTTTAAAACACTCGGGTATTATCAGTTTACTCTGATATGTTTTATACTCTTATTCTATTATCCTGAATGTTATCAACTTTGATTTGTTTTATACCACTGATCAACGCAAATACGTATATAGATGCATAATTCGTTCTGATAAAATTGTGTGTTATCAGTGGTACAAATAAAATATTACTGTCCCCATTAGCAAGTTACGTTTTTAAAAATCTTTGCTTTATTATATTACTCAAAATCAATTACGCAAACACATTTACCGCGAATATTATTTTAGATTATATAGAAAAAGTTTGTTTTTCAATAAATTCAACAAAATAGTTATGTAACGCGTTAATCGAAAAATCAAAATAAATATTTTTATGATATATATCAGACCCAAAATTATAATAATCAAATTTCAAGTGCTTATTGTTCTTTTAATGTATATTTTAACGTAATTTTGTTCGAAACAACGGATAAATTTATTTTCCTTTATTAATATATAAATTCAAAATATGCTCTTGTAACAAAACTTAAATTGTGCTAGGGATTGTTGATGATCGACTATTTAAAGTAATATAATCGATATGGTATATACTATTAATTATATTATTTTATTAAAATATTGTATTTGAATTAGTCTGGTTTTTATTTTGATTTTTATATAAGCATGCAAATAAATCATTTTACACAGCAACAGATGCAAATCGTTTCAAACTTTCTAAATTAATATTCGGACTGTATTTTAATAATAAATTGAATAGAAAAGTCCTTATGTATCAAGGATCGTATTGTTGTATGTCATAGTTATAAATTTATAATTAATAATAAGAAAAATGATTAACTAGACTTAATCGTCACTGTGATTTTTTCAACTGTCATCTGTCAGAGCTCTTGCTATAATAACCGTAGTATAATGTAAAAAAGGGTAAACTATCAACAATACTTACGTTCTTGGTAGTTTTTTGCCGCCAAATGACGACTGAATTGAATGAAAGGTCGGTAAATTTTGCCGCCTTGCAAATGTCTAGTTTTCAGGACCATAATGCTACGAGTACATCTCTGTATTTTGGTTGATGGATGCATACTTATCAACTTACAACTAATTCAAATATGTTGTATATTATTAACTTATTCATTGGGTTGATTCAGTAGGCCAAATCCTAATTATGAAATCCACTAAGTTAGAAATTTCTATATAGACATTTGTAAATTTTAACTGCCAATTATTATTAGCATGCATCACAGATATCCATAGGCAATAACCGTTTATATCAGAAGAAATGTCAGCTTCTCTAGTCTATTATCTAGTCTCATGAATTCCAAATTCCGTTTTAGAATACTATGAGGAAGCGATGTCATTGCTATGCGATTTGAGTGCTAAAACTATATCGGAGGATATGTGGAAACTGCTCGAGTTGCTTTACCAAGTGTTTGAGAAGGAGGGCTTCGATTACTTCACGGATATGATGCCAGTACTCCACAACTACATCACAGTTGACACAAACGCGTTTGTGTCAAATGAAAACCATATTCTGGTTATGTTCAATATGGCGAAAGCGGTGAGTGTTAGACTTTATTTATATTAAGTTAAATTATATTATTATATTAAGGCTTATTTATACAAGGAGAGTTTCTCGAATGCGTGCAGAAAGAAAATCGGTGAGGAATAAGCTTGCCCAGTTTAAACCACTGTTATCATCGTGTGATTACTGTTATCGAGTTTTTATCATCATGTGAACAGTTGCAGGCGAGAATGCTATGTAGTTTGGTAGCATACAACATTCTCACTCGAATCGTTCGAGAAACTCTCCTTGTGTAAACGAGCCTTCACGATCGAGTCGGATCTACGTCTATGGTCACGAATTTTTATTTATTTGGATACAACTAAACAATTTGTTCATGCTAAAAGCATTCACCTGCAAGAGGTGGGTAGGTAACATTGCGATTCCCCGCGCAATTGCGCCAACTCATACCCATTTCATTGCGCTGACTGTGTCAGCATACTTTTAAGGTGTGGTGCACATCCCACTTTGATACTGTGAGCTCTGCAGTGTTCCCTACACCTTAGTTAAAGAAAAAATAATGCATAATTTTGTCAAATGAACTTTCTATTTGATTTGTACAGCTGAAAAACAAACTAAGTGACTAAAATAAAGTACTCTGCTTCGAAATAAAAGCAAACTTTATTTATATAAAGAGATCGTAATGGGAACTATATATTACAATTATTGGAATAACCTATATATTTCACTGGAATTAATAAATTTAAAGGTTTAAGCCAAGCCGATCGAATTATTTATCTATAGATAAATTAAACTATTACAATAAAAATTAACACTGCGTCATGGCACAATTGAGTTAATTCAGCACTTGAGTTACTGACTTTAGTCAGCAATTTTACTGACTACCCACATTTTTCATTTCGTTCAAAATTAAATAAATGTTCATACTTGAAATATGTAATTCAAGTTCAATTACTTGTTTATTGAAAATTCTGCATTTTTCTTGTTTTTTACATTCATATTCTTCACTCTTAGTTTCTTATTTAGCTCAGTTCAGAGTAAAAGCTTAACTTGGCATAAATGTTTAGAGCTTTTTGTACATCCTTCTATGCGAGCAGTCTGTGAGTTAATTACACCCAAAGACAGTATAGCGCCCTACGCGTGCAATACAACAGCGCATTCAGGATGCTGATGGGGTTGCCCCGATTCTGTAGTGCGTTGGGGATGTTCGCCGAAGCGCGGGTAGATTGTTTTTACGCGATCATGCGCAAACGGTGTGCATCCCTGATGCGCAGGGTCCGGGCCAGCGCCAACGGTATCCTGGAAATGTTTTTGAGCAAGTTCGACTGTCAGTACATGAAACGTCGTTGTATGGTACATGTGCTGACAAATAAATCAGCATAATTCTAATTTATATTTTATTTATATTCTGTGTGTACTAACTATAGGTTAAGAAATTTAAAGTAAGTTCTTATTAACAATAAATTATGTAAAAATGTTATGATCCTGAGTTGGTCGAAATAAATAAAATAAATATAAACCCGCACTCTAAAGCAAATAATTAAGCTATTATTATTATTAATAAGGTCTCTCTTTCATGCCACTAGCTTATTAGCCAATGCTACTAGCTTATTTAGCGCGCTAAATTTATCGTGTTAAGTCAGTGTCTACTAGGGATGTTCCGAATATTGTATTCGTTTTTACGAATATTTCCCAATTTTAAAGTATTCATATTCATACTCATTTTCGCAATTTCACGTTGTTAACGGAGTTTAGTCACGACCGCGACCGAAACATATTAAAATGAATGTTAATTAATCAAGTCATTCGCCAATGATAAAAACATATTATTTCATTTTCTTTCTCCTTTCCAACTTTTTCTCTTTCATACATATTTTATAGATAGGCTTTTGGATAATATTTTAATCCAAATTAAATTTCAAGTGTTCCAAGAATCGTGACAAATGACAAAATGCAATCAAACCAGTGCTTTGAGAGTATTTTATAAAGCCTTTAAAGCGAGAGCACCACAGCTTTTTGAGTATTTTCTGTGATGGTTCATTGTTTTTAAATGATTTTTTTTAATATTATTTGTGGTATAGTGCATTACATAAATGTCATTTTAATAATTGGGAACTGATGCTATCTGCATATGGATAGCACTTTAGTTCTATTTTTTTGTTTAAAATGTCTATCTAATATGAATTTGACGTATAAAATCTCAATTTCAGATACTGAACTCAGACTCAGAAGACGAGTCCGAGATATACGCAGCAAAACTTCTAGAAGTGATGGTACTTCAATGTTCTGGGAAGATCGACAACTGCCTTCCGTCCTTCGTGGAGTTGGTCCTCAATAGACTCACCCGGAATGTCACGACTTCTGAACTTAGGACTCTGTTGTTACAGGTAATATAGAGAATATAACCTACCTACATAGAGAATTTGTAGAAAATTAACTATTTTTTTTAGGAACTAGGCAACTTTTGTCTATTAAAGTAAAACAACAAGTGTGCATAAACTCAAGTATAGTAAAAATCTACCGAACACGTGTTATATCGATGACGCAAGAGAAACAATAGAAAGCGAGCAAGGGCATCACTTAACTAGCTGGCACAAGTGCGGCGAGACGACTGGGAGGGGGGTGTGCTCGTGTCCCCACACCTCACACCGCACGCGCATTTAGCTCGTTCCGGGACAGTAGTTGATACGGTGAAAGGAAACAGATGTGATGTGATTAATTAATTACATACTCGTACTGTATTGTGATTGTAAGATGAGAGGATAAACGCAACCCACTTAAAATATATATTATGTATCACATCCACACTTATATTATACTAGCTGTGCCCGCGACTTCGTAAGCGGGGAATTTATTATTTTATACTCTAAATTGGGATATGTGTTCTTCCCGTCAGCCCATTTCGATGAAACAAAACCTATTCGAAGCGCCAAGCCAAGCTTAATTAACCTGTGGAAACCCCGTGAAAATCCGTTCAGTAGTTTTAGAGATTAGCGTGTTTGAACAGACGAGCGGACAGACAGACAAAAATTTTCAAAATCCTCTTCTTGTATTCTGATACTCTTCCTTCATCGGGCCCAATCAGTTTTTATCAGTGTACATACACGCTAGTTCTACAGTTTTATTATATGTATATATTCATCAAATCATTAGATTACTATTACGCTATAATGCGGAAGTTTGTATGTTTGGATATTATTACTCAATCACGCCGTAACCGCTTGACGGATTTAGACCCTGGATTAAATTAAATTAAATAACGCCACACTCAATGGCCCACGCTAGGATTCCCTGTGTCGTGGCTCCAGAGACAGATACAGAGACAAACACACACCCAGACCCGAGCATACTCTCGTTTATTTTTAAACAAATGTATGTCCGACCGGGAATCGAACCCGGGACCTTACAATTACAATAGTACTTTTGTATTGACTGTTTCATCTCGTTGCAGGTCCTCATCGCAGTGTTGTACTACAACCCGCACCTCTTGTTCACGATATTAGACAAACTCCAGGAGTCTGTACCCAACGCTTCCATCACTCAGCACTTCCTCAAACAGTGGATACACGACACTGACTGCTTTATGGGGTAAGTCATCACACTTCATAATAATGATAATTATTATTATTGGATAATCGTCACTTCCTCGAAACGCACATGGAGCATCCTTAACCCAGGTTTCTGATTTGAGCAAATAAAATTGATTGTAAATTAAAAAAAAAAAGAACTAAATTTTTAAAACCTGTGTTCAAAATCGACGAAAAAGAAACTTGATTTAAAACATAGGAACACATGTTTAAAACATTTTGAACTGTTTTGTTTTATAAACTTAAAAAAAGAACTGTCTTTTTTCCATCCCTGGTTGTTGTTTTATATTTCATTACATTTTTGCTTTGATCTCCAGGATTATACAATAAAAGAGTTTTACCTATTTACCTCTTTCCATTTCTGCAGTGTACATGACCGAAAGCTCTGTGTGCTTGGTATTTGCACAATCCTCGAGATGGGTCCTCAAAGACCGAATTTGGATAGCATCGCTCCAAAATTACTGCCATCTTGTTTGGTGTTATTCGAGGGACTGAAACATGCATATGCGGCTCGTGCCGAGACTGATGAAGACACATCTTCGGAGGAGGAGGATGATGACGAAGATGAGGGTAGGTTTAAGCCATAACGTTCAATGTATCACAATGACCGGAGTATCAAAATGTCCAGAATATCAAGTAACGCCAATGACACGTGTCAGTATTAATACTTCGTTTTAGTGTCCACCAGTGGTGAGCAAGGATTGGTGGTCTACGGGAATAATGAAAAAGAATTCTAATCTAGGAATAATCCTAGGAAAAACTCATCTATTTCCCATACGTTTTAGAAGAAAAAAAAATAAAGATAGATTTTGCTATTATCACCGACTCCGTTCCTTCCGCCGGTTTACCGGCGGGGGAGCCCTTAGACTCGTTGCAACACACATCTTGTTCCTGGCTGAGCGCCTTCTGCGCTCGCCCTAAATTAAACACGACCGGTGACTCTTGAAAGGCCACTAGGGCCACAAGAATTTAGCCATTCCGAAAAAAAAAAGATGTTTTAAAAGTACCACCTTTTTTTTTGTGTATCTTTTGTCTCCTGCTATAATGAATATCGAATAGATTTAAATACTTCGCTATTCTCTATACATTTCAGAGAAACATTTTTGAAAAAAGGATGACAATTTCGCATTTTCCATGCGTTCTAGAAAAAAGAAATATGTAAAATAAATTAAGTTACTCGTAGATCATCGGATAGGGCTCGTAAAGCTCTATAACTATTGTCACACATATTTTGCTAAAAAAATACTGAAAAGGCGAATTCTTCCTTCCGATTGCAATTTAAAATATACATTCGAATTGAAATGCAATGTTTGGAAATCTCTCTTGATTGTCTGTTTGTTTAAAGGTTAACTGGTAGAGAATGCGTCCGCTTTTTGTATACAATGTCTGTGCAATAAAGTTTAAATAAATATCGTAACTTGTGTACAGAGGTGCTATCGAGTGACGAAGACGATATAGACGAGATGAACAATGAATACCTGGAAAACTTGGCTTCATTCGCGGTGAAGAGCAGCGCACAGCAGGGAGTGCCACTTACCGCCAAAATTGAGGAATACGACAGTGATGATGTGAGTATATAATAATATCTTACATTACCACATGCAATGCAACTAGTCTTAACAGTATCCACCGCTGGACACGGCCCTCCTCGTGCACATGAGGGATGTATGGCCATAGAACGCCACGCTGGCCGAGCCAGTTGGCGAGTCCACTCGTTTAGAGGCAATGTAAGTTCCTCAAGGCTTGTGGTAGCGGTTTTGTTATCCCCCAGTTGCTAGTGATGTAAATTACCACGTGCACATACTTTAGAGTTATATGTTTTCCTGTTTTCACAAAGGAACATATAGTTAGTTACATCACTAATATTTGTCACAACACTATTCAGTTGTAATTATCTTTGTGAAGTGGCAATTAAAAGTTCCACGTCGAGCGATTGAACCAGACGGACGTATGTTTCTCTCATTCCGCCAACACATATCTTTTTTAATCATTTCATTGCATATTATTTGGCTTCCCGTTATACTTCCCACATTTCCCAAATCAACGCATAGATCACCAAAGATAGGCATTCCATCCCAGTCCATCCTATTCCTGAATGGAGAGTATAATGTAATAAAAGAAAGTTCTTACCCTATTATAATCTTTACTCCTCATCCCATCCCTCCAAAGAGGATTGAGAGGGATAAGGAAAACTCGTCGTTCCGTATTACTGCTTATTCCCCAATTTCCCAACCTTTTCTCCAAATCCATTCCTAAGTTATAGGATATGATAAGAAAACCTGTAAGGTCCCAGCAATCTAATACCAATGTGTATTTACCTACATAATTCAAACTAATACAACTAAATTAAATGTCAAATTATTTAATTGTACTCGTGTCACTTAAGTTAATTAAATTATTTATACCTATCATATTATTATGGTAGATATAAATATTCTGCCTTAAGGAGCATATCGTCCAAAATACATTTTAGAAAATTATCATCAAATTCAATGCTCTCTTTTCTTGTTTTCATAAAATTACGCAAGGCCGTATTTTAAGACCTCTTTTGGTAAAAATAAGATACAATACAATATCGGCTGAGTAGAGTACATAGTAACGTCAAAGTGAAACTTTTGTCGCAAAACGACCAATTCGAAAAAGTCGCGTTCACATACAGGCTCGCGCACACTACGGCTGTTACAGACAGCTTCGCACTACAAAACTGCGATAACGCACGTTACAGACGCGGCGAGCCGCAGCTCAATAACTCAGTTAGCTGTTGACACTCAATTGTTCACGTCATCGCACAGCGAATAACTCTCGAATTGCGTCCGTTAACTGCGCCCGTTCAAAGCACATTGAGGCGGGCCGCGTCGCGGCGCATAACAACAACGCACAAATACAGCCCGCGAACGAACCCGCAGTGCACTACGGCGTGATGCGGCCCGCCTAAAATGTGCGATGGTTTATACAAAATATATGAAAATAATCCAGGAGGATTTTTTGCATTGTTATTCGCTGCGGTGAAAGCTGTGAATAGGATTTTGCAAGGTCGGCGGCGCGCCCGCATACCCCCTGGTGTTGCAGGTGTCCATGGGCGGCGGTAACACTTACCATCACGTGAGACCGCTTGCTCGTCCGCCCTTCACTATAAAAAAAAAAAAACGTGCGAGTTTGTGCCGTTCGCAAAATATTTGCTATAACTTCCTAACAATTTTCGTTTCTCTGGACGTTTTGCGAACGGGTCGTTTTTTTAAGCGTACCATTTTGCGAACGGGTCGTTTTTTAAGCGTACCATTTTGCGAACGGGTCGTTTTTTAAGCGTACCATTTTGCGAACGGGTCGTTTTTTAAGCGTACCATTTTGCGAACGGGTCGTTTTTTAAGCGTACCATTTTGCGAACGGGTCGTTTTTTAAGCGTACCATTTTGCGAATGAGTTGTTTTGTGTCAAAGGGAAAGTGAATAATGACACTGAATTTGATGAAAATTTACTAAAATGCATTTTAGACGATTTGCTCCTAAAGGATGTTCATATCATCTGCCATCTATACAAAAATTGTACGTGTTCAATATGTAGAAATTTTTAACCTACATACTGAAAATGTCATGTATATTATTTTAATTTTAGTAGTAAATTTTAAATTATTCTGGTATATAGGCTTTATTGTAATTTTATTTGTGATTTCAATAATAAAGTATGTAAAAAAAAAATGATAATTGTAGGACGATGCGGATTTTGAGCCCGACGAAACGGCGATAGAGTTCTACACTACCCCATTGGATGACAAAGACTGCACAGTGGACGAATATATTAAATTCAAGAACACATTGACATCGATTTCTTCGTCTGAGCCTGCTTTATATCATGCTCTAACCAGCGCGCTGACTGAGGAACAACAGAAACAACTAAGTGCAGTTTTCGTTCTCGCTGATCAGCGTAAAGCACAGCAAGACAGCAAACGTATCGAACAGAGTGGCGGTGAGTAGTTTTCGTTAATTATCTATTTAAGAAAGACACAGTTTGTTTAAATAAATTATATTTACACAAATCTTATGAAATAGAAAAGAAAACCATAGAAATAGTATCCACTATATAAATATATTTCACAATTGAGTTTGGCAAGCAATAAAAATATTGCGAAGCAACTTCACAGCAATTCCCAGATGCGTATTATACATTTTTGCAACTTTATAATAAACTTGCTGTTACCCGGCATACCTTGCAATGCTATATAAATTTAGATTTTTTTTTGTCAGCAAACTTCGCGGGCGCGCGCATAACTACTCACCAAAGTTTCATCGAAATCGGATGAATGGTTTAGGAACTCATAGAGGACGAACAAAAAAACATTATTTTTTATATATTAATATGATGATTAGTATTAGTATGATAAAAGACATGAATTAGAACAATGTTGTAAACAAATCATATATCATTAGTTATCAATTTTACAGACGTTTGTAATTTCATTTCATTTCTTTTAATTCAAAAGAAACAAAAAGGGACTAGATGAGAATATGTATCATTGTAAGTCTTACACTTGATGAAATTGTTAGAACAAAAATTGAATTTAAGTGTATTGACATAGAAAAGTTTTCTATTCCTTGCTCTCCATCTGACAACAATTATCCATTGGTCAGAACATAGGCTTCCTGCCTTATTTAGCCTTCCTTTCTTTGGGTAAAACATAATCATTGTCACAGTTACAGTGAATTGATTGATTGATATCAGCCTATAACGTCCCATTATTGCAGGGCAGAGGCCTCCCCTAGTAAATCACAGCGTGCGCGTTACCCCACGATGTTTAGCCTCACCATCGAGCTAATGAGCTAATTTTTAAAAATGACACTTATGTGGAAACTCGGTGGTGCGAGCCGAGGATTTGAACTCACCATCACATGAATGTGTGAAAGAAGGCCTCACTTGACTTACACTTCTTAGATAATGATATCATCCTCACCAAGCTACAATCACCACGTCGATTTTTGAAAACTGTTTTTTGTTTCTGGATTGAACATGAAAAGAACGAAAATCGCAGGTCTTCTCAACCTTTTTTTTTATATTTTTAATCGATACACTCGGTATTTCCTTTCGGAGCTTACCGTCAGAAAAGCAAATAGTCTAGCATGTTAAATCGTTTAAAATGCACGTTAATTTTTTTTTTCATAAAATTTGGTACATTTTCTTTGATTGTTATAATTGTATTCGTACCCATCACTACTTATCTGTTCCCATAAATACTGTCCACTTAGAGTGTAGAACAAATGGACTAATGGAATGAAGCTAAATGGAAAGTAATATAAATTATGTAATATACTGTATTTTATTAAAAAAAAAACATAGATAAAGTAAAATGAATATTATAATATGAGTGACAGATTTAGCTTTTAACATCAAAGACATCAAAATTGTTTTTCAGACAATCTACTTTATGGACGATTTGCTTGGCTAGACTATTTCTGTCCTCGTTATAAAAATGCAATAAAATTTTGATTATTTCAAGGCTAATTAACTTCGAGTTTTGGATAAAACTAAAAGAATAACCATTGTTTATGGTGTTTATTTCTTTATAATTTCTAAATTATATGTTACTTTGCTTTCTACTTCGGAGGGCGCATTTGCTTTTTGGACGTTATTCCCCGAAAGGTTCATACGCACAAAATATTGCTGATCTAAGAGTGATGTATGATTGATTTCAGGCTATTCATTCACGGTGCCAGCGCAACTGCCGACCAAGTTTAAATTCGGCTCGTAATTTATTACAAGAGCGGGTCCCTAACATCGACATCCGGCGACGCACTAAGGTACATTTTTTACTTTTATAGAATAGATGGCAGACGAGCGGGCAGGCCATATGATGGTAAGTAGTCACCGCCGCCTATGAACACCTCCAACACCAGGGGTATGCGAGTAGCGCTGTCGACGCTGCAGAAGACATGATGCTGATGAGAGTTATGGAACTCGAATCGAATTGGGCAGGTTTCCTAGATGGACGTGGTCATGGCAGGTGGAGAAATCTTGACAGAGTGATAGCCCACAAAAAAGTGATAATAATAGTTTATTTCCGGTAATATAAGTACAATACAGGTGAGAATTTCATTTAGTTAGATGCTACATAGGTAGATTTAGATTACATTGTTTTATTTTAATATTTTAGCGATTTATTTATTGAAAAAATAATAATGAAATAGCTGACGAAATATTGTTTTCTTACGTAACTGAACAATAGTAAAGTAACGCTTCGTGGGACCGGGTGGTCCCATAAAACCCGAGCGCTTGGATCGCCGGTGACCCAGGTCATTTATACAGCTGGTGCATTGGCGGTCCCTGGGGACTTTAGGATACATGCGAGTAGATAAAAAAGTAAATCAATAAAGTATTGTTATTTCCAGGTCTATAATCACAAGGCATGAGCAACAATATGCTCGTATTTATGCAACATTTGAGAGAATTCCAACTTGTTTATCAGAGACAGGTAAGACAATAATTGCACACTTTTTTTTCTTTTACCGTTTTATTTGAATAATAATAGTTTCATTGATTATAGCCCAGTTCCAAAAGTGCGAGTAATTTATAATTTATTTTCAACACACTTGCTCTTAAAGTGGCCCTTATTGCAGCGTTTTAGGGTGATAATGCAGTGTTTTTTTTACATTGTTTTTTTTAAATCTCAGCAAAGAGTTTTGATGTCTTAAAAAATAATAAACTTTTTGCGAATAAATAAACTGTCTTAGTTAAAATATAATAAATAATAACTTCATTTTATTATATTATTTATTTTTATCAAGAAATTAACATTTATATTTTGTTATAAGTACATAAATATTCAGTTTATTAAAATGCCAACAAAAACTGTTGCTTATCATTTTAATAATTGTACTTTCAGTAATTGCTTCAATAATTAAACTTTTTATTAACAAAATAAAACAATGAAATTTTCTTTTATTTTTCTCGCAAGTGTGTTGAAAAACGTCGTATGAACCGCGTGATCAATGCCGTTACACTCTCGGCACCATTCGGCTCGGGCTCTATTACCCGCCTCCACTGTAATGACCAACTTAGCACACTTGTATCATAATGAAGGTAGTATTATTCAATACACCAACGGCATTTATATAAAAAATCATGTGAGAAAATCTTAGTTCTAAATACAGTGTACAGTATTTTAATAAGTATCTACAGCTTTTATACAGAGTTAAAGTGTAATCAGCGTCCACAGCTGGACGCGGCCTCCTCGTGCATGGGAGATGTATGTCCTCAGAATTTCATGCCGCCCAAGCGGGTTGGCCGGTCGACTCTTTCAGAGGTGGTGTATTTCCTCACCGGTTGCGGTAGCCGCTTTGTTATCCGTTAGTCGAACACTCACGGTTAGAGATGGGGTGGTGCTAATATCAAGCCGGCCAGCCGGCCAACGTCGCGGAAATATCAAATATTCACTACGAACCCGTCGAGC
The DNA here is from genome assembly GCA_914767545.1 of Sesia apiformis. Lineage (NCBI taxonomy): Eukaryota > Metazoa > Arthropoda > Insecta > Lepidoptera > Sesiidae > Sesia > Sesia apiformis. Next base: position 920,268 of record OU611964.1, read on the forward strand.
GTAATTTTATATTTAACTGCTTTTTAAATATAAAATATTTCAAGTGAATGTTTTCATTTAATAATAATAAACTACAATTTTATGTTGCAATGTCAATATTTGAAATAGTATATGTATTGACGATAAGGTGGGTGATCGCGTCCATGACTCCCACGTGGGACAACTTGACCGCGACGCATCGCAACGCGCTGCTAGCAGGACAAAGCCCTATTGCATTGTGAAGTATAATCCGATTATTTTAGTTAATAGAAGCGCACTCTCACGATGTTCACTTGTTATTCTTGTCAAAATACTGTAATGACATTATACAAAGATATATATATTGAATAATGATCTAATTCTTTTAATAAACAAAAACTAATAATAAAGCTGAAAATTATTTGCTCGATATAAAAATGGACTCGACGATAATAAGCTGCCAGTGATAATAAGCCGACTTTTAGGCGGTAACTCGAGAGAAGTGAAGTTGAGTTTTTGTTTGATCATCGTAATTCCTTTAATGACGATAATATAATGATAAATATATTTCATGGTGATAATGTAGTCATTATGCTAATTTATGTATAATAATGTTGACTGTGACAGTTATTTCATAAATATAAAATTAAATTAAATTCTGGACGATAATTTATTTGTAAAAATAATTTCTGTAAAAAATAAATTTTTGGTAAAATTAATTTTGCACGCCTATCAAAGGCAGAGCTCAAATTTATACCTATATATGTACAAAAACAGCATTTATTGGAACCTGTGTTCTGGCAAAATAAATGATTATTATTTAAAACATGGTTCGAAACCATCTCGTCTCTCCCCGGGGTGGTGACCCCCGGCGGAAGCCCAGTCGGCCGGGGGTCACCACCCCGGGGAGGACCGGCGGACGGTACGGCGCGGTATCGAGCAGCGCAAATCACAAAGGTGCAGAAGGTGGTCAATAATAATTTATTGAATTGAATTTGGGGAATTGTTCCCTCGTTAACTGTGCGACCCACATACCTATTACGACGGTGTACCTCCCAAAAAGCACCATTACACTGAGTCTCGCGGGTGCTTGTGGAAAACCACCATTACACTGAGTCTCGCGGGTGCTTGTGGAAAACCACCATTACACTGAGTCTCGCGGGTGCTTGTGGAAAACCACCATTACACTGAGTCTCGCGGGTGCTTGTGGAAAACCACCATTACACTGAGTCTCGCGGGTGCTTGTGGAAAACCACCATTACACTGAGTCTCGCGGGTGCTTGTGGAAAACCACCATTACACTGAGTCTCGCGGGTGCTTGTGGAAAACCACCATTACACTGAGTCTCGCGGGTGCTTGTGGAAAACCACCATTACACTGAGTCTCGGTGCTTGTGGAAAACCACCATTACACTGAGTCTCGCGGGTGCTTGTGGAAAACCACCGTTACACTGAGTCTCTCAGGTGCTTGTGGAAAACTACCATTACACTGGGTGCTTGTGGAAAACGATAGCGTAATAATAATTATGTATATTATATTGATAGGAATTGACATTTTACCAGGAACTGTGCTTTTAATATTCCTCATCATTGGCAGCCTTTTCGCATCCACTGCTGCATACGGGCCTTCTCCAAATGTCTCCAGATTGAACGATAGTAGGACTGACTTTGCTACGTGTGTCGCTGTGACCGTTAGGGTGTTTCCGGATTAGCCGATGGCCAATGTTTTCGTAATGTATCTGACAATGCCTACACAATTTTCAATGTAGTCTTCTGTGAGAGATGAGTAACGTGGCCATACGAGTGCGCCCAGCGGCTGTTGGATTGCAGTGTGCCCCCTCCCCCTCCAACGAATGAACGCTTGAATATGTTTGTGTGCGTGTTTCGTTCATCAAAGCGTTTCCTTATCCAAAGCACCCATCTGAAAAACTATTTCGATAATAATTTATATCCAGTGGAGCGTTGTCCTCTGCAGCAAAAACAAAAGCACAAAAGTGACTGAAAGAATGAGGCGTCATTTTACCCAGAATATGTAACAAAAACCATAAAAAATATCAAATGAACGCTTTTAAAATAAGCTTCAATTTTTATTATGGCAACAAGGCCCTAAAGCATCGGGGAAATGAGATATCTCCCTTACAAGTATCACCAAAATGTATAAGGGAGAGACTATATAACCACCGGCGGAAGCACAGTCGCCCGAGATACTCATACGGGCTCCTAGGTGGTACATCCTGTGAAGAGACATGGTTGAGCTGACATCCAGGGTCTCTAATTTGATCTGAGACCATCGGAGCACGTCACAAAGATAGAGATGTACATGAGAGCGGGCATGACTCAGCCATTATCGGCTTGGATTAACTGTAGGTTACAGTCAATAAGTTGATACATTACAATTGTATTGGTGGTCAGGCCAGGTTTCATATAAAAGTGTCCATCAATCTTTAACACTGGGCCTAGACCGCTCGCGTATAGACGCGATATATCTCTACCAGAAGCGGTTAGCAAATATTGCTTGTCTGAACAAAGGAATCATCGCACACCCAGGCGAATATCGCTACCGCAGCTAGTAATACATATCCGAACAGGCCTCCAGTGCTGGACACGGCCGTCCTCATGCATATTGTCTCTTGCATGAAGGAGGTATGAAAATATGATAACCTAAAAATTAATATAAATTTTATTGTAGGCTGATTTCGTGGTCCTTCGCGACTGTGCGAAGCAACAAGGCGTATTGACGTGTCAGAACAAACAATGCAGAACGAATTCTTAACCGTGGTGCCCTCGGTAGACCCGCCAGTGGCACCACGGTTACTTTTCCAAACCCTGGTACCACCGGCCAGTCACCAATGGCACCACGGCTACTTTTTTCTAACCCCGGTACCACCGACCGAAGTTTAATAAAAAAAACTAAATGGTCTATACAGTCATTCATATTTTTTCCCTTTTTAATAGAACTTAAAATTTATCGTCTTCCAACTTAAACCAAATATATAAAATTATATATATATATATATATATATATATTAAAGGTTTTTTTTCTAAGGCATAACCAACTGTAATTTTGTTTGTTATTGTCAGTTGTACCATAGTTGTATTCCTCTTATTATTTCGTCATTTAATGTCTGTTTTTTTCCGCTTTTTTTTTTCACTTCTGCTACGTAACTTTTTTTTTAAAAACGTAGCTAATGAAATAAGGGAACTGTTTTCTATTTAATTTTGCATTCCAATCTTCTATCGCGTTGTTTGTTTACTGTCTTATAAAATTAATCGTCTTTGGTTTAAGCCAAAAAATCTATTTGTACTTTAGAAATTTATATTTAAAAATTCATTTGCTTCATATTCAACATGGCAAATCCTTCTAAGATTTTTTAAGATTCTAAGATTTCTAAGGATTAGTGGTGCACATAACGCAACTATACTTCCCTCTGCTTTTGTATCCGTATGATTACAACGGCTTTCTTCCATATATTTTTTGACCAATTACCATAGCAGCATTTTATAGACACTTCTAAAACAGCATTAATTGCAGCCACTTCAAGATCACAATGCACCATAACGGGATTAAACTGCGATAACTGTGATTTTATTAAATTTAACAACGTGGTTTATGACTTTTGTGTTTTATGACTTATTAATGCGTAAAATAAGGGGATCACATACATACACACGTGATCCCTTGTAGCTGTGCAGGTGAAACTACACAGCTACAGCTGTACATTGAAATTCATGAAAGGTATGCACGTGGGTGAATGGACCTGGACAGCTTTTAAATGTCCCATCAATGAATATTTCTTTCACTTTCCTTATCATATCTGTCGTCTCTTGTTCACCAAATCCTCGTCTCTAAAATTCGTTCATCGTCATCACTGAACAGGATAATAATCAGCCAATGAGAAATCAGAAAACTGCACAGGGGGCTCTACTTCGTTTAGATTCTTATAAACAGTTTTATTAACGCATGACGACTCGTTCCTTACCCTGTTCTTGGTAAATCTGCGTTATTGTCCAATTAAAAACTTTCACCCTTCGTTTTGTGATTACATTTCATTGTATAATTGAGAAACTGTCCGATCTGAGTTTGTCACTTTCTTCTTTAAGCCATCAATTTTCATATCAATTTATTTTTTTGTAAAATACAAGTACAAGTGTGGTACTTGGCATTCATCAATTGATTGTTCGTTACTTTACATTTGGTAAAATTGGAACCCATTATGAAGCAGCACCTGTGCTTTATATAATTATATCCTTTACGTTGGACAAAATTGAATTCCTTGATTAATATCCATTTCACTTAAACTTGACGCAGACTAATTATTATTAATTTTATTATGATTATTATTTAATAATTATCATATTATGATGATTTGTCAGCCGGCTATAGAATAGCACCACCCTGTCTCCTGCCGTGGGTGACGTAGAAGGCGACTAAGAGGATAACAAAGCGGCTACCACGAGCCCCGAGGAACTACACCACCTCTTAGAGTGGTCTCGCTTGGCCAGCTAGGTGTTTTCAGGGCTTACATCCCTCATTCACGAGTGAATGTGCACGATCCGCATGAGGAGGCCCACGTCCAACGGTGGATACTGAAAGGGCTGGTTGCATTGCAATGTGATTACAAAAACAGAGAAAATTTTATCAGTGTATTAAATGTATTTGTCAAATTTGAAAATACATAGTATTTTTGTGAATGAGAATGTTATGGTCTTTGTGATACATTATGTATAAACAAGGAGTTTTCCTGTCCTTTCTCTAATAATGAGTATTCTGATAAGATTAAACGCTTAATATTGGAGTATAATGAGTGTAAAACACTTGAAAAATGAGTGGCACCATTGTTAGGACTTTGGTTCCATGGGCCAGCCGGTGGTACCAGGGTTAGGAAAAGGTAACCGTGGTGCCACTGGCGGCTCTACCGGTCGCACCACGGTTACGAATACAGTAGAACAATAGTGGTAACTCGCGCCGCACACGATGATATCAAAAAGTTTTGGAAGCGGTACATAAAAAAATTCGTGAACACAATATCAATAATGTTCAGATTTAATAAGAAATTGCTTTTAAACCTAGATAGCTAACGTTCGGGCGTACCCCATTGAAGCTAACCATCCGTCCAAACGACGGGACGGGTATATAAAAGGTATATTTTTTGCACAAAATATATACTTTGTTTTATATTATCGTTAAGTAAAAGAAATTTCAATAAAAATTCCTTTTTTTTTTAAATTTCTACTTTTCTTATTTATTAAAAAAACTACAATATCATTTCTAAGACCTCTAAAAAAATTTTTTTTTTTTTTTTTCAAAAACGCGAAATCATCTATAAAAAAATGAAAGGATAGTCCGTTTTTTGACATTTTATGGCACATAATAAAAGAAAAAGTAATTATATATTTTATGCGCATGTGGTACAAAAATCAACTTTATGTTCACCACATATTGCTTACCTTACAATTGGCACATATACTTTTAGTCGTACGCTTTTTCTTGTAGTGACACTTCCCGCACGTTTTTCTTTTACGATTTTCTCCTCTTGAGTAAGTGGATGACTCTTCTTCATTTTCTGATCCTTCATGATTAGCTAGGCCTGATGCCTGCTGGTCTTGACAAGTGGATGGTTGAATATCTTGCGCTGAAAGAACACTCCTGATTGTATCTTTTACTTGTGTAGGCATTGTTGTTTTTATCAACCTTGTCTTCAGCCAAGGCTCCACAAGTTGGAAATGCAGTGTTTTCATAAAATCTCTGCGGTGATTAATTTCTGGCCGGCCGTCAATAAATTGTGACACTGTATAATGTAACTATTAATGCTAGCAATATTTATCATTCTGTAGAATATATACATTGGGCATCTACTGGTTTTTCGGCTACACGGCATATTAGAGCGCATCTGGTCGAAAGTATCCACGCCTCCTATAGTTGAGCTATAAAACTCAATCATTTTTTTTTTTTTTTTTTTTTTTTTTTTTTTTTTTTTTTTTTTTTTTTTTTTTTTTTTTTTTTTTTATAGACTAGGGGGCGGACGAGCAAGCGGTCCCACGTGATGGTAAGTGTTACCGCCGCCCATGGGCACCTGCAACACCAGGGGGTATGCGGGTGCGCCGCCGACCTTGCAAAATCCTATTCACAGCTCTCTTGAAGAACCCCATATCGTAGTTCAATGGAAAGACCTCTTGAGGCAGTTCGTTCCACAGCCTACGGGTTCGCGGTATAAAATAGTTTTTGGACCGCATAGTGCGCGACACCTCCGTATCGAGGAAATGCGGATGGACCGCACTTCTGTGACGGGAGGTGCGGTTGTAGAAACCCGAGGTGGGAATTATATTAAACAATTCTTCAGAGCATTCCCCATTGTACAGGCGGTAGAACACACAGAGAGACGCAACGTCTCTCCGAACGCTGAGGGATTCTAAACCGCCCGTGAGAGTGGGATCGTCGACAATACGAACAGCACGTCGTTGGATAGAGTCAAATGGGTCCAATTGGTATTTCGGTGCGCCGGCCCAGAGATGAGAGCAGTACTCCATATGGGGCCTCACCTGAGCTTTGTAAAGCATAAGGAGTTGCCCAGGTTTGAAGTACCGCTTCGCTCTGTTCAGCACACCGAGCTTTTTGGAGGCCATTTTGGCCTTATTGTCCAGATGACCCCTAAATTCGACTTTGCTGGAGATGTCGATACCAAGGATCCCGATACTCTCCAAGATCTTAAGAGGTATGTTCGCTTTTATCTAACGAGCGCATTTATCTCTAATATATTTGTGTTCTTTTTGAGGTTCTAGATGAAATGTGTCCCTAAAGCTCTGGTTTCCTAGGATAACAGTGCCGTCATATAGCGGCCGTAATACAGCGGTGAATGCCGTCACTAGAACGTTGTCTATGTAAACAAAATGGCGCGGTTTCCTAGAGAGCGGTAATTGACACCGTAACGTCAAAAAGCGGTGCCGCCATTTGTATGACGGCCGTCTTGTCGGTGTAGGATGGTCGCGAACGTTTCTCTTGATAGCGGTGAAGTCATTTTTTAAAATATTGTATTGTTTTGACTGGACGAAGTAGCTTTGAATAAATCATCTTCCTCCATACGACTATTTTCCTGTTCTGATGATAGCTCATCCTCTAAGTAAATTATTAATGCTAAATCAAGGTCGTCCATTTTCTCTCCTAGATACGTTTTTAGGTTAGGTTTTTTTTAAAAAAGGTGGCCGTAATGGTGATAGAACTTTCCACATGTCGTCACCGTAAAGACGGTCGTCTTTTTGCATCCGTCAAGTGACGGCACCGTTATCCTAGGAAACCAGAGCTTTAGTGGTAGCCCAAACATCCGTTTTTACCTCGCATACTCCCTTGAGGTAGTTGAACAACACTGCTTTGTGAGGTTTCTAGAGGAGAATTAGTGGAGTTTCTTCGAAGAACATGTTCTACAGTTGGGGACAAGTCTTGAGGTGTACTTGTGTGACTTTCTTCGGAATCAGATGGTTCATAATTTTCGTCACTCTGGGCATCATCTTCCACCACAAAGTCCTCGGTCTCACCGGCTGAAGCATCATCCAGGTCTTCGGAACTAAGCTCTTGGTTTATTAGGTTCGATATCGCATCATTATTTAACGAAGATATGGTAAATATCTATAACAAACACAACTTACGTCAATAAATATAGACGCATACTCAAACAAAAAACTAACCACCCGTCGAAACGACAGCAAAGTTAGCTGCCCTATGCGTGCGCCACTGCAGTGAGCTCGGCCGAGTTGCTGCGGCTCGGTTGGCCAGCCCAAACAAAACATTCGAATGCATCGTTAAAAAGAGGGCGCTATTAGTTTGTGATGCCCGTCGATTCGACGAGGTTAGCTATCTAGGGTTAAAGAATGAATGATTTTAAACTTGTAATAAGGAATTACTTTTAAAAACAAAATGTCTGATTGTTTTTAATATAACATTATAATTAAAAAAAATTATGTAATAAAAAAATAAATAAAATAATGTATGTTCAACGAATTAAACTAACAAATTAAAAGAATCGTCAAAATGATTGAATGATAAACCTCAGGTTTGTAGGTTCTAGTTAGATAAATATTTGATGGAATACAAAAACAAATGCCCAAACAATAATAGCCTGCCGTGAAGTAACAACTTTTGTTATACGACTTGAATATGTAATTGATGCAAAAATGTGTTGGAAAATGTAACGTTATGTGAACAAAGGAACTTTGATTAAGATTCTGTAACTTTAAATTTTGTTATATTGTATTTTGTTGTCTTAAAATATTCTGATTATATAGAAACATACTTTAACAAATGAATTTCTAGATAAAACAATAAAAACTTGTTATTCTCTAAGATATTCTAAATTATTGCTCTTAATGTCTGCCACTAGAACCAACAATAAGATCACTTTTCTAAGATAATGTTGCATAAACATGTAATAAGCATTAGGTTATATAAGGAAAAGACTGTCATTGTTAATAAAAGATTGTTTGCAATATTGCCTATTATTTATTCTAAACATTGCAAAAATATTTTTATCTCTATTCTTAATTCCAGGTTCAATATTGTAGTTTTAGACCGACTAATTCTAATTTGTTTGCGACACTAAATGTTTGCGAAAAATCTATATACAGATAATAACGGTATTTGATTTAGTGTAAATTGGGGTATCTCTTTAGAAACTACAGTACTCAAAAAAGTAGTTTTTTAATTTTTTGTCTGTATATGTCTGTTTGTTTGAGCATCTCGTAAAAACTACTGAAAGTATTTTGATCGGATTTTTACTAATGTATAGCTAAGTATATACAGAAAGATAACTGGTATGTGCGTCATCTTCATATGACACGAGGAAGTTGAGTTGTAAAAAAAATAAATTACAATAGAATTACTCGAAAACTACTGGATGGATTTTCGTCTATCAATCATGTCGGTGCTTTTACAGGTGTTAAAAATCTTTTACAGCTGCTTTGTCTACACACGAGCGATAAGATTATTCTGACATGGACACCAACGATAACTTTTAAACGGTGAATTGACTGACTAGTTCCTTAATTTTGGGTGCAATCAGATCTTGGCTACGGAAAGTATAGGGAGTTTGAATGAGTTCTCGCTGTTTTTCATGAAAATAAATCCTTTATTTTAAAAAAAAATAGTAAAAAAACATGTTACTCAAATTATTATCCATCGCTAGCCACTACTTTTTCCCCCATCTTTCTGACAGCATATTAATTCCACGTCGGAAAAATGACACTTCTTTTGAGGCTATCCAAGGGTCGAGCCATTTTTGGGCATCTTCATAAGAATGGAAGTGCTGCTCAGCCAAGTCATGTGTCATCGATCTGAACAAGTGATAATCGGAAGAGGCAATATGTGGTGAATACGGCGGGTGAGGTAGGACTTTCCATTTCAGCGTTTCCAAATAGGTTTTGACCGGTTTTGCAACATGTGGCCGAGCGTTGAAATGCTGTAAAATCACTTTGTGTTCGTATTGCGGCCGCATTTCCTTCAATGCTCGGCTCAAACGCATCAATTGTAATCGGTAGCGACCTCCCGTGATAGTTTCGCTTGGTTTAAGCAACTCATAATACACTACGTCCAGCTGATCCCACCAAATACAGAGCATGAGCTTTGAAGCCATGGATATTCGGCTTTGCGTATCGTAGTGTATCCACTTTTCATCGCCAGTCACGATACAATGCAGAGAACCTTTCCTTTTGTGGCGTTGGAGCAGCTGTTCACACGTGAAAAGACGTCGTTCGACGTTTCTCGGCTTCAACTCTTACGGCACTCAAGGTCTTTCCACTAAAACAATATAATCAGTTGACAAGTTATTACAAGGCAGCCTATCTTTTATATTTAGACACTCCTTAAGAGGAACATTGATAAACGTCTCAACGTCAAAACACAATGATTTCGTGTAGTTCCAGCTTTATTTCGTCTATAATTTCTATGAAATGGCAAGAATCTTTTACAAAGGAATGTGAAATGAAGAAATGTTTGGCCAGACTATATATGTGGGTGAATCAATCTGGCTTTTACTATCGGACGCAAAGGAACATTGGGCTTATCAATTTTCGGTAGACCATACAATTTTGGCGGTTGTACTGCCCTCGGTTTGTAAAGATAACTGAACACGTCCTCAGTGAATAGGTCCTGGTGGTGTTTTATCACACCACGTATGCCATCACTCTGGCTGTGGGCTTATATGACACTAGTTCATACATATTCGTATACTCATTACTCTGGTGTTTATCACTATAGTACAGTAGCGTTTCCCTTAAAAGGTAAACAAATACCTTTATTATACGCATTCAGACCCGATTTAGAATATAAAATAAAAGTAATTTTTTAATTATTATCATTTATTTTCCATTCAAAAATTCTTATAACATTATTGTACTATAAAACTTAAGTTTATAGACGAGTCTTGTTTATTATTTTCGTTGGATACGTCGTGTTTCCAGCGGTGGGCTTGTCAGCAAGATGGTAAAGGCGGCGGTTTGACTGGAGCTAGAGCTGAGTACAGTTTGCTGATTGCTGACTGAACGATGCGTTCCAGGTTCTCGTCTTCTGGACAGTGCACATCCTGTAAAAATATACAATTCTTAGTAAATTTCTGGCCGTGTGGTGTCATGGCTTTAGTTCACATTCAGACATGGCGGATTCATTTAAATGAAATGTAGACGCTACTGTAATTGTTCGTAAATATTTATGTATGTATGTAGGTATATATTTTACTATAGTTACATGTAGTATTTATTATTGGAATACATATATACTTATAATTCGTTATTTGATAAGAGTACCTACATACTCACACTAGCCGCGTTGTTAGCTCACTCACAACTCCCTCTCTCAGGGTTGTGTGCAAGAAATTGCTACAAAGCCCGCCTGGTTGTATTCACTTATCTTGTCATAATGTAACAATCTATACATATAATAAAATCGTAGCAGTGTCTGTACATGAAATATTATTTGAAAAATGTGATTGCAATATAAAATTCGAATGATGCATCACGTAAGATCTGGACGGATTTTAATGAAACCTGGTAGTCTGTGACGGGTTATCATTTAGGATACATTTTATCCAAATAAAAGTTCCCACGGGATCCCAATAGTTTTATGTCTAAATCCGTCTCAATGATAAGATCATCTCAAAACAGTTTCAAAACAAGTCATCAATACAATATCAGCAGTAATCATTATAGTAATGGGAAGTGCAAAAGAATGTGTGTGTGGCGAGCTTTATGAGAATCTTATATCCAGTAGTAAAAAGACAAGCTGATGGTATGTTACGGTACTGACTATATTAAGCAGGTCGATGTCGGCCCTCTTGTCGTCCACCGTCACGTGCAGCTTCTCACCCTTGAACATCTTTGGCACGGAATCCTCGCCGAACATCTCCTGTAGCATCTCTATCACGCACTCCTGTCGTATACAGACAACACGGTGCCACTTGAATGTTACACGTGACATATTCAACGAAATTTTAATTCAATTTAATAAGTCAACCCATAACAATGGCCCTTTGCTTACACGGTTATGAAATCTACTCGTCATATTAACATGACTTATTTCTTTCCCCGTGCGTCATTTTAATTAATACGTCTTATTTTATAACTTTATCGTGAGGTATCGGCCGGCTGTACAATACCACCACGGTCCCTTCCACGCGGGTATCGTGTCGTGACTAAAGGGATAAGAAAGTCGCTACCACCGGTGCCGAGGAACTACAACACCTCTAAAAGAGTGAATTCGCCAATCCACTTGACCCTCCTCGTGCACGAGGGATGTAGGACACTAAAACGCCACACCGCGCTAGCCAAGCGAGTTGGTGAGTCCCTTTTAGGGGTGGTGTCGTACCATGTATAGAATTTCGTCCGGCGCTACACAATAGCACGACCCCATCTCTTCACATCACGACCCCTCCCCATGGCGACTAAGGGATAACAAAGTCGCTACCGCAAGTCACGAGTAAATTTTAAGCGGTGGATTACAGTTTAGCGGACATACTCTCTGTGCAGAATCACAACAAGCACATTAACATTATTTATTGATTTAAACAAATTTTCCAGGAATATATATACCCCTCTGTTCAAAAAGTAAGGTGAATTTTGTTATAAAATGAATTTTTTTTATTTATTCTTCCAAATCGATTTCGTCCCCCTCAAAATAATCCCCCCCAGCTGCAATACACTTATGCCAACGTTTTTTCCAATCTTTGAAGCATGCTAAAAAGTCGTCCTCAGGTATAGCCTTCAATGCGCGTAGCGATTCACGTTCGATCTCTTCAATCGACGCAAAACGATTTCCCCGGAGTGGTCTCTTGAGCTTTGCGAACAGCCAGAAGTCACACGGTGCTAAATCAGGCGAATACGGTGGTAGTGGAGCGACATGAGTGGAGTTTTTGGCGAAAAACTCACGAAGAACCAGTGCTGTGTGCGACGCTCTTTTTCGAAAAAATTGAGAAATTTTGGCACCAAACGCGATTTGACTCTTCTGAGGCCCAAATGATCCTTCAAAATTGCTTGCACTGATCCAATTGATATTGCAAGCATGTCAGCAAGGTCTCGAATTGTTAATCGACGATTTGCGAGCACCAATTCTTTGATTTTATTGATGTGTTGCTCATCAATTGACGTCGATGGTCGTCCAGAGCGTTCCAAATCATCAACACGTTCTCTGCCTTCTTTGAAGTCTTTGTACCACTTGTAAACATTTTTCTGTGACATAGTCTCGTCACCGAAGGCCTTTTGTAACATTCGATACGTTTCAGCGGCGGAAATTTCATTCCGCAAGCAAAATTTAATAGCACTTCTTTGCTCAACAAAATTCGACATCGTAAAAATCGTCAAATTCACTTTTCTTTATTCACAAAACCAAGCGTAAACTAAAAACTAATGATGACATTGACATGTAATTTGTCACAGATATCACTCACAGTCCTACCAACTTAAAAAAAAATCATTTGCCCGAATCGGTTTACACAGGAAGTTTAAATTGAAAATTCACCTTACTTTTTGAACACAGTAGTATACTAAAGTGGTAATTATATTCTAAATATGGATATGTGAATAGACTAGATGACACTCTGGCGCGCATCGACATGGGCGCAGTGCCGCTGGCCCGCGTCACTGTCGACGGCCGCGCGCGTCTCCACCTCCACTCACTTGGCAGCTGTAGTAGCGAACGCACGCGTCCATCGCGGTCCAATCTACACCCAGTTGCAGCTGCATCCGATTGCATCGGCATCCGCATCTAGCCGCACCTTCGTCCGTTTGCGGGTGCAATCCACGACATAAATCGACAGCGTGCAACGGTGGCCAGCACGTCCCAGAGTCAACACGGACCACGACATCATGCAACACGATGCAGCCTCCCTCATCAAACGAGTCAGAAAGGGCTGACCAAGGAGATACTGCCTTACCGTCATTGATAGCTACACACGATGGCCTGAGGCATAACCTTTACGTCACTCACCGCACTGCTTTCTGGGTCAATCTCTGGGTGACCGCAGACGACAATTCGAGTCTCGCCTCTTCAAGCACCTAGCAGCGTTACTTGGCGCGCACCACACGCCGACCACTGTTCGGCGAATGGCATACATATGGACACTCCGTTAGGCATAGTACAATAAGTGAACTCAATATAGTGGTGTAAAAAAGTAACCATCGTTTAATTGAAGAGCCCACACACCCTATAACATCGTACAGTATTATCAAAGAAACCTGGTTAGCAGCTCCTAGGGGAGGGGAGGTGAAACAGATTAGGAGGCGTTCATAAAAAAGTCAAATTTCAAACTTAAGTGCTACGTAATAAAAATGAAAAGCATGTAAATTAATTACAGAGCCATCCAGTGTTTGATAGCAGAACTAATAAAATCTGACATTTACGAAGTACCTGCATTGCATTATTATTTTTACAAGTGTATGTATTACAGATGCAATGTCAGCATTATAATTCGGATTATTTATTCGAATCAGAAATATGACAAGTAGAACTGTCAACAAAGCGTCATCTCCGTACAAATTTTACTCTGTTTGACAGTTCTATATGTCATAATCCCCGGGACACTAATAAATAATCCGACTTTAGATAGAGCACGGTGTTTTAAGTTGTTAGGAAGTTGTGGTAGAGCATCGCTGCGCGCTCTATCCCCCACCCGTTTTCCGCACATCACAATAATTGTATACTATTATTTAATTCTTGTGATCATAATAAGTATCTATCTCCCATCTCCTAAAGCTATCCATCGAACCTACCTCCAAATTGTTAATTAACTTGAATCATGATCTGAATCTATGGTTTCAGACTTCGAGCCCATCGTGCAATACCAATACATCACGTTGCATACCTTAAAGTGCATCCTGTCGAGCTTGGGGGCGAGTGGTAGATGTCTAGGAGCGGGTAGCGAGGAGGCGGCCAGGATGCCCGCCACCAGCGCGTCCGCGTACATGTCCGACACCGGCTGAGCTTGCCACTGGCACAAACAATCACTCCCTCTTACACACACATATACAAGTGCACGCATATAATAAAAACTCATAGGATAAATTATAAAAAGTTTTCCAACATTTTACAGTACTGATTATCATTTTCGAGTTATGTCTATTCCACTGAGGGTTATCGGTGCGCCTTTTTTGTTTGCGGCGTTTTTAGCGTTTTCGTACATTGACTAAATAGGATGACGGTTGAATGCAGTATATGTAAAGATAGAGTTCAGGTCACGTGAAGAGTCTAGGGCGCCCAGCTGCTGTGGCACTGGAACAGGGCTGTCATATGTACCATTTTAATCGTATTTGTACGATGTTTTTATGTGCGTATGACTAACGTAATTGGTACGGAAAACGTACGAATTTTTATATTTACAAGGAACTACTTACGACGAATCTGTTTGATGGCAACATTATAATAATGTCAGGAACGGGCTTGTTTACATTTATTTTTCGGGGGGAATCCCCGTAGGTTTCCTCACTCACTTGGAAAGAGATCTCTCGGTTAAACAACATAAAGTTCATATTTACTTGACTCTGCGGGATTTATTTTGCATACTGCGAAAACCCGTTTTTCTTGTTATTAGCAGTTTACTTTAAATCTATTGTGTGATTGTGAAAGGGCATTTAGTAAAGTTAATTTGATTATAAACTAAGAAACAGTTTAAATAATGTAACCGCCCCGATGGGACGTTACTGGCAAAACAACTGATTAGAACGAGTGGAAACCGCACGGAATTTAAGCCATCCAAAGAAATGTAGTAAATTACGACGACTCGTTCGCCTTCGCGGGCGTGGCGCATAACAACTCACCAAAGTTTCATCACAATCGGATGAATGGTATAGGAACGCATACGGGACAAACAAAGAAACATTCTATTTTATTTTATATGGATTAAATGTACGATTATTTTATTTCAATATTTACAATGTATACGATTTTTTTAAGTTGGTAATACGACCTTTGCTTTATTCCATCTTACAGCCCTGGACTGTAAACCTAGTGCGTATGGAAAATTTGTATGTAGGCGTAAAAACATATTGGGCGCATGTGCCAAGAAAATGGCGAGGAAAGGGGTAGTTTGAATACGCAACGTGGTCTATTTAAAACTGTCGCGCTACACCCCTGTCACAAATACATGAAAAACCAAGCTCAAAAGTCAGTTCCAGGTAACATGCGCTCACCTCTAGGGTGATCGTATTGTTGTCCAGTTGCAGGTCTATGCACCCGTAGAGCCGCCAGCGCGTCTCCGTGAGGAATTCTATATGTCCCGCGAGCTGCATGACCACGTGCCGCAGTAACGGCACCGAGCCCACGTACTGGATCGACATACGCTGCGACACCTCCGATTGTGTTAGCTCCGTGTATTCTACCAATACAATAATACCATATAGTTTATTTCGTGTCCAAAACACAATACATAGGACAATGAGAATACTTTATATAATTATATTTGGACGAGCGATTGATTGCCGCCGCTTGTCAAGAACCAGCTTCATTGATTTATTAGCAAGTGTCAATGAGGTGTCAAAAATATAGAGAGATGTCGTTGTGAACGACGACGCGACAGTTGCATCGCGGAGGTATCGCGGAGACGTTCGGCTAGACAACATACGCAAAACTTCCTACCGTGAAGTTACATAAATTACCGCTAATATAATTAAAATATAATTTCCCGCAACGCTATATTCAATCTTCCATTTTATTACGCCAAATTCCTTCTTGTGCGTGTATTAGTGTCTTTAAGTGCCAACACAGGAGAACCAAGGACCGGCGCCGGCATAAGACTTCGGTGCACCAGACAGCTTTCAGGTCAGTGAAGCTTTAGTATTGTACGGCTACGGCAATTAATCAAAAATAATAAATAAAACCCCAAAATTACAGTCCACTTAAAAATCTACCCTCCAATATTATTAACATAATATCTACATTTAAATATAAGGCAGTGGTAACGAAAAGGGATCCCTGATAGTCGCGGGTATTCACGACTCCTCGGAGTGTTTCGGCTCACTTAATCCGGCTCCACTCGCGGATCCGACTCCTCTTAACGATTCCTTGACTCCTTTGATTCTCCTACTTTTATTTTATAAGAGCCTGAGAGCGACTCATTCGCTTTGCATCATGTTCGTTCATGTAACTCAGCGATCAAAAGATGAAAGGAATAAATAACTCCTCGGAGTCGATAACAGTTAGTCGGAATCATTAAGTTTCGGTTCTAGTCTTTGACTCGGCTGAACGCTGATTCTCAACTCGGGCCTGAGTTAGTACGTCACGAACGCCTCCAGCGAACAATCTAAATATTTATAACATGAAGTAAATTACGTGAGACAAATGACAAATCGTGCAGTAAGTATATAAAGAAATGTACATTTCGTCAACATTGATAGATCCAATTAATCACAGTATAAAATATAATATAAAAGACTAATTACGGTATATAAAAAGATTTCACTAAAACAAAATGTGCACAGGATACAGGAGGCATACTGAATCGTTCAATAAATAGACAGTGCATCTTTTAGTATGGATACATCTTTTATATACCCATACTAAAAGTCTTCGACTGGCACACAGTTTGTAACGGCCAAATCGATGTGCGACCAGAAGCTTAAAAGTATCTTAAAGTACACGCTGAGAAAATTAGACGAGTCTGTGAGAACAAACGAAAGAAATTAAAAAAATCATAACTGCTGCGTGACTTGAAGACACCAATCCGTAATAAAAAAACTTGTTTTATTTATAACTTTTCCAACTTTCGCGTTTTGTTATCATTTTATATTGTAGATTCTAAACGCTCGACTGATACAACTGCTCGCAGCTATCACCGTGGACTGCTCGCCTCGTAGCCACGAGTAACGAGTTCGGTCGACTCGTGACCACGGCCGGTGTAACCCGTGAAACGTCCAGTAAAAATAAAATGTAAACAAAGGCCTATTTTACGCGTTTGGACAATATAATATAAAACTTGTTTCATTTCCTTTGTCCTCTAACCTTGTCCCTACTGATTTACATTTTTTCAAAATTCGGATAACTCTTTACAGGGGAAAAATGTCAACTCCGATGAGACAGTGAAAAACTCCTTAAGAGAATTCATCAATCCCTGTACACAGGAGTTTAGCAGAAGCACCTATCAACTTCCATTAAAATGGCAAAAATGTATTAATAATTAATAACGCACAATACTTCGATTAATTAAATATAGAATTTTCATCCAAAAAAATATATTTGAAAAGAAATGGTAAAATTTTGTTTACATGGTATGGTACATTATGGTACCAAAAATTATCGGAGGAAAATAGTATGTCATGTTAATTTTGAACATTGAACCGATAACTAATGGGTGAGACGAGATCTCGAATAGGGACCACGTGGTGTGAAACACCCTCGGGCCACGTGGACTAACGACTTGAAGAAAATCGACGGTCGTGGCTGGGTGAGAAGAGCTGAAGACTATTTGAATATCTACTATTTCGATCTTTGTATAAATACAATTCAATTTCATAAACAATTATTAAGTGCACAACTCGCGCGCGAAATCGTCTGGCATACAAAGGGCACGCCATTTCTGATAGCGCTCGACAATCGGCCACAAAGAGGTTAAGACCCGCTTAAATGTATAAAAACGTTACTGACTTGTTTGTTTTGGTGTGCAATAAAGAGTTTCATCCATGTACAATGGTATTCGCTACAATCAAAGCATACTCAACAAGATTCTCAACACGAAAAGCAATGGATAAATACTAGTGTGTACACGTGCAGTAATTGTACCACTTACTATTCAAATCCGACGGTGCTAATATGTGGTAGTTGAAATTTCTCTTAACTAGAACACCTTGCAGCTGCTGACCTGGACTCGGAGGCTCCTCGGCCAGTAAACCCATTACCTGCAAAATATTATTATTTTTTTAAAATGAATTGTTTTGTATAACAAAAAAGCGCTATATTTGTGACAGATTATTTGGAGCTACTGAGTAATAGGTAGTATGTGTGAGCGCGCAATGCATTTTTGAAGATGTCTCTGCTTTTAAACCGGTCTCGATACTAGGGATCCGCCTTGCGAGGTATTATGTCTATTCCACCCTTCTGTAGAATCCGTTCGGTTCCCTTCTGTTCGGTGTAGAATCCTGGACCCTCACCCAGACTATGTGTAAAAGGTTAGAGGCATTTGAAATGTGGGTGTACAGAAATATGTTACAAATATCGTGGGTGGATCGTGTGAGTAAACGAGGTTTTGCAAAAAATCGATAACGGTTTGGAGATCATTAAAACGGTTAAAATAAGAATATCATCACATTTTGATCACGTGATGCGCAGTAGCAGATACCGTGTTTGTAATGCAGGTTAAGATACAATGCAGGGTCGCCGTTAAACCTGGCAGAAGACGGACATCTTGCCTCAAAAATCTTAGAGAATGATTCTACGAAGTCTGCTCAGCAGTCTCTCACGTGAGAATAGGCTCCGTTAGATGGTACCAAAGGAAGAAGACGAAGTGAGTCTTCGAAATCTTATTTTTAATTTATTTAATTATTTTTAGTGGTTAATCAGTTCGCTTTGCTGCTACGAGTGGTGGGGAAATGTGACAATATCACATGTGGATTGTGGTTTTAATGAAAACTAAGCCTATGTTAATTTTTAAAAAGCCGACTATAAAAGGGATTAATATTTTTTTTTTTATGGACGGAGGCGGCAGACGAGCATACAGTCCATCCGATGGTAAGTGGATACTGGCGCCCATAGACATCCGCGGTACATGCCAACATTAGTGCAATATGACAAACGTTGACACGACTCCGGATTTTTACGCACCTTTGGAGGAATGGATTTGGCGAAAGGGTTGGGAAAATGGGGAGGGATAGGATGGAAATGGGCTCTGGCACATCTCACTCACTACCGAAACACGTACGTACATTAGGGAAATAAGATAAAGTGGGAAATGCAGTACATTTAAAGGTAGTCTTCTGTGAGAGAGGGGTAACGTGGCTAGTCGAGCGCGCCCAGCGGCTGTTGAATTACAGCATGCACTCTCCCCCTAAAGTATTCAATTTAAAAGAAAACTGTTCAAAGTGTTACTTAATAGACGTTATTACAATATTTCTAAATTTAATAATTAATAATACAATTATAACATTAGCACGCCACTATCCTGGCAGAATGTGTGCGCACATTTTTTTTAGAATAAGACCTTTATTTATATACCCACATATCTAACAATTTTAAACTATTGACTATTTATTTTTCGCTCTTAACAATACGTCTTCCCACGTCTTAATCGTCCTCTGTTCTCTTCTCTCTCTCTCTCTCTCTCTATATATATATATATATATATATATATATAGGATTAAAATCTTGCATAAAATAACATGTTTTTGAACGAAGGTGTGCGAGCGAGAAGAGAAAGAGAAAAAAAATAAAAAGATGGCTGCTAGGTGGTGAGAGGAGTGGTTGCTTAGAACTGTGTTAAAATTATTAAAAATCAAAAGAACAAATTACAAGTAGTGAAAGTTGTTCCACTCGTTTCATTTTCGTTTTCTCCAATGGAATAATTGAATCCTACATATATATATATATTATATATATATCAGCCGTCTTGTGTTATTTTTCACACTATCCTGTGTTACTCACCTTGGCAGTCTTGTCGCCCCTGAACGTGAGCAGGAGTTGTTGCGTGTTGCGCGGCGTGTGTATCGCCAGCTTGCCTCTGTGTTCACGTTGCAACGCGGCTTTCAGGCGGGACATCTCATTCTGTTCCCCGTGCACCAGCACCTGTGAAATTTGTATTTTAAACATCATTACACAATGATATGTACAAAAGGCGAACTTCAGCATTCCCTACCATTCAACCAACAGATTATACAGAGAAAAGATCGCAGGTGCCGTTTTAAATTAGAAAATATAAAGCCCAAAAAAATGTAACATAATACATACATAATGTTTATTTATATAACATAAATATAGACATTCGTAAATACAAAAATACATATATGTTTACATCCACGGGTGCTGTACAAATGTAAAATTATAATAATTGTTTATATCAAATTACTATCAAAATTTTTGCGGATGCCTTTTAGGGGATAAATCGTGTGTGGTGATGAGACTTGGGAGAGGTTTGTATAAATAGTAAAGCAAGCAACCCCCAAAAAGGCATCAAATGGAAGTATCCATAACTGTACAGCACAGGACAAACAAGAAAAGATTTTTTTTTTTAATGGGAGTCTGGGAACACTAATAAAAGTGGTTGTGAACTGCGTATCGCTCACTCTTTCGTACCTTAAACGTAGGCGATGTAACTCGGCATGCCTTTTATTGATGTTCACCGTAGTGATGGATAACTCTGGAGTTAATGAATCAAAAGAGTTGAATCCGCGAGCACAATCCTGCTCCAGAATCCCTCAATTGTTCCATCGAATAGTCATACCGTTTCCGGCGCCAATCATGATTGTGAGTGTAATCGCGCATCGGCACTTGTCGGGGGCTCAAAATAGAGATGCCAACGATGGCATGATCTTTTTTTTTTTGCTTATGAAACAAACATCAGTGAAAGGGAATGAAACGCACTCGGAAGGTGAATAATTAGGTGAATCAAAAGAGTTAAGGAGTAACTAAGAGGAGTCGGATCCGCAAGCGGAGCAGGATTAAGTGAGTTAAAACACTCTGAGAAATCTTGATTACCCACCGCTAGGTCTCCGTCTTTGATAATTTGTCTAAGTAAGTACTATCGATTAGAAAAGTAATTAGAGTGCCGTATTGTTAAGGCTACTTTTTCTTTTTTTGGGGCTTGCTTGCAGTACTAAAAACAGTGAGAAGGTATGGTGTAGTGTGGTGTATGGTACTAACGACATGCGGCGGCTTCAATATGTTGATGAACTCGGACGTCTGCTGGTAGTCGGTATGGGCCGAGAACGAGATGTAGTCCACGGACATCTTCAGCGGCAGCTTCTGACCGGACATCGATGTGATCTCCTCCGGCTCGGAGAGGATTGTCTTTGCTAGGGTGCCTTCCACACAGTATCCTGCAGGGTAGGATAGAAAGTCCATATTATGTTACATTTCATATTAAAAAAATAAAAAACTGCCTTAAGTTAAATACAAAAGCCTTAAGAGGGTATAATAAAAACTTTGGTTTAAGTTTTTTTATTTATTTTTTTTATAGAAAAACAACGGCAGACGAGCAAACAGTCCACCTGATGGTAAGTGGATACTGTCGTCCATAGACATCCGCGATACATGCCAACATCAGTCCAGAATGACAAACGTTGGCACACCCCCGGATGCGCTGCCTACCTTTGCAGATTAAGGAATGGATTGGGAAAATGGGGAGGAAGAGGATGGGATGGGAATGGGCTCTGTCATATCTCACACACTACCGAAACACGTACATACACTGGGGAAAAACGATAAAGTAGGAAATGCAGTACATTTCTTATAGACAATTTCCACCAATCGAATGTAACCTTCCATCGTCATCTCTAGCTGTAACATGCAGCCAAACAAAAATTATGAAATTATAAGAATTCCTAATAGGAATCCTAAAAAGCTAGGTACCGAAATATATACTAAATAAAACTTAGCCATACAGAAGTAAGTCCTAGCATATGTAAATATATAATCACAGTTATTGATAGTCCTCAAAAGTATCCATAAAAAAGGAAATATTTGTGATACCGACCTGCAATAATGACTCCGTTCTTGGGGTCAGTACACCAGGACTCGAAGAGCTCTCGCGACAGCCCCGACTGCATCATACCCGGGGACGCCATGATCACGCACGGACCTATGTCCTCGAAGTGGTCTATACCCTGGGAAAAGATGTTTGTTATATAGTAAAGGAAGCAGAGGGACAAGTGGCCCACGCAAGTGGTAAGTGGCTACAGCCGCCCATGGACGGCTGCAACACTAGGAGGTATACGAGTGCGCCGCCGACCTTGCATGATCCTTATTCACAAGAAGAACCCCACGTCGTCGTAGCACAGTGGAAAGACCTCTTGAGGCAGTTCGTTCCACAGCCTACGAGTTCGCGGCATACATTTTTTTATGGAGCTTACAGTGGGTACAACGAAAACAAATTAGGAAAAGAGAAAAACAAAAGTTATTGAATACGTAAAGAATAGTATAGTAACCGGCGGATTTATACTCGTATACTATAGCTATATATATCGTAATGGGTGTATAGGTGATTAGTTCTGATTTAGCAAACAGTACGAGCATAAAACCATATATTATTGCCATGGATAATCCGTGAACAGATGTCATAGATCGCAAGAGAGAAGTCACTGACATAAAATTTTAGGACACTAATCCTATGTACCTGACGTAAATGTGCAACCATTAGATGAGCGCTTTACCCATTAGCTAAGTGGGAGCAGCCATTTCGAAAATCGCGCCGTTTACACCAAATCAGATGGACATTGATTTGTAAAATGCAATAGTTCGCCGAGGAATCGAACTTTATCTACAAACAAATACAAAACACCTAGCAACATCCACACTATCACTGTATACATATAAATTTGATAATAAAGCAAAATTACAGCCACCGTCATAACTCTATTTAACTTACAATAAATATCGTATATTGTAATATACTAGCTGTGCCCGCGACTTCGTACGTGTGGATTTTTAGTTTTCAAATTCTAAATTGGGATATCTTTTCTACCCGTCAGCCGATTTGGATGAAACAAAACCCATTCGAAGCGCCAAGCTAAACTTAATTAAGCCCCAAGAAAAATCCGTTCCGTAGTTTTGGAGATTAGAGTGTTCGAACAAATAAGACTGATACTCTTCCTTCAACGCCCCCAATCAGTTTTTGGTAAAAATGTTCAATGTACAGACACGCTGGTTCTACAGTTTTATTATATGTATAGATAGATATTCAAACGCACAAATGTATTTGCTAGACAAAATACGCTTGGGATCGATGAATACAAGGTCCCTGCCAAGGAGACTATCGTTTGGGTGAATGTTAAAGGTCTTGTCATATCATCGACGTATGCTCCATGTATTGTTAAAGATTTTTGGAATTTACGTAGTACTACGTATACGTATGTAGCGAGCCTATGCAGGCAGTGAAATGCTAGGGAGACTGTTTAAGGCATAAAATCCGAAAGTGACTCGCCAAAGAACGAAGCGACATAGCTCATAGAATTAGAATGGTGCAGTGGCAATGGGCAGATCATATTTGCCGCAGGACCGGCAACCGATGGCAGACGAGTCCTCGACTGGAGACCACGTAGATAGAAGTACTGTGTGGGGCGTGCTTCGGCCAGGTGGAACGATAACTTGAACAAGTCCATCGGTGGTGGCTCGATGAGAAAAGCGGAAAATGGTATGTGGTGGCAAGCCTTGGCATATACCTATTTACAGCAACCATGAGACATGTTGATGGGATGATAGCATCGTACGTAGATTTTAACGTGTACGTATCCTGTTTAAGTAATTTAAATTCTACTTGAGCCGAATATAGACCCTTGTTTAAACATACAACTATTCTGATTGATCGAGAACATTTGGAACAGTATTTTACATTGTTTTTAAAGATTCCTTTGTACTTTGTAGTAAGGTGAAATTTACTTCATATGAAGTAATTTATACGAATCTATATACTTCATATACGAAATCTATATAGATTTCGTAAAATCAGACAGGTGTCTTATCTTTTTAGTTATTGATAAATGTCATTTAGTGTTAAATACTGGAATTATCTGTGTTAATCCGTAGTTATAATTAAGCGGTTGTTGACATACATAATCATTGTGCAATGAAGTGTTTTGGAGGTTATAAAGTTAATTATATACCGGTAGAACTTTAGAAGTGTGATTGTGCGCTTTCTTGTGGTTTCTTTGAGGAAATACCTCAACAAGGTATAAGACCATTGACGATTTATGGTCCGCTTTTATGTTAAAGATTGAAAGAAAAATATTTTATTGACAACATGTAATATTAAAAACAAAAAACAATATTGAATGTTATGCCATAAGCGAATAATCACTTGAGTATTCTAGTAATGTAGCAATAAATATATGTAATGATATTTTCTAATTACTTCGATCGACACTGCTAATCAAAACACAATTGAGTTTCTCTGTGAATAAAAGAATTTATTACGTTACATATTTTGTATAGGTAATTACAATATGTTAACATGCCTTATAACTAAACTTTACCTGTGAATAAAAGAAACGACTTACAAATTACTTACTTCCTACTTACAAATTAAAAATAAAGAAAATTATATTTTTCTTTACATGTATATAAAAAAATCTCTATTTCACGGATTGAGACACTGCACTGCCAGTGACTGCCGCATATATCCAGTAACTACATCTATCCACCTGGTCTTATGCCTCCCTCTCGTCTTAAGTCACGTACGGAGATATGTAGCTTAGGAAATTGAGAAATCTCCTGAATACATAGGAAATGGAGTTCTTCTTCTGACATGAACTAAAAACGTCAATAACGAATAATCGTAACCAGCCATTTATTCATTCACTGCACATTGTTTCATGTATGAGTGATGTGTGGCCTTAAAACGGCACGCTGGCCAAGCGGATTGGGGAGTCCATTCTTTTAGAGGTGGTGCAGTTCCTCGGGGTTCTCGCGCGCCAGAAAGGGCGGAAGATCACTGGGTCGAGGAGGTGCGGGATAGAGGGAAATGACATTTTTTTTGGAGGAGGTCTATACCTGTGGAGGGGTATAGCTCATTTAACCTCATCATTCCTTACTCCGGGGGTAGTCCGAAGAATAGTCTAAATAATAGATTATTTCCAAATGATAACATGTCTTCTACGACCCAGAATATCGCTCTGTTATGCCTTAACAAATCAGTTCCAAATTAAGGGAATCAGTTCCACTGCTTTTCCTTTATTTAAAAACGTTTCTACGCCTTTATAAAAACAAGGTTTATACCATTTAGAGCAATTAATTCACATTTCATTTCACATTCAATTTAATTTCACAGTTATATTGGGATCATAATCGAATAGCGAAATATGAATTTATAGCGAATAGCATTGATGATTGTTATATTGTATCGATGAATAGTTAACTGAAGAAATATAAACATACAATAATAATATACAATTAATAATAAATAATAATTTGTGCTCAACATATTTTAAAAAAATATCATAATATAATATATGAATAATAATGATGAAATCTATATAAATAAAAATGTAAACGTTCGTTTGTTCAAAATCTTAAATCTCCGAAAGTTCTTCATCGATTGCTTTGAAATTTTGACACATCGTTGCATTCGAATACGAGCGTGTTTTTATATACCTATCACACGGTATAAACATGCTTTTTACCCAAAAACAATTAAGCGCCGGTCGACACCACACGGCAAATACGAATACCAAATTAAAAATAGCCATGTCCAAGATTCGAGTCCTTTGTTCAGTATTTGACGCATTACCCATCAAACCAATAGAAGACATTGAAATTAAAATGTTTCAGCCATGTTGCCAGATAGCATGAAGGGCCGCCTTATCCAATGGCTGGAAGAACATCGCGGGCTGGTGGTAGCATTATTCTGTCTACCGGCCAGCTTTATATTTACACTGTTACTACGTGTGAGGGGTCTATCAAGGAGGTTGACGAGTGACGCGAGACGACACGATAGTGCGGTCAGAGAGATCCAAAAAAAGGTATCGTACCATATGATAGTACTAACATAACCGATAACCAGCTCTTTCATCGTCCACTGCTGGACATGCACAAGACAGTGGGCACGAGGGATGTGTGGCATTAAAACGGCAGGCTCGCCAAGCGGGCTGGCGAGTCTACTCTTTCACAGGTGTAGATCCTCAGGGCTTGTGGTAGCCGCTTTATTACTAACACGTATAGGAAGCATAGCGACAATCTCCACTTTCAATAGAAGTTCAATTGCACAGTTATGCCTTTAAGTCCAATTGCGCAGTTATACCTTTAAGTGGTGATGGGGTTAATAAAAAAAAAAACAATTTTTAGGTCCACCAATGGAATCGGCTACCAGTCGACAAGCGCCGCCTCCTGTGTACCTCTCGACCCAACTGGCTATCTCTTTCCACCACATTCTTCCAGAAGCATCTCCATCACCGAGTGCCTATATCTTTGTACGATATCCTGCAGTTGAACGAGGAAGAAATGACCGTGAGAGTGGAGCCGATGGTGACGATTGGAGATATAACGGAGTTTTTGATACCTAGAGGCTATTCGTTGGCGGTGACTATTGAGCTGGTGGATGCAACATTGGGTGGTGAGTCACAAGTATATGTTAACACAAAGAAATAAGAAAAGATATATATATCTTTATATATATATATATATATATATATATATATATATACATGTGTAAAGAAAATATATTTCTTTCATCTGAATTTTGCCGCGGTCCGCGCTGTCGGTAACACTATCGCAGTGTCGGTAAAACAGTGCAGGCGTCAAGTGAAGAGAATCGTGCTGACTGTCAAATTGTAGGTAAACATAAATAAGAGTATTGTAAAGATTGTATTGTAAGGATAAATAATAAATGTTAAAAAGGATTGAAGAATAAATTTTATATGTCGTTTCTTCGTATATCGAAGCAACACCACATAAGTTTGTTTCATTTGACAATCCTTTTGAAGAGAAAATAATCGACCTTATATATATATATATAATGTCC
The DNA here is from genome assembly GCA_914767545.1 of Sesia apiformis. Lineage (NCBI taxonomy): Eukaryota > Metazoa > Arthropoda > Insecta > Lepidoptera > Sesiidae > Sesia > Sesia apiformis. Next base: position 947,347 of record OU611964.1, read on the forward strand.
TATGTCCATAGGGAGGCCTATGTCCAGCAGTGGACGTCTAAAGGCTGAGATGATGATGATGATGATGATATATATATATAAGCAATATGACACAGAAACTAGAAACAACAAAATTGACATGCGTGTAATATCCACCATTTAGGTACCTATTTGACTATATAAAAAAATATACCAGAAATAAATTTGTGACATCAAAGTACATGTATCCTAGACAATGACTCAGATAAAGGACTCAGAAGTCAGAAATGAAGACAAGTGGCGCTTTATAGAACAATGATATCTTCTTACTGTCATTATAACCAGGCACGAGTGACAGATACAATACGACCCCTGCCTAATGTTCTGATAAATTTAAAAAACTATTTGTAGTATGTGTCATACTAGTTGTAGAATAAGCCATCATAAAACGTATCAATTCGATGAGTTCATAAACTCCTCGTCATTACAAGGTCAGGCTTATGGCCTGCAGTGGAACGTTATAGGCTGATATCGAGAGCCATATATATACCCATTCGCAAATTTTTCAGGTCTAGCATTCGGCACAGGAATGTCAACCCACTCGCACAAAGCTGGCCTCTACCACGAAACAATCACGAGCTACGACGTCGTTTTAAGCGACGGTTCCTTGGTAACGGCAACAGCTGGCAACGAATACTCAGACCTTTACAAGGCTTTACCTTGGTCTCATGGCAGTTTAGGATTTCTAGTCGCTTTGACCTTGAAAATTGTGAAAATAAAACAGTACATAAAAATAAAGTACATCCCAGTCAAAGGGCAGAAGAATTATTGTGACATGATAAGAGAACTTTCTGGAACAAACGAAGCGACTCCGAAATATTTTCCCGACTACATCGAAGGAACCATATTCAGCGAAGATGAGGCTGTAGTCATGACTGGTGACTACTCCGATTATGATCCCAATATAACTGTGAATAATTGCTCTAAATGGTATAAACCTTGGTTTTATAAACACGTAGAAACGTTTTTAAATAAAGGAAAAGCAGTGGAACTGATTCCCTTAAAGGATTATTTGTTAAGGCATAACAGAGCGATATTCTGGGTCGTAGAAGACATGTTGTCATTTGGAAATAATCTATTATTCAGACTATTCTTCGGCTGGTTACTACCGCCAAAACCCGCTTTTCTGAAATTCACTACTACCCCCGGAGTGAGAGCGTACACTTTCACTAAACAAGTCTTCCAAGATATAGTATTACCTATACAGGAATTGGAGAAACAGATAGATATAGCGAGTAACTTATTCGAGAAGTTTCCTCTACTGGTTTACCCATGCAAAGTTATAGATCACGGTCCAATGTCTGGCCAGTTGAAGCGACCAGATGCTAAATACATGATCCCTGGTGCTGATTACGCAATATATAACGACTTGGGCGTTTATGGCGTACCGGGTAGAGTTAAACACAAGATGCCGTATAATCCTGTGGATGCTATGAGGAAAATGGAGAAGTTTACTAGAGACGTGGGTGGTTTTTCGTTTTTATACGCTGATATTTTTATGACGAGGGAAGAATTTGAGGTAATGTTCGATCTGTCGTTGTATGAGATTGTGAGAAAAAAGTATAAAGCAGATGGCGCTTTCCCACATTTGTATGATAAGGTGAAGCCTGAGATAGATGTGTTCGCTATCGGTGACGAGAATGCTATTGAAGGTTAATTTGTATAAAACGTATTTTTAGAAGACTAAGTTTCTTATTTACCCGCTTATATGTTTTGTTTTTTAAATTTCGTATTTACTAGCTGTTGCCCTGGAGGAAATTTTGAAATGCGATAAAACACGTGTTTAATTATTTGTATTGTAGATTATTTGTTCCAAGTTTCAAGTTAATAGGACCAAATTTTTTTTTACATACTTTGACACTCCGTTTCGCCCCTTTAAGGTCGGGAAATTCCTTCTTAGTGAGTGTTTACGTCATAAATGGAAGCTACTGTCCAAATTTCATGTTTATAGCTTCAGCAGTTTTGATTCGGCGATGATGAATAAGTTAGTCTAGACATTTCTTTTTATATGTATAGATGACTGTCAGTTAATATTATTTTTAAACGATAATAATTTAAAAAAAATGTATTACAAATTGTAAAAATATCAATTATGTAAAGGAAAAAAATAAATTTTCGGACGTCGGAAATAACAAAATGAGTCCTAAAATGTTTGTGACGTCACACTCGCAGACATCATCTGCGCATCTGCGTGGTCTCTATTCGAATACTCCGTTTACCCCATCGCCCACATCAACCTCTAAACCTATTTACCTACCTTCAAATTAGAAATATGCCGGAACACGAACGGGTTGTTGATCGCGATCTGTCGACGGATGCGATCATTCATAGCATTGATGTACGTCTGGTAGACCGCCATACATTTCTTGGCGAGAGATGACGCGTAGTAGATAGGGATGTCTTGCAGCTCCGGGTGGAAGGACCAGTACTCGTCTAAAACGTAGATATATACACCATAATAATCTGTACTTATAATAAAAATCGTAACAGACCGTCTGTACATGAAAAATTTTTTGAAAAAAAAAAAAAGTGGTTGCAATATAAAGTACGAATGATACAACGATTTTTGGAATTTTTTTTTTGTCTGTCTGGATGCGCGTCGCGCAAAAACTATTGGACGGATTTCAATGAGACTTGGTATAGTTTTAGCTCATGTGCCGGGTACTATTTATTTATCCAGATCGATTACAGTGTTCCCAGGGGAATTACAAGGTCACAGGAACGAAGTCGCAGGCTGTGTGTGCCCGCGACTTCGTTAGTAATCCAAATATGTATTACTAGCGGTCCAGTAATATGTACATATTTGGATAATTCCTACATATAAATGAAGAGAAAATATTCCGGTTTTATAAAATTCCTAGCGCTTTTTTGAAGAATAAAGTTGTTCAAAGGTAATTTTAACGTATTCTAAAAAGTGTACCAGTGACCGAAATAAATTTCTGAGCTTCGTTCGGAGGTTCTATCACATACTTCCAAATTGACCAGAAATTTATTTACACTTTATTGTTTTAACCAAAGGCGGTCTTAATAATCTCTCGCAGCCAACCTTGTGGTATATAGTGATGGTATGGTAGGTGCAAGTGAACAACAATATATAAAATTTGGAATGAACAAAATACATACATACAGACAGATATTTAACTTGTGACTACCATTTCCGACTTACCGTCTGATCACTGATGATAACAATAATATATTGTACTCAATGAAGTACAAACTTTTTTATTAATTTAATTTATTTTAATACCAAGAAAAAGTAAAAAACTTTATAGTACCCCTAAATCGGATCCTCATAATTTGTGTGGCACAAATATTCCGAAATATAATAGATTAGAGAATTTACGAAAATTTTATCTATGCCCACAATCATGATAATATATATAGCCCAGTCATTTTAGACAAAAAATCAAACAATCTTCTGAGAAAACCCTTGATGTCGCGTGTGCGTTTTGAAGTATTCGAGGTCAAAGGTCAAGAATTACGGTTTTCGCAAAAATCTCGTTTTCTGGGGCTCGGTGGTCATTGGTTGTTGGAAAATTATATATCACAAAATTATAGATCAAAAGGGACACGCGATATCAATGTCGGTTTTTGATATTGTTTAGAACACTATTACAAAAGTGTACGCCGAAATTGACATAACTGGGATTTTTTGAAAAGATGAAACCTAAAATGACCTGGGCTAGATAGATTTTACTCAATAATACATAAAAAAAAAACTTAAAAATGTCACACTTACCTATAGCATACAGTTTTGATACAGTCAAATTAGGATTAAAAACTATCAATACTATCCCACGAATTAAATGAATGTCAAAATTGGTGAAGACTCATTGTCTTATTTTATTTAATAAAAATAATTTTCGAATTTATTATAAAGAAAAATAAAAAAAAAAAAACAAATAGTCGGATGACCCCGACGTGATTTGAACACGCAACCTTCTGATCTGGAGTCAGACGCGCTACCGTTGCGCCACGGAGTCGTTATTAGATGTGGCGAAATTATGCATACTATTTCCCGCCCTAATGTGAAAAGCATTATTCAACTAAATAAATATTGGCACGATTACAAAACTAATCCCAACCACTTCTAAAGATTTTATTCTTATTACACTAATTGTTCATTTTGTTACTTTATATAATCTTCAAAAGGAACAAGTGTAAGAATAAAAACTTTTGGGTTGGGTGTAAGAATAAAAAAAAACACTTTTGAAGTGGTTGGGTCTAGTGGATTTGATTAAGTAAGTAGAAAACTGGCTCATTTTTTTTAATGGGTTCCGGCCAGTTGCCACCTAAGCCAAAAATCGGCTACACTTTATCATATCCATTTGGAGGCTTTGGAACTCCTTACCAGTTGACATTAGACGTGCTCAGTCGCTGCCTAGTTTTAAAAGGCAAATTAGAAATCATTATTCCATTAGTTAGTTCCTTTAGATTTCTACTTTCTTTCTTTACCTAATGATTTCCTGTCACTACGTTTTTGTTTCTAACCTGTTCTATTTCGTCCCTTGGAGACTTTCAATTCCCTCCTATTTTTCTTTAATCTTATTTACGAACTGATATTGTGTGCAGTGTACATGTAGATATGTATATATGTATTTATATATTATTAAGTTATTTATTATTATATGTATTTATTATACTATATTTAATGTCGATGAGTATATATTTAACATGATCCATCTCTGGATTTCGGTTCTTTTGCACTACCTATATCCCTTTTATTTTTCTCTATCCTAAGGTTGCCTGGAAGAGATCGCCTTAGCGATAAGGTCGCCTATTGTATTCTGTCATTTATTATTTGTGCACATGTAATAACTATTATATGCAATAAAGAGTAATTATTATTATTATTATTACCCAATATAAGCAGTAGTTCCTGTGCCCGGCCCAACGCGAACACCGGTATGAGGCATCGGCCGCCGCGCATTACGATATCGCTCACTAAACCAGTGAAGCGACTCTCGCGCTCCTCGCGCTTCTCGTGGATATGCGTGCCGTATGTCGACTCCTACGGTAACAATGTTAATGGCTCACACACGATTTTTCATTACGAGTACTGGAAAGTTTTTTCGTTTTTCCTGGTATTAAAATACCAATAGAAAAATCATAGAATATCTGTAATATTCTATGACTTCTCTATGAAACTAGTTCATCGTAATCTATGAAACTTTATCAACGTGAGTAAATATTACAAACAATGGCTTCTAACAGGAAGAGCAAATATTACAGTTTTATAAAATACCTGACTTTTTGAAAAAAGAAAATTGTTCAAAGTTAATTTTAACATGGTTCACATTTATACGGGTCTTTTTTCTGTCAAAATGTTCCAGTGGTCAAAATAAATGGTAGCAGATGCAATGTCTATTAACTAAGGAGGATGTGGTAACTCACAAACAAGCTCAGAAAATTATTTGGGCATTAAAGCTTTCTTTTAAAGAGGCCCTTAGGATTTGCACTAAAAAATGTGAACGAAATAAGTATAATAAAATAAGTTTTAAACAAATTTTTCTTCAAGCGAGAAATTTCATAAAATAGGAACATTTAGTTTTCCCGATAGATGGCAAAGTGCAAATAAAATACAAACTTTTCTATTAATTTGTTTTTGTTTTAATACCAAAAAAAAACGAAGACTCCATTACCCTTATTACTTGTAACAACATTACATTCATACAAATGTTTAATTTTTGAAAATAATTAAACTAGAAGGAATTTATTTAAAGAAGTTCTGAAATATCAAATTATAAATTAACCTTATTATGGCATTATTATTAGCTAAGTGATATATAGTAAAGTCCACAATTATATGTTGTATGGTTTTCTAATTTAATGTTTTTTTTTTATAGTGTAGATAGCAGTCGAGCGGACGGGCCATGATAGTAAGTGGTCATCGCCGCCATGGACACTTGAAAACACCAGGGGGCTTGCGGGTGCGCCGCCGACCTTGCAGAATCCTCTTCATACTCTTCATATATCAATAAAATAATTTTGTTTTGATTATAATGAGTGTGAACAGTTCGTTTTTATTTTTATTTTGCCGCTCTTGGTGATCACGTTATGATGGGCAGACTGTATCTTAATTTTTTTATATCAAAAGGGAATTACAATACGCATAAAAGTTGCAATAAGAAAACATCAAATGACAAAAAAAATGTTTTAAGTGATTTAAATGTAAATGCATATGTATACTAACCGTGATAAGGACATCAGGATGTACAGTTGGAATTTCAGCGGCCATCAAATGTCTATCTTCTTGTCTCGAGAAATCTCCTGTGTACAATACCTGAAATAGATATTAAGATTTAAAGATGACCACGGCTAATAGTGAAAAAAAAAATGATGGCAGGTAATATGCCTCTTTGATAAAAAGATTCAAGGCATCTAAAGGTGGTCGGGCCAGCAGCATGACGTTTTCAGCAGGGCCCCTATTGTAATTCGATAACTACATTAAGTTCGGAGACTATGCTAGCACAGAACGAATGTACTCCATAAATATGTGTTACTCATTTCGATGCAAAAACTTAATACCAGGTGGATTATTGATGTGGTTATATTGGTACGAGTTACGACGCTACCAGTTCATATATTTGTACATATCAGTTCATAGTTTGAGGATGTATCGGTTTAGATTTTTCTTTCAGAGAAAGTACTTCCTATCTATCATAGATTCTAAAATATGTGAGTCTACAGCTGTCTCTAAAAACTGTCTTATAATTTATAATCTAAAAGCCTACCTTAACACCGGCTATCTCAATCATGAACATGGCAGCCCCGAGCACATGGCCAGCATTGTATGCCCAGAACCGCACCCCGCGAACATCCTTCTCCTCGTGGAAGTTTATTGTCTCTATACGATCCATAGAACCCTCTAAATCGGATTCTGTGTATAACATCTGCTCCGTTGATATATTGCTGGAAATGTGAATAAACATGAAACTACACATCAAACAGAATTTTTTTCAGAAAAACTAAATTTTTGTGACCCTAGTGGCCTTTCAAGTCACCGGACATGTTTAGGGCGAGCATAGAAGGCGCTTATTCAGCAAGGAATAAGTGAGTGGTACATTGAGCCTAAGGGCTACCACGCAGGTTAACAGGCGGAAGGAACGAACCTTGGCTTAGGGCGTACGAACAATAGGTAGTTAAAAGAAGCATCTTATGAAATATATGGTTGTTAAATCTGTTTAATACATCACTCATTTCTGTTTTATCTTCTATTTATTTTCAAGTCAACAAAAAGAGGACGAAATAAAAAATTATTAAATAAATTTACTAAATATATTTTTAAATTACATCTTATATATATAAATAAAAATGTAAACGTTCGTTTGTTCAAAATCTTAAATCTCAGAAAGTTCGTCATTGATTGCTTTGAAATTTTGACACAACGTTGCATTCGAATACGCGCGTGTTTTTATATACCTATCACAGAGTAAAAACATGCTTTTTACCCAAAAACATGTAAAAACAGGGTAAGCGCCATTATATAAAATCTTAGTGTTTGTGGATACATAGAATAGCAATCAATGTTCCAATTCCAATTCCTTGTCATGGCCCATCAACACTCCATTGATTATAGTCTGGACAAACGATAATTGAGACTGGAACAGTGGGGCAAATACAACAAAATTTAGAACTGAAACTCAAAATATTTATTGCAACATATGTATAGTATGAGATTTTTTTAATTATAAAAAGGAACAGTTAAACTTATGAACCCGGCGAAGAGCAGCTATTAAGGGGGTGACATGAAGGTTAATTTTTATTCTCAAAGTATTCTTTTAAACTGTAATAACTTTTTCTACAATAATTTAGTTACATTTTCTATAAATCTTGTATCGTTGTTTTCTATTTTTAAGTTCTCGTGTCGTTTATTGAATATTTTTATCGACATTGCGAGTGGCCCCGAACTATGCAGTTTTAATTTATATTGTAGTGTTATTAAATTATTTTTATATCGTGACTCGTAACGTCGCTGCTGGTCGCCTATCTTTGGAAAATAATGTTTATGTTTAATTACGAATTTGCAAATTTCTAAGATATATATTGTAGTGAATGTTGGTAATTTGGTATGCTTTAGTGTTGCTTGCACCTATCGGTTTCTTGGATGTTAACTATAATATGTACACTTTTATCTTGTAAGATAAATAAATCTTGCACATTGGTGCTATTTCCATGCACCATGCAAAGGCGTATGCGTGATACGTGGTGAGAGGGGGTTTTCAAATCAGTTAATAAATAGTTGGATAAATAATTTTGATACTTGATACCTATTGTGCAAAAATTAGCCTAGCAAATGTTATTGAAAACCTTTTTTTTTTTCATTTGCCGCACTTTTCCAGTCTCAAGTTTCATTTGTCAGATTCTATGACTAATCAATGCGCAGATAAATAATAAATAAAGGCACACTTTAGTATTCTGTACACTGTACACACTAGTATTATCAGGGTTGTGGGTCCAGAGACATAGAAAGACAAACACACCACCCAACTAAAAATAACAGTTAAAATTAATCAAAAAAAACACCTTTCCACTATACCCTCTCCCCCTCAATTTCATTTCCAGTTAATAATTCTTAATTCTAAAAGAATTGCAGTGTGCATAATGATCTCAAAATCAATTGCTAGTTGATTCTTACCTAACTTTGATATAATCGGAGACAAGCCACCTATATATAGCTTTAGTGGCGTGTGTCATGAACACTCGCCCCTTGAATGATGTCTTTGTTAGAAACCACGGCAGAGCACCACTGTGATCTAAATGGAAACTGGAAACAAGAAGAAAAAAATATTTATTCCGGAGTTCAATTTGAAATCAGTTTACTAAAATTTGAATATTTTTTGTATCATCAATATCAAAGCACATTACACCTTGATGAGATGTGAGGGGATCGAATGAGATTCTTTATGAAAGAAATTATAGTCTTGCTGAAAATGTAAACAAACATGGCGGCATGAGGTGACTGACAAGGTTTTAAATTAAATAGAGAAGTGATAATTGTTTAGATATCTACTTAAATTACTACTTAAATCTAACACTGACTGACTAACAGACAACGCACAGCTTAAATTCGCTGAAAGGGGCGTGAAATTTTGCGCAAGAGTTCCTTATATAACGTAAGTGAGCACTAAGAAAGGATTTTTGAAAATTCATCCCCTAAAGGTGTAAAATGAGGGACAAAAGTTTGTATCGGAGAAATGTCGGATGGTTCCTGAGATGTTGCTGATGAGATATCTCATCGGGCACATGGCTAGTCCATAATATGATTCATTGAGACTGCAAGTTTGTCCTAGATTTAAAGCTAAATGTTGAAATATTTCATTGATTTGGTTTTGTTTGCAGTAAATTAATTAAATTGGAAGACTTTAGGTTTCTAAGATATTGTAATGTAACTGATATATACTATAATATTCTGGTTACTATTAAGTACACACACCAGAGTATCTATGAAGAAAAAAAATGTTATAAGTAAGTACTTACTGTGATATGAGCAGTAAATCTACTTCGTCTGCTTCTATCAAATCCACAAATGGTAAAGCATCCATTCCCGATAGGCCGGGATGGATGCCACAATCCAGCTGCAAAGAAATATTGATTAAAAACTTTACAAAGCACAATAAAAGCTTAAAATATATTTTAACTTTTCAAGCAAAACTTGCCCACTGGTAGGTGATAATACAAAAAACAACAACAGACAATATAAGTTCATAATCATGAGTCAACTCATGACTGACAATAGGAAAGTTAAAATGACAATACCAACTATCCCAAAAATTGAAATTTTGGGATTGAATTTTAATACAATATTTAAAGTGAAGTTGAAAAATGAAATACCATTATTTTCTTCCCTTTGAACTCCAGCATAATACATGATCTGCCTACTTCTTGGCCAGCTCCTCTGTAAAAAAAAATAAGAAATTTTTAGGCATGCCTTGGGAGCTTCCTGCAGTTGAGAAATACATGAAATAAGACATAAGGTGAAACGAGGAGGTTCACGTTTAGCCAGATCAGCAGTACAAAAGAGTACGGATTTTTCAATTACACCCTATAATTCAGAATTTTGTTCTAAATATAAGCTATGCTGTTATACCGAGTAGAAGACACACTTTGATGAAATGTTGAAAACCAAAGGAATCTGGTACAAAACAATACAAAGGGAGCCTCCTCATATTCCTTAGTATGATGTGCTTAAAATGAGCAGAGCTGATGTTATAATAGGTATATCCTCAAAGGTTGTGTTCTGGTCACAAATTTTCTTTTTAATGGCAAGTCTCAAGTCCAAATTGTGAAACTTGTGGAAAATTAGATGACATTTATCATCAGCTGATGGAATGTCAGCAGAACAGATAAAAGATTACTTTTTATATAAATTTAAAACTAATATATGGGATGCACACCCATACATGTTTTGCAGCATCTTAGCAGAGCCATCTTCATATGCGACTAAGATGTTGTACAGCTTAGCCAAATGAACTAATGTAGATTAAATAGTGATGTTATCATGAGGCTGACATGTCCAAATATGGATGAAGGTCCCAAAAAAATAAAGAAAAAAGACAAGGTAAGATATTACAAGTGTTATGAAATGTTTCATAAAATAAATAAAAGATAAGAAAAATAATGTAATTTATTGATAATAGCAATTAGTTAGTATCAGGTGATTGGTGATGTGACGAGTCTTGTACTCTCTATCATAATCAATTCTCAAAAGTACTTGTTATACTGGAATATCTGTTGCAATCAACCCCTAAAGGGATAAAAGAATATGTCAAAGTTTGTATAGAAAAAGTTATTTCATTAACTTGAACTTGAAGTTATTAACTTGAACCTTGGTTTAAATATTCTACAATACAACAGTAACCACTTAACAAGCCATCTGCCACCTTTAATATATTATATGAAAAAATATAGTTACCGTTTTTGTAAATTTATACTATTTGTTTTTGTTTATCTTTTGTTTATCCTATTCACAGGAGTGAAGCTGTGGGCTACAGCTAAAACTCGTCACATCCTTAAAGCTGATGACAATTTTTTTACAAATGTAAACTAACAAATAATTCAAGTGTACATAGAAGTCATTGTTAACGGAGAGTAGAACGACAAATGTGTCGAGTAACGTTTTTAAAACAAGAGAACTATACAATAAGTTTTATAATTATACTAAAAATGAATTATTTACAGCGGTCTAATAGTAAGCTGATCGCTCTCCTCCATGGGCACCGGGTCGGTGCCTTTCCGTGGGTTTGTGGTCATGATTTCTACACTTTAATACACAGTATTCAGCAAAAAACATTCACAAACGTAAAGGTAGTAAAATGGAGCCAAATTATACGACGTTAAGGAAAATAGAGACAACCGGCAAAAGTCAAAAGAACAAGAGGTTATAATTTTGTTTATTATGTATTTGGGCACTGGCATAGCTATTAACTGAATGAACTGAACGAAATGAAAGAATCAGGACGTGTCAAAGAATGACATTGACAATTTATAAAAATTATAATTGAAACTCGTGGCGCAATTATTGTAGCTGTCACAATAGAGGCCAGTCAGTTAGTGGGTGAAACTAAAAGTTCAAGTTACATGTGCTCAGAATGATTATTGGTGATTGTGAAATGTGTTTTTAACATTTACAGTTTGTTTACGATTTATTTAAGTACAAAAATGTCTAAAAAGAAATTATTTGACGAAGACTCGGAGGAAGAAAATGTTTCTTTCAAAACTGAAAATGAATACGCTAAGAAATACGATGCTTGGCGTGAAAAGGAAGAGATTCACAAACGTAAGTTCGTTTACAACTTATTTACATAAAAATCTTAAAAGAATCACTAAATCAAATAACATTTATTTTTTTTATTTGTTACATTTAACATAATACACTTTATTTAACTATATAGGCATCACAGAAACCTTTAGGATTTGACTGTGATATCGAATCACTCTAATTTCTTACTTACCATTTATGTACTTATACTAAATACTATTTGTAACTATGTATATAGGTTCATGTTTGGATTTTGCAAGGTTGGCGGCGCACCCGCTTGCCCCTTGGTGTTGCAGGTGTCCATGGGCGGCGGTAACACTTACCATCACGTGGGACCGATTGCTCGTCCGGCCACTTCTCTATAAAAAAAAAATAAGTGTATATATATATGTGTGTGTGTATGGATGGATGCGTGCGTATGAGTATGTATTTATGTTTGCATTAGTTCTCGCATGTTCAACATAGTATTATTTCAGTATTACACTTAATAACTCACCTGTATTTCCTTTTTTTTCAGTGGAACAAAAATATGGATCCAAAGTGTTGAATACTGATGTTTCTGTGTCCTCTGACAGCGAAGATGAGAGTGATGAACCCCCAGAGGTCACTGAGGAAATGGAGACACAGTTCCTGAAGACCCTGGCTCTGTTGAAAACTAAGGACCCAAGGATATATGACTCCAATTACAAATTCTTTGAAGATGAAGGAAAAGAGAAAGGTATTCTGACAGTTGTGCTATTAATATGCAAAGGTTTAATTTAATTTATTATAATAACTTTTTAACTTAACTGGCTAGTTAATACATCTGTGACATGTGTAATAATCATTAATTGACACTGTGCCCATGTGGTAAATTAAAACCACCTCTGAAACCCTCATCATGTGCAAGAGGAGGTGTGTGCTCTATTCCTAAGTAACTAGGTAGACTGAATAATACTTAGTTTTTGATAAAATGAACTAACAATATGTTCTTAATTGTCATGTCATTATTATCAACCTTTGTATTATTGGGTATTACATTCATTACTGGGCTAACAGACATTAAAAATTACTGGAAATAAATAATAGCCAATATTACTGGCGTTGAGATAAAATACCCAATCTACGGAAATCCTATGAACTTATATCAAACTAGCTTTTTGCCTATGGTTTCACCTGTCAAATGTCATTTTAAAAAGTTCTATCTCAGACTTAGCATCGAAAACCTTTTTATCAAGTTTCAAAGTCAAATATCAAAAAAATGGCGATACATGTGTTTCATTATTTTAAATGAGAAGTCTATATGCTAAATTCCATGTCTCTAACTTAAGGGTGTAGATTGTTGGCCTGAGATCTCGATTTCGAGCGACCGCAGCGCCAAAGTTTAATGTAACATCCGACGGGGCGGATGAATGACCTAGAGAGCGCGATTTTCAAAATGTTTTGCAACAAACGTTCCACGTTGAGAAATTGTTATTGAACTTGAATATTTACAGCATAACAATAACGTTGAATTTTTGGAAACTAGCTGTTGATTCTTTTTAATAGATTAATAAGAGTAGTTGAGACACAATTTTTATGTTTTTCTATCATTTGACATCTGACATTTTTGTATTCTACTTACCTAAAATTCCAACTATTTATTTATTTGTAATTTCACTACCAAAATTTATTCTAATTCGTAAAATATTCATTCAATAAAATAATTGCAAATTCAGTAGGAAGTGTGTTTATCTCTACGCAAGGAAATGTGCCTATTGCGTAAACTCAAATACTTACTTTTTGTTTACGATCACCTCGTCGATATCTAAAAAAAATCCTAGGGTTTTAAAAAAAATGTCAATAAATGAAACACAAGTATAAAAATGATTTATTTACTACACAATAACAAATATGAGTCGCCATTACTCCCTATCTCAAAAGCGTGCTAGGGTTGTACAAAAATTAGTAAATAATTCATTTATTTACTAATTTTAACAGAAGTTTGTAAATTATTAATATACTAATTAAAAGTATGTAATTAAACAATAACGAAATATGAGTTCAAAATTCTAATGGTTTTTCATTCGATTACGGATCAAGTTCTGATTTCTGCTAATTTGATGATAAAATCAATGGCTATCACAAAACCTATCAGAATGAAAACGTTACCAGCTGCCCGATTCACGTAAGTAATAAAAACCGTAGCGCAGTGACGTCACTTCGTTTTTTGCAAATTTAGCCCTTTTAACCGACTTAAAAAAAGGAGAATTCTCAATTCGCTGTATTTTTGAACCAATTTTTATGATTCTTTACACCAGGTAACTCAGAAATTGTATAGTAATTGAGCTATTGGAAGATTTATGACAATCCAAGACTAGATAAGTAAGTGCGTTTAAAACAGAAAACCAAAAGGCGATTTCTAAGTTCCTAAGTTAAAACGACTTTTGGACTGGCGTGTTTACGTGAATCGACTGGCTGGGTAGTTAAGTTACCTGTATCTTTCAAAATCATTAGGCGTTCTTCTCTTTCATAACACGTAAAGCTCTTTCTTTCCTCTCTTTCATAGCCTCTATGATACTGGGCGCGTCACGAATGGGCATGCTTCGTGACTGCCGAGGATCAACTAATTCTGGAAGTAGGCAATCGTAATAAAACCTAACTAATTTCATCTCCATTTTCTCCTCCCAAAATTTGTCGTCCTTTTCTATAATATAAACTTTCATAGGTACAGTAGCACCAAACCAGATGCCAAGCATGCAAACGTTTCTTTTAGTAATATGTACCTGTCCCTGAATTTGGAAATACCAGTTATGATTTTTATTTATGACATAACCCTTGGAAGCCTTGTCCTTAACCCAAAAGGTATGTTTGGCCATTGCTTCATCAAGAGTCATGCCAGCTAAAGAATGTGGGCACTTAATTTCAATTAAACCGTTTGCATAAATGCCATCTGGTGTAGTACCAAGAAATTCATATTGATCGTCGACGAACAAACCGCAACCTTGTATACTAATATTCTCTTGAATTTCTAACTGTTTAATTGCGGTTTCTTCGTTTTCGATACCGTACCGTACAGCAGGCAAACTGGAGATATTACTACCATAAACGATTTTACGAACAAGAACAGCACAACTTGTGCTCTCTCGTTTTTTACAAACTTCCCCGAACGATGATGAGGTTAGTAATTTTCTCCTTGTACTCATCCACTCAGAACTACTTCTTTGCAAATGGGTCGACCTTTCAAGCTCCTCTCTTTCAGCACAAGACAACTTTAAATCGGCTAAAAAAGATGACTTGGCTTTCTCATATAATTCTGGACTCAGATCAGGTTTTTCGCAGTTTGGTCCATAGTGAGCGTCTTTCGATACAGCGCTGTGGCTCTTTTTCAATCTTAATTTAGGTTTAGCAATTAAACGGATTCTACGATTACAATTTTCCACTTTCGCGATCAAAGGATTAGGACTAGATTTAAATATTACTTCATGAGTTTTACTATGAATCGATCCTGTATTAAAAGACACAACAGCAGCTGCGCATCGGCCCGCATAAGAACCACGGGAAGAATAATTTACACGCTTACCCCCTACTAATTTGGCAATCACTGCGTTAAAACTTTCAACTATATTACTTGTACAATTATGAATTAAACTTCTAGAATGATATGACAGTCTTTTACTTAAAATGTGTACCGCGTCCATTAATCCGCATCCAACAATTGCTGGAAGCAACCCAACAGGTTCTATTCGACGAGTATCAGGTCTACAGAAATACTCCTTGCAATATTGGTGATTACCAAATACGTGTTGTGGACCATTTAGGATATCTTCACTAAGATTTTTTATTTTTTCTTCGAGTGACTGATTTTGATCGCCCCAATATTTAATAGCGCATTTTACACCCGTTCTTAAACGCAAATACCTTTCTTTTAGGAATTTCCGCAATTCGCAAGGATACTTAGTGTCTTTCGACAGTTTCTCCAAGCTATTGCAGTAGTTTCGTAAAAGATGATTTTTGCATTCAATTTTCTCTACTGTTAAATTACCGTACGGTCGCGAATCTAATATTTTTTTATAAGTACTGGAATCGCCGTCTGCTACAAATTTATTATAAATTACACCGTGATCAACAATGGAACGTTTAAACCCCTCAACTATTATGGTCGATTCCATACCGGTAGATGATCCCGAATAATTCTTGAAACAACGGTGTTCCGAGGGCTGACTGTCGTTCTTTGCGGCTCGTGCACAAACTACGCAGTATTTATTTTTAACTCCAAAAAACAATACTTTATTAGTTTTAATGCCAATTATCGCAGCTGCGCCGGACAAGGCGGAAAAATTCTTACCATAAGATCTCTTGCTCCAACAACCGTCAACAGCAACAGATATTAATGGTGTACCATTTTTATCAACACTACCTATAGACACTGCGTACTCCGCTTCTTCCTTGACAGCTTCTGCCATGGAATGTGCTGCTGTCTTTTCCCACCAATCGCAAACCGTATTATTAAATAATGAAGGTGACATGATTGGTAGGGCTACTGCGGCAGTTAATGTTTTTAACTGATAGTAGCTCCCACCAGATGATATGATACCAGATACAATTTGATGATTCACTTCCATTCTATCTTCTTTCTTTTCAATCAAACACACAGTAAATTTCATACTACACATACTACATTTCATGATGAGTTTTGAGTCCAGACCAACTTTTACTTCACCTATTATACTGAGGTAACTTAACTTACAATCCATTGGACCGTGGTCCCCTATGGCCTGAAGAGCTTTAAAAAAAAAAGAAACGTCTACAACTCTACGCCCAACTTCCATTTCATCCACCTTTCCCTCTTGGTCGTTTTCAATAACTAGTTCCTGTAAAGAAAGATAATGGCTTGATTTTTTTTATAAAAAATAATTAAAAATTTAAAAAAATGCAAAAGAATTAATACAATATTAGGTTCCTGATGAATAGAAATTATAATTTCTTTACGCATTAGGTATTGTTTTTTTATGACGTCACCTATTTGAACGTAAATTTTCTTTTGAGAAAGTAATTGAGAAGTATTTCGGTACTAAGGTGTTTGTCTCTCGATGAAAATAATAAATATTGCAAGAAAAATCTATAGGTAGGTATTGAGATTTTGTCTTCGCCCATCACTAACTAAGTAGTTTGTTTATTTATGTAACAAGTCTACAAGAATTACGTATAACAACTTACCTCTATACAGCGCGTAGCATTGTTGCTCAGAGTCTCGGCCCCAAGGTTTTCTTTATTTTCAATACTGGAAATATTATTCATCAATATTATCCACTTTTTATTTATTTTGTACAACCCTAAGCCAGACGCTAGGCGCCTCGCGTCTGTTTGGCGGTATAGGTATGTCGACAAAGTTGCGCTGTCGCCTACCTACTTCCACAATTTGATATTTAGACAATACTAGCCGACCCGGCGAACTCCGTATCGCCTTTTTTTTTTTAAAAATCCTATTATTTTGATATTACATACAGATACTTCAATTTTATTTATCAGTATAGATATAGATAATACAAACCAATATTTACATGTTATTGTAGGTATATGTCTGAATCGGGCGATCTAAATCATATGACATATTGTATTAGCTTTGTAATGTACCCTGTTCAAATGCGATAATAAATAAGTAGGGAGGAACTTACATTTTATTCCGAGATCTTTTGGCTTTCATATTTTTATAATGCGTACAAAACTTTCTTTTCCCTGGCATGCCACTCAAATTCAATCAGTCCTGCGAAAAAAATAGCCTATGTTACTCAGTGATAATGTAGCTTTCGAATGATAAAAGAATTATTAAAATCAGTCCAGTACTTTTTGAGTTTATTCGTTACATACAAAAATCCAAATCTTTCCTCTTTATAATACCTATTAGTGTAGATATTGTATTTTTTACGATTTATATCTAGTTCCATCATGGTTTTCTTTCAGACATTCATTATATCGATACTTTCTACTAACTGAAAATAAATTAATTATAAAAATGTTATACTTACAGTTTTTTACAAAAAACACAAATTCACAATACGTAATTCTGCTGTCTGCAGCCGACAAGCGTGGTGTCGCGTTCACTTACAGAAAGGAACTGCCGCTGCAGACCACCGAGATTGCACGAATGAAACGAACGTTTTATCCCATACATTTGTGTATGAAAAATTTACCTTAAAATATATCTAGATTTTAGGGCTTTAAAAGAGGAAGTCTTTGTTTGTAAAGGTATAAAAAGAAGTATACAGCTATACTTATTGGTTTCTTCAGTGTTCAAAAAGTGTTTCTTTTTATCAATTTGTGTTGATTTATGGGGTTAAATCTGAAAAATACGAAGTCATGTTTTTGCATTTTTACTCAATTTTGTGCGTTTGTTGACGTTTATTATATAACAACTATTAGGTTTAAGAGTTTAATATAAGCATGAACATACTTATTGGTCTTTGATTGTAATATATACAAATTATCATTGATATCAATCATATGTAAATAGGTTAAATATGAAAAATCGTAACACTCTTTTCGGTGATTTTCACGATCTACACCCTTAAATGGTTCTTGAGATACAGGCATTACATTGAAAAAATCTTCCCCTGTTTTTCCCCCCTCTTCCCAGTATTATTTCTAAAAATTAATATTCTCCCAGTAATTTCCTTACATATATCATAAAACCTATTCACTGCAAATTTCAGCGTTATGTCTTGGTAATAATGAACCAGATAGTCAGGACATCTCATTTTATATGCATGGATATAATAAGACCTTTCTTAAGAAGCAGTTTTTTTTATAGAAAAAATCCGACTGACGAGCATAAAGTCCACCTGATGATACTGTTGTCCATAGACATCCACAATACATGTCAACATCTGTCCAGAATGACAAATGTTGGCACACCTCCGGATGCACTGCCTACCATTGCAGATAAAGGAATGGATTGAGAGGAAAGGTTGGCAAAATAGTGAGGGATAGGATAGTTCTTTACAACAAAAGAAAATACAAGACAAAGAAGTTGTAATTTTAGCTTTCACTTTTAATATGCCAAACACACTTCATGTATTTGGACTCCTCCCCTTCCCTGCAACCAAACCATGGTTATGTACCTGCCATTTGTTGAATCATGCCTCTCCCAAAACCTGCTATCACAGCCACTACTACAACACACAGTCACATATTATTCATATTATACATAATTTGCATTACAGAAAAGAAACCGAAAACAAAAACTTTCAGTTTTGCGGACAGCGATGATGAAGACGATGATGATGGTGATATATTTAAAGTTGAGAAAGTTGCCGAGGTCAAGAGTGAACCTGAGAAACAGAAAAACAAAAGGGCTGATGGAAAAACTCCTAATGTCAGTTTATATGATATTTTGACATTGCTTAAGAAAAAGTTTTTATCAATCAATAAGAATCACTTGCTATTTTTCATCACTAATACTGATATTTTGGTTTATTTCATTCCAGGATGGAAAATTGAAAGACTATTTGACAGGTAAAGCAGAGCACGTTGATGACGAGGTGGAACAAGATCTAGCGCCGCTGAAAGCTCTCTGGTCAGATCCAAAACTGAATGAAGGCGAAGCTTTCCTGAGGGATTATATTCTGAATAAAAGGTATAAACATATTGTAACTTTAGGTAGGTATTTCATAAAAAAAAAATCATCTATATACAGCATCATTCACAAAGGTCCGGTGAAATTCGATGTTATATACCAATGTTAACTACAAGCTACAAGAGACGAAAAACTTGATTCAATATAAAATACAATATCAGTATGTCTGATAAAATACAAAGTTCTCTGCAGCTCGTTGTTAACTTATTCAATAGACGGCTAGGTGACGTTAACCGCAAACATAACATTGTACAACAAACCTGTTCTTACATTTTGGAGCAACTAATAATGAACCTTACAGTCACCAGAATAACTCACAAAAAGGTTTGTAAATGTTCGAACACTAGGTTGGTCTTTACCACTGAGTTTCTACTTAAATAGGATTTTTTTAATCATTACTAGGTTAGTGGTGAATGAGAAATCATCAGGAATCATCTTATCGTGGCGAAACACTTATATAAGGGACTAATTATAACAGGCAACCGGGGCGCGCGTCGTGGGCGCTGCGTTTCGAAAGCTCTGTAAAGAATGATGAACACTTGTATGAAACCTGGCCTGACCACCAATACAATTGTAATATATGTCAACTGTAACCTACTGTATTGTGGTATCTATAAAAATGGTACTTCATAGATAATAGTAAAAATCGAGCCCTAATAAGATCCGATCCTATAATGTCTGGGTCATGCCCACTCTCATGTACACCTTCGCCGTGCTCAGATGGTCGCAGGCCAAATTGGACATCCTGGATAGAAAAGGCCGCTCAACTATGTCTCTCCACAGGATGCACACCACCTAGGACCCTGTACTTCCTTTATGCATTTTTGAGATGTTCGTAAGGCAGATATCTCATTTCCCCGGTACTTTAGGGACTTGTTTCCATAATAAACATTGAAGTCTATCTTAAAAGCTTTTTCATTGATAGTCACGTAGTTTTTATTGGATATTCCAGCCCAAATGACGCATCATTATTTGTATGACTTTCTATGTGACGAGTTACATCAAGCGCTACCCACAAGAAATGCCGCGCGCGTTTCGCGCGCTCCTTTGCACTCTCGACGCTTATACAATTTGTTCAGATTTATTCAAATTTATACAGGTTTCAGTGCGACGAAACATATCAAACGGAAAGGGCAGGTATTTTAGGTGGTCATTTGATGCTCACCGAGCGAGCGTCCGATGGATGTCCAATGCTCGCTCGGCGCAATTTTTTAGCGTTCAAAACGGATGCGCCCTCGACGTGCCCTTATCGCCTGTTATAATTAATCCGTTGTGCTCTAATACAGAGCGATCAGATAGCCTAGGGGTATTCGGCTCACATTCGTGTGATTGTGAGTTCAAACCCTCGGCCCTTACCACTGTTTCTACTTAAGTACAGGTTTTTTAAAAGTTGCCACTTGTTTGTCGGTGAGAGAAAACATTGTGAGGAAACCCGCATGTTTGAGAAAAGAAAAAGTCTGGAGTATGTGTATCCACCGAATCGCACTGGCCCAGCGTGGTGTATTACGGCCCAAAATCCCCCAGTGATTTACTAGGAGAGGTCTCTGTCTAGCAGTGGGACATTAAAAAGGCTGATACTAGTACAATACTCGAAAACAAAAATAGCATGTGATCTCTTAATGATCCCATCTCTTCTCGTAGGTGACGTAAGAGATCGTGGTGTGACTAATGGCTAACGAAGCCACTACCACAAGCCCTGAAGAACTACACCACCTCTAAAAGAGTAGACTCAGAAACCTGCTTGGGCAGTGTGGCGTTTTAAGGCCGTACATCCCTCACGAACAAGACAATGTCCACGAGAAGGCCCATGTCCAACAGTGAACGATAAAAGGCCTGGTTACAGTTTTGGATTCTTAAAAATATTTAACAGGTACCTAGATGAAGCAGATGCAGGTGATGCCGAAGACAAGCTGCGTGACGACGAGGATCTTCAAGCTGATGAGCAGACGGTAGAGGAGCAGGGCAAGTTTGAACGAGCATATAACTTCAGATTCGAGGAGCCTGATGAAGAATATGTGATTATAACATGAATCTATTAACTCATCTATACTAGAGTCCATTTGCGTTAAGAATGCAGTGATATGCAAGTTCCCATCCCAGCCTACCCTATCCCTGTCCTGGAGAAGGAGATCCATCCATTTTTATATATATAGATAACATCCGAATCTTTTATTTCGGATTAGGTTTCGAATTTTTTTTCGACCGATTATTTCGGTTGCGGTTATGGAGCTGCATAACATCCCTAATTTGAACGATGGTGAGAAAAAATGTATGGATGTAGTCACAACCCACCAACAAATATAAATCGTTGTAACTGATATAGTGTTGGGTTTTATTTAATTTGGATAAGCAACAGAGCTAACAACAAAAACAAGGTGATAAAAATATATCAGAAACACTTTAAGGTTTTTATCTTTCACATAAAAGATAATAGAAAACCGGTTTATATGATGGTTTGCCCACGCTATTGACATAACTGCCTTAACATTTTTTGTGGGGAAGAGTGCACGCTGCAATCCAACAGCTGCTGGGCGCGCTCGACTGACAACGTTACCCCTCTCTCACAGAAGACTACCTTGAAATGTACTGCATTGCCCACTATATCTTATTTCCCTAATGTACGTACGTGTTTCGGTAGTGAGTGAGATGTGCCAGAGCCCATTCCCCTCCTATCCCTCCCCATTTTCCCAACCCTTTCTCCAAATCTATTCCTATATATCCAAAGGTAGGCAGCGCATCCGGGGGTGTGCCAACGATTGTCATTTTGGACTAATGTTGGCATGTATCAGGGATGTCTATGGGCGACAGTATCCATTTACCATCCGGTAGACTGTATGCTCGTCTGCCGCCTTCGTCCATACAAAAAAAACAAAAGCTTTCATTTGAGATATATCTCAGGTGTGTTGGAACATGTTGATTTTATTTGAGGCGCCTATAAAAACTATGGATATCCATCATTACATACAATATTATAGATAAGCACCGTTCTCTCTCTAATTCTCTGTTTTTTTGCAGCTAAAACGCTTTCCCCGCACTATGAACTACATTCGTCCCAAAGACGACAAGCGCTCACGCAAACGAACCGAAGTGCGAGCGCGTAAAGAGGAAGAGAAAAAGCGCAAAATGCAGGAAATAGCCAGGCTCAAGGCTTTGAAGTTGAAAGAAATACAGGAGAAGATAGCCAAGCTGAAGGAAGTCACGGGGAACCAGGAATTGGCATTTAAAGTGAGTAGCAAAGCCAAGAAACTATTTAAGGGTAACCGCTAATGCCGAGTAGTTAATAGTTAAACTGATTACAGGTATCGTTTAAGCATGAAATGTTAAGTTAACGTGTAGCATGAATGTAGTCTTCCGGCGTTTCCGAGGGAGACTGCCAAGATACAATGCATAGTGCATTGTACTGTAGAAGAGGGCCTCGAACAGAAACAATGAGTAACTAGTAATTTTTTTATTGTCGGACAGAGCTTCCACTTGGCAAGTTGATAGTATCGTAATCCTCGAAATGAGCTGACGCGTGCTTATATAGTTTTGGCTAGGGCGACCCCACTCGTGGCTAATGGCTGTGGTGTGAGGCGTCGCTCGCTGGCTTGGCTGGCGTATCGTGATTGGCGGAAATGTGACACGTTACAGTACATATGTAATTATTTAACGTTTTTGTTTTATATTCTATGGGCCTGTGTTGCCTGAAGTAAATAAATTTAAATTTTAAAAATTGAAGCTTTTTTACAGATGAGACTTAAAAGAAGTCACAGATCTTGTCGTTTGTTTCCCTATCGTGCCTGAACGCAGCGATCGATCTTAATGAAATTTTATATGACGAGAATATATTAGACCATGAAGAAAGGTCGTAAGCCACTCGAATAAAGTCGCAGGCATAGCTATCTATAAGAACCGAAAGTACTTTAACTTTTCCCCCAACCCCCAGGATGAAGATATCGAAGGTGACTTCGATCCAGAAGAACACGATCGTCGCATGAAGGCGCTCTTCGACGAGCAGTACTACGGGGAAGCGGATGGTGAAAAGCCTGTGTTCCCAGACTTGGACGATGAACTGGAGATTGGTATGTGTAACCAGCTTTATATGGTACTAAAAATAGTGTAAAATATTTTAATATGTTAATCGGTTCATTGAAAATGAACACGTGTTTCATGATTACGTAAAAAATAAGTAATTGTTCATTACCTACTTACATGTACTTACTAACTTAAACGAATCAGTGTGGATAGTGTTATTCACATACAACAAGTAAATTAATCACTAATTATTTATTTTTAATGTAATAAAAATTGGGAAATTACATGTTAATTTTTAGTTTGGTACAATAGTTTTAGTCTACTGATTGTCATTTTAAAATATTTTACATTATTTTTGTAGGCCTTTATATACAGAGTTAAATAAAAAATACCTGCCTTCTATTAACAATGAATTTCTATCATTCTAATGGCTTCTCAAGAGTCACCGGACATGTATGATTTAGGCCGAGCACAGAAGGCGCTCAGTGAGGAGCAAAGCGTGTGTGCAACAAGGAGCCCAAGGAAGACACCATAGGATCGCGAGTCGGTGAGAAGCGCCCAGGCACGTGCCGATACCTGGTATAAGTGTTGGCTGAAGGCCGATGTGTGTTCACGGTGTAGCGAGGGGGACGTCCTCGTCTCCGCCGGTGGGGACGGTGTATATGTATCGGGGACATAGGTTAGGCCTAGACTATCAACTACTAGTGGGTTGGGATGGTGAGGAACTCTGTCGTAGTAGCGTCGTGCAGAGTCTTTAAGGTATTTGACGATGGAGGGAAGTTCCAAGTCCTTGTGGAGGTCGACATTGCGTGAGTACCATGGGGCAGCCACGGCCTTACGCACCAATCTATTTTGGAGGGTTTCGAGTATTTTAATGTTGGAGGGGGCTGTGTGTGCAAAGACAATGCCAGGGAAGGTTATTATGGGAGACGTACGAGGATGTCGGCTTATTTCTAAGCGACATTTTACTTCTAGCGCCTGTGAGAGGATTGAGGCGACCGATGACAAAGACGACTCGGTTTCCGACAGTTACAGTATACAGTATAGTGGAGTGTAGGCTTTCTCGGCCGGTGTCCATATTAATTGAACCTTCCGGGCTACTTGGCCGAGGTCTTCTGGAATCTCTTCTCTTTCTTCCAAACGTTTCGTCAACAACTACGGTTGACATCTACAGTGGCGACTGCGTTCACTTTCGGAGAGATGTTTCTGTCAACTGACTCGACGATTGTGTCGCACCGGTATTTATAGTGGTCGAGTATTTATATGCGCCGGTATTTATATGTTTGTGTGGTGTGTATCGAGTCTGTTTTTGCCCCCCCTCCCCCCCCCCCTCGTCTCTCTTTCCCGTGAGCTTGATGTCTTCGGAGTGCTGGATACCCAGATATTACGGAGTCTTAGATTTTCTTCTTTTTTGTTAAAATTGTTGGGATATTTTGGGAGTCTTCCCCTATTGAGACGGGAATAATAATGATTCCCGGTTGACAAGATATTTGTGTCCCTGAAGCAGATTTCGTGGTCCCATGTTTAGCCATGTTTCGTGGCATGTTTCGCTACGGCCAACTTCTCAGTCTCTCCTCTAAACATAGCTCCTCTCGGCCGAATAATATTTATACAATATTCAATTATTCAAGATTAAATTAATATAGTATAATAAGCTCGCCTTTTGTACCATAATGTGCAAGAAAGTATTTTAAATAAATAAATAAACCAACAGTTCAACTACTTATTGATTCCTTGATACAGTCTCCATGTCTGTAAAATGTTACCAGTAGCTTTCGTCTATTTTTTTTACTGTACTTTTCAGAAAATTGGGACAATTACGAGAAGGAATATGATGAAAGTTCACAGGTACAAAATGACGAGGGGCCGCATTGTGAAGACGAGGATTTCAATGTAAGTGATATTCTATTATTAACATGCATAATATATTCAAGATACATTGGATATTTAGGATAGGTTTGGGAAGATTGCGGAAAATAATGTGAGATTTCTTCATCTCATTACATTGTCCATTGTTCATTTGCAAAGATGGCATGAGATGAGAAGGAAAGAGTATTATAATTATGTGGTTTGTTTTATTTTATTTCTTCATTCAATATGATGAAATGGAATAGAATGGGAAGTACGTACAATAGGATGAGAGATCTGCCTTATTTGTAGTATTATACAGTGTGTAACCGATCCATTCCCAAAACCTGAAACCATAGAAACCATTCATTTTTTGAACCTTTTTAAACCTTTAGTGGGAACTACAGGAGAGATCTGCCCTAGTAAATATTTAGGGAATTTCGAGCCATAATCCACTATGCTAGTCCAGTCGGAGTAGTGGATACACCGGAGGATGCATCTATAGCTGTAGAAGCTATAGCATAATTTTTGATGATCTCTAACTGGTTTGAGATAAATCCGCTTTCACTATTACTTTCAATTCGACATTATCGGCTTTAGTCTCCGGTCGTTCACGGGCCTTGTTCTCGAGGTCCAAATTTTCAGACCGGTCAGACCGTAGACGATCAAACCGAAAACGTACCGTGCGTTCGTTTGTAGTTTGGTCCGTACACACCGTTGATATTGCGTGTGCCGTCTGTGCTGCGTTGATGCCACGACGGAACTCATATTGGAAAATAACCCGAATTTTTAATTTTTCCATGGTCGCAAACAACGTTATCTGAACAAAAAATCGTTTGACGGAAAAACAAATGAATAACTGATTTTGAAAAACAATGTCATAGCTTTAAATTGAAATTAATTTGAATTTGGATTTCCAAGCCAGGTTTAATTTCAAAGGTAAAGCCCCAATAGTTGACGAATCCATGATTTCTTGTGGTAACTATTCCATATGTCCACAATTTGATTACCGAGAATGTTATGGCCTACTGTTGTAATAATCCAATTTATATATCGCATTTTTTTCAGATGGATGCCGAATACGATCCAAAACAAGCAAAAATGAATCTTCTAGAAGAGTTAAAAAAGAACCTCGATAAAAAGCGACGAAATCGCAAACGGAAATCAAAATTAGCCAAATTGTTGGAAACTGATAAACCCAAGTTCATTCCAATGGTGGAAGATAAGACTTATTCACAATACATGGAGGAATATTACAAGATGGACTGCGAGGATGTGATAGGAGGGGATTTGCCTACCAGATTTAAGTATAGGGAGGTGGTTCCTAATGATTTTGGATTGACTGCTGAAGAGGTAGACATTTTGTTTTTTTTTCTTGGGGAGATTTTTGAAAAAATGTAGCGGCTGTAGAGGAAATTAATTTCGTATTTATAAAAAGTCTTGCTGTATTTTGACTTAAGGTGAACAGTTGAATCGAAAATAACAATTAGTTTAGACGTTTGTAACATATAGTTCTATAGTAACGTTATATACATGGGATATAATGTTTTTTTTTTTTTTAAACTAACTGCATATTTCTTGAAATAAAATTTGGTGGAAAAGTAGTTGGTTGGGTTGGTTAAGTTCGAGCATAAGTCAAATCGGTTCAGTTCCAAAACTACAATGGTGATAATGATGATTTAAACATTCAAAATAGTTTTCAACGTTATAAACATTTAAAAAAATAAAATAAAAATCCTCATGAAGCTCTGCATGTTTTACTAAACACTATTTTTAGGAAAACCTATGTAGATTACTGAAACCTCTTCCAACTGTTATCTGTCAACTATCTTTTTCGGATTTAGCTGGTGACCCTTAATTAAGATGTAGTGATATTTATATTTTGTGAATATATATATATGTATATATATATATTCAAATAAAACGTAACATTATATGATAATGAACTGAGAAACGTGAATAATAATCCATGGTTCTTATTAAGTGTTATTATAACTTATATGCTGGGATAACATCCAGATATCCAGTTTATGTCTCACGGGCGGTTTAGAATCCCTCAGCATTCGGAGAGACGTTGCGTCTCTCTATGTGTTCTACCGCCTGTACAATGGGGAATGCTCTGAAGAACTGTTCAATATAATTCCCACCTCGGGTTTCTACAACCGCACCTCCCGTCACAGAAGTGTGGTCCATCCGCATTTCCTCGACACGGAGGTGTCGCGCACTGTTCGGTCCAAAAATTATTTTATACCGCGAACCCGTAGGCTGTGGAACGAACTGCCTCAAGAGGTCTTTCCATTAAGCTACGATATGGGGTACTTCAAGAGAGCTGCGAATAGGATTTTGCAAGGTCGGCGGCGCGCCCGCATACCCCCTGGTGTTGCAGGTGTCCATGGGCGGCGGTAACAGTTACCATCACGTGGGACCGCTTGCTCGTCCGCCCACTAATCTATAAAAAAAAAAGATGGTACATTTATCCAGATTAATTTTGAAGTTCCAACGGGAATCACAAGTTCATGCGAACCAAGTCGCTGGAACCTCTAGTAAATAAATAAATATGAAATAGACCTTATTGCCCCCGACGTGAGAAAGGAATGCATTTTTAAACTGATAAACGTTTCAGGACTGCAACTGTGTGTGTGTCTTATTTTGTTTTGGTGTGCAATAAAGAGTTTTATCTGTCTATCAACAATATACTTTACTCTTTCAGATTCTCTTAGCAGATGACAAAGAATTAACCCAATGGGTGCCTCTGAAGAATATAGTGAAGCATCGTCCAGAGAACTTAGAGCGTGGAGAAGTGAAAACTTATGCCAAACGAGCCGCAGACATCAACTTGAAGAAGAAAGTGTTGCCGAGTCTGTTCAAAGAATTGCCACAGTATGTATTGCTTTATTTTTACAGTATACAGGCTGCCTCAAATATCTGTGATCTATGTCAACATCTCTCAAAATTGACAGATGTTGACACATTTGCAAATGCCTTACCCATATTTAAGGATTTGGGAATTAAGACTTGGAAAAAGGTTTGGAAAGAATGGGTGAAATATAATTATTTTTACACAAATGGTTATTAAAATTGTCTTTATGTTTGTTAAAAAAAACTCACTGATTAGGTCTTAGAATTGAACTTACCATCTTATGTTAGTCGAGTTGATATAAATTTTATAAGGATGTAACGATACCGATCTATCGACCGATATATCGGTACAACCGATCTTCTATTTTAAATTTCGCGCGTAAAAGTTGTTCAAGTATTATGGCGGCAGGCATCGCAGCGCATAGTGCAAAAGTATATTGGCGGCATTCGCTTCGCCGGGACGAGAGTTTGTGCATCTCGCTCTCACTCGCTTAACATAATACGAACGACTATTAATCGCTTGTCTGTGTCTTGTTTGTGCATCAGTCAGTTTACTGTCAAAACTGTCAGCTATTAGTGTATTCAGTGTTGAGAGCCGAGTCTCGCGCGTCGTGGTCGTGATTTTATTAATTTATAGAGAATTATTTGGTGTTGTGTTACACGACTTCAAACATGTGGACTCATCTAAAGCGCTATCACCAAAGTGAGTTAGGTAACGCGTGGTGGTTCGTGAAAAATAGTATAACTTCACCATCATATCGATATGGCCATCGCCGATCATTTGCTGTAGTAATCGGTATCGTATTGAGAAAATCAATGTATGGTTACATCCCTATCATTTTACTTTTAAAAAATACCAATAGAACAGTGTTATCAAAATTCTGTCATTATTACAGGGAACCTGAAATAGTCGCCCCAAATGAAATCAAAAAGAAAAAGAAGAAAAAAGATAAGCAAAAGAAAAACAATTTGCAAGCCACAGAAGACGAAGATATCACCAATGATCATCAACAACAAGAGAAAACAGAAAATAAATGTAATAAATATAAAGAAAGTCAAGAAAATAGCAGTGAATTAGTTACAGATGAATATAATGCAGGCAGTCGAGAAATAAATAAAAAGAAAAGTAAAAAACATAAAGTTGAAGCAAGTATTGAAGTAATTAACGATGGAACTGAAGTTCATCAAGAAGATAAGAAAAAGAAGAAAAAAAAAGACATTAATGTAAAGATTTCTGAAAATAATGAAGAAATCGGTAACCTAAATGAGAGTGCAAATGACACAGAAGAGAATAATACAGAAACTAAACATGCAAAAAAGAAAAAACATAAAGCAAATGAATTTGACAATGTTCAAATTGAAATAAATCAACAAAAGGAGACTAAAAAAATAAATTTGGAAAATAATTTGAAACGTAAATTAGAAACAAACTTAGAAGACAATAATCAAGTTCCAAAGAAGAAAAAGAAAAATAAAAACAAATCTAAAACGGATCCGTCAAACCCGAAACAAAATGGCGGAATAAACAAAGTTAAAAAGAAAAAAATCAAATTGAAACAAAAAGATAAGTTTAAGAATAAACAGTATAAAGATAAATCAGATGATCCTTTAAGCAAATTATCGGATGAAAGATTGAAAGCGTATGGATTGAATCCTAAGAAATATAGGGGATTCCTGAAATACAAGAAGTTTTAACTTTAAAATCAATTAGTATAGTGTTAAAATTTTATACATGATGTATATGTTTAAGATTTACTTTATAAATAAATGAATATTTAACTGTTAAAAGTGTTCTACTTATTTACGAGTATGTTTTACTTGTTTATATCCCCTTATTAATGTAATTTAATTGGGATTTACAAGAACCATAGTTAAACCATTTTGCCACTTTTAATTTGTTAAATTAAAACTAAAAATTTCATCGACATCCGTTCAACTACACTTACATACCTATTGTGAAATAAGATCTGTTTCGTCAATGTCACTTTGATATTTGAAATAAGCAGAATCGTTCATGATAATAATAATAATATGGTAATAGAGGAAAAATGGTAGTTATATATATGGCTAAGCCCTTTCACTCACAGCAACCTTAAATATCCAGATGAACACACAAACTATAGCACAGGCCTCCTGGTGGTAAGTGGATAATATCACCGAAGCATCTCAAATATGGCAAACGTTGGCTTTCCCCCTGAATAGGCCGCCTACCTTTGAATATTTTGGAGTGTATTATAAAAACGGATTGGCATGGATGGGAAATAGGGAGTGCCTATGAAAAGTTTTCCTCTGCCCATGAATTATCCCATGGGATAATAACATGGGACAATATAAATATATGTCAGTACAATTAAACTAGGTTTGTTATCAATATCATATTTCAGGTACTATAGATATATTCTATACTTTTTACCGGCTTTTAGTACAGATACAGATATAAAATTATTTTGGATAAGGTTACGGATATGTTTTTAATGAACTTTTTAATAAATGTATTATTAAATGAAAGCAAAGAAAAATAAAAACAAATAGGGAATAATTGCAACTTTACTCTCATAAAATACGATCGCCTCGTTTGAATTCTGCCCATAACAGCAACGAATAAAGTTATTATTTATAATACATCCGAATCTTTTATTTCGGTTTTGAATATTTTTTTTAATTCGGATATCCTATTGTTACGGTACGGAGCTCCTTACCATCTTTAAAATAAACCACTAGGTTAAGTATTATACCTACTATGCAGGTACAAAAGATCCTGTTCGCAATTGGTATTTAGAATATAATGTTCTCATTGGTAGAAACTTTATATTTCTCAATAAAGAAACGATATGTAAATCTGGTACATATAGGTATGCTTTAGTTTGAAGAGTTTTCATACCACTATAATCCATCAATCCAATCAACATTGGGCCGCCTGGTGAATTATGGCTCGAAACCTCTTAGTGATTTATGAGCCTTATTCGAAACCTACAATGAGACGTTATAGCCAAATATCGATGTCTAGGATTTTTCCTATATGCTTATATTTCTTATCCATCTGTCTAGTTGAGTGCTTAAATGCTTATAGATGCAATTTGTGGATTTAGTAGGTACCTAGCTGATAATGATTCAAATATTAAAGTTAATTTTCTAACGATTCTGTTTTTTTTTTATTTTGTCCCATGATCCCTGTCTCAATTTTCATTTGCCATTTTATAATGTTTTCATCCATTGTGTAATATTGTGACACCTGTGATTTTACAATCAAAGAAACATTGTCAATATGGCTTAAGAATTTTGTATTCAAGTCTTTATAAATAAGAAAAAGTTCGTTAATGTCAACAGTGCTGCCAGAGTTTTCCAAACCCCTCAAAAGCTGTATAGTTGCATTCTGCAAACAAAATTGAAAGAGTGGTAAACGCTTTTTAAACCAATTTGACTAAAGTAATTTTGAAATTTACGAAATTATGTTAGATAGGTACTGTTCGTTCACAGTTATTTTACCTCTAGTTATAAACAGTTGCAAGTATGAGCACTGGGTTGCCATATTCAGTTCGTAGCATTCCCCACAAAATAATTAAACTGGGTTTTAATAAATAATAGTTACAATGGTTAGTAAAGGTGGGCAGTAGCAGGTTTTCACTGAAACGAAACGATAGCAGGTTTCGAATACCAATAATGGTTTCTGAAACTATGTATTCTCAGTAGCAGCTTTTTTCGACCACATTTGTTTTCAATATGTTACTTAATAACAGTGCAGTTTGGGAACGAGTTGCGGGTACGTTATTGCTTCGTTTTGAACTAGTTTGTGATGTATTTATTGTGATGTTTATTCACTAATATTTACAGTTTATAGTACATTTCCACTTAATTAACAAAGTTTTTTGAATGGGGAATAAAAACACAATATAGATATTTTGAAATCGTTACGAAAATAATTAAGTACCTATTTAAAAACTATAATGGTGACATACATTAAACGCGAACTAAGACAATGCAACTTACCATCACTAATCGCTCAACTCGAGTCAACTGTCAAGGACAGATCAAACTATGAGATCTAATATCTAATTTGATAGTTGTAGTGTTGTGACCAAATAAGTAATGATATCGATCGCATATATTTATTATATTTTGAACAAAGACAAATACAAAAAAAACATTCAAATATATTTTTTCAAGGTGGGAACACTCAATGGCCCACCGCCATTTTGTGTTTGTTTTAATCTGTCACTCGCAACAAGACGGTCGTGCTAGTCACTACATTTCTGTTCGCTGAGTTTTTTCACATTATCCATACGTTACGTTGTGTATTTTGTGTTCCTCCGTGTTGATTGCTGCCCAGCTGTCAAATATCAAAATGCCGAAAGAATCTGTTCTGAAAAGGCAGGCGAGAGAACTGGTGATCAAGGTTCGTAATTACTTTGAAGTAGAGTATCAAAATGGTGGCCCGCTATTACCACTGTCGCAAGTGCGAGAGCGTGTTGCGGCCGCATTAGGAATTAGTGGACCTACTGTTTCAAAAATTACTACCGAAGCTTACGGTACAAGCGGCATGCAGGAAAATAAGCTTCGTACGCCGAAGAAAAAACGCCAACCACGTCGTGTGACATCGGTTGACAACTTCGACGCTGACGCTATTCGCCGTCATATATATGACTATTACTTGCGCAAAGAAATTCCAACACTTAAAAAACTTGTTGTTTCTTTACGTGAATGTGGTTTGTTCCATGGCCAAAAATCGTCATTAAGCTTGGTTTTGAAAGAAATTGGATTTTGTTATAAAAAATCGGACAAACGTAAAATATTGATGGAGCGTCACGACGTTGCTATGGCTCGCTGCGAATTTTTGAGCGAAGCCAAAAAGATATCAGATTGGTCAAATGTTATTTTCACTGACGAGACTTGGTTAAATGCAAACCAAACAGTATCTGAGAACTGGACTGACGACACCGTCGCTTCCACTAGTTCAGTGCCAATGGGAAAAGGTGAAAGGTGAAGGTGAAAATCATATGCCATGCAGGGTCTACGAAAGGATTCATGTCAGATGCTTTACTGGCCTTTAAATCCAAGAAAACAGTGGACTACCACGAAGAAATGAACGCGAAGATTTACGAAGGATGGTTTAAAGAAATGGTGCAATCTCTGGAAGAACCGTCGATAATTATTATGGACAACGCTACATATCACTCCAGACAAATTGATAAAATGCCGACGCAGGCCAATAAAAAACAAGAGATAATTGACTGGCTCCAACGTCATGGCGAAAATGTGGATAATACTTTATTAAAAGTACAATTAGTGAATATTTTAAAATCGAAAAAAAGCCTCCTTAAAAGATATGTTATCGACGAAATAGCTGCCGAATGTGGTCATTGGGTTTGTGGCGTCGAGAGCCGACCTCTTTGGTCGAGCTCCTAATTTGATTTATTTAATTGTTTTTAAGAGTGTTCTTTTTATAAGTTTTACTTTTGTTATTTTTGATATGTCCTGTCAACAATTTAGTAATACATACTCATTGTCACTAGACTAGAAGAAAGTTCCTACAATATTCATTTACACTGTTTTAAATTCTAATGTATGTTGTTTTATCAAGCTTTTTCCCAACGCTACAAACGTTGTACTGTACGTTGGTTAAATAAATATTCACATTCCGAAGATCCTAGTTTCTTCTCAAGGTAGCTCAGTAAACACACGCACAAATAATTGGAGAGCATTCCTCCAAATTGGTGACCCCGACGTGATGCTGAGCAGCAGGAGAGCTTCCTCCTAATTGAGAGCTTCCTCCGACAGGAGAGCTTCCTCTAACTGGAGAGCTTCCTCCAAATTGGTGACCCCGACGTGATGATGAGCAGCAGGAGAGCTTCCTCCTAATTGAGAGCTTCCTCCGACAGGAGAGCTTCCTCTAACTGGAGAGCTTCCTCCAAATTGGTGACCCCGACGTGATGATGAGCAGCAGGAGAGCTTCCTCCTAATTGAGAGCTTCCTCCGACAGGAGAGCTTCCTCTAACTGGAGAGCTTCCTCTAACTGGAGAGCTTCCTCCAAATTGGTGACCCCGACGTGATCGTGATGTGAACAGTTGAGAGGAATTGGAAGGATCACTACTACGGAATATCTGGGAATTCTTTTTTATTCTCTAGCGCTCTACCAAGGTATCGAATTTAAATACATTTCGTGACTGCAAATTATTGTAAGAATCATCCGGATGAAGATTTAGCCGCATTTTCACATGGATTCATAATTAATAACAATATACTTTTTCTTTCTTTTGGTGTGTGATTGTGTTTTGTCATTTACTTTTTTACATAAAACTTTTGTTTTTTTTTTACAAGACATTAATTAAGATTTTTTTTTTTATTAGATGTTTTTACGGTGCCACACCACCACGCGTAATTATGAGCGAAAGCTAGGCTGAATTCGCAGAAGTGCCAGGCGGCAGGGCAATGGCGAACCGCCGAACTCCATCACTCATTATCTTAACGATTTAGTAGCAGCTAATGTTTCAAAAATTAAAATTTTTGATTTAGTTGCATTAAATTTGAATCTGGGTTTGAAACGCGATTTTAAGTGGAATTTCGTTGTAGCCGACATTGAGTCTAGTACATATTATTGGCACGAATGTGACCATGGTGATATACCAACTGGTCGAGTTCGTCCTTTTCTTACAGCTCTTTTTCGTCGAGCGGCGTTTAAGCTGATAGGGAGACTTCGTGACGGGAATACAGGTCTGTCATCCCTCGCGGAACTCCAGCCTGCTACCCAACCTAGCGTTAAGGTTGTAGCTTTTCCAGTTTCACAGTACGCTGCGTCGCTACAGAATTTTTCCACCATTACGCGCCCTCATTTGCAATTCAGGAGCTGAAGCATACTACCAAGCAAGTCCGGCTCAATCAAATCAACTTTCATTCATTAGTCAATTTACTAGGGACATAGTTCATATTAAAGTTGTTGACAATGTTGTTGCAGGTTCCTTTCTCGTGTAGAGGCAATTTTCCTTGAAGAGGAGTTGGCGCATGCTCGAGTTAATTCTTCATTGAAGTTAGAGGATGTTTTATTCCTGGCACGAATGTGACTATGGTGATACACCAACTAGTCGAGTTCGTCCTTTTTTTCGTCGAGCTGCGTTTTTAACAATGTCATAATCTCAGCCACCCTGGCGCGCGAGCTTCCGTTCGTTTGGTGACTGAGAGGTTTATGTGGCCTATCGTTAATGCTGATTGTCATAAACGCTCGCGATCTTGTGTAGTAAGGTGACATTAAAGCTTTCTTTTTCTGCCGAGGTTCTATATGACGAATCACTTCGTTTACCCGGAGAATTTCAGCTCCAGATATTTTGAGGAACCCTAGTTATGTAGTAGATTTTGTTACCGATTCAAGAAGCCATTTGGATGCATTGTGTCCAGTTTCTGCTTCGCGTCATACGCGTCCGTCAATTACTTAGCGACGGCATCGCATGTATGGTTGAGGGACGACACCGTTCGTCGTCCGCCGTTTTCATGTTCTGATGGCTGAATTGCCGCCATCGCTTTCGCCTTCGCCCTTGCCCGCTCCTACAGTAACTAAATCCGGTAGAAAGGTACGATTAGGGACATTTTGGATTTATAGTAAAATTTTTTAACGTATATCCTTAGTCCTTCGAGGGGTTTTCCTTCTGCGTAGGGGGGTGATGTGGCGTCGAGAGCCGACCTCTTTGGTCGAGCTCCTAATTTGATTTATTTAATTGTTTTTAAGAGTGTTCTTTTTATAAGTTTTACTTTTGTTATTTTTGATATGTCCTGTCAACAATTTAGTAATACATACTCATTGTCACTAGACTAGAAGAAAGTTCCTACAATATTCATTTACACTGTTTTAAATTCTAATGTATGTTGTTTTATCAAGCTTTTTCCCAACGCTACAAACGTTGTACTGTACGTTGGTTAAATAAATATTCACATTCCGAAGATCCTAGTTTCTTCTCAAGGTAGCTCAGTAAACACACGCACAAATAATTGGAGAGCATTCCTCCAAAGGTTCTTCGACTTCCGCCGTATCATTGCCAGTACAATGCTATAGAACTAATATGGGCACAAATCAAAGGACACGCCGCTCGAAACAATACCCATCCCCCTTTTACGGCAAACAAGATGTTAGATTTATTAAAAAATGCATGTGTGGAAGTAACTGCCGAAAACTGGGAAAAAATTGTGAGAAGAACCCAAAACATTATAGCGTCGGATTGGGAAATTCATGTGGCATTCGATAATATAGAAGTACAGGAACTTATAATAAATGTTGGGGAGAGCTCATCGAGTGACAGTGACGATTCATCAGATTTTGATTAAAATAAATAAAGATTACCTGTCATTATAATTATTTCGTTTCATTGTCGAGTACCTACCTATACCTACTTATTTTACAACAGCTTCGAAAATTTTAAAGAAGTTGGCATTATCAATCAAGAATTAACACGTGTAACATCTTGTAATGAAATATAATATTAGTTAATAAATTTGTACAAAAGTATCCGGCAGTAGTTTAGTTTCTTACATTTTGTAAAAAAATATCGGATCTGTTATCGTGTTACGTTTATCTATAACTACATCCCTAAAATTGCTTTCTGTCTGACGTGACCTTGTTAATGAAATATGACGTCTTGGTGCCTAATTTTTGTTCGGAGTTTTAGGCGTTGACGCTAGAACAAAGTTATATCGACCGCTGTGTGTCAGCTGTCATCGAGAAAATAAAGAACTGGAACAGATATAATAGTATCCATAATTGCACTTAAACTTAAAGACAATGTGCAAGACAAGACAAGTGTCAATGTGCAAAACTCTGCAACAATGTGTGAGTGAAATGGAGAATGTGTTGCTTGGGCCGTGCCACTTGTGCCAGCGGTCGACGCCGCCGACATAAAACGAACGTTTCCGAAAGCAGAAAGCAGCTTCGTAATACTGCCAAATCAAAATGTACCTACTCTTATGTCGAACGCTTTGAACACGCAAACTGACACCTATTTGGCGTTCGGCTAATAACACCAGTTACTCGAAATAAATAGTTTCATTTGACAACGAAAACGTTAAAGCTGCTACTGGACCGATAACTAGTTTCAGAAACTGTTTCAGTTTTGAAACGCCCATTCCTAATGGTTAGTCTTTCTCACCATTTGTTGAACTGTGAATTGTTGTCTATGAACTGTTTGCCAGATAATATAATAGAAAATGGTAAGGCATGTATGTCTCATCTAGAAACACGACAGATCGACCATCGATGCGATTTTGTATCAAAACATTTATAGTACATCTCCAGGCCCGTTATGTTATGCCTTTCCATGAGTACTTTTCTTTTAGAGCCACATGATTTAAACGGAAATCCGATTTCGTGCAATTTTCCATAATGTAGTACGATTATAGTTAATGTCATCTTTCAGTTCTGTTCATAGTTTTCGCAAAGGTTTTATTATTTTCTCTATAAAAAGGCGACGAACTTATCAGACTACCTCATATTTATAATTTTAGAATTCGAAATAAAGATTCACCTTTTTTTTCATCTGGCAACACTGAGTGTCAATAATTTGTATGTCTATGTGCAAATTTTACGGTTTTTAAAATTCTCTCTATGTCATTTCTTTTCCGGCGAGCTGCGTTGATTAAACAAGGTAAATATTTTTTAATAATTTTGAAAGTTATTCTGTGAAATATTTGTCACAAATTATTAAAACCCACATTTAACTACCGCCTACCACATAATATTTAGTAACAATATTTTAATTTTTAAGATGGAAATGGATTTTTTGTATATAACCCCCAAATGTTCCATACCATATTTTTATATTTCTTGCCTTATAGTAGACCATAACAACACTTTAATTGGCTGTTATGTTTGGATAGTAAGGCTACAGAACTGCCACCATCCATGATTCCCAACCGTACTCTACCCTCGTTTATACGAGTCCATATTTGAGGTATTTACGTTTGCAACGGTTTGTGGCGACAAATCCCCCTACATAACCTTTAAACATTAAGATCACATAAATATAAGATTGTAAAAGTGACCCTACGTGAATGACGGTTTACCCGAATGATACTGCAGCATGAGAAGAACTATCACATGTGTCAATTATATCGCGGTTCAGGATAGCGCGGCGTATAGTGGAATCTGGCATGCACATTCCAAGACGGTCATGCGTACATGTCAATCATGCACAGCATGAATAAAGATATAAATTTTCGTCAATCATGTAGTTGCTGGTCATTTGTGTTAATCAACATGCTACACTATTATATTTGCACGACGCCACGTAGGGCATGCCATGATACCGTGATCATCTATTGACCACTATAAGAGTTCTATGGAAAATTAACCTCTAGGTATACAAACTACATACGATTCAATAAAATACGACTCAACATGTTTATCCAACTCGGAATTGCTTTGTAAATAATACTCTTCCAATATAACTGTGCACCCGACACTGATGATGTCATAGTGAGCCAATATGGTTAGCATAGCCAGCAAAGGTCAATAAATTTGTAATAAATGGGTAAGTTTTTTTCAAAGAAATCAGACCATCATCTTTACACCTAATGGGTAAGTGGAAAGCATTCCATACCGGTGCATAATATGATCAACTCGCTAGTAGCTCCACAATCCATACTACCTGACTGCATAGTTTCCCATAGAGTCTGTTACATTAGATGGGCACTAATAGTGTTGGTGTGATTTAACAGGCCCATTAACTTGATGCAGTCAGCTAGTATCTATATATTTCTACAGTAATATTTGTATTTTCCATTATTATTAATCAACAATAATCAGTGTGAGGTAACAGCCCCATCGGCAAGCTTGTTGCGGTCTGCTAGTACTATTATTCACCTTTACCATGTGAACTTTCCAGCTTGCCAAGATGGTGAATAACCGAGTGCCCTCGGTCTTCTCAAAGACCTATGTGACGCCGCGCCGTCCATTCGAGAAGGCCCGTCTCGACCAGGAACTAAAGATCATAGGAGAGTATGGTTTGCGGAACAAGCGTGAGGTGTGGAGAGTGAAGTACACGCTCGCTCGCATCCGTAAAGCTGCCCGTGAACTTCTCACATTGGAGGAGAAAGATCCTAAAAGGCTGTTTGAAGGTTAGTTTGAGTACACTTAAATCAGTTTTAACAATGTTTGAAATCAAACCTAGTGAGAAATTTATAATGATCTAGACTTGGTGGAACATTTAAAAAACAATTTCTTTTGTTGTTTTATCCTAAAATTGTAAAACTGACTAGAATATCACCACCCCATCTTTTCCTTTAGGCATGTTAAAAAGGCTGATACCAAAACCCCTGACGAACTACACCATCTCTAAAAGAGTGTACTCACCAACATTACATATGTTCCAAATTTTCAAAATAATGTATTTTCTCAGGATATTTAGTGATAATTGTTACAATTTTATGTAGAAACTCCTCATAACCATATGATGAAAAAATCTTTGCACCTCTTGTCTGAAACATCAATGTTGATCAATACTCTGACCCAACTTTCAGCACAGTATTGCTTATTATTACTTGCCCAAAACACATCCCATTTAAAAAAAAAATCTTGCAGGCAATGCCCTTCTCCGTCGTCTAGTACGCATCGGGGTATTGGATGAGAAGCAAATGAAGCTTGATTATGTGCTAGGCCTCAAAATTGAAGACTTTTTGGAGCGTCGTCTACAGACACAGGTGTTCAAAGCTGGTCTCGCTAAGTCCATCCACCACGCTCGCATTCTCATCAGACAGAGGCATATTCGGTGAGAATTTCTATAGAATATTTAGTGTTTTTATTAGTTGTATTAAGTATTAATGTTCATTGTACCTTCAAGTCGTACCAACCAGTACATTAATTCTCCGACACCTTGAATGCTCAAGAGCTACAATTCCCTGTGGCGCAACAGACAGTGGTATCAAGAAAGAATATTTTTTATAACATTAGAATGTTTAAAAGTAAAATTCCGCAAGCATGGACATCCCTTGTCTAATTTTTCATACTTTTTCTCTTATATATATTAGTTTTTAATTTTCTTTATGTATTTTGAATTTTTGAAATTTAATGATGACTACACTGCCAGTGAAGTACACATCTGACCTCATATTATTTATTCCTTGTATGTGTACTTTATTGGTGTATCTAATAAATAAAGAGATCCCTCCTTTATGTACAATGATCTTATACAGTATCCTAAGCGTGCACTTTTGTGTGCTAAAATATTGACACTCACATATTGCTGGAATCTGCAATATGAAAAAATCTCTAAAAGAGTTGGAAAAATACTTTTGATGCTTAAATTAAATTCTAGCATAATTTTATTATTCAATTCAAGTATTAAAATTATTTTTCCAACTAATTTTAATTATTGCACTTTTCCAGTCTCCACTTTCATTTGTCAGACTAATATCAAAAGTATACGGAGTCCTAAAGCTTATACAATTTGTACATAAGTTTGTGGGGAAGTGAGGTTAAAATATGAGTTTTCTTTAATTAGATAATATTTATTTAAGTTTATTGCACCAAATGGTACAAAGCCCAACATAATCTCTTATGGCATCCTCTAGCAATCAGTAATAGTAAATGAAACAATATCTTTATTTGACTGTAAAACCTACCTTAAAGTACTGTCTATCTATAGCATCTGCAACATCAGACAATGCATCATAGATATTTTGCTGAATTGACACCTAAATAATTCTGCATTAACTTACTATGCCATATGTTAATACATATGTAATCTATATCCAATTATATATCCAATATCCAATCTATATCCAAATGAATTCAGCATTTCAAATTCATGTAATAACATACAAATGAAATGCAGGTGATGGGTGCAGCTCGATTGGTGCTGCCAGACCTTGATATTTATTGATAAAGACCACTTGAATTTCAACCACGTGTTGAGTTCAATGTCTTGAAAACTTGTCCATATTGGGTAAATTATGTGCTCTGAGTGAGCTGTGTCAGGTAATGTATTTTAAATATCTATCATACATACTTTTTATCAGAAAAATGAAACTAAGTCCTGCTCCTGCTTTTACCGATTTTGCTCTACCACGCCCTAAGCTGTGCCAATTGTCTGTAAAACTATTAAAGAGCCATTAAAGGTAGGATGGGCAAGATGGTCTTCGTTATATTGTTGAAGAAAGATCTTGTATATAAGCACCTTGTAAAATAATCTAGTATTAGGTTCTTACTTATGAAATTGCCATTTGTCGAAAAAATCAAATAATTATTGGCACAGGCCCTGCCCTGGGCGCACTCGACGTTACCCCTTCTGTCACAGAAGACTACCTTGAAATGTACTGCATTTCTTATTTATCGTATTTCCCCAATGTAAATGGAAAACTCACCGTACGATCGTTTGCGGTGTTTGGTGCATACACATCGTCGATATTGTGTGCTGCGTTGCTGCCACGACGCAACTCGTATTCGAAAATAACGCTATTTTTTTTTTTAATTTCCATGGACGTAAAAAGTCGTTGACGGAAAACAAATGAATAACTGATTTTGAAAAAGAATGTGTCTTATTAAAGTGAAATTAATTTCAAAGTTCTAATTCAAGTTCAAAGTGCCCACTATGAATAAAAGGCAATTTCATAGGTACGCCCGTAATACAAACCAATCTTCTTTCCTTTAAAATTTTATTTTTGTTATTTATATTATGATATGTTATATATATATATTAAGATATGTTATATATATATTAAGATATGTATATATCAGATATATATTTTAGATAGCCTTTTAAATAAAAAGTATTTTAAAAACATGGAAAATATCGTAATTTCTAATCAATCAATTCAGTGCTTCGATCTAAAAAAAATGCGACTCATAAATCACTCCTAAATAATCGATTCTTTGATTAATAGATTTTACATTGCCATTTTTATATAAAAGTAAAAACATTCATACATTTCGAAGAATTGATTCACTGGATCAATTCAGTGCTTAGATCTTCTTATAAAATTAATTATTCGCCTCTCAAGAATCTTGTCGTCGGATAGATGTTCATCGTCAACCCCATGATAACAAGTGATTTTTTCCTCCAGTGTCCGCAAGCAAGTAGTGAACATCCCATCGTTCATCGTCCGCCTGGACTCTGGCAAGCACATTGACTTCTCACTGAAGTCTCCCTTCGGCGGCGGCCGCCCCGGACGCGTCAAGAGGAAGAACCTGCGCAAGGGACAGGGCGGCGGCGCTGCTAATGACGAGGAGGAAGATTAGACCAATAAATGTCTATAAATTAGCATTTGTTTTATTTTTGCACTATAAACATTCTTAGGTACTTTACACACTACAAAATTAATTGTTACAATGAACAGGGCGATGAAACGTCATCTTAAGCGTTAACTAATATATTTATTCTATATTCTCAACCCTGCCACTAATTTTAATAGTAACGACTACCAATTAGCCCAGTTAGTGCCAAATATCTATACATGTAATAAAACGGTGTATATACATTTTTTATGTCCTATGACTATATACATATACATTTTATGAGGCCTATGTCCAGCAGTGGACATCCAAGGGCTGAGAAGATGAAGATACATTTTTTTGAAAAAAATTGTAATAATTCGTTTACGAACGCTGAGCGGTTGGCCGATGTTGCACAATGAATTTAAAAATTCTTGATTACTAACCATAGACAATCAAAACAAATCCACTATTTATATCTCATAATTATTTATTATAATACGAAATAAAACAAGAGAATTTAGGGCCTTTCTCACCACCTGCTGATAAAACTTAAATTAACAAGTTAACAATCTGATAGATAAATTATCTACCAATTATATCTAGCTGATACTGACTTTCTGATAAAGAAGCAGAAGGTTGTGAGAAAGGCCCTTAGAATTATAGTGATCTGCTAAGAATTTGCACGGTTTTTCAACAGTTAAATTGCGACATTTGGACTCCCAGAATCCTAGACTTAAGGACAGATTTTCAAAAGGACAGTACTACAGTCGTAAACAAAAAATACAAGTAATTTAATCATCAACGTAAATGGGATGTATATTGCTGCTGATTAAAAAAAAACGATTAGCAAGCGTCCAAACAATGTGAAAGTCACTAGATAATTGAATATCTTAAAACCATCCTAAGAGTTATTAGCTCGAAGCCATCCCAAAAAGCATTCTCAAAATCATCTGAAACATTATAAAGTTGACTGTACAGTTTCTATCATTATGAGAATTTGTATTTTTGAGAACGTTTTTAGGTATGGCTTAGGATACTCAATTATCAGTGACTTTCGTATTGCTTGGACGCTTGCTAATGGAATTTAATTTCATTAATAAGCAGCAAT
The DNA here is from genome assembly GCA_914767545.1 of Sesia apiformis. Taxonomy (NCBI): domain Eukaryota; kingdom Metazoa; phylum Arthropoda; class Insecta; order Lepidoptera; family Sesiidae; genus Sesia; species Sesia apiformis. The sequence continues at coordinate 990,734 of OU611964.1, forward strand.
TTGCATCCTATTTGTGTTGATGATTATATTACTGGTACAATTGTACTTTTTTATACCTTTGAGAATCCGCCGTTAGGAGTTTCCATCTGTATTTTTGGAAAACTGTCCTTATGCCAACAAAGCAACCCTTGTGCTATACATTATAATTTATTACTCTCCAATGAAGCCTCTTCCAATCGTTCCGTGACTTCTCTGGTGTCTTCCGCCTCCTCAATCTGTTCAAGACACAGGTCTAAAATCTTCTCGAGCCCCTTAGTGGTTTGCTCCAGGGAATAAACACTTAAATCTGGTACATGGACAAAAAGCGTTCTTTTGTTGTCCACACTTAATGATGTGTAATAAATATACTCGCATAGATATCTGGAATGGAAAATTGATTAAATAATTAGTTTGGACTGATTGATACTGCCCTCCAAAGGAAGGAGCGCATAGTAACATTAATGAAAGCATAAATAACATTATATTTTAAATCAATGTTTAACCAAAATTTTTGCATTTTTCTCGAATCAAAATACACTCTTGCCTTTTTGGCTGAGGAGGGCAGGATAGGCTATACATATGGTGTTGTGTAGCTTTAGGATAATACACCACCCTATCTCTTGGTAAAGGGCAATTAAGGAATAACAAAGCCAGAACATGTTCTAAGTGACCACTGGCCAGCGTGGCGTGTTAAGGCCATACATCCCTCATGCATAAGACAATGTACATGAGGAGGCCCTTGTGCAGCAGTGGATGATAATTATGGTCATGGATTGATAGATTAGTAATGCTTAATCTCATGAGCATGAGGGACTTCTGGCGCTTCTAGGGCTATTTCAAAGAAACAGGTATTGTTGTGTAAATTAACATTTATTGATGTTGCTTAATATGTAGGTATCTCTAAAAACTTTATTATGTAATATGGAACGACATACATGAGAATGAAATAAAGGGTCTTGGCTTAACATACACGTGTTTTAGATCAGGTATGATTTTTTTACTATATCTCGGAGATGACTACCTCATGACCAATTTATAAAATTAGCCCTGACAATGCACATACACAGATATTATCTTATTTTCCTGTATGTACTGTACAATGACCAATGACTTGTTTTCCCTGACCACACACTGATAAAATAAGTATTTTTGTTATCAGTCGATATAACAATAGACAGATAAATCATGATGAAATGTAGCTTACGAGTCTTATCACTGATAATAATGATAAGTCATTGTTAAAGAATATATACATAATGTAAACAGCAAAAATCAATAAACATGTTTTATTTTTTTTTCTTATTTCTTTACATTACAATCTGATTTTTTTATAGAAAGACTGTGGCGGACAACCATTCCACTTGATGGTGAGTGAATATAATGTCGCTCGTAGACATTCGTGATACATGCCAACATCAGTCCAGAACAAGAAACATTGGTACGCCACTGGATACACTGCCTACGTTTGGAAATTGAGGAATGGATTTGGAGAAAGCTTTATGATAATGGAGAGGGACAGGATAAGATGGGATAAAAATGGGTTTTAGAATATCTCAGTCACTGCCAAAACACGTATGTATATTGGGGAAATAGGATAATGCGGGATAATGCCCTCTATTCTTTAAAACTAAATTTTACAGTCTCAATGACTAAACAGAAGACTAAATTCTGTGATATATTTAAAATAATTAAAATCTGACCTGCCAGCATCTTTTGAGGACACCGCACTTATATTATCATCTTCCGAAACTCTATCGTTGAACGCCTTGCATATCCTTTCCACATTGAGCTTTGTGTGTACCCTGATCGCTCCCTCCGCAGTGCAAGCATGATTTGTTGGGCATTTGTTGAAGTAATCCATTCGCTGGTAGCCTTTTCTGTGTGCTTGCATTTCTAATGTCAAACATTTCGCCTCTGCTGAGACTCCCACATGTATCATCAACTGTAAACATTGATTTATTTGCGATGTTTTACTTAAGCGAGTTTGTAGACTAACCTAAGATTTTCTAACTTAAAATTGCCATTGTTGTAAGGACCTGTTTAGATAGAAACAGGGTCTGATTTTTAAAATAAGTAACGCAATAAAAATGATTTTACTTTTTTTTAAATTTCACTAGTCTCAATATCAGGGCAACTAGAACAAAGTGAAATTCAATAAATATCCTTTGCGCTCATTATCAATTTATTCAATAAGCCATTAGGTCAGGGATGGGGAAATAGATTTAGAGAAAGGCCATATAAAATAATTAAAATATTTAGACGGGCCAAATAGATTTATTTTTAATTTATTGTTTGGACGTACTGGTGTACTGGGTTCCTATTAGAAATAAAATTTTGACTGTTCTTTAATCATTTCGTTGACATTTGGCTCCAAGTTACTAGAAGTAATTCGTAAAACGCACTCAAAACGTTGTCGGTCATCTTATTCCTTAATTTGCTTTTATGGAGTTCCATTGTTGAAAACACCTGTTCACAGATGTATTAAGACCCAAACATCGAGATAATTTTCAGAGCGTGTTTTATCAAATTGGGGAATTGAGACTTCGGTAATCTTTTGTAGAAATCAAGCTTTGATGAATTGTTAAACAGCTGCTTTAGCGTATCGTTGCATTGTAGTTCAATTACTTCGAGTTGGTAGTCGGCTTCAATCTCCTCGCAATTTACGACAAATGGTGAAGAAAATATTTGTAAGTCACCTTCTATCTTTTTAAAATCTTCAAATCTCCCGTTGAACTCGTTTTCCAAGGGATTTGGTTGGCTAACATAAAAATTAACTTTTTCAGTGGTCAATTCAGCAACTGTCTGTAGCTTGGGAAAATGAGTGAGATTTCTTTGTAATATTTGGGTCGAAAACAAACATAGCTTTAATTTGAATTGGGCCCACGCGTAATGAAGAAGTATATGTTTGTTTTGGATACTTTTATTTAATTTGATTAAGTATCCCAGCAAATCAGTAACATTATATATGGTACGAGAGATAGCAACTCACGCAACCAATAAATTAGTTGCTGCACTCTTCTAACTCATCTATTCTCCCCGAGACTTAAATTGGTCTGGCTTCTAATTAAACAATGGAAGTCTTTGATTACAGAACTATATTATTCAGCTATACTGAAAAGGTTTGAAAATTGTTATTTTTTAATTACTAAAATTGTATCGGGCGCCATGTTAGCAAGGACAAAACTGTCTGACAACTATAAACTTATATTGCTAAAAAGATATAGAACATTATGAAAAAAAAATGTCTTAAAATGATTTCAAGATGCACTATGTTTACCTGTACAGAAGGGATGCGCACAGGTAAACGCAACCGCTTTCAGGTGCCAGACATACCGCATCCCTACCTCACTTCAATAAGAAAGGAAATATCAAAACACCAGTCGACCTAAAATTCACTTTTTCGTGACGTTGCTAGCTCTTATACTAATGCTTACCTACCGAATTTGTTTATCGAGGGCCGTATTTATATAGATGACTGTTACTGATCAGTGATCACGGGCCAGATCAAATCATGTCGCGGGCCAGATTTGACCCACGGACCGCCATTTCCCCATCCCTAGGTTAGGTAGTAGCACTAACCCCAAGTATAATGTTAACTTACTCATTCAGTTAGAGCAGTCATTCCCAAAGTGGTCGATATCGACCTCCTGGGGTCGATTTGAATTTTCTAGGGGTCAATAAAAAATTTAAGTCAATAAAGGGGGACAATAGCTAAAAATAGACACTTACCTTACAACTGCTATTCCTTTGTAAGTTCAAAATTGAATTGAATTCTTGATTCAAATAGGTTGCCTAATTAAGGGGATGATTTTTTATCTCTATGTATCTACACTGCAGTCACATGTAAGAATGCATGAAATAACACATAGGACAAACATGTATGTGCATTATCTCATTGCAAGTAGCAAATAATAATTTATTTTGGACAGAATATCCATAGCAGTGTGGGCATCATTTTTTTTTATTCTGTCTGAATATGATTATTTTTTCACTTCATTTTTGTATTTCATAAAGTGATGTTAATTTTTGTGCTTATTTTGAATTCACATTTTTATTTCATAATGTCAAAAATTAAAAGAAAACTGCTCATAGTTTTTGCTTTGATTTTCACTAATGCAAGTTTCAATATTAACCATATCCTTTTTATCTTTTTCAATCATTACCGGTATATTACCGGGGGGTGGGGGGGGTCATCAACGGTTTTAATAGGTTTTGATAAATGGGTCTTACAAGGATGGCAATGCAACCGCACCCCTTTTGATACTGCAATTTTTTATGGTGACCACATACCACCATGGATGCCGAATGATCGTCTGCTTAAAAAATGTGAATGTGCGTAAAAAAAGTCTTCATATCAGTGGAAACGATTATTTTTGATGTTCTTACCTTTGGAGTATGTGTTTCCCAAAGAGCAGGCACAAACTCGTCAACGTTTTCATAAGTAACGGGAATCTCCAATAAAACAAGTTCAATATTGTGTTTCTTCTCAATTTCTTCTTTATTCATTAATTTCACTGCTTCCCAGCTCGCGTTTATTGGGTGATTAGCAAAAGGACCGAAGCCGGTGACTAAAACTATAGGTTTAAAATACATATCTAACTCGTTGCACATTTATAATTATTATGTCAATATTGTCAATCAAACAAAACTGAAAACAATGAAGTTATTATTTTATTGTATACAAGGAGACGGAAACTACACCCAAAGATCGACAAGTCAGCTGATTTATGTCTGTAATATTGGCATAATTGAGCTGTGTTCCAAAACGTATAAAATTCACTATTTCGTGGTGTATATATTCTTTTCTCAATGAATTTCTCACGACTTAGAACAAAGTTTAGATTCTCATGCCAAAAACAGTAGGTATTATTTAGATAAGAATTGATAAGAAAATACACTAATTAAAAAAAGCAATGTGCTATATGGTCTTAATTGTCCTTTGCCACTGAATAAAAAAGCCATTCTATGTGTTGACAAAAAAAAATCAAAATGTCATTGTTTTTATTCAATGCCACCGGTCATTTCATTCATTCGTTCAAACGACGTCTTCGTTTTTCCATGGTTTTGTAGCGCGTTATAGAATTTACTAAATAATGTGTTTAACTTAGCTTTTTAAACAAATTTTTAGAAGAAACTGTTATTTTCATTCTCAAATTGTGGATACCATATTACATATAATAAATTGATAGTGTTACATCAGTGCTCAAGGTATTTACCTTGCTTTTAGGTTATGTTACTTTGTTCATATTCCTTAGATAAATCAATTTGAAAATGACTGAAGGAGATTCCAGTGATAACTATCGGGTGGTTGCAATACCGTTCCCTTCCGTGAAGAGAAAAGTAGAGTGCGTAGGGGCGGCGTTTCTTAGATATCACAGCATAAAATGCCACGGCGAAGACGCATTGTTCCAGACGTCGAAGTCCAATGAGAAAACTGCGGAGGTGATTTTTGAGGATGACGTCCAATACCTGCGGAGCTTAAATCCCAAAGAATGGAAGCAGCAAGACCATTACGCTGTTCTAGGTATAAAAAATCTTCGCTATAAATCTACAGACGATGATATCAAGCGCGCCTACCGCCAGAAAGTGTTGAAGCACCATCCTGATAAGCGCAAGGCTCAAGGCGAAGACATACGAAGTGATGATGACTACTTTACTTGCATAACAAAAGCGTATGAGATCCTCGGCACCCCTGTAAAGCGTAGATCATATGATTCAATTGATCCTGAATTCGATGACTCTGTACCGACACCAACAGAAATAAAAAAGGAAGGTTTTTACAAGGCTTTCACTAAACACTTTGAAACAAATGCTCGATGGTCAGAGAAAAGGAATGTACCCCTGTTAGGTGATGAAAACAGTTCACGTGAGCAAGTTGAGAGGTTCTATGCATTCTGGTATGAGTTTGACTCATGGCGTGAGTTCTCTTATCTTGATGAAGAGGAGAAAGAGCGTGGGGCTGATCGTGAGGAGCGGAGATGGATAGAGAAACAGAACAAAGCTGCCCGTGCTAAGCTAAAGAAAGAGGAGATGGCTAGGATAAGGAGTCTTGTAGACCTCGCTTATGCAAACGATCCTAGGATTCAGCGCTTCAAGCAAGAAGATAAAGACAAGAAATTGGCTGCAAAACGTGCAAGACAGGTAAATAATTTGTAATTATCTAAATTATGGTTCATCCATCAATCTATCCATTATTTTTCATCCCAACCCTTTTCTCAAATCCACTCTATTTCCTCTTGGATAATGTCTCTTATAAACAAGCTATTATAAATCTATTATAATAGCTGTCTACTATAAATGCCCATAGACTGCAGTATACTACACTACTAGCTAGCTTATTACTAGCTTTTGCCTGCAAAATTGTTTATGCGGTCTACATGAATAGGCAAATGCCAAGTTTCAACAAAATCAGTTCAGCTGTTTCAAGGTGATTGAATAACAAACATCCAAACTTACCCATTTATAATATTAGTGGAATTAGATGGAATATCTGCTAAATATTTCTCAGTATATTGATATAGTATATTATGTATTGTATAATTTACTGTTGTATGTATCTATATGAATATGGTACATATGTATATAAGTATACATATACATACTGTATTATTGTACCTAGGTATTATATTTTATGTACTGTGAGTAGTCATTTTTAATGATTGCACAATGCCTTCATATTTCTGTTTAACCAAAGGTTGACTGGCAGAGAATGCCATAAAACTTAAAATTATATGATCTGGCCAGATAATATAGCATTATTAAGGCAAATTATAATACCTTAAGTTATTTTATTAATTAATACCCTTTTTGTCTATATCCCACTGTTGAGCAACTTCCATCATTTTTAAAAGAATACTTAACATCAAATAATAATTATTAAGATTGTGTGCCTAAAATTTATCTGTTTATTAATTATAGGATGCTGTCCAAGCCAAAAAAGCAGAAGAAGAGCGTCTTATAAAAGAAGCCCAGCTCGCTAAACAAAAGGCGGAAGTGGCTGAGAGAGCCCGCATTGAAGCAGCCAGAGCTGAAAGAGAACAAATGAAGAAGAATTTACGCAAGGAACGTAAAGCTCTGCGAGACTTGTGCAAAGTTAACAACTATTACTCTCAAAATGAGAAAGAAAATGTAGCACATATGGCTGCAGTTGAAAAACTCTGTGAAATTATGAAAGTGATGGAACTACAAGACTTCATGAAAGATTTGGAAGCTAACAGCAGAGAAGCATTTTTAAAAACTGTTAAGAATGCAGAAGAGAAGGAGGAAGCGGAACGAAGAGCTCAGTTTGAGATGAAAAAGGCTGAGGAACTGAAAGCAAAGAAAGACGCAGCTTTGAGAGCACCCATAGAATGGTCCGTCGACATGACTCAACTGCTTATAAAAGCTGTCAATTTATTCCCAGCTGGTACAAATCAGAGATGGGAAGTGGTTGCCAATTTCCTCAACCAACATGGGACATTCACAGATGATAGACGTTTCAATGCTAAAGAAGTGCTGAATAAAGCCAAGGATTTACAAAGCTCAGATTTCTCGAAAAGTAGTCTCAAGAAAGCTGCTAATGAAGAAGCATTTGATCAGTTTGAGAAGGAGAAAAAGAAAGTGAATAACCACATTGATGATAACAGCATATCTAAAAATGATCCCGTGAAGTTAGTAAATGGTACAGCTAAGCCGAAAATGAATGGAGAAATTAAAGCAGAAAGGGAGGTGAAAGAAGAAAGAGCCTGGACTAAGACAGAGCAAGAACTATTAGAGCAGGCAATCAAGACGTTCCCAGTAAATACTCCGGAAAGGTGGGACAAGATTGCTGACTGTATCCCAAACCGCACCAAAAAAGACTGCATGAAAAGGTACAAAGAATTGGTCGAATTAGTCAAAGCAAAGAAACAAGCGGCGAACTTAGCTAAATAACATTTAATGACATTTAGTTTGTATCAAATTGTAAATTACGTATTTTTATGAAACCCGAAGACATTATAGCCTGTCATGGATTAATGTAAATAGGGTAATTGGCTCATGTTTGACTTGCGAATGTGGAATGATACACCACACTGTTGTTTTGAATCAGTTTTTATTCAAATTTAACATTTGAACCAATATTATATGCAAACCCAAAAAACGAAACCATACCATGATGTAGAATAGTGGTTAACTTCATCTGTCGATAAATTTGAGAACTAACATATTGGGTTTACGTTATCTTATTACACATTGACAAATGCTGTTATGATTTTGAGCTTAAATGGTAATTCTTTAATTAAATAACTTTAAATATTATAAATGCTAGTTATCTGATCAAACTGGTCTCATTGTCGGCGTGGACTTCCGGACTTTGGTTAAGATGTTCTCACTTAGACGGCCCCTAAACCTACAATGAAATTGCAGAATAATGTCATTGCACAAACGAGTGTCAATACAAATCCTAAACAAGGGTTCTCCAAACTATGGCCCGTGAGCACCTACAATCCGGCCCACGGCAGAGAGCAACATGCCTGCCATCCGTTAACTTTATTTTATAATAAAACAAAATAATAATCAGACCTTTTTATTCACTAAAGAACACAATCACTGTCGTACATAATCTACTACTTAAAGTGTACTACTAAACACTTTAATGATTTTATTTTTGCGTTCCCATTGTCCACCAGGCATAACCTTTTATCTGTAATTCCCGTTACCCACCTCGCAAGCTTTTGGGTTAGCAAAAACATTTTGTTTTTGCATTCCTGTTGTGCAACTTAGAGGGACAAATTTGAGACAGGAATAATCAACAATTTTGTAGTTTCAAGATTTTGTATAAGTAGAAATGTGCCTATATGATTTTAAGATGAGGCAACAAATTTTTTTTTTAAGATTTTACTAGTCTCAATTTTCGAGTTATTAGAGCCGACAAGTAGGTCCCTTTTCCCAGATTTTACCAGTGGATTCCTCAACAGCAGGGATTTTTAAGTCTAGATTGGATCTCGGAGCAAGATTATGCATAAGATATAGGCACATCAGCTGCTATCTACTCGCCTATGATATCATTAAAAAAAAATGGTTGAAATCAAAATCTAAGTATTTTGAAATAATCTCACATCGCGTTTTTCACTCATTATTTATTTATTAAACGCATATTTTATTTATTTTATGTATATACTGTAATACACATTTATTAAATAAAATTAATTTGAATTAACTTTACATGCGTTTCTAGTTTACATTTCTAGATTCTATTGACCGTGGGCATCATCACCTGACCACGACTGTAACCCGGTCGGAACGTCGAGTAAATAGCAAAGCATACGCGTTTAGTAATAAATAAATATTTTAAACATGTTTTAAGGGCTTTGAAGTCACAAATTGTATAGCCTGACCAAGAAAATAAAAAAAAACCTCGCCATGATGCGTAAAACTAATATCTTCTACTGACAACACCAACTAGCTATGAAAAAAGCATATGCGGCGCCCCCACAGCAAGTTTTTTTTTATTTTTCTGGTCAGACTTTTAAAGTGGCGTACTAATGACGGGCAATTGTGAGACGTTCTTATATATTTCAAATAGAGGATATTAAGGATCAATGTAAGAATGTAACCGATCAAATCCCGAAACCCTGAACCGTGTGTAATTTGACATGAAAATTAAGAGTCTTTATACAATAAATTAACTTTTTATCCACCTAGCGAGATGCACAGAGTTTTATATTAAAGAAAATTTTACCTAACTTATTTTCGTTTCTTCCCAAATTAGTCAAATTTACCTAAGTGATCAGTACAATTAAGCTTAGCAAATAAATTTATTAACAGATTCAGTTAACCCTCAATAACTAGATTACATTGTTTTTGAAATGTATTAAAACTACGCTTGTAAATATGAATGCTGGGCTTCTCGACCACTGAGAGCGCTAATGAACTACGACTTTATCATCAAACGCTCGTGAGCGTAACAACGGAACTACGGTTTCAAGTTTGACTGTCAAACTCTTGAGGTTAAAAGCTCGAGTATATAACGGTTGAGGTTTGTTAGCGATCGAGCGCTCAACGCTCATTTTTGCAAGAATTCTGAAAACTCAACAGCTACACGTATTTATTCGTAGAGTATCTGTATAATTTTTTAAAATCGAATAATTCTAATGAATTGATGTAAAAAAAATATTTTTACTGTTTGTTTTCTTCCATTTCAGGAACAATCAACTACCCTATTTACAATATACGACGATATATGTAGATGGCATATCGGTAATGAGAAAGAGATGGTCGGAGACTAGCACATGACGAGATTTTACGAGACTGATTAAGTTACACTTCACAAAAATGAAAAACGAATGTCTCTTTCTAATTTATGACGTGCCATATATCGTTACTGCCGGTTATTTATATAAAAGCTATCTACAATATCTGTCATCCTAAACGTTTTTGCCACATCCATAACAAATTTATTGATACTGCGCTGTCGCACACTCGGTGCCGGCGTTAGCGTTAATGACGGTCGTGGCGCCCCCTTTTAGGGCATGAAGGGAAAATTTCTAGAACAAAACTGATGTGATAATCGAGCCGTTTAGTTTTAAATATTTCTAGAAACCTTTTTGACACATTTTCCATTAGCATTTACCCAAGCGCAGATGTACAATGTTTTTGATTTTACGGTCATCGGAAAATTCAGCGCCCCTGCAAATTTGGCCCTTCGCACTCTAACGCCATCATTGCACTTTCTATACCCATCTATCGTATAAATCACAAACACGGATGTTGGAGTCTGAGCCAAATGTGGGGATAAGAACATCTCTATCTCTTTAACCAATTCCATTACTCTTTTTACATTCCACTACACGTTCTTTCTGCTCACGTATCCTTTGATTGCTGCCCAAGTCATCTCTATGGGGTTTAAGTCTGGATGATACGGCCTTGGCACGTCGTGGCCATTTTCAACGAGTAATCTTTCAATCTATATTTGTGCAGTTTTATTAAATGGTACAGTTGAAGTTTCAGCATTTCTAGATTGTGTTCCCTGAATTCCCTTTTCACTGAGCTAAGACTGCATAACTGATTTTTTAGAATTGGAGGTTGGCGCTGATTCGTACTGCCTTGTGCTGATTATATGTACCTAGTAGGAAGCGTCATCGACTACCACTACGCACTTTGGCGGAAGATTGGCGGTAGCAGCTGGGTTTAAAGCCATTTTTCGTAATTTTCAAAATTCATGTGGTAGTCGTATAATCGGCCGGCCTTCCTGATGATATTTTTTGTAATTTCTTTAAATATTCAATCCGTTTTAATCTAATATCTGTTTTTTCTATAAATATTTACCTACTGGTTGTTTTCCTATTTTTTCCATTGGAACCTCAGATTTTTAATGATTCCACTGAGACTTTTCCAGAGCCCTGGAAGTTTGTCACAGCGTAGTTTTACATGAAGTTTTCTTAGTCTGCAATTCTTTGTATGTAATATGAAAATTATGTACACATCTTTTAATTACGCCTTAATCAAAGTTGTAAATTTTGACAATCAATGATTTTTCTCGCACTTTTTTTCATGGGGTCCGAAAAACCGACGAAAAGGTCAGATTCATTGGCGTCCTTTATAATTCGCTGTACAGTATAGACAGTCCAGTGGCCTCTGCGGACCTTTTTTGTACCTAAAATAAAAAAAAATATCTACATATTATATTTAAGAAAATAATCCTGTAGCAGTAGCTATAATAAATTTATATGTTTTATTTAAAAAAAAAACTGTAAATGTACGTTATTCAATCCTTCATCAGCTTCTTTTTCCATATACATATAGGTACTTGTTGACGTCATAAATTAATTTCCTCGCTTGCCTTCGTAATGTCACATTTCGTCGCAGCATTATTGATTTTAATTAAAAACAGTAGGCACTGAAAATATTTAATATATTAATTTATTATTATTAAAAATATATAAATAATTTGCACTCGGCTGTACAGCCGTAAGGGGTGTGACTACAACTGATGTGCTAATCGGCGAGCGTGCGGCATTGTGCCGCGCCCGTCCCGCCTCACTTCATACCCCAAGATCATACCTTCATCGGTGTCTAATATTATACATACTGCCATTACTATTTATTTACCTATAGTCTTTCCATTTTGTTATTAAAGAGATTAAAGAGAGCTGTGAACAGAATTCTACAAGGTCGGCGGTGCACCCGCAAGCCCTCTGGTGTGGCAGGTGTCAATGGGTCGCGGTGCCCACTTACCATCATGTGGCCCGCCGACTCTTCTGCCCAGGGCCGTCTTAAGTCTATTCTGCGCCGGGGTGCGGGAGTGTATCCTAAGACAGTCAAACATCCTATTGTGTATCCTATGACAGTCAAATATCCTATTGTGTATCCTATGACAGTCAAATATCCTATTGTGTATCCTATGACAGTCAAATATCCTATTGTGTAATTGTTTACTATAGCGTTATATTTTTTCATTACCTTTAAAAGGTGAGCGCCCGGGGTGCACCGCACCCCTTGCACCCCCTGGTAAAGACGGCCCTGCTTCTGCCATCTATACCATACAAAAAATATTACCTACAGATTGTTAGAGATGTCCAAATTAGCTATTGGATTTAATTCTAGTGCAATTTTGCATCGATTAATAATTATAATTGGTTTAATTTAGTTGTTCTATTTATTATTTTATTTAATACGAAAACAACCATTTTAACCGGTTACATCGGAGGACATTAAATATGCATATTAGTCTTAATATTTTAATTTTGATATTGTTGGTATTGTTTCATTTGTAAGACAATAACAGAAAATTAGTATCTACCCTCATACTTACATTTGTATATCCACGTCTATGAATTACCGTACCTCTAATTACATCATACTTTACTGCATTTTCGGACGCGTTACGGGTGTTTTCGGATTAGTCGATGGCCAATGTTTTCATAATGTATCTTTACCTACACTTACAGTAATTCATATCGATTCATTAAAATTAACTCTGTCCCATCCCTTTAATCGCACCAACAATAGAATGTAACCGTAATTACAAAAAAGGCTTTTCGCACAATACAAAATTATCGGTGAATTGTATTTCACAAATGATAAATGTGGTGACTGAATAAATTTACGTATATATATATATATATATTTATTATCTAGCTGTAGATAGTGACTATTTTTTTGGACAAACAAATTACGTTACGTTCTATAGCAACTGTACCTATAACAAAATGGAAATACTATATTAAGTAGTTTCATAAATAGCACGCCACTGGCTGCAAGTAATTAAAATTATTATTATTAAAATATTTCGATTTTAGTTTCATTTTTAATATCTTAAGTTATTTATTACCTTTTTCTAATTTCTGTGCTTGTGATGCAACGAGGTCATTTTGAGATTTATGACTTTTATTTGATGGTTATGTTATATACCTGCTGGAGTCATTGACTTGGATGCTAAAAGCAGTCAGTGTTTGAAAATTAACCTCTATTCAGACTACATGAGGTTATTTTCGGCAGACGAGAACACAGACCACCTGGTGACAAGTGGATAGGTACTGTCGCCCATGCATTAGGAAAGCTGGCAGTGGCGGATCCGGGATTTTGGTTTGGGAGGGGCTGGACCCAGCTGAGGGTAGATAGGCTTTATCAAGGTAAACACTAAAAAAGCCCACACAATTTTATTTTGCTCATTTAAGGCATAGCGAGTCTCCTCGGATAACTTTTTGCAAATTCTTCAATGACTTCCAAACAGGTTGTAGGCTGCCAGATATATCTTGGTGAGTATACGAGGGCTGTAATAAGTACCTGGCCTAGGCCAGAGTTAGCGCTGCTAGTAAAAAGTGATATTTTTCGTAAATATAACCTTTCACAACAATACTGTCAAACTGTCAAGTTGCTGCGTAGTTTATTTTGTGAATTAGTTTTAGTTAGCCAGCCATTTATTTGAAACAACTTTTGTGATTTTACAACAATGGAAAAAAAAAATATCGAGCAGTGATAAAATACTTGTTTTTGAAAAAAAAAAAAAAAACAAATGAGATTAAAATGGAGCTCAGCGAAGTTTATGGGGACTGCACCTTCGTTATCAACACTAAAATTTTGGACAGCTGAATTCAAACTTGGCCGTACAAGCATTTTTGATGAAGATCGTCCAAATGAGGTTACCACTTCAGAAATGATTGAAAAATTCCACGATATCGTGATAAACGATCGGGGAGTGAAAGTGCGTGAGATTGCTGAGACTATTGGCATCTCAATTGAACGTGTGCAGAATAGTTTAGCGCGCCCGCATACCCCCTGGTGTTGCAGGTGTCCATGGGCGGCGGTAACACTTACCATCACGTGGGACCGCTTGCTCGTCCGCCTACTAGTCTGTAAAAAAAAAACTCATTTGGATATGAAAAAGCTTTCCGCAAGATGGGTGCCGCGATTGCTCACAATTGACAACAAACACACGTGTGTCAAAGCAATTAAACAACTTTGAACGGTTTAAATCGCGTATATTTAACATTATTTATATCCCGACGTTTCGAACACTTTGCAGTGGACGTGGTCACGGGGTGACTAATTGATTTTATTTGTCACTTGAGTTATTAAGAAATTATTTGAACTACCGTCTGAAATTTTTTGAACTACCGTCTGAATTTTTTTTAATCATAACATTCCCTATGCACGCAGTATTCACTCACGGTGTCCAGAGGTGTTGCAGTATTGCGTTGGCCTTGGGATTTAATTAATTTAATGACTGGATCCCAAACCGGTGGTACTTGCAAACCATCTTCTTTATTGAAATTTGGGTGTTTCTTGATTTCAATAGCCTCGCGTAACATTCTTGGCATGAACCGGGTCTCTCTAGCGAGGATTTGTGGATTATCAAATCGAATGTAATGGTTGGGTTTGTCCAGAACATGTTCACAAACTGCAGACTTGGTCGAGCGTCTGTTCTTCATGTCAGCTATGTGTTCTTTTATCCGGATACCGATGCTCCTCTTTGTTTGCCCAATGTATGATAACCCGCATTCACAATCAAGCTTGTAAACACCTGCGTCTTGTAGGGGGATATTGCTCTTGACAGGTCTTAAAAATTGGCTAATCTTCTTGTGCGGCTTGAAGTAAGTTTTAATTGAAGCTCGTCTTAAGATATTGCCAATTTTGTCAGTGATGCCCTTGATGTATGGTAAGATGGCAGGTTGTCGCTCAACTGTAGGAGGCTTGGAGGATTTCTGATGACAGGATTTCTGTCATCAGAAATCCTGACAACTCTCTTGGTCATACTGTGTATAGGAAACCCACCCATACAGATAAACATCTCAATGGTAACTCAATGTGACGCATTCGTGGGAGTTTGTGATTGTTGCTTCGCAGTACTTGTTTCACATGCAGAAGCTCTTCCTCGAGGTGGTCAGTGTCACAGATGCCGTGTGCTCTCTGTAACAAAGATTTGCCTACGGTAGCCAACTGACATGGATGGTGATGGGATACGATTAATGGTGAGTACCTATTATGTCAACTTATTGAACCGTTTCAACCATCCTTTCCTAAAATTGGACAGAGAGGAGACGGATTCTAATGGAGGTACTCGTCTATAGGTATCCTCACGTAAAAAGAGCGCTGGACGTCTGTGGAAGGGACGAGTCCGCGCATCGCTACAGTTGCGCACGAAATTAGGTAGGTAGGGTGAGTGGTCCAACAGTTAACCACCTAATTTTCTGATCATCATAGCGCGTAATTGGTAATTCAAAATATATAATTATCTGCAAGGTACGAAGTAGTGGTTTATTGGCTACATATTTGCATTTAATAAATGCTGAATTTACTTCAGATTTTTTGCAGATATGAGTTTTTAAAAAAAATGGGGATTGGCTAACTGTGTCCACACTATAGTACACTATTAACCACAGGGTGTTCCACAGTTAACCAAAGTGTACACATTTAACCGCTATATATGATTTATTAATTTCTTAAATAAAAAACAATATGAGTGGTATGAAAATGAGTCTTTTATTATTTAGTACTTTTAACAGTTGACTTACAACTAATTATTAGGTAACTTTATAATGGCACAGTTCAGTCTCAACATTGTTAATCTTAAAGTGGTGAATCTTTTTAAATTATGTAGGCACTTAAGATACTAACTAGCATTCTCAATCGAAAACTATCAAAGTTTTATTAGTTTCAGGTAAATTCTTAAAATAATTATCAATCGTATTTTAATCACTAACTTAAGAAGTGTAGTAACAAGAAATAAATAAAGGTCTAAACCTTTAACGCAAGTTTCACAGGATTAGTTATTCGCAAGTTATTTAATATTAAATGATCTCAGTCTCAACAAACTTATTCTAAAATTAGTAAAGTCTTAGTAGGTTTTGGTAAATACTTAAAATAATTATCAAATTATTCGTATTTTTATCAAAAACTTAAGTATAATAACAAGAAATAAACAAATATCTGAACCTTTAACGTAACCTACGTTGTCACAGCATTAGTTTTTCTCGGTCTCACAATATTTAATCGAGAACTATAGTAGGTAAGTAGGTAATGAGCTATATATATATATAAAGCTTTGTTACAAATAAAAACCTTAACATTTAACGCAGGTTCAAGTGAGTCAAATCAAAATATACGTCAAACAAATAAGACGCTTGCCTTCGGCTGCTGCCAGTAATTTTAGGATTTGGTAATATATATTTAATATCTTTTGCCTGTACTCCTGCTGTATCAGGTTCCAGAGGCTCACAAAATGTTTGACATGCTCTACTTTTTAGTCTTAAGAAACTCACAAAAAAGTCAGAATCGTCTTCATCATCTATTGTTTCTAAAACTTTCGCAACGTAATAGACAGAGGTTTTCTTAAATGGAAATAATACGATGACATATTCTTGCTCTTTTGGATCTCGTAGTAAAGGTAAAAAATTACCGTCCAGTATAATTCTACTTTCCTCATCCTCATGTTCATTTTCACTTATATATTCTTCTCCACCAGACGACGATCCACTTGCTACAAAATCATTTTCATCTGAACTGTCATCACTTTCTATAATATCTTTTTTTCTTTCCTTAATGGCTCTTTTATTCTTTTTACTTGACTTATTTTGGGTTTTAACACCTGTGAACAGGTCTTGCTTTGCTTTTTTAATTTGTTTTTTGATTACTTTTATTTTCTTTGCAGCAATAGCATCCTTTTCAGGCGTATCCGTAGCGATCATGCTTTTCCCAGGAGTTCTACGCTTTTTTGGATCACGTGGTTTCGCTTTTATTGGTGGCATAAATTCCTTGGGCGAAATAAACTTTGACGGACCGGCAGCTTCTATTATACGAGGCGTGATATCTTGGTTGCCAACTTCTTTAAGCACTCGTGATAGAGCTGGCGAATGGAAAACTTCTATTACTGGAGGTGTGATATCGCTATCAGGGTTTCTGGACAAATTTTGTTGCAGAGTAACATTCTCACGCACGGGTAATGGATCTTGTAATTCGGGAGCTTTAATTATTGGTAGTGTGGTGTCGTCATCATGGTTTCTTGGCAAGTTAACTTGCAGATCAACATCTTCATGAACTAATAATGAAGCTGGAAAATGGGGAGCTTTAATTATTTGTAGTGTGGTGTCGTCATCATGGTTTCTTGGCAAGTTAACTTGCAGATCAACATCTTCATGAACTAATAATGAAGCTGGAAAATCGGGAACTTCAATCATTGGTGGCGTGATATCGTTATCTCGACTTGTGGAACCAACGTTCTCAAGAATAGAAGGAGATGTGGAAGACTTTTCTCGTTGATCATCAATTTCTTGTACGACCTGTGGCCTATCTGTTACGGTACTAGGCATGAAATCGACTTCCGTAAAAATGCAGTCATCGAATGGGAATATTCCAGTTTTCTTGAACGCATTTACTATGTTTATCGGAGTCATAGATTTCATGTATGCAGAACCAACACACTCAGCAACATTGTATATAGTTAGAGGTTGTCCTGGATGTCTCAATAGCCATGAATCTACAGCTGCATTATAATACGACTTGAATGGGCCGTTTAATCCAACATCAAGTGGTTGAAGTTTGGCAGTAGTATGCGGATGGAGAGTTAAAACAGTGACACCCGAAGACTTAGCCAGATCTAGCGCTTCAATTGAAAGATGGCTTTCGTGGTTATCCATTATTAATAGCACAGGATTTTCTTTTGAGGCTGAAACATGCTTTATAAAATGTTTTATTACATCCACGAATATTTCAGCATTCATCCACCCAGAAGCTGCAGCTAAGCCTAATGTGCCCGGTGGCGCTCCATGTATCATGTGTGGTTGAAACTTTTTTCTCGGAAAAACCATAGCCGGTGGCAAAGCTTGGCCAGTCGCACTGACAATGCAACATGTTGTGACTAAGGTACCTCTTTCGCCACTTGTAACCTTTGCTGTATTCGTGCCTCTTCGTGCTAGTATTTTTCCTGGTCGTTGGACAGTTGTCGTTGAAGTTTCATCCAAATTGTACACTCTAGTACCATCTGCAAAGCTCGGATGCCTTTCCATAACTGATTTTAAATTTCTAAAAAATGACTCAATGTTGTGCTTGTTGAAAGCAGTTGCCCGGGCTAAGCTACAGGCTTCTGGCTTCTTCAGTGAAATTTCAGGATGTCTTTTCCTGAAGGAACGCAGCCATTCAAATCCAGCCATTTCTGAATCTATCCATGATTGTGGTATTTTTAAATTGTTGGCTTTCGCCATTTGATAAGCAACGCGTCGGCAATCTTTAGTTGTTAGTCCGTAAAATAATTGAGCACAATATTCAATATAATCTGATAATTCTTTTTCTTGCTCTGTTGTAAAAATCTTGTTAACTTCATAATTTGGTGTTAAACGTACCTCTGGATTTATTTTGATTTTATTCACATACAATCTGACCGTCGGATATTTAAGCTGGCATTCCTCGCTTGCTTTTCTTATACTCATCCCAGATTTCACCAGCTGCATTGCTTTCCTCATAGCATCTTCAGTATGTCCTCCTCGTTTTCTAACTGTTGTTTTATTCCGGCCCATCTGTAATTAAAATAAGCAGGGCAACATTTAACCACCAGTTGGTACACAATTAGCCATGGCTAACTGTTGAACATATGGGTTTGGTTAATTGTAGACTACCCCTCCCCGTAAAGCGTTTGAACACTATCACTTTAAAATTATTCATACAATTGAAACCAAGCGTATGTTAATAGATGCACGAAAAGTATATTTACACGGTCAACATATACGGTTTTTTGTAATAATAAACTGAAAGATGTGAAACTGAAAAAATACTTACTTTTTTTTTAATATTTTGGCACTGATTTTCAATAATTTACTCGTAACACAACCGTTGAGCGCGTGAGCTCGCCGCCAACTGGGGAGCGGGGAGAGTAACTGTTGCGGCATCGAAATTTCTAGTATGCACGGAGCGGCAACGACGCATTTGAGAAATATGGGCGCGGATAACTGTATACGAGTGGCTAATTGTTGGACCACTTACCCTACTCATTGTTTTATATATTATACATATTACAATACTTTAGAATATACTTAAATAATTCAATTCAATAAGAACAAGTTATTACTAAAGTATTGAAATAATATATAAAACTAAGTAATTTCGTGCGCAATTAACTGTACAGATGCGCGGTCTCATCCCTTCCACAGACGTCCAGCGCTCTTTTTACGTGACAATACCTATATTTAGTGATTACCTTAGAACTTTTTGTTTCACTATAGCACCTCTGTTCTCTCTTGGCTCTTCGACGGTTATAAACACAAAAATCTTCCTTGTGTAAAAATTAAACCTATATTTTGACGGGAAATAACAACTGCTGGAAAAGCAGCGGGATCTTTCCGTGTCATATTTTTATATTTATTTGTTTATTTGAATAAAATAGTCAATTTGAAATTACAAAGCATTTTAATTACCTGTTTTTAATACCTCTTGCAGCTTACGAGCGCGCGTCAACCTTGCTTATGGATAAATGTCTTCAACTCATTCGCGAAAAGTAACTTTCGGGAGTATAACGTACCTATCACCGAAATGATGCAAAATCTGCGATAGGTACTTCAACTAATTTAAAATATACAAAGCCGTTATTTTACACTGCCCTAGTAGGGCTATGGGAATGCAGCATGCACTCTCCCCCTACCAATTTTCTTTATCTTCTACAACCAAATTATTTTGCTCCATTGTGAAAAGTAAAAAAGTGGTAATTCAATACCGATTCCTCAAGGTTTGAAGGAAAAGCTGCCAAAGCTGGCCAACAAGCGTGCAATTGTGCAACAAGCGTGTGTGCCGAGTGTTTGGAAACGGGCTTTTATCAAACCTGTCTAAGTCAGGTGACAAAAAAATGTAATGATTACAGACCCATCACTATTTAGTCTTGTTTTGCAAATG
Organism: Sesia apiformis; assembly: GCA_914767545.1. Classification (NCBI taxonomy): domain Eukaryota; kingdom Metazoa; phylum Arthropoda; class Insecta; order Lepidoptera; family Sesiidae; genus Sesia; species Sesia apiformis. The sequence continues at coordinate 1,011,050 of OU611964.1, forward strand.
TGTTTGAATCTATACTATGTATACCTACACCTATGTAAGGAGTTATATCGTTCCTCAACAGGTTAGGGGTAAGTCGACTACAAGTAATATTCTGGAATAGTGATTTTATTTGGCCTGCTTACAATGACAATTGTCAAGTGGCCTGATTTTCAGAAATCTCAAATAGGAAATCTCTTGGAATACATGACACCTTATTGCGTTGGATAGTCTTATCTTATAGTCTGGGTCTATTATAGGTAATCGTAGTCAGCTACTGTCCCGGAATGAGCTAAATGCGCGCGCGGTGTGAGGTGTGGGGACACGAGCACACCCCCCTCCCAGCCGTCTCGCCGCACTTGTGCCGGCTAGTTAAGCGATGCGCTTGCTCGCTTTATATTGCTCTCTTATAACGTCATCGATATAACACGTGTTGGGTAGATTTTACTATACTTACTTGTTAAAATGAGCGACCAAATCTGATTCTGACTTGTCTGCATCGGGTGTTACAAATGATGATTGTAGTGACTAATTTTCATTCAAAACAATATGATAGTCTTTTGTGTCTTTTAGTACTTTAAAGTTATTTTTTATTATTATTAATAATGTAATGCGTAGTAGATTTTTGTTGTTATAATATTGTTTTTTTTATATTTCTCTCAATTAGTAATTTTTGTATTTGTCGCGGCTCCACATCGCCGCTTCAACATTTTTTTTATTATAATATTCAACTACCGTCACAAAATATAGGTAGCCTGCCGTTTTGGCGCTTACCTACATGTTTTTAAATACAAAGTGTCAGTCAATCAAAGTCGTGAGCCGAGACGCACTAACATTGCATCTACCAATAAAACCAGTCACAACAAGCAAACCTTTCGGGTTTTATTTCGACAAAGGATTAAACTCGCAGTGTCTCCTAGCGTAGACAGTATTTTTTTCATTTTGTTTTTTAGTAACTTCATTTTTCAAAACTAAATATTAAATACCTATTTAAAACTAAAAATTATGTATACCTACTTACATAATTTTGACATTTTTACTTACATATTATCTAATGTGTGATAAATAATAAATAATGAAAGTAAATAAAAATAAGTGATGTTTTTTATAATTACATAGTCGTGTTTTATTTTTGACCGCGATATTTAAATGAAAAATATCGACTTTTACCAATATCGATATACCTATCTTTCACTAAGATCATTGTGGTACAACACTAAAAACAAGTGACATAAAACGGTCACATTCCTTCCGGCGCATTCAACTCGTTCCGGGACTATAGTTGCACTGGGTGATTTTGAATCCAAACCTACTCATGTAGGTACCGTCTGGAGTACCACAAGCATCTCATTTACAGATTACATAACCGCTCTCTCTTAAAAACGCTGACGATTTAATTCTTTGCTCGTATTAATTCACCCAGAGACTGTCAAACTTCAGTCAGAACTCGATTTGTTGAATGACTGATGTGAAGACAATAAAATGAGTCTTAATATTAAGAAATACTCTGTGATTTCATTCGTTGGAAATAGGTCCATTATTAAGTACAATTACTTGATACGTTACAGCGGCTTCACGACCGGTCTCTTGAAAGGCCACTAGGGCCACAAGAATTTAGGCATTCCGAAAAAAAAACGTTACAGCGGCAGTCGGTACCTAATTCGTGATCCCGGGGTAATCTTTAACTAGACATTTTTAAACAGCATATTGAATCCACAGCTTCTTACATGTATTTCCTAAATTCTGTAGTGTGCTTTATAAATAAAAATTTATAAGAGAAACCCAAAGGTTTCAAATCAACTCATGGACAGCGGAATTATTTCGAAATAATGCGTGTTTCCATGGTAACTTTACTTCATTATTTCAACAACTCAATAAGTACTGAGCACGTAGATTACGTAGGTCGAGGACGTTTCTAGCAGGTGTTTTATACAACACAATGTACTCAAAGGAATCTCCTATTAAAGTTCACCATTCACGCAGATTTAATTTACCTACAAACCTTACGATTTGTTAGTTTTCTTTTTTTTTTTTTATAGAGAAGAGGGCGGACGAGCAAGCGGTCTCACATGATGGTAAGTGTTACCGCCGCCCATGGACACCTGCAACACCTGGGGGTATGCGGGCGCGCCGCCGACCTTGCATATTCCTATTCACAGCTTTCTTGAAGAACCCCATGTCGTAGTTTAATGGGAAGACCTCTTGAGGCAGTTCGTTCCACAGCCTACGGGTTCGCGATATAAAATAATTTTTGGACCGAACAGTACGCGACACCTCCGTATCTAGGAAATGCGGATGGACCGCACTTCTGTGACGGGAGGTGCGGTTGTAGAAACCCGAGGTGGGAATTATATTGAACAATTCTTCAGAGCATTCCCCATTGTACAGGCGGTAGAACACACAGAGAGATGCAACGTCTCTCCGAACGCTGAGGGGTTCTAAACTGCCCGTGAGTTATTGGTATTGATCAAACAATATACAAAGATGAAGAATTACGGGGCTGAAATTGAGGCATTTGCAAAGCGGTCAAATTTACCACCTCAACATAGTCTGTCATTTGGCGGCAAAAACTACCATTAGTTTTTCCCTTTTTACAATAGGTAACTCAGTTGTACGTCACAAATAGAAAAAAATGCATATTTGTATCATACACTTTTTATGATTGTAATGTAAAATATTTACTTATATATATATTTTTATATTAATGTTTTATTTTCATTGTATTTTTTATACTTACAATAACATTAAATTCATTATCGTTACTCAACAATATACCCATGTTAATCAACAAAAATACAATGCATTTTTAGACAAAATCGAGGAAATAATGCGATATGCACTTAAGTGATGAGTGGAGCGCTTTATTGGCGTGCCTCAAGGTCGCCCATGCGAGGCCTCTGACTGGAAGTTAACTTTCCTGTGTTTCTGTAAGGTCGATTCTACGATCATATAAGTTATTAGTTTAAAATATTAGTGTTGGTATCAATGTCTGGAGTGGGTCGTGACCATTCTCACCCCCTCTTATATGGGATATTGGACAGTAATTTAAATTACCTTCTTTTTTATGGACGAAGGCGGCAGACGAGCATACAGTCCACCTGATGGTAAGTGGATACTGTCGCTCATAGACACCCGCGATACATGCCAACATTAGTCCAAATTGACAAACGATGGCACGCCCCCGGTTACGCTGCCTACCTTTGGATATAGGGATTTGGGGAAAGCGTTTTAGCTGCAAAAAACAGAGAATTAGAGAGAGAACGGTGCTTATCTATAATATTGTATGTAATGATAGATATCCATAGTTTTTATAGGCGCCCCAAATAAAATCAACATGTTCCAACACACCTGAGATATATCTCAAATGAAAGCTTTTAATTCATAAATCTTTTGTTTTTTTTGTATGGACGAAGGTGGCAGACGAGCATACAGTCTACCGGATGGTAAATGGATACTGTCGCCCATAGACATCCCTGATACATGCCAACATTAGTCCAAAATGACAATCGTTGGCACCCCCGGATGCACTGGGTACCTTTGGAGATATAGGAATAGATTTGGAGAAAGGGTTGGGAAAATGGGAGGGATACGATGGGAATGGGCTCTGGCACATCTCACTCACTACCGTACATTACGGATATAAGTAATAGGAAATGCAGTACATTTCAAGGTAGTATTCTGTGAGAGGGGTAACGTGGCCAGTCGAGCGCGCCCAGCAGCTGTTGGATTGCAGCGTGCACTTCCCCCCTCAAAAATCTCACCAAGCATACTAGGGTACTAACTGAATAAACTTTAAATCATGAGTATCATGACACTATACGACGTAGTTACGTCACCAAGGCCCTTACTGTTGATAGCTGGGTCAGCAGAACCGGGTGGCTGGCCGAACCCATAGTTCTCGGTTCTAGGAAACTAAGCATTTAGGATGTAGTGATAAGAAATTACTTTTGTATTTAGATTTAAGATTAATTAAAAGCATGGGATAAATACCGGCATCAAGCTGTGCCACTTGTCTCCAATGTATTCGGTTTTAAAAGGTATTTTTGTTGCTCCCGAAACTTGACTACGTACTGATTGCATCCAATGTCTTGGATGTGAAAAAAAAACGTGTGCGATCAGGGGACCCCCGTCAGGAACGAGGATCCTCACGCATTTTTTTTTAAACTCCGAATGTAATTCGAAATAAAATCTGTATAGTTCATAATAATCTGTATTGTTCAGTGAAACGTTGGATTCGTGATTGCACTATTGTCTCTCTATAATGTAAATATAGTATAGTAAACTATAGTATAGTATACTCTTGCTATAGTAAATAGCAAACACTCGAATGACATGTGCGATAAACGTATGTAAACAGCAAGCAATTGCTTCAAGTTATACAATTTTATTGACTTACTTTTCTAAATCTGTATTTTGGATACTTTCTTTAGTTTCCATTTCTCAAAACCTTATTACAATAATGTGACAATATTATAACTCACGTATGATTTAAAACAAACAAAAACAACAAATACATTTTAACGCAATCGTTTCGTGTTTAGTATTTAGGTTATACAACCGGCCACGCACTAGTCTGCACATCGCTCTCGATACTCGCATGCACACACACACAGAGAAAGAGAAAGGGGGTAAAAATCTTACGTGACGTTACAATTTCTCTCGAATCACACCTACCGCAAGCCGCGTAAAGGAACTTCGTTCCAAAAATATTTTCTAGCGCCTACTAAAACCATGAATAAAATACCTAACATATTAATTAATTACCATAAAATAAACGAAACATCATCACGCCACTGGCGGTGTCGTTGCCCTGGTATAAAACAATTCGCAACGATACCACCAGTGTGCAACGTTGTGGTTCAATGGTGTAGTTGGTAACCAACGAAAATATTTTTTTTTTATGGACGAAGGTGGCAGACGAGCATACAGTCCACCTGATGGTAAGTGGATACTGTAGCCCATAGACATCCGTGATACATGCCAACATTAGTACAAAATGACAAACGTTGGCACGCCCCCGGATGCGCTGCCTACCTTTGGATATAGGAATGGATTTGGAGAAAGGGTTGGGGAAATGGGGAGGGATAGGATGGGAATGGGCTCTGGCACATCTCACTCACTACCGAAACACGTACGTACATTAGGGAAATAAGATAAAGTGGGAAATGCAGTACATTTCAAGGTAGTCTTCTGTGAGAGAGGGGTAACGTGGCCAGTCGAGTGCGCCCAGCGGCTGTTGGATTGCAGCGTGCACTCTCCCCCTCCTATAGGTAACGCCCTTCCATTCGATGGCATCTCATAGAGGGTAATAGTGGGGTAAATGAAACTACTTATCCCTTTACTCCCATCCCCATTCCATTCTTCAAAAGATAAATGAAGGGTGTAATGTGATGAAGAATGCACCTCATCACATCATTTATACTGTACTGTCTCTATTTACATAAATACTTAGGTACTAAAATTATACAAACTGAGTTTGTTTATAACTGCGTCAGACACAAAAACTACAGAACCAATTTTGTAATGGTTATAGAGATGTTTGGATTGGCGCCAGAGTGAAGACAAGGCGGGTCGCCAGTATCATATACAGTACATTCAACCATGGGCGTAACCACGGTGGCGCGCTTGCCCTCCTGCCAAAAGGACGAATAAATAACAGACTTTATGCAATACAATATCTCCATTCAAAAATAATAAGAAAATTATTTACTTTGTTCCACCCTGGGTAAAACTCTGGTTACACCCTTGCATTCAACCCCCATCGACAGAAAAGACACGACGAATTTATTTAGACTTTATTAATCGCAATAATTAAAACTGCATTGAATTGCAATACCTTTATTAACATAAAGAGATATACATAATCAATCATAAATATATATAATAAAGCACCTAATTCCGACTCCCTACCTTAATACGACCGCTGACTTTTTAACTAATATCTATTTAAATAATCGCTTTTTCGAAATGAAAGATGTTGCAACGTTCCAATTTGAAAAAAATAAAAAAAAAGTTAATAACCCATAACCATACCATTTTTTCGTCCACCGCTGGACACGGGCCTGCTCATGGACATTATCTTGTGCATGTGGGATCTGTAGCCTTAGAACGGCACGCTGGCCATGCGGGTTGGGGAGTACACTCTTTCAGAGGTGGTGTAGTTGCTCAGGGCTTGTGGTAGTGGCCTCGTTGGCTCTTAGTCGTCGTGTCGTATATTCACGAGAAGAGATGGGCTAGTGCTATTTTAAATCCGGCCGATATCATACAACCAATTTAAACAGATATCTCAGTGGTCGCATTAAGGTGCGATTTAGGTAGCTTTGCGTTTCTTAAGATTGTTTTCTAATGGAGGTATAAACACCATACAGACTGAGGTTTTCCTTGCTATTAAAAGCAAAGAATAACATTTTAAAAGGCAATGAAATGGTGTTAGAGCCCCCAATTAAAAAACAATGTCTACTACAAATATCAAATTAAAAACGTTTAAATTAATCAAGTTTGGTTCGGTTTCATTAAGGCACTTCTAAGGCCATTACGATTGCGATTAAAGCTTAATTATTACTTAATACTTAAGTCTAAATATTCAAATATGTATTTATTGTAATGAACATTATACGCCTATTAAAGTCAACCATATGGTTATCTATTGACAAAAGTAGCTCTTTCAAAAAACATTTTCTACAATGAAATTTCACTAATAATAGCGCAAAGCCTAATACCGACATCCTACCTAAATCCGTTTTACGAATCGTAAGAATTGTATAGAGCTTCATAAGTAAATAAAGCTATATATTGCTACGAATTTTAATTGAAAAAGCACCCATTTTAAAAGATATTACTTAAAAAAACTTAGTGGTCGTGGTCGGATTTAGGTGGGAGGTCGGTATTAGGTAGTGTTGCGTTATGTGACGTTATCTGAGCAAAGGGACCTTATTGTCGGAATGGACTGATTTAAGATTTTCCTTGGTCAATTTTTCTTTTATTATGGATAGCGCAGACCAAGAGAAGCGTAGCGCAGCGCGGGTTTTATTAACCTTCGCCAGCCCTTAGATGGAAACACGCCTTAACATCTCATTTTTAAGAGTAATAAAAAATAGATTTTTGTTTTTAAGTTTTCACTGGTGTCAATATCGGGGAAACTAGAACCAACAAAAAGGTCCTTTTCTCGGACAATATCACATATTATTTTCCAAAATGAAGTCTAATTATAATAGAGACGTTTATTAATTAAATAAAAGAATAATGCCCTTTAGCATGGGTGTAATCTAATTGAAAGAAAATTGTATGCTAGCCACAATAGGTACTAGACATAAATTAAATTCTGCATTTTTGCCATGATTTTAATAGGGCCTCAAAATCTCAATGGATTTTACGATCTAGATTACTTAGGCCAAATAATTAAACGACGCTCTTAGGGTACGGCCGGTGTGAGCGCGGGGCGGGAAGCGGGACCGCGATCGGCTGTTTTTATAACCTGTCTACAGTTAAGCAATTCTCGTTGTGAAAGAGTCTGTTTGTATAGGCAATGGTCTCCTTCAAAATTTCTTAAGAAGTTTTATTTAAATGAAGTGCATATTTGCATTACATTATAGTGCTTTGAGATTATCACATTCGAAGAAGTCAAAACTGTAGAGGTATTAAAAAAAAAAAATTCACAGCAAAAGCCGCAAAACGACATGAAACATCCGCTCCTGCTCAAAACCCTCGCAAGTGCCGCCGCGGAATCCGTTCTTCGTGGCGCGGTCATAGCGACCACACCTCAGGCGATGTGTGCGAAAAATACGCAGTGGATTCCGCTGCCCTGACGCGGCTACCTAGGCCACAGCCTTAGATTTAGTCCGAGTCGCGAGACCTTATGCACTGTGTAAAGAGGTTAGTTTCCAAGCACTGATAAGTCTAATAAACTTCTATTTATCGCTTTTTTTTTGCTTGTTAGAACTTATATTAAAATTAAATCGATATAGAATAAATGAAAGAGATAGATATACAATACGAATAAATGAAAGAGATACAGTACGATATCGAGCATTTGCACATCTGGGCAGTTTTTATCTGCGACATAGGACTCCCTGAGCGACATTCATTTGGCACGTCCGTCATTTGGCATCAATACGTCTCGAGTACCGCCTAACGAACACTAGGTCATTTGCTCTTTGCTGAACGATAAAAATAATTTAGACTTTTCAGATCGATTGCAAACTCGCTATCCGTCGACAGTGGGACAAGCGCTTTAATTTTCAACTAGAAGAATGAGATTCATAATGCAGTTGAGTGAATTATTTAAATATTAATAAATATGTATGATTATTATAACATATATTTAAAAGAGAGAGTTTATTTGCATTATGTTGTGCTAGATAAGCATTCAATATGCAAAATTATGATAAGATAACGTTTTTGGTCGACTTCTGAACATGAGATTAAATCTTAATAAAAGTAAATAAAGATTAAAAATGAGATTAAAAACTTTCAGTTGAAAGCACCAACTTTTAAAAATATATCTTACTATCGAAGTAAAGAGATATCGGGTACATATTAAAAATCTAATTAAATTCGAAAATTCCCAATCAGTTGTGATTGAGGTTAACTTGAAATCAGTCTTACAGTTTAAAATATTAAGTACAATGCTTCAGAATACAAAAAAAAAACCATTAAAATTTAAAGACATTAAAACATTTGAAGACTTCTTTTTGAGCGTTTTAAATAAGTTTAATACCTTTTAAATAAGAAACATAAAGGATTTAAATTTAATCCAAAAAACCTGGGGCATATTAAAAACTTTTAAAAGTCATTAAATTTCAAGTCTGTTTACAAAATTGCCTAGTTTTATTTCAAATAACTTATTATTAGAAAATAAATAAATAATATGAAAACAGTCATGTCTATGGTTAACTGCGTTTTAAAATGAGCGGAAATTGCTTTAACAATCTAATTTACATAGATAAACTTTTTTGGACATATAGAATGTAAAAAAGACAGACTTATGCTCCGGTTATTATAGGAAGAGCTTTGACAGCTGACATAAATCTTTAATATGTAGTAAAAATCATTTTACCACATGATAGACCTGAATATTTTTTTTTTATTTTATTGTTATGTTATGGACCTATTGACATAAGAAAGAAACGGGCATTTTAGTTAAATACACAACGGTCAGCGCTGTTCCAATGATAACCAGACCATAATGCCTTATGGCATTCTCTACCAGTCAATCTTTGGGTAAACAGAATTAAAGGGCTGCATCCTTTACTGTATTATGAACATAAAAATGAATGAATAAATTATACCTATAATTAATTAAAAAAGACGTCATTGTCCTATTATTCAGATAGTTTTCAATTTTGTTATTAATATAGATCGGACTTTTGGGTGCTATTCGAACGTTGTCACGAACATGGATATGACATTCGGGAATTGGAAATTCCGTAATCCCGATATTTCTTTTTAAACCTTATTAGAGTTTTGAAAAATGTTTAGAAATTGTATTAATTTTAGAAAAATATTATTAACTAATATTTTAGAATTTAAAGCATAAATATACCTACTGAGTTTTTTTCATACATGCAATCTCACAATTTTAAGTTAACAATAACCATAAATAGGTACCCAAAATTGAACAAAAGGAACCTTTTGACGACAGCCATAAAAATTGCTTATCTCTTGCAAAATACCTAGAAAACTATTGAGCATACCTACTGTCACTATTGTCGGCAATATTTCAAAGGCGGTAGGTATATTTGTTATTTTTCTTCGAGCTATCGCGGTTATTTATTTAAAATATTGGAGTTATAGAGGTAGTAGATCCATTTCTGTATGTTCGAGATATGAAAGATATACACAATTTTTTCGATTTACGGGGGTTAAATATATACTAAAATAGTTGTAGGGAAAGACTGATTATTTCGAATTATCGAGAATTAAAATTCGCGAAATGGAGGTTTTGGGGCTTAAAGGGAACAAGAGATTTTGGAATTGTAGAGGTTTTCAACTATCTCCTTTGCGAGGTTCTACTGTATTCTTTTTTAGCGTACCTACCATAAAATAGAAAAAAAAAGACAAACATACATATCACTCTCTTGTTGCAACTAGTGATGTGCCAGCTTTGAAAAAACATGACTGGTCGTAATTCACGTAAATCGAATTGTTAATTTCCTGATTTGTTGATTTCGAACAAGATGCCTGACGAATTCGAAAATAATAAATGTTTAAAAAATTACCCTTATAGAATTGTAATGTAACATTATTTTGTAAATTCTAGAGCCGTGGCCCTAAATTATAAATTTTGTTACTTTGGAACTGAGCTGGAGACCTGGATTAATACATAAACTACTTTTTATCCCGTTTTTCCCACGGGTTAGGTGAAACCGCAAGTCGAAGAACTTGAGTTCGTGAGATCCGAATCAAGTTAACTCGAACTGAGCGCTTGAGTTGACCCATCTCTAATCGCGAGCATTTTTTGACTCATTCGCTTACTTCGGTTTGTCGAGTGCTGTTCAGTTTGCTATCCGTGTGTTTTGTGCCATTATTTGTTGACCCCTGCGCGTTACCTGGATTTTGGATTTAACTGCATAACTTGACATTTTTGGCTTGAAAAACGGACTACGATTATTGCAACTGGACAAGTATTTAAATATGTTTTTTCCCGAAAACATACTTTTGGTGAGTATTTTATATACTCACCAATCATATATATCATATATGATATATTTTATATACCTAAGAGATTTTATGTTTTGTTTGTATTTTAAATCAAGAAATTATACCCTGTACATTTATATGAGTGTTTTATTTAGTAAACAATTATCCTATTCGGAATCTCATCATTAATATTTTTACATCTATTACTAAATACCACATTCTTAAGCATTGAAGAATTTTTTTAGTCGTATCCATTTTCTTTACATAATAGTCGTACTCGTGATTCCGACATTCATCCATATTCGATATCCCAGTGATATATGTAATTCCGAGACACGGAATTTTTCCCGGGATTTTTTTGGTCGTATCCATACTTTTGATGACATATTTTGTCAATAGCACCCAAAAGTCCGATCTATAGTTATTAACTACAATTTGTTTAAATGAGAACACGGTGCAACATAAAAGGACTTTACATCAATACAATCATATTCATCACTGCTAATAGAGGGAATGTTTTCATAAGCTTAATTCTAAAAAGGCACACATAGACCTTAAAACTATTTAAAAAAATGGCTCATTGGTTCCTGCAGGTACATCTGCAATATAAAGATGGGTTCACAATGTGCAACATTAATAACAATCAATTTGGTAGCATAGGAGTAGGTACTTTATCATATCTTGGGTAGACATCTACACAAATTCTCAATCTCTTCCATGCAATGGGATCTATAGGACTACCTTTGAAGACACACCTCATGATCGAATACTGCACACTGCTGCAATGTAGTTTTGATGACAACAAACAAACATATAGTCAATATTAGCCTGATCTGTATTACATTCTATTACATGCACTCATGAGACTTTTCAAGAAGCCAAAAAGCCCTCATGCATTTCTGGAATGGATAGTTTAGCCAAAATCATTAATCATGTTAGGAAGAGTCAACGCACAATGGTCGCTGAACTTGACTAGTTGCTGGAACTCAACTAGGGTGATGAAGTTCTATTGCAGGATACAGATCCCCCTTTGCTACCTATTCACAAGAGAGTTTTCAGCCATAATTCAATAAGGGAGCTTAGTGTGGATAGATATTCACCTATCCATGCAAATGCATGCTATCAGCAATGCTCCTAGAATTTTATAGATTCTTGGATACAAAATTCCTTTTGATTTTTTTTCATTGAAAAGATAATGATAAGTACTTATTTAAGTAGGCAGATCTTCAGTAGTACTGGTCAGGATTTGAATACCTTACAAATGTGTTACAAAATCTGTGGTAAGTTAAGCTATAATCATTTTTTATACAAGGAATTAGTTGAAGATCCAGTATCTTTTTTTGAAAAAAATTAAAATATTTGACTTATTTTTTTATACCTAGTTCATTAATATTGCACATTGATAGGTACATCTTAGTGTAAATAAGATAATAAATAACTTCTTATTCTAATTGAGAATAATAATAATTATCAAAATTGTAAAATATTCTACCCTAAGTTATATACTGAGCTTTCCTCCCTCAAAAATATTACAATTAAAAGGTTGCAAGCAACATGTTGCAACATTCAGAAGCAATTATTGCATGTTTCTACTTTCTTTCATTCCTTTTCCATCATTCAAATATAGAAAATAGTATGACTATGCATACAGTAAATATGAATCAGAATTAACTTTAAATAATGATAGTCAGCCTAAAAAAAGATATATGCACTTCAAAGTTCAATAATAGTCTATCTAACCTTTGTTTCAAAATATTGCATTTACAGCAATAAAACTGACTATAAAATGATACAGTACATATATTAATAATGGATAGGATATTTGTAACTTTATAGATAACTTAAAATATATTATAAAATGTCGTAAATAATATACAGATATAATGTTTTGCAACAAAAGTTAACTATATAGTTATGCACCCTACACTTACGCATAACATCCGCATCAGCAGAATCTGATTGCAACATTGTATAAAGGACATACGTGTCAAGAGTAATCTAATGCAACCTTGCAATAGGATGTTTATTGTTTAGTCTAAATCGCCCACCTGCGAGTGGACCTTATGCCATAAGAAACCATTGTAGAATACTTAATAAAGAAGGTCATACTGTGAAGACGTGTCGTCTTTTTAAAAAGTCAATCCCTCGAATCTCAAACTTGACTATACACTGTAAATATAATGAAATTAAGTTGTATCTTGTAAAAACTGTTCGAGCAAAAGTGACTGGTTTTCTCTGGGATAACATAAAATGAGTATTCACTCTCTTGTCAAGTGAGTCATCATTGTGAAAAAAGGCTGACATATCAACCTTGCTAAGGAAAGGCACAAGTATGATTTTTAATGAAAGCATAACAATAACATCTAGAAATTAAAAATAAATAAACTGTATAAATACAAGTTTATTATTCTTTACAGAAAACTCCAAAGTTCCTAACTTGATTTTAAATTAATGAAAATTTAACCTAAAGATTCTTGCGTTGTTCTCAAATCCCATCAAAATATACTTGTACCTTTTATTTTGAGAACAGATATGTTTTTCATAGTTTTTTGGAAAGCTTATAGAAATCAAAGTAAACTATATTAATTCTGAACAATAGCAAAGTAATGTTACTGTATTTTACAGCCCTTTCTTTTCTTGTGCATGTCTTTACTCTTCTTCTTCTCCAATCCCTCTGCAGTGATGTCTGATATTACTGACAACCTCTTTGAAGTGTTCACTCTGTCAGTCCCATGCTGGGGGCTCCCATGATCAGGAGGGAAGGTGGAACTGTACAGATTGTTGTTCTCACTGTAGCTGTGTGGAATGTTGGACACATTTGTTGGAATGTCATTTGGTGAGTTATCTGTGGGATAGTGAGATGCAGGCCTAATGCTCACTGGATCAGGGAATCGCGGCTTCTTACCTGTTGTTGGTGGTGGAGGGGGTTGCCTGTGTTGCATGGACGTTGAGGAATTAACTGTGCTGCGTATATCAGAGTCAAAGGACCTGGAATGTGTGTGTGATATATTTGAATTGCTTGAAGTGCCTGCATCAGTCTGAGGATAGTACTGTCTGGAGATTTCTTTTGACTGCAATGCACTGGCTTTCGACTGTATATGTTCCTTTTCAAACGGCTCAACATAATTCAAGTCTGAATCAACAGATTTGCACAATCGGAGACCATTCTCGCGTATCATGTCTCTAGGGTTGCTATAAGCATCACAGAGGGTTGTTTGTGAGTGTTCTGGATGCGGAAGCTCATCTTGCTGTTGGGCAACTAGACGGTGCTGTTTTTTTAAGAGAGCTTTCTGTCTAGCCTTCTCTTTCGCTCGCTGCAACTTTTTATACTCTCTCTCTTGAAGTAATCTTGCGAGCTCACCATCTTGAGCTTCTACTGCACATCTCATATCAGCCAAAAGAGAGTCCTCACCTTGTACTTCATGACTCAATTCTCTGGCTAGTTTTGCATCCCTTTCTTCTTGTTCCAGTCTCCTTCTCATCTCTTCAAGCTCTATGGGAGACAAACCAAGCTCATCAGGGTCGAGATGATCAGGTAATTGGGGTTGTGGTGGTTGGATCGACTCAGGTAAAGGTGCAGGTGGCGCAGCGCGGGAAGAACTTGGCTGTTGGAGCAGATCAGAGGAATGTAGTCTTCTTTGTCTTCGGAGATTGATCTCAGCCATTTCACGGGCGATTTCAGCGTCGATTTCCGCTTGTCGGCGGCGAGCTAGCTCCCGCAAGCGTGCCTCATGCTCAATATCCTGTTGTTCACTCAGCGCTACGGGGAAATCTTCGCGAATCAACTGGTTCCGGTACCTGTTCTCACAGAGGTGGGACGATATCTCCCTGTCCTGCAGCCGATGCGCCAAAGCGCCGTCTGCTCGTACCAGCCATTGCTCTCGGAGATCAGTCACATGGCCTACCTTTGGCATCGTGTCGTTGGTTTGGAAACCGGACATCGCTCGCGCGAGACGCTTTCTCACTATATCGATTACACAAACTTTCCAAATATTATAGATCGCTGTTCGCGGTATACCGGACGAGTTACGTTACCATAACGTAATAGTCTGCTCAATTGTGTATTAACACGTATAAACATGAACCTTGATGAGTCTCATGGAGTACGACACTGGAAACCTTTCACATTGTAAACTTTCTTCGCGTTCCGTGAGAATGCACTAACTTTTTACATTATTATTGCGAACTGTTTAAACAATAGAGAGCAATGTTTGATAATCTGTGTAATTAATCACATCGAAACGATTCACACCTCACAATACAAATGAGTCTGAGGAAAAATCCTCTCCAATAAGGAGTGACAGGTAGGGATATTCACTAAACATCGATGTATTGAATCCATTCGATGTTTACCGTTCGATACATCGGATTGATACGATGTTTTGACAAATGTTTTTCTATTCGATGTATCGATGGTTTTATTAAAAACATCGAATCAATGGAAAAGCTAACTAACGAATAATATATTTCTAGTTCACATAACTTAGTAGGTATTGATTTAATAATTTCAATTTTTAACAATTGTTACCATGAGAAAAAGTCATCTGATTTTTCTTGCGGTTGGCTGCATTGGTTAAATGAATGGATATTGGATAATTTTGTTTACTCACTCACTCGCTCCTCCCCCGCTCTTGCAGGCTGCAGTTTGCTGGTGTTTGTTGTTTGTGAATCGAAATTTACTCTAACTAATCTAAACAAGTAATTAAGTGATACGTGATAAGTGCATTTTAATATAAACTGGCTTGACGTATCATTTAATTCCATGCTCGTAGTTGAAAAGGTATGTAATAATGTTATTATGCTTAAGAATATATTTAACCTAACCTCAACTTGTGTGTGACAAACAATCTAAGTTTTTTAACATTTTGGCCCAATATTCATACTAATACACGCACTATTGCACGAATAATTCCTCTAATAAGTTATTTTGAACAAATTAAGTCACGTTTATTTTACTTTTTTTTACTTAGAATGTCGTGAATTCCGTCAATAGTGATGTGATTCTACAGAGTGGTAAATTAATCGATAAATATATACCTCCATTACTTTGTTTTCTTTTTTCAGTTGATTAAATGATGGCGCCTCCAAAGAAGAGTAACGTGTGGCAGTTTTTCACTAAAATTGAAGGAAATGGAAACCTTGCAAAATGCAAGCTTTGTCAAAAATCTATTAAATCGAGTGGCAATACGTCAAACTTGATTGGGCACGTAAAACATATCCACAAAGCTGCGTTTTTAGAAGTAAATAAAAAAAACTTGCAAGCGACGAATAATGTAAGTTCATCCGATGTCGACAGCGAAACAATTAAAATAGTCTCCAAACCTGCTGTCTCCAACCCTGAGTTACTGCCATCAACCAGTACAGCTGATACGATAGAATCGAAAAATAAAGCTTCAACATGCTTATCAACAGAAGATATCCATATCAACGATCCTCTCCCTCCATCTTTAAAGCGTCAAAAGTCGATTGTAGAGAGTTTCGAACATATAAATTCATTTTCGGAAAGTGGCGATAAATTTTTGAAAATAAATAATGCTTTGATTTATATGCTTTGTAAGGATAATCAACCATTTATGATTGTTGAAAATGAGGGTTTTCGTAATCTGATGAAAGTGATTGCGCCGCATTACAAGCTTCCCAGTAAAACGACAATAACTCGCTGGGTTGATGATAAATATGATGTATTATCAGCTGTTTTCAAAAATAAAATAAAAAATGTAGAAAACCTCACCCTTACGACAGATATGTGGACAGAAACAATGAGCATGAGAAGTTTTCTTGGGATTACAGCACACTTCGGTATAGGTATTGATTTTTTTTCAATAACTCTTGGAGTATATCAGTCATTTGAGCGTAATACTTCAGAGAACATTGCTGAAATGCTTCTTAATACTTGTGTCGAATGGAATATTAACACCGATAGAGTTTCGGCTGTAGTTACTGACAATGCAGCATCTATGATTAAGGCCGTCGATTTGGCTTTTGGTAAGAAACACATTCCGTGTTTTGCGCACACTTTAAATTTAGTTGTTCAGAACGCTTTACAACAGTGTCCAGAGTTGCGAAGTCTATTAACAAAGGTTAAAGAAATTGTTACATGGTTTAAACAAAGTAACATTGCAAGCAATGACTTAAGAAAAGCCACCGATAAAGAAACAAAATTGATTCAAGAAGTTGCAACAAGGTGGAACAGCACTTATTATATGCTTGAGAGGTTTTTAGAATTACACATTGTCGTAAACGATATAATTATCCGCCATAAAAATGCACCAGCAATGGTCAATGCGTCAGAATTGTCAATTCTCTCTTCAGTATTACAAGTCTTACGACCGCTCGAAGCTGCTACGAGAGAAGTATCCGGCGACATGTACTGCACTAGCAGCAAGGTAATTCCTTTAATCCATTGCTTAGTTTTAAAAATTCAAGCTCTCAGATTGGTAGATTCACTCGCCAATGAGTTGAAATCGATTGTGCTTAAAGAAATAGAAAAAAGAATGGGTGCTATAGAGCGAGTTACTCCACTTGCCATAGCCACTGTACTGGATCCACGGTTCAAAAAAATGCATTTCAGGGACGCACTAGCTTGCTCTACAGCAGTCTCAAAAATCAAGGACTTCATGAAAAATAATACACAAACGTTGGAAATGTCGGAATCTGATTCAGATCAATCGGAAAAATTAGAAGAGAGTTTTTCTTTATGGGAAGACCATCATAAATTAGTAAACAAGAGCTGGAAAGCAACGCAATCTGAAGATGCGATTTCTGATGAGTTATCCATTTATTTGAGAAGTCCTGTAGGACGACTGAATGAAAATCCTTTGGAAATCTGGAACGATCTCAAAATTCAGTTTCCTAAACTATATAAAATTGCTTTCAAATACTTGACTATTGTTGGGACTTCGGTCCCATCCGAACGGTTATTTTCAAAGGCTGGCCAAATAGTAAATCAGCAAAGGAATAGACTGAAGGGTAAACGTTTGAGTAAACTTTTATTTCTACAAAGTTTGCCTAAACAGCATTGGTTTTAAAGCAGATCACAAAAATAAAAGTATTGATTTAGACTTTAGTATTTTTTGTCTCATTTTGTAATATGTGATGTCGCAATAAAATATTTCTAATGTTTTTTGTTTTACTTACAATGTCTCCCTTACAATAACTACTAAACCCGAAAAAAAAACATAAAAGTATTCGATGTTGAAAAAACATCGATGTTTTCAAGCGATGTATCGAAAAACATCGATGCAGGGTTACGATGTTATACATCGATTAAAAACATCGATATATTTTTTAAATGAACACCCCTAGTTGTGATATTGTAACTATCGACATCAGTGTTGCCAGCAACGCAGGGCCTAATGTCGCCATTTTTCACAGCTTAAGTAGCCTAATGTAGCCGAATTTCAGCTGCGGTAGCCTAAAGTAGCCCAAACGCCAAAATATCGATAAGAATAAAATAAAAATATACTAGTTTATATCAATTTATTTATACCTACTTTAAAAAACACTAGAACCTTATATGTAGCTTAAATTATAGAACAGTATTCTTAGGGCGTCCGCTACGTTAGACGTGTGTGTACCCGCGCCGTGCACCCACGCGCGGGCTTGTTTCTTCAAATCAATAGCGTAAATCAATAGCGTTGCTACGTCACATTTGCAGAAACAGACACGCGCGTGGGTGCTCGCGGTTTCCACTCCATGCAGCGGATACCTAAAATAATACTAAAATTTAAAATAAATTAAGCAGAATCAAATTAATTTATTAAAAATTAATAAATCAACTCGATTCTGCTTCGTCTGCTGTTAGCAATGCTAAGGCATCAACAAGACTTTCGTCGTCAACGTCATCAGTGGCAGCTGTTGTTGTTGTAGCTGCTGTGCTAGTACTGGCGCAAGCTCCGCTGGAGACGAACATTTTTCTGCCAGCATGTAAACTAACCATGTGATTACTTGGTTGAAAGCTGTTGCAGCAATTACTTCTTACATTCATATGGGTACGAATTCTAAGAATGGCGATCAGCATGGGTAGTTGCATTCGGTTCCTTAATTTTGTCTTTATCGTAGCCATCACACTGAAAATTCTTTCAACTACGGCATTACTCAAAGGTAATGAAAGAGAACGTAAGGAAAACTCCGCTAAATCTTTGAACATGGGATTCCCTCCTGCATTCTGCATTTTCAACACCTGTACCCAAAAATTTACAATATTATTTTGAGAAGCTGTACCAATTATTTCCTCGATGCGCATCGTACTTAATACGCGCCATTGGTTCATAATAGCTTCCCGGTCAATATTGGGTTCACCCAACTGCCAGGGAAAATCTTCAATGTTGGGTCTGCTGGTTGAAAGACACACGTGGCTTGGTGACAAGAGTTCAATTTTTTCCACCACTGACACATTAAGTGGTAGCCTGTCAACTAATTCCCTTACTAAACGCACTAGGAAAGCAGTGCATCGCTGTTTGACTTCTTTGGCTTTGTTGGCAGAAACAGTCTCTTTTGCAAGTAAATCATTGAACTTTTCTCCAAAATCGATTGAGTTCAGTGGAAGTAACGAATTTTCAAATGATGCTTCGGCTTTTTCTAAAGCTCGCTTAACGGCTGCTATATCTGCTTCATGAAGCATTGTTAATGAGGCGTTTTCAGATAGACTTCGACCTCTAAGGAATACTGGTTTGAAAACACGTCTAGCAGTGGAAATAAGAAGAATCCGAAGGTCGTTGTATATTTTTGTGATATTTGCATCACTTGCTTGAAATATAACATTTACGTTTGTTACTTCTTTTAATATCGGAGACAGAAACAACAAATATAATAAATTTGTGTCATCATTATACATGCCAGCAAGCTCCCTTGCTGTATAACATCTCTCTCCTGATGATTTCACCATATTAAAGTGAGTTTTTAGCTCAAGCCACTGGTTAATGTTTGTATTAACAGCTGCATAAAACGCCAACCATCTGGTTGTGGATAGTTGAGTTAGTTTCAAGGGTTTTTTGCCATCATTAATAGTTTCAAATAAGGTCTGATAGACTTTCATTCGCAGTGGACTGTGGGCAAACCAATTTCTGGTTTCTCTAAGTAAATATTCCAGAGAACACGGTAATTCAGTGCAAGCTTTGGATGCACATAAACTAAGAGAGTGGCACACACACTTCAATAGCTGTAAATGGGGTATATCTGCTTGCAAAAGAGTGAAAAGGGAATGATGTTTGCCACAGAGGTTACTTGCTCCATCAGTTCCTATTGCAATTATATTTTGAAGATTTAAACCCATTTTTGACAAAAAGTTCTTGAATGATTTATAAAGGGCATCAGCTGTTGCTTCGAACACTTCTTGAAAGCCTAAAAAATCAACAACAATTTTTTCCAGTTTTGAATTGTAATATCGGATGCAATATGCCATGTACTTTTCTGTTGTCACATCGGTGGATTCATCCAGTATTATAGAATAACTTTGGTTACCAACTTCTTCTAAAAGTTCTTTAAGCATGGCTGGTTCCAGGACATTCTTTATAATGGCAGAACACTTTGTTCTATGTAATCGAATGTTTTCAAGAGGACTTCCTGTCCCAAAGGTTTTTAACACTTCTGTCAGATGATCAATACTGCGGATGGAGCTATGAGCAGCGATATAAGCAGAAATTTTTATGTCCATTTCTTTTTCTTTTGAACTGTCACTAGCTAAAGAGTAGCCAAATGATGTAAGCTTGGGTTGCTTTTTTGAAAACCTCAATTCCTTGTCTCTATGTCTTTTAGTTTTCATGTGCTTTTCCAAATCGGTTTTGTGCGCACGGAGTGGTGTGATACATAATTTACAAAACGCCTCACCTTTACCATTATCCGTCATTTCAACAGGTGCTCGAGTAAGCCAATCTGTAAAAGAAATATGCGAAATAAAATAAATAACCTACCTCACTGGACAAGTGCGAGTTAGTTGGTGATCATATTTCTTGACAGTTGTCTAGGTGATCAGCCTGCCTACTACATCCTAATCGGACTGGGACAAATCTAAAAAAATATTGTCCCATGCGGGACTCGAACCCGCGCGCGACCCCTGCGTTATGTCCAGAAGTGTTAATCCCTAGACAACAGCAGTCGTCATACCTACCTACATAGGTATCATAAAAGCAATTATTTGTTCGTACTCGATGCTCTCTCTATTAGTTTTACTTACTTTTAAATACTGGTATTTTTTCCCATTCATCGCGATAATATTTCACATATTTTCCGTGTTTTCCCATGTTTTTGTCACAGAAATAATGCCTTGGAATTGAATTTTGGAACTAATTTAATATGATCATGCACTTACGAAGAAGTCACAAAGCGAAAGTGACAAAAATTAACCCGAATTTACGCGAACTATTTAGTCAGTATAATATAGATAATTGTGGTAGTCATTAACAGCAAAATGAATACATATCACTTTATTGTATACTGAATTTGGTTACATAATAGTTGTATACAAATTTGGGGTATTTCCCGAAACTAACCAACCATAAACAAATAGTGAGGCCCTCTTTTTTCTTAATGTCACAGACCTTTTACATTTGCGTGGGCGTTGCTTTTTTCTTCAGCTCATTAGTGATTCGGTTAATTTAAATACCTTGTCCCTGCTGCCATCAATTCTGACGATTATAAGTACCTAGCCTAATAGGCGACCAGTCGCCTTTCAGATTTTTTCGTCGCCGATTCTCGTCCTGAGTAGCCTAAATGGCGATAAATCGCCTACGTTGGCAACAGTGATCGACATTATTCGTCAGAAGAACAACACACCACTATTTTTTACTCACATATTACTGAGCTACTTCTATTTCGACGCGACTGGACAATGACGTGATAAATATAATTCTGTTTTAAAAAAAAAGAAAATTCTCAAATCTATCTAAACTTATAAATTATAAAACTTATAAACTGACACTAACTATTAAACTAATCTAAACTTATTTGTAAAATAACATAAAACTTATATTTGATGTGTGCCGTGCAATAGCTATGCCAGTGTCCAAATAAATTATATAAAAATATAACTTGTTTTGTCAGTCTACCTGTCACTAGGGGTGTTCATTTAAAAAATATATCGATGTTTTTAATCGATGTATAACATCGTAACCCTGCATCGATGTTTTTCGATACATCGCTTGAAAACATCGATGTTTTTTCAACATCGATTACTTTTTTGTTTTTTTTTCGGGTTTAGTAGTTATTGTAAGGGAGACATTGTAAGTAAAACAAAAAACATTAGAAATATTTTATTGCGACATCACATATTACAAAATGAGACAAAAAATACTAAAGTCTAAATCAATACTTTTATTTTTGTGATCTGCTTTAAAACCAATGCTGTTTAGGCAAACTTTGTAGAAATAAAAGTTTACTCAAACGTTTACCCTTCAGTCTATTCCTTTGCTGATTTACTATTTGGCCAGCCTTTGAAAATAACCGTTCGGATGGGACCGAAGTCCCAACAATAGTCAAGTATTTGAAAGCAATTTTATATAGTTTAGGAAACTGAATTTTGAGATCGTTCCAGATTTCCAAAGGATTTTCATTCAGTCGTCCTACAGGACTTCTCAAATAAATGGATAACTCATCAGAAATCGCATCTTCAGATTGCGTTGCTTTCCAGCTCTTGTTTACTAATTTATGATGGTCTTCCCATAAAGAAAAACTCTCTTCTAATTTTTCCGATTGATCTGAATCAGATTCCGACATTTCCAACGTTTGTGTATTATTTTTCATGAAGTCCTTGATTTTTGAGACTGCTGTAGAGCAAGCTAGTGCGTCCCTGAAATGCATTTTTTTGAACCGTGGATCCAGTACAGTGGCTATGGCAAGTGGAGTAACTCGCTCTATAGCACCCATTCTTTTTTCTATTTCTTTAAGCACAATCGATTTCAACTCATTGGCGAGTGAATCTACCAATCTGAGAGCTTGAATTTTTAAAACTAAGCAATGGATTAAAGGAATTACCTTGCTGCTAGTGCAGTACATGTCGCCGGATACTTCTCTCGTAGCAGCTTCGAGCGGTCGTAAGACTTGTAATACTGAAGAGAGAATTGACAATTCTGACGCATTGACCATTGCTGGTGCATTTTTATGGCGGATAATTATATCGTTTACGACAATGTGTAATTCTAAAAACCTCTCAAGCATATAATAAGTGCTGTTCCACCTTGTTGCAACTTCTTGAATCAATTTTGTTTCTTTATCGGTGGCTTTTCTTAAGTCATTGCTTGCAATGTTACTTTGTTTAAACCATGTAACAATTTCTTTAACCTTTGTTAATAGACTTCGCAACTCTGGACACTGTTGTAAAGCGTTCTGAACAACTAAATTTAAAGTGTGCGCAAAACACGGAATGTGTTTCTTACCAAAAGCCAAATCGACGGCCTTAATCATAGATGCTGCATTGTCAGTAACTACAGCCGAAACTCTATCGGTGTTAATATTCCATTCGACACAAGTATTAAGAAGCATTTCAGCAATGTTCTCTGAAGTATTACGCTCAAATGACTGATATACTCCAAGAGTTATTGAAAAAAAATCAATACCTATACCGAAGTGTGCTGTAATCCCAAGAAAACTTCTCATGCTCATTGTTTCTGTCCACATATCTGTCGTAAGGGTGAGGTTTTCTACATTTTTTATTTTATTTTTGAAAACAGCTGATAATACATCATATTTATCATCAACCCAGCGAGTTATTGTCGTTTTACTGGGAAGCTTGTAATGCGGCGCAATCACTTTCATCAGATTACGAAAACCCTCATTTTCAACAATCATAAATGGTTGATTATCCTTACAAAGCATATAAATCAAAGCATTATTTATTTTCAAAAATTTATCGCCACTTTCCGAAAATGAATTTATATGTTCGAAACTCTCTACAATCGACTTTTGACGCTTTAAAGATGGAGGGAGAGGATCGTTGATATGGATATCTTCTGTTGATAAGCATGTTGAAGCTTTATTTTTCGATTCTATCGTATCAGCTGTACTGGTTGATGGCAGTAACTCAGGGTTGGAGACAGCAGGTTTGGAGACTATTTTAATTGTTTCGCTGTCGACATCGGATGAACTTACATTATTCGTCGCTTGCAAGTTTTTTTTATTTACTTCTAAAAACGCAGCTTTGTGGATATGTTTTACGTGCCCAATCAAGTTTGACGTATTGCCACTCGATTTAATAGATTTTTGACAAAGCTTGCATTTTGCAAGGTTTCCATTTCCTTCAATTTTAGTGAAAAACTGCCACACGTTACTCTTCTTTGGAGGCGCCATCATTTAATCAACTGAAAAAAGAAAACAAAGTAATGGAGGTATATATTTATCGATTAATTTACCACTCTGTAGAATCACATCACTATTGACGGAATTCACGACATTCTAAGTAAAAAAAAGTAAAATAAACGTGACTTAATTTGTTCAAAATAACTTATTAGAGGAATTATTCGTGCAATAGTGCGTGTATTAGTATGAATATTGGGCCAAAATGTTAAAAAACTTAGATTGTTTGTCACACACAAGTTGAGGTTAGGTTAAATATATTCTTAAGCATAATAACATTATTACATACCTTTTCAACTACGAGCATGGAATTAAATGATACGTCAAGCCAGTTTATATTAAAATGCACTTATCACGTATCACTTAATTACTTGTTTAGATTAGTTAGAGTAAATTTCGATTCACAAACAACAAACACCAGCAAACTGCAGCCTGCAAGAGCGGGGGAGGAGCGAGTGAGTGAGTAAACAAAATTATCCAATATCCATTCATTTAACCAATGCAGCCAACCGCAAGAAAAATCAGATGACTTTTTCTCATGGTAACAATTGTTAAAAATTGAAATTATTAAATCAATACCTACTAAGTTATGTGAACTAGAAATATATTATTCGTTAGTTAGCTTTTCCATTGATTCGATGTTTTTAATAAAACCATCGATACATCGAATAGAAAAACATTTGTCAAAACATCGTATCAATCCGATGTATCGAACGGTAAACATCGAATGGATTCAATACATCGATGTTTAGTGAATATCCCTAATCACAACTTATAGCTCATAGATTACTCTACAAAGATTACTTTAAGAAATTTTTGGTTCTGTACTATACCTACCATATATATCGACGGTGGAAAGGAGAAATTGAATAAGCGACATACACTGTAGTTCCTCCACGTAGCCACATTGCTCCTTTACCTTAGGGCGAACATTTAAAAAATGGCACTATGTCGCGAGCTTCACTTGTACAGTAGTACAGTTGTACAGTGGGACTAGGTACAGTAGGACGGCACTTATTAAATTCCTCGTTACAACACTGCAGCATTTCGTGGTAGTTTCAGATATGCTGCATCAAAAATTTGGAATAATATACACAGGTGCGGATACAGGATTCCGCTGGAGGGGTGGAGGGGGTCAATTTCATGGGATTAATCAGCTATTTATCTATGAAATAAAAACATAGGTTCAAGGAATAAAAAAATAATAATTGAAACAAAAATTTTAACATCAAACTTATCTATTTTTACCCGTACTTATTACTTTTTCATTTATTTGTTAAAATTTATGATAATGCTTGACTCGGTGGGGGGGGGGGGGGGTCAATTGCATCCATTGCCTCCCCTTAAATCCGTGCCTGAATTAACAACCACCAGACCGGTAGACAAGGGTCCCTTTACGTCAATACATTCAAAATTAAATACAAATATTATCTTTTAAATTATCAAAAATAACTACCACTTGGATTGCGTGTTTTACTACCTTATCTGAAGTAGCCATAATTACACAGTCAATATATATGTATTTACACACTTTTATTCTCTCTTCGTATTTGTCAACACCTTAATAGGTACCTACTCGTATATACATTTCTTTCATTTATTTTATTATTTTTAATTTGACTATATATTATTTATACATTTATCTTTAATTTAATATGCTATATATGATTATTTAGTTACTAATTTATTAATGTTGTTTCTTGCATTTTTTAATGTTATTGTTCTTATTGTTTTTTCTACATTATTTTTTTCTTTTAGTTAGGTATTGTGATATTTATATTGTATGTGTGTTAGTGTATGTCGGAATTAAGTGTTGTGTATTGTACATAAAATCAGCCTAGCAAACGCTAGGCTAATTGCTGGTAATATTTTTATTTTTTTTTTAATATTTAAGCGCTTTTCCCGCGCTTTCTACACTCAACTTTCATTTGCTAGATGCTACTAATTTTGTTTCGTATAGGGCAGTAATGGTGCGATTACCACATTCTGTCAGTGTCAAAATTTCTTCGTAATAAACAATTTTTATCTAAAACGTATCCTGTCAATGTCTAGTCTCGTCGAAATTCAGCTCAGTAAAACGATAGTAGGTTTACGGAGGACTCATTGGAACGGAAAACCAAAAACGCAGTCCCATGCTTTTATTTCATTATCACGATCATTCATTATGCACAAAAAAACGCTTTGTAGTTTAGTAAACCAGAAAACGCACAATCCACAATTTTTATACAAACAAAAACTCGCAAGTTCGCCCTAAAAAGCCCCCAACGTCTATTAATAGTTCAATGGATCAATGGAATGGAACTAGTAGGGACGTAGGATAATATTTTACCATATCGGTGTAAACGCAGTAAATGAAATTAACGCCAAAAATAATAAAATTGAAATTGTTGATCAGTAGGTAGGTACCTACGTTTTATTTGAGCAAACAAAACAAACAATTATAATTTAAAAATAATGTAAACGGAAACCTTAATATTCGCAAAATAATAACTTCATTTGCACTTTTCATTTGAATTTGATGATCGCCTATTGATTGAGGTGCGTGGACAACTGGCCAATTTATCCTCACAGCAGCAGTAGCCAAGATCTATTGTTGACAAACAATTAAAAAACAATTTAAATTATTCTTAATATGAATACCATTGAGGACCTTGAGAACAAAAGGAGGTAACTGCTTTTTTTTCATGCTAAATGATAAAATACTGATATAAGTATATTGTCCCTGACAAAATAACGGAAAGCTATCAATAATTAATACCTACCACACAAGTAGTACAAATGTATTTTATTTATAACTAAAAATTCAAGGTAAAACGGTCTTTATTCATAAGGTCGAATATAAAATAGATTACATTGAACAATTATTGGCTCTTCTGTAAAATTTAAAATCTTACAGTTACCTCGTTTAGTTCGCCAACTCCTCAATTATGAGGTTGTAGTTTCTATTTTTAATAACTCGCCTATTCTTTGCGAGAACTCGCAGAGTCCCTTCTGGTTGCCTGTCACGAAGTACATCTGTTCGGACATGCAGTACAACCAGGTGGATAGTCGCGGATATCTGTCAACAATTATTATTATTTTATGGTGAAATACACCTGAGTTAAATGAGACAGCTTGTATTATGTGCTAAATGTGCGACAAAGTATAATCAACAAAACGACCTATTTTTGGATAACTAAAGTAAATAATTTTAAATTAAGTACAAACAATGCCATCAATAAGTCGAGTGAGTTTTCTATTTCTTCATTCTCCCAAAGGACCTGAGTCCAACTCACCTTTAAAGCTACCATCGATTTGTTGCCCATTCAGTATTTTTGCTGCTAATTTAATTATTTTTCAAATGTGAATACCTAATTCACCTTTAAAAAAGTTAGATCTCCAAAACGCCTACTTGTTACGAGAGAGCGCTTGCAGTCCAAAGGCAGATAGATTATGTAAGATATCATTTTTTCAGGAGAGCGCTTGAAGTCCTTTTGTAAATAGATTGTTTAGGTTAAAATGACATTATTTATACATGCTATTGACAAGAAATAATGAGTCAAAATTATATTTATAAAATTATTTATACATATAGGTGATATATGCATAATAATAATAATTTTTAATGTATGCATTTTAGGTTTATCTATTAGTAGATAAAAAACAGAAGCGCAAAAATATTAGAGCCAATTTTGTTAAAGAGCTATGAATTTTACTTCAATTTATTAGTTAATCCTAGTCAAGAATTACAACGCTTACCTATATTTCATTGAAAATCGTATTTTTAAGAACGGCAAGGGCTACGCTAGAGATGTCGATATGTATGCCGATGGGTACTTTAAGTATAGTCCTCGCAGAACTTCTTGGGCTTTGGCCTTAAATGGGCGTCAAATGTTAAACAGTCTGCACATGTCCCTCCCACAATTCAAAACAACACTCAATAAGGCAAGAGTGCGAGTAGGAAGCTATTGTTGCGTGTCGCTCGAATTTGTGAACACGTTTATATTGTAAATACCCGCTCCGTCACATTCCAGGACTTTCCACCTTCTACTTTCCACCAAACGGATCTAAAAATAAGCTACTGCGCAAGTTTGTCACCTGATATCGCCAGAGCCCAAGAAGTTTTGCGATATCTAGTTTCTGTCATTTAAATTAAATTGTTCGGAATAATTTCTGAAAGAAATAATAAATTTAAACCCATGAAGTCCATACTTACTTTAATTTATCGATAGGAACTAGAACGTTAAGTGTGCTGACAGTAGCCGCTATGGATATGTCGCTAAGTGTTGGCCAGCAAATGCCGAACCAAGATCGGCCAGACAGTAAACATTCCAAATCGGCGTACGAGCATTCAATTTCACAAATTTGTTTAGGCATCACGAAACGACACTCCTCATATAAGATTGGATTCTGGAAAAGGTATTTAGATAATTACTACCTATAGTTGTATAAATACGACAATTGAAATCCCACCAGAAACATTTCTTTAAGTGTTCTCCCCAGTGTTTGGCCAGTAAAATTTGTGAGATCTAAAGTCGATAGGATCAATATTCGAGAGATTTATAGCAATTTCCTGACAATATGAAACACTGATCAAG
Source organism: Sesia apiformis (assembly GCA_914767545.1). NCBI lineage: Eukaryota > Metazoa > Arthropoda > Insecta > Lepidoptera > Sesiidae > Sesia > Sesia apiformis. The sequence goes on from OU611964.1 coordinate 1,039,528, forward strand.
TGATCAAATTTAAAACTGCAGAAAATATATCTGATTTTAGGAAAATATCTTTTAAAATCAAACGAATACACCTCTGAATGTATGTTTGCCACTCGATTGAAATATTTTTCCCGTATATTTTAGAAAAAAAAACAGGGGATTTGATTTGCAATAATATTGCACGCTACGAAGTTTGTAGAAGGTGTTGTAGAAAACTTGTAGAAGGGAATGAAGAAGATATTATAAGAAATGAAACAAATAAGAGGGCGATATAAGTAGGTACTTCATTACATTTTTTTTGATTTGTCATGGATTCTTACTATTTAGTCTTATTCAAGCCCTCTTCAGATTTAATTCTAATTGTAGACAAAGCTTGATAAAAAAAAGCAAGGAACTTGATTTTACCGGAAAACCAGCTGGTTATAACACTCCTGTCGCAAAATATAATAAGCTGCCCGAATCCATTAGTAAAAGTTAGTTAGTACTCGTAGATTATTTGTCTGTAGTGTTTAGAAATTATTTTAGCTTCAAATGCGAATGTGGTCTTTGTAATCATCGACCGAAATCCATAAATAGCGTATAGCTATTGCTGTTACTTAAATCAGAAGAAGGGAAGCAGGGGATAGTGCACGCTGCGATCCAACAGCCACTGGTCGCGCTCGACTGGCCACGTTACCCCTCTCTCACCGAAGACTACCTTGAAATGTACTGCATTTCCCACTTTATCTTATTTTCTTAAACTGTTCGTGTTTCGGTAGTGAGTGAGATGTGCCAGATCCCATTCCCATCCTATCCCTCCTATTTTCCAAATCCATTCCTATATCTCCAAAAGTAGGCAGCGCAATCGGGGGCGTGCCAACGCTTGTCATTTTGGACTAATGTTGGCATGTATCGCGAATGTCTATGTGCGACAGTATCCACTTACCATCCAGTGGACTGTATGTTCGCCTGCCACCTTCGTCCATTAAAAATAACATTAAAAAAAAATCTAATTACACTCCTGGACACATGAATCGCGCCACCTTGCATTTTCAGTTTTGGTGGCCTGAAGCAAAAAGGCTTTTATGCAGTTTTGAAACTGGCATACTAACCATCATTTCAGTATGCCATCGTTCCAAATTAGAATTCAGAGTACTGAAGAAATTGAGTTCAAGTGTAACAAGTCGTGTGTCCGCCTTTCTCATGAGGGAGACTTTTGAAAAAAACAATGGTTTACCTAAAAAAATCGTTTATTCAGTAACTTGTATTGCTTCCAAGAGCGTTTACGACGGCAGTCATGTGGTTTGGCATGGAATCAATCAACGTCACTATGACGTGTTGTGGAATATTGTCCCATTCTTCCTCGATGGCAGTTTTCAGCTCCTGCAATGTCTGCAGAGCTGGGTGGTGAGCTCGAATATGCCTCTTTAGCTCATCCCATAAACGCTCTATGGGATTCATACCTGCGCTTCTTGCTGGCTATTCCAGGACTGTAATACCGACGTTATGAAGGTATTTCCTAACGATTGCTGCAGTGTGCGCTCTTGCATTATCAATATTATAATGCATAAATAAAAATGAAATTTTGGCCATCAAACTCAGCATATGGCGTCACATGAGTCTATATGCATTGACGAATGTAACAGTCGCCATTTAGTGATGGTAGCCGGGGTCCCGTCACAACCTAAACTCCAATTTTGCCTTCCATCGAAATTCCTCCCCAGATTGTCCATGACCCCATTACTCACTTTCTACACAAAACTCCCATACACAAAAATACCATTACTCCCATACAGCACTGCACAAAATGCTCTCCCTGTTTTCGGTATACCTTCCTCCGTCCATCATTACCATTCAACATAATCTAGGATTCATCACTGAAGAGTACCTGGCTCCATTGACGTTGAGTCCAATGCAAATGTTTGAATACTAAAGGCGTGTCATTCGGTGGTCATCAGTTTGAGCCCATTGGGTGGCTTATGTGGTTTTATATCACGTTCTTAGAGTCTCCTTCTAACAATATGAGTGCTAACAGTCACTCCATGAAAATCTCAAAGCTGTTCCTGTGATCCGTACTGAGGTCAGGTGACGATTTTGTAAGCTGGTGGGGAAAATAATCCAATCTTGTCTTTCTGTCTTCACTCGGAATCGTGGTCCTACTGGACGGCGAACGAAGCCGCCAGTCTCTAGGTATCGATGGTACGTACACTCTTTGAACGACGGAACGACTTAAATGAAGAAATGCTACAGCTTGCGCGGCTACTTCGAGCGCAATATCCATAATTTTAAGGTCAAAATCGGTTCGAATCTCAGGAAAAACAGTTTAACGAAACTTTTACTGAAAAACAACACCATTAAAGAAAAAAAAATCCTCCAATTCAAACTTTCTATTTCCTTATTTTTTTCAAAACAATGAAGTGACTCGTGGCTTTTCTTCTGTGGTTCAAATTCGTGAAATCAAATTTGGAACAATAGCACACCAAAATGATGGTGAATATGCCAGCTTCAAAACAGCATAAAAAACTTTTTCTTTGACCTAACATTGTACCTTTTGTAAAAAATGCAGGGTGGCTCGATTCGGGTGTCCGGGAGTGTATGAGTTATAAATAGATATTAAACCACTTACCGCAGCAGCACGGAAACGTGGATACAATATACTATTATCATAATGTAACAATTGTTCTGTTTTCGCTCTCCCCCCAGCGTCTGTAGGGAGGAGGCATCCAGAATTGCAATAACGACTTACCAGATACGTAATTATTGCGTGACTGAAAAAAAACATGTTAATTTATTGTTACTACTATTTTATTGTTACCTATATTGTTATTATAGTGGAGTGTAGGCTTTCTCGGCCGATGTCCATAGTAATTGAATCTTCCGGGCTATTTGGCCGAGCTCTTCTGGAATCTCTTCTCTTTCTTCCAAACGTTTCGTCAACAACAGAGATAACATCTCTTCGAAAGTGAACGCAGCCGCCACTGAAGATGTCAACTGCAGTTGTTGATGAAACGTTTGGAAGAAAGAGAAGAGATTCCAGAAGACCTCGGCCAAGTAGCCCGGAAGATTCAATCTATATTGTTATTGGTTTGTTGTGTGGAACGCTCTTCGGTCAGGTGGAAGAAATTTGCCAGTGGTGGTTGGATGAGAAGAGCCAAGGATCGTGTGTAGTTCAGAGCCTTGGACGAGGTCTATATCCAGCAGTGGAGAGTTATAGGCTGATGGTATGCTTAGGTATGGTACAGGAGAACTGTGATCATGACCTTCTCATGATTTACTTGCAGTGATTCCTTTAATGCATCAAATGTTCAAGCTACTTTTCTTATTACTCCGCCCCGCTGTTAGCTGTTTTGTTGTGGTGGCGAAAAGGAGATTTTTTAGTCATATGGAGAAGTCATATAAGAAGCTACATGCGATTGACAATAGACAAATTCACTGAACGAAGATCCGACGCCATAGGCATCCCTACTAATTTTGCTTACCTACTAATTACTAAAAAAAAAGATATACCTATCATACAAAACGAGTTCTCTGTCCCTTAAAATTGGCAACGTTTGAAGCGGATTCATCTGTTGAAAAAAAAAATACATAAAGCAAAAGCAATAAAAAATACTCTTTTTTTATAGACAAGTGGGCAGACGAGCAAGCGGTCCTACGTGATGATAAGTGTTACCGCCGTCCATGGACGCCTGCAACACCAGGGGGTATGCGAGTGCGCAGTCGACCTTGTAAAATCCTATTTACAGCTTTCTTGAAGAACCCCATATCGTAGCTTAATGGAAAGACCGAAGCAGTTCGTTCCACGGCCTAGGGCAGGGGTGCTCAAACGGTCGATCGACCGACTTACGTTGACTAAAAAATGCATATTGTGCGGAAAACTAATATCTATGCCACGATACACCCTACCTAGACGACAATCCTGCATCACACATACTTGCAGCCTCTCAGAGTCGATCGATCGTAGTCTAACAATATTGAGGTAGATCGCCAGCAGTTCAAGTTTGAGCACTCCTGGCCTAGGGGTTCGCGGTATAAAATGATTTTTGGACCGAACAGTACGCGGCACCTCCGTATCGAGGAACTGACAGTTATGTCAACTATAAAATTAGTTTATTTAAAAACAATACTTATCGCGATAGTTTTAAATGATTAGTTTTGGCGTTAAATTTGCTTTCACACAAGACTACCGTTAAATGTATTGTGTTTTCCCAATTTTTGTCATTCTCCAAATTGTATCTATACATTATACGTGTTTCGGTAGTAGTAGGTGAGATATGCCAGAGGCCATTCCCATCCCATCCTATTCTATTCCTTCCCATTTTCTAACCTTTGTTCCAAATCCATTGCTAAATTTCCAAACGTAGGCAGCGCATCCGGGGGCATGGCAACGTTTGTCATTCTGTCAATATTAATGTCGGCATGTATTGCGGATGTCCAATGGCGAAAATATTCTCTTACCACCAAGTGGTCTATCTGTTAGTTTGCCACCTTCTCTCGATAAAAAAAAAGCATCTATAGATTGCATAATCTTAAAATTAAGAGAGAAGGATGACCGGAAGCGAGATGACGACAGCAGCGTCTTGTCCATACAAACTTCCCCCTTTTCTCCCTGAATTCTATATAAAAAATGTCGTGTTTAAACGCTGCAAAAAAGAAGCCCAGTGTGCAAACTTAACATTTATTTAAAAAAAAAAAGTAAAACCTACCGACATCGAGAAACTATTATATAATGCAAATCAGAAAAAAAAAAACAAGGGAATACCAAACCTAGATTTCTGGAATTATTATAGGTATTATCAGCTCGAAGTGAAACTGTCCATTTTTCTCAAAGAAGTTGCATCGTTCGCTGCCGGGACAGCAAGAAATTGTAAAAATGAGCGGAATAGGTATACCGCTCATCCTTTCCTCAAACAGCGCTACTGGCAATTTATTCGTTTAGATTTAGATCGAGTAGTTGGAATATATCCTTTGTGCAGACTGCATAAGTTGCAAACGCGACCCGAATTAATTGTGAGAATGAGAATCGTCACTATTCAGGCGTTAGTTCCAAAGATAACCGCTTGCGGAATAGTAGGTAACGAGCTTACCTATTATCTATACATATAATAATTAATAATACAGTAAAAGGGTCGAGCCTGTACATTCTTAATTCAAAAAAAAATAGTGTCTCTTTAGAAGCTACAGAATCCAAAGCAGTAGTTTTTAAAAAAATCGTCTATATGTTTGTCTGTAGGTTATGTCTGTTTGTTTGCGCTTCACGTAAAAATTACATATCGGATTTTCACTAATGTGTAGCGAAGTACCTATCCAGAAGGAAAACTGGTATATGTGGCATCTTCATATGACACAAGGAAGTTGAGTTATAGAGGAAAATAAAACATGACTTTTAATTACAATAGAATTGCTCAAAAACTACTGGATGGATTTTCATTAATGAAATCCATAATCTCGGCGCTTTTACAGGTGTTAATTTTTTTTACAGCTGTTCAATCCGCACGAGCAAACCCGCAGGCAGAAGCTAGTTACAAATAATAACAAAAATAGATTTATTTCAAACGTTACAATAGTACAAAATTGCATGTTTGATACATTGTAGCATTGCATAAGCACATGCATACATTGCATTTTAGGTAGTGTTATAGAAATTCCTTTACAGGCCAATTTCTACCAATCAACCTTGCGGAATGACTACAAAACAGTAAAAACTGCATGCAGCCAAATTGAACAAATAGCTCAAAATTTCTCAAAACAGACAATTATAGTCGTTTTTATTACACTATAAACATTTAATGGTAGTTAAATGGGATACAAATCTTTAAACTATAACGTTTTAGGAATCTCAATGATAGATACATTAAAATGTATGAAGTTCGAAACGTCAATGTGCGAGCACTGTGAGCGCAAACAATGTCGTCCGTCGTCCATATTTATCAGTTTTTTCTCCCGTACTACAGAAAATAGTGATGCACATGTAATTTTTATTCGATTGAAAATAGAGTCGATCGATTTCATTTTCTATGCTGATCAAGACCTATATGGATGGCATAAACGAATAGAAAAATAAGACCTATACCCAGCAATAGTTGGAAATGGGGGAATGGTGCTGACTGCTGTGGAACACTCGTAGGTATATAGGTATTTATTTCAATTTTATTGTGTTCTGCGTTGTAAATATATTTTGAGCAGCAAGCGTTATTTATGTATTGATTTTTAGCTTTATATTTAATTGAAGATAAAAATTGTATTTTTCTGATCACCTTTATGCCCACTAAAGGTAAAATGTACTGGGTTCCTGTTAAAAGCAACATAAAAATAATTAAAATCATAAAATAGGTTTCAACTGAAATCATGAGTCCATAATTATGTTTCGTCAGTGAATAAGAGAGTTAGGTTCCATCTTTTCTTCACCTTTTTCTAATCCATTTGACAGGGACATTCGCGAATATGCCAGCTTAGGTCATTCTTGGCAAGAATTGGCACAAGATGCTGTTGTCTTTGCTGAATATGTTTTCTTTCTACTTGTTTGCCATGTTTAAAGGATAGGACTAGATTTGCAGATTTATATTTAAAAAAAATGAGGTGCTTGTTGGATCCTTTCTTAGTAGACAGCGCAGCACTTTAGAGAAACCTTAGAAGCGGAAATGACAACTACATAGTTGGTGCCCAGTTGATGGTGCTACTACCTGCTGTGCAAATGATCCCGGGGACAATTGAATGTTTATTCGGGTCTGAGTGGTCTGTTCATCTCTAAACTCACGATACACGTAATTTTTATGTGGGCCATTGAGTGTGGTGTTATTCGTAGCCACGGTAGGGCAGGGCGGGGCTCTTGCTCCTACCTTGCATAGGGTATTCTCTTTAATCTAAGTAACATACCTTCTAAATTACACAATCTTTACTTAAAATTATAAGAAAATTGTTTCTTTTGGGGTCATCCAAAAATTACGTCACACATTAAGGGGGAGGGAGGAGGTCAACAAAGTGTGACATCGTGTGACAAGGGGGGGGGGGGGGACGAGTCATAAGCTTCGTGACGTCACATGTATAAATCTAAACTTCAACTCTAACGAAAAACTTGAAAATATTACCAACTATATCAATATTATTATAAGGTTGTTTTAATTTAATTATTTCTAAATTTAAAATTGCAAAATATGTGACGTCACACCAAGGGTCACACAAATGTGACCGCCTGTGACAAGGACGGGGGGTGGGGGGGGGGACTCGAAAAATCATGTCCGCAGCTAATGCTGAGTTAGAGACCATTTCCGGCATCGCAATGCGCATCCGAGCTCTCAATGGGTCTCTTTACTGTGGTTCTTTTATAAATTCAATCTCTTGTGTGTAAATTGTTTCTTCCTACCTTTGCTGCGTCCTGTTGTGTGGGAATAAAGTGATGTCTATGTCTAGATAGATACTAGAGAATTTCTTTACGGGCAAAAAACTTACGAAGAGTATTTCGGGAGCTCTATGTTCTCCTCTGTCCATGTTAACATCTATTTCCGTGACGTTTGCATTCAATGCGTCTACTGTCATCATGACCGCTCGGCTCGCGGGACTACGGTCAGCTTTCCATAGCATACAATGCCTGAAACAAACGTACATGAAACGTAAACCTGGTACGTAAACCTGGGTTGGCGAGTAAGTACACTCTTATACAGGTGGTTTAACTCAGCGCTTGTGATGGCGACTTTCTTATCCCTCAGTCGCCTTTATGACACCCATGGAGAGAGATCATTCTAAAGCTAGCCCACACCACACGGCTCAATCATAATGACACGAGGACTTTCCAACCTTTTTTTCCCAAATACATCTCTAAATCCTCAAAGGTAGGCAGCGCATCTGAGGATGCGTCAACGTGCCATTGTGGATTGATTTTCTGATGTATCACAGATGTTAATTGCCGACAGTATCCACTCACCACCAGGTGCACAGCTGAAAAGATGTCGGGAAGACACCTTGTTTCTAAAAAAATAAGCACCCAGTCTGCTATGGGATACAGCATCGTCCTCTTTTGTGTAATGAAACGGTTCGTCGAACTAAATAATGCTTTTAAATAAGTTCAAACACGATAATTCTACCATGATAGATTGCTCATATATTGCCTCTTTTCCATAAAAAAATCTGTCAACTAAGGTTTTTTCACTAATTTTTCAAGAGGTCTGAATAGGATTCTGCAAGATCGGCTGTGCGCTGGCAACTCCCCTGGTGTTACAGGTGTCCGTGGGCGGCGGTGACCACTTATTCTCATGTGGACAACCCTTTTGCCACCTCTTCTGTAAAAAAGTATTTCTAACCCGCTTAAAACTTTGGCCGCTATTATCTTAAGTAGGTAGGTAGTTAAAGATCAGATCAGCATGTACCTAGTTGAAAGACGTGAACACGCGTTTTCTAAGATTACTATGAACAAATAACGAACGTTTCTTATAAAGTTTGTACAGAAAGATATAAAAAATTAAAGATGTTAATACTATCAGTGTGCAAGAGCTAATTTCCTATCGACTTTTTATGCTTTTTTTCAGCATAATGTTACCTAATCTAGTCAATTTCTTTAAAAGTTATCATTACTAACTTTAGGTCGAGGCAAGGCATTCCCTTACTTCCTCTTCCTCCCATTATTCACATTATAGATTTTGATATTCCAAAATTGGTATTTTTTGTAAAATTTAGATATTTTTTGTTAAAAATCTATTGAATATTATTGACATTTTAAAAGTTCGCGGTCAAACCATAGACGAGAGAAATAGTTATTCTTTTCGGCCAGTTTTTTTTCAAATTTAGGAGTAATTTAGTGTATAGGTAGGTAGGGGCAAGTGCTGTACCTGTGGACGGTTTTACCTATGGACATGTCGTATAACTCGTAAACTAAAAAGAGAAAAAATAAAAACGGAACGCAACCGTAAAGCTATTTTAGTGTATTGCAACACTGACTAACTCATTTTTCTATTGTCACATAATGTGATCTCTGGCGGCGAGTAAAGTATTTCGTTGTGAAAAGTAAGTTTTTTTACCCATTTCTAGAGCATTTTATGCATGAATGACAGTAATTATTTGCTTATTAAGAGTTTGATTAAAGAAATAAATTATAAGAAAAATATTTAATCATGTTTTTGATAGTTTTAGATAACATTTGTAGCAGACACACCTATTTCAGGTTATGTTGTGAATTATTGTACCTGTGGACTAGTCCGTGTTTGTACCTATGGACTGTCCACAGGTACAACAAACTGCAAGTATCTGTGGACAGTTTAATGTATCGCCTTTTTGTTTGTTTGTACAGTGCCCCGAAGCAAAGAAGGAAAGACAAGGACTAAAATATGCCCAGAAGCTCTTACAAATGCTATTAACGAAGTTAAGAGAGGGTGTAAAATACGAGAAGCTGCAAAAATGTTTCATATTCCAAAATCTACTGTATTTAAATATTTAAAGTTGAACGAAAACAACGATCTCACTCAAACGACTGTTTCTCTTTTAAGAAATGATGTTAAAAAAGTATTTTCTGCAGAAGAAGAGTATTATTTTCGAATATTTAAAGAAAGCTGCATATTTACAGTCGGTATTAAGCAGTGCTCAAGTCAGACAGCTTGCGTATGAATATGCTGTAATAAATGAAAAAAAAATCTCTCAGATATGGCGTGATTCTCAATTAGCTGGTGAAGGATGGTTAAAAGGTTTTCGACAAAGGTTTCCTCAATTATCATTACGTAAGTCTGAAGCAACTAGTTTAGCTAGAGCTACTAGTTTTAACAAAACGAATGTCACAAGTTGTTGTATCTCTAATTTAGTTAAATAAAAGAAACATTATAATAATACATTTTTATTATGAACTTCCAATGTGTATGACATAAGATCATAGATAATCTAGACAGTAGCATAGAGTGTATAAAAGTAGTGATGTGACATACATCACATTACAACACCTCCCTCCCTAGAATTGGAACACGGCTAAATATCTAGGACTTGTCTAGGTTTAACAGTTCTACCACTTCTAGTCATATAGGGTACATTAATATTTGTGGGGAAACTCTGTTCAGTTACATGAGTTTTGTTTTTCCTATCCACTGTCTCATTGTAATCATCAACATCAATCATTAGGTTAGCATTATCATTCACTGTAGTAAATGATTTCTTCATTTGTGATGTATTGCGCCTTAAGGGCTTACAATCATTTTGTTTCATTATAATGTAGGAGCGAGGCTCCTTGGACTTACATATGATCTTAGCTTTATTCCACATCTTTCCTTCCCTAAAAACTACATTGTCTCCAGGCACATAATCTGTGACCTTCATTCTTGCTGTCTTATCAAAAGTATTCTTATACAAAGATTGTCTTAAAACTAGTTTATTAAATGCATCATTCTGCACTTTAGGTCTTAGTACATCACTATTACAGGGTAATATTCTTAACCTCCTGCTGTTTAACATCTGTGAGGGTGTTATATCTAGACCAGACAGTGGTGTGTTATTATAGTGCAATATACCTTCTCTATAATCAGAGCCATCCTCTTTACATTTTTTTAAAATCTGTTTGCAGATGTGCACTGCTTTTTCTGCCAAACCGTTACTCTTAGGGTATCTTGGGGTTGAGGTTGACAAAACAATATCTTTAGATTTAAAGTAGCATTTACATTCATATGAAGAAAATGGTACATTATCAGCAATTAGCTCTACCGGATAACCAAAACGAGTAAAGGCTTCTTGCATGGCACTAATTACAGATTTAGTAGACTTGTCTCTCAGTGGCAAAAGCTCTATCCAGTGTGAGAAGTAGTCAATAATCACTAAAAAGCATTTTCCATTAAAGTCTAGTATATCACAGCCTACTTTAGTATAGCGTTCTTTAGGTATTTTATGGGGTAACAATGGTTCATTATAGTTTTTGGAACTATACTTCTCACACGGTCTACATTTTTGTACATAGTTATGTATATCAGTTCGCATATTTGGCCAATAAAATAAAGGCTCAGCTTTGGAGATACATTTGGAAATACCACAATGACCTTTATGTAGAATATCAAGGACATAGATCTTCAGTGACATAGGTACTATGAGCCTATTTCCTACAAATAATAAACCATCCTGCATGTACATGTCATCTCTAAATTTTTCATAAATTTTGAGCTCAGCTGGTAAAGACTTTGGCCAACCATGATAGTAAAATTCTGCAATTTTGTTCAGGACTGGATCACGATTTGATTCTTTTCTAAAAATTTCTTTACGCTCATCAGACATTGGTAGATATTTTGACACCGAATGAACCATTTGCAGCATCTCACTATCATGTTCTGTTACTTTCAAACTGTTTCTCGATAACATATCAGCAAAATGAACTTCTTTGCCTGGTACATAATATACATTTAAATTATATATTAATAATTTAAGTCTAAGTCTCCTAAGCCGTGGTGATCCCACCTTGCTTATGTGCTTTGGCATTATAGCCATTATGGGCTTATGGTCAGACTGCACATCTACATCAACACCGTATATATATTTATGAAATTTTTTACATCCAAAGTAAATGGCTAAGAGTTCCTTCTCCGTTTGTCCATAATTCTGCTCTGTGCTGTTCATGGTGCGTGATGCACATGCGACAAGTCTTGGTATACCTTTGTCATCTTTTTGAAACAAACAACAACCAAGACCATTTTTTGATGCATCACACTGTAATATGATTTTCTTATTAGGGTCAAACGGCGACAGAGCTGGGGCTGAACTAACCTTAATTTTCAGTTTTTTGAAAGCCTCCTCATGGATTGGCAACCATGTAAAGTCAACATCCTTTTTGAGAACTTTGCATAATGGGGACATTAGTTCCCCCATATCTGGTACATAACGCCTTATATAACTGAAAGAACCAATAATACTTTTTAGTTGATCTTTGTTAGTTGGAGGTTCCAGATTAATTAAAGATTCAGCTCTGGATTTATCAATTGACATGCCATTAGCATTAAATGTTTGACCAACATATTTGACCTCAGTTTGCCGATATTGTAGTTTATCTTTATTGAAGACAATACCTAGTTCTTTTGCTTTCTTCATTACATTATTAAGAGAAGCATCATGCTCTTCTATTGTGCTTCCCATAACCAAGATGTCATCAGCCCAGACCATGACATTCGGAAAGCTTCCAAAATGAGTCTCCAGTACTTCTTGGAAGAGTTCAGGTGCATTCATTAGACCATATGGTAACACTAGATACCTGTATACTCCAAACGGTGTGGCAAAACAGCATTTCCAAGAAGACTCTTCACTCAGCATTAAATGATGAAAGCCTTCAGATAAATCAAGCACTGAAAAAAACTTTTTATTTTTTAGTTTAATGGCCATGTCATCTAAGGTTGGTAACATCTTGGGTTTTTTTACAATGATTTTGTTCAAGTCAGATGGGTCCAAACATAATCTAATTTTCTTATTTGGCCGCTCAACTAATACAATTCTGTTTACACATGCTTTGTTACTTATATTCTCTACTTTTACAATAGCTTCTCTCTTTTCCAGTCTATCTAATTCAGTTCTTAACGGCTCCAACATGGAGTGTGGGATTCTAGGCGAAGGATAACAAATTGGATCTAAAGAACATCTGGTGGGAATTTCAAAAACACCAGGCACCTTGCCAATCCCCTTAAATACTTCAACATTTTCTTGAATAAAATTTTCTTTATTGACATCAGGTACAGTTGCCTGTACATTATGCACCCTTTTTATCAACTTTAGGCTGACACAACCAGGCAAACCCAGCAGCATGGATTTACAGTCAACAATTATAAAATTCTCTAGACATTTATTGTCTCTGTATTTACACTGCAAACTGATCATGCCTAACGGTCTAACCTGGCTGCCCTCAAACGACTCAAGTTTTATATTTGTTGGCAGTAGCTTTAATTTTAAATTTTTATTAATTTTGTTAAATAAATTAACAGGCATTATACTGACATCGGCACCCGTGTCAAGCTTACATTTTATTGTGGTGTCCTCAATAATGATAACTTCAAACCACTCAGATTTTAAGCTATTTATACTTTTAGCTTCCTTGCAGTGAACAGTTTCACAATCACTATCAGAATTTGACTCTTTATTTACTTCACACACTTTTTTATGACTGCTGACCCTGCAACTCACTGCAAAATGATTTAACAAGCCACATTTCACACACTTTTTACCAAATGCGGGACATGAACGTGGACCATGCTCCGTTTGGCACCTCTTGCACTTGAATATATTAGAAGGTTTCTTATTGATTCTTGCGGCTTCAATGGACACAGGATTCATCGCTGATACTTGTCTTGACGCCTGCTCTTTGGTCTGGCAAAATTTTATTGCCTTATCTAGTGTAAGCTCATCAACTCTGAGTAAGGCTTCCTGTGTTCCTTTGTCATAGACAGTTTGAACTATGTGATCCCTCATCAGTTCGGTTTCCATAGTTTTATATTCACACGATTTTATCAAATGTCTGCAGTCCGTCATATATGCATCAAACGGTTCGCCCTCTTGTTGTTTGCGTTCATTAAATTTGAAGCGCTCGAAAACAATATTTGTTCGAGGATTTATATGCGCAGTGATTGCACTGACAACATTTTCATAGGTCAACTCGGTTTCAGCGATAGGGATTGTTGACACGACTCTAGCGGCTTCCGGCCCCATCATGTTTCGCAACAAGGATAATTTTACCGCATCTGGGCTTTTATTTTTACCCGTAACGACCAAGTAATCTTCAAAACTGCACAACCAGAACTTCCATTCTGAAGCTGCATTTTCTCTTGAAATATCTAAGTTTGGTGGCAGTTTAACCGAGACATTTTCTAATTGGGATGCACATTTGCCGGCGTCCATCTTGATATTTTAATCTTGATTTTCGTAAAAATTTTTTGTTGCAAACTTGTAAACTTAAGTTTGTGTCGAAACTTTATAAAATTCACGGTTCAATGTTTAGTTTTATCGGCTGCGCCATGTTGTATCTCTAATTTAATTAAATAAAAGAAACATTATAATAATACATTTTTATTATGAACTTCCAATGTGTATGACATAAGATCATAGATAATCTAGACAGTAGCATAGAGTGTATAAAAGTAGTGATGTGACATACATCACATTACAACACAAGTTTCTTCGATAATCTTGAAAAAGTTATCACAAGGTATATTTTCACACCTGAATCTATTTATAATCTTGATGAAACAGGTGTTTCATCCGTACATAAGCCTGGAAAAGTTATTGCACCAAAATCAATCAGAAAATTGGGCAAAATAACATCTGGAGAAAGAGGAGTAAATCACACAATAATAGCTTGTGTAAATGCTACTGGTAATTCGGTCCCTCCTTTGATTGTGTTCCCTAGGGTTCATTTTAAAGATCATATGTTAAAAGGAGCTCCGCCAGGTGCAAAAGGTACAGCAAACTCATCAGGTTGGTCCACAGAACCTATTTTCAGACAGTTTTTAGATCATTTCATCGATTATGTTAAACCTTCAAAAGAAAAACCAGTATTACTTGTAATGGACAATCATGAAACTCATATTTCTCTTCAAATAATAATGGAATTTATTATAATTATTATTTGGATCAAATAATAATAATGGGCCAGAGATAATGGAATTGTTCTACTCAGGGCCGTCTTAAGTCTATTCTGCGCCGGGGTGCGGGAGTGTATCCTAAGACAGTCAAACATCCTATTGTGTATCCTATGACAGTCAAATATCCTATTGTGTATCCTATGACAGTCAAATATCCTATTGTGTATCCTATGACAGTCAAATATCCTATTGTGTAATTGTTTACTATAGCGTTATATTTTTTCATTACCTTTAAAAGGTGAGCGCCCGGGGTGCACCGCACCCCTTGCACCCCCTGGTAAAGACGGCCCTGGTTCTACTGACATTACCACCACATATGTCAGATCACCTTCAACCACTAGATAAAACTGTTTTTGGTGTTTTCAAAACACAATACAATAAATCAGCTGACAAATGGATGCTCTATCACCCTGGAAAACCTATTTCATTATATGATATATCTGAAATAATAGGTGAAGCATATACATCATCATTTACACCAAAAAATATAATAATAACAGGAATATACCCTTTCAATAGAGATATATTTTCAGATGAAGATTTCTTATGTTCCTACATAAGAGACCGACCTTTAGAAACTCCTTATCTTGAAAATCCAACAGTTGTGCGCAGTTACAATTTAATGCCTGAACAAAATATAGATCAATCCCCAAAATCTGATCCAATGCCGCTCAATTCAGTGGACCTGAATAAACCCGAAACTTTCACCGCACCTTTAATCATAACACCAGAAGGTGTGCGACCTTTTCCTAAGGCACCACCCAGAAAAAATATAGGACGTCGAGGAAGGAAACCCGGGAAAACCAGGATATTAACTGATACCCCGGAAAAAAACTCTGTCATGGATGAATGTCTAAGAAGACAGACAAAAAAGCAAGAAGCAGATGAAAGGAAACGTAAAAAGAAAATTCCCATTCTTAAGTTTGAGCTGAAAACTGACAGAAGCAAGATATCGGAAAACGAGATTCCCAGCACAAGCAAAACCAAAAATATTAGGATCATAGATGATATTAGTTTGGTGATGTGTACGGGCTGCCAACGATATGAAGACAAACGTAAAGTATTAAAATGTAGTCTCTGTCAAGGATACTATCATTCTAATTGCATTTCAAAATCTCACAAGGAAAATTATGATTCTGATGATGAATCTTCCTTTATTTGCCAAAGATGTTATGTGCTAGCTGATGAGTCTGATGAAAGTAATAATTCATCTATTATGGAATTATATGAAGCTGTTCTTAATGCCAAAACGTACTAATATTGTATTTTCATATTAATTAGAGTTTATTTAAGTTATTTCTTTTTCTTTATGTTTATATAAAATATATATGTCCATAGGTACAAACGTGTCCACAGGTACGTTTATGCTTGTCCATAGGTATATCATGCAGATGTACGTGTGGACAAAAATGTGTTTTTTAAAAAATGTGCCATAAAACAAAAATTACTATACTTAAGTTCTTAAGACATGTCGATTTATAAAGTTTTATTATTCCTTAAATTATCCTAATACTTGTTAAAGCCAAATAAACAAAAGGTTTTCCAAACAAAATGTTTTATTTAGAAATCTGGGATATGTCCACAGGTACAACACTTGCCCCTATTATTTATATTCATTATAATAATTAACTGATATTTTTTAAAATATTTAGTAATAGGGGTTAAAGTATGAAATTGCCGTTTTATAGTAAATAGATACTTTGAATTGACATAAAACCTTCATGGTGTGAGATTTTCGAGTGAAACTTTTTTCACATGATACCTATGAGGTTCTTGTTTTAAAAAATGTGCAGCATTCGATTTTCGACTTTCAATTGTTTTTTTTATTCAGCTTAGGCGGGAAAGATGGATACTTCGAAAATCCGAGTAATCTTTGAATACGAGTTCCGACGCGGAACTAACGCAGCAGAAACGGCTCGCAATATCAATGCTGCGTTTGGAGAGGAGACTACTAATGAACGAACTGTGCGTTTTTGGTTTAAACGCTTTCGACTTTGACTTGAAGAACGAACCACATGGAAGACCGCCCACACAGGTGAATAACGCTGAATTGAAGGAGATGGTGGAAGCCGATCCGAGTCAAACTACCCAGGAATTAGCGGCATGGTTTAACGTTACCTTACCTACAATATTGACTCATTTGCATCAAATCAATAAGATAAAAAAATATGAAAAATGGGTGCCTCATGATTTGACTGATCTGCAGAAAGAAACGCGTGTTGAAACTTGCGTTGCCTTGTTGAAGCGGTACAGAAATGAAGGAATATTGGATCGAATTGTGACATGTGACGAAAAGTGGATTCTTTACGATAACCGAAAGCGAAAAATGCAATGGCTGACCCCAGGTCAAACGCCGCAACAGTGCCCTAAGGCAAAGCTTACCAATAAAAAGGTAAGGGTAACTGTTTGGTGGTCTATTCATGGTGTTATTCACTATAGCTTTCTCAGGTCTGGTCAAGCAATAACAGCAGATGTTTACTGTGCCGAACTTCGAACAATGATGGCGAAACTAGCAGTGAAACAGCCCCGTCTCGTGAATCGATCTTCACCATTATTGCTCCATGATAACATTGATAACGCAAGACCTCACACTGCACGAGAAGCCGTTGTAACTCTACAGGAGCTGCAGTTAGAAATCATACGTCATCTTCCGTACTCGCCAGACCTTGCTCCAACGGACTACCATTTTTTTCGTGATTTGGACAATTTTCTAAGTGGTAAAAAATTTTCTTCCCAAGACGCAGTACAAAATGCTTTCACACAGTTTGTCGAATCTACATCCCCAGAGTTCTATCGCAAAGGTATAAATGAACTTCCGATTAGATGGCAACAATGTATAGATAATGAGGGTAAATATTTTGATTAAATAAATATGTTACATTTTAGAAAAAAACTAGTTTTAATTTTTCAGTACAAATCGGCAATTTCATACTTTAACCCCTAATATTAAAATTATATCTTGTATTTACTAAATCATCTTATTATATCTTACCTAAGTACAATAAGGTTCGTATAATTGTACATTTGTACAAAAAGTCATAAACTACATCTATTCAACCACAGCTATTATAAGTGTTATAACTCAGTTTATAATTTAGGTAGCTTTTTATGATTTATTCCCGGTGAACGCATACACCGTTTATTTCATAATAAATGCCGTCGATGGATCCTGTGAGATACCTATTTTGATCTAAAGCCTCTGACTTTTTTTAATTCAATTGACTGACTTTCACGGCTACATTTTGATGGGGATACGTTTGTATAGTACCTACATTAATAATACTAATATATGTATAGTTTTGCCCCAAAATAGCATTATGGTTTCGTATTTATTTTATACACACATGAGTAAATATAAGATAAATATTTAACAAGGAAAAAAACAATAAAAATTATACGTAAATTAAAATATAATACAAGTGACCGACGATGATAATGTAATGTGTAATTAGAATACAGATGTAATATAAAACGAGAGCATTATTACATAATAGGTGTCGACACCGACACCGACATAGCCTCTCGGGTTAGCAAGCTGAAGTGGCAGTGGGCAGGGCACATAGCTCGAAGAACCGATGGCCGATGGGGTAGAAGGGTTCTCGAATGGAGACCACGTACCGGCGGACGAAGCCGAGGACGTCCATCTGCTAGATGGACAGACGACCTCATAAAGGTTGCGGGCACCCGCTGGATGCAGGTCGCTGCCGATAGGTCTAAATGGCGGACAATGGGGGAGGCCTATGTCCAGCAGTGGACGTCCAAGGGCTGAGAAGAAGAAGAAGAAGAAGAAGGTGTCGTATTATATTGTTACTTTTGAATTTATTTTATTTTAAAATAGCCTTTATTCATATTTTTAATTTGTTATCAAAATTTGTAATATTTTTCAAATTACGAAATCGATTTTGATAAAAATTGTTATTCAGGATATTTACCTAAGGTAGGCGAAGGTAATGACGCCCGTAGTGTAGTAACGCCCACCTTTGAATTTGGCGGTATGGGATGCCACGACGAAATATATGAATGCTTTCTTGAACGCGCCCGAGCGAGGTTAGAAAGAGACAGAAAGCAAATCTTGCCAGCGTCACTCATTCGTTTCGTGTAGCCGAGCAAAGTTTAGGGAGTTACTGCGCACTTGATTTTATAATATTTTATTACTTACGGAAAAGGTAATTATTTCTGTTGTTTATTGATTTATTTTGTTAATATTTCTGTATCTTTACTTTATAATGATTAAGTAATACATATTTAAAAACATTTTTGAGAAATATTTATTGAGTTTTTTATAACCTCGCAATTTTGTTTTTCTTATCAGTACGACTAATTGCGCCCGAAGAATTGGGCCGTGGGCGTTATTAAACATATAATAAAAAAATTCTTTGATTTTTTTTTAGATTCAGTATGGGGAAGCCTACAGTTAAAAAACGAGATTTTTGGGAAGAAAGGGATATGGACGCAGCCCTCAATGCGGTGTCTAGAGGCCTTCTGACTCAGAGAGCTGCTGCAGATAGGTTTAATATACCTCGAAGAACACTTCGCGACCATATCAAGACGAGAATGTGTACAAAGAGAATGGGTAGGAAATCTGTGTTAAGCCCAGAACAAGAGCAAGACCTCGTCAACAAAATTTTACGTGTGGCTGAAGTAGGGTTACCACTAACTATGAAAATGTTACGATTTAACGTATACAAGTTCTGTAAACAACACATCGTACCAAATAGCTTCAACAAAGACAAACAAAAGGCTGGAAGAGATTGGGTGAGAGCATTTTTGAAGAGGAACTCTGAAATCGCTAGAAGGAAGGCGCAGTTCATGAACCAGGCCAGGGCACAAAAATTAAACAAGTTTATCGTAGAAGATCACTTTAAGAAACTTGGAGAAATCTTAGAAAATTTGGATATAAAAAACAAACCCGAAAAAAATTTCAATATGGATGAAAAAGGATGCAGATTGAGTCTTCACCATCAGCCCACAGTTGTTGCAAAAAAATATGCTAAGAGAGTGCACTTTATCTCCAACGAACATGCAGAAAATATTACAATAGTTGGTTGTGTATCTGCGATTGGTAATCCTATACCACCAATGATAATTTTCAAAGGAAAGAGGCTTAAACCGGAATTTAAAGACGATTTGCCCCCAGGTAGCATAGTCCGAATGGCTCCTAAGGGTTACATGACTACAGAGCTGTTTATTGATTTTATTAAACACTTAGCTACCTTCAAACCACCTGGTAAAATAATTTTGGTATATTATATGATGGTGAGAAATGCCATCTTGATATTACAATCCTGGATGTTGTTGATGGGCATAATATTATTCTATACTGTCTGCCCTCTGACACCACCCACGAGTTACAACCATTAGACAAATCAGTACAGACAATACAAACCTTTAGACAATACAGACAATACAGAACCTTTGAACACCATTGGGACACGGAGCTACTTCAACACCAAGCCGAACATCCAGATCGCAAGATCAATAAGATCAGCTTTAACAAAATCCTGATAAGAGTTTGGTCAATGTGCATGACCAATGCAAACATAACTAATGGCTTCAAGGCTGTGGGGATCTACCCCTTCAACCCCGATGCCATACCAGAGACTGCTTTTGCTCCCTCGGTCCTTACGGAACGGTCTTCCAACATAAGCAATTCAAAAAATCAGAATACACCAAATATTGATCCATAAGGTCTGCAATCAGCCCAACAAAATACTGCAGTCAACACCGAGGAGTTTTCGGATATCGATGATGATCGCCCCCTTGCTGAACTGAAATCCAAAGAAAATGTTGCACTCAAGGCTTCGTTTCAAAAACTTATACCCACACCAGTGAAACAATCCCCTAATACTGGGCAGCAAAGAAAGAAGGCTTTAAACTATAAAGCACAAAAATTGACCAAAGACTTATTTCAAAAAAATAAAGAAGATGCCTCAACTTCTATATTCTTACCATCACTAAACCAGGGAATTTCTACTTCTAAAGAGGAGAACTGGTCTTATCCAGCTTGTAATCAGAACAGGATGGTAGATATCAGGCAATGCAAATGTAAAATCAGAAAGACATTAAATTCGAGTGCCCATACTGTTAAGATTGTGTTTTGCATTTTGTATTTGATGTTTTAAGTAAGAAATTTATATTCGTAAAAGTTTTTTTCGTTGTGTTGTAAAATCGTTGAACAAAACCGTATCTTAAGAGCTCCCGCAGACTTACAATTTCAAGTTGGCCAACTAAATCGCAGAGTATGCTAATAGGCATGGTGACATATGATAGCCCGCACACTTTATCCAACTAAATCGTCCAATTAAATTATTGGACACTGATCGGATCAGAACTCCAATTCCTTTCCGATTGTTTCCGATTAAAAAGTTGGCCAACTATCTGCCAACTGCGTATTAGTACGGACACCTTATACAAGCTCGCAAACTATCCAACTTAGTTGGTCAGTCGTCTGGCAAGATGCAAGGAGGACATACACCTGCGCATGATTTTCCCGCGCCCGCGCCCGCGCCCGGGCCATCTCGATCACTAATTGCTAACGATAAAATCGAACAATTGATAGAGGAAGTAGAGAAAAGACCAGCACTTTATAAGAAAAATATTAAACAATACTCTGACATAAATTTAAAGAAGAAGTTATGGGAGGAAGTCTGTGAAGTACTTATAAATAATTGGGGAGGGCTTGATGTGAACGAAAGGAAACAACAAGGTTAGTTTTTAATTTTAATTTTATTTTGGCGTTTCTTTTCCGCATTTTCACGCAAACGTTAACTCGATAGCAACACTGACAACGTCTAAATCAGATAGATGTGCGGCTGACAACCAATACAATTAAATTGACCGATTAAATTGTACAATAACACAATTTAGTTGTTTGATAGTTGGCCAACTTGAAATTGTAAGTCTGCGGGAGCTCTAAATGCTTAAGGTTAGATAGGGCGTTATTATACACACGTGTGTGTTATAACGCCCAAAACCACATTTTTTTTAAAAGAGGTTTTTAATTTTTTGCGTGATTTTAGACACAAATGTTTATTATTTTATTGATACTTATTTTATAGAGATTATTGAAATAAATTGTTTTTGTTCTTCTAATTAACATTGAATTGAATTAAATATAAGATAAAATATATTAGGTGGGCGTTATTACCCTCAACCTACCTTATATCAAATTCAAATTCGAAGAATTTGAAAATGGAGATAGCCAGTCCTATACCTATAGATAATTTATTTCTGACCTTGATAATTTTATTATGTAGGTATCTCTTTCAGTTGAGGAGTTTTTAAAATGATATCGTTATCAATAGTTAGATTGATGAGGGTAGAATTAGGGCTAGAATGTTATTTTTTAACTACTGAAGGGTAGTAGTTCTTTCTAGTTCTTTCTTGCATGGACTTATGGGTACTTTATGTGACTATTGTATTGTACTAATCATAATGAATTTGCCTAGGTCACACTGACGATGTAACATAATGTCTGAAAGGTAATACTTATGACGTCTATACATAGGTTTGAGACTTGTGTATGTAAATATGTAGGTATAAAGTTGCTTACATCTTTATAAAACAAGAAGACTTGTTTTATAATTCCGTTTGAAACTGACTAGAGCGGACGTTTTCAAAGACGTTATTGTATAATAATCGTTTTGCTAAGATATATAGGAAATGATTATAAATAACATCGTTAGAAGTTCGCGTAATAGCAATGCATATCGTGGCATTTCTTCAATAGTGTGAGTTCATGTGTAATTTAATTAAAAAGTGATATTTTATCAGATGTGAATGGGAATCGAACGTTGATAGCTTCAGCAGTGATAGCTTAGGGGCATTTATTATTTACTTGTATTTGTGATGTCATGAGTTAGATTTCTGGTATGTTTTTTTTCTTAAGTGTTTTTATTATCACTAGATAGGCGGTGAAGAAATCACGTTCAGAATTAATAAATGAAGCCGCCTTGTGATTCCAAGCGAATTACTGTGTGTGTTCTGCAGGTGTGGGATGTTTGTTACAAGTTGATATTTAGGTACCCTAGAGCAGGGCCGGCAGGTTGTGTTAGGCCCGAGTGGGTAGTTGGCCGGGAGGAGGGACTGATATATATATACTAAAGAAATTGTATATAGAGGAATGACTCATAAACAAGAGAATTTTGTAGGAATAAAAACTTCAAAATAAAATCTGGAAAACGGTTGATCCTGTGGGCCTTCCCCAAAACTTCCCGCTATTTTCCAGCTTGAATCGCTTCAAAAATGTTATTGTTCATACGTTATTGAGTTTGAACTCAAAAATATAAATGCCTATATTTTTCAAATATATGTGTTCATACGCTTTCGAGCTCAAATAGCCTAATATTTTAGAGCTCGGAGAGCTTAAAAACATATTTGTTACAGTATTAATATATCTGACCTCTTCGAGGCCATTTTGTTTTTGTTTTGTTTTAAAATTTTTGTATATAACAAAATAAAGAAAACATTACATCTTGATTTTAAATAAAATAAGAAACAAAGAAAGAAAATGCGTCTAGACGTGGATTTTTCGAACGACGAGGAAATCCCCATGTCTAGTGACGTCAGTGACTTTTCGTCAAAATCCGAGTGGATACTTTACCTATTCGGAAAATTCCGAGTGGGTGGAGTTACCCACTATACCCACATTATCCGCCGGCCCTGCCCTAGAGACACCTGTATCAGCATAAAGTATAATGATTATGTAAATGTTTCTAGGAAACCTATAATGGACAGGAAACCTGTTTTGTATGGAGATGAGGTATCTCCTCCAGTGAGATTTGTTTTGATGACAGCTTCTCTCCTAGGAATGGAACTATATTTTCACAAAATTGATCTTTTTAAAGGGGAAAATAAAATGAAATTTTTCAAAAAGGTTCGAGGCAAACGGTTTTTTTTTCTATAAAATCGATGTAATTATAAAATCGTTCACTGATAATTTAATCTCCGATTATGTACCTATTTCGGTTTATCGGTGATTGTTATGTTGACCTAATTTAACATACATACTTGCTCACGGCTTTGTTCGCATTGTTGTTGCTCTCTATTTTAGTTAAAATAGATTGTTACAATGAGATATTACAGTATTATCATAAGTACAAACGCGGACTTATTCCTAGAAGGAATGTGTTCCTTAGAACCTTAGAATTATCTAGAGGAGGCTAAACGCTAAAAAAGGAGGCTATCCATCTCAAGTCCTTCCATCTCACTCATTCTCATTTCGCTCATCATATTTCATTCCGTTCCGTTCCATTCTGCCGTCCGTTGACTACAAAGCAGCTAAGTGAGTAGGTAACTTTGAGTTTTAGGTGGCAAACAGGCAGACGGCCCAATTAAGTTTTGCCATTATCTAAACTATTGTATTGAATATTGGCAAAGAAGTACATACGTGAGAATCGATGTCTCTAGGAAATGCGAACAGATACGAAAAAGTTTTTAACATTGATTACAGACATAATTCCAAGACAGGCCCATAGAGAATTTTCAGCTTTGTGACACTGTGTAGAAAATCCGAAATCGGCATTTTGTCATTTAGCCGCCTTTTAGTTAGCGGACGGCAGCATTCTATTCAGTCTCATTCAATCCAATACCATCTCATTTAATCATGTCCCGTCCTATTCCACCATCTCACCGCTCATCATCTCGTCGAATACTGTGTATGGAATATAAGGAGCGCCTCATTTTATATTCTCTATGACAACGGTCGAGTAACGAGTAACCGTCTAACTTTCCGTCGAGTAACCGCGAAAACTTATAACTATGCCGAGTTCCATTAAAATTCATCCGATCGATGGTTTTTGTGTGATGTGCGTACAGTTAGACAGACAAAAATCCCAAACATGTTGTTTTGGACTCTGTACCCATCATTCTGTATTACTGAACGACATTTCACAAAAAAATATTTAACACACTTTGTACTTTTTTTTAGATAAATCCTCTTCATAAAGTTCCAGCCTTGGTGGTTGAAAATGAAGTAATATGCGATAGTCACGCGATAGTTATATATCTTTGTGGAAAAAAGAATAACGAAGACATATATCCTACGGAGCCTCTAAAACGGGCCAGAGTGAATCAGATGTTGTTTTTCAATTCGAGCACACTGTTTCCAATAGACAGTGCCATATATGTAAGACATTTTATAAATTAATTAGGACTGGGTATTTTAGCTCACTCTTTTTAGTTCGATTTTCGTTAGAAAGATAAAGCTCGTAGCAATCTCATAGAACCTCCACTAGGGTACGTTTCCTCCCCTAAACCAAACAACTGCCCGACGTCGACGCATCTAAGTTGAACCCAAAAGTTAATAATTATTTTTTTATTATTTTGTTGATTTCATCCTAAGTTACATTCTATTGTCATAACTAACTGTCAAAACGGGCCTTTTAGATCTCGATAGGTATAGTTCTATTCGGGGCGACCTAGCGCAGTGGATAAGTGTACGCATCGCCTATATCTCCGCAACGGGATAAAGTGGGTAGGTAGTTTGCTTGGGACGATCATAGAGTGGCGAGTTAGTTTAGACATGTCACTTCGACACGCGGCGCTTCATTAATTTATCATTCACAAAAATTAAATTTGCTGGTTTCACACAAACAGTGTAACATCTCAGTTTTTGACCTAATACCAGTGAGTCTTGTTTTTTATGAATTTAGAACATATATAAGCGTAATATTAAGAAAAAAGTTATTCGTTATCTGTATGTTTATGAGCATTCATTTGTGATTTAATTTCCCGGGGAAAGTCCGTGCGGGTAAGTGTGAGCGTGCGTACACTTATCCATCCCTTGTATGCTCACTTGATATTTACGGTGACCACGTTATTTACAACTCTCTTTACTTTTATGTTTTCGTGCCAAATATATACCAGACAATATACCAGAAAAAAACCGGAAATTGCACAAGTTACCGAACAACAAATCGCTAAAACCAAAACACTAATTGAAAAGGGGTAAAGGTAAAGAAATATTAGAAAAGCTTTGATATTTTGGTATTAACAATTCTTGTCTTAAGCAGTCTCGGGTTAAGGCGCCGCGGCCGCCTCACTAGTTGATATGAATGCTCGAAACGTTGCCTCAACTCTTCTATTTTCTGAATAGAACCTGTTCTATCTGAAAATAATACTTTTATTTTGCTAACTCTTATATTTCGTGCGTAGTGAGACTTCAAATTCAAAAGTGCGCACATTTGACCCGAATGACTCCGTCTAGATGGGAATCCTTCTATTTGTCATCCGACGATGATGTGATGCGTAACTACTAATAGCTTCTTTATTTATATATATCCAATTTTTTGTACATTTAACAACAATGTAACAGCATGTAACATGTGCAAACTAATTGTAACAGCCTACAACAAATTATTAATGTTAGTATGTATGCTCAGGGACGTAACTAGGCTAAATATCACCCGGGGCAATACCTCACTTTGCCCCCCCCCCCCCCCCCCCCTTTCATCCACTTAAACGAAGAATGTCCAACCATGACCAATGAAACGAAAACTCTCCTAAACAACACTCCTGAGATTGTTACCAAACATTTACTATACTTTTCATAATTAACTTGGGTAGGTGGTAAGTAAATGCTCGATTTCAAAGGTAAAATAGTACATTGTTACCCTAGGGGTGAAAGTGACTTATTTCAGTCCTGAGACCGGGTTTGGTGCCCGAGCGCAGCGAGGGCGCCAATAGATCGAGGGACTAAATAAGTCCTGAACCCCTAGGTAAACACTGTGCTTTTCATTACGAATACAAGGAAAGTAAAAATAAAACTACTAATTAGCAAAATAAAAAATGAATGAATTTTATTTCATAAATCAACAACTTTGGTGAGATATTTATTTAAAGTTTATGGTGACATTAGAGCAATTATTTATAGTTAGTGAAATGTTTTTTCCGGGTATTTTCATATTTGATATTTTCTGGGATACTTGAGTTTCCATGTCCGAATCTGTTGAACTCATAGTGTTAAAAAATCTCTGCTACGAGTACAAAAGTTTACAAAACACTACCACTCGGAAAAACAAATGAAAATCGAATTGCCGCTTTCCCGCCTGTTTTGTTTCTTTTCTGCCGCGCGGCCGCGTGGCCGCGTGGCCGCGTAGCCAGCTTTTCAGCCAATTACTTTTCATTTTCATAAATGTTTTTTTTATATATTTTGCCGAAATCTATGTTATTTTGAAGAAATAATTGAAAGTAAATTATAATAAAGTAATTTAAAAAATATACTCTTTAATTAATGGGTGCGTTTCTTTATGTTATTTCAATTTTACATCGCGCTGTAATGGAGTGGCTGTATAGGAAGTTAGATCATGGTTACATAGAAATGTGAAAATAGCTCTTTTTTTTCTTAATTTTTCAGTTGTCTGTCAGTTGAAAACGCTCACCCTAGGGTGTATTGGGCTATTTTCACTTCGCTCCACAGGCAACTTCGGACCTACTTTCAGAATATGAGTAATGAAAAGTTAATTTAATAGTTATTGAAATCACGCAATCAATACATATACAGAAATTAATAGTTACATAGTGTATTAGGCCTATACAGTTTACACGTATATTTATGTATATCTAAAAGATTCTGAAAAATAGTGAAAAACTTTGGTGAAACTTAAAACCTGAATATAAACTAAAATTTTACTTTACGACTTTTTATAGCGCAAAAATCCTTACAATTTCGTCAAAAGATAGTTTAGAAGCTATTTGGTGCTCTATGGAAATGATCCCAAGGTTGGTAAGTCGTTGCTGTCCTGTCAAGTCCTGATAACCGAAAGCGAAAAATGCAATGGCTGACCCCAGGTCAAACGCCGCAACAGTGCCGTAAGGCAAAGCTTACCAATAAAAAGGTAATGGTAACTGTTTGGTGGTCTATTCATGGTGTTTTTCACTATAGCTTTCTCAGGTCTGATCAAGCAATAACAGCAGATGTTTTGATTAAATAAATATGTTACATTTTAGAAAAAAACAAGTTTTAATTTTTCAGTACAAATCGGCAATTTCATACTTTAACCCCTATTATAAGAAATAAATCACATTTAAATTATCGCCAACTTCCACGATCTCTATAGACCAATCAAAATCGAGTACCTTCCCGCTAGCCGGCGCGCACCGCGCTCTAAATCTTTCTTCCCATTTCCAGACTTTTCTGGACTCTGGAGATATCCTTATGACGCAATAACTCAAATCTTTGGAGCGCCAGTTTAAAATTTTATTAATATTATTTATTTATTTTATTATTTTTATCTTCCACTTGTATTTTTTGGAAAACAACAATTGCTATTTTGGCGCCCCTGAAAACCCGGCGCCCGGGGCACAAGCCCCCCCCCCCCCCCTAGTTACGTCCCTGTGTATGCTTGATAACTAAATTTACAGCTTGGTCTGATTCAGTGTTGCATAAGAAGTTAAAAATTACTAGCTATAAGTTAAAGGATGTTTATATTGGCAAATTAAATTAAAAATTAAATAATTAATTAGGTTTCTAAGTTTGTAATTGTCACTTATTACATTGACAGGGGGTGTTAGTATGTATAAGTACAATGTGATAAGTAAAGATAGAATGGTATATGTTGCATAAATTATAGTCTGTGCTTTAGGATTGTCTATGGTTGTGATTTTTAGTCTATGGGTTCTCCTAATAAATGTCTCACGTGCAATGTAACACCGAGTTTTTATTTAAACAATTAACCCAGCAGCCCTGCACATATCTAGCAAATATGTGACAGTGGCGACGAGGATAAAAAGAAATCAGTGAAAGTTTTACGTGTTACGTCCGTAAACTACAAGAAAGATAGTAGAATAATTTCGTCTTGTTACGTCGGACGAAATTTCACAAAATGGCGGCTGCTGGGCTCTCACTGCCTGAGTTTTCAGCTGCAAAATGCACATTTAAGGTGTACAAACAGGTGTTTGAAAACAAAATGAAGATCCACGAGGTGGATGAAACGAAGTGGTCACAATATTTAATCTCGTTTATAGGTTTTGACATGGTCACGTTGCTATCAGAACTCTGTTTCCCGGAAACACCACAGGATAAAACGTATACTGAATTAGTGGAACTTGTTGAAAAACACTTGGAGCCACAGCAATCAGAAATCGCGGAAACATATAAGTTTATGAAACGTGAACAGTTGGCAAACGAGTCAATCTCTGAGTTTGTGGCGGCATTAAAGAAAATGGCACAGACGTGCAACTTTACCACACATTTAGAAAGATGTCTAAGAGATAAATTCGTTCATGGATTAAAGAGTGAAAGCATAGTTAAAAGATTATTTGGTGAAGAAAATTTAACGTTTGCAAAAGCCGTGAAGATAGCAATGAGCATGGAGCTGGCGGAGAAGGGAGCAAAATTAATAACTGCTGGCAGTTCTGGGCAAGAAAGCTCAGACATACACAAAATAAGTAAAAAACAGGTGAACATTAAATGTCATTGCTGCGGGAAGATGGGGCATGTAAAACCCCAATGCAAATTTAAAGAGGAAGAATGTTTTAAATGCCACAAGAAGGGGCATATGGCAAGTGTTTGCAAAGCAAACAGTAACAAAACTTTCAAACCCAAGAGGGTCCATGAAATTACAAATGATGAAGAATTTTCTGTTATGCAAGTTAGTGAAGTACAATTGAATAGTGAATTTGTGGGTGATAGTTATGATTTGTCTAGTTTATTTCAGAAAACAGAGAGTCAATTAAATATTAACAAAGTGGTATCAATAGATGAGAAGCGTCCAAGTCCTTGGTATATAACTTTAAAAATTAATAATGTAAATATATCATTTGAAATTGATTGTGGATCAGATGTCACGTTAATGCCTGAATCTATGTTCATAGCATCCTTTCCTAATGTAAAATTATTTCCATGTAACCTAAAGCTATCAGGATATGGTGGTAACAATATCACTGTATTGGGTAAGACAAATGTAAATATTAAAATTATAAATGAAAAATACTTAGCAACATTGATTATTGTCAAAGAAGGTAAAAAGCCATTGTTAGGTAGGGATTGGCTGAGTGCTATGAAAATTGATTGGCAAACTTGTATGAAACGGTGCAATTTAATTATTCACCAAGATTCACAAATTAAACTTAACAATTTAGTAGAAAAATATAGAGATATATTTTCAGGGGTTCCAGGCGAAATTAAAGGTACTGTAGGCACTTTAAAATTAAAAGAAGCTAATATTAAACCCATTGCATTTAAACCAAGAAGAATAGCTTATGCTGTAGAAAATTTAGTTAAAAAGGAGCTTGACAAGTTATGTACCGAAGGTAAAATGTATAGAGTGACAAATAAAGAAACAGGCACATGGGCTACACCCATAGTGACCATCATTAAAGGACCTCATAATATAAGAATTTGTGGGGATTACAAGGTAACAATAAATCCATTTTTGGAGGTGCCAAATCATCCAATCCCTGTCATTGAAGACATTTTTGCAAAATTAAATAAAGATGATCAAAATGTTAAAACAGTATTTAGTAAAATTGACTTAAGAAAGGCATATATGAACAGGCGAATGGATGAGGAGGCACAAAAGCTTATGACAATTACCACACCATGGGGGTTGTATAGACCAACGTTCATGATGTTCGGTATGTCACCTGCTCCACAGGAATGGCAAGATTTTATGGATGAACACTTTAATATGCCAAATGTATATTGTTTCATTGACGATATTTTGGTTGCAAGTAGTGATGTGGATTGCCATTTAAAAACTTTAGAGTGTATATTTCAAAAACTTAAAAATTTAAATATTAAAGTAAATAAAGAGAAAACTGTGTTGATGTCCCCACAATTAGAGTATTGCGGGCATGTGATTGATAAGGAAGGCATTCACAAGACACCAGGGCACATCAAGGCCATATTGGAAGCACCACAACCTGAAAATATTAAAGAATTACGTAGTTTCCTTGGCACTATTAATTTTTATCATAAATTTCTAAAGAATGCTGCTGAAAATTTAAAACCTTTATATACATTACTAAAGAATTCAGAAAAATGGGTATGGTCTAAGCAACAAGAACTAGCATATGAATGGGCCAAGAAAGCTATTGTATCAGAGCAAGTATTAATACATTATAATCCAAAGCTACCAGTGGTATTGAGCTGTGACGCTTCCAAGTATGGGTTAGGAGCTTGTTTAGCTCATGAAATTAGGTTAGGTAATAATATTATTGAACGCCCTATTGCTTTTGCAAGCAGAACACTCAATGAAGCAGAAGTAAAATATTCACAAATAGATAAAGAAGCCTTAGCCATTATATGGGCAGTTAAGAAATTTGATTTGTATTTAAAAGGTAGAACATTTACATTAGTTACTGACCATAAACCACTGATATCTATATTTAATCCAAATAAAACAGCTGGTAGTATATATGCAGATAGAATGACTAGGTGGGCATTAATTTTATGTAATTATAATTATGATATAAAGTACAGGACTTCACAACATAATGCTGCAGCAGATTTTCCATCTAGGTTACCAATTAAAAATAGTAATGAGGAGGATAAAATTAATCTGGAAGGCAACATTAACAGCATTGTGTTGGATAATCCACCTGTAACTTTATCTGAAATTGCCAAACATACTCAGAAAGACCCTAATTTAAGCAAGGTTTGTACTTACCTAAGAGAGGGCTGGCCAAAGTTGATTAATAGAGAGTTATGTAAATTTAAAGGCAAAGAAACTGAGTTATATATAATTAAAGATTGCATATTATGGAGGGATAGAGTAGTTATACCTGACAGTTTAAAGGATAAAGTTTTAACTGAACTGCATTCTGGTCATTTGGGTATTAATAAAATGTTATCTTTAGCTAATAGTTGTTTTTGGTGGCCAAACATCACAAATGATATAAAAACATTAACTAATAATTGTGCAGGTTGTATCCAAAATAGGAACTTACCACCTATCAAACCTATACATAGATGGGAGTGGCCAGAGGAGCCATGGAAACGTATTCATGCTGATTTTGCTGGTCCATTTTTAGGGCATATGTGGTTAATCATTGTAGATGCACACTCAAAATGGCCAGAAGTAGTTAAAATGAACAATATTACCTCCAGCAGTACAATTAAATGTCTACGTAGTATTTTTGCTAGATTTGGTCTACCGGAACAAATGGTGACTGATAATGGTCCACAATGGACATCTGAAGAGTTTAATACTTTTTGTAAGAATAATAATATTAGACACATATGTACTGCACCTTATCACCCAGCCAGCAATGGCTTAGCAGAAAGGGGGGTTCAAACCTTCAAGAGGGCCATGTTAGCATATAAGTTTGATAAAAATTGTTTAGATCATAGTATACAGCATTGGCTATTAGCTTATCGTACAGCACCACATGCCACAACAGGCAAGGCACCATGTGAGTTAATGTTAGGTAGAAAACTCCGTACACGTTTATCTTTAATAAAAAAAGATGTAATTATTCCTCGGCAGTTGATTTGTAAGAAACCTGTAAAGCAATATTTGCCAGGTGATAAAGTACTGATCGCATCATATGATAACTCTCAAAAATGGTTAGATGGTGTTATTGAAAAACCAGTAGGAAATGTTATGTATGATGTGCACACTGACAAAGGCATACTCACCAGGAATGTTACTCAGTGTTTGCCTAACTATAGTGTACCTAATGAAAGTGTATTGGAGCAAGAAAAAGAATCGGAGAAATTAGAAGTAAATAAGCCGTTAATTAACAAAGAAATACCAAGTAACATCGCTAATTCTCCTATTCTAGTGCAGCCAGAAGTGCGTAGAAGTGCACGGACTCATAAGCCTGTTCAGAGACTTGATTTGTAGTAATTTAAAAATTTAATAAAAATTAGAAGAGAGGAGTGTTGCATAAATTATAGTCTGTGCTTTAGGATTGTCTATGGTTGTGATTTTTAGTCTATGGGTTCTCCTAATAAATGTCTCACGTGCAATGTAACACCGAGTTTTTATTTAAACAATTAACCCAGCAGCCCTGCACATATCTAGCAAATATGTGACAGTATATGTAAAGCTATGTCTGGCAACACTGTCTGTCTCTCTGGTCTCATGGCGGATAGCGAACTGTCGTTAGTGTGTGCTCTTAAAGAAGTAAAGCTAAATAAACTCTATAAGTAAAATAAAATGCATATTTTATTTTACTAATAACATCTATTAATAAAAAAAAAACAAATTAAATATCCAGAATTAAAGTTCTTGTAAACTAACTAAATTTCAATTAATTAAAATAGGCACAGTTTAACCGCCTTTATTTAGGCACCCATTGCTAGCTATTTTCTAGGAGTCGGATAATTTCGTTCTACCTACTAGCTATCAGCAATCCAATCGACTTCGTGCGCGTAGACTTATCGATCTGATTAAAAAGTACGGTGAACTTTTTGTACCCTGCACATAAATTACAAGTTTCATTAAAATCCCTCCAATGGTTATAGCGTGATACACATTCAGACAGGTGAACATACGGATAGATAGCCAGAGAAAAATTCCAAAAAATCTTGTTTTGGAAATCACTCGTACTTTTCGAAAAGTATTAAATTTACACACAGGTCTCTGTTACGATTTTATTATAGGTACATATTATTTGTAGATTTTTCATCCACTTTTTATAGTCTGTAACCATACTGTATAATGTCAATGTATCATGGTTTAGAACATGATATCATCTATTTATTCATACCTAACTTATTTGTTACAGACGGATTTTTTTGCCGGAAAGTGGCCTACAGACCTGCTAAAGATTGATCAATGGAATTCTGCATTGGACTATTTGGAATATCAACTCAATAAACACATTTGGTTGGCAGGCGATAAGGTACACAAACAATGATAACAATGGCAACTAATATTTTCGACTAATTTTTCTTTACATTTAATTAGGTAATTAAACATGCTAATTTGTTACAGATTACCCTTTGTGATATTTGTTGTGGGGCAACCGTGAGTTCATTGCAGATATTGGTACCGGCATCAAACCGCCATGTTAAAGTAAACAAATGGTTTAAGAGATTACAAGAGTTTTCTTGTTTTGAACTCAATCGACAAGGGGTAGAGAAACTGCGAAATATTATCGAGAAAATGAAAACAGTTGTTTGATGATAATTTCTGATGACTTTTATTACAACAATGAAATGAATTATTATTACTATTATTTTTTTATTTTTATTATGAAACTTATTAGATATGATAGGTACTGGTTATATTGAATTGATACGTATTTTTGAGTATGTATTTTTTATTTATTTAGGTATGTATTTTTCATTTTTCAGTAAAGATTTCAGAGTAAAAATGGTTTCCTTCAGGTCATTTAATCATATTTTTCTCTTAATAGCAAGTATCTATTGAAAAGAGACAATAGTAATCGGGATTTCTTACATTTTATCTTAATATGATTAATCCCAGTTTGCTTCCAGTTCACAATTCACAGTTTACTTTTTTTTTTTTTATAGAGAAGAGGGCGGACGAGCAAGCGGTATCACGTGATGGTAAGTGTTACCGCCGCCCATGGACACCTGCAACACCAGGGGGTATGCGGGCGCGCCGCCGACCTTGCAAAATCCTATTCACAGCTTTCTTGAAGAACCCCATGTCGTAGTTTAATGGGAAGACCTCTTGAGGCAGTTCGATATAGATGGCACTTAGATATAGATACAAGTATTATTAATAATTATTATTATCGTCCTCTTTTCAATAGGTACATATTATTAAGAAAATATCGAGCTATTTGTATAAAAAATCTATAAAAACGTGTTAACCTATTTTCCCATGCATTCCAACTGGTTTGATATCCGAAAGTCGAGTGGGCCAGATGGTATTCCTGCGGTGGTGCTCAAATTTTGCGCTCCCGAGTTGTCTCCGGTGCTTACGCGACTCTTTAGGCTCTCATATTCCACAAAAAGCTTCCCGTCAGCATGGAAGGTAGCTCATGTTCACCCTTTGCCTAAAAGCTCGGTGTGCTGAACAGAGCGAAGCGGTACTTCAAACCTGGGCAACTCCTTATGCTTTACAAAGCTCAGGTGAGGCTCCATATGGAGTACTGCTCTCATCTCTGGGCCGGCGCACCGAAATACCAATTGGACCCATTTGACTCTATCCAACGACGTGCTGTTCGTATTGTCGACGATCCCACTCTCACGGGCGGTTTAGAATCCCTCAGCATTCGGAGAGACGTTGCGTCTCTGTGTGTTCTACCGCCTGTACAATGGGGAATGCTCTGAAGAATTGTTTAATATAATTCCCACCTCGGGTTTCTACAACCGCAACTCCCGTCACAGAAGTGCGGTCCATCCGCATTTCCTCGATACGGAGGTGTCGCGCACTATGCGGTCCAAAAACTATTTTATACCGCGAACCCGTAGGCTGTGGAACGAACTGCCACAAGAGGTCTTTCCATTGAGCTACGATATGGGGTTCTTCAAGAGAGCTGTGAATAGGATTTTGCAAGGTCGGCGGCGCGCCCGCATGCGCCCTGGTGTTGCAGGTGCCCATGGGCGGCGGTAACACTTACCATCACGTGGGACCGCATGCTCGTCCGCCCCCTAGTCTATAAAAAAAAAAACTGGGTTTATAAAGGATAATAATTAATGTTTATGATCCTTTTCTATTCCATCGATTTGTGAGTACCTATAGTCGATATAAAAAAAAATCATGGACCCAGTGTTGTAAAAATAAGCGCTCGAGCGGTAAATGATCAGCATCACACCCATTACTAATGAACTTAAGAACCGTAACCGTTCTAGGCTCGAGCTTTTAATCTCAAGGATTTAAGATTAGCAAACGTTAAAAACTAAAAATATAAGAGTGTTTGACCAGCGGCCGTGATTCTTGACGGATGTTGGCATGTATCGCGGGTATTCGAGCGACAGTGTTCACTTTCCACCAGATAACCTGCTGACTGCTCTCTACTATCTTATTTTTACAAAAAATAAATACCTACACCTACCCATATTTGGGTGTCCAAGTAAAAAGGGCCCTAAATTACGGTTTTTAATTTTTGAGATATTCACATTTTTTCTGAAGTTGGATGAAAAAACTATCATTTCTTGGCCATGTAGGTTCTACCCATAATTTCATACCACAAACATCTCTTTATGATGTATTTAACTCGCATATTTTAGAAGTGTTTAGTGAACGTATTTTATGAAACTACCAACTATGTTTTACAGATCATACTTTGGTGTTAGATTTTCTTGATGTATACTTTTATAATTTCGTTTTTTTCTCTAAATAACTCTTATCGGGTGAACGTAAAAAGCATGGAAACATTCCTACCGTTCAATTATGGCGCAACGAAAAGTATTCCGCGGTGGCCGGGGCCTAAAAACTGTTCCGAGGTGGGCGGGGCTTAAAACAAGCTTAAAACGCGACGGCAAGTGACTAAGGACGATTTACCGACACTGTTTTTAGATTAAAATGCCTTCTTGTGTGGTAAAGTGGTGTAGGAGTCGTCCAGGTAATCATCCCAAGGATATTAGGATCGTGTGGAAAGCCACATGTAAGTACATCCAAGCACGCGGCGCCCAGTCGCAGAGCTGTTTGCTACTTATTAACAAAAGGACGTAACTATTGTAGCGTACAAGCTAGTAACAACCTCGAATTGTTGCGCGTAAGTTTGATTTTTATGCGGATGATAGTTCTGTGTAGTATTACTTTGGTTCTTGCTTTACCCGAGATTTATCGTATTAACCAAATCTGTCCATAACTTTGATACCGTCTGTCATGACTCCTTTTTGCTTGGACGCCCAATTATTATCATTATTTATTTATTATCGTCTAATTATATTGTTGACTGACTTTATTGGCCACAGACTTTAAAGTAAAATTATTTATTGAACAAATATCCTATAGACACAATATAGACCGGTAATAAATGTCAAAAACTCCTTAGTCTATGACCGCTATTGATTGGTCGACGAGGAGATGTAAAAAATGGCTGCCTTGCCTTCTCCTACTCAGGTAGAAATTAATTGGAATTGAATAATTTGTGTAGTGTTAATTACATACGGTAACAGCCAGAAACAAAGTTAACTAAGTGATCTATCGTTTCACACGATTGGCATATTATATGGAACACAGAAATATAGATATATTGAGTGATAAAGTTAGGTGTATCTTGGACGGACTGCGCTCCCTCTCAAAAATATTACTTTGAATAGTTTAAATATTGAATATATGTTAAATATTTATATTAAAGTACAGTGTAGTGAATATCTGTGGTGCCCATTTAATTATTCTGTCCTTAACAGCTTAATTAACACCGTAATTATATTGGTTTTTTGCGCGATCGTTGAACGTCACGAACGGTCTTCAAATGTCACACCCCTAAATGTGATTGAAAATACGTTTACAAACTAAGTTTCTTTTGAGATTTGCGTTCTCAAAATGTGGCTTGAACCATTGCAGGTGGCAGGGATCCACAGTGCTATATACGAAGCGTATTATCATCAAGTAAGTACCAGTTCCTTTACATTCGTCATGTCGGGTTGTTTAAGATGTTTTGGGTTCATAAAATCGTTATGGTTATTACTGTGTAATAATTGATTAAACTGGCGATCGATTGAGTATGCTCTCGTCGTCGGCACTTCGTTGCTTATGTTAATTATATTTACGAATCATTTATCATGTGAATTGGTGATGCTTGACCTTGTATTAATCAAGGCATTTCTAATCATAAAGAAATGTTACAATGTTTTTACTACTGATCAATTTTATAAAATTTATAAGTCTAGTATATACAGCTTCTATATGTATATTTTTATTTTTTTATTAATACATTATAATAAAAAATAATTCGATTTGCATGAACAAGATTATAAATCATACAAGATCATATACTTTTTATAGTAACTATTCTAATATTAAGTTAAGGTAATAGGTAATCGAAAATAATTACATAACATTTACACAGGAATGGAAAATCATGTCTCTTTATTAATATACTAATAATCAAATTTATATCATCACAATAATAATCATATTTGCATGCTGTTTTAAATAGCTGAATGGGATGAACTCTTGTAATACATTGTTCAAAGGCAAATAAAGATAAATATCTTATATCTTAATCTCTATGTAAAATGGGAGCCTACCCTTAGCATATAAACATTTAATTGGCATAAATATAATGAGATCCCATCTGGGTGGAATTCTTAATTTCTTTCAAGTAAGAAAACTTGTCATTTCTGAAATTATACTATACAATGCCATTAACTTGTATCTCACCACTTGGAATTGGCCTGTCTCAAAATCTGCCACTATATGTAATTTGATCACCTCATCCTTCCATTGCCGGTGACTTTATTCAAGTTATTAGTTAGTCATATTAAAAGTCCTAGTCTTTCTTAATATTTTGACACAATATGGTCACTGACTGTACTTGAAAGTGTTGTTTTATAGCATTTTTTTAATGTGGGTAAGTAGGCAGACAAGCAAGCGGTGCCATAACGGTAATGGTAAGTGTTACCACTGTCCATTTTGGAATAAGAGAAGAAAACCAACTTTACCATTCTATTGATTAGTTGCAGTAGGTCGTATTGTCACATCTTAATGAGCAACAGCGCAACCAGCAGTGCTACCACACAACCAATTCATATTTGTATTTTGTACTATTTTTTTTTTCTTTGTGGATCTTTAATTATAGTGCTTTATATTGCAGGTTGATCCCAATGGCAGTGGAGCAATACAGGCTCTGGATGCTGCCAGGTTTCTCAAGAAATCTCGGCTCAGTGATGTGGTCCTCAGCAAAATTTGGGACCTATCTGACCCCAATGGCAAGGGATACTTGGATAAGGTGAGTCAAATAAGTAGACATTTTTTGACCATTATTTAAATTAATAGTGGTTGCTAACTGCATAAAGTGCTTATAAATACAACATCAATTAATTCTAAGATTGAGAATCATATCATTCAGACCTCACATGTATAACTAGGACTTATAGGATCTAATCATTATAAGTCACTGCTGTAACTTGACATTCCGGGAGTGCATTCTGGTTAGGTAAGGTTAGGTTAGGTAATTAAATTATGGCATGGAATATTGTGGGTTAAATCAATAGGTATTGAGGTCCTCCATTGCCCTCCTTCCAATGATCCACCCCCTTGTAACACCTGTATAGTTATTGTTAATTGTAAAGGAGCTTAAATTATATTACCAGGAGGTAAAGAGGGGTTATTCACTAAAACGTTATGTCAGGTACATCTAATTAGATTCTAATATGTACATCTTTTAAACAACTTTTAAATGTAAGAATAAAATGTTCTAAAATACTACCAAATGCGTTTTTATGCATTTCACTAGGAAATTAAATGTAGTTCCCTCTATTGAGATACTAAACAACATTACTCTCCAGCAGGTCAACCAGGTGAGTGATCTTGGAGTACTTCTTGATAGTAAGCTAAGCTTCTTTGACCATATCAACAAAATTAGCACAAGGGCTATGAGAATGTTGGGTTTCATCAAGCGTGTCTCTGCTGATTTCAGGGATTCACATACCTTATTATGGCTGTATAATGCACTGATACGTAGCAGTCTTGAATATGCAGCACTAATATGGAGTCCATTCTATACAGTCCACTCTAACAGGATTGACAGGTATCCAGCGTGCATTCACCAGGTTTCTTGCATACAAGGATTGTCAATGCCCTTATCATGCTAATTACTATATACTCTCATTTCGGATTACTAACGTTGGTAGCGCGCCGGATGGGGTCTTGTTTGGTTTTATTGCACAAAATATTAAATGTCTCCTTGTTAATACCTGAGGTCAGGGCCGTCTTTACCAGGGGGTGCAAGGGGTGCGGTGCACCCCGGGCGCTCACCTTTTAAAGGTAATGAAAAAATATAACGCTATAGTAAACAATTACACAATAGGATATTTGACTGCCATAGGATACACCAGCTATACTCTAAGTGTGTTCCGCGGAACCCTAGGGTTCCGTGATACCTCTGTCGGGGTTCCGCAAGAATTTAGAAATAAAAAAATCAAAACACCTCTCTCTGGTCGCTCCGCGGCTGTGCGGACTCCGCGGCCGCGCGGAGACAAAACGCTATGAATGTTATTTATTTATTTATTTGTATTTGTATAAGCTTGTGTTACATTAGCTGGTACAATATCTCATAAGTTTGGTCTCAACAATTTTATACTTGTACAACGCGTTCGCTCTAAGTTTGCCGGTCTGTGGAATGCGCGTACCCTCCCCCATGTGACAACAAAACTTATAATGTGTCATAGTTTTACCCAAATATCTAACGTACACAATTTTTATTGTTACAATTAAATAAAAAATTTCGAACGTCATACACTCATACCTATCGCCAGCGGCAAACTTAAAACGAGCGGGTAGTATACTTGTAAGCGCTCAGTCTCTTTGATAAAAGCCGCCTCTGAATTAGACGCTATAGTTGTCAACTAGCGACTTTCGTCTCTAACTTCAAAGGATAAAGTCGATATTGTTTACAACGCTATTTTTAAATTTCTGTTTTTATTTTTGCTTTTTGTTTATCAAAGGTGCCGACTCGAGTATTTTCGAGAATATTTGAGATCGAGTCTAGGACTAAGTATAAAAGTGGCGATCGCGCGTTGGCGTCGTCAGTTGATGATTAGCGTTCGGAGCGATAAGTTACTACCTACTTACAAGCTCGCTAGCGAGAAACTAGTGTTCATTGTTTTACTGCCTGCTGTATTCTGTTGTCTCAGTTTTATACATTTCTTCCCTGTAGGTTCTAAATTTAGTCTCTTATACGCAGTAACGATTGTGCATTATTTAAACCCCACTATCCTGACTTGTAACATTATAAATAAAGAAGAATGGAACGTTGGCTTAAAGGTGTTAAACGTGTTCCAACAACATCTTCTAATGACGCTGAATGTTCAAAAGCAATGCGCGCGGAGAATTTAGCAATCACCGATCCAGAAGATGATGCCACGAGTGCCACGACGTCAAGCTCGACGGTTTCAAAGACGAAAAAAAGGAAGTATGATGAATCTTATATCAGTTTCGGATTTGTTGATTCCAACGGCTCACCTCTCTGCATGCTCTGTAGTAAACTGCTTCCTAATAGTTCCATGGCACCTGCCAAATTGCGTCGACATTTAGAAACCGTACACCCCGAGACTAAAGACAAGAATAAAGAATTTTTTGTTCGCAAAAAAGATCAGTTATTAGAAAGTCAAAAAAATATGATGCATGTAACACAAACTACCAACGAAAAGGCCACGGAGGCATCATACTTAGTTAGCTATCGCATTGCACAAGCAGGTGAAGCGCACACTATCGCTGAGAAATTAATAAAACCATGTGTATTAGACATAACAAAATGTATGCTTGATGAAAAATCTGCAAAGCATCTTTCTACTGTTCCGCTATCAAACGATACTGTTTCACGACGAATCCATGATCTGGCAAGCTACGTCAAACAAGAACTAGTTACACGTCTACAAAATACACGATTCGCTTTGCAAATGGACGAGTCGACTGATGTCGCTGGTTTGGCTATCCTGCTGGTTATTGTGAGATATCCATATAAAAGTTCTTTTGAAGAAGACATGCTTATGTGTTCATCGCTGCTTACAAACACTACCGGGGAAGAAATTTTTAATAAAATAAATATATTTTTTGAAGAACATAATCTCAGTTGGAACAATTGCATTGACATTTGTACAGATGGGGCCAAGGCGATGACAGGTAAAACAGCAGGAGCAGTGTCACGAATGAAAAATAAAGCGCCTAATTGTAGTTCCAGTCATTGTATTCTGCATAGACAAGCACTTGCGATGAAGCAAATGCCGTCTAATCTAAAATTAGTTATGGATGAAGCGGTAAAAATAATTAATTTTATCAAATCACGACCACTACAATCCCGATTGTTCTCATTATTGTGTGAAGATTATGGCAGCAAACATAAAACACTGCTGCTCCATACAGAAGTGCGATGGCTGTCTCGGGGAAAAACTTTAACAAGGCTATTTGAACTTAGAGCCGAGTTACAAATGTTTCTTTCAGCAGATACTTCTTTTAATTTGAAGGACCGTTTGTATGATAAAACTTGGTTGTTCCGATTGTCTTTTATGGCGGATATCTTTCAAAAACTTAACGAATTAAATTTATCGTTGCAAGGTAAACAGACAACAGTGTTTCAGGCCTATAATAAAATAACTGCTTTTAAAAGAAAATTAGATTTTTGGATCATTTGCATTGGTAAGAAAGAAATAGAAAGTTTTACGTTACTCAGTGAGTTTGTTAGCGAAAACGACTCAGAAATGTTTGAAGATAATGTGTTTGAAGAATTGGTCCAATATCTCAGTTCGATGCGCGCATCTTTTGAAAAGTATTTTCCCGAAGAACACAATACAAAAATTAAAGTGAACTCCTGGATTCATAATCCTTTTTTACCCAACTTGGAAAAGCCTGAAAACATGTCAAATGAGATATATGAATCTCTTTTAGAAATGTCATCAGACACAAGTATGGAGTCATTGTTCAAAACGACGCCTCTTAATGATTTTTGGTGCAGAATCCAAGATGAATATGCAATGCTTGGCCAAATGGCTCTGGATATTCTTCTCCCGTTCCCAACTACATATTTGTGCGAAACAGGATTCTCTACCTACGCAGCCACGAAAACAAAATATCGCAATAGACTGGACGCCGAAGCTGATATGAGACTCCAACTTTCTTCCATCAAACCTGATATCAAGCAATTGATGAAAAATAAAAAACAGTTTCATACCTCCCACTAGTTAGATTTTTTCTTTTTTAATGTTTTCTATTATTGTCCTTACCAAGTGGTGAAGTAAATAATAATTAGTAACTGATACATTGTACTTTTATTATGCTGATTAATATAGAATACACTTATAAAAATAATTGTTTTATTGTAGGGTTCCATCAAGTATTTTGCTTCCCAAAAGGGTTCCGTCATTTAAAAAGTTTGAGAACCACTGGGATACACAATAGGATATTTGACTGTCATAGGATACACAATAGGATATTTGACTGTCATAGGATACACAATAGGATGTTTGACTGTCTTAGGATACACTCCCGCACCCCGGCGCAGAATAGACTTAAGACGGCCCTGCCTGAGGTGGTAAACCAAATTCGCCTTGCCGTTCCCCCACTCTATCCCAAATTATCCTTTAAGCAAGCAATTAGTACTGCTATTGTTTAAAACAAAACCTGGTTAATTTTTCGTCATTAAATTGGCTTCTGAATACTTATAACGAATTGAATTCTCATGACATCGACATTTTTAATGATTCTTTGGCAAATTTCAAAGGCAAAATTTTACGTAAATTCGAGCACCTTTTTTTGTATTTGTTAAATTAAATGGTTTAATGTTCTAGTTAATTGTTATTTAACCTTATTTAATTGGATTTATGTTCATCCAATTTTAATTTTGTTTATACTCGTATTTTATCATACTTCCACGCCTTTGTGTTGAACTTGTATGTATACACCTGTTAAAGTATGTTGAATTTATAAGTTTTTATCATTTGTATTTTTTGTGTAAATGCTGTTGATGTATCTTATAAATAAATAAATAAAAATATATAAAACTAATAAATTTCTTCATAGTGTATATTCAAATTATGACGTTATCACACTAACTGTGACATGGCTTGTTGATAGTGTAATGAATAGTGAATTATTCGATGACCGATATGTAGTATGAAGAC
This sequence comes from Sesia apiformis, assembly GCA_914767545.1. Classification (NCBI taxonomy): domain Eukaryota; kingdom Metazoa; phylum Arthropoda; class Insecta; order Lepidoptera; family Sesiidae; genus Sesia; species Sesia apiformis. The sequence continues at coordinate 1,082,710 of OU611964.1, forward strand.
GCGATCGTGACTATGATGACACTTCACGTTGTATTATGTATTAAAGGAGGAAGCATCCTATTGGCTGTTAGACGTGACTTTGTTGTGACGTTGAGAACCCTCAGTGGTGCAGTTCTTCTGAGTATATTTGGGTGTCTTTGACAATGCGAGGCTGTAAACCAAGACTCATATAATATTCACTTATGTACCATCTACTTGTGTAGTGAAAATCGTAGCAATTCCATTACATCAATCGTCCAATTACATCACTTATTAATTTTTCTGAAAATCTAAATCAAAATGTTTTATCCCATCTTGATACCAAGTATATTATAATAGGCGACTTTAATCTTAGTGACATTACATGGTCTAATTTACAAGGTTCTATAGTATTAATGCCACAGACTTATTCTGGGGAATCTGAGGAAAACTTTATTGATGTACTAAACATATTATGTAACCTAAACCAGTTTAACCATACACTAAACTGCAATCGGAGAATACTCAACCTGGTCCTTTGCAATGGTTTGATATCTGTTAGGGCTTGTGATGATCCTTTGGTACCCGAAGACCCTCATCATAAATCATTATGCATTGATGTTACCTGTATTGAATTACCTACGTGAATAGTCTAAATTGAAGCACATGTTCCATCACTGTAATTACAAAGAAATCTCTTCCAATTTAAACTGAGATGAACTGTTGAAGACAGGTACCCTAGAAGAAGCAGTAACAGTGTTTTATCCTGAATTATACAAATTTGGGGCGGCGTGGCATATAGTACCATCGGGCGTGGCATATTTCAGCCCTAACAAAAATATTTATAGAAAAATCAAAATTTTATAATAAATTCAAAGTCTATGGAAATAGGTCAGATTATGAAAGCTTTCACCCATTCTAAAAGAACGCGCTAGTTATGAAACAGTCCGATTGCTTTAATAAGTACATCAGTAAAGTTGAAAAATCTGTAACCGAAAACCTGAAGTCATTCTGGTTATATGTTAAAATTAAGAATAAATCTAATTATTATCCAAAATATATGGTATATGTACTACTATTTGCAGATATACTATTAGAGGGGAGATATATATATATATATATATATATATATATATATATATATATATATATAGAGGGGGAGAGTGCACGCTGAAATCCAACAGCCGCTGGGCGCGCTCGACTGGCTACGTTACCCCTCTCACAGAAGGCTACCTTGAAATGTACTGCATTTCCCACTTATATCGTATTTCCTCAATGTACGTACGTGTTTCGGTAGTGAGTGAGATGTGCCAGAGCCCATTCCCATCCTATCCCACTCCATTTTCCCAACCCTTTCTCCAAATCCATTCCTATATCTCCAAAGGTAGGCAGCGCATCCGGGGGTGTGCCAACGTTTGTCATTTTGGACCAATATTGGCATGTATCGCGGATGTCTATGGGCGATAGTATCCACTCACCATCAGGTGGACTGTATGCTCGTCTGCCGCCTTCGTACATAAAAAAAATAATTGCAGAAGGCGTTAGTAAACACTTTGCTACTTATTTTTGTTCCACATTCCAACAGCCAAATGTCAGTAGTCCCACCATATCTATAACTCCCATTACATCCTGTGACATAGGAGCTGTTCAGGTTAACCGTGTAAAAGTGTTGAGGATGCTTAAATCTTTGGATCTATCTAAATCTGGCAGACCAGGTCTCATTCCCCCACTTTGTACACTTTTCAAGCATTCACTTTTTGAAGGATTAATTCCTGTGATTTGGAAGTCGGCGTTCATAACGCCCATTTAATAAAAAATTAAATCTGATATCGAGAACTATAGGTCTATCTCCAAATTATGTCTCTTTGCCAACCCACTAGAGAGAATAGTGTATAAACAAGTATATGCTGCGCTTAAACATTCCTTTAGTGACGATCAGCACGGGTTTCTTGGGAAACGGTCCACTGTATCAAACCTACTTATACCTAATGCATTTATTTCTTTGAGCATGGACCAGGGTGCACAAGTTGTTTACACTGATTACAGTAAATGTTTTGATCGCATTGATCACTGTGTGTTACTAAACTAACTGCAACGTTACATGGGGATACATGGAGATTTACTTCGCTGGTTTTCATCATACATTGACAATGGCAATCAAGCTATGGTACTACAGTGTTTATTATATTATTATAAATTATTGTGATTTTACGATAGTGACACGTGTAAACAATCGACTTGTTTGCTATAAACTACGCTCGAGTACTACACTAGATAAACTGGGTGTAATCTGGTGCGGCTATCGGATCATCAGTCTATAAGGTCCTTTAGAGCTGATATACGCACGTATAAAAAATATTTTGTCTGGTCGGTATCAGGTTGAAAAGATCTAAAACATTTTTTTGCACTAGTAAATAGGATTTGACGAGGTAGTTACAAAACAGTATTTGCTTCTTTCCTATTCTCTTTAAAATCAAATATGTATATGCATCCTGCACCGGGCGTTGGCAAAGCGTTTCTACGCCCCCACCGCAGGACAGTTACGTGTCAGGCTTTTTGGACCTGGTAACTCACTCAACATGTTAGGAGAAAAATAATGTTTACTTGTGTCCGAAACAATAACTTAGATGTTTTACTATAAAATTGGAGCACAAATGACTAATAAATAATATTTTTAAAGTTGAGATGTAATTCAGAGAGATCACAGTAAATATTCTAGGTTGCAATGATGCTACTTGTGAACTTTTTTGGGCCTATAACACCATCTCTTAAAAATAGTCTACAGTGGTCCGTCTGGTTATTATAGGATGCGCTGACAGTTTTGTATTTAATTCATTTTATGTAAATACCGTTTCTTTCTTAACTCATAAGTTCATATTATAAGTCATCATAACATAACATAATAAAGTAGAAAAAAAATCTTGACGGACTATGGAGTTGTAAAATAATTTTTACTACATGCTAAGGAAATACCGGACCATAATATTATAGGAAGAGACTTATTTATTTTCATAAAAGATAAATTCAAACGCTACTTACACATTTCGGCCGAAAGTAATACACATCGGCTATGATCGGCTAGCTTCGATTTCGTCTATAAAACCGAAGTTAGCCGATCATGAAAATTATTAAACATGAATGAATGGAACTTCTTTATTACATTCCTGTTTTAACTAAAGTACTGGTTACATTAAAATTAACATAAGACAAATACTGAAGCAATACGCGGCCTTATCCGTGCAAAATTGAACTAACTGTAAGACCTCACATCACTGTGTCACCCTCTGATGTGTATTTGTATACTACCAATGCCCATGCTTTCGTGCACATAGACGTTAGAGTATGTGTGGTTAGCTTGATTCCTGTGGGAACTTTATAATTCCCTTTTTTTATAGAAAAAGCAAACTGAGTGGACGGGCCATACGATGGTAAGTGGTCACGGCTGCTCATGGACACCTGCAACACCAAGGGCGCTGCCCACCTAGCAGAATCCTGTTCATAGCTCTCTTGAAGAGCCCCATATCGTACGGTAATGGAAATACCTCAGCTGGCGGTTTGTAGGAGTTCAAGCTGGCGTCCAATTTCGGACACTTGGTACTTTGTATTTCTCTCTATGTTTCTAGTGTATAATAAAGTATATCTATGTATCTATGTATGATATATTTATAAATGTATTGAACAGGACGTTTATAAAATGTGTTTATAAATTAATGACTCCCATTGGTGTCGCTTATAAGAATACCTTCAGATTAACCTGACTACGTAAAGAAGTCACCATACGTTCCATTTCTGTATGTTACATAAAATGGTTGTACTTTACTCACGTGAAGGTTTACAAAGGGCACGTTTTACGAGGCGGCGGTGACGTAAAACATCGGAATCACTATTATCTTTCTTATTGACTTTCTTTTACTGACATTTTCGAGCAATACTGGGTCCTATCTCTAGTACCTCATAAAGGTTTAGAATAGGGATGTTCAAACTTATGGCTCATTCACACAAGGAGAGTTTCTCAAATGCGAGTTTCTTGAACATTGGTCAATAGCTAGTATAAATAACTGTTATCATCACCATCTGATCACTGTTACCCTTGTTATCATCGAGTTTTTATCATCAGTGAACAGTTGTAAGCGAGAATTTTATATAGTTAGGTCGCATTCGTGAATCGTATACATTATTCTTGCCCTTTATAGTATCGGTTATGTTCTCTAAATTCATCTCTTAGAGATGAAACGCCTCGGTGTCAGTTGTTATGAACAAAAATATGGACCTAATAAGCTTAAAACTGGGTATAAATATTCTATAATACAAATATGTAATTAAACACGTGTTTATAAAACAGGTGTCAAATTTTGTATCGATCCACCTTAATCGCCAATATCTCGCTATATTTATCGGGGATAAATATTAATAGGTTTTATCCTGTGCTAAATACCATGCGATAATTAAACTCAATTAAATCCATACGAGCGAAACCGCGGGTAACAAGTACTAAAGCATATAATTTTTAAGGATAGGCAAATTTATTTTCAGATGTCAGTACAAAATCGTCATCCATAATCACATTTCGTCTCGGATAAAAAGTCCATTATCCACACTTTGGTCGAGGCAATACATAATCAGCCTTACGATCTTGGTGTGCTGCTACCCTTAATCCGTACTTCAACCTCACTGTGAGAAGTTCTTAAAGCCCGTTAATGATGTATCGAGAATCATTCCACGTTGAGCATTCTCAAGTGAGACTTGAGCTTGGAGTGGTAGAGTGCACTCCCCTTTTTGGTCATTGGCCCTGTATATTTGAATTGCAACACGGGCAATTTATGGGTCCATTTTTACTAGAAATATCTGTTTGATCTGATGGTTGATTGCTAGAGAATGCCGCAACAAATGGCGAACATAAATCCGTTCGCCATTTGTACATGTCAAATACTCGTGCAATAAAGTTTTGAATAAATAAAGAAGGTGGTAGATGAGCTCATAGTTTACTTGCTGGCAGTCCCGGATTATCCATATAGGCAATGTAGGCAACTGCCTATGGGCCCGGACCCGCCTAGGGACCCTGCGGCTCGGGAGAAAAATAAGTCAAAGTAGTTATCAAGAAATAAATCATTCTTATAATTTTACTAAAATAACCATTTGCAAGTATTGCATAAATTTAACTACATTACATTAGCAATAAATACTTTTGTTTCAACAAATGACATGCTTCATTAGTGCTGAGATATTAAAATGAGGTGCTGAGCTGAGGTGTTGGTATCAGGTTTAAACCCTACCTAAGGGGCTTAATCCATGGCTCTACAAGGCTTAATCCTCCCCTGCCTGCTGGTAAGTGGATTCTATCCACTTACCACAATTCACACTCCAAATGTGAATCACAATTCCGCCGTCTCGTTGTGAAGGAATACACGATGGGGATACTTGATCAATATTCGAATTCACCAAACCGAGATACGTATGGGACAATCACAATACAACACATATATAAATTAATATTTTCTTAGGTTTTCGCGATTACTATACATAGCAATTAAACAACTTTGAACGGTTTAAATTGCGTATATTTGACATTATTTATATCCCGACGTTTCGAACACTTTGCAGTGGACGTGGTCACGGGGTGACTAATTGATTTTATTTGTCACTTGAGTTATTTCAGACGGTAGTCCAAATAATTTCTTAATAACTCAAGTGACAAATAAAATCAATTAGTCACCCCGTGACCACGTCCACTGCAAAGTGTTCGAAACGTCGGGATATAAATAATGTCAAATATACGCGATTTAAACCGTTCAAAGTTGTTTAATTGCTACATATATAAATTGTTATTAAAACAAACCATTTCCATACAATTAGGTGAATTACGCATATAATGATAACATTAAACTACATAGCTATTGACATAATAGAAGGTTAAAGTTTAATTTTCTTTTTAGTAATAAATTTGGAAATTAAATCAACAATGGGAGATTGATGCATATTGAATAGGCGGGGACTGTCCGAAAGGAAAACATTTAATCAAGCAGCAAATCTTGGCCAGCCGTAAAAAATGTGATCTATATTTCCCTCGTCTATACCACATTTACAAAGAGAGTGATTAATTCAGAATGACAAACGTTGGCACGCACCTGGACAGATTTATCAATGAATTTTGAATAAGGTTGGGAAAATCGGGAATAAGGAAGTATAATGCGACGAGGAGTTCTCCTCATCCCATTACATCTACCAATCCCCAGGGGAATGGGGAGTCAAGACTATAATACAATAAGGAATTGCATTTATTTTAGTCTGCTTTTATTGCAAAGACCTGTATTGTTACGTATATGTTTATAATACCAACTTTATAATGCACCCCTCTTGATTCTCTGTCTGTCCAAAAGTCGACTGGAGAGAATGCCATGATAAAGCATTAAGTCCGCTTTTTGGCTGTGCAATAAAATTTAAATAAATAAATAACGTATATATATATATAATGGACTTACATTCGTGTGACTGTGAGTTCATATCCCCGGTCCGTACCACTGAGTTTCTAATTAAGTACGGATTTTTAAAAGTTGTCAATAGTTTGGCGGTGAGGGAAAACACCGTGAGGAAAACTGCATGCTCCAGAAATAATAATAAAAGTAATTTGGAGTATGTGATCCACCAATCCACACTGGGCCCGCGTGGTGGATTACGGCCCGAACCCCCCCCCCCCCCCCACATCCCCCCAGTGATTTTCTAGGGGAGGTCTGTGGCCTGCAGTGGGACGTTATAGGCTGATACAAGTAGGGGTACAAATAATTACGTACACTAAAGAATTGCAAATTTATGGTTCCATTTAGAATTTTTTGTTCACCATAAAATTCAGAACTTGCGAACGTCTAATCATACCACGATCATCAGAAAAAGTCAGAACTGTCAAATGGTACACTTTGAACATACATGAAGTGGCTTATAGGAACAATTTCTCGTTTATAAATTGGATTGGACAGTTAATGTGGATAAAATGCAGTAATACAATTGGAAAATCTGAAATCGATCCGCAAGGTTAAATATCACAGAGGAAAATAAACGCAAGGCCACAAAAAAAACGGTACAGCGACTATTTGTAGAAAAACTAAACTAAATATTGACTGAGCTCTTACTGTGATGCAGAGGATGCCGTATTTAATTACAAAAGTGATAATTGTTATCTCGTGTGTTGCTCTCGCGTTTGATGTGCGTGCGGAATGGAAGGAAGCTGATTGATTTTGTGATTTTTTTCATATAGAACTTTATTTTAGCTAGGTTAGTTCCTATTAAATATAGTGTATAAAGTGAAATAAATTTTTGATTGTTTTGATTGATGTGTTATTACAGTGAACGGAAGTGTATCTATTAAAATCGGCTTTTGTAGTGTTTTATCTTATCACTATTAATATGAAAGACGGTTTTTGTTTGTCCATACGTAAGAGGTAAGAGGTTTTGGCCGTGTGGTGTGTGGGTTCAGAATAGCACCACCGCATCTGTTCCTGCGGGTGTCGACTAAGGCACAGCAGCGTCGGACTGGCCATATAGTCGAGGTGGCGTTTGCCAGCCGGGCCCCAGCCTGCGCGGGGCCCGGGCCTGGCTTGCGATGCTTGCCGCAAGTCAGGCGGTAGGTAGGATAGGAGATCCGCGCAGGCTAGGTCCCAGCTCTTGCAACCTAAATGTAAACTAGATCAGATGGTTCGTTCATACAATTAGAGAGAAATGAAATAGATATTTTCCGATAGTATCCCATCTACCATTATCCAGTCTCTGGCCCCGGGCGGAGCCACCCGGGCCCTTCCGGCCCAGTTCGACCCTGGATAACAAAGCCACTACCAAAAGACCTGAGGACCTACACTACCTCTAAAAGAATGGTCCGCTTGGCCAGCGTTTTAAAGTCACACATACCTCATGCACAGCACTATATGCGTAAGGAGGCTTAATAGAATCCTTTCTTCTAATCAATTCCTAAATCTTCAAAGGTAGACATCACTTACCTACCTACCTTTGTTGTCTTTTTGAACTGATGTCGTCACGTATCGCGGATGTCGCAAGGAGACAGGATTCACTTACCGTCAAGTGGAACTACTGCTCGTCTGCCATTTACTTTCTATAAAAACAAATACTACAATTTACAAAAATACCAGTTTAGATACCTGGGATCGAACCTGGTATCAATTGCATAGCAGACAGGACTACTATCAACTTGGCTAATCGGTAATCGTTTTTGCTGAATGCGAGTTTTAAATATATTTGTCTGTTTGTTTCCAGGCGGGCTTGTTCGTCGCGCTCAAGCTTGTCGCGTTGGCGCAGGCCGGCAAAGACATCAACATGAGCAACATACACTCGGAGACGCCGCCACCGAAAGTTGTACGTTTTATTACAATTAAAAAGATTCCTCTTACGACTTGTAGAGTACGATACACGGTCGCCGTAGACCCGGCAGAAGATAGACCTCTTGGCTCATAAATCTTGGGAAATTGTTTCGTAACATGAAGTTCTCTTGTGAGGATAGCCTTGTTGATCGCCAACCTCCGTTAGGAGATGGTACCAGAAAAAGAAAATGAAGTAGCGCTTTGAAAACTTATAACCTTAAACATTTCAATTGAATAAAATCTAGATTAATTTAGTAATTAATCTAGATTATTGTCATGGCCACGGGCGACAATAATTATTATATATTGGATGGTTTAATACCATTGTCTCCACTAACAACGAGACTTGTAAACAAAATTAGTTCTGTGTTTGATTTTTCGTTGTGCTCACTATATTTCTTACGAAATATTCTAAGTAAGGCCAGAATAAAATAAAATTAAATTAAGCATTATTATTATTAAGCAATTAAATTTAAACTACTTGTCATTTTAGTAAATAACATGGGACATTCTTTTATGCTCATGCTTTTTATGCTTTAACAACTACAGTGGAGCAAAAATTCATTTATACATGTAGAGCTTCTCCAACGTGAGTTTCTCGAACATCAGTTAACAGCGTGTGTAAATAACTGTTATCATCATGTGAACGGGTGTCCAGTTACCATCATTTGGACCGCCCGCTCGTCTGCCATCTTTTCTATAAAAATAACAAAGTTGTGGGCGAGAATTGTATGTAATTTGGTCGTATACCAAATCGTATACAATATTCTCGCGCGAACCGTTCGAGAAACTCTCGCTTGGTGTAAATGAGCCTTTACCGATGTCGTAGGGACTCGTGTGAGTAGGGATAACGGCACTAATTTTGTCTACAATTCCCGTTGTCACCCCAGTGGGGATTGTCAGAGGGTACAACATTACCAAACCGATCAAACTGCTTATTTGTCATCTTCTTTTTATAAAAAGAGCTTTTCTTTTTCCAGGGTGAGCTACCCAAAGTACCGCCAATGTCGTCTTCAGCGCCCGCGCGACCGGCAGCCCCGTCCCCCGCGCCGCACGCGCCGCTCTCTGATTGGAGCATCAAGCCCGCCGAGCGAGACAAGTATAGTCAGCTGTTTGACTCCCTACAGCCTAATAATGGCCTCATAGCTGGAAATAAGGTGAGTTCGACTAATCTTGTGTAGTATATGTACCATACCACACCATCAGCGTATGTCTCTCCACCACACACGATCGTCGACTCTTATCATCCGACCACCACCGGCAAACTCCCTCAAGTCGTTGTCTATTGTGTCATGTATGCCACAGTATTATTTAATTAGTATTAAGATGTAGATTATTCTTTGCACGCTTACTGAGGCAGAACATAATGGGAAATATTTACAATGTAACGCCATATTATGTTATCTATGCTTTTACAAAATAAATGATTTTTCATCCCCCTATCTCGGAAAGAGTATTTTTGCTCTTCGATATCTGAGTGCAAAAGCCGTTTTTATCCGCTAGAGGATAAAGTAAATTGAATTTAGAACATCGTGTGCACTAAGTTTGTGAATTCAAAACATCATTAAACCTATTTACTTCTACCTCCATGGTGCCGAATTTATCATACAACCTTTTTTAATTTGTTAAAAACTCAGACTCAGGTATACTGAAATAAAAAAGTATCTTGTGATTGTAAATGTTTTTTTTTGCATTTAGTCATTTCCTCGCTGGGATGAAAAGTTACGTGTTGCACTCGAGTGCAAAGATTTTTCACCTCATGCTCTTTTGATTCCCTCGCTAACGCTCAGGATTCTAATTTTTGAATCACTCGCTGCGCTCGTGATTCAATTTTAGAAACCTTCGCTTGCTCGATCATCAAAATTGAGCACGCGGTTAAAAAGCAACTTTGCACTCTTATATAACAAATAACTATTATTTGACTCACACAAGGAGAGTTTCTCGAACGACCCGGGCGAGAATATTGTAAATGATTCTCGTATGCGGCCAAACTTCATACGACTATCGCTTGCAACTATTCATATTATTATGATATGATGATAAAAACTCAATGATAACAGTTGTTTATATTAGGCTAGTATATTCTTCACTGATTTTCTCTCCTGCACGGGTTCGAGAAACTCTTCTTGTGTAAATGAGCCTTAACACTTTGTAGGATTGATAGCCTAAAATTTGATGAGCTTATATAGGTATCAATTGATGTCACTTTTTAGTACATGTTTAGTACATACCTTGCATTGGGGCTGCGAGTAGTTTTATCAACTAATCACATGCAAAACATGCGACTTTTACTAAGATCAAATTGTGATCATCTGATAGGTCATGAGCTGATCTATCAACAGATTTAAAGTTGGCTACTATTTATTGGAAATGCTGGCAGGATTAAAAATCACCTTTTATCACAACAATCAAATGTGTATTTTTTTAACTACTGTCAATGTTTAAGGCTCACTTTGTTTAATAACAAAATTTTATAATTTTCAGGTGAAAGGAGTATTGATGGAGTCTAAACTTCCACTAGAAACCCTGGGTAAAATTTGGGACTTGGCTGATCAGGACAAAGATGGCATGCTGGATCGACATGAATTCATGGTGGTGAGTACATAAATATCTTGCTTGCAAATATATTTTGCTGTTTATGCTAAAAGGCATTTTGAATACGATGTCTATTTTGACATTATTTTAGAGCTTTTTTAGTACTCTTTTCTGTCATTTGTTTATTGTAATTTGGTTTTTGTAATTTGTTAAGGATATATTTGTTACCTTTCACTATGTTTTGTGTCGGAATAAAGTAAGATCTTATCAGTGTCTACATGATTCCGGGTAAATTTATCACTTAAAACGCTATTAGTAAAAGTATTTAAACACATTATTGAATTATATAGTAGTAGTTCGTCATTGGTTTGTTAAGTATCAAATATTATACTCCTACATAATTTATAATATAAGCGGTAGTCGTGGGTATTCACGACTCCTCGGTGTGTTTCGGCTCAATTGTGGTAATCCGGCTCCGCTCGCCGATCCGACTCCTCGTTAACGATTCCTTGACTCCTTTGATTCACCTACTTATAGTTTATAAAAGCCTGAGAGCGACTTATTCGCTTTGCATTATGTTTGTTCATGTAACTCAGCGATCCAAAAATGAAAGGAATAAATAACTCTTCGGAGTCGATAACAGTTAGCCGGAATCATTAAGAGTTTCGGTTCCGCTCGCGATTTCGGATCTTTTGATTCAATGAATTCGGAGTTACCCATCGTTAATAAACTGTGAACTATTTATAAATAAATATCTCCCACAGGCAATGCACCTCGTATACAAAGCTCTCGAGAAACACGCGGTTCCCACAACGCTCCCCTCAGAGCTGATGCGCTCGCGGCCCTCTCGCCCTCCCTCGCGGCCCCCGTCCCGGCCCCCCTCGCGGCCTCCCTCCCCACAACCCCGCCCGCCCCCTCCCCGACCAGTGCCACCCCCGCAGCAAAGTAATGCCGCGTTGCTGGAGGGGCTGTTGGATTTGTCCAGTGTGAGTATAATAAATAAATAAAGAATTGATTTCATATATATGCCCATATACATAAACATACATAAACATTAAAAATTAAATTCAAATTTTAGAGCCCATCATTAAACATTCAAAAACACGTAATGAAAAATTATATATTAATAATTAATTTACAAGTACATATAATGATAGGATTTTTTTTATAGGAGGGTGGCGGTTGACGAGCGCATAGTGCATCTGGTAGTAAGAGTATACTGTCCTATCACTCATAAACGTGTGTGGTACATGCCAGTCCAGAATGACAAACGTGGACCCCCGGATTACCTACCTTTGGAGATGTAGGAATGGATTTGGAGAAAGGGTTGGGGAAATGAGGTGGCATGTGATGGAATGTAATCCCGTATTCCCATCCAAAGATATGGATAAAAATCTTCAGATTATCACTAATATGCTTCTAATCTTTCATGTTACTAATGATTGTCAGTTTAATTAATTGGTTTAGTTTTTTTTTTTGGTTGGTTGTTGTCAGAGAGTTAAGTTCAAATGATGCGTAGTGAGTTGGCGATACGTTAATGACAAATTTGGAATAAAATAAACGTATGTTTATGTTCTAATAAGCTCCCGATGAGTGATAATAGCTTAGCAGTATCTATTCCTGACTCATTTGTGACGTCGTGAGTTCAAATCTTTCGCCCGCACTACCGACTTTCAGCTAACGTACGGATTTAAAAAAAAATCTTTGAGATAATTCGCGTGCTTGAGAAGCAAAAAGTATCTTAACTATGTGTATACACATTTCACCAATCCACACCGGGCCCATATATAGTTTATGGTCCAAAATCCCCTAGTAATTTATTAGGTGAGCTTTGTGCCTTGTAGTAGGACGTTATACTCTGATATTGAAATGTTTTTATTTACATATCCATAAATTTAATATACCCACAAAGTTTCATTGCCTTTTTAGGGCGAGTATGGAAAATTTCTTTTTTAGACTATTTTTGCTAAGACATTTATAAAAAGTCATGATTAATCATAATGCCAACAATAGCGCAACAACACAATATGTATGCATTTTTCAATACAAACATTTTCTCTTCCAGCCACCCACACAAACCGCTCCCTCCCTCATCCCCCCTACGAGCACGTCCTCGTGGGTAGTAACCCCAGCAGAAAAGGCGCAGTATGATGCACAATTTGCAGCTGCTGATGCAGATAGAGATGGTTTTGTGTCGGGTGCTGAGATTAAATATACGTTTTTGGAAAGCGGATTGCCTCAGCACACACTTGCTCATATATGGTGAGTATTTAACATATTATATCATCGGTCTCTGTCTTTCCACAGCTGGATTCCACAGGCCTCTGCAACGTTTACACTGAGTCTTCTATTGACACAAGGTTTAGCAAGATTTATTTCTTACATTACACTATCAATTAGGGCAATAAAATAACATACGATTTTTTAAAGGAAAATTAACGGATTCGATTCCAGATTGTGTAAGAATTTTTTGACAATTGAGAATGCAATTATTCATAACTGCATATGGTTGGTTCACTAGCTCACCATCGGCTTATGTCTTTCCGCAGCTGAACTTCGGGACTGGCCCCGCGTGGTCGGTTTTGGCCCGAAACAACCTATTGATTTACTAGGGGAGGCCTGTGCCCTGCAGTGGAACGTTATAGGCGTGATGCAAGTACAAGTTTTTCAACGCTAGTTTTATTATTACTCTTAAATCTATGTTAATTTGGTTTCGGGTTTTTTTTTGCACGGGGCCCGTCTGCCATCTAGTAATGCCACTGTTTAGATCAATCCGTGTTATTCCAGGGCCCTATGCGACATGGACAGTGTGGGTAAACTGTCTCGCGACCAGTTCGCCCTCGCCATGTGGCTGGTGAGGAGGGCGCTGCGGGGGGAGGCGCCCCCTGCAGCCCTCGCCCCTGAGATGTTACCCCCCGCCTGCCGCCCGCCATCCGCGCAATCACAGGTCTGTCACTACATTTTCGCAATAATTTATTTATTTTTTATTATTACTGTGGATATTTTATTGTGGAGAATGAACAGAATAAAGGTAAAATTTAAGATACTTAAATTCTAGATTACAAAACTGTATGAACACAACCTGATTCAAGGAAAATTTCTTAATGGGACGGATCCGGCTACATTACATACACACTCTCGCTATTCTCAAAGCTTAACCATTATTATTAGGTCCTTCCTTACCTATGAAATTGCCGTCATATATCTCAAAAAAATCAAATACTTGTATGAGAATTATATAGGTATGTATTTAGTTTTTCGTTGTATTGTCCATTATTATCAATGCTCTTTTGCCATTTTAATGGAAGTCGATTGATGCCTCTGCTATAGAACCCCTGGGGACGGGGATCCATGAATTCTCTGAAGTCGTTTTCGCTGCCTCATCAGAGTAAAAAAAAATCCCGTGTAAATTAAAAAAATAATGGAATCAGTAGGGGTGTGGTCTGGCGAGTACGTTGGGTGACGAGTAATTTCCAGTCGAAGCTCCTGTAACTTGGAGACTCGTGCAGTGTATGGGCGAATGTTTATGGAGACGTTTGGGACATTGTTTGGCTGTTTCACCGGAGTTCAACCATTATGACGAACGTTTACGATTATCATACAGGATCCACTTCTCATAATAAGTGACAATACGATTCAGAATCCCCTCATTTTTGTGCCGGCTCAGCAAAGTAAGGCAACGGTTCCGATCACAGTGGATCGGATTTCATGGCTCTTACACCAACGTTGACGAGCTGACATGGAATTGGTTAGGACAGCAACTAAATCTCTTGTCAGCTTCAGCATTGATTGTTTGTTCTAGAGTCAGATCGATTGGCTGCCTTGAAAAAGATTTCTCAGTTCTTTGGATTCCAATATATCCTTTTTCCATAGCTTCTGGCATTTCAGGATGAGTTTTGTCGATTGTTATCAAATTGTCGTGACATTTACCCAATCAACGAGCATATTTCGGCTGGTTAATTACAAAAAATAGATTTGCAATTTTCAGTATTTGAATAGTGCAAAATCTCCTGTTCTGATACTACGACTTAACATGTGATAATACTTAATTATATATAAGTACTAGCTGCGCCGGCGAACTTGGTACCGCATGAAATCAATAGATTTGACAGTTGTTGTCATTTGTTCTCTATATTTTTGTTTAAATTTCGATTCAAGTATTTTCTATTTATTTCAATATATTTCTAGATTCATTTTTTTTCCCTTGAATTTTTCAGATATTTTAATAGTTATTCTGCTATTCGGGGCGGAGACGAATCCAACAAATCAGAGATCATTAAAATCGGTCCAGCCGTTCTTGAGTTATAAATGGTGTAACTAACCCGACTTTGTTTTATATATATAGATAAGTCATATAAAAGCCTACGAAACAGCAATTTTTGACCTGTCGTAGGAAAACTGGCATAAATGGTTTCAGAGTTGATTTAAACGAATGGAAATGTGTTTAGAGCATGATGGACAGTATTTTTTAAAAAATGTAATAATAATAATAAAATTCTGTAGCTTGTTTGTCTCAAAAGATACACGATCTAAGTTTAAAATCTTGTATTATCGTTTGTCCCGTAATACCCTCAACACAATTCGTAAGGCGACCACCGTGGTCACCAACAGAGCTAGCAACACGACGTGGTGGTCGCACCGCGCACGTCCGCCCTCCCAAACTAGCAGTCTCACTGTGCCAGCTAGGTTTTCTCGTTGCCAGCAACTGGAAATATATGTGATTTTTTAATACATATCGATTTATTTATTTAAACAGAACAGAAGGGTACATAACAGCTTCTAAAAAACCAAGGCGTACATTTTCTATAACGATTTCTCTAAGAATTCTACAGCATACACACTCAAAACCCGCTCATTTGAGAATGAAACATCTATATCATTACGCCTTGCTAACATTTAATATTACGTATAGCACACCAGTGCATTCATTACATTGGTGTGTGCGTTGAGGATTATGTGAAAAGTATTTATTTATACTTTATTGCACACACACATACATAGGTATATCATGTTTAGAGTAAAGTTTGTTTCAAATATAATTTTAGTATATTCAGCGTTATTGATGCAATTTGGAATACTGACTTTGATTTAACATACGATCCAATACGATGCATATTCATATAAACCGTTTCACTGCCAAGTACAGATTTCTTCCTTACTAGAGGGTCACGGAGCGCTGATTAACCGTTAACCTTGAAATGAAGTACTGAATAAAACCAGTTGCGACCTATATTTCAGTTAAATTTAGGATATTTGAACTTTACATATTCTTAAAGCTCTACCACATTAGTCTAATAGAAAAGTCCAAAACGTATAGATAATAACAAAATCTCCCCTCCGATTTGCACCGCTATCAGCTTTTTTGTTGTTAATTTAGTAGTATTGTATTAGCAAAACATAAAAATGCATATATATTTTCTATTTGTGATACAAAACAATTTTTTTTTGAAAATACGTTCATTTATACGGTGTCCCAAATTGATCGCCGGATTAAATACGATATACCTGTACAAATTAGTATCAGCATATTTGACAGTAGTGAAAACGATGTGGTCTCTTGCATTCAGATGTACTCTCCCTCCACTGTCTTTATCCAGCGATCTGGGTACTACTTGTTTAGTACCGACATGCCATGTTACTGGCATGTCATGTAATGTAGTCCTGCAAAATAACATATTAGTAATGATTATGAGTCATTATTAAATGTCGATAACTGATGGAATTTATATCGATAGTGGTGACATGTGCCAACTCTATGGGCCGAAAAAATTAACGATTCTCAGACGTGTTTGTTAGTTAAGATTTTTATGGTGGAGTGTAGGCTTTCTCGGCCGGTGTCCATATTAATTGAATCTTCCGGGCTACTTGGCCAAGGTCTTCTGGAATCTCTTCTCTTTCTTCCAAACGTTTCGTCAATAACTGTGGTTGACATCTTCAGTGGCGACTGCGTTTGCGTTACGAAATTAAGATTTTTAGTCTGAGAGTGGCAATTAGCATTACAAATACAAATACCAGAAAGTATTTCTAGAAAGATCAAATTAGGGTGCTTAGTTGAAATTATAATTATAAAATAAGTGAATTATTTATAAATAATTAATCTTAAGACTGAGCATTATTATACTACACTGCGAGTATTAATTATACTAACTTAACAGAAGATATAGATTTTAATAGTTTATTTATACGGACTTTAGCTGGTTGATAATTGTAAAATGTGTTATCTGAAGAGATTACACATACAGTGTAAACTCCATTTAACGCCACTCGATTTAGCGACAAACTCCCTAAAACGTCGAAATAACTTGGCTATGGTTGGTTTACCTTGTTGTCCATACAATGATACACTCTATGTAGCATCACACCCACTCTAAATAACGACAACAATACGTCATTATTAAACAATAAACAGTACTTTCTAAGTTGCCGAAATAAGAACTGCAGCTGTGTATGTTCTTTTGTTTGTTTTTTTGTTGCTTTATTGTCTAGCCCGTATTTACCTCGACTGTCGGCATCATACGTATCGAAGATTCTAAGAAATCCGTTCTTTTGTTTGTTGTGATTACCTTGCACGTGTTTACCTCGGCTACTAGACTGTCGTTAGGTTGTTATGCATTATCTGTACATTACCATATTCTTAGTTGCTCACAAACTTTCAAACTGTGAACATGGTGAGTAAGAGAAAATCTTTATGTGTTAACGAAAAGGTTTTATTAATACGCGCAATAGAGGCGGGAGAAAAGATAAGTGATGTTGGAAGACGCTTTGGATTCAGTCGCTCTAAAAATGCAAAAAAACTCGCACTCGCAGAAAAACCGACAGACGAAGATAATAGACTATACGCAAGCATTGTTATTTGTATCACTATTAATGTTTGTTGTTTGTAAATGTTATATATACTTTATTAGTAAATACACAATATTATAATAGTAAAATAATATTGATTTTTCTTCTCTTCATTTAACGACAACTCTCAATAACGCCATAAAATGCGCAGTCCCTTCAGTGTCGCTATATAGAGTTTACACTGTATTTGTAAAGTCTTACGGATAATTTGTACCCATTTTCAATCAAGGTTTTAAGATTGAACTGGTTTGAATCACGTTCTTTGTTTTTTGTGGGTATCGCAACATACCATCGGCCTGTCTCTCCATTGTTAGATATAAACCTCTCGCAAGGCTCGCCATCACCCGTTATCTATGGTTATTAGACAATATTAAAAAGAAAATATGATTATTTGAGTTACCCCGGACATTGAATATGTACCGAAGCTCCCCGCACCGCAAACACAATGTCATTGACCGGCAGCGGTGGCTGCGGCGGTAGTTTTTGATGTAAGGAATATATTCCACCACTATTATTAGCTTGTTCTAAAACGTTGCCAGTGATTGAATGAAGCTCGAACATTACATTCTTGCATGGCGCCTGGAAAACTTAATTTTGTAAAAATAAAGTATTAATTATTGGGTGGTAATGATATGGCAGTTCGTTTTAATTATTCTTAGCTCGGCGGCGCACCCGCATGCCCCCTGCTGTTGCAGGTGTCCATGGGCGGCAGTAACACTTACCATCACGTGGGACCGCTTGCACGTTCCCTCACTTCTCTATAAAAAAAAAACTTACTACAATTCCACTTGAAGCAGGTAGGCCAGCAATACTGACTACTGTGTGCTTATGATCTCGGCCCCAATAATGTTAACAGATGATGGCGTGATCGCAAAATCAGGTACTATTGTACACACATTGCTTCAACTGTATGTAGAAAGAGACAGCTGCATAAACAATCAATTGTCACATACTGCAGGGCAGGCTCGGACGCTTCTATTTGAAATATACTGAAACGCCCCACTTGTGCACACAGAGCGGTTTCGCCGGAAATGACAAATTTCTACGTCCATGTCTGCTCGAACATGCTTGATTTTAGGCAACTATTCCAATCGCAACTGTCTATAATGGAGTTGAGTTGGAAACATATGAAAGTATTTTACCTTACAAAGTCCAATCATGATTTCGTTGTTCCTCTTTTGTACAGCCGGCAGATATCGTAAAGCTTTAGGCAGATATTGCGAACGGCACGAAATACCGCGTGGAAAGTCTGAGAAAGTCGATTAATTTTAAAGGATTATTTTCTAAATTTCTTTTCACTTCGAGTTTTCATTATGCTGTTGAGAGTGGGAAATCCCCCAAAATTCTTACTTTGGTGTTTTTGGCGATGATTTTTATTCACGGCTGTCACTTTTTGACCTACAGCTGACGATGTCAGTGACATGCATTATTCATTGAAAATACGACATGATGAAACTCTTAAAGTGTCTAACTAGGGTTCTTAGTTAGTAAAAGTCCACACTTTATTTGACACACTTTATTCACGTAGGTATGTCAAGATTTACAATAGCGATTTAGATTTTAGAAGAAAGAGCATGAATTTCACACAGGATGTCACCGATAGGATAACGAATTATTAGAAATTGACTAGAACAAGATTGAATAGAAATTTATAATCAATAGAAATAGAAACAAAAAAAATGCGTATGCATTCGCCGACGGATATCGGTAGTGACTGCGGCGCCCGCTCGCTCCGTTCTGCGCAAGCGCCTTCTACAAGCGGCCGCGCGCACATTCCTTAAGCAAATTTAGCATCGGCCGGCGGGTTTGCTTGCCTAATTAAATTAATTGCAGTGTAAGCAAGGTTCCTACACTCTTATGAGTGTATAGACATGTCGTTCAAAAGTGCGAACTTAAACAAAAGGTGACGGACACTAACTGTTACGATTATATTCCACGGTTGTTTGCGAGTAGAGTAGAACATGCATCTATACAAGGTATATCTGAAGCTTTTCTGAAACCATCTGCCTTCTGCTTATGATCGTAACTATTTACCATATTTTTACGAAAAAACACTACCGTTTCGTAAAAATATAAATCCTTCATACTTTGTATTTAGCAAAGTTGTATGAAAAATATGGTGAAAACTATTCTGTATGGTAAAAAAAGATTTCTGTAATTTTCATATCAATGTATCATGAATCGGAATTCCATGGTTCCAGGCTTCGGGAAAGGTTCGAGACGCACCCTGTTACTGACCTCGGGGCCAGACGTGTGTACAAACATACACTTTACAAATATTTCGTCTTTGCAAAAGTATTTTGCGATGTTGCCATATTTTTGCTTGTATATTGCCAAGTATACGTAGTATTTTTGCCATCACTATGTCGGTTTTTTTGGCGTACATCAAAGGGCGCAAACCCACACATTCGCAAAGAGTCAGTTAGCTGTTTGACTCTATCCAGAAAGGACGATTGTTCTGTTTCTACGTATATAATGGAACGAAAACTAGTTCACAAATATTTGTGCTGCTCTTTGCAAAGAGTTAATAAATGTTTCCGAAAACATTTTTGTAGAAATATCCGTACATGTCTGTCTGTACACATGTCTGGGACCGGCTTTACAGTTAGTTACTTTAGGCCTGTATATAGTACTGTATGCACTCAACACGACACAGTTCAGTCGGCTGCGTGCGCTCGTTACTGATGGAGGCTCTAGATTACTGGCGATCAAATGTATGCCATGTTCTTTAAGTAAGTAACAAGTCTGTCACGGACATAAAAATGGATTTTATGTACGTCACGCACTTGATGATACAAAAAGTCCGTCGTCTGCATCTAGCCTTATTTACGTCTACGCTGTTCCAGATAACTGCACTATTATGTAGTGCACAATGCAACATTGCGTATTATATGCAACAGTAGTTACTAGTGTGACAAAATGACCGTAAAATCGCCTTTATTGCTCTAGTAGAAAAACATATTTATCGCAAACTATACGCCAGTCATTTGTTTTTATAAGTTAAGTAGGCAGAGAAGAACAGTTCTATATCGTTTCATTGAATGTTTATACTTTTCTGATAATTGTTTAATTTTTAATGGAATGAAACAGTTTCGAAACGTACCTTCGAATAACTTCCTTGTACTATCATCCAATAAGTCACCTCCGGAGTATATTTCCTCTTGGCCTTCAGTCTGAAGAAAATAAAAGTGACATTAGAATATGATTTTATATTGTAAATGGGGTCTGAATGCGTAAAATTAATGTCAACTCGCTACCACGGTTGATGTAACCCGCGCTGAAACGTCGCGTAGAAATAAAAGGTAAACAATAACTTTTAATTTTACGCATTCAGTCCCGATTTACAATATAAAATGTGTACAAAACGCATAAATTAAAAAAAAAAAATCATGACATAGATTTACTGAATATTTCGTATTCATTTTCGATGTGAAGATTGTACGTAATTATAATGATTTCTCTCGTGTAATATCCCCAAAGTTCTGTGATTATGGTTCGAAACTTCCTCGACGTGGATGGGTGTCTTGTACCCTGCAGTCGTACGTTATAGGTTGATATCGATTATTAAGTGCTACAAAATTGTGCAATTTTACGGAACTCGCTTAGTTTGTTGTCATTTCTCATTCGACCTTTAATAACGTGCTAATTCTATTATGTATTAGAACAATTAGATTACATACAGTGAATAAAATTAGCCAAAGTTTCACTTTATCTATGCGAGTTCAGTATCGAGTAACCGTTATAAGAATTATAAATCATTCTTATAACGGTTACTGTCAGGGTTTTTTTTAACCTTTTTGTAGTCACGGACAACTTTCAAAATTTCAAAAATCTGACGAACACCTTCCAAGCTCAATTGTAGGGAAAGAAAAGGCATTTTGAAAAAAAAAAAACTTGACTTAAGCGCGTGACGGTTGTTAGTGAGACGTAGCTCCTCCACTGCGTAGCGGTAACAAGAGAGCGCTTGAGCGAGCGAGAGATAGGTACCTACCTACATTTTTGGATGATCACGCGCAATATTTATTGTCTTCATATCTCTGACATGGACCTTCAATACTCATGCCATGGACCCCAGGTTAAGAAACCCTGATTTAATACATAAAAAAAAAATGATTTTTTAACCCCATAATCTCCTCAACGTCTTATTCAATAGGCACTTAGGTGGCCCCAGCGGCAAATACAACGTTGTACAACAAACCCGCTCATTCAATAAGAGCAACGGATGTGAACGTTAATTACATTCTACTAACTTCCATACTGAAAATTCGAGAAAGTTTCCGTCGCGTCAAATCTCATCAAGATTAAATGACAGTATGCACCTTGTCTGGTTTATTGGGTAGTCTAATATAACACGGTCCGTGTCTCCGCCGCCTGCCGACGTCGTCGCATGTGCTGCATTCACTCCATATCGACCATGAGTTGAATAAGTGGAGTCCAGCAACGATGGTTTCCGGTCGAGACGGATAGGGGCCGTGAGAGGAGTGAGGTTTTACCTAAAAATGTCATTCAATTGTTTTTTTTATATAGGAAAAAGGCGGCAGGCGAGCATATACAGTCGACCATTTATGATCAGCCTCTCGCCCATAGACATCCGCGGTACATATCTAACTTCAGTCCAGAATGACATACCTTTCGAGATGAAGGAATGGATTTGGAGAAAGGATTGAGAAATTGGGGAGCGATAGGACAGAATGGGATGAGAATGGGCTCTGGCATATCCCACTCACACGTACGTATTAGGGAATAGGGTAAAGTGGGAATATTATTGATATAAACATCGATTATAAAATCGAACACGCCAAGACCCACGCTTCACGGGTTATCGATTTTTGATATTAATAATCGAAAACCCATAACAGTGGTTGGTGAAAATTTCCCATTCTTTTTGTTCCACTCGATGGTGTCTCTGAATTAACCGTTCGAAACCATTTCGCCATCATTTTTAAGTCTGGCCGCGATGCATTTTACCATTTTGTTCGACCTACTCGCTAATCCATGAAGTGCAGCTAAAATACCTTAAGTATGGTACTAACAACAGTATAATTTTCCTCCGAATCCACCACCTCCAGAACTATCAGCCCACTGGAGCTTCTCCCAACTTGACATTGGTATACGCCAGCGTCATCAAACGTCACGTGATATATCGTCAGATTACCGTTCTCTTCCTGCACTGTGGTTTCCTTGTACTCCATGGGATTGAAAGTCAGGTTTCTGAGGGACTGCGGGTTAACAATGATTTTATGACCTCTTTTTCCAACTATCCAATAGTTAATAACTTTGACCAATAGTTATTGTCAAATATCAGAAGTGTCACGTAAAATTGGCGTGATTTGTAATCGATAAAAGATTTACAATTGATAAGACTTATCGCGATACACCAACCGTGGTTACGACACGACTGGAGAGAAACAAAAAAATCCATCGAGAATAATATGTATATAATCCTCGATATGATATGGAATCCGGTGATTAATAAAAATACAATTAAAAGTCGCAGTTTTTCAACTAACGTTACTTTAGATACTGGAAGTGTTGTGTGCTGCAACTTTCTCGATTATGAAGATCAAATGCGGGTAGTTAAAAAACTACACCGTTGACTACACCCGTATTTCTAGTCAGCTTGCGGTAATGGTTGCTGTAACCACACCGAAACGTTGAGTAAAACTATATATGTGCGTTTAAAACACGTTTAATAGATAAAAAAGTGTGATAAACGCAAAAATCTTAATAGATTTCTAATGTCCTAATATATTTTCGTATATGATAAAAATAGGTGAATGTAATCCAGACCAAATACCTCAGAATGCATCCAGACAACCTCAGTTTTATCTTCAGGTGACAGACACAAGCCACACGATAGTCTCGCGACACCTCCCTCGTACACCATCAGGCTCGTTGACGGTAGCCGGTGAGCACTGGTCAGACTTTCCATTTGGTGGGATAAACATGAGTAGTATTCTGACCACAGTAACGATATCTCGGCTAGCTTTTGATTGTCACCTCCTAGAAGATTTTGTAAAGTCAAAAACTTATACGCGAACTTGTGTCAATGCATTTATAGTTCTATTAAAAAGAAATTAAAGTTTCTTTTTACGTGTATGGTTACCACTACAATTGAGTTCGACGTGCGCGAGTCGCAACAAGTATATCACGACGCGGACCTTGTATTTCGTCTAATACAAAAGGGTTATAGCTCATTTACACAACGCGAGTTTCTTGAAAATCATTCAAAAGCAAGATCTAACAATTATTATCATCGTCTGATAACAGGTATCCCTGTTATCGTCGAGTTTTTATCATCATGTGAATAGTTGGAGACGACAATTGTATGCAGTTTCGTCGCATATGAGAATCGTATACAATACTCGCCCGAACCGTTCGAGAAACTCTTCTTGTGTAAATAAGCCTTTAGATAGATTTACTAGGGTATTCCCAGAGATTTTCTATATTCGATTCCCATGGTTTTGAAATTTTCACAGTAACTTCACTGTTTCTGTTCTTAATTCTCTTTGCTTCGTTGTGTCTTTTATTACCGCATAGTGCATTTTCAATCAAAATAAACAATAAGAAAATAACTTTTATATGTGACATTATTCCAAATATTTTATAGTACTGTGACAGCCACGGAATTTCTTTTCAGTTAAATTTAGAAGGGTTTCGAATATTTGAAAGATCGATGAGCATTCTTCTTTTCATTATTTTGAATTTATGCCTGAATTCTCTGAAAGAGTTATCACTACGGGTATTTCAGTGAGATCTATCACAGGATTCTATTTTTTAATTGTCGTACAATTATTAAAGAGATTACATACTTATAATATAAGTATAATTCTGATGCGAATAAAATGTGATAATTTTATACACGTTACATCAACGTAGATATGACATGATGATTATTGATGTGATGATGTTTATAATCATTAGTAATTAGTTTTTAGTAACAATATGCCACTAAAATAACGCCATGATTTTCACTACAGTCACAATCTGTCCATTTTCATGACCGATGGAATTAAATTTAATTCACTCTAAACAAAAACATAACTTGTATTAAAATAGCATATTTATTTTAGGAATGTACTGGCTCCATTTTTTTTTCTCGTTTGGGTGTCAGGACTCGTTACAATTTTGTATTCTAAATCGGCTCTGAACGCGTATAATACAGGTATTTGTTTATTTTTTATTTCTACTCGATGTTTCGGCACGGGTTACATCAGCCGTGGTCACGAGTTGACTTTACCTGTATCATGTATTGAATTTGTATCATGTATGTTTAATACAGAACTCATCGTTACATTAGGGAGAATCCGAAGTGAATCCTATATTTATAGTGGTGTGTAGGCTTTCTCGGCCGGTGTCCATATTAATTGAATCTTCCGGTCCTCCTCCAGTCCTCCTCCAGTCGAGGACAACCCCTGTATATAAAATACCATGCTCCTGTGGGTCAGTGTATATTGGCACTACAAAACGGAGTGTCAATACCCGCATTAAGGAACATAAAGGCAATTGTCGAAGAGGAGAGACTGAGAAGTCGGCCGTAGCTAAACATGCCTTGTCGGATGGGGACCACGATATCTGCTTCAGGGACACAAAGATCTTGTTAACTGGGAATCATTATTTTTCCCGTCTCAATAGGGAAGCTATTGAAATCTACAAGCATCCCATCAATTTTAACAAAAAGAAGAGAATCAAAGACTCCGTAATATCTGGTATCCAGCACTCCGAAGACATCAAGCTCACGGGGAAGAGAGACGAGAGAAGGGGACAAAAACAGACTCGGTACACACACAATCATAACTACCCTCGCCCACTATAAATATCGATGCGCCACAGTCGTCGAGTCAGTTGCGCTCGAGAAGCCGAAGAGATAACATCTCTCCGAAAGTGAACGCAGTCGCCACTGAAGATGTCAACCGCAGTTGTTGACGAAACGTTTGGAAGAAAGAGAAGAGATTCCAGAAGACCTCCGCCAAGTAGCCCGGAAGATTCAATTAATATAATCCTATATTTCATAGTCTTATTATCTTGTCTACAGATCCCTGAACCAGCATTGAACCTAGGTCCCCAACCCACGCCAGAAATGGAAGCGATCGCCCGCGAAGTGGATGCACTAGCAAGAGAGCGTCTAGCATTAGAAGCAGAGATAGCGGCTAAAGAGAGAGAATTGAAAGTCAAGAGTGGAGAGGCGGACAGTTTGCAGGTACTGCTTGTGATTCTTGTCTTTAAGCCCGCATTTCTTGTAAACCTAGCCGATACAGTGACATCAGCGAGACATGAACTTTGCGTTTGTGTGAGTGCACACCGATAGTATTTCCACAATAGGATTTGACAGTTCTGCACCCATTCACACAGATGCAAAGCTCATGTCTCGCTGATTTCACTGTACCATATCTCCTCCCGTCGAAAGGTTCCCTGGAAGAGATCACTTTAGCGATAAGGCTTTAGCTATTTATTTATACATTGTGCCACTTTCACTGTATTCTTTGGTGTGCAATAAACTGTACTTACTTACCGTATCATACCATCAGCCTATCGCACTTCACTCTGTATCTCTTAAACAAACACGATCTTTGGCTCTTCTCATCCAGCTACTACTGTCAAAATTCTTCAAGTCATTCATCTGGACTTTTTGGCGGGAACTCGAGCAGTGAAGTTGAGTTTTTGTTAGATTATTGTAAAAATTGTGTATGAGGCGTTTTGTGGTTTAATAGTGATAATATTATTACTGTCACGGAAAACTTCACAAGTGCTTATCGTGCGTGGTATTTGTGATAATCAAATAAAATCTGCATTTTCGTGTGCTTCCAAGGAGTCCTCTTCTGCAGCATGCACTCTCCCATTACAAACCTGTCCTGTCCAAACCCAATTTATTGGTTCCTTAATCTGCAAAGGCAGGCAGCGCATCCGGGGTGTACGACGTTTGTGATATAAAATTAGAAATGTAAAATAAAAGTCGGAGATATAAAGGAATATTTATTTATAATTGGAGAAAAATTAATAAAAAGGTTTTAAAATGAGATAAAAATGGTTATACCCTATTGAATAACAATTTACAAAATCGCTTCTGATTGTATAAAAAATGATTGCACATTTTGCGAAAGTTTAATTAAGCGCATAATGTGCACATAATGCGCATGTCATTAATAATATAAATTACCCACCGTACTTTTACTAAACCTTACACTTCTGATGTAATTCTGTTATTTTTTTTTTAATTTTCAGAGTGAATTAGACACCCTTACAGCAACATTAAAACAATTAGAAAACCAAAAAGGCGAAGCACAAAAGAGGTTAAACGATTTGAAAACACAGGTAACAAACTCATTACTACCTTTTAGTTTGAATTATAACTTAATAATCTTTAAGAACTTTATTATATATTTATAGTGTGAATATAATGTTTTTCAATTGACTATCTAACTTTGATGTTTTTTAAGTTTTAATTATCACAGATTTTGCAATGATTAATAGCTTGCTGGTGAAGGAAAACATGTGATATCCGCGAGAATTAAAAAAATCTTGGGCATGTGTATTATTGTTTCCTTTGCCTTTGTTTGTTTTGTTTTAAAAAAATATACATTCTCAGTCATGAAAATAATTAAAATGTCAAATGTCAAATTTCATTAAAATAGGTTCATTATTTTAGGTGTAAAGATGTGACAAATAAATAGACAAACACACTTTCACAATGATTGGCCCTTGATAATTTCTAGTTTGCGATTTGGCAGGAGAAACCTGGCCTTCTAAGTTTTCTACTGAAGAGGGCATTAGTAACATTTTTAATGAAAGCATAAACAATATTGTATTTGTTTCATAGAATAGTTGTCAGACGAGCGGGGCGGGCCATATGGTGGTAAGTGGTCACCGCCGCCCATGTACACCTGCAACACCAGGGCGCATGCGGAAATTATTTGGAATTTAAAAAATAACGAAGAGAATAAACAATGGTTAATCTTTTTGTTTTATCCAATACTCTAAGTTATTAGCGTGCTTTTAAATTAATAAAATTGTTACAAAAATCATTGCATTTTTCTTAAATCTCATCAGAATGTATTTGTGCCCCTTTTTCTAAGGGCGCACGATATATTGATTCTGTTATAATGACATATTAACGACATTATAGGTGGAGAAGCTCCGGTCTCAAGTATCAGCACAGGAAGCGGCCGCAAGCGAAACGGAAGCGGAAGTAGCAGGAAGACGCGCCGCCGCTCAAACGTTGCGCGAACGCGAGCGCGCGTTGAACGACGAGCTCGCGAGCTGCGACGCGGACGCGGAGGGCGTTACTGCGCAGCTGCGACGCACCGTGCTCGCTGTTAGCCAGGTTAGTCACATATATGTCAAAGAATGGGTGTTTGCAGATCACCTGCAGATGATAGAACAAAACCTTCCTATGGTTTGTAACAACTAATTGAGCAAGGAACAAGCAAAGAAGAGGGTTTGGACCACGTAATTTCAGTGGCATATTGACGGCTAAGAGAGTGAACACCGTTGGCATAAAACTAAGCAGATAGCAATGATTCGATCGACGAATGGCGCAGTTGGTAGTGACCCTACTTGCTATGCAAAAGGTCCCAGGTTCTAATCCCGGTCAGACATACATTAAGCGCGTACTTGCGTTGCGACGCATTCGTTTTTGACTCCTCATAATTTCGTATATCTGTGTCACCA
The DNA here is from genome assembly GCA_914767545.1 of Sesia apiformis. Taxonomy (NCBI): domain Eukaryota; kingdom Metazoa; phylum Arthropoda; class Insecta; order Lepidoptera; family Sesiidae; genus Sesia; species Sesia apiformis. The sequence goes on from OU611964.1 coordinate 1,111,077, forward strand.
GAAGTTATCATTCAACTTTACTATGCATGTTAAACACGTAAAATTTATTTTAAAGTGTCTGTGACTCATATGCCTTTGTATTGTTTTGTTGAGCACTTTGTCCTTTGTTAAACGCGAATGTTCATGTTATTTATTTTACTCCACATTACGACTAAGTTACACCAATGCATTGACTCAGTTAGCTCGTGATTATGGTTGGTATAACTCAGTCGAAACTTCGAGTAAACAAAAGGGAAATATACACGTTGAACATCCGTTTAATAATTGTAAAAAAGGCGAAAATCTTCACACGTAGATTTTAGTTAAAAATAAATCTTAGTTAAAAAGCAAAAAAAAAAAAAACAAACAAATGTTTTCTCAATAGTACTAAACTCTTTATTTTTCACAGGCGAAAATCAAGATAGACTACTTAGAAGAGCAGCAGCGAATGATCGAGACTGCGTGCGAAGCCCTAGCAAACGCTCAGAGCGCCGCTGACCACTCACACCTGTCTCTACAGCCCCAGTACACTGCCGAGCATTTAGAGCGGGTCGTGAGGGGCGCCACGCCGAACGACGCACTTGTAAGTACTGTCAACACTACACTGAGTCATTAAATTCTGGTCCTTATTACTAGAACATTAAGGTCCAACCACTAGTGTTGTAAAAACGAGCGTTAAGGGCGATGAGTGCTTAACGCTCGAATGCCAAGTGAGCGCTAATGAAGTTTTGAAACTAGCGTTAAAAGGTTAGTGAGCGTTATAGCCCAACGTTTGTCACGCTTTGTTGTGATGGAAGATCATTCAGCCACATGTGTGTCATTCTTTGACTTTTTCCAAAACAGAAGCCATGCAGCTGTTCAAACCACTCTGCAGTTACTGTTTTTTTTATTTTCTAAAGTTATAGTAGCAAAGTGGCCCCGATCTGTCAAAGAAGGAGGCAATCATCTTCTTTTCAGCACTCCGTCCTTTCATTTCACAGACACTGCACAGATTGCCTCCTAGTTTCATCACCTGTTACGATATCAAAAACAGCATTTGATTAACCATTGTCGAATTTTTCATGCATTTGGAGACACCGTACATTTGTCATTATGTCGTAGGATCGATAACCGATGGGGAAAAGAGTGTGGAATGCAGAGCACATACCGGGAAACGTAGAGTGGGACCCCCTTCGGCCAGGTGAACTGAAGACTTAAAGAAAGTCGCCGGTAGTGGCTGGATGAGAAAAGCGGTAGACCGTGTGTGGTGGCGTTCCTTAGGAGAGGCCCATATCCAGCAGAGGAGAGCCACAGGCTGATGGTATGGAATGGTATTTTGGAGACACCATTACAGGCGGCTGTCGTTCAAATTGTGAGGAATCCATCTAGCTGTCTACCACAAAGCTTCCTTGCCCGTAGGTGTTAGTGTAAAGTAGTTTTTAACTTGACTCATACCAATACCGAATGATGCCCGTATCTGCTGATATGTCGTTCGTTTGTCTGCTTCAATCATGAGCTGCACAGTTTTGATGTATTCCTCCGTCACCGCCGTCGCAGACGCCTTTCTCTTACATCGTCACTAAGGTGGGTACGACCACGTTTAAATTCACTGAACCATTTATAAAGAGTAGCACTGAATGGGGCTTCATCACTAAATGGTAACTTAAGTCTTTCATAACTTTGTTTCTGGTTTAGACCGCAACAAAGTCATAAAAAATCATTGAACCAAAATGTTCTTTTGTTAAATTCATTTGTTCGCAAAGACTTAATTTTCAAATTGCCGCCGGAATAAAAAAAACAAATGACAGCTTTGGAAATTGAATGGCGTTTGACAAGCAGCGTTCCATGTTCAGAATTCGAATTTGGTTTTTCTATCGCGAACAAGTTATTATTGTGACTTTAACGTTCATATTCCTTACTCTAACGTTGCTCTACTCTAATTGATTGAACAGGTTTTCTTTTACAACTGTATATTTGCAGTTAGCGCTACCTAACCACCTATCAAATATATCAATAATGGGCTGCAAATGAATTTTTATCTGTTCAAACACGCATTTGCCAATACCATAATTTCATATTTCAGGAGGACGAGCCCTTCTCAAAGAACGAGTTCGGCGCGATGAATGGCACGGAAGCGTTCGTGTCGGACCCCTTCAAGGAGTCCGGGTTCCCCTCCAATTTACCCCCTAATGACCCCTTCGCCCCACCCTCCACCGGAAATCCACAGGTAATTTTATATTTTACAATTATTTAAATTCCAGAGTTGTTATAATACCACTATGACTAGCTGCAAATATCAGGATATCACGGATTCTCGATCAGAATTTTAGATCAGGTTTCTTGAAGTTTCTGAATAACAATCTGAATTTTAGATGACTGAATAACAATTCAGTCTGATTCATTCCAATGTGCACATCTAGTCTCATTTTGTTCGTGACATTTGTTTAAGATGATCTGAAGTGCGATATGAGATGGGTTCAATTTTGCAATTAATCTGGATTACTGGGAGCGCGATTATGTCCGATTTAAAAAAAAAAGGATACCGTAAAAACCACTTTTATCGTCCACTGCTGAACACGGGTCTCATACGCATTGTCCTGCGCATGAGGAATGTATGGTCTTAACACGTTACGCTGACAAATCGGATTGGCGAGTGCACTCATTTAGAGGCGGTGCAGTTCCCCAGGGCTCGTGGTAGCGGTTTTATTATCCTTTAGACGCTACGACACCACACGACTAAAGATAATATTAGTAAAATTATTGTCTCTCTTAGCAATTAAAGAACTTTGAACGGTTTAAATCGCGTATATTTGACATTATTTATATCCCGACGTTTCGAACACTTTGCAGTGGACGTGGTCACGGGGTGACTAATTGATTTTATTTGTCACTTGAGTTATTAAGAAATTATTTGGACTACCGTCTGAAATTTTTTGAACTACCGTCTGGATTTTTTAATCATAACATTCCCTATGCACGCAGTATTCGCTCACGGTGTCCAGAGGTCTTGCAGTATTGCGTTGGCCTTGGGATTTAATTAATTTAATGACTGGATCCCAAACCGGTGGTACTTGCCACCCATCTTCTCTATTGAAATTTGGGTGTTTCTTGATTTCAATAGCCTCGCTATTGTCTCTCTGTTTGTTTTATTGACAGTAATTTATTAATTTCACCCTTGGGAGAGCCCTTTATCCAACAGTGGAGGGACACAGGCCGATGGTGCGGTATAAATGAGCCCGATGTGTGTTTGTCCCCAGTCCGGGTTCGCATCGGACCCGTTCGCGGCGAGTAATCCGGACCCGTTCGCCGCGGACGCTTTCGCTTCCACTGACAATAATACCAAACCTCAGGACGATGTGAGTGATATTAATTCATCTGCATTTTTTGCTTTAAATATGTGACATTGTCTAAGAAAAGTGACCTTGCAATGCAACCAGAATCCACTGCTGTATACGGGACCCCATCATGCACATTGTCTTGTGCACGAGGGATGTATGACTAGCCGAGCGGGTTGGCGAGTCCACTATTTTAAAGATGGTGTACTTTCTCAGGGCTCGTGGTCGCGGTTTTGTTATCGCTTTGTATAACTGATCTTATTTCGTTCTAATTACGTAGATTTTAAGACAATCTGATATACTGACTGATATATTCTTTTAGTATATTCTCATATATTGACTGCCATACTGATTGGTGTACTTTGTTATACTGTCTGGTATCCACACTTCGACGCAGGCAAAAGTTAGTAAGTACCCTTACATGATTGGTGTACTCTTTATATGCTGACTATTCTGATATACTGACTAGTATACACTTATGTGCACTGTATACTCTGATATACTGACCGGTATACCCTTATATTATGACTGATGTATTCTGATATACCATCTGGAATAGGTACTTTTCTGTCCTAGGAAAAGATATATAGAATAGAAAATCGTATGTAGAACGAAAGCATAAGTACCGTTATATTCGGAAATTAAAAATAAACAAAGAATAAACAATGGTTATTCTTTTTGTAAACTGCAAGCGTCTAGCTTGATTTTAAATTAATAAAAATTACACCATTTTTTTTTCTTTCTAATGTTATCAAAATGCACAAATGCCTTAGAAAAAGTGCAATGTTGCGTGCCAATGTTTGACATTCTGGACTGAAATCGTCAAATATGGCGAATGTCGCAGGGCGACAGTACTTACCACCAGGTGGACTGTATGCATGTTTGCCTCCTTCTTTCTATAAAAAATAGTGCATTTTTTAAGGAGAGCAGGATTCGTATAATCCAATATCTCGACTGACCGTCACTTTATACACCGTTCTATATACAGGTTGCATGGGAATCGGACCCGTTCGCGGTACTGCACGCGCCGACGCGATCATCCCCCGCAGCTACCCCTAGTCTGCCCCCTAAAAAACACAAGGTGCCCCCGCCGCGCCCTGCGCCGCCCCGACCCGCCCCCCACAAGGTAACACATACACATAAATAGATAAAATTCTTTATTGCACACCAAAACAAAACAAGTCAGTAACTAACAGTGTAAACATGTGATATGCGCAAAAGCCGGTCTTATCGCGATAATTCACTGTTTATAACACCATTGATGGAATGGAATCCAACCCACATGCAGGTTTAAGATGCAGGAGCATTTTGCAAATATAAAATAAAAAAATTTAGTAATGTACGATATATATATATGTATATATGATTTCCGTGGTCGTAATTTAAGTTTCAAAAGCTTTATTATTAAAAAAAGTATGATATGGGTTGGATCCTTTTTGATTAAAGTCGGTTATTTTAGGTTGCGGTCCGACCAAGAACGAGAAAATATGAGGGAGGACACGTACAAATTCCACAAAATTATGATTGCAATTCAGAGATAAAATTTTTAATAATAGTTGGGAATTTTTGGCGGGAATTCTAGAAGTGATGGTTGAGTTTTTGTTTGATTAATGTATATTATGGGTCAGCTATTATGGGTTTTGTGGTTTAATAGTGATAGTTTATTAAACTTCCAAGTGTTTTTTGAGCGTAATGTTTGCGATAATCAAATAGAAGCAGATGAGGCGGCAGACGAGCAGACAGTCCACCTGGTGGTGAAAGATGGGATAGGAAAGGAGCTCTGTCATATCTTACTGATTCCCGGAACACAATCTTCTGTGAGAGTCTTTTAAGTTTAGAATATTCTGAACTTAATCTTTGCTGATAATTGCATTTTAAACGTTTCACTCTTATATATACTGTTATAAAATTCGATTTAATATAACTTGCATACAAGTCTAGAACTTGCATAAGGGATTAATTCTATATGATTAAAATTGTAACATATATACCTAATTTCATCAATTCCTATCTAAATTTTCTAAAATTATTTCAATTCTGGTACCACAGGAATTGAATTAGATAAATAATTGTAGTGTAATTAATCCCTCAAATTTCTTGCAGATTATCGAATTAGTTTTACTAATTTAATATATATATTGAAATATAAATAATTTTTATTTTTTGTGGTCCAAACAGTAGATAGTCTGCAATTAACTTTACATGTATTGTGGGTACTTTTAAAAGTCTTTTTATTGGATAAACGGAAAAATGGAGAATTATAGCATTTGAGATTTTCACATTTTTCACACATATTTATCTATTTAAACGGGTTTTAACGCGAACATTTACCTTATTTATTTTACTCGACGTTTCGGTTGGGTTGCACCAACCGTGGTCACGAGCTCACTCACGAGCATTCGGCTCGTGCCCATGGTAAACATAAGTTATAGGAATAAGGTAAACATTCGCGTTAAACGGCTTTAAATAGATAAAAACGGAGAAAGCAAATAATATTACTTGTATTGAAATTTAAAAAAATCCTAGAGATGTGATAAAATGATAATCTAACACATGTTTTCATTGCTATATCCGTTTTACAGCGCTATCAATTAAACAATGCCAGCCAACCCTCTTCGTATTTTCAACCGTGACCAAACGTAATGAACTCTGAAAGTGTGTTTGCATGTTTTTTTTTTACTTTTTCTTATGTTTGTTCATAATACGAAGATGGCCGATCGGCATTATTTAATGAGTATAGTACTCTAACGATTTGTTAAAAAATAATTCGTTTTATTTACTTTAAGCTAACATTTTTATTTCAGATTTAATTTACTTATATTTCAGTTGTTATAACTTTTATTTGCCCTCCCTCCCCTCTAAATGTAGCAGCATGGTGTTACCAGCGACGGAAAACAGCTAAATTTTTATGTTTTATTTTTTACGCTGCAGAGAAAGTAAAATGTATGTAATAATGTCCGTCCTGCACTCAACGCGTTTTTGTTTATTAGAGAATGGCATTTTATAGCTTTTTTTTTTTACTTATTTAGACTTAAAATGTCACTTTCAAAGTTTTTAAACTTAGTAGACATCGTGGGATGAACTGACGCTAGACATGAACTGATAGACTAGACTCGACAGAATTATAGAATAGAATAGGCATGATGGCGCATTTTGAAATCCGCTTCTATAACGTAGATTCACATCTACTGTTTCCGAAAATAACATTATTTCAGCAATAAAATAAGTTTTAACGCAAATTATGCATTTTTTTTCTATCTACTTTGAATTATGCGCGAAAACACTCGCAGGTGTCATGGCGTCGCTTGTGACGTTACGCCTAGGTAAACGTAGGTAGGTAAATCAATGGAAGTTCAAGCGACACGGTGATGTTTCCTGAGGTGTGACGTCATTCGCTCTGATTGGCGTTTTAGTTAACATGGCCGAATGCAGTATTTTATACTTTTATTTTATTGAAAATATTATTAATCTCAATGTTTACATTAAAACTGGTTAATTTATTAGAATTCTTTCAACATATTTTTTTCTCTAAAATCATTTATTCTTTAATACTGTCATCATGCCTATTATCATGCGTATTACAGAGACTTAGGATATTTTACATGTTTATGACATTATATTTAAAACGCCTTCTTAAACTTTTTAAACGCCAGTCAACTGCTATAGCTGTTATAATCGGGAGGAAGTGTTTTATACCCATAAACAATCACTGAAAAGATTTTTACAATATTCCAAATTTACATTATATTCACGTTTAGTAAATAGTTATAATATAAAAAAAATAATCCCAATAAAAAATTAGAAAAAAATCAATATTTCTAATAAAAAGTTTATACCTAAGTCAGAAATACAATAACTATAGAATGCAATATAAGAAACAATTTAACTAATCGGCTTAAAGTAATTACTGAATGAACGATTTTGTAGGTAAACCATTGTTTTCTTCAAAAATCCAATACAGAAAAAGGCGAACACACCGACTTGTTAAACTTAACTCAATTTTTAAATTCAAATTTGGAACAACGCCATACTGAAATGAAGGTTAGTATGCCAGCTTCCAAAACCGCATAAAAACTTTTTGATCAATCAAACATTTTTTTTTAAGCTTCAACCCATCAAAACTGATAATGCAGGGTAGCTCGATTCAGGGGTCCGGGAGCGTATTACAACTAATTTCCACCTGAGCCTTGTAAGTTAATTTGGTCATTGAAGAGTTAGTTTCCGTTCAAGTGTTCAAGTTAGTCCGTTTATTACACTCTTATTACATCTAAAAGTTATATAAACTACAAAAAAGTTACAAATGCATTTTTTCTTCATAACTCAATGATAGCCTGCAAGGCTAGCATTATTTCCCAATAAAATAGCCATTATAGGAATAAAAACCTGTATACAAAAATAATTAAAAAAGCGATTTCATTCTCGCTCTTTCATATGACTGATAATTTCGAGTTTCTTGTTAAAGTCCGATTTTTAATTTTTACGGAGATGACACTACTAAGAGTATATTTAATAAAAGGTTTTACTTTCTCTGTTTTGTTTTGAATGCCATTCTCATAGCGCGTCATTTATATGTCTGTAGTGTGTTGGGGTAGACTAATTTCAGCATAATTTCAAATTCAGAGAAAAGTAACTAAAATTATAACCAGTTTTATTTTATAGAAATTATGTTTAGTATTAATAAAATGACTGCAAATCATAACCTCAAATTTTACTTTTTTCTGGAAGTTACTAAATGTAAATGCCATAGATATTCTGTGAGTTTCCAATTGACAGATAACGATACTAGCGACACGCGCGGCTGGATTTGTAAAATAAATAAAACGTCACAATGAAATATCTGTTTGTTTCCAGATTATTTTCACTCACCTTTGTGATTAATATATTTTAATTGAACCTAACAAATTTATTTCTTAATAGATTCTCAACCCTCAACTGTTTCATACCGAAACAAGTGTATAGATTGCTTTGTTCCTTGCTTTCTTCTAAATGTATGAGAACTGTCAAGAGCTGCACTGGTATTTGCATTGTGTCTATGGTATTTGCAGACAGTCTAACACTTCTCGTTAGTAAGATTATATTTCATGCGCTAGTAATAATTACATTTGTTTCGCTTTCCCATTTTCACCGCATCATCACAATTACATATATTCATCTCTTATATTTTGCATGTATATTTGTTGTTCATAGACTTACGTATACTAACTAGCTCTGCATTGAAGCATTGATTTCATATTTTTCCAGTTCTGGTGCCAAATACATTTTATGTTGATTAATTCAAAAACAAACACAAAACTATACTTTCTTATAAAATTTATACGTAATGTACTCAAAGGAAATACTTACCGTGTATAAAGGGTTGTAAAAGCTAAAAGTAGCTCGATTAATTATATCAAACGGGCGTTAAACATGTATATTTATCTATTTTACTCAATGTTTTGTCGGAGTTGGTCAAGAGCCAACACCAACCATGGTCAAGAGTTGAGTGGAGAGACGGGAAGAGGCAATGAAACACACAAGCAATTTTTCCAACTTTGGAAATAAGTAAATAATAGCAAAATATGGGAGCAAACATCTCTTAATTCTTTGTTTACCCAAAGATAGAGAGCAGAGAATGCCATAATTAAGGCATTAAGTCCGCCTATTGTCCATTTTATCTGTGCAATTAAGTTTAAATAAATTATATAAAAAAATTGCGTCCAAAACGCGAAAACCTTAAGTTATAGATTATTTACATTACCAGATCGTTCCTTATTCGATCTCTAAAATGATCTGAAATGCCTTATGAACAGACTGTATAGTTAGAAGATTTGCTTTTCAAATACGCTTCTATCATTAGTAGTTTTGCATGATCTTGTATGATTATTCCTTTCATCCTATTTTATTATTATTATTTATTTAACATTTTAGTTCGTTTTCTAATAATAAACTGTATATACATAATAATATTTTGGTTATATAACATGACCTAAAGCCGTTGCCATCCTTAGAAGATTTTTTTCGATAAATTCATTGTTTTAACTGCGTAAATAACTATACAGGGTTCTCGTAAATATAACAGTTCCTTTCAGGAGGTGATAGTATGGGGGGTGTAACGATTATTTTTCACTATTTCACACCCTGGCCAAAAGTTGATAGTTTCCGAGATATTTAAGATTGTGTTTTTCTCAAATAATTCTACCTACCATCGATGAAACTCAATTATATTGTTAATTATTAAATATTTCCTGCTGACTTTTTTGTTTTAAAGCTTAGTTGAGTATTGCAGTGAACTGATACGAAAGTAAAACTATCTATCTATCTAACTAAAAGAGGCACACTAAAACTTTGATTGAATCAAAAGGTGGAAGATACGTTACTCACTTACCGCGCGTGATCCTACACAATGGGTCCAATGTTTTAGTGTCCCTCATTTATTATTCATAGTACTTTTAGTTAGTTTTACTTTCGTATCACTTCACTGCAATACTCAACTAAGCTTTAAAACAAAAAAAGTCAGTAGGAAATGTTTAATTAAAAAAAATAATTGAGTTTTATCGATGGTAGGTTAGAATTATTTGAGAAAATACAAAATCTAAAATGTCTCGCGGAACGTATCAACTTTTGGCCAGGGAGTGTGAAAAATTATCATTCTCCATACTACCACTCCCTGAAAGGAACTATTCTATTTACCACTAACCCTGTATATTTCTGTACATTTGTCTACATTTGTTACTATCATTTTATTACAAATTAGAACTTCTTCTGATTTTGTGTTGTACCTTGTACCTACGAGTACATACTTATATGTTTAACATTGGATTGTCTAAAATGCAGATTTACCACGGATATATACTTGCTCAGAGTTTCCTAGTATCTGAGGATTGGTACTTGATATTATATTGTTTTTGTGGTACCAATAGCTTTTACTGTTTATTTCACAAATACAACTATATAAATGTTAAACTATTATGATAAGCTCCCCTAATGAACTTAATTAAAATATGTGTTGACGGTCATGTTATATACATATTTATATAATCATATTATATACTATCATCGTACACATGACCACTAACATGCTAACCACTGCTCGTGTGCTTGTCCCCACATTGCAGCGCTAAGCGGACGCGGCGGAGGCGAGGGTAACACGTGCGTACACAATCTCTCTCTCTCACACACCTAGCTAGCATACACCTATCTCACTCACACTTTGTCGTCCAGACCGGCAGAAACGCCACCATGGACTTCGCCGAGGACCCCTTCAAGGACTACCGATATGAAGATCCCTTTAACATCGAAGACCCCTTCACTGACGTCACGGACGCGAGGAAACCTGATTCGTTTGGGAGGCCGACATCCGTCGCCGGCTTCGAAACGGACGACTTCTTCTCGCCGACGGCTACAGGCGTCAATGGAAGCTTTACAATGCGAGAGAAACGAAGCGGCCGCCTCTCCGCCCCTCCGTTGCCTTACGACCCGTTCTCAGCGAAATTAAACGTCTCGAGCAATAACAACGACACATGGGCCGCTTGGCCCAATGACAACTGGGCTTCAGACGATGCCTGGTCGAAATCCACCAATCAGGCAAAATCCAGCTCAGATGCGTGGTCCAGTTCCAAACTAAACACCACCTCTAATTCGAGCAGCGATTGGAAAACAGACAACTGGGCCAATAAGACCGAGAACTGGGCGACGGACTGGAGCGCTGATCAGAACAAAAACATGAACGAGACTTGGCCTTCAAGCACCCTGCCCAGTAAGAAGGAGAAATCGCCTAAGCCAGTAAAATACGCGAAATCTTTAGTTCACACAATAGGAGGTATAGGAAGAAATAAGCAAAATAAGGAGAAGAAATCGAAAGGTCCGTCTTTAGAAGCCCGCAGCTCAGAATTCTTGCCTTCCGAAGAACAACAGTGGGCTTGGGCTGCTGCTGAATCTAAAAGATTAGAGGCGGAAGCTGAGGAAAGGCGGAGGCAGGAGGACGCAGAACTACAACTAGCTCTGGCCATATCGAGGCAAGAAAAGTGATCTATCAACGCATAAGGTTGGGTTTCCGCATCGAAGTCAGTAGACTTGGTATACGAGAGGAAAATACGAGATTTTCAATATCACTTTTATTGCATTTTATTGATTCGTCCGTATTTTAGATTTGCTGGACCATTATGACTAGTATGTTATACTTGTGATCATTATTACCAATTGCTCTTTATTTTACTACATAAACAACAAACATCGACCTTTAGCGAACACTTTTACCAGGTATTGGCACGTTGGTGCTTCTCACTGACCCGCGATTCCGTCTTACCCCTCACATTGCAACATCCTAAATAGATTCCCGTTCCTTCCACTCATCCACCATCCAGTGGAAGAGACGTTAGACTCTTCCACTCACACACTTGGATTAGCGCCTTCAAAGTTCGCCCTAAATTACATCAGCTCACAGTAGCTCTTTTAATTTCACCTTTGGAAAAACCTAGTTGGTCATAATGGTTCATTAATATTTTAAAGGACGGTTTCGGACAGAAAGATTGACAGTTTCCAGAAATATTGTCAATTGATTTATAGGGTACAAGTCTCGTTCAAACATCTACATACTCGCGACATACGAGTACGTACCTTTATGTATATTTTAGTAGATTCATCTTTTTGCATTCCAGTTGTCGTGAGTAGGTACGTGAAAACGGGGTTTTTATTATATTGGAAATTATATGTCTTTACGTGTGTGGATGGTTTATACATGTCAGTACGGATAAAAATATTAAAAATTTGAAAATATGTATATAAATTCCAGTTTTTGTCTCATTCTTGAATGTTAATTGTCAATTCGATTCGGGATGAAGGGAAGAACACAGTATAAAACGTGAGGTTTAATTTATACCCACCGCACAGAATGGAGATGCCGCGGCAATAATCGCAATGATTCTGATAAATGCCTACGTTACTATATGTAAATTTCAGAAACGTTTGCAACCGTTGAATATACGCTTAATGTCGCTTATATTCCACTTTATGACGCTTTGTGCATGAGCCATAGATGCCGCGCGAGTGACGACGCAATTGTCGGATCCGGTAACGCCACACGTCTTCATTGGACAACTGCTAGCTGTAGTCGTAGTTTCACGCAAATTTAAACGAACTACCTTTTACACCGCGTGACTTCCATTCAGTGCGGTAAACTCCTATTATACCAGATAGTGACATAGTTAAACACGGAATTTTTAAGGCATCATCAAAGGCCTCTATGGTAGTAAAATGCCTCTTAAAACTATTGACATGTTCCAATCCAGCACAGAATAAAATCACTAGTCAAATTCGAGGGGTCCCTATCAGTGGCGTTTATGGGCGTAATATATAACCTATCTTTGTATGTAAGGATGTAATATATCTGCAAATGGGGCCTAAATGCTTCTTCACTATGAGTAACAATATCTAATGTATAGACGGATTAGTTTTATGATATGCGAAGAGTTGTAAGCTGTGCAGGTAATGAAATGTTATAACATATTTTTTTTTTCATTTTCTAATAATCGATTACGTCACGTTTTTCAAATCAAATTCGCAGTTTTGCGATTTCGACTACATAACTTAGTCTTTTACACAAGGGAATGGATACTAAAATCGTTTAAGTAATGTTTGAATTTGGGTTGTCCCCCTAACGTTGTAAAAATGAAAGTAATTAGCGAGACTTAAAAACGTACATGGGTAGGACATGTGACAATAGCAGATGGAGCAAAATCTTAATTAGTGGTCCAGGGTTAGTGAGGAAGTATTGGCTGTTCGGAAGCAAGCTAAATGTTTTTACAAACAGATGAGTCGCAAATGAGACCTGGATGCGACTAGTAGTAATGGCGTGAAAGAAAGATACCATCCAGTGAGCAGAAGAAAAAATATGAGAATGATATTAGGATGATGAAAGATGAAGTCGACTAACGCTAAGAAGTAATATTCCCCATGCGGTCAGTTCTTCAAGTCATCATAAATGGTCAGGTAGTCATATTTATTTACGTTTAGTAGTCAAGTTAGTGTAGCGGCGGTAGTCAAGGTTTAGTAGCTGAATTGTTGCATTGAATTGTCACGTTTTTAGCTATTATTATGGGACGTATTAAAGAAACAAAACATTATCGAATGGTCGCACGGAGAAGATGCTATACCACCCCGTCCAATTAAAAAAAAAATGTCATCTCCACTGGCAGTCACATAATTTCACTGGTAGACCAATTGCGTGTGGGGGCGTTCCACGATTGACCAATCAAATGCCTTACGCTACATTGGATGGATGATGCCACAATTCCCTTGAATAGGGATTTTTCACAGAAACTCGAGAAGTGAAGTTTTAGTTCGATTATTATAAAAATTGTGTATAGTGCGTTTTGTAGTTTAATAGTAATAGTTTATTAAACTTCAAAGTGTTTTTGTGCGTAATGTTTTGTGATAATCAAATAAAAGCATAGGAATGATTTTTCATGTGCCTTCAAAGAGTCCTCTGTCCTCAGAATGTGCTAAATACAAAATTGTCATATATGAAAAGAAAACTTGAACAGAGTGTATGTGATGTTAAAAGAACAAATGACCAGTTTAAAGGTCACATAGAAAGTCAGGGTGTAGAAGGAACGGCCAGTAATTTAGTCAAGTTGTTAGACAAATAAATGATTGTAATTAAAGGGAGTTCATGGTCAGGTAATAATCATGTTGATGTGTGGTGGAAGTCTACAGTAGTGACTGCTTTTAGAGAATGGAAGATCTTGTCTGGTAATGAATTTTGGGCCTTTATATAGTAGGGACAAGACCACAGATTGGTGGCCCGGTGTGAAAGTCAATTACGGTCAACATAGCAGAACAATTGACCATATAAAAGTATTAGCCATTCAGCTGTCCGAGTTATTTCAAATTCCTTTGCTACTTCTTCAACAGTTATGTGACTCTTAAGGTCGAGTAGGACCCTTTTTTGCGGGAACTCGTGAAGTGAAATTTGAAATTTTTGACACTTCCTTCGACGGGACTTGACACTGACGAGATGTGTTTTGAATTTTGATTTTGAAATTGTTAATTACGATGAAAACTCGACACTGGCACAATGTACTAATTGCACTATTGTTAAAAGAAAAAGGTTGTTAGTACATTTTATTAGTTTCGGTTTAGATATCCGAATATAAACCTTACGTCTCCTTAGCTGTTGTTTGTCAACCGTAAAATATGTTGTGATTATTCGAATGCTGTTGGCTCCGATTTTAGAGGTACTCGTGATACTTTATAACCACGTGTTCAAGTAGTAAAGTTGGTTAGGTAGTTACTAAAGTGACTCACGTCGTTAAGTAGTTGCGAGTTGGTTTGCGGTTATATTCATAGGTAATAAAGTGATCACGTGGCTTAAATCGAAAAGTCGTCTGGAATTTAAGTAGTTAGATACATGGTCAAGTATTTAAAATTCTTCCCCTAGTAAAAGATTCATACTTCTATTTATTCTCTTTGCAGTACGAATTTTCAAGAGTTTATAATAAGTCATTACCTGCGTGGTGGATTGTACATAATACTTACAAGTAATTGTTAATATTGTTTTAGTTACAGTTGATGTATATTTATGTATTCGTTGATTTTAGCAAACGCAACCAAACATCACATATTTTTCACCGACTTTGATCGTTCGCGCTCTTTAAGATGTTGTTACGATCAGTTTCCTAATTAGCAAACGCTCTTTCCAACGATACGACTGTGTGAAACAATTTTTCAGATTAAAACATAATTCATCGCTCGCACGGGATAGAAGTGGCGTGGTAAGAATTGCAAGGATTCCGACAAATGCGTACGTAATAGTACGGCGTCGGATATGCGGTGTCGCCGTCTCGGTGTTCCCTTATATGGGGTCGCTTGATTCACACGGCGCCGTACAAACGAGCGACGAGCTGACAGTCTACTTAACAGCTGGTTCCACAGCCCAGGTGATACCGTGTGCAAACAAGCGACAGTGCAGCAATACACGCACAGATGACGATGATAATCAACGGGTACTTACGAGAGGTGGTTTTACAGCTCCATGTTAGCACGCATGTTAGTAATGCAAGCTAAAGCCATAAATATTGGAAATAAAGGTTCACTATTACACGAGCTATCTGCTGCACTACGCCGCTTCCGTCCCACGTGGCCCTTGTGAAGTAGTCCCTGAAGCAGTGATTAATATTAGATAATGACACCTTCGTAGCGTTGAAAATGAGGAAATTGATCATCTTTCCATTTAGTGTATATTTTATACAATGTCCAAGACATTGTTGTCTCGAGCCGTATCGAAATGATGAATATTTTTATATTACCACATACATATTTAATTTTAAATGTAATTAGTTGTAAATTATCTAGCATGTGTAATTATTTTATCCTGCGTTAATTATTATTGTTGTATGAACTAATCAATTCCATTTTATGTCGGTAAAAGTACAATTGAACAGTGCATTTCAGAGATTGTCTGTTATTAATTTTAAATTATGAAGGCAATATTTTTTAAATAGTGGACGTAATCTGATGCAATTCTCGAGTTAAATTAAACAAGGAAGAGGCCTAGCCTTCGGAGTATTGTGTAACAATAACTGTGTAGTTACACATCAATGAGTTAAACACCAAAAATGTAAAGCTAAAATATAAACCTCACATCACACTAAGTTTATTGAGCTCGATTGTGTTGCCAGTTTACTTTAAATAACTATTGTATTTAATTCAAGAATCGGTATGTGACATTATTTATAATTATTTTAAAATGCTACATATTTTCGAATTGTTTTATTATTCCAACAATTAATACAATCCAAAGAACAAGAGTTTTAAAGTCACGACCAACCACCGAATGCTCAAGAGTGAAAAAGTGTAATTATAATTTTTACTTATGTTTTTTTTATATATATACTTATGACGTAAGTGCGGCGGTTCTTGTCTCTTGTAGTGCCTTTCCTATCGCTATTGTGATTATTCTTGTCTTCTTTTCTCGGAAGCTTCTCTTTTCGTTTGAATGTGTGCAAAGATATACAGCTTTATTTTATCTGAAGAGAAAGAACGTCACAAGCTCCAATACCTTCGTATATGTTAAAATAATTAATGTTTACGATTATAATCTATATTCCGGTATCATTATCTGTTAACATATATCTTTTAAAGTGTATAAAAGTTCATCGTTATCCAAATTACTTTCTATTGCCCGAAAACAATACGGTAATATTTATATCAGAAAGTCTAATACTTTCTAATAATTATCTACTAGTAATCTCGCATCAGGCAACACTTGCTTACGTGCGCACGGGCCCTACGCGCCGCCTCCGGTACAATAACTACTTTTAGTGTACACACTTGCAGAGACATTTGAAAACTACTAAAATCTACCTACATTTTAACAATGGTAACACTGCGCTTTATTCTACAATGTTTGTGGTCTTATGAGAAAAATGTCTCGGCAAGTTATTAGTCGATATCTAATTAATTATATAATTGTAAACTATACTTGTAACTATTACTAAATACCAGTGTATTTATGGGTATATCCTAAAGTTGTTATCTCTTTCTTAGGCGCTGTTGTTTGAGTCTCGATTGCATCGCCCGGACGGCCATCCTCAATCGCATAGTTTGATCACTCTTAAAATTTAAAAATGTTTATTTTATCTAAATAGATATATCATATACATCTTCAATTTATGTTTATATAGATTTATACATTAGACTTAATTGTCCTAACGGTTATTTTTTCATACATTTATTGAGCGTTGACAATTGTAGAAATGTCTATTTTTCCTTAAAATACGATCAGTCAATTCATATACTTGTATTTAACTTAGAAATCTATATTTTGTGTAGACCATTTTTTTTATAATCTTAGTATTATCCGGGCGGTTAGATTGAGCGATATCTGTTATCATGTATACAATATAATGTATGTACCTTTCATGGATAGCGAAATAATAAACTTTAAATCTTGGCGTTGACGTGTATATGTGTATCTAAATTAAATAATGGTTTGAGTATTGATATTATACAGGTAATGATAAGCTTAAGGCGGTAGTGACGGTGCGCGCGACTTCACCCGACAACTGATTGTGAAGCTATGTTTGCATTGGAAGAGTTATTGACCAATCAGTCGTTCGGACAAAACCATCCATTTGGTTTAGTAGCAAAATGTGCAATTCTCAAAATAGCAAATAAGTCTCAAAACGGCAAATTCTCAAAATAACAAAAAAAAAAACCGGTTATTTTTAAGTGATTTCAATATGGATACTTAAAAATCACACATGAATTTTTGTGTATCCATTTTTGTGTATATTCATGCGTATATCCGTACTGAAATCACTTCGAAAAATAACTGTTTCGTTGCCATTTTGAGAACTTTCTATTTTAAGACTCATCATTCATTCTGGTTTGAGAATTGCACTTATTGCTACTACCATCATCTATTTACTGCTCTTTATCAACTGATTCAACACTATATAAGCGCCAACAACAAACTTAATTCTATCTTTCAGTTGAAAACAGGCAATATAATAAACCTTAATTACATTAGTTGTTTGCGAATTGCAAAAAAGTAATTGTCCGAACGCTCATTTGGTCCACCTATTTATTGAAAACTACGTGACTAGTACGTGTATATAGTTTCATGTACATATTTCATGTGAACAGGGCTTCGAGGATAGTCATATTCGATAGTGCGGTCTATGCAATTCGCTATCACTCTTACACAAGCTGCGCGTAAGCCAGATAAACATAATGTAGATGCAACATGGTAAGACTTGTTAACGCACGCGATGAAAAAGCACTCGTTGTTTTTTTGATGGCAAAAGCACGGGATTTGTTGAACACGTTGGGTCAGCGCTTATATCGGAAAATTACTATTATCCCACAAACGACGCGCTGACAAAGATATGGTAATCAAATAGAAGCATGCGACTGCGCTTTTTGTGTGCTTCCAAAAAGAGTCCTCTTCTGTCAGTAAACCTACTATCACTATTGAGCGACTCCTCACTTAACGGGACTCCTGATTTAGACGGTACTGCACATTGATAGAATACGTTTTAGACTAAAATTATTTATTACGAAGAAAACTTGACACTGGTAGGTACAACTAATTGCCATATAAAAAAAAAAAACAACGCGCGCTATTTTTCCGCACGTGCTAACAAAGTCAATGTTAATTTGGAAGGCTGTCATTCAGTATTATTAGAGTCCGCGCGCCTTAGCTTTCTAGTATTGACATATATATTTATAAAGTTGAGCAGAGGGTGAAGATTAACGCTTCAAAAGTGAATCGACAGTTCAATCGTTGGTTCTCGGGGTCGCAGGAGGTATTGCGCAAGAGGTAAAGTTAGGGTAATGTAGGCAATCCCCAGTATTTACTTAACCACGCAAGAAAAGTAGCTTTTTTATTACACCCATCACATGCAATCCTGTCGTTGTTGTAACAGATGTAATTATAGATTTAATAATATTAAATGTTTTATAAGTCAATGTTAATGGAAATTTATTAGCCGTTTTCTATACACTGCTTTTTATATGTGCAACGAAATATTTAGGTGGAATGTTCCATGGTTGTTTCCGTGAGGATAGGTGGTTTCTTATTTTTATTGGCTGAATCGCGATCCAGATGGTAGGATTATTCTGTCTATGCACTGATGCAATATAGTCTGACCAATGATTCTTGACACAAGAGAAAATTTAAAAAAATCTTGATCTGATTATTAATTGATTATATTCAAGATATAATTAATTTTATATTTTTAATAGATTCTGTCACATTACTCCTCAGTTTATATCTAATTTCAATATTCATTATCTCATCCGTATCTTACAAATCCTCACAATCAATAAATACGAAATAAACAATAAATAAATTGAAAGTATCAAGATTTTATGTTACTCTACAAATTCAACTTTTTTGTAGCTATGTTTTATGGCTCTCGAGTTCATGTCATTTTGAAGAAATCTTTCACACGTCTGCTAAAAAGCTTTAGTTTTGTTTAAAGGTTTTGTACTATATACTTGTAAAAAGTGTACCATCTATATACCGTTGTGCTATGATTCATTTGTCAGAATGTATACGCTCGATAACATTCCATCGAATACTGCTTTCTATTTGCGATTCAGCCGCCATATTTGTAACAGCGTCACTTTTTATCTGTTAGCACTTAAATACGTTTATGTTCTTGTTAACAAAAAGTAATCCGCGATACTCCACGCTAAATATATAGTACAATGTATCTCATATCATTAAATCGAATTGTTTGTGTTGGGACGGATTGTTAGAAAAAATATCGTCATTATCCGCCTCGGTTAGGGGCAAATGACGACGTTTACGGGGAATATACTTCTAATTTACTCCCATATTTGAGCGAAAGGGAGTCTTAAAATACAATAACTATCTTAAAATCAAGTTCTTGTGATTTAGTGTACGTAGATAACTATAATAAAATAGCTACGTTTAGAATTGTTCGTAAACTCCTCGCGAGGTCGTCATTAACTAAAATTTAGCTGAAGCTGCTAAAATTACTGATTTATTCACATATCGCTGTAAAACTAGAATAATGGGCGCTTTTCGTTCTGTTATTGTAAACCGACGATGCGTTTTTACATTGATTTTCTAATAAAAACTTATTCTTCAAATAAGGGTAAATGCTTAAATATATTAAAATTTTAATTGTATAACGCACTAAGTGGTTTCTAGTTAAATTGCAAGGTTAGAGAAACTCTACTACTTATGATATTGATTATAATATAAAAATAAATGTTTATATGAATAAAAGTTGTGTACGTATTTAATTATAGCGTGTACGACCAAATAATTTATGATTGTATGTCGGTACTCGGAGTTGCAATGTGAAGTACGAGTAGATAGTAGATGCAACGACCTAATTTGAATTTTATAAATTTCGTTTGAGGGCTGTGTCGACAAAATTAAAACCTCGGCAAGTTTTAATTTTGTCGCGTAATGGTTAGTTTTATTTTTAAAACTGGTTATACTGGCTTTTCTATTTAAAAAATAAATTGCATTTTCTACGGTAGCTTTTGACAGGTTATGCCTCGTTTAGTTTACGGGTAAGTTTGAATTTCAAATAGAACTGACCCGTAGATTAAGTGGATTCTGTGGTATAAAAAACGGCTTACATGCAGTCGCACTTGCATTAATGTACTTTTAATTTAGGGTTTGAATGTTTTGGGGGACTGTTTGGATACCATCGTTCGTGCATTCGTCATTACCCGCTGAACGAATACCTATTCACTGTAATAAACTATGATATTATATTAATATGAAAACAAACAATTCCTGAGAAAATAAAACGGGATAAAATATTCTATGTTTTATTTATATCTCCTTTCAATTATTTATTATCACAACTCTTATTTTACTTACATTAATCAATTTATTAGTACAAACACAAAAATAATACCACTCAGTTTTTAAAATAAACGCTGGATTTTATTTTATAGAAAAGACTGTGGTTAGCGAGCTGACAGTACACCTGGATATTGACACCCGTGGACAATTGCGATACATGCCAACATCAGTCAAAAATGACAAACGTTGGTAATGCCATAGATACGGCGCCCACCTTTACAGAGGTAGGAGTCAAGATTTGGAAATAAATGGTTGAAAAGTAATATGGTTACAATTAAGGTTTTCCTTATTTGTGACCTTGGTAATTAAATAAAAAAAATCCAGTTTGGGCAATTCTAAGCCTTATTGAATTTCAATAAGTGATTGTAAAGGACTGAATTAAAAAAATAAAAATAACACTAACATTAAGAAATTGGGGAGTAGGTACTCTTATCCACGTTTAAAGTTTAACCCCCTTTTATATGAGGTTCAAAAGTAAATATTTTCAAAATTTATTTAAAATACATATAAAACTTGAATTGTCTTAATACAAAGTGATGAAATACGAATCAAGTTAATCTGGCCAATGAAACAAGACAAGAAAAAACCAGTTACACCGGCAAAATTTAAAAATTTTTGTGCTGGATAATAATAAGTTAACATACCCTATTAAAATTAGGGCAAATGAACTTGATATTTTAGAACTTCTAAAAGCAACATTCGCTTCTCTAATTTCTGTTATATTATTTCGTAGTTGTTATATTATTTGCAACATTTATTATGTGATACATTAATAAACTCGCATAGTAGATACAAAGGACACGAATGGAAGTAAAACTGCATTTTATGGAATTATGTTTTACGCCTCTGGATTCAAGTAATTTTGAGCCAACTCTACTATAAAGAAAAAAAAATCGCTATTGTAAGAATTCCAAATATACCTACCATTTGCCATGTTGTATTGGCCAGATCCTAATTACTAAAATAATATAATAAATCCTAATTCTATAAATTTATGCTATTTACTTATATTAACATCACAGTATGCCCCACTTAATATAATCGTCTATGATTCCGTTCATTCTCTCCGAGTAGAGGGCGTTGGTTTTCACGACGAAGTCCTTGACGAAATCGTCGATTTTCGGAGCGTCTTCCGCGTCCACCGTCACAAGGGGAAGCACGAAGATTGAAGTCATTATGCCGAAGGGGAGGATCTGGAATTTTATAAAAGAAATAAGTCAAAAGTCACTCAAAGCTCGTAGAATCACCATACTAAAATCCCAAAGGGCAGGTCATATTTGTTGCAGGGCTTATAATAACCGATGATGTAGACTCGAATGGTATCCCCTCCGCCAGGTGGACTTGAAAAACTTCACCGCTGGTTGGATGAGAAGAGCCGAGGATCATGTATGGTGGGGAACCTTGGGAGAGGTCTATATCCAGCAGTGGAGAGACAGGCTGATGGTCGGTTTAGGTTTTTTGGTGAGAATAAAAAATACTACAGCTTCAAAACATGACATTCAAAAATAGGTTTTTTGTTGATCATAATTTTTCGTTCAATTAGTATTTTTTTGCATACCAGCCTTTTATAAATAATACTAGCTACCATCTTTGGCTTCGCTCAGGTAGTATAAGGATTTACTAAGAAATCCAAACAGGTATGTCCATTTTTTTATATACAAGTGTCAAACAAGCAGACGAGTCCACCTAAGGGGTGTGAGTGGATCCGATACCGTCCAAAATGAAGAGCGTTAGCACGCCACCGAATGCGCCGCTTACATTTGGAGATAGGGTTGGGAAAATGGGTAGGTACTGACAGAATAACGCGTACGTATGTTGGGGAAATAGGATAAATTGGGAAATATAGTACATATTACGGGAGTGTTCTGTGAGCACTGGGTAACGTGGCCAGTCGGCGTAGGACTCGTAGCTACACCAGGTTGTCACATCAGTGTGACTAACGGGAATTTTATTTCGCGTTAGCATAAGGTGTCGTGCTTAACCAAAATAACCCCCGCCAGACCAATCCTCTTCCACTTATCGGTAGTACCTACCACCAAAATTAATATTTTAGTCACCCGCGGCACCTACCACTGCCGAGATATTACTCTAAAAAAATATAACGTGACCACGGGCCCTTCACAAAAGAATAATCATTGTTTGTTACACTCTGGTAGTATGTACTCGTATTACTAACTGGAAATTGGTGTGACCTCGGGTCCTACGCCGGCCATCCGAGTGCGCCCAGCCGCTGTTGGATTGCTGCGTGCACTCACTTTAACTAGGTAGGTTAGTAGTTTAATTAAAAACTAGAATGGTGATGATTGAAAGAAATTCCTATACGTCGTTTTTTTTACCTATAGGTAATAAATGTAAAATATATATAGGCTAGGAACATATAAATATTTTTTAATTTTCGCTATTATTTTTTAGTACCTACATTTTTCATCGAATTTAATTTTAATAAAATATTTCTATACCATAAAGAGAAAAAAAAAAAGAGATCTCTCCGGCGGGGAATCGAACCCCGGTCTCCCGCGTGACAGGCGGGGATACTTACCACTATACTACCGAAGACTTGTTAAGAATTCGCAGATTTATGTTACTATTTTACATTTTTATTAATGTAATTTAATAGTAAGAAAAGCTACACTCGGGGGACATTTGATTTGAGTGTGATAAATTAAAGCTGAAACTGTAAAAGCGCCGCAAATTGAACAGCAGCAATTAGCCTAGCATTCGCTTGCCTAATTGCATGCCATTGAAAATGATTTGCGATTATTATTGATATATTTTTGTAAAATAATATCTTCCATCCACCACACAAAGAACATTCAGAGCATCATTTTTTATTTGTATTTATACTGCAGATATGCCAGCATTCTCGTACAGACGTGTTTAAGATAATTTAACACTGTACAGCGGGCATTTTCGCGCGCGCAATCCCTCCGTACGCGGGGCATTTTAGCATATTGTATGACTTCCTAGAAAATGAACTATTAGTTATTGGAGATATCGATTTGCGTTTTTTTTTCTTTATTTTGTAGTAGTATTCTATTTTTATTTTAACAAGGACGCTAACATAGTGGTATATTACAACCAGGACAGTAAAAAACAGTCGTAGAAAGTTATTTCGCCGCGGACGATACAATTGGCGCCAAAAATCGACGTGGGACACAATTCAATAAGGGTGGAGACAAACTTGTCCCACGTACGCAACGTATGCGATGCAACGTTGGGGCGTTAGTGTGCACACTTGTCCCACGTATGCAACGTGCATTGGCATCAGAGACTTGTCACTTCTCAAGGTGCACTAGTATTGGTACAAAAACATGCTTTCTGATTCTGAGAGTGAGATTGAGAACGATTTATTAAATTTGTTATTTTCAAATGAACATGTTCGCGCCATAAAAACAAAAAAAAGAGGAATGCATTGCGTAATATAGCATAACGATATTCAATGCATTTAACATTATAGATTGCCTCATATCGCCTTACCAAATCAATCAGTTGTTCATCTCCCATTTTTATAACGTACCTAAACAAATATGTTCACGAGCGACGTTCCTACAAACATACTTGTCTTACGCGTAGGATAGCGTACGACATCCCCTCCACCTTTCCACGCCGATCTGGAGATACAGATCGAACGTTGCGTGGGACGCGTGTGATAGCGTTGTGTATGAGAAGTGTGTCTGTTTTCATGCAAATTCAATAGTCCAGATGTCCTAATGCGTTGATACGTTGCGTACGTGGGACCAGTTTGTCCCTACCTTAACAGTTTCGCAGCCTCTCACCCAAGATTGAATGCACCGACGCACACAATAGCTTTTTGTTTGTGTGCGTGTCTAGTAACAGAGTGAGTCTTATTTGGTTAGCGGATCATAGATTGGCTATGTGATTTTAGTATAAACAACACGGGACGACGCCAGTACGTGATCAGCTGTAACAGTGTTAAGAACTAGGTAAACATGACATCTTTACGTAAAAAAGGAAAGAAAATACTAGATCATATCCGGCTGAGTCACGTAATTTAACAAAGATAATACATACATAAAATAAAAACTTAATAAGTTTGTATAAAAATATTAGTATTAATCAATAAGTCCATGCTGGCTACGAATCGAGTTTTTTTAATAATGCACAATTTTACTTATCTTACGATTACTCGTGGGTCTTCAATGTTATTTTAGCTTTCTGACCCAGTTGATCTCATGTTCAAAAGGCCGTGACACCGTTGATTGGCGCTGGTTTACTTGCGTTGACCGCGTTTTTTTATTCGTTACGCCCACAGATCATGTGATAATGTGACCACTGCATGTTCATAGTTATATTCTGTTCCAATGCAATTTGTCCAAAATGTAAAAAAATATGCTGACCTGACCTGAGACCAACAGGGTCTCAAATAAACAGTGAGGTGATAATTGTTTACATATCCATAATTCGATTCATCAAGACTGCAATTTTGCCCTAGATTTATAACTAAATGTTAAGATATTCAATTGACTTGGTTTTGTTAATCGGCAAATTGTATTGAAACAGACTATAGCTACTCTCTTGTTCGATCAAAGGGTATTTATAAGTACGGTAAAGAACTGTGCTTGAAATCGACATGTTTTTTAATCCCGTGAAGAAACTCCTAGCGTAGCTTTCTCTATAACTTCCCGAACGACCTTCAACTCATGGATCAGGCCTGTTCCTAATGCTATACAAAACGGGACCCAGCATGTTATGTGATCCTGAAGTAACTGACGATTATAGCCCTAAAAAAATGACGACCGACTAGCCTAGTTGGACTTGGTAGTGACCTTACTTGCTGTGTAAAAGGTCCCGGTTTCGATTCCCGGTCGGATATTCATTTGGTTAAAGACAATTGTTGGTCTGGGTGGTGTGGTTGTCGTCGTGATTGTTCTGGAGCCACGACAGACACCTTTGTTCGCATAAGGACATATTCAGCGAATCTTGGCGTGTACCATTGTGTGTTAGGTACTTTATAAAAATAAAAACATGCAATTATGTAAACTGGTTATAGGCTGACTATTCTATTTTCTAGTTATATGCTGTGTAGATGATACGTTATTAATCTAAATTGCACATTTCCTGGTTAATATCATACCTAATATTATTTACTAATGAGCTCTCAGTGGCGAAACACAAGGTTAAATAAACGAACATTAAAAAATGTATCCGGTAAATTATAAATTGTTCTATGACTTCCCACATTTAAAGTCCGATTTTCGAAAAAAAACTCGTTACAAAAAAACAAAATAAAGAAATAGAAATAGGTTGCAAAATATATATACTGTTTATAATACTATGTATAGGTATTTATATACCTACTATAGTAGATTTATACTATAGTAAAAGCTATACGATCTAAAAAAGCACAAAAAATTATGAAAAACGAAAACGTTACGTCAATGAACCCAGAGAGAGAATTATGAGCATACATCTATTACGTAAGTATTTATTAATTTAGTGGTGGGTAAATAGTGGCTGCCTATTTAGTGCGCGTGCGACGTTTGTTTGTGTTCTACTTCGATAATGGTTAAACGGAACCCAAACAGCATGCTAATTATACAGCATCCTAAATTGATGGTGGCTGTCAACTTTGACGCGAGGCACATTTTATTACACGTATTGAATAATTTAATTTACAAAATATATATAGCTGTACAGAGGCTGATTATTATAAGTAATTGTATACCTACACTTTGGTTAAAAGCCCACATTAATATGGAAATATAAACTAACTCTTACTGTATACAAATGAATGTCTACTGTACCAAGGACGTCTATACCTATACTTACTAACGTTTAGTAATTATATAGTCTGTCCATACCGTTATTATGGTAGAGGATAACAACATAACGACATAATATTTTAGGGTTCTTTAGTGGAAACCTTTGACTGTATTTCTGAATGTTCAAGTGTACCTACCTAACTAGTGTAAGGTCGGCCGTGCAAAACCTATAACCGTGGGCCCTACGTATAAAGGTTGATCTGGCGTTTTTTCTGATTTTTGATTTTCGCGTTATGTAATTTTAATACCTATACGATAAGTTTATTTTAATCGATGAAATCATGTTTTATCCCAAAAATTTGGGACATGCTCAGCATAGGGACTATACAGACTGTTATCGTGTACAGCAGTGCGGAGATACACGGTACTGCTGTATCTAGACTTACCGCTCTTCTTATCTAGTCACTATCGGCAAACTTCTTATTTTTTATGTAAAAAAGACAGACAGTCCACCTGGTGGTAAGTGGATACTGTCGCTCTGCGACATTAGCGATAAAAGCCAACATCTCAATTTAGAATGACAAGCATTGGCATGGACCCCCCCCCCCCCCGACCCTCGCATGCGTCGCCTACCTTGAAGATCAAAATCTCTATTCACATGCCTCCCAATCTTTATTCAAGTCATACAGTCAGTGAGGTCCAAAAGTTTCTGGTCTGACATTTATTTCTATATGTCATGTCTTATTCTGGAAGAAGAATTTCTGAGCGATCGACGGTTAAAGACGAAAGAAATAGTAGCAAGGACAGGGCTTTTAAAAACTACAGTCCTTAGGATTCTTCATGAACATCTTAATATGAGTAAAGTTAGTGCGAGGTGGATGCCAAAACTTCATTCAAGTGAGCAGCGAATCGAATAAGTAGCGTGCTCTAAGGAATTTTTAGAGGCCTTTCAGAAAGACGAGATCGATTTTTTGGAGTCAATTGTTACTGGGGATGAAATTATGGTTCTTTACTATGATCGCCTTTCCAAAAGGGAGTCGATAGAGTGGCGTCGTTCTTAGATATTCTTAGATTATGTCTTAGATATTGGACAGTGGGCAGGGCACATAGCTCGAAGAACCGATGGCCGATGGGGCAGAGGGGTTCTCGAATGGAGACCACGTACCGGCGGACGAAGCCGAGGACGTCCATCTGCTAGATGGACAGACGACCTCATAAAGGTTGCGGGCACCCGCTGGATGCAGGTCGCTGCCGATAGGTCTAAATGGCGGACAATGGGGGAGGCCTATGTCCAGCAGTGGACGTCCAAGGGCTGAGATGATGATGATGATTCTGGGATTATCAAGGAACATTGCTTACTGACATAAAAGAACGCAATACTGCGGTAACTGGAAGCTATTATGATAACCTTATAGAGCAATTACTAGAAACAATCAGCAGAAACGTCGTGGAAAACTAAGCAAAGGTATGCGGCTTCTCCGTGACAATGCACCCGTCCACTTTGCAGCAGCTGCGAAAGTTGCTGTTTCAAAGTGTATCTTCACGGAAATTCGCCACCCACCCTGTAGTCCTGACTTGACTCCCAGTGATTACTATTTATTCTCAAAACTCAAGCCGGATAGAAGATAGATTAAGATTATAGATAGATTAAGGGTAGATTAAGATTATAGGTTTAGTTAGTGACAACTCCAAGGTTGTCACCAACGTTTTTTCTGTAAAGAGGACCATTTAAATTGTAGACAATTTGCTTCTAGGACGTTTTGCGTTGAGAGTAATTTGGTAACATGGACATTTTGCTTTGTAGGCCATGTGATCCTATGTGATGGTTAGGTTTATGACCTCTGTCCTCCATCGGCCTTGTGAGTCAAGGAGTTAGAACTGTTCAATTAGCTGTCAAACTGGGATTCTACAGTCGCATGGTCGTCACGGTGCATACGCTTACCCTTGTCAACGGATTATGTACGGTGCGGACTAAATCGCTCGTGCTCGAAGGTTACAGGAACTGTTTCCTGAGGTTAGACAACTGACCATACGACGAGGTTTCTTTTTAGAAAATACTGGTACTACACTGGTACTATTTTGCTTGAAAAGTTTAAACTGTCGTAATATTGGAACTACTGAGTCTATTTGATACATTTTTTGTGCTAATTTCTATTTTAATCGGTTAAGATATTCGATAAATGGACCTGTGGCCACTTTTTTTTCGATATTCTGATCTATTGGTGGATGTTTTTAAAATTTCTCTAAAACTGCGAATAGATTTTCTATCAGCATCTCCAATGATGTCCGTAGGCAGGATTATCATCAGTAACCATTGGGTACTTTTATCGTTATGCTGGACATGTGCATGAGGGGTGTATGGCTTTAAAACGCCACGCTGGCCAAGCGGGTTGGCGAGTCCACTATTTTGGAGATTGTGTAGTTATTCAGGCCTTGTGGTAGCTTTGTTGTCACTTAATTGCCTTTTATGACACCCACGGGAACTGATGAGGTGATGTTATTACCACATCACACGACGAACCGTATACTTACTACCATATACCATGTGGATTACCACACACAATGTGAACTATGTACTATGTTAAAATTTTGTGTTTCTTTTGCAACTTAGGTACCTTTTGAAACTCGTATTCGAAGTCTTCCCTCGGATAAACATTCTCAGAGTTCACTTTGAGTCGTCTCATGGCTTCACAAAGTTTGTTGTAGTAATAATCTTTAAGTTTATCGAAGTTTTTTCTCCGGAACTCCTCGTCGGAACCGGTGATGATGAAGTAAATGACGTCGGTGGCCGGACTCCCCGTGTAGACGGTTTGGTAGTCCACCGCAATCATATTTTCTGGCTTGCCTTCCTGAAAGAGTTCCAGGATTATTTTAATTTTATTTTATAGAAATAAATACATAAATAATAAATAAATAAATGTAGACGAGCAGATAATCGACCTGACGATAAGTGGATATTCTAGCCCATAGGTATCCACGATACATTACATGGCTACATCAGTCCAGAATAAATAAATATAGTCGGATTTTTTATTCGAGTCAGGGGTATGACATATAGAACTGTCAAACAGAGTGAAATTTGTACGGAGGTGACACTTTGTCATATCCCTGAGGTTGTGATGATATGACATTGTTCTATATGACTATTGTTGAGTATACACAGAAGATTCTCAGTGCTTTGCGGGTCCAATACAATAATACGTTCAGGGTGCTGTTGGGGCTGCCGCGTTTCTGCAGCGCATCCAGATGTTTGCTGAGGCACATGTAGATGGATTCCAGTCCATCCTACGTAGTAGAATAGTCTCGATGATGCGTCGTGTGCGAGACAGCGCCAACGGTATCCTGGCGACATTAGCGAAGGGGGTGAACTGCCCTATACTGAGGCACTGGACAGGGTCACATATCAGTGCCGCTGTGTACTGTCTCTTTATACGAATTTCTTTTTAATGTTACGTTATTGTTAAATTTTTATTGAGTTTGTGTCTTTTTATGTATATGGGCATATGCCTGAAATAAATTCTTTATTATTATTATCATATCTCTGACTCGAATAAATAATCCGACTATAATTATATAATAAAAATAATAATTATAAGACGGCCATTGCTTGTTGCGCAAAGTACCTACCTTTATAATTTAGTCGGATTACCACAGCGAATTTAGTCGGATTACCACCGCAAATTTAGTAGGATTACCCCCACGCCCATATAGACGTCAGCGTACGAGTAGCAACCAATGAGATAGGGAATCTCAAAGTATTTTATCAAATAATTTAAAAACAGTTTTGTTATCAGGATTAAACCTTTCGCAATGTGAATACAATATTATCTTTACAGTTGTTGTGTAGTACTTACTCGTAATGTGTGTAATTGTTGTGTAAATTTACGTTTTTGTTCGCTTTACACGTGGTTACAAGTAGGTTTGTTTACATTTTTATTACCTAGCAATTAATTTTTTTGTTTATACCTACCTGTACATTGTTGTTTGTTTTGTACATTCAAGACGCACAATGTTTAACACTTGACTAAAAAAATATCTTATTTGAGATTATTTCTATTTATCTCAATTATCTCTATTTATATTTTTATAAACAATATGTCTGCCTGTCCTTCTCTCTGTCTGTTCGTTTATAACTTGGTTCTACTGGACGGATCATGATACTGTTTTCACTATCGTATAGGCATGTTATTTCTTCCGCAAGGTTTTAGTATGTAAGACATTAGTGTATAGGCCGCGGGTGAAAGCACTTAATGTGTATGAAAGCTTATTGAAGCTAGAGCTTACTGAAACACCATAATAATTATTAACTCGTTTCCTAATGCAAGTGTTTATTGAGACTCCGCCTCTACACCTATAATACGGTAGTTGAAATCTTCTGCCATTTGAGTATCTGCCATTTGAGTATTGGCTCTGAATCGATTTCGTTTATATTATGGTGTTTGAGCGCCTACTGAAACACCATAAATATATAAGCCACTTCGTAATGTACGTACTTCGTAATGTATGGACTCCGGGCTTCTACGACTAATTGAAATTATAGCCATTTGGCAGTTGGTTCTGATTCTATTTCGTTTAGGGTGAATGCTATGGTTTGAATTCTCTCACGCTGTTGACTTTTACGGTTAGTAAAAGATCCTATTTTAGTTTGCACGGCATCTAAACACTAATCGGTAATTTAATGATTTGGAAAATTTTAATGTGTTTTGTATCAAAATTTATCTAGTAACTTAGAAAATTAGTGTTTTTAAAAGAGTGATTTAATGTAATTATTAAGTACAACGTAATAATTTAACGGTATAATCGATTTAAATATTAAATCTATGTAGGTACCGAGTGCTATCTGAAGGTTTTATTTTTTAATCTATAACTGTGAGTTTTTACAAATCCCTGTATAATTATTATGTGATTACCATTAATCTGTAGTCTCAGAACTGTATTGCTAGTTACCGGCCACTCCCTCCTCCTATTGCGTGATGTAAAAATTAGGGCAATAGACCGAACGAAAACAAATTCGTAAGCTGGTGCATCATCGGAGATTTGAAACACCGCATGCTAATATGTAAATAGGTATTGTATACTAGCGAAAAAATGTCCTGTCTCACACCATTTATTTTCTATCCTATACCTACTACTATAGACCGACTGACCTTTTAATGAATGTGGAGAAAAGGGAAATTAATTGCCGCCATCTTGAAACGTCACTTTAGTGTCAGTTTGAACTCTGGATGTTCTCATGAGAGAATACAACGATGTACATATTTTTTGACTATTCGAACACTGCTTTTTAATTTTCTTGTAATAGAAACATTACCAATTTTTTTCTACTTAAATACGTTATTCAATCAAAATACACATATGAAGTTTACAAGTGTTTAGATAAACTTAATCAATGTATAACTTGGCATCATCTTACACATTTACCCTACAATATAGCAGATGTATTTAACCTGGCAACTCATAGTCACGCCCTCCTGTAGATTCAATAAAAGCTTGTATCGAGTTTGCAATTGTTACTAAATCAGTACTAATGAGAAACGTGGGTTTCTACCCACCTACGCGTGTTTAAAATTCGCTATTAATAAATCTGTACTAAGCTGGCCTAGTATATCAAGGCACTAAGTTCTGTTGACCTATCATATTATTATTTACCTTTGCCTTATGACGAAAAAACTGATTACAAGAATAAATATCACACATTATTATCCAATAATGTGTGATATTTATTTACAGAGTTTGTATGTAAATGTGACCTGATTTATAACAATCATAATAATAAATCATAACATCGAGATAACGTTAGATACGCATTTTCACTTTTAAGAGCGTCTTTGCATTATAAAGAAGAAAGACAAAAAAGGTTTTATCAATTGATTTCAAGTTTAATTATAACACATAAATTAAATTAATTAACCGTTGTAACAATCTCTAGCTTGTACTGAAAGCAGGTTATACAAAACTATAGTGGTTGCACGGCTTAATTTATTGCAGAGCATTTTTGCTCTTAAGTATTCTTATTTTTAGTCTATATAAGTATGTAGCTGTGTACCTATATATGTACCTATGTATGTACCCTATATATAAATAATTATTTTATACACTCACCGGCACGGAATCTTGGCCAAGCGCTTAATCTCGCGATAAATAAAGTTTTTAGTATTTCTAATGAATGTTTGTTATGACAATATGTTGAAAAAATATTTACCTTTAGTTCAAGAGGGTAATTCATTATGTTTGAGTGTACTGTGACATTTCTTTTAACTTTTAGTGGAATTTGGTAATTTGAGCGAAAAAGTTGAAGTCTTCAATTCGGTATTGTGAAAAGTATACCGTTAGATTACTGCATTTTCGTGATTTTGTAATTTGAATTCAATATTCAGAGGTACCTTAAAACCAAACAAAATGCCCATAACACCAGCTCAGGTTGCACAAGCCGTAGCATTAATCGACCAGGGCCTGATACAACGTGAAGTAGCTATCGCGCTTAATGTACCACGTTCATCAATGCAGTACGCTTTGAAACGATACCAGGAAACTGGCCACTACATCTCTAGACCAGACAGTGGAGGCATAAGATGCACATCAGCCCGGGACGATCGATTTATTGCCCTGGAAATTTTGAGAAACCGCCATCTTACACCACTGTTGAGATCCGCCAGCGGCTCCAAATCGCGAGATGCGTGAATGTTAGCGAACGTACAGTGAGAAGACGCATGGAGGATGTGTATTTTAAATCAAGGAGACCAGCACGCGGTCCACAGCTTCACAGAGAGCACCAAGTATCTCGACTTCAATTCGCACGAGACCACGCACACTGGACCCACGAGCAATGGGCTAAAGTTCTGTTTACAGTTGAGTGTAGAATCGCTAGTAGGTCGGAAACGAGTCTGGAGAAGAAGAGGAGAACGGTTTTTACCTATTACCACCACACAAACAGTGAATTTTCACGGACGTTCCATAATGATTTGGGGAGGAATAAATTCCGACGCTGGTACGGAGTTGGTTATCGTCGATAATCAGCTAACTGCAACTCGATACATCGAGGAGATCCTTCAGGATCATGTTATGCCTTATTTGGGGTTCACTGGACACGACCAATTCCTTTTAATGCACGATAATGCACGCCCACACGTCGCACATTGTGTGAATGAGTATCTTCAAGAGGTCGGCATTCAGAACTTGCAGTGGCCAGCTCGTAACCCGGACTTAAATCCAATAAAACACATTTGGGACATGCTCAAAAGAAAGATAAAGTCAAGCTCTAACCTGCCACAGACACTCAATCAGCTACGAAATGCAGTACTGGACGCTTGAGAAAACATACCGCAAGTTGATGTCAGAAACATCATTCAAAGCATGCCAGATCGAATGCATGCGGTTATCAGGGCCAGAGGAGGAAACACCCGATACTAAAACGTATACACGATAAAGAAAATTAGCAAACTCTTCATTTTCTAGCGTTTTAAAATTGAGTGTTTAAAGTTCTTTTTTTGTGTAAAAGTGCGTGGTCTTAAATAAACTTTAAATTTGTATGGTAATCTTTCAAAAAGTTATAAAAAAATAAAAGCGACACGTATCGAGCCCACCTACACTTAATTTATTGAAGAAAATTTATTTAAATGCAAGCTACAGCAAAAATCACATGTGGCCAACTTTCCGTGCCGGTGAGTGTAGTTAAGATGTCCATCGCGATGTCGGAAATGGTCTCCAACTCAGCATATGTCGTGGATAAACAACAGAGCTGGTTTTCACTGGAGATGCACAGACGAAATAAACAATACGTTACTATTAACTCATAGCCATGACCCAAAAGACCCCCAAAAATTATTGTTAGACATATCTGGCCGGTTAGAACCAATTGACGCAATTTTAGCGAGCGGATAAGCTGTTATATTGAAATATATCGTAGTGGTTTGTTATGTGCTGGTATGTACATAAGTATTTATTATAACGTGATTATATTTAACCTATTTTGATTCTAATTATCTAATCTAGACGAGAGTTGTGACACCCTTGGGTGTCACAACTATTCCGTACGAGAGGCCGTGAGTACAAATCCAAACATTTATGTAGTGCAATTATATTAATATGTATCTACCGTGTATCGTTTAAAGATTTTAAAGTTAGACACTTAATAGTAGGGTTGGCCGAATTACAAAAAGTCGCCAAATATCGATTTTGGTCAGACTCACCGGGGATATACCGACACCTAGCATAATCGTTCAGAGAATAGTTTCCCAAGTTGGAAAAAACCTGATATCGCTCTCCAAGACGTCATAAAGATGACGCTTTATTAATTTTCGAATATCTCGAGAACTACGTAAGCGAAATTCACGTGTGAAAGCTCATATGAAAGCTATTTAAATTATTCCCAAAAATGTTTTAGTGATTTAATAGCATATATATTATAGAAACAGAAATATTTACAAAAATATGTTTGTTTTCACTTATTGCTTATTTTTTTTTAAATATAACAATAAACTACTCACTTTGTGGTAAATAACATTATACAATAAATTATTGCACATTATTGAACTCTCAAATAAACTTTAAATCATAACAATATCATATAAAATAACAGAAATGTGTTATTTTTTGTAACGCGGTGTGTTCATTTCTTTAGACGAAATGTCATCCAGATGACCGCCGATGATTTCCTTTGCCTTTAAATATCTCAAGAACTACTTAATCGATTTTCACGTGTTATGATATCTATCATATGAAAGCTAATAAAATTATAGTTGAAAATAGATGAATTAAACTGTCTTTTACCCGACTACGGCCAAGCAAAAATCGCAAAAAATTATAAGCCACCCTGTCTTATTATATTGTCTTTTTTGAATGCAGATAAATCAGACTATGGTAATAGGCAGGTACCTACCTACATTAATACAAACAATACAAACATACTAGCTGATAGTATTCTTTACATAGGTAGGTACATAAGTAGTCATATTAACTAAAATCAACAAAATTAAACGAATTAAACCGAACTAAAACTGATACATTATGTTAGTTATTGATGTATAAAACATTAAGATAATAAAATTGACACAATTATCTATAATTACGCTACTATATGTGTTTACTGTACCAACTAGATTTTGTAAGTGTAATAAATATTTACTTTATTTAATTTATTTTTAATTAATAGACACCGAGAAACGAGCGTATGGCTTGTAATACTTTGACAATTAGTTACATAAACGTCAAAAAAATTAAAACGAGTTCTGATTATGCATAATTTAAAATTGATTTCTTTTTTTGTGATGGGTTTTTATGTTTATGTGATATAAGATATGTAATATAATAAAAGAGGCCCTAAGGGCACGGTCTACGCAGGCATCAGTTATATCTACCCACTAATTTAGGTGAAATATAAAAAAAAAAGTATGTAAAGAAATTACTTACATTGTTCACTTGATGCATCAAATTGCTCGGTCTGTAATCTCCATGGACAAGTACTGGACAATGAATTGGCTTCATATATTCTTTATAATTTGGCGCATCTTTAATACAGAACTGCGTGAATCTCTCCACATTCTCAGGTCTGATCACACTGGCTGCCGCTCGTATAGATTTATCGACGTACGCCATTATTTCATCATTGCTAGTGCTATCCATATTGTGTTCTAACTCGTTAGCGAGTTTCGCGTATTCCTCGGGATACTCCTCTCTATAGGCGAACGACAGCGCATGCCAATTAGCCAGTAGTTCCATTGA
This sequence comes from Sesia apiformis, assembly GCA_914767545.1. Lineage (NCBI taxonomy): Eukaryota > Metazoa > Arthropoda > Insecta > Lepidoptera > Sesiidae > Sesia > Sesia apiformis. The sequence goes on from OU611964.1 coordinate 1,147,148, forward strand.
CATGGCAGCGTACTCCCAATCCACACATTTCAGCCTATCATAAGACTTGTATCCCCTAGCAACCAAGTCCTCAAGGACCATGGTCTCCTCCAGAAACTTCTCGTTGGCCCCGTAGAACGTCGGCATCAGAAATCTGTGTTGTTTAGGGACATTGTGTTCCTCTTGAATCTCGTTGAAGATTTTGGCTACTTCCGTGTAGATCTTGTGTTCGATTTTGTACATCCTACCGACTTCCGAGAAAGATCTCATGTCTTCCCCGATATTTGCAACCTTGGCGAATAATTTCTCTTGCTTGCCGTTGTTGTTGATTGTAGCGAGGAAGAGGGTGGATGTGTAGTTCGCTCCACCGCTCGATATCGGCTTCACAGTCACCTCATACTTCTCGTAATTTAACTGTTGAGCTATCGCTTGTAGTAGCTTGCGTAACGTTTGCTCGGCGTCCGCCATGATTCACTCCGCGGGACATACTGTCTGGTAATGGTGCAGTTTGTTCACAACGTCATTGTTGGTAAACGGTCAGAAATGACACAGTTTAACATAAAGCGCCGGACATTGTCTACTCAAGTGGAGTGGTTGTTGAATAACATCTCAATCTTTGTATCGCGCGCTGTACTGAATGTTATCTTAGAAAAAAGACCTTAGAAATCTTTAAATATAACATAATATTTAGCATAAAAGTCAAATGATAGAGCACATTTATAATTAAACTAAATAATAATTAATAAATCTTTACTGGCAATAAAGCTATGGCGTTAAAGGTCTTATATGCCATTTCTTTTACGTTTGTGTTCGTTTCGACAGTAGGTAACTACAAGTGAGTACAAACATAGAAATCGAATTAAATAGACTTAGTTTAGTATTTTTTTTGAACTTAATTTACAAAATTAAACACTAAAATACGGTGTCATTTTAGTCTATCACTGGTGTAATTGTAATCTAGGCTTGATGTCAGTATATATTTAATTAAAGAGGGTCAATTAGAGGTTTTGTCAAATAATTATTAATGTTTCGTTTTGTTGACCTTCTGTTTTGAACTGCGTAAAGTGAAATGAAAAAATAAATAAAGACGAAATAAAACCAGTATTAAAATGATTTTTTTTTCTAGTAAATTAGAAAATTAGAATGAATCGACGAAATATAATTATTATTGTTTTACATTATGTGTCTGTGGTGTGCTATAAACAATAATTAATAATTAGTTACGTATACAAATACTTAACTAATTATTAATTATTTTCATGTAGGTACTTCATAAATATATTCATATTTTTTTTTATTATATATTATTTGCAGTAACCACGCGCAATCGAATAGGTCGACAGAGTTTCGCAATAAAGATAAATGAAAACAACAAACCTTCTCATTCAAGTCCTCATACATTACACCGCGTATAGTAATATCATATCTACAATACGCGATAAAATTGATATAAATATAGGAATCGGCTTAGTTACCGACTAGACGTATATTTTGACAAGGTATACGATAGCATAAGCAAGGAATACTAATTCAATCAGTTTTAACGACATTATCTTTATTGCAATAATCTTTGATTATGGCGGAAAACAGACTACGTGTGATACTCGATGAATTTATAGAAGAAAATAACTATCAACATCCTAATGTAGAAGTAAAACTATTGACTGATGGTGGCGGCAGTTTCACGTCAGAGCTGTATCTGGTTAGAATAACTGCTCCTTCTCAACAATACCTCAGTCTCTTCGCAAAAGTCTGTCGATTGTCCGAAGAAATACGCAACAGTATGCCGACGAAACATGTATTGAATGCAGAATTCTATTTCTACAAAGAACTTCTAGAGAAATACAAGAATTTGGAAGAAAAGCATAATGTCCCGGAAGACAAGAGACTGATGGTGACGAAACTCTATAAAGCGAATACTAAGTACCTTGAAGAGGTTTTGGTGTTAGACAATTTGTTGGAGAAGGGGTATACGAGTTACAAAACGGTGATAACATGGGAATACGCAAAGAGTGCAGTGGAAGAAGTAGCGAAGCTTCACGCGCTGTCGCTAACCTATCAGCACGAGAGTCCAGAGGAATTTGATCAAGTGGCAGAAAGTCTGCCTTACCTGGCGATAGGAGGGGAGAAAATGAGGAACATTTTGTATACTATTCCTGTGGCCAATGCTTTGGAAATTGTTAAAGAGGAGAACAAAGAACGACTGAAGAAGTTCTTTCAAACTGATAGGTATCAGGAATGGTTGGACTGTTACAAGCCGAAAAGTCGGAAGGTATTGGTGCATGGCGATTTTAAGACGAGTAATTTGATGCACAGAGTACATGTAAGTTACATAATTAAATTTGTTTAATTGAAGGAAGGCGGCAGTGGATACTGTCGTTCTGCGACATCCGCGATACATGCCTTTGGAGATTTAAAAATGGATTAAGAGAAAGGGTTAGGAAAATGGGGAAGGATAGGATGGGTTAGAAATGGGCTATTTCATAGCCCATGGGTATTGATTTTGGTCCAGAATACCTACTGTATTTCGTATTATTTACCACTGTTTTTTTTTCAAAGATTTTAGTTAACACTGATAGCAAGGCGATAGGCCACTGAAATTTGACTTTTATATCGACATAATAAAGGCTATTATTTTTGCTTTCTATATTTAGTTGAATATTAGTGACATTTAGGGCCAAGTTAAGCTCCAACTGATGCCTACTTTTTATTAGTTAGACCTTAACACGAATGTCAGTAGTGAAGGCTCTATAAAAGTGAAATAGGTTTTTTAATGCGCATGTACCATTTTTACTGTTTCGTTATTTTAAAAAATTGACGCAATCACTTTTAAATGCCTCAGAGTTCTATCCCTTTTCTATGGTTAACAAACAAAAGAGTTCTATATGAATGTGTCAAAAAGTAAATAGTTATAGTTACGATTTCATTTTACGTTTGACGGATGGAGCGGTCCTATGCTTAGTGCGTTGCTTTGGGAGGGTGCCGCGGGATCGCGAGTCGCTGAGAAGCGCCCAGGCACGCGCCGATACCTGGTAAAAGTGTTGGCTGAAGGCCGGTGTGTGTTGACGGTGTAGTGATACGACGTACTAGTCTCCGTCGGCGGTGACGGTGTATATGTTAAGTGTTGTGTAGTGGTCTCTTCATTCATGCCGACAGTAAAACTGTTGCCCATCTATTCGTATAAGATGTTTTTGCTCTTCCAAAATCCAAGTTTCAGTTAGACATAAAAGCTATTTGATATTTCCTTTCAAACGGTATTTTCAACTGTAACCAGACGCCGAAAGATGCATAGTAATATAACTTAGAATGGATATGATACATTGTAAAGTAATGATCAATAAATGTGTTTTTGCTAGTTTGTTCCTTTTTTACATATCGTTTGTTCGGAATACGAGGATGGCCGACCGGCATCATTTAATGAATAGCTCTGTGTTTATAAGCACTTAGCAGTATTTTGTTAAAACCTAATATTTTTTAACAGTCGTTAAAAACCGTTTAGGTCTACATGTAGATAGAATGTTCTTTTCATTATTGAGTAAACTTGAATTAAGAAAAAAAAAAAGTTGAAAAGAGTGTGAAAGAGAGGGATCCCTTTCACAGACACGCACTAAATTTTAGAATTATTTTATGTGTAAACTACATACATAGTGGAATCTGTTATTGGAAATAATTTCGGTTTATCTATTTCAGTTACTTATTTTTTTGATTTTCTGTAGTAGATTCATGTTCACAAACAAATAATTACTGTATTTTATGGTCGTGAGGTCTCGGCCGACTTTAGGATGGCATCAGCCCATGTCTTCGTGGGTGGCGTGAACGGCGACTAAGGAATAACAAAACGGCTCCCACAAGCCCGGAGGGATTACACCACCTTCATGAAAGTGGACTTGCCAACGCTTGTCCAGCACCTTGGCGTTTTACTTTCACATATCTCTCGTGCACGAGCCAATGTGTTGGAGGGGGCCCGTGACCAGCAGTGGACGACAAAGGAGCTGGTTCCAGGGCCGGTGACTGTATTTATAATAAGATTCTTATTTACAGAATGGTAGATTGGAAGTGATACTAGTGGACTATCAGAATCTTCACAGTGGATGTCCGGTCTCTGACCTCATGTACCTGGTTTTCACCGGTTCCGATCAAGAGTTCCGCAGGCGGCATTACAAGGATCTCTTAGAGCATTACTATACGCAGCTCACTGCGGCATTGTACCGATTGAACGTTGAGGTTGATAAGGTTTATCCGAGGAAGGACTTCGATGCTGACATAAAAGCAGTAATGTATACAATACAAAAACACTCGCATTTTTCATTGATCTCAATTTTATGTAACGGCTTTTAAAGTTGCAGCAAGCATAACAATATAATAGCATGGTGCCGACAATATATGGCATGCTGGTGCGCAGGTTTGCCCGGTCTTCAGTAGAAGTAAAGATTTCACTTTTTAAAGACTACAGTCAATCTTTTTACGCCAGAAGCCTGTGGACACGCTACTCGCAGAAATCGATCAGCGTGCTGCGGGTCCAATGTAATAATCTTTAGGATGCCGCTGAGGTTGTTTCGTTGGCTCTTCGGGAATGCTTGCCGAGGCGCGTACAGATGATTTTATGCTAAACCTCTGTGGTACAGAATACGAGATGGCAACGACAGTATCATGAAGGTGATCATAGAGAGGTATGACTCCTCCATTGTCAAGCGCTGGGTGGGGCCTGTTGGAAATTGAAAATAAACATAGAGAATAAACAATAGTTATTCGTTTTGTTTTATTTCAAAAGTACACTTCTCGGCAATGATATTATATAAAAAAGAGGTCATTGCTTCTCGGCTTGATTTTAAATTAATCATTATTTTTTCGATTGATTTTTGAATTGAGTTTTTGATTTTTAATGTCATGTAAAGTGTAAGGAGTCTTTTTTCTAAGGAGGCCAGTATAAACCTTTGACCGAACAGAATGTATGTTTATGTGTTTGTTTGTGTACTTTTCCATTAAACTGCTGAACCGATTTTCATGCAGTTTTTTTTAATTTTGTGCTATTTTGTCCCTTATTTGGTCTTGCTGTGTCCATTAAAACTCTAATTTTTTCATTCTAGTTAGTAGGCCTTATTGAACCATTGTAGCTTAATAAAGCCTCAAAGTACCTCATTTTCATAATGTTTATTTGAAGTGCTTAGTTTAAGACGATTCTTCGATGATTTTAAGATTCGATGATTTTCGAGTTTAAGATGATTCTTTTTGATCGATAAAACAAAGTCTATTATTCAGTAAATATGCTGTATCCTGAAATATAGTAGTCGATTAAACGTTAGCTACGCCTTTTCTGTTTTTTTTTTTATGGAAAAAAGGCGGCAGACGAGCATATTTTATGAGGGGGAGAGTGCACGCTGCAATCCAACAGCCGCTGGGCGCACTCGACTGGCCACGTTACCCCTCTCTCACAGAAGACTACCTTGAACTGTACTGCATTTCCCACTTTATCTTATTTCCCTAATGTACGTACGTGTTTCGCTAGTGAGTGAGATGTCCATTCCTATAACTCCCAATGTTGGCATGTATCACGGATGTCTATGGGCTACAGTATCCACTTACCATCAGGTGGACTGTATGCTCGTCTGCCACCTTCGTCCATAAAAAAAAAATAAAAATACAGTCCACCTGATGGTAAGTGGATACTGTCACCCAAGGACACCTGCAATATATGCCAACATCAGTCCAGAATAACAAACGTTGGTACGCTCTCGGGTGCGGTGCATACCTTTGCAGATTAAGGAATGCGTTGGGAAAATGGGGTGGGATAGGATGGGATGGAAATGGGCTCTGGCATATCTTACATTGGGGAAATACGATAAAGTAGGAAATGTAATGCATTTCATTAACGTGGTCAGCCGAGTGCGGCCAGAGTCTGTGGGAATGCAGCGTGCACTCTTCTTTTACAAACATCTTTCTTCTTTAATTGTCGATTAAGATAATCAATTTTAAGCACAGTTAATTATTTGTTAGCAGCCCTTTTATTTACCGCCAATTGCTGAACACGGGCCACCTTATACACTAGACATTGTGTCTGAATAGATGGTATGTACGTCTTAAAACAGCAGCTGGCCTAGTTGGCTGGGAAGTCCATTCTTTTAGAGGTGGTTTAGTATCTCAGAGCTTGCGGTAGCGGCTTAGTTATCTCTTTGTGGCCACGACACGATACCCACGGGAAGAGATGGTGCTGCTATTCTATATAGTGGCACGAGATACATTTTGTGTATTATTTATTCTAGGTATCAATGTTTGGATTATTCACCGCAATGATAATTCTGCCTGCGTCTATAGCTGCAGGCGCTATGCCCGAAATGAGCGGAGGAGCGAAAATCGACGACTTTAAGATCGACATCAACGACGTGTTCGTTGACAGATTTAACGGCGTCCTCGACGATTATGTCAGTTGGGGGTTGCTGTGAAGATTTTGAATTATCAAAATACATTTGTTTGATGGAAAATGGATTTTTATTTTACCTGCCACAGTGTGATTACGTAACTCGAAATACTCAAAAAATATATAAAAAAAAAAGATTCGAAAAAGTTGAACTCAAAATCGTGAAAACAATCCATGGTTTCAGGCTTTAGGAAATAAGTCTTTAGACACAATAAGTGTGTAAAGACGTTCTTCACTTCATGCCGAGCGACCATTCGGTCGTCATTTCATTTCATTCAGTAATTTCAGGGTTAGTAGTGGCGGAAGGCGGCGCGTGCCCCCGACGAGGCACTTCCCGGCGACTTCCCAACATTCACCGGACCGTGTTTTTTTTTTCTTTATGTTAGAAGAGACAATCAAGGAAAACCCTGCATGGTCACCTGGTACCGTCTAGTCTAGGTGGTACCAGGTAGTGCCGGACTCCTATCGGCTAAAAAACCTTGAGGCATCAACATCGTGTATGTCTAAGTTCTTGTGGTTCTGGTGGCCTTTCAAGAGCCACCGGTCGTAATTGATGTGGGGCGAGCGCAAAAGGCGCTCAGCCGGGAAAAAAAGTGTGTGTTGCAACGAGCCTAAGGGCTCCACCGCCGGTAAACCGGCGGAAGGAACGGACCTCGGCTTAGGGCGTTGCATTGGGGGGATACCGCGGGATCGCGAGTCGGCGAGAAGCGCCCAGGCACGTGCCGATACCTAGTAAAAGTGTTGGCTGAGGGCCGGTGTGTGTTAACGGTGTAACGAGGGGGACGTCCACGTCTCGGCCGGCGGGGACGGTGTCTGTGTGCTGTGTTTGGGTGCAGAGTGAGAACCGCATTGGCAGCGGTGATCGGGTCGTCGGGATCGTCCAGGATGTGCCGCGGGCGACGATAGCGGGGAGGGGCACTCCTGTCCGGTATGTAGGTGTGGGAGGAGACAATCAGGGGGTTGGGATGGTGTGGGATAGCGTCATAGTAGCGTCCGGCGGTGTCTTTTATGTATTTGACGATGGAGGGAAGTTCCAAGTCCTTGTGGAGGTCAACGTTACGCAAGTACCGTGGTGCAGCCACGGCCTTGCGCATGAATCTGTTTTGGAGTTTTTGGAGGATTGTAATGATGGAGGGAGCTGCGTGTGCGAACACAACGCTAGCATAGGTCATAATGGGACGGACGAAAGTTTTGTATAATGTCAACTTATTTCTAAGCGACATTTTACTTCTCCCGCCTATGAGGGGGTTGAGGCGACCGAGCACAAAGGCGGCTCGGTTCCGGACAGTTTTGATGTGTTTTCGGAAGGTCAGTCTATGGTCTAGAGTGACTCCGAGATACTTGGTCTTCCTGACGAGAGGAATTGTTTGACCGAAAAGGGTTATCGGGAGAGGGGACAGCCTAGGCCTACGAGAGTTAGCCCTGGGAAAAGGGAAGCACATGGCTGCACTTTCCGCCGGGTTTATCTCTATTCTCCACCTCGCAAACCATTCGCCTAGGGCGGTGACTGCGCGCTGGACTTGACACCAGCGCCTTCTACAGTATCCTACGAACGCGTTTACTAATTTTAACTAAAACTTTAACAATTAATTTCTTTAGTTTACTAACTAATTAAGAAAGTATTTACAAAGTAAAATAATGAAACAAACACATGACAACTAGCGCCATCTACACTTTATCTCCGAAATATATACCTATGTATTATGTATTTATTTATTTATTGCACGGAACGATAAAAGGCGGACTTAATGTTCAAACCATTATTCCCAGTCAACCTTTGGGCCATGCAGAGATAGCGCGGTAGGTGCAATGATAGGGAAGATTAAGTAAAACTATTTATTATAATAGTTTTAAGATGTGTAAGACAATATTGATAGTGTAAGAGCGTGTGGTCGTGAGTTCGTATCCTCGGCCCTTACCACTTAGCTTTTACTTAAGTACGGATTAAAAAAACATGTCACTAGCTCGGCGGTAAGGGAAAAACATCGCGAGGAAACTCCCAAGCTCGACAAATAAAAAAACACTTCGAGAATTGATAAGTATCTTTAGGCTGTCGCCGTTTTAATAAAATAACGCTTATAATTGTTAAAACATTTAATTTTGTTAAAAGTTCACAACAGTCCCCATCTGATGTAATCGTCGACGATTCCGTTGAGTCTGGTCCTGTATAATTCGCTGTGCTTTACAACGAAGTCAGTTAATTTTATGCCTTCATCCTCTACTGCGGGCGCGTCCTCTGTGTCCACGCACACTATCGGCAACACGAACACAGCGGCGACTAGTCCAAATAATTTCACCTGCGGTTGAGACAAAATTTTATTTTACATATTTTAATTTATTACAGATTTTATTATTATTTTACAGTTTTTTTTTTTTTTTATATATTAGTGGGCGGACGAGCAAGCGGTCCCACGTGATGGTAAGTGTTACCGCCGCCCATGGGCACCTGCAACACCAGGGGGTATGCGGCCGCGCCGCCGACCTTGCAAAATCCTATTCACAGCTCTCTTGAAGAACCCCATATCGTAGCTCAATGGAAAGACCTCTTGAGGCAGTTCGTTCCACTATATAGATATATATTCCACTATATACTCGTAGATGTGTCAGTATTCTTTACGGGCGTCGGAATACGGGCGAATTTCTTTTAGTCGTCGGTCCACCTGGCCAGAGATCGCCCCACATTATGTTTACCGGTACGTGGCTTAAAAGAGGTCGATAGACGCATTCAACTCGGCTGGGCAGCATTTGGGAAAATGCGTCGGCTCTTCATGTCTCTTATACCACAATACTTGAAGATCAAAGTCTTCAATCAGTGCGTTCTAACACTTATGACGTATGGTGCTGACACGTGAACTCTGACAAGCCCGATCCATAAGTTCACGGAGATCACGGAGTTCATCTAAATCCATGGAGAGAGCATGGTGCTAAATAACTAAGAACCAACGCTGTACATGTATCGGCAACAATACGAATCTTGGCTTGCTAGAAAGATACCAGACGCCTATAAACTTTTATCCAACTTAGTCTGTAGACCAGTAACATTGTCATTACTGTAAGGAAGGATTTAGGAATTATAAGGCATGTTAGTATTTTTAACATTTGAGATTTTCGCGTTTTTATCTACTTAATCGAGTCTTAACGCGAATGTTTACCTTATTTATTTTACTCGACTCTGGGTTGGGTTGCACCAACCGTCACGAGCTGACTGTTATGTTCGCGTTAAGACCCATTTAAATAGATAAATATATATTGGTCTTTTTTCTAAACGTCAGAGAGGCATAAAATACGTACGGCTTTTAAGTCCTCCTCAAAGTCGACCTTCGGATAGACTTTGTCAATGTCCACATTCAAATTGCGCATCGAGGCGCTGAGCTTCGTATAGTAGAGCTCGATGATGTTCGCGTAGTGATATTTGCGGAACTCCGCATCGGAACCGGTGTAGATAAAGTACATGAGGTCTGCTACCGGACATCCACCGTATAATGTTTGAAAGTCCACGGGAATTATTTGCAATTTTCCGTTCTGTAAAGTTTAAGAGGAACGTTTAGGTAAATCTGACTAAAGTGACTCGAGTAGGGTACGAGTATACACAGTGCTAAACGCGGGATTTATATTTTTTTTATGGAAAGAAACCTTAGTTATCTTTTTTATAGTTGGCATGCCCCTGGATGCGTCACCCACTTTTGGAGATTTAGGAATGGATTGAAAAGGATGGGTTATTATAAGAGGATGAGAAGTTTTCTTCCCTGCGATGGATGGAAATTAAAGAGTATAATGACATTAGAATGCGAATGTTCTGGGATAAGGGAATATATTTTATTTATAGTATTACAAAAAAAAAATACGTACAGAAGGCGTGCTTATCCCGTTAGGAGATTTCTATTGGAAAACCTGGGTGAGCGATAGATTAGGAATGAATTATAATAAGAGATAAAATAATTAGAAAGAGAGACAGATAGAAAAAGAAATGATAAAAAGCGATTTTAATATAACCACAACGGCAAACTCCTGGTAAAGTGGAATATTTGAAAATAAATGTAAAATCAAATTTACGAGTAGCTATTCGTACATGACTTTGAGCAGCCTGTAAAACAAAGGATGTGCAAACTGGTCAATTAACTTTACCTAACTGCACACAGGCGAATGTGCAGTACTGTGCTAAATCGCACAGTTTTATGGCACTATAGATGACGGAATTTTAGAGTATGGGTGTTTAATTATAATGTGTATAATATAAATCAACAAATACCTATATGTAGGTAGTTAGAAAATGGATACTGATGCGGAAGCGCGTCCGCTCCACATGAATGCATTCTATAAACTGCCGGCCCGTGTGTATTTTTTTCGAAATATTTAAATTCTTGTGGCCCCAGTGACCTTTCAAGAGTCACCGGTCATGTTTAGTTTATTAGGACGAGCGCAGAGGGCGCTCAGCCAGGACAAAGAGTGTGTAGAGCTTAGAGCGTTGCTTTCGGAGGGTTCTACGGGATCAAGAGTTGGTGAGAGGCCTGTGTGTAATGCATACTCGGTTTGACATTACGCCGAAACAAAAGAAGTCGAATTTGAAAGCAATGCCCAAGAATAATTATTAATTTATTTTTTCGAGACAATTCGGCGACACGCTGCAGCACCAAGAAAGTGTCTTTATTAAATATAATAATATAAATTAATAAATAAAATATTTTTTTTTCCCATACATGAATAATACGGAATAACCACCATATTTTAATGATTAAAAATTATTAATTTATGTTCTGTAATATTAAATAGAATGGTTTGAAACTAATTTAGTGACGAAACATCGACAAGTGGCTTGGCTTAAGGAAAACGACCGTGACATATTGAATGTGTCCGACATTTACAATACTAACGAATACAATTCTATACTTATCTATATTTATGTTTGTCTGACTAGGAATGGAACTTGGGTCTTTTTGAACTTGCAAACAAATGACTTATCGAAAAAATCATTACTATAATTTATAAGATTTACAAGTTTTGCATACTTACATATAGCATAATAAATATATATATATATGTGTATAATTAAAAATAAATACGTATAAGATCCGTTTAATATGTATCTATTTATTATGCTATATGTAAGTATGCAAAACTTGTAAATCTTATAAATTATCTTATATATATATATATATATATTCGGTAATTACACAGAGACAAATCACTCAAATATCGAAATAAATACACGACTCTTACTTCCAAACAAATCCATAGTTGTATGGTATGTTCAACTATTTCATATTACTCAACGACTCTGCTCGGTTGCATTTTGATAAAAAGTGAACTTACCCGTCGTCGATGCATAAGATTACTCATCCTGTAATCGGTATGAATTATAACTTTCTTACATTTTGCTTGAAAACATTGTACCCAATATTCGCTGGCGTCGATGCTATCAAAAAATTTTTTAAATCGTTCCTTATTCTCCTCCTTGATAAGGTTAAAAACGTTAGTTAACAAATTGGTAAACATGTCTCTCAGTTGCTCTCCAACTTTAAAAATAAGCGACAGCTTGTCTGTGGTCTTCTCAAATTGCTCTGGATTCTCAAACTGGTACGCTAATGACAACGCGTGGAACTTCGCCAATTGTTCCACTGCAGCAGCCGCATATTCCCAAGTTATAGATACCGTTCTGTTGTAGCTGGTAAAACCTTTTACGGCTAAGTTCTCCAGCACGAGGACTTCTTCCAAATGATTCGGGTTGCATTTATAAAATTTGGGGACAATAAGCCTATGCTCTTCCGGAACACCATTTCTTTCTTGTATATTCTCGTAGATTTTGTTCAATTCTTTGTAAAATAGGAACTCAGTGTCGAAGATGCTATTGTTAGGCAAGTGTTCGCGGAACTCTTCATTAATGTTGCAGACTTTGGCGAAAAGGTGCATGTCGTTGCGGAGTGGTGAGGATATTGTGGCCTGATATAATTTGGAGGTATAATTGGCGCCGCCACTTGACACTTCTTCTATGTTGTAAACCTGATTATCATAATGATTTTCTTTTGCTATCTCGTCTAGTACTATACGGAGTCTCTCCACAACCATTGTTGAATAATGTGTAAAGTTGCTAACCACGATTCTAAATGATTAAAACAATAACTTTAGCTTCTATTTATATATTATTATAATCGTTGATTATATCGAGATATCAGCTGGTCGTATTATATTATATAATAAACTTTTATCGTATTAGGTACATTATTAAAAGTAGATAACTACTTATCATTAGTTACGTTCTGCCGTAGCAAGATAATATCGCCACCTAGCAATTCAATTGGCGTAAAAAGCATTTTGTCGAAAATTTTTTGTTCAGTTTTTTACGAACTATCGATCTGTATATTTAAATTGGGGATATTCGCAAAAATGGCAAGATTTTCACTGAGATTATGACGTTAAAGACACGTTTTTTTGCCATAAGTTCGCTTACAATGTAAAAGTAGTTTGTTTGTCAAAAGCCACCGTTCTCGTAACAATAAAAGATGCATGACTTTTACGATTATGAAATAATAGTTATTATTTAAAATATATAATGCACTATGGTTTGGTAACATCAACAGTAGTTACAAAGTTCCATAGAGAATGCTACTCTTTCACTTCACTGCACACTTCAAAGAAGTTTTGGCATCCACATCTTTATTCATATGAAGATGTTCACGAAGAATCCTGGTTCGCTGTAGTGTTTGAATGAACTGTAGTTTTTGAAAGCCCTGTCCTTGCTGAAATTTCTTTCGTCTTTAGCGGTCGATCAATCAGAACTTCTTCCAGTAATTTGATGTTTGGAGTGAGTGCCTCAACGGGTAGACCGGAGCGAGGTTCGTCGTCGAAATTGCGAAATTGCTAAACGAAATTGCTTACACCAATCTTTTACGGTGGAAAATCATGGAAACGAATCCTCGTAGGTACACATTATCAAACCTTTGTTTGATATCGGTCGGGCTAACACCTTCCTTTGTAAGGATTTTAATCACGGAACGATATTCCAGTTTAAACATTTTAAAAGATGTTGCGACTTCCTGTTGTTCTAAGAGTCGAGGAATCAAAACTAACGAGGTTTGAACTCTAAAAATTATACACGTATTAGCAGGATAAATGACAATTACAATGACGTATAATTTGTGTTTTCAGACATCTAGAAATATGTCACCCCAGAAACATTTGAACCTCACTGGTATTATTATTAAGCGATGATAGGTACAAGTAATACTTACAATATCAAAACAAACAAATATCCACCCGATTGATGGTGATGTCTCCGTAAAATAATCGCACATAGGTTATTGATGTACGATTGATGTAATATTAAATATTAAGTATTAAAAAATGAACTACCCAACGGAAAAAGAAAGCTCTCTTCCATCCTAAGTAGCGATACTGGATATTCTGGTTTCAAACGAAAATTTGTAAATGTGATGGTGGTGTAATGCGATGCGATTAGTTTTTAACGTTTAAACTGTTCCATCGTTTCCAACTGAAGATATTTGGCCTTATATTAGGTCTGATGAGCTTGTCCGTGGTGACTGTGGAGGCAGAAAATGTACTCAAAATGGATGGTGCATATTTTGAGGCGTTTGCCGCCACGCAATCATTACAGCTATTCGCTATTCAAATTGAATAGGCGACGTTTATGTCAGATGGGGACTACTGTAGAAGTACTTATAGTTTAAATACACGTTATTAATTGACCAGTGTTTTATCCTCCATAAAAATCTGTAATGATGTGTTGTAGGTTGTAGCATCCTCCTGATCATATTTTTTGTACCATACAAATTGGTTGGATTAGGTTAAGTCAAATAAAGCATCGATTTGATATAGCTATACAACTATTAGTTAATACTCTTAATAACTTCTCGCCGAATAATAAAGCTGTCCCACCCCCACGCTTTCCAGGACAAATAATTGGGTTTTTGAACAAAAAAAATTATCAATTTTTTTTATGTATTTTAAAACTTTATCATAAATTATATTAATAATCGATGCGAAATACTCTTAAAAAATGTTTATTTAATTTATTATAAACAATTTAAAATTGATAAAATTTTAAATAGAATCACGTGACTACAAACGCGCTACGATTGGTCGCCATGTTTGTGACGTCATAATGTTAAAAGGATTTCTCGATAGTACAGTATCACAGGCTTCTACATGTAAATTGACGACAAATATCCGACATTTAGTTTAAAAAATTATTTATATTAACTACTTTTATTTAGTTATGTGTGATAAAGGATTTATAAAGGCTAATTCCGATAATATACCTGATGTGGATATGTTTATAACAGATTTTCTTAAAAATGATATTCGGTTTAATTCAGTTGAAGTTCGAGGTGCTAAAGCATCAAGGTAAGTTTATAACAAAATAATATTGTAAATTAAAATATTAAATGATTTATTCATCATTAAATATAATTTGATGTTGTTTTGGAATTAGGTCGTCGCACTGCTTGGAACCATTTATTTCGACGTTTAACATTTTGTGGAACATTTAAAAACATTTTTTCAGGAGTTGTTTTTGTAGTATTCGTACATAATGGTACGAAGCAAGCACGATAACTTTTTTTTATGGACGAAGGTGGCAGGCGAGCATACAGTCCACCTGATGGTAAGTGGATACTGTGTAAGTGCCCATAGACATTCGTGATACATGCCAACATTAGTCCAAAATGACAAACGTTGGCACGCCCCCGGATGCGCTGCCTACCTTTGGATATAGGACTGGATTTGGAGAAAGGGTTGGGGAAATGGGGAGGGATAGGATGGGAATGGGCTCTGACACATCTCACTCACTACCGAAACACGTACGTACATTAGGGAAATAAGATTAAGTGGGAAATGCAGTACATTTCAAGGTAGTCTTCTGTGAGAGAGGGGTAACGTGGCCAGTCGAGTGCGCCCAGCGGCTGTTGGATTGCAGCGTGCACTCTCCCCCTCAAACTTTTAAGGTTAGACAGTTTCGATATATTTATTAATATATTGACGATAATAACAAGATTTAATCGATTAATAGTCAAAATACTGTATCAGCTGTGTGCTACAATGAGTAGAAATTAACATTGTGACGTCACACGCGCTCGGGTTTGTTCGGGAACTGTCCGCGTGTTTTCGGTACTGGATTCAAAAATTTATTTGTAATTAAATATAATTTTATAATTAAAGCGAAAAAAAAAAACTAAAAATAGTTTTGTCATAAAATGTGTATATGATCTTTCCATTAATGATAAAAATTTTTTTTTTCAAAAACCCAATTGTCCAGGAGATTATGGAGGTGTAAAGGTATGAGGGAAACCTCCCTATTCCCCCCTTTCCTGGCCCTTTATTTATTTTATATTTTATTGTACACATAAAACAATATAATGGTTAAATGAGAGAAGATTTACAAAAGTTAAGATTATTCCCTATGGAGATCTCTGCTCCAAATCTAAATCTCCGAAGGTAGGCAGTGAGGTGGGTGCATCCGAGTACGTGTCAACTGCCACGTTTGTCATTTTGGAGATAGGCTTTTGATGTTAGTATGTATTGCGGGATATCCATAGGCGACTATCTATTTAACATCAGAAGGATCGTCTGTTATTTATTTAGAAATATAGAGCTAACTTAGCGTGCCACATACAAACAAGCGTTTCACCAGCTGCTGTACTCGGTGATTGAGTACATTAAAAAATAATAAATATACAGACACTGAAGGCTTTTGAGGAGTGCAGTAAACACGAATCAAACAATTGGAAACAAAAATAAATCAAAGGTAAGGAGTTTGACGTTTGGAGAGAGTTTTTGTAATTTCAGAAACAATAAAAGTTGCACAAAATTGAAAGGAACAGATTTGTAGAGTTGTTTTTGATGATTGAATTAACGGCCAGTAGGAGTTCTTAGGAACTTAGAAGCAAGAAGTTCGCTGAGAGACACAGTCCGAAGAACATTGTTGCAATACTAATTACTATAGACCGGATTATATGCAACATAAAAAGTTTGAAATATGCATGCAAATATGCATGAGAAATGCTTGAAATAATATGCATGAGAAATGTCAAAATATGCAACATTAAATAATAAAAAAATAGTATTTTTTAGTTTTTTTTATTTCAAAATCAGCATACAATTAGTAAGTTGTTGAATAACATATCTGATATCGATAAACATATCTGATATCGATAAATTATCGATATCAGATATGTTATTCGACAACTTATCGACATTAATTAAAAATTAGTTAACATTTTGTTACTCTTGTAAACGTAAACAATCATGTACTGTTCCCCAGTCACCCGTCCCCTTAATAAATTTATCAATTTGACACAAAGGTTGACTGACGCCTGGGTTATTGTTCAAAATGTTTTCAAACTTTTCTTTAAGTTTACGCGGGAATACCTGTGGCGATGCGGAGTTCATTTGGCGGATTTTATTCATTGACTGAATAGATTCAGTCTACGCCAAACCTTGAGTTTCAAGTTTTTTAATACTCACCGGTATGTGGGAAAAATGAGTGCTAATCACAGCTATGTTTTTTTTTATACTAGAATCGTTAAATGCTTTCTTGGACTGACAATTCTTAACTACTAAACTTAACTACCCTACCGAATAATATTGTAAATATAGAGAAAATATGCATCATCACTAGATTTTAGGTAAAATATCCAATAACCGGTGAAAATGGGCTAAATATGCAAATGCATATAATCCGGTCGCTACTAATTAAATACTTAATTTCTTATGATATTTGTGATCCGTCGCATAGTGTTATAGTTGGTGAAGTCACTAGGGCTGTTAAATTCTAATGACCAAAAATTGAAACCGCAACAACGCCTGTAAATATATTTTGATTATAATTCCAACTTGTACAATGATTTACTATTATATTTTAGCAGGCGTCGCGCGTGAATGATTTGAGATTTCACCAGGAAATAGCAGATGTGAATAAAAAGTATCCCAATGTTCCAAGTACCTGTTCCAAGTTTCAATATAATCCATTCAGTGGTTTTTCAGACAAACAGACAAATATGGTATATGTATATTGTTTTTTTATAAATACTCATCATTTTATATTATATGATAATTATTTTATACCGAGTGTGACGATGGTTGGTGCAACCACGGTCCCAACCCAACCCAGCCGGAACGTCGAGTAAAATGAATAAGGTAAACATACGCGTTGAGATCCGTTTAAATAGATAAATATATTTATTATTATTTATAAGTTATTACAAATAAATAATTTTTGAGGGGGAGAGTTTCCCATTCTATCCCTCTCCATTTTCGCAACCCTTTCTCCAAATCCATTCCTATATTTCGAAAGGTAGGCAGGTCATCCGGGGGCGTGCAAACGTTTGTCATTTTAGACTAATGTTGGCATGTACCGCGGATGTCTATGGGCGACAGTATCGTATCCACTTACCATCAGGTGGACTGTACAACGAGCACGTTTGGCACATTCAATCGTAAAAATATGTATATTTATAGATATATAATATATCATATAAATACATATATAAATATTCATCTTTTATGAATGGATACATATCCATTCATATCCATAGCTTTACGGTTTTTTATGATTTTTCTATACATATTTATTTTATTTTATAAAGCTTTAAATTCACATAATGATAGGTATTGCTATAGGTATGATAGGTATAGGTAGGTATGTCGAATATCTAATTAATATATCTAATCACAAATAAACATCATTTATCATTATATTACAAGTTATCATTACAAGCGTAATAACTCGTATAAATAGGTATAAAAATAATTTTAAATATCAATTGGCTTCTGTTTATTGTTAACACAAGTATGTCTGGAGAAAGACTACGCGTATTGGTTGACGAGATAGCAAAAGAAAACAATTACATCGATTATGATGTGACAATAAAGCCAACATCGTCTGATGGCGCCAATTACACCACCGAATTATATCTCGTGACAATATCCGCGGCGGGGCGCGACAATGTCGAACTCTTTGCAAAAGTCGGCGTTATAGGTGAAGAAATGAGGAAAAAAATGCCAAGTGGGTTTCTAATGTACGAAACCGAGTATTACTTTTATAGTGAACTGTATAAAATTTACGAGAATTTAGAAGAAAAGTATGGCATTCCACAGGAGCATAGACTGGTAGTGCCCAAGTATTACAAGTGTAACCCAACCTATCTGGAGGAGGTTCTAGTGCTTGAAAATTTAGCGGCTAAAGGATTCAAGAGTTTTAACAGAATGTTACCAGTGACTTGGGAGTATGCGGCAGCAGCGGTGGGACAGCTCGCAAAGCTGCACGCGCTTTCATTCGCATATCGACAAGAATATCCGGAAGAATATGAGAAAACCATAGCGAAACTGCCTTTTCCAATGGATGGAGGTGAAGAGATGATGGAATTGTTTAAGAATAAGATAATACCTGGCGCCGTTACCGTTGTTAGGGAAGAAAATAGAGAAAAAGTGGCGAAATATCTTGCTAACGTGGATCCTTTAAAAGATTTGAGAATGTTTACGGCGAATAATCGTAATGTTATCATTCATTGCGATTATAGGGGCAGCAATCTGATGCACAGACGCCGGGTAACTTAACCTTTATATGTATCTACGATCAACTTTTCAAAATGTAATAATGAAGGAATTGTTCGTTTGCTCAATCTTTCGCTAGTATATATATATAGCCGCTATTGAGTGTAAATGTATAGTCTGTAACAGTACTTACATGTTTGCAAAGGTCCAATTCTGAAGACAAGCATTGATCTGTATCTAGTATCTAGCGAAAGGTTTTTTATTAGAAAATGCGGCATACGAGCATATAGTTCACCTGATGGTAAGTGGATACTGTCGTCCATAGACATTCGCGATACATGCCAACATTAGTCTAAAATGACAAACGTTTGCACGCACCCGGATGCGCTGCCCACCTTTGCAGTTTAGGGAATTGATTGGAAGAAAGTATTGGGAAAATGGGGAGGGATAGGATGGGATGGGAAAGGACTCTGGCATATTTCACTCCCTACCGAAACACGTATGTTCATTGGAGAAATATGATAAAGTAGGAAATGCAGTAGTCTTCTTTGAGAGAAGGGTAACGTGGTCAGTCGAGTGCGCCCAGCGGCTGTGAGAATGCAGCGTGTACTTGCCCACTAACGCCCACTAACAAGTAAAAGGTAAACAACTAACGCCTCTTTTATTATTGCATAATGAATTTTCACAAAGTAACGCATGATTTCATCATAATATATGAATAGTTTTTCTTTATTTAACAAGCCCTTCTGCACAATTATCAAAGTGGCCATTTTGTGGGGGATATTATATGTTTTAGATAACCCGCTGTCGTTGAGGAGATACCCTAATAAATTAACGTTGAAATACAATTCCTGTTTCACTTGACAACTTGTATTCGCTATCATTTCTAACAGAATAGTCATTCGTTGAAGATTATTCATTATCATATAGTAATTATAGATTGAGCTTGCTTTAAGTCGATAGCTCACAACATGTTACTCACGTATGGTCACCGAGTGACCTTGGGTTTATCTACAACAACTGTAGGTATATGTATATCTGAAGGGTATTGAATCTACTCCTTAAATGTTTCTTCTCAAGAAAACTGTTAGTAAGATAAGAAGTTCATCCATTTCCGCATGCTCTGGAAACATTATGAGCAAGGGTACCTCAAGTAATTGTCATCTATCTGTTACAAATATATGTTTATTAACTTTTTATCAATTTCGACAAATACTATACAGTTTCACGACCGACATTTCTCCCCGGTAACTATTCCTAAGTTGTGATCTTTGACATTGTGTTTATATGTTTTTACAGAATGGTAAACTGGAGGTAGTTCCACTGGATTTCCAAACGATGTTCGGAGGGAATCCAGTAACAGACCTCATGTACTTCATCTTCACCGGTACCGACGCGGAGTTCCGCAAGTACCACTACACGAACCTCATAGAGTTCTACTATACGCAGCTCAGCGCAGCGCTACGCAGGTTGAACGTGAACATTGCGGAAGTTTATTCGAGAGAAGATTTCAATAATGACATAGATACGGTACGCATACTGTTCTTCAATTTGAGGATTTTTTAATTATCCTCAATTTATTGATTTTTTTTATTTTATTTTTTATGTACGAAGGCGGCAGACAAGCATACAGTCCAGCTGATGGTAAGTGGATACTGTCGTCTATAGACATCCACGATACATGCCAACATCAGTCCAAAATGACAAACGTTGGCATGCCCCCGAATGCGCTGCCTACCTTGGGAGTTATAGGAATGGACATCTCACTCACTAGCGAAACACGTACGTACATTAGGGAAATAAGATAAAGTGGGAAATGCGATACATTTCAAGGTAGTCTTCTGTGAGAGAGGGGTAACGTGGCCAGTCGAGCGCGTAGTCGCCAGTGGTTATATTATTAAGTTCTATTATTATTATTTAAGTAAGAAGATAGCAGACAGTTTACTTGGTGGTAAGTGGATGGTAGTGTTTGTATAACAACGCCACCATGTCAGTCCGAGTACAGGAAGGGAGCACGGAGCCGATTCCATTGCAGAGGGGTGTGAGACAAGGAGATGTCATCTCTCCGAAGCTCTTCACCAATGCGATGGAAGACGCTTTCAAGCTCCTGGAATGGAAAGGACTCGGCATCAACGTTGATGGCGAATACATCACTCACCTTCGATTTGCCGACGATATCGTGGTCATGGCAGAATCGCTGGAGGATCTTAGCACAATGCTCGGAGACCTCAATCGAGTTTCCCAACAGGTGGGCCTTAAAATGAACATGGACAAGACGAAAATCATGTCGAATGTCCATGTCGTGCCCACCCCAGTTTCAGTTGGGAGCTCGATTCTCGAAGTTGTTGACGAGTACGTCTACCTAGGCCAAACGGTCCAACTAGGTAGGTCCAACTTCGAGAAAGAGGTCAATCGACGAATCCAACTCGGCTGGGCAGCGTTCGGGAAGCTACGCAGCGTCTTCTCGTCCAAAATACCTCAGTGCTTGAAGACGAAGGTCTTCGACCAGTGTGTGTTGCCGGTGATGACCTACGGCACCGAGACGTGGTCTCTGACTATGGGCCTCATAAATAAGCTCACTGTCGCACAGCGAGCTATGGAGAGGGCTATGCTCGGGGTTTCCCTACGTGATCGAATCAGGAATGAGGAGATCCGTAGACGAACTAAAGTCACCGACATAGCCTCTCGGGTTAGCAAGCTGAAGTGGCAGTGGGCAGGGCACATAGCTCGAAGAACCGATGGCCGATGGGGCAGAAGGGTTCTCGAATGGAGACCACGTACCGGCGGACGAAGCCGAGGACGTCCATCTGCTAGATGGACAGACGACCTCATAAAGGTTGCGGGCACCCGCTGGATACAGGTCGCTGCCGATAGGTCTAAATGGCGGACAATGGGGGAGGCCTATGTCCAGCAGTGGACGTCCAAGGGCTGAGAAGAAGAAGAAGAAGAAGTGGATACTGTCGCCCATGAATATTCGCGATATATGCCTATATCCATTTTATATTCTAAATCGAGTCTGAATGAGTAAAATTAAATGCTTTTGTTTACCTTTTACTTTTACTCGACGTGGTTACGAGTTGACTGTAGAGGCGGGTAGTCCAGGATGGGAGCTGCAAGCAGTTTTATCAAGTGCCCACATTTGATCTTCTCATTTGGAAAGGGTGTAACACACTACACTAACAATAGGATAGGAATAGGATTTGTGCAAGGTCGCCGGCGCGCCCGCATAATCCCTGGTGTTGCAGGTGTCCATGGGCGGCGGTAACACTTACCATCACGTGGGACCGCTTGCTCATCCGCCCACTAGTCTATAAAAAAAAAATGTCCGTGGACGCGTAGGTTTAAATTTCTTAATCAATGGATTCTATGTCATGGACAGTTTAAATTATATTTCTTAATTTCAATCGCTTCACTTACAATCCTGGGATAATAGTGACGTTCAGTGGAGAGGATTTTCGGTGTGCCATCCAATGATTAATTCACAGTGGATTTTTACAGCTATGATGTGTTCTTTGACCCTTTTCGCAACTGTAGGCTTATTTTGGCATATATAGGAACTACCACAGCTGCAGACACCTGGCGTCTGGTAAAGTATGACATCCTTGGGTGTGCGTAGATTCGCTAGTAGATTACGATGGAGTAGATATATACAGTCGTAATGGAGTATTTTTCAATACTGTTCGAACTTTGTCAGTCTTTCCTTTTACGTAGTTATGGCATAAATGCTGGCTGTATATTAACGTCAGGCTGTTTTTAACCCTCTGATTGCGCCTTAATTGCCTTCCACTGTCTTGGAATCCATTTCGTGTGATAATTCGTCTTTTAAATGTTCAGGGTCACAGAGGTCACACGCTCTGTAGTTTAATGTAGCAACAACGGATCGCATGTGTAGAGGATGATGATGTAAGGAGGCATGCGGGTATCTATCAGTGTGTGTAGACTTTCTACAAATATAATAATTTATTATGTAAACGGGTTACTCGCGATTTATTATTTATTTATTATAACCGATATTTCGGTTCAGTTACATGAAACGTGGTCGGCGGCGAGACTGCAGTCTACAAACATTGTGAGACAAAGAACCGTCTTATAACATTTGAGATTTTTCACACATTGGTATTTATCTATTTAAACGGGTCTTAACGCATGTTTACCTTAATTATTTTACTCGACGTTTCGGTTCAGTTGCATCATGGTCACAGTCAAAGCAGCTCAGTTTAGAGGCAGCTCGTGATACTTATTATTTTATCGATCAACGATGGGTCAAGGACCGAGCGACCAACGTCGCGACGGTGCATCCAGTCGTTTCAGCATTTCCTGCAACCAGCGGTCCCCTATACCCTAAGTGTTTCGTTTATAATAATATTAATATTTTTCGATTATTCCCAGCTGAAGTTGTTTGGTCTGATATTGGGCCTCACGACGCTGTCCCTGGTGACCGTGGAGGTGGAAAGCGTGCGCAAAATGAACGATGCACAGTTCGACGTGTTTGCTGTGTCCCCGAACAACGTGTATACAAGCAGGCTCAATGGAATAGTCGATGACTATGTCAGATGGGGACTACTGTAGAAGTTTTTACAGAAATAGATGCTTTTTAGTCTAACTATAAGTTTTATTTGCACCAAGTTTACTCAAAACAGATTGTTATTAACAAAATCGAACCAACTTTCCAGAATAAAGACCATATGCAAATATAAAAACTTAATCGCGTCAGTGGTTCTGTGATTGATCCAAGAAATCAAACAGACAAATTATGTTGTTTTTTTTTTAAATAATGGTGGTTGGCAGATGAGTAGGGGTAGACCATAGACCATAGGGGAGGCCATGCATCGGGAAGCGAATCAGATTTCCCCCGGCCAAATGGACCGACGGCTTAAAAAAAATTTGCCTTTGGTAGTTGGATGAGGAGAGCCGAGGATCGAGCAGAAACCTATATACAGCAGTGGACGGACATAGGCTGATGGTATGGTAGACAAGTAGACGGTATATGTTGTTACAGACATGTTGCTAAGTGATTACCGTTGCCTATGAACGCCTGCAATATCAGATTACAGAAGCGCTACCTACCCTGGAAATTCCCAGCTCTCTTGAAGAACCCCATGTCATAACGCTGAAGAAAGATCTCAGACCCTAAGTCGTTCCAAAATCATTAATAAATTCTAATAAATAATAATACCACGTCAGCATGTGGGACGGAACTACTACGGAATACATGAATGAGACCCCAGTTCTGTGGTAACTACCAACAGTAAAACATATTAGTATGTAAAGGGCTACGCATAAATATGACCTTCAGGGACCAGAGAAAGACAGAAGTACTGGTGAGTTCGTTGCGATTAAATCGTTCAAATATGTTACAGTACCGTGTTAAAAGTCAAGTAAAAAGTGTAGCAGATTTAGAGAGGAGTGCAAAAAGCTCAGAAGTTGGAACAGAATTTCGCAATTAGGAAAGTAGATATTATTTTAACAATTTTTGTGAACCAATGTACGTACATTTTTTATTGTACATAGTTAGTAACAATAAAGTTTAGTAGGTATGTATACGTGTTGTAACAGGGGGACACCCATGATATTGCCCAACAAAATTTTAGGTGGATCTCACATTGAGCCGCGCGCCGCCGGCGTGGTGGTGATACGAATTTTATAGCGATGTACTGCAGTACGCAAACAAGCGGACATTCACCATTCACGTGGTGTAGCTTTACACGGAAGAGACGATACGATTTTGTATAGGCGGTTACTACAACGAAATGTACTGAAAAAATCAAGGCATATATTGAGTTCATTCATTTTTCGTAACCTCCTAATCGTCCTAGCTGTTATAGTGCCGGTTGGCAAAGCACAGCATGACTGGAGAGTGGCACCCTCGCGCTGCTATTTCGCGAGTACAGGTGGTTGCCGTGTGCTAAATCTGTATGGAATACATACAGACATTTGTTATACGAAATTTTATTCGCTCGACTACGAACAGCGGTGGTTTCCCGCTCCGTGTAAGACCTGCCTTAACCTGAAGTAGGTACTTTAATACGTGCACAGGGTCATACTGAGATGCCGATATTAATGTTGCGTCGCATAAACCGCCAGATCCGTCTGCTTGCCTTGCCTCCATCAGTGTGATGTGAAACTTGTTATGAGGTTGATTTTTTCGGCCATCGTCGCTCAGAATTTATGTGAATCAAACAGCTGCTGCGCAGTTTTCTAGTGAGACTCGGGAGTGTACATTGAACAGACGCGCCGTATTAACTTTGTATAATACTTAATACGAGTAAGTTTGTGTAGTTAGCAATGAGTAGTTAGCCATTTCACAGCTATTAATTCGAGATACGTAGGTGCCAGCTACTTTAAGGTACTGTTTCAGTTCTTACTCTGTAGACATCTAATTTCCAAAAAAATGTGATACATTTATTTTGTAGAACAACCAATAAGACAAACATTGAAATAATAGTAAGTACTAAGCTAAATACAATGCCATTATCTAAACGTGGCCTTCTCTCACCGCAAAGCAAAAGTGGATGTTCATTTTTGTTATTACATCAGGCTTTTATTAAAACTTATTAAACTTATCAATAGTTTTTATTAAAACAAATTTTTGATAAAATAATACTGGCATATTATATTAAAAAAAAAATCTTAATTTTCTAAAAACTAGTTTATGTATTAACGTAAAAATACAAAAGGAAGGCTTATATTTAGTTTGAAATGATAAGTATACAACGCATGTAGAAGTAGCAGCTAGCGAATATAGCTTACCATTTCAACCCAATAAGTTTTTATGTGTACATTGTATTTTTAATAAAATTATTCAAATTTTTAATCCAGTCAAATTGTCAAGTAATTACCTATAGTAAATTAACCTATCAAGGTTAAATACCATAATATGATCTCTGACCTTCAATTATTATCTTTTGTATTAGGGGCTAAATTGCGCTGGACGCTTGCTTTATTATCTCTAATCAAAACAATATTTATCATTGTTAAGATATCATTACAAGCGTCACGTAAACCGTATAAATAGGGACAAATATAAATTTATTTATACATTATACAATACATTGTTGTTATTTGTTTTTACACAAGTATGGCTGAAGAGAGACTACGCGTGTTGGTTGACGAGATAGCGAAGGAACACAAGTACATCGACTACGATGTGGAAATAAAGCTGACATCTTCGGATGGTGCCAACTACACCTCCACATTATACTTCGCCACGATATCAGCACCAGAACGTGATAGCATTGAACTATTCGCAAAAGTCAGTGTTCTAGGTGAAGAAATACGGAAGAAAATACCAGAGGGTCTAGGGCGAATATACGACACCGAGTATTACTTTTATAGCGAACTTTATAAAATTTATGAAGGTTTAGAAGAAAGAAACGGTGTTCCGCGGGAGCACAGACTATCAGTATGCAAGTATTACAAGTGTAACCCGAACTACCTGGAGGAAGTTCTAGTGCTGGAAAACTTAGTGGCTACAGGTTACAAGAGTTTCAACAGGATGCTATCAATTACTTGGGAATATGCGGCAGCGGCGGTGGTACAGCTCGCGAAGCTGCACGCGCTTTCCTTCGCATACCAACAAGAATATCCAGAAGAATTCGAGAAAACCCTAGAGAAAATGCCCTTTCCAATGGATGGAGGCGAAGAGATGATGGTAATATTTAAGAATAATATGTTACCCTCCGCTCTTAGCGTTGTTAGGGAAGAAAACAAAGATAGATTTTCGAAATATCTTGATTCCATAGACTCTCAGGATTGGGTAGATTTCTTCGTTGCAAATAATCGCAAAGTTATAATTCACTGCGATTACAGGGCAAGCAATCTGATGCACAGACGAAGGGTGAGTTAATCTCTACCAATAGTTAATTAACAATAGTTGTACAATATGACCTAATTTTGCGGTAAAATAACGGCACTGTTCATGTATCTAAAACTGAGATAATGGCAAAATGTAATACCCGCGCTGAATGCTAAAGACAGATTTTTAATTCGACAATATTTATGTAAACAAAGGTGAGACTATTGCAAAAAAATATATGTCAAATAGTAACCTGCCGATTTGTAACAAAAAAAAGTTATATTTTTTTTTGGTAATTCTATCGACACATCTGAATTAAATAAAAACCCCAATAATCGTTAACTTGGTGTAAATAACTGTCCTAACTAGAATTATTACTGCCAAACGGTTTTGTGGTAATTAGGTTTTTTATGACACTAACAACAGTGCAGATGTGTATAACGTTGGTCCTTTTTATAATTATAAATAATATAATTAAATTCTAAATAATAATTCTAATAAATTCTAAGTCGGGTCAAAATTTATTTGTATCCAGGCCGATAAAAATATTGAAAGAATTCAAGTTCACGTCAGATCATGTAGCTTGCTCGCTACGGTAGACGTTGTAGGCTGTCGGACCATATTTTATTATTCAGCTTCTGAGATCATTCCTGAGTGCTCGAATGCGTTCCCTAAGCCGCGTCCGCTGCGCATAAAAGGGGCGAGGCTTGTATGTTCAGTAAAAACACTAACAATAAATATGTTGTTGAGGGGGAGAGTGCACACTGCAATCCAACAGCCGCTGGGCGCACTCAACTGGCCATGTTACCCCTCTCTCACAGAAGACTATCTTGAAATGTACTGCATTTCCCACTTTATCTTATTTCCTTAATGTACGTACGTGTTTCGGTAGTGAGTGAGATGTGCCAGAGCCTATTCCCATCCTATCCCTCCCCATTTCCCCAACCCTTTCTCCAAATCCATTCGTATATGCAAAGGTAGGCAGCGCATCCGGGGGCGTGCCAAGGTTTGTCATTTTGGACTAATGTTGGCATGTATCACGGATGTCTATGGGCTACAGTATCCACTTACCATCAGGTGGACTGTATGCTCGTCTGCCACCTTCGTCCATAAAAAAAAAATATGTTATCTGTGGTGGACCGATAACATCCCCCGCGTTCGCATGCAGGACAATATGGTGTAACATGCAATTTATTTTTGTTTCTTCTTTGTAAAACTAAATCCACAACAGCTACAATTGCTAAAGCGTTTTCCGCGTCCGTACTCATTTTGCTAGATAAAAGCAAAACATAAATTTTTCCAAAGTTGCAATGCACGGTTTGTTTTGTTAACGTGTTTATGTTTTTTTAGAAAAAATAGTGCTGAGGACCCGGCGTTACTCTATTTCCGTTGTATTATTGTTGAGTTTATGTTTGTTTATAAGTTTTTTTTGTTTGATTTGTTTGTTGTGTTTTTGTTTTGCTATTATTTTCGTTAAATGTTTTTGCGATACTACAGAATTAGTTCTATGTGTGATTTAAAATGGAACCTCAGCCTACGGCAAAGGCGTTATTAGGGTTACCTCCGGGTTATTACTCTATCTCCGGCAAAGAAACTACGTCTAACCGCTATGACAGCTTCGGAAAAAGATATGGTCATGAATACTTACTGTATTGTAAAAGTAATAGTTTGTTTTGCTAGAAAAATAATAATATATAGGTACATGCATAATTCGATATTGTGGAATCATATAAAACAGATTCATTCAGATTCGAATTATCTAGTAATTGAAAATAAAAATTGGTAACAATTAAAAAATGTACCCATAGGAAAAATGTTCATTATATCGGAAATATCAATTTGATGACCTTCCTTTATTTATATAAATATTCTCCAAGTGAAAATCAGACTTTAGCGCTATATGGCAGACCGCTATCTTCATATCTTGTAAATCCGCTATCCAATAATTGGTCATATCGCCACCTGTGCATTTGTATATCGTAAATTGTAGTTAATTATGTTTTGAAGATAGTCCAATTTCACTACATCCGCAACGATTTAGTACCACGGTCCACGTGTACGAATATGGCTGATAAGACTCAGGGATTTCTCATTAAGAAAACTTTGAGTACGCGTAGTCTGTTACAAGATCGGCAGCTTCCTGCAGGTTCAAACCAACATAAACATCACGAAATAAGTCGTCTGTCACAACTAACAAATAATAGTGAACTTTTATCGTAGATGGTGTATGCTGGGTGTAACCCCACAACACGTGTCCGACTCGTTACTCCGACCTCACAGAAGATAGTCGTAAAATGTATTAAGTACAATTTCCGTCTCTTGTCAATTCATCCCATCGGATAGGAAGTGGAGTGGAAACAGAGAAATCTTTTATCCCATTATGCACTCTACTTCCAATTCCGTCCCCTCCAATTCCACCAAGTGGAGTGTAATGGGTTATGTCCAACAGACTTTTTACTCTCCATTCCTTCGCATTGTCGCAAGGAAGCAGCGCCGGCTCTAGCTCATGTAACGCCCGTGTGCAATCAATACCCTGGCGCCCTCTAGTAGGCGTGCGTTCACGGGCGCAGGGTCTTTGAGAGCGCCCCCTAAAACCCGGCGCCCGTGTGCGCCGCACACCCCGCACCACAGGTAAAGCCGGCTCCTTCCTTTAGCTTTAATTCCTTTTAGCTTAGAAATTTTTCTGACTGTATTTGACCGCTCAACTGAACAATATTCTTTGTCTCTGACATTTCAGAATGGTAAACTGGAAGTTACTCCGGTGGATTACCAAACATTGTACGGCGGGAACCCAATTGCGGACCTCATGTACTTCATCTACACCGGTTCCGACGCGGAGTTCCGTAAGCATCACTACGCAAACCTCATCGAGTTCTATTATACGCAGCTCAGCGCAGCACTGCGTAGACTGAACATTGAACCTTCTAAAGTCTACTCAAAGGATAACTTCAACAAAGATTTAAAAACGGTATGCATTTTTCCTTTTCTCTCACTTAGAACTTGAAAAGTAAATATAACTTTTAGGCTTTTGCATTTAGTACACATTTTATATTGTAAATCGGATCTAAATGCGTACGATTGAAGACTGTTTATTTATTTCTACTCGACACGTTTAGGCACGGATAGCACCGGCCGTGGTCACGACTGGACTGAAACTTGATTGTATTTGTGCAACTATGACGGTTTGGCGAGACGCGAAATTAGTGTTTTAGAATATCCGTCATAGAGAAAAATTATTTTCTAAAACACCCGAATGATTATAATACATTTTTACGACTATCAGATATCCTGTTTTTAGGTGGATATTATATTGAGTGACCAGGAGTAAAAGATACTCGTAGGGTACACTAAAGATCCCATTGTATCGAATTGTTACCGTATGGACTATTAAGTACCTATCTACTGATAAGAACGATGAACTTGTTAATATTATTGAACATATAATATTATTCTCTGAAATTAAATTAAACAGAAAATGAAATTGTCTTTTACATCCTCGAACACAGACTTGATACTGTGATACTCAATGTCAGAATCAATGTGATACTGACAGCATAATATTTACTATCTGTTCTCAACTCTCATTTAGCCGGCACCACTGTTTTCAATTAAGTACGGATTTTTTAAAAATTATCACTCGCTCCGCTGTAAAGGAAACATCCCGAGGAAACCCGTATTGTTCGCAGTTTAAAAATGTCTAGTGCATGTCGACGGTTGAAAGGCAAAATAGCTTAACCGACATACACTTTACTTTCAGAAATAAACTTTATGTTAACTTGTTATGGTCTATATTTCAAAGTAAGTTGTAAACCATTTTGCCTTTCAATCGTAGACGTGTGTTCACCAATCTGCGTCGGGACGGCGCGCGAGTTGCATTATTAAGCGAAACTCCCTAGTGATTCACTAATTAAAAACTGTTATCGTTAAAAGCTGATATTGATGAACGACAGCGCCACCTTCCGGTGGCGGGGGTCATCCCTGTCTGATGTTGACATGTATCACTGATGTCGCGGGACGACAATATTCACTTACCACCACTCGCCATCTTCTTTATAAGTCTTGCCATAATAAGTCTTCTATTATTTTCAGCTGAATATGTTTGGTATCATGTTAGGCATCACGACTCTTTCCCTCGTGACGGTGGACGCGGAAAATGCACCTAAAATGGACAATGATGCACAATTAGAGGATTTCCTGGTAAAGCCCAATGAACTATACACCATCCGACTGAATGGAATAGTCGATGATTACGTCAGGTGGGGACTACTGTAGAATGTATATACTTGAAATACATGCTATAAATATTGATTACGAGTTTCATTTGGCCGTGCATATACCTACTCGCATATTACTATAGTTATATGCAGTAGCTAAGTATTTATTATTAAATATACAGTCTGCCAAATTTTGTAGTTATTATACAAGTATGCATCGATTCCTGGGGGTCTAATCCGAAAACACGAAAAACGAAGTTTCTGCCGATATTTTGGCCAATTCTTACCACAAAAGCGTTCACTACGATATATCGACCCGAACGAAGTTCTTTTGACATTTAAAACTACTCTGTTCGAGATATAGATTTTGACAAGAGATACTTGAGGAAGAAATGTCCAATTTCACCATAACAATATCTCACCTTTTAAATAATCTGAGATACCCGCTATATATGTAGAGCTACGAACGATGGAAAGTCAGAGTGGAGTTATAAATATAATATAGCACATCGTTCGTTCGAACTTCGGTCGGGCTCGCAACTTCGAAAGTGTAAAATCGGAGTAGACCCCCTGTTTCTGTATTTAAAAATAGAGAACACGGGTGTGTCTAATCAAATACTCGTAGTAAATAAGCGTTTTAATGCGTTATTTGTACTAAAAACTACAAATATGATCACTATTCTGATCAATGTTCAATCTTGTTCAATTTTTTTTTTATGGACCAAGGCGGCAGATGAGCTTTAGTGACATTAGTTCAATCCAATGAGATGACATTAGTCCAAAATGACAAACGTTGGTACGCCCCCGTATGCGGTGTCGATGGACGATAGTATCCACTTATCATCAGGTGAACTGTACGCTCGTTTGCCGCCTTTTCTATAAAAAAAAGTATTTCTTGTAGTCTCCTTGAAGTCACACTCGTATTCATCTTATGAGGTCATGAATCACAAAACAATAAGCCTTCTTTTATAGTACGTAATTCCTGTTGATAAAACTGGTTGATAAAAGTAATTATCAGGTGAAAGCATATTATTGATTCACTTGCATTTTCCTTCCCCCTTTCAATATCTGTTTTATTTTTGGTTCTTGCTATATCTGCTTTTAACTTGTAACTTTTTCCGTGTCTCATGCTCTCTTTTCTCCTGCCCAGAATTAGATTTTATTTTATTTTCCAACAAGTCATAACCTGCACAAATCTGTTGTTATAAAAGATGTCCCGAAATTCACGCAAGAAGTAATTTTGATAGAAAATACAGGTTTTTAATCAAAAATTGTAAATTTTTTTTTGATTCATAAAAGTATACAGTATATAGTTTTTTGTGGAAATTTTCCATGACCATTTTGCATAAATGCGGCTGAATTTCGTTGATACAGCCTCAATTTCCTCCTTCAAGGCGTGGGTGGCCATGGGCTTGTGCGAGCTGGACAACCTTCATTATTTTTAAAATATTGCTCAACAATGAAAACGCGTTGTTCTTTCGTGTGGCGCTCCATTTCTAATAACCCTGAACTGTCAGCTGTCACGCTGTCTTATTTTTTAATTGGCAACACTTTACCGGACAAATGGCGCAAAATTCAAATCTTGCGTGAACTTTGGGACACCCGATAGGTACATGGAAATTTAAATTCCTATTTCTATCTCACTGTTCACATGATCTTTCCTATGCACAGTTATTGTTAATCTAAACATTTAAGTAGTTAGGTACTGAACACAACATAGTATAATAAATAATAACATTATTATTCCATTTTCTTGTTTAATAACATCATTAGATGTTTTTTTAGTAAGTTCCAGTTTTCTCTTATAATGTTTTTTTCTTTATTTAAAGTGTAATTTATATTTTTCATAATTTTTATCATCACTCGTATCACTATCGTACGATCATTTCATTATCTTACTGTTTATACAAAATATAACTAGGTACTTTATACGAGCACCTATGTGTATTGTATATAGGTTTATGAGGTGTATTTATTATTTATTAAATATTAAGTAATCTATAGGTGATTGATCTACATTGATCTACAGGTGTTCGAGAATTTTATTTTCTGTCTAACCCAAAGATTGTCTGGCAGAGATCGCTTTTAACATTAAGACGGTCCGTTCCGGCGCAAAACGCCTTATCATTACGAATAGCAATGTTCACTTCATTGACCTTTTATTGTGTTTCAATGCAAATAGGAATCTATCTTTTATATGTTCGCTATCCTTTTATCTTATGTTATTTTTGCCTAAGAATCCTTTCTAAAAATTTTGATTTTGAATTCGAGATATTTTTGTAAACAAAAAAACGTCGTTGATACAATGAAAATTTTTCCTATGGAAACATTTTTTAAATGTTATCAATTTTTATTTTCAACTACTAGATAATACTAATTTTAATGAATCTGTCTTATATGATTCCACAATATCGAATTATGTATGTAAACATTATTATTTTTTCTAACAAAACAAACTATTACTTTTAAAATACAGTAAGTAGGGTAAGTGGTCCAACAATTAGCCACTCGTATACAGTTATCCGCGCCCATATTTCTCAAATGCGTCGTTGCCGCTCCGTGCATACTAGAAATTTCGATGCCGCAACAGTTACTCTCCCCGCTCCCCAGTTGGCGGCGAGCTCACGCGCTCAACGGTTGTGTTACGAGTAAATTATTGAAAATCAGTGCCAAAATATTAAAAAAAAAGTAAGTATTTTTTCAGTTTCACATCTTTCAGTTTATTATTACAAAAAACCGTATATGTTGACCGTGTAAATATACTTTTCGTGCATCTATTAACATACGCTTGGTTTCAATTGTATGAATAATTTTAAAGTGATAGTGTTCAAACGCTTTACGGGGAGGGGTAGTCTACAATTAACCAAACCCATATGTTCAACAGTTAGCCATGGCTAATTGTGTACCAACTGGTGGTTAAATGTTGCCCTGCTTATTTTAATTACAGATGGGCCGGAATAAAACAACAGTTAGAAAACGAGGAGGACATACTGAAGATGCTATGAGGAAAGCAATGCAGCTGGTGAAATCTGGGATGAGTATAAGAAAAGCAAGCGAGGAATGCCAGCTTAAATATCCGACGGTCAGATTGTATGTGAATAAAATCAAAATAAATCCAGAGGTACGTTTAACACCAAATTATGAAGTTAACAAGATTTTTACAACAGAGCAAGAAAAAGAATTATCAGATTATATTGAATATTGTGCTCAATTATTTTACGGACTAACAACTAAAGATTGCCGACGCGTTGCTTATCAAATGGCGAAAGCCAACAATTTAAAAATACCACAATCATGGATAGATTCAGAAATGGCTGGATTTGAATGGCTGCGTTCCTTCAGGAAAAGACATCCTGAAATTTCACTGAAGAAGCCAGAAGCCTGTAGCTTAGCCCGGGCAACTGCTTTCAACAAGCACAACATTGAGTCATTTTTTAGAAATTTAAAATCAGTTATGGAAAGGCATCCGAGCTTTGCAGATGGTACTAGAGTGTACAATTTGGATGAAACTTCAACGACAACTGTCCAACGACCAGGAAAAATACTAGCACGAAGAGGCACGAATACAGCAAAGGTTACAAGTGGCGAAAGAGGTACCTTAGTCACAACATGTTGCATTGTCAGTGCGACTGGCCAAGCTTTGCCACCGGCTATGGTTTTTCCGAGAAAAAAGTTTCAACCACACATGATACATGGAGCGCCACCGGGCACATTAGGCTTAGCTGCAGCTTCTGGGTGGATGAATGCTGAAATATTCGTGGATGTAATAAAACATTTTATAAAGCATGTTTCAGCCTCAAAAGAAAATCCTGTGCTATTAATAATGGATAACCACGAAAGCCATCTTTCAATTGAAGCGCTAGATCTGGCTAAGTCTTCGGGTGTCACTGTTTTAACTCTCCATCCGCATACTACTGCCAAACTTCAACCACTTGATGTTGGATTAAACGGCCCATTCAAGTCGTATTATAATGCAGCTGTAGATTCATGGCTATTGAGACATCCAGGACAACCTCTAACTATATACAATGTTGCTGAGTGTGTTGGTTCTGCATACATGAAATCTATGACTCCGATAAACATAGTAAATGCGTTCAAGAAAACTGGAATATTCCCATTCGATGACTGCATTTTTACGGAAGTCGATTTCATGCCTAGTACCGTAACAGATAGGCCACAGGTCGTACAAGAAATTGATGATCAACGAGAAAAGTCTTCCACATCTCCTTCTATTCTTGAGAACGTTGGTTCCACAAGTCGAGATAACGATATCACGCCACCAATGATTGAAGTTCCCGATTTTCCAGCTTCATTATTAGTTCATGAAGATGTTGATCTGCAAGTTAACTTGCCAAGAAACCATGATGACGACACCACACTACAAATAATTAAAGCTCCCCATTTTCCAGCTTCATTATTAGTTCATGAAGATGTTGATCTGCAAGTTAACTTGCCAAGAAACCATGATGACGACACCACACTACCAATAATTAAAGCTCCCGAATTACAAGATCCATTACCCGTGCGTGAGAATGTTACTCTGCAACAAAATTTGTCCAGAAACCCTGATAGCGATATCACACCTCCAGTAATAGAAGTTTTCCATTCGCCAGCTCTATCACGAGTGCTTAAAGAAGTTGGCAACCAAGATATCACGCCTCGTATAATAGAAGCTGCCGGTCCGTCAAAGTTTATTTCGCCCAAGGAATTTATGCCACCAATAAAAGCGAAACCACGTGATCCAAAAAAGCGTAGAACTCCTGGGAAAAGCATGATCGCTACGGATACGCCTGAAAAGGATGCTATTGCTGCAAAGAAAATAAAAGTAATCAAAAAACAAATTAAAAAAGCAAAGCAAGACCTGTTCACAGGTGTTAAAACCCAAAATAAGTCAAGTAAAAAGAATAAAAGAGCCATTAAGGAAAGAAAAAAAGATATTATAGAAAGTGATGACAGTTCAGATGAAAATGATTTTGTAGCAAGTGGATCGTCGTCTGGTGGAGAAGAATATATAAGTGAAAATGAACATGAGGATGAGGAAAGTAGAATTATACTGGACGGTAATTTTTTACCTTTACTACGAGATCCAAAAGAGCAAGAATATGTCATCGTATTATTTCCATTTAAGAAAACCTCTGTCTATTACGTTGCGAAAGTTTTAGAAACAATAGATGATGAAGACGATTCTGACTTTTTTGTGAGTTTCTTAAGACTAAAAAGTAGAGCATGTCAAACATTTTGTGAGCCTCTGGAACCTGATACAGCAGGAGTACAGGCAAAAGATATTAAATATATATTACCAAATCCTAAAATTACTGGCAGCAGCCGAAGGCAAGCGTCTTATTTGTTTGACGTATATTTTGATTTGACTCACTTGAACCTGCGTTAAATGTTAAGGTTTTTATTTGTAACAAAGCTTTATATATATATATAGCTCATTACCTACTTACCTACTATAGTTCTCGATTAAATATTGTGAGACCGAGAAAAACTAATGCTGTGACAACGTAGGTTACGTTAAAGGTTCAGATATTTGTTTATTTCTTGTTATTATACTTAAGTTTTTGATAAAAATACGAATAATTTGATAATTATTTTAAGTATTTACCAAAACCTACTAAGACTTTACTAATTTTAGAATAAGTTTGTTGAGACTGAGATCATTTAATATTAAATAACTTGCGAATAACTAATCCTGTGAAACTTGCGTTAAAGGTTTAGACCTTTATTTATTTCTTGTTACTACACTTCTTAAGTTAGTGATTAAAATACGATTGATAATTATTTTAAGAATTTACCTGAAACTAATAAAACTTTGATAGTTTTCGATTGAGAATGCTAGTTAGTATCTTAAGTGCCTACATAATTTAAAAAGATTCACCACTTTAAGATTAACAATGTTGAGACTGAACTGTGCCATTATAAAGTTACCTAATAATTAGTTGTAAGTCAACTGTTAAAAGTACTAAATAATAAAAGACTCATTTTCATACCACTCATATTGTTTTTTATTTAAGAAATTAATAAATCATATATAGCGGTTAAATGTGTACACTTTGGTTAACTGTGGAACACCCTGTGGTTAATAGTGTACTATAGTGTGGACACAGTTAGCCAATCCCCATTTTTTTTAAAAACTCATATCTGCAAAAAATCTGAAGTAAATTCAGCATTTATTAAATGCAAATATGTAGCCAATAAACCACTACTTCGTACCTTGCAGATAATTATATATTTTGAATTACCAATTACGCGCTATGATGATCAGAAAATTAGGTGGTTAACTGTTGGACCACTCACCCTATTCATGACCATATCTTTTTCCGAATTGATCGAATTTTTACTCGATTTTCATTGGTCTATAGCCTATAGAGATCGTGCAAGTTGGCGATAATTTAAATGTGATTTATTTCTTATATTAGCAAGTAAGTAATCTATGGATGCTTAATTTAAACATTATCTATTATATATTGCACTGGCTTCATCACACGATTTCATTATTTAAACACTACTAGCTAGTGTTTTAACTTATTTAA
The DNA here is from genome assembly GCA_914767545.1 of Sesia apiformis. Lineage (NCBI taxonomy): Eukaryota > Metazoa > Arthropoda > Insecta > Lepidoptera > Sesiidae > Sesia > Sesia apiformis. Next base: position 1,184,591 of record OU611964.1, read on the forward strand.
CTTTTTAGTGTAACACTAGATGGTTCCTGTGCGATCCTTGTTAAGCGGGGCACAGACCCACCAGCGGCAATTAGAGCAAAATTGTCGATGTAGTGCTATCCATATGTGTAGGTGATACTGTTGTTGTGTCTTAAGAGCCATTTCACGTTTTAAGCGAATAATACAAGTTTTTGAGCTCTTCTATAGGTGAAATGAAAGTTGCTTTCCATTTCTGAGTAAATATTTTAAATCGTTCATTTTTTTTGTATTGACATTTAATGTAATACATTTCGAAATATTTCTTTATTTATCCTGTAGTACCGTAAAACGTCGCAACTTTACCACAAGTCTTTAACATTGCCTAAAATAGTAATATGCTGATAACTCGCAAAATATTTATGTTGCATCACTGAAACCAATGGTATATTTTGTAAAGATATTCAGACAACACAAAAAATGGTCGCCATAGTACTAATGTCACCTACCTTCACGTCAGTGCCGTTTTGAACGTCAAGAAGGAGACGGGAATTTATACTGATGCTCAAAACTTTTTCGGTAAGTCGAAATAGAATATTGTTTAAGTTTTGGTAATATAGTTATCTTATCGATTTAGTCTTCTTTAATATAATGCAATTGCTAGATTCGTTTTGTCGTCAAGCGTTCTAAAATAAATTAGACTTAGGCAAAGATGGGATAAGTTTGATAAATAAGTAACCTCAACTTTATCTACGGTAGGGTTGTTACAGTTATATTTTTGAAATTATATAATTTTATTTTTTTTATCATTTAATTTGCCTTATAATGTAATTTTGTTTAATTGGATATTTTTTTAACAACGAAACGAATACCTAATGCATTAGGTAAAGTATTAGGTAAAGTTACTACGTATTACTTTAAAAATTACTTTAATTAAGCAGTTGATATATATTATTTTATTTTTAGGTCCACAATGGAAAAACATAGAAGAAAGCCAGGTGCCAGGCGCTACAAAGATTATGAAGATAGCTTACTAAATTTAGCAGTAGATTTGGTAAAAAACAAAAATTTAAATTCATATGAAGCAGAAAAACAGTTTGGGATACCAAGAAAAACAATTTTAAATAAAGTAAAGCTGAAACATATGCGTAAAGTTGGATGTCCTAATAAATTGTCTGAAGAGGAGGAGTCAAGAATTGTTGAAGCGTTGATTCTTTGCGCCAATTATGGCAGTCCTTTAACACGTTCAGAATTGAGAATAATCGTTTATGACTACCTTAAAAAAAAATGAAAAATCCGCACTTTTTAATAATAAGATGCCAGGCGAAAAATGGATTAGGATTTTTTTAAATAGGCACAAAAATAAATTAACGACGAGATCGACTCAAAATATTAAGCTTGTACGGGCTACAAAAACTTATAGTGAATATAACGAATATTTTGATAACCTAAAAGTAAGTTTAACTAATGCAAAACCAGAGCACATTCTGAACTACGATGAAACTAATTTATCTGATGATCCCGGTAGCCTGAGATGCATTTTTAAAAGAGGTGTTAAGTATCCTAATAAAATTCTCAACAGTACTAAAACTGCAATATCTCTCATGTTCGCGGCCACTGCGTCCGGAAAATTATTTCCTCCATACGTAGTTTATAAGGCAGAAAATCTGTGGAGTAACTGGTGTGAAAAAGGGCCGCCCGGTACAAGATTTAATAAATCGAAATCCGGTTGGTTTGATAATCAAACCTTTGAAGATTGGTTCAATACTATTATAATACCCTGGGCACAAACCTCACCGGAACCCAAAGTAATGATAGGGGACAATTTGTCCTCGCATTTAAACATAAGCATTATTGAGAAATGTCGTGATAACAATATTCGCTTTGTTTTTCTACCACCCAATTCAACTCACGATACCCAACCACTTGATGTCTCATTTTTTAGACCCTTAAAAAGAACGTGGCGCAATATTCTACTCGACTGGAAAGTACGACACCCGTCCAGTAATTCTTTAAACAAAAGTATTTTTCCAGGATTACTAAAATCATTAATTGATGCAATAAAAATTAATCAAATATTTAGAAACAATCAAGAATGGATTCAAGGCCACTGGGATACACCCTTTAAACCCTGAAGAAGTTTTAAGAAAACTACCTGATTACAACGTGGAGAATAGGAAACCAGAGGTTACCTGTAATAATGCTCTTCTCAGTTATTTAAAAGAATCAAGATCTCCCAATAATAACATAAACAGGAAAAGAAATAATAAAGTCCATATAAAACCAGGGGAATCTGTGTCAACCGAAGACTTTACAACAATACCGAATACAGAAAGATTAGAAGCTAGTTCTTCTTATCAAAATATAAACATTCCTCCAGGTGTGGTTGTGAATTGCGAAGCACCACAGAACTTATACATTTCTAATAACCGCACTTTATTTACAAAGGCATGTGAAAATGACCCTCCAACCTCTTGTGTTCCTGTTGAACCCACAAAAATATTATCAAATATTTCACTCAGACAACTAGACAAAAGCCAAGGGTCAGATTCAGACAGTATAACTTCATCGTTTTCTTTGCATGATTCTTCAGAAGATGGCCCATTTGTAGACTCACAGAGTGATAGGTACTGAAAGTTTTTATGAAGATAATTTAAATTTCACTGAAGAAGATTCCACTGATGACGTTACTGTAGGAAAATATGTACTAGTTAAATTCCTTGCAAGGAAAGTCAATATATACTACATTGATTTGATTATAAGTCATAATGAAAGCAATGGTACATATTTAACGAAATATCTGAGAAAGAACACCAAGGGAACATTTTCTTGGCCATTAGTGGAAGACATATCCGAGATCACACGTCTAGACATTGAAAAGGTTTTACAAAACCCTAAAGTCGGGCGACGAGGCCAATTAATTTTCAATATAAAGTCTATAATTCCCCTGATAAATATTAAGTAAAATTAGTTATATTAAATTTTTGCTTACAGCATTTGCCTATTTATTTGATCATTAAACATTTAAATAAAACCTTTTTCGAACCATTTAGGACAAATTAAGTGGTATTTTTAAAGCCGAGAGCGAAATACTCCGTTTCACCCAAAAATATGGATTAGATGTTTTCTTCATAACTATGTCCATTTCTAAAGAAATGTTACTTATTATAAGTAATAATGTTAATGTTAATAATATTGTTAATGTTAAGTAATAATAATGTATAAGAAATTATTACAGTGTGAAAAAAAAAGTCGTTCATTTCTAAATTTGTGACAACCCTATACAAGACTTTGTCAATGTATGAAAATGACCAAAATTTACATCCCAACATTGCCTGGCTTTAATTTAGGCTACTTATATACATTTTTTCGATTTTTAAATAAACACTAACATGATATAAAAATATAGTTCAATATAGAGTGGAGAGTTTGTGGATTTGTGTCTTGTAATACTTTTTAACAACGTAGGCAAAGTTGCAATTTTTCAGCCCAACTTTGCCTGATATTAAATGTCGTTACAGATCTACTCCTTTAGTAATATAATGTAATATCACCATGATATCCCAAAGACAAGATTTTGAACTTTATTTAGTACATAGAAAAGTTGAAAATAGCTTTTAAATTTCGAAGATATCTTTAAAAAAGCGTAAAACTTAGGCAATGTTGCGGCAGTTTACGGTACTCAATCTCCCATATCATGTTTTAGCAAAAATGCGCCTTCAGAGTCGTTCTTTCCACTAAAATTCATTAATTCAACAACGAAAAAGTACAATTATACGTAGTATATAATTCTATTGACATATAGTGTACTAATATTTCTGTAAATTAACACAAATCACGAGAAAAAATAAAATAATTGGCGTCAATTTCGACGTAAATCACCGGCATTTAACTCCTCGGGGAAGAATGTGCATTTTGTCTCTGAGAGTAACCTACATATTTAATTTTTTTTTTATCTCGAAATTTTGCGCATTTTTAGTTAAATAATATAATACCTATATAAGTATTGCAATGTGAATTTAACCTATACCTATGCCCACTCTGAATTCAATTAAAAAAACTAATCTATACTAATATAATAAAGAGGTAAAATTGTGTGTTTGTAGGTATGTTGGTGGTCATTTCTGGAACTACTGAACCGATTTCAAAAATTCTTCCACAAATAAGAAGCTATAGCCCATATTAGACACGGATAATGTTATCCGTGTCTAATATGGGCTATATTTTATTTTGAAAAGAAAACCTTTAAACGGAAGCGAAGCGAGGGCGGGTCGCTAGTGTAATATAATTTCAGCTATTTCAATACATATATACGCACATACATACTTAAATATCTACCTACATATCACTATTGTTTTTATATTGACATTAGGACTAGGTACAGTAGGACGGCACTTATTGGAAATTCCTCGTTAGAACACTGCAGTATTCCGTGGTAGTTTCATATATGCCGCATCAAAAAGTTGTAATAATATACCACCAGCAATTCTGGAGATAAGAGGTCTAAATACGTTTATAATTAAATACAAATATTTTCTTTTAAATTATCAAAAACTATTACCGCTTGTAATACGCATTCCGAGCGGTTTATCTCCTTATATTATCTCTTTTATCTTCTTATTTGAAGTAGCCATAATTACACAAGTTTATACCCACTTTTATTCTCTCTTCGTATTTGTCAACACCATAATATGTACTCGTATATAATATATTTCTTTCATTTATTTTATTATTTTTAATTTGACTATACATTATACATTTATCTTTAATTTAATATATGCTATATATGACTATTTAGTTAGGTACTAATTAATTAAATAATATACTTTTGTCCGTTGGTCACCGATGGCTCCACTGAAAATAAGTGCGGTGACTCACAGGTCACACGTGAATGCAATAGCATGAAATAACAACGTGTCATTCTTTCTTATTTTTATTTTGCTTTTCTTGTATTTTTTTTAATGTTTGTGATTTTCTTTTGTTTTTCTTATTGCCTACATTGTTTTTTTCTTTCGATTATTGTGCTATTTATATTGTGTGTGTGTGTGTGTGTGTGTGTTAGTGTATGTCGGAATAAAGTGTTGTCTATTTTCTATATTATATACGAGTACATGCATAAGAGATCATAGTTAAGAGTATGATAAGACTTTGAAATGCTATGCCCTCGGCAGAATACATAGACATCATTGAATATACTTACGTAATGTCAAAATTATCAAAGTGTAATGAACTAATCCTTACGAACACAAGGAATCCTACCGTGAGGGCTATGGTTTACGTTGTTTTTGTATAACTTAATTAAATAGTATTATATATCGTTATCTAATTTCCGTCTTTAAATTCTGAGAAAAAGAAATTACAATGCCTATTGCCCTTAGAAATTTAATCTTACTATTTAGTCAAGATAAATTTGATAAAATAGCCATTATTTATTATTTGTTCGATTTGAGCTCTTAGTCAAACACAGTTTATGACTATAGATGTATAAAGGGCTGCGGTTGACATTTTATTTTATTTTTTTCAATTTTATTTTGGAACATATAATAATTATACAAGAAACATTTAGAAATAAGTCTTATAAATGTTTCTCTTGTTATACAATTAACATCGATGTTCGCATATTGTTTAAAAATGTTTTATGAAAACGAAAATAAAAAGATGAGATTTAGAATAGATCACTAATGTAACAGAATAATTGAGGATGTTTGTGTCGTGCGACCTTGCGAAATCCTATTCACAGCTCTGTTGAAGAAGCCCATATCCTAGCGTAATGGAAAGACCTTATGAGGCAGGCAGTTCTACAGCCTACGGGTTCGCATTATAACATGATTTTTGGACCGAACAGTGCGCGATATAAATCTTTCACCAATTTAGAGTGATATTCCTTACGTTAATGCTTGTATTTAATAAATTTGGAGGGCGTGGCTGCACGCAGCAATCCCACAGCCGCTGGGCGCACACGACAGGCCACGTAACCCGGCACTTATAGAAAATTATCGTGATATGAACTAAATTTTCCACTTTATCCTATTGTCTCAATTCTACATACATGTTACATACATACACAGTAAGTGAGATATCTGGCATATGCCAGAGGCCATCCTCATTCTATCCTATTTCTCACAGTTTTTCCCATCTTTCATAAAATCTCCAAACATTTCAAGCATCCGACGTTGATAACGCACCCGAGGACGTGCCAACGTTTGTCATTCTGCAATCTGAACAGTAACTGCGCATTAGATAAAACATAGCCAGGGCCGTCTTTACCAGGGGGTGCAAGGGGTGCGGTGCACCCCGGGCGCTCACCTTTTAAAGGTAATGAAAAAATATAACGCTATAGTAAACAATTACACAATAGGATATTTGACTGTCATAGGATACACAATAGGATATTTGACTGTCATAGGATACACAATAGGATATTTGACTGTCATAGGATACACAATAGGATGTTTGACTGTCTTAGGATACACTCCCGCACCCCGGCGCAGAATAGACTTAAGACGGCCCTGAACATAGCAATATACTATGTTGTCTAATTTTAACATTCTCGTTTATCTTTAATTACGTTTTGCGTCTTTCAATCCCACATGCAAGTGATGATAGAAATGAAGCAGAATAAAAAATACACTGTAATTAAAGAAAATCATTAATAGAGATAACTGGACTGAATAACAAAATATCAATTAATGATATTATTAAACAAGAAAATGGATTATTAATAATAGCTTTGTTCGCGGTAAGGATTCAGAACTAATTCGGAACTAGTACTGAACTAATTTGGAATCGTAGTAGAGCGCATGCTCGGTTATAAACCGATTCGTGATTTTTATTTCCGCGAACGATTTCGGAACCAAACTGCGTACGTTCTACTGTCATCGGCAGTGTTACCAACTCTCAAAAATATTTATCCCTAAAGCTTAAGTCAAAAACCCCCAAAATCGCCCCAATTACTTAGAACTCCCCCTAAAAAAATATATAATAAAAGAAAAAATATAAATTACAAAAATGCAATGAAATTTCTTTACCTTTTAAATCTGGATCTGTTTCCCAAATCTACGTGTACTTCTGACTGTACATTTTTTTATTTTTAGTTTCTTTAGGCATCATTAACAAATTTCTTGTCGGCACATCAGTACAACAACAAAATCGAATTAAACAAGTAAACAATAATCAACGTACATATGTATTTCCAGTAAGCATAGGCACAATAACCACCAGTCACCACAGAGTAGTTGTAATATATGTATTTGTACTAGATGTCGTAAGTCGCTAGGTCAACAAATAAATATGATTAGCTATTATAGTTTGGATTGTCCCAGGGCCTATACTTTCACATAATATATGAAAAATATATATTCAAAAAAATATATGAAGAGTCAAAAAATCCCTAAAAATACCCCTAAAAATATAAAACCCCTAAAAAAAACCCATCCCACTTATTTACCCCCTAAATTTGGGGGGAAAACCCCTAAGTTGGCAAGTATTTAAGTGGACCCACCAAAACACATTACTCTTATTAGAGTATTATATAAACTTATTTAGGTATATAAACAACAAACAAAACTAACCATATTTTATTTAACCCTTAATAAATTAATAAAATTTATATTTTATTTGACTACTTAACCAGTTTATTAGTTTCTAACCAACTGAATATAGCCGCAGTCATGTATGCATGTATGTCAAATGTAGTTAGGTAAAAACTGCGCATGTCTGGAACTACGATTCTTGCCAAAGTTATAGAACTGATAGAACTGATTCTGAACCGATCCTGAATTGAGTTCGACGGTTCCGCGAACAAAGAAATGTAACTAGAAATTCTGAATTGTGTGTTCCGCGAACGGCATTATTTGAACTGCGCATGCGTATAGTTCCGAATCAGTTCTGAATCCTTACCGCGAACGAAGCTAATGTTACTATGTTGTGTTCAGTACAAATTTACGTCACGTCACCCAGGCCCTTGTTGTTGATAGCTGGGTCAGCAGAACCGGGTAGCCGGCCGGGCCCATAGCTAGGAACACAGCGCTAAGTTAGCATTAAGGATGTTGCGATAAGAAATCATTTTTGTATTAACATTTAATTTTAATTAAAAACATCAGATGAATACTGGCATCAAGCTCTGCCACTTGTCTCCAATAGATTAGCTTTAGTCTTTGTTTGAGCCGGAAGAGACCGTGTACTGGGTGATTTCTTGTTAGGGAATAGATAACGGAACGCCCACGTATAAAGGAAAACAAAGAAAAAAATACAAAGAAAATTGTCTGTAAGGAAATGTCGCTTCGGCCGGATGTGCAGTCCAACAGATATTATAATTTAAGAGATATCGCGGCCTCCGTAGGCGTTGGATTCTGGCACTACTATTCAGTGGGTCAGCAGCATTGTATCCAGCCAGGCGCCTGGGCAGTGAGGTGCCACTCCCGGAGTTCTAGTGTAAGGTGCTGTATGTTGGGGAGACAGCGGAACACTCCGAGGACTTACGAGCAGCTAACGAGGTGAGTGTTACTTATTCATCCTCTACCAAGGAATCGCTCCCCGACAAAGTAGGCTCGCGCTATCGGGTTTCGAAGTCCCACAGGATCCAGGTCTAAGGATTCACACGGCCGCTACAGCCTTTTTAAAAGTCATTTTTTACCCGAACTTGATTAACTACTGTCAAATGTTTATTTACTTTATTTTATGTTCACCCTTTCTCCAATTCCATTTCCATATCTCCAAAGGTAGGCAGCGCATCTGGGGGCGTGTCAACGTTTGACATTTTGGACTAGTGTTGGCATGTATCGCGGATGTCTATGAGCTACAGTATCCACTTACCACCGGATGGACTGTATGCTCGTCTGTCACCTTCTCTCTATATAAAATAAAATCACACGATACATATATTCTCAGGTTGTTCTGTCTACACTTGATTTTTAAGATGGTCAATCTTACTCCTAAACGTTCATTCAGTTAATTTAATAATTTCTTAAAATTATTTGGCACTTACTAACCTGTTCTGATTGTTAGAAATACATAATAGAATTCAAGCATTCAAGAGTTATATGTAAGGTGGAAAGTTTTTTTTTTATTTATCGAAAGTAGTTATGAAAAAAAAACATACACAAAAAAATAATAGACACTCAAAAAAACCACAGAGGTTTGTCTGCAGTGAATATATTTCTGTACAAACAAATATACATTATATGTTATATTATACTGCCCCGCCATGAAGATTTTTTGTTTATATATTGAAGTAGTACGCGGACGAGCATGCGGTCCTTAAACAGACAATTTTATTAAAGTCAATAAGTTTCCACTGATGGTAATCTCGGGTTACAGATAACAGTAAGGATAATTATACCAAATGAGACAAGATATATGCGTGGTTATTGAAAAAAAAATGCTACTCATGTGTGTTTGGGGTTCTGTCTGGGTTCTTGATTAAGACTTTTTAATAGTTTAGTTATCACATTTTATTTCGTCACGTCTTACATAGTTTACAGTCATGACACGAGAGAGAGCGGAAAGGGAAAGACATAGACTAAAAATATTTTTAACAGACAAACAAATCATAGACTACAACAATGTGAACAATGAGATAGAAGTTGGTTAATTTTAACATTCTTGTTTATCATTAACTGTGCTTTATATCTACTTCTCAATCCCACATAATCCAGTAGTTTCCTCTCAATTAAAGTTTCACGACAACACGCACTTTGTTACTAGTTATTTATGCGAGGTCAACATGAGTACGCATCATTAATTTAATGATAACTTATCATTATTGTGTTCTTAAGGATCTAATTGTCGGAGAGAATTCTACAAAAACATAGGCATTCGGTATATATAAACTGTCGATGATGCTGAGCATTTGACTAGCGTTTGCGTGTTAAATAAAGAAAGACACATTATGACGGAAAAAAAGCTACGTGAGATACTTGACGAAATAGCAAAGGAACATGGCCGCGTCGACCACGATGTCAAATTGAAGTCAATATCCACTGGTGGTGCAAACTACACATCAGAATTATACCTCGCGACTATAACAGCGCCGCATCGGGAAGACATCCACCTTTTCATGAAAGTCAGCACTTTAAATCAAGAATTCCGTGCGACCCTCGCTAACCCAAGCATCTTCCATAACGAGCTTTATTTTTACACAGACTTGGTTAATTTTTTTGATAAATTACAAGAAAAACACGGGGTTCCTGACAATGATAGGCTGAAAGTATCCAAGTTCTATAAGTATATTAATGATGCGATAGAAGTGCTTGTGCTTGAAGACTTAGCGATACAAGGCTTCACGGTGCACGACAGAATGGAGTCGATAACTTGGGAATACGCGAAGAAATCAGTAGAGCAAATGGCAAAGCTACACGCGTTATCGCTGGCACTGCAATATGAAGACCCAGAAGGGTTCGAGGAGGTTTTACAACATTTACCGTTTATTTTAAACGACAACGAATTATTCAAGGAATTGTTCTACACTCGTATGCTGAAAATCGCATTGGACGTCGTGAAGGAAGAAAATAAAGATAAAATTAGCAAAATATTTGAAACCGACCGATTCAAAGAATTTATTAGTCATTTCTTGCCGAGAAATATTAAGGCTTTAATACACGTTGATTACAGGCCAAGCAATTTGATGCACAGACGGAAGAATGTAAGTTCGTAAAATTTTAACACATTTCATATTATTTTTTTATGGACGAAGGCGGCAGACGAGCATACAGTCCACCTGGTGGTAAGTGGATACTGTCGCCCATAGACGTCCGCGATACATGCCAACATTAGTACAAAATGACAAACGTTGGTACGCCCCCGGATGCGCTGCCTACCTTTGGAGATATAGGAATGGTTTTGGAGAAAGGATTGGAAATATGAGGAGGTATAGGATGGGAATAGGCTCTGGCACATCTCACTCACTACCGAAACACGTACGTACGTGTATTGGGGAAATAAGATAAAATGGGAAATGCAGTACATTTCAAGGTAGTCTTCTGTGAGAGAGGGGTAACGTGGCCAGTCGAGTGCGCCCAGCGGCTGTTGGATTGCAGCGTGCACTCTCCCCCCCTATTTAACAATTTCTGTTTTTGTCAACAACGTGTAATATCTATGCAAGTTTGCGCCAATATCGTCAATCCCGCTCTCTAGAACACTTATGTTAAAATGAGTAAGTGGAAGTCGTTCGTGTTGTCAACTTTGACAGTACAATATCAACATACCTCTAATTGCTACAAGCAGTTCCTGTTAAATAGAGTGGGTCAACTCATAGAATATTCTATCATACGAGACAGTATCGACATCTCCAGCAAAGTCGAATTTAGGGGTCATCTGGAAAATAAGGCCAAAATGGCCTCCAAAAAGCTCGGTGTGCTGAACAGAGCGAAGCGGTACTTCAAACCTGGGCAACTCCTAACGCTTTACAAAGCTCAGGTGAGGCCCCATATGGAGTACTGCTCTAATCTCTGGGCTGGCGCACCGAAATACCAATTGGACCCATTTGACTCCATCCAACAACGTGCTGTTCGTATTGTCGACGATCCCACTCTCACGGGCGGTTTAGAATCCCTCAGCATTCGGAGAGACGTTGCGTCTCTCTGTGTGTTCTACCGCCTGTACAACGGGGAATGCTCTGAAGAACTGTTTAATATAATTCCCACCTCGGGTTTCTACAACCGCACCTCCCGTCACAGAAGTGCGGTCCATCCGCATTTCCTCGATACGGAGGTGTCGCGCACTGTTCGGTCCAAAAATTATTTTATACCGCGAACCCGTAGGCTGTGGAACGAAGTGCCTCAAGAGGTCTTTCCATTGAGCTACGATATGGGGTTCTTCAAGAGAGCTGTGAATAGGATTTTGCAAGGTCGGCGGCGCACCCGCATACCCCCTGGTGTTGCAGGTGCCCATGGGCGGCGGTACAACTTACCACCACGTGGGACCGCTTGCTCGTCCGCCCACTAATCTATAAAAAAAAAAAAAAGTTAAAGCAGGAATTAATAAAGTCCAAAAGTTTAAAGGAAGAAGGCAGCACGAGTTAAATACGAGCACGAGTTATGTAGAATATAATATGAACAATTACTTTGGCAAAAGAACTCGTAAATACATGATTCCTAAATTATTTAACCAAATTAGTCCAACTGTGGAACAGTGCAGTGGTAAACAGGTATTTAAAAAAAGGCTAAAAGCTATGCTGTTAAATAAATTAAATATAGATACCTAGAAGTGTACTTACTGTTTCATGTAGTACTCATGGGTTGTACATATATATATACTTGTTCACATCGTAGACAAGTTGTCAATCAGTTAAGCTAACCTAAGATGTTATGTAAGTAGGTAAGACACGAAAAGTTAAAAGTTGAGAGCGCACTATTCGCCAACAAACTGTCATCAGTTTGGCGGAAATATATGTATTTAAGTTTCTTTTGAATAAATAAATAAAAATATATATATATATATACTCGTTAATGTGGGCGCATCATTGAAAACTACTGTATGCCTATGATATAAATAATAATATAAAAATAACAAGTAATCAAATAATTACATGTAATAATTCTATATAATTTTTATGCTTATGTTAAAATGAGTAAGTGGAAATCATTTGTGTTATACATATAAAATTTTTTTATGTACTAAAATTAAATAAATTAGATTGCGACAGGAATGCGTTTATAATAAAAACACAAGTATAGTAGGTATTATTAATGTAGGCGGTTATGGTGAAACACAGTGTCGGTATCTAAAATATTTAGTAAGAAGTAGAAATGTTTATTAATTAGCATTAATTATTAATATTAAATTATAATAGGTAGGTAATCGTATTTAAAAACAAACAATTTGAACGTGCAGCGGGCTCACAGTTTCATCGTCTACTCGTAACGCAGATCTGTTTAAGAATTATAATTTTGTGTCATTTTAGAATGGCGACTTAGAGATAATCCCGGTGGACTTCCAAACAATGACCTGCGGGAATCTGTTGGCGGACCTTTTATACTTTATCTACACCGGTTCCGACGCGGAATTCCGCAAGCATCACTACGCGGACCTCATTGAGTTCTATTATACGCAGCTCAGCGCAGCGCTGCGAAGATTGAACTTAGATATTGCAAAGGTCTATCCGAAGGACGATTTTGAAGCTGATTTAAAAGAAGTAAGTGTTCTACATACTGTTGTAAATATGACCGCTGAGTGTTCGGGGTACGAGCGCTGAGTGCACGTTGATGAGCCTGAACGTTAATTAAGCTCTTTCAAACTCTTACTAGGAGCTATAATCCAAATTTTTAACCTTTGCTGGTTTTAAACTCTTCGAGGTTAAAAGCTATAGAACTTTTTAATGCCGAGTTCCATTTTCAAAATTAGATTTTTTGTCTATCGTATTCTACAGTAGCCAGTTCTAAGAACTTTTTGTTTGACCTATCGTACTAAATATGTTACTTTCATTTTATTTATTTTTCAAGGAAGATATAACAGTGGGTAGTTATTCTATTCCAAGTGCACATAAGTAAAAAATTCACATAAAACACACAGTACTGATCAAGAATCCTCACAAATAATAAAGTATATCTAATAATAACATCATAGGCCTGATGCAACAATTAGGCGCCACTTAATCATCATCCAGTTGTAGTTGAGAAGACACGTATCGCCAGGGGTCGCTTTAAAGTTACCACTTTTGGCTGAGCGCCTTCTGCGCTCGCCCTAAACCATACATGTCCGGTGATTCTTAAAAGGCTATTCTAGGGCCACAAGAATTTAACTATTCCGAATAAAAACCAACATCATGTCAAACGTTGGCACTCGCCTGGATGTGCTGCCTAACTTTGGATATGCAGGAATAGATTTGGAGAAAGGGTTGGGAAAATGGGAGAGATAGGATGGGGATGGGAATGGGCTTTGGCATATCTCACTCACCACGGTACGGTATATTGTGCAAATAACATTATTGTTCCGATGTATTTTAGGTCTAGGGATTGCCTAAGTAGAAAAATCGAAACCCTTTGAAAATTTAACCAGGTCTCAGCTGTCAGATGGATTGTATACCAACATTACAAAAAAAAAAAAAAAAATCCAACTAATATTGAACCTCGTTTTATCGTAAACTTGGTAAATTATTGTCACACAGTCAATGTCGTTACCAGTTTTTACAACAAGGTCCAATGCTACCAGATAATTGTACAAGGGCATGTAATAACCGCTTGTTATGAAAACGCATTTGTTCAAAAAAACGCTATAAACAGAAACGTGTCATGGCATTTGTGCACGAACATAATGTATAGTTATAAAGGCTTCATCATTTCATGGTCAAACGTATAACAAAGTAATTACCATGAGCCCTGAGAGACTACATCACCTTTAAAAGAGTGGAGTAGTCAACCCACTTTGTCAGCAAAATATTTTATGGCCATACACACCGCACGAGACAAAGGGCTGGTGACCGTTGTCGGTATTAGCGAAACATGCCGAAGTTTTAAAAATTGCGTCGTCCATGCGCGCCTTTATAGTCTTGTTCCCCTTACTAACCAATCATACTTTTCACAGATGCAAATGTGGAGCTTGTACGTTTCAATGATGTATCTACCAATCGTCACCGTGGAAACCGAAAACGCTCCTAATATGAGTGATGACTGCAAAATAGAAGAGTTCAAAATAACACCCAGTAAAGTATTGGCGTATAGACTTAACGGCATTATTGACGATTACGTAGAACAGGGTTTGATATAAACTAGTCATTCATTAAATTCCATATAACTGCTCGGTCGTCAAACTGCGTCAAATGACACGTGCGGTCCTCGATCGTATTCTATAAGTCTTTATTGTTGATTTATTGTACCGTATCGATTGTACATCTCGGTTATCGCAAATAAATCTTAATGTAGTTAGGCCCTGCACTAGACAACAACATTACATCAATTTCGGCATCAATTTTTAAATAGATAAATCGTCTGTTTTATCTAAATAAGTATAATGAAATATACCATAAATGTGACATAGATATTTTCTCTGATAAAATTTAAAAATAAAAATAAATTACGGTCTGTTATCTACTTGTAATTTAGTACTCCATTCTTTTAAATATTCACATTTTTTTAAATTTTTAGTATTGTATTTAAGTACTGTAACTTTTAATGTTTTCTTCCATTGTATTGTTAAATTAGTAAAATTTTGTTCGTGTTTGTTCTTATTAATGTATACTATTGTTTATGAACGCTGTTCTATGTGTAATTTAAACACATATAGAAAAAGAGTTTTGTTTTGTAATTTAGTTAGTAAATGTTTTGTATTTGTTTAGTAAATGAGCCTCATAAAATAAATAAGTAATAAATAAATATATTCATATTTATTAGATTAGTAAATGATAATCGGGAGGTGTGAGGCACGGATGTGAGTTTAATTCGCCCAGAAATCAACTTGACTCAGCACCAACTCAGCATATGTCGCAGCGTGAACAGCGAAGCTGATTTTCAATTGTAGCCGCTGGCAATATGTGAGCACCGCAATAATTACGAAATATTCCTAAAATAGTTTTCAGTGATTGCGATAAGAGAAGATTGAACAAGCAAGAAACCTCGATTTTATGTATGTTTTACAGTTCTCTTTGTTTACAGTTTTACAAACAATGCGTAGTCAAATACATAATATATTTACTATGAGTATTTTCATTTCATTATTGGAGTACACACGGCAAAATAGATAAGATTACACTTAGTTTACAGATTAGACGCTCAACCAATTGACCCACGGAAGCTATATGAGAGCTGGCAGAAAAATTTTGTTACACATTCATTGAATTAGTATAAACTACTTAGTTAGAATTAGTTAAATGTTAGTTAAACTAGTCCTAAGGAAAACTAAGTCTAACGGAATGAACCAGACAAAACGAATTATAATCAGTGTCGATGTTACAGCACATCGAGATGTGCCCGGGCGAACCGCGAATGCATTCGAATTGTTTCTGGGTAGAAAGGTTCTGGTAGAAAAAATAACCACGAAGTTTAATCATCAAGGGGAATTGTTTCTGGGTCGGTTTGCCCGGGCACATCTCGATATGCTGTTAATTCGGCTTTGGCCGGTAACTTTGATACTACAATAAATACTACATTTTACAATATTACAATAATGATTGTAATTATTGTGCTCATTTACCACGGAATTAACAAACTCTAAGCCAGATGAACATTGACCTCGGTTTGACATTGAACAGTTTTAACTGATTTATTTGCGACATAGTAAGTACTACGTGAACGCCCGCGCCGTCACTGCAAGAAAACCAAATAAAACAGTACGCGTCTATGTGACGCAGCCGCGTGACAAGTCGTAATCTGTTCAATAAAACATTGACGAAGATTTGTCGTTCATAAGTACATACATATTTGGCATGTCGGATTACAAAGGCCGCCGGATTAAGGATGATTCACGTTACACCGTGCCGGGGGCGGGCCGTGCCCGTGCCGTGACGTTTCCACCGTGTCCGCGTATGTACCGTGTTGGCAAGTGTCGATCTATTCAATGTCCATTCGATAATAAGATATTGTTATTTTCAGTTTTTTATTATTTTCCATTTTTCGCTCGAGTGATAATAAGACGTGTATTTTTATTGACGACCGGGTCGTTCTTAAATCCAGATCCTTAAAAGGACCACTGAATGTTAAGAATGCCCTAGTCAATCAACGTGGATTGCCGGGGCGTGTGGACTGTATGTAGGTATATCTTGATTAAAACGCCTTTGTTCTTGTAGTTAATACAAAGCCGGGGTAGCGCAGAGGTACTTTTCTTCTTAGATGTGTTCAGATTGAAACCGCTGGATGGAATGTCGGGAAGTTTTTTTTTTTATCTTAGGAAAGACAATCAAAGAAAACCCTGCATGGTCACCTGGTACCAGCTAGTCTAGCTAGGCTAGTCTAGGTGGTACCAGGTAGTGCCGGACTCCTAGCGGCTAAAAAAACCTTGATTGCCTTAACATCGTGTAGGTCTAAGTTCTTGTGGCCCTGGTGGCCTTTCAAGAGTCACCGGTCGGATGCCGGGAAGCCCAAAATGGTCCGTCTTTTATTCCATTTGGTCTTCCCCACCACTTGTCTACGTATGTACCCCTCCCGCTACCCGCTGGGGATCCTTTATTTCTCATACATATGTTTACATATTTTCTTAGTAGAATATTATACATTATTTTCCTTAATCTAATTAGAATCTACTTAAATACTTAACTATAGGTAGATCCAATAAGATCTTGACACTATGACGTTCGGTTGCGAGTGGACGGGGCGCGCGGTTTGCGCGACATATTTACGTAACCCTGTCCCCCGCTTCAGGAGTATGAATATTATATTCGCCTGCCAGGTGGCGGACCATTTAGTTGTTCTCCGGACGTCATAGCGTCTATTTACATTACATAATTTATCCCTAGCATGCCCTACGGCTTACTTACTCTATACACCAACAATTTATCCTAATAGGGAAGTAAAAGACACACTAGGGAATATTTTAATAGCAAATTACACAATAGACATTTATAGACATTATACAAAAACAAAACATGAAACAACTTAATACTAAATGCGAAACTACATACACAAGTACCCTACACCTATTTACAACATTATATGTCGTCGTTAACAATTTTTATAATGCAATTTTCACAACTTGAGTTAGCAGCTATTGCTATTGATGACGAAGTATTGGAAACACGAATTCGAACTACAAAAAGAAGATATCCAAAAAGAAGATACTTATGATGAGTCATATCATTAACCACAAGGTACTTGCGCACACATTCTAGCAATTTATCGTCGTCCGTTTTGCGGTTGTGCTGCTCACCTCACTATAGTCCGTCGTCGATTGCCCTCCGGGCGCCCGGCGGGCGGCGAACACATTCATGTTAAGCCGTGCCGTGGCCGGGCCGGGGCGGGACAGCGAAAAGAATACCCACCGACATTTCGACGCACGGGCCCGGCCCGGTGTAGCATGACATGGTTCATACAAAAGTATACTATAGATGTTTGACCGTGCCCCGTCCGTGACACGGCCCGGCCCCGGCACGGTGTAACGTGAATCATCCTTTAAACAGGGGCCGGATTACCGTGGGTCGACTGTATCTCGTATAACATTAATATAATCGTGACTTCAAACGCCGATGCTTACCACTGAGATTCTGATTGAACTATGGATTTTTCAATTAATACTAACTCATCACTGAAAAAAATATGGCGCAGAAACCTGTATTATTTTCTTTATAGAAAGAAGGCAACAGAATAGATGACAGTTCATAAGGTGGTAAGAAGTGGATACTGTCACCGTGCGACATCCGCGGTACCTGCATGCTATCATCAATCCAGAAAGACAAATGTTGGCAGGCGCCAGTATGCGTTGGAGATTTAGGAATGGATTTGGCGAAAGGTTCGGGGAAATGCGGAGGGCTACGATCAGAAAGGTAAGGAATGGTTTCTGGCATATGTCACTCACTACCAAAATACGCAGCGTAGGTACCTACTTAGGTACTTATATTGGAGGAATACGATAAAATTGGAAATGCAGTACACAGTACATTTTGCGGAAGGTAGTCTTCAGTGAAAGAAGGGTTAATTCGGCCAGTGGAGTGTGGCTTGTGCCGTGTCATGTGCCATGGCTGTGCCCTCCCTGGGGACATGTGTAATACTCGTATCAATCAATCTCCATTGGGCTTACGTGGTGGGTTATTATGACTTATGTCCTGCATTGGGAGGTGATAAGTTGATATGATTTAATTGTTTTCATGCTCATTGTTTAATTGGAATTAATCGTGATCGAAATCAATATTATTTTAATAATCAATAGGTACACTTCCTCAATAGCGCCTGGTCCTTTGTTTATTTTAGTTATTTGTTTATCTATTTGCTAATTTTATTGTACAGGCGCTTAAATAAATATTAAATCTTTGAAGGTGCGAATAGACATCACGAGGCATGCGCCGCGCATGGTTCGCCAGGCTGTGTAGACGTAGGTGTTCATTGTGATCATTCGCCGCGTACGCACGTTGCGAGCAGATTCACGGCCTGCTCAGATGCGAGTAACGTGATTGTTTGCGTGCTCACCCTGAGTATGTGCCGTTCGGACGGGTGCATTTTTGTACGTCGCATGACTCAGGCTGAGGCAGTGTGGCGAACCATTCGTGGCGCATGCCTCGTGATGTCTACACGCGCCTTAAGGGCTATTTGCAGACAATCGCTTTCGTTGTAATAACGAATTTACAAAGAAAGCAGGACTGCTGATGTGCGGACATCCTTAAGTTAATAAATAATAATAATGAGTTAATAATAGTTGAAAATAAATAAATAATAAATCGCGAGTGACCCGTTTACATAACAATTATCCTCTAGTAAAGTTTTCAATATGATACCATAACAACAGCCTGTGTCTCCACTGTTGAATACACAACTCTCCGAAGGCTCGCACTACATTCGTTTGGCTGGATGAGAAACAGAACAGCTGGAGATTTCAATAAATAATTTCACCTAATCACAGATTATATAATCCTAAACCGAATTAAATAACTGCTTTATTCTCACATCGCAATACAGCATCAACTGTTGTTTCATAGAGAAACTGCTGCTATAATCAAAGGAGATTTCAAAATGGGTTTCAAGTGAACCACTGTGCACTGGCCAAAAAATAAAGTCAAAATCTTTAGCGGTGACTTTTAAAGGCTGTTTTTAGTAGTAGTAACAACTAAGGAATTTTTATCATAATTCAGAGAATTGGTATAACTAGATTTCGAGGTTAGGTTGCGGTCCGACCGAGAACGAGAAACCATTAGCGGGCAAAGCGAGCAACAGCAATGAGCTAGAAGGAATTCACTTAGTTCAGTCCCTTCGTTCCCGCACACTAGAGATGTTGTGGAGCTCCGTGTAACTGTAACCGAAACTACCGGATATCCGAATTAAAACAATAATCGAAACCGAATCAAAAAAAAAAGGATTCGGATGTTATTACAAATAATTTTATTCATTGCCGGTAGGGGCGAAATTGAAACTAGACGACAAGTTGTTGTTGCTTGCATTTGAAAGTAAAGTCGTAATTATTCCCTGTTTGGTTTAATCTTTCTTCGCTTTCAGTTAATAATGCATTTCATAAAAACTTCATTGAAATCTAATCCGTAACCGAAATCGGTAAAAGAGTATATCCGTATCCGTATCTGGATAATTAAAATTAAAGTTGACGGTCAAATTGCAGCCGTGTGTTACTGAGCAAGCTGCGTTACGTGTGTTACTGGGTATTTTATCGCCGGGCGATAAAACTAGAGAAAAATTCTCGCTTGCAATTATTTTTTTTTTACTAAGAGACCAATGCAATGAAACCGTTGAAATATTATTTCCATTTCTGTCTTTCAATCGTTGTCTTGTGGAAATTGTACACAGACACGTACAAAAATAGTTCATCGTACATCTATTCTCGTTCTTGGTCGAACCGCAGCCTTAACCACAATAATAATTGGCTCCACTATACATCTCTCCGCCTCAGATAAGCCTCAATTATTGACCAATTATTTTTTTCCTTAACGTATTGTTATAGGCTGTCGTAAGATCAAAATCAGTCGAGTGTTATCTTACAAACTGTGGCTATCTAAAACGACATCAGCAAAACTTGGGACTCATAAATATAACGGTGGTGGGTCCCGTCGCTGTTAAATTTATGATCGGTAAATACAAATTGTACTTCTATTGTGAATACAATAGTTACACGTCTTCATGTTTAAACAAGCGCTAGAATATTCCATTATGCATACTTCAGATTTATTACAGTTTGCGCAGTGTCAAAATTGTTTAATTTAATTAAAATTAATATAATTTACGTCTAAAATGCAATTGCAATTGTGAATCATGGCAGAGAGGTTGCTTACACTACTCGACGAAATTGCGAAAGAGCATAATTACCTTGACCATAAATTTGAGGTAAGAGTATTGTCCACTGGCTCCGTCAACTACACTTCCCGATTATACCTCGCTACGATAACCGCCCCAAACCGGGATGATATCAGTCTCTTCACAAAAGTCGCTAATTTGACCGAAGACTTCCGCTCCAATACACCTTATGGCAGTGCCTTCAAAATAGAAAGTTACTTCTACACTGAACTGCTCAAGCATTACGAGAGATTAGAGGTGAAACACGGCGTTTCCCAGGAGCACAGGTTGTTAGTGCCCAAGTTTTATAAGTTCGATCAGAACTACTTGGAAGAGATTCTGGTGCTCGAAAACTTAGTTGCGAGTGGCTTCACGAATTACGACAGGCGAGATACAATAACTTGGGAATACGCAGCGAAAACCGTGGAACAACTAACGAGATTCCATGCGCTGTCATTTGCACATCAGCGCGAAAACCCAGAGGAATTCGAGAAGGCTTCAGATAAATTATTTGTGATGCGAGAAATCCGACAGATGAAAGACGTCATGTTCACGCAAATTTTGAGAATCATCTTAGGTGTAGTTAAGGAAGAGAACAGGGAGAGGCTTAAAAGATTTTTGGATTCTTCCACTTTTGACAGATTTGCAGAATGGATTGATTGTTATCAGCCGAAAAACACAAGGTTCATAGCGATTGTTCTTGGAGCAATTTTATGCACAGACGTAAGGTAAATTATAAGAAGTACGGCTTCGATTGAGTTATGTCTTTCGGACTTGGAAAATTTTGGACCTGAGGCAGAACATATGGAAAATTACGGTTATTTGTTTTATTATTGTTTCAGCACGGCAGGCTTGAAGTGATGCCCGTAGACTTCCAAATGGTGCGTATCGGATGCCCGGTCACAGATTTACTGTTTTTCATTTTTACCAGTACAGAGGCGAAGTTCCGCAAGTATCACTACTCGAACCTCATCGATCACTACTATACGCAGCTGAGCGCAGCGCTACATAGATTAAACATAGATGTTGCTCAAGTACTCGTATATCCGAGAAAAGACTAACATGGATTTGAAAAGGGTATGTGAAATAGAATAAATCTTATACTATATATTAATATTTGGCATAAATGCAAGTCGTCTAACTGCCACAGAGTCAAGATTTTTTCTAGCTATGCTTAAAACGGATTATAATAAATTCATGGAGATCTGGTGCTTATTGTCTACAACGAAATATATTTTTTTTCTTTTTCTGCTTAAATTGTGTCAAAGTCTTTTAATTTTTCGACTGACACCCGCCATTGGCATATTGTAACTTTTCATTTACTTTTGAACTCCAATTTCTGTACTGGTTCTAAGATTATTATGTATTTTTTTTGTTTAGATGGAGATGTACGGTCTCCTCACCGCCGTGACAATTCTTCCTGTCGTGACTATCGACGTGGAGAACATGCCCAAATTAGGGGAAATAAAGTTGTCTGAGGTGGAAGTTAAACCCAGCGAACTGTACGTTAAGAGGCTAAACGAGATTGTTGACGATTATATTAAAGGGGGTCTTTTAAAATAATACAGCGGGTTAGGTATGGCTTAGCCCTAACAACGTAGGCACTAAAAGACTATCTAATGACGATTCACATTCTTAATCTTGTGAGTTAAAACCCCAATACCTTTAGGGGGAGAGTGTACACTGCATTCCCACAGCCTCTGGGCGCACTCGACTGGCCACGTTACCGCTCTCTCACAGAAGACTACCTTGAAATGTATTGCATTTCCTGCTTTATTGTATTTCTCCAATGTACGTACGTGTTTCGATAGTGAGTGAGATATGCCAGACCCCATTCTCATCCTATCCTATCCCTCCCCATATTCCCAGCCCATTCTCCCAATCCATTCCTTAATTTGTAAATGTAGGCAGCGTATCCGGGGGCGTGGCAACGTTTCTCACTCTGGACTGGTGTTGGCATGTAAGGCAGATGTCTATGGACGACAGTATCCACTTATCATCAGGTGGACTGTATGCTCATCTGTTTAATGTCATAAGTTTAGGTTTTTCAATTAATACTAGCTCGGTGGTGAAGGACAACATAGTGAAGAATCAGATACGGAATTAAAAAAAAAATTGGATTATATGTAATAAGTATACGAACTATGTCTGACTGGTAGATTATGTCCCAATATTTCCTTGTGATTTCAAGGGCAGGTCTGAGCCCAGCGGTGGGACGTTATAGACTATTATTGGTATCAATCAATCTGTCGAGACGTCTGTATGAGATGCAGTAATTTTCTTTATTTTTTAAAAAGTTTTCTTTTAAATTAGGCCTTTATTTTACTTATTATAAGATACAAATGTGATTTGCAACATAGGAAAGTACATAACTGCGGATAAATAAATTCTGTGTCATTTAATTTTCCACTCGAAGAATCGACCTAGATCACTCGATTTGTAAGTTATTTTTGTCAATGGGACAGTTTAACAAATGTCGGTATTTAATTAATGTAAAACATCATTAAAATTGATATCAAACGAAATCAAAATGTTGTAGTGTTCATTTCATCTGAGTATCTGAAAACTATTCCATTTTGACTGCAGCATTTTTTGATACTAAATTAAATTTTCCGATGATATAAAACAATTGTTTTCAAATAATTTGATCACACAATTTTGAGTCCAAACATTAATTTTTAAAAAATCGTTTTTATATTGTTCTCTGATTTCATTTTGGTAATATAATAACAGATCTATTATTTTGAGTACAAAGCCTATTAATTAGGAAATTCAAAATTGATTTAATTGGTGATAGAAAAATACCCATAAATAAAGGGTAAACTTGGTAACGAGCCCTTTAATCGTCCACTGCTGGTCGTGGGTCTTCTCATGCACATTGTTCACCAATCGGGTTGGCAAGTCCACTCTTTCACAGGGGATTTCTCGAAATTCCATCCCCCAAAGGAGTAAACCAAGGTGTTAAATTTTGTATGCCGAAAATTGGTTGATGGTCTTATTTGCTTGAAACTTTATGTAAATATTCTACAATACTTACAATAATTCATTATTTTCTCGTTAAGGACAAACCTTTATTTACCTATTTCACGAAAATAGTACCGTTAACTATCATATTTTTTTTTTATAGATTAGTGGGCGGACGAGCAAGCGGTCCCACGTGATGGCAAGTTTTACCGCCGCCCATGGACACCTGCAACACCAGGGGGTATGCGAGCGCGCCGCCGACCTTGCAAAATCCTATTCACAGCTCTCTTGAAGAACCCCATATCGTAGCTTAATGGAAAGACCTCTTCAGGCAGTTCGTTCCACAGCCTACGGGTTCGCGGTATAAAATAGTTTTTTGGACCGAACAGTACGCGACACCTTCGTATCGAGGAAATACGGATGGACCGCACTTCTGTGACGGGAGGTGCGATTGTAGAAACCCGAGGTGGGAATTATATTAAACAGTTCCTCAGAATAAATAAATAAAATAAAAATATAATAGGTTTTTATTGTACAAAATGCTCAAAATATCGGATTACATATTGAGCATGTTGTACAGGTCCCTGTGGCGAGGTACCCAGTATGCTGATGGCAGTACCTTGCTGGATGGCAAGGCTTATGGGTTATGCGGTACAATAGCCAGTTCTAGGGTCGCCAGTGCTGTCGACCAGACAGTTTGGAAGATCTCTGAAAAACGAAAGTGCAATGGGATCTCACGGACCTTCGGGTCTCGACACCGAAAGCCATAAAAATGTATTCCTTATATTTCACGGTCTTGCTCTTCTCTACTTCCTCTGCCGCTGCTCCGCTGCTCCAGTCTTCGTACAAGTTCCACGGAGGTCGACGCACTTTGCGTCCTGCACAACAGGACAAAAGTCAATGTGCAGGCATGTGACGTTTGGAGCGAATTGGAAATTTAGGAAAGAAAGTCCTGGAAGAAATAGATTCGCAGAATCATTTTTGGAAGGTTTGCATAATTAGCGGCCAGCAGGTCACTTCCAAATTTGGAAGTTCTAGCTTCCAGTAAAGGATAAAGCTTGAAAGAGTATTGTTATAATACGTAGTTATTTGTTTCCATAAGAAGAATAATTTTAATTACTTTTAACATTATTAAAAAAAATGAAAATGGTTTTCGATTGGATTTCGTACGCTAGTTACAAATTTTTAACTTGTTTACATAAAAAAATATTTCTTGCAGTATTTCCTTGTCCGTGTCGTATGTCATCTAAATGATTGCCCACGAGGCCGCATGACACAACTAGATCAACAAGATATTCTGCTATTCGTAACTAATTGTATTTAATAAGGCTTTAGTTTTTCTGCATTTCATTGTGGATAACTGATTCTATACAAATATAGACAAACAAACAGTTTGTTTACCACCGATACAGAATTCTAGAGAACCATTTGCTCACTAGATATGCAATGTGCGGTGCAATGCAACCAACCCTTTCGGTATCCACTGCTGAACATGAGCCCTGCTTAAGCACATTATTGCGCTTATGGCATTAAAACACCACGCTGGCCAAGGGGATTGGCGAGTCCACTACTTTAGAGGTGATGTAGATCCATTTAGCATATATGTAGTTCCATGTAATTACATTTTTCACCAGGAACTACTTTAGAGGTGATGTAGATCCATTTAGCATATATGTAGTTCCATGTAATTACATTTTTCACCAGGAACTACTTTAGAGGTGATGTAGATCCATTTAGCATATATGTAGTTCCATGTAATTACATTTTTCACCAGGAGCTACTTTAGAGGTGATGTAGATCCATTTAGCATATATGTAGTTCCATGTAATTACATTTTTTTACCAGGATATTAATTACAATTTAATATCGTGATAAAATAAATGAAAATTACATCTGCAGTAGTAAGTACACAAAATTACATGTAACCGCACATACGAGTATATCTTGTCGCTTTTGACAAGCAACAAGCAATAAGGAAAAGTATTATGACAATACTTGTAAATAACTGCCACATTGCAGCTTCGTCCTAGAATATCCCCTCATAAGGATATGCCTCTCGGATTACAGAAACGGTCAGCATTGTACTTGGAATGGTCAGTGACATCGGGCGTCATTACCTGGATTTTAAAAATTTGAGTCAAGTCGAGGTGCATTTTACGCGACACTTAATATTTGTAAATCAAATTTGACACACAACAGTGTAATTAGGTTATATAAAGTATTGAATAGGTCATAGTTTTTTATTCTATTAGTTTTTATGTTAGTATTGTGACAAATTAAATAACTGGCTTATTTTAAAAAAAATGTGGCGGGTAATTTTCATGTTCCTGTTCTTGCTGCAGAACTGTAGGGCTGTGATTTATAGTTTAAATGGTAAGTTATATTTAATTGTTAGTTTTAACAAGTACTGTACTTGGCCTGTACCTATACTCTATTTACATCTGTGTGATCGTCAGTTCAATTTTCGGTCTTTACCACTAAGTAGATTTTTAAAAAATGTTGCTATCTCGGCGGTGAAGGAGAACAAAGAAAAGCATGCTCGTGAAATAAAGAGAAATCGCACTGGACCCGCGGCTTGTGAATTGTGTCTCGAAGCCCCTCAGTGATTTACTAGAGGAGGCCTGTGCCCTGTGGTGGGATGTTATAGGCTGATATCATTGCCTTGCTCTAGGTACGATTGTAGGGCTCACATTTCCATTAACAGTTATCAAAGATTTTTTTTTATAATCCATTATACATATAATAAGCTAAAAAAGATAGACGGCAGCGCCAGCCGGAACACAGATCTCGCTATTTTCTATACGATGTAGAAAAAAAATAATTAAACATTTTTGAAGAAACTTTATTTATAACGGGTGATTATTTCCCAGATAATCGATATCAACCTATACCTATGGCCCACGGCAGCGCACGGGTCTCCCCTTGCGATCACGATGGCGTGTCATAATCTATTTGGCCGTTCCAGTGTGGATTCCTTGATATTATACATATTCCAGATTTATTTATAATTTTCGGTCATAATAGTTTCCTCATGTTTTAAATACGAGTACTTTAATACTTAAAATATAATATATAATATACTTTTAATGGAGACAAATCACATATGGTCACGATCCTCATTAGTGAGAGAACGACAAGGAAGAAAAAGAAGACTTTAATACTTACGTAGACTGTGATTCGAACTGACGACTTCGCGAATGAAAGTTGAGAATACATAGATACCCCCAAATTATTACCCCCGTTACACACTATAATATAAGGTGTTACCGAAGCCTGAAACCATGGATTCCATTCATGTTCCATGAACGTTTTTAAAAAAAATATTTTTGTAAACTTTTTAATATCTACCTACATGTTTTCTAAGTACAAATCCCAAAACTCTATATTAAAAAAAACAAAAAACGTAACGTTTTATGTAAGTTAAAGTAGAGTAATGATTACAATCTACCTACTCAATTTATTCAGAGTAATGTTACCTTTCATTTAATCTTTAATCTGATAATTATTTATTCAAACTATTTATAAATGTGAATGTGACTCGAAATTATGGAAAAACATGAGCAGTGTGAGTTTTTGCATTTGCACTGACTGACAAAATCATACGGAGATACACGTATATCCAATTGTATAGGTCTTTTGTTTACATTAACTCGCTCAAAGACTCCAATTTCAATTTATTTATTTGTTTGCTATGTACGTTACAAAGATGGTAAGTGCATACATTTAGATCGTCACATTTGCCAGTAGTGGCGTGCAAGATTACATAAGGCACAACCGATACTAAGCAAATGCTTACAAAAATTCACTTAAAAGCTACACAATTAGTTCAACACATCATAGTGGTAGGTATATCAAAATATCATATTGTAGCAATGTCAAAAATTGTAAATGTTATTGGAAATGTTTTTACTTTAAATTCCGCAATGCGTATGGTCTCTGGTTGCGTAAGGTTGGCAATGCTAATATTACCACCATAGCCATACCATACCAGCAGTTAGGATTAGGTATATAATCTCTGCCATCAGCCTAGGTTTTTCCACTGCTGAAAATAGGTTTTTCTGGCGGATCTCCACCTTACGCAGTCCTCGGCTCTTCTCATTGAACCACCACCGGCGAACTTCTTCGAGTCGTCGTTCCACCTGGCCAGAAGACGTCCTAAACTGGGTACTTGGCCTCCATTCGAGAATTCCTCCACCCCATCGGTTTATCGGTCCAGCGCCAAATAGGTATGACCTGCCCATTGCCCTTTAAGGGCCATTAAGCCATTGCCAGCCATTATTGAGACACTAGTAAATAACGAGTGCACGCTGCGATCCAACAGCCGCTGGGCGCGCTCGACTGGCCACATTACCCTTCTCTCATAGAAGACTACCATGAAATGTACTGCATTTCCCACTTTATCTTATTCCCCTAATGTACGTACGTGTTTCGGTAGTGAGTGGGATATGCCAGAACTGCCAGAGCCAAATCAATTCCTATAGCTCCAAAGGTAGGCATCTCATCCGAGGGCGTGCCAACGTTTGTCATTTTGGACCAATGTTGGCATGTATCGCGGATCTCTATGGGCGACAGTATCCACTTACCATCAGATGGACTGTGCCCTGCCGTGGGACCTTGCAGGCTGATACAAGTACCTAATTTTACGAAACTAATAATATTGATTTATTTTCTGAGTCTTCCTAAATTTAAAAATAAAATCGTTTAAATAGAAATTACTTTGTTTTTGTTGATGTATTATATTGTAAGTAGAACTTTTTATATACTTGAAATACTTCAATTCAAATTGTTTTAAGTAGCTACTATTAGCTTTTACACCTTTGTGTTTTGTATTTGAATGTTGACGTTGCTTACAAGTGAGGTGACACTTAGCTGTACATCCATTTTAGAATTGTAACTTTTACATTATTTTACTAGGGTTTACTTCGTTGTTATATAAAGAAATAGTCAAGTTCACTTGCAGAATGTATGACGAAATGTGCGTATGATTTCTTTCGTCACAGCGCGGTGTAACCCGAGCTTCATGTACGACTAAGATTTATTTTATCTTGAAGTTGAGGTTATGAAATATATAATCTATACATATAATAAAACTGTGGAACCAGCGTGTCTGTACATATTTACCAAAAACTAATTGGGGGCGATGAAGGAAGAGTATCAGAATACAAAAAGATGATTTTGAAAATTTTAGTCTGTCTGTTTGTCTGTTTCTCTGTTCGAACACGGTAATCTCCAAAATTTCTGAACGAATTTTAATGGGTTTTAATTAAGCTTAGCTTGGCGCTTCGAATAGGCTTTGATTTATCAAAATCGGCTGACGGGAATAAAATATATCCCAATTTAGAGATTAAAAATTAAAATTTCACGAGTACGAAGTCGCGGGTGCAGCTAGTTATTTAATAAAAGTATAACGCAGTATTCTCTCCTTCGCCTAAATAATTATTTTGAGGCCATGTGGCGTTAACATTGAAGATAACTTTCAAACTCTCAATTCTGAGCAGTTGCGTGCTTACAAGGTGATTGAGTTTTTATAGCAGATTATGTTTTTCTGGTTCATTAGTCAAAACTTCAGCGAAACAAGAGTGAAGTATAGCAATTAAACAACTTTGAACGGTTTAAATCGCGTATATTTGACATTATTTATATCCCGACGTTTCGAACACTTAGCAGTGGACGTGGTCACGGGGTGACGGGGTATATTTGATAATGTCAAATATACGCGATTTAAACCGTTCAAAGTTGTTTAATTGCTATGTATAGTAATCGCGAAAACCTAAGAAAATATTAAGAGTGAAGTATATTAAGGGCTTCGACTTTCGAATTAGGAAAAAAACGCATTGTATTATCTCGACTAAGGTTAACCCCTGTGAACACGGATTTATTTATATTTAAAATGAATACTTACTTATCAAAACCATGCACCTAGTTTGAGCTATTAATACCGTAGGTATATCAAGTTGTATATCTGATTCTGCAAGGTCGGCGGCGCGCCCGCACACCCCCTGGTGTTGCAGGTGTCCATGGGCGGCGGTAACACTTACCATCACGTGGGACCGCATACTCGTCCGCCTACTTCCCTATATATAAAAAAAGTAATATGTGTAGGTATAATATCAAGCAAGTAGTGAATGTCACATTTTAATGTCAATTATTTTAATACAGACTTGTCAGTATCAATATTAAAAATGTTAAAAATCATAAGAATATATTATTATCGAGTAACTCCACCAGAAAAGCCTCATCAATTCATCACGTACCAGTTTTAAGAAAATGCTTATGGCTCATTTACACAAGGAGAGTATCTAGAACGCGAGTTTCTCGAACATGGGTCAAAAGCTAGTATAAATAACAGTTATTATCAGTATCTGATCACTGTTATCCCTGTTATCTTCGAGTTTTTATTATCATGTGAACAGTTGCAGATTTTTTTTTTTGTATAGAGAAGAGGGCGTACGAGCAAGCGGTCCCACGTGATGGTAAGTGTTACCGCCGCCCATGGACACCTGTAACACCAGGGGGTATGCTGGCGCGCCGCCGACCTTGCAAATTCCTATTCGCAGCTTTCTTGAAGAACCCCATGTCGTAGTTTGATGGGAAGACCTCTTGAGGCAGTTCGTTCCACAGCCTACGGGTTCGCGGTATAAAATAATTTTTGGACCGAACAGTGCGCGACACCTCCGTATCTAGGAAATACGAATGGACCGCACTTCTGTGACGGGAGGTGCGGTTGTAGAAACCCATCAGAAAAGCCTTAGTTTCTCAAACATCGGTCAAAAGCTAGTATAAATAACAGTTATTATCATCATCTAATCACTGTGATTCCTGTTATATTCGAGTTTTTATTATCATGTGAACAGTTGTAGATGAGAATTGTATGTAGTTTGGTCGCATACGGGAATCGGATACAATATTCTCACCACAACCTTTCAAGAAACTCTCCTTGTGTAAACGAGCCATTAAAAAACATTTATTAAAAGCGGAAAATATTGATATGGCATTATAAAAAAATGTATTAAAAATCATGTTTAATGAACATATTCTTCCGGGACTGAAAGACGTCGAAGGCGTGACACTCGAAGTTGTTGACCATTATGACCACCTTGGTCAAACAATCCAACTAGGCAAGTTCAACTTTAGCAAGGAGGTCGATAGACGCATTCAATTTGGATGAGCAGCATTTGTGAAAATGCGTCGACTCTTCTCGTCGCCTATACCACAATGTTTGAAGTACGTCCTGAGGGTTATGACGTATGGTGCCGAAAGGTGGCCTCTAACGGTAGGCTTGAATCATAAGTTCAAGGTCACTCAGCGAGCTATGCAGAGAGCTATGCTCGGAGTTTCTTCGCGGGATTGAATCCGAAACGCAGACATTCGCCAAAGAACTGAAGTCACCGACGTGGCTCGTAGAACCGGCATGTTGAAGTGGTAATGGGCAGGTCATATTTACCACAGGACCGATAACGGATGGGTAGACGAGTCCTCGAATGACCACGTACCCGGAGGTGGTGTGAGACGACCTCCTGCCGGGTGGACCGTCGACTTAAAGAATTTATCCGGTGGTGGTTGGATGGGAAGAGCCGGGGATCGTGTGTGGTGGCAAGCCTTGGGAGAGGCCTATATCCAACAGTGGAGAGACCATAGGCTGATGATATGGTATGGCATTAAAAATGCGTCAGGCATTTCTAATATTATAGTGGGATGAAATATTTTGTTTTTAATTTCACGAAATAAAATATTTATTATCCAAATTATCCAAACGCAATGATTACAATAACTAGTTGTAATATATACGAGTAAACATATACTATAAACATATACATATACGAGCGCTTATTGAAAAACGGCAATGAACCCGAGTTCAAAACTTGACATTGACTTGAGGAAATGTAACCAGTTGTTAAGACCAGTTGTTGTATATGGGGTGCTTTCAACTTGCTTTAAAATCTTTATTTGTATTAAACTTGGTACAGGATGCAGGTGTTTTTATCCAAATAAATATAGTTCCATAAGCTTTACCATAGCTAGCATACTATTGCTGGCAAGATTAAATATAAATTTTGCATTATATTTAATCTTTGTAGTTTTTTCCTCATGTATGTCAGTTTTCATTATTTTTTTCTTATGGACGAAGGCGACAGACAAGCATACAGTCCACCTGATGGTAAGCGGATACTGTCGCCCGTAGACGTTTTAGGAGATTTTACCCCAAGGACATTTTTTATTTGTTTTGGCGTCTTCTATCGATCGATGTCCCAACGCCTTTGAATTTTACCAAATTTTTCATACAAATCTGTTAAGTAAAAAGCATAAAAATAAGTCATTTACGAAATTGTGTTCTTGCAAAAAATAACATTATTTTTTTGAGTTTTTACCAAATTTTTCATACATATTTACTAAATACAACAATTTTTATACTTTTACAGTGAATACATAATAACATCATGCATGAATTACCTCGGAATTATGAGCAAAGACATCTTGTCATGTCTATGCATCCTGTATAGATATTCTATATCGAAGGCTCCATAGCACCCTCAGCCGTGTTATGTCGAAATTTGATTTTACCATTATTTATAAGAGCATTTCAAACTACGCATACTAATTTTTTTCATAATTATATCGCCAAATTTAAGAAAATTATTAGTTTTATAAAAATATTTCTTTATAAAGATGCCTGTAAAAAATAACAAGCATATAAATCTCACTTTCAAGAAAGTAATAATGATTAACATTAAATTGTTCTAATGGGAATTTATTAAAACTCCTTATCAAAATAATAAAAACTTATCCAACATTTTATAGGTTTTTTTATGTACTGAAAAATTATCATTTTTGGGTTATTATGACTTTATTCCACTGAGGGTGCGATTTATCTGTTTGTTTCAGAGAGTGAATACAACAGAATGCCCCCTCTATACTCGTTGGACGAGTATGACTCATGTCTGATGGAACCAGAAGGGTTGTACTGCGTTGTCGATATCGATTTGTTCTCCGATGGAATGTCGGAACTCATGAACATTATACATGTGAGTATTAAGTAATTTTCAAGGTGGTAGCACAGCGGGTGGAGAGATCGACCTTATGTAGGTTGTCCGGGATTTTCGGGATCGTCCCGGCGTTGGTCGCTGTGTACCGTGTACAGGAATTTAAGCGGTATCTCCAGGATATGTGTACTGATAAAAGGTATGGTAATCCTCAAAACACGAAATTATCGTCGTCGGCTCCACACGTATGTTTGTGAATCACAATTTTGTTAATACTTTGGTCTGGTGCGCAGATAGTCTGGTCATTAAAACGCGATCATTAAAAAGAGGGGTGAATTTAGAAAAAAATATATTGTTTACTCTCATAACGCTACACCCAGTGGCCTACACTAGGATTTCCATTGGCCTAGAGACACAGAAACTAACACAATACCCGGAACATTTGTTCCGGAACGGTTCGATAACATTTCTCTTTAAAAAAATGAATGTTCCGTGGGTCCTAGATACGCGTAGAGAAACAAACACACCACACAAGAAATGAATGGCCGGTCGGGAATCGCAGCCTGGATTTTTTGCATAACAGATAATAAGTTATATTGTTGAGTGGTAGGTATATCGTCGGACAAAATAACTTTGCATGCTTACAGTATTTTACTAGAGCTTTAAAATAAATGGCTTATTAAGATGCCTATCTAAGATCTAAATGCATTATAACAAGACAGTAATTCTCCAAATTGACGTTCATCGACAGTTATTCTGACCAATCTTTGTTTCATAATTTTGTCTTTGTGTTGAACAAATGAGTCTATTGCATTCTGTCTTTTATTATTTGTGCACATATAATAAAATAACTATTTGTATGCAATAAAGAGTATTTATAATTATTATTAAAAGCCATTAAAATTGTTCTTTAAGTGTTATACTTATAAATTCTTTTTTTGTTGTGAATAGTATAGATATACTCGTAGTTTTCTGCCTCGTATACATGCAACCGGATATGTTTAACATTCTTATTAAAACAATTGAATAAACCGCAAGAACATTAAACATGTATGGCACGTGATGTAATACTAGCGGAATCAGTACTGTATCGTATCTCAGTACAGGAAAATAAGGGAAAATGTCTTCATAAATTTGTTTTTAGAATAAGTTTCTTCTTATAATCCTATTTTTTTATTCATAATCTAAAAACATACATCTAGATCTTATAAATTGTAACTGTCACACTGTCTCGGTTCTCTTAACTCCCTTTTAACATATGATGTAATTAAGTTAAATATTGTAGCTTAAATTATGTATATATTGTATATGTATATAGGTCGGCAGCGCACCCGCTTATGTATATATTGTATATGTATACAGGTCGGCAGCGCGCCCGCAAGCATGCTGGTGTTGTAGGTGTCCATGGGCGGCGGTGGCTACTTACCATCCTGTGGCCCGCCCGCTCGTCTACCATTATAATAAAAAAATGTGCATTAATCGCCGGGAGTCTCGTCACGAGTATGTCTGGTGTGAAGACCCTCAACAATCTACAGTTTATCTAGCCTAATCAAAACTACCTGCATACTGTCTTCCCATCAAACATATTGGTGAGGAGACATCCAGCAATCAACGCACAATATACATTTGTTATATAGCAGGGGTGGCCAACACAGTTCTACAAGTTACAAGTTAGAACAGTGTTCTGCTTTAAAAAAATCTGACCTGTTACGATCGACTCAATTGTGCTTTAGTGGGATGAATAAAACAATAATTAGCTTTTTATGAATATCAATAATGTGATAGTACAATTAATATCAACAGATAACAAAAAATAATGACAAGTTTGTGCTTTCATTTCTTTGATAATGTTAAGCTTAACGAAAATTTTGATACCGGCCAATAATTTCAATTTCTTTTCGCGATCGACCGGTCGATCGCGATCGACTTGTTGGCCATCCCTGTTATATAGGTTATTATATCACATGTCAAGAGAGCATTATTGTCAACAAACTGTGCTATAGTTTGGCAGTTACAATTTATACAATTAAAAAAAAACAACAACATATTTCCAAGAATTAAGTCCACAATAACTGGTCGACCTATATATTAGATGAGATAATTTAATAAAAAGCATAATAACCCAGTTGTAATCACGTTAATCACTGTGTTCACTTGAACAATGCCAGTGGCTTACTTAAAGCAGACAACTTGATCTAAGCCCTCTAATCTAAGCCTTGATCTAATTCCTTGTTATTGTTAGAAAAAATAACGTATTTAATTACTGTCATTCCTGTTCTCAATCTAATACTATGATTAATTTAATTATTAATTAATTTAATGATTAATTATTTATATTATAACGTACATTTATCTGTACAGAAATATCTGTACAAATACAGTACAGTCAATATTGTACAGAAACTCTGGACAAAGCTCCGTGGTTTCTTTGTGTCTATTATTGTTTGATAACTACTTTTTTCATAACTACATTGATAAATCTATATATAAAAAACAAAGTCGGGTTAGTTACACCATTTATAACTCAAGAACGGCTGGACCGATTTTAATGATCTATGATTTGTTGGATTCGTCTCCGCCCCGAATAGCAGAATAACTATTAAAAAATCTGAAAAATTCAAGGAAAAAAATAAATATAAAATTAATCTAGAAATAGGTATATTGAAATAAACACATGACAACCACTGTCAAATCTATTAGTCTCATGCGGTACGAAGTTCGCTGGGCCAGCTAGTTATATGATAAATCAATATGTTTATATCATACAGTTAGTAGCAAATAGTCGTGTAACGTGTTGCAATGCAATGCGATGCAACCAGCCCTTTAAGTATCCAGTGCTGGGCACAGACCTCTCTATGCACATTGTGTCGTGCATGAGGGATGGCGTGCCCACGCCATCAACGCTTGCCGTTTGCTTTCATGGTTATGTTATAATTGGTTTCTAGGAAAGGGCAAATATTTAATTAATATTGTGCTATATAAATATGTACAGGAATGCTATATGTACATGTTATATATATGAAAGGTTGATAGAAATGACACAAAATATTGTGTAGATATTGCAAAATAAAACTATGTAATTTTCAGGGCTACTCAGAACAAACAATGAAACATTTCAATCACACACAGATACATAGAGGCGTGTGTGTCACAGAGACTTGCAAATACTTTGAACAATATTCCAATTCAACAAGGGACCTAAACGCGACCCTTCAAGCATGCCTCAACGACACATTATGGAAGCACTACCAAATTCAAGGAAAATTAGCTCAAATAAGATATTGTGAGAAGGAAGGCGAACAAATAAATCTGGACATAAGTGACATAATTGTTGCCGTTGTTTATTTGGTTTTAATATTACTCAACATTATCGGAAGCTTCTATGATATCCAAATGTGCAAGGAAAATGAAAAGTTAGGTAAGAAACGGTGATGAAGTAATTTTTCTAATGATTCGTTGTGCATTAATTTTTCCAAAGAATTTGACATGTACAACATATCCTACGAGTTTTATTTGTTTCTGGACAAAGAACTAGGAAATTACAGCGAAAAATATCAAATATAGCCGATGACGTCACAGTTAGGACTCTATGGACTTTTACTTTTGTCGGAAAAGTATAATGTATAAAAAAACGTAATGTCACCACAGATCAAAATAAACTTCACTGTCACCTGTGATCGAGCTAAACAAACAAAAACATAACCTCTATTTGTGGCAATGATCTCCTTGTTGTGAACTGACTGCGATTTATTTTTTTTTCTTTCTGAACTTGAATTTCTGGTTATTTACGATAATAATGCATTCGAATATGCACAATGAATGTTGCTGCTCCATTTGTAACGGGAAAATTCCACTAATTTGCTTAAAATTGATACATGTATGATTGTGGAGTACATGAAGACCTGCGAGTCCTCTGACAAGGCTATCCACTCAGCCGTTATTGTGACGTCACGCGACTTTAAAATCATCATCATCCCTCTATCATTATCATCTTTCTAACACTGCCACTTTGTGGTTCAATCTATATTGGTCTACTTTACACAAAAATTAGGATGTTAGAAAAATTACACCATCCCCATTAAACATTCGCTGCCATTCCATGATTCTGTGGCATGACTCCAGAGACATAAAGACAAACAAATCATTCAAATCAATAACATACTTAAATTTATTGAATTATTAATTAAATAATTTACGGGAATTGAATTTGGAGTAGGTAGTTTGACTAGTTTGGGATTTCTTACCGTGCTTACATACATAAAGGATTACATACATATTTTTACGGAAACAAGAAAATTAAGAAACTTTAATCAAGAAAATAATAGAAAGTATTAATGCAGTATCTCTTTCTCCACAATTGATCCCATTGATACTTCATTTCCCATTGATATCAATTTATACTTCGATAAATTGATAATTTATGTAAATGTCTGAAGTACTCGTAGATTGATAAAATCTGTCCACAACAGAAACCGTCACAGAATAAAAACAACAATATGAAATAAGTTTTTAACACCTCCGTGGTACTAGTCAGGTACTAGATTGAAGTTAAGCTATAAGATAAGCTTTGGATTTTTCACACAAAGCCCCTGAGTATGTAACCTTTATAACTTATTGATATCAAGATGACAATAATATTATTCTAATAATAATATTTTTACTTCGAGAATAGCCTTTATTATTAATAATAACAACATTTCTGACCAATTTAAATTGGCCTTTTAAATTGAAATAGCTCTGTGTTTGAAATTTGTTATTTTGCATTATCCAATGCCACTGTGAGATATGATTTGCTTTAGTTTGCTTGAAATATGAAACAATCCTTTTCCGTTTGGTTCTTTGCCATCTTTGCTACTGTTGGATATATTTACCTAAGTCTTATCCAAATCAAGTACCACTACTTGATATTCATTTCCAAGGCTCGTCCATATGAGCTAATAATTACGATTTGCTGTCCAACAATTAAATGTGACGTTATCACTGCTGCGGCATCTTCCCCATCCCCCTCCCCTCCCTCCCTCCCTGGGGGGAAATGGGTTTCGTTATTTAAAAATTCTGTTTAAATAGAAATATGCTCTTACATCTAATCTTTAAGGTGGAACAATAACAAATGTCTCAAAATCTGGGAACCCTTTTATCAGGTAATGTCATACGAAATAGTATTCGAATAAAAAGAATTAATGAAATGAGCAGATAAACAAATTCCGAATGAGCAGCAAATTAAAAGGTGGATTAGGATTAGGTTCTCTGGTGACAAAACAAGAAATTCTTATTTCTTTCCCACGTCGACTTTCCGATCACATTCTTAGTAATCTAACATTATTTTCTTCAGTTATTCAAAATACGTTGTTTTGTTGGTCATGAATCATGACTCATGATTTACTGCTCATTTAGTAGACTTTTACTGCTCATTTAGTAGACTTTAGTAGTTGCTGCTCGATTAAATAAAAATCTAAAATAAATGTTAGAGTTACACGTACGCTTGTTTGTTTTCAGGTAATCCGTATTTATTAGCGTTCTCTATGCGTCGAAATTGGACAAGATTAACAGCTTCAAGTAGTGAAGGATCAGAGTCGCGACTCTCAAGCCTGAAAGTATTTAACGGCTTCAGGTGAATATCTGTTAAAACCTTTTTATTCATCCTTCTACTTATCCTTTGCAAATCTTTTCTCGTCCTCCCTAATACCCATGCTTCACGTTTAAGCTCCCTAACTCGCGACTTTCTCAATCTTTTTCCCATTTCCTGGTATCCTGGTACGTACGAAACATATTTCCTAAAAGGGGGATGGGATGGGGATGAGAGGATATAATGTGATAAGGGTCTCATTTTTTATTTTATTCTTTCCTCATTTTCAGGACTTTGACGATGGTGTGCGTGTTCTTTTCTCACACAGTCCTTGTCATGGCGTACTCGTATGTAGCCAATCCGTTGTATATAGAGAAGGTAATTACCAATATTTACCCTATAATAAATATCTGTTAGTTTCTATTAGAATTCACCGTCACCAGTCATTTTATCGTCCACTGCTGCACATGGACCGCTTCACGCAAATTGTCCTGTGCACGAGGGATGTGTGGTCTCAAAACGGCACTCTGGTCAAGCAGGATGGTGAGTATAGTTTTTTAGAGTTGGTGAATTGCGACGTTTGCTCAGACTTTAGAGGGGGTTCTTAGCAAATAAACGACACCCAGTCTTCCCTCCAGCAATTTATTTATCGGTAAAATCTATATATATATATATATATATAAAACAAAGTCGGGTTAGTTACACCATTTATAACTCAAGAACGGCTGGACCGATTTTAATGATCTCTGATTTGTTCGATTCGTCTCCGCCCCGAATAGCAGAATAACTATTAAAATATGTATATGAAATATACACGGAAAAAAGAAAAGGAAATTAATCTAGAAATATATTGAAATAAATAGAAAAAGAATTGGTAAGCGCCATCCATCTGTTGGGCTACCACAGCAACGCGTGGCTGGGCACAGCTAGTTAGTAAATAGAAAATAACAACACCGAAACAAAGGAAAGGCACTTAAGGAACTGATTATTATAAAAACAAACTATGTATATAAAAACGGACCATTAAAAACTACTTAACTTAATATGGTGTTTTTTTATAAAGGTGTTTTTATGCAGCATTGCAGTAACATGCGCAATTACAAGCCTTTTAGGAGATATTCACAAACATACAGATACACAAGGCTTTATCGAAGTGTAATAGGCACATATTTACAGATAGAAATTAGACAACAGAATGAATCAAAAAATAATAGGGTCAAAGAGTTTGAAGTAAATTTGAATTTATGTTTTTCATTAGTGGCCAGTGGTTAGGATTTAGCAGCAAGAAGGTCGGTAAAGGACAATACTTGAAAGTTGTTACAGTAGTTCCTCAGGGTAGCGGCGTTGTTATCCCTTAGTCGCCCTTTATCTGTCCCTATTTAAGGGAGCGACACTGTGGTGACGACTGTACGTTATTTCCATACTTCTTCTTCACAGTCGTACGAGGATCCTCTCAAACAGATTCTGTTCAACGGCAGCCTGGTCACACACACCTTTTTCGTAATGTCCAGTTTCTTGCTTGCGTACAACTTCCAACTGTATAGCGAGAAGAATGATCTCAAATGGATACATCTACCTAAAGGGATCTTGCTTAGATGGTTAAGGTAAGGCTTTTCACCTTCTGTATCATTTTGATTAAGTTTCAGCTAACATAGTTCCACCGATAGCCAAGATAGTCAGTCTAGAATTTTGTGAGGCACTTAAATTCAGAAGTCTTTGTATATTCTTGCCGACCTTTAGGATTTCTGGTACCGCTGATGAGTCACCAGCATTTTATTATTTAGTGCTGGACACGGGCCTTATGCACATTGTCTTGTACACGAGGGATATGACCATAAACACGGCACGCTGTGTGCGGGCGACGGGTTGATGAGTGCACTTTTGTAGAAGTGTTCCTTAGGGCTTGTAGTACTCTTGATGAGTACTGACGAGTAATATATTCTTATAGAGAAGTTTATTTATTGAGGTTTAGCTGAAAAACTGCTACGTCACACGTAGTACAAGTTTGTTTAACAGCACAGACAGCACAGGGAAATACAGTTTGAATGAACAACCCTGTTTGTCTTGAGGATGTGAAGAAAGGAGGAATGTTGGAAGTAAACCTTTTTAAATTGTGACGTACTCTAACAGTTTGTTATGGAGAATATTTTCTTACGGGTAATATGTATACGTGTGGTAATGTATTGGCCATGCGGTCAGGCATCACTCCATCTCTACACACTACATACAGTTCAATCTATCATCCTATCAATTGATAACTTGTAATGCTCTTGAATCCTTGTTTCGAGATTCAAGTAAAATCGTTCATAATATTCTGCCACAATGAAAATTTAAATTCTTGTCACAGACGTCAAAATATCTCGACAAAATACAAAATTCCCTTGATACTGGTAGAAATACCGGTATAAATTATTTTATACCGCGAATCCG
The DNA here is from genome assembly GCA_914767545.1 of Sesia apiformis. Lineage (NCBI taxonomy): Eukaryota > Metazoa > Arthropoda > Insecta > Lepidoptera > Sesiidae > Sesia > Sesia apiformis. The sequence goes on from OU611964.1 coordinate 1,225,339, forward strand.
TAGGCTGTGGAACGTAGGCTTTAGAATTAAGTTAAAAGGGACAGATAATATAACATCATCGAACTGGAAAAAGACCTATTTATTAGGAAAATAGCTTTAAACTAACAGATCAGGGCAAGCGGTTATTGTCGCCCGGAATCTTGTTATATACCAACATAAGGTTGGCCGTTGTTGGTGGCATTAGTGAAATCTTCACATTCCTCAGACGCTAGATACTTTTCAGGATTTGGGAATCAAAATTTACAGAAAGAATTAGAAAATATGAATTAGAAATATGGCTATGACAACCCTTACTTATTCTGAAACAAGTTGGTACAGACGGCAAAATAGATAAGTTTGCAAGCAACTAGACTTTCTCACTACGCACAACAACGCGCACATATAGATAGATACGACTTTATTAGTTCACTGGAACAAAATTTTACTGATGGCTATCATAGCTTCAGGACCTTAGTTGGCTGAGCCTCGAGTTATAGTTGTGTTCTCTGTTGTACTTATAATTAATTGTTGATATTACAGTATTACCATAAGTACAAAGGCGGTCTTATTCCTAGAAGGAATCCCTTCCTTTGACTACCTTAGATTACCGAGAGGATGTAATTAAAAAGCAGGTTACAACATATATAACATACATACACAAGGGCTGGATTTTATCCAGGGTGAGGCAAGGCATATAATTTTCTTATAATTTAAATAGAAGTAGTGTATTGCAGAATGTCCGTTACGACCCAAATAAATAAAAAAGGTTGACTAATTTGTGAATAAAATCTATTGCATGCAAAGTTATATATTTTGCCGTGTGTACGTGTCACAGCAAAATTCGGTGTCATATCAGAATATCCTGAATCATTTCTCAGGCTAACCCCGCCGTACGCACTAGTGTTGGGCACCATTACCACGTGGATGCGGCGCGTGGGCAGCGGCCCGCTGTGGCGGCTGGTGGTGGCCAGCGAGGCGCGCGCGTGCCGCCGCTACTGGTGGGCGCACATACTGTATCTTAATAACTACATCTATAGCGACGCGCTCTGTGCTCCGCAGACTTGGTGAGCGGTTTGTATATCATCATTGTACAAATATTAGTTTTCTTCTTCCTTTGGTTAATGGCGGTATCAGTGAACTACGACTATTATGTTTTCTTATTTCAGTCAATGCAGAAATGCTAACTGATACCGAAAATATTGTTTTCGTTAATAAAATAAATATATTGAGTGACTGAAATATTTTAGAATGTTTAATCGAGTAATAATGCTCATTACCTCTATTGATATAATTTCTCAACGCTTTGAATTGAAACATTAATTAGGTACTCTAGACGATGATCTCGGGATTAGTCCACTTTTTCTTTCACTGCCACATCTATAATGACGCGCTCTATGCGCCACACACTTAGTGAACAATTTGTTTAGCATCATTGTCAAAATATTCATGTCCCTCTTCTTCTTTGAGTTGATGGCAGTTGATATGTCAGAGCCTCCCAGCCCCAGTTGATTGCCATCCCATCCTATCCTATCCCTCCCCATATTTGTGTACAGCAGCATTCTCCGGTAGGTACTGGTTGGTGGGGGTACGTGTCCTCTAACTCAACAGCTAAGTACATCTATAACGAAGCGCTCTGTGCGCCGCAAAACTTGGTGAGCTGTTTGTATTTGTAAAATGTCATTATACGATGCATGCGCACACACAAACCCACACCCACACACAAATACAGAGAGAGAGAGATAGAGACATATACAGAGTCACTCAAAGACACATAGAAAAAACCAGAAAACGGTTTTAAAACCAGTTCTAGCATCAGCTAAAATGTACCTATGTATACTTAATATCTTACTTATACTCGTACTATACTTAAATTAGTGTTTAAGTCGGAAAAATTCCTTTTTTCCTCTTAGGTGTTTTTTTGTACTTTGCAGGTATGTGTTGGGCAATAAATGTTTTTCTTTCTTTCATTATTGAAACACTAACGATCCATCGGTTAAAGCCAAGCCAAGTGTAAAGAATTAAAAAAAGAAGGCAACACAGTAAAATTATTTCAAAAAGAGATAAGAAAGAATTTGAGGAGTGATGGGATGGGGAAAACTCTTCGTCCTTCTTCCTATGCCCCATCCTCCCCAACCCTCTCTCCAAATGTGCACCTAAATCTCCGGGTAAGCAGCACATCCAGCACGTTTGTCATTCTGGACTGATGTCGGCATGTATCGCGGATGTCTATTGTTGACAGTATTCACTTCCAACAAGGTGAACTGTCCATTCGTCTGCCATATTTTGTCTATAAAAAATCAATTATAATGTGTTCTGTAATTAACCATTACAATGGATATCAAAAATTAATTATTATGTATGTCAGGAGGGTATCTTTTATTCTCACTAACTTTCTATTAATCGCGTGAAGTATTTGTAGTTTCTTGCCCATTATATGTGGAGAGAGTACACGCAACGGGTGTAGGGCGGGGGCGGGGGCGGGGGGGGAGTTGGTCTCCGGTTCCTAATGTTTAATTATTAAACACTTATTTTGTAGAAGTTATGAGCATGAAAATCATTTTCAGGTACTTAGCGGCAGATACACAGCTATTCTGTATAGGGCTCTTCCTGTGTGTGGCTGTGCGTAGTTCAAGAGCTAGAAAATGGTCCCTACTTGTGTTGTTCCTGGTTTCCCTGGTGATTGTGGCAGTACACACGTACTTACAGGACCTGGAGGCTGTAGTTATGCAGACGCCCGAGTAAGTATTTTATTAGAAGAAAAAATAAAGAGAAACTTCCACCTTCTAGTGTTATTTTAGCCTTACACGAAGTGTTTCGAACAAATAAATTATACAACAATTTGACTCCCATATTAATATCTTGAAATCAAAACGCTTTGAATTTTTAAAAATAAAGGAATACGTTGCAATATGTAAAATAACGTATAATAATAAATGGAGTGTGACGATGCCAATGACCCCATTGGGCCACACTAAGATTCCCTGTGTCGTGGATACACACTCAGACCCTAACAAACATTTGTCTTTAAACAAATGAATGTCCGACTGCGAATCGAACTAGGGACCTTTTGCCCAACAGGCAGGGTCCTGTGACATTATCGTGTCGGCGTGTCACAGCCGCACGCGCGCCACCCTTGACTCCATATGCAGCCCACCGCTCTCCATCAGTAAGCAGTGCTGCAGTTGGATACCAAGCCTAGATATCTGGATGTTTGAACTGATATAACATAGTACTCACCGGTCTGCTTAGGACAGTTGACTCTGAACAAGTGATGGTTCCCCCACAGTATGCGGCCGCGTGTCCAAGCCGCACTCGCGCCACCACCGGCGTGCCGTTGATGAAGAACCGGGCTGCGGCTACCGGCTCCATTTGCAACCCGCCGCCACTGCCAGTAGGCAGTGCTGCGGTTGAATACCAAGCCCGGATAGTTGGGTATCCGCTGAACTGTCTGCGCCGACTAGTGTTCGGTCTGGAACAAGTGTCATGTGATCAATGCTGATAGATGTAGGGACACAATATGCACATGGTGTCGAAGGCCGAACCACCGTGCGCCCCCGTTCCCTTCAGTCGTCTCCCGCCCACAATTCCATTAAACAGTTTGTTTTGTAATAGGCATGATGACGGATTTTAAAATCCGCTTCTATAATATAGATTCACGTCTACTGTTTCCGAAAATAACATTATTTCAGCAATAAAATAAGTTTTAACGCAAATTATGCATTTTTTTTCTATCTACTTTGAATTATGCGCGAAAACACTCGCAGGTGTCATGGCGTCGCTTGTGACGTTACACCTAGGTAAACGTAGGTAGGTAAATCAATCGAAGTTCAAGCGACACGGTGATGTTTCATGAGGCGTGACGTCATTCGCTCTGATTGGCGTTTTAGTTAACATGGCCGAATGCAGTATTTTATACTTTTATTTTATTGAAAATATTATTAATCTCAATGTTTACATTAAAACTGGTTAATTTATTAGAATTCTTTCAACATATTTTTTTCTCTAAAATCATTTATTCTTTAATTCTTTGATACTGTCATCATGCCTATTGTGTCAAAATAATATACCTACGCCAAATAAATTATTTGAATGAATGAGAAATTTATTTGCTATAAAACGACACACATAATGATTAAAAAAAATAATTTGAGGAAATTTTAAAGAATAATTAATACAAACTGCGTCATTTTGTCGTCAAGAAATACATTATTTTTGTTATTACCTAATAATCGAGGTTATATTGTCGAACGTAATCAAGTATTTAAAGATTTTATTTAAATTTTGGCAGTGGCGTATAACGATTTTCTACAATTTTTCTACAATATTCTAGAACGTACCGGTCTCTATACACTCAAGACGACACGTTTCGTCTGCTATACATAAGAGGGCATACAAACCTATCCACTTACGTATTGGGCCTGTCCGGAGGATTCCTCGCGTACCACTGGCAGAAAGAAGGGAAGAACTTTACTAAATACAAGGTAAAGTGAAATTATTTATACTCTTTGAAGTTGACGTTAAAGTTGTTTATATATTTATACTTCTCATCGCACCTCATTAAGAAAACACAGAATTCACCTTGAAACTGAGAACCTACCTACTTAGTAAAACTTGCAACTTTTTTGTTTATTGATAGAAAATTTATTGTTTTTTTTATAGAGAAAAGAGGGCGGACAAGCAAGCGGTCCCACGTGATGGTAAGTGTTACCGCCGCCCATGGACACCTGCAACACCAGGGGGTATGCGGGCGCGCCGCCGACCTTACAAAATCCTATTCACAGCTCTCTTGAAGAACCCCATGTAGTAGCTTTATTGTTTATAGATTGATAGATAGAGAGTAGAAAGTTTATTTCGTTCTTACTAAACTACAATGGTTAATGGTCCGTGATGAGAAAAGAAATGGGTCAAATGGTACCTTATCTGTAAAAGATTAAATTTATAAAAGATGCACAAGTCACTTTGATTCCTTAACTATAAAATGAGTCGTTCTTTTTTGTATTTATATCAGTAGGAAACTCGTAGTTGTGGGAACGCCACATGTCGTTTTTCGTGATTTTAGAGATATTTCAATTTTTTTTTCTCAATTACTGTGATACATGTTTTAATTCCGGAAGACACAAGATTTAGTTCAACTCTTTAACTAATCATATAATTTTTATTTCTACGAAATATTATACGAAATATTTTATTTGTTTATATAGGGGAACGCGAGAGCATGTTTCGCTTAATGGCCCCTTAAAAAGCACTGCATTAAATAATCCTTATTAATTACGTCAAAAAACTGTACTGTGTAAAATATCTCAATTAGAACTCGTATCGTATCTTGCAGAAGTACCGCTGGGTGGTATGGTTGCTGTTCCCCCTGGGGGTGGGGGTGATCCTAAGCGGGGGTATATTCTACACAGATGGGAGTGCTCCCCCCACTCTACTGCGGGTCACGTATGCCACACTGTACAAGCCTGTCTTCCAACTGCTCATCGTCATCCTCATCATCAGTTGCGTTTTTAAGATGGAGAGTAAGTATTCTGAGGATCGGATAAATAAATCAATCTATCTATCTATTTATTCAATCCTTTTCCTAGACATAGACCGAGCCGTGGTAAACCTTTTTTTTTATGTGGGGAAATCCTCATGGATACCCCTCCGGTCTGGTCATAGGCGGAGAGGTTATGCCGGACTGCTACCGGCTAAAACCTCGCAGTGTTCCACCTCATCACCTTGTGCTGGGGTTACGGGAGCGCTATTGGCATTCGTCCACGACCCCAACGGTGGCGGCCCGCTAGTGCAGACCCCGGTCAAATATTTGCCGGCCAATGGAGGAAATACACCGTCCACCCAGGCAGTGCCCCTATGCCTAGGTAACCTTAATATCATTGGTGAAGCTGGACGGCATCCCAGGGCTGGCCACCAGCTACTGGTGAAGGATTTTTTATAGAGGTTTTGTCTTCCTCGCGGTCTGGGCGGTTAAGCCAAGACCCTCGGTCCCGTCTCCAGCATACGATGTATGGCGATCTCAAAGGAGAAGAAGTCTTTCTCTTGCCTGCTCAGCGGCAGAGTTAGTGCTCGCTGAGCCCGTCCTTGCCTTTCCACTGTATATGCTGGTAGCATTAAGTCCGCCCACTGTATTTTGTGCAATGAAGTGTTAAATAAACTTAAAGTAATTTAATTTATTTTTCTACGTTTTTGTTTGTTTTCTATCTCTCTCTCGTTTGTGCAAAAATGTGCAATCTCACAAAATGTGCCTGTTTGATTGTAGGCATATACCGCGGTATATTGGAATGGCGCGGCTTCAAATGGACGGGTCGCGTGTCATACAGCGCGTTCTTGCTACACACGCTCTTCCAGAGGGGACTAGTCGGCTCCCAGAGGGCGCCCACACACATGTCCGACTACTACGTGGTATGTTGTGTTGATTACTACACCATTTGTGTACTAAATACACTATTAGTACATTATTTAACTCGCCAACTCACGATCCCGCGATGTCCTCCCAATTGTAATACATCCACATTAATACGTATATGCAATAAAGTATGCAATTAGAGGTACGCTAATTCATCAGGGTGTTTCCGGATTAGCGGATGGCCAATGTTTTCTGTAGTTTGGTTGCAAACGAGAATCGTTCTGTGTATAACATATAATAAATTAAATAATTAATAATTAACCAATTTGTAATAATTTATATGTAATGTAATTTTCAGTAATAATAAATATACCTAATATAATTAACATTTGCTGTTGTCAGACAGTGGTTATGTAAATTAAACCAATAAATAAAAAAAATATTGCCGTCGGAACCGTACCTTGAGAATTTCCTTGAATAAATTAATCTTAAACCGAGGTCTAATCCTTCCGCCGATTTATCACACATTTTTTTTTGTTCCCGACTGAGCGCCCTCTGTGCTCGCTCCATACTAAACATGAACACTTGAAAGGCCACAACTGGGGCCACAAGAATTAAGACATTCCGAAAAAAGGGGCAAAATAAAGGAATTATTTTACATATTAAAACAGTTTCAAGGACAGACATGACTATTTGTTTGCACGAAACGAGATATGGCGGAACACGGAACACTTGTAACACGAGCTAACACAAGACATATGCATTACCAGCAGTGATTTGATTTAATTGATTTATATCAGATACAGTCCATATTTTGTTAGTATATAAGTCTAACAAACTATGTTAGTAGATAATTACATATAACAAGGTGAACGCGATAGAAGAGTTGAACTCCTTGAAGGCACACAAAAAACGCAGTGCTATCTTCCATTTCATTATCACAAAAAGACACTTTTAAATTTAATAAACTATCATTATTAAACCACAAAACCCACATTACACATTTTTCATGATAAAACAATTAAACAAAAGACGACTCCATTTCTCGAATGCCCGCCAAAAAATCCAATGACCTATCTGCTGAATAGTTTGTTTCTTTCCTACAGTTAATGGTGCTTTGCGGGACAATATTCCTGTCTTTCATGTGCGCGGGCGCACTGTGGCTCTGCGTAGAAGCGCCCATAGCGGGAGTTACTCGCGCTCTACTCGCGCCCAAACAAAAAGAAATAGAAAACAGTAAAATGTGAACGAACATAAATAAGTGGACTTTTTGTATTTGAGGCTCAATGAGCAACTTTTATAATTGGCAGCTGTAAATAAAAATTCAAGCCTTTTTTTATTTTCATCCACGTCAAGGACAATATTCATGCCTTTTTTATTTTGACATGCGCACTGTGACTGCGTAAACTAGTAGGCAGCTTTTTATTTGAGACTGAATAATATAATAGGCAGATGTAAATAAAAATATGCGATGAGAAGTACAGAGGTTTATTTTATTTTCCTACAGATCCAGGACAAAATATTCCTCTTTTTTTATTTCCATGTGCATGCTGTGATTGCATAAAAATGTCTATAGCGGGTGTGACGTGTCGTAGCTAGTGTGAATAGAAATAAACTGACTGTGGATAGAGGATGGACTAAATATGGAGCTTTTTCCTATTTCCCAATGTACGTATGAGTTTCGGTAGTGAGTGAAATATGTTAGTGCCCATTCCAATCCCAACATATTCTATCCCTTGCCATTTTAAAATCCTTTCCCCAAATCTATTCCTGAATCTGTAAACATAGGCGAGAGCGTGCTTATGTTTATTATCCTGGGACTGATGTTGTCATTTAGGTATCGAGAATGTTCATGTGCGACACATGCCACCACCAGATGAACTTTTTTTTATAGAAAAAAAGTGACAGACGAGCATGCAGTCCAGCTGGCGGTAAGTGGATACTATCCCCCATAGACATTACCTCCATAGAGATCTACCTTTAGAGATTCAGGAATAAATTTGGGGAAAGGATTTTAAAATGGGCAGAGATAGGATAGACATTCTGCTCCTTACCTCTTTTTTTTAAAAAAATCTAATATCCTTATTTTAAAAAATAAAAGACATTTGATTATACTTGTTTTTTTTTCAACTTCCATAAGGTGGAAAATGCAGTACATTCTATGGTAGTCTTCTGTGAGAGAGGGGTAACTCTGGTAGTCGAGTGCGCCCAGCAGCTGTCAGACTGCAGCGTGCACCCACACCCTCCGGAAATCATAATTCTTGAAATCATCAACGGGTTTTTGGTTATAATCAACCACACAGTGTGAATTGATGGATAATTATAAAATAAACAATATATATTTTATATATAGGTAGGTACATATAATAAAACAGTAAAAGGATTGAGACATATACTTAATTTTAAAAAAAATTGAGAGGTCTCTTTAGACACTACAGAACCCAGAACAGCTGTTTTTAATAAATGGTGTCTGTATGTTTGTCTGTATGTCTGTTTGTTTGAGCACCACGCAAAAATTACTGAATGGATTTTGATCTGGTTTTCACTAATTTATAGCTAAGTATCCAGATGGAAAACTGGAGTATGTGTCATCTTCATATGACACTAGGAAGTTGAGTTATAGAGGAAAATAAAAAAAATACTTTTAATAGAATTACTCTAAAACTACTGAATTGATTTCCATTCGTGGAATCCATCATGTCGGTACTTTTACCAGGTGTTAAAAATCTTTGACAGCTGCTTAGTCCACGCGAGCGAAGCCGCGTATATATGTCCTATAGAAGATGTCCCAGATTGTATGTTTCCTTAGGCCTGCGGGTTTCGTCAGAATGTTTTAATTTACCACCGAAGATCTTGTACTTAACAAGAAATTATTACAATTTGTATAAGCCAGCTTACAAATGTAAATTAAGAACAGATGCCCGCAGGCTATCATATCTCGTTACTATTACTGTTAACTATTATGAAATAATAAAAGCATTATATCTTGAATACATTTTGTCTGGTTTCGTCACGGCGCAAGCAAAAAATGTAAATCGCAATAGGCGTATACGCAATAGCAATGATGTAGAAAGTCGAATCTATACAAATGTAATAATAAGAAGTTTAATCAAAGGGACCCGCCCCCTTATTACATTACACACCTTCATACCTTTTTATGAATGATGGGGTGAGGTGGAATGTTTGATGACGTCACAATATATACAATCCTTAAAAGACCTTCCATAACTTAAATATCCTTAAAAGATTTTCTATATGTTTTAGAAGAAAAATGTTTAGACAATCGCTGTAAGTAGAGTTTTATAAACACTATTCGACCTATTCACTGTTCAACTTCAAACTCTGTTGGGCTCCAATGAGTTTCAGCTAGAACTCCAGAATCGATTCGATGCACTGGAAAACTACGGCTAATGTTGACGAGATAACCGCCAACTTGGTGAAAGTAATCCGAGATGTGGGCTGCAAATAATTCAAACCAAAGCGCAAAGGCAAAAAGAGTCCAAACTCTCAACCGAGACTCTGGATCTCATGGAACTAAGGCGGTAGAGAGCTTTGCTTACTGCATCGCCAGATCGACAACTCAATAAAAGAGTCCGGAGGTTGATACGCTGTGACCCACGTCGCTTCAATACAAAACGGATCGAGGCGACGACAGAGACTCTAGTGTCAAGACTCTGGAGTCTTGCTCAGCCCATTGGACGCGGGCATCTGGCAATGCTTAAAAGCAATAGTAGCCAAACTCTCTCTTAGAGACCAGAGATCTTGACAGAAGTTGAGAAGTTTCATAGAAAACGCTACGCCGCACACGCACCTGCGCCAACAGCCCACGAGGAGAACGATCGCCGTTCAAAGTAAACCCGCCACTACACCGAGGTTATTCCGGACTTCAACCTGGGTGAGATTAGTATTGCCCTCGGACAACTTAAGAACGGTAAAGCTGCCGGTGAAGACGGTATAACATTTTTGAAAACAGCTTTTGAAAGCTGGAAGCTGGTCTTACGAGAGTTGCAACACCTCTTTAATACCGTCTTCTATGGTGGCATAACACCAAAAGCGTGGAGTAGGAGTGTGGTGGTCCTGTTCTTCTATAGACCTATTTTTCTACTGAGCCACTTCTATAAGCTGTTCTCGAGGATAATCGCGAATCGTTTCGCCCGGATGATAGACTGGTTCTAGCCGCCCGAGCAGGCTGGGTTTCGAAAAAGCTACAGCGCCGTATACCACATTCACACACTGTAGCAGATTATACAGAAGACCGAAGAGTATAATTTAGACCGATGCCTTTGTGTATTGCCTTTGTGGACTACGAGAAAGTCTTCGACTCCATCGAGACTTGGGCTGTTCTGGAATCTTTACAGCGCTGCCAAATTTATTGCAAGTCGATATAAGGCGGGCACATCGAGTAGGATATCTCATTTCTTTCATATCTCAGGCTATAAAATAATGTACACACAGCTACGTGATAACAAAGAAGGAGTGGGATAATCTTATATATCAAAAACAACATTAAGGTTACACCTCGAATTATCAAAACATCTACATTCGAACATATTTCATCACCTATCTGTTCGCACAAAATACATAATAATCTACTAACTGATATAAACAAATATAAAAACACGTTTACTATGTAAGAAATCTTATTTAAACTTGCTTGCCGAGGCGGACTAACGTGTGGTATATCCGACTATAATAGATTAGAAACAAAGAATAGTCAAGTAACTAAATCAGGCATAGATCATATTTTGCACGTATGCAGACATTTGTACCGTATTGAGCGGCGATTGAAGTCGTACGGACCGACCATCGCGCGATTATGATCGCTTGTGTAAGTGAACAGTCATCCACAGTATAGGCTGCTCCAACCAAAACTATGAACAAATATGAACTATTTCTTATGAATAAAAAATAATACGCAGGGAATTAGATAAGATTGACTGGTCCCTGACCGACAATTTCTCTTGAAATTTATCAATTTATTAGGAACAGCTCATGTGAAATAGCTAAACAAACTGAGGTCAAAAACTGTACGTTGTCGTCAGTCCTGGATTACAATTGTGCATTGTGGAACATTTTACAATTGTGCAGAAAACGGGATGAATTGTTTTGTATGTGGAGGAAGGATACTAATAACATGACTTTAAGATTACAATACAACAAAGTGCGAAATAAGGTAACAAAAGTCTTTGAATACCATAGAAATTCTTATTACAAAAGTAAAATTAAAAGTAATTTTAGAAATACAAAAAAGATATGGCAAATCATGAACTTAGTCCTCGGCCGAGTATCAATGTCCATTGATGAAACTATTTTAAAAGCGTTTCATTTACAAAATTCTTCCACAAAATATATTGTTAATCAATTTGCAGTGGCGTATTTTAAGATTTGGTGCCCTGGGCTTATAAGGTTTGCCGCCCCATAAATTAACGAAAATAAAAAGCAAAAATCTTTTAATAATGAAACAGGCCATACAAAAGAATAACACCATTTATTAAATATTTACCCTTTTTTGCGATGCACAAATTGATTTGACAAATTCGACAATGACACTGTCATAACTGACGGATATTGTTAAGTCAGCATATTAAGGATGGCTAAACTGTTCAAACGTTCTTCGCTTATATGGGAATTAGGTAGGTTTTTTAAATTTCTTCAGGCAAGTCAAGTCAAAAAGCAATAAAAGATAGGTAACGATTATGAAAGGCGCCCAAAGCTGACCTGCCGCCCCGGGCCACGGCCCCCATGGCCCTAGGGTAAATACGCCACTGTCAATTTGATATTTAATTTGATACAGCAGTTAAAAATATATATATCAACTGTTTAGCTACTTCAGTGCCAGGAGGTAATTCCGCTCATGGGCTAAATGTTACTTACTATGTACCCTTGCAAAGATACTAAAAATAAGATATTAAAAATCATAAAATAGGCTTGAATGCACAACTACATGCACATAAACTCGTGCAGGTATGATTGAAGTCACATTGTACGACACCGATAGACAGAGATAGAGCGATGAGCTTGGACAGTAGCAAGAGCGAGGCAAGCTAAACGTGTCGCTCGCACATGTTTCGTATAGTTTTATCTCGCTCACTCATTAATGGCTGAATGTAAACGAATAATTATAAAATACTTTACAAAATATTAGATCTACAATTATTGGTGTAGGTACTTACGATTCTTACGCTGTACTTACTTATTGGTGAAAAGTGATTCCATGTATCGTTGGATGCTAAACTACTCGTACCTTAATGCAACATCACGACGCGTCAGTCTCGGAATGAACTTAGACAAAACACAGATAATGAACAATGAACATGTTCTTCCGGCACTGATACATGTCGAAGGCGTGACACACGAAGTTGTTAACCATTATGTCTACCTTGGGCAAATAATCCAGCTAGGCAAGTCCAAGTTCAGCAAGGAGGTCCATTGACGCATTCAACTTAGCTGGGCAGTATTTGGGAAAATATGTCGGCTTTTCTCGTCGCCTTTACCACAATATTTGAAGTACGTCCTGGAGGTTATGACGTATGGTGCCGAAGTGTGGCCTCTAACGGTAGGCCTGATCCATAAGTTCAAGGTCACTCAGCGGGCTATGGAGAGGGCTATGTTCGGACTTTCTTTGCGGGATAAGATTTACGAAACGAATACGCCAAAGAACCAAAGTCATTGACATAGCTCATAGAATCGGCTCGTTGAAGTGGCAATGGGCAGCTCATATTTGCTGCAGGAGCGATAACCGATGGGTAGACGAGTCCTCGAATGAAGGCCAAGTACCGGGAAGCTCAGTGTGGGACAACCTCTGTCCAGGTGGACCGACGACTTAAATAAATTCGTCGGTGGATGAGAAGTACCGAGGATCGTGTGTGATGGTGAGGCTCGGGAGATGCCTATATCCAACTACGTAAATGAATCACAACATCTTATGCTACTGGGTCAACATACAACTTTGAAAGTTATTTTTATAGATATACAATAGATATATACAACTTATTTTTATACTATATCGTTATTTTTATAGATTTTTTTTTTCATTATATATTTTTTGTAATTTTTCAAACCATTTTTAGGTTAAAAACCAAAACACGGTGAACTTCTCCGTTGTTGTACTTACTATTTCGACTTACTGTGACGTCACGGTTAAGGTTCGTCTTGAATAAATATTAATAAACAACAACTTAAATCTTAATAAACAGAAATATTAATACAATACAATGTTTTTAATAAAATAAGCAACTTTATGCGTACCTCTATCAGAGTTTGAAGCGGAAGTGATAATTGCTAGTCAAAATTAAACTTGTTTGTTTAACATGTTATCATTGGGAAATTTATACAATTTACAGAAAATACATAAGTATATTTTTCTAGAAATAAAATGTAAGAAACTAATAAAAGACTGTATTTACCTTTATAATTATAGTGTTGTAAACGACAAATGTAAAAATAACTTGTATTATGTATGATTATGTTAACGAAATAAAGTTATTATTATTAACCGAAATTAAATGTACCTATGTAGTAATGTATTATCCAAAAATACCTATATGAATTGATCGTAAAATATATTTTTCCTAGTTTACAATTTAATAAATCATTTTGATTGTAATTTGAATTGAATTGATTTATTTGTAATTTACAAATAGGAATTTTTATTTTAATTTACCTTCGATCATTTAAATCGATTTGAAATAGAGAAAGAAAAGAAAAATATTTGAAATACAAAATTCATCGACGCATACATACGCACATGACAAAAAAAAACAGGAAGAAAACAAAGTACAAGAGGTATCACAAAAAAGTAATTACAATAATAATTACCTAACTTTCCGTGTTATGGCCTCATGTCGAATTTTTGCTAAATCTGAAAATATTGTGAGCTATGAATAACTATGAAAATTTCAAAGCCTTTTAATGTGTTCAAAAATTCATTTTTAGGTATTACATTTCATTTAATAAGAAGTTCTACAAAAATTTCAATGCCATATTCGCATTTCATACCGATATCGTAAATGTGAGTCTTTCTATTGTTGGATATAAGTATATGGTAGAGGCCAGACAAAATGGCCGCTGCGTTCGACTAATTGTGAAAAAGAGCCCGCCAAGAAGAAGCCTCTCTTCAAATTAGCCATCACATACGACCTTACTTCAGTTTACCCAAAGGTTGACTGGTAGAGAATACCCAAAGGTTGACTGGTAGAGAATACCCAAAGGTTGACTGGTAGAGAATACCCAAAGGTTGACTGGTAGAGAATACCCAAAGGTTGACTGGTAGAGAATAACCAAAGGTTGACCGGTAAAGAATACTCAAAGGTTGACTGGTAGAGAATGCTGGCATTAAGTCTGGCTTTTGTACAGTTATTGTGTACAATAAAGCTTATATCTTAATAGGCCTTTAGCTCGTGACATATAATTCTTAGGGCTGGCGCAGAACAGGCGAAGGGCAACACAGCGCGGTTTTCATTAGCAAAGAACAATCAACTTTGTGGACATTGTAGTAAGACCAAAAACTAACCAACGCACCTACCGCCTACGTCTGCTTTAAGGCGCTCGCCTATAAAAATAGCAAATCACTACGAAGATTGTGCCGGGCAGGGCCGGATAAAAGGCTGTGCAAGCGGTGCGATTTCGAAAAGTATGATTGTTCATCTGATTATTAATATTTTTATATTCAAAATAAACTGACTAGGCTTCCATTATAATGTCAATCTATTATAATACCCATTATAATGTCAAAAAATGTTCAAACTGCTTTTTATACACGCGATAGTAATCCACTAGGGCTCACTGTGGGATAGTGGATAGACATTGTCTAAATTTCTTTTATTATTTAGATTTCGGGCTGTGGGTCTGAACTCACGACTTCGCGAATGAGAGTCGAAAATTGATAAAATCCTAAGCTATCACTCTTTATCTAAAACTATGTTTTGGTCTGTATGTAAACCTAAAATTATGTATAAAATGTCGATATAATTAAAGTGGAAAAAGCGCTCCGATTAGAGACGCGACGACAATGTAACAAACGCGCAAAGTTCTACACCCTGAAGGCTAAAACGGAACAGAATAAAGCGTACGCAAAACAGCTGCTGGCTGTCTCCGAAGACATGCTATACGTACGTTATATGAGTTATAACTATTTGCGAATGTATCCGATCAGTAACCGTGGCCGGGGATGGCCGTGCAAAATTTGAAACATCGGAACCGAAACGATTTATTTTAATGATTTTCCGTTATATGGTTTTTGGATAATTTAAGAAGTATTTCTGTATTTAAGTTAGTTATTTCAATGGTATTTACGAGTGGAATTACCAGTTAGCCGTTTGGTGATTATTAATTAATTTTAAATTCTTTTGGTTACAAAGTAGTAACCGGTTGGTGTCAATTTAAAAAAATAAAATGATCTCTTTGTGTCTACTGTTTTTTGTACTGCACCAAAGTTCTGGGATTGTTTATAGGCTGAATGGTAAGTAATCCTTTCCCATTTTTCATTTATTTGTACATATATTTTTTTGTTATTATTATCTCGTTAGTCTTTCCTGAGAAAACTATAACATTTACAATTTTATTAAATTTTCAATTAATATTTAAAGAAATGTTGTTAGTGAACGGCTTTAATTGACTTTAATTGTAAATATTTTGGATATTAACTAATATTATCAACAATATTCGCTATTAAACACGTATTGTTTATTGGAGATGTATGATTTTTATTTATTTATTAAGAGACAGCACAGCTTCATATTCATATTCAAATGCAACAATAACTTAGCCTATGTTATTACTTAATATCAGAAGGGGTCCTGTCTATTGTAATACTTAACAGAGTTGTTTAAATAAACTTCTAAACATAATATTGAAGCATTTAAAATTAAATATTAATATTAAAGTTACACTTAAGAGTTTAATTGTTAGGATAATAAATACCATTTTGAATGTTTTAAAATTTTCACTTTTCAGTTCTCTTTACTTCAGACGCTTAAACTATTTAAGTTATACTTTATAAACTTTTTATTTTTGTAAGTTCATTCATTGAAGTTTCTAAACAAAACGTGAAAAAATATAAAGATAATCTATTTGAATAGTTAAAATTCAATAATTACACATAGTTAAAATAAGATGTCGCTTCCGACGAAAACTGAATTATTGAAAATATTCCAATAAATGAAATTAATGAAGACATGTACTTAATTATATATGAAAATCGTTTAATGCTTCTCAAAGAGTACGTAATTCAAAGAAGGATGTTTCACAAGAATCAATTATACGATAAATATTTTAAATTACTGTTTTGAAATATTTTTATCGATAAAAATATCGATTTCAGCTAACAGTTCATTCGACAACTTTCAGCTTAACGATAGATCTCGATGAATGCGCTATAATTTTGCAATTTACTTTACTATGTATATAGCGTCATTTTCACACATATGTATGCAGGGCCGGATAAAAGGCTGTGCGATTGCGAAAAGTATGATTATTCATCTGATTATTCATATTTTTATATTCAAAATAAACTGACTAGGCTTCCATTATAATGTCAATCTATTATAATACCGATTATAATGTCAAAAAATGTTCAAACTGCTTTTTATACACGCGAAAAATGCTACCCCTAAAGGGGCGCTAAACACGTTTGATCCTTTCAAACGTGAAATTGTAAACACATCCTGTCGCATTATAGTGACAGCCTTAATATTTGGTTAAGGCCCTCAACGCTATTAACCTTGTTCTTGACAAAGGTCATGTTTTATTTTAATGTGAATACAATTACCACAGTTGATTGCTAGTGAATTATTACTAGATTTCCTTGCTTATTTAGACTCATGAATATATACGTTTTAACAACTTTAAGAGTCCGGGAAATAAGGTTGTCTTACAGCATTCTTTAATTCGATCGAGTAGTGGTTCAAAATTAGCCTCTATGCTATTGCATAAAAAATCGGCAACAGCTATCATAATTTTTTTAATTAAATATTCCATTCAGAAAATCTATTAAAAAAAATCTAAAAGTCAGGGATTCCCGAGTAGCCTTTCTGAGTAGATGCACGGCCTTCCTTCAGGTTCGTTACCACACGCGATCCTCACCGTTTGTCATCAAGCAATCTAGAAAGACAGGGTGATGAAATGGTGTGACATTCTAGTGTAACTAGCTAAGGAATAACTTTAGGGATCTCTTTAGATTAGATATGAATATCGTGTTTTCAAATCAAATTAAAGGCTATAAGTAAGTGTCCAAAAACATTAACATGTACAAATACAATATTTTCTTAGGTTTTCGCGATTACTATACATAGCAATTAAACAACTTTAACGGTTTAAATCGCGTATATTTGACATTATTTATATTCCGACGTTTCGAACACTTTGCAGTGGACGTGGTCACGGGGTCACGGGTCACCCCGTGACCACGTCCACTGCAAAGTGTTCGAAACGTCGGGTATTAATAATGTCAAATATACGCGATTTAAACCGTTAAAGTTGTTTAATTGCTATGTACAAATACACTTGGGATATATTTCAAAAATTTATATGGGGATGTATTCTCAAATCGATGAAAGTTTGAGAGTCTTAACGCATATTCTCACCAACGCAATAGTTTATTAAAGCAACACTAAGGTCGTGGTTTAAAAATTTTGATATTTTTGCTTTGAACGGCGTCCAGTACAAAACCTGGTCAACACTTGTTAATCTATATAAATTAAAAAAAAAAACATTTATTCTTTGTTCGTAGCTACAGAATATGAGAAACTGCCTCCTCTGTTTCAACTGGATCCATACGAGTCGTGTCTCAACGAAGACGGTGGACTGTATTGTACTGTAGACTTTAATTTAGTCTCAGACACGCCCAGCGAACTTCTCACACTGATTCAGGTAAATAATCAACAATAATAATACCTAATGATAATAAGAGTTAACATTTTGTGACGTTATCTGAGCTAATTTTTTTTTTTATATATATAAATGGGCGGATTTATTTTTTCTATTATAAGCTCTTATTTCCAGTCATTTTTTCCGTGAAATAAACTGCCATGTATTATGAAAGGTTTCGTAGTATGAATACTCGTATTTGTTTATAGAATTTGGCAATTTTGCCATCCTTTTTAAACAATGAATTTAATTATTTCAAAGCTCTTGATTATTAACTATCGATAAACAAACTAAGCAGCAGTCACTAGTGTTGTAAAAACGAGCGTTGAGCGCTCAAGTTAGCGCTAATGATTTTTTAAGACTAACATTAAAGGCTAGTGAGCGTTAGAGTTCAAATATTTAATGCATAATGGTCTTGAACTCTTGTAGTTAAAAGCTCGAATCTAAAACGATAAAGGTTCAGACGAATAGCACTAACTTAACGCGCAAGCGCTACAGCGCTCAAGCGTTAAGCGCTTATTTTTACCAACACTGTCAGTTACTTAATTGTTCTTCATAATCTATCTATACATATAAATATAAACGTTCGTTTGTTCAAAATCTTAAATCCCGAAAGTTCTTCACCGATTGCTTTGAAATTTTGACACAACGTTGCATTCGAATACGCGCGTGTTTTTATATAGGTACCTATCACAGGGTAAAAACATGATTTTACCTAAAAACTGGTAAAACAGGGTAAGCGCCATCTGCTGGGCAGCCACAGCTAAGCCACAGGTAGTAAATAAAATAAAACAATATACAGTTATAAAATGACTAACTCGAAACTTCTTTTTATTTATGGAAAGAAGGAGGCCGACGAGCTTACAGTTCACCTGATGATAAGTGGATAAGCCCATAGATATCCGCGATATATGACAACATCAGTCCAAAATGACAAACGTTGACACGTCCTCGAATGCTTTGGAGCATTTGGAGGTTACTACCTTCCTACCTTTGGAGATTTAGACATATGGATTTGGAGGAAGGGTTGGGATAATGGGGTGGGATGGGATAGGATGGGATGGAAATGGGCTCTGGCATATCTCACTCACTACCGAAACACGTACTTACATTGGGGAAGTTGAACGTACCTTGAAGTGTAGAGTATATTTCACTGTAGTCTTTTATAAGAGTGGGGTAACGTGGCCAGTCAGTGCGCCCAGCGACTGTTGGATTACAGCGTGCACCCTCCCCCTCCTTAAACTTGATTCGCTTTTAAAAGTTTATAATTTGTCTCCAGCTCAGCCTAAAACGCAGTAATATCAATTTTACCGTTTTTGAGTTCCATAATTAATTGTTTCGATATCAGCAGAATATTGAGATTTTTTGTATTTTGTTTTGTATTTGTATTTTGTACCCGTAATTTGTTTCCAAACGAAGTTCAATCGAGCAAATGCTAGTGAAACTACAAACATCGCGCCGGATCAATGATATCATTCAAAAAACTGGATTTTCTTCTGATAAATATACATGATATCATAAATTATTATAATACAATGTTGTACCTATCTACAGATTGTATAAGCGTCGTGTTATACCTGTGGATCAGAATCCAATGATTTGAGGGGCGAATTGAGTCCATTGACTTCTTGATCAGAACTGATTCAGAAGACGATGAAAAAATATATGGATGCCCACCAACAACCATAAAATTAGTGACAATGTACCTGCAATCTACCATAATCGTTAAAAGCAATTGCAATAATTATTGTGCAATCAATGGGTTTTTTTTTACTAAAAAATATGAATAAGATTTTAATAACAATTGAAAGATTAGAATAGGATAGCGGTTTATATCACGGTTCACTCGAGGTTTTGATATTAACTACCTCAATATTAAAATATCTACGAAATAAAAGCTTTCATTTGAGCTTCTCAAGTGAATTGTGTACATGTTCATTATTTTTGGAACATTACCCATCGTCCTTTGAAATAAAATTTCTTTTAGTTGAAATTTAAACTCAACTGAAATTTGAATTTAATTCAATCTGATCTGTCTAAATTTCATTATTAAAAACAAAACTGATTTTTTAATTAATCATTAGCCTATTGCTGACAATAATTTATTGTAATTAAAATTTATTAAAGTGGCTTATTCGACAACTAGAGAAAAAATATAGCTACCTACTCATAGTAAAAATAATAGAAAATTAGGTACATGTATTTGAGCTTGAGAATATTTAAAGTGGGAAGCTATGGTATTTATTTTGATTTCTCAAATAAATTTCTAATATTTTCAACATGATTGTCATATTTAAAAAGAGTTAAAGTACACTATTGCCAGTGACAAACAAAATACACAAAAAATTACTGTACAACAACAAAGTAGAAAATGTAAATTTGAACTTCGCGGTCAAGGCTGCAGTCACATCAATATGAGAATACATATTCCAATGACTTAAGGCAATAAATATAAACATAATTTTCTTTTTACAAATGTTCATACTTTAAGTGCTTCTTTTATGTTCTTTTGTTTTTGAGTATGATATTTATAGAAATAATGCTGGCAAGCAGACAGTCGACAAGACAGTAGGTAATGGTAGGTAAATAACACTAGGTAATGATAAGACACTACAGACATAATACCCAGCTCGGGTTTCCACTACCGCACCTCCCGTCACAGAAGTGCGGTCCATCCGCATTTCCTCGATACGGAGGTGTCGTGCACTGCACGGTCCAAAAATCATTTTATACAGCGAACTCGTACGTTGTGGAACGAACTGCCTTAAGAGCTCTTTCCATTTCTCTACGATATGGGGTTCTTCCAGAGAGCTGTGAATGGGATTTTGCAAGTTCGGCGGCGCACCCGCATACTTCCTGGTGTTGCAGGTGTCCATGGGTGGCGGTGACACTTACCATCACGTGGGACCGCTTGCTCGTCCGCCTACTTCCCTATAAAAAATAGATATTGTCACACATAGATAAAGGTTGACACAGCTTTAGAGACTTATGGAGTAGATTTGGAAGAAATATGGGGAAGATATGGGCTTATCTTACGATGAAAGACAAATAAATAAGTTATAATTTTCAGAATTACCTACACACATGCCAATTTTTGTTTACATACATAGGTACTTATTGTTTCACATACCATATAGAAAGAGTATACGAGTACACAGTCTATTTATTCTAATTACATTGCGAATGTGCAGTGACAGGATAAACCCTATTGATTTTTACGACACCAAAGTATTTGAGGTGAAAATGGTATTCTGTGTATACTAATTAAAGCAAATAACAGGGCAGGTAGTGTTAATTGTTTAATTTATTTTTATCTTTTACTTTAGTCCAGCCAGTCTATTTAATTCCTTTACTTTTTTCAGGAATATTCAAATCGCACTTACACTCACTTCAACCACACAGTACTACATCATGGAGTTTGTGTCACAAGAACTTGCAAACTATTTCTGAATGACACAATAACATTGGACCTAAACTCGACCCTTGAGGAATGCTACAACGAATCAATGTGGAACAACTATAGGTTAAAAACTAAGATATCGCATATAGTTTCTTGTGATAAAAAAGAAAAGATATATGATATAGATGCAGGAGATATCGCAGTGGCTACTGTTATTGCTACTTTGTTGACGCTTAACATTGTCGGAAGCGTATATGATTTCTATTTTACAAGAAGTGATCTTAAGCAAGGTAAAATATGATCAATTGTTACATTACGTTAGTTTAGTGCTTGAATGGCCAATCAACCTGTGACCAAATTTTACATGACAGGTTTTTTTCGTTTGATATTGTTAGTAAAAGATATCTATTAAAACTTCTGATGATTTAGAAATTATGTGGTATATATTATTATATTTCTCGATATCGTATTATAATATGATAAGCATAAACTGATATTTTTTCACTTAATAGTGGAGGTTGGACAAAGTGTCTTTGACAAAATTATGACACTGGAGATAGACCATAATGACTAGGAGATAGTCCATAAAAATTATTAGAGAGTTCAGTGCTTGTTTGTCCAAACCACCATCATTACACACTATACAGCATGTTCAATGTTATTGTAATCTGTGACCTATTTAATATATTAAAATATGTAAAATTTTGTATGTTTGTTACTCAATCAAGCAGAAACGGTTGAACGGATTTTAATGAAATTTAGCATACAGATAGTTTATTACCTGGACATAGGCTACTTTTCATAATCATCATCATTTTCCTCTATCACGCGGGTGAAACTGCGGGGCGCTGCTAGTATAATATACACGTTTAAATTTGCTATGGAAATAAATAAACTAATATTTTTTTACAAAAAATATATTTATAACATAGCCGGCTGGTACTAAATTATAAACTTAACCAAACTAACTTAAATAACTACATAACTAAACTTTTTAACACGCTTTTATTAGCTTGGTATGTATGTATCTACGTATCTACGTATCTATGTATCTACGTATCTACGTATCTATGTATCTACGTATCTATGTAACGGAATCTTTGAACTCAATTTTTGAGCATTTCGAAACGTCGGATTAATCTGAAATTTTGCAGGACCGATGACAATGCAATAATTTCAAAAAAATGTCATTTTTGAAGTAAAACTTCTTTAGTAATTTACAGTTTTTAAGAAGGAACATGATTACTTTTTTCTTGTTTTTTCTTTATCTGAAATAGTTGTTTTGAGTTTAGACTTGTTTTCTTGTTTTTCTGTGAGGCTATTTTTTCGTCTCCCATTTATGTTTTGACCAGACGAAAGCACACTTTCCTCATCTTTATGTTTTATGACCTTTTTGATTAAGGCTTCCATGAAATTTTTGTCTTCCAGCGGCATAAATTTGTACATTGAACGTATATCTTGATTTTTTTTAAGAGTTACAGAGCTGTTCTTTGGTTTTTTAAGAGTTATATCAAAACGTACACTTTGTTTTGTTTGATGTTTGTTGATATTGGTGTTGCAGTGAAACTAGTTTTGTACTCTACTATGTTCCATTTCATTTTATTATACTTTATCGATTTTATTCTTTTGTATGGTATTTGACCAAATCCATGTTTTACTGCCTCATCATGAAACGAATGAAAGTCCGTGTCCAGCATTTGTAAAAAAATAAGTTTGATTTTTGATTGTATTTTTGTTAGGGCCCGCATCAATCCAAGAGAACTATAAACCTCTTGATGCCTTAAGTTGCGTTCTATTATGCTGTGAACACAGTCTACTTCTTGAATGTTTCCGTGACCCCGGTTCAGAAAATTTTTGTTCTATTTCTATTATATTTTTAGCATGGTCAGATTGCAAAAAAATTATTAAGGCCATACTCATATGTGAATTTTTGTTTTGTGGTACACAAGAGTCAGACCAAAGAATAATTTTACTAATATGGCTAGGCAAATCCTTGACTACTCGGACTAAAACCTTGATTAATGCGCTGGCTATTTCATCTCCACTTCGCCCGTTTTTCGTTTCATCCCAAATAGCATTGGTAGCAGAATTATCTATATTACAGTGCCCTGTCAAGTTATACACAGTTAGTTTACTAGTGTAATAAAAACAAGATATGTTCGCTTTAGGGAGACTGAAAATGTTCTCTAAATCAAAGGTTATGACAGCTGTGTTTGTATTTTTTAAATCATTCTGCCTATCTCTTGATCTTTCTTCATCGCCTTCTTGTTTACGTATCATATGTTCCGTATATTTGAGTTGTTGATTGTCATCGGGATTTATTAATGCTTTGTATTCACTACAAATATCGCAAGTATCTTTTTTGGGCTGATGAAAACTTAGATTAAAATTTTCGTTAAAAATTTTTCGATAAATGTTCTCTTTGACTGGCTCTTTATGCATTTCTACATAAAGAGAGTACATTTTTGTAATGCTGAGACTTGAATCTAGGTATTGACGTTTTGTGGTAGCTCTACAGTATGTGATTCCTGGACTGGAAATGACTTTATATGATTCATGACTTCTTCGATTTTGGAAGGTTCAGTTTGTTTTTCACATACCGGCCCTTTTGGGGAGTGGGGGTTATTTTTGTATTCATGGTACTCTTTTTTTTGTAAAAGTGGTATATTCTCTTTACAGAAATGTCCAACGTAGTACAAAAGAATTTTTTGCATACCAATATAATATTTCACATATCTATTCATATCTTTCACAAGGAAGATAATAAACATAACTATATTTCCTTCTACTATTTTCCTTTTGGGTTCCCTTTCTTTCTGTTCCCTTTCGTGTGGTGTATTCGTTGTAATATTTATATTTTTGGGCATCATTTAGGCTATAAAATTGAACCAATATATCTTCTCTTTTACTGTCTGAAATTTTTGTTGAACAGTTATAATTACAGGTTGCTTCACATCCAGTTCTAACCACCTTTTTCTGTTTTGTGTCTCCTTTGATATTTACATATTCTTCACCTGCCTCTCTTTTCTTTTTGATGATATTTTTTTTCCACTTCTCGGGTTGTCTCTTTCTCTTTCTTGTAAGATCAACTTTCGAATTGTTTTGATGGATCTCTTCAGAAGTAACAACATCTTGTTTCACTTCTTGGCTTTCTTCGTTTTTTAGCAGCTTAGCTGAGAATTTTCCTTTGCATGTCATTATAATGTTGTACGCTTTTTCTTCTTGTTCAGTTTTTTACATGTATTTGTAATAATATCCTCCTCACCATCAGAATCTATTGAAAATAACTTTTTCTTTGCTGTATTTATCCTGAAAGCATAATATACAAAATTGATTACCCCTGTGTACTTTTCTATCCTATCCTACTATTATTCTAATATCATAACATAATTTCACGCCTGTATCCCAGAAGGGGTAGGCAGAGGTGTATTACTCACTCACTGTTCGCCAACTATGTTTAAGTCCCACGTAATAGGGGGCGAGCCTATTGCCGTCTACCGGGCACATTTACAAACTCCGGGCTGCTACTGAGAAATTTCTTACGAAAAAACCCAATAACACTTTGCCCGACCCTTGTGTGTGTGTGTGTGTGTGTGTGAATGTTTGGTTTGTTACCACGTATCTCCATAACTACTAAACCGATTTTAATGAAATTTGAAACGTAGATAGTGTAGGCTCTGGAATAAGACTAATATTATTTTCGAAAATCATCCTCTAAAGGGGTTAAATAGGGTGATAAAGTTTCTATGGAAATTTTTATTCCTTGGTCCGATTCACTCAAAACTCGGTACAAATAAACCTTAAAACAAATAATGATACACGTATTTTTTATTTTTTCAAAACTACCCCTAGGGGGTGTGTAAAATGAATTTTGTTTGGAAAAAATATATTCCCTGGTTCCATTCACTACTTAGGGAAAATACACTTTAACGTAATAATTTATATTTAAAATATGCATATTTGTTTTTTTCAAACTTCTCATAAAAGGGAGTGAATAACTGAAATAACTCACGCGGGCGAAGCCGCGGGCAAAAGCTAGTAAGATATATGTAATTTGATTTTTTTGGCCCTCAACATGAAACAATAATATTGGGTAAAATATTTAATAAAATAATCCAAAATTTAGCTATGATTCGTAACAAAACCAAAATATTTGTTGAAAATGTGTAATCTGTAATCGAATCATGTTCTGTTTTTTAAACTTTCGCGATTCTGAAACATATTAACAAACAATAATAATAAAATAGTTATTCAACTATAACCATACCAGGTGGGTTTGCTGACCCTTATAATGTACCTTAGAAATATTCTTGGTTAACCAAAAAAAAAATAACACGGGCTACGTAATTATCAATCAGCCTGTATACTGTGTCGCTAGAAAAAAAAGTTAATGTAAAATAGAAATAAGTTAGATAATACCAACATACCTTTCTAAATCCAGTTCTGCCTGCTCATAATCATTTTTCTGGCATTTTGAAGCACCAATATTGCACAAAAACTATTAAAACTCTTTAATTAATAACAGATAAACAGATCTATAAAACACTGCTTACTCGAAAACAAAACGAATATTATGCAAACAAGATGGCGACACGTCACACGGTAAATGCTTCGCTGTGATTGGTTGGCCGATGGAGATTGGGCAAACAAGAACGGAGCTTGATATTCGGGTGCGTTCATTTGACCAAATTATGGAGTTAAGCTAAATAAGAACTAAATAGAGAGTTTTAACTAACAATAAAACTTACCTATTATTTTCCGACGATATCCGGAATCCATCTTGAGTCAAGCTTCTGTCTTTTTCACGTTTTTCGTCCTAGCAACTTCCCCTCTTCGACTTCCGGCGCCACTGTCGCCTCGTTTTATCGTTTCAGATGGCGGCGACCCGCATGGCGCTCGGCTTTTACCTCATTATACTTACTCACGATGTACCAGGTAGGTATTACCTGGATTCCGGATATCGTCGGAAAAATAATAGGTAAGTTTTATTGTTAGTTAAAACTCTCTATTATTTGTTCCGTGACGATATCCGGAATCCATCTTGAGTGATATGTTTGTTATCTCCTGGTATGCCCATAATTATTACAATAATTATGTAGATGCTATAATGTGTTATGTAAAATAAAAAATTAAATTATAATAAGTTATTGAAAAGTAAACAATATTTATTCAATGTTATATATGAATCATACAGTTTTAATCATCAAATTAACCAAATCATTGTTATCGCACAGGTTCAAAGAAATTTGACAAGGAAACTGACGTCGTAAAATCATTATTTCTGGATTGATTCGCTAGCTCTCTTTGATAGTATGTTCTAAAAGTATGTTCTTGCCGCCAATTTCCAGTCTGAAGAATCTGATCAATAGGAAACTTTTCTAGCCAATTGAGAGAGGCTACGGCAGAGCGTACTGAGCCTGGCGTGGCATCGACACCCGCGTCCTTTAGAACAGATTTGATCCAGCCACTGATTACAGTTCTAGAAGCTGGTTTTGGATCACCTCTAGCAGTTATAAAAAGTTCTGACAGCATACCTGATTTCCGACGATCTTGTGAAGTACCGATTAATTGACGAGTCCAAAATACACAGTCGAGATTTTTGTTCGGATGTGCTTTTAGTTTCCATCCAGATTGCCTGTTGTTAGCGTCATCCGTCTTCGATCCAAAACAAGGCCACATGACAATAGAATTGCCCTCATCTATATATTGGTCGGCATTGATCCTCAGCAGTGTCAGGTCGTGTACTCGTCGTCCTGCCGCTAGCAAAAGTAATATAGCGACACGTCTGGATACTTGGTACAAATTATTTTCATCTGGTGTATTATTTTCTAAGTATTGTAATACATTCTTTACATTCCAAATAGGTGGTTTTATTTTCTTGTCCTTTGCAACTGAAATAGCTTTTAAAATATGTTTAATAAGAAAGTTAGATGCCAATGTAGTATTACCTGATAATTTGGTAAAAGTAGAAATAACAGATTTATGGACTAGTAGAGTTCGATAAGCCAGACCTTCGCTGTTGTGTAAATACGCCAGGTAACGAGCAACTTGTTCTGGACTCGGATCTCTGTAAGAAGAATTGTTAGAGGAGCACCATATCTTCCATTTGTTCCATGCTGGCAAGTAGGTGTTTATTGTAGATCGCCGCCAACTTGACAATAACAGTGATCTTTCTTCTACTGACCATTCTTTGATTTCGTCTGTCCACCCAAAACCAGCCAGGCTTCCAAATGAATGTCTTGAATCTCTGGCGGGTGCATTCCGGTTTTCGTGTCGATCAGAACTTGTGGAAGGAGCGGGATGTGATAAGGTTCTTGAATGGTCCGGGCTTGTAGGTCTGCTTGCCAAAATACCATTTTCCACTTCGGAGCGATCAAGATGTACTGACCGTTCGCTGTGTTCAGGTGAGACAATACTTGGGGTATTAGGTTCGGTGGAGGAAATAGCCACGCAAGTTCGTAGTCCCACTGGTGAAGGAATGCGTTGTGAAACAGAGCCTGCTGGTCTTGCGTGTCCAGCGATACATACCTCATTACTACGTGAGCTGTTTCCGACGCAAATAAGTCTACTTGCGGTGTGCCCCACATCTTGAATATGTTGTCCGTTGCTGTAGAGAGTAGGTGCCACTCGGGGCAGACCTTGCCGCGTGATAGGGCATCTACTTCGCAATTGAATCGGCCCGGAAAGTACTGAGCCGTCAGTTGTAGATTTAAGTGGTCCATCACCTTCAATAGTTGCCGTGTGAGGTTCAGAAGCTTCTTCGATTTCGTTCCGCCTTCCTTGTTTATGTAAGCTACGACTGTTCGGTTGTCTGTTTTCAGTAAAATGTGAGCATTGTGAAACAGGCTGTTCTCTTGTTGTATTGCCGCGTAGACAGCAAACAGCTCTTTGAGATTGACATGCCATGACTGTTGCCGTTTTGTCCACTGTCCTGACATTTTTGTGTCGCCCAGCTGAGCTCCCCAGCCGAAATCCGATGCATCCGTCGTGAGCAGATGAGAGATCGAGTTTGTATGTATAGGAAGTGAGCCCTGTGCTGCCTTTAACCACCATCGCATTTCGGAGAGTACCGGTTGTGGCAATTTCACTTGTTTGTAGGGGTGTTCCGTGGGAAGGTATCGATTGTGAAATTGCAGGGTTCGACAATGTAACCTCCCTCTGCGTATTACAAAAGAGGCGAAGTTGAGTCTCCCAGAAGGGACTGGGCCTGTCTGAGGGACCAACTGCCTCTGGACATCTGACTGAGAAGTGCTTTGCGTAGCGTTTCGCACTTCGGTTTCGACAGGGACTTCGTGTTGAGTTTGGTGTCCCATGTAACACCCAGAAACTCCAGGCGTTGTGTCGGAACCAGTACAGACTTGTCCATATTGATAGTCCAGCCGAGGTGTCTCATTAGGTTCACCATAAATGTAATGTGTTCGCGTAGAACTTGACAGGACTGATTCACTACTAAAAAATCGTCTAGGTATACCACGCACCTCATATTTCGCCTTCTCAGGAACTCGGCTACCCAGTTCGTCAAGGATGTGAACGTTCGTGGCGCTGATGAAAGGCCGAAGGGAAGGCACGTCATTTGTAGAAGTTGGCCTTTGTAGCTGAGTCTCAGAAATCGCCTGTGTTCTTCGGCTATGGGAAGGTGAAAATATGCCTGGCTCAGATCTACCTTCACCATCCAATCGTTGCTCTGTAAAAAGCTTGGAATTCGGAAATGACTGAAAAGCTGAAAACCTTTTAGTTTGACAAAACGGTTTAGTCTCTTCAAATTGAAGATTGGGCGAAACGATCCGTCCGTTTTCGGAACTAGAAAAAATGTTGATAGGTAGCTGGGATTGATCTCGGCTTTTTCTAGTACATGCGTGTCTATCATATTTTTTATTAGCTGTGTCATATGATAACTCTGCTTTGTCTCGTAATTTATTATGACAGATTGATTTGGATATATAAGGGGCGGGTTCATCACGAAAGGAATACGTATTCCCTTGAGAAGTTTGCATATGTGGTTGGGCGCACGTAAGTTCTCCCATGCATGTATATATTGCTTTAGACAGCCGCCCCGAAATGATTGCGAGTCATGATCGATTGTTTCTATTTGATGAGTTGTAATTTGATTTCTTACCTCTTGACGAATTGTGGTGTTTGTTCTTGCCATTGGAAGTCTTGTTGCCGGATGCCCTCGAGTGACCTTTGAACTTATCTTTCGACGCTGAGGTATTTTTACGAAAAAAGTTTTCACTCTCTTGCTTGCTTGTCGATGGTTTCGACTGGTTATAATACGCACGCCTCTGGCCGGTAGCTGTAGCTGCAGTTTGCTGTGTTGGCTGGAAGCAAGTGGTTAGTTTTTCGGCCCCCCCAATTTTTTGAAGGTAGGCTGTAAGCATATCGTTGTCAAACAATTGTTCAGCACTGGGTGGAATTTTTTGCAACGCCCCACAGTGATATTCCTCCGAAATTTTCTTAATTAATAAATCCCTGCGCATGCTAATGCAGTCGGCTCGACGGCCGCAAGATATTTGTAAAATATCATCGGTCACTTTTGTATAGCTCGAATCTTTATTAAACATTTGTTCAATCTTATCGAAAAGAGATCGTGGTGTAAGTGTTGTACTCTTATCATTAGACCATTCGACTAAACCTTGCAAAGTTGTGCGCAATTCGTTTTTTTGAGTCAGTATAGCATTGGATAAAGCTGCAAAAGTTCTCTCTATCAAGTACAAATGATCATCGTTAGACCTAGACGCATTGAAACGTCTCAGTTCATCGTTTACATTGAGTTCTATAAAACCCGGAGTAGTGACGTACTTTTTCTGAGCTTCGGAAAAACGAATTGCATGCCAGTCATTACATTTAAAACGCTGTAATTGGGTTATCTTTTCTAAATGTTTATCATCAGACTTAGGGAATGGCGGATCTTTTAACATAGTTGATAGCTCTGACAATTGGAGCTGTTGATTATCCGCATCACTCGTGCTCGGCGGTGGGCGTAAGCCCAACTCGTTTGTTGTATCATTGTTGGGTCCATTTATTACCTCGGCAACCCACGAAGTACTCGTTTGAGGCTCACCGTGTTTTTGCGAAATCAAATTCGTTAGAAAAGCCACTTGTTGAGAAAGGAATTCAAACTGTGCGTCACTTACATGGTTAGACCGCCTTTTTCTCCTTTTATCCGGGCTAGACTCCTCCGATGATGTACTGCTCGAACTTTGAAGAACGACTTGTCTTCCGTGACACGTGTTCACCATCACTTTGTTTATCAAAATATATTTCGTCCTCCATTACGAGAGGGTTTTTTTCACTACGTATGCAATTTACGTTAAATTATTAGATTTTAATTAAATGAAAATTAAAATAATATTGCTAAGACGTGTTAACGCTACGAAAAACGACGCTATAATGAGGTAAAAGCCGAGCGCCATGCGGGTCGCCGCCATCTGAAACGATAAAACGAGGCGACAGTGGCGCCGGAAGTCGAAGAGGGGAAGTTGCTAGGACGAAAAACGTGAAAAAGACAGAAGCTTGACTCAAGATGGATTCCGGATATCGTCACGGAACAAATAATTGTATTTATGTTTCGGAGATAGGATATTTTATTTTTGCAAATAGTGCAAGTTGCGTCTAAAATAAAATAAAATAATATGTATTGCAATTCGTGTAATTGCTTTTCTATATTTTAAAATCAAAAAGTCGTTTTTGATAGAATTGGTCGGTTGACCATTCAAGCAATTTGGCGACGATTTAACTGAAAAAATGGATATTATTTTCCGTTCTAAATTTTCCTTAAATATTATAAAAATAATATATTTTTATTGGTTTATTTTAGAAATCTATGTTAAATTATGTGTGCCTTGTAGTGTCGGACGGCTCCATATCTTCCCGCGGTTGTTGTAAAAAGCGACTAGGGGATAACAAGCCGCTACCACAAGAGCTGAGGAACTAAAAGAATGGACTCGCTTGGCCAGCGAGGCGTGTCGATACCACACATCCTTCATACACAAGACAAAATGCATATTGAGGCTCATCTCCAGCAGTGGACACTGAGAGGGCTGGTTGCATTGCATTGCCTGTTAAAGCATGTTAAAACAAAATTTTGGAAGAACAAAATTTTGAATTAGACATTGTTAACTAAAGTAAGTCCATAAGCGACGATAAGATCTCTTTGCTCAAATAACATGATATATCAAAACCACTGGACATTAAACAAATGATAATGATTTACCTTCTTCAACAGTGTTGTTGAGCAATAGAGCATTCAATTACAAATTGCTTTGCAGTTCATTATCGAAATATTCAATACACTTGAAGAATACTTGCTGAAGAATACACTTGTTGTTTCAATTAGAGCTACGACAAACTATAAACGTTAAGGCTATTGCAACAATACTTTAACAAAAGCAAAAAATTGTAATGATGCTAACGCTCGTCTGTGCAACTATGCAAACAGTCAGTTGAATTTTTTTTTGACTTTGTGTTTTTTTTATTTTATCTTAAAGTACACGCAATTATATGATCAACAAATGTGGTGATATATATCGCCAGTGGCGGACTAGCCTAGTGGCTAGGGGGGGCCACAGCTCCGGGCCCTACCCCTCCTGGAGGGCCCCCCGCCTTTTATATACAAAATGAAAAGGTTTTTAATTTTGAGCCATAGTTTCGATCCTTTAAAAGTATCCTTTAATCCTTTAGTCGTTAGTCCCGAGCCCAGCAAGACCTTAGTCCGCCACTGCATATTGCGAATTCAAGTTAAAAAGTGGTTAATAATTTCATTTGATTATGTCATTAAGAAGAGGGCAAATTGCAGATGAACTTTATTAACATAAAAACAACATTGTGCGTGAATTATCCTAAAAACAATCATAAATTATTTTACAGGGAACAGATTTTTAATATGTTTCTCCATATTTCGAAATTGGAGCAAGCTGGTGGCACCTTCCGGGGAGGGGCCAGAACTAAAACTGAGGCGATTGAAGTCATTAAACGGAATAAAGTAAGTGGATATTTTCAACATTTTTACATACTGTGTTACATATACTATGCCGACCGTGTGGTGTCAGTCGGCTTTATAGCCGCGGTAGTGACCCGATCTCTTCCCGCGGATGTCGCGAAAGGCGATTAGAGAACAACGAAGTCACTACCAAAAGCTCGGAGGAACTACGTCACCTCTAAAACAGTGGAATCGCCAACACGTTTTGTCAGCGTGCCTTTTTAAGGCCATACACATAATACATTCCTCATGCACGGAACAATGTGCATGAGTGCCTACTGTACACCAGGAGACCATAAAATGGCTGGTAACGATTTACGGTATGCTGCGTTAATTTATCGTCAGTTTGAAATTTAAAGTCAAAATAAGGTATGTTTAGAAACAAATAAACCGTCCTCAAGACATAAACAATATTTTTTTTTAGTTTTATTAATGGCAATAAACATGCAATAATAGATTTTTATGGTTTTTAATTTTTAAGAAA
Organism: Sesia apiformis; assembly: GCA_914767545.1. Taxonomy (NCBI): domain Eukaryota; kingdom Metazoa; phylum Arthropoda; class Insecta; order Lepidoptera; family Sesiidae; genus Sesia; species Sesia apiformis. The sequence continues at coordinate 1,258,388 of OU611964.1, forward strand.
AATATTAATTTAAATCCGTAAAATATATTATTTTTTATATAGAAAAAAGGCAGCAGACGAGCATACAGCCAGCCCACCTGATGGTAAGTGGATACTGTAACGAAATTTGGCACGCCCCCGGATGCTCACTCTCATTATCTATTACTGGATTATCTCTCAATATTTGTTTTTAAATGTCTATCTGTTCATTAACTATTAAATTTAATAAATTTCGCATTTATAATTGTTCCTATCAATGATACAGTAAATTATACCTACAATCGCGACCAGATTTATTAATTTCCCGATTGCTTTGAGTCTGATACTGAATTGTCAAAATAGTCGAGTAATAAAAAGTAGTTACCTAGTGAATATACAGTAAATACGTGGGTGACACATAAAGTTTTTGGAATCTCAATAATGAAATCAAATATAAAGATGGAAGTTGTTTTATTGCTTTTCGAAGTATTATCCGCGACAGTCGATACACTTTTTCATGCGATTGAGCATTGTGAAGCATTGAGCCCAGCATTGAGCCTGTAAGCGAGGTTCCAACAGCCGTTTGGAAGGGCGTTACTGCCTCTTCTGCATTCATAAAACCTATTCCTCTAACTTTATCTTTAATTGTAGAGAATAAATAAAAATCACAGTACGCAAGGTCGGGACTGTATGGCGGATGACCCATTACTCAAAAATTGCTTCGTTTGTCTGACGGAGTGAGGAGAGGCATTGTCCCGATGGAGGATCATTCTGATTCGTGGGTGTCGTTGTTTGACTTTTTCCGAAACATAAGACAAACAGCTGTTCACATACCAGTCAGCAGTTACTGTTCTTTTATTTTCTAAAACTATAGTAGCAACGTGGCCCGATCTGCCAAAGAAGGAGGTAATCTTCTACTTTACAGCACTCCGTCCTTTCTTCATTTTCATCGGCAACTCTTCGAAACGAAAGACCCACTGCGCAGAATGCCTCTTAGTTTCAGGCTCATTACAGTAGGTCCAACTTTCATCAACTGTTACTATATCAAAAACAGCATTTGATTGACAATTATTGAATTGTTTAAGCATTCCACGAGTTAGTGGTTTTGAGCTTCGTTTAAATTTAAGGGAATCCATCTAGCTGTCTAGCACAAAGCTTCCTTGCCCGTGGATGATCGTGTAAAGTAGTTTGAACTTGACTCATACCAATACCGAATGATGCCCGTATCTGCTGATATGTCGTTCGTTTGTCTGCTTCAATCACGAGCCGCACAGTTTAGATGTATTCCTCCGTCACCGCCGTCGCCCTTGTCTAACACCATGACTGAGGTGGGTACGACCATGTTTAAATTCACGGAACCAGTTATAAACAGTGGCACTGGATGGCGCTTTATCACTAAATGCTAACTTAAGTCTCTCATAACTTTGTTTCTGGTTTAAATCACAACGAGTCATAAAAAAATATTGAACAAAAATGTTCTCTTGTTAAATTCATTTTAATTTTTCAACAACTTATCAACTACCCAAGCGGTCAATAGTAAAGTTGTCAATAGGATTTCGCAAGGTCGGCAACGCACCCGTATATCCCCTGGTGCTGCAGGTGTCCATGAGCGGCAGTGACCACTTACCATCACGTGGGACATTTGCCTGTCTGCCTACTCTCCTGGAAAAAAGTCTAGACTAGTCTCTAGTCTAGACTCGCATGTGATTTCCACCCCCGGCTCTTACCATTGAGTTTCAACACGATTGAGTGCATTATTCAATTATTCGCAGTAAAGACGACCAATTAGCCCTGTTGGTAGTGACTCTAGCTGCTGTACGATTCCTGATATTCATTTGTTTAAAGGCAAACGTTTGTTCGGTTCTGGGTAGTAGGTTCGTCTATGTATCTGTCTCTGGACCGACGACACAGGGAATCCTGGTGTGGGCCATTGAGTATATCGTTATTTATTATTATTATTAAAGAAAAACATAAAAGGATTATTTATATTAATTATAATGAATTAATTAAATATATTATTATTATATTTATATTATAATATTAGGTTATTTATTTATGTTTAAATTAAAAACAATCTGAGATTAATTCGCACTAGGTTCATGTTATATGATTCAATATTCCTTTGTTATTAAAAGGGGAAATTTGTAGAATGTAATGGAAGGGTAGGGCCTGGTATCAAGACACTATTATTTCCACTAGATAGGTACAGTGAAATCAACTAGACATGAGCTTTGCGTTTGTGTGAATGCACGCCGATAGTTGACAGTGCGAACCATTTCAAGAATCGGATTGGACCATTCGGCACCCACTCACACAGATGCAAAGATCATGTCTCGTCGATTTCATTGAAACATTTCATTATATCTTTGTGAACAGGGCTATGACGACAGCACTGGTGATTCTGGGACACTCGCCATTGATTTATGTGATCGCTGTTCAAAACCCATTGTACATGGAGGAGGTAAGATCTCACTAAATATCCTCATTTAAAAACCCCGAACACGAAAAATGTCTTTTAAACTATTGTCTATTGTAAGGAGAGAGTGTACGCTGCATTCCCACAACCGCTGGGCGTACCTCGACTAGCCACGTTACCCTTCTCTCATAGATGACTACCTTGAAATGTACTGCATTTCTCCCTTTATCCTATTTTCCCAAAGGCACGTGCTTCAGTAGTGAGTGAGATATGCCAGAGTCCATCCCATGCTATCCTATCCCTCCCCAGTTTTCCAACCCATTCTCCAAATCCATTATTATATCTCCAAAGGTAGGCATGCTCATTTGTCATTCTGGACTGATATTGGCATGTATTGCGCACGTACATGGACGACAGTATCCACTTACCATCAGGTGAACTGTATGCTCGTCTGTCACCTTTTCTCCATAAAAAATATATACATATATTAAAAGTAGAAAATACGCATAATTAACACTATACTTTTGTAAAGCACATTACAAATCAATATATTGAATTAAATTACAAATAATTAACTGAGCAGCAAATAAAATACTGAATAGGCAGCATATCGATGGTAGCTAAGTTTAAAGGTGGGTTAGGTTGAAGTGGGTAAGTAGGTACTCTGGTGACAATATAGAAATACGAGATCCGCAAAGCGATACTCCGTCGACTTGCACAATGAAATTATTAGTAATTTAAAAATATTTATTTCAGTCATTCAATAATAAGTTGTTTTGTTGTTCATTATTCGCTGCCCATTTACATTTTTTTTTCTGCATATCGTTTAAATGCTAAATATAAATTCACATTATTTTAATTTATCTTTATTGCACGTAGAAGTTCAGGATGTGGACGCCATTCTTATCCAGTCAACCTTCGGGCAAACAGGTCTGTATAAGGGCGATGAATTCTAAAGTCTACCTTTTACCTTCTAGGCATACCAATCCCTTCCCTACCACTTCATATACAACGGCAACTTGATAGTGCAGACCTTTTTCATAATCGCCGGCTTCCTACTGGCCTTCAACATACAGCTACTGGCTGAGAAGAAGAAACTAAATTGGACCATGCTTCCCACGGGAATTATCTTAAGATGGCTCAGGTATAATTTTTTTGTGTATTACTACATTTTTGCAAAAAAATAGAAGGAGTGTAAAAGTTTACCAACAGAGCTTACATCACATAAATATTGGAGTTACATGTAGGAGCTTTAAGTGTATAAATGTCACTCTATTTGAAGGCGACGACATCATGGCTCTTGAATATAAACATAGCCATATACAAAAATTAAAATTATGTATACTAATAAAAAGAAGTAATAAAGAATGCGTTCACGAGTTGCGCTCGAGAAGCCGGAGAGATAACATCTCTCCGAAAGTGAACGCAGTCGCCACTGAAGATGTCAACCGCAGTCGTTGACAAAGCGTTTGGAAGAAAGAGAAGAGATTCCAGAAGACCTCGGCCAAGTAGCCCCGAAAATTCAATTAATAAAGAAAAAAATTATAAGAAAAAAATAAATATATTTAGTTGCCTTTGAATACAGTGTACCTATTACAAATTGGATATATTCTAAATTAAAAGTCCGCCCAATTCAGCTATTTATAACGGCATGCAAATATTAATAAATTGTACTTGAAGTTATTAATGCATTATTATATTAAGCCTAGTGTTATAAATTACCTAAATTTATACACTTTAAACATTAATTCTTAATTAACTGTAATTCATTATCATTCGCCACTATCAACTACGAATAAGTATCATGTGGACGCTAACTAACACCTATCTGCTCTCTAAGAATTCTGCAACAGACTAAAATGTGTTTTTGAAAAGCCTTCTATACAAATATTTTTTTTAAATCTATTTAATGTTATTTTATTTATTTATTAAGATAACATAATAATGATGAATAACATGCAAATATAAATAGAAGCAATTCATAATTTTCGAACAAAATATCTTATTGAGTCAATATTTTTTAAATATTTAAATATTTTTTGTCCTATACAAAAAAAATATCCGTATAATGAAACGTAGTTGGAAGATCCGCAAATAAAGCACACGTGTGATGTTATTACGACTTGTTTTCATTAATTTATGCACAATCATAAACTAGAATGAATTAGGGATGGGCGCTAGTTTTGATTGTATCGATATCTTGGAGCGATCCGGATCATAACTATGTGATACGATACTAGGATCATATTGAATAGTACGATCCCATCCTTCAAATATCGTATCGAATCAAATACATTTTAATTTATGCAACAGTTTTTAACCGCCACAAAAACAGTTTATTTTACTATCTAGTTATAGTAAAAATACCAAAGATGAAAAATTAACAACATTTGGACTCTTTAGCTAGACATTTTTGTAGTCAATTACAAAATTATATCAAATTCCAGTTTTCATGTATCAAAGGTGTCATCGTAGATCAAAGCAAAGGGGGGAAGATACGGTACGTTCTTAGATTGCGTCAACTGAAAATAGGATCGAATGCACAACTACATACATCCAAACTCGTACAGCTATAATTGAAGTCACGTTGTACGACACCGAAAGACAGAGATAGAGCGATGAGCTTGGAGAGTAGCAAGAGCGAGACAAGCTAAACGTGTTGCTCGTACATGTTTCCTATAGTTTTATCTCGCTCACTCATTAATGGCCGAATGTAAACCATTTTAATGCCATTTTAAAAAACTTCTACAGATGATTACTTTCTAGTGTACTTACGCGTGAAAAGTGATTCCACGTGTCTTGTTTTTGCTCCTTGAGTGATTTGTGCACTGAATAAATGCAAAGGGAGGCATTTTTAATTTTAAATGTATTTTCCACTACTAAACTGTGTTCACCGTGTGAGCGAATCGCGTGTAAGCAAGTCACTGTTCTATCGGTGACTAAACGAAGTACGTCCATTGGACAGAGTTTTGTAGGACTGCGCGCGGTAAGTCAGTAACGCTGCTTCCTTCTTTTAATTTGATCTAAGTTAAATATCTTGACATAAGCTTAATTCTTGACGAACGGTCTGATTCTAGTCTATTTCAAGTCTCAGTTAAAGTATCTCCTGCCGAAGAAAATAGAGGTTCTAATGGAGCAACTGAGGTTGCTACAGTTGTTTCATCTCACGAAAGCGGGTTACGTTTAGCAGTGGTTATGCGTAAACTTGAGAACACTCAGTTTGGTTCCCGACGCCGCGGCGCCCACTAAAACAATGTACATGTACGAGCACAACCACTACTAAGCGTAATCCGCCTTCATGAGAGGAAAGAACTATACCATTAATAAATAACAAATGGATGTACTATCCATCTTCTAGGGAGAGAGTGCACGCTGCATTCCCACAGTCGCTGGGCGCACTCGACCGGCCACGTTACCCCTCTCTCACAGAAGACTACCTTGAAATGTACTGCATTTCCTACTTTATCGTATTTCCCCAATGTACGTACGTATTTCGGCAGTGAGTGAGATATGCCAGAGCCCATTGCCATCCTATTCTTCTCCATTTTCCCAATCCTTTCTCCTAATCCATTCCTTAATCTGAAAAGGTGGGCAGCGCATCCGCGGGCGTGCCAACGTTTCTCATTCTGGACTGATGTTGGCATGTATCGCGGATGTCTATGGACGACAGTATGCAGTTATCATCAGGTGAACTGTATGATCGTCTACCGCCTTTTTCTATAAAAAAATACCAGTACGTTTGTGTTGATCCAAACCTATATCGAGTTTGTTCATATGAAAGTATTGCATGATGTTCTATCGATACAGGAACATATCGTATCGGATAGTACATCCCTACTACCAATATCCAAAGAATTTCGTAGGAATATATAAAATGAATTTAAAAGCTAAATATTTTTTTGAAAAATGTAAATGAATTTACGGAAACATCGTGTATTTTTTTACGAACTATAGCGACAAGTTTTAAATTATTCAACCTTGACCCGAGATTCAACGTCAGACGGTCGATGACTTGCAAAAAATAATTAATTTCTGGAAGACCTGTACAGCCAACAACAGGTCAACCTTTACTATTGACTCCTTAAATCGTTAGTAAAACGATAAGGATAAGAATTCTAATAACCTTATACTGTTTTGTATGCGGTGTCATCCCCAAAGCGAGGAACGAACTAAAAAAATGAATTCTTTCAACAAAAGAAAGTGACAATACTTCCAGTTTATTTTACTAACAATAAGATTTTCTTTTTTTCGGCGGGAACTTGAAAACGTTCGAGTTTTCACTTGATTATATAAAAATTATGTATTGTGGGTTTTGTGGTTATTTCATTATTTATTTCATTTATTATTTAGCTTATTTCATTTCAAAGTGCGTCATGTTTAAAGTCTTAAAAGAATGTACATCATACATAAACTTACACAAAAACTTCCTTTAAGACCTTCTTTTTCTTGTGGTGCCTCTCCAACTGGTGGGGGTTGGCAAACAGCTCCGAATATTTTGCTGTGTCTCTCGCCAGGTGAGGCCTAATTCGTCTTAACTTTATGCGTAATATTTGTGATAATCAAATAAAAACATAAGACTAAGTTTTTCGTGTTCTTCCAAGGAGAGCAACTCTTGTTGTTAATAAACCCACTACCACTTTACTGAGCGACTCCTGACTTAGACTAACTCCTGACGCTTGATAGAAATTAATTTACACTTGATATTGACAAAATAGTCTTTGCACTTGTGTCGGCAAATGATACTATCATCAGAAGGTGACAGAGGAGCATACGGTCCACTTGGTGGTAAGTGGATAAATAAACAACAATAAAACAATATAAGAATAAGACTTACTCGTATTTCAAATTTTAAGTTTGTAGTTTTTTTTATGGACAAAGGCGGCAGACGAGCATACAGTCCACCTGATGGTGAGTGGATACTGTCGTCCATGGACATCCGCGATACATGTCAATATTAGTCCAGAATGACAAACGTAGGCACGCCCCCGGATGCGCTGCCTACCTTTGGAGATATAGTAATGGATTTGGAGAAAGGGTTGGGAGAATGGGGAGGGATAGGATGGGAATGGGCTCTGGCACATCTCACTCACTACCGAAACACGTACGTACATTAGAGAAATAAAGTAAAGTGGGAAATGCAGTACATTTCAAGGTAGTCTTCTGTGAGAGAGGGGTCACGCGTCCAGCGGCTGTAAGATTGCCTTTCGGCGTATTAATTAATAAAGTTAAAATTAAAGAAGTCGATGTGTCACTGTGATATTAAATATCGTTAAATAATATAATATGTACACATATTATTTACATATCTAAAATATGTAAATAAATTAAGCGTCTAACAAAAACCTCTAAAACTCATCAAAATGTTAAGATACTTCATATAGTTTAAATAAAAAAACGTTGTCTCAGGTAGAAAACTAGGTTGTCTGACCAAGTGTTGTTGGTTGACAGGTTGTCTCAGAAAACCTAGATAGGTCTCAGACCCATCTAGACAATATAAAAATAGAATAAAATATAAACATACTACGACTCTAAAAACAGTATTTTTATATTCATCTGTAGGTACATATAATCAAACTGTAGAACCAGCGTGTCTGTACATTGAATATATTTACCAAAAACTGATTGGGGGCGATGAAGGAAGAGTATCAGAATACAAAAAGACGATTTTGAAAATTTTTGTCTGTCTGTTTGTCTGTTCGAACACGCTAATCTCCAAAACTACGCAACGGATATATATGGGGTTTCCATCGGTTAATTAAGTTTAGCTTGGCGCTTCGAATATCCTTTATTTCATCCAAATCGTCTTACGGAAAGAAAAGATATTCTAATTTAGAATTTAAAAACAAAAATTCCACGTGTACGAAGTCGCCGGCACAGCTAGTGGTATCTAAAAATATTATGAATCTAAGAAAAATAATTTATATCCCATCCCATCCGGAATACCCCGGTTCCTCCTTTTTACCCCGGTTTTTAGAGGGACATTTAACACGTGACTACAAGACCATGCTATCGTATTCCAACCGCCGCAAAGCATCCAGGGGCATGCGACGTTCGTTATTCTGAACTGACATTGGCTTTGTCTCGTGAATGTCGCAGAACGACAGTATCCACTTACCACCGAGTGGACTGTCTGCTCGATTGTCACCTTCAATCTATAAAAAAAAAAGCTTGTTTAGAGTTTGTAAATAAACTTCAAAAGGCATTTCAGTCATTTTACAACTAATTAATAAAAGGTTTTTGCGAGGTTGTTATAGTAAGGCAAACTGGCCTAAAAATTGGCCTCGATAAACTAACAATCTAACAGTGATACTTTAAGAAACAGAGGTCGAACAGTGAGGTGAGGAATTTTAAATAATAGTCAAACAGGCAGGTTTCGTTAACCTTGAACTTCTACCCGCGGTTTAGATTAATTAAATTCCGATCGTGTTTTGTTTTATTATCACCGCGCGTGTCGAAAACTCAGGAATCATTGCAAAAACTACTCACTATGTCGATATTGATAAGCGAAAACATTAAAATTAAGCTAGTAATTCTCGAGATTCTTGCGAATAAATAGACAGTGTTATGATTCCTTCGAGGGCTGTTGATTCAAAAAATTGCCTAGTGAAAATAATACCCATAGAAAGCACTTTAAATGATTGTGCAACCGAAGTACGACACACAATTGTGCGCAGACGATTGATCGATATAACGTTTTGTACGTAACGTTTGTACGAACAGTTCAACGATATAACATTGAACCGAAGTATAAGTGTCTAACAGTATGTTCCACATACAACCTTCATCAAAACAACTTTACAAAATACAAAATCAAATAATACCACAAAACACCACACAATCAGTGTGTAATATGAAAAACCACAGTTTTCATACTAGGAAGGTCAGTTTTAGCTGTTGGTTTAAATTGTTCAGTTAAAACGGGCAGTTTAAACTGATCGTGTGTGGTGGCCATTAAATGTAACTATACAAGCGATAAATTAAACACCCTAATGATGTGTCTTGTGTTTCAGACTGACACCGCCATACGCCGTAGTGCTGGCGTTCACGTCTACCTGGTTAAGATACGCGGGCTCTGGACCTTTATGGCAGGTAATACGTTTGATTAATACAACAATTTGTCCACGCTCTCCCGAATGACACCAAATAGCAATACAAGTACACTATTAAGTGAGGTTTCAAAGATTTTGTAGGCTGAAATCTGAGAAGGACAAAACGTGATTTCCTCTGTTTTTTACCAAAGGCATTAACTGAACTCTACTGTGCTTCAAGATTCAGACAGACCTTCAAAAGACCATAGTGCTAAAATGGGAGTGGGCTAGTCACGTTTTCGGGATTCCGAAAGGCCTCTATCCAATAATCACCACCGAATAGATCCCACAAAATGCTAAAAGGCACAGTGACTGACCTAGAAAACTATGGAGGGCCGAACTTGACGCTCATTGTAAGGCCAAGCCGTCGAGGGCACAAAACCTAGAGGAGTGGGGGAAAGGTAGTGGAGGCCTTTCCTTAGCAGTGGGACAGTGCTGACTAATAATAATTAACTAAAATCAGCTAGGCTTTTTTAATAATTTTTATTTGTGCCTAGACTCACCATAAAGGAAACTGGTATGATCCGATACCTATTTCTATTTAGATACATAATATTACTATTTCTAGGAATTCACAACCACTCAGGTTTTCTAATTTTATATGTATTGTACTAGCAAAACCCCGCAGACGTTGTCCTGCCAGAGAAATTGATGTGCTGCAGCGCCATCTAGTGGTGAGTTACAACAAAGTCGATAGCTCGAAAATATTCTCCGTGCTCAAATACCTATGTATACCAATTTTCATGGCGATCGGTTAAACGGTATAGAAGTTGATGTGCTGCAGCGCTATCTAGTGGCGAGTTACAACAAAGTTGATAGCATTAAAACCTTCTCCATGAAAAAATACATATATGTGCCAACTTTTATATAATATAGAAGATTTGTAATTTTAAACTCTGTTTCAACTTTGATCAATTCTTTGATATGTGCCATTGCAACAAAAATTCTTTTAAATTTAATATAATATTTATGTGTATTCAAAAACAGTGTCCAAACTGTGTAGGTACTGTGTCCAAAGATTGGGCCAAAGGTTTAAGAATATGATGTTGATAAAAAGCGCTTTAAAGGGCAAGGGTGGGATTTACCTGGAACTCGTTGTTGGAGACCGCCCAAACAGTGCCGGCTATAGGGGTGTGCGAGCCAAGCGGCCGCATAGGGCGCGGAAGCCTGGGGGTTTTCTAGAATTGGAGGAGTTCTACACACTCAGACACACAGAGGGGGCGCAATTAAGGACACGGGAAAAGTATCGACACTTCTCGCTATGGAGTACTTTGCTAAACGTGTCAACGTTTCTTTTTTCGCTCACAAATGAGTATCACCAGGAAAGGTATCTGTAACATATTGGGTTGTGAGCGTTTTTTTGCTATCAAGAAATTTTTAGGAAGCAAAAAGATATGAGTGTCGATTACGATACGCATAGGGCGCCGAGGACCCGGGAGGCGCCAAGGTCCTGAGGCCTTGGGGGCGCCGTGGATTGAAGGGCGTCTTGAATTGGAGGCGCTCTACACAGAAGACGGGCGCAGACACAAGGAGGGGGTGCAATTGAATATCTTGCACAGGGTTGGCGAAACCGCTAAACCGGGCATTGCGCCCGAACTTAGTTATTGCTTCCCAGGGCACCCTAGATTCCATCCATGGACACTGATGAAGGGTTTTGAAGTGTGCTAGCACTGATTTAGGTTAAATTAGCATGTTTATACACTTTGATTTGTAATTTTAATAATGCCGGCCCAACTTTGACGTCACTGAACTTATTTATTTATTGGTTTTCATGGATGATAATGAATGAAAGGGTGGACAGGAGGCGAGGGAAATAACAGGGAAGGATGAACGGAAGCGGATTTCATAAATAGGGACGCAACTTCTTTGAGAGGAAGGATAGACATCTTTAATATCTGTACATATTGAAACATTCCTATTACCAGAATTCAGATAGAAAACAGCGGGAATACGTTTGTGTGGACGAGGTGGTGTTGTCGCCATCCCTCTTGCGCTCATTCTGCCCTCGATGATACTTTAACAGATAATGGGACTTTCTATTTCTTTCCAGACGGCAGTTGGTGTTGAGGTGGACGATTGTCGCAGAGACTGGTGGCAGAATTTACTATATATTAACAATTATTTCGACAACACACAATGCATGGCGCAGACTTGGTAAGGCAATGGAGAAGTAGGCACACTAGGTTTTATAATAATGATTATTTCATAAATGTAAAATTAATTATAATTCGAGATAATAACCAATTTTTGTAAAATTATTTTTTGCACGACTATTAAATGCACGCCACAAAAGGACGTATATATTACGTATATAGGACGTAAGGACGTATATGTATATATATGTACAGAAACACCCATTCTTTATAAGCTGTATTCTTGCAAAATAAATGATTATCTATTTATTTTATTCAAATATATCCGACTCTTTTGTATTTAATTAAAAATACACGCTAAAATATTTACGTACCTATGGTGAAATAATAGTTTGAAATCCGTAGGTAAATGACTATTTAAACGCAAAAATTTTAAAATTGACAAAATTTTAAACGCACTACCTTACAATTAGCGGTGGGTAATGAAGACTTCTCGGAGTGTTTTAACTCACTTAATCCTGCTCCGCTTGCGGATCCGACTCCTCTTAGTTACTCCTTAACTCTTTTGATGCACCTAGTTATTCACCTTCCGAGAGCGTTTCGGTCCCTTTCAGTAATGGTTGTTGCCTAAGCAAAAAAAAAGGTCATGCTATCGTTGCATCTCTATTTTGAGCCCCCGACAAGTGCCGATGCGCGATTACACTCACGATCATGATTGGCGCCGGAATCGGTATGAATAACAATTCGATGGAACAATCAAGGGATTCAACTCTTTTGATTCATTAACTCCGGAGTTACCCATCACTACTTACAATTCATTAAATGCCCCATCTAACAGTCTTTAAAAAGGAGATTCGGCTATTTTCTTAAATTTATTTTCTTGTCTAAACATTTAGAAAAAAATGTTTAGACAAACGTCATAGAAGTTCATGAACACTATACGATATATTATCTTTTGTATGTAAATGTATCGTGACGTCACACGCTGCTCGGTCAACATCCAATTTTGTAACGCTTATAAACTTTGTTATTTTTAAAGATGACGTAAAAAATTTCACCATATTTTTTTTGTAATTTTTCAAACCTCTGTTAGGTTATTAACCTCTCATTAATCTCCGTTTAACGAGGGGGAGAGTGCATGCTACAATCCAACAGCCGCTGGGCGCACTCGACTGGCCACGTTACCTCTCTCTCACAGAAGACTACCTTGAAATGTATTGCATTTCCCACTTTATCTTATTTCCCTAATGTACGTACGTGTTTCGGTAGTGAGTGAGATGTGCCAGAGCCCATTCCCATCCTATCCCTCCCTATTTCCCCAACCCTTTCTCCAAATCCATTCCTATATCCGAAGGTAGGCAGCGCATCCGGGGACGTGCCAACGTTTGTCATTTTAGACTAATGTTGGCATGTACCGCGGATGTCTATGGGCGACAGTATCCATTTACCATCAGGTGGACTGTATGCTCGTCTGCCACCTTCGTCCATAAAAAAAAATAGGTACTAAATTCGAGACTTTATAATCCATTCTTGTGAAAATAATATCCATTCTCATATTTTCTAGGTATTTGGCAGCAGATATGCAATTGTACTGTCTAGGACTGATCATCTGCCTGTTGCTAGGCAAAACGACGCGAAAACTGGTGCTAAGCGTGTTGCTGCTTGCTGGACTGGTGATCCCTGCTGTGCACATATACCTACAAGATTTGGACCCTATACTTATCGTCTCACCTGAGTAATTACTTCTTTTATATATTTGTTTTAACGTTTGTTCGATTTTTAGGTCATCGTTAAATTCGTTGCTCGTCTAATTTTGGGTCTCGCCTAATTCGTTAGTAGCTTAACTGTCGGCACTCGACAAACTCGCTATTGGTACAGTCATTTAGAAAAGTCAAATTAACACTTATTTATATAGGTACCATCAAGATCGTTTTTTTTTTATAGAAAATAAAAGGCGACAAACGAGTATACAGTCCATACATCATCACTGGACATCAGTCCAGAATGACAAACGTTGGCACGCCCCCGGATGCGCTGCCTACTTTTGCAGATTAAGGAATGGATTGGGAAAATGGGGAGCGATAGTATGGAATGGTATTGGAATGTGTTCTGGCATATCTCACTCACTACCGAAACACGCACGTACATTGGGGAAATACTATAAGGTAGGATATGCAGTACGTTTCAAGGTAGTCTTCTTTGAGAGAGGGGTAACGTGGCCAGTCGAGTGCGCCCAGCGGCTGTGGGAATGCAGCATACTAGCATAACAAGTTCTAATTATTAGATGTCTTAAACATTGCATAAACGATAGCAAACAAGAAACACAAAAAAGGGGATACAACGCTGATTTTTTGACGGAACCAAGTCGCGCGCGCATACAGGAATGACAGCGGTGCGCGCCGATGGACACAATTCTTTAACACAATTACTATTATAGTTACACAATTACAGACACAATTTTACACAATTTATAGTACGCGTTACCCGTTTCGTAGGTTTCATTTTCTTTTAACGTCAATGAGTAAAGCTTTGAGTTTAACTCTGAAGCAATTTAAACTAATCGACCGTCTGTCTAATACTCGTAGGTGGGGTAATATTGTACAAGCGGAAACATGCTCTGAATGCAGCTACTATTTCGTGGAACAAAAAGAGACGATTGGTTGGTTTGGCATGTTCAGGTTGTTTATATTAACGACAGCAAATAGGATATACCCAACTGATATTATATAATTATGTTACATAGACTTTATCAAACAACCTGTATAATAAATGAAAATGATGAATCACGAATTAAAAAAATTAACAAGTACCTCATAAGATTTTCCACGAAATTTATTTTGATATTAAGTTTCTTGGGATCCTCAGAACATTTTTTTTTATTTCCCAACACGCTAAGATTTCCTTAAGTAAAAAGGATATTAGTGATTGTAGAAACTTTAGACAAGTCCAGATCTAGACCACTGACGAATTAGTTGAGTCCCGAAATTAGACGAGTGGGTAATGAATTTGACGATCATTTATACAATCGTTTGTTCTTTCATAATTCAAAACATGGAAGAACTACAGCCGAAGGGGTACTTGTTTTCGGGCTCGTTTCCACATTTAGTTGATCTTAGCGAGCATGGGAGTTAAGCCCGTCCTCGAAAATCTTCCTAAATATAACTAGCTGATGAAGTTAATTCGAAAAGCTGATTAAATGCATGTCGGACGCGAGTTCCGATATAGAAAATTTATGCATTCTTTGGGTTCTTAATTTGTTTTCGAAAAGTTAAAAAATCTTCGAAAACATGCACGTTAAGCTAACACCTGAGTGATTGTTTAACATTGTTAAGTTAATACGTGAGTGGTTGTTTAATATGCATGTTAACCTAACACCTGAGTCTTTGTTTAGCATGCGTGTTAACCTAACACCTGAGTGGTTGTTTAACATGCATGTTAAGCTAACATCTGTGCCTTGTGTCTGTATGTATCTTGCATGTCTGTGTAACATGTAATTCTATTCTAACATCATTACTATTATGATTTAGTACTTGTAGTATAAATACGTATTGGGCATATAAGTCTAATTGATATTTTGTATTAAGTATTATGTTAAGTGTTGTGTTTTTTTGTAATCATTTATGTATTTTTATGTTACATATATGTAATTTTTCAAGCCATTATTGGCAAATGTGTCGATCTGACTATGTATTTACCACCTTTTGTAACGCCCAAAAAATAAATCAAATTAAATCAACAAATTAATTAATGAATTGACCATAGTGTCCAATTTCAGTCTTTCACACACCTCCAAATTAAACCTCTCTGATCAACTGAAAGGTTGACTGGCAGAGGCCTTAAGGCATTACGCTCGCCTTTTGTACGAAACTGTGCAGTGAAGTGATACAATGACTATGTTATGCAGTGGTTATTATTTTTATAGGATAGCTCGCAACTTATTCGTGAAGGATCCAACATTCAACAACATCTACAAGCGGGGTCACACGAACTTGCCGAACTACATAGTGGGGCTCGCGGCCGCCTACCTCATATTCCATCTGCAGGACACTGACTTCGATGTGCAGCGTTATAAGGTGACCCGTCTTTCAACTTTCATACGCTTCCTCTTCTTTACAATATTCTTACTAATCCTTCTTCCCCTACGTTATTCATATGCCTTTCCTAGATCTAGATATAACATATACTATGCAGTCGTTTATATATATACATACATACATGCGAGTGTGTGTGTGTTTGTATATATGTGTATATATTACTGTCGTTATACCATGTATTATTTTATTTTTAATGTTTATCTTATCTATGTATATTATTGTTGTTAGTGTATATTATTACATGTACATATTATTATTATTTATGTCTGCTCATTTGCCAATAATGGCTTGAAAAATTACATATTTGTAACATAGAAATACATACATTATTACAAAAAATGTAAAAAAACACAACACTTAACATAATACTTAATACAAAATATCAGTTAGCCTTATATTCCCAATACGTATTTATACTACAAGTACTAAATCATAATAGTAATGATGTCAGACTAGAATTACATGTTACAAAAGAATTAATGTTAGCTTAACATGCATGTTAGACAACCACTCAGCCCGTACCACTGAGTTGCAACTTAACAAAAAGTGATATTTTTTAAATTACCACCTCCAGGAAACTGACTTCGATGTACATACAGGGCGATTTAGCTTTCAGTTTTATATATCATAAGCTCTGGGTGTTTATTTTTTATTTATTTAAACTTGAATGCCTAGAGTCATTCTTTGCCAGACAGTCAACTTTTGTGCAATCAATAAGAAATAACTATAAACAATACAATAAAATACACAATACATACAATAATACAATACAATAAACATATGTGTATATACAATATCTACGTACATTTGACGAGTTATTAACGTAAATTAACGTTAAGAAAACCCTAGAAATTAGTACTTACGATTCGAGGATTCGATCGCATTGCCCCTATATTCTTCTTAATTGCAGAAATTCCGTCCCCTGTACTACGCCATCGTCCCCGTAGAGGTCTGCGTAATATTGTTGGGGAGCGTGTTCTTCATCGATGGATTCAAACCCCACACCATGCTCCGTGTCGCGTACTCCAGCATTGTCAGACTGGCTTACGGGTCCCTGGCTTTCTTATTTGTTACTGGCATAGTGTTCAAGTACGAAAGTAAGTAAAATATGAACAACATATCCTTTAGAATTTAAGCTATAGAATTTATGTAGGTACATGTACTATGTTAAACGCTGAATGCATGAATTATAGAAAATAATTTATTACATATACCTGCAGGGGTGGGCGCCCCCGTGCCAACGTTTGTTCCTTTTGTGTCGCAGATCTTCCCACGTGCCACATTGTCCACTTACCATCAGAGGACTGTTATCTCGTTTAAAAAAATATATTTTTCGAAATATTTGTTAATTAATCAATTATTTATTTGTATAATGTGAGTTAACAGAGCATGTCACATTTTTTTTTATGGATGAAGACGGCTGACGACCATAGACATCCGATACATGCCAACATTAGTTCAGAATAACAAACGTTGGTACGACCCCGGATGCGCTGCCTATCTTTAGAGATATAGAAATGGATTTGGAGAAAGGGTTGGGAAAATGGGAAGAGATAGGATGGGAATGGGCTCTGGCACATCTCACTCACTACCGAAACACGTACGTACATTGGGGAAATATGATAAAGTGGGAAATGCAGTACATTTCAAGGTAGTCTTCTGTGAGAGAGGGATAACGTGGCCAGTAAATGTAATGTAACTAATAATCAAAGAAATGGGAGTAAACCAATACAAACAACCTTTCGAGTTTTATTTCCATTAATTGTAAAACTCGCAGTGTCTCCAAGCGCAGACAACAGTTATACAAAAAAATTGTCTTACAACATCAAAGAAACAGAGTCACTAAAAATATTCTGCAACCCACATTTTTCTAATAGTCTATGTACCTTTATAGTGTCTTGTTTGTATACTGGAGCATTGTAATTTAGCTTATGTTACCCATAAGTTTTCTATTTAAATGTTCTTTGAGAAGTATATTTCTTTAAAACGAAGTAACTACATTATCAATACGACATATTTAAATTACGGCAATTAGTCCATAAAATAATTAGTAATTGTTTGTATTCCAGATTTCTACCGCGGGATCCTAGAGTGGCGCGGCTGGGCCAGCTTGGGTCGAATCTCCTACTGCGCGTATTTATTGCATATACTCTTCATCAGGACGTTCTCTGGGCTCAAGTTCAACTTGGTGCAAGCCTCCTTTTATGAAATGGTCAGTTTCTAATGAAAAATCTATTTTTTTTATACGTAATGAAATAATTGGACTTATCACTATAAATTATTATAAGTATAGTAAGTTTCTCAGCAAGGGGGCGACGGGTATGCCACCAATCCAACAGAATTCTATTCACAGCTCTCTTGAAGAACCATTAGCCATTATCGTACACCTCTCCATTGCTGGATACAGACTTTTCCAACGCTCACCCAACAATCATTACACACGCTCTTCCGTAGTTCTTATCCGCACACTATCGGCAATTTTCTTCTCTATGTCGTTGCATAATGGAAGAACACCGTGAAGAAGTTCGTTTCACAACCTATCTACTAGTTTTATAAAGTTTGGGACGTTTTTTTGTTTGTTTTTTAGTAAAAGGTAAACTCAAAAACTATGGATCCGATTTTGAAAATTCTTTTACTTTTGGGAAGCTATTTTTACCCTAGTTTAGGATACCTGCATTAGTTTAGGAAGTTAAACTAATGCAGATATTAGGTCTTTCCATTGAGCTACGATATGGGGTTCTTCAAGAGAGCTGTGAATAGGATTTTGCAAGGTCGGCGGCGCACCCGCATACCCCCTGGTGTTGCAGGTGCCCATGGGCGGCGGTAACACTTACCACCACGTGGGACCGCTTGCTCGTCCGCCCACTAATATATAAAAAAAAAAAAAAAAAAGGTCAGTTAAAAGTACACTTGGCGATTGGACGCGCAATCGACCAACCATGGAGCCATCGACCGCAGATGGACTCATATTTCATAGGAGCTTATTTAAAAAAAAAAAAAAAAAATAAAACGCTCTTTACTTCCAATAATAGTTCAGTGAACATTTATACCTCATTACATTTAATTACCTAATTACAGTGTGCGTGACTGTATGCTGGCTGCACACTGAATCAGCACTGCATTTCAACACAGCCCCTTAATCTACTCGTAAATGAGCCACATTTACACATTTGTGGCCAACACACACACATTAGCAAATACACATACGTTAGACCTTACAACACTACTAATTGATCATATAAATTAGTTACAAATGGATGAGAAATATGAAAAGAAATGAAAAATATAAATAAAATGAACAAACAATGCAGCGATGTGCCGTCCCCACGTTCATACGAAGTTTGACCTAATATAACGATTACATTTCTTGAGTACGAGAAGTTTCATATATTTTTTAAATGAAATTTATAGGTGATTCCATATTTTTGACCCCGTGTACTTATAATTGCCTCGGATCTGAACGCATGACATTGCGGCTGAATCCTCTCTGGTTTTATCGATCGACTGCGATAGATCGTGTTGTCGCGTGTCTTAACGAGCAGCAGGGCGACAACACAACCTGTAGCCTCATTAGTCGGAGACTTCTCCACTCGGCTACATAAATGTTTTCTTTTTTTTTCTTTTCAGGTAATCCAATACTTCGGCCTCGTGATCACTACCTTCATGGCGGCTGTACCCCTTTGGATGCTAGTCGAAGCCCCTATAGGACAATTAGTCAAAGTCCTCGTAAGTCCCGCATCAAATCTCAACAACAATGTCACTGCGAAAAAACTGGAGTTGGGAGAAAAGGTTAATGATACCAGTAAACTATAACGAATGTTGTTAAAACGAGCGTTGAGCGCTTGGGCGCTCATTAAACTGATTAATCATTAAACATTTGAACTATAACGCTCACTAGCCTTTAAGGCTAGTCTTAAAAGTACAATACATTAGCGCTCACTGAACGATTGAGTGTCGAGCACTCAACGCTCATTTTTACATCACTAACTATAGCAGTCAAGTGTAATGTCCCACTGGATGAAGTCTTGTTTCATCGGGAATTCGGAGACCAATGTAGATTAGTTCTTCTTAAGGTGCCATCTTCGTTATTAAAGGCCAGCGAACATTACGGCTTGAACCTTGGACACAGCAGCTCTTAACAATGACCGCGTGAATTTTTAAACCATTGGCGAAGGTTTTTAACCGAACCTCCTGGTTATCTACTTATGGCAAGAGAAATTTCATATTCGCACGAGGATTTCCACCCGATGTTTTGTTTATAAAATTGGTATTTGGGAAAATGTCAGTTAGACAGACATGGACTTGGGTTCATATTCAATAATTCACAATTGGATACAATTATGCATAACTAGTACAATTCTTTTTTTTTTTTTTTTTGCACCATCCAACTAAATTTAGCGTAAAAAGTCTTAAAAAGATTTTTGTAATTTTTACTTATATCTCACACGATACTTTAGTAGTAATTTTAAAATAATCTAGTACAAACACAAATACATAATCTTTCCTGTAAAATTACAATTTTGTCGCTTGGATCCGTTATGCAGAATGTCATCCAATTATGAATCTAGATTTAATATCCGATTCATATTTGTATAGGTCGTGGTTTGTATGGGTATCTACCGCTCTCTATAAGAGAATATCAATAGGCAATAAGCGTCATGAATAAAAATAAGCATCCTATAGGTTAGGGAGAACCAATTTTTTTTTCAAATGGATACATTTTGTCCTCATACAAAGAGTAATTAAGAGTCATATTTTCTATTATAGTATGACTCCTAGAACATTATTGTCTTCATAGAACAAAAAGCTAACTGACCTTTAAATTTGTTGCGATCGATTAGTTGCTCATTTAATCATAAAAATAAATCAGATTTTTCAAAAATTAATTCAAAGGCTTTAAAACAAAAATTTAAAAAATTAAAACAATGAACTATCTACTTTACACTACACAGTTTCATTCGATTTTGGAGAGTCCGAGTGAATGATGTAAATATGAGCTGAAGCTGAGCGTTCGACATGCGTGAGCGCTGCGTGGGCGCTTAATGAACCTTTAAGATTCGACCGTTAAACGCCCGTGAACGTTATAGTTCAAGTTTTGAACGTTTATTCATTTATTTATAAAGCAGAGCAGAATTTAGTAAATGCTTGTAAGAAAAGTAATCAAACATCAAACAAATTACAAGTAGGCAAAATTGGTAATAATGTCCTAGCATGCAATCCTGCGACAGCGATGTTTCCTTGTACAATAAATCAATAATTAATCATATATTAATAAATTAATCTTATACAATAAAATTAATGGACAGTTGCGGATTCATCACCTGACTAGATATCAAACTAAAAACAAAATCAAAAACTAGCTACTAAAACTATAATTATAATGACACCGAATCCTTACTAAACTACTTATACCAATGCGCTAAATTATTCTTAACAACCTGTACTTAACATTTTAACATCTGTAACTCTTATTCACGCACACACCCATACATCAACTCGCATTCAATTGCTTACATTATTGACTCTATGCTATTTTTTTTTCTAAAATCGGACATCTAAAACCACACATTCACACACAGACATACATAAAACACACACGACGTACATGTTATACACAGTAATTACCAAATGAATAAACCGTTTTTCTTAAATAACTGTAACTCAGTATTAAGAATAAGATCTAAGGAAAGGCGCTGACAGCTGTCAAACAGATTATTCTAGTACAGATGTCAGCACACC
Source organism: Sesia apiformis (assembly GCA_914767545.1). Lineage (NCBI taxonomy): Eukaryota > Metazoa > Arthropoda > Insecta > Lepidoptera > Sesiidae > Sesia > Sesia apiformis. The sequence goes on from OU611964.1 coordinate 1,279,776, forward strand.
TTGTCCTTGTGAATGCCTACTTGTAAATTTGATGTTTTTGTAAACTACATTATAAGTGACAATTACAGTATAGTAAATATATAAATGTTTTAAATAAATAAATTATTATTATTATTACACACAAATTATTTTAAGTGTAATGTCAACAATAATTTTAAAGAGTAAAAGTAATACAATATTTAAAAAAAATCGTATAACGAATCAGAATAATTATTATTGAGGCTTGGAATTTACAAATGAGCTAAGTGCCAAAACACAATTATTGAGAAATAAATAAAAATGAATTTGTTTCTTAGTCATCATTTTATTGCGGCATTATATTATCAAAAACTAAATTAAATAGGTACTGTTTATACTATACTTATCAATAACATTAGTTTTGAACATATTTTTATTTAAAAAAACCTTATTTTTAAAATCAATTCAGAAATGGGTCAAAATGCAAGATGTTTACCTTTCATAGGGGCTAAGTACCATAACAAATGTCATTGGAGCAGTGCCTTTATTTTAAAATAATAATTATTATTGTCGTAGTACTTAGCCCCTATGTTGCATTTTGACATTTGAGGAATTTGTGTAATAATTAAATTAAATAATTTACACAATTACAATTATAATTACACAAATTCCTATAGAATTCTTGATATTCTTGTGGTAAGTATGCAATCATACTTTCTTGAACTTTAAATTAGGAAAATCTCTCAAAAATTTTTCTGTAAAACTTATAAGTTACTTTTTTATCAGTATGAATTTCATTGAAGGCTTTAAAACATCTATGTATGTTCAATTCAGGGCTAAGATATTCTTTTGTGCTTTTTGCTCTTGTATAATGACTTTCATCTCGGGGGAACATATTAATGTGATCTTTAACTCGGAGCACGTCGAGTTCAGTATATGTTGGCATTTTATGGGAAGTTCTTTTGTCAGTAAAATATGATGTGTCACCATGCTTCTTTTTGCGAATCAATGTCTCTATTTCTTTTTTAGAAACCGCAAAAACGTCAATGTATGTTTTTTTGCAAACTGGTACTAATGTGCCATCAGTGCCATCACCTTTAGGCATGACATAAGAAATAGTTGCTTGTCGTCTACTATCAGATGGTACATCATAATTACCATGTCGGCGTCGCCTAATATTATGCAGATGCAGCAATCCCATCAAATAGGTTCTTTGTGTTTTTAAATCTTCTCGGTAGAACTTGTCAAATAAACTCAATTTCATGTCATGATCTGATGTATCACATTGGTTCTTACATTTGCATATTTTCTGCAATAAAAATATTTGCTTAACACAGCTGTTGTAAAATTAAATGAAACAATATTTAAAGATGAAACAATAACAATGTACTGACCAGCATAGAAGGTGGTCTTTTTGCCGGCATAACTTTCCTTTCCTGTTAACATAACTCTTTCCTCGTACCTTCAAAGATTTTCTTATTATAGTTTTATTACCTGAATCACTCATTTTTAAAATGCTCTCTAATATTTCATATTATAACAGACAAATCATATCATATGAAATGATAGCTAATAGACGACAGACAGCTAAACAGACGACATTGAAATTTACTACGATCGGATACACACACGCCACTTACACCTACACCCATCGCCATCTATGAAAAAATCTCAAAATTATAATAAATTTTTGTAGGCAATTTGCACCTTTGATATGGAATGGCTGTCCAACATAGCACCTTTAAAAGGCCAAAGTCTTGATTTTGCTTCTTTGGCACTTAGCCCATTTGTAAATTCCACGCCTCAATTATCAAAACTATAGAATTTTCATGAGATTGCATCTGAATACACACAATGACGAATTAAAGATATCAGGCACGGTGTGGCCTTTCTTGACAGTTCATTGTGTGATGCATTCTAATAATGGGATTATTACGAGCAACATTGCAGGAAATAACAGGAATAAGGAATGGCTGAAAATGTCGAACCGATCTTGTAGGGAGACAAAAGTTAATTTTTTTGACGACATTCATTGAAACTATGCTAATATAATAACAATATGCAGTCGCGTTGGGTTAGAATTTATTCTGAATTTCTTCAGACGTTTTTCATACGATAGCCTTAAACCCTTGAGGTTAAATACTCAAGTCTAAAACAGTTACGGTTCTTAAGGTTCATTAACGCTGACGCTCAGCGCTCATTTGTACGAGTACAACATTAGTCCGGGTACGTGTATGAGGTCCTTGTTAGTTTTAATGTTCCTTTGACTAGTTTCTGGAAAGTCAGTCGATTTTTGTAGATTTAGAATCGTCAATAGAATCGTAAATTTTAGACTTGTAAAGAGTTCTTACCTGTACCTATAAGCTTTAAGATAATTTTGTAATAAAAATCACTATATACTTATGAATTTTTTATTTGTTTTTAACAGATTTAATAAAACTTGTGAAAAAACTTAAATGTAATCTTCTTTACAACTAGCTTAGGTATTTATTTCGATTTATTTACAACTAGTTTTATGTCGTGGCTTCTTCACTCACGTCTAATTATGATTCTAATTATTTATTATGTCTAATTACGTCTTATCTAATTATGTCAGTTAACTCGAAATCATAGATAGGTAACACATTATACACCCATAAGTATAAATAACGCAAACCTTCTTGGGCTCTGGCCAGGGTCGGACTGGGCCGGAAGGGCCCGGGTGGCTCCGCCCGGGGCCCGAGACTGGGTAATGGTAGATGGGATACTATGGGAAAATATCTATTTCATTTCTCTCTAATTGTATGAACGAACTATCTGATCTAGTTTACATTTAGGTTGCAAGAGCTGGGACCTAGCCTGCGCAGGCCTCCTATCCTACCTACCGCCTGGCTTGCGGCAAGCCCCGCAAGCCAGGCCCGTGGGGGGCCCCGCGCAGGCTGGGGCCCGGCTGGCAAACGCCACCTCGACTATATGGCCAGTCCGACGCTGGCTCTGGCAATATCACGTGACAAACCTGCGCAGAAGCTTATTTTAAGTCCGTTTGGTGGTTTATTTTAAGTCCGCGGGCTGGAATGCGCCGGAAGGATTATTTACAATATGAAATATGAACGTGTTAGCATTTTCGAACGAGACGCAACAATAACTTTCTGCTCGCACACTCGCCTTATTGAGTGTTGTTTGAAATTGTGGGAGGGACATGCGCAGACTGTTGACGTCCATTCAAGGTCAAAGCCAAAAACGTTTTGCGAGGACTATAATACGTGTCAATGAAAAAACGTAAGAGTTTAAAATAGGTTGTTCAGTATCGAGAGTATAAATCGATTCTACCAGTTCTTATGATAAGTTCTTTTTATAAATTGTTCATTTCTAGTACAAGCAGGTAAATTATATTTTATAATTTACCGCTATATGTCGGTAGCGCCGCGCCTACGACGGTGCAGTCATTACCCTCGAGTAATAAGCGACATGAACATTTTAGATAGAACAACAAAACTACATGTTTGTAACTTTTTATTTATTCGGTAAAGTAATATTATTTTTCACTGCAACGGTTATATGTATCATATTTTAAATTAGTTGACATGTTTCAAGTCTAGCGTTATTTCAGTGACACAATGTAAATTTTTGCAGTTATACCTACTTAGATATAGTGAGAAAACCTTAGCCATCGGAAATGTTCTTGCCCACGATGATTTCCGGACCGGGAAATAAATTATTGTATTAATGATAATGACTGGTGTTATTATTAGTATAACTGTTGATACTATCTAACATTAGTCATTAGGGCGCTGTGCACATGTAACAACTTTTAGTTGCGGCCACCGGCAACATTCACAGTTTCCATTTTGCGGTTGCTGATTGCGGCAACTAGAGACTTGTGAGTCGCCGTGCTCGGCAAAACGGCTAGGTACTACTGTCTTGGGATGCCGCAACTCACAACTAGAGTTGCCGGTTGCCATTTGCCGAAAAGTAGCTACGTCTGTACTGTGCCTTACACAATAATTTATTGGAGCGTTCGAAAATCATCTTGGACACGAATATTTCCCATGGGTAAGGTTTTCTCACAATGTTTGGACTCCCCAGGGAATCATAATGTCACCTGAGCGAAGCCAGAACTAGCCACTAGTATAACAAATTTATTTATAATATCACACTTCATTCCTTTTGCTGATATGTGCAAGAAGGTCAAAGGGCTTGATCCTCGGTTGTGGAGGAGTCAATGGCCTTTCTGGTTGCTTGTCTGGTTGGGTAAGAGCCTTCCATAGTTGGATGAACGGCAGCTCGATGAGAAGGCACACCGGGATTGAGACTATGTATGTGAGGACAGATGCTGTTATCAGCAAGGACATCTGAAATTGGATAAGTAATATAAATTCTCTTTTTACCATACTGATTTTTTACCAAACTCTTTCACCACGCAGGGCAAAAAGTTTCTAAATTGACTCACTCACTCTCGACTGAATCTGGAACTCAATCCCTCATACCTGTAAAGTCGATTCCCCGTAAAGCACCTTTATTTCCCAAATGAGACCATTTTTATGTTCCTATGTTCATAGATATTGTCTTTATACATATCCCGCCTGTTTAAAAATTAAGATTCAAGAGTTGCAGCAGTAAGGAGTAGGTAGGAAGGTGCTGCTCGATGAAGACCTTTGATATTTTATTTAAAAGGATAGCATTAAAGCCCATCAGAATTATTGCGAAGTTCGTCTTTTATTGACTATTTTGACAAGACCATTAATAGAAAAACCTCAGTAGGCAGTTCGTTCCACAACTTTCGAGTTCGCGATATAAAGTGTGTTGAATACCATGTCATTTATGACATTCCTCACAACGGGACTCCTCTGCCCTTCCACATCTTTGTTATCCAGCCATAAAAAAAATGAGTTTAGCGATGAGCTCACCATAGACAACACGGACACGTGTCCCAGTTGCGTGTTCCCGGCCAGCGTCAGCCGCAGCACGATGAAGTGGATGATGTAGGCGCAGTAGGAGAGCCGCCCGAGGGTGTGGAACCCACGCCACTCCAGCAGGTTCCGAAGAATAGCTGAAAGAAATAAAACCAGTTCAAAGTACAGATTAGACAAGAGATAATCAGATAATAGGTTTTTATTTATTCAGATAGTATCGCCCGATTTATTCCCGTGAGCATTATAAAAGGCTAAAGTGTCTAACTAGAGTTCTTGGTTAGTAAAAGTCCACAGTTTATTTGACACACTTTATTCACGTAGGTATGTCAAGATTTACAATAGCGATTTAGATTTTAGAAGAAAGAGCATGAATTTCACACATAGGATGTCACTGATATGATAACGAATTATTAGAAATTGACTAGAACAAGATTGAATAGAAATAAATGAACAGAAACTAAAAATTGCGCATGCATTCGCCGTCGGATATCGGTAGTGACTGTGCGGCGCCCGCTCGCTCCGCTCTGCGCAAGCGCCTTCTACAAGCGGCCGCGCGTACATTCCTTAAGCGAATTTAGCATCGGCCGGCGGGTTTGCTTGCGTAATTAAATTACTTGCAGTGTAGGCAAGGTTCCTACAAGGCGACTGTATAAGCCGGTGTTACAAACCCTGAGGAATCACACCATCTTTGAAAGAGTGGGCTCACAAACTCGCTCCTCGCCGTCAGCAGCGTCACGTCGTATGGTCATACACCTATCATGCACAAAATGATGTGCATGAGCAAGTCAGTATCCAGCTGTGGACGCTAAAAGGACTGGTGACTGTGGCGGTTGTATGTAGTGTGATAAAAATGAGCGCTGAGCGCTCGGACGTTAAGTCAGCGGTAATGAACCTTAATAGTTTTAAACTCGAGCTTTTAACCTCAAGAGTTTAAGACCATCAAACATTAATTTGCACTATAACACTCACGGGCGTTCATTAGCGTAAATGTTTCTTTCTTCCTTTTATTCAGCGTTCAAGCGTTCGAGAGTTGAATGAGTTATGTATGGGTTGTTGTATGAACGACAAAACTCACAGAATCAGCATGCTGAAGTTACAATATTGTATGAGACTTGCTTCTTATGGATATTGGAGTAATTCTTCAATTTAGTCTGTAAATTTAGTTTTCTATAATTTAAAGTAACCAGCCCCTTTAGTATCCTGGACAACGGCCTCCTCGTGTACATTATCTCATGCACGAGGGATGTATGGCCTTAGAAGTGGTCAAGCTGGTCGGCGAGTCCAATGGCGGCTTTTCACGGGAAGAGATGTGTTATTTTAAAGCCGGCCCACCCCACACCGCCTACACAGCTATGAATACTACAGGCTCAAGTGCTGCCAGCAGTTGAGCAGCTAAAATCCAGCAGCTAAAAATTTCCAACTAATTAGAATTAAATATATAAGTTGTACTTACACCTGCATCCACTGAAACAGCCTAACATGAAACAGCTGAAGGCTATAGCGACGAGTGTCCTGTCCAGCGCCGCGTACACGGCAGACGCCCAGGTCGGCCGAACTGTGTCCGACAAGAACAAGGTTCCGGTGAGGACTACACACCCGCCCAGGGTTAGTGACGAGTGGAAGAGAATGTTGAACCACTGCAAACATGTAGAGTATATATAATTTTTCTATAATCAATATTGGCCTCTGTTCAGATAATTAATTATATTTTATCATTGTGTGGTCTTCAAGACACTTCATTCGCAAACCCGAAAGTTGTGGAAAGAATTAAAATTGTTCCACATGGAGCTCTTCAAGAGAGCTGTGAATAAAATTCTACAAGATATCAGTAAGACCGCGATAACCACTAACCATATTGTGGACCTCCTACACATCTGCCAACACTTCTATAAAAAAAATCTTAAATGCTACAAATAAATCAATAAAATTAAAATACATAAAAGTATATAGAATAATATGTTACGGTATTTTATGTTTAACTTTGTCGGAATTTTAAAAGAAGTTTTATTTATAGGAATGAGATGGATGTGCGGTCCACATAATCGTACTCGTAAGTAGCCGCTGCCACCAGTAGATGCTTGCGACATCAGTGGGTATACGGGAGTGTTGCCGTTGCATATAATAAAGATCTCTTGGTAGTTCGTCTCAAAATCTGCGAGCTCGCAGTATTTGGTATTTTGGGCCTTTGGGCAATGGGTGACACTGCCTTATGGAGGTAATGCGGACTTCGGTATGTAGAAACCTGAGGTCGGAATATCGAACAATTTTATTTTATTTATTTTTAATTTAATTTTATATGAAATAACAGCAGAAATACTGAATAATTGTAAAAGAGAAGTGTTTTTGCGTATAATAAATATCTATATAAATAAAAATGTAAACTTTTGTTTGTTCAAAATCCTAAATCTCTGAAAGTTCTTCACCGATTGCTTTGAAATTTTGATACAACGTTGCATTCGAATACGCACGTGTTTTTATATACCTATCACAGGGTAAAAACATGCTTTTACCCAAAAACAGGTAAAGACGGGGTAAGCGCCATCTGTTGGGCAGCCACAGCAACACGTGGCCAGGCCACAGCTAGTACTAAATATAATTTTTCGAAGTATACTCCTTTTTTCATTAGAGATCGAACTTATACTGCAGTGATTGTAGCAACGCCTCTAAAACAACATGTCATTCCGTAAGACACAGTTCTGAAAGGACTCCGGACTTCTAGAATTAGAATGTGGCTGATGCACGGCGACCCGCGACGTAGCCTAAATCAATCCGAAATTACTTGAAATCTTATACCTTCTTTTCATTCAACTTGACACCACTGAGCTGGTTGTGGTGCAGTATGAAGGCGGTGGCGACGCCGCACGCGTACCCTGACAGATTCATCCAGACGGGGAGGTACAGCAGCGGCAGGATCCGTGACCACTTGAACATTGTGCGGAACGTCCTGTATCAAAGACATGTAGTACACATAGTTTAGATCAGATCTTCCAACGAGCGATACAACTTGTCACTCATCTTAATAAAGGAATATCTGAAGTTTTTATCATCCTCATCTTGTGAATATTATTTTATAGTTCCTCCTCTAAGGTAAGGCATTGTCCATTTTCGGTAACACCGTTATTTGTTTTTAAATGATCTGTATCGTGGATCATATTTGATTGCCGTCTGCGTGTATCGCAGTTATGGGTCGAAAACCCAGTTTTGAATGTTGAATCTCGGTTCAAAAATAACCTGATAAAATAATAGGGGCTAAAGTATGAAATTGCCGTATTATAGTAATAGATACTTTGAATTGACATAAAACCTTCATGGTGTGAGATTTTCGAGTGAAACTTTTTTCACATGATACCTATGAGGTTCTTGTTTTAAAAAATGTGCAACATTCGATTTTCGACTTTCAATTGTTTTTTTTATTCAGCTTAGACGGGAAAGATGGATACTTCGAAAATCCGAGTAATCTTTGAATACGAGTTCCGACGCGGAACTAACGCGGCAGAAACGGCTCGCAATATCAATGCTGCGTTTGGAGAGGAGACTGCTAATGAACGAACTGTGCGTTTTTGGTTTAAACGCTTTCGTAATGGAAACTTCGACTTGAAGAACGAACCACGTGGAAGACCGCCCACACAGGTGAATAACGCTGAATTGAAGGAGATGGTGGAAGCCGATCCGAGTCAAACTACCCAGGAATTAGCGGCATGGTTTAACGTTACCTTACCTACAATATTGACTCATTTGCATCAAATCAATAAGATAAAAAAATATGAAAAATGGGTGCCTCATGATTTGACTGATCTGCAGAAAGAAACGCGTGTTGAAACTTGCGTTGCCTTGTTGAATCGGTACAGAAATGAAGGAATATTGGATCGAATTGTGACATGTGATCAAAAGTGGATTCTTTATAATAACCGAAAGCGAAAAATGCAATGGCTGACCCCAGGTCAAATGCCGCAACAGTGCCCTAAGGCAAAGCTTACCAATAAAAAGGTAATGGTAACTGTTTGGTGGTCTATTCATGGTGTTATTCACTATAGCTTTCTCAGGTTTGGTCAAGCAATAACAGCAGATGTTTACTCTGCCGAACTTCGAACAATGATGGCGAAACTAGCAGTGAAACAGCCCCGACTCGTGAATCGATCTTCACCATTATTGCTCCATGATAAGTTGATAACGCAAGACCTCACACTGCACGAGAAACCGTTGTAACTCTACAGGAGCTGCAGTTAGACATCATACGTCATCCTCCGTACTCGCCAGACCTTGCTCCAACGGACTACCATTTTTTTCGTGATTTGGACAATTTTCTACGTGGTAAAAAATTTTCTTCCCAAGAGGCAGTACAAAATGCTTTCACACAGTTTGTCGAATCTACATCCCCAGAGTTCTATCACAAAGGCATAAATGAACTTCCGATTAGATGGCAACAATGTATAGATAATGAGGGTAAATATTTTGATTAAATAAATATGTTACATTTTAGAAAAAAACGAGTTTTAAGTTTTCAGTACTAATCGGCAATTTCATACTTTAACCCCAATATCAAGATTGGATTTTTAAACACTAGTATTTTTGATATTTTCGATATTTACGTCATGATAATGTACTGTTTTAGAGTTTTAAAAACATTAGAACGCCGTTTTCATGGACAAATTATTTTTGTAACCATTTGCGGCTCCGAATTGAGCGATAAAACATTAGACATATTGTCATTTTTAAGATCGTATTACATATTTAAATTTAAATAAACATTAATCCAAACAAAATTTTGCATTGACATGAAGATATGTATAAGACCGGGTGCGGTGCGGCTAGCGCTCGTAGATTGTAACTGCGGTTAGAATAAAAGCTATAGGTCGTAATAATACTTGTAAAAAAACCTGTGGTAATAACCGGTACAATCAATTCTTCTCTCGATACTGACCTACCAATTTTCAGCTGTTGGATTATTTCCGTGGCATGTTGTATAAAGAAGGTATTTAAGAAGTGTATGGATGTGAGGATTTATTTTCTGGTTAATACATCAGATGATTTACATCGGTTTTTTAGTAACATACGACCGGTGACTCTTGAAAGGCCACCAGGGCCACAAGAACTTAGACTTACACGATGTTGAGGCAATCAAGGTTTTTTAGCCGGTAGGAGTCCAGCACTACCTGGTACCATCTAGACTAGCCTAGCTAGACTAGCTGGTACCAGGTGACCATGCAGGGTTTTCCTGGATTGTCTTTCCAAACATAAAAAAAAAAAACGGTTTTTTAGTTTAGTTTAATTTTAGTTGAGAATGAAAGGGTATCTACTCAAAACAAAATAGGGCCCATCTTGAGTTAAGCTCGAAGTTTGTTTATAAATAGCTCGTGAGGTAATCATTAGCGATTTGAAGCATTGAAACTTATAGTAGACATGTTTATGAGTCCTTATCAATGTTTTGAGCGACAACTTTAATGTTATTCTCAAGTGGGTAGACAGAAAATCCGAGGTGCTTGAAATTACCCTATGCACTATTTCTTAATCACTTGAGTTCACAGTCTCGTTGTAAACGCTTCTGTTGAAAGTCATTGTGTATAGCTGTTCTGTTTAGTTTCGGTATTAGTCCTGATTACTATGCCTGGTTCTCGCCATCACATCGACACGGAAACTGCGACCTGAGCGGTTGTTTTGCTTCAGGGGGGAGAATCTCAAAGGTCTGTAGCAATATGTCTCAGTGTGTCGCGACGAGCTATCCAGAACGCATGGGACCGCTACCAGGAGACAGGTAGTGTGGCTAGAAGACGAGGATCAGGAAGAGTTCGTGCCACAACCGCCCAGGAAGACCGGTACATCAGGCTAACTGCACGTCGGGATCGTACTGTAACTACCCGGACCTTACAAAACCGACTACTGCAATCTACTGGTACACGCCTTAGTGATCAAACCATCCGAAACCGACTCCACGAGGACGGACAACGTTCCAGAATGCGTGTTGTTCGGCTCAAGCTGACAAGTGGTCATCGTGCAGCGCGTTTAAGGTTCGCACGTGAGCATTTGGACTGGACCATAGATAACTGGAGGACTGTACTTTTCACAGACGAGTGTAAGGTCAAGTTTTTTAGTGATGACAGACGAGTACGCGTGTGGAGAAGAAAAGGCGAACGTTTTTCACAACCATGCATCCACGGAACAGACCGTTTTGGGGGTCCAAGTGTGATGGTATGGGGTGGAATAAGCTTAATAGGCAAAACAGAACTGGTAATTTTGGATGAAGGTACCGTAACCGCTGCCAGTTATGTCGAGCGAGTAATCCGACCTCATGTGATCCCATTTTCACAAAGAGTGGGCAATGACTTTGTTTTTATGCAAGATATTGGTCGCGCGCATACGGCCCGTACCACACAAAGAGCACTCTCTGACGCCAGTATTACAGTTTTGCCATGGCCAGCGATGAGTCCCGACCTCAATCCCATCGAACATTTATGGGATCAATTGAAAAGAAGCCTCAAAGAAAATTACAGCAGCGTCAACAGTCAACAAGAGCTTATAAAAGCCCTAAAAGTCCTTTGGGAGCGAATACCTGATGAAAACGTTAGCCATCTGATTGAAAGTGTACCAGACAGGCTCAGAGAATGCATACGGAGCCGAGGGGGCCCTACACGCTATTAAACATGACACCTATCATCAGTTTTTTTTTTAGAAAAATGGTCATAACCAAAATTTACTTTTACTGTTCATTTAGTGATAATTTCCCTAAATACTCTTTTTCGTGAGTAATTAAAAAATAATAATCAACTTTTACCATTGGTTATGTTTACATGATTTCTAAATCCCTAATTTAAACATGTCTATTCATAAAAACTATATAAATTTGTATATTATTAAATTACACTGTAAAAACTAAGTGGGCCCTATTTTGTTTTGAGTAGTTATTTAAACGAAAGGTCGTTATAAACAACAAATTTACGAAGTGATTTGTAGGCCATAAAACATCGCGCTGGCCATTGCAAGTTGGCGAGTCCACCCTTTTTTGGAGTTATTTCGATTCTGCGGCCTGTGGAAGCCGCTCTGGCATAGGCCAGAGCGGCTTCCACTGGCCACAAAGGTATAGACCACAAACCACAATGCTTGGAATTCCGATATTCGTAATATCTTAATACCGGTTTTAGTAAATCGGGGCGGTATTGCGATTCCTAATCGCATGTGTCGATGGACGATAGTGACAGCCTACCATCAAGTGGACGCATCAATCGATTGATCATCCACCTTCTTAATATGAATGAGTGAATGAACTATTTCATTAATTTAATATAACTTACTGACATTTATAATTTGAAAAAGAGTTTAATATTAGATGAAGAATAATTATAATAACAAAAAACATCTTTATACATTTTCGTCCAATGAAGAATACTATATACTTACTCTGGTGACTGAGCAGTGATGATCGGCGTGAGCTCGAACCAGTAAACCACTAGTCCGGCTGCGAGCGCAGACCCGGCTACCAGCAAACTGGTCACCGGCAGCGTGGCGCGCCGGTGACGTACCAGCAGGAGCAGTAGAATGGTGCCCAGCACGTGGAGTTGCATGTCTACTGCTAAGTACCTGCGAGTTAAAATTTAACATAAAGTGTCGTCTTCTTAACATGTGTTAATAAGACGTTAAGGGGTTGAATATACGGGGTCGCTGGATGACACTGGAGCCATTTAAAAAATTGCGACTGTGATAACATCTCGTGAACACCTTTAATCGAAAACAACTTCTTTGAGTTATTGAAAGCTTATTTGTGAGTTACCACGACCTAGTGCCACCGTCTGTCTGATACCGAAGAGGCCAGTCAAGAGAAAGGTAACTGTGCGAATTTAAACAATACAGTTTTCCTGCTTTTTGACGGTGGATAATAACAATCGAAAATCTGTATTCTTTCTTCTTTAGAAAAAGCTGTCTTCTAACTGCTTCCGATCTTCTAGGCGATGATCTCATATTCGAAATTCAAAAGTAGTTGTCTCATAAAGGTCTTTGAAATCTACATATAAATTTAATTTAATCCGTTTGCTTACCAAGTATGTCCCATGCAGAGTTTCCCCAGAGGTAGGTGGTTGTGTATGTAGAGCGCGTGATAGCCCCAACGGTCCACACACTCCTGCGCCTCTCGCCCCACCAGCCACCACCACTGCGGTCCGCTGCCCAACAGTGGGAACCACCAAATCGTGAACCATAACGCGAACACCGCTACTGGAGTTAACCTGAAAATACAATAATTATTTATTTCCTCTTTTCGCACTATATTGTACAGAAGCGGACTTAACGCCCTAAGGCATTCCTCTACCAGTCACGAGAAAGTGCAGAAGAAATTAGACAATAATTAGTTTTTTAACATTTTCATAGAAAGAAGTTAGCAAAATGGTGAATAGTCTACCTGATGTTAAGATACTATCGCCCATGGACATCTGAGATACATGTGAACATCAGACAAAAATGATAAATATTGGCCGCCTACATTTGGAGATTTAAGAGTTGATTTAAAAAAAAGGTGTTTGTATTATTTTTAAATGTTATTTATGTTATTTATATTTTGTTATGAACACACAAACGCTTTTAAACTGTGAATATGTTGTCGATCTATGAGTCGTCTCTACAAATTGCCAGAAAATACTACTACAAGTATACGTCGCTAGTTTTTATTAAAAAAGTAAAACCTTGATATAAGAAAAAAAGACCAGGACTCTACCCCATCCCCTCACATTAAATGGTATACTGTTATCGTCGCCGTCACCGGATCTTTTGGGGATGGACTCCTCATACTCATTATTCCTTGCATGATGAATCTGTGGACTTAATACGGCAAGCAAGCCCAGCAGGTTGGCGAGTATAATCTTTTAGAAGTGGTATAGTTCCTCAAGGCTTGTGGTAGCGACTTTGGTATCCCATAGTCGCCTCATATGGTACCCATGGGAAGACATGAGGAGGTGTTCTTCTAAAATCGGCCGACCCCACACGGCACACCAGTCTATCACAATCCCCTTTTCTCAAACAATACCTAAATAACCAAATGTAAGCAGTGCATCTGAGGACATGAGTGATGTTGGCATATATAGCAGATGTTGTAGACAGAGACCGCTTACCATCAAACAAACTGACTGCTCGGACACCTATGAAGGTGTTTTTAGTAAGAACTAAAAACAAAGTTATTGTCACTTGCCTGATATATCTGTTGATGATACCGAGCACGCAGGAGAGCAGCGTATATGGCTTGTTCTCGGAACAGAGCAGTACGGTGTAGGCGGTGAGGAAGCCAGACAGTGCGAAGAAAGCCTGCAGCCAGACTGGAGAATTTAGTACAGCTTGCCATGCGAATTGGTCGTACATCTGAAATAAATGTATTTATTAATAATGCCTGTGCCTTATTGAAAGTCATCGAATTATCATGTATTACTTATTACCTAATTTATTTGAAAGGAAAACTGAACCAAGCAGGTATGCCAGGAAGTTTTGTTTTGATTAATATTTTAAAAAGTTTTATGCAAATTCTTATAACTTCCGTTTCAATCAATTCATTAACCATCCAATTACTTATCGAACAAAAATGTACATTTAACAATTATTGTTGAACCAGAACAAAATTTCTCAGTTTCCTTAAAAATTTCAAAGATATAAATAGGATTCAAAGGACATATTTGAAAGGTACCTACTTACGTGCTCAACAAACTGTGGATTGTCGATATAAGAGTATACGTATATGAACAGGACGTGGGAAAATATCACGCACTGGGTACCCACGAACCTGAAAAATTAACAGAAAATTTATTCAATCCTTACTATTATGAATATAAATGCGAAAGTTGGTTTATTATTAAAAACTCTGCAATACTACCTTGAAATGTACTGCATTTCTCACATTAACATATTCTCCAATGTATGTACGTGTTTCGGTAGCGAGTGAGATATCCCAGAGCCCATTCCCATCCTATCTCTTCCCACGTCCCCAATCCTTTCTCCAAATCCATTCTTTCATCAACAAAGGTAGGCAGCGCATACGGGGGCGTGCCAACGTTTGTCATTTTGGACTAATGTTGGCACGTATCGCGGATGTCTATGGACGACAGTATCCAGTTACAGTCCACCTGTATGCTCGTTTAAAACCTTCTTTCTATAAAGAAAAAATCAACGAATTCCTTCATGCCAAAACCGTGAATTTAATTACTTTGCCAGTTCCAACCAGACTCAATTGAAAAAACATCCTAGCAACCTAGCAATTCTACTGACCACACCGGATTACAGAAGATGTTTAAAGAGATAAGATTTCGTGGACCTTGCTAGTCAAGAGTACGCTACTAATGAAGGCCGAATACCTGATGTGGTATCCAGTTTGCGCACCAAGATCTTGAAACACATTTATTTACTAATACTTAAGTATATGTCTAAATGACGATACTACCAGAAAAAAAAATTCAAGCGATGGAAACTGCCGGCATTAGCTTGTTATAAATGTAAATACAAGTGTACCTGTATTTACATATATACTCGTATATTGTAAATGTATTTGAGTAAATATATATAGCTTATGTTAGATTTTTGGACAATTATGTAAAAATAAAGCTTTTTTAGGTGTCACTCTCGATAGAGCACGACACAGAATACATAATATGTAATAGTTATAACACCTTCTTTTTTGTTTAGAATTCCGTCGTAGGTCCAGAGATTCCGACTTCCTCGTTCATGATGAACTTGTTACGGTCTAAATTCTCGCTCGTATGCTTTGTTCGTGTTTGCGGTTTACAAAATCCTTTGTCTGCTCTTTAAATCTATTGTGTGTCTCACCTAATTCCTTCCATAGAGGCCAAGTTCTTCATTCGGTCATCTGTTCTCGGCATTGACCTGTCATAAGTGAGGATCGACCAGTTGCGCTTCAACGAGAAGGCCAGAAGATACTTATTGCCTAAAAACAAAAACATCAGTACACAGGCGTAAGCAGAATCAGTATTCATAGGGGTTGAGGTAATGAAGTAGGTGACCTAGTGGGAAAAGCAACTCTGACTAGTTCACTAAGTGAACACGAGTCCAGTGCGCTCCAGACACAAGGCCGCCAACTTTTAGTAAAGTCAATGCGTGACATTATAATGTGCACGGGTTTGGGATATGAGCGTAGAAATCGGAAAAAAAAAACGAGGGATTTACAACATTTATACATTACATACATACAACAAGCACATTTATACAAATTAATTAATTATTTATTTCTGAAATATGTATTTCTGATTTGTGTGGCATTTTTACAAAGTCACGATTTTGAATGAGAATGTCGTAACTTCTAAGAAAATCTGCATGTTCTAGAACTAAAAATAAATATGGAGCTTGTGAATCCAACCCGCACTGGGTCCACGTCGTGGATTATGGGCCGAAACCCTCTAGTGTAGTCTGTGACTTGCAGTGGAACGTTATAGGCTAATATTGAGTGTCAATTATGTCTAAAGATTCAATTATTGAAATGGCAAAATGATTCAAAATTCGGAGGTGGCTTGTCAAATATTATTTTGTCAAAAGTTGCAGCATATTATAATAATAATTATTATTATTACGGAAATCAAAGGCGGAACCTTTCGTTTGACATTCACACGAGGTTACGAATATACTTAACACATTTCGTGCTCACCACTCGGATCCGAGTGGGGCGGGGCTATAGTAGCGGCGCCTCCCACTCGGATCCGAGCGAGCGTCCCGTTCATTTTGTAGTAGTCAGCAAACCGCAGACGTTTGAGGCGAGTCAACGTTGCTTTGCGCGGCCACTCTGGCAATATAGTCAACTTATGAAAACGAGTATTGGTTTCATTCTTACAGTGTGGTAGTGATTTGTACACACGATCGTACGGAAGGTATTTTCGCGCCAAAATGGACAGTAAGGCTGGGTCGTCCAAAAGTAAAATTAAACCGATTATTTTAACATCTCGTGGTCAAAAAAAGCGTCGACAAAGTGATGATTATGACTCGGAAGGTTCTGGAGAATATAGTGATGAAGAAGTGTATTCGCAAGGAGTTCATGAAGAGGAGTTTTCTTCAAGTTCAGAAGGATCTGGTAGCGACAGTGATTTAAGTATTTTTGATTCAAGATTGAAAACGAAGACGACCAGCCGTAGACCACGTGCTGATGATACACCAGCTCAACCTTCAAGATCATCAGCATCAAAGCGAGGTTTAAGTGAGTCAAACGGTAGCCCTATTATTCAATGTAAGCGATTGAAACCTATGTTTAGACATGGGCCCACGAGAGTGAATACACCAGGTACACGTGATACATCTGCTCAATCTTCAAAGTTACCAGATTCAGATATTGGTTCCTCAGCATCAAAGCCAGCGCCTCGCCAACTAGAATTAGACGGAAATGGTAGTTTTGAGTTCAATTACGAAATTGACTGTCGTGCAACATCGCCATCTATCGTACAAGACTATGCAGATCTTCTTCCTGATATACCAGAGAGTCTATTCACGGATAACCGTTCTACGCCTACCGTATCTCTTCTGAGATCTGATGCGATCACTCCAAACTTGTCGCCAGAGCGTAATGATGCCTCTCCTTCTGCTTTGCCGGATCCGAGGTCTGAATGTAGTTCTACAAACTTACCAAGTGATAACGATGATGTCCCATTACCTGACCATTCACACAATAACTCACCTTCTCGTCAAGGAGCCACTAGCACCTGGAGCAGTAATCCAATTTCAATGAAAATTATTGATTTTACTAAGAAACAGGAACTTTTAGTGCCACCTCCAACAGATCCTTACGAAGCATTCCGTTTATTAATTGACGACGATTTATTGGATCTTATTGTTCGAGAGACGAATGCATACGCATTAAGAGTGGGTACTGCAGAGAATGTGAAGCAAAAATCAAGAATAAAAAATTGGAAAGATTTAACTAGGGAAGAACTGCTGACATTTCTAGGGCTCCTTCTTCACACTGGAACAATTCGACTAAACCGTATAAGCGATTATTGGAAACGACACTATTTATTTAATATTCCATGCTTCGGACAATTCATGTCTCGAAACCGTTTTTTACTGATATTACGATGCCTGCATTTTACGTCTGAAACAAGTGAGGAAGACCGTCTAAAAAAAATTCGTCCATTTATGGATCATTTTAACAATAAAATGAACACTATCTATTGTCCGGGTAAACAGTTGTCGTTGGATGAGTCCATGGTATTGTGGCGTGGTCGATTGCTGTTCAGACAGTACATTAAGAACAAAAGGCATAAATATGGTATTAAGCTTTATGTCCTAGCTGAGCCAGATGGTACCGTTTTAAAATACCAAGTTTACGCAGGTGTAAACGATGAGACATCAGGTCAAGGACATACTAGTAAGATCGTCTTCAAACTCCTAGAAGAGAGATTAGATTCTGGCCACCATGTTTATATGGATAATTACTATAACTCATATGGTTTGGCTGTGAAATTGCTAGATCGACAGACGTACTGCACAGGAACGTTGAGAAAAAACCGCAAAGATAATCCTGTTGATATTGGGACTATCTCATTGAAAAAAGGAGAAAACAAATCCTTATTCTTGAATGGTGTTCATATCGGAAAATGGAGGGATAAACGTTACGTACTGTATATTTCCACAGAACATGATGACGAGATGATGGAAACTACTTCCAAAAGGGGATCTGTAGCACTGAAACCAATGGCAATCGTCCATTATAATAATTTTATGTCGGGCGTAGATCTTCAAGATCAAATGCTGGCTTATTATCCAGTCCAAAGAAAGACGCTGCGCTGGTACAAGAAGCTGTTTGTGCATATGCTGCAAATGAGCCTCAGTAATGCATTTTACTTGTACAACAAATTTTCGGCGAATGATAAAACAAATCTATATGATTTCCGTTTGAAGATACTGGAAACGCTTCTACCTGATCCTAATGAAGTCAATCGACGCAATGTTTTGAAAGTGAAGCACGAACTCACTAAAATAGAAAAGACCCGAGCGAGAATAAAGAAAGTAGGAAGTATCCTGAAAGAAACCACCGAAGTGGCCCGAAAAGAATGCAAAGGCTGCAAAGCACAGAAAAAGAGGGTGCAAACAATATACGAATGTAAGCAATGTGAAGGTTCTCCGGGTTTCTGCACAAAATGTTTCTGCCTAGCACATTCTTAAGTTTTTTGAAATTGCATTTTTTATATTTTATTTTTTTGATGTCAAGAGATCACTCATTTTTGCTAGTGACAATTTTTTTTAGATTCGGATTTTGTTTCAGTTCTTTGTACTTTTCTTTGAGTATCTCACTGTCATTCAGAGTAACAAAATTTTTAATTAAACTTATAATTATGTTTTTTGATACTTTTGACTGTATTGCTTTGATTTGATTTTTGATACTTTTGATTGTATCGCTACTTTGCTCAGATTTGTTAATGTCTTCCTAAATAAATAATTCTCCAAATGCATATATTTTATTTACTATTTTTTTAAAGATAACGAGACACGTTACATGATGATGGTACGTCTGAACTGTATGTTATGTATGTATGTATATGTGTGTATGCCCTGTGTGTGTGTCCTATGTGTGTGTGTGTGTGTGTGTCGGTCATATGTTACAAGATTTTGCTCAAGAACCGAAGTAAAATAAGGTAAAAACTGGTTTTGATTAGTTTCTTTGATGATTTTGATTAAGATTATGGAATTTAATCAAAAAACACGGGTTTGTCAAAATCTTGTGACATATTAGTACGCAAAAATGCAATCGTGGAACAAATATCTATAATATTAGTGAACTAAACCATTGCCATCCCTAGCGCTCGGATCCGAGTGTTCGGCAACCAGCGCGCTGTGTGCCGAACACTCGGATCCGAAAAATGTGTTTTTTTATTGAAATAATAATAATAACAATATACATTTATCCATATTTTCAAACATTCATATGTACTTAATCAAAATTCGCCTTAAAAAGTTTTGGCTCCCAGCTATTATTTTTTATTTATTTTGTAGGCAACGAATGTGTTAAACAGAATTCACAGCGTTTTTAATTAACACATATCTATGCAGCGATATATTGATACTTAGCTGTCGAAGGAATTTTAATATTTTGCTCACTTTTGTCGTAGGTTTTTATAATAGATACCAAATGTCTTGAAGGTCAGTTGCGATGTGGTATAGTTGGTGTTTTGGTGTATGGCGATGGTAGTGAGCTCTTACTAGAGGAGGAAGCGATAAGTCAAGGATCACATTTTGATAGATTAATCTAATAACATTGTCTTTAATTTTTTTTATTTAAATAACACCAATTCAACATACGTGCTTCACAATGTCGCTGGCAATTACGCAACGTTACGAAACAACTACAAGTAGGTAAATAAACAAACTATAACATTCATTATTTGACACTGGCCACTTCGTAAATTTATTGTTTTCAAAGATCTTTTGTTAAAAAATTTTTCATCTATATATATATAAATATGAATGTTTCTTTGTTTGTCCCGTATGCGTTCCTATATCATTCATCCGATTGCGATGAAACTTTGGTGAGTTGTTGTGCATACCCCCACGAAGGTTTCAATTTCAAAAAAACAAAAAAATCAGCAATAAAACTATATTCAATCTCACAAGAATCATCAACGAATTCTTATAATAAAAATCGAGCACAATAAGTACAAGCCATCTACAAGCGGAATCCTGGTGGGCTAGTACCGCGAATGCGGCGTGAAGAATTTTGCCATGGCCCAAACGGATCACTCCAGGGACCTGTCCGTTTTGGCGGACGGCGGTGCAATCACAGGAAGGAATCGAATCCCGGCACTGTTACCACCCCTCCCCCCCCCCCCCCCCCCTACGGCCCAAGATCGTGAAGACCCACGAGAAAAGATGCTATTCTAAAGCCGTCACCACATGGCCATTCAATTATTTAACATTATTATACTTATGTGAACTGGCAAATGATGATTATACCTTCAACTGCAGTGCACCGGTCACCCAGCACGTGCAACCCTGTAGCCAGCAAGGCAAGCACCACGAGCACTATGCACAGCACACCGAGACCACTCGACGACCCAGAGTTCGGCAGCTCGTCCATCGAGTTACACTGATATACTAATTCAATTTCAGCCTGAAGTGGAAATAATTTGTTTAAAATAATTTTTAAAACTAACTGTTGAGATTATCTCGGTTTTACCCACGACGCCACGACGGAACGTAGATGGTATGAGTATATTTGGGGTAAGAGTATGTATGTATGTTTGTGCACCGATTGGAGCCGGTTTGTCAGTGACTTGAAAAGGATTAAAGGGCTTTTCAGGCAAATCCTCAAATGCAGCAATGAAGTTGCTATAACAAACCAAGATATAATATTTAAAATAACCAAAAACTGCAATTATTATTTATTTGAACAATTTTGTTACATCATCAAGAAAAATAGATATATATATTATACTATATGTAACAAAAAATATTAATAAGTTCTGAGAACACTATAAAAACGAAACATTTAACTTACGCAAATAAGTCATACCTAAGTATTAAATACTCGCAGTGGATAAGATGCATCGTTAAAATGAGTAATTGTATTTCCGTGAAAAAAATTAGCCATATACAAAACAGTCTAGTATCCGCAAAGGCTCATTTACACAAGGATAGTTTCTTGAACGCGTGCAGGCGAGAAAATCGGACCAAAACTAGTATCAACGACATTATTAACGAGTGATCACTGTTGTCACTGGTATCATCGAGTTCTTATCATCATGTGAACAGTTACAGTATGAGAATCGTATAAAATTTGGTCGTATGCAACGCAATCTAACTATCTATTTAGTTAGTGCTATTTAGTTGCCAGATCTAAATAAATCACATAAATCCCTTTAGGCTCCATGTATATGATGTATGTATGTATGTCTTTCATTGACGTTTGAGGGGGACAGTGCACGCTGAAATCCAGTAGCCACAGGACACACTCGACTGGCCACGTTACCCATCGCTCACAGAAGACTGCCTTGAAATGTATCGCATTACCCACTATATCCTATTTCCCCAATATACGTACCTGTTTCGGTAGTGAGTGAGATATGCCAGAACCCATTCCCATCCCATCCTATTCTATCCCTCCCCATTTTCCCAACCCTTCCTCTAAATTCATTGATACATTTACAAAGGCAGGCAGCGCATCCGGGGTCGTGTAACCGTTTATCATTCTGGACTGATGTTGGCATGTATCGCGGATGTCCATGGACGACAGTATCCACTTACCACCAGATGGACTGTATACTCGTCTACCGCTTGCTTCCTATAACAAGTAAAAATATGGCGAGTTAGTACCGATCACATCAATTAGTATTCTATTGTTTTTTTAATTGCCATTTCATGTTTATGTCAATTAAATATTTTTCTTTCTATGTTTTTTATTTTTTGCTAACAGCGATCTCTTCCAGGCAACTTTTGGGTTAGAGAGTTGTTGAGAAATAACTGTAACTTAGATGTTTCACTTATACCTATATATTTATACTTATACATACATACATCTCTTCCCGTGGGTAAAAATTGACAAAGCGGCTATCACAAGCTCTGATGAACTACACCACCTCTAAAGGAGTGGACTCACTAACCCGCTTGGCCAGCGTGGCGTTTTTGAGGGGGCGAGAGTACGCTACAATCCAACAGCCGCTGGGCGCGCTCGACTGGCCACGTTACCCCTCTCTCACAGAAGATTACCTTGAAATATACTGCATTTCCCACTTTATCTTATTTTTCCCTAATGTACGTACGTGTTTCGGTAGTGAGTGAGATGTGCCAGAGCCCATTCCCATCCTATCCCTCACCATGCTCCCAAGCTTTTCTCCAAATCCATTTCTATATCTCCAAAGGTAGGCAGCGCATCTGGAGGCGTGCCAACGTTTGTCATTTTGGACTAATGTTGGCATGTATCGCGGATGTCTATGGGCGAGGACGATTGTATCCACTTACCATCAGATGGACTGTATCCTCGTCTGCCGCCTTCGTCCATAATAAAAAAAAATATAGATATAGTCACATTTTATATTATAGTTACAAATTACGTTAAAAAACCGAATTAGACTTGTCCAAATGACATTTCCTCTGAAGTTGAGATTGGTATGTATCATCGATCAACAACAATACAACGATCCATGCACATTACATTACAGACAAAATACGAACATAACAACAATAACAATTCAATAATTATAGCGCATGAGCGTGGCTTACGTGGCCACACATCCCTCATGCTCGAGACAATGTGCATGAGAAGTGCTAGTTGTCTGGCAGAGATCGCTAATAGCGATAAGACCGCCATTTGTGCATCTTTAAGTTACAATGTCTGATACTGTTTTGTTTTCCTTATGGCGTGCAATAAAGAGTTTGTCTGTCTATTTATTTATCTAATATAAATACAAGTTTTTATCGGTGTAAAATTTTACCTCAAGTCCATACTCGTGCATGCTCTGGTTGAGGCAGTTCTGCGCGCGAAGACCGTGGGACACCAAGCGGTCATCCTGTACACAGCGTGTCACGCACACTCCTCTATGGATGAGTGTCCTGTTGTAGTGCTTCAGTGTTTGATTTGAATATTCCTGTTGAAACAAATTAAAAATAATAATAAGTTATAACTTAGCAATTAAACAACTTTGAACGGTTTAAATCGCGTATATTTGACATTATTTATATCCCGACGTGTAACCCCGTGACCACGTCCACTGCAAAGTGTTCGAAACGTCGGGATATAAATAATGTCAAATATACGCGATTTAAACCGTTCAAAGTTGTTTAATTGCTATGTATAGTAATCGCGAAAACCTAAGAAAATACTAAGTTATAACTTGTAAGTAGTTGCAAGCTCAAAATCATCGGCTGATATAACATTTTTTATTTGTCTGTGCATCTACTGTCGATATAATATATCGACAGTAGATAAGTATGTAAGTACATACATATATACATACATGCTTTATACATATTATGTAAGTACCGTCGTGCGACGCAGTTTTAAAACAAATCAAAGTGGCGGCTCGTTACTATGCCAACTTCCCCAGTAAAATGTTCGAATCCCTTTAACACCGTTTCCTGATGTTTTATTGTTGATTAAATCCAAAGATTTAATGTTTTTATTTAATTAGTCTACAAAATTAAAAAACTGGCACGCCCTGACCAAGACAAATTCGAAGAAACCCAGACAGACGGATGACAGACTGATTGAAAATGACATATGTCTGACTTGTTAGGAAAGCACTTCCAGTACACAGTGCTTCGTGTCTTTTTATATCCTTTACAAGATAATCTAAAAATGTTACGTTGCCATGGTTATGTTTGCTGTTATTCAATTAGACTGAACAAATATACATTTTATAAAGAAACAACTTCTTGTTATTCCTTTATATGACTGACATTTAGAATTCTATTCATATCTTTCTCGACACAATATTTGTGTCTGCACCTTCAAAATAAATGATACAAGAGATAGTTCAAGATATGAAAGGATATTGGAAGTTTGGAAATACGAGTACATCAGCAACATCTGGTGTTGCAAATGCCTGTGGGCGACATTGAAAGGATTGTTCAATATCTACCGGTTTGATATTTAAATTTATTTGTAGTTTTAGAGTTATAATTTTCATTCACTGCATTCGTCCATTGAAAAAACTCAAATGTTTTTTGTTACATGAATAAAGCCTACTGATTTTCTCATTATAAATAAACAATAAACAATTGTTTATAAATAAACAATAACAACAAGTAATAAACAACTTCTCAATAAACAATTCCGCTTTATAAAGTTACTATTTTATTTTGTGTACTTTACAGTATGTATTATTATAATTTTAATCGGTTTTATTGTCATATACTATATATCTATTTGAAGCGTGTATTTAGTTTCAGATTGTAGTAGCATTTGCTCTTTCTTAGGTTCATAAATATAATAAAATTAAGTATATGAATGTAATTGTAGCGGGGGAGTGCACGCTGCATTCCCACAGTCGCTGGGCGCACTCTACTGGCCACGTTATCCCTCTCTCACAGAACACTAACTTGAAATGTACTGCATTTCCTACTTTATCGTATTTCCCCAATGTACGTACGTGTATCGGTAGTGAGTGAGATATGCTAGAGCTCGTTCCCATCCCATCCTATCCCTCCCCATTTTAGCAATCCATTCTTTAATCTGCAAAGGTGGGCAGCGCATCCGGGGGCGTGCCAACGTTTGTCATTTTAGACTAATGTTGGCATGTATCGCGGATGTCTATGCCACTTTACATCAGGTGCACTGTATGCTCATTTGTCGTCTTTTTTCTATAAACAAATGAAAAAAATACGAGTAGGTACCTACTACAGCTATAAGCTTCCCTAATAATTTAATATAAAAATAAAATATAAAGTATACGTCGTTATTTCTACCATTAAGTTCTAGGTAGATCTAGACATCTAGATGTCTAGATATCTAGACGAAGAAAAAGGAAACATTAAATATTACAATTATCATTACCTAAGTAAACCAAAAATATTATAGGAAATACTTGGCATTGAGGGGCTTTGTTGAATACTAAGTTGAATTTCATAAATACATACTAACAAAACGAATGTTACTGTTTACCGTATTTTGGATATTTTTTATACAAAAGATCACAGACGAGCGGGCGGGTCACATCATGGTAAGTGGTCACCGCACATGGACATCTGCAACACCAGACGGCATGCTGATACGGTGTTGACCGCGCAGAATTCAGTTCGCAGCTCTCTTGGAAAACCCCATTTCGTAGCTCTGTGGAAAAATCTCAGCCGACAGTTCACTCCACAACTTTCGAATTCGCGGTATAAAGTTTCTTGATGACTGCAAATCAGATGAAAACGGTAATATTTTCTTAGGTTTTCGCGATTACTATACATAGCAATTAAACAACTTTGAACGGTTTAAATCACGTATATTTAACATTATTTTTATCCCCACGTTTCGAACACTTTGCAGTGGACGTGGTCACGGGGTGACTATACTATTTCCATTTCTTTATTTTCTCGATGACAGCTCACACACAGTGGTCGATATGACTTTGTTCTAGCGTCAACGCCTAAAACTCCGAACAAAAATTAGGCACCAAGACGTCATATTTCATTAACAAGGTCACGTCAGCCAGAAAGCAATTTTAGGGATGTAGTTAGTCGATCGACTGTGTTTTTATTATAATAACTTGGAAATGTTACAATCAAAATCGACTACTAGAACATACGATTTTTTTTAATCATTATATTACTGGCGGTTTTTATTACTGTTAAATTAGTTTTCATTTATTGTAATGAAAATACAGTCATCTTGTTTCATAATTCCACATAAAATCATGATATATATATATATCATGACCTATCGATAAACGTAACACGATAACAGATCCGATATTTTTTTACAAAATGTAAGAAACTAAACTACTGCCGGATACTTTTGTACAAATTTATTAACTAATATTATATTTCATTACAAGATGTTACACGTGTTAATTCTTGATTGATAATGCCAACTTCTTTAAAATTTTCGAAGCTGTTGTAAAATAAGTAAGTATAGGTAGGTACTCGACAATGAAACGAAATAATTATAATGACAGGTAATCTTTATTTATTTATTTTAATCAAAATCTGATGAATCGTCACTGTCACTCGATGAGCTCTCCCCAACATTTTGTTATAAGTTCCTGTACCAAATATTCCTGTAACATATTATCGAATGCCACATGAATTTCCCAATCCGACGCTATAATGTTTTGGGTTCTTCTCACAATTTTTTCCCAGTTTTCGGCAGTTACTTCCGCACATGCATTTTTTAATAAATCTAACATCTTGTTTGCCGTAAAAGGGGGATGGGTATTGTTTCGAGCGGCGTGTCCTTTGATTTGTGCCCATATTAGTTCTATAGCATTGTACTGGCAATGATACGGCGGAAGTCGAAGAACCCAATGACCACATTCGGCAGCTATTTCGTCGATAACATATCTTTTAGGGAGGCTTTTTTTCGATTTTAAAATATTCACTAATTGTACTTTTAATAAAGTATTATCCACATTTTCGCCATGACGTCATGACGTTGGAGCCAGTCAATTATCTCTTGTTTTTTATTGGCCTGCGTCGGCATTTTACCAATTTGTCTGGAGTGATATGTAGCGTTGTCCATAATAATTATCGACGGTTCTTCCAGAGATTGCACCATTTCTTTAAGCCATCCTTCGTATATCTCCGCGTTCATTTCTTCGTGGTAGTCCACTGTTTTCTTGGATTTAAAGGCCAGTAAAGCATCTGACATGAATCCTTTCGTAGACTCTGCATGGCATATGATGAGGCGTTCACCTTTTCCCATTGGCACTGAACTAATGGAAGCGACGGTGTCGTCAGTCCAGTTCTTAGATACTGTGTGGTTTGCATTTAACCAAGTCTCGTCAGTGAAAATAACATTTGACCAATCTGATATCTTTTTGGCTTCGCTCAAAAATTCGCAGCGAGCCATAGCAACGTCGTGACGCTCCATCAATATTTTACGTTTGTCCGATTTTTTATAACAAAATCCAATTTCTTTCAAAACCAAGCTTAATGACGATTTTTGGCCATGGAACAAACCACATTCACGTAAAGAAACAACAAGTTTTTTAAGTGTTGGAATTTCTTTGCGCAAGTAATAGTCATATATATGACGGCGAATAGCGTCAGCGTCGAAGTTGTCAACCGATGTCACACGACGTGGTTGGCGTTTTTTCTTCGGCGTACGAAGCTTATTTTCCTGCATGCCGCTTGTACCGTAAGCTTCGGTAGTAATTTTTGAAACAGTAGGTCCACTAATTCCTAATGCGGCCGCAACACGCTCTCGCACTTGCGACAGTGGTAATAGCGGGCCACCATTTTGATACTCTGCTTCAAAGTAATTACGAACCTTGATCACCAGTTCTCTCGCCTGCCTTTTCAGAACAGATCCTTTCGGCATTTTGATATTCGACAGCTGGGCAGCAATCAACATGGAGGAACACAAAATACACAACGTAACGTATGGATAATGTGAAAAAACTCAGCGAACAGAAATGTAGTGACTAGCACGACCGTCTTGTTGCGAGTGACAGATTAAAACAAACACAAAATGGCAGTGGGCCATTGAGTGTTCCCACCTTGAAAAAATATATTTGAATGTTTTTGTTGTATTTGTCTTTGTTCAAAATATAATAAATATATGCGATCGATATTATTACTTATTTGTTCACAACACTACAACTATCAAATTAGAACTGTCATCGAGAAAATAAAGAAATGGAAATAGTATTGTAGCGTATGGCAATTATAATCTGCATGTTTCCGATAATGCAAAAATAATATATATTTGGTACAAACGGACATGCAGATTATTATTGAATATAGTTAAGCTGCGCACGGCGGCGACGCGCGTTCGCTGATAAGAGCGAGCAGTCGAACCCGCCGCTCGGTAATGTAAACATAAGACTACCTGTCAAGAAAAAGTTAAAATTTGAGTGTCGTTTTATTTCCACTAAACTGGTGACCCCAAATCTGGACACGCCATGAGTGAAAAAGGGAGAACAGATTACGCAGGCAGCTGTGATGCGGACAAAGCCATGATCTCATCGAGTGACTTATGTCGGGTCGGCGTGCGCGTACCACCCTTCTACCCTCAAAGACCAGCGTTGTGGTTCGCTCAGCTGGAAAGCCAATTCATCCTGGCCAATATCACCTTGGACATTACAAAGTTTCATCATACGATGAGCAACCTCGACCCCATCTACGCAGCTGAAGTAGAGGATATAATTACTGACACTACCGTCGTCAACAAATATGAGAGGCTGAAGACGGAGTTGGTGAAGCGACTATCTGCATCGCGGGAGAAGAAGGTGATGCAGTTGCTGACTCGCGAGGAACTAGGAGACAGAACACTTTCCCAATTCCTTAGGCATCTAAAACAGCTGGCAGGACCTGATGTTCCAGAGGAATTCATGAGAACGATTTGGATCAGTCGCCTCCCTAGCAGCACCCAGTCCATCATTGCATCGCAGGCCAAAGCTCCACTGTCAGAAGTGGCTGAGTTAGCGGATAAGATTCATGACGTCGTATCACCTAGT
This sequence comes from Sesia apiformis, assembly GCA_914767545.1. Classification (NCBI taxonomy): domain Eukaryota; kingdom Metazoa; phylum Arthropoda; class Insecta; order Lepidoptera; family Sesiidae; genus Sesia; species Sesia apiformis. The sequence continues at coordinate 1,308,682 of OU611964.1, forward strand.
CCGCAAGTAGCTGTAGCTTCGTCATTGAGGACAACGCATGAATCTCCAGACTCCATGCACACCCAAATCGCGGAGCTCACCAGGCAAGTACAGGTCCTACAACTCAAAATGGACAGGATGTCACGCGTAAGACGCCAGACAGATTCCAGCAGCCGTAGCCGTGGACGCTCATCATCTGGAAGGTACAAAAAATTCCCTAGGTGTTGGTACCATTACAAGTTTGGGCCAAGGGCCAATAAGTGCATCAAACCGTGCGATTACGCTGCGGGAAACCGGTAGGGCAGTCGATTATGGCGACCGGCGACTGCCCAGGTACGGGTCGCTTGTTCGTGACGGACCAAAGAACAAAAGTGCGGTTTTTAGTGGACACGGGTAGTGATGTGTGCGTGTTTCCCAGACATTCCCTTAAGCAACAACGGTTTAAAACCAATTTCGAACTGTGTGCGGCGAATGGGACAATAATTAACACTTACGGGTACACACATTTATTGTTAGATATAGGCCTGCGCCGTGACTTTGCCAGGCGATTTATCGTCGCCGATGTAACTAAGGCAATCATAGGCGTAGATTTTTTATGTTTGTTTGTTCGATCTCTTAATGGTGTTCCTTCAGTGAAGGTAGTATCAGGAAATACTATGTACCACGACATACTCGCACAGTTTCCAGAAATAACTAAACCGTCCGGAGTACACAATACACCTACACACAATACTCAACACCACATACACACAACTTCTGGCCCACCGGTATCTTGTAGCCCTCGCAGGCTAGCGCCTGATAAATTAAGAATAGCACGAGCTGAGTACCAAGCCATGTTACAAAACGGTACTTGCCGTCCCTCCCGTTCACCTTGGGCATCACCTCTCCACCTCGCACCCAAAAAAAGACAACGGGTGGCGACCTTGTGGTGACTACCGAATGTTGAACGCACGTACCATCCCTGACAAGTACCCGATTAGACACATACACGACTTTGCTCATAGTATTTCAGGTTGCAGCGTCTTCTCTACAATTGACTTAGTTAAGGCGTACAATCAGATTCCTGTTTATCCAGAGGATATCCCGAAGACAGCCATCACAACGCCGTTCGGACTTTACGAGTTCCCTTATATGACCTTCGGGCTACGTAATGCCGGACAGACATTTCAACGATTTGTCGATGAAATGCTCCAGGGACTGGATTTTACATACTGTTATTTAGACGATTTTTTAATATTTTCTAAAGACCATGACACTCATAGACAGCATTTACAGCAGGTTTTCTCAAGGTTAAAAGAATACGGCATGGTAGTCAATACTTCCAAATGTGTGTTTGGCGTCTCCCAAGTTACATTTCTTGGCTATACGATCTCGTCTGAAGGAACCAAGCCATTGTCGTCTAAAGTGGACGCCGTTAAGAATTTTCCAAGCCCAAAGACTGTACGAGAGCTGCGTAGATTTTTGGGTATGGTGAACTATTACCGAAGGTTCATCCCAGAAGCCGCAACACTCCAAGCACCCCTTAACGATTTGCTTACTGGCTCAGTTAAAGGTTCGCTCCCGGTCAATTTCACGGACAAGGAACAAAAGGCCTTTCAAGATTGCAAGGAGAGCCTTTGTCAGGCGGCCATGCTAGCGCATCCTAAATGCAACGCAAAACTCGCGTTGGTTACCGATGCATCAGAAAAAGCGATTGGCGCTATTTTACAGCAGCGAATAGGTAAAGATTGGCAGCCACTGGCATTCTTTTCGCGTAAGCTTAGCCCGGCACACCAGAAATACTCAGCTTACGACCGAGAACTACTGGCTATATACGAGAGTATAAAGTACTTTCGCCATATGGTAGAGGCTAGGGATTTCATCATTTACACAGACCACAAACCTCTGACCTATGCATTTTCCACTAGAAAGGATACCTGTTCACCAAGGCAATTTCGCCATTTCGATTTCATTTCGCAATTCAGCTCTGACATTAGGCACATTTCAGGAAAAGACAACGTGGTTGCAGACACCTTATCACGAGTGGAGGAAATCACGCAGCCTATCAATCTAGAACAGTTAGCCTTGCGTCAACAAACAGACTGCGAACTTAAGGAGTTGCTTGCGGGTAATTGTTCGCTCCAATTTAGAAAGGTTGAATTGCCCGGTAGTCGCGTCGATTTGTTTTGTGACGAAAGCAGTGACGGTTTGAGACCATTTGTAGTGAAAGATATGCGCCGCCAAGTATTTGACAGCCTGCATTCACTTAGCCACCCAGGAGCCAACGCTTCAGCCAGACTTGTTGCTGAGCGATACATATGGCCTGGAGTGCGAAAAGACTGTAGAGAATGGTCACGTTCATGTCTCGCGTGTCAGCGGTCAAAGGTCACACGACACATCCATTCACCGCTAGGTAACTTTAAATTGCCACGAACCAGATTTTCGTTCGTACATATAGACCTGATCGGCCCACTGCCGATATCTGAAGGCTATCGCTACTGTCTCACAGCCATCGATCGCTTCACGCGATGGCCTGAGTCAATACCTCTGCCTGATATAACAGCCGAAACAGTGGCAAAAGCCTTGTTGAGTGGCTGGATTTCTAGGTTCGGATGCCCCACTGACATCGTATCCGATAGAGGAAGGCAGTTCGAATCTGCACTATTTAAACATTTGTCGCAGCTCGCAGGTTTTCGGCAAAGACAGACAACAGCATATCACCCAGCTTGCAACGGATTGATTGAAAGGTTCCATCGTCAGTTGAAAGCCGCTATAGTCTGCCATGCAAACGAAAATTGGGTCGAATGTCTTCCCCTCGTTTTGCTAGGAATTCGTAGTGCTTTCAAAGAGGACGTACAAGCTTCAGCCGCTGAGCTCGTTTACGGACAACCATTACGTCTCCCAGGCGATTTTTTCCAATCAACACCCGATGAAACCGTTGATGTGACGGACTATCTGTCACGACTTCGCAAAGCCGTCCAGGTGTTACGTCCGTCGCCAGCATCCCACCACTCACAACATCGTCCTACATTTATCTTTAAAGATACGGAAACGGCCTCTCATGTCTTTCTCCGAGATGACACAACAGGCGGTTCCCTCAAACCAGCTTACACAGGACCTTATCAAGTAGCGGAGCGCAGTGACAAAGTTTTTAAACTTTTTATCAAGGGCAAAAAAGTCGCAGTATCGATAGACCGGCTCAAACCAGCCTACATATTGCCTACCACAAACACAACAACACACACTGCACCTCCACATACAGACACTGATACTCCCGACCCTGACAGGAGCATTATCAGGACTCGTTCAGGCCGTAAAGTACGGTTCCCTGATTACTATCGCCCTTAAAGGGCTGGAGAGGGGTGATGTAGCGTATGGCAATTATAATCTGCATGTTTCCGATAATGCAAAAATAATATATATTTGGTACAAACGGACATGCAGATTATTATTGTATATAGTTAAGCTGCGCACGGCGGCGACGCGCGTTCGCTGATAAGAGCGAGCAGTCGAACCCGCCGCTCGGTAATGTAAACATAAGACTACCTGTCAAGAAAAAGTTAAAATTTGAGTGTCGTTTTATTTCCACTAAAGTATAATTGATTTTATTTGTCACTTGAGTTATTAAGAAATTATTTGAAATACCGTCTGAAAACATTTTTAATCATAACATTCTCTATGCACGCAGTATTCGCTCACGGTGTCCAGAGATCTTGCAGTATTGCGTTGGCCTTGGCATTTAATTAATTTAATGACTGGATCCCAAGCCGGTGTTACTTGCCAACCATCTTCTCTATTGAAATTTGGGTGTTTCTTGATTTCAATAGCCTCGCGTAACATTCTTGGCATGAACCGGGTCTCTCTAGCGAGAATTTGTGGATTATCGAATCGAATGTAATGGTTGGGTTTGTCCAGGTTTGGGTTTGTCAAGTGACAAATAAAATCAATTAGTCACCCCGTGACCACGTCCACTGCAAAGTGTTCGAAACGTCGGGATAAAAATAATGTTAAATATACGCGATTTAAACCGTTCAAAGTTGTTTAGGCGAAAACGGTGTTAAAATTAGAAATACATACAAATGTAGTATGTATATGAATACTATCACACAGTTTTACCGTGGACTTTTATTTATTTATTGTCAAGGGGAGAGTGCACGCTGCAATCCAACAGGCGTTGGGCGCGCTCGACTGGCCACGTCACCCCTCCCTCACAGAGAAGACTACCTTGAAATGTACTGCATTTCTGACTTTATCTTATTTCCCTAATGTACGTACGTGTTTCGGTAGTGAGTGAGATGTGCCAGAGGCCATTCCCATCCTATCCCTCCCCATTTTTCCAAGCCTTTCTCCAAATCCATTCCTATATCTCCAAAGGTAGGCAGCGCATTCGGGAGCGTGCCAACGTTTGCCATTTTGGACTAAATGTTGGCATGTATCGCGGATATTTATGGGCGACAGTATCCACTTACCATCAGGTGGACTGTAGGCTCGTCTACCGCCTTCGTACATAAAAAAACATCATTGCACAAGTAATTATTGTACAAATGATGACATTTACTACCAGTCAAATACCATCACTGTGGGCAAACACTTTCTGTCATTTGTTCCGTCATACTTCAACATAAATATAAACAACGTTCAACATTGCTATAAACATAACCCGCTTTTAAAAAAGAAGTTTTTATTACCTAAGTCTTAAGTTATATTATACAAACTATATTTGCCTTAGCGAAATTATCATTGTATTAAAATTAAAAATTCTTTAATCTTAGAGGATTAATCTATCAAGTACTTTTCTCTATTCTAACTAATTTTTTGACGGAAACCCCAAGTATGGTTTCAGGTATTCCTTTAGTGGTTTATCAACTTTATTATAGTGAAAATGACTCAAGGGCTTTCACACAATGCAATGTGTCAAGGATTAGAGGAACTGCCATTATTGTGGGTACGCGTGATTTGTTTGTATATCATTAAATCATTATTCATTACAAAAATATTGATGACACATCGTAGTATTAAAGGGAATTGTAGAGTTCCGGTGAAGGACATTTTTTTTTTGTAAAAATACGATCCAAGCAGACAATCCACTTGGTAATAAGTAGATAAAAGCACTCATAAACTCATAATTCATACGTGATATATGCCAACGTCAGTCAATAGCGACAAACGTTGGCATGCAGTCGCATACAACACCGCCTAGCTTTTCAAATTTAGGAGTGAATTAGAAAAATGCTAAAGAATTGAGCGTGTGAAGGAATGAGTACATATAAGATAATCTGTCAAGCTATGGCATACAATTGTTTCCTTTTGTATGAGTAACCCTATTGCATCAAGGCGCGCTTAACTGGTCAAAAACACATGGTTTATACTTTACATAATATGATTTTATCTGGCGTTAGTTCACGGAAACATAATTAATTTCGATAATAACTAAGAACCAAGAAACAGTGTAAAATTATTTTCGTTTGAGAACAAAAATTTGACAAAACACAATAGGTATAATAAATTAACATCACTCGATTTTCTTAAACGATCCTTCTGTTTATAACTATGAAATTTTTTAGTCTTTATGGTTAGCCAGCCACATTACGGTGCGGACACAATAAAAAAATGGAATAGCTAATAAAAACCAGGTTTTAGGTATATTTTTTTATATTTTTGTTACAAATGAGAACGGTAACCTGCTAACACTATAAACGATTAGTTTACAAATAAACTAGAATCAATATTATGCAGTGCTCGTTGTCTGGTTTTAATCGCGCCTTACGTAATGGCAGGCCGCGAGTGAACAGCGGATAGCGTAAGTAATAATCTAGATTACATTCGATTCTGATAAGAAAATGACCGTTAAAACGGGAATAAATTTGGAAAAGAGAGAACAATGCTCTAACCATTAACATCAGCTAAATGCTCAATCCTATTTTCTTTACAGATCGTATCTACAGTTGGTTTCGGACACGAACGCATAAATTTCACACCAGCCACCACAGGATTCTGCAAGGTCGGCAGGGCAAGCCCTCTGGCGTTGCAGACGTCCATAGGCAGCGGTGACCACTTACTATCACGTGGCCCGCCCGCTCGTATGTCATCCATTCTTTAAAAAAAACATGCAACCGATTTAACTACGTTAATATTGGTGAATAACTATCAAAAATTGATAACTATCAAATGGTTTTATATTTGTTTACTTTTGGTTAAAATATAAACGAAAATTAAAAAAAATATAAGGTATACGGAGGAGTGGTCACAGATATTCACCTGGTGGTACCCCAACATCAAGCTCAAAAAAAGATGGGTACATGCACAGCCACAAACATCATCTTAATCTATTCTCCTAATGCAATTTATTTTAAGGAGAAAATGTAAAAGAAAGTCAAATTTGTTAGCTTATTTACAATAATCGTGTGGTCAATATTGTCAAACGCCTTTTCAATATCTGAATTGACCTGTACTTCCATTAAAAATTAATTGATTGACAACCAACCTACAATTTCAACAAAAACTCTTAATAAAAAGCCTATCCGCGTCTTCCCATCACTTTTGTCAAGTATTTACAAACTTGTCCGAGTTGTCCGGGTGAAGGTCGTAGCCGCGTAGCCGGTGCGTCGATCGCTCGATCGCGTAACTTGCATTTGGTAATGCAGCAGATAACTCTGCTACCCGAAGGTCAACAGGCTGGTAACATTTTACGGCTGATTACATAGTATATTTAAATGTAATCATGGGAGTAAACATAAAGAACCTTATTATGGCAGTTGGTATAATTAATTGGCGTTGGAAGGAATTTTAATCATTTGACTAGGCCCTGTCTTCACAGACCGGATCAGAGCGCAGAGAATTAAAAAACCTTGAGTTCAAACCATATTTATATTACCTACTAAACGTGTATTAGATGCACGGAGAACAAGAGACGATAAACAATGTATTATATAAATAATTAATCTTTTTGATAATAATGTACTAGACACATTTAATTATAATACCTAGGTATTATTTTCGCATTAATTTAATTTTAGTCATCAAGAAAACATTATATAGTAAGTAATTACATTTTAATAACTTCCTCTAAGGTCTGCTACCATAACATTCGCATAGACAAGTTTGATTTTATTCTATCAAAACCATTTGTTTTATTCGACATTATGATGATGCTAACCAAGCAGATAACCGTCCTATTTAATTTAGCTTCAAAGCTTTTTAATAAATTAGCGTTCTAACGAAGGAAATTACTTATAATTTGTCATTAACGCTCCTAATGTAAGTTGTTGGTTTGCAAATACTACGCGTTTGCATCAGACGTTTCTTCTGTAAGCGGCGTCTCTAGTGGTTATAATAAACTTGAAACATTCATACGGTATTCAGAAGAAACAGATGTGAACGCTGTAGTACCGGTAAAGTTACACTAGATATAGGTACAGATCCAATCGTAGAGTGCATAACGCGCCTAAGACAAAATGACGGAAATATCTACCTACCTCCATCAATTCTAACCTCCATCGTCGGAGTCAAGGACACAGCGTTAATTTATAAGCAAACGATTTATTTAATCATTTATACAACCTTCGAACAAACACATTAGTTATAACGATTAAGTATTAACGATACCTTTATTGAGTAACTATCTAATTTCATTAGTCGGGGCGTAGTCAGGATTTTATGCAGGATGGGCAAAAGCAAATAATTTTCTTATAATTTAAATAGAGGTAGGGTAATGCAGAAAGTCTGTTGCTTATTCTTCCCTGTGCCTGCAGTTCCAAAACCTGCCCTATCGTGGCTACGCCTTTAAACCAATTATGTAGTTGTTGTTTTGTCCCTATGCCAAACAAAGGAGAGAAAGAAAATGCACAGTATTTTTTTTTTTTGATGACAGTATACATTACAAGTATCAAGATACTTTTTATAAAAGGAAGGCAGTGGACGAGCAAAAATGATAATGAATACTACCGTCCACCAGTTTAAGCAATACATGATAATGCCAGTCAATAAACAACGAACATGAGTCGTCCCATATATCCTACTTTTTTTTTATAGAGAAGAGTGCGGACTGGCAAGCGGTCCCACGTGATGGTAAGTGTTACCGCCGCCCATGGACACCTGCAACACCAGGGGGTGTGCGGGCGCGCCGCCGACCTTGCAAAATCGACAGTAAAAGTCGATAGTAAACTTTAATGGATATTGTCAGTGGAAGTACGAAACAACAACGTAATATTTTCTTATAAGTTATTTTCTAAGTTATAATGACAGAAAAATATTAATGATTTGCTTCCAGAAATATAATCCTCTTAACACCCATTTTTTAAAAGTTTTTTTTTTTTTCTTTATAAATAAATATCACTAAAATTATATTTAAATAGAAGATATTAACTGCCAAATCCTGTGAGAACCCTGCTAGATCGATATTAAAATTCACCTGAATTTTAAGGGATACTGAAGCCCATAGATAGTAACTAGTGAAACTAAACCTATATTAAAGGCACTAACTTCTATCACGGCAGAGAAAATAATTTAATTAGCTTTGGTGCAGGCCGTTCTGGGTCTAATTCTTTTTTAACGTCAACAAACAGGTTCTGTTGGAACATGTTGGCTATTATTTTAATTCTCAGGCACATAGGTTTCCTCGCGATTTTTTTCTTCACCGCTGAGCTAGTGATAAAAAATCTGTATTTAACACACGATTTATGATCGTGAGTTCAGAAAATGTATGTAGTCACCGCTGTTCACCTGAGATATTATCGAGCCTTAATAAACTTTACCGTCAACAGCTGCAATAGCGGCGAAGGTGTCCGCTCGCGCAGGACAGCATCCACTATGCAGTACACGTCTCCTGGTTGCCGGCATCGTGACCAGTCGTCGAGCGCATAAAGTGGTGGCAGAGGTGCGAATGTTGTTTCTGCGTACCGAAGAAGAAGCGTATATGAAGTGTACCAAATTAAAAAGCAAATGTAATCTACAAGTAGGGTACAGAGATCAGGAAATTTCAAATTTTAGGGACAGTTATGATGTACGATGCCAAAACGTGGACCACGTCCAGTGGATCTGATTAGTTCAATCGCTCAGCGAGCGATGTGTTAGGCCAATTACATAACTTATGCAGGGTCGGTCCCAGGCGACGATTAAACTATGTAATTGGCATCAAGACTCGAGTGTTAAACGCTCACGAGCGTCACTAAAAGTTCAAGTCTAAAACGGTTAAGATTAAGGTTCATTAGCGTTGAAATAGCGCTCAAGCGTTTGATCGAATGCTATGTCAAAAAATCTATAAAATCTATCAAAAAGTTGTATAAAACAATCACTGAGCTGAAGCGATAATGGACAGATTCCACAACCGATGGAGTAGACGAGTCCTCCAGTGGAGACACGACTCTCGTTCGAGAAGTAGTGAGTTGTGAAAAATCCTTGCCACGTGCCGCTGAGTTTCTACCTAAGTACAGATGTATAAATTGTCACGGCTCAGCGGTGAAGAAAAACAACGCGAGGAAACACGCACGCCAGAGAATTAAAAAAAAATCTACAGCATATCCATTAATCCGCACGGGGACCACGTGGTGCTATATGAAACTCCTAGTGCTTTATGAATTACCAGGAGAGTCCAGTGGAATATTATAAGCTAATACCGATATTTCTTCAGAATACGTCTACATTGGAATCTTAAGTATAATTAATATTCCGACATAATCCACCGCTCAAGGCCGCGTGACAATTTAGTATCACTGGGTATTTTGGTTAATTTATATAGGACATAATAATAATAATTGGCATATGAATATGGAATGTTATTTAATTCCGGCTTTTAAAGAAAGGAATAAATAAAAAAAAAATACCAAAAATGATCCTTTTGGTTTGATCTTAGTTCTAGGCAGTAATTATAAATAACTTTTGGCTTTTTACATTCCTACCATTCTAAAATACTCGTACTATTGCATACTGCCATTGTTTAAGGATTTTATTCATCACACGAACGCATTGTGGATTGATCAATATGACAAATGAACCAGATATTTCTTTCTCAGGAACTGTCTTGCTAACTAAAATTTTAAAATCCGTAGTTAAACAGAAACTCAATGGCACAGGCTGAGATTCGAACTCATGACCTCACAAATGTGAATCGAGAATAAACACTCCTAATCTATAACCCGTAGAGTAAAGAAATAAATAAAAAATATGTATTGGTAAATCTTACCGTTTAATTCGATTGCACTCCCAGAAACAAATGTCCATACACTTAAGAAAATAAACGTTTTAACACACATTTTCATGAAGCACACGCGATTACATGTATTTTACTGACACCTTCGGGTACAATAAAACAATTGGAATAATCACTGCCTTTCAAGCTTTATTAAAAAAAAACATATACTTTATACCTACTGCACAAGGCAGTCGTATGTGGTACAGGTGTGGTGCGAACTCAGTCACCGCCGCACACGGCAAAACGATCGCCTACTCTGAACCGACATGAGTAAAATTGCGTAAAGCTTTTCAAGAAGGTCGCCGGCCCTTCTCTAGCGTCACATTTGCGAACACATTGCCGGACGGTTACGACAGTTGCTTGTTTTCGGACAAAAATGTTAATATTTAAATTTTAAAGCAATATTCTCCTTTAGTAATAGACCGCGGTAATTGGGTTTACATATTTGACTTTAAATGTCTTACAAAACACAGAACAAATGAGGACATGTCGAGCACGTCAACTTCTGCAATGTTTTCATCTCTATTATTTAAGTATTTCTTATATTTCAACAGAATCAGTAGAATACTGTAGTAGATCGTAACAAGATTTTTTTTATAAAATTGTCTTAAGCCTGGATATTCTCTATTCTACTCGTAGTCAGTCTTGTTTATAGGTAACTTATGCGCAGGCTGCATATACTCCAGTTTATAGGCAGGTTATGAGTAGTCTCCATTAGTTTATAGGCAACTTATGCGCACAGTCTGCATTAATTTATAGGCAACTTATGCGCACAGTCTGCATTAGTTTACGGGCAACTTAAGCGCAGTCTGCATATAGTCTAGTTTATAGGCAGCTTGTGAGTAGTCTGCATTAATTTATAGGCAACTTATGCGCACAGTCTGCATTAGTTTACGGGCAACTTAAGCGCAGTCTGCATATAGTCTAGTTTATAGGCAGCTTGTGAGTAGTCTGCATTAATTTATAGGCAACTTATGTGTAGTCTGCAGTCTAGTTTCAAACTGCTCGGTCTAAGTGTACGCAAAGAACGTTCGAACGTTTCCATGTGTGCCATAGAACTATGACGTCATAGAACTGTTAAGATTTTATTGTCGCAATTGTTACATGATAGAACAAATTAATTAATAATCGTCTCACAAGTTCTATAGAACTACGTGATAGAACTATTAAATCTGTTGGTCCTAGTTGTTCTATGAATCGTTGTACACGCAATCTTTAAAATCCTTGTAACCAGCCAGTACGTAGCTGGTGAGCAAGGAGTTATGCTAAGTTTCATAATAAAGCAAAAATATTTTTAGTTTTATAGAATTAGTGGGACAATTATTAATTCATATGTTCTATCAAGTAACAACTGAGGCAAAAAAATCTTAACAGTTCTATAACGTAACAGCTCCATAGAACAATTAATGGTGACTACCGAAGGTTTATTTATCCGACTAAGATTAAAAAAAAATCATAATTAAGTGTACGTGTACTTTCTAGTAATTTCTTACCCAATTTGAATCGCTGCTGCAATGCTATAAAAAGTACGTAGAAAGAATAGGTAAAAAAAATAATAAACACCGCTACATAATTTAATTAATAACTTTTTATTTGCATGAATTTTTTAAATGTATTTACATTTTATATTATATTATATATATATATATTATAATAAAAATATAATTAACGCCAACATCGCATCACATACAATTGCTCGTCGCACGAAACTTATACAAACTTGATTGTAGCTCGAACACTTAATCTAGACAGTCCACCGTTGTCTTATATAATGACAAAATAGGTGTCATAATCGCATGTACCGATTGTCTGAATTAAGAATCCGAGCGATAGTAATACATTGTTTCAATATAATATATCGTTTACAGCACTCTTTATAATATTTAGACGTCAAAGTTTTTTCACATAATAAAAGTGGAAACACACTGAGATGACGCCATTCTACAATTCCGTGCGTGACGTTTTTATTGTATGTATATACTGTGCCGGTGGCACGCGCATCGCGTCTTTCGTTGGATTGGAGCGGTCGCTTACCCGGAATCGATTTTTTTTTGTTTCTAATGCTTTCGACGGAGATATCCTTTATCTATGTTTTGTATATCTATTATGATATGACAAACGAAAAATTTCAAGTATTACATAAATTGTTAGAAAATATTTTTTTTTATTACACAACTGCTGTAGAAGAATGCCAACGATCACCCAACGCGTTTCTAGAAACACACGTTATGTCACGTGTAGCACCACACACAACACGCTGAATTAAATATTTTGCATCAAAGAGGGTTATGTAGGATAGCGATACGCAATGAGCAATGTGTTCTAAACAGGGTATTTTCATATCAAACATTAGCATTGATGCGTTCACTGAACTTAAGTTGAAAGTGTCTCTCGTTTGCAAACATTACTATCGCGTACGGATTAAGTGTTTTGTTTCTGCAAGAGCTGTATATCGTGGTGTTGCTGGATACATTACTTGATTTTCTATACAATAGTCGGCACCTAAGTGACAGTTACGTTTACAAATAAAAAACTTATACTCAAGCCACGGACCGCCGTCACGTAACGTACGTAGTCACGTCAGCTCAGTCTGTTTCCAGCTTTATACACACATCATAATACAAATAAAAAAATTGTATGTAAACATGACATAGAATTCCAAAATGCTATGGCATCAAATATTTTGATGAAGTAAGAGGGTGTACGGCAGGTCAATTTAATGGTATCCTCTGTCGCTTTAAAAAAAGTTTAGCTAGCTCTTCAGTTTAGCTTAAGCGTACCTCTATTTTCTTTCAGCTTAGCTCGAGCCCTCAATATTTTACAGAGGCTTTAGTGTAAGTTTGATGCGTTTGAGTTAGGTTCTTTTGCATAGAGAATTAGCAACGCCCCTAGCGTACAGAAAAATCGTACAATAAGCGTTTTCAAAGTAGTAAGTAATATTAACCCGGTAGTTACATTTTCAACGACAAAAACTCCCACTACGTACACTGATAAAGCCTTATCAAAGCTTTTTAAAGATTTACAATAAAGTTGTATTTCCCATAGTAATTCAACTGGGTTGTAAAAATGATCGCTGAGCGCTCGACGGTAGAGTGCTAATGGACTTTACGACTCAACTTTACGGTTTGCGAGGTTTAAACTCGAGTTTATAACGCTCGAGTTTTAAAGTTCGTTGGCGCTGATGAAGCGTTCAGCGCTCATTTTTTTGCAACACTAAACTGAGGAGAGTTACTATCGATAATACAACTTTGGCTTTGAAAAGGCTTATTCCGCCAATACTTGGTGACGTTTAATTTTAATTTTTGTCTTCACTACATGGTTATTTCGGTTACATATAGTAAGTCAATTAATCATTTTCTCATGTTATTATAATCATTTCGAAAAAAATATTGGCAGAAATGTCAGCGGGGAATACCTTATAACATATGTGTATGTTTATATAAACGTGTGTAATAATTACATTAATTTAGAATACACGACTAAAATTATAAAGAGACCATATTTACAAGTTAACATAATTTTAACATAATCTAACTAATCCAATAAAAAAAATAATTAAGTGAACGACATAAAAGTAACTTATTTACTTCATGTAGTAATAATCAAGTTTAATCGGTGTAAACAATTGCTTTGCTAAATAGTTAGTATTAAATATCATTATATTTCTAAAAATAATTTTCGCTCCATTTTATGGGCAACAATTGGGTACCACTAATTTATGTATACTTATATTAAGCAATTTTTTACACCTTGATGTATTATGTACACGTGAAATATATATATATATGTTTATATATTCTAGGCAAAACTAAAATCACTATAAATAGAGGACGCAAAAATATCATTAGCACCTGACAAATGAAAATGGAAATCAGGTGATGTGCATTTAAGAAAAAATTAAATGCAATGGAATCGTAAATATATTGAATCTTGGAAGTACCAATTGGTGTAAAGGACAAACCGATACTTTTAAGAACAAATAATAAAGACTTTTTTTATAAAAAAAAAGCTGTCGTAACTTTATTAATATTATAGCTATTTTTTAATTGTAAAATTCAGCGCTGCCAATTTATAGACTTTTTCAAGGTACGATTTTACTAACGAAGTTTTATTAACGAAAAATATTGCATTTAGTGAATGCAAGTAGATATCGTAGTCAGCTATAGTAGTGCTTCGTTATTAAACACATATAACAGTGTAATACCATACGTAATCTATTAATCTCGTAACATTTCACTTATAAATTATTGAAATTTACCTACTAAATGTTGGGAAAATACAAAAGATTTATTTTTTAATTAGTAACCAATATTTCGGGCGTGTGGTGTCCTGCGGTTTTAGGATAGCATTACCGCATCTCTTGCCGTGACTAAGGGTGGCATGAAACGGGACTAAGAGATGACAAAGTGGTGAGGAACACATATTATTGATGGCGAGTCTACAAGTAGCGGCACGTAAGTCTAGCGCTGACCGTTATTGCGCAGAAGTCAAAAATAAGGTATCTTGGGGGGGCTAGAGGGATGAAGGGCGGGCGTGCGTAGCGCCGATTGGCTCTCCAGTCGCATTCCGTCCCCCGTACTGATACGACGCCCCGCGGACTTCCAGTGTACAGTCGCGTTCTGAATTTTATTGTTATTGCTGTTAATTTTTGTTAAGTTTGAGTTTGTTTGTTAAATATTGTTTTTCTTTGTTTTTTTAAGTTTGTTTGTGACTTTAAAGTGAATATGCCTAAAAAAATACTGTTTTGAGAAGACAGGCACGGAAAATGGTGTATGACGTGCATTGTTTTTTGAAAAGGGAATCTAATGAATTAATCGATTCTTTAAAACAAATAAAAAGTGAGATTGGCGAAGCTACGATACTCAATCATTCGGACAGCAGCACTTTAAATTTAAGCCAGATAAAACAAACTGCAGAAGTTATTAAGTCGGGAAATATGAAATTAAATGGTATAATTAGTGATTTAGGGAAAATTCAAAAAAGGACAGCAGAGTCTACAAATACGTCAATTGCAACGGTAAGGAACATCTCCACTCAAGCCAATAGTTCCGATTTGATCACAGTGTTCAGAACACCTGGCAGAAAACGTTCCAGAACAAAACCGGTCACAAATATCGATAACTTTGACCAAGGAGTAATAAAAAGGTGCATTCATAATTTTCACAAGACAAATAATGAACTTCCCACCGTCGGAAAGCTGAAAAGGAAGCTAGAGGAAGACATAAATTTCAAAGGCTAGGAACGAAGTCTTCGGCGAATAATTAAGAGTTTGGGATTTCGGTGGAAAAATACTGAAAACAACCGGAAAGTGCTGATTGAGACTTCAAATATACGGTTGCAACGTATCGAATATTTACGTAAAATAAAGCAATATCGTCAAGAGGGAAGGCCTATCGTTTATACGGACGAATCTTACGTAGATTCATCGCACTCTTCTTCAAAAGCCTGGACCGATGGTACTACTAAGGGCCTCAAGAAACCTATTTCGAAAGGACAGCGAGTTGTCATTGTCCATGCAGGGACTGAAACTGGGTTTATACCCCATGCGTTGCTGACTTTTAAAGCTGGTACCAAATCAGGTGACTACCACGACAATATGAATTTCGAGAACTATGAAAAATGGCTTAGAACTCAGTTAATGCCCAACCTACCACCCAATTCCGTCGTGGTAGTCGACAACGCGTCCTATCATAATAAACAGTGGGATCTCGAACCAACCTCTAATTCCAAGAAAGCTGACATGCAAGCTTGGCTCACTGAAAAAGGCATACAGTACGAGGAAACACTAATGCAACCTGAGTTATACAATTTAATAAAAGCAAACAAGGAAAGATTTAAAACATTTTCGTTTGACCGAATCCTAGCCGAACAAGGCCATCAAGTGCTGAGACTACCACCATACCACCCAGATCTAAATCCTATCGAAATGGCATGGTCCGATATAAAACAATACGTAGGCAGCAAAAATGTGAAATGGAGTGTTACTAAATGTACAGAGCTAATTCAAGAAAAAGTTTTACTGATGGGTGCATGGGATTGGCAAAAGTTATGTAAAAAGGTGAAGGATATAGAAGAGCAATATGCAAAGAGTGACCATGTCGTGGATTTGGTAACAGAAGAATTCATTATTCGCGTTGATGGGGATAGTTCAGAGGATAGCCTTGGTGAGTCTGATGACGATGACGCTGCTAGTGCTGACGACCGAAGCAGCCCCGAGCCCGGGCCCTCAACAAGCAAAAGGCCCTGTCGAGATACCATTGAAGGCGTGATACCATTGCCTGATTCAGACTAGACTAGACTTATATCTTAAATAAAAATTGTCAAATTCGATTGTTTTTATTTTTATTTTCCCCATAAACTCGTTAAAAATTATGTCTTGGGTAACATGAAATCTTTGTAAATTAGAACTATAACACATACACACACATATACCTATTGTTGAGAAAATAAAGATTTAAATTTGACGACTGGCACGTGATCAACTTTGTACAGAAGTAATTAACACTTTAACATTAACTATTTATTAAAGTATAATATTTACGTGCGCGACAGTACACATGCGCAGCTATCCTTCACATTTCGCTCAGCGGCAGACTTGCTTTTTGTCATTACATTAAAATAATGTCATTAGGATTATTTAGCTATTAAATAGTTAAAGTAATAATTGTATTGCGTGCGCGACAGTACCCATGCGCAACTATCCCCTCCACGTTTCGTTCAGCGCTAGACTTACGTGCCGCTACTTGTACTTATTGTTAGGCGGCCGCTAGACCTACAATGAAATTATAAAATAATATCATTGCACAATATTGCTGCATCGCGCTTAGCACCCAGACACTTCAATACACTCCCTAAACGATCAAAAATATTGCGCAATCCGCAAAATTGCACAATATCGTCTAGGGCGCCTCTTGGGGGCTTTGAAAAAAATAGCTGATAAAGTTGCATGAAAGCTTTTCTGCTAACCCTTGTGGAAAGTTTCGATCTGTCCGTTGCGCCAGTTGGAATTTCAAAGAACGATATTGGTGCTTTTATAATATTTAAATGTCAAAAGCTTTCTTATTTATTATTGTTTTAAAGTAATTAGTTATAGTAAGTAAGTATGACACTTGCAGTGGCTACGCACGACAATAACGTAGCCGCATTATTTAAATCAAGTAATTTAAATGTGTGACGTCATCTGAGCAAATGGACCTTATTGTCGGTATGGAATTATTGATTTTGCTTAAGATTTTCTAACTTAAAATTTCGTTGTTTCAAGATTCTATTTAAATATAAGCATGCTGCAACATGCAATTCTTAAGATAAAGTAATAAAAATAAATATATGTTTTTGAAGATTCCACTGAAGGCTCACAATATCTGTAAAGCTAAAACGAAAGACAAACAATAAATTCATTTGTGTAAAACTGAAACCAACAGTAAGGTTCCTTTTTTCAGATAATGTCGCATAATGTATTATTTTCACAAATGCAATTTAATTTGAAGCAAAAGCGAGCTTCTCTCTTCATAAAGTTCTTGCTTTCCTTTGTTCTAGAAAGTACTATATTATTTATATAATTTTATATTCTTGAGCGTTGTCGATGATAAATTAGTCACTTATTGATTGGTCAATCGAATCAATATATTTGATTAATTCCGTAGTAAAAAATATGTTGTATCTTTATTTACGCGTAAGCACTAAATAAAAAAGTAGGCACCTAAATTACAAATAATAAGTATTTGCAGAAATCACGCGACAAACGGACGGAAAAGCAGAAAAAAAAAATGTATTTACTCGATTGAGGTAAAAATCATTTTTCTATATAAAATTTTTATTTAATTTATAAACATTCCTTTTTCTATTTTAAATAATGTTTACGCCATCAGAACAATATGACTGTCCTTTAAGTACATCTGTGTATAAGTTTTTTTTTGAAAATCACAATTGACTGAGAATGATCTACACATAGTTTGATAATAATTTTAAACTTTTGGATCTTACCATATATTAGAAGGAAATCCAATCAGCCCTCAAAGAGTCAGTTTAAGAATTCATAATCTTAACTCGGACAATTCATGGACGTTATCATGAGTCCCAAGCAGATCGTTTATCTTATATAAGTGTTGTACTTAATTTTAAAACATTTCTAATGGATAACCCTGTGAAATGTTAAAGCGCTTGTTTATAATCTAAAAATGTCATCGGCCACGTTGAACAGAAGCGAAAACGTAATTAGATTCCAACACAACAATGAACAATAGGTCTGTGAACTTTATCTGTGTTTAGGCCCGCATGAACGAAGTCATTGAATACATGAAACGTCCGAGCTAAGATTCCGACCTACGATGAGATTTTCTCTGAAATTGGGGCACGAAGCAATTTACATATTTTTACAGATAACTATAACATAAATTCGCGCTTTAGAAAGGCCATTCTCTATTTCCCTACCATTTCCCAATTCTCCTAACAAAAGTTATGTATAAAAAAAGTTACACCCTGTGGATGTAAGTTACATACGGCAAAATCGGTCATTATTGACATGAATATCTTAAATGCTAGCAACCATGTTAATAACCCATTAATGAGCTATGACTATGCCAAGTTTCAATTAAATCCGTCAAGCGATTTTTACGCACAGAGAGACATACATGGGTGATAACCGCTTACCATCATTACCACTACGTTCTCGTACGTTTAACTTTGTAATCGCAGTCATTGTTATCGGGTGCTCTTTTCATTAACATTTATAATTAGAAAAATCTGTATTAGAGGTGAAAACCAGGTCTAAAACGCGAATTTAAATTATCAATTCCTATCGAGCCTAATTTAATGACCAATATGTACACTTTAATCATATTTCTTATAAGGCATTTACTTGTACAAGTTGAAATTATTGACCGTAGAGGAATTCGAACGACTACAAAATTCATTTGCAGCTAATTATAGACTTATTCAATAGGTGGCTGTGTAATAGCAACTGCAAAGATAACGTTGCGACAAACTTATTTTTTCAGTTCAGATCACTGATAATTAATTTAAGTAAGTTAGTTTTCAACCGCAAAAGAATGTTGTAATTGATCGAACGCTTGTATAATCCAATGTTTACATCCTCATATTATGATTATCACATAGAAAATGGAGTCAAGTTTATTAAATATCGGGTTTTAGTAATTCTCCGGCCATTTAGTTTCAAATTGAAAACTAAAATAATGTTGATTCGTTTGTACAACACGTTACATTGAATTATAGACCGTAATAACAATAACATAATAATACATTATTCAAATAATTAATAGTACATTCTTGAACGTCAATACATAATGATAAGTGAGCAATAAGGAGCATTCTTGAACGGCGCATTATATATCTTGTTCTTAAGTATATAAGGCTGTTTTTCGCATTTATAATTCAGTACTTGCATTCAGTTCATTATTCTGTATTATTATACAAATAAATCAGTAGTGTTTTTGTTTTCGATAACCCCTATGAATCTAATGTTATTTTATCAATTAGTTATAATTCAACCCCTGAATGTAGATTTTAAATTATTAATATGGTGTTCATTTTATTAATCCCCTTTTCTTTTCCATCTGTTAAAAGCGATAACTGCGTCTGTGCAATTAAATAAATTTTGAAAAAAAAAAACGCACTTTCCACTGACACGATATCTGACTCGAATGACGTGTGGCACTTCATGAATTACGAGAAATACGTTTAACCCCTATAGAATGTAACCAGTCTGTAGGTGTCCTCTCCGTATTATTCATATTCGGCTCTAAGGACGCGTGGTCCTTATAACCGAATATGAACTACGAGGAATACCTTTAACCCCTATAAAATTTATATAGTCGGAAGGTGTCTCTCCCTATTATTCATGTCCGGCTCGAAGGATGACACGTCCTTCGAGCCGGACATGAACTAGCCTTATAAAATGTAACCAGTCCGTACTTGTATCTCTGTAGGCTTTAACTCTGACTTTTCGTATCCGACTCGAAGTACCGCACGTCCTTCGAGCCGTATATGAACAACCTTAACCCCCATAAAATGTAACCAGTCCGTACGTGTCTCCAAAGGGTTGACTCTTGACTTTTCGTATCCGACTCGAAAGATGTGTAGTCCTTCGAACCGGATATGAACTACCTTAACCCCTATAAAATGTAACCAGTCCGTACGTGTGTCTTCGTAGGTAGTGGCGTAGGGCTCTCGCCCGCGCCCTAAGGGCCATCGTGAGCCCTCAGTCGACGCCAGCGAAGCCCTGCGACCCTTCAATGGCCTTGATGAGTTTCTCGCGGAGCTGCGGGTAGCTTTCGTACGGAGGTAGGTCTATGCGGTTGAAACTGGAACAAATGGAAAAATTGGGTTTGACGACGCATATCCGAACTGAATATTGACTTTCAGAAATAAGTCGAATTGGGTAAAAATCAATTTAATGTTTTTTTTTATATACCTAATCTAATCATAAATATAGTTACAAAGAAAACAATGCCCTTTTTTAAATTATCATTTTTTTAGAAGAACTTGTGTTATTTTAGAAATAAATAGGTAATAAATTGTATTTAAAAAATATGACGTTGATTCGAAATGGTCACCATTTGGTTTTATACAATCTTTCGAACGTTGTGGCCAGTCTTCGATTGAAACACGCACCCTTTCCATGTGAAAATTGGCAACTGCCACCCTATAGAATGTTTTCGGGATTCAATACTATAAACATACCATAAATTATAATTGAGCGGATTAAGATCGGGACTAAATGACAGCCAGTCTTCAGCTCTAATGAAGCCTAATGGGAATATTCGTTTCTAGCCACGTCTGTGTTGAGCGAGCCTTATGGCCTTGTGCTGAGTCTTGCTGAAAGGACCATTCTTGATTCCATAACAGAGTGTTGTTAAGAGGCTTTACGACCCCCTCAAGAATCGTACCTTGATACACTTGAGCCGACGTTTTAATACCTTTTTCACAAAAATATGGTTCAGTCACCTTGATGGTTCCTTGATAGCTAACACCCCACCAAATCATCACTGAAACCGGATAATGGCCACGTTGCACCCTATTGACTAATTGAGCAGCTTCTCTAGAATTATGATCATAAACTTGATCATTCTGCTTGTTAAAATGTTTCTTGATGGTAAAAATTTCTCGTCCCTAAAATAAGATTCATCTGTGAGCTCCCTTTTGCGTACCGCCACTTAAAATACGTGACATGGTTCTGGGTGCTATATTCTTCTCTCTGGATAAAATATTATTCTTCCGGACGGGATTTATTGGGATTCGCTCCTTGACAGCTTAAATGGTTTGTTTAGTACGAATAGTGCATGGACGGCCAGACCTTTTTCTATCACAAACAGAGGACGTATCAATGTACCGACTCATAGTCCGGTACACGAACATTCGGCTAATACCAAGCGGATGGAAGGTTTTAAAAATTTGGCTTCATGCCTAATCTGTGTAATGCAATTTACAGGGAATACGTTTTTCGTTGTCACTCCACTCCATTTTAATACAAAGGTCACACTGAAAATTTCCGGAACTGGCCACTTACATAAACAATATTTAAAAAGTAATTACAATATTTAAAAATGGAACTCTTTGGCTGCAGAGTAAAGTTTGTTTCATCTAACAGCCTGTTTTTTTCATTGTGGCGTCATTTTAAAAATTACGTGTCTGCGTTACATTTGATTTAACTCGTGAAAATTTCGCTGTACGATTTTCTATGATTTTAAGTGTAATTTGACAACTCAGCAGAGCCTGGCCCGGCTTCAAATTGCTTTTGGCGATGAAGCACCAAGTAAGACGACAATTTATGCCAAATAATTTGCCAAAGAACAAATAAATAAATTTATAAGAATACTAGATTCGATAAAACGTTAAATAGTTTTCGGAAGTTTTGTTTCTCGTTTTACATGTATGTATATCAGTATTTTTTATTTTGTTTGTTGTTACTTTTTCAATATCACTTGGCGCTGCAATCTATTGAAAAAGCTCTCAACTATTATAAAACAGAGACTTATAGACTAGATGACACATCAAAGAAACCTGGGGGTTAAAGCAGATGATGAGAAGGGATCCTTTAAAAAGTCAAATTTGAAGCTTAAGTACTACGTAATAAGAACGTTCCATTTTCAAAACACATATGAGTTAAATAATTCGAGAGCTAGTGAACATATTAGACTGTTAGACTGTAACATGCCCGCCCTACAATGCTTGTATAACATATCTATTAGTATGTGTTCTCAAATCTATGCTCGGCTCCCATGATACAGACTACCCTCGTATGGAGACTATGATAATTTTTCCAATTCTCCACGGATTGAAGCTTCTATGGAAGTACCTAGTATTCTAGAAAAGGCTGGTTAATTAATTATTTCTATGTTTCATTTTAAAAAACACACAAAACAATAATATATAACCATATTTAAAGGGTATACGTACCATGTGTGCGCTCTAGGGTAGTTATCGGGCGTGCCCCACTTCTCAATAGTGAACAGCTGTGGGCCGTTAGACCCATACAGCTCTTTGAACCCATTCATCGGCACACGAGACGTGCCTGTCACGAACTGTAGCAATCGGGATCTCATCTCGTTTGAGAATGATAGCACCACCTGGACAATGAATCCGATATTAGCTTGTGATGTCCCATGGATATTAAGAGGGGGTTTCGGGTCGTGTACCACCACGAGGTTTAACCACCAGATTTTAATGTCCCACTGCGATTACGAGGGACAGTATCACATTATGAAAAATGTGACGTCATTAGTCCAATGTAGCGTAACCCTGGGTTAATTGGTCGACAGAGGAACGCTCTCGTAATTGGTCAATAGCTGAAATCACGTAACTGATGGTGACGACATCAATTTTATATTTACTTGAACAGAGATCACTAATAAAGACTTAAAAATTGCTAAACTTAACTTACCCGCCAAAACCATTGTACAACAATATGATTCGCGTGATAATCTCCTTTATACAGGGTGTTGGCGCGCCAGTCCCGCACATCTACGTGTTGAATACCACACAAAAGTAATTCCAACTCGTTCTCATCGAAAATTTTCAATATCGGCGGTGGTATCAAATGACCGAGACCGTCGAGGAACGCGTTCATTTGTTCTTGAACTCGACTGACGAATCGCCACTGGATTACTAATCTGTAATAAGAAATGATATTTTTTTAGAACTTTTAGTCAAATTTCGATAATCGAGATCACTAAGTATATCACTAAGTATAGATTAGAAGTTATGACATATATAGAAAAAAGGCGGCAGACTGCTCAGTCCCCCTGATGGTAAGTGGATACTGGATACCCCCATGGACATGCGAGGTACATGACCATATCAGTCAAGAATTTGTCATTCAAGAAGTTGGCCCCCGGATGCTCTGCCTACCTTTGGAGATTTATGAATGGATTTGAAGTAAAGGGTTGGGAAAATGGGGAGGAATAGGGTGGGATGGGAGTGGATTCTGACATGTCCACTCACAACACGTACGTTTTTGGGGGGGGAATTGGATGGGATAAAGAAAGATTAAATTTCATACATCTTTTGATATTAATGCAGTTAATGTGAAAACCATTTTTTTTACTAAAAGAATCCCATTGTTTTAGCAGCTACAGTTGTTTATAACGATTACGGTAGATCATTGTCACTAATTTTATGTTGGGATCAAATCCATATTTCTTCCCATCGTACTTTGGAAGAGAAGTACGATGGGACACGGGGTTCTTCAAGAAAGCTGTGAATAGGATTTTGTAAGGTCGGCGGCGCGGCCGCATACCCCCTGGTGTTGCAGGTGTCCATGGGCAGCGGTAACACTTACCATCACGTGAGACCGCTTGCTCGTCCACCCTCCTCTCTATAAAAAAAAAAAAAAAGTAGCCGAAAATCCGAAGGGGGACATAAGATATTTTTATTGTAGAAAAAGTAGTTTTTTTTTCTGGGGGTGGGGGGTGGGGGTGGAGGGGGTGAGGGGGGGGGGGATTAATTTCAAACAAAACAGTGGGTAAAAGCTAATACAGTCATATTCATTGTCAATTGACACAGCAGCGTCCACTTACTTGATATATTCGTCCTTATTGTCGTTATCCACTGGTATGTTGGCGCCCCCGGGCTTCAGATCCCTTTGAATAGTCTTGCCGAATTGCTCTTCATCTACTGAGAATGTTAAGTACAGCTCTGATGGGTCGTTTTCCTGTAACAATTCAATATATCCTTTTTTGGCGGGAACTCGAGAAGTGATGGTTGGAGTTTCTGTTTGATGAATGTAAAAAATATACAAGAAGAAATCGAACACGTTGGCCAAATTTCGTTCAGATAAAGGTTCAGGTTTGTAAAGACAACAGACAAATATGACATGAAATAATTAGAAATCATATCATAATTTTGGCGATTGTATTCTAATTCACCTGTATACAACGTTTCGTTGAAATAAAGCAAAACCTGAAACGTCAATTAATTTGAAATATGTATATAAAACCGTTCTAAAGAATAAATAAAACGATTTAAAGAATAAATAAAAAGAATAAATCTAAATGATTCAATTGTAAGGAATAAATAAAAAGTTACAAACATGTAAGGATTTATTGTTCTGTCTAACCGCTCATAGCGTTAGACACGTCAGACCGGACGTGTAGGCGGTGCGCACAAACCGGCGCGGGCGACGCGCGTAGAATATAAGACGTACCAGAAGTGTACTACTGTTATTTCAGTGGCACGTATATGGGTTTTGTGGTTTAATAATGACCGTATATTAATCTTCAAAGTGTTCAGTATTTGTAAATAATGTTTGTGATAAATGATAATCAAATAAAAGCATGAGACTGCAGTCTCATGCTTTTATTTGATGCTTTTATTACTCGTGTGCGTCTACCAAGTCCATCTCTTGTCCTCAGTAAACCCACTATCACTTTACTGAGCGACTCGTGACTTGCTTCAACGGGACTGGATAATGACAAAATGTGTTTTAAATTGTTATCACTTTAGTTGGGACGACAACTTGACTGTTGATGTATGTGCTAATTACACCATTGCCATATATGAAAAGAAAAAAAAAACAAATAAACCAGTTTCTCAGGGAAAGAATGTGTTAGCCGAGCAGATAGTCCACATGGTGCTACGTGAATACAGTTACCGTAACAGTGACCAGTCCTTTTATCGTCCACTACTGGAGACGGGCCTCCTCAAGCACATTGGCTCGTGCACGAGGGATGTGTGGCCTTTAAAACGGCACGCTGGTCAAGCGGGTTGGCGAGCCCACTCTTTCAGAGGTGGTGTAGTTCCTCAGCGCTTATTTAGCTACTAGCGGCTTAGTCGCCTTTTACAACACCCGCGGGAATAGATGTAGTGGTGTTATTCTATAGTCGGCCGAACTCATAACTACATTGCAAGAATGGGGAATAAGGAGTAATGTAATTTACTCAACCGCCAAACCGTCCCGTTCGAAAGGGATGGTTTGAGAGAGGACACATCCCATATCATTCCGTTCCACATCTACTAGACGAGGGATATGGAGCAGGATTAAATTGGTGATAAATGTTGGGATGAGATGGGAAAAGAAATGTGTTCTAAGATTATACAAAACACTGGCCAAGACAAAAGCAGGCAACACTCAATAACAGAGTTGTTGACGTAATATGGAATAAGTTACCAAAGTCGACAAATTGGTTCCAAGAGAAGTGATATGAAGAAACCTACAAGTATAATATGAGCTAGCATCAGCCAACAACAAAGCTGTTCGTCTATTACATTAGCGACGCGAACTAACCTTAATCCACATGAGTGAGTTGTAGTACTCGAGGTCCACGGACTCCATGTCCTGCAGCTCGATGACCTTACCCAGCATCATCTTGTAAAACGGACGGATGAAGAATGCTGTCACAAAATAAATAACAACATTATAAGCTTTATATTATAGAAATCGGGTCTATACGCGTCCGGGGACATTTTTAGTGTAGTGTTGCAGCCATTCCGAATGTAAAGATTAAATGTGGGTAGTTGATAAAACTGCTCGCAGCTCTTATCTTGGACTACCCGCCTTTTCAGTCAGCTCACGACAACGGTTGGTGTATCCTGTGGCGAAACGTCGAGTAGGAATGAAAGGTAAACAAAAGCCTTTAATTTTATGCGTTCAAACCCGATGTACAATACAAAATGTGTACAAAACCCGAAAGTTTAAAAGTTATAATTCAGACAATTCGTCAAAAACTTACCATCAAGCAACTTCCCATGATAAACCGCCATGCCTGCAACCCTTCCTATGAATCGGAAGTAGTTGAGATGCTCTTCATTACACACCCCACTGTTAGGGTTGATCTGCAGGGTGTAGTTGTCCATCGCGGAATACTCGAATAGACCATAGTAGGGGTTGAACATCTCTTTAGAGAGGAGGAAGAACCATTCGCGGGCTAAGCCCCCGTAATCTAGAAAAAAATGTTTAACAACTTCTTGAAATCGGTGTCAAAAAAATCGTATGTATTGTATAAAATAGAAGAGGCCTACCTTGCGAAAATTTAAATTGCTTAATTACGTTGGTAGTATTGAATGAATGGCATATGTAAGGTTACATGAATGTCACTAAGTGGGTATTTTAAATTTGTTAGACTGACACACTGGCGGCGAGGGAGGTAGGGGGGGTTTTGACAGCGGACACGCGATCGGGGATCGCGGGCCGGCTGGAAGTGACAAAAAGGAAGGGAGATATTATAATAAGTTTAGCTCTGTCGATGGTTGCTCGGTTGATTGTTGATTTTTGTGGGAGACATTGGAACGAGATATTATAATAAGTTTAGCTCTGATTGTTGAAACGGTCGATTGTTGATTTTAGTAGAAAACATTGAAACGATTGTATTAGTTCCTGAAATTAAATAAAGTTTGTGAACGCTACTCCAGTGTTGGTTATTTCTGAGATACCCTTAAACATACTACGATTGGTTGGAACGATAGTGAAGTCGAGTGAAGTGCGAAAGCGAGACGAGCGCTGTGATTGGTCGAATGTGACGTATGTATATTGGGTGTATTGTAGGATGAAAGTAGAGTATGAATGAAAATAATAACATGGAGTATGTACGAACGAAGATAAAAAGAAATTTAGCACGTGAAATTAATTAAAAAGTGAAAAACAAAATATAATAAGTTTAAAACTTTACTTTTGTGGTTTGACTTTTCTCAAATCCCACATTGGCAGTGACCATTTTCAATAACGAAGAATACTTTCTCCAAAGGACGGGGAATAGAAGTAATGACAATATGGAGAATTATAACGAGATTTTAAGAAGGCAGCTAACAAGTAAATTTGTCGTTTAAATAATAATAATAGGTCTATTTGGGTCACTATTGATTCACACTAGATACAGCTTTAGACGAGCTTTAATTATTTAACTTTAGGTGTAAACTAGTGGCGAATGAGCTTCAAAAACTAAATAAAAAGTGGTGGAAATCTACCTAAAGCAGTTTTAAAATTACGACGATCCAAAAATTCTAATTTTCTTTTTCAACGCCGATGAATATGTACGTAACTTTGAAAGGGTTCGTAAAGCTCTATAATACTATTATTTTATTTAACCCTTGTTTGGTAATTTCATTTTACTCATTTTTTAGACCTTTTTTTTGATATCCCAAGTTTTTTTAGAAGTTTGTCCGGTTTTTTCACTTTATACACCTGTTAAAATTATTAGTACTCACCCAATCCAACTTCTGACTCGAACTCGACCCAGAGCTTAGTTTTGAGCAGATCTATTCGATTGACGGAGCTGATGATGCGATAAGAGTCTTCCAATATCGAGTTGCGACGCACTTTGATCTCGAATTTGTTTGGCACGTTGCTCTGTAAACAAAATGCACTATTAGAGTAGAATGGAGATACCTTTCTACAAATTAAAATAGGTATACACAGATTAACTAAGTCTATGAAAACATGCAGGAATATACTTATACTGTTCGCGACAGGTCAACTTGGCAATTTCTTAGTGAAGGGACAGTGAGAACTGTAGTTATCGATATTTTAAATTAAAAAAATAAAACAATATAAAAATGTTTAATAACATTATAACTTGATTGATAACATTATATTTGTAGGAATTATTTTTGTGTTACAACTCACAATTCTGTATTGTGAGTTATTTTTGCTTCAATATGAATATGAGAGACTTCTGTTGAACTGTTCTAAATAAATATATACATATTTTCTAATATTTTTTAAATTAATTTTATATAAAACTAGTGACCCGCCCTCGCTTCGCTTCGGTTAATAAGTTTTTTTTTTCAAAATTTCAAAATAAAAATATAGCCTATATTAGACACGGATAATGTAGCTTCCTATTTGTGAAAGAATTTTCGAAATCGGTTCCGTAGTTCCAGAGATTACCCCCAACATACTCACAAACAAACACACAATTTTACCTCTTTATATATTAGTATAGATATAGATAAATATCTGAACAACTTTTAAGTTAAGCTAGAACATCTTAACCAAAATGAGGTTTATTTGCTTACCGGTTTACGAAGCTGACTCTTGAGGTATTCATACTTCCGTTTGTAATCTCTTGAATAAGGCACTGCGGGTCCTGCGATCTGAGGATTGGACAATCTCGGATCTTCCCACTGGGTTGTACGGGTGTCTGTGGATAAAAATCAGAAGATACATACAGGCTCCCATTATTTGCACGTATTTATGTTAACATTATTTTTTTCATAAAGAAAAAAGGCGGCAGACGGGCATACAGTCCACCCGATGCTAAATGTGGATACTGTCCTGCATAAATCAAAATAATATCTTTAAAAACAAGAAATTTAGAGAAATTATCTAAAACTAGCAGTGCCTGCGACTTCATTCGCGTGAACTTGTGATTCCCGTGCGAACTCTGTATCGATCTGGATACCCCATGTTAGTGCAAACGCTCATAATTAGTGATGTACCTGAGGGTAAATCGACCGATTACGACTTTGTTGAGCATGGGCAGTCACTAGTCACCCCCCTCTCTCGTAACTCACTACTCGTTTGAGACTGGAGTGGTGAACACGCGCTAACTTAGTTATCTCGATAACTAGAAACCGAATAATCGTGATAAGTGTGATTTTGAAGATACAGGGCCCTGTCAAGGTTGTGGACTATAGGAGGCAAAAGGGGTAAGTGATTTTTGATTTGTTTATGCGCAACCACCCTAAATTGTTGTTTCGGGCTCTATATCATTCGTACTTTGTGTTGTTATCTCTTTTTTGAAAACTATCTCATGTACAGTCTAGCCATAAATATTGTTACAAAGAAAACATTGATATACATTTTTTACATTATAATTTTATTAGAAGAATTGTTATTTTAGAAATAAGTAGGTTAATTATATTTTTAAAATATAACGTTTATTCAAAATAGTCACCATTTGCTTTTATACAATCTTTTAATCATTGTGGCCAGTTTTCGATTGAAACACGCACCCTCTCCGTGGGAATACGGAATGTTTTGAGATTCAATAGGATAGCGTTTAGAAAATACCATGCTCTCTAAAACAGACCATAAATCATAATCGAACTGATTAAGATCCTATGGACTATACGACAGCCAGTCTTCAGCTCTAATGAAGCCTAATGGGAATATTCCTTTCTAGCCACGCCTGTGTAGAGCGAGCCTTAAGGCTTTGTGCTGAGTCCTACTGAAAGGGTCGTTCTTGATTATGAACAGGACGTTGTTAAGAGACTTTACGACCATCGCAAGAATCGTATCTTGATACACTCGTGCCGACGTTTTAATACCTTTTTCACAAAAATATGGTTGTCATTCTTTCAAGGATCACCAAAACCATCACCGAAGCCGAATAATGGCCACGTTGTACCCTATTTATTGACCAATTGAGCAGCTTCTCTTGAGTTATGAGCAATAAACTGGATCATTCTGCTTGTGAAGATGTTGTTTTGATTTGTCAACCCTAATTTTCTTTAAATTATCAGTTAAGAAATGACCAGTACCTGTTTTGTAAGCAGAACTCCTAAATCGTCTTTTAAAATATATGACATGGTTCTGGGTGCTATATTCATCTCTTTCGATAAAATCTTTTGGTTCCGGACGGGATTTATAGATTCTCGTCTTGACAGCTTTAGTCGTCTGTTTAGTACGAATAGTGCGTGGACGGCCAGGCCTTTTTCTGTCACAAACAGAGGACGTTTCAATGTACCTACCAATATCCCGGTACACAAACATTCGGCTAATACCAAGCGGATGGAGGGTTTTAAAAATTGCATTTGGCTCCATGCCTAATTTGTGTAATGCAATTACAGGAACACGGTTTTCGTTATCACCCTACTGCATTTTAATATTAATACAATATTTAATAATAAATTTGGCGCCAATATGAGAAAAACAAAATTTTCACGTGAGAATGACACTTTGAATTCCTAATTCAAATGTAATTTATTTGTTTTTCTTTATTGCAACGGTATGTATGGCCAGACTAGGTGTGTATAAATCTTCTGCATTCCGACCTCAATCGGTTTGTACTAATACCTTGTACATTTGTTCGGTGAATTAATGTATTTCAAAGTGTCAAGTTAATAAATGGAAAAAAGAAACAGTATATAGAAAATAATAAATAAACTACCGCTTAACTTTCCAGGAACAATAAATAAATTGACAACTACCGGCACTACTAGTGCTGTATTATTACACAATAAAGTTTTGTGGATGTTCACGGGAGGTGTGTAACATAATGACTCACTGTGATCAATGAAGAAGATCCTGCCATCTGTGTGGACCCTCTCCTCCCAGCCCTCAGGCAGAGGGCCCAGTTCATCCGCATCTGCACCGGCATTCGCCGCTGCGGAGCTAGGTAGGCTTGACGCACACCCTGAAACGAAGGTTTTAAGTTCTCAAGTGGTATTTTTTATTTATTTATTAAGGCTTATCTATTAAATACATACAGTACATTGTTAAATATTCACATCATAATTTTTATGTGCATTTAATTATAGATATGCCAGTGTAAGGGTAAACCGTACACGTGTTCATATACTAAATCGAGAACATATACTAAGCCTTAATTTGGTCGCTGCGTTTCGCATACAAGTGCAAGTGGTACTTATATCGAAAATAAACCAGCGTCGAACTAGCACTCGACATGGGAGGTTTTACTTAAAACTCACGCTCACGCTGGGAATACACTACCCTAGGATACCAACATACCACAACATACAACATCCAACGACGTGCTGTTCGTATTGTCGACGATCCCACATCCCACTCTCACGGGCGGTTTAGAACCCTTCAGCGTTTGGAGAGACGTTGCATCTCTATGAGTGTTCTACCGCCTGTACAATGGGGAATGCTCTGAATAATTTTTCAATATAATTCCCACCTCGGATTTCTACAACCGCACCTCCCGTCACAGAAGTGCGGTCCATCCGCATTTCCTAGATACGGAGGTGTCGCGTACTGTTCGGTTCAAAAATTATTTTATATCGCGAACCCGTAGGCTGTGGAACGAACTGCCTCAAGAGGTCTTCCCATTAAGCTACGACATTGGGTTCTTCAAGAAAGCTGTGAATAGGATCTTGCAAGGTCGGCGTCGCGCCCACATGCCCTCTGGTGTTGCAGGTGTCCATGGGCGGCGGTGACACTTACCACCACGTGGGACCGCTTGCTCGTCCGCCCTCTTCTCAATAAAAAAAAATACAACATTCACAATGTAGGATAACCCCTACAGTCAGCATTGTATTTATTGTACTCTATCATTTAAAATTAAACTTGACATGTTAAAAAACCTAAAAAGAATCTTAAACTTATTTAAAAAAGTAAATACAATGTTAAATCAGACTGGGTCGTATAATAAAAAACAAAAAACTTAAAAAATCGCTTCAAAATCGATCCAACTGTTTCAGAGAAAATTGATAACAAAGGAGTACACAGACATACATTTTCTTAATCTAAATGCATATACCATCTCCGTTCCGTCGTGGGTAAAGAGATCATTTTTCGGACAAAAAATTAATTAAAAATATGTTTATAGGATGGTATATATGTTAAAATACATCACGCATGATTCAGGCATTTTTGACATTTTGCCTGGACACATTTTTGTTCACCCCCTAGGGATGTACAGCTTAAAGCAATATGCGCTCTCCTCCTAGAACATTCTGAAATAAAGATATAAAAAAATATGCACTCACCTGTTCTGGGATCTATCCAGGTGGTAGTTTTAGCGTTGTGGTCAATGAAGAATATCCTACCATTCGGTGCTCGCTGCATCGTCCAGCCGACTGGGAGACCTGAACATCAATTTCTCCTAAGTAATTTTTTCATTTTCCCCAATAGTTTCACTAGGATTAAACACTTTTAAAGAAAAGAAATTGATAAAAGTAAATATTTTTTCTTTTATCAATTGGTAAAAAATAATAATAAGGCGTTGATGTTCTCTCCTTTATTACAAATTGATATAAGAAATGGTGAGGCATTGCTAAAAGAAAGTATTCTTTTAATCTATACTATATTATAATATAATAAACAGAGTGCGAATTTTGTGAGTTTGTGTGTATGTGGAGGGTAATCTCCGGAACCACTGCACCTATTTGAAAAATTCTTTCACCATTTGAAAGGTACATTATTCCAGAAGGACATAGGCTATTTTTAATATTTTGAACAAAAAAATATGAAAAAGAAAAACTTATAAACCAAAGCGAAGCGCGGGCGGGTCCCTAGTACTTGATAAAAGAAATGATTTATATACAAAAAGCGTTTTTTCTTTTATCAAATCTTTATGAAATTCATTAGCCATGTATATGTTACTAATTCGTAATCAACTTGACCAATCAAGTGCGGCTTGGCCTTAATTCAAAAGAGAACAATGGAAGGTCAAATATCATATATGTACTTGTAACTTTGATATATTATTTAACCAAAGTCCATCAGACAAAAAAGCCCTTTATAGACCAGAAGGTAGCAGACGTACAGTCCACCCGGTGGTAAGTCACCCATGGACAACCGTAATACATGCCGACATCAGTTAAAACGTATCTATTTGTTACGTCTTCAAGGCTAAATTACTGAACCGATATAGAACAGAGGTAAGCTGTAATCCGGAAAAGAACAAAGGCTACTTACTTACTTGGCCAAGCCACGTTCAAAATCTAGTAGGAAATTTAATGAAGAGCTTTCATTATCCCATTATGTTCTTTATTCAATTCAGTGCGAAATCATGGGATTCAAGTGCATGGAATGAAACGGGATTTGATTGGATAAAAAGGGGCAGGAAACGAGTTTTAGAATCTTTCACTAATTGCTGAAACATTTTAAAGGACAAGAA
Organism: Sesia apiformis; assembly: GCA_914767545.1. Lineage (NCBI taxonomy): Eukaryota > Metazoa > Arthropoda > Insecta > Lepidoptera > Sesiidae > Sesia > Sesia apiformis. Next base: position 1,342,087 of record OU611964.1, read on the forward strand.
CTATGAGGAGCTTCCTTCACCTATTATACACTTTATTGGATGGGATGGCATGGGATTGGTTTGCCGTTCACCAATGAGTGATGTAATGACATTTCACAACAGTCTTCTGTAAAAGTGGGGGTAACCTGGCCAGTTGGTCACGCCCAGTCAGTTGGGAGATTATAGAGTCGAATAATTCTTTAAATTTTGGATAACAGAACCGCTACCACAGGAACAACACCACCTTTAAAATAGTGGACTCACCAACCCACTTGGACAGCATGGCGTTTTAAGGTCATATATCCCTCATGCATGGGGAGGACTGTGTCCAACAGTGCACGATAAAAGGGCTGGTTACAGTACCTTCATTACTGAGTAGATTCTGACTTTGCACGCTGCTAGCGCCGCTACTTCGCGTACTGTCCGTGGAGTTACCGTCCGACTCATCCTAGAAACAAATGTGTACTCTATGTAGTAAGCCGTAAAGTCGTGATTGCACCGAGCGCCGTGCGGATGATATGTGCACGTGTGGTATTTACATTTTTTACAACACAACCAAATAATACCGAGCATGTCTTGTCAGCCAGATTATATTTTATATGAAGTTTCCATGTCATATAAATAAGACCATTTACAATTAAGTATTTGCTTAAGATGAAATACTTATTAGCATGCTGTCTCCTTCATTTTAAATAGTAAATCGTGTGTAAACGGTCAAAATTAAAGGCTTAAAATTGTTCACCTTTTATTTCTACTCGTTTCAGCAATAGTCAGCTCGAGACCACGGGTGGTGTAACTCGTGCCGAAACATCGATTAGAAATAAAAGGTAAATCTTTTTAATTTAAAGCGTTTGGACCCGATTACAATATAAAACAGTATCCCTCATTATAGCAGGTGCGAAAGAGACGGCATGCTGTCTTCATATTTTTTTTCTGTATCGAGTAAAGTTTAGAAACGATGTTTTCATAAGCCTCTATAAGCTGTTCTATTTAAGCCTAAAGGCAGAGTAGGAGCTAAATAAAACTAAGTCAGGAGGTGACTATGTAATGTATAAAGCTTCGCCCTAACAAACGTCAAACAGTTTTGAAATGACAAAATCCATAAAATTAAACCACATTAAAATATATCACCATACTAAATTCAGTGGAATGGCAGTGGACGTCATATGAATAAATTAATTCTATTGTCGGTATGGACTTATTCAACTTTGGTTAAGATTTTCTAGTCTTTTTTTTTTCCTGCATGTATGGCAATGACGCAATTAGCACATTCTGCCAGTGTCAAGTGTTATTATCTTCGTAATAAACAATTTCAAAGTCTAAAACGTATCCTGTCAATGTCCGGTCCCGTCCAAGTAAATCAGGAGTCGCTCAGTAAAGCAATAGAAGGTTAAGTGAGAACAGAAGAGGACTCCTTGGAAGTACAAAGCACTCCTACACTTTTACTTGATTATCACAAACACCACGCACGAAAAACACTTTGAAGTTTAATAACCTATCACTATTAAACCACAAAACGCCCTAATACACTATTTACAACAATCAAACATAAACTCAACTTCACTTCTCCAGTTCCCGCCAAAATGTCCTAAACATGTTTTAACATCTGATTTTTATGATGAAGTAATAAAAGATATTTTTTTTTAGGTTTCGCTAGTCTCGATATTTTGAAAAACTAGACCCGACAATAGGGTGTTTCTTATAAGATAACGTCAGAAATATATTTAGTTTATTAAATTAGTTTCAACAATTACGATACATTCGCCATTTCACAATGCAATTCATTGTTTCCCATTAATTTCACAAAATAGATGATATACTTGTAATGTAAACCTATCACTACACTATAAAACTCGCTAATGTATAGTATAAATTTGAAAAATATATAAAAAAGAGCGAAAACAACATATATAAAAAATACTTGATACTTGCTACTAAATTTACTGCATATTTTATATTAACCCTTACATAAATAAACAACAAAAAAGCGAGACGGCACAAGCGTTACAAAATGTGGCATGTTACATGAGTAGCTGTCAGAAATGTCAAATGTTAAAGTGACAGGTGAAATGTCAAACTGTTAATATGTGTTAGCACTTGTATCTATGAACCACAACCCTATGACAAAAACTTTAATGAACAGAATATCTTTTCTGAAATATAACATATTTATGGAATTTCTCAAAAAAAAATCAATCACATTAAATATGTTCGATTATTTACTTTGAAACTCAAATTTTCATAAGAGAAAAAAAAGACTATTTGTCTTTTCTGACTTCTCTTCCACTTGCAAATTTCGTGGAAGGAAAAGCACTTTCGCTTCCACGAAATTCAAAAGTGTCTCTACTAAACCCAATCAAGATTTTTTGTCTATGGCTCATGGATACGTCAGTGTTCTGATTTTTAGCGTCAAATCGCAGCATTATCCTCTGGTGGGGTGAGGTCGAGTGTTCCGCATTACTGTGTTAGTGACGTAAGCACGCTGTATGGACATCACAATCGCTGTTCCTCGCGCGTCCTCATAGACAATCCCAAAGCACTTCGCGGCGGTAACAAGCTGACTTGAGCGGGGGGTGGCGCGAAATGTTACACAGGTTTATTTTAGTAAGATCATGTTTTAAAATAAACTATAAATAAGCTTATTATCAAATATCAATAATTTAAAATAGACAAATAGTACATACGAAATTTATGTAAAATTATTTTACTTTGACCAAGTGTAAAACAACTACGGTCTGCAAATGTGATCAATATATATAGAAACATAAGTTTGATGTTAATTATAACATCTGAGATACTGTCACATGTTCAAGGCACGCGATACTAAGCAGTGGCAAAAGTAAAGAGCCTTATGCTTCCTAACAATAGACCGAGCTGTATTTAGACAACCGTGAAATTTGACATTTCATTTGTAGTGGTTAAAATTTCACGAATACACGAAATATCAGGTGTTCCATGATACAATCTCATATGTACCATATGTAGATCGCCTACACTTACAAGGCGTGTGATGATTACACTAATGTCTGTATATATTACTTCTAAATTTAATCTTTTAACCTTCCTCTGTTTACTTATATCTTATTTAACGAATAATAAAAATCACAAATATAAATTTTGGTTATTTCATCATCGCGCTGTCTTCTTATGTGTTTACATTCCGCGTCACGCCCGCACAAAATCCGCCCGTATCTTACCTCTGAATCCTCAGAACTAGTGGCAGTAGTTCGTCTCCTTCGCCTTAGAGTGGGAGACCCTCCAGGGGTCCCGCTTTCCGTAGGCGTACTGAAATGATTTTCGTTAAACGTCAGCGCCTGAGAATCCTCTCTCACTTCCTCTATCTGTAACTCTATATCTTCTGTCTCATTTGGCGACTCTTCCCCGTTCTCTATTACCTCATTGTTTACTGATTGCTCTGGCGCAGCATTTTCATTATCATCAACTTCTGTACTGGTCTCAGTTATCTGACCACTTTCGACAGGTTGAACATCTTGTTCTTGACTAGTACTTGCCACATTATCACAATTATCTTGAGCATCATCACTTTCGTTGTTCCCCTCAAGCTCTTCAATATGAACTACGTTCTCGTTGGCGCATACGACGTCATCGTCATTATCCCTTAAATTATTATCACAGTCGGTTTCACTTAAACTAGTTGTCGGTCCCTCTGTTTCAACGTGTCCCGTAACAGTTACCAGCGGAGCAGTTTCTATCGGAACAGGTGTGGTAGCTACCAGTTCCGGTTCCGGGGAGAGGATCGGTGTAGCATATGGCGTTGCGTCTGCTGAGTCAGTCTCGCCGCTCCTATCGCTTACATCCTCCTGTTAGACAGTTATATTTAACATTACAGATGCACAAACTTATATGTGCAGACGTTTGATAAAAAGTAGGTCTTTTATTTGGAATATAAATACAGTTTTTGATATGGTTAGCTGCACAAATAAGTTTGCAAATCCGTATACGAACGTAGACACACATATAAGATCTTTTTTCTAATTTCTGTTTGCTTTTAGGTATTGTAAAAAAACAAAATGTTTTAAACCTTCTTTTGTACGTTAAAAGATCTTATACTGCATTACATACGGTTCATTGACAAGCTAAAAAGCTATAATTAGTGTTCTGTAGAACTGTCTATGACATGTGAGGACAAACACATTGTTCCTAAGGTTGGTTATCTCAGATGAACGCAGATTTTATTAGTATGTGTTATGCGTGTAAGTGTGTGTAAGTCAAACCGTGTAATCACTTTTGAAGTAAAATATCCGGTATCCGCACCTAGAAATTTGAGCAATATATACGAAATAAACAAAACATGAATAAATTAATGTGTATTCTAAAATTTACGAACATTCTTCTCACATATGTGTATATTCTTTTTCATTTTATATGCGGTTTTTTCGTTTTCGTGTTACTATAGATTTAATAAAATCATATAATATACAATTTAATATTAAGACGCATTATTTTTATTTTCTAGCTGTTGGCAAAAATAAATAGTGTTGACACCGTCTCACGTTTACAAATAAGACGGTAGAGTTTAATATATTTTCGTTTCTTTTCAATGTCATTTGGTAGAGCCATGCTGTGTTCCTTAATATGTGGCTACATCCACGCTAAGTGAGTACACGGCCAAATGTTATGAAGTGATTTTTATTAGTTGTCGATTGTTTGCATAAGCCCATGCTGCGGAAAAACAAAGATTAATGTTAAGTACTCCCTTACTTATTTCTTAAATATAATAATATAGTTATTTTTGTATAAATTATAATAAAATATATCAGTAAAAGAGTATGCATTTATATAAACGGACAGTCTAAACGTCCGCCGGCGGAATTGAATTGCAGGAACTACGAGTATATTTGCGCCGTACGGTGATTGTTATAGCAAAACTTACGTCTACGGCGGAATCGAAAACATAGATGTAGTAAATCCGTCATGCAGTACTTTCAATGTAATTATTTCGCGCACTATATAATTAAACATACTCAGCAGAATAATTACGAATAATAATAACAATACGGCGGAATAATAAAGAAATAGAAATTACTTTCGATAGATGCCCGTGAATTTTAATAAAATACAAAATCCCACGTAAAGTAGAATTATAGTGCATCAAATGCAACCCTGTCGGCGAACGTTTAGCCACAGCCTTATATAAATTAGAAAACAAATCAATAACAATTATATCAATTCAAATATTAAAATACATTGAATATTAATGCCCCTGAAAATGTAAATATTTTATAGAAATTATTGAACTATAATTTTGAATACACGCCATCATGCAAACTTTGTATGTCAACTAAATAGTTATGGAAAATAACAACACCCTTTTCTAACTATGAAACATGCAATAAAAATAAAATAAAAACACTAATACCGAAGTCTAATCAAGCCTTTTTTTTAAATCGGTCAATTATGCTATTTTGTATCCCAAAATATTGTTATAGATATATATATATACAAAACAATTTATATGCAAAAAAATACGATAAGTATGAAGACAGGACGTCAGGCCAAATGTGGTCATTGTTCTCATCTTCTTGTATTGAATGCGGTCTGCGTTCCGGGCAACGCAAACGCAGTCAGGGCGACTAGATTTAGTAGATTCGAATTAGTATTTTACAGTTATGTTCGAATTTTGCCATTCTCAAATGTTAGCCGTCATTTTAATCAGATCCGACTGCAGTTGTACGAGCACTTTTAAAATCTACAAATCTTTAATGGTCTTTCATTAAAATAACGTCTGATTCTATGTATAAAATAAATATATAAGTAAAAAACAAAAGTATTTTTTTTATTTTAAAATTCCCATGCAATATAATAAATAATATTCTTTATGTATTGTTGCCGTGACCACATTTGACTGAAGTGATACACAAGAATAGTCTATTCGTTTTGGAAACCCAAAGCATCAGCTCAATAATGCACGTGTTTATTTGAACGATGTCATCGTCGGCAGCGGTTAAACGCGACTAACAACCGCAGCGGTTACGAGGTGAGGTGCGAAATAGAAGCAATGATTGTTGTATTGCGTTATATAGTTATTGTGATATTGAATTATCCAAACTATTTGAGATCTTATCGCAGAACATTTATATGTAAATGATGATAATGTGTGAAAGTGCTTTGAGGTCTGAAAGTAAATGACCAACCATCCCTTCTCATGTAACTTATGCTATATTCACATTAAAAAAAGACTGACGTCATTCGTCCAATGTAGCATAACACGACGTTAATTGGTCAATCGAGGAACGCTCTGTATCGTAATTGGCCAATAGGTGTAATCACATGACTGAGTGATGACATCAGTTTATTCTTAACTTGATCAAAGCAGAGTCGTTAATTAGCAATTCAGCGCTCATCAATTTCTACACATTTTGGCAGAACTATGAACAGTCACATAAATATTTAGCTGCGTTATTGTGTATTTCTACTAGCGAACGAACATCGTTGCTGACATTGTCTTGATTCTTTACAACCAGTTTTACAAGCACATCCAATCAGAAATCAGATCTGGATATTTTATTGAAAGAAGGGAGCAGATGAGCAGACAATCCAACTGGTGGTAAATGGATACTTTCGACCATGGACTTGCGTGATACATAACAACATCTTTCAATATAGTTGAATGTGTCCGTAGACGCATTGGGTGCCTTTAAAGATTAAGAAATCAGGATATGACAGGGGAATAGGAATAATAAATGTTGACACGCCTCTGGATACGTCGACTCCATCGATCAACTAAAGTACAGAGATGTAGCGTTACGGCACCAAAAATGCGACATTTGCAACTCGGTCCAATTTACCTACTGTCAATTATGTCATTTGGCAGGAAAAAACTACCGGGGACGTATTACTCATAGTGTGCCTTTTTTACAATAACTGAAATATTTTTGACCTAACGGTGTTGTCAAATTAAAATAATATAGAAGAAATTGAAAACTATTATTATTTTCTATATATATATATTTATTTATTTATGTAACCTACAGCCTTTTATGTAACTTATTTAACTGATATATTGCTAGTGCTAATGGCCAAATACAGATTACATTGACATTATATACAGTATTTAATAGATTGTTCGCAAGTAATAGGTCACTTATTTTTTCTTATTAATAATAGATGTTGATTTGTGTTTGCATTGGTGTGTCCGCTTGCGTGTGCCGTGCGTGTGTATGCGCCCCAGTGCGAGGGTATATATGTGTTTGTGTATCTATTTAAGATAAGCTTTAAAATATTTGTGGGGAAATGGGTTTTAGGAGATACCATAATGATTTTTTTTATGATTTCCGTTTTTAATTTTTTCTTACTTATTAAAAATATAAACTGAAATAATACTAATGATGTCATATTTCGCGGTAAATGTGTTTGCGTAAATGATTTTAAGTAAATAGATAAAGCAAAGACTCTTAAGAACGTACTTATAACAACTCGTTTATCGTGACAGTAACATTTTATTTATATCACTGGTATCACAGTTTTGTCACAAGGTATGTCTATCTATGTACTTTGGTTGATCGATGGTGGCCTACCTTTAAGTGTTTTAGAAATGTATTTAGAAAAAGGATTAGGAAGAATGGGGAGTACTTCCAAACCATCCTAACGAAATGTACCGAGTATAATGGAATGGAAAACTACTTCCTTAATTCCATTATAGTCCATATTTTTTAGGCATAGTTGTAAACAAAATGAAGACAGAGTCAACGATAATGTATGTTGGTTAGTGGAAATGAATACGCTTATACTGTGAGATGTTTTATTATAAATGAATATTAATTATTAACAATGCATCATTTCACACCTCATCCCACACTCATAATTACATCAGATTTGTTAAAAATGCCCAAATATTATCAGTCCATGGTAAATTGTCCATACAAGGGCCCAGGATTATGGATAAGACCTTCTTTTTAGAACTTCGCACAACATTAATAGCAGCAACTAATGTCAAAACTGTGTCATTAAAGTAAGCACATTAACTGGTATGTTAAAGTTGACGAGATTACAAATACACGATCTACAAATGTCAATTAAATTGCTTCCACTCAATCTGAAATTGAAATAATGTAACCATTTAAGTTCTTTAGTATCCAGTATACATATTTGTCCATATTATGTTTACTTAACAAACGTTACTTGTTTTTGTATCCGGTAGACACAGTTTAAATTGTTTAGACAAAATATGTTACGATATTTCCTTAACATATTGTATGTAACCATTTCAATGTGCCATTACCCGGTGTCACACATTTGTCGTCATTACTTTAGACCAGCTATACTCTAAGTGTGTTCCGCGGAACCCTAGGGTTCCGTGATACCTCTGTCGGGGTTCCGCAAGAATTTAGAAATAAAAAAATCAAAACACCTCTCTCTGGTCGCTCCGCGGCTGTGCGGACTCCGCGGCCGCGCGGAGACAAAACGCTATGAATGTTATTTATTTATTTATTTGTATTTGTATAAGCTTGTGTTACATTAGCTGGTACAATATCTCATAAGTTTGGTCTCAACAATTTTATACTTGTACAACGCGTTCGCTCTAAGTTTGCCGGTCTGTGGAATGCGCGTACCCTCCCCCACGTGACAACAAAACTTATAATGTGTCATAGTTTTACCCAAATATCTAACGTACACAATTTTTATTGTTACAATTAAATAAAAAATTTCGAACGTCATACACTCATACCTATCGCCAGCGGCAAACTTAAAACGAGCGGGTAGTATACTTGTAAGCGCTCAGTCTCTTTGATAAAAGCCGCCTCTGAATTAGACGCTATAGTTGTCAACTAGCGACTTTCGTCTCTAACTTCAAAGGATAAAGTCGATATTGTTTACAACGCTATTTTTAAATTTCTGTTTTTATTTTTGCTTTTTGTTTATCAAAGGTGCCGACTCGAGTATTTTCGAGAATATTTGAGATCGAGTCTAGGACTAAGTATAAAAGCGGCGATCGCGCGTTGGCGTCGTCAGTTGATGATTAGCGTTCGGAGCGATAAGTTACTACCTACTTACAAGCTCGCTAGCGAGAAACTAGTGTTCATTGTTTTACTGCCTGCTGTATTCTGTTGTCTCAGTTTTATACATTTCTTCCCTGTAGGTTCTAAATTTAGTCTCTTATACGCAGTAACGATTGTGCATTATTTAAACCCCACTATCCTGACTTGTAACATTATAAATAAAGAAGAATGGAACGTTGGCTTAAAGGTGTTAAACGTGTTCCAACAACATCTTCTAATGACGCTGAATGTTCAAAAGCAATGCGCGCGGAGAATTTAGCAATCACCGATCCAGAAGATGATGCCACGAGTGCCACGACGTCAAGCTCGACGGTTTCAAAGACGAAAAAAAGGAAGTATGATGAATCTTATATCAGTTTCGGATTTGTTGATTCCAACGGCTCACCTCTCTGCATGCTCTGTAGTAAACTGCTTCCTAATAGTTCCATGGCACCTGCCAAATTGCGTCGACATTTAGAAACCGTACACCCCGAGACTAAAGACAAGAATAAAGAATTTTTTGTTCGCAAAAAAGATCAGTTATTAGAAAGTCAAAAAAATATGATGCATGTAACACAAACTACCAACGAAAAGGCCACGGAGGCATCATACTTAGTTAGCTATCGCATTGCACAAGCAGGTGAAGCGCACACTATCGCTGAGAAATTAATAAAACCATGTGTATTAGACATAACAAAATGTATGCTTGATGAAAAATCTGCAAAGCATCTTTCTACTGTTCCGCTATCAAACGATACTGTTTCACGACGAATCCATGATCTGGCAAGCTACGTCAAACAAGAACTAGTTACACGTCTACAAAATACACGATTCGCTTTGCAAATGGACGAGTCGACTGATGTCGCTGGTTTGGCTATCCTGCTGGTTATTGTGAGATATCCATATAAAAGTTCTTTTGAAGAAGACATGCTTATGTGTTCATCGCTGCTTACAAACACTACCGGGGAAGAAATTTTTAATAAAATAAATATATTTTTTGAAGAACATAATCTCAGTTGGAACAATTGCATTGACATTTGTACAGATGGGGCCAAGGCGATGACAGGTAAAACAGCAGGAGCAGTGTCACGAATGAAAAATAAAGCGCCTAATTGTAGTTCCAGTCATTGTATTCTGCATAGACAAGCACTTGCGATGAAGCAAATGCCGTCTAATCTAAAATTAGTTATGGATGAAGCGGTAAAAATAATTAATTTTATCAAATCACGACCACTACAATCCCGATTGTTCTCATTATTGTGTGAAGATTATGGCAGCAAACATAAAACACTGCTGCTCCATACAGAAGTGCGATGGCTGTCTCGGGGAAAAACTTTAACAAGGCTATTTGAACTTAGAGCCGAGTTACAAATGTTTCTTTCAGCAGATACTTCTTTTAATTTGAAGGACCGTTTGTATGATAAAACTTGGTTGTTCCGATTGTCTTTTATGGCGGATATCTTTCAAAAACTTAACGAATTAAATTTATCGTTGCAAGGTAAACAGACAACAGTGTTTCAGGCCTATAATAAAATAACTGCTTTTAAAAGAAAATTAGATTTTTGGATCATTTGCATTGGTAAGAAAGAAATAGAAAGTTTTACGTTACTCAGTGAGTTTGTTAGCGAAAACGACTCAGAAATGTTTGAAGATAATGTGTTTGAAGAATTGGTCCAATATCTCAGTTCGATGCGCGCATCTTTTGAAAAGTATTTTCCCGAAGAACACAATACAAAAATTAAAGTGAACTCCTGGATTCATAATCCTTTTTTACCCAACTTGGAAAAGCCTGAAAACATGTCAAATGAGATATATGAATCTCTTTTAGAAATGTCATCAGACACAAGTATGGAGTCATTGTTCAAAACGACGCCTCTTAATGATTTTTGGTGCAGAATCCAAGATGAATATGCAATGCTTGGCCAAATGGCTCTGGATATTCTTCTCCCGTTCCCAACTACATATTTGTGCGAAACAGGATTCTCTACCTACGCAGCCACGAAAACAAAATATCGCAATAGACTGGACGCCGAAGCTGATATGAGACTCCAACTTTCTTCCATCAAACCTGATATCAAGCAATTGATGAAAAATAAAAAACAGTTTCATACCTCCCACTAGTTAGATTTTTTCTTTTTTAATGTTTTCTATTATTGTCCTTACCAAGTGGTGAAGTAAATAATAATTAGTAACTGATACATTGTACTTTTATTATGCTGATTAATATAGAATACACTTATAAAAATAATTGTTTTATTGTAGGGTTCCATCAAGTATTTTGCTTCCCAAAAGGGTTCCGTCATTTAAAAAGTTTGAGAACCACTGCTTTAGACAATTTTATAGCACTGACTAAATGTACTAAAGGGGACTTACGTATGTTCTTTACCAGTCAACCTTTGGGCAAACAGAGAATCAACTAGAAAATATGTTAACATATATAAACAAACATATAGATACATAACAATGCAGATACAATGCATGTTAATATTTAATTATCCACAATATTTTATGTAACCGTATCAGTTTTTAATTGTATTTATTGATGTTATATAATACTAGCTGTACCCGGCAGACGTTGACCTGCATGTGTATATTTATTTACCTTTAAAATGTAAAATATAAAATCACAAATTATTATATTTTGCCGTCGATATGATTTTTGCGATCGATTGAACGGTATAATAGAATTTGTTGTGCTGCAGCGCCATCTAGTGGCGAGTTACAACAAAGTCGATAGCTCGAAAATATTCTCCGTGCTCAAATACCTATGTATACCAATTTTCATGGCGATCGGTCGAACTGTATAGAAGTTTATGTGCTGCAGCGCCATCTAGTGGCGAGTTACAACAAAGTGGATAGCATAAAACCTTCTCCATGAAAAAATACATATATGTGCCAACTTTCATAGCGATCGATCAACGGTGTCGAAGTCTATTAATCTCAGATATACCAACATCCATTTATATATAGATATACATTGTTATGTATAATACATTGAATAGAAGCATTTGGATTGACGTTGTATTTGTAATTGACATATAGGTACATATTATTAAACGTGTTACGAAACAAAAACAAGTAATACCTAAGTAATACCTAAATACAAGTAAATACCCTAAACAATACATTACGAAAATTATTTCAATTTTCAATGTAGTTAATGTTAATCAAAATATTTAAAAAAATACTGTCTCCGACCTTGAGTGACTGTTGCTATCAAAGACTCCTTGCATAAAACTTTATAAAAGCTATTATAACGTTACCGTTGTAACGGTTATAACACGTTATATATCTAGCACATACCTGGGCTTGACTGGGCGCCTGGCTAGCATGGTCGTCGTTGTCAGCCGAGATGTGGAATCGTCGCTGGAATTCCGTGGCGGCTGTTTCCATACGCTCCGTATGGGTTTCCGTGCTTAAATTACGCCTAAGAGAAAATAAATAAAGCTCTTGAAATATATTTTTTTTCGGAAAGAATTAAACGAGCTGCAGAAATAATGAAAGTGGCAGCAAATCGATGGCAGCAAATTCAAAGGTGGTTTAGGTTTTCTGGTGACAATAAAAATATAGGAGTCGCGCGACGTCGACTTTGTGTTAACATTTTTAGTAATTAAAAATTTCATTTCAGTTATTCAAAATAAGTTTGTACATATTTTTTAATATAAATGTAAATTTAATATTTTTTGGCTCGTTCAAAGACATATTCTTTAACAAACACACCTAATAAATATTCTTTATTACATTCCTGTTTTAAACTGAACTATGCACGCTGCATTCCCACAGCCGCTGGGCGCACTCGACCGGCTACGTTACCCCTCTCTCACAGAAGATTACCTTGAAATGTACTGCATTTCCTACTTTATCGTATTTCCCCAATGTACGTTCGTGTTTCGGTAGTGAGTGAGATGTGCCAGACCCCATTCTCATCCTATCTCTCCCCATTTTCCCAACTCTCTCCAAATCTTTTGGTAGGAACTAAAGAAGTGAAATTGAGTCTTTGTAGAATTATTAGAAAAATAATGTGAATTGTGCATTTTGTGGTTTAATAGTGATAGTTTTTAAACTTCAGTCTTTTAGTGCGTAATGTTTGTTATAATCAGATAAAAGCATAAGACTGCGTTTCTCATGTGCTTCCGAAGAGTCCAACTCCTCTGTACTCAGTAAAACTACTATCACTTTACTAAGCGACTACTAACTTACTTCAATGGGACTGGACATTGTGAAGCGCGTTTTGATTGTTAGAATTAGACTTTAGAATTGTTAATTACGAAGAAAACTTCACACTCTCACAATGTGTTAATTGCTCTAGTGGCATATAAGAGAACAGTGATAGCCTATGAGGTGAATATAGGGGTATATATAGTCAACTCACATTAAGAATGGGTTGAAAAAAAATTTTCACTAGCTCGGCGGTAAGGGACAACATCACGGAGCAATACCGCATGGTCGACAAATAAAAAAAAATCTGGAGTATATATATCGACCAGTCCACACTGGGTTCGCGTGGTGAATTGTGGCCCAAAACCCCCAAGTGCTTTACTAGGGAAGGTCTGTGCCCTGCGGTGGGACATTAAAGGTGGATACAAACTACATATATGAACCGATAACCGATGAGGTAGACGAGTCCTCGAATGGAGGTCACGCACCGGGAAGCGCAGCGTGGGACGCCATCCGGCCAGGTGAACCGACTTAAAGAAATTTTCCGGTGGTGGTTGGATGACAAGAGCCCGAGAATCGAGTGGTAATTAGCTGCGGGAGAGGCCTATATCTAGCAGTGGAGAGATAGGCTAGCAGCATAGGCTGATTGTATGGTATGGTATAAGGAAAGAAAATAACTCACTGGAATGTTGGCCTCTCCCACTGTGTAGATCTTTCCACGTGGTTCACGTAATAAGTGCGTCCGTTGGCGTCCTGCCGTTCTTCCCAACCTGGTGGCAATGGCTCACCACCCACCGTCTGAAACAATCATACTCATAATAGTTTTTATGTGCACAAAATTTGGTACAGGATATAGGTGTTGTGTTGTAATATAATTGCAATTCCGCGAGTTGTAAAATTAACATAACTATCCAATGAAGCGCCGTAAGGGCTTCGCAGTAGAAACAACTAATTTGGGGAGACTTTGTGCTCAATATCAGTCAGGAGGCATGACCTTTGCCCTTTTATTTTTCTGTTTTGTATTATTGCCCGCCGGCGAATCTTAGACTGTTAAATTAATCGTTCGATTGCTGACCAGTCAAGATTAATTGGCCATTTCCAAATTTTAAAACTCCGAGAAAACAAAGTTAAATTAAACCATGAAATAAAAATATAAATGTAAAAATTTCGCGTTACGATTTTAAACAGGTCTTAAACCCATGCATATCATTTAGGAACTGTTTAAAGAAAACAAAATCAATTTTTAAATCGTCATCTTAATAATGCCGACCTTAGAGAACAATATAAGATCTAAAGGATGAAACAGAATGTTCTAAGATACGCAGCGTGTTGACCTTGTTGATATATATATAATTAACCAGGTGGCAGACACCCACCTGCCCATTGAAGTATTGACTCTACAGTTTTCGAATATTGTACCAGTATTATTAAAGATAAGACTTCAGAGAGGATGGATGATCACTACTTCATTACTGCAGTTGCTGAGTACTCCTTTTTTAGCTACCGTAACCAGTAGACCTGTCCACCAGTCATCCCGCATTATCTCTTCATCGTATGCCTTCTGTATTATAGGAGTTGGTATGGTAGCAGCTGTAAATATATCTGTCTATTTCTGCTGCTATGAGAGCCGACCCAAGCGCTTTGCCCTCTTTCGAGTCTTTCGAGAGCCTCGCTAATTTTGGCGTAAGATGACGAATCGGTGTTAATTTTCCGTATTTATGCAGGAGGTGAGTCTGAATTAGAATCCCCAGGGTAATGAACGTAAACGACCCAAGCAAAATTGGCGAAAGATATTGGAAGCGTAGGAAAATGGACTTACCTGGAGTGACATGAAGCGTGCAGCCGTATCTACCATTTGTATCTACCCTCTGTCCCGTTCGGGGACATAGAAAAAGATAGCGCTAAGCATGAATCCAAAACTACGATAGTGACTATGTTTTGTGACAATTTTAATCACACGTTATACAAATATTCAAGATTACTTTTTGATCAGGGAGCCCAAAACAGCCCAAAGCAAATTGGATAAATATATATTTATGCCAATTTAAGAACTAAAAAGAAATGAAAGGAGACGTACAATGTGAGCAAAGTCCGCTGGATGGAATAACTCCCAGTCACCGCCGCTCGTGAACGAGGTTACCATCTGGCCGGACAGCGGGACCTAATCCGAAAACTACCGTCACACACACTAGCGTAAGACCGATCCACTCACATGTGTACACAATGTTCGTTTATTGTCAAGAAAACTACTTTTTATAACCTTCTATAAATTGAGAATCATAAAAACATGACAATTATAAAAAAAAAATGGGAGACCACGAAAATGTTCATGGTTTAATGAGCAGAGATATACCACGAAACAGTCCTATTTATTTGAGTCGAAAAGCCTTTAAGACGAGTAATATAATATACAAATTCTAATTTTCTTTAACGTAGACCCCTCCCGGGTGAACATATATCAAAATACAAAGTCTTTCCACAACGTCAGAGGTCGCTCTTTTATGTATGCTAAAAGACATGTATGTGATTTTACGCATTTGTACATATGTGAGGCACCGGAATACAGCGGGGCAAATAAAACCGACGGCAAAAACAAACAAAAAAATTGTAAAAGGTACAGCTAACATGCTTTTTTTTAATTAAAATTAAAAATTAAAATAAAGCCCTATGAGCTTTAAGATGTGGTATGCTTAGGCTCCCTAGAAAATATGTGTGCTAATGGATACAAAACAATGTCACAAATACGCACACAAAATGAAAAAAATAATCGGCACGCAATTAACAAATTAAGAGTAACTAATAAAAATCTATGTTTCAACCGCGCGATAAATCACGATGGCGTCTACGTATTTTTAACAATCGGTTATTATTTTAAGCTAAAAATAAGAATGAATTGTGTTTAGTTTTAATATTTATCTAATCCATGTGTTAAAAAAAAAGAAAAGCCCACTATTTTCAATCAATCACGAAGAACTTTCACTATCAAACGTACAACACGTCTAACACGAACGAAATGAATAACGTACAAGCGGCGTGAAGACCCCAGCGAAAATTACCACGGGGTCGCTTAAGAGATGGCAGACGCGCGGGCGGGGACAGTAAGTGGTCACCGCCCCAATAATAGACATCAGCAACAGTAGGGCGTTGCGGGGGGCTACCGACTTTGCGCACTCTTGTTCGAAAAAGATTTTTAAATAATAAGATTTTTTTTTCTTATTTGGACCATTTGCGAATTGCACATTTTCGGGAATTGCACACTACACAACTTTCACATTTTAGTTTTTTTTTCTTTTATTTATTTACCTGAGTATGTTTTATATAGTGTTCCCACCAATACGAATAAGAATAAGTAACAATAAAACTATGTACTTCAAATTGCACGTTATGCGACGTTACGGCAGAAAATATGTACCTACAATAGAAAACGTATAATTTAATTTTGATCTAGTTCATTTTAGGTTTTTATCTCCACAGAGTGGATGCCGCAAAATGGGAATCAACTGAGAGACAGACCGCGCAGAAAACGGCGCGAAAATCTGACTACATATTTAGAGTAGTTGTAAGTAGAGTAGTTCATTTAGAAAGGTTTGAAAAATTATAAAAAAAAAATAAAGAAAAATAAACACCAATGTGAAATATTAATTGTCATACACGCAACGCTTCCAAGAAAACGACGCTTAAAATTGATCGAGTTATATCACCACACGATACTAATATAACTCGATCAATTTTAAGCGTCGTTTTCTTGGAAGCGTTGCGTCTATGACACTTAATATTTCACATCGGTGGATTATAGGGTGCGTCATATGTCAAATCCGACCTATTAGAACGGCCCAATTATAGTGAATATAAATCGACACCACTTATCAATTAGTTTAAATCACTCGCAAATCCCTCAAGACTGTCATGTACCCGCGTCGCACCCACAAGCGTGAAAGGCATATTCTTGTAAATAAAGCAAATGGGTTGGTATCATATTGACTACGTCGCAAAATGACCAAGTAATTTGCTAAATGAACGAATCGCTGTATGTCCAGATCTCAGACTAAATAGTAAAATGATATATTTAAACTATATATTAAAAGTATATTTAAACTGTATATAGTTAATAAAAAAAGGTATATATTAAACTAAAATTGCACGGGCGTTTTATGTTTATTTTCTGGTGACCATATGTAAAATACTTGTGGAATGAAGTTTAAATAAATAAATGTGTTAAAGCACTTACCGGTTGCACGTTCCCAACAGTGGGAGTGGGCTCTACCATCTCCCAGTCCTCCGCGGTGGGCGTGGCTTCCTCTTCAGTGTCAGCCTCTCCCACTCTCCCAACCAGAGCGTGGTACACCTCAATGTATCCACGCACTCGGGAACGAGCACTGTAACAATTGTTTTTTTTTTATAGAAAAAAAGGCTGCAGACGAGCATACTGTCCACCTGGATGATAAATGGATACTGTAGTCCATAGACATCCGGGATACATGCCAACATCAGTCCAGAATGACAAACGTTGCCAAACTCGTGAATGCGCTGCCTACCTTTGCAGATTACAGAATGGATTGGGAAAATGGGGAGGGATAGGATGGGATGGGAATGGGCTCTGGCATATCTCACTCACTACCGAAACACGTACGTACATTGGGGAAATACGGTAAAGTAGGAAATGCAGTACATTGCAAGGTAGTCTTCTGTGAGAGACCCCTGACTCCTAACGTGTCCAGTCGAGTGCGCCCAGCGGCTGTGGGAATGCAGCATGCACTCTCCGCCTACAGATTTTATTAAAAATACAGGAGGAATGGAAATAAAAATCGATTTGCATGCGACTATATGTATATGTTTATACTACTGATATGTATAATATGGACCTGTAACTGTAAGGTCACAGGCCCCCTTGTGTCTTTTATGCGTTATTAAGAGTTACTGTGGTGATTTTAAAGTTCATATTCTTTGATTTAACCGAATGAATAAGTTTGTTCAACGTCAAATTAAAATTTGTAATAAGTGAACTAGATGATACCATTCTGCATAACTGATCCAAGCGAAGAAAATCAAATTTTACAGTACAAAGATTTTGTATTTCAAATTCAAATTATTCATTTGCCAGAACACAGGTAAAACAAGATGTTAAAGTTCAATACATTGTCCAACATTTGTTGTTGTACTAGGTTATGTCACAAGGCGCTTGGAGTAAGTACATACTTACTAAAATATCGTGTAAAAGTTAATTTTTTTTTAAAAGGCTTGTAGATTACGCTAAATAGTTGAATAGCGTAAAAAAAACTACGCGCTTGGACTAGTTACGCATAATTGTATCCAACTGTATATTTTTGTTTCTGAGATGCAGTTTTTTAGTTTATTTCAAGACCAAAATAGTATCAGTCTATAAATTCCCGGACGAAAGACTAGCTGGTGTTAATTCACCGAGTACCTACCCCTACGCACTGCGCTAACGTTCTAATGTACCGAAAATATACATAGGCCATATTAACCGCTTTCATAAACAACATACCTCTTAACAGTTTATTTTACTGTAGGGTAAGAGAATTAGTTTGAGAGATGGCAGAGTCTGACATTAAGTCCGACTCTGCTATTAAGTTTTATATTGGCATGTACTTATCACATATGTTCAAGGTTAAATTAAACTCTGCTATTAAGGTATTAAGTTTTATATTGGCATGTACCTATCACATATGTTCAAGGTTAAATTAGACTCTGCTATTAAGGTATTAAGTTTTATATTGGCATGTACCTATCACAGATGTTCAAGGTTAAGTCAGACTCTGCTATTAAGATATTAAGTTTTATACTGGCATGTACCTATCACAGATGTTCAAGGTTAAGTCAAACTCTGCTATTAAGATATTAAGTTTTATATTGGCATGTACCCTTCACAGATGTTCAAGAGTAATTGCTTGTGGACTTTCAACCGTCAATATTTATCTATTTAAATGGGTCTTTACGCGTATGTTTAACTTATTTATTTCATTCGATGTTTCGGTTGGGTTGCACCAACCATAGTCCAAAAATCCTCTCCACTGATCGCCACTATTTCTCCAGGATTGTGCGTGAAACATAAAAATGTCAATCGAGAAGATGGATACAAATTGTCCTCGACACGGAATCCAGTGATTAATGAATTTAATAAAGTTAAACCTCGCGATTTTTCGTCTGACGCTACTTCAGATATTGTAGGCGTTGTGTGCCGCAATTTTCCGGACTATGTAGACCAAACGCGGGTAGTTGATGAAACTGCTCGCAATTCTCGATATGGACTACCCGCAGTTTCAGTCTACTCGTGACCATGGCTGGTACAACCCTACCGAAACGTGGAGTAAAATAAATATGGTAAACATACGCATTGAGACCCGTTTAAATAGATAAATATGTGTGAAAAACGCGAAAATATCAAATGTTATAAAACTTAATTTTATTTCTTAACATGAGTCTACAACAAAACAGAGAAATAAATAACGAAATATATATACCAAACTTATTGCCAATAACAGATTCTACTATGTAGGTATTACAGATATTCATTTTAATAAAAAAAAAACACACACAAAACACAATACGACTAAACAGCTTACGACAATATTAAAATAGTAATAGTAAAATATCAAACTCATATTGGCATGGCACTAATACATAGGACAGTTTCTCTATCTACTTTATAGCAGTTCAATTGAAAGATATAATCAAACAAAATCAAACACAACTCGCGGCGTGAAGCAACCAACCAATAATTTCTAAGTTTTTGAGTAACAATTGCGTTATAATTATAGATCGGATATTCGGGTGCATATTTACCTAAAGTTGAGGTGTTGGATAAGTATGGAGTGCACTTTTGTATGGCACGAATGCCGCAATCCCGGGATCGACAAATTTTATGTTTCGACTATGGAAAACGATGCATATACCTAAAGTTGTAAAGTTAATCCCTAGACCCCCAGAACTGCATTCCTACAAATTGCCATTAGAACTAAGAATTTGAGTCCAAATCCGAAGTTTATATCTTCAATAGTGCCTTAGATCCTATTGACTCTGTCGTGGTCACCATCAGACCTTCAATAGTTTCATAGAGTTTCATAAATAAGCATCCTATTAGTTGTGAAATTCCGGGATTTCGGTTTTCAAATAAATTATTTTAACAAGCCGCTTCCATACCTTGTAGGTAAATATGCACCCGAATATTCGATCTCTAGTTATAATAGAATAATTTAATTATTTATTTATCTTTTCTGGGAGATTTAGAAGAAAAAAAAGTAGAGAATAGCGATATATCCAACGGGCGCTGCCTATCGGTATTATTTTGGGGAAATAATTACATAAGCATCGGAAACACTGTAAGTGGTAGCAAATTTGACTGGGTTCGGTTTAAGTTCTTTGATGACAAAGTCCGAGACTCCGTCGACTGTGTGTTGACATTCTAAGTAATTAAAAATTGTTTATTTCAGTTATTCAAAAATAGTTCGTTTTGTTTATCAAGATTTTCTGCCCATTTAGTATTTTTTTTGTCGCTCGTTTAAATGTCATTTTTTTATAATAAACTAAAATCGATAACTAAATTAAAAAGAAGCATGCTCATCTAGTTGCATAGACCTGCGCGGGCGCAGCGAGTAACCGACGAGAGGAAATTTCCCTTCCAACTAAGATTTCTTTTTATATAACACAATAAAATCAAGCCAAAAACTAAATCTAAACTAAAAGAAGCCATGCTCATCTACTTACACAGACCTGCGCGGGCGCAGTGGGTACTTGACGACGGGCGGTCGCGCGGCGGCGGCGCTTTCAGACGGCATCGATGAGAGGGGAATTTCCACCATTCCCAGGAAGTCATCCCGGGTTAGACGGTTCTCATCGAACACTTGTATTAGAAGCTTGTGCTCTTGAGGTTTGACCTGGATTATGATTCAATCTAAGTATCATCTAAGTAAAACGTCTTTTTTTTTAAATCTGTGGTATTAAGTATTCATATTAAGAACCTGTGGCCATGAAATATTTTTTGAAAAAATGATTAGAATATAAAAAAAAAAAACAGAGTCCAAAACAACAAACTTTGGATTTTTTTGTCTGTCTGTCTGAACGCACATTACACCAGAACAACTGGACAGAATTTAATGACTTTGGTTAACGTTTAGGGTACATTTTACCTCAATCCTTTATATGAGTTCCCACTGAAATCACTCGTAAGCAGCCTTTACGTTCACTGCTGGACACGGGCCTCCTCACGCACAATGTCCTGTGCAGGAGGAATGTATGCCCTTAAAACGCCCGTAACAAGCTGGACAAGCGGTTTGGCGAATCCACTCTTGTAGAGGTGATGTTGTTCCTCAACGCTGGTGGTAGCGGCTTCGTAATAGCTTTTTACGACATCCACGGGAAGACATAAGATGATGCTATTCTGAAACCACACGGCCTTATACTTAGCATTTGCATCTAATGCAAATTGGTGCTTGAATTCTAGTTTTTAATTTTCGGATTTCCTCACGACGTTCTCTGTCACCAGCGAGTTAGTAATAAGTGAACAGAAACAAGTTATGATCTCTCCCACCACTCTCTCCCAAATCACCTTAGACCCAAAGATCCATAACACAATATAAAACTATACATGTAGTTAACAGCTAGCGAATAATCCACACCTGACCCAAGAGTGTCGCACATTGCACTTTACTGTTTGTGATCTCCATTCAATACAATAATATGTCAAAATTGTTCAGGTACAAACACGACCCATTCACGAGATGGACGTCGTACGAATGTTCCGAGTTCTAAATAATACCTTAATTTATACTCGTGACATTGGTCTAATTAAGCACTCACCCGAAATACAAACTCCTGATTCCATACCGGATTCAAAGTCTGAAATAAAAATACGAAACATTAAGGACCTTTCTCAACACCTACTGATAAAGTAACTGTTAACAATCTGATAGATAAATTGTCTGCCAATTAAATCGAGCCCATACTGACTCTCTGAAACTTTCTGATAAAGTATCAGAAGGTGGTGGAGAAAAGCCCTAATACTTTTAGGGCGAATTCAAAGAAACATTTTTTACATTATGCACAGTCAACCAATTGGAATTGTAGGCCAGTCTAGAACCTTTTCACGGCAACGAATATAACTAATTTTGCCCGATACCCGAAGAAAACTCCAGTCCCTATTATTGTGACAAAGTTCTATACTGGCCTTCAATTTCAATTGGTTCCACTGTACATTTAGATTAACAGTTAGTACTGAAATTTCTACCTATGTATCAATAGATATATGTTAACATACTGTA
Organism: Sesia apiformis; assembly: GCA_914767545.1. NCBI lineage: Eukaryota > Metazoa > Arthropoda > Insecta > Lepidoptera > Sesiidae > Sesia > Sesia apiformis. The sequence goes on from OU611964.1 coordinate 1,364,501, forward strand.
ACCAGCTCTTTTTTTATCCATTGCCGGTTTTGTGATACATTGGAGTCCAAAATTTTAGACATGGTGTAGTTTCTCAGGGCTTGCGATAGAGGCTTTGTTATCCCTTAAACGCCATTTGCGACATCCACGGAAAGATATTGTGCTCTTCTAAGGGCGGTCGACACCACCGCCATCTAACTTTAAGGCCATACATGCCTCAAATAACAAAGGTTAGCAGAAAGATGTTCACAGCAGCAGGTACGTTAAGCCGCTTTTTAATTTCTTATTCCAGGCCACCAAGGTTATGTTAGCGCAAAGATTACTTACTATACTTGACTATGGCGATGTCTGCTATTTGGAATTAACAGAAGCACAGCGTAATAAAATTGAGAGACTTCACATCCTTTCGATCTTCAGATTATCTTCTCCTTATAAAAACTCTGACCATTCTTCTACTTTCTATTCACGTTAATTTGCTGTCAAAGCGGTTCGCTTATGTATATATGTATGTATACATCATTTCTTTACTGCACCATATACCTATATTTCATCTACAGACTTCTCAACACTCAAGGGTTGTCTGGAAAAAATGGCTTTAGCGATAAGGCCGCCATTTCTAATTACGTGTACTTTGTATTTCTCTATATGTTTTTGGTATACAATAAAGTGTATCTATTTATGTAGGGCTCAGGTACAAAACAATGTGCATGAAGAGGGCCGTGTCGATCAGTGAACATTAAAAGGGCTGGTTACTAAACCATTTACCATCATACCATTGTCTGCTTATCTGCCACCTATTCCTGAGGTGGTGCCCCTTACCTTTTTCTTGGTCTTAGTCAGAAACTGCTCGATGCTAACATCACCTTCCACCATCTGCAGCTCGATGCGGACATAGGGATCGCTGGAAGTAGAAAAATTATATTACGCATACATTTGTTTGCCTATTCACGGCTGACTTCAAGTTGTGATCATGATAATAAGAATAATTCAATTCAATCATACAGAAAAAATAACTACCATAACTAGTACAGACCTATCCGTAGAACTTAAAATCGGGAAAGTAGTCACTATAAAATCAATACCTATTCCTCTTATCCTCTACAGATGTTATTCTAACATTACAACAAACAAGACCAAACATTAGACATATACATCCACTCACATACATCCATCTTTAAAAAGCAGTTATTCTGAACACATGCAGAATCGCTTGCAAATTACTCTTTATACACACTTAACATACTCATCGCGCCCATACATTCAAAACACTTAAACACACTTACATCATCCCTTTAACATCGCACACTACACTCTCACTATCGCCCGTTCTGGTTTGGCAACAAGCCCGCGTTGGCGAGGTAGTCAAGTTTCGGGAGCAAGAAAAATGCTTTTTAAAAACTAAAAATTAATATAATAGGGGTTAAAGTATGAAATTGCCGTTTTATAGTAATAGATACTTTGAATTGACATAAAACCTTCATGGTGTGAGATTTTCGAGTGAAACTTTTTTCACATGATACCTATGAGGTTCTTGTTTTAAAAAATGTGCAGCATTCGATTTTTGACTTTCAATTGTTTTTTTTATTCAGCTTAGACGGGAAAGATGGATACTTCGAAAATCCGAGTAATCTTTGAATACGAGTTCCGACGCGGAACTAACGCGGCAGAAACGGCTAGCAATATCAATGCTGCGTTTGGAGAGGAGACTACTAATGAACGAACTGTGCGTTTTTGGTTTAAACGCTTTCGTAATGGAAACTTCGACTTGAAGAACGAACCACGTGGAAGACCGCCCGCCCACACAGGTGAATAACGCTGAATTGAAGGAGATGGTGGAAGCCGATCCGAGTCAAACTACCCAGGAATTAGCGGCATGGTTTAACGTTACCTTACCTACAATATTGACTCATTTGCATCAAATCAATAAGATAAAAAAATATGAAAAATGGGTGCCTCATGATTTGACTGATCTGCAGAAAGAAACGCGTGTTGAAACTTGCGTTGCCTTGTTGAATCGGTACAGAAATAAAGGAATATTGGATCGAATTGTGACATGTGACGAAAAGTGGATTCTTTAAGATAACCGAAAGCGAAAAATGCAAATGCAGTTGACCCCAGGTCAACAATGCAACGCCGCAACAGTGCCCTAAGACAAAGCTTACCAATAAAAAGGTAATAGTAACTGTTTGGTGGTCTATTCATGGTGTAATTCACTATAGCTTTCTCAGGTCTGGTGAAGCAATAACAGCAGATGTTTACTGTGCCGAACTTCGAACAATGATGGGGAAACTAGCAGTGAAACAGCCCCGACTCGTGAATCGATCTTCACCATTATTGCTCCATGATAACGCAAGACCTCACACTGCACGAGAAACCGTTGTAACTCTACAGGAGCTGCAGTTAGAAACCATACGTCATCCTCCGTACTCGCCAGACCTTGCTCCAACGGACTACCATTTTTTTCGTGATTTGGACAATTTTCTACGTGGTAAAAAATTTTCTTCCCAAGAGGCAGTACAAAATGCTTTCACACAGTTTGTCGAATCTACATCCCTATCGCAAAGGCATAAATGAACTTCCGATTAAATGGCAACAATGTATAGACAATGAGTGTAAATATTTTGATTAAATAAATATGTTACATTTTAGAAAAAAACGAGTTTTAATTTTTCAGTGCAAATCGGCAATTTCATACTTTAACCCCTAATATTAAACCAATTAGATTGAAAATAAATGGCAGAGCCTGATGCCAGTACTCAACTCTTCTATTTAATTAAATCTAACTAACAAGTAATCCCTTATGGCGACATCCTAAATGCTAACTAAGCGCTAGGTTCCTAGAACTATGGGTTCCGCCGGCCACCCGGTTCTGCTGACCCAGCTATCAACAGTAAGGGCTTGGATAACGTAACTAGGTTCACCCGAGAAATAGAGAAAAAAAAAACATTATGGTTATAATCAAAAATAAATAAATAAATAATACATATATACATTCCAGAAAATAGTACATTGCAGATTTTATGTGTAATCTAGGATACTTAAAAAATCCGTAAATAAGTACAAGCTAAGTGTTTGCACAATTACAAGTAACTTGTGTTCTCAAATGAGTTAATAACGTGATTTTAAAGTTCATTTTCGTTGGTCTTAACTGGATGAATAGGTTTGTTTTACAAAGTTATATTTGCGGTTGTCGCTACCTAACCGCTTATTGAATAAGTTGCTAATGAGAAGCGAAGGAGTATGTTTCTGTGTGAATGCTGGATTATTTGTCGATTGGCTCGTTTAGATAGAATAATATATACATCCTTATCAACTAACAAAGAACATTATTTTAAACAAAGAACTATTACCAACTTTTAAGCCTGTTAAATAACAAATCAATATACGAGATAAGAGAAATGACATCATACATCAAAAACCTGTATTTTGTAATGAAACTTAGTTTTTTTTTTTTAACTTCGCAATTTAGGGTCGTATTAATTGAATCTTCCGGGCTACTTGGCCGAGGTCATCTGGAATCTTCTCTTTCTTCCAAACGTTCAGTTGCGCTCGAGAAGCCGAAGAGATAACATCTGTCCGAAAGTGAACGCAGTCGCCATTGAAGATGTCAACCGCAGTTGTTGACGAAACGTTTGGAAGAAAGAGAAGAGAATCCAGAAGACCTCGGCCAAGTAGCCCGGAAGATTCAATTAATATGGACACCGGCCGAGAAAGCTTACACTCCACTATTAGGGCCGTATCTCTAAATAATTGAATTTTGGGAAACTAGGTTTATTTTGGTTTTGCAATTCTAGAACTTAATTTTAGGCAATGTGTATCTATCTATATTAATAAATAAAGAGGTAAAATTGTGTGTTTGTATGTTGGGGGTAATCTCTGGAACTACTGAAACGATTTCATTCACAAATAGGAAGCTACAATATCCGTGTATAATATAGGCTATATTTTATTTTGAAATTTAAAAAAAAAATCTTGAAAAAAAAAAATAACTTATAAACCGAAGTGAATCGAGGGTGGGTCTTATGTAATATATCTATTTATAAATCTCTTCTAAAATTAGAATGACAAACGAAAATAACCAATGATTACATACATTATGCCACTTAATTCAATTATAAAGTCCTACAGACAATTTGGATTTTTTATGAGTCAGTCACAAATCCCAAAATCATAAAATTGTCCTTCAGAGAGGAATAATTTACTGGGAGTACACTGGGATTTCTGTGACTCACACAATTAATTGTATTTATAACACTAGTCATATGACCCAACGTCACTCGCCAATTTAACACAATTACCAATAGAAGTAGGCATCAATCTTTAATGTATACATATATTGTATTTGTCCCACCTAACTTGTCACTTAGTGACTTGTTCGTCACGCGAATCACTAAGATATGTTGATCATGGAAGATTGTGTGTATGGTCTATAGTCTAAGTGTGTAAGGTATAAGGTTCTTGGGAGAGGTCTATATCCAGTAGTGGAGAGACACACAGGCTGATGTTATGGTACATAAAGTAACGAAGGTTGAAAGGCCAAAGGACTTAACTGACATATTTTCAAAAATAAATTTTATCATCAACATAGTATAGTCTACATTTTAAAGTAAGTTAAATGTTTCGGCAAATATATTCAACCATCGATATAATTCCAAAAATAAAATAAACAACTCACCTAGCACCGAATATATCCTTCTTGGCCAATGAGTATGCACCTATTATCTTCAAACGAAGTAGGTAGCTGTTTTCATCAGTCTGAAAATTAATTTAAAAAATCAATTATTTTCAAACACACACACACACATAGGAAGGTATGAAAACCAGTGCTAGCACTTGTATCCCGCATTAGCTGAGACTTTTCTGTTGCCACAAATTAAGTTTTTTTTAGTTTATTCTTTTAACTTGTTTTCTTTTCGTAACTGTGAAGTGGCAATAAACGTTTTCTTTTTTTTCTTTCTATCCTTCCTGTAAAAGTATCTAAAACTCCCACTTACAATTCCATATACAATTTTGACTTACATTATTACAGTTCTATTTTTTTTATAATAGAAAATTGAGATTGTCTATTTGTTGCAATCGTTTGTTGATCACAAAATTTACAGCTTGGGATGTGTGTTTATGGTGCTCACTTTGTGATGCAATTTTTTATTATTTATGTATCTATCATTAACTTGTCTACTTAAGCCACTGAGTTGTTGAGTTAAATGTGGATACAAAATTTAAAAAAAGTGGCCTTATTCTGTATTTGTGCATAAATCAGAATTTCATAAAGCAAATTTATGAACTTAATGAGTATATTGTTGATTAAGTTATGGAACTCTATAAAGCAGATTAAGAGCTGTAGGTTCAAATTTAATTTAAGGAAAACTACTTTATTTTTCATAACCATTTCCAATCACTCATTTAAAAATATATGTTATAATTACTCCTCAATCTCACAATGAATAGAGAAATATGAAATATAAGCCCAAGATAAATATATATTTATGATGTATTATCCAATATAATTCAAGTGGATTGAAAATTTGTCTACATGTAGGAATTAAGGCTAAGGGTGCAAACAAAATGTGGGTTACCTGGTTTCATTTAATTGGCATCAATTAGCATTATTAATGTTTGTTTAATAATTCATTAAAATATATACATCACTTCATAACAAACGTAATAAATAGCATAACAATAAATAACAGGCAAAAATACATTGGTGCATAAAAGTGAGATTAGTAGAAAAGAATTGACAGTGCAATCATATACTGGTCCAAATTGATGAGTATACTAGTCATAACCCCAAAAATAGGAAAATTACCTAAAAATAAGACGCCTTTTCAACACAACATCCCATTTATAAAATGAAGGTAGAGTACAGTGTGAAAAGTTATTATGGTTCATCAATTAATAAAAAATAGGTCATTTTGTTTTTAGGATCATTTGCTAATAGTTCATTTTACTAATGGGACGTATTGCGCCTAGGTTGTTTTGCTTTTAGGGCATTGTGAATAACACATAAAACATAACATGTATACTCATCATTCATGGCTAACTGGTTAAAGAATAGCTTTAAAAACAAAATTATACCAAATATTGGCAAATGCAGCACTTTGTTATCAACACAGTGACTAATACAGTACAATTGATAAGACTGACTGTGTCATTCCTACTCCTCCACTGACTAACATGGAGGCCTCGGCCTGTCGTATAGCTATGACAGGTAATCAACCTGTCACTCTGGCATCTGTTTATCTGCCCCCCGACAGAGAACTGCTCAGGGCTGACCTCGAGTCACTCCTCGACTTAGGTAACTCAGTCATCCTGGCAGGAGATCTCAATTGCAAGCACCCCAGCTTCTATAGCCATACCTCCACCCCTAACGGCAATCGCCTTAACAGACTCATTGACCTACTCGACTTTGACGTGGTAGCTCCAATGACGCCAACCCATTACCCTCATAATGTTACCCACAGACCCGACGTTCTCGACATTGCTCTTTTCAAAAACATAGCCCTACGTCTAAACACGCTAGACACCCTTTCCGAGTTAGACTCCGATCACCGCCCCGTAGTCATGAAATTAGGCCGGCAGACCGGATCACCTCCCCAAGACAAGACCATTATTGACTGGACCAAACTAAAAGAAGCCCTTAAGGCTTCTAGCTCTCCCCACCTCGACTCTATCCCCGACGACCTGACCAGTGCGGACGACACAAACACGGCGGTCTCTGGCCTCGGCAGCCACCTTAAGGATTTAATCCAAAGCTCCTCCAGGTGAGTCCCAGCGGCGAACGATCGCCACTGGGAGTTGCCTGAGGACATAAGGGAGCTGATAAGAGACAAGAACGCAGCCATCCGTGCTTACGACTCCTTCCCCTGTGATGAGAATAGGCGTAGAATGCGAGCCCTACAAAGGGACGTAAAGCATCGCATCGCCGAATTCAAAAATCACAGTTGGGAAGCCCTGTTGTCAGAGATTTCGCCATCATACACTGCCTACTGGCGGATGGCGAAATCTATGAAAGCAGACAATACAGCCGCGATTCCCCCACTGATTAGACCGAACGGACCCCCCGCATTTGACGATGCAGAGAAGGCCGAATGCCTAGCTGGAGGCCCAATGCTCCCTTAGCCGTCAGCTGGTGGACGAATCCCACGTCGACTCGGTTGACGGAGAGGTGGGGCGTCGAGCCTCCATCCCCCCCTCAGACTCCCTTCTACCGGTTACGGTAACAGAAATCCAGGAGATTATCCAAAATCTCAAAATTAAAAAATCTCCTGGAATCGACGGAATACCCAACAAGGTGTTCGAAAGCCTCCCGATCCATCTGATCGCTCTCCTCGTGGCAATCTTCAATGCTGCCATGTGAAATCATCTCTTTCCAGTCACTTGGAAAGAAGCCGTGGTCATCGGCATCCTCAAACCGGGCAAACTCGGACCCCTCCAGTTACAGACCTATCAGCCTATTGAATACAATGGCTAAAATCTATGAAAAAGTCCTCCATTCTTGTCTGCTGAGTCACATTAACTCAAAAAGGCTCCTCATTGACAAGCAGTTCAGCTTTAAAGCCAAGCACTCGTGCGTCCAACAGGTGCACCGAATAACGGAGCACATACTCCCGCGTCTCAATCAAAAGAGACCCCTCCAAACCCTAGCTGTCTTCTTCGACAAGGTGTGGGACAACGGTTTAATCTATAAACTGTACCAACTGGAGGTGCCAGAAAGTCTCATTCTCATCATCAGAGACTTCCTTACCGATCGCACTTTTCGCTACAGAGTCGAAGGCACTCTGTCCAGCCCCCGCCCAATCAGAGCTGGAGTCCCACAGGGCTCCGTTCTAGCACCCACGCTCTATTCCCTCTACACTAACGACATCCCCCTCACCCCAGGAATAGAGCTCGCCCTTTTCGCGGATGACACCGCCCTCTACGCCTCAGATAGGAACCTACGCATGGTCTCTCTACGCCTCCAGCGCGCAGTCACCGCCCTAGGCGAATGGTTTGCAAGATGGAGGATAGAGATAAACCCGGCGAAAAGTGCAGCCATGTGCTTCCGTTCTCCCAGGGCTAACTCTCGTAGGCCTAAGCTGTTCCCTCTCCCGATAACCCTTTCCGGTCAAACAATTCCTCTCGTCAGGAAGACCAAGTATCTCGGAGTCACTCTAGACCATAGACTGATCTTCCGAGAACACATCAAAACTGTCCGGAACCGAGCCGCCTTTGTGCTCGGTCGCCTCAACACCCTCATTGGCGGGAGAAGTAAAATGTCGCTTAGAAATAAGTTGACATTATACAAAACTCTCGTCCATCTCATTATGACCTATGCTAGCGTTGTGTTCGCACACGCAGCTCCCTCCATCATTACAATCCTCCAAAAACTCCAAAACAGATTCATGCCAAGGCCGTGGCTGAACCATGGTACTTGCGTAACGTTGACCTCCACAAGGACTTGGAACTTCCCTCCATCGTCAAATACATAAAAGACACCGCCCGACGCTACTATGACGCTATCCCACACCATCCCAACCCCCTGATTGTCTCTTCCCTCACCTACATACCAGACGGGAGTGCCCCTCCCCGCTATCGTCGCCCGCGGCACATCCTGGACGATCCCGACGACCCGATCACCGCTGCCAATGCGGTTCTCACTCTGCACCCAAACACAGCACACAGACACCGTCCCCGCCGGCCGAGACCCCGGCCCCCCTCGTTACACCGTTAACACACACTGGCCCTCAGCCAACACTTTTACTAGGTATCGGCACGAACCTGGGCGCTTCTCGCCGACTCGCGATCCCGCGGTATCCCCCCAATGCAACACCCTAAGCCGAGGTCCGTTCCTTCCGTTTACCGGCGGGGGAGCCCTTAGGCTCGTTGCAACACACACTTTTTCCTAGCTGAGCGCCTTCTGCGCTCGCCCCACATCAACATACGACCGGTGACTCTTGAAAGGCCACCAGGGCCACAAGAACTTAGACCTACACAATGTTAAGGCAATCAAGGTTTTTTAGCCAGTAGGAGTCCGGCACTACCTGGTACCACCTAGACTAGCTGGTACCAGGTAACCATGCAGGGTTTTCCTTGATTGTCTTTCCTAACATATATAAAAAAAAAAAAAAAAACTGACTGTGTAGTTCCCCTAAAGCAGGGTGGCCAACTTACGACGACTAGAACAGTGTTTAAAAAAATTCTTTAAGTCTACTTTAAAAAAATCTGAGTCTTGTGATCCACTTAATTGTGCTTTAATGGAATGAATAAAACAATAATTAGATAGCTCTTTGTGAATATCAATAATATGATAGTAGAATTAATATCAATAGATAACAAAAACATAATGAGAAGTTTGTGCTTTCATTGCTTTGATAATGTCAACCTTAACGAAAATTGTGATACTGGCCAAAAATTTTAATTTCCTTTTATGATTGACCAGTCGATCATGATCAACTTGTTGGCTACCCCTGCCCTAAAGTAACTTTAAAGCACAAACAATAGGATCTTGTTTATATATTTCCATCTTTTTATTAACCAACTACAGGAAAGCCAAAAGGGAATGGTTATGAATTTGTATGATGTATGTATGCATGTTCCAGCACAGCTCCTAAATTACTGGGTTGATCTCAGGAAAAGAAGATACAATGTGTCAATCTTTTTGTTTTTAATATAACATATTAATATTTTTTGGCGTAAATTCAAAGTGTGACTTTTTGTTACTATTTAGTCTAGCTAAGAATATTTACCATCTGCATTTGTATTGCTATTTATTACAACAGCACATATCAACCCTTCATCCTGTCTGCAAGTTCAGCACTCATTCCAAGGATAGACACAAAAACAACTACATATATGTTCTGGAGTTTCACAACAAAAATAATTCTAGTTGACAGCAAGCTGTGGGACTGCAGCCAGCACGCAGAGGGGTATGTGAAGGAAGTTGCCGACTTGAATTGACCAAAGCAAGGTTGATTATGTGCATTGATGTTTTGTGATTATGACATAACAATAGGATTTATCGACTTGTTTCAGAAAATATATTATTAGAAATCACAAATTAGTTAAGGACTACTCTTCTATGATAATGACATCATCATCACAATAGTACTATTACAACCAGAGAGTGACAGAGAAAGCAATAAAACCCATATATTTCAAGCTCTGTAACCAGCTTGTTTATCATCCGCTGCTGGTCATGGGGCTGTCTAGCACATTGCATTGTGCAAAAGGGATGTGTGGCCTTAAAACAAATCAACTTCATTTTTGTAAGGATTTCAAATATTCATTTTGATATAGGTTTCTCTTCTCTAGTAAATGAACAAGCCATACAACATATAAATTCAAAGTAGACTACTACCCTATTACATTATAAAACGTAACCAGCATTAACTAGCTTACTCAAGTTGAAGGACGAATCTACTTATGACGAATACATGAAACTTGACATAATCTAAGTTTCCTACTATTTATTTCCTAGTTTATACATATAATTCGGGTTTCCATATATCAAGAGAACAAAAATAAATAGAATTTCACATACTGCAGCGTCTAAGACTACATATAGTTGTCAATCAATGACAAGGACATGTTTACATTATCGGTAAAAACTTGAAAGTTTTCTTTCACTGTATATGGTTTGTAAACTTACACGTGTGTCCGACTGCCAAGCCATCACCCATGTGAGATTGAGCTATTATTAAAAATGGGGAATTTTAAACAATCCGCAATCCTTTTTGCAGTTCATTGGTTGGAGAAACAGTTGTTTAAGACACGTTTCCTACACGACACTTCGTAGAGCCCTTACAACTTATTACAAACTTTATTAACATCAGAATTAAGCACTAAGACGTTCAATAAAAAATCTAAACACCAAAACTGTACTGATTTTCTAGTAGAATTACGAGATACAAATAAAAAACTAAAAAAAAATTGCGAAGATTATTCACTATGACAGTCAAATGACAGAATAGTATTTGTCATACTTCTTTATACGCAGTGCATTCCATTTCACGCATCACAATAATTGTTTCGATTATGATTTCTTTAATCGAAAAAATATTAAATAGTGATGCGAAAATTCGTGCATTTCATGACTAAGACTTGATTTTATTATAGTATTTTTTTACTTGTCTTTTGCGAATCTTGGAAGAAGTAGTAGAGAGACTAAGGCTGATTGTATGATATGGTATATTGACTGTATTTTATTACTTACACTTGTATATATATTCAAATATAAACACTAACTGTTCTTCGTGACTTCATTCACGACAACAAATACGTAATAATCCTATCCTGTATTAATCCGCATCCATTTGTTGATTTATTGCTGAGTTATTTATTATATAATTAATGAACAAAACCAAATTTCTCATTCGGAATGTAATAATAAATATAATTGACAATCAAAACAGATTTATAACTAAATTATTTCAAAACGAAATAGTACCTACATATATGTCCTAAATATTAAAATAAACACGAAAGATGTAGGTATACCTCGTCATCATATGAAGTAGGTAGGCATTATAGCAGATCAAAGTAGAACAATAGATATAGGTATATAGCTACTAGATATATCTGAACCTCATTACAAAAAGAATGTTATTGTTCTTTACTTATAAGTGCTTTAGGTAATTGAGACGGATAATATTCGTTACCTGGTATTGCAGAGAGTATCTTGGTTCTGGTCTTAGCAAACCATTATGTCGTCGCCATGATGACCATGAAGAGGAACGACTACGATGATATTCCCCTGATTGAAATTCCAATTGTCTGATGTTATGCATGGCTGCAACTGTATTGATCATTTCGCACTTTTTATTTTAGGTATTGTCACTAGATAACTGCATCATATTTTCCTGTATTAGGTAAACTAAAATTTTACACTAACTTGATTAAAATATATATATATTCACAATAGTATTCAAAACACGTTTGCTGTGGCGCTGATGTGTACCATATGACTGTCTTAATCTTATCAGAGCAAGAAATAGGCATGATAAAAAGTTGAACGTTTACAAATTAAAATTATGACGATAACACTGTCCGGAGTCTTGAGAGGTTTACAATGTCATTATTTATTTTTTAAACTGTTCATTTGTAGCATTCATCAGAATAAAACATGTATATTTTATTTGTTCTAATTCTTTGTTTATCTATGTACGATAAAGTGAATGAATTTATCTTATTTGTTTAGATACAATGTTTTCATTACATTTAAGGGTAAATAAAACATTTTAATTGTAATATAAAATTTATTGTTCGTTTAAATTAATCTAGCAGTTGAGAACAATACATTATAAATACATAAATGTGACATAAGTATTATTAATATTTTTTTACTTTATCAGTTTTATCACACACTATGCCATTAACCTCCGACGTTTTGATGCCTGTTTTCGGTGTCTTTGTTACAATTTTATAGAGTTCTATGAAAGGATATTCAACCATTAGACTTAGTGGCACAGATATTATAAACGTAAACACTGATACGGCCAATCCGTCTGCCAACTGTAAAAAAATAAACAATTTAATTATAACGTCTGTAATAATCTAATAATAATAATCAGAGATGTAAAAGATACCTCATAAAAAGTATCTGAATACAAGTTACAAGATACTTTTAAGTAAAGTATTTGAGATATCAGATAGAAGATACTTTTGGAAATGGTATTTGAAATACTATATACAAAATACGTATTTTGCTTAGGTAGCTAATAAAAGTATTTTAGCAAACTTAGTATTTACAAAATACTAAGATACCAAAAGAATGTATTTAAATACAAGATACAAAATGAATATTTAAATAAAGTATTTCAGATACAAGATGAAAATACGTATCTTGTATCTGTATTTCAAATAAGTACTTGTATCTAAGATAAGTTACATCTCTGATAATAATAGTTTCATAGGACCCAGATGTGATAGCCACATTACCCTCTTTGCATTAAGATATCCATTGCTGGATATAAAGACCTCTTCCTAAACTCATCACCATATCAATCTTCCGCTCCCCTCGTTAACCCGTCAAACCAACTTTCTTTAAGTTTATTATCGGCTCATTAGATTTCTTAGAAACAATAGCTAGCCTTTTCTAATTGTGTTATTAAACTAACAATGTATTACAATGTTTATGGCATTGGAGTAATGTGGATTATTTTTGAAGAAACTTCACACCATAACTACTTTGTTTGTTATAATAATATTAATAATTCGGTAATCTACAAATGAATTGTAGTAATGCTTTAATATAAGTCTAATATAAAATAAGCACTTGTACCGGAAGAAAAGTCTATGTGTATCGTACACACGCACGCTACATGTTGATATTGGACCCGCGCGCAGGTGCCGGTGGACTCCAATTTAACTTTATGGAAAGTGGCAGTCGACCAGATAGTCCATCTGGTAGTAAGTACCCTCGCCCATAAATATTCGCGATATATGCCAACTTCAGTCCAGAATGACGAAGGTTGGTACGATCCCGAATGCGTTTTCTTGTCCCCGAGATTTAGAAATGTATTTGAAAAAGACGGCAAACTGTCATGATAACGAAACGAGGAGTTTTCATCAATACATTACACCTTCCACTCCTCCTTGGAGATGATGAGAATTAAAGAGTATTTGTATACACTTTAAATTTTGACTGCCAATATTTTAGCAGATTGGTGACTTGACCTGGATCGCAAGAAAAGATACAGGTGATACAGGTGATACTTTTTCTACTATGAAAATGTGTCTATTTTACCTCATAAAATGAGTATCCACTCTCAAGTTTGTAAACTATTTATAAGACTTATCCACAAAAACTCGGTATAAAACACAATTCCAAGAACTGACACTCGATATACGAGTACCTACTCGTAAACAGGATGCTTCAATGGCGCCTACCTCGTAAAAATCCCGTAAAACCGCGATTTTAATTGCTAAAAATTCATATACAACTAATCCCAATTTAGTCGTTACTCCTCGTAATATAATGAAGATAAGGATTTATAAATTTAGAAAATACACACTATTCAAAGTTAAATTACACACAGGTCAAATTAATACGAATAGGAAAAACTACATAATAGCACAAAATAATCGGTTGCTAATGATCGGTTGTTGAGCGCTTATTATCCGGTTTAGATTAATAATAATGAGAGTAATGTCATGAGTTCAAGCTTAATGCAATAATGCGCAACACGCATTAGCAAAGTAGTGTCAATAGCGTCAACAATTCATAATTTTATTTATTACCTAATATTTGTATGCGTCTTTACCCTTATAAAAGTATTTATTTTTCTAATCAGTTTGTCTATGCTTCCATTAGGGATTTTTCTTTTTGTAATATAAAGTTTCCAGACAAGTAGGCTGTTCAATGGTGACATATCTACTTACTGAGGACAGAAGAAGACTCGTTGGAAGCACACGAAAAACGCAGTCCTATGCTTTTATTTGATTATCACAAACATCCCCCACAAAAAACACTTTGAAGTTTAATAAACTATCACTATTAATAAAACACACTACACACATTTTTTATAATAATCAAACAAAAACTTAACTTCACTCCTCGAGTTCCCCCGTTAAAAAGTCAAACAACTACTTAGTCTTAAATAAAAGTGAAATAAATCAAAGAGTAAACAAATACTTACGCTGTTAATTAGAGACATATTTAAAGGGTATAACCTAGTAACTACGAGGTATTTTTGTACAAGGTAGTGCAGTAGCAAAGATGAAAAGGAAAGCCGACTCAGTACTACCCATCCTGGCCATTCCAGTACACTTCTGTAAATACCTAAAAAAATGGACTACATTGAAGAAACATAATAACATTTCTTGGCTTTTACTTCTTGTGTTAACTGAACAGCCGAATTGTATTCGATGTCATAAGTTTGGATACCTATTTGTGTAATAAAAAAAATCACGAAAAATTATGCATCAATCGTTCCTTAGTTTTTAAATAGACTGTTTGTTAGTCTATTTTTGTTTCACCCCCAACAAATCTGTCACTGATAGTCTAAAGCCTGAATTATTTATTATTATTATTTAAATAAAGGTTGCTTGGGCCTAAAAGGCGCTCAAGTAGCGTCACTGCTAAATGATCTATTGTGACTCCTCTGAATTACAGATCACCCTCAAGACCCAGATGTTGCATGAATAGTGCCTTAATTAAATCTGGGGTAAAAATTTTGAACCTCCCAGAAGAGCTTCGTCTGTGTACTAAAGCTGGAGAGTAACAAAATACCACCAAGTAACTTTGAAATGACGGTGTAAAATTAAAAAAAATGGGCGTTCATTATTAACCAGACATAAATAGTTATTAACCATGATCATTAAAAGTCAGCACTGATTACTGATTAAAAAGAGAGAAACTTTCACCTTCAACTTTCACAAAGCATCCTAAAATAAATACAGCCATAATCAACGTATATGTTGGTTTGTCAAAAGTAGCATACAAAGATACAGTATAGCGAGATGTCATAGTGTGCAGACAAAAGCAACCCATTGTACCGTATAGAAACGATACAGGAATTGACAAGTGGAAAGCAGTGACAAAGATCTGAAAAGAGAAAAAATTGAATAAGTTTTATAAAGATGTGATTTACCACTAATGATCTTTCAAAATGTTTAAAGTAAAAGTCTTTTTTTTTTAAAAGGAAATATTTTATGAAAAAGGGCGGTCGCACATTGCCGTTATTTATTAACAAATTATTTTACATTTCATTGTAATTTAAACAGAAAAAGAACACGAACTTATCAAAAATTACCTTATTTTTCCGAAGGTCGTAGTTGGAGGTTTTTAAATCGGTATACAAACATGACAGCAATATTCCAATAATAGCAGATGGAAGATTTCCCCACATTGACTGATAGAGTAATATAAATGATCTCTCGTGTTTGTAGGTGTTTAAAAGATTTCTGAAAATGTATTGTACAATCAAAGATTAAAACAAATTAAAATTGCAAATTAATTAATTCAAAATGTAAACAGTCATACATGTAAGCGCTGCAGATCATACATGACAATTGACAATTAAAATGATACCACTTTGTTTTTAGGTAGTCAATAAATTTCTATAGCCGCGTGGTGGTGGCTGGGTTTACAATAAACCCACCCGATATCTTCCCGTGTGTAACGTGTCGTGGCGTCTAAGGAATAACAAAGCCGCTACCATAAGTTTTGAGAAACTACATCACCTCTAAAAGAACGAATTCGCCAACACACTTGGTCACTGGCCAGCGTGTCGTTTAAGTCATACATTCCAATACAATGTGCACAGCACCAGCACAAGACAATCTCCATGAGGAGGCCCGTGTTACAGTCAGATTTTTTATTCGAATCGGGGATATGACATGTAGAACTGTCAATATAGTGTCATCTCCGTACAAATTACACTCTGTTTGACAGTTCTACATGTCATATCCCCGACTCGAATAAAAAATCCGACTTTAATCGATTGCTGAAAAGTGTTGTCTAAATATATTTACCAAGACAAACATTACAAATTAATTCATTAACAATTGGAATGCCATAACACATGATTAAATGATCTTTCGTGTTTTCGGGCATTATTTAAGTATTTAGTAGATTTCTAAACAAGTTTTTAACTGTCGATCTTGTAACAAATTAAATTACCCAATACCTTCACCGATTACGAGATTAAATCCTTACTCTGGTGTCGAGACTTGCAGCATCGGTTTCAATTCTAAGGCATAAACGATAGCATACAGAACAGCAAGAGATGCAACCAACATAGTCAGTAATATTTTCTTCATGTGTTCTTTCTTCTTTAGCAAAAATATAATTATTATGGTCGTTATAACAAATAGTTGAAAATCTACGGACAAGTACCTGGAATTTTTGAAAAAGAAATTTAAAAAATACACATAGAATTTGAAGATTTCAATATTTTGAATAATATTTTTTTGAGCTTTTAGCATTTGTTATTTTCTTATATTCCAAACATATAAAGCAAAGAAACTAGTAGAGAAGTAAGTTTTACCAAGTCTGAGGAAGGCAACTTGGTGAATAAAAATTTTGCAATATGAAGAACTGACGCCAAAAATTGTAACGACACATTTCCGCGTGTTCTTCGTTATTACTCCAAAGAGGACCATCTCCCATGTGAGGAAACAGAGTCGCAGATAATGCTACCACTGTCATGAACAGTGGACTTATTCTGGGAAGAGAACAATCAATTATATTGCAACAAATAGGAATAAAAATGAATAGTGGCAAAGTATTTATTTTAAACGAAAAAGGCGGCAGACGAGTACCTACGCATGACAAGAATGACAAACTTCGGTTCGGGATGCACTGCCTACCTGTGGAGATTTGGGAATGGATTTAGAGAAATAGTTGGAAGCAAAGAAAGTAGGTAGTATAACGGGACGAGGGGGTTTCATCATCGTGTTACACCTCCCAATTCTCTTTGGAGGGGATGGAGTGGTGCAGGGCCGTCTTAAGTCTATTCTGCGCCGGGGTGCGGGAGTGTATCCTAAGACAGTCAAACATCCTATTGTGTATCCTATGACAGTCAAATATCCTATTGTGTATCCTATGACAGTCAAATATCCTATTGTGTATCCTATGACAGTCAAATATCCTATTGTGTAATTGTTTACTATAGCGTTATATTTTTTCATTACCTTTAAAAGGTGAGCGCCCGGGGTGCACCGCACCCCTTGCACCCCCTGGTAAAGACGGCCCTGGAGTGGTGTATGGACTGAAGAATGGAATGAGGAGCCACTCTTATTCATTTTTTATGGACGAAGGCGGCAGACGAGCATACAGTCCACCTGATGGTAAGTGGATACTGTCGCCCATACATATCCGCAATACATGCCAATATTAGTCCAAAATGACAAACGTGGGTATGCGCTACCTGCCTTTGGAAATATATGAATGGATATGGAGAAACGGTTGGGAAAATGAAAAGGGATAGGATGGGATGGGAATGGGCTCTAGCATATCTCACTCACTATCGAAATACTACGTTCGTATAGAGAAATAAGATAAAGATATGGAATGATTGGAATGATTGCAATTTTTCGGGATTTTTCCCCTTGAAACAATTTTAGGGATTTTATTTTATAACATATAAAAACGTATAAACATATATAAGAATTGCGTAAAATATACTTACCTGACAAATCTATAAATAACAGCATTCAAAACTAATTTGATACCAATTACATTTTTAGATGAAACACTGAGTATTTTTTGGAATTGAAGAAAACTGGTCATGAGAATAAAAAGTTGCATCAAGATAGTGCCATTGAAAAAAATACGATATACAGGGTGATTTCCGGCCTAAAAATATAAATAATTAATATATAACAATTATAAGAAAGGTAAGGAAAAATCAAGAAATGAAATTAAATAAATTTTTTTTTATTTGATTTGCATGATATTTTACGTTTCGCGTCAATAAAAATATTTTTAAACAAACCAGTTCGAAATATCTCGGGTTAGGTATGAAGCCCATCAAAAGTCCTAAATTTGCGTGCGTTATATTAACTAATAGTGTCAAAATGGCCCTGAAAACATAAAAATATACATTTTAGAAAGGCCTTTATGAGCAGCAAAAATTCTAAATGAGCAGCAAATCATGATCAATCAAATCAGTATTTATCTATTTAAACGGATCTTAACGCGAATGTTTACCTTATTTATTTTACTCAAGACCTGTTATAGATAAATATGTGTGAAAAACGCGAAAATCTCAAATGTAGGTACTTAAAGTGACTGAAGTATCTAAACTATCTAATTTTATAGTACACAGATGTCATCGCAAAGTCGACGGTTTCTCTCTTCGAGGGACTTCTTTTTATATATTGGCACCAGAGTACCTACCCAAACCTAACCCACTTAAATTTGCTGCCATCAGTTCTTTCTGTTGTTCATACAAAAAATTAAAGTTTGGGAATATGTAATCCCACTGAGAATTTTGTCACCCTCCCGCTTAGCTAACTAGCAATGGTTAAGACAAAAAGTTGTTATAAATGAATCTTGGAAGTTTGATGTAATACATTTTCCGGTAGAAGATTCTTGTAAACACTACATTTCCCACGCTATCCTATACTCCCCAATATACGTATGCGTTTCCGTAGTAAGTGAATTATGCCAAAGCTCATTCCCATCCCAAACTTTCCTATCCCTTCCTACCCGAAAAAATGAAGGGTATAATAAAATAAATGGATCCTTATTCCATTATATTATTGACTCCCCATCTCACTACATCCCCTCCAAAGAGAACTAGATCAGGAATACTTTCATCCCGTTATACTTTCTATTCCCCTTTCTACAAATCCATTCCCAAATATTTAATGGTAGGGTGCCAACGTTTGTTACACTTACCACCAGGTGGACTGTATGCTCAACTGCTACCTTCTTCTTATAAAAAAGCTTAGAGTAGTTCATAAATTACTCAATGAATCTTACTTTAAACCATGAAAACAAAGGAATTGTTGTTGTTCCTCTGCTGGTTTATTTGTAAGCTTCTTCCAATTCAGTCGTAAAGAAAATACCAATAGCCATGAGTTATCTAAAATATAACAAATGTGATAAAATAGCTATTTACAGTAAAATAGGGATGTTTATACTCGTATGTGACATTACCTAAGCAAAGGGACCTTATTGTCGATATGAACTTATTGAGTTTGGTTAAAATATTCAATCTTAAAATTTCGGAGCTTCAAGATTCTATTTATACAAAACATCTGCTTTTAAAAAAATAAATGCGATTTTTTTTAAATTCCATTAAAAATTTCTGTATCTGGGAACTGAGACCGTCTGAAAGGTATTTTTCCAGATAATGTCAAATATATTATTATACAATATTTGACGATATTGTATATTTCTAAATCAATGGCGTTAAAGTCTTCTTCTTTAACAAACAAAACTCATGAACAGTTTTAAATATTAATTTCGATATTTTTTAAATGTTACATTAGTTAGTGTATATTTTCTTTCTCCTAAATCTAAATACACTCCTAAATCTCCATTCCAGTCCACTCCCAAATGTAGGCAGTGCATCTAAGGGCGTGCCAAAGTTAGTCATTTTAGACTGAGGTTGGCATGTATGGCGGATGTATCCGTTAAACTGTACCACAATGGCGACAGTCAGTGTCGTAACTAGGGGTCATAAGCGCTCAGAGCAAGATTAGAATTTTGCGCCCTCAAAAAAATTCATAGGTATTTTAGTGGAAAGGAAACAATTGAAATTAATGCTTCAAGACATTTATATAAAAAAAATCTAGCTTTTCCGATACAGTACATGCAATGCAATTTTTCGGTTTAGTCCATATTCAACCCTCAAAATTTCGGGTTTTGACCCATCTATGAATTTAACGGAGGTTTTTTTATAGTAAAGGAAGCAGACAGGCAAGCGGCACAACTTGATCGTAAGTGGCTATTGTCGCCCATGAAAACTAAATGACGTTGCAGAATTATGTTCATAACTTTCTTAAAGAAACCCATGTCGTAGTATAATGATATCTCTTTAGGCAATTCGTTTCACAGCGTATAGATTTACGGCACAAATTGATTTTTGGACTGTGTGCAGTCCAATAGTGCAATAGTAGATATTGTAGATATCAAGATATTGTTTAATTGCGTGATACCTCCTTATCCTTATCGAGGAAATGCGCGTACACCGCATTTGTGACTAGAGGCGTAATTGTAAAAACTCGAGGTGGCAATTATCTCAAATAATTATTCAAGACATTCCCCACTATACTGGCAGTAGAACACGCAGAGGATCGCAAGCCTTTCTGACCCTGAGTGCTTTTAAATGGCTTGTAAGAGTGCGATCGTCAAGAATTCGATGGATAGAGTCAAATGAACCAAAATGAACCGAACGGTGCGGCGGCCTAGTAATTGTTTACCTACGTTGGTCATTCTGGATTGATGTAGGTATGTATCGCGAATGTTCATGGGCGACATTATTGGCTTACCACTACGTGGACTTCTCTGTTCGTTTGTCACCTTTCTTCCATAAAAAGTATTACGCGAAACTACTATGCGAAGTCGTGGGCGCAGCCAGTGCAAGCGTTAAAGGATTCTCCACCTTGTGCAAGATATTCGATTGCGTCTCCTTCCGTCTGCTGTGTAGAGCGCCTCTAATTCAAAACACCCTTCGGCGCCCTATGGGGTCCCACAGGTCGTGGCACGTGGCACGTGGCATGGGTCGTAAACCCCTAAAGCCGGCACTGGACACAGCTATTAGTTAAATAATAGTAAAATAATAATTCACTGTTGGCACTCAGTGTACCAAAATTAGACACCTACCTATTTGGTTGAAAGTGGATAAATGAAATTTATCTATAATAGCTTCTGCCCGCGGCTTCGCTCGCGTGGAGTTCGGTTATCGCGGTAAATACCTACCCTAAGTCCGTTCCTGGAAAGTACCCCATGTTCGTCCCTGGGGTTCGATCTATCTCCGTACCAAATTTCATCAAAATCGGTTCAGTGGTTTAGCCGCGAAAAGGTAACAGACAGAGTTACTTTTTCACATTTATTACATTAGTATAGATATAGAAATCTATTTTCAACCCCTAGGGATAGAATATGGACCAAGTTTTAGGTTTTAGGTATCTCTGTAGGTATTTTATTCGGGGGTGTCAATTTTGGGGGTTGTATATGGACTAACCCGTAATATGCGCCCTCTGGGGTCTGCTCCCTTGGCAGTTGCCCCTGCCACCAGCCCCTAGCTACGACGCTGGCTACAGTGGCAATTTACCACCAGGTAGGCACTCTGTAAAATAGTTCTCTATTCTTATACTCTATAAAACTTTCTCTATTATTTCTATAAAAAAGAATATTCATAAAATGTACTTCATCATGTACCTAAATACGTAGAATTAAATAGCTTTTAGATTATGCACCTATTACTATGACTTAATAGCAACATACTTACCCTTAACCCCATTATCCTTGACAAGCACGTTATAAGAAGTTCCAATTAAATTAAAAGAGAGAATTACTGTTGTGTATATTATAAACGCATACTCTATAACATTAAACTGCCTTTTGTAATCCCGATTTTTACAATAATGCAACTTCGTTAAGTGCACTTTTAACCCATATTTAGTATGCATATCTTGATTGACACAGTTTTCAAATGACCTTTCCCATGAATCGTTTAATGGACAACGTCCTAAGCTTCCTAAACACAAACCTCGATGAATTCTTGTATGATTGAAATTTGAGAGTGTATCTTCTGTTAACATCTGCAAATATAATTAAATAGAAAAAAGGTAGGTATATGATTTTTTTTTATACCTACTAAATACAGTTCTATAACGGTTAGTTATTTTTTACTCGACTACAGAAGAGCCAAAGAAGGGTTATGATTTTATAGCAGTTTATGTTAGTATAAATGTATGTTAAACTGTTCTCTCGTAGCTCCTAAACCACTAATTACATTTTGACAAATGAGGTGGCGTTGGGTTACGTGACTTCAAATCAAATATGGCGATTAAGAAACACAAAAATACGAGTAGCAAAAAAAATAAAAGCAGAAAAATAAAAATATATTTGTTTAGTTTCAAATGAAAGGTTTTAATGTGCACATTCCAAAAATATATAATTTATATATATATATATATATATATATATATATATATATATAACTGTGCCATTCTCCCATGAAATTTATTAATATACCCGTCCTAGTGCAACATAATTAGCTCAATATTTTTACTCCATATTATGTAAAAGGCTTCCTTCTAAAAACAATAATTTATGTGAAACTTTTGCGTAGTCGGGTTATAGCTTTTAAATTTAATTTTTCTATGTAACATATTTAGTTTCAGAGGTCTATTTTGTTGAGTCTGAAATTTTCGTATGTGCCATTTTTTTCTTTTAATTCTAGAAAGGATATATTATTGAATTAATTTCTTTCGAGATAATTTCCAGATGTATAAGAAGTTCATTGTGTTTAATAAAATAAAAACTGAAATAAATATCACGTTACAAATAAAGTTCTATATAATGTTATAAGATGGTATATTTCTATCGTTGCTTATTATTAATATCACTATAAAAATCTCAGTTATTGTGTGAGAAGTGCGGAAGAAGGTATGTAGTGGCAAACCTTGAGAGAGACCTGTACCCGGCCGTGGACAGACAGGCTGAATGTATGGCATGGAATATGTGACGATATATTTGGAAATAATATGTAATTAAATTACCAATTACCTACCAATAAAGTATCATAAACACTAGAGGACTCTTGAGTATTAATCAAATCGAAACGACCCAAACAGTAAACTCCATCTTTTTGTGATAAGCATTTTTCATAGTTATCAAGAGTAAATAAATCTGGCAGTTTATAATACTCTTCATCTGCGAATAATATAATCAAAAATAAAAAATAATTTAAAAAGATAGGATCTTCTATTTTAATTTCACGTAAAATTTCTTGTAATGCTTAATAATAATGACCTATAATAATAATAATAGTTTATTTTGGACATAAAATATCTATATTTGTTAGTAACAGACCTATGAACTATTGTTAGTATACATGCAAATTATATAAATACAAGACTAAAATGTAAATTAAAAATGGAACAATAAGCGGAAACCGGTCAGCATGTGCGAGACTTGGGCGCATCTATTTGTCTGCATGCAGTCGTATCCAATGCTACAGGGTCGAAGTGTCCCATCGATCCGCTAATGAGCTCAGGATGGTCTTAATGCTAGCTCGCACGCGACCCATTATGAAGGGTTGCTCCTTCATAATGGGTCGCGTGCGCTGACATACGATGGCTTCTAAACCATCAACCCGCTCCTCCAAAACATGCCTGAGGCGCTGCAATACCGTAGCAATCCCACCAAGATCCGGAACACATTATTACGAGTATATTGAACTCTGATATCGCTGTATGCCCTCCACTTATAGTTCACCCACAGGCAGAACATGTAGAAGGACTGGCAATAAGCTATTAACAGCGAAACCTTAACTTGTTTAGTACAGCGTGCAAACCTGCGGGCCAGGCACCATTGCACCAGACAGCAACCTGCGCTCCCGCTCTACATCAACATCATCACTAAGGTTCTCTGTGATAATTCAAATTTATATAGACTGGAACAAAAAAAATTTTTACTTACCAGTTAAATTCGATATACACGAACACTTGTGAAACAATATAGTTATTACAAAAGAAAATACAAAGAGAATCATTTTCACAAGTTTCATACACCTCAGACATTAATACTGCAAATAATGAAGAAATCATTCGAAGTCTTTTATTTATAACGCTTCTAGTAACTATGTGAGATTACTTGTAATTGTCTTTGCTTACGCACGTCTATACATAAAATAAAACTGTAGATCCAGCGTGTCTGTACATAAATTTTTGTCTGTCTATCTGTTTGTCTGTTCAAACAAATAGGCTTCCTTTCATCGAAATCGGCTGACGGGAAGAAAATATATCCCAATTTAGAGTTTAAAAACTAAAATTACACGCGCACGAAGGGCACTGTAGTTATCTATAAACATTATCAATAATTTTAATCCATATTTTTTTTAATTTACCTACATTTTAATTTAAAACTAGAAACAAAGCATATACGAAGCGCCAAGCTAAGTTTAATTAACCTGTGGAAACCCCATGAAAATCCGTTCAGTAGTTTTGGAGATTAGCGTGTTTGAACAGACAAACAGATAGATAGACAAAAATTTTCAAAATCGTCTTTTTGTATTCTAATACTCCTTCATCGCCCCCAATTAGTTTTTGGTAAATATATTCAATGTACAGATACGCTGGTTCTACAGTTTTAATAAATGTATAGATAGATGACTAATAACAATTTGATTTTACCACTAAAAATATTTCGGTACTTAGAATGGAGGCTGAATTTATAATCGAGAAAAGCGCTAGTGGACTGCATGTTATCCCATCCCTAAAATGGCAGTCATTTCAGCCTTGACATCTGTCAGAAGTCACTGATGTATTTGTCTTATTGTTGATTTACGCGAACTTCTGAAGGGTATCGTTATTGGTTTTTAATTATTTATGAAGTTATTTCAATCAATTGTTGGCACTTAATTATTAAAAATGTCACAACAATTAATAAATGAAAATAGTAAATACGTATTAGAGTAAGTGAACGTTTTATAACCTAAATTCTTGCATTTGTATTTCTTGATATTTTAGTGTTATAATATAATTTCAACTTTTTCAGTTTATTCTCCGAGCAAACAATTGATACTCAAAGTTTGGAATCAATATCTGTTCAAGTACAGAAGAGATTTCCAAAATCGGAACACTTTAATTGTTAGTATCATGGTATTTTTGAAATGCTAAAGATTAACAAAGGTTTGATCTTAAACACTATATAGTTTGTGATTCAGTAGCTAAATGCTGGCCTATTACATCTCCCTTGATTCATTGCAGTTCTTGGTAACACCATAAATGACTTTTTGAATTTTTAATTTAGTTCATTAAATTCTGTGTTGCTGACTTCGTGGGTTAAGGCAAAATTTGCCTTATAACCAGTGGTCGGGGTTAGGTAGTGGGATTTGCGGTAAGGAAAATTAATGTGGCATTCCCTTTTTCCAGGAATCATACTCTCGGATCTCATTTTAACATTCCCACACCAAATCTAGGACTTCAAACTAAGATTAGTTCCAATTAGTTTCATTACAGTTTTCTTTCTAGTGGTTAAGTTATCTTGGCATGGAAAAGTTAAGAAAAGTATTACAAGGTCTTCCAATTTTCTAAAATAATCTATGTTACATATTTCGCTAATGCCTTGAACCTCATTGCTGAACAAATTCGTTTACAGTACCTACATAGATGTGGATATATAATATCGAATGTTAAAAAGTATTTCTGAAAGCGCCAAACAGAATAAACACTTAAAGGAAACTATCCTAGTTTACTGCAGCCTCCAGAACCAGTAATTACTAGATGGTGGACTTATCTGAAGGCAGCATTCTATTATGCAAAACATTTTGATGAAATAAAATCCATACTTTCTTTGTTAAATAGTTGAGAAGCTTTGTCAATAAGAAAAGCTAAAGATATTATAAATGGTGAAAACAAACTTGATGCACATTTATGAAAATTTCGAAATACTGAAAATAGAACCCCAATGCAGAAAACAAAATTTATCCTTAACCGAAACATTTGAAATATTCGATGAGATGAGAGTAGTTTTGAGTTTGATGTTTACACAAATAAAATTAGAAAATGTTATGAACAGAAATTCCGACTTTGATACCATTAGACAAATATCTGAAAATATAGGCCAGGGTACAGCACATGCTATACATGAATGTTACAAGTTTGCTCCCCTCATCGCAGCAGATGTGGAAAGATCTTTTTCTTTATATAAATGGATATTAGACTAAAAGAAATTCATTGAAGCCAGAAAATATTGAAAAAATCATGATTATTTATTTCAACTCTAAGAATAATATCTTTGAATCTAATGTTCCAAATGTTTTAGGAATTGCAACTGACATCGCAGCTGATGTAAATATTAGATTACCTATGAAATGACCAATTTTATTACTGGCCACTTTGAGTTTTGGTGTCTTCTGTTCTAATTTGAATTTCAAAATAAAACAATTGCGTCTAATAGCTATGATATTCTTATTTCAAAATCAGTATTTTATTTGTTTTTCGGTACCTAAATTTTGTTCATTGTCTTGAAAATAAAATGGATAAATAGAAAATTCGTGCTATTTTTGAATATGAGTTTTGTGGCGGCACCAACGCAAATCAGACAACTCACAATATCAATAGTATGTATGGGTCAAACATCACAAACGATCACACTGTGCATCAATGGTTTGATGGTTTGAATGCTTCCATTCTGGAAATTTCGATCTGCCCCACGAAAAACCTAGGACCAAGTTAAAGGAATTAATGATGAATTAAAGGCTATAGTGGAAGCAGATCCATCTCAAAGTACAGCAGGGTTTGATGTTAGTGAGTTAAAGAAGCTCGACAAGTGGGTACCATAAGAACTGAACGAACAACAGCAACACGTCAAAGTGTGCACTTTGTTATTGAACCTTCACAAAAATGAAGGAATTTTGAATTGCATCCTGACTTCAGATGAGAAATGGATGTTATATAATAACAGCAAATGTTTGTATCAATGGCTGGATCCAGGAGTTGCAGCCCAACAATGTCCAAAATGCAAAATAACTAAGAAAAAGCTATTGGCATCAGTCCTGTGTCGGTATTATCCACTACAGTTTCTTGCGAGCCGGTCAAACGATGCCAAACAATGTTGATGATGCAGATGTGTACTGTAAGGAGCTACAGACGATGATGGAAAAGCTGGCAACAAATCACCAAGTTTGGGCAATGGCTCATTTTCACTTCTTCATGACAATGCCCACCCTCACACTTCACATGCGACAGTTTTAAAACTTCAAGACCTGGAGACTCACTCACCCACCATACTCATATCGGGCCTTTCCCCGACAGATTTCCATTTCTCTCAAAATTTCGACTACTTTTTGCAATGAAACAATTTGATTCTGAAGTAACTGTGATTAGGGCTTTTGAAGAATTAATTGATACTCGTCCATGAGACTTACAGGGGTGGCATCAATCAACTGCCCATGAGGTGGCGAAAGTGTGTAAAATGTAGATAGTATGGGTCAATAATTCGACTAACATAATAAACATATTTTAACACAAAAAACTTTTCAGTATCTCATACAAGTCCGTGATTTGATAGGTAAGCCACCTAATATTTCAGATATACAAACAGAATAATTGAAAAGATAATGCTCAAAACAATTCAGAAAATGTTACTATTCTGTGTACTTTTATTATATTTATATTTTCACATTTGTTAGAGTAGCACAGATTGAAAATCTATTTATGCTATGTACCTAAGTTTATTTCGCTATGTAACTGAGTTTACTGTAAAAAATAAAATATTTTTAAACGTATTTCAGTTTTCTTGATATCCTCACTACGAACTATAAGCCTCTTAATAATGTGGGTATATAAAATATATCTATTTTCGATAATCCGATACACAATAGTAAAGACATACTTGCAAGTAGGTACAACATGATTAACAACCAAATTTAGAATCCCGGGGTATATGGGGTATTAATATACCCCTAAGCCCGACCACTGCTTATAACGTAAATGAATTCAAATTACAGTCTATCAGAAGTGATGATATTCTATTGAAGCCCAATGCCCATTTAGTCGGCTGCATTTATTAATTTATATATTAATTGTATTTTTTATTTATTTATTTTATTTATCTATTTAATTTGCAACCTGTAGTAGATAATTATTGTATAATAACACCCTACTAGGCCATAACAAATGTTACATGGTAGCAATGTTCTAATGCTTTTGAATTATGTCTATATAGTAATGTATATATATATATATACGCTGTGTGATGTCGGCCGGCTATAGAATAGCACCGTCCCATCTCTTCTCGTGGCTGTCATAAAAAGCAACTAAGCAATAACATAACGGTTACCACAAGCTCCGAAGGGCTACACCGCCTCTAAATGAGTGAACTCGCCAACCAGCTTGGCCTGAGTGGCGTTTTAAGGCCATATATCCCTCATGCACAAGCCAATGTGCATGTCAATGCACCCTATGTCCAGCAGTGGTTATTGAAAGAGCTAAAAGTATGCCCAAAGTAAGTATAAATATTTATAAAAATAGATTATAACATAGGATACATAGAGTTGAATTTTGTTAGCATGACAATGCCACTCGTCTACATGAGCATAGTTTCGGTGTATACAAGTAGTAGCTTGATAAGCTCAAATCTGTTAATATGAAATGTATGCAACTGCTATAGCGATGACTCCTGCATGCTGATTGAAATTATGCAACGTTATAAAAACATATTAAATAGTGAAATAAATCTATACTTCTTTAAAAAAACTCATGCTACAGTTCAAATACACTTATGATTTAACAAAAAAACTTCCTTTTTTCAGTATGTCTCCTCTTCTCATCACTCATCACCAGTGGAGATCTAACACTACCCGGCCAGCGGGTAGTAGCCCTCGCTTTGATTCATGATATCTACAAAGTAGACAATCCCTTCAGTTCTCTTTTCCTACATTTGTTGGAAGGAAAGCAAGGGTTGTTGCCATTAGTGCCACAGGAAAGGCTGTTCATCGGACAATTATATGGATTCCTGCCAATTAGCCCTAAGGATGTAAGTGATTAATTCCAATAATATTATTAAAATTCTGGTGTGAACCGTCTGACCAAGAATGGTGATACGCATAAGAGCTATCGACATACGACTCATCAGTATATATAATAGGTCTTCCTTCTTTATATTTTTCAATTTTTTGAAGATATTCGATTCTTTGAAATCTGATATTCGATTTTTCAATTAGTGGTCGTCTATTATTTTCAGTCCTTTTCCATTTGGTACCTACACCTTTTATAATTCGCCTAAGACGCTTCAGATTCTCGAAAATTTAGGCCATTCTGTAATTTACTTCGCAGTTTTCCTATAGTAAGCAACTCTTTCTCAGTGATATGAAAATTATGGATAGCCCTTTTTACATACACCCTTATCAAAGTTATCCAGTTATGCCTTTTGTTTTTACCAGAAGTTCGAAAAACTGCGAGAAATTCGGAATCTCTTTCATCTTACAATTCGTCTCACAGTGAACTTAGAAGTATGCGTTGCCGCTGCGGTCCATTTCACACATTGTTTTAAATTAATTACCTAGCCATTATCAGCCTCTCTTTTCATAAAACAATATACGTTGTAAACCATTTTTCTTTCTTTTCTATGCAAACCCATTTTGCAATATTCGTAATTAACAAAAACTTTTGTGTGCGACTTTACTTTCGGGGCGAACAAAACGTCGACTCAACATGGCACTGACGTCGACTGACGAACCAATAGCGCGACGGCACTGACATGTGACGCGTAATCCCCCGCCGCACTTCATCTTGTATCACTAAATCATAGAGTACATACCCAATAGAGACGAAATGATACTCATTTTGTTTGAAAATATTTCCGTCAAATCACCCCGGTGACAACTGCGCTCTGATTGGTCGACCCAAGGTCAAACATAAACTCTAGTGTTGGGCACGCAAATATCGATATCGAAAAAAATTGTTTAGTGGGACGGCATGGTAAATAACACTCTCTTGTTTTTTTATAGAGATACAATGTATACGTAAATATTTAAAATTAAATGAATAAAATAATTAAAATAGCATTATTCCAACTATTAAATACTACCCAACAAGAGTGAACAAAATTGATAGTTTACGGAATACAGAGCACATGGAAAATTTAGATGATAGGAAAACTTCCTAAATAGTTGTATTTAATTAAATAACGTTGTGAAGATAAAACAACATTTTAATAGGTAGGTACTTATCATTTAATAAAACAATTTAAATCGGTATAATGGTAATTATTATACATTGCGTTACTGGTTTTTAAAATGAATTAATTTCGTGTAAATTCTTCTTACAGCTTGTTTCTCATTATTTCCTCCTTTTGCTAAGGAATGCTAGCCTTGTATCTATATATTTTTTCATTACGCTTTTAGCCAAATCAATTAAATGGTCTGTCTCTTCTGCGTAGTATTGGTGGTACTGATATTCGGGAAAAAATAATTCTCCTACAAAGCTACTGACAGTCTTGTGGACTAAGAAGTCGCTTGTATATTTTCTTTTGTCCACGCTATTAATAAAAAATTTTTTTATAAATTGCTCAGAACGACGGCAGATTTTTTGCACACTAACCGAAGGATATATTAAGCCACCCTTATCTCTGTAATAAATTAGACTTCTCTTGTTTTCTGACAAACATACCAACGCTTCTATACAAGTGCCATATTTAATGCGTTTAACTAGTTCGCTAGACACATATCCTGCTATGTATTCTATTACATTTTCTGAAAACTGCGAAAGCTCTACAGTTTCCATCAAAATATTAAGATCGTTTTGGTTTTCCTATTACTTTTTTATTCTAGAAAGTAAACGATGACCTCAAACGTTCAGGTGTCGATATTGTCAAATAACGTCACCTACTTATTTCTAAAATCATATCTACACTACTGCCTAATAGACCGTATTTTTCGATCAAGATCTGATATACTTAAAAAAATCGATAAACATAATATGTCCACCACTACGACGTTAGATCGACAATGGACATTAAAAATAAGTGCAAAGTTATTTTTTTAAATAAAATGTAATAAATATACCTACTTTACTCGTAAATATCGAAACATAGTTTCATTTTCTTAGTCCAACACTAGTAACAAGTTCGTAGAAATAGAAAGAGATGATGCAATGAGGTTGTAACTAGGTAAAAACAAGACGCATAGATACTTGTCAATTGTTTCATTTTGACGTGACCAGTTTAGCTTGAGCCGTGATAAAATGGACGTGAATTGAAAAATTCTATATTTATTGTTACTTACCGATGAAATGTGATGCCGTCTGTTTTAGAGTTCGATGTTTTACTATTTTTACCACACCAACGAATCGAACAGGAAGACATTTTAACAGCAAATCTCGTGTTTTATAATTATACAGAGACGTACACACAGGTCACTTTCTGGTGCCATACTATTTTGGTGCATGTGAGAGTTGATATTTATTATAGGCAAATCACTGATCAGTTACGGAATTGGATGGCCAGTATTACCGCTCCATAGGGTATAATACTCTATGCACTAAATAGATCGATAAATCTCTTACTGCGAAGGTTGACCGGTAGCGCTCTTTTTACGTGAAATGTTGTATACTCATGTATAGCATTTTAGAAGCATTGTAATAATGAGGTAGAAGAAGGCGACAGATACAAACCCCCTGATGGTAAGGCTGTCATCCATAGACATCCACAATACATACCGATATTCCAGGGTAAATTGTCTACCTTTGGAAATTTAGGAGTGAATTAGGAAACGATTGGGAAGAATGGGAAATAGTTGGTTTACACCAACACAGAATGTTACACAACACAGAAGTTGGTAACAGAATGAGACGTTTAAGTGGATAAGAAATCTATATCAATGGGCGAAAGATAATACGTGAGCGAGCACTAATAAATCTTAATACTCGAGCGTTAATACGCTCGTTAGCATTATAGATTCGTACCTTTAACGCTTAAGGATTTAATAAATGCAATAAAGCGACCTGTTAACAATAAAAAAATGTATTATAATATTTACGAGTATTTACGGCTCAGCGCTCATTTTGACATCACGAACAACATTTGCTACTTTTCTTCATATAAAAACAGTTTCACTGTATGATTTTAATTTCCAGATATTAAAAAAAACAGCGAAACAAGTGATGCTAACCGAGGTGTCTATCAAAGATCTAGAATTCGACTATAGTCCACTACAAGCTGTAGTGGCTGAGCGAGTCTCTGAAATGAGCTCTATGGCCAGAACGACTGCACCAGCCCTCATACCACTTAGCGATGGGTATGTTTTATTCTTCTTCTGGCTGGAAAAATATTTATTTACCTTTATTAGGTTATCAACAGATACAATATAAAATAAATTTTATTAATAACAGATAAGACTAAAACTAATGACAGGTGATCAATATACAGTTAATAAATTTGTAATAACATCAAACAATTAAACATTAAAATATTGAATCATTATAATGAGATAGCGCATTAGAGGTTATCGTTATGTATAGTTATTGTATTATAACTCCTTTCACTAACACATTGGTTCGTTTCACAGCAGTCTTCTTTGAGAGGAAGATGACTCGGCTAATCAGATCTGGTCAATCAACTCACATCTGTTTATTGTTAATGTTAATGAAATAATAATAATTAATAATCCAGCTTTACTAAGCCTCACTCTTGTTCTTTACAGAAGCCCTCCCAATCGCATGGCATTGAAAGAGCTTTTAGAAGCTTTAATGTCTCACGAGTACAAACCTTTACACCGCACACTGAAAGCTGCAGGACCAATTCCACCTCCGCCATTCCTGCTCGAAAACAAGGACATACCACACGCAAACGAAGTATGCGATTTTAGACTTAAGGCTCGTTTACACAAGGAGAGTTTCTCGGACGGTTCAGGCGAGAATATTGTATACGATTCTCGTATGTGACCAAACTACATATAATTCTCGCCTACGACTGTTCACACATTGATAAAAACTTTTGACCGATTTAGAGAAACTCATCTTGTGTAAATAGTTGGGGTGCTGGTGGCAGAAACATTTAAACGA
The DNA here is from genome assembly GCA_914767545.1 of Sesia apiformis. Taxonomy (NCBI): domain Eukaryota; kingdom Metazoa; phylum Arthropoda; class Insecta; order Lepidoptera; family Sesiidae; genus Sesia; species Sesia apiformis. The sequence continues at coordinate 1,397,648 of OU611964.1, forward strand.
TTTGCTCGTGTGCCAGCAGTGGATAGTAGTGTAAATCTATTTATAAGAAACATTAATGTCCACGTCTGCTTTGCTTATCGCTGCGTTATCAATTAACAGCTCATTGAAAATGTAAATAAGGGTCCATAAGTCAATTGGTCACATTTTTGTTTTAACACATATTTCTTTGTTTAACATTGATATAAATTCAATTGCCAAACATGTTTCTGCGTTGATGATTTTTTTTTATTATTTTTGACGGGCAAATCATATACCTAAATTGTCACCAGGTCCCTAACTAAAATGACATTTAATTTTTTGCTAACGAGATAACTTTGTATCAGCGGTCATTCAATTCTGTATATCCCCTTATAGGCAAAACCAACTATCTGCCAGTTCTATTAAATAATGCTTTCATTGGAGGTATATCTCAAGTGTGTTGATACATTGGAGGTATATTTCAAGTGTGTTGATACATTTGAGACATGTCTCAAGTGTATTGATACATTTGAGGCATATCTCACGTGTGTTGATACATTTGAGGCATATCTCAAGTGTCTTGATACATTTGAAGTATCTCTCAAGTGTGTTGATACATGTCGAGATTTTTGGAACACTTTTACCCATCGTCCTTTCATAGATTTCTGTATACAGTGTTAAAAATTGAAGAAAAACTCGAGAATTAAGAAAGAACGGGAAATGATTCATCGTATCAGAAAACTGATTTTACCTATAGAAAGAGCTCTAAAAGCAGAATCTTTTCGTATGTCGCACAAACTCGTTTTTGGGAAATTTTTTAAATAATCGATTTTGTTCCTAAGGGCACTTCATTTTTTTTAAATACACTTAACATTAGCATATCTTTAAAAAAATCAATGTACCTATATTCTTTTTTTACATTAAATGCAATAAACAATTTATTTGCGAGTTTCGAACCCCACTAGAAAGGTTACACACCTAAACTTACTCACTTTGTGGCTTTGAATTTGAAAATTTTGTTTTTTAAAAAAAAGTAATGTGACCTTTAACAATTGAATGAACTCAGACCTAGAAAGAAAAATTGAAATTCTAAACATTGCTAAGGTTAATTTAAATATAAAAAATGTAATACAATTTAAATATAAAATGAAGGTCCTATTTCACCAGTGGCAGATCCAGGATTTTGGGTTGGGGGAAGGGGGGGGGGGGGGCTTGACCCAGCTGAGAGTAAGTGCCTAGGCTTTATCAAAGTAAACACTAAAAAAGCCCACACAATTTTATTTTGCTCATTTAACGCATAGCGAGTCTCCTCGGATAACTTTTTGCAAATTCTTCAATGACTTCAACAGGTTGAAGTCTGCCAGATATATCTCTATTGAGTTTAATTTGAGATTTATCAAGGGTGGACCTAGATGCTTTTGGGGAGGGCTTGAGCCCCTTAGAATGGATCCGCTACTGTTTCTCACCACCTGATAAGGTTGTGTATCATCGGGAGATGATAATGTATCGGGAGAAAGGCCCTTAGGGCCTCCCTCACCATCTCCTGATAAGGTAACAATCTGATAGATAAATTATCTGCTTATTAAATCTAGTTGATAATGACATACTGATAGAGTATAACTGGCTTACTGATACCTCCTGATACCTTATCAGAAGGTTGTGAGAAAAGCCCTAATTAAATTAAATTTTCATATAATTAAATATCCTGAGTTAGATTGGTGAATAACGCTGTAAAATCCTACTCAGGACATAAATAAATCTGTTTGTTATTTTTACGCAGGTTGTGTGGAAGGACCTTGTCAATCGCGGTCAGTATGTGCCGTTGTATGACTTAGAGTACGATGGTCTAGTAGGCCTCAAGCCCCCCGAGAGGATCGACCGCCGCTCTCACGCTAAAGAAACGCCGCACAAACCCAAGGTAATTTTGGTCTGCACCACAGATGATAGAAACAAGAGAGATTGCCATTACTGCAAATTAAGACGAATACCGATGACGCCACTTTCAAATAAGTGTGCGTGTCAAAACACTAACGCGAATATTTTATGCTGCATATGTTAAATCTAACGCTCCGATTCGCACGCACACATGTTGACAAAAAGAATACTACACTCAAACTGTGAAAGCGATATGAACATTTTGAGCAAATCGCGGAGTCGTCCATCTGCCCGAAACACCAAACTAGTCTGCATCAAAATTTAATAAATATGTCTACGTGCAACGTAGTAAAGTCCTAATAAGTGCAACTTCTTAAGTCTACGTTGCATTTATTTGAAGCCATTAATCATTTGGATTTTTTTCTATCTCTGAACGCTCTGCGAGAGCAAAAACCACAAGACGGATGGTAACGACATTTAACATAGTTATAACTAGGGCCCGGATTAATATGTAAATACATATTTTTAATTTAAATGGTTTTCGTTCTTAATTTTATTTTCTACATAAATTATGATATTTGGATCGTGAAAATTTAATTTTTCCATATTTTTCCATATTTCAAATATAAGTCCATATTTTACGAAAAAAAAAAAATAATCCATATTTTCATCAATCCACGTTCAGCAGCGCTGTGAAATGCCCAAAAACAGGTAAGTATTACGTTCGCGACAACATGTTGGGGAACATGGCTGACAGCAGTTGAATACTACTCTGAACATTTTAATAAAATTAAAACTATTATTTCTGAATTGGAAGACGAGGCTGCTAGTATTTTAGTCTCAAAAGAACTTCTCGAAGATGAGACTCTACGTAAGGATTTGGTCTACATTAAAAGCAATTATTGCTTTTTATCACACCAGATAAACGCACCCGAAAATTTTTCCACTTCACTAAATCATAATTTGAAGATTATCGAAGCAATCGAAAAGAAAGTTTTTAAAGCAGAAGGCCCCGTTGCTGAAGTGGCTAAACAAAAATTAAGCTATGTACTGGAAAAAAATAAAGGATTTCATACGCTAAAAAAATTAACAGCATGCTGTGCGTAACATTAGACGGCAACCTAGACGTGTCCTATTCACTTGCAGAATTATGCAAATATACGTATGCTCCAATCACATCCTGTGATGTTGAAAGATCATTCAGCCAGTACAAAGCATTATTTCGTCCAAACAGAAAGAGTTTTAATTTTGAAAATTTAAAGAAACACGTGATTATATACTGCAATTCAAATAATGTTAATGAAACGGAAGCTGAGTAAAATTGTATAATACTTTTTGATTTTTCGCAATAAACAGTGTTTTTTTGAAACTATTGTTATTTTTAACTACATATTTTTCCCATATTTTAGATTTTTCGGTCCATATTATATGTACATATTTTGTAATTTTTAATACATATTTATCCGAGCCCTAGTTATAACTTATGTGTCGGGTTAATATTTAGGGTACTTTTTATCCAGATCCATTGTTCCTACGGTAATCATAAATCCACGCGAATGAAGACGCGGGTGCTGCTAGTCGAAGATACGATTTAAAGTAGTTAATTACCCAATTGTTGAAAATCCGTATCCACTTACCCACTATATAGACTGTTTACTTGTCTGTCACATGATTTCCATAAAAACCGTAATCAAGCTTCTGATATCCTTGTTTTCCAGGAAGAGAAGAAAGAGAAGCAAGAAGAGAAGAAGTCAGAAGAGAAAGAATCTTCATCAGCCGTGGCCGAAGCTAAGGAATTGACTGCTTTAGCTCTGAAAAGTGCATTAAGCGTACCACACCAACAAAGACTACTTGCCTTACTCGATAGGGACCCTAACATCGTATATGATATTGAAGTCGCGCCTTATCAGGTATGTTTCGCTTCCCAGGAGGGGAAAGGGGAGAGGCAGATATGCTGCTCAAGTTATTTTTTTAAAATTTATTTGTCTTTCAAGATTTATATACTACAGGTTTATATAATTTAGATATTTTGCCAAACATACATGCAGTACATTTCAAGGTAGTGTTCTGTGAGAGAGGGGTAACGTGAGCTGTCGAGTACGCCCAGCGGCTGTGGGAATGCAGCATGCACTCTCCCCCTACGAACATGCTCTCTTGACAAACATGCTCTCCTCAAATCCTTTCAAACGCTTGCTTAGCATAAAGAATAAATCCTGAGATATAATTTGTGCCAAATGATACAATTACTCGAAATACGCAGTTTTTGTTTAACTCCGCATGTAAAACTGTACAATTAAACTCATCCCAAAGAAATTATTATTTATTTTCCAAACGTTAATGTTTAAAAAAATACTTCTTATTATTTTACAAAATATTGTGCTTTTTGATATATATAATTGTTGTAGAATATCACCCTGTTCTCAACTTCACGCAGAGCATATTAAAGATAATAATAAATAATCAAAATAATGAGCATCGAATATTTTATATGTTAAAGCTTCAGTAATGCATAGCGGTAACATTTTCCACGTGTCAATGTTCTGTCATGTGAAGTGATATTAATATACACAGCTTCAAGTATCGAGTACAACACGTGCCACTCAGGTTTGCCGGTGCGTGGAGTGCAGCCCCCCCCCCCCCCCCCCACCACCACTTTCCGCACTGTTGTGTCGCCCTGTTAGTACCTACCGTCTTCAACGTCATCGTGAGCGCATGTATTTTTAACGTCTGCCTGTTTTTGATTTGTTTTATTTTTCAGTTCAGTTTTAATTGAGTCCGACTTCACAACATCAGCGGCATACCCGAGTGAAACAGATTGTACATTAATACAAATTTTAAAATTTGCAATATAGATAATAATTTCAAAGTATTGCTATAAGTTAATAGAACAATGATAGATGAATCCCATGACATACGTATTTTTTAATAAAAACATTAAATTCAAACCGCTCTCCTGACTAGTTGAATTTTTCGAGATGTACCGGTACATTTCACGGTAACATTCAACGGTTTCACAGTACACAGTTATTTATTTATTTATTTATTTATTTATTTATTTATTTATTTATGTAATCTACAGCCTTTTATGTAACTTAGAGTTACAGTTTCTACTTACAGTTAGATATATATTTCGGCATTGAGTAGCGTTATCAACATTAACTTTTAAACACTGGGCGAGGTTAATAAGTAAGACCTAAAGAAATTTTGATTAATATTGGCATGTACCAGTACTGCGGCATATATGGACTGTCCACATATCTATACTAATATAATAAAGAGAGAGTACGAATTTTGTGTTTGTGTGTATGTGGGGGGTAATCTCCGGAACCACTGCACCTATTTGAAAAATTCTTTCACCATTTCAAAGGTACATTATTCCAGATGGACATAGGCTATATATTATGTGCCAAAAATTGCCACGCATGCCGGGCACAGCTAGTACATATATAAAATCGCTTTATATAAAATGAATATTATATGCATATTTACTTTTATATAAAATCTTTCTTTTCAGTTGCCAGATTTAGTGGAAAACAATCCAATGGTAGCTATTTCCGTGCTATTGAAGTTGATCCATTCGCAGCAAATTACAGAGTATTTCAGTGTTCTTGTCAACATGGAAATGTCATTACATTCAATGGAAGTTGTGAACAGGTAAGCATATTTGTACATTTTCCGACTTCATTATAACTATACATATTGTTAAATCGTAACAAATCCGTTTTTGTACATTAAATATTTTTTTGAAATACGAATGGTACAGAATTCAAAACATTTTTTTTTCTGTCTGAACGTGATCGTGCTAAAAACTGCGGGACGGATTTTAATGAAACTTGGCATAGTTTTAGCTTATGTGACGGGTTACCATTTAGCCTACTTTTCATCCAGATCTTTCCCAGAGTTCCCACGGGAATCACATAAAAGTTCACGCGAACGAAGCCGCTGGCATCGCTAGTTAATTAATATGCAACGTGTCACCGACATAACGCAAACCTGAAATATGTCGATTGAATTAAATAAAACCGTTTTAGTGAAAAATAAAATTATTTTAGGGGGGAGTAAATCAAAAGTTACAAATGTAAAATTTTGTTGTTCTGTCTAAACGTTCGTAGCACTCATTACTCAGTACAGTGTTAATGACTGAGCGCCTAGGCGGTGCGGCGAGGGAGATGCGCGTAGAATGTAAGTGCACTCAAAATACAAGATGTACTAGAAATAAACAATAAGTTATGAAAAAGCCCACGTTACTCCTCTCTCACAGAAGACTACCTTGAAATGTACTGCATTTCCCACTTTATCTTATTCCCCTAATGTACGTACGTGTTTCGGTAGTGAGTGAGATGAGCCAGAGCCCATTCCCATCCTATCCCTCCCCATTTCCTCAGCCCTTTCTCCAAATTCATTCCTATATCTGCAAAGGTAGGCAGCGCATCCGGGGGCGTGCAAACGTTTGTCATTTTGGACTAATGTTGGCATGTATCGCGGATGTCTATGGGTGACGGTATCCACTTACCATCAGATGGTCTTCGTCCATAAAAAAAAATATTGTAAAAACTGCTAAAATCCATTCTACCCTAGATACTGAACTTTGTAATTTTGGCGTTATTTCAGTAATATGTTGTATAGACCGTGACCGAACAATTCCCGAAGCTATTCTGCTCCTGATTCCCCGAGTTAATTAAATGTATTTTTTTTTATGTACGAAGGCGGCAGACGAGCTTACACCTAATGGTAAGTGAATACTGTCGCCCATAGACATCCGCGATACATGCCAACATTAGTCCAAAATGACAAACGTTGGCACGCCCCCGGATGCGCTGCCTACCTTTGGAGATATAGGAATGGATGTAGAGAAAGGGTTGGGAAAATGGGGAGGGATAGGATGGGAATGGGCTCTGGCACATCTCACTCACTACCGAAACACGTACATATATTAGGGAAATAAGATAAAAAGGAAAATTGTTATTGATTTTTTAGGCTTCATGTTAAGAAATATGGCCTCGTGTTGTAATGTGACTTAATAATAGCTCCACCCCACCTTTTCTCGTGGGTATCGTAAATGGCGACTGAAGCTTAATAAATCCGCCACCACAAGCGCTGAGGAACCACACCATCTCTGAAAGAGTGGACTCGCCAACCCTCTTGGCAAGCGGCCGTACATCCCTCATGCACATGGCAATGCGCGGACATGACATGACATGACAATGCATGACATAACATGTGTGGACAAACTGCCAGGGCTCATTTAACGAATTGAAATAAAATTTAACGAATCGAAATAAAATTTAACGAATCGAAATAAAATTTAACGAATCGAAATAAAATTTAACGAATCGAAATAAAATGTAACTAATTGAAATAAAATTTCGCACAAAACTAGTTTGGGTCCTATATCATCGTTAAGTTTGAAGACGGATCAAATTGGTTCATTAGTTACAAAATAAGGATGGTGTATACTTTAAAAAAATCCAACGAAATACTAATTCTATATCGTTGGATATAATAAGCAAAGGAACTACACCACCTCTAAAAGACTGGATTCTCCAACCTGCTTGGCTAGCATGACGTTTTAAAGCTATACATTCCTCATGCACAAGACAGTGTATATATGGGGTCGTGTCGAGCAGTGGATGATAAAAGGGCTGGTTACATGTAAGGGCCTAACTTGAAATTCTTGACTTTGCGATGCAGCTAATTGAAGTTCTGAAACATTTTAACTTTTGTTTTCCTGTAGTTTGAAATGGTAAGCAGGACTTTACATGCTTGTCATTTCGACCTTTGTATTCTTATATTAAAAACTGATTCCAAACAATGTCTACCATTACAGTGAAATCAACGAGACACGGGCTTTGCATCCGTGTGAGTGGGTGTCGAATTGTCCAATCCGCTGTGGAAATGGATCGCATTGTACACTATTGGTGTGCACTCACAAACGCAAAGCTCGTGTCTCGTTGATTTCACTGTAATGGTGATAGTGGAATCAGCTGTGGAATTGCAGTGCGCACCCTCCTCTCCACCAAAAGCGTAGACATTGCCACTAAAAAGTATCCATTTGTAGGTTAACAACATCAGTGGACCTCCCAGTGGAGTTTGTCCACTTATACATAAGCAACTGTATATCCACCTGTGAGACGATTCGCGACAGATACATGCAAAACCGTCTCGTAAGACTAGTCTGTGTGTTCCTGCAGTCACTGATTAGGAACAAGATTATTAACGTTAAGGTAAGATTGTTTAGATATTAACGTGTTCTATAGATGCAATCGTAAAATTATTCCTGTAAATATATACGTATGTACCTGTGTATATAAGTGTCTATATATTTTATTATGTACACATTTTATTTTAATAATACTCCCATTATTTGTTTCATTTATTTTTAATTTTCCATCTCCTTCCTTGATTGTATCGCCGTCATTATCATCGTTCCTCTCCTGACAGTTGGCTCGCAGACAATGACAGATTTTTTAAGGGGAGAGTGCACGCTGCAATCCAACAGCTGCTGGGCGCGCTCGACTGGCCACGTTACCCCTCTCTCACAGAAGACTACTTTGAAATGTACTGCATTTCCCACTTTATCTTATTTCCCTAATGTACGTACGTGTTTCGGTAGTGAGTGAGATGTGCCAGAGCCCATTCCCATCCTATCCGTCCCCATTTTACCAACCCTTTCTCCAAATCCATTCCTATATCTCCACAGGTAGGCAGCGCATCCGGGGGCGTGCCAACGTTTGTCATTTTGGACTAATGTTGACATGTATCGCAGATGTCTATGGGCGACAGTATCCACTTAGCATCAGATGTACCGTATGCTCGTCTGCCACCTTCCTCCATAAAAAAACAGCATTGAGCTGGCCCATAGTTCTTTGTGCAGTAAGGTCTCAAATTAATATTTATATATGGTAGATATTTAGATTTACGTTAACTATTTTTATAGCTGAGGGTAGAGAGCAATAAGTACAGCTTTTTTTGACATTTTTATAGTTATTAACTTCTCAAAGGCCTACTTTATTATATGGTAAAAAGAAATATATCCAATAAGTAATAATTTTACATACCAACATCTATAAAAGTTTGAATAAATCGTAATTTTTTTTACAAAATTTATGCCGATTGTCAAAATTTGGTATTTGGCCACAACAATAATGTTTTTTTTTAATGAGATTTTAATCAGTATTTTACGATTAAACAATATTGCAAGGCGCTCAAACGTAATGGGCGCGCAACGGTTCGGTAGACAACATCGAAAAATACGTCTGTGGCTAATAAAATAGCTGTTACTGCCCGTATAACAACTATTAATATAAGGTCCTAGAAAAATAGTGTGAAATATTTTATTATGTCGATCAGTAGACTAATACTATTATATCGAACTAAAAATTAACATTACAATAGGCGTGATGACGGATTTTGAAATCCGCTTCCATAATGTAGATTCACGTCTACTGTTTCCGAAAATAACATTATTTCAGCAATAAAATAACTTTTAACGCAAATTATGCATTTTTTTTCTATCTACTTTGAATTATGCGCGAAAACACTCGCAGGTGTCATGGCGTCGCTTGTGACGTTACGCCTAGGTAAACGTAGGTAGGTAAATCAATCGAAGTTCAAGCGACACGGTGATGTTCACTGAGGCGTGACGTCATTCGCTCTGATTGGCGTTTTAGTTAACATGGCCGAATGCAGTATTTTATACTTTTATTTTATTGAAAATATTATTAATCTCAATGTTTACATTAAAACTGGTTAATTTATTAGAATTCTTTCAACATATTTTTTTCTCTAAAATCATTTATTCTTTAATTCTTTAATACTGTCATCATGCCTATTAATTAAATTAACATGAGGTTATGGAATGCACCGCCAGCGGAGGTATTTCCGTTACGCTACGATATTGGGGCTCTTCAAGGGAGCTGTGAACAGGTTTCTGCAAGGTCGGCAAGCCCAAATACCCGCAAGCCCCCCGGCAATGTAGATGTCCATGGACGGCGGTGACCAATTACCATCATACATTCCGTCCGCTCGTCTGCCATCTATTTTATAAATAATTAAAAATAAATAATTGTTGATTATTTTACTTGTACGTGAATTGCATAACACTATCCACATTGGATCGCTCAGGTCTTTAACCCTTCTACGCTTCTGTCATAAGAATAATATATGATACAGGTGTAGAAATGAAACTCGCGCGCCGACCGCGTTCAAGACCGCGATAGCAGTCTACAGTTTCGTGTCGTTTTATACAAGCCGTCACTCAGGGTCGCGCCACGCCGCGCCGCCTGACGCCTTGGTATTTAGTTTTAAGGAAACCTAAAACTAAATACTTAACCTATTATAATTTAAATCTAAGATACTTGCCTGAATACCTACCGTATCTACTTATTATCTGTACCATTTTTGGGTGCAACTTATGTACCTAGTTTAAACGAATAAATCATTGAAATCAAAATAATAAATCAAGCAAACCCGGGTGCTAAAACGTGCGTAGAACACGTGTAAAACCATACGCGCACCGTTTTGAATTGTACTTTGATGAGGATAGGATAATATCAGATATCCCAAAAAAATGTCTTCAGGTCTATCACCAAAAATGGCATTCGCGCACACTTCTAAAGTGTGTCTACACTTGAGCGAGTGACAATAGAAGCCGTATTAAAAATAATTTCTTATGGTGCAGGTTGTACCTTGCTTTTTTATAAAACTTGATAAACAAACGGTTTCATGTTTTTTTATAATTAATTAAACGTTTTAATAACTATACAATTTAACTAGTCTAATAGGTATACGGACATAATAAATGAGTGACTACATCGCAGACAAATCGACATAATTATTATGTCAAATAGTAATACTAGAAATAAATAAATAAATAAGTGATGGCATTCGTGGGCGACAGAGGGACATTACGGGCTGGGGGGTGGGGACTGGGGGTGGGCGGGTGTTGGGGGTGGAAGCAGTTGTTTATTTCGCGGCTTGTAGGACACGTACAACGGTTCCCTCCCTTCTATACTTGTATTATTTACTATTCTTGTGCCGGTTAATTTCACATAGTCTATACCTATTTACCCGTTCTTAGTAAATTGAACTATGAATCAGTTGGTAGTTTGGTTTTGATTATAATTTTCCATCATACTTTTACAGGCTTCTTCTGTTAAATTAATGTAGTTCTTTTATTGAATACTAGCGATCCGTATTTTGCGATGTTGCCATACCGAAGTGCTCTTTACTGCGTACCGACTGCAATAACTTTACAAATATCAAATAAACTAGAACACTTTATTTCAGGAACTTTTCATAGAAGTGGAAGCATTCTGCGTTGAATTCAGTCGCATTAGAGAAGCGGCAGCCTTGTTCAGGCTGCTGAAACAATTGGATTCAGGAGATGGCATGACACATAAAGATGCCAAGGAAAACTAACATTATTAAGTCAAGGAAGTGTTATTCTGTGCAACCAACTTGGTCGTTTAAAATGCTCTAACAACTGTGACTCTAACAAAGTAAAGAAATATTGTGTGCAAGCATCTGGTTGGTTGTTTAGTACGCATAGACGACTAATTGCGCAAAACTAACAATAAAGAAAAGAGTAACAGTGTGCAAGTATTTGATTTATGAAAGCATAAAGCATCTGTATTATCAAAAAATATATATTATAGTCGTCAATGCATTCTAATAACACGTTTAAAATGCTCTAACGAATATAATTGATGCTAAGATCTAAGACTTATGTTCCAAAACATTCGAAATTCACTCTTTGACTTTATTCTGTAGCTTTTTATATATTACTAGCCGTCCGCGTCCCCGGCAGACGTTGACCTGCCTGTGTATATTTATTTACCTCTGTATATAAAATCACAAATTAATTTGTTTTGCCGTCTATATGATTTTTGCGATCGATTGAATTGTATAGAAGTTGATGTGCTGCAGCGCCATCTAGTGACGAGTTGCAACAAAGTGGATAGCGTAGAAACCTACTCCATGAAAAAATACATATATGCGCCAACTTTCATGGTGATCGGTCAAACGGTGCAGAAGTCTATTAATCTCAGACAGATATACCAACATCCATTTTTGTGATGGAAAAGATACATCTTATAAAGTTAGGCTGTCGACAGATTACCGATTTGACATATGTCAGATTAATGTAACTAGTGATGTGACTATAGGCAATCGTAACAGTGCTATTAAACACTTTTATTAACAGACAATGATAATACTTTCGTTGGTGTGATAGAATAGGGAATACTGAAATCAAAAAAATGCAATTGTGCTTAAAATATGTTTCATTGAGTGCTTTACATTATTCTGAATCAGAATCACGTGAACGTAATCGTCGTCGCTACTCGGTTACTTGAATAATTATTTCATTGTCAATTTTGGAATCAATCCTAATATCGCGGTCACTGTCATGCAAACTACATGCAGGTTCAACATTCTGTTAATGAAAATGGCGGAGCCGTTTTGTGGCGAGCTGCGTAATCTGTAATATATAAAAAAGAAATATTTATCTGGTGCTTAACATTTTAGTCTTCATGTATGGTGAATCCGCGCCGCGCCCACAGCGCCAAATACATATAAACGACTGATTGGTATTTATATGACATGTAATAGAAAATCTTTGTTTGACATCAACACACAAATATACCAAGATACCTATACTAATATAATAAAGAGGTAAAATTGTGGGTTTGTAGGTATTTTGGGGGGTAATCTCTGGAACTACTGAACCGATTTCAAAAATTCTTTCACAAATAGGAAGCTACATTATCCGTGTCTAATATAGGCTATATGTTATTTTAAAAATTTCGAAAAAAAATTTTGAAAATAGAAAAATTATAAAACGAAGCGAAGCGAGGGCGGGTCGCTAGTTTATTATACAGTACTGTGTTTAAAATGATAAAGAAAGTCGATTTGAACATGTACCTTTTAATTAATGTTAATATGTACCATATTAACTCACGTCACGGATTGAAAAAATAATAGTTATCTTAGTTAAGAATATTTAGGGCTCCAAACAATTACGTTTAGTGTAAAATTGCATAACTCTGTCATTTTCGCGTGAAATTTGTTTTGAAAGTAGGTATTAACGATGAAAATATTTTTGTCGTAATTTGTACGCCACTTCAAATATATCTCAACCAACTGTCCGTGAACTGTCAAATCGGTAATCTGTCGACGGCCCAACTATAGTATTGGCCAATCGTGTATTCGAACTAATACATACTTCTTTTGCATCTCATCATCAATTTATTCAATAGGCGACTAACGAGGTGGCGCCGACCACAAATATAACTAACAAACTTGTTCATTCTGTTGTAGTACAACGAATATGGTTGTACGAATATGGTACAACGAAGTCAGTGTAATTACTCGTTGATGAACGCAAAAACATTTTGTTATCGTGCGAACTGTCGAATTGAATATATGTAATTGTCTTTATTTCTCTCAATTTTTACATTTAAAATTTTGAGTAAGTTTTCACTCTCAATACAGATTGAAAATATGTATTTTGAAAACCAGCACCTCCTCTTATATACACAGATTTAAAGTTAGAAATTGGTGACAATTCACGATAAATTAGAAGATAACCTACTTTTCCACTAGATCATTCATTTGTTTTCATTTGGTCCAGTTCAGTTCTAGTTGTTTTATTTTTATTCGCTACTCGTACACCAAAATAATTTAATAATAAAAAAGGTAATTGTGTGTAAATAAAAAATATATTGAACACATTTTGTATGAAACTTGAATTATCAGAGCGATTTTCTTACGTTTTGGAGCGCAGCGGACAGAATAAATAGATATCTATTTTTAATTAGAATAATTCGTGATATTAGTTGAAGTATTTTTAAATATAAATTAATTTTAATTATAAGACATCAAATACGACATTATTATAGTCAGTTCCAATTCAATTTCCCCAAACTGTAAACAAACATAAATGAAATAGAGAGCTGATAATTGTTTACATATCCATATTTTTTTTTTCACTGAGAGTGCAAGTTTTCCCCTAGTTTATAGCTAAATGTTGAGATATTTCATTAATTTGATTTTGTTTTCGGGAAATTGGATTGGAACAGACTATACGTACAATATCCATCTGAGCAAATGGATGGTATTATTGTGACATTAGTTCATAGTTTCATGACCTCGTTTAAATAGAAACCTGCTCTAATATCTGATTTATAAGATTAACCAATAAAAAAAGGATTTTATCTGTACTTTTTTTAGATTTTTTTTAATATTTAAGGGATATTTTTAGGATCAACGCATCAAAACTTCAAAGAAAGATATTTTCTTTATTTATTTTGTATAATATAAATTATGTTTTAAATGTTTGACTAGGTTTTTCACGTAAGGTAATCGAACTTTAAAAATGATCAATGTAGAGAACTTTTCGTTGTCGGAGTGTGTCACGTGCTTTATATTAATACGGAACGTGGATAGAAAACTTTCCTCGTCAGCGACAGCCTGTCGACCCTGTGTCTGTCTGTGTCAAAGAGATGTCTCCAAATTTTATAAACCCGGAAGCTATAAATCTCGTCTGGAAGTAGGACAAATCCGGATAAAGTTGAACGGACGACACCCCTAGGCCCGGTCCATATTTTTAAATGTCTATAAGTTTTGCTCAGCGAGCTGTGGAGAGAGCTATGCTTGGAGTTTCTTTGCGGGATATAATCTGGGGGTCTACTCTGATTTTACGATTCCGATGTTTCGGGCCCGACCGAAGTTCCAACGAACGAAGTGCTATAACCCTACTCTCACTTTCCTTCGTTCGTAGCTCTATATATCGTGTAATACCAATTATTTAAAAGGTGAGATATTGTTATCGTCAAATTTGACGTTTGACCTCCCAAGTATCTCCTGCCAAAATCTATATTTCGATTGTTGTCTCGTGCGATGGGAGTAGTTTCAAATGTCAATTTAAGTTCGTTCGGGCCGATATATCGTAGTGAATATTTTCGTGGTAGGAATCTACTGAAATATTGGACGAAACTTCGTTTTTCGTGTTTTCGGAGTAGACCCCCTGAAACTAAGAGATTCGCGAAAGAACGAAAGTCACCGACATGGCTCGTAGAAGCAGCACGCTGAAGTGGCAATGGGCAGGGCTTTCTGGCGGGAACTCGGAAAGTGAAGTCGACTTTTTGTTTGATTATTTGCAGAAATTGTGCATTGTGCGTTTTGTAGTTTAATAGTGATAGTTTATTGTGCAAGTGTGTTTGTGCGTAATGTTTGTGATAACCTGATAACTGATAATCTAATAAAAGCGTGGGACTGCGTTTTTCGTGTCCTTCCAAGGAGTTTTCTTCGGTCCCCAGTGCACCTACTATCACTTTACTGAGCGTCTACTGCCTTACTTCGACGGAACTGGACATTGACAGGTTACGTTTAGGGCTTTGAAATTGTTTATTACGAGGAAAGCTTGACACTGACAGAAAATGCTAATTGTACCATTTGTCATATATGAAAAAAAAATGGGCTGGTCGTAATTTCCGCAGAACTGATGGGGTCCTGCGGACGTCCAATTGTTATAAACGTGTTTCTAACGATGGGTTAGACGAGTCCTCGAATGGACGCCACGTACCGGCAAGCATAGCGTGGGACGCGCTCCGACAACGTGGACTGACCATTTAGAGAAGTTCTCCGGTGGTGATTGGATGAGAAGAACCGAAGGTCGTGTGTAATGGTGAGCCGCGCGAGAGGCCCATGTTCAGCAGTAGAGAGACACAGGCTGGTGGTATGATAAAAACTTTACACGGTGTGTACGTTAGAAAGAATAGTTTAAGAGAGAAAACTTCTATACGAGTAATGCGATTGTTTTTGGTCTTCGAAGTTGTGTCCCGTGTCGAAGAACCCATGTCGTTGTGAGTTCCAAGTCCATTGCATTGTATCCATTTTAGTCATTTTCAAGATATCTTAATTATTATGTAATTTTCAAAAGTAATTATATACATACTTTATTTTGTAGTAGCTTGTGTTCAAAAACGCAAAGTCGCTATTTCACGTCGATATTTTACGATTGCGTCTATTTCTGTATTATGAAGATAGATAAAGATGAATAGAGTAACAACTATGTCTAAAGGCGATCTTTGGATGTTTCGTAACACACAATTCGGCTGCACAAATTAAAAACCAAGTATAGGACACTTGTGAAAGATCTAATTTTTACGTTTTTGGCCGTATCACATTTTATAAACACTTATCCACGATACGGATATATAAAGATATCCGTATCCATGGAATAGAGGTACGAATATAATATGATAGTATGGTCTTGTAGTCACTTGGGGTAAATTTAATTAGTTTTAGAAAGGCAAATACAAACATGTTTCTCCGTCTTACTGTAAAATTTGGCTCTATTTGAACAACCGAATTGTTGATATTTTAAAATAATATATAGCCACGCATAATAATTGCAGAGAGAGTCATTATATGAGGAATAGGAGAATGCTCATTTGTAGACCCCTAATTTTACGATGGAGTATATAATTGTATCCATGCGTCATCCATGTCTATGAATTACCGTACCTCTAATTGCATACTTTATTACGAGATACTTTTGTCAATATCGAAAGTAGAAACTATTCTATCAGTTTTTACAATAGGTTTTTTTTCTTGATTTATAGTACAATCCTTATACGAAAACATTGGTCATCGGCAAATCCGGAAACACCCGGACGCGTCGCGTCATCCATGTCTATGAATTACCGTACCTCTAATTGTATACTTAATTACGAGATACTCTATTGCATAGACGTGGATGACGCGTTCGGGTGGTTACGGATTTGCCGATGGCCAATGTTTTCGTAATGTATCTGTAACTATATTGACACAGATTATTTAGACTTACGACTTCGACCCGTACGTAGCCTTTACGAATCTTGTTTCGAGATTATTGTACTCGTATTTTAACAAATTTTACTTTACAACATTGAATAAAAACGATACTCGTTTTGGAGGAATTGAATTATATCTTGCTAATGTGATAATTTTTAAATAAAATTTTTCGCAACACAAACATAAACTAAATAGCATACTTCGTAAATGTTTTGATTTTTTCCAAAGCAAAAAAACTAACCTATAAATCGTTAATACCTATACAATTTTATGCGTAATCCCATATTGAATTAAAAAAATATTCATAATATTGAAGTTACTCAAATAGTGCTACATATTATTGTGCTAATTACACTACGAAATTTTCGAAATGGGCCTGAGCTCCACACTGTCGTGAGCATTCTCCTTTGTCTAGAAAATAAAAGAAGTGAAGCAGCAAATAAAATGAATTAAAAATGAAATGAAATACACATTTATAGTTTTAAGTATATTTGCCGTTAAACCATTATACCGTTGTTTGCAACTCACGACGCGTGACCTTAACCTTTACTTGCGGATAAATTTCCTTATACGCGAAAAGTAACTTTCGCATCAACCTATTTAAAGATATATTGTGAAGGATGTAAGGTATCTTTTTACGCGTACAGATATTTACTACTGCAAGCAAGGGAGACGCGCGCTCTTGAGTTGTAATAACTTTTAACTGTAATACATTAATTGTATTTTTCTACAATTTGCCAATAAAATCTAGGAAAATTATTTGTTGTTTTCTTTTAATTAATCGGGAATGGGAATAGTCAGATGCAATCCAACACATATTTGTTAACTACTCTTAGTGACTTATATGTATTACTAGTAGTGTTGCCAGGTCCAGTGTGTCAAATTTCGGGACAGAAGGTTAAAATAATCGGTATTTTGTTTTTCAAATCGGGACAGCTACAAAAAGATCTGGTTTTTGTGAATCATCATTTATATTTATCGGTCGGTCATTTTTTTAAGAAATAAAACAAACAAAATAAATAAACTTCATTAAAATATAACAAAATTCAAACTTAACCGTTTTGACTAATTAAATCGAATCATACTCATCTATCTAATTTATAATCTTTGCAATCATTTGCAAGTATTTTTTTTATAAGTAATTTTTAATATTTATTTTTTATTTGTATTATACTTTGCGTTATATTTCACTACTTTCAATAATTCTTTGTTTTTTATCGCACATTTATTAAATACACTACACGAAAACTTGAAGTTGGTCTTTATTTGTATCTCTGCTTCAACATGCTTGAGAGATAATCGGTTTCTTCTCTCGTACCAAATTATAATTGTTTGGGAAAATGTTCTTTCTGTTGCAGCATTCGAAGCCGTTAAGGATGCCATGAAAGCAAATATTTTTGCAGGTTGGGAAGATTTTGCGTTTAAAATAATTTGTGCCATTTTTGTAATGTCGTTAAGTCTTTGCTCTGTACTGCTGCTTTCACTGCGTTTTTGACGTTAGAAACTTCCTCATAAAGATCGTCCATTTAAAAAATGTGCTAATATTAAGTTTTTCAATAATATTAACAATGAATGCATAAGTTAGAATCGTCTTTTAGAGAAAGTGGCGTGAATAAATTCAGTTTGCTTTCATTGATGAAATCGTACCTTGTCTCTATATATATCAGAACATTTTTGTACCAAGCACATGTTTTTATTATTGAGGCTGTTCAATAGGCAGTTTTTTTAGTAAATTTCCGCACGTGAAGCCCAAAATTCATCATCAATTCTTTGCTTTAGTTTGTTAGTGAGTCCGGCCATTAATTATATCGTAGCCTTCGAAACACAATAATGTTTCGTTTTCAAGACTCAATACAGCGTCGTGAAGGACTTTTAATGCGTTTTGGAAGAAAGCCAAGTAAGGTTCTGTTTCGTCACTATTAAAAACGTTCCAGAGCACAGAGGGACACTCGTCTTCGCCCATAGTTATGAAGTAGTCTTTTAATATATCAAATAATTTCATGGCACGTTCTACAGAGGGCAGGAGAGATAATCATCGCGTTAAAAGTCGCAGGACTTACAAGTCATACACGTCGTTAGTGAAAAATCGGGACATTCGGCGTCCCGATCAAGGGTGAATCGGGACGTGTCACCAGACCCCTGAAAATCGGGACGTCCCGCGCAAATCGGGACACCTGGCAACGCTAATTACTAGACAAGCAGTTCTAAAGAAAAACTTTGTCACAACGCGGGTTGTGTCGGCTGAGGTGCGTGGAGCGGGAGGGGAGAATTTAATGCAGTGATTAACCGAACGCTCACGCAGATGCCACACGAAACAATCTTTGCCTATGTCCATGTTGTCTCTGAGAGTAAACTATTTAAATTTGTTTGATCTCGGATGTTTGCGCATTTGTAGTGAAATGATATGTATGTAAGCATTGCAATGTGAATATACAGGGGTACCATGAAAATAAGTCTCACCGATGTACCTGCGCAGTAGACACATTTTAGGAGCGCGGTAAACATCATTCCACCAATGGCAATGTGGAATATTTCGCGTGCTGAAATCTTGCGCCATTATTGGTCGATCGATTTCGCGGTAAATGGCGGCCGGTCGTGTCGTGCGTCGGGCGCCGTCTTGTCCATCAGTCGACTCTCAGATTGCAGACTGAACCTACGTGTCTCGACGATAATTACACTTAGTGGCAAATAAAGTGGTTACTGATATTTATTATGACTTCTCTTAAAAGAGGGCGGCCTTTGAAGAGTCAAACGAGAGAAATTATTGTAAATGTTCACCGATTTATGGAAAAAGAAGCACAAGAAGTCAAGAATCTAGTTTTTAATAAAGAGTATTTTCAGCAAATTATTAAGCGGACATACCAAGCGACTGGCATTTCTACAAAAACAGTTTCTAGGATTTTAAAAGAGAGAGAGAAAGAGAGAAGAGAGAGATAGAGAGTCCAAAAAAAATTCACCGCCTACAACTAGATGATTTTGATTATCAATTGATTCGACGAAAAATACATGACTTTCATTTAGTTGAGAAACAAGTGGTTACCTACTGTAAAATCGCTCCTGAGTAAATTACAAGAAGATATCAATTTTAGTGGCGGGAGAGAAACTCTTAGAAAAATTCTGCAGCAACTTGGTTTCAAATTTAGAAGAGTGGAAACGAATAGGAAAATATTAGCTGAAAAAGACGATGTGAGATTACTACGAACGAAATATCTCAGAGAAGTAAAGAGATGCAGAGAAAAAGGCAGAGAGATTATATATGCAGATGAATCGTATGTGCACACAACGCACACAAAGGAACGTGTCTGGTCGGACAGAAGTGGCAAGGGATTAAAAAAGCCTTTATCAAAGGGTCAAAGACTGATAATTGTTCATGCCGGTGGAGCCAATGGATTTATACCAAACGCGTTATTAATTTATAAATCTTCCCAGACAACCGGAGACTAAATAAATAAATAAATAGAGGAAATAAATAGAGACAATTTCGAAAAATGGATAAACACTAAAGTCATTCCTAATTTGCAACCAAATTCTGTTTTTGTCCTAGATAATGCAAGCTACCACAATACCTTAATAGAAAAAGCCCCAAACTCCAATTCTACTAAAAGGCAGATGCAATAATGGCTCACTAATAAAAATATAGATTATAATAATCCAGAATCATTAAAACCAGAATTGTATCAAATAATTAAACGGTGCAAACACGAATACGTCCAGTATTCATTAGACACTATCATGGAATCACATGGCCACAAGGTTTTGAGACTTCCGCCTTATCACCCCGATTTTAACCCAATAGAAAATAAGTCTCAAGTGTTTTAATTCTCAAATGGTCTCAAGTCAAAAGTCATATCAGCAAATTTAACGTTAATATGAATCTTACGGAATTAAGACGACTTTTAGAGGAAAAATTTTCGTCAATAACACCAGAAGATTGGCGCAAAGTTGTTGATCACGCCATAAAATGTGAAAACGAATTCATGACATTGGAACAAGCACTTGACGACCACATGGATGGATTTATTATTAATACTAACGACTCGTCCTCTTCGTCGTCAATAGATTCAAATGCCAGCAATACAAGCAGTGAAATAGATGGTTAACTTCCACTAGATTTTTTTTTCACAATTATTGTTTTTGTATTTAATTTTTCGTGTCTAATAAAAATAATATTTTTAGTGTAACGTATGTTTTTTTTAACTTTGAAGTTTAAAATTTAGTTTTTTTTTTTATTTAATATAGACCCAATTAAGTTGTCTGACAGTGTACGAATCGTGTGAACGGGACAGAGCGGGATGCACGGCAAGTAATATTCTGCCATTATCGTTTGCAAATAAAGTTCAATGTAAATTGTTTACAATTGTTTACACGTTCGGCTATTGTCGGAATTCGGTCTGCACTTTTCTGCGTAAACGAAGATCGTCGAAACGACTTATTTTCGTGGTATTACTGTACCTACATAATAATTGAGTGGGTTCAAGTAGAATGCCAATGTAATTAGCTATTACAATTACAATACATACATAGTATTGTACATACATAGTATCATCATCATCATTTCAGCCCTTGGACGTCCACTGCTGGACATAGGCCTCCCCCATTGTCCGCCATTTAGACCTATCGGCAGCGACCTGCATCCAGCGGGTGCCCGCCACATACATTACATACATTAATTGTATACAATTAGGTATACTTATACGTACTTATGAAATGCTATTCCTTCAGATTTCTTTGTCATTTGAGAATATTTTTTCCCATATCGAAGTATGCAATTCGGCATTTTCATAAATATACTATTTCCATTATCCAATATCTATAGGAAAAAAAATAATCAACTATCTGCAAACATTTATTTTCTACGTTCTATTAGACTTCCATTGTTAAGAAATTATCTCATCTGTATGGGTGTTTCATAAATTCTATGTCAATGTGATTCGTGGTAGGTATACTCGGTGGTGGTAGTCACTCTAGGTAGCTACTCGCTCTTCATGATTAAAGCAACTCTTTACTCTTAAACGAGAAAGACATAGGTACTAAGATGGCTAATAAAAACTAATAAAATTATTTTTAACAACTAAGGGTTTATTCAAAAACTAATTACATGAATAACCTAACGTAGATTCTAAATGGCATTAGCTACACTTGCCAGAAAATCCCTTATTTCTTCATCGGCAGCCACATCAATCGGGGTACAGTCCATTTCATCTTTTAAAAGTGAAGCCCCTGCATGAATTAAAATTTTTGTAGACTCAATATGGCCACAAGAAGCAGCATAATGTAAGGCAGTTTGACCACATTCGTCCACAGCATCTATTCCACAGCCAGCTTCAATAGCAGCCAGTAAAGCATCTGTTGCATCCCTGTCTGCAGCCCAGTGTAATGCTGTAAGTCCATCCTCATCGGCTTCATCTTTGAGTTGAGGATTGTTAGCTATAAGCTCTTTTATGCGAACTGCACAGTTCTCCCTTGCTGCATCAATGAGAGACATCTCATGGTTTAGTAATTCTGGTTCTGAAATCTTCCTCATAGAAGAGACAGCAACCCATGTTTCTTTTTTAGATTCCCCTGCGCTGCTTGTGTGAGCACCATATTTTGACACTAATTCAATATACTTTTCTTTTGCTTGATCTTGTGATAAATCTCCCAATGCATGCCAGGCATCCCATTTCTTTCTGCCTTTGCCATCCCACCAAGATGGTCTCAGCACGTCACATTTGCCTTCAGTCCCCTGCTTGTAATAGCCATAAAGTTCTAAAAGTTGGTCACTGTTCAGACTGCCCGTATTCGTACGGATATAATCAGCTGCTTGATTGAAGGCTTCATCTAGTGGAGATAAGTCATCTGAAAAATCAGAATCTGGATATTCTGGTAAAGCCTCTGCCATTGTGGAAACTACTGCTACAAAAGGTTTTAGTTATTTGTGGTTTGTACAGTTAAATTCAAGCCTTCAAGGGTGTGCTGTTGCTTATTTGTAGCATCGGCAGCAGCAGACGGGCTGACAAACTCTATGAAACCATATCCTTTACTCATACCAGTAGAGCGATCAAACACAACCCTAGCACTCTGCACTGGGCCAAATTGAGCAAAGTATTCTCTTAGTTGCCGATGACCAACAGTCCATGGCAAGTTGCCAACATACAAACGAGCCGCTCTTGCTGTGCTGGCCATACCCTAAACTGCAACTATTTCAAGTAAATGCAAAGACCGCTCGCCGATTAGGGCTCTGTAGTCCACGCCAGAGCTCTCACTTAAAGACTCCAAGTCCAGCAGCGTGCCCTTCAGGCCCCACTTCTTCAGAAGAGCTTCAATGGACCAGTCGGTGCTGCGTTCCTGGTAAGAACACAAAAATCGAGAGTCAGTGCCGTCTAATAGATAAGTGACTGTCGAGAGCACTTCCTCGAACTGTGACGGTTCGTAGAAACAGTCAGATGCTAGTAGTAAATCAACTGGACGTAAGGAGTGGACGTCAGATAGAAATAAGCCCCAGGCGAGGCCTAAAAGTTGTACGTCACGACCGGGGACTAAGCCGTTGGCTTCGCAACAACTGGATAAATGTCTTAAAGAGCGAGGAAGAGCTACACTGTCGGTAAGAGTAACGTGAGCTCCACACTTCGCAGCTAAAATTCCCGGTAGTCCCGTACCGCAGCCAAGCTCCAAAACTCGAAGGCCACGTAAATGTCTTCTCTGGGTCCACAAATACCAGGCTAAAAGAGGTGCAGATGGCCACGTGTAGAACGAGTAACCAGCCGACAGAAGCTCCGGTATAGCAATTTCTAAGTAATCACCTCGTATATCTCCGTTGCTAGAAGACTTGCCTCGAAACACAAACTTCTTTATTTGACCGCTCACAGGGCGACCATCACTCATTGCATAAGCATTCGAATATTTTTTTAATTTCGCCAATTTTTCTTAACTAGCAAAAATTGTAATGGGAAAAGAAAACGTCAATTTTAGTGTTGCAATTAACACCTATATAAAAACCATTTTCCTTAGTTTATTATCGTATTTTGGTTTGGAAGAGCATACAAAAGATCTATTTTCCCTTTATCAAATTAACTGTTTATGTATATTGAATCAATAACAATACTGCTTTATCCTTTTTTTAAAAAAACTTATTCACGAATGAGCAATTATAATTTTTAATACAATTTTGTCTAATACAACGTTTATTTTATTAAATAGTAACACTAAATAAAATTATTCGTTCTTTCGTCCATTTGTTCATTCGATCTATAGAGTTGGGGAAATTATCATAGACAAATGAAGTAGTATTTATAATTAAGATTTGTAAAGATATTAATGTATCAAAGTAAATAAAATAAAAGCTGCAACATAAATGATTACATTTGATTTTTGGTTTGAAAGGGTCAAAATATAAAATCTCAGTAAAAATCAAATGTTTCCTTGATATCGAATCTACAATTGCTAAAACTGTAAGCATAAGTATTTTCCTCATTCGAACTTTTATCACGGATCCATTACATCAACCAAAAACATGAGAGTAAGAGACAATGCTGAATAAACTAATTTTTTCTTAGAAGTTTTAGTGTAATAATTAATAAAAAAAAAATTACTGAAGATTTATTTTATGATGAGACGCAGACTGCAAGTATTTCTATAACTATTATGTCCTAAAAAGACAATTCTAAACCCGCTAACGTTTTAAACTGAGATCGAGTGGCTCGAAATTAATCTCTATGCAGATTACTCGTATGATCCTTAGTCTAAGGTCAAAAACGATTAAGAAAAGTTTTATGTTTTTCGTAAATCAATAAATTAATTATGTATTGATTGTTGTGATAAAATCACAGGTCACTGTCTTTTTATTCAGTGTCTAAATATTATAATGTTCGTACTTTACATCTCTATTTGACTTATACTAACTTTCATTCACTTTTCATACATTCGCTCCCTCCTTCAAAAACTTTTTAAACCCATATCTTCATAAACTTGTTGCCGCCTTTAACATTTTTATGATTTTAATTTATATTTATATAATCGTAAATTAAACAAAATAAGTGATAATGTCTGTAGCTGTTAAGGGTATGTAATATTTTTTTGATTGTATCAAGAATATTATTCGAATGTCGATCTGTTTACTAGTTTATTTCTTGGGGTCAAATTCCAAAATTATTTTAATTTCCTGTGTTACATATTCTGTTTCGTTTTTATACTTTACACCTTTTATGTGATAGAATTTGAAACTACAGTTGAATACGAAGACCGAGATTGATTGTTCCTGCAAATGTACTTTGAACTTTAATCTTTTCTTAGGTAGGTACATGTTATTGTACCAGAAAGTCCAGCACTCCAGTATTGCCTTAGAATAAATAGGTACTTCAAACAAACGGGCCCATTTATATGTATTATTTTTTTTAGATAGCGTTATAAACCTGTGAAGAATGCAGCAGATTCATGTTGATTTTTTTTCATTTTATGAAAGCATATCTATTGTACTACAAAATGAATATATTTATAGTTTGAATTCCCTTTCCTTAATATAAATAGCTTCTTTTTATTACGGAAAGAAGGCGGCAGACAAGCATACAGTCCACCTGGTGTTAAGTGGATACTGTCATCCTGCAAACATGTGATACATGCCAACATCAGTCTGCAATGACACACCTTGGCCCCTGGATGCATTGTTCACCTTTGGAGATTTACAAATTAATTTGGGGAAAGGTTTAGGAAAAAGGGGAGACGGAGGTATAAGGGTATAATCTTAGCTTGCATTTAAACAAGCAGCAAATCAAATTAACAAAATGGTCTATTTTTCAATAACTGAAGTAAATAATTATAAATTACTAAGCATGTCACTACCAATTCGATATGAATCCTGTTTTGTGGGACTAACTAACCTACAAATAAAAAACTGCTGTTTTGCTGGTCATTTAATTATTTTTCTTGATCATCCTGTCCTAGTCACAAGTCCTGCATTTGAATCACTCCAGTATCAATAATTTGCTATTGTAAGAATGAGTGTATTGTTTTGTCATTAATGAATTAACTGTCCACTGTGAATAAGTTTTTATTAATTAATTATGCTTCAACTTACACACTTTCTCTGTTATTGTTGGTAAAACAACCACTGAATGTGTGAGTGCTTGAGCGGTTGTGCCCTAAGTCAACACTATTGAATCTTAACCGATTTAGACTCAAGGTTTTAAGATTTATCAAACATAAAAAATTTGGATTACTAGCCTCACTAGCCTTTAACACTAGTCTCAAAGGTTTATTAGCGCTCACTCACCACTCGTTCTTACAACACTATCCCCTGTGATGTGACATAATCATTTTGAGCATATGGAGGATACTCAAAATGACTTATGGTGCATCACAATATCACTTAGTTTTTGGGCACCAATGGTCTACATACCCAAGAAAATACAATCTCCAAATGTACTAGGTCACTAGTTCCAATTTTTCTACAATCGACTGCAGAGTCGAGTAGAGTCAGTAGCAGTACTGACGTACTTACTTTTGTCAAAGACCTGTAAATATGGCATGTTCTATTTCCAGTCCACTGATCCAGAGTATGATGACCCGTCTCTAGATATAAAACTGGTTTACATGTGGTTCCTATCTTTGATTGAGGAAACAATAATCAGCTGTAAAACCAATGCATCAATGTCCATTCAATCTTATCTATAAAAATATCCTCTGTGCTTATTGAGAAGTGAAATAGTCGTAAATAAATTAGACTTTGTGCATATCAAAGTCCACAAAGTACTTATATGATTAAAGTCATCAGTTTTTGGCAAACAACAATGTTTACATGAGTGATGTGAAAACATGATTATGGAAATGAATCAGTGTGATTTTATTACAGAAAAAATATCACATTTTTAAAGTTTCTGTTGAGAAAATTTAAAGATTGCACCTTAATGGCGTAAATCGTATCAATATCTGTTCGAGGGGGGTTTAGAGGGGGAGGAGTTCACGCTGCAATTCCACAGCTCGCACTGTACTGCTGGCTAAGTTACTCTGAGCGTATTCATGCTCCTCGAGCGCTAAGCGCTTATTTTTACAATATAATATTTTGATCTACTTTTGCAAGTTGTTGGTAAGTACCTTGTAACTAGCACACCAATATTGAATCTTTGTTCTCAGGAGTATTCATCGTTGGCGCCAAGCGCACACCTTTCGGTACATTCGGCGGTGTATTCCGAAACACGACTGCCACTGAGTTGCAGACTATAGCCACCATAGCTGCGCTAAAGGAAGCCGGAGTAGCTCCAGCTCAGGTGGACACCGTGATCGTCGGGCAGGTCATAGCGGTAAGTTCGTAAACCTTAAACATCTCAATTCATTTAAAATGTATAAAACCATTCTAGTGGGAAGTAAAATTATTTTAGTGAATAAATAAAAAAATACAAACATGTAACGTTTTATAGTGGAGTGTAGGCTTTCTCGGCCAGTGTCCATATTAATTGAATCTTCCGGGCTACTTGGCCGAGGTCTTCTGGAATCTCTTCTCTTTCTTCCAAACATTTCGTCAACAACTGCGGTTGACATCTTCAGTGGCGACTGCGATCACTTTCGGAGAAATGTTATCTCTTCGACTTTTCGAGCGCACTGACGACTGTGGCGCACCGGTATTTATAGTGGGCGAGGGTAGTTGTGATTGTATGTGTACCGACGCACCGATATTTATAGTGGGCGAGGGTAGTTGTGATTGTGTGTGAACCGAGTCTGTTTTTGTCCCCCCCTCTCGTCTCTCTTCCCCGTGAGCTTGATGTCTTCGGAGTGCTGGATACCAGATATTACGGAGTCTTAGATTCTCTTTTTGTTAAAATTGTTAAAAGTCTCGGCTACCTCGGCCAAGTAGCCCGGAAGATTCGATTATTATGTAACGTTTTGTTATTCTATCTAAAACATTCATAGCGCCTTAACGGGCGCGCCCTAGGCGACTCATGTAGAATCCAACTGCGCGTAGAATAAAAGATATACTACAAATGATCAATAAATTATGAAAAAAAAACCTATTTGTAAAAAAACTGGTAGAATCAATTCTCCCAATACTGAACAGCCTATTTTCAGCATTTACGTTATATCAATGAGTATTTAAAGAACAATGTGTGTGTGTTCACGATTATCTCTGGATCTACTGTGAGAATTTTGTCACCATTTTAACTGTTGTGCAGCGAGTTTACCCCAGAAGGTTACAATAACTTGTATAAGTTAATAAGGTGGAAAGTGCATGCGGCATTCCCAAGCCGCTGGGTGCACTTGACTGGCCGTGTTTCCCCTCTCTCACAGAAGACTTGAAATGTACTGCATTTCCTACTTTATCGTATTTCCCCAATGTACGTACGTGTTTCGGTAGTGAGTGGTATATGCCAGAGCCTATTCCCATCCCGTCCTATCCCTCTCCATTTTCCGATCCCATTCCTTAATCTGCATAGGTAGGCAGCGCATCTATGGGCGTGCCAACGTTTGTCATTATGGACTGATGTTAGCATATATCGCGCATTTCTATGGATGACAGTATCCACTTACTATCAAGTGGATTGTATGCTCGTCTGCCGCCTTTTTTCTATAGAAAAAAAGTTAATTTTTATCAGCCAATAAAACTTCCATAGGATAGGTTGGAAATGGGTGCTGGTAAATTTCGCTCACTACTGAAACACATATTTACATACTCCGAGGGAATGGGATAACACTGGACACCAATAGATAATGAAAATCTCGAAAGGCAGAGACAGGTCCTCGCTGCACAGAGCAATATGCTGGCTAGGCGATTCGCTCACTGCTCGAAGGACGCTAAGGTGACGCTGTTCAAAACGTATTGCCAGGCGTTCTTCACCATCACCTATGGTACTCATTCAAGCAACTCATACAATACACTCAGAGTACAATACAACAACGCCTTTAGGCTTTCCGTATGGAGCGTCTGGCATGTTTGCGGAAATCAAAGTTAATGACTTTTTTACTTTTCATATATCTGAGATATATAGAATATAATAATCTATGAGAATATAATCATAGATATATACAAACGTTGTTATATTTATTTTTAATTGATAATGAATGATAAAGGATGTTTCTTCAGACATTCATATTCTACAATATTGATTATAATTTCTTTTGTTTTTATTATTAAATATGTACCTAGATTTTTACATATGTATTCAATTGTGTAATTTTTTTATGTTATATTAATTAATAGGGGTCTCTAACCTGACGCAAAAATAAAATAAATAAAGTGGGATATGCATTATAAATATTTTAGGTTACTTTGCCTTTGCCTAGGTATTTGGATGGTGGTGTAATATTGTAAGGACAAATAATAAAGTCATCTAGATATACCAATCTAGACACACCGACAAATTGATATGGAAGAATCTTATTATATGTTTGTCACTAGCTATGTAAGATGTTTTGTACGGCATAAAAATCGTTTTAATTGTTCTATCGTGTATTTGGCCCAGTACAAAATTTTAGAGTCATTGACATAGCACAAAATTACGGCCACGTCATTTTGTGTTGATGTGCTAACAATGTACCGTATTATCTAATCTGTGACTTAACAATTTGTTAATTGTGACATTGTAACCTCACACCATCATGCATATTATTCACTTGTATAAAATATATCGTCTAGTTGTTCACGCAAATCTCGCGATCTAGTCGGCCGATTTTGCTGGTTTTCAGTGTTATGTAGTGTGTTGGCGCATGGTGTCCGCCGTTTTTGGAATAGCACCACCCCGTCTCTTCTCGTGAGTGTTGTAAAAGGAGACCATAGGATAACAAAGTGGCTACCACAAGCCCTGAGGAACTACACCAACTCTAAAAGAGTGGACTCGCCGATGCGCTTGGCCGGAGTGCCGTTTTAAGGTCACACATACTTAACGCACAAGACAATGTGCATTAAGACGCCCGTGTTTAACAATGGACGATAAATGGACTGGTTACGGTATGCGGGGAAGGTGTAGCTAGTTGTGGTATAGCCTGACCAAGAAAATAAAAACCCTCGCCATGATGCATAAAACTAATAGAACTAATATCTTCTACTGGCAACACTAACTAGCTATGGGAAAAACAAATGTGGCGCCCCCACAGCAAGTTTTTTTTTATTTTTCTGGTCAGGCTTTACAATATAAGCGTAATAATTGTAGGTACAAAGAGAACAGTTGAGTAAAAGTTAATGGTATTTTGTTGATCCAGGCGTCACAAATCGATGGCATCTACACGCCGCGCCACTCCGCCCTCAAGGCCGGCATCCCTCAGGATAAACCAGTGTTGGGCATTAACAGGCTTTGCGGCTCTGGGTTCCAATCGGTCGTAAATTCCGCACAGGTATTTAAACTATTTATAACGTAAATCCCTTGCGTACCTTTTGACACACACTCGAGCATTCTCTTAAATAACGGTTATGGTTAATAATTATTTTACAGATAATTTATTTCATTTTTAGTTATGATCTGATCTGTCACAAAATTGTAATTAACCTATATATTCATTTACTGTCAGAAAGATTAATCTGTGACTATTTGCATTTTTCCCGAATGTCATCAAAATGCCTTTTTTTTTAAAGACTGGCCGAAGTTTCGGTTTAGGTCAAAAATGCTGGTTTCGGCCGAAACTAGCGTTCGTGAGCTGTCGGATGAAGTCGGGTCATGTTTGGAACGGATTCCACTTATTCACTCGCCTATACCGCTTAACCTCAGTCAGTTCTCTGGCCGGTGTTTAATTGTTAGGTGTGTTTGTTCTCCCGCATAAATAATGATTTACTAATAAATTGAAGTCTTATTTAACTTAATCGAAAAATCTGTTACAAAGCTAGGAAAAACACTAGGTTTCAGGGTATAATGTAAATTTAACTACATAGGTTTCGGTTACGGTTTCGGCCGAAACTAGAAGAGGAGCCGAATATTCGGTTACGGTTTCGGCTGAAAATTGTGTTTCGGTCGGACATTTTTTTGTTTTAAGAGGGCAGTATAAATGGTACAGTTTATTCCCTAACAACATACCCTCATTTTTTCTTTGTTTATTTATTAATTGTTTTTGGATTGACATCACAAATCACTAGTCTTTATGATAACATTACCAGGACATCCTAACCGGTGCTGCCAAGATTTCTCTAGCCGGTGGAGTAGAGAACATGTCTCAATCTCCCTATGCTGTTCGTGGGGTTCGGTTTGGTACCACCCTCGGTGTTCCTTTATCTTTTGAAGACACTCTCTGGTCGGGTCTCACCGATTCCTACTGTGGTCTTCCCATGGGAATGACGGCAGAAAAGTTGGGAGCACAGTTCAAGATCACCAAGGATGAAGTTGATCAGTTCGCTTTGAGGTCACAGCAGAGGTGGAAGACAGGTAAGAAAAGTTGTTAGTTACGACCAAGTTATTTTACGAATTACTCTATTTTCTTTTCCTACTTCCATTTTACAGACAAGACAAGTGAGTTTTTTTATTCTTAATTTTTAACAGGGACTTTTGTCCTCATTGAGTAGACATGTCAGTGCCATCGTAAAGACAAGTGAGATGATGAGCGGATATACATGCAACATTAGTTAAAATGACCAGTGTTGACTCACTGACACACTACATACTTTTAGGGATATTTGGAAAAGGCATTAAGAAGGATGGAGATTTTTAGTTGAAATCATTTATTAAATGGTAGAATCAATATTTTTAATCCCATATCACTTCGGCCTGCCTCCGTTGAATGAGTGAAATAAGACCTATGACATAAAGTTTATGAAGACTAATTATAATATGTAAAAACAATAGTGCCTTATAAATGTGCGTGTGTGTCTGTTTTGTATGTGTGTGTGTGTATCTTTTAAGTAAAATATTGTTTTAAAAATATAAAACTACTAAAGCCACAACAAAATCAAATAATATTGCGTTTTCCATCCAGCAAACGACGCCGGCGTGTTCAAAGCTGAAATCGAACCAGTGACCCTGACGATAAAGAAAAAGGAAGTGAAAGTGGACACAGACGAGCACCCTCGCCCTCAAACCACCATCGAGTCGCTCAAGAAACTGTCGCCTGTCTTCAAGAAGGAGGGGCTGGTCACCGCTGGAAGCGCTTCTGTAAGTTTTCATAAAGTTTACGTGTATAAATGTGTATGAAATCTAAAAATAGATACTTTATTTGTTTACTAATCCGTCCGTCGTTTTGTAGTCACCGGTGACATTTTACTAATCCGTCCGTCGTTCTGTAGTCACCGGTGACATTTTACTAATCCATGTCGTTCTGTAGCCACCGGTGACATTGTACTAATCCGTCCGTCGTTTTGTAGCCACCGGTGACATTGTACTAATCCGTCCGTCGTTTTGTAGTCACCAGTGACATTTTACTAATCCGTCCTTCGTTCTGTAGCCACCGATGACATTTTACTAATCCGTCCGTCGTTCTGTAGCCACTGGTGACATTGTACTAATCCGTCCGTCGTTTTGTAGTCACCGGTGACATTTTACTAATCCGTCCGTCGTTCTGTAGTCACCGGTGACATTTTACTAATCCATCCGTCGTTCTGTAGCCACCGGTGACATTGTACTAATCCGTCCGTCGTTTTGTAGCCACCGGTGACATTTTACTAATCCGTCCGTCGTTCTGTAGCCATCGGTGAAATTTTAAACAAGAAAACGATAAAAGGTGAAAGGTCAATGACAGTGAAACTAAGTCTTCAAGTACTTAAAGTTATTTATTAGGAGGAGTCATTTGTAAGGATTTTGTAATTTATTAGGAGGCCATTTTTGAGAACTTACACCCAAAAATGCGGCAGACCAGCATACAGTCCAGCTGATGGTAAATAGATACTGTCGTCCATAGACATCCGTGATACATGCCAACATTAGTCCAAAATGACAAACGTTGGCACGACCCCGGATGCGCTGCCTACCTTTGGAGATATAGGAATGGATTTGGATAAAGAGTTGGAAAAATGGTTAGGGATAGGATGCGAATGGGCTCTAGCACATCTCACTCACTATCGAAACACGTACGTACATTGGGGAAATAAGATAAAGTGAGAAATGTAGTACATTTCAAAGTAGTCTTCCGTAAATTTTGGCTAGTGAGGAACCTGATAAAAACCTGAAACCCAATCCCTCGCCAGACCAGTGGGATGGTCATACGTGGGTGTTGACTCTAGCATCATGAACCAGTTTCAACCATTGAGTAGGAAACCGTTTTTTGGTGCATTACAAGTAATTTATAAGCTATTCATTAGAAGGCAACTTTGTGAACTTCTTTTACTAGACAACAATAACTGTTAAAAGACTGACTGACTGCCACAGTTTATACAAAACCAGAAGTAAAATGAATCTCATATTAAAGCAAGTAAATACCAAAACGTTATGTGTAATGTACATTTAATACTTTATGGTAGATATTAATGTATATATATGTCTAGATGTATTGTGACTATGAACTTTACTTTTGCACGCCTATTGAAGCAGAACATAATGGATAAATTATTGGTTTGTATTTAAACGAACAGCAAAAAAATACTAAATAAGCACTAAATCGTGATCAACAAAACAAACTATTAACAACTGAACATTTTTTAAAAAGAACTGAAATAAACAATTTTTAATTACTGAGCATGTGAACACACAGTCGACGGATTCCCGCTTACTCCCACCAAATATATTTATTGTAATACCATATTTTGATTACCTATGTTCTGCCAAGATAAAAGATTTGATTAATAACAGGGTATCAGCGATGGTGCTGGTGCCATAGTCCTGGCCAGCGAGGAAGCTGCCAAGAACCTGAAACCTCTTGCTAGACTAGTGGGGTGGTCCTACGTGGGTGTTGATCCTAGCATCATGGGCATTGGACCAGTTCCAGCCATTGAGAACTTGCTGAAGGTCACCAAGTTGACCCTGAACGATGTGGACCTGATTGAGGTGAGTTATTTCATACTATACAGTGTGTTTGGTTATTAAGGGAATTTAGAAATTTAAGGGCAAGTACACTCAATGTTATTGATAAACCAGCTGAGCCGACAGACGTTGTCCTGTTCAAATTTCAATAAGTTCATACAAAAATCCCATAGACAAAAGCACTTTCAGTTTTTCCCGAATTTTCCAATTTTCCTTTCGCCAAAAACCTTATTCGGACTATCACGAACATTTTTAAAAAAAACATCACCCAAATCGGTGGAGCCGTTCTCGAGTGATGCGCTTACCAACGAACAGCATTTAATTTTTATTTATATAGATATACCCCCATATGTTGGTCATAAACCAACCCCCCTCTGAATGACAATAACTTTTAATTTTAACTTCCAAAGATATTTCAGTTTGAACTCACACACCTGGAATACGCCGAAGTAAAAATCAAAATGGTTGTCATTCAGAGGGAGTTGGCTTATTTTCTGACCCACATATAGGAGGTCACAACGTAGCGTTAAGCGGTAGCGTTAAGTTAAGCGTGGTCACAACGTAGGATGCAAAAAAATATAAATTTATTTAATATAAAATTTACTTTAATTTACTAATTATTACAATGAATTATAATCTAATAACTATATCTAAGGAACGTATTGCTTCCGCCGATGTTAGGCATAAAAAGGAATTCCAGTTGAAATGGTGGCGGCGACATCGCCTCGGCTATGACGTCAAACGGCACGTTGGTGCAGTGTCAGCGCCTCGCGCCTCGTGTTACAATTGTGTGACCAAATGAGGTCGGTGCATACGCAGCGATCTTCCTATGTTAGGCATGCGTAACATACTTATCAATAAACTTGAGTGTACTACTTGCCCTTTAAATCTATAGAGACCACAATCAAGCACACTGTGGATGTAGGAATTTTATCTTATTAGCATTCTCTTATTTTTTTGTGTCTTAATATTTTCCTCAACACGAGTACCTATTTATATAACGTGAAACCTGAACCGTGTCAACCAATTTAAAATACATACACAAAACTGTTGTAGCGAGAAATAAAATAATTTTAAGGAATAAACATGTAATGTCCCAACCGGACATTTCTGTATGGAGGCTGGCATTTTTGTTTGTTTAGATGTCTTCTATCGATTTATTTGGGTTTGGTTGGCGGCTGCGAAATCCTGATTTTTTCAAAGTGGCAGAAAGTAGGTATCCCACTTAGGTCACATATCCTTTTGTTGTTCTTTTAAAGCGTATGTAGCGCTCAGTACTAATTACTGCGAGGGCAGTGACCGGGCGTGGCGCAGCCGACGCGCCTTGAATATAACTGCGCGCAGAATATGAGACATACTAGAAATGAACATTAAGCTATGGAAAAGAAACCTATTGTAAAAACTGGTAGAATCGATTCTACTCTCCATGTACAACCTATTTTCAGCTTTTGCATTATTTCAATGTCACGTTGTATGGCATTTTTAGAATAATGTGGAATATTAAACAACAAGAAGCTGATAATCATGAAACTAATAAAAATCTATTTGCAACAAGGCTATCACTCGTCAACATATCAGTCGGAACCTTTTTCAATATTTCGTTACTGCTATAAGATTATTTATTTAACTTTATATTACCATATATCACTTTTATCAATGCCGTCATATCTGTGTTTGTTGTTTAAAATGTATGAGTAGATATGTTTATGGAGTTGTTTTTAAGTTTTAATTAAAAAAACGTTCAAACATTTTGGCGAAAACATGTCTCTATTTCGTTGGATTTTTTTTAACTGCGTCCAATTAAGCCCAAATCCATCTATATGGGACATGTATGCAACAAAAAAATGTCCATAAATTGATACAAAGACATTTTGTCTCATTATAATTTTTGTAATTTATGGTCTACTCAACCTATAATGTGAATGTTTTTGCATAATGTGAACCTATAATTGTAAATGTAAAAAAGCTGTGAATATGATTTTGCAAGGTCGGCGGCGCGCCCGCATACTCCCTGGTGTTGCAGGTGTCCATGGGCGGCGGTAACACTTACCATCACGTGGGACCGCTTGCACGTCCTCCCACTTGTCTATAAAAAATAAATCGAGGCATCATCGCATCAGCGCACATTTTTTTTTTGTATTTTAATCTAACGGAAGTTAATATTTTTAACAAGTGCCTCAATCTAATTTCTCAATTTAATCTAAAAATAAAAAGTTGTTTACTCACATTAAAATATAAGTTGAATTCCAAAACCTATAAATGTTCAAAAAGCTTGACCAATTTTCCATACAGATCAACGAAGCATTCGTAGCCCAGACCCTTTCATGCGTGAAAGCTCTCAAGCTGGACGTGGAAAAGCTAAATGTTAATGGAGGAGCTACTGCTCTTGGACACCCCCTTGGAGCATCTGGATCAAGGATCACAGCACACTTGGTCCATGAACTCAGGTGAGCAGGTCTTGTATAGTATAGGTACTACTTACTAGCGTGTATCGATATGAAGTAAATTTAAAGTTATAACTTGTAATGTTTGCTTTCTATTTTGACGCGACGTTTCGCCAAGGGTGGTTTACCCTGGCCATGAGTTGACCGAAGAGGCTGGTAGTCGAGGATGGGAGCTGCGAGCAATTTTATCAACTACCCACATTTGATCTTCACATTCGGAAAGGCTGCGACACTACACTAAGAGCCACACCGCACTAGCGGTTAACCGTTAGCGGCTGGCCGTTGCGGCAGGCCGCAAATCTATTTTTATATGAAACCGGAAGATTCATAGGCACTTTGCGACGGTTAGCCGTCAACCGCTCCGGTTGGACAGAGGACGCGGCTGACCGTCCGATTGCTGCCACCGCATGCCTCTATGCACTGTTGCGGCCAGCCGTCCGCCAGTTTTCTATCCGTCGTTTTCAAAACTATCTTAATTTAATTTAATAGTTTTTTTGATTTGCACTCATAAAATATTAGATTTTTCTTATTTTATCCTAAAGTTATAAATATAAATAAGAAGCAATATATTTGTATTTAATTCAGACAACGGTTGGGAAATATGTATGTATGATGATAATTATGTATGATTATTCAAGTTACAAAGTAACATTGCAAAATTTATATATATTGAACATGATCCATCTGTGAATTTCAGTCCTTTTGCACTACCTACCTATATCCATTTTATTTTTCTCTATACTAAGGTCGCCTGGAAGAGATCGCCTTAGCGATAAGGTCGCCTATTGTTTTTCTGTCTGTCATAAAATCTATTTTTTTTTGTATAGACGGCGTGGTCTGAAACGCGGTATTGGGTCGGCTTGTATCGGCGGCGGACAGGGCATCGCACTTATGATTGAGATCGTCTAAATACAACAACGCGATAAACAATTATCTATTAATTAATATTTAATACATTGTGTTGCATTGCGCTATAAGACCTGCCCATTGTTGAAAATATCTACAGGCTGGAGCCGAACCTCTCCCGAAGCCTCAAACCGGGGCTTCCATTTATAATTTTAACTTCATTGACGTGAAAATTATACGAATCTTTTTTACGAAAAGTAGTTTTTTTTTCATAAATTTTTGCTGATTTTTTTCACAAAACTGAAAAAGGTATACTATTACAAAAGAATACATAATATTTTATATCAGTTAACTAGGCAGAATTAATTATTTCAGACTTCAGGAATTAATCGGTTTCATCCCCTGTATAAGCGCCCCTTAGTGGCAACAACCGATTATCTGAAAGCATGATATATTCATATTATCTTTTTTTAATGACTACAGCACTCCATTTCCTCAAGAACTATTTAAATATGTCTGCGAAACTGTTCATCATCGCAGCAGAAAACCGAATTTACCAGTTGAGAGCTCACGAAACTTAATCTTTTGGTATATGTAACTCGATTTTGAGAAAATTGTCGGGAAAATCGTTTTTATTTGTCTTATTTGACTAAATTATAAATGTGAAGATATATATGAATAATTATATTTTTGTTGATTAGAAATGGTCCACAATAAGGTGGATATGCCAATCTACTCTATGTGAGCTATATAGGAGGATATATTAGAAGTACCCTGATTTTTTTTTTTTAATTAATTTTTGTGCTTTTAATTTCGGAATATGCACGAAAAATCTAGCAAAATTATAAAAAAAATATGCTAGAAAAAGAAATTTTGCGTTATATTTTTATATAAATTAATCAATTAAGAATCATAAACGGTATCCACCGTTACGGACTTCAGGAATCTACGAATAAATATATATTTTATTATTGTTTTATTAAACAGCCTGTATAAACTCATGAAAATCGTAAAAGTTCTAGTGATTTGCAATTATGTATAAAACCTGTTATATTTTTGTAAAAATATGTCTGTGAAATAATCAAATATATTTCACAACTGTCATCGGTTATGTCACAATCAGAATTTATATAAATAAATATATACAGTACCCGGCAATATATGACACGTCGTGAATGAAATAGCGATGAATAATTGGAAGTGATTTTGTTTGGATTCCGTATATAACTAACTAACTGACAGGGATTTATGGTGGTTGGTCGCGAAAGTAACCAAATGTCTCTTTCTCATTTACGACCTGCTATATATAGATGTGTACTGTATTGCAATCACAGTAATTAGGCAATATTAGTAGGTATATAAGAAAAAATGTTTAAATGTTTTGTAGACTGAATTAATATTACTTGTATCACGAGTTGAAAATCATGTTGAAGATATTTTTGTAATGTATATTTTAACTTAATATATTATTGAAATGTATTGTTGTCAGAACCAATTTGTGAAATTAAATATAAAAAATAATTAATTATTTGTTTTTTATTATACTGTCCAGATGAAAAAGTATTAATACATTTGCATTGAAATTTGTAAAATAGTCTTACTCTACTCACAATTCAAATTCTCGGCCAGTTTCTATTTATGTACGGATTTTTAAAAAAATGACACGCCGGTGAGGGAAAACTGGCGGAGCTACAGCCCTGGACACCGCTACCCGGGAGCCCCAAGGCCGAACATTTAGAAAGTTACCTAAAATCTATCTATACTAATATTATAAGAGGTAAAGTTTGTAAGTTTGGATGTTGGAGGTAATCTCCGAAACTACTAATCCGATTTCAAAAATTCTTTTACCATTTGAAAGGTACATTATTCCAGATGGACATAATCTATATATTATGTGCAAAAAATTGACGGGCATGCAACGCATGCCGGGCACAGCTAGTCTATTATATAAAAATTGATGTTTGTTTGTTTGTTCGTCTTCTATGCGCTCCTAAACCGTTCGTCCGATTTCGATGAAACTTTGGTGAGTTGTGCCCACGCTCGTGAAGGTTTCTGAATTAGTACTTGAGAAGACCACGCGAACGAAGTCGCGGGCAACAGCTAGTTTATTTACAAAATTGTTCGCCTTAGGTTTTTCTGCTCTCAAGTAGCCCCGGGCCCTCAATAGCCTTAATCCGACACTATTCTTATTACACTGTTTGTATTTCGGTTTAATAACAATCTTTTGAAATTCTACCGCCTACCCAATTGTATGTCTCCCAAGCCAAACCGTCACACCCTCTTCAACTCTTCCCACCGAGTCATTACTGCTGGCAACTAAGCTCAGTACACCTGTATACCCCACCTAAGGATGTCTGACACTATGTTTCCCGGTACGTGGTCTCCATTCGACGACTCATCTCCATAGTCGGTTGTCGGTCCTGCGCAAAATATAACCTCTGCATTATTACTTCCGCTTACTAAATAATTTTTGCGCCGACATTACTAAAGTTGCGAATGTAGTTCAAAGGTGTAGCATTTGAAAACAATGTAATGTTTAATGAAAACCATTTTGCAACCGGTCACCACTATATTTTTTGCTTTCACATGGTGACTAACGCTCATATTCCTTGCTCTAAATCCGTGGTTAGCAACGGAAGCGGTGCCGCTCCTATAAGGGCGTTGAAATTACTTTCTATTTTATAGGACGAAGCCGGCAGATGAGCATACAGTCCACCTGGTGGTAAGTCGATACCTACACTGCTGTGCGTGGACCTCCACGGTACATGCCCACTTCAGTCCACAATGACAAACATGTTGGAATGCGGTGCCCGTCTTAAAAAGATGTAGGAATGGATTTACAGTAAGGGTTGGGAAAATGAGGAGGGATAGGATGTGTATATTGCGGAATACGATAAAGTGGAAAATGCTAAGGTAGTCTTCTGTTAGAGAAGGGTAACGAGGTCAGTCGATTGCGCACAACGGCTCTATTGGATTGCAGTGTGCACCCCGCCCCCTAAAGGGGCCAATGTACGTTAATGAATGTAGTTATCCCGTGCTTATTTCCTTTCATTCACTTAAATGACATCATTTAAGACAGTCTAGGAGGCACTGAGTACCTATATTATTCTCTGAAATAAGGTTGATTTTTTATACAAAGTAGGTGTCATGGTAGACAAGGATACAGTTCACCCGGTGGTAAGTGGATACTGGCGCCCACGGACATCCGCGATACATGCCAACATCAGTCCAAAATGACAAACGTTACCACGCGGCCCCGTATGCGCTGCCTACCTTTGGGAGATTTAGAAATGGATTATGAGAAACGATTGGGAAAAGGGGGAGGGACAGGATGAGAATGGGCTCTGGCCTGTATTAGGTACTCACTACCGAAACGTCGTAATAGGATAAAGTGGGAAATGGATAACATTTTATGCTGTGTTTATATGAAGAGTAAAGTAGGTACTGAAGCGATTTTAGAATTTCTTTCACTTTTAGGAAGCTAATGCTAATAAAAAGCTAATGGACGTTAATGCAGATAGGGTTAGTTTGGGTTCCCTAGGTAATCGTTATGCCACTTGTAAGATGTCGGCGCGATTCGCTAATCTATACACATAGGGGCCATCCATAAATTACGTCACACGAATTTCATGATTTTTGGAGTCCCCCCCCCCCCCGTCCATGTCACAGGTGGTCACATTTGTCCCCCCCCAAACCCCTGTGTGACGTCCCATATTTTGCAATTTTAAATTTAGAAATTATTAAATTAAAACAACCTTACAATAATATTGATAGAGTTGGTAATATTTTAAAGTTTTTCGTTGAGAGTTGAAGTTTAGTTTTAATACTTTAGATTTATACATGTGACGTCACACTTTGTTGACCCCCTCCCTCCCCCTTAACGTGTGACGTAATTTATGGGTGACCCCATATAACTAATAAAACTGTAGAACCAGCGTGTCTGTACGGAAAGATTAAGGAAAGTACGGATGAAGGAAGATTATCAGAATACAAAAACACTATTTTGAAATTTTTTCTCTGTCTGTTCGAACTCGCTAATCTCCAAAACTACTGAACAGATTTTCATGGGCTTAATTCCACAGGTTAATTAAGCTTAGCTTGGCACTTCGAATAGGCTTTGTTTCGTCGAAATCGGCTGACGGAAAGAAAAGATATCCCAATTTAGAATTTAAAAACTAAAATTCCACGCGTGCGAAGTCGTGGGCACTAATAGGTACTAATAAATAGGTAGCTATAATGAAGACAGCAATATAATTGCGCTCGCAGTTTTTGAGATTAACTGAAACAGAAATACACATTGCGCTTTACACCTACGAGTGATACAGATAATACATGAATAGCTGCCGATTTACGAACTTGTTTATCATCATTAGGTGCCTATGCATTATCATTTGCGTTGCGGTCCGGCTAGTTCGTTGACTTGTTCCGAAGTGTTCGCGTGGTGTTTACCGTTTTTAAAATGGCTGTGGCGATAAACAAAGGTTAGTTTTTTGTCATTGTGGTTTCTTTAAACAACATAAATGTTGTTTCATTGTTTATATTAGCGTTTATCTACCGCTTCGTCTTCATTTTGATAAGAAAATAACCGGTATGACGGGAATAATTCAAAGTCAACTACATTTAAAGGGCACAGTTTAAAAGTTTATGCTTTGAATATCGAGATAAGTATCACCTTTATGCTATAATTTTTGATTTTTTAGTATTAAATGATTTTTTTTAATAGTAGATTCAAAGTGATACAGCGTAGGTAGGTAGGTACTTCTTATTTATAATTTTATATATCTGGAGTTATCAGCTTATTCCTGCTGTGCACGAAAATAGCCTATCTATTTACTATCTATCTACCTTGGCGTACCTAAAGCGTATGAAAAAAAAAAACGTTTGTATTTTTCATGAAATTAATGAATGATATCTTGGTGAGGCTGATAGAACGTCGTCGGTACTGGTTGAATGAGAAGTGCAGAAGTTCCCGGCAGAAGCTTATATCCAGTAGTAGAGAAACAGACTGAAGGTATAGATGGTACTTACTAAGAACGTACTTAGATAAGAAATAATAAATATAAGCATTTGCGTTCTTATAAATATATATAAAATATGATCTGTCCAAGATAGACATTAACAATTACTTCGAGTACCAATTGTACCGGTCGCGGAAGAACTTGTTAATTAAAAATTTATTGGTAGGTGGGTTTTTTCACCATATTCCGTTAAGGCCGTTCTTGTTCAAATCTTTCCGCTATTCTGTTAGTATAACCTACGATGACTTGAAGAATGTCGCTGTAGCGGTTGGATGAGATGGCGAGCCTCGGGACAGGCCTGTATCCAGTAGTGGAAAGATACACCGTCCGTAAATTTATAACAAACCGTCCGTGGATTGTGTAATTCGTGACAATAAAACATTGAACTATAAACTCTGTGATGTGATTTTCTTCAAAACACCTCGGACACACCGCCCATAACTGGAGACCCCGACGTGATATATGGTATTTATGAACGATTTAAATCTTTGATTTATAATGTAAAAGTAGGTATAATATGTTTTTGACGTGAAACGTCTTTAAAATCACACCGAAACATACGAGTACCGGGTCAGAATAGTGAACCGTAACGAAAAGGTCTATATAGTCTTACCTTAATAATTACAAAACTATTAGTCTTAGAGACATAAATCTAGTGTCATTATTTAGCTTATATGGTCAGCTCGCTGTTACGACCTTGAGTTTGCCTCGGACCGGGCGGATTGGCGGGGAAGGGGCACCGCGAAGAATGACCGAAACCGGCACTCTCGCTCCTTTCTATTTAGTGTAGCTCACGACTTAGACGTGATAGCGCGGTGATTCGTGCGTGTATGTATAGAGTTTATCTAGCTCGATTGATTTAAGCAAAAAATAGTGTAACTTGGACAATATTTATAGGTACGTAAAAATAACAAGTAAGTCTATAAAAAAAGTATTGAAATACAATATGTCGGCCTCAGCCCGTGCAAGAGCCAGTCGAAAATATAAATCACGCCTATTGTTGGAAAGAGGAGGTTATGGGCCACGTACAGGTACCCCAATGTCCGGCGCCGAGCGAGCGAAGCGGTTTCGGGGGCGTCGCAAAGCTGCCACGGCACGCTTATTGAACTAAGCCGACTCTGCGAGCACCTCTACCTCTGCTGTAGGTACCTGTACGAATGGACATAACGAGTAAAGATACTCGCGAGATAAAAGCGACTCGCCGACATAGACCTTTCACGTTAAACCGACTTTTTTTTTCCCTGGACTGAATTAAAAATACCTTTGCGTTAAAGCAACGAAATCGGACTGTTTCTGAGATTTAACCGAACAAAATGATAAGTAGGTACCTAACTACTTAACGGTGTTAGACTTTAGCTTTTAACTACAAGGGTTTAAGACCATCAAACATTAAAAAAATGGATTATAAAACGCTCATTAGCCTTTAACGCTAGTCTTAAGAGTTCATTAATACAAACTCAACGCTCGAGTGCTTAACACTAGTTTTGACCCTTAAGATTTCAATGGCGTCCCACAGAAGGAAAAGGTACCAATATTTGTCATATTTAGTGTAAGTAAATAAATGACATACTCGTCGTAACTGCCGTGCTTGACACGGGGTCGTGTGGGAGAGCAGATGACGCAAACATATTTAGCTGACGCGACCCTACAACATCAAATCTACCAACGAACTTGTAGGTATCTATTACTGTATATAATGGAAAATCGGTACCTACCCGGTAACAATCTAAAGATCACAATACGGCTCTTATTTACTGTGTATATCAATTCAAGGTCATTATACGAGCGATAATAATGTGTTAGCATGCGGCGGTATCAAATATTAATGAGAAAGAAATAATCCGTTGTTGTATTGACAAGTTGTTTTTAATTCCATAGGTAACTTATATAACGAAGAGCCCAGAAAAGAGTGAGGTAGTCTTATGGGTCGTTTACTTAGGGAGTTTTTCTCGAACTGTTCGGGCGAGAATATTGTAGGTAGATATACGATTCTCGTATGCGACCAAACTACATACATTTCTCGACTAAAACTGTTCACATCGTGATAAAAGGGAATTTCTTGAAGAATCCCATATCGTAGCTTAATGGAAAGACCTCTTGAGGCAATTCGTTCCACAGCCTACGGGTTCGCGGTATAAAATGATTTTTGGACCGACGAACAGTATGCGACACTCCGTATCGAGGAAATGCGCATGGACCGCACTTCTGTGACGGGAGGTGCGGTATGAGGCTAAGGAACTTTTCT
Organism: Sesia apiformis; assembly: GCA_914767545.1. Classification (NCBI taxonomy): domain Eukaryota; kingdom Metazoa; phylum Arthropoda; class Insecta; order Lepidoptera; family Sesiidae; genus Sesia; species Sesia apiformis. Next base: position 1,441,710 of record OU611964.1, read on the forward strand.
GTTACTTCTAACTGGTAAACGATTCGGTAGGTAATTATTGCTAGGTGACTATCAATTTTGTTACCAAAAAAAGCGCGCGGTATTTTATACACACATGTAAGTAATTACCTGTTTAATCTACAATATACATATATGTAGAAAATTTGTGAATAAATTGTGTAACTTATTTAATTCTATTATTCGTAGAATTAATAACTATGTACAAAAGTGTTGGTAGGTTTGGTACTCACAATCACAGCTAGGTATCTAAAATAAAGTTTAAAAGATCAAATGTCATTATACTTGAGGGTTTCATTTAAGTTCATTTTTCAGGTATTTTCATAGTGGCAGGTAAACGCACGCCATTCGGTCGAATGGGCGGGAAGCTCCGGGACGTGCATCCTTCAGACTTACTGGCAGCTGTCTTCAAAGATGTTCTGAAAGCAGGAAGCGTGGCTCCAACTGTAGTAGATACTGTCAATGTTGGACAGGTTTATGCGGTACGTGTTTTAAACGCAGCATTGAAAAGATTAAAACGATTAATTTGCTAGTGGAGGTAATCGAATTATCAAGATAAGTGAGATAGATGTGAAGAATTGTTTATAAAGGAGCTTCAAATTGATTTGCCAATGTTGATTGCAACTTTCCTTGTAGCTTGAATTGTATCTAACCTACAACTCAATCGCATGCCGCAGTTTTTGCCTGCCACTAAACGCAATTTTTAAGAGCATAAATATTATTGTTGCTTTTCCATCCGATACGACGCGTTGCTGAAATAACGCAAAAGCCGAACATTGTTGGAAACCTTTTGACTTAACCTAAATGAAATTTTGTAATTATTAATTTTACATTCTAATGACGTACGACATTGTTTTTCTAACTATTATGGTTGTATTTTTTTCTCTGATATTTATTGTTTTTTTGTATCCAAATATTCCAAAACCACATTTGTAAAATCTTCTCACCCACATGCAAATAAATTGATTTGACTTAGGTTGCTCAGCATCAAGAGTAGAAATGATTTTACGTTTTTACTGGTAGAAAAACTACCCGTTTTTCGTCGCCCGGTACTGAGTAACGAACGTTTCAGATAGAACAACAAACCTTTACGGTTTTTTAAATTTTGATTTGTACCCTAAAATAATTTTATTTTTCGCTAGAACGGTTTGACATATTTTAAATAAGTTAACCCATTCCAGGTATTGCGTTATTTCAGTGATACTGTGTATACAATACGCCGTCCATAAATTTAGATTTCTATAATACAAAACCTATTGATTGCTTACTTTAGATAAGTGGCTCGTCCGACGGTGGTCTGTCCGCGCGTCACGCTTCATTAAAGTCGGGAGTTCCTCAGGAGAAGCCAGCTCTTAGCGTCAACAGGCTGTGTGGTTCAGGGTTCCAGGCAGTTATTAATTCGGCTCAGGTTCGTTTTAGTTTTTTTTTTAACGAAGTGGCGGCAGACGGGCATGCAGTCCATAAAGTAGTAAGTGTTGGACACCGCTACCAGTGGACACCTGCATCATCAGAGGGGATGCGGGTGCCCTACGACCTTGGGGAATCCTATTCATACCTTGAAAAGTTCCATATCGTAGTTCCTAGAGAATATTTCTAGAGAATGGTCAGTTTGGGGTGCTGATCCTTGGTACAAAACTCAACATAAACTTAAAAAATATAATAATTTTGTAATTGTAATCTATGTGGTATTCACAGGATATCATAACAGGTGCAGCCGAAGTATCCCTAGCTGGTGGCACAGAGAATATGTCAGCGATGCCGTATGCGGTTAGAAACGCGCGGTTTGGTATACCCCTGGGTACGAACGTGGAATTTGAAGACATGCTCTTCAAGAGTTCTTTAGATACTTACTGCAACTTCAACATGGCGCAAACGGCCGAGAATTTAGCTGAGAAATATAATCTGAAAAGGGGAGAAGTGGATGAGTTTTCTTTACAGTCGCAACAAAGGTGGAAAGCTGGTAAGAGAATGTCCTCTTAATTTTCTCATACTTTCGTACACCCAGTTAATGTAAAAAGTCCACGTTCGTGAGTAAAAAGTCCCCGTTCGTGAGTAAAAAGTCCACGTTCGTGAGTAAAAAGCCTTAGATGTACTTATGTTATATTCTTATAAACGGTAACAAATTCATAGTTAGTTTTTTTAACAATCAATCGTTATGATTTCTGTGTCCAAGCACAGTTGAATTAGTTACACGAGAAAATTCAGTTAAGTAATTATGTTTCTATGCGGCCTATGAACAGGAAAATTGTATTTCCTCAATCGAACACAAGTAAAGAATAATGGTACCGGTCGTTCCGGAACATTAAACGTTTGAAACACTTCAGCATTCTGTGATTTCTTATTTGTTATTAGCGTACGACAAAGGAGTCTTTAAAACGGAGCTAACACCAGTGACAGTGAAAGTTAAGAAGCAACAAGTGGTGATCGACACAGACGAGCATCCTCGCCCTGACACAACTGTGGAGGCGCTCTGTAAACTACCCGTTTTGTTCAGGAGGGGTGGACTGGTCACTGCTGGAAATTCTTCAGTAAGACCTTCACTTTACTATTGTTGTTTTATTTTTTTATTTATTTAAACTTTAGTGTACAATGAAACATTGTACAAAAGCGGACTTAATGTCTAGTGGCATTCTCTGCCAGTCAACCTTTGGCTAAACAGAGATATGAAGGACGGTGCATAGTATAATCATTAAAAATGACTACTAACAGTACATATAATACCTAGGTACACTAATACATATACATATATACTGTATATATATATATATATATAAATTGATAAAAATATATACCCATATAAATATATACAACAATAAATTATCACTATACCGTACATCTTTTTTATCCTATACTTTTGAGCATTGAGTATTGATTAACTCAACCAAGCAGCATCTATTAATTTCACTGCTGAACATTGGGTCTATCCCAAAAGTAGTTTACAAAAAAATCCTATATCTTTGATCTGTCTGTCCTATGTAACTTTGAGTTAGGTAGACGCCAGAAATCAGTCAGTTTTTATAAGTTAGGAACATGAGATTTGCCGCGATTGAGTTCTCAACTATAATTTCACTACCAGAATATCATTACTTTCAGAATTGTCAGATGAACATGAAGGTACAGTCCCGAACAGGTCAACTGAATACGCTAGGATTAGAATCGAATGACTTCGGGTACATTAGCATATTGCCTACTGTACCACATTTTATCCGTCGATTCGAACCTTTCGTAGGCAATTGCTATCACTAAAGGTATTATTCCATTGACCGCTGGAAAAACTGTTAGTTGATACGTGTACCTATCATCAAAGTATGTCCCAAATTATATAGCAAAAATAAGAGGACCTCCGAAGCAGGAAAACAAGGAAACTTCTCCCCGAATGTCCTAAAATGTTTCTGTTTTCACCAGGGTATAAACGATGGCGCCGGCGCTCTCATCCTAGCTACAGGGGAAGCTATCAAACAACACAACCTCACGCCCCTGGTGCGACTCCTCGGCTGGTCGTTCGTAGGAGTAGACCCGAGCGTCATGGGCATCGGTCCGGTACCAGCTATAAATAACTTGTTGAAAGTTACTGGGCTCAAACTCGATGACATTGATTTAATTGAGGTACGACAAATAAAGAGGATACATAAATTCGTTCCTAAAAATATTAGGTTCTAGAAATTTTCTTTATAGAATAAGAAAATCAGATAGTAAGTGATAACAATAGAAGGTATATAGAAGGTTCTACCTATGTATCTAAATCTGTTGCCGATCTTTTTGCCTGCTCAAAAGGTCGTAAAATAATGTACATTACGGTGGCCAGGCCGCTGTCTAGAGCTATTGAGATAGGTATACATTAATCCAATTAATCTTGAGAAGTTTATGTACCACTTTCATTATCAATGTACCCCTATGATAAAAAGATTTAGGTAAGTCATATAAAGGTCCTTATTTTAACTGGATAACCACAAAATGTAGATACTGAGTTTGTGCTGGTAACGAACGAATGTAGGTACTCCATAAATAGCACATTTATATTGCTTATTTCAATGCAAACAATTAATATCTTGCGAGACATTGATGTGGATAGGGAACCGGACTAAACTCAGCCCCGACACCACTAACTTAAAAATACTACAAACGCTATATTTCACTAACTGGATTAAAATAAATGTACCGCTAAAATAATAAACTCCATCTATCTGGGCATCTGATTGCATTTCGCTTCGTCTCGATAAAGCTTCTATGACGTGAATTCGTGGCGTGTTTTTTCTTATCTTTGTAAAATAGACTCGATAAGACTAATTTATTAACAATTTTTCAGATAAACGAAGCCTTCTCAGCTCAAATTCTAGCCTGTGTGAAGGAATTGAACCTGGATGAGAGCAAACTGAACGTAAATGGAGGAGCGATAGCTATGGGACATCCAGTCGGGGCATCGGGCGCTAGGATCACGGCGCATTTAGCACATGAGCTTAGGTGAGTTACTTTTTTAAACCATTCATTGGTTTCACGTCGTAAAGCATTGGTCGTACGTAACAGAGTAGATAATGTTGCAACCAATAAGTAGGACCAAGGGCTTCCCACGACTAAAAAGAGAAAACTAAATTAAACAACTCTTAGTAGAGATGTAGTATTTTTTTTTTCTGAAACGTTAGTAATGTGTAAGTTTCAAATTTTACGGAGTCGTGGCCCCCTTATGATCCCCAATCTTGAGTCCTTCCCTGGCGTCTTCTAAGTGAACAAGCTATCAAGTTACCATAAAATGATGTAAACTGCACTGCGCTTTGCCAGGTTGCGCCTGCCCTAAGACGTTTATATGGTCGGTAAATAATAAAATACTTTTGTTTCAGACGTCGTGGCTTGAAGAGAGGTATTGGATCAGCGTGTATAGGAGGCGGACAAGGCATCGCTCTTTTAGTGGAGACTGTTTGAAAACGTTTTACGATTAAATCATGAAAATATATTTTTGTTACAAATTAATAAGTATTCAGATTGGGTCCTCTGCTAAGGTTTTTTGTATAGACAAATCATTGGACGGGGTTTGAGTGTTTTGTTACACGTATCATTTTTTACTTTTCTGTAGCTGTTGTTTTAAACCTTTACACGAGTAGAAAGGGGAAGGTTTTTTTAAATCTTGAAAACCCAGATTCATGGGGCCTCCTCAATCTCGGGGGGTCCCCCCTATAACAGACGTTTTTTACGGAATCTTTAGAGAAAACATTAGCAGTAGACTTGTCTTAAAACGTGAGACTGAATGATAATGCATTTTATAAAATATTTAAACAATCGTTACATTATCTTTTACTTATAAACCATGATCAAGTCATTTTTACTGTAAACAATTAAGATAATTTACTTATACAAAAAATGAGCCAATCATATTACACAGCAGATGAGAATTTGGTGAGCGTTACATAAGAGTATTTATTATATCAACAATGTTTACTCAGATAGCGGAGCGTATCTCATCGTTATGTAAGTAGGTACCATACAGTTCATTTGAAGTGTAACATTCTTATGAATTGTATTGTGGGTGCTGAGTTTTATTGAAAAACTTATATTTGTATCCAGATGGCGCAAGGGGGCAAAGGTAAATCCTATTTTATCATTATTACATGATTATTACTTGCCAATCTTATCGTTTCTAATCTAATCGGCTCCCAAAACATATGAACGAAGGTTTTCGTAAATGTTTGTACAACTTTGTACTGTCAATGAGACCACAGACAATATTAATCTATACATGTGCCAGTTTCCGAAATGTTCTAAGTTTGCATCATAGACTAGCAAAAATATTAGATCTGTGGTTTGCATAGTTCTTTGAAAACATAATATACTCTACCACATACGTGTAGGGGGGCGGTTAATCTTTATACTTAATTACTAAATAATACATAAAAAACATTAGTTAGCAGTTCGCTAACAGACTTCCAGCAGCTGTATTTTTTTGAAGCAATTAATCAAACTTTTATGCAGCAATCTTGATATGAGTAGATTAGGTATTTTTCTGTGAAAATAAATCGCTCTTTATGAAAACCGCGCATCGTGTAGACGCCGCGCTTCCCGCTTCCGCGCCCGCTCCAATCGCAGCCTAAGATTCTCTCTCTGTTGTGCGTTCAAACCATCGAGACGCGAACAAACGTTTATCTTTAAAGAAATGTTTCTTTAAAACAATTTTTACCGGGAATCGAACCTGTGTCTCTTAAACAGCAAGCACCAGCTACACCACCAACTGGGCTAATCAGTAATTTTGTACTAGCAAAGACCACGGATTGATTACCTGAGTGATTACTCAGGTAATCAATCACTAACGCGATGATAACATTGATAGCTTTTTGGCAAATATTTTGGAGGGCAAAGTACTCTAACTTAATGCGATTATATTTCCGCACAAATAAGTTTTTATCTTTTCGATTACCATTTGCGGGAGGCTCGATAAAATTGATCTCTAATCTCGTTAAAAGTAGATAGGTACTCTAATCTATGTGCTAATTTTTTTGAGTTGGGTAGGTACTCGTTATATTGCTGTCAAAGATGGAACTTTTGAACGACATGCAAATTGTTATCACAGCTTATTTTGTGGCTTTTGAAGCACAATACAATTCATGGCATAACTATCAGTCACGTGATCAATTACTTGTTCAATTACGATAGGGAGCGTTCCTAGATTGCCCAATAAATAGTACCTAAACACTATGTTGTGCTACGAGTAGGTACATTCAACAAATATTATACCCTGCTATGGTGTAGTTATGAATGTCAAACATTTAGACGTCCTGCAGGGCATAAGTTTCCCCTAGTTAATCACCAGGGGGTTTCGGGTCATAATCCATGATGTAGGTCCACTACCTACTGGTGAATATACCTACATGTTCTAGATTTATTAAATTCTGGAACATTTGATTTCTCTTCACCGCGGACCTAGTGATAACTGTTTAAAAATCCGCACTTAAGTTGCAACTCAGTGGTACGGGCCGAGAATTTGAACTAACGACCTCACGAATGTGAATGGAGAATATCACCCTAGGCCAGGGATGGGGACATGGCGGCCCGCGGGCCAAATCCGGCCCGCGACATGATTTGATCCGTCCCGCGATCAGTAACAGTCATCTGTATAAATACGGCCTTCGATAAATAAATTCGGTAGGTAATTTCAACGAAGCGCTGTGCTTCCTATATAATGTTACTCATTTGCTAGAATACTCAATCAAATTAAATAAAAGTATCCAAAACAAAAATATACTTCTTGATTACGCGTGGGCCCAAATAAAAGCGTTCCAATTAAAGCTACGTTTGTTTTCGACACAAATATCACGAAGAAATCTCACTCATTTTCCCAAGCTACAGACAGTTACTGAATTGACCACTGAAAAAGTTAAGTTTTATGTTAGCCAACTAAATCACTTGGAAACGAGTTCAACGGGAGATTTGAAGGTTTTAAAAAGATAGAAGGTGACTTACAAATATTTTCTTCGCCATTCGCGCTAAATTGCCAGGAGATTGAAGCCGACTACCAACTCGAATTATTGAACTACAATGCAAAGATACGTTAAAGCAGCTGTTTAACAATTGATCAAAGCTTGATTTCTACAAAAGTTTACCGAAGTCTCAATTCCCCGATTTGATAAAACACGTTCAGAAAATTATCTCATGTTTGGGTCTTTTAACATCTGTGAACAAGTGTTTTCAACAATGGAACTCCATGAAAGCCAATTGAGGAATAAGATGACCGACGAACATCTTGAGTGCGTTTTACGAATTACTTCTAGTAACTTGGAGCCAAATTTCAACGACATGATTAAAGAAAAGTCAAAATTTCATTTCTCACACGGTAGGTCCGTGGGCACGTCCAAACAATAAAATAAAAAATAAATCTATTTGGCCCGTCTAAATATATTTATTAATTATTTTATATGGCCCTTCTCTAAATCTGGTCCTGCCCTAGGCTATCATTGCTTTCTACGGTGTAATTAGGAACACGGTACTATATCCAAAACAGATTTTAGTCCTAATTATTAGCGCACTAAAGTGTAAGAGTAGAGCTGGATCTACTACCAGCTGTAGTATACTTACCCTGCAGACACGAAGAGAACTAACGAGCCTCCGCTTCGAAATAGATAGCCGTCCATTATAGATAATAAATCAATATTATAGCCGTGCTAGAGCTGGTAAACAAGATGGGTGTGATTTATAAGAAAAGTCACTCAGAAAATCTATCGAATACTTATTTCATACAAATTCTCAATAATTACCCGGATTATTAATTATTTTACAGGGATATTCATAGTTGGTGCGAAACGCACGCCATTTTGTCAATATGGCGGACCGCTTCGAGATTTGCAAGCTTCGCACGCGTTTGCTGCTGCCGCAAAAGAAGCAATACGTTCTGCTAATGTAGATCCATTGCTGATTGACAGCACTGTGGTTGGGAATGTGAGCTATGTACGTATGTGTTTATTAATATGTATTTTATAAAAGTAGACTTCCAAAGGCACAGACTGTTAAGTATGAAACCATTTTTGAAAACCGGCTCGAAGGATCATTACTAGTAAACGGATATGTGTAGATTTGATTAATTTTGAGATATAACAGTTTTTACGGGAAATAAAAGATTGCAATGCATTTTTAATGATGAAAAGAAATCGAATATCTAAAGATGATGCAGACAAAATCCAAGAATGTTTACAAACATAGGTACATGGCAACGAAAATTAGTCAATAGCAGTAAACATTAGTTAGTAGATAGATATGTTATTATAAATTTAAACTATAACTTATAGTATGAAACGAAAGTTTACTTCATAGTTATGTATTACAATAATTTTTTATTTTGTAGCTAAGTCAATGCGACGGAGGCAAGACGCCAAGATTCTGTGGCATTTATTCAGGTGTGCCTATAGAGCGACCCGCTTTAGGAGTGAACAAAGCATGTGGGAGTGGTTTGCAGGCGATCATCAATGGTGCATTGGTAAGAAGAGTTGATTTTTTCGAAAACGTGTATGAGGCAGCAAAATTTGTTAAAATGGATTTTATTGGCCACTAATCTGAGTTCTTAAATGGTAACGTGTTTATGCTGCATATGTTTTGATAAATATAAGGAGGCAAGAAAGACACTCCCAAACAGATGAATACAGGAGTCTGTTCTTAGTCTTCTGGAGTCCATTTGCACTCAGAAACGTTTAATTGCCGGTATTTCTGGACGAACCACCAATTTATTTAATAATTTTCTGTACACTTATTATAACATCAAATAAAAAAAGAAAAGATGTACAAAAAGCAAGCTTATTTCCTGAGGGGATTTCTTCCAAGTGTATCTGGAAATATAGGTCAAGATAGAAAGGCAGGAGGCGTAGTGCGTACGGAAAATATGGTTCGAAAAGTATGGAAAATATAACAATTTGGGTATTTATTTAAATATGTAGAACAGCAGAACATAGACAAACAATGCAGCATGCAGCAGAATTTCAGCAGAAGCTTATTTATTTTATAGTTACATTTATTTTTGAGGGGGAGAGTGCATGCTACAAATCCAACAGCAGCTGGGCGCGCTCGACTGGCCACGTTACTCCTTTCTCACATAACACTACCTTGAAATGTACTGTATTTCCCACTTTATCTTATTTTCCTAATGTAAGTTACGTCTTTCGGTAATGAGTGAGATGTGCTAGAGCCCATTCCCATCCTATCCCTCCCCATTTTCCCAAGCCTTTCTCCAAATCCATTCCTATATCTCCATAGGTAGGCAGTGTAGACGGGGGCGTGCCAACGTTTGCCATTTTGGACTAATGTTGGCATGTGTCGCGGATGTCTTGGGCGACAGTATCCACTTACCATCAGATGGATTGTATGCTCGTCTGCCGCCTTCGTCCATAAAATTAAAAAAAAAAAAAAATGTAGAGAATGGGCATTCAAAAATCTATATCTTATAATAATGTTTTCAGGACATTCTAACAGGTGCATCAAAGATCTCTCTAACTGGTGGCACAGACATCATGTCATCAATGCCTCTTTTCGTACGAAACGTCCGTTTCGGCACAACACTAGGCTCCGACTATCTTCTAGAAGACACTCTTAAGAAACTAATAGTGGATAGTCGGAATGGAACTACATTGCAGAAGGTAGCTGAAGATTTGGCAAAGCAATATGGGATTAAAAGGGAGGAAGTTGATGAATACGCTTTGAAAAGCCATTTGAAATGGAAAGCAGGTACAAACAAATACAGTAACACTGGGTGTTATTAGTACGCTATACCTTAGCCGCATAAGGTGTGTCGCGCCTTGGGTGCGACAGGCGTGGTGCGGGAAGGCAAAGCGAGAGCACGAGTTCACATGAGATCGAAATTCTACGATAGTTCTTACGATATTGGTGCTATAATTATAAACATGTATATTTTTTATTATATTAGATCAGTAAGATGTTTAGATGATATTTTTATAGTTACGTCCCTCCTCGTCTGGCCGCGCCGCTACCCAAGGCGCGATTAATTGGTTTATAGCTTTGGTGATTAATTGGTTAGACAAACAGTCGAGTTCCAACTATCTGCACAGTACAGTAAGTACTGTTCTTAAAAGAACAAAAGTACGTGTATGGCGGTTCAATTGTCAGCGATAAGTGCTGGTTAGACTGGCGATGATAAATGATTGGCGGTTTTTCCTGTTACGCGCGACAAAATGACAAATTCTTTTTTTTTATATATAAATAAGGCGGCAGACGAGCATACAGTCCACCCGATGGTAAGTATGCACTGTCGTCCATAGACATCCGCGATACATGCCAACATCAGTCCAGAATGACAAACGTTGGCACGCCCGCGGATGCGCTGCCTACCTTTGCAGATTAAGGAATGGATTGGGAGAAAGGGTTGGGAAAATGGGGAGGGATAGGAGGGGATGGGCTCTGCCATATCTCACTCACTACCGAAACACGTACGTACATTGGGGAAATACGATAAATTAGGAAATGCAGTACATTTCAAGATAGTCTTCTGTGAGAGGGGGATAACGTGGCCAGTAGTGCGCCCAGCGGCTGTGGAAATGCAGCATGCACTCCCCCCCTACACGAGTCAACGAGCCGCCGGCGATCTAAACTTTGTAGATGATTTATTTGTACCTACTCTACTCGTGAATTTTGTAGGTGATCTAGCGACCTGTACTGTAGGCCTAATAAGACTGCGGTTTTTATCGCCAATACCATATATCACCCACTTATGACAACAGGTTAAGCAGACTATCCACATTTATATTTTTTAGATTTTCGCATTCTGCAGTTATTCGTTAATTTCAGCCGAAGAAGCAAAGGTTTTTGACAACGAACTTACAAGCCTGACTGTGAAACAAAAGAAAAAAGAAATAGTGGTTGACAAAGACCAGGTTTCGCCAGTGACTGCCGAAGAACTTGCCAGCTCATCAACTCTTTTAGAAGACGGACGCTACGTAACAGCTAGTAATTCATCTGTAAGTTCTTCTAACACGTATTTTTGTCTTACTTTATAAGATAACAGCCAAAATAAAAGGCGATGCCATATAAGACTATGTATATTGAAAGCTGTCTAATAGTTGATTGATGAGAGACCGTATTCTAGGGTTTGTAGAAATTTCCTTCTGCACCAGTTTTCGGAGATGTCGATTTTCCATCAACGGTCAGCAAAAAATAGTTTCTTCTTTTTATCCTCAATGTTGATCATCTTTATTAAGGAGGCTATCCTTACTACATATCGAGGCGAAGGGTGCAATTCCATATCCGCTACGCGTGCCCGACTGCCCGAACAATCCTCTGATAGAAGACTGCTGTAATAATGTAGGCTGTTTACTCGCCTTCTTTCCATAAAAAAAGTTGAGAATCAAATTTGGAGCAAAAGTAGATTTAAATTTCATTCCCTAATAAAAGCCGCTAATAGTCAAAACGGCTGAACCGATTTTAATAAATAATGAAACCTTTCGGAAAAATCTATAAAATTGTTTTCAAGTTTATGAATGATATAGACGTATCTAGATATTCGGCGTTTTATGAAGTTTTATTCCACTTCTCAAAGGGACCCGCAGACGGTGCTGCAGCATTACTTCTGGTCGGTGAAGAGGCAGTCAAGCAGCACAAGTTAACGCCTCTGGCCCGGATAGCCGGGTGGGCTTGTGTCGGCGTTGGCCCCAATGAGCTGGGCGCTATACCCGCCGTTAAGAAACTGCTGGAGGGAAATGATGTTGATTTATTTGAAGTAAGTACTGATTAATTTTGGTTGATCCATGATACTAACGTCAATTACCGAGGAAATGGCATTAGGAGAAACCTGTTTCTTTTCCGTGAAGGGTGGCAAACGAGCAGATAGTCCAGTAAGTGGATTCTGTCGCCCATGGATATCGTGGATGGACACATACAGACATTAGTGAAGGATGACAAACATTCGTACGTCCCGGATGCTCTTTGAAGATTTAGAAGTGGATTAAGGAGAAAAGGATTGGTTAAAATGGAGAATAGGGAATATAATGGGACGAAATTTACCTCATTCGTCGTTGGGAGAAGATTGAATGGGATAGGGAAGTAGAGAAAGGGACAAATAGTCTACTCGAAGGGATTGTATGGGATTTCGTGTGTCATTTCTAAAACTAGGCATAATTGGTACATTCGACTTTTAAGTATTCTTGCATTTAAATTTGCCTTTAAGTTAATTGACTTTACATGAACATTGTTTTATATAATCGGAAGCTTATTAAAAATAGAAAGTAATAGTATTAATAATAGGAGCACTGTTTTATTTGGGATTAAACTCTGTCCTCAGAATGATGAGGTGCTCTTACATGTATATCTTTGCAGATAAACGAAACCTTTGCGTCAGAAGCACTAATAACAGTGAAAGAACTAAAAATTGACCCCATGAAGGTGAATTTGAATGGCGGAGCCTTGGCTACTGGTAACCCCACCGCCGCTACTGGCGCGAGGATGGCCACACATCTACTTCATGAACTTGGGTAAGACAATCACTAGTAAAAGAAGTTTTAGGTGGATTTCAAAGAAAGCTAATCACGTCCATGTTATGTAATTTCGAAGAAAGAGATTTATGTATTTCGAATTTTAGAAAAATGATAATAATTATTTATGATCAATGCCTTTCACCAGACCCTAAAACTGCCTAGATATATATATAGCATATATACTAGCATATATCCTAGATATATGCTGTAGGCAAACAGCGAAATTCAATGTCAGATTAGTTTAGTTTCTCTTACTCATATTATTACTCATAAAAACTTAACTCATCAGATGAAGATCAGTTAGTTAGCAACCACAACGTTGAATGTGAAAAATTCCATCGAGAACGTAGCATTTAGTCTTCTAAATTTTTTATTGAAGTACTAACTTAAAGTACTGATCAGTAAATTTCTAAACCTGTTATTTTTAACATTTTCCAATAACACACTGGTGAAGGGACAGACCCGGTCGACGGCAAGATCATCTAGACACATCTTGCGACATGTCCTAGATATGATATCGTGGGAAATGAAAAAAAAAAGCGATTGCTGAACAGTGGGACACTGTCGTGGGCTAATAATATAATATTTAAAATTATAAATAGTAAAAATTTCATGACTAACAAATTTATGTTTGTTTCAGTCGTCGAAATTTGAAGAGAGGAATAGCGGCATCAAACTGCGGTGGAGGGCAGGGTGTAGCTATAATTTTAGAAAAGATCTAGCTGAATGTAAATAATTATATCTAGTATAATCTATGGACAATAGGACCTCGATTGTCCGACCTTCAAGCAAATGTCACAGATAGAATAGCGAAATATCGGTTCTGTCCGGTTATTATTTTGAATTTTTTACGAGACACGTTTTTTTAATTGACTGTTGAATTTATAATGCACCATAAAATATCTTGATACTTTAGTTTTCCTTATTGTTTCTTTTGTATATGGATGGGTCCTTTTATTATTTTATACCGCGAACCCGTAGGTTGTGGAACGAACTGCCTCAAGAGGTCTTTCCATTGAGCTACGATATGGGGTTCTTCAAGAGAGCTGTGAATAGGATTTTGCAAGGTCGGCGGCGCACCCGCATACCCCCTGGTGTTGCAGGTGCCCATGGGCGGCGGTAACACTTATCACCACGTGGGACCGCTTGCTCGTCCGCCCACTAATCTATAAAAAAAAAAAAAAGCTTCGGTGCCATCTAATTAGGTATTTAGGATATATATATATATATATATATTAAATTATATTTTGGAGTGTAGGCTTTCTCGGCCGGTGTCCATATTAATTGAATCTTTCGGGCTACTTGGTCGAGGTCTTCTGGAATCTCTTCTCTTTCTTCCAAACGTTTCGTCAACAACTGCGGTTGACATCTTCAGTGGCGACTGCGTTCACTTTCGGAGAGATGTCATCTCTTCGGCTTCTCGAGCGTAACTGACTCGACGACTGTGGCGCACCGGTATTTATAGTGGGCGAGGGTAGTTGTGATTGTATGTGTACCGACGCACCGATACTTATAGTGGGCGAGAGTAGTTGTGATTGTATGTGTACCGAGCACCGATATTTATAGTGGGCGAGGGTAGTTGTGATTGTGTGTGTACCGAGTCTGTTTTTGTCCTCCCCCTCTAGTCTCTCTTCCCCGTGAGCTTGATGTCTTCGGAGTGCTGGATACCAGATATTACGAAGTCTTAGATACTCTTCTTTTTTGTTAAAATTGTTGGGATGCTTGTAGATTTCAATAGCTTCCCTATTGAGACGGGAATAATAATGATTCCCGGTTGACAAGATCTTTGTATCCCTGAAGCAGATTTCGTGGTCCCCATCCGACAAGGCATATTTAGCTACAGCCGACTTCTCAGTCTCTCCTCTGCGACAATTGCCTTTATGTTCTTTAATGCGGATCACCATGGAAAAAGAAAGCAATGGGAAGCTTCCGTTTTTGGATGTACTGGTAAGCAGAAATGGAGATGGCAGTCTGGGACATCAAGTTTACCGCAAGTCCACCCACACCGACAGATATCTACATAAAGATTCCAATCATCATTTTAAACAAAAGAGAGCAATGATGAAGACGCTGATGGACCGAGCGAAACGAATCTGCGAACCGATACATCTACAATCGGAAGTGTCGCCACAGTCGTCGAGTCAGTTGCGCTCGAGAAGCCGAAGAGATGACATCTCTCCGAAAGTGAACGCAGTCGCCACTGAAGATGTCAACCGCAGTTGTTGACGAAACGTTTGGAAGAAAGAGAAGAGATTCCAGAAGACCTCGGCCAAGCAGCCCGGAAGATTCAATTGATAAATTATATTTATTATATATATTTATGATAGGTATTTATGGTATTTATAATTAGGTATTATGTTAAAAATAACAATTTTCTAAATATTTCAGGTTTTTTTAGAGAAATATAATGATTAATTTGACTATATACTTCACAACTTCAATCGGCTGTACTACATAAAGTTAAAAATTTCAAGTTAGGTCAATGTAGGACTCATCAATATACTGATTGTGGATGTTTGTGAATGTAACGATCTACTAGGTTGTTCAATAAGTTTCTAGAATAGAAATAAAAAACACGATCTTATGGCTTGAAATACTTTTTATTATTCAGTATATTCATCCAGAAGCTCAATACATTTATTCCAACGTTTCTCCAAATTATGAATACCATCCCTATAGTGCTTTTCCGGAAGGTCTGCAAAATAGTCGTCTACGGCTGCTATAACTTCATCATTAGACGAAAAACGCTTTCCACGCATGATTTTTTTAAGATGTGAGAACAGCCAGAAGTCAGAGGGAGCCAAATCTGGCGAATACGGTGGATGTTCCAATAATTCGTACATCAATTCATTGATTGTAGCCATTGTCAAAACACTTTTGTAAGCAGGTGCATTGTCTTGATGAAAAATGATTTTTTTCTTCTGTAAACCGGGTCTTTTTTCACGAATACTTGCGTCGAGTTGGTCCAAAAGGTTGCAAAAATATTCAGAATTAATTGTTTTTCCAGTTTGGAGATGATCCACCAACAAAATACTTTTTGCGTCCCAAAAAACTGATGCCAAAACCGTCTTGGCCGATTTTTGAACACGAACTCGCTTAGGAGCCGAAGTACCAGGTTCACACCACTCTTTAGCTTCTTGTTTTGATTCAGGGTCATAGTGGTAGACCCAAGTATCATCCATAGTGATGAATCGACGTACAAAATCCTTTTCATCCTTCTTAAAACGCTCCAAATGTTGCTGAGAAAGTCGCATTCGAATGTGTTTTTGTTCCAAAGTTAGAAAATGCGGCATCCATTGTGCACACAGCTTTTTAAAACCCAAAACTTCACTTAAAATATGGCTCACACTGCCTAGTGAGATGTCTAGAGCCTCTACTAAATCTCTCTCAGTCAATCGAAGATCTTCCAAAACCATATCATGTATTTTGGCTATGATTTCTGGTGTTGATGCACTTTTTGGACGTCCTTGACGTGGATCATCTTGAAGACTGGTACGACCACGTTTGAACTCAGCAACCCAGTTGTATACTGTTGCAAGTGAAGGTGAAGAGTCCTTATAAACTTTTAACAATTGTTCATGAATTTGTTTTGGTTCTACACCTTCCAAAAATAAGAATTCAATCACTGCACGATACTTGGTTTTTTCCATATTAAAAAAACACTGTGACACGTCTACTTTGAACAGCTGTAAATATAAGACTGAGTTGACAGATCTACATGAAACTTTACACGTGTTCATAAAAAAGCATTACCACTTTTAGAAAAATAAAATGGCGGACCTACTACCGCCATCTATGTGTGATTCTAGAAACTTATTGAACAGCCTATTATTATATGTTGAAAATGATTAGATATAAATTACAGAATAATATAAGAGGAACTAAATTAGAGCAGCCAATGTACGTACGTGTTTCGGTAGTGAGTGAAATATGCCAGAGTCCATTCCCATCCTATCCTATCTCCCAACCCTTTCTCCAAATCCGTTCCTATATCTCCAAAGTTAGGTGCAGCGATCCGGTGGCGTGGCAACTTTTGTCATTCTGGACTGGTGTTGGCATGTATCACGGATGTCAACGAGTATCCAGTATCCAGGTGGACTGTATGCTCGTCTGCCGCGTTCACGTTCACAAATTTGCCGCTCTTGTGCCATGTTCAAATGACCAGACTGTATCAGGGATCTGGTTTATAAAAAATCAATGATATTAATATTACATTTAATAATAATAATAAGAACTTTAGAATAATAAGAAATGCATTGTCTTACAGATATAAATTAAATACTATCTAATTAAATTATATACTCTACATAACATCACACAGTAATATTTATTATTACTGTGTCTCATGTCAAGGTTTCTCCTTTAGTTACCTGAAAAATATATATTTAAAATTAGAAATATAATAATAATAAATGAGATTAATAACATTGGACTTTTACTCATTGATAAAGGAGACTTTTGTCTTTTACGACACCCACAGGAAGAGATAAGTGGTGAGGTGCATTCTATAGCCAGCAGATAATGCGGCATAATGGACAACAAAGCCGCTGCCACAAGCGCTGTGGAACTACACAACCTCTAAAAGAGTAGACTCAACAACCCGCTGTGGCATTTTGAGGACATACAATCCTCATGCACAGGACAATGTCTAGTAGTGGCTGCTGTAAGGGGGTTTGATGGTTATTAAAGTAATACAAGTGCACAGACACTCTTGTTGACATCTTGCCGCCACCTTTTTATAGTGCTTCCTTAGATTACGAAATATACCATTTCTTCCTTCACAAACGCCTTTGTATCCACCTTCAACCCTCAATAGATTGATATGCATGTCAAATGATATACTACACGGAGATATAGCCGTCAAAATGGTAAGTTCGTGGGACATCTATACATTGGAATGGGCCTATCCCATAAGGATGCAAAATATAACATTTGAGATTTTCACATTTTTCACACATATTTATCTATTTAAATGGGTCTTAATGCGAATGTTTACCTTATTTATTTTACTCGGCGTTTCGGTTGGGTTGCACTAACTGCATTTGGTCTGCATATTCCGGAAAGTTGTGTGCCGTAAACATTCGCGTTAAGACTCGTTTAAGTAAATAAATAAGGATGGAATATTTGCCAATGATTGAGTTCACTAAGAAAGAGATGCCCTATCACCTATGCTGTTCAAACTCAAACACATTATCAGAAAAATAATAATGTTAGATGGCGGAGTATCATTAAATGGATAGCATAAGGTGATTGGTAATGTGACAATAGCATTAATTAATCAAAACAAGACTGAATATCTTTACATGAAACGTTACAGAAGAAACGTCAGAGAAAGCTCGAAGAAATCCTACTGTTGGAGACAATACCAACAAAGGGGGGCAAAATTTGAAAATGTAGGCTGCACTATTAACTGATACTAATACATGAGAAGAAGATATAGAGAAATCTGTGTTCAAAACACTTTCAGATGTAGTGCAGCTCTCCACGAGGCATTAATGTCCAGGTTATTAAGCAGCAACACCAAGATTCATATAAATAAAACTAGTCTTGATGTACGGATGTGGGACATGGTGTATGGATGGAGGCTACAATGTGCACACTGCCCTGTTTTATTATCCCTCTGCTCCAGCCCCATGGCCATTTATTGTATTGTATTAGTTCTTATATACTGAGCTTGAATAGTCAAACTCTTATTTGCCATTCGTCAATTTGTAATCAGTGAAAGAAAAGTTTAAAAAGAAGTAAACTTACACAAGCCTCCAAATAGTCTATTTTCCTTTCCAAAGAAGTCAATTTTTCGTTTAAAGTGGCAAGACGAGATCTGCAGGACATGTCTGAAATTTGAGAAAACAGATTACATGCTTATTTATTGGACTATATTGCAAGACGCGAACTTAAAATGCCTCAAGGAATTCTGTACCAGTTGATCATCGGTTAAAATGAGATAAATTATATAAAGTGGGAACAGATACCTAATTAAACTGGCGACAATCTAATAGGTCCGATTTAACGTTTCTCATTTTGCATGCCGCGGCCCGTGATAACTTTGTACGAAAGTCTACAGAAATCGTAAAATCAACCACATAATGCTAAATACCTAATTATTGTTATTTCTACACTACAAGAATGAGTATCATTCATAAGAATCAAGTTTCATTATATTTTGAAAAATTACACTCAAAAACACTATTTAATACTGCTTCAATGTTTCAACAGGACGATATTACAATATTGTATCATTGGGCTCGTTGCCGCAGAGTTGCGACCGTTTATAACCGCTTCGGAATTCGCGTAATCGATTATTTCGAAAAATCGAACCTATTAAACACTATTTACATTTGCGTAGGTATTCTTTATTTCTACTTAACATGTTTCAAACATATAAAAAAATCGCACTATAATATAACATTATGGAATATGTTATTAAAATAAATAATTAAAAAGTAAATTAAAATCGAAAAACTATGATGTGGATGCTTTGGCTAAAAATGGCTAAAACCGTTTGGCGAAAAAGGCCGGAATGTAATTTCGACTTCACTCTGCGCACTCTCTCGCCATCTTGCAATTTTACTGTGTGTGTGCATGTTTGTTTTTGTGATAAATCATAATTTTTTGACTTGGCTACTACTTTTGGACTGTTTCTGCTATTTTCGTTGACCTTGGCTTGCTTTTTCTGGACTTTGATGACGCATTACGTGATTTTGCTGCTCATTCTCTACTTTGGGTTTGTTGTGTGAACTCTTTTTGTGTTGTGTTGTCAACATGGCAAAAACAGGACATACTTGTAGTCAGTCTTGTGGCTTGGTTTTTTGTCAAGTACTTTGAATGAGAGGCACCAAATGGTGATCCTCTTTTAGAATTGACTCAAGTACACAAGTTTGTGATTGATTGGGATTGATACAAAAATTGTTAGGAAAATTCTCAAGGAAAAATATGGGCTTTCTGGTAGTGAAGACAACATACTACGCACACCTATAATGCGGAAAAGAAGCAAACTTGTAACATATATTAATAAATTTGATGCCGACATAAAGAAACAACCTGAGAAAAATGAAAACACGGAAAATGAATACCCAACTTGAGTAAATTAATCAAGTCACTTAAAGATGCAGACTTGTATAATGGCAGTCCAATATCTTTGAAAACAAAATTCTTAAACATATTGGGTTTAGATACAAGAAAACAGACATACGGAAAAATAATCACAGAGGAGATTGATTATTCTTATTCTGCAAAGACTATGATTCTTAAGAGAAATGAACAAGATAACCGACTGCAATGAAGTAATATATATAGATGAGACATGGTAGAATGCAAATCATACTGTGCTACAGTCGTGAACGGATGATATGAAAACAACTAGCTTGAATGTGTCGATGGGAAAGGGAAAGGGTGGATGTCTCATAATTTGTCACATTGGATCTGCCAGGGGAGGTTTTGTCAACAATTGTTTATTGGTGTTTCAATAAAAAAACACAAAAGAATATACCTAATTAGAAAATGGATGCAGAAATTTAAGAAAACCTCCCAGAATAGTGTACAATAATTATGGACAATGTACCATATCATTTCATCCAAATTGATAGAGCTTAGCCATTGATAGCCAACATATGGGCGTTCTGACAAATGAACAGTAAAAAAATGAGAGATACTAGGAAAGGTTAAACCATGATTATAATGACACCGACTCCTAAATGACACCAATGCACTAAATTGTTCTTGACAGGCTGTATTTAACATTTTTGGCACTTGTAACTCTTATTAGTGCACACATCCATACTTCAAGTCACACTAAATTACATTGTTGACTCTATGCTGGGTTTTTCTAAAATTGAATATCTAAGAACACACTCCCCCACAATCACATACAGACATACTTACATAAAACACACATGATGTACATATTATACACAATAATTACCACTTGAATAAACTGTTTTTCTTAAATAACTGACCTAGTACTAAGAATAGATCTAAGGAAAGCTGCTGACTGCTGTAAAACAGATTACTCTAGTACAGATGTCAGCACACATTGTCCTTATGAATAGCTAGTTGTAAACTTGATGTTTTTTATAAACTACATTATAAATGACAAATACCACATAGAAAATATATAAATGTCTTAATTAAATAGACTTTATTATTATAAAAAAAGTAAAACAGAAATTTAACTTGTATTAAAATAGGACATTTATTTTGGCAAGGTACTGGGTCCCAAGGTACAGATTTTTTCTAATTAGGGAGTCAGAGCTCATTACAAATTGTATCATGTATGTTTAATACAAATAAATAATTTGAAATATGTCTCAAGAATCCGTTTTTGTAGCAACCAATTTTTAGATTCTCATCCATACACAGAGTATTATGACAACTGTCAAATTAGACCTATTAGATTATTGGGACTCTAAACAGGAACATTCCTTTGTGTAAGGGCTCTCCCACACAGCTGCGATATATCAACAGGTAATATGGTATGCACCAGAAATTAAAACCCCCTAGTGATTTACTAGGTGATAGTACATTTTGTATGGTACATGTTATTGAGGGAGAGAATGCACGCTGCTATCCAACAGCCACTGGGTGCTCAACTGGCCACATTATCCCTCTCTCACAGAAGACTACCTTGAAATGTACTGCATTTCCCACTTTTATCTTATTTCCCTAATGTATGTACGTATTTCGGTAGTGAGTGAGATGTGCCAGAGCCCATTCCTATCCTATTCCTCCCCATTTTCCCCTTCTCCAAATCCATTCCTATATCTCCAAAGGTAGGCAGCGCATCCGGGGGAATGCCACAATATCCACTTACCATCAGGTGGACTGTATGCTCGTCTGGCGCCTTCGTCCATAAAAAAAAACATGAAATGTTACACACGGGGAGGATTGTCGTACTGCGAGAACAGTCGATCAATCACCGCGATAATACCGACCGGTATATCACGTCTATTAGGGAGAGCCTTAAAAGTTAGTAATTTTTAAACTGTTTTAGAACTACTTTCACCTACCGAAGGAGTTCAGGAAATCCGTAATCTTTTTTATGCTTCCTGTGATTACTTCGACATATTCTCTATTCGCCCAGTCTTGTTGTATTTGCTTCTGGATGGTTTCACGAGGCGGAGTCGCCATTTTTTTCAATTAAAAATTGCAGAAACACTATAACTATTAGGCGTGAGGCGTATTTATTGGAACAGATAAAAATAACAGGTATTTGAAAGTAACAAATAACAACTGTTATTGTGAATTTGAAATAACTGTTATCTAAAATAACATAAAATACAGACACATAAATATTAAATACTTATACCAAATACTATTGTTATTTGTTACCGCAATTGTTAATAACAGTCTGTTATTTCACAAAATCTTATAACATTTCTTATCTCACTCTAGCTCATCAGTATCGCGCTTGCAAAAAAGAGAAACACCTAGTATTTTACATTCACAATTACACATGTTCACCTCTCACTTGCACTACAATGCTTATACCATGCCAAAAAGAGAAGCACCTAGTATTTATTACCCCAAAAATATAGTAGATGGATTCTAAGAACAAACCTCATTGAAAAAGTAACTCCCAAATGTGGTCATGTTATGTATTGTCTTCTTATTCGGATACATTGTGAGAATTGTAGTGCCATATTGTGTGAACCACTTGACACTAAAATAAATAAATAAACATACTACGAACTAAATGTTAATATTATAATACGTCACAAATCTATATAATAAAAATGAATGTTGCTAAGCGAATGGCTCGACCAATTCGGCAATTATTATTTTTTTGTATGTTCCTTGAATCCCACGGAAGGTTTTTAATACAAAAAAAAAAAAGAAAAACATAACAGACAGAACGAAGTCTGTCCGGGCAGCTAGTAAATAATATTTTATGAATCAAGTACTGTAAAACCAATTTTATTATTTAAATAAATATAAGTATTTTAATAGCTAAACATTGTCGAATAAAATATGTGTCACTCGTTTGAAATTATACTATGTATCCGAACGTTGGTGCATTCCCGGATTGACATGATTGGTCGATAAATTAGCCTTGTAAATTCAACTTTACGACATTAAAAATAAAAATGATATTCAGTTGTAATTATGATTGATAATGTTTAAATTTTGAAATTCTCTCTTTATTCAAATTTCATAATCGAACGAATTATAAAGCGTTTGAATTTTGGAAAAGAGATAGGAGAAATTTTAAGATTCTTGTTTTTTAAATTAGTTTAATAATTAGTGTACTTAGTTAGTAATAGTTAGTTAGTGTTTATATTCATTGTATGTATAGTTTAGATTTCGATTAAAAATAGTGTATAGTTAGTTAGTTTTTTTTATTATTTGTTAGATACTTTTTGGTTTAGGTGTAAACGTTCTCTAGTTAGGTATAAAATGTCTTTCAATAAAAAAGTGAGTGTTGTGTGGGACCATTTTATGGACTTAGGCGGCAACTACGCGATTTGTAATATATGCAAGGCGAAATTGTCCTATAAGGCGTCCGTAACAAACCTAAAAAAACATGTAGACAGAAAGCACCCCACGGTTCGGATTATAGATAGAACCGGTAGTTCTAGCACTAGCGTCCTTGAAGTCCCCCAGTCTTTATCAAACCAAATACCCGAGCCCTCAACGCAGCAGCCTTCTGAAATGGTTCTCCAAGTTTTACCCGCGGCGCAACTGTTGTCACAGCCACCACCACCAAGGAGGACTTTTGGCCACCAGCCAATAACAAACTACGTACAAAAAAGAAATTGCAATATGAAGACGGAAATAGATAAAAGAATCATGAATCTATTTATAATGGATTTCCAACCGTTTAGAATTGTCGAGGATCGCGGTTTTCGCGAGTTAATGAATTACGCGTTTCCTCATTATACCATCCCCACCAGAAAATTTTTTTCAAACAGTATGCTACCGGCCGTGTATGAAAAGGTCAAGGCACAGTTAATAGAAAGTGTCCATACACAAGTGAAGTCACTTTGTATCACTATTGATATGTGGACATCCTGCGCAAACGATTCCATGCTGGCTGTGACTGGACATTATATTGAGGAGGAAGAATTTGCCCTGAAGTCATTTCTTCTAGAATGTATGCCTCTTTTAAACACCCATACAGCAAAAAGTTTGGCTGACAGCATAAAGCATATATGCGAGGAGTGGAAAGTAGCAGATAAAATACTTTTGGCCGTATCGGACAACGGTGCAAATATTAAAAGTGCTATCGAAAGGGAACTTGGATGGAAACATTTTCCCTGCTACAGTCACACCCTAAATTTAGCGGTCAACGACATTCTGAAAAACCCTGACGTAGCAGAGCTACTTTCTAAAATAAAAGGGATAGTACGGCACTTCAAACAGAGTAATGTCGCTTGGGAAAAATTGAAAAAGTACCAAGAACAAGCAGGTACCACACCGAAACGGCTAGTTCAAGAGGTTCCAACGAGGTGGAATTCCACTTATTATATGCTCCAAAGATGTGTGGAACTCAAAGAACCACTTAACAGTGCAATGGTCAACCTTGGGACAGACACCATATCAGGATACGAGTGGTGTATAATCCAAGAATTGTGTGTCATTTTACGTCCGTGTGAGGAAGTGACACGGGAATTGAGTGGACAAAAGTTCATAACAGGCAGCCTAGTGATTCCTATCACTATAGGACTTATTAAAGCCCTGGATAATATGTCCACAGAACATACTTTTATGCCATTGGTGGAAAGTTTGCGGCAGGATTTAATTGGAAACATCAAAAGAAGGTTTTTAAACTTAAACCGTAGTAAAACTTTTGGGAATTGTTTGTTTCTGGATCCCCGGTTTAAGTTTTACTTCGATGAGGCAAATATTGCAGAAGAAACAAAACGGCGAATTGTTTCTATGGTAGCAGCACAGATTTCCCGGAGTTCGGCTACACCAGGCGAAGTAGTTACAACTGCGGAACCTGCAACATCAGTTAGCCACACGACATCCATATGGCAAGATTTTGATATGAAAATGCGAGGGATACAGCCGGAAGGTACAGCTCAATCCCGTGCCATTGTAGAAGTACAGCGATACTATGACGACAAAATCATCGGACGGACGGAATGTCCGTTAAAATGGTGGAGAGATCATAGAACAGTTTACCCTACACTGTACAAATTAGCCGCCAAAAATTTAAATGCGATGGCGTCGTCTGTTCCCTGCGAAAGGGTATTTTCAGCTGCGGGGAATATTCTTAATGAAAGGCGAACTCGTTTAGGTGTTAGAAAGTTGCAGCAACTAATTTTTTTGCAACAAAATATGTAAATGTGTAAATATAAATATAAATTTCTTAAATGTAATTTTCTTGTTTTTATTTTTATTTTTTTATTTTTTGTCTCGAGTAATAAATAATGCTATAATTATTACATTCCATATTAACTGACAAGTGACAGTCCTAAGCCTGTAATAAAACATAATTGTTTGCTCGCAAACGAAAAAAAAAAAACCGACTTCAATTACATACACAAGTAATACAACGTAAATAGACAAAAAAATAGTCAAGTTAATACGCGTAATCAAAGTTTAATCAAAAAGTGCTCAGCTAATCTCGATAAAATTTAAATAAGACTACATGACAAGTATCAGCCCTCGATTAAAAAAAGAATTATCGAAATCGGTAAACCCAATAAAAAGTTACGAGGTATAATACAACGTAAGTTGACGAAAAAATAGTCAAGCAAAGACGTATTATTAGATATAATTCAAAAACTACCCGTCCGATCTCGATAACATTTAGATGGGACAAATTAGCACGCACCAGCTTTCATTTAAAAAAAAATTATCGAAATCGGTCCACCCAGTGAAAAGTTCTGAGGTAACATACATTAAAAAAATACAATCGAATTGAGAACCTCCTCCTTTTTTGGAAGTCGGTTAATGAAGGGAATTGTTCAGTTTGTAATTTACAAGAACAAAATTCGTAATCCGCGTAAACTTAAATAACAGGCTGTTATTTTATAACAGGTATTGGTATCTGTTATTTTTCCATAACAGTAACAGATATAACAGGTAACATGTTTCACCTGTTATAACCCACGTCTAATAACTATTCAGTATTCACTAATCAAGTCAACAAAAGGTACACTTTTTCATAGCCGGCGAAAATTAATATACGAATCGATATTAGCTTTTGTGCTTCTCTCATATAAAATTTATACTAGGACTGAAAGAGATGGAACTGTATGTGTACAGATTTTTAATTGGTCGGATTACACAATGTCATTTGTTAAAAGGAGCTGCTGACGTCTCTGACAAATAAATTGCCGACGTTTGGTTTTTTCTTAATATCAAATTCTAAACCATTCTAAAACAGTATTATTTATAATAATATAGAAAAATTCGAAGCATTTCATCATTTCAATAATGTCTTCGTAGCGAACTCGATACTTATATATTGATCTGATATTAACAAACACGAAAATATTATAATCGCTTTATTTTTTACTAACCATGCGCGCTAATGTACTCGTAAGCGCCTTTTTTAGGAAACGTTACATCAAATGTAATTTTGGATTGCGTTCTAGAACGTGTAAAACGTATCTTTCTTTATTATATTGCGTCTCTCTTTTTTATATGGGAATTGAAAAGGACACAATATGTACATTATAATGAGCACAGGTATTGATGATTGATTTTCACACGTTTGGAAACAAAGTCTCCTTACTGAAATTGAATTTTGCCAGGTGGCCGGCTATATTTGAATCTCATCTTATATTTAGTATTATTTTAATTATTTAGCAATATCAATAAAACGGACATAAAAATTCTACAATGGATGAAATAAAATACAAGTTGGATACAAATAATAGTGTTTTAGTGGTGAACGCGATCGACAAATTAATATCTACGATAAAATCGAAGTACAAACCAGTTGAAAGGAAAAAGTTTGTTTTAGAGAATGAGGAATTGAAATATTTAATGGAGAAGTGTTCGTCGAAGGAGACTGTGGTGAGCTTAACGGCTTGCCAGGGTCTTCTGGCGCTTGTTGAATTTGGAGTCTTAGAAATTGGGTACACTATGTCAGTGGTTGTAACGTTACTCCCCAGTGCACAGTGAGTTAACAGTTTTCGTAAATTTATATAAGAAACCACTAGGCGTTACTAATGTAATGGGGTGTAATCGCTTCAAGACGAGAATAGAAACAAGTCTTCGTTCAGAATTAGGTATCTATTAGGTTATGTTATTATAATGAAAATAGGTACAGAAATGAATACATACTAAACTAATTTCTGGAAATTATAAAACAAGACTATGTCGTAATATATAACATCATATGAAATTATCATAGTATTTATGAACGCCTAATTTTACAAATTCTCTATTTTTATTATATATTTTTTTCACTTTAAACTTTTTTTTAAACTATAAATGTTTTAGCAATTAAAATTTATTTGTTTACATTTTTCATGCACCCTTAATCTTAACTATCTTCCTTTATTCATTTATTTAAGTTTATGCTTTTCTCTTAAGTCTCTTATTATGAATTATTATTATAAATCTCTTTTATTTAATAAACTTTTGAGAACTCCAAAAATGTTACACTACACATTGTAAACTTTGCATAATGTAATTTATAATTGGGTTATTCTAATAGGTCAGATCGAAACTCGATCAATTTTAAGTATTGTTTTCTTGGAAGCGTTGCCTCTATGGCAATTAATATTTCACATCTGTGGATTATATGGTTTGTCATATGTCAAATCCGACCTATTAGAAGGCCCAATTATATTTATCATTAACATTTTTTTACCAGTCAGTAACATTTGCAGCAATAAATAAAAACTTCAGAATTAAATAAAAACTCCTGGTGAATTATGGCCCAAAACTCCCCAGTGCAGACTTTATGCAAACTCTCTTTTACAGAAACTATTCAGCAATAATTTCCACAGTGGGTGGTCTGCTGATACTGGATCTAAAGTCCCGACTCATTCTGGGCGAGTCCTATAAGTGCCAATTTTCATTTAAGTCCCCACAGCATCCATTCATAACTGTGCTAGAAAAGAACAAAGATGCAGAAGATGATGTGCTTGCACAAATGCAGGCTTTGTGTAACCACCCTGATTACACGTAAGTTCAAAAAATCGTTGACACTATCTATATATATATTTATATACATGAATGTTTCTTTGTTTGTCCCATATGCATTCCTATACCATTCATCTGATTTCTATGAAACTTTGATGAGTTGTTGTGTTACCTGCAAAAGTTTCTGAATTAGTCCTTGAAGAAGTAGCGGGCAACAGCTAGTTATTAAAAAAAAACATATTGTATAGCAGTCTCTGCAAGTTGATGCTCTTGAACTTGTGATTCCTGTGGGAACTCTATGTGATCAAGATAACATGTACTCTAAATGTTAACATTAAAAAGAATTAAATATTTGCTTTGAAATCTCATCAACTCAATCTTATTGCAACCTTTAATAAAAAAACAAATATTGCTGTTTTAAGTTGACAATAATCTCCACAGCTTGAACTTTTTATTTGGTCCAGGATTATTTAACCTTTTGACTGCAAAACCTCATTTGATAGTAACCATTCACATACTAAGTCAGAAACAAGGAAATTAGTCCTGAGGATTAAACCTGAAAGTTGAAGTCTAGAAGAAGAAGAAGAAGACTTGTAGAAGTTCACTGGTGTTAACTAAATGAGAAAAGCTGAAGATATGGTGTTGAACCTTCAGAGAGGCCTATATCTAGCAGTGGCGAGACATAGGCTGATGGTATGCATATGCATTGATGCCAATGACAAATACAACCTAGGAAAAGCAATTATCTATAAACATTTGCCAAAATATATCATGTCTCTTACTTCTATAATGGATGTATCCGTCTTTGCCTTTCAATCTAAAGATTGGAAATATCTGTTATTAGCATTCAAAAGGTAAGGCTATTAGGGTGAAGCACAGTATATGGTATTATATAAAAATAATTCATAACTCACCTGTTTTCTGTGTGCTGAGACTAATAACAATTAGTCAATTAACAATTAATTTACAAATAGCTTATTTTTACAGTGTATCATCTAATAGCCTAGAATTACTTCGACCAGTGTTTCTCTGGCTGACTTGCAATCCTCTGCGTGAAGGCAGTGTGAGACCTTGGCAATTGATGCTGAGTCTCCCGCAGACTGAGGCTTTGTCATCACTGCTGCTGGCTTGTATTAGCAGTCAACAGGTAAGGTTGTATTTGTGTCTTTACTTTTTTATTTTATTGTATTATAATGAATAAAGAGTGATCAGATTGATTGTGCGTGTGTCAATGTTCAGTGAAACCATTTTTTGTTTCACTAAAGCCACACTTATATGCTATAGACTGCACACAGCATTTTATGTTCAGGAGAATTTAAATAGTTTCAGAAAGTTAGGTGACAGCCACTGCTATAATTCCAGGGACATGTGTATGTTAGCAGTCTGTAAACATTCTCGAATGAAATCTAACAGGTTTATTCATCTATTTAAATGGGTTTCAGCGCGTATGTTAACCTTATTTATTTTACTCGAGGTTTTGGTTGGGTTTGCACCAAACATGGTCAGAAGCTGACTGAAGTAATTTTCAACCCGGACTCGGCTCACTCAGCTCGTGACCGTGGTTGATGCAACCCAACCGAACCATTGATTAAAATAATTAAGTTTGCAAGGTCGGTGCGCGCCCGCATACCCCCTGGTGGTGCAGGTGTCCATGGGTGGCGGTAACACTTACCATCACGTGGGACCGCTTGCTCGTCCGCCCACTAGTCTATAAAAAAAAAAGAAAAACGGTAAACATACGCATTGAGACCCATTTAAATAGATAAATATGTGTGAAAAATGCGACAATCTCAAATATTAGGTTAATTCATGTACTGGAGCTAACAATATACCATTGCATACCTTTTTAGGTAGGCCAGTGTTTAAACTGAGGTTGAAACTGTGGCTTGTCCAGCAGGTATACCGTAGGTATACCGTTATACTATAGGTATACCGTTGTCGAATTTATTTTTAGTAAATGACTTTCATTTTAATACTAATTAAAACTTAAATTTAACATTTTGTGTATCAATTTAATTTTAATATTTATAAAAAATAATCATTGACTCGTAATGATAATTATGCAACAAATAAGTATGAGTAAGTCATGGGTAAATTTGTGAGATATGTATATTTTTTTTATAATAAATCACCACTTATGTAACTACCAAGTGATTGACTTGCAAGTTGCAGAGCTCCTAATCCTCCATAATAATAATACATATTAACTTTATATAATAAGTGTTTTTGTCTGTCAACAGATTTGCAACCCAAAACTTATAAATCGTGCATTCGCCGCATACTCTGCAGTGACAGAGACAGTGATATATCAACAGAAGCGAGAATATGTTATGGCACTGTTGCCAATGTTAGTCAGGCTCTCAAATGAATTAGTCAAGCATGGGTAAGTGCCATTAACGTTAAAATGGCAGTTAAGCAGACAGTCTGCCTGATCTAGGGTTCCTCTCAATCAATATGTCATTTAGCATTCCCCTCAAATCACATAAGTATTGCCAGTGTTGCTATGGTCATGAGCTCCTGGGGCAAAAAGGAATTATGCATCCTTAAAAAATCTATAGGTAATTATTTTGTTGGAAAGAAAACAACTGAAATTAATGTTTTTTTTTTATATATAGAAGTGGGCGGACGAGCAAGCGGTATCACGTGATGATAGTAATGGACATGGACCCATGGACATCCATAAAAATCATTTTATACCGCATCCCGTAGGCTGTGGAACGAACTGCCTCAAGAGGTCTTTCCATTAAACTACAATATGGGGTTCTTGAAGAAGGCTGTGAATAGGATTTTGCAAGGTCGACGACTCATCTGCATACCTCCTGGTGTTGCAGGTGTCCATGGGCGGCGGTAACACTTACCATCACGTGGGACCGCTTACTCGTTCGCCTATTTCAATATAAAAAAAATTCTCATTAATAAGATAATGTGCATGAGGAGGCCTTTCTCCAGCCATTGAACAATAAAAGGGCTGATTAAAAACTCTGTTTCCTTCTAAAATCTCTATGTTGTCTCTTTTAGCCGTGATCCTCGCGCGTGTTATAATCTAATCGAAAGGTGTTTCGCCCTCAATGCGCCGGAGTTGAAAACTGTTGCTGGAATCACTGTGATGCTATTGGCTGAGAATTTGTCTAATAGTTCTGCTTTGTACTTACATGGGCTGTTCAATTTATGTAAGTACAGACTTTTTTATGGAACGCAAGTGACCTAAGAGCCCAGTCCACCTGGTGGTAAGTGGTTACCCATAGACATCCATGATATATGTATGATCCATGATATACCAATATCGGATTAGAATGACAAAAGTTTAGTACGCCTCCGGATGCGCTGCCTACCTTTGGAGATTTAGGAAAAGATTTCGAGAAAGCGTTCGTAAGATGAGGAAGGATAAAATAGGAAGATAAATGGGCTCTGGTATATCTCGTTCACTATTGAAACATTATTATGAAGATAAAAATAATTTAATAGGCATGCAGTCAGCAGCTGATGGGCCTACATATTATTCTGGTGTATACCATACGTTAATCTTGCACCAACATCCATTTTGAATGCAACAACTTGATTTGAAAATCCTCACCGTTGAGAGGAATCCACCACTTCTTGTGACTCGTAATTACGTAAATGTACATACGTGAATTGGGGGAACAGGCTTAAATTGGAAATGCAGTAGTGTTTCCAGCAGATGTGGTATGAGATTGCAGCGTGCACTTACGCCCTATATAAAAAAAACGGAGTATGGAAACCTATTGGAGATATTTTTTTTTGTATATTTTTATTTCTCATAATTTAGAACCTATTTGAACCATCTACCAACTTAACTGAGATATAAACTTAAACTTTTTACTTATTAGATTTTGTAACAAACATTTTACTTATTACATTTCTTTTACAGCTCCTTAAAATCGGAATTTGTCGTTATCATTTACAACCAGATCACTTGATCGGAATTAATGTTATTATTTCCAGGTTTAAATATAATAAGCAAATACGAATATTCCGCCATTTCTTTAAGCGTGTTTATTGCGTACACACTACAGTGGCTCCATCTACCGTCCTACCTCACTACATCCGCCTTACAAACCGCATCGAAACTTCTAGAATCTCAACAAAAATCCAAAGAAGACTTAACTCTTCACATGCCGAATTTAAGAGCCAACAGGATATTTAAAATGTTATTATATACGGACAGATATCTATATAGAACTTTTACATTATTACACACTTGGGAACGTATAAGAGATAACCCGGAGAAATTAAAAAGTTGGTTGTATAATATTGAGTCCGTTGACGATTTGACAAAATTAGATTTTGTGCCGTTTTTACTCGGTATTATACTAGAAAGAAGAAAAGACGAATGGTTTGAAGAGATTGTATTAAAAGCGTTAGACATTTTAATTCAGTTGGCTAATTTTAGAAAGGACTTGTCAGTACAGTTATTGGCGATTTTGGTATATAAAATAGCTAATGACAAATCTCCAAGTATAAAATTGCATTTCTTGAAAGCGCTGCCTCTGATGGCTAAAACAAAGGTAAGGTATTTTTTTGGTTTGTATAAATTGAATTACGATTCAATCCGTTCAAATTAAGAAAAACGAGAATTAATTACTTCTTAATCCAATGCAGCGCAAGATAGCATTCATTCGTTAATTACGGAATCTGTTATTGATCGGTCCAAGAATGCCGCCCCGTGCAAATAGTTATCAAGAAACGCCCCCTCGTTAAATTGGTCTACCGATTAATTAGTCAAACGATGCGATTAACAGTAATGACCTTAATGAGTAGTTTTGTTAGCTCAAATAGAATAGCGATATAAAACATGAATGCAGTGGCGGATTAAGAGTTTCGGAGGCCCTAAGCATAGAGGCCGTGTAGGCCCTCTGTTGCTTGGATTTTGAAGGTAGAAATTAAAAAATAAAACAAAGTTCATCAGAATCAAAGGCCCCCGGAGAACAGGGGCCCTAAGCACGTGCTTATAATGCTTATATCTTAATCCGCCACTGCATGAATGTTTCAAATTTTCTATCAGAGCGATTTCAACTTTATCTGTCTCAAATTATTCTGAATATTTTCCTTCTTTTTCGTGGAATAAAATGAATAATTTATATTTACAGGAGACAGTCCCTACAATAGTATCTGTATTAAACAAGTTGGAAGCCAAAAAGGGCGTGTCCGCGTCTTTCCTTATTATGTTACACACAAGTTTGGCTGAGAATCAGGTAAGCGTGAAAGTACAAAATATTATTTATCAGAAGTGTTTCAACAAGTTTCGGTATAGGTTGCGGGAGCGGGTCTTATTTTCCAAAGCAACTTGTTTAATATATAATAACAAAAGGGGAATAGCACTCTAATACGGTAAATGATTTCTTGTGAATAATTCAAA
The DNA here is from genome assembly GCA_914767545.1 of Sesia apiformis. Lineage (NCBI taxonomy): Eukaryota > Metazoa > Arthropoda > Insecta > Lepidoptera > Sesiidae > Sesia > Sesia apiformis. The sequence continues at coordinate 1,475,079 of OU611964.1, forward strand.
CAGGACTTTCACCCGAATTTATTGAGGAAGTAAACATATTTACCGATTCAGCTCACCATGTAATAATGAACTATATTTATTGTTGTAAACTGTATGAAAAATGTCTGCTAATCAAGCATTCATGCAAATACACACTTCTCTGCAGTTCATTTATTAAATAAGCGGTTCGGTAGCACTAACCGCAAATATACCGTTGTGGAACGAACTTATTCATTTAGTTAGGAGGAACGAAAATTAACTTTAAAACCACTGTAATAACTCGTTTACGAACGCAAAAAAGATTGTAATCGTGCGAACTCAATATACATTCTTAGTGAAAATTTTACAAGGAGACTGACTATACTTATTTGAATGTATATTTATGTTTATATATATTTTTATGTTTTATCTTGTATGTCTTTCTCTGTTTTTTCTCTTGTATTAAAATAAAATAAAAAAATTGTATTCATATATGTATATCAATTGCCCAGAAGAGTGCAGGTAAATGGAAAGTTAAAAATTACAATTGAACCAGACACTCTAGGTAGTATAATTTTTGTCCCCTTGTTTACGATGCGCACACTAGGCGCGCACCTGCTTCGCGCTACGCGAAAGCAGCCCGAGGAATGTGCACTCGGGCCCAAATGTAATAAACTTACTCAATAACCACCACAATGGTGGGTAAGCACAATAATAGGATATACAGGCCTCACTTACCCCAGGTGGTTTTGCCCACGCACAAATCTGGAAAGTGTTCCTACGCTAGTCCCTACTAGACGTGACCTATCTTAGTGTGATTGAATAAATAAATACATAAATTCCCAATAAATACTTGTGTAGTAATCCAAGTCTCGTCCTGTGGTGAGCCGGTGGCCGCTATCGTTCGGCAACTCACACCCGGCAGCAAATCACCTCGAGAAATCACTCCAAACCACAAGCACAATCACACCCAAACAATTCCAACCAAAACACTCGCGTGGCACAAGGATATCGCGAACAAGACCTATTAATAGGCGCGAATATCAATAATCAACTGTCCGAGACCGCGGTGTGAATTTAACTCAATTTAACTCCTGCTCGCCGCCGAGCGCGTGTTACAACTCAAAAATATCAAACCGCCTTCAATATTCGGGGACAAAAAAATGTTGCCTCGAAAACTTCAATATAAGCGGGTATGCAAAGACGCTCGCGCCAATTTCAAACACCCCTGTTATTAATGAAGTACTCTACCGATATGATTATTTAATTAAAAATGTTGATATTTTCATTATTTCTTGATAATACATGTGTAAATGTAGGTTCCACCTAAAGCTTCCGTTATAAAATTCATTAAAAATTCGCATTTTATCTGATTCATAGACTTAACTGTTTGGTATAAATCGTTTTTATTCTTACTTCATTCTCTCAATAACAATTTCAAAAATATTGTCTCTACATGTATAATATTTGATAATTTTATCATTAGATAAGATGTTTTCCATACTTGCAAGAGTTGCTTGTCTCTTCTGGCGCCGGTCGACCGGACGATCTCAAATGGGAGACTGACATTGCCAAAGCGATGGCCGTTAAGAGAATTTGTGAGACAAGGTCAGTATTACGATTCAGTAAGGTCAGTATGGTTTCTGTAATTTTATTTAAAAAATATATATAAATCCGTTATTCAGGCTCTTGGTCGTGTGGTGTCGGTCGACTTTAGAACAGCACCACCCCATCTCTTCCCATTTGTGGCGTAAAAGGCGATTAAGGGACAGTAAAGCCGCTATCACAAGCCCCGAGGAACTATACCACCTCTAAAAGCCATTCCGCTTGGCCTGCATGGCGTTTTAAACCCTTATATCCCTCATGCATGCAAGAATGTGCTTGAGGACGTACTGGACGATATAAATTACTTATTATTGATAATAGCTATAAGTCTATGTGCCGGATATGTTTATCCTGTTTTAGGTGGGGGAGGGTGTACTTATAGCTGCTGGGCTCACCCGACTGGCCATGTTATTCCTCTGTCACAGAAGGCTACTATGAAATGCACTACATTTTCTTCTGTATCTTATTTCCCCAATCTAAGTTTCGGTAGTGAGTGAGATATGCCAGAGCCTATTTCCATCCCATCCTATTCCTCCCCGTTTTTCGAACTCTTCCAAATACATTTCTTTAAGGGTCTGTCTCACCACCTCCTAATAAGGTATTAGGAGATATGTATCAGAAAGTCAGTATCATTTAAATTTTTTTGGCAGATAATTTATCTATCAGATTGTTAACAGTTACTTTATTAAGTGATAAAGTATCAGGAGTAAAAAAAATCCTTGTGATACCTTATCAAAAGGTGGTGAGAAAGACCCTAAATCTCCAAAGGTAAAGGAACGCATTCATGAGCGTGTCAACGCTTATCATTCTGGACTGATATTAGCATGTATCGCGGTTGTTGTAGGGCGACTGTCCACTTACCATTAAATTTCGTCTGCTGCCTTAATTCCTTAAAAAAATATATATTTTCTTTGACAGAGCGTCAACCCAAGGCCTAGAGCTCGTATCAGTGATCTCGTCAATCCTGAACAAGTGCACGGACAAGGCCGGCTCGATGTCCACGGGGCTCGCCCTGGAGGCTCTAGCGCATTTGTGGCGCGCGCTAGCCGTGGCACCCGCAAGCACGTGGCGCGCTACCGAGCCCAAGCTGGGCAAGGACACGCGGCCACAAGTGCAGCTCAGGTAGGTATATTAAACTTAGGGAAACTGTGCTAACACGGTTTATTTTCTTTTATAGTCTAGCACAGGTTACTTTATAATTTTAGCGAATGAATGTCAAGGTATCACTTGCAATGGTAGAGTTTTGTTTATTATAATTATTGTACAATTGGCGGCCTTTTTTGTATAAATATTTTCATTTTGTGTTTTTTTTATTATGTAAAAGATTTGATAAAGACAAAACAGAAAAAAACATTTTTTTGTATAAAAAAATATTCGTAAACTTTTCTTGTCAATGATTCAGAATCATGAGCAAACTCTTATGGTTTCTGCTACCAATATAATTGCGCAAAGACAAATGGGAGAGCATTTTATTATGCATATTTGAGACCGAAACACGATAAGTATATCGAAGCGTATCGGTTTTTTTTCACAGTTTAGAAAGCTGCATTTTAGTCTTCTATCTGTTACAAAAAAACATCCACTTTCCACAGAAAAATAACAATCTCCTCGCTCTTGTTTTGATCTTTTTTAACTCTGACCAAAATCTTTCCAGTATTTGCAAATTGTTATCGGAAATCCCCGGCCTCCGCGTCTTAACCCCCGAATACGACAAGCTATTGTCCGACACGGCTCGCAAGCTGTGGAGCTATATGGCCGAGTCCAACTACGCTGAAGTGGTAGAAGCAAGTTGTGATGCCCTGGCCAACTACAGGCTAGAGGACTATACGTTGAAAGATATTCCTGAGGTATGGGTGCTATTGCTAATTGATAATTTTAATTTTGTGTACATTTAGAGCAGTGTGATGTTGATTGGTTTTGGAATAACCACTTCCCGCTGGTGTTGTAAAAAGCGAGTAAGGGATAACAAAGCTACCACAGGCCCGGAATTACACCACCTCTGAAAGAGTGGAGTCGTCAACCCGCTTGGCCAATTTGACGTTTTAAGGCCATACGCCCCTCGTGCGTGAGACAATGTGTATGATGGGGCCCACGTCCAGTAGTGGACTATAGAAGGGCGGGTTACGGTTACAATTAAAGCAATGTTATGTCCTCGGACCACTGTGCATACGGTAACATTAGTTGGTCAATTAATTGGTAAGAGGAATGACCCCTCGCATAAGCGATCTATCAAGAAACGCTCTCGTATTATTTATTAATTTATTTGGGATAATTTCTCAATTATAGAATTCTTATTTGCATACCTTGTCAGTCAAGGAGCGTCCCCACCGTAATTGGTGTATTAAGAAACGTCCCCTCGCGTAATTGATCAAACAAGGAAAATACCCTGCCGTAATTGGTTAATTAAGGAATTAAACAATTGCCCCCTCGCGTAATTGGTTGATCGAAGAACGCTCCCTCGTATTTGGTTATTAAAGAATGTCTCTTCGAAGAATTGGTCAATCAAGAAACGCCCCCTCGTGTAAGTAGTTAATCAAGAAACGTCCCCTCGCGTAATTGGCCAACCAAGGAAAGTTCACTCGCGTAAGTATTTAATCAAGAAACGTCCTCTCGCGTAATTGGCCAACCAAGGAAAGTCCACTCGCGTAATTAGTTAATCAAAGACCGCCCCCTCGCGTAATTTGGCAACCAAGGAACACTCTTTTGCGTAATTAGTTAATTATTGAAATGTCGTGATGACGTTACTAATATATATCTTGAATAGAGTATTGAGAGAATTTGATAGATATTTTAGCAGTGTTGTAGTTGTTTTCCGATGTCTTGAGTCAATTGTTATAGATACTCGAGTGTGATGACTGTAATGTGATGTGATGTTCTAACAAGAAAAGCATTCGCCGACCGAGCGTTCTCACGATTACAAACATTTTTGCGTTCGTAAGCGACTTATTACAGTGATTTTCAAGTTCATATTCATTACTCTAATTGAACAAACAGTTTGTTCTACAACGTTATATTTGCGGTTGGCGCTATGCAACCGCTTATTGAATAAGTTGATAATGAGCTGCAAAGGAGTTTGTAATTGTGCATTTGCACCAATCGAGCATTTGCTCGATTGAGCAATAATACTGATGAGAATTGATATGATAACGAGTATGTTTAAGTTGTCGCATCATTAAAATACAAGTCTAGAGTATGTTTGAGTTGTCTCATTCTTAAAATACAAGCAGTTACATTTAAATCTATAATCTACGTGTTAAGCAAGCTAGATCTATTTATACTTAGATTAAGCAAATCTACGTTTCTTTATTAGATATATCGAAAGACTGTGAAACTACCCTCTTCATACTGCAAGACTCCAGCGGATGCTGCGAGGAAACCTGAAGACGTGTTGGATTATATTCCATGTGAGTACAGCATTGAAATAAACAATTTATAAATAATTAAAAATAAGTTACTTGATTTGAATAAAGTAAAAATTAAATAATTTATAGTACTTAAAAAATTCTGGCCTCAACGCTGTTGTGAACATTATTACTGTTCGAAACATCCTACATCTAGACTTATTATTGTCTGGCCAATGATTAAGTATTAATTTTTATGTTTGATTTTAATTCAAATTCTAATTAAACTCTCGACAATCTAATAGGTCCGATTTAACGTTTCTCATTTTGCATGCCGCGATAACATTGTACGACAATGCCAGCTCTCACACGGCCAAACAGACAAACGACTTTTTGAAGGCGAAAAACGTAGAACTCATGAGCCATCCTCCATACAGTCCTGACTTGGCACCTTGTGACTTCTTCTTGTTTGCAAAAATTAAGAACCACGCGGTCAACGATTTTCATCGCCAGAAGAGGCTGTCGAAGAGTATGAAAAACATGTTTGCGAGGTCACCGCGGAGGAGTGGAATAAATGTCATGGAAATTGGTTTATTCGTATGAAAAAGTCACGCTCATTCGTATTGACGCTCATGGAGAATATTTTGAGAAACAATAAATTGAATTTTGGCCATTCATTGTTATTAATTCTGGAAACTTTCAGTGTGGCCGTCGTAAACATATAACTGAGGCATTTATACTATTCATTTCGATTGTTTATTTATTGTCTATAGGCGAAATATGGCCAGAAATATTTAAATACACAAACCAATCAGCATTACCGGGCGTGCAAAGATTCGTGTCCAAACTGATCAAGCGGGAGATCAGAGGGTATAGAAGCGGCGTGTATCAAAGGGATGCGAGGGTGGAACCGCCCAATTTAGGCTACTTACAGCCCAGCAGCGTCGTGAGGGGACTCATGGAGTGCTTTAGGAAACAGGTAGGTTTATTTTATAAAATGATAAATGTAAAGATGCTAAAGGGGAAAGTGGTGATAACATTTGATGTGGTAACAATGTGGTAAAGGTGATATCAGATTTGGGAGCGGTGATAAAGTGTACAGAAGCGGCGTGTATTACAGGGATGTGAGGGTAGAACCGCCCGAATTTAGGTTACCGGCAGCCTAGTAACGTGTTGAGGGGACTGATGAAGTGATGAGTACTTGCAGTCTAGTAGCGTCGTGAGAGGCCTTATCTTATAGAATGCTTTACAAAACAGGTAGGTTTATTTTATTTGAGAGTAGGGATAAACATGAAGATGATAACATTTGGATGGGGTGATAAGATAGGTGATAAAGGGTATAAAAGCGGCATGTATCAAAGGGATGCGAGGATGAAACCGCCAAATTTGAGGTTAGCTTTAATGGATGGCTATCCTGACAATCATCAGATCCTAAGATGCACTTTAGTTCTGTAATGTCTGAGTGCATTGTTGTTGCTTACAACAAAGACACACAATCTCCCACCAATGATGTTCAAATCATATTAATTCATATTCAGGATGAATCAAACGACCGAACCTTGAGGGAATGTACCCTAAATATGTATTAAAGATAGCAAATTTTACTAAAGGTAACTTTATTTTATTTATAAAAATAAGAAAAACTGCTTTAATCGATTATTAATAAGCCGCTTGTCTGAGTCGGGAATCGAACCGACACAAATGTAAAAAAATATCCTGTATTTTTATAGCACCACCAATAGGGTCAATGTGGTATAGATAACCATTTAAAATGTTATAACTTCTTAAGTGGCTTAAAGATCTTTGTATACTTTGTATTTTATACTATGTGTAAAATCATGCTGTCAAGTTTCCAAAGTATATAAATGAAAAAAAAAAAAATTCACAGGCAACCTCCCCATCTTACGACTATCCGGACCCTATCCTACTCTCCATCCTGTCCACCCTTTCCTCCGACTACCCCAAACCTCTCCCCCCTTGCGAGCTGCTCTTCCTTCACGGACCCTTTCAAAGGGGTGAACAGTGGCGATCGGGGGTTTTAACACTGGCAGCCAGACAAGCACAGTTGGTGCCCAGTGCCAAGAGGTTTATGGAGACATATTTGAAGGATGTCAGACCGGGAGAGACTGAGGTAACTGTTTACTTTAAATAATAATAATAATATTTATTCTCAGATAAACACAAGGGTTTCTATGACCGCGTCTCTCATCATAGAAGTGCTGTGCATCCGCATTTCCTCCCATTTCCGCCGATCTCCCATAAAACCCATTTTATACCGCGAACCCGGAGGTTGTGGAACCGAGTGCCTCAGGAGGTCTTTCTATTAAGCTACGATATGGGGTCGGCAAGGTTGGCGGCGTACCCGCATACCTCCTGGTGTTGCAGGTGTCGATGGGCGGCGGCGGTAACACTTACCATCACGTGGGACCGCTTGCTCATCCGCCTACTTCCCTAGTTCCATCCGTATTTGTTAATATCGACTTACAGTTAAAAAATTACCCAATCTAAACATTAAAAAAAACAGATATCAAAAATTAAAAACTTTAAATCTAAACTATTCTACATTTACATTAAAAAAAATGTTGTCAAACATCTCGCCTCAAATTTATATAAACCTTAGAGTACAAAAAAGACTACCGCCAGACATTATACTGTGTCCAACCTACCAATAAAAATAATGATCGGTTCTGATCTAAGTCACTTATAATTACCACAGTTGTTAAATGTCCTCAAATGTAACAGGTTGCAACTTATGAAAGGAGTTGAAGTTTTTTTTAAAACCGTACCTGGCTTATAAATATTTAGATCGTGTCGTTGGAAACTAACCTCTATGTAGACTGCGTAAGGTGCTATAAAACACGACTGTGAGTAATTCTAGGATCGAGAATCGAGATCGTCTATTTTCTCGTATCCGGACCATCGATCAACCAAAATACGAAGATGTAGCAATGCAACCACCCCTTTTCGTATCCATTGCTGGATACGGGCCTCATCATGTACATTGCCTTGTGCAGGGATGTATGGCCTTACAACGCCACGCTGGCCAATGGTGTGTCAATGTAAAAAATAAAAGAAATATAGAAAGTAACTGAAAAACAATACTTTTATTTATAAACCAAAATAATATCAATAATGCAATATTTCGCGGTAAATATGTTTCCGAAATTATTTTTTAGTAAATACGCAAAGAAAATATTTAAATACGTAATATTAAAAATAGGGTTAATAAATGGTTAAAAACCTTAAATTATAATGAGACAGAATTTATTAAAAAAATATAAATTAATTAATCATATTACATATATCTATCCATCACCTTAGAATCACAATGCAACCCAACACACAAATACAATACAAACATTTACCCACTATTACACAATACCCATGAATTGAGATTAGTAAATGGTCCCCAATTATAAAGGTATAGACTTAACTGTTCTGGTGTTGGCCGGGTAACGCAATCACACGACACAGGGACCATGAGGTACCCTATGTGGGATTGTGGCTTCCCAACCGACTGCCTTTTTAACTAGTTAATTACTGTAATCTATATTTATTTATAAGTAAATAAATAAAAAATAAACATACATACACTACATATATACAGTATACAGATACATACAGATTTTTTTTATTTATCTTATTATTATTACTAACAATTTCCTTATTTTCCAGGAATCAGAAATCCTATTAATCTTCGATTTACTACCAGTCCTCTGTCGAGGTTTACCCCCGAACACCCTTCGCTCCCCTCTCGACTCTTGCTTCTCACACTCCTACGCAGAGATCTCAAACGTTAAAAAGAGAGATTTAAAAGAAGATCAAGTAGAAGACCTCATGTTCGTAAAACAGCTGGCGAAGATCAAGGAGTGTTTGGAGTGTGAGAATATTCATGAAGCGAACAGGACGCTTCTATCGCAGATATTGGAGAACTTCTTTGGTTTGCTGACGGATGACAATGTGGTAAGTATTCGTATTTTGTGTGTAGCTGTTAAAGCAAATGACTTTCTCCGTTATGTATCATCTTTAGTTAAATAAGTTCTTTGTTTACACTGGTACATAAAAACATAAAATACAGTGGGTATATAAAAAAGTAATTGATTAACAAAAATACAGTGGGTATATAAAAAAGTCATTGATTAACAAAAATATAGTGGGTATATAAAAAAGTCATAGATTAACAAAAATACAGTGGGTATATAAAAAAGTCATTGATTAACAGAAATATAGTGGGTATGTAAAAAAGTCATCGATTAACAAAAATACAGAGATGTAGCATTATCCTAAAACAGGCATATGGAAGACGGTTACCTATTGTCAATTCAAGCTGTCATTTGACAGCAAAAAACTACCAAGAACGTATTATCGATAGTTTACCTGTTTTTACAATAACTGTAATATTTTTTCGCGGTAAATGTGGTTGCATAATTTATTTTAAGTAAATAGATAAAGCAAAGACTCTTAAGAACATACTTATAACAACTCATTTATCGTGACAGTAACATTTTATTTATACCACTGATATAAATAAAATATGTAGGTACCTATTCATGTACACATCCCGGCCGAAAGTAATACACATCGACTATGATCGGATAGCTTCGGTTTTGTAGCGTCTCTATCGTAACGGCACACGACAGAAACGACGCTCTACAAAATATAGTCTCTTTCTAAAGGCCGATGTGTATTACTTTCGGCCAGGAAGTTTTGTCACAAGGTATTATCCAACTATGAATTTTGATTGATTGATGAATAGAATATATACTCAGTGCGCAAAGGGTCGCAAGCGCAGCGTGGTCGGCTTTACAATAGCACCACCTCATCCCTTCCCGCGGGTGACGGTAAGGGGCGATTAAGGGATAACAAAGCCGCTACCACAAGCGCCGAGGAACTACACCACCTCTAAAAGAGTGGACTCGCCAATTCGCTTGACCAGTGTGGCATTTTAGGGCTATGCATGTGATCAATGTGCATGATGGTATATCTAGCAGTGGGTAAAACGGCTGGTTACAGGTGAATAAGTAGCGGATCTCGGTAGATATCTATAGATAGTATGTAGATAGCAGCCCTCGACACATACTGCAGGACCGGAGTAAGCGTATTTAGCGCCCTGGGTGGAAAATCTGCACCGACCCTTTAAGGGCAGCGTGCAGCGTATTTCGCGCGTATTAAAAGTAGATCTAACATTGTTTAATTATTAACCCTATAGTGTGTTTTGGAAGCATACTCAGTTATATAAGTACAACGTGTAACCGAAATGACGTAAAAGTTTAAAATAACTTGTTGGGTATCGAGAATAGAATCGATTCTACCAGTTTTTACAATAAGTTTTTTTCCATGATGTATAATAGTATAATTCTAGTATATCGTTAATTCTATGTGCGTCGCTCGAGCCGCGAGCGCGCGCCACCTCGATGCCCGGTCTGAGTAATAAGCACTACGGACGTTTTAGACAGGACAAAAACCCTTACCTACATGTTTGTAACTTCCGATTTATTCTTTAAAATATTTAATTTTATTTTTCGCTAGAATAGTTCTATATATTTTAAATCGGCTGACATGTTTCAGGTTTTGCGTGAATTCGGTAACACTTTGTATATCAAATGAAAAATCATATTTTCCGCTTGCGACGCGGTGTCCCTCGTTACCTGGCACCTTGGGCATCGCCCAGCTTGCCCAGCCCATTATCCGGCTCTGCCGCTAATGATATTATTGGCATATCTTCGACGATATTTCAGTTAGTAACTTGTCTTACCCCAGGCATGGCCAGCCTACGTCCAAAGTTGCGTGTCACTCAGCACAAAATACCTAGAACGCATGACGTCCCCCACCGCATGGTGGGAGGTGACAGGCGCCGTTTTACGTAAAGCTTGTGCGGTTCGATGCGAGATCGCAACTGTGGGGAACTGTACCGCACCTCTCGTGTGGCTCAGTGAGATCATTGACGCGCAGGCTGGGGAGATCACGTGAGTGTTTCATTCATATGTAAAGAAAATCTATTTCTTCAATTTGAATTTGCCGCGCATTCCGGACGCGGTCGATATACAAGGTTATCGATCTTGTATATCGATGTTATGGTAATCTATGGTCTATAATGTATGGTATATCATCATAGGTAATCTATGGTGACATGACGATGGCGTTGTTGATTAGAAAACTTGAGTGCGAATATAGTTTAATATTGTGAATTTGTGTGTTGTTGAAAGGGATTGACATTAATTGAAGAATAGACTTTAATGTCGTTTCTTTTGTTACAGGTAGGATTTTTATTTTATAATACTCTGCTAAACCCACCATCATTGTAAATAATTCAATGTGAAATAACAATAAACGTTTTGTTACAGAGAAACTCAATATTGTTTATTTTATCTCAATATTGTGTCAATTATATATATATATATATATATATATATTATTTATTTCAAATAATTTTGTAAAAATAATTTCAATTTATTTATTTATGTCATTTTATTTCAAAACTATTATTTTCGATTTCTTTTACATGCTATAACTTATAGTCTGTGGTATGACTTATTGAACGTCACTACGAGTATTTCGTAGCCTTCAACAATAAAGTATCACATTGTTTGGAGCATACGTGACTGTCAAGCAATACGTAACTTGATAGGCGTGCAAACGTCAAATAGAAAATAAAATATTGGACGGAGTATATCTGCAAACATTTATTTTCCAAGGTCCGTATTTTAATTCGAGAGTATTTATGTAAACAAAGGAACGTCGTTGTCAAATTGACATTTCGGACATAATGATCATTTTTCTTATGGAAACATTTTTTTAAATGTTACTTATAACAAACGTAAAGTCAACACTAATACAACGCAAACAGAGCAAATGTAATTCAATGTCAAACGTCTAAATTTGAGCACCCAGGACTGATGTCAGAAGCTGAATGACAAAATAGCGGCCGGCAGCGTAGCGTTCGGTCGCTTATTTAGAATAATTATAATAATTATTTAGAATTTAATTATATTATTTAAAAAAAATACTAAATCTAGAAAAACTATTTACTCTTCCAGAGAACAAGAATACTCATTAGAATGTATGACGTCTGCACTAAAAGCGGCTAAAGTTGATGATGCTTCCACGAGGGAGTGGTTTCTTCAGCTTATGGCGAGAACACAAGTCGCGTTTAAAGAGTAAGATTTATTATTATTATTTTATACTACCTGTACACGGCCACGCGTTGCTGTGGCTGCCCAACAGATGGCGCTTACCCTGTTTTTGGGTAAGAAGCATGTTTTTACCCTGTGATAGGTATATAAAAACACGCGCGTATTCGAATGCAACGTTGTGTCAAAATTTCAAGGCAATATGTAATAACTTTCAGAGATTTAAGATTTTTAACAAACGAACGTTTACATTTTTATTTATATAGATTAGGCTAGCAGCTCGCGCTGACGCGCCCACATCAATACACTTCTGCTGCCTTCTTTCTGTCTAAACAGTGTTTGAATTTATTCACTCCTTCAGATTTAACTGTCTCGTGCGATAGTTTATTAATAGTAATAATAAATACTCTTTATTGCATACAAATAGTTATTACATTGTGCACAAATAATAAATGACAATACAATAGCCGACCTTATCGCTAAGGCGATCTCTTCCAGGTGACCTTGGGGTAGAGATAAAGAAAAGGGATATAGGTAGTGCAAAATGACCGAAATCCACAGAATGAATAATGTTCAATATATACCTACCGACTATATCGATAATAAATATAGTATACCTAATAGATAACTTAATAATATATATATATATATATATATACATACATACATATCTAAATCTACAATAAACCCAATATCAATCCGCAAATAAGAATCAAAGTTGACAAGGATAGAAAAATAAAACGGAATTGGGGTCTCCAAGGGACGAAATAAAACAGGTTAGAAACAAATTGGTTGCGAGAGGAAATCATTTGGTAAAGAAAGAAAATAAAAAAGGAATTTCTAACTTGCCTTTTAAAACTAGACAGCGACCGAGCACATCTAATGACAACTGGTAAGGCAGCCTAGCAGCCTGCACAGTGAGAGTTCGTAAAGAAATTTGAAGAATGGGTAAGAAACTTGAGAAGTAATTTTTCAGAAGAACGCACGTGGATTGTGAAGCAAAGAATTCAAAATGCTACCTCAAATATTGTGGGGTCATGGGGTTAAAAAGTACAGAGTAGAGAAGTGAAAGTATATGCGTGTTCCTGCGAAGTCGGATTGGAAGCCACTTGAGCTTATTCAATGAGATGACCATTCTATTTGGTAGGGAGTGTTTGTAGGGATTAGAGGTAGTGATGGTTGGAATTAGCTTTATGCCATGTCCTCTGAGATTCTCGTTTGCTTTGTATATAGAGTTCAGGTATGGGACATCATAGTGATTGTTACTATTTTGTATAGGTAGAAGGTATCAGACTAGCATACAGTCCACCTGGTGGTGCGTGTATACTGTCGCCGAGCGACATGCGTGGTACAAGTCGACGTCAGTCCAGTAACAAACGTTGCCACGCGTCCGGATGCGCTGCCTACCACCAAAAATTCAGGAGTGGATTTGGACAAAGGTCGGGAAAGATAGGGAATAGGAAGGATGACGGGAGGAGAGTTCTTCTCATCGCATTACACCTACCAATACTCCTCGATGGACGGAGAATCAAGATTGTAATAGAATAATAGATTTTTCATTTCATTGTCTCTACTCGATGGAATAGGGTAAATTAGGATGTGATGGGAAATGAGATCCGTGACTACCAAAATATGTATCTACTTTGAGGGGAAAAGGATAGATATGGAAAAGCATTTTATGGTAGTCTTCTGTGAGTGGCAACTTAGGGTTAATTCATATTCAACCTCCCAAAGTTTCGACACTCAAGTAAAATGCTTACATAGATGTCCATTTTCAACCCCTTAAACGCTGTCCATATTTTAATCCCACGGGAACTAGTCGAGCGCAGTTTAACGGCTGTAGGATTGCAAGTGTCTCAACGTATTAAGCGACGGTATTAAACAGTGCGAAAATGTATGGGGCGCCTTCCGAGCTCCCGCGACTGAGCCACTTTCTTTATTGTCAATAGTGATTCATAAACATTTACATGTAATTACAATCGCAAGTGTCGCTACAGACGCGGTCACCTCACATTGAATTATTATTAAAATTAGTTCATCTTTATTCATAAGCTTGAAAGGGCTCATAAAAAATTGAAGTTATATTCACACAAACACTCACCAGATAACTTATTGTGTATGTAATATTGTGTGTGATGAAAGTTAAATGTTTATGTGTGGATGTAAAAGTAAGCAGATATTCGAACGAATTGAACTAAGGGAGTGTATGCATGAAGTGAGTGAGTGTATGTATTAACGATTTTGTTATTTCACAGAACCGAAGACGATTTAGCTAAGCTTTACCTCTGCGACGTTTTCATACTAAGCGTCATAGTGTTCAGCGGACAATGGGCGCTCTACCCACTGTGTGACGTAAACGCGGCGGGCAACCGCCGCGGTCGGCACGCGCGACTTCCCGCCGCGGTTGCTACGCTAGTTGCCAGGCCGGCTTGGGAGAACTGCGCTGTACAGGTGAGTATTAGTTGTATAGATTTGGTAAACATGTAGATTGCGATCTATCAATGATTGTTTTCGTGCTATTCTGTGTAAAGTCTATTTTTTTATTCGAGTCACGGATATGACATTTCAAACAGAGTGAAATTTGTACGGAGATGACACTTTAGTGCACGCTGCAATCCAACAGCCGCTGAACGCGCTCGACTGGGCACGTTACCCTTCTCACAGAAGACTACCTTGAAATGTACTGCATTTCCCACTTTATCTTATTTCCTAATGTACGTACGTGTTTCGGTAGTGAGTGAGATGTGCCACAGCCCATTCCCATCCTATCCCTCCCCATTTTTCCAACCCTTTCTCCAAATCCATTCCTATATCTCCAAAGGTAGACAGCGCATCCGGGGGCATGCCAACGTTTGTCATTTTGGACGGCATGGAGTTAGCATTTATCGCGGATGTTTATGGGCGACAGTATCCACTTACCATCAGGTGGACGTGCATACGTCTGCCGCCTTCGTACATAAAAAAAAATAGAATTACCTTTGTTTGGTCGGCACTTTTAGTTTTTGATCCAAATTGAATGAAGTCCTTTGTTTCTGTATGGCTAACATAAAATATTGTTACTTTTATACAAATTAACAATATCGAGTTTTATTTACAGATGTTAGAATGGCTGTGTCATACCAGAGACAACATAAACGACATAGACACGGCAATATGTTGCCACCGCGCGCTGCTCGCCGCGCGGCACTGCGAGCAGTTCGCCGAGCACAAGATATGGACCAAAATGTAAGCAATATATTTGATAATGTTGCATTTTATACTCAGGAGTTGACCAAGTTAAAAAATTGGACGGGCTATCTGATCAGGGTTATCTAACTGTCAATTGTAATCGACCGGTCGATCGCTCTTAGCACGCAAATAGTTTTACATAACCTAAAATGTGAACTACATTCACTAAAAAATAAAAATTGCGCATAATATGATAAACATGTTATTTAATTAATTGCCAGATTAAAATATTTACAAGATTTCTACACACCTATCCACAATGTTTGCCTTGAACATATTTTTTTTCTTTATTTATCAAATTGTTTATCAAAAAATACACAGTACAATAATAGACACGCAAGAAACCGCGGAGGTTTGTCCACAGTGTTTTCAATAAACTGTATTTATACAAAATGTATGAAAATTGATTTTTGCAATGTTAATAGCTGCGGTGCGGCCCGCTGTAATATACGCGAGCCTTTAGGCAAAACTCTATAGTGTCAAGCACGTCAATTATGTCAAGTTTTGTTTATGTCAAGTATTTGTGTTTACATTGATATTTTTCCTGCACAATGCCCCTATAAGCTTTAAAAGCCAAAGTCCGAATTACAGTATGAAAATCCGCATATATACAAATTTTCGGGAGCTAAATATTTTTTTCTTTCTAGGGAAAGCTTCTTCGGGCGATATCCGGTTAATGAAGATTAATATAGAAATGTAAATGGCAGTTAAGCAATGATTTTTTCTTGTATAAAAATTGCAATTGCTCCTGCAGGTCCATACTCAAAATTATCATTGAAAGTTAGTACTAGAAGCCTAAAAACTATAATTAGTGCCCTAGTGTTAAGCTAAACGCACTGAAGGCAATGTACTTCAATAGTGCTTTTATTAGTACTCAAAAATTTTGCACGTTTGAACGTCATGCAGTAAATTTAAGTCATTGAAAAGTACTAGAATATCAGTTCTAGTTTTTTTAAGACTAATAAAGGAGTTTTTTTGATGTCAAATCGTCATTTTGAGTGTCCCTGCTATAGTGGTTCAAGTTGCCTAAATATAGGCGAAACAATCTTAGCGTCTGCGCATTGTTACTTATTGATATTAACATGTTAGCAGGGCCGTCTTAAGTCTATTCTGCGCCGGGGTGCGGGAGTGTATCCTAAGACAGTCAAACATCCTATTGTGTATCCTATGACAGTCAAATATCCTATTGTGTATCCTATGACAGTCAAATATCCTATTGTGTATCCTATGACAGTCAAATATCCTATTGTGTAATTGTTTACTATAGCGTTATATTTTTTCATTACCTTTAAAAGGTGAGCGCCCGGGGTGCACCGCACCCCTTGCACCCCCTGGTAAAGACGGCCCTGCATGTTAGTTACCAAAATCAATGTAGTAAAATTAATAACTTGAAAAGACTGCTGCGGAACAATTTATAAGATTCCTAAACAACTAAGTTTTGCAAATGTGTAAATTATAGCCATTGTTATATGGTTTGTAGGTGTTTTTTTTTTTAATTTTATCAAATAGGTATCATTAGATAATTAACGAGTAAATCTGTGTACAGCTCTTGATAGTTCTCATACATGTCAGTGGCGACCAAAAAAAAAAACAACGTAATTAGCATCTCGAGTGTTTAAAATTAACAGACAACTTTTTGGCGGGAACTCGAAAAGTGAAGTCTAATTTTTGTTTGTATTATTATTAGTTAAAAATGTGTATTGTGAGTTTTGTTGTTTAAGAGGCGCATGTATTTACTCGTAGATTTTCTATGGTGTTTGGTTTTAGTTGAAATTTGGTTATAACTAGTAAAATTGCGTTGTGATTAAAACCATACGGGTAATGTGAATATTGTTTTATTTACATCACCATGTCATGTTAAATATATTTGGCATGATACATCCATATTATAATAGACACTTAATTATTTACGGCTTGTATTTAAACGACCGACAAATAATACTAATGGGCATGATCAACATATTTTTGAATAATTGAAGTACATAATTTTGTATTACTAAGAATGTCGTCAGCGAATGGACGGATCCCCGACTCCTATACATATTTTAATTGTCGCCAGAGGGAATCTCTTTGTGCGTGTCGCAAAAGCCGCGATTATAAACACCCACTTCCCCCCTCAGCCCTTAACGTCCCTATGTCGCCCGCGGATGCTGTTAGGTCTGTTACTTATTTAATAATTTATTATATCCGTATACCTATTAGGTTAGTTAAGTTGTATAGTTATTAAAACATTTAATTAATTATAAAACCATGAAATCGTTTTTTTATCAATAGTTTTATAAAAAAGCAAAGTGGCAATACACACACTTTAGGAGTGGGTGTTTCACACGAGTGGACGTCATTTGTGGTCATAGTCCAAGAGATTTTTTTTGAGATAAGTATCTGATATTAATCCTATCTTTATCAAAGTCCAATTCAAATGTAGTTCACGTAGCTCAACCTTTTTAATGTGGCGACGCCCCGAAAAGGCCAACAATTAAGTAAATAACCTCACCTCCCCCTTACTCACAATTAGGTCATAATTATTTCTTTACGTGCTCAATTTTTCCTGAACAACGGCGAACCACTGTGTATGTGATGGCGACACTCATGATGGTTGAGAAACGGTAATTTACTTAATATTACACACATACACGCAGTAAGTATTACACACACTCTTCTTTCGACAGTGTGTGTAGTACTTACTCGACGTGAAGAAATGCAAGAGCTGAAGAAGAAATCGGACTTCACGTTGAGTAAAGCGATATTGTCGGCGACATGACACCCCCATAATCCAGAGTCGAATTAGCGACAAAGAGAAGGCCCATAAATCCGCCTTCTCTTTGGCGAGTGAGTCAAGAAGTTTCCTCAGTGGCGGCAAGAATGATTGACAGAAATCACCGGGCACTGTTTGACAACAATAGACAAGAAAAGAGACAATAAAGGATTCTACTATTCGTATTCTACTTGAACATCCAACAACAAAAGACCATTCAAGTCTTCTAACAGTCACTATCACTCTAAAGTCGGTCTAGGATCACATATAACCATATCCAAATCCCTATCACTTCATAGTCAGCTCCGTATAACATAGCACAGCCCAAGTCACTATCACTATGTACTTGAATTTCACTATCACTGTAGTCAGCCCGGTATCACATAAGCACACCCTGTATAATGCGGTGCCTACAAGGTCTGCGCCTGGTACGGGGCGCGCCGCCCTCACACCGCGGTCTCGTCCGCGGGAGGCTTCGTCTCTGCGGGGCTCTTTACAGGGACACGGATCACTTCCTCCTCAAGTTTGGACTCTATTGGCATGTTCTGGAAATGAAACATTGTCATTAGGGACTTCATCACACTTATCAGCATCAATAACTTACTCATAAAAAATGAGCATTTTGTATTACGAAGCTGTTTTCGCTATACGAAAATATGCTGTTCAGATAAAAGTAGATTATATGATCGTATTCTTTTGCAACTGATAGCACGTGTAAACATTCTTACGTATGCCATCAAATCTATATTTACATAATATATTTCATCGGCTTATAACCACATAATGTTCCACCTATTAAACTGAAGGGAACCTCACTAAAGAGAGTAGAACAGTTTAAGTATCTCGGGCATTTGGTAACCTCTGACCTGGGGGACAATGCAGACATTGAAAGGGAACGCAGGGCGTTGTCTGTGAGAGCCAACATGATAGCTCGCAGGTTTGCTCATTGCTCCACTGAAGTCAAGATCACTCTGTTTAGAGCTTTTTGTACATCCTTCTATGCGAGCAGCCTGTGGGTTAATTACACCCAAAGACAGTATAGCGCCCTCCGCGTGCAATACAACAACGCATTCAGGACGCTGATGGGGTTGCCCCGATTCTGGAAATGTTTTCGAACAAGTTTGACTGTCAGTACATGAAGCGTTGTTGTATGCTACATGTGCTGACAAATAAATCAGCATAAAAATGTTATGATCCTAAGTTGGTCGAAATAAAGAATTTATTATTATTATAACACAATGTGTATAATTATGGCTAGAACTAAAGCCACTACCACGAGCGTTGATAGTTCCTCAGCGCCGATGGTACTGGTGTCGTAGAAGGCGACTAAGGGATAACAGAGTGGCTACCACAAACCCTGAGGAATTCGACCACCTCTAAAAGAGTGAACTCCCCAAACCCGCTTGGCCAGCGTGGCGTTTTAAGGCCATATATCCCTCGCGCACGAGATGATGTGCATGAGGAGGCCCATGTCCAGCATACTGCAATCCATACTGAAAGGGTTGGTTGCATTGCATGGTTAGAACCATCCACCAAATTGATACTGACAACGTTTATATTAGGTAGTTAGATAAGTTCGCGGCCATTTTATAATGAACATAATAAAGACTTTCTTTGTATTACATGAAAATTTATTGAACGGAATATTGTCCATTTAATTCGACTATATTTCGCCATTTTTCTGGCAGAGCCATTATCCCATCACTATAATTTTTTTCATCCACTCCCAGAGGTCCGGTTGACTGGACTAGTGATACTTTTTTGTTCTCAGAAGTCTGGTTGTAGTATTCAATCGGACTACTGGGGAAAATACAACTGGACTATTCGTTTTAAAACAATACAAATCTTATATTTAAACATTTTAACTTAAACACTATACTTCCAACAACTTATTTATGATGCAACATACAAAGCAACTTTTTCACTTACTTAAATAATACAGTCTAGATGTAAGATGGCCAAAGAGAATATTTTTCTTTCGGATTATTCATTTTTATATATATTTTTTTGGCCATAAAGTCCGACCAAGGTGTGAAAAATCAGACATTAAATAATTTCCAAAAATCCCATTCAACCCAATAAGATTCACTGCCACTACATATACATGGGATGGGATGGGAATTGAGATAGTATGGGAAATGGGTTCTGCTATATTTCATTCAATGTGTGGATAATAGGAATAATCTTATTTTTTAGGTGGATGACCAAATATGGTTGGGAATATACTCGTATATGTAGATGGATAATATTTTACAAAATAATTATACCAATATTTACAAAGGAACCTAAGTACTTACTTCGAGTGCAGTATAATGTTTGTGCAGTGCCGTGGGTAGCTTGGCACCGGGCAAAGCGGATAGGGCTCCGGGGCGGAGCCTTGCCGCGTCGAGAAGACGCGCGGGGCGCCGCTGCGGGCTGCTGCGGGGCGAAGCCCGACCGCAAGCTCCTACGCTTTTTAGAAGGCGGGCACTGGAAGAGAATAATAATAGAATCATTAATTCTTTTAGATCAAGCACTACTAGCACATTAATTCTTTTAGAGTTCACCGTGTGGTGCGGCCTCTTTCGTGGGTATCGTAAAAGGCCACTAAGGGATAACAAAGCCGCTACCACCGACCCTTAACCAACTACATCACCTCTTAAGAGTATCCACTCGTCAACCCGCCTGGCCAGTGTGCCGTTTTAAGGTCATATATCCCTCGCGCCAAAATTTATTGAACGGAATATTGTCCATTTAATTCGACTATTTTTTGCGTCATATACGGAGCCAAACATCTATCCGACCCAAGCCAACCCCCCCTGCACGCGCTAGTGGTTCGTTAGAATAGCTGGCGGCGGTGGCTTAGGCCACCGTGGTGCTCCCTGCTAGACAACAGAAGGGGCTCTGGCGACCGAGCTATGGCGGGATAACCATCAACCTAGCCGGGATACCGACTGGAAGAGGTATCAGTGACCTTGGGGCCTAAATAGCCCCTAAAAGATCTGGTGCAGAAGGCAAGGGGAAACCACTGCACTAATTTCCCAAGAAAACCATATGTAGAAATTGTCCAATAGATTGTGAGATTTGTCATGCGACCCGACTGACCCCCGGCGCCATGTCAATTATACCAGGTTGCATGGTGTGAAATATGCTACTGGTTATTGCGATACTGCGGATGACCAGATACCTAATGGCTTTAAAACCATTGGTCAAAACTCCAAACAATCGGTTACGAGTGGGAACATGGAATGTAAGAGGCCTGATACAGCCAGGGAAGCTTGAAGTAGTTGAAAGTGAAATGGTGCGGTGCAAAATTGACATATTGGGTTACCCCTCCAATGAACTTCACATTGGAGGGGTAACGGACATTTTGTCACAGATAAGGGCACTATGGTTTACTTTTCGGGATCTGATAAGCACAGTCGTAATGGAGTGGCTTTCTTGGTGACCAAGAGACTCCAAAGTGCCATAAAAGGATACCAAACACCCAATGACAGGATGATCGCTATAAAACTAGACGCTAAACCCATTGCAATAAACATACTGCAAACTTATGCACCAACATCAGGAGAGATGGCAGGAAAGAGAAATACGGGGTTTTATTCAGAGGATGATAAGAAGGGACAAAGATACTTTCATAAATAGCATATGTGATAAAATTGATCAGCATGCTCAGAAATTCCAGAGTAAAGACCTTTTCAAAAAAGTTAAACAACTATCCAAGCCCAGCAAACCAAAGAATTGGATCATCGACGACAGTAAAGGTAACGCCTTGACAAACGTTGAAATGGTTCTGGAAAGATGGAGGACTTACTGTCGAGACTTATATAAAGACTAGGTTTCGGCGGCGCCCCCCGGGCGCCGGCCTCCCCCTAATGGGGGGGACGCTCCGGGCTTCGCCCTGCGCGGAGCTCGGCCTTCGGCCTCGCTTAAATTACACACTGAGAGAGATCGCTGTAGTTGATGTTGTGCGGGATCAGCATAAGAATTCCAAATCCCTAACCAGCCTCCCCCGAACCCCCCGGATATCAATTTTCATCCGGATCGGATGAATTCGAAAAATGGCCGCCATCTTGGATTCGCGATCTTAAAAAATTTTTACCTCAATAGAAAAAGATCGTCATGATAAACAATATTAGTTTGAGCACCGATCCGATATGTCTACCAGTTTCAGAGATGTCTTCCGAAGAATTTTTTGTGGCGGCCATCTTGGAAATAACCATAAATCCTTAATCAGGGTTCCCTGAACCCGCCAGATATCAATTTTCATCCAGATCGGACAACTTGAAATTTTGGTGGTGCCGTAGTCCGGTCGCTCCGGGCTTCGCCCTACGCGGATCTCGGCCTGCGGCCTCGTTAGACGCAGCTCGGCCTTCGGCCTCGCGTAAGTTACACAGAGTACGCGGCTGGTGGTGCAGTAGTCCGGTCGCTCCGGGCTTCGCCCTACGCGGATCTCGGCCTGCGGCCTCGTTAAACGCAGCTCGGCCTACGGCCTCGCGTAAGTTACACAGAGTACGCGGCTGGTGGTGCGGTAGTCCGGTCGCTCCGAGCTTCGCTCTACGCGGATCTCGGCCTGCGGCCTCGTTAGACGCAGCTCGGCCTACGGCCTCGCGTAAGTTACACATCGTGCGCGGCGGCTGGTGGTGCCGTAGTCCGGTCGCTCCGGGCTTCGCCCTACGCGGATCTCGGCCTGCGGCCTCGTTAGACGCAGCTCGGCCTTCGGCCTCGCGTAAGTTACACAGTGATCAAATTCGGACGCTCCGGGCTTTACCCTACGCGGAGCTCGGCCTGCGGCCTCGCTGTATAGCCGCCATCTTCAAAAAGGGTGGAAAATAAATAATAATCCCAAATTCTTAGTCAGGATCTCCTAAACCCCCCAGATATCGATTTTTATCCGAATCGGATGAATTTGGAAAAATAGCCGCCATCTTGGATTCGCCATCTTGAAAAAAAAATTTCCCCTCAGTAGAATGAAATCGTCATGATAAACGATATTAGTTTGAGCACCAGCCCGATATCTCTAACCGTTTCGGAGCTGTCGCTGAGAGAATTTCGTATGGCGGCCATCTTGGAAAATTTCGGCACCTACCCTAAATCCTCAAATTTCCTTCTCGATTTTCCACCTCGAAACACATTCAGTCAGAAATTTTTAAATTTCCGCCATTTTGTGTCCGCCATCTTGGATTTTTTTTTCCGCCTAATTTCCCCATAGACCAAAGTTTCCAACGAGGGGGAATTCCACCCCGCGTCCCTCGCCCAAATCGAGCTACCGCCTCGGAAATGCCCTCGGACCCCAAAATCGAAATTTCCACTTTGTATGGCAGCCATCTTGAAAAATGGCGGAATAAAAAAAAAGTTTCAAAATCCCGAATCGGGGTCCCCTGAACTCCCCGGGTATTAAATTTCATCCCGATCGGAGGAATTTTAAAAATGGCCGCCATCTTGGAAAAAAAAATTGGTCCAGTGGAAGGACATCGACTTGCCCCACCACATTAGTTCGAGCCCCGATCCGATATCTCCGACCGTTCGGGAGCGACGGTCGAAATAATTTTGTATGGCGGCCATCTTGAATCCGCCATTTTGAATTTTCATCGCGCTCTCGTCAAAGTGCCGGCGGTTCTCTATGACATTCGGTCGAGCACCATGTGACTATCTCTCACCGTTCAGGCGGGCCGTCGACCGTCGAGCTGAAGGTCCACCGGATGAGGACGGGCCCGCTCCCGGTGCAAGTCCCGGGCGAGCTCGGCCTGCGGCCTCGCCCGCGCCGCTCGGCCTCCGGCCTCGCGGGACTTACGGCCGATCGAAATTTGAAATTTCAATTGACGGCCGCCATATTGGAAACGGCGGAATCGAAAAACCGACCCGAAATTCTCAATCGGGGCCCCCGCGACCCCCCGGGTGCCGATTTCCACCCCCCTCAGACAAACTTGAAAATCGGCCGCCATCTTGAATCCGCCATTTTGAAAAACTTTTTTGACCACGAAAAAGCTTACACCTTCCTGAATGACATTTGGTCGAGCACATCCCACTTACCTCTTACCGTTTCAAAAATACGAGCGATTTCATTTTGTATGGAGGCGACGCTGGACGTTCGAAATTCAAATTTTCGCGACGCCCGCTGGCATCTGCCTGCAGTTCTCTATGACATTCGGTCGAGCACCCCCCGCGTAGCTGTTACCGTTGGGTCTGGCCGTTCTAATTTTTCATCAGGTATGGTCAACTCGAAGAAGTCGGATTTTTCTCGAGGTCACTGGACCCGTCGGCGTACTTCCTCATTCAAAGTTTCTCACCTGGGTGGTGGGAACCGGGAGATCGAGATGTCAGTGAGTGAGTCAGTGGTAATCGAGCTTTATATATATACGGAATGATACGGAATGATTCACGGTACGATATAAACAGAATTTGAGATGTTTATGCAGAAGAACCTGGAGTTTTGCTTTCGGAAGTAGAGAATTTGGTAAAAAGGTTGAAGAACAATGCTATTGGTCCTGACGGGATATCGGCCGCCATGCTACAGAATATCGGTAGTAATGGCATTGCAATCTTACACCAGATCTGCAACAAAATATGGAAGACTGCACAATGGCCTGAGGACTGGACACAATTAGCAATAATCCCTCTTCATAAAAAGGGATCGACGCGAAAATGTGAGAACTACCGTACGATATCTCTAATATCTCACGCCAGTAAGATACTGCTTCGGATAATCAATGACCGGCTAGCTGCATTCATCGACAGACAAATTCCGAGTGAACAAGCAGGCTTTGTTTCAGGAAAAGGCACTCGCGAACAAATCCTGAACATCAGGCTATTGATAAAAAAAATGCAGAGAGTTCAACATCCCTATGACCTTATGCTTCATTGATTACGCTAAGGCTTTTGACTGTGTCCAATGGAGCACCATGTTTCGAAATACTGAGAGAAATGGGCGCCCCGGAACATCTTGTTATTCTCATACAAAATCTCTATTTGGATGGCAGGTGTTTTGTTAGATTAGAAGATCAAGAATCTAAATCCTTCTCTACGGAAAGAGGCGTTCGGCAGGGATGCATTCTGTCACCAAAAATTTTCAACTTGTATGGAGAATACATTATGAAAAGAGCACTCGAGGGCTGGGAAGGTGGCATTGTTGTAGGGGGGCGTAAAATAAACAACTTGAGATATGCAGATGACACGACCGTAATTGCATCTAGTGAAGAGGAGTTAGCTGCCCTCCTTACAAGAATAGAAAAAGAAAGCGTCATACTTGGCCTCAAAATCAACGTTTCAAAAACTAAAATAATGTTGGTAGATCGTGAACACAAACTCCATCCTTCACTGGCCCTCCAAGACTACGAAAAAGTAGAACAATTCGTTTACCTGGGTTCCCTCATCACGAAGGACGGCGGTTGTACTAATGAGCTGGGCCGTCGTATAGGAATGGCTAAAAGCGCAATGTCAAGCCTCGAGAAAATTTGGAGGAACAAGGGTATACGCCGAGCTACCAAAATACGTCTAGTGCATTCCTTAGTGTTTTTTATTTTTCTGTACGGAGCTGAAACCTGGTGCCTCAAAAGTCGAGACATAAGCAAAATAAGCGCTTTTGAAATGTGGTGCTGGAGACGAATGCTAAAGATACTATGGACAGCCATAAGGACAAACGAATCGATTTTACAAGAGCTCCACATCAAAAAACGACTCACCTCTCTATGCAGAGAACGTCAACTAAGCTTCTTTGGACATATAATGCGATCACATATGCATGAGTTGGAGAAGCAGTTGATCGTGGGACAGATGTAGGGGAAGCGATCCAGGGGCCGAATTCCAACATGATGGTGTAAAAGTATTGTAGAGGCAACAGGAGAAACTCTACAACGATCTATTGAACAGGCGCAGGACAGAAGCAAATGGAGACAAATCACATATGGTCACGATCCTCATTAGTGAGGGAACGACAAAAAGAGATCCCTCGCGCACAGGACAATGTATGAGTAGATTTATGTGCAGCAGTGGACGATAAAGGGTTGGTTAAGATTACGAGTTCTTTTGCAAAAATATCATTCATATATTTGTATTTAGTGAAGTATGTATGAATAATTATGCGAAAACTCGACAAAAGTCGCACGTGTACTTTTACAATGAGGTGCTGGCAGAATATCAGTGCTGTGGTTGCAAATTCTGCTCTGTTAACTGCTCCGTTTATTCCGTACTGTGGTATGCTGAGCCAGTTAACCTTTTTGTCGCCGTGACCCACAATCAAGGGTTGACTAGGTAAGATATTATAGCATTTTTGAACTAACTTTTTTGCTTGTTGTTGATTTTATGTCTGTCTTGTCTTAAAATATTTTATTTCTTTAAAAAATTTGCAATTAATGCAAAAGAAGATTATTAAAATTTTCATGTCAATTAACTCAAATCCATTACATCCTGCATACATTAAATTATACTCACGCATCTAATAGTTTTAACAAAAGCCTGCTGTAAGCTTGATACTCGTCTTCCCCAAACTCTCCAGGGTGATGTCTTGCATACTCATATGTGTCACAGAATTGATGAACAAGTTTCTGGCCCCGACCATCTAGAGGTGGTGCGAGGGACGAAAGTAGAAAAGCTCTAAGAGATTCACGAGGATGCCGACGCAAGTTCGGATCTTGTCGAGCGATTTCCTCCTCTGAAAGTAATGTAAAGAATTATATGATGAACTGTCTGTTAATCAAAAACTTTCCACTTAAAGTTTATAAGAATGATTGGTAGACACGCTGAATTTAGAAACTCAGATATCAGAAGTACACTTTGTATTTCTTTGTAGAAGATTATTTTATAAGGCACTTGGACTACATCTAAAACATTATGTAAAATATAAGTAAATATCCAGAAATCTTTTTGAGGCTTGTAGATTACTCTAAATTGAGTGGAATGGCGTAAAAAAACAAAAATATTAAATTTGGCGGTCGCGCATTAGTTATGTATAATTGTATCCAATTGAAGTTCTTATTTCATTACACTTTTACAATACAATCCCATAACTACAGTAAAATGTACTACATGAGTATTACATTTTACATAGTGTCCTACATAATGTATGCATGTAGTGTACATATGTAATGTAATAGTATCATCAAGTAATCACTGGCAGTTATCATCATGTGAACAGTTGCAGACGAGAATGTGCATCACGCAAAAAACACTTGAGGGATTTTAATGAAACTTAGCCTAGCCTAAAGCTTATGTGCTGTGCTAATCCAGATCCATTATTAGAATTGCCACGAGAATCGTGATCAAGGCCACATGAATAATATCAGAGCACACATAAAAAACACTGAATGAATTCCTATCAAAGTACAATGATAATTGTATCTACAATGATAATTGTATAGGATAGTTCTTTTTATCTCAAAAGTTTCCGTAGGAATCATTGTAAGATACTCCTCTAAGTACTCTAAAGATCAAGCGAACGAAGTCGTGGGCTCCTCAACTCTTCACTTGTCTTAAATTGGCTCCTTCCGTTTTTGAGGCAGTCAGCCCATCAAACATAGCCCGTTTAAGTAACAATAACTCTTAAAATAAGGTCTAATATTTGATGTCCTTAGAATAACTCAAAAACTGTTGAATGAGTAGATAAAATAAGTACTTTACAGAAAAACATAAACGATTGTTAGCATTAAAATTTTATAGTATTTTTTTCAAAATGTTACACCAAATAATATGTGCATTTGAGTTCCACAGTTAATAGATTATATTTTTGTGTATTAAATGGCATTTTTTATGTTTTAATATGGGAGTTTGAACACACATACCTGTTATTACAGGTGTGTGTGTTCAAACTGCAATATTAAAAAACTAAAAATAAATTAAAAAAAATGGAATTAAAACTATAAATGGATGCCATTTAAAAGGGGGTTGGACCATGACCATGAAATATGGGGTATATTTGTTGACAACATTGACTGTACTATTTGCCCTTAAATTTATACAGATCATAACCAAACACACTAAATAACATTTTCTGGCAACTGTTTCCACTCGTTGACCACACAGTTCGATATAAAATGTTTATAGGGACACTACAGTCCATATGATATGTAGAAGTTTATGTATACACTGCAATTACACTTATTGTTCTGAAATGTATAGTCAACATCCCCTTGGTGTTTTGAATATTTTGTAGTTATAACAATAATATTCTGTTATAATTATATAATTATTATTATACATATATCATGTAGATAAATTTTAGTGTGCATTTACCTGTAGATATCTACATATGTGTAAAAGAATATGCTATATATATAATTAAAGATTGATCCCTCGCACCCCGATTTCATCACGGGTGCCAGCTGAAATTTAGTAGTGTGTCATCACAGACACAGGTAAACCTTAGTTGGATGCCTATTCAAGGCAGTCACAGAACACACGGACACCAGACTATGCTATTTCTTTTCATTTTCTGAAAATTTCTCCATTGTTATGTGCTTAAATATGTGAGTTTGTATTTTCTTTTGTAACTGTTTTTAAATAAAAATTTTACCTATCTATCGTGAATGGCATAGCAATCTGGTAAAATTGGTAAATGATCTGATCAATCATCTTTCTCATAGAGAATATATTTCTATATATTTACGTCTATATAGAATATATTTCTATAGATCTATATATTTCTCATAATATATAGATACAGTAATCCCCCCTATAACAGGGTACTCTTATAATGCATTTTCGCGATTTCAATCCCTGTATAACACAGGCATTCCCCCATATAACACCGGGATTTCCCACATTATATTTCTGTACTGTGAAATTTATAATGATTTGTACAGTTCATATGCATAAGTTTTTTATTTAAAATGTTCTTTGTTTAGTTTGATTTTAATAAAACGTACATATTTCGTTCATAATATAGTTTTTTCTTAATATTCGATTTAAACCCCCTTTAGCGAGAAAAGTTAAACATGAATAATTTATATGTAACGCGTTATATGGGGTCGTAAAAACGCGTTATACGGGAATACTCCTACAACACGTTTTCCTATAACGCGGAACCAATCTACCGTGTTATAGAGGGGATTACTGTATTTATTGAACTTCTTACCCAAGGTCTTGACATCATCCACAGCTCTGAATCTATAGTGGTATGGCTGTTGTGGTTGTAGGATGTAATGGGATGGCTCAGCGCTAAGTAATCGGGGCTCGTGCATGATGCGAGGTACTGCCTCGATGCGACGTTCTATCTCTTTCTTTAGACACTGAAAATGTTTTTGTCACAAATGTAAAAAGATAGGCAAGTGTTCCGAAAATAAACATTTCCATATTATTAACTTGCTATTCAATCCATGCATGTATGTATGTTTTTTATTTTTTATGCACCCCTTTTGTGTTTCTTTGCTTGCCCAAAGGTTGACTGGCAGAGAATGTGGGAATAAAGGTGTTTTAGAAATAAATGTACGAACATTGTATAGTTTTGATTTGAGTAACCTTATATTATGTGTTGTCATATATTAAAGAAAGTGTTACTTAACTATTAACTCACTTTCTTAGCATCAGCTCCTATAGGGATGTGAGGCCCTCGTCGAGAACGAAGGGCGAATCTGGTGATCTGCCTCTTGGCGAATATGAAAAGAATAACAAACGTCAGGAAACCGCCACTTATAATGAAGATGATGTTAAGTATACTCGTAAAATCAGACATAATTGTTTGTTCTTTAATTCATAAAATTAATGAGAAATGGGATCGATCAATATACCATCCCATAAGAAATGAGTGGTTGATGTTTTGTAGATAGCGCTAGTCTGACATTTGTTGGCAGTTGACAGCATTGTTTTCGTTCAAAAAGAGAAAAACAATCATAAAGGTGACCATAGATGTCAAAATATCTCTATAATCTGTGTCTAAGAAATAAGTAGGTACCTACTTAAATCTTGACCATAAATGTTAAATGAACTTAAATAAATAATTAATGAACCATAATAATAATAAATAAATTAATACACCATAAACTTATTCAAACAATCTAACAGATTGAATAAATTTTGAATTCTAAAGTAAAATCCATTATTTCACTATTGCCTTGTAAGCTTATCTAAATGGATTGTCTACAACAGTTCCATTGCCAAGCAAACAAATTAATTACTGTATGATTGTACAGTGAACTGCTTGCTAAGATATGTAGTGATCGTATAAAATTAAAACCATTTTATGGAAGCATATCGAGTGAAATGAATTCCGAAAGAACTTTTGTGTCTATAAGTATCAATACTCGTACGTATCGATGTTATTTTTACAATACCTAATAAATAAAATATGCACGCATTATAAAAACATTATAATTCCTAGTAAAACTTATTATTTATTCATCGTATATCATATGCTTCCACATACACAAACCGAACATAAATTCCTTCATCGTGATTCTTTCTATTCTGAGTTGGGCGCGGCATAAATGTCTTTGGAGGGAAACGCGGTGCGCATACTGATCGACATGTCGACAACAAACGATGACCAATAGTAGGTGTTCAATAATAATCTAAATGTTGATTGCTCATCGGCTACTTACGGTAGCGACAATTGTTTCTTGAACATATCGGGATCACATTATGATATTATACCTACTGTGGCCTGTGGTATTATAATGGCACGATGTCTAGGGCTCGAACCAACTCTTCCATACAGATGATTGAATCAACTATCTATGGTTCAACTAAAGTGCGGAAAAAAGTACTTAGGTATGTCGTTTTATTTCAGGGTAAACAATTAAGGTAGGGAAGTTAATATTGAATACAACTAGACAAACAATAATTGATAAAGTCATAGATTGGTACTAAAATTTTGTGTTTTGGTTCTCCGGTTTAGAGGATCAACAAATTAATTATGCCTATGCCTCACTTGAACATGGCCTGTAACCTCGTTACTTCCAAGGCTCGTCAACTCGGAGGTTGCGAGCCTTGGGTGAGAAAAAGTCTATTTTGCAGCGAAGAAATATAAGCTGATGTTTCGGTATGATATAACATGATAACTATATATTTATTTTATTCGTAGGGGTAGGCTTTGTCTATTAGAAATAGGTAACACTAAGAAAAGTCAAGGGTCAAGATTTCAGGTTGAAAAGAGTACTTAAACAAAACATTTATTCACGCAAATAATGTACGCAAACTTTCAAGTTTTGAGACTTAATTCTGTAGAATTCACCTTATCAACCATTGTGAACGTTAATAATCCGATTCTAATTGCTACCTACTACATACCAGTAATTTTGTGCTCGCAGAGCGTCTTGTTAATGTTTCAATTGTAGGTACCTACTATTTTTAACAAGCTTGCGTATTTAGATTATTAATTTTATCTATCTGTATTATTAAATACAAGCGGTCGGCCCCGATTTCGCTCAGGTGGCATAAACGCAGCCATCTGCATTTATTTAACATTCCAAGAGCGTGAGAATTTTCAATATTCATATTTTAATCACTAAACATACTCATACAATCCCTTTATAATAATCCTGCTCAAAATAACGGCAGTAATATCAGTTTTGCCGTTATTGAGTTGTGTAATTATTCGTTTAGGTATCTGTAAAACACTAAGAATTTTTGTATGTACGAGGGTGATCAAAAATTAGTGAGAACGACATATATACTCCTTGGTAAGAAAAAAAAATAAATACTGGCAGGCATAGCTCAGATATTTGTAATATTAATAAAGAAAAAGTCTTCGATTCTCTTTTGTTTTTTTTCTGAATGTAGTCATTTGTTTGCTTCGTGTCGGAACGTGTTCTCGAAAATGGAGAAAATCGAAGTGCGAGCCGTTATTAAATACCTCTGTTTAAAAAAGTTAACGACGCAAGAGATTCACTGCGATTTGGAGGCAACATTAGGAGAGTCTGCTCCGCCGTATTCCACTGTCGCAAGGTGGGCTTCTCAATTTCGAGTTAGGAGAACGAGCATGGAAGACGAACATCGTTGCGGCCGTCCATCGACGTCAGTCACCCAAGAAAATGTTGTTAAAGTCGAGAAAATTGTATTGAGCGATCGAAGAGTTACCATCCGTTACTTAGTTCAAGAAACGGGCATTTCATATGGAAGTATTCAATCCATATTGAAACAATCTTTGAATATGAGAAAAGTCTCCGCAAGATGAGTGCCGAGAATGTTAACAGACAGTCAGAAACAAAATCGACTTGACATTTCGAAGACATTGTTGGACAAGTTTCAAGAAGATTCTGAAATTTTTTTGTCTCTTTTCGTAACAATGGACGGGTCCATCATTTTGATCCCCAGACAAAACAGCAATCTTCACAATGGAAACGGCCATCATCACCGACCCCGAAGAAGTTTCGTGCCGTGGCATCGGCTGGCAAGATTATGGCCTCAATATTTTGGGACTCAGAAGGGATATTGTTGATTGATTACCTGGAGCGTGGAACCACTATTACAGGCCAATATTATGCAGCATTAATTCCCAAGTTGAGGAATACCATCAAAGAGAAAAGGAGAGGGAAACTTCGAAGGGGTGTGCTGTTTCATCACGACAACGCACCCGCGCACAGCTCGGCAGTTGCGATGGCTGCCATTCAACAAGCTGGCTTCGAATTGGTTGACCATCCCCCTTATTCACCAGATCTGGCGCCTAGCGATTTTTATCTGTTCCCCAAATTGAAAGAATACTTAAGGGGAAACAGGTACCAGGGCCGTCTTTACCAGGGGGTGCAAGGGGTGCGGTGCACCCCGGGCGCTCACCTTTTAAAGGTAATGAAAAAATATAACGCTATAGTAAACAATTGCACAATAGGATATTTGACTGTCATAGGATACACAATAGGATATTTGACTGTCATAGGATACACAATAGGATATTTGACTGTCATAGGATACACAATAGGATGTTTGACTGTCTTAGGATACACACCCGCACCCCGGCGCAGAATAGACTTAAGACGGCCCTGACAGGTACGAAGACGATAACGAGGTGATAGATGCCGTGGAGAGCTTTTTGCAGGACCAAGACAAAACTTTTTTTTTAAAGGGATTGAAGCCTTGGAAAAGCGCTGGACTCGGTGTGTAGAGAGACTCGGAGACTATGTAGAAAAATAAATTATTAAGTTATCAATAGTCATTATATTCTATCTCATTCTCACTACTTTTTGATTTCTCCTCGTATTTCTCGTTTCATTTCTATACCTATCAGGATTGAGAAATTTGTGATTGTAAAAAGTGATCCGCCTGTTTAAAAGAAAAATATTGGCCGCGATTTTCTCCAAACCGCCGTTTTCAATTATTTACTGCGTTTTAAGCAGAGCACGGCAGAATATATGTATGTTAACCACAGATTAATATGCGGTTAGTGCTAAAATGCTAACCCACATTTAAATTTTATCATTCTTACCTGGGATAACCATTTGCTTTCCATTACGTATACCACTCGTTTGATCATTTGTAAAGCGAAAGATTTTTGCAGTAAACATCTAACTTACTCGTACCATTTCGGCTTCAATATTGTATGTTATGTATGTATATAAAATAACGTGACCTCTTGTTTAGCGAACCTCCATTTTGTGACGTTTTGTCTACCATTTTGACATGTTCCCGCTAAAATCGCCAACCTTGGTACAGTGAGGCGGTTACGAAACGAACAAATTAAATAAATGGACTCTTATTTGCTTTTAAAGATCACTCCTTTTACTAAGATGCGAAATATTTCGCGTGACGACATGATGTAGGTACCTACAAGGAAATCTGTGTTTAGTTACAATAATAACGCCATACTTAATATGGTGACTAATTTTGTCTTTAAACAAATGAATGTCCGACCGGGAATCGAACCCGGGAGTCGTTACGCAGAAAACCCTACCAACTAGGCTAATCGAGCATCAAACTTTTAGAATGTTTTACAAGCTTGACCACAGAACTGGGATTTCCTTCTTAATAGAAGGCTGTCTGTATTAACGGACAGAGGCCACAGTAAGGGAGAAATCCCGGAACTGTTTCCTCCGCCTTCCTATAAGGGGGTGCGAGAGACGGCCTCAGGCTGCTGTACCTAGTTTGTATTAGAAGCTAGAATATGTGAAATTAAAAGCGGAGTTGTGCATCTCTGGATTCTTGCGTTCTACACTGCAGTAAAAACGTTTGGCAAGCACGCTTGACTCTTAGTTTATGGATCGTACTGGTAGATCCAAGATTCGTCACCTGTGACAATGTAGTAAACGCGCCGAGACTATCCTGCTACTTTTGTTATCATATCACGGCACCATTCGACACGAACTTGCATTTGAGCCTCGGTGAGCTTGTGACCCAGCGCGATACTATCTCCTGACTCGTAGATGTCCATGACTTCAAAATAAATTCGTGCGTAAGGCCGTGGCTGCCCCTAGGTACTCCTGCAATGTTGACCTCCACAAGGACTTGGAATTTCCCTCCATTATCAAATACGGGAAAGACTCCGCCCGACGCTACTACGACAGACTCGACAGAGTCCCTCACAATCCCAACCCCCTAGTAGTTGACAGCCTAATCTATGACCCTGATAGGAATGACCCTCTCCGTTGCCAGCGTTGCCGTTCCCGGCACGTCCTAGACGACCCCAACGACGCAATTACTGCTGCCAATGCGGTTATTACACTACACTCACAGACTATACATATAAACCGTCTTCACTGGCGGAGACTAGGACGCCACCCTCGTTACACCGTGAACACACATCGGCCTTCAGCCAACACTTTTATCAGGTATCGGCACGTGCCTGGGCGTTTCTCACCGACTAGCGATACCGCGGTACCCTCCCAAAGCAACGCCCTAAGCCAAGGTTCGTTCCTTCCCCCGGTCTACCGGCGGGGGAGCCCTTAGGCTCGTTGCTTCACACACTCTTTACTCCTGGTTCTTTGGCCCTCGCCCTAAACTATAGATGTCTGGTACTCTTGAAAGGCCACTAGGCCCACAAGAATTTAGCCATTCCGGAAAAAAAGGTGTCAATGTAATAAATATTTCATGCACACTTTCCAATCCAATCTGCAGTATTTCCTGAATTTCCTCATATGTAATGCCTGTTTTCACAAATAAAATTTTTCACTGCCACCACTTTTTCTACCGTAAGAGGCATTAGATGGCGACCGCTTCTTTTTTCGTTAGTCGTTAATTTAGTCGACCACGCTTAAATTCACTGTAGGTATTAGATTCATTGTACTAACGATACATAGGACCATGACTTTGGATCCAAGTGCCTTTGGGGCACTTGTCTGCTAACGCCATTTGAAGTATATTAAAATAATCTTCAGGTTTTAGAACATTTAAAATCATACAAAACCATAGCGCGGAAATGTTCCCATCGAATACCTATCGATTTTTTTAATGAAACACGATATTTTGATTCAGCTCGTAAAAAATATGTATGTATGGGAATTTGGATTCTTTTTTATATATATGGCAATGTGCATATCAGCATATTCCGCCAGTGTCAAGTTTTGTAAATAATAAACTATTTCAAAGTCTAAAATATATCCTATTCACATCATATCAATGTCCAGTCCCTTCTCGTCGAAGTAAGTCAGAAGTCGCTCAGTAAAGCGATAGAAGGTTTAGTGAGGACAGAAGAGGACTCCTTGGAAGCACACGAAAACGTAGTACCCAAACTTATATTTGATTATCACAAACACCACGCACGAAAAGCACTGAAGTTTAATAAATTATCATTATTAAACCACAAAACGCCTAATACACAATTTTTACAATAATCAAACTAAAACTAAACTTCACTTCTCGAGTTCACGCCAAAAAGTCGACAAAATGATTTAATTATAAAACATATATTTCGCAAACATAAAATGCATTAAAAGAGCGCGTCAAGGAATCCATAACTCAATTACTCTTAACACAAAAAAGTTTTTTTGTTCTCGATGTAATAATAAAAGTTTTATAACATTGACGACCGATTAGCTAATTGTAATTATTATGTAAACTAAGTATTTATTTTAAACAACAGATTGTTGGGATAAATGTTCAAAAGTATCTACCTAAAACGCTAATATTAGTGAAGAGCAATCGAACTAAGCAAGTCCGTTGCATCGAAGGGCTACTTTTGTCTTAGACAGAGATTGTGTTGTGCATGATCCTCATGTTACTTGATGTACAAAGTCAATATATATCAAACAGCAAAAGCTTTGTTAAAATACGAGTAAAAACGCATTGTACATTAATGTTTTGCCCCCCGTAACTTTCTTTACTTTCAGCAGTCGGGTAAAGCCTACGTTTGACTAGCTATCATTGAAATATATGCTATGAATGTTGTTTTATTTTATTGCTTACCTATGCTATTACATATTTTTGAGTTCAATATAATTCCCAAATCCCACCTCGGAATTATACAACCGCACCTCCCGTCACAGAAGTGCGATCCATCCGCATTACCTCGATATGGAGCTGTCGTGTACCTACTGTTCGCTCCAAAAACGAATTTATACCGCGAACCCTATTCTGTGGAACGAACTACCTCAAGAGGTCTTTCCATTAAACTACGATATGGGGTTCTTTAAGAAAGCTGTGAATAGGATTTTGCAAGCTCGGCGGCGCATACGCATACCCCCTGGTGTTGCGCATACGTTTACAACATGTCTGACAGCTATCCCCTAATCGGATTTCTGTAATCGAAATTTAAATACCGAAGTGTTATAAAATCAAACTCAGTGAACCAAATAATGTATCTAACGAGTATATCACATGATATAGGTACTTAAAGTATGAAATTAATTGTATTATACCTATGTATTCATGTAGGTGCTTTTGACACAACATCCATGGGCGCGTCAAAAGGCATTAAATATTACAAAAATAAATAAAGCTTATTATTGTCTTATTAAAGTAGGTTTTAAATATTTACGCTTTATATTATAACGGTTAAATAGTCAATGGGAATGCCTTTATTGATGTATTGTCGTTATTTAAATGTGTGAGTGTGACGACATCTAGTTTTCTATACAAATATGCGACTTCCATCTACATATATTCCGTAACCTTGGCAACTTCCGTAACCTTTTGCGTATATTTCATACGCCTAGTAGTTCGTTAGGAAGCGCACTGTGGAACGCTCTCCTGCCAGGTGGATTGACGATGGACGATGGACGGTGGACGGACGATGTGGACTGACGTGGAATGACATGAGAAGAGCCGAGTAACGTGTATGGTAGCGAGCTTTGGGAGAGGCCTATATGCAGCAGTGGAGGGACATAGGCTGATGGTATGACATGGTATAGTATATTTCATATGATATCAGGCATTTGCAGTGATGAATATGTCTTAAGCAATGAATTCGTCTGTAATGAATAAAAAGGTAACAAAAGTGGCATCCGTTTTAAAAGGAACTCCTGTTTCATTCGTCGGTTCACGTGGCCGGAGAGCGTCTTAAACTACGCTTCCCGGTACGAGTTAACCATTGGAGGACTCTTCTATTTCATCGGCTATAATCGGTCCTGCGATGTATGAATGTGGTACGTTCGGAGATTTTATTTCTTTGGCGAGATCCCGCAAAGAAACTCCGAACAATAGCTTCATAGCTCGCTAAGCGACTAAACTTATGAATCAAATGAACCGATTTGAAGAATTTCGCGAACCTTGCGAATAACCTACATTTAGAAGTGGATAGACATGGCGGATAGTATGGTCTAGTACGAATTCATTCGTGAAAATATCACAAAAACTCAAACAGTGAAATAAAACCGAAACTGGAGATTCTTGACTTGACGGAGATGACTCGCTGACTCAGTAGTAAGCTATCTACTAAGGAGTAAGCTAAATTGGTCAGTAAAACATAAGTCGGACAGGTCATTTATGAATCAATCATGAAAATATGATCAGGCAGTGGACTAGATAAACCAACAGACCAGCGATCACATGATCCTCCTAACCAGCGACACCGTGTGTTCGATGCCTGGTAAGTATTGCATGTGAAACAGCTTAAAGACACAAACGTGATGATTTTCCTCATAAAATGGTACCCAATTCAGATTAGCGGCGGATAGAAAGAGCTGCTATGCAAATAGTTACGAATGTGGAATATTTTATAGAAACATTTACATTAGAATATCAGAGATTTCCGATGTTTTGCATTGAGTTTACAAGTCAATTTCACATATACGTATATATATACGTACATATATATAGGTAGGTACTTACACATCACACGACACGACATAGATTAACTTCATGATGTGTTATGCCAAAATGCCGAACACCGCCATAAGTTTTCATATTTTTTTTATAGAATGAAGGTGTCAGACGAGCAGACAGTCCACCTGGTGGTAAATGGTTACCGTCGTCCTGCAGCATCCGTGATACATGCCTACATCAGTCCAGAAAAATAAATATTTACACGCGCTCGGATGCGTTGCCTACCTTCCTTTGGAATGAAATTGGAGAAGGGGTTGGGAAAATAACGACGGATAGGCTAGGATTCTGTGATGTCCTGTCACATAGATACGGGCAGTTCACACTCATTGGTCAGGATTAGAGCAACGTTTCACAATTTAGTGCCTAAAAGCGTAAGAGAAATTTACGACAATTGTAATTACTTGTCTCAGTATACCCTATCTCTCTATCTCATTCTATTGCCTCCAGGGAAGAAAAGGAAGTCTATTAGGACGAAGAAAACTCGTCGTCGCCTTATAGGTATTCCTTTTTACCATTCTTCTCAAACTTTTCTTAAAATTCGGCCCTATATCTCCCCAAAGTATAGGCGGCGTGCCAACGTTTGTCACTCTGGACTCATATCGATATATATCACAGATGTCCATTGGCGACTTAATTACCACCGGGTGAACTGTTTGCTCGTCTGTCACCTACTTTGTGTAAAAAAAAAAGGAAAACCAAATATTTCTATAAAAAAGGAAAGTAACTATGAATTATTCTAGAAATAGAAAAAAATCGTTAAAAAAACGGAATTACAAAAAGTTTACACTGCGCGCCAATGTCCTAACAAGTTAAATAACCAGTCTTATCAAAATTACGATTACGATTAGAAATCTCACCCCTCTTACCCTAACGTTCGATTTCTTTTCGCAATGTTCAACTGTCGTCACTGAAAACCAAACAGGTGAAGGGTGAGTCATCGTAAACATACGACTGAATTTTAGTTATACACTCGCTTGACAGAAGCCCAGGGTCCTTACCATATAAACAATCTTAAACTTAATTATTCTACATTTCGGTAGACGCGGGACCAAGTGAATCTTATTGAATTTCATTCATTCATTTATTTATTGTATCATGAGTCATGACGTTTAAACCTAGACTGCAACGGTTAGCTGTTAAACTTAGTGATTCAAGTGATTCAAAATAAGTTACTTGATCGCAATATAGAGTAGGGTCTCAAATGAGGGTTTAGTACCTTAACCATTTTACAATTTCCCAAAACTCCCTCGTGATTACAATGTAAGGCCAATGGGAGGCCTTGCCTAGCAGTGGGACGTCAGAGACTGATATCATTAAGCATCAGAATGTTAATATATTATTATCTTAGAAGAAACGCCTTCAATAATCTTACGTGTGTTTTCAAACAAGTTGTGCGTATGCGCATTCAGATCGCGTACGAAAGCTACCACAATGGCGTCGGCACGCGAAAATATGCGCACGAGTCGTCGCCGTACGTTACGCGTTTTGTAATAATTTAGCGGCGGAATACTAGCAGGGAAACCACAGGTAACACCTATTTTGATGGATTACGCTATTTACAAATTACAAATATATGTAATATATGAGTAAAGTTTTTAGTAAAATATTTCCATCAGCATGTTTTTCTTCACTACTGGATACAGGATTTCCCAAGGCTTGCCATCGGACACGATTTTCTGGTCTTCTCATTCTTATCTTCTCATCGTTTGTTTAGAAACGAATTCCATTTTTTGTGTAAAAGGCGACTAAGGGATAACAAAGCGGTTACCACAAGTCCTGAGGAACTACATCACCTCTAAAAGAGTGGGCTCGGGCTGCATCCCTCATGTACAAGACAATGTGCATGTGGAGGCCACGTCCAGCAGTGAATAATAAAAGCCAAAAGTATTGGGTGACGGTGACTGTATTCTCTCATATCGATGCATTTTGCTGAAATCAAATCCTTGTAAAATCATTTTTTAGACAAATACTTGTTCAATCAGGAATGGAATCCAGACGGAAAGCACTACCGTTTTGACCACAAACATTCGCGATCTTGTGAATCTCCAAATAATAGACGTAACAATCAGCTCGAGTGTGCAGAGTAACCAACATAAAAAAGCACTGACAGATAGACAGAGGGCGTAATTATATGATTAGTGAGTCAGCTCTGTTACATCACCCGCCCATTCATCTACGAGACAGAATGACACCCACGTCTTGTGTGCACTAAAAAATATTCTGGTTAGACACCAGATGCCCTTACAACTCGCTAACATTAGTGTTCAAAAAATTGAAACGTTCTTTTTTATTAAATTTGTTCTCGTTGGTGGCAGTACGACGCCATTTGAAAATTTCTAATAAGCAACTTCATACGACCTTTTGAGCCATTGGTTAAAATAATTAAATTACGTTACAATTCAATTTGTACAAAATGTAAACAAACATGGTATCCTGAGGTAACTGGCATTGCACTAAATTAAAGAAATATCTACATTAAGCTTTAAATCTAGGACAAACTTGTACTCTCGACTTTAAACTTATACTTTAGGCCGAGCCAGTTACCTCAGGCTCCATGTTTGTTTACATTTTGGATAAATTGGTTTAGAACAGAATATAGACCAGCTGGTAGTCCGTGCTATTACAGTTTATATAATAGTACCTATAATAACTATTAATTGCTATTATTCAATTTTTAGTTACGTTACAATACCTACATTAATATAATAATAGATAAGAGCTTATTTTTCTTTGTGTCATTTTGTCTAAATTTTAGGAATCCTTCCAGGTTTTGAATGTCGTTCTTGCCCAGTTGGGACATATCAGTAGGTACTGTATACATCATCACATCATTGTTATAACTGTGCATTGAAAGATAAACTAACATATCGTTGGCAAAGAAAAACGAAGGGCTTCAGTCTTTTGTTACTTTCCTGTATGTTTTTTTTTCTAAAGAAGAGGTGACAGTCGGGCCGGAAGCTTACCAGGCAGCAACAGATAGATGGATACGGATAAGCTGTTGACCTTGCAGAATTCTATAGTCAGCTTTCTTAACTCTTTAAGAAAGCTGAGAATAGGTCGTAACTGTCGTAGCTTAGTGGGAAAACCTAAGTAGGCATATATTTCCACAACTTTCGATTATCTCGTCGAATAGTGTCTCGAGGATCGCATAATACACAAGAATCTCTGTCAAGAAAATTTACAGTTACAGTTTTTACAACCTAAAAATGTAAAGCACTTACTCGTATCTCTTTAGAATAGAGATCTTTATATACTTGCCGGCATAATAGGCCTTTGCTTGATATAGACCTCTCCCAAGGCTCGCAACTACATGCAATCGCGGCTGTTTTCAATCGCTACTACAGACGAACTTCTTCAAGTCGCAGAGAGACAGGTTGATAGATTCTATCGATTTGATTGGTGTAGTAGTAATATTAACTGAAATAATGCAAATTAAATTTTACAGGTTTTAAACATCAATAAATCATCCACGATATTGACTCAATATAGCTTCAATTCACTTTTATCCACCAAGTACTTAAACCTTACGGTATAGTACGTACATAATATCATAGACACTGCAGCAAATATCAATCTGCTATTCCATAAATCTTCCGCAAGATTTTATGACTCCTTTTATGAATACTAAGCTTGTGCATTTCTTATTTGTTTATCTCACAAGGTGCGTCTGACATTCATAAAAACCTTTTGCCAACATTTGTTTTTTACTCGGGTAGGTGTTTGAACAGTTGTAGCAGCAAAAGGTCTACGCATCTAAGTTTTTTAATTCGACTGTTAACCACTAGCTATCTGTATTCGGCGCACACACATCCCCCCAACAAACAATGGGCTGGTAGCACTCTTTTCGTCGCAGGAAACGGCGCACGCGCATGACTTACCAAACGGTCGTCGCGTCGCCATATTTTAAGCTTTGAAGCCTAGAATGGAGTTATAACTCCGTCTCGATGCTATGGAGACAGTGAACCATAAAGGGAGAGGATGTCCTGGCCACTTTTCCGGTGGCTAACTTGAATTTTGACTAGCATTCGTGATTTACATGCAAGTTGTTTTTGCTTCCTTCCGTGTCAAAAATGCAAAAGAGTGTCCCTAACTGTCACTGGTGT
This sequence comes from Sesia apiformis, assembly GCA_914767545.1. Classification (NCBI taxonomy): domain Eukaryota; kingdom Metazoa; phylum Arthropoda; class Insecta; order Lepidoptera; family Sesiidae; genus Sesia; species Sesia apiformis. The sequence continues at coordinate 1,517,296 of OU611964.1, forward strand.
CATATTGGTCATTAGTCTTTGGGTCTCTGTAGGTGGGCAGAAAATTTAGTATACTTACCTACATGGTTGGTTTAGGTGATCCGCCATTTGTTTTGAATTGCTTTACGTTTTGGGACATTCCCTTTATGGAAATGTTTCTTAAAGTATAAATAGGCAACCATTAACATTCAGTTTCCTTCCATTATTAAAAAAAAGTCGTCTACGTGGAATTTTAATTGTAGGTATATCGTTGCCGCAATTCTTCCTTGTTCTATTTTATTTGTTTGATGGTAGTAATTACATAGGTACATACATGCTTGTAATCAAAGTACATATTAATGGATAAATATCTAACTTAGTGGGAAAGGAAGTTTTTGAATTTTTCCTACACTAACTCTGCCCGAAAGTGCCCGAAGCTACACTACTTACACTCCAATTATAATAATACTAGCGACCCGCCCTCGCTTCGCTTCGGTTTATAAGTTTTTTTTTTCCACAATTTTAAAATAAAATATAGCCTATATTAGACACGGATAATGTAGCTTCCTATTTGTGAAAGAAGTTTTGAAATCGGTTCAGTAAGTAGTTCGACAGATTACTCCCAACATACCTACAAACACAATTTTACCTCTTTATTATATTAGTATAGATATAGATGAAGCTATTTTATAGTAATAATAAAACAATGAATTTCATGCTTTTTGTTGAAATTCCGGAAGCTTTTATCGTTAGTACCCACCTGCCGCTAAACATACCTATAGATAGTTTTGTTTACTTTAACAACAGATTTTCTCGGCTTATCTATTACAAATGGTGATTCATAGATTAAATTTATGGTAATTTTATCAGATGTGCAGTCTATTTTGGTGAAGGTAGGCTGTATGTAGGCACGTATTAGGAGGTGTTAGCACATGTCCTGTTGTCGAAGGTTCCAACTAATGTTTACTTAGTAAATGGTACGTTCATTCATCATTCCCCGATTTGTAAGGTGAATCTCAGAGTAAATATCTCTCGATTGAAAGTTGCAAGCAATACTTAAGTAGAAAAATAATAGTGGCGAATTTTGTTGTAGATAGATTTAGATGTTGTAGATTGTTGTAGTTGTAGATACTTTCGCTGAATATTTTTGTAATGCCCGAAAACTCGTTAGGAAAAAGTGTACATACATACTGTGTAGTGAAGTTTTTTTCTTGTAATGTCTCCATCTAAATGACAAGTACCTACACAAAAGTGTCTAATTAGTATTCATCTGAGCGCGTGTAGTCCTCGTCGCGGTGGGGACGGGTTATTAGCCGGCGTCGCCTCCGCGCCCAGGCATATTGTTCCGAGGTCTGCCCAACGAGCGCCGCACGCTCGTCCGACAAATGCTAATTCACTCTGTCAATATTTGAATTGTGGCAACGCTCCGCCGATTTCACCAGAGGCAGAGCCGGTGGCTGGGAAGGCAAGATGTCGGCATAGCTGATTGACGTTGATATACGGCTGTGTCACATCGAGCCAGCTCAATCCACCGGCGTTCTACTAACGAAGACAATTTGAAGAATTGCGGATGCACCCATAGCGAAGAGGATGTAAAACGGATCGCTCCCGTAGCGCCTTCGCACGGGAGAGGGCGCGTCTGTCAGCTGTCATTGCTCGCTTTCTCGGTGTAACTCGTACGGTTGAGTAAAAATTTTATTTATATCACACACGACGATGTTCCCGTAGAGTGCGACCGGCTGTGAACGTGCGTGACGAAAACGATACGAAAATACGACAGGAGAATGGCGAACGAGGTGTTAGGTCCGCGAAAGACGATGTTCGTATTAGTGATTGTTGTGGGGTGTTTCGCGGTGTTATGGCCCAGGATCCTGTCGCCGCTGATCGTGGGCCACACACGGGAGCAGCTCAAGCCGAACCAGTATGACCGGGATGCAGGTAACGTATTTTTAACCCAAGCTCAATGTCAATATCGCTGTTCGCGGAGATAAACGCCGCGCGATTTCGTGCTGTTTGAACTATTTAATTCAATTATACCGCTATTAAATTATTATGTAAAATAAACGGCTAATGTCACATTTCATAAAAATTCACCAGGTTTACGTTATGTTATTTATATTGAGTAAATTTATATCATGGACTGCGTGTCGTATGTCCGAGCGACTGGCTGGTATATTTGCCGTTCGCAAGAACAAGATATTGCTATACAAATAAGTCTCGGTCCAGTTGTTGACAATGAGCTTTAATGTTGACAGAAGATGATATTAGAATGCAGTAGTTTAAGAAAAATGTATGTTTTATATCTACTGAATTTATGATTGTTAATTTGTACTTAATAACCACTGTAATATATTTTGTTCAAAATTGTACTATTTAAATGTTTTAACGTGTCTAATTAGATTCATGAAAATAAGTAGTTTTTGATAGTGTTTTAATTTATTTACATTTATGACAGAAATACTAATAAAATCCTCAAAACTGGGGAATGTTAAATCAGTAGGTATTGTTTATTTTTATGAGGTCATTTTCTCAGTGATAATAACAGGAAAACATTGAATTTTTATAATGGAATTTTTAAAACTAATAAGTATTTGATCCATTTCACAAAATTCAATACCTATAATAACATTTGAAAATGATAAATTGATTACATATTGAGTTTTAAAATGAAGTTCATTCATTTAGTTATTTACCATAATTATTGCTAAACATGCATTAATTTATTATTAACACAAACAAAATAAAAACCTTAATCTAATATGTGAAAAATCTGACTAAATGGGGCAAGTCTATGTGAGAAATCTTATCTCCATCTTATCTGCCTCTTGATGTGAGAAATTAGTATTTGAGCCTTTTCATAAAATCTCCCTTTAAAATTAGAAAATTCATCGTTTGATGAAAAATGCAAAGCTACTGAATTTTAATCTTTATTTATTTGCATTCACATGCTATGCAATGCAACCTGCATTTTTAGTATCTACTGCTGGACATGGGCCTCCTCATGCACATTGTCTTGTGCATGACGGATGTATGACCTTAAAACATCACGCTGCCCAAGCTGTTTGGAGAGTCCACTTTTTTAGAGGTAGTGGAGGGCTTGTGATAGCTACTCTGTTATCTCTTAGTCGCCTTTTACGACACCCAAGGAAATAGATGGGGTGGTGCTATTCTGTAGCCAGCCGACACCACATGGCAGTTGCATACATATATATGGTTTAAATTATATAATTAGTCTTCTATCTTATTCAAACCACTGAGTTAACTAACATCTATTTAAATAGGAGCTTCTTTGAATTGAAAACACCTTGCAATTGCAACAGTGCAACATCTTTTCATTTGAAGAAGTGTTAAAAAAATAGATATTATTGATTTACTTTGCTGATTGAGATGTCACAAACAACAAGAACAAAGTTAGCTTACTTTTCCAACATGAAGGAAGAAAAGATTCAAACAAATTATTTGTCAAATCTCAGTATGCTAAGTGAAACAATTGTAGTTAAAAACCTCACTGAGTTTTTTGGTTGGTCCTGTAATAACTTTTACTTTCTGTCATTTCTTTATTTGAATCATTTGAATTTTATTGTTTCTGTCATTTTCTTAATAGAATTAAGTATGTGTCTTAGCACAATTCTTGTGTAGATCAAATTATGCCTGTTAATTACAATTTTTGTGATTTCAAATCTGTATAATTTTATCTTTAATGGTAATCTGATAATTATTATGTCACACACTAGGGTGTAGTTCTTGTTATATCCTAGATTTATGACTGCATTTACAGCTGGACCACAGTATCAAGTGTATTTACTGCTCTATGCAGTGTGCTTTAATTTATAATTTAATTAATATTTACATACATATATGCTCGTAAATTACCACTGTATGGCAAAGGCTTCTCCTAATAAGTATATAGGGGGGTTTCAGGCTGTAATCCACCACACAGGTCCAGTATAAATGGGTGGTTACATACATACATATATACACACAAATAAGTATTATTAGACTGCTCTATAAATCTTGTTACTGGTACAAGATTCTGTTTAGTTTTGATATTTATTTGAATTGTGTGAAACAAATCACCAGTTTTGTTCATCTATAAGCTAAGGCCTATGTATTTTTTATTGTAAGCCTATGTAAGCCTATTTAACATTATTTTTTTTTGGTCTGATTTGAAGATGTTTCTACAAATTGATTATTGTTACTGCCTATCAAGTAATTTAATTAATGCTATCTATTATTGAATATGATTTATAAGGAACATGCACTATTTGAAATGGGCCTGAATCACTCGAGCATTTTTGGCTTAATTTATATTTAACATACATAGCAAAAGTAACATACCATAAAAGTAACCAGCTTTATTATGCTTTATCTACTGCTGGACTTTAGCTTCCTCGTTCACATTGCCTCGTGCATGTGGGAAGTCTGGCCAAGTAGGTTCGCTAATCCACTCTTTTAGAGGTAGTTCCTTAGAGGTATTTCCTCAGGGCTTGTGATAACGACTTTCTTATCCCTTAGTCACCTTCTTTGACACCCACGCGAAGAGATGAGGTGATGCTATTCTATAGCTGGCCAACACCAGACGGCACATTGTTAATAGTGCTCTGACTATATATGTTGTTATAATAATACTCTCTTAATCCCTTGTAAAAAAAGGAGTAATTTCAGTTGACGGAAATCATTATGTATCTTAACGCGTTTTATCGGAAATAACAACAAAAACTGTTAAAAATGCTATAGTGTGATTCATGCCTTAGAGTAAAATCTGTACACGGGCGGACACTGATTTGTATTCAGTTAAAATAGATATAATTTGAAAAATGACAGAATCAGATTCATCACGACCCTGGATCAAGCATGACAGTTATGTCATGTTGTTTCAACATGAGATGCGACAAACATTGACATCTTTCCTGTGCAACACTGCTACAAACTTTAAAAGTTCTGGATTCCTTCTCCAAAGTATACAAATGAAAAACCGCCCTTGTACAAATTATGCTGTAATACAAATTTTCCTAATCGTCATTGGACAAAAAGAGCATCTTTTTCAGCTAATATTGACTGTTCAACACATGATAGTCAGCAATGTCAGCACGTTACGTTATCGCATTAAAGAATCCTGTGGTCGTCAGAATTTCTGGAAGTAACTGAGAAGTAGTTTCCTATGTATTTTTTCATTGAATCCAATTTTTGAAACCAGTATTGGTTTTGTAATCATCCTTCTTAATTATAGCCTCTGTTTACTAATTACTTAAAATTCTTTGTCACTTTCTAGTCCGTTTGAAGTTCTAATTGTTCGAAAAACACAAATTAAATTATAAAATTTAAATACCGTTTATTAGGGTGGCAAATGATTTGGACCATCGAGTAAGTCTTCTTACTTAACTGCTACTTTTTCTATAATCACTACTATCCCTCTCTCTCTCTTTAATAATAGTCGTAGTTAAGAAAAGGAATTGTTACTTTTACCTTCTTTTATTCTTTAGAATATATTTTGACGATAATATGGCGATATATTTCCATATCTGTTCCATTCATTGGTAAAACGAAATTTTATAAACTACTAGCGACCCGCCCTCGCTTTGTATCGGTTTATGTTTTTTTTTTCAAAATTTCAAAATAAAATATAGCATAGGCTAATGTAGATTGGACACGGATAATGTAGCTTCCTATTTGTGAAATAATTTTTGAAATCGGTTCAGTAGTTCCACAGATTACTCCCAACATAACCACAAACACACAATTTTACCTCTTTATTATATTAGTATATGGTAGATAGTATAGAAGTATAGATTATACAGTCAGATTATTCGACGACCATTTGCTTCATGTATCTATCTATCTTATTTAATCTTTGCTTTCTACAGCCCTTGTGGTTTTATGCGCTCTTCATTTCTACGATTCAATGTTCGAGTCTATAGGGTTTAAAGATTTTACACACTACGCGATAACGGGTCATGTACATTGCCAAGTCACCCAACAGGATGCTGCGAGATGATATTCGAGACGGAAGTAGCTGTGCTGGAACTAGTCAACGAAGTCTGCAGTTCTGCGGTCGGTACAGACGGGAAACTGTCTCCGTTCGCAGCCGCTGAATGCCGAAAAGCGGTTAACGAGACCTGTGGTGTAGACATAGTAGCTTTCTTAAAAAGGCAGGAGAATGTAGGGAAGACGACCAAGATGCTGCTGGAAACAATGAAGAGTAGTAACAGCTCCTGCTTGAAGGAACATTTCGGAGTGCCCGTGTGGAATCTCAACACGCACGCCGCTTGGAATTCCTGGACCCAATCAGACAGTTAGTGGAAGCATTATTATTGTGACTAACTGAGAACTTTAATTATAGTTTTAAGGGTGTGAATTAACCAGCTAACTCATTATTATGTTCGTACTAAAATATGGACACGTAAACTCTAAGATTTGAAGTTCTTTTCAAAGCTTACTTTGAACCAATTGCGGTTGTCGCCCGTCAATTTATTATTACTATTATTAGCCCTTCATGGCTCGAACGCGAGTTTCGTAAACATCGGTCACAAGCTGGTATAAACGACTGTTATCGAGTGATAATCATCTGATCATCGTTATTCCCCATTATCATTATTTTATCATCATTTGAACAGTTTTAGTCGAGAATTGTATGTAGTTTGGTCTCGCACGAACCTTTCGAGAAACTCCTTGTGTAAATGAGCAATTAGGCTTGCAGCTTAGAGAAATAATTAAAATGGACAACAGAAAATACTGTACGAGCAGCAAATCGATGGAGGCAAATTTAAAGTGGGTTAGGTTTAGGTTCTCTGATGGTGAAATGGAAAAATAAATAGGAATACAGACATAGGAAATAAAGAAATTGGAAGCGGGACTTCGTTGACTTGGTGATGGCATTTTTTCTTAGTAATTTTAAATTATTTACTTCAGTTATTATTTTGTTAGCCATGTTCATTCTTTTTCATGCTGCTCGTTTAAATACAAGCCCTGTACACTTCCTGGCCGAAAGTAATACACATCGGTCTTTAGAAAGAGACTGTCGGCTAGCTTCGGTTTTGTGGAGCGTCGTCGCGATACGTCGCTGACTTGTCAGTCGTATAGGCACACGACGCTCTACAAAACCGTATATCATAGCCGATGTGTATTACTTTTGGCCGGGATTTGTGGCTTATTTTCCGAAGGTTAATATTTTGGCGCCATATCGTTGTCGTGTCGCATTGTCGTTTCTCGTGATCGTTATTCAATATGCTTGTAGTGTGGCACCAAACGGAAACGTTTCTCCAAGCGATCAATCACGCTGCATTACGTCTAAACTACGTGAGCTCTCACTAAATTTAGCCAAGGATGACTTCGGTATTATCGAGAATCTTACTTTTCGTGTATGCGTTGTTATTATCATTGCTAGAATAAGATGTTTTGTGTCGTTTCTTCAAAGTTAAACATATAATATCAGAAATAGTTACAATTTTAAAAGTTTATTACGTTGTTTTTAAACCGATAGGGTACGATGGCCATTGAATGGAGACTATGTACCGGACAGCGTTGGAGCCGCTCGTGTCACGTGGTTCGAAGAGGCCCACATATAGAGGACTTTAAGAAGTTTGCTGGTAGTAGTGCCTGAATGAGAGAGCGGAAGATCATGTCTGCAGTAAACATTGAATATTCAAAGTGCGTTAGTAGGCATGCATTAAGTTACGAAATCGGAAAGACAGGCTCATGATATGGTACACATTTCTTTAACGGAAAGTACAAGTTAGTTCTACAAGTAGAAATGTGCTGCCAAATGAGTCATTTGTACGAACACTGTGCGCCCAATATTATTATTTTTATTATGCTTCACTATTTTCCATTATCGTCAAAGAAATGTCTTCTTTAAATAAACGTACTAGCGGCTTTCACAATGCATGTAGTTTGAAGACTTGTTTCCAAGCCAGTTAGTGCGACAAAACAAAAGTTTTTAACGCTTTATTGTCACATAGTGAGGTCACGTGAGCGGGAGCGGGCCCAATTCATAAGCGGCAGCGTTAAAATATAAATACTGTACATAACAATAATCATTTAAGGTTGGGTTTCCTCCACGCATGATGTGCGTGCCTGCTCTAGCTGCATGTACATACAAAAATCGACTAAACAGACAATTTTCGATTTTACACCGAGTCGGTATTTGTCATGAAAATTGTAATGAACATAACAAATGTAGTATACATATACTATATAGAACTGTACATATTAATGACTCGACCTTATCTTTTTAGCATCATGCTGATTTATTTTAGGGCAATGAAAATTATACGAGTATGTAACTCTGATTTTTATCTTGAATTTGTAGATTTTTAAAAGAAATGAAAAATATGGGATATATTATTTTGTGTACACTAATATCAACAATGTAGACTTTTATGTATGTTTCATTCTGCAAACACGATTCAATCATAAATGTAGGTTTATCTACACAGTCATTTTTAAAAAGCGTTATGCGTGGATGGTGATGCAAGTCGCCCACAGATTAATACCTACAAGACGAGATTCGTCAATTTGAAGTTCGCTTATATTCTCACAAACGGGTTTATTTTTGTCTTTATCTTTCAGCACATGTTGTATCGATAGGCATACTCATTAATGTTAATGCCTAACCGTATGCGTTAACCAGTTTATTATCTGTAACATGTGATAAACAGAGTGTGGTACATACACGCATAGCTATACGTTTGTCTATTTGTTCAGCCCACATGATACATAGTTTTTGTCGTTTACCGCGTTTTGTTAATAGGCCTTGAAACCCCATATGGTTTTTATACACAAATTAGGTAGTGCCAATTGACAAAGTAGGTCAAATTGTATGTTATGTGAGGGCTGGAGTTACGAGTGATAGCGGGGAATTTAGAGCTACAATTAGGAGCAATTGTATTATTTTGTAGACCACTGACATTTAAATAAAATGAAGTCTGATACAAAATATTAGGCTAGCATTTGAAGTTCGTTTTCAAGAATTAAAAATTATCCTCCTACCACGGAAACAAACAACTTTAAATCCAATTCAAATCAAATTTATTCATTTTGAATTATTCAATGCTCAACAGATTTTCGACAAGTCGACAAGAAACACACCGATTTTAGATTTTTTATTTGAAAATATGAGTATAACAGATTTAATGGAGAAGAAGAATAGAGGAAATGAGGAAATAGAGAAGGATGTACCGTAATTAAATTGTCAATTAATTGTAATTAATCGCTCGTTTTGGAACTCTGCTTTAGTATAAAAATCCTTTCTAAATATGTACATACAATCCGCGACAATCAAATTGAACGATACTTTTAAGTAACCAAGGCACAATGGAAATCATCTATCTTTCTTACATTATTTCTTCGCAAAATACTTTAACAAATCACTCTTCGTTTTGAAATACATACTTTAAATAAATAATAATGGCTGCATCACATACCTGAATTGTTCACTGTCATAAATTTCCGCCTTCTCTCCTTCACTACGGCCACGTTCATACGTATAACTAGCGAGTTTTACAGTATATTCGTCTTTTTCCAACAGCATGATCAGTGACAGGGACGACACTAATATCTAATTGCATGTTTAATACATGTGTGTGAGTCATACAACATTGAAATGCTCTAAATTAGGAAGTCTGCATAGTTTTCAATATTTTAAGTAATGTGTGTGATGTTACGAGCTGAAATGAAAATTCGAGAAATTGGTATTTTAGAAGTTGATAACTAATTGCAGCATTACAAATTTATTTATTTTAATTCTACTTTTTCTTTGTATTTTTTTTTAAATATAATTTTATTTATCTCATTTACTTGCTCTTTCCAAGCTTTCTCGAGACCATTCATTCTTTGTGTAAAATATTTGGCAAAAGCAACAAATCATTTAGAAAAATATTTTGTTGTAATTGAAATAAAATATATTTTAGTCACTGTTATTTATTATGTCCAATTTAATGTTTTTCAAGAATGTTTTACTAAAGTGCACCGTTGTTTTAAAATAACCTTTATAATTTTTACTATTTTTGAGTCTGGTTCTTGACATTAGCTCTCGAGGATCAGTTCCCATCTACGGAGTGACGGAGCAAACGATTAGTTACAGTTTAACTTGATTTCTAATATCTTTAAAATACAGTTGAAAATAGCATAAAGATAAATTACATCCAGTGACTTGGTGTAGCACATGACGCACGCTTCGAACTGTTTTCAACCGTATACTTTTAGGTCACTTTGCCACCACTTCCTATGGCGGAATTGACCTAAAAGATAAAAAGTAAAAAGAGTTAGACTCTTGTTAGAATTAATCTTAACTGACTCTTTAAAACAACGATATTAATACTGAATCCATTTTCAGCACTAAAACAAGAACGATCCCCAATTCGTGGCGCAGGACCTCACCCTGCTCTGCAGGAGAGGGGTCGCGCGATTCCCCCAGGAGCGCCAACTCCTCCTTCGAGAGGACCCGTGCAGCTACCGCCTCACGTCAGGGTACGAACCTCTCCCCTCTCGGTCTACTTTGAACTGGACATCAAGGTCAGTTGACGGTGTGAGAGATTGAGATGCTTCGCAAAGGTAGGTGGGGGAGTTTCCAAGAATAAGTGGTGTATTCAGATGCGATGAGATCTGATAATAATTAGTATAATATAGTAATGATAATAATGGATTATGATAGCTATTTTTAGGAGACAATCTATTTCTTAGGTAAATTAACTGTCTTTAACAAAAAATCCTTTTGTCTTCTATCAATTGGAATTCTGAATTAAATTTTAGCCATTTTATAAATTGAAATATCAGTCTATAAGCAGAGACATTATAACGTCCCACTTCATAACAAAGCCCATGAGGAGGTTTCAGACCGTAATCGACAAATTGGCCCAGCGCAGATTGATGCATATTACAGGTATCATAATCTCTCCTCCCCAAAAACCGCCAATACACATGGTCTTCTACTCTTTTCATCCAGCCACTACCGGCGACTTTCTTCAAGTCGTCAGTCTACCTGGCTGAAGGAGGTCCCACGTAGCGTGGATTCATTACATTTATTACAGATACATTTTTTTTTAAATTAAATAGAACACAAAACGTACTTCCTGATAACAATAGTACTACCTAAGAAAATTCTTGTAGTACACTATTAATACTTATAATGTGAACAGTTTATTTGTCGCCTTTCATTAGCAAACACCATTAATCTTTTGGGAACTCCCTCGTTTTACTAATATCTCTGGTCTAGCTTCGCTCGAGTGAAATCTTCTAACATTATAACCAGTAAGTATTAATGTAAATAATTAAATAAAGCTTATTTACACTGATGATCTGTCATATTATTTTCTATATTTCCTATCGGTTTGTTAATAATTTATTTAATTACTAACCGTGTGCCCGACGAGAAATCTCAACGGAAACATCTCAGGAACTTTTAGACCATAAGGGGATGAATTAAAAAAAATCCTCTGTTAGTGCTCACCTACGTTATATAAGGAACTGCTGTGCAAAAGTTCATGCTTCTAGACCCACCGGTTAAGGCTGTGCGTTGTCTGTCAGTCAGTCTGTGTTAGATTTTTATTAAGTATTATAGATATCATTTAGTGATTAATTATCGATATAGTTCAAGAGCTGAACAATAATATCCTTTAAGTGTGGCGCTGTAACACGTAAAGGTATTAAATTAATGATGTTAGTTTCTTTCCTTGTTTTCTTGTAAAATTCTCGTGTGTGTAATGTTGAAATGTTCGATGAATACTCGATTATGTAAAAGAACAGTTTAGATCCAAGTAATACTTCTCTGGCAAACCAGATGGCTCGTATTCTGTAGGCCAATCAATGTGATTCATATTAGATTAATTAATTACAGTTATAGCCAAATATAAATACTCGCTATGTTGCCCAATCAAGCTTTCGCATAAATACGAGCTTCTTTGCAGCTCAACTTATTCCATCAATTTATATACAAAGTAGTAGAACGAACCTGTATTTTCGGTTAATTAAACAAATATGAACGCTAAAGTTACCTTAATACTCTTTTCACAAACGCAAAAAAAGTTTTGTGATCGTACGAATAGGAAAAAATCACTTCGCGAATACAAATACGTATAATGTACCCCACTATTCGCGAATTAATAAGTCTTGTAAAATTAGTAAGTCTGGAAGTTGCAGGTTTTTTATTATAAGAGAAATATTTTGATTATTCTTTTATAATATTAGCAATTAGGTTTGTAGAATAGCAGTTAGACCTTTTATTGTATTTGTGTACACCCTAACCTCTTTTTATGCGATTTTTTTACGCGAACTGACATATAAATACTTTTTACGTGATCTTTATTGACTTTTACACTACCAAACTAAAGTATAAGTTAGGAAAAGAACCGTAGTTCAAAATTCGAACAATTTTGTTGAATTGAAATCTCGTTTCGTTTGAGAAAATTCTATAATTCTCCGAATTACTTAACGAAATCTTACTTCTCCACGAAATCTAAATAAAAACCTAACGATCCTAACGAATTTAATGTTTGTTTTTTTTAATTATTTTGCTTACATTTCAGGTTTGGAATCTATGTTCGGTTTTTCTATGGAGTCAGTAGTTTCTTTTACGTGAATTCTATTTACGAGTCATTTTTGGGAAAGCGTAGATGTAACTAGTAGTGACTGCGACATCATTTGCGTGAACATTGGAGTGATTCCCGTGGAAACTTTATGATGGATCTGGAAAAAAGTACCCTAAATGTTAATCGGGCACATGAGCTATAACTGTGCCAAGTTTTATTAATATCCGTCCAGTAATTTTTGATGCGCCGTCCGACAGCAGACAAAACTCCTAAAAACGGCTGTTTTGGGTTCTCCAATTAAAAAAAAAATATTTCATGTGTAGACGCGGCTCTGTTACGGTTTTATTATTTGTATAAATTTTAAATTAGATATTAGATCAGTAGTTGGGTAATATATTATTAGAATTAGATTTTTTTTCAATATTTCATTAAGTACTCAAACTTCAAACACAATTTACACGATCTCCTCGTTATAGTCTGTTCCAAATATTTACATTACGTAAAGATGAAGAAGTTTGACTTGGACAAGCAAGACCCACTAAAGCCAAAGCCGCAAACAAAACCATGAAGCAATTTCAAAACAAAATACAGAACTAAACTAACTAAACATTATTGTCCCACTTGTGTCGTCCGAGTCTGCGCGTACGCAGCGGCGTTTAGGTAGTGGTATAAGACAGTAGCGTTTGACGATTATTATCAATTAATTATTATTGATATATATCTGATAAAAAATATATCTGTACGCATTTATATATGAACTTCAAGATTTACTTTAAGGAGGCCGACTGAAACTTATCATCTAGAGATATTGATACTATATTTATATGTAGATATGTATTTATATTGATACCGAATATTATTATGATCTCTTTTTATAAAAAGATCTATAATTTTCTATATATTAATTAAAAGTAAAATAATTTTGAGTGCTTAAATCTTGGTAAATTCTGATTCGTTTTGCACTGCAATAATTTAAAAAATAAATCCGCTTGTCGTTTTCAATTTGTACCACAGTTCTAAGAAAGAATCGCCTGTTACATTACGCGCAATGATGTCATACTCATTATTTTCGGGCCTTCGTGATCTTGTACTAGATTGTACGGATGTATACTAATAGCTACATGCATACAATTGGAAGTCATGTCTGAACTTTAAATGGAGTTGTGAAATTTTACGTGGGAAATTGTTAAAAAACACGTGGAGGGTCAGATGCCATACACTCAGCAATGTATCTATCCACTGCTGGATATAGGTCTCTCTCAAGGCTCCCGACAACACACGATCTATCGTTCTTCTCATCCGGTCACTACTGGTGAACTTCTTCAAGTCGTTGTTCCATTTGGCCAGAGGACGTCCCACACAATGGGGTATGCGCATGCGCTACCGACCTTGCAAAATCCTGTTCACAGCTTTCTTGAGGAGCTCCATGACATATAGGGCTGCCGATCTGATCTTTAAGATATAGCTATTAAAAGTATGTTATTATTAATTAACTATGAGTTCACTACAGTTACAATAACTAGGAAACTAAACCGACAATAAGGTCACTCTCTCACAGATGCCAATGCCAGAGCCCATTCCCATCCCATCCTATCCCTCCCTATTTTCCCAACCCTTTCTCCCAATTCATTCCTTAATCTGGAAAGGTGGGCAGCGCATCTGGGGGCGTGCCAACGTTTGTCATTCTGAACTGATGTCGGCATGTATCGCGGATGTCTATGGACGACAGTATCCACTTACCATCAGGTGGACTGTATGCTCGTCCGCCGCCTTTATCTATAAAAAAAGGTCCTTTATTTAGATAATGTCACATATCTACATGTCACGTGCAAGTACGAAATCGTAATAAATTAGCATCGTCATGCAATAAATACGGCGAGACACGACAAACGTATTGATGCACCAACTGGGACGACAAGACTTTGGCATCCATTCAAATAGTATTTAATAATACTAGAGTCACGAGACGAAGAATTATTAGTTTTGATTAAATTTAGAAGGGCTATTGATGATGATACCTCTAAATATGTGGATCAGAATTTAATATTAATTAATATCTACCCAATTAGCTAGTCGTGGGTATTCACGAGTGTTTCGGCTCACTTAATCCGGCTCCGCTCGCGGATCCAACTCCTCTTAACAGTTCCGTGACTCCTTTGATTCACTCCGTTATATTTTATAAGAGCCTGAGAGCGACTCATTCGCTTTGCATCATGTTCGTTCATGTAACTCAGCGATCCAAAAATGAAAGGAATAACTCCTCGGAGTCGATAACAGTTAGCCGGAATCATTAAGAGTTTGGCTCCGCTCGCTTTCGGTTCTTTTGATTCATTGAATCCGGAGTTACCCATTGCTACAATTAGCTATATCGCCTAAGAAGATATTACAGATAGAGCATCTTTTCTCAACCTTTTTAGTGAGGCGACCCCCCCGGAAAAACCGAAAATGAAGTAAATACCCTCACTAATAAATCTGACCTAATTGTGTTTTATACTGTTTAACCATTTCATTATAATTAATAAATAAAACTTTTTTTTGTACATAACTACACGTGGTCACGACCCCCAGGTTGAATAAACGATTTATTAGAGTAACTATTGTCATATTATATCGAAATTAAGATTTTACCATTATTTAAAAAAATATATATTTAAAAGAGCACTTTAAATTATTTATTTATACGTTTAGTTCTACACACAGCAATATTACTATACATGATTAAACGAGAGGAGATAATTCATAATTTTATCGGCAAATGTAAGAAAATTGTTTTTTTTTTTATATAGAAAGTAGGTGGTAAACGCGCATACAGTCCACCTGATGGTAAGTGGATATCCGCGATACATACCAACATTAGTCCAAAATGAGAAACGTTGGCACGCCTCCGGATGCGCTGCCTATCTTTGTTGATGAAAGAATGGATAAAGGGCTGTAGACATGGGAAGGGATAGGATGGGAATGGGCTCTGGCATATCTCACTCAATACCGAAACACGTACGTACACTGGGGAATATGATAAAGTGGGAAATGCAGTTCATTTCAAAGTAGTATTCTGTGAGAGAGGGGTAACGAGGCCAGTCGAGTGCGCCCAGCGGCTGTTGGATTGCAGCGTGCACTCTCCCCCCAAAAGAAATGTCCAAAAATTAAAGAAGTCTGTAAAAAAAATAAGTATAAAAATATCACTTTACAGAAAATAATTATGATTAGATTTTATTATTTTAATGATATGAACTTTACAAGAAAAATAATAAAAAGTTAAACAATCGTTTTACAGTTTTCTTGCTGCACTGAAAAGTTATTTTCGAGTTAAGTATTTATTCCACTGGGCCTGTGAATTTATTGTTTGTTGTAAATACACGGTTATTAATAAAAAATAAAAAGCTTTTATTTCAGGTCATTGTAACCAGTTTATACTTAAAATAATATATGTACTCACTTAAAACTACGTTAGTAACACAAAAGAAACGAGATTAATGTGTCGTGTCGGCTCCGAAGCCTCACCAAGGTACATATACTTCTGCTTTACTATGTAATTCGGTGAAACCTTCCAAGGGCGATGGAATGCAATCTTTCATCGTCAGGATTTATCATCATATTAATACAGTAAAGGACTGAATTGTCACATGTGAAGCTACAATAATACGACTATATCGGTAAATTGCAATATAACTGCGCTAAAAACTGTCTGTATAAACGTGTACAGTCAGCAACAAGGTAATGTATACCCATCTGTACCTTAATGCGCTTGTAATAAGTACTGGAATTGAACGGTTTTGCGTACATGGGCGTGTTGCTGACTGTCATTACTCGCATTTAACTTTTGTAGGACTAATTTTTGCTAAAATTCTATAGGTAAGTAATTGTATATACATTATACAGTTATTGATCATGAATACAAAATTACGTAATTTTCACATGGACCGATTGACTTATTAATTATCAAAATTATACAGTAGTTACTTTCTACAGAGATTTACTTTCGGAACACACAGAGTGTATTATTTGATATCTTGTATTTATGATTTACTCACATTTGTCCACGGCGTCTCATCCCCGGTACCGGAGACGATGATGACCAAATTAAATAATAAGGAATAATAATAATAAGGAAAAAGTCCAAAATTAGGGTTTTATGTATTCAAGATATAACGCGTAAAATCCTAAAAATCAGTAGTAATTAATTAATTGAATCTTCCGGGCTACTTGGCCGAGGTCTTCTGGAATCTCTTCTCTTTCTTCCAAACGTTTCGTCAACAACTGCGGTTGACATCTTCAGTGGCGACTGCGTTCACTCTCGGAGAGATGTTATCTCTTCGGCTTCTCGAGCGCAACTGACATCTCTCCGAAAGTGAACGTTTGGAAAAAAGAGAAGAGATTCCAGAAGACCTCGGCCAAGTAGCTCGGAAGATTCAATTAATATGGACACCGGCCGAGAAAGCCTACACTCCACTATAGTAGTAATTAACTTTCTTTACATTTAAACTTATTGTAAAATGGCTCAATTCTTTCATGCTGTTATTGGTATAAAAAAACATTGCCATTTTTCACAATTACGTCTTCCATAGGATTTTGCTTACTAATATACTACGATACTTCAGTTTCCAAGACAGATAATATTCTTAAATGTCTTGTATATAGATTCTTTATAAACAGAAAATGACGTACTTACGAAATGTATTTGCGAGAATGTCTGTAGTTTTCCAGTTTGGTCAGTCCACAAAGTATTATTTACATAACACAGGTTAATGTTTTGTAGCTCGTTCCGAAAAGAAAAACTGGTAAACGACTTTTGAAGCGACATTAACATTTCCTTTGAAATGTAACTAGAGCAGCGTTAATTAACTAATCGTTACCACGGTTTTGTTGGGCTTTTTTTTGAAATAACAGTTCTTAATAGACCGAAAAATTTTATATAATGCGGTATTTACAGTTGTCTGATGCCATTGTACCTACCCACTTTTAAATTTTTTTTTTTGTAGTAAGAAAGTGGTAGACGCGCTGACAGTCTACTCGATAGTAAGTGGATACTGTAGGTCCGCGACAGTATTTATTAAAAAGTAAAATTATTTCTTTAAAAATTATCGATAGTCAATTTCATAATTTTTTACCCATTTTTTATAAAAAAAATATCAACTTGAATTACAACGAAAGTTTCTAAAAACTAATGGCAAGGTCATATTTTTCGTATTTTTCTTACGTTTATATAATCCTTAGGCTTTTGCGATTAATGGATTCTTTGGGTTAGGAATAACACTATAGGCCCAATAATCCGTGGTGAAACGCTTCGTTGCACGTTAACAACAAATGTTTCGTGTGAAGCAGAATGAACCAGTCTGACTGCATACAAATATACCTAAGCATGCAACAAAGAAATTATTAGAATATTTTTTAAACAGATTATAGAGACTAGCCAGAATTCATTGTTTTCGGGAGACTAGGAGATGCTGACAAAGATATTTACGAGAAAAATACTGGCAGAAATACGAGCACAAACCATGAATAACTAACACTAAATGTAGTCTCCAACTTCAGTACCCGGTAGTGAGACAGTTCAGCAAGATAGCAAGCATCTTATAGCAAGAGGCTGATAAAAGATAATGGAGTACTGTTCGCACCTTTGGATCGGTATACCAGAATATTTGTGAACCCATTTGACACCAACTTTGGACACGCTACCTATTTCAAGTATTCGATCAAACCACATTTCGGGGAATAGCCAAGTGCAGTATGGGACGTTCTTTGGCCAGGTGGACTAATGACTTGAAAGAGTTCGTCGGTGGTGGCTGGATGAAAAGAGCCGAAGACCGTGTGTAGTGATGAACCTTGGAAGAAGCCTATATCCAGCGGTGGAAAGACATAGGCTGCTGTTATGCTATGATACTCCCTTTCCACAAGCTGCTTAGAGCCCATTAGCATCCGTAGCAGGGATGGCATAATTCTTAACAAAGTGTTTTAAAACACTTGTTTTTAACAGTGTTTCTAACAAATGTATTAAAAACAAGTTTAAAATGGACTGTCAGAAACACCGTTTAAAACAATGCCTCTAACAAATAAAAACATGAAAAAAAAATACATTTCAAACACCTGTGAATTTTGTCTAAGGACAATAACTGCTTTGCAGTTCTCATATAATAGGTACATAATGTGTATATAATGTGGGAGCAAGTGATATGTAGCTTTATTATGTAGTGTATTATAACTATTATAAGTATAGAGGGTACCTGATCTATCTGCCCTCGTACTATGAGCTCCTATTTCCAGGCAACTTCCGCTGCCAGACCTTGTACCCCGATTTTTGCAATACCCACGTAGCTAAATCTAACGTTAACTGGCTTCCTTTAAGTTCATTGAATGTACTTTTAAACAAGCCAGTTAACACTAAGCTTAGTTACGTTCGTAATGAAAAATATCAAGGAACAAAATTGATCGGTATCGAAGCTGCTTAGAAATAAAGGCTCTATTTTATAATTGAAACTTAGATATATCTTTTAATAAAAATCAGGATTGGTAGGTAATGCAAGCATCGCTTATTAAAAATAGACAAAGATTATAAAAAAATATTAAGATATAAAATTATAAAAGACACGAATGTATTTATTACTTATTTAAATGTTTAAACACGGCGACAAGTTTTGCAGCTTTTTCAGTACCTAGTCGGTTTCAGACTGAAGCCAAACGTTGAGAACAATTTTTCTATTCCTGCGCTGGAAGCTACAGCGGTACGCAGCTGCTTACCCAATTCTATAGCTGTGTTGTTGATTTGTGCCCTTAAAGATTCTAATCTAATTCTGCCACCATTCTAAGGCATTGACGTTTTTGATGACGTGTTCTTCAAATAAGAAGCTGTGGAATGGCGCTGTCGTTGCCTTGCATTTAATTACATCTGGCATTGCTTCTTTATAGTAAGTTTCTATGTATTGCATTGCATTGGGTCCAATAAATTCGCTGCAAAATGTGCTGGTGTCAATTCCATTTCTTACCGTGAATCGAACTTTTGTAAGTCGCTTAGGCTATATTCGTAACCGACATCAGCATCCTCAATCAGCATCAAGTTTCATTGATTCATTGGGTTTCTGGATGCGAAGTAATAATTGAAATGAAAACTTAAGAAAAATAAAACTTCTGAAAATAAGGCTCAATTCTACTGTGTTGTTTTATAAACAGGTAAAGTAGGTATCAGAACTCGGTACTTTCAAAGACCAATCAATGGCATAATAGAGTATCGAGCTACAGGTACATACATACCTAAGCTACCATGTATGTATTAGATAATAACGTAATTAGGTAGTACTTGTTACCTACATAAACATCGCTTATATCTAACGTGGATTCCAAACATTTCTAACATGTAACAAACATGTTTTTTTATTGAAATAAAAAACACCCCTTTAAACAAAAAACAATGTCAGAAACAAAAAAAAAAATTTTTTTGTTCTAAATAAAAAAACAGTTTTATTTCCCTCCCCGATCCGCAGAGACATTGCGTGTTCTACTAGATATACAACGCAATAATTGCAACTCGGCATGATGCTGCAGTGTATGCAGCAGCATCATGAGTCAGGTACCCATCTCTTGTCACTGATAAATTTTCTTTATTATCTTTGCATGTTTTTTTATTTTTATTTTTTGATAAAACATTTTTCTTTCTTTCGATTGCTGTGCAGAACTATTCGTTACGACGCCCACCGCGGATTCAAAAACCGTGCCTTCCGTCATCAATGTGCGATGAATCGATGATGTACTCCGATAAAGCCCCGTCGCGTTCGATATGATACATATACAAATCAATTTACATTACGTAACTAAAGGTTGTGGGAAGAATTACCTACCTACTTCCTGCAATTTTCCAGACTTGGTCAATTTCAAGTATTTCTGTAATCAGTAACGAGCATGAGGGACTTTTGGAAGATACCCGATAGGACTTTGAAAGTATGTATGTGTGATAACTCGGAATTTAATACTTATGAAACGAAAAGGAACATATGTGTACTCCAGGAGGTTGTGAATAAATATAAGAGAAGCGAGAAGATATTATCGAGGCTGAAAGCAAGCGCATCCGTGAGGTCCATCACATATCTATGCTTTTACATATGTTACAAAATCCTTTATAGCTGCTTAGTCTATATAATTTTAAAAACAAGTTCTCAACTGAATCTGTAATTCTCAACTGAATTCGAACTTAAATAAATGTAAATATAATAATTTTGTAAAATATTTCCATGTATATCGATCTCAAATTTTTGTACGCCAGAAACGGTACATCATAGAGATTTTATTAAAGATCTATACTTTTGTACATATGATCAGCAAATAAATGAAGAAGTATATATATATCATGATTCACGCCCGTGAAACGCATCTCATCAAAAGTGTAAACTCGATGATAAACAAATCAAGTTCGGTGAGCGGCTGGCATTGGTCGCGCGGCCCACATAGCTCAGCCTAGACACCGCGTCAAAATAACCTGTGACATTCATAGACAACTTTTGTACCTACTAGTTTATTAACTTTCTTCAATAGTTATTGTTTATTATTTTAAATAATTACTGCGTACTGTCAGTACTTATTATTAATAATGCGTATAATTAATAATGACTATTCACTGGCTACTCACGCACTGGAGTTTTCTAACGATGTTTCTTCACCGCAGCTCATAGTTTATCCTTTATATCGTTGTGGTACCTTTCTATGGAAACATTACCAAAAACATATTTAACGGCTTGTATTTAAACTAGCGGCAAAAGATTGAAACAAATAATTTTAAATTACTAATTCCCCTAGTCTCTGCAGTGGGACGTCATAGGCTGATACAAGTCATCACGCGGTGGACGTTCGCAGAACTCGCTATTTCTGTATATTATTTACCAGAGAACCTAAACCATCTTAAAATTTACTGTGTTCGATTTTGCTGTCCATTCAGTATTTTCTGCTGTCCATTTGATTATTTCTCTTATTTAACTAGCTGTTGCCGGCAGCCTCTCCCAGTATGGAACAAGATGAAAACTGTCCCGTGTGTTTAATCCGTCCCACGAACAAATCAACGAGTCGCTACCAAATTTGCCATACGTGCCAAATTTGGTAGCGTTTCGTTGATCTCTTGTATACAGAGTTTATTAGGTAACGAACGAACCAACTTTCGCCTTTATATTATTAGCTAGCATTAAAAATAGTTGCAATTAAGATTATAGGAATTTGACCTCAACATTGCATGAACTCTTGACGACCGAACCAGTTTTTCAAGTTATTGAGACTTAGACCCTTATTGCCTCAATTGCCACTGTAAATGCGGTATTTACATAAAATGTTAAAACTACAAATACACCGTCCCAGCCACGTCCACTCCCGACACCAATAAAACACTGGTCTCCATTTAACACTCACTAAGCATCAAGCTCATCGACCCACGATTTCGCACTGCACGCCATCCCAAAACAACGCCCTAAGGGCCCTAAGCCAAGGCCCTTTCCTTCTGCAGTTCATCCGGTGGGAAGTCCTTAAGCTCGTTACACCCACATTCTTCGCTGAGTGTCTTTATTCGCTTACCTTAATATACAACCATGTGACTTTTGCAAAGGCATTAGAATCACAAGAATAAAATCAAGCGTTTGTTAGAGTTTACTAGTGAAAATAATAGTGTGACTGTGATAGTGTCTGAACGCCGAAAATATCACGTGGCCGTTCTTCTTTCCGAGTTACCGAGTCTCTTGTATCCGTGTTATTAAATAATTATAGATTTTTTTTTTATGTATAAGGAGGCAGACGGGCATGCAGTCCACGTAATGGTAAGTGGCTAGCTACCGCCGCCCATGGACACCTGTAACACCGGGCGGTATGCGGGTGCGCTGCCGACCTTGTAAAGTCCTATTCACAGTTTACTTGAAGAACCCTATGTAGTAGCGTAGCGGATAGTTCATTCAATAACTTTTGGGTTCGCGGTATAAAGTGTCTTGACAACCGCTAGAATATAGCGCCGGCTCTAGCCCATGTAGCGCCTGGGTGCAATCAATACCCTGACGCCCTGTAGTAGGCGCGCGAACACGGGCGCCGGGTCTTTGAGAGCGCCCCCTAAAACCCTGCGCCCGTGTGCGCCGCACACCCTGCACCATAGGTAAAGCCGGCTCTGATAGAATATAAAGATTTTAGTGCTTATCAAAAACCAAAAAGTTGTCCGAAATCACGGAATCCACCATTATAAATAACTCGGTCACCTCAAAACAACAATGAATAGGTTTGAGCGTCATTGTAAAAGTTCATACCGATGGCTTCCACATTGTTGCCGACTAGTTCGTCAGCTTTATAAGTCCGCGCCTTGTAATGACATTGCCAGTTCAACGTCTCACTCACTCGGGTTTCAATCTCAAGTTCAGTTTCAGTGTTTTGGCTCACGTCGTCTATTATATGCTTGTGATCGTCGTTCATCATTATAAGCTTTACCGTCATTTCGTACGCTCCATCATTATACTTATCTATTTTACAGATTTTTTCAATTTATCTCGGTCCCGATTATCTCAGTCTCATATTTTGAATATTTTGGTTTACATCCTCTGTTATTTGCTCGAGGTCGTCCGTTAAGTATAACGGACTGTCTTTATGTACGCTACATTCTCACTTCGTTATATTTAAAGTTTGACTATTTGTTTCTTTTATTTTACAATTTTTTTTAGTCCTTTAAGTCTTCATTCTACGACATTTCCTTGCTGCAACGTTTCTGTTTTAGCTCCTTGGAGCATTTGCTTAATAAGATCGTTTCATTCATCAGAATTGTATAAAGAATCCCCAAAGCCTGAATTAGTGGATTTTGGTCATGAGTCTATCGGTTATCGGTTCTACTTCAGAAATGTGAAGTAATAGTCCAATTCGTTAAAGAATAACACCCTGAAATCGACCTCCCATGGGGCTGCGGGAAAGCTATATTTCATAAGATTTTGCTGACGTCTTACTGACCCTTAAATGTTAGTATGAATTTTAATAATAATACAATATTAAGATGACCAGGGCCGTCTTAAGTCTATTCTGCGCCGGGGTGCGGGAGTGTATCCTAAGACAGTCAAACATCCTATTGTGTATCCTATGACAGTCAAATATCCTATTGTGTATCCTATGACAGTCAAATATCCTATTGTGTATCCTATGACAGTCAAATATCCTATTGTGTAATTGTTTACTATAGCGTTACATTTTTTCATTACCTTTAAAAGGTGAGCGCCCGGGGTGCACCGCACCCCTTGCACCCCCTGGTAAAGACGGCCCTGAAGATGACTATCATACAATACCTACATAGCCACGTAACGCGTTCTTGAGTTATGTGCAAAGTTGTTTGACAATTTCTCAACATGCGAGTATGACCGGCCGTATGGGCGCGTAAGACAATAATCTTCGAGGTCGCACGCGCATCGCGAGTGCATAGACTAAAGAAGTAATATATGCGTCACTGGTTTGCCTTTTCTTTGACATTCATAATTGTTATATGTATAACAAAATTTTAACAACCATGCTCAGGTGTTATGGACACATCTCCAGGATATATAGAGGATATCCATGAGCAGACATTTTGGAAATATAAGTTGGAAGTTTATGACTATTGTCTGTTGCCTGTTTGTAAGATATGAGGCAAACCAACGCAGAAGATTTCATTTGGTACCATTACAAGCTAGTTTTTTAAGTAACAATATATGATGAACTTTGTCAAATGCTTTTCTGAAATGGGGTAATAATATATAGTCAATTTGCTTACGCTTGTCTGTAGCCTCAAACAAAAAAATTGAATAATAGAGAATATTTGACAAAGTTAATTTACAGTGCATAAAGCCATGCTGCCGACTGATTTATGTGATTCTAAAATGGTAAAGATTCTCTGCACGAGTGATTCAAATACTTTGGGAATGATGGACAATATGGAAATTAGTCTGTATTCAGTTATGTCAGCTTTAGATCCTGATTTATGAATGGGCGTGACGTATGCAACTTTCCAAATGTCGGGAAAATACCTTCGATAAGGCAGATATTAAAGATGCCTAATGCCAAAACTGCGGTAAAGATATTAAAGATGCCTAATGCCAAATCTGCGGTAAAGATATTAAAGATGCGGTTTTGCCAAAACTTTAAAAAGTCTTCATTAAAAGTACATGGCTAAGTTTGTGTGTGGACCGGGGCATTTATTCATATCTAAGGCCTTAGGGGCTTTTAATATATCAGTCAAACGAATATTTGTGATCAACATGGCAGAAGGTGAACAAAGTAACTAATTAAAATCAAGTTGATTTATGGCACCTAGCTGCTTCAAATACTAAATTGAAGAAAATAGAAACAGCTCCGCTATTTGTTGTGGATTATTATATAACCAATGTTACTATATGGGGGAGGCCTATGTCCAGCAGTGGACGTCCAAGGGCTGAAATGATGATGATGATGAATGTTACTATAATGCATGCGTTTAGGATATCCATGTTGTTCATTTTTTAATGATTTTATGTATTGCCAGAAGGATGTACGAGAAACTCTCGTACAAGACACTGTCCCTGTGTAAATGAGCCATAATATTGTAATAGATGCGTTACTCGTTTTGCCTCTTTGATATCGAAACTTGCAAAAAGAATTTCAACGAGCGAATGCATAGACTTACAATGTAATGGTAATAGATGCGTTACTACTTGTTTGTTTTTCACCGCCAAAAAATCTTTGTCAATTTCTCGACAATAATGCGCTTCGCAAGTGCAAAGGCTAACTAACATGCGCCGTTTTCCCTTTGCAGTGATTTTTTTTATTGTACATATCTATTACATATAATTAAAATGTAACTGATCGCTGTCTGTACATGGAAGATATATGAGAAAAACTATTATTGGGGGCCTTTATCAACGCAATAGAACCCAAAACAATGATTGTTAGAATTTTTGTCTGTTTATCTGTTTGTCTGTGCGTTTCTGCGCGCTAATCTTAGAAACGGCTTAACCGATTTGGGTGCGGTTTCCACTAATGTATTGTGGTAAGCTTCACTTAATATTTAGTGTTTGTTTTATTTCAATCAGTTCATAAATAAAAAAGTTATATCAGTTTAAAGAATCACGTCGAATAAAGACGGTGTTTATAAACTAAAGTCCACGCGGACGAAGTCGCGGGCAACAGCTAGTTTGAAATATGTTTCTTAAATAAAATATTAATTTTTTTCAAGTACATACTATCAATAGATAGGTACTTTCTACGATTTCGATAATGTCTAGTTAAAAATATAGTATGCCAATGCATTATAAATTATGTTAGGTACATGGGACAATCAATAATACTCTTTATATTAATTACATTATTAATCCCTAAATTAGCAATCTTGGCAGTTGTTGTATTTTGTCGTGTGATTAAGAGAATTAGTGTAAATATTTTACTAGGTGCCTAATACCTACAACTTATACGTTGATATTACCATCGAAAATGTGGCATGTCTTTACGATTACTCGAATAGTCTTTGTTTAAATATTGTCGCGTGGAAGAATTATTGAGAACTCTTGATTTTCCTTTTATTTCGATCATAATGAAGTCAGTAAGTTTAAGTGGTGACTTTTTGGCGGGAACTCGACAACTGAAGTTTAGTTTTAGTTTGATTATTGTAAAAATTGTGTATTATGCGTTTTGTGGTTTAATAATGATAGTATAATAAACTTCATTGTGAGTGGTGTTTGTGATACTGATAATAATCAAATAAAAGCGTGGGACTGCGTTTTTCGTGTGCTTCCAAGAAGTCCCATTCTGTCTTCAGTCTTCAGTGTTCGTTTTGTTGGGCGATTCCTGACTACCTTCGTAATGACTGGACATTGACATAGGATACGTTTTAAACTTTGAAATAGTATATTATGAATAAAACTTGACACTGGCAGAATGTGCTAATTGCACCATTGCCATGTACCCACGAGGAAAAAAAAAATGTTTAAGCGGTTCATAAATTTTGGGACCTCTGGTTTTGCTCGGGTGTCAGTACGGATTTTCTAAATTTCTATAGAACCCAAACATGTCTACTAGTTTTTTTAATTTATCTCTTAGATAAAAACAAACAAGACAATAATACTGTCTATCTCTTTATTATCCTTATAATAGTGTTATACATTTACAAGATTGTACCCTAGAGTTAGTTCACGTGTAGGTACTTTATGACTCTCGCGAAAATTTTGTACCTAATGAAAGGTATTCTATATATTGTCATAAGCTATAATTGTCGATATCGATTCATAACTTTTACAGCTGCTAACTTTCATTTACAAATTGTCAAGTGATTTTTGATTGATGCACAGACAGACAAGCGGATCATATTTACAAAAAAATGATGTTTTAGTTTTTGGGTCATTCGTAATGTTCATTGCGGCTATGTAGGTACTTACTTACTTTCTTTTCAAAAATATTTTATATATGTGATTTTTTTAAATATATAGATTTTAACTCAGTTGACTATATTTACATATTATTATGTATTTCATTCAAAATTTTCTTGAACGAGATCTATCTACGATAACAAGTTGCAAAAACAACAATTTCAACCGGAATGAAAACAACATAAAAGTTTGGGAAAATTCTCCCCAAAATTACGCAAATCCGTGCAAAAACAGACGCACGTATTGATGGTACTGAAGGCGTAGTGCTGGTACACACTTGCGGCGGAATTTAATAAGCCAAGGGTAAAGTGTAGTACATCGTCGGACGACGAACTTAACAATAACATCAGGAAGTTTATTCGTAGAGACCTGCGCCTCTTCAATACAAAACAAATTGAAGCGGCGATAGAAAAGAAGAGTGTCCAAAGTATTTACTCAGCCTTTTGGACTTGGTCATCCGATGACGCTTAAAAGCGATAGCGGCCAAATTTTGTCCTCGAGGCCAGAGATTCTCGCCAAAATCGAGAGATTTTATGGAGATCTCTATGTCGCACCTGTGCTGTTCTGAAATCCTTACAGCGATACCAAGGCGATTGGCGATATGTTGTGTTGAGATGCTTATATGAAGCCGCAATAATGGCAGTTAGAATCCAGGACCAGCAGACTAATGCATTAGATTTACGTCGAGGAGTGAGATTGGGAGATGTATTATCCCCGAAACTGTTCACAAACGCACTGGAGAACGCGTTTAAAATACTGAACTGGAAACATTGTACAATGGAGAATGCTCTGAAGAACTGTTCAATATAATTTCCACTTCGGATTTGTACAACCGCACCGCACCTCCCGTCACAGAAGTGCGGTCCATCCGCATTTCCTCGATACAGAGGTGTCGTGTATTGTTCGGTCCAAAAATGATTTTATACCGCGAACCCGTAGGCTGTGGAACGAACTACCTTAAGAGATCTTTCCAGCTACAATATGGGGTTCTTCTAGAAAGCTGTGATAGGATTTTGTAAGGTCGGCGGCGCACCCGCATACCCTCCGATGTTGCAGGTGTCCATGGGCGGCGATAACACTTACCATCACGTGGGACCGCTTGCTCGTCCGCCTATTTCACTATACAAAAAAATCAATTGTATTAAAAAAATTGCGAATACATCTCACCTTCGTTTCGCAGACGACATTGTTATCGTGTCCACTCTTTAAGAGGTGGTGTAGTTTTAGGGCTTGTGGTAGCAGCTTTGTTATCTGGTCGCCTTTTACCACACCTGCGGGAAAAGATGTAATGGTGCTAAAGCCGACCGACAACACACGGCCAACGATTAAACGCATATTAATCGTTTAACCTCGCACGATTAAGCGCATATTATAATAACTGCAAGTGTGTACCATCTCTAACTCTACGTACAGGAAACCATCAAGCCGCGATGTCGTAAAATGGAGTCTGGCAGTACATATTTATAAATTGATCCGTTTAGTCTCCCGGCGGCCGTCAAAACGATGATCGGTTTAATTACACGGTTAATTTGTGAATTGAGACGTTATAATTGTGCATTATTAATTAATAAATACTCACCAGAGGGCGACAGTGTGACGTGAGGTCTTAGTTTTTATTGTAAAAGTTATTATTTGTATTTTAGTAGTGTATTTGATTATCATAATATTAGCCTATTTCTCTCCCCTACCCTTTTTATTATTATAAGTAAATTGAAAAAAAAAAAATGTTTTTTTCCACACAAGTTTTTGAATGGATTCGACCATAATCTTCACTAGAAAATCTAAATAATGTGGTATTGACTGTTACTCACTTTCGAATCACGAAGGTGAGTAAAAAATTATCTACACTTTTCGTTGTACAATTTATTTACACAAAAATAGGAATTCAATATGTATGTACATAATTTTTCAACATCCCTTGTCAATAATACACTTGGTCCAGCGGTCCACAAGCTTGCGTATTCCAAGAAGAAGGGTTTCGGTTGGTCGCGAAGCCAATTTTGCAGCGATTCCTGTACGTTTACATCTGTGGAAAATCGACGACCTCGCAAAACAATGTTGAACGGCCCAAACAGATGAAATTCGGTGGGAGCAACATCTGGGCTGTAGGGAGTGTTCCAGCACTTCAAAACCCAATTTGTTGATGGTTTGAATGAATGTCGACACGTTTAAGTTTGTGTTCTGTAATAAGCTGTCCTGTCACCCATCACGCAGAGACTTTATGGAAACCGAGCTCGTCGTGGATGATTTGATGGGTAGAACTATGACTGATGCACAAAGAAGACGCTCGATGGTAACTCGCCTATCCGCCAGAACCATTTCTCGAGCTTGCTGGATCTCGTCGTCCGTGGTGGAGGTTGGTGGGTGCTCCCTCTTCGTGCGTCACACTCGTCCGGCCACTTTTAAACTTCTCGATCCACGAAAAAACACTTACGTGACAATAACTGTCCCCGTATTGTGATAAAAGACTACGATGAATTTCAGCCCATTTGACCATATTTACCACATTTGATCATATTTACCAATTAATATTTACCATATTTGACCATATTTACCAATTAATATTTACTATATTTGACCATATTTACCATATTTGACCATATTTACCAATTAATATTTACCATATTTGACCATATTTACCATATTTACCAATTAATATTTACCATATTTGACCATATTTACCAATATTTTTAACTAGAGCAATCGGATCAGTGCTCGTTGTTCCTCCTTGGTGTAAACTGTTAGCGGAGCGGACATGCTTACACTATGACAGCCGGAAGGCTACACTATGACAGCCGGAAGGCTACACTATGACAGCCGGAAGGCTACTGACGCGATCGGGGTAAGATGGCGCGCACACATGACTTTGACTATAGTCGTATCAACTCAAAGCATACATGCGTAGAAGGCAGTATGACAACCCTAAAGGTGTGTTATGATGAGTGTAGATAATTTTTGACTCTCCCTCGTACAATGTTGTAATTAAATAATGCTTGTCAGCCGCGTACCGAGAAGCGCAGCGTGGGATACCCTCGGGTCAGATGGACCGACGAGGAAGACCGTGTGTGGTGGCGATAATTTTTGTCATAATTGCAGTTACTTTGCCACAATATATGCCAATAATAAAACGATATATTTATATCCATGAGATTTTATATTTTTTTCCTATTTTGTATGGTATTAGTCTATTTGATTATCTGGGTAAGTATAAGAAAAAGTCGTTTAACGTTTACACGCTGTTTTTTTTTAATTGAACTAGCGAGACTACCTATTCTGGTTTATTCCCAATAGTTCAATCGTTAACATAGAATAGCTTCTATTGAACTACAGGGAAAAATATGATTCCCACTAGTTCAATGATTGAACTGATCAATTGAACTAATGGGAATGTTCCACCGTTACCCAATCTGGGCCAGCATTACGTCATAACTGGCAGGACGCATTGATCGAAGACTATACTATACCATCAGCCTATGTCTTTCCACTGCTGGATATAAGCCTCTCCGAAGGCTCGCCACTGCACACTATCCTCGGCTCTTCTCATCCAACCATCTGCGAATTTCTTTAAATCGTGTGTCCACCTGGCGCTTCCTGGTGATTTTCATATATCCCATTCCTATTAATATTATAAACGCAAAAGTTTGTGAGTATGGATGTATGGATTAATGAAACTTTACAATAATATAGCTCATACATCAGAATAACACATAGGCTATATTTTATTTCGAAATTGTGAAAAAAAAAACTTATAAACCGAAGCGAAGCGAGGGCGGGTCGCTGGTATTTAAAAAATATATATCAACTATGTATACCAGGTTCAAATACAATTTCTTTATCCAATTGTTTTTCATATTAAGGAATGTAACAGTATCGATTGCAATAAATATGGATCACAATCAAATTGAAAAGCTATGTAACTAATGCATGAATAAATTAATACTAATGTACTCGAGAATGTGTATATTGTGTATATGTTGAAATGACAGGTCTTTAACCGAATTTATCAAAAATATCCCCGTGGTTTAATAATATATATATATATATATATTTCATATAGGTACTCTTTTTCATCTCAAAATATAGGGATGTGTTATTGGAAGTATTTTTCTTTTTATGTCGATTTTATTAATTATTTACTTAGAAATTTAGTAAAAGTGTCGCGTTCTGCAGACGTTGTATTAAGTACTTGCCGCGGAACATTTGTTATATGAAATTTCCTCTACTTTTGAATGGCATCATTAGTTTTTGTAAAAAAAAAGAGTAATTTGTAGAGTTATATGCCAAAAACTGGTAGGTATTTTACAACATTTTTGTTAAATAAAAAAAGAAAGCGTATGGTGGTAAACTTTTCATGGTATATGGTAAACATGCTCACGACGAAGGCCGAGAAAAAGTATTTACTGACAGCGGAATATTTTCTAAATAAATATCTAACTTTACTCCACTGAAAAGATGAAAATATGTTATCGTAGTATCGAGCATCGAGAGTTGAATCGATTCTGACAGTTTTTACAATAGATTTTTTTTTTCATAACCAATTGTTCATTTCTAGTACTTACATCCTTCTTTAATGCGCATTTGCATTCTACGAACGCCATCTGCGCCCGGTCATGTAGTGGGTAACGACCGCTTTAGATAGAACAACCAAAATTTACATGTTTGTAACTTTGATTTATTCGCTAAAATAATTTTATTTACACTAGACCGATTGCATATTTCTGTCTATCTATATAAATAAAAATGTACATGTTCGTTTGTTCAAAATCTTTAATCTCCGAAAGTTTATTACCGATTGCTTTAAAATTTTGACACAACGTTGCATTCGAATACGCGCGTGTTTTCAACGGGACAGAGCGGGACATAAAAGCAAAACCAGACTGAGCCACAGCAACGCGTGGCCGGGCATAGCTAGTCTATATAAATAAAAATGTAAATGTTCGTTTGTTCAAAATCTTAAATCTCCGAAAGTTCTTCACTGATTGCTTTGAAATTTTGACACAACGTTGCATTCGAATACGCGTGTGCTTTTATATACCTGTCACAGGGTAAGAACATGCTTTTTATCTGGAAACAGGTAAAAACAGGGTAAGCGTCATCTGTTGGACGTAAAAGCAGCGTTAAAACAAAGCAGCCACAGCAACGCATGGCCGGGTGTACCCGGCCATGCGTTGCTTGTAGTTAGCTGTAGCTAGTTTTAAATAAATTAAATTAGTTGACCAGTTTCTGGTTCCGTGTTATTTCAGTAACACGTACGGCAAAAGGGCAAAGGGAGAACAAGAAGTGTGTAGGTAGTATAAATAATTTATAAGCAACACTGAACAATAACTTTATCATTCCACAGCCACCACCAATCCCGGGCATGCGTCCTCCGCTGGGCTCTCCGGGCGGACCTGTGCCAGCGCCCAAGTCCTCCATGGGCTTCGTGATGCCTATATACACCATCTGCATCATTGTGTTCTTCGTGTATACGCTTAGCAAGGTCACCTATTTGAAATATACATTCCCTTGTTACTTTACAACACCACTCAATGGTCCACTTTAGGATTCCCTGTGTCGTGGGCTCAATACACCACCTAGACCCAAACATTGTCTATAAACAAATGAATGTCCGACTGGGGATTGAATCCTTGATTTACACAGCAGGCAAGGGCACTAGCAACTGCGCTAATCGGTTGCCTTGTCATGTATAGGAACCCGATATACGTGACAATTGCAAGGAGTAAATTATTTCTATGGACGGCGGTAGCCACCATCACGTGGACCGCTTGCCCTCTACTATAAAAATCATGTGCGCCTGCTTCCTGTATTTTTTTCATTGAAATGAGGTATGAGACGAGCATACAGTACACCGGGTGGTAAGTGAATACTGTCGCCCGTGGACATTCGCGATACATGCCAACATCAGTCCAGAATGACAAACGTTGGCACGCCTCTGATGCAGGCCCACTTTTGGTGATTTAGAATTGGATTTGGAAATAGGGTTGGGAAGAATGAAGAATAGGAAGTATAACGGGACGAGGAGTTTTTCTCAACCTATTACACCTCCCATTCCTCATTGAAGAGGATGGTGGGAGTAAAGAGTCCCAGTCGGCTGTAAGGTTGCAGCTTGCATCCTTTCCTTAAAGAATATAACCGTAACCACTCGTCCACCGCTGGACACAGGCCTCCTTGTGCACATTGTCTCGTGCATGAGATATGTATGGCCATAAACACCACGCTGGACAAGCGTGTTGACGAACCCACACTTTTTTATCTTTGTTATCTCTTAGTCGCCTTTTACGAAACTCATGAGAAGAGGTGCAATGCAATCAGCCCTTTCAATTCCACTGCTCGACATGGGCCTCCTCATACACACTGTCTTGTGTATGAGGGACGTATGACCTTAAAATTAATCCACGCTGACCAAGCGGATTGACGAGTCCACACTTTTAGAAGTGGCGTAGTTCCAAAGGGCTCGTGGTTGCGATTTTGTTATCCTTTAATACGCCTTTTTTGACATCCACGGGAACAGATATACAGAAGAACATTACCACCAGAATATATTTCGATAAAAAGACAATAGTCTCAAATGCTACGATCGTCTACAGATTCTCTTTAAGCGCACCGGATCTACGCCCTACGAGCCGGTGAACCCCGACTCTCAGTTCCGCAGACGGGTCTTCAGGGACGACTCCCGGTCCTCGCCTGACACTAAGCTGGGTAACTATCTTCTTATATTTTAGGTTTAGTTTTAGGCATGTGGCATTATCATGTTAGTATGAATTTGGTCGGCGACTTTGAAAGGCGCGGGAGAGCAATGGCTGCCAAATATGGTATTGTACTTTAACAACGTAATAATATAGCGTCCTACAGGGACGCACTAGTACATCTCCTGAACATTCCTCGGATTTTAATTGTAACATATACAATGTTACAGTTAAAACCCGTTTTCAGTAAAACGAGTTGTTTTTAGTAAAAACTAGTTTTGACTGAACGCCTTCGTTACAACTAGTTTTTTTTTCTAGTAAAAACTAGAATTTACTGACAAACAAATTTGAATGTTACATAAAACAAGTTTTAACTAGGGAAAACTAGGTCTAACGGAATGAATCAGACAAAACCAAACAAAATCAGTACCTACCGATGTCACAGCACATCGAGATGTGCCCAGGCAAATCACGAATACGCTTGAATTGTTTCTGGGGTGGAGAAAGGATTTTCGCATTGTTTAAAAAAAATAACCACGAAGTCTGAGGCCCTCTGAGACTCAGCCTTCTAACCTAATCAAGCGAAATTGTTTCTGCGTTTGCGGGTTGCTCGGCCATATCTCGATATGTTGTTAATTCGGCTTTAGCCCATCAACTTTTATACTAGTATGCCTAGCTATGCCCGGCATGCGTTGCATGCCCGGCAATTTTTTTGCACATAATCTATAGCCTATGTCCATCTGGAATAATGTACCTTTCAAAGAATTTTTCAAATAGGTGCAGTGGTTCCGGAGATTACGCTCCACATACACACAAACTCACAAAATTCGCACTTTCTCTTTACTATATTAGTATAGATATATTATTATTATAGTATAGATTTCTACAATGTAGTATTTACTAAGCGCATTTATAACTGAATTAACAAACTCCAATCCAGATGAACATTGACCTCGGGCAAAAACAGTTTTAATCATTTTATACCGCGAACCCGTAGGCTGTGGAACGAACTGCTTCAAGAGGTCGTTCCATTAAGCTACGATATGGGGTTCTTCAAGAGAGCTGTGAATAGGATGCTGCAAGGTCCTGGTGTTGCAGGTGTCCATGGGCGACGGTAACACTTACCATCACGTGACGGTAACTTATTCACTTCGTTAAATTTGTTTTCCCCAGTTAAAGCTAGTTCTAACGAACATTCAAATTTGTTTGTCAGTAAATTGTAGTTTTTACTAGGAAAAATACGTTTTTACTGTGGTCTTAACTGTAACATATCGATCACCCACATCACTGAGATTTACATATCGTCAACCATAATATTTGTACATTTGAACGAAATCAAAAGTACATTATATTCGGAAATTAAAAATAAAGAGAATGTACAATTGTTTTATATAAATTGATTTTATATTAATGATTTTTCTTGCATTTTTCTCGAATATCATCAAAATGCACTTGTGCTTTTTTTCCTAAAGATCTTTACTCATAATTACACAAGGGAAAAGTTATCAAATAACTAGAGATGTAACGAATATTCGCTTTCGCAGCTCACGTGAAAGATTCGCAAAATATGTTATTTTCATTGCGAAATTTTGAGCGAATATTTTTATGTTAGACCGACGCAGACAAATCTACCTAAACTGTCTATATTTCTGTCCTGTCACTTGCTTATTTCGTAGAATGAAATTTTGTACACATTTCGCATTACGAGCATTTAAAATAAATGAGTGTTTATTCTATAGAAATTACTAAAATTAATATATGCTTTAGAAAAGATTATTACTGACATAATTTTTGTTTGTATAGGGTTTTCCATAAAATTTAAATGAGTTTATTCTTTATGATTAAGTACTTTCGTTATATCCCTAAATCTGTTTGTTAAACCACACTGTCAATTTACAATTGTAAGTTGCATTATCTTATCACTATAACACTGAAACTTTTGCGCATGCAGGGCCCAAAGAAAGGGATGCGAGTAAGTACTTTAAAATTAACTATTTTGTATGTTAGTAGCTAAACAGGAAAACAGACTTAGATAACCCGTGCCCCTTTGATTAAGTATTAAATAATAATTTTTATAAATAAAATAACCGTTGCGCGATAACGTGTACAGCTTTAATGAACGTAATATTAAAGTAAAACTTACATATAAATACATATTTATTAAAATAATCATTTTAAACTTTATTTTTTATCCAAGAACTTTATGTACTTGGATAGCGTTCATGCAGGCAAATTAAACTAGTCTATTAACGTAATTACTAGTTTCAGTAATAAAAAGCTTTTAGATAATTGGATTATAAAGAAAAGTGAAAATCGGGGCAATTATTGCTCGTATTACTAACTATATTATATTACTAATTATTACACTAACTTTTGGGAGAGAATCATTTTTTTCTAATCGCTTGATGTCTGCGAGTTCTTTATATTCTACTGAACAAGAATCTCTTATTGATATCAATTACCTATTTATCTTATCTGGTTATATCTCTTGCATTTTAGAATTTTAGAGAATTTGGAATACAAGCCGAAAATTATGAACGCTTAAGTCAACTTTCGCTTCTATTTATAACACTACAAGAGTACACCCTATAAATTGTCACAAAAATACAATATTTAAACTTTGACTAGAGTACAAACCACGAATAGTCACAAGATTATAAGATATACACAAAACAACAATGAAGAAATGCAACAGTACATACAGTACAAGTTACAAATTGCAAGAGTCCATGGTATAAAGTATTGAGCATTAAATTACAAGAGTACCTATTTGGTAAAAATTGCAAAGTTTGAAATATAAATTACAGGAGTACTTGGCATAAATTGCAATTACAAGAGTTCAAGGTACAAAATATAAGAGTATTTAGTGCAAAAAGAAAGGTAAAAATTACAAGAGTTCAGGGTATAAATTGCAATAGTATTAGGTACAAATTGAAAATGTAAGTTCTTGATAAAAGCTACTAGAGTTTAAGGTACAAATAACCAGAGTACAAGCTACAAATCACAAGAATATAAAGGTACAAATTTGCAATAGTACAAGGTACAAATTGCATAGGGGACGTGGAGCTGGAGGCGCTCAGAGCTCGTCTGGCCGAGACTGAACGTGCGATGCAAAGGATCGTCGGACAGCTAGCGCGCCGCGACGCGGTACTGCCTTGCCACCGTGTTAAACTGGCTGCATGTCAATAAATTGATGTGTTCATGCTATCTATATACATTTATATCTCTCTCAAAATTTGAAATAACTCTCTATTTCTATTGTGCCCAGATGTCTGGAAATCGCAATTTATTAATTGAACTGAATCCTAAATAATTAACGTTGAATTTCCGAAGATTTACAAGATGTATTTGTTTGAATCGATATCAGTCTAAGACGTCTCTCTGTAGGATACGGGCCTCCGTTTTCAATCGCGAGGAGAGGAGACGGGGCTCATAATCCACTTCGCGGACTCAGTGCCTACAGAGTGCACTGGGCGATGATAGAAGGTATCTACCTTCTATTACCGCACCGTGCTGAAATCAATTTGATTGAATTATAATTCAACGTTTAAACTCATTTATGTATGTATTCCGTTTCAATCTAATTGAGAATCTGAATACTTTGTCATACTTTTTGATTAAATTTAATCATGACATTTTTTATTTATTGATATCAACTCACATAATAATATACGAGTATAACATTAAATAATTATAATCGTCTTGGATTCCAAAAACCAGGATTGGTTTGTTTGTATCATCATAATGACAGAAAACCATATTGATGGTTTGTATGGATCCTTCACATTTCTCTATTATGGTTTAAAAACCAGATTGGATAGTTATCAGTGGCATACTGAACATGGACAAAGGAAGAGAGAGCTATTCTATCATGTATTTTTGAAAGCCAGTTTAATACCTCGGACAAGTCTTACGTTGCGTGATGTTGATTATTAGTTTATTATATAGATGCTTGCGGCATGGTGGCGGTTGTCCTAATTTTAGGTTAAATATTTTTTTTAGTTTAATTAATTGCACGCAGGACCAACGTTAATGGCCTTACTATGTTATCAGGATTGAGCGTTGTATTGTTAATATATTTTTTTTCTCTAAAAAGACCGCTTTACGTTCATCCTCATCCTATATATGGTAGGGCCAGCCTAGCATCAAGACGATTGTGTCATTTGTTAACGTTAGAAGTAGATTTGATTTTGAAGGATTTTTGTCTTGAAATAAATTAATAGCAATGTTTTTGAGATAAAGTGTGAATGATCCTCTTATAAAATGGGCACAAACTAAGAATAACTTGAAAAACAGAATGACTGTTGTAGTGTTAGAAACTATTATTACCTTTAAAAACGACTTGAACCTGTCAACGTACTTTTAAGATCATGGATGTTTACAGTTTCTTTTAAGTCTGTATTTATGTAAATCCATTTCTTCACAAACAAGTCAAGGCGTTCAACTTTCGTAAGGTTCAAATTCCAAAAAGTTAGGTCTGAAATTTTTACTTTCCTATTTCAAGTTACCAATCGCCCCTTTTATAAAGCAGTCCATCCCTATAAACTAAATAGATTTTAATCCTATAACAACCGTAACAGCGGCACGCAAACTTGGCCCGCGTCCAGCGGTGTGAGCATGCTCGATCGTCTGATGCATCAAGCTATTTTGGTCCTTGCGTCCTTCATCGTTTGTTTTGATGATCTCTATTTTTAGTTGCCATCTTTTTATTGTTGTCTTAAAACGACAGAGATTCTTCGTGAAAAATGCATCGAGGCGATGAAAACTTCAATAAACATATTCAAAATTGACTTTTAACAAATCATTAAAACAACTCATTCAAATTTCACGTTTAACGATAAAAAGCAAATTAAGACTTGGATAACATTAAGGCTGCTTGTGACAGAAGCTGTTAATGTTAAATACGATGAATCTAAATCAATTTGATGACACTAGTAGACTATATAAAACGCGACCACTAAATAATTAGGTACCGCAGCCGTTTTACTATTGTTCCAGACATTAATATTAGTGCATTACGATACAAGTGTGCTAAGTTGGTCATTACAGTCGAGGCGGGATTGCAGCCCGAGCCGAAGGCGAGGGCGTAATGGTGCCGAGAGTGTAACGGCATTGATCACGCGGTTCATACGACGTTTTTCAACACACTTGCGAGGAAAAATAAATAAAATTTCATTGTTTTATTTTGTTAATAAAAAGTTTAATTGCTGAAGCAATTACTGAAAGTACAATTATTAAAATGATACGCAACAGTTTTTGTTGGCATTTGCATAGTATGTGTTATGGTATTATTAATAATTGCATTGTTTAGTGCGGTAATGTAAAGTAAAAAGCACGCGTCATTTATATGTTGCATTATGACCCTAAACACGCTAAAATAAGGGCCTTACGAGCAAGTGTGTCGAAAAAGATATTCATAGAATTTATTAATACGACATCCGGTCACAGTATTCGATAAGCTGAAGTAATAACTATGGCTAATGATGTTGTAATAATAATTTTGCTTTTACAAAAAAGAGTACCACAGCCCGAATCATTTATAATGCTACATTATTATTTATCTGAAGTCTGGAATTCAATATCCTTGGATGTTATTGTTGCAGCACAAGTTTCTATGCACTTTAAGAAACGTTAGTATCGATTCCTGTAAGAAATATAGATATCGCTCGACGTAGCAGATGTATCGTTAATTTCATGTATAACCAAAGAAGGTCACAATGATAAATTTATATCTACGAATTTCAATTTTGCATTTGAAGTTCAAGTATTCAGTAAAGAGTGATGACTAACAATGGTTGTTGTCTGTCAGTTGTCACGGCCATATCGGGCCTGGTAGCGGAAGTGCAACAGCAGATGGAGGCGAGCTACGCGCAGAATCAGCAGCGACAGGTCATTGCATGACTACCGAACAACCTTCATCTCCATCCATCAGAATCATCATTGTCATCATTTATCATGCCATGTTCACTGTTATTTTCGATTATTATTGCTATTTTGGATTACCGTTTGGATTATCATTACTGTTGCTATCTAATTTTGATCAAAAGTAATATCCAGTATATGCACCTTAAATATGTTTCAATCAGAATACGCACGTTAAACATAAATTTGCAATTTGGCCTAGTCAGCACTTTATTATTGCAAGTTTTGATCATAGTTTGATCTTATTCTTTTCTAAAACAACATACAACATAAATAGCATGGCCTTTTAATGTCACTTTTAGCAAATCAAATGAAGATACAATTACTTTCTTAGAAATTTCCTTCTCTTTTTTTTAGTTTGAATTTTTGCGGATTTTATAATGATTTGTAATATTCCAAATGAATTCTAAAATTGTCATCATAGATTAAACCTTCGTTCTAATTCCGGATATTGGAAGACTCTTTAAATGTAACTGCGTATTTGACACACTTGAGAGATTACCGATTTCTTAATTAGGACGCCCAAAAACTGTCACATTTGCCACATACCATAGCTGTATTGGTCAAAGTTTTACTTTATTTACTTTACTGCATTGTCAACTTCTATCTCTTCTGCTTCTCCGAAGACTCGTTTTGTGATTCAACATTTCATCTCAAAATTCCTTTTTAATCACACATTTTTACAATATGATTGCAATTTTGTTTTCAGGTTTTAAAGCATGTGGTTTATGTTGTTGTTTTTTTATTGTTTTCTGTTGTTTTTTGTTTGTCGTTGATTGCCAACATGTGTCTGTCTGTACCTAAGCTACCTGGCCTTAACTAACATTAAATTTAAAAAAAAGTAATTTATAACCGCCTTTATTGACATTTAGACTTCGCTGAACAAATTTTCTTCCTGAATATGAGCAAATTATAACACGTGTACAATATTTTAAATCTATATTTTTGTTTATGTATTACAAAATCACGAAACCTATTAAGAGTTATATGACCTTCTTCCATTATTCTCCTTTATATTAGTGGCCCTGTTGGGCCAAGCCGCACCTAACTGATCTAAACGAATTATTTTGCTTCTTGCTAGTCAGTACAATTTTGTTTTATATTGTGTATTTTTAGCAGTTTCTGTATGCATATAGACTAGCATTCTTAGTTACATTCTAACTGGCAAAATGCATTATATCATAAAAAAATGGCATTAACATATATTAGAGTATCGATTGCAGCACCTTATTGTTCGTTGCAACGACAGCTGCAATTACATAACTATTATATCTCTACACTGCAATATAACTCTTTACCTTTTGTAGGAATTATTTTTGCCAGTTGGAATTTTAGTGTGGTTAACCATATAGAAAATAATTATAATCATATAACAAAAAATAATGTAGTAAGATTTTTTTTTGACATCTCTTAAAAATGCTCATACACTAACTTAATTGTTTTTGCTACTTGAAGACTTTTGTTTTAGCCTTAGTGTGTGTGTGTATGCTTTTCGTATTCTTATCTGTGATAAGAAAACTTCGGTGACTAT
The DNA here is from genome assembly GCA_914767545.1 of Sesia apiformis. Taxonomy (NCBI): domain Eukaryota; kingdom Metazoa; phylum Arthropoda; class Insecta; order Lepidoptera; family Sesiidae; genus Sesia; species Sesia apiformis. Next base: position 1,558,274 of record OU611964.1, read on the forward strand.
TTTAGTTCTATCTAATGTTAACCCTTAGACGCCTTGAACATAACATGTTGTAACCAAAAGGTATATTTCTTTCATCTGATAATTGATTGTATTCGAGGTGTTTCATTAACGATAGAACCCACTTACTATCAGATGGACTGCCTGCGCGTCTGCTACATTTCTTTTATAAAAAATGTAAATATAACATTTCTCATCAATATTTTCAGGAAGTGCAGGATAATCACACTCGCCCTTACACCAATGGTACTGTTCCAAATACAACTGCGCCGGTTCACATCGTAGCTAACGAATACCGGGAACAACCGAAAGAGAAAACTTCCGAATCTGAGAAAGTGAAGGAACCGACTCCAGAACCTAAGGAATCAACGCCGGAACCAAAAGAACTCACACCCGAACCTAAAGAACCCACTCCCGAACCAAAGGAACCGACACCCGAGCCAAAAGAATCCACTCCTGAATCAAAGCAAGCCTATCCTGAACCAAAAGAACTCACTCCCGATCCAAAAGTACCCACACCCGAACCGATAGAACCCACGCCAGAACTCAAAGAACCTACCCCAGAAACCAAAGAACCCACTCTAGAACTCGAAGAACCCACCCCAGAATCAAAAGAACCTATTCCAGAACCCAAAGAATCCAGGCTAGAACCAAATGCATCCGCACCAGAACCGAAAGAACCCACACCAGAACCAGATGACTATAGAAACGAATTAATAAAACTCTCAGATACAGTAGCAGAGAAAAAGAGAGATCTAACAAAAGCGACAGAAGATTTCTTGAACGAAGCAAGGGAGGAATTGAGGATAGTTTCCACTCCTGATTTGGAAGTGGAGGGAGTGAAAGAGAAGCAGTCGACCCCGGAACTTCTTGAAGAAGCCCTTAAGGAAGACTCTTCGAAGAGTACAGAGGATAATGAGACGGAAGATGAGGAACAAGAGAACGCCAGTGTCAAAGTAAGTGATAATTTTTACTTATATCATACCTATCAGCATATCATACATATCGGACTGTCTCTTCACTGTTGGATATACAATGTGTCATTGAAATACCTGAAAAAAACCTGAAACATGTCAACTAAGTTAAAATAGTGAATAACTCAAAAGTTTCAAACACGAATTATTCTTGTTCTATCTAAAACATTCTTAGCGCTCATTACTCAGTAAAGGGTAATGCCCGGGTGCCTACGATACGATGCACGTGACGTGCGTAGAAATGAACAAGTTATGAAAAATACCTGTTGTGAAAGCTGGTTGAATCGATTCTAATCTCGATACTGAATGACTTATTTTCATATGTTATGTTATTTCAATGACACGTTGTAAGCCTCTCCTAAGGTTCGCCACCTCACACGGACTATCGGACTTTCTACTCTTCTCATTCACCTACCACATATATAAAACACGATTTTTACTAATATTTGTCGTTAAATATTTTGCTATTAAACTTTTCAATACTACCCTCGTTACTATAAATTCGTTAATATTATGATTTTATATTCTTTTATTTAAAAACTTCATTCCACAAGTATTTGATGTGTACAAAAGACGGACTTGTTTTACGACAGTATATCAGTCAGATCAAACAGATAATAAAATGCGGGTGCAGTTTTAATTTAAATGTACATAGTAATACATATATAAAAATTATAATGTACATAATACCATAAATACGTACATCCATACTTTTCCTTTATATTCGTGTATAAATCATAACCGATTAATTTCACAAAGCCCGAACAAATGGATTTTATGTTTTTGAAAAATCCAAAGTTATTGAACTTCATACATATCTGTTAAATAAAAGGGGCTTGTATTCAAATGAGTAGCAAAAGAAAAAAAAATCAACAAACTATTTTTGAATGACTGAAATAAATAATTTTCAATTACTTTCACCCCAAAGTCGACCGGGATTCACCCAACCTAACTCACCTTTAAATTTGCTGTCCATTCAAATTATGACAATAATCCATCTATCCATGAGACTTTGGAAATTGACCGGTTACATCATGAATACATACATATAATACATCTATGTAATACATACATAGATAGATATACGTAGGTGGTCTGAAAAGTTTCCGACCTCAACATGAAGATGGCAGCACTCGTCAACAAAAGCTAGGGAATGTGTTTGCGCATGCTTTGAAAGGTACTCACCAAAATTTCAGCCATTTTGGATGCGCTGTTGTTGTTTGACAATCTTTCGAGTGAGTCGTAGTGAGTGTTTTTGTGAAAATGGAAAAAAATCGAGTATCGAGCCGTCATTAAATGTTTGTTTTTGAAAGGCAATACGCCTACGCAAATCAAATACGAGTTTCAGACCACCCACGTTCATATATAGTATTAAAGAATTATAATTTAGAAATATGTAATTTAAATTTTAATAAGCTTCTGTGACTATCAATCAATTTCTAATGCACACTGATACGTTTTTTGACTTATTATATTTAAGGCCGAAACTCATTTGACTGTAGTTGACAGTATCTCGTTTTATGCTAATTTAATGTAACATTAATTACTTACATTTAATTAACAGTATTCCTTGCGAAGAATTGAGATACGCACATAATCTTACTAGGAATTTATTACAGCTCGAATACATTCTCGCAATGATATTTTCATTATTACTTTTCATATTTTTTATAATTTTATTGCCTATATGTTGGCTTCCGAGCAAAAAGGGTACATTAGTGTGGTAGTTAAGGGTAGATTATGGAGCTAGAACAATTAGTACAGTACAATACCCAAACAACCTAGTCTTTAAATACCTGAAGTAAATAATTTTAAATTACTAACAATGTCCTCCATCAGCAAGCCACCTGAGTCACTAAACATTATAATCTAATTCTAATCTAACACTAAAATCTAAACATTTTTTTAACGTTGGGTAATCCACCATGTGATACCCTTCCGCCGGGGACAGGCGGAGGGTTATGCCGGACTCCCACCGGCTAAAATCCCACGGTGTTCCATTTGCTCACTTTACGCCGGGGCCACGGGTGCACTCGTCCGCAACAGATAATCGAAATCTTAAATTTGTTTAAATTTAACTTCACTTGTAATTGACTCTAATTTTCTTGCCAGTCGATTTGCTGTTCATTGAGCATTTTTCTGCTGCCCATTTGATTATTTCTCTTATTTAACTAGCCGGTGCCGACAGCCTCGCTCGTATTAAGTGAGATAAAAACTATTCCGTGTGTTTAGTCCATGCCGTGTGTTGTATTCATCATCATCATCCTCAAACATCCTTTAGAGTATCCACTGTTGAAAACGGCCTTCCTCGTGGACATTGTCTTGTGCATGAGGGACGATGACCTTAAAACGCCACACTGACCAAAGTGGGTTAGCAAGTCCACTCTTTTAAAAGTGGTGTAATTCCTCAGCGTTTGTAGTGATCCACGGGAAGAAATGGTTTGCTGCTATTTTATAGTCAGCCGACACCGCACGGCATGTGATGTATTAGGATACCATAAATATGAAATTATACAAACACATTAATGTCAATGTCTCGGTAATTGGCTGATGGATGACACTTGGATCCTTTTTAGCTCGAGATGCATGTGTGATAGTCAAAGCTCGTAGTGCGGTCTCTTCGCGGATGGACTAAATCCTAGGATTGATCAAACCCTGGAATAGATTTTAATTTCGACCCTTGATTGTTGTAGTTTTGGTCAATCCCAGTGTGACTAAACTGAGCAGTCAAACTCTAAAACCTAAATAATCTATTTCGATCTTTGACTAGTCAATTCTAGGTGTGACTGTAAGTAGTCAAATCTCGCTTTGCGTGGTGTTGTTTGTCATACATTGTCATTCGAACCTGAATAAATACATTTAATAATAAATATTTAATCAGAAAGTATTGTTTTATTAACAAGTACGTGCACTTAAGGTTGCCTAGTGAAACGACGAATTCATTTGTTTGAATTTTACCTTTGACGGGCTGGTTTAGTCTCCTCGGATTACCCAAAAATACACCAGTGAAAAGTCGAAGTACAATAATGCTTTAGGCTTTGACTGAGAGATCATGTTAATCCTCAGGAATAACCACTCAAATCTAGGAACGACCATGCGTCGGTCTTTGACTATAACACATACATATAGCCAAATTCTTTGTTGCGCAATAAACGCTTTATATGCCATGCACTCAGTGCTGAATTACGGATAGAGGACTATAGCCCCGGGCGCCGCTTCCCGGGAGCCCCAAACCCGACAACGACAATTTGTACTCTTATTTACAAATTAATATCCAAATTTTTTTCCTCAAACCCAAGCCACTAAACCTTCGTAACCATGGGCCAGCGAGCCCAAAGTGTGCTACATAACAGGCAGGTGGGCATTATAGAAACCGCGAAGATTTTACAAACGCGCGAAAGATATTTATAAATTTACACGTCTTATGAGGACCTCTTCTTTCAAATAGCCTCGGGCCCCCAATTACCTTAATTCGGCAGTGCACGCACCCCAAACACTTCAAAGCGCTCAATAGCTTTACTAAACCCGTGGTAAAGAGTTGCACTCGGTCGTAGGTGGTAGGCATGGAGTTGACCGCGCACACCGCGGACGGCGGCGCGTGGCCGCGCGCACAAGCCCCGCCTGTGACGCCCCTGCCGCCCGCCCGCGCCCCGGTGAGGCCCTACTGCACGGTGCATATCACACAGACGCTTTACGATAGCGGAGACAGTAGTTGACCAACATAATGCACCGCACGAAACTCATATACACGCTGAAAGTTTAGTATGGTTTTATAACTGCGACCCATTTATTTATTAAGCACTAGCTGCGCCCGCGACTTTATAAGCATGGAATTTTAGTTTGTATTTATCTATCGTATAATATATTTTCTTCCCGTCATCAGCCGATTTCGATGAAACAAAGCCAAGCTAAGCTTAATTAACCCGTGGAAACCGTATGAAAATCCGTTGAGTAGTTATGGAGAGTAGCGTGTTCGAACATACAAACTCGCGCCCAACCTATTGTAAAATGGTTGTTCTAATTCAGAAACCTTCACGGGCGTGTGCACTACAATTCACCAAAGTTTCATCGCAATCGTATGAATGGCATAGGAACGCATACGGGACAAACAAAGAAACATTCATTTATATATATATATTATATATATATATATATATATAGATTTTACCTATTCTAACTTTATTAGAATTGTTATAACTAGCACTTTAAAAGAAACACTAGACTTTCTCTTTAATTTGCACTATTGTTTTAGTATTAAACATTCCAGTAGAACTGTTATCTAGTATTTTGCATAATTTAGAACGTTTCGCACATTTTCGTTTGCATAATATGCTTCTTCAATATTTTTATGCGGGTCAACAACCTTTTAACATTTTTATGTTGTACTATTTACAAATTTTAAGTAGTATAAATCATTTACATTTTTATATTAAAATGATATTAACACAGTAGAAGTTTCGTTAATATTAATTTTAATTGAATTCGGTAAAGAAAGCATGTTATCAAAGGGCTCGCTATATTAACAAAAATAAAAATACAATAAAAACAGTTTTACACTCTTTTAAATGTAGGAAACGTTAGCCCAAAAATATCGATAGTATTGTAGTATTTTTATATAAATGAAACTGCTTATTTTGTAGTGTCTTTCTTTTATATATGTATATCAGCATGATATATAAAGTTTAACTTCATTTGTATTTTTTTATGAAATAAATTATTTGTTTGTACATAAGCAGTTTTATTTAAAACTAACATGTCGATGTTTACTAACAATAATTCCGTTTACTGTTTTTAATTTAATTTTATAACTTTTTTAACCAATTTATATATTTTAATTCGATTTTATAAATTAGTTTTTTCATACAGAGCAATCAGATAACTCATTAACAAATAATTAAAATTAACATTAAAGATTAATAATGGATTATAGTATATAAGAAGTATTTTTCTACTTCATCGGGCTTGGTTCATTGTAATATCAAATCAAGTTGCATTTTCTCGATTTTATATTTTGATAAAACAAATTGTCTTGGGAGTCTTCAGATGATCAGACATCTGACGCGGTTTCCGATGAGTGATGGTTCCTCCACAATAATAATAATAATAACAACAATAATATTATCAACAATCAAAAATAAATACCCACATCTTGCAAAAACAAGCGGCCATTCACACAGTGACAATAGTTTCAAAAGTTTCGGGTGATGAAATTGGGAGAGCCGAACCTTCTCTTCCTTGAGGGACTCAGTGCGGAAGGAACGGTAAATACCGACCCGAGAGGTCGAGAAACGAAAAACAATAATAAAAACCTGACTAAAATTGTTATTCGAATGAGTAGTAATCAATGAAGAGTATAAGGGGTGTCTATTCTATACTCGCATTCGTGAGTTTCTACTTAAATATGAATTGTTTCAAATGCCATTAGCTCGACGGTGAAAGAAAACCTTGAAAATTAAAAAATAAATTTGTAATTGTAGTATCCACCAATCTCCATTGGGGCCGTGTGGTGAATTATTACTCAAAACCCCCTCGTGCTTGCAAGGGGGAGACTTGTGCCCTGCAATGGGACGTTATAAGTTGATATTGATGAATGTCATAAATTAATATTTATAGTTGCATGAAAGTTAGAAAGCGGAAATTTGTTTGCTGTTTTAAGAAAATAGGTATCTACCTATGTATAGTACTACCTATGAGGTACAGGTACATTATGAAAACATTGACCATCGACTAATCCAGAAACACTCGAACGCGTCATCCACGTCTATGCAATGAATTAATAAAGTATGCAATTCATACGGTAATTCATAGATGTGGATGACGCGTTTGGATGTTTCCGCATTAGCCGATGGTCAATGTTTTCGTAATGTATCTGTAACTAGATTATAGGTATGCTTAACAACTACATATACCGCTAAGAAAACCGCTATCCGATGCACCACCTCCGACATAAAGGATAATTGTCAAAGAGTGATTTTCGCAGTTTCGGAATGCAACTCAAATAAAATTTTTATTGTGCCGAAATAAATTATACATATATTTGCAGTCTGATCATTCTATGTTTACGGTTATTGACCAACGGCCCACTGGAAGGTAGGTTTACAGAAGTTTTATTTACATTACATACGAGTATGTAAGCTTATTGCATTTTTTAGAGAAAACAAATAAAAAAGGAGGTTATGACCGCATTATTATCAACATTATGACAAGTCTTCTAATTAATTTGTATGCAACGTTCGCAGCACGAGGCTGAGGATGTGAAGTCGATCTACCTGGAGACGGAGATCCCGCAGCAGTCTCGTGTACTGGTAACGGACTTCGTTGAGGACACCGCAGAGAAAGACATCAAACCCACTAAGAAACACTCGCCTGTGAGTCGTACACACACGATATCCGTTTCAATGGGACTTGTCACAACTGTAGATTTATTAGGTCATAACTATTAACTATTAGAAGTCATAACTCGCGGTTTTGTTTTTGATAAATACTTTTGAATGAACTGTTTGGAAATTATACTGCCGTGTATTATACCAATGGGTATTGAGACTAGGTAGAATCTGGTATATGAAATGTCGCACAGCGGTAGAATGTATTTTTTTACATGACAGCATTTTTTTTATCAGTAAGTTGATTGTTTCTTTTGCATTTGAAGACAAAAAGTAGAAATATATACAAAAAATAATAAAAAAAAGATAGTAATAATAATTGTGTTGCTATCTTTCCGTTTCTTACTGCCTAAAATAAATAAAATTATTAAGATTTTGTTGAAATTAATTAATTTACGAAGTAATTTAGGTATAAACTATGAAGTAATTTAGGTATAAACTACGAAGTAATTTAGGTATAAACTACGAAGTAATTTAGGTATAAACTACGAAGTAATTTAGGTATAAACTATGAAGTAATTTAGGTATAAACTATGAAGTAATTTAGGTATAAACTACGAAGTAATTTAGGTATAAACTACGAAGTAATTTAGGTATAAACTACGAAGTAATTTAGGTATAAACTACGAAGTAATTTAGGTATAAACTACGAAGTAATTTAATTATAGAAGTTACTAGTTTTAAAAAATAACAAACTCTTTTAATATACAAAATAACTACTCCATAGTGCACTAAAATGTTTCAAATAAACATTCCGTAAGATCTAAATTTAATAATGTATTTTGTTATTACATTAATTTGATTTTCAGTTTCATACTAGTTTTAAAACGGTAAATATAAAGTATCAAGATATTTTGTTCTGATTATAACTCCGAACTTTGATTACTCTTATGTGGTATGTCGTTGTGATCAAATTCGCTACAAAATCGCACTTTGATTTTTCTCGGCAATGTCTATTGGAACGGAGCAACATATATCTTGTTAATATCATTGAAGAAAACCTAACTGGACAAGGGCACCTCATTTCCACATTCATTTCATTCTTCAAACACTCATTGTCGCATTGCGAACTTGGCTTGAGGGACCGAATTTTGAAAAATTTTCTTCACGAGTGCTCCATTCGATAGACACAGGGTGTTATATTTTGTTTTACAGCTGGTGGTGAGCGGCAAGATGACACTGTCTCTGATACAGGACGCGCCCAGAGACACGCCGGAGAGAGACACAGGTGAATGTTTAATATTTATGCCGATAAATCTCCCCAGAATCTTATACTTGGTATATTATAATTTGGATTTTATTTAAATTAGCAGCAAATTTAGATTTAAGTACTCTGGTGATGATGAGGATATAGGAGTGGACTCCGTCGACTCTGTGTAGACATTCTTAGTAATAAAAACTTGTTTTAATAATCAGTGCGCATTTTAATAATCATATTTAGTTTCATAGTAATCAGTTGCGCTCGAGAAGCCGAAGAGATAACATCTCTCCGAAAGTGAACGCAATCGCCACTGAAGATGTCAACCGCAGTTGTTGACGAAACGTTTGGAGGAAAGAGATGAGATTCCAGAAGAGCTCGGCCAAGTAGTCCGGAAGATTCAATTAATATGCACACCGGCCGAGAAAGCCTACACTCCACTATAAAACTTGTTTATTTCAGTTATTCAAAAATCGTTTTGTTCATCATGATGTTTTTAGTATTTTTTCCTGCCCGTTTGAATACTCGTTGAAGCCATTATAAATTACTAGGCCATAAGGTCGTGAATCCTATATCTTTCTTGTCACCGGAGAACCCAATCAACCTTTTTGTTGCCATCGGTTCGCTGCACATTTATAATTGTATAATTATTATAAGAGTAACTTATACAAAGCATAAATTAATCTTATGCTTTATAACTTTTTAATATTTCACATTTTTTTTACACAGATGACTACCTTGAAATGTACTGCATTTCCCAATTTATCTTATTTCCCTAACGTACGTACGTGTTTCGGTAGCGAGTGAGATGTGCCAGAGTCCATTCCCATCAAATCCCTCCCCATTTCCCCCAACCCTTTCTCCAAATCCATTCCTATATCTCCAAAGGTAGGCAGCGCATCCGGTGGCGTGCCAACATTTGTGATTTTGGACTAATGTTGGCATGTATCGCGGATGTCTATGGGGCGACAGTATCCACTTACCACCAGGTGGACTGTATGCTCGTCTGCCGCCTTTGTACATAAAAAGAAATATATATATTTTTAAACAATACTTCCGATAGTGTATGTAAGTTGTCTGATAAAGCGGTCCCTAGTAGTTGAGAGCCTAACCTATGTCCCCGATAGGAATAACTCTCCCCGCTGCCATCGTTTTCGTCGTCCGCGGCGTCTTAGACGACACCGACGACCCTAATGCTTACGACTTACTGCTGCTAATCCGGTTACAATACTACAAATACCTTTATTATACGCGTTCAGACCCGATTTAGAATATAAAATAATCTTATGCTTTACATAAAGTACCTACAAAGTGTTTATACAAAACGTAAATTAATTTTAAGCGAAAATAAATATAGAAAAGTGGGTTGGTAGGTACTTAAAAGACAGCCTGTATATGGAATTGTATGTCGGTTGATGTAAAGTTTTTCTTTGGGTCGATGGCAGTAACTGAATCCCTTATCGATTCAAGCGGAACGATTGTTGTGCGAATGACAATTAAAAATAAATTATTATTTGAAATTTAATAAACTATCACTATTAAAAAACAAATTACACAATGTTTATAGTAATCAAACGAAAACTAAACTTTTACTTCGCGAGTTCCAAAAAACGCTCGATGCAAAGTTACATCGTTAGAAAATTAATGAAATTATGAAAATTCAAGTGACTTCTCTCGGCGCCCGTACTGCAATGTTATAGTGAGGAGTGCATCCTAGCATAGAGGGTTACTATGTATAAAAGTATCGTATTTCAGGAATGGACAAATAAAAATTTTTTGGCGGGAACTCGAGAACTGAAGTTGAATTTTGATTTGATTTATTATAAAAATTGTATAATTTCAAAGTTTTTTTGTGCGTATTATTTGTGAAAATCAAATAAAAGCATACGACTGCGTTTCTCGAGTGCTTCCAAGAATTCCTCTTCTGTCCTCAGTAAACCTACTATATCCCTTTACTGAGCGACTCCCCTGACTTACTTCTACGGAACTAGACTTAGACAGGATACGTTTTAGACTTTAAAATTGTTTACTACGAAGGAAACTTGACGCTGGCAGAATGTGCCAATTGCACCATTGCCATATATGAAAAGAAAAAAAATAGTCCATTAAATAATTTTAAATTTATTTCAGAATCAACAATGGACGATTTTACAACGGCCAGTGCTGTGACACAAAATGCAGCCGAGGTATTTTTTTAATACTTGCAGTTTAACGTGATCTACTGCGTCTATAGCAAATATAAAGTCATTTTATACTCTTTTGTGTCTATAGAAAGAGGGCGAATTGTCAGAAGAAGAAGTGGAAGAAGAGATAGAGATAGAAGAGATTGAAGAAGAAATAGAAGATGAGGAGGAATTGGAGAACGGAGAGGAACAGGTGAAGGCGGTAGCCGAAAAGGCGGCCAAGTGAACTGATAGTATGTAATTGTATGAGAATAATGTGGCTTTAGGAATTGTCTTGATACATATAATGTATTTATTGATATAGGAACGAATAGTCGCATAGTAATTGGAACATAATAAAGATTAGATTTACATCAAGACATAGATTATTGTTCCGTGACAACAAAAAACTACAAAGTAATACAAAGTGATTACAAAGCGTTGAATAAAAACATACAATAAAGTCCCATGCAATAAAAATCTATCAAAATAATGTTTTACATTACTTTCGTAAATGTAGGAACCGATAGCCTAAAAATATCGATAGTATTTCTTTCTTTATTGAAGTTAGATGTGACATGTCTGAAGATATATTTTTTTACATTTTTTTTAGGGTTCGCGGTATAAAGTGCATAGTGGATCAATTTGCAAACATATTTCTAGCCTCTCTCTTAGAACTGTTTTGACTGTAGTGTAGGCTGAATTTTATCTCCGTTCTATTATACTAATTTGAAGTCAGAAATTCGTTCTTCAAGACAAATCTTTTAAGCCATGGTTCTCGAATCTCGCTTCGCTGTTGATTTCAGTGTCCGTTCGACCAATTGCCTAAATTCAATGGAATTAATTTTATATTGGTGATTCATATACTTGTGAACATAACTTCAAACTTTTGAAGTTCGTGTCGATACATCCTTATTTACTAATAGTTTTTCTTGATTACTTTAAAAAATAATTGAGGGTTTTCGAGAAAGGATAAATCAGTAGAGTAATAAGTTAAAGGCAAATTATGAAACTATATATATATATGAAGTATAACAGTTGCCAGTCTATATATAGAAAATAAAAAAAAAACATCGTAGTTAAAAATATTAAACGTAGTAAAAAGCTGAAAGAAACGTGTTTCGAGAAAATCAAATTCATACGTTGATTAGTTTAAAATAATTAATTTTCAAACAAATGACAATTAATTAACAATTTAATTTTCAAATTGCCGCCAGAAATAAAAAGAAAACAAATGATAGCTTTGAAAGTTTAATGGCGTTTGAAAGAGTTCCATATTCAAAATTCTAATTTTTTTTTTCTGTCGTATTGTACAGTAACTAGTTCTAAGAACTTTTATTTGCCCTATCGTACGTAAAATGTATGAAAACCCAATGCACCTTATACAGTTTTGCCTTATCACGTCACTCCTATCAAAGTATCTGTTTATTTTTTTAATATTTTATAGATGTAAATATTCGCAGTTTACAATGCTTTACAAATATACGTATAAATGGTATTTATTTATTAAGTATATAGTAATTGAGTGAAAAATTACGAATTTAAGTCCTACTCTTGTGTTTCAATTTGCGTGCCAAATTTACTTCCAGCTTTTTTATTGAAATTTTTCTATTTAGTCGTTATTTCAAAGTTTTAGCCAAATTTTTAATGTCTTCTATGCTGTAGGATATATTTAAAATAATTTAGAATTAGCATGCCTCAGTCAATTTTTAGGAAGTCCTTGTCCAACGTCCTTTATGTGCACAGTGTCCACTTCCGAAAATGACCACTTTTAGCTTTTATAGTGAAAACGTCCGTTTCCCACGACTTTCGAATTGACAATTTCCCACTACGCCAATATTTCGTAATGATAATTTCCCACTACTCCCGTATCTCGTAATGACTAGTTCCCTGAATGTCCGCATTTCGACATGATTACTTTTTGAATATTCAACTCTTCACTATTTGAATTATCAATGTCCACTTATAATAATTATAAAAAAAAAATATTAAAAAAAAACTTTTCTCTTATCATATATGACACTAAATGAAATGATAGCACTATATAATAATATTTAATTAAACATAATTCCATATCTACACTATTCAAGTGTTTATTTCCTAAACATGTTATAAGTACCAGTAAACATTGTACCAGCAAGTAAAAGTATTGTATAATTCAAAGTACAATGGGGGAAAATTAATAAAATGGTCATTTTTGGATGTGGTGGTTTTAGGAAATGGACATATCCCGATATGGACTTATCGATAATACTCATTTTGATAAGTGGACATCATGCACCTAAAGGGTCAACGTGAGCAACTGACATAGTATGTCAGCTTTATTGTCCAAAGACACTATTTCAACAATTAGTAATAAAAATAAAATGTGAAAGGACTAAAGTAGATAATTTAAAATCAATGAGGAAAAAAATGTAAATTTAGTCTAAAACCTGACTGCGAAAAACTGAAACGTTGACCTTTTGGTAATCTCATGAAAGTAAATAGGTAGAATGCCGTCTTTTTTATTTCTATTATATTTTTGATAAATAAATGTATTTATTATTTTTAAATATTCTGGTATGAAGATGGATGTAGAACTGAAAGAAAAGATAATACGTACCAATATTAGCTTTCAGTAGTACATTTCTCAAATCGACAATTTTTACTATATCGAAATGGCCTTTTGCAGTCAGGTTTATATAGTTTAATAATAAAAATAGTATATTAATACGTCAAATTTTGCACCGTGTGAGGTTGAAAGTAGATTTATTACTATGCATTTAAAAGGTACAAATTGTTTAGAATTATGATATAATTTTTCCTCACAAAGCAAAATATAGATTAAAGGTCACTTTCTACTGAAACTGATAAATACAGTCTATTTTGTGTTTACACAAGTCGGTGGCTATTTGCAACTCTTAACAATTTGCACCTTGAAAAATTGGATTTATAATTATGTAAGCAATGCTTAATATTAATTTAGTGTTGATGTGAATTAGAAATGAGAATCGGAAACTAACTTTGCAGTGTACACACGTAATTGCCTAAACTCCCCTTTGACTTTTTTCGCATTAGAATAGAGTTTATCAGCAGTGACTTTTTAACAAACCGACGCTTCAACATTCCTTTTCTCATTTTCAAATGTGACCAGAATTTAGATTGCATATTAGCGACATCACTACTGTGGGTAGTTTGTCATTTCATTGGTTTATTGGACTAATATTGACCACTGAGAAATTTTCTCTCTGGTTTTGATTGGGTTAAAATAATTATTAAGCGAGTATATGAAGGGGTAATGTTTTTGTATTGTTGCTAATATGCACTATACGTATATTAATTTTATTGCAATGTTATTCAAAAGTATTTATTATTAAATAGTGGGGAATATGTTAACATTTAACTGTAGCATTTTGTTACTGTTTGCTTATTGAATTTTGTTTTATAGTTGTAAGAATTAAAGTGAGTTAACACACAAAGGTTGTTTAATTTCATATTATAAATGGACTTGAAAAATACAACAATTTTACTGAAACATAGGTATTCTTATGTCCACATTAACTACTGAAGTAAAGGTATAAAGGCAAGTTATTCATAGTACATAGTCATAGTAGCAGTAGATTTTTATTGTGACCCAACCTGACTGATGGCATAACAATTTCCTAGGCAACTTAAACAGCCTATATCATTTGCATTATTTTTACCTCTTAAAAGTGGAAGAATTTTCAAAACTGCGCCATTCATTTGAGTTTAATATAAAAAACCTTTAATATAAAAAAAACACGATTTGCATATGATAGATATACAGGCTGGATTATTACTAATATTATTTATCTATATAGAAATACAAATTTTTGAGAAATTTATGTATTCAGTGCCCTCAAAGCATTTACATTTTCTGCACTTTTCTCCTGTAAATCGTGTATTCCAAAGTTGGTAATCCTGGGTAGACCCTTGTGTAATATTCACTCATATTTACAATGGGCCGTCATGGTGGATTATAATAACCCAAACCTCGTCTAAACATAAAACCAAAACGTAAAAGGAGATCTGTGCCCTTCAGTGAGGCATTATGATGTTGAATTGTATCCTGTGGTAGAACTCTTATGCCCAATACTGGTACTTGCAGATTTTAATAAAAACTTCTTTTTTTAAATCACACGATTTTTATTGTTTAACAATTAAAATAAAATTAGGATACAAACTTCATATTTACATCACACTACTAATCTTCTTTTAGTGTTTATGAAGAACCTGCAACAAAATAATGAAAAAATACAATTATTTTTACTAAGTTGGAAGTGCAACTTACTTTCAGACAGTCTTTTATCATTCACTACTGGACATAGAACTTCTCATACACATTATCTTGTCTATGTAGTATGGCAATGGAATGCTAACCATTGCCATAATAAGCCTTTGTTGTCTTAGTCACCTTTTACAAAACCCATTTATGCCTTCCATCCACTTGCTGATGGTATAGTATATAGTGAAATGTTTTTTTTTTATAGAAACTATAATTTAATCAGCGTTTGGACTTTAACATGATAGCTCTAATGAATGGTTACTCATTCTTGAAGCAAAGTAAACAAGAAAATAATATAATAGTTTATCAAACAATTTAATATTGACATGGTTTTTCTTAAGACAAGACAATGAATTCAAACCTAGGTTTGTATTACCCAGTACCTACTTAATGCTCTGAAAGAGGTACTACGACAAAAGGGGCAAAGACTCGGGCAGAAGCTAATTTGGAATAATTTTGAAGTGTCTCACTGTTGAGTAAAAGCCATACCAAACCGTTTTCTATGACTTTCCTTCTAGCACAATTGTTGGCTAATCCATGATATTAGGTCAAATATTTTTCAACTAGCTTGGTGATGAAGAAAAGCATCATGAGGAAACCCACAAACTTGAGAATTTCAAATTCACTAAATTGTACAAAAACAAACTTAATACTGTTTTACATTATATTCCTTTGCAATTAAAATTTGAAGCCTGTGCCCTTCAGTGGAACGATGTAAAGATGAGAGTTGAGTGCTCAAGCAGTAAGTCAACGTTAATGTAAAGTTAACCATTTCAGGTTGGAGCTTTAAACTGCAAGGGACCAACAAATGTTAAAATTTGGACTATAGTGCTCAGAAGTATTTAATGGTAAAAAAAAATGCAGGCTCAAGTGTTCAAATACTAGTAGAATATGATAGGTGGAATCAATCGATATTGAGTTGCTGTAAGCAATTTGATACCTGTGGTAAAATTCTTCAGTTCTTCAATATCTTTCACGACACTCCAGTCGCGGTTAGCAGATTTGATGGTCTTGGTGGCATGGGGGAAGTCCGGGAACAAGGTTACTCCACCGTCTATAGCAGTCTTCTTGACTATAGCCGCCACACCGAGCACTATCGCCGCGGGAACTCCGACTGTAATCGACCTCTGCCAGGCACCGTAGATCGAACCCGCAACTAAACCACCCAAAAAGTAATTTATGTTATCATTCTTGCCTCTAATATTCTGTGATACGTTTGCGGTTACAGTGAATGCTGTTGCCATCCCGACCAGGGGACCGATGTACCAAAAAAATCGGCCTGCAGTGTTTGCAAAACCTTTAGGATGGGAATACATTAGCACGTCGAAAGTAGCAGCCCCCAAACCAGCTACGGCGGCATATTTGGAAGTAACGAATACTTTTTTGCCTATATCCTGGCCCTCAGGTGAATCGTAGTATTTATAATTCAACATTTTTGTAACAAATTGAGAATATTTTAGCAAAGTAGTTAAAGTAGTTACACAACTCAGGATTGAGTTGACATTTTTATAAAATTTATGAAGTTCGTTATAAACAACGACAATTTAATGAAATTAGAGTAGATAATTTTATTGATACTATAAAGTAGCGAAAAATGTTTTCTTTAGTTATTGTTATAATATTAGGCTTTTTTTTAAAGTTGAGAAGTAGTTGCTTTTGCAATCTTTGTAAATGCAGTAAACATTTTTAAATTATGTAGACTGTCGATGATGCTTCATTTCGTTATTGTTTCTAACATTTATGAATTTTATTACTTACATTAGCAGTTACGTCTTTGTGGAACATTTTAAATATATATTAAATTTCAAACATTCAGAAAAAATTTTTGGTCAATACGATTTCCTAAAAACGAACGGAATGTTTTTTGGACGTTGGCGACATTCCTTTGCATATCCGTCACTATTATGTCAAAAGTATCAAAAATGGCGGCGGACGGTGACGAAGTGATTAGTGATCAGGAAAAAGTGAGAATTGTTTCCGATTTTATACTTCATTCACCACCAGGTGAATTTAACGAGGTTTTTAACGATGTGAGGGTTTTACTGAACAACGATAGTCTACTAAAAGAAGGTGCCAGCGGAGCATTCGCCCAATACAACAAGGACCAGCTCACACCCGTGCGTCTCGATGGATCCGAACTTCATACCCTAATTACTGATCATAACGAGCTTGGCGGAGGTAGGTTCTTCGATCCACGTTCCAAGCAGTCCTTTAAGTATGACCACTTGCGAAAGGAAGCGTCGGAATACGAACCCTACGAACCAGATCGTGTCGCGGAACCATGGAGGGCGGCGCTCGAAGAAGAGTTGACAGCGTACGTGGCTGCACATTATAAACACGGTGCGAGTTTAGTGGTGGGTCGCGCTTTGGACGGCGGCGTCGTGTCATTAGTCGCTTGTATTGAGGATCATCAGTTCCAACCGAAGAATTATTGGAATGGTCGGTGGCGGTCCGTCTGGTCTTTGACGGTGGGTAGCGGTCCGGCAGAGCTGCGAGGAGTATTACGTGTGCAGGTGCATTACTATGAAGATGGGAATGTACAGTTGGTGAGTTCTAAGGAAGTTCGTGCTCCGCTTGTGGCGACAGGGGAGGCTGCTACGGCGAAAGAGTTCGTTCGACTGGTCTGCGACGCGGAGAATGCTTATCAGACTGCTATTTCCGATAACTACAAGACAATGAGCGACACAACCTTCAAGGCACTGCGGCGACAGCTGCCTGTGACACGTAGCAAGATCGACTGGGCTCGGCTTGTATCCTACACGATTGGTAAAGAGCTGAAGAGCCAATGATGTCCCGCCGCTGCGCTCTGAGCCGCAGCGGCCGCTCCACGCCTCTGTACATATTTGCATAAGAATAAATCTTGTTCAAACGTTTACGGGCACTGTGCGATGCTTCGTCATTGCATGGTGTGTATTTATCTTTGAATATATAGAGAAATCGCTATCGTAACTGTTGAATTTATTGCATTTTGTTACTCTCATTTAAGATTATTGACTTTGTCAATTGATCCAAGCAAGAGATAGTTGTCTATTATGTTGATTGAATATAGTCAACAAGCAATGTTCATTTATGTAGCACTGATGAAGCTGTACTTAGGTGTGGACCTATCTAGAGTAGCCCTCATACGTAGGTCAGTGGTTGTCAACATTTTTTATCACAATTTATTGAGAATTCATGTTGAAGAACCACTGTAGATCTATTAGAGAACATTATTGACTGAAACACCAATTTGCTTTCCAATAATGATTGTTGTGTGAGCAATATGGATATGTTTGCCTTTTCACTGTTGATTTGAAGCTATGTCAATTATATGGATAAAATATATTTTATTGATGCATAAATTCAATATGATTGTTAAATTCTGCGTAATGCAAAATTCCATCCAAGTCAATGTATCCAGTAAATCAGTATTACTTTGTTTTTATATTGCTTGCATGACAAGTTGTGTAGGAAGTTAAACAGGAAAGGAAGGAAGAAAGGTTTCTTATGGTGCATTTAATTGTAGTTAATTTAAAGAATTTGTCCACCTAGCTTTAACGCGGCGTGTGCGCGTACACACGCACTGCACAACATGTTACAATATTAATTTCAAAGAAAAAAGTGAAGAGGACTGTTGCTCAAAAACGGTATCTACAAACCAGAGAAAATATTTAAAAAAATGTCCATAAATTATGGCTTTGAGAGTGCGAATGGATGCGTAACTTTTTTTTATATATATGTAATAATTATAATGCCAATAAGGATTATTTTGTAATTATTATAATTATTTTAATAAAGTACTATAAAGAAATTGAAGTATTCAGTAATGTATGATTGAATTCATTTGAATAAAAATATATATTAAAATGTTGCTAACATCTGGTTTGTTTTCAATGCCTCTTAATAATAAATCATAGATTGAAAGCTTTAAAATGTATACCTTGTTTACCTCTTGCAAGATCTCTTCCCATGGATGTTGTAAATGGTGACTATGGGATAACAATGCTGCTACCACAAGTTCTGAGGCACTACCGCACAAAAGAGTGGACTCACCAATCCCCTTGGCCAATGTGGTATTTTAAGGCCTTACATCCCTCAAGCACAAGATGCATGAGGGGGCCCATGTCCAACAGTCGATACTGCAATAGGCTGGTTCTATTGCATTGTTCTTTACAAGTACATGAATTGAAAGAAATACAAAATGTTCATATGAGCAAAGGAATATTGTTGTTATGGACTTCCCTTTAAATTTTCAACTTAAAATTTCGTTATATCTAGATTCTGTTTAAACAAGTATCTGATCTGATTTTTATG
Organism: Sesia apiformis; assembly: GCA_914767545.1. NCBI lineage: Eukaryota > Metazoa > Arthropoda > Insecta > Lepidoptera > Sesiidae > Sesia > Sesia apiformis. Next base: position 1,577,566 of record OU611964.1, read on the forward strand.
ATAAAGCAAAAAAAAAATGTATTTCTTAAGATTCACTGTTTCAATATCTTGAAAACTATAAAATGCAATAAAAAGTACCTTTTCACAAATAGTGGTAATATTTTAGAATGCTGTATTATTTTTTTGACCAGATAAGCGCGTCTTGGTTTAGTTGGTCCAATAGGCTATATATCTCCTAGTAAAAACTATTTAGAATAACACCTTATAGTAACGGCGATGTTGCACTATTGAGCACCGAATGTAAATTATATAAAGAACAGGAGGTATTTAAGTACTGCAACGCCTTAAATCCTTAATGTCACTACATATTAAGCATCCCGTATATATTTAACTCGTTTCGCGCGAGTTATTGTATGCAATAGTGTGTAAATTAGGTATTGTCAGTGAATATTTGAACTGATAATGATGTGACTCATCGGGCTTGCCCCTCGACAATACAGCGCATATCACATATACCTATAGCTATAATAATCGTTGCTATATTGAACTCAATGGTTTTGTTTTCAATTAACAGAAGGATGACTGCATTCATTGCTATGTGATAATGAATTATGACATTTATTAATAATGTTAGACCATTTTATCAACTACCTCGAACGCGTGGTGCTGATGGCGATTATATGGTGTCGTTATTTTTCGACTTTATTCATTACTAGTTACTGCCAAGGGCGTAGTCAGGATTTTATCCATTGTGTGGCAAAAGCAAACAATGTTATCCAGGGGAGGAAAGCAAACAATTTTCTTATAATTTAAATGGCGTTATTGTAATGCATATAGTCTGTTACTTGCATATTCGTGGGACGGGGCAAGCTGCCCCACTGTGGCTACGCCTATGGTTATTGCTTGCGATTTCGTTCGCGTGGTCTACATGCATAGTAGCGTATGTCTTAATCCTGGTTACAATCTACCTATGTACCAAGTCTTCAACGAAATCGATTCAGCCGTTTTGCCGTGATTGAGTAAAAGGACATCAATACTTTCGCATTTATAAGTGGGATAATGCAATGAAAGCAAAATAAATAAAAAAATGTATAAATTTATGTTAGGTATTTTCTATTAGTCTTAATTTTTTCGGAAGTTCACTACATTTTTACTAAATGTGAATGTAAAACAACAATCGGTATCGTTATTTTTTACGTGACAAGGAAAAAATAGCCACGTGCGTCCTGCTTATGACGTACGGAGCTAAACGTGAACTTGGACCTGATCGATAGGAACCTAAGTTTAAGTCGTTCATCGTACTATTATTTACTATTATCATCAGCCTATATCTCTTCACTGCTGGATGTAGGCTTCCAGAATTAGCCATCATACACGATCTTGCGCTTTCTCATTCAACCGCTACAATTCAAGTCGGAGGTCAAGTCTTTCTGAGGATGTCCCACTCTGGCAATACCGCGCTTCCTAGTACGTGGTCCTGTGACAGACATCGACTGCTAATTGCAAATTCTACTTGCTAATTCTATGAGCTATGTCTGAGATTTTCATTCATTTTCTAACTTTATTTCAGTATTTCAGTGTTTATCCTGTAAAAAACTCCGAACATAGATGTTTCTCCGCAGCTCGCTGAGCGAATTTAAACTTATGTATAAAGCCTACTTCAGTCCACGTTTTCGTGATTGTTCTCATAAATTAATGGAAGTGTTGCTGCATACTCTTCTAACTAGTCTTAAGGCTCATTTAGACAAGGAAGAAATCTTGATGGGTTTGAGCGAGAATATTATTTAAGATGCTCGTTTGCGACCAAACTACGATTCTTGCCTGCAACTGTTCACAGGATAAAAATTCGATGATAACAGTTGTTTATACTAGCTTTACACTGATTTTTTTCACCTGCACGCGTTCTAGAAACTCTTGCAGATGAGCCTTAATAATTATAGTTTTTTTGTTTTGTATAGCTTTAGTGTATAGTCTTTTAGACTTAATTTAAAGTATTGTTTTATATAAAAGACCTATCATTGACGGTAAATGACACATTTCTCGCTACGCTTTAATGAGAACATCAACATTTTTACGATGTCGCGTCATGTCGACGATAATGCGTGGTTTTAGGTCACCAATGTACGCGACAATATAAACAGGTTTGTATACAAGATAGTTGTTAGGCTTACGAGATAGCGCGCTTCCCGGAAACTGAAATTGTAAATGTAACTGTTCTTTACAGACTTGAGTACACTCTTATATTAAATTGTTGGTATAGCAGGCTGCTCTGCGAATGAGTCATAAATATCGTTACAAAGAAAACATTGAGATTTTTTTAAGTTATGTTCATTAGAAGAATTTGTTATTTTAGAAATGTATAGGTAGGTACCTAAGCATTTTAAAAATATAGGTACCGTTTATTCGAAATGGACACCATTTCGTTTTATACAATCTTTCAAACGTTGTGGCCAGTTTTCAATTGAAACTCAATCTTTCCCTGGGAAAGTTGGCAACTGCTACCCTTATGGAGTGTTTTAGGGATTCCATAGTATCATACTATCTAAAACAGACCATGAATCATAATCGAGCGGATTAAGATCGGGACTAGATGAGGGCCAATATTTAGCTCTAAGGAATATTCCTTTCTAGCCACGCCTGTGTTGAGCGAGCCTTATGACCTGGTGCCTAGTCTTACTGAAAGGACCATTCTTGGTTATGGAACAGGGTGTTGTTACTCTGGAACTCTAAACTTCAACTCTAACGAAAAACTTATAATTTTGGAAGTGCTGTTTTAATTTAATAATTTAAAATTGTAAAATATGTGACGTCATACCAGGGGAGGGGAGGTCGCAGAAATGTGACGACCTGTGACAAGGACGGGGGGGGGGGGGGGGGCTCCAAAAATCATGAAATTCGTGTGACGTAATTTATGGACGGCCCCTTTACGACCTTCTCAAGAAACACTTGAGTCGACGTTTCAGTACCTTTTTCACAAAAATATGGTTCAGTTACTCATTGATAGTTAACACCCCACCAAACCATCACTAAAGTCGGATAATGGCCGCGTTGCACCCTATTCACCAATTAGCAGCTTCTCTAGAATTATGATCATAAATTTGATCATTTTGTTTGTTAAAATGTTTCTCAATGGTAAAAATTTTCTCGTTCCTAAAATAAGATTTGTCTGTGAGCTCCTTTTGCGTATCGCCGAACAAGTTGTTTTGATTTGTCAACCTTATTTTTCTATAAATTTACGTCTTTGGTAAGCAGCACTCCTAAACTATCTTTTAAAATACGTGACATGGTTCTGGGTGTTATATTCATCTCTCTGGATAAAATCTTGCTTCCGGACGGGATTTCTTCGGATTTTCTCCTTCATATTGTTTATAACCAATCGTCTGTTTAGTATCAATAATGCGTTGATGGCCAGACCTTTTTCTGTCACAAACAGAGGACGTTTCAATGTACATATCTACCAATATCCCGTTACACAAACATTCGGCTAATACCAAGCGGGTGGAGGGTTTTTTAAAATTTGCATTTGGCTCCACGTCTACTTTGTGTAATGCAATTACAGCAATACGGTTTTCTTTATCACTCCATTTTAATATTAGTAATATATTTAAAAATGGTTGGCGCCAAAATGAAAAAAAAAATACACGTACCTAATTATTTTTCACAGACAATGACAATTTCTGTCATTTGTGGTATTTAAGGCCAGACTATAAAGACTGCGACTATAAAGATTTTTAATCAACTGAAAAATGACAGAGGCGGAATTACAACAACACTAGAGCGTTCGCGCGTATAAATAGGGCGATGATTAATGAAATCAAAAAGAGTACTCTACCCGTATCCCTAAATATATACGCGTCAAACAGTTGCCGCCGCAACAAGTGTGTAAAGGTCATTTAATTTTAGTGCCGTAGATTCCAGGCCAACCGTATAATTGTTACGTAATGCAACACGGTATCACTCTAGTTTTGCGTACGGTTACGTGTATGTTTGTAATTTTTCATTTTGAACTTTTTGCAGTTTATTTTTTCAAGTTATTGCTACTTACTACTACATATTCTCGATTTCTCTGGGCCAATATTACGGATACGAGTAGACCAATTATCAATTAATACTGCCGGCAGGATTAATATGATAATGTGAGATATGTATATTTTTCAATTAGAAGTTATAATCATAATGGTATATAAATGTATCACTTTGGATTTACAATAAAATAATTAAATCTTTAAATCGGTCAACCAGATCGGAGGACCCACCCACTGCGTTTCCTGGTATGTGACTTCCATCCAAGGATTCGTCTCGACCCGTTTGATAACCGATTATTCCAGTTGGTAGTGCCTCTGGTTGCTGTGTAAAAGTCCGGGCTCGACTCCCGATCGGACATTCATTTGCTTAAAAGAACAATTAAAAACTTAAAAGTTCAGGTTTAGGTGGTGTGTTTATATTTGTGTCTCTTGACCCATCCTAGTGTGGCCTACTATGTGTTCCGTTGTTGTTGTGTCACTATGTTGTTGATTCCGCAGCAGATAAGGCCTGCCCTTTGCCACTTCTTTATCCGTGAGCTATATCGCGGACTTTAGCTCTTTGCTGAATTTTGGTTTTGCTTTTTATCCTACGAGTATAAAGAAACTTCAAACATAGTGCTCTCCATATCTGAACGATTTTGAATCTGTGGCACAGGTCAACCGCAATGACCAGTGCGAAGTTTTAAGGCCAGTAAATCATGGCAACGCAACGGTTGGCCTGATTCACTATTTGATGTCATATATTTTTAGAAAGGGGCAGTCAGTCTCATTCCCCTAGGTGTTTTGTTTGCCCCACTCCCCCCCTTGTTTGTTTTTACTGTAACTTTTGAGGGCACCCAAGTGTTCTGCGTTAGAAATGGTTTCGCTATTTAGTTCTCATTCTTGTCCCGTACCACTGAACACCTATTTTTAAATAATCACTAGTTTGGTGGTTAAGGAAAATATACGAATGCTCGTGAATTAAATGTAATCGAAACGAAGTTAGTATTTCGTTGATTTTATGCTTGATTTCGAACTGATTAGTTCCATAGCAGCGATGTGTGGAATCGCTATTCACCCTGGAGGATTATTCTCGATTCATATTGGCATGTATCACGGATGTCCATGGACTGTCCCATTAACTTAAAACATATTCAATCTTTATCTATGTAGCTTCAAAAGTCAACTTGCAATACAATGCAATCAGTCCTTTCAGTATTCACTGCAGGATTTGGGCCTCCTTATGCATATTGACCTGTGCATAAGGAATAAAATACTTATAAAACATCATTTTTACCCATGTATTAAAATAATAATATTACATATAAAAGTTGGTATGCCTGTTCAAGTGATCGACATGAGAATTCTGGGATAAAAATCCGTAACAGTTCAGGTAATGGAACTTCTTATAGGTATCCTATTTAGGTACATTAGACAAACCACGGCTCATTATTTTAAATGTATAATCGATTATTATGTATTTTTAACTAGAAAATTCTTTTTTCTAACGTAGTTTAGTTCTTGCAACACATGAACGTGCGTCTGACATGCTGGTATTGATTGGTGTGTCCGCGTAAAAGTAGGTACTTTATGACAGTCACAAATATACCTTTAAATACTTACGTTGACGCGGAAGTTACCTAACATTTATACCCACAAGTAAAGTCGACGCGCGTTCATGGGGCAAGAATTGCAACGGTAAATGTTTTACCATAGGTAGGTAATGAGGAAAATAAAAATAAATTGCGGTTTTCATTCTTTATTCACAGCCCGTAGTGGCGATGACACAATTATTAACTAATTCATGCGTAATGGCAATAAATAAATCTTATAATAATATGCTTACCTACTTATTAATATCTGTTAGACAAATTGTAGAGTGTAGAATTTTGTTTCCTTTTAGAGGTCTAAATAGATAGTCAACGTTTGAACCAACGCATAGTCACTTACAACTAATTATTATTAACATATACAATAGCCGTCTAGGTATCGATAACCGCAAACACAAAGTTGTACAAGAAATATTTTTATTCAGTAAGAGTAACCACTATAATTTAAACCACAAAAAAGGATTTCAGTATAAAAATATACATAACAATATCTACGTAAATATAACTTACTTGCTTATTCATAAATGCGTATTGTATCAATAAGTTTCATCCATTGACCTTCAAGATGCTTTGCACCATATTGTATTCGCAAATATTAGGTAATTAAAATTTACTGCACAACCTGATATTTAAATGAATACTTTTAAGCGTATTCATAGACTTATTTCAATTAATATCTTAAAATTATGTCTATAAAGGATAACAAAACAGAATTTAGATAGATGTGTAAGTATACGTCGCAGTTATGAGATCTGGGGTTTTGATCAAATCTAATTAGTTTAGTGATATGATGAAATGTTAAATAAGTGTCAATGGGTATTTTATGAAATGTACAGATAGGTATTATAGAATAGTATGTCTGTTTATTTTTACTATTTCCTAATAAAAAGCTACTTCTTTTATAAATATAAATTAAAAATAATTTTTTATAAATAAAAAGCTTTTATAATATAAATATATATGGATCGAACTGCCTCAAGAGGTCTTTCCGTTACGCTGCGATATGGGGCTCTTCAAAAGAGCTGTGAACAGGATTTTGCAAGGTCGACGGCACACCTGCATACCTCTTGGTGTTACAGTTGTCGATCCTAGTAGACGCAACTTTTTTGGTTGATTCAATATATATATAGATAGATAGATACTTTCATGACTTCATTATATAACATCATCTAGATACATAACCGTGATGACCCTGTATTTTAAAATTACAGATTATCACAAAAATATCCTGTAACACCCGGGATTATTATCCTTCAGAAAAATGGCAACAAAATCAGCCCAGTAATTGCCAAAATTAGCCAAAGATTACCTTCATATAGACATATATAATTATGACATTATTTGAGATTTACTGTCGATTCTAGTTCTTCAGATATTGAGACTAGTGAAATATATAAAATAAATAAAAAAGAACATAGTTTTTTTGTCTTGTTTAATCTTAATAATAATATGTTTTTAATCCGAATCTTGAAACGACGAAACTTTAAGTTCGAAAATATTAACCAAAGTCAATAACTCCATATCGAGTATAAGTTCCCTTGCTCAGATAACGTCACTTTATAAACATAGAATTTTGTAATAATAATGGAATAATCTATTGTTTTATTTTGAAGTTCTAACCAGTTGGGCAATTAAAAGTGCTAACAGTTGGTAGGTAGGTACTAGTTTTCGTAGAATGGGCGGTAGTAGTATGAGAGTCCACCTTGAGATATCCTCCAGTGTGTTGGGAATGTCCGAGAACTGTCATACGTTGGTGGACCTAGTAGTATTGGTATACTTTCTAAAAGAAAAAAGTTGACTATTATATATATATGTAATTTCTTAAAAATTCAATTATTGGAAGGTATTTCAAAATAAGATTTAGGGCCGTTCTCACTACCTCCTGATACTTTATCAGAAGGTATCAGAAAGTCAGTTATACTTTATCACATTTAACTGTTATCTATCAGATTGTTAACAGTTGCTTTATCAGAAGATACCTTATGAGAAGGTGATGAGAAAAGCTCTAAATTGTTATATACTATAAGACACGGTTTAATAAATGATTCTTAAAACGCGTATTTAGTTATTAAAGTCACTATGTATTTTAGTGAACTCACTAAAAAATATTATTATTAGTGAATTAAATTTTACTCCCCATCTAGTCTAATACCTTTTCCAAATCCTGCTTCCAAAGTCCCCAGTAGGTAAAGAGTGTATATGTCAACGTTCGTCATTATTGACAGCTTTCGACGCATATCGTGACAAAAAGTGCAATAGTGGGGATTTTACTTAAAGGCTACAATTTTACAATCTCCTTTATTTTTTTAATTTCTGACCTGTTTGTGGAAATACAGCAACAAAATTATCCGGCGGTCGAACAACAGATGGTACAGGACCTTCCACCCCAGCTGGCACTTCTAAATCTTTATCCGTGTTGATCACGTGGAAATCTGATAAGTTCGGATTGTCCACTTCTGGTTTGTCGAGACTTTTTCCTTGTTCATTGTCTCTGGCTTCGATTTTGTGGTCGAATGTTGGTGTTTTTGGTATTTCATTGTAAGATTCTTTTATAGGTTCGATGATGGAGTTATGTTCAGTAGAATTATTTTCTTCTAAAGTAGACTTGCCAGTAATGATTACTTCTGTTTTTTTAGAAATTTCTGTATCATTGTGAGCTTTAATTTCGTCTCCTTGATAAGTCATTTCAATTTGACTTTGGGTATCATTGGTTAATTTGTTTTTCAAATGATCTTTGTTTTTATCATCTGTCTGTGTTAGATTGTCATAAAGTGGATCTTCTAAAGGTATTCCTTCAGGTATGTCTTCAAAGGAGAATTGATTTGATATGAGAATTTCGCCATTGTCGTCTAGAGATTTGGCTTTAATGAATAGGTTGTCAGATGGTAAGTATTTGTCGGGTCCGTGGGATATTCTTGGTAGGCACTCTTCTGGGATTGTGTACATCTGAAATACACAATTTTAGGTACCTATTCAGTAAGTCAAGCTATGCTTCTTTGATGATAGTTTCATTTGCTCAAAAGATATTGAAATAAATAAGTATATAAAAGAAATGAATACTCTCGAGTGTTCATTTGAGCTCTTAATAGCTCAAGTACGTTGAGAGCAGCTAAAGTATACTCCTAAATTAAAAAATATCTGTTGCGGATATTTTAAATTCAACCTTGTCAAATAGGAGTCATTTATTTATTCATTCACGATTTAGATTTATTCAAGATTTAATTTAGATTTTTCATATTTTATAGGAAGAAAGTGGCAGACGAACAGATAGTCCACGTGGTGGTAAGTGTCTTTCTCGCCCTGCGACATCCGCGATTCATGCCAACACCAGTTCAAAATGACAAACGTTGCCACTCGGATGTACTGCTTACCTTTAGAGATTTAGAAAAAGGGTAGAAAAAAATATGAATATGGAGTTTTCCTAATCGCACCATACCTTCCAATCATTCTGTAAAGTTGTGTGTATAAGTCGTTATTCGTGCACTTACGAAGGTAACCTATTAGTTCTTTTTCAATACAATACTGTCCCGTGTCTATAGTATAAGCTGTCCTCATTAGCAGGATGTTCAACTTTTCAGAACCTTCGCATTTCCGCTTTTGTTTGCGGGAACAGAAGCGGCATTATTTGACCCGTGAAATCATGGCGCCCTTCATTACGACTGGACCCTATATTCAAAATTTTGCAAATATTTGGAATTCATCTTAATCTTCACGATAAAGAGATAAGTCGATTTTATTCGCATTATTATTCGATTTCTGTTTTGGATTACAAATAGTGTACAATATTATAAATCATTGGCTACATAGGTGTTTGTGTGATTACAAACTTTTTTGCGTTCGTGTGTAACAATGCTCTTTCGAGTATTCTTTTTTACCAAACTTCTTGATATTAAATCCCTGGGAACGGATCGCTAATGAAAACTTAAATTTAAATTCGCTACTAACGTCAAATGTCTCAGCTCTGACTACTTATATATTTTTGACGTGCCTAGACTTGACGTATAGATCGCTGGTTTGCGCATGGAAATAAATCGCCCGTTTGGTTTGGGCGTGCTTTTAGATCAAAAGACGGATAACGAGTGAAATGATTGAAAGCGCAGGTATTTGACATTTGGAGTGATGATTACGAAACTTTGAAATTTAGGACTGTAAATGGCAGAGCAAATAGAATTGTAGAGTACTTTTCAAGGTTCGCATTAGCGGCCAGTAGGGGCTCTTTAGGAACTTAGAAGCAAGAAGACCGGTATTGTACGCCTACCCGGCAAGCTATAGTGGACCAATTTATAGTTTTGTGATCTATCGTTTTATTTTCCTATAAGTCAACAATAAATGCCTCAAGAGGTCTTCCCATTAAACTACGACATGGGGTTCTTCAAGAAAGCTGTGAATAGGATTTTGCAAGGTCGGCGGCGCGCCCACATACCCCCTGGTGTTGCAGGTGTCCATGGGCGGCGGTGACACTTACCATCACGTGGGACCGCTTGCTCGTCCGCCTACTTTTTATATAAAAAAAAATGATTTGAATTTAAAACACAATGCTTCAAATGTCACATAGATGTCATATAATGTCAGATAACTTCATATAAAGTCAATATAAAGGTTCCTCACCTGTGTATCGTTGACGTTGGTCCTGTAATAGTCCACGACCCTGGCGTAGGCTGGTTTGGTCTTAGTCTTAGGTCCCACGGCGTGTATGTTGTAGCACTGGTGACCGCCGCGACCTAAAGTGTCACTTCCGTCCTTGGTCCCAAGGTATAAAGTCGCTCGTCCGCTGTTCGGTGTTAGTTCTATGCGGCGAAGTACTGGAAGAAAGATTAGACTTTTTTTAGAAGATGACAGACGAGTAGATAGTCTAGGTATCTGAGGATAAGAGGGAAATCCGTGATACATGCCGACAACAGTCAAGGACGACAAACACTGGCACGCCGCGTGTGTGATGGGTTTGTGAATTAAAAAGAATAATTATGCTGGTCGAACGACGGGATTTTTTTGAATATAAAGTACAAAATTAATATTCTCATTAAAATACATAACATTTTACTCAGAATTATGAACGGAATGCCTTCATGCCTTCAGACCCTTTATATAGACTAAAGAGACATGGTATATTTTTGAGACTATGTTGCCATTCTGAGTATTAACTGGTGGCTATTAAATGAAATTGTCACACTGGATTATAGTCGATATCTGATGAGTCTAATATGCGGCAAAAAACATGATGTGCTGGATGTAAGAACAGGCTGTGTTAGGCTTCGCAATTAAAAGGACTAGATGTAATGAAACTGTGAAATTACGTTCGTTGTACAATTATTCACATCTCTTGGAACGTACACGTAATTGACGCTACGTATCGCCCCCGAGGCTGCGTTCAACAACATTGAATTCCTTTACAAGTGATGTCATTACTTATACCGATTCCTGTGTTTTAGTTATAACACTCACAAGTGTTTGGCTCGTGCAGCTGTGAGTATAACAGTGGTGCATCAGCTCCAAAACCTCCAGGCAGAGCTACTTCCAGCAGAGCCATCTCCGGGAACGCGCCGCTCCATAACACGCACGCCTGCGTTATATTAACTGTTAGAACAACTTGGAACAAATGGTGTGATTGACATGAACAAATACAAATATTTGGAAATTTTTATTACACAGCGTGTAACTGTACCTTATCCAAAACCTGAAACCATGGATTGTGCTCATGATTCTGAGTTAACTGACACATAATATTACATTATTCTTTTGTCGGAAACTCACATTTCGGACTTTTTATGTGCTAAGCTTTAATAAAAAAATGCTAATATAAATCTGATATTTTGCAAAAAAGATTATTAAAATTTTCATGTCAACGAGCTTAGAATCATTAACGGAATCCAAAGTTTCAGTCTTTGGGGAAGATTCGGTTGAAGGCATTACAATGTGTGACCCTACAAAATGATAAACGTTGGCCCTCGGATGCAGTGCCTATCTTTGAAGATTCAGGAGTAAATTAAGGGAAACATAACTTTTACTAGTAGACTGATGTCATGTACCTATGGCGCTGTCCATGTGCGGTGGAATTCACTTACCATCAGATGGAATGTCGCTCATTTAGCGCATTACTGATGTGCCATTCCCGGGCATTATCCCGATAATGGGAAATTTCTCAAAAAAAAATCCCAGAAATAATACATGAGTATGCGGCATCTCCAAATGGGTGTGAGAAACATTTAATTGTTGATCCATTATCCTTTACTGCTCGTTATGCCCTGTTATAATTCTGATGTGTACGACTGTGACATGATATCGTTTAATTATATACTCTTATTATGTTGTCGATGTTTGTTTAGTTCTGCCAAATTAAGAATAAAGGATAGTGACTCAACAATTAAATACTGTGAATGTACACGTTGGCGCGACATATAAGTTTAAACCATGTACGTTGGAGATAAAGTTCACTATTAAAATAAACACCAAACAGCCCACTTGAGGTACAGTCGCATCCGGTACAGTCATGTAGGCAGCGCATCCGGGGGCGTGCCAACTTTTGTCATTCTGGACTGATGTTGGCATTTATCGCAGATGTCTATGGACGACAGTGTCCACTTACCATCAGGTGGACGGTATGCTCGTCAGCCGCCTTTTTTCTATTAAAATAAAACAAACCAGAGTTGCCAACCGCCAAACAAACAAAATGGCGCGAAATTTAAATCCAGCGCTTAATCTGGGACAGCCTATACAAAGGAATAATTTATTTATTTTATAGGAAGTTTAAGTAGAGATTCTGTTCAACTCGAGACGACATAATGTGATGTATAATGCACCCCCCAGTTCGTATTGCACTGACCTGAATAACGGCAGCGCAGAAGCAACTATTGTTGTTCGCGTCGCAGTCGAATGTTCCATCCGTATAAACGGACACTTGCGCCGCGAGCGACTTGTGCGAGTTCTGTTCTGATGTGAGCGAGTTGTACGAGCGAGTCGCTTGCACCAGCGCACATCCAGAACCTAAACACATTTATACTAAATCTACAGCAACAAAATTTAGCGCTAAGTGATCAACTAGGCTAGGCAGCTAAAAAGACAACTTTAATTTGATTTGAGACAAATGATGTAAAAACTCGCGCCACGAGCGGGAAGAATTTCGGTCATAGACATGGGGTCAGCCAAGACTGGACTCAAAGAGATTTGTATGAAATCGTAGCACACCGACCATTTTACTAGACCCCCTCCTATTATAACATGAGGAGTCTAGTAAATTTATATCTCAGTCTTTGCTGACCTCATGTCAATGACCGAAATTCTTCCCGCTCGTAGCGCGCGTTTAGACATTTACCTTCAACAGCAACGCTGAGTTTGCTACCAATGCCCATCTTCATCACGTCTGGTATTTTTGATTTTGTACTCAGTTTGACAGTTTTCACAGTAGTGCTTCGAGCTGTCACTGTCAAATTGGCAGGAGTCCAAGGTTGGATCGATGACCAAGTGGTTATGGCTTCTAGAGCTACTAGAGTATCCTGAAATAGCAGATGATGGGTTTTATATACTGTTTTAGTAACACTGGTTTGGTTTCACGGAAAACTTTAATGAAATATAACAAAGATTTATGACATTTCATTAATAATGTACAGAGTATGTACATGTACATGTATCAGCCTATAACGTCCCACTGTAGGGCACAGACCTCTTCTTAGTAAATCACTGGGTGGTTTCGGGCCGTAATCCACCATACGGGTTTCCTCACGATGTTTTATCTCACCGCCGAGCTAGTGACATTTTAAAAAGTCCGTACCAGTGGTACGGGCCGAGGCCGAGGATCACACGATCACACGAATGTGGGTGAGTATAGATTATATCCCTAGGCTATCGCCGCTCAATAACATTCGATTATAAATAATTAATTAATTATCACGTTAACTGCCAAGGTGTATATTAATAAAAGGTTTTTTTCGTACACAAGTGCTTAAGTTTTCCTGTCCAAAAATGACTCCCCGTATATGTGATGGCAACTCCCAGGTTGAGAAACGGAGTACAGAGTAGTGTTGTATAAGTGAGCGCCGAGCGTTCAAGTGCTGATTGAACGCTAATGCACTTTGAAGACTCAAGCATTTTAGTCCGAGTTTTTAACATTTGACGTGCTTAAAACATAAAAATTAAAATGGTTAAGCTCGAGTCTAAAATAGATAAAGTTTTAAGGATCCTTGGCGGTGACCATCCCATTCAAAATTTTCCAAACGCTTTCTCCAAATCTATTCCTAGATCTCTAAAGCTAGGCAGCATTACCTATTTCTTGTAATGCAGTTTCAACACTTGTTTAGAATAGGTAATTTTCATGTAAATGAAACATGATAAGTAATTGAAATAGGTATTACCTGCGTGGCCACAAATCCCCCGGCGGCATTTCTGTGCGTGGACAGCCAGCGTATAGCGGCGCGCGCGTCGTGGGCACACGTCGGTAATAATGCTTGTGGACACGAGGAGAGAGCCAGTATGCCGTAGCTCGTCGCCTCTATTGACGTTGATAAACTGCCTGGAATGATTATTATTTAAAAGTAATAATAATATTAATCCCCTTTATTGTATAAATTACATACATGGTTCATTAGCACATTCTGCCAGTGTCAAATTTTCTTCATACTAAACAATTTTAAAGTTTAAAACATATCCTGTCAACGTACAGCCCCGTTAGTATTCGCTCTGTACAGTAGGTTTACTGAGGATAGAACAGGACTCCTTGGAAGCACACGGAAAACGCAGTCCCACGCTTTTATTTGATTATCACAAACACCAAACGGCACAAACTGATTATCACACACATTAGTGGGACTGTCACAAACAGGCACGAGAAACACTTTGAAGTTTAATAAACTATCACTATTAAACTACAAAACGCCTAATAGGTAGGACACAATTTTTACAATAATCAAACAAAAACCCAATTTCACTTCTCGAATTGCCGCCAAAAAGACCCAAGTTTTGTCTCGAACATGTAACAAACAAGACATAGACATTTGTTTTTATAGGCAAGTAGGCGGAAGAGCAAGTGGCCCACGTGAGTGGTTACGGCCGCCCATGGACGCCTTCAACACCAGGAGGTATGCGTGTACGTCGCTGACTTTGCAAAATCCTATTCACAGCTTTCTCGATGAACCCCATATCGCAGCGTAATGGAACGACCTCTTGAGGCAGTTCGTTCTACACCCTACGGGTTCGCGGTATAAAATTATTTTTGGACCGAACAGCGACACCTCCATATCGAGGAAATGCGGATACACCGCAGTTCCGTGGCGGGAGGTGCGATGAAGAAGTATTTCTTTACTATTTCAGAATGTTTTACCATAAAAGAAGAGAACTTACCAGTCTCCCACCACACATAATCAATGTTCCTTTTGGCCATCCTCAAAAGTTCCAGCAACTCCTTCATTTCCTCATCTTTCTGTAGTCCAGCGCCAACAGTGTGCCGTCTCTCCCAAAGTAAACTTGCTTCGTTGGTTTTTCTTAATTCTTCTTCATATCTGCAAGTTATTGATTTGAGAATTATCTAACTATATGACTTACCGTGTGGTGTCGGCCCACCAAAATCTCTTCCTGTGGGTGGATACCATAAGCCCTGAGGAACTAAACCACTTCTAAAAGAGTGAACTAGCTGATACGTTTTGCCAGCGTGCCGTAAGGAGACCCGTGTCCAGCAGTGATCGGTATTCACTGGTATGCTGGTATGCAACCATGTAACATATAACTGCATATAACTATCACTTACATATGTATGTACTTACACTGATGTTTCTAGTTATTCACAAGATATGACTACTACTATACAATTGCTTTGTACCTACTAATAAAATTTTAAATAACGAGAATATGAATAAAGGAAGTATTCTTTATTGAAAAAAGATGGCAGACGAATGGACTGTCTACCGGGTGGATTGATATCCATAATATCTGTCAACACCAATCTTTTGACGTTTAGGATTGGATTTACAGAAAAATAGGAGAGGATGGAGAACTCAATATAGCATTAATTGTTTTATACCTTAGCAAGAGCCAGCACGGTGGGTTATTGCTGTAAAACTCAACGTCGGTTGGTAGTGTTACTGTTCACTCTTTCAAGACACTAGTGGTTTTAAAATCCGTCATCAGTTGAAGATGACAAACGTTGATACGCCCCCGGATATGCGATCTTACCTTTGACGATTTAGGAGTGGATTTAGACAGCGTCGGCTCTAGTCCATGTAGCGCCCGGGTGCAATCAATACCCTGGCGCCTTCTAGTAGGCGTGCGAACACGGGCGGAGGGTCTTTGAGAGCGCCCCCTAAAACCATGCGCCCGTGTGCGCCGCACACCCTGCACTATAGGTAAAGCCGGCTCTGGATTTAGAAAAATAATTGGGGAGGAAGTAAGTAGGTATAACGGAATGAGATTCATTCAATTACACTCCCCATTCGTGTAATAAGCGTGTTGGTCACGAATAATAAATACGTAGATACAAATAATTTACTGGGATGTATTTGGGAAGGATCGGGAATGAATAAGGAGTACAGTGCCATAGAGATGAGCAATAATGAATGTGTAATATTAATTACTGACAATAACTGGTAGGGGAGAGTGCATGCTGCATTCCCACAGCCGCTGGGCGCACTCGACTGGCGACGTTACCCCTATCACAGAAGACTACCTTGAAATGTACTGCATGTCCTACTTTATCGTATTTCCCCAATGTACGTACCTACGTGTTTCGGTAGTGAGTGAGATATGCCAGAGCCCATTTCCATCCCATCCTATCCCTCCCCATTTTTCCAATCCATTCCTTAACCTGCAAAGGTAGGCGGCGCTTAAAAAAAACTTTTCTATTCTATAAAAATTCTATACTAGTGACTTTTTCTATAAAAATAATAACTGCATGGAAATCATGTCCAAGTTCCTGAAGGTTATTGACCAACGAGCAGATACTGAAAAGATCAAGAACTCGTAATTATCTTTACATCGGTTATGGCTTACCGTTAAGAAAGTTTGCTTGTCTGAGATCTAATCTATACGAATGTTTGTTCGTCTAACTAATGTTTTGTTCATAAAACTAATAAAAACAAAAACATTCACCTGTTTAGCCTCATAAAAGTATAAGCCAGTACAGCATGAGCGTACACCTTGTTAGGGGACTTGGTCTTGAGGGGTGGTAGAGCACGGAGACACGACAGGGTGTTGCGGAGCACCCTCGAGGGGATGATGGTAGAACTTTCTACAAGGGAGGTGATCACATAGGCTGTGAGGGCCACGCTAGCTATTTCCGATTCCTCGTCTAGACCGCCCTGGAATGGGGGTAATTGATTTTTTTAGTTTTACTTATGCGTAAATTTTAGCGAGAATTAAAGGACTTAGGGTCTTTCTCACCACCTACTGATAAACTGTCTGATAGGCTATTTGGCATTTATCCGAAGGATAGTTGTTATATTTCTGTTTTCAAGATTTCAAGTTTCTGCTAACCTATCAGTTTCAGCTAGATTTAATTGTCAGATAACTTATTTACCAGATTGTTAACAGTTATTTTATATTTTATCAGTTTATATTATAAGTCTTTTAATTCTCGTTAAAATTTGCACATAAGTAAAACCATAAAAATAAAATACTAATGAATGTTACAGGTGAAGAAAATAGCATTAATTTACGAGGAAATTTCATTCCTTGTGTCATGGGTTTACGTAAGATCAACAAAAATTATTTATCAGCCCCAAAGGGGTATCGCGCACTGTTTGTCCTAAAAACCCTTTTACACTGCGATGTATGGAAGGAACTGCCTTATCAAGGGCTTTATGGTAACTCCCACCAAGATTAAAAATTCTTTAAATGGAATCCAGAAACTTTTTCAAAGCAGATACCGATTACATAATAAGATTTTATAAAACACGGCTCATAGGTATCAATTTTAAGATTAAAAAACGTCTGGCCTCGTTACCCCTCTCCCACAGAAGACTCACCTTGCTGCGTTTCCCATCCCATCCTATTTTATCCCTTCCCATATTCCCAACCCTTTCTCCAAATCCATACCTACATCTACATCTCCAAAGGCAGGCAGCGCATCCGGGGGCGTGCCAACATTTATAATTCTGGACTGATGTTGGTATGTACCGCGGGCGACAGTTACCGACTAGACTGTTTGCAGACTAGACTGTTTCATCCGACCACAAAATTCTTTTTACAACGCTTTATTGAAGCTAGCTTTTTAACGCCACACTTACAGCTTACACTAGGATTCCAGGATCTAGGATTCTAGGATACGAACATATACTACCAATACCTCAAAAATGCCTTTACAATACCTTTAAATAGAAGCCAAAAAGGTCCAGTTTTTAGTGCTGATAGACTAGATCAGGTTCAATTATCTCACCTTCAGTTCCTTGTGGAACACTTGCCCCTCGTTCCTGAAGCATCCATTTTCCATTTGTTGGTTCAATAGCCACCTTTCGGCCCGATCTAATGCCGGAGGTGCTGGTACACCTGGTGATAGAACCTGAAAGATAACTTTATTTTTACAACAGCGAAAAATTCCCAAAGTTGACTATGGTTAAATTCACAAATATAGAGAAATATATAACGCAAGCTATGGGTCACTGCATGCCCGAAGTTGGCGCTAAGCTTCTATTTCTCGCGCCGCTCGTCCTAATTGTTGTCTAACTGTTTAATTGCGCTATAATTAATTGTAAAAATTCGTCAAAACTGGTAAACCGAGTCAAGGGAGACGTTTCGTTTCGCCGGGGAGTGGTTTCCCGTCATTAAAATTTACTCGTGAGGTGACGCACTTGGTTTTCATACAACTTACTCGTTTGGCTTCCATATAATATCACGAACTTGCGTCGTCTATCTATATCTTTTGTAATATTGTATAATTTGTAATAATGGAACAAATAGAGGCGTAAAAACAATACTTTTTTTTTAAACTACGACATGGGGTTCTTCAAGAAAGCTGTGAATAGGATTTTGCAAGGTCGGTGGCGCGCCCTCATACCCCCTGGTGTTGCAGGTGTCCATGGGCGGCGGTAACACTTACCATCACGTGAGACCGCTTGCTCGTCCGCCCTCTTCTCTATAAAAAAAAAAAAAAAGAAAAACGAGCAAAAATGGTTTAAAAGAAATATGTAAAGGTTATGAACATGTAAGGTTTAGTTGTGGTGTCTAAAACGTTCGCAGTCCTTACTCAAGCCTGGTGCCCGCGACGCGGTTGGGCGGCGCGCGTAGATTAAACGATATACTAGAATTGCACATTAAATTATGAAAAAAGAACTATTGTAAAAACTGTTACAATCGATTCTACTGTTAATACTGGACAACCTATTTCCAGGTCTTGCATTGTTTCAGTGACACGTAATATCTATATATCAGTTGGACGGCTGGTGTCATTATGGTCCGTAAATTGAGATGCAAGTATTTATTTCACTTAACCTGTATGATAGCAGTTCAAATCCCAGAGGATTCCACACTAAAATCCCAGTGGTTTCAACATTTTATTACTGCGATTGATGACCAACCTTATGAGCTTTCCGAAGGTACCGCAAGGAGAAAGCCGTAAGCCAAGTCGAGGGAGTGGAATCTGATGAACCGAAGGCACTGAAACCTCCGGATGGATGCAAGTATTGGAGTTGTCGAGTGAAACCTGACACAAAAAGAATATTAAAAAAACATGGTTCAGGAGATTCTGACTAATATTTCTCATAAATTTAGGTGGCAGTGAAATGGCACATTGATTGGAAGTGGTTTATCATTGTTTACATCGCTTGTAACCGCTGCATCGCTTACAGCTTACTCGTATATGTATGTAAGAGGCAATTTAGATGCAATTTCTCCAAGTTTAAGTATAATATGAGAAGCAAAGAAGCAAATGATTATAATTTTGGTTCGCTTAGACAACTAGTGAATTGTATTACTAACAGTCTTACTACTGTCAGTAGTCGCCGCCAATTAGCCCAGTAATAATGTACAAAATTTTCACTAACGGACACATCTTTTGGTGGTGAAGCCAATTTTTAGAATTTCTACTAATGTCTCTTTCTGTTAAAAATCCGACGAGGTCAATCAAAAAGGGGATTGGGACAACCCCCTATATTGATTCTTAGGGTTTGAAAACGATTTTTTGTTAATTTCTCGGTTTTATGTATTTTTTCGTAAAAATTGGTTATAACTATATCATTGTGAAATATGTAAGCATATAGTACAAAATTATTCGATAATCATTCTTATTATAGGGTCATAATTGAAAACTATTTATCGTAGAAAAAATTCATTATACAAAAGTTGAAGATAATTTTATTTTTAATAACATTAATAATAACCATTTTTTTATAATTTGCAAATACTCCTAAAAACCGCAACCCCCTAAAATCAATGTAGGGCGTTGTCCTAACCCCCCTTTTTGATTGACCTCGTAGGATTTTTAACAATATGACTCAATTGTATATAATAATTTTAAATGGGCTTCTCCGCCAAAAAATGTCTTTATTGATAGACATTTTTACTGGACTAAATAGCGTTTCTTTAATCGGTAAAACTACGGAATTCGCAAGGAAGCAAAAGTCACCGCAATTGCTCATATAATGAAGTGAATAGAAATACTAGTCACATCACATCTACTGCACGTAAAGTCTGTTGCAGAATGAGCAATCCGATGCAGTAGATGCAGTCTTAGAATGAAGATCATATACTGGAAAACGCAGTGTGGAACACTTTCCAGTCAGGAAGACTAGCAACTTGAAGAAACTCGCTGGTAATGGACGTGTGGTGGCAACATTTTGCTTCGCCGCTGCACCGTAACTGAATACCCATTGGTTCTCCTGTCGGCCAATCGCGAGAGAGGGCAATGTGCTGACAGGATGTCAGGTGGTCATAATGTATTTTATGTTTCTTGTAAATAAATAATTGTAAATACACTAAAGACGAATCAGAATAGTGGAAGAGCCATTAACAGTGGTGAGACACAAGTGGTTATTACCTCAGTCACAACTTTCTTGTCAAGGTTGTTTAGAAGAAATTGCTAGAAAGTAATAAGACCACCTGGTTGTATTTTCTTCTTATAACATTGTTTTTTTTTTAATTTTTATCATAATGTGACAAATATACAATAAAGAGTTTAATTAGGCTATGGTATGGTGGTAAATAATGATGTTTACCTCTAGCAACGTGTTCTTTAGCGGAGGTAGCTGCAGTGGAGCGCGGTTCGAGCTGAGTGAGCGCCAGCAAGTTGGTGGCGAGTCGAGCCATGTTCTGTTCGCCGCAACCACGTGGAAGCAACACCAGGGAATCTGCGTCCTGGAATGTACAATAAAAAACAAGCATGAAAATTAAGTGGCACAGGGATTGTGCAGTGTGGTATCAGCCAGCTATAAAATAGGACCACCTCATCAATTCATTTGGTATTCGTAAATGGCGATTAAAGTATAATAAAGCGGCTAACAAAAGCTGTGAGGAACTACATCTATACAAGAGTGGACTCGTCAACCCTTTCGGCCAGCGTGCTGTTACAAGGCCATACATCCCTCATGCACAAGACAATGTACATGAGAAAGCCCACGTCCAGCAATTGATACTGAAAATGTTGGTTGCATTGCATTGGTACAGACAGAAAATATTTATCTAAATATTATTACAAATTCGTGTTCTTTAAAGAAACAAATTTAATGACAAGTATAAAAAATTAACAGCTAAGCAGGAATACATCTAGTCGATAGCACTAAAGACCACAGGGTTAACCCACAGAAATAAAGGGATAGATAATGCAAGCTGTCCGTCGCAGCGTATCCCGAAGTTGGTGCAAATGCATCTACTTACTTCTCACGCTGCTCGTCGTTGCTACAAGACACAAAATGGCCTAATTGCGCTACAATCAATTGTAAAAATTAGTCAAAAAGTGAAGCGAGTCAAGAGAGATATTTCGTTTCATCGGTGAGTTCTACTATAGTATTGAATATTATAGTTGATAACATTGTAGGTAATTAAGGGCCACACCGCACTACCGGTTAACCGTCAGCGGCTGGCCGTTGCGGCAAGCCGCAGTACTTCCGGCTAACCGCTAGACTGCTGGCCGTTGCGGCAGGCCGTAGTACTTCCGGCTAACCGCTAGACGGCTGGCCGTTGCTGCAAACCGCAGTACTTCCGGCTAACCGCTAGACGGCTGGCCGTTGCGGCAGACCGCTGCCATTTTTACCATTGCGGCCCACCGCACCTCAGTATATTCTTTACTTTATAGATTCATTATATGATGATTGCCTGCGATCCCAATGAGCATTTGGATAATGATATTGATGGTTATTGTAATTGAGCATTTCGAATAACCCTTATCATATCGCATCTTGCATCTAATCGATTCTGTCTATCGGCATAATCTGTTGATTTGCTATTCCAATTGGCCGGACGTTCTCTGATTTCTAAAACATTTTTTTAAGTATCGAAATCTAAATCCATTGTGATAACAGCTTTGTGTAGGTAGAGAATACGTGTGCAAGCAGGCACGGCTAGCCGTCGACTGGTGGACGGCTGGCCGCAACAGTACATAGAGGCATGCGGTGGCGGTACCGGACGATCAGCCGCGTCCTCTGTCCAACCGGAGCGGTTGACGGCTAACCGTCGCAAAGTGCGTAGGAACCTTCCGATTTCATATAAAAATAGATTTGCAGCCTGCTGCAATGGCCAGCCGCTGACGGTTAACCGTTAGTGCGATGTGGCTCTAATAATGACCTCCAGCGTGGATTCTTACAAATTACACTAGACATTAAAAATAAGCAGTAAGCGGACTAAACAAATGTATTATGAAACTAAAATACTAACAGCTAGTAAAGGTCCAGAAATGTCGCCGATGGCCCACACTGTGAGTGCTTCAGTGTCGGGCACAGCGTCTACTGGGGGCCAAGTCCATGATACTTCTGAATCGCCTGATTCTGCGCTACCTGTCAATATTGATTCATATGATATTTCATTATCAGTAGAAATAATTAATAATATTTATTCTAATTAGTGTCTGTCGTAGGTACTATATCGTAATGGCCTCACTTCTCTTCTCTTGTGGGTGTTTCTACTTAATAATTATATTAAATCATTTCCTATCTTCTATGCGTGTTACATGTCCTTCCCGCAAACTAATTTGTACAATGAAAATACCCTCACCGTTGAGAAACTTTGACTTTGAACTTTGAACCGTTGAACACCGTTGAACTTTGGCTCTCGTAGGAGGGTCCGTAGCTATACGGTAAACCGGTCGTGACTGGGGGCTCGTATAAGCTCCCGTCATCTGAATACGTCCTTTTTAAGTCGTCATGTATGGGTTAAATATAAAAAATGGTCATAAAATGGCAAACTGTGAATGCGATTTTGCAAGGTTGGCGGCGTATACGTGTGCCTCTTAGTGTTGCGGGTGTCCATGGGCGGCGGTAATACTTACCATCACGTGGGACCGTTTGCTCGTCCGCCCACATTTTCTATAAATAAAAACTAATCGTAATATAAACTATAAAAACAATTCATAAATATGTAAATGAAGATCTTCGTACTTCATTCCGAATTGACTATGGTGGTGGCTCTATGGAGTTTGTGCCAGTCGATGGTTACTCTATGGTTGAGCCAATGGAGGTTTGACAGAGGGGCTTGTCATTTTTGATATCTAATATTGTCGAGGTTTTATAATTGAGTCTAATGACAAAATACAATAAAGGGTTATAAACTACATAAAGAGATAGTGAGAATTAAATTAGAGAATCAATAGCATTAAATGTTGTTTCTCTTTTCAGCTAAGATTTGTACACCTTATAAATTGATGTCAATTATTGTATATTGCCACATTGGGTTTAATAATAACAAACTCTCATCAGAGCAACGCAATTTCGTTTTGATTTCGAGATTTGTCTCTAGTGTTTGATAAAGCACATTATAAATATAAATGTCAAATGTCATAACATTATAAATGTCAGGTTCATTTTGTACTGACAATAATAAGAGGCAGACCTAGATTTTTAAATTTGCCGCTAGTTCTTGTACTATATTTAGGTGGCCAGAAAAACAGAACAGAGCTCAAATGAAAACGAACAATTCTTGGAATAAGAAATGAAATATTTGAAATTTATTATAAAATTAAATTATAGCAATAGATGTATCCATATTATTTCCGATATTCCTTACCCATTGCACACAACAACATGGATTTGTGTTCCTGGACTGGCACACCTTCTGGGTCTATTTGTATCTTTATCGTCACTTCATCACTGGAATTAGACAAATGTAGACACATTATTTTACTCTAAGCTGGGTGGATAAAGTTAAGTTAGCTTTTATTTTAGATGGTCTCTGGGCGCCCAACAAGCGCTGCTAAAACGTTAAAACATTACAAAGTTAAAAAAATTGAAGAAATTGTTATGACAGAACGACGTGTGGACTATTCGTCATTTAGCTGAGATTATGAAGCATTCATTCGGGACAATTTAGTTCATTTTAACTCGTACCTTAAACTTAACTTTTATGTTTAAAGAGGTTATTTAAAATTAATTTATCGTTGTACTAGGGTATTTTAAGAAAAACAATCATAAATGTCTTAAATATTAGAATTTAATCAGTGAATTCACGATGAATTATCTTAATAATGACTGATAATCTTAATACAGTAGGTAGGTATATAGGCCCAGGGCCGGCAGGTTGTGTTAGGCCCGAGTGAGTGGGGGGCAGTCCCTCAAGAAATTTTATATATAGGAATGACTCATAAACAAGAGAATTTTATAGGAATAAAAACTACAAAATAAAATCTGGAAAACGGTTGACCCTGTGGGCCATCCCCAAAACTTCCCGCTATTTTCGAGCTCGAACCGCTCGAAAATGTAATTGTTCATACGTTATTCATACATTATTGAGTTTGAGCTCAAAAATATAAATGCCTGTATTTTTCAAAAATATGTGTTCATACGCTTTCGAGCTCTCGGAGTTAACGTAACAATGGGTACCGTACATTAGCTTATATTAGACAATGGCTCTAAATAACAATGAGGCCGGGATATAATTTTAAGTAAAATAAGATACAAAGAAAGAAAATGCGTCTAGACATGGATTTTTCGAGCGACGAGGAGATCCTTATGTCTAGTGACGTCAGTAACTTTTTGTTAAAATCAGAGTGAGTACTTTACCCATTCGAAAAATTCCGAGTAAAAATTCCACTATGCCCACATTATCCGCCGGCCCTGTAGGTATAGGACGGCATTATAGAACAGCAAAATAAAGTCATTCCCTGATCAACGCAAAGGTTGGCTGGTAGAGAATGCCGCATTATCTCGCCTTTTGTACGATATTAAATAAATAAATAAAAAATAAAATTGCTACTCTGACGTGAGTGACAGAAATATAATTTGAGGAATATAGTGAGTTGATCGTCTCGCCCACGATATTTGCGCATTCCAATATACGCGGCGTCTTCTATTAGATGTCATTTGAAGCTGGTGATTGATTGGTTGACACTAGTCACATAACAGTTTCCATCGCTGACATAATATATTGAATTTGGTCTCGCACAAGACGTGTGCCTTGATATATTATACGGACTCTATTGAATCTGATTACGTTTGTACTTGATGGCCGGTTAGAATTTGAATTAGGTTAGTGTAACATTAACCTGATGCCAGCCCTAGCAACTAATCCCATTACAGTTTTCATCTACAATCGCCTTAGCGAGTATATTGAATTCGGTCTCGAACACGACATTCGCGCGCTCCAATATATTCGGACTCTACTGAATCTGATATCGTTTGAAGACAATGGTCGCTCAGGATTTGAATTACGATAGATCAGTGTAATACTAACCTGATGCCAGCTCTAGCGTTAGTCCCATTACAGTTCCCATCACTAACAGCCTTCGCCCGTATATTGAACTTGGTCTCGCCCACGACACGGGCGCGTAGCTCCGCGCGTCTCGCGACGGACGCTCGTGCTCCGATACATGCGGACTCTACTGAATCTGATGCCGTTTGAAGGTGATGATCGGTTAGAATTTGGATTTGAACCTGAAAGATTTGATTTTGACTCATAAATGTAAAAAAAAAAAACACGATATGTTCAAAAAGTATTTACAGAAAAATAGCGCTAAATAGTCCTCTAACGATTTGTTACCTAATTAATAGAATGCATATAAAACTAGCAGTTTTAAATAATAATGAACTCTATTGTTGTAATGTTGTACGATTAATTTTTACTAAGAGCTGCGTATTCATTCGGTTTTTTTTATAATAATATTAATGTGATATTATTTTATTAAATTTCGTATATTTTTTAAAATAAAAATTGTGAAGAATAAAATAATAAGAATAATAAAAAGTTAAGTAATCTGACAGTAGGTGCTTTACTGCTTCCTAGAACACTAGCACCTCATTGAGGTTCTTCAGAGACATTTATGGTATGGTCATATATGCTGATGGATGGAGCTGATTGTATGGTAAAGAAAAAACAATATTGTTTTTCAGCGCTTATATTTTTTCATAGGCTCTAAAAATTACCAGTAATTTAGTTCTTTTATTGTTTCATAAGCTGGTTACTTACCTTTTAGAACAAATAATGTTTGCCTTTGTATATGCAAGGAGTGTATAATTCTTGTCTTTTTAAAATACTTACACTGAGTGGTTCGTAAAGATAGTTGAAGACGCGATATCGTATAATAGTTGTGTCGCCACGCCTCAGTCTACTGGGGTTGTCTGCGTGGATAAAGAACTCGCGGTACACCTGAAATTCACATTTAATTACATTTAGTTAATGTAATTAAAACCGAAATGGACTGCGCATGCTGTTACTTCATACAAATATTGTACACATAACTGTAACATTAAGGCTCGCGCACATTACAGTGGCGTCGTGCCATAGCGCACTGCAAAATTGCGACAACGTACGAATACATTACAGATGCGGCGGGCCGCAGCTCAACGCAACAATTGAAGTTAGTTAGTTGTTGATATTCAAATCTTCACGTCGTCGTAAAGCGAATAACTTTCGAATTACGTCCGTTAATTGCGCCCGTTCACCGCATATTGAAGCGGGCCGCATCACAGCGCAAAACATCGGCGCATAAATACGCCCGGCGAGTGATCCGGCAGTGCGCTGCGCTGCGGTGTGATGCGGCCCGCCTGAAGTGTGCGATGTTCTATATGAAATGTATGAAAATAACTCAGGAGGATTTTTGCAATGTTATACGCTGCGATGCGACCCCGCCGTAATATGCGCGAGCCTCTAAGGGCCTTTCTCACCTCCTCCTGATACCACATCAGAAGGTGGTGAGAAAGACCCTAAATGTCAAGTTAACGGAGATGTTAATGCTATTTAGATGTTTTCGAAAGATATTTCTACGATTTACAAAGGTAAATTGATTTCTACTTTTATAAGTCTTCATGTAACTATATAATAATAATTAATAAGTTTATAAGAATAGATTCAGTTAGACCAGTTATTTGAGTTAGGTTATTTACCATTAGTGTAACCATGTGAGAGAGGAAAATGGGGTTATCACGCACGGATGAATCATGAAAGAGAGACTGATAAGCGAGCAAATCACAGTGCCAGAAGTGAACAGGATACGTAAGTGTAGGTCATAAGAAACACCGACAAGTCAGAGACCACGAAGTAGGCCGCGATAATTCTTGTATTGTATTTCTGTTAAACCAAACGTTGACCCGCACATTATACCACTAGGCATTAAACCCGCCGACTGGAAAACTTTAGTGCAGTAAAGGTATAAATAAAATAAACAATATTACTTGTAACACAGCTGGTGGCGATATGGCAACACCAGTCCTTGCGAGACACAGAGCAGTGGCCTCGAACCTCGTAATGGAGTCTGGTGCCCGAGCAGTTGTAACCGCGGAGTTATTGCTCCCTACCGACACCAGGCGCCAGAGCCACGCCTAACAGTTAACAAGGTCAAAGTTATAACAACTCTTTTATATATATATTAATTGAATCTTCCCGGCTACATGGCCGAGGTCTTCTGGAATCTCTTCTCTTTTTTCCAAACGTTTCGTCAACAACTGCGGTTGACATCTTTAGTGGCGACTGCGTTCACTTTCGGAGAGATGTTATCTTTTCGGCCGAGAGATTCCAGAAGACCTCGGCCAAGTAGCCCGGAAGATTCAATTAATATGGACACCGGCCGAGAAAGCCTACACTCCACTATATATATATATATATATAGTTTATTGTACTTGCATACAAGACTAGGATCCCTCCAAAAAAATCTGGGGTATCCGTCTGCACTCACAGGTTCATCAGAATCCTTCCAAGATGGGGATCTACATAGAACTTCATTTTTTAAGTATATTTGGATCTACTAGTATAAGGATCAAGTTACATTAGGTTTGAAAATTATTATACATTTTTAGACATATGTAAGTAAGTATAAAACAAAAAGTACACAAAAAAAAAGTACCTACCTACATCAAAAGTATGTAAAATCGTAGTTTGGGGATATTGGTGAACAGCAGAGTCTCCGTCGATCCCCTGGGGATATCCTGATGAACTGATGAGTGCCAATGAATCCTCTAGGGGATCTTGTTGGGGTATCCTAGTGGACGACTCTCCAATACATGAGAGAAGATGTACAAAAGGTAAGTTTATCTCCTGTGCAGATCTCTTCTAATAGACCCGTGAAATAGAGACCTTGGTGAGAACAGAACAGGCGTGCGTAGTGCATGCAACTAGCCCTTTCAGTATTCACTGCTGGACATGGGCCTCTTTATGGACATTGTCTTGTGCATGAGGGCTGTATGGTCTTAAAATGCCAAGCGGGTTAGCGAGTCCACTCCTTTAGACGTTGTGTAGTTTCTGAGGGTTTGTGGTAGCTGCTTTGTTGTCCCTTTGTCGCCATTTATGACACCCACGGGCAGAGATGGGCCTACTGGATTACTGCTTCTAAACCATTAAGAATTCCTACTGCAGATTAGGAGTAGGAAGAGTATTGTAAGAGAAGTTGGGGTCTTAACAATTTAGAAGCAAGAAGTTCGGTAAAAGACAATGATCGAAAGATTATCGTTACAAAGTGAACAATATACTTTTAATAATATTACAAAAGGTTACAAAGTTACAATATACGATACTTTTAAATATTATGTATTTTTCGAAGCTATCTATCCGTCTTTTCCTAGATCTTCCTTTCGATCTTTTTTGCTGCTGAGTTCATCAAGTGATCAAGTTACTTTATGGTCTCGAATCCTCTATAAGTGAGGTCCCCACGACCCATTGAAGTCGTTGGAATTTACAATACTTGGATATCGTTTCGTTACGAAGGCTATAGTATCAGAATGAATTATCTCCAATGCGTAATTTATTTGCTTCAAATTGATTAAAAATTTTAGGAATTTTCTTTTATATTTACGTTCTTTTAATTCACCTCTAGTTGATGTGATTTTATTTTCTAACAATGTTGTGGGTGCGGAGGTCGTAATAATGAGTCCACATATATTAGAGGAATGCGTTTATTCTCCAGTTATATAACACTTGTATATATTCGATGGATAAATTATTTACGTGACTACAAGATGGCGGAACGCGTGTGTCGGAGCGGAGTCGTCATAAATCATATGATACTTTTGTTATAACTTCTTACTTATATCACCTATAGCTTATATGCTGCACTACATACCTATTTGTCGATATACAATTACACCAATTTTCCGTGTTCTATGGTAAATTTTATGTGTTATATGGTTTTATGTGTACAAATAAAAGTTTTTCTAAATTTTTTTTTTACCTCCGAAAAGTCACTCCTGGGCGGCGTGTCTTCATCAGCAATAAGTGGAGCCGGTGCTTGTGGTTCACAGCGTTTCTTTTGAGTTAATTCAATTCCTATCATCCTGATACCAGCATTGGCTAGACGACTTGCCATCACTTCGACGCTGTTTGCTGTTAGCTCCGGTGTTTCTTGATCTGAAATTTTTAAAAGCATATGCCCGTTAATGTTTATTTAGGGGTGTATTGACTATTTGTGTGTTGCAACCCCGCCCATTTTTGATGTCATAAAAACAGATAATCTAACTGGTGGTAAATGGATATTGTCATCCATGGATGTCCATACATTTTATATTGTAAAACTGAACGTGTAAAATTAAAGGATTTTTTTTACCTTTTATATCTACTCGTTTCTAGTTTCAAAAGTTACATCCATGATACATGTCAACTTTATGATGACAAACTTTGGCATGCCCCCGAATACACCGCCTATTTTACTGTCTCCAAATACGTACTATATATATGGTTAGTCTTCTGTGGCGCAGGGCTAATTTGGCTAATTAGGACAGTTAATAAATCTCCTTAGACTAAATTTCAACATTTTCAGTGCCCACTGCTGGACATGGGCCTCCTCATGGATCTCATGCACATTGTCTTGTGCATGAGGGAGGTATGATCTGAAAACGTCACGCTGGCCAAGCGGAATGGCGAGTCCACTCTTTTAGAGCTGGTGCAGTTCCTCAGGGCTTGTGGTAGCTGCTTTGTAATCCTTACTCATTGGCCAATTATTACAGATTGCTGTATTTTTAGTCGTGAGACAAGTAAGATATACATAATTATTTTCAATACCAACAAATTTCTGCATAATTTCGCATCCACGATGTTTGGCTCTGGTGGGTACAACCAGAAACACAACATACGATAGCTAATAACATACGATCCTTCTATCTATAATCTGGTGGTTGACTGTTAGAGAGTACCTTGTGGCATTAAGTCTGCTTGTTGTACATTATCATTGTACAATTCAGTTTTAATAAATAAATAAAATTTAGTCGTAAATAAGGACCTAAAGTAATGTTAGTTACTAGGTAAGGAAACATTCTCCAGTCGCGTCATATTCCAGTGATTCATCAGACTCCTGAGATTTTTCTCAGACACCTCTAATGATCATTTCATTGCCCTTTTTATTATCAAATTGTATTAAGGTATCCATTTTCTTCAAAAATACTTACTTAAAAAACATTCCCCAGCCGCGTCATACTCCGTCAAATTCCTATGACCGTCAATTAATCTTCTTAAGCCTAACATCATGGAATCTTTAATACTTGGTGCTGGTTGCACCCATTTGGCGGCTGTGTCTAAGGCTGTGAGGGCACAAATAGCTGGGCCTGGGGTGGACAGCTGTAATGTTGCCATGGAACCGGGGAGGGTTTGACGGTAGAGCCAAGTTGCTTCTACCTGCAAAATGTTTATTAATTTATTTTAGGCAATTAAGGCTATATTATCAAAGTAAAAACTCATATTATCACTATTAGGTAGTGAGTTTATTGTTCGGTATTGTTTCCTTATAGACAGAACAATATCCTCTCTGGCCAAAAGTCTGTCTTATGATGCACTGCAGCAATCTAGAGCTTAAAATTGCTGCTCCTATATTTGGACTGCAGTTATATTTGGTCCTGCTGTAGTTCCTAACTCTGAAGTCTCATTTGGATGTGCGAATTGGTGTTCAAATTAAGTATCTATTTGAAGATTAAATTGTAAGTAAAACTCCGCGTGTTCCGCAACGCTGTTGTATTTCTATTTAATTTAATTTATATGAAACACAGAATAATAATTACACTGTAAACAATCTCCAAACACATGCTTATTAATATGTCAACAAAAGATATGTAATTTTGCTTATAATTATACTAAAGTTTTGAGTTTACACACGCATAAACATAAAATTTATTATACAAAACTAACTTATAACCACTTATTTGAATATCTAACAGTTTCTTTGTGTTTTTTTCTTCGGGACAGTGTAAGAAAGACACGTTGAATTGAATTCCACTTAGTGGTAAGTGTATATGTGTGTGTGTGGATACTTAGTAGTGTGAGCCGTAGTAACGCTATCATATTTAATCATTTTTTCTATATATATATATTGAGAAAGGGAGAATTTTATTTAAAATAATATCATTCGTTCGGCGGTACAGGAAATTATCATTAAAAAACCTACAAAAAAAATCAACTACAAAAAAAAAGTTTGGAGCATTGTATTCACCAGTCCGTATTGGGCCCACGGGGTGAATTATAGGAGAGGCCTGTGTTCTGCAGTGAGTTGTTATACAGCAATAGTACATTACTGTCCAGGCCCGAAATAAAGCGATTGACGGCCGAGTAATATTGGAAGGACGAGGCGAAGCCGAGTCCTTTTTAAATAAACGAGGCCGTTAACTGCTATTTCGGCCAAGACTTGCATAGTACTTTTCTCTAATTTGCGAGGAAACAATAAACAAATTAATTCAAGA
This sequence comes from Sesia apiformis, assembly GCA_914767545.1. NCBI lineage: Eukaryota > Metazoa > Arthropoda > Insecta > Lepidoptera > Sesiidae > Sesia > Sesia apiformis. The sequence continues at coordinate 1,609,324 of OU611964.1, forward strand.
AACAGAAGTTTCATTCCTGTCAATTCGACTGCCCGCGGTCTTTGTTCTTTTTTTAAACTTTTGAAAAGAAATGCACATTCAGCCTTTATAATAATAAATATCGTGTACCTAAAAAAACCTAATTTATGTTAGTGTGCACTAAAAATAACCTCGCAACTGTCCAGCAATCTCTATTGTCGTGTTGGAAATTGTTGGCGTGGTTACAGAAGAGAGCCGATTCACGTATTCTTTTTTTTAAAATAATGAAGCCATTTCCGAGCAAGTAGGAGAAAATATATGTTTATTTATTTACTCTTTTTTGTAAATTATTACAAAAGCGGGACTTAATGTCTTACATCATTGTCTCCCAGTCAACCTTTGGGCTGTGCGGGGCGTGAAGTGGTAGAGGAATAAATACATGTAACAAATAAGGATAAGAGAAAAAGAACCTGTGGAAGTAAATATTAAAATATAAATCAATACTAAAATATAAACGTAATATAATATCTATATATGTATGGATATTATACATAGTATTTTAACTTACTTTGTTTACAAAACACTCGTCCAAATCAATATGTTTGCTGGCACTGACCAATTGTCCCTCGTGATAGAAATACGCAATCATATGACTATCTGGACACATCTGATGGGTCACTTTGATCGATAACATGACTCTCAAGACATGTCTATTGTACAATGCGTCAGAAATTGGGTCAGAAATAGAAGTGTTGCCGTCGTTTTGAGAAATTTCCAGTCGGGCCATATCGCAAATGGTATTTCGAGATACGCTTTGGATTTGATTGGTGGAATATCCAATGGGGCATTGGGTGGTGGAACCCCATTTGTGGATGATACCACCTCTGGTTATTACCTGTAAATGAAGCAAGTTTATCTATAGATATATTAATTTCCGACATAAAAGAGAGGTGTTGTAAGTTAGACGCGTATGTTTGTTTGTCTGACTCTGTGTCTGTGGCCTGTATCTCTTTTTTTTATAGAGAAGAGGGCGGACGATTAAGCGGTCCCACGTGATGGTAAGTGTTACCGCCGCCCATGGACACTTGCAACACCAGGGGGTATGCGGGAGCGCCGCCGACCTTGCAAAATCCTATTCACAGCTTTCTTGAAGAACCCCATGTCGTAGCTTAATGGGAAGACCTCTTGAGGCAGTTCGTTCCACAGCCTACGGGTTCACGATATAAAATAATAAAACGATATAAATAAAAATCACCTCCGTATCTAGGAAATGTGGATGGACCGCACTTCTGTCACGGGAGGTGCGGTTGTAGAAACCCGAGGTAGGAATTATATTGAACAATTCTTCAGAGCATTCCCCATTGTACAGGCGGTAGAACACACAGAGAGATGCAACGTCTCTCCGAACGCTGAGGGGTTCTAAACTGCCCGTGAGAGTGGGATCGTTGACAATACGAATAGCACGTCGTTGTATGGAGTCAAATAGGTCTAATTGATATTTCGGTGCGCCGGCCCAGAGATGTGATCAATACTCCTTATGGGGCCTCACCTGAGCTTTGTAAAGCATTAGGAGTTGCCCAGGGGTGAAGTACCGCTTCGCTCTGTTCAGCACACCGAGCTAACGTATGGTCGATGTTTGGGGATTTTTTTTGGCGGAATAGAGGATATTTCTGCGAATGTTTTCCTGTATAAAACATCGCGTTGCAACTTTAGCGTGCTGAAGTAGAAGAAAAAGTATTGTTGTCACCGAAGTGATAATTGTTTGAAAGTATTTTCTACTTTTCATACTTCAGTATTTTAGTGGTTTATTAAATTAAATTTTAATAAATTATATTGGGAAGGAAAGAAATGTATCTAGTTACATTTGTTTTGTATGAAACAAAGGTTAACATTTTACCAGTAACTAATCTTACAAATAAGTTTCTTTACTATTCTCTGTTACCATTGAAAGAAGATAATAAAAACATAGACATCTGGAATACATGTCAACATTAGTCCAAATTCATTACAGTTTTAGGATATATTTTTTTATAGGAAGAAGGCGGCAGGTGAACATACCGTCCACCTGGTGGTAAGTAGATAGCTCATGGACATCCACGGTACATGCCAATTTCAGTCCACAATGACAAACGTTGGCACGCCTTCGGATACCCTGCCTACCTTTGAAGATGTAGGATATACATATTTAGAGGAAGGGTTGGGGAAAATGGGGAGTGATAGAATGGGATGGGAATGGGCTCTGGCATATCTCATTCACTACCGAAACACTTACCTACATTGCCACTTACTTACCTACATAAGTGACTGAAATTGATATACCAAATATTAATAACTATTCTTAATTATCTCATTTCAAAAACTCTATTTTCTTCTTTAATCAGTTTACGTTAAATGAAAGTCTGTAGGTACAATTATTTTACAACATTTCGAATTGCACACTATGCTCCTAAACGACTTTATCCATATTACAAGTGCTCACCACAAAATGAACTGTGATCGGAGTGGTCGAGTTCCTGATGTTGAGGAACAGCGGTATGTAGGTACGGACGGCGAGCAGGTCCCACTTCAACGGGCCCAGTCCCGCGTGAACCACGGACGTGCGGTCTATAGGCAGGTATAGAGGAGGAGCCACAGTACTGGAGTCGTTGTAAAGAGTTGCCTGGAACATTACCGGAGTATTTTTTTATAGTATAATTAGTTGGCAGACGAGCGGACGGGCCATATTATGGTAAGTAGTCGTCGCCGTCCATGGACACCTGAAACACCAGGAGGCATGCGGGTGCGCCGCCAACCGTTCACAGCTTCCTCGAAGAGCCCCGTATAGTTGTGTTACGGAAATACCTCAGCTGGCAGTTCATTGCACAACTTTCGAGCTCGCGGTATTAAGTGTCTTTTTGACGGCACTATACACAGCGATTCTATGTCGATCTATGTATGATTGTGTCGGGTACACATTATCGTCTGGAAGTGTAACTATCTCCCAGTAACCAGCAGCAGATGATTTAACAGCGACCGAACGACCAGCTACAACCAGTCGCAAGTATTAAGGCGCCTACAGATTTGTTCAATTTTATCAATCGTTATTGTCGCCTCTTAATGATCGATAAATATCAAGGTTAAAATCGAGCAAATTTTTAGGCACCTCGCCTAACAATTTTGACGATCGATAATCTCACTCACGTGTCGATCGTCAAAATTGAGCAAATCTGTAGGCACCTTTACATTTCACACCATATTCTATTCCCTCAACGTACGTATAAATAACACTGTGTTTTTGTGTGCTTCCAAGGAGTTCAACTCTGTCCTGGGTAAACCTACCATCACTTTACTGGGTGGCTCCTGTCTTACTTCGACGGAATTGGACATCGACGAGTTTTTAATTACGAAGAAAACTTGACACTGGCATCATGTGCCAATTTCACTCTTGCCATATAAGAAAAGAAGTTGGACATACCTGAAACTTGTATAACGGGCTACCATCATCATCAGGAGTGAACATCACTCTGGCGATGCCATTGGCATCAGTAACGCCGGTGACGCACATTTCTTTTGACGATATTGTTTGATCCAAGCCATTGTCTGAAATGCGACAAACGCGAACTTGTTCGTTCGGAGCTGGTTTGTCATCCCATCTAATTGCTTTCACCTGAAAAATTAAAGTCATATATATGGGTAGGTTTTTATTCGGAAGGGAGGCGGACGAGCAAGCGGCCCACATGATGGTAAGTGGCTACCGCCGCCCATGGACACCTGCAACACCAGGAGGTATGTGGGTACGCCACCGACCCTGCAAAATTCTATTCACAACCTTCTTGTCGAACCCCATATCGTCGCACAGTAGAAAGACCTCTGAGGCACTTCGTTCCACAGCCTACGGATTCTCGGTATAACACGGTTTCTGCACCAAACAGTACGCGATACCTCCGTATCGAGGAAATGCGTATATACCGACCTTGTGTGACGGGAGGTGCGGTTCTAGAAACTTGAGGTGGGAATTGTGTTGAATATTTTTTCAGAGCAATCCCCATTCAGTTCAGGGCAGTCAATGAAAATAATTGTATGAGGTTGTTTGCGTGCTCACGACGTGTCGTAACTTGGAACCATAGACAAATCATAGACGTAAACAGTAGATACTCTACGAGTAATTGTGCTGCACCCATAGACCGTACCATAAGCCTTTATTTCGCCACTGCTGTCCCTCCCATCAACGTCCGTTCTTCTCAACCACTACCGACCAACTTCTTCAAGTCGTCGGTTCACCTGGCCGAAGGACGTCCCATATCGCGCACCCATAGATACTAAGTATTATATGGATTTGCTATAATGTTGACATGTGACGTTTACAGTACGATTGCCTCCTCTATGGTTTTATCGATCGGTTGCAGTAGGCCGCCTGGTCATACGTCTTAGGGACGTGACCAGGCGACCAGCCATGTGACCCGCGCCTAATACGGCTTAGTGTGACCTACAATATCAGAAAGTGAAACGCATCGTTCAAAATAAAAAAGTGGGGCGACACCTATTTAGATTTATTTTTTAAACCACCTAGTTTGTTTTTATAAAGACGATTTCTTTAGCTCATATGTGGATAACCTGTAAGGTTATCTCTTTATGAATGCAATAATTGATAAGGTCAGTTCTAAGTTGTGGTCACCGGTCAGACAGATTGATTTACAACCTGCTAAAAATCCAATTTACAACCTGTTTCAGATATTAGGCCTTTAATAAAAATTTAAACAGAAAGAAAAGTAAACTAACAAATGGTATTTTCGACTCTTTAATTGTAACCAATGTGATGAGACTCATTTAAGAAGCCCATGGTTATTTCGATATTTAAAGATTACGTTCTAATTTATTAGATTTTAGATATTTTTTTTAAACACAGTCCTTTAAATGAGCTGGAAGATGAAGAATTGTTTTCAAACGAACGCGCGGTCTGAAGATCTGAGTCAAAAGATTCCAGAGTCAAAGTCTTTGTCGGGATCATTATTATTATTGGTCTCCAGTGGTGTTCCTGCAGTTACTGTACTTTGTTAGAGTATTAGTAACACTCGTTAGAGCTAGATGTCTTTGGAGATCACTTCTCTGCCGTTTCCAAAACGTATTTATACGCATAATTCTATTATTCACTTCACATTCGTTCTTCTAATAATTCTCAATATTCCTTCTCACGATTCTACTTCGTACTCTTACTATTTATTTCAGTATGCAAGCGGTTTTTTGTGGAATTCTCTAATCTCTTCCCCTCAACATTGATTGAGATTGATCATAAAATGTACTCAACCTTTATCCAGCTTCAGGGGTCAACTTATTGAACACTATTTGTAATCTTTCATTCAGTTACTGACATATGTATTGTATATAGTGTGTATATATGTGTAGTGATATGTATGCATTATATATAATTTATGTGTACCTACTGTACACCATCTACTTGTGATTAGAATATTTATTTTCTCTCTACCCAAGGGTTGTCTGGCAGCGATTGCTAATTGGGGTAAGACCGCCTATTTTGCATTTCATGTGTTGCAATTTCTGTTACTGTCTTGTTTTGTTTTGGTGTGAAATAAAGAATTTTATCTATCTATATATCCAAATCCTAGTCTCTGATTCTTCATATTAACAATCATTTACTGAATTGCTAACGTTAATAATTTTTACCTGATATATCCACGTGTCGTACATTAATCATTTTCACTGTTACCTTGTTTGTCACCTACAGACCAAACAGGTGTTGGCAGTGATTGGATAAAAGGAGCATGTGGACCACGAGGACATTAGTGACCATTATAACGTAATGAAAAGTTTATTCTTATCAGGTCACACTGTGTAGTGTGACCTGAAATGTGTAATAATAAAGCTAAGTAAATCAATACTAATTTTATTAACCAACTTAACATAAAAGTATGTATTGCTATCTGTTTACAGATTATACCATACATATCGGCATGACAATATATGACGGCATGACGTGCTATAGTAAAAACTGCAGCTGCATTTATTCACAGTTTATTTCACATATTATTTAAAATATATTATTATAGTGTTATATATAGTGCAGTTTATGTAAAGATTACCTTCAATTTGTAAGGCAGTCCAGGAGGGATGTCCGCTTTGTGTTTGGTAATGAACTCCAAAGATACGGGCTTGTCAACGACTTGTGATACAACCGTCGTATTCTGCCAGATTCTTGTACCGTCCTCCTGGAAAAATTTAAATGTTGATGTGTAGAATAGACTTTGATAGAATTTCAATGTTACTTTAAATTATACTGATGACGATTCATTTTTACTTATAGACGTACTTATTGCGCGACGGTAGCGATGTGGCGTGTTAAATTAGGCACGTAACCTGAGTTTAGTTTAGGAAGGTGGTCTAAGCACGCGAGGTATCCAAAAAAGATGGAAGTCTAAACTGAAGAAATGAGAAGGATCATATTTATCATTTTGAATGAATGAACGTAAAGGGGCCATTCATAAATTACGTCACACGAATTTCATGATTTCTGGAGTCCCCCCCCCCCCCCGTCCTTGTCACAGGTACGTGACAAGGTGGTCACATTTGTGTGTGTCCCACTTACCTGGAATGAAAGTTAGTGACAACAACATCAGGTGGGTTGACTCCATCCAATCCCACCCGCCTGCTAGCGACTGCGTGCCTGTGGCAGGCTCTGGGCGCGCGCAGTCGGACGGCAATGTATAAGCCGCCGGGACTATAGGTAACTGTTGATACCATTACCACAGGTGTTGCCCACTTATGTTGCTATAATTTGTGATGTTATGTTATGACCACCAGCGCATTCACTAAGGCGAGGATATCATCCGTGCAAGCGGCTCGGCGATACTCATATAGTTACTATTGAAATGAATGGCACGATCGAGGATATTGCCGCGAGAGACTCGCTCGTGTGGTTGGCGCATAATCTACTCACTCGCATGGTGCGCGAAATTCCCTGAGCCCTGTAGTTGGACATTGGACATTATAGTCCGATGTCGATTAATTAGAATGAAGGTGAAGGTGTGAACTGTGTCACATTATAGTTTGATACCGATTTCGACTTACCTGGAATAAGAAGTCAGCAAAAACAACATCCGGTGGATTGGATGGATCCGGTGGTGCTACCAGCGAATTCATCGCATTGAAATCGCGTGGTACATTATGGATTGAAACTCCCTCTTGAATAGGGGAAGCCTGAGCCCTACAATGGAACATTTTAGGCTCATTTAGACTTACCTGGAATGAGAAGTCAGCAATAACAACATCAGGTGGATTGGCCCCATCCAATCCCACCCGCCTGCTCGCGACCGCGTGCCTGTGGCAGGCTCGGGGCGCGCGCAGTCGGAGGGCGGTGCGCACACCGCTGTGACTGTGGCTGGTGATGCCATTTCCACCAGCACCACGCAGTCGGATCACCAACATGCCTTCCACACCTTCTGTCCATGGATACCTTGGTATAATGTGAATAATACAAAACAGGGAAGTGTATTATATCCGTGCATAACGGGAATACATACGTTGATATGTTAAAATCCTGTTTTAAGGGCACAATTCAAAATATTTGACCATGTCGTGTTGCTATTAAGCACCAGTCTATCTGTTCCCGTGGGTCGTCATATCGCGGCGACTAAGGGATCACACAACCGCTACCGCAACCCATGTGGGGGGACTACACCATCTTTAAATAATGAATAGGACAACTCTGACTAGTGTGTTGTTTTACCCTACATCCCTCATGCACAGGATAATGTGCGTGAGAAAGTCCGTGTCTGAGTCTGAGCACGAGGACGATAGTGTATTATATTTGTGGATGGTAGCAATAAATTGATAAATCAAAGTCCATTATTAATTGAATCTTCCGGGCTACTTGGCCGAGGTCTTCTGGAATCTCTTCTCTCTCTTCCAAACGTTTCGTCAACAACTGCGGTTGACATTTTCAGTGGCGGCTGAGTTCACTATCGGAGAGATGTTATCTCTTCGGCTTCTTGAGCGCAACTCGAGCTTCTCGAGCGGAAGAAAGAGAAGAGATTCCAGAAGACCTCGGACAAGTAGCCCGGAAAATTCAATTAATATGGACCGGTGTCCATATTAATTGTCCATATTGAAGCCTAGATAGCATACACTCCACTCAAAGTCAATTGTTTTTAAGGGCACAGTTTAAAAAAATATGGTCCCCTTTAAATATCAACTAGGTGATATCTATCATTTAGTTGAAATTAATTTCTCTGAAGCCACCGAGTATTGATATATTTAAATTTTTTCATTGAAAATCTAAAGAAATATAACGTGTTATAACTTCTTGTTGAAAATTTTATATATCTCTAATTGTCAACATAATTATGCCGTGCACTAATATTATCTGCGGTTGAGAATTGAGGATTGCTGTGTAAAAAAGGAAATTGAATAAAATAATGGCAAAGAATTTCTCTAAAGACGTCATGATTAACAAAAGTTTCTCACTAAAGAGTCAACATTTAATTTCATAGAAATCGCAACGGCTAAAATAGAGTCCAATAGTGACTCAGAAAAAAGCAAAGAGAAATGTTGCATTATATAAATTCTTAAACTGAATCAGCAAATAAACTTACCTTACACAAACGGTCCAAACGAGTCTCTCACTTGTCCTCAACACTCGCGGCGAGTGACGGACGCTCAGTTGAAATGGAGGAAGATCGTAATTACCCACCCAGAAGTCTCCGGAACCCTGAAATATTAAATGAAAGTCACTAGGTACTAATTAATGACTCTGAATAAAGGGATTTCTTCTGTAGTACGACTGGCAGCCCCGTATCTACCGTGTCCATGCAATGTCCTGCAATCTACAGTCAACTAGATGTTGACTTAGAGAGACATAGTTACTACTTACTCCATTTTCACAGAAGAATGCCACGAAATCAATATGCGCCGAGAGTGAGTAAGAGTTACCTTAATTTCCTCCCTAGTCCATCGCATGCTATTCCACGATCATTAATTTCATTCGATTCCATCCTATTCCACTACATAAGGAAACCCTTCATCCCGGTTTACTCTTCAGTCCCATCCCTTCGTTCTCGTGGTGAATTATGGTCGGAGACCCGACACCTTCGTGAGGCGAGGTCTGTGTTCTTCATTTTTTTTTACAGAAGAGGTGACAGACGGTCGGGCAGTCCACGAGATGGTGAGTGGTTACTGCCACCCATAGACACCTACAATTCCTGGGGCGATACTGGTGCTCTACCGACCTTGAGGATCCTATTTACAGTCTTTTTGAATGTCGTGCCAAAACCTCAATGGGCAGTTCGTTCCGCAACTTTCGGGTTCGTGGTATAAAGTAGCATGCAGACCACATTGTGGTACCACGAAGAGGGCCACGAGTACAGATAGATGGGTAAGAAATATACCCCATTCTATTCTGATACAAGGTCAAACATGCATAATTTATTGTACTGACTAATAACATGCCACGTTGTTTGAGTTCCGGGAAGTACTTACTTGCGAGCCATCTGCCATCCTCGCCCTGACTGTCCACTTGCCACTAGGTGCCAGTTCGTCCAATTGATGCTGCACTTGTGCGATGCCGTACCTCGTACGGACGCGCTCCCACTGAGCGGCGCGCGCACCCTCCCACGCCCCTCGAGGACCTTCTAACCAGATTTCTTCTACCTGAAAAATGAAAATTAATGTAGTAGGGCATTCTTTAGTGTTCCATAAATCACTAGATTTTTATATTCGTCACCATCCCTGTTATCGTCCTCTGCTGGATACGGGCCTCCTCAAGCACATTGTGCCGTGCATGGTGGATGTATAGCCTTAAAACGTCATGCTAACTGCGAGAGGTGGGTCAGGGAGTCCACTCATTTAGAGGTGGTAGTTCTTTGAGGCGGTGTAGTTCCTCAGGGCTTATGATAGCGGCTTTGTGGGCTTGTAGTAGCGGCCTTTTTTCTCCTCAGTCGCCTTTAACGCCACCGATGGAAAAAGTCGTATATGGCGGTGCTATTGTAAATTATATTTATTCAGATATAGTTACGATATGTAACAATAATACATATACATTAAAATAATAAATGAAATTATGCTAATGCCTAAATACAAGAATAAAATTTACTGTTAAAAATAAAAATATACGACATTTTTTGTATGTGTCATAAAAATTAATACATAAGTACTAAAAACGCTATACAAATTTGGTCCTCGTGACAAGGTACCAAGCTGGCGGCAGTACCTCCCGGAATGGCCAAACTAATACGTTTGCTGGCCTTGGGGTCGCACGTGATATTAAGAAGACTTCATGATCCCAGAGTTTCGACACCGAAAGGAACAAAAATGTATTTGGTGCCGCGTGTGTGTTGTAAAAAGAGTAGGGCTATTTTAAGGACTTATATGTGAAAAATAAATCTGTAGCAATAATATATGGTATCTAAGTATCTAGGCGAAGCTTCCCTGTTGTCCTGACATGATATTGACTAGAAAGTGACATTGTGTTCAGCTTTAAGATACAAATTAGTATTGAAACGCTTCTCATTTCAAGGCTTCTGTAATTTTTTTCTAACTGAACACTAAATCCAAACACGGCACTAAATTTATTTACTTATAATATGTATGCCATTGAAGAATAAATAGGTTTATTATATGCATGGAGTAGCACGGCACATTAACGTATATATATATATATATATGTATATAAAGTGGATTGACATTAACGGAGGTTAATTTGAACTTGAAAATGTGTCGGCGGTGCCATCGGTGATAAACGACTCAGCATCCGTGTCATAGCTGACCGGTTTGCGGGATTGTTCGCAAGATTTATTTCGCTTTGAGACATGTATCCAGGACATGACAAATCGATAAAAAATTAATAATATTGTATTTAATAACAGTGGATTGACATAACTGAGATTAATTTGAACTTGTAAATGTGTCGGCCGTGCCATCAACGTTAAGCGACATAGTAGGTATCTGTGTCATTGCGCCGAACCGATCAGCAGGATTATTCGCGAGATTAGCTTCGTTGTGTGAAATTAAAAATATATTTTAATTCTTGGATATGAATTTTTGAATAATAAGAAGCAATTTTTTGGGCAAACAAAGAGGAGCATCCGGATAAAAGAACACATAGCTGACATAAAGAACAGACGCTCGATCAAGTCTGCAGTTTGTGAACATGCTCTGGACAAACTCAACCATTAAATTCGATTCGATAATCCACAAATTCTCGCTAGAGAGAACCGGTTCATGCCAAGAATGTTACGCGATGCTATTGAAATCAAGAAACACCCAAATTTCAATAGAGAAGATGGTTGGCAAGTACCACCGGCTTGGGATCCAGTCAATAAATTAATTAAATCCCAAGGCCAACGCAATACTGCAAGACCTCTGGACACCGTGAGCGAATACTGCGTGCATAGGGAATTTTATGATTAAAAAAAAAATTTCAGACGGTAGTTCAAATAATTTCTTAATAACTCAAGTGACAAATAAAATCAATTAGTCACCCCGTGACCACGTCCACTGTAAAGTGTTCGAAACGTCGGGATAAAAATAATGTTAAATACGAGTATACGCGATTTAAACCGTTCAAAGTTGTTTAATTTCTAAATAAGAAGTAGCAGTAAGGTAAATCTTGTTTTCCGTTGACTGAGTCGCATGGTTGTGGAGGAAACATTAGGCCAATCAGTCCGAGAACTGCCACCATGCTTGATATAAGCGTTAACAGTCAGGGAATTGCTGGATATACGAGTAGAGGCCTTTCCTAAGGCTTTATATTCTAATCTTCTAATCCCTATTCGCTTTTTTTATGGAATAGATGGCAGACGATAGGGCGGGTGACATGATGGTAAGTCGTCCCCGCCGCCCTGCAACACCTGCAAAACCGGGTGCGCTGTCGACCTTGCTTAATCATCACTTGCGACTCGCTGTTTGCATTTGTCGGTATACCACACCAGTTTAATAGGAAATATATTTTTCTCCGAATTAAAGTACTTAAACAAAAGTTCTGGCGTTTCGAGAGTACTATCTATTCTACAAAATATTTTATCGTTTTGTATATTTTATATATATATATATATATATATATATATATATATATATATATATATATGTATATATAGACTTAATCGGCACACTGGCCAAGCGGGTTGGCGAGTCCATTTTTTAGAGGTGGTGTAGTTCCTTAACGCTTGTGGTAGTGGTTTTTTATCCCTTCGTCGCCTTTCACGGACCATAGTTACCACCATAGTTTCGGACACCATATGGATCGTTGCTATCTTATGCAAAATTCTAAAGATGCAGATTCTTTCTAAGGTTCTACCTATTGCAGAGACTACCTACCTCTGCAATAGGTAGTATCTTTTCAAAACTCATTTCAAAGTTGTAATTTTGTGATTCTCAGAATATGTCCCCGTGGTAATTACATTCATTACAACGAACGCTGAGGACAACACGCGGTAAATAAACAAACAATCGTTTACATGTCGCCTCCGAAACTGTGTCAGTGTTACGGTAAATATATATGCTTGTCTGTTTGTACCGGTTTATAACTCGTTAACTGTTTAACTGGAGATATTATGTTTAATGTATTCAAATGAGTTAAAAACTGAGGACAGTCATGTTGAATAAGGTTTGTTAAGGATGCTTTTCATTGCGAAATTCGTTTGATAAGTTTGGATATGTTGCAAAAGTTGTACAATGTTAATATCAGCCTGCAGCATGCTTACAAAAAAATTATTGGAAAATTACTGAGTTATAGGACTTTGAACTCAGTGTCATTACAAGGAGTAGTTACGCATCTCAAATATTATCAGGGTCATATTTTTTTTTAAAGAATGTTAGTCAGACGAGCGGGCGGGCCACACCAGAAGGCTTGCGGGTGCGCTGCCGACTTCGTGGAATCCTGTTCACAGGTCTTTTGAAGAGCCCCATATCGTAACGTAACGGAAATACCTCAGCTGGCAGTTCCCATTCTACAGCTTTCGGGTTCACGGTATAAATTATATTTTGACCGCACTGTACTCAGTGACTCTATGTCAAGGAAGTGTAAATGAACTGTGCAACGATGACGAGCGGTGAGATGGTAAAAACCCGAAGTTGGCATCAATTTTTTTTTAGCAAGCGGTCCCACGTGATGGTAAGTGTTACCGCCGCCCATAGACACCTGCAACACCAGGAGGTATTTGGGCGCGCCGCCGACATTGCAAAATCCTATTCATAGCTCTCTTGAAGAATCCCATATCGTAGCTTAATGGGAAGGCCTCTTGAGGCAGTTCGTTCCACAGCCGCTATAAAATTAAAAAATTGGACCTAACAGTACGCTACACCTCCGTATCTAGGAAATGCGGATGGACCGCACTTCTGTGACGGGAGGTGCGTTTGTAGAAACCCGAGGTGGGAATTATATTAAACAATTCTTCAGAGCATTCCCCATTGTATAGGTGGTAGAACACAGAGAGAGACGCAACGTCTCTCCGAATGTTGAGAGACAGCTCTTCAGAACATTCCCCATTATAAAGGCGGTAGAAAACGCAGAGAGATGCAACATCTCTAACGATGCTGAGCGATTCGGATAACGCGTCGTTGGACGGAGTCAAGAAGGTCCAGCTGGTACTTAGGAGCACCGATCCAGAGGTGTGAGCAGTACTCCATGTGAGGTCTAACTTAAGCTTTATAAAGCGACATGCGTTGCTTTGCTCCATTCAATACACCAAGCCTTGTCTTGTCTTGTGAATGAGGGACGTAAGCCTCAAAATGGCACAACGGTCAAGCGGGTTGTCGAGTCCACTTTTTTAGAGGTGGACCAGCGCTTGTTATAGCCGCTTTGGTATCCCTCCAGGACACCCACGGGAAGAGATGGGCTGGTTCTACTCTAAAGTCGGCCAATTTATTGAAATAAGTCCTTTTTTATACTTTGCTTATTGATATTTGATAGCTTATTTTACTTCTAAAACTATACAAATACTCCGAGATATTCTATTATGTGAGCTCATGAATTCATTGAACGATTACCTATATGGTAATATCAAATTGTGTGGGCTTAGGGTTACCCGAGGCTGAAATCGAAAACCCGGTATCAAGAAGTTTAAATGTTGATTTTTCAAAAAAAGTACGATCTTTGGTTTAATATAAAACTCAATAGATTATAATTATACTTTACATAAAACTTTTTATTGGCATAAATTTGGTTATTTACACTTAAATTTTTGGTCACTCGCAATAGCTTTCAAAAACTTTGATTTTCTAGATATTTCACTGTAAAATTGTTCACGGGTAATGTATTTAAAGTTGTACTGTGTGATTAATATTGCTTTTATTGATTCTACTGACAATCTGTTTCTTTCTTTAGTCTACTGAGATTTCATAAGCGAAAAACCCTTTCTGCATTTGCGTTGTGTGGCAAAATAGAAAAAAAAGTAGTGACAAATTTTCAGTAACTGAAAATCGAGCCGTTATCATACATGTTGATGACGTCATCTACACCGCACGAGCACAGTGATGCGTGCGGAACGTGTGGAGCGTGCGTGCCGCTTGTATATCAATGTTTGTCAAAAATCCGCTCTCGAATGAAATCCGAACGGAGACTGGTCTAATCTCTTAAAATCCGGTCACGACCGGATTTATCCGGTCAGATGGTAACCCTATGTGGGCTCCTTCCGTTGCGATCTACAATCTTTTTACAAATATTTCTCTGTGCCTGTATCCTGCAGCTACACTGCGCCTTTGAAACATGGGAATCACTATTAACAACAGCGCTGGTCCAGTGAGGATTGGTCGATATTACACATATCCCAGATTTACTTATTTTTATTCCCTCGAGGCTTTCTTCAAAACGTTTTCCTTCGTTGCCCAGCAATGAAAGCAAAAGTAAAAGATGACTATTGTAATTTTGCACTCGTAATCAAAAACGTGAAACAATCTAGGTAAAATGATCAAATTGACCTAAAAAAAACTGCAATGCAATCAATGTTGTGTCACAGATTAAGTATAGTCTCACGGAGACTGCATTGATGTCATTTCGCATCACTAAGGGTCTTATGGTTCCCGTGTTAAAAACCTTGTGGTTTTCTGACCATCAGCTTGTGTTCCTCAGTTTGTGCTATTGGTGTGTGAATTTCCGCAGCCGTCCGAAGTTTGCTTCAGAAATCACCGAGGGTATGTGCGCTGCCGGGATTTGATCTAAATTTTGATTTTTGTACTTAACAGGTAACGGGACACCGAACTTCTGTTCTACTTGAACAACAACAATATTAAAGGAACGAGATCACGTCAACGTGCGTCAGCTGTTAGTTCAGGTGGTGACATTGGTCCATTGGCGGTTATGATCGATGGGTGCGTTAAAATTTCAGACCGAGCGTTGGCGAGTCACGAGTTTCACTGCGGTCTAAATTTTGTAAATTATCCATTAGTACTAAGAATATTAAGAAGCGAAGATGACTGCAGTCTAAATTTTGTAGATGATCCACTAGCCGAGCTTTACTGAAGAGCTAAGAAGACTGCAGTTGACTCGTACCTTTGCATTAGCTAAGAAATGAGAAGGTTACATAAAAAACAGACATTTTTCTCAATTCTAAAATCAAAAGTATTAAAAAAAATTTATTACAATTTCCTTTTAGTTTTTGTTACCCCATATTACGAATATACGTATCTAAATAAATGATTCTTCCACGATTGTACTTGTTTCCGAATATCTTTATCCGAATATGGAGATATTACACTTGTACTGTTTTGGTTTAAAAAATTTACCAGTCAAACGCGACTTGGCCCAACAGGACAACTAATACAAAAGAGAACAATTGAAGGAGAAAGGTCAATGGACGAAAGTCATATCGCTTGATAGGTTAAAAAGGAAAACTTACATGTCCGTGAGCTG
Organism: Sesia apiformis; assembly: GCA_914767545.1. Lineage (NCBI taxonomy): Eukaryota > Metazoa > Arthropoda > Insecta > Lepidoptera > Sesiidae > Sesia > Sesia apiformis. Next base: position 1,625,117 of record OU611964.1, read on the forward strand.
GAGTCAGTTCAGGCTTCAACGCGAGGACCCGAATTCGCACCGTGTCTCCTGGCTTGTACCGGGCTTGCTCTGTGTGTAACACCACCACTCTACCGCCGGATATGCGGAGTGTCACCCTGCGCTCCCACGAGCATTGAGCTTCTGGATACCTGGAAAAGAAAATATAATAAAAGTAAGAGTAAAAGCTAAAAAAGATAAAAGTTGTTTAAATGTAGGGCCAAAAGGTTTAAGATTGTTCTAAAAATTGGGATTTGAAAAGGTTTATTTACAACGTCCGCGGTAACATGAATGATAAATAGTACCACAGTAGTGAACATCTTCAACGGGGCACATTACAATTCCCATCACCCCCGATAACGAAAAAAGAAGTTGTAAAATTCCAGTCCATTTAATAACGTTTTATATTCTAAATCAGGTCTCAACGCGTATAATAAAGGTATTTCTTTATCTCTTATTCCTACTCGACGTTTCAGCATGGGTTAGACCAGCCGTGGTCACGAGTTGACCACGACGTTTCGGCACGGGTTACACCAGCCGTGGTCACGAGTGTAACGCGTGCCGAAACGTCGAGTAGGAATAAAGAGTAAACAAATACCTTTGTTATACGCGTTTAGACCTGATTTAGAATATAAAATATATACAAAACGCGAAAGTTTTACAAGTTATATTTATAATACATGATTATTGCCTATTTAAAAATATTTGCTATTATTATTTGTTACGTTACGTTTGTTATGTTACTTAGAGTATTATTTAATTATCTTATCCAGCTGGTTGAAACAATTAAAAAGCAACCAAACACCAGAAATGTGTAATTTTACTTACCTAACATTAACAATTAAGTCTGCCTTTGTGTTTGGCAGTAATGGCACCGATACATCTATGCAACCGCCATCTCCTGCAATGAAACAGAGATAAATGAAGTCTAGAAACCTTAGGTAGTTGTTGTGTATGTTGTACATTTACTTTTTTCTAATACATACTGTCCCAACAGACGGTATACTTTGAAAATACTTTAGAGAATTGAAGCCCATTTGCCGCTATGGGATCGATATCAGAATTCAAAAGCGCTCTAGGAGTATGACCGAGATTCACAGTTTCTAATGCACTACTCGCGGTGGATACATCATAATTCATAATACATACAACCGATAGAAGACCTAACTTTACTATAACGTATCGTGACATCACATGTTGCTGGGTCAACATCCAACTTTGAATGGCATCTTTGTAATTTTTAAAGATATCCTAAAAGTTTTTTCATGAGATTTTTTGTAATTGCCTAAAGCTTTTTTAGGTAGGTAAGATACTAAAAATGGTGAAATTCTATATTGTTGTCAATGTAGCATTCTCCACCAAGAACGTATGATTTTGTTTTTTTTATCTAAAAACATGTTCCCATACACATAATTTATGCAGACTGTTAAATGAACAATTTGTTTTTACTCTTAAATCCTCTCCCATAAAAAGTGAAAATTGAACCTGGTGGTAATTCTCTAGTAGCTGTGACTGTTTGTCGCTCCTCAGTCAACAATGTGAGCAGCATCCGAGCTGTGCCATCTGGGTGGAACCTAGACAGACACACTCTGTTGCTGCTGCCGGCTGTAAGCACCCCTGGAGCCAGGAACAGGTGGTTCTGGTCTATGCATGGATTGTTTCTGAAAAAGATAACAGATATAATAAACGTTGTCTAACTTGGGAATCATGAGTTGGTCGGTAGGTTGGTAGTTGCGATGGAGTCCCGTCGCTATCGTCATAAGCGGAGGTGGTGCAACACTAGCTAGCTTGTGGACCTCGTCACCCTTCCGCCCACGAGAAGCTGACAAAAGCATTGTTAATGATTATGTTGTGATAAAGTGTTAAAAAATTAAATAAAGTGTTACAAGAGATTCGGCAGTTTTAATTAACGCTGTCCGAGAGAATAGGAGCGATCTCGCGTGCATAAATAAAACAGAAAAACCAAGAGAGCAAACACGGTTATTATTGTAGTACAATCGGACATTAAAACATCTCGCTGTACTCATTTCGTTCAATGAACGGAATGTAATGAGCCGCTTAGGACTTAGGACGCTATCTATATATCTCAAATCTCATACCAACCCAATCAATTTTCGCTGAACGAGGGAAACGACACGAGATTGAATGGGGAATAGATGGACTACGGGAATAGATTAAGGAAAGCGAAAGGATGTGGAGCTTGGCAACTCTAACAAAATTGTGAAACATAGTGGTGCAGCTTAAGGCAGTCTTCTATGAGAGTGGATCAACTCGGCTGTCCGTTGCGGGATCTAGGAGTTGCATCGCATTCTTCTATGGCTCGTTCTCAACGACAAATATCTCGCATCCAATTTTAGAGACAAATGCTTCATTCAGATACCTATGGACTGCCGGTAGACCCATTTTATAAAGTAGTCTTTTAATGTTGCTCATTTAGTTTGGTTGGTCAGTTGGTAAGTTATCTGGTTGAGTTGGTCATTTAGCGAAGTGGTCATTTCGAGACTAAACTGTAGATGTAGTAGACTAAAGCGAAGCTTGTCGGTTGTTGGAATAATTTATATTGCAACTGTAAGCATTTCGGTAAGCATCCGGCTCCTTAGAATAATTAAATATGACGAACAAAAAATCAATTACAAAATGATTGGCAGATAACGTCTGCTGTAGGAGCATCGCAATTATCTTCACGCCGTTAGCGTAGAGAACAAAAACTGCGCAAGAACAATTTGCTTGGTAAATAATCATTTCCTTGAATACATCTACACTGTATCAAGGTTATATATTGTTATATACAATAGTATACGGAGAGAAAATAATTTTTCTCGGAGTCGTAGCAAATTGATAATCACTTTGATAATATAACGATCGGCCTAGGTGTCTCCACCGTTGGATACGTATAGGCCTCTTCCAAGATCTCCTGTGGATTCACCCACTCGCTGGTCTACTATTTATATCCCGGTCGTTAGACTGGCGACTATTTTTAAGTCATACAAAATGACATAAGGTAGTTTAGATGTACGAGTATTTTCCTGTTAATCCTCTTAAAGATTAACAAGTCAGTTTAAGAAGAATCTAAATGATATTCTTATTTATTTGCTTGAGATTTTGGGCAGATGCATTAGGTATTAATTATTATTAATATCTTCCTTCAAAGTCTGCTTACATTAAAGCATGGAAATATTATATAAATATTCAAATAATAATAGATATTCAAATATTTCAAATGTTTATTACAAATTATTCTCTCTCTCAAATTATTCCAATTAAGAACATCAATATTAATACATTTAATCATTACATCCTTAATTGAATAGTGACATTCTTTGACTACCCACTCATGACATTTTTGAGGGGGAGAGTGCACGCTGTAATCCAACAGCCGCTGGGCGCGCTTGACTGGCCACGTTACTCCTCTCTCACAGAAGACTACCTTGAAATATACTGCATTTTCCACTTTATCTTATTTCCCTAATGTACGTACGTGTTTCGGTAGTGAGTGAGATGTGCCAGAGCCCATTCCCATCCAATCCCTCCCCATTTCCCCAACCCTTTCTCCAAATCCATTCCTATATCTCCAAAGGTAGGCAGCGCATCCGAGGGCGTGCTAACGTTTGTCATTTTGGACTAATATTGGCATGTATCGCGGATGTCTATGGGGGCGACAGTATCCACTTACCACCAGGTGGACTGTATGCTCGTCTGCCGCCTTTGTACATAAAAAGAAATATATTTTTTTTAAACAATACTTCCGATAGTGTATGTAAGTTGTCTGATAAAGCGGTCCCTGGTAGTTGAGAGCCTAACCTATGTCCCCGATAGGAATAACGATGGCAACGGGGAGACCGTTGCCATCGTTTTCGTCGTCCGCGGCACGTCTTAGACGACCCCGACGACCCTAATGCTTACGACTTACTGCTGCTAATCCGGTTCTTACACTACATTCACAGACTACACATATACACCATCTCCGCCTGCGGAAACGAGGACGTCACCCTCGCTACACCGTGAACACACACTGGCTTTCAGCCAACACTTTTACCAGGTATCGGCACGTGCCTGGGCGCTTCTCACCGACTCGCGATCTCGCGGTACCCTCCCAAAGCAACCCCCTAAGCCGAGGTCCGTTCCTACCGCCGGTCTACCCGCTCCTGGTTGAGCGTCTTCTGCGCTCGCCCTAAACTATACATGTCCGGTGACTCCTGAAAGGCCATTAGGACCACAAGAATTTAGCCATTCCGAAAACAAATATGGTAAAGCGGTATACATTTTTGCAGCCATAAAATATACATTTTTTTGTGCTATTGCAAGTTTAAATGTGGGCACTATTTTTTTATTGATTGGTCTATTGCGGATCTCTTGTCCAGAAATAGCTTGTTTCATTGGAAAATGTTCAAGCTGTTCTTTAACAAACACGCAAAGCTGTTTTATATACAGACCACTAAGGAATTTAATTGGTTAAAAATTTGTTAGACCAACGTTGATTGTTTATTAATGAAGGGGTATTTGTTTAAAAAATATATTTTTGGCTGTGTTTATCCTTACTTTAAAAAATGTGTAAACAAAAATTGTTTAGATTCGATTGACAATTATTATGAAATTATAAAAATCACCACCTAGTTGAACGAAAGAAAAGAAATTATTTTCCTTATGATGATGATTGTCAACAATAATTTAGATATCTACATGAACCTTCTATCGGAGATTATTCATATTGCCAATAAAGCTAAAGATGTTATGATAATAAATGGTTCAGACTTTATGAAGTCGTGACGGAAGTCATTGTTGTCGGAAACGGAAATTATTTAAATAGATCAATTACGTTAGATGACGGAACATGCTAAAGATATGAGAAATTTGAATAATGGATGACAGTAATGTCATGGTCATGTTGTATGGGATTTGGTTATAGATCTGTGTATTCGTTTCTCTGCAGTTTAATTTGCTTCCACTGTACTTGTGCTGTTCGTATTGTCGACGATCCCACTCTCGCGGGCGATTTAGAATCCCTCAGCGTTCGGAGAGACGTTGCTCTGAAGAATTGCTTAATATAATTACCATTTCGGGTTTCTAAAACGGCACCTCCCGTCACAGAAGTGTGGTCTCTCGATACGGAGGTGTCGCGTACTTTTCGGTCCAAAAATCATTTTATACCGCGAACCGGTAGACTGTGGAATGAACTGCCTCAAGAGGTCCATTACGCTACGATATGGGGTTCTTTAAGAAAGAAGTGAATAATATTTTGCAAGATCGGCGGCGCACCCGCATACCCCCTGGTGTTGCATCACGTGGGACTGCTTGCTCGTCCGCCTACTTCCCCATAAAAAAAAACTCTTTGATAAGTTGATGTTTTTGCTAGCTGCGGGTCTGTTCATTCCATCTTATACTATCGAGTATGATAGAATAATTGGAACTCCTTATTCATTTATTAAACCATCTACTATTGCTATAATATACAGCGTGTGCACGAACCTTTTTAGAAGCCTTAAATCACGAATTGTGCTGATGATTCGGAGTTATTTTTTTATTTTGAGTTTTGTGTTTAGCAAATTTGTATGAAAAAGTTGTTTATCCAATATTCAATACATATATGCTAAATACAAAGTATAAAAAATATATTTTTGAAAATAAATCATCAAAATCATGAACGCAATTTATAGTTTTAGGCTCCGGTAAAGACTCAGACACATTCTGTATAAATGATATTACCTTGCTGTAATGAAGTCGTAAAGATCTACGCCTAAACGCCTATGTTCCTTGTTTAAATTGTAAGTTTCACTAAAATAATAAAATACAATTTAAACAAAATCCCTTAAAATGACTGTATTCAGTAGAAATACGTGTTTATTTACTTATCTTGACTGTACTTGTACCTCCAGCCGCGTCTCGAGTTGCATTAAGAATAAGACAATCTATTTTTGCACTTGTCTGGACAATTAACCACATCTGCTGCGAGTCAATAAACTCATCAAAACAAAAAGTTAACAGACTGAAACGACTTGGCTGTAGTAAAGTTTTATGTTAGTATTCGCTTTTATTTGTTAAAATTTGCGAATAATTTTAGAGGCTTTCTTTGAACTATGTTTACGTTTAAAAGCGTTAGATATTTCTCTAATATAGTATGAGCTAGACGGCTTCTAGGAGACCTCGAATGAAGACCATGTTCCAGGAAAAGTAGCGAAAATGTCGAGACACGACTGCGGTAGTGCGCTTTGGGAGAGGTCTGTCTAACACCGAAAAGACATACCCTTTGTACAATAGAAATTTTTGATAATTTAATACATATTTTATAAAATCAATATTGGCCTTGTAGATGGCGACGGCATAACAGCCTTTAGAAACTACCTACTTTAAAATAGTGGATTCGCCCGCTTGGCCACCGTGGCGTATGTCCATCAGTTGGATAATAGACACAGGCAGAGATACTTACCTGTTATGATTATCACTAGAAAAAATCAAACGTTCGAGTGCTAAGTCAGAGTTAATTAACCTTAAAAACCGTAACCGTTTTAGATTCGAGCTTTTTTCTTCAAGGGATTTAAACACTCGAGTCTTAAAGGCTCAGAAGCGGTCATTTTTAAAACCCCACGTACCTATTATACTATTTTATTGTCTATGGTTTGTCCTTCAGTTTTTGTTCAAGTGGAAGTTTCAAGTTATGTGTAATAGTTTCCTTAAACGTGCTTAAACTATCAATGGAAATGAAAAACCTATTTTGAGCATACAAATGTTATACTTACTTTGTACTGTTATAAGATGTAAATGTATTAAAATATTGGGAGTCCACTCTTGCAAAAATGAGCACAATAAAAATCCACTTCATTTTCACTTCACAATTCAAAATTAATTTGTGTATTTCGTCAAATTAAATCATTATAAATTAATAGTCACTAAATAATAGAATTAATAATATATTTTATTAATTACATTTCATTAAAATGTCATTTGTTAATGTTAAAGGAACGCACCACATTTATAAATTGATCTCATCAAATGGCCGACACAGAAATCGCCTTTGTTTCAAATTAAAATTTACTATTGTATTCAATTAAAATTTGAATTAACTCGTCCGTTCGCAGAATTACGTTCGTATTCTATTTTCAATGTAGAGGAAACGGAACCGGTACGTGTGTCGAGATGCGCAAGCGCAGCGAACTAGACCGGTGGCTGCTGACCGTACGATGCGCGCAAAGGTCGCGCTGCGAATTGTTGCGGACAGGTGCGCGCAACATTTTGTTTGAATTTTAAACAGCTGCTTTTATGTTTCCGTGTGATTCATGATGGGTGACAAAATAAAGTGGATTTTTGAACTGTCAAACAGAGTGAAATTTGTACGGAGATGACACTTTGTTGACTAAACATTATCCTGACTAACTAACTAATATTATGTCATTATCCCGACTCGAATAAAAAATCCCACTATAGTTAACATTATTTTATTATTTTTTTACTTCCGACAAATATTAAATTCCGCCTAACTGTGAGCATAGTTTGTTGACGGACAAGCCATAAGACTTGGCACTGTATCAGTCAGATTACAATAAATTTAATCAAAATAGTTTTGATCAATAGGTACGAATATTGTAAATATGTATTGCAATTTATATACCATTTTTAGGGTACAATTTTGCATCTACTTTCACAATCATCATACTTCGTCTATTTTTTATAAACATGTCTAGGTCACTGTCAAGGATCAAGGTCCACATACCATCATTTTATCTTCTCATCCAGATACGAGGGCATTGTACGTTATGTTACAATAAAACTCAGAAACAACTGCAGATATGTTTGTAGCTATCTTTATTTTATATTTGGTCGCAAATATAGCTAACATTTGGCTTTGATTATTATTACATACTAAAATTATACAATATACAATTCAGCATACAATTATTATTGCAATGTATTTAGTTTAATGCCGTGTTTTTAATGTTTCTATATAGAAGTTCAAGTAGAAAGTCTTAGCGGAACTTAAGTAAATAATGATAATTTTATGTATCGTAGATGTTGATGGGCGACATTCAGATCTGCCAACATTCATCACTATTCACTCCGTAAATGACAAATGTTGGCACGTCTACTGATCCGCTGTCTACTTTTAGAGATTTGGACCAGAAATAAGATACATAGATAAGGCAGACAGTTTAGATTTATTTTAAGAATGTGTGTGTGAATAGAATTCGTAAATTTGTAATTTTATTATGCCCTAACAGCCTTTTTATCGTCCTCTGCTGGACATGAAACGCCGCATGTGCATTGTCTTGTGCATGAGTGATGTATGGCCTTAAAACGCCACACTGGCGGCTGGGGTGGCGAATGCACCCTCTTAGAGATAGTTAATCAGGGCTTGAGGGAGCAGCTTTCGTCGCCTTATACGACACCCACGAGAAGAAATGGGCGGTGCTACTCCAATGCCGGCCGACATCACGCGGCCGTTGTGGTCATAACGGAGTATTTATTAAAACAAATACATATTCAAATAAATGCAATTTTATAAAAGTGAAAAATAATAATAAACAAATTCAATCAACGGTTGTGCACCCCTGCTAGGTTAATAGGTCGAGCATCGACCGCGTAAACACAATACGATGGTTTGTAGTCGTGATAAAATACATGAACCTCATTCAAATCCCCGACAATGCCTCGGATGATGTACAGTTCAGATTCAGATTCATTTATTTATTAGTGGACGACAAGTTCCACTCGAAGGGGATAGGAATTTACAAAAAACAAAAAAAAAATGAAATTCATTAATTTAAATATACGGTACAATATTGTCGTATTTAAAATAATAATATAGCTGTATCGATTATACAACTTGTTTTATTTATAATTAAAACTAGACCGCACTTATTGAAAGACCCTGTAATAAGCAGTAATCCACTTCCAGATACTATCACATTACATGTTTTATGCAAAATGATACTCCTATTGTGTTGAAATGTTTCTTAAACTGCGTAACGTGCAAAAACAGAATATGTGGAAAATTTTGAAAGAACTTTGTATGATCGGGTAATCATACATTCACTCTAGCTCACCCAATCACTGTCTTTTTTTTTTTTTATAGAATAGTGGGCGGACGAGCAAGCGGTCCCATGTGATGGTAAGTGTTACCGCCGCCCATGGGCACCTGCAACACCAGGGGGCATGCGGGCGCGCCGCCGACCTTGCAAAATCCTATTCACAGCTCTCTTGAAGAACCCCATATCGTAGCTCAATGGAAAGACCTCTTGAGGCAGTTCGTTCCACAGCCTACGGGTTCGCGGTATAAAATAGTTTTTGGACCGAACAGTGCGCGACACCTCCGTATCGAGGAAATGCGGATGGACCGCACTTCTGTGACGGGAGGTGCGGTTGTAGAAACCCGAGGTGGGAATTATATTAAACAATTCTTAGAGCATTCCCCATTGTACAGGCGGTAGAACACACAGAGAGACGCAACGTCTCTCCGAATGCTGAGGGATTCTAAACCGCCCGTGAGAGTGGGATCGTCGACAATACGAACAGCACGTCGTTGGATGGAGTCAAATGGGTCCAATTGGTATTTCGGTGCGTTGGCTCAGAGATGAGAGCAGTACTCCATATGGGGCCTCACCTGAGCTTTGTAAAGCATTAGGAGTTGCCCAGGTTTGAAGTACCGCTTCGCTCTGTTCAGCACACCGAGCTTTTTGGAGGCCATTTTGGCCTTATTTTCCAGATGACCTCTAAATTCGACTTTGCTGGAGATGTCGATACCAAGGATCCCGATACTCTCCAAGATCTTAAGAGGTATGCTTTGAAAGCGAGGTGCTACAACAAAAGGGTTTTTTTTTAGCGGTGAATACACAGACTTGCGTCTTACTGGGGTTGAAATCCACTAGGTTCAGAGAACCCCAAATCGAGACTAGATCTAAAGAGTCTTCGATTTCAGACACAAGCCTGGCGCGACTCTCTTCCACTTCGACCCGAGGGATGTTGGCGCGGCCCCTGTACAAGGCGTCTCCAGTACTGTCATCTGCATAGCAACGTATGTCACCAATTTGCAACAGGTCGTTGAAATGCAGAAGGAACAGAGTTGGGGGCAGCACGGAGCCTTGCGGGACGCCAGCGTTAATAGACATGGAGTCGGAGCAGCTACCATCGATAACGACTCTGATGCTCCGTCCAGTCAGGAAACTGGCAACCCATTCGCATAATCCCTCGGGTATCCCGAAAGATGGTAACTTGGAAATCAGCTATTTGTGCCATACCCGGTCAAAAGCTTTCGCAATGTCTAGGCCTACAGACAGAGCCTCGCCTCTACTCTCAATGGCGTCAGCCCAGCGATGTGTTAAATACGTTAAAAGATCACCAGCCGAGCGATTATAGCGAAATCCATATTGACGGTCGCTAATCAGCTGGTGATCCTCTAGGTACCCAAGGAGCTGTGTGTTTATGACACGCTCCATCACCTTGGAGAGGAGGGAGGTGATCGCTATTGGCCTGTAATTGGCCGGGTCTGTGCGGTCACCATTTTTAGGCAAAGGGTGAACATGAGCTACCTTCCATGCTGACGGGAAGCTTTTTGTGGAGTATGAGAACCTAAAGAGTCGCGTAAGCACCGGGGACAACTCGGGAGCGCAAAATTTAAGCACCACTGCAGGAATATCATCTGGCCCACTCGACTTTCGGATATCAAGAGATGCTAGAGCTCGCCGGACTTCACGCTGTGTGAAACAGATTTCCGGCATGGAGCTTGTGCACCTTGAGATAGACGGTGGTGAGGCACCTCTATCGTCCAGAGTCGAGTTTGAGGCAAAGAGATAGCCCAAGAGATCGGCTTTCTCCTTCACCCCATGGGCCAGTGACCCATCGAGTTTCCGCAGTGGAGGGAGTGACGACTGACAGAAGTTACCTTCAGCAGCTTTAGCGAGCGACCAGAAAGCCCGGCTCCCAGAAGGACAGCTAGCTAGTCGGTCGCCAATTCTGCGGATGTGATCATTCTTTGCTCTGACAATGACCTTCTTACTGCACCTCGAGGTAGCGTTAAATTTCTTCCTCAAGTCGGAGATATTCGGATCTTCGGACACCTGCGCTCTGGCCCAGGCTCTGTATGCGGCCCGTTTATTACGACAGGCCTCTCTGCAGACGTCAACACGTCTACATAAATATTAGATATACTTGGCGACCAAATCGCTAAACCGTGTTCTTTCATGTAACCTTTGGATGGTAATAAAAGTCTGTAGACGAATAGAAGTTGGTAAATGGTGTAATATAGAAATAATATCTCTATATAAATACATAGTTACATACTAATTTATCGGCATATTAGTTAATTATAATCAAAATTATTGTCAAATTTGTAAAACAGGTGAATACATTTGTTATCTATTTCTTTTACATCTCGTGTATGTTTGGTTGGCAGAAATCTCGGCCTTAGACAATGAGCGTACAATATGGATACTTTTAGCACATGAGTAAAAAACGGATTATTTACTCACGTGCTCGTAGTAAGAAAGCTGACTGAAATCGTTGGCCCTTGCTCACAGTTAACTTCGCAGTAATTATCGCAGTAACTCGTAAACTCAGCTTTGCCTATATGTACGACCTAAATGTTATCCAGAAACTAACCTACCTCGTAGTGAAATTGACCGCATTTTGTAGGTACTCCTATTACATTATTATTGTATCATTTTAATAATTTAGATCATTTAATTTGTCAATTAAAATAAATTTATCAATGTCAATTTTAATTGACTTCTATGGTGTATTGTAAATCCCTTTACACGGGAGGCATATGGATAAGGCATACACTGAATATGATCCGTGGCAGTGGCAACAGTATCCTGAGAACAATAACTGGTGGAACAATAACAATAACTGAGACTATCCTATCCAGAAACATTGGACAGGACTCTTTAATTTAATTAATTAATTTGTATCAAATTATATATAATGTAATTGGACGAGCGATTGATTGCCGCCGCTTGTCAAGAACTAGCTTCATTGATTTATTAGCAAGTGTCAATGAGGTGTCAAAAATATAGACAGATGTCGTTGTGAACGACGACGGGTCAGTTGCATCGCGGAGGTATCGCGGAGACGTTCGTCTAATACATACGCAAAACTTCCTACCGTGAAGTTACACAAATTACCGCAAATATAATAAAAATATAATTTCCCGCAACGCTATATTGAATCTTCCATTTATATCGCTAAATTCCTTATTGTGCGTGCATTAGTGTCATTAAGTGCTAACACAGGATAACCAAGGGCCGGCGCCGGCAGAAGACTTCGGTGCACCAGACAGCTTTCAGGTCAGTGAAGCTTTATTATTGTACGGCTACGGCAATTAATCAAAAATAATAAATAAAAACCCCAAAATTACAGTCCACTTAAAAATCTACCCTCCAGTAATTTAATTTAATTTATTAAAGCGATTACCTATTATATTGAATTACTTTGATTATTATATTTTACTAACATAGATTTTAAGTTTCTACTAATAATTATTAGTAGAAACTAAAAAAACTAAAAAAAATAGAAAATGTGTTTTCCTGCCATCAGTAAAAAAAGCATTTAAAAAATATTAATGATTATTTCAGCCAGTAATTCTGTTGCCATTATTGTAGGCTGTTTATAACAAAATATTTCATCATGGAATAACGATTACATAAAATAAAAATCATGAGATTATTATTTATAGGTACAGATACCCTACGAAAACATTGGCCATCGGCAAATCCGGAAACAATCGAACGCGTTATCCACGTCTCAGAAACAGACCTCATATCTAAAGTATGCATCTCATAATCTCATCGGAAGACCTAAAGTATGCAGATTAGACGTACGGTAATTCATAGACGTGGATGACTCGTTCGAGTGTTTCCGAATTAGCCGATGGCCAATGTTTTCGTAAGATATCTGTAACTACCTAATACATAATTCAATACAGCGCCATCTGTTCCTGAAATTTAGAACTTCTATAAATTGTGACTTCGTTTATTAATTTCAGAACAGTAACTAGTATAGCTCTTCAAGGATATCAGCAAGTTCCTCAGCTGTTACGTAGATGGCGCTAGTTGGTCTGTTTGACAATGTCTGGTTTGATAATATTATATTATTTCTTCATGTCTATTTGGCACACACACACATTTATCCTTTTTTATTAATACATTTTATATCATTAATTGTCTCCATTGTTCGATACAAGTAATTGACAATTGCTTTGACATTTAATAAGAATATTATTACTTACCTAATCTATTTAAATACTTCTTAAGTGGTCTGATAAGTATGTTTATCCGAATTATCCGGCTAGTGCATAAAAGTAGTTTAAAGTTTGTTGTTTTGTTAGTTTCGCAACTTCATAATTTTTGTTCAGGAATCAAAGTGAACTCACGTGTGCGTGTGTGTTTATAATTCATTTTCCTAGAATCCCTTGCGAAGGGATTCAAGTACACTACAAAGTTCAATAGGATCCCTTGAGGGATCCTGCTGTGGGAGCCAAGTGGACAGGGGATTTTTTTTTAAATTTTTGACACTAATAAAAAATGTGTTGTATGGAATTCTAATAAAATGTTCCATACCTGAGGAGAAATGTCCCTGCTAAATGATAATTATATATATGAATGGTTCCTGCTGATAATGAGCGCTGTGTGTTATCTTAGGTACACAGCTAAAGCTGAGCTGGACGCTCATTCAGGGCACTCATACGACACATGGATAGCTACTGTAATATCTGTTTTTTTTGTCACTTTCTTATTTCTGTGCTGTTATGTGTCTATATTATATGCGTATGTTGATTTTTTCCTTTGTATAGTGTCCTGTAACTGTAATATGAATAAGCGTCTTATCTATCTTAAAAATCCAGAATTAAAAAATATGTTGCTCTTTTTTATTATCTCCCTGCCAGGTATTCCCAAAAAATAGCAAACAAACTCTATGAAAATCAAGTCTTTTAGTATTTTAAGAAGGCAAAGGTAAAACCTTCCAATACTTAGTTAAATACGCTCGTATTTCGTTCACAGAACATAATGTGAATACCTTTTAACGTAGAATACACGACGCCTCTTTTGATTTCAAATGCAAACTAACGTAGATGGAAATAACCTATATGGATATATATCTACCTATATGGATATATATCTACCTATATGGAAATAAATTTTGATGTGTTCATATTACTTTATTAGCTTTATTTTGTTAGTAGAGCGTCCTCTACTTCATGTAGGGCGTAGATGTTAGAATATGCGTGGTTATGATTCCCGTGGGAATTTTACAATTATTGATCTGCATAAATAGTATGGTAAATGTTAATAACCCCGCACGTAAGTTATAACTGTGCCAAGATTATTTAAAATCCGTCCAAAGGTTTTTGCGCGATGCGCTTTCTGACAGACAGACATCATAATCGTAAGACCTCGTAAGAAATACATCACCACTCTCAGTCCTCACATACAATAAAATCGTAAGAAAGCCGTGTCTGTAGATTAAATATAAAAAAAAAATAAAACAGTGCATGAATGATACAGAGCCGAACATTTTTTTACCACGCCTCTGGTAAAAAGTTTATCTAGGGTTGATTATTTTTCGGTCACGTGGAGCGTCGACTTGAAGAAAATTGCTGATAATAGCTAAATGAGGGGAGGGGAAATTCGTTGTTCGATTTTCGAATTCGAATTTTTCGAAATTCGAATTTCGTTGTGAAAGGAGTTGTAGTGAGCCTTGGGTGAGGCCTATACGAGTATATCCAGCCGTGGAGAGGCCTACGCCGATGGTATGATGGTAAGGTAAGCTCAGAGAATGTTCTCTAGAGTGAAATAACGAAATCCTCAGTACCTAAGTAAATTATTCATTAATTTCAAAGAATAATAAATAGTCTGTGGCTTAATTACGAGGTGTATCTTGTAAGGTTTAGGCCGACCGGGCGACTAATACAAAAAAAAAACAATTGAAGGACAAGGGTCATTTAACTTGATCTAACATGAGCTAACTCAAAATTTTCTATCGAGTTGAATCGCTGAAATACCAAAGGTATACAATACCAACAGGCTGTGTCTCTTCACTGCTGGACATGGGCTTCTCCCAAGGCTCGTCGCTACACACGGTACCCTTGTTATCCAGACATTACCGGTGACTTCAGTTGTTGGACCACCTGAAAGGAATGCGTTCCACGCTACGTTTCTCGGTATTTATTAATCAAAAGTATATAACTACAACGTAATTTAATTGTTTGTTTGTTAGTACGTTAAGCAAGGCGATTGTTCCCTATGTGGACCAAATGTTTCCTTGTTGAATTTATAATGGCATAAATATGTAAAAAAGGATTTCAAATTTTAACTTGTTTAATTAAGAGGAAAATAAAGATTTCTCACTCGGAAACCGAATAATTAACAATTCACGTGGCGTTAACACCACACGCGTGCATATAATTCGGATTCGGAATAAAGCGCAGTGAAAAATGGTTAAAAGTAATTAATTTTTATTTACCAACGCCCGGGGTGACCAGCCTGGACGGTTGGAGGGTTGCCAGGTGCGGGATTCCAACTGAATTTTTAATGTTAGCAATATCATTGAATTGAGTTCGCGCGCTTTTTACGCGCTGTAACTTAATGCAATTTTTGATTGACCTGCATATATGATTTTAAAGATTTTTACATTCAGATCTATGAAATTGGAATATTTAGTCGTATAATGCGTATTTGTAGATACAGGTGTGGGGACCCTGTAAAGAAAAGCGAAGTGCGAGTAGGCCGCTGAATAAATGGTTCGACGACTTAAAAACTTGTTAAGCTTGTCGCTGATTTAAACTGGACCAGAGGTACACATCATTCTCGGTGGAGGCGTGCAACCGGGGGCGTGCCAACGTTTGTTATTCTGGACTGATGTCGGCATGTTTTACGGATGTCTATGAACGACAGTATCCACATATCGTCAGGTAGACTGTATGCTCGTCTGCTACCTTTTTTCTATAAAGAAAAATGTCTATGGACGACAGTATCCATTTACCATGTATGTAAATGTATGTATCTAATGTATGTTACCGTGTATGTAAACCTGGACTGTATGCTCGTGCGCCGAATTTTTTTATTATAATAAAAGTTTGATCTCAAATTTCATTACCATCTATTACAGGAATCAGATTACTCGGTTTCTATATAGCTTCCACATGACACGGTTTTGGTTTTAGTTTAGTGCTAGATGTCGTAATTTCCTTTACTGCAAAATCTGAGACTTAGGTATTACTATAATATATATTACAAAATTATGTGTACAAAATGGATTTATGTAATTATTATATTAGTATAAAAAATATACATGGCTTTTAATGAAATTAATTTATACTACTGGCTGTATGAGGTGAGCAGATTACCGTGTGCTGTGGCGGTCCTTGAGAAAAGCCTATATGCAACAGTGGAAGACACAGCCTGACGGTATGGTATAGTAGTTAGTTCCACGCAAATCCTCTGGGGCCATTATAGTTGATAGAAACACTTTTCCAAAGAGCGTCACCAGGGAATGTTGTGAATAAAAATATTCTTCTCGGAATATGGCGCACTGTAGGCTATAATAAAATCTCTGTAGTGTAGACATGCCAGCGTCGTTCGTGCGGGAGGGCGCATGAGAGCAACGTGGAGCTACGAAGGGAATAAATCATTTATGTAATGGGTTGATGGCCTCAGACCTGATTCATAACTTCAAAGTAGCCCAGTAAGCCACGGAGAGACCAATACTCGGAGATTCTTTGGGGGATAAGATCCTGAGCGATAACATGCAGAACGCTGAAGTGGCAATCAAACGGAGAGATTATATTTGAAGGAAGAAAGAATAAAATATTTATTTATCATAACACAACACACAAAACACAGGAAATACTCAATAATAAACAATAAGTGTGTGAATGTGTGTCGCGGCTAGGGGATACCTACCTCATCGTGTACCCGCGGAACAAAAGAGAGTAAATCGCAGCGCTGACATTCTGCTAGAATCATTTATCCAATTATAAATCAACTGGGTAAATAAAATCTAATCGAATTTATTTACTTTTTATGTATATTTTACTCGCCAACAAATTCCAACGCCCACAAAATGAATTGAAGTGCTGCTAAATAAAAAGTCAGTTATGGCAAATTGTTCTATGAAAAGTTTTATGTAAATACAGACTGCTTCAGTTTCTTGTTGAACTTTTTAACATTTAACATGTCGTTACTCTTTCAGATGTTCAATTTCTTGTTCACTTGTTAATTGTAATCAGTATAATAGTCCTTCGACTCTTTATTGATTTCTATTCTTGTTTAAAATTCCATCGGGTGGCTACAAAACGACATACGGATTAAACAATCTATACAATAACTGGCTTTTTATACCATCGAAATGCCTACTCCAAATTCACGCTACGTTGACATCTCCACAGGTATTACTCAAATTTTCAGTGCGGACGGATGACGCACCACCTGCACCCGCGAGATACAGCAGGGTTGAGCATCCGATATTTTGACGGCAAATTCAGTGAAAACTGTACCAGCCCTACGACTTTAAGGGTTCTACAGAAGCAGAAACGAGTGACTTCGAAAACGGTTTATGTAGTGAGAATAGACCGTTTGCAATTGATGTAATTCCTTTTTCAATTTACAGAATTCCTTTTGTATTTTTGGAAACTCCTGTTTCAATTTTCGAAATTTTCTATTGCAACTTACGGAACTCCATTTGAAATTAACGCAGTTCCTGTTTTTAAGTAACAGGAGGGGCATTTGCCAAGTACTAATTAGTGTTAGACAAATGGAGAAGCTATTTATATCTGTCACAGGAGCAATATTTAGCTTCGTATAGCCATTATCGGCGCAACTTAAAGTCATATCCACCATACACACGATCCACCATAAGCCCTTCTCCAAGGCTCGCGCACGGTCTTGTGCTCTTTTCAAACAGCCACTACGGTTATCGGTGTTTCAGCCTACCACAGCCTACTTATTACCACATCAAGTTCTAAAATTGTGAGGTATATCGGCGATTGCAAGGGCCCGTGTCCAGACTAGAGAGACAAGCGAATGGTAATGGAAAATTGTAACGGGCTCATATTTTGCTTGAACGCACCCATAGACGATTAGCTTCCAGATCTCTGAGTATTCAAAACTATTCCCCTTATTCTAAAAATAGATCATCAAATTGCTTTTATTTACTCAGGCTTTACTATTCAATGTAAATATTTGTTAAATATCAGTGAAAATACCCTTGGAATAAAAACTGTGCTATCTATCGGCTTTTAATCCCTTTACTAAAAATATCTAGTCCAATATCCGTTGATTTTGTTTGCTTACATTTAGATAGTCCGTTTGTCTGTCTACACTTGCTTAAATTTAAATACCTACACGAAAAAGTGCTCTAATTTGTAACCAGTCCTTTTACTGTTCATTGCTGAACATGATTCAATAATAGATGTTATTGTATCTTGACTTTGAGATGTCGGCCGGCTTTAGACCGATAAAATACGACTAAGGGATAACAGAGTCGCTACAACAAGCCCAGAGGAACTACAAGCCCTTTAAAAGAGTGGACTTGACAATCTGCTTCGCTAGCGTGGCGTTGAAAGGCCATACACTCCTCATGCACAAGACAATTTTTATAAGGAGGCTCGTTCCCGTCAGTGGACGAAAAAAAAGTGCTGGTTGCGATTTTTGCGGTTTACTATATCACAAAATAGTGCTATTAAAGCTACATTAGCCATATTATAACACAAAAATGTGACATGTATTACAAATATACTAGAATAACCTTTGCAACAATTTATAGTTTGTTGCAAATACATGGTTACGATACAATTAAAGGATTATATCCAAGGACGTGATTATATTCAAGGGGGCAAGCGCCCTACCCTGCCGTGGCTACACCCATGACCATATCGCTAAATTGCAAAACAACTGCGCCAAATCCTGTCTTTTTGTATATGTGTGAGAACAAGTTTTATTGGGTGCAGACAAAATTGTGTTACAATAAAAGGTTCTGCTCAGACCTAGCGAAACTCTAAAAATCACCTCTGACTTGTATTGTCAACTTTTTGGGATGTAGCGTGTTCGCGTCAATCTCTGTCAATCATGTTTTGTTTGCTTTGTTACTAGCCGTTGACATGTTTCTAGCTTTGTCGCTAAAGTCCAACATTTTTCAGTATTGCTTTATATAGAAACAATGGTTTAAGTCGCTTTTCATATTGAAATATTTATTTTCATGTAAGTTCATACATCAAAAGGATGGGGTAAATGTCTTCGAATGGCGACCGCGTACTGATGGGATGCCTTCCGTCAAAGTGATCTTACGACTTAAAGAAAGATTAGTAAATAAGACGCTGATGGTATGTTAAACTCAGGATCTTTTGTTGATAAATTATTCACAGAATTATCTGGCAGTTGAAGAAGTGCCACAATTAAGTGGACTGATAGTTTTTTTAAATAGAAATGATAATAGAATGAAAACAATGTCCTGTTAACCTGTAATTGTAATTGGATATGTAATTGAAGCATCATCCAATAATAGAGATGAACGATATTCGTATATTGCTATTGATATAATTAATTACAACATGTTTCAATGTTTTCCACTGTTTTTGTCAACAACGCAATTTTCTATTGTAAATCGGGTCTTACCTACTTCGTTGGCTTAGCGACCCGAAGTGCATCTTGGCCTCCGACACCAAGATAACGATATCATTTTCGGTTCTGCGTAGCTTCGTGCCAACAGACTATGTGGAGCTATTGTAAACCGAGTCTGAACGCGTAAAATTAAATGGGTTTTTGTTTATCTTTTATTTTTACTCTGCGTTTCGGGACGGGCTTAATTTTATTTATTTACATATTTTCTATACGGTAATTGTCACTTAGAATGTAGTTTACAAAAACATCAAATTTACAAGTAGGTATTCACAAGGACAAGGTGTGCTGACATCTGTACTAGAATAATCTGTTTTACAGCTGTCAGCGCCTCTCCTTAGATCTATTCTTAGATCTATGTGTACAAAACGCGAAAGTTTAAAAAGTTATAATAGCGCTATAATACATAGCACCGCATATACTCGCACACACGCACCGAGTCCATTACCCACTCTTCTTTTTTGAGACATGAACTCCACATTTTTTCTCGACAGCTCCGGACTCCTTTGGACTCCTTTTATATATCATTAGTGCGCGAACTCTTGCAGCCCACGGAAGTTCGCCTCTGAAGCGACGAAGTCGCAGTAATCGCAGTAATTGGTCCCTCCTCTCTAACGTCCTCACTCTGAATAAATCCATAGAACGTGGTGCAAGTCGCCATCGTACCCATCACACATTCACACACACACACAAATAGTTCTCAGCGACCATTGAACATCAGTGTAAGTACTCATGCAGTGACATAGCCATGTATGCTTAGTGCGGAGTTTCAAAACTAAAAAAAAAAAAAAAAAAATTCCTGAGCGAAAATTTGTCGAAATTTGCAAAATTGTAAATAAAATTGTCTTGGCTTGTGTGTTAAATAGTGTCAATGGTTTTTCTTTCTTAATACTGTCGCGTTTAAACTGCCAACCCTGAGCCCCACATTGTTGTCGTCCCCACAACATAAATGTTGAACATAATTCTAGTTTTACAAACACAACACGACGCAGGTAGAACGTTGCTAGCAACTTTTCCAATAAGGGCGACTGCCGATCAATCACGATCACTCAACGGGACGGTTTAATAAAGGTTACGAGATTCAGTTTGTTTAATTTTTACAAGACATATTTATTGGAGAGTGTAAAGTTAATATTATAATGTGTATTTTCGAAGGACTCCAGCTGTCTGCAGTATTACGAATGAATTTCAATGAGAGTTTGTTTCGTTAACCTAGTCAAGAGACAAAGGATGTATTAAGCTTAGGGACACGTCCTAAACTAAACACGTCCGGTGACTTTTAAAGCCCTATTAGAGGTTCAAGAATTTAGTAATTTCTATGGTGGTAAGCAAATAGAAAAGTTATATGAATATAAAAATATAAGTGTTGTTATATAGAAGGCTCCCCCTCTGGATAAATAAAATCTGTATAGTTCATGTATTTTTTTTTATTTTGTATCATATTATCAATGCAAATAATTTAAAATAAGGAATTAAATAAAAAACTAAAAAATTAAGTTATACAACTGGCCACTAGTTTGCAACGCACTACAACGCACTGTCTGCACGTCTGTTATTCTGCTTGAGTCTCGCTCTCGATACTCGCACGCATACACACACACACAGAAAGAGAAAGGCGTATGGAGGGGGTAAAAATATTACGTGACGTTACATTTTCTCTCGAATTACATCTACCGCAAGCCGCGTAAAGGAACTTCGTTCCAATAATGGTTAACGTAAGCAAAAAATGTAAAAACGTCATCGATTGTTTAGTCAGTCGGCACCAACTTAGCATACTAGGTATGGATGTTGTAGCAGCAACTGCGATACAGTAAGAATTGAGATATTTCAGATAGTTCTGTGTTGCAATAGCGCCCAATAAAATGAAGAAGAAGGATAATATATTCTGAAATTCCTAGCATAAGCTCTCACCGCCCGTTCTTAATGGGTACACGAGTTCTGAAATGGAGAGCTTGTATCGGGAAGCCCAGTGTAGAACACCAAACGACCGAAAATTTGAAGAAAACGGCCGGTAATAGCTGAATGATGAGAGCAGGTTGGCTGGCCTTAAAATAAGCCTATATCCAGAAGTGAAGAGGCAAAGACTGATGGTATGGTAGTTTCTAAGAATAAATATAAAATATATTCTGTCTGTTTGGTAAAAACTATAGTTGACAAAATCGCATCAGATTATTCAGGTCAAATAACAATATTCAACACCGGAACCAATATATTGTTTCGCTGGACGACAAATCATTGGGTATTCCCAGTGCGAAAATTTCAAAATACGCCAGTAATCTTTTGCTGGTGCAATAAATAACGGCTGTGTTGTCAGTATAACCGTTCGGCAAATAGTTTTCGCGCCTTGACGGGTAATAAACTGCTTTTATGATTGCACTGTTAAGTGGCTCTATTCGCCACCAATATCCTGTTAATCGTTTGAATGCAGCTCTGGTTTTATAATATTTTTGACAATATTTTTATGACCAAAGAAACCATGTGATTGTATTTTGTTTTACAGAATTATTAAGCTGAAGTAGCGATGGGCAAGTGGTATCTGCCGCAGGATCAACAAGCGGTACTTTTGTCCTCTTGAATGGAGATCACGTGCCTGGAAGCGCAGTGTGGGACGCGCTTCGGCCACGTGAATCGACCACTTGAAGTTGTCCGGTAGTGGTAGCATGATAAAAACGAGATATCGTTTGTGGTGGCAAGCCTTATAAGAGGCATTATCTAGCAGTGGAGAGATATAAATGGATGGTATGGTGTTCAACACTGTATTACCATTAGGTAATATCGATGTTAGTTCGGCCAGACTGCGATCTGCGATAGTTTTAGTTTTGTCGTAATGGTTTAGTTCGTGTCAAGACCAACAGATGTCGCTATATTGTTTCTACATCGCGGTATGGTTTCGTTTCTGTGTAAACATCGTAAATTAAGAATTTTAGTTTCTATTGTAGAATTTATATCACCAATCACAATACTTGTGGTTTCATTGGTCGCACCCTCGGATTGAATCCGAGTTATAAATATGGTACTGTATAATGATTCGCGTCCAAGGGTTTATGGCATTTTTTTATGGTAAAAAGGCGGGCAGACGAGCGTACAACCCACTTGATTTGATGGTAAGTGGATACTGTCGTCCATAGACATCCACGATACATGCTAACATCAGTCCAGAATGACAATCATCGCAACGCCCCCAGATGCGCTGCCTGCCTTTGAGACTTAGGAATGGATTGATGGATAGAGTATAAATAGGAGGGATAGAATAAGATGGAATGGCAGTGGGTTCTAGCATATCTCACTCACTACAGAAACACGTACAAATTAGGGAAATAGGATAAAGTGGGAAATACAGTACATTTCACCAGCACTCTCCCCCCTTAAACGTGACCACTAAACATGTAAAATAACGTGACTTAAATTTAGTCTTCTGACCAAATTTAGTATTCTTTTAAATTTTGATTTAGAAGAACTTGCTTTTTCTGTGCCACAATTCGTGTTCATGGGTAAGCATTTAGTAAGCAAATCTCCTCTAACTACGCACAAATCCATGTAAGATTTCGTGTTCTTTCAACATAATATTGGATCATCACGCAAGCCGGAAATCAGGGTATAGATCAGGCGAAGGTTTCGTCGAAAAGGCTTCGACGGTTTCGGATATTACCCGCCTTTATTACAGTCTTCCTTGAGAGAAAGATGGACAGAAAGACATTTCCTTTTCTATATGGTTTAGAACTTCTTCATAGAATAGTATATTTTTATCCGACTGTGGAACGAGAGGAGGAATATGTTTTTCACCGTTATGTATGTATGTATGACCGTCTCTTTATTCTCATGCAAAGATTAAACGGAATGATCGATTTTAATGAAGGAGATGTCATTAGATTTACTGTCTGTTGCCGGTGCAACTGGCGTATTCGATTTCTAAAACATTCAAAATGGCGGATTTAGGCGCCATTTTGTTGTTTCCATAAATCTTGTCACGGTTGCTTTGAATCTGCTACTGGATTGTCAAAATAGTACAGTAATTTAAAAAACAAAACAAACAAATTAGTGTAGGTATTACAGCAAAGATGAAAACTTACTTGTTTCCTTAATTTTAGTTTATTTCCACAATTATGTGTTCATATAGCAATTGGACGCAGACGGGTTTTCGTTCTCTAAATAATTAAATTTATTTAGGTAAAAACACGATACAAAGTGTTGTGATCTTAGTTGTATCAAGCTATCAACTTTTGAATTTCTCTTTTGAGGCCTCTATTATTAGTTCTATTGGATCAAGTTGCGCTTGACTGAATTGTATAAAAACACGTTTTTATAGAGAAAATATTGATGCCCATCGTGGCTTATTTTGTTCAAAAGAAATTTTGGTCCAGTTACATGAGTCGTGGTGTCGGCCGGCATTAGAATACTATCACCCCTTCACTTCCTGTGGGTGTTGTAAAAGGTATGGATAACAAAGCGGTTACCAGAAACCCTGAGGAACTACACCGCGTCTAAAGGAGTGGCACTCGCATAACTCGCACACTCTCACACTTCCTCATGCACAGGATAATGTGGATGAGGAGGCATTTCAGCAGTGAATACTAAAAGTGTAGATTTGACACAGGAGCCGTGATCAAGGTGAGAGAAGAAGTAAGTGGGTGAAGAGCGACAGGCGCTATCTCTTGAGGATAAACAACACAATTTTCTCTCTTGAACAATGGCGACGATGAAAGCAAGAACGTGACGGCAAACTTATCTTTTGTCCTATGCGAGGTGCTGGCACAAAACGATTTTCCAACATAATCCGTATTGGGTCCGTGTCAAGGGGACCGATGATAATAAAGCTTTGGAACGTGCCTCATTGAAGTTAACACAAAATTATATAATTACATTCACTGATACGAGTATCTATAACGAATAGACCAGACATTTAATAATCAAAAGGGAAACTATGAGCTTGAATGATTGAAACTATTTTAAACCTTCTTGTTAAAGACAAATGTATCAAATCCCATTGACTGTCGGCAGCGGCCACGGCAAAGTAGCGCTTAGCAACTAAAGCAGTTATCAATTGTGTATGTAAATCGCTTGGTATGCAGCAACCCGGAATATTGGCTCGACTCCTATTAATTATGTTTTAGTGTTGTTGTCGTTTAAAAATCAGGTAATGAGGGAGTCATTTCAATAAAAAGGCGAGTCATCTCATTTGGACAATAGCAACTC
This sequence comes from Sesia apiformis, assembly GCA_914767545.1. NCBI lineage: Eukaryota > Metazoa > Arthropoda > Insecta > Lepidoptera > Sesiidae > Sesia > Sesia apiformis. The sequence goes on from OU611964.1 coordinate 1,649,905, forward strand.
GTGATGAAATAACAAATCAGATTGAAATTGAAATGTATTTATAAATTATTTCGTATGGAAGTATCTACTTTACTATTTCGATTTATATCTCGATGTTTTTAAATATCACTAGCTCGACTGTAAAGAAAACGATCGTGAGGAAACTCACAGAATTTAAAAAAAAAACAGCATGTGTTTTCACTAACCCGAACTGGGTCCGCGAGGTGGATTACGGCCTGAAACAGCTTAGTGATTTATTAAGAGAAGCACTAAGAAGGTGTTTCTTCATCAGAGTCAATCGTGAAATTGAACAACAATAGACAATAGAATCATAATATGACAGCAGCGTTACTGTCGCGCTGCCGTCAGCGGTAAATTTGAAAACGCCCTTAGAGGCAAATGTTACTCATAAATATGTTTTTTTTTTAATTTATTGGTAACCCAATAGCGATACCTTGCATATATAAACAAAAAAATAAAGTTAAAAAACCGAGGCCAATACAAGAATACACTAAATAGTTATTAAACATATCTATTACTAAACATATTGAGGTGCCAATAAATTGGAGTCGGTTATAAATGTTCAATACAAAACCATAATTCATGATACTGTAATGTCTTATATTATACATGTATATCTTAATTTTATGTGCATATGTATTTATATTCGTGTGTGTGTGCGCTTGTGCGTATGCGCATGATTGTGCGAGTCTGAGCGTCGTACTGACATTTGTACGCGTACTCGCATGTTATGTTGCAACACTATTTAGCAGTAAATCAACCAAATTAATCAATTAGTCCCCAAAACCACTGACACGGCTAACAGTCGTCGCCTTTTTGAATGCTTTTTGAATGAATGAACATTTTACCACAATTTCCATTCAATACATAAGCTAACACTGTATGTGACATCTGAGCAATGTGAGCAATGGAGTTATTGATTTTGGTTAGGATTTCTAACTCAAAATTTCGTTGTTTCAATATTCTGTTTAAGTAGAGATATACTCTAACATCTGAGTTTTAAAATAAATCTAAAATAAATAATGAGTCTTACTACTCTCAATATAATATGTCGTTCCCCAATACACGTCCCAATGTACGCACGTGTTTCAGTAGTGAGTGAGATGTGCCACAGCTCATTCCCATCTCATCATATTCTATCCCTCCCCATTTCCCAAACCTTTCCATAAATACATTCCTGAATGTCCAAAGGTAGACCATAGACAGCAACATGCTCGTCTGTCGCTTTCTTCCATAAAAAAAAAACTGGGAAGCTTAATGTACCAACAATCTTTCTAACTCATCTCGTCACCTAAGTCAAAGCGTTTTAAACAATTATTTAACAATTGCTTAAAATGCTTTCACTCGTGGGAAAAATAACTCCTTAGATCAAATTATTTGGATATAAAAATAAAATTTGCACTATCACACCACACCATACCACCAGTCTATGTTTCTCTATTTCTGACCAATGTCTAATTTAATTTATACAAGGAGAGTTTCTGCAACGTCAGTTTCTTGAACATCGATCAAAAGCTAGTACCTATAAACAACTGTTATCATCGAGTTTTTACTATGACGTGAACAGTTGTAGGCGAGAATTGCATGTAATTTGGCCGCTTACGAGAATCGTATACAATAAATATACCTTGTGTAAATCAGCCCTTTTCATCCAGCCACCACCGACGAACCTGTTCAAGTCGTCGTTCCTCATTGCTGAAATAACGAATGAGACGAACGAGAGTTATTTTCTAAAATAAGTTTATAGACTACTACATAGTAGCTTACATAAAACGTATGTAGCGTGGTGTAGGCGTTCTGGCGTATATCCGGATAAAACTAGGGTGAAACCGCTCGTAATCGGACTCAGCCATGTAAGAGGCGTGCCCGGCCAATAATTATCGACTACTACACGCCCGGCTTCGTGCCGGATAACCAGTTTTCTGGTTCGATTGAAAGTAATTTTTTAACGTCACTGGGTTTAGTAAAACGCTGACGAAGTTTTTAAAATTTGTTAGAATGGTTGAGTAAAAGTATGGAGGAGTGCTTCTGGGTTAACTAAAACTTTAATTTAGTTTAAAACGTCTTGTTAATGTCCATTCCGGTTGAAGTAAGTCAGGAGCCGCTCAGTAAAGCGATAGTAAGTGTCCACGCTTGGAGACACTGCGAGTTTATTCCTTTGTCGAAATAAAACCCGAGAGGTTTTCTTGTTGTGACTGGTTTTATTGGTGGATGCAATGTTAGTGCGTCTCGGCTCACGACTTTGATTGACTGACACTTTATATGTAAAAACATGTAGGTAAGCACCAAAATGGCAGGCTATCAATATTTTGTGACGGTAGTTGCATAATAAATGAAAAATGTTACAACGGCGATGTGAAGCCGCGACAGTAAGTTTCCTAAGGACAGAAGAGGACTCTTGTAAGAACACGAAAAACGCAGTCCCACGCTTTTATTTAATTATCACAAACACTACGTACGAAGTTTATTTTGAAGTTTGTTAAACTTCAAAATAAACTTCGTGGTTTAGTAGTAATATAGTGGAGTGTAGGTTTTCTCGGCTGGTGTCCATATTAATTGAATCTTCCGGGCTTCTTGGCCGAGGTCTTCTGGAATCTGCACTGCCACTGAACTGCACTGCCAATCAGTGGCACTGCCACTGAAGATGTTGTTGCGTACCGAGGATGGTGGGTGTACGGGCGGCGGGTGATGAAATAAAACTAGTCGGGTCGCAATGAAAATTACGCCCGAGGAGCTTGCCCATACTGACGGTACATGAACATACACAAAGTCGGATGCCTCTGAGGTGCCGATCAAGATGTATAGAAGCAGGCGTTGAGACACTATTCTTGAGAGCGCGGTGTTGTTAAGTGAGAGCTGCAGTGATTTATTGTTCAATGTTTAGTTCAGTTCAGTTGCTAAGTTGCCAAGTTGAATTCCCAGTTGCCATTGTTTGCATTTTTTTTTTTTTTTTTGTTAGGAGAGACAATCAGGAAAAATCCTGCATGGGACACCTGGTACCATCTAGTCTGGCTGGGCCAGCCTAGGTGGTACCAGGTAGTGTCGGACTCCTACCGACTAAAAAACCTGATTGCCTCAACATCGTGTATGTATAGTTCTTGTGGCCCTAGTGGCCTTTCAAGAGTCACCGGTCGCGTTGATGTAGGGCGAGCGCAGAAGGCGCTCAGTCAGGAGAAAAGTGTGCGTTGCAACAGCCTAAGGGCTCCCCCGCCGGTAAACCGGCGGAAGGAACGGACCTCGGCTTAGGGCGTTGCATTGGGGGGATACCGCGGGATCGCGTGTCGGCGAGAAGCGCCCAGGCATGTGTCGATGCCTAGTGAAAGTGTTGGCTGAGGGCCGGTGTGTGTTAACGGTGTAACGAGGGGGACGTCCACGTCTCGGCCGGCGGGGACGGTGTCTGTGTACTGTGTTTGGGTGCAGAGTGAGAACCGCATTGGCAGCGGTGATCGGGTCGTCGGGATCGTCCAGGATGTGCCGCGGGCGACGATAGCGCGGAGGGGCACTCCTGTCCGGTATGTAGGTGAGGGAAGAGACAATCAGGGGGTTGGGATGGTTTGGGATAGCGTCATAGTAGCGTCGGGCGGTGTCTGTTATGTATTTGACGATGGAGGGAAGCTCCAAGTCCTTGTGGAGGTCAACGTTGCGCATGTACCATGGTGCGGCCACGGCCTTGCGCATGAATCTATTTTGCAATTTTTGGAGGATTGCAATGATGGAGGGAGCTGCGTGTGCGAACACAACGCTAGCATATGTCATAATGGGACGGACGAGAGTTTTGTACAATGTCAACTTATTTCTAAGCGACATTTTACTTCTCCCGCCTACGAGGGGGTTGAGGCGACCGAGCACAAAGGCGGCTCGGTTGCGGACGGTTTTGACGTGTTCTCGGAAGGTCAGTCTATGGTCTAGAGTGACTCCGAGATACTTGGTCTTCCTGACGAGAGGAATTGTTTGACCGAAAAGGGTTATCGGGAGAGGGGACAGCTTAGGCCTACGAGCGTTAGCCCTGGGAAAAGGGAAGCACATGGCTGCACTTTTCGTCGGGTTTATCTCTATCCTCCACCTCGCAAACCACTCACCTAGGGCGGTGACTGCGCGCTGGAGGCGTAGAGATACCATACGTAGGTTCCTATCTGAGGCGTAGAGGGCGGTGTCATCCGCGAAAAGGGCGAGCTCTATTCCTGGGGTGTGGGGGATGTCGTTAGTGTAGAGGGAATAGAGCGTGGGTGCTAGAACGGAGCCTTGTGGGACTCCAGCTCTGATTGGGCGGGGGCTAGACAGAGTGCCTTCGACTCTGTAGCGAAAAGTGCGATCGGTAAGGAAGTCTCTGATGATGAGAATGAGACTTTCTGGCACCTCCAGTTGGTACAGTTTATAAATTAAACCGTTGTGCCAGACCTTGTCGAAGGCCTTCGCTACGTCGAAGAAGACAGCTAGGGTTCGGAAGGGCCTCTTTTGATTGAGACGCGGGAGTATGTGCTCCGTTATTCGGTGCACCTGTTGGACACACGAGTGCTTGGCTCTAAAGCCGAACTGCTCGTCAATGAGAAGCCTTTTTGAGTTAATGTAACTCAGCAGGCGAGAATGGAGGACTTTTTCGTAGATTTTAGCCATTGTATTCAATAGGCTAATGGGTCTGTAACTAGAGGGATCCGAGCGATGTTTGCGCGGTTGACGACGGCTTCTTTCCAGGCGACTGGAAAGAGATGATTTCTCATGGCGGCATTGAGGATGGCCACGAGGAGAGCGATCAGATGGATCGGGAGGCTTTTGAACACCTTGTTGGGTATTCCGTCGATTCCAGGAGATTTTTTGATTTTGAGATTTTGGATAATCTCCTGGATTTCTGTTACCGTAACCGGTAGAAGGGAGTCAGAGGGGGGGATGGAGGCTCGACGCCCCACCTCTCCGTCAACCGAGTCGACGTGGGATTCGTCCACCGGCTGACGGCTAAGGGAGCACTGGGCCTCCAAACTGTCGGCTAGGCATTCGGCCTTCTCTGCATCGTCAAATGCGGGAGGTCCGTTTGGTCTTGTCAGTGGGGGAAACGAGGCTGTATTGTCTGTTTTCATAGACTTCGCCATCCGCCAGTAGGCAGTGTGTGATGGCGAAATCTCTGACAACAGGGATTCCCAACTGTGATTTTTGAATTCAGCGATGCGATGCTTTACTTCCCTTTGTAAGGCTCGCATTCTACGCCTATTCTCGTCACAGGGGAAAGAGTCATAAGCACGGATGGCTGCGTTCTTGTCTCTTATCAGCTCCCTTATGTCCTCAGGCAACTCCCAGCGGCGATCGTTCGCCGCTGGGACTCGCCTGGAGGAGCTTCGGATTAAATCCTTAAGGTGGCTGCCGAGGCCAGATACCGCCGTGTTTGTGTCATCCGCACTGGTCAGGTAGTCGGGGATAGAGTCGAGGTGGGGAGAGCTGGAAGCCTTAAGGGCTTCTTTCAGCTTGGTCCAGTTAATAATCGTCTTGTCTTGGAGAGGTGGATCGGTCTGTCGTCCTAGTTTCATGACTACGGGGCGATGGTCGGAGTCTAACTCGGAGAGGGGTTCTAGCGAGTTTAGACGTAGGGCAACGTTTTTGAAAAGGGCAATGTCAAGGACGTCGGGTCTGTGGGTAACAGTACCAGGGTAATGAGTTGGCGTCATTGGAGCTATCACGTCAAAGTCGAGTAGGTCAATGAGTCTGTTAAGGCGATTACCGTTAGTGGTGGAGGTATGACTATTGAAGCTGGGGTGCTTACAATTGAGATCTCCTGCCAGGATGACTGAGTTACCTAAGTCGAGAAGCGACTCGAGATCAGTCCTGAGCAGTACTCTGTCGGGGGGGAGATAAACAGATGCCAGAGTGACAGGTTGATGACCTGTCATAGCTATACGACAGACCGAGGCCTCCATGTTAGTCAGTGGAGGGGTAGGAATCGGAATGCAGTGCAGAGACCTTCTGTAGTAAATGAGGGTGCCGCCTCCTCGGCTGGCCAATCTGTCATTACGTACAATGTTGTACTGGGCGATTTTGGGATCGCGTTTGCTAGGTTTCAAGAAGGTCTCTTGTACTAGCATTATGTCGATTTGATGATTTCTGAGGAAATCTTGGATCTGGGTGCGTTGGGAGCCGTAGCCGTCAGCGTTGTAAAACGCGACGGACAGGGAAGAGGGCTTTATTCGAGCTGTGTTAGCCATTGGAGTTCTTTTAGGAGAGTTCAGGGGCAGGCCTTGAAGAGGCCGAGGGCGCTAAGTACGTGCTCGTACTTAAAGACAAGGTCTAGACGGGCTAGAGCGTCTCCGTCAGTGGACCTGAGCGCTTGGGCTAGGTTTTTAATTTCCTGGGGGTTTATGGCCCCTAGGAAGCGGCGGACTAGAGCCAGGTCCTCCATTAGCCCAGGACTAGCCTGGCTTTGGAAGGAGGTGGCGTTAGGGACGGGTTTGGGGGCCGGCGCAGGGGCGGCTGGAGTGATCCTCCAAGATTGCTGCGCGGGAGCGGCTGGAGTGGTCCTGCGCCAGGATTGCGGCGCAGGTTTGGGTGGGAGCGAGGGGAAGCTCGCGGGTGTGAGCACTGCGGCTGGGGTGGGTTGCGCAGAAGGCGCGGGGAATGGTGCTTTAGTTTGCACCGACATAAGGGGGGCCAGGGGCGCCTGCGTAGGATAGCGCTTGGCGGGGGGTGGGGGTCTAGCGGGGACCCTCCTGGAAGGCCACCGCGGCGCTTTAGGGCATCCGCGATAACTCGCGGGATGCCCCAGCTGTCCGCAGAGGATACAGCCAGGGGGGTCCTCGGCGCCCTTGGGACGGGTGCAGTCGCTAGTGCCGTGGTCACCCAGGCACTTAACGCAACGGGATCGCGCGTAGCAGTTGCGCGCTGCGTGGCCATAGTATTGGCAATTATGGCATTGTCCAATACCGCCACGCTTGTGGGGGGTCTCAAAGGAGAGACCGGAGAGCCCGCAGATAGTGCGGGTGTCGAAGATTTTCTTCCCCTCGATGGTGAGGGGAAGGACAACCAGTACTAGGTTGAAAGGGGTTTTATCGCGCCCCTTGTAAAGGCGGTGCACTTCTAGCACCGGGAGGTTTTGGGATTTGAGATCCTCTAGGATCTCATCTTCTCCCAATTGGGGAGGGAGGCCACGGGCCACGACTCGGAGACGACGCTCCTCCTCGGTGGCGTAGGTGTGGAAGGAGATTTTCTCCTTCCGAAGATAGGCAGTTAAGGACCTGAAGTCCTTGGAGGAGGGGACCTGGACCTTAATGGCCACAGCAGTGTTGGTTGCCTTAGTGAAGGAGATTTTTAACATCTCCATGGCGGCTCGGACATGCTCCCAACGGGCCTTGTCTTGGACAAAGACAGGGGGGTGGGGGCTTTTCGGTGCGGGGGACCGCGGGTGGGGGCTGAGGGGTGCTCTGGCGAGAGCGGGAAGCCGCGCCAGGCTGGGTTACGAAGTCCGACTTAGCGGACTTCGGGGGTGCAGCGGGGGTGGGGGAGGAGGTCTTTACGGACCTTTTCCGTTTCTTGCCGACGACGGTGAAGCCGTCGTCGGAAGATTCGGCTGGGGAATGCTCCGCCTCAGATGCGGAGTCGGAATCGGAGTCGGAGGGCTGGACTATGTCCATGTCCTCCTGGGAGGTGTCCCGGGAGTCAGTTTCCTGCTCGCGGGCAGAGTCGGGGGACGCGGGGCTCTCGGATGGAGCCGCTGAAGCGGGTTTTACGGAGTTTTTGGCCAATATGACGCACAGTGAACTAAAGATTTCCGGATGGGAAACCTTTAGTTGCGCAACTATCGTTTCGTCGCTCAGCAGCGACGCCATAGCTGGCTGGGGTGGGGGGGAGAGAGAGAAGGAGATAGCGTACTTGTCGCTATATCTGTCTTCCCGGGTAGGTACGCCCGGGGTTGTGTAACCCTCCCTGCGGGTGAAGCAGGGAGGTGAGTGCCTACTGGTGAGCCCTAAGCTTGTAATCCGTCGCCAATCTTATTGTGCGACGGAGCCCTACGGGGTCTAGAGCGAAGGGTGTAACACACCCGACCGACTCTAGGTGCAAGCTGTGGAGGGAAAACAGAGACTAGGCCGACTAGGAGACCCCCCAAGGCCGGTTTGCTAGCTCCCGTCCAATTGACTGCCTCACCCTGAAGGGGCTCGGCGGGTGTGATTGGGTCAACACCCCACTCGGTTCGTCGGCTCCGTTAGGTATCCACCGAGGACCACGAAACTGTGGATTTTCCCAGAAGGGGCAAAACTGCAGTTGCGGAACTGCAGTGGTTTTTGGCGGAATCAGCCGCTGCCTTGAGAAAGGCAACTTTTGATTTCTAATCGCGGGCTTCGGCGCTACGGCGCTACGACGGCAGCTACGCGAGGGCAGCTACGACGGGGCGGCTACGGCAGGCGCAGCGGAGCGGGGGACGTCCGATCGCTAGCGCGATCCGGAGCGGAATGTTTTGAATAAAAAAAAAGTGTTGTTTGCCATTGTTTGCACTCAAACCGGGCCTACTTATATTTCTGATCTAACTGTCTCAACTAGCTTCTACGGAAGCAAGAGGATTCGTGTATCGACCGACTGGGGGCGCCTCAGGCTATCTTTATTCAACAATATGTGTGGGAGCGAGATATCATATGACAAGGACAGACTATTCTAGATAAGGACAGCAACAATAATATTACACAATAATATTAGTTAATATTACGCTAATACATATTACGCTATTAGTTAATATTATGTTAACAATAATATTTCACTTACAATTTTGAATTTCACAACTCGCGTCTTTCTTTGGAGTATCTTTTAATTCCGTTGTCATTTTTAATGAAACACATATTACACAAATACAATTACACATAACTACACACAAATATATATCACAAATTCTTAACAATAATAGGGCATTAAAACTATATTTACAAATACATCTTACATTGCTAACTTGAAGCGTCGACGTTAACAGATGTCAACCGCAGTTGTTGACGAAAAGTTTGGAAGAAAGAGAAGAGATTTCAGAAGACCTTTGCCAAGTGGCCCGGAAGATTCAATTAATTTAATAGTGATAGTTTGTTAAACTATCACTACTAAACCACAGAACGAATAATACATATGTTTTACAATTATTAAACTAAAACTCAATTTCACTTCTTGAGTTCTCGCCAAAATATTTAGATAGTCTTAAACTGGTTTTAAACGCTTGTGAGTATGTACGGGACACAGTTTCGACACAGTGTCAAATGCTGGAAACTGCGTATTGTTAACTCAGCAGTAGGGGCTAAGCGGCACGGTACCGTCCCCCTGCTACTGCTGCCCCCTGTCGAACCGGTATTGGCAACTATATTCATGTGAAATAAAGTATTTGGAGGATATTATTTAAGTGACTCAATAAAAATACGAACACGCAACGTAACGCAATAGACAACTACATGAAACTAAGAACTGCCCAGAAGTCCTAAAAGTACATAGGTAACTACATATTTACTCCACATTTTGGCCGGGTTGGACCACAGACGTGTTCATCAAAGATCTGTTTAATCTATTGTAATAAAATCGTAACGGTGCCGTATCTGTACGTGAAATATTTTTTGATAAAAAGTGATTGTAATATAAAATATGTCTGTATGTATGTCTGTATGTATGGCTGTATGTATGTCTGTATGTATGTCTGTATGCCTGAACGGGCATCACATAAATGCCACTGGATAGAATTTAATAAAACTTAGAATAGTTATAGTTTATGACTTGGGTTAACCGTATATGGTACATTTTATCCCGATCTATTACAGAGTTTTCACGTGCATCACTAGTACCAGCTAGTAGATAAATGAAATAAATATCTGCGAAGAACTTGATAATTAAAAAATTTACTCGTAATTATTGTTTAACAGGTTATTGAACTCAGAATAAAAAATAATGAGAATTATTTATTAGGTTTCCTTTGTAATTACAACAGCGCTCGGAGATAACGAAGAACTGAATGTTTATGAAACCCCAGGCTTTTTAGATGTTTTGTTGGGCTTTTAAACAACGAAATAACAAGTGCTTAAGGAAATTGAATTATGGAAAATCATTTTCCTTTGTTTCAAATTTCTCTTTGTTTTAAAGTCTAGAAAACGTATTTGCTTGGGTGCCTTTAGTTATGATGAAACCGTGCGTTCAGAGTATTGTCTCTTATTAAAGTCATATTATTGAATATATTTCAGTACATGGCGGAAATAAATTGATAGTAATCAACTGTTTATCAAGAGCACTGTTTAAAAGTTTAATGTTTGTTTTCTCTTTGAATATAGAGATATCACTTCTTTTTTTTTATATATGGAAATCTTGCAATTATCACATGTTTCAAGATTTTTTCGTAATTATAGTCAAAAGCAAAGCAAATGTCGAAGCAAGTCAGGGGTCGCTCAATAAAGTGATAGTAGGTTTGCTGAGGGCAAAGATGGACTCCTTGGAAGCACACGAAAAACGCAGACCCACGATTTTGTTTGATTGTCACAAACATTAGGAGTACATACGAACATTAGATACTTTGAATTTAATTAACTATCACTGTTAAACCACATACCCCACAATACATAATATTTAATACATAATTCGAGTTTCTGCTAAAAAGTCTTCTCTAAAGCTATCGAGTATTAAAAGAATTATATTTTCATTGTAAATCTAAAGTGATACAATGTGTAAGAATTTCTCATTTAAAATTTTATTCATAAATTTTGAGTTATGCTATTAATTTACTTTTGTCGTCCACGGATTAGAAAGACTCCTTGCAGGAACTGGGTGAGACTCTGTCAATGAGGGGCAGAGTGCACGCTGCAATTCAACAGCCGCTGGGCGCACTCGTCTGGCCCCGTTACCCCTCTCTCACAGAAGACTACCTTGAAATGCACCACATTTCCCTATTTCACCAACGTACGCACGTGTTTCGGTAGGGAGTGAGATATGCCAGAACCCGTTCCCATTTCATCCTATCCTACCCCCTTTTTTTTTTCAAACCCTTCCGCCAAATACATTTTCAAAATCTCGAATGGTAGGCAGCGCTACCGGGGGCGTGTCAACATTTGACATTTTGGACTGATAAAGGCGCAGGGCGACAGTATCCACTTACCATCAGGTGGACTGTATGCTGGTTTACTGCCTTCTTTCCATAAAAAAATAAAAAAATTATAACTACCAATTGACTAACTGATAAAATTCATTGTCTATATAACATGGGTTATGATAATTAGAATTCGTGGTCACCGTCAACAGCCTTTTCATTATCCACTATTGGACTCGGGCCTCATGCCATTGTCTTGTGCTTGACGGGTGTATGACCTTGAAAGGCCACGCTGACCAAGGGTCAGCGGGTCTATTCTTTTAGAGGTGGTATATATGTTAAGTCTTTTACGACATCCATGGGAACAGATGGGGAATATATTTATTAGAAAGAAAGAAATATTTATTAGAAAGAAAGAAATATTTATTAGAAAGAAAGAAATATTTATTAGAAAGAAAGAAATATTTATTAGAAATATAGGTTACACTAATAGTTACAACGGGTGCCGGTCAGAAAGCCACAATCACACATATATAGGGTACCTTATGGTCCCTGTGTCGTGTGACTGCGTCACGCGGCCAACACCACAACAGTTGTTATTATCTATATATAATCGTTGCTGTTTGCAGCGTAATTCTAAGTCTACAGTTTAAATACTGCACACGATTAAACATGACTAGGCTGTCTGGTACAGCGCTCAGTAATAGCATGTCATTGTTAAAGATTCTTGCCATTAGATAGCAAGCGGTGTTTAGAGAACTTACTGCCTCTTTTCTCTAATGAACCGGGGCAAAGTCACTTTAAGTTGTTTACACAGAGGCAATGTAAAAGCTGTAAATTCGTTTATAGTAAAGTTCGATTTCTCTGAGATTATAGTCAGCAGATGGTAACTAATTGTTGTCTCTAAAAGTAAATAGGCAGCAATCGATCCATTTCTGAAATCTGTAATTATGGATTCTGCCCATGATTCCGAGTTAATTGACACAAAGTGTGTTGTCATGTCACGATAATTATGTTAAGTTAGGTTTTGTATAAAAAATTTGATTACTAACGAAAGTTAAATGGAGTTGCTTGCAAAAAAGTATGGTTGAATTTTCATGTATTGTAAACGTAACATACGAAATATTCGACGAATTAGTACGACGTTAGAATAGTGACGAATTGGACATTGAAAGAATCCCTAATTGATAAAATCTTCATGGGTAGAAACACAGTTATCGACATTCTTCAGATAACTCAAAGAATCAACGAGATCAAATTAGATGATCAGTATTTGGCACGTTTTTATGCTTCTGCACCAATTTCTGTAGATGTCGAGAGATCGTTTTCTATATGTAAGTAGATTTTGCAAATTAAAAGAAATCGATTAAGTTTAAACCAAGAAAAAATTATGATAATTTATTTCAATTCTTCGGGTATTGACAGTGTTACTGATGTTGCGTTCCATTCTTTTGTGTCTGATGATCTTGACGCAGACGTAATTGAGGCGCCGTGTTCATCGTGACTAAATATATTGAAAAAATTCAAGTACATTCTGTATCTGTATAAAATGCTAGCAAAACCCGGCAGGCGTTGTCCTGCCTGTGTATATTCATTTACCACTGTATATATAAAAATGGATGATCTTTATGTAATCCAGAATCTTTATGTAATCTAGTTGATGTGCTGCACCGCCATCTAGTGGCCAGTTACAACAAAGTGGATGGCTCGAAAATATTCTCCGTGCTCAAATACCTATGTATACCAATTTTCATGGCGATCGGTTGAACAGTATAGAAGTTGATGTGCTGCAGCGCCATCTAGTGACGAGTTACAACAAAATATCATAGAACTTCATAATGATAAGAGATCATAGAAGCATAGAAACTTCTGCATGAAAAAATACATATATCTGCCAACTTTCATGGTGATCGGTCAAACGGTGTCGAAATCTATTAATCTCAGATATACTAACATCCATTTTTATATATATGAGTATAAAATACGAATATAACGTGTCACCGAAAAAATGACAAATCTGAAACAGGACAACTAATTTCAAATAAACCGTTCCAGAGAAAAAAATAATTATTTTACACAATATATCAAAATGTACAAATGTGTAGTTTTATTGTCCTATGTACCTACCTATATAAAACGTTTGTAGCGCTCATTACACAGTACAATGTAGTGACCGGACGCCGCGCCCGATATTTGCAATGAGTGTATTTGTTTTGCGTAACTGCGCGTAGAATAAAATATATACTAGATATAAACAATAAGTTATAAAAAATAATTAGGAAACTGGTAGTATCGATTCTACTCGATACTTTTTCAGTGGCACGTTGTGATGTGTGAATTTGGGAAAAAGGATCGTACTGTGGCTTCTAATTTTGCACGTATCGAGATTTTGGATACGGCCTGTGTATATGTTTCGTTTACGTCAATCATCGATATGAGAATAGACTAGATAACGCTTTATACGTTCTTATCAAAGAAACCTGGTTGGCAACTTCTAGAGGGGTGAAGCAGATGAGGGGTTCATTAAAAAGTCAAATTTGAAACTTAAGTACTACGTAATAAGAATGTTCCATTTCCAAAACATATATGAATTAAAGAATTCGAGAGCTAGTGAACATAGAATACTATTAGATTGTATATACATAGAACATGTCTAGTATGTATTCTCAAATCGATGACGTCAATCAAGCTCTTGAGAGCCGCGGTGGGATCGGTTACGACAATTAGATACGTCTAATTGTCGTAACCGATGTCGGCTGATTGGAGCAGCTCTAATTCTAAACCTGTAAGTGAGCTGGATTGCATTGGAAACAGCATTGCTACGCACCTGGGTACCGCGCTGTGAGATTTGATCAAGAACAGGCGTATGGTATTCGGTACCGGTATTCGGTAATGTGGTGTATCTACACAATCTAAGTTTATGGTATATGGTTAGTTTTAACTGTGTTGTAAGTCTATGGTCAGATATAAGAGAAAAATTATTGTGTCAAAATGTCTTCGTACGTAAAATGTGAAAATTAATAGGAAATATTACAATATTAAGTGATAATAATAATAGTAATAATAAGTAATTAAGTTAATAGTGTCTACAATGTCATAATACACGATTCTGTGTTTGTATTCTCTCATACCACAGGTAGTACAGAAAAATCGGACCACGAAACATTTCTTGAGCGTTTTGAAAAATTGGTGTTTAGAATCGGAACTTTAACGGGAACTTCGGTTTCGGTTTTAACCATATTAAGTATTTGATAAATTACCTTATTTTGTCTTATTTTGTCCCTTTTCACATAATAATTCAAACTCACGAGACTACCGTAAAATTTCCTACTACATACATATCCCCTCAATGTTATTTGTTTTGGAAGTGAGTGAAATATGACAGAGTCCATTTTTATCCTTTCCCTCAATTCATTTGTAAATTAATTTAATATGGAGTCTGTTTACGATGCGCACACTAGGCGCGCACCTGCCTCGCGTTACGCGAAAGCAGCCCGAGGAATGTGCACTCGGGCCCAAATGTAGTAAACTTACTCAATAACCACCACAATGGTGGGTAAGCACAATAATAGGATATACAGGCCTCACTTACCCCAGGTGGTTTTGCCCACGCACAAATCTGGAAAGTGTTCCTACGCTAGTCCCTACTAGACGTGACCTATCTTAGTGTGATTGAATAAATAAATACATAAATTCCCAATAAATACTTGTGTAGTAATCCAAGTCTCGTCCTGTGGTGAGCCGGTGGCCGCTATCGTTCGGCAACTCACACCCGGCAGCAAATCACCTCGAGAAATCACTCCAAACCACAAGCACAATCACACCCAAACAATTCCAACCAAAACACTCGCGTGGCACAAGGATATCGCGAACAAGACCTATTAATAGGCGCGAATATCAATAATCAACTGTCCGAGACCGCGGTGTGAATTTAACTCCATTTAACTCTGCTCGCCGCCGAGCGCGTGTTACTACTCAAAAAATATCAAATTCTCAAGCCGCCTTCAATATGGCGGGGACAAAAAAAATGTTGCTTCAAATAATCAATGTATGCGGGTATGCAAAGATGCTCGCGCCAATTCCAAACAATCCCCCGTCCCGAGCCGAAGTATTCGGGTCGCTAATCAATGGGTAAGCGGGATAATGTCGCGACGGCCCGCTTCAAAATAGAATCGCCCACCAAGACCTCGGCTAACCTGGGAACACCATCAGAGCCCGGAAAAAGGTTAACAATGCGCCCCCGGCGCCAACACAAGGGCGGTAGGTTAGCATCTTTAACCAACACGAGGTCCCCAACCTTCGGCGGATTCGTTTTGTCCGTCCACTTGACGCGCTGCTGCAGAGTGTGCAAATATTCAAGGTGCCAGCGTTTCCAGAAACTCTGAGTGAGCTGCTGGAGCAATTGAAAACGCGACAAACGAGAACTGGGCACATCAGTCCAAGGGTACTCTGGCAGAGCGACGAGTGGCTGACCAATCAAAAAATGGCCCGGCGTTAGGGCTTCCAAATCATTCGGATCCGACGAAAGTGGGCATAGCGGTCGAGAGTTGAGGACGGCCTCAACTTTCGCAAACACGGTCGCGAGTTCCTCAAATGTGAGAATCGTCTCACCAATAACGCGCCTCAAATGGGTCTTTGCCGATTTAACTACGGCCTCAAAAATTCCACCCCAGTGCGGACAAACTGGCGGATCGAAGCGCCAGGTTATCCCACGGAGGGCCATCTCACGACCCAAATTCATTTTCTGCTCTTCAAGAAACTCATACACATCCCTTAAGTAGTTATTGGCCCCATGAAAATTAGTTCCGTTGTCGGACCTAATCAAGGTAGGAAGTCCCCTACGAGACACAAATCGGCTGAGGGCCGCTACGAAGGCTTCTGTGGAGAGAGCAGACACAACTTCCAAGTGTGTGGCCTTAGTAGACAGGCACACAAAAACACACAAATATGCCTTTACGGATTTGGCATTACGAAGCTGAGATGACTTCACCAAAAAAGGACCAGCAAAATCCGTACCAACTGTGGCAAAGGGTCTAGACTCAGAGACTCGGTCCGCGGGCAAATCGCCCATCTGGGGTTGCATGGTAGAAGCTTTAGTTCGGTAACAAGACATGCAACGAAAAATGACTCCCCGGACGAGTCGTCTAGCCGACAAAATCCAAAATTCGCGTTGCAAAATCGCCAACAGTGCGTTACAGCCTGCATGGGAGTTCTTGAGGTGGCGATCCATCGCCAGCAACCGCACCAAATGTCCATCTTTCGGCAAGAGAAGAGGATGGCGAACACCATGAGGCAAATTGGCATGTCTAAGCCGACCTCCCACGCGCAGTAGACCCGAAGGATCCACAAAGGGATTCAATCGCACAATAGCGCCTTTCAATTTAGCGGGACCTTCCTTCATAGATTTTAACTCTGAAGCGAAGCTAAGAGACTGTACTACGCGAATCCAACCCAATAGCGCTTCATGTCGTTCCTCAGACGAGATGAAGGCTGACAACAATTTATTTTGTGGGTTTTTAACATTGTGACGCCAACGTCTAACCCAAGCTGTCACATTCAAAAGTTTATCCAGTGAGCTGTACCTGGCCAGCAAAACATCGGGATCATATGATGATTCCGCTGCTTGGCCGCTCCCGGCACCATCGGCCACTGGTAAACTTACAAAGCCTATCGCAGGCTGAACTAGAGTGATCCGTGAGGCCGGCCAAATTGACACTGGTCCCTTCAGCCAGTCCGGACCCCACCACAACGGATGTCCAATAATCTCTAGGGCTGAGCATCCACGTGATGCACAATCAGCTGGGTTTATATCGCCAGGGACATGTCGCCAAATCAATCTAGCTTGCGACGCCTGGATCTGAGAAACACGGTTCGCCACAAACACCTCCAAGGTGTGAACAGAAGCTCGCAACTAACAAAGCACAATTTGACTGTCTGTCCATGCAAATACGTCTGCTAACTCTACGGAACGCCCTAGAGTAGCGACGACATGATTCAAGAGACGAGTCAAGAGAGTGGCGCCTGACAATTCTAGCTTCGGTATTGTCATACGCGAGCGAATAGGCGCAACCTTGCTCTTTGCTAGAACCGGCGAGA
Source organism: Sesia apiformis (assembly GCA_914767545.1). Classification (NCBI taxonomy): domain Eukaryota; kingdom Metazoa; phylum Arthropoda; class Insecta; order Lepidoptera; family Sesiidae; genus Sesia; species Sesia apiformis. The sequence goes on from OU611964.1 coordinate 1,667,012, forward strand.
CCAAAACATGTCCAGCAGCATCCACTGTGCGTAGATAAACAACCGCTGCATATCCTCGCTCGGAAGCATCACAAAAGCCATGAAGGCTAGCTCGATATTTTCCAGACGGAAGGAAACGTCTGGGCAAGGAAACCCGATTAAGAGCTGGGAGGGATGACACAAACTCTAGCCATTCCAATAATAACTCTCCATGAAGAGGCTCATCCCACGACAATTCAGCAGCCCATAATTTGTGCAAAAAACATTTCGCCCAAAAAATGACTGGACTGATCCAACCATTCGGATCATAAGTCCGAGCGACAGTGGACAACACTGATCGCTTCGACCAAGTCTTCGGGGACTGTAGGTCCACATGATAAGTGAAGACATCCTGGACTGGTCTATACTGGACACCAAGGACAGCCAACATGTCAGGATTGTCTACATTCTGGAAGATGTGGGGATTCTGCTGGTACTCCTCCGGCAAATCGGCAAGGAGCCGAGGTGAATTCGACAGCCACTTTCGCAATTCATAGCCACCAGCTTTCATGAGGTCAATCAATTCGTCCCGCAAGACGAGAGCCTCTTCTACAGTTGCTGCCCCACTACAGCAGTCGTCAACATAAATATCCTCTTTCAAAATGGCAGCCGCGCGAGGAAACCTTATCCGCTCTCGTTCAGCTAGCTCCAAGAGCGAGCGGATCGCAATGAAGGGACTAGAACGCAAACCATAGGTGTTGACACGAAGTTCATAGACAACCATGGGATCGTCAGGATGCTCTCGCCACAAAATCAGCTGGAATCGCCGGTCATCGCGATGAATTATCGTCTGTCTAAACATCTGACGTATGTCAGCGACGAATACAATTGCATGACGACGAAACCCAGTGAGGATATCTCCAATGTCTCGATGTAGCTTAGGTCCGGCATGGAGACACTGATTTAAAGATACACCAGAAGTAGTAGGCGCTGACCCATCAAAAACTACACGTATCTTGCCACCTGGCGTCTTCAAAACGGCATGATGAGGAAGGAAGTAATGCTCCACTGAGCGCCAACCAATATTCGATACAGACATGTGTCCCAAGTCCTCATATTCTCGCATGAACTCAATATATTTCCGGCGAAGCTCCGGATCCCGCTTCATGCGACGTTCCATGGAGACCAATCTTCGTTCAGCCAACTGCCGAGACTCGCCAAGCGGAGGCCTATTCGCCAAAAAGGGAAGACGGGTGACAAGCTGACCAGAGGCGAGGCGACCTGTGTTGCTCTGGTAGAAGCTTTCACACTCTTCGTCCTCTGGACACAATCTAGGCATAGAGGGAGGTTCCTCCACTTCCCAAAACTTCTGAACGGCGTCAGAAAGCGTGGATCCCACACGTAGCCCATCCTCAGCAAAAAAACACGGTCGAAACCGGAAGGATAGGGCCCAACAATGCCGAACCAAAAATCGTGGGGACCACTACCAAACCACCAGGCTGCAAAGCTCTCCAACTCCCCGAACAAACCTGTCCCAAAATATTACTCCCCAACAATAGGTCAACAGGACCTGGAGTATGAAACATGGGGTCAGCTAAAACCAAACCCTTTGTCAAAGCTATGACAGGTGGAGGAAGCTTTATACGCGGGTGGTTACTCAAAATATTCTCCAGCACAATAACCGGAATCTTGGTTTTCCTGGTTCCAAGTGGTACTGGAGAAAATTCCACAAAGGTGTGACCAACTCTATTGGTCACCTTAACGTTTCCTACTCCGTAGACTGGGAAAGGAGAAGGACCGACACAGAGGTCCAATTGGCTCACCAACCAAGCTGAGACTATACAACCCTGGGCACCCGAGTCCAAAAGGGCACGAACAACAATCGAGTTGCCCTTCGGGTCCCATACCCGCACAGAGACCGTAGGCAAGAGGATGGTCTCTGGGTTCTCAGCGTGGTGAGCTGCGAGTCCCTAGCGGGAGAAGTTACGGAGTGAGGGCTCCCTCCCCGAGTGCGGCAGGGGACGATAACTGTCTACCCTGCCCTCACCGCGACGACCCTGCACAACATGTGCGGATGAGAGGGGGGCTGCAGCCTGCCTTCCTAGGCGGGGTGGACGCTGTTCCAACCTCGGTCGCTCCAACAGCGGGGAGGAGAATCTCCGGTTGCGGTAGACTGGTGAGTACTCCGCAAACCCAACAGCGCCTCTAGGGGGTGGCGAACGCCTACCCCCGCCCGTAAGGGCTCGATCCTGGGCGCTGGACCTGGCAGGACTGTCACCACCAGCGCGAGCAGCCAAATGTCGCTCAGCATCGCGAACACCAGGACCCTCCCGGTTGCGGTTCGCACACAAAAGAATGTGGTGAGCACCACCACATTGTCCACATGGACGAGGCTGAGGACACTCTCGCTGGAAGTGACCCTCCAGGCAGTGGTAACACAATCGCCTCTCCTTGGCGATGTGTCGACGCGCTGCTACGCGCAAAGCCACAAATTTGTGACAAGCAGTCATCCGGTGGCCGGAGCGCTTTCAGAATCTGCAAGCCACGGACTCCTCTTGGGAGACCCCATATCTCGGCCGTGACTGCTTATTCACCGGCGGACCCTGCGGTCGGGCCAGTGGTCGCTCTCGGCGAACGCTAGTCTGCGGCATCAAGAGAGTGGAACCCTCCACGGTATCCACCCTGCGACACTCGTCTTCGAGGAACCTTTCGAGTTCCTCATAGGAAGGCAAGTGGGTGGAGCTGTCCCCACCATATTGTCGCTCAAAGCGCAGCCGCATCTCCAAAGGCAGTTTCGCCAACACAATATGGAGCAGCAAAAAGGACCACTGGTCCACAGGTAAATCCAATCGCCTTAAGGCGTTAACAGCCACCAAAACCGGGTTAACAATATCTGTCCGTAAGGCTGACGCACAGGCAACCTTAGGCTGGTTCAAAATTTGCCCCACATGGGTGTCAGCCAAAAGTCGCACGTTGTGGTAACGGCGCTTCAACAAATCCATGGCTGTCGAGTAGGTGCTGTCATCGACCTTCAGGTGCTGTACCAGGCCTAGAGCCTCTCCCTGTAAGGAGGCCAACAGGTACGCCATTTTTTGTGCAGCTGACAGGTCGGAATGGGAGTCCACCAAACTGTTGAACATCCCATAGTAGCTCAACCACTGGTCCAAATCACCGTCAAAGGTGGGAAGGTTGAGCGTGGGGAGACGACCCAACAAGGCGTGGGGTGCAACAAGTGAATCCCCACCAGAGGGAGCTGAGATGTGGGAGACCGCCTCGTTAATGGTGTCCACAAACTCGTATATTTGGCCAAAGTCCGCTTCATAACGCTGCTTCTGCTCGTCCGGTACAGGCGTTTCCAAATTCGCCATAAATGTCAAGCCCTCAGCATAACTCCTATCTAACGCCACCAAACGGGCCGGCATTTCACTCGCCCGGGCGAGTAAGGCTTGCTTCCGGTCCTTGCGGTCGACCATTGCCACCGCAGAAGAAAACCATCTCAGCTGCGCAGTCATTGCGGACTGATGTGTGGAGAAGGTCACCTTGACAGACATGTCTACACTTCAGGACGCACGCAATACAAAACAAAAACCAAAAATAAAAAACAAAAATAAAAGTAAAAAAAAAAACAACAATAACAAAAAAAATAACAAAATAAAAAAAACAAAAAATGCAGTGGAGGCACAATAAAAACAAAAGGGGGTGCGTATGTGTCTTCAAGAAGGTATAACCGTCCAAAATATTAATTAAGACTACCTGACAAAACAACAACAAAAAAAAAACAAATTAAATTATCAAATTATCAAATTAAAATAAACGCAATCAAAAATGTACACGAGCGTGGACTCAAGAAAACCGCAATGTCCAGCTATCAAAACAAACGTGAAGCGTTATATCCAAAATAAATTATTAACGCGTGTGCGTAACTAGTCAGCTACTAAACGTCGCACGCGTGGATACAAAATATCCTCAGAATAAAAATTATACTTAGGGCCTAGCCTTCAAACCGTGAACGTAAAATATAAAATCAAAACAAACTATTTAATTCAAATTACCAATATACAAACAATACAAAAGGTCATCAATATTAACTACCTAACGGTATTATCAATATCATCAATATCACGTAACGGTATCAAACCACGCTCTGCTACCAGATGTTTACGATGTAGCAGGAGCGTGGACCCAATATACGCAAGGCCCTTAACACGGGAAGTTACAATTATCAAGTTGATGAATAATGACAAAACAAAAAAAACAAAAAAAAAATGGTTGATGACGGTATCAACCACGCTCTGCTACCAGATGTTTACGATGCGCACACTAGGCGCGCACCTGCCTCGCGTTACGCGAAAGCAGCCCGAGGAATGTGCACTCGGGCCCAAATGTAAACTTACTCAATAACCACCACAATGGTGGGTAAGCACAATAATAGGATATACAGGCCTCACTTACCCCAGGTGGTTTTGCCCACGCACAAATCTGGAAAGTGTTCCTACGCTAGTCCCTACTAGACGTGACCTATCTTAGTGTGATTGAATAAATAAATACATAAATTCCCAATAAATACTTGTGTAGTAATCCAAGTCTCGTCCTGTGGTGAGCCGGTGGCCGCTATCGTTCGGCAACTCACACCCGGCAGCAAATCACCTCGAGAAATCACTCCAAACCACAAGCACAATCACACCCAAACAATTCCAACCAAAACACTCGCGTGGCACAAGGATATCGCGAACAAGACCTATTAATAGGCGCGAATATCAATAATCAACTGTCCGAGACCGCGGTGTGAATTTAACTCCATTTAACTCTGCTCGCCGCCGAGCGCGTGTTACTACTCAAAAAATATCAAATTCTCAAGCCGCCTTCAATATGGCGGGGACAAAAAAAATGTTGCTTCAAATAATCAATGTATGCGGGTATGCAAAGATGCTCGCGCCAATTCCAAACAGAGTCCATTCTATAAAGTCCACTCTGACAGGATTGAACGTATCCAGCGTGCGTTCATCAGGTTTCTTGCGTACAAGGATTGCCAATGCCCTTACCGTTTTAATTAAGGTAGGTGAGGGTAATAGCGCCCACCTAATATATTTTATCTTATATTTAATACAATGTTAATTATAAGATGTTAATTATAAGGGGTGTAAGGGGTCCCAACCTACATCTCTGGGACCCAAGCCAACCTCACCGGCTCGTGGTGCACCCTGCCGACCAACGAACGAGGCTCTGACGACCCGCCACCACGCACTGGACCAGCGCGGCGGGTTACGGTCCACCCCCCCCCCCCCCTATGGCAGAAAAAGTAAAACGGCCCCAAGTTCCCGGCGGCTCCAGTCGCAACACCGGCGTGGACGACGGGCGCTGGTCGAGCGCTGGAACCAGGGGTGCTAAGAATCACCGGGCGGGATTCCACCGTCGAACGACCAGGGCTTTGAAAATGGATTACCGACGTAGGTTGTCACTGGTGACTTACAATACGCCCACTTTGAGGACAGACGAGAAGATTGCTGAGCTGGAAGAGGAGATAGGCAAGTTGCACTGGGATATATTGGGGTTATCAGAAATCCGAAGAGAGGGGGAGGACACGATAACCCTGAAGTCCGGCAACTTGTTCTATTACCGGGAGGGCGACCAGCAGTCCCAAGGTGGTGTCGGGTTTATCGTCCACAAGTCCCTCGTAAATAATGTTGTAGCCATCACGAGTGTGTCGAGCAGGGTCGCGTACCTTATACTCAGAATATCCAAGAGATATTCGTTGAAGGTCATACAGGTCTACGCACCGACCTCGGCACACCCGGATAACGAAGTGGAAGCAATGTATGAGGACATTAGTAGAGCCATACATGCTTCGAAAACACACTACAATATTGTTATGGGGGATTTCAACGCGAAACTGGGCAAAAGAGGCGACGATGAGTTGAGAGTGGGGCAATTTGGATGTGGGCACCGGAACCAGAGGGGCCAGAGGCTGGCCGACTTTCTTGAGAAAGAGGGACTCTTTATGATGAACTCTTTCTTCAAGAAGCCGCCTCATAGGAAGTGGACCTGGATGAGCCCCGACGGTTCCGTTAAAAATGAGATAGACTTCATTATGGCCACAAAGAGACAAATATTCAATGATGTCTCCGTGATCCACAGGGTGAAAACCGGTAGTGATCACCGAATGGTTAGAGGCACATTGAATATAAACGTCAAGTTGGAAAGGTCCCGCCTGATGAAGTCTACGCTCCGACCTACTGCTGCCCACATACAAAACCCCGAAAGCTTTCAGCTTGAATCGTCAAATCGCTTCGATTGCCTAGAGCAGTGGTTCTCAAACTTTTTAAATGACGGAACCCTTTTGGGAAGCAAAATACTTGATGGAACCCTACAATAAAACAATTATTTTTATAAGTGTATTCTATATTAATCAGCATAATAAAAGTACAATGTATCAGTTACTAATTATTATTTACTTCACCACTTGGTAAGGACAATAATAGAAAACATTAAAAAAGAAAAAATCTAACTAGTGGGAGGTATGAAACTGTTTTTTATTTTTCATCAATTGCTTGATATCAGGTTTGATGGAAGAAAGTTGGAGTCTCATATCAGCTTCGGCGTCCAGTCTATTGCGATATTTTGTTTTCGTGGCTGCGTAGGTAGAGAATCCTGTTTCGCACAAATATGTAGTTGGGAACGGGAGAAGAATATCCAGAGCCATTTGGCCAAGCATTGCATATTCATCTTGGATTCTGCACCAAAAATCATTAAGAGGCGTCGTTTTGAACAATGACTCCATACTTGTGTCTGATGACATTTCTAAAAGAGATTCATATATCTCATTTGACATGTTTTCAGGCTTTTCCAAGTTGGGTAAAAAAGGATTATGAATCCAGGAGTTCACTTTAATTTTTGTATTGTGTTCTTCGGGAAAATACTTTTCAAACGATGCGCGCATCGAACTGAGATATTGGACCAATTCTTCAAACACATTATCTTCAAACATTTCTGAGTCGTTTTCGCTAACAAACTCACTGAGTAACGTAAAACTTTCTATTTCTTTCTTACCAATGCAAATGATCCAAAAATCTAATTTTCTTTTAAAAGCAGTTATTTTATTATAGGCCTGAAACACTGTTGTCTGTTTACCTTGCAACGATAAATTTAATTCGTTAAGTTTTTGAAAGATATCCGCCATAAAAGACAATCGGAACAACCAAGTTTTATCATACAAACGGTCCTTCAAATTAAAAGAAGTATCTGCTGAAAGAAACATTTGTAACTCGGCTCTAAGTTCAAATAGCCTTGTTAAAGTTTTTCCCCGAGACAGCCATCGCACTTCTGTATGGAGCAGCAGTGTTTTATGTTTGCTGCCATAATCTTCACACAATAATGAGAACAATCGGGATTGTAGTGGTCGTGATTTGATAAAATTAATTATTTTTACCGCTTCATCCATAACTAATTTTAGATTAGACGGCATTTGCTTCATCGCAAGTGCTTGTCTATGCAGAATACAATGACTGGAACTACAATTAGGCGCTTTATTTTTCATTCGTGACACTGCTCCTGCTGTTTTACCTGTCATCGCCTTGGCCCCATCTGTACAAATGTCAATGCAATTGTTCCAACTGAGATTATGTTCTTCAAAAAATATATTTATTTTATTAAAAATTTCTTCCCCGGTAGTGTTTGTAAGCAGCGATGAACACATAAGCATGTCTTCTTCAAAAGAACTTTTATATGGATATCTCACAATAACCAGCAGGATAGCCAAACCAGCGACATCAGTCGACTCGTCCATTTGCAAAGCGAATCGTGTATTTTGTAGACGTGTAACTAGTTCTTGTTTGACGTAGCTTGCCAGATCATGGATTCGTCGTGAAACAGTATCGTTTGATAGCGGAACAGTAGAAAGATGCTTTGCAGATTTTTCATCAAGCATACATTTTGTTATGTCTAATACACATGGTTTTATTAATTTCTCAGCGATAGTGTGCGCTTCACCTGCTTGTGCAATGCGATAGCTAACTAAGTATGATGCCTCCGTGGCCTTTTCGTTGGTAGTTTGTGTTACATGCATCATATTTTTTTGACTTTCTAATAACTGATCTTTTTTGCGAACAAAAAATTCTTTATTCTTGTCTTTAGTCTCGGGGTGTACGGTTTCTAAATGTCGACGCAATTTGGCAGGTGCCATGGAACTATTAGGAAGCAGTTTACTACAGAGCATGCAGAGAGGTGAGCCGTTGGAATCAACAAATCCGAAACTGATATAAGATTCATCATACTTCCTTTTTTTCGTCTTTGAAACCGTCGAGCTTGACGTCGTGGCACTCGTGGCATCATCTTCTGGATCGGTGATTGCTAAATTCTCCGCGCGCATTGCTTTTGAACATTCAGCGTCATTAGAAGATGTTGTTGGAACACGTTTAACACCTTTAAGCCAACGTTCCATTCTTCTTTATTTATAATGTTACAAGTCAGGATAGTGGGGTTTAAATAATGCACAATCGTTACTGCGTATAAGAGACTAAATTTAGAACCTACAGGGAAGAAATGTATAAAACTGAGACAACAGAATACAGCAGGCAGTAAAACAATGAACACTAGTTTCTCGCTAGCGAGCTTGTAAGTAGGTAGTAACTTATCGCTCCGAACGCTAATCATCAACTGACGACGCCAACGCGCGATCGCCGCTTTTATACTTAGTCCTAGACTCGATCTCAAATATTCTCGAAAATACTCGAGTCGGCACCTTTGATAAACAAAAAGCAAAAATAAAAACAGAAATTTAAAAATAGCGTTGTAAACAATATCGACTTTATCCTTTGAAGTTAGAGACGAAAGTCGCTAGTTGACAACTATAGCGTCTAATTCAGAGGCGGCTTTTATCAAAGAGACTGAGCGCTTACAAGTATACTACCCGCTCGTTTTAAGTTTGCCGCTGGCGATAGGTATGAGTGTATGACGTTCGAAATTTTTTATTTAATTGTAACAATAAAAATTGTGTACGTTAGATATTTGGGTAAAACTATGACACATTATAAGTTTTGTTGTCACGTGGGGGAGGGTACGCGCATTCCACAGACCGGCAAACTTAGAGCGAACGCGTTGTACAAGTATAAAATTGTTGAGACCAAACTTATGAGATATTGTACCAGCTAATGTAACACAAGCTTATACAAATACAAATAAATAAATAAATAACATTCATAGCGTTTTGTCTCCGCGCGGCCGCGGAGTCCGCACAGCCGCGGAGCGACCAGAGAGAGGTGTTTTGATTTTTTTATTTCTAAATTCTTGCGGAACCCCGACAGAGGTATCACGGAACCCTAGGGTTCCGCGGAACACACTTAGAGTATAGCTGGCCTAGAGGATTGCGTTGCAGTGGACGATATCAACAACAGGTTGGTAGAAACTGTCCATACGGTGGGGTCTAAATTCTTCAGACACCGTCGAAGAGATGGACCCCAAAAGCTCACCGACCACACCCTCGATCTCTTGGCGGAACGACGTTCGATGGCACTGCAGACTCCTGATGACGCGGAAGCATATCGGCAGCTCAATAGACGGATTCACCAGTCCTTGCGACACGACATCCGTCTCTTTAATACTAATCGTATTAAGGAGACGATAGAGCGGAATAAAGGCTCCAAAGTGTTCGCAAGAGACTTATCTATTGGGCAGAGCCAGTTGACGAAGCTGAAGAGGGAGGACGGCAGTGTCACTTCCGACAAACAAGAGGTACTGAGGGAGATCGAGGAGTTCTATGGACAGCTGTATACCTCGGTCGCTAAACCTGTTGGCAACTTGGCCAAAGACCCAAGAGCCAAGTTGACCCGACACTATACCGAAGATATCCCGGACATCAGCCTGTACGAGATTAGGATGGCCCTCAAACAGTTTAGAAACAACAAGGCGCCGGGCGAAGACGGAATCACTTCAGAGCTTCTGAAAGCGGGTGGAACACCGGTACTGAAAGTCCTTCAGAAGCTCTTTAATTCCGTCTTGCTCGAAGGTATTACGCCGGAGGCATGGAACAGAAGCGTGGTGGTGCTCTTCTTCAAGAAAGGTGACAAGACCTTGTTGAAGAACTATAGGCCCATCTCGCTTCTGAGCCATGTTTATAAGCTGTTTTCGAGGGTTATCACGAATCGTCTCGAGCGCAGGTTTGATGACTTCCAGCCTCCCGAACAAGCCGGTTTCCGAAAAGGCTATAGTACCATAGACCACATCCATACGCTGCGGCAAGTTATACAGAAGACCGAGGAGTATAACTTGCCATTATGCTTAGCGTTTGTGGACTATGAGAAAGCCTTTGATTCGATCGAGACTTGGGCAGTGCTACAGTCCCTCCAGCGGTGCCATATTGACTATCGGTATATCGAAGTGTTGAAGTGTTTGTATAACAACGCCACCATGTCAGTCTGAGTACAGGAAGGGAGCACGGAGCCGATTCCATTGCAGAGGGGTGTGAGACAAGGAGATGTCATCTCTCCGAAGCTCTTCACCAATGCGATGGAAGACGCTTTCAAGCTCCTGGAATGGAAAGGACTCGGCATCAACGTTGATGGCGAATACATCACTCACCTTCGATTTGCCGACGATATCGTGGTCATGGCAGAATCGCTGGAGGATCTTAGCACAATGCTCGGAGACCTCAATCGAGTTTCCCAACAGGTGGGCCTTAAAATGAACATGGACAAGACGAAAATCATGTCGAATGTCCATGTCGTGCCCACCCCAGTTTCAGTTGGGAGCTCGATTCTCGAAGTTGTTGACGAGTACGTCTACCTAGGCCAAACGGTCCAACTAGGTAGGTCCAACTTCGAGAAAGAGGTCAATCGACGAATCCAACTCGGCTGGGCAGCGTTCGGGAAGCTACGCAGCGTCTTCTCGTCCAAAATACCTCAGTGCTTGAAGACGAAGGTCTTCGACCAGTGTGTGTTGCCGGTGATGACCTACGGCACCGAGACGTGGTCTCTGACTATGGGCCTCATAAATAAACTCACTGTCGCACAGCGAGCTATGGAGAGGGCTATGCTCGGGGTTTCCCTACGTGATCGAATCAGGAATGAGGAGATCCGTAGACGAACTAAAGTCACCGACATAGCCTCTCGGGTTAGCAAGCTGAAGTGGCAGTGGGCAGGGCACATAGCTCGAAGAACCGATGGCCGATGGGGCAGAAGGGTTCTCGAATGGAGACCACGTACCGGCGGACGAAGCCGAGGACGTCCATCTGCTAGATGGACAGACGACCTCATAAAGGTTGCGGGCACCCGCTGGATGCAGGTCGCTGCCGATAGGTCTAAATGGCGGACAATGGGGGAGGCCTATGTCCAGCAGTGGACGTCCAAGGGCTGAGAAGAAGAAGAAGAAGAATTATAAGAACAAAAACAATTTATCTCAATAATCTCTATATAATAAGTATCAATAAAATAATACACATTTGTGTCTAAAAACTCGCAAAAAATTAAAAACCTCTTTTAAAAAAAATGTGGTTTTGGGCGTTATAACACACACGTGTGTATAATAGCGCCCTAACTAACCTTAAGCATTTAAGATACGGTTTTGTTCAACAATTTTACAACACAATGAAAAACACTTTTACGAATATCAATTTCTTACTTAAAACATCAAATACAAAATGCAAAACAAAATCTTAACAGTATGGGCACTCGAATTCAATGTCTTTCTGACTCAAACCCATACAGTCCTCGTGATACCAGATTTTACATTTAGTGCATTGCCTCATATCTACCATCCTGTTCTGATTACAAGCTGGACAAGACCAGTTCTCCTCTTTAGAAGTAGAACTTCCCTGGTTTAGTGATGGTAAGAATATAGAAGTTGAGGCATCTTCTTTATTTTTTTGGAATAAGTCTTTGGTCAATTTTTGTGCTTTATAGTTTAAAGCCTTCCTTCTTTGCTGCCCAGTATTAGGAGATTGTTTCACTGGTGTGCGTATAAGTTTTTGAAACGAAGCCTTGAGTGCAACATTTTCTTTGGATTTCAGTTCAGCAAGGGGGCGATCATCATCGATATCCGAAAACTCCTCAGTGTTGACTGCAGTATTTTGTTGGGCTGATTGCAGATTTGGGTCAATATTTGGTGTATTCTGTTTTTCTGAATTGCTTATGTTGGAAGACCGTTCCGTAAGGACCGAGGGAGCAAAAGCAGTCTCTGGTAAGGCATCGGGGTTGAAGGGGTAGATCCCCACAGCCTTGAAGCCATTAGTTATGTTTCCATTGGTCATGCACTTTGACCAAACTCTTGTCAGGATCTTGTTAAAGCTGATCTTATTGATCTTGCGATCTGGATGTTCGGCTTGGTATTGAAGTAGCTCCATGTCCCAATGGTGTTCAAAGGATCTGTATACTGATTTGTCTAATGGTTGTAACTCGTGGGTGGTGTTAGAGGGCAGACAGTATAGAATAATATTATGTTCATCAGCAGCATCCAGGATTGTAATATCAAGATGGCATTTCGCACCATCATATACCAAAATTATTTTACCAGGTGGTTTGAAGGTAGCTAAGTGTTTAATAAAGTCAATAAACAGCTCTGTAGTCATGTAACCCTTAGGAGCCATTCGGACTATGCTACCTGGGGGCGTCTTAAATTCGTCTTATCGTCTTTAAATTCCGGTTTAAGCCTCTTTCCTTTGAAAATTATCATTGGTGGTATAGGATTACCAATCGCAGATACACAACCAACTATTGTAACATTTTCTGCATGTTCGTTGGAGATAAAGTGCACTCTCTTAGCACCTTTTTTTGCAACAACTGTGGGCTGATGGTGAAGACTCAATCTGCATCCTTTTTCATCCACATTGAAAATTTTTTCGGGTTTGTTTTTTATATCCAAATTTTCTAAGACTTCTCCAAGTTTCTTAAAGTGATCTTCTACGATAAACTTGTTTAATTTTTGTGCCCTGGCCTGGTTCATGAATTGAGCCTTCCTTCTAGCGATTTCAGGGTTCCTCTTCAAAAATGCTCTCACCCAATCTCTTCCAGCCTTTTGTTTGTCTTCGTTGAAGCTATTTGGTATGTTGTGTTGTTTACAGAACTTGTATACGTTAAATCGTAACATTTTCATAGTTAGTAGTAACCCTACTTCAGCCACACGTATAATTCTGTTGACGAGGTCTTGCTCTTGTTCTGGACTTAACACAGATTTCCTACCCATTCTCTTTGTACACATTCCCGTCTTGATATGGTCGCGAAGTGTTCTTCGAGGTATATTAAACCTATCTGCAGCAGCTCTCTGAGTCAGAACGCCTCTAGACACCGCATTGAGGGCTGCGTCCATATCCCTTTCTTCCCAAAAACCTCGTTTTTTAACTGTAGGATTCCCCATACTGAATCTAAAAAAAATCAAAGATTTTTTTTATTATATGTTTAATAACGCCCACGGCCCATTTCTTCGGGCGCAATTAGTTGTACTGATAAGAAAAACAAAATTGTGAGGTTATAAAAAACTCACTAAATTTTTCTCAAAAATGTTTTTAAATATGTATTACTTATAATCATTATAAAGTACAAATACAGAAATATTAACAAAATAAATCAATATACAACAGAAATAATTACCTTTTCCGTAAGTAAAATATTATAAAATCAAGTGCGCAGTAACTCTCCAAACTTTGCTCGGCTACACTAAACGAATGAGTGACGCTGTTAAAAATTTGCTTTCTGTCTCTTTCTAACCTCGCTCGGGCGCGTTCAAGAAAGCATTCATATATTTCGTCGTGGCATCCCATACCGCCAAATTCAAAGGTGGGCGTTACTACACTACGGGCGTCATTACCCTTACCTACCTTACTATACACGACTCTCTCATTTCGGATTATCAACGTTGGTAGCGCGTCGGAAGGTTTCCTGCTTGGTTTTATTGCACAAATTATTAAATGGCTGCTTGTTAATATCTGAGGTGGTAAACCAAATTCGCCTTGCCGTTCCTCGCTCTATCCCAAGATATCCTTTAAGCAAGCAATTAGTACCTACCGCTACCTTCTAAAACAAACTTAAAACAAGTAGGTAGTCTTCTGAATACTTATACCGAGTTGAATTCTCTTGACATCGACATCTTTAAGGGTTCTTTGGCAAGTTTCAAACGTAAAATTTTACGTAAAAATTAACCTCATTTAATTTTATTTATGTTCATGCAATTCTTTTTATTTTTATACTCGTATTTTATCATACTCGCATGCCTTTGTGTTGAACTTGTATGCATCTGTTAAAGTATTGCACGCAGTATGTTGAATTTATAAGTTTTTATCATTTGTATTTTTTTGTGTAAACGCTTTTGGTGTATCTTGTAAATAAATAAATCTCCAAAGGTATGTATCGCATCCTTGGGCGTGCTCGTGCCAACGTTTGTTACTAACTTCTCAAATGTTGAAACATTGTTGAAATTTAAAAAAAAAAATGTTTTAATAACTGTCACTAGTTCGGCGGTGAGTGAAAACATCGTAAGATGCCCCGAATGCTCGATAAATAAAAAAAACAATAACTGAAGTATGTGTATCCACCAATCCGCATTGGTCCCGCATGGTGAATTATGACCCGAAGCCCCCCAGTGATTTACTTGGGAAGGCCTGCGCCCACCAGTGGGACAGTACAGTTTTATAACTGCTTTATCTTAAAGATCAGATGCATATAATTATATGTTGTAAGTCTATACTGACAATAAGGTACAGTGAAATCAACGAGACATGAGCTCTGCGTTTGTGTGAGTGCACACCGATAGTAAACAGTGCGAACCATTTCGAAAATAGGCTATTATAGGACAATTCGGCACCCACCCACACAGATGCAAAGCTCATGTCACGTCGATTTAACTGTATGTTATGTTATTATAAGGTGTTATTTACTATACAAAACTACATATTTTAAAAAGCAGCATTTTGTTCTTTTATTTTGCCCTAAGCTGAATCCTATTTAATCCCAAATAGTCCCTGTGTATAGATCCAGAAAAGCAATGTACAATGTAAGTTAAAACTCGGAGCGTTTAGATCCGGCTCCACACCAAATGAGATTTATGCTCCGTGTTATTGTGCGGCACAAGAATTTAGCAGAAGATGTGAAATTATTTTGAAAAAGGTCGTGTTTTAGTAGAGAATCGGGAAAATCTTCAGGAAGTCAGTGAATTTTTAATTTCGAAATAGAGTTGTTTATTTATTAATTGACAAAAAGTGTAAATAATATGTATATACATATTAATATCTACATAAACTACATACAATTATATATGTGTAAAAATATATCTATATACTCAATTTTACCGGATTAAGACAACGACAAATTTTAATAGAGTATGTTTTTCACTCGTAAAGATCTCCGTCTCTATCTTTTATCCTTTCCTATAGAAAATATAGGTAATGTGTAGGCGACATCTACCTACAGGTACAACAGCGTAATAACAAGTGCGTATTATTTCTTGTACCGTGGAATCACATTAGTATCCTTAGATCTACATAAGTCATACGTTCCTTATATCGTAGCTCTAGTTTTTAGCTACCAAGTCCTAAGCGAAGAAGGGGCATCACGATGCTCAAACATTTCAGATTTACTTCCAAACCGTTTTAAATCAACAATCTTCTGTGATAGCAGCTGCTGAAACTTTTTAAAAGAAGAATATACACAGTCGATAGATTGCAGCTCAAAATTAATTGACAAAGACGAACATAGAAATTGCGTCTCATACATTCAGGGAAAAAATCTTGATAAAATAGTATTTTTCATATAAGAAAGGAGGCGGACGGGCAAGCTGCCCACGTGATGGTAAGTGGCTACCGCCATCGCATAAATAATCTTTTAAACAACAACTTTTATCTTGAAGCACTTTAATATATTTTCTGGTAACTCAAGTTTGAGTAACCTTTGTCTTCCCTCCGCTTCTGACTAACTTTAAACTGATTGAGTTGTTGTTTTTACAAAATTGTAGCTACACATCAGAAAGACATTTCAGAATTAAATAAAAAAAAACTACAATCGCATTCAGTGAGCGCCTCAGGGATTCCAGTAAATTGTTCAAGATATTTGAAATTTTAAACTTTTGTAATTCGTTTGAATATAATAAATGTTATGTAAACGTGTTTTATTATTATATAAGTATGTAGATTTATTTTCTATTGCTAATATTTTAGTCCAAATCTAAATGTCTGATTAACTGGAACTAACAATTGCCCTTATTCCGATAATATCAAAATTGATCCAAAAAATGAAATCATACCTGATTCCATAGACGTAAAAGGCCGTAAGATAAATGATCTCGATAAAATAATACCAAGGGCCCCATAAAATATAACTTTAAGTATAATTCCCCTCATTACTGTCATTGCATTATCTGCGCTGCGATACTGTCGGATCGATGGCACATTAGTTAAATGAGAAAGGTTTTCAATTCCCTTTGGGCGGTTTAATGTTCTTTCCACGTCTTTTATTTAATTTATGATTATCTCAATTATGTTGAATGAACGCTTTGGCCGCTTGGCTGTTCCACTTTGGACTTTGATATAGAACAATTATTGTATTGTTTTTATTTTTAGCAATTCAATAAGAGAACGCAAACAAATGCTCTACTGGAAACCGCGTAATACGGCAGCACCGCGGCAGTTGGTGGGGACAGACAACATTAGCAGTTAAATAGCAATTTTAGTAAGTCCAGTTCAATATAAATACATATACATCACTGAAAATGTCTTCACTTCCGCATATAGGTCTCTTCCAAATCCACTAGACTCTGTCTTTTGCTCTTTTTATCCAGTGGCTATAGGCTATCAGTTTTAAGTTAGCTATCCACCGGCTGGAGGACGTTCCATGCCCTGAAATAATAGTGTTCAGTGGACAGCTGATTTGTTTACTTACTAAATATTTATTATTACCGAAGTGTACCTACAAGTAATGTACAGTAATAAGGGTGAGTCTGTACATTGACTTAATTTAAAATAAAATATAATTGGCGGGTCAGTCAACAGAACCCAAAACAGTATTGTAGTTTTTAAAAATTTTATTTGTATGTTTGTCCGTTTGTTTAAGTATCACGTAAAAACTACTGAATGGATTTCGATAGGGTTTTCACTAATGTATAGCTAAGTATCTAGAAGGGAAACTGCTATATTCATATGACACAAGGAAGTTGAGTTATATAGGAAAATAAAAAACGACTTAACAGAATTACTCAAAAATGGATTTTCATTCGTGAAATCCATCATGTCGGTGCTTTACAGTTACAGATGCTTAGTCCACGCAAGCGAAGCCGCAGGTGGAAGCTAGTGTTAAATAAAGTAGATAAGTTCCCGTCTGTTGAAAAAAATCTAATTATTCATCATTATTTTTGTGTAAAAAATGAAATAGATGGGGCTAAAACTAATGTGCTTTCCGCATCTGTCAAAAGTTTTTTAACTTTCTAGACTACAGTTATTGATCTTCTCATTGGATAATGAAATTTTGTTACAGACCATCATACTAATTTAAAATAATGGAAAAATATGGTTCGAAATAATGTTCTTAAAACAAACTTAAAACTTATGTTGTCTATAAAAAATCGAAAATCTCAGGGTATTCTTTAATATTAAGCTAATAAATTATATGTATAAACGAAAACTTGGTGTCGTAGATTTAGATAGTAATTGATTTCCAAAAGTTAATGAACTAATAAGCTTTAGGAGTTTACATTTATAAGAAAACGTTATATCAATGGGTACTGACATTTTACATTCAATAGAATTGATTTTTAATATCAACTAGGCAAATCAGATCAAATCGTTCGTAACTAATGGTGCTTACAAACTAGAGGAATTTTGAATAGAATATTCGATCAATGGTCAACGTGTTCAGCATTTCCGTACAATTTTGTAAATTACAAATGTTGTAAGAGGTTTATTTGTGAAAAATCATGTTTTTATATTATCTTTTATTTATCTCAGAACATAAATTATAGTAAGGATCTTAACAACTATGTTATTAACTATCTATTTTATCATCAATCCGACATTTTTGGGAAGAGACAATCAGTCTTGTACGTGATCGCCATCAGGACACTGTTGGTCCTGGTCTAAATCGAAATTTTTGGTCTTATTTATATGTGATACGACCAAAAATAAGTATAAGGTAACATATACCGTAACGTGATTTTGTAATCATGTGGCGTAACTTTAAACTCGGAAGGGCAAACCCATTAATATTTTTTTTGCACTTCGTGTAAAATTTAGTTTAATTGTCACAACCGAAGAGACAGGAGACGCATGAAGTAGCGGACAGCTAATTAAAATTATGTGATATTACGAGATCATGCTTATTGTTCGAGTATTTCACTCATATCACTTAGTTTTGATATGAGCTAACGAGTAGCGTTCGTTAATACTTTTATTTGTAATTTGTAAGTCCGGTTAACACACAAGATAATGCTCGAATTGACAATTTTGTCTCGATCTGTCCAATATTTGAATTTCCAGTAGTCTAGTTTGTGTCCATTTTAAGATCTTGCACGGTCCGTTGCGGTGAACAAGTAATGCGCCTGCAATGCATCAATAAACTTAGATTCTCTACAACTAATCGGCTCGGCAGTACGGCCATGCGGTCTGCACTCAATTGAAGCTGTTAGCTTGGTAGGTTGTATTCACTCGGGAGTATATCTGGCCATCTTAAAGAGCATCCGAGACCGTCAAATTGCTGTAACTAAATACATAGAATACGAGTATGGTGTAAATCAAATGTGTTTAATCCTCTACAACTTTTGAAGGTTTGAAGAACGTTAAAATAGCAGTATCATCTTATCAGAGGTGTAGTCAGATTTCGCAATCACTATATGAACTACATATATAAAGCCATATAAAAAGTCATATAACTTTTTAAATTTTCGCGCTTTGTACACATTTTATATTCTAAATTGGATCTGAACGCGTATATTATTCCTACTCCACGTTTCGGCACGGGCTGTACCAGCGGTTCAGTCAACTCGTGACCACGGCGCGTGTAACCCGCGCCGAAACTTCGAGTAGGAATAAAATGTAAACAAATACCTTTAACGCGTTCATACCCAATTTAAAATATAAAATATATAAAGTTATTTCAAAATATCAACTGAAGAATTAAATCTTATTCTCCTCTCGTAATTTTAAGATTGTATTTACCCCTAATTTTAATTAACTTTAAGGTCCGTATCTTAAATATTAGTACCCAAATATTCCGGGTATTTTAAACACGTGCTTGTTAGGGACTTACTTGACAGCTCAATTTTATTCATATATTTATAAGGTATTACATATTATTATGTACGTACATCGGCCAACTTAAAAGTTATGAATCCAGTATTTATTTTTAACTTTTCTGTCCATTCGTTACTTAAATAATTATTCAACTGAGAAAGTTGCTGATCGGTAGATGACTTTTCCACATACACATTGCACACCCTCGATGAATGGTTCATCCTATGGCACTTGTTACATCTTTAGACATTCGTACCTCCTATGAGTTCCACCGCAATTCCAGCACGATGACGTGGGTCTGCGATGCGGCATCTGCGACCTTCGTGAGCCTCCCGACGTGATGTCGTAGCCGATCGACCGCTTTCCTCGCGCAAATTTGCATAGGATTTTGCAAGGTCGGCGGCGCGCCCGCTAACCCCCTGGTGTTGCAGGTGTCCATGGGCGGCGGTAACACTTACCATCACGTAGGACCGCTTGCTCGTCCGCCCACTAATCTATAAAAAAACCGTATAACAAACTATTCGTGCTTGCGCGCGCCGGCAAGCGTTCCTTTTGCTCTGGTTTGCGCCCGCATTGTCGATTCGAATTTAGCCAACCCAGATCAACACTTTCTGGCTGTGAATTTTGCAGTTTCGCAGCTTTTATCTCATGTAGGTATATTCGAATCCTCGGTTTTGGAATGTGTCGCTTGCATACGCGATATTTCCGCCAATCTACAGATGTCTTTAAAGAAATCTTTCTTCTCTGATTTCACAGATCATTATGTCTCTCACAAGATCGTTACCCAAATCGTTGAATTCGCATTTATCAGCCATTTTGTTCAGTTCAAATACCTATTGTTCTATAAATTCCATTGATCCCTGTTTCCATGTAAAACTCTTGTCTTTCGACGGTAATGTTCTTCTTCGATAAGAAAAATCTATCAATTTTTTTTCCAATGAGTCCTCAACCGAAATTGGTACATATTTGTAGTGTTACATGTTATATACAAATATTTACATATATGTTACATAATATTACATGTAGAGGACCTCGCTAAAGAAGAGTAACGCCAGTGCTTTAAATCTCGGTTTAGACGAATGAATCGCTGTATCGAGACTAATGGAGAGTATTTTGAGAAGTTGTAATAAGAATTTGTGTTGTAACCCAAATATTTTTTGAATCTCAAAATTTACCCAGTCACCCACGTACAGTGTATATCTCAATTAACTAATCGATAACGCTAATGTTGAAAATAGGTTGTTTAGTATCCAGAACAGATTCGATGCTACAATAGAATTTTTACAATAGAGTTTTTTTATGATGCATAGTAAAATTCTAGTTGGTAAGTATATCTCGGTATCTTTTGTTCTACGCGTGCCCCCCTAGATGCCTAGTTTGTCTAATGAGCGCTAATCACTGAAATGCACACTAACAAATAACATACGTATAAGCGGTGGTAGAAAATAATTAAACTTCAAAATGCGTGGTTTGAAAAATAAGGTGCAAATTGGAACACACTTCCTCGGAAGCCATCTTTGAAATTGGATACATTTTTTCCCCTCTTTGTGAACGAAAATTTAGTATTGATAGTAGATTTCCGGATCGTTAACCTACGATCAGTTGAATAATCAGTTGAATGACCACTTCGTTTTCAAAAGATTATCGTCCCTGCAGTTTCATTGCATTTGACTTTGATAAATTCATTTTAAAATAGATTCTGATTTCAATTTAATTGTGCTATTCAGAGTCGAGCGATCCGGGGAGAATAGAGCTCGTAAAATTGTAGTAATTAACAAACAAATAAATGTTTAATACAGAGCGAAGCATTCATATTGTACTGTTATACTGTGTGATAAATACAACTGATTATTTCTTATTCGTAAACGATTTATTACGAGAAAATTTAACGTTTATACACTCGTGTCTCATACGAATGAATATATATATATATGTTCTACAACGTAATGTTGGTGGTCGGCGCTACCTAGCCGCTTATTGAATTATTTGATAATGATCTGCAAATTAGATTGCATTTATTTGAGAACTCGCTTGGGCCATACTAAAGTAATAACACCGTCACACTCAATGGCTCACTAGGATTCCCTTTGTCGTCCAGAGACACATGAAAAGACGAACACACTATCTAGACCCAAACAAACATTTGTCATTAAATAAATAACTTTTTATAGAAGAGATGGCAGAAGCGCGGGCGGGCCACATGGTGGTAAGTGGTCGCCACCGCCCATGGACACCTGCAAAACCAGTGAGGAGGCGGGTGCGCTGCCGATCTAGAAGAATCCTGTTCGTAGCCTTTTTAAAGAGCCCTGTGTCGTAAAATTCCACAATTTTCGGGTTCACGGTATAAAGTGTCTTGTAGATTAGATCGCTACCTATTAGCTCTTCATCAAAGTAATTCGGGTTAACCGCCTTTCGGTGACGAGAGGTGCGATAAAAACCTGATGTTGGCATCATATTGAACATTCCCCACTATAGAGGCAGTAGAAAACGCAGAGAGATGCTATTAGAGTATCGTTTCTCAACCTGAGGGTCGCCCTCACTTTTACAGAGGGTTGTTAGTTGATCAGGAAACATTAACCTTTTAATAATTAATTAACTATATTTAATCAAATGTTAAACAGTAAAACATAATTAGGACCAAATCATTGGTAAGGAAGTCGTGAGGTTATTCACTTTAATTTTGGGCCCTAGGCCGCGACACTAAAAAGGTTGAGAAACGATGTATTAGAGAGATAAATGTATGACCGGGAATCAAAACAGGACTTTTTACATAGCAGACAACTGTCATCAGATCGATACATACTATAGAGTGTTGGCCAACCAAGCGTTCGCATTATTACAAAGTTTTTTATTGCGTTCACGAACGAATTATTACTGTGATTTTAAAATTCATATTCGTTGTTCTCAAGTGAATGAATAGGTTTGTTTCACAATGTTATATTTGCGGTTGGCGCTATCTAACCGCTATTAAGTTAGTTGATAATAACAAAGGCGTTTATATCTGTACGAACGCTCGATTGGATAATACTGTAAGTATCTACTGTATACATCTATGTATACAGTATGTACACCTTATCAGTTTGGTGGCGGACATCAAACAGTTGCCAGGGACAGGCCGCATGATTATATCTGTTTCACGCACGATGTGCCCGTAGATTTCGTCAGTGATAAAAGATAAAATTCTGTTTAATCTAAAGGTACTTTAGGTAGACTTATAATGACAATCAATGACGGTAAAATATTAATTAACGACCTATAAAAGCATTTATTACGTTTAATTATAAGAAGTAAGGAAACTAGTATTGAGTGCTCATTACTAGTATCGTTACTAGTATTTACTCATTACTCATTACTAGTACTCATTACTAGTATCATACTAGTATCGAGCACTCATTACCAATGAACCAATCTCAATAGCTTTACATTAGAGCTTACCTTACTTTGACCGCAACTTGCGATTAACGCTCGTCTTAATGTTAGTAACTTTTATTTAACCCCGTAGTAACTTTTATTTAACAATGTAGTAACTTTTATTTAACAATGTAGTAAGTTTTATTTAACCCTGTACTAATTTTTATTTAACAATGTAGTAACTTTTATTTAACCCTGTACTAAATTTTGCCAAGCGGTAATTTAGACAGTCTATTTTTAATAATTGTACCTATTTGTATTTATTAGTCTATAACGTCCACAGGACACAGGCCTCACCCAGTAAATCACTGGTGGTTTCAGGCCGCAATCCACCACGGGGGTCCAGTCCTGATTTGTGGATCACTTTAGATCACTTCAGATTTTTGTTTCACAGCGGTGATAGCCTAGAGGTATCTATACTCGAATCACATTCGTGTGAGCGTGAGTTCAAATCCTCGGTTCGTCCTACTGAGATTTTATTTAAGTAGGTTTTTTAAAAAAAATGTCACTAGGTAGGCGGTGAGGGAAAACATCGGAAATTTAAAATAGAACAATTTGATAAATAAATAACTCAATTTTAAAGGCTCATATCAAAATTTATAGAATTTATAATCATATTTCAATAACTTGTACTTTTGATGCGAACATGTCCTAAATGTATAAATCATAGTTAAATTACACCCCTCAATTAAACCTTTAATATTAATTCCCAGAGGGTTGTGACTGTTAAGTGGAATGATGCATAGCAGCGGTTCTCTAACTTGGAATTAATTCCACCTTCGCTAGGTCCGCCATTATTGGATTTTGGTTGAAACCTTGCACGTTTCAAGTGGACAAAATGGACATTATTGAAAATGATAGAAGATTAGGGCTGTCACCTTCGTAATATTAGAAACCCGGTGATTAAAACATTGGGACATATAAACATAACACGAGCAGAATTTTTTTAAAGTTAAAGTTGAACTTTTAGTTTTAACGTTAATGTCGAGATAATATTAAATTATTAATAATAATCAATACAAGGTAAACGTACATTGTCTTTGTTACACGCAGCAGCATTTTAAATTACACCTACGTATTTGAATTTATACATATACTCGTATTAAAATCGGAAAAAAGCCGTGTCTATACATTAATATTATAGTAAAAATCATTGCAAAAATCACGAGTGATACAGCGTCCAAAACAATAATTAAAAAAAAAGTAGCTATAGCTTATGACATGGGTTAACATTTAAGGTATATTTTGTTCCGATCCGTTACAGAGTTCCCATGGGAATCATTAAAGTTCATGCGAACGAAATCATAGGCACCGCTAGTCAACAGTAAACTTTAAAAGATTAGTATTAATATTTAATAGAGCCAGCTGATATTTAAAGCCATACTTTTCATTTTTCTGAGACTTTTGAATTCTCGACGTCACAGCCGCATCACCCGGAGATTTGCGATATTAACCCGTAGCCCGGACAAGCATTCTTCAAATCCGGACACTTCCGGGTCAAATCCGGAGGGGTGGCATCTATCTGACATCGACATGTTGTAGAGAAGTTTCATAGAAATCTACTTAAGGTTTTCCGATTTAAGAAAATTTATCTACATGTCATATTTATTTAAATGGTTTCTTGTATTCCGAATAGATAAATTATTGTGGCCCTAGTGGCCTTTCAAAACTCACTTTACATGTTTAGGGCGAGCGCAGAAGGCGGATGTCCATGTTCTACAGTATCTACTTACCACCAGGTGGACTGTCTGTTCGTCTGTCACCTCCTAAATATATAAGAATTTACATATATAAAAGAGGATGTTGATATATTGGTGATTAATAGACTTCGACACCGTTCGACCGATCACCATAAAAGTTGGACCATATATGTATCTTTTCATGGAGAAGGTTTTTATGCTAATACTTTGTTGTGACTCGCCACTACATGGCGCTGCAGTATATCATGGCTTATAAGATATACTGTATATATATACTGTAGATATATATATATATATATATATACTTTTATGGCAGGATAAGGTCTGCCCGGTTTTGCTAGTAAAGTTTATAATAGCTATAATTTCGGTCCAAAAATCATTTTATACCGCGAACCCGTAGGCTGTGAAATGAACTATCTCAAGAGGTTTTCCCAAATGAGCTACAATATGGGGTTCTATAAGGAAGCCATGAATAGGAATTTGCAAGGTCGGCGGCGCACTCGCATACCCCCTGGTGTTGCAGGTGTCCATGGGTGGTGGTAACACTTACCATCACGTGGGACTGCTTGCTCGTCCGCCTACTTCTCTATAAAAAAAAATATCTTATATCAATAAGTCTTATACCGTGAAATGGCCACCTGCTTTTATTTTATTCACAAAAGACATTGTCTCCGTTCATTTTTTTTTAATTACGTTAAGACCATTAAGGAACGAGTGGAAAAGCTAATTACTTTCAGTCTTCGGAGATTTATATTCTTTGCTCTAATATGCTTCCCGAGATTGTTGATAACGACGCTGCAGTTTACTCTTGCGAGGATCGCGCTAGATGCAGTCTGAACTTGCCCATTTATTCATTTAGACTATCTTTGTTTTATTTATTTGTTTTGGATAGTCTTTATTTTCAGTGTTCTTTTATAACTTGGAATATATTTGTTCTTTTTATTTAAGGACAGTGGCTGGCGAGCAGACTCCTGATAGTAAGTGGATACTGTCGTCCATGGACATCATGGCTATCATGGCTATCATGGCTCATTTACACAAGGAGAGTTTGTCGGACATCTGTCAAAAGCTAATATAAACAACTGGTATAATCATCTGATCACTGTTATGCTTGTTACCGTTGAGTTTTTATCATCATGTGAACGGTTGTAGGCGAGAAAGCCGGTACGTTGACGGTGGCAAGAGGACGGCGTATGATGTCATTAAGTGCGGCACGGCGTCCTGAGAAGCGGCCAGCACTCCAGAGGCAAGACAGTCCGTGGTGTCCTAACTGGTCGACATCCTTGCCGCAGAACACATACCTCGGCTCCCAGACAGAGGCTGATCGGAAGGCGAATGGTGTTGGGATCCAGGTAAGTCCCCAAGTTTTCTGAAGCAATAACCTGAAGCCAATACCCAGACTCCTTTTGCGCGACTACCCTCAGTCTGGCCTTGACATCAAAACATCAAGTGTTCCATAGAAGAAACTGTTAATATAATTCCCACCTCGGGTTTCTACAACCGCACCTCCCGTCACAGAAGTGCGGTCCATCCGCATTTCCTCGATACGGAGGTGTCGCGCACTGTTCGGTCCAAAAAATATTTTATACCGCGAACCCGTAGGCTGTGGAACGACCTGCCTGAAGAGGTCTTACCATTAAGCTACGATATGGGGTTCTTCAAGAGAGCTGTGAATAGGATTTTGCAAGGTCGGCGGCGCGCCCGCATACCCCCTGGTGTTGCAGGTGTCCATGGGCGGCGGTAACACTTACCATCACGTGGGACCGCTTGCTCGTCCACCCAATAATCTATAAAAAAAAAAAAAGATAAATATGCTTTGTCGCAAAACTTTTTGAGTAGCCTGGTATTATTACTTTGGGGCAATATATATTTGTATTAGATTGCTGTGCCCTTATCATGTGTCATAATTATAAATACATGTATTCATGAAAGCAATAAATAAATAAAAATAAAATAATAAAACATATGAAAAAAAAATCTATGTACAAATACAAGGGTAGAAGAGACCTTCAAATAAAACAGTAATTCTTTATCATGTCTCAGTTTTTGAGCTACAAAGCAAGAACATCCAAAGATCATTTGAAAAGAAATGCCACTCTCACCCAGTACTAAGGGAATGGAGGAAAATCCCGTATCGTCCATTAAAGCTATCGTCCTGTAGATCTCACGCGACATTAAGAGAATATATTTCCAATTGGTTAGTGAAGGCGTGCCAGAGTGTAGGGTCGCCAAGTTTTCTTTGTACTTGTACATGTTGTTTTTTTTTTATGTACCAAGGCAGCAGGCGAGCATACAGTCCACCTGATGGTAAGCGGATACTGTCGCCCGTGGACATCCCCGATACATGCCAACATCAGTCCAAAATGACAAACGTTGGCACGCCCCCGGATGCGCTGCTTACCTTTGGAGCTATAGGAATGGATTTGGAGAAAGGGATGGGAAAATGTGGAAGGGATAAGATGGGAATGGGCTCTGGCACATCTCACTCACTACCGAAACACGTAGGTACGTACATTAGGGAAATAAGATAAAGTGGGAAATGCAGTACATTTCAAGGTAGTCTTCTGTGAGAGAGGGGTAACGTGGCCAGTCGAGCGCGTCCAGCGGCTGTTGGATTGCAGCGTGCACTCTCCCCCTCAAAAAAGTATGTATGTGTTAGAATACAAACTGTATACAAAAAAACGTCCCTTTTCATAGTTTATATTCGTTGGATAGGAACATATAATTTATTTTTAATCCTACTTTTATTGTTGAATTACTGTTACTCTTACTGTTACTCCTACAGTTACCCCTACTGTTACAGTTACCCCGTGCCGTTGCCCGTGCCGTTGCTCGTGCCGTTGCTCGTGCCGTTGCTCGTGCCGTTGCTCGCGCCGTTACTCGTGCTGTTACTCGTGCTGTTACTCGTGCTGTTACTCGTGCTGTTACTCGTGCTGTTACTCCTGCCGTTACTCCTACTGTTACTCTTACTCTTAGTAAGAACTTTTAAAACTTCAGCGATAAAACGCCCGTGAGCGCTATAGATGCATAGATATACAGATTTTTACTGTATAAATGTAAAAATGTTTTTAGACGAAATTGAAATTAATCGGTCCTAGAGCTTCATATACAATTTCTTCTAGACAACTTTGATCTATTTTAACCCTAACAATTTTGGGCAATGGCTATAATCTTGGTTATAATCCAAGATTTTACCGTCGAAAACGTTGCAATTCATTTTAAATAAAACAGATAGCACGAAAGTCGGCGTTGATGTCACGGTAAAATTCAGTGATAAAAGTTATGAAAGGATTAAATGTAATGAAACCGGATGAACTGTAACTGTATAAAAAAAATACTGTAATGAAATGGTAATGTATAAATATTATATTTTTATTTCATTTTGCTTTTTCGTAGAATGTATAACTTCAACTTCATTTTCAAAAATTAGATTAAATTTACCTTCTCGTCTAGGGATGTTTTATTTAGACTAATGGCCGCAAAATTATCTCAGAAGCTGGAACAAGAATACAAAATTTTGAGCAGCTTCGAAATAGCTTCATTAATTTGTAGGTACAGCTTTATTGTTCACCACTTCTGCTTTTATCACGTAGGGAGTAGTTGGGTTTAGACTGCTCAAGACTATTTTCAAGACGCGACTTAATGATCACCTCCTTGAAGCAGACAATCATCTTTTGTGTGGTATATATTCATATACCGTAAAAAGGGGTGAATAGAAATTCAGGGGTGAATAGAGAAAAAATCAGGAAAGTTCTTTTAACACAGTTTCCAGATCTTTGGTATATAAAAAAAACTACTAAATTTTCAATTTATTAAAACTACAACATTTTTTAGATTGAAAAGGTAACACTAATTTGCAATGAAGTTAGGCAAAGGTAAAAAAATTGACGTTTAAATGTTACCTGTCGTTTGGTGTTCATTTGAGCTCTTCAAAACTTGGTGTTTATTTATTAGAAAAACGGATTTTTGTATGAATAAAAGTGGATTAAATCATTCCATAGTTCTTCCGGATTAAGCTTCATACAAAAGTAAGTACAATTATGATTACATTTAGTGATATGGGTGAAATGAGTAAATAAAGTAGATTTCCACTTGGGTCCGAGGTTAATAGAAACTGAAGAGGGGCGAATAGATATGCAATATGGGGTCAATAGATATGTCATATGGGGTTAATAGAAACGGGAAGGGCTGGATAGAAACAAGAAAGGGGTGATTAGAAAAATAGCTACTAGGGTTGTCACAAACCTAGTTATATAGTTGTTACTTACTTTCTTTACATATGTACTTATTCAAATGTATTTTTGCTGAAGGTACAAATCAACATGCCACGTAAATATATACCTGATCTAAGAGGTAAAAAATACAAGAAATACGACGAGAATGTAATAAAGGAAGCAGTAGAAGAGTACAGGACTCATAAAATATCACTAAAGGCAGTAGCTGAAAAGTATAAAATTGATAAGTCAGTATTATATAGGCACAGTACAAGAACTATGAGAAAACATGGAGGACAGACAGTTTTGTCGGAAGAAACCGAGGAGTACATAATAAAATATATAAACATATGTGCCGACTGGGGTTACCCTTTGGATTCGTTGGATTTGCGATTTCTTATTAAGTATTACTTAGATAAATTAGGCAGGACAGAACTGAAGTTTAAAAATAATTTACCAGGTCCAGATTTTGTAGCAGGTTTTCTCAAAAGGCATAAAGATAAAATCTCACAAAGAAATTGCCAAAACATAAAAAAGAACAGGGCAGCAGTCTCACCGGATTCAATTAAAGACTACTTCAAAGAATTAGAAGTTTCTTTATCGGACATTGAACCAGGAAATATACTTAATTATGATGAAACCAATTTAACGGACGATCCAGGTCGCAAAAAAATAATTACAAAACGTGGAACAAAATACCCTGAGAGGGTGATGAACCACTCAAAGGCCTCAATTTCAGTAATGATATCCGCTACCGCTGACGGGGCGTTGTTGCCACCGTATGTAGTATACAAGGCCCAAAACCTTTATGACACATGGACTGAAAACGGACCACCAGGAACACGGTACAATCATTCACAAAGCGGTTGGTTTGATGCAAATATATTTGAAGACTGGATCAAAACGATTGTGTTGCCTTATTTCAGAGATAATGAAGGGAAGAAGTGTCTTATAGGTGATAACCTATCATCGCATCTATCTTTGGATGTAATTAAACAGTGTCATGAGCAGAATATCTCCTTTGTTTTTTTGCCTGCAAATAGTACGCACGTTACCCAACCACTCGATGTAGCATTTTTCCGACCCATGAAAATTGCATGGCGCAACATTCTTTTAAAATGGAAAAAAAGTGATGGAAAGACCCAAGCGTCTGTTCCGAAGGGATGTTTCCCAAGACTCTTAAACAAACTTATTGAAGACCTTCGTAATAATTCCAAAGACAACATACTGGCAGGTTTTAGAAAAACAGGAATAAATCCTATTGATCAGAATCAAGTTTTGAGCAGATTACCAGAAGAAAATGAGGTTGAAAAGAATGAAGATGCCGTTGAAAAATCCGTTCTTGACATTCTTAAGGAGATGCGATATGGGACTATGAATATAAAGGAGCCGAAAAGAAAAAGAAAACTGGATGTAATTCCCGGAAGAAGTGTTGGTACTGAAAGTGAAGATTATGTAGAAACAGCAGAGGAAGATTTACAAAGAAATGCACATAAAACTACTGCACTAAGACGTATAATAAATGTAAATAGCAAAGTTCAACAAGAAGTAAGAGGAAAAGAAGGAAAAAAACTCGAGAAAGGCAAGGGAGGTAAAAAGACTAAAAAACAAGACCAACAAACAAATGAAAAAGAGAATGAAAAAGAAGTTGTTAATGAAGAACAAAATATAGCATTAAATGAAAAACATAATCTGGATTGTGCAGGAATAGATTTAAAAGCAATACCTATAGTTTATGAAGACATTTTGTTATATGGAGATGAAGTTGTTGCAGAAAATGTAATCCACCATGATCAAGGAAGAGACGAGATTCAGAATTTGCAACATAACCAACAAAAGGCTGAAGAAAAGTTTCTAGACTTTTACATTAGCAAGCGCTTGGAAGAAGTTGATAACAATATGCAAAAGGCGGAAGCATCTAAACATTTTCAAAAAATAAATGAGATATGTTATACAGACCACACTCTGAAGGATGTCCGAAAAGTCATGGTTCAAAACACTTTACTATCTAGCACTAATTATAGAGATAATTATGAAAAGGAAAAAGGTAATCTCGAAATAGAAAAAAGGGACAAAGATTTAAAATCAAAGAAGAAAGGAGTTCACGCGAATAAGATAAAAATTGTTGCTAACGAAGAATTATCGGACATTACTATGAGAAGTAAAGTAGTAACTTTAAATAAATGCAGAAAAATATCTGCAAAAACTCGTCTAAAGGTTTCAGAGACAAGGTTCGTTGAAGATCAACCTAGTACGAGTACAAGTGATTCGCAAACTATTTCCACACGGCGGCCATTATATTACAGAAATGAAGCTGACATTATTAGAGATTTAATGGATGATAATGTGTAGGTAGGTAAGTTTAGAGAACACCTAGATATTTTATCCTTTTTAGAGGTATATTTAATATGTCGCAGAGAGGTGATTAAGACTGGTTTAAAATTATATATATAGGTGGTACCTAAAAAATAATAAACTACCTTGTACAAATAATAAAATGTTGATTGAAATATGAATAAATGTGTTACGTTTATTAATTACCTATGGATAATAAATAAATATATAAATATAATAGCCACATGATGGGCCACTTGTACGTCTACTGTTGGAAATTTACATAGATGGTACCTATATCAATGTTCAGCAGTGGATGTTAATTCCGAACGAACATAATGACATACCCACAAAGTAAATCAATAGGTAATTTCTAAATTTGGTAGTAAAAAGTGTGCCAGCCCTAGCAATTTTTTCTATTAACCCCGTAAGTCGTTTTTATTGACCCCAAGTCCAGGCTAAATAGAAAACACTAATATTTTTGCATTTTGTGCTAAAATTAAAGAAAAAAAACAGTTTTATAAATTTTGGAAATGTAAACTAACCCTTGACTCATAAAATAACTATATTTTGAGTGACTTAACAAGCCGAAAATAATATGAAAATCAAAGCCAATGTTCAAAAATGTGCCTATTCACCCCTTTTTACGGTACATATGTATATTTGTGTGTGGTTTATATATATATTATTATATATTTATGTATTGTAATATAATAGTCATAAATACAGATATTATATTATGTTTATATTTTAACATTTATTTAGTTTTTTTCTATCTTATATTTGTTACATGTATTTACTCGCCTACCACTTCATGTGCTGCATACCCCAAAGGTTGACTGGGAGATAATGCTGTAAAGCATTGAGTCCGCAAATAAGTACCTCAAAATAATTTACAAAAAGAGTAAATAAAATAAATAAATAAATGTCTTCAGTTGTGTTAATCGCTTGTTGAACTTTTTCGTAAGACTTTGGGACATATCGCGGGAACGTCGATAGAACGACTCATCTCTTCGAGAGCCTTTATGAAATAATTGTCGGATCTAGTCCTCGCAAACCTGCCGTCATGCACACCACTGAATTCGGATACTGTCGTAGCAGGAACAATCTCATTAGCCGTGAATTTCGTGAACTCCCCGCCCGTCGCAAGATTTATGCCGTTATGCCCGCGACGAATCTTCAGAGAGTGGTCCAAGGGATGAGCGGAAGAAATATGTAATACTATACGGTCGGCCTATCTGTCACCACGGCTAGCTAGATATAGGCCAGCAATAGAGAGATCAGGGGTCGCCACCACACACGATCTTCGGCTCTTGTCATCCAACCACCATAGGCAAACTTCTACGAGCTTTCGTTCCACATGGCAGTAGCGCATCCCACACTGCGCTTAATGGCATGTGGCTTCCATTCTAGGACTCGTGTCCATTAGGTATTGGTCCTACGGTAAATATGACTTTCCATTATCCCTTTGGTATGCTGATTTTACGAGCTACGTCGGTGACTTTAGTTTTATTGGTGAATTTCTTGGTTTGGAATCCTATCCCGCAAAAGCGTAGCTCTCTCGATAGCTCGCTCCATAGCTCGCTCAGTGACTTTCAATTTATGTGTCAGGCCTAATAGGTAGTTATATAAACAAACAACAAATAATGAATAACTTAGTATCATAAGTATTAACCAGCCAACGTTGATAACAGCGAGGGAATTTGGTCAAAATATAAAGAAAATAGGATTCGGCTTCCAATTATCCGGCGACTATAATCTGAAAGCATCCCTGCTTCTGTATTCTTGATGTTAGTAACCATATTACGCTTGCTAGCATAACAGATAGACTTATTTTGACTGTTACATTATCGCTGATAAGCGATTTGACTGATAAACAATATCGCGTTTTTTAAAGTGACTAAAGTTTTTAAAAGGAAGTCAGGTAGGCAGAACCAATTAAATTGACTGTTGAAGCATGACTCTGTGATGGTTAATAACAACGGAGCGCATGACCTCTGTGACCCTGAACATTTAAAGGACGAATTATCATATGTTCAGGAGGTACTCAAATTGAATGAGTACAAAGTTAGTGGAAGGCAACTAAGGCGCAATCGGAGGGAGAAACATCCTGAGGTTAACAGAAGGCAGCATTTATGCCATACTTGAACGGAGTGACGGACAAAGTTGGAACAGTATTGAGAAGATACTCCATTAGGACTGTATATATTCCGGCCTCCAAATTAGAGGAAAATCTACGCACACGCAAGGATGTGAAATACCTTACCAGACGCCAGGAATCAAAAATACAAAATATAGACATTACAAAGCCGAAGATGTTAACAATAACGATAATCCTCGCAAATTATGGCAAATACTTAACATATGAACAGGAAAAAATACTAAATGTATAGATGACCCGATTAAGAAACACTTGAATTCAATTGGTGGTGAATTGAATATAGCAAATGCAGACACGCCAAAAAATGTTACCAAAAATAAAAGACCTTTGAGAAAAGAAGATACTTATACTAAAAGTTTAGAGAAATCAAAGTTATTTACTAAAAGTCTAAAAACAAAGGAGTACTCAAAATAATAAAGTCTTTTGAGTGACAATAAGTCCCCGGGCTCAGACACCGGGCATAGCTGCGGTAAATCTTAAATCAATTGCCCAAAAGATGACTCAGGCACTAACTAAATTAATTAACAGTAGCATCAGTATAATTTATTTAACTAATAACAAAACAGTAGTATAAAAAGTAGTTAACAGTAGTAGTAGGGGTCATCAGACCTACTCGTATATACAAAAAGGTCATTATCAAAAGTCGGGTAACTATAGATCAGTTACGATATTACTCAAATTAGTATTACGATATAGATCAAATTATTCAGAAATATATCTGTGAACAAATCCAACAATACGAGTTCCAACCCCAGTAAGGCACCAACCTGTTAACTGTCAAGGTTTACTTATGACAGAAATACCTACTAATTTAAATGATAAGAAATGTGTGTTTTTGGTGTTCATTGACTATATAGAAGGGTCTTCGACACACTAAAACATGATGTGCTGCTCAGGAAGCTACATAACAGTTCAAGGGGGCCATTGCTGGAGTGGTGTAAGGATTACTTAACAAATAGTAACAAAAAGCTTTTCACTTCGTCTGTCATAAAACGTTTTTAAATAAATGTGACAGGGTGTGAGAGCCTTAGCAAATAATTGGATTGCAAGTTACCTGTTATAACCGACATCAATGTGTAGAAGTAATTAGTAATAATGAATATAGTAAATAATAAAAATATTATAGTGGAGTGTAGGCTTTCTCGGCCGGTGTCCATATTAATTGAATCTTCCGGGCTACTTGGCCGAGTGGTGAACGCAGTCGCCACTGAAGATGTCAACCGCAGTTGTTGACGAAACGTTTGGAAAAAAGAGAAGAGATTCCAGAAGACCTCGGCCAAGTAGCCCGGAAGATTCAATTAATAATAAAAATATTACTTGCCGGTTAACATTCCCTCATAATGGATACGGTGTTCCACAGGGCAGTGTGTTGGCCACCTACTGTTTCTTCTATATACTCGTATTAACGTTTTACCGGATGCGACTAATCATGAGTGTATATTGATTGTCTTACGATACTACTGTAATGGTTAAAGGGTCTCTTGAAATTCAAACTTCCACAGCATTGTATGGCATGATAAATTGGCTAAACAAAAATAACCTGCAAATAAATATCAGAAAAACTAAAGTAATAGAGTTCCAAACTAAAATAAATTGCTAAAATTACTAAAATAATACAATAGCATTCCTAAAAATATTAGCATAGGTTACAATCATTTTTTGAGGGAGAGAGTGCACGCTGCAATCCAACAGCCGCTGGGCGCACTCTACTAGCCACGTTACCCCTCTCTCACAGAAGACTACCTTGAAATGTACTGCATTTCCCACTTTATCATATTTCCTTAATGTACGTACGTGTTTCAGTAGTGAGTGAGATATGCCAGAGCCCATTCCCATCCTATCTCTTCCCATTTTCCCAACCCTTTCTCCAAATCCATTCCCATATCTCTAAAAGTAGGCAGCGCATCCGGGGTCGTGCCAACGTTTGTTATTCCGGACTAATTTTGGCATGTATCACGGATGTCTATGAACGACAGTATTCACTTACCATCAGGTGGACTGTATGCCTGTCTGCCGCCATCGTCCATAAAAAAACAAATACAGTAATAAACAATGTCGACCCAACTGAATACTTCCGTTTTATTTTGGATAAATACTGCAGCTGGAAACTACAGGTGAAGAACTTGTGTGTTAGATTTAATCGGTTGGTATTTGCTCTCAATCGATTGAAACGAGTGGTGTCAAAGGAAGCTGCACTTTTAGCCTATCACGGTTACGTGTCGGCTATTATAACATACGGTGTAATACTGTGGGGCTACTCAACTGACACAATTAATGTTTTTAGAGGACAAAAGAAATGTGTTAAAGCTATTTGTGGAGTAGGACCACTCGAGGATTGTAAAACGTTATTTAAACAAAATAACAATTTACGCCTTCACTGTATTTACATGATGGAAATCTGCATATTTGTCGAATAGCGCTCGTATATGTTCAAAAGGAACTATGACATGTATAACAGTAAGAGTTGGATTAAAAATAAATTATATGTTCCTAACTAACGAATACAAATAATGAAAAAGAACGCTTTTTGTATGACACTCTGAATCTACTATAAACTACCAGACATTACTAATTGTTTTTTTTAATATCATTCATAATAATAATATGAAATGTGCATATATAAAATAAAATAATTACAAAGAACTTATTTTTTGTAATATTACTTTGTTATTTTTGAGGGCAGGGTGCATCTACTATTCTGCAGCTGACAGGATTTACCCTACTGAATAAATTACTCTTCTCACAGAAGAATATCATGAAACAAGTTTCTGGAGTGACGAAGATATTTATTTATTTAATTTGGAAGTTATAGTACATAATTAATATCTAATAACACCCTGTTAGGGCACAGCGAGTGTTATATTAGGTATATCTATTATTACTTAAAGTTACATTATAAATAATTACCAAAATTGTTAATTATTAGTTCGTTATTATTATTTAATTTATTATGCCAGAGCAGAGCTCGTTCTCATAGAGTGGCGAGTAAGTATTTAATTTAATATGCCAGAGCAGAGCCCATTCTCATAGAGTGGCGAGTAAGTATTTAATTTAATATGCCAGAGCAGAGCCCATTCTCATAGAGTGGCGAGTAAGTATTTAATTTAATATGCCAGAGCAGAGCCCATTCTCATAGAGTGGCGAGTAAGTATTTAATTTATTATGCCAGAGCAGAGCTCATTCTCATAGAGTGGCGAGTAAGTATTTAATTTATTATGCCAGAGCAGAGCCCATTCTCATAGAGTGGCGAGTAAGTATTTAATTTATTATGCCAGAGCAGAGCCCATTCTCATAGAGTGGCGAGTAAGTATTTAATTTATTATGCCAGAGCAGAGCCCATTCTCATAGAGTGGCGAATAAGTATTTAATTTATTATGCCAGAGCAGAGCCCATTCTCATAGAGTGGCCAGTAAGTATTTAATTTATTATGCCAGAGCAGAGCTCATTCTCATAGAGTGGCGAGTAAGTATTTAATTTATTATGCCAGAGCAGAGCCCATTCTCATAGAGTGGCGAATAAGTATTTAATTTATTATGCCAGAGCAGAGCCCATTCTCATAGAGTGGCCAGTAAGTATTTAATTTATTATGCCAGAGCAGAGCCCATTCTCATAGAGTGGCCAGTAAGTATTTAATTTAATATGCCAGAGCAGAGCCCATTCTCATAGAGTGGCCAGTAAGTATTTAATTTATTATGCCAGAGCAGAGCTCATTCTCATAGAGTGGCGAGTAAGTATTTAATTTATTATGCCAGAGCAGAGCCCATTCTCATAGAGTGGCCAGTAAGTATTTAATTTATTATGCCAGAGCAGAGCCCATTCTCATAGAGTGGCGAGTAAGTATTTAATTTAATATGCCAGAGCAGAGCCCATTCTCATAGAGTGGCCAGTAAGTATTTAATTTATTATGCCAGAGCAGAGCTCATTCTCATAGAGTGGCGAGTAAGTATTTAATTTAATATGCCAGAGCAGAGCCCATTCTCATAGAGTGGCGAGTAAGTATTTAATTTATTATGCCAGAGCAGAGCCCATTCTCATAGAGTGGCGAGTAAGTATTTAATTTATTATGCCAGAGCAGAGCCCATTCTAGCAGAGCAATGAGATAAATAAAGTCTCTCATTTCAATATACTCCCTACTTGCCTAAGAAAGAATAAAGACTTTAGTGAGACGAGAAAAAAATCCCTTTTCCAAATCCTCTCCAAATCCTGGCTGACGTCGACGGGCGACAGTATCTACTTACCACCGTTACCTGTTTGCTCGTCTGTTACCATTATTTTTTTTTGTAAAAAATAAAGGTCTTCCGACCATACCCATCTCCATCTCCCATCATTTGTACCACATACCATCCGTTCGGTCGGTGATAATCACGCCCCCGGCGGCCTTCGAAATTAAATCGTGGGACGCAATCAATTACGCCGGACCGACTGTTATATCTCAAGTTTTTATACGGAATTATGCTTCTACTGCGGATTGTCCTATCTGTATTGCTTTTGATCAAGTTAAATACTTACTTATCAGGGAGATTTCGTAGACAATTGACTACTGCGGAGATCATTCGTATTTCAGTAAAACTGTATTCTAAGTATGACCGGCACTCCCATATATTCATTAAGTTTGTACTTGTATTAGCCTACAACGACCCACTACAGTTCACAGGCCTCCCCTAGTAAATCACTGGAGGGTCACGCGTAATCCACCACGCTGGTCCAGTGCGAATTGATGGATCATATACTCCAGATTTTTTTTTTGTTTCTGGATGCTACGTATGTAGATGTGCTAAATTCGTTCTTTCGAAATCAAAGTTCTTTAGTTACAAAATTAGGACGGTTTAAGCTCTATAAACAGTTATGCTGGCAGTGTGGAGCAGGCTGGCTTGAGTATCACCCCATCCTGTCCCGTGAGCGTCGTATAAAACGACTAAGTGATAATAAAGATGCTGGCACAAGCCCCGAGGAATTGCTCACACCACATATTTATATCAACGCGGTATGTTCACCTTATTCATTTTATTCGATTTCGCTTGGGCTGCACCAACCGTGGTCACGAGCTGACATAAATAAATATAGCTGGTAAATTATTGAACGTTGAGTAAAATAAATAAGGTACGCACGTTGAGACCGGTTTCAATTGAATGGGTGAAAAACGGGAAAATCTCAAATGCTACTTCCAGCACCATTAGACTCGAGTAGACTCGCCAACCCGCTTCGCCAGCGTGCTGTGTTGAGGCCATACATTCCTGGTGCACGAGGCAATGTCCATGAGGAGACCCATGTCTGCTGTGGACGAAAAAATGGCTGTTAATTTAATAATTTAATTAGTAATTTGATTAGGCCAGTTTGTAGTTGTAGAAAATAGATAAGTTTGTTTTTAACTGTTGAAACAACATTAAATTGTGATTTTTTTTTATGAACGATGGCGGCAGACGAGCATACAGTCCGCCTTATGGTAAGTGGATACTGTCGCCCATAGACATCCGCGATACATGCCAACATTAGTCCAAAATTACAAACGTTGACACGCCCCCGGATGCGCTGCCTACCTTTGGAGATTTAGGAATGAATTTGGAGAAAGGGTTGGGAAAATGGGGAGGGATGGGATGGGAATGGGCTCTGGCACATCTCACTCACTACCGAAACACGTACGTACATTAGGGAAATAAGATAAAGTGGTAAATGCAGTACATTTCAAAATAGTCTTCTGTGAGAGAGGCCAGTCGAGAAAGTGTGAGAGTGACGTGGCCAGTCAAACGCGCCAGCGGCTGTTGGATTTCAGCGTGAACTCCCCCCCTCAAAAGCAAGACAACTATGTCAACTATGTCTTTCTCTCGGTCTGTCTTGTGAATTGCTTGACTTGACTTTCAACTCGTGCTTGACTAGTCAATAAAATCAGGAAAACAAGTAGGAAACTAAAGAATTTGTTATTTCGTATTTGTACTGACTTGTTTACACGTCAATAAAAATGTTCACATAAACTTTAAACCCTAACAACAATTTTATCTCTAGTCTATATGCTAAATATAGGTTCTCGGGGTAATTCACTCGCCCCTCCATGTATAGGCGTGAAGCGGCCGCAAATTAATAGAGTGAAAGCACGCAATACCTTTTACGGTAATCATAAAGTTCGGGTAATTACATTTTATTTTGTAAACGTGTGCATGAAATTCAGGCGACACTGCTAGTGGTAGGCGGTTTGGCATAAGTAAGTAACTTTATTGTATACTACAGACAAGGATATTACGTGACACAATAACATAAAAATAGAAAAACTTCTCGTTGTCTATAGTCTATACCACAATGTTGGAAGGCGAAAGGTTTCAATCAATGCGACTTTCCCATTATGACGTATGGTGCCGAAATGTAGTCTTTGGCGATAGTCACATTGGCGATAGTTAAATATATTAGGTCGGGGAGACAGTTTCTACGTATTATCTATAGAAATTCAATATATGTTTTTTTTAAAGTTTAATTACACTTCCTTATAATAAATAGTTTTGATCGATAACTTTGTTGCCATCTTGTAGATAGTGTCATGATCCCATTGCTGTAGGAATTCTGGGACTTTTGGCCAAAGAATTGCGACATATAGTTTTGATAGTCCTCTCTTGACCGAAACAGGTGGAAATCCGAGGGGGCATCAACACTTCCCAGCCAAGCTCTCTCAATTTTTGCTGAGTGGCTAAAGATGTGTGTGGTCTGGCGTTATCATGGTGAAAGATCACACCCTTTCAGTTTATCAGCTCAGGCCGTTTCGTCTCAATTGCTTGCTTTAATCTCATCAGTTTCTGGTAGTAGAGGTCAGGATCAATGCTTACCCCGGAGGTAAAAGCTCATAATGAACGATACCACCATACACACGATACCACCATACACACGATACCACCTTGTTTCCCGTTAAGCCGAGTTTTGCCACTGTTTGTGGAACCTGTCCGTGCTTTGACTACGATCTTTTTCGCATGTTCTTGTCGTAAGTGATCCACTTCTCGTCACCCGTGATCAACCATTTCAAAAACGGTTCGGTTACGTTTCGTTTTAACAGGTTTTTAACTTGTTGGGAGGTTTTTATAGGCCATCATCGTCACTAGGGGTGGCCAGGATCTCTCCAATAACCTTTTAAATAGATCCCATGGATTTGCAAATTTGTGGTGTCCCTATGGTGGTATGTGGCGAATCGACGGCACTACAATAGGCGAGGCATTTGCTGATATAAGTACGCGTAAGTTATCTGCTTTCAAGATTGCTGTTGCCTAGATAAGGCCATGAAACATACGGTCCACAATAACTATTTCAGGCGTCATTTTGTATTTTTTATAGAGGCGACAAAAGGGCAGGCGATTAAATTAATAATGAAAATATTATCATTTTTATTTCAAGTAACAACGACTCATATGGCAAAAATACAAAATTTTACTACATACTCGTATTTTGAAATGAAAATAGCAGTTTTGCCAAGCATGACCTCTATCCAATGTTGCAGGATGGGTGAATCATACTTGGCAGACATTAATGGTAACTTACTCGAATAAGACTGAAGATAACTGAAGAACAGATTCATCTGTCAATAGCAACAACACCTTTACCCATCATCGCAATTTCACTGTGACCACGGTTCGTGACCACGGCTCGGTTCACAATGACCACGGTTAATGTAACTGAATTGAAATACATATTAGAAAGAAATTTTCTAAGCTGTAACTCAGATAAAATGAACGATGCTCCGTAACCAATCGTTGTATGGTCCACTGCTGCACGGGTCCTCATGCATAATGTGTTGTGCACGAGGGAAGTATGGCCTTAAAACGGCACGCTGCCGGCCAAGCGAGTTGGTCAGTCTACTCTTTTTGAGGTGGTGTAGTTGCTCAGGACTTGTAGTAGCGTAGTCGCTAGTCGCTACTGTAATGTCTGGGAAGGGAATGCAATGGGTTGGTGTCCCTTTCCAGCATTCTCTTT
Organism: Sesia apiformis; assembly: GCA_914767545.1. Taxonomy (NCBI): domain Eukaryota; kingdom Metazoa; phylum Arthropoda; class Insecta; order Lepidoptera; family Sesiidae; genus Sesia; species Sesia apiformis. Next base: position 1,707,929 of record OU611964.1, read on the forward strand.
CTCTTTCTCTGTGTGTGTGCGGCTATGGCCGGTGTAGTTTATATGCTTTTTGCAGGGAAATATATAAATCTCTTATTAATCAATTAAGAGTTTAATTACGGATATAACAGATATCACACGACCAGTGGTATTAACACAATAAATAAATAATAAACAAAATAAGCGGTCTTAACACAAAATGCGCCCGTATGTGTGTTAAACTCCTTTGACCTATTGCTAAGTCGGTCTTAAAGATATTCGGAGTAAGAACTCTTTATTTAACACAAATATTTATGCCATTATTAAACATGTGATTATTCGAAATGATGGCTCAATTACTCGTATATTTTAGGCCGAATCTTACATTATTTTTTGATTTTATCTATGTAATTTCGATTAGTAGGCATTTGGGAGACTCTATTAACACGAAACGAGACGAAACGAAGTGGAAATTTAGATTTGCAACTTATATAAACTTAAAAATGAAGTTCTTATTCAATAAATTCCCACCACCGGAATTGACTTTTAAGTCGCCCTCCACGCCGAGTTGCTTATTGAGTCTTCGACAACTAGAAATCACTTTGTGGGCTGGATCGTGCCGGATTGCTCAGGGGTCCCAACCAGGGACCTGATTGCAGTGGCAGAAACACCCAGGCAGAAACATTTCGCTCCCCCATCCTCCTCGAAGGAGGGCGAGAGATTGCTACTTGAAAACAATAATAAAAATATTTATGGAACCGAATTCTTTCTTTACACAAAAAAATCTGTTCTTTTATCGATGCTTGAAGTCATCTTTGTGGAAATCGAATGTGCCAATCCTTGCCAAAATATTATCCATATTATATCAATTTCATCTTTAACATAGTCCAATACCACCTCACAGTGGCAGGTTACCACAAATAGAATTATGTCATTAATGATATGTAAATCAATCATCGGAGTTCAAGCGTCAAATTTGGCGTCATTAACGGGAGCGTTGAATTTGGATCAGCAATATCAAGTCGGTTGATTTACGTATTTCCGCAGTAATTGAATTCAGAAAGTTCTACGGTATTACTATCACTACCAACTAACTGCTCGGTTACCATGGCGACTGATGAGTTGGGTTATTAATTTATTATAGTTTATGTCCCATCTCTCCCCGTGGCCGTCGTCAAAGGCAACTAAGGAATAGCAAAATGGCTAACACAAGCCCTGAGGAACTTACACCACCTCTAAAAGATTGGACTCGCCAACTCGCTTGGCCAGCGTAGTGTTTTAAGGCCATACATCCCTGATGCACGAGGCACTGCGCATAAGGAGACCATGTCCAATAGTGGATACTGAAGGGGCTGGTTGTGCAAACACGTACTGAACATTGGAGAGAATAGGATAGGCGTGGGAAATATAGTAAATTTTACGGTAGTCGTCTGTGAAAGAGGGGTAACTTAGTCAGTCGGGCGTGTCCAGCGGCTGTGGGATTACAACTTGCATCTTCCAACACCATATAAAAGGGACACGGATCAGTAGACGAGTCCTTGAGTTAAGGTTACGTATCGGGAAGTGCACCGTGAGACGCCCTCTGCTCAGGTGGTCTGACGACTTGAATACGTCCGCTAGTAGTAGCTGGATGATCAGATCTGAAGACCGTGTATGGTGGAGAGCCTTGGAAGAGGCCTATATCCAGCAGAGAGACAGGCTGATGGTATGGGTGGGTACCTATTGTCCAGTATTATCATATTTATGACCTGGCGGTAAATGGTTACCGTCGCCACATCGCTTTCTGCTAACAGGTTATAATATTATTAAATCAAGTAGAATATCCCTTTACCTCATTACAAATTTTAATTAATCCGTATGTAATATTAAAATATTACAAGCTTGGGCAATCAGCATGAACAATCAGCGGGATCCAATTACCGGCGGGTAAACGGCAGAAAGGCGAATTATCCGGTTAAAACCCGGTTAAAAATAAGGTAAAAGGCCCGGGTGTGGGTAACTTCCTCGCGGGCGCACATGAAAATTGGATAGGGTTGAATGAGGAACCTCGCGTGTGCTAGGCGAGTCAAAATCGGTTTGATTTTAACTCCTCAACATAAATTGAGTACATTTTTTACGCACTCAAAAACCAACCAGAAGTCGTGAAGCTTTAATAAAACTTGTATGGGCTTTGTATAAGTGTCGTGATTTTTTTATTAAGCTAATCAATGGTTCGTTCATTCATTCATTTAAATCTAAAAAACTTCATTTGCCTACTTGTAATGGCGAGCGCGATGTTTAGAGGCCTTTAAACACACTCGTGATTATAAAGGGAGTAGTGGGATCTTTAAACCCAGTAGTGGAAATTTGTAGGCTTATATAATCGTAGATACGAGTAGAGGGATATAGCTTTACCCGCGGCTCCGCTCGAATATTCACTATCCTACGGAACGGAAACTTAAGTTTTACATTATGTCCTTTTCGTGGTCGATGGGAAGTTTCAGCTCGATTTGTCCATCCCATGATCCATAAAAACATTTTATACAAACATACATCGTTTTATTTTTATATATTAGTATGATTAAACAGTAATTAGTTTTTGTGGAGCATGTCAAGTCGTGTTAAGTCCTCAAATGCCTCAAAAGAGTATGCATCGTTCATTAAATTCAAAATTTAACTCAACACTAGATAATACAAATTGGATTCCTTGCAAATGTACTATTAAGGACAGTTCACATTGTGCAATATTTAATGTTAAACATAGTTTTGTAGTAGTAATACGAGTATGAAGCGTGAATGAGTATGTTTTATTTTGAGGATTAGGGGCTCTGTGAGTCAATAAAGTCTTCTTTTATGGAAAGAAGGCGGCAGACGAACAGACACTCCACCTGGTGGTAAGTGGATATTGTTGTCCTTAAAGAAGCTATTAAGAATTATATTTAAAGAAGCTTTAAATATTTGCGACACATGCCAACACCAGTAGAGAATGACAAATGTTGGCAGCTCACGAACGCGTTCTACAACTTTCAGCTTCGCGGCAAAAAGTTTCTTGAGGACTGCACAATTCTAGATCTTTTGGTAATTCCTTTTCTGTTTAAACGACCCGTTTACGAGTCGTATTACCTGGTGCGACATGTGACAGTACCACTCTTCAGCATTATCCCACTAAAAGATGTATCGCAGAATTTTAACCGTTTTATTACATCTAAACTCTCAAAATTGCGGTTGAACTAATCGATGGCTGGCATCAAGTATTCATAGCAAAATGTCAACAGCTGCCGCCATCAACCCGCGCCGGTAAATGTTTGATCGTTTTAAGGCACTTGTTTCATTATTGCTTTAAAGCGACAGGAGATCAATATCAGGAGTCCGTTCAAAAAACCTAAAACTTTTTGTAGAAAGAAGAAAGAAGAGAAAATGTGAGATATTTACATTAACAAGCAGTTAAAAAAAATAAAAAAAAGCATGTTTCAGAAACTGACACATCGCTTCTGATAAAATCTCCATCTCCAATTCAGCATAATGATAAATACCTGTGTCATCTAAACGAGACGGAAAGTCTTCCGGCGTACGTGAATGATTTCCTAGAAGACTCATTTTGCATCGCGTCAAAATATCACATAAGCACAGAAAGTGCATCATCGACGTTTCCTCCTCATTGTAGGCTCTGCAGATGTCTGTCTCCTGTCTCCGCTCGGCGATAGAACTCTCATGAATTCGGTCGAAGAACTCTCCTACCCTTTGTTGTGTTGTGACAGAAAAAATCTCGCATTACTCATTCGTTCTTGGCTACTCGTCAATTTATTATTAGTTTGTATCAATTCGCTATTCGTTGTTAGTGAGATATATGCCCGTTGGATGGTGATAAAATTGCTTACTTGTGGCATAAACCCTTTAATTATGTCGATGAAAATGTTAAAATTAGATCGTTTCACGGCCTCGATCCAAAGGTAAAACGATTTTTATGTTTGGAATTTTTATAATAGTCTAGAAGATTTAATCGATAATAATCTACCAAAGACGTTCAATTTAGACGCTTTATTATGCGCGGCTTCCACAGCCGATTGGGCGTACCCGATAGTCTCACTATCTTCTCTCATTACCTATCTATTATATTCCTCACTCGCTCACCGCTCATTTTTGGCTTCCACTTTAAATAACCCTGTATTAGTTAGTATGTTATGTACATTAAAAGACTAATAACATTGACTAAGTAATTTATTAATATTAGACGTGTATGTGCGTCTTACCGAGGTCACCTGACAAGAGGGCGTGTAGTCTATGGCCATAGGGTGGTAAGCACTCGTTTGACAGAACCACAGACAATACAAACCCTCACTAAAGGACACTCATATAAAGGACACTAAATTTTGGTCAGAAGACTAAATTTAAGTCACGTTATTTTACACGTTTAGTGGTCATATTTAGGGGGGGGGGCAGAGTGTACGCTGCATTTCTGCAGCCGCTAGGCGCGCTCGACTGGTCACGACTCTCTTACACAAGACTACTTTGAAATGTACTGCATTTCCTACTTTATCATATTTCCCCAATGTACGTGTTTCGGTAGAAAATGAGATATGCCAGACGCCATTCCCATCCCGTCCTATACCTCCTCATTTTGCCAATTCCTTCTCTAAATCCATTCCTATATCTCCAAAGGTATATTATATCTCAGGGAAACCCGCATGCGTGTAATTTTTGAATTCTTTCAATGGTAGAGATTATAAAGAGTAATTCTATATATATAAAACAAAGTCAGGTTAGTTACACCATTTATAACTAAAGAACGGCTGGACCAATTTTAATGATCTCTGATTTGTTGGATTCGTCTCCGCAACGAATAGCAGAATAACTATTAAAATATCTGAAAAATTAACGGGAAAAAAAATCGAAATTTAAACAAAAATGCTTTTTACCCAAAAACAGGTAAAAACTGGGTAAGCGCCATCTGTTGGGCAGCTACAGCAACGCGTGGCCGGGTACAGCTAGTTAGTGAATAAACATTTCTGAATTCCTTACTATAGGAATGTCTTGCAGCAGGACGTTATAGGCTGATATTTTATCGCATCGATCGCAATAGGCATCCTTAAAATGTACCTACATTACCTGATGACATAAGTAATAATAGGCACTCAATATTGATTATTCTATAGGTATTAGATTGTGCGCTAGAGGCGTCCGTGACGTACAAACATACACCCGAGCTGAAAATCAGCGTTGTAGTGTGCTTGCTGTACGCGGCGACAACATTATGCTGAGTCGGGGAACGTTTTCGTTGCCATTGCACTATATCTATTTAGTTTCAGATTATGTTAATAATTATATATAAGCTATTTCCATTGTGACATGTATTGTATTTTGGAAACGAAAATGGCTTCCCGTAGATATTCGCTGTAACTCGTGTTATCTATATAAATATTATAAATGCGAAAAAGTAACTCTGTCTGTTATCTTTTCACGGCTAAACCACTCAACCGATTTTAATGAAATTTGGTACGGAGATAGACCGAAACTCAGGGACGGACATAGGGTACTTTCCAGGAACGGGTTTAGGGTATTTACCGCGAGAACTGAATTCCACGCGGGCGAAGCCGCGGGCAGAAGCTAGTTAACTATATATAGCAACACCTGATATACATATGTTGTAAGTGAGCCTTAAAGCAATTAAGCGTGTAAATGGTCTGCACAAAGATACACGATCAGACTAGATATGGCACGTATATGGTAATAAAATAGTTCGGTTTTAACCAAGAGATGATTATTATAATTAATACGGCGGTAAAAGAAAAAATCGAGGAAAATTACCCTGACGACCTAATTACTGCTGCCAATGCGGTGCGGTTTTTACACTACACTCACAGGCTACAGGTATACACCGTCCCCGACGACGGAGACGAGGACGTCCCCCTCACTACACCGTGAACACACACCGGCCTTCAGCCAACATTTTTACCAGGTATCGGCACGTGCCTGGACGCTTTTCACCAACTTCCGATCCCGCGGTACCTTCCCAAAGCAACGCCATAAGCCGAGGTCCGTTTCTTCCGCCGGTTTACCGGCGGAGGAGCCCCTAGGCTCATTGCTGCACATACTTTTTTCTCCTGGCTGAGCGCCTTCTGCGCTCGCCCTCAACCGTACATGTCTGGTGACTCTTGAAAAGCCATTAGGGCCACATGAATTTAGTCATTCCGAAAAAAAAAATTCAACGCTGGTATCAACCAGGATTTGGAATCCATTTGGAATTGGAATCTGATTGTTCACTGACACCGAGTAAGGATACGAGTCAGTCTTCCGAGCGTGTGCAAGCGAGCGAAGCGAGCATCCCGCGGCAGCTGGTGCAGGCGAGGAGAGACTACGAATGATCCTACGAGGTGATCAGCGACGGTACTGACAGTAGTGACGGTGATCAGTGTCTCGGTAGTGAATGAGATATGCCAGAGCCCATTCCCATTACTTTCTATCCTATCCCTCCCAATATTCCCAACATTTTCTCCTAATCCATTCCTAAATCTCCAGAGGTAGGCGCATCCGTGGGCGTGCCAACGTTTGTCATTTTGGACTGATGTTGGAATGTACCGCGGATGTACATGGACGACAGTGTCCACTTATCACGAGGTGCTTGTCTGTCACCTTCTTCCTATTAAAAAAAAAATCATTTATTTCCATTGACACATCTAGTATTTTTACATCTCTGTACAATATAATATCGTCCTATGACCACAACATCCGATCACTGTCCCCGTTCTGCCCTCGTGACGTCACCACCCTCTGAGCATCAACCCCTAAGTAAGGGGCTTAGCACTACGCTTTGACTTATTTTTCAAGCACCTAATTAAAAGTTCCGGAAACTAAAGCGCTCTTTGAAGTCCCCGTTGAAAGTCCTTTTATAAATCCTGTTGAAACTTTTGTTTTTTTAATTTATACAATGAGGGCAATTTATCTCTTTTTTTTTAAAAGGTTATTAGAAATTTTTGGACATTAATAAGAAATTATTTATTGAAATTAATTATTAAATGTAAGTATATAATTATTTTACATTTTATAAAATTATCGCTTTCATTTATACGTTAAAATAAGTCGTAACAAAGTCATACATTTCTTATTCTTATATTTATTAACAATAATCCATAAAACATAAAATAATTATTATTTAAGTAAATTTAAATTAAAATAATAATGATAAGATTATAAATTCGTAAAATAAATTTAAATAAATAAATTTTGAAAAATTATTATAAAATTCTAAATATAATAAAGTTAGAAATGAATAAATGATCAAAAATGTCATCAAGCAGAACTATTAGAAGGAGTTGGAGGATAAATAACAGATTCATTATTATTACCTAATAATAATAATAACAGGGGTGTGGGTGTGGGTTTATTTTTTTTTAATATTTGCTAAAAAAAGGGCCTATAAATAAATTATATTTATTTCATGTTTATTTTTGTTTTTTAAGCTTCACTACACAAAAGTAGGTAGGCACTTACCATCACGTGGGCCGCTTGTCCACCGGCCTCCATTAATGTAAATAAATAAAAATAAAAGTTTTATAGGAGTCGGACAAAACGACTTATTCTCTACCAGAAATGCACGACCGGCCCACTAATCACTAGGAGTCCGTAGGTAGTAGGGTTATAACTCAAAGGTATTCTAGTTATTTTTTTTTAATTAGGGAATATTGCATATCCACGATTGAACGAATTTCGTTTTTATTTCTGATAACACATTCCTAAATACTTTTCTTGTTAAATGTATGTAAAAGAAATTAATATGCGTTAGTATTTTATTACAAAAAATAAAAACTGGTAAAATTGTATCCCTCCATCCTTCGAATAAATCCGGATAGGTAGCAATGAGTGTCATAGGCAAGGGTAAGTCACCATCGGTAATCCGCTTGCCTCCTTACTACCAATTTTTTAAAAATCTTTTTCCTATGACTTGTACCAATACGTAAAGCTAACGCAAATTGAATTTCTATTAATCGGTCAAAGTTCTCCGATTAAATCCGGCGAATCACCGGACTGAGCCGGTCCGAGCCGCTTTAAACCGGTGTGGACCGGTTATCGGTTGTAAGGGACGAGGGAGAGGCCGAAAAGGCCCTTAATCACTTTTAAATCATCGCCTTTTAAGCATCGTTTATACGTGATGGAAAAAAATGTAGAAATATTTTCAATGTGTGTTCATGTTTTTATGAATTCGGTCACAAGTTTTATTTACAAATACAGACGTGTAGAAGTTCACTTGTGTGGAGGTTCTAATTTATGGTGGATGGTGTATCGTCAGAAGATTGCGTAAAATAACTTCCATTGTCCTCCATACTAATTTATTAATTAATCACCAGGATTACGTGCAGGAGATGACGTGTGAGAACAGTGTGGACAGTGATGCTATGTCGCAAATTGCTGACAAGGTAAAACACAGTGCGAGTTCTGCTTGCACTGTGTCCCTACGAGTACAATTCTGTTTAGAACTAGTTAATTTTACGTAAATTTAAATTGTATGTAGGTATTAATATAAATTAAATTAAAAATTTAATTTAAAATGAAACGGTATCCAATTCAAATATACGCTAAAATATTACGTATGGTGAAAAAACTTTTGAAATTCGTTGGAAAATTACCGAGATATAGCTATTCAAAGGTTCAAACGCGCTACAAAAATACAGTAATAAAGTACAAAATTACACTGTATGTAATGTCCATCTAATAATCCCAGCTAACACAAGGCCTTTGCAGCTAAAGGAAAGTCGTTTGTTAACCATTCGACCCCTAATTCGGATAGTTATTGGACCGAATACCTACACACATGACCAAATACCTCGGGTACCTGCGACCTTTGCGGTTTAGAGGATTATACCCGTATCCATGTGTGTCTATGGACTGTAAATTGTTTTAATGTTCCACAATTCGTGTCATATGCACGGAGATTTTTGACTGATAAAGCGAAGAAAGTCTAGAAGAATAAGATAAGAAACAAGAACAGTTTATTTACTGTAAACAGAGACAAGTCTAACGTAAAATACAAAAAAACATGCGTCTTACGATAAAAGATACAAAAAAAAAATCATGCAAGAACAAGAAAGAAAATTTATATACTTAATAATTGCATCACTGTAAGAGGAAATAGGTACCTATCTGACTCATACACTGCGATATATACTGTCAGATCCGTATCACGGGTAGACGAGCACAGGTGTTAAAAGGTCAGCAAAATATAGATTATTTATAGTAATAAATATTAAAAGAAACATTAAATCATATTAACATAATATAATATGATAATATATTGTATAGCTTGTACATTTTTACATACACATACATAGAACAACAAAGCTCAAAGGAGTAGTAAGATGAAGTGGCAGATTGCTTTTGTCGCAAAATCGACAACTGATAGGGACGAATCCTCGTGTAATACGAGTACCGGGAAGCGTAGTGTGGGACCCCCTCCGGCCCCGTGGGCAGAACTACGTAAAGACGGTTGCCTTTATGCCTGAATGAGGAAAGCAGAACACAGTGAGTTGCCCACTGTAGGCCAATATCAGATATCAGTCTATAACGTTCCACTGTAGAGCACAGGCCTCCCCTAGTGAATCACTGGAGGGTATTCGGCACATAAGCCAAACCGACTACCCAGTACGGATCGATGGATACATATACTCCAGATTCCAGTTTGTTTCTTGAGTTCACTCACGATGTATTGCCTCACCGTCGAGTAAGTGACAGTTTAAAAGAAACCGTACATAGAAACTCAGTGTTGAGGAGACAAGGATTTGATCTCACGAACATGTCAGTTGACTATAAATACACTGGGCTATCGCAAACCTGCTACGCGCGTAATCAATGTTTTTGTAAACGTTGTGTTGGAATATAAGCACTGGCATATATTTGTAGCATAGGTACTAAGGATGTTTTGAATAGCAAATAATCACTATTCGCGAATACAAATAGTACCCAACCTACTAGTCACGCCCTTGTTAAATTAGTAGGTATGTAATTTTAAATTCAATTTATAGTCACTATGATTTTTTTTTTAGTTCAATCAGTAAGTACCTTTTTGGTTTACCTAATCTAAAGTACCTACTTAACCTTAAATTAAACTGCTGACTTTCAATTGGATCGTTACTCTTCAAAGTATTTCTTTTTGTGGAAAATCTACATCTACTATCATCATCTACTATCTATATTGGGCTCTTACACTTCGATTAGTATTCGAGTACGAATTGATTTTTTTTTTATAGAGAAGAGGGCGGACGAGCAAGCGGTCCCACGTGATGGTAAGTGTTACCGCCGCCAATGGACACCTGCAACACCAGGGGGTATGCGGGCGCGCCGCAGACCTTGCAAAATCCTATTCACAGCTTTCTTGAAGAACCGCATGTCGTAGTTTGATGGGAAGACTTCTTGAGGCAGTTCGTTCCACAGCCTACGGGTTCGCGATATAAAATAATTTTTGGACCGAACAGTACGCGACACCTCCGTATCTAGGAAATGCGGATGGACCGCACTTCTGTGACGGGACGTGCGGTTGTAGAAACCCGAGGTGGGAATTATATTGAACAATTCTTCAGAGCATTCCCCATTGTACAGGCGGTAGAACACACATAGAGATGCAACGTCTCTCCGCTGAGAGGTTCTAAACTGCCCGTGAGAGTGGGATCGGTGACAATACGAACAAATTGATTAGAATTAGATTAATTAATTGATTAGATAAATTAGATTAGATTAGATTGATTGAATTGAATTAGAGTGAAAAATTGCGAGTAATCAATGTTTTGTGTTTTAAATTACTAATTACATTGTTGACATGTTTGTTTTTTAATAAGAAACAATGTGAAGCACCGACATGCTTTTTCTTTAAAGTTCACAATACATTGACTACTAATATCGTCTTGAGTTGCAAAATTATCGTTTCATGATATTTATCCAATATTGAACGAGTAAAAGAAAAATCCGTACTTAAGTAGAAATACAGTGATACGGGCCAAGGATTTGAACTCATGATCAAACGAATATGAGTCGAGTATACATACCCCTAGGTCATCACCGCTCTAAAATTGTCACTAGCTTGGCGGTGAGAGGAAAATATCATGAGGAAATCCGCATGCCTTGCAGAAAACCGCATGCAGAGAACTCGGATTGGTAATTTACCCGTGTAATTACCAAACCGCACTGGGCCCGCGAGGTAAATTACGGCCCTGTGATTTACTAGGGGAGGCCTGTGCCCTGCACTGGCACATTGAAAGGCTGATACAAGTACAAAATAAAAATGTCCACTTCCCATTGTAATTCGAGTTAATTCGTCAACGGGACCAATTGCTGTAAATTTACGAGCACCAACAGCGCCATTGGACAAATGAAAACGGTTATTTTATTACGAATTCAGTTTGTAATAAATAAAATATTATTGTCTTTTTTCTATTAAGTGGAAGAGTAGTGTGTCGGCTGGCTATAGAATAGTCCATCTCTTCTCGTGGGTGTAAAAGGCGAGTAAGGGATAACAAAGCGGCTACCAAACGCCCCGGGGAACAGAGTGGACTCGCCAATTCTCTTGGCCAAAGTGGCGTTTTTAGGTCTTACATCGCCTAAGCACATGACAATGTGCATGAGGGGGCCCGTGTACAACAGTTCAATGTCTTCCGCTGCAGTAGCCATTTTATGGAAAAAATGGGGGACCATTTTTTTCGATATTTGAGGTCTCCAATAGATAGATTCTTTAGAAATCTCTCTCACAATATAAACTTGAATTTTAAATCGCGTCTGAATTCGTTAAGCGACAATTGCGAAAATGAAATCTGAGTATTTATCAAGAGCTCCCGATGAATGAATCGGCTTCAGTAAACAATATCTCAGTTCTGAAAGCCGACGATACTGATGTCCAACTAAAATCATTAATTATTGTCATCAGAGCGACGAACTTTCTGTAACAAGGGCCGCATTGGCAGAGACAATTTATAGCGTGAAATATAAGCTGGGGTATAAAGTTGACATCATACTTGTAATATCGATTGTTGTTTATTGTCCTCGTTTCAAAGGTAAATAGGACAAAATCAATGTTATCAAATCGTCATCATGTATTCAATGATCATAGATGGACAACGGAAGTTCGTAAAATTATATGGAAACCAAGTGTGTTACGTCAGCGAGTACAAATGGGAAACTAGTCTATGTTTTGTAAAGATTTGCTAGGCGATACAGGTCGGACCGCATTGAACGAGCAGCGTGACGTTAGGCGCATTAACATAACTTAATTAATTAACATCTTAATGTTAAGTTTAATTTGTTTCCCATAGTTTAATACCAACATTAGGTTTAGATTCATAGTTACAACACATAAAATGGACATTTGTCTGAAATTAAATTAACGCCGATTCAGTGCACGCAGCAACGGACAACTTGCGTAATTAACGCCGATTGCGTGCACGCAGCCACGGACAACTTGCGTTATCTATCCCTGTAAGTCTGTAGTGTCAACGATTGTTATTCTGAGCTGATGTTGGCGTGTATCGTGGTTGTTGCAGGGCGACAGTATCCACTAACCGCAAGGTAAACTCGTCTGCCACCTTCAATGCATGAAAAAAATGTTGAAAAAAGTCCAATACAGGCAACCAGTAGTTCGTTGTAGTCAAAAGTATCTTTATACATATAATGGGTCTAACGTTCCCTTCCTTTTGCATCTAATCAAGCAATACTGTTTATTTAGAAATAATATACGCAAATAAGCGAAAAATCTCAAATTCAAAATCCAAACTCACAGTTGCAAATGAAATAGGTAAATGCATCTAAATTAATCTAGTCTGTAGTAAGCCTAATGGCTTAAGCAAACTATGCCGGTCATGGACATAAAAAACTAAGCTCGTTGAGAGTCGTAAACGTCAGTAAAGTTTGCGCTACCAATCACCCACGCTGGTAATTGAGCAGTCATGAATTTATAACGCGTGGGAATGTCTAGCAAGTTCCATGTAATTTCGTGCATAATTCTGTTAACAGAAGTTTGTTTTGCTTCAGAAAAGGGGTGGAAAAAAGTTATAGTATCACCGTTCTTAACATATGAAGGCCTGGTAAGTGTTCATAGGTGGCGTCGCCCAGTCGCGTCCCCTGATAGCTGGATAAATTCCACGTGCCTACTTGAAAAAATTCGCTTTTAGATATCTTGTCTGACTACATTTGGTTAATAATTGCAGACCAGGCGGCCAAAGGCTCATAAGTAGTTGTATGATTTCGTTTGAAAGTGTTCATATGGTGGCGTCGCCCAATCGCGCAGTTTCACAGCTAGTCCCACATCATTGAAAAATTTCGCTTCATATCTATATAAGAGTATGATGGAATTGACATGTACCAAAGCCCTTAAATAAAAAAATTAAAAAGATTTCTTGTATTAAAAGCAGTCTGGAGACAAGGTGACCCAACGCCCTCCTATGTCTGAACAAATATAGATTATAATGCCATAAATACTAAATCTATTAAGCTGATAAGTGTAAATGCTATTAAATTGTCATTACATCCAAGTCATTTAGCATCTAGCCTAGACGAAAAATAAGATTAAGTCTATAAATATTCTTAGGTCTTGAAATAAAAAGATTATACAGCTATACCATCAGGCTATGTCTTTCTACTGCTGGATATAGGCCTCACCCAAGGTTCACCACCACACATGATCTTCGGCCCTTCTCATCCAACCACCTCCGACGAATTTCTTTAAGTCTTGCTTCCACCTCGGAGGGCATCATACAGTGAGCTTCCGGGTACGTGGCCTCAATTCGAGGACTCGTCTACCCCATGGGTTTTCAGTCCCGCGGCAAATATGGCCTGCCCATTGCCACTTCAGCATGCCGATTTTACGAGCCATGACGGCGACATTAGTTCTTTGGCGAACGTCTTCGTTTCGCATCCTGTCCAGCAAAAAAACTGCTATCCTATCAGAATTCAGGTGTCTATAAGATAGACTGCAGCTGTGGTTGTTCCTAACCCACCGTAACATAGGCTAAACAAAGCCCACCGTAGCAGAAAGGGTCAAAGAACATATCTCAGCTGTGAAGAATCGTCAGGCGAATAAATCGGCGATAGCGGACCATGTACTCAACACCGAGATCAATCACTGGATAGAACTCCATAGTCCAAAAATCCTCACCAATGATCGCCACTGTCTCCCCAGGATTGTGTGCGAATCAATTGAAATAAAAAAAATTGAAATTTTAATCGACAGGATGAATACAAACTGTCTTCTACATGGAATCCAGTGATTAATAAATTTAATCAAATTAATCACCTCGATTTTTCGTCTGACGCTAATTCTGATATTGTGAGTGTTTTGTGCTGCAACTTTCCGGGCTATGAAGACCAAATGCGGGTAGTTGATGAAACTGCTCGCAACTCTCGACGTGGACTACCCGCCTGTTCAGTCAGCCCGTGACCATGATTGGTGCAACCCAACTGAAACGTCGAGTAAAATAAATAAGATAAACATTCGCGTTAAGGCCAGTTTAAATAGATAAATATTTATCTGTGAAAAATACGAAAAGATTTACAAAACCCCCATTGACCTGTAAACAGAATTGGAGAATATTTAATAAGATCGCCAGGTCAGCGATTCCAGGACATCATAAATAATTCAACGAAAATATCTTTTAATTTAAATTCTGTTTTTGCCTCCTGGGAGATAAAGTCTATTACACATTTTGGCACACAGGAGTTTTAGCGGAACTAACTTTCAGGGTTAGTTTGTATGAAATTCTTTACTTTAAAGGTTCGCGCGTATTACGGTAGGTCGCACCGCAGCGCATAGCATTGCCAAATTTCTATTGAATCATTTTAAATTTTAAACCATCGCACATTTGAGGCGGGCCGTATCGCGCCACAGTGCAGCGCACTGGTGGGTCGTTTGCAGTATTTATGCGGTTATGCGGTTACGTTATGCGCTGCCACGCGGCCCGCCTCAATGGGCGCAGTTAACAGACGCAATTTGAGAGGTATTCACTGTACCACAGCGTGAAGAAGACGTGACTTAAATTATTGCGTTGAGCTGCGGCCCACCACGTGAGTGATGTGCGTTGTCGCAGTTTTGCGGTGCGACGCGGCTATAATGTGCGCAAGCTTTCAGTATGCGTTTGCGTGCATGTGTGCGTGAGTGTACGTATATGTGTTAATGTTTATTTTCCTGCTCAGCCTCACTAATATTTCTTTAGATTAAGTGACTTACTGGATCACTTCGCCTACTAGGAGTGGTTCAGTAGCACTCACTTATGGACATCCAGCCGGTGAAAAGATTTACAGTGTATACTTATTGGCTTAGTGGTTTATTGGCTTTCTAAACAGTAAACAGTAATTGCATTTTTTTTATTATCATACGTTTACTTTAAAGTAAATTATTATTCTTTTTATTCACATATTAGTCTCTCTTCGTATTTGTCAACATCTTAATATGATGTACTCGTATCTATATTTCTTTTATTTATTTATTTAATAATAGGGGTTAAAGTATGAAATTGCTGTTTTATAGTAATAGATACTTTGAATTGACATAAAACCTTCATGGTGTGAGATTTTCGAGTGAAACTTTTTTCACATGATACCTATGAGGTTCTTGTTTTAAAAAATGTGCAACATTCGATTTTCGACTTTCAATTGTTTTTTTTATTCAGCTTAGACGGGAAAGATGGATATTTCGAAAATCCAAGTAATCTTTGAATACGAGTTCCGACGCGGAACTAACGCGGCAGAAACGGCTCGCAATATCAATGCTGCGTTTGGAGAGGAGACTGCTAATGAACGAACCGTGCGTTTTTGGTTTAAACACTTTCGTAATGGAAACTTCGACTTGAAGAACGAACCACGTGGAAGACCGCCCACACAGGTGAATAACGCTGAATTGAAGGCGATGGTGGAAGCCGATCCGAGTGAAACTACCCAGGAATTAGCGGCATGGTTTCACGTTACCTTACCTACAATATTGACTCATTTGCATCAAATCAATAACATAAAAAAATATGAAAAATGGGTGCCTCATGATTTGACTGATCTGCAGAAAGAAACGCGTGTTGAAACTTGCGTTCCTTGTTGAATCGGTACAGAAATGAAGGCATATTGGATCAAATTGTGACATGTGACGAAAAGTGGATTCTTTACGATAACCGAAAGCGAAAAATGCAATGGCTGACCCCAGGTCAAACGCCGCAACAGTGCCCTAAGGCAAAGCTTACCAATAAAAAGGTAATGGTAACTGTTTGGTGGTCTATTCATGGTGTTATTCACTATAACTTTCTCAGGTCTGGTCAAGCAATAACAGCAGATGTTTACTGTGCCGAACTTCGAACAATGATGGCGAAACTAGCAGTGAAACAGCCCCGACTCGTGAATCGATCTTCACCATTATTGCTCCATGATAACGCAAGACTTCACACTGCACGAGAAACCGTTGTAACTCTAGAGGAGCTGCAGTTAGAAACCATACGTCATCCTCCGTACTCGCCAGACCTTGCTCCAACGGACTACCATTTTTTTCGTGATTTGGACAATTTTCTACGTGGTAAAAAATTTTCTTCCCAAGAGGCAGTACAAAATGCTTTCACACAGTTTGTCGAATCTACATCCCCAGAGTTCTATCGCAAAGGCATGAATGAACTTCCGATTAGATGGCAACAATGTATAGATAATGAGGGTAAATATTTTGATTAAATAAATATGTTACATTTTAGAAAATAACGAGTTTTAATTTTTCGGTACAAATCGGCAATTTCATACTTTAACCCCTAATACATCTAACAACATACTGTATAGGTGGGTACATATTAAAACAAAAAAAACAACCAATAGTGGAGAGCACCCGCGCTACCAAGTGAATTTTATTCCCATTTATGAAAGCAGCTGCGGATGCGAACAGGATAAGGGTGACCATAAATTTCGCGGGATCCAGGATAATTGTGTACTATTTTTCTGTAACGTTGTTTAAAAGTTTTCTGCATGGTAACGGATGGTTTTTCTTATAGAAAGATGTGAGGTATCGTGTTTAGGAAATCAACTGTTTTTGCTATGGTAATTGTTTTAAACGTTAAATTGATTGGAATGCATATGTCACTGATATTTTTGGGATTTTGAACATGGATATTAATTATTACATATTTCAATAACACACACTTCTTGAGTATACATATAGTTGATACATACGCTTCAGATTTTTTTAAATTGGTATCTTTATCACATTATCCGTACTAATTTGGACATAATATTGGAACGATTTTATTGCGGTTTACGCTTTAGGGTATTTGTTCCCAAAAAATATACAGAATTTTTTATCAATATCGGTTTAGTAATTACTAAACTGTAGGGTGTTGGACGTACGATATCGGCTGACTTGATCATGTGACACCACTGGCTTTAGAATAGCACCACTCTGTCTCTTCTCGTGGGGTGATTAAGTGATAATAAAGCCGCTACCACAAGATCTCAGGAACAACTTCTAACCATCATTAGAAGAGCGGACTCGCTAACCCGCTTGGCCAGCGTGGCGTTTAAAAGCCATACATCCCTCATGTACAAAATAATGTGCATGAGGATGCCCATGTTCAGGAGAGGACGAAAAATACAGGGGCTGGTGACGAATTTACGGTTACGGGAATTTTATGAAACTACATATTCAAAGTAAATTATTCTAGGAACTTCAATATAAAAGAATCCCAATGGAGCCAGCGCGGACTGTCCGCAGGTCATCGATGCAGCGGTAATTGAAAATTTGCGCTGGGACTTTTGTTGTAGCATATGTTGCGCTGCAGCCTTTTGGCATAGTAACAACTATTTATAATTCGTATTCTTATTGATTATAATGTTTATATAAGTGTAATGTATTGTTATTAAGTCAATAAATTATTAATTCATTAAAAAATCGAAAGTAAAATATGGCTGCATATAAAGATTTATAAATCCTACTATGTTAAAAAGTGTGGTCACAATAACTCAGAGGTACTCAGGTCGTGTTCTTCCGTTCGGTGGTTCAGCAAAGGAATCGGTATTAATTAAAATTTTAATTATATCCATCTTCTTTATGATCCCCTGTCGGCTTAAAAGATTAAGAGAATAATAGCCTTTTATATTTTGTTAGGATATTTTTTAAATTAATGAATACATGTGTATGTTTGTTATTTTTATTAGTGCAATTGACTAGTCATTTTACCCCGCACTTTGAGAAGACTACCGAGAAAGATATCTACTGTATTTTCTACTCTATCCTATTCCTCCAAAAACACGTATCTACTTGTTTCGGTAATCAGTGAGATATGTCAGAGTCTATTCCCATCTCATCCTATCCTTCCTCATTTTTGCAACGCTAAATCTCCAGAGGGCGTGCCAACGTTTGTCATCCTTTTTTTTTATAGACTAGTGGACGGACGAGCAAGCGGTCCCACATGATGGTAAGTGTTACAGCCGCCCATGGACACCTGCAACACCAGGGGGTATGCGGGCGCGCCGCCGACCTTGCATAATCCTATTCACAGCTCTCTTGAAGAACTCCATATCGTACCCTAATGGAAAGACCTCTTCAGGCAGTTCGTTCCACAGCCTAGGGGTTCGCGGTATAAAATAATTTTTGGACCGAATAGTGCGCGACACCTCCGTATCGAGGAAATGCGGATGGACCGCACTGAGGTTGGCATGTATAGCGGATGTCTATGGACGACAGTATCCACTTACCATCAGGTGGATTGTATGCTCGTCTGCTACCTTCGTTCTATAAAAAAACTACCTCGACTTTTGAAATTATTTTGACTAAAAATTTATCTCTAGTTGATAGGTAAAGGGTTATTAATACATAATAGACAATACGTTATCGTTTAGATTTTAATCTAGTGTTAATGCTTAACGGTCTAGACTAGTTTTTTAATTCAGATTTCTACAGTTATGTGTATTTAAAGGGCTACTTTAATATGTATATAAATAGTAAAAATAAATAAATCCGACAGGCAAGTATTAAAAAATAATTCGATTTTTGAAAATAAATTTGACGACCCCATTGGCGCAGTTGGTACTGACCCTGCCTGGTGTGCAACAGGTCCGGAGTTCAATTCTTGATCGAACATTCACTTGTTTAAAGACATATATATACAATGAAATTCGTAGTGTCCATTTACACTTTCCATTTTATATTATGTTTTCACTGTCCTTTTTACGATCGTCATACATTGTAGATATTACAACATTTTTACTGCATTTCGTCACATTTAGAACAGAGGGATTACTAAGTGCGAACAAACTATTTGACGAATCGTAGCTTGAAAACTCATATCTGAATTTTAATACTTTATTCAATTTAGGCTTCATTCACCTATCTGTCCATCCATCAATCCATTTATTATTTTATTTATTGTTTTATGAGGAGTGCACACTGCACTCCAACAGCCTCTGGGCGCGCTCGACTGGCCACGTTATCCCTCTCTCACAGAAGACTACTTTGAAATGTAGTGCATTTCCCACTTTATCTTATTTCCCCAAAGTACGTACGTGTTTCGATAGTGAGTGAGATGTGCTAGAGCCCATTCCCATCCTATCCCTCCCCATTTTCTAATATCTATCTCTAAATCCATTCCTATATCTCCAAAGGTAGGCAGCGCATCCGGGAGCTTGCCAACATTTGTCATTTTGGACTAATGTTGGCATGTTTCGCCGATGTCTATGGGCGACAGTATCTACTTACCATCAGGTGGACTGTATGCTCGTCTGCCGCCTTCGTACATAAAAAAAAAATATTATAATGTTACGTGTTTTTTCGTTGCCGATTAAATTTTTTGGACTTTGCATTTAGCAAATTTATATGAAAAATGCCGTAATAAGAATAAGCCAAAAAAAAAAAACGTTTTTCAAAAGTTACGTTTCTTATCAATGAACTCGTAATCGTAAATGAATCGTAAAAGGTTCATAAAAACAAAAATTGATTTCACGTACACTTTTATCCGCCCCTTCTTCCTCTACAAAGTGTCAATGTATCTTTATTATCCTGATTGTTTGCAAAATTCGGTCTTGTTTTAGGCGAAAATTGGAAAATTATGTTATCAGGGAAATTTAAGAGTCACCGGCCCCTTTTTCGGTCGGGCGACAATATCACAGCTTATGTGCATAACAGCTATTTCACTCCGCCATCGCGGCGGCGAAAAATGCCTATAAATTTAGGTAGTTAGGTAGCGGAAGCCCATACTGTCGGATTGCTATTGTTTCGCTATTCACAATGTTTGCCGCGTGCGTACACAGACGCGCCGCGCGTGTGTGCGTTAGAATCGGGCAGTTTGTATGGAGCGCACTAACTGTTAAATAAGTTGTGTCAATTCGCTATCTTGTTTTATAGGGTTTCATAGATTAAGTCAGAATCCTCCTAGTGATTTGCTAGGGGAAGCCTTTGCCCTACAGAGGCACGTTATAGGCTGGTATGATTATCAGCCTACAATTTGCCTGTAGAAAATAGATAATAAGTTTTCAACTTATTTTATAACTTTCAGTTTATCTTTTAGTGTTTAGTGTTCTTAGTTTAGTGTTTATTAGTGTTACTCAGTTTACTCAATACTCAGTTTTACTAGTTTACTAGTTTAGTGTTACTCAATTACTCAGTTTAGTGTTCTTTATGTTTAAGTTTCATACGCCCTAAGCTTAGGTTGCTGAAACTATCGATCGCAGAAATAGCTTTACATGATCTACAAAGTTACAATCCAACATTCACTAAAAAAAACCTTACATCTCCATCCGGCACAGTACTGTGAATTTCCTCGATAATTTACCTATTTATTACTATTTCACATCACCACCTATGTCAAGTAACTTTGCAATCAAATTTTGCAAAACGATTTTCTCCCATCTCCAAATGTCGTATTCACTTGAAATTTGGTTCACGTAAGTCTGATTACTATACTAACAATATTACGGTGTTGAAGTTTGAGGATACGCAGAATCCGTGGAAGTCTGGAGGACCAGCTAAACTATGACAGACATACAGGTACTGCTGAAAAAAAAATGTTCAAGACATTGGGTGTATACTTCAGTTAAGTACAACCTTTCTGCCTATTTATCTTATCTGATTTTCGTTTCTCTGCACAAGGCATTTGCACGCGGGCGTGCAAAGTCAGATTCACGTCCGGGAAGCAGCCGGGCGAATAGGACGTGTATTAGGGTGCATTTTTATGCAGATTTGCATGGAGATGCAATGCGGGGCTCCAGTAGCGTCGGATGTACGAAATGCTCCCCGTATAATCGGAAATGCGAGAAGTATAACTCAACGTGGGTGTCGACTATAAGCACTATTATTTCTCTCTCTTTTTATATATAAAATACAACTTCTGATTGTCTGTCTACTTCTTTTTTTATTTTTACGATAATCTCGGGAAGTGCTGGACTGATTTTTGGGATTATTGTTTATTGTTGTCTAGCGGTTTTATGTCTATCCCGGAATGTTACAGAGTACTTTTTGTCACAATCGGTTCAGTAATTTTGAAAATATCAGAAATAGTTCGCTTATAATAATAAATTCTCTTTATTTCGACCAACTCAGGATCATAACATTTTTATCACAATTCATTGTTAATAAGATCTCAATTTAAAAATTTCTTAGCCTATAGTTAGTTAGCCAAACAGAATATAAATTAAATATAAATTAGAATTATGCTGATTTATTTGTTCAGCACATGTAGCATACAACAACGCTTCATGTACTGACAGTGGAACCTGTTCGAAAACATTTCCAGGATACCGTTGGCGCTGGCCCGGACCCTGCGCATCAGGGATGCACACCGTTTGCGCTACCCGCGCTTCGGCGAACATCCCCAATCCACTACAGAATTGGGGCAACCCCATCAGCATCCCTTATATATCTTGATGCGTAATGAAATCATTCGGATATACCTATTTAGGCATATAGATATAATGATTTGGAATCGGGCGAAGCTGCAGGCATATGTTAGAGTTAATTTTAACTAAAGTAAGTTTCGCTTATGTTACGTGCAGCCTATAATCGCACTTTAATGCCTCGAGGCATTGATGTATTTAGAAGCTCACTGCCTCTAGACATAAAATAGAGACGCGCGCCGTTAATATTTGTAAGTCAAATTCTTAAGTATTTTTAAATTTGTATGTTCCTTTATTTTTGGCATTTTTAACTGTCTGGGCGTTATATACAAAGAGTAATCGATTAGTTGCTTATTCTAGTTTTTTATAGCTATTTATTTTTTATAGCTATATTTATTTATAGCTAGTTTATCAGCCTAGAAAGGTAAACGGTTAGCAAATCCCCGTATGGGATCTACGCTATGCAATAAAATACACTTACTTATATACTCCACTAATGTATTTGCTAGAAGCGAACAACTATTACGTAGGCGATATTATAGTTCCGATGAGTTCTAAATCGAGCGTGCTCTGGCCGTTGCCGCAGATTGGTGCGGGGCGAGCTGCGCGGCGGCGCGTGCGCTTGCCCCTTGCTATCGATTTAATACTGTTACAGTTATAAGGACGTGGCAATACGACACGCTACACCCGGATGCGCAACCTACCTTTGGAGAGTTAGGAACTGATTTCGAGGAAGGGTTGGGAAAATTGACAAGGGATAGGATTATATTTTCGACATAAAAAGAAGTACTCTATGAAGCTATTTTTCGTCATTTTTCTTTGTTTTCAGGTGTCATGACTTTCTGTAGTTTCTCATTGGCTTGGAAAAATATCTGTGGTGGAGAAACTCACGTCCGTACTCGGCAATGGTTCTCACGAGAATGACCTCGATATCTATCTGTCGCGCAAGCCTGAGGGTACATTGTAAAATTCTACCTACACATACACTGCATTTCCTATAAATTGTATATAAAGAAGGTACCTACATTTTTCAAATTCAATTGTAATCGTGGAACCGCTGACATTTTCACGTTGTAAACCTGTCGTGGCATGTTGGCGCTGGTTAGATAGGAATACTTTACCGCAGGCGACGGTTCACATTTGGTTTGTTAGTAAAAGTTATGGCACTTTTCATTTTCGAGAATAAAAATGGGGAAATTGTACGCGGACCCAATCGCTACTGGAGTGATAATCGGGAAGGGCGTGGTATGGAACTGGATCATGATACATACTTCTTAAAATTCTTTAATTCCTAAAACCACGGTATAATATATCTGTAGCGTAAACATGTCAAACTACCTTATTGTACATATATCTTCTTATATATATAAAACAAAGTCGGGTTAGTTACACCATTTATAACTCAAGAACGGCTGGACCGATTTTAATGATGTCTGATTTGTTGGATTCGTCTACGCCCCGAATAGCAGAATAACTATTAAAATATCTGAAAAAATCACGTAAAAAAAAGAAAATTAATCTAGTAATATATTGAAATGAATAGAAAATACTCGAATCGAAATTTAAACAAAAATGCTTTTTACCTAAATATAGATAAAAACTGGGTAAGCACCATCTGTTGGGCAGCCACAGCAACGCGTGGCCGGGCTCAGCTAGTATATATACCACCACCACATACCATCAGATGAATTATGTTTATATCTTCTTTTTATAAAAATAAGAAAGGCCGGCAGAACCAAATCTCTTATACAAGTTTTCTAAGAAAAATAGATCAGACAAACTTAAGGAAGAAATAAACAACGCCGGTTGCTTATTTGTCCTCGAATTCACTCGCTTGGACCTGGTTTCTAAACGAAGAGTACGATCACAGTCATCATCTGATGGTAAGAGGATGATGTCGTCCACGAACCTCCGCATTACATGCCAACATCAGTTCAGAATCACAAACATGCTCCTGAATTAGTCGCTTACGTTTGGAGTTTCAGGAGTGGATTTTAAAAGTGTCATGCTTCCTTAGATGGCAGAATTAAGTCTTTTAAGAAGACTTCTAGGAAGAAAGATGCTTGATTTTCATTTAGTGGCCCGTTCCTTGGGATTCAGTAGCAAAAAGGTATGGTAAATGACGTTACCCGAAAGAGTATTGTTTACAACATGTAGTGAAATTTTCCGAAATTACATAGTCGTAAGATCTGCCATGGATTTCTTCTAAATTTCCCTAAAAGTGCTTGCAAAGTAAACGAAGGTAGTTAGCGAAGTAATAATATCAATAAAGATCAGTACAAGAAGAACCGTGTTGGAAGTTGAAATATATTATTTTAGTTTTGCAAATCAAACATAGTGGTAAAACTGGTGAAGTAATATATGGATTCAAACGCGGGATTCCTTCGTGCCATAAATCAGAAACTTTTGGACAGCCGGCTTAAGGCTGCGGGGGCCCATGTCAAACTAACAGTTTTTTTTATTGCCGAGTTGTGATTTGAATAATCATTTGGGGCGGCCGCCCGCCTCGCTGTGACAAGGTTGTATATAAATTTACGTTGCAGTAATTTTTGACAACTACTTTATCTTATTCAATTTTAGCGTTTAAATATCAGTTGTTGTCCGCGACTTCGCTCCCGTGGATTTAATTGACTTGACACAATTTAAAAAAAATGTTAAACATGTGTTTATTTATTCATATAGAACAACATACTTACTGTTAGACTATATATACCTAATACCTATTAAGTGAGTGTTAAGTGATTCTAAAAAAAAACACTTTGTATATTTACATAGTAGGTACTAGTAAGTATATAGGTTTATTACATTAGTATTTAAGTATTATATAAGTATAAGTAAATAGTATCAAAGGATTACGTTGTTATCTATAAATAAATAATATTTATTTCATACTAGCTGAGCCGACAGACTTTGTCCTGTCCAAATTTCAATAATACAATAATTTCAATAAGTTCATACAAAAATCCCACAGAAAAAAACACTTTCAGTTTTTCCCGAATTTTCCAATTTTCCGGGCAACTTTTCCAATTTTTCTTTCCCTAAAAACCTTATTCGAACTATTACGAACATTTAAAAAAAAACTAGCAAAATCGGTCGAGCCGTTCTCAAGTGATGCGCTTACCAACGAACAGCATTTAATTTTTATTTATATAGATAGATTTTATAATAATAAAATATCCACTGCTGGGCTCATCACGCGTATAGTCTTGTGCACAAATTATGTATGACCTTAAAACGCCACGTTAGCCAAGCGGGTTGGTAAAGTGGTGTGATTCCTCAGGGCGTGTGGTAGCGGCTTTATTATCTGTCGCATTTTACAACACCCACGGCACGAGAAGGTGAAGTGCTTATAGATGCTCAGAGATGATTATAAATCAGCCTACACTACACGAATAATATTGTATAATACAACGTTTTAATGTGATAATACTGTAAAAATTGTAAAGTCGACTCAATTTGTTAATTAATTAAAGAAATGTGGAAGTAAACATACAACAGCATGATTTCTTGGATATACATGTCAGGTGCTTGGCTTCAACACCACTGACACATCTGTAGAAACTGTAGAACACAAAATCTTAATTCGGTTGCAGTGAATTGAAATCTGGGGAAGTTGAACGTAATCTCATTGTCAGCGGTGTACCCCCTCCGGCTTATATTGTTCGGGATCGCTAAGAATGGCTGTAAAACTATTTTTATTGCGCCTCTCGTCCGTGATTGGCGTGAGAATGGCTTCAGAAAACTGTTGTTAAAACTTGTTTCCACACTGACTACCTTTTGTTCCGTCTTTGAATTGAATACAAAAATGATATTCTACATTGTAAAAAGAAGATACAAAGAAAGAAATTACACATTAATTCGACATGCCATTGAAAATATTGAATCACAGATTAGAATCATCATACAGGTTACAATCATCATACAGATTACGATCATCATACATATTAGAATCATCATATATATTAGAATCATCATACAGATTAGAACCATCATACAGATTAGAATCATCATATTTTTTAAGTTGAATCCATTTAGCGTGTCATAGATTGACTGCAAGGCATATAAAGCCTTCTATATTGACACATTTAAGTTCAATTTTTGTACTAACAATTTCTTCAACTGTAAGACTTACAATGATGCATATTCTCATCTAGACCCCTTTCGTTTATCTCTTAATGCCTATAGAAAGCAAATTCGGAATGTCTGTAAAAGTAATAAATGATTTTATCGCTTATTTATTGTAAAGTTGTGTAGAACTAGCCTATCTGGGAGTTGCGGTGAAATTGCTTTTCAATCTGTATTTATAATTTTGACAAAATTAATTATAAAATATGTTTATTTAGTGGATATTAATTTGGTTTTCTTTTCTATTTATTAAGTTTTCCTTCCTTGAATAAATGGAATACAATAAAAATAACATACCGTCAGCTTGTATCTCTCCGTTGCTGAATATAAGCCTTTCCCAAGGACAGCCACTTCACAAAAATGATTTATCCACTGGGCTTAAATGTAGCCCAGGGACGCCTTCCGGTCAGGTACATGGACAACATGAAGAAAGTCGACATGAAGAGGCTCATCTCCAACATTAAGAAGTTAAGAAGACTGATTACGCTCTCCCTGGAAGAATAACACAATATAGGTAGTTCTATAATGATTATAATTACTGAGGCAAGATAGTTCCTTCAGTAGCTAGGTCTCTGTGCCTCGTAGTGTCACTTCGTGAAATTCTATCCAGCTCAACTTTATACTGAATGTTGTAAGCAGAGCTGACTTTCAGCTGGAACTCTGCATTATACTCAGATGCAGATACTTCAGGTGACTGTCGAACCGGATTGTCGGTCTAGATGACAAGCGTTGACCATGACTCTTAAATAATCGCATCACGTCATCTGGATTTTTCTTATCTCACCTTATGCATAACTCGATGGGGTGCGATTTTTAACCTTAGACCTGTTGGGCCAAACAGTGCTTGGTAGACCACGTGGTAGATTAGAGTCAGGGCTTCATTTTCAGACATAACAAGGGCGATAGACCCAAATAAAGTTAGAAGTATTTGTTGGACCGATTTTTTCCAAACACTGATAATATAAACAATAACTCATCTCCGTACGTGGGGGTTAAAACTTTTCCACCCCACCGAATGAAAGTTTCTGCGTTAGGTTATATGAGGTGGGGATTCGATGCACCTAATCTTCTTTTGTTTTTATGAAGGGGTTTACTGTAGTTTGGGGCAGAGTTTTGGGAATGGATTAGTTCGTATGTTGATAACAAGTTTAGTGTTATTATGATCGAAGCTAGAAAACCGGTTAAATTCTTGAATCGGTTTCCAAATAAAACCGTAGTGTATATTTTAAAGATTTTAAAAGTCTTTCCACTTTATTATCTTTTATTTGCCATGCTGTGTATACTTTATCGGCCTGAACGATTTATCGGATTTATAATTTATCGGATAATAATACATCGGCCTGAACGAACGATTATTATCGAAACTTTTTCGTGGTTTTTCGTGTTATCGGAGTTGACGTTGTGGTACCTTGTAAAAGTTTGAACGGTTTAAATCGCGTATATTTGACATTATTTATATCCCGACGCGACGGTTCGAACACTTTGCAGTGGACGTCGTCACGGGGTGACTAATTGATTTTATTTGTCACTTGAGTTATTAAGAAATTATTTGGACTACCTTCTGAAATTTTTTGAACTACCGTCTGGATTTTTTAATCATAACATTCCCTATGCACGCAGTATTCACTCACGGTGTCCAGAGGTCTTGCAGTATGGCGTTGGCCTTGTGATTTAATTAATTTAATGACTGGATCCCAAGCCGGTGGTATTTGTCAACCATCTTCTCTATTGAAATTTGGGTGTTTCTTGATTTCAATAGCCTCGCGTAACATTCTTGGCATGTACCGGGTCTCTCTAGCGAGGATTTGTGGATTATCAAATCGAATGTAATGGTTGGGTTTGTCCAGAACATGTTCACAAACTGCAGACTTGGTCGAGCGTCTGTTCTTCATGTCAGCTATGTGTTCTTTTATCCGGATACCGATGCTCCTCTTTGTTTGCCCAATGTATGATAACCCGCATTCACAATCAAGCTTGTAAACACCTGCATCTTGTAGGGGGATATTGCTCTTGACCGGTCTTAAAAATTGGCTAATCTTCTTGTGCGGCTTGAAGTAGGTTTTAATTGAAGCTCGTCTTAAGATATTGCCAATTTTGTCAGTGATGCCCTTGATGTATGGTAAGATGGCAGGTTGTCGCTCAACTGTAGGAGGCTTGGGGCGGCTTCTGTGACGCATTCGTGGGAGTTTGTGATTGTTGCTTCGCAGTACTTGTTTCACATGCAGAAGCTCTTCCTCGAGGTGGTCAGTGTCACAGATGCCGTGTGCTCTCTGTAACAAAGATTTGCCTACGGTAGCCAACTGACATGGATGGTGATGGGAGTTACCATTGAGATATTTATCTGTATGGGTGGGTTTCCTATACACAGTATGACCAAGAGAGTTGTCAGGATTTCTGATGACTAAAATGTCAAGGAAAGCTAAGGATTTATTGACCTCAGACTCCATAGTGAATTGGATTTTATCATGTAAAGAGTTTACTATGGAGTTACACGAAGCTATTGAAATCAAGAAACACCCAAATTTCAATAGAGAAGATGGTTGGCAAGTATCACCGGCTTGGGATCCAGTCATTAAATTAATTAAATCCCAAGGCCAACGCAATACTGCAAGACCTCTGGACACCGTGAGTGAATACTGTGTGCATAGGGAATGTTATGATTAAAAAATCCAGACGGTAGTTCAAAAAATTTCAGACGGTAGTCCAAATAATTTCTTAATAACTCAAGTGACAAATAAAATCAATTAGTCACCCCGTGACCACGTCCACTGCAAAGTGTTCGAAACGTCGGGATATAAATAATGTCAAATATACGCGATTTAAACCGTTCAAAGTTGTTTAATTACTATGTATAGTAATCGCGAAAACCTAAGAAAATACCTTGTAAAAGTGTTGGCTGAAGGCCGGTGTGTGACAACGGTGTCTTATGGGGACTGTGCGTGCACGTTGTCCGCTCACTGTATCGACTCTGTGTCCCTACAGCAGTTGTTGGTCTTTATTGTACTTATAATAAAATGGTAAGTACAAAGGCGGACTTATTTATAGAATTAATCTCTTTCAGTCAACCTTAGAATAACCGAGAGGAGTTATGTCAATCAAAGTAGGCTACAACACATAATAAGGAACAGGAGACATATTTGTATATAAAAACATAAATATAAACGTAAATATAAGTATACAAGCATAAAATATTCATTTCCATAAAGTTTGTTCAGAAACTCTGGCACTAGTTAACAGGAAAGTTTAAACGAAATTAAAACGACATTACGTCTACGATTCTTGAAACAAAATTAGAATTCACATAAATGGAGTAAAAAAAGCAACATAGTATTGTCCTGGAATTCTGGGAATGGAAAGATAATTTTGTCGTAACAATAAAATTCTCCGAATACGTAAACTGTGCGTAATACATAAATGACTTAACATCTCTATTGTATTATGTTTGTATTATTTTGTAAAAGGTGGTGGGACAAAAATGTTAATAAGATACAGTCAGTACCCGGCGATTTATATAGTGCGTCGTGGCTGTGTGCTGTGTTTACAGTATACAGACCGCGCAGTTTAATGGCATTGGTTATTTTTTTATTTTTATGGACGAATACGGCTGACGAGCATACAGTCTATCTGGTGGTAAGTAGATACTGTAGCATATCAATATCCCCGATACATATCAACATTAGTCCAAAATGACAAACGTTGCCACACCCCCGAAAAACACTGTCTACCTTTGGATACGAATAGATTTGGAGAAAGGGTTGGGAAAATAGGGAGAGATAGGACGGGATGGGAATGGGCTCTGGCATATCTCACTAACTACCGCAACACGTACGAACATTGGGGGAAATAGGATAAAGTGGGAAATGCACTACATTTCAAAGTAGTCTTCTGTGAGAGAGGGGTAACGAGGCCAGGCGAGCGCGACCAGCGACTGTTGGATTGCAGCGTGCACTGTCTATCTCAAATTTTACGCTGTATACCGTAAATACGGCACACAGCGCTGATTTTCAGTTGAAACCATGACACGTGGACACAGCGGGGTAACAGCGGTGTGCGCCGATGGACGCAATTCTTTAAACATGTAGTGTGTGTTTGATGTCGTATGATGTTAAGTATGTCGTATGTACTTAAACATGTTTAAGCGTGTATGATTAAGACATCTTAAAATTAGAAAATATTATGTATGGGTTCACTTGTGTGTACGAAATAAGATGTCTGTTTATCCATCTAAAAATATGTTAACAAAACGCTTTAATATGGCTAAAAGGGGTGAAAACGCGAAAAACTGGCACAATAGCATGATAAGAATAATGAAATTCTGCTTTGAAGCGAAGTGAGGATGTTTTCACAAATATTTCACATACATTTGTGAAGCAGGCTCGGTTCAGAAATCGATTTCCTATGTAGAATAGGAAAGAAGATTTAACATGTCGACCTCTATTGTACCCGTGACTTATTAATAGGCGCTAGCGGAATTTAAAAATGATAATAATGCGAGTCAGAAAATAAACGATTTAGTTATATATTTTCATTTATTTATTTAAACTTTACCGTACAGAAACATAACTTTACTGGCATTCTCTGCCAGTCGACCCTTGGTTAAATAGAAATATATGTGGGTGGTGCAAGTCCTGATTGATTGATAAGTTTTTTGGAAATATACAGGCTTACACGAAATAAATACAGTATTAATACTGAGTTTGTTTTCGTGAAAACTAACAACGACTTTTCAAAATTCAGCACTTTTTTTCGCATAAACCACTCACTCACTCGCACCTTGTAGTAGGTAGACTCGCATCGAGTTACATAGATGAAAGTATCTACTAGAAATGATACGATTAGCAGCAGATTATGAACGGAATATGTGACGTTGTCGTTGGTAATAGCTGCAGCGGAAGCGTACAGAGTAAAAAGTCAGAGATTTCATTAAATAAATAACTGTTATTATGGGAAAATATCAAATTCAGAAAAAGTGGTAGTTTTAGTTGAAAGATGTTAAATGAAAGTTGCTAGTTTTAATGAGAGAAATTCACTGTTAAGTGGTGTTAAGGTATTTTTATATTTAACAGGTATTTACTCATATGTTCTGCTCTTGACAGTTCTCATACACTCCGAAGGCAATGAAATAAAAAAAACGTCATCTGGCAGTGAGGGTTGAGTAGTTAATACTTACATTTATTTATCATGAACTGAAAGAAACTAATCGGGAAATGTGAATGAACCCAGTTTTATATGACTAAAAATTGAAAGAAAAATAAATGTATTATTATGTATAAAGTAAAAGTTTAAATTTCATTGAAATGTTAAGAGGAGACAGACGAGAGTAGCCTTTTGTCCCGTTTCCTCCCAGAGTTATGGCCATAGAGGAATTATTTTCAAATCTATAACTTTGATTTTTTTAATTAGTTACTTCTTGTTAAAACTAGGACCCACCGAAAATCGAAAAAATGCCCCCTTTAAACGTGAACTAAAAGAAGTCCAGTGTGGATAAACAAACTGTTATTTAAAAAAGCAAAACGCACAGACAGAAAAAATATTTTTTAATGTAAAAAAGAAAACAAAATTAAAATTGATCCATTTTTGGAGGAGGAAACAGGGGAATACGAAACCTTAATTTTCTTGAATTTTTATGGGTATTATCAGGTCGAAATGCAATTATCCCTTTCTTTAAAAAAGTTGTCTCGCTCGCTGCCGTGACAGCAACAAATTGTAAAAATACCTATTTTTAAAATCCGCTTCTGGCCATTCTCCTCTCCTAAAATTCCTAGACGTCTATTTCTTTTTGTTGCATAATTTCCCGCTTCGCTTATCACAATAAACATACTATTCCAATCACTTCCCGGAAATGCGTCTGAGAATTTC
Source organism: Sesia apiformis (assembly GCA_914767545.1). Taxonomy (NCBI): domain Eukaryota; kingdom Metazoa; phylum Arthropoda; class Insecta; order Lepidoptera; family Sesiidae; genus Sesia; species Sesia apiformis. The sequence goes on from OU611964.1 coordinate 1,739,663, forward strand.
CTTTCGGCATCCAGATGTCCTTAGATATAGAATGGTACTCGTATTTGGAAGTCTTGATAATAGGGTCGGTGACTGCTTATAAAGTGGTAAAGCATGGCATATTTTATAATTAGAGAAGAAAGCAAAATCAGATATACCAGTCAAGCGCGGCTTAGCCCAGTACCATAAGCTACCATTGCCATAAGTTATTCATAAAATCTCCTAATTACAACTCATTTATCCACAGCAGACGTCTCAAGTTATCGTGACCTAAAGTGAAATCTGTTTTCGCGCAGCGCTTCACCGTTTGCCCTTCATATACGTCCAAGGTAACAATCATTGCGATGGATTTTAACACTTGAATCAAGAATAGAAATTCTATTCTTAATACTTGATACTTAACAATTATAAATTCTGTATCTATATTATAGATACAGAATTTATACTTAATAAACAACAATACGTACGGTAATTTTATGAAAGACATTATTAGTTCACATATTTTATCATTTTATTGAATATTTATGAAAAAAAGTAAAGGATTGTAAGGTTATCTTAGTGAAGGGCAAAATAGCAACTCTGTATACTTTGTATATAAGGATTTTTGATAAATAAAGTATTAAATTAAGCTACGCCAAGAAAGCTGTGAATAGTTTTTTGCAAGGTCGGCGGCGCACCCGCATACCCCCTGGGGTAGCAGGTGTCCAACACTTACCATCACGTGGGACCGCTTGCTCGTCTGTTTATTTCACTAAAAAAAAATGTATTGTATTGTATTAATAGGGTCGGCCAAATTGAAGATTAAAAGTCATAAGGTCATAGTTAAAATATGTCTTCTTTTGGATTGTGTATCTCCTCCGTCTGAATAAACTGAGGTGATACTGATAGGCGTCAGTCACTTCCTGAAACACGTTGGTACATTTTACGGCAGTCTTCTGTAAGTCTAGCTAAAGATAATAAATAATTCACATATAATAACAACATGAATGACTGTTTGTGCTACCGTGAGTCATGTAAGTTCTTACCGGTTATGTGAAAAGAATCGCCAATATAATATACTACTGAAGCATGCTCAAAAAACTGGGTCGTATATCATGCAGCCACCGCGTACACGTCGTAGGTTCTTTATATCTACTTATGATTTTACTGAATTCCGCCATTCAGCGATCCAAGTCACAAGAGTTATGTATTTTTTTTACTATGTATGCATCTGAATGTATGTATGAGTTCCTTAATTCGTCATACGTTTAAATCTAACGCCCCGTTTGGCATCTAACGTTCTCACGCCCCCGGATGCGCTGCCTATCTTTGGAGATATAGGAATGGGTTTGGGGAAAAGGTTGGGAAAATGGGGAATTGGGAAACTGACTACAGAAACACGTAGGTACGTACATTAGGGAAATATTATAAAGTGAGAAATGCAGTACATTTCAAGGTAGTCTTCTGAGAGAGAGGGGTAACGTGGCCAGTCGAGCGCGTCCAGCGACTGTTAAATTGCAGTGTGCACTCTCCCCCTCAATAAAATGATAAATAATTGCTTATATTACACTACACTTTGTTATAGAATATATGGCAGACGAGCGGGCGGACCACATTATGGTAAGTTATACACCTGAAACACCAGGCTTGCGGGTGCTGTTCACAGCTTTATCTTAGCTGGCAGTTCATTCCATAACGTTCGGGTTCGCGGTATAAAGTGTCCCTTTGACCGCACTGCACGCAGCAACTGTGTGTCAAGGAAGTGCGGATGAACCGCACGACGACGACGAGCAATGCAATGGTAAAAACCCGAAGTTGGCATCAAATTGGATGAAACTACCTGTGAAAAATTGGTTCTAAGCTAAATTATTAACTTTCCAAGCTGTTTCTCCGGCAGCCACAATATATAAACTATTTAGTGGTCTTTGCCAGCTCTCCCAAGATCTGACATTCTCGTCGTTGATATTTTGAGCAAAGTTGAAATTCAAGCGAAGCGGTACTTCACTTCGGGCCGCTTTTCACTTGTCACTTTATAAAGTAAAGTTTTTTATTTTTTTATTTTGTCACTTTTTAAAAGACGTCGGATCCTATATCAAGTACTCACACTTCTGGGCAAATGAACCGAATACCAGATGGACCGTTTATTTTTACAGCACTAATGCAATGTGAAGAATCTTTAATCTGCTATGAATTAATCTAACTAATAATTTTGTATGAATTTATAAACTACTCTGGTGACGCTGCTTACAACCACTTTTCAGTCATGTATTTCTGTAAAGAAATGTGTATATGCAACCAGTATCCACTGGTGGACATGAACCTCCTCATGCATGGCCTTAAAACGCCACGCTGGTCGAGCGGGTTAGTGAGCCAACTCTTTTAGCCTCAGTGCTTGTGGTAGCCGCTTCGTTTTTACTTAGTACCTTCTCAAGAAACCCATGGGAAGAGATGTAAAGAGAGAGGTGTGATAACACAGGGCACCTTAAATAGACAAAACTTTGTTCAGGACTTTATGTAAAACTTTTAATGAAAACGCCAATCACTTCTGGCTTGAAATCTTCAATGTAATCCGGTATTCAAGCGGCGGCCGCACGCGTGCGCCGGGCCCCGTAGCTAGGCTCAAACCCCTGATATTGCTGTACTAACAAATCGCTGCTCTATGCACACAGGCTGCTTTCTACCCGTTTCAATTTACTAATGCCGGTAGAGAATACAATATCTCTAGGCTAATAACGCTTCTCATGTATTTTATATAACATTTGTTTTAACCCCCACTTTGGTAAGTAAAAAATCTGAATCTGAATCGGTGAATTATAGAGAAGCTGTGATAACAGAAAACGCTAGGCGAGCGCCTTGCAAGAAATTGCAAATAGACGTCAGACGTGGTGAGAAGAGCGGAGGTATGGAGAGGTATGGAGAGAGGGAGAGGAGAGACATATTTATCAATCATTTATTGGAAAATGCGAAAATCTCAAAGATCTACACCTATATATATCTACTGCATGTCCTACTTTATCCGATTCCTCTAATGCACATACGTGTTTTGGTAGTGAGTGAAATATCCCTCTGTATTTTTCCAACCCTTTCTCCAAATCTTTTCCTAAATATCCAAAGGTATCCCGGAGGCATGCGAATGTTTGCTCTTCTGGGCTGACGTTCTGTGATGTTCTGATGACTGGACTTCTGGACAGGTGAACTGTATGCTAGTCTGTCTCTTTCTTCCTATAAAACAGAGGTAGACGAGTCTTTGAATGGAGATCGTCCACTGGGAAGTGTGGGACGCCCTCAGGCCAAGTCGTCCAATGGGTTAACAAGTATCGTGGAAGATCGAGTGTGATGGAAGCCTTCGAAGGCGTCAAATCCAACAGTGGAAAGACTGGCTGATGGAAATGTTAATAGACGTCAGTAATTTGTTAAGAAACATGTCTTCCTCCGCCGAGATCGCGTTAAGTAAATTTTCTTTAATAAATCAGCAATTGATCCATATTTCAGAAAGCTCTCGGCACAGCTTTTAGGTCTTTTTAAAACATTTTATTTATTTAAGACAAATGTAAGTAAAAGATGAGTTTACATTAAAAATAAATGTGAATGTTAGGAGACTTTTGCATTTTGACATCAAAATATATCCAGAGACATTTAACTCCGTCTTTCATGTCTAGTATTATTATGAATATTATGTACCAAGACTTGACAAAGAATAATAATAATCTAGTCATTCTAGAATGTAATCATTTCTATAATCAGTCGTTTATCGACTACTAAAACATACAATTGGTAAATGTCTCTCCACTGCTAAATAGTCTTCTCCCAAGGCTCTAAACTTTACCATTGAGGTTCCAATTCTTCTAAGTTTTTTTTTTATGTAGGAACGTAGGCGGATGAGTAAGCGGCCCACGTAACTGGTTACGGCCGTCCATGGACACCTTCAACATCAGGGAGGTATGCGAGTACGCCGCCGACCTTGCAAAATCCTATTCATAGTTTTCTCTATGAACACAGCGTAATGGAAAGACTTCTTGAGGCAGTTCGTTCCACAGCCTAAGAGTTCGCGGTATAAAATGGTTGTTGAACCGAACAGTGCGCGACACCTCCGTATCGAGGAAATGCGGATGCTCCGCACTTTTACGAAAGGACGTGCGGTTGTAGAAACCCGTGCATAAACCATCCCGTGTGTACTGCCGTTATCCTAAAATACTACTGTTAGTATATTTGCAATTTGTGTACATGCGGAATGCTCGTGTAAACTGATTTGGGTTAAGTTTAGGAACATGTGATTTATTAGTATTTACCGGGGAAGGGGGAGATTAGAGGAGGACGGGGAATATTCATAACTTATTTAATATGTGTCAGATGAGGCTTCCGAAATCACACATGCTTCTTACTAGCCCAAGAGCATACCAGTGTCATGCAAGTGCGTGCTATTGTCGTGTATATTTAGATTTTGTCAGTCAGAAGCATGCGTTTTTATAGCACGCCAATAGATCGCAAGTCGTGTGTTGATTTTTTTGTTCGGGAACTACGAACTTACGAGCCTCCATTTTGTCGTTTTCAACTGTCATTCACGAAACGTTTTTATTAACTGTCAATCTTCTTACTGGTATGTGTATTGAGTCGTCACTTTTTCTTTTCGTTTTTAAGATATTAAATTCAAATTTAATTGTTTATTTGTGATGTGCGTTACAAAAGGTGGTAAATACATAGTCAGATCGACACATTTGCCAATAATGGCGTGCAAAATTACATATACGAGTATGTAACATAAAAAATACATAAATGCTTACAAAAAAACACAAAGAAATTCAACACCATACTTAATGTAAAATATCAAATTTACCTTTGTTTCTTCTTTGCTAGTTATCAGTATGCCAGATACTTCCGCCTGGGGTGCTATTTTACTGGCATGTGTATCACAGCCTTAACACTAAGAAAGTTCTGTTGATAAATACGCACGTGTTTATTTCTATGTGGACGAATGTCGTCATAGAAATAAATCCATTCCATTCCCCAATGTACGTACGTGTTTCGGTAGTGAGTGAGATATGACAGAGCCCAATGTCATCCCATCCTATATTATCCCTCCTAATTTTCCATTTCTTTAAATCTCTAAGGTAGGCAGTGCATCCAGGGGCATGCCTGCGTTTGTCATTCTGGACCGATGTTGGCATGTATCGCGGATGTCGCAGTACCCACTTACTACCAGGTCTGTTTGTCTGCCACCTGTCCTATATTTTTTGGACAGACAAACCTTAAGGTTAAGGTTTTATTTAAAGGTCAAAGACCTTAAGGTCAGCCCGTAGAAGTAGGAAATATGTAAAAAAAATACCGAAGAAAATATTTATACCCGACAAAAATATTTCCAGTACAATATACGAGTACATTCAGAAAGCCAGCTTTATCGTTAATATTTCATGACAATTCGAGAAATAAAATATCCAGGTAAAGCCACGACTATCCCGTTTAGATATCCGGAGTCTAAAGCGAATGTATAAAATCCTTCTCAAGTGACGTTTCTATAAGAGTTGTGCACAGACTTCAATAAACCCCAGACAGTGGTGTAATAAATGGAAAAAAACTAAAAAAAAAAACTACAGCACTCCAATGGTTCAATCGATAAGCATTGTTTATTACCAGTACTAATGGTTACTTCGAGATTTTCTAGTGTTTTAAAGTTTAAAAGTTTAAGTATAATAAAATCGTACAATCATATTATCCCTGGTCTGCTGGAAGAAATCTGCGCAGGAGATAACAATAATAATAATAATTCATTTATTACAGACCTCTAGATCCATATTTCATTCTATAATTAGTGTTCGTAACAATTTTAACTTATAGACTATGTTAGTCCTTATTATTAAGATTTTATTACTAATTATATACTTTTATGTATATGTACACACACATACACACATATATATATATATATACATACTTATCACATATATACACATATATTTTATATCGGACACTGGCTGTCGCCGCCCGTCGTCTTGTAGGATGCAACGTGCGACTCCACCCAATGTCTCAACATCGAGCCATCCATTCTCTTCGCAAAGATCTGCAGTAGCGTGTTAGCGCTGCCCCGCGCCCTAGACATCAGTGATGCTATTCTTTTTTAAGCTCCATTTTTGTATTTTTCTTTCAATTTCTTAATTTTTATTTATTTCATGTTATGTTGTACAATATATTATTACACAAATAAATATTGTCATTGCACAGTATTATTATCGAATCGCAGCTTGCACTCAAATGAATTTCAGTACACTCTCTATACCGTGGACGAATTAGTTTCACAAACGAATTTGTTAGTGAATCTTCAAAAGAACACCAGCGAGACAGAGAGAAAGAGTGAAAAGAACGCTAAAAATAATGATGGGCCGCAACAAAAGACACGAGATAACCGGCGAAAGGCGATGAGGAACAAGGGATGGCTCAGCCATCCTGGCAGAGAGAGGCCGAAGATAGAACCAAATGGAGGAGGATTGTGAAAGAGGATAGCCTCCACAAGAAAGGATGGGTATAGACCCACAACGAAATGTAGTAATATATGTAAGTAATACTAAAGTAAAGTACCTACCACTGATACTAAAGTTAGTACAATATATGTAATTATGTACACTGTACACTAGTGTATAGCATCTAATTCCTCTGTATCCAAATGTTGTCTGGCAGAGATTACTTTCACCGCCTTTTGTGAATTTAAAAAAACGGACTTATTTTTCTTCTTTAGTTTATTTAGGGGCTTTAACATCTTCTGTGTATGTCAGCCCCATCGTATTTTAAAGGTTATCATGTTTTTCTTAAATTACTACTTAACTCGTAACTTATCTATGACTTTGATAGCTACACGCAAATTCTTACAGAATTTAGAGTCCCTATCAGGGCCTTCCTCTCATGTTCATTCCGGAAACATTCCACCGACAAGTGTTGGACATACTCAATTATACCACAACTTTGGCAATTAGGGGAATTATTTTTTCTCATAAGGAGAAAGGCTTATGAGATAATGGCTTGTGATTATTTTCTCAGTGGCCAAAAGGCGGTCAAACCGCCTTTTGTGCACTTCGAGTGTTCCCAATGTCTGTTACTGTTTTGTTTTGGTGTGAAATAAGGAGTTTAATCTATCTATCTAAGTATGATTTCTTCGAGTCATCCCTAAAAGTCGTGAATGAACGTTATTTCGAGATTTCATAGTATATACCCGGTGCAGCGTTCCTTCGGGATTCATACTGACTGCGATCACCGATTTGTCTTCATTTGTCTGACCGCAATCGCAACGAACTATAGGGGCGAGATAATTGACCGCGGTTTTTGTCATAGTGCAGAAAGAATCCAGTAGTGCAACTCAGAGTTATATGTGACCTTGTCTTAAATAAAGATACTTTTTGAATCAATTTTTTATTGAATCAAATATTCCTAGGTATTTGTTGGTTACAAGAAGGTGGCAGAGGAACGGATAGTCCCACCCCTGGTGGCACTGTCTGTCGCCATGTACATCCGTGATAAATACCGATATCAGTTCAGAATGACAACCGTTGGCACAACGCATTCGATGGTCTGCCAATGTAGGTAATTCTCGACTGAGGTTGGAATGTATCGTGGATGTCTATGGGTACCTGTATCCAATTACCACCACGTGGGCTGTCATCAAGTTTATCACCGTTCTTCTATAAAAAAAAAACATCATGCTGATTCTGTGTGAGCTATGTCGGTGACTTCAGTTCTTCGGCGAATATTTTCGTTTCAGAGCCATTAACTTAATGATACAATTTGTCATTGTGACCGTGACAGTTACAAAATTTTCTCTTTCTGCGTGTCATCCTTTCAGTTTTAAATTTGGTTAGTTGGAGATTATCCACTACTAGTTTCAAGTGCTGTGTTATACATGCACAATCTGTTTACCTTCCATTTGAATCGTTCTGAACGAAAACGCAGGCTATTTTCAGCGCTGATATTATTGTGAGCATTGTGGGCGTAAAATTTAATTATTAGAATACATTTCTCCGTTGATTTGGTTTTTAAAAGTTTTGAAGCGAGAGGGTCTGGTTTTTGTAAAGGTCATAAAGCTATTTAAGGTTATTTAAAATAAACATATTATAATTATAGATATCGAACGCATTCAAATTGAATGAACTAATGTTGACCTCACACCGACATTAATAAATATAAAATCTCTTGTTTCTTGTACACTTTTGAGTGAGATGTTCGGATGATATTTATATACCTATGTAGATGGATCGTTGGACGAATGGATGGATAGGTCAATATATAACAGCCCACTGCCGGGCATAGGAGTCTCTTTGCAATTATCTAAAGGGGGATAATCGACCATGCATGTCTTATGAGGACGCATGCCTATGCTAGATATCTCAGATTTTTTTTAAATGTTCCTACACTATGTTTTCCTACATTGCCGAACTTAAATTGAGTTAACTTAATTGATAAAACCGCACTCGAATAGAAATTTGTACGGGCCGGTGTTCGTACTCATGAGATCATGGATGTGAATTAAGGTTAGAAACCCCCAAACTATCACTAAAGTGTAGATAGATAAATTCGGTAATTGGAAACAGTATAATTAAAAACATAATTGATTTATTTATTCTTTATTGAGTGACAAAAGACGAGCTTAATTCTTTGAAGCATTAGCTCCCAGTCAACCTTTGGGCTATGCAGAGATGGTCCGGTGGGTGCAATAACAGTAGAAAATAAAGAAAAATTACAATACTAAATGACGCGAATATAATACTTAAATTTAATTCCATAATGAATATAAGTAAATACATACATACACACGTGCATACGTATATACATATAAATATCTACTTTAGTCAGAGCTTTGGTCTATTTGGTTAACTGTATGACTTGCATCGCTTTTTTCTTTCGACGTTTCTTTCGGCTTTAAACAAATTTGAATTTGGTGTAAAATAATTGGCTTTAAAAAAAATTGAATTTAGTGTAAAATAATGGGCTTTAAACAAATTTGAATTTGGTGTATAATAATTGGCTTTAAACAAATTTGAATTTGGTGTAAAATAATTGGCTTTAAGCAAATTTGAATTCAGTGTAAAATAATTGGCTTTAAGCAAATTTGAATTTGGTGTAAAATAATTGGCTTTAAACAAATTTCAATTTGGTGTAAAATAATTGGCTTTAAACAAATTTGAATTTAGTATAAATCTAGAATATGGTGTAGGCAATAAATAAATATACCAAATCAATATTTTTCGTTTTAAGTAGGTAATTGTCCTTTAAGCCTTTTCTTAAAAGAAGCACGTAAAAGAAGAAGAAGGCTTTTCTGATATAGTGGGGAGAGCGTTCCAGGAGCAACTTCGGATTATCGCTTGAACGGAGAATTTATACCTAACTTGTTTAGTTTCATATGCTACAGCTTAGCACATAACAATTTGAACATGTTATTAACCAGATTATGCCCCGATGATCTTTACGGTATAAAATCAGGAACGAAGAAGTTCGACCAGGAATTAAAGTCATCGATATACCTAGCTCACAGAATCTGATGCAGGATCGACAACCGATGGAGTTGATGATTTCTTGAATGTAGATCAACAAGGAGTTGATCCTGGGAAGCGTAATATTTGATGCCTTTCGGTTAGGTGGACCAAAGACCGCCGGTGGTGGCTGGCTGAAAAGAGCGGAGGACTGAAAAGACATAAGCTGATGGTATGGTATAAAATATGATAGTTGTGTTTCTCCACTAAAGCACTAGTAATTAAAAGTCATTTATGAACCACTTTGAACAATCACTCTATATACTTGTACTATGTTTGTTAATGGGCCACTAAAAATAATTAGACAACGCCTCCTTGAATATTACGCCGCCGTTTCGGGCATGAACTACGCCAAGTTTTAATGAAGCCATGGGCGATAACAATCGTGTGTTTCTCCACGAGCTGACTTTAGTTAGTTTACTGCTATTTGAGTTTTGAGAATCTGGTTTTGAGGAAACCAGCACGCTCGACCCGCGTGGGGGATTACGGCCCGAAACCCCCCAGTGGGGGGAGTACTAGGGTACTAGGGGTACCCCCAGTACTAGGGGAGGCCCGTGCCCTGCAGTGGCACATTAAAAGCTGATACAAGATAGATAAAACTTTATTGTATAATTGTTATATAGTGACTACAATAAGAAATTATGTTATAAACAAAGAATACATACAATAAGGCGGTCTTATTGCTTTATAAAAGTAATAAGACAAAAAGTTATTTTTCCTAGTGTACTGTAATAATTTATTTGTTTTAGTGTGACCGTGATAAATAAATAAAAAATAAAAAAAAAACTGTTTTTTTTATGGAAGATGACAAATGAGCCTACAGTACACCTTTGGGTAAATGGATACTCTCGCCCATGGACTTCCGTGATACAACCAACATTAGTCCAGATGATAAATGGATACTGTCGCACATGGACATCCGCGATACATGCCAACAGTAGTCTAGAGGGTAAATAGACACTGTCGTACATGGACACTGTCGTACATGGATGTCCGCTCTTGCATAGGATACTCTGTCTACTTGTGGAGGTTTAGGAATGTATTTGGAGAAAGGGTCGGTTGGGAAAGTGAAGAGCAGTCCGGATAGAATAGGAATGCGCTCTGGCATATCTCATTAACTACCGAAATACTCACGTACATTTGGGGAAATAGAATAAAGTGGGAGAAGCAGGATAAAAGTTGTCGAATAAACCATCAAATATATCAATTTGGGGATAAGAGCGCCTATTTGACTTTGCGTGTTACTTACTTAAATTGCCTCTTTGCAACATGTATATACATACAATAAAGAGTTTATCTATCTATATATTTATCAATTTTAGAAGCAGTCTAAGTTAATATAATTATTTAACAAAGCTTTTGACGTCATCAGTTATTTAATTTTAAACTTAGTAAGCGACCCTTAAACATGAACATTTAGCAAAACATCGCAGAATGATTTCGGTGTAAGGGCGTACCATCATAAAACTACGAATGTAGTAATTTCGCTACAAAATTGCTGGTGTCTGTTATTGTATTGAACTTTAAAGTATATTCACACCGAATGGTAGTATTACGGCGATTCAGGTGCATATTGTATGTTTAGGAGTGGAAGCGTATGTGAAATGAAAGGTTATTTCGATTGGAAAGATAATTTAAGCTTTATTTGTACTTCACATAAAAAAAAAATATTAACGTTTATGGTATTTTTGTAAATTGCTAAAGTGTTTATTTGCAGTGCAGGACATTTATCGGTATAATCTTTGTCCGTATTTTACCAAACATTCCTTCCTGTATTTGGTATATTTTCCCAATTTGTACCTGTTGTACTGCTATCTCGTTCATCCAGGGTTCCATTGGGCTTCCCCTTTCTCTCTTCTTCTGTGGACCATTCCAGGTTTTAATTGACAAGACTTTTCACGTTGGTATGTAGCTTTGTACGAATATATCTCACGTGGTTTTGTTGTAGATCTACACTTGACACGAATACGTAAAGCATTTCAAAATGTTCAGTCAATGTCATGTCAATTCAAGTCGGTAATTCCACTTGGTCAGACAGGATTTTTCGACTAGTAAGCATATCTATTAGTGATTTTTATTTAAACAGGGCAGATTTTAACATGGTTTAAAATTTTGTTGATATACACCTCCACCATTTTTAGGGGGAGGGTGCACGCTGCAATCCAAGAGCCGCTGGGCGCACTAGACTGGCCACGTTACCTCTTTCATAGAACACTACCTTAAAATGTACTGCATTTCCCAATATATCCTATTCCCCAATGTCCGTACGAGTTACGATAGTAATTGAGGTATGTTAGAGCCCACTTCCATCCCATCCTATGGGGGATCCCATCCTCTTCCATTTTCCTAAACCTTTCTCCAAATCAATTCCTACATTTCAAAAGGCAGGCAGCACATCCGAGGGCGTAACAAAATTTGTCATTCTGGTCTGACGACAGTATCCACTTACCATCAGGTGGACTGTATGCTCGTCTGCCCTCTTTGTAGTACAAAAACAACGTGAATAAATCTGCTACTTCATAGGTGAAAACCTAACAATATGTGTGGCTAGATTCAAAGCCTATATATTTCGAAATGCAGATAACAGCTTCCAGCTCATGTAAAGTTGATTTATAATGGTTGTCGTGAGAAAATCTTAGTTATAGTAGGCCTAGTTAACTTAACAATTTGGAGAGGGAGTGAGATGTATACTGCAATCCCCCAGCCGACTGACATTCTGCAATGTGTGCTTTTTAAAATAAATAAGAAAAACGCAATATATCTGTTAAACAAAAAAAAATATCTGCTCTTCACCCGATAAAGTGAAACTATTCACCCGATTATTATTTAGTTAATTAATTAATTAATTTAATTAATTATAAATAATTATTATTCAAGTGAATTGACTAATGTTTTATAACAATTTTATATTTATTTTACTCGCCAATTCTGGCAAATTCTGTTGTATGTGGTTACCATCTATTAGTACTAACGTTGCAAACAAATGAATTGATTTGATAAATGACGAGAGAAGCCGTATCAAATCGCTTGTTACAATTTATTTACACCATAACAATATTGTCCACGATGATAAAATGATGAATAAGGCTTCCCTTTTCTTTTCCCGCCAATTTGATAGAGTTCATATTTTATTTTGGAACTAACAAAAGGTCGTTTTATTATGTAATTCTTTTATGTTTTCCTATCATTATTTAAGTTGAAATTACGTATTAATTTGGACTAGCGTTTGCTAGCGGCTTAACGTTTGCTTAGTAACTTGTAAAAAAGTATACAATTGTAGCTAGCTGCAAGTGCTAGGTTTTCAGACCACGCTGTGTGTGCATTTGAGTGAGTGTGTATGTATGAGTGTGTGCGTGAGTGTTTGTGCCAAATCTCACCCTTCTGACTGGCGTTGCCATTGGTCTTTTACAGAGTGTAATTGAACTGTTCCATAAACCTGAAACCAATGAATTCTGCTAATTATTGTTAGTCAATTGACATATAATGTTTTTATTTGTGAAGATAAAAATTTTGTCCATTTTATTTATTAACAAATTAATATAAAAGAAAATGGGAAAAATTAATGATGGAAACGAATTGTTTTGCAGAGTAATTTCATGTCAATGAACATGAAAGAAATTCATGGTTTTAACCTTCGATAAAGGTTCGTTTACACTGTATATAATGTAACTACAAAAGAAAGTTGCAGATATTGTACACTTGTTATACGTGTTAAGCCCGATTACTCGACACTGGGCCGTAATTAATATTTGAGGCTTCGAAAGTAATTATCCGAACGAGCATCGTCCGGCTTCACGTTACACAAGCGAAGCCGGATCCGGCTCCACTACACCCGTTACCGGTTCATTAAAACTTTATCCGGGTGCAAATTCGTTCGTCTACACAGTAATGTAGGAAGGACGGTATGGAGCCTTCATCTGCATGCGACAAATGCAGCTCACACATACAGCGTTGTTAACGTTGTGTGCAGAAGTGATATAGTAATTATATTTGCAAGCGATGCGACGAGGCTGCGTTGTAACAGCTTTGAAGTTGCCATTTTATAATGTAAATCGGTTCTGAACGCGTATAGTAAAGATTACACAAATATTGTACAATGTGTACAGATGCATTCAACTCGGTTGGGATGCATTTGGGAAAATGCGTCACATCTTCTCGTCGTCTATATCACAATGTTTGAAGACAAAAGTTTTCAATCACTGCGTCACGTATGATGTCGAAACGTGGTCTCTGACGGCAGGCCCGGACACAAATTCAATGTCGCCCAGCGATCGATGGAGAGAACTATGTTCGGAGTTTCTTTGCTGGACAAAATTCGTTGCGAGAAGATTAGCCGAAAAACTAAGGTTGCGGAATTAGTTCAAAGAATCATTAAACTGAAGTAGTGGCAGTAGGCGGGTCATATATATTGCAGGACCGATAACCGATAGAGGAGATGAGTCCTAGAATGGAGAGTACGTATCGAGAAACGTAGCGTGAGATGCCTTCCGGCTAGGTGAACTGACAACTTAAAGACAGTTGCCGGTAGCGACTGATGAGAAGAGTGGAAGACCGTGTGCGGTGGCGTTCCTTAGGATAAGTTCATATTCAGCAGTGGAGAGACACAGGCTGACGGTATAGTATGGTAATGTGTACAAAATACGAATGTTAAAAAAATATATTCGAAGTTGCCGTCCTTTAAGTCCGCACGGAGGGCCGCACTAGCGCATAACATTGTATCCTCCTGAATCATTTTCATTCATGTTGTATAAACCATCACAAACTAGAGGCGGGCCGCATCGCGCCGCAGCTCAGCGCACTAGCAAATAGCTTACCAGTCGTATTTATATGCCAATAACATGTACTACGACGTCTCAATATGCATTGAACATACGAGTATGCCGTTACGGACGTAATTCAACTATTATTTGCTGTACAACGACGTGAAGATTTAAATGTCATTAGCTAACTGACTTATATTTGGAATATAATGCAAACATTCCTTACTCTTTTAATTCTGCTGTGTGCACACTGTTTATCTAGCCACTTATTCTTTTGATGTTTGTTTTTGAACTTTGTTTGTTTTTGTTTTTGGGTCCGTTCAAATTTCTTGTTACTGTATGTTTTTGGTTCCACTCTTTAGCCAGACACCTCATGTTGTTAGGGATTATGGATTATACGTATTAAGTCACGAACAGGTATAGTTGTTAAATGCCTACTTTATTGCGAATGGCGAAGACTTTATTTTAAAATTGCTTTTATTATAAATGTATTTTTTTTAATAAAAATAATCCGTTAATCCATAATCATCATGTAAAGCGCCCGGAGGTTGCTCCTCTGGTCATGTAATCTTTTCCAGAATCAGATTCAGACGCGTTTTAAGGGTTTATATGCCTTAAAACGCCACATTTGACTTAGAGAGTGGACGACTACACTTTTATTGGGGTTATTTAGAGCTCAGAGCTTGTAATAGCCTGTCTAGTAGATTTAAGACACATGCACCACATTCCGCTTTCGTCAGATCAATTATGTTTTCTGCAGAATTTTTCGACGGGTAATGAAAGGAATTATTAATTCCAGATTCAGCAGATTCCACATTCGTGGTAAATAGACGAAAGTTGTGTCGGGTTGTCGCAGTCCGATATCCAGTGCTGTATTGTTTCTGGAGATACGTGTAAGTAGTTGATAGAGTTACCTAACGCCTACGTACACGGACATTCTTATAATATCATCTTCATATTGCGGTTAAACTAATGCTGTATATTTAAAAGAGGACTTACTTGGCTTCCAGTTAAACCTTTGCGAGCGCTTATTTTTACAAGCACTTTGTTATAAAACTCCTTTGATGTTCTCTTAGCTTTCGGGCTAGAATCATAGTAGTAATGAGACAGTAGGTTATCTCTACCGCAGGCTAACAACTGATGATGGAGTAAACGAGTCCGGAAAGCGCAGGTGAACAAACCACTTGAAGAAATTCGCCAGTTGCTGGATGGGAAGAACCGAAGATCACATGTGGAGTCGAGTCTCGGGAGGGGCCGGTATCCGGCAATGGAGATATAGGTTATAATATGGAGATATAGTATGACGTGGTTTTACCTGCGCGCGTGACGTGTCCCTGAGTGTCCCTGACGCGTGAGTAGTTCTCTGTAGTTGAGGTTGCGCTACGCTTCGCTACGAAATGATTGTTTAAGATTGGGCCGGAGTTAAATTACTGTTCTATTTTCACTATGCTAGAACGATCGATTTGATAAACTGTGGTGCGTTATATTGATAGATTTTAAAATTTTTAGCTCTTTAGACTTGCTATGCTTTTACTTGCGGAGGTAGTTGAGTCAAGGGTAAGATCTTATTTACTTCCTGTTCCATTCCCTTCAATTACTTCTCATCCCACGGTGTGTAGTATAATCTGTAGAGTATAATATAGTGTTGTAAACACTCGATACGATAGTGTTGTAACACTCGGAACACTCGATCGCTAAGTCAGCGTTAATAAACTTTATGAACCACAAACGATCGTTTTAGACTCGACCTGTTAATCTCAAGGGTTTTAGATAATCTAACTTAAAAAATTGGGCTTTAAGATGTTTATAGATCACTTTTTAGAGTGTTTATGCCGAGTGATACTTCGCCTTAGTTTGCAGAGGTTTGTTACCAAAATCATGAGAACGAATTCGCATTTGTTCTTAAATAATAGTGGTTGTGACTGCATAGGCTCGTGTATACGCTTATTTTATTTTCATTGTACAGTAATAATTATTTGAATTGTAAAAAAAAAAAAACCGTGTGCGGTCAGGGGACCCCCATCAGGAACGAAGATCCTCAGGCATTTTTTTTTAAACACCGAATGTAATTCGAAATTAAATCTGTATAGTTCATGTATTTTTTTTTATTTTGTATCATATTTTCAATGCAAATAATTTAAAATAAGGAATCAAATCAAAAATCAAAAAATTAGGTTATACAACCGGCCACGCACTAGTCTGCACGTCTGTTATTCTGCTTGAGTCTCGCTCTCGATACTCGCACGCACACACACAGAGAGAAAGAGAAAGGCGTATGAAGGGGGTACGTACTTTAAATCTTACGTGACGTTACATTTTCTCTCGAATCACACCTACCGCAAGCCGCGTAAAGGAACTTCGTTCCAAAAAGGTTTGTATATAACTGAAATAATGGCATATATGTATGGTGTTATATATTACGATTATTGTAGCGTCTTAGAATGATGCAGGTTTGTTTAATACGCATGGAAACTGATTGGTGTATTAGAGTGAGATGGTCGAAATAGTCGAAATGAAGTGGAATCTTGGCAATATGTAGACCACAATCTTCCAAAAAGACAGGCCTGGTCTAGAGCTTGGCATTACTCGTCCACACGATTTCGACACTTCTTATCCAGCCATCATCGGTGAACTTAAACTAGTCGGTCCACCTGACCGTAGTACGTCCCATATCACGCCTTTAACGGTAAGGTATATTCAGATTATTGTTAATTAATACCAAATAATATACGACATTTTCGTCTTACTTCTAGCCTTGACATGTCAGCTATTTTCTACTTAGCATTTCAAAGCCGTCGCCTGGCCGCAGATGAGTGGAGTGTCGACTCGCAGCGCCAGCTAAAATATATACACGAAGCCGGTCGAGATCCGTCGCGTGCTCGGCGTACGGTCGAGGAAAATACACATACATACATACACGATTGTTAAGTCACCAAGAATTGATTTGCTTACACCTCCATAGAGGGCGTTGTGCACTCTGTCTAGTTCACGGTGTTAAGATGCTCCGCCAAAACATGACCTGCGGTGAATGTTTAAAATCAAATGTCTTTGTCCTGAGCAAGGTGTTTTCTTTGGAACTTCCATAAATACCTTGCAGACTCCTCGGGGCTTTTTGGAAATCTGTACACGATACAGATAAGTGTATACAGATGCTATTTTTATTTATTTACTTTTTTGCACTATATTGTACACAGGCGGACTTACTTTAAGGCATTATCTAGCAGTCGACCGAGGTAAGTTGAGATAAGGTAAGTTAAAGCGGTGCTGTGAAGTACAACGGGATAAAAAAATATCACGTCTATGTTTCACCAATACTGGATATAGACCTTTCCCAAAGCTTGCCATCACACGCGATCTCTAACTCTTATCAACCAGCCACTGCTGGTAATCTTCTTGTCTTCTTGTTCCTGTACTCGAATTTATTTACGGGATAAATCCCGAAACGTATAAGTTCGACCAAAAAATAAAGACACCGTTAAACAGGCCAGAATAAGCGACACAGAATAAGCAAATCGAAGTAGCAATTGGCAGGCCACGTCTACCGCAGGACCTTCAACCAATGTACTAGAAGAGTCCTTGAATACAGTACCGAGAAGCGCAGTGTGGGATTGTCCGCGGTCACGTGGAGCGATGAGAACTTATATACTCTTATTATAGACAGACTGTGATCGAATTTCGGCCCATTGGCCAATACGATACGGGGCGCTTCTGAATCTTTCCCCGAGCCCGAAACCGTGGACTAAAATTAATTATGTATTTAGGCTTTTTTATGGACAAAGGCGGCAGACGAGCACACAGTTCACCGTATGCTAAGTGGATACTGTAGCCCATGGACATCCGCGATATATGGCAACATATAAATGGAGAGGGATAGGATGGGATGGGAATGGGCTCTGGCATATCTCACTCGCGCGCCCGCATACCCCCTGGTGTTGCAGGTGCCCATGGGCGGCGGTAACACTTACCATCACGTGGGACCGCTAGCTCGTCCGCCCACTAATCTATAAAAAAAAAAAAAACTCACTATCTAAATACGAACGTACATTGGGGAAACGAGATAAAGTGGGAAATGCAGTACATTTCAAAGTATTCTTCCGTGAGAGAGGGGTAACGTGGCCAGTCTAGCGGCCAGCGGCTGTTGGATTACAACGTGTACTCTCCCCCTTAAAATTAAAATTAAGTAGTTATAAAAGTAATAATAAAATGGTATTGGTTCGATTAGCAGCTTTTTACGAATGGAATGTGCGACGTTGCCGTTCGTAGTAGCGTATACTCAATAGTACAGAGTAACAGAGACAGATACTTCATGTAAAACGGTTTTTAAACAAATGCTTTTTATGTTGAAATTATAATGTTAAAAAAAAAGTCGTAGACCAAAACTTGTCAGTTTTAATGATAGAAATTCAGTTTAAGAGGTTGCAGGTATATCTTTATTTAACCCTGAATAAATTCTACCGCTTTTTTCCTCGAATATCCGCACGGCTGGCGCATGTGTTCCCGTCTAGAAATTAGATTTGTCTGCGTTGGTGGTGAGATGAAACTACCGTCTTTTCGCATCGACTCGATATAATTTGACAACTTGGTTTGTATCTCAATTTCTCAGCCCCGAATTCATCTGTAATTTGAATATAAATCCCAGTATTTAATTAAGAGATCTTTCTCTACTGCAGCTACATTAAGGCCGTGATACACACATGCGAATAAAAAATTCTATGCCAGGCGGAAGTACCTAACATACAAATAGACTAGCAAGTGATGACGACCCAATACACATGCCAGTCAGTGGCATGACAGTTACTAGACACGTTCCGTGAGTGCCAGTTGAAAATCAGAAAATGGTGGCTCGTAAGTTCATCATTCCTCTCCCCGCTTCCCCGCAGGGGCACATGCACACGAAAAATCAAACGGCTTGCGATCTATTGGAGTGCTATTAAAACGCATGCTTCTAACTGAACAAAATCTGAATATACATGCTAGTAGCACGCACTTTTTTTTTATGGACGAAGGTGGCAGACGAGCATACAGTCCACCTGATGGTAAGTGGATACTGTAGCCCATAGACATCCGTGATACATGCCAACATTAGTCCAAAATGACAAAAGTTGGCACGCCCCCGGATGCGCTGCCTACCTTTGGATATAGGAATGGATTTGGAGAAAGGGTTGGGGAAATGGGGGGGATAGGATGGGAATGGCTCTGGCACTTGCAAGGTACTGGTATGATTTTATGCAAGTAACACGCATATGTATCACGACCCTTGCAGTAGGGAGTTATATTTTTTTATAGACAAAAGGCGGCAGATAAGCATACAATCCACCTGATGGTAAGTGGATACTGTCGGCCATAGACATGCGCGATACATACCAATATCAGTCCAGAATGACAAACGTTGGCTCACCCCCGGATGCACTGCCTACCTTTGCAGATTGAGGAATGTATCGGGACCATGGGGAGGGATTTGCGGATTTCCGATATTGCGGATAGGAAATGGGGATATTGCGATAGTACACCTCGAACTTGTAATCAGTCGGGGTCCTCCGCAGCTTTGCGCTGGATATCGCGCTAGCGCAGGTACGAGCTGAAGTCTCCCTCGGGGGGCAACGGCTCCCCAGGTCGTTGGTTACCATCCTGGATGGCTCGTGCGGGGATTGGCTACTCTCGCCCGTAGAAGTAGAGCGCGCGCATGATGCCGCGAGGAACTCGAGGATCTAAGACACGTTATGTCTCTAGGATTCAGTGTGGTGTGTGGAAGCGCGGATGTTCAGTAAAACAGCCCATGTTTTAGACTAGAGCTAGACAGACAATGTGTATATAAAACAAGTGCATATTCACCAAATCCGGGGACAGGACAGCTTTAATAATCCTTGACCAACGGAAGCAAGTATAGTGGATGTATTTACTTACCACCACGAGGATAATGTATTGTTCTGCCAACTTCTTTCTATAAAATATATCTTCGACTCTTAAATCTCTAAAGCTGTATACAGCGCATCAGGAGGCCCATCAACAAATACTAAATTTCTTTATTGACCAAAATTAGTTTAACACAAAATTTCTATTTGACTTCACGTCAGGATATATACCTGTATCGCGGGCATCCAGGTTACGGATGTACAAAGTGAAGTAACAATTGAAGATCTAGGCTTGATTGTCAATTAAATATTTTCACTTATTAGATTTTTGAATAAAATAAATAGAAACCATGAAAATAAACTGGTATCAGAAGTTATTAATTATGGTACATTTTAAAAATGACATGCACATACAAATCCAACGCTGGTTATCATCGATTGGATGTCCATGGACGACAGTGTTCATTTACCACGAGGTGGACTGTCTGCTAGTTTAACACCTTAGCATAAAAAACTGTATAATATATTTTAATAAAATAAATAATTCCACACTCAATGGCCCACAATAGGATTCCCCGTGTCCTGGGTCCAGAGATATACAGAAAGAGAAGTACACACCCAGACCTATCTATTATTTAATAATTTATTCTTGTATGTATTTATATGGGTATATATATATATGTGTGTGTACTGTTAGTAGCCATTTTTAATGTTTGCACGATGCACAGCCCTTCAAAAAAGGTTAACAGGCCGAGACTGCCACTAGGCAGTAAGTCCGTCTTTTATACAATGTTTGTTTGTACACTAAAATATAAATAAATAATAATAAATAAATCTGTTTTTAATAAATGAATGTCCTGCCGGGGATAGAACTGGGACCTTTTGCACAGCGGGCAGGGTCACTACCAACTGCGCCAATCGGTCCCCAGTTATTAGGCATAAACATATACCACTTACATACCCATTTACAATTTTATACCATTAACCGGCACATCGTTTATTCATCATTAATACAGCCTCTCCTAGCATCTTTTATGATCTGCTCCATATTTTACTCATTTCAGCCTAAAAGAGGGCTTAATGGGTACGTTGTAATATGCGCAACGAGGAATGTAAATAAAAATTGTAATTCAGCGGGCCGTGTTGGGATACGGATGGATATTAATTACATGTACATTTTTTTTCGGCAACGATCCATCAAGGCTTTTGAAATATATTTTTGTAAAGAGTAGCCGTTACTGTTTTCGCTTCGGGTTAAATTAAAATGTACTTTCAATTGAAAAGTATTTTATACAATACTAGCGGTGCCAGCGACTTCGCTCGCGCAAACTCGTGATTCCCGTGGGAACTCCGCAATTGATCTGGATAAAAAGTACTCTAAATGTTAAATCGGCACATAAGCTATAACTATGTTTTGTATCAGCCTATAAAGTTCCATTGCGGGACACAGGCCTCCCCTAGTAAATCACTAGGGGTTTTCGGGCCGCGATTAACTATGCCTAGTTTTATTAAAATCCTTCCAGTAGTGGTATTCGTCCAGACAAGAATTCTAAAAACCATTGTTTTGGACTCTATATTATTCGTACTTACTATTGCAAACAATTTTCTCAAAAAATATTTCATGTACAGATAGGTTCTGTTACTATTTTATTATACGTATAGATTAGCTTTTGCACGCGGCTTAGTCCGCTGCTGGGTTTTGAATTGAAGTAATTTGTCCTCTATGGAAAAACTAATCGGTTTTCAGTTTAAGGTGTTCAATGTCGTTCTCCGGATTGTTGGCTACCATTGTCAATTTTCATTCGAATAGATAGACAAACAAATTTTCGGATTATTAAATACTTATCTAATACATAACATTTCGGAGGGGGAGAGTGCACGCTGCAATCCAACAGCCGCTGGGCGCACTCGACTGGCATCGTTACACCTCTCACACAGAATACTACCTTGAAATGTACCGCATTTCCCACTTTATCATATTCCCCGATGTATGTATTTCGGTAGTGAGTGAGATATGTCAGGGCCCATTCCGATCCTATCAATTCCCATGTCCAAAACTCTTTCTGCAAATCCATTCTTTCATCAACAAAGGTAGGCAGTGCATCCGGGAGCGTGCCAAAGTTTGTCATTTTGGACTAATGTTGACATGTATCGCGGATGTCTATGGGCATGCAGTTATGGGTATCCACTTACCACCAGGTGGACTGTATGCTCGTTTGCCATCTTCTTCTATAAAAAAAAAAAAGATAAATTTTACTATTCGCCTTAGGAGCATTTCAACGATAAAGATGTGTAATTATAATTAATTATATGTAATTACAATTATAATTGTTATTTTATTTAATTATGAACATAAATATATTAATAATGGGTATGACAATTTACTTGCGAAATTCGATTCGTGTTATTTAATTAATTAATGTACCTAAAAGGAATATATCTATTAACCCTAAAATCGCGGTGATCTAACAGGGTTCATGTTGAACGAATACTTAATATATTTTTAAAATCTGTCTGTTAACAACATGAGTGCAATAAAGAATTGAATTAGTGTGGATCTGTGTGCACTAATGTTTCTCAGCGACTTCGCACGCATAGGGTTCGTTTTTCAAATCAGTTTCGATATGCATAGCTAGATAACTTTAAGACGAGCATTTTTCTGACATATTTACTCATTTCTTCGAATTGAACTGTCAAAAAAATTTTTTTCTCCTTTTAGTTCGAAATTGGGTGAAATCGGTTCAGTATTTTCAAAATTATGACGGTGTAAACTTTCAA
The DNA here is from genome assembly GCA_914767545.1 of Sesia apiformis. NCBI lineage: Eukaryota > Metazoa > Arthropoda > Insecta > Lepidoptera > Sesiidae > Sesia > Sesia apiformis. The sequence goes on from OU611964.1 coordinate 1,762,520, forward strand.
AAAAATCCAAATAGATATGACGTGTATACATATAAACTATAGGGCTAAACTCGTTGGATAGGGCTCGTAAATCTCTACAATTTTTGTCTAAATATTTTTTATTTAAAACGTCTCGTACGTTTTCAAAAAAAAGTATTTAGACAAAAATATCCCATTGGTTATTTTTGTGAAACCACTCTCTGTGTATTCTACCGCTTATAAATATAAATATAACGAATGTTCTGGAGAGCTGTTCTATTTGATGCTAATTTCGGGTTTTTACCATCGCATCCCTCGTCATCGTCGTGCGATTCATACAATCTTTCTTGACAATGAGTCACTGCGTATAGTGCGATCATGAAGGCATTTTATACCGCGACACCGAAAGTTATGGAATGAACTGCCATCTGAAGTATTTCCGTTATGCTACAACATGGGGACCTTCAAGAGAGCTGTGAACAGGATTTTGTAAGGTCGGCAGTACACCCAGATGTCTGTGGGCGGCGGTGACCACTAACCCGCCCGCTAGTCTGCCATCACTTAATTAAAAAAAAATACAAGCAATAATCCAAGCAAGTTTCCATAGCAATAGAACATTATCCGACAATTAAAACAAGCCGAATGGTTTTATCGGGATAAATCGGGCCATGTCGCGGCAATTGAATTTTATTGTAACTGTCCAGTTTACGGGAACTGTGCACTTACAGCTCATCGAGCGTGACGTTTGATCCATTTATGACTTTGTGACGGCGAAATAAGAGTTTTTGGTTAAGGTGGAATGTACAAGGGTCGGAGTCATTAATCATTTATTGTTATCCAAGTACAACAGATGAAAGATATATGCCTCTTAGGGATGTGTTTATTTGCGTGTTTATCTAGGGTTTTCCTGTTATTTTTTTGTAGGATTGTTAACCTATCACACCATTTAATGGTAAGTATAATATTTTATCTTCCCATATACCACACCTATGCCCTCAAAGGTAATTCGTAGCAACGGCAAACAACATCAAGCGTTTTTTCGCTACGTTTTGATGTAGCACAAAATGCGAAGCGTTTGATACTTTATGTTTGATTTAAACACGTTGCGGAGTATTTGATACTTTCTGATGTACAATAATAATGAGCATTTCACTACTCTTGTATTTAGTGCCACTCCTAACCTCCAAATATTCATACTCCTTGGTAAATATACTTTGTATGAGTGTGTCAGCGGTATCACGAGTATGAAATATTATCATTGTCGCTCGTTCAAAGATATAAATTTTGACTACTACCTTAATAGCCATCACGTTTCCTTGTACATTACAAAATTGTGATATCCTGTGTGACAGGATTGGGAGAGGAAGACTACATGCTGCAATCCCAAGCCTCAACCGCTAGGGGCATTGACCAGGTGAAGTTTCCCCTCTCTCCTATAACAACCGTAAAATGTAACACATTGAACAGTTTATCCCATGTACGTAGATGTTTCGGTGGTAAGTGAGATATGCTAGAGCCCATTCCCATCCCATCTTATCCTATCCCTCAACATTTTCCCAACCCTCTCTCTAAATCCATACATACCTGCATACCAACTAATACTATGCAATCCTAATATATAAATACTTTATCCGGTATAATAATATCTAAAATATTTTAATTAGAATAGTTCTAATAATTAGAATAGATCTGAAAATTAGAATAGATCTGATAATTATAATTGATCTGTTAATTAGCATAGGTCTGTTAATTAGAATAGATCTGATAATTAGAATAGATCTGCAAATTAGAATAGATCTGATAATTAGAATTGATCTGTTAATTAGCATAGATCTGATAATTAGAATAGATCTGATAATTAGAATAGATCTGATAATTAGAATAGATCTGATAATTAGAATAGACCTGATAATTAGAATAGATCTGATAAATAGAATATATCTGATCATTAGAATAGATCTAATAATTAGAATAGATCTGTTAATTAGAATAGATATAATTTGCCCTACCATCCCATGTTATTATTATCAATATCTACGCATAAAATATATAATAAATTTTATAAAGTTTTCACTAGGAACAGAAACTTCTGTAAATTATTATTTGTGTTATTAACTTTTATGTGCCCACAGTTCCTGTTGTCATGCTCTGCTCAACCCGTTGTTGTACGTATTGAATACGCCTCTGAAGTACAACCATATAATACAACTATTATGTGCAAAGTAGGTTAACTGCTCACAATTAACATGCATTTGTGTTGGAGAGACTCCAACCGCTGTATAACTAACAAAAAGTTAACTTCATATAAGATTATATGCACACAAACCTAGGAAATTACATGAGCTGAATGAAATTACAATATTTATCAAGTCGTTTATCAATTACATCCTTTGTCGTACGACAAATGAACTCAGCATTACAATTTACATGTAAAGAATATAAAATTTGAACGCTACATCGCATTTAAATGTAATTATGTTTGTCTCTTGTCAACAAAACCTGGGCGATAAATTAGTGGGCTGCTTCCCCTGTAATTGAAACCTTACGAAAACAACTAAAAAATTTGTTACCCTCAGCGAGGGGAGCCTAATTAAAATGTTAATTTGTTTAGTCTTCTGTTAACGTAGTTCAAATAAACAATACGCAACAATTACTGCGCAATGCTTAAATAAGTGCTTAAATTCGGTTTACCACCGACCATATCAGAAAAGCCCCATTGCGTGACAGTTTTAAGGTAAAATTCAAAGACATTTACTAAAACGGAAAATATTGATTTGTCACAGGCTGACTTAAGTAGGTATTTGTATGTTTGTATGTATCTATCCATTTCTTTATATTGTGGAATTAAATTTAAATGATTTAAAATACTCACCGAGAAATAGTTTTAATTCAAAGTGACGCGCTGGTTTTTAAATAACTGTTTTTACAATGTAAATGATTGTATAAATAGAAAAGTGACACAGAATTTGTAATTAATAGTGAAACGTTATGTGTAATAAAAGTAATAATATGAATTTAATGTTTAATTAATATTTTTAAAAATGTACTACGAGCTTCACTTTGGCACGCTCATTGGGGATAAACACAACGAGACAAATGTATTTATTGCAACATCACATTTTGATTACCTATGTTTTGGCAAAATAAAGGTATGCGTCACTTAGTATTATATTTTTTCTTTATTAATTGTTATTGCATCTACCGGACGATTTCTGCGTAGCCCCAAGGTTGACTGGGAGATAATGCTTCAAAGCATTAAGTCCGCCTTCTGTCACTCTGAGCAATAAATAAATAAAATAATAATAGTAATAAATCAATTAATAATGATAATAGGATCAGTAAATGAAAAGAAATAAATTTAAGGTTGTAGTCTGTACGTGTTATACTCGTATAGGTAGATTGATAAATTGTGGGATAATAATTGATACACCTGGCTCGTGCGCATGTGGATCAACCGTGGATTAACCAACGGATTTAACCATTGGTTAAAATAAAACGCCTGAAGAAAATAATTGTTTTTAAATAAATATTTATTCAGATATTCGTTCAGATCATTCAGATAGTTGCATGTATTAGGCTAATCTTTGGTAAAACTATGAAAAATAATAAATGTTCTGTCATTGCTATTAATAAATAATGAAACTTCTCGTTAATAATTCCGTTCCAGTTTGTGGGTAGAACAATATTTCTATTTCCTGGTATTACCGAGGATTTAATAACGGTATCACGTGCCGAGTGGAAACAGGGACGGATTGAAAACTACTTTAATATTAAATTTAAAATTGCGATTCGACTACGCCTGTGGAAATTATTTCACCTCGCTTTGTTTTACGAGTGCCCAGTGAAGGTAAAACAGGCTGTATTCTGAAACGTGTTAATGGAAAATATTTTGAGTTTCAATTGCTAACTTTTGTATTAGTGACCCAGTAGGGCCACTAATACAAATTCAAGGTGACAAGCTAATGTACCCAAAATTGTTTCATTCTAGTACTTATTACAAACGCGTTAAGATACCGATGCAATACCTTCTCGCTGCTGACTTATACAATACGATATGAAAGATGTGTTATTTTGCTCTGTCTTTTGCTATTTACATTGGATTATGTTTTGGATGGGATGGGATGGGAAGTAGGTAGTATACTAGTAATGGGATGAGATATTTCCCTTTCCCATTATACTCGCCATTCAACAGGGTTAGATGGGATGTCATAGCGGTACCGAATATAATAAGCATTTTCTTAGAATAACTCTAATGTTAAATGGCTACATTATCTCAATATCGCTTAACGTCAGTTTACATGCAATAGCGATATTACCATTATAAAAGTTCCGGAGATAACAGCTGGACACGTTGTACCGTGGGTTGTTGTATGCTGACACTTATTAAGAGGACTACACAATAGATGGACTCAGCGAGGAAATTGTAAATACAACAATGTTGCAAAAACGGGAGAAGATCTCTCGAGTGCTAAAATACCGCCATTGAACCGCTAACCTAATTTAATTGAAGTTGAATTTTTGTTTGATTATTGTAAAAATGTGTATTAGGCTTTTTGTGGTTTAATAGTGTTAGTTTATTAAACTTCAAAGTGCCTTTTGTGGGTGGTGCTTGTTGTAATCAAATGAAAGCGTGGTACTGCGTTTTTCGTGTGCTTCCAAGGAGTCCTATTCTATTCTCAGTAAACCCACTATCGCTTTACTGAGCGACTCCTGACTTACTTCGACGCGACTGGACATTGGACAGGATACGTTTAGGGCTTTGAAATTGTCTATTATGAAGAAAACTTGATACTGGCAGAATGTGCTAGTTGTACCATAGCCATTATATGAAGATAAAAAAAGAACCTAACAATGTCGACTATGCAAACTATGCAATGTCGATCCGTTTCGGGATCTAATAACATTAATACTCTTTATTGCATTTGAGCGGCGATAGCCTAGGGGTATTTATTATTGACTCACATTCGTGCGGTCCTGAGTTCAAATCTTCGGCCCGTACACAAAATTCCTACTTAGCCTTTAACTACTTTGTACTTAGCCACAAAATGGATTTTTGAAAATTGTCACTGACTCGGCGGTGACGAAACCCGCATGCTCCAGAATAAAAAAACTAGAGTATGTGATCTACCAATCCACGCTGGACCCGTCTGGGGGATTACGGCCAGGAATCCCCCAGGGATTTACTAGGGGAGGCCTGTGCCCCGCAGTGGGACGTTATAGGCTGATACAAGTTATTGCATATATGACATATTTGATAATGATATAAATAACACGGTGTCTTGCACGACATACCCAAAACAAATGTGGACTGACTGTTTGCACAGTAACCAGCAATTGTATTGTTCACCGCTGGACGTATGCACATTATCTTGGATGACCTTAAAACGCCACTCTGTCCAAAAGAATTGACGTAAAAAATATAATTTCACATGAAGTCTAAAATCACCACAAGTGTCTCTTGAAATTCTATTATCCCGTTCACAATAGTGTTATTTTATTTTTCAATACTGCAGAATCGTCTCGGGCGTTGCTTTACCGGCGATTTTGCTCGATTGTACGCTTACTCGACTCGGAAATGTGTGATTTGGTTAACCATGAATGAAAAAAGAAGATTGTTATTGAGAAATAAATATTTTATATATATATATTTTTTTTATAAGGCGGCAGACGAGTATACGAGACGAGACGGTCCACTTGATGGTAAGTGGATACTGACGCTCATAGACATCCGCGATACATGTTAACATTAGTCCAAAATGAGAACGCTGCCTACCCATGGAGCTATAAGAATGGATTTGGAGAAAGGGTTGGGTAAATGCGGAGAGATAGGACGGGAATGGGCTCTGCCATATTTCACTCACTACCGAAACACGTACGTACATTAGGGAAATAGGATAAAGTGGGAAATGCAGTACATTTCAAGGCAGGCTTCTGTGAGAGAGGGGTAACGTGGCCAGTATTTTGTGTGACAGGTCAAGGTGGGAAATTACACAAATTGATCTGGCGGCTTAAGTCCAGCACCCGCTGGACTTCTAACAATGTTCTGCGACGGTTTCGAGCATAGCATATTATGAAATACTTAATACATATTTACTTAATACCTATTTCGTAAATAGGTAATAACTTTTGTGTTAAGCTTGGTTGTTCTAAATGAAAGTAAGGAATTCATGTAATTAAAATAGGTAAGAATAAAAACGTTTCAATTATTAAATCGGTAATTCAGTAGGGCTTATCTAGCAATATAATTTTCCCACGATCTCTAACGTTTTGTGTAGTTATTCCCGAGGGAAATTAAGATAGGTATATGAATTATTAATCCAATAGAAGCTGAAAGAACATAGTAAAGCAATCTGCTTAAATTTTAAGTTTTCTATTTAATTGTGATTTAAATTTACCCCCGCATATTAAAATTATTCTCTTGGGAAATGTTATCGTGATTTAAGTTAGAAAGCATTATGATGCAGTGCATTTATCTATGAAACGGTACTTACTTTATACCATTTTCTAATAATAAACAAATCTTTTGTTGATTATTAAACATTCATCAGTGAATGACGATTTTAGCGGTTTTTTAATTACCTAACATTCAAATACCCGATGCTGCTCGCTCCATATCAAGCGATTTGCTCTCGTACAAGCGTAGCTCTCGTAGCATTAATACGACTTCGTAGCAGCTACGCCGTAGTCGTGCAAACGTAACGTAAACATTCTTTTGAATAGAAGTGATGCATTATGGAAACATTAGCCATCTACTATGAATTATCGTAACTTTAATTGCATACTTTATTGGACACTTTAGTAATAATTTTAGTACAATATAACTTTAGTATAATTGAAATTCGACAAAGAGCCAAAGTTACCGACATAGCTTAATGAATCGGCAAGTTGACGTGGCAGTGACGACTCAATTAGCAAAACTTAGAAAATACTTATTTTGTATAATAGATGGCGGCAGACGGGTATACAGCCCACCTGATGATAAGTGGATACTGTCGTCCATAGACGTCCGTGATACATGCAAACATCAGTCCAGAATGACAAATGTTGGGCCGCCCCCGGATGCGCTGCCCACCTTTGCAGATTAAGGAGTGGATTGGGAGAAAGGGTTGGGAAAATGGGGAGGGATAGGATAGGATGGGATGAGAACGAACTCTGGCATATCTCACTCACTACCGAAACACGTACGTACCCTATACGCACGTACGTAGTTGACTAAAAAGTGTTTTTTGTGCGTAATGTTTGTGATAAACCAATGAAAGCATAGTACTACGTTTTTCGTGTGCTTCCAAGGAGAATCAGTACACCTACTGTCACTTCACTCAGCGTCTCCTGACTTACTTCTACGGGACTGGACATCAACAGCATACATTTTAGTCTTTGAAATTGTTTATTACAAAGAAAACTTTACACTGGCAGAATGTGCTAATTGCACAATTGCCATATATGAAAGGAAAGAAAAAATAGTAAAACGTCAAGTTTTCGAATCTCTATAAAACTCATCTTGTATCCAAACCCACTTTTTAATACAATTAATATAATTTACGTGCAAGAGTAAAGCCATAAAATGCCTAAATGTTAACTGGTGGTAAGAGATCGTAAAAAAGGCCAAAGTCTCAAGAAAGTCACTTACAAGTTGGGAAAACACTTAAAATTTAAACATAAAACATGTTGAACAAGAGTTTGTGTGCAAGTTCAAGTAAAAAACTCATTTTTGTGCTTCGTGAGGCTGGAGTATTTTATTTGTTTACTTTGTTGTTTATCAAACGTCGAACCAATGATTAAAATACCGGTTTAAAAAACCGGCGAATAAAGGTTATAATCCGTACACAATCTGTCACCGGTATAATGCAAAGGCTGAGAGTACAACCGATTCTACTAATTATCACAATAGGTTCTCTTTCCATTGTGAAAATTAATAGATTATTGTTCATTTCTAGTATATCTATTATTCTGCGCGCAGTCACGTAAAATAAATACACTCGTTGAAACCACCGGGCGCCGCGCTCCGACGTCTAGGCGCTCGATCATAATGACCCTACTGAGTAATGAGCGCTGCGAATGTTTTAGATAGAACAACAAAATTTTCGGTGATAATTTCTAGAATAAGGGTCACCTTTGGATATTTTTTATTGATAAAAAGTACAGTCGAGCAGACAATTCATCTGGCGGATACTGTCTCCTTGCGACTGCCGTTGTGTTATATGCCAATAGCAGTCAGGACAGGGATTCTAAACTTTAACATCAATCTTCATAGTTGTCGTTCGTTTTGTGGAGTAGAACAGCCCCAGAAAGGGGAGAGTGCTTATGGGACACAGGCAAAAGAGAATACTTGTAGGGAGGCAGAGCAGATACGCGCCGCAAATTAAAACTTAAAATTTAAACATTTTAACTTTTAAGCCCTAGCAGGCGAACGGGGCCCGTACCTTCCGACGATTTGGTCCGTATAACCAAAAGGTTGGTAGGACCATGGGTGGAGGTGGGTAGTTGTCGTTCTAACTTCCCTAGTCGAAGGTTTGCATCCAGCAATCGAAAGATTCACGGTATGGTATAATTTTTTTCGAATTTCTTTTTTTACAAATAAGTGGAAGAAATAGTGATTTCTCTTAAACCCAAATCGTTACGTGTATTTCATTAATAGTTTCGAGTAAAGAAATAAGTTATACGTGACAATTATTTTTATTTCTTACACAAGAAAGCAATGGAATTCATAAGAGCATTAAACAACCTCACAAATGCCATGTAGAAATTAAAATATTGTATTTGGTATATTAATTAATCTATACATATAATAAAAACGTAATAGAGCCGTGTCTGTACATGAAATTTAAAAAAAAAAAAATCATTGCAAGTGTACTCTACGAACGATACAGAGCCCAAAACAACCATTTTTAGATTTTTGGCTGTTTGTTTGTCGGTCTGTCTATCTGAACTCGCATCGCGTAAAAGCTACCAAACGGATTTTAAGGAAACTTGGCCCAATCATACGTTATTTACCGGGTTTACATTTAGAGTACTTTTTATCCCAGTCTGTTATAGAATTCCCACGGGAATCAGTCTAAAGACCATGCCAACAAAGTCGCAAGCACCGCAAGTGAATCAAATAATCGTTTATTGAATCATTTAATTTGATCGAATTTTTATTTAATATTTTTTTTACTTATAATAATACCAAGGCCATTGCTGAAATTCTAGTAATTTAAAAAGACCTTTTTAAAACTTCTAGCATAACAGAAACCTTTGTAAAAATTACAACACAATACAGCAAAACTTAAGGCAATTTGGAGCGTATTGCTTGTGTAATATAAAACTGTCGCTGTGATGGATAGCCCGCATCACGCGGCAAGGTTGTGGCGTCAGCGTCATGCGGCGTGTCATACACGTGGCCCGAGTAATAAGCGAGGAGCGATGACACTCTCGCCGATCGGCACATTCGCGATACTAGAGTTAGAGTATGAGAAGAGTTGTAAAGTCAAAGAAGAACTCGAACGATTGCAAGCTTTTTTGCATTCCTAAATGAGAAATGAATTATTACTGCGATTTTAAAGATCTTATTCCTTGCTTATTTATTTGCGTACACGAATCTACAGCAAAACAGAGAAATAAGTAATTGAAATAGTAGAATCCGTTATTGGCAATAAATATTAATTTTAATATTTAGGGAAGGTGTACCCAAGCCCCGACCCAAGACTATGTTTCAGTGTGCGTGTGTGTGAAAGGGAATGAAGCGAGTACGAAAGTATGTAAGTGAAAAACTAAAGATAAAAAATATGTATGTGTGTGTGTGTGCTCGCGTGCGTGTGTGCACGGGTGTGGCAGTATAAGCAGGGTGTTGCCAGGTTAGGCTTAGCTTACATGGAAGAGTTTAATAATTAGGCATGAAAATATTTTGTTAATGTTAATATTTATTTTCGAATATAAAATGAAGGATATCATATTGCTCTAAGTGAATGAATAAGTTTGTTTTACAACGTTGTATTTGTAGTTGGCGCTGCCTAACCGTTTATTGGATACATTTATAATGCACTGGAGTTTGTAAATACAAAAAGATTGTCCAATAGTCCGGATTCAGTGCTGACAGCGTAACTGTCAACATTGTCTTTCCGTTGTTCCGCGTATTTAATTAATAAAGTCGACAAAAGTGCTCCAAATTAAGAACTATTGTGATTATTTAGTGCCCTAGAACGTTAAAATACTCTGTGCTAGTTTGTAGATTCCGAATATTGACGGTTTAGTGCTATAAGTGTTAGTTTTAAGTTTGCGGAAGGACGCCATACCTAAAGCTAAGATTCTTTGTTTGTTTTCGTCTATTTTTCCCTTTTATACCCTTGTGCATGCTTGCCTTTCATTCTTGCACACTTTGTGTACATATTTATAAACAATTATCCATCTTTTAGTGCTTTATTTTCCATTTTTATTTTCCATCGTTGTTAAAACTGAAAGCGAAAGTTGGGTAGTCGGAAAGTGAGAGTGACCCGTTGAGAGAAATATTTGACTTACATTGTTCATTTTAAGTACATTGCGCCTTGGTGCGGTGAGGTTTGGCGCTGCCAGTGTCCACACTGACAGCGCTGACTGACAGTGACGTCCCACTGACATTGACACCTGATAGGTGTCGGGTAATGACATGTGACAGGTGACTTTGATATACGTCTCTGTCATCGACCGGTGGACGCTATCCACTGCTGCGCGTGTGTTGAACTTTCATTGCTGCGAATTAGACCTACAATTTATACGCTCACAGACTAAATAATTTCCCTTCTTATCTGCGTTTTTATACATATTGTGTTCTCAATTTTACAACTGCGATCTCCGGGTCGGCGACAATGTCGTCGGACTCGGAGTCAGAGCGGGGGGCTTTCAAGCCCAGAAAATCAATTAGCCGCACACCACCAAAGGCGACCCAGCATCCACCACGCGCGTCGGGAACCACGAAACGGACCAGGGAGTCCCCTGGTGAGGCAGGGGGCCCGAAGAAGAAGCTGGGGACCACACCCGGGCGGACCCTGGCGCCCCCTCCCTCGCTCATACTAACGAGGGGTGATGACAGCAGCCCGTTTATGTCTGCTACATCAATGGGTAGTGATGAGGAGACGGTAGATGTTTTTGACGACCTGCACACGTGCTCTGGCAGGCAGGTGCTGCACAAGGCTCGAAAGGTGGTCAGGATGATCTCGGACCTGACCACGGGAGACAAGAGCAAGCTGAACAAGGCAGATATTCGCGCCGTCAATGTGCTGGGCCAGGACGTCTTAGCTATCGTGGCCCACCTACAGATCGAACTGATGGAAGCTAAGCACAGTGCTGCCAGGGCACAGCGGGAGGCCGAGCAGCTCAGGCAGGAGTTATGTCAGGAAGAAAACAGAAGGAAAATGGCAGTGACACAGCAGTCTGCACCACCCACGGCGGCCATGGACTATGCGGCAGTGCTGAGGCGTGGCAGGGGTGCAGCTCTACAGCCCCTGCCAAGATCTAAGGGCCCCACCCTGGCCTTCTATCCGGCCGCTGATAAAGTGGAGACTCTGAAATCGGCGGAGGACACCAAACAGGAGCTCAAGAAAACTGTGGACCCACGGAAGGTGGGCGTCCAGGTGGCGGGACTACGCAAGGTAGGGAACGCCGGGATAGTGGTGCAGACCACATCGCAGGCGGCCACCGACAGGCTCCGGAAGGCAGTACCTCCCACACTACGGGTCACGGAGGCGAAGCGACGTCTGCCGCTGGTCGCGCTTAGGAACCTAGAGGGCGACCCGGAATACGCAGCCACACTTGAGACGCTGCATCAGCAGAACTTTATCGAGAATGAAAAGTGCTCTCTGGCTGATCTTCAGAAAGGGACGAAGTTGGCGTTTAAGCGCTCCAGGAAAGATCGGCGGTCGACCACCATGGTTCTGGAGTGCTCCCCAGCGATACGCGACATATTGACAGCCAGGGAGCGTGTTTATATAGGCTGGGAGGTCATTGAGGTCTGCGATTACCTGTCGGTGACTTGTTGTCACAAGTGCCAATTGTACGGGCATCCGGAGAAACTATGCAGGGCTACAGAAACGACGTGCGCCAATTGCGGCATCACCGGGCACCGCGAGGCAGAATGCAGCTCCAGGGTGCAGTGCTGCGCCACCTGCAAGCGCTTCGGGCACAAGGAGGCTAGCACTCATAAGACGGCGGCCCGAACATGCCCGGCGCGAGTGCACGCGGAACAGAGGGCCGTCTCGATGACGCATTATGGCTAGCCTCTTCAACACCACACAACTTCACATCGGGCAGCTCAACTTGGCGGGGTCAGCGGCGGCTACGAGGGAGCTCCCAGCCACCGTTCGCGAGATGGGCCTGGATATTGTTCTGGTTCAGGAACAATACTACCAGGCCCGGGATGGCGGCTCCAGGATAATCCAATGTGGGGACCAGCCGAAAGCTGGAATCTATATCGGCAGCAGCAAGATCACGTGTGTGGTGCTTCAGCACCTAAGCGGCACGCACACAGTCTGCTGCCACATTGTTGCTGGCGACCTAGAACTGTACGTCATATCGTGCTATTGTCAATATAGCCACGATATTGACGTGCACCTGGATGGCCTGGAGTCAATCTTGGACAAGCTGCGAGGGAAGCGGTGCCTGATAGGCCTCGATAGTAATGCACACTCTCCAATGTGGTATTGCCGTCCGCAGCAATATACCGGCCGGGGTCAGGACGCGGACCACAGGAGGTCCAGGATGGAAGGTTTCATCTTAAGCCGGTCGCTTGTGCTTCATAATGTGGCTGGCCAGCCATCGACCTTCTACGGACCGAATGGGGAGTCGAATGTGGACTTGACCCTGTCGACGAGGGGAATGGCGGTGACTGATTGGAGAGTGTGGGAATCGGCCAGTTCTAGTGACCACCGGCTCATCACGTTTCGCATTGGTGCACGTGGCCCTGCTCGGTGTGCAGAGCCAAGCGAAGAGCCCATGAGGTTTCGGGACCGCGGGGTATGCTGGGAGCGATTTCGGTCTGGAATCCATGTACGAATGGGACGACTGGTTTTGCACAAGCCCGCTCCTGAATTATGTAGAGATTTCACGAATGTGATAGTAAGAACGGCGCGAGAATGTTTGGGAAAGAGAGAAAGTGACAAGGAAGCGGGCTATGAATGGTGGAATCCGGAGTTGGATAAACTCCGGAAGGAGTGCATGGGTACAAGACGCGCGTGGCAGAGGCTGCGGCGTCTCGGGGGAATTAGAGAAGAGAATGCTAAGGCAATATTTCACGAGATAAGAGCACGATATAGAAGAGCGATGGAGGATGCTGAATCCTCATATTTCAGGAAAATCGCGGATAGTGGGAACCAAGACCCATGGGGCTTGGCGTACCGGGAAGCTGGCGGCTGCGTTCGACCACCTAGCAATATTATAAATGGCCTGAAATATGCGGAGGGGCACGCCGGGAGTGTTGACGTGGCCATGGGCGGCCTGGTCCGGGCTCTGTGTCCCGATGACGATCAGTCAAGGGACTCGGAGTATCACCGATTGGTCCGCCTTGTGGCGTCGTTCCCACCCTCCGGCTCCGATGCGCCTCCACCGACCAGCGAGGCTCTGGGTGGAATAGTCAGGCGGCTGCCTAACACGGCACCGGGACTAGATGGCCTCTCGGGGAGGATTCTTAGGCATGTATGGGCGGTGGCAGCAGCGGAATTTTCCGCTGTTGTCGCCAAGTGTGTAAGGGAGGGTGTATTTCCGGACGTATGGAAGAATGGACGCCTGTTAGTGCTGCCAAAGAATAATGGAAAGTCACTGACAGATCCGAAGGCCTACCGCCCGATCACGTTGCTCCCTGTACTGGGCAAAATTTTGGAACGAGTACTCCTTCTGAGTGCTCCACAGATTGGCAACCAGATGTCGGAATGCCAGCACGGTTTCACCTCAGGCAAATCTACGGTAACGGCGCTCAGAACAATTATAGGCGCGACTAAGTATTCTACTGCAAAGTATGTACAGGCGATTTTCTTGGACATCTCTGGCGCCTTCGACAACGCCTGGTGGCCGATGATAATGGTCAAAGCCAAAAGGGGAGGTTGTCCGCCAAACATCTATAGGATGTTGACGGACTACTTCACCGACCGTCGGGTGGGCCTTTTCGTCGGGGACCGGGTGGAATGGAAGGTCTCCACTATGGGATGTCCACAGGGATCGGTGTTGGGACCCACGCTCTGGAACCTCCTAATGGATGACCTGCTTCGGTTACCGCTCCCGCCGGGAGTTCAGCTCGTGGCTTATGCGGACGATGTTACGGTCCTCATCGAGGCACAATCGAGGGCAAATATCGAGAAAATGGCGGTAAGTGCATTGCAGCGCATCAGCGAGTGGGGGGTCCGCAATAGACTGGAGTTTTCCCCTACAAAGTCATAAACAATGACCATTAGGGGGAAATTCCAGAGACGACCCACTATCAGGTTCGGTGGTGCTTCGGTGGGGGCTGTCTCATGGGCCAAAATTTTGGGGGTGGTGATAGACGCACGCCTATCGTTCGTGGAGCATGCGAAATACATAGGTGAAAGCAGCAGTAAATCATTCGGGAAGATGTCCCGGGTGTCGGCCTCATCGTGGGGAATTCGATTCCGGGGTCTCAGGATCTTGTACCGTGGTACGTATGTGGCGACACTCACCTATGCCGCGGCGTGCTGGTTTGAGCGTGCGTCCTTGCATGTAGTTCGAAGCGTCCTTCTGCGCACTCAGCGGCCTTCGTTGATCCTATTGACGAAGGCATATAGATCGGTCAGCACGCTCGCCCTACCGGTACTGGCGGGCGTGCTTCCAGCGGACCTTGAGGTGGTCCGCGCTGGCAGGATGGATCTGGCGCGTTTACTTGCGACCAGGGAGGAGGCGCGTGCTGGGAAACAGGCCATTTGGAACGAGACAGTGGCTAGCTGGCAGGAAAGGTGGGTTGGCGAGAGCAAAGGCAGAGAGCTGTTCAGGTTCTTCCCGGACGTGGCGGTTCGACTCAAGTCGCGTTGGGTCGAACCGGACTATGAAACTTCCCAGATACTCACTGGGCATGGCTGCTTTCGAAAGCGACTGCATGATATGAAGCTGTGTGAGAGTAGTCAGTGTGAGTGTGGCATGGCAGAGGAGGACTTGCACCATGTTCTATGGTCCTGTCCTCTATACGAGGAATATCGACGGAGCATGCTAGAGAGGATTGTATGGCGGGAGGAGGGACCGGCATACTACTGCGACCTCGTCTCCTCCGAAGCGAACTTCCGCGGGCTCAGAGAGTTTGCACACCGATGGCACAGGAAAAGGAGCCCGAAAGAGCTGTTCGGCACTGAAGTCCATCGTTTTGTGGAGTAGAACAGCCCCAGAAAGGGGAGAGTGCTTATGGGACACAGGCAAAAGATAATACTTGTAGGGAGGCAGAGCAGATACGCGCCGCAACATAGCCCTAGCAGGCGAACGGCGCGTACCTCCCGACGATTTGGTCCGTATAACCAAAAGGTTTGTAGGACCATGGGTGGAGGTGGGTGGCCGTGATCGTCTAGTGGTTAGGACCCTACGTTGTGTCCAATAGTGTAGGAGCTCTGGCATATTTCGCTCACTCTCGAAACACAATATCAACCTATAACGTCACAGTTCAGGGCGCAGACCTCCCTAGTAAATCACTAGGGAGTTCCGGGCCACAAAGGCAAAAAGCAAGCAAAGTGTGAAGATGTCATCGATTGTGCTGTTAAAGGAAGTTATTGGCTATTTCGCAAAGAGTATTCATTAAAAATTGACATCGACTTGGAGGAGTGCCGAAAATCGAAAATATTTAGGACCCAGTATATTAGTCATTACTATAATGATATATAATCATCATCATTCATCAATATATCAATTCATATCGCGACAAAGTAGTGTCTCTACAAAAAATATTAAAAAAAAAAATCAATTTGTATAAACTATGAATGAATGATACAAAGCTAATAACAACAACATTTATTGTTGTTATATTCTGTTTATTTCTCTTGAAGATGTAATTGACTGTTTTTTAGGAGGAGAGTGCATGCTGTATTCACACAGCCGCTTGGAAAGTATTGCATTTCCTACCTTATCGTATTTCCCCAATGTACGTACGTGTTTCGGTAGTGAGTGAGATATGCCAGAACCCATTCCCATTCCATCCTATCCCTTCCCATTACCCAATCCACTTCTTAATTTGCAATGGTAGGTAGCACATCCGCGGGCGTGACAACCTTTGTCATACAAGACTGATGTTGGCATGTATCGCGGATGTCTATCGACGACAGTATCCACTTACCATCAGGTGGACTGTATGCTCGTATGCCGTCTTTTTTCTATAAAAAATGTACCTAATCTATTAATAAAATAAATATATATCTGGAGTTCGGAAAGAAATGTTAGAATTTTCGTCTGTCTGTCTGTCAGTCTGTGTGAATGTGCATCACGTAAAAACTATTGAACGGATTTCAATGAAACTTCGCATAATTATAACTTATGTACCGGGATGACATTTAGAGTACTTTTTATCCAGATTACATCAGATACTTATAGACAAACAGACATTCATACGTATAGACATGTAACATCGTGTAATAAAATTGCAACAGAGCCGTGTCTAAACATAAAATATTTTTTGAGAAAAGTCATGTCACTATAAAAAAGTAAATATGTGATACAGAATCCAAAACAACATTTTTTGGAGTTTTTGTCTGTCTGTTCGTCTGTCTGTCTAAACGTGCATGCCGCAAAAACCGAGGACGGATTTTAATGAAACTTGGCATCGTGATAACTTATTTAGTGTACTTTTTATTCAGATAAATTTTGAAGTTTTACGAGAATCATAAGTTTGCGCGAACAATGTCGCTGGCACCGCTAGTTTATAAATAAACCGGTTTCTATCTATAAAACCGCGTAAGTAAAGTACTCGAGCCACACAGCAGTACTTGGAAGTTTCTCCCAAAGTCTTATGGAACTTGTTGCTTTGAGGGAATTTTCTCCTGAAACTGCGGGACGTATTTAAACAAGCCGGTATCTATGGTTGGGAAACTTGTGAAGTTTTACCGCCCGCGCCACCGGCAGAAACTTAATTTCGACTAAAAATTAAGACACGCTTTGATATCGCGGGACTATGGCGTCGAAGTTTCGACTAGACTTAGACGTTATTTTGCGAAGTACTCGCGGCTTTCGTTGATGATATCGAAGTGCAAGTTTTGTCTAGTTATGATTACTTTGAGGGATCTTATAAGGCGGTAATGTGTCCCTATGCCGACGCGGTTACCATTTTCATATTATTACATGGTAAACACGTCGGCCGGCTTTAGAGCATCTCTACACCCTCTTACCTACCCTCCACCCTACTACATCATCTCTTATCGTCCAATGTTGGACACGGGCCTTCTTATGCATATTCTCCTGTGCAAGATCGATATTTGGCCTTAAAACGTTACGCGTTAGCTAGTCCACTCTCTTTGAGGTGGTGTGTATTAGTGATATTTGGCCTTAGACGCTTCGCGTTAGCTAGTCCACTCTCTTTGAGGTGGTGTGTATTAGTGATATTTGGCCTTAGACGCTTCGCGTTAGCTAGTCCACTCTCTTTGAGGTGGTGTGTATTAGTGATATTTGGCCTTAGACGCTTCGCGTTAGCTAGTCCACTCTCTTTGAGGTGGTGTGTATTAGTGATATTTGGCCTTAGACGCTTCGCGTTAGCTAGTCCACTCTCTTTGAGGTGGTGTGTATTAGTGATATTTGGCCTTAGACGCTTCGCGTTAGCTAGTCCACTCTCTTTGAGGTGGTGTGTATTAGTGATATTTGGCCTTAGACGCTTCGCGTTAGCTAGTCCACTCTCTTTGAGGTGGTGTGTAAGAGCGATATTAGCCTTAGACGCTTCGCGTTAGCTAGTCCACTCTCTTTGAGGTGGTGTGTAAGAGCGATATTAGCCTTAGACGCTTCGCGTTAGCTAGTCCACTCTCTTTGAGGTGGTGTGTAAGAGCGATATTTGGCCTTAGACGCTTCGCGTTAGCTAGTCCACTCTCTTTGAGGTGGTGTGTAAGAGCGATATTTGGCCTTAGACGCTTCGCGTTAGCTAGTCCACTCTCTTTGAGGTGGTGTGTAAGAGCGATATTTGGCCTTAGACGCTTCGCGTTAGCTAGTCCACTCTCTTTGAGCTGGTGTGTAAGAGCGATATTTGGCCTTAGACGCTTCGCGTTAGCTAGTCCACTCTCTTTGAGGTGGTGTGTAAGAGCGATATTTGGCCTTAGACGCTTCGCGTTAGCTAGTCCACTCTCTTTGAGGTGGTGTGTAAGAGCGATATTTGGCCTTAGACGCTTCGCGGTAGCTAGTCCACTCTCTTTGAGGTGGTGTGTAAGAGCGATATTTGGCCTTAGACGCTTCGCGTTAGCTAGTCCACTCTCTTTGAGGTGGTGTAGTTCCCCAGGGCTTGTGATAGACGCTTTGTTATCCCTTTCAATAAAATAAGATACATTATTTACGTGAATTATTTACATAAAATTTGATCATATATTATTACACCAATACGTTATAATTTTGTTTATCACAATATTGGTTGAGTATCGAGTTCTATTCTGTAAGCGAAAATAGATAACTGTAGCGGAACGAAGTCTTACAAGGATGTAATATTCAATATACAATCATCCATCAACACAAAATGTTGTTATTGCCTATTTTCGGATGTACTACTGATATCATAAAGATGATTATCGCTTGCACATAAATGCCAAATGTTTTGTTTTTATTTTTCAATAGTCACATGATGGTAAGTGGTCACCGCCGCCCTTGAACGTTTGCTGCATCAACTCTCTTGAAGAGCCCCATGTCTCAATTAATATATTTTATATTCTGATTTTTAAGAGCACACATTTGTAAATATTGGAAACGGTGAGGGCAGTTGAGAAGTTCGCTATGTTTAGACAGATAGATAGATGGATAAAACTCTTTATTGCACACCAAAAACAAAACATTGTATACATAAAAATGCACAAAAGGCGGTCTTATCGCTGACAGCGATAGTGAAGGCAAGATATCCGGTCATGTAACCCGTGATTTTATGACATTTAGATATTTCGTGAAAACACGGGATAAGGCGTAGATGCGACCTCTAATTTTTTTATTATAACACGTAAAAGGAATTTTACAAGACCGATCTTAGTTCCTCAATACAAGTTCAACGTTCAATATCTCCCAAGACAATGAGGAAATATAAAGGCATCTATAAACTTACACGACCTATACTCGTAAGTTACACGAGTCGCGTGAGAACACTTAAGCGTGTATTCATCGCACTGGCATTGTCAAAGTAATCCGACTCAAATTGCCCCTTTGTCATCTTGAAAGGGCCCTTGTACGGATTGATAGCTACACCGTACACCACCTTTGTGTTAGCGTTATTGTAAAACTAACACTTAATTTTTAATAACCACGTATGTTATTATGTATGATTTTTAATATGTGTTATCATAATTATTATGTTTTTAAGTTTTGTTTTTCCTCCCATTCCTGCGGTAAATTTCACTAACTCGCGCTTGTTGCCCAACAAGAGCGGACGATAATGAGGTGATAATGTGTGTAATATGAGATGATAAAATGATGACGGAAGTGTGTCTGAGAGTGTCGCGAGTGTCGGTAGGAGTGTTATGTGTGTATGGGGAGAAGTTTGCGAATTATTCATGTTCGGAAACTTCGTTGAACTTTTGATTAAGTGGTGTTAGATATATTCTGGACTCTGTTTCTAGAGATGGAATGAGATAGGCGCGCATAATAAAAATGTTCATATCTTCAGATCATTTTTTGCAGGGTTATCAGTGGCAATTGTCTACTGGACAACACCCTCGAGAGAAGTAGATGTGTCCATAGAAGAAGGACTATATTTATTATTATTATTTCGATTTATTTCTTGGTTTATTGGTAGTAACCAGCTCTTATATCGTCCACTGCTGGACATATGCTTTCTTAGTCACATTGTCTTATGCTGAGAGATGTATGGCCTTGAAACGACATGCCGGCCAAGCAGATTGGCGAATCCACTCTATGTATTAGATACTTCTTCATGGCTTTAATATTGTCGAAAGTTCATTTTGTAGTAAAAGGCAACTCTTAGTCACTTTTTACGACATCCACGGCAAAAGGTGGGGTGGTACAATAGTAAAGCCAGCCGACACCATTCGGCCTCATATATATATTTATTAGGTATTCCATAATTATAATTGATACGTACATTAATTGTTCTTATTATTGTAATTATATTTTTATTGTAAACATATTTTTATCTAGCACATCCATACGAACGTCACTGTGGGTTTCTGCTAAAAATCAGCCTCGGAAATCATTCAGTGGTTTCATACATAATGCTGAACTATTTAATAACACCGTGTTATTATTTTTAAAGTGTTGGTAATCAATTACGATACCATGCCATCAGCCTGTGTGTCTCCATTGCTAGATATGGCCCTCTCCACTACACACGATCCTCGGCTCTTTTCATCCAACCACCACCGGTGAACTTCTGCAAGCCGTTCGTCTACTTGGGCGGAGGGCGTCTCATACTGCGCTTCCAGGTACGTGGCCTCCGCTCGAGGATTCGTCTACCCCATCGGTTATCGGTCCTGCGGCAAATATGACTTAGCCCACTGCCACTTCAGCATGCTGATTCTGTGAGCTGTGTCGGGTCTTTGGCGAATCTCTTGGTTTTAGTAATTAATTACCGACACAAATTAGAAATTAGTTCCCGGTCCGGTTGAATAATTCTTGTGATGTTTTCCACAAAAGATTCGTAAAATTTTCAAGTCATCCAACTCAGAATTATTGAACACAATCGTATGATTTCACGCTATGTGAATTGATGGATTACACCTTTTTATTCTTTTCTTATAGGGCAATTAGGCTATTGGTACATCGTGTCAGTCAGACGAGTTATATTTATTTATTTTTATACTTCGTTGCACAATATCCTATATCCTTGGAAACACACGAAAAATGTATGTTTTTTTTATGGACGAAGGCGGCTTACGAGCATACCTGATGGCAAGTGGATACTGTCGCCCATAGACATCCGCGATACATGCCAACATTAGTCCAAAATGACAAACGTTGGCACGCCCCCGGATGCGCCGCCTACCTTTGGGAGATATAGGAATGGATATAGAGAAATGTTTTTTTATCCTTTACTATAAAACAAATTGATTACGACAAACATTTATTTAATTATCACAATATTAATCATCATCATCATTTCAGCCCTTGGACGTCCACTGCTGGACATAGGCCTCCCCCATTGTCCGCCATTTAGACCTATCGGCAGCGACCTGCATCCAGCGGGTGCCCGCCACCTTTATGAGGTCGTCTGTCCAATATTAATAAACTATAATTATTAAACCTCAAACGCCACAATACACAATTTATGTAATAAACAATAACTCGATTTCGCTTCTTCAGTTCCCGCCAAATAGTAAATTTACATACCATAGTTTCTATACCCTATGTTTCTGCAGAGCTGTCATGATATTATTTTCTGACGATTGTTTACTCTTTGTTTTTTTTTGTATTAACCGTAACCAGTTTTATTAATATTCACTCGTGGACATGGTCCAAGCACATTGCCGTGTGCATGAGGGATGTATATCCTCAAAACGCCGCGCTGCCCAAGCGGGTTTGCGAGTCCAGTCCTTCAGAGTTGGTGTAGTTTCTCATAGCTTGTGGTAGCCGCTTTATTACCCCTAGCCGCCTTTTACAACATCCACGGGAAGAGATAGGATGGTGCTATTCTAAAGCCCACCAACACCACGCATCCATAAGCAATGAATATGCATCACTCGTATTTACTTTTTCCAAGATATTGATTGATAGTTAATGATTTGTTTATAATTTTCAATCGTCACGCAGGATAATTACAAAATGGGCGTTCGACAGTATCAATAATCTGGAATGGGTGGCATGAGAGGCGTGAGTAGACATGAGAGACATGTGGTGTGGACGCGGATCGTCAATCATCCGCTGACAGGCTTTATACGCCGATGATATTCGCAGTGTAACGGGTTTCACTTGTTTTTAGGGTTCTTTGATGTCTGAGAACCTCTCTTAATTAAAATGTACTTTAAGGGTGTTGGAATTGATTGTTAGATAGGGAAACAATGAGTAATTACATTTAATAAAGGGAAAATTAATTTTTTTTCTTCTTTTTTTGTGTAATTATTTAATAATAAGTGCGTACATGCAAATTTTGTTATGAAGCATTACAAAACTTCTCTGTTCATCGTAATGCCATAAACCGTGGCAAACAGTTTGCAAAGGGTGGTATAATTTAATAAAATTTTATACAGTTGGTGTTTGGTAGAGGGAGAGTGCGTGCTGCATTTCCACAGCCGCTGGGCGCACTCGATTGGCCATGTTACCCTTCTCTCACAGAAGACTATCTTGAAATGTACTTACTGCATTCATCGTATTTCCCCAATGTACGTACGTATTTCGGTAGTGAGTGAGATATGCCAGAGCCCATTCCCATCCCATCTTATCCCTTTCCATTTTCCCAACCCTTTCTGTGAAATCATTCCTTAATCTGCAAAAGTAGCCAGCGCATCCGGGGGAGTGCCAACGTTTGTCATTCTGGACTGATGTTGGCATGTATAGCGGATGTCTATGGACGACAGTATCCACTTTCCATCAGGTGGACTGTATGCTCGTTTGCCGCCTTTTTTTTTATAAAAAACAGGTATGTGAGAGACACGGACTGCGAGCGTTGTTAATTTTATTGTGTTTCACACGGGAACGCGTCATGGCTATAGATGAACACGGGCTACATCTATAGAATGCTACAAAATTCATAATTATTGCGTCTTTGAGTGCTAATAAAAAATATGTGAAAAAATTAATAATTACTTTAATTTATACTTAGTCGATAGATTTAATATCCATAAATTAAGTCTGTTGATTATTTAACTAATTTGGGAAAGGGAAGGTGCATGCTGCACTCACGTAATGGCGGTATCGCGGATGTCCACGGGCCACAGCATCCACTTACCATCATGTGGACTGCATGCTCATCTTCCTTCTTTCCATAAAAAAAATCTCACAGTCGCTGGGCACTAGCCAACTATCCAACCTACCCTCCACTAGCCAAGTTAGCCCTCTCTCACATGAGGCTACTGTAAAATATACTGCATTTCCCATAGGGATCATAGGAATAAGGATCATTCCCATCATTCCCATAGGGATCATTCCCATAGGAATAAGATAGGGATCTTATTCCCCCTATTGTATGTACTCGTTTCGGTAATGAGTAAGATGTCCTCTTGAATCCCATCCCATTCCATCCTAGGGTACTATGCCATCGAATGGAGATTATAATGGAATGAAAGAAACTCTTTAGACTCTTGACTCCTCACTTCACCCTATTCCCCGAAGAGGATCGGAAGGTGTAACAGGACGAGGAAGACTCCTCGTTCTGTTATACTTCCTATTATCATTTTTCCAATCCTTTTCCTAAATCCATGCCTACATCTGCAAAGGCAGGCAGCGCATCCGGGGGCGCGCCAACGTTTGTCATTCTGGACTGATGTTGGCATGTATCGCGGTTATCCATGGACGACATCCGCCTTCTCTAAAAAAAATTAAACATATTATATACGTAAAGATTGTTTTTTTGGCGGGAACTTGAGAAGTGCAGTTGAATTTGTGTTTGAACATTATAAAAGCTGTGCATTGTGCGTTTTGTGGTTTAATAGTGATAGTTTTTTGAACTTTAAAGTGTTTTTGTGCGTAATGTTTGTGATAATCAAATAAAAGCGTTGGATTGCATGTACCGTGCGCTTCCAAGGAATCCTCTTCTGTTCTCAGTAAACCCACTATCGCTTCACCGAGCGACACCTGACTTACTTCGACTGGACTGGACATTGACACGATACCTAAGACTTTGAAATTGTTTATTACCATGAAAACTTGACACTGGCAGAATGTGCTAATTGCACCATTGCCATATATTATGAAAAAAAAGACACCTACGTAAAAAATAACTACAGAATCCTTCACCGTGTGATCGAGCTTACACTTAACTTGTTTGTTCTTTACATTTTTATTTATATAGAGGAAAGCAGGAGCGGTGTAATTTATCCCGTCTGTCAAAGTTATACAATTATGTTCAGGGTTGGTTAGTACTAATTAATAAAGTCGGAAATTACTGTTACCTCCCACTCCCACTATAGGAGAAGGAGGTATTCTCTTATAATATCTCCTTCTCAGGGTTTCAACCAAAATCTGAAACACACTGTAATGTTATAACACCTTGTTATACGGCCAATCTACATTTCAAATATTTTTATTTATATCTTTAGTACAATACAAATGATAAGAATAGTTACAATAGAAGATACATACAAAATACGTGCTTATCCTTTTAGGAGATTTCTATGAACCAATGGAATTTTATTTTATTATACAATATTTGGAACAAACAGAACATCTTACAAATAATATGCTAAACATAAAAAAATTATATACAGTTGTCTAAAAAATTTCCACAGTTATATAACTACAATAAGTGGACAAAGTATGGACATTTTAGATTATAATAATTTTATGAAAAAAAACGAATCAACAAAAGCTAATTAATTATTAAATGATTGATAGATACTAGTGATAGATACCAGTGATGGGTATCAGTGATAGATACCAGTGATAGGTACCAGTGATAGATACCAGTGATAGGTACCAGTAATGGATAACAGTGATGGGTGTCAGTGATGGGTAACAGTGATAGACATCAGTGATAGGTACCAGTGATGGATACCAGTAATAGATACCAATGGGCAGACATAGTGCGTATCAAAATACACTATTACACACACTACTGTTATTTATTATTTATTTACTAGTATTTTGATTTTTAAATATTTTCTTATGAAAATTAATCGAATAGTTTTTGAAAAATAAAGTAGTTGACGGTTCTTGTAACCAGATTCCAGATAAGTTTTCCAGATTTACGTCCGTGCGTCGCCGGGTCTACAGCTGAAAATCAGCGCTGAATGTTTGTGTCGGATATTCAGCATTATGCTGGAGAACCTTTTGGGCGCGCACGGAATGTCATTGTATTAAAACTTGTTGTTTGTTGCCGTGATCATTTTCTGTACTTCTTTGTGGATTTTACGTGTCTTGTTGAATATACAATGCAATAACGGACTGAAATAGCGCAAAAGCTGAAATTAGTTTCTTCATTGTCTAGAGCAGAATCGATTCTACCAGTTTTTACTGTAGGTTGTAAGATAACAAAACTAATAACGCCTAAACACGTCAAACATTCTAAAATATATAAATTTAAATATATATGTTTTAGTGAAACATAAAATTATTTCAAATAAAAATAAATCAAGGGAAAAAATAAAATGAAGGGAATAAAAAGTTACAAACATGTCAAATTTGATTGTTCTATCTAAATTTTTCGTACCATTCGTAGCTCAGTACAAGGCAGTGACCGGGCAATTGCAACGAGTGTATTTGTTTTGTTTTACTGCGCAACAAAAGATATGCTAGAAATAAACAAAAAGTTATTAAAAAACCTAGGTACTGTAAAAACTGGTAGAATCGATTCTACTCTCCGACACAGAACAAGCCATTTTCAACATTTGCGTTATTTCATTGAAATTTTTTTCAAATTTTGCATACTATTTTTTCAGAATTCAATTACGACGATTTTTTCCTTTATCTTTACCCACTTTGCGCTGATTATCTGAAGGGAGAGTTGAGCGTCATAGTGGGTGGTTACCCTTAAAGATAAGACGCTCGCATAATTAAATTCAAAGCTCGCAGTTTAAAATGAATGCCTCGGATTGCTCTGACTGAGAGAAATGGAAAAAATATAACAGATTTTTTTTGAAAAAAGTATTACGCTACACAAGCTGTTTGCGTCAGTAAACATTTTTAGAAATTATTTTATTGTGAGTAATAATTATATGAGCAGTAAAATACTGAATAAGCAGAAAATCAGCGTGTGCTGCTCATTTAGTATTTATTGCTGCTCGTTTAAAAGCATAAAATCAAATTTAAGTTACAAATTGATTTGTAACGCTCGCGCGGGGGCCCGCCGCTGTACGCATATTTTCTTACCTAAAATGCGGAGTGGGCCAGGCCTGGTACAACTTACTACACGATACTGCGAACAGCAACGCCATACACTTCATTTCTAAACAGATGCTAATCGCACCGCTACTATTAGATACCTGCAATGCAATGCAACCAACCACATTGTCTTGTGTAAGAGCGGGTGCCTACGCGCGAGTCCACTCTTATAGAGTTGGTATAGTTTCTCAGCGCCTGTGATAGCGGCTTTGTTATCCCTTAGTCGCCTTTTACGACCCCCGCGGGAAGGGATGGGGTGGTGCTATTCTATAGCCGGCCAACATCACACGGCACCTACAACTATATATATCGATTTGTTGTTAGTTTTGTAGAACATAATTAGTTTTCACGAATGAAAGTCAACGGTGAGATGGTGCAGTTATGTTTTACATCAACCTGTATTTTTAATTTTGTTTTTGTCATTCACAAAGAGATCCTAAATACTCATAATTTGAACACCTACCCGCCTTCCGGAAGGAGCAAGGATGACGTCACAGCCATTCACACGAAGGTCCTCCGGCAATTCCACTATATAACGAGTGCTAAAGTGTTAATTTTATTTTTAATGCCTTATAAAGTGCGCCTCGGATTTAATGGCTTAATTTTCTACCGCTCTGTTGTAAAATAGGTCATTTATGTGGAGTGTGGAGGGGAATGTGAAGAAACAAATGTGTGGGAAAGAGATAGATAGTTAGAGCGAGGGAGATGGAGACATTAAAGAGCTATTAAAATAAGCAATTAGATTAAATACAAAATAAAAGTACAGTTTTCTTTATATAGAAAAGAAAAGGCGGCGGAGGAGCATACAGTCTATCTGATGGTAAGTTGATACTGTCGTTCATAGACATCCGCGATACATGCCAACATCAGTCCAGAATAACAAACGCTGGCACGCCCCCTGTTGCGCTGCCTACCTTTGCAGATTAAGGAATGGGTTGGGAGATAGGGTTGAGAAAATGGAGAGGGATAGGATAGGATGGGATGAGAGTGGGCTCTGGCATATCTCACTCACTATCGAAACACGTACGTAATATACATTGGGGCAATACGATAAAGTAGGAAATGCAGTAGGTACATTTCAAGGTAGTCTTCTGCGAGAGAGGGGTAACGTGGCCAGTCGAGTGCGTCCAGCGGCTGTGGGAATGCAGCGTGCACTCTCCCCCTAGTACACTTACAATGTTAAACTTACAACACCAGCCATATTTGCCTTTTTATATTGTAATTCGGGCCTTTACGCGTCCAGACCCGATTTACACTATTATTATTTTTATTTTACTTTATATGAAACAACAGCATAAACACAGTATAAAATATATATATAAAAAGCACATGCCTATTAATGTTTTAACAAATGATAAGTAATTGCTTTTATTATACTATACTTTTATGAAAGTACCTGTAAAAAAATTGGTTCAAGCTTATGAAGACAGGTATGTAAATATGTAAAGACACATAATGCCTATAAATGTGCGTGTTTGCGCGTGTGTGAGTGTGTTATAAATAAAATAAAAACAAAATGTCTACAAAACGCGAAAGTTTATCATTGTTCTCTCTTGTTTTTGACTCCGATAAGACCAGGTGACGAACATTCGCGACTCTATTTTCAAAATCAA
This sequence comes from Sesia apiformis, assembly GCA_914767545.1. NCBI lineage: Eukaryota > Metazoa > Arthropoda > Insecta > Lepidoptera > Sesiidae > Sesia > Sesia apiformis. The sequence continues at coordinate 1,790,182 of OU611964.1, forward strand.
ATGCATTTTTTTGCGCACATTTTGTCTGTGTGATAAATTTTAAATAAATAAAATGTCAATATAGTAAACCTCTTGTTGCATAATAGAAAAAGGTGTGCAAAAGAAGCTACTGTTGAAACAATTCTAGCTACTAATTAAGTCAATCAATCAAGAAGTCGATCGTTTCAAAATGACATTTATTCAGTATGAAAAAGTGTATTATTTATTCAGTTATTCAGTATGAAAAAGTGTATTATTTATTCAGTTATTCAATATCAAAAAGTGTATTATTTATTCAGTGATTCAGTATCAAAAATGTATTATTTATTCAGTTATTCAGTATCAAAAAGTGTATTATTTATTCAGTATCAAAAAGTGTATTATTTATTCAGCTATTCAGTATCAAAAAGTGTATTATTTGTTCAGTATCAATTAACTATAGACATCTTCGTATTAGTTGTACTCGTTAGATGTCTTTTACAACACCCGTCGTCACCGTTTCGAAGAAATTCATCATTCTCTAATGATGAATTTCTTAAAAGCATTCGTCAACATTAACGCAAAATTTTAGAGAATTAATTCGAAGGTAAGTCTAAAATATTTTTTGGAAATTTGTTTATGATATTAATGGTTGTATTGTATATTAATGAAATCGCACCTTCATGTACACGCACACAACTCACGCAGTGTGAATAATGAATGGAGTGACGGTTTTATTTGGTCGATTGTAACGTTGCAATATAGTAGGTAGGTACTCATATAAATAATGCCGTGTGCCGTATCACGTGGTCACGGGACATTGACAAATAAAACTTATAAATTATTAACTAGTAGTTTCTTTATTGCCCTATGTTTGTGTCCCACTGTTCAGCAAAGGCCTCTTTTCTCTTATGCCGAACCGCTCTGCTTAACGCCACGCTCCGCCAAGTCCTATGGTATGCATTTAAGTCGTCCTGCTATCTCCTCCTCGGTCTGCCTCTACGTCGGTGTCCATTTTGTGGCATCCACTCGGTAACAATTATAGTCCACCTTTCTGCATGCATGCGACAGACGTGTTCAGTTCAGTCCCATTTCAACTTAGCGGCCTTAGCACCAACATTTAGAACGCAGTTTGGTGTTCTTGATATGGTCGGTCCTTTTTTATATCCAGTACCTATGCTACGTTCCATCGTCCGTTGGCAAATCTTCAGTTTGGACTTTTGGATTTCAGTCAGTGACTATGTTTATGTACCATAGGTTAAAATGGGGAAAACACACATGTCGACGAGTTTGCACTTCAGTGATATCGGAAGGTTACCCTTCATGAACTGCTTCATAGACCTACAGGTCTAACCTATAGGACGAAAGACGCATAGAATTTCTATGCGTTTTCGTAGAAAACGTAGAATTTCTTTTTCGTAGACGTTTTCTATGCGTCTTTCGTCTTCTTTATTATGTCTGTTTTTGAAAGAAACTATCTGGCCTAAATATATATCCATATGTATATATAAGTAAGTAGGTACCCATCGACATGTTGTAAGGCTCGCCCATTTTCCTCTGCTCTGCGTTTTCAACTATAGTCACCGATTGTGTTTAAGACCGATTCATCGTCAGTCCTACCTCAAGACTCGCCAAGTTTAATTCCTGCAACATCTATTGCAGTTTTGATGCTGTTCGGGAGAAAAGCTTTAATTCATAAGATATCCTTTATTTGTATATACATCTATATGAGAATGTTGACATATCTGTAATTTAAATAAGCCCCAAATATATAAATAAAAGGACAATGTAAAAATACATATATATAATATCACAGCTACATAAAATTTAAATGCACTCTCAATATTTGCATTTTGCAATGAGATAAAATATAAATGTGTCCATGTTAATATTAAGTTAATCTATATTAAGTGTTAATAAAATTAGCACTAATTAACATGTTCGTTAACATTCTTGAATTAAACATATTCTCTTCTCAGTGGAATCTGGTTCCGGGATTCGGAATTTGTTGCTGCGTCTTAAGTCCAGGTATTTAAGCTGTTTGTCCCGGAAATGCTCATTATGATAAAAAATACGGTAATCATCAATTTTACTAGTATATTGCAGTTATACAAAATTACTGCTGGGTCAATGCAGGAGATCGGCCGCTCTTTGTTAGCTTGATACTCCCGCCCGCTATGCATTTGGTGTCGCTCACTCATCACTCAATGAATTTAGTACCTAAGCTTTAAAGACAAAGGAGCTGAAAGATGTGATACTTACTTTTGTTAATACATTGGTTTGTAGTTTGTAGTAATTTACTTTAAATAAAAACTAAAAAATAATGAAAAAGAAAAACGTTTTTTAAAAACAAGCTTTTATGCAAGCCATGTACTAAAACGAATAAAATAAGTTTTGAATTATTTGTTCTCAACAAGCTTGTTTTATATCATTTTATTTTATTCGTTTTAATTAATATATCGATGGCCTAAGTCAAATGTCGTAACCCACAAATAACAAATGTAAACCACTCGTAGCGGCGGCTATTTTGAGAAAAATACATAACTGAGTATACTAGATTTTATTGTCATCAGCCCAAAAAGTGTGTGCAAAATATCAGCTCAATCGGTTAGGTGGAACTGGTTTAAAATACAGTTGCAAAATTTGACCCACACAAATTTGAATTATTTGTTCTCAACAAGCTTGTTTTATATCATTTTATTTTATTCGTTTTAATTAATATATCGATGGCCTAAGTCAAATGTCGTAACCCACAAATAACAAATGTAAACCACTCGTAGCGGCGGCTATTTTGAGAAAAATACATAACTGAGTATACTAGATAGTATACTAGATCAGCCCAAAAAGTGTGTGCAAAATATCAGCTCAATCGGTTAGGTGGAACTGGTTTAAAATACAGTTGCAAAATTTGACCCACACGTACTAACAAGTCGAGTTGAATAAAAGTTTGTAAAATAATGTTACTTTAATGCGGTTTTGTAGCAAATTCCAAATGGGACACGTAGTTAAAATGTCCCGGTAAAACGGTATTATATCTGGCAACTCTAAGTTCAATACACGAGCATTTCAACTTGTGATAGAAGTTCAGTATAACGCTCCACCATTTATGGTCCTGCCAACGTTATCATTATAAGGACTGAATTGTGGGAAGTGTCTGTGGTGGGTACGTGGGCTCATCGCAGACTCTTTCCAGCATGAACTTTCCCGAATCCTTACACAATTCTTTCATCTCACCCTCTTTATACTTCTCCCATTTCTGAATCGTGTACGACACAATAACGTTGATGGCAGTCGCAAGTCGGAAACGTGGATTTCGCTATTGTTAATAAGTTTTAGAAAATTTAACTCAATTTTCCCACTTTCCACATTCTACTAATTCGAGCTATTGACCTCAAGGGTTTAAAACTATCAAATGCTAAAAATTTGGATTATTTATAATACTTGAGAGCATTTAACGATAGAGTCCTTGGCCTGATTTCCACAAACCTCACATCACTGCAGGCAACGGCGTGGTGCGCCAAGTTGGTCGTGTCGTATATTTTAATAGTAAACTTTATCTTCAACGTACATGGTTTAATTTTATATGAAGTTGACAGAGACGTGCGAGACCGTAGGCGTAGATCTTTGTCGACGGCCGCCGGCTGTTCCCACTCGCAACGTCATAAAATTGTTCTTAATTGTTAAATATTCCCTGTAAAAGAAACAACACAATTGTTTGCATTGGAACAATTTGATTCTAACCAGTATAAAAACATTACAATCATCCATATAGTACCAGAGGACTGGTGAAACAAGAGTTGAAAGTGCCCAGAGTTTTTAATTATGGAAAAAGAATACGACCCATCGGTTTGAGCTATTCTCGTATCGATGATTAGCGCCCACTCAGTGCTCATTTTTACAATACTAAGAAACATCCTAATATTTGTCACATAACTGTTATTTAATTTCTATTAAGTTTATACATAGATCTGTATAAACACCCATTTATGCCTGAAAATCGCCCGTAATCGTACACAGTATAGAGCCGTTTCCGACTAAAATCATTATAAATAATTCCGTTAATAAAATTTTACTTCAAAAGCGTCAAAGGAACACCTATCGTATAGAACAGTCACGTAACCCTCCTAAGCAAATTAAAACACAGTATCAAATAAGTCTACGCCAACTTTAATGGATAATTAATACTGAATTACCGTCTCGTGTTACACACTGTCTGGGTATCTATGGTATGCTAACTACAAAAATGTGTTTGCGGTGGCGAATCATGTGCAGAGGTACCGCTTAAAACAGGGGCGTTATGCTTCAGATGTCGCTTGTTTAAGTGTCTGTGTCCGGAACTATACTATGGATATACTATACTATGGATCTATACTATGTTCTTAAGGGATTACAACTTAATTGATAACGTTATTTTTATTTGTAGAAAGAACGTGGCAGATGAGCAGACACTCCACCTGGTGGTAAGTGGATACTGTCGCCCATGACCATCTGCTAAACATGCCGACATCACGTCCCCGAATGCGCTTTGGAGATTTAGGAATGAATTTGGAGAAAGGGTTGAGGAAACGAGGAGGGATAAGATGAGACGGGTAATTGATTCTGGTACTCCGCAATCCATACCGAGATATTTACACTGGAGGGAATAGGATACGAATGGGAAATGTAGTATATTTCACAGTACTACCAACGGTTGTCATTCTTGACTGATGTTGGCATGTACCGTGGAAGTCCATGAACCACATTATCCATTTACCACCAGGGGGAGTGTCTGCTCGTCCATCACCTTTTTTTCCAATGAAAAAGATCACTGACAACATATGGTCACTTATTGATACAGACAGCCATTGTATGTTAAAGCACGTACTTAAAACTATTTGTTCCATACTGGATTTACTTTTACCGTGGCGTTACGTGAACTAATTGGATTCCTCACAAGTTTTGTGTGTTTATTTCTCTTATAAACTTGACTGAAGGCTAGAGTTTTGTAGTTAGTATTTAATTAAAAATGCAACGTCTAAAAGAAAATCAAGCTTTCTCTAGAAAAACATTTTTTTTTAAAAATTCCGTAGTCGACGAACTGTTCGTTTTGTGGTAATTGGTAACTCGCTCATCGACATTTACGATACAAGCCAACGTGAGTTGAAAGTGGTAAACATTATAATTCATTTCAATCCTTTTTCAAATTGCTTTCTAAATCCCCCAAAGGAAGACAGGGTGGCCAGTTTAGTTATTTTTAACTATATTAACTTGTATCGCAAATGTTCATAGATTATAGTAACTGATTACTACCAAGTGAATTGTCTGCTTACCTACCACTTTCTTTCAATAAAATCCCATCCCATTAATATTATAAATGTGAAAGTTGGGATGTATGTTACTCAATTACATTGAAACGGCTGGACCGACTGTTATGGCGAATCGCACTACACTCCCATACAACGCTACATATATTCGCATACACACGCACACACGGATATACTCGACCGCATTACATGAAAAATGCTCCATACCCCCCCTCTCTTACCTCGACCGCGAAAAAACGACTGATGTCACGCGCACGCGCATCTCCACAAGAAAATTAAATAAAAATAGAAATTCCACGATTACCGCTAAAATTTCCAAGTGGACGAGCTGCCTAGTGTTCTCTCTATCCAAAAAAGGATAATAGCTCAGTGTTAGTGTTGGGAGAAATAATGATAAGCAGGTTTGGCTTGACTGATCCATCGTAAAAGTTGTAACAAATTGGGAAAGTGACCGTTCCTTGGAACACGGGAACACTTAGCAATCCCAATCAACACATTTTACTCACCGCCGATTTCGTTGAAACTTAATAGGTATATTGTAATCTGAATGAACATATATGTAAACGAAGGCGCAGGCAAAAGTTAGTGTAATAAAAATATAACTGAGCTGTCCGTATATCTCTTAAGAGTAATTCATAAGCAGATGATGAATTTAATCATTAGGGGATCATCAATTCTAGCAACTGTGCATAAGGAAAAGTCAAACGCCGATGATGAAGCGAAGGTGGTACAAACTACATAGTTAATAAATGAATAACTAATCCCAATATATAGAGGGGTCTATTTAAACTGGTCGACATACCTATCGCGTGTAGACATTCAATAAACAGAAACTTCCCTTCGTTACGCTTATCACCAAAACCAATAGGCCTGCGACACGAATTCAGAACACTACGTTACATGTGCAGTCATTGTATACCTTATCTCAAAGGAATTAAAGGTAATTTTGTTATATTTAAGGGAGTTAATAAGTTTGTTTCGGTGAAAGGTCTATGGACGTACAGCCGAAAAGCCAGCTACAAACTACTACAGATAAAGCAATTGTTCATGAAACATTAAGGGAGGGAAATGTATTTATTATTGAGTTTTTATGAGGTTAATAACTTTATTCTGATTATGTTTGTTTTGAATTTAGGACTATAGGAGGCGGGGAAATAGAAGGTAGATATCGATCGGTCGTAATGTGTAGATCACAGGTATAGAGGCACGGATAACACAAGTTGTTCGTCGCTACGTGCCCGAAGTGGCGTTAAGCTTCTACTTCTCGCGCTGCTCGCTCAGACTGCTCAGACTCATGTTGCTGAAAATTCATTGTAACAAAACCAAAACAAAAGTCGATGATATGACTCGATCGCGTTAGTTGAGCGTAGGTAGTTGACTATAAAATATTTTTTCGATATTCTCTTAAAACAGTATTGTAACAAATACCATATACTTACATGTAGCATTCCATTAGGCTATCTCTATACTGCAGGGTAGTTTCTCCCGCGGCTCTCAGCATTCAGCTACCAAGTCTTCGAACGAACTCTTCAAGTCGTGGATCCACCTGACCAGAGGGAGTCCCATGAGGCACTTCCCAGTACATGTTCTCTATTCGAGCAAATAACTGCATACGGTCAGGTCATTCATAACGCTTCTGAATTCGGATGTTGCCCTAAATCTTAATAATCCTCACGAAAAGGTTCATAAATTCACTACAGCTGCGCATATTTCAGTTAAATTGGTTTATTCAAAAATAGTGAGGCTGGACTTTGTGTTTGATATACACTGGTTTTCACAAACATGTGCAAAAAGAACTGTGATACCCGGTGGTTTGTGTTCATTGTAAAATTACCAACTTAAGGGTCTGTACAGACGGACTGCATTTGGACTTCCAGTCAGCAACCGTAATTACACCATACCGCAAGCAACTCTTTTAGTACCCATTGCTGGATATAGGCCTCCTCATGCTCATTATCGCTTGAAATAGGGATTCAGGTGTACAAGTATGAAATGCGGATTTGAGACAACAGCGAATGTAGAATGTAGACAATGTAGAATTGCAAGCGTTATTGGACGAATACGATTCACAAACACAAAAACAACTCGCAGAGCAATTGAACGTTAGTCAACAAGCTGTTTCCAATCGCCTACGAGAGATGGGAAAGATTCAGAAGGTCGGCAGATGGGTACCACATGAGTTGAACGAGAGGCAAATGGAGAGGCGCAAAAACACATGTGAAATTTTGCTCGAACGATACAAAAGAAAGTCGTTCTTGCATCGTATCGTTACTGGGGATGCGGCTTACTTACCAGATTTGGCCCCTTCCGACTACCACTTGTTTGCATCGATGGGTCACGCACTTGCTGAGCAGCGCTTTGGTTCGTACGAAGATGTGAAAAAATGGCTCGATGAATGGTTCGCGGCAAAACGGGAAGATTTTTACTGGCGTGGTATCCACAAATTACCCGAAAGATGGGAAAAATATGTAACTAGCAATGGAACATACTTTGAATAAACCACTTTTTATCATTCTTCCGAATTTTCAAGTAGGATTTGGAAAAAAAATCCGCATTTCATACTTGTACACCTGTGTATATGGCCTTGTAACACCACGTTGGACAAAGGGAAAAGGTGGTGGTGTCTCAGGGCTTGTGGTAGCCCTTAGTCGCCCTTTACTACAACTAAAATACATTTTGAATGTGGCTTCTCTGCTGTTAGTTACCAGTCTGTACAACTGCATGAGACAACTGTATGGGCAGTCCGAAGAACTAAGGTTGCCGACATAGCTCAAAGAATCAGCAAGTTGAAGTGGCAGTGGGCATATACGCCGCAGAACCGATAACACCACGTCTCCGAATGGACACCACCTGCTGGGAGACGTATCGTGGAACGCGTTCCGACCAGGTGAACTGACCACTTGGAATAAGTCGTCGATAGTGACTGGCTATGAAGAACAGAAGACCGTGTATTGTGGCGGTCCTTGGGAAAGGCCTATATCCAGTGGAGAGACACAGGTTAATCCTTATATCCGATTACGAATGAATGATGGTGATAAATTGATTTAGTAATAGGGTCTCAAACAGGCAAAGCCGCAAGGAAATTATAGTTAAAATCAGTGTTGTAAAAATGGGCGCTGAGCTTTTGAGCGCTAAGTCAGCGCTATTGAAGCTTAACCTTAATCGTTTAAGCCTCTAGCTTTTAGCTTTACGGGTTTAAGACTATCAGACTAGGGGGGGTCCGGTCTCCTCTAGATAAACCAGTTCGCAAGGCTAATGCGCGAAGAGTTGCCAATTGAGCAAATTGCACCAAAGTTGGTTTGAGATTATTACCACAATGAGATTAATACAATAAGTGTCACCCAAAATACCCGCGATGGTTGAGCAGTGACGACAATTGTGTTTGCTCAAAACCAATTGGAGAGAACTGAAGACTAATATTGACAAATAGCTTAAATGCTCAAGTGGTTAAAATTAGCAAAAAAAAAAAATACTATCAGACGTTGACAATTTGGAGGATAACGTTCAGGAGCATTTGACGCTCAAGTCTTAAAGGTTCATTAGCGCTCACTCACGCTTGGAGCGATAAGCGCTCAAAATGTAGTTACAATATAAAGGAAGGTTCACTAATTTGTCTGAAACATTTTTCCTTTATTCTCAAGGTAGAATAATTTAATGTTATTGTCAAACAAGACGCTCCAGTAAAAGCATAATATTTTAGGTAAATCAACGAAGAGTGTAATCAAATTTTTAAAGGTCAAAGTGCTAGACCTAAAACGCCATTTTACTTAAGTAAATATACTTAAAAGATATTTGAATTGGAATGTTGGAGGGAGGTTATGTAAATCATTGAACGATGATATTCTTTTAAACGAATCAATATTTACACTTTTAGTTATGTTATCATTTTTATGACTTTTCATGTAGCAAGATTAATTTAATTAGTGAAATTTGCAAATTTCGAAAGAATATATGCGACAGAGACGAATTTAGGAAAAAATCAGAATGAATTCAGATAAAATTCGTCGTATATTTAAAATTAGAATATTTCGACTAAAGGTGACTAGTTGTGTCCAATACACCAATCAGGTTCGGATCTACCCATGAAACTGTATTATGTATATTATATGTATAGTGTAAAAAAATTGCTCTCACACCAAATGAATTTTCAAATCAAATCCTTCATTCACTTAATCAAACTTTATTCAGGAATACAGGATTCAGGATTAAATTCATGTTGTTAAAAAAACTGTGAGTTAGGATTCCCGAATAACGTCAATAAGTCAAGCCCTTTAACATCGTTAAAGTAACATGGCCAGTCAAATGCGCACAGCGGCTGTGGGATTGCAGCTTGCACTCTCCCCTTCCAAACTCTCTATGTACATGTGCGTATTGGTGGGTAGGCACACATACTCCACGTTTTTTTTTATTTTTGGAGCACGCGGATTTCCTCACGATGTTTTCCTCTCACAGACGAGCTAGTGACAATTTTTAAAAATCCGTACTTAAGTAGAAACTCAGTGGTAAGTCGTGCGTCGTGGTAAATGGTAACTCAGTGGTACGCCGAGGACGTAAGTCGAGTACATGTACATACCGCTGTGCTATCACCGCTCTATTCTCAAACATCAGATTTTTAAGTTAAACCCATTACATACATTAATTGTTAACATTTCAAGTGTCCAATATCTGAGAAAATAGAACATTAAAATCATTTTCACCATATTGTGTTACATATCGTGTTTCAAGGTCGTGTGACGTAATTATTATAGTTACACAATACGTAACATTTGAACCCAATCGAGACTAAGCATGAAACTGGGGTAAACTCCGACGTAATTACAGTTACTAATATAGGAATGGATGCCAGAACAATGCGGTTAAATAGAAAGTTACTGGCTTACTAGTTTCAACGGAAAAGTCTATGCTTCCTCACACTATGTTAAGATATTTTCCATTGTATAAGTATATAATGCCTGGTGAAGTACAAAAACGTGTATATTTTATGCGGAGCACTAGCTGTTGCTCGCGACTTCGCTCTCGTGAATTTAATTGCGTTTAATTGTGATTTCATACAAAATTTGACACCTGTATTTAATTATTCCTTTTCTATTTCTTTTTTTTTTTTGGCGGCTGACGAGCATACATTCCACCTGGTGGTAAATGGATACTGTCGGCCATGGACATCCGCGATACTAGCCAACTTCCGTCCAGAATGACAAACGTGTAGCCTAGTTATGTACATGTAGGAATGAATTTGGAGAAATGGTTGGGAAAATCGGGAGGACTAAGATATGGTGGTATAGCAATAGGCTCTGGCATATCTCACTCACTACCGAAACACGTACGTACGTTGTCCCCGATGTACGTAGGATCAGTTGGGAATGGATAAAGTTTAATTATTTATATTGTAGTATATTAATACCAAGTATCATGTTAATCGAACAATTAATTTCTTACCTTCCCAAAGGTTGGCTGATAGGGATTGCCCTGCCCTAAAGTATTAAGTACGCCTTTTGTACGATAATGTGCAATGGAGTGTATAAATAAATAACAGTTGACGATCCTTGCGAGAGGCCTGTATTTATCAATGGAGAGACATAGCCTAATAGGATGATAAACATTTATACACTTTAATCCGTACGGCGGCGTTGGCATTTCAGCATTTGGACCAATTTATATCTCAAAGAAAGTTGACCAAACATTGACCTTTTCATTCAATTTACTATATCTAAAAAGTCCTAAAATGTCCTGAAACTGCATGGCGTGTCGCAACCGTATTACTTCCTACCAGATTAACTACTGATTTATACAATGACAAGCCCACACTGCCGTTGTGACACTTCGTGGCAGAACCCCATAGAGATTATAGTGAAAATATTGTTGTTTTCTGTGTCAAATGGGCGACATGCTTGTTGACACGTAATGAAATTTGTTTTAATTAGATTGAGTGCTTTCGTGTTGTTTGCGCAGGTTTCCTAGGCTTCGGTGTGGGAGGTTAATTAATTGTATGTTTTAAATAAGACCCAAAGCCAATAGAGTGGAATATATAGGGGATGGTAGAACTATTCCCAAAACGGGTGACCTTGAATTCTGCTCTTAATTCAGAGTTAATTGATATAATAAACATATCACGGAAATCTATCCTATATAGATATACAACATATCACGGAAATAACGCTAAAGCCTGGTCATACAACTGGTTGCATAGTCGCATGTCGCCAGGATCAGCGACACCGTGTGTGCGTGATGCCAATAGAGAAACGGTGTCATAAAGAATAAATACCAACGAGTCGAGCGTTCGAGTCCACAAATACTGCAAGTAAACGAAGGTACTTGAAGGAAAATTCACTTTTAAAAACCTTTAAGAATATAGCAGCTTATGTCGGTTAAAGGTTATGTGATTTTCACATGAGGAGCTGAGATAAGAGGTATGGTTGAAGCATAAGCGATCAGAGGTTAGGCACGCTGCAATTCCACAGTCTACGGCTACAAATTGCCCTAAACTACAGAAGACGTGTTGCTGGAGTGAGATTTGACAGCGTACATTTCCCATTTCATCCCATGGAGTGAGTAGTATGATGGAATGAGAGAAGTCTCTCATCCAAATATATTCCATGCTCTACTACCTGATCGACTATAACTTCTATCTTTATTGGACTAATTTTGTGAAATACAGTATAAAGGTTGTAACCGAACATTCCAGCAAATTTGCCCAAAATAATGAGCAAATGATGAATTTTGCTTATTATTTTGAGTATTTTATTTTTTCATATTTTTTTTAAAATATCCGTATGTGAGAAGGAAGGTGCACGCTGAAATCCCACGGCCGCCGGGCGCACTCAACTGGCGACATTGCCCCTGTCTCACAGAAGACTACCTTAAAATGTACTGCATCCTATGTCCTCAATGTACGTACGTATTTCGGTTGTGAGTGAGATATGACAGAGCCCATTCCTATCGCATATTATTCTATTCCTCCCCAACCTCTTCTCCGAATACATTCCTATATCTACAAAGTTGTGTCATCGTTTACCATTCTGAACTGATGTTGGCATGTATTGCGGATGTCCATGAGCGACATTTTTCAGTTACCACCAGTTACACTGTGTCGTCTGCCGTTTTCTTTCCATAAAATAAAATGCTTTGAAATTGGAAAATGGAAAAATGAAATTGGAAAATAAAGTAAGTGGAATTAAAGTATTTGGAAAAACTTAAATGTAATAAAGTAATTCTAATAAAGTAAAAAATAAATAATAATTTAAATAAGTATTGTACACCGTATCAGGTAGGCTATAGCAGAACTTTTCAATTTGTGAACATTTTTGATTTGAAGTCAGTAAACTACTATATGAATTGTTCACATTCACATTATCACCTTAACGGAATTCACATTATCTTTTGGATAAGATAATGGAATGGAAAGTGCAGCGGAGTGGAATGTAAAAAAGTTTATTCATTCTATTTTTGAAATTTACTTATTGCACATATCGCTCGTCGCCTGCACTGAGACTCCACCCTTCCACCGTTGAAGGTATGTAACTAGGTCAGGGCATGACAAATAGTTCGGAGGTTACTGTTATACACACAAGCTCACGAGTAACGTAATTTTTTAGTCATTTCCGTGTTCCTCTGTACCATATATAGGCACAGTGTATTGAATCACAGTGAGTTAATTTTAAGTAGAATTCGAAGAAATATAGCTATAGCTGAGTTCAAAACACCAATCAGTTTCGAGGTTTATACAAGCTGTTACCGAAATGCAAAACCAGAAACATGTCACCTAATTTAATCGTAACAGGGTCGTGTACTTTACAAATGCAATGCAATATAAATTGCATCGCGATAAGTACTTTGCATTGCAATATAAAGTAGGTACGAGTGATACAGAACCCAAAACAAGAATTTTTGTCTGTCAGTCTGGCGTGAATCACGCAAAAACCACGCGACGGATTTTAATTAAATTTGTCACACTAGTAGATTGAGTACCGGATTAATATTTAGTGAACTTTTCATCTAGATTCATTATAAAGTTCCAACGGTAATCATGCTAACCTCACTTTCCGTACGCGCAAATCTCGAGCATACTGTTTAGCTTTAACTATTATCTGCAGCTGATGCACCATCTCTGCATTGAAGACACTGCTTTGAGCATCAAGTCCGCCTTTTGTCACTATATGCAATGAAAAATGAATAAATAAACAAAGAAGCATTATTACACTACCTTCGCAGATAAATCAAAATTATAAATTACGGGCGCAAAAGTATACAAACTAGCTTCCTTGTACACACAGCTTGCTGGTAAGCAATTTTTCTTGGTAAGAACTAGTGTTAAGCCACATAGATATGAGGTACTCACTTGTACATTATTTTTACTTAATTAAATCTCTGTGAAAATGAGGGAGCATCCTACAGTTACAGTTAAAAAAGTAAATAAATAAAATTTCGCTAAAACTCACAAACTTAATTTGGACGAAAGTAAGAAAATATCTATTGCCACTCTTTAGTTACAAAAAAATAATAATATGTATAACTTTACTAAACGAAAGAAACCAAAAAAATGAAGGAAAAAAGTAGTGGTATAACACCTAATGCTCATCTCACCTAATGCTAGCCACAATAAGCATTAGCGCTGGTTTTTTGCCGTCGTTTGTTTGTGTGTACCAAACTTGAAACCAGGGCAAGTGGACTGACGACTAGAAGAGCAGAAGACCGTGTATGATGGTGGTCTTTGGGAGAGACCTGCAGTGAAGGGGCATAGACTGATGTGAGAGTATTACTTCAAACGAGGCACCTCATAAAAGAGTGCCTCACGACTAAAAGAGTCCCAGTCGCCTTTAAGGGCACTTACACTAGAACTTCAAACAGATGGCCTGGATGGGAATATTCTCAGGCATAATGTACCTTACGTAAAGTTTTACTAAACCTTTTCAACCTTATTCAGTTTTTGCGAGCATGTTGAGTTGTCAGTTTTCGGGTTTGTTAACTGCTAAGTGAAAAGTAGTTCTGAGTAGCTTTTTTATGTGAATTGAAATAGTTTTCAGAGCTACCAGATTTATTATGTAAAACGTCGTGAAAGTATCCAAAGTAATCCCAAGCAAGTTTTTACTTAATAAGAATTGAAAGAAAAAAGAGGCAATTCTTATTAAGTAAAAGCAATACTGTCGTTTATTGTACGGGGCGAGTGCAGGCTACATTCCCACAGCCACTGGGCGCACTCAACTGGCCACGTTACTCCTCTCTCACAGAAGACTACCTTGAAATGTACTGCATTTCCTACTTTATCGTGTTTCCCCAATGTACGTACGTGTTTCGGTAGTGAGTGAGACTTGCCAGCGCCCATTCCCATCCTATCCTATCCCTCCCCATTTTCCCTACACTTTCTCCCAATCCATTCCTTAATCTGTAAAGCTAAGCGGCACAGCCGGGGGCGTGTTACCGTTTGTCATTCTGGACTGATGTTGGTATGTATCGCGGATGTCTACGGACGACAGTATCCACTTTCCATCAGGTGGACTGTATGCTCGTTTGCCGCCTTTTTATATAAAAAACAGGTATGTGAGAGACACGGACTGCGAGCGTTGTTAATTTTATTGTGTTTCACACGGGAACGCGTCATGGCTATAGATGAACACGGGCTACATCTATAGAATGCTACAAAATTCATAATTATTGCGTCTTTGAGTGCTAATAAAAAATAATATATGAAACAATTTATAATTACTTTAATTTATTCTTAGTCGATAGATTTAATATCCATCAATTGAGTTTGTTGATTATTTAACTAATTTGGGAAAGGGAAGGTGCATGCTGCAATCGCGGTATCGCGGATGTCTACGGGCCACCATCATGTGGACTGCATGCTCATCTTCCTTCTTTCCATAAAAAAAATCTCACAGTCGCTGGGCACCCTCCACTAGCCAAGTTAGCCCTCTCTCACACATGTCACGGATGTCCATGGACGGCAGTATCCACTTACCATCGGGTAGTGAAATTTGTGCGGAGATGATGTAGTAATTTAAAATTATTCATGTACTTTAGTTATTCAGAAATAGTATGTTTTATTGATCACGACTTGGTTCCAATTCAGTTTATTTTACTGCCCTTTTAAATACGGGGCTTATTTTATTTACTGAATCATGACTTAATAAATTGTAAAATCGGTCGCTAAATAATCGATTTGAGTATATCTAGGTAATAGTACATCTAGTGTAAAATTGATATATAACCGACTAGCGAGCGACTACCTGCCCACGCTTCGCTTCGGGTTATAAGTTTTTTTTTCAAAATTTCAAAATAAAATATAGCCTATGTGTTATTCTGATGTATAAGCTATATTATTGTAAAGTTTTATTAAAATCTATTGAGTAGTTTCTGCGTGAAAGAGTAACAAACATCCATACATACATTCTCACAAACTTTCGCATTTATAATATGAATAGGATAGTGTTAAACAACAGTTCTCATAATGGTCATTTACAAGGTTTAGATAGAATTCAAGACGTTGCCAAAATTGAGGTGAATGAAACGTTCTGTAATTGGTTTAGTTCCAAAGGAAACTTTATTATTAATCGATCTATTATTGCAATAATATTTTTTAAAATCGATTACAAACCTTAAATTACATCTTAGTCTTACAGTTCAACACCCGTTACAAATTTCATTCCATCGCTTCATTCTTAGAATATTATCCACACCGGTGAGTCTTTCAAATAATTAATAAAAAAAAAAAGATTGGACCGCTTTGCCAACCTTATTCTACCCCCATTTTCCATCATCGTATGTGGTAAAATGTGCTGCGAATTTTCAGTGGCTTCATTTACAAAAAAAAAAGTTAAGTAAAGAAACCTTGGCGCGATTCCAAACTTTTTTTAATCAACAAAATAGAAATTGAAAACACGGCTGCCATAGAAGTAATAATATTTTTTCCATATAAAAATGTGGTAACATAATTGTAGAGCTGATTTTGTGAACGACAAGGTGCTAACAAACGTGGGGTTATATTGAGCAAAAATTATTAGAAGGGTTCCGGATAAAAACCATGATTTGTGTATTAAATCATAGTTTTTATCATATATTTATATTAATTATGGTTTTACAAGGTTTATTACAGCTCTGTCCTGGGGGGCGGGGGGGGGGGGGGGGGTTGCGATGCGTTTGCGTCGAACATTGCGGCGCATTGCGTCGCTTCGCGGACTTGTTGTCTTACTTGGTAGTCGTGGACGCGCGAGTATTAATCGAATTTTAATATAACACATCAAATTTAAGTGTAAATATTTACTTAAAGTATATTTAGAAAGGCAAGTAAATACAAACGCCACAACGGTAGACGCGCAGCTCACGAAAGACACTCGCGTGCGCAGCGTATGTTGGTTATTTTCGCGACGCAAACTTTACAGTTATGCTGGAATTACAATCCGCCTCCTGTTTGTAAAATGAAATCTATTTTCATTTTTAGAATTAAACTCAACAAGTTCTCGTCGAATTATCGGATTATTTCCGATGTTCTGTCTTACATGGTAGAGATATGAAAAATATTTTTAGAGTTTATTTATTTAAAAGTGACACGAATGACATCTGTTTTGAGGGGCAAGGCATACATGCAGCGGCCCCGCGCGGGCTGTCAGTGATTCATAGGTGCCGGTCGCAACTGAAAAACAGCGCTGTGACTCTTGTTGTAGCATACAATGAGTTTTTTTTTTTTTATAGTATAGTGGGCGGACGAGCAAGCGGTCCCACGTGGTGGTAAGTGTTACCGCCGCCCATGGGCACCTGCAACACCAGGGGGTATGCGGGTGCGCCGCCGACCTTGCAAAATCCTATTCGCAGCTCTCTTGAAAAACCCCATATCGTAGCTCAATGGAAAGACCTCTTGAGGCAGTTCGTTCCACAACCTACGGGTTCGCGGTATAAAATAATTTTTGGACCGAACAGTGCGCGACACCTCCGTATCGAGGAAATGCGGATGGACCGCACTTCTGTGACAGGAGGTGCGGTTGTAGAAACCCGAGGTGGGAATTATATTAAACAGTTCTTCAGAGCATTCCCCATTGTACAAGCGGTAGAACACACAGAGAGACGCAACGTCTCTCCGAATGCTGAGGGATTCTAAACCGCCCGTGAGAGTGGGATCGTCGACAATACGAACAGCACGTCGTTGGATGGAGTCAAATGGGTCCAATTGGTATTTCGGTGCGCCAGCCCAGAGATGAGAGCAGTACTCCATATGGGGCCTCACCTGAGCTTTGTAAAGCATAAGGAGTTGCCCAGGTTCAGCACACCGAGCTACGGCTATTTTACATAATAGCAACTACTTGTAACATCTATATTGATATCTAATGTACGTATAAGTGTAGTGAGTTGTTATTAAGCCAGTAAATGACTCACTGATTTATTCAATTCTTCCTTAACGGAACATTGAGGGAACCCCACTATGTTCGTTAGAAAGCTGCCACTTAAAAAATAATTAAGACGTCAACTGCTTGTGTAGCAATCAGGTAAAATATTGCTTATGCAAATTGCCGTTCACACAACTCAGTTACTGCGGAACTACGTTCGTGTGTTATCGAAATTTTCTACACTGTGGTTATAATAATCAATCAGTGTAGTCACGAAACTGCGAAATAAATTAGAATTATAAATCTAATGCGATAAAGCGGTGTCAAGTGAATTAATTGGAAAGGTTCCGTGGAATATTATTTATGGTTTAGTTTATAGCCGCCGGTCGGAATAGGTAGTGTCATTTTATTAGTTATGTAATGATATACTGTGATCAAAAAAGTAACTAAGAAAATTTAGTGATGTGCAATTGTCAAAATTATTTATAGTTTCAATATTTCTTAAATAGGTGCTCTTTTTCCTTGCAGATTCTTTGGATTGCTTATTCTGCTTATTCAAGTTATATAAACAATTGGCTATTTACCTGTTGAAACGGATGATAACGCGAATGTTTATATTATTCATTTTACTCGGCCTTTTGGTTGGGTTGTACCAACTATGGTCAGCTCGTGACTTTTAAATAGATAAATGTGTGTGAAAAACGCGAAAATATCAAATGTTAAATTGGCTATTTGACAGATATAATAATAAATTATAAAACGAGTTTTCAAATATATTTTTTTATTAACCAGTCAAGCAATGACTTTTGACCCTTTATCTATTGTTTGTCTATTATTTGTGGGATGGAGAAAACCTACTGGCACTGGTTAACTAAATTAAAGATTTTTTATCTGTGTTTACGAGATCTGAAATTCAGGATGCCACGATTGATTACCGCGTGACATCGCAACACTATAAACATTAACCTAAAATTTTATCGGCGTTGCGTATTTTTTCTACTCTCAAAGCTAGATTTAATAATTGATTTTATTGATTGTTCTTGAACTACACAAAATGGAAATGGTTTTAAGTGCAATTTTGCCGAAAGCAGATTCTCTTATTATTGCAAATTTCTTTACTCGCAATCCGAACTTTTGCCCAGCTGAGATCAGAAACGTGAAAACTTCTGTGTAAGTATGTGAAACAATTAATTTAAAACATTACTTTTATGTTTGTTAAAATTAAATGTAAATATTTCCTTGGCTGCTTTATATACCCAAACGCTTAATTTTAAGCATACAATAAAGTTTGTAAGTTACTTGGATTTATATGAAAACTACAAAGAAATATCTAGGTAATTCGTTGTTTTGTAATTAATATCGGTTATTTATATCTATAACATTAAGGTAATATATATAACATAATTATGTTCAGATCTGCAAAACTGTCTTATGGCGATGACGTTGTCCTACCCATACCCATAAACCCATACCCAATCCCATATCCAGCTCAATCGAGAAGCGACTTTGTGTACAGTAGTGTAAAATTATTAGGTACTTACTTTAAAGTGTTCCTCATAAAAAAAATTAGGTTTATTTAATGTAGGCATTTGATGCTTAAACTCGTGCTAACTAAAAGCACTGATGTTGAAGTTTTGGACATTTAGGAACATGTATATACAATTTGGTAGGATATTTAGTGGTCGTATATCTGCACATAGGTGCTGCATACATTTCATACTATAATGAAGTAATTTTTAACAATTTCCAAAAAAAAAAAAATAAGCCTTCCCCTTAGAATAGAAGTTGTTTATAGTGTTGTGACGTCATAGACTCAAGATGTCACGGGACCGACTATTTTCGCGGTAAATTTAAGTTATTAATGCAGTTTTATTTTTTTATTGAATTTTGTTTTTTTAAAAAAAAGAAATTCTTCGGGCAATAATCAACATATATCGCATGTTTTAAAATTTCTCGAGAATTGCATTCGTTAAGAATTTGACAAGCAACAAGTTAGTATAGAATTTTAGTATTAAAAAAATAAATTCAGGTAAAGAATGTAGAAAAAGTGCGTTACACTGATTCACAATAAAGGGTGTGTACAAAAAGTTTAAAATGTAATAATTTAATAATATAAATTCAATTTCTTTGATCCAAAATGTCGCTACCTATTTCGATCATTGAATGGCAAGCGGGTTTGTATGTATATTTGGTAAAATGTTTCAGTCCTTCCTGTGATAAAGTAACACGCGAGAAATAGTTTATTGTGTTACAATTACTCGTAATTTGATGGCCGAGTAGCGCTCTGGCAAATGCGTCACCTCTTCGCATCGTCTATACCACAATGCTTGAAGACGAAAATCTTTAGCTAGTAAGTTTTTTTTATGAAGAAATGGTGGCAGCCGAACATACAGTTCAACTGATGGTACATCCGCGACACATACCAACATTAGCCCAGAATGACAAACCTTGGCACCCGCTTACCTTTACAGATATAGGAATAAATATGGAGTAAGTGTTGAGAAAATGGAGAGGGATATGACAGGATGGGATGGGAATTACCGAAACAAGTACCACGACGTGTATCTTCCCCTGCATTACTAGATGCAAAAGATGGTATTTATCACTGCATATTACGTGACCAAAATATGATAGTAAAACTAGAAAATTATTATATTTTGATCACGTGTGTCAACAACGTCTTTTAATCATAGCGAAGAAATATATTTTCGTATTCGAGAAATTGCATTAGTCTAAATTCATCTGAATAAATCCCGATCCAAATCCTAGGAGATGTATTGAAATAGAAACGTCTTAGCGGCTTAATTGTATTAGATAGATGGATAGATTGATCTAAAGAAGATTGCGAAATTCAAATCAATCTGCATCAATCCAAATTGTCTTTGATCCAAACGTGTTTTAAATTATCTTTGGAATAAATTATTATGCTTTTCATATTGAGTTTAAAAGGAGTGACGTTTAGGTACCTACTTCAGCTAAGTAGACTATGTTTAGGCTGTTAAAATATTTAGAGAAACAGTCCATTATGGTTCATTTAACAGTTATTCATTGAAAGGTCAAATGTACAGAATATTACAGTGCATTTCCCAATTTATCCCATTCCCTTAAAGTACCTACGTACGTGTTTCAGTCAGTAGTGAGCGAGATATGCAGTTCCCATTTCATCCTGTCCTATCCCTCCTCATTTTCTCAATCTTATCTCCAAATCCATATATTTATTTTAAACTACCTTTAATTTATGGCAATGAGTACTTCAATTATTCATTACAATATCAATCCCACAAGAGATGATCTTCACAGATATTTTCGTAGAAGTTCAGTGGAAATTCCTAAGCCTAACAATTCTAAGTACATAAAGCAAGCGGGGTTCAACAGAATCATACGTCAGTCGGAACGTCTTAGAGCACGTTCAGGGAGCGCGTCGGTCACGCCACGCCGGCTGATGTATTGACGAGGAGTTGTGACTGCGGATTTAGGGGCCGAGCTAAGAAACTGAGGGTGCGTGGTGCAAGTGAGCAATTAGTAGCGGTTTATTTAAACCATAAGAAGCAGAAGGTACAGAGGAAGAAAACTGTGCGAGGTAAAAAATGAAAGGCTTGGAAAGGGGTTTCGTTCACCAGTGAGACATTATAGGCTACAAAAAGGCTGGAAGAAGTGAAAGTACACAGAGACTTTCGGGACGAAGCTCTTCAGGAACGCCGTGAATAGAATGTAAAACAGACGGCACTATACCAGAAATATACCAGAGTCCATTCACATCTGCCTCAAGAGGTCTTCCCATTAAACTACGACATGGGGTTCTTCAAGAAATCTGTGAATAGGATTTTGCAAGGTCGGCGGCGCGCCCGCATACCCCCTGGTGTTGCAGGTGTCCATGGGCGGCGGTAACACTTACCATCACGTGAGACCGCTTGCTCGTCCGCTCTCTTCTCTATAAAAAAAAAAAATCATCCAATTATGTCCTAATCTTCCCCAATTTCATAGTCCCTTCTCCGAATCCATTTCTACATCTCCAAAGGGTAGGCAGCACCTGAAGTTGGCATGTACCGTGGATGTCCATGGGCGATAGTATCCATTTACCCCCAGGTGGACTGTATGCTTGTCTGCCGCCTTGTTCCTATGAAGAAAAAATTCGCATCACATCAAGTAACCTCTAGCCAGGGTGTACATCGGCGGCGGTAACCACGTACCATCTCATCGGACGTCCGCCCGTCTGTCACCTCTTATATGAAAAAATATACAATTATGTTGTAGTTACAGCAATTTTTGTTCTGCATTGTAAGTAAGCGTAGATGCTTCTAATGTTCAATGGTTTATTTTTATACTCTCCTCCAACTTATTCGTATACAAATGAAATATGGTCATCATACACCATGGACCCTTGAAACAGAAAGCTTCGATCCTTTAAAAAAATTATGATTGCTCATAACTCTTACGTGTACTTTGACTCTGTAATTGCCAAAGGGAAGATCGCTTTAGTTGGTTAACGGATGTCCTTTAAGTTTTAGGATTCATTTTTTTTTTTCTTGGGAAGTAGGCGGACGAGCAAGCGGTCCCACGTCATGGTAAATACTACCGCCGTCCATGGACACATGCCACACCAAGAGGCATGTGGGTACACCGTCGACCTTGCAAAATCCCATTCACAACTTTCTCGTAGAACCCCATATCGGAGCATAACGGAAAGACCTCTTGAGGCATTTCGTTCCACAGCCTACGGGTTCGCGGTATAAAATGGTTGTTTAACCGAACAGTGCGCGACACCTCCGTATCGAGGAAATGTACATATGGAAATGCAGATGTACCGCACTTCTGGAACGGGTGGTGAGGTTGTAGAAAGCCGATGTGGGAATTATATTGAACAATTCTTCAGAGCATTCCTCATTGTACAGGTCATAAATGGCCCATCTGGTGGTAAGTAGATATTGTCGCCCTGCGACATATACAGTAGACGCCAACTTCAGTCCAGAACGACAAATGCTAGCACATCCCGGTATGCACTGCCTACCTTTGGTGATGTAGGACTGGATTTAGAGAAACGGTTGGGAATATGCGGAGGAGTAGGATAGGTTGGGATTGGAATCAGCTCTGGCATATCTCACTCACTAGCGAAACACGTTCGTATATTAGGGAATAGGATTGTGGTGGACGAGACGTACTCGTGCGCCCGAGCGCCGATACCAGCGATCGCTCGGCTTGTTCCGTCGCGTCTCGGGTGCGGCTCGGTTTCCCCGAGCTCGCCAGTCTAAAGAGCATCTACACACCGGGAGGCCGATCTTGTATATCACGCTATTTAATAAACACATCCCTCGAGTATAAGATACGACAGTAAGATAAAGAGTAAGACAGTAAGATATAAGATACGAGTATATTTATACGACTTCAGCTCCACATATAAATGGTGACCCCGACGTGATTTGAACACGCAACCTTCTGATTGAAGGATAAATCGGGAAATGCAGTATATTTCAAGGTAATCTTCTGTGAGAGAGGGGCAAGTCGGGTGCGGCTGTGGCATTGCAGTATGCTCCCTCCCTCTCCCTCTTAACGGTCCTACAAATATTATAAATAAAAGTAAAATTATCTAAAAATTATTAAAAATATAGGTCCTACAAAAACGGTCGCACATAAAGAAATTTTTATTCAAGGGGCTATAACATAAGTATCTACAAGGCCAAAAGTCTTTATAAGCAACTTTTTTTAATTAAATAAACTGTTTCAGCCTTTTCAATGTATGTATGTATTTATGTATCAGATTTCCTCCTTTCGCTTTCCACTTGTACCTACCATTGAAGAGGTTACATTAGAAATACCAGTTCACGACCGGTGTAAGTAACACTGGAGCATTGTTCTTGTGTGTAAAACTATGTGAACAGTGTTATGCAAAACATACATATCTCATGGTTATTACATCCTGTTGATTCTGTTCTTTGAATTAATCTACATTATGAGTATACACTCGTATACTCAACAAGTACTACACATAATTAGTAATATTACATATTATTACTTAATAGTCACTAATTTACTTCGAATAATGTAATAGTGTATACATATACGATTGAATGTTAGCTTAAAACATCCCGCTGCAGGCCACAGTCGTCCCCTAATAGTTCTCTATCCCAGAGTCATGAGAGGCTTTCTGGTCCATAATTTCGCGGGCTTTTTTACGATTTGTTTGGGGTTTTCTGACGATGTTTTGTTTCACAATAATGTACAGTAAGATTTGTTTATTTTATTATATTTTATATGAAAGAACAGCACTTACTTATCTACTTAAACGGGTCTTAACGCGAATGCGTTCACAGAAGACTACCTTGGAATGTACTGCATTTCCCACTTTATCTTATTTCTCTAATGTACGTACCGTGTTTCGGTAGTGAGTGAGATGTGCCAGAGCCCATTCCCATCCTATCCCTCCCCATTTCCCCAACCCTTTCTCCAAATCCATTCGTAGATCCAAAGGTAGGCAGCGCATCCGGGGGTGTGCCAACGTTTGTCATTTTGGACTAATGTTGGCATGTATCACGGATGTCTATGGGCTACAGTATCCACTTACCAATTTACCATCAGGTGGACTGTATGCCCGTCTGCCACCTTCATCCATAAAAAAAATAATGTTTACCTTATTTATTTTACTCGGCGTTTCGGTTGGGTTGCACCGCACCAATCATGGTCACGAGCTGACTGAAGAGGCGAGTAGTCCACCTCGAGAGTGGAGGAATCGCCAGACGAATAAATCGACAATAGGGTACCATGTACAATCACGCCGGGATCAATCACTGGATATAATAACTCCATAGTCTAAAAAACCTCTGCACTATTTCTCCAGGTTTGTACGTGAAGCAATTGAAATAAAAAAACATAGAAATTTCAATCGAGGAGGTGGATAGAAATTGGCCTCGACATGGAATCCAGTGATTAATAAATTTAATAAAATTAAACCTCTCGATTTTTCGTCTGACGCTACTTCTGATATTGCGAGTGTTGTGTGCCGCAATTTTCCGGACTATGAAGACCAAATGCGGGTAGTTGATGATACTGCTCGCAACTCTCGACGAAGACTACCCGCCTATACAGTCAGCTCGTGACCATGGTTGGTGCAACCCGATCGAAGCGTTGAGTAAAATAAATAAGGTAAATACGTTAAGACTCGTTTAAATAGATAAATATGTGTGATAAATATGAACTTATGGATTAGGTCACGATTGAGGCCAGATTTTGGCAGCTTACGTCATAACTGGCAGGACTCAAAGATTAAAGACATACGTCTTCAGTCATTGTGGTATAGGGAGGTATATAGTATATGTGTTGTGGTAGTGAGTGAGTATGCTAGATTCCCATTCCCATCTCATCCTATCCCAACTCTTCCCATCTTCCCAACCCATTCTCCAAATCCATTCCTACATCTCCAAAGATAGGCAGCGCATTCGGAGGCGTGCCAATGTTTGTCATTCTGGACTGATGTTAGCATTCATGGACAAGACAATGTACACGAGCAGATCCATATCCATGAATGGACAAAAAAAGGGCTGGTTACGATTACTGGTGTATATTATTTTATCTTATTTATATAGTGCGTATATAGTGATATCAACGGCTCGTGAAAAAATAATCACTCCACTCCCATAAGAACTTCATACAAACGTATATAAATACTTAAATGTATTATAAATACTTGAACGTAAAAAAACTTTTAATGTTCAAACGAAATGCCAAGGCAAACATAACACAGTTCGAGAACTTAACAAGGAATTATGTTTAAGGAAAATGTTTGCCCCGGGCCCTTTTATAATGAGCGCAAACATTCTTACTTATAACACCTTGTAGCAAGTTCTGGGCTTTTTCAATAAAATGAATAACTAAAATGAAATCAAATTTAAAATAACGAATGATAAATTTATAAGATTCTTTTAGGTTTACTGGAATCGCTTAATAGACGGCGAATTTGTTTATATTCATTTAAATCTCATTGCACAAGTAATAATTGTACAAATGGGGGACTTAATGCCATATATGGCATTTTTTACTAATCCCTTTTCAAATCTCCAAAGATAGCATATCTGGTAGCGTGTCAACGTTTGTCAATTTGGACTGATGTGGCATGTGTCGCGGATGTCCATGGGCTGCAGTAACCTCTTACCATCATGCGCTGGTCGGTCACCTTTTTTCTATAAAAAAATTGTGTTGACAGTCGACATTACAATAAAAGCATGGCATAAAGATGGCACTCAATAAAAAGCTTAACAGAAACGAAAACAGCCAGTCTCTTTCTTATTTACGACCTACCATAGATTCAGAAAATATATTAAAAAAACTTTGCCGAAAAACTTTGAATTTAACCATATGCATAACAAAGACGCAAAAATGTGCACGATTTGTGCAGTCAGCAAGTTTTTCCGCAGTTTAATAACAATAATACAAAAACTAGCAATAATAGAGAGATTTTCCAGCGCAAGCATTGTGCTCGGTGTCACCGACAGCGTGTGTAGAGACGTTAATATACCTATCGCTGCAGGATACCGCCACAAAGGACGGCCGTTATTACGTGTCCATATAGTGGATAGAAAGTTGATAGCGAATAGAAATTGATTTAGTAGCAATCCAACAGCGAATGTGAGAATAGTATAGATTAAAATTGTAGTATAACAATTTGCAGCCAACATAATATAATTGCAAAATAACAGTCAGTTACAACAGTTGTGAGTACAACAATATCGCTAGAATACATAATAATTACTTTAGCATATTAATTTACTTATATAAAATTTATACAATTTTAAGTATAGAATACAATGACATGTGAGAATAAAACTCATGGTTCAGTATTAACTGATAAGTATCATTAAATTGTGTAGGGAATTAATGATGTCTGATTAAGATTAAGATGAAGTCTGTGTGCATGTATGTATGTCCGAGAAATGTGTGATACGTGCGTAGTGTGTGTGTGAGGAAACGTTGAGGTGTTTTTTGTCAGCTCGTCACATTTGCCAGAATTGACGTGCAAAAAAGAAATGTGTATTTATGATATATTATATGTTTGTATGGAATGTATTTATGTACATGTTAGCACGTTGTAAGATATTTATATTTTATGTATTCATAAGATATATTTATTTATAGATAAATTATTGATTATGTTTGTCGTTTAAATTATATATTTATACCTCTCATAGCACCATCAATATATTTCTCTGATCAACCCCAAGGTTAGCTGGTGGACAATGTTTTAAGACTTTAAGCTCGCCTGTGCAATAAAGTTTTTAAATTATTGTAAAACAGTAATTAATTTATTATAATATGTAATAATGCCAATTAAATATGTAGCAATTAGTTAAATAATTATGAATGATAAAATATTATAAATTATGAACTTTGAATTATTAATGCAATTATATCATAATATCAAAATATCAGAACAATTAACGTCACGCATCACTTTTATTGTAGATTATTTGATTCATACAATACTTTTTTTCAAAGGTTCGAGAGGTTAATAAGCTCAGTATATCCTAGTTGCGACGCGACTACTTTTAAAAAATTCAAATATATAGTCTTAAATTTTGTTTTTTGCGTATAAACATGTTTCATAGATATGAATACAGGTAAGAGTTAATATTTTATAATTTTTGAAACATGTTTTGCAACTATCCGTTCGACACAGGTTAAATATTGCTCTGTTACATCTGTTTTGTGCTTTCACGGTTAAACACGGTTTCTCTTTCGGTACAGTTGCCCCAAAATATGAATCATATGTTAGCGTAGAAGCAACATAGCCGTGATATGCAGTTAGTAGAGTGGATTGATTTGAGACCTCATTTAGCATGTACAAAGATATGTAAACTGATTTACATATGCTGATGTTGAGAGAATGTTTACGTACAGTTGATAATAGATAGCGCTGCACGTGTATATTTGCTAATTAACTTAGGGGCCATCCATAAATTACGTCACACGAATTTCATGATTTTTGGAGTCCCCCCCCCCGTCCTTGTCACAGGTGGTCACATTTGTGTGACCACCCCTCCTCTGATGTGACGTCACATATTTTGCAATTTTAAATTTAGAAATTATTAAATTAAAACAACCTTATAATAATGTTATTAGAGTTGGTAATTGGTCATATAATATTGGTTGGTAATATTTTAAAGGTTTTCGTTAGAGTTGAAGCTTATGACTCGTCCAATTTTAATCAAGTCCGTACCGATAATGAGGTCCCTTTGCTCGTGTAACGTCACATCTAATGAATACAGCAAATACACGAATCTAAACAAGATAAATGTGTATAAACGATTTTTGTAACAATGTTTTTTTTTGCTACCATAAATGACTCTAAAGTGCTGTGGTTATTGCTTGTGTGTGAATGAATACTCGGGCCTCCTCTCAGTAAAAGTCCACACCCAGGTACAACACTTTATATTTAATGTTTGAGTGCAAGATTTACATATACAGATAAAACATATAAAGAAAGACCATAAAAAACTAACATTTGAAAATATGGTGGTAAAGCAAAAATTAAATGTGCGGTCAGGGGACCCCCGTCAGGAACGAAGATCCCCACGCATTTTTTTTTAAATTACGAATGTACTCGTAATTCGAAATAAAATCTGTATAGTTCATGTATTTTTTTTTAATTTTGTATCATATTTTCAATGCAAATAATTTAAAATAAGGAATCAAATAAAAAAAATAGGTTATACAACCGGCCACGCACTAGTCTGCACGTCTGTTATTCTGCTTGAGTCTCGCTCTCGATACTCGCACGCACACACACACACACACAGAAAGAGGAAGGCGTATGGAGGGGTAAAAATCTTACGTGACGTTACATTTTCTCTCGAATCACACCTATCGCAAGCCGCGTAAAGGAACTTCGTTCCAAAAACAATAACAACAATGACAGATGTAAAAAAATAATAATATGACGTAAGACGTCATGACCAACTAGATGTCGATCTAGTTAGCTGGCAATCTAGTTGGCTTCAGCCGGCGGGTTCCTACTACTGTATCGTTGTTCAAAAATCTCATTTCTTCTTCTTCTTCTTCTTTTCAGCCCTTGGACGTCCACTGCTGGACATAGGCCTCCCCCATTGTCCGCCATTTAGACCTATCGGCAGCGACCTGCATCATTTAGGTACCTAATATTTGTTCACTAATTTTTGTTTGATTCAATCATTACCTACACCGATAATGGTCAAAAGCTGGCTGAAAAATCTGTTTTAGTACTAGAGGCTAGAGGTTAAAAATGTTAGAACAACTACATAATTTCGATGGACATTAGAGGATTTAAAAACAACACGTAATATATTAAGTTAGATAAATAAAAATATCTTTACTGTATGCGTACGCATGCTTGTGCTAGATTAAAATGGCGATTGTCAGCACCACCCAATATATATGTACACGCTTAGTATATAAGTGTATACATAAATTATGTCCTCTCATCACACTCACGTCCTGACATTCCTTTCCAGGACATTATTACAAAACCTGCGTGCATATGACAGGAAAAGAATGTCTTAACATATCATCACAGGTGTTGTTTCCACAATAATACTCTTTTGGTTATATCCAATAACGGTATAGCAAATTAAATTATTTTTAAAAAGTTTTGATAGATAGATACAATTTATTGTACATCAAAATCATACAGAGAAATGCAAAATAGAAGTACAACCGGCGCGGCGCCCTTATCGCTTAAGCGATTTCTTGCAGGCAACCTTTGGGTGGTAAGGGGATGTCGAAATAGAGGTAGATGGCGCAATAAATAAATCATGTTTTTATATACATACATACCTATAAAATATACATACAGAAATATCATACAGGCATATATTATATACATATGTATACACACTGTCACATTGCAAACTTGTCAGTTTCCTTATTAATGGGGAAATGCAAGATTTGTTATAATAGCTTACCTTTTTAAAAATACTCTGTATATTTTTTATATAATCTGTGACACATCTTGATAAAATAATACCGCTGGCTGGAGAAACTTTGATTGAAAATTGAAATTTGAAATTCTGTGGAACGAAAAAGACAAAAGTCTAAGACGCACCTCAGACGCGTTTTGTTTTGGGAGCGAGCTGGTAAAGACGATTTCAAAAAGTGACACGCCTGTTTCGGGTCTCATCTCCATCGGCCATCTGATCGCTGATTCCGGCTGATGGTTGTGCCGCTCGTCATCATCTCTGGGCGTGCGCCTTGCTAGGAGCGCCACTCCTGCAGCTATACGTGAGTTTTGGTGATTCGTAAATTTAGAAACTTTGGTGACTTTATTTTCCGGACTATTTTTATAAATTGATTTATCTTTTTGTATTAGGTTTACTGTTTAATTATAAAAGCTATTGAAACAAATCTTGCCTCTTTCCTTTTAGTACAAGTCGTACCCCCAAATTTAGCTCTCTCACTGGGGGAAACGCGACAATACATATATACGAGATACAGAAAGATCTGAGGAATTAAAAAAGATAATGAAACCACCCATCTACCGCTGAGCTCATATAGTTAATATTGAATAGCTACGAGTAGGGCTCGTGTAGTTGGCGCCTAATAGAAGACCATCATCTTTGGAACAGCTCGTATATCCAACAGTCGTATATCCAGCACACGCTGATTTGGAATTATTTTTTGGCCATGGAATTATTGAATATAGATATTTTTTGTCAGACACGTTTGTAGTCTAAAACTTAACAACTTTGTGAAACACATCAAATATTGTTGTTGTTGTTGTTGCTCTTTATTGTAATTAAAATGAATTGTTACAATAGGACATTACAATATTAACATAAGTACACATATTGTTGTTGTTGTTGATGCTCTTTATTGTAATTAAAATTAATTGTTACAATAGGACATTACAGTATTAGCATAAGTACAAAGGCGGAATTATTCCTAGAAAGAAATTATTCCTAGATTATTCTAAGGTTGACTACTTTAGAATAACCGAGATGAGTTATGTCATTAAAAATCAGGCTACAACGCATTATACAACAACATATATGAATATTTTTTGTAGCACAAATAATATTTCAAAAATTTAATTGAAATTTCTGATTTATTTATTCAGGCCCCATAAACAATCCGGTGTTTACTAAATGCGAACTATATTTATTATAAACAGGGCCTGAAACATCTACAAAATGATGAACTCGAAAAATATGGTGGAACCTTTTAAACAATGGAGGAATTTTCAATACAATTATTGAATAATAACCGTATCCGATAATCATTTGAATTCGCATTCGAACAATACGACCTGACATCCGCCACAGTAAGTAAAGGTCATCAGATTGGAAGCTTCAAATTCCAATCATTTAGTGCACGTTATAAGAAAATAGATGTTTCTGGGACATTATGAATTGTTCCATTATAACTTGCCGGGTAGAATACAATTTCCTCAAACATGACTGAAGAGACAACTGGAGAATACGGGTCGCACAGTGACGCTTTACTATAAAATAACTGGCAAACAAAAATAACTTGTCGCTCAACGTACACTGTGTGAACACTGTCTTCCCACAACGTACACTTTGATAATTCATAGATATTATTTGTACAATATTTCTATGAAATAACAGCCTCGTCTTTATCCGAATATTCGGAAATGTTTTAATGCAAGTAGCACTACCTCGAACCACAACGCGCGCACACGCAAGACGTAGAGCGCTTCAACATGTCCCTTTTTTTATTTCTGACTGTAACTACTGTTCGCGCCAATAACATTGGTGCTTTTATTTTGTAGGGTAATATCATATTTTATTACCCACATTTTATATAATCACTTCCACCGATTCGTTCATATCATTGCACCTTTTGCTTACCCGCCAGTCTAGCGATCGACCCCTCCCGTCGCCGGTCGATTGTGAAGCTCACATATTTTGGTGGTCTCTTGTACCCCGGAATTGGCATACGCTGTGCCTTTTTTATACCGCGAGTGTATCCGCTTTAAGCTGCATCTTAGCTTAATACCGCAGGACGCTTAAACCAAGTGGAAAGTCAAATAGAAGCCGTGAAGAAGCGCTACCAGGCTGAGAAGAACACAAGGCAATCGTAGGCTTGGTTGAAAGGCAGCTATTCTCGGCATATAAGGTCAGGCTTTCTATTTGGATATTTTTATCAGTATTAAACCTATGGATTCGCACGTGGATTAGCGTACGGCTTTATTGCTTAGCTGTCGCGTTCACAACTACTTATCACACTAGTGTAACGGCGTAGCATAAAGATTACACACTGAATCATTTTATACACAGTGTATGACGATACCATATAGATATGAAACTCGTGCGCCGAACACGTTCAAGGTGGCGATAATATCCTACAGTTTTGCAACGTATAATACAAGCAGTCAGTCAGGGCGGCGCCTCGCTACCTGACATACATACATTGCCACGTTACTTTTTTATAAAACTATTGATAAAAATACGATTTCTTGTTTTTTTTATAATTAATTAGACCTTTTAATTAATAACTATACAATTTAACACTAACTTAATAAGTAGCCGGATATAATAAATTTTATTTATTAAATAAGTAACACTTCTCACGGCATCCGAGGGCAACAGGGGGACGTGACGGGCTGAGGGGGGGAAATAGGTGTTTATTTCACGGCTTTCGGGACATACACAAAGGAGTTTCTCTTCTAACCTCGTATTATTTATTATTCTTGTGCTGCAGAGTACAGGCCTCTCCCAGTAAATTACTAGGGGGTTTCGGGCTATAATCCTCTACGCGGGCCCAATGCGGATTGGTGGATACACATATTCCATTTTTTTATTTCTCTAGCATGCGGGTTTCCTTACGATGTTTTTCCTCATCGTCGAGCTAGTGTCTTTTTTTAAAATCCGTAGTTGAGTAGAAACTTAGTGGTATGGGCTGAGGATTGAACTCACGATCGCACTAATGTTAGTCGAGTCTATACTCGACTTACGTTAGTGAGTCACATACCCATTGGTTATCACCGCTGTCTGTATCTGTCATACTCCAGGCGTTGCATAAAAATTACATACTGATCTGGTCTACACACTGTGAATACATGATCGTTAATTGAATTTTGACTCGGCGTCATTGTGTATGGAAACACATTGCCTTTACAGTTGAATACGACGGTCAGGTAATCAGCCAGTTATCTTTCATTTAGATAATGAATATTTTCAAGTCAGAATATCGGAAATATTCTGACGTTTGAATCGCTGCTCTAATTGAATGAACAGGTTTGTTCTACAATGTTGTATTTGCAGTTGTCTTCATCTAGCCCCCTATTAAATAAGTTGAAAAGGAACTGCAAAGTAAATTGTAGAGCTTATATTCAGGAACGTTAATGAACAGCGCATTGCGTCTTGATTTTTTCTACCTCCGAGTTTACCATATAAACAATTCAAATATTTATTTAGGACGCCATTTTATTCAACGGTAAAAAAACTGTGAAAAGGGTCGAATGAAATCAGCAAATCCTTGCTCAACGTCTGGACTTGTTCTTAGTAGAGGACAGTTGGTTTTAGTTCTTTATGAAATAAATCTGTGCCATTTGGTACTTACGATAACATTTTTTGAGAGAGACGAGTGCACGCTGCAATCTCCCAGCCGCTGAACACGCTCGAATGGCGACGTTACCCCTCTCTCACAGAAGACTACCTTGAATCCCATCCTATCCTAGCACTTCCTATTTCTCCAACCCTTTCTCCAAAAAAAAATGCTGGAAGAAATCTCGGCAGGAGTTACACGTAAGTTTGCCTTTGGTAAATCTTTTCTTTTTCTTCCTTTTTATTGATTTCATAACATGAAATCAATAAAAAAGTGTACAATAAATTTTATTAAATCGATTAATATCCCACTAACAACGGCATGTGAATTTTAAAGGCCTTGCAAAGGGCCAGAGATTCATTCCATTCTTGACAGGTGATTATACCGCACGCGTGAGTCGGACGGAGTGCATGCATTTTGCGAGCACTTCGCGGTATCAAGATTTATATCCAAGGTACGTGCCTGCTTTAAGGCTGTTTTGCATAGAGTCCGTACAAGGAAAATATGGTAATTACTTTTACCTTGAAATACAGAAAGGGTGTGAAAAAGTCAGTAAATTTACTTAACACTACACGCGAAATTCTACGTTAGAACCTTTGTTGTGGGTTCGTAAAGATTAAATATCAAATTAACAACTACCTTTTCAATTCATAGTCCCGTCATCAAATCATGTCTTGTCACGTCCGCCACCACACTTTCGCTCTTCTCATCGACCCGCTGGCCGTGTGGTGTCTGCTGACTTTAGAATAGTATCCTACCATCTCTTCCCTCGTCAATTCGCCAACCTGCTTGGCCAGCGTAGCGTTTTAGGGCCATACATCCCATCTGTAAGACTACAATGTGCAGAACTACCGGCAAATATCTTTCTACCTCGCCGGAGGGAGTCCTACACTGTGTTCCACGGTACACAGTCTGCACCGAGCATGTCGCTGGTTGTCTATTCTGCGGTAGACATAGCTTGCTCATTGCCACTTGTCATTCCTGTTACTTATTAGATAATGCCAGTAGACATTAAGTCCGCCTTTTGTACAATGTTTCTTTGCGCACTAAAGTTGAAATAGATAAAAAAATCATGTCGTCACTACCGTTCCGCAAATTATGTTTAAAAATTCTCGTTTAAACGTTTTAAAAGTTTTATACATTTAAGACTATCATCTCCCTACTAAATATGCCATAATCGGTATCATAAGCCCCGACAGAAATATAATTATACACCGTATTTTAATTAATTAAACACAGATAACACGCCTAGGTCGTAATCCCACGGCCTACGCTTCAGTCATGCGCGGGTCTAGGTCCCACTCGAATCTATTTAGATTAATCAACTTTAGATCTCCGGTAACTGTTATCAATAAAATCAGTTACTATGTGTTGCGTGCTGTATATTAATAAATCTAATAAAGTTTTTTGTAATTTTTAGTTGATGTCAGTAAATAAAATTCATAGAGTTATTTTGAAAAAATTAGGAATCTGTGGTCACATATAATTTTTCAATTTATCGGACTTTTCGAAGATCACGGACAACAAATCTATTGAGCGGTTTAAGCGATTGATTTTAAGATTTAATTTAATTAGAGCGAAGAGGCGATGAAAATATTATATTGTTGCTATACAATACGGTATAGCAACAATATACGAGTAATATATTAAGATGCTATACGGATTTCTAAATCTGAATTTCTGAATTTCTGAATCTGAATCTGATACCAGACGGTATCAAAAATTTTTCAGAAATCCGTTTTTTGAAGTACACGAAGAAACAGAATCACACTAATCAGTAACACCAGTATATACAGAGATACCATCACTCCTTCTCATACTATTCCACTGTTAGGTATACGTTAGTATATATTCTCGTATATTTTTTTTATATCGTCGTCACTATCGACCTAATACGACATAGATTTTTTTCAGTCTCTATTGTATAATTTAAGGTAGTACAATAAATGCTCTTAGTTTTTGTAACTTATAAAATATACTAAATAATAAATCGCACAGTTGACTGTCGGCTTAAAGATAGTCGTCGATAGTAATTGGATACTAAGAGCAGAAGATCGTATGTGCCATCATAGACGTGTGGGCTTTGGAAAGGCCAGTAGTGGAGAGACGCAAGTTGATGATATAGTTAGGATGTACCACTATTCCATTTACCTTGTTCCATCAATTTTTATTTCTTCAACAGACTTCTCCTTACTATCCAAAGGTTGCCTGGAAGAAATCACTTTAGCAATAAGCGCGCCGCTTGTACATCTAATTATTTGTACTTTGTGTTTGTATGTATGTTTTAGTGTACAATAAAGCATATCTATTTATCTATGTAATAAGTCGTAATTTGTGCTGCTTTTTATAAGAAAAAGTAAAATAGAAAACAATAAAAGACTGAGCGGTTCGTTATGGAATGCATTACCTTTAACTATGAAGCGCGCTCAATCTCTGGGAAGTTTTAAAATATTCCTGAAAGAACATCGCAGATTAAGAGTTCTCTTACGCACAAATTCTTTTCCTT
The DNA here is from genome assembly GCA_914767545.1 of Sesia apiformis. Lineage (NCBI taxonomy): Eukaryota > Metazoa > Arthropoda > Insecta > Lepidoptera > Sesiidae > Sesia > Sesia apiformis. Next base: position 1,825,791 of record OU611964.1, read on the forward strand.
ATTTTTCGTTATCTTTTTAGTTCATTAGATCTTTCTGTATATGTATGTATGTATGTGTGTATGTATATGCAGACATTATTTATTTGTTGCACCATCTGCCTGTAATTTGTTTACTGTCTTCCTACTACCCAAAGGTTGCCTGGAAGAAATAGCTTTAGCGATAAGATCGCCGGTTGTACTTCTAATTACTTGTATTTTGTATTTCTCTGTATGATTTTGTGTACAATAAAGTGATTCCATCTAAAATACAAAAATAAATGCTTCCGATGTACGAAACTACATCCAACGGCGATGTCAGTTAATTGTGAATGACATAATAATTATGCGAAGACACCGACCGGATAATCGCATTCGAGAGTGTTGGGCCGTTAAATCCCTCCATGGATACAGATTATGTAGATTTCAATAATGCGCCTCTACCTCGAGATTTACTTTTACAGTTACTTACTTGTGTTCTTGATTGTCAACTGGACTAAATTGGATCTATACATACATATTAATCTAATACATATTGTACATAAAATATTTCTTGAAAAAAAAAATTGTAGAGTACCTACTGTATAGTCGGATTTTTCGGAATCATCGAGTCAGGGATATGACATGTAGAACTGTCAATACGTCTCATCTCCGTACAAATTTCACTCTATTCAACAGTTCTATATGTCATACATGCCATGTCATGACTTGGATAAAAAAATGGACTTAATGTACAATGCATAGAGTCCAAAACAACATTTTTTTAGAGTTCAGTGCAAATATCACGCGACGGATTTTATTGAAACGTTGCATAGTTTTAGTTTATGTGCCGGGTACACATTTAGGGTACTTTTTATAAAGATCGATCATAGAGTTCCCACGGGAATTAATTACATTTTCAAGCGAACGAAGTCGCAGGAACCGCTAGTTATAAATAACTATAAAGGCTTGGTTACCATGCTATACAATTAGACTGTAGCTTTCCAGTGTTGGATATAGTTAGATGGATAGGATATAGTGTTTTCAGTGTCTCTTAAGGCATTTTACTACACATGATCTTTTGTTTTCCTTATCGAGTCTACAGGTGTTTTCTTTAAGTTGTCAGTCCACCTGGCTAGAGCCACCTGGCCACGTTACCACTCACTCACAGAAGACTACCTTAAAATGTACTACATTTTACACTTTATCGTATTTCCCCATTGTCCGTACGTGTTTCGGTAGTGAGTGAGATATGCCAGAGCCCATTCCCATTCCATCCTATCCCTTTCCATTTTCCCAACCCTTTTTCCCCAATCCGTTCCTTAATCCGCAAAGGTAGGCATCGCATCCAGGGGCATGCCAACGTTTGTCATTCTGGACTGATGTTGGCATGTATTGCGGTTGTCTATGGGCAGCAGTATCCACTTACCATCAGGTGGACTGTCGTCCACCTCGTCTACCGCCTTTTTCTATAAAAAACCTTAATTTTTCCTGATCAACTGAAACCCCCTATAATGTGAACACGACTCCCAGGTTGAAAAACTATGGTGTATACTAAATATTCACCCGTGACCTTAGTAGAATCTTAAATATTCTACGGAACTATTCTTATTAACTTCTTATTAATATTAACGGAAATATTCTAGGTATTCTACGGAATTATCAAAAAGCCTCTATCTTCAAACCTGTAAACCTGTCCTGATAACTAACTAACTTAGCATCACATTTACCAGTAAAAGGCTAGATCGACCTTAATAAGGAACTGATAGGGGACCCTTCGTTTATGTCAGACAAACCTTCAGGAGGCAGATACTTGTAGTACAGTAAGCCAGCATCGAGAAGCTCGCTAGCGGTGTCCGCGACATCGTGTGCGACACGCTAGAGTATATGGGGTTAGCTCGAATCCCGTGGGAACTTTATAATTGATCTATATAAAAAGTACCCTAAATGCTAGATCAGCGCATAAGTTTTAACTATGAAAAGTTTCATTAAAATGCGTTTAGTGATATTTTCTCGATGCACATTCAGACAGACAAACATTAAAAAAAAATATTATTTTGGCGTCTGTATCATTAGTACTTTATATTGCAATCATTTTATTCAAAATCATTAAATGTTCAGACACGGATTTGTTACTATCCGTTATAATTATTTAATCTGTTTAGTGCTATCTATACATATAAGTCCTGACAGTGGGGCGTGTATCGACAAAACTGTGTTAAGGGAATTTGTATTTCGTTTTTCTTCTAGATAATAAAATAACTATTTATAAATTTAATATTCATAATACATTATTTAAAATGTTATTTCTCACAAAGGGGCAAAAGTTAAAGCTGGTATTTTATTGTAGTTTTTACAAATACTTCAAAATCAGCCCTTGTATAAATGACACTGCTCCAGTGTGCGCCGTGATCAGTTGCAACAAGCTGATATACTCATCGGTTTTGTTTTTATTTCGGTCTAGCACGTTAAATGTAGCTGCCATATTGTACCCTCCACATATTATTACGTAGAAGGCTCGCATACACCCACATCAGTGGAGAAACTATATAATTTTGTTTATTGTCAAAGTTGGCTGAGTTAGTTGGTGCGAAGTTTACCTGACTTCCGGCATATTGCCTACATACATTACATATACCAGTTTCATTAAAATGGGAGATAAGAGCTACACACGTTGTTTAAATAAATACAACTTATAATTATAAATGTTATAAATTTACTTTTTTTTAAACACGTATCATTGTAAAAAAGCTACATGTTTTGTTGTAGTGGAAACTAATTATTACTTATTTGGTCCTAATAAGGTCTTAGCCTTACAATTGTTGTTATATCCCTTAGAACAAATCAAAAGGAGGAAGATACGTTACTCATTGACCGCGCGTGGTCCTATAAAACTGAGTCCAATAGATCTGTTTCGTTTAGTCACCGATAGAACAGCGATTTGCTTGCAAGTGATACTCTCACAACGTGAACATAGTTTTTTAGTGAACAATATATTTAAAAATGCCTTCCTGTGCATTTATTCAGTGCACAAATCACTCAAGGAGCAAAAACAAGACACATTGAATCATTTTTCACGCGTAAGTACACCAAAAAGTAATAATTAGTTTAAAATTATTAGTTTACATTCGGTCATTAATGAGAATAATGAGTGAGCGAGATAAAACTATACGAAATATGTGCGGGCGACACGTTTAGTCTCACTCTTGCTAATGTTTAAGCTCATCGCTCTATCTCTGTCTATCGGTGTCGTACAACGTGATTTCAATTATAGCTGCATGAGTTTGTGTGCATGTAGTTGTGCATCCGAGTCTATTTTCAGTTGAAACAATGTAAGAAGGTACCGTATCTTCCCCCTTTCCTCTGATCTAAGTTATATCTATAGTAAATACACATACCAGTAGATATGTGTATGTGTATGTGTTGTATACCAGTATATGCAGCCTTCAATGCATGCGGTGTCCACATACTACGTTGTGCATTTTAATTTAGTTTGAATGTACTCGTGTGAATTTATTAGTTTAACAACTGCTTGTGGAACAAAACAATAAAATAAAAAAAAATGCGGTTCAGATTTTGTCAATACAATAATTTTAATACTGGTGGAACATTATTTGGTCAGTTACAATAAGTCAGTAACAATAATTTGTACCCATAAATAAATGTTTAAAATCATTGATAGTGATTTGGAAGCCACGAAGGAAAAATGAGAACGGATGTATTGCAAATAGAATGTATTTTGAAATATTTTGCTAGAATTCCTCCGAGTCACGTAGTTAAACGCTTCCTCCTATTGGCCGACATGCAACATGGCGTCACTTCCGGACCGCGGCGTTCGATATTTCAAATATATTTCACGTACTAGCCTTGAATTCACCGCAAATCACAGAAAAATAGCCACCAGTGCAATGGAAAGACGTGATATCTCAAAGTTTTCCAGTGAAGTCTACAGGAAATCACTTTAATATAAAGCACGACCTGTCAACCTTATTTGAGTAACCGTCCATTTTTCGAAAAAAATATACTCAGTGCCTCCAGGAGCAGGAAAAATATGTATTCAAATTATTAATATGTATTCAGTATAAAAAATCATTTCTTTCCGAAGCATGAAAACGATGATATTTTCTGAACTTGATATTTACCCCAAAAATAATTTCTTATAGTTCTTATTGTAGTATCTTCAGTAAGGTCTGATTTGTCACTAAGGTCTGATGAAGTCGTCGATCACCTACCACTTTACTAGCCCCCTCACATTAAGGTTCAATAATATGAAGAGTCTAGTAAAATGGACGATTTCATACACATCTCTTTACCGTCCAGTCTTGGCTGATATAATGTCAATGACCGAATTTCTTCCTGTTCGTGGCGTGCGCTTTATCTACTATTCTCTATACGTTATCGCGAACAACAGCGCCGCAATTCATTCAAAAACGTTTGCTAATCGAATCGCTACTATTGGATACATAGATCGCCACGAGCCCTATGCAGCAGAATATAAAAGAATAAAATAATGTAAAATAAACGTTGTATAAAACAAGCTTTTATGCAAGCTATGTACTGTTGCTTGCATAAAAGCTTGTTTTTAAAAAACGTTCTTTTTATATTATTTTATTTACACCTTTTTAGTTTCTCAATCTATCCATTTCAAGTAACACATCATTACAATATAAAGTCATGTTTTGTTTTGCAAAGTTACATGTGCATGCTACTAACCGTTGAGGAGTGCCCTCATGAGGAGACAATCCTGGCTGTAGCATCAGTTCATGGTGTAAATAATGTTTAGCTATCAAAATTAAACCTACATGCAAAGTTACGTACCTCTGCTACTAACCGTTGAGGAGTGCCCTCGTGAGGAGACAACCCTGGCTGCAGCATCAGGTTATTTCTATGATTTTAGTGTATAGTCATCAGAACTGAAGAAGCATGCAAATTTTCAAAGTTGTAAGTTTAGAGGAAGTGGTTCAAATTTGGCTTGTAAGATTTATCCTAAACATACTAACAGGTGAAGTTAAGTAAAAGCTTGTAATAAAAAAATAAGATATAAAAAAAATTCTAAGGGTAGTTGCCCTTATCCTAAATAACGTTTTTACCCTACAAATATTAATACTGTGCTGTATGTGTGTGTTACTGTTATCGCTGTTAATGTTCTAACAGTCTGGCATGAATCTTATTAGAGTTACTTACCAAATTTAGGCTACTGGCTGTGTTTTGGAAAATTGACATCTGTGATTGCTTAAGAATCCAAGGACTGTGGACATCCGTCCATTAAATGTGAATACCGTGTCCCTAACATCACCCGATTTTGTTTTCTATTTATAAGCCGACTAGCTTGCATATGTTTATTGACCTAAATAATTTAATTAATTAATCACACATGAATGTTCAAAAGTTCACGTTAACGAAGCCGCGAACACAGCCAGCATTTAATAAAATCCTACGTGGGAATTAAGATATCGGAAATTCACCTTGAACAAAGTCACAGGAAAAAAATAAGAAACAAATTCCGTGTAGTTCAATTCCGTGTAATTCTTCTGTAACAGCAAATATCTATACATATAATAAAACTGTAGAACCAGCGTGTCTGTACATTGAATATATTTACCAAAAACTAATTGGAGGCGATGAAGGAAGAGTATCAGAATACAAAAAGACGATTTTGAAAATTTTTGTCTGTCAGTTCAAACACGCTAATCTCCAAAATTACTAAACGGATTTTCATAGAATTTCCCACAGGTTAATTTGTAGGCTACTTTCCTACACAATACATCACACAATAATTGCCAGCTGGTCGATGTCCTGAATCGATATCTCTTATCGACCTGTACCGCAGCACTAATCGCCGCGGCGCAAGCGCACCGACCACCTTGGTCAGGTGAAAGTCAGCGCCAGTCAAAACTTACTCGCCACGCGGAGCGCACGCAACTCGCGGCGATTATCACAATTATTATTCACGTCTATTGTTCCTAATATACGTATCTATATAACAAGTTGTTCATTACTCGTCCCTCGACGCACACCACCATCAATCTAAGCATCCTAAAAATTAAGCTTAGCTTGGCGCTTCGAATAGGCTTTGTTTCATTGAAATCGATTACTTCATTACAGGAAGAAAAGATATCCCAATTTAGAGTTTAAAAACTTAAATTCCACGCGTACGAAATCGCGGGCTTAGCTAGTAGCAAATAAACAGATAAATTTAAAAGGGCGCCCTTAAACAAATAACGACCTCCAAAAACAGAAATTAACAAACACCTTATATATTGAACAGGAACTCCTTCAAGTGAAAATTCTCCTAAATTACTTAACAAATTTAGAAAAAGTAGAATAGCAAAAAAATAAACTTTCTTCACGGTAAATTCAATTATTATTGGGTGCTTACCTATGAAATACAAATGTATTTTTTTGTATGAAAATTATGTATTTAATAAGCCATTTTAATGGAAGTTGATTGATGTCTCCGCTATAGATTTTCTGGGGACGGGAATTGATGAATTCTCTGAAGGCGTTTTTCACTGTATCATCCGAGTTGAATTTTTTCCCTGTAAAAAGTTTTATAGGGGCAAGGTTTGGCGAGTATGTTGAGTGACGGAGGTTTGCAGTCGAAGCATCTGTACTTTGAGAATGTTTGTAGTGCAGTGTGTGGGCGAGCGTTATCATGGAGACGTAGTGGACTAGAGCGATTGACCAGATTCGGTTGTTTGATAGCGAGCTTGTCCATCATCTGTAGGGAAACTGTAGTGTATAGTACCGGCAGAGGACCACCATACCATAGCATGAAGCTAACCATGAGCTTCTTTTGACTCCAGTTTACGTTTGGGACATTGTTTGGTTGTATCTCCTGGGTTCAACCATTGTGACGAACGTTTACGATTATCATACAGGATCCATTTCTCATCACAAGTAACAATATGATTCAGCAAACCAAGGCGAGCTTCGACGCGTGTTTTATAAGCTGACTTTCAGTAAGGTCGTACGGTACCCACTTTCAATGCTTCTTCACTTTACAGATTTTACGCAAATGAATCAATAGCGTTTTGTCACTTACCCCGTAGGCTGCTACTAATTCGGACGTGGTTTGAGATGAATCCGCTTTCACTATTGCTTTCAATTCTTCATTATCGACTTTAGTCGCCACGGTTCGTCCACGGGGCTTGTTTCCAGAACGGAAACGATCAAACGTTCGTTTGCGTACCGTGCGTTCGTTTACGGTATTTGGTCGGTACACATCGTTGATATTGCGTGGCGTTGCTGCCACGACGGAACTCATATTCGAAAATAACGCGAATTTTTAACATACACATGGTCGCAAACACAACGATATCTATGCAAGAATTCGTTTGACAGAAAAATAAATGAATAACTGATTTTGAAAAAGAATGTCATAGCTTTAAATTGAAATTAATTTCAATTTGGAATTCCAAGGCCAATGCAATAACTAAGTTCGAAGTGGCCACTATGAACAAACAGCAATTTCATAGGTAAGACCCTAATATAAAGCAGTTATAGTACGTTGTTAATAAGAAATCGATTATATCTTTTTCATATACATATACATATTGGGGCAGAGGGGTTCTCGAATGGAGACTACGTACCGGCGGACGAAGCCGAGGACGTCCATCTGCTAGATGGACAGACGACCTCATAAAGGTTGCGGGCACCCGCTGGATGCAGGTCGCTGCCGATAGGTCTAAATGGCGGACAATGGGGGAGGCCTATGTCCAGCAGTGGACGTCCAAGGGCTGAGAAGAAGAAGAAGAAGATATACATATACGCAAACATTTACATATATATCTTTTTATAGAAAGAAGGCAGACGAGTAGACAGACAGTCCACATTGTGGTAAGTGAATACCATAAGGTGTTAATATCATAAGTCCATGGACATCTACGAACATCAGTCCAGAATGATAAAAGTTGGTACGCACCCAAACGCACTGCCTACCTATGGAGATTTAAAAGAATTGATTTAGAGGAAAAATTGGGAGGGTTAGGATAGGATATAATGGATATAATACCGCAACGCGTACGTACATTTCTTTTTAATTAAAAAAAGTCGACAGACGAGCGTACAGTCCACCTGATGGTAAGAAGATACTGTCGCCCATAAACATCTGCGGTACATGGCAACATCAGTCCAGAATGACGTTGGTACGTCCTCGAACGTACTGGCTATCTTTGGAGATTTAAAGGAATTAATTCGGAGGAAGAGTTGTGGAGGGATAGGATATAATAGGAGCGGGCTCTGACGCATCTCACTCACTACCGCAACACGTACCTATGTACATTGAGTAATTACGATGCAGTGGGAAATGAAGTACATTTTATGGTAGTCTCCTGTGAGGGAGGGGTAAATTGGCCAGCCGAGTTCTAAATTGTCCATTAAACCCTGCACATGCAATTCCACGGTACATGATTATCGACACGCGATGCCCGGGAAAGGGAAGAAATCGGGAAGATTTATGTGAACAGGGCGCGGGAACCGAACTAGGTCTTCTGATACGTAATTTACGAGCCGAAAGTGGAGTACCCGGATTTCTTTAATGACAGAATAAGATAGGTTACCGGGGAACTAATGATTCACTGGTTAGGGGTTCTGGAGATATTTGCTGGAGTGAAACGAATTCTAAGGAAAGGGCATTTGTTGAGTTTTGTTAATAGAAAAAAATGTGGCAGCTGAGAACGCAGTTTGCTGGATGGTAAGCTGTTATTGTCACTCATGGACATCTGTGAGACATGCCATTAGTCCAAAGGTGCGTTCATGTCTTTTTAGTTTTAGGAGTTACGAGTTGGAAACGGGAATGTGTAGGGCGGGAAAAGGGTAGTGCAATATGCATGGGAATGGGAAACACATCTGACGAAATATCGGCTATAATAAATAAATAATAATAATAATCGTGAGTAACCCGTTCACATAACAATTATTATTGTCCACATCTTCAAATATGTGTAGGATCCATTTAAAAGTAGTAAAGTGAAATATTTAATCCGTTTAACAGACGTGAATTCCACCCTTATACTGACAGCGTTAGGTATGAATGATTTTTGCATATTGCTTGGGATTCTAGAGTATGGGAGTGTTAGCCCCACTTCGTCTCGGATTCCAGCACTTTGTGTTTGGTGCCAGTTACGAGCGAACGCGATGAGAACGATACGTTCATACGATGATACGATGAACGATGCGATGATACGTTTGTCATTTGGACTAACGTTGGCATGTATCGCGAAGGCCGACAGTATGCACTTACTACCAGGTGGACTGTCGATGGCCTCTTTTGTATAAAAAAAATACGGCTTTGTTACGATTTTATTATATGTGTAGAAGGTCCCATCTATAAAACATATGAACAATTTTAGAATAATCAACTACCCTACTGGTTCTGTCTCTTTCTTGCTTATGGTCACGTGCTGCAATTCCCGCTCGCTTAGTTAATATTTGTGATTACTAAAAAAAATCTATGGCTAGTCGCTTGTATCTATACTTGTATCTTGTATCGGTACTATTAGACTTCCACATACAAGTATAAGCTATTAATAATTTTATATTGATACGCATCAATATTTGATTCTCTTTGACTATTATAAATGTTATTAAATACGCTGTTAAATTGTAATTTACAACAAATTAAAACGTTAAATTAAATTTGAATGATAATTTATAAGTTTGGTCTATAATCAGTTTAAAGTAAATCTGTTTAAATCTAAAAAGAAAGTTTAAAGATGAGTTAAATCGGTTCAGTAGCTCCAAAAATTAAAACGGTAGAAACTAAAAAAGAAACAGAATTTTTTCTACGTCTGTACGTGTCCATAAAAACTATATGTCGTTGGATGACGCCCGACAATCTCTACAAAATTTAGTATAAACACTTTTTTTATAAAATATAGGAAAAATAATGGCGTTTGGTGTCGACCGGCTATAGAATAGGTACCGCCCCTTCCCTTCCCGTGGGTATCGTAAAAGGCGACTAACGGATAAAAAAAAGCGACTAACAAAAACCCTGAGGAACTACACCGGCATTAATACGCTGATGCGTCGCGTCTACCCCATATCGGGGGTATAGCGCCACTTCACGCGCGGCCCCCAGAGAGCAAGGCACTCCCGCGCTACTTAACCACGTCGTAAGGCATGGCATCAGAAGAGAGTTCCCCATATGAACTCCGAAGAGGCACCACGGCCCAAAACAGGCCAACCCAGGGACCGTCCGTATTCGCGGACAGAGGTGAAGCCATTGAAGGGGGCCCAGCCCCGAGTTACCTCAGTTACCACCAGTTACCTCCACCCCCCGTAAGGGGTATGTGAGAAGACCACAAGGCATTAATAGATTGGACTCGACAACCAACATTGTATTGCATTGCAAGAAACATAGCCTTTCCGACTGGTGCTGATATCCGTACTTTTTAGTCGTTAGTTCAAGTGCGGATACTTACAATATTACTTCGTGAATCGGATAAATAATAAGAATAAGTGTTAAATATAATAAATAGCAAGGGGTAAAAATAAATAGCAATGGGTCAAATAATAAGTAATGGGTAAAAATAAATAGCAATAGGTAAAAATAAATAGCAATAGGTAAAAATGAATAGCAATGGGTAAAAATAAATAGCAATGGGTCAAATAATAAGTAATGGGTAAAAATAAATAGCAATAGGTAAAAATAAATAGCAATGGGTAAAAATGAATAGCAATGGGTAAAAATAAATAGCAATGGGTAAAAATAAATAGCAATGGGTAAAAATAAATAGCAATAGGTAAAAATAAATAGCAATGGGTAAAAATTAATAGCAATGGGTAAAAATAAATAGCAATGGGTAAAAATAAATAGCAATGGGTAAAAATTAGCAACGGGTAAAAAAATAAGCTAATGACTAAATTCCCAAAATTCTTCCTATTATATCTGATTTCCTCAAAATTTAACATAGAGATAACAACAACGACTTCTAAAGTAAATAGACTCGTACTTCTTCCCACAAACTTCCTATTAACACATTCACTGCCGTTGCCTCATTAGCGAGCACACTATGAGTCAGATATATTTTAGTGCTTCACGAGGTCTACAGGTATTTAGTGCACAAGGACTGTTGATTTAATATACTTATTTCTCAGGTAATATATATATAGCAATAGGTAATATATATATATATATATATATAATGACTGAATGAAATCTGTAATGAGCTGTAATTTTCACTCCATTATATTTACTACTTTATAAGATGGGGCATCGCGGGCACTGCTAGTGATTTTATATGATCTTACTAATCTAACGGTCACTTACAAGCCATAAACTCATACTATTTTGGGTCATGGGCCAAAATAATGAAGTGGCCAAATGTTAAGTTTGGTCAATTATTAGAGCCGGCCAGTTTCAATTGACACGTTATGAATGCAGGTGTTGTACACAGAGTTAAATCGCGCTACAAAGTTTTATACAAAATTCAAGATATACATGGGGTCAATACGACCTCACAACACAACCAATGTCTTCAGTAACAGGGAATTTACCAAAGAAATTCGCTTTAATTATTTAACATCTTAACTTTGGAGTGTTAAATTTATGCAAAATTTTGTGACAAGAATTTTCAATTTATGCATTTCTGTCGTGTCATACCGCCTCGATTTTAGAATTTAAATTCAATGGCTTATAGTCTAAAATGAAGTGGTGTAGTCTATGCTTTGTCTCACAGTTTGACAGAAATTGAATTTCGGTCTCGTTTATAGTTGCTTCCGAATCTCATTAGTTGTTAGTTTCATAAATTTAGTAGGTGACATAGGTAATTAATAATAGCATAACCTAATCTAATCTTTATTAAAATCGGTAACTATCTTAGTATAAAACAATCTAGTATGTGATAAGTGTAAAAACCAGATACTAGTGCAGGGACAGAATATTGAGAAGTGTAGAGCTAAATACTGGTGAACTAACGACTTGAAGAAATTTACAGACTGGATAAGAGAAGCGAAAGATTTAGGAGAGGCCAATACCCCGCTGTAGAATGCTCATAGATTTTTACGTTTTGGACACTTAGGCTCGCGGCTGTTATATGCGGTCGGCTGTTATAGGCGGACGAGCAAGCGGTCCCACGTGATGGTAAATGTTACCGCCGCCCATGGACACCCGCAACCGGACACCTGCAACACCAGGAGGTATGCGGGCGCGCCGCCGACCTTGCAAAATCCTATTCACAGGTCTCTTGAAGAACCCCATATCGTAGCTCAATGGAAAGACCTCTTGAGCCAGTTCGTTCCACAGCCTACGGGTTCGCGGTATAAAATAATTTTTGGACCGAACACTGCGCGATAGTACCTTTATGATGTAAGGACTCGCTAAGTAGGGATTTCTCGCGACGACGCGCTTTAAGACGCGCTGCGACGCGACGCGCCGCAAAACTGCGACATTACAGACGCGGCGGGCGGCAGCTCATCACAATAATTTAAGTCAGCTGTTGATATTAAACTATACACATCATCGCACAGCGAATAACACCAGCACATAAATATTGCTGGCGAGCGATTGAACCAACTAGCTTGGATGTGGACTACCGCGTTGTTCCAGAAGACAAATTAATCCAAAAGTCAATTAATTGTCAACTGTCAAATAAGTATAACAACACAGTTTCTTTTTTTTTTAAACCACCATGTGAAACTAAACTGATACTGACACTAAACAACCGATATTCAGCATTTTCATTTCTTATAAATAACGCCACATTTAATGGCCTACACTAGGATTCCGTATGTCGTGGGACCCGAGACACATACAAAGACAAACACACTCCTAGACTCGAATAAACATTTCTCTTTAAACAAATGAATGTCCGACAGGTAATTAAAACCGGGATCTTTTGCACAGCAGGCACGGTAACAATCAACTGCGTCAATTGATCGGTCAAGTCTTCTAAAATATGTTTATTACAGTGTAGTGTGGGAACTTTTCACAGATAAATCGACTGATGAAACAAGGTGGTAACTTCCTAGGGTTGACTTGTAAGCTGATAGTCTAAATAAAATTTGGCGATTTATTTTAGCAAGCACTATGACTGTTTCTTTATAACGTCTTTTTATTGTATACACACTTTTAATTTTGATTCATAATTTAATTTTAATTTTCTATTGTGATTTGAATTTGAATTATTTTTGGCTGTGTTTATTAACCATGTTGTCGTCGCCTTTAAGTGGAGTGACATTTATATAATTAACATTCTTGCATGTAACCCTTTCATTTACATGATGTATGATCCGTTGGTGACCTTTAATAAAAAATCGCTACGTGTCAATAACACGTTGCAAATTCAATTGTAAAACATATGTCGTGTTTTCTTATTTAATTAAAAGTATTTAATTCTCATCACTGTCACTGTATAGCGAAACATGATCCCGCGATGACTTTTTAAGAAAAAAAAACTGATCACTTCTTAAAAGAATATTTTTAATTTTTGCTTAACACACACACAACCGCTGTTAATGAAGTTGAATTGTCTTGTTATATTTAACAATGTTTAGTAACTAGATTTTTTTCAACGTGGTTAGGTATAAATTAATTGGCCGTGTGATATCGGCGGGCTTTAGAATAGCACCATCCATCTCTTCCGGCGAGTGTTGTAAAAGATGATTGAGAGATAACAAAGCCGCTACCAGGCCGGCCCAATCCCCACTTTAGACGCACGAAAGTATGCTTATAGCGGCTGGCCCCTGCGCAGGGGTTTATTTCCGTCGGTTGCCGCGAGCTCATTGTAACGCACGCGCAAGTAAAATCGTTTAAAAACTACCATAATATTGTTTAATTAGGTAATATATAATACTTTTTATTTAATTTTATTTTAAAGCAAATTTAATATTGCGTTCTAAAACGAATAAAAATACTATATAATTGGTTATACTATAATTATGGGTGACAACCCTTGCGATTCGCACACTGAGTAATATCAGTGTAATATCGACTTTCTCCTATGCGCGTAGGATTCAATTTGGCTCGCGGTGAACGACATTTTCTTTTGCAGATTTGTTTTGTAGGTTTTCCAGAGCGTTCATAGGGAGTGAGTCTTCTGTACTTGTAGGATTAGTTGTACTGTGTCACTATCACAATCCATGAGGAACTGTACCGCCTCCAAAACACTGGACTCGCCAACATGCTCGACCAGCGTGGCGTTTTAAGGCCATACATCTCATACAGAAGACAATATGCCTGAAGCTGAAGCCTAAAGAGGCAGCAATAGCACTTCAGCAGTGGACTATAACAGGGCTGGTGTCGATTACTATCGCAATGTTTTATACGTGAGCGTTCCGCTATCTATCTCTACCAAGCAATCGTTCAGACTACAGTCTGTTCCGGCTCAAATATAGTACATATGTTTATTTTGTCTGTCTATCTTTAGAAATATTATGAGTATTTTCATAGAAAGTTCCTTAAGTAAATTTACGGCAAAACGAAGTCCGTACCTTGTACATTTTAAGTACCCAGTTGTTCACCCTCGACGAAGTTTCCAACATGAAAGTTCACAAGACGAATTTGAGACGCGAGCAACGTTTAATAAGCGTTTGCGAATTAATAAAACTTTATCATAGATATAATTTAATAATAATATCATAAAGGAGTATTTGTTTGTGTGTTCGCTCGAGGTAAACTCAGTAATCGGGTTTTTGATTACTTCATCGCCTGGCTTACATAAATAAGTGTGATTAAAAAAAAAAGATTTTAAAAAAAATACTTTGAGGGCTATAACCAAGTATCATACATACTTATTAGATATAGTTCTTTATTCTCACGAATGCGGGTTACGTTTAATAGTGGTTGTGCTTGTACAAAAAAATATGTACATTGTTTTAGTGTGCGTAAACTTGAGAACGCTCAGTTGGGTTCCCGACGCCGCGCGCCCACTAACACAATGTACATGTACGAACACGGCCACGGGTAGCCCGCCTTCTTGAGAAGAAAGAACTTCTACATCACTTATTACATTATACTCTTGACTATCCAATCCTATTCCATCTCACCAAGGAGGATTGGGAAATGTAACGGGATGAGGAACACTCGTCGTCCCGGTATACGTCCTTCCTGTTCCCCATTTTCCCAATCCTTCTCCAAATCCGGCAACATACCGGAAGAGCTAATATTTGTGGTTTCTCATTGTATTATATCGAAAGTACAGGAGTTTCCATATCATAATAGCGCTCAAGGTTTCAACATTTTGACAGGTTGGTAAAATGGGGAAGGGTGGAATGGCATCGGATGTGAATGGGCTATGACATATCTCACTCACTATCGAAACTGGTACATATATTGAGGGAATAAGATAAATTGATAAATGCAGTAGAATGCAAGGTCGGCGGCGCGCCCGCATACCCCCTGGTGTTGCAGGTGTCCATGGGCGGCGGTAACACTTACCATCACGTGAGACCGCTTGCTCGTCCGCCCTCTTCTCTATAAAAAAAAAAGATACATTTTACGGTAGTATTCTGTAAGCACGTATTCTGTATATACTGTATTCTGTACGCGTACGCGGGGAATATAATTTATTTGAAAATAAATTAAATATATAACAATATTAAAGGCGTAGTTAAGTATAACCTAAGAATTATTTTTAAAAAGCATATTGCAGACTAACTTTTACTCGCGGCTTTGCTCGTGTCGATTAAGCAAATGTTAAAGGTTTTTACACCTGAAAAGTACCGATATTGTGGCCCTCTCGAATACGCTCGCTGTTAGTTTGTGTTTTGTTTCTCTCGTATTTATTCATAGCCACTTGGAGTATATGTTACCGCTAAAGTGCAGAAATCAGTTATTCTACAGATTAACTAGGTAATGTGCAGATTAACTAGGGTGAAACCGTTATAGTGCCGAAAATTGTTTCATTTCTGAAATTACCCAGGTAATCTGCAAATTACCTAGATAATCTGCACAATACCTACTAGGCATTCGTTAAAGTTAAATAAAATTTTTGCTGGGACAACAGCAATGATTCTGTACGCTTAAATTAACATAATGTTATTTATTTATTTTTCAATATCTAAAGAATCAAGAGAATTTCAATTGTTTATTTAGCAACCTAAATAGTAAGCTCCAGATTTGAATCTGTACTTTAATTATCTTCAGAGCACTCCAACTCTGCTGGGTTATGTCAGGTTTGTCTTGTGACCACAACGCGCGAACCGAGCGAGCGAAGCGAGCGTGCCGCGGCAGCGGACGGAAGCAGCGCTAAATCCGAATCTGGCCATTATTATCTTCAGAGCACTCTTACTCTGCAAACTTTTGAACTTTAACCATACGGAAGCCGTTACTGTGTACATTACCTAGGTGAAATGCGGTAAACTCTTGATTCCGCATGTTAACGGAGCAAATCGTTAATCTGCAGATTAGCTAGGTAATGTGCACATTAACGGCTTTCGAGCTTTAGTGGTAGCATATATGTATATCAAATTTTATATTGTCGGGTCTGTACGTGTAAAATTAAAGGTTTTTGTTTATCTTTTATTTCTATTCGATGTTTCGGCACGGGTTACAACAGCCGTGGTCACGAGTTGACTGAATAGACGGGTAGTCCAGGATAGGAGCTGCGAGCAGTATTATTATGTACCCATATTAGATGTTCACATTCGGACAGGCTGTGGCATACTATACTAACAATGTCCGAGGACATATTCGACGGTAAATTTTCATCCGTGAAATCCATCATGCCAGTACTTTTACAGGTGTTAAAATCTTTTACAGCTGCTTAGTCCACACGAGCGACGCCGGAGGTAGTAATAATATTTTTTTTTCAATGCACTTTTAATATAACGCATTTGAGGATAAGGTATTGGCGCTGTTATTTGACTGCACACTGAGCTACACGATAGTGAAAACCTTGTTAAAATCTATCCAGTAGATTTTAAGTAATTCTGTTAAAAGTATTTTTTTTTTATATTCTCCTCTATAACTCAACTTCCTTGTGTCATATGAAGGTGACACTTATACCAGTTTTCCTTCTGGATACTTTGCTGTACACTAGTGAAAATCCCCATTAAAATTCGTGCCGTAGTTTTTGAGTGTTGCTCAAACAAATAGACATACAGACAAAAATTCTAAAAACTACTGTTTTGGGTTCTATAGCTTCAAAAGAGACACGACAATTTGTTTATTTTTTAAATTGAAGTCAATGTACTGACTCTACGCCTTAACTGTTTTATTATATGTATATAGATATATACATAGCATACAGAATGTAACATATAAGTAGCGCATAGGACGGTACATTGCATTTCATGGAAGGTGTAGTCGGGTCAGGAGTCGTCAGCCAAGAATAGGGTACCGATATAGCCCGTGTGTAGTGTGATTATTTTTTCTGGATGTATGTGAATGATTATAGGCGTCAACTCCCCTTGTAATTATTAGGGGAGGCCTGTGCTCTACAGTGCGACGTTCTATGTTTTATGCTCGAGGTTCATGCTGATTAACACTGAAGATTGTACTCCTGATGGCTCAATATTCTTTACGAATGAATGCCCGAGATTCAACGAAGATTTTAGAAACACAAAAATTTATTATTTACTGAGATTCAAACAATTGCAACAATCGCCGTGTTTTTTTTTTGCTGGGACACAACCGTCTCATAAAATATTCACTTTCATGTCTACCGTTTTCCGTTTAAGGTTCAATCTGTTATTTTTCCGTTCTTTCCATCCCTAGTAATACATTTATAATGAAGAAAGGTTTGTTTATTTGAGGATACTCTCCGAAAAGAATGAACGGATTTTGAAAAAGGTAACAATAGGATAAGGCGATTCACTAACACAGTTCCATTCAAAATGACCTCACTCATACAAATATGCACACTCTTACTCACAACCTGCACACACGTGTAATAATAACTATCGTTATTGTTTAGACTTACATAGAAATTTGCACACATAACTACAAAAAGGAGAAGCTGGAGGGGGAGTGTGCACGTTGCAATCCAACAGGCGCTGGACACACTCGACTAGCCGCGTTACCGCTCTCTCACAGAAGACTACCTTGTAATGTACTATATTTCCCACTTTATCCTACTTCCTCAATGTACGTACGTGTTTTGGTAGTGAGTGAAATATGCCAGAGCGCATTCCCATCCAATCCTATCCCTCCCCATTTTCCCAACCCTTTTTCCAAATCCAATCCTATATTTCCAAAGGTAGGCAGCGTATCCGGGAGCATGCCTACGTGTGTTATTCTGGACTAATGTTGGCATGTATCGCGGATGTCCATAGGCAGTATCTACTTATCGCCAGGTGGACTGTACGCTCCTCAGGCGCCTTCGTCCATAAAAAAATAACAGAAAAAAAGGTAAGAAAAACAATAAGTTTCGATATTCTAACTTTTCATTAGTAACCAAAATTTTATTCACTAACAGAAACGTCCTATGTGAAACAACGATCTTGGACAACCATTAGTCAATATTGCTAATTAATTCAAACCATAACAATTTAGCGCTAATCGAGCTTATTCATACAACATCAAACGTTTAACCACAAATCAAATTTTATTTGCTCAGCGCCATAAATATCGCTTTAATCACTACTGTAATCCGTATTGCCATGACGATATTCGGTTAGCCACAGGTTCACAATAATGTTATTAATTAAGCTCGTGAGAGCCAAAAAGAACCGATATTTGAACTGAATTTTTCAATTGAAATACCTCTTAGAAATTGAGGATTAAAATCAAATAGGAATTTTTAAATTGAGCTGGTGCCCATTGGCACAACAATCTGTATACTTTCTTTTTTTTGTTTTTAATTGCCTTTTCATTACATATGTTGTTGTCATGTTGTAAAATAATTTTCTTTCTTCCTTACTTGAATTTTAGGGCGACATGGGCAACATTATCTCTTCCTGTGCAGGTCGTGAAAAGCGACTGAGGAATAACAATGCCGCTACCACAAGCCCCGCGGAACTATACCACCTCCTAAAAAACGGACTCTCTAATTCGTTTGATCAGCGTGGCGTTTTAAGGCCATACAAGATAATGTGCGAAACGAGGGCTGGCAACTGTTACGACGGGCGACTAAATGCTTCCTTCGATGTTGTGTTAGCTCAGCGCATGAACCTAAAAGTTGCATCTAAAAACTTTTTTGTTTTCTTCATATATGGCAGGTGGTGCAATTGACACATTCTGCCAATGTCAAGTTTTCTTTGTAATAAAAAAAATCAGTCTAAAACGTATCCTATCAATGGTCCGGTTCAGTCGAAGTCAGCAGTCGCTGAGTAAAGCGATAGTAGGTTTACAGAGGACAAAAGAGGATTCCGTGGATGTACACGAGAAACGTAGTCCCACGCTTTTATTTGATTATCACAAACACCACGTACGAAAATCATTTTGTGAAATTTCTTTGGCGAGTATCAATATCAAATTAGTACCGTGATGATATATATTATTGCTAATTATTATTATTTATTTAAATACAATGAAAAAAAAAATGCACCTGTCTGTTGCAAGAACTAAACTATAATACCATTTAAATATCTAAAACTTTTATTCTTGCTTCTAAGTTGGCTTACTTCTATGTCTGTATTGTAGAGAAATACTCCCTTTGTTTGCGGCAACCCACTGCAGCTGACATATGGCTTTGAGGGTTAATATTAATATACTGTTTCTTCTGTATCTCTTTGGGTATAAAGACAGCTGTCAACAACTGTGATTCTATTTTGTACTTATTTTGTTCGTACTGAACCTTACCTGTAGGAATCTACCGTAGATACCGTGGGATCTGCCGTGAATACCCGTTTGGAATAACATTTTGCCTCAGAAAGCGTTAATCATCTCTTTGTCTTTCGAAACTCAATAATAATAGTAATAAATATCGCCATACTTAATAGGATTACTTACTAGAATTCAGTGTCGTGGGTACAAATACATATACAAAAGCGGCACTACCCACACTCGAACAAACATTTGTATTAAACAAATGAATGCCCTACCGGGAATCAAATCCGGGACCTTGTTCACAACAAGCAGGATCGCTACCGACTGGAATAATCGGTCATAATAAAAGTATAATCGAACAATAGAAGTATAATACAATAGGTTAAGTTTATTTTGAGCCGTTAAAAAAGTACTAAAATGATATACTAAAATCTTCCAGAAGAAATAACCTGTACGATAGTGGTAAACCATATCAAAATACGTCCAGTAAAACCCTAGTTACAAGCGAACAGACAGACAGCAGGACGAACAGACGTTGCGTTTTGTGAGTATAAAAAAATGAAGTCCGATAATGGACATAATCAGTAATAATGGAATTTAATAAAAACCTAAATGAGTAGCAAATCGATGGTAGCAAATCTGGTGACAATAAAGAAATAGGCGTGATTCCGTCGACTTCGTGGCGACATTCTTAGTAATTTAAAATTATTTACGTCAACTATTCAAAAATAGTCTGTTCCGTTGACCACCATTTGCAGCTCATTTAGTATTTTTTGCTGCTCATTTCCATTCTCAGACTCATACTTGAAGATGTGAGAGTGATGGAAGGAAAGATTTTTTAATAAACCTCAGTATATAAAAAAGAAATAAAACTTTTTAAACGATTTAGATTCTGTAAATTGTGTTCAGCTTATATAGATATTGTTTCTTTTTTTATTATAAATTATTTATATTATTGTAATGGTTAAATACAAGCTAAATTTAAACAGATAACCATCAGAAGATATCTCATCGCTAAAAGTATCCAGTTACCATCATCCGATAGACCTGTCATTTTACAAAAGTACACGTCATCCCGCCCAGCAAAGAAGCGACGCAAAAATCTCGCAACTCAATTTCAACGCTCAAACTTCCTTTGAAGAAACAAGTCCGAACAAGTTTCAACACAAAATCTTACCTAATTTCCCCCCGCCCCACTAATTCGCCCCTTTGTTCTATGAAAAGAGCCTTCATTAAATAGCGGGGTAATGTGTCGTGAACTTGGGTAGATTGGTTTAACCCTGGAACGCTAGCGATATCTTATAGGCGCATTTTACTAGCGATGCGTCAATTTGACTCCTTTGATAGTTTTAATTGTTAACGGTGTGAGCATAGGGTGAGTTGCGATAAAAACGAGCTATAATCATTTTTAAAAGAGTCTTTATTCAAATCACGTAAAAAAAAACAAAGAGTAAAGGGTGGACCCTTTACATAAGATCAACTTGAGACTAGTGCAAATAGGAATTTTTCGTACTGTACAGTGTCTTTTGAATGAAAATCAAACTTACAACCTAAGAACACAGAGAAAAATGGCGCTCACCGGAGACTACCTAAGAACACAGAGAAATATGGCGCTCAACAGAGCTTGTACTTTGGTCCTTTGGACGAAAAAGTTCTTATAAAAATACTTGTACAAAAAAGTTACAAAAGTATCTCTAGAATTAGAAAAAATACAGTGCGGCGTATCAACCGCGTAACACAAGAATTGGCTTAGAGTAGTTCAAGATTTTTAACAATCAAGGCAAAATTTTTTCTGGTGCTCTCCGCATATTGGCTTTGAGCATGAAAAACAATAAACAGATGTCCTGCGCCTTATTTGGGAAGGGCAACGACTGCAATACTTTCGGGGGCCAGTTTGTTCACCTGCTACGCATTCTGCAACATCTTTTTCTCCTAGAACGGACCGTATTTGATGCTGTAGTTCTTTACTAAACCGTGGATTATTATCCAACCTAAATTTTTGCCAAGGGCGAGCCATTTGCTCATGAAGTTTGATCATAAACTGTAGTCTAGGCATAGGCTTCGCGTCATCATTTACAGGATTACGGAAAAAGTTATGTAAGTAAATAACGTAGCTATTGATCGCAGCAATGTTCAGCATATTGTACATCACACACATAGGCCAGCGACGCGTTTTCCTACCAGTATTAATACCACGGCACAATTCGTCAAACGTGTCCACAGCTCCTTTCGTTTCATTGTAGGCTAACACGATTTCGGGTTTGTGGCCTACCTCTTTACTAAGATCATTGTCA
The DNA here is from genome assembly GCA_914767545.1 of Sesia apiformis. Lineage (NCBI taxonomy): Eukaryota > Metazoa > Arthropoda > Insecta > Lepidoptera > Sesiidae > Sesia > Sesia apiformis. The sequence continues at coordinate 1,847,691 of OU611964.1, forward strand.
TCGTGCATGGTAGACAACAGACACACTACCTTATCTTTCTTTGGTTTGTATGACACGGCAGTCATGTCGTGGTTGAAAAGGAAAAAACTTGTTTCAATCCTCCTATTGTTAAATTTTACGTCAACAAAAGAGCTAGGCAACTCTGATTTGTTTTTTTTCACCGTGCCAATAGCGGTAAGATTGTAGTCTTTCAACAAATCTGAGAATAAAGGGACACTAGTAAACCAGTTATCCATTGTCACGTTTCGATTAGAACCCTTTATGGATGCCACAAGGGTTTTGACATAGTATTCGCCCGCGGGAACATCTTTTGGAATACTCCCTTTACCCCAGTACGGCAGAGCATCTATCAAATACTTATTAGCATTATCACACATCATTACAGTCTTGATTCCATATTTACAAGGCTTCGAGGGTATGTACATTTTGAAAGGACACCTTCCCCGAAATGCAAGTAACTGCTCATCAATTGTAACGTAACTGCCGGGCTTGTACTTAGTTTTACAATTTTCGATCAGCATTTCCCAGATTTCGCTGATAGCCGCAAACTTGGTCTCAGATTTTCGTTCTTCTCTAGTACTGCCGTCGTCGAATCTTAGACAAGAAATTAAAAATTCAAATCTTCTCCGGGACATGGTTGCCACAAATTTATAGCCACAAAATTCAGTCTGAAACAACATCTCCGCGGTAAGGTGGTTGGATTTCAGAGCAGCAGCCAAGTACAGTATTCCAAAGAGGGCTTCCAGTTCTTCCATGGTAACGGGCTGCAAGGATCCCTCCTGACGCTTGTACCTTTTTGCTGTTTCTTCTATCTTTTCATTGGTGTGCTTCAAAATTTTAGCCATAATATTTTCGGTAAAATAGAGTCGAAAACATTCAATTGGCTCGTTAGCTTGTTTTGCGTCGCCAACAGGGCCAGGACGAATATGGATAACGTTTTTCTTTGATGTTTTTGTAGGATCAGAGGGATTACTGTTTGGAATTGTGCTCCACTTATCCCCGTTTTTAGCTTCAAACTCAGTTGAGTCGGTTGCGAGAATGTAGTTGCCATCTTCAGCAGGCAATGAACTTTCTTTGGACTTCCTAACCAAAGTAGTTTTTTTCTTTACAGGATCAGTCCTCTTGGCTGGAGCAGGCCTCTTAGCTGGAGCAGGCCTCTTAGCTGGTAATTTTTTGGATGTTCCAGCAGTAGGTCTAAGTTCCTTCTCGATGCGCCGAATATCATCTTCGATTACCAGTTCATCATTGGAGGGCTCTCTGTGATCAACGGGGATATAATCCGAATCGTCGCCTGAGTCAGAGTCATTTTCTTCCACTTCAGTACAGTCCTCTTCCTCTTCTGACTCGATTTCCACGTCACTCAGCAGGGCCAAGATCTCGTCAGGGTCGGTGTAAATTTTTTTTGCCGCCATTGCACTAAAACAAAAGTAAACATACCAGTTAACAACAGCGTGCGAACAGATAAAAGTAGTCCATAAGAAATACATGGGTTACTGGCGTACGTCAAAATGACTCCCAGGAAAATATGCTCGCTGTACTAGCGATGCGTCAATTTGACGTACAGTGTTGCAGAACTAACCTCACAGAGCGCGACGCTTCCTATGCTGTGATGTTTCTCCCGCGGCGGCTGCGAGGCAACTGAGTCGCTGAGAGATAGAGTGGGGGTACAGAGGTGCAGGAGGGAAGGGACCGAAGGGGAAGCGATCGGCGCGCGCACGATGCGTCAGTCTGACGTACGCTAGCGTTCCAGGGTTAATCTTGTTTTAATTTTAACCCACTTTTTTGAGAATTGTTTTGTTTTGAAAAGGTTTGAATTTTTTTTGCGGAATATACTTGTATTTATAAAGATGCAAACTGTATTTACTTTACGCTCGACTGGCCTCTCTCACGGAAGACTACCTGGAAATGTACTGCATTTCCCACTTTAATCTATTCCCCAATGTACGTACGTGTTTCGGTAGTGAGTGAGATACACTAGAGCCCATTCCCATTCCCACCTATCCTATCCCTCCCCATTTTCCCAACTCCTTCTCTAAATTCATTTCTTCGTGAGCAGGCAGCGCATCGGGAGGCGTGAACACTTTCTCATTTCGGATGTACGTCTTGCAAGTTTTATTTTTTCAAAATTAGTACTACCACTTAATTGGAGTTAGAATTAAAGTTTTTGCAATATTATCAAGCTGAACTGATTTTATTGGATGGGATTTTATGGAAAACATTCGCAATGCAACAGAAATCACGATTCGTGGCTTCGAATAGATTTATTGGAGATTTCAGAAACGAAATTGGAACGAAAGAGGAATTCGTTATTTTCTAGTTATAAAGTGATACACGAAGATGGTAAAGGATTTCATACATGCGGAAACTGGTGCAGCTACCGTTATGTTTATTTTGAACAAGTGTGTGAATACGACTGTAAAGATTTGTGCGTGCAGAGGCGTTCTCGAGGCTCTAATTTCAAGGTGTGATTTCTCGTCGCGACTTCACGGCGTGAGTCTAGAGCTGCCTTTACGATTTAATTACTTTACATAATATACAAAATAGATAAGCAAATAATTAATAAATAGTTGTAGGTATCTAATTAGTTGTTAGAACTTTGACAACATATGAAATGTCAAGTATATGTAGTTACTGTGAACTATAGTGTGTTTAACTTAAGATCAAAGGACATTATATATGAACTCAGCATATAATTTTCTGACGCAATTATTACTTGTGAATGACTTTCAACTAATTGGAATTTATTGGAAGTTGTTGTCACACGAGCTCAAGTGTTCACTCTGTTGGACAGGATCTCACTGGTTCTGTGTAAGAGTCCTAACGTTACCTACAATCCTACAGCAGTGAGGATATGTATAGGAATTGTTAAGTATGACCACGCCCAGTCTCAGTCGTGGTCATAACGACGTTGAGCTAGATAAAGGATTATATAGACATTATTTTTTTTTTTTTTTTTTATTTACGGTTCACAAACTGGACGTAGCAGCATAAAACATAACAGCAACAAAACATAATATCATGATAGGCTGAACGGCCTTCTAAATGCGAACACAACTTGCATAAAAATAGTTTACACTTAATAACAGTAGAAATAAAATTTTAACAAATAATAATAAGGAAAAAAAAAGGAAGCAGGAAAGATAAAATATGATTACAATTTAGAATATAAAAATCGTTTGAAACTGTTAACCGATGCATTGAAAATATCGATCTCAAGACAGATGTCGTTATAAAAGGAACACATTCGGTTCAACGGTGAGTGTTGACCGTAGTTAGTTCGGCAAAAAGGCACAACTAGCGTTTTGCGATTAATTAAACGGCTACTGATTCGTGGGACGGAAAACTTTAGGTTTTCAAGTAGGTCAGGGCCATCCACTATACCATTAATAATTTTATGGAGGAAAACAAGATCAGCAATCTTACGTCTGCGGTCAAGGGGGATCATCCCATAGTGCTTGAGTCTAGATTCATATGATTTGAGACTGCAGCAGCGATTGTTGGAGTAAGTGAGGTGATGTAAAAAGAGTTTTTGGAGCCTCTCAATTCTAGTGACGTGAACCGCATGAGACGGGCTCCAAACCTGGCTGCAATATTCCAACAGTGTTCGGACATAACAATTAAAGAGTATAATTGGTATTTCAGGATCTTTAAAAGTTTTAGTTTGTCTAATTACAAAGCCAGCCAATCTAGCTCCTTTATTTGACATATGGTTTATATGTTCTCTAAAGTCTAACCTCCGATCTAAAACAACCCCCAAGTCACGAATGCTTGAGACTTCTTTAACCGCACTATTATCTATGGAATATGTTGCATTATGTTGCGTGAATAATTTTCGGGTAAATTTAATATGGTAACATTTGGTCTCATTAAGAATCATTTTGTTTTGAATGCACCATATGTTGACAGCACTGAGATCTTTTTGTAAATTTTTAACATCCTCGTTAGACTGAATAACTCTATAGATCTTTAAATCGTCGGCAAACATTTTGAACCTGGATGCTAATGCAGAGCAGAGGTCATTTATGAATAACAGAAAAAATAAGGGTCCAAGATGGGAACCTTGAGGTACTCCTGAAGGAACCATCCTGGCCGGGGATTTGAAACCACGCACAATAACTAGCTGGGAACGATTAAGAAGATAAGACTCACACCATCTTAAGAGAGATCCGCATATACCAGCGTGTCCCAGCTTGCGAATGAGTATAGCATGGTCTACCACGTCAAAAGCCTTAGAAAAGTCTGTATATATTGCATGAACTTCATTGTTGTCTTCGAATGCCTCAATTATCTCGTTAACGTAACCAACGAGATTTGACGCCGTAGATCTACCCGCCAGGAATCCATGTTGATGCCTGCTAAGTGTGGGCTTCAGGCGGAAGTATAATATTTTTTTAACCATGCCTTCAAAAAGCTTACCAATGGAAGATAAGATTGAGATCGGTCGGTAGTTAGCTATATCGGCATGATCACCCTTCTTATGTATAGGAATAATATGCGCAGTTTTCCATTTGGTAGGAAAGATGCCACATGTTAATGATTTATTAAATATAATGTGCAAGGGTTCGACCAACTGAGAGGCACAGTGCTTGAGGAAAATAGGTGATATTGCATCTGGCCCAGGCCCTTTGTTAGTGTTGATGAACTGTAGGGCTTTCAAAATATCGGATCTTGTTAAAGCGAATGAGCTGGAAGTGTGACAGGTCCTTGAATTATCCGTCAGCAGAACTGATGGCGTAGAACTGTTGTAGATGGAGTCAAAATACTCGGAGAAAATATTGCTGATCTGCTGTCCACCCTCAACATTTCGACTACCAAGGTACATTTCATCAGGTATTTCATTACTGTTAGATCTGAACGATTTAATAAATGTCCAGAAGTACTTTGGGTTCTTTTTGATTTGGGTTTTAGCGTCGGATTTATATCTAGACGAACATTCCTTGATCATGGTGTCACAGCGACTTCGCAACATTCTGAAAGTTAAATGATCTCGGGGATTACCATATAGTTTGAATCTTCTGTGGAATTTGGCTTTCTCTCTAAGTGTTCGCACCAAAGAACGGCTAAACCAGCAGGGATACCTATTGTCAATCTTTATGGTAGATGGAGTGTGACTGTGGATTATGGGAACAATGAGTTGATAAAAAATGTCAACAGATTCGTCCACTGTGCAGGCAGGCCCTAAGTGATCACTCCAGTTAATTTTGTCCAAATCGTCATTAATCCCAATATAATCAGCCCTAGAGTAATTTAAAATGGGAGATCTCAGATATTTAATTCTCCTGAGCGGATCAATCTTTATTTTGATCACAAGTGCAGGGTGGTGAGTATCTTGCTTCACAAACGGCGGAGCAAATAAATCCACAGAGAAGAAGTTCGTATCGTTAGTTACTATTAAGTCTAGCATACGTCCATTTATATTAGAAACCGAGTTGATTTGATGAAGGTTGTTGAAAGAGAGCATATCGACGAAAACGTTTTCTACTTCGGCATTCGCAGAAAGCGGGAGAAACGAATTAGTATAAATATTATTCTGCCATTGAAGGTGAGGCAGATTAAAATCCCCGGCCAGCAGTAATAATGAGTTTTGAGGCAGTTTATGCTGGACAACCAGAGCAACACTAGACGTGATGCGGTCAAGGCGATCGAAGGTAGTGGGTGGTGGATTATAAAGTGTACAAATGCATAGATGTTTTGAAATATTACCCTGTCTAATTTTGACGACGACCCAAAGATCTTCATCCACTGATTCCCATTTAAGCTTGCGAATTGGTTCATGTTTTTTCAAGACAGCAATCAGAACTCCCCCACCGTCTTGTTTAACACTAACAGCAGAAGCGCGGTCACGCCTAAATACTGCGTATCTACTGTCAAGAATTTCGTGGTCATACACGGAGTCATTAAGCCAAGTCTCCGTAAGTAAAATGACGTCAACCTCAAGTTTCAATGCATTGGTCAACAACTCGTCGGTTTTTGTTCTAAGGCCTCTAACATTTTGATACACTATTTTGAAGTTGGAAGTAGAACGAATATTCATAAGGAGAACCGTAGCTCAAAGAGAACTTAGAAACTCCAAGTCTTTAATAAAGAAGCTCTTCGAGCTAACGTCTTTGCGCATAAATATTCTGCCGTTGCGCACCCACACAAAATCGAACTTCTTATCCTTGGCCACTTTTCTGGCGGCAGCGTGCAATTTTTTGTTAGCTGGAGTAAGGTGTTCACAAACGTAAATTGGTTTCCTGTCCCTGTCTGCAATGCCCAGGTGAGAAGAGTTCAATTTGTCGCTCGGGTGAATCCGGTTATGAATTTTTACTGCTGCAATCAAGGAGTCTCTCACGAATGGGCTCGAGAGTTTAACCACTATTGACCGTGGCCTATTGGACTCTTTGTTTAATTTTGCCACGCGGTGGTAATTTAGCAGTTCGTGCTCTTTGAGGTCGCAGCCGACAGTTGTGGCAAGTTGTTTAACGACTGTCTTGATATTTTCTGACGTGTGTTCCGGCACGCACTGTATCTCCAAGTTATAGTCGCGCGATTGTTGCTCGAACTGGTTTACCCTAGAGCTAAGTTCAACCACTTGAGAGCGCAAGTCACCCACCTGACCGCGCAACGCGCTGTTGTCCTCTTGCAGTTCACTTATGGCCTTGTTTTTAATTTCAAGTGCTTCCTTCAGTTGATCGCACCTTGCCGAAATATAGTTAATGCTTTCAGTGAGCTCATGTATCTTGGTGCGAGTATCAGAGCTGTCCAGTGTGAAGTCTCTCATAATATCCCTGTGAAGCTGAGTGAGAGATTCTTGAAGTTTATGGTCTAAATACTGCTTAAAATCTTCAGTGTTGTTTACAGGTGACGAGTCAGAACTATGCAGGGGCGACTTGAGAGATTGGGACGGAGTGTCGACACGTTTGTCTCCTGACTTGCACTCAATACACTTCCATGTAGCTTTATACGACTTAGATTCTTTGGTGAAGTTGTCAGCCAATACTCCCAAACACTGGTAGTGGAAAGCAGCGTTACATTTAGAACAAGCTTTAATATCGCTGGCCTTTATTTGCTTGCTACATTTTCTACAAACACTCATCTTGATTAAGTCCCGGAAACGGGGGAGATCGTTTAATGGTGGCAACTCTATAAGTGACAAGTTGTTAAAACTGATGCTGTCAGTTGAATTTGACAGTAAGATAATCACCAAAGTTAGGGTACTTCTGAGAGATTTTCAATCTAGCAAAAAGTGGGTATAAAAATATAAAGGGTTTTATAAAGGATTGTGGAGTGAAACAAACTTATTTGGTGTTGCTTTGATATTCAAAGAAACGACATATAATGTTTAATCTTCAATCCTTTTTTAAAATCTATTATCTTATGTCTACCTACAACTTTACAATTTTGTCTACCTACAGAACAATTCTCTTCACCTGACGCCCACACTGTTTTACCGACACCATAATACGAATAGTTTTACCGACAGCGCGGAGCGCCTCTAAATTCAGATGAAAGAAATATATTTTCTTTACATCTCCCCCCCTAGGAAAGAAAACTTTCGCCATATTCACCCATCTTCTTCTGTTTCTTTTGTTTCTCTATCTTCATATAATTTTATAGGGACTGGAAGAAGTTTTGTAATATGAAAAAGATTTGATTCCGTTTTTTTGTGTCCAGTATCTATCCTATATATTGTGTTAGATATTTTTTCAATAATCTCATATGGTCCAATTCTCAGTTCATCCAATTTCCTCCTGTTTAACTTGTTTCCATTTTCCACGTACACCATGTCTCCTACATTAAATTCCCAATATTTTAGTTTTTTGTCGTATAGTGTTTTGTTGTAATTGTGTGATTTTATTGTATTCTCAAGTGCTGTTCTTCTGTCTCTGATCCAGTCACTACGTGATTTTTCTTGTTTTAATTCTTTCGGTAAAATCGTAACATCCGTACCATATAAAAGATAACTTGGTGAAAAGCCAGTAACTGTGTGGTTAATTTCATTGTATTTATTTACGCATTCTTGAGCTATTGTTGTCCAAGCTTTCTTTTTCACTCTTTCATTTATTTTGCATCTTATTTTGTTTACTAGTGTTTGATTTAGTCTTTCATTTAGGCCATTCGAGAGTGGTGCATTTACTGCTGTAAATACAATTGGTATCTGCTTGTCATTTAAGAATTTCTTGAACTCTTTAGAATTAATTCCCGGGTATTGGTCTGTTAGAAGCATACCAATATCCGCAGATTCTGTTATATTCTTGACTAGTTTTTCAAAATCATTTGCACTCTGAGTTTTTGACGTTAGAATAAATGCGTATCTAGTAAAATGATCTACCAACAGATGTAGATATTTTTTTGTTGATCTTGTACCTCCAAAACCTCCAATTGTGTCAATTGAAATTATTTCGAAAGGCTTTGTGGCCGGGCCTAGATGAGACATAAACCCATATTTGTCGTGTCCTCTTGTTTTATTTTTTATACAAATTTCACAGCTTCTACAAACTTTTTTAATATTTTTTGTCAAATTTTTGGCTGTGTAGAGCGGACTAATCGTTTTCTGCATTTGTCCAATTCCAATATGGCACAGGTTTTCATGTATTTTTCTTAAAAGCTTGATGCTAAATTCTTCTGTTAGTATTATTTTTTCTTTTCTTCTGACCTTTTTTAAGTATAATTTGTTTTTTTCAATTAATTTGCTTTTTTTATTTTGTATTTCTTTATTCTTATCCTGATCTGTTAGAATATCTTCCAGTTTTACAAAGTTCACAACTTTTAATTGTTCATCCTTATTTTCATCCGATTCCAATACTGGATTCCTGCTCAGGCAGTCTGCTTCCAGATTTTGTTTTCCTGGAGCATATTTTATTTTAAATTCATATTGCGATAAATAATATGTCAGATCACCCAGTTCTTCATCAGTTCTAGATTTCAAATTCATGTTTTCTAGTGGTTTGTGGTCTGAATAAACTGTAAATGGTTTACCTATCAACCAGTATTGCCAGTATCTCACCGCTTCTTTGATAGCTAAACATTCTAAATATATTGCTTTTTTTTTCTTTTGGGCTAAATTTAGTTTTTTTGAAAAGTAAGCCACTGGTTTTTCTTTTCCATCAGGCTGTGTCTGTTTCAAAATGGCTCCAACGCCTTCTAAAGAAGCATCTGTGTAAATATTAATTGGTAAATCTTGATCAAAAATTTCCAGTATTGGTTGAGAGCATAGGAGGCTTTTTATTGTCTCAAATGCTTTTTGGCATTCATCTGACCAAACCATTTTTTGATTTTTCCTGAGTAAATTATGCAATGGATCCAGTATTATTGCACTCTTTGGTATGTACTCATGGTAAAAATTTATTTTCCCTAGAAATTGTCTTACATTCTTCTGCGTTTTTGGAACAGGAAAATTCCTTATTGAAATCAGGTTATCTTTCACTGGTTTAATAGAATTATTTTGTATTATATGACCCAGGTATTTTACTGAGTCTGATGCAAATGTACACTTTGTAAATTTTAATCTGAAACCTTCTGTTGTGATTGCTTCCAGCAATAATGCCAGATATTTTATGTGTTCAGCAAAAGTTTTAGAAAATATTAAAATATCGTCTATATAATTAACGGTAAAGTGGGTAAGTTTATATTTTCTCAAAATATTACTTAATATCCTCTGGAAAATTGCCGGTGAGGTCTTTAGTCCAAATGGTAGGCAGGTCCATTGAAAATGTCCTTCCTGTGTTACAAATCCCGTCTTTTTCCTATCTTCAATTCGTAATGGAATAGACCAAAAAGCAGAGTTTATGTCCAGAGTTGTAAAAAAATTGCAATTCCTGGTCTTTATCATCAGGTCTTCAGTTAACGGAAATGGTTGGGCTTGAGGTACTACAATTTTATTCAAGTCCCTGAAGTCTATACATAATCTTGATTTTTTATTTTCTTCTTTTTTAAATGCTAAAGTAACAGGTGCACCAAATGGACTGTAGGATTCTTCTATCAGTTTATTATCTAGTAATTTTGCTATTTGTTCCTCTATTTCTTTTTTATCTTCTACAGTACATTTGTAAGGCCTTTTGCTGCAATATTTGTCTATTAATAAATCGATTCTTGCTTCATATCCATTAACAGTTCCGACATCGTATTTATTTTTTGCAAAAACTGATCTGTATTTGTTAATCAGTTTATTTATTTCTGATTTTTCATACTCATTTAAATGATTTATTTTTATTTCAAAATCTTCTTCTTTCACATGTTCATTAAAATTTATTTCATATTCTTTTGTAGTGTTATTTATTTTCTCTTTACTTTTTAATTCCGTATTTGTTCTGTTATTTGTAGAAATTTCTTCCACCTTTTTTGTATTTTCAATATTCTGAGACTGTTTCTGAGTTATTTTCAAGTCTTCATTTTGGATTAGTTTGAATGTTTTTATCAAATCTAATCCTATCAAAAAATCATATTTGAAATTTTGTTCATTAATAATGTACATATCAACACTTTTTTCAATTTCAAATATTTTTACTTTTAAATTAGTCAAACCACTTGTTTTTTTAACACCATTAATCGTTACTAAATCTGTTTCATTCAAATTGTTTCCTTCTCCTTTTAGTTTTAATAATTTAGAATTTATCAGAGAAACGTTTGAACCTGAATCATAAATTCCATTTACTTCTACTGTATCATTTAATAGTAGCTTGACATTTATTAATGGTGTCACTATTCGTTTTTTTGATTAGTTTCATTTAACTCAGCTTCTATCACGGTGTTATTTACATGTTTAATGATATTTTTCTTTTCCTTATCATTCTCTCTTGTTCTAAACCAGCATGTAGCTTCCGAGTGATAACGAGTTCCTTTATTTAATTTTTCACATATTTTACATGGGGTTTGTTTTTCATTTTTACTATAATTTTTTGAATTTCCATATATTCTCGTAGGTAAAAAACTTTTTCTATTTACCATGTGTTCATATTTGCTCACCTCATTAAACAAATCCACTGTGTCTGTTAATGCTTCTCTATTAATCTTATTGAGTATGTATTCTGGTAACCCAACTGCAATAAGATCCACCAAAGTACCTGTATCAATCGATTTTCTCATTTCCAGTATAAGTTTTTCTTTCCTTATAGCGTAATTCAACAATGAACCTTCTCTATATTTAAATAATAGAGCATAAGTGACTGGGTTCCATCCCTTGTTTGTAAATGATTCACAGAATTTGGTTTTCCACATTGACCACTCTGAGTTCATTGTCAATTTTATAATCATGGAACTGTACCAATCTGCGCAACTTTTATCCATAAACAATCTGAGTATTTCAATTTTATTTTCATCCTTCGTTACATCAAAGCGTATGCATTCTTTTTCAAAAATATCAATCCACTGGTTTGCATTCGTATTCTTGGTTGTAAATTTCTCAAGCACAAACCTCTCTGCGATGTATTTTAAATTCTGTGGTCTATTTTCCTGTATATTTTCCATGAATTTCTCAAAAAGTTTTCCCAATGTACCTGTTTCTTGTTGTTGTGCTGCAGCAACTTGTTCTGGATTCAATTCTTCTAGAAATTGTCCCCCAAACTGTAAATTATCATCCTCATCTATGTAAGTTTTTTTTAGTTCATCTGTTATTGTTATCCATACCTTTCTTTTCTGGTATCTTTTCACTATACTGTTTTTTACTTTGCTGTAAGCATTTGTTTTTATTATTTCTTTATGAAGACTCACTGATTGTAGGGCTTCTGGTATTGCATACACTTTATTATCACTTGTGGTTATTGAGGTTATACTATTGTATAAATGTTTGTTTTTGGATCACTTGCAGGCAATAATGCAAATTCGAAACGAAGTTTCTCCATTTTCAATTGACTTTTGTAACCAAATATGTCGTTTTATAAAGGGTTTTATAAAGGATTGTGGAGTGAAACAAACTTATTTGGTGTTGCTTTGATATTCAAAGAAACGACATATAATGTTTAATCTTCAATCCTTTTTTAAAATCTATTATCTTATGTCTACCTACAACTTTACAATTTTGTCTACCTACAGAACAATTCTCTTCACCTGACGCCCACACTGTTTTACCGACACCATAATACGAATAGTTTTACCGACAGCGCGGAGCGCCTCTAAATTCAGATGAAAGAAATATATTTTCTTTACAAAAATACGACTTAACTTAATAGATTTTCCAAGTAAATTTTCGGTTATTGTCCAGGATAACAGCACTGCTCTTGTTTTATTAGTGTAACTTCACTTTGCACGCAAATTTACTGTATTTTAAAACGGATTTACTTCATTTTACTAAAATAGATTTAACAAGCCACAAGTGTAAACAATGAATAGATTGTATATGGTTTTATAATTTACATACATGTTTCGGTAGTGAGTGTCATATGTTAAAACTCATTCCCATCCTATCCTATTCCTATTATAAATATTTAAAGAAGACCTAGGGAAGAGGAGTAGATAAAGTTATATAATTTATCTACATTTTCTCAACTCTTTCTCCAAATCCATTCCTATATCTCCAATCGCACCTGGGGGAGTGCCAACGTTTCTCATTCTGGACTGATGTTGGCATGTATCGTGGATGTCTATGGACGACAGTATCCACTTACCTCCAAGTGAACTGTATGCTCGCCTGCCACCTTCTTTCTATAAGGAAAAATGGGATAATGTTGAAAACAAACAATATACGTAATGTTTTGGCAACATAAATTATTTAATAATTCATTCTCTAACTATAATAATAGCTATAATTAATTTTCCCAGGTACATCATTTCTTTTTCTCCCTTTCCCTATTTCATGTTATGTCTGTGCAATAAATTATTAAAAAAAAACATTCCATTATTAAAAATGTTACTAAAATACATGTAAAAATAAGTTTACTTAACAATTGTAGTAAGCGGCAATTCAGTAGTTCTCAACGCTTTGAATTTACAAAGTTTCCTACCTTGTTTGCTTTCTAATAAACGAATAGGTGCTCAGAATTCAGTTTACAGCGGGAATCCACCCCACTACGAACTCCTTTGACACACAGGAAAGTTTGGTTGTATGTCGTCACAGATTATATTACACGTGGTAGAAATTGCAAGCATTGATATTTCCAACGTTTTGGCTGTTTATTTGCCATGTGTACACTGCACTGCCTCGTTCGTTTCAGCCCTTGGCCGTCCACTGCTGGACATAGGCCTCCCCCATTGTCCGCCATTTAAGCCATAAGGGGGGGGGGGGGGGGTTGGACCGTAACCCGCCGCGCTGGTCCAGTGCGTGGTGGCACTGCCTGGGAAGATAGAATAGCAATTTAGAAGTTCAAGTAAATTGTCCAGTGTGATAAATGGACATATTGGACTTTGATTTCCATTTGTCACAATGAATGAGCGAAGAAAGAGAATGGAGAATAATTTTCCAATGAACAGACTGGACGTAATTAAGTAAGTATTTTGTACTTTTTGAGGGTAGATAAAAAATCAGGTTATTATGATTAAATTGTAAATCGGGTGTATGTAATTATGTAGAACTTTTGTTTATTCTTTTCTTTGCTCTACGCTTGGCCGGCGTTTCTGTAGAAAAACAAAGAAAAATTACAAATAACAATAAAAAAACAAAGAGAATACATTTGTGGCGTGCCAGGCCTAGCTCGGGTGAAATTTTAGTAGGCATTATTAACTTAGACAACAAATCTTGAGTCGGATCGAAAATTAATACACGTTTAACAAGATTACAAAATTATAGATAGGTACAAGTCCCTACAAGTTAGGAACACTCATATTATTATTCTCAACTAGCTGTGCTCGCGACTTCGTACGCGCGGAATTTTAATTTTTAAACTCTAAATTGGGATATCTTTTCTTCCCGTTAGTCGATTTCAATGAAACAAAGCCTATTCGATGCGCCAAGCCAAGCTTAATTAACCTCTGGAAATCCCATGAAAATCCGTTCCGTAGTTTTGGAAATTAGCGTTTTCGAATAGACAGACAGACCAACGGGCACAAATTTTCAAAATTTCTCTTTGTATGTTAGGAGAGACAATCAGGAAAAATCCTGCATGGGACACCTGGTACCATCTAGTCTGGCTGGGCTAGCCTAGGTGGTACCAGGTAGTGTCGGACTCCTACCGACTAAAAAACCTGATTGTCTCAACATCGTGTTTTTTGACTAATTCTTGTGGCCGTGCGGGCTTTTAAGAGTCACCGGTCGCGTTGATGTAGGGCGAGCGCAGAAGGCGCTCAGCCAGGAGAAAAGTGTGCGTTGCAACAGCCTAAGGGCTCCCCCGCCGGTAAACCGGCGGAAGGAACGAACCTCGGCTTAGGGCGTTGCATTGGGGGATACCGCGGGATCGCGTGTCGGCGGGAAGCGCCCAGGCATGTGTCAATGCCTAGTGAAGGTGTTGGCTGAGGGCCAGTGTGTTTTCGGTGTAACGATGGGGACGTCCACGTCTCCGCCGGCGGGGACGGTGTCTGTGTGCTGTGTTTGAGTTTAGGGGGACGCCTTGAAGAGGCCAAGGGCGCTAAGTACGGACTCGTACTTGATTATAAGGTCCAGACGGGCCAAAGGGTTACCGTCAGTGGTCCTTAGGGCTTGGGCCAGGTCTTTTATTTCCTGGGGGTTTATGACTCCCAGGAAGTTTCTGACTAGGGCCAGATCCTCCATTATACCAGGACTAGCCTGGCTTTGGGAGGAGGTGGCCTTAGGGGCGGGATTGGGGGCCGGCGCAGTTGTGGCTGGAGTGGTCCTCCGCCAAGATTGCGGCTCGGGGGGCGGCTGGGGTGATCCTGCGCCAAGATTGCGGCGCAGGTTTGGATAGAAGCGAGGGGAAGCTCGCGGGTGTGAGCACTGCGGCTGGGGTGGGTTGTGCAGAAGGCACGGGTACTGGTGCTTTCACTTGCACCGACATGAGGGGGGCCAGTAGCGCCTGTGTAGGAGAGCGCTTGGCGGGGGGGTGGGGGCATAGCGGGGGCCCTCCTAGTGCACCTCCGCGGCGCTTTGGGGCATCCGCGATAATTCGCAGGATGCCCCAGTTTTCCGCAGAGGATACTGCCAGGGGGGTCCTCGGCGCCCTTGGGACGGGTGCAGCTGCTGGTGCCGTGGTTGCCCAGGCACTTTACGCAGCGGGGTCGCGCGTAACAGTTACGAGCTGCGTGGCCATAATGTTGGCAATTGTGGCATTGCCCGATGCCGCCACGCCTATGGGGGGCCTCAAAGGAGAGGCCAGAGAGCCCGCAGATAGTGCGGGCGTCGAAGATTTTCTTCCCCTCGGAGGTGAGGGGAAGGACAACCAATACTAGGTTGAAAGGGGTTCTATCGCGCCCCTTGTAGAGACGGTGCACTTCCAGCACCGGGAGATCGAGGGATTTGAGATCCTCGAGGATCTCGTCTTCTCCCAATTGGGGAGGGAGGCCACGGACCACAACGCGGAGACGACGCTCCTCTTCCGTGGCGTACGTGTGAAAGTCGATTTTTTCCTTTCGGAGAAATGAGGTGAGGGATCTAAAGTCCCTTGAAGAGGGGACTTGGATTTTGATGGCCACCGGGGAGTTGGTAGCCTTTGTGAAGGAGATCTTTTGTGTCTCCATAGTGGCGCGGATGTGTCCCCAACGGGCCTTGTCTTGAATGAAGACAGGGGGAGGGGGCTTCCCGGTGCGGGGAACCGCGGGCGGGGGGGTGCTCTGGCGGGAGCAGGAGGCCGTGCCGGGCTGGGCTACGGGGGTTGGTTTTGCAGCCTTAGGTGGTGCGGAGGGGATAGGGGAGGAGGTCTTAATAGGCCTCTTCCTTCTGCTGACAATGGTGAAGCCATTGTGGTGCTGAGACTCGTTGTCGGGTTCGGACTCGCAGTCGGAGGATTCGGGGGGGGGAAAATTCCGCCTCAGGAGCGGAGTCGGAGTCTGAGGAGGGCTGGACTATGTCCATGTCCTCCTGTGAGGTTTCGCAGTTTTCGTACTGCGAGAGGACGGGGGCGGGGGACACAGGGCTCTCAAGCGGAGCCGCGGGTGCGGGTTTAGAGGACGCGAGGGCTAATTCCACGCAGAGAGTGTTAAAGAGTTCCGGACGGGAAGCCTTTAATTCCGCAACTATCGCTGCGTCGCTCAGTAGCGACGCCATAGCTGGCTGGGGTGGGGGAGAGAGAGAGAAAGAGATAGCGTGCTTGTCGCTATCTCTGTCTTCCCGGGTAGGTGAGCCCGGGGTTGTGTAACCCTCCCTGCGGGTGAAGCAGGGAGGTGAGTGCCTAAGGTGAGCCCTAAGCTTGTAATCCGTCGCCAATCTTATTGTGCGACGGAGCCCTACGGGGTCTAGTGCGAAGGGTGTAGACACACCCGACCGACACTAGGTGCAAGCTGTGGAAGGAAAACAGAGACTAGGCCGACTAGGAGACCCCCCAAGGCCGGTTTGCTAGCTCCCGTCCAACTGACTGCCTCACCCTGAAGGGGCTCGGCGGGTGTGATTGGGTCAACACCCCACTCGGTTCGTCGGCTCCGTTAGGTATCCACCGAGGACCACGAAACTGTGGATTTTCCCAGAAGGGACAAAACTGCAGTTGCGGAACTGCAGTGGTTTTGACGGAATCAGCCGCCGCCTTGAGAAAGGCAACTTTTGATTTCTAATCGCGGGCTTCGGCGCTACGGCGCTACGGCGGCAGCTACGACGGCGGCTACGCGAGGGCAGCTACGACGGGGCGGCTACGGCAAGCGCAGCGGAGCAGGAGACGTCCGATCGCTAGGGCGATCGGGAGCAGAATGTGTGTGTGCCTTCATCGCCCCCAATCAGTTCTTGGTATATATATTCAAACAGACACGCTGGTTCTACAGTTTTATTATATGTATAGATAGATGACACTGTGAAAATAGTAGTGTCAACTTCTTATACCAAACTTTGGCCAACTTAACGAAAAGAGCGGGTGGGCCCACTCGCCATACGTATTGCCACTCACATATTGCCCACTTTTCGCACTGTGTAGCGCTGTGGGCATTCACTAGCGCTGTCTTAGGTACGGCGGCGCTAGGAGGAGCTACGGGACGCTTATGAGCGTTTAAACAACCTTTAACCAACGCGACAAGAGCGACGCGACATTACCTACTAGTCAAATACTTCTAGTGTCACCGTTCGCCTTGACAACACGTAGGTCCATGGAGTGTCGCGCAACAACTGTCGCGGCACTTGGTAACTGGCTAGTACAAATCAATGGAACTAGTAATGGAGCTATCAGTGGAGCTTTGCGTCTGCTATAGGTGTTGATGTCATGTATCAGAATCGCAGTCTTCGGAAGCGTACCTTTGGACTGCCGGTTGCGCAACCAACATCTGTGCTCTACTTTTTAAGGTTTCTTTTTTGTTTTGTATATACAAAGTGAAGGCTGTATTATTTTAAAAGTTTTTTCTAGCAAAACATCGGTGTCACCTAGCGAATCGACTGGTTACCACGTTGGACAGTTGCTACAAAATGAGAAAATTTTGGACGCGGGCGAACCACCAAGTTTTTTAGTCTCCCTTTGTAATAGAGACTTACTTACTTTCCTTGAAATATTTCGAAAAACTATGGAAATTTCATTATAAAAAAATTATATACATTCCGAAGAAAAGAAAGTGTGTTTATTTGTTTGATACAAGTGATAATTGTGTAAGCTATGCTCGAAATTTCTACAGAACGAAAATCATCGATACCTATAGCTCGTAGAATTAGCAGGTCAGATCTTATTTTTTACACAAAGAA
Source organism: Sesia apiformis (assembly GCA_914767545.1). Taxonomy (NCBI): domain Eukaryota; kingdom Metazoa; phylum Arthropoda; class Insecta; order Lepidoptera; family Sesiidae; genus Sesia; species Sesia apiformis. The sequence goes on from OU611964.1 coordinate 1,865,365, forward strand.
GGCGACTTACGATCCGTCACTCCATCTAACGGTAAGTGGATACAGTTGCCCTGTGATATCCGCGATAATTGCCAACATGAGTCCAAAATAACAAACATTGACGGATGCGCTGCCTGCCTTAGGAACGAATTTGACGAAAGGGTTAGGAAAATGGGGAGGGAGAGGATGGGATTGGTATAAGAATCAGCCTTGGCATATTTATCTATTGTCTCAATCTTTACTGAAACACGTTTGGAAGGATTGCAGCGTTGTACCTCTCCTCCTTCCCTAGTTGCATGTTCTATAAATAAATTAATTTGAATTGGACTTTAATAATTGTGACGGTAATTATAGTTATCGTTGATCTTTAAAACAAATCGCAATATGGAATAATAATTTACATTTTTATTTTTAAATATCTGCACAAAATAAATGTCTAGATACTGAGTCTAGATACTGTTATACTGTCTATATTACTAATAATATACTGTCTAGATTTCGTCCTGTAAGTTCATAAGCAAGGTTAATAACGTTGACCTAATGACATACGGTAATTAATCGTCCAGGGGATTAAAGCGCCGTGTAAACAGAAGCGATGAAGCGCGATTCGATATTTAGATAAGGATCGTTTGCGTCAAACATTGAATTTGGGGAGGAATCAATTTAAAAGAATCTACCTGAATCTGGAGAGATGAATCCAACGATCAACTGAATTGAAGTAAATATGTTTATTTACAAATTTTTAAATAAGTTTGTTTACAGATTTCTTTACCAATTGGAATAAAATTTGTCAAAGAAATAGCCTGGATTTATCTTTCAGCTAGTTTGCAGATGCATCAAATCGGTTGAGTAGTTCTAAAATTACAACGATGCAAACATTCTATAAATTCCTTAAAAAAAGAATTTCGACGTCTTGCTAAGTACCATTCTGTACCATCAGCCTGCGTCTCTCTATTGCTGGAAAGAGGTTTATCTCAAGAACCGCCACCACACATAGTTCTCATACAGCCACTTTATTCAAATCGTCAGTCCATCTGGCTGCAGCGCGTCCAACGCGTCTTCATTCGGTTATTGGCCGAATGAAGCCTAACATTACACACGCCTTGTATATCATACTTTATTCATTCTTTGAATGAGCTATGTTGATTTTTTCGTTACAGATTTTGTTCAGCAAAGAGACTCCTCCTTCCATTCCTCCTTCCATTGTTCGTTGTGCGGTAGTAAGAGCGGCAAATTGGTTCAGTTGTTGCAAAATTACAACAATGCAAACATTTCAAAAATCGTAAAAAGTTTATTTCGACACCGATATAGTATAAAGGATATAATATACCCCGTAACAGCGCATGTAAAACTCTACAACTTTGCCTTAATACATTTTTTTTCTTTATGGAAAATAGGTGGCAGATGAGCATACAGTCCACCTGATGGTAAGTGGACACTATCGTCCGTGGATAGCTGCAATACACGCCAACATAAGTCCAGAATGACAAATGTTGGCATGCCCCCGGATGAGCTGCCTATCTTTGGAGAATGGGTTGAGAAAATGGGGAGGGATAGGATGGGCTCTGGCATATCTCAGTCATTACCAAAACACGAACGTACATTGGGAAAATGGGAAATGCAGTACATTTCCTGGTAATCTGCTATGAGGGAGGACTAAAATACCTTACATATCTTATTACACTTAGCCTGTAACTTTATACCCCTTAAGTTCAAAGCGACGTAATACAACCTAATCTATATATATAAAAATAGATGTTGGTATAATAGACTTCGACACCGTTTGACCGATCACCATGAAAGTTGGCACATATATATATATTTTCATGGAGAAGGTTTCTATACTATCCACTTTGTTATTGTAACTCGCCATTAGATGGCGCTGCAGCACATCAACTTCTATACCGTTTAACCGATCGCCATGAAAATTGGTATACATAGGTATTTGAGAACGGAGAATATTTTTGAGCTATCGACTTTGTTGTAACTCGCCACTAGATGGCGCGGCAGCACATCAACTAGATTACATAAAGATCATCCATTTTTATATATACAGAGGGAAATGAATATATTTAGATAGGCAGGACAACGTCTGCCGGGTTTTGCTAGTTAAATATAAATTTTAAAACGTTTTTCCAAAACATTTAGAAAATAGCGAAAAATACCCTTCCTATTGGCGTGCATCGTGTGCTATCGGCGTTTCTTTTTATTTTGATCTATCAAATATTACACAGTGCCTAACAGACAATAGAATAACAAATTGGGCAAATTTGCCTAAATCTCGTCGGAGCGATGTATAAAACATTTCGGCAGCCGGGAATGGACCGCCAGTATGGCGTCTGGCTACATAACATTCTAATGCGACTTATGACTTGATGCAGAGTAACGATTTTAAAACGATATTGATTTCGAGAATGAAATACTCGACCAATATATATACAGGATGTATCCCGATCTTTACTGAAACCTGAAAACACGTATTACGTTCATTGACATGAAAATTTCACACACGTTTTAGTAATTATATGTAGCAGAAAGTAAGAGAAGCGAACAACAGATATGAAATGGCCTACAAGATGGTAAGCGACTTAATTATTTATTGTGGATTACAAGTATGCGAGTATGTGACAAAATTTAGGTATCACAATTATATTAAAGAACCGACAATAATCTATAAATTATAATTATGATTTTTGCTAAATAACATTTTTTTATTTTTTTTTCTTAATTCATCGAATTCTTGAGCCCTGGTACACTCCGCACTTTAGGTATATTCATACCTAAATGTATACGGATACGGATGTATACGTATAGGGATGTATTAGTATACGGAATCCAGTTGAATCAGTTAAATTTGGTTAAGTTCAGTTGACGATGTGAGCTCGAAGTGATTACACGTTGCCGGTCGCTTTCCAACGAAATAAGATTCCTTTAGCTCATGTGAAAAAGAAACTAATTTCAGTAGGAATGCTTCTGTGTGCTGTGTGGTGTCGGCTGGCTAAGCAATAGCATCACACCATCTTTTCCCGTGGGTGCAGTAAAAGGCGACTAAGAGATAACAAGCCTGGAGGAACTATGTACCTAGGTGTCGCCAACCCGCTTGGCCAGCTTAAAGACCATAGTTCCTTCATGCACAAGACAATGTGGATACTGAAAGGACTGCATTGCTTGTGTAGGTATACTCGTATATAGTTTTTACTAGCAAGATAGCTTTAAGTACGTTCCTTAGCTGGGACACAGAAGACAGAGACTACCTTGAAATGCACTACATTTCCCACTTTATCTTATTTCCCTAATGTACGTACGTGTTTCGGTAGTGAGTGAGATGTGTCAGAGCCCATTCCCATCCCATCTTATTCTATCCCCCCCCCATTTTCCTATCTCTTTCTCCAAATCCATTCCTATATTTCCAAAGGTAGGCATCGCATACGGGGGCGTGCCAACGTTTCTCATTTTGGACTGATGTTGGCATGTATCGCGGATGTCTATGGACGACAGTATCCACTTACCATCAGGTGGACTGTATGTACATCCGCCGCCTCCGTCCATAAAAATAAGCCGAGACACCGTTGTTGTGATCGTTTCTCCGCATACTAGCCACAGGTAACGGCTGCTCTGATTCCCCGCTCAAAAAACACTTTTCAATGTGAAAATGTCGACGAAAACCTTTCTCTCAACGTTAGAGCGAGACGAGTACACGAAAACCACAGAGCTAATGAGTGTGAAAGTGAAAGATGAGCGGTCACGTGACGTGTGTCGTGTTTATATTTAGTTTCGAATGTTCGGGAAATGGGATTTGATTCCTCGAAAAGCGAAGGACGAATATTTGATAAGTTTGTGAGTAAGTAAGGTAAGTTTAATTGACATTTTAATGGATTCAAAAGTTAATCATATAACATGCGAATAAAAAAAAATCGAACAACACAGCAAACTATAATATTTAAATGCGACGACACAGATGAAAATTTACGATCCACACTTTTAACCTCTACATACGCTTAAACACAAGAATTTGTTGCTAATGACCGATTTAAAAGTATGCAATTTCTATTAAAATTCTTTTTTGTATTTGGCACAGAGACTCTTAAATTTTATTCAAATTGATTCAAAATATCGAATGACATACATAATTTGGAATAGAGAACTTAGGACTTTTGGAAAAGGAGAAAATATGGAAAAAAGTTTGTAGGAATTGGGAAAAGTAGGTTTGATACGAAGCATTATTCCTCATTCCATTATACCATTAATTCTTCCCCGAGGGAGAGTGAGAACAGGAATTGGGAGAAAAAGAGGGAGAAGGAGAAAGCGTCACTATTAATAATGCTAATGTAATAATTAATATTCGAAAGGTAGGTAGTACCGTTTAAAAGTTGGCATGTACCGTGAATGTGCATGAGCGACAGTAAAAATCAGAAGGACTGTATGCTCGTCTGACGTCTTCTTTTTACAGCAAAAAAATAACCAAACTAGGTTTAGCAGTTAAGAAACGCAAATTAATGACCTGGTAGATGTTTACAGCACTATAAAAGTCACTTCCAGCAGCGACCTTCACTGTAACCCAATAATGTTCGCACTCCGGGCGATAGATCACTTGCCCGTGACAAATAAAGACGGATTGTGTAGCAATATTGCCAAGTGTCGGCTCGCTGTTTGTCGGTTTCTCCGTTTTTGAGAATGAGTCGTCACGTCGAAATGCGTCTAGACGTGAAAATATTGTCATCTCTACAGACGTTCAATTCAAAAAGGTAACAAGTTGAAATTTTAAGTTCATTTACTTTGTTTGTGTCACAGAAGACTACCTAGAAATATATAACATTTCCCAGTTTATCTTATTTCCCTAATGTACGTGCGTATTTCATTAGTGAATAAGATGTGCCGGAGCCCATTCCCACCCTATCCCTCCCCATTTTCCCAAGCGTTCTCCAAATCCATTCCTATATCTCCAAAGGTAGGCAGCTCATCCGGGGGCGTGCCAACGTTTGTCATTTTAGACTAATGTTGGCATGTATCGCGGATGTCTATGGGCGACAGTATCCACTTACTATCACATGGACTGTATGCTGGTCTTCCGCCTTCGTCCATAAAAAAAAAAACTTTATGGAAAATAGGTGGCAGATGAGCATACGGTCCACCTGATGGTAAGTGGAAACTATCGTCCATGGATAGCTGCAATACACGCCAACATAAGTCCAGAATGACAAATGTTGGCATGCCCCCGGATGAGCTGCCTATCTTTGGAAATATAGGAATGGATTTGGAGAAAGAGTTGGGAAAATGGGTAGGGATAGGATGGGAATGGGCTCTGGCACATCGAAACTCTCACTATCGAAACACGTACGTACATTAGGGAAATAAGATAAAGTGGGAAATGCATTTCAAGGTAGTCTTCTGTGAGAGAGGGGAAACGTGGCCAGTCGAGTGCGCCCAGCGGCTGTTAGATTGCAGGGTGCACTCTCCCCCTCAAAAAATAATACTCCTAAGTGACAAATTATAAATTGAATATATTAGTTACTGATATTATCATTGAATGTTATCTATATTGACATTATTATCAACTCTCGTTTTGATTATTAATGAAAGATTTATAAGTAAGATCTTTAATGTACCATATTCTGGAGAAATAAAGGATATTATTATTAGGTCAAAGGACATATGTCTTGCGTTGATAAAAGTAAATACGGTTACAAAAACCATTAGACTAATCCCAAAGTACTTACTAAGTATTAAAGAACCTATATTCGTGTCTAAACTGCAGAGTAAATGACTTAACAAGCAGACTTAACTTAGGTTAGGTGATTTTTATTTGAATGAAATATCCTCAATAAAGAACATTTCCCACCGAAGTAACAGTTGAAAAATATACCTTGTGTTACAAACTTAAACGGATACAAACACGGATGTAATTCAAAATCGGTTGAGCGATCCGGGGACCTTTTCTCCCGTTATCCAGATAAGCCCGGATGGACTTCCTATAACCGGCTTATATCTAAATCTCATGAAAGGATAAGGCCGAAATGATCGCGGACAAAGGAAAATGTTTGTTAGTTTACTCTGTACAGTGAGCAACACGTAAGCATACCCAAAATCTACCTATTAACGACGCGCGACGTGTCAATAAAATAACGCAGAAATGAAAATGGGTTGTTCAGTATCGAGGGAAGAATTGATTCTACCAGTTTATATAATGGTTTATTTTTCATAACTGATTGTGCATTTCTAGTATATCTTTTATTCTATGCGCAATTACGCGAAACAAATACACCCATTGCAACTGCTGACCGCCTGCTCTGAATAATGTGCTAAGTAATGTAATTCTCTGTACAGATTAATGAGCGTTACGAACGTTTTAGATAGAAGAACGAAGCTTCACAAGTTTGTAACTATTTTAAATTAGTAGTGCTCGTGGGTGAATTTTTTTTATATACGAAGGCGGCAGACGAGTTTACAGTCCACCTGATGGTAAGTGGATACTGTCGCCCATGGACATCCGCGATACATGCCACCATGAGTCCAAAATGACAAACTTTGGCACTCTCCCGGATGCTCTGCCTACCTTTGGAGATATTGGATTTGGAGAAAGGGTTGGTAAAATGGGGAGGGATAGGATAGGAATGGGCTCTGGCACATCTCACTCACTACCGAAACACGTACGTACATTAGGGGAATAAGATAAAGTGGGAAATGCAGTACATTTCAAGGTAGTCTTCTGTGAGAGGGGTAACGTGGTAGGGATAACGTGGTCAGTCGAGCGCGCGCGGCGGCTGTTGGATTGCAGCGTGCACTCTCCTGACGAAATGATGTTTTGTCAGTGGTAATGAGGTTTTGTTTTGACAAAGTGTATGTTGACCTGTTGATAATTGTACTTTTCCTTTGTAACGGTTTCTTTCAATGGCTGAGCCATTGTTTATTGAGGCGTTAAGATTTATGTTTATGACAGATTTTTTTATCAAAACAAGTCTTATAAGAAACTAGCAATTACCCACGGCTTCGTCCGCTATAATTTAGATTTTGTCTCTTTTCAACTCTAAGGATTGCGTTCAGAAAAAAATATAAATTGTACTTAAGTGTAATCAGTCCTTCTTACGTCCACTGCTGAATATGGGCTCCACCATTCACATCGTCTTGTGTATGAGGGACGTATGGCGTTAAAACGACACGCTGGCCAACTGGGTTGGCGAGTCCACTCTTTATAGGTGGTGTAGTTCCTCTGCGTTTGCAGCAGGAGCTTTGTTACCCCTTAGTTGGTTTTTAAGACACAAGTGGGCAAAGATGGAGTTATATTTTGAGGTCATCCATCCCTTATGCACGTGACAATGCACATGAGAAGGCATGAGAAGCAGTGGATTTAAATAGAGCTGGTTACTGTTTTTTTATAGACTAGCAAGCGGTCCCTCGTGATGGTAAGTGTTACCGCCGCCCACGGACACCTGCAACACCAGGGGGTATGAGGGTGCGCCGCCGACCTTGCAAAATCCTATTCACAGCTCTCTTGAAGAACCCCATATCGTATGTTATCTAAATATTGTATCTATCCACTTCCTGCAACTAAAACCTTAAAGGCTAAATGTTCCTTTGCATCGTATAGTTTGTATATTATTCAGGTAAGAAAGTTGTTAGCCCGAAACCTGAGCAATTTGTAAATCAAAGCGTTTCCGTCTGTAGTGAGTTCTCCAATATAAAATTATTGGATGTGCAGTTAGAGATTTTCAAGGTAGTCGTCAAATTTGTTATTCGTCTAATTGGGCAGTCGATAAAAACACTTTTAGTGCAAGCAATTAAAAAAACGTTTTCGAAATAAAATTCTTTACTAACAATTAACAACGTATAATTCTCACTTGTATAAAACCAAAAGAACTAGCTCATTTAAACGAAACCTTTAATTTAAATTTCCTTTTTAAACGAAATGCTTTTAAACATTCAGTAACTTCAAATTTTTCTTTAATTAACTTTACTATAGTAATATCAGTGTTTCTTTCTCACAGTCACTGCGGACCCATTTATAAAGAACATTGAGCCCTTGCGTTTGAGATCGATTCAGGGCACAGTCAGACTTTATTATTGTGCGAATGAAATTTAATCAGACTCATAAAAGCCGTTTTTAGAGACTTGATATATCTGGCTCAAAAAATAAAATGCATTATTGTGATTTTTTTTTAATTAAAATTTAATGATAGCTATATCATCTGGCTTCGCCTGAGGTTGTGATATTTAGTTAGAGAGCAAATACAGAATATATTTATTGCGTGTACTTTATAATTATTTTATTGTTGTGGTAATTAAATTTAATTACTTTGAAATGTGTTTTGGAGAACTTGTAAGTAAAAACTTGATTACAAACACAAAATATTGTTTTTCTTAAAGTTAAATGTTATTATGCTGTATGTTTCCTGAAGAAATAAATTAAAAATCCCGCAACCGGCCCCGTCCTTTCATTTCATGCGGCTCAAAGTTCGGTGGAAACGTTATTCAAGCCCGACGTACCCACCGCAGCAATAACGTGCAGCCATTCGTCTTTATTTGTTCGCGGTCCGACCCAGCAGCGCTAGACTTAGTTAGGTTAGTTTTAAACACTAGGCATTTGTTTAAGAACTACATGAGTCACGTCTGGGGACTTTTCGACAGTCGGACCACTGACAATTGGATTACTTCGGTGTGAGTTTGATAAGAAAGGAATGAGAAAAGTTAATAGTGACGGCGATGTACTACACTTTATTCACATTTAGAAAAAAGTGACGTCATCCGTCCAATGTAGCACAACACACCGTTAATTAGTCAATCGAGGAACGCTCCCTCTCGTAATTGATCAATAGGTGAAATCACGTGACTGATAGTGATGACAACTTTTTTCTTAATTTCAACAAATTGTATGTTACACAAACAACAAGTTGACACAATTATAAGGTAGCTGTTACATGTTATAGCATGATTCAGATGAAAATAGGATACTGTCGCCCATAGACAGCTGCGATATATTTATGTCAACAGTAGTCGAAAATAATTAACACTCACAGATATGATATTCCAAAATGTCATTTAAAAACCATTTTGACTACATATTTATTACTTGTAATGAGATATTGGGTTTTGTTTTGCGGAGCTACAAGGGGGTGTTGTAACCTGAAGTCTTATATAACACTCTTTTACAGCCTAATTCGTAATAAACTTGAATATTGTACGATCATTTGGAGTCGCTTCTACGCCGTCCGCATTAATCTACTTGAGAATATTTAAGCTAAATTCCTGAGTTGCCTTTGTTTTCGCATCGAAACTAAAAGAACCCCGTCTTATGCGCTCAGATGTAATTAATACAATACTATAGATATTGTTGTATGGCAAAGTTTCATAAAATTGTACACGGGGAAATAAAAATTGAACTACTCAATAATACGTATATATTTTTATGTCCCAAAGCGAGAGCCAACGCATCGCGATTGTTTTTCTTGCCCCCACACCGGCACTAGACAAACATTTGAGAAACACATTTCTAGAATGTGTAGAAAATATAACCAATTAGCTTCCGAATATCCGGAACTGAACTTACTCGCAGACGGTTTGCTGACTTTCAAGAACATAGTCAAACGCGCTCTCACTGCAGAGCGTCATTATTAAGGTCTCCTTTTGTTTAGTTCTCATTTTACATTTTACTTTGTTTTCTTTTTTTTTTTTATTTACTATTGACCACGAGCTTATTTAAAATTAAATGTATTGCTAAAATGTCAATAATGGTGTCTGTTAACGCGACAGCTAAGCAATATAGCCGTACGCTAATCCAAAGCGGATCCATATGTTTTATTGCTGATAAAATAGCCAAATAGAAAGCCTGACCTTATATGCCGAGAATAGCTGCCTTCCGAGCAAGCTTACGGTTGCCTTGTGTTCTTTCCAGCCTGGTAGCGCTTCTTCTCGGCTTCTTTTTGACTTTTTAATTGGTTTAAGCGTCCTTGGGTGCTAGGCAGCGATGCAGCTTAGAGCAGATACACTCGCGGTATAGAAAGGGCACAGCGTGTGCCAATTCCGGCGTCCAGGAGATCACCCAAATATGTGAGTTTCACAATCGACCGGCGACGGGAGGGGTCGATCGCTAGACTGGTCGGTACACACAAGGTGCAGCGATATAAAGGAATCGGTGAAAGTGATTATTTAAAAATGTGGGTAATAAAATATAATATTACCCTACAAAATAAAAGCACCAATGTTATTGGCGCGAACAGTGTCGTCATATTATTGAGATGTCAATTAAATTTAACACTTCTGTACACACTATGTTAAATTGTGCTTTGATCTGTATATCTTGCTTTGTGATACCAAAGTAAACAAAATAAATATGTCCATCCTATTTAGGAGATTTAGATAAAACATTGCATAAAATGCATTGGGGAGGAATATTTCTTTGTACCTTTCTCCTTTTAATATATTTCTATCTCATTTTCCTAAGACCAGGTGGAATAAGTGCGGGTTAGCGACTAAGGTATAAGGAAGCCGCTACCAAAATCCCCGAGGAATTACATCAACTTTATAAACGTGGACTCGCCAATTCGCTTAATACATCCCTCATGCACAAGATAGTGAGAAGGTCCATGTTTAGGAGGGGACGAAACAGCTGGTGATGTTGACGGAACTGTCAGATTCCACCTGGTTTTAGGCCTTCCTTCTCGTTTTCAGCCAGTTATGGACAGATACAGTGAAATCAATGAGACATGAGATTTGCGTTTGTGCGAGTGCACACCGATAGTGTACAGTGCAAACGATTTCGACAACAGCGGCCACTCACACAGATACAAAGCTCATGTCACGTTGATTTCACTGTAAAACGTTTAATTTCGCAGATTCAGATGTACCATTTCCTGACACGCCCAAACAAAACACTGATCCACCAATTACATCCAATTTAGAAATTGTGACCGTTTCAAGAACTTGACTACAACAAGAACAAGAAAGACTGGCCTGTTTAATAACAAGCACATTCCGTCGACGTCCAAACTTGTTAACAATTCCCGGGAAGTTTGTAGAGCTCGTCATCCTATTTTAATTTTCCGAAGCCGTCGTAAATTAATTATCAAGCTTCTATTCTGGAGTAATACATTTAGACCTCCTATATATATCCTATATCCTTTATATATATATATATATATATATATATATGTGTATATATTAAACGTGTCACTGAATTAACGCAAAAGCTGAAAATAGGTTATTCATTATCGAGAGTACAATAGAAACTACCAATTTTTTACAATAGATCCCTTTTTCACGATTTATCGGACAATTCTAGTATATCTTTTATTCTACCGAGTGGCACGGACACGGGGGCGCCCCCGGTCGCGGCGCCTGGTCTGCATAATGAGCAATACAAACGTTTTAGACAGGACAGCTAAACCTTACATGTTTGTAACTTTCAATTTATTCCTTAAAATCATTTTATTTTTCGCTACAATCGTTTTATATATTTTAAATTGGCGACACGTTGTGACACCGGCATTAGAATCACACCACCACCAGACGACTATGGGATGACAAAGCGACTACCACAAACCCTTAGGAACTACCTCAAAAAGACAGGACTTGGCAACCCTCTTCGCCAGCATGATGGTTTCACAAGTAGCAAAGACCATATGGTCTTTGGTAAATACAAAGACAGGTCTTTGGATCATTTGGTAGACATAACAAAGTTTTACTGGCACTAAAAAATTACGATGTCTTTCCATTTCTTGGGTTTAACACAACACAAATGATATACAAACTTCAGAGCGTATTTCCGAATGGATTGATATTAAATTGGGGAAAAAAATACTTTCGGTGTATATCTTAGTTTAGTTCGGATGTGAACCAAATCGGTTCAGTAGTTCTAATAGTTCCAATCCATACTGCAAATGCAATACACCATTAAACAATGCAAAAACACAAATTATTTGTGTTAAACATTTAGATTTATACGGAGAACAAGAACAACTTAATACTCTGTACGCTTGTTTGGAATGAACTCCGAACACTTGTAATCTACAATAAACTACTGCTATGTGGGGCGATGCCTACGGTGGAAGCATCGTTAACCCGAACGGGTGGTCGAGGATAATGAGATCACCTCTTGACCTGTATTTCATTGAATTTGTGAAATTGTCCAGCAGTGAATGTTGAAAAGGCTGGTTGCATTGCATTGCAAAATGGTAAATTTCTCGCATCCCACAGCCTTCTGGCCGAGTTATACCCTCTTGGGCTTTCATCGTTCACTACTGGACATGGACCTTCTCATGCATATTGTCTTTTTCACGAGGGACATGTGTCCAGTGGTACAAGATTTGTTATCCGTTTTACGAGACTCGCGGGCAGAAAATGAATGGTGCAATTTTAAAGCCGGCCGACACCATACGGCCATCTCTCTCACAAAAGATGTACTAACTTATTTTACTCGTAGGCGTCAGTGGGATGAGATATGCCAAAGCTCATTTTCCATCCCATTCCATAGAGTGGGGGGTCTTTGGAGTAAAGAGAAGTCTCGTAGCCTGTAATATATTTCTGACTCATTATCCCAAGCGATGTAATCGAGTGGAAAGTATAATGGTGTAAAGAAAGTCTCCCCTTTTATAATTGGGACAATTATTTCCTCGATCCATTGTACTCTTAAAACTCTCCGTCTTAACCTCCCCCCCCCAAAAAAAAAGAATGAGAAGTTGTAATGAAATGTTTTTATACCTACTCTCTATTCTCCATCCTACCCAGTTGTAGCAGTTTCCTTGTAATGACCAAGTAACGTTAATTATAATGATTTGATATTGTCGAGAGATACATTTCTTCATGACTGAGTGATGATTTGGTGAATCGTTTTAGAGTTGCAAGTACCGAGAAATCAGCCAACAATAGCTTCAACAAGGTTATCGCTTTGCGATAAATATTTCATAGAAATCGATTCAGCTGTCCGAGTTTAGAATGCAACTGTACAAACAATACAAATGTCAACAACTTGCTGTTCCTCTGGGCTCTTTCAAGTTTTACAATGCTTGTTGCCTTGTAGGTTCTTTTTATAAACTGAAGTGTTGATATCCAACTGGATATCAACACAATATGTATAACTTTCGTTATCGAGTTAGTGATAGACAGCCACCGGCACATGTTCTTGATAGATTTACCGTTGTATAGGTAAGGTTATTTAAGATACACACTAAGAACTGCTTATCTAGGAATTTAAAAACAATGGGTTATGATTATATGGCTCCAAAGCCGTGTGGTGTCAACCGACTTTAGAATAGCTCCACCCCATCTCTTATAATGGGTGTCTTAAAAGGCCACTAATATCAAAACCGCTGCCACGAGCCCTGAGTAATTACACGACCTTTAAAAGAGTGAACTCGCGAATCGACTTGGCCAGCGTGGCGTCATAAATTCATACCTCCCTCATGATAAGACAAGATAAAATAAAAGGCCAGGTTACGGTTACGACTTACGGTCCATCCAGAACCCACTGTTTTCCAGCCTCAACTAAGCACGTAACCATACAACTCTTAGGGTTCACAACCCTTAAATCCCAAATTCAAACCCCTCGGTGGTAGCACAATTTTACAAATATTCTGTATACACTTCAAACAAAAACAATGAAATCAAATTGCGTAAAAATTCAAATATCCTAAACACTGGCTATAAAGACATCATTTGCTCGACTTGGGAATCGGTGCGTGCGTCCCAATCCACCCAAAGACAGTCCAAGAACTTCTTTAAATCCACACACTTCTTTAAACATCAACTGCATACAATTGGACTCTACGTGTAAGAAAGTACGGTTTATATTGTCCGCAAATGGAATCCCAACTTGTTTATGGAAAACAAATTTGCTGCTGGGTATAGTTGAACAATTTTAGAACGTCAATAGTTGGGAATGGAGGTGAAGTGAGGTGAAAAATGAAATTGGTTTTTGGTACAATAGTAGCAATCGAGACATTTCATACATATATGCATGAATGGATTTAGAACAGTTCACGTATTCTGGGCGACCGAAATGTCCGAGGATTTTTTCGTTTGAATATTGTTTGTAAGTGATTTATGTATTTTCCTCTAATGGACAGTCCTTCGCGGCATATTGTTGTTATGTATTATCATAAAAAAGTTAGAGAATATGGAGGGGCACATTATGTGGGTTATATAAAACAATTTCTCGAAAAATATCCAACAGTTTGCTCGGATTTAGGCTCGTTTGAAACAACGACCTACGCCGTTACTATGACTGGATAAAACCACAGTTTTCCACGTGCTGGATATAGGTCTTTCCCAAGGCTCACCACTACACATGATTTTCAAGTCGTCGGTCCACATAGTCGGTAGAGGGAGAGTGCATGCTGCATTCCCACAGTCGCTGGACGCACTCGACTGGCCACGTTACCCCTCTCTCACAGAAGACTACCTTGAAATGTACTACATTTCCTAATTTATCGTATTTCCCCAATGTGCAAACGTGTTTCGGTAGTAAGTGAGATATTTCAAAGCCTATCCCCATCCCATCCTCTCCCTCCCCATTTTCCCATTCCATTCCTTAATCTGCAAAGGTAAGCAGCGCATTCGGGGGCGTGCCAACGTATGTCATTCTGGACTGATGTTGGCATGTATCTCGGACTGATGTTGGCATGTATCGCAGATGTCTATGGACGACAGTATTCACTGACCATCAGGTGGACTGTATGCTCGTCTGCCGCCTTTTTTCAATATAAAAAAAACATGGCCAGAGGGCGTCCCACACTGCGCTGCCACCCCATCGATTGTTGGTCCTGCGGCAAATATGACCTGCCCATTGCCACTTCTGTATGCTGATTCTATGGGCTAGGTCTGTGACGTTAATTAACATTCAAAAGTGGATCCAATAATTTAAAATATAAACTACATCTCCGCCACATTAGATTAGATTAAACTACATTAGACTACATTACATTAAACTACATTAGACTACAAAACTACATTAGATCTCCGCGAATTAATTTAAAGATAATCGGATAATTTTTCCAGAGTATCGGTGAAATTTTGTGTCTGTTTTTAGAATACTGTAGGTATTAGCAATGTCTCGGAAACTTCAAGCCAAGATCTGGATGGACCCTTTTTACTTGGACGCCCACGTATACTGCAACTATTTATAGTCTAATATTGAGAGTATATATTTGTAAAGCAAATACGGACTTTAATAAGTTTGCAATTAAACAACTTTTAACGGTTTAAATCGCGTATATTTGACATGATTTATATCCCGACGTTTCGAACACTTTGCAGTGGACGTGGTCACGGGGTGACTAATTGATTTTATTTGTCACTTGAGTTATTAAGAAATTATTTGGACTACCGTCTGAAATTTTTTGAACTACCGTCTGGATTTTTTAATCATAACATTCCCTATGCACGCAGTATTCACTCACGGTGTCCAGAGTTCTTGCAGTATTGCGTTGGCCTTGGGATTTAATTAATTTAATGACTGGATCCCAAGCCGGTGGTACTTGCCAACCATCTTCTCTATTGAAATTTGGGTGTTTCTTGATTTCAATAGCCTCGCGTAACATTCTTGGCATGAATCGGGTCTCTCTAGCGAGGATTTGTGGATTATCAAATCGAATGTAATGGTTGGGTTTGTCCAGAACATGTTCACAAACTGCAGACTTGGTCGAGCGTCTGTTCTTCATGTCAGCTATGTGTTCTTTTATCCGGATACCGATGCTCCTCTTTGTTTGCCCAATGTATGATAACCCGCATTCACAATCAAGCTTGTAAACACCTGCATCTTGTAGGGGGATATTGCTCTTGACTTTAATAAGTTTAATAAGTTTAATAACTTTAATAAGTTTATTTGTAGAATTAATTTGCGTGGGTTTTATGATATCAATTTTAAATTCGTTTTCTTGGCGCGGGTGTGAGAAAACTGATTTCGAAGTATGAAAGGGGTAAATCGATATATAATTTTAAACTATTTTTGGAACTACCGTCGTCTGGTTATAGAACAGATGGGGTTCTTCAAGAGAGCTGTGAATAGGATTTTGCAAGGTCGGCGGCGCGCCCGCATACCCCCTGGTGTTGCAGGTGCCCATGGGCGGCGGTAACACTTACCATCACGTGGGACCGCTTGCTCGTCCGCCCACTAATCTATAAAAAAAAAAAAAAGAACAGCTCCAGTCTAACTCTTCCCGTGGGTAATAAAAGGCGACTTAGGGATAATAAAGTCGTTACCACAAGCCGTGAGGTACTTCACCATCTCAAAAAGATTAGTGATACTAAATTTCAGAGTTAGTGATTTATATTTCTTGCCCTACTATTCATCGTTCCATTATGTTTCCTACTCTCTTGTGTATTATATATATGTATTTAAAGGGTGTCCCAGATTGAACGCCGGATTTAATTTGGAGAAAAAATAAAGTCATTGTTTCTCCGGCTCTGTGACACGTGGCACCGTCCTGTTGGAACCACAGTTCACCGAGGTCCATATCTTCCAATTGGTGCCAAAAAAGCTCCCGTAGCATGTTCTGATACCTCTCTATGCCTACCTAAATACCGATACCTAAAAAAAAATTCCCTATGATCCGCCGAACATAAAGCTGCACCAAACTGTAACTCTTTGAGGATGCATTCATTTTTCATGAACCTCATGAGATTTCTCCAAGCCCCAGA
This sequence comes from Sesia apiformis, assembly GCA_914767545.1. Lineage (NCBI taxonomy): Eukaryota > Metazoa > Arthropoda > Insecta > Lepidoptera > Sesiidae > Sesia > Sesia apiformis. The sequence continues at coordinate 1,881,970 of OU611964.1, forward strand.
TATGACAATTTTGTTTATTGACGTATCCGTCAAGGTGGAAATGGGCCTCGTCACTAAAGATGATTTTTTCGCCAAAATGGTGGTCCACTTCATACTGCTATAAAATTCATACTGCGTTGCTCTTTCGTGTAGCGTTCCGTGTTGACTAATTGCAACTGTAGTATGTGACATCTATAAACAAACCAGAATTGCCAACCGCCAAACAAAAAAATGGCGTGAATATTAAATCCGGCGTACAATCTGGGACACCCTATATAACTATATATACATACATGTATAATAAAATATTATTTGTGTATATAATTTAAATAACTACATTGCACCAGTGTTCTTATTACTGTTTTATCTGGTGGTTGAACGATAGAAAATGCCGCATGGCTGTAAGTCTGGCATTTGTACAAACTACTTGTGCAATGAAGTTTAAATAAATAAAATCAAAAGAGTGTACTCGCCAATCGGCTCGACCAGCGTGGCGTCTTAACGCCATACATCCCTCATCACAAGATTGTGTGCATGAGAAGGTCCATGTCCAGTAGTGGAGGAAAAAAAGGGCTGATTAGAGTGAGTGATTACGATTACTTAATGTTTGGAATTGGCGCGAGCATCTTTGCATACCCGCATACATTGATTATTTGAAGCAACATTTTTTTGTCCCCGCCATATTGAAGGCGGTTTGAGAATTTGATATTTTTGAGTAGTAACACGCGCTCGGCGGCGAGCAGAGTTAAATTGAGTTAAATTCACACCGCGGTCTCGGACAGTTGATTATTGATATTCGCGCCTATTAATAGGTCTTGTTCGCGATATCCTTGTGCCACGCGAGTGTTTTGGTTGGAATTGTTTGGGTGTGATTGTGCTTGTGGTTTGGAGTGATTTCTCGAGGTGATTTGCTGCCGGGTGTGAGTTGCCGAACGATAGCGGCCACCGGCTCACCACAGGACGAGACTTGGATTACTACACAAGTATTTATTGGGAATTTATGTATTTATTTATTCAATCACACTAAGATAGGTCACGTCTAGTAGGGACTAGCGTAGGAACACTTTCCAGATTTGTGCGTGGGCAAAACCACCTGGGGTAAGTGAGGCCTGTATATCCTATTATTGTGCTTACCCACCATTGTGGTGGTTATTGAGTAAGTTTACTACATTTGGGCCCGAGTGCACATTCCTCGGGCTGCTTTCGCGTAACGCGAGGCAGGTGCGCGCCTAGTGTGCGCATCGTAAACACTTAATATAAATGGTCTACAGCACTGGCGGTCCTTATAATAATTGACGGAAGCTGAGACCATTATCTCGCACAAGGGATCAGTTTTGCGTTTCAGCAATGTGGAGATACTCGGTTATGTTCTTGGTTCTTGTATGTAGGATGTGGTTTATCAGAAGGTTGGGTAAATAAACTATAATCGTCTTTCATAATCTTGTAAGTATGTAAGTGCATAAGCCTTTGCCTTTGAAAAGTTTACACACTCATAATTTTGGAACTACTGTGCTATTTTTGTCCCAATAACCCGATCGGTGCATTTCTAAGCTGATTGGTGGTTAGGATTCACCTGTTTTTTTATAGAGAAGTGGGCGCACGAGCAAGCTGTCCCACATGATGGTAAGTGTTACCGCCGCCAATGGACACCTGCAACACCAGGAGGGATGCGGGCGCACCCACATCCCTCCTGGTTGCAAGCGGCGCCGACCTTGCAAAATCCTATGCACAGCTTTCTTGAAGAACTCCATATTGTAGCTTAATGGAAAGACCTCTTGAGGCAGTTCGTACTACAGCCTACTGGTTCGCGGTATAAAATAATTTTCGGACAGAACAGTGCGAGACACCTCCGTATCGAGGAAATGCGGATGAACCGCACTTCTGTGACGGGAGGTGCGATTGTAAAAACCCCAGGTGGGAATTATATCGAACAGTTCTTCAGAGCATTCCCCATTCTTGTCAGTAGAACATGCCGAAAGGCACTGAAATGTTTTATCTACACTACCCGCGAGAGTAAAGTCATGGTATTTTCGATCAGTATGTCGTTTGATGGTAATGTTACAGAATTTTTCTCATGGATTGACTCCTATCAGAAAATAAACCCTAGGAGTTATTATTAAAAAAACCGTATTAAACATTTTAATACAAAATCTTAATCTAGTTCATTTTATAAGTTATAACATAAAGTTTGTGTGGAATTGTGTTGGTGTAACAAACGTGGAAACTAATTCTACTTCAAGATTTGTTCACATCCAACCAAGTTTGGGGTGATGCCAACTTGGCTCCAATCGGATTTGTCGATTTTATTATCCGCTTTAACAAATTTGTATGTATGTACATATTATTAAAATGAATGTGGTAATTTTTTACGACATTTGTGATACTTAAACTGAATTTTTAATACTGTTTTAATTTTTATTGCCTTGATACTGTGTGTGATACTGTGTAATGAGAGCGACGACAATTTACCATAGAACAACAAAACTATATGTTTTAAACTTTTGATATATTCCCTCTAATAATATTATTTTTCGCTAAAATGGTTTTTTGTATTTTAAATTAGTTGACGTGGCTTTATAGCGGTGACATATTGTATAAATCTTTATACTAATTAAACTAATATGTAATAATAACTATATTAAAAAGATGCTGGTTGAGAAGAGCGGTAAATTGTGTGTAGTGGCGAACTCAGGAGAGCCCTGGATTCAGCAATGGAGAGACATAGGCTGATGGTATGGTATGGTATGTTATGTTGCAAAGATTGGGACTTGTGGCAAGGTGCACAGTAGTAATGTAACAAATATTCTCATTTGTATTCGTATTCGCGAATATTTATCTGTTAAAATCGCCAATGTTTAAAAGTCGACATTCGTTACGTCACTAGTACACAGTATTCTGGCAGCATTACCATTGAATACTTATGAATGGTGAGGTGTAACCACAGGGTCATTAGAGATGGTGTCGACAAGGCTCTTAGCTATGTCGACAGTATTTTTTTTTTTTTTATTTCAGACAAATAGGTACCGTAGCGCAATGTAAGAACATATTTCTCTTCGTTGACAACAGATGGCGTTGCACCGAAAGTGACAACGCGTTAAACGCGCGCTTTTGTTCATAGAAAGTTTTAATTTGTAGGCCAGGTATCCCTCACATCCCCGTAATCACTGCTAATACAGCTATGTTTGTGTACTTGTGTATTGACATCTACTGCGTTGACTGCATCTCCCCTTACGTCCCACTTGGAATAAGGTGAGGAACTTTCAACGTACATGCGTTAGGGATCAAGAAGTAGGCGCAACGGTACTTACTAACTTCTACAATGTATACAATATTTTTATAGAAACAATAGATATTACGATAATTATCGATAACCTAACCCCTATCACCGTCACTAAATTCAAACGAGCCAGTTTCGGTGTGTTATGAATTATGAATAACTAATTAATGAAGTTAACTAATTAGTGTTATGAATAACTCACTTGAAGTGAGTGGAAAGTTCACTTTCATTTCTGGGACATTAATCAAATATAGATTGTGACGTAAGTAAAGTACAATTATATTTCATCAAAATTATAGACTTCAAACCATACAAAAACATAGGCTTCGTTCATGAAGCTGATAGTATGGCATGCTATAATTACCAATACTTCGATTAATTAAATATATAATCTTCGTACAAAAGAAGAAATATTTGAATTTTTCCATATGAAACGGCAATTTAATAGGTAAGCACCTAATTTTTTTCCCCCCAATCTACGTACGTGTTTCGGTAGTGAGTGAGATATACGCGCATTCCTATGTGCGCATTTCCTTCCCATCCTATCCCTCACCATTTTTCCAACCCATTCTCCAAATCCATTCCTATATCTTCAACGGTAGGCAGTGCCATCCGGGCGCATGCCAACATTTGTCATTCTGGACTGATGTTGGCATGTATCGCAGATGCTTATGGACGACAGTATCGTTAGGTGGACTCGTCTGCACCTTTTTTTTTCGTTAAAGAAAAAAAGAAGAAAATTGTAAAGTTTAATTCTAATTGAGTTTGAAAATCAGTTTCTAAAACTACTAATTGATTAATCACTGCAATCTATTTTCGTCCAATAAAATCCAGTAAGTTAATAAAAACTTTCATTTAACTATTAAATACCCCCTAAAAGACAAGACAAATGATACTGAAAAATTTTTTTTAAAAGTTCACTTAACTTTCGTTGATATTATTTAATTAAACACTCAATGTAAAGGCTTGTACAGACATAAAATGACTCATAGAGTGAGGATTGATTCACTTTATGAGTTACTGTATGAGTGTATGTTTGGATTTCTTGATTTTTTTGGTAATTAGTAAGAAAAATAGAAAGATAAATAGCTGTAAATGCTGTTTGGTTGATGTTTTGTATGCTTCAAATCTGTGATCACTGATCAGTCATCGACTTAAGCAGATGCTTTGGAATTTACGTGGGTGCAGAGCAAACCCTTCATCGAGCGTTCATTATGAAACAAGCCTAATTCTAACTTCTTAGCTTCATAATATGGCAACTTAAGAGAAACCTTAATTCTTTTACGGTTTCTCTTAAGAGTTGCTACTTTTTGACAAGTGCTCTGGAGTCTACAAAGTGAACTGTAACTGTGGAAGCTCATAAAGGAGTAAAGGAAAGTGTAAAGGAGCACATAACAGACGTGAAAAATAATAACCCACACAAGTCGGCAATAGCAGAGCACCAATTAGAGGCAGGAACCAATCGTTCGATTGAATTGCACAAACCAAAAGTAATTTCAACTGAACGCCACTACATATCGCGTTTGATCCGAGAGGCAATGGACGTTTAAAAATGCCGAAATTTCAATCGCGAGGATGGATTTCAGTTGGCACGTACACGGGGCCCAGTGATTGAAATTTGCAAACCCAGTAAAGTAGATGCGTTTTCAAATTTGCATGTGTGCGGTGATATTGTTAGTATAGTGTGCAAGGAACTTAATCAACGAAAACAAGTTCAGTGTTCAGTTAAGCAGGTGAATCAAAAACGAACACGACGGAGGGTAGTCTGTAGTGAGGGTAGGTAGCTTTGTCTGTCAATAGCAATAATAACTAAATATTAAATCGCGAGTAACTCGTTGTTTACATACTAATTATTATGTTCAACCACAATAACAAAAGTTTAAAATGTAATGTTATGTATTTTATTTTCACTCTTCTCTCGGCTGGTCGAAATATTTGAGGCGTAAATGCCTCGCGATATCTGAACACGCCTTTACGACTACGAAACCGTAGACGGTCTACGAATACGTAGACCTGCTACGAAAGTGCTACCAATGTTTTTCTAGTGCTATTTCTGAATTGTTTAAAACTGAATTGTTATTTAAATTCTTCAAAAAGGGTAAAAGAAATTTAGGTAAAATTTAGTTGAATACGTTTTTGTTTAAATTCAATGTCTACTTTTTTTACCATTTATTACGAGTACATAAAGTCGGTGTTATCACATATCTATTTAAAGCTTACATTTAGTGTAAAAACTACATACCCACTTTAGCTTCGCAATAATTATTTAACATATTAATTAATAAATTTATTTAATATTTACCGTAAGATTTGACATAAGGCGAAATTAATTTGAATTTAAATTTGAACTTAAGAATTTGAATTTGAACTTTGAAAAACTTTGAATTTAAGTTTAATTCTTTTAACTTTGAACTTTAGTTTAATTCTTTATACGTTGCAAGAAATGTCGTGATCGGGGGAAGTAATGGATATTACAATAAATTATTTATTTAAATATAAAAATAAACCCTCGTAGCTCGTAGGATCGTCATAGCATTCAGCTCATAAACTAAAACGTTAAAAAAAGTTTAGTTTTTTAAAGTTTCATTAAAATCCTTTAGTAACTATTCAATGTATGTAATAAATGATTGAAATGTTTTCTTTGCGTCTGTTTGCTTTGTTACTTCATACAATTAGGTACATTAGTGTTAGGTATCGGGATTTTAACTCACAACCACACAATGAGAGTCAAGAATAGATTTTTTTTTTATAGAATAAATGGCACAGGAGCGGGCGGGTCACATGATGGTAACTGGTTACCGCCGCCCATGCAACATGGGGGGAGCTGTCGACCTTGCAGATTCCTGTTCACAGCTCTCTTGAAGAGCCCCATGTCGTAGAGTAAGAGAAAAATCTCAGCTGGCAATTGATTCCACAACTTTTGGGTTCGCTGTATAAAGTGTCTTTTTACTGTTTGTCATTGAAAATAATTATGTCCACTGGCTCAAAACTTAGACATCGTGGACCACGGTGATATCATCAGCCTGATACATACAATCAACTCCATTCACGATGAACCTACCTTTTCATTCAGTCACGGCAAACATTTCTCATATTGTAAAAGTCAGTCATCTGCAAATCGTCAGGCCTCCGCATATTTGCTGGAAGTTTCTCCAGTTGCTTCGCTATTCTAAGATGGCGCACGATCTATATGCAGCAATTGTGCATGCAGACAAGTTAGTTCTACAAATCGTTAGCCATAGTGTGCAACTTGATGTTTGATATAATTCCTTTAGGAATTGTGAAGTGTAAATAGGGTGGCGGCCATCGGGAAGGAACCATCCACCCGCAGGATATTATACGATGCACACATCTCAGTGCATCTCTTCTGGACATAAAATACTTTGTCGCTTCTAATTGTTCAGTACCTAGCTATGCTTTTATACTTTGGCCATATAGTGCGAAGAGGTCCAGACAATCTCGAAAAGGTGTTAGTAACGGGCAAAGTGGAAGGAAAGAGAGCAAGAGGGCAAAGCCTCATGCGATGGATTGACCAAGTAGCTAGTACTTTCAATATTCCGCTGAACAAAGAATTCCACTACGCCAAAGATTCCAATACACGGAAGGTGATCATTGACAGGTTTCGTCGGCAGAGTCACAACCTCAACATTGAGGGAACGACTCAATCCACAATCCACCAGTGCCCAATGCGGATTGGTGGACGAGATACACCAACTTAATTTCTTTTAAGTTTTCTTTTGATTTCTCTAGCATACTGGTTTCCTCACGATGTTTCCCCACATAATTTTGATTTTAAAAAGCCGAGCTAGTGATGAATTTTAAAAATCCGTCCTTAAGTGGTAAAGTGGTAAGTCCTTAAGTGGTAAGTGGTAAGTGTCAGTGGTACGGACCGAGGATTTGAACTCACGATTACATGAATGTGAGTCGGGTATAGATTCCCCTAGGCTATCACCGCTTGTCGTTTTATATGCCGGGCACATTCCCACTGAAAAACTATAAATTTGCAAAAGAAATTTTTAGCTCCGCTCAAATTATTATTTCTGGCACTCTTCTGGAGATTTTAAGAGCTAAGTGTATTTAAGACTCGATAGGTGATTAACTCAGGTGAGCTAACATAAAAAAGTCAGTCCCCTGGCATTTTGCCACATTTATAAGGAGTTAAACGTGAGATTTTACTTTGTATCACGGTATGCCCATTTCTTTCTTTAATTACGTATATTTCTTAAATTTTACTCGTAAATATTGTATATTATCTCGTAGTTATTGTATATGTTCGGTATTGTTCGGGGGCTGCGGGGTGAGGGGTGAATTCACGTGCTGCGCGGACGCGGATCGCCCATCAGTTAGCTTTTGACCCTTCGGCGGCTCGGGTCGGCCATTGATCCTTGTGCGATACGATCGCAATTTGTTGTTGTGCAAGTAGGCTGCTGCACATTTTTGGGAGACCTTGAGGCACGCGAGTGTCCATAGTTGGATAATTGGTGTATAACAGTGAAAACAGTGAACGACGACCTTGCAACGGCGCTATTAAGCGCATCCCTGTTCAGCACTCCCGGGGGCCCCCAGGAAGATTGAGAGTGAGTGAACAGGAGGTTACAAGGTCAGAACTTTTGGATTCCTTTTTTAACTTTGACTTTTGTTTGTTTATGTTTATATTTTTTAATTCTCATAATATCAACTTTATGATAAGGTCTTAATGATTCTCTGCTTCGCAAAGGTGCTTATGATATTGAATTAAGCATAATAAATTTTTAAATTCTTAAATTGTGGAATTACCTTAAAAGGTACTTGTATTACCCACTTTGTCATATTCCTACAATATACGTACGTATGTGTTTCGGTGGTGAGTGAGGTAAACTAGAACCCATTCCCATCTCATCCTATGCTATCCCTCCCCATTTTCCAAACATTTCTCCCAATCCGTTTGTAAATTTTCAATGGTAGGCAGCGCAGGCAGGACATGACAATTTTTATCAATCTGGACTGATGTTGGGGCGGATATTCAGGCCGATAGTATTACAAGTGGACTGCCCGCTCGTTTATAGCTTTCTTCTCTGTAAAAAAATAATAATTAATGGTATCGCTCACTCAATGGCGATACCTTTACCAAATACCGATACCAAATTTTAGGTTTCCATTACAGCCGAGATGGCGCTGACATATTTTCCATACAACATTTCTCGATAGCGATCGACTTCTCGTGTTCCCGCCATAAAAGTATTGAAAAGTTCGTATATCGCCAAATTTTAGTTGCGATTACAGCCGAGGTGGCGCTGACAAATTTTCCACACAAAATTTTTCGATGGCGATAAGATAACGATTTTAAATATGTTTACGTGCTCAAGCTGCTGGTTTCTATCACTTTGAGAAGAGAGTTGAAGTAAACGTCTTAATAATTTGATAACAGAAAAAGATAAGTATATGATTGAACATGTCTAAACTAAGTTACAGCCAAGTTATAAAAACTTTTCAGACTTATTGCTTTTAGGCAGTCGAAAGTTACAAGACAACGTTGGGCTCCCAAAAGGAATGCAGGTTTGATGGACAATGAGAAAATACACGAGCCACGAGACTTTCTGTTAAAATTACTGTTAAAGTTCAATTCCTTTACAAAATTATTCACTTATAGTTGCGGCAGTTCCCATTCCATCCCATCCAGTAAAAAGTATGAATGGATGAGGTATGTACGTCCATTACAGTTATATTCCACTACACGTGGAATAGGTTGTGCAACGAACTGCCTCAAGAGGTCTTTCCACTGAGCTACGATATGGGGTTCTTCAAGAGAGCTGTGAATACGATTTTGCAAGGTCGGCGGCGCGCCCGCATGCCCCCTGGTATTGCAGGTGTCCATGGGCGGCGGTAACACTTACCATCACGTGGGACCGCTTGCTCGTCCGCCCACTAGTCTATAAAAAAAAACAAAACTTAAGTTCCATTACGCTACTTTACCGGCCGGATATAGCACCACTCCATCTCCTCTCGTGGGTATTGTAGTACATACTCCTACATGAATACTTACTCGTACGTATATTGAAATAAACCAAAATTAATGATGCGAGTATATTTCCATTTTTACTGCATACACTAACTGGTTTGTTTGTTTTGTTTTATGAATTACTATACTATTTTTACAATTCAGTATCAGACTTGAAGTAATTCCGTAGTCGTAGTCGGGTAAAAAATAGATTAGACTTCATAATATCCTATTTTTTAATCCTAAATTCCAAGGATGTGTGCCGTATTTGGAAACCTGCTAGCGTTTCTCGTTCTAGTTTGGTCTTGTTTATATGTATCACACTGAAATAGAGCTAATAAATTGAATTGAGAAACAAGATTCAGAATATTTGTATATAATTTCACGCGCATACCTTTATGGAACATGTTCACGAAACAAAGTGCCGAGAGGCGGTTACTAGAAATATGGTTGTGAACATATTCTGGACTTGCATTTTCCCTGAAATGGAATGCATTTAATGCATTTTGCGAATATACCATATCATTTTAACATTTATTTTACACTATCGATCATCGATGGATGAGATTTATTAAAGAGTTAATTTGCAAGAATCAATTTTTTTGACTTGACTTGACTTTTTGACTTTCACTAACCCCTTTAATGATTTTTTTTGCGGCGTGAGCGGAATTCATTGAGTTTGCATAATACGCTGCGTCGTCAGCGTACAGGGCTGGTGACAACACCTCCAGTGTGGGGGTGTTGTCTGTAAAGAGGGAATAGCAGGCTGACGAGAGGCAGCTGCCTTCGAGAACGCCGGCCTCCAAAGGGTGCTCTGGTGAGATCAGATCTTCTACCACCACCTAGAAGTAGCGGTCCTCCAAAAAGGATGCCACTATTCGGATGATGTGACGGGGCGTCGTAAACAAGGAGAGTTCATTGAGCAGACCGCTGTGCCAAACGCGGTTGGACGCCTCCTCCATGTCTAGGAATACTGCGACTGTGTATTCCGTTTTCTTTCTTCCGGCTGTCATATGGTGCAGCACCCTTGACAGCTGGAGAGTCGTGCTGTGTTCAGAGTGGAACCCGAACTGCTCCGCAAGTAGGGTGATAGAGACCGTTCGGTATCACTCCAGTGCCCTCTAATTCCTTTGACACAAGTGCCCTCTATAGTAACGCGTGTGTATTAATTTTAACTTTAATTATTACCGTCCAAGTTAACTATTCAATCAATTAGGACCGTTCAATTAGGATTTTAAGTAAAAGTAAAATAATGACTCAAACACGACAACTAGCGGCATCTTCGGTTTCCTTTAGACAAATATTAAAAAGAATGGGCTTAATTTAAAAAGTGCTTCATTTGAGTAATATGATATTACGGCAGCATATCATTTGAAATAGGCATACCTACGCAATAATGTGTTTAGAGTTCTTCAGTATATTTTTTACTTATATATGTTTACTATTAAATTACATTGTTTCATTCGTACTTATTTGTAGATTAAAGAGTAAAGTATCGCAGCAAAACAGACACGACGAATAAGTTATTTTGCCTAAACGTTTTTACGCGTTTACAAATATGATTGTTTTTTTTTCTGTATTTAATAGCATAAAGTGATAGTAAACACGCCTCAAGGCTTGTAAGGCGCGTCTTAACAATATTAAATATAATGTAAACGGAAAGTTATACAAAAAATACCGAGCACTTTGTCGTTTCCCGAGGGTTTTGTAAACAAGTCTGTCGTAGCTGTCATATTTTTTAGTGGAATGTTTTCATAGCGACAACATTTTTTATTATAACCTGATGCCGGTAACAAAATATGCCTTTGGTAACTATAGTCTTTTTCCTTCTCCAATATGGCAATAGCCAAATTGGCTATTTGACAGATATAACAATAAATTTAAAAGAAATATTGGATAGTATAGCTTACAGGCCAACAATAATTGTAAAATGCGTTTTTTTGCATTAAAACGAATTACAAAAATCAAAAATCAATTTTTTTTCGGCGTTGCCAATTTTGCTACTCTGAAATTTACATTTCATAATTGATTTTATTGATTGTTTTTGGTCTACACAAAATGGAAGACGGTTTTATTAATGCTGAAAGTGCAAATTTAATTTTAATTTTGTTAAAATTAACAATTGTACTTTGTTTATTGACGGGATAAGAAATATATACTTTACAATGAAAAGAAAATAGTTAAAACCGAAAACTAATCTAAACTTAAAAAGGAATTATTATTTGTTAAAAACATTATAGAAAACTTAAAAAAAAATCTATTTATTGAGCATGTTGTACAAATTTGGTCCCTGTGGCAAGGTACCCGCTAAAATTAAATGTGAATATTTCCTTGACTACTTTATATAACCAAACTCTTAATTTTAATCATACAACAAGTTTTCTGGATTATTTGGATTTCTATGAAAGTGCAAAGAAATTACTATACTATAGTTACTGTAGTTGTAATCCAAAAACTATCCCCAACTATAGTTGTTAAAACATCCTAATTAATCTCTGTTCAAGGTAGGAAAAAGGTGATGTCATCACTATCAGTCACGCGCGTATCGCACACGGCACTGTGCCGCTAGGTACCTTCTACCTACTCGCTTTGATTATTGTGTGGATGTGTTATTCTGTATGCTTTGAAGTTAAATTTATAAAATAATTTAAACCACCGGCTTTTTTTCTAGGTTTAGGCTTATTAACATTACTCCTATAACCCATTGAACGACATACTAGAATATTCTAAACTATTTTTGCCTTTTTTCTATAAAAAGGATCTTATATAACTTAATTTAGTAGCGCTTTATTACTTACTTACCTATCCATCGACGATATGTAGGTAATTTGGTTAGCATTATTTTTCTTTACTATATTAATTGAATCTTCCGGGCTACTGACTCGACGACACTGTGGCGCACCGGTATTTATAGTGGGCGAGGGTAGTTGTGATTGTGTGTTCGGTACACAGATTCCAGAAAGAGAAAAATTCCAGAAAAGAGATTCCAGAAGACCTCGGCCAAGTAGCCCGGAAGATTCAATTAATAGAGACACCGGCCGAGAAAGCCAACAATCCACTATAATAGAAAGAACAACTGCAGAACCAGCGTGTCTGTACATTGAATATATTTACCAAAAACTGATTGGGGGCCATGAAGGAAGAGTATCAGAATACAAAAAGACTTGAAAATTTTTGTCCGTCTGTCTGTTCGAACGTGTTAATTTCCAAAACTACTGAACGGATTTTCATGGGGTTTCCACAGGTTAATTAGCTTGGCACTTCGAATAGGCTTTGTTTCATAGAATTCGGCCGGACGGGAAGAAAATATATCCCAATTTAGAGTTAAGCTAGGATCAAATGTTAGCATATAATAAATTAATTTGTTAAACGATATACCGTTATTTCGTTACACAAGCCTATTCATTGCTGTTCTTATTTTGGCGATATATATGCTGGGCGTTGGGGGCACGGCAACCAATAAAAAACCAAGCGCTCAAAAGGTTAACTGCGCTCGTCCATCGCACTCTGAGCCAGGCCGCGTCGCAGCGCATAACATCGCCCGGCAGTGCCCAGCGCTGCGGCGCGATACGGCCCGCTTGAAGTGTGCGAAGGTTTATACACAAGGTATAAAAATGATTCAGGAGGATTTTTGCAAATTTATTTGCTGCGGTGCGGTCCGCCGTGACGTGTGCGACCCTGTAGGATACACTGGCAGCATTTTACTACTATTATCTTTCTATCAACACTTTAAAAATTGATTGTTGTTATGTGTCTAATTATATAGAGTTAAATAAACAATACCTGCACCCTCGTACTGAATGTGGAGCCTCACCAGCGAGCGACCCACGTGACGGTAGGAGGCCACAGTAGGACACCTGTAACACTAGGGGGTATGTTGGTGAGCTGTGGAACTTGCAGGTTCCTATTCACAGCTAGACGTAGCAAGAGGTTTAGAACTGGATAACACAGTTTGTTTGGTGACAGGGAAGTATTAGAGTGGGCTCGTGCAGCGCGTGCGGTCGTAGTGGCTATCGAACCTCCCGCCACTGGTTGGGAAGGAGTAGCGGCTCGCGCTTCTGTCACAGCTTTACTACCTCCGGTCCTACCAGCGGCCCTTGGCCACCTGTTCCTCGCCAACGTAGTACCGCCTGCCAAGCTCATGGACAACCTGCATATCGATTACCGCCCACCCTTCTCCGCGTCCTTAGCTATCTCTCTGTACGCGGCCGGCGAGTGACGGCGGCCACGCCGCTCCCGGCCGGCGCATTGGTCTTACATCTGATCATTTGGTAATCAACTTGAATTGCACTTGTAATGGACTATTTATAATAGATTGTCTTATATAATGACGACGACATCGATATTTATAGTGGGCGAGGGTAGTTGTGATTGTGTGTGTACCGAGTCTGTTTTTGTCCCCCCCCCTCTCGTCTCCCTTCCCCGTGAGCTTGATGTCTTCGGAGTGCTGGACACCTGGAGTGCTGTTATAGCAGTCTTTTCTTTACTATATTTTTTTTTATAGAAAAAAGGCGGCAAACGCGCATATAATCAGTTCACCTGATAGTAAGTGGATACTGTAGCCCATGGACATCCGCGATACATGCCAACTTCAGTCCAGAATGACAAACGTTGGCACACCCCCGGATACGCTGCCTACCTTTGCGGATTAAGGATTGAATTTGGAGAAAGGGGTGGGAAAATGGGGAAGGATAGGATAGGATGGGATGGGAGTGGGCTCTGGCATATCTCGCTCACTACCCAAACACGTACGTACATTGGGTAAATACGATATGGTAGGAAATGCAGTACATTTCAAGGTAGTCTTCTGTGAGAGACCGGTAACGTGGCCAGTCGAGTGCGCCCAGCGGCTGTGGGAATGCAGCGTGCCCTCTCCCCCTACAAATGACAGACAGACCTTTCAAAGTATATATGAATTTTACAAGAACTTTTTGTAGTGGTCGCACAGTGTATGAACCTCGGAGCGATAAAGGTCATTATTTCATTCTCATAATTTTAATGGCGACAGTTCATTGCGCCAAAAGGGTTTTGAACCTCGGTTTGCGTGATGTCGTGCGATCAAATCTCAGCCCAATGGGTTTTCGAAACAAATGTACAGACATTAATATTAACTATTAGTGTAAATAACATACCTACGCACCCTATGTGATTAAGTACGCATGACGGAGAGAAATAAATGTCACATGTCAAAATAAAATGTCCACTCAAGGGGGCGTTTTAGATTTTCGATATGGAAGGGCATTATGGAACAAGTGATTATCGAGCGTAGGCGATGACTGAACGACATTACCGCGGCGTGATATCGCTGAGACGTCTCCTACGACGAAATGTGGCGACGATGTCGCTCGCTCATCGCCTACGCTCGAATATCACTCGTGTGATATGACTCGTACACAATAGGTTGGCATAAAATGTACCGCGTACGTGTTTCGGGAGTGAGTGACATATGTCAGAATCCATTTTCCGTTTCGTCCCACCCTGTCCCGTCGGGTGGGGAGTGTGCTATGTCTCTCATCCCATTGTTCTCTTCCGCGCCATCCCATCTAATCTCATTAAGCGGAGAGTATAGCGGGATGAAGAAGTTTCCTTATCCTATTTCACTCTTTACTTATCATCTCAACGAATCCTCCACAGAAAAGTTCGATGCTTTAGCCCCACATCAATTGTATATACCTCCTCCATTTTTAGATATATGTATTTTATCGTATTTATTATTGTTATAATATTTATCTATCTTCTATATATGCATATAATGAAATCGTAACAGAGTCGTAATTGCAGTGTAAAATACGAGTGATACAGAACCCAAAACAAACCTTTTTGGAATTTGTGTTTGTCCGTATGTCTGTCTCAAAGTGCATCACGTATAAACTACTGGATGGATTTTAATGAAATTTGATATAGGTATATAGCTTATGTGCCGGGTTAACATTTTGGGGTACTTTTTATCCATATCCATTATAAAGTTCCCACGAGAATCATTCTAAAGTAGCTGGCACCGCTAGTTTATGTCTATACATATAACATATAGACTATATATTTAAAAACAAAATCATTGCAGTAGATCTACTCTACGAACGAACGGCCAAAACGACCATTTTTAGATTTTTTGTCTGTCTCTCCGTCTGTCTGTATCTCCGCCCGTCTGTCTGTCTGAACGCGCGTCACGCTAAAACCTCTGAACGGATATTAAGGAAACTTGGTTCAATTACCGAACCGGGCTAACATTTAGGATACTTTTTATACCAGTCCACTATAAAGTACCCACGGAATTCGCGGGAAATAAGCCGTAAGCGCCGCTGGTTTTTAATAAAAATGTAAAGTTCATTCAACTCCTCATACTTTCCTGGGCTAAAAGCCAGAGCTGTGTATCGCTAATGCAAAGTTAATAGACCAAGTATTCGTCGGCTGAAGGAAATAATTGAATAAAAACCCGATATTGGAAAAGGGATTTTAGCAGTCGTACTGATATATTAATGTATCGAAAGTAGAGAAAATCAGGGGATGTGCTATGACTAGGGCTGCCACCTTTGGAATACTCTAAATAGGGCGATTAAAAAAAAACGGAAAACGAAATTTGTCGCATTTGTCCACATACCGGGAAGCGCACTGTGGGACGCGCTGCGGCCAGCTGGACCGACCACTTGAAGAGGTTCACCGGTGGTGGTTGAATGAGAAGAGCACAGGATCGCCCAGGAGCTTTTTAAGAAGCCTTTATCCAGCAATGGGGAGACATAGGCTGATGGTATGCTATGGTATTTGTCACAGGAATAATCTTTAAAGGAGTCTACATTAGTGTTTACTAGAGCCAGTTTAAGAATCATACTTCTCATTTTTCTGAGTTTTTTAATGTTCGACGTCATAGCCGCGTCGATCGATATACGCGTTATGCCGTAGCGCAGACAAGCATTCTACAAATCCGGAAACTCCCGGTCAAACCCGGAGGTGTGGCAACCCTAGCTATGGCAGTCTCCAACTGTGCTTGCGATGCTTGTAACATGATGGGTATTTTATGCGTAAAAGAATAGGGTATATTATGCGTCTTTTTAGGGATCATACATAAACTTCCAGGTCATAATCAATAACTCGTATTTATTGATTTACTTATTCATAATTTACTGCACATGGGGCTATTCAAGAGAGCTGTGAACAGGAGTCTGTAAGGTCGGCAACGCACCCGCAAGCCCCCTGGTTTTGCAGGTGTCTATAGGTGACGGTGGCCACTTACCATCACCAAAAAAAAATCGCAAAAAAGATGGACGTAATGCCTTATGTTATGATAGAGCGGTGATAGCATAGAGGTATCTATACTCGACACACATTCGTGTGATCAGCTCAAATCCTCGGCCAGTATAGCAGTAGTGGCGGTCTACGGATTTTTAAAAATTGTCACTAGCTCCGCGGTGTAAGGAAAACATCGAGAGGAAACCCACATACTCCAGTTTGTTAGACAAGTACAATTCCTCATGAAATTATCTGCCAGTCAACCGTTGGGCAAACAGAGAAACACAAGAGGGGTGCATTGAGCCAGAATAAACATATATATATATACATGGATTATAATAGCATGTTTATAAGAAAAGAATATACAAATATAAACACTAAATAAAATTAAAAAAAAACAATAATACCTACATTTACATAAATATACAACGTGCCTCTCAAATAACGCAAAAATTCAAACACGTGAACTAATTCATAATATATGAGACTGTTCTAGGGGAAAATAGAATTATTTTAGTGAATACGGAAGTTACAAATAGGCTGTAAAGTTTTGTTGTTCTATCTAAAACGTTTGTAGCGCTCATTAGCCAGTCGAGGGCAGAGAACGCGCGTGACGCGGTCGATGCCCATAGAATGCAAGTGCTCGTAGAATAAAATGTATACTAGAAATTAACCTATTGTAAAAACTGGTAGGGTCGATTTTACTCTCGATATTTTCAGCTGTTACGTTAGTTCAGTTACACGTTATATACAAATATGTATATACATTAGGGTGTCCCTTATATGGGTGAAAAAATTTTTTTTTTGGATATCGAAATGCATACCCCCTAATTCTTTTTAAACTACCCAGACTTACTCAAATACAAAATTTTATCTTCCTACGTCAACATTAACCCGTGCCGACAGGGCTCTGAAGATTTTGAAAATTGCTGTTTTTAACCCTTTCCGTTATGTAGCTAAATCATCAATTGATTTATATCAATCAATATTTATATTTTATAAAAATAATAATCAAAAAGAAAGTTAGTAAATAGGTACTTATTTATTAAAAGAAGATAAAATTACAGATCAGCCAGGATATTTTCTTTTGAGGGTCTCTTTTTTATAGTCTGGATACAGATTTCTATGCTCTTGCACACAGCGTAGCAAAAATTTGTTTTTCTTCTTCCTTTGCAGTGATCAAATCATGAAAATCTTGCATAAGTTTTACAGCTCTTTCAGCTGTATCATTAACTGCCCTTAAAGAAATAACCTTTCTTTTTGCCTCTAAATAGGCAACATCTTCTTCCCACGTAGAAACGGGTTTCTGGAGGAAGTTCTTATAAATTTTTAATCGAGAAAATAAATTTGAGCTCTTGACAGATACAAAATCACTTAATAATTTTCCTGCAACAATAAATAAGGCAGTATTATTATCAGTTTAGTGAAAACAGTGTAAAAAATAATGCTATGTATTCCCACTTACCATACAAATAATCAGACATATCTTCTTTCGATGGAATGTATCTCTTCCCAGAATCATACAAACTCTCTCTTTGTAAGTTCATTACAATGTTTCCCTTGGTTTGTTTATCAACTTCATCATCAAAGAGTGATAAAACGGCAATTTCTTCTGACAAGTACCAAAAATGTTGACTAAACTTGCTCAGGGCTGCTTTGGAGATCAATTTGTCAACAGTTTCATATTCCTTAAGCGTCTTTAAAAAACACAAATCTTGATTTGGTGCCTTCACCACCAGACTACATCCAAGCCATGGATATACTATATACTATATAACCGCAATGAATAAACAAACGTCTTGAAGTGCTCGTTTATCCTTGTCGCTAATTTTGTGCTGGGATTGCAACATACATATTTTTAAAAAGTAAATAGCTCTAGCCATCCACCTTGCTTGATGCATCGCTCCAGGAGGTCTGATTTTAATTTTTTTCTCATTATCTCCTCCTAAGAAAATAATAGATAGTTCAATCAGTTCCCGATAATCGTCACGTACAATGGATTTTTGCAATTCTTGATTATAAAATGTCAACAATTCTTCTATTGTTGTATTACAAAAATGTTGTGTGACGATATCGGTGTATGTTTCAATAGCAGCAGGATTAATAGTTTTCCAGTTGTCTCTAAACTTTTTGAACATCGGGATATCAGGGCTACTTGTGATTTGGTGGATTTTTGTTTCGAACACACATTTTAAAACCAGTTCGTAAACGTGATGGCGGCAAGCAAAGAGTACTAATTCCCTGTCTATTTTTTGTTCCAAAAGCTCCTTTCAAGCGCCCTATATTAGACGTAGTTGTATCACAGCACATTATTTGTACTTTGTCATCGAGGTTCCAGTCATAAAGTGCGTTTAACACAGCTTTAGCTTGATTTTGACCACAAGAGCTCTCCAGTTTGGGCACAGCCAGAAGTTGTTCCTTTTCTCCAAATGAAATAAGAATTGGCAGGCGTTCTTCTTTAGAACTTCTCACGTCCAGTTCAGGTAATAATTTTCCATCCCAGTGAACGGTCACCATTTCAGGCATATTATTCTGAAAATCTGATTTTATAGATTCCGCTCTATCTTTTCTCTGTGTGCGAATGCGTTGAATGAACGATTTGTTTATCGGGAAATCATCACAGCTAAGATCTAGTGCTTCTACTACAGCCTGAAGTATATAGACAGAATCTCTTATGCTTAATTGACATCTATCTAAAGCTGCAACTAACTTAGGCGTGATAAAGTCTTTCCTTCCTCTTTTTGTAGTAGTTCCAGAACTTACCGTTTGAGATGTCGATGGCAAGGGTTCCTCAAGGCTTTCATCAGAGCTGGTAGGTTGATCGTAATGTCCTTGCGTTTGTATAAAATCTTGTGTAGTAAGAGATGATGATAAACTCTGGAACACATTTGCTCATGTCTTTTTTTCTCTTCTTTTAATTTTCTCTGTCTTGCCCTTTCTTCTTTCACGGCTAACTTTTTGTCTACACCCGCTAAACATCCTGGACGCCCTGGTTCTCTTTGTTTTTGTAAAAAGATTTTATCTTCCTCTATTTTCATCCGTTCCAAAGCATCGGCGTGTGCTATATCGAATAAATTATCTAAATTGTTTTGAAAGTCCTCCTCACGGCGCTCGTAAAAATCTTGTGTTTTTAATTTGGAATTTTTTTGTAACTCTCTCCAAGCATGGTGAAGATCCACAAGTTTTTTTACACAGTTAGGTATAGCTCTGGTATGGATTCTAGCTTTTTCCCAAAATATAATACACTCTCGAATGACGAGATTTGCGCTTTCACTAACAGTCAATTTAACTTCGCGAATGTTAAAAAAATGTACCGCGAGAACTTAACGTTTAGACGGTAACATTGCGCCTGTTATTTGATAATTTACCTCCCCAACTAAGAAAATACTTTTTTTATTGCTTCTTAATTCCACTGCCATCTTCTAAATGTAAAACAATGCGTGTTAATCACGAGAATAACTGAGAAGAAATGACAAATACTGCGAGTACGCGCTGCTACTTCCGCGCAACTTGTATGAACATGATTCGATGCAAGTCGGCACGGGTTATCGTACTCCAAATGAGGTTAAAATTTATTTCCGAGTGTTTTAAGAGCAAATGAACAAAACTAAGACCTATGCGTTAGAAAATAAAAACTTTGAAAAATAAGGGACACCCTAATATACATACAAATAAATAATAAGTATATTAAATGACATATAAAAGGATAAATATAAGGAAAACGTTGCAGAGAGTAGTGAAGAGATAGGAAGGAAAGAAAATGATTTGATTGACAACAACGATATTGGAAGACTTAATAAATTCAGCGGAATTTAAAAAAGCAATTAATATTAATGATGTGAAATAAAAAGTACTCTCGTATGCTCGTTTCTATAAAATATTTCTTTCTTGCAAGAATATGGTAGCGTAATATGGCGTTACATTACAGTTAATTCCCTTTATGTTTTTCCTCAACAGGCGTGCAAAGAATAATTAAATGTATTACCTATAAATTAAATACTGATCAGTGATCATACAATATTGTTCAGAAAAATAAATTACTAAAAAATACTGCTCAAAAATGTAATAAAGTAATAACAATAACGCTTCTCAATCAGCAATTTGAAAATTATCCAGATTAATTATTATTAACCAGATGAAGTTATTTTCCATCAATAAATTCACCTCATGAACTGAATGTATACTGCGCCACATGTTATAATTAATATCCAAACACAATATTAATAGCGAACTATGCTGTATGAGTAATCGAAATGGGCCGCGTGACTGATTGCGAGACGACAATATGGCGTCCATCAAAGTGGCGGGTAATCGGCTGCGGTGATTCGACATTGGTTAGCAACAGTGCTGCCGTACGGGAATTACCGTTTTGTACGGCAGTCAAAGCGTTTATGGTCAAATTTTACGGCATACGGCAGGGTAGTAATTGTTATACGTTTAAATACGGCAATTAGATCGAGGGAAGTAAATGACCTGTATTATCAAGTAGTGGATTACTTCGAAAATGGCATATTTAGAATTTTTTGGAAATTTCCAATGATATTTTCAAGAGGATCTTCAGTGCTGTAATATTGATATGAAAATAAAACCAGAAATCATTTTATATACGAGTACAATAGCATCTGTATTTCGCAGTAAATCCGGGATTTAGTTAAATATCAAAGTCGATGATTGTTGGTTCGTTCGTGAAGTTCGTGAGTTCGATTGTTGGTGTGACTATAGAAGATTATTTCAATAAACTGCAAAGTTATTACATTAAAAATATGAATGCGCAAAATTGAACTACGAGATAAGTTGGGAACGCGGGGGACGACAGGTGACCGCCGAGCATAGCACGTAAAAGAAAGCTCTACTTTGAAAAAGCTTTATTATTAAAAAAACAGGTAGGCGGCGGGCAATTTCTGGTGCAGGACCAACAACCGTTGGGGTAGACGAGGCTTCCAATGGAGGCCACGTCCCTGTAACCGCACCGTGGAACGTCCTCCGTCCAGATGGACCAATGAATTGAAAAAGTTCGCAGGTGGTGGTTTCATAAGAAAGCCGAAGATAGTGTGAGAGCTTTAGAGCTTTGGAAACGACCTATATTCAGCAGTGGAGAAACAAAGGCTGATCTGGTACAGCATGGCATCAATTTATGACGTATAAAACACTTAAAAGTTTATATTAGTATTGTAGTAAATTATATTATGATTATTAAGTTGCTGGCGATATTGAGTGTCAATAAAAAATAATTGTAATGTAGATAAGAGACATTAAATATAAATCAAGAGAAGTACCTATAAGGCTATCACTGCTCTTAAGATTGATTGATTAAGATTGATTGATTGATTATGATTGATTGATCGATTAAGATTTATTGATCGATTAAGATTGAATGATTGATTAAGATTGATTGATTGATTAAGATTGATTGATTGATTAAGATTAAACTCTTAAGATTTTCAAATTCCTGATTGAGAATTGTAACGCCACATTATGCTACCTACGTTCTTGCAAGATAAATAAATTATTATCATATTTTATAATACAATCCTCTCATCGTCAGAGGAGTAGGCGACTTGACGAGCATCTAGCTATTCAACTACTGGTAAGCTCGAGTTGTTTACTATCATTGTGTATCTGTAAGCTAAGTGTGTATTCTAGCTATCAAACCGAGAGCTCTCAACAACACCTAGCACAAATTGATTCCTGGCACATACAACTGAGTGCCTCGTAGTTGCAATGCGGTAGACATCTAGAACTAAAACCTAACCGTGTTCAAACACGTCTGCTTCACGAATTTTGTTTTACCTAACTCGCTTTTTTGAGCTTCAGTTAATATAAAATTAGAGAACGGGCTCTGTCTTTTAAAACCAAAAAAAAACTCTTATAGAATTCTTATAGTTATATAGCTCTTATAGAATTCTATTCACAACTTTTTTGATGAAACTTACTTCTTAGTTTAGTAAGAAAACCTCAGTAGATTTTTCCGGAAATATTGTTTAGAGTAATAAAATAACTTACCTTGTCCAATGAATAAATAACACGCTCAAGCACACATACATACACTCAAACTGACAGTGTACCATACCATCAGCATATATCTCTCCACTGCTGGATATAAATCTCTCCCACGGCTCGCTACCACACAGAAGTCGGTCGGTCCACCTGGCAGTGTATAGGTAGTTGTTGTAATTCAAATAAAACCTACAAAATATATTGTCATCTTTTTTATTTAGCCCGGTATATAAATTTAAGAATATGATATAGATACACGAGTATAATAAGTAGTTATTATGTTATGTCATATGTATTATGTAGTTGTTATGTCAAACGTCTCACTTGCGGCTTCACCGATTAGTCCGATGACTTACTGACAGCCTGCGCAAGGGCCATAGCATGTCCCCCGTGCTGTCTAAACATTGATGTCGTAATTGTCATAATTATTGTAAAGATAATAAATTATTTAAGTACGAACTGTCTTACTTAATTGGTGTACTTAATTACGATTGATACTACGTAAGTACTAACACTATAAAGAATTACTTAAATGTAAAATTGATTTTTGCACGCCTTTTAAATGCAATTCATAATGGGATATGTGTGTTGAAACACCACATTGTGTAACCTGTGTTCTTGCTAAATATATCATTATGGATTATTATTACTACATTCTTACATGCTACGTAACAAAGTAACGAGTAGGAATCTTCGCCACACTTCGTTCGGCAAAGGTCGTATCAATAACAGCTCTATAGAATTCCGTGACAAGTGGCATGAAGACTCAATGACAATTGGCCTAATCACCACATTAAGTTATGTGATTCGGTTTTTGTCGGAAATACGAAGTATGGCGAAGATTCCTATGCGCATCATATTTCTAGCCGTACCGTTCGTGGTTTGTTATTTTTATGCTGTACCGTTTCAAAGTTTGTGAGGTAAGTTTTCTGGAGTTAGACTCACTAAGCACAGTTTGTAAGTGCTTCAAGTGAGCTCGGGGCGCTCGATATCACCCTTGTAATGACAGGAAGTGTAGCGTTGTTGCCTAGGGCGATCGTGTTCTATATTATTTACCCTATGTATATAATAGAGGTATACATTCTTATAGGCGTTACTCTAGGGATCGCGAAGTGGAGGAGTTTGTATTCAATCGCATAAGGTTTCGTTTGCACGAACTCTACTACAGTGCGTGTTACAAGATCGTTAGAGCTTCTTTATTTCTCAATATATCATTTATTTATATAGTGTAGACTTTATTGAAATTGTCCTACAAAAGGCGAGCTTAATTCCTCAGGGCCATTCTCTACCAGCCAATTTATTGAAAGACTCAAATAAGATGCTGGTATGATAAATAATTATAAGAGGGGTTAAAGTATGAAATTGCCGTTCTATAGTAATAGATACTTTGAATTGACATAAAACCTTCATGGTGTGAGATTTTCGAGTGAAACTTTTTTCACATAATACCTATGAGGTTCTTGTTTTAAAAAATGTGCAACATTCGATTTTCGACTTTCAATTGTTTTTTTTATTCAGCTTAGACGGGAAAGATGGATACTTCGAAAATCCGAGTAATCTTTGAATACGAGTTCCGACGCGGAACTAACGCGGAGTTCCAGAGTTCCATCCCCAGAGTTCTATCGCAAAGGCATAAATAAACTTCCGATTAGATGGCAACAATCTATAGATAATGAGGGTAAATATTTTGATTAAATAAATATGTTACATTTTAGAAAAAAACGAGTTTTAATTTTTCAGTACAAATCGGGAAATTTCATACTTTAACCCCTACAAATTAACCCTTTAATCCTTTAAATACCAAAAAAATATGTATTATACATATATAGGTATAAAAAGTATTATTACACAAAGTATACATAAATCTAAAAGCTAATAAATTGAAACCCCTTTCCAAAAAAATTAAAAATATAAGAAGCGCTTTCGGTGTCATGGCCAACATTTACCATTCTAGACTTATGTTGCCATAGGTATATCGCGGATGTCCATGTACGACAGTATAGAAAGTACGCCTCCTTTCTATACTCTATAAAAAAAATAAGAAAACACGTGCATGTAGCATGGCTAGGTATTAAAAATGGCTCATTTTTTTTTGATCTTTGGCTCTTCTCATCCAGTCACCACCGGTGAAGTTGTTCAAGTTGTCGGTCCACCTGGCGGGAAGTTACACATGTTACACACTGCGCTTCCAGTAATCTCCATTCGAGGACTCGTCTACTCGTCCATGATGATTCTGCGAGCTACGACAGCAACTTTAGTTCTTCGTCGATTTTGGTCCAGCAAAGAAACTAAAGAGCACTCTTTCCATCGCTCGCTGAGCGACTTTGAGCTTGTGAACTTTCTTATTTTTTTTAATTATTATTTTAAAACACAGAAAATAAATAACAAGACACAATTAAGGTTAATTGGTGCCATAGGAATTTGCAAGGTCGGCGGCGCGCCCGCATACCCCCTGGTGTTGCGGGTGTCCATGGGCGGCGGTAACACTTACCATCACGTGGGACCGCTTGCTCGTCCGCCCTCTTCTCTATAAAAAAATAATAATATATAAACCATAGTATAGTTGGTCTTGCCATTAGACTTGACTAGACATTCTTTTAATTAAATTTATCTTTTCATTCATTGTAATAACTACAAATATTTACAATGCAATGCTCCTCTGTAATATTCATTATATTACATTAATCTGTGTCATTAAATTAATAACAACATCATTAAATATATAATTAATTTGACTTTACGTGGGTATTCTACATAAGTTATATCGGATATTCTTGCAATTAAGTTTGTTTGCTTACATGTAGGTATTCGTATTTTTTTCGCGGTTCAATTTAAACAAAAGTATGTATTACGCAAATTGTGTTATTGTGTGTTTTATAAATAAAAGCAATAATGACACATCATTCTATTATGTAAATATATTAATAATGCAGGTGCACCGGAGTACACACGATATACTCGTACATTGAAGGCCAATATAATCTATCATCTGGTATTATTGTAACCCTCTGCCATGAAACGTGGGTACTGTTCAAATGTCGCACTCATGGTATTGAATCTTATTGGCACATTTGTTTCTTGTTGGTACTACCAACAAGGATACAAGGATTGGTATACAAGGAGCGGTGATAGTCTAGTAGGTGATAATGCCTTGGAAATGTGGACTTTATGTCTTTTTTTCTTTAACTGTGGCTTTGAATTTCGTATTATAAAAAAATAATAATAATGATATCAATAAATCGTTTATTGCTATAGTAAGCATACATTTAAATTAAAGACCTTGCATTGAAACGATGACGTATTCACTTTAGCAAAAGGAATTCTTCTACGTTAGGATAATGCTAAGTGAGCACTGTTTTTATACCAATTCAGCGCTGTTATTCAGCACAACGCTTTTCTCAAGTGACACCAGTTGAGATTAACAAAGAACTACCTATTTTATGTCAAAAAAGTTAAAAACATAGTTCACATAATCCAGTATTGTTTTGAATAAATGAATGAAGCTATTCCAATGCATGTCGCTTGGTCGCGCTATCATCAGTTAAGTCGCGAACTGCGTGTAGCCATGGGAACAATATCAAGTCATCACTTAGAACTTTTTTCGAGCTATTAGTAAATTACACCTTTTGCCCGACGCCATATACCGGATCACTTTTTGTAACCGGCCAAATTTGGTGATTTAATTTCTACTCTATGTCACTTTAGAATACATTGTGATTAGAAAAGCAAAAAATATTTTCAAACAATGTTTATGGCATGGCCATCCATCCTATAACCAAGGCCGTGTCCATGCTGCGCGGCCCGTGCAAGCCGTGGACGTAGTGTGACCATCATTGAATTAATTTTGAAGATAGACTATTGGCGTCAAGTTTTTTAATTTAATTTTGACTGTAGACAAGAATTTGGCTGTAATTCGGTATATGCAGCCAATCAAGAACAGTTTATTTTCAATACAATCAGACGGATGAAAGAATTCCATTAGACTTCAAAGTACTTGGCAAGCATAAACAACATTCTATTCCCGACGATATTTATTGTTAAAATGACTATACAATACCATACAAAGCGAAGACGTAACAGCTATTTCAATTGTCACAACGACCGTAATATACTCGTACAAAGACGACAAAGATATGTATATCACCCGTACTTATATAGGTACTAGTGCTTGTGATGGGTTTCGTTCGCTAAGAACCCGTTTTCCGAATCGATTCCGGAAGTTTACACAACATCTAAATGCTACAATTATATATCGTGGCGTGCAATCCCTTATGTAGCTCAATGCGCAGTAACAAAGACTAAATATACTGTCGAATGTAACCCGTAGCCTGAAATTATGAATTCTACTCATAATTTGTATAAAAATATGGAGAAATTCGGAAAAGCATTTTCCTTGCAAAAATTCTAATGCAGTAAATGAACCAAAATTATGAACGGAATCCATGGGTTCTCGCCTTCGACACCGTAACCAGTGGTTTTTTAGTCCACTGAACCCCGGCCTTCTCTTTGACACTGTCTTGTGCATGCCACGCTGGCCAAGCGAGTCCACTCTTTTAGAGGCGGTGTACTTCCACTGGTTCTCTTAGTCGCCTTTAACGACACCCATAATAATAATATACACCTTTAATATCAATTGGACCCATTTGACTCCAAACGTGCTGTTCGAATTGTCCACGATCCCACTCTCACGGGCGGTTTAGAACCCCTCAGCATTCGGAGAGACGTTGCGACTCTCTGTGTGTTTTACCGCCTGTACAATGGGGAATGTTCTGAAGAACTGTTCAATATAATTCCCACCTCGGGTTTCTACAACCACACCTCACGTGACAGAAGTGCAGTCCATCCGCATTTCCCCGATACGGAGGTGTCGCGCACTATTCGGTTCAAAAACTATTTTATACCGCGAAACCGTAGGCTGTGGAACGAACTGCCTCAAGAGGTCTTTCCATTGAGCTACGATATGGGTTTCTTCAAGAGAGCTGTGAATAGGATTTTGCAAGTCTACAACCACACCTCCCGTGACAGAAGTGCAGTCCATCCGCATTTCTTCGATACGGAGGTGTCGCGTGCTGTTTGGTCTAAAAATCATGTTACACCGCGAACCCGTAGGCTGTGGAACTTGCCCTGGTGTTGCAAGTGTCCATGGGCGGCGGTAATCATCACATGGGACCGCTTGCTCGTCTGTCTACTTTAACACACTATAAAAAAAGCCTACAGGAAGAGATAGGGTGATGATATTCTAAAGCCGGCCACAATGCCTATACACGGCACCCAATGCACCCTACACCAACAAAACCAAAATCACTTACAAAAATAGTATTAGCCAGTAAAAGTGTAGGAGTAATAAATAATATTTCTCACAAAATACTAAAAGACGGCCATGAACGTTGCAAGTGTGTAAGCTCAATAGATAATCTTCTAAGCACGCAACCAATAAACGCGTACATTGTTAACAATAGGTTATAATCTTGGTCCTAATTTACCCAGGACACAGAGCCGGCGAGTTTTAGGAGCAACCTTGATTTTTTCAGAGCAGGCGACGGGGAGGCAACGATCCACCTAGCGATAAGAAAGTAAAAAGAATGAAATTTATTATTATTAAAATAGATTGTGATAATTGTACTTTGATAATAAATATAGCAGTTTATAATTGCATTAATAATTTAAATTTCATATTTTATAATATTTTAACATTATTAATTATTTAATTAATTGCCACATATTTAATTGCCATTACTACATATTTTGTTGAATTGACCAACGTTCTATAATAATTTTAGGGTTATTTTGTGCGCTAATTCTGGCAAATGTGACGAGCTGTTTGTTGTATGTGATTATCATGTAGTACTAATCACATTTCAAGTAAATATGTACTTATGTCGATTTGAATGTACTTAAACACACCTCTGAAAGAGAGGGCTCGTCAACCCGTTTGGCCAGACAGCCGTAACGTTTCAAGGCCATTTTTTCAAGGCCACTTTTAGTAATTAAAAACTATTAAAAAAATAGATTGTTTTGTTGTATGTTCGTTTAAATCAATGATTCCTAAACTTATTTCGGTCATGGACCCCTTACCATAATCAAAACTTAACTATGAACCCCCAAATGAATTAACTTTTATGATATAATAAAATCTACTAAAAATACTTTATTCTGTCCTCTCTGATGTAACAATTGCACTTAGCTAGGGGTCCATACGGACATACATCCATACATCCGTATGGACCACTTTGGGAATGACTAGTTTAAATACTAGACTATCAAAAATAAACTGCCTAATAAAGACTTAAGTAATTGCCTTAACAAGAGAAGTATTTATACTAATTTAATTCATTCACCAAACAGCCGTGTCGTGTGTCTCACTGAAATCGTTTACAAACCACCGTTTGTATCTGCGAACACGTCCAACCTAATAATTTCAGCTTACAGAGTTGTGTGCTCCTAACTGAATTTAGATTAGCGATTTCACCGGGTATCGCAGTGTATATTTCAGCTAGTTAATTATGTACTGAAACGGTTTGTTGTTCCCATATTGGGGTGATTAAACGCGAGTCAGGTTTATTTGTTACTATTTCGCATGCGAGGTGAGTACTGTTATTATTATGGTCTAAAATAGATAAACTCTAAGCGCCTGAAAGAATGAAACAGCAACGATGTTCGTCAGGTTTATGGAAGATTCATAAACTTCAGCTCGGTTGGCAGCATTCAGGAAAATTCGTCGTCTCTTCTTGTCGCATATACCACAATGTTTAAAGACGAATTTATTCAATTAATGGGTCTTGCCCATTATGACGTAAGGTGCTGAAACGTCCGCCCTAAAGCCAGGTGGACGATGACCTGAAGAAAGTCTTATTTTTCTTATAGACAAGTGAGCGGACAAGCAAGCGGTCCCACGTGATGATAAGTGTTACCGCCGTCCATGCACACCTGCAACACCAGGGGGTATGTGGGTGTACCGCCGACCTTGCAAAATCCTATTCACAGCTTTCTTAAAGAACCCCACATCGTAATTTAATGGAAAGACCTCTTGAGGCAGTTCGTTCCACAGCCTACGGGATCGCGGTATAAAATGAATTTTGGACCGAATGGTACGCGACACCTCCGTATCTAGGAAATGCGGATGGACCGCACTTCTGTGACGGGAGGTGCGGTTGTAGAAACCCGAGCTGAGAATTATATTGAACAATTCTTCAGAGCATTTCCCATTGTACGGGCGGTAGATTACACAGAGAGACGCAACATCTCTCCGAATGCTGAGGGGTCCTAACCCGCCCGTGAGAATAGTGAGTGTCGTCGATAATACGAACAGCACGTCGCTGGATGGAGTCAAATGGGTCCAATTGGTATTTCGGTGCGCCGGCCCAGAGATGTGAGCAATACTCCATATGGGGCCTCACCTGAGCTTTGTGGTTGGATGAGAAGAGAAGCAGACAGCAGTGCAAGTGGAGAGACATGCTGATGGTATGGTATGTTATTGGAAGGTACATTTATCACGACTCAAATCTTGAAATCATGAGTTCACTCACCTGTAACACTGAGTTTCTATTTAATTAATTATGAAACGAATGAATTTTTGAATTATCACTAACTCGACGGTGAAGAAAAACATTACGAGGAAACTTGCGTGTCATGAAAGTAAAAAATAATGAAATCTATGGACTGCACAGATAAAGAGGGATTGATAAAGCAAGCTGTTCGCACTAAGCTCGTTCATCTCGCGCTGCTCGTTTAGTCTGTTCCGGTCTGTATTGCTAGCCAGTCGTTGTTACACACCATAGAAATGCTTCATTGTTCTATAGTCAACTGTAAAAATTCGTCAAAAATATTGAACTGAGTCAAGGAAGATGTTTCGTTTTATATGTGTTTCCCATCACTTCCGTCACGACCATCTCATCATGACGTGACACTCTTTGTTACCATATCATTTCACGAACGTGTATGGTGGGATATGACAATACACATCCCACCATATACAAACGCAAGTAATGGGTCGTTTCATGACTACAAAATGCCCACTGGGGTCTGAAGTATTTAAAGCGAAAGACCTTTAGCATGTCTTATTCAAAAGACATGTTAAAGGTCGGTCAACGCCCGAAACTCTGTCTGTCAGCGTCGATTTCTCACAATCGCCATAAAATAAATGAGATTAGGTATCAGTCAAAGCCATGGACATAAGAATCCAAATATCTTAAGTCTTGGAGTCAATTGCCCGAGAAAATCGATATCCAAGTCTCGACAGACACCAATAAAAGTGTATGAGCACAATAGAGATAAAAATCAGTACGGATTCTTTATTCAAATGTGTCAAATTTATTTCACGCACACCGACGCTTACACGAAACTTTCGTCGGTGGGCGCGCACAGCCCAGGAGCGGAACTCCACCCCTCGTGTGGAGGGTGTGAGACGGCTACGAACAGTGTGCTGTTGAGCCCCTCGATCAACGCATTAAGGACTCTATTATCTATATGTGAGGCGTATGCAGAGGAGCATGTATTAAAATATAACTCAAAAAAGAGTGAAATACTAATATACTCAAAATGAAATCGTCATTTAAAGCTGTATATCAGTCCACCCACGCGCATCAATGTGCAAAGTTATGGTAAGTAAAACTTGGTTAATCGGTGATAGTAAGCCTTTTTGCGTGTACCACTTCAGTTAGATAACTTGAACTGTTGACAATATTTTATATGATTATTTTATAAGAGTAAGAATTCGCTTTTTTTAATTTATCTAATTTATATTGAAATATGTCTGATATAAATCAGTTTTGTATTACTCATAAAATAACAAGTTAATTCTATGACACTGGATGTGATAGAACTTGGTTAAAATGTGATATGACTCTAATAAATTTGTGACATGACTCTAGTTAACCGATTAATTAGAATATAAGTAGATAAATTATTAAATAAAATGAAAAGGTGTATTTTATTATCAAAATTTTATTTATATAAAATATGTAAATTCTTACATTATATTTAACGCAAAATTTTAGGGACACATATATCTGCTCATAATACTAAAGCTCAACAAATGAATAATTAGTAATTAATCTGATATTTCACAATTAAAACGAAGAAATAAGTTAATTTTCCAATTCTTCAATAATCGAACAATACCGAGAACCCGCTTGACAGTTGCTTGTAATTGCAAATTGTCATATTGCTAATTCCGAGGGTAACGTTCAGAAACTTTGTAGATGTTGCTATAATACTTATGGAATATTTTAAGCGCCATCTGTTTAAAATTACCAGTAAACATACAATTCTGTAATAATGTTTAAATATCACCGAATTGCCAAATATCATCGCACATCCAAGATTTACCTATGTCACTTCATCAAAAACCACTCTACGTCTTTACTATTTGTTCTTTTCTTTATTATTATTGGGTCTTACTATTGTAAATTCTATGGTGCATATTATAAAAAAAACCTAAAATTTATTAGTGTGCGCTTTTGTTTTAAAAATTAAGCAGTTTCGCTACTGTTCTTTATTTTTTACCATGCTATGAGCGTCTTCCAAAACACCAGCCCCTTATCGCATCTTAAGGCGTGACACCAGTCGATAAATCAACGTCACTTTAACCGGGAAGATTATCCGATTTTGGGGGCGCCTCTAAAATTGCAGGCGCGGGAGCTCGTCCTTAAATGATGGAGGAAACATGATTATGATGCGAAGTCATATCACGTTTAGTTAGTGATTCGTGTACTGTTTGTGCAAAAGGATACAGTTCGATTCTCGGTTAGAGCAAAAGTTTGTATGATACATGGGTGACTAGGTAAATTTTAAGATACTCAAATTTCGAAAAGAGAACTTACTTGAACTGTACCGTTTTTGAAACATCATTTATTTGAAATTCGAATTACGAATGCCACTTATTTATTCAAAATGAAAAAGAAAAATTGTATTCACTTTTTTATTGTATTTCTCGCGCTTTTCTTTGCAATAATGGAATTCGAACGAGGACATTTTCGTGCAATGATGTTATACAATTTTAAAGTGAGTGTAATGATAGATTAGTATCAGATTATGGGAAGCTCGCACCGACCCGTGCATACAATCGTGCATACAACATTAGCATAATTTTGGGGCTTTTGATTGACACAAAATATAAAACAGTTTAAAGAGCGTCAGGTAAAATCCTTGTAATAAAAGATAGTTTTTATATTTTTCACCAATTGGGTAGCAAATAGCTGGCTTACAACATTTTATTACAAAATTTTTATTGACAATTCTAAAGAGTGCCACGAGTGCCAGGATTCATAGCCGAGATATCATCAAGGCAGACTTTATAAGCGTTCCTTCTTCTACTCGATTCAGGGTGATTCTTCGGAACAGTTGCTGACTCAAAAGGGAAGTTTTCATGTTTGGATTTACCATATTGAATAAAACTTTGTGATTATGTAGTATAGTTCATTGAGAAGACAGCCATGCACTTTTTTAATTCCAATTTTATTGTGTTAATTTTAATAATTTATAAATTGGGGTGGTAATAGATTTGTTGCTTTGTACTTTGTTTTTAACTTATGTACAAAAAAATACCACTTTCAAATCGTCGTTCTTGACTTATCTGCCACCTTGTTTTTATAAAAGCTATTCTTTAAACACTTTTATAACGATCATTTATTCATAATCGTTTCCATAAAACTGTGAACTTCAACACTGTGATTCCATAAAACAGCACTGTGATTTTGTTTGTCATTAAAACAGCTAGATAAAGCAGATGATGTTTTCTCAACATACCATACATACCATTCAGCTCGAGTCTCTCCACTGCTGAATATAAGCTTCGTCCAAGGCTCGTTATTATACACAATCTTCTTATTAGCGATAATAGCTAATAGCTATAAATAAGATCGCCTTTTGTGGATTACATATGTTACTGTCTGGTTTTGTTTTGGTGTGTAATAAAGACTTTTATCTATCTTCTCACCCAGTTGTACTACTCGTGATTTTTTTCAAGTCCACGCTCTACCTGGCAGGAGGACGTCCCATAATGAACTTCCCGTGAAGTGGCCTACATTCAAGGTCATGTCTAACAAATCGATTTTCGGTTCTGTGACAGATAGGACCTGATCATTGCCATCTTCAATTTGAGCGCAACTGAATGTCGGCAGAAGATTCCCAACCTTCACAGGGCTATCAAAGTCCCAGGCGGCAGTAACATAAACCATTATCCTACTGCCGCCTATTCTATAAGAAAGCAGTGAAGGATTTATGGATCCACGAAGAATCACCCTTTAGTACAAAATAAACGTGTTACCGTTGAGATGGTGAACGCATGTTGAATATTTAATACAATCCTCGGGGATTGACGGTACTATTGCACGTTTAGAGGCCCAATGGAAGGAGAAATGACGCGAATTTGTAAGGAGCGCCGGTTCCTTAAATATTTACAAGTGAAAGTATTTAAGAACGTTTGCTTAACCAAGGGCATTTGAATTTTGAAAATATGTGTTTTGGGGATGATTAATCCGATTTAATAATTAGAAATATTAATGTATAATGACTGTATACTTATATTAACATTAGGAGGTCACAATTCAACAACGGGTTTAGCAGTAAGTTTTTCGAAATTTAAGTGTAAGAAGATGAAGGAAAATATCATAAGGGGTTGGACCATCAATTTGAGAATACATACTAGATATGTTAATTCCAAGTCGCCCAGCGAGCGATGGAGGGAGCTATGCTCCGAGTTTCTTTGCTAAACAAAATCCGTAATGAGGAGATTCGCCGAAGAACTAAGGTTGCAGACATAGTTCAAAGGATCAGCAAGCTGAAGTGGCAGTAGGCGGGCCATATATGCTGCAGGACCGATAATGGATGGAGGAGACGAGTCCTCGAATGGAGACCATACCGGGAAACGTAGACTAGGGAAACGTAACGAAAGTTAGATGGACTAACGACTCGAAGAAAGTCGCCGGTAGTGGTTGGATGAGAAGACCGAAAGACCTTGTGTGATGGCGTTTCTTTGGAGAGGCCCATACCTAGCAGTGAAGAGATACAGGCTGGTGGTATACAATATTAGACAAGCACTCTAGCGCAGCCACGTTAGAGTCTAATAGTGTTCTATGTTCAGTAGCCCACGAATTCTTTAATTCATTGTGTGTGGAACATTCTTATTTCGTAGTGCTTAAGTTTCAAATTGGCGCTGCTGGTCAATATGTCACGTGACCATCGATCTACCTATGCATAGAACCATGCACGAGTCAGTCGTACTGTCCTACGCCATTCGTTAACAATTAAAAAATGGCTTCCGTGTGTATAGAAGCGTAATCAGGTGACGCCAAGTGCCTAACACCAGAAGCCTGAATGAGACATGAACATTGATACAATTTTTAAGACGAAGAAGTTGAGTGGATATGGTCACTCATAGACATCTGCTTTATTATATGTCAATGTTTGACTATATAAACGAACGATGGTTTGTCCACAAAGGTATCGCGCAGCTTTAGAGGTTTAAGAATCATGATTAAAAAAAAGGAATTATGGGGAATAATCCTTAAACCATAATAATAATATATCTATATACTTAAGGAATATATCTCGGAAGAGAAGACTATCCTGAAATGTACTACATTTCCCACTTTATCAAATTCCCCAATGTACGTGCGTGTTTTGGTAGTGAGAGATATACGAGAGTTCATTCTCAGCCCATCCTTTCCTATCCCTTTTCATTTCCTGAACCCTTTCTACCAATCCATTCTTACATCAACAAAGGTAGGCGCGCATCCGGGAGCGTGCCAAAATTTGGCCGCTCTGGACTAAAGTTGGCTTGTACCACGGGTGTCCATGGGCGGCAGCATCCACTTACCGCCAGGTTCGATTCAATTGTTCGTTCGATGGATGGGATGAAAAGAATAAATCCACTAGACTATTGCCTTCACCAACAACGTTGACTTCTTCCTGCTGTCTGTTGAACTCTATTTTCTCTAAAAACTGTCCAGATTTCAAGTTTTCATTTTAATTATACAGGAATTTAGGACGCACAGTCCACAAATTTACTACTTAAGATTGTGTCATAAACTTAAACTTTATGTCGTCTACGACGACAACTTTGTGAGAGATTAAAGTTTTTATTGGCACTTAGCATTAATCAAGCATTTCGTGAAAAAAGGTGAGAAATTGCTTCACTAATTATCCCAGTAAAAGTAGTCAAACGTTTTTGATGAGGTCAAGGTCAGTGAAAAGCCTACCATTTTTATTTTTTTAAACCTGAAGTTGAGAATACATAATAAAATATAACACAACAACTTTTAGGGATTTTATTGTGCGGTTTCACTTTCCTAAAACGCCGGAACACTCTCCCTCGGATCAAAAGTCTGGTCTCAGTAGCAGCTGGTGCATTGCAGCAGCCCGACGCACGTAAGTCATAAAATTGCTGGACCTATATTTAGACTCCAGTTGCCGCAGCTTCACCCCCAGCGGTACGTCCTTGGTCTGACCCTGGACTCTATCTTGAATGCTGCGCGATCCAATATCATGAGATGTCATTGTACAATCTGGAACCTTAAACGTAACACATTGGAATGAATTAAGAGGATATTCTTTAATGCAACGGGCAACTACTGTAGACTACTTCATATATTCTATCCTCAAAAGTACCTTTTAAGGTTTTTACGGACGAAAAGACAATCCAGCTGGCGATAACTGATACTGTCGCTCATTGACATTTGCGATTAATGCCAACATCAATCCAGAATAGCAAATGTTGGCACGTCTCTGGATGTACCGCCTACCTTCAGGAGTTGTTGTTGTTGCGCTTTATTGTAATTATGCCTAATGAATGGTTGCAATAATACAATAAGTGCAAATAAATAAATAAGTACACAAGTAGTGAGTGAATTTGGAAGCACCCCTTCTTTTGGAAGAATAGGAAATAGAAATTAGGTATAACAAGACGAGGATTTTTCTTTATGCCATCATCCTCGTGCCTCCATGGTAGGGAAAAGACTACAATAATAAGAGATAAGGAGATTATCTTTATCCCATTATATTTTCACTAAGTGGGACAGGAGGGGATGGGATAGCGATTAGCGAAATGGGAAAGCAAATAGGCCTATCGAGTACGCCCAGAGGTAGTTTGCTGTCAAATCTATAATCTACAACGCTCTGCCCTTCCGGACACTAATCAAGCATCGGCAAGGGTCGAGAATACACTCCTTCGTGATTTCTAGGGGAGCCCTTTGCTCTAAAGTGAAGTCATTCGTAGACTGGTATCATATACTCAGAAAGACTGTTTAATAGTCCTTACCTTCAATTATTCTTAAAAAGAAGAAGGAAGATAGGAGAACATATATAGCCGAAAAGATTTAATACTTACTTAATTTTCACTTCACTTCACTCAGACAGTTGATTTATAATTTCATCATTACTATAAAAGATAGATGTGAATGAAACTAGAACAACGACAACCGGAAAACTTCCATGCTGGATTCGGCATTCAAGTAGAGGGCCTTGAGCCAAATGGCCCTTTTCATACATACGAGTAGATAGCCAAACCACGTTCTTTGTTTGCCGCTACCCATATCTAGAACTCAAGAAAATGCTGAAAAGTTCTAGTGCCTGTTAGTTCTAGTTTTTGTGTTTTTCGATTAATAAAATTGTGTATTAATTCAATTTATTATAACAGACACAGTCCAAATTTTGTTAGTATATAAGTATTAAAAGCTATGTTAATAGATAATTATAAATGACAATAAATATATACAACAACATAATATAAAATATGAAACAATACAATACACATTGGACACAACACAATTGGAGGGGGAGAGTGCACGCTGCATTCTCGCAGCCGTTAGGCGCGCTCGACTAGCCACGTTACCCCTCTCCCACAGAAGACTACATTGAAATGTAGTCTTCAGCATTTCCCATTTTATCTTATTTCCCCGATGTACGTACATGTTTTCGGTAGTGAGTGAGATGTGCCAGAGCCCATTCCCATCCCACCCTATCCCTCTCCATTTTCCCAACTCTTTCTCCAAATTCATTCCTATATCCCCAAAGGTAGGCAGCGCATCAGGGGGTATGCCAACGTTTGTCATTCCGTACTGATATTGGTATTTATCGCGAATATTTATGGACGACAGTATATGTATACACGTACATGCACAACATAATATATACTTGTACATCATAATAATAATAATGCATTTATTTTCTGACCACAAGATCCATATCGTTCTATCGTTAGTGTCAGTAACAATTTTAACTTATATACTATGTTAGTACTTATTATTAAGATTTTATTATTAATTATATATATACACATATACATATACGATATACGCATACACATATATATATATTACATCATAGACACTGGCTCTAGGCGTCCATCACCTCTTATACGATGCAATGTGCGAATCCACCCAATGTCTCAATATGGGGCCATAATACAATAGACACACATTTTTGTTTTTCTTTCTTCTTCATGAGCGCCGAGCGATTCTACTTTGTAAGGTAAGTATTTTATATACGACACACCACACCCACCAAGTATCTAAACATCGGGCTATATACCTTAGCTATCACTTATATACCTTAGCGGAAAATTAAGCGCATATTTTATTTTTATTTCATTGCGGCGTCAGCACGCGGCTTTATAAAAGGAATTACGTATACAGTGTAAGTATAACTATTTGACACATGGGTAACACATAGAACATAGGTCCAGTATACTTAGATTCCATGAAAGCCTTCGACAGGGATAAAAATAAACTATAATAAATTGCAAACAGCCCAGCAATTTCAGGAGTGAAATCTATCGATATCCATTCGCCCTTTGGTGAGACCCGCTAACGGATAAAAATAATACACTGCTGTTTGTATAGTTTTGGCGCAAGACATATTACATAGTTACTGGAAAAAAATACCAACAAATTCTCGGTACTGAAATCTTCGAGTTTCTTTATATTAAATTATAGTTTCTATGAAATCTCTGATGAATTGTTTGCTCTGTACTAGAAATCAATCTATACAGTGACAATTTATCTAGTAGTGAAAATATCTTGAAAAATACTGAGTGATAAAGCAAAACAAGATAGAAAAAACTACAGGATCGTATTTTTTTAAATTAAATTATAAATATACAAGGTGCTTAAAAATTGATAAAATAATCTAGCACCAACCCATCTCCTCGTGTGGGGGTCGTAAACGGCGACTATGGAATAAGAAAGCCGCTACCATCGGCGTTGAGGAGGCCCATTTCCAACACTGGATACTGAAAGAGATGGTTGCGTTACAGGTTATTGGTATTTTTTTCAATAACATTTTCTAACAGATACATGCAATATTCAATATTTTGAACAATACTCGAGCACATAAACGGTATGTGGTGCGAAACTTTTGACTAAAACAATTATATTTAAACACCAATATTATTCCTTTGTGTAACACTAGTCCAATAAAAGGAGTTCGCGCATTAGATGCTAAATAAAATAATGCACTTTTGGGGAATGAGATATTCGAGGCAACGATCCCAGAATAATAGGAGCATCGGGCAAAACGGGCCACCTCATTAGTTGAAGGGAAAAATGTTACCTATTTCCCGGCTATTGTTTCCAGATCAGTAGAATATTATTATCTGTTTGGAGCGTTTTGGAACATTTACTAATCCGATCAGACCATTCACTTGAATTACTAGAGGTGATTCTAGTTACAACTTCCAGCAAATTACTATCATAAACGTTGACTGTTTTCATGTTCTTTCAGAAAATATTAATAAACTTTTGAGAAGTATTTGACATGAAAACAGTGACAACCCACGAAGTCTAGACCTGACCTGATTCTCAACGGAGTCAGTTACGCTTGTGGATTGATTTAAGAGGGCGCGATGTATTGAAACTTCTTGCGTACATTTCTCCCCGAAACTTTCCCTTAATTTACTTAAACTACGTAGTTTTATTAATACAGGTTTTATTAATGCGGGTATTGAGTAGCTACATTTTCTATTGAACGTGGCGGTGGAGAATCTATATCACACACTAAAGGGTGTGGTCTGCGGAATTGTAGCGGTGTTATACATACATACGTGGTTCTCCGGAAGGACCTCTTCTGCTGGCAATATTTGCCACTTTTTATATAACAATACGCAACGTATCGACAGCCAAAACACAATAAAATCAATGAAAACACCATAGCAAATATCCAAAGTGACTATAATAAATCTGTGCCCTCAAAAAGGCAGCCCCATTTTTCCCGTGGCAGCTCGGCAGGATAACACTGTCCAGATATTGCCCTCTCTCACGCGATGCCTCGCTTGTTTATCGTAAAAACATAGGAGAAGAACAAACAGTAGCTCCTCTCAAGTAATGAGCTCCTTGAAAGAAGCGTGAAGAGCATAATATAAGTTTTATATTCTACCAGCCGTGGTCACGCGTCACGCGTTGACTCGTGCCGAAACGTGGTGTAGGATTAAAAGGTAAATAAATACCTTCATTATACGTGTTCGGACTCGATTTGGAATATAAAATGTGTACAAAATGCGAAAGATTAAAAAGTTATAATATAAGTTGTCATCTGTTGCTCAAACGATATAGTATAATTTTGGAATCGCAGCATTTTAGCTAGTGAACACGAGGTTAAATTTTGTTCATGAATTGTTTTCGTGAAACATAAAAGAAGTAAAATCGTTCGTACCAACAATAAAATAGTTTAATTAGTAATTATATTAAACATTAATTATCTTACAATATTTTATGATTGTAATATATTCAAGCGATATTATTCTGTTTTATTTGTATTTCATGTTATTACTCATATACACATTTGCTGATGTCAATAAGATCATTTTCTTTCTTTGTTTTAGATATGATAAACTTAATATTTAATTTGGCCCATCTGAAGTGTTTTTTTTTTGTAATTCATTCAAAGGAATTTAAGTAGGTAAACGAAAATGTTGTTTAATAAATGTTCGAATTATAAATGTTTCGAATTCTTTTATAAATGTGTTTTAATTCGAAAATGTTCTTTTGTATGTGTTTGTAATTAAACCTACAATTTAGAGTTAAATTAATGAAAATCTGGAAATCGTCTTAACCTCAAAAAGAATTGTTAGAAACATTCTCAGAGTTTATTTTGAGGAAACCTCGACACCGCGTAATACATTCAATCCGTTTTTTTATGGACTTTTGGATTTAAATTTATGGGATTCTTTTCTGTTCTTCCTTAGCAGCAATTCTGTTTTCCTTCAGTGAAGATGTAGTATTGAGAGTATAAAATACGGATTTGACAGATGTAATTACACATTAAAAATTGACGATATGCTTAAAACTTTGTGAAATGTGTTTGTTGTGTTTCCAAGAATTTCTTTGAAGAATAACTATTACCTACTCTTTAATCTTCATACTGT
Source organism: Sesia apiformis (assembly GCA_914767545.1). NCBI lineage: Eukaryota > Metazoa > Arthropoda > Insecta > Lepidoptera > Sesiidae > Sesia > Sesia apiformis. The sequence continues at coordinate 1,922,782 of OU611964.1, forward strand.
ATTCCTTGTTTATAGTTAAGGTTTGTTACGCCAGGTATGAGAGGTGGTATCTCTTTGGTAACTTATCTTTAGGTTCCATCAGGGTTTAGTTTCGTCGCAAGCCATTTTTGTCAGTGTTTACAACCTCAAAACCGGTTCCCAGGACGTGAATTGTGTGGATTTTACGTAACCTTATCAGGGATATTTTTCGGACAAGTAACTGAGAGGGGTTCATGTTATCATGAATCTTTAGTCAAAAAGGTGTTAACAGCCAAAAATGTGACAGTATTTACAGAGAAAAGCCTGACTTAACCAACAAATCTATGACCGTTGACCTTCAATTGTCCCCTTTTGTATTAGTGGTCCTATTGAGCCCCTAATATGTGCATAATATGGAGTTTCATCCTAATATGTGATCAAATCAGCAGATGAATTCAAGGAAATTGATATAAATTTGACTAGTGGTTCAAACGAATCTATCAGTTATTTACTCCTACCATATCATTTTGATACATTTGTCGCACAAACCAATAGTACCTATTGGATAGTTATTTATGGCATTGGCCTATATCTCTCCACTGTTGGATACAGGCTTGTCCCCGGTGGGCGTGTAAGGAATATTTCTGCACAGCAATTGCGTTAGTAGCACACGTCAAAAGACGCAATTACTCTCTGGATGCTAATACCATCAGCCCCTCCACTTCTGGATAGAGGCCTCTCACTAGGTTCGCCACGACACACGATCTATGGCTCTACTCATCCAACCGCCCTCGGCGAACATCTTCAATTTGTTGGACCACCTGGACGGAGGGCGTGGCACACTGGCTTCCATTCGAGGAGTCCTCTACTTCATCGGTTAGGTTAGGTTATTAATTGGTAATTGGTAATTGGTTATTAATTAAGTATTAACTATATTAATTGGTTTGATTTGTAACAAAAATTCTAAATTTAAAAGAGGTTTTTTAAATTAAATCCCTGATCTTTTTCTATTCCTCTTTGATATTAAAAAACAAGAAAGTAAAAACAAAGAAACCATTCTGGACAAAGAGAAAACATCTGCGACTCGCACTTCACCGTTTTTGCGTTCATCTGTTCGTAATTAAGAATGAAATTGTTTCTTTTTTGCCGCGATTATGGCACTTTTTCCTTGATAGCAGCGGGTTAATGTTCCCTGAAGTGACCTGGAATTCTGGACCTTATGTCTTTTTTGTTTAACTGTGGCATTTTAAGAGGGTATTGTGTTTTGAATAAATGAATGAAAGCTGTTTTGTTGCAGTTTTACCAACGATACACTATTGCCTTAGAATGAGACACGATACTTTGATTCAGCACGTAAAAAATATGGAGGTTTTTACGTAATAGATAGTTATAGTTTTAATTGACATCAAAACCAGCCAGTGTTCCATAGACAAAAACTATTTTTTGGCTGAATAAATTGTATAATCAGTATCCTTTTTTAACTCGCAGTCGGGTAAAAATAACCGTTGTCAAAGGTGGTTTATGCGATGCGAACCAAAGGTTTCGTTTAAAAATTGTGACTAACAGTTGATTTACAACAATAATTTTGTATACAAACTTTCCTTTACCATCCAAATGTTGCCTAAACGCTTTAGGAATAAAGACATCCGGTTGTGATTCTAATTACTTGTATATTATGTTTCTCTGTATGTTTTGATGTACAATAAATTATCCATCTATCTAAAACGGACTAAAAATATATTTATAGATAGTATATCTGTCAAAATATCTGACTCATTAAGCTCATTACGTTTGGCTCTTTTAATTAGCTTTCAGCAACTAATTATTAACACGTGTCACTTCATTCTGTGTTAGACCAAATGTAATTAGGCTTTTCATCTGTCGAGGATAAGGTCATGGGTCTCAAAGGATTAAGGAGTCGGGCCCACGATGTCGCTATAGTCACGGAGGCATGCGACTACGCGACTAGAATATACTAGTAGCTCGAAAGTATCAGTTCGCTTAAAAGTGTACATACAGCGATACTGTCACCCATTGGCATCCGCGAGATATGCCAACATCAGTACAGATGACAAACGTTGACACGCCACATGCGCTACAGTCCTTTAGAGATTTTGAAAAGAATTGGAAATGAAAAAGGGCTGGGAAACTGAGGAACGATAGGACAGGATGAAATGGGAATCGCGACAAATACATTGCAGGAATAGGATAAAGTGGTGAAATGCAATAAATACATTTTACTAGAGAGATTATTGTCTTCAGTGAGGAGGAGTAACGTGGAAAGTAGTGTGCGCCCAGCGACTGTGAGATTGCAGCGAGCATCCTAAAAATAATATTCCAATTATTAAATTTTTTCTAGTAAAATTTGGTTTTGTATATTTCCGTTTTATTCTGATATTCCCTTAAAATACCTCAAATCTCAGGACTTAACTTACACGTTCTTGAGTTGAAAAGGGATATTTGTGTAAAGATTTCAATGCGAAACCGATCTGTACCTGTCTTATTGTAGGGCACTTAGCATGTCTGAGTGTAGGGCTTAGGGTATAAAGGGCCGTATAGTGCGAATGTTCTGTACTTGTTCGCTTTGTAAGGGCACGTAATCTAGGCATCTTGACCTTCATTGGAGGTGAAGATTTTAATGAAGAGTTGAAAATGCAAAAATCACGAAGACATTCCATATGTCAATATTTTTTCTGTAGATGAAATATTTTTTGAATAATAATCATCGTTGTGTTCAATGATAGATGATAAGAGTCTGGAAAATGTAAGTTGAGACTGGTGAAGCGCGGGAAATTTAAAAAGAAACATTATTTTTGATACGTGAATTAGGCATTTTTTTTTCAAATAGTTGGGCACTCTAGGTTTGGTACATCTGTTTTGGTTACTTGAGGTTAAATTCAATTTCAATTAAGAGTTAATAGACAAATTAACTTGAAAAACACGATTTTTTTTCGAAAATACCATCAACAGTAAACGAAAAATACTGATTTATGTGTAACAGAACAACTCTTCGAGAATAATAAACGCGAAACATAATTTAAAATTTCCTTCATTTGTAGCTACAGCACGAAAATTACTGACCGCAGTGCCAATTCTTCAAAATAATAAAAAATCGGCCAAAATCTCGACAACGGTGTGACTTTTGTAGAGATCAAATTGTGGTCACCTTACAAGTCATGAGCTGATCTATCGATAGTTTCAAGGTTGGCCCCTATTTAATGGACCCCATAAAAAAGTCTGTTCGCTACTAAGGTAGGTAATTACGTCCATCGAAGTCATGAATCGCAAAGAAATTTTGAATTAGACATTTTGTATTGCGAAGGAAAATAGGTTACATTTTATCCAGACACATTACAAAGTTCCCGCGGGAATTAATAAAATGTTACGCAAACGAAATCGCGACCACAGCTAGGTACTTAATCGGCCATAAAACCCTATTTACAAACCAAATATTTATTTTATACACAGTAAGGGTTGTATAATTAATTATTAAACATTTGTACAATTAATTTATAACGACATGCCTTTTAATTTCCGCGTAGGAAATGGTTCTATAATGGTTCTTCTATGGCGAAGGAATGATTTCTATACATTTTATTGTACAGTCGTCAACAAGTCAATGTACATGAAGCGTTCCATGCACGAAGCAGTGCCCGCGACTTACCACTAGCACTTTGCGCGCGTGTACGTTATTGTACGGGGTAGCTTCATTACCGTGGGAACTTTATAATATTTTTTCTAAATATATAATACCCTAAATGTTGATCCAGCACACTGCGTGATACGTGTTCAGACCGAGATAAAAATTCCAAAAATAAATGTTAAGTGCTCTGTAAATACTTTAAAAAAAAATACTAAATGTACCAACACGGCTTTGATACGATTTTATTGTAGTTTGTATTTAAGCAGCAAAAAATACTGAAAATACTAAAAATACCGAAAATATTAAAAACACTGAAAATACCGAAAATACCGAAAATACCAAAAATACCGAAAATACCGAAAATACCGAAAATACCGAAAATACCGAAAATACCGAAAATACCAAAAATACCGAAAATACCAAAAATACCGAAAATATTAAAAACACTAAAAATATCGAAAATACCGAAAATACTAAAAATACCAAAAATACCAAAAATATTAAAAACACTAAAAATATCGAAAATACCGAAAATATCGAAAATACCGAAAATACCGAAAATACCGAAAATACTGAAAATACCAAAAATAGTAAACGGGCAGCAAATCATTATCTAGTGCAGGCGCTGGGGGTAGTTGAGTATGCAAAATGTGAGGACCGACAACTATGCTCGGATTCTTATACCTGAGACCCCAAACAATGAAAAAACACATCTTGCCGCCAGCTGTGATGGTCCCTTCCCGCTCCCTTCCCCTTTCCCCTTCGCCGCTCTGGTAAGCATAGCGCGCTTGGCTGTTTAGTATGTTTCTGCGTCTATCGACGTAAAAACATTGCGTTATAAAGTCGTGTTTGTTGTATACGCATAAAATAATTCGATTTTCGTTTTTTTGAGTGTCTGTTTAAAGCGTGTTTTATTGAAAAACGTTAGATATGTCGTTAGAAGTGTTTAATTTGAAAAGAAAAAGGCCAAACGACAGTTGTGTTTATTTTGTGATAAAACCAATGATTTAGTGAAAGAACCAAGGTCAAGCACACTGCTTAATATTAAAGAGCTGCAAATAGAGGAAAAGACAACATTAGTGAAAAGGTTTCAAAACTGTATAATCCAGACTCCACGAGACAAGAATTTTCATGGCACCAAGGCTGTTTAGCTACTTACATAAGTGAGAAGAAAATAAGGCGTCGAGAAATTGCGTTGCGTAAAGAAGAAGAAGAGTCTGCTTCAACTTCCGAAGCAAGTGAGTTAGGTTCTCGAAGATGTTGTACGTCATCAGGGGTACCAGAAGTAACGAATAAAAAGTTAAAATGCTTAATTTGTGGAAAGTTAACGAGAAACAAAGATAAGCAGCTGTATTTGTGCTCTGAAATTTCAGCAGCAAAACTAATTTTAAATACTGCACGCAGTAAGAAAGACCATATTTTTAGCCAACTTAGTATTTGTCAACAACCTGAAGATTTATTTGCTATCGAAGTGACGTATCACAAACATTGTTACCGTGATTATTTAAGATTGCCGAGAAATTCTATGAACCCAGCAGGTCGAAGGTCGACCCCCACAAATCAGATCCCCACAGAAATACTTCACGATGCATTTGACAAACTCATAGATGCAATTAAAGATTGTTTTTCAACTCATTCTTTTGAAGGGCACTTCTTAGCTCAGCGACTCGCTGTACTTACAAATATAGAGGATGCAGTGATCGAGAATCGTGTAGTGAAATCACTACTTATTGATAAATTTGGTCAATACATATTATTTTCTTATCCGACTGATAGATCTAAATCTTCATTAGTGTTTATGGGGAATATACCATTGGCGGAAATAATAGAACATGTTCGTAGCATTAATTCAAAAAACTACATCATTCAGAATGCAAAAGCATTGCGTGAAGAATTATTAAAAACAGAACTAATACCTAGTGGCTATTTACGTGATGAAAATTTGCTACAAAAATTCTTGGAAAATGGAAAATTGTCACGAACATGAGAGATTTTTCTGCAAGTTTTGTTTAACGCAAAAAAACAGAAATTGAACGAGAACTACTATAGAAGAGCATTATCTGTGTTTTACGACATATTTTTTACGGTTACTGAGAAACATACTCCAAAACATATAGCTTTAGCTGAATCAATTCATCACTTGACTAGATCAAAACAGTTGATAAGTATATTGAATAAGTTTGGACAATGCATCAGCTATAAAGTATTACAAGAACTTGATTTACAAGTAATAATTTCAAATGCGTGTGAAAATGCAGAAAAAAAATTGCTTATTCCTAAGAATATAGTGAGAAATTCATCGTTATTTCTTCATGGTGCTTTTGACAATTTATTTCTGGAAAGACTTAGCAAATATTGGGTGTCTAGGTCTATGATTCGACGGTTCTCATACAAAGAAATATCTTCTAGGATGCCATTTAGCTGCTGAATCCTTGGGTGAAAGCATATGTGATATTTTGCCAGCATTACATGCTGTAAGTGGTTGCGACACCACTAGCAGATTTGGCAGTAAAATGCAATGTTTGAAAGCTGCGTCTGAAGGTTTTGTATAAACAGCCCTTAAGACTTTGGGAAACCTTGACCTACATAATGAACAATTGAAACAGTTAGAAATAGTTTGCACATATTTCTTTTCAAAAATAAAGTTATTTGCTGATGAACTCAGATATAAAATGATTTCTCAAAACATAGGTTTTGGTTTTAATTTGATGAAAGTGATATGCACATCAGATGCTTTGCATTTGCATTTATTAAGGGCTACCGTACAAACATTTATTTGGAAAAATTCTTATCAAACACAATTACAACCCATTGATTATTGTTTATTTGGCTATGAAAAGCTGAATGGTGACTTACGTCCACGACAAATGACTAAGCCGTCTTTAAGAGAGTCATTAATTCGATCTTGTAAATGTACTGCAAATTGTCGAACAATGTCTTGCAGTTGCAAAAAATCAGGATTACTTTGTATTTCGTTATGTAAATGTATCAATAACGATTGTTTAAATAAAAGTGAATAATTAGTTGCCTAATTTACGTATATTTTTGTTTCAATTCGCTGTTTTATTCATATGTAACTTTTTTTGTTAATAAAAAAAAATATTACTTTTATTCCTGTTTTTTTTTTCGTGCCACAACCCATCATCACTTTCACCATTAGAAAAAAAACTATAAATCAGTACTGAAATAATAATTAAAATAATTTTATAGCATGTACTCAATCCATTCCCTTTACAAATAAGAGTATAGGGGGTAAAAAAAAATGGACCAAAAATTGGACCGGCAAGATCCGTATTATTAATCTTTGACGTATTCTTAACTCAAATCCATTGGTGGAATTCGGTCCTCACATTTTGCATACTCACTTACCTCTAGCACCCGGTCTAATCAGCAAAACAAATGATATTTGAATAACTGAATTCAATTATTTCTTCAATCATCTCTATGTGCTATGGTTATCTGGATAAGTTTGCTTAAGCGATAAGGCCACCAATTGTGTCTTAAGTGTGTATATATTTTGCTTTTGTTTGTTGTGTACGCAAGAGTATTATTATAATTCATATTATCGTTAATTTTAAATTATTAAAAACTCAAATGTTTTTATTCTCAGAGACCAGAGAATTCTTTATCAGTGAACCTAAATCCACTTGCTGCCATAGATTTCTGCCACTTTTTTAGCTGCTGTTTTAATTATTTTCCTTTTATTATTTATGGGTAGTAAGATTACTAATTGATTAAGGTTCTGGACCTTGTTTCTAACTGTACCTACATTTTGAATCAAAGAATGAATTGTAACGCAAAAAAAATGAGGAAACCGCCCGAATATTCATTCATATGAGTAGAATTTTTACATAAAATATTGATTAGTGGGGTGACTATGAAATTTTGGGAAAAAGAATGTTTTGTTAAGCTTGATTTTTTTTTTATTTGTAGATTTATTCTATTTCAACCTAAACTTGGGAACTTTTTGCTTAAGTTTCAGTCTTAAAAAAGCAATATTTCGTCCGTACCATTTTCGTCCATTTTGTTAAATACATACCATATACACCAATGTATGATATGTATGTTTATGTTTATTTATATTATGGTATTTAATATATGCGTCATTATTAACTATAGCTTCTACCTGCCTATCATTACACCGCGCCATCTCTGCATGGCCCCAAGGTTAACTGGGAGATAATAATGCTTCTAAGCATTAAGTCCGCCTTATGTCATTTTGTACAACAACAAAATTGGGTCGAAATTGAGTCGTACCTATCATAGAATTTGTCGCTATTTTCTCCCAGGTCGATAGGTATTGTAATGATCCGTTTTTTTTTTGGTGTTTTAACATTCTAAAAAACATGGCCTATATTTATTAGACGCAGCTGTTAAAACGGCTGATTTTTTAACATTTTCAATACTCCACCTGATTTCGGAGTAACCGATTAAGGTCGCCAGGACGCCAACTATGTATATACAATACTATCCTTTACAGTGATACAGTAGTCTACAGTGACATCAAAGGAAATTAATAGAATAGGTCAAGAGTTCAACAGCCTATGAAATAATATGACAAGAGTTATGAGAATGTACTCATGTTGAAATGTGGTCGGTACATAGCGTCTAATTAAAATAACATCACATAGAATACTTAGTGAGGGGACATACTGTCATAATGGAAAAATAGCTTTTGCGTTGTAAAATTAAGAATATTAATGATCTACATACTGTCGTAACGTGCTTTAGATTTACCCATATTTGATGTGGAAGACAACACTACAATTTAATAAACTGTAGAAACTTAAAAACGTAATGATGCACAAAATATAACATATATTTTGTCGCGTTGAGCACTTAAGGGCGCGTGTAGACGGGCGCCGCCGCCGCGCCGTGTTGCTTATGTAGACTAGACGCAATCACGCCGCCGCCGCGCCGTGTAACTGTGTACGAGTAGACTAGACGCGACCGCCCCGTCGCCGCGCCGCGCCGACGCTGCCCAGCCTGCCACTTTTATATTGAGTTGTTTAGTGTCGGCGCGGCGACGGCGCCGTCTACACGCACCCTAAGGCTCATTTAGACAAGTTTCTCGAACGGTTCGGATAAGAATATTGTATACGATTCTCGTATGCAACCAAACCTCATACTCGATTATATGATGATAAATACTCGATGATATAGTGATTACAGTAATCGCATGATATTAATTATTGTTAATACTAGCTTTAGACAGATTTTTTTTTTATTATAGAGAAGAGGGCGGACGAGCAAGCGGTCTCACGTGATGGTAAGTGTTACCGCAACACCAGGGGGTATGCGGGCGCGCCGCCGACCTTGCAAAATCCTATTCACAGCTTTCTTGAAGAACCCCATGTCGTAGTTTAATGGGAAGACCTCTTGAGGCAGTTCATTCCACAGCCTACGGGTTCGCGATATAAAATAATTTTTGGAGCGAACAGTACGCGACACCTCTGTGACGGGAGGTGCGGTTGTAGAAACCCATATTTGATTCTCTCTTGTCTCTTGCGCGCGTTCGTGAAACTCTCCTTGTGTAAATGAGCTTTTAGGGGACCGGTCGGCTTGTCCACTGTGCACTGCTACACTGACGACTGCCGCGATCAATTAATTGTTGGTTTTACATTCTTTTGCCTGTGGCCGGTTTGTGAACTGCCCCCGTGCAAACAGCGCCTCCACGGACTTCCTTATTGATGATACCATTACAGAACAGTCTAAGAATCCATATCTGTACACTGTAATTACAGGGAGACACTTAAGTAATGCTTAATTAGTAGTGTTGCACGGTCAAACGTATGTGTCAATGCGTGTATGTTGCCCACATATATATAAATTAAGGCTCTGTGATGAAAACCAGCGCCGATTTAATGTGCGCTGACGTACAGACCCATTGTCAATAAATTAGATATAAATGTTACTGTAACACTGTTGTCAATAAACAGAGCTTTAATTTTTATTGTAAATACAATACGCTCTTTGTAGTATATGGACATTATAAAGTAACCGGATTAACTCACAGGGTGTGATACCAGCAATCATAAAGACACTAACAAAGATGTCTCATAAAAGAATTTAAAATAATTCTGTACTTAATTACTGTTCACCGAGCTGCATGACTGTGTGTCACGTAAAAGCGTTTAGTCCTAAAAGCTCCATCATAAAGACGACGGTATAAAGCGTAGACATAATGTATATCCACGAGAGTTACGCGATACTATGAACAGCTGCGCCGTAAAATTTGAAGCGCTCTTTAATAAATACAATGTTATTTTTAATAACTCCCACTTTGTCTGTGGATATATTACGCACTTTTTTACACAGGGTTAAATAAAAGAAATAAATTCTCCCTCCTTCGTGAAAATTAACAACTTTTGTTCTCTGACTTTTTGAAAGTCAGCACATTTTTTCATATAAATCACTCACTTGCACCGATAGATGGCGCATCTACCTATGGAGATTTATGAGTAAATTTTCAAAAAGAGTCACTACCGATACACGTACGTACATTGGGGAAATACGATAAAGTAGGAAATGCAGTACATTTCAAGGTAGTCTTCTATGAGAGAGGGGTAACGAGGCCAATATAGCATGCACTCTCGCCTTACACTACTACTTTAACATTAAAATTTGTTTGAAATAAAGTATAAGTAACAAGTTAATTTGAATCCTTTATCATATTATTTTTTAATTTTATCAATTTTTTTTTCAAGTCTAACTCAAAGAGCAGATTTTTTTTTCATGGCAGACTCATGGGGCCTCCTCAACCTCGGGGCTCTGGGCCCCCAGCAGTCTCATGTCTAAAGGCAGCCTTGCCCCATGCCTAAACACTGCCCTGGGATGGCAACTGAAGAGTTTCCTTTATATCGCTATATTCTCTACACCCCAATCAATGGAATTAGATTGGATGGGAATTCTCAAATTAGATGGAAATTGTCTAGGATGAGTTCTGTCAAATCTCACACTCCCGAAACACGTTGGTACGATAAACTTCACAATATTTATCATCGAGTGGGCGAAGCCGGGATCAAAAGCCGGTGAAGTTATAAATTCAAATTTAACGCTAATGTATGAGCGTCGAAACAATAGCAGAATGATCGATGGGTCTGGATAACGGGTGTTCATTTAAATTAGCACGCGTGGTAGGCACTGCTTAATTTATGTTTTAGCTGGCTTCGTATTAACAATATACGAGTCAAAAATTATCTACACTTTCATCATAACACACCTTTAGGTTGTCATGCTGCCTTTTACGTATGCATGCTTAAAGTTGGTACGACTGTAGTCATGTGTGCGCCATCTGATCCCGATCGCGTCAGTTGCCTTCCGGCGGTTATAGTGTAAATATGTCCGCTCCGCTAGCAGTTTGTACCGAGGAGGAACAACGAGTGGTGATCCGATTTCTCTAGTCGGAAGGTGTAAAAGGGTCTGCAATTCATCGTAGACTTTTATCACAATGCGGGGACAGTGCCTTGTCACGTAAAAGTGATTTTCGTGGATCGAGAAGTTTAAAAGTCGACAGACGAGTGTGACGCACGAAGAGGGACTACGAGTGACAAGACTCAGCAAGCTAGAGAGCTAGTTCTGGCGGATAGGTGAGTTACCATCGATGAGGTAGCGTTCTCTTTGAATATCAGTCATGTTTCTGCCGATTAAATCATCTACGACGAGCTCGGCTTCCATAGAGTCTCTGCGCGATGGGTGCCAAGACAGCTTACTGCAGAACACAAGCTCAAAGGTGTTGACATTCATTCAACCCATCAATAAGTTGGGTTTTGATGTGCTGGAACACCCTCCCTACATATAAATGGTCCAGATCTTGCTCACTCCGACTTTCATCTGTTTGGGACGTTTAAAGATGCTTTGCGAGGTCGTCGGTTTTCCACAGACGTAGACTGTGTTACTCAAGGAATACGCTAGATTATGCACCGCTGGACCAAGTGCATTGACAATGGAGGGGACTTTGTTGAAAAAATATGTACTTACATATTGAACCCATTTTTTGTGTAAATAAATTCTAGAACGAAAAGTGAACATGATTTTTAATTCTCCCTTGTATACTGCTTGGTAAGTACGTGTACTAACGAGTTGGGCACATGGTATTGCTGGACGCTGCGACCCGCGACCTGGCGACTGGTAGCTCGAAAATACTCGTAGTTATATGGAGTCACTAAAAAGCGTTCCCACGGCATCGCGCTCGTGCGCAACATGGAGGGTAGTCATGTGACTAAATCGCCCGCGCCCAATAACTGCCTGCCTCTTTGAACCTTTATTTTGTTAGCACGATATATATTGTTACATATACTACTTAGATTTTATCTGAGAACGTGAAAATTTCAACCGCAGATAGATATACATATGTATATGTAAATAAAATGTTTGTTTCAAGCTCAGAAGTATTTTGGCGCATCGCGGAGCATTCAAGGTCCTCTCACAAATGGCGGCCCTACGCATTCCACATCCTATCCAAGTTCTGAATCCTAAATCTCTACAGCTAATCAGCGTATCTGCGAGTATGCTAACGTTCGTGATTTTTGGCTGACAATTGCATGGAAACTGATGGTAGCATAATATTGGTGTGTATAATGGTCAGCTAGGAAGAGCTCCATATCCAGCAGTGAAGAAACTTAGGTATTTTAATGATCTGGCATGTATCGCAGATGTCCATGGGAGACAATATCCACTTAACTTTCACGTGGAATATTTGCTTGTTTCTATAAAAAGGAAGGGAACGTTTCCTTTCGATTCTATCTAAACTTATCTAAAACCGAACTAAGTAAGATACTAGAACTGAACATATTTTTTATCCATTTGCAACAAAATTATGTGGTAGAAAAATTAAAAGTGTGAGCTCCAAATGTTTTCCAACGACTCGGTAGCAGTGTTTTAACAGAATTTCAATCTACGAAATGTGCTGCTGTATTAAAATTTAAAAAAAAATCTTAATATCCCGCTTCAGGGAAACGTTTGGTTCTTTTTTTACGACAGGGCGATAGATAGTGTCGACATTTTTGCTAAATTGAATTCTCAAGCGTTTCATAATTTTATTTTACTTTTAAATTACTGTTAAGTGATAAATCTTTTTATAGAAATAGCGACATGAACTTCAATAATGAGTGACTCAAAACCACATTTTAATTTTTTTTTTTAAGAAAGTAGGCGGTAGACGATCTTACCATCTGGTGGTAATTGGATACTGTTACCCATGGACATTCACAATACATCAGTCTAGATAACAAACGTTGGCAAGCTTTCGGAAGCGCTACATACCTTTGGAGATTTGGAAATTAATTTGGAAAAAGGGTTGGGAAATTGGGGAACCTATAGGATGGGATGGGAGTGGGCTCTGGCATATCTCATTCACTACCGAAACACGTATGTACAATACTTTGATATCTATAAAATCAAATAGATATCAATCAGATAGTGTATGTACAATACTTTGATATCAAGCATTTCCTCCAATTAATAATAAGTCTAATCGAAAAGTAAAGGAGAGATTTTCAAGTATTTAAAAAAAAACTAAGTCCTCGAAATGTAATTAAAGTCATCATTAATCAAGGAATTTTTCGAGGTTTTTGTTTTATTTTGTTCTACGTGAAACAATAGCATTACAATACAATAATTACATTATAAATATAAATGTAAAACATATAATTACATCATAAACAATCTCCAAACACATGCCTATATTAATGTTACAACATAAATGGTTTTGCTTATAATTATTCTAAACTTTTATAAAACTACCTGTCAATTCGGATTCTTATTGTATGATGACAAATTACCAAATAAAACAGTTAATGGCAACGCTTCTTTCTATAAAAAGACGTGAAATCTCAACTAAAACAAAAAAGCCGCTAAAAGTCGTGTAGATAGGTACCACCAACATAGGTCTTTCCTTCACTTGGCTTGGCCATTGATTTAAAAAAAGATATGTTTACAACAGACCTTAGGTTTTGAATAAACAATGGGGAAGTTTACTAGGTTTCGTATTGCAATAAAAATGTACGCTAAAATAATTACATATGGTGAAAAAAATTTTGAAATCAGTTCGAAAATGAAATAATGAAAAATGACCGAGATTAATATTTAAAAGAAAATATAATTTAAAAGAGATTTTTTTTCATGTAAAGTAGCTAATCAACTAAAAATATTATTTAAGAAAAATGTATTTATATATGTAACTGTGAATACAAGATCAAGAAGTTTACTTAAAAATAACGCCAGCATAAGATAAGCATATAAAAATAAGGCAAAGGAGAATTTCGTTAAACTTCTTTAAGTTAAGGCAAACCAGCTTCTCGAAATCCACTTACAGACCTCGTTAATCAACCTCTTTCTTACAGTAAAATAAAAGTTAAATATAGGGTGTGTTTACATTTGCTTAGTTCTTAACACGACAGTACAAATCAAATCAACGATTGTACAACGGAAGTCGATCACACAGATGTGCGAAAGCTATTTGATCGACATAATGTTTGACCGATACAACAGTAGAACGACATAGTGTCTGACCGACATGATAATAGAACGACATAACGGTTGACCGACACGACAGTAGAACGACAGAACGTCATCATTCTTCGGATCAACGTTATGTCGTTCTACTGTCGTGATGGTCAAGGGTTTTGTCGATCTAACATTCTTCACCACAACCTGTTTTCGAATAATGGTCGTGTCGGTCGAACGTTATGTCGATCAAACAGTCTTCGCACAACTGTGTGTCGAAACTTTGTTGGACAATTAAAATCAACTAAAAATGTAGGTCCATAATATTTCAGATTACGTCGATTATGTCAGATTACGATTGTCAGATCAGTCGAGATTACGTCAGATTACGTCCATAATTTTCAGATCCTATCAAAAACATTTTTATGTATAAGGGCTGTGATTACATTTACTTAGTGCTAAACACGGTACTAATCCTATATCTGTAGATTAAATTGAACTAAATATATAAGCTCACAACAAACGATCATTAGCAGTAGTCGAATAAAAAAAGGATGTTAATTCCGAACAAAAATATTTCGAAAAAAAAAATACTTTGTCCAGTAAATCCAGTCCAGTAAAACTCGGTTTGTTCGGAATAATAGATTTTGCTCGCAGTTTCATTCGTTTTCAGGGATATAAAATAAAAACTATCCTATGTATTAATCAGTATCATGAACGTACCATGAACATGTATATATATATATATATATATACATATAATCTAATAAGTATGCGAAGTTTAATAGTTAACAATATAAAATACTTATCTTGCAAGGTAGAATCGCTCGGCGCTTATGGTTAAACCACTGCGCGTGCGCCGTCCGTCTCCACGCGTAGGAGCTCTGCGCATGCGCCGCGCCGCCGCCGAAGTTAGTTGTATTCTCCTACCTAACGGTGGCGCGTACTTATGCTCTGAGATATTATTGGTATTATAATTCAGTTTCCCTCGTCATTACATAGTAAATAGATAACAAACCGTCCGTGGATTGTGTACTGTGTAATACGTGATAATTAAACATTGAACTATAAACCCTGTGAAGTGATTTTCTTCAAAACACCTCGGACTCAGACCGTATATATTTTATATATTTATTAATCGTTTTTTAATTATTTGATGTACTTTTTCGATAGGTATTCTAAAATAGTAAATTCTATTTCAAAAATAACCAAGACTATTCCTCCTTACCCAAGACAAAATTGATATACAAATAATCTCAACATTTCACACAGATCTTTTACAAATATTTTTTTAAAAATTAGAACTGTTTCAATTCCATTCCAACAACTAAGCGTTGAGGAGTATACTTGCATTAGTACTAAGCTACAGTAAACGGAGCATAAAAGGCGCTATAGTGTAACCTGCAAAAAGTGCACTTCACTTTAACAAGACAGCGTCGCTCGTCTAATTTTCTTTGACAAATTGCAGCTTGACGCGAATATCTCAACGCGATGGGACGTTACAGTACAATATACACCCAAAAATACCACAATATATTCAACGAAGTGACAGTATGAAATTTTAATGAAGACATTCGAAATTCATATAACGCATACAGACGTTCGTGATTGTATATCAAATCAGCGGATACCACAAGTCCCGAGGAAGTAGACCACCGCTAGAAGAGTGGACTTACCAATCCGCTTGACCAGCGTGGCGTTTTAGAGCCTTTCATCCCTCATCAGCAAGATAATTTGCATGAGGATGCCCCTATCCAGTTGTGGATACTAAAAGGGCTGGTTACAGTCGTGCATTACGATTTAGTATGTATCCATTCATCACAGTATGAATGGACTGTGTGTTTGTTTGCCTACTACCTTTTTTCTTTAAAATAAATATGTATACAATAATGATATGAGAATCAAATCGATGGTGTGTACGTATTTTTAATTGTATATATATTATGTTACTGTAAAATCCCTACTTAGCAGTTTTCATTACCATTTCATTTGTCAGTATTTACATGAACTACTAAAATACATGTAAATATTGAGATCCCTTACCGCCAGATTTATTTTTATTGTGCCGTAAATACCCAAAAGCGATGGGCCGTTCGAAGCCGATTTATTTATTGTTCTTCCAAAAACGGGTGACAGTTTGGATGTACGCTTCATTAATGGAGATAGTGCGCGTAATGAGGAATGCAAGAATATAGGGAAAATCGAAGTGAAATGATTATAGTAAAAATGCTACTGTGCGTACTACCTGGGAGGTTCCAGGCGCAGTACATCCAGGACCCCCGCGTGGACTTTACATAACTAGCATGTATCATTAGGGTCGCGACCCGTTTAATATTATCCTGATTGATAAACGATTAGTACTTTGTTTTTGAAGGTGCCGACAAGGGCAACCAAAACGAACGCGGCGAACGCAGTGCGAAGACAGATTGTAATTGCGTAGTTTTCTGCTGTTTTCTCCCTGTGGCATCTGTTAGTTGTTGTTGCTCAAGAACTTTTTTTCTATAATTTATTTGGACACTTGCATAGCCATTGGTCCACACACATAGCAAACAATAAAACGTCATTGTTCAGTCCCGTCGAAGTTGTAGTAGGTCAGTATAATGGTAGTAGCTTTACTAAGGACAGAGTTTGATTACTTGGAAAAACGTGAAAAATGCATTGCTACATTGTTACTATATTATCACAAACATTATGCACTTTAAACTTTTTAACTACTTATTAACTAGTCACTTTGAAGTTTAATAAACTATCACTATTCCACAATACACAATTTTTACAATTAACTTTACCTCTCGGGTTCCTGCCAAAAAGTCCGTCATGGACTAAAAGGCCGCGTTCGAAAACGTGGTCGAACAATAAAGCGACGCGAACAGCTGTCTTGTCAAGCTGTCCTTAAAGTCTTTCTGTTGCGTGAATTTTAAATAGTAAATTCATTTATTTATTGAATTTAATTAATGCATGAAATAAATTTTGATAAAATCAATGTACAATATCGTACAAAAGGCGAGCTTAATACCTTAAGGTTCATCAAAGACGATCCATTTGGAGTGCATGAAAAGAAATATAATATATTATTATATCTTACATACAAACAATACATAAGAATAAGTATGATACATACAAAAGTATATATACATTTTTATATAAATAAAATATCCACGTAAGTTATATTAATGATTATGTCTTATGCACGCTGCATTTCCACAGCCGCTGGGAGAACTCGACTGGCCACGTTACCCCTCTCTCACAGAAGACTATCTTGAAATGTACAGCATATCCTACTTTAGCGTATTTCCCTAATGTACGTACGTGTTTCGGTAGTGAGTGAGATATGCCAGAGCCCATTCCCATCCCATCCCATCCTATCGCTTCCTCTCCAAATCCATCCTTACATCAGCAAAGGTAGGCAGCGCATCCGGGGGCGTGACGAAGTTTGTCACTCTGGAGTAATGTTGGCATGTGCCACGGGTGTCCACGAGCGACCACATACCACCAGGTGGACTGTATGCTCGTTTGCAAACTTCTTTCTGTAAAAAGCATGTTTTATCCTTCCCCTTTTTCCAACTCTTTCTCCCAATCCATTGCTCGAGTCGCAAAGCCAACGTGCCAACGTTTTTCATTCTGAACTGAAGTTGGCATGCATCGTGGATGTCCATGGGCTACAGTTTCCACTTACCATCAGGTGGACTGTATGCTCGTCAGCCGCCATTTTTCTATATAAAAAAGACTGCATTACAATAATTAATTTAAGCAGAGAGCAATTATTCTGTCGACAAACTGTTCTGCAGTTTGTCAGATATTACTATGTGATATACTACTATATATGTGATATACTACTATATACTATATATACAGTTATGTGGTTAAAATAAAAAAAGGGGTTGATGATGGAATTACAAGTGAGAATACAAATAGAAACTGAGACACGTGTCAAACTTTGTCCCATTTTTGTTATAACAAGAATTCCGGTGAGTTGTTAAAAAGTTGAAAACTTTTAAATATCAGATATTGGAAATGTAAGGATCCACGTATTTCGTGTAACGATGTACCTGTTACAATCTATATGCTTGTTAACAAGCTAACTAAAGTTTATTCGAAGTTATTGCTCATATTGTGGAACTCGAATAACATTCGAAATGTATTTATGTTGAATACTAGAAACAGTCGGCGGTTCTGCCTGCATTAGCATACTCGTAGTTTCATCAATCATTTTTAGCCGCTACTCTAATCGTAATATATGATACATATACGCCATTATTTCATTAATATTCAATCATTTTTTAATAATTAAAAATAAATATTAATGTCCGCAATAAAAGTAGTAATTTGTAGGGGACAGTGCATGCTGCATTTCCACACTCGACTCGTCACTCGCCGGCCACGTTACCCCTCTTTCATAGAAGACTACCTTGAAATGTTCTGCATTTCCTACTTTATAGTATTTCCCCAATATACGACTACGTAGTCGTACGTTCGTACGTGTTTCAGTAGTGACTGAGATATGTCAGAGCCCATTCCCATCCCATCCTATCCTATCCCTCCCCATTTTCCTAATCCATTCCTTAATCTGCAACGGTAGGCAGCGCATCCGGGTGCGTGCCAACGTTTGTCATTCTGTACTGATGTTGTCTATCGACGACAGTATCCACTTATCATCAGGTGGACTGTATGCTTGTCTGACGCCTTATTTCTATAAAAAAAAAATTAAATTATTCTAGTCTGTTTATGCAGTCACTACAATCACTGTCACTACTGTTATCATTTGACAGATGGTCATACGGTGTCAGATAGGTCAAAGACTAGTGTTACAATGCTTTTACAGTTTAATAGAAATCTATATTTTATGTGTTCAGCAAAAAATAAACTTCATTATATTAGTTTTTCATTAACGGAAATTGTTAAAATATGGCCTGATTGAATTAATGTATCTTGTTAAATGAACCTTGGAATGCTGGAGGTTAATTTTATTACATCTTGACGTCCATAGAAATAGGTGGGTAGATAAAAACCACATAACAATTGTTCGTTGGTTAATTCCTAAATCAATTGATTTCTAACGCTGTTGATTTAACGCTAACACGATTACAAATCAAACAAGATTAGAATTTACACAGTTAAAAAATATACTCTAGAAATAAACCTTTTTCTAATTGCCGATACCGAGGAGAAAAATAAGAGGAGCCACTTGGAATGGAGAATTTTCTCGATTAAGCCATTTTTTGTGGAAAACTTAGAGAGAAGGGAAGTATTTTAAATAGTCTGGAAGCTCTCGGAGCTTACAGTCGTATTTTATATTCAATATTTAACGGTACGATTTTCAATTGTGTTGGTTTCCGTTGGTAGCAAATCTCAGACAATTGACCTTTGACTATGTATTGCTTTTTTTTGTTGAAAGTTTCACCTGTGGCTACAAAATGATGAACGGATTAAAGATGGGTTAGACTTGTTGGGATAAGATTTGTAAATGCATGTCAATGTGTCAAATGTTACTTGTCAAAAGTGAATTTTCAACTCTCTCTCTCAGTTTGTCCGGTGAACCGTGAGGTTGTCTTGTATTTATAAATGAATATATATCCATCTAAATCACCACATTTCCTTTTATTGTACCCACAATCCATCAAGAAGGCTTGATGGATTGTGGGTAGGTTTTTTTTTTTTTTTTTTATAGATTAGTGGGCGGACGAGCAAGCGGTCCCACGTGGTGGTAAGTGTTACCGCTGCCCATGGGCACCTGCAACACCAGGGGGTATGCGGGTGCGCCGCCGACCTTGCAAAATCCTATTCACAGCTCTCTTGAAGAACCCCATATCGTAGCTCAATGGAAAGACCTCTTGAGGCAGTTCGTTCCACAACCTACGGGTTCGCGGTATAAAATAATAGGTGGAGGTTCTCTGGTGGACCAAAAAGAAATAGTCCGTCGTCGACTTGGTGATGGTATTCTCAGTAATTTAAAAGTATTTACTTCAGTTAATAAAACTACAATGTTGTTGTTTTGATCATGATTTGCTACTTTTTTGCTGCTTGTTTAAGCACAAGCCAATTTTTTCCAGGAAGTTCCGATACCACGCGGATGACATAAGCAACGGTTAGAATTCATGGTAGTAAGCGTTTAC
This sequence comes from Sesia apiformis, assembly GCA_914767545.1. Taxonomy (NCBI): domain Eukaryota; kingdom Metazoa; phylum Arthropoda; class Insecta; order Lepidoptera; family Sesiidae; genus Sesia; species Sesia apiformis. The sequence continues at coordinate 1,942,942 of OU611964.1, forward strand.
CTTTATCTAATAACTAGCGGTACCAGCGACTTCGTTCACGTAAACTTTATAGCGATTCCCGTGGGAACTCTATAAGGGATCTGGATGAAAGGTTATTCCGTTCCGAAGTTTTTGCGTTCATTCTTATAATGGTTGTTTTGGGTTTTGTATCGTTCGTAGTGTTTACTCTGCAACGATTTTTTATTTTATTACATGTATAGAATAAATGTGAGATGGGGTAGGATGGGATGGGCAGTAGGCATTATAGTTGGATGTAGATGTGTTCATATGTAAAATATGAAAGTTGTCCAAAATTAAAAATGACCAATACGAAATTTGACCAAAAGGAAGTTCGTCCAATGTCATATTTTGGTTTAAAAATTTGGGTTACCTTTTATTACAGTCTGAGAGCACTTGTGGATTAAAAATACGATTAATACGACTGGCATGTAAATAATTAATTATTAATTTTTATTCCATTTAATAGGTAGGTACTATATGTTATGAAAACATATTCCTTGCGTTTAATTAAAAATAAATAAGTTTAACTCGTTAAATTGATATTTACCGAAATCGACTTATGTCTGAGAGTCGGTTTTTAGTAGTTTGGACAACAGTTTGGTCAGTATTCAGTTTGGACAAAAATTAATTGACATTTTGGACATATTCCATATGTCATACCAATTCGCCTACCCAGGGCCCAATTGAAAACAGACAAACAATCATTATAATATGTAAATCACTAAAGAATATCTACTGCCGCAGTGTTAAACGCTTGCAAGTTGCAGTGAAACAAGTCCAGCGCCCGTTTCCGCAGTACAAGATCGTTGAGCACGCGCAGAGCCCTCGGAAGAGGGGCGTGTCCCGCCGATACAGTACTGCACCGTGTCCAGGACGCACAACTCTCAGCGTGGGCGATTTTATTTAGCAATAACTTCTATTCGCGGCTTCGCTCGCGTGGACAAAGCAGCTGTAAAAGATTTTTCACACCTGTAAAAGCACCCACATGATGCATTTCACGGATGAAAATCCATCCTGTAGTTTTTGAGTAATTCCATTAATTCATTTTTACATTTTCCTTTATAAGTCTTATGTCGTATGAAGATGACACATATACCAGTTTTCCTTCTGGATACTTAGCTATACACTAGTGGAAACTCGATCAAAATCAGTTCAGCAGTTTTTACGTAATGCTCAAACAACGTACGTAACACACATACAGACAGACAAACGTACATGCAAAATTTATAAAAGCTAATAAAGGTACAAACAAAAGGTTCTGTAGCTTCCCATTTTTGTTTTATAAATAAGTTTATTTATTTATAATTTTTTTTATACTGTTTTCGTTATATGTATAGATCAACATAAAATACAGGGGATATAATGTTGATTATAAATACGCGGCGAGAAACTTAGATTTAATACACGTTCTCATTTAGGAATACATTTTACTGCATACTTCTGGAATTGTAGCAAACAACCAATTGAAAAAAGAAAGATTGCAATCGGACAGATTTTCTGCTCATGACATTATTTCCATTATAACCTATTATAATGCCATTATAACGAAAACCTTACGCAAATTTCCTACAACCTAAAAACATCTCAGCAGAGATATAGTAGTGAAAACACACTTGCAAATTCGAAGCACGTGTGGAAGGGCTCGACACTTTTAGCTTGCGGGAAGCAATAACTACACTATTCTGTTTACTTTGGAAACAACTCTATGTATATTCCCACCTACAACGATATACACTTCTCGATATCTCGACGTCCTATCTGGAAAATGTGTGAAGAAACAGCATTGGCGATCAAAGTAAGAGATGTAATAGGAGTAATCGAATATTGTGAATGCTTCTCACGTTCTATTCGTAATAGATCCAGTGAGTGTGGCATATACGTCTACAACCTACAACATATATTGAGGGAGTTTTCCATGAGTTTATTAAAAACTTGAGAGGGTTTTTAACCCCTGCATAATGCGGAGAGTTAAGTGCTCGCGTTTGTTTGGCTGTGACTCGGCAATTTTTCGGTATGAAAATTTTAATGCGGTGTTTTTATTCATAAGTGTTCAGAATGGGCTCCTGTTTATAGAGAAAAACATTGTAAGTGGAATAAAGGAAAGGTTTATCTTTATTTCTAACCGATTGAGTATATGTGAGAATAGGCGACCGATTGTGGCAGTTAGTGGTGATCCCGCTTGCTGTGCAAAAACGTGCGGGTTCGGACATTAAATTGTTTAAAGACAAATGTTTGTTCGGACGTGGGTGTGTCGTTTGTGTTTGTCTTTGCGTGGGTCTCTGGACCCACAATTTTTCTTAAAAAAATTGTATATTGTACAGCAATTTCTGTCATTAACGCAACTTACGTTGTTATTTATAATCATAATTAATTTATTTGATAAAACATGCTTTTTATAGAAAGAAGTTGGCATACAGTCCACCTGGTGGTATGTGGTCGCCCGTGGACACTCGTGGCACATGTCAACATTACTCCAGAATGACAAACTTCGTCACGCCCCCGGATGCGCTGCCTACCTTTGCTGATGTAAGGATGGCCTTGGAGAGGAAGCGGTAGGATGGGATAGGAATGGGCTCTGGCATATCTCACTCACTACCGAAACACGTACGTACATTGGGAAATATGATAAAGTGAGAAATGCAGTACATTTCAAGGTAGTCTTCCGAGTCAGAGGAGTAACGGAGGTCAGTCGAATGGGCCCAGCGGCTGTTGGATTGCAGCGTGCACTCTCCCCCTCCATAAATAATAAGATGGAAAATTGACACTAGTTTTAAATGTTGCCATGAAAAGGACATGCATAATGTTACATGCCTAAATGAATTTAACATAAAAAGAATAATTAAAATAAGATTCGATACCGTGGGCTCGTCGTAAGTTGTTACCGTTTTTATCAAGGAAATTCTCACCTACCTCGTTTCATTAAATATAGTTTTATTTTATGAAATCTCAGGATTTTATGAAATTAAATTCCACTTCATTTTTTATTTTCTGTTTCTCGGCAGTCTCTCATAAAGTTTCAATTTAGGTTAATAAAATAAAGTTGCAATACTTCTATTGTTGGATGAATTCCTTTTTCTGAGATAAAATTACTCAAGTAATAGGGGTTAAAGTATGAAATTGCCGTTTTATAGTAATAGATACTTTGAATTGACATAAAACCTTCATGGTGTGAGATTTTCGAGAGAAACTTTTTTCACATGATACCCATGAGGTTCTTGTTTTAAAAAATGTGCAAATTCGATTTTCGACTTTCAATTGTTTTTTTTATTCAGCTTAGACGGGAAAGATGGATACTTCGAAAATCCGAGTAATCTTTGAATACGAGTTCCGACGCGGAACTAACGCAGCAGAAACGGCTCGCAATATCAATGCGCGTTTGGAGAGGAGACTGCTAATGAACGAACCGTGCGTTTTTGGTTTAAACGCTTTCGTAATGGAAACTTCGACTTGAAGAACGAACCACGTGGAAGACCGCCCACACAGGTGAATAACGCTGAATTGAAGGAGATGGTGGAAGCCGATCCGAGTCAAACTACCCAGGAATTAGCTGCATGGTTTAACGTTACCTTACCTACTGATTAATATTGACTCATTTGCATCAAATCAATAAGATAAAAAAATATGAAAAATGGGTGCCTCATGATTTGACTGATCTGCAGAAATAAACGCGTGTTGAAACTTGCGTTGCCTTGTTGAATCGGTACAGAAATGAAGGAATGTTGGATCGAATTGTGACATGTGACGAAAAGTGGATTCTTTACGATAACCGAAAGCAAAAAATGCAATGGCTGACCCCAGGTCAAACGCCGCAACAGTGCCCTAAGGCAAAGCTTACCAATAAAAAGGTAATGGTAACTGCTTGGTGGTCTATTCATGGTGTTATTCACTATAGCTTTCTCAGGTCTGGTCAATCAATAACAGCAGATGTTTACTGTGCCGAACTTCGAACAATGATGGCGAAACTAGCAGTGAAACAGCCCCGACTCGTGATTCGATCTTCACCATTATTGCTCCATGATAACGCAAGACCTCACACTGCACGAGAAACCGTTGTAACTCTACAGAAGCTGCAGTTAGAAACCATACGTCATCCTCCGTACCCGCCAGACCTTGCTCCAACTGACTACCATTTTTTTCGTGATTTGGACAATTGTCTACGTGGTAAAAAATTTTCTTCCCAAGAGGCAGTACAAAATGCTTTCACACAGTTTGTCGAATCTACATCCCCAGAGTTCTATCGCAAAGGCATAAATGAACTTCCGATTAGATGGCAACAATGTATAGATAATGAGGGTAAATATTTTGATTAAATAAATATGTTACATTTTAGAAAAAAAACGAGTTTCAATTTTTCAGTACAAATCGGCAATTTCATACTTTAACCCCAATGTTAGGAATGATTACAAATTCCTTTGCGGCTCGTTATACATTTAAACAATGTTACTCCAACCGCAAATACAAGATGGCCTACAATATAATATTTTCAATTTAGACCACCGAATATAAGCTTTATTTATCTACTTCAAGTAAGTGATGTGTCGAGTGATGTAATACAATCAATTAGTCATTAGTTGTCATTATGAGTTTCACAAAAACCGTAACGGCAATCAGTTCTTTTAAAATCCACTGCGCGACCTTGTACTCAAACGGTTAAACATTCTATCGATCTAACATTCTTCGGCCTAACGTGATTTCGAACAATCGTCGTATCGGTCAAACTTTACGTTCATCAAACAGCCTTCGAACAACTGTGTGTCGGACTTTCGTTGTACAATTCAATCACTACCCTGTACACAGTTATTTATTTATTTAAACTTTATTGTAGATACTAAAGGCGGCTTTAATGCCTTATGATATTCTCTACTAATTAACCTTTGGGTAAACAGAGCAGCAAATCAGTAAATAACGATACGAAAGTTTTAGATAGAACAACAAAACTTTACATGTTTGTAGCTTTAGATTCATTAACTAAAATAATTTTATTTTTCTCTAGACCGGTTATTGTTACGATTACGGCGATTACGGCTATGATTACAAATGCGATTTCGACATACATACAAAACATACATCCAGCTGTTAAACATACTTAAACAACAAGAAAAACTCGCTTAACTCCACTGCTAAATATGTTCACAAAGATATTCACACAGCTAAATTGCGGCTAGAATTCTGACACACTCCAACGTTGTATTGCAGAGCACTCACCCTAATGACATAACGGAAAAACTAAAAGCTCATGTAAATGTGAAAACTTGAATAAGCGATGTACAATGGACTCTTCAAAATCCAGCGACCATTGTGACGAAACGTATCTAAAGTCGTTTGTTTACGCAATAGAGGGCAAGGACCTTCTAAATTGTAAATTTTAAATATTTAAAGAGACGTTATTTAACCTAATTAAATAAATAATTTAACTTGTCAAGCAAGGACCCTTGACCTTTCTATTGTTTGTTTATTGTTTGCTGGGATGTATACATCTCTATAAGTGTGGAAAGGTTAATATTTATTTCTTATGAGATAACAAAGATCCACAATAATGGTTAGTATACAATAATCTTAAAAACTATATGAGTATCTTATAACTAAATTAGACTTTACTCTAATTATTAACTGCCACATCAATGAAATGTGGAAATCACCAATTCCACATTTCACCGAGACATGAGAATCACCAATGAAATTACAATGAAATCACCGAGACATGAGCTTTGCATCTGTGGGAGTGGATGCCGAATTGCCCACTCCGATTGTCAAAATGGTTCGTGCTGTGTACTACATTTCATCTACAGGTGATAAGCAAACTCTAAAATGACCGACAGCTCCTTTGGACATTCTAGAGTATTCTAGATATTCTAGGATATTCTTAACCAGTTGTTTACTCTATGCCAGTTACTTTTAGTATTAATCTTTTTTGAACATGACTTATGCGTAAATACAAAAAACCGTGGTGATTGATCTACTTGTACTTTTGAGAGTAAGTAGGAAAAACATTTAAAATTTCGTTGCTATTTTGTAGGTTTACTTAAAAGCTACATCGATCTAGCAAAAACGTTAAGGGTCTCATTTTTACAATAAATTAGAAAAATAAAAAAATGCGTAATTTTTGCAAATGTTAAATTTGTCTTTCATGTCAATATTATCGATTTTTTTTAATGAATGGATAGTTTGTTCCTTTACCTCTCCAATTAGATAATTTTAATGTTTCTAAATATTGTATTTTATTTGTACATCAGACTGACTAAAAATTAAGATGGCTATGTATGTAGGAAGGTGTTTTGTCAATAAAAATAAGTGCATAAGATTCTCTTAGAATAACTGTAATCGAACCCTGGATATACTGTTTAAAAAAATAAGCAGTAAACTCTGCTTATTTAAACCTTAAAACCAGTTAAACCTACGCTTAAACTATAACTTAAACGATATTTATATAGTTATTATACAAAACAATGTTTATGATGCAAATGATGTTTTAAGTGATGCGAGTAAAATAAAATCCAAAACTCACTTCAGTTGCAGTGCACAAACAACTCTGTAACATTCATGAAGCCGCATAAAATCCAACAAAATTAAATTTTCCCTCCCCGCTTCATAAAGAGGCCTGCCTTAAAATATCGGCCGTCGCTCCAACGGCCTAGTTAACATGCTAAGTCCTGCTATAAATGTGGTTGGTGTTTTCATTACAAAGAAGCTACTTCCTTAATTGAGAGCGCTTGCTTATTATTTTCGAGTGAATGAAATATTCATTGTCTTTTGTCTTTAAGGAATAACGGTGGACTTTTTGGCGGCAGATCGAGCATTAAAGTGTATTTTTTGTTTGATTATTTTAAAAATTGTGTATTAGCCGTTTTGTGGTTTAATAGTGATAGTTTATTAAAGTTAAAAGTGTTATTCGCACGTGATGTTTGTGATAATCAAATAAAAGCGTGAGACTGCGTTTTTCTTGTGCTCCAAGGTGTCCTCTTCTGTCCTCAGTAAACCTACTATTCCTTTATTGAGCGACTCCTGACTTACTTCGACGGGACTGGACATTGAGAGGATACGTATTAGACTTTGAAAAAAAAAAGGAAAAATTAAACCTTTTCTTTTTCTTCATATATGGCTATAGTGCAATTAGCATATTCTGCACATTTATTTGGTACAGCGCCATCTGTTGTCACTTTATTTAACTACAATAACTGTAGATTATTGAACACTTATATTTTTCACATTGACAACACCGTTATGTAAGAAATATTGCAGTTAGAAAAAGGAAAACGATCAATAATGCATTCTGCGTAGTTTTAAACCCGGCCTACACCGCACTGCAAAAATAATAATAATTCCCACAAAATAAAAGGGTGAATTATGATATATTCTCGCTTCAAATGAAGACGCCTTTATATTTCACATCATAAAAATCACTTTATTTTTCAAACGAGTTTCCTATAGTAACACCATAAAAGGCAGAAGTTAAGTTTTAAGACCAATACGTGTCCAGGTGTGGCTTCGTGTACTCAAGCTTGTTGGAAAATGGTTATTTTCTCTAAGAGTTTCTTTGCTATTTAGTAAACTTTGGCTTCACACATGCGTTATACTATGTATCTATGTAGTTGCTTTAGGCAGACCCTACATCTACAATAAAATTGTACAGTAATGTCAAAGCACAATATTATTGAATCGTGTCTTGCACCCACTTCATCAATACACTGAAAACGACTTTCAATACACTCTCTAAAATATCGAGTTTCCTTAAAATTGCACAATGAAATTAAAGTGTCTAACTAGGGTTCTTGTTTAGTAAAAGTCCACACTTTATTTGACACACTTTATTCACGTAGGTATGTCAAGATTTACAATAGCGATTTAGATTTTAGAAGAAAGAGCATGAATTTCACACATAGGATGTCACTGATATGATAACGAATTATTAGAAATTGACTAGAACAAGATTGAATAGAAATTTATAATCAACAGAAACTAAAAAATGCGCATGCATTCGCCGTCGGATATCGGTAGTGACTGTGCGGCGCCCGCTCGCTCCGCTCTGCGCAAGCGCCTTCTACAAGCGGCCGCGCGTACATTCATTAAGCAAATTTAGCATCGGCCGGCGGGTTTGCTTGCCTAATTAAATTAATTGCAGTGTAGGCAAGGTTCCTACAAAATTAATATATTTAGAGGGTTCTTAAATACTGCAGTTTCCGTTTATAGGAAGAAGGTAACCTAGATGTTGACAGTCCATCTGGTAGTGGTCCATCTGACGTCCTGCGACATCCGCAATACATGCTAACATCAGTCCAGAATGACAAACATTGGCGCGCCCCCGGATGCGCTACCTGCCTTTAGATATTTAGGAATGGACGCGGGGAAAGGGTTGCGAACATAACGGCATAAATAAAAATAAAGTTAAATTACTGAAACTACCATCAATCGTAAGTTTATGAATGTTTCTCTAAGTGGAATATTGTTAATATATATATCTGTTAATACCGAAAGCATCTGTGTACACACAAAACACAAATTAGTTGTACACACAAAACACAAATTAGTTGTCATTAAAATAAAGTTGATAGTCGTTTGTCAAGCTCTCACATCAAAGCCTGCTGCTACTAATGAGGCTGTCAAAACAATACTACCGCGCAATTTGTCTTTCTCTGTGTTTCTGTTCAATATAATGTAGGTAGGAATAAGATGATGGACTACGTAATTTTATTTAATATGTCGGAATCAGGAGGCCGAGAATGTTCTAATAATTTAATATTTTAGTTTTAATACTGTAATTTTAAACATAAACTCAGGAATACGGTCACTAAATTATATTCTAATTCTTAACACTATATAGTCACAATTAATGTCTAAATTATATTAACTTATCACTTTACACAATTATTGCTATATCGAGTTAAAGTATGCGAGAGAAAACGGAAGACAGTTTCTCGGGAGGGCTTTCTCGGGAGTGTCATGGGCTCTCTCTCAACTTCAACTGTTCTCTATTTTTCTCATTCACCAAGACAATGTTAAAGCGTCGCTCCTGAGTTGCTTACGTTTTGTAGCACCCATGTGATGATGGCCATTAGTAGTGATCGTTGGTATTATGATAGTAAAAACATAATAGTAGATTTTTTTTATGAATGAAAGCGGCAGACGTGCATATAGTCCACCTGGTGGTAAGTGGATACTGTCGTCCATAGACAACCGCGATACATGCCAACATCAATCCAAAATGACAAACGTTGGCACACCCCCAGATGCGCTTCCTATCTTTTTTTTTTTATGGACGAAGGTGGCAGACGAGCATACAGTCCACGTGATGGTAAGTGGATACTATAGCCCATAGACATCCGTGATACATGCCAACATTAGTCCAAAATGACAACGTTGGCACACCCCCGAATGCGCTGCCTACCTTTGGATATAGGAATGGATTTGGAGAAAGGGTTGGGGAAATGGGGAGGGATAGGATGGGAATGGGCTCTGGCACATCTCACTTACTACCGAAACACGTACGTACATTAGGGAAATAAGATAAAGTGGGAAATGCAGTACATTTCAAGGTAGTCTTCTGTGAGAGAGGGGTAACGTGGCCAGTCGAGTGCGCCCAGCGGCTGTTGGATTGCAGCGTGCACTCTCCCCCTCATCTTTGGAGATATAGGTATGGATTTGGAGAAAGGGTTGAGAAAATGGGGAGAGTTAGAATGAGAATGGACTCTGGCACATCTCATTCACTACTCAACACGTACTTACATTAGGGAAATGAGATAAAATGGGAAATGCAGTACATTTTAAGGTAGTATACTGTGACGGGAAGTGCGATGGTAAAAATCCGAAGTTGACATCAAAATGGGCAGCTCTTCAGAACATTCCTCATTATACTGGCAACACGAACGCCACAAATAAACAAAAACAAATCCGTTCGCAGCTCATAATCAATTTCTTCAATAACCAACTAAGTGGCGCCACCCTCAAATACAGTGTTGTAAAACAAATACAATACCTCAAATACCCTCAAATACAATTACAAACTTACAAGAATTTTCAACGGATTAAACTATGAGTACATATTATACTAACCAATGTTTTTTGGATATTGCGTCATATTAATTTGTTCTATTTTAGCTTAAGATCTAGCTGACTTGTTTGGCCTAGTACAACTGTGCTGCTGACATCACGCTAAAGAAGTTAACTGCGAGGAGAGAGTCCTTGTATTCAAACGCTAAATCTTGTTAAGAGAGCTCGCAGAGAAGATATCTTTAAAACATTTTATATTTTAACTGCTTTTTAAAAGTAAGGATACTTGTAAAGTGAATTTGGTTGGAGGCTTTGATGTTCTCGGTCGGATGACGTAACATTACTTGCTTTAAATTTGAAATCTGTTACACAGATATAGCTTGAAAAGGATCGCTTAATAAGGCACCGGACATATGGTGCACATGAAATGAGTTTAATAGTCTCCCTTGAAGCATTCACACAGCGTGGCGCAGTCACGCGAATAGTACAGATTTTTTTTTATAGTATAAAGGCGACAGACTAGCAGACAGAATTTCCGATGGTAAGTGGATACTGTCATCCATGGACATCAGACCTGGATATGCCAACATCAGTCCAGAATGACAAACGTTGGCACGCTGCCTGTCTTTAGAGATTCTGAAATAGATTTGGAGAAAGAGTTAAGAAAATGAGGAAGGATAAGATATTATGGGTTGGGAATGGGCTCTGGCATATCTCACAATATTACCTAAGCTCTAACTCTCTCCATTACGCTACGATATGGGGTTCTTCAAGAAAGCTGTGAATAGGATTTTGCAAGGTTAGCGACGCACCCGTATACCTCCTGGTGTTACAGGTGTATGTGTATATGGGCGGTGGTAACACTTACCATCACGTGGGACCGCTTGCTCGTCCGCCTACTTCACTATAATAAATAAAACGCATTTACATTGGGGAATTGGGATAAAGTAAGATACAGGAATGGAGATAGGGTAAAACAGTGTTTTTCAACCTACTTGAATACGCGATCCCCTTACAAGTATTAAAATTCTGGCGATCCCCCAGGACCCTTATAAAATAATGCCAGCGATTTCGAAGACGACGTATTTAATTAAATTACCTATGTGAACTAACGTTCTCTTTAATGGTGAACATAAAAACTTAGAACAGAAATGGGATCCAATTAGAAAACGATTTGGTTATTTGCGTCTCAAAAAAAGAACCACGATTTGACAAATTATTAAAAAATAAACAGGCACAGCCTTCTCACTGAAATTGTTGTATTTTGATTATAGGGTTTTAGGACCTACAACTCTTGCTTTTCACTTTTATCTGGCTTGCGACCGCGACCAACCGAGCAAGACTGCGACCTCCCTGGGGGTCGCGACCCACAGATTGAAAAACACTGGGGTAAAGTATCCATGGGATCGCGAGTAGCCATTGGCGACAGTATCCACTTACCAGCAAGTGGGCTGTCTGTTCGTCTACTATATATAAATACACGAATAAGTCCATTAGTCTAACATTGTTTTGGGACCAGTGAAGAATAAGTCCATAACTGGGTAAGGACTTAAGATCTCGTGGGACAGTCCGGTTCCAACGATATGAATAGTTTTGACTAACGAACTGTGCGCAACAATTTATTTGGGATATCACTGAAGGAAGTGGAAGACGCTTTGATGACACAAGCAGACAAAGTTTTTTCAGAAAATTCTCTGTATAGAAGCGGTAGAACAAAGGAGAAATATCTTTCCAAATGTTAAGTACTCCTCAACGTTACCTTCCTACAATTTATGAGCAATGTGACCTCACAAGTTGACTGTGTACTGCATTCAGAATTTCAACCGCGGTTGAGAATTACCAAAGAGTAAAGCCCCGCGCAAATGCGTCAACTCATAAACATAATATAAGGCGCCTTATCTCTTGTTTCGCTTAACATTCGCATGCGTCCACCGTACGAAACATTAAAGGTGCTGTGCGGCCAGTAAACAAGCGTGCCTAAGAACCATTTTGTGAGAGTAATGCCTTCTATGATAAATTAATATTTTGAACAGAAATAGGTACTATCAATGGCAACAAAGTAAAACGAACATAATATAGAAAAAATACATCATCATCATCATCATTTCAGCCCTTGGACGTCCACTGCTGGACATAGGCCTCCCCCATTGTCCGCCATTTAGACCTATCGGCAGCGACCTGCATCCAGCGGGTGCCCGCAACCTTTATGAGGTCGTCTGTCCATTTAGCAGATGGACGTCCTCGGCTTCGTCTGCCGGTACGTGGTCTCCACTCGAGAACCCTTCTGCCCCATCGGCCATCGGTTCTTCGAGCTATGTGCCCTGCCCACTGCCACTTCAGCTTGCTAACCCGAGAGGCTATGTCGGTGACTTTAGTTCGTCTACGGATCTCCTCATTCCTGATTCGATCACGTAGGGAAACCCCGAGCATAGCCCTCTCCATAGCTCGCTGTGCGACAGTGAGCTTATTTATGAGGCCCATAGTCAGAGACCACGTCTCGGTGCCGTAGGTCATCACTGGCAACACACACTGGTCGAAGACCTTCGTCTTCAAGCACTGAGGTATTTTGGACGAGAAAAAATACATGTTCCCATAAAAACAATTTAAACTAAATATTTGACAATTCCCACCTCGGGTTTCGACAACCACACCTCCCGTCACAGAAGTGCGGTTCATCCACATTTTCTCAATAGGATTTTGCAACATCGGCAGCGTACCCGTATACTTTTTGGTGTTGCCCATCCATCATGCAACGGTAGCAAATTACTATAATGTGGGTTGCTCGTCCGTTCGCCTCCTGTCCTATAAAAAAAACATCGGGGTCTTCAAGAGACCTGTAAACAGGATTCTGCCAGGTCGGCAATGCACCCATATGCCTCTGGTGTTGCAGGCGCTGACTACTTATCATCATGTGGCCTGTTCAGTCGTCTGCCATCTCTTACTTACTCTTCAATATAAAAAACTTCTAGTTTTTTTAATAATATTATCCATAAAAATTTAATGTTTAAAAAATATAAATATATAAAAACGATAGTTTTGTGGCCATAATATCGATGCCCTCACCTTCCCCGCCGTTAGGCAAGGATAATCGCTGATTTATGCCTAATATCGCACATGATTTACCAGTTTTTCCCCTTTGAATTTTTTATTCTATCACCGTTTTGCGAGAGCGTGAATTGAATTTGATTGCGTGTCGTTTTGTTGTACGAAGTCAAGATTCGGGAAGTATTTGAATCGTTGTTCAAAACGAAGTAAGTAAACACTAGACATTGTAAAATTCTAATTGAATTGGAGCGTCGATAGCGGTAGCGTGAAGTGATTTTGATACTTGATAAACTGTAGTGGTCGTATACATTTATATAAAAATGTTTTTAATTTACTGGAAAGCGTGAGAAATACTAACAGCACTAGCCAGCGGTTGCCTGTGACTTCGCCTATGTTGGCGTAGTAGATACAATACTATCAGTCTATGTCTCTCCACTGCTGGATGTAAGCCTCTCCCAAGGCTCACGACCAGCTCGTCTCATTCAACCACTATCGGTGAACTTCTTAAAGTCATCGGTCCGTGGTAATGTATGTGGACTCTGAGAAAATATTCTCAGTTTTCTCTCAGCCGCATTTACCCACAATTTCCCTTGATATTAACCCCCGACATCTTGTTCACTTCACTTAACTCTTTACAAGGCTTCTTTGATAAATTTAATTTGTTCCTCCCTTCATATAAGAGACGAACGGTTAATTAAATCGGATCAAGATTATTTACGAGAAAATGTCTTAATTAATTTCAATCTGCTTATCCATGCAAAAGTCGATCAATTTTCAGATTTAGTTATTCATATATCGCGAACCCGTAGGCTGTGGAACGAACTGCCTCAAGAGGTCTTCCCATTAAACTACGACATGGGGTTCTTCAATAAAGCTGTGAATAGGATTTTGCAAGGTCGACGGCGCGCCCGCATAACTTTATGGTAAGTGTCCATGGGCGGCGGTAACACTTACCATCACGTGAGACCGCTTGCTCGTCCGCCCTCTTCTCTATAAAATAAAAAAAAAATCAACATGATACGTAGGTACTGAAAATTTAATTAAATATAGTGGATTTAATTATGTTATAATTAAAATAAATAATATGAGTAATCTATACATATGTGGCGCGACCGATACGAGAATGTTTTGACGGAGTTCAGATGCGGGCGCGCACAATGCAACCGCGCAACATAACGGGACTCGAAGCATTGCGCCTGCGCACTGAACAGTCGTCGCCTCGAGAGACCGCCGTTGACTATAGGACGCAAAACCAGTGCCGCTTTGTCAGCGTTCTTAGTTACCCGCTTGTGTTAATAAAATTTGTAAACATTCTACAAATATATCTGAATGTTATTCTAGTTCTTGTGAGACATTTTAATTTGATTTAACATACATATATAACAAAACAGTGAAAGGGTTATTTATATGTGTATAATGTAAAACTGAGAGGTGAGAGATTAGAAGTTACGGAATCCAAAACAGTAGGAATTAAAATTTTTGTCCTTATTTTTTATCGCCTCATGTAAAAACTACGGAACGGATTTTGATCAGATTTTCACTAATATATAGCTAAGTGTTCAGAACTGGTATATGTGTCATCTTCATATGACACAAGGAAGTTGAGTAAAAGAGAAAAAAATAATAAATAACTATTAGAATTACTTAAAAACTACTGGATCGACTTCAAGGAGGTTTTCACTATCGTGTAGTTCAGTATGTAGTCTAATAACACAGCCAATATATTGTCCTTAAATGCGTTAGGTATATTAAGAGTGGATTGAAAAAAAGTTATAAAAATATTTATTGTCTCTTTGTGCAAAAACAAATACGTAATGACTTAGGATTTTTGCGAATGTATAACTCATTTTCGGAGGGAAATCTGGAGTATGTGGCATCTAACACAAATTTTAAACAAGGAATATCATATTATTGTAAATATTTGAATGATTTTTTATGACGGGATTACGCCGCGTTTAGTATTTTGTCATTTTAATCAAAATTTAATTGAAGTATTTAATCATTGAAATTAAATAATTTTTAATTATATTGTTTAACACTACTCACTAACAGATGGCTCTGCTAGGTGCGTTTTAATAATTGAGAATCCAAAACACCATATATATAATTGAATATACGAAAGCTCATTCCTTTGAGTGTTAGAAAGAGACCGAAAAGTCCAATAAATTGAATTTAAACACCAATGCACTTACAGGCCTACTAAATACGTTTCACTATTTGTCAATAGATTCCTTGGATACTAATAAAAACAAGTATTCATTGCTCGCCTATGATCTTTGTATTTTAATCCCCTTTCAACGTAGCATAGTGATATGTGCACCTGGGTCCGAACACAATGGTCACAATACAGTAGTCCATCTATATTGGAATGTATTTTCTTTGCTGTGTGACTGAATGATGCTACGAAATGCCTATCTATATACACATACTGTCAAATAGGAGTAGAGAATTTTGAAAAAGAGAACCCGCGTAAATTGCTCGCGTAAAAATATTGTTAGGTTAATCTGTTAGGTTGGCACTATCGTAGCTAATTTTCGTATAAAGTTTTGACGCGATCTGTCAAATAGTTGTTTGAAAATTTTCATATTTGCTAGACGACCTCGAGTGTGCTTTGCGAATTTTACAATGGATAAAAATATCTTACAAAGAATTTGCCTCAAATTTTGTGTTGCCAACAATATTTCTTGTGCGGAATCATTGAAAATGTTAGAGACGGCCTACGGTGAGTCGACTTTATCAAAAAAAAGAGCATAATGAGGTGTACAAAGCATTCAAATAATGCCGAGAAGTGGTTGAGGACTTGTCTCGTTCTGGTCGATCTTCAACGGAAAAAAATACCAACAAAGTGAAGGACATGGTGATGGTAAATTGTCGCGCTAGCTTAACAGAGATGGATCAGGAAGTTGCCAGGAAGTGAAGTTGTCATGAATCCGTTCGCACCATTTTTGTTGATGTTTTAAGTATGAAACGCGTCGCGGTACGGCTTATTCCGAAGGAACTGAATTATCTTCAAAAAGATAAGTTTTCTTTGAGAGAGGGGTCCGCCAGCCGAGTCCGCCTAGCGACTGTGGGAATGCAGCGTGCACTCTCCCCCTGCCAAACACTTACTTATACTTGTTTATCGTGAAACACCTACTCGTATAGTTTAAAATATATTGTATCATTGTTAGTTGCTCCTAATAATGAAAATAATAAAAATATTAATAAATATGCGAAGAAAATAGAATAGTTATTAAAATGATGTAACTTTTCTACATCTCGCTTTAGATGGGTCAAAATAACAACTTAAAAAAACTATAAAAGTCGGCTGCCCTTGTTCGCCATCTTTTTCTATACATATAAAGACAAATGTCCTGACTCACTAACTGACTGATTCGTCAACGTCAAGTTCAAATCGTTGCAGCTAGAAACATGACATTTGGACAGTAGCTTCCTTTCATGATGTAAATACTCATTAAGGAGGGATTTTTCGAAATTCAACCCTTAAAGGAGAAAAAGTGTCAAAATTTGATGGAAAACAATATTTCATGGTCCTATTATAGAAATATAGAATATAGTCCCATAGAAACAATTAAATATGTATTTCACCTTTTTTTCAGGTAGTTAAAATATAGGCCGTATTTAGCCCCCTAAACTCACGCGAGCTAAGCCGCGGACATCAGCTAGTTTTCGTATTGAGTCTTGTCGACCTAGACTGCTCCTGACTAGTCCTCTTGACAGACTATGTCCTTAGAAATAAAGGTATAATCATTTTGATGGATTCGATAAAAAAATATAAGTATTTGGTAAAATTTGAATTAATTTAAAATCAAGCTAGACGCTTGAAGTTTTGTTGAAACCAAAAGAATAATCATTGTTTATTTATTCTCTTTTGTTATTTTTAATATCCGAATATAACGTTACCTATGTTTCCATTAAACATCTTAAATGTTAAAGTCTTCTTATACTTAAAATGGGTTTACTGTCGAAATGCACTCCACAATCTCGCATGTACGAGTATAGAAATAGTACATGACAGGTCCACATTCAGCTTCTACCAGGGTACGGTTCGCCAAACTTGGTATTTTACTACACGCCAACATTATTCACAAGATTTTGGTCTATACTAAAACGGAATAGGGTTAAAATTTATCTGAATGTGTGGAAAACATGCTATAACTTTGCTAGTTGTTGAATGTACAAGGGGAAAACTACAAGCGGGTGCAGAGTTAATCTAGATTGAAATACACTAGTAAAAGCCGTGGTCCTAACAGAAAGTACAGTTGTGTGAGGGTAGGTTCTCATAAACTGTCTTTTTTATGAGAATTTGGCAAACGGGCAGTTTCATCCATTAAACATCCGCGATACATGCCAATATCAATCAAAAATCACAAACGTTGGCACACTCCACGTTGCGGTATCTATCTGTTAGACGATCGATTGTCTTCTATGCATGCTGAGCAAACAGTCACGGGTTCGTGACTTCGTGGTTCGTTAAAGACAAATATTTGTTACGGTCTGGGTGTGTCTATGTGTGTATCTCTGGACCCACGACACAGGGAATACTAGTGTGGGCCATTGAGTGTGCCATTATTATTATTATCGTTGGAAATTTATGAATTTATGAAGCTAAGAAGGGAGATTGAGAGAGACGGGAAACAAGGAGGATGAACTGTTTTCCCCATCCAAATTTCCTATTATTTTTTGGATGACAGGAAGGTTCCTTTAACCAATTATCGCTTCAATCTATTGGGACTGGATGGTATGGCAAATGAGCTCTGGGAAATCTCGATCACTCCCGAAGCACATACGTGTTAAGGCAGTCTTCTGAGACTTGGCCGGCTGGTCGTGAAATGGTCGTGGGTAGTGGAGCCCAAAACGCGTCAACATATTCCGCCTCTAAGTAACATTTTGAAAGCATAAGTTTTGAACATTACATTCTTGAATGTCATCAAAATGCACTTGTGTCTTTTCTCTAAGGAGTATAGGTACTGCCAAGTATTGATAATTGTATTTCATGATGAATATTTAGAAGATAACATCTAATTTCATACATTATACTTATAATTCTTGTTTTTCATATCCTAACAGCGATTCCATAGTATATACCGAGTATAAACAAAAATTGAAGTTTACAAACCAAGGCCAATACAAGATGACACTAAATAGATAAACATATCTATTACTAAACATATAGACGGGACAGCAAGCTGCAGTCGCTCGTACCTGCTCAATGTCAAACCATAATACCCGCGATACTATAATATCTTGTAATATATATATCTTAATTCTATGTGCGTATGTATGTATATACATTTATTTATTTTTTATAGAGAAGAAGGCGGACAAGCAAGCGGTCTCACGTGATGGTAAGTGTTGCAAAATCCTATTCACAGCTTTCTTGAAGAAGGCAGTTCGTTCACAGTTCACAATTCAGAGGCAGTTCACAGCCTACGGGTTCGCGATATAAAATAATTTTTGGACCGAACAGTACGCGACACCTCCGTATCTAGGAAATGCGGATGGACCGCACTTCTGTGACGGGAGGTGCGGTTGTAGAAACCCGAGGTGGGAATTATATTGAACAATTCTTCAGAGCATTCCCCGTTGTACAGGCGGTAGAACACACAGAGAGATGCAACGTCTCTCCGAACGCTGAGGGGTTCTAAACTGCCCGTGAGAGTGAGATCGTTGACAATACGAACAGCACGTCGTTGGATGGAGTCAAATGGGTTCAATTGGTATTTCGGTGCGCCGGCCCAGAGATGTGAGCAATACTCCATATGGGGCCTCACCTGAGCTTTGTAAAGCATTAGGAGTTGCCCAGGGGTGAAGTACATTTGTGTGTGTGTATATGCGCGCGTGTGTGCGTGTGTGCATGATCGTGCGATTACTGCTATTTAATGTACATTTTATATTTATAAAGCTTTTTTTTTTCTGTTGTGACCGGATTAAGATGCAGTTCGCACTCCCGCCACCGCCCATGTCTTACCACGCCTCCGAACTGAGCAGGACTATCCACTTAGGCTGGTCAGCTAAACGCTCGTCCTTGTACCTCACTTTATTTCAGGAAGACAGGAAACTGCCATACGTAGCTGTACTTTTTGTTTTCGATTATTATTCTTGTTTACACACTTGAGAAGTAGCTTCTATGAAAGTTGAAAGTTGAAAGAGCAAGTAGCAGTTTCTGTTGGTTTTTGATTGCTTTTTACCTTCTGCTCTCGGAGTATTAAATATTTACTTTTATTAGAGTATTAAATTAAATATTAAGAGTACTAAATATTTCAGAGTATAGATATTTAATTTACTTTTCAGAGTTTTGAATATTCATATGTTTGTACTGCGATACAAGGTTATTTTTTCTCTGCATTTTAACATTCGCTATGTCAAATATAACTAAAATGCTAGTCTAATAAAAACTTTTCTTTGAGGAAAGAGACAATTAATTCTCATTCACTCTTTCCTTCCAGAGGGTTAATTCGTCAGTTTTTATATACTCGTACATCTGGCTATACCACCAGTAGGGACATTATTATGAATTAATACTTAATTTCTCTACAATGTCGGGAAAGCACAATATATATCTATATGCAATCATAATGATTGTAATTCCTCAATCCATTTTACAAATTCCCAAAAGTAAACAGTGTATGTGAGGATGTGCCAACGTTCGTCATTTTTGAGTATTGTTGGCATGAATTGCAGTTGACCATAGTAACCGCTTATCATCGGGCGAACTGTTTGCCTCTTTGTCACGTTCTTTCCATTAAAAAATTGAATTACAAACCGCTTAAAATTGGTTTCTATTTTAACCTGCCTTTTTATTTCGCTAACTTTAGCACGTTATCGTATAAAAGACGAATTTAACGTCTTACAGGCATTCTCTATTAACTAACCTTTGGCAGTGGCGTATTAACCCTAGAGCCATGGGGGCCATGGCCCGGGGCGGCAGGCCAGCTTTAGGAGCTTTTCATAATCGTTAGCATCTTTTATTTTATTGCTCTTTGATTTGACTCGCCTGAAGAAATTTAAAAAGCCTATTAATTCCCATACAAGTGAAGAACGTTTGAACAGTTTAGCCATCCTTAATATAGAAGCTGACTTAACAATATCCGTTAATTATGACAGTGTCATTGACGAATTCGTCAAACCAATTTGTGCATCGAAAAAAAAGGTATATTTTAAATAAATGGTGTTTATTCTTTTGTGTGGCCTGTTTCATTATTAAAAGATTTTTGCTTTCTTTTTCGTTAAATAATGATGCAGCGTACCATATAGATTTGGCCCAGGGCGCCAAATCTTAAAATACGCCACTGACCTTTGGGTTAAACAGAGAGGTACATTAGGAGATACGACGAGAAGTATTAATATACATAACTTTTAGTGTAGTCTATTTTCTATAGACTACAATTTTTAAAAGAGCTTCAATGACAAGTATTCTTTTTGTTCTCGAACTTCTCGAAACATCTGAAACTATCCATGGTAGTGGTCCAGGAAACGCGATGTAATCCGCCGACGTCGCTGTCTTCGGGAAATAACGCGGCATCGAAAATAAAACCTGTACTTAACATGTTTTTTGCATAGCATGCTCTAAACGTATTGGTAAGCACCGATACGTTTAGAGCCCCAGAACGTGCCAGAGGACGAAGGCATTTTAAATTTTAAAATTCCATTTTACGTTTGCAATGGAAGCACAGATAACGCAAAAGCAATGCTAGATGGGAACGAAGTTGGTCTTCCATTTTGATATTGCACTGGAACTTAGAACTCTAGAATTTCCAATACTCTAATTAGTTCGTCGCTCAGTCTCTTGCAATACTGTTCAATCGATTGCATCCTTCTACTTCATTATTGGAACTTCACTACAAATAAGGGCCGTGATACACATGCGTGTTACTCCTACAAAAAGCATACCACCAGCACCAGGACCTTGCCAATACGTGTTAATGGTATTTGTGTATTCAGATTTTATCAGTCAGAAGCATGCGTTTTAAAAGCACGCCAGTAGATCGCAAGCCGTTCGATTTTTCATGTGAACGTGTCCCCCGCGGGGAAGTGGAGAGAGCAACTACAAACTTACCAGCCTCCATTTTGAGATTTTCAACTGGCACTCACGGACCGTGTTTAGTAACTGTCATGCTACTTACTGTCATGTGAATTGAGTCGTCATCACTTGCCAGGTACTTCCGCCTGACATGCTTTTTTACTGGCATTTGTATCACGGTCTCAACAAATCCAACAGTTCCGCAATAGTCTTACTGACATCGTGTCAAGAGTATTTCTAATTGCAATTCGATAACCTGAAGCTTTATTGGAATTTAGTCCTTAGGTAATTCCAATAAGGCTATAAATCGAGGGAGTATTATTTGGTACACTAGAGAATCCAGGATATAACTCGCCAGTTCCGAAGAGTTAAAGCATGTGGAAGACAAGTGTCTACAGTTTCAGTTCTTAATTTAAACACAAAATTATTGTATAAAAGATTGTACACACGAGTACTGGGTGGCCAAGTACTGGGAAGCTCACTGTGGAACGCGCTCCGGCCAGGTAGGTGGACCGACGATTTTAAGAAGTTCGTTGGTGGTGGTTGGCTAAAAAGAACCGATCGTGTGTGGTGGCGAGCTATGGGAGAGACATATCCAGCAGTGAAGAGACATAAGTATGGTATGGTAAACACAAGATATAATGAGCTGCCGGTTACAGTGCTATCTTTAACATACTTTATACAATGAACCCGAAAGTTGTGTAATGAACTGACTACTGCGATTTTCCCATTAAGTTACGACATGGGGCTATTCACGACGGTCTAGCTATACATTAGTGAAAACCCGATCGAAATCTGTTCAGTGGTTTTTACGTGATTCTTAAACAAACAGACATACAGATAAACAGGCAGATATACAGAAAAACAGACAGACACACAGACAAAAATTTTAATACCTACTGTTTTGGGTTCTGTAGCTTCTAAAGATACCCCTCAATAGTTTTCTTTAAATTAAGTTAATTTACAAACTCAATCCTTTTACCGTTTTATTATATAAAATAACACAAAAGCTGAAAATATGTTGTACAGTATCAAGAGCAAAATCGTTTCTACCAGTTTTACAATAGATTTTTTTTTCATAACTTATTGTTTATTTCTAGTCTATAAGTTATTCTACGCGCAGTTACGCAAAACAAATACTCGCATTGCCACTACAGGACGCACCGCGCCGCGCTGACTGAGCCCTTGGTCACTACCACGTGCCGAGTAATGAGCATTACGAACGTTTCAGATAGAATTACAAAACTTTTGATTTATTCCCAATTATATAAAACCCTTCTAACGGTTTTTAGTTATTATTTTAAATAAGTTGACGTGTTTGCGTTATTTCATTGTATAATTTAGTAACTTGTGACAAAGGGATTCAAAATCCTTTCATATATCTATGCTATAATAAAAGAAAAGTGTAAATCATAACGAATGTTTTAAATGAGCGACAGCCGTTAACGAGTCTATAGAAATATTTCAGAAGTGTCGAAACGCACCGGCAATAAATTAGGATTTAACAGTTTAGGATCTTCAAATTCCAACCGATTTCCGTTAGAGTTCGGTTAAGGGCAAGTCTATAAGAGTGTGAACTAATGAAAGGCAAAAATCATAAATAAATTGGTGGAATGTGTTAAATTCAGCGAGAAGCATTTGATGGATCGCAAGTTTACGAATTCAATCGTGTAATAGTCTAATCGCTGTCTCTGGTTGTGAGTTGTGGTTCTGTATTTAGTAGTGAAATATTCACAAATATTAGTAGTACTTACACTGAAGGCTTTAGCGGGATGCAGTAGTACGTTTTTCCAGATCAAATGAGTCAAATTCTTGCTGGCTGGACGGCATTTGACGTTTGGAGCGAATTTGGAATTTAGGAAAGGTATAGATTCGCAGAATTCTTTTTCGTAGTTATGCATTAACGTTCAGCGGAGGTACTTAGGAATTTAAAAGCAAGAAGGCCCGGGGAAAGATAATCCTAAGTTTTTTTTTTAGTTCCTTGATGAACAATAAATTCACAGCAAAACGTTTTAAGAACTTTTTATACACAATTATTATTATAACTTTTATTATAGTTTGAAGAAGTTTGCTCTGTGAGAAGAGTAGAAGATTGTGTGTGGTAGCGAGCCTCGGGAAAGGAATAATCTGCAGTGGACAAACCGACTGACAGGTTGATGGTATGGTATGGTAGATTCAAGACATTAATAAAAAAACAAAACAAAATACATTTTAAACAATAAGATTACTAATTTGTGCTAATAACTTACCGCCACTATTAGTCATGATTAAAGAATTGAAAATAAGTCCAGTAAATTTGTACAAGCAATGTGAATTATTTGATCTCAGCTCACAGGTCTTATAGGATTTTGTCTTGAATCATACGTTTACAATTATCTTCCAGTTTGTAACAATAGAAATAATCTTATTATACCTGATTGACTTACTCATTATTAATGATAGCCGCAGATCAGTGATGATTCGTATGACACTCGTAAACTCACTTACGTATGTTCAAATCCTCCGCTGAGTTTCCACAATAGTTTTTTAAATTTTAAGTTTTTTATAGATATTTTTTTAAATTGTCACTAGGCTGGCGGTGTGGGAAAACGTCGTGAAAACATTCGTACGCTCGAAAAATTAAAAAAAATATGCAAAGTGATTTATTTGAGGAGATTTTTAAACACAAATATCAACACAGATAATTATCCTACAGCTTAGGTATTATAGTAACATGTGGTTAGACTAACAAGTTCAAACAGTATAACAAGTTCAATAGCATTACTTTTGTTAGGTCGGCATTTTTATTTTTTGATCCAACAATGTATGAAAATGATGTCCTTTTCGACATTCAGTTACAAGCTTCAATATATATGTACATATTATATATTGAAGCTTGTGACTGTATGTTGAACAGGATATCATCCAGTTTTCATACATTTGTACAGTTTTATAGTCTGTTACAGTAAATCCGAAAAATATTAGTAAATATCTGATTTTTATAAAATTTGGTTTTATCATTTTTTGTTTTCAACATTTTATACCGACTAATATGTGAGTTTGAGTCACAAGGTTAATAAATAACACTTTTGTCTATTAAATGGTATTTCTTTTTATGTAGATAACGCTTAAACTTCCAAAAATATTGCAGTTTGAATTTACACATTTGTAACACGCCGAATTAAAAATAAAAATGGTTGTCATTCAGAGGGGATTGGTTTATGACTTTATGACCCACATATGAGGGTATATTTATGAATAAAATTATGTTTACTACTTGCCCTTAGAATTTGTACAGACCATAACCAAACACACTGTATAAAAAAACTTAGATCTGACGTCACGGACGCGAAGGCCCCAATTGAATAGCGACTCAGCGCACATGACCTATTTTTAAATGTTTCTTCGCCTAGTGTTGTCCATTAACTCAGAAGTTGCTGAGGCGTATTTCGATGAGGGAGTCGTTTGGATTTAATATTTGGGATTTTACTTGGAACAGTGGCTTTATAGTTGGTATTTCTATTAAAGAATTAGCACTATTTTATTATTACTTTCAAGAGGAATTCAACATTTTGTTATATACAAGAATTCATAAAAATCACAAAATTTATAAAAAAGAAAAATCCAAATGACATAGATTTGTCCAAATTTTAAAATCTTGTTTGTTGGACATTTGTTCAAATGCTTATTAGACAAATATATAACGCTGTAGAGATATAAAACACATATACGAGTATAACCAAATAGAAATCAATGAAAAGATTGTAAAACCCTTTATGTGTGTGAAAAATAATTTAAAATGAGACTCTTTCCTTTTTATAATTATTTATAATTATTCTTTATATAATTATGTAACAGGATTTTGTGAAATACTTTATTGCACAAAAGGCGAGGTTAACGCCTTACCAGCTAACCTTTGGGTTGATCAGAGAGATACATTGGGAGGTGCGATGATGAAATATAATAATAATATAACTTATACGACAAACAGGATAAATAATTTACCTGCAAATAAATATATTCAACGGATACATGCAACATCATATCATTCAATATGCTATAGGACTATTGCAATATTATTTGACACCGTAAATTTAATCTTTGGTTCTACTCAAAGATCATGTATGGTGGCAAGCTTTAAGAGATTCCTATAACCAGCAGAGGAGAGACACAGGTCTCTCCATCATCTCCTCATTTATCCTCAATTCCCCTCAACATCTTTCGGCATTAATATGCATCACTGCTGACAACGGTGGCCTCGCTTCGTCTTCACAAACCCTCACCCTTGTGCATTTTGTTTGATCTCCCAATTAACCATATTACATGAAGGTTAATACTTTGGTATAATGTTTTAAACTTATGTGTAAGATCTTGAAGAGAGAGGGTGTGTGTAAATGTGCATGTTTCTATGTGTGTATGTGCGTATGTTTTTTATACAACATGACATAACTCTCATGTTTTCTATGGCAGATGAGCCATGGTAGTTAATATATTTAATCATTACTTATATTTCCTTTTCCTATTTAGTTTTTCCATAGAAATCTCTTTTTTCGTCTCGGCATGGATTGTGTGTATGTAATTGTATTTTATTTGTGAGTGTATTGTATACATGGTTAAATAAGAAATACCCGCACCCTCTTGCCTATAGAGTTTTCACGAAAGAAATTCATTCTTAGGAGAACGCAGTGTTTTTTTTATTTAACCCTGTATACCTATTTACGTACGTATTTATATATTGA
Source organism: Sesia apiformis (assembly GCA_914767545.1). Taxonomy (NCBI): domain Eukaryota; kingdom Metazoa; phylum Arthropoda; class Insecta; order Lepidoptera; family Sesiidae; genus Sesia; species Sesia apiformis. The sequence continues at coordinate 1,968,712 of OU611964.1, forward strand.
TTTATACAATCACTATGTACATATTTATTGGTGTTATCACTTTTACGTTCAATTAAACAATAACTTTATTATGCATCAACCTGTGTCTATTTAACCAAAGGTTTAATGACAGAGAATTCCACTAGGTATTAAGTCTGTCTGTTGTACAACATTTGGGTAGAGTCGCTGCGTACGGTGCGATCAAAAAGAAACTTTATACCGCGGTCCCGTCAGTTGTGGAATGAACTGCCAGCTGAGGCTTTTCCGTCAACATGGAGATCTATGACCTATGACTCCCCTTGCTTCAAGGGGGTTGAAGTATCCCTAGTTTTCAAGTCGATACATTTTCAATTCAACACGTTTTTAACTCGTCATATTTTCAACACTGTTAAAATTCAAGTCATTATGGGGTCGAAGTATCCCTTGTTTTCAAGGCGATACATTTTCAATACAACACGTTTTTAACTCGTCACATTTTCAACACTGTTAAAATTCAAGTCATTATGGGGTCGCAGTATCCCTTGTTTTCAAGGCGATACATTTTCAATTCGACACTTTTTAACTCGTCACATTTTCAACACTGTTAAAATTCAAGTCATTATGGGGTCGCAGTATCCCTTGTTTTCAAGGCGATACATTTTCAATTCGACACTTTTTAACTCGTCACATTTTCAACACTGTTACAATTCAAGTGATTATGGGGTCGCAGTATCCCTTGTTTTCAAGGCGATACATTTTCAATTCGACACTTTTTAACTCGTCGCATTTTCAACTCTGTTAAAATTCAAGTCATTATGGGGTCGAAGTATTCCTTGTTTTCAAGGCGACCCATTTTCAATTCGACACTTTTTTAACTCGTCACATTTTAAACTCTGTTAAAATTCAAGTCATAATGGGGTCGAAGTATCCCTTGTTTTCAAAGCAACACATTTTCAATTCGACACTTTTTAACTCGTCACATTTTCAACTCTGTTAGAATTCAAGTCATTATGGGGTCGAAGTATCCCTTGTTTTCAAAGCGATACATTTTCAATTCAACATTTTTTCAACTCGTCACATTTTCAACTCTGTTAAAATTCAATACATTAAACACATACACATAGTATCATTAAAATAACGCAAAACTTCAAACATGTCAACTAATTTAAAATACATAAAACCGGTTTAGAGAAAAATTTATTTATTTACATATACAGAAATCTACAGCTTTATTTGAACTATACATTTAGGTTAGTAACGACAGTGGTATAGAGAATTACAGATTTTACAGTAATAACATAATATAGAAATAAAAATAAGTAAGTAGGTACATATATTTGCTTTAATGTGTTTGTTTGCGTAAGGGAGTGTATATGTGTGTGCGCGCGCGCGTGTGTGTGTGTGTGTGCTGTAAGCTCTGCAAGTCCTGCAGTTCCAGGAAGAGGAAGGACTTTAATGAAACTTTAATAAATAATTATTTTAATCAGTTTCGGTGACTAGTGAAAGCTCAAGGTAAGTTACAAATGAGTAACTTCCAAACAATCGTGTGTTAACTTATTGTGATGTGGTTATGAAATAAACTCACATGGCAAATGCTATACTTCGCCTTAATCTCTCAAAACTCCCGCCTGGCTTTTAATGGCTCCCCTAATAGGGCAGCCATTATAACTTTATCCTTCATTAATTACTGCTCACTAAACTTGGCAATGATTGTTTTATGTTTTTGCGATTATTATGTTGCCGATAAGGTGTTCGGTTTTTGTAATGTTATCTATTTATTTATTACCTCAGTGGGCTTTACACTAGAACTTTTTAAACTTTCACGTTTTGTACGTTGTAATTAATCACTAGATAGAACTCTGCTCCAAAAATCCTTTCCACTGAACGTCACTATCCCAAGATTGTGTGTGAAGCGATTGAAATTAAGAAATATAAAACATTCAATCGGGAAGATGGAAATAAACTGTCGTCAACGTGGAATCCAGTGATTAACAAATTTAAATCTTGCAATAAGTCAGTGGACATTGTTAGTGTAGTATGTCCCAGCATTTCCGAATAACTATAAAATGTCCAATTTGTCATTGAGAAATTCATTCACACTATAATAGCACTTATGAAGAAGCCTTTTAAATAAAAGTTTTTTTAAATAAATTAATATTTAATTCTTTGAATTTGTTTGGTAATTTGTTATAAAGACGAATGGCCATACAATGAAAGTTTTTTCGGAAAAGAGCAATTAAAATGGTTTACCATAAGCCCCAGGGCCGTCTTTACCAGGGGGTGCAAGGGGTGCGGTGCACCCCGGGCGCTCACCTTTTAAAGGTAATGAAAAAATATAACGCTATAGTAAACAATTACACAATAGGATATTTGACTGTCATAGGATACACAATAGGATATTTGACTGTCATAGGATACACAATAGGATATTTGACTGTCATAGGATACACAATAGGATGTTTGACTGTCTTAGGATACACTCCCGCACCCCGGCGCAGAATAGACTTAAGACGGCCCTGATAATAAGCCCTATTTCTTTGTATGGATATAGATTTTGATGTTCGAAAGTAATAGTTACATTTGATACACTCATAGGTACATATTATTTACACACGATTATTTATATTTAATAAAAAAAATGTTTCTAATGTTTGCATGAGTGTAAACGAATATTCATTAACTCCTGAAAATATCCAAAAATCTATGAATATTTCCACACAAAGTTTGACACTCCATTTGGCAGGTATCGATACCGTAAAAGCCATGAAAAACAATTTTATGATATCCTTCCGATACGGTTTTACTATGTGTGTTATTTGCGAAAAACGCCACAACAGTAAAAATAACTATTTTGAACGAAAAAATTATAAATGCGTAACATGCGAACATTGTTTTGTAACGAATACTTTCAATAAAACAAACTCCCGTCAGGAACGAAGATCCTCAAGCATTTATTTTTAAACTCCGAATGTAATTCGAAATAAAATTTATATAGTTCATGTATTTTTTTTTTATTTTGTATCATATTTTCAATGCAAATAATTTAAAATAAGGAATCAAATCAAAAAGTAAAAAAAATAACCGGCCGCGCACTAGTCTGCACGTCTGTTATTCTACTTGAGTCTCGCTCTCGATACTCGCACGCACACACAGAGAGAGAAAGAGAAAGGCCTATGGAGGGGGTAAAAATATTACGTGACGTTACATTTTCTCTCGAATCACACCTACCGTAAGCAGCGTAAAGGAACTTGGTTCCAATATTAGTCGAAATTTAACATATAAATTATTTAGGGGAAAGATACCAAAATGTGACATGTAGTCTGTGTTTTTCCGCTGTTGAATATACGCCTTTTTAAGTAATCGCTCACTTATCCTGGCACCCGACTAGCACCGCCTATCCTCCATTCCATAGCACCGCATCACCTCCATTCTCCCTGCTCGGCTCATTTTAAGATATTTGTCAAACACGACAACGATATTTTGTCTTATCTAGCGTCGACGTAGTTTACAGACTTTTATTTAAAGTAATGCTTTATTTTATTTTAAGTAATTATTTAAATGCACTTAAGGCGTCCTCTAGGCGGTGGCGGGACCCCGCCAACCATAGATGATCGCCTACAAACGTGTACGCTACACGCCGCCGCGCGGTCAACGAGTTGATGCCGAGTTGTCAAGATGGCAATGACAAATTACGATATTAATAATATGGAACAACGGATACATTTGGAAGTAGAATTGTAGCTGAAGATTTGAAGGAAGAGGCGACGGCGCGACCCGGTGTATATTTAATTTGGTAATTTAAATGAGTGTTCCTTGGATTTGTATAATTTTTACAATCTTGTTCCTTTATTTAACTAGGTAACTGAAACTTTAAGGATTTACAAAAACATACGAATACAAGAAACACGCATTTCCTTTACCAAATTAAACAGTGAACAGCGCCGGCTCTAGCCCATGTAGCGCTCTGGTGCTATATCAATACCCTGGCGCCCTCTAGTAGGCGCGCGAACACGGGCGCAAGGTCTTTGAGAGCGCCCCCTAAAACTCTGCGCCCGTGTGCGCCGCACACCCCGCCCCATAGGTAAAGCCGGCTCTGACAGTGAACGCTTTAAAACAAACAGTTTTCGGAGTTTTAGTAACTTGCCAGCGTTATACTAGATTTTATGTAATGGCCCACACTAGGATTCCATGAGTAGTGGCACCAGATACATACAGAGAGACAAACACACACCCAGATCCGACCGGCAATAGAACCCGGAACCTTTTGCACAGCAGGTATGGTCACTATCAACTGCGCCAATCGGTAGTCGAAGTATGTAAGTTTCTATTAATTTTTAGTATCAATTTTCATATTTCGCCGACACACTTGAGGAACTCCCGCGACACACACGTTGGAAACCACTGAGTTAGAGTAACGAATTTGAACCTTAATGTCAACATAATAACTCATTTACGACGCAAAAGAAGATTGTAATCGTGTTAACATTTTATTAGCCAATCTAGCGTAGATTATAAAAACAGACGGTATATATAGTATAACATGAATCCTTTTTATTAACCCACCTGGCTTATTCAGCAATCTAATAGCCTGGTCATTCAAACGGATACAGGCGCTATTTGTCTTGCTTACCACGCAATGGATTATGAATAATGCAACATTACTCCGCCTCTGTATTTGGATTGATTACATAGATAATAGATCGGACATGGCCAAGCTTACATTAATACACATAGTATTAGTAGGTACTGACAGTCCGCTGTATTAAATCTTTGTAGACAAACCAGACTGGTTTTATTGAAAGGGACGAATACCATACCATACCATCGGCCGTCGATTTGAGAATACAAACTAGATATGTTATGCTAGCGCTCCAGGGCAGGCACGTTAGTCTAATAGTGTTGTTCTATGTTCACTAGGTCTCGAATTATTTAACTCATATGTGTTTTGAAAACGGAACGTTCTTATTACGTAGTACTTAAGTTTCAAATTTGACTTTTTAATGGACCCTTCTCATCTGCTTGCCCTAGAAGTTGCCAACCAGGTTTCTTTGATAAGAACGTATGACGTGTCATCTAGTCTATTCCCAAATCGATGCCATCGGCCTATATCTCTTCACTGCTAAATATAGACAAAGCTCTCAATAAGACTCGCCATCCAATCATTCTTCTCTTATCTTGAAGGGGGAGAGTGCACGCTGCATTCCCGCAGCCGGTGGGTGCGCTCGACTGGCCAAGTTACCCCTCTCTTACAGAATACTATCGTTAAATATACTGCATTTGTCACTTTATCTTATTCTCTCAATGTATTTATGTGTTTTGGTAATGAGTGCGATATGCTAAAGTCTATCTCCGTACCATCCCATCCTGTATTATCCCAATCCTTACTCCAAATCAATTCCAAAATCTCCAAAGGCAAGCAGCGCATCCGGGGGCGTACCACCTTTTGTCATTACGGACATTAGTCCATGATGCATTCCACGGATGTTGTAGGGCGATAGCATCCACTTAAAACCAGGTGAACTGTCTACTTGTCTGTCACGTTTTTTAAATAAAAAATATAGTGTGGGCCAGATTTGAATCATCAAGCGGGGCTTTTTGGCGGGAACTCGAGAAGTGAAGTTGAGCTTTTGTTATTGTAAAAAATTTGTATTAGGCGTTTTGTGGTTTAATAGTGATAGTTTATTAAACTTCAAAGTGTTTTTCGTGCTTGGTGTTTGTAATAATCAAATAAAAGTGTGGGACTGCGTATTTCGTGTACTTCCAAGGTGTCCTCTTCTGTCCTCAGTAAACCTACTATCGTTTCACTGAGTGACTCCTGACTTGCTTCGACGATACTGTACATTGGCAGAATACGTTTTAGACTTTGAAATTGTTTATTACGAAGGAAATTTGACACTGGCAGAATGTGCTAATTACACCTTTACCATATATGAAGAAGAAAAAATATGTGGGCCCATTAGGCGTTGTTTTTTTTTATTAATAATAACTTCTAGACGATTCTAGCCATTTCCACGGATAGAGTCAGCGTCTACATAATATCCTTCAACACAATGCACGTTGTGTTTACAAAACATTCTCCATTCTCCCCCGATCTACCCTGCTAGATAATAAAGTTGACAGCAGTTGGTAACGTCGTAAACTTTTTATGGCATCGGATTTATATTCAAGGGAAACTATGGGGTGTTGTTGTAATATTTTGTTCTTTCTTTTTACGTGTCTATTACTTCCGGTTCTCGAGAGTATATCTTGTTAAAACTACTATTTAACGAGAGCCGTATATCCTTGATTTATAAGTTTAATAAATCCACTTACTCCCAACTAAATTTGCCGTGTTGGCCAACTTTAGATTAATACCACTACCTCCCTTGGGTGTTGGTACAAGTCGACTGAGGGATAACAAAACCGCTACCATAGGCCAAGAGTGGACTTGCCAACGCGCTTGGCTAGCGTAGCGTTTCAAGGCCGTATCATCCCTCACGCACAAGACAATGTGCATGAGGAGGCCCGTGTCTTACATGGAATTATATTTTCGATTTTATTTCGAGTATCAATTGTTACATCGACAATCTAGGGTCAAGTTATTGACAGCCACTATAAAATACTCGAACGCGATTGTCAATTCACACCCAATTTCGGCCAGGCTATAGAGTCGGAAAGGCACAGAGGCGGACTGTCATTTAGATAGACATAAATTGTACTTCGCTCTCGCAATGGATCGCATAAATTTTGTTTTATTTATTTCGTTTTTATATACTGTAAAGAAAAAAAAACATAACACAGGTAAAATTAAAGATACTTTAATTCGTATGATTTAATCTGATAATTTAAAGTGTAGAGAACCGAAAATTTGCCCTTGTAACTTTTTAAAACTGCGCAATTTTGTGGCCTTGGCCGAATTACGTGGTGACTGTGATTTGAATGCCTAAAAAATTCTGTCTATATTATACAATTTCCGGGATATCTCTTACTATTGTAGCGACTCAGTGTTTGACACACGACGACACAGTGTTAGTTTTTGATAGTAGAGCTTATTCAAATAAAATCATTTACTTGAAATGTGACTAGTAACAGATGGTAATCAAATAATACAATGCGGTCACATTTTCCAGAATTGACGTGCAAAATAAATATAAAACTATTATAAAACATTACAAATTTGAATGAATATCAGTTACATTAGTCATACAATATGTACATACATTTCAAATTAACTCCATGTCAATAATATATCAGTTTTTTAATTAACTACATATTAAATATAGTATAACAACACACCGGTAATCGACTTTGCGTTGAACGCGCTTTAACAGTAGGTATACACACAGCGTGTTTGGGCGTTCGACAGCAGGATCAGGAGATGCATAAAATAAATCTTACTAGAGAGTGCATGCTGCAATCCAACAGCCGCTGGGCGTGCTCGACTGGCCACATTACCCCTCTCTCACAGAAGACTACCTTGAAATGCATTTCCCACTTTATCTTATTTCCCTAATGTACGTGCGTGTTTCGGTAGTGAGTGAAATGTGCCAGAGCCCATTCCCATCCTATCTCTCCCCATTTTCCCAACCCTTTCTCCAAATCCATTCCTATATTTCCAAAGGTAGGCAGCGCATCCGGGGGCGTGCCAATGTTTGTCATTTTGGACTAATTTTGGCATGTATCGCGGATGTCTATGGGCGACAGTATCCACTTACTATCAGGTGGACTGTATGCTCGTTTGCCACCTTCGTCCATAAAAAAAAAACGTGTTTCGGTAGTGAGTGAGATGTGCCAGAGCCCATTCCCATCCTATCCCTCCCCATTTTCCCAACCCTTTCTCCAAATCCATTGCTATATCTCCAAAGGTAGGCAGCGCATCCGGGGGCGTGCCAATGTTTGTCATTTTGGACTAATTTAGGCATTAGTCCATTAGGCATGTCTATGGGCGACAGTATCCACTTACCGTCAGGTGGACTGTATGCTCGCTCGTCTGCCGCCTTCGTCCATAAGAAAAAACAAAACACATAATTATATATTTCCTATATATATTTCCTAAGTAGAAATCGGAAATGTGAAAGTCTTCCTTATACGGGAACAATTTCATACATTTTCATTTTATAAAATTCCTAGAAAGTTCATACATTTCCTATTTATTGCATGTAATAATAATATTAAGGTAGCTTCAATGCAATACTTTACACATCTCCTAAATTAGCTTGGCATTTTATAACTTTCCTGGGAATTAATAAAATTCCTGAATTATATAATGTACATTTACGATTACGTACACATTAAATATTAAACTTATAGTGATTGAGAATTCGGATAAAAGACCAGCCCGGGCATATAGTGGACCTTTTTTTATTTGAAAACTTTATTTAATCTTCAATTGTTCTGTATTGTGTTAGCGGCCTCATTGGGCCAAGCCGCACTTGATTGGTGAACCCTATATGATGCATTAATTACGACATCAGCCAATAACATCCAACTACAGGACACAGGTCTCCCTAGTGAGTCAGTAGGGGGATTTGAGCTACGCGGGCCTAATGTGAATTGGTGGATATTCATACATTCTTCGGATTTTTAAGATTCGGATATTTCTCGAGTTTCACCGCTGTGCTAGTGATAATTAAAAAATCTGTGCTTAAGTAGAAACTGAGTGGATGAGGATCTTCACGGATGAGAGCCGAGAATAGATACCCCTAGACTATACCGCTGTAGTGAAACTTAATGGAAATATTCGTATAATATGATTTTATATTGTTTCGTTTGAGCAAATTTAGGAATTGGTCTGTTTTACGTGTACATTTTCCTATAGAAGAGATGGCAGACGGCCAGTCCATATGGTGGTAAGTGGTCGCTGCCGCCCATGGACACGACCAACGCCACGAGGGTTGCGCGGGCGCTGCCAACCTTACAGGATCCTATTCACAGCTCACACCTCAGTTGGCACTTACAAGAATTACAAGAAAATATCCAAATGCAACTTTTTAATCACAGTTAAAAGCAAAAACACCAATCAAACTTTAAAATTGGAAAAAATGTCTTCAAAAGCGTCTTGTTTAGTAAAAAAGTTAGCATAATAAAAAATTTAAAAGTTTCTAAAGTACATTCTTTTAAAAAAGCTGCTCGCCGCTCTATCCCGGGCTGTTGTACGACGGTAGCGCCACCGCTCCTCGCCGCCCGCAGTATCTACTCAGAGCCCGCCCGAACGCACGTACACGCCCGCCCAAATGCTGCGGCGCCCAAAATTTACATCGATTTTTAAGTGAACCGTGCTTGTGTATGTGGTGTGCATGTGTTTGTGTTAGTGAGTGCATTTTAGTTTCGGAACACAACCATGTGAGTTTAAAATTTAAATTTCCATAATCATCTTACATGACAAAAAAAAATTTAAAGACCGGCTTTTTAAAGTGTTTAACATTGTCGGTCGAGGAAAGTAAGTAAATTGATGGTTGTTTAAACTTTAAATGAGTGGGCTCACGCTCGTTAATCTTTAATGAAAGCTGTAACGGTTTTATGAAAAAACTTGGTTACACAACCTCTGACTAAACGTTTTTCTTGCGGATAAAGTTGAACTTCATCCGTCGAATGAAACTTTAGTTAAGTTGAACTAAAAACTTAGCTGAAAAACTTATCAAGTGATTTAACCTTGGTTTTATCACCGTATATTGGAAATAACATAAATCTGTAATACAAATTTGCAACCTTACAAATCTTAAGCATCCTCCATACATTTCAGAGACGAGACTATTATTAATCTTAAGCTTCTATCTATTACTAACATTAATTACAGTGATGAACAAAATAGTAGTTCGTATTTAAGTAGGTATAATTTAACTCGTTCGTTAAATATTAAATGTGGTACTTACATTTATTTATCCTGTATTTCAATTGTACCTACATTGTTTTATTGCGATAAACTTTGAGTTGAAAATTTAAATCTTAACCGATTTATTCTGATGATATATTTAAAAATAAGATATTATTGCCCTATAGTAACTTACTTGCAGCAGCGAGAGTTTGATCAGAAATGATCCAATTGTGAGCTGTAATAAAATATATATATAATCGGATACTCATCATGGGAGAGGCCTGTGTCCAGTAGTGGAGAGACACAGGCAATTGGTATGATATGGTATGGATATACTCATCTACACCTAGATTTACGAGAAGTTAGTGTTTCGATTTATAGTATTTATTTATGGTTGAATAAAAAGATTGATTTATAAATAATTAATTATGTGACATTATCTGCGAAAAGGGATTACACTTATACAATATACTCATGTTTTATAATAGATAGATAGATGTACTTTATTGTACACCAAAAGAAAACATTCAGAGAAGTACAAAGTACAAACCGGTGGTCTTATCACTAAAGTCATTTCTTTCAGGCAATCTTTGTGTGGTAAGTTATAATATACTGAAAGCGTTAATATACGGTATATGTACAAATTAACACCAAAATTGTACAAAATTTTGCCAAATAAAAACGCAGATCGTTAGCCTGGTGCTAGCTGGTGCTATGTTAGCTAAAGAAGATTTCGCAATTTTTCGTAAATTTTATAGAAAAAAAGTGTTTAGATAACATTTTTTTTGTCTTTTTTAAAATATTTACGCCGTAATAATTTTATAGCTACTAAACCAATTACACTCATCTTTGATTTTAACCGAGCAATGCAAAGCAAATGCAACCAGTCCTTTTTGTATCCATTAACCATGGTGTAGTTCTTCAAGGCTTGTGGTAGCCATGTAGGTAGTAATAAAAATTATTTTTCTGTGAAACTGATTGGTGTTTTGGACTCGACTAGTGACTAGGGCAGCGCTACCACCTTCGAAATACCGTAAACATTAAGTATCAATAACATATTAATATTCTCCATATCCAGATAATAATAAATTATTGATAATAATTATAATCTCCCGGAGATTTACGATGCTCACCCGTAGCCCGGACAAGCATCCTTCAAACCCGAAGACTCCGGTTCAAACCAGTAGACCCCTACAACTGGTGACCAGATCAAGATGTAGGGATGTTTTTACAAAATTCGTAAATCGTGATCTCCAAATCAAATCAAATGCATTATTTGCAATGTGAGTAGTAACAGATGGTAGTCAAATACAATGAAATTGAATGTCAATTGGATACATCAACTAAGGTCAATAAAAATAAGGCAGTTTAATTTTTTTTTAGATAAGCCCCTTTTGCGGCGGCCGTCGGCGTTCTAACGAAACAACACTTTCTAGGAAAAATGTATTTTCATGGCAGGAATTGAGAAAGAAATTAAGTTAGAAAACAAACTCATTTTTGTCTATAGTTCTATAGCTTATAGAATCAAGAGGAATTAAAATGACTTAAAAGAAGAATGAAATGCGAACTTTTTTTTAGATATATTACTTAGTACCCTTCTGTTTGGACAAATTCCAAACTGGACAGAATCTCAAGTGAACGGATTCTCACATGGATGAAGTCTTAAGTGGACGGATACCGTATACCGTATGTATGTAAGTACATTTTTTTGAAATTTAATTTAGAGTATAGAATTTTTTATGAATGCTGTGCATAGTTGTCAGCGATGTGCAAATTTGTGATTATTATTTTCTTTAAGATTTTTTATGTAAATCTTATGGCTAATGAAATAAAATAACTACCCACATAGGGCCACTACCGTTTATCAAGTTTCATACCCGCAACTGATTGGCGTAGGTATACGACTGTTACTTCCGTCAACGCGTTTGGAATTTCGGCTGAAAATCATTGCTGTGTACCATTTTTGGTACACAGCTTGTGCTGAGACTGATACTTCGCGATGCTACTGAGTGTTAGTGTTAATCGTTTAATACTAGTATTATTTAATCTTAACTCGTTTAATACTCGTATTATTTAATCTTAACTCGTTTAATACTCTTATTATTTAATCCTAACTCGTTTAATACTCATATTATTTAATCTTAACTCGTTTAATACTCGTATTATTTAATCTTACCTCGTTTAATACTCTTATTATTTAACCTTAACTCGTTTAATACTCTTATTATTTAATCTTAACTCGTTTAATACTAGTATTATTTAATCTTAACTCGTTTAATACCCGTATTATTTAATCTTAACTCGTTTAATACTCGTATTATTTAATCTTAACTCGTTTAATACTTTTATTATTTAATCTTAACTCGTTTAATACTCTTATTATTTAATCTTAACTCGTTTAATACTCGTATTATTTAATCTTAACTCGTTTAATACTCGTATTATTTAATCTTAACTCGTTTAATACTCGTATTATTTAATCTTAACTCGTTTAATACTCGTATTATTTAATCCTAACTCGTTTAATACTCGTATTATTTAATCTTAACTCGTTTAATACTCGTATTATTTAATATTAACTCGTTTAATACTCGTATTATTTAATATTAACTCGTTTAATCTTACACTCAACTGTGATTTAATGTTTTAAATTTAAGATTTAGATTTTATTATGTATGCTGTCTATTTAAGAGCGACGACAGCGTGTCTACTCTTGAGTTTCATTCGTGAGGTAGGGAGTACAGATCCTCGGCCCGTACTTAAGTACGGATTTTTAAGAAAAAGTGGCGAAGGAAAATATCGTAAGGTAACTCGCAAGTTCTAGAATTTAAAAATAACATTTTGGAGCCTATGTATCCATCAATTCGCACTTTGCCCGCGTGATAGATTACGACCTGTAACCAGCTAGTGATGCACTAGTGATTCGTGCCCTGCAGTGGGACGTTATAAGCTGACATTGATGATGTATACGATGACTTTTATAATTTTAGAAATAATTAAACGAACACTAGAAAGTATTGAATAGGCAAGCGATAGATTACTTGAAGTGTATGCATTTTCTACTTTACTGTATTTCCCCAATAATACGTATGTGTTTCGGTAGCGAGTGAGATATGCCAGAGCCCAATCCCAATACCAATTCATTCTTTAATCTGCAAAAATAAGCAGAGCATGCGGGGGCGTGCCAACGTTTGTCATTCTGGACTTATGTTGGCATGTGTCGCGGATGTCTACGGACGACAGTACCCACTTACCATCAGACGGACTGTATACTCGTGTGCCGCCTTTTTACAATAAAAAAGAAATCGCATATTTAAAAGGTGGATTAGTCTTAGGTTCTCCGGTGACAATAAAGAACATCGAAATCCCGAGAAGCGGTAATCCGTCGATTTCACATTTTGTGTAATTTAAAATTATTTACTTCATATACCTATTCAAAAATAAATTGTTGTGTTGTTTTTTGTGTATATATAGAATAGATGGCAGACGAGCGGGCTACATGATGGTAAGTGGTCACTGCCGTCCATGGACACCTGCAACACCAGGGGGCTTGCGGACTTTGCAAAACCCCGTTCACGCTCTCTTGACTCTTCAAGAGAGCGTGAAGGCGGCGGTGACCACTTACGATCATGTAGCCCGCTGTCTTCTGTCATCTGTCATCTATTCTATATATACATATCGTGGCGTAACGGAAATACCTCAGCTGGCAGTTCATTCCACAACTTTCGGGTTCGCGGTACAATGTGTCTTTTTGACCGCACTGTATTCAGCGACTCTATGTCAAGGAAGTGCGCATGAACGAGCGGTGCGATGATAAAAACTCGAAGTTGGCATCAAATTGAACAGCTCTCAGAATATTTCACATTATAAAGGCGTTATTATGGTGTGCTCATTTAGTACTTATTGCAAAATGCAATGCAATGCAACCAGCCCTTTTAGTATTCACTGCTACTAGCGTACATTCTCTCTTGCATGAGGGATGTAAGGCCTTAAAACACCACGCTGGGAAAGTGGGTTGGCGTGTCCACTCTTTTAGAGGTCTGTAGTTTCTCAGGGCTTGTGGTAGCCGCTTTGTTATCCCTGATGATGGGGAACAGATGGGGTGGAACTATTATTCCGGCTTACGTCACATTGTCAAAAGTAAAAACAGATGTAAATTAAAAAGTAATTCAAACCAATTATTTTAAGAAGTCAAGTAACCGATGTGTGGATGAAATAAAATTTCTCTCGACTACCATCAATATTCTAGTACAGTTCAGACACATCCATCATGTTTACACACGTTCTCACATTACCCCACACACGCACGCTGTTCGGGTTCCGACTAACACCTCTATTGTGTCGCTAATGAAGATAATGTACATGTAATTTAAAGGCATTCACGATTGTGTTCTGTGTAATTTGATACGTGTAATGAGGTTGCCTCAAAAATGTTGTTGCTATTAACATTAATTTTGAATTATGAATCATTTATTCACGACATGTCTATATATATAATGTCTACACACATATACTGTACCCCGCTTTAATTTTTCACATTTAACCATTATTAACATTTCACATTTTCACTGTTAGAGAATGCCTTATGAGACAACAGTACACGTACAAACAAACGTATTCCATACAAACCTTATTGATATGTTTTCGTTTTGATTTCTTTGATTAGTTCTTATAGTAACTCCGAAATAAAAAAAAACACAATTCTCCGTTTAAACGTCGACCAAAAGAATATAAACAAACATATATATATATATATTATAAATATATACATATAATACATATTTTAAATATAACAGAGGTAACGTGTGCTCATTCACATGAGACTGACAGATAGTACTGCTTTAGGCGAGACTTGAAGACAGCGATCGATGGACTAGACTTGAAGACAGCGATCGATGGACTGTCTTGTATCAGGGCTTTAACCGTAAACGAATTGCCATACTTTTTGGAGTTGTGACTATTCCTTAATGCAAAAAAGAAAATCTATCCATTTATGGGGGAGGAAACTGAAGAAATCGAAAAGACAAATTTCTCTATATTTTCTAGGTATTATCAGTTCGAAGTGCAACTGTCCCTTCTCTCAATATAGTGGTATCGCTCGCTGCCGAGATAGTAACAAATTGTAAAAATACCTATTTTCAAAATTGATTCTGGCCATCCTCTCCTCTTAAGGAATTAAAGTCCGCCTCGGTACAATATTGTGCAAAAAGAGTAAATAAATAATTTAACAATAAAAGGCCTTAAGTGTCTTGAAGACCGCACTAAGTGCAATAACTCTTTGTCAAGGAGTTAAGGATGAATGGGGGGTTGTATGGCCTTAAACACCACGCTGGCCAAGTGGGTTGGCGTGTCTACTCTTTTAGTGGTGGTGTAGTTCCTCAGGGCTTATGGTACTCGCTTAGTTATCAAGTAATCGCCTTTTACGACAGCCACTGGAACAAATGGAAAGAATGATGCTATTCTATAGCCAGCAGACGGTGACGATAAGTGCGATAGTAAAAATCTTAAGTTGGCAACAAATTGAACAACTTTTGGCCCAGGCTAGATATACAGGCTAAAGAAACAATTAGAGGGCGAGTTTGCACGCTGCAATCCATGCCGCTGGATGCACTTGACTGACCAAATGCCTTCTCTCTCGCTGAAGACTATCGTAGTATATACCCATTTTTAAAATTTCCAAGTCCTTACAATTAATTCCTAAATTTTCAATTTAGGCAGCACACCCTTAGGTGTGCCAACATTTGTCATTTTGAACTGATGTTGGCATGTATCGCGGATGGCGGGCATGTACCACGGGTGACAGTATCTTACCACTGGATGACAGGTCTGCTAGTCAGCCGCCTCTTTCTATAAAAAAATCTCAAGATAGATGCAATGTCTCGTTTTAAACTTTCGCATTTTGTACACATTTTGTATTGTAAATCGGGTGTAAGCGCGTAAGTTAAAGGCCTCTATTTACTTTTTATTTCCACTCAATGTTTGCATCACGAGTTAACTGAAGAGACGGGTGGTCCAGGACGGGAGCTGCGAACAGTTTTATCGTGTTTTAACGTCAAGTTTTTTTTTTTATGGACAATTCAAGATTCAGCGCCCCTAATAGTAAGTAGGTACATGTATCCGCGATACATGTCAACATCCGTCCAGAATGACAAACGTCGCGTTTGCACGCCCCCGCATCCGCTGCTTACCTTTTGAAATAAAGAAATGGATTCGGAGAAAAGGTTAGAAAAATGTGGAGGGATACGATCGGACAGGAATTGGTTCTTGCATATCTCAGTCACAACAGAAACACGTACGTACTCGTACTATTAGGGAAATAAGATAACGTGGGAAATCCAGTATATATCAAGGAGCGCGCTCAGCGTGCGCTCTCACTAAAAGATAGAAATAAATGTTAAACAAAAGCCTTTAATTTTACACGTTTAAACCCTATATACAATATAAAAAGATGCAATATCTCTCTGGACACCGAGAGATTCTAAATCGCCTACTTCTTACTGCTCTCATTAACTATCTACATAACTAATTGCCCCAATTCCCATTTGCACACAACAAATTACCCGTGACACAGATTCCGTCTTACAGATTATATGTGTGGCGTGTTTAGTCAACCGTGCATATACATTTACCAAGATAAATCGAGCTAACTTCAAACTTTCAAATGATGAAGATGAGATGGTTTCCAACTCAAAAGATTTATATCTGTCAACTAAAACTAAAAAAATAACACCGTACAATTCCTGTTATTGCATATATGTTGAATTATGGCTAGAATTATTTGGTTAAAAATCATTTGAAATATTTTAGGAAACTGCCGATGCAACTTATAGGTTTTAATTTGTATTTAATAAAAAAAATATTAATATTAGTACATATTTTGTTATATGTATAAGTAGATTGTTATTTATTATTATGATATAAACAGATGAACTAAGCTTTCTGTTTAATATCTACTTTAATATCCGCTTTAATTTTTTTTTTTTTGAATGGACGAAGGCGGCAGACGAGCATACAGTCCACCTGATGGTAAGTGGATACTGTAGCCCATAGACATCCGTGATACATGCCAACATTAGTCCAAAATGACAAACGTTGGCACGCCCCCGGATGCGCTGCCTACCTTTAGATATAGGACTGGATTTGGAGAAAGGGTTGGGGAAATGGGGAGGGATATAATGGGAATGGGCTCTGGCACATCTCACTCACTACCGAAACACGTACGTACATTAGGGAAATAAGATTAAGTGGGAAATGCAGTACATTTCAAGGTAGTCTTCTGTGAGAGAGGGGTAACGTGGCCAGTCGAGTGCGCCCAGCGGCTGTTGGATTGCAGGATTGAATTGCAGCGTGCACTCTCCCCCTCACATTTATCTAATTATTTATCTCATTTATCTCATTATCATTTATCACACTAATTTATCTCAACTTAACCAACTCATCGGTACAGAATGCCTTAAGGCACTAAATCCGCCCCTGTATGAGTACAATATTGGTGCAAAAAGAGCAAATAAATAACGCGTTTGATGTAAAGACCGAAATAAAATACAGGATGAACTCTACATATTAGAATCTTCATTATGCCTCTGTTCACCTCCATGTACCTTCATTGTATCTCCAGCATCACAGCCTCCATTATTAATGGTGCCTATCCCAGGAAGTGACGTGAGTAAGTTTCTTTTGAAGTTTTTCATAAAGAAAGTGGCATGGCAAGGCCTTCATGTGTCAGTGTACTGAAGTGTATGAATACCTGAGATATTACAAAAGCTTTTTCGTATCTAAAAGTTCAGTTTCTTTTGTAAATCAATGTAGGAGCTTTTCTTGTAATACTTCATGTAAATGTACTAGTAGATTCATAATTATATTATATAGGTACATATAAAGCATTGGCCAACCGAGTGTTCACACAATTACAAATTTGTTTGCGTTCGTAAACGAATTACGAGTGATTCTAAAGTTTATTTTCGTTTATCTATATAAAAAAAATACCACTGGATACTTCTTCTTCTTCTTCTTATCAGCCCTTGGACGTCCACTGCTGGACATAGGCCTCCCCCATTGTCCGCCATTTAGACCTATCGGCAGCGACCTGCATCCAGCGGGTGCCCGCAACCTTTATGAGGATACTTCTTCTTCTTCTTCTTCTTCTCAGCCCTTGGACGTCCACTGCTGGACATAGGCCTCCCCCATTGTCCGCCATTTAGACCTATCGGCAGCGACCTGCATCCAGCGGGTGCCCGCAACCTTTATGAGGTCGTCTGTCCATCTAGCACATGGACGTCCTCGGCTTCGTCCGCCGGAATGAGGATACTTATATCTATGTAAATCGGTGCGATTGAACTTGCAAATTGTGAGCGAGTGAGTGCTTTGTGTGAAAAAAGTGCTGGATTTAAAAAAGTCGTAGTTTAGTAGCTCAAATCAGGAACGAAATTCCGTGTTAAGAAAGTAACAGGTAAGATTTTTTCATGTAACCAAAAAAAAAGGTTACTAAACTCAACGTCGACGTGACTAAAGTTTCGAATCATCACAAACTACACTCGTTAGTGACACAGGAAACGCATTTGGCAAATGGAGGTGAAGGTAACAACTTCAAAAAGTTTTTATTTCGAATAAGGGAAGAAAATTCCATCCTGCGAGTTAACGAAGGTATTTTGAGCAAAACCATGCAATAATTCCAACGAAGAACTTTTGATGTTGGTATCGCGTGGCAAGACGCTGTCGTCGGTTCTTGATTGATTAGAAAATAAAATTGTGTGCATTTCATCAGCAAACACTGTTGGGCACTGTGTAACAATTTAGGAAGGCAATTTGTTATTATAGGTATAATTTAATACAAATATTTGAGAGGAAATTGCTGTAACTTCCGCTATTGATGACGGTACGTTTATTGTGAAATTACGAGTATATTTAAAATTAATTTTACATTTGTTTTCTCTTTCTATATTGTATTGTAGTTACTGAATTACAATACATACACTGTATTGTAATTCAATGTATTCAAAGAAAAAATATTGTATTCAAATTGGCCAAATCGATCTACTTACTCTGTACATCCTATATCTAACTCGTACCGACAATAAAATTGTAACCAAGCCGTTTCTTTCCGTACATGAAATGTGTATTTGAAACAAAAATATCATTGTACAAACGTACATACGTTTCGTAAATGTACATACGTTTGGAATGTGAGTGAGATATGGCAGAGGCCATTCCTATCCCGTGAGTGAGATATGGCAGAAGATGAGGCAGGCAGGCCATTCCTATCCCATCCTATCCTATACCTCTCCATTTTCCCAATCCATTCCTTAATCCGCAAACGTCTCCAAATTTCTCTCCTGTTAGTACATCAAATGGTAGTCGAAAGGTAGGCTGCGCATCCGAGGGCGTGCCAACATTTGTCATTCTGAACTGATGTTGGCATGTATGTATTGGTAAGTGGACTGTAAGCTCGTCTACCCCATTCTTCCTATAAAAAAAGTTATTCAGGGTTTTTTGCTTCATATGTTATCACTACATGAACGTCTGACTATGCATGACTACGTATGAGGGAGCAAATGAAAATACTCGTTACTCCGAAACTGCAATCATTTCAAACGTTTTATAAAATAATATCGTTCTGGTTCGCCGTCGTGTCACAGTTGGAAACTTGCCCAATGACAGAAACGTTTACTGCTTCCAAAGACCGTCCCAGTCTTATCGTAGCACGATTTTAATTAATTCTCGAAATTACTATAGCACTTAGATAAAGCAGAAAGGGGATTTTATCAGAAGTCGGTATGTCTGTCTCTACAAACGGATATTTCAAGGTGCTCAATGTTTTAAAATATATATATAATATATATAAGCGATGGGCCGTGCCCGTGGACATGTCACGGACGTGGCAAAAGATGAATACGGTATAATATATATGTATGTGTTTGTATATATTCGTATAATAATCGTATTATAAGTGTAGTGTTTGAAAGAACTTATAAGTTGTTACAACAAACCTGCGATCAACACATGTAAATCTGTTTAGTGTATAATCCAAAACCGGGTGTCCGCGATACTGGATTAGCCTAGGGCGGTGCCCAATAGCAACTTTGTACTTATAATATAATCAATAACTTCAAAAAGTACAATTAAAAAAGTAGGTAGTTTAAAATAAATTTGAACAATTATATAACTAAGCCTAAAATCACAATATATAAATCACAATATTCCACTACAACATTAATTTCGTAGTACGCCCACTCGTTACGCAAAACGTCTCCAACAGTAATTAATTTATTATTACGGGGTTTATATAATTTTTGGAGGGTTCCCGCTTCAATTAGAATGTTGTACAATCCAGAGATGGTTAATTACACGGAGTTTTGTATTTGTAATAAATTTAAATTTGAAATAAATTAATTTAAAATGTTGACGTCGCTTAATTACGATTCGAGGGGAGTGTGCATGCTGCAATCCTACAATCGCTGGGCGTGCCCGACTGGCTAAATTACTCCGTTTGGAGATAGAAAATCCATAGTCCATCTTGTATCCTATCCTATATAGAGCAACATTAGCTCAGATTAGGTTCTTCAAGAATGAATAATAATAGTCAGTCATCCACTCAGAAATTTATTTAAATATAAACGTGATAGGAGTAAAAAAAAACATGTAATAAGGTGTTTATATATATACACGAAGTTGGGTACTGCCATGCGTAAACAAGCGATCTACGAAATATTCACAAGCATGCGTAGTACTGATAGAGAAGGCTTTACTGAAATGCACGTCTTTCCGGATCAACAATTTGATAGCACAATGAGCAGGCGTTTGATATTTGGATATTTGATATATGTTTGAAATTTGAAACATTTCATTGAATATATGTTTGTATTAGCGGCCAGTAATGGTTCTTAGGGATCTAATATTTAGTAATAAGTGCGATATAGGACAATACTCTGATGAGTACAATATATCCCCCGGTGACCCAATTACTGTTGCAAATGCGGTTCACTACACTCATAGGCTACACATATACACTGTTCCCGCCGGCGGAGATGACGACGTCCCCTTCGCTACACCGTGAATACACACTGGCCTTTAGTCACACACCGCACCGATACTTTCGCTAGATATCGGCACTCGCGATCCTGCGGTACACTCCCAAAGAAACGCCCTAAGCAGAGGTGCGTTCCTTCCGCCGGTCTACCGGCAGAGGAGCCCTTGGGCTCGTTGCTGCACACACTTTTTCCTGTGCCTAAACAATACATGTCCGGCGAGTTCTTGAAAGGCCACTAAGGCCACAAGAATTCAGCCATTCCGAAAAAAAGAGTACAATATATCGCGTCCGCTCATAGGCGACGTATCCACTTACCATCAGGTGGACCGATTGCTCGTATGTGATCTTGTTTCCATGACAAAAACCACGTCTAGACTATAAATGTGGGACAGCGAGATACACAAACACACAGAATACATACAAAATAAACGTCTTTTCGCTCGATCGTTCGTCATATATACATCTTCTTTCTCTTCCACTCTATCCTCCTATCCCTTTTGCACCCATCACGTTTCTTTTCAAGCATTTACACCACATAAAATGTCTTATGACTTTTTGCTTACCGTAAATATCAATTTCCATTTTTCTATGCTTAATTTTATAATTTTCGGTATGAAACTACATAATTTATTATCTCTGAATAGACAGAAAAAGGGACAAAGGAAGCCCACCTACAGGATTTCCGGTTGAAGAATATATTCTGTTGAATATATTCTTCTACTCTATTTCTCTATTTCTATTCTGTTGAATTCCCTCTATTTCTGTTGTACGATAATATTGACGTCAGTGACGGTTAAAATATTGTATTGAAAGAAAAGCATTCGCTTACTGTTTTATGGTAAGCTGCTACACTAAAGGAGTTCTCTAAACCAACAATAAAATGGTACGGTAATTTATTATTAAATCAATACAAACTAATTCAATATACTCCCTAAACGAGCAAAAATATTGCGCAATCCGTATAATTTCACAATAAAATTCATCGTTTAGGGGTCTCTAAGGGTCAAATTGTCACAGTAATGGTTCATCTTCAATGACAAACATCACACCCCAAGAAATAACAGACAAACTCGATAACAAACATAAAATTATACTCGAACATCTCTCTTTAACGTCTAGTGCCAGCGTACTGGTAGGTTGTAACTTGGTAATCTGT
This sequence comes from Sesia apiformis, assembly GCA_914767545.1. Taxonomy (NCBI): domain Eukaryota; kingdom Metazoa; phylum Arthropoda; class Insecta; order Lepidoptera; family Sesiidae; genus Sesia; species Sesia apiformis. The sequence goes on from OU611964.1 coordinate 1,990,645, forward strand.
ACTGGTGGCTGTGTCAATATAAAATGTAAAGACGGATTAATGACAATTTATTGTTTTTAGATTTTTCATGAAGTTTTGAATTATACCAAGTACGAGAGGAGGTTCCCAAGTCTCCGGCTTGATAACTTAGATCGAATCAAAAGTTCGACTTTCGATTAAGATCGAATCAAAAGGTAAGTGAGTAAGTAACATACGTTACTCACTTACCGCGCGTGGTCCTACAAAACCGAGTCCAATGGACCCGCTTCGTTTAGTTACTAGAACAGCGACTTGCTTGCACGTGATACGCTCACACGGTGAACACACTTTTGTAGTGGAAAATATTAAAAATGCCTTCCTGTGCATTTATTCAGTACAGAAATCACGGAGCAAAAGCAAGACACATGGAATCGTTTTTCAGGCGTAAGTACACCAAAAAGTAATGATTTGTAGAGGTTTTTTAAAACTATAAGCAATATTCCTTGACAATCCCAAAATATAGAAACCATAGTCTTTTGTGGACTAAGTCACCTTTGCCTTTCTAGGCGGTGCTTCACCAGAACGCTGCCACTCCATCGACTTTCTTTTCGAAGGGGATCATAGTAAAGAACCATCATAGTAAAGAAAAGTAAGAATTGACTACAAAATATCGTTTCCGTTTCTCTGCAAGGCCTCCAAATGTTCCTCAGAGCACGCTACTCGTTCACCACGCTGCACACTTAAAATAAGTTTTGGTACCTATCCCGCACTAACTTTATTCATATGAAGATGTCCATGAAGAATCCTAAGGATTGTAGTTTTTGAAAGGCCTGTCCTTACTGTTAATTCTTTCGTCTTTAGCCGTCGGTCACTCAGAACTTCCTGTTGTTCTAAGAGTCAAGGAATCAAAACTAACGAGGGTTGAACTCTAAAAATTATACACGAATTAGCAGGATAAATGACAATTACAATAATGTATATTTTGTTTGTTTAGACATTTAAAAATATATCAGGTCAGAAACTTTTGGACCTTACTGGTAGCTACAGAATTATATTATTAAGGGCTGTTGAGATATAAGCGATATTCGCTGCCGCCTACGGTAGGGATAATGTCTTGGCGATGTCCCGCCGGGTATTTTGTACGAGTACTGTCAGTCGTGCAAATTCGCCTAGGCACACATGTTACCGCTTGGGTAAGCGACACTGTTAACACGGCGCTTAGGCCGCTGTACGTAGTTTATCGCTACCCGAAGCGGTTACCGAATATGACCTACGTTTTAACGAAGGAATTATAGCGTACCTATACGAATATTTTTACCGCAGGCGGCAGCGAATATCGCTTATATTTGAACAGGTCTTATATTGAATCTAAAGGCATCGGTTGGTCATAAATTTACTTTTGTCGTTACTTTTCGTGACTTTTGTGATATGTTTGATTTGTACTGAAAAGTAATGTTTATGTAAAATGTTAACTTCGCTGTTACGACTACATTTTTTTTTATAATTATTAATCTATAAATTCTATTAGTGAAATATCTCTATATATGAAATATTGTATAGAGAAATTTAGTTTTTCGTCATTACAATGAAATTTGTTTTACGTAATTATGCAACAAAATAATAAACTGATCAATATTAATTACATATTGATCTAAAACAGGTGTAATATTTCTATGTTTTAATTAATCAAACCATTCATGCTAAATGACCTTTGACGTTCAATTGTTTTCTCTCGTATGGATTCTTCTTTTGTATGGGCCTTTTCTGTTCTGTTTTTCTCTGGGCCAAGCCGCACTTGACCTTCTCGATTTGTAAGTTTTCTTTAGTTTATTATCGGTAATTAAAAATCGCATATTTGACAATTTCAGGAACAACACAAAATACTTGTCGTGGGCCCGTCTATTGATTTTTCTGTGGTCCCAAACTAGAAGGGAATTTACAAATGTAATACGCACGTATTCCGTACGAGATCGTAAACCAGAACCCATATTGCGCCCCAAATCCTGCTGTCGCGTTCCCGCCAAATAGGAAAGTGAAATATATTAGAATTTACAACGTTCCCCTTTTATGGGATTTCGTTAAAAATGGGATATTCTTATGTAGGAAGAAGCTTCGTTTAAGCGGTCATCTGCTTGCCTTATCGAGGAATATAGCGCGACATGTTGCGCCAGTAATATACGAGTATATCCTACTGCCGTGCAGCGTCAATAGACGTTATTCCATATAATCATATGGAGTCTGAGTTGTACCGTAACCAACCCTTTTATCGTCCACTACTGGACATGACCCTCAAGCATATTGTCGTGTGCATGAGGTATGCATGACCTTAAAATGCCACGTCGGCCAAAAAGTCTCTAAAAGAGTGGATTGGTGAATCTACTCTTTTAGAGATGGTGTAGATCCCCAGGGCTTGAGACAGTGGCTTTCTTATTCCCTAGTTAACTTTTACGGCACCCACGGGAACAGATATGGTGGTGATATTCCAAAACCCGTCAACACCATACGGCCATCTATAAATAATCTCTAGTTATCAGACACATTGTATACTATAGAATAATATGAGTATAGTGTCGGCTAGTGTATTTGTCAGTAGGTTGGACGTTCATACAGCGGCTAATTCGGTTTTTATTCCCCAGAGCAAAACGTCAGCGCACTGGTTATTGTGGAAGTTGAACGTACAAAGCGGAATTCCGGTTTTAGTTTTGCAACGTGAAATTTATTTTTTAAAATAAATGTGTTTATAAAAAAATCTCGATGGCATGCATGCATCAGCCACAAAGGCAGATTTTGATATTTTCAGTAGGTACATTTTTTTTAAATAAAAAAGATTTTGGACAAGCGTTGTAGAACTTTATGTGGTTCTATTCATCAACGTATTTCTTGTATGTATAATATGCTTGTATACAGGATGAAATTAAGAATACCTACACCCTTTTAACACTGAATCTCTTTAGTGATTTTTTAAATAACATATACCTACCTTAAATGGCATATGGACGTTATAGGCAGTGGCCTATAACGTCCACTGCGGAGCACAGGCCTGCTCCTGTAAATTACTGCGGGCTTTCGAGCCGTGATCGACCAGGCGGGCCTAGTCCAAATTGGTGGATCACATACTCCAGATTTTTTAAAAAATTCTGGTCCATGTGGGTTTACTCACGATGTTGTCCTTCACCGTCGAGCAAGAGACATTATAAATCTATACTTAAGAAGAAACTCTGGTACGTGCTGACGATTTAAAATCAAGATCAGACGAATGTGAGTCGAGTATATATACCTACTTGTATATATAGGCTGTCACCGCTCTCACTAGGTAGACATTAATGAAAAGTAACTTACCTGTAAGTAGATTACCACTTAAACTGTCTTCTATTATTTTGTTTTATGTTATCGTAAAGCTAACAAAAAAATCTTCATCACTTTTTTGTGTAACAATATATGCTATCTGCAGGGCAAACTACTTTTTTCTACTTGAATTCAACCTGTATATTTCACGTTTTAATACAGAATTCACATTTTGTGTGAACTTTTTCACAATGTTCTAATATTCGTATCAAATAAGTATTTCGATTTGATACGAATTGATTTTTTCTGTGTATCTGTGTACAATTGGAAACAGTGAGTGCACCAAAAGACATATATAAACTTACCCTTACAGTGACCAGCTCTTTTTTGTCCACTGCTGGGCATGGGTCTTCTCATGCACATTGTCTTGTACATGAGGGATGCATGGTCGTAAAATGCTACTGTGCCCAAGCGGATAGGCGAGTCCACTCTTTTACAGCCGCTGTAGTTCCTCAGGGTTTGTGGAAGCCAGCGATTTTGTTATCCCTTATTTGACTTTTCCGTCATCTACTATAAAAGATAGGTTGTTGCTATTCTAAACATGGCCGACATCACACGGTGAATTTTTCAATTAAATCTTAAACCTTAATAGATAATTAAGATGCTCTTTTGATTCATTGTACAAGTGAATTTAAACGGATGTCTATGTTACCCATAAAATATTAAATAGATTCACTTTCCTTACCGTACTCGTGAAACTTATAGGAAAAAGTCAGAAGCGATAAAATTGTATGGTGAATTTATTGCCTTTCGCATTGTACTATTCAGTTATTCTGGTGCTTTCGATTAAATTATTAAGTGAAGCCAATTTCGCAGAATGGCTCGCTACGAGTGTTCCACCGCCAATACGTTTTTTTAGACCATTGAATAAATCCTCGGTTAAAGAAACAATAAATCGGTTTCATAGAAGGTGTTACATTCTGTACCTACATTGTTCCGTTTTTACTAAAGTGTTTCAGTTTTATTGTTTATACTATTAGTGCTTCTCCGTGCGAGGTGAAGCAAAACGCCGAGTTGTAGAGTATATTAATTAACATGCATCACTATTGACTATGGTTTTACTTAATCTTATCCATCATTGCACTATTTATACTATTAACAATATTTATAGCACCAACCTTAAAATGAGCTACACATTACCTACTAACTTTCACAATTTCACATCTACTACTAACTTAGAGATCTTTTGCTATTCGAAACATCCCTAATGCATATACATTAAATTTACTTGGTATCCATAAACCAGCACTGGTTTGCACTGACCCTGCACGTGCCCATTTTTTTTTTATAGAGAAGAGGGCGGACGAGCAAGCGGTCTCACGTGATGGTAAGTGTTACCGCCGCCCATGCAACACCAGGCGGTATGCGGGCGCGCCGCCGACCTTGCATAATCCTATTCATAGCTATAAAGTACATTATTTATATAATTATACATTATTCATTCATTGCGATCACAGGGGCAGCAATCTGATGCACAGACTCAACCTTTATATCTACGATTAAGTTTTTAAAATGTAATAATGAAGGAATTGTTAGTTTGCTCAATCTTTCGCTATATATATATATATACGTTATACCTACAATAAAGTAGGTACATGTCTATCACACACAATTACAATTAAAAAACAAATAACAAAATAGACACAAAAAGCGGGCACTCAAGCTAAACTCGTACCGACAGATGTCGCTGTACGTTGTCGCCTATTCACCTATTCGCCTTAATATCGTTATGATTAGAACCCAACTTATAGAATCAAAATTGATTCCGTAGTTCTTTTTTATTTGTAACAATACTATGCTTAACAGTATGAAAATTCAAAATCATTGAGATGACTAAGCTCGTGAATATAGTAGGTGTAACAGATAAACACTAATAAAGAACTTTATCTAATTGAAAAATATTTAACTCCTAGCTTGCAAGGAAGTGTTAATCAAAACCTATCCCTTACATGCTAAAGTCGACATATCAATAAGCGCCTTAGAACTCCGATAAATCTTGTCAAATATCATGCAAACAGTCTGCCATAAGCCATAAACTTAGGATATCATCTAGACAATTGAAAGACGTCCAGACAATTTTCGGTCGTCACGCCCTTCAATCATAATGTAGGTATTTGTAATATCGTCGACAAATAAACACGAATTTCAATTTTTATGAGCCGAATAGAAATTGATACCAAAGTCAACTTTTGTAATTCTTACAAAATCCACCCTGGAGAAATGTTAGGAGGTCACTTAAAACGATTTTCCAAGGTATAAAAATAACCTTCAACATTTTAAATCTTTGTCGCCCCAAATCTAATTTCAACGAAGCCTTTCATAAACTGATCCACAAAAATGGCTAGCAATTTTTTTACGTCTCGGTGTACCTATTGCCACAATTGACAAGAGAAACGGTAGACTAACATGGCCGCTATTTAAATATTGTTAGAATGAGGATTAGACTTTACTAATAAATATGCGATAGCTGCTACTTGTATTTTTAGTTTTAAAAATGTTCATATGTGTCCGTGTACGAGTCCGTTTTAGTCTTTACAAGTGATGTAGAGCAATTTTATAGATTTCACGGGTAGCAACTCGACATTGTGAGCGTAAATTTTATTAACCTAATTGAATTGTAGAAAGTTTTTGCGCTGCTCTATTTCAAAATATAATACAATATTATAATTTTTGGTTTCCTTCAAATAAATTGTACGATAGGTAATTTAAAAGAATACGTTGTATCATTTTACTAATTTTATTTTGCATTGGGCCCGCATTACGGCCCAAAAACGCGTACCGATTTACTAGGATATTTTCAAACGCTTGAATAAATCTGGAAAAGACATTATTTCCACCCATTTTCTTTTTTTATACACCCGAAACAGTGGAGAAAGCACAATGTTAACAAATGATTTCACGTATTGATTGATGGAGTAGGTAAAGTATTGAGCAACTAGGATCCTTATTAATTTAAACAATCAATTTATACAATTATTAATTCACACAATCACACAATACAACGTAAATTTTTGTCACACAATAACGACGTAAAATTGTAATTGTTACACTCGCTCGGTATACATGTCCAACAAAGCGTGTCTCACCCGGCGATACCTCAATGCATATAATACTTATGATTGTGTGCGTGTGTTCACATCTGTGAGTCGCGAGCTACGCCGCCTCATGCGTTTTATAAAGTTATCTTACCGTTCTACCATGTTATTACGTCATCAGAGTTGAGACGACCTTTGAAAATATAGGAGTCGCTTAAAACGTTTTACGAGATTTTTTTTACACAATGGAGCCGAAATCTGTCACTAATCCTGGATATTACCTGTCTGAGAAATTGTAGACGTCTTAGGAATTTCTTGTAAGTCCTTTTTTTAGTAAATCTATTTCCTTTCATTTCATACTGCACACACGAAGGATAACGTATTTTATTAAAAATGGTATATAATATATTTAAAATTGTACCTCAATGAAAGAGATAAAAAAAATGTATTAAAATATACGTTGTAACCAAAATTTTATTATTTTCACACACACAAACTCGTTGCTAGCATTAATAGTTTTCATTTCAACCGAGTTTCATTCTATTTAATTAAATAAAACAAAAAAGGTTTTAAATTAAACTGAATGTATCAAATAATGCGATCTTTACATAGTACAGTTAGCAAAAATATGATTGTTTATAGAAAGAAGTTGACGAGCGAACAGGCAGTCACTTAGTAGATACTGTCTCCCATGGACACTGATACATGCTAACATCAGTCCAGAACACGAATGGATTTGGAGAAAGAGGTGTAATAAGTATAATGAGGGGTTTTCCTCATCGCATTACACCTCCCATGATGAGGTGGGATGGATAGTTACGAGTATAATAGAATATGGAGATATTTTTATTCCATTATACTCTTTATTCGACGCGTTAGGAGGGGATGGGATGGGATGGCTCTGGCGTATATCATTCACTACGGGAACACGTACGAACATTGCGTGAATAGGATAGGGTAGGAAATGTAGTACATTTTACGATAGTCTTCTGTGAGATTCTGTAATCGATAACTAATTATTTGGTCTAATTAAAATTCGTTTAAAAGATGAAATAAAATAGCTTTACATAAAACAGTTTTCATTCGTGAAAAGTCAGACCTGTTGTTCTACGACTTTTTAAAATTCAACACTTTTTCACACAAAACATTCTTGTTACCTAAAAATGTATTGTGTGAAGTGAAAAAACACGCAACGTTGTAAAACTACATAGAAAATTGAAATGCGGGTTGTGTATTTGACTAAGAATACAAAAGCTGGACGAAAAAAATATTTTTCCTTTGGGAAAATATAAAGTTCAGAAGAAAGTTGTGGAAAAAATGCTGTTGGAGATGGTGCACGCTGCAATCCAACAGTCGCTGGGGCATTCGACCGGCCTCGTTACCCCTCTCTCACGGAAGACTACCTTGAAATATACTGCATTTCCTACTTTATCATATTCTCCAAAGTATGTTCGTATTTCCGTAGTGAATGAGATATGTCAGAGCTCATTCCCGTCCCATATTATCCTATCCCTGACCATTTTCCCATCCCTTTCTCCAGATACATATCTCTAAAGGTTTGCAGGGTCGGCGGCGCGCCCGCATGCCCCCTGGTGTTGCAGGTGTCCATGGGCGGCGGTAACACTTACCATCACGTGGGACCGCTTGCTCGAACGCATCCGGGGGCGTGCCAAAGTTTGTCGTTCTTTACTTATGTTGGCATGTACCGCGGGAGTCCACGGCCGACAGTATCCATTTACCACCAGGTGTGCTTGTTTGCTATCGTTTTTCTATAAAAAAGGAGCTATTAGTTTTAATAATTGAACTTCGGTGGAATGAGTGTTCAGGTTATGACTATGAGTTCTAATTATGATGGGCAAGATTGCCGGAAAGAGGCGTATTGGTGGCAGGAAACTACCTTGGTCTCACATTGGTAATTGGTCTCACAGAAGACTACCTTGGAATATACTGCATTTCCCACTTTATCTTATTTCCCTAATGCACGTACGTGTTTCAGTAGTGAGTGAGATGTGCCCGAGCCCATTCACATCCTATCCCTCCCCATTTCCCCAACCCTTTCTCCAAATCCATTCCTATATCCAAAGGTAGGCAGCGCATCCGGGGGCGTGCCAACGTTTGCCATTTTGAACTAATATTGGCATGTATCACGGATGTCTATGGGCTACAGTATCCACTTACCATCAGGTGGACAGTATGCTCGTCTGCCACCTTCGTCCATAAAAAAAAAAGGAAAATGTGACGGCAGCGTAACACAGGGGAGTGGACTGGCATCGCGAGTGCCGCCCAACTGTCTCGTCTCGCGAGAGACACTCCAAAACATTCGGAGCTGATTGCCAACCCCCACGAAGTATGTAGATATTTTTTATAAATAACCCTGTATACAAAACAAATATAATCCGTTAAAATTTCTATTAAAAGTTTATTATAAAAAAATAAAAACCAATTTAAATAAGTAAGTAATACAAATTTCTTTGACTGATCCATATATTTTGCCATTAAAACAAATAGCAAACAACCTTAAGAAACTTAAAGATAATATAACTTACAGATAACTCTCTTTTTGACGTTAAATTGTAGCTTCAACTTATTACTGAGATAAGAAATTTTAAAAAGTAAACAAACTTAAGAAATAAATAAAAGTGAAGTAATTTATGATAAGCCTACTAATTTCTACCTTAAGATAAAATTGACGTGAATTGTAAATTCGAGCGATAGGTTTAGAGAGAGTTTGCAATGTTGCTACGTTTACTCCGGTGGTAGGGGGTTCTTCAAGGAATACCAGCAAGTTCTCACTTCACCAATTTAATAGTAAATGTACATATGAAAACAAAAAAAAAACTGAAGCAATAAATAGCATTATTAATTGAATCTTCCGGGCTACTTGGCCGAGGTCTTCTGGAATCTGTTCTCTTTCTTCCAAACGTTTCGTCAACAACTGCGGTTGACATCTTCAGTGGCGACTGCGTTCACTTTCGGAGAGATATTATCTCTTCGGCTTCTCAGCTTCAAGTTGCGCTTCAAGTAGCCCGGAAGATTTAATATAATTAATATGGACACCGGCCGAGAAAGCCTACACTCCACAATAAATAGCATTATATGAAACCGACTGATAAAAGGTAAAAAAAACGGTCTATTATTAAACTACTATTATTATTATAAGCTGTTTTTTACATATTTATAGCTGTATAGAAGAAATTGAGTTCCATGCGCAAACAAGCGCTTCTCAAGCTGTGAGATACAACACTTACTTAATAGTGCAATATATTCATTCGAGGACTCGTCTCTCCCATCGGTTATTGGTCCTGCGGCAAATGTGACCTGCCCATTGCCAGCTCGGCAACAGCATGTTGATTATAAGGGCTATGTCGGTGACTTTAGCTGTTAGGCGAATCTCTTTATTTCGAATCTTATTCATCAAATACAGTTTTGACAGATGGTTTCACATAAAGTTATTTATTGTTCCAGTTTTTTTTTGTTTCATGTATTATTAAATTGCTGACGTTGAAGAACGAACCACCTACAACTTGAGCTAACGTAGCAAACGTACCATGTTTCTGTCCACCTATCGCTTCAGGTTACAATTCTCGTGCTGTGACAACAGACGCTAAGTGTCTTGAGTGGTAGTGGTAAGTTCCGTGTAGATATCTATCAGTGTGCATGGCGTTTGGTCCGAGAGGCAATAGAAATTTAAAATGCCAAAATTTTCAATCGCGAGGATGGATTTAAGTAGTTTGCATGTACATGGGACCCAGTGATTGAACTTTGCAAACCCAGAAAAGTAGATGCGCGTTGTCATCAAACTCGCGTGGGTGTGGTGATATTGTTATTATAGTGTGCAAGCATTTTAATGAAAAAAACCAGGTTCAGTGTGGTCGGGTGCATCAAAAACGTACACGACGGAGGGTAGTTCAGCTTTGTCTGTCAATAGCAACGACACCTTCGCCCCCCCCCCCCCACCCCTCCTCCCCCGCAGTCTCGCCGCGACCGCGGTTCGTGTAACTGGACCGAAATATCGGCTATAATAAATAAATCGCGAGTAACCCGTTGTTTACATAACAATTATCATGTTCAACAACGATAACAAAAGTTTAAAATCTCCCGTTTCACAAAGTTCTGTTTGTTTCGCTTTCAATTGTTACAAAAAAATATGTATTAAATTTCTGAACATTAACAATGCCTTTTATTTGTTTCAGCTACAGCGTATTTGACTTTTGAACAAAAATACGGTTTCGTAACAATGATTGCAGAAATGTAAGGGATATGAGAATAAAATATTTTTTTCGGCGAGTGTTTGAGTTTCTCTCGATATGGTATAAATGGCAAACCGACAGATTGAATGACAAAGATATTGATTAAATAGAATCGGCGTGATATTCGGTTTGTTTCGCGTTTCAAATACTTTTGCCACTGTTCTGTTATCCTTTTATTTGAATAAACTGTAAATTACAACCAGTCCGTTTTTTCGTCCACCGCTGGATAAGCGCCTGGTCATGAACGCTGTCTTGTGCATGGTCAAGAGGATTGGCGAGTCCATATAGTTCCTCAGGGTTTAAGGTTATTCCTTAGTCTCCTTTCCCCACACCCACGGCAAGAGATGAGGTGGTGCTGTTCTATAAATAGCCGATCGACACCACACGGCCGAAGTGTAGTATCGAATAATTTTATACAAGTGAATTAATTTTCATTGACTTATGAAACAAGAAGAAATAGTCGTCAACTCAATAAAAAATCCCATATTAATTAATGGTTAATAAAACTCGAACTTCGTGTATTTTTTAGGGAAATATTTTAATTTCTTTTATAGACAAGTGGGCGGACGAGCAGGCGGTCCCAAGTGATGGTAAGTGTCATCGCCGCCCATGGATAATGATACAGAAATGAAAGATATACAATATGAAAGCTACAGTACAGGTTTTTTGTTTTTTTTTTTATGTACGAAGGCGACAGACGAGCATTCAGTCCACCTGATGGTAAGTGGATACTGTCGCCCTGCGATACATGCCAAGATTAGTCCAAAATGACAAACGTTGGCACGCCCCCGGATGAGCCGCCTACCTTTGGAGATATAGAAATGGAGTTGGAGAAAGGGTTGAAAAAATGGGGAGGGATAGGATGGGAATGGGCTCTTGCACATCTCACTCACTACCTACCGAAATACGTACGTACATTGGGGAAATACGATAAAATGGGAAATGCAGTACATTTCAAGGTAGTCTTCTGTGAGAGAGGGGTAACGTGGCCAGTCGAGCGCGCCCAGCGGCTGTTGGATTGCAGCGTACACTCTCCCCCTCAAAAAATATTGTAGTTTTGATAATTAAATATGTAGGTAATTATTATTGCTTATTTTCCGGTATTTTTACTTACTATTTATAATAATACTCGCCCTTAGTATAACTACTAATACTTGCTGCCTCACATTGAAGGTATACACTAAGAATCAGTCTAGACCAATTTTTATCTATGGTCACAAGTTTTCAGATTCAGATTATTTACTTGCCAAAGTACGGGTTACAAAAAAATATATTAATTGTGTTCATACATAGTCAGCCCTTAGTTATACTAATAATATCTATGTTCATATATCTTTCATTTGTCAATATGAAACTTACCACTACATACACAGACCATAGACGCCTCGAATTGTCAACTACACAGAATGTATGAATGTAGTCGACTATATACAATGCGTACATGACAAAGGATTTATTAAATTTATACTATAGGGAATAATCCGTTAGAGCAAAAGCATGTTATGCAATATTTCCGTCTGTGGTATGTGGCCTGCCTGAGTAAGTAGGGTAGGTATTTGTGTGGTGACAAAAGATAAAGCTGAAAAGAAATTATAACTGGCTACCCTCAACTTTTCTAATATTCTCCCTTTCAAATTGAACGAAAAAATTTTCCATTTTCACGTAATGAACTGTGGGAATACTCCCAAAAAGGAATATTGAAGAGAACCGTGATTCAACATAACGATATTCGCTTTACGCGTTTCATTTTGCTTTCTTGTTATTATTATGTGTACAATATAACGGTCCATCATATCTAGTTGATTGAATTTTATTTTTTATATATAAATTTTAGTAAGATTTTCTAAACTACATAATCGTTGTTTCAATATTCTAAATATGTAGAAACATGCATATAACATCAGATTTTTTGAATCCGTATATTTTTTTTGGGTTTTAACATTTTAAGTGCCTATCGAATGAAGACGGCAAACGGCAGAAGATTAGTCCATAATTAGAAACGTTGGCACATCCCCGGATGCGCTGCGTATCTTTGAAGGCTGAATTTGAAGTAATATACATATTTGGAGAAAGGGGTGTGGGCTCGGGCACATCTCACTCACTACCGGTACACGTACGTACAATGGGGAAATAGGATAAAGTGGGAAATGTAGCACATTTCAAGGTACTCTTCTGTGAGAGAAGGGTAACGCCAGTCTAGTGCGCCCAGCAGCTGTGGAATTGCAGCATACTGTTAATATCTGGGAAATTAGGACCGACAATGGCATCCTTCTCCTAAGGCCTACTTTAGTAATTAATAGGGGTTTCCGTCCATAATACAACACGCTGACCCAGTGCGGATTGGTGGATTCATGAGCCACACATTTTTGGAACGAAGTTCCTTTACGCGGCTTGCGGTAGGTGTGATTCGAGAGAAAGTGTAACGTCACGTAAGATTTTTACCCCCTCCGTACGCCAGTATCTCTCTCTCTGTGTGTGTGTTGTATGCGAGTATCGAGAGCGAGACTCAAGCAGAATAACAGACGTGCAGAATAGTGCGTGGCCGGTTGTATAACCTAAATTTTTGATTTTTGATTTGATTCCTTATTTTAAATCATTTGCATTGAATATTTTAATTATTTTAATCATTAAGGTCACGAATCGAGTTCGAAATTCAAAAGTGGTCTATGCAGTAGATACATTTCTATGAATCTCTCTTTTTGCTTTTTGGCCGGAACTCGAGTTTGATTATTACAATAATCGTGTATTGTGCGTTTTGTAGTTTAATATTGATAGTTTATTAAAGTTTAGTGTTTCTTGTGCCTGATGTTTGAGAGAATGAAATAAAAGCATAGGACTGCGTTTTTCGTGTTCTTCCAAGGATTCCTCTTCTGTCCTCAGTAAACCTGATATCACTTTGTTGAGCGACTTGACGTTGAAAGAAAATTTGACACTAGCAGAATGTACTATATTAATTGCACTATTGCCATATATGAAAGGGAAAAAAATCTCACACCGAATAAAATCAAAAACAGTCTGCTAGTTTATCAATTAAACAACTTTGAACGGTTTAAATCGCGTATATTTAACATTATTTATATCCCGAACACTTTGCAGTGGACCACTCACGGGGTGACTAATTGATTTTATTTGTCACTTGAGTTATTAAGAAATTATTTGAACTACCGTCTGAAATTATTTTAATCATAACATTCCCTATGCACGCAGTATTCGCTCACGGTGTCCAGAGGTCTTGCAGTATTGCGTTGGCCTTGGCATTTAATTAATTTAATGACTGGATCCCAAGCCGGTAGTTTAGTAGTCTGCCGGTAGTCTGCTAGTTCACAAGAATGGAGTTAGAAATTCAAAACGCTTGGTTTCTGCAGTAGATTTATTATTTCAAATCTCTCCTAAAGAAATAAAATCAGAATAGACTACTACTTCATACGAATCCAGTTCGAAATTCGTAACTCGTGGTCTCTGCAGTGAATAAATTCCGTCGATTCTCTATTATTGAAGTAAGTCTACTAGTTCATCTACTAAAATGTATTCTGCAAACTTAACAAACATCCATTTGTAACGTTGCCTTTGAGTAGTTAATTACAAGGGTTCCCACAAATATTTGAGTTTGAAAATTAAATATCTATATATATTGTTAAGGTTTATTTGTTTGTTTGTTTGTGGAGGGCTGTGTCGGATAATTTGAGTTTCGCCGATTGTTAGGGCTGGGTGTTTTTATCTTGATTTAATTAAGACTAGTGGTTGCTCGCAGCGTTGCTCATATTTTTTTAATATATATAGAAGCCACTGTGATTTTTTTTAAAACTAAATATGGTTTAAAATGCAGATTATGTGTCCAGCTAGATAGAATGAATGAGTAAACATTTTATTTCACATAGCCTAGTGACACAGTGACATGGAATAAACTGCAATTTAGTTGACATAAATTGCTTTGTCGCGTCAGTAGCCTCCGAATCGCGAAACTGTTAATACTTGTTAATGCGCGAACTGTTAATGCTTTAATAATAATATAACGTTTCGGAATTGATGCCATCTTTAATTTACATAGTCGAGAGAACACGCACAATTATCATAAAGGTTAAAAGGTTACTCTTTCACCATCACCACACCACCACTGAACACGACACTCATAATAGTTATGTAGACGGATTACTCACGATTTATTATAGACGATATTTCGGTCCAGTTACACGAACCGTGGTCGCGGCGAGACTGCGGGGGAGGGGGGCGAAGGTGTCGTTGCTATTGACAGACAAAGCTGTCTACCCTCCGTCGTGTTCGATTTTGATTCACCTGCCCACACTGAACTTGTTTTTGTACATTAAGTTCCTCGCACACTATACTAACAATATCACCACACGCACGCGAGTTAGAAAACTCATCCACTTTTCTGGGTTTGCAAAGGTTTGCAAATCACTGGGTCTCATTTACGTGCCAACTTGAATCCGTACTCTTGATTGAAATTTCCGTATTCTTTAATTACTATTGCACCTCGGACCAAACGCGGTATGCGGTACTTTTGGTTTGTTTAATTCAATCCAACAATTGGTTCTTGCCTCTAATTGGTGCTCTGCTATTGTCGACTTGTGTGGGTTATTATTTTTCACGGAGGTTATGTGTTCCTTTACACAGCTTGCTATGCTTCGCTTGGTTTGCCCAATGTTTGTAGACTCCAGGGCAGTCAGGAGGAGGCGTCGTGTTCGTTTTTGATTCACCTGCTCACACTGTACATATAATAATAATAACTGAGCTATAATAAACCGCGAGTAACCCGTTTACATAACAATTATTATGTTCAACCACGATAATAAAAAATTACACAAATTTACACATACACAACACATTTGTATTTACACAAAGTATGTATCAGCCTATAACGTCCCACTGTCCTGCAGTAGGACCTGACACAGGCCTCCCCTAGTAAGTCACTGGTATTCTAGATTTTTTTTCATATTTCTAGAGCGGATATGCGTATATGATATATGGGGGTACCTCGCGAAGTTTTCCGTAATCGCCGAGCTAGTGACAATTTTTAAAAATCCGTGCTTCATTCGAAACTCATTGGTACGGGCCGAGGATTGGCACTCATGATCGCACGAATGTGAGTCGAGTCTAAATACCCCGTGGCTATCACTTATGTAATTTAGTTATTGTATATACATATAGGTATAAGTTTTTGTGATAAAATGTAAGTATCAGCGGTACAGTGTGATTTCATAAGGGAACTCTACTTGCATTGATGCTTCAGTAGAAGGCTGTGACGTTGGCTCAAGCGGGGAGCATCGTATGATAACTAGTTATTTTAAACAAGCCGTTGCCTGTCAATTTGCCTACCGAGCAATAAAATGAAATAATATTAAAACGGGATAAACCGAGATAAATACAGTTAAGCCGGAATAATCTTAGAAAAAACGGGATGAACTGAGATAAAACAGGACAAAGAGGATTAAACCGGGTAGACAGGAAAAAAGGCATACTCGTAAACTGCGATTATTAATTTATTTCATTAAATTAAGTTTTTTTTTTTATATAGAGAAGAGGGCGGACGAGCAAGCGGTCTCACGTGATGGTAAGTGTTACCGCCGCCCATGGACACCTGCAACACCAGGGGGCATGCGGGCGCGCCGCCGACCTTGCAAAGTCCTATTCACAGCTTATTAATTATTAAGTGGCATAAAAATTGTCACGTTGATTAGTTGTACCATGAGCTATTGATTTTTGCGGAATTATTATATAACAAAATAAATTTCGCATTTGCGTCTAATATTGGTAGGGATAACTTTGTCCCACTGCTGCACTGTGATATAAAAGTTCGAAGAGTTATGATTGTCATTGATTCACCTAAGAACTGCACAGTGGATACACGGCGCTCTCTTCCCTCGCTACAGGTCGACCGAGTTTGAAATTCATAATTGTGTCATCATTACTCGACCCATTTCAGGCGAGCCCACTGTCCGCGATTTGAAGCCCCATTTCCTTCGGGACCCGACGACCTTATTGGAGAGCGGGTGAGCCCGGAATATTCTCCTCTATCGGAGAATTTAATAAAACATCGCATTTTATTTGGCCTCCTCTTATATAAACCACAGTGGATTAAAGGCCTAGTAGCAAGACTTGTTATTATTAAATTAATTACGGACCGCACAGTAACGACTGCGAAAATCAAAGTTGGGTCGCAGTTGAGACGACAGACTGTCTGATGTCGTAATCTTATTTCGTGCTCATTAGCAAAGTGACTTATATCGAAATACGTCGTTCATATTTATATATTTATTTAAGGCTACTAAATACCTTAAAGTTGTGAATAGGATTTTGCAAGGTCGACGGCGCGCCCGCATACCCCCCGGTGTTACAGGTGTCTATGGGCGGCGGTAACACTTACCATCACGTGGGACCGCTTGCTCGTCAGCCCACTTTTTTATATAAAAAAAGGACATTCAGTACATTCAAAGCATAATTTTTTATATGCATTAAAATTACAGATATGCCAACATCCTCATACAGACGTATATATAAATAAAGGATATTTTTTGAATTATACATGATATTTTGACTTAAAACGAAATAAATACTTAGAACAGATACGGCCGTCATGTAATCTAATGAAAAAAAAAGTTACATAAAAATATATATAAGTATATCAATTGAAAATGTATCTTTTCTTATTACATTGAGGTATCTAAACAGCTGAACTGATTATTTTTTAAGAAAAAATGTCCACCTAAGATCTATAATGTATTTCGTTATATTTACACAGAACAGTTACCATTGGGGTATTTTTACCGTAATTAATTTTTCGGTATGTAATACAAAATGGTTTAAAATTTAGTAGTCTTGCTGAAGATCTAGAATACATTGATGTCAACGAGCGATAAAAGGTATGCACAATAAATTCGGTTATTTATAATTTTGTACAAAAACACTCAGGAGGGTTCGTCTTTTCGTAAATGTAAAGCGTTCATCAATATGAATTTACATTTCTGGTATACGATACAAAAAAAAGACTATCCTACATTTCTGGTATACGATACAAAACCACGAGCTATGATGAGCGACTACAATATTTATTGAATCGAATCTTTTTGTATTGTATACACCAGAAATGTAGGGATAGTCTTTTTGTTTCGTATACCAGAAATGTAGGATAGCTTTTTTGTATCGTATAGCAGAAATGTAGGATGGTCTTTTTGTATCGTATAGCAGAAATGTAGGATAGCCATTTTGTATTGTATACTAGAAATATAGGATGCTCTTTTTGTATCGTATACCAGAAATGTAGGATAGTCTTTTTGTATCGTATACCAGAAACGTCTTTATAAAAAAAATCTGTATATTTCATGGCATGGAGTGCGTATACTTCACATTTGTGTGTGTAAGTAACATTCCCATCATTTACTTTTAGTTGTAATGCTGGTGATTTTACGTTATTGTGGGTAGACGGAAAGCGTGGCGCAGAATTCTGTGTTCGGGAGTAAATAATGTACCCATCTTTATGTATTATTGTTTTCATCTCAGAAGCTTGCTTTCCTATGTTATTGTTATTTATCAAAGAGTCTTTGATCTTGTTCTTGAAAAGGATACGTTATGTTTCACATATTAGAATATGCATACGAAATTGATGTTCAGATGTTCAGAGAGTGGTGATAGTCTAGTGATATCTATACTCAACTTACATTCATGTGATTGTGAGTTTAAATACTCGGTCCGTACCATTAAGGTACCACTAAATACGGATTTTAAAAAAAAATGTCACTAGCTCGGCGTTGAAGGAAAAACATCATGAGGAAACCTGTATGATCGAGAAATAAAAAATCTTTAGTATATTTCCATCAATCGGCACTGGGCCCGCGTAAGGAATTATGGCCCGAAAGCCCCCAGTGATTTATTAGGGGAGATCTGTGCTTTACACTGGGACCGTTATAGGCTGATACAAGTACTTTTTTTTTATAGATTAGTGGGCGGTCGAGCAAGCAGTCCCACGTGATGGTAAGTGTTACCGCCGCCCATGGACACCTGCATGGGGTATGCGGGCGCGCCGCCGACCTTGCAAAATCCTATTCACAGCTCTCTTGAAGAACCCCATATCGTAGCTTAATGGAAAGACCTCTTGAGGCAGTTCGTTCCACAGCCTACGGGTTCGCGGTATAAAATATTTTTTGGACCGAACAGTGCGCGACATCTCCGTATCGAGGAAATGCGGATGGACCGCACTTCTGTGACGGGAGGTGCGGTTGTAGAAACCCGAGGTGGGAATTATATTGAACAATTCTTCAGAGCATTCCCCGTTGTACAGGCGGTAGAACACACAGAGAGATGCAACGTCTCTCCGAACGCTGAGGGGTTCTAAACTGCCCGTGAGAGTGGGATCGTTGACAATACTAACAGCACGTCGTTGGATGTAGTCAAATGGGTCTAATTGGTATTTCGGGGCGCCGGCCCAGAGATGTGAGCAATACTCCATATGGGGCCTCACCTGAGCTTTGTAAAGCATTAGGAGTTGCCCAGGGGTGAAGTACCGCTTCGCTCTGTTCAGCACACCGAGCTTTTTGGAAGCCATTTTGGCCTTACTTTCCAGATGACCCCTAAATTCGACTTTGCTGGAAATGTCGACACCAAGGATCCCAATACTCTCCGAGATCTTAAGAGGTATGCTCTGGAAGCGAGGTGCTACGACAAAAGGGTTGTTTTAGCGGTGAATGCACAGACTTGCGTCTTACTGGGGTTGAATTATTTGATACAAGTTTCGCTTGAGATCCGATTTTACTACTGGAAATTCCATCTAAATCTTTTCAGTGGTAAGCGACTTATTAGTGTTCATATACCATACCATACGATCAGCCTGTATCTCTTCACTGCTGGATATAGGCCTCTCCCAAGGACCGTCACCACACACATTTCTCAGCTCTTCTCATCCAGCCATTATCGGTGACCTTCTTTAAGTCGTGAGTCCACCTGGCCCGAGTGCGTCGCACCCTACGTTTCTCGGCCATACACAGACAATGTTTAACTAAGATATTTATGAGATCCCTACCAAATAAAATGTCATTATTGTGAAAAATGGCTTGAACACGTCAATCCTTATTATCCTAACTAATACCAATAAATGAGAAAGTTGGTTTGTATATTACCTGATAACTCTGCAACAAATCGTTATCAAACTTGACATTTTCGTGGCACAGATTAATATATAGGAACTAGTATACATTTTCTTCCCGGTCAAAAGCTTCTTCTTTCTCAGCCTTTGGACGTCCACTGCTGGACATAGGCCTCCCCATAGGTCATAGGTCAAAAGCTATATTATGTATAAAAAATGGCTGCCACCAGAGAATTCTTAAGTATTTCGGTCACATTGCCAAAATACAATGGACACAACAATTTGGAGAGACTCGTAGTGATTGGCAAGATGGAAGGAATGAGAACCCGAAGACGCAGAACGATGCGTTGGTCTGACCAGATCGGCACCACTCTCAACGCCAACATCCATGATGCCGTGAATATCGACAAAAACAAATGGCTCATTATCGCCCGAGAAAAAGTAATCCACGGAAGTGGTTATGACCTTCAGCTGTGAGGTGAACAAACGCTAGGAGTTAGCAAAAGCGTCGCCGAGGGGGAGCAGGGGAGAGCAGTTGCCCCCCTCTAGAGATTCGAAAAAAAAAACGTATTTGTAACTACAATTCGTATTTCTCCTATCCTCTCTCTCATCTTGCCCCCCCCCCCCCCGCTTTCCCCCCTGGCCTGTTGGCTGGCGATGGCTGGCGTCGTCCTTGGGAGTTGGTGTTAAAAATATACTATAGTATCTAAAAATACTATGTTACGAGCAAAGCTGCGTAAAATACCTAGTTCTTTATAAAAACAAAGGAAAATTATATTCGCCAGACAAGTTGTACAAAATTACACTCGAGAATAAAAATTTCTTCCAATAATTCACTTGGATTAACAGGAAAAATTATGTGTTTAAATTTAAAATAGAATTTCCAAGACCCCTGTATATTTATCAGCCGGAAATTATAAAAGAATTTAACTTTTATTATATTGTAGCCAAATCTCACATATAATAATACTGGAATCTTTTTATAGAATGCCAATTTCAAGTGACTTTAAACGTTCATAGAGGGCTATGAATAAGTAGAATAAATACTTTTGTTTCATTTTTACTATTTTTATAGAAAGAAAGTGGCAGACAAGCAGACAGCCTATTCGGCGGTTAGTGGATACTGTCACCCATGGACATCTGCGATACATGCTACCATCAGTCCAGAATAACAAACGCCGCACGCCCCCGGACGCTCTGTCTAACTTTGAAGTTATAAAAACGAATTTCGAAAAAGGGTTTATTATATCGCGAAGGCGTGGGGTAGACTGGGACAGGTTAGGACTCTGGCGAATCTATTTACCAAACAATAGAAATTTGATCTTTTTAATTATTCTCAGAATACATTTGATCGATTCGTTTGGAAAAGCGTTTGGACTGCACAAAATATTATTTTCCGAAACGGCACCAAAATGAATGCCAGTTACGAAAGAGTAATGATTATTAACACGAATAACATCCCTGTTTCAATTCCCAATTAACCGACAAGTATTCGGTTTCACCCATGTTTATATTTTGTTATGTTTATCTTTTGTTAATCGGTAGCGATTTGTTATTGATATAACGATGCTATTTTCGTTGATTGGTTCATATCTTCTTATTTGTTTTTGTCGTGACCAAATAAATTATGTGAGCAAACGGTTAATAGGAAGGTAAGGTTAAAATGATATTGTAAAACTAGCTGTTGCCCGCGACTTCGTCCGCGTGGACTTTAGTTTATAAACACCGTCTTTATTCGACGTGATTCTTTAAATTGGTATAACTTTTTTATTTATAAACTGACTGAAATAAAACAAACACTAAATTTTAAGTGAAGCTTACCACAATACATTAGTGAAAACCGCACCCAAATCGGTTAAACCGTTTCTAAGATTAGCGCGCATAAACGCACAAACAAACAGACAAAAATTCTAACAATCATTGTTTTGGGTTGTCAAGTGTTGATCAACAAGTGTTATCAACACAATCAGTGTTGATAAAGGCCCCCAATAATAGTTTTTCTCATATATCTTCCATGTACAGACAGCGATCAGTTACATTTTTATTATATGTATAGTATTGTAAAATTATGACTAAACTATTATTTGGTCATAAATTCATAATGTAACAATATTTTGAGAGTAATTGGATAGTACCGTACCACCCCATCTGTTTCCGCAAGTGTTTTATGCGACTAAGGGGTAACACAACTAACACAGCCGCTACTACAAACACTGATGAAGTCGACCACCTCTAAAAAGTGGATTTGTCAACCCGTTTACCCAGTCTGACGCTTTAAGGCAAAGCGTATCAAGTCGCACGGTGTGAATAATTTAGTGCAATTTTCAACAATATGATAAAGGTGTTAAAGTTCAGTTTAAATTGTCATCTATTTAGTCCTTTTCAACGCCTCTGTGTAAATAGAAAATGACACTGAATCTAAATAAATCTGCCGTCAAATGAATAACGATTTGAGTAATTTTCGTTGACGGAACCGGTTAAATATCGAATATATTCCAGTGTTCTTAAATATTTAACTTCGATATTTAACCGATTAAATATCGGTTATATATGAGTGAAACCGAACCAAAATTTCCCTGTGTACATAGATCGAAACTACTTTGAAAAAATAGTCTTGTTGACTACAATTTCTTACAAATTTTAAGAGTTTTTCCGTTCAAAGCGACGCGTAACTATTATTGATTTTGTGTCCAACGCATACCCTCTAAAAATATTACTCTCAGAGCCCATTTTCCACGGCCCATTATTTTCTTAGGCCTCTAGAAAATTATTACACTATTGCGTCAAATAATTCAGTTAAAATTGAGTTGAATAGAGAACGCTTCTATTCATGAGTACTTTGTGTTTCTTGTATTGTGAAACATTATGAGAGATCTCTTATAAAATTTAAATATTGTATTATGCTTTAATTTTCTTCATAAGTGCGAAAATTGGATTGTTAACTAGTAACTCTGCAATTAATTAACGAATCGCTCCCTTATCATGATAACAATAAATAATTACATTTAACATAATCTATACAGATAATAAAATGTAACAGAGCCGTGTCTGAACATTAAATATATTTTTGAAAAAAATCCGATGATTTTTCTGATGAATCCGATGAGACACAGTGTACTCTACGAACGATACAGAACCCAAAACAGCCGTTTTTAGAATATTTGTCTGTCTGTCTGTGTGAACATGAATCATGCAAAAGCCACAGAACAGAATTTAATGAAACTTGCAATAATTATAGCTTATGACGTGGGTTAACATTTAGGGTTTATTTTATCCCTATCCGTTATAAAGTTCTTAGGGAATCATCATTAGGTACGCATGTACAATATCAGCCGTTATATAAAAAAACACTGTGTCGATTTTATTGAAATTAATTTCTGTAGTGATAGATTATCCTTGGTTCAATTCGTAGGATACTTTTTATCCCGAACTATTATAAGTTCTCTCGGTAATCATATTTGTGATGCGTCGCCTGATAAAATGTAATAGCAATATGTTGGTACAAGGAGGAATTATAAACATAACAGGCGTCGTTGAGGTTTTAATTTTCGATAATTAGAATTTAAATACAGTGGCGGGAAGGCCCCGGTGCGCATTAAGTAAATACAATAACAATAATAATATTTTTGTAGTAACAACAAAAAAATACAAGTACGAGGATAGGACCCTTGTCCTAAATAACATTTCTATCCTACCAGTATTAATACTCTGCTATACGTGTGTCATCGCTGTCAGTATGTAGATATGTACACACATACACGTATGTAGTCACACTATGCCGATCGCTCCCATTACAACCAATGGCAACACTTTTACTCTCACACATTCTTACGCAGGCTGCTTCAATTTGTTCTTCATTGAATATATTATTCTATAGTTTTGGCCAATTACTACTTTGCAGTTTATTGAATCAACTTATTGAATAAGCGGTTACGTAGCGCTAACCCCAAATAGAACGTTGTAGAACAAACCAGTTCATTCGGTTAGAGCAATGAAAATTAACTGTAAAATTATCGTGACAACTCATTTATGAGCACAAAGAAAGTTATCTATCTGATAAACTATTTCAACGTTTAATTTAAAGTTTAATTTCAACTCAAGGTCCTTGAATCTAAAATATTGTATTTATCGCCATTTTTGTATTTCAAGAAACTAGAAGATATCGTAAAAATATTAAAGACCTCCTTGTTCTTCGTCCACATTATTCTTTCAATGTACTACCGTTTCTGACTACTCTTGAAATATTACTTTTATTTAAGTCCTTTGAATGTTCGGAATATTCACAAGTAGCGGAAATAATCTTCTTGAAATATTACTGAAACCTGTCGGTCTGTGAGTCCCTTTGTATTACAGATTATTATAAAATAATATGATACTATACTATTATAACTAATACTATTTATACAGAGAGACTGTGTGTTTGTTTTTTGTTCGTTTTATATATTTAGGTTTAAAAATTATTTTCTCAATTTTGTAAAGCCAATATAAGCCGTGTGTTGACGGCCGACTGTAGAATAACACCATGCCATCTCTTCCCACGGGTATTGTAAAATGAGACTAAGGGACAACAAAGCGGCTACCATAAGTCCCGAGGAACTATGCCACCTCTAAAATAATGGACTCGCCAACCCGCTTGGCCAGCGTTTCGTTTTAAGGCCATACACCCCTCATGCACAAGCTACCACCACACGGGCAAAGACAATAACAACGGCACGGCAAACATAATGTACAAGACAACAAAAACATCATCTTCCTAAGTTTTTTTTAGAAGTTTCAGTCTAAAAATATATAGTTATGTTAACAACGAACACTCTAAATACCTACACTCTAATACCCTACATTCTAATACCCTACATTCTAATACCCTACACTAAATATTCATTATTTATTATTAATTAACACTCTAAATACCTACACTCTAATACCCTATACTAAATATTCATCATTTATTATTCATTAACACTCTAAATACCTACACTCTAATACCCTACACTAAATATTCATCATTTATTATTCATTAACACTCTAATACCCTACACTAAATATTCATCATTTATTATTCATTATCACTCTAAATACCTACACTCTAATGCCCTACACTAAATATTCATCATTTATTATTCATTAATACTCTAAATACCTACACTAAATATTCATCATTTATTATTCATTAACACTCTAATATCCTACACTAAATATTCATCATTTATTATTCATTAACACTCTAAATACCTACACTAATACCCTACACTAAATATTCATCATTTATTATTCATTCTGGAGTCGAATTTTATTTTTCCTTGTACGACATAGAAAGGTCTTAGAAACATTTATTTGTCCCTCTCTGAGTATATGTTTATAGAAAACTTTTTTGAACGCAAAAATATTCCGATATGAAAGACTATTAAGAAATACATATATATCCCGATATAAAAGATTATATGTTGATACATGTTTTACACAAACCCATCAAAAATCATAACAAGCGATGTAAGCGGAGCTTAGAAAAATATATATTTTTATTACAAAGGTGTGTTCACAAATAAAGGCCCGTTCGCACTGAGGCGGTTTTAATTCACTCCACGCTGATAAATGTACGGGGAAATGAGGCTTTTTATACGTACAATGGATATAAAGTCATGGAAAAAGTATTATATTGTCGCCTTTATTGTTATGACGGTAAGGTTGTTTTGTTCGGTGTACGGTCCACTGTGCGACGGAATCGTAATTCAAAATAACTGCCGCCGGAAATAATGCTTTATTTGGATTTTAAATGTCCGCTTTTTTGCTATTGAAAGCTTTAGTATTATTGGTGTGTTGTAACAGTGAAAAATAAAAGGTACTTTGAGATGCTTTGAGATGTGGAGTTTAGAAGGTAATGTATTAAAGGATTGTTTACTCAAACACATAGTAATGAAAATGGATTAACAAAATGATGTACAATAATAAATGAGCTTATCTCCTTAGGAGATCTCTTCCAGTAAACCCGGAGATAGG
The DNA here is from genome assembly GCA_914767545.1 of Sesia apiformis. Classification (NCBI taxonomy): domain Eukaryota; kingdom Metazoa; phylum Arthropoda; class Insecta; order Lepidoptera; family Sesiidae; genus Sesia; species Sesia apiformis. The sequence continues at coordinate 2,016,324 of OU611964.1, forward strand.
TAGTGGACAGAAATGCTATATTTACCATGCCCTGAGGAACTACACCAGCTTCAAAAGAGTGGACTTGCCAATTGGCTTGGACAGCGCGGCGTTTTAAAGTCATACATCCCTCATACACGAGACAATGTACATGAGTAGGCCCGTGTCCAGTAGTGCATACTGGAAGGGTTGGTTGTATAAAAGTCCTTTTAATTATTTTTACATTTATAGTAAGAAACGAAAATGGAAAACCTGCGTAAACTCATTTCACCTGTGTGACTCATTTTGAAATAAACTATTTAAAACATCCTATAATAGCTGGGAATTCAAAATCTTTTACACACTATTAACGGGGAACTGTCTAGGAATGATCTGCATGCGAACATTCCTGGACATTGTAAATATACGAAGCGGCGAAATTTTTAACACAAATTATGTCCCTTCCTCAAAGAAAAGATAACAGTGGTAAACGCGATGCCACTCGATTACCTTTGGACATGTCAATACAAATTGCTCAGACGAAATTATGACTAAGATTTTAAACTTTTGCTATCGTGGTTGAACATAATTGTTGAACATTGTTAGTATAGCGTGCAAGGAACACTTAATCAACAAAAACAAGTTCAGTGTGGGTAGTTGCATCAAAGACGAATACGACGGAGGGTAGACAGATACCAACACCTTCACCCGCCTCCACAGTCTCGCCGCGATTCAAGTAACGAGATCGAAAGTTCGACTATAATAAATAAGTAGAAAATCGTGAGTAACCCGTTTAAATAACAATTATTATTGAAAATGTCACCATATGTTATTTTCGTTTTTTTATGGACGAAGGCGGCACACGAGCTCACAGTCCACCTGATGGTAAGAGGATACTGTCGCAAATAGACATCAGCGATACATGCCAACATTAGTCTATAATGACAACGTCGGCACGCCCCCGAATGCGCTGCCTACCATTGGAGATATAGGAATGGATTTGGAGAAAGGGTTGGAGGCGTAGGATGGGAATGGGTTCAGATACATCTCGCTCACTACCGAAACGTGTACGTACATTAGGGAAATACGATAAAGTGGAAATGTTAATACAAACACATACACAACTAATAATTAATATTAATTAATACACAACCATTTTCCATAAAATATTTGTAGACTTGCCTTTGAATAAATTCTATAATATTTACGGGAATGCTTATTTGACGAATGTTTTTGTTCTAATGATGAATTTCAAAATAGGAGACTGTTGCTTTTATAAATATGGACGGACTTTTTAAAAGACTTATAGGATTGCAACGGATGTTATGACTATATCAATTGTGACATTTTTGATAATAAACTTTGATAACATTCACAATATAATTATTTTTGATAATTTAATATATTTTGCCATTTTGGAATTTAAATTTGCACACCCTTTTTCGGTTATAACATGAGCTCATTGATTAACATGTTAACTATTAACATATTAAGTAACATACTAACTAATTAACATCTTGTATATCATGTCATGCAAATGAATAAATTATTATTATTATAGCAAAAAATAAAATTACGATATTCCTTCATTTGCGGAAATGGTATGAAAAAATTGAGCACATGTAGCAGTTTTCCCTAATTTACGAGCAGTGAAATAACCCGTACGCCATTGACTTTGGGCTAACACTACTTACCCTTTTATGGACCCCTAATGAGCTCCCTAGCCCCACCCATAAGTTTCGCTGTCATGTTACCACAGTCATGTTAACAAACATTTGAATAAATGACCTCAGAAACTGGGACACTCACGAAAAATAACTAGCCCAAAATAAAACTTGATCCAATCAAACTTTCCGCCGCAGTACTACCAGACAAATGTCCCACACGTGTCCATTAGAACTCAAAAAATGACCTAAAAAGATGGAGCAAACAAGTTTTATCAACAGAATAATAGATGGCGCTACGAACAAAGATTGCCCAATTTTTATTATTAACGGCTAAAGCCATAAATAAATGTCCCAAACACTAGAAGCGATGTTCGCGATAATTTTGTATTAGGGTAATAAAAATATTCGGTTTTTCGATTTGCGCGGTATTTTTTTATGGTCTTCTTATTTATCGTTTGTTTGCAGTTTCGCGGCAAATAGTCGATATTTACCTGTAATGAAATTGTTAAGATAATATTCCAAAAAATAAATAAAATAACAAAACCGGTAATGAAATGACCTCAATTAACCGGTTTATCTCAGAGGGGACAGCTGTTCGGCATCATTAGAGTTGAGAATTCATTAACTGCAAATCGTTCCTCTATTTACGAAACCTGTTTATTGAACCTTGCCTCAAAGTTAAGAATTTAGAATAGGAGTGTCATTGCAAACCATTAAAATATTTTTTTTAGGTTTTCGCGATTACTATACATAGCAATTAAACAACTTTGAACGTTTTAAATCGCGTATCTTTCTTACGCGCTTGATGTTGTGGTACTCCCACCGTCTTATTTCGTTTGCTGTTTCCGGCCCGTATACCGTAACATAATATTTTCTTAGGTTTTCGCGATTACTATACATAGCAATTAAACAACTTTGAACGGTTTAAATCGCGTATGCGCGATTTAAACCGTTCAAAGTTGTTTAATTGCTACATTAAAATAATTGCCAATTAAAAAAATACATAGTAACGAAACGTCACGTTTCGCAAACCGAAGCTTTCCCAAAAAAACCGAACGCACAAATACGAAAGAAACGCGTAAACTGGCGCGGACAAAGACTGACATACATCTTCATAAGCATTACAAAGATACCAACGAGTAGGGAGGAACACGGAAGAAATATCGATACTTTTCCGTATAGAGTACTTTTTTGTTTGATATCGCTAATTTTTAAACGATACTTTAAACGACAGGAATCGTTTCGAAATAAGGTCCCAAAAAATAGTGTGAAATATTTTAATATGGCGAACAGTACACTAAAACTTTTATATTTTACTAAAAAATAATATGAATTTCAAGATTTCTTTATTAAATTAAAAACAAGTAATTGGTGATTAATTTTATTCGTATGTGCATAAACTATATCGTGCGCCGTGTGGTGTCGGCCCACTATAAAATAGCTCCACTCCATTTCTTTCCCTGGGTCTCGTAAAAGCCGACTAAGAGATGAAATACAAAATTACGAATTGCCTGTTGTATTTTTAGTTAAATATAGTATAATAGTTTTAGTGTGTTATATTGACTTTAAAATATTTCACACTATTTTTGTAGGCTCTTAAAATATTTTCTTTACAAGAAAAGTTTTAATCGAGTCGGTGTCGAGTTCTCGATGTTTTTATTTCCTTTAAAAAAAACAGCTTGTAAAAAAATCTACCTACAAGATAAGAAATAACTGAGATGTCGATACTTTTCTTTCGATACTATGATACCGTGTCCCTACCACCGAGCGTTTACCATCGGAAAAATTGGTGTTCACACCTGATGAACCTTAATTCAAAGTAATAAAACATAAAATAGAGTGATCGGCAATTTCGGGGGAGAAAGTAACAATGTGTCAAGGAACGTAATCCTTTTCGTCAGCATTGTGCGGTTCTCCCCGTAAGTCAATGCAGTAAGGTAGAAAATTGAATTCTGATGGTGATATTCGTCTTTGACGTGTATTTTGAAGCGTTGACTAAAATGGCAGTTGTTATGGATGTACGAATAGCTTAACTGGATGTGGTTTTCTAAATTGTGATGTTATGTATGATTGTATCAGGTATTGTGTTTTTTTTATAAAAAGTAATAGCAGATGAGATTATGAGTCCAGTTTATGGTAAGTGGATATTCGGGGAATGTAATAAATTGGGAAATTCTGTACATTTTACAGTAGTCCTCCGTTAGTGCGGGCTAACGTAGACAGTGGATTGCGCCCAGCGGCTGTTGCATGCGTGCACCTTCTCCCTCCCATATAAGCTATTATTGATAAAACGGTAACTTATAAGCCCACAGAAAGATCGTAGAAGGTTAACCTTTTTTTGAAGATACAATAATAAAATATTCATACGCGCTCGTTTCGTTACAACATGGTATCACTGGATATAGGCCTCTTCCAAGGACCGCCACCACTTATTGTCTTAAGCTTGAGAAGTCATCCAGTCACTACCGATGTCAGTCCACGTTTTTGTTTTTTTTTTATGTACGAAGGTGGCAGACGAGCATACAGTCCACCTGATGATAAGTATATACTGTAGCCCATAGACATTCGTGATACATGCCAACATTAGTCCAAAATGACAAACGTTGGCACGCCCCCGGATGCGCTGCCTACCTTTGGATATAGGACTGGATTTGGAGAAAAGATTGGGGAAATGGGGAGGGATAGGATGGGAATGGGCTCTGACACATCTCACTCACTACCGAAACACGTACGTACATTAGGGAAATAAGATTAAGTGGGAAATGCAGTACATTTCAAGGTAGGCTTCTGTGAGAGAGGGGTAACGTGGCCAGTCGAGTGCGCCCAGCGGCTGTTGGATTGCAGCGTGCACTCTCCCCCTCATCTCCGTCCCACCTGGACGGAGAGTGTCCCACGCTACGTTTCCCGGTACTTGGTCTCCATTTGAGAACTCGTCCCCCACCAGTTATCGATCCTGCTTTGTATATGATCCGCCCACTGCCACTTCAGCTTGCTAATTGCTAAAACACTATTCGAGCTCCACAGTAGTTCCACTTGAAGGGAAAACAAGGAATTCTGTTAGCAGTTTCCAAAGTCACTTCTGTCGCACCTAATTTCTCGCGCATCCTGTGTTTGCCATCAAAGACGAACTGACTGATGGCACTCGTGAAAAATTTCTCTCGCGACCTTTGTGTATTCTTTCGTTAATTCTAAAGACCTCGGGAATTCTAATTCTCGTGAATTGTTAAAAGCTTTTTTGCTCGAAACGTTGATTAATTCGTTAACGGTATTCCGTAGACTAATTTAGCGTAATGCTTTCAACCTAGGTCTTTTTAACGTTGAGATTACGATTCTTATTGTTCCAATTAAAAATGTGGGGCTGATTTTTTGATCTTATCGATTTTAGCTCTATTAAAGTTGTAACCAATTTGCTTACCTCCTGTTTTTGTTTTGGCGTTCATTTTAATAGTTTCGCTGACACTTACCAGCAGTTAAATTGTTTTACCTGCCTGTTCCTATCTGAAAGTGTATTCCGATTCTACTTTTAGATTAACGTAAATAAGAATATCCTAGAGAAGGTTTCTCTGATTCGATTCAACTCATATTCAATGCAATTGTTAAACGAAATAATTGCCGATTCTAAAATTTTAAAACCAAAATTTTCTGTCGAACCGATCGATGTGAAAATGTTTATCGATTGTAATTTTTGGACTCTAATATTCCTGTCTGTCGACGTTAGGTTTCACCCACATGCACACGAGAGAGACATTTTATTAATTGTAATATGCATCCATCTACCCACACATACGTGCCAGTGTGGTGCCAGCCGATTTTAGAATAACACTACCCCACCTCTTCCCGTGGGATTAAGGAGTATCAAAGTGGCTACCACAAGCCTTGAGGAACTACACCACTTCAAAAAGAGTCGACTCGTCAATTCACTTAGCCAGTGTGGCGTTATAAGGCCATACATCCGCCATGCACGACACAATGTACATGTTAAAGCCCATGTCAACCAACGGATTATGGTTATTATGGTTACCTACAACATACACTACAGAAGCCAACAACTACAGCTAGAAAACAACTTATTTTTTTATTTAAACTGAAGCGGTAAAACCCTACCTGTAAAATTAAGTTTATTGAGGGAGAGAGTGCACGCTGCAATCCAACAGCCGCTGGGCGCGCTCGACTGGCCACGTTACCCCCTCTCTCACAGAAGACTACCTTGAAATGTACTGCATTTCCCGCTTTATCTTATTTCTCTAATGTACGTACGTGTTTCGGTAGTGAGTGAGATGTGCCAGAGCCCATTCCTATCCTATCCCCCCCCCCCCTCATTTTACCAATCTTTTCTCCAAATTCATTCCTATAGCTCCAAAGGTAGGCAGCATCCGGGGGCGTGCCAACGTTTGTCATTTTGGACTGATGGTGGCATGTATCGCGGATGTTCATGGGCGACAGTATCCACTTACCATCAGGTGGACTGTATGCTCGTATGCCGCCTTCGTACATAAAAAAATAATAATTAAATGTATTAATGTACTACTTACATTTAATGTTATCAAATTATTTTGTTGTGTTAAAATGACATTTGTTACAAACAAGATATTTGGTCTCTGTTTTCAGGTGAGTTCAACGACTTTATTATTCCTTCTAATAAAATACCTACAATTTACCTTTTCAGAAATTGAATAGGTTTGAGGGTGGGGTACATTTGATCGCTTGTTTCTGAATTACGAATTGAACGGCTTGGTTAGCAACAATTAATTATTGTCTTCCTTGTAATTCTTAGCTTTTGACAATTTTGATTAGATTTCCACTTAAGGAAGAGCGGGGGACGGACGGTAGGCCCGATTGCTAATAACTAAGGGAGCTTGTACACGCTAAGACAATAAGACTGTTGTACACCAGTATTTCTCGTCGTTTCTCCGCATGAACGACTGAACGTTTGTATTTTCAGATAATATTTCAATAGCTTTTACGACCCCGGTTTATTTTCACATTTATTTGTTACTAGCGACTACTCGCGACTTCGTATGCGTATATATCTTTAAAATGAGTTTCTTGAAAATTTGCAAAACGAACACAACCGTCTACGACATCTACCCTCGTGCGTCTGCCCGCGTTCGGGTCGCGCACTCGGCGATGAGCGAATTTTTCCCCCACCACGCCCGCAGTGCGCCCGACCGCCCTGCGCGCGCCGGACTGCACCATTTTAGTGGCGCGCACTCACTTTCTCATCGTCGTAACTTTTAAAATATTTGTCCAAATTATGTAGTGTAAAAGACAAAGTTTATCTACTTTAAATATCAGAAGCGATAAAAGTATTTATTTTGATAAAAATCAATTTGTTACTGCAAAAATATTTTTTATTGTTGTATTTATATGATTCACTATTTTGGCAATAATGATTTACACATAAAAGATAGATATATGCTGTCGTGGACTTTTTTGTAGAACTATTTAATAGAAATATTTTCACCATACATTATATTCGTGTAACTCTTACGGTTTTTGCAGCGCACGCCAAAATAGCTCGCAGATAGCAGTTTTTTCCGACTTACTTGACACTTATCGTTATATTTTGGCCAATTTACACAATATCTTTATAAATTATAGCCTATGTGTTATTTTGATGTATGAGCTATATTATTGTAAAGTTTCATTAAAATTCATTGACTAGTTTTTGCGTGAAAGAGTAACAAACATCCATACATCCATCCTCATAAACTTAAGATTATGTCCTAGAATCCGAGAGGCAACTCACTAAGCAATTATTAACAGTAGAATCGATTTAAGTACCAGTTTTTAAAATAGTTTTTTCTTTCATAACTTATTGTTCATTTTACACCTATCTTTTATTCTATAGGCAGTTGCATTCTACGCGCGTCGTCGCCCTCGCCGCAAGCTAGGCGCCCGGTCACTCATTACCGTGTACCGAGTAATAAGTGCTAAGAATGTTTTATACAGAACAACTTATTCCCTAAAATAATTTTATGTTTCTCTAGAAGGGTTTTATAAATTTTAAATTGGCTGACGTGTTCCAGGTTTTGCATTGTTGCAGCGACACATTGTATACACGTGGGAGAATTGTTTGAATGTTGACGTGCATAATGGCGAATGACAGTAGGTACGACTGACTCCTCTAATGTTTTATCGATCGATTGCGATAGATCGTGTTGTCGCGTGTCTTCAACAGCGCAAGCACGCGGTCAGTCGCAGAACTGTGGGACTAGCGACGGCGTGTGTTCCATGCCTAAATTGTAATTTTAGTTCGGTAACAAATTAAAGCGAATAAAATTTTCCACCTCACTCGCAAAAGGTCCGAGCCATTTTCACAATATTATTTTCTCATTTTCTCGGGACCGCCGAAAAACAGAATAGGCACGCGAACGATCGAAGACACTTCGATTGAAAGATTTATTGGCACCCTTTTAACACCAAATACAGTGGGTATTGACTTTAATTTAATTTTATTTCCGACTTCACTTCTCGACTTTACACTTTATTCGGATCAAGTTTTGTTTTGGAACATTAAATAAAGTTCTAATTTTAAAAAGGAAATTCGTGTATTTGTTTATTTAGAATATATTTTCTGTATTTATAAGTTCTTAGTACTAAAATTATATTAGTACATTGTAAAATACCGAATGTAATAAGGTCCTTATAAGTGTAATAAGGTTATCATAATAAGGTCTTTTATTTTTTTTATAAAATAAGGACTTTATTGCACACTAAAGAATACAATGTTACCGAGTATTGTCGCAAGAGTGTTGTGGATATTGTGGATAAGTGGATACTGTCGCCCATAGACATTCGCGATACATGCCAACATACTCTTTCGAGTATTGTCCTTTACCGACCTTCCTGCTGCTAAATCCTACTGGCCGCTAATGAAAAACCTAAATTCAAATTTACTTCAAATTCTTTGACTTGATTACTTTTTGATTCATTCTGCTGTCTAAATTTCGATTTGTAAAGACGTGCCTTTTGTAAATCCTTATGTATCTGTATGTTTGTGAATATCTCATACAACGCTTGCAACTGTGCGTGTTACTGGAATTCTGCTGTATAAATAGGTATACAAAAGGTAGGCCTTACCGCCCAAGCGATCTTTTCCAAGCAACCTTTGTTCAGAAGGAGACGTATATAGACACAAGAATAATAAGAAGGCGACAGCCCAGCAGACAGTTCACCTGATGGTAAGTATATACGGTCTACCGTAGACATCCGCGATACATGCCAAATTGACAATATTATTTTAGAATGACAAACGATGCGCTGCTGCACGATCCTGGATGCGCTGCTTACCTTCGGAGATTTATGGGAAGGATTTATGGGAAGAGGGGTTTACCTCATCCCATAACTTCTCAATTTTCCTTTGGGGGTTGAAGTGGGATGCGGAGTCAAAAGTGTTACACATTTACACTGGAATAATGGCTCATTTACACAAGGAGAGTTTCTCGAAAGCGTATTTCTCGAACATCGATCAAAAGCTAGTATGAACAACTGTTGTCATCATCTGATCACTGTTATCATCGAGTTTTTATCATCATGTGAACAGTTACAGGCGAGAATTGTATGTAATTTGGTCGCGTACGAGAATCATGTACAATATTATCGCTCTAACCGTTCGAAAAACTATCGCAAGAATCGAATATCGAAAGAAACTATCGAAAGAAAATTATCGCCTTGTATAGCCTTGTATTGTATAGCCTTAAGGAATATTTCAAGCAGATACCAACCCCCAGGGTTTCGTAATAACATCTAAAGCTTGAAAATATCATAGCTGTAAACTTTGTTACAAATCTAGATAACAAGTAGCCTAAGTTCTTCTCCTCTGCCTAATGTTCCATCATGAAACATTTCATTGCGGCCCATTGCTTTGTAGAGGCGTGATTGCGTAACAAACAGACGGACTTTCGGGTTTGTACTATTATTTGCATGATTTATTTGAGATCAACGCAGATATTCAGTTTGATTTAGTTTCTGAAGGAATGACGGAGTCGTAATTTAGGGGACTTGCATTAAGGCTCATTTACACAAGGGGAGTTTCTCGAACGGTTCGGTCGACAATATTGTATACGATTCGTGAATGCGACTAAACTTCATACGTTTTAGGCTTGCAACTGTACACATGATAATAAAAGCTCGAAGATTAGAGTGATAATAGTGATCACATAATGATAACAGTTTTTTATAATTGCTTTTGCGAATATTCTCTCATGCGGTGTGTTCGTGAAACTCTCCTTGTGTAAATGAGCCCTTAAGGAGATGGATTCGATTTTAAAACAAATTCTAAAACTCTTTGTACTGACAGTATTATAAGACGGTAAAATTAAGACGAACGGATTTTGGCCCAACAATATTGTGTTCGAATACTCTCCGGTTTTACCCGACTGCGGCACTCGAGGAGCGATGTGTTTTTCACCGTTATGTATGTATGTATGTCTATTTATCTATTCCCTATATGCAATTAGTTTATGCAGTAAATATACGAACTCACTTGTTGAATCAATTTTACTTTATTTCAATATAATGCATTAATTTAGAAGTTGGGCGCAGGTGGGTTATACACAACCGTGTTTCGTTGCAGTTGTTGTGTTTGCATTTCTTCTACATTATTTTGAAAATATAATTTCGTTTACATTTATGTTTTTATATAGCAGACTAGCAGTCAGTTCACCTCGTGACGATGGATGGACTTTTTTCGTATACAGGCTGATTCGTGATTCGTATTATTTTTCGTATAAAAAATACGCTTAACGCTGAATTTAATATTTTTAAAATTCTACGGTGTTTTTCACACCAAAATAATTTTTGGTAGGTAACTAACATGATATATATTTTTTATGGACGAAGGCGGCAGACGAGCATACAGTCCACTTGATTGTAAGTGGATACTGTCGTTCATAGACATCCGCGATACATGCCAACATTAGTCCAAAATCACAAACGTTGGCAGATACCCGTATTCGCTGCCTACCTTTGGAGATATAGGAATGGATTTGGAGAACTGCTAGGGAAAATGGGGAGGGATAGGATGGGAATGGGCTCTGGCACATCTCACTCAGTACCGAACACGTACGTACATTAAGGAAATAAAATAAAGTGGGGAATGCAGTACATTTCAAAGTAGTCTTCTGTGATTGCAGCGTGCACTCTACTCCTGCAGCTACCGTTGGAAGCTAAAATTACGCAATATTGTCAAACTGTCGAGAAAGAGAAATCGCAAGCGGATAGTGAATTTGGACAAAGATAAGTAATAAAGATAAAAGCAGCGGGATAAAAAAGATTAAAATTATATATGTTTTGGTGAAAGTTCAGAAAAGAGTCTTATATAGAACACGAGTTGCTACTTTTCTCTCAGACCTTTGACCTTTTATAGCTTCCTTTTGTTTAAAGTGTCAACGGTGGCTAACGGATTAACCTCTCTGGCGTCGCAATTACGGCGACAACAAATAATCGATCACCCACTTTACCTTTAAAAAAATATATTTCAATTAAAACCCCCACATACGTCATCTATAACCTATTTACAATCAGTTAGGAGCCCAATCAGGAATTATTTTCATTAATTTCAATCAAAATAGTGGACAAACTTAAGCACAATACGACTACGAATTCAATAGAAATAAAATGAAGTCTATAATGAAATTGGTGTCTGGTGTTTGATGTTAAGTGGCCGCCAATAAATCTTTCCTTGGTGTTTTCTTTTATATAGAAATCTAGTATTGAAAGTAATTGTCCTTAATGATGGGAAAAGAAAATTACTCTGAATTTGTCGATATTACAGCTGATTGTATAAAAAAATAGCTCCTGATTTGTAATTTCTTGATAAGAGTATGTGATTAGACCAGTGTTTGACTTTATTGGTCTTGGCGTTACTAGCTGTGAATCTATACATAATATAATTAAAATAAAATCGTAAAGAGCCGTATTTGTATATCAAATATTTTTTTAGAAAAGTCATTGCATCATTGCAGTGTAAAGTACATGTGATACAGAGCCCAAAACAGTTTTTTTTTGGATTTTTTGTCCGTCTGTCTACCTGTAAGTCTATCTGTCTGAACGCGTATAACACGAAAATCGCGGCACAGATTTTAATGAAACTTGACTTAGTTATTACTTATATACCGGGTAAGTATTTAGACTACTTTTCATTCAGATTAATTATGAAGTTACCAGGGAAATTATAAGTTCAAGCGAATGAAGTCACTGGGCATTACTACTCTTAAATTAAAATGCTTACGATTTCTTAATACTTAATTTCTATTATAAAGGGTGCTTTCGTTGACCTCGTAAAGCCCACAGATCGCTAACTTTTACCTAAACACTAAATCTAACATTCCAACGGACGGACAGCGTCTCATCTCGGCGTTTTTTAAAACTAAATTCAACGATTTAAGACGGATTAGATTCGCAAATGAAATTTAACCAAGCGAATAATTCGAATCCAATACCGAACTGGAACATCTCCATTTTCCGGCAAAAACTGTCAAAATGCTTTCATTTCGTTCCTACCGTCTCCTTTATCTCGGTTCGGGCGTTCATCGAAATACTATAAACGAGAGATAGCCCTTTTTACATCCGACCAATTTCGAAACGAGGCGTTTTTTCCTAACCCTATCTCGTATGTCCGCTATCAATTTTATGCGGATTTTTCCAGATTTTACTGTCCGGATCTCCGTTTACGATCTAGGATAGATTTTGATTGACTGCTAGAATGAGGTTATTGTCCTGTCTAGGCAGAATTCATAAAAAAACGGTAATAAAAATGTAGTTTTACTTTCTCATGGCCGATTAATAGTACCTACGCATAAAACAATTATAATACGTTAGGTATGTAAGTATACGATAGGTCAAACTAAAAGTCAAATTTAGAACTGGCTACTATACAATACGATAGAAAAAAACAAATTCAAATTTTGAAAATGGAACTCTCTGCTTGTCAAATGCCATTAAATTTTCAAAGCTGTCATTTGTTTTTTTTATTTCTGGCGACAATTTGAAAATTCAGTGAATTCGGAAAAATGAATTTAACAAGAGAACATTTTTCTTTCTATAATTTTTTATCTCTTCCGTTGCGGTATAAACCAGAAACAAAGTTATGAAAGACTTAAGTTAGCATTTACTGATGAAGCCCCATCCAGTGCCACTGTTTATAACTGGTTCAGTGAATTTAAACGTGGTCGTACCCACTTCAGTGATGATGTTAGAGAGGGGCGTCCTGCGGCGGCGGTATTGGTAAGAGTCCAGTTCAAACTATTTCACACGATCACCTACGGGTAACGAAGCTTTGTGGAATGGTGTCTCCAAATGCTTGAAAAATTCGACAATGGTCAATCAAATGCTGTTTTTGATATAGTGACAGTTGATGAAAGCCGAGTCTGAAACTGAGAGGCAATCTGCGCAGTGGGTCTTTCCTTTCGAAGATTTGCCGATGAAATTAAAGAAAGGACGAAAATATGTTGAAAAGAAGATGATTGCTTCTTTCTTTGACAGCTCGGCCCACTTTGCTACTATAACTTTAAAAAATAGAAAAACAGTAACTGCGGACAGGTGTGTGAACAGCTGCTTGCATGCCTTTTGTATGGAAAAAGTCAAAGAACGACGCAAACGAAGCAGAATGATCCTCCATCACGACAATGCCCTAGCTCTCTTCGCCCGACAAACTAAGTAATTTTTCAGTACTGTAAATGTAGAGTTAATGGTTCATCCGCCATACAGTCTCGACCTTGCGCCCTTTGATTTTTATTTATTTCCTAAAATTAAGAATTAATTCAGAGACCTACCTTTTATGTAAATAGGATTACGCAAGGAGTACTCAGGAGGGCCCCAAGTGGAGTTGACTGTCGTAAACCAATTTCCGTCAGATGGATTAAAATTTTGTGAAGTCCCGATTGACTTCTGTTACTGTTTACTACAAAAGCAATTAATAACTTTAAAATAAAGTTAGATTATGTATAGTTTGGCAATCGAGAGGTACAATTACGAAATATTCTAAACAGGGTAATTGACTGATTCTGATATTGATGTTTATGGCTTATTCAATAACTAAAGAAGAAAGGAAATTTATAATTAAAGTAGTTTTCCAATATTTATTAATGTTTATTGGCTATTTGCTGAGCTCTAAGAAGGAAATACTGAGGAGTTTGGAGAACAAAATAAAACTTTTTTTTATAGAAAGAAGTTTCCAAACGAGTCCACTTCGTTGTAAGTGGGTACTGGCGTTTATAAAAATCCGTGATATATGGCAACATCGGTCCAAAATGACGAAACGTTGGCATGCCTCGGATTGGAGATTTAGGAATGGATTTGGCGAGAAAGGGATAGGATAGGATGGGAATGGGCTCTGGTATATCTGACTGACTATCGAAACACGTGCGTACATTAGGGGAGTAGGTTAATCAGTAACGTCTACCGTAAAGTTCGTTCTACAATACGGGGTTCTTCAAGAAAGCTGTGAATAGGATTTTTCAAGGTCGGCGGCGTATCCGCATACCTTCTGGTGTTGCAGGTGACCATGGGCGGCGGTAACACATCACGTGGGACCGCATGCTCGTCTGCCTACTTCCATATACAAAAATGCAGTACTCTTCGGTGAGAGTTGGACAACTTGACCAGTTTAACCCTTTCTCTCAGTTCTAATATAAAAAAAAACGTTAAATAAATGGACAATGTGTTACTATGTAGATTATGCATGTAGTTATGTTGGGCACTAAGCAACTTTGACTTTTCGCCGAAACGTAACTTATCAGCACTACATCTTATTGAGTGATATCCCTGAAAGTTTCGCAATATGTTATGACTTTATATGATGCCTATTGCCAAGTTAATACAGTCTAATTTACCGTTTCAAACAACAGTGACAGACAACAGGCCAATGGTGAACTTTGTAAAAGCCGACCACGCTACAAGAATTGTCTTTACAAAGTAGCACAAAGTAAGTATCCCAATATAAATAATACACGGTATTGTATGTACACTTACTGTTAGTGTTGTAGATATGAGCACGCTGAGCACTTGAGCGGTAAGTCAGCGCTATTGAATTTTAAGAATCTTAACCTTAACCTTTTAGACTCGAGCTTTGAACCTCAGGGGTTTATGCCATCAAATGTTAAAAATTTGAACACGAACATTTAACGCTTGAATCACTCAACGCTCTAGCATCGAGCGCTCACCGGTCATATTTGCAACACTACCTACTGAATGAATGCACCATTTTCCGCTTCCACCGCATTCGGAATTTCCTCTTTGAGCTCTAATTCTGCAATTATTACGGAACAGAAATTCGTACTAAAATGTTGGGTCCGAAATCTTTGTGCATTTTTTCCGCATAGCTAATTACTGTAAACCTAATAAGTTTGCATTTTGTTATTTAGAAAAGAAAAATTGTTTAGGGAAGCCATAAGAAGATATAGATTATTTTTTTACATTTCAAGATGAGATTTTTTTTCTTTCATATAATGGCAATGGTGCAATTAGTACATTCTGCCAATGTCAAGTTTTTTTCATAATAAATAATTTCAAAATATAAAACATATCCCGTCAATGTCCCGTCGAAGTACCTAAGTTAGGAGTCGCTTAGTAAAACAATAGTAGGTTTACTGAGGACAGAAGAGGACTCCTTGGGAGCACATGAAAAACGCAGTCCTACAAGCTTTATTTGATTATCACAAACACCATACACGAAAAACACTTTGAAGGTTAATTGATATGTATTAATATCAAGTAGGGTAGATGTCAACCATTTATACACATCTACCCTCAAACGCAAGCGGAGTTGTTCTCCGCGCCCTCAGTGGCGAATAAAGCACGTAAAAACCTAAGTTACGTTTATCATTTGTGTTCCCGTATCTATCATTAATAAACTATCACTATTAAACCGCAAAACGCCTAATACATATTTTTACAATAATCGAACAAAAACTCAACTTCTCTTCTCGAGTTCCCGCTAATAAGTCAGAGGAGAATATTAATAAGAACCGTTACATTGTCACTAACCCTTTTATCGTCTACTTTTCGGCATGAATCCTCTCATGCACATTGTTCTGCGATGTATGGCCATAAAACGCCACGCTGCCCAAGCGAATAGATGAGTCCACTCTTTTAAAGGTGGCGTAGTTCCTCAGGGTTTCTGGTAGCGACTTTGTTAACAAACTAAGGTCTTGTTAATAATTAAGAATACAAGTAAAGATTTTTCAAAAAGAATAAGTATTATAATACCTTATTTACATGCAGCCACTACCGCTCGTCATCTCGCTATTTAGTTCCCAATATTTATCTGCGGCAGCGTCGAAGCGAGTGAGTGAGTCGAAACATACATTGCCGCCTCATACTTCTCTCATGTTCAACCTCCGCCAATGGAGAACGTGCAAATTGCTGCAGCGTCAGCGCAAAAAAATGCAAAAATACGTACATAAAACAGCAAAAAGATGTCATAGTGGAAATGGGCTGCAAGAAATGAGTAGTAAGAAAAAATACTTTATTTCAAATTCGTATTCCTTTTGTAAAGTCCGCCATTTTGTTCATCGGCCATTTTGTTCTTCAACGGAAACGCGTAATGGCGTTTCTCCGACCTTTGTTTGATATAAGTTGTGGCCATTAAGCGACTATGTTAATATATAAAATATTATGTCACAGTACGGAATCTCTCGGGACCACATGCCGGGGCTAATTGTACCGACCCGTATTTGTTGGCTGGTACTGATAGTGGGTCTCGGGCTTAAATCCAGCCATAGGATGATGGTGTAGTATGGTTCTGTACGTGAACCATCATGCTGATGGTCAATAAAAAGATTGAAGTCGCAGTGTGAAAGGTAGATTCCGATAATTTTAGTACGTTTTATTTATTTACTCTTTTTTCTAAATTATTACAAAGGTCGGACTTACCTTTACCTAACTTTTTTGCCCTACAGCATTATCTCCCAATCAACCTTTGGGCTAAAAATAAAAGATTTAGAAAAAATCTTTAAATAAATGTCATAGAGCTTTATATGCCCTATCCATCAACATATCATTTACTTTTATGATTGATGTTGATTTTTTCTCGAGGAGATTTGTAATTTTATTTTGTAAAAATCTGGTCTGAACGCCTAAAATTAATGGTTTTTGTTTACCTTTTATTTCTATGCTACGTTTCGGCACGAGTTACACCAGCCGAGCAGGTCACGAGTTGATTCATGACCATGTGAAACATTAAGTAATAATAAAAGGTTAACAAAAATCGGATTCAGACCTGATTTATAGTGTATGTTTATAGTAAAATGTCTACAAAACGCGAAAGTTTAAAATGATTTGAAATATTTACACCGTTTATAATTTTTGGAACTACGGAACGGATTTGGCTAGCTCTATCGGCTTTACCCAGATACTACAATTACAGCAATTGGCTTTCCGACTCTGCTTTCAATTCTTTACGAAGTGCTTCCGTGTAAGCATTACTTCTGTGTGCGTGAGGTATTTTAAATATTCATAATATAAGATTATATACTGCTTTTCATTATATTATGTTAATAGCTTGAGACATCGTAAATGGGGCAAGACGAGACAATTCATCCCCTACGCTTACGTCATCACCAACCCCTCGCAGAATGTTAGTACTGGTGTAATTATATTTCTATTACAGGGATGAGGGTTGAACTTGCAAATTCATGTAAGTTAATCTCAGTTATAATTTAAGTTTAGGGGTTCAGTTAAAACACAATAGCTCGAAATTGCTTGAGGTATAATAAGTGAATAAAATTCCCATTAAAACAAGCATTTGTTTGCTACTTCCTCTAAGAGTATTTTTAAACTGTTTGTTCAACTAGGATAGGAAGAATGATGACTGAATGCAAGAGAATGCTTTAAGGCAGAATTTGCCTTCAATGAAACAGAATTTAGTTAACTCAATCAAAAAACTTAAACAGAACAGAGTGAATAAAACAGAATTAATTAACAGAATTTAATTAACTCAATCAAAAATCTTTACCAGAATTGAGTGAATGATTTATTTATTATTCACTCAATTAAACAGAATTTAATTAAATCAATCTAAAATCTTTACCAGAATTGAGTGAATGATTTATTATTCACTCAATTAAACAGAATTAAATCAATCAAAAAACTTTAACAGAAGAAGAAGGCGGAAGACGAGCATACAGTCCACCTGATGGCAAGGGATCAGGGATAGACATCCGTGATACACGCCAAAGTTACTCCAAAATGGCAAATGTTGGAACGCCCCCGGATGTCCTGCTTACCTTTAGAGATACAGAAATATATCTGGAGAAAGGGCTGGGAAGATGGTCTGGGACAGGATAAGATGGGATGGGAATGGGCTCTGGCGTATCTCATTCACTACCGATATACGTACATGGGGGAAATAGGATAAAGTGTTAAATGCAGTACATTTCAAGGTAGTCTTCTGTGAGAGCGGGGTAACGTGGTCATTCGAACTCGCCCAGCGGCTGTTGGATTGCAGTGTGCACTCTCCCCCTCCCATATAAGGTTGGTTATTTATAACGCTTTGCTCTTTAACTGTTATGTTACAAATAAATAAATACATTTTTAACCTTCTTCATCTCGTCTTAAACACATTGCATTTTCATAACTCCTAACCCTTCTCAAATCTTTCCTATCCTCTCTATCTCCTATTCTTCTCAATACTTTTACCTGATAGTGGATCAGGTAAAACGTTTGTCATTGTCATGTCATTCATGACTGACGTTGGCATCACGGTTAGCCAGATTCGACAGTATTTACTTACAACCAGATACTTACAATCATTTCATGTAATACCCACTTCTATCTGTAAAAAAACTACTGTACCAATTTGGATAACAAAATACAACAGCGTAAGCTGCAATAAAATATCTCTAATAGATTCCAAGATTAATATGACATACAAATAATCAGACAGACAAATAGGCATACGGAAAAGTGAATGAAGCACGATTATGTTTATTCAGTATTTTTAAAGTCCGTTGACACCTTAATATTTCTGACGCAAATATCGCCCACTGCGCACCAAAATTGCTATAACAAGGTCTTTTATTGGCTTAGTTATGTTGTTCTTCGGCACGCCCCTTGCATGTGAAAAATCTCGCACTGGGTATTGATATTTTTGTACTTGCGAACAAAAATAGTTTCAGTAAACATTTTTGCTAAAAGTTTTGTCCACATTCACATCTACTATATCTATACATATAATAAAAATGTAACTGATCGCTGTCTGTACATGGAAGATATATGAGAAAAACTATTATTGGGGGCCTTTATCAACGCAATAGAACCCAAAACAATTATTGTTAGAATTTTTGTCTGTTTGTCTGTGCGTTTGTGCGCGCTAACCTCAGAAACGGCCTAACCGATTTGGGTGCGGTTTTCACTAATGTATTGTGGTAAGCTTCACTTAAAATTTAGTGTTTGTTTTATTTCAATCAGTTCATAAATAAAAAAGTTATAACAATTTAAAGACGGTGTTTATAAACTAAAGTCCGCGCGGACGAAGTCGCGGGCAACAGCCAGTAGGCAATAAATTAGTATTCAGCACCTCTATAGTCTTTGCCTATAAATATCCACTGTGTAGAAGGTATACCCTAACCGTAACCAGACCTTTGAAAGACTCGTGCACATTGTCTGGTGCTTGAGGGATGTCCTTAAAACGCCACGCTGGTCAAATCGGTTGATAAGTTCACTACTTTAGAGTTGGTGTAGTTCCTCAGGGCTAGTGGTAGTGCTTTGTTATCTCGTAGTTCCATTCTTAGGTCTGTTGGAAATCTCCGCAGAAGATAAGCTTACCTGTATACCTTTTATATTTATTTCATCTTGTGTGTGAACAATAAATTAATAAAACAATATGAATAAAAAAAAGATTTTCTTCACAGATTCTCAAACATGTGTACTATATAATATGTCCACGGCGAAAATTGTAAATCAATCTCTTAAATTCCTTCAGACGTCCCATTAAATTGGCTGGCCGCACGTCTCGCAGATAAGAAGTTTTTCCCCAAATGACAAACGACGAAGATCACTCGGCCATTTGTCCTGCGTCCGTCCACGCACGTCCTACCATCAAGATACCTTTATTGTCGGCGATTTTTCAAAACAAAATATATTAGAACCCTCATTTCCTTCCTTTTACGCTGGATTTTGTTCTGATATCGATTCGTGTATTACCTTTCGCATAAGCGGTTTTGTTTGATTGATTCCAAAGATTTCTTCGTCCCTTTTTGAGGCGTTTTTGTGTACCATCGAGGGAGATCGTTCGTTTGAGACATTGAGCGTGAGACAATTGATATTGAAAATGAAACCGTTGCGGATACATTCTAACGGATGCTATATAGTAGGTATACTGCGTAACTCGCCTCGCGAACACACATATCCAACATCACACACAATTCCTCGAAATTCCATTCATTCACAATGGTTTCACTTTTCTAAACTAATTTCTCTGAAGCTATTATAACAAAAGGGTTCCATGCGCATGGAACCAAAAAACGGCAAAACAGCGATTAGAAACTACCCGGACTGCTGAAAAAAACAAATGATCGAGATTATTAATAAAAAGAGCTAACTTAACGGTTAAAATAGTAACTAATTTATCATAAGGTAAACACTTACTCAATTGAGCATTACTGTGTAATCTAACATTCCACCAAATCTCTAAAGTAGACGCTCAGCGTCAACACAGAACCCCCCCCCCCCCCCCCCCCCACCCCCACCCCCCGATTTGGTCAAAAATATTAATAGTAAATAAATGTATCGTAAGCTAACGAGTAATTGTAATTATTTATACTTTTGGGAAACTAGGATCTAATCGAACTTTAGGGACATAGTATGGACACAGTGCACGCAGAACGTGCACGGCCTTATACGTTGTTACAGAGAAATCATCGAAACATAAGCTTTGCATCTGTGTGAGTGATTGCCGAATTATCCAATCCGATTGTCAAAATGGTTCGCACTGTACACTATCGGTGTGCACTCACACAAACGCAAAGCTCATGTCTCGTTGATATCACTGTAGTAACTTGTGGTAGAACGTCAATGTCTGCTCTGTACCTGTCAATCGTCTCCGCGCGACAAACTGGTACTTGTAATTAATCACGCGATAAAGTAGTAACCTAATATGGAAAACGAATGTAGTTTATTTACCCAACCTTCTACAGATGCTGTTCAATACGCAAAATAAAACCTCTGAACTAGCCAAGCTAGTTGTGAACCAAATTAATACACAAAATCTATGCGAACTGATTTTTGTACCGCGTATCCAGTTAAAAGATGAAGAGATTTACTTGAAAACATTCGTAAAATGATTGTTACTGTATTAACAAACACTTCTCAAAGGATACGAATTGATTCACGGTAAAGGCTTCTAAGGAAACAGTGTAATTGTGTGTAAAATCGACGAAGCAATGGAAACGGAAGTGTCTTTCCTTGGAAGCTTTCTTCATTGGTTCTTCCTTCCTTGATAACCAAAAGGCTATATTTTATCCTCAGTTTTCAGGGAAAACAAAAGATAAACGGCCGAAGATCCTTCGCAACACAGTCTGCTGAGTCGCTGTTACGACTCAGCAGATTATGTGTTGACATGCAGAGAATGGACATGGAGATCTTCAAGATTGCTCTAAAGAACCACTTACCATCATGAGGCCCGCTCACTTGTCTGCCATCTATTCTATAGAGACAAAAGGGGGTATATAGAGTTTTGGGTTAGTTCTGAAAGGGAACGTGCGATTTGAACCCTACACCTGACACTGTCTGTAGCGGAGGATTTTTTTTTTCTTTTATAGACTAATGGGCGGACGAGCAAGCGGTCTCACGTGATGGTAAGTGTTACCGCCGCCCATGGACACCTGCAACACCAGGGGGTATGCGGGCGCGCCGCCGACCTTGGAAAATCCTATTCACAGCTCTCTTGAATTACCCCATATCGTAGCTCAATGGAAAGACCTCTTGAGGCAGTTCGTTCCACAGCCTACGGGTTCGCGGTATAAAATAATGTAATTATAATTGCCCTTGTTACACTCTGACCAACTGAACCGATCAACTGGTTGATCCGAATCCGAATTCTGTAATGACATTTGTTCCCATGTAATGAACTGCTTGTACTGGTGTATCTTCTAACGGCTTTGTTAATAAAAATTCAGTTCAAAATTAAGTTTTACTAACTCATGAATTCATCAAAAAAAAAACCTTAGTTAAACTTAAAAATACACAATTTATATGAATAAATTTCACAATTTATCTTAACTTCTCCATAGCATGCTCAAGTGTAATTTCGTTATTTATATATTGCAGCATTATGTGCCTATTGGCTTCATCTCGCAAAATATATCTTTGATTTTCATTTAGTTGGCAACTGGATTTTATTAAAGTTCTCATTTTTTTTATGGACGAAGGCGGCAGATGAGCATACAGTCCACCTGATGGTAAATGAATACAGTCGCCCATAGACATCCGCGATACATGCCAACATTAGTTCAAAATGACAAACGTTGGTACGCCCCCAGATGCGCTGCCTACTTTTGGAGATGCAGGAATGGATTTGGAGAAAGGGTTGGGAAAATGGAGAGGGATAGGATGGGAATGGGCTCTAGCACCTCTCACTCACTACCGAAACACGTACGTACATTGGGGAAATTATCATTATCAACGATAACGTTTAATAAACGTAATAATGTCACGTTTTCGTTTAAACGTTTATTCAGGTTGGAATGGAATGAATCCAGTACATTGTTCGTCCGATGACGAAGGCCAAAAATGCTGATATTGTCACGATGATTGCGTTTTTAAGTACACGACCCACATATGCCACAAATTTAGGCCTTGATAGATTACTTTCGATTACATATTAGATTGCAGATTCATATTCTTCAGGTCTATTTTTTATTTTAATCTATTACTTTATTTAGGAAACAAACGAATACTTAATATGTGAACCTAATTATTAAAAATATTTTAAGTAGATTCCACAAATTACTAATATACCTACTGTATTTGTGTGTGTGTGTTGTGATTAGTAAAATTAGGTAAGTATGTAATATTTTATCAATGTCATAGTGCACAATTTAATTCAAATTAAAAACAAGATAATTACAAGAAAAATTAAATAAAGTAACGAGTCATAATGTTATATAAAAATCTCTGGATTTCAATTAGTTTATAAAACTCAATATTGCTTGCAAGTACCTACATAGTAATAATTTTGCGAAAGAGGGTATGTTTACAATATACCGAATACGCAATGCACGATAAAACAGTAAAAAATACAAAACCTTCCAAGTTATTTCCCTCTTTCGCCTCACTTGGGGCGAACATCCCATATTTCACGGTCGGTTCATTTTACCCCGGTCTCCTCTTAAAAACAGGACGCTATAACTAATTCGCATGTGTTATCATATATTAAGAGCACAGAGGAGAATAATTGCATGCATTTCTCATACGCGTGTTATATAATAGTGCTGTGAAATTAAAAGGATTTTTTTGGTTGAATTATAGACTTTACTTAGCCATTTACATTTAAAGGCACGATATTATTCATAGAAGAATGATGACAAACGAGCTGATAGTACACTTGATGGTAAGTGGCCACTGTACCTCATGGCATCTAGTTTTTTTTTAATAAAAGTGATGGTAGGGAAGCGGGGACGGGCAACATGATGATGAGACACGTTTACTAGGGGAGGCCTGTGCCCAGCAGTGGGACGTTATGGGTTGATTTTTTTTATGTACGAAGCGGCAGACGAGCATACAGTCCACCCGATGGTAAAATATATCGAAGTTATTCTCAATAGCTCAGTATTTATACAATATTCAGATTGACATAGTATAAAAAAATATGAATGTTATTATGAAGGTTTAAATTAATCATATGAAATTACACGGTATCGACCGAATTTTCTAACCGCGCATTTTTCTGATTTAATTGACATTTATTTATTTAAAACTTTATTGCACCAAATACTCGTACAATGGGCGGGCTTCATGCTAAATGACAACCTTCCAGCTTAAAGCCAATCTTCAGGTGAGGAAAGATAATACCTAACGACTGCGGCGACGCGGCCGCGGCCGGCGATGATGTCAAGGAAGGAGCAAAAGCCAAAGGAAAATAAAAATAAACAAAATCCACATAATTATACGTACACATAATGATATGTATGTATTTATTCACAAAAATATCAGTATGTATGAAAAATTAAATACTATTTAAAAAAACGTTTTCTACAGAAACAGATTCGTGGAAGTTGAATTTAGAAAAAAAAAATTGTTTGTATTGTCCGTAATTATAAGTCTGATTGTAAGCGAGTACTGGTTCATGAACATTTCTGTGATCACGCCAATGTTTGTCAGTAATGATGAACATTGGCACGTCCACAAATGCAACCAGCATTTATGAAAACATTTTTTATTGAATTTGCAGTTGAAATTCATCTGTTACGAGTAGGTACGTTCGGTCACAGAGAATCGGAGTTTTGATTGACAAAGCGTCTCTCTTGTTACCTATTCTCTTTGAAGCGCAATTATGACGTTGCGTCGGATAATATCCGACATTTATCATACAAAAATAAATCAATATGAGCCAAAATTGACAGATTGATTTAACGGATTACAGACAGGGGATCTATATTAATTGTCCCTATACATCCGTTTATGCCTAAAAGTCTCATAGGTATAAGCATTACTAAGGCGACAAATTACATATCCTTAGACGGTAACCATCAGAAGGTTTAACGCTTGACAATTTTTATATATTCGAAATAACGAAAAAAAAAACAATGTCATCTAGCAACTTTAACTGATATCTGGCGGTTAACGATACAATGAAACGAAATAGTTACTGGGTGATTAGTTCATAGATGTATTCTCAAGAAACTGTATCACATAATTAGATATAATTCTGATAGATATTAGATCTCTTAGATATTAGATTAGATATAATTCTGTGATCTGAAGTGGCAATGGTCAAACTGTATCTTCTGCAGAACTTATAGTGTACATGAATCCTTGAATGACGACGAGAAGAAGTTTACCGGTAGTGGCTGGATGAGAAAAGCGGTATATCGTGTCTGGTGGTGAGTCTTGGGAGAGCTCTATATCTAGCAGAGGAGAGACATAGGCTGAGGGAATGGATTGGAAACCTTAGTACCTAAGTTAGGTATGTACATCATTACGTAGCAGTCTCTATGCAACTGAGAAGCTGCGAATAAATTTATTTGCTAAGTTTAATTAAACTAATCATGAAGGGGAATGAAACAAAAGACGATGGGAAAAATTGTATGGATGTCGTGCCAACCCACCAGCAAACATAAAATTGTATAGATGTCGTGCCAACCCACCAGCAAACATAAAATTGTATAGATGTCGTGCCAACCCACCAGCAAACATAAAATAGTATAGATGTCGTGCCAATCCACCAGCAAACATAAAGTTGTATGGATGTCGTGCCAACCCACCAGTAAACATAAAATTGTATAGATTTCGTGCCAACCCACCAGCAAACATAGAGTTGTATGGATGTCGTGCCAACCCACCAGCAAACATAGAGTTGTATGGATGTCGTGCCAACCCACCAGCAAACATAGAGTTTTATGGATGTCGTGCCAACCCACCAGCAAACATAGAGTTGTATGGATGTCGTGCCAACCCACCAGCAAACATAGAGTTTTATGGATGTCGTGCCAACCCACCAGCAAACATAGAGTTGTATGGATGTCGTGCCAACCCACCAGCAAACATAGAGTTGTATGGATGTCGTGCCAACCCACCAGCAAACATAGAGTTGTATGGATGTCGTGCCAACCCACCAGCAAACATAGAGTTGTATGGATGTCGTGCCAACCCACCAGCAATCATAAAGTTGTATGGATGTCGTGCAAACATAAAATTAGTGGCAATGTATTTGTTATATATGATCTACTATAATCGTTACATAATTATTAGTTTGTGTACTTAACTTTGTGTTTTAAGCAATAATAATGTTGTGTTTTCCTGTAAATACGAGTATAGTAACATTATGAATTAGATTTAAGTACCTATATTACCGAATATAAGCTAGATGTATCCTATTTTGAAGATACTTTTAGTAAATTAATAAATAAGCCGTTGTACTCGTAACTGCTAAAGTAGTGGCAGTCTTTTACTAAATTAAGAAATAATAATAAAAACAGGGTTTATATCATGACACTAACTGCCTACGGTTTTTACACTAACACTATCTATGAGATAAAAGCTTTCATTTGAGGTATATCTCTAATGTATACCTATACCTTTCGCACTTTGAGAAGAAATAAAAATGATTATTAAATCATGTGAAACTTGCTGTTAAATATTAGCCAACACTACCCATTTCAACTCGTAGAGAATTTTACTTATTTTTTTCCATTGCGTAAACAAAAAGTCCGTGTTGTGTGGACCAAATTATACAGACGAAGAACAGATCTAAAAAACGGTGTAAAAAGTAACACTGCACGCGCACTGGACTTTTATTATTCCCAACAAAAGTGTACGCGATTACTTTTTAAATTATTCGCGGAGGACGAAGCACAAAGCCATGGTAACATTGTCATGCATTTCGTAGAGTTATTTGCAAACGAATGATCTCGCATCAAAGTGGTTTATGCTAATACGGTGTTGGGATCTGGGGATCGCGCTTTAAGGATCTCCTGTTGGGTGTGGTCGTAATGAAGGCGGAAGATATTTTTAGGTAGGTATAGCTGGTAATAATACATTTGGAAGTCTAGTCTTGGCCGGCTTCAGAATAGTACCACTCCATTTCTTCCTGCAGGTGTCGTACAAAGCGGCTGAGGGATACCAAGGCCGCTACCACAATCCCTGAAGAACTACACAACTTCTAAACGAATGTACTCGCTAACCCGCCTGGCCAGAGTAGCGTTTTAAAGCCAACAAGACAATGTGCATGCCACAACCAAGAACTATATTGAAGATGTATTCAGAATCAGACATAATAAATAAACTTGGTCACATCGATCGTTCGGGTTTCCTCACGATGTTTACCTTCACCACTGATATAGTGATAATTTTAGAAATCTCTTCTTAAGTTCTGTTCTTGTTCTTAGTTCAAAAGTACGGGCCGAGTTGTGAACTCATGACCTCGGGCTGCAGTCGGTGACAATTTATGATATGATTATGATTATAGTATTGTAAAATCCATATCACATCATACTAATTTATAAATCAGAATGTTTGTTTGTTTGATATTCAATAATGCCTCAACAAAGCAATGGCTCATAACACGGTAGAAAAAATACTAGGCCAAGGAGAAATTCATTCGTTACAAAAAACGTTGTATATAAGATATGTTTCTCGAATATGAGCTGTGATAGTACCTCTAAAACAATTTCAGCTGAGTGAAACGAAATCTAGATTAAGGAAGACTAGTCTCTCCTACAAGACTCGTGAATGAGGGTTGCCCTATCTGAGTGCAAGCTTTGACAATTAATCATTATTGTTTTGGATGGGTTCCAAGATTCTTAGATCTTTAAATCATTAAAATATGTGTACCTACAAAAGTATAAACATATTTTAATAGGTATTTGTATATAATAACAGTCATATAGCTATAAGTAGGTATATCGATTTGTTTTTAACTTTGACAAACAATTTTGATTGAAATGTCATATTTTAATTTTTGATGAACTTAAGGCATTTACCAAACTACTTGGGTACTGTAGTCGTAATTTTGAAAAATTACATATTTTGTAGAATAGAACGATCAAATTATAACGATGTTTCGTCTAATTAGTGAAGTTTGTAGTTTGAAAAAGACCGAAAAAGATAGATATAATATAATTGAAATTAATCTCTGTTTTACGTTGTTCGTATCGCTTTTGTAATCGCTTTCGAATAACTTCCGCGCCTATTTAGGCTGTACCCTTATAAAAGCAGGATTCGAGTGTGTCGCGAAATTCTTTTGAAATGACAGCGTAATTTACAAAACATGGAAAACAATTTAATAAAGTGAATTCTCTAATGCTTCATAAAATGTATTCTGGAAAATCATGACTTGGTAGGTACACAGATTCTGTTTAACTGCTATTTATTTTATCGAGGACATGTCTTCTATATATATTCTATTTGGAGACGTATATAATATGTAGTAAGTCGTCCATGTGGTGTCTTCCCATCTCTTCTCGCGGGTGTAGCGAAAGACGACCGACTCAGGGATAACAAAGCCTCTACCACAGGGGTGCTCAAACTTGAACTGCTGGCGATCTACCTCAATATTGTTAGACTACGATCGATCGGCTCTGAGAGGCTGCAAGTATGTGTGATGCAGGATTGCCGTCTAGGTAGGGTGTATCGTGGCATAGATATTAGTTTTCCGCACAATATGCATTTTTTTAGTCAAGGTAAGTCGGTCGATCGCGATCGATCGTTTGAACACCCAGGGGTGTTCTACCACAACACCGCTTCTACTAAAAGAGTGGTTTCGCCAACCCGCTTGGTCAGCTTGGCAGTCAGTGTGCTTGAGGAGACCCATGTACAGCATTGGGCGGCAAAAAGGCTGGTTATGGTATTGATTATGGTTATATCATTGGATAAATGTAATTCCCGATGGAAAAACCACTCCATCGGTTTAAGATCAGTATCGTTAATATATTTATTCCGAGCAGCAGTCTCTAAAGTTAAGATTGCTAAAGAGATAGCTAACCAAGTATTATCGCATCTATTTGAGTTTGAATTCTCAACCGTTTCAATTTAATATATATATATATATTCTATTTTTATTTGAGATAGTGAACGAGCTTATATGACTTTCAAGCAAAAATAAATATATTCTTTACAGCTATAAAACTAATAATAATTAGAAAAAAACTAGCTAAAAACTAGAAGAGGACTCCTTGGAAGCACACGATAAACGTAGTTCTATGCTCTTATCTGATTATCACAAACATCACGCAAAAAAAACACTTTAAACTATCACTACCTATTAAACTACAAAACGCATAATTGTGTAAAAAACTTAGATGTTTGGGTGCCGCATGATGTCACTAACAGAAACGTGGTGAATAGAATTTCCATATGCGAGATGTTGCTAAAACGAAATGGAATCGATCCATTTCTGAAGACATTGGTAACAGGTGATGAGAAGTGGATCGCCTACGATAACAATGTTCGAAAACGATCTTGGTTTAAGCGAGGTGAGCCATCACAAATAGTCCCAAAGCCAAGCCTCACTGCGAACAAAGTCATGTTATGTATATGGTGGGACTGGAAAGGCATCGTGAATTACGAGCTTTTGCGACATGGCCAAACGATTAATTCTAATGTCTACTGTCAGCAATTAGTAAAATTAAAACAAGCACTTAAGAAAAACGCCCAGAATTAATGAATAGAAAAGGTGTAAATTTCCATCACGACAATGCTCGACATCATACATCTTTGATGATTAAATAAAAATTGGTGGACCTTAAATTGATGAAAAGTTTTAGTGTATCCTCCACACAGTGCAGACATAGCCATCTTCGGATTTTCATTTATTCCGCTCTTTACGAAATTCTTTAAATGGAGTACAATTACATTCAAGAGAAGTCTGTATAAACCATTTAAATCAGATTTTCGAAACCGCAAAATTTTTATAGCGATGGGATAATGGCTCTACCAGAAAAATGGCGAAAGATAGTCGAAATAAATGGACAATATTCCGTTCAATAAATATTTATGTAATACAAAAAAATCTTAATTATTTTCAGTATAAAAAGCCCGCGAACTTATCCGATTACCTATGTCTATGTCTAAGTCTAAGTCAAAGTATGTCTAAGTCAAAGTCATACTAATATATTAAGCCTACCATATTTCATTTTCAGGTGTCAGACACGTTTATATCGATCATCATGATCACCAGGCGACGAGCACTTTCAATGTTAAGGTGATAACAAGGTTCGACGTTAATCATGACAAATCGTCTGTGGATCAGATATATTTGCTTTTATTTTTAGCCTGACATCTATACAGCCTAAAAGACATGTATAGATGTCAGCCTAAAAAATGGTAACAAATGAAATATTTTTTTAAATAGTCATTGCAGCGTAAAGTACGGGTGATACAGAGTTCAAAACAACATTTTTTTTTGTTTATTTTTGTCTGTCTGTCCGTCTCGTCTGTCTGAACGCGCATCTCCCAAAAGTCGCTAGTCGGATTTGAATGAAACTTGGCATAGTTATAACTTATATGCCCGGTTAACATTTAGGGTACTTTTTATCCAGATAAATTACTATTCTTCTACGGGAATCACAAGTTTACGCGAACGAAGTCGCTGCCACCGCTAGTTTGAAATAAAATCGATGTATACTTACGCCACTCGTGACGAACGCGGCCCACGAGATTTTGAGTGGTTTGAGCGGTGGATGGTCGTTGTCATCACCGTCAATGGATACTTCCAACGTCAACAAAAATCTTGCGAAATTCTGTCCACAGCTCTCCTAAGGATGCCGCTGTCGTAGTTTAGTGAGCTCAGTAGGCAGTTTAACGCAGTTTAGTAGATTTAATAGTCAGTCATTAGTAGGCACGCATGCATTAGTAGCAGTTTAGTGCTGACTGGGTTTAGTGATTTAATTTCAGTCAACGAGCTATAGAGAGAGCTCTGCTCGAAGTTCCATTGCGGGATAGGATCCAAAATGAAGGTATTAAGTAAAATTGCATTCAAGAGAAGCCTGTATAAACCATTTAAATCAGTTTTTCGCTCGGAAACTCTAAAAAAATTATAGCGATGGGATAATGGCTCTGCCAGAAAAATGGCGAAAGATTCCGTTCAATAAATATCTATGGTAATATAAAAAAAAGTCTTTATTATATTCAGTATAAATAGGCCGTGAATTTTTCCAACTACCCATTAATTATGAGTTTACACAGTAAGTGAGAGTTTTCGGAGCCCCCATACACTGAGTGAAATTTGTATGGCGCCTGTAATAAACTCGAATTCTTGAGTGGTTTCACGTTTAAATTGAAAGTATACATGTTACTATAAATAAATGTAATTTAGATAATAAAAAACGACTTGAAGATCAATACAGCTTGTAATTATAACCAGAAGTCTAATTGTCTGATTAGCAGATATTAGAGTCTCGGTTATACATGAAATTTCTGTGTGCTTCTTATGCCTGTTGCCCATCTACTCTAATCATTCTCAACTTTTAACCTCTTCGTTTTTTCGAGGACCTGTATCGGAGAGAAAGCTACAAGTGGATTCTGTAGCCCAAAGACATCAGCGATACCTACCTGCCAACATCCGTTATAAATGGCAAACTTTGGCAAAATTTGGCTCGGCTAAATATCCTTACAATACTAGTAACAAATTAAGGGTGAGAAACTTCTGAAAATGAGACCTAAAAGTACCTAATTTACCCTTCAAAGTGCCCGGAAACATTAAATTGAAGAAAAAGATTTTACTAACAAATCTAAACGAATGCGCACCATTTATTTAAATTGTTCCCGTTCTGTCTTACGGCCCCATAAAAGCATTGAGATTATAATATTAAAACACTTTACGGATCCAAAGTGACCTTTATATGTCTATTAATAAGGATTATTTTTGGTCGGTAAGTTGTTGTACAAGTCCTCATACGAGGGATGTGGCTAAATGGCACTTATTCTTCGAGGTCACCGTTGTCAAGAAATGAAGGTAGTTTCGACTTTGAGAGACACGCTTTTCGGTATGCATCGCATTTTTGTTCAATTTATATATAAGCGTCAGGCAGAAAATAGCCGCACCTACAGCTTATATTTATAGGCATTGTGCTGCTAGGCAATTTACTTGAAGTATTTATATTTAAAAAGGCAAGGAATAAAATACACACGAAACGAAAGAACTAAAGAGAGTAGCATGTCGCAGGATGCGGGCCAGCACCAACATAATCCTGATGGTGGTCGCAAATAGGATTGAGTAACAGTTGGTTTCCAAAAAAAATAGTATGTCAGTTTGTTTCTTACTAACATGGTTTATAAGTCTCTTACTAACCGGACTTTATAAAAATAAATAATAAAAAGGCCTTTCCTCTAATAAATAGTTCACCGCCCGCTGGCTGAGGTTCCGTCTCGCACCAATCTCCAGCGCAGTGCGTCAATACCGCCGTCCATATGGTCGGCGGTAGCGCCTTAATATTATAATTACATTAATATTAATATATATTACATTAATGAAATTGTAAATGTACGTAATAACTATGCAATACAATCACCCATTTCAGAATCCACTGCGAGGCACTTGCCGCCTTAAGCACATTTTCTTGAGCATAAGTATATATGTATATGGCTTAAAACGTCACGCTGGTCAAACTGGTTGCCTGGTTGAACGCTTGTGGTAGCGTCTTTGTTATCTTAAGTCGCTAAGATCTTTAGAGATGGGGCGGTATTATTCTATAGTCGACGTACACCACAAAGCACGTGACGATATGGCTGTATTGCTTTGTTAGAATTAATTGTTTTTGGATGTAGACTAAATTTATTGGAGAAAAAGTCCTGCTTTGCTAGTTTAGAAACGGGCGCTGCCCTTTCTAGAGATGCGTGCTTACGATCATCCTGAATAATAACCGTGACAATAGAGACAGATTCCCTTTGAAGAATCTGAGGAGAATCAGAGGCTTCCCTATTATTCAGAACAAAAGGTCTACTATTTCTTTGTTACTCAACTACTTTGAAATCTCATCAAGCAGCAGAAATGGGGGGTGACACGCAATAAATTTTAATCAACGACCAAATTGCTTTGGCAATTGCCGCCCTTTGTTTTTCTTTTGTTCTGACATTAGTCTTGGAGATGTCTTACGAGGATTTTATTTCGGAGCGAAATTTAATATCGTCTGTGACGATCTTAATTAAAAATTGCTCCGTTTATTAGGAGGTAATTTGTAATTTTTTATGCCTTGAATTTTGTCTGAGTTATTTCTGTGTGGCAAAACGGAAGGTATATACGAAATTTTTATATTGGCATTTTATTTTAAATTACAAGTTGAATTTCCGTTTGAAGATGAAATTCTTCAATTAGTGCGTCTTGCCAGTCACAAAGTATGGTGCCGACACGTGAACTCTGATGGTAAGCCTTTTCCATAAGTTCAAAGTAGCTCAGCGAGCAATGGGGAGAGCTTATCTAATTTATATTATTTTATGTTCTACATAAATAGCCAAACTCTTTAAAAAATGCAGGATTAAAATATAAAATAAAGGATTCATAAATAATTCAAAAACGAAAATAATGCAACACGGTTTTATTTAATATTTATTATTATTATGTGAAATAGATTATGTAGTCGGGGACAAGTAAACTACCAATATAAATTAGCGGATTTATTATAAAGAATAACAACGCGTACTTTAAATTCAAGTTGTCACGTGGCACTTGATAAAACATTTTATTAAATTTTATCAACTTCTGCTGTCCTGTTTTTTTTCCTCCAACACAATGAAATGATCCTTATAAGAAACTGAGTCGATCAACATTAAAAAAAAAAAAAGTCAATTTTATTCGTTTTTATGGACAACTCACGCTTGACCAAAAAATTGACTATGCCAAAATTGTTTCCACAAAAAAAAGACCCAATGGTTCCTAAGACAGTTTCCCTGTATCTCTTATGGTTTCAGATTTTCCCATACTGTCCCATTTAAAAAAAACACCCTGTATATATATATATATATATATATTAAAATACATATAGTACGTTATATCACTTGGATTTGTAATGACAAAAAGAAATCTTCCAATACTCGTTAGCTTTACAAATAGCTCGCTTTCAGCTTAAAGTATATCGGTTTTCAAATAATTTATTGACTTAACTTATTTATCAATCCACTATAGATTGATATAATGACTGCACATAATTGAAAATTATTCTTATTAATTTTATTTATAGTACAGGTGGCAGACGGGCGACAGGCCACGTGATGGTAAATGGTTACTGGGGGACTTTTGGCGGGAATTCGACAAGTGTAGTCGAGAGTTTTTGGTTGATTAATATAAACAATGTATATTATGGATATTGTGATTTAATAGTGATAGTTTATTAAAGGTTCGTAGTGCTTTTTGTGCGTAATGTTTGTGATAATCAAACAAAACTATATGAATTAATGTGTGCTTTCAAGGAGTCCAACTCTTGTCGTCAGTACTATGCTAACTCATTTTCACGAGACTGGACATTGACGAGATGCGTCAATGTCTAAAAACGATACTGGGGGTCTACTCTGATTTTACGATTCCGATGTTTCGGGCCCGACCGAAGTTCCAACGAACGAAGTGCTATAACTCTACTCTCACTTTCCTTCGTTCGTAGCTCTATATATCGTGTAGTACCAATTATTTAAAAGGTGAGATATTGTTATCGTCAAATTTGACGTTTGACC
Source organism: Sesia apiformis (assembly GCA_914767545.1). NCBI lineage: Eukaryota > Metazoa > Arthropoda > Insecta > Lepidoptera > Sesiidae > Sesia > Sesia apiformis. Next base: position 2,050,271 of record OU611964.1, read on the forward strand.
TCCAAGTATCTCCTGCCGAAATCTATATTTCGATTGTTGTCTCGTGCGATGGGAGTAGTTTCAAATGTCAAATTAAGTTCGTTCGGGCGGATATATCGCAGTGAATATTTTCGTGGTAGGAAATATTGGACGAAACTTCGTTTTTCGTGTTTTCGGAGTAGACCCCCTTGGCACAATGAGCTTATCGGAGTGGGCCGCCCACCTTGGATATAAGTGATCCTATTAAAATGATATACTCGAATGTAATAATAATAAAAAACTTGGTTTAAATACCACTTTCGGCTTCTAATGATAGATTGGGTGATTAGTCTAAACCCTATTCATGAATAAATTTAAAAACCACAAACCACACTAGAAGTTAGTTACATTATGACGTCACAATATCCACTGATTGCCATCGATTTCTCTCGTAACCTTAAGACGGTTCCCGCATGATTAGTGATCCTTCAGCTTCGGTGTAGGGTAACCGGTACTCTAATCGGCTTAAATCCGAAGGCCTTTCAGTTTGTTAATGAGATAGATGAAATAATGGGGTCGGAGACGAATACAGCTTAGGTGAAGACGTAAAATACATTTAAAATGTGCACATAGGTTCAAAATGAGCGCTGAGCGCTTAAGCACTAAGGCGTGCTAATGAATCTTAAAAATCTTAACCTTAAAGGTGTTAGATTCGAACTTTAACCTCAAGAATTTAAGATTTACGTTCGCTCAACGTTCGAACGTGGAAATGAAATTTCGAATCCAAAGTGGTTTGAGTTTGTTGTATATGAATCAAATTGGTGCAATAGTTTAAAATTGGTGTAGAAACTTAAAAAATCTCAAAAGTAAATCCGTGGCATATACATACACAGGTGTACAAGTATGAAATGCGGATTTTTTTTCCAAATTCTAGTTGAAAATTCGGAAGAATGAGAAAAAGTGGTTTATTCAAAGTATGTTCCATTGCTAGTTACACATTTTTCCCATCTTTCGGGTAATTTGTGGATACCACGCCAATAAAAATCTTCCCCTTTTGTGGTATCGTGGTAAACACGATGCATACATGTCGACCAAAGCCGACCTCTTTGGTCGAGCTCCTAATTTGATTTATTTAATTCTTTTTAAGTGTGTTCTTTTTATAAGTTTTGCTTTTGTTATTTTTGATATATCTTGTAAACAAATTTTCAGTACATGGACATGTCACTAGACTAGAAGGAAGTTCTTACCATATTATAATTTACACCGTTTTAATTTTAATATCCTGGTTTCCTCTCAAGGTGACCCCAACGCAGGAGAAGAGCTTCCTCCTAATTGATAGCTTTTTCCGACAGGAGAGCTTCCTCTAACTGGAGAGCATTCCTCCAAACATGTATTGAATACGTCTAGTGCAGTTTTATCTAAAACATAAGTACGGATAATAGCGAAATCTCCCAACCGACAGTCGCATACAGGTTTGTGTTGTATGAGATAGGCGGTCAAAAATCAGGAAAGTTATTTTGTGTTCAAAATGTTTCGCGAGCTTAGATAAAAGAATATTAAATATTGTTACAATACATCTACTATTTTGATAATAATTTCTTTAATTAAGAAGTCAAACTCCTCCGAAAGCGTTGAGCCAGTTTATTGTAACGTTCTAAAAACGCGATTCTTTTTGAGAGTATCTCTTCTATTTAGACAGAAACGTCTCACACAAACGCCTCACGCCTTTTCTTGTAAATTAAAAATACTTTTAAAGTTTTCGTATCTCACTTGGACATTAATAGCACTTTTAGGACATTAGTAGACATAGTCTCTTTAAGACTGTCGCTAGATATCATAAAATTCAATACGCGGCGTTTGATCGCGACACTGAATCCTAAAACAAATTTCAAATTCCAAGATCAATAATAATTTATTCTCACGTGATTACATTTCTAACCTAAGTTTGCGTGCGGACATTTGCGTACGAAGTAACATACGTGGTCTAAAAGGCCTAGGTTTAAACTATATTATTCACTAAAAGTATAACGGGTACTTGATGCATTTATATGCATTGTGCTTTGTTAATCAAACGCTATTTCTCAAGGTTTTCTAATTTTTTGCAGGAATTTTAAATTTCAAACACAATAGTGTTTAAAATTCCTGTTTAAAAGTGTTTAAAAGTTTTAAAATTAAAATTCCTTTAAAATTATAGGTAATAACCTATTATAAAAATTTATGACACTACATTTATTATAAAAATACATGACTTGTACCTTCGATATCCATTACAAAAAAAATATCGATGATGTACAAAACACTTTTAGAAATCTCCACACAAACTCAACACCAATTAACTGGTGTAAATAATAAACGTGATAATCATTAAAAGGCCTAATATACTAAGACAAAATTGATAATTGGTATGTTAGCTTTATATAACACTAGCTGTTGCCTGCGACTTTGTTCGCGTGGTCTTCAAGTAACATAATCTTCTTATACAGAAATCTTCGCGGGCGAGCGCACAACAACTCACCAAAGTTTCATCGCAATCGGATGAATGGTATAGCAACGCATACGGGACAAACAAATATATATATTCATGTTTATATATATACACCGATATATATAGATTGTAGTGCAGTTATTATTATTAGTTATCAAAAAATAGTTGATCAAAACACATCTTAGAATTTGGATTTATGGATTAAACAAATTAATTAATTAATTAATTATTTAAAAAGTGTCAAACACCTTTTACCACCTAAAGTCATCCGTGTTCCTCCAACCTTTGCGGCTTCTTTAACAAGTCTGAAATTACTGAAAACGTTCCAATTCAGCCAGGAACAATTAACAAACCGTCCTTTAATCACGTTTCCCGGGCAAACGGGGCAACTACCACAAAAGCTTTTACCACGGTGTAGCTAATTGACAGTAGAGAACCTTCACACGAAAGTTTAAATAACATCTAACGCATACTGCAATGTCGATTATTCAACATCTTGATTTTCTTTAGAGAACCGTGTTTTATTTTCTTTTAAATAGAAAAAAGTACATAATTTCCCATTCCTCTGAATACAGAGCTTAATAAGATAACAAAACTATTCTATCCTATTATACTATCCACACCCCATTAGATTCCATTTGTCTCATCGTATGGTGGAGTGTAATGATATAAAGGAATTGAATTCTTATTCCATTCTCTCCTCATTGCTAATGGACAGGAAAGAAAAAAACTCCGCACCAAATTGTAGGACGTTTAATGAATAGAAGTCAAAGTCGGGCAAAACGTAGTTTGGGTCTATATCTCGGTTAAGTTTCAATATTACCCAAATCGGTTTAGCAGTTCCAAAATTATGGCAGTGTTCAAAATTGCTACTTAGAAAGTTTTGCGACAAAGAGTTTTTATCTATGGAACACACTGGTTTTGATGTCAATTAAAACTATGATTGTCTGTGACATTCCAAATTAAAATATCCCTCCTTATTTTTTTATGAGCTGAATCAAAATATTGTGTCTCATTAAAAAATGGACATTCGACGGGAACATTTCCGCGCTATGATTTTGTATGGTTTTAAAACTTTTTAATGTTCCCGTACGTATATATAGTTGGATAGGGCTTGGTAAATGCCTACAACTTTTGTCCAAACACTGCTGTTTTTTTGTAAAACGTACGGAAAATAGTAATATCTCACTTCCAACTGGCGCTGTCATCGGTCTTTTGTCAAATCCTGACTCATAAACCTCTAAAGTAGGAGGCACATCCATAGGCATGCCAACAGTAGCATTTTTATAATAGTCATGCCAAGCCATTCATTCCAATATTCCTAACTCATTGTTTTACAAGTTTTAATTAAGTGTTAAGCCGATATCTGTGATAATTTCTTGCAAATCTATACTTATGAAGTTTCTCTGTATAAAATCGTCAGAAATTATATATAGGTAGAATCTCCATACCTCCTTGAGCAGTTAAGACTTCCATGTCCGCGTCTTAGCTCTCGAGAGAAATCTGTTTTTGACCCCCCCCCCCCCCCCGCCCCTAAACCCGACCTAAATATGCTGTTAATTCTTAACTCGTGTATAGTATAATAAACGGTTTAGTGAATTAGACTATTTCATCTTTTTTCGTACAATAGGTGGCAGTGGCATGTGTGATCACCGCCGCACACACCTGCTACACCAACACTTGTCTCTTCCTAAATTTAAATCGGAGTGTTATAAATTTATATGTTTTTAGTTACCATATTATTGTGTTTAGTGGATTTAAGTTTTTCATAAAGTAAGTTTTTTCATTTTATTGGAAACTTTGTTGTTATAATTCAATTTTTATAATAATATTTTGTAAGTGTTATTGTACTATATGTTTTCACAAATAAATAAATAAATCTTACATATTTTCTTACCTACCAATTGCAAATTAAAAGTATCTAATGTTTTCTTGAATAAAAGAAGAAAGAAAGAAAATATATTTATTCGTTATCATAAGAAATGCTCATAGCACAGACATTCTTGTCGTTCGTTGATTATTTAGTGTTTAACGCTGCGATTCTCCACCGCTATCATCGCTACTGTGACACCAGTATCCAACACAAAGGCTTTTATTCTCCTGATTAGAATTATAAAGCAAAAATGTGGGAGTATTCAGTAGAATCCATTATTTAATTATACCACATGTACGCGTATTGTGTTGCTTTAGGCCGTGATTTTTTTTAATTGACAGTTAAGAACTCGTATAATCAAACTTAATTTTCTCTTTTTTGTTAAATGACATGATTTGAGGAGATAATAAATATATTGGTATTTTAAACCCTGCTTTAATATTAAAAAACCTGAATATCTGTTTAAATATTTTTTTGTAAAATTATGTATCTTTCGAACATGCGGGTTTCCCGCGTGTTCAAGTATTAAAATATCTGGAGAATGTGTATTGACCACTCCACAATTGCCCTGCTTTGTCAAATGTGGTTTGAAATCCAAATAAACAGTCTGAATGTTTTTTTTTAATTTATGTCTATGCAAGCCATGACCAACAGGTAGTAGGTAGATATTTCTTCTAGATTTTCTTAAAAGTTAATACTGGATTTTAGAAAAAAAAAGTGACATTTTGGTCTGACAGTCAGACGGGACTAAGTTACAAGGGTTTCTAGTAGTGTTTGCGACAAAGGTTTATACAAGGGCGCCCTGTAGTGTATGTGACATGAAGAGAGACGGACGGACAGCTGAATAAAATTATAGGGGTTGCTTCGTAATTTTATTCATGAATTTGGAAAACAAAATTCTATCTCCATTCCGACCAATGCATGCTATAATATATGACTCTCAGACATTTCTTTTGTGCTGTGAATACTCTAACTGCATTCAACGAGTTACCCCAAAAGGCAATGCAATATCTGATTATAGAAGAGACATATGCGTGATATACTGTTAAGGTTGCTTCCATATAAGTAATACCTCTTATCCTTCTTAAGAGGTGCATAAATTTGTTAAGTTTTTCACATATGTTTGCAATATGGTATTTCCAATTTAAATTCTCGTCAATTGTGATTCCCAAGAATGTTGTTGCAGTAATAGGTTTGACTGACTCATTGTTATACCCTATATTAAGTCCTAGAGCTATTGATATATTTATTTGTTCTAAATTGTATCTAATTCGTTTTTGAAAAGTTTATTTTTAAGTTATATTTATTAAGCCATGTGCCTCCGTCACTAAGCACTTTATTTATGTAATTTTCCACTTCCACTTTTTTCGATTTTATCTCGTATGATTATTGAGGTGTCATCGGTATACAGTATGCTTTACTAATTGAGGAATAGGCAGGTTGTTAACATGCAGTAAGAAAAGCAACGGTCCCAAGATACTTCCCCGAGGAACACCAAAAATGTTGATTCTAGGACTAGAGAGATAATTTTCTACCGTATTTGTGTCCAACTTTAATTTCCTTATCTCAGTAACTTGCTGCTTGTCAACTAAGTAGAATTCGAGCCGTCTTAATGGCGGTCTCCTGAAACCATATCTTTCCAATTTATTCGTTTATTCCAATAAACGAAACAATAAAACATTCCGTTCGGTATTCAAACTTCAGGGAAGTGAGGGTAGAACGAAAAAATCCCAACCGGCACTATGTTTTCCTTCAATAACCGCCCCGAAACGTGACCTGAATTATAACGCGTTAATAAACTGTTGTCCCCAAATTTATCAACGGATTAACGTTATGGAGATATAAGCGATATTTGCTATTGTTTTCATAATATTACGGGTCTATTTGAGGTCGACTTAATAGAAATAATCTGTATTCCAAGAGGACGTATGTATTATGTTTTCTACAAGAATACCTTGATTATTTACCTCCATATACCCTTTTCATTCTTATTATAGACGTTCATGGGTGGCCATAGTCATTCATCGTCGTACGGGTTACTTCTGACTTCAGTATAACTTACATTTTTTTTTATTTTATACTACCATTTTATACCACGAACCCGTAGGCTGTGGAACGAACGGCGTCAAGAGGTCATTCCATTACGCTACGATTACGAGGTTCTTTAAGAACGCTGTGATCCTACATATATTTTCATGTCCCAAAGCAAGAGCCAAGCCATCGTGAATGGTATTTCTTGCCCCCACGCCGCACTAGACAAACATTTAACGAATCCATTTCTAGAATATGTAGAAAATATAACTAATTAGCTTCCGAACATCCAGAACTGGACTTATTCGCAGACGGTTTGCTGACTTTCAAAGTCGAACGCGCTCTGACTACAGAGCGTCATGATTAGGTCTCCCTTTGTTTTGTTCTCACTCATTTAACTTAATTTTCTTTTTTTTATTTACAATTAACCACTTGCTTATTTACAATTAAATTGATTGCTACAATGTCAATCATGCTGTCGTCACATTATTGAGATGACAATTAGATTAACCACATCTGTACACACTATGTTAAATTGTGCTTTGATATGATTATTATTTAATTATAGATATTTATATTATTATATAACACTTTAATTGTTAATAAGTCAAATTTTAATATGCCGATTTTATTGTATTAGATTCGAATGTATCACTATACTTATAAAGAAAATTCAAAGATATTGTAAACAAATAATCTAGTTGTTATTATCTAGAATTCTAGACGATCATCAAGACGCCCGTAAAGTTTGTAATCAATAATAAAGCAGAGACATCAAAACTTATAGTCTAACTTAGAATTCAACTAGCAATTAAGCCGTGAAAACTTTACCTTAGAATATTTCATGAGATACTTAACTGAGATGTACCAGTCTAATTCGGATAATAGTTTTATGTGAATGGTTTTTTTTATAAAAAGAAGATGGTAGACAAGCAAATGAGCAAACTGCCCATCTGGTGATAAGTGGGTACGTCACCTATGGACAGCCATGATAAATATTGAGGCGGATATCACACGGCGCCGTACCGCTCCGGTGGGCGGTTGCGGTGAAGCGGATTCCGCACAACCGTCCGATTGTGCCGTACAACCGTACGATGCAACGGTGCGCGAAGCGGCAACCGGAGCGCAGTTCACAGTCGAACGCCGCGCCGCGGTGATGGAAAACCCACACGGTACTGCGGCGCTATTTTGTGTCATACTCTGCATTGTCGCCGCATCAGCGTACGCATGTCGTGATGCAGAGAATCAAGTCGTGACGCACGCCCTCTCCCTCGAAAAAAGTATCTTTTTCTGTAATTCCATAGTCATGATCACATCCTGTACCCTCACCAAGACTAAAGCCCAGACGCAGTAAAAGGTGAGGGACATTTGAAATGTGGGTGTACAGAAGCATGTTACAAATATCGTGGGTGGATCATGTGAGTAACGAGAGGGTTATGCAAATAATGATTAAGGGTTTGGAGGTGATCAAAACAGTTATCTATCATCAAACAGTGATAGATGCCATCTTTTGCAGTTGCAAGTTGCAGGTGCAGTTGCAGTTACTGGTTAGTAATACAGGAGAAAATACACGGTCGCCGTAAACCTGGCAGAAGACTGACATCGTGGCTCAGAAATCTTTGAGAATGGTTCAGGATGAGCACCGAGTCTTTGTTCCGAGCCAACCTCCGTTACGGGAACGGATGGTATCAAAAGAACTTTACATTTCTCCGAAATCTACATGGTAAATATTGTAATTATTAAACGATACAATTTTAAACGTTGGCCACACGGGATCGTTGGTTACGGCGACCACATGAAAGTTGGTCGCAGTCTAGTGAGTCGGCAGTTGAATCGGCAGTCTAGTCCGACTGCGCGGCACTGTGTAATAAATTCAAGTGACCCATACAATTGTAAACAAGTTAATGAAATCAGAATCATGAACAGAACCCATTCAGGTTTCGTGAAAGGTTCGAAAGGTTCGTAGACATTCTGTATAAGATAGTAGAAACACATTTCATTCGACTCTTTCTCTAGACTCCAATTTATCATTTTGCCTTTGTTCAAATTAACATCACAAAAACTGTTTATATTCAATGAGATCAAATTAAGTTAAGCCTTGTCAAAACTTGAACATCAAAGCTTCAATTCTTGTAAATTCAAACAAGGGTTCAGATATAAAAAAATGGTTTCTAAAAATAACACCTTCATTAGAATAGAGGTGGAGAATTGAAAAATCGTTTCAGAAAATAAATTTGTAACAGAAAACATTTCGTTTCATATGAAAAATTATTTTATATTTTTATTTAATTATTTATACTTTATTTCAAACACATTTTATTTTAAAATACGTGAGGAACTCGGAAAGTTTTGCGAAAACGAAAAATGTTATTCTACGGGTTCCAATTTTTTTATTACTTTTTCAAAGTACCTGTCCACTTGCATCTATACAGCTTCATGCATCTGAACCAATTTTTAAAAGTTTTTTTCCACTTTTCCTCAGGCATCTCGTTCACAGTCTCTTCGAACGTAGCCAGCACTTATTCCGTCGACGAAAACTTCCTTTCTTCCTTTTTAGTTGGGATTTAATTTTGAGAAATAAAAAAAGTGATAAAGGTGTCAAGTCGGATCTGTAAGGAGGATGGCCTAACACTAACGGGGTACTGTCTAAAAAGTCCCTGGTTTTAAGCACTGAATGAGCGAGTGCGTTGTCGTGGTGCAGCAGCAGTCCGCGGATACCTCTGTGTGGACGGTTGTTACTCACTGCAGTAAAAGTGTTGGCAAGCACGTGGCTACGTACCATTCCGCGTTAGTGCTGCTTTAGTTTCGTAAAGGTACAGATATCAGTTAGCCAGATAATGTGAAAGAACTTGCGATTAAAAATTTACAGCTCTTCTTGCTCTTTTCATTTTGGTAAGCGTATGCTCACTTTGCAGCTAGACAGTAGATTGACGTTTAGTTTCTGGATCATAGTGGTAGATCCAATGTACTGTGACAATGTCATAAACGCGCCGAGATGCCTCAAGATTTGTTATCATATCACGGTACCATTCGACACGAACTCGCTTTTGACCCTCGGTGAGCTTGTGCGTCTGCGCCACCCAGCGCGATACTATCCTCCTTACTCGTAGATGCCCATGTAATATTTCATACACACTCCCTGATCCAATCTGAAATCTCTCCTGAATCGCCTCGTATGTAATTCGTCTGATTTCACAAATTAAATTTTTAATTGACACCACGTTTTCTAGCGTAACAGCCGTTAAAGGGCGACCGCTTCTTTCTTCGTCAACCAAACTTAGGTTTTTTTTTTATGTTAGGAAAGACAATCAAGGAAAACCCTGCATGGTCACCTGGTACCATCTAGTCTAGTTAGTCTAGGTGGTACCAGGTAATGCCGGACTCCTAGCGGCTAAAAAACCTTGATTGCCTCAACATCGTGTAGGTCTAAGTTCTTGTGGCCCTGGTGGCCTTTCAAGAGTCACCGGTCGTATGTTGATGAGGGGCGAGCGCAGAAGGCGCTCAGCCAGGAATGACCAAACTTAGTCGATCACGCTTAAATTACATAGTTGCCTTAAAAGGGCACTTGTCTGCAAACGCCATTTGAAGCCTGTTAAAAGAATAATTAAAATCATACAAAATCATAGCTCGGAAATGTTCCACGATATTTTCCACATGGAATTGAGATACGATAACAGGGAAATAACAGTGATCAAATAATGATAACAGTAGTTTATTAGCTTTGATCTTCGTTCGAGAAACTTGCGTTCGTGAAACTCTCCTTGTGTAAATGGGCCATAAGTACTTACAGGACATCCTTGTTTGGGCCAATCTTTCCGATTCAAATGTATGTCATGTTGCTCTCTCGGAAACATGACGATTGACGAATAGTGGCCGTCATTGCGTTTATAAACAGTATCAAGTGGTGTTCCTGTGCAAGGCACGATTCAATAATATCGTGCAATGATATATTACAGTTTTATTGTTGGTCAAGGGACCGCCTAGGAGATTTCCTCCAGCAATGTAAGCGACAGTGATCACGTGTGTTAAGCACATAATAATTGTAATATTATTTATATTATATTGCAATCATTATTAATTATACCTATCTATACTAATAGTATACAAATATAAAATATTAATTGAATCTTCCGGTACTTGACTACTTGACCGGTCTTTTGGAATCTGGGTCACATGACCGCAGTTATTGAAGAAACTTTTGGAAGAAAGAGAAGAGATTCCAGAAGACCTCGGCCAAGTAGTCTGGAAGATTCAATTAATATGGACACCGGCCGAGAAAGCCTACACTTCACTATAAATATAGAATAATTACATACAAATTTAAATACATACATGAATTATACTCTTGTTTGTAGAATGTTCAGATTAAAAATTAGACTTAAAGAGAGTCGCCGGTAGGGGATAAAAACGGAAAATTATATGTTGACCAGCCTCGACAAGTTGAACAGTTTGCAAAATTACAAACTTTTTTTTGCCTTCATAACTGAGTTATTGCAGTGACTTAAAAGTTCATTTTCGTTGCTCTAACTAAATGAATTGGTTTGTTCTGCAATTTGTGGTTGGCGCTACGCAACTTATTCACGAATAATGAATAAGTGTTGTGTTCTTTGTGTTTTTCGTAAGCATTTGTGTATTTACATGGTAGACATATGTGATTTGGAGCGGTGATAGCCTACGGGTTTCTGTACTTGAGTCGCATTCGTGTGATCGCGAGTTAAAATAAATCCTCGGCCTATACCAATGAGTTTCTACTTAAGTACGGATTTTCAAAAAATGTCACTAGTTCTGCGACGAGAGAAAACATCGTTAGGAAACCATCATGCTACACTAATAAAAAAAATATCAAGTATATGTATCCACCAATTCACACTGAGCCCGCGTGCTGGATTATGGCCCGAAACCCACTAATGATTTACAAGGGGAGGCCTCTGCCCCGCAATGGGATATTAAAGGCTGATACAAATAATAATAATAATAAATACTCTTTATTGCATACAATAGTTATTACATGTGCACAAATAATAAATGACAGAATACAATAGGCGACCTTATCGCTAAGGCGATCTCTTCCAGGCAACCTTAGGATAGAGAAAAATAAAAGGGATATAGGTAGTGCAAAAGAACCGAAATCCAGAGATGGATCATGTTAAATATATACTCATCGACAATAAATATAGTATAATAAATACATATAATAATAAATAACTTAATAATATATAAATACATATATACATATCTACATATACACTGCACACAATGTCAGTTCGTAAATAAGATTAAAGAAAAATAGGAGGGAATTGAAAGTCTCCAAGGGACGAAATAGAACAGGTTAGAAACAAAAACGTAGCGAGAGGAAATCATTAGGTAAAGAAAGAAAGTAGAAATCCAAAGGAACTAACTAATGGAATAAAAAATATGTAGTTTTGCACGCCATTTTGGCAAATATATCGATTTGCCTTTGTATTTACCACCTTTAGTAGCGCAAATAAAGAAATTCAAATTGAATTAGAGTTTGTATTTGTGCGAACGCTCGATTTGCCGATACTGTAGTGGCGTGCCTTACGAGAAACCTAAATCCAGTAACGTAAAAGCATATCGAAATGGATAGTATCGATATCGGCCTATAACATTACACTACAGGCCACAGGCCATCCCTAGTAAATCACTAATGGCTCGGGCAGTAATCCACTGCGAGGGCTCAGTACGGATTGGTGGATACAGATGCTACAGATATTTTTAAATTGTCGTTGTGAACTGAGTTTTACCATCCGATGATTTACATTACAAATGTGAGTCTGGAATTGGCTATCACCGCTCTATATTATACCGAAACATTATGGGTTACCTTAAAGAATATTTATTATAATTAGCTTATTGTATTCAAGGTTGTATCTATTTGCGTCTTATTTCCCTCGTGTTTCACCGTTAGCTTATTCTCATGATTCTTTTTTATAGACTAGTGCGCGGACGAGCCGGTCCCACGTGATGGTAAATGTTACCGCCGTCCATGGACACCTGCAACACCAGGGGGTATGCGTGCGCGCCGCCGACCTTGCAAAATCCTATTCACAGCTCTCTTGAAATAGTGAGGTATACCAAATACATCTACTCGCAGAACTAGTCCTGAATAATTACATCTAGATATGAGAATAATATACATGGTGGAACAAACGAATGGGCACCGGAGAGAAAGTACCCTAAGTATTAAAGATACTAAATACTAGATACTACTAATACTAAAGGAAAGTATTAAAAGAAACTTAATTTTATTTTAAAACATAATAAAAACTACATTCATAGTAATTCACAGTAAATTCGTACAATACATAATTATAATTATTTCACAAAATTAATAGAATACTCTAGCTATTTTAGACTCCATCATAAAGTTAATTTTGAGAGATCTTTAATTTTGCGTCAGTTCGTGGCTTGCCCACGAAAGAATACTTCAATGCATTTAATACTTCATTATACAAAAATAGATGAACAATTTCATGATTTTTAATTCCGTAAAAAGTCTTTTATAATTGTTCATATATATTTTTTCCAGAAATTGAGAAAACCTGGATGTGAATAGAAAAACTTCTGTGAAATTAGCTGAAAATGGCGTCTAAAACTGTCTCAATGTAGAAGTTCACGCTGTGATTTATGAAGTAAATATATACAAGACTTGAGAGTGAATTACCGAGTAAGCGATGTACCTATAGAGCGATATTTTATAGGTTCATTCATAATTATTCCGAAAAATGCAAAATAAATTTAGCATAAAATTTTCATACAAAATTATAAGTACAGGATTTTCTTTTGCGTCAAATTGTGTGTCACTATTGAGCGTCATTCGACGGCTCGATGCCGTCTTGAACGTATGGATTGTATGTCTTATGAATTTTTGAACATGTGTGGTTAGATTGTTTTGAATTATTCCAAGGTTAGTACATAATCATTTATTCATTTTGTATTTAGGAATTCAAATATAATTTGCAGTACAATTCAATTTATTCGATAAACCATATAAAATGAATTTATCATTATCTATCAACTCAATAGAAATGACACCTAAAAATGACACTCTCAAAAGAGATTGGTAGCCATTTTATTTCGTCGTAGTATTGCTTCTTGTAGTGTAAATTATGAAGTACACTCGTGTGCAACTGTTAGATATTTAGTATTGATAAAAGGTCTTCATAGGTTTTGTTAGCACCTACGTTTTTCTTTTTAGAAATGGCAAAGGGACCATTTATACCTTCGAAGAAGGTATCAGCATTTAAAGCAGATACGTTCTGTGCGAGGCCAAAATCGCAACTAAGAGTATCACATTATGAAAACTTTGAAATTATTGTTGTAACCAGCATTCATTAGGTATATTTTACATTTTCAGGAACACTTCACCTGAATCTCCCAAAGCAATTACAACAGATGCTGCCACTGATGTCGAAGCTTAAGCATTCTGTGGATGCTTAAGCATTATTTTCTGTGGATGTGGCAAATAATTGCATTTTTAATAAATTTATATTTATTAAAGACTGTATGTCCGTTGCTCCCAATTTTTTTTGTCTCATAACAGGTCAAAAAATATCACATTACTGTCTGTTTTTTTCTGTTTTCTCTGTTAGTGGCAGCGCCACCACGCAGCGACATGCAGGTGTCACCACCTGCATGTCGCTGCGTGGTGACACAAGAAGCGGATAACGCGGATAGTACTGACTTGAATGTAATACCTAATAGTGACTACAAACGGTTGTTGGTCTAAACGCTCATACGTCAACAATTATAGTACTTTGTCAGGTGCCGCTGCTATTATTGGTCATTATACCAGAAAAGTGCTGTATTACGGAGTAAAAAGTAAACAAGACTCCTCCTAACTTACTTCGGCGGGACAGGGACATTGACAGGATAAGAAAATAATTTTATAAAATTAAAAATTTTCCCATGTCATTATTATATTATATATATTAGATATAATCTTCAATATTTAAGATACTTTTCCTCCAGAACCCGTTCATTTGTGCCACCCCTTACGTATATAATATAAAAACATCATCTCCATATATATATATAATATATAATCTCCAAGGAATAATTCCGGAAATTGAGCTACGGCACAAATTCCACTTTCATTTTTCTCTGTTCTTAGATCCGAAACGAATTCTTGACGGATCCATTTGCATGTGAAAGATGCTTGTTTATTTTATTATGCCGTCAATTTTTGAGCGAGTTCATAGGAACACGAAAATTGGTGCACAAACAAACATGGCCGTGTCGCGTTTAACGGCAGGTGAAGTTGGGTGAAAAGATCAATTTAACAAGTATATTTTATTGTACACTAAAAACATACAGTGATAATGCTGTAACACTTTAAACAAAAATGTAATTAAAAGGTGAACAAAAAGGCTTCTCGTTAATGCTATTTCTTTCAAACGCCTTTTACAATTAAGTAGTCCACTTGCAGAAGTCACTAACTTGTCAAAGCTAAACCTGTAAGTTTTGAATTGTCCATGAGTGCTAAAAAATTCAATATTATAAGAAGGATAGCATATGGTTACATATTTGGGAATTAAATAAAAATAGTTTATTTTTCTTATGTCTGTTTATAAATGATTAAAATTCACGCGAAAGCTTAAATCCGGTGAAAAGGTCAAATAACGCTGTTCCAAGTGGACTACTCCATTTATCAAGATTGATACTGACATCAGCATTGTAGTATTGTAGCAATTGTTTGGTGTAACGTTTATTTAAAACTAGCTGTGCCCGGCCACGCGTTGCTGTGGCTGCCCAACAGATGGCGCTTACCCTGTTTTTATCTGTTTTTGGATAAAAAGCATATTTTTACCCTGTGATAGATATATAAAAATACGCACGTATTCGAATGCAACGTTGTGTCAAAATTTCAAAGCAATCGGTGAAGAACTTTCGGAGATTTCATATTTTGAACAAACGAACGTTTACATTTTTTTTATTTATATAGTTAAAATCCCAGATTGTGTCCTATTAAGTGGCTTGTAATATAATCTGAATTCCAGACACGACTAAGAGGTCCAACTTTCCGTTGAGAACGCGACAGACTGAATTAAATTTGCCTCTGTCTGCATTAGAATTATGTGGAATGTCTTGAATGTTGGACAATTTGCTTCATATAGGTACCATATATTCATTTTTGGTGGGTAAATGTCGAGATGTCGTTTTGATTATTATAAAAATTGTGTGTTGTGGGTTTTGTGATTTAATAGTAGCGGTGTTACGGAGCTTCGCACCCGTAACCGAAACTGTCGGATATCCGAATTAAAAGAATATTCGAAACCGAATGGGAAATCAAATATTCGGATGTTATTAAAAATAATTTTATTCTTTACCGATAGAGGCGCAATTTAAAGGAAGCGAATTTAGAATCATTCTTCCTGTTTGTATATGATTTGACAGATTTTTCGTTCATTTTTACGAGAGTAAAGTTGCAATTATTGCCTATTTGGTTTTAGTTTTCTTTATTATCAGTCAGTAATACATTTTTTAGAAAGTTAATTAATACATATCCGTAACTGAAACCGATATTAGAATATACAATATATCCGTATCCGAAATATTGTATCCCTAATAAATAACCGTATTCAACAGTGATAGTTTATTAAATTTCAAAGCGCGTCATGTTTACGTTTGTGATAACTTGATAAATAAAGTAAAAAGAGCATTAGACTGCTATTTTCGTGTACTTTCAAAGAAGTCCCAATTTTAGTCGTCAGTAAACCAACAAGCACTTTACTGTGCGGTTCTTGACTCAATTGGACATGGAGATTCATTTTCAATCGACATTAACTAAAGAGTTTGAGTTGATTATTATTATTATTAGAGCATTAATTATTATTAGAGTTATTAAAATAGTAGTTAATAAATACTTTTTTGTTACAGGTACACGAGAGATAATCAGATCATGTATTCGATGGTAAGTAACTAACTATCTACTATGGTTTTATTACCTATTGTACAGAGGGCAACACGATAATTTACCGAAAATCATCAAAATTTGGTGTCCTTGTTTACAGGTTTTACAGACATATTTAGTTAGCTATACGAGTACATTTCTAGTATAAGCTATAGGTACATTCTAGTAAAAATTACAAACATTGTTTTTTACAAATTTAAAATTTTACAAATTACTATTTGTAATTTGTGGTGTAAATTCTCCAAATTTGTGGATCATTGCAACGGAACGCGGATGTTATACGATCTCAATTCCGTCGTGGGTAAAAAAACACAGACAAACGGATTCTTCGTTGCTTTCCAATCCCACAAAACTAATTGAAAGGTCATCTGATTACGAACACATTGGAGTTGAAATACGAAACACGAATAAGCAAGAAAAATTATCAAACCAGCAATTTTTTTATTTTATTAACCATGATCATATTATACAAAATCCTATTCTTACATTGCCACTTATTATAATATCTATGTCGGTATGTATTTGTATATGCATATAGCTATACACACACACACACACACATATATATATATATATATACACACACACACACATATATATATATACCATATATAGACATTATTTTTTTATTGCGCCATCTATCCCTATTCGTCTGCCGACTTCTCCTTACTAACCAAAAGCTGTCTGGAAGATATCGCTTTAGCGATAAGACCGCCGATTGTACGTATGTTCTAATTACTGGATTTTTTTCTAAGAAATTTACAAAAGAACTATCTAAAGAGAAACGGTACAAATAACGAACATCCCTTCCACATACATACTACAATACATACATACATATTGACTCTCGTATCAAGATTGCCTTGTTTACTTTATCGGAGAGGGTCCAATTACTCGGAAATTACGACGCACCGGCGTCTTAGTCTTGCCCGTTCTATAGCCCAGTGTATATTTGTATTTAGGAGTACAAATTTTCTTAGTAGTAATGATCATTTATACTCAAACATAAGGAAAAATAACCTCCACGGTGTTCTCTCTTGGCCATGTGGTGTTGTGCAGCTGTAGAAGACCACCACCGTATCACTTCCCGTGGGGATCGTGAAAGGTGATTAAGGGATAACGAAGCGGCCACCACATGCGCTGAGGAACTGCGCCACCTCCACAGGAGTGGACTCGCCAACCCGCTTGGCCAGCGTGCCTATAGATGTTAGAAAAAGTTGTTTAATTTTGGATTTTGAACAAAAGGAATTATTACAATTTCCTCCGACTTAAAACTAAAAAAGGAAATGTTTCTTAACTTCCTGTTCTTGTGACAAATGACGCCACTACTTGGTTTTACTCACTAAAGTTATAACGATCACAGCGAAGTTTCTTAGAAAAATCACGTATTTCCTTATCTAAAGACGCTGTACAGATTACGTGGCTTACAATATTTTTTTGTAAAAATTGCGACGGGTGGTCCGGCCCTTGGTAAGTGGACGCCACCAGCCATATATAGTTGGAATGAGGATACGCTCCTGTCCTTATAGGATCTTATTCACAGCTCGGTTGAAGAACCCCATATCCTAGCTTAGTAGAAAAAAGTCAGTTGGTAGTTTGTTCCATAAATTCCGGGTTAACGATATAAACTCTTTTGAGAACGATGATACGCGCACATCGGTAAAGTGAGATACGATCCTCAAAACAGTCTATGTCGAAGACGCTACGCGCATTCGACTGGCCACGTGGTACCGCTCTCTTACAGACGACTACCGTAAAATTTACTGCATTTCCCACTTTATCCTATTCCCAGTACGTACGTGTTTCGGTAGTGAATGAGATATGCCAGAGCCTATTCTATGCCGCTCCTCGTTTTCTTACTCTTTGTCCAAATCCATTCCTAAATTTCCGAAAGCCGTGCTGACGTTTGTAATTCTGGACTGATATTGGCATGTATCGCGGATATCTATTGACGGCGTATGTCAATGGATGGATCAGGTGGACTGTCTGCTCATCTACCGTCTTTCTATAGAAGAAAAGAGTGACGCGGTCCTCAAAATATGTAGTCTTGAGGCTCTCACTAGAGACTATGAGAGAAAACTTGAGGGTAGATCTAAAATGCAGTTTATAGACAAGTCACGCAGCAGACCAAGAAACGGATTCAAGTCAACAAGCCAATCCAATTCATTCAAAAATAAAATTCCACTATTTCCAACCGCGATTTCAGTCACGAACGCCCTCATTTTCCAAACACCAAATCTACATATTCAACACGGCTTTTAACATTAAGTGGATGCATTGAAAGCCGCTATCTTAGCGGTTTTAGAAGGCTGTGGCCTTAATCGAGGCCCTTTTATACCCTTTTAGATAAGCCGAGCTTGGATAACCTTGGATAGGTACTACCTAATCACGTTACCTACGAGTATATACCTAAATGTGTCCCCGATCATTATGCCTTGTTTCAGTGTGAAGGCCTCCTGTACCTGTTTTGACGAAAGATCAGTAGGTAGCTTAAGGTTTACACCCTAAATTCAAAGGCGTACACTTCAATAAATAGGATGTATAATCTAATAGAGCGGTGATAGCCTAGGAGTATTTGTATTTGACTCACATTCGCGTGGTCGTGAGTTAATAACATCGGCGCGGGCCCGAATGCTCTGAAAAAAATCTGAAGTATATGATCTCCCACTCCGCACCGGGCCCGCGTGGTGTTATACGGCCCGAAACTATCCAGTGATTTATAAGGGGAGGCCTGTGTCCTGCAGTGGGACATTATAGCTAACCAAAAAAGCTAAGTCGCCGCTCGCCGCTCTTCACGCTAACAAAGGCCTTAGAGTCTATAGTAGGACACGTTGTATTAATTTGAGATACCTATGTTGAAGAGGTGCTTAAAGAAGGGTGGGCTGAATGCTTCACACGATGACTTTATCGCATATCGATTGTCAAACAATCAAACAACTTCCATCTTTATATCTGAATTCATTTTTGAGATTCTAAATACTTTTAGTGTCACCCACGTATACCTAATGAATACATACTCGTAACATTGATTTAAGTGTAACATTCAAATTTACGTATACAAACATACATAAATAATAAAATATATACTCATACATGCACATATCTTAATAAATATGTATATAGAGAAACAGTAAACCCGTTCGATTGCATAAAATATATGTTCAATTTCCGCCTTTATACCAACGCAATAAGACGCGCTAGTGTTACGTGGGTATGCTTCATCAAGTGTACAAGCATACAACATTTGTCTGATCTACATTTCGGTGTAATGTTATAATTTCCGCGTCTGAATTTCGCTGAATTAAAATATCGTTTCGGTGAAATTTAGCTCATTTACGTCGAGGTAAGGGTATGGTCTGTTTGTACGCGATGAGTTAGTAAGTTATTGTACGCGTGTTTCGGTATTGAATGAGATATTATTATGCCAGAGCCCATTCCCATACCGTCCCATCCTATTAATTCGGAATAATTAATCGGAATAGTTAGTTCGGACATTTTATTCCGAATAGGTGAACATATAATCAAGTTCAAAAAGATAACCAGCTGGTTATATGAAGTAATGGTTTTACATATGTAATCTAATAAATTATTTAACAAAATAAGCTACACAGTCAAAATTTCACATACGTTGGATTTGAATTTGGAAGTACACCTATATTAAAGACTAACTTCTACCCGCGGCTTCGCTCGCGTGGACTAAGCAACTGTGAAAGATTTTTAACACTTGTTTAAAGCACCGACGTGATGGATTTCACGGATGAAAATCCATCCCGTAATTTTTGAATAATTCTATTAATTAAGTATTAAGTAATTAAGTATTTTTTTATTACTTTCCTCTATAATTCAACTTCCTTGTGTCATATGAAGATGACACATATACCAGTTTCCCTTCTGGATACTTAGCTGTACATTAGTGAAAACTCGATCAAAATCCGTTTACGTGAGACTCAAACAAACAAACATACAGACAAACTGGTATAAGGACAAAAAAGTAAAAACTACTGTTTTAGATTCTGTAGCTTCTATTTTTTATTAATTAAGTGAATGTACTGATTCAGTGCTGATGTATACGGTTAAAGTCCCTTAGCGAGCTATGGAGAGTATGCTCTAAGTTTCCTTGCGGAATAAGATCCGAACCGATGAGGTACTAAAGTCACCGACATAGTTCACAGAATCAGCATGCTGCAGTGGCAATGAGCAGGCCATATTTGCCGCAGTACCGATAACCGATGCGGTAGACGAGTGGAGTCGAGTGGAGACCACGTACCGCGAAGCGCACTGTGGTACGTCCCCAGGCCAGGTGGACCGACGAATCGAAGAGTTTCGCCGGTGGTGGTTGGATAAGGATTGTGTGTGGTGATGAGCCTTGGAAGGGGCCTATATGCAGCAGTGGAGACACATAGTCTGATGGTATGGCATGTGTATAATATTATGTCGCTGACACCCTACCCTCTGCTTTTATCCGTTGAGTAGAAACTTTTGAAATTTGACTGTAAAAGTGAATTAATTTTGCTTTAGTTGTCTAATTTATAAATTTATTTGTCATGTGCAGAGATAGTAGAGAATTTGAACAAATGAACATCATACCGATTGAAAGAGAAGGCGTGATTAAGGTTATTGGTAAGGTCTTTGGCAGTTATAATTCCAAAATACTCTTTATGATGACCATTGATGACACTCCAAATAAAAATGACTAACGAATGTCCAATTCGTAATAAAAAAAATTGAACACTATCATCCCAGTAAATAATGGACCTTATTCGTAATAAAAACAAGCTAAACACAAAAACAAGCTTAATACAAAACCAAACTTAACACAAAAACAAGCTTAACACAAAAACAAGCTTAATACAAAACCAAACTTAACACAAAAACAAGGTTAACACAAAAACAAGCTGAACACAAAAACAAGCTTAATACAAAACCAAACTTAACACAAAAACAAGCTTAACACAAAAATAAAATATTGGATTACTCAAAATAACATTTCAATTAAACTGATATAAGTATGTGCTCAAATTGTGAATTGAGAAAATGGAAAATATATCTATAGTCGAAATTATTGTTTTCGTATTTGTATTTCATTGCATTACTAGCAGTGATCGCGACTTTGCGCGTTGACGTTAGAATATGGTGTGGTGATTCCCGTGACAGCTTTATAATTGATCTAGATACCAAGTACCCTAAATGTTAACCTGGCACATAAGTTACAACTACACCGTGTTTCATTAAAACCCGTTGAGTGTTTTTTTTCATTAATGCGCGTTCAGAGAGATAGACAAAACTTCGAAACTAGTTGTTTTGGGCTCTGTTTTTCAAATCTATTTGTATGTTGTGTCGTATCGTGTTTCGATTCCAGAAAGACAAAACCTTCTTAACCTATTTAAGCGAACCCCACATAAATTTATGGTCACCATAATGAAAATCGGTAATGGTGACCCCCTGAAAGGTAGAAGAGACCTTTGAATTATTCTGAACATAGAATGGATCACGTACGTCGAGAAAATCATGTAAATTGGGTAACGACAACTTACCGCCATGTTTCAAATTGTGGCTCAAGTCATTAAACTAAAGCGTATTTTAAACTCCCATATTTATAATACCATACCATTAAACTGTCTCTCTACTGCTGGATATATTCGCCTCTATTCGCCTGGATATATAGCCTCTCCCAAGGCTCTCCACCACACACAATTTTCAACTTCAAGTCGTCGGCGTCTCACGCTGCACTTAGCGGTACCTGGACACCATTCGTGGACTCATCAACCTCATTAGTTGTAGGTTTTGTAATATATATGATCTGCCCATTGATAGATATGACCTGCCCATTGATAAATATGACCTGCCCATTGATAGATATGACCGCCCCTGGATAGATATGATCTGCCCATTGATAGATATGACCTGCCCATTGATAGATATGACCGCCCCTTGATAGATATGACCGCCCCTGGATAGATATGATCTGCTCATTGATAGATATGACCTGCCCATTGATAGATATGACCTGCCCATTGATAGATATGACCGCCCCTGGATAGATATGATCTGCCCTTTGATAGATATGACCTGCCCATTGATAGATATGACAGCCCCTTGATAGATATGACCTGCTCATTGATAGATATGACCTGCCCATTGATAGATATGACCGCCCCTTGATAGATATGACCTGCTCATTGATAAATATGACCGCCCCTTGATAGATATGACCTGCTCATTGATAGATATGACCTGCCCATTGATAGATATGACCTTCAGCAAGCTCATCCTGTTTTCTATGTGGGTGACTCTTTCGGCGAATTTCTTTGTTTAGGATCGTACTCACAAAAAGACTCCTAGCTTAGTTAGGTTCTTTCATAGCTCGCTTTGAACTTTATGCATCGGGCCTACCGTTAGGCCTGATGCACTTGATGGGATGGAATAGGATGGGGAGTAAGGAATACGCGGATGAGGGATTTCTCATGTCATTAGTTTATACTCTTATCCTTTTACTATCCATTCCATGCGATGGAATGGAATGGAACATCTGGGTTATAAACAATGGGTTATAATAAGTTTGTTACAATTATTAATCGATCAGGCTATATGATATTTGATCTCTACTAAAATTCCTTTCATCTAATATTAGCCTATTCGAGGCCCTATTGGGCCAAACCGCGCTTTTCTGGTATAGAAATCTCTTGGGATCCTTTTTAGTAATTGTTACAAAAAAACTTCTGGCAGTCCAGAAAATTCCGCCGCCACTCTTCCCACAGAACTAGTTCCAAGTCAGCGAAAAAGAAATGGCACTACGTCGCTCAGCTCCTCGCCTGCCCCCGAAAATCCCTTAAAATAATAAGGAATGGAAACATCCCCTCGACGGGAGGCTGGGTGTTTTTTTGCATTATTCATGGTAATAAATTGGCCCTCCGACTCCTCGTGTTGGTCTTATAAGTAAGGGCTTTCAGTATTGAAAATATTTCTCTTTCGAGATTTTTTTTTTGAGAAATTATTTGGGACAATAAGCGATGAGTTCAATAACCTCTTTCTTTTGTGGAAAATATTAGGAGTGCTTAAGTAATTTGAAAGGATACGGAACTTGACCGTCGACCCCTGGAATTCTCTTAGATAAATAATTTTATAAAAAACCTTTCGTAAAGAATTCGCGTTGTATTCGCAAGTTTTCGTGTACCTTGAATTAGTAATTTTAGCACTAGAATTAGGAAGCTGGTTTAGCAGTGGACAGTTGTTGGTCCTATCATTGATGATAGAGTAAATGTTTCACGTATCGGGTTGCGCGGTGTGGGGATAGGATGGGATCCAGTCAGGTGGAAAAATTACTTGATGGGAAGAGCTGAAGATCGTGTGTAGTGTCGAGCTTTGGGAGAGGCTTATATCCCGCAATTTACGTTAAAGGAATGCTTTTATTTATTTATACTGATTAATACAAATCATGTCTATTTTTTTACTGGACACAGAATGTAGATTTTCAATAAACTGTAAACGTCTTTTTACACTAGCCATTTGACCTTTCTGACGCCATATTAAGCGGTGAAATACTCGTGGTTATAATACATACTAAAGCGCGCGCCACGAGCTGCGCCACTGCTCGTGGCGCGCGTTTTAGTAGTAGTGTGACATAGACTAGTATGTCTTTATTTACGTTCATTACGGACAGTAATAATTATTTATAGTTTAAAATAAAGACTGAATATCAATGTGTTAATGGAGTATATATATTATTACGTTTATACTAGCTACTTACAATAATGTAAGGTTATTTTTATTACATCTTATATATAGGGTAAGAAAGTAACGAGTGACACTAGTCTCATAAAGTGACTTGCCAACGAAATTGGCAGTCAAAAAAGATAAATCTCCCAGATACATCGCTGACTAAACTGAACGAAACTTTGAATACATTAGAAATCCGCACGTCCCGAGGATCCCCGCCAAATAACCTCAGACGGTCATATTTTGCGAACGAATGGGCCATCAGTTCCCTGCTTTCGGATTGCGAATAAAAGAATTTATCGATCGTCGTTGAATAATGAATTAGAGATTTTACTGCTGTGTTTTCTAACATTTCTCAGAAGCAAATGTGTGTTTCACGCGATGGAGCATCGAACATGATTAATTCTGTTACTTGAATAGTGATTTGAAAGAAAGTAGTCATTTCTTATAGATAAAATGTGATAGTAGACCAGATAGTTCACTTTTTATAGGTATATTATGGTATACACATACACAGATACTACATACATAGATATGTATGTAGTATATTATTATTGTAAGACGCGCTCAAACATTTAAGAGCTAAATAGTTTATAGATTTAAATAGTTTTAAGAGCCAAGTCAAGGAGCATTATCTGTCTCAGTAATTTCTGCATAACTTATCTCACTACATATTACGTTTATATACAAAATATTATTATTAAAATTACATTGTTGTTGATTTGATATTATGTAACATTGCATTATCTAATTATTTATTATATTGTTATCTATTTTCTCGTTACCACCCAAAGGTTGCCTGGCACTGATCGTTTCGGCGATAAGGCCGCCTACTGTACTTTGGCGATAAGGCCGCCTACTGTACTTTGGCGATAAGGCCGCCTACTGTACTTTGGCGATAACGCCGCCCACTGTACTTTGGCGATAAGGCCGCCTACTGTACTTTGGCGATAAGGCCGCCTACTGTACTTTGGCGATAAGGCCGCCTACTGTACTTTGGCGATAAGGCCGCCTACTGTACTTTGGCGATAAGGCCGCCTACTGTACTTTGGCGATAACGCCGCCCACTGTACTTTGGCGATAAGGCCGCCTACTGTACTTTGGCGATAAGGCCGCCTACTGTACTTTGGCGATAAGGCCGCCTACTGTACTTTGGCGATAAGGCCGCCTACTGTACTTTGGCGATAACGCCGCCTACTGTACTTTGGCGATAAGGCCGCCTACTGTACTTTGGCGATAAGGCCGCCTACTGTACTTTGGCGATAAGGCCGCCTACTGTACTTTGGCGATAAGGCCGCCTACTGTACTTTGGCGATAAGGCCGCCTACTGTACTTTGGCGATAACGCCGCCTACTGTACTTTAGCGATAACGCCGCCTACTGTACTTTGGCGATAAGGCCGCCTACTGTACTTTGGCGATAAGACCGCCTACTGTACTTTGGCGATAAGGCCGCCTACTGTACTTTGGCGATAAGGCCGCCCACTGTACTTTGGCGATAAGGCCGCCTACTGTACTTTGGCGATAAGGCCGCCTACTGTACTTTGGCGATAAGGCCGCCTACTGTACTTTGGCGATAAGGCCGCCTACTGTACTTTGGCGATAACGCCACCCACTGTACTTTGGCGATAACTCCGCCCACTGTACTTTGGCGATAAGGCCGCCTACTGTACTTTGGCGATAAGGCCGCCTACTGTACTTTGGCGATAAGGCCGCCTACTGTACTTTGGCGATAAGGCCACCTACTGTACTTTGGCGATAAGGCCGCCTACTGTACTTTAGCGATAACGCCGCCTACTGTACTTTGGCGATAAGGCCGCCTACTGTACTTTGGCGATAAGGCCGCCTACTGTACTTTGGCGATAAGGCCGCCTACTGTACTTTGGCGATAAGGCCGCCTACTGTACTTTGGCGATAAGGCCGCCTACTGTACTTTGGCGATAACGCCGCCCACTGTACTTTGGCGATAAGGCCGCCTACTGTACTTTGGCGATAAGGCCGCCTACTGTACTTTGGCGATAAGGCCGCCTACTGTACTTTGGCGATAAGGCCGCCTACTGTACTTTGGCGATAACGCCGCCCACTGTACTTTGGCGATAAGGCCGCCTACTGTACTTTGGCGATAAGGCCGCCTACTGTACTTTGGCGATAAGGCCGCCTACTGTACTTTGGCGATAAGGCCGCCCACTGTACTTTGGCGATAAGGCCGCCTACTGTACTTTGGCGATAAGGCCGCCTACTGTACTTTGGCGATAACGCCGCCCACTGTACTTTGGCGATAAGGCCGCCTACTGTACTTTGACGATAAGGCCGCCTACTGTACTTTGGCGATAAGGCCGCCTACTGTACTTTGGCGATAACGCCGCCCACTGTACTTTGGCGATAAGGCCGCCTACTGTACTTTGACGATAACGCCGCCTACTGTACTTTGACGATAAGGCCGCCTACTGTACTTTGGCGATAAGGCCGCCTACTGTACTTTGACGATAACGCCGCCTACTGTACTTTGACGATAAGGCCGCCTACTGTACTTTGGCGATAAGGCCGCCTACTGTACTTTGACGATAAGGCCGCCTACTGTACTTTGGCGATAAGGCCGCCTACTGTACTTTGGCGATAACGCCGCCCACTGTACTTTGGCGATAAGGCCGCCTACTGTACTTTGGCGATAAGGCCGCCCACTGTACTTTGGCGATAAGGCCGCCTACTGTACTTTGGCGATAAGGCCGCCTACTGTATTTTGACGATAACGCCGCCTACTGTATTTTTCGCGTTTAATTGTCTTTTACACAACATTACAATGTACAATAAACTGTCTATTTTATTTTTATTTATTTATTAATTTAAACTTATTTGAACATACATTTATTTAACATATTAAATTTGTTTAAACTTTATTTATTTAGTTCACAAAGTAACATTGTACAACAGTCGGCCTAGTGACATTCTCTGCCAGTCTACCTTTGGTTAAACAATACTATCCATTTATCTATCTATATTTATTCAAATATGTATATTTTATGTCAATGTGTAATACTATGTTTACAGTAGTGCAAGCAACAGTACATAATATAGACATTTAACACAACAATGAAAATTTATACAATCGGGTGAAGCACATGAGAAGGGGTTCATTAAAAAGTCAAATTTGAAACTTAAGTGCTACGTAATAAGAACGTTTCATTTTCAAAACACATACGAATTGAATATTTCGAGAGCTACTGAACATAGAAAAATATTAGACGGTAACGTGCCTACGCTAGAGTGCTTGTATAACATATTGAGACCTCTAAAAGCAAATGCTATGATACTGTTCAGATATTTATGGTGTGTTGCAAATGAGATTTAGTCAGGCATTTATGTTTTTTTAGGTCAATAGTTATTTGTTATACAAGAGTGCAAAGTTGCTTTTTAACCGCGTGCTCAATTTCGATGACCGAGCAAGCGAAGGATTCTAAAATTAATCCTTAAAAATTAGAATCCTGAGCGTTAGCGAGGGAATCAAAAGAGCACGAGGTGAAAAATGTTTGCACTCGAGTGCAACACGTAACTTTTCATCCCACCTCAGCGAGGAAATGACTAAATGCAAAAAAAAAAACATTTACAATCACAAGATACTTTTATTTCAGTTTAGGTATTAACTACTACATTATGATAGGAAAAGTACACCAAGAAGGTTCCGAGTCTGAGTTTTTAACAAATTAAAAAAGGTTGTATGGTAAATTCGGCACCATGGAGGTAGAAGTAAATAGGTTTAATGATGTTTTGAATTCACAAACTTAGTGCACACGATGTTCTAAATTCAATTTACTTTATCCTCTAGCGGATAAAAACGGCTTTTGCACTCAGATATCGAAGAGCAAAAATACTCTTTCCGAGATAGGGGGATGAAAAATATATTTTCTGAACACAAATAAATCACCAGACCTCTAGTAAGTTAGCAAAAACAAGAGATATTTGCCAATAATTGTGTGGACAGTGGCGTTTCTGTTATTGAATAGTCACATGGTGCATTGGACAGTGTCACGTTTGCACCTCATCTCTGCCGTCGTGTTGATATTAAAGTATCTATGGTTGGTATATTTGCCAGTGTCGGAATGGAGGCTGCTGATTCGTCACATTGTACAATTTTGAAATTAAATGTGCATGGGACAGTGTCATTTTTGAATCTAAATCTGATTTTCAAACTCTGTTTTCTATGAGATAGAATCTTTGAAATCTCAAGCAACAGCGAACTTAGTTTAAAAAGATATCTACAATATGGTGTTCACAGTTTCATTTTGACTCGAAATGGAGAGTTTCGTCTTTGCTTTTAACTTTTCTGCTTCTTTTTCTCCAATCGATAGCTGAAGCATATTTGAATTTATAAACATGCTTCAGAGGCAGCAGGCGCGCTCGATGAAGGTAAATCAAGCACTTTTTACGCTATTTAGATTAAGTGAAAGGAAAAGTGCTAATAATATTTAAAATCACTGAGTAGCTTAAGTGACCACTTAAGTATGAATTAAGTTAAACATGTTATTATCGGTTCTAGTTTCCAAACTATTGAGACTCGTAAAATAATTTGCAACATTAGTCCATAATGACATTTTGGCATGCCCTGCCAACTTAATTGCCAAATGACATTCTAATGCCCTGCCAACCTTTCCAGTAATAGGAATGGTTTTGGAGAAATGGTTGAGCAAATGAGGAGTAGAAAGTATATCGGGACGAGGGGATTTCTTCATTCTATTACACTTCTCAATTTTCCTTAGGGGAATGAGGTTGGACTTAAGAGTATAACGAGCCAAGAATAAGATCTTTGAGGATATAAGAGGGCATATAATGCAAAGCAATGGGAATGGACTCTGGGATATCTCACTCAATACCAGAACACGTACGTACATTGAGATGATTTTAAAACTAAATATCTGACAAACCGTTGATGCAACGAGAAAGTATCAACGGTTTATAAAGTGTAAAACTGTAAAAAGTGTTTATGGTATGTGAAGTTTATAAGACCTTTCTTAGTAACCTATTTCGTGAAGCATTAAGTTCTCTACAAGTTTCTTCATAGCGCTATTATCGAAGAATTCGTAAACGTTGCCGCCTACAGCGATTGAAAATTTGAGACTGTTCTGTTAAATTGCCGAAAATTGTTTGCTCTACACATAAAATTAAAATGACAATCTTTATGGAGACCGGAATGTCTTCATTTCTGTAATATATGCCATTTACTAGAATTTAAGTCATAAGTTTTGAATCCTTGATTTCTTTAAAACGTGGAGAGTGGACGCTACAATACAACAGCCGCGGTGAGCACACGACTTACCGCTCTCTCACAGAAGACTGAAGAAACGTACTGCAAACGTACCGCATTTCCCACTATCCTATTCCCCTAATGTACCTACGTACGTGTTTTGGTAGTAAGTGAAATATACCAGAGTCCATTCCCATTCGATCCTTTCCCTCCAAAGTTTTTTAACCCTTTCTCGTAATCAATTCCTAAAATCTCCAAACGTAGGCAGCGCATTCGGGAGCGTGCCATAAGAAGGTCTAATCGTGCATTGATTAGGCCTTCTTTCTCGTTTTCGGCTAGATGAAGCACTTCCACGTATATATTTTTATCTGAAACAAAAGTACATTTACGCTTATGAAACAAAAAAGTATAATTTGATTGAAGTACAATCCGTGGTCAAGTCTATTCCCAGACTAGCAATTCCAAATGCGTTCCACAAAACTTCCACTTTAGTTATTACAAAAACAAACTTAACAACAGAATAGTCGCGTCTGAATCTTTAATGTTGGACATACAGAGACTAAGGTTCTGCTTTGTTCACCAGCTATATTGTTTGTATTGTTGTTGTTTTCTCTTAAATATTCTGAACGTTGTTCTATGTACTGTGTTTTTAGAAGGGTCCACAGAAAAATAACGTATAATAGTTTTTCTACAAGAGATAATAAATATTTAAATGACATCTTTTTCAATCCACGCATTTAAGGATAAGATATTGGCGCGGTCATTAGCTCGCATTGGTCATTGGCGCGCATTTTAAGTACCTGGGCCACTGGGTCACGGAGGACCTGTCCGATGATATGGACATGGAAAGGGAGCGCAGGGCGCTGACGGTGAGGTGTAATATGTTGGGCCGCAGATTTGCACGTTGTTCTAAAGAGGTTAAAATAACGATATTTAGGACATACTGCCAGTCTTTTTATACGTGCAATCTGTGGTTCAATTACATGCAGAAATCGTTTAGAGCCCTGCGTATCCAATACAACAATGCATTCCGGGTGTTGTTGGGGCTGCCGCGCTACTGTAGCGCATCGGAGATGTTCGCGAACGCCCGTACGGATGATTTCTTTGCCATATTGCGAAAAAGAATAGCATCACTGATGTCTAGGGTGCGGGGCAGCCCCAACACGCTGCTGAGGATCTTTGCGGAGAGGGTGGATGGCCCCATGTTGAGACATTGGGTGGAGTCGCACGTTGCATCCTATAGGAGATGACGAGCGGCGACAGCCAATGTCTGATGTAAAATATATTTGTGTGTGTATATGTGATTGGTGTGTACGTGCATGTATATGTATGTGTGTATGTATATGGATATATATGGTGGAATGTATATATATATATTTGCGTGCGTGTGTGTGTGAATTTGAGTGTGTGTGGGTATGTGTATGCATGTGCACGTGTACATGTACATACATATATATATAATTAGTAATAACAAAATCTTAATAATAAGTACTAACATAGTCTATAAGTTAAAATTGTTACTAACACATATGGACTTTGTCTGAAATAAATGAATTATATATTAGACTGCACACTGAGCTACACGACAGTGAAAAAAACTTGGTAAAATCAATCCAGTAGTTTCTAAGTAATTCTGTTAAAAGTATTTTTTTATTTACCTTTATAACTCAACCTCCTTGTGTACTATGAATATAACACACATACCAGTTTTCCTTCTGGACACTTAGTTATGCATTAGTGAAAATCTGATAAAAATTCGTGATGCGGTAACAAACAGACATACAGACAAAAAGACAAAACATACGGACAAAAACTGTAATACTACTGTTTTGGATTCTGTAGCTTCTACATACCCCCCTTTTTAATTACTTTAAAAAACACTTTTAATTACTTCAATATAAAGACTTAATTAACCCCTTTACTGTTTTATATATAATAAGATACAAACTTAATTAAAAAAATTGATATACCCCCAATGGTTAAAAGATACAATTACCTTTGAAAAGGTATTATTAGCATATAATTTGTGACTATGGATTGTTATTAATATATGAATAATTATTAATTTATGAATAATGTTGAATCTATGAATAATTAATTTTGCATGCCCTAAGAGGCTGAATATGGTAGATCCCATAAATGTATGAATATCTTATACAATAACTTGTTGACCCATATTCTGCAAATAAATTGTTTGAATTTTAGTTTGAAAGGTTAAAATAAAAACATAAACCAGTCTGTAGTCTTGTTGACAGCAATAATTTAATACAACCTATCACCGTATAGTGAGCAGTACAGAATAAGAAAGTCTTCATTTAGAAAATTTAACTTCTTTGTGGAAAATATCCTCAGAAAAAAGTCATAGAGCAAAATTTATTAGTTTTATTGGCAGAAATTCAATGTTAAAACGGTGTAGGTATTTTTGATTTCAGCCTGTATAATATGAAATTTACAAATGCAAATGCCATGTCTCGGACTAATCTAATTACCCCCAAGAGAAGTGAACAAAAAGATCTCAAACATTGGGCGGCAGGAATGAGGAATTGCGGGTGAATATTAAACAGTCGCCAGTGCAATAAATTATGATACAATCCTGGACGGCGAAATTAAAATTAGCTCTTTTATTAAAATTGGAAACGCGGGTAAAATTGAAAAGATGACTTCGTTTTTTGATAACAAAGAGGGGCGGGAAGGAAGAAAAGTTTTTCTGACTTCAGAAGTGTGACTACTCCGAAGGCACTTCAGTGCCGACTAAGATATTCACAAAGCTTATTTGCATTGATAAAAAATGCCATGTTGAAAGTTAACAGTATCCAAGTGTCTAGATAACCGTAAACCTTAACCAGTCCTAATATTTTCTTAGGTTTTCGCGATTACTATACATAGCAATTAAACAACTTTGGGGTGATCACCCCTTGACCACGTCCACTGCAAAGTGTTCGAAACGTCGGGATATAAATAATGTTAAATATACGCGATTTAAACCGTTCAAAGTTGTTTAATTGCTTAACCAGTCCTTTTATCCACCACTGCTCGATTACGGCCGCCTCATGCACATTGCCATGTGCTTGATGTACGTACACAAAATGCCACGGTGGTCAAGCGGGTTGGCGAGTCTACTCTATTAGAAATATTGGAGTTACTCAGGGTTTGTGGTAGCCGGCTTTGTTATCCCTAAATCGCCGACCACTATATTTTTTTTATAGTAATGTAGGCAGACGAGCAAGCGGTCCACGTGATGGAGGAGGTATGCGCGTAAGCCGCCGACCTTGTAAAAACCTGTTCACAGCGTTCTTAAAGAACCCCATTTGGTAGCGTAATGGAAATACCTCTTGAGACAGTTCGTTCTATAGCCTACGGGTTCGCGGTATAAAATGGTTTTAAGACCGAACAGTACACCTCCGTATCGAGGAAATGCGAATATACAGATATATATATGTCGGATATAGTCTCAAGATGTCGCTAGTTGTCGTGTTTGAGCCATTATTTTACCATCTTGTAAAATCATAATTGAATGGTAAATAGTTAGTATGGTAAGTAGTAAATAGTTTGTGAATTATTTAGTTAACTTGAGACGATTATAATTAAAGTTTAAAATTAGTAAACGCGCCTTACGATAGAGGGCACTTGTGTCGAAGGAAACAGGGCGCTGAGGTGATACCCGAGTGGCGCGCAAACTTCTGTCAACCCCGTTTTATTGCCGGTCGTTAGCAGCTATATAAAAGCCGAAGGTAAGCAGCAGACAGCCTCTTTTATATGAACGGGTCGCCATCAAGTTAACATCATACCATCATCGGTAGTGATAGAAGTGTATTGCGTGTGTAGAGGTACCTATAACTAATTACGGTGAGTTATTATAGTATATCCAGTCATTGAAATTACCGATCTATAGTGTCCCATGTTACTTTGTGAGCTTCTTGATTGTACTAACTGTTAACATGTTTTGACTTGACTTGTTAATTGTTGAGGAGGAACGGCCCGGTCAACAAGGGTCAATGCGGAGGTTCCAGAGACTGCAAAGTCTCCGTCTAAATTCTTAGCTAAAAATGTTTTTGCTAAATATCGATCGAAAAAACTCACTAGTCACTAGTACTATCTATATATATATATATATATATAGATATAGATATATATATATAACATAATTTTTAAATTACTGATTAACTATTAAATTATATATTAGTTTAAGTAAAAACAAATTTCTCCACTTTTTCAAACTTATCTTAAATTCTACTCTCTTCTCAATCCTTTTTGGCAATTCGATGCTAAATTTCTAAAGGTAGGCGGAATTTCCGAGGCAGGACGGTACCATCGTCATTCTGGACTGATATCGGTATGTATATCGGATGACCATGGGAGACAGTACCGCCGTAACTGTTGAGGATTGAATTTGGAGAAAAATGAATACGAGAAAATGGGGTGTGATAGGATAGGATGCAATAGGCAATAGGAAGGGATTCTGGCATATCTCACTCACTACCGAAACACGTACGTACATTGGGGGAATAGGATAACGTGGGAAATGCAGTACATTTCACGGTACCCTTCTGTGAGAGCGGGGTAACTTGGGCAGTCGAGCGCACCCAGCGGCTTTGGGATTGCACCGTGTAAACTCTCTCTCTAAGATAAATACATATTTATAATAGCCATTGCATTTAATTTTCCATACTTTTGTAGTTCTCAGGACTCGAACTCAGGACGTGTTGTTTTCTTCCAATTTAGACTAACTGTCAAACTCTATTTACGTAAAAAAACCCGCAATATCGGCTCTGAAATATACCCTAACCATCTAAACTAATGTTGCTGAAGTGGCTGAAAAGGCCCAATGCAATTATCCGCGAACATATTTCGAGGGCCATTTTCGGAACCAAATTGTTCTCTTGCAATTTCGCTTTCGCTTCGAAAGTATGAGGATGTAGTTTAGGTTAAGAAGAACATAAAATGAAACGATTTTTATCATTAAAAGACCTAAATTCTTGTAAAGTTGGAAGGAGGCGACTTAGTGGCCATATGGGTAGGTACGATTTTTTGAACATTATAATTGAACATTGAACAGAAAGAAACATAAGGGTATGTCACAAAACATCATCTCAGGTGGCTGAAGCCATCGATTCCTATCGATATCCTATGAGTATATTAGCTTCATAAAATTGGAAAAATATATATATCGGTCCAGTAGCTTTCTAGATTTTTTCTTATGTAAAAATAAACTCACGTACCTACTTTCATCATAATACGAGTAGTACTATAGCACTGTGAGGTATTTATACTGTGAGATCAAGAGATACATACCAATTTGGGTTTTTTGACCACTGAATCTCATCTACTAACTCACGTTGGGCTCGAGTGGTGGATTATGGCCGAAACTCCCTTGTTATGGCACGATTGCATGGGCCTCTCTAGGAAGCCTGTGTTCTACAGTGTAACTTTATAGACTAATATATATAATTAAGACTATCTATCTATTATTAATAATATATTTATCTATTTAAAGTCTCAATATTAAACGGGAATCGACAAAAAAGTTCCTTATTGTCGAATAATGTCATATTTAAGCCTTTACCGATACAGTCAATAAACAAGCAATATACCAGAAATTTCTGAAATTCAAAATAGATAATTTCTGTTATTTGACATTCCACTGTGGAGGAACCCGTCAAAGCTCTTTGTAGCCCGCTTCAAGGGATTCAAAAGGAGTCATTGAAAATAAAGGGATGTTTCTACAAACATGTAATACATATTGTAGAAGATACGTACAATGTTATTATTGCGTAGTTACATAATACATAACTAATGGTAAAAACAAAGATCAGTTTGATGATTCATACCGTCATCCATTAATGATGACATTTTGGGAAGGGGAGAGTGCACTCTGCAATCCAACAGCCCCTCGTCTGGCCACGTTACACTTCTCTCACAGAAGACTACTTTGAAATGTACTGCATTTCCCACTTTATCTTATTTCCCTAATGTACGTACGCGTTTCGGTAGTGAGTGAGATGTGCCGGAGCCCATTCCCATCCTATACCTCCCCATTTTACCAACTCCTTCTCCAAATCCATTTCTATATCTCCAAAGGTAGACAGCGCATCCGGGGTCGTGCCAACGTTTGCCATTTTGGACTAATGTTGGCATGTATCGCGGATGTCTATGGACGACAGTATCCACTTATCACTTAGATGTACGCCAAAAAATAATTTTAGTCGTAGTCTTTAAACCAAAGAATTATTGATGACTAATATGGGGGATGACAACTTAGAGGCATTGATTCCGACCAGCCTAGAAAGCTACATGAGGCGACTGGGTTTCCGTTGCAGCTCGCTCCCGACAAAGGTGTAGAAGGCAGCGCTGTTAGATACCGCTCCTCTTAAAACGAAAACGTCTAAGGTAAAACTGTAGGTATAAAGTAAAGATAAAAGACCGATCATTTTGTTATTGTGCATACTCCTCCCGAAGATTGCCCAATCAACATGAAAAGCTGTCTGTAAACAAAACTATTGGGAGTACTCACGAAAATGTAAGAAAATAGTCAGTTACAATTTTGTTTGCATAACCAATCTATTTTCCTCGATGAAAAGGTAAGGGGAGCCAAAGGGGGAATGCCGGGGAATGTACACACATGCCGGCATTTACATAGATAACTCAGGCAAGAGGCAAGTTAAGCAGGTCGGCTTTTATGTAAATTCTACCCGGCGACGTAAGAAAAATTTGTGTTTGCGTACAGTTGGCAGCGTATCAAGATTCGAATTACATGAGCGAGTACTAAACACCACAAGTCGTGTAGGACTGGAAGTGAAACGAGACCTCTGTTTCACTTGAGGACCGTTTCATTTTTGTGTGATGTCGGCACTTTGGCCGTCTTTAGAATAGCATATCAACTTATTACATACCATACTATCAGCCTGTCTCTCCACTGCTCTCTCCCGGCCTTTCCCAAGACCGCCACCATACGCGGTCTTCAGCTCTTCATCCAGCCACTACCGACGACCTTCTTCAGGTCGTCAGTCCGGGTCAGTCAGTCCCGGTACGTGGTCTCCATTCAAGGACTCGTCTCCTCCATCACTTATCGGTCCTGCGGCATATATGTCCTGCACATAGCCA
The DNA here is from genome assembly GCA_914767545.1 of Sesia apiformis. Lineage (NCBI taxonomy): Eukaryota > Metazoa > Arthropoda > Insecta > Lepidoptera > Sesiidae > Sesia > Sesia apiformis. The sequence goes on from OU611964.1 coordinate 2,086,606, forward strand.
CTTCAGCTTGCTGATTCTTTGAGCTTAACTTATTCAATAAGCGGTTAGGTAGCTTCAACCGCGAATATAACGGTAACTAAATTAATGGTTTGTTCTACAAAATTATTAATTCAGTTAAAGCAACGAAAATGAACTTTAAAATCATAATAATAACTTGTCGAACGCAGAAAATGTTCGTAATCTTGCAAACGTTCTATTTTTTTTTTCTTTTCTTATATGGCAATACTACAGTTATCACATTATGCCAGAGTCGAGTTTACTTCGTAATTAACAATGTTAAAGTCATCACAACACATCTCGTCAATGTCCACTCTAATCTAAATAAGTTAGCGCGTCGCGCAATAAAGTGACAATAGGTTTTCTGAGGACAGACTCCTTGGAAGTATGTGAAAAACGTAGTCTTATGCTTCTATTTGATTATTATTACGCACAAAAACACTTTGAAGTTTAGTAAAGTATCACTATTAAATCACAAAACCCACAATACACATTTTTAAGATTCAAACAAAATCTCACTACACTTCTTGAATTCCCGCTAAACAGTCCCGAATATTCAGTTGACCAATGCTTTAGATAATTCTCAGAAAATGTCAAAAGAATCGTCAAGAGAAAATTATAATTCCCGTGCAATGAATGAATGAAAATAATTAATTTGAATGACTCACGCAACACATCTGTTTTGTCAGTCTGTGGCACGTTCAACATTAATCTGCCCATTTGTATAGCTTGACTTGCGACCCACTGTACGTCAGGCTGACACACGCGTTTAATTCGCAATTTTGCTGTCTTGTACAGCGACATTAAAATGGAGAGACGCGTCGCAACGCGGCAACCATGTATTATCAGAGAAACATTACTATTCACTACATTGCTTATCATACCGTTTGCTATGTCTCGCCACTGCTTGCTATGTTTCGAATTCTTTAATTCATATGTGTTTTGAAAATGAAGCATTATTATTACGTACTTAAGTTTCAAATTTGACTTTTTAATGAACCCCTCCCCATCTGCTTCACAGCCCCTAGAAGATGCTAACCAGATTTCTTTAATAAGAACGTATTATGTGTCTACTAGTCTATTCCCATGTCGATGGTGATCGCCCATATGCATATACATTTGAAGTTGAGCGATGTGAAGACAGTATATAAGTTACTGAGCGGTTAATTGACGAATGGAAAGTGACCGGTGTGAAGTGAGCAAATGATTCGATTGAATGAAACGTGAGTGTGGCTTTCTTTATTTAATTCTCTCTTGGACTTGTTGGCGGGATTTCGAGAAATGAAATTGAGTTTTTGTTTGATTAATTGTAAAAAAATATATATTGTAACGTTCTGTGGTTCAATAGTGATAGTTTATTGTTTTTTTTGTGCGTAATGTTTGTGATGATAATCAAATAAGAAGCATAGAACTGGGTTTTTCGTGTGCTTCCAAGGAGTCCTCTTTTGTATTCAGTAAATCTACTACCATTTTACTGAGCGACTCTTGACTTACTTTGACGGGACTGGACATTAACAGGATACGTTTTAGACTTTGAATTTGTTCATTACGAAGAAAACTTGACACTGGCAGAATGTGCTAATTGCACCATTGCCATATATACACAAACAAAAAAATCTTCTACGTCCTGGATATCGTGGCTAAGAAAATAAAATTGTAACGTGTTAAAAGATATCGATTTCATTTGGCTATATACATATATATCATTGGCTCAGCGGTTATGGAAAAAACGTCATGAGGAAACCTGTATGTTCCAGATTTAAAAAATCTTTAAGTGATTTACTAGAGCAAGCCTGTGACCTGCAGTGGGATGTATCGTATATAGGCTGCTATCGTATCGTATATATTCCGTATTTGAAAGCTTGAATTCTAAATTATAAAAAAAATGAAAGATCACCTCGCGCTAATATTTGTTTGTATACTATACCATGAATACATACCATGCATACCTATATACCATGTACATATTTCTTCAGCTTTACTGACTAAGCAAGATGGCGACGCGATAGCATAAGCATATTTGTGCTGTATTTTGTATTTGTTACTGCGTCTTATGTATACAGTTCAAATGTCAAAGAAAACATGCCAGCGTGGGACTGATAACGCTTAACATGGTTTCCCTGAAACGTTTTAGCACCAAAATCTGTGCGTGACGCGAGTAAAATGGCTGATTCATTTCACGCGAGCCGTGAATCGGCAAAATTCTCACGAAGGACACGAATGAAATCACAGTATAAATATGTAAAGAAATTGAAATCTCATTTCCTTGCGATACGGAACGAGGAGCGAAGAAAAGTGAAACAACGATGACAGTCATAAAAGAAATGTCCAGCACGTCCAAATGAGACTAGGCTTGATACATGCGAAATTTAATAATTACAAAATCATACAACTTATATAATAATCTATACATAATGGGGTCTTTCAAAAGGGGCTCTCGATTTTTAAAAGCTTATAAGCCTTTATCTTTAAAAAGATTAAAAGTCAAAAGTACCTTAAAAAGTCATATTGACAGTGTCGTTTTTGGAGCTTCACCATTTAATCGTGGAAAATTACACGATTGAACAATGCATGAAAATCATTAAACTTTACTATCAAAATGACTGTTCAGTTGGTGGAACGTTCAGTGCGTTACGTGCAATTTATGGTCAGAATAATCGACCTGTTGAGTTCTCGGTTTGACAGTGGCCGATCGAACACCTCCCGCGCGTCAATGAAACGCAAGGTCTCTCGAACACATTTTTTTTATTTTTTTTTATAGACTAGGGGGCGGACGAGCAAGCGGTCCCACGTGATGGTAAGTGTTACCGCCGCCCATGGGCACCTGCAACACCAGGGGGCATGCGGGCGCGCCGCCGACCTTGCAAAATCCTATTCACAGCTCTCTTGAAGAACCCCATATCGTAGTTCAATGGAAAGACCTCTTGAGGCAGTTCGTTCCACAGCCTACGGGTTCGCGGTATAAAATAGTTTTTGGACCGCATAGTGCGCGACACCTCCGTATCGAGGAAATGCGGATGGACCGCACTTCTGTGACGGGAGGTGCGGTTGTAGAAACCCGAGGTGGGAATTATATTAAACAATTCTTCAGAGCATTCCCCATTGTACAGACGGTAGAACGCTGCATTCGGTACATTGTTGCTGTTCGAGGACAATGTGCGTAAGAATCCGAGGCAGTCAATTTATAGTCGTGCGCAAGAACTTGGTGTTTCTGCGACTTCAACTTGGCGAATTATGCGGTGGAGACATCCGTAATTATGCGGTGGAGACATCCGTAATTATGCGGTGCAGACATCCGCAATACATCATCCGTATAAATTATAAATCCGTATCAAATTCAATTGACTCAAAAACTGAAGTCAAATGATCATAGACATCGCAATACATTCGCAGCTCCCTTATGTAGCGAGGCGGCCACATCAACTGACTACCGAGATCGTGTCATCTAACGCCTTTAGACTTATGCAAATCAATGGCAAACAATTGATGCCTTAAAAGCCAACATCGCCCACGTCATTAATGAAACCGAGCCCGATTTATACGAGAGTCATCGAAAATTGGACTTCCAGAAAGCGCGCCACTCAATGTAACCGCGGCGGCTATTTGCCCTATATCATATTCCACAATTAATGCTATCGTTGACCTTCCAAACAAAAATACAATTATAACTGTATCGATTATATATCTTCTTTTATTTATATTTAAAACTAGAGCGCACTTATTGAAAGACCCTACGTAATAAAATCGTAACTGAGCCATGTCTGTACATAAAATACTTTTTCTAAAAATTCATTGGCATATAAATTACGAATGATACAGAATCCAAAACAAAAAACTTTCGCGATCCTTGTCTTTTTGTCTGTGTTATGAAAACTATATTTTTTACAATATTAAAATTTTACAAGCACTATGTGAAAGTATAAAACAAATTTTAAGCCTGAAAGCGTATGCGCTAATTAGTTATATTTTTTTTTTTAATTTGGCAAGAAGTTACGTAAATTATGTAATTTATATAAAACTAGAAAAACCCGGCAGACTGTGTATATATATTTACCTCTGTGTATATAAAATCACAAATTATTGCCGTCGGTATGATTTTTGCGATCGATTGAACGGTATAGAAGTTGATGTGCTGCAACGCCATCTAGTGGCAAGTTACAACAAAGTCGATAGCTCGAAAATATTCTTCGTGCTCATATACCTATGTATACCAATTTTCGTGGCGATCGGTTGAACGGTATAGAAGTTGATGTGCTACAGCACCATCTAGTGGCCAGTTACAACAAAGTGGATAGCATAAAAACATTCACCATTAAAAAATGCATATAGGTGCCAACTTTCGTGGTAATCGGTTAAACAGTGTCGACGTCTATTAATCTCAGATATACCAACATCCATTTTCCATTTTCAAATATATATATATATATATATATATAAGATGTATAAACAAATAGTGATAACTCGGAAAGTTATTAACGTAGGTACAGTGTTAGGTTTTCGCAGACACTTTGATGGTATAAAAGAAAAGTTAATTAGGCCATTTTCTCAATATTAATATAGCTTTTCGGTTAATTTAAAAAAATAGGGATATTTTAAGTTTTCTTTGCACTTGACACCACATTTTTTGTTATAAAGGGATAAGGGAGATGTCATTTTGTAGAAAATTTGAAGGCAAACAAAGAGGCCGTAAGAAGTTTTTGCTGGGGAGCTCACGAAACGAGATATTTTCAAGAAAAGCGATTCTTAAATATTTATAGCAAAATTATATGATGTTCCTTCTTCAAGTATGCGCGTGTAATTTTTAATTGTCATATTTCTAACACGTTCCGAAAAAAAAATCCTCTATGTCGATTTGTCCATACAATTTGGTTGATCGACTGGACCTCATAACTTATAATAATCATGTCCTCATAACCTTCCATACCAACTATCCCTCACCCCAATCTGAACTTTCTCAGCAGCAACTTGGTAAATCAAATACACTAGAGCTCTTTCAGGTGGAAAACTCTCTATCGCCAAAACAATCCCGCCTCATATATCAACATCTACGAGCGAGATGGCTTCGGTGTATAATAAATTGCGAGCTCTTACAACCTCGCTCGCGTCTTGTTAAACAATTTGAATAAACACCAAAAGTGTGTTTTTATCCTGTTGTTGAAGAATAAATCTTGGGCTCGTGCAAGCCTTGATCTTGTTAGGGGTTTCATTTAATATAAAGAGGGACCACCAGGTGAAGCGGATAGTCCCATCTGGTGGTAAACAGATAGATACTGAAAGCAATGGACAAACGTTGGCACGACAACGGAGGAGCTGCCTACATTTTGAGTCTATATTTCAATCTATATTAGGAGAGGCTTAAAACTATCTACGAGAATTGTTACTTAAGATTATTTATATTCTTATATAAGTAGTTATTTCCTTATGATTATTATACAGATAACTCAATGAGACATGAACTTTGCGTTTGTATGAGTGGACATCCATAGTGTACAATGCGAACCATTTCGACAATCGGATTGGGCAATTCGGCACCCACTCACTCACATGCAAAGCTGATGTCTCGTTGCGGGACTATACTAATATGCACCCGCGTTCCTATTTCTGTTTGATCTGGTGGTTGACTGGTACAATATACCATACATTTGTACAATTACTTCTGCAGTTAATTTTAAATAAATAAATATATATTCAATTGTTCATCGATGGAGATTTTAAATTTCGGTTATCTCGATTGATCATAATAATAGTCACGTAAATGGGTTACTGATGGTATTCATTTATTTTATATAGCACATATTTTGGTTCAGTTTTTTTAATATTCATTATGCAATTTTTGCTAAAGAAAAGCATTTTTATTTACAATAAACTCGTTTTCATAACATTTAATACTTCGTTACTGCCAAAAAATGGACTACATTTAATTTAGACTTCTCATAATTCTATCCAGTTACCACGGTAATTCGATATTACTCTGCCACTACTATAGAACTCTGCCCATAGGAATACTGATTAGTACCGTTCGATGTCAAAGGAAATTCTCATTGTCAATTTAAAGGTGAACGTCTAGAAATTGGAATTCGAAAGGATATACATTCCAATTTGGATTTGAGGAATACAGACGTGAAATTAATTTTGAATTGAAGAGAAAAGCGGCAATAGTCATTGAAAATGGTAATTAAAATTGAAATTGTCATTGCGACGACCAATTAGCAGAGCAGGGTATGTTGTGCAATAGGGCTGCCACCCTTCCGGTTTAACCTGCAGTCTCCGGGTTTGTAAGATGCTTGTCCGGATTAAGGATTTACACCGTAAATCCTCGGGCGACACGGCTGGCTGTGACGTCGAGCATTTAAAAATCTCAAAAAAATGGGTAGTATGATTTTCAAACTACCTGTGATCAAAATATTTATTTCCTCTCTACACGAAAGTTTTTTGGCAGAGATCGTTTTTAACGATAAGACCGCCTTGTATGCATTTTGTGTCTACAATATCTGTTTTTGTTTTATTTTTGGTGTTCAATAAAGAGTTCTAAATATCTATCTATAAATTCCTATAAAGATTTTTGGCGTGACAAATGCAAAGGTATAGTTTAACCGTGTGTGTCAAAGACAGTATAAGTTTATCTTGTGTTATTTATTTACTATTACACTACTTACTATTATTACATTTACTTACATATTACTATTATACTTACATTGACTATTGACAATACTATTTTTAATTTAATATTATTTTATATTATTATTATTATCTAACTTAAAGTACCATAGTAAAACATTAAACTAAAAATTTACTATTGAATTTACTGTTTCGATTTTTCGTCCCATTCTTTAGGCTCCGGTTTTAGGGTATTAAGCTCCGGGTTTAGGCTGCTCCCAAGGTGGCAGCCCTAGTTGTGTATGAAGTCCTGACTTTGATTCCTGGCCATACAAGCATTTGTTTTAAAGCAAAATAATATTTACGATGGTTTTTACATTTTTTCGTTTTATTTTTTCATTTTACAAATATCAGTTTAACAGCTTGTGTATTAAAAAAATACAATCAATTAACATACACTATATTCAAATTGGTGGTGGTAAATTTCAAAAAAGTAAATATAATGATTCTAATTAATCCAAAATCATGTCTCTATACTCATGTATAGGCGTTCAACCAAAAAGGGACCAGATTGTGGGTATCGTAAAAGTTGATGGCATAATAAAGACGCTATCACAAGCTCTGAGGAACTACACCATCCCTAAAATAGTGGACTCGCCAATCTGCTAAATCTGCGTGTCGTTTTGTGGCCATACATCCCTCATGCACAAGACACATGTGCACAGCAGTCTACGATAAAACGGTTGCCGAGCCATGTACTTTAAAAAAGCTGCCAAGTCACAAGACTGCGCGACGCTGTGTGAATACTTTCAAACGACCCCATACAACTCATTTTGAGATATTGGTCACCAGTTCGTGGGTCACAACGATACATATTGTGTCCGGTGCCTAAGTTAGCTTATGGCTGTGGGCGTTTCTCGCTAAGGTCAAATAATTCTATATGATTGTAAGTAGCTAGCCATATGACACATAACATGACCCTTTTAATGACAAGGCACATTCGGATAGATGGATTATATTGTTTTTCTGGCATGTTTTGGGTTGCCCTTTCCTTTATTACCCTATTATTAGCATTTGCCCGGGACGTGAGGCCGAATCCATTGTTAATTTAGATCACCGTGTATTACAATTTTATTATTGAAAGAAACTAGCCGATGATAAAGACCGATTATTCCTCGCAGTGTTAACCTAACCCTGAAAGTGACCCTGAAAATACTTACCCTGCATGCAATGCACTCAGCCCTTTCAGAATCCACCGCTGGACATGGGTCTCCTCAGGTACATTGACTTGTGCATGAGGGATGTAAGACCTTACAACGCCACACTGCTCAAGCGGGTTGGCGAGTCTACTCTTTTAGAGCTGGTGTAGTTCCTCAGGGCTTGTGTTGACCTTTTACCTCGGGAGGAAATGGGATGTTGCTATTTTATAGCCGGCCGACACCACGCGGGATACTCACCCCGCATACATATCTAAAATTCTCTGATTGACGATGATTGATGACTTAAGATTTTAAAAGTTCTTTAAAAACTGGTAATAATTGACTTATCCATTATCATTAGCTTCTTCTTCTTCTTCTTCTCAGCCCTTGGACGTCCACTGCTGGATATAGGCCTCCCCCATTGTCCGCCATTTAGACCTATCGGCAGCGACCTGCATCCAGCGGGTGCCCGCAACCTTTATGAGGTCGTCTGTCCATCTAGCAGATGGACGTCCTCGGCTTCGTCCGCCGGTACGTGGTCTCCATTCGAGAACCCTTCTGCCCCATCGGCCATCGGTTCTTCGAGCTATGTGCCCTGCCCACTGCCACTTCAGCTTGCTAACCCGAGAGGCTATGTCGGTGACTTTAGTTCGTCTACGGATCTCCTCATTCCTGATTCGATCACGTAGGGAAACCCCGAGCATAGCCCTCTCCATAACTCGCTGTGCGACAGTGAGCTTATTTATGAGGCCCATAGTCAGAGACCATTATCATTAGCTACGTTAGAATATTATTAAAAAATAATTCATGTAGTTAGCTCTTGCTGTATAATAATATCATTTGTACAAACTATGGTTCGCACCATTGACAATATATTACATGTGTGCGTGAATGCTCGATGGTGTGTGAGAAGCGTCAAATTTAACAGCGCCGCCAGTGGAAGGTACGTAATATTTTTCTAGGTTATAACTGTAGTACATTGTTACCCTAGGGGTGAAAGTGACTTATTTCAGTCCCGAGACTGGGTTTGGTGCCCGAGCGCAGCGAGGGCGCCAATAGGTCGAGGGACTAAATAAGTCTTGAACCCCTAGGTAAACACTGTGCTTTTCATTACGAATACAAGGAAATACTAATTAACTAATAAAACTACTAGGAATTAAGGAAATAAAACTACTAATTAGCAAAATAAAAAATGAATGAATTTTATTTCATAAATCAACAACTTTGGTGAGATATTTATTTAAAGTTTATGGTGATATTAGAGCAATTATTTATAGTTAGTGAAATGTTTTTCCGGGTATTTTCATATTTGATATTTTCTGGGATACTTGAGTTTCCACAGTATCCAGGGATTCTTGGGTGAATAACGCTCACCCTAGGGTGTATTGGGCTATTTTCACTTCGCTCCACAGGCAACTTCGGACCTACTTTCAGAGTATGAGTAATGAAAAGTACTTTTCAGTCCAGAATGACTGTCTTTTTTATAGAAAGAAGGTGGCAAACGAGTAGACAGTTCACCTAGTGCTAAGTGGATACTGTTACCCAGAGACACAGACGTTACATACCAACATCAGTCCAGAATGACAAACATTGGCACTTACCCTTATATGCTAACCGACATTTGATGATGATAGAATGGATTTCATTGTTTCCTGAAGTCTCAGTTAGCAAGACCGCCTTCTTGCAACTGATGAATAGCATAAATTTCGTATACGAAACGACTCTAGTCAAATGTGTCCCTCGAGTGATATGACAGTCGATAACTAGTAGTTTCACATCAAACACACTCTCCCTTGCAAATTGAATCATACGGGCTGGCTCCATGCCATATTGTGTTCTCTTTACGAATATTGAATTACTGTTTAGCATGGTCACTATACACAGCCTTTCATCTTACATGTAGATATATGCTATGTCAATTAAGATGACCTATTTCCATTACGGAGAAACGTAGCGTGGGACACCCTCCGGCCTCCGGTGGTCTGGCGAGTTGAAGAATGTCGCCGGTAATAACTGAATGAGCATAGCAGAAGACCGTGTGCAATGGTGGTCCTTGGGAGACATACTACGAGTATGTATCACTACTGCAATTATTTATTACCTATTTAGAATAGTTATTACCTTGTTATTTTAGGATATTTATTACCTACTAGCTGTGCCCGACCATGCGTTACTGTGGCTGCCCAACAGATGGCGCTTACCCTGTTTTTGGATAAAAAGCATGTTTTTACCCTGTGATAGGTATATAAAAACACGCGCGTATTCGAATGCAATGTTGTGTAAACATTTCAAAGCGATCGATGAAGAACTTTCGGAGATTTAAGATCTTGAACAAACGAACGTTTACATTTTTATTTATATAGATTCAGTATAAATAAATAATAGTATTATAGAAATAGGCTAGTATGACCTTCTTTAGGTTATTTGCTTACAGCACGGGTGCTCAAACTTGAACTGCTGGCGATCTACCTCAATATTGTTAGACTACGATCGATCGGCTCTGAGAGGCTGCAAGTATGTGTGATGCAGGATTGTCGTCTAGGTAGGGTGTATCGTGGCATAGATATTAGTTTTCCGCACAATATGCATTTTTTTAGTCAATGTAAGTCGGTCGATCGCGATCGACAAGTCGATCGCGATCGACCGTTTGAGCACCCCTGGCTTACAGTAATAAAATCAGTTTGAATATATAGTGACCCCTTACAGTGGATGAGAGATTATGTATTAGAGACTCGATATAATTGAGTAACTTTATCCAGTGATCCAGTGATATACATTACGTGTAGAAATATGTATCGCAGCCTGGCTCTTTAGAAGTAGAAACTGTGGAGCTAACTTCGCCAACAGTTTTGTCGTTTTCTTATAAACGACTTCAGAAAGTTGATATCGAAGTTGAACACGTGCCTTACCAACAAAAGTGTAGTTGTTGCATTTTACAAAGGCGGGTAGAAATACATAGAAATAAACCTTATACCCATGAGCTAAGATACTTAAACTAAATTTCCTTCAGCCTTCGTGGAATGCAATCTCAACAACGATGTCAATGGAATCTTCATACAACATGCGCTGTAAATAATAATTTAATCCTTATCAATATAAACTTTGTTTTACTTCATAGGAAATAGTCTATTTATCATATTTTCAGTTTTTTTTTATAGAAAGAAAGTGGCAGACGAACAGACCATGGTATGTGGTATGTGGATACTGGCGCATGTGGACATCTGCGAGACATGCCAACATCAGTTCATATAACAGGACGAGAAAGGGGTGGGATGGAGACATAAGGGATTACTTTTACTCGATTATACTCTCCATTCGATGGTAGATGAGATAGGATAATGTGATGGGATGGGATGGAATAGCGAATGGGTTTTGGCATATTTAATTCACTACCGAAACACGTACGGATATAGGAGTGAACAGGATATTGATGGAAATATAGTAAATTTTACGGTAGATTTAGTTAGTAAATAGTAGGTAATTAGTAAAAAGTATTAGAAAGAGTTCATTTAAAAATTATTTTAGGTAATTATAACATTAGGCAACCTATGGACCCTTTGTACAGGATTACATTATCATAATACAAGTGTCAATGACGTTTTTGTAAGAAACATGCAGTGCCTTTTTAATGAAAAAAATTCTTCATCAATTTATCACGGAAATGACCGCGTAGGAAGCTAAAGCTGAATTTGAGACAGTATTCGAATAATAAAGTTCACTAAAAACATAAATCAAAGATCAATTCTCATATGTCTCGTGAGGAAATGGAGGGAAAAAATATGATTGATCTCCAAGTGGGCTCAATAAGGACTCTGAGTATCATTTTCGGATCTCTGATTGATGTTCTTTCTAATTAACTTGAAGAAAAAATTTCGAACATCCTGATTGGATAAAGTATGTCATCGTTCTTGAGCATCTTCTGTTCCAGGAAGTTATTGCTTATTTCTCGATGCTCAAATTGGTTTATTTTTTGTTGATTTGTAAAAAATTGTCCGACAAAAATCGCGAACGAGGTTTATAAAAGTACAAGCATACGAACTTTTTTTTTGAAAATTGGTAATCCAGTGGTTCCAATTTTATTTATTGGTTGCATTATATTTTAATTAGAATGAATGAATGAACACACAAAATAAATAAACACTTCGTTCGTTTTCGAGTGTTTACAGAAAAAACTACTTAACAAAGTTATAAAAAGTAACGATATCTTGTCTTAAGTAGTTTAAATTTTTTTTTTCTAAAATGCCTAAGTATCTATTGTATGTTACCAAAGATACTGCGGAGAGAATACTGAATATTAACAAAGATACTCTCAAAAGAAAATCGGTTGAGCGTACTTAGATATGTATGTATACTGAGAAACTGGTCTGAAAATCGGGTCACAAGCCGCCGGCAAATGCCAGTTACATAATAAAGTTTTTAATTTCTACTTTAATCTCTTCTTCATTTCCAAATATAACTTAATTAATATCCCAGTATTAATTAAATTTTCACCATTAATGCCATCATCAAGTCGACGGACTCCAATTTATATATTGTCACCAGAAAACACACTACTTTTAAATATACTACCATCGATTTTCTATTCATTTAATTATTTCTCTACATTTAGTACAGCACACTAAATATACTGTATATTTAATACAGCCTACTAAATATACTGTATATTTAATACAACGTACTAAATATGCTGTATATTTAGTACAGCGGTTAGTAAGCGATGAAGGTTACGCCGTATCAGACTTCGGATTTTATTATTGAGTTGGCGATTTGACGATGCGACATGAGAGCCGGAGTCTTGCTTGAGTATAGGAGTTGCGTATATGAGTATATGAGACTCCGTGCTGTTGCGCGGCGGTTTTTAAATGTTTACAGCCCAGTTGTGAGGTAACTTTCACCAACTTTTACCACTTTTCATTAAAATTATACTTGTAAAATACAATTTATGTGTTAAACTTATGGATCAGGTCCACCGCCAGAGGCCACGTTTCTGCACTAGCATAACTGGCAGGAGGCACTGATTGAAAACTTTCCTCTTCAAGCATTGTGGTATAGGCGTCGAGAAGAGCTGACACATTTTCCCAATTTTTCAATAAGATGAACCGGGGATCGTGTGTGGTAGCGAGCCTATATCCTATAGGGAGAGGCCTATATCCAGCAGTAGAGAGACATAGGCTGACGGTATGATAAACTTTTTAGTATTTGACCTTGAACAAAAAAAACATACATATCCATTCAGTATTACTGGGTTTCGAGGTTTATCATTTTTTCATCATGTCTAACTAGTTGTGCGCGGCCACCCGTTGCTGTGGCTGCCCAACAGATGGCGCTTACCCTGTTTTTACCTGTTTTTGGATAAAAAGCATGTTTTTACCCTGTGATAGGTATATAAAAACACGCGCGTAATCGAATGCAACGTTGTATCAAAATTTCAAAGCGATCCGTGAAGAACTTTCGGAGATTTAAGATTTTGAACAAACGAACGTTTACATTTTTATTTATATAGATTGCACTCGACTATCCTGTTTTAAAATACAACACAATCTCTGTCACAACAACTTATCTCACCATTGAACACTACTTGCAAAGTTAACACTCAAATTTTGATTATTTTCAACGTTCCTCTTCGAGCGCAATTGGCAATCCGTTTCTCTGTTGACGTGAATACATTTGCGTCTCCCCAGTTCCCTGTATACTAACCCCTAGTGGGTGATAGAGGTTTGATACGGGAGTTAGATGAGTTATAAACCGCCTGAAATTCACAGAGCGTTAAATGGGGTCGTACGGTTTTAGTGTAGTGTATAAAATTTTAGAGTTTCCAGACACGAATTTATCTAAATAAATTAAGGTGGTAGTAGTCAAAGGGTTGGCTGAAATCGACGGGTCGTGACAGGAATTTTAAGGAATGTCTGGTTGAGGTGGCATGTAATTGAGAGTATTTGAGGTTATCTAAGTATTTGAAGGCTCTAATGTAATGTCCATAATGTTAATGGGTATATTGATATTTTTTAAGGTTATTATTACCCACGCCTTTGTAATCGAGCTACTGCCACTTGCTGTCACTATCTCTCGCTTGCTTTATTTGTCACTAGCTCTGCGCTGAGGGAAAATATCGTGAGGAAACCCGCATGCTTCATAAATAAAAAAAATCTGATCTATGTGATTCACTAATCCGCACTGGGCCCGAGTGGTGGCTTGCGGCCCGAAAGCCTCCAGTGATTTACTAGGCTTGTGCCCTGCACTGAGACGAGGCTGATACAAGTACAACTTCTACAATCGAGCTATTTTTCCATGATCAGTGATACTTCTACATTTCATCATTATGATACAGAGCTACTCAAATATGTGTTATCTCAACAAAGTTTTTTTGGAACGAAGTTCCTCTACGCGGCTTGCGGTAGGTGTGATTTGAGAGAAAATGTAACGTCACGTAAGATTTTTACCCCCTCCATACGCCTTTCTCTTTCTCTGTGTGTATGTGCGTGCGAGTATTGAGAGCGAGACTCAAGCAGAATAACAGACGTGCAGACCAATGCGTGGCCGATTGTATAACCTAAATTTTTGATTTTTGATTTGATTCCTTATTTTAAATTATTTGCATTGAAAATATGATACAAAATAAAAAACAAAATACATGAACTATATAAATTTTATTTCGAATTACATTCGGAGTTTAAAAAGAAATGCGTGAGGATCTTCGTTCCTGACGGGAGTCTCCTGACCGCACACGGTTTTTTTAATGTTTATTGCCATAATAAAAACTTACATGATAATAGTCTATAATCTCACAGAACAGAAGCCTCTCTCACAGAAGACTACCTTGAAATGTACTGCATTTCCCACTTTATCATATTTCCCTAATGCACGTACGTGTTTCGGTAGTGAGTGAGATGTGCCAGAGCCCATTCCCATCCTATCCCTTCCCATTTACCCAACCCTTTCTCCAAATCCACTCCTATATCTCCAAAGGTAGGCTGCGCATCCGGGGTCGTGCCAACGTTTGTCATTTTGGACTGATGTTGGCATATATCGCGGATGTTTATTGGGGACAGTATACACTTACCATCAGGTGGGCTGTATGCTCGTCTGCCGCCTTCGTCCATAAAAAAAACTTGAAAGTTTATCTGTAACATTTCGTTAGTTAGAATAACTAACCATATAGATGTCCTATGTTTGGCTGGAAGAGATCACTAAAGCCGCCATTCCTATCTTACGTACATAGTGTGTTTTAAGTATGTGTATATTTTGTTTTTGAATATTGTTATTTTTACTATAACGCAGTATAATTTATGTTAAAATAGTAAATAAAGTTATTGGGTTAAACAAATATACCATGCGTTAAAAAAAAAATCTTAAAACAAAACGCGATATTTTAGGCAAAAAAGTTGGTATTTGATTAAATTGTTATCGAAATCCAAGAACTATTATAATTATAACTTTGTATTTAAAAAAAATATGTTGTCAATTTAGGGTAGCTACCAAAAATTTTAAGAAAGTAACTATCCTTTTTGGGAAAAATATACAGTTCAGAAAAAAGTAGCAGTATAATAATAGTTAGTGTTCATGAAAGAAGTTTAATGTTAAGAGGGTGCTGTTATTTTTTATTGAAACCTGTATATGTCTGTGTTTAATCCTGTATATTACTGTATTTAACCGAGTGTATGTTTGTATTTAAGCCTGTATTAGTCTATATTTAAAGCTGTATATATCTGTATTTAACTCTGTATATGTCTGTATTTAACTCTGTATATTTCTATATTTAAACCTGTTTATGTCTGTATTTAACCCTGTATATGTCTGTATTTAATTATGTACATATCTTTTTTTAAACCTGTATATGTCTGTCTTTAATCCTGTATACGTCTGTATTTAACCGAGTATATGTTTGTATTTAAGCCTGTATTAGTCTATATTTAAAGCTGTATATATCTGTATTTAACTCTGTATATGTCTGTATTTAACTCTGTATATGTCTATATTTAAACCTGTTTATGTCTGTATTTAACCCTGTATATGTCTGTATTTAATTCTGTATATATCTTTATTTAACCCTGTGTATATCTGTATTTAATCCTGTATATGTCTATATTTAAAGCTGTATATGTCTGTATTTAACCCTGTATATGTTTGTATTTTACTCTGTATATGTCAGTATTTAACTGTGTAGGTATATATCTGTATTTAAACGTATATATGTCGTTATTTAATCCTGTATATATCTGTATTAAAATCAGTTCTCAAATGTACGCTTGAAGAAACTGAACACATTAATATTTGTCGCGTTTAACCTTCTTCTCGATCTACATAACATCTGTAGCGGAGGGCCAAGTGTAGGTCCTTGAGGGACCCCTTTTAGTGCGGCTTCTATAAATCAAGCGGTAATGATAGTCACGTTTTTCAGAGCCTCGCTTTTAGGCTATACTGTAAGACTGTAACAGATGGCAACTTGAGAGCAATCATTATATTAAATGTTTGCGTAAAAAACAAGAATTTAAGTGAAGAAAAATTTAATGTAAAAATTTAGTATCAATGCCTTTAGTGTCAACCGTTCTTAATACATAAAAGTTATTACAAATTAAAAAAAATATATGTCTAATAATAGGAGTCTATAATAATATATGTCTATAATAAAAGTCTTTTCATATACGAACACTAGTAACACTGTTCACGTGAATTAAGGGGCAGATTTTTGATGATTCAAACTTCTCTCGTGCCTGTATTAAAAATATCCCAAAAGAATCCCTAATTGAAGATTGTATTTTGTATTCTCACAAAGTTCTCATTAAGAATTAAGGAATGAGATTTATTATTAATATTCATTTCTCAAGTTACAAGATAATGACCCCTGACAGAATTAAAACTAGCGTAATAAAACATCAAACAATTCAGAAAAAAATACTCCCACAGGACTACACTTTTTACGTTTTAAATTCCTTGAGTATCCAGACGTTCATAATTTTTTTTTAACAAAGAGAAAGTTTCAAGCAAGTTATTAAAGGAGATATTAGAAATAATTAAGAAAATAAGTGGATCGTTAGTATGCGAGAGCGGCACGTTGTAGGTATACAATATGAAATGTAAATTTCATTAAAAGTTCTCAGAGTAACACGCTTGTGGCGCTAAAGTAACACTGGAAAACTAGTTGACTTTGTTACAGCTAAGTCTAAACAAAATACGAAGATTCATGGCAAAGTCATAATTGGCCCAAGCGAGGAGGTCTGAATTAATATATATAATCTAGCACACCAAAACATACATGAAGAAATATAACTGAATTTGAAAACCATATGAAATGCACGGTATTATCGCTGTAAGCGATTTCAACCAACGTTTGGGTAGAAAAAAGACAAGTTGCACATAATATACATAACATATAAACATATGCGCATTTAAATATACCAACCAATAATATATATATATATTTAGTAACATAAACGAGTTAATAAAATATTGTCTTGCCCTTCGAGTGTGTAAAATATTTTCATACAGCAATGTTTTACCTATTTATCTACTAAACTTTGATTTTTTTATTCGTACAGTTATTCTCTATTTTTTAATTCTAAATCTCTTTCTGGTGTTAAACAGTACAGTTGTTAGGGGTATGATATTCTGGATACGGATATATTGTGTACTCTTTTACCGGTTACGGTTACAGATATGAAATTATTTCGGTTATTATTTCGGTTACAGATATGTTTTTAATTAACTTTTTAAGAAATGTATTACTAACTGTTTTTAACCAAAACAAATAAAATTAGTAAAATAAAACCAAATAGGGAATAAATGCAACTTTACTATCATATTGATGAACGAAAAATCAATCGAATCCATTGCAAACAGCAAGAACTTGTCACAACTCTCCTATTATTTGTAATGATCTTTTCTTTTTATTTGTAATAATTTTTATCCGAATCTTTTACTTCGGACTAGGTTTCGGTTTCGAATATTTTTTAATTCGGATATCCGATAGTTTCGGTTACGGTTACGGGGCTTCATTACACCCTTATTAAAAATGTTATTTGATGTAGTAAGATCCCTTCAAAGTTTTCCATGAGGCTAGATTTTTACAATCCTGGTTGAAATTTAAAAACTAAAACACTAACTATAATTTTCATTTCTTTTATTAAATACCCATTGTATATTATTTATATTTTTGATATAGGGCTGCTCATTGAAGATATGTATTTATTGTACAATTTTTTTTCTTCATAAAATGCGCGATTCATGTTCCATACAATTGTATCATACATGGATGAATAGGTACCAATTTTAGATCAAGATATAAAGCTATCAATCGCTGTGTTACTAAATATATTTTTAGCCTTTGATGTACTTTAAATAAAACACATTCTATTTTAATTTACTGAAAGCCTTTATGTATATTACTTATTTTCAGAAGTAACCAAATTGAAAAAGGCAAGCAAACATTTTGAACTAATTTCATCAAGGTTACAAGTACTCCTCACAAATATTATTAAGTACACCTTTAACTAAGAATATTTGTGAAATTATCAAGTAAAATACGAACTAAAAGTTGAGCTACGCTCCATTGTGTGAATTTCAATTACACCCTTGCACGACACCCGCCGAGTTCTTTCCAGAAACTTCATGAAGACGAGATGTTAACGAATGTGAGCGTTTTGAGATTGTTGAAAGTCGACTTCGGGATTTGTTTGTAAGTATTTGAATCGAATTATATAACGAGTTTTGACATGTCGTGTTTACAGAAACTGTGATTCATAGGTAAATTGCTTGACGCGTGTATAGAATGTAATAAAATATTAAAATTTTATGTAACATTCAAAAAGAAATTCCATTAATACCTTTAAGAGAATTTCTTTTCGAATGTTATATAAACGGCTTGTTCACGATTTATTATTTATTTTGTGTAGCCGATGTTTCCGTATAAAGTGGTCTTTCGGTGGCGTTTTAAGGCCATACATCCCTCGTGTGTACGAGGAAGCCCATGTCCAGCAGAGGTTACTGAGAGGGCTGGCTGCATTCCATTGCATACATGAACCGTGATGACGGCGATGGTACGAGTAGTTGTTGTTGGTATTGACAGACGAATCTGTCTACCCTCCGTCGTATTCGTTTTTGATTCCCCTGTCCCCATTGAATTTGTTTTTGTTATTTAACTTCCCAGCACACTATTACCACAGAATAACTAATAACTATAAGTACAGAAGACTAGTGAGTCTTCTGTACTGTACAAAAACATACCTACAAAATAAAATATCGTTCAGCGCCAGCCAAATTGTATTCTACGCGCATCGGAAAAAGGCGATATTACACTGAACCGCTGAAGGTCACGCACACAAAGACACTCCATGCGTGAAACGCAAAGGTTGTCTGGCACATAATCATACTAATTTTAGTAGTTATATTCGTTTAAATTTATTTTCTAAAATAAAACTAAATGAATTGTTTTACCTACTTACACATACGGTGGTAGTTTTTCAACGCTTTTATTTACGCGTGCGTCATTAAGAGTTCGCGGCAATCGACTGAAATAAACCACTGCGCAGGGGCCCGCCGCTGTACACGTATTTTTGTACCAAAACTGCAGAGTGAGCCAGGCTATACACGTGAATTTGAACACACGCTTGTTTGTCTGGCTTTGCAAAATCAAATCACTGGATCATAATCATGATTGAAAACGCAACATTTTTATTTTTTTTAACAGTCTTAGTAATTTAAAATTATTTACTTCAAGCCTTTTTTTTGCCTTTCTAACACCACACAGAGTGTGGGTTTGTTGCACGTGGAAGAAATCTGAAGTTAAACACGCTTTAAATGTGCCGTCAGAGACAGACAAGGGGAATAAATATTCGGTTCGAAGTAATGCCCTGATAAATGTGTCTGATCGACTAGAATCGAACATGCGGGGATAAAAGAGATGTCCAAACTGTCCACTTGTCACTTGTCACAAAAAACGAAGCGGTTTTACCCTAAAATAAAGTCAAAGCGTGTAGCGAAATTGACAAATATTTCACCGTAATAAAATACATGGTAAAATTTATTTGTACGCGAGTTTGTATGTCTGTAAACATGTCTGTCTGTTGATCGCTTTGACGTTAGACATTCATAGTTGAGTGAGGGGTTGGTAGTAATCCTATTAATATTATAAACGCGAAAGTTTGTGAGGATGGACGTATGGATGTTTGTTACTCTTTCACGCAAAAACTACTCAATGGATATTAATGAAACTTTACAATAATATAGCTCATACATCAGAATATCACATAGGCTATATTTTATTTTGAAATTTTGAAAAAATAAAACTTATAAACCGAAGCGAAGCGACGGCGGGTCGCTAGTATTTAATACTATTTAGTTGGTAGTAGTGGAAAATATTTGAAACACAACACCGCATTCAGAGGCTTACACTAGAATTCCTTTTGTCGTGGGTCCAGAGATAAAAAGACTAATCAATTAATTAAATAAATAAATTTAGAACAAATATGTATTTTATTAGGTTCCCCGGTGACAGTAAATATACAGCCAATATATACAGCCAATATATACAGCCAATATATACAGCCAATATATACAGCCAATATATGCAGCCAATATATAAATGGACGGAGTCTCTTGAAGTACCCCGTCGATTTTGTGTTCACATTCTGAATACCTAATTAAAAATTGATTATTTCAGTCATTTAAAAATAGTTTGTTATTCTGATCATGATTTGCTGCAAATTTAGTATTTTTTTCCCTGTTCCTTTAAATACGAGTACAGGCCTTTTATTATTCATTCGGATTCTCTAATCACTTTGACCCAATGGAATCTTTTGAGCACCACAGTATATCATTGAGCATATCATCGGCAGTCGTATAAGTTATATTCTTAGGAGTCTTATTCTGCATCTCGTCAAACCATAGAAGTAGGTGCATCGTTCATAGCAAGGTAACACAACAAGGTTTATTTCTTAAAGACGCTAACAGTAGGTCAGATACTATCGCAGTGTTAATGGATTCTATAAGTCAACAACTCACCAGTATCTCTTCAAGTATTGTCATTATTTGGCTCGCCCGCTCGCCTGCCATCTTCTATAAAAAATAAAACTCCCGCGGTACGTGCCCACATCAGTAAGTTTATTGAAATGGAATTCTACTCACCGATTTGGTTAATCGATAGTCAGGAGTCATCACCGATTGGGTAATCAGCCGCTAAACAACATTTTCTGTCGTATCTGTTGTTCTCATCGATTTGAGAATACATACTGGATATGTTATACAAGCACTGTAGGGCAGACACGTTAGAGTCTAATAGTGTTATATGTTCAGGAGCTATCGAATTCTTTAATTCATATGTGTTTTGAAATTGAACATCCATTCCTATATCCAAAGGTAGGCAGCGCATCCGGGGCGTGCCAACGTTTGTCATTTTGGACTTGGTCATTTAATGTTGGCATGTATCACGGATGTTTATGATCTGCAGTATCCACTTACCATCAGGTGGACTGTATGCTCGTCTGCCACATTCGTCCATTAAAAAAAAAAATTTACGTGTAGTACTTACGTTTCAAATTTGACTCTTTAATGAACCCCTTCTCACCTGCTTCACTCCCCCTAGAAATTGCCAATCGGGCTTCTTTGATAAGAACGTATGATTTTCGTCCATAAAAAAAAAAAAAAATTATGTGTAGTACTTACGTTTCAAATTTGACTCTTTAATGAACCCCTCCTCACCTGCTTCACTCCCGCTAGAAATTGCCAACCGGGCTTCTTTGATAAAAACGTATGATGTGTCATGTAGTCTATTACTATATCGATGGTTTTCTCAAGATTCTTCTGAATGTCACCTTCATGTACATTAGCCGCTGAAACTATCTGATATTAAATTCTATACATATGATAAAATCGTAACAAAGTCTTGTTTGTACATAAAAATTGAAAATAAAAAAATAGTTGCAGTGTATTTTCTACAAACGATACAGAAATCAAAACAACATCTTTTATAATTTTTGTCTGTCTGTCTGTCTGAGCGCGCATCGCGAAATGTTTAGGCTACATTTAACTTGGGTTAACGTTTAGGCTACATTTTATTCCGATCTGTTATAATTCCCACGGGAATCACTCTAGATTTCACGCGAACCAAGTCGCCGGCACCGCTAGTCTTGAATATTTTATAGAAAAACATATTGAATATTTTATAAAATAAGAAATTATCTAAAGCTTCTTTTCGTAGAAATCATTTATGTAAATTTTGTGTCCCTCACAATGAAATATAAGCTGCTTTTCAAGTAATATTTTTAATATTTCATCTAGATTTTAATAGAGAAATTAATAAATAAGTGAGCAACAAAAAATACTGAATGAGCAGCAAATCGATGGTTTAGGTCTGGGTTCTATGGTAACAATAAAGAAATTTGTAGAAGTTCGATGAAGCGGAACTCCGTCGACTCGTAGATGACATCTATCTATATAAATAAAAATTAAATGCTGTTCGTTGGTAAGTGCATCATTTGAGAATGGCTGGATTGATTTGGCTATTTTTTTTAATGTTCGTAATAGTCCGAATAAGGATTTTAGGGAAAGAAAAATTCGAAATATTGATAAACTGAAAGTGCTTTTTTCTATGGGATTTTTGTATGCACTCAAGACCATAACTTACTCCTTTTTTTGTGATCGTTATGGTCCTGGAAAAAATATTTATTGAAATTTGAAATTGTGGATTTTTTTTTTTAATTTATTGAAATTTTGACAGGACAACGTCTGTCGGATCAGCTAGTTCTTAATAATTTAAAATTATTTGCTTCATTAATTCAAAAGTAGATTGTTTTGTTCATCGTAATTTGAGTATTTTTTGACGCGCACGTTAATAAGGACCAATGTGTCATAAGTCCACTGTACGGTAATGACCAATTCACTAAATCGTCCAGTCCCAAAATGTCTAGTGTCTTAAAATGTCCAGTGTTTCAAAATGACTAAAGTGTTAAAATGTTCAGTGACCTAGTAACATCTGTAGTAACCTAGTAACACCCTGATGTGATTAAGCAATTATTTCCCGAAAGTTACACTACCCAGTGTGACAAATAATAGTACTTTTTTTTTGTGAACACAATCCAGATTTTTCAGGACTGGACTTTTTAACACTAGTCATTTTAGGGCACCGAACATTACGGGAAATGGACTATTTGATACTAGTCGTTTTGGAACACTGGATATTTTGTTACTGGACGATTTAGTGAATTTCGTTATTATGGTACAGTGGTCACGAACAGCAAAGAGTCTCAGGTTGATAAGGTCTAATCCTTATGAACCTGAGCCTCTTTACTGTTCGTTTAAATACAAGCCATTTCAATATAGGAGGCGCCAACTCTGCCAAGTGACTATTCTACCGGCGCAGCGCGGCACAAGAAGTAACCTCCCTTAGTTATTTCGTATTCAAATTTTCGTAAATTGCGTCATTCAAAAGGTGTTAGGTCGCTTCAAATATAAATCAGGCCTCTAATCTATTCATTTCGAAACACGAATCAGAATTAATTTCTCCCTTTGTCTGTATTTAAAATTCCATTAAAGGAGATTTCTCCTTTCATTCCAATTTTATAAATGGGATTTTTATATTTGAAATTTAATTTCGTTCAGACGATTCTGTAAGTCTTCGTTGTAAGAAGGAACGAGTTGAGTAGACAGCTAAAGCGGAAAGTTCAAATTAAATTTAAATTTGGAAAGACATATTAATAAACTCCTTGAGTGTCATATATTTCTATTTGTTTGAGGAATTATGTTGATTTTGTGATAAGAGTTTTCAACTATTTTGAACAGTCAGTATATTATTTAGTTTAGTTTGAACAGTCAAAACTTGTTGTGATTATAACTTATATCCTTTTACCTTTCACATACACAACCGGTCAATCAATTTTAATGAAACTTGTCCAGTAATTGGGGCGTTACCTATGAAATTGCCGTTTGTTCGTAGTGGCCAAATTTAAATTCAAATTAATTTCAATTTAACGCTGACATTATTTTTGACATCAGTTATTCATTTGTTTTTCCGCCAAACGATTTTTTGCTTTGGAGTCTTTGTGTTTGCGACCATGGAAAAGTTAAAGATTCGCGTTATTTTCGAATATGAGTTCTGTAGACATATATATATGACTACCATATATGAGTTCCATGGTAAATGTATGTGACTATATGAGTGATCAGCAACGCAGCACAGACGTCACTCAAATGTGTACGGACCAAACACTGCAAACGAACGCACGATGCGTTTTTGGTTTGATCGTTTCCATTTTGGAAATTTCGACCTCAAGAACAAGCTACGTGGACGCCCGGAGAATAAAGTCGATAATGACGAATTGAAAGCAATGATAGAAGAGGATTCATCTCAAACCACGGCTGAGTTAACAGCAGCCTTCGTCGTAAGTGACAAAACGATATTGATTCATTTGCGTCAAATCGGGAAGTGAAGAAGCTTGGAAAGTGGGTTTCGCATGAGTATCATGAATGTCAACTGCAAACATACGTCGAAGCTTGCCTTACTTTGCTGAACCGGTACGAAAATGAAGGGATTCTGAATCATATTCTCCCTTATGTTAAAGATCAAGGAATACGTCGACGCACTTCTGACCAATATCAAGTTTATTTAAAATAAAATAAAGTCAGATTTAATTTAAAATAAGTCAGAGACGCAACAGCATCCTCCATTGATTTGCCACTGCGAAAACCAAACTGACTTCTGGCGAGCAATCCCTCAGCTTCACAAAAATGCGTAGAGCCTTTTATTAACCACTTTTTTAGAATTTTAGAGATAGAAGTAAGTAGTGAGATTGGTCTGTATTTTCGAGATTTGAGAAGTCTCCAGATTTTAAAAAATACGACAGACGTTGGCTAGTTTCATTATTTCAGGAACAGTTCCTGTTGACAACTTGAGATTGCAAAGGGTGGTAACAGGTGTTGCCAGAAGATGTATACCTAGTTTTAGAATTTCATTACTAATGTTGTCTCATCTGGAAGTTGATATTTGTCATGTGGCTCCCAAATATTTTACATAATTTCTTCTTCGTGTGTAGGAGCTAGGAACAGTGATTTGTCTGGACAGCGACTAATCTGTATTTCATATGCCAGTTGATGTTATGATTTATTAATTGTTGGTAGAATTTTATATTATGGACAATAATCATAAAGTACATACTTATTTACATTATTTAGTGACTCTGTTGGGTTTGGGTTCATATTAAGCAATTCCAAATAAATAGGTTTAGTTTCTTAAAGATTACAAATTTCTTTGATTGTATTCCAAGTTTTCTTAGTATCTCCTTTACATTGCTTTAGTATTTCCCTATCGTTGCCATTTTTCAAATTCTGAAGGATACTGTTAAAATAGTTTCTATATGCTGTGTATTGATCTTGTATGATTTGGTTTTTTGGGATATGTTTTTTCTTTTTGATGAAGATCTCGGCATCTTATTCAGTTTAAGAGTCTGGAGTCATCCAAGGTTGCCGTATCACTTTGGAGTTGCTGATAGTTAACGTAGTCTTATTACATGTTATTTTTCCTTTACATTGTTAACTCAGATAAAAACAGATAAAATAACTCAGTTGATACAGTTTTGACCAATCAATTGATTATATGTCATTTATCAGCCCCGTATAAATTATTTTGATAACAGTATTGGTGTTATTTTTATTATAGTACCGTAGGGCTTTATTGTTTTTATTATTTTATTCCTAAACCGTTTTTTTTAAATTTAAGTTATTAAAATGTTATTTAAAAACTAATTCATGAACATTGTTATTATTACTCTATAATTAAATGATAAACAAAAAAATAATATAGGTAAAAAAATTGGTCAAAACAACAAGTCATGAAAAAACAATTGACCAATATTAAAGCAACAAATATTCATACAGAGAACAGAAGCCAGA
The DNA here is from genome assembly GCA_914767545.1 of Sesia apiformis. NCBI lineage: Eukaryota > Metazoa > Arthropoda > Insecta > Lepidoptera > Sesiidae > Sesia > Sesia apiformis. The sequence continues at coordinate 2,112,276 of OU611964.1, forward strand.
CGTAATCCATGTAATACACGTCTATATGAACACAGTAACTAGTTTAACTTAAGGTATAGTAAATGAACTTACTGGTCTTGAACTTACTATTGGTCTAGTAAAATCGATATGCAATACAACTCACTTTGATAAACAAAACTGATTAAATACTAAGTTGCCAATGGTGACCATTAAAGCGTTTTCCCAGTTTCCAAACTCACTTTTGATGTTCAAAGCTTCCTCGGTATCTAAGTTCCCAGGTGGATCTTTGAAGCCCTTTGTATTAACACTGGAAACATGTAAATGCGGCCTTAGAGTGTTTGTCCTCAGGGGTGTCGGCGGCTAATTCCGAACGGGACCAAGCGCCTCGATTAACATATAATGCGACAAGCTGTAGCCCAAGTCATGAACCATCTGCTTTCGGTTAGGTCGACTGCGTAGTTTCTTAATTCTTAAGATTTCAATTTAAGGTGCAATGTTTTTTAGGCTTCTGTGTTTTTGAAATAATATTTAGTTCAAGACAACTTTAGTTTTTCTACAAAGTAGGTGATAGACGAACAGAAAATCCACTTGACGATAAGTGCACGCTGTCGCCCATCGACGACCGCGATACTTACATGCTAATCAGTCCACCTCGGGTTTCTACAACCGCACCTCCCGTCACAGAAGTGCGGTCCATCCGCATTTCCTAGATACGGAGGTGTCGCGTACTGTTCGGTCCAAAAATTACTTTATATCGCGAACCCGTAGGCTGTGGAACGAATTGCCTCAAGAGGTCTTCTCATTAAACTACGACATGGGGTTATTCAAGAGAGCTGTGAATAGGATTCTGCAAGGTCGGCGGCGCGCCCGCATACCCCCTGGTGTTGCAGGTGTCCATGGGCGGCGGTAACACTTACCATCACGTGAGACCGCTTGCTCGTCCGCCCTCTTCTCTATAAAAAAAAAAAATGACAAACGTTGGCACGCCTCCTACTTTTGGAATTGATTTGGAAAAACTGTTAAGAAAGGGGTAATCAAAAGTATATCGGACGAAGAGTTTCCGCATTCCTTTACACCTTACAATTCTCCTTTGGGAAGATGTGATGGAATAGGGAGTTAAGAGTAATAGGATAAGAAGTTACTTTTATTCCATTATACTATTTATTCGATGGGATAGGAGAGGATAGGGTAAGATGGGAAGAGAATGGGCTCTGACATATCTCTTTCGCTTCCGATGGATATTGAATTTTGATTATTGAATTATAATTTCGTCTTTATATTTTTATTTTTTTCATTTTTAAAATTAGAATATTAAAATATTTTTATATTTATTATCTTAATTAGAATTTTGAACGTGTGTATTGTGTATGCATATGGGCATGTATATGTCTGAAACAAATTCATTTATTATCATTATTATTTCTATTACGGTCACGCTAAATAATTATAAAGTTATCGAATTAAAATCGCTTAAGTAATCGCTTTTAATTTGCACCACACATTAAAGGGATAGTTGGACAAGTAAATGACAAGCCCAATGCCCTGTGACAACAACCCTCAAACTTAGCAAGGGCTTCGTGCTCCCTTTGTCAATTTAGGATGTCCGACTTTATTTGTGTTGCCTTTTGTAAGGGTGTAAGCAGGAATGCACGAAAAAGTTATTAATGCTGAAGACCGATGTAATGTGACACATTTTTACTGTCAGTTCACTTTTGCCTTTATTCTTCATACTCACTACCATCATAATTAGTACTGCCTCTGAACTAGGGCCTCATCTTGTGCTCTCTATCTCTCACTGTTGGTTTTTCACGAATTTAAGCTTCGCAGATGACAAAATCTATAAAAAAAAAACCTCCAAAGAGGAGGAACGGCTCATAATGCACCCATTGTGTGAATTTGAAGAATTGGAAATATGCAGAATTAGTCTTTAAGTTATTATTCACCTACTGATATACTTTGCAGCAGAGTATTGGCCAAGCTGAGTTAGCGTACCGAGCTTCGTGATCGTTTACTTTCAATGGTTCCGACTTTTATTAGAGGCTCATTTGTTCCAAGCAATGCTTGAGCAGTCAACATTCCAGTATCCTAACTATTTTTTAACATCAATATCCATGGTTACTCGAAACGTTTGTCGTTTCTGCATTTTTGTTTAATCCAAATTCTCTATTTACTGAATTTCATTTTTGTAGCCTTTCAACGTCTCGACTATTTTTTTTTTGTTTGCCATCAGTGATTTCTTTATACGGCGAAATTTTTCGATTTTCAAATTCTCCATCCCATTCAAATACGAAAATTGCTCACGATAATGTAGACAAATCCTAAAAGCTGCCTTGTTGACAATGGAATCATTTGAGAATTGTATTTCGGCTTTTCAACTTTTTTCGTGTGGTTAATGAAATAAAGGTATTTCCCTAGGCCCTCTTGACCTTTATTTAGCTTAGTCCTTGAGTACTGTTGTTGCAATTTTGATGTAATATTAAAATAACCTTGCTCTCATTTGAGGACTCCCGAGAATTTTGGGATGAGTCTCAGTATTCAGAATATTTAACTTATAAATCTAAAAATAGGTTGCAAATATCTAACATTTGAGATTTTCGCGATTTTCACAAATATTTATCTTTTTAAACGGGTCTTAACGCGAAGATTACAATCTACAAAACCCACACTTTATAAACTCACAGATAATATACTAATAAAGGAATCTTATGCTCTTACATCATTTTTCTAATTTTATATCAAGATAAAATTCTATTGATTTTTTTGTAATAGAGATGGAATTGAAAGAGAAATTAAAAACAGAAAAAATCACATTGCCAACGTAAAATCGAAGCTGAAAGCAGAAAATATATGTGTATCTTGTGATTTTTTTAATAATTTATATTTCTTTTTTAATAATCTTTTATTTTATATTTTTAATAATCTTATCGCCAAAAATTATTTATATTAGTAATAAAAAAAACAGTAATATGAATACTATGTAATGAGTGTGTAGGTGACCGAGCTCTGTCTATATATAGACCTACACACGTAACTGTGTCGGTGGTCAATTTAGGAATTAAATTTCACATGAAAATTTAGGAAATAATTTAATTATATAATTAAATTTAGGAATCCATAATGTATTGAACGTAACATCTTGCTTAAAATATCAATGATCTTTACCCATAAATTGAGTAAAATGTTTATAATAGTAATACTGTCGTCGATACCAACGACATCCTTCAGCGGCAAAGTTATGTGTGTAGGTCTATACACTTTGTCGTGTTAAAACTGTCGTGTTACCATTAAGGGCTAACTAAAAACTCTCTCACTTGGAAGGAAAGAGGCGCGCCGCAGCTCTCTAGATTTTTCTTTTTTCGTGGCTGCCTAGATGTTTTTTTCACCGACGTGGCCGCCTTGATTTCTCCTGGAGTCTTCTCAGAATTTTACAGACTTCTTTTCAAATTTTAGATTTTTTTTACACGTAGAGATGTTTCCCAGTCGGCCAGTATCTATTGTTTTCGGCCTACATATTTACTAATGCAAAAGAGTAATGCATTTCGGTTAATACAAAGAAAAATATAAAAACATTATTGAATATTGAAATACAAGTGAAATGATATACAGAATTATATTCAGAATACAGATATAAAAAAAAATACAGAGGTTCCAAAGGATGAGTAGCCTCCGTCTAACATAAAAACATTCGCTTATAGCGAAAATGACACAAATGTGAAATTTTAAATGGGAAATAATTCAATTAGCAGCAAAAGATACCGAATGGATGACAAATCGATGTCAGCAAATTTAAAAATGCATTAGGCTTTAGGTTATGACCATAAAGAAATAAAGTCACGCGATGCTCCGTCCACTTTGACGTGACATTACTAAGAATTTAAAATATTATTCAAAAATAGTTTGTTCTGTGGATCATGGTTTGCTGCCATTTAAATACAAGCGATATTAAATTTTTCGAATCCTTGGCATGTTGCGAAAGCGAAGGTACGTTACGTCCCTTATTAAGAATGTCGCGTTCAGTAAATTTGCCTTTAAACATTTTATTTGGTTCAAGTACTTTTTCCTTTAGTAACTTAATGAGGAAATGCTTTAGATAAATAATTAAATTAAAACACAAATTAATAAACTTTTATAAGAACGTTTGCAAAATCCCAATGTTTATTCAAGCATTCTCTCTTATGCATTAACGTGGCATATATTATTTTTAAACAATTTATGTACTTCAATTATTTGTAGGCTTGTAAAATAATTAATAACAGATCCTTTTGATTTGATCTAAGTTAATAAAAATTAATATTAGACGAGGTGAAATATAAAATACTTGCCACCTTCTTAATATTGATTTTCTTTCTTGAAAACTAACAACTTTTGTTCTATGAGTTTCTAGGATTTAGGATCGAATAGTGGCGGTTCGATTACCAGCTGTTTATGAATCCAGAGAGCGGCACTGACGTTCGTAGTAGTCTGTACTGTGAGTAGTACAGAGTAACAAAGTCAGAGACTTGATTAAATAAACTCTAATTTTTTGCAAAAATATAAAATTCAGGAAAGGAAAGGAACAAAGGTTGAGGTTTAAATTTCAACTGAAACAATTTTTTTTAACTGAAATCGATCAAAGTCGGGTAATATAACATTTGAGATTTTCCCGTTTTTTCACACATATTTATTTATTTATACGAGTCTTAACGCGAATATTTACATTGTTTACTGTATTCGACGTATCAGTTGGGTTGCACTAACCTCTGTAACCAACCAAATTGCCTCTTCAGTCAGCTCGTGACCTGTGCCTGCTACCAAAACGTCGGGTAAAATAAATTAGGTAAACATACGTGCTAAATTCCGTATAAATAGATTTAAAAAAGTCTATAAAATTAAATTTTAAGGAACCTTCTGGTTTCCCATATATTGGGTCTAGTAAAATCTTGAAAATAACACTCAGGGCTATTGTTCAGCGCAACCCTTTTCGCGAGTGTCACCACTAGAACTTCTAAACGAATTGCTTAATGAAAAAAAAAATCTCCTAACCGAATTAATCGCAGAAAAAAATTCAATAGACAACTTTATGAATAAAATGAGACTAATCTGTTATATTTTTTGTCTGCGCAAATAATAAACATATACCTCAATAAAGTGCTATAAATATTAAATTTCAATAATTCAAGTTAAATTTAGATACTCCAACGCTAAATTTATTCTGTCGTTTGAAGGTAATAATTTCCGGGGTCTTGTTCACAAGTACTATTTACATTGGAGCGTTCAGCAAAACGTTCATTAAGCAGAGTTCAAAGGCGTTCATCACGAACCTTGCGGTGTTTTTGTTTGAGTTTGTTCACCTGAACAAGTTGAGTATTGAGTAATCTTGAGGAAACATGGGATGTGAAGTTTGATGGTAATGGAAAATGTGTGAAGCATAATTGTAATTGCATGTTTATATTTAATTTGATTTACCACATGATTAATAATAATTAGGTATATGAGAAAAAAAATTTAGTTCGCTACATCAGTGATTACCAACATAAATTTAATGCAAAATAGCATAGTTTCTTCATATCCATTTTCAAAATTACTGAGTTGTTTAATGGATTAAAACGGAGAAATTCGTACAAAGTGTCAGTAAGCTGACGTGGCAATGGTCTCGGTCATATCTGTCGCTGGATTGACAATGGATAGACGAGTATTTGAATGGAGATCACGTAGAAGGAAGCATGGTGTGGCAAGCCCCTTAGGCTAGGGTAGACCGATGACTTCAAGTTAGCCAGTAGTGGCGAGATGAGAAAAGTAGAAGATTATGTATGATGGCGAACCTTGACAGATAAGAGATACTATATGAGTGATACTAGCAGTGGAGATAAATATTCTGATGGTATAGTAAATTGCAATATAAAAATATTTACTTAGGGAAATTACATTATACACTGCTTAAAAAGAATCCCAATGTCTCTACTAGACTCTTCAGCGGCTGATTTAATGTGGGCAAATAGACAAATAGTTATCTTATTTAGTAGATAAGGTACAATCCCTACACATTCCTAAATCTCCAAAGATAGGCAGCGCGTCCGGGAACGTGGCAAAGTTTGTCATTCTGAATTGATGTTGACACATATCGCGGATGTCCATAGGTAATGATTGTATTCATTTACCACAGTCCATCAGCAAACAGTACCACCTGGATGACTGCTCGTCTCTCAACTTCTTTAGAAAACTATAGGATATATTTAGGTAGTTAACACAACACATAGCTACGAGTAACATATTTTTGGCAACATTCCAGAGTAACATACTCAATAAACTTAAATGGAATAAATATTATGTGTCTAAAGTCGGGTATAAGCATAAAGTACTTAGGTTTTGAATAATGTCTACAATCGTTTTACATAAACGCTAAATATCTACTAGAAGTGATAAACTTTATAGAAGTCATAATATCAAAAGCTTGTACAAACTTTTGATTGAATTAAACTTTTGAGTTGATTGATAACTTTGGTATCCAAATTTACCCCAGTAGATTTTAAAGGAATTTAACTTGAAGAATAAATTGAATTGATAAGTCTAAATAAACTAGTAAAAATTAAATAAAACTTATGACCTATTTCAATGGCGAATTGCTGTCATCTTTGACGACTTACAAAGATCGCTAAAATTACAGGTAAATAATTTTATGACATCACAAAGATGTCGCCGTGTCGTGTCCGCTGGCACCACTCCATCCCTTCCCGCAGGTGTTGTAAAAGGCGACTAAGGGATAACAAAGCCGCTACCACAAGCTCTGAGGAACTACACCACCTCTAAAAGAGTGGACTCGCCCACCGGCTTATCCAGCCCGGCGCTTTAAAACCATTCATTCCACATGATCACGACAATGTGATCAATGCCCATCCATGCCCTGCAGTGGATACTAAAAGGCTTACATAGATGTTAAAAAGTTGTATTCCAAGATTTGTTATACTCGTATTGTATAAACTGTGTGTTTCTCAAATGAAAAACTGTAGATGAAAGACGAAATATTTTAAAAACAAAACCTATAATAAATGCATAAACATTTTCACAATACAAATCGCGTCTATGGTCATAGGGATAAATTGCATTGTATTGTCACTTTTTTATTGTACATTATATCAGAAGAAACGTTTGTGGTATACCTACCTATATGTATATATTCCCATTTTTATATGTCAACAGGAGATTGAGCGGTAGTAGTTTGAATATTTATAGATAATTCAAATTGAACGCAATCAGCAAGAGTAATAATGGTCCTGTTCGTTGATATATATATATATACATATATCTACGGATATCTACGGAATGTTACTCCTATTCATATTCATCGACCGCTTTCAATTTGATTTTTCTATAAATAGAGTTTGTAAAAATACAAACTAAAAGCGTATTCCAAATACGTAAGTGATAATATGGGAAGCTACTATAAAAACGGTCCAAACACCGCAGCTGTTAATGCAGTGCAAAAACAAACACTTCAAACAGAAAATGTATTGTGTGCTCTAGTTTTTTTTTATCTACAACACTAAATCTGTTTGCATCGTTTGTGTATTTAAAGTCTGAGAAAAGATTTCCTAGTAGGCATATCAGAAATACGGTAACAGTTAACTGGAAGGAACTAACTTTTACGTTGACATTTTTAAATTTTCTTTGTAAAACAGTTGTATATTGGTTAAAGTATAGTAGTGTTCTATGTTCAGTAGCTCTCGCATTCTTTCATATGTGTTTTATGATGAAACGTTCTTTATTACGTAGTACTTAAGTTTCAATTTTGACTTTTTTATGAACCCCTCCTCATCTGTTTCACCAAAACAACCAAGTTTCTTTGAAAAGGACGTGTGATGTGTCATCTAGTCTATTCCCATGTCGATCGTGGCCATATTTGGTCAAGCCGTGCTTGATAAATCAATAACTAATGCTTCAAATACTTTATATATTTTTTTACACTGAGAGTATGACAGACAATTATACAATGTGCTCATGCTATCATCAATATAGCAAACGTAGTCACGTCATCGACTGTTCCGGAGTAGGTTAGGGAAAAGGGATTACGGAACATAAAGGAATCCGGTTTTTTCTCATCCCATTACCCATTTCCATTCTTTTGGCGATCAATTTAGGACAGTTAATAGACCCCCTGCTTGCTGTGCAACACGTAATAACGCTGTTTTTTAAATTATCAATGGCTCAGCGGTGAAAGAGAACACCTCGAGAATATAAAAAATCTGAAGGTGAATAATGTTTCGAAACCTATAACGATTTACTAGGGTCCTGCAGAGGGACATTATTAGGTGATATAGAAAGAAAGACAGAAGAAAGGTTATATCGGAATATTAATAACTTGTATTTAAACGAGTATCAGAAACATACTAAGTAAGAGCAGCAAATCATAAATAAATGAAGCATCCTATTTGAAATTAATAATCACCAAGTCGACGGAGTCCCACTCCTATTTTTCTATTGTCACCAGAAAAAAGAAACACTTAACCCATTTAAATTTGCTACCATCCATTTGTTGCTCAATCAGAATTTTTTGTTGCTCATATAATTGTTTCTCCTAATTAATTTGTAAGTTCTTACATATTATTGGAGAGTTTAGTTACATATGCCTTGGAGGTCAATGGGGCTAAGCAACAAATTTTTCTTAATGGAATTAAGTGCACTAGCCTAATGCGAAATGTCCGAAGAACGTTGTTAAAAGATCTAAAATATGATCATGCTCATACGTAAGTTTTACAAATATAGCCAAAGAGACCTAAGTAAAAAATCAATATAACGCCCACAGTACTATGCAGCAGAGATTGGTTGTGCTCGAAATTATTTGTACAAACTCAGTTGTAATTTTGGTGGTCAATAGATGTAGGAGCACATATCTCTTTTGACCACCAGGTTTATCAAAAAATATTTCGTTACTTCAACCGTGTCCCTATAAGAATATGGTACAGAATCACATGTGCCGAGTACAAAATCGTGTTCGTGCTTGCACTTTATAATGCAAAACTGTGTATATGTGCTAGATTATTCCAAACTTTAGATGTCTCTTCTGCAATTTAGATCGTTTCACATTGTTTTTACTTTTCTCTATTTTAATAATAATAATAATACTCTTTATTGCGTATACAACAAACAAAAACAGAAATATACACCTACTTAAGACATACATTAGTTCATGACAACTGTTTTGATATATTATTTAAAATGTCTTCTCAAACCCAGTTCCATTAAAATTAACAAATTATTAGACTTCACAATTCCGTTCGCTCAAATCAAGTTTGAAGGGAGAAACGTTTATAATAACAATAATCACTTCTAATGGAGCTCGGGCAGCTCTTTAGGCATTCAAATCCTTCAACTAATGTTAATGGAATTTCTTGTCTTGTTGCTCCCATTGTGATCGTTTGTGCTTGCGATATAAGCGGCATACTATCCTTAGCGGCTGATATATGTGTTTCCAAAAATATCTGCACTATGAAAACATTTCATAGAATATTTGGTAGTGGAAATAGTCTTGTAAATTCGATGTGCTCATCGGAATGTAGGTTTAAACGTTGTCAACCCGTATTTTTTTACAGATTTTTTTATAGAAGAAACGTCATACTGGTGCAAGATGGTCCACAATATGGTAACTGGTCACCGTCGCCCTTGGACACCTACAACACCATGCAATCAATCTGCCTGGGCCAATTTTATTCATATCCACAGATTTTAAGAATGAATTTGATAATGTTAAACACCCAATCCTTATATGTCAAGATAGTTCATATGGGTATACATGGCAGTTTGTTACACTGGGTCGCTCAAATGTAGCAAAAACGAATATAAAGGAGAAATATTCGCATGTTTGTTAGGTCAAAATCCTTAACCGTTTGTAATAGAATCTTCATGAATGTGTTCATTGGATTTCATTTATTTTCTACAGCACAACCAATAAGATAATCTACACTTATACTCGTATTATAAACAGAGGCTGCGAGATTGTTTTTACATCGTTTGCATTTAAACTACAAAAAAAAAAACTGGTGAGATTTTGAACTGATTTAGGAAGCTAAACTAATAATTCAGGTGAACATTGATGGACATAGTGCTTTATGATCACAATATTTGTAAATTAATAATCGCACTTTTTCAGAAAAGAAGACACGTAGGTGTCTAAGTAGGTCACGTGGTAGCTGCCCGAGCCTTTTATGCCACCTGAGCGAAGCCAAGGCGGGGCGATAGATACCAATAATTTTACGCTAAGTTACGCTGACACAGACAGCCGCCTGCGGTTGCTACAATTGCCAATTTGTAAAGAAACTCCTTTGGGTTTGGGTATAATTTGGATTTTTTTCTTTTATAAATTTAATGTGACTATTGAAAAACTCAGATACATAGATATTTTAAACATTTTATTGCACATCAAAACAATAACAGACATTGTAAACATATGAAACGCACAAAAGGCGGTCTAATCGCGATATCTGCCAGACAACCTTTGCGTAGAAAGGAAATAAATACTTTAATCACAGGTAGATGGTGTTACAGTATACATAATTACCATCGATTTAAGAATACATACTAGATATGTTATAAACGCACTCTAGGGCAGGCACGTTAGTTGTTCTATGTTCAATAGCTCGCGAGTTCATATGTATTTTAATTCATATGTATTTTGAAAATGGAACATTATTATTACGTAGTACTAAGTTTAGAAATAGACTTTTTAATGAAACCCAGGTTTCTTAGATAAGAAATTGTGACTATTATTACCTAATATATAATACATAGATATCATAAATCTATATACAATAGTGGAGTGTAGGCTTTCTCGGCCGGTGTCCATATTAATTGAATCTTCCGGGCTACTTGACCGTGGTCTTCTGGAATCTTTGGAATCTTTCTGGAATCTAGATTCCAGAAGACCTCGGCCAAGTAGCGCGGAAGATTCAATCTATATACAATACATGTAAAAAATCTATTTAGTGTGTGTACTCGTATGTTATTTTATTAAAGTTAATAGAAACCTTGACACACTCCATTTCCATGATTTTTATTACTCCGTTTCCCATCTCGGAACAAAAATCATGGAAATGGTATAGTTTCGAAAATATACCCTATGTTTTTATGATAGAAAAAGATCAGTAATAATATATGTGTTGCTTTGCTAGACACGGGCTCATATACACATATCAGTGACCCCGTGTGACTTCGCTCAGATAGCTCAATAGGCTCAGGACTGTTAAGCTATTCAGCTGTCTTTTTATTTCGAAAAAATGCCAGTACTGTTTTATAAATATTGCATTTCCATAGAGAAATAAATGTTTAGCTTCCTGTAAGTGAAAAATAATATTCAAAATCGGTCTAAAGTCTGATTTTTTCATTCGAGTCGGGGATATGACATGTAGAACTGTCAATAAAATGTCATCTCCATACAAATTTCCCTCTGTTTGACAGTTCTACATGTCATATCCCTGACTCAAATAAAAAATCCGACTTCAGTGTTTTTGTGCATACCTCATTCATAAAAACAAACTCATAACCTCTCATTATAATTTATTGATACAGAAATGCCTAGTCGCTATCATGTAGAAATAGACAAAGACATGCAGAATTGCAATAAACAATAATATATAAACATATTAATACAAAAATATCTGGCAGCGTCAGTCAGAAGTTTACTTTTGCTATAATCCGTATTGCTATAATATAGTTTTGCTACAATCCGTACGTTATAGGAAAAAACGGTCGATTTTAAAATAGCACCGCCCCATTTCTTCCCGCGGGCGGTCGTAAAAGTTCCCGCGCGTGTCGTAAAAGATCCCGCGGGTGTCGTAAAAGTTCCCGCCGGTGTCGTAAAAGTTCCCGCGGATGTCGTAAAAGTTCCCGCGGGTGTCGTAAAAGTTCCCGCTTGTGTCGTAAAAGTTCCCGCGGGTGCCGTAAAAGTTCCCACGGGTGTCGTAAAAGTTCCCGTTTGTGTCGTAAAAGTTCCCGCTTGTGTCGTAAAATTTCCCGCGGGTGTCGTAAAAGTTCCCGCGGGTGTCGTAAAAGGCGACTAAGGGATAACAAGGCGGCTGCCATAAGCCCTGAGGAATTAAACCACCTCTAAAAGAACGGACTTGCTAACCCGCTTTGCCTCCGTGGCATTTTAAGGCCGTACATCTCTCACGCACAAGACAGTGTACATATGGGGATACGTGGTCCAGGCCCACGTGCAGCAGTGGATAAAAAAGGGCTGATTATTCAACCGAAATTCGAAAAAAGCCGAAAAAAGTGTTTAAAGTTTCGTTTCAGAACTTTACCAGCCCTATCCAACACACTTGTACAAAAACTTTGTACACGTCGTATTTTTATTTGGGATTTTCGAAAAGTATAAAGGATCACAATTTTGAAACTGATGAATCTATTTCGTTTATTTCCGCATTTATTCTGTTAAATTTCGTCCAAATTCGTTAAAATATATCCCCTGCAGTTTAACTATAAAATAGTCAACGCATTTCCGGTTCTAGCATACTCGTATCTCATTGTCAAGACAGACGTGTCCTTACATTAAAAAAATATTATTTTAATTTTTTTCCATTTTGTATATCTAACTTGAATAGGTTCAATAATTTAGAATTAAGGGTACAATTTTATTTCACATCCAATAATTCAGTGAGAATTATCGATGTAAATTAATATTTTGGATCATTCTATTAAAAATAATTTGGTATTTTTTTTATGGACGAAAGCGGCAGACGAGCATATAGTGCACCTGATGGTAAGTGGATACTGTCGCCCATAGACATCCGCGATATATGCCAACATTAGTCCAAAATGACAAACGTTGGTACGCCCTCGGATGCGCTGCCTACCTATAGAGATATAGGAATGGATTTGGAGAAAGGGTTGGAAAAATGTAGAGGAATTGGATGGGAATGGGCTCTGGCACATCTCACTCACTACCGAAACACGTACGTACATTAGGGAAATAAGATAAAGTGGGAAATGCAGTGCATTTCAAGGTAGTCTTCTGTGAGAGAGGGGTAACGTGGCCAGTCGAGCGCGCCCACAAGCTGTTGGATTGCAGCGTGCACTCTCTCCCTCAACAGTTTAATCGATTATAATTCCATTTGCATCTTTTTATAAAGGAATTCAACAAAGGCAATATATTAAACGGTTTCGAATACCGATTCCACAGTTAAAGCATTGACGATAGGATTTAAATAAGTCTGTGTTAAAATTATAAATTCCTATCTCTGTTCTAAATTTACAACACAAAATCCACTTTCGACGACACGTTTATCCAGACGTGAAATTTATTGACTGTTCACGCACTTTGCCAAATAAGAAACCTTATTACGTGTTAGGATCGCTATATATTCTCTCCTCTATCCTTTTTTTGTGGTATATTTTTTTTCTAGACTTACAAGTGTTTATTTGCTTTCTTTTGTTGATTCGATATGTGTTGATTCGAAAAACTTTATTGCCCTTTTCATGTATATTTTGTGGAAAGAAGGTTTTTTCACATCCATTTTTGGTGATTCAATAACCTTCGTGTTTTTTTACGAGTATATACGAGTATTTACATTCCATATGTATATTTATTGATAACTTTTTGAACTTTCGCGTTATGTACACATTTTTCTCGTTTTGTACACCTTTTTTTGCGTTTCGTACGCCCGGTGTAACCCGTGCTGGAACATCGAGATGAAATAAAAAGTAAACGCAAAAACCTTTAATTTAGACGTTTGGACTCAATTTACAATATAAAATATTATTTATTTAATAAATAATATTACCTCATCGAGTTATATGAATTCTGCAAATCCAGCCCGCCTGCAGCATACATTCAGATTTTGTAGGTGATTTTGTCCATGGGCGGCGATAGCCACTTACCATCACATGAGCCGCGTGCCCGTATTCCTCCATTAATATAAAAAAAAAATGTTGACTTTTGTATTGTGGTCACTGTGTTCGTTTTACTGACTAAATAATAGTACGTATCCAATTACAACGATTTAATGTGTCTACATTTATTTAAATCCTATGCTTACCTACATTTTTTTTACACAATCCTTACATAATTTTATTTTTGAGTGGAAATTTCTTTTTGTCTGCTTTTTTTTTCTTTTATATGGACAGAAGGCGGCAGACGAGCATACAGTCCTCCTGGTGGTAAGTGGATGGATGTCCCATGGACATGCGCGATACATAGAAGAACTATAAATAAAAATAACCCACAAAAAGAACTTATATAGTTTCAAATTTGATTACTAAAGGGGGCTATTTATATGGAATATACTGAGTAATAATGTGAGAAAAGGGAATATCTTCTGTATTCAGAAATAAAAATATTTCTTGCGCATTCTGGTAAACCTAATAATCTATTCACTGTAATCCGCTACTTTCTGCTGATCTTATAATGTCTTATTATATTACACTCCTCGTCCTCGTGATCTAGATAAATACAACAATGTACAGATACATTACGAAAACATTGGCCATCGGCTAATACGGAAACACCCGAACGCGTCATCCAAGTCTATGCAATAAAGTAATAAACTATGCAATAAGAGGTATGGTAATTCATTGACGTGGACGACGCGTTCGGGTGTTTCCGGATTAGCCGATGACCAATGTTTTCATAATGTATCTGTAGTCACATCTTGTGCTACTACGCTCACAGATCATTTCGGACGAGGTTTTGGAGGGGGAGAGTGCACGCTGCAATCCAACAGCCGCTGGGCGCACTCGACTGGCCTCGTTACCCCTCTCTTACAGAATACAGCTCTTACAGCATTTCCCACTTTATCTTATTCCCCAATGTATGTACGTGTTTCGGTAGTGAGTGAGATATGCCAGAGCTCATTCCCATCCTGTCCCTTCCCACGTCCCCAGTCCTTTCTCCAAATCCATTCTTTCATCAACAAAGGTAGGCAGTGCATCCGGGGGCGTGCTAACGTTTGTCATTTTGGACTAATGTTGGCATGTATAGCGGATGTCTATGGCGACAGTATCCACTTACCACCAGGTGGACTGTATGCTCATTTGCCACCTTCTTTCTATAAAAAAAAGTGTTAATATAATTTGGATCAGACTTCAATAAGGTAAGTTCGCCCGATCTTATAATTTTATTTCATCAACATACAGGTATTGTATGTTATTTGTGATTGTTTGCTATTTTCGACTTACTTTCTCTGGTAACAATGGACATTTTTGTATATCACAAGTCATTTTTCATGCCTATTACATATTTTTTCGTCTTTATCCCCGCCATTTTGTTGATTCAGTATAATAAAATTTATGTGTGTCTAATTATATTTTATCCATATTACGTGAACAGGGGATTACTTCCACTCCATTTGGTTTCCTCTGGTTGGTTAGTGACAAAAATATTATAATTTGTCACATGAGTAGGCATATTGACTTTGAAACTCATCGAGCCTTTGCCTTGCTCGCGTAAAAATGAGGGTAGGTGTATTTTTGCTTTCACTCGTATTTTTAATAGCTAAATATTGTTTTGAAATATTTTTCTGCAGCTCAGAGTAGGGATTTTGATGGTAGGTATATAGGAATCGCAGTACTGAAGTTTATATTTTTAATTTTCCGAGCATTTTTAGAATACATTTATTTTATTATACGGAAAAATAGGATTTTTGTAAAGCTATTGAAATCACCTTTGCTCTGATTACAGGGACGTAATTAAGAACTTAAAATTAGATATATTATTTTTTTATGGATGAAGGCGGCAATCGAGCATTTCCACCTGATGGTAAGTGGATACGTACTGTCGCCCATAGACATCCGCGATAGATGCCAACATTAGTCCAAAATGACAACCGTTGTCACGGCCCTGGATGCGCTGCCTACCTTTGGAGATATAGGAATGGATTTGGAGAAAGGGTTGGGAAAATGGGAAGCGATAGGATGGGAATAGGCTCTGGCACATCTCACTCACTACCGCAACACGTACGTACATTAGGGAAATAAGATAAAGTGGGAAATGCAGTACATTTCAAGGTAGTTTTCTGTGAGAGAACATTATTTCTTTTTTCAATGGGCTGATCAATAATAAAATATCTTTTATTTCTCCAGAATATGGCACATTAAAGTGAAATAAAACCGATAGATATTCTAGTTAGCTTTAACGAGGCAGCAACGTGATACGATAGAAATTGCTTTTGAATCAAACGGAGTTAATTCCGTATTGGTACGTATGCTTGTTGATGCCACTTTAATATGAAATCCGGTCTAAGAGCTGAAAGCGATAAATGGGACTTTTTTTTGTATATTGAAGTGTTCTCGCAAAATATCAAATATTTTGATTTTGGAGTACCAATTTGAACAATTGAACAACGCCCTTTAGAACACCTTCATTGATTTTTATTTCAAGAGCAACCGTCTGCTTTTGAAAACCGCGTACGGCTGTTGATTTTAATAACTATATCCGATTTGCTTATTTATTTGGGTACTTCTAATTCACTTGGGATCCATAAATCAGCACTGGTTGGTAGGGACACTACACATATCCCTTGTGAGGTCACAAACAGATAGATATTTGTGACACACAATCATAATTATTTAAATACAAGTATAATACAAAAGCGGACATAACTTATACGGGAAGATTTCGCTGTGCATTCGCGGCGATGGCTGTCAATGGCAAATACCGCTTACTTTGATTGTTTTTATGTCGTTATTTTATTTATTATTTTTATTAAATATATCTTTTATAAAATATATTTTATATATAATAAAATAAAATATAATAATAACAACCTCACGCCCGAGCAACACGTAATACTGAAGTCCATCCACTAAAGTAGAAGAAACGTTTTATGCAAATCACTAGACCCCTTGTTGATGGCACACTCGTGCCCTGTTGGGCATAAACTATTCATTCCGACCGAGGACACTGTTACATTACAGTAACAGAGGCAATCCTTTTGTTTATTGACGATGGTGACGGAGGAATGAATTTTGTACGGTCATGTTAATGTATAGAAAAGCATTCCTCTTTAGCCTTTATGTAAGACGTACGTGGTGTAGATTGATCGGTTGTCAACCGTACCTTCGTCTCAAAAGAATAAGTACACGACAGATTTGAACTGACTCAGTAACTTCTTATTCTAATTAATAAGTACACGACAGATCGGAACTGACTAAGTAACTTCTTATTCTAATTAATAAGTACACGACAGATCGGAACTGACTAAGTAACTTCTTATTCTAATTAATAAGTACACGACAGATCGGAACTGACTAAGTAACTTCTTATTCTAATTAATAAGTACACGACAGATCGGAACTGACTAAGTAACGTCTTATTCTAATTAATAAGTACACGACAGATAGGAACTGACTAAGTAACTTCTTATTCTAATTAATAAGTACACGACAGATCGGAACTGACTAAGTAACTTCTTATTCTAATTAATAAGTACACGACAGATCGGAACTGACTAAGTAACGTCTTATTCTAATTAATAAGTACACAACAGATCGGAACTGACTAAGTAACGTCTTATTCTAATTAATAAGTACACAACAGATCGGAACTGACTAAGTAACGTCTTATTCTAATTAATAAGTACACGACAGATTGGAACTGACTAAATAACTCCTTATTCTAATTAATAAGTACACGACAGATCGGAACTGACTAAATAACTCCTTATTCTAATTAATAAGTACACGACAGATCGGAACTGACTAAGTAACATCTTATTTTAATTACTTTATTACTTATACTTAATTTTACTATTTTATATATATTGTATATAGTGTTTATGCGGGAATGTATATCCATAGGAAAGCACTAAATGTATCCTATGGACCAGCGGTTGAAGGACCTACGAGACGCGAAAATAAAGCGAAATGGCGCCATAGGGCGCCATTCTATCCAGCTAGAACTGCACCAGTAAATGTGTGCGCGAAGGGATGGAAACTAAATGTCTCTGCCGAAATGAAAGGAGTAAGTGTCGTGTACTTAACGGGAGTTTCCAGGCGCAGCTCATCCAACAACCGGCGAAGACGTGGTCGTCACATAACTTGTCTTAATTGTCCTCTTTATAACTATTTGCACTTTATTTTATTGTGCCGAACGATGGCAATCAAACGTACCCGCGCGCGCTTCAAAGCGAGGTTAATTGCGATTTTTTTCCGAGATAGTATTGTTTTGCGAGTTATTTATTTCCTCTCTACCTAAAGGTTGTCTGGCAGAGATAAGACAGCCTTTTGTACATTTCCTATGTTGCATTGTATGTCACTGTCTTGTTTTGTTTTGGTGTGCAATATAGAGTTTATTCATCAATCCATCTATCTAACCTGTGCAACAAGTACTTTATACGGCAATCTCATAGGTAGTGAAAATGAAAGGCCAACTGAGATTTTTTCACTGAGTTACGTACGATAAATCGGGAGCTGTAACTAGGAGTTCGGCGCAAGTTCCTGCACGCTCGGTGGTGTAGGTCTCCATGGGCGGCGGTGACCACTTACCATTATGTGCCATCTCTTTTAAAAGGTAATCAAAGGGGTTCGAACGTATGTAGTCAGTTGTCAGTCCCGAGTCGCCAGTTTGATTTTATTCCAAAATTGCATTTCAGTGGGACGTTATATTCTGATACAAGATTTATACAAGTTCATATAAGTACGTATTACCATTGATACAATCTTAGTTAATAGTAAAAATAAAGCTGAGAATAATAAAGAATTATGGTTTATTTTTTTAGGCGAAGATCTTTTTATTCGTTCAACAGAAGCCTTGCAATTTTCAAATTACGAATCTCATCGATCGCACGAGAAAATTGCTTCTCAAATTCGAGCTTTGATATTAACTTACATAGTAAGGTTTCACTAAAGAATATTGAAAAATATGTTACATCATGTAGGTATGTTAACACGATTATAAATTAAGTTCGACAACTTTTTATCATTAGAAGAAAAGTAAAATGCAAACAAAAGTTGCTTTAAAATGTAAGAAATTTCTTACTTTTTCAGTTACTTACAAAAGAACGAAAGTCACCGACGTATTTCATAGATTCAGCGTGCGGATGTGGCAATATTCAGATCGTATTTGATGCAGAAGCGTTAACTAGAAGGTAGACAAGTAATTGAATGGAGACCACGTATCAGAATGTAGGACGAACTCCAGCCCTGGACTTGAAGAAGTTCGTCTGCAGAGTCTGGATGAAAATAGCCGATGATCATGTGGTGGCGAGTCTTGGGTGCGGCTCATGTTCAGCTGTCTTGAGACATAAGCTGATAAATGACATTGGATTACAATGGAATGGAATACTACTGTCACCAGCTCTTTTATTATCCACTGCCGGACATGGGCGTCCTCATTGACATTGTCTTTTGCATGGGGGATGAAAGGCCTTAAGGGGCCATCCATAAATTATGTCACACGAATTTCATGATTTTTGGAGTCCCCCCCCCCGTCCTTGTCACAGGTGGTCACATTTGTATGACCCCCCCCCCCCCTACCCTCCCCTTGGTGTGACGTCACATATTTTGCAAGTTTAAATTTAGATATTATTAAATTAGAACAACCATATAATAATATTGATAGAGTTGGTAATCTTTTAAAGTTTTTCGTTAGAGTTGAAGTTTAGTTTGAATACTTTAGATTTGTACATGTGACGTCATGAAGTTCATGATTCGTCCGGTCCCCCCGTCACACGATATCACACTTTGTTGACCCCCTCCCTCCCCCTTAACGTGTGACGTAATTTATGGATGACTCCTAAAACGCCACGCTGACCAAGCGGGTTGGTTAATCCACTCTTTAGGAGGTACTGTAGTTCCCCAGGGCTTGTAGTAGCGGCTTTGTTATCCCTTATTCGCTTTTTACAATACTCACGGCCAAACTTTATAACAATACTATTAGACAAATACTATCAATAAAATTTAATAGCTAAACAAGAGTTACACAGTCACCCCGTGACCACGTCCACTGCAAAGTGTTCGAAACGTCGGGATATAAATAATGTCAAATATACGCGATTTAAACCGTTCAAAGTTGTTTAATTGCTAAGCTAAACAAGAGACTTAAAAATCTTCTTTAATAGAAGATAACTACAAAAATACTGCGATACACTAACAATATAAAGTACCTTGTCAAAGACAAGCTATACACATTTGCCCCATCACAGTAATTGACAACCCTACACGTTATATCTATTACAATATTAGGAAATCTGTCCAATAGATAATTATAATTGAGCGAATCTGCGCGAAACACACGCCATAATGAAGTTCATTACAAGGTTAGATCGTAACGACATGTCATGTTCAGTAACGATGCACTTAGTTTGCTTTGCGCTATGATTAGTCTGATCAACTGATAATTATCTATATCGTAATTCAATTAGCTCACAAAAACAATCTGCTTTCAATAATCACAATTCTATTTGCACAAATTTAAAGGATTAGAAAGAGAAATTTACTTAAAAATAGAAAATGTAAGAACTTTTCGAGTTTGGATTTAATATGTGATAAGCTGATAAGATCTCTAAAAGGTTTATAAGGATAATAATAGAACTAAGCCCTTAAATGTCTCGTAACTAGAGGCTCATAAAAAGGGTCATTTTGACAGTGTACAAGTAAGTTGTCTTAGATGAGGAATTTAATTTTAATTTTCAAAGTCTTGCATTTATGAGAGGGAGAGTGCACGCTGCAATCTAACAGCTGCTGGGCGCACTCGACTGGCCACGTTACCCCTCTCTCACAGAAGACTACATGGAAATGTACTGCATTTCCCACTTTATCTTATTTCCCTAATGTACGTACGTGTTTCGGTAGTGATTGAGATGTGCCAGAGCCCATTCCCATCCTGTCCCTCCCCATTTCCCCAACCCTTTCTCCAAATCCATTCCTACATCTCCAAAGGTAGGCAGTGAATCCGGGCGCGTGCCAACGTTTGTCATTTTGGACTAATGTTAGCATGTATCACGGATGTCTATGGGCCACAGTATCCACTTACCATCAGGCGAACTGTATGCTCGTCTGCCGCCTCCGTCCATAAAAAAAGAAAAAAATAATAATTATGTGTAGGTAATATATGTTACAATTTAAATGAATTTGTTTGCTTCCTTAAGGGCAAAACATAATGAACCAGCGAACCACTATTTGTTCTATTTCTTCTTCTTTTCGTAAAATAAATTAATTTATCTTAAGCTACTCACCAGTCTTATGTGGTCAGACAATACTGAATCATCTGACCTATAAGAATGAAAAATATATTGACCATAATGATATTATATCACACTTATTTTGTATTTTTTAATTAATTACGCTGTTTATAATAATGTTTAACATCGTATGCTGTATGCACTGTAAGTTAACCATATCTATGTATGTTACATATTGTATGTGGCGTCTGTGATTGTGTATGTAGTGGTAAGTATCACACTGTTTAAGGAAATAAAAGATTGTGTATGTATAACATACAATTTTGCCGACGAGAGAGAATTCAATTAATATGTACAACATCTATTGTAACGCATACTCTGGCAAGTGAATTATATAAATTTGAATCATTATTTACAAAGGATGGTAATGGCATAAATCATAACACCAATTATGACGGCGATGTATGTGGAGTTCCAATAGTTATTGAAAAGGAGTATTGCGCTGCGCAGAGCGCGAGTTTTTACGTTTACACAAGTTCATAGAATACATGTTTCGAAACATGTCGCATCTAAAGGGTTTGTTTCCGCCTCGGTATAATTCAATACTTGTCAGCACGGGTCACTGCTTCGTGTCAAGTAGCTTTTATTAGAGCCCGGGGCGAAGAGACTTCCATATACTCAACCCTCTCGATATTTCACTGCTCTGAATTCTTGATGTTAGTGGAAGTCAAACTATTGTTTGGAAATGTTGATGTAAAGGATTGTTAACGTTTATTTTATTATTAACATAAAACTAACTTCATTTTTATCCCATTTTTCGTTTACTTATATCATGTTATTGAATAATCATAACATTATTCACTATATAAATGTTTATATACACAATTCGAATATATACATACATATATATATATATATATATAATTATTATCGAAACAATTCTTCATTGAATAAATATCTGCAAAAAATTATAATAATAGAAATAAAAATACTTTATAATATCAAACAATGGAAAAATATTTTCTGTAAAATGTTGGACAAAATGCTCATGGAAGAAGTAATCAAAAGAAGACTCCCCTTAAATACCAATTTACAATGAAGTAACATTTTGTATAATCACTTTCGATATCATTACCTACTCCTGTTAAGACAGTTTTTCGTTTCTTTCCCTCTTAACTGGAAAACTTTTCATATTATGGAGAACATCCACTTAAGTTAAACTCTCGTTTAAGGGGGTAGTCCTTTCGAGTCCAAATGGAAGTTTTTGCTTTACACCCTCGCACTTTGGTTTTGTAACAACTGAGGCCGAAATCCTTTTAAATATTAAATATGAAACTGTTCTAATTTATTAAGTATTTAGAGCATACGATTGTCGTGATCGTATCGCAATCGTTGCTGAAATGAATCATAATTGTGACAGTGCATAAATAAGCATAATTCCGTAGAATACAGTCCACCTGGTGGTGAGTGGATACTGTCGCCCGTGGTACAGGCCAACTTTAGTCCAGAATGACAAACTTTGGCACGTTCCCGAATACGCTGTCTACCTTTGTTTGATATAAGAATGAATTTGGAGAAAAGGTTGAGGAAATGGGAAGGGATAAAATAGGATGGGATGGGAATGGACCATATCTCATTCGCTTTAGATTTCATTAGAGTTTCAAGTGATAATTGTAAAAATAAGAGCATAAATATTTAGGTAAATACTTAATTTTATCTTTAGTAACTTATTTTTCTTTTTAAGATGTCTTTGCACTCTAAATTAGCCAAATCTTTAGTCATCATTGTTTTCCAATTATCAAATTTACCTTAATGCCTTGAGTATTTTTATAATGACACGATTATTTGTCGTCAAGTGTAAAAATCTAACTCATGGGAAAATAAGCAGGGCAACGTTTTTTGTATATTTTAATGAGAGAGTACGGCTGAATATCAAGAGTGACTTGCCTTGTACTTATTTAAAACTTTTGAGGACGGTCCGAGAAATATTACATGACATTTTAGCAAAGTTATTTTTGATATTTAAAATTTAATTCCGTTTCAGAATACCTAATGCGTTAAAGAGACGGAGGAATCCTTTTCGTTTTGATAAATGTATCAAAATAATTAATATTTCAATACATGTAATGGCAAATATTTATGTTCTTTACGAAATAATTAATAATTATTGATGACTTTATAATTGATAAGTCTTTGTTCTAGAATCACACAGAATGTAAGTTTTTCTAAAATAATATAGAAACGCATACCCTCTGTAATCGTTCCCATATGTTCCGATATGAAAAATATCCTCACATCCATAAATCCTTCGCGACATTTCGTCCAATCATTTTGCCTAATGCATACGACAATGTCAACAACCTATCCGTATCCAATGTTATCCCCATTTCGTCCTAGATCCATCCTTTTGGTCAGTTCTAAAACTTGGAAATATGCGTAGTCCCTACCAAGTGCTTGACACACTCCATTAGGACCTGATTTATTGCTGCCCACTAAAAGGGTCCCTCAAGGAACGATCCTCGGTCCCTTGCTATATATGTATCACTTACATTAGCCGTATGGAAATTTCGACCCGAAATATTATTTGCTTTGATCATGAACATAACATTGCTCTTCGCTCCCATCGATTTTGCATTAGGATACCTTTTCAATGTTCGGTTTGGATCCTTTGTAGTATTAGATTAGAGGGTGCGTAGGAAAATGTGTCATTGTTACTGAAAAACTTCCTCCGTTTTTTACATAGAAAACATTACGGATATTTTTTAACTTTTAATGACTTATATATTTCGCGACTCAGAAATTATTTTGTACCTTTGTTCCTACAAATTTAATTGGTAGTTTATTTTGTATATCCCTTTAACCCCCTTCCCTTTTTAATGACCTGACATTTGATAATTGTTCCCTCCTTCGCGTCGGTGTGCGCTCGACCGGCTCGGCGTAAAGGTGTGCGTTGCGAAATGCGTCACCAAACTGACACCCTAATGGCGCTTACGACTGTGAAATATTGCAAACTGTTTAATTCTAGCGCTGATAATGCTTTTGCTGCATGGGAACTTTTTGGTTTCCGTAAATACACCTTCCATACAAACTGCATATTTACTTCGGACCCAAACGAGTGTACTCGCTTATATGTTAATTGGATATTTTATAGACAAAACTCAATCGCAAATGACTATTCAATCTATTGGTAAACAATTTTAATGTTTGAATGTATAATATATACTTACTCAAGTGAACTATTTTGATAAGATTGGTACTATGTACCTATTACATTCTCAACTCGTTGAGAGATATATTCCTCTTCTAAAGAACCTTTTTTTTAAGTATTTGTCTTGTCATTTGGGTCTACTTGCTATAATTCTTTTTTTTTTCTATCACAACTTTTTAGAAGGGTTCTAGGAATTTCAGGACTAAATTGCTTTTACAAGAAATTTATGAAAACTATTGTGGTGCTCACAAAGGGTGATCAAGAAGTATATTTAATTTTAAAAATGAAATTTTATCCTCAACAATCTCACAAGAATCTTGAAATATTCCCTATGTTTAACAACGAAATGCCGTAACTAATATCTCGAGAAAAGTACCTACTCTTCCGGCAATTTCGTGGCTTATTCTTTCGACTTTTGTTCACTTAGGACTATCACATTATGCAAGCGTTACTAACTTGAAAGATATATCGCTCTATTTTAGAACTTTCCAGAATTATGAGCTAAAACAGTTTCCAACCACCACTGAAATATGGTTCTGGAGATATTCTACAAAATCCTTAAAATGGGAATATTTGGAAGCGAATGTTTTGCTTTAATACATTGTAAGCATGATTTCATTTACATTCTGCCGTTTAAAATTAAATTTAAATGTATCTCGACGTACTTTGCGGGATTGCTAGTGGAATTTTCCGTGCAAAACATGCGGATGGGATTTGTGTACAAAGCAAACTGTTTCTGTGTTTGTTTGCCAAACTATATAAAAATATAGGCAGGATTGCATTGCATTCGGCATAAACTGTACCCAGAAACTTGTCTCATGTATCGTATATTTAATAAAACTCTTATTCTATTTAATAAACTCTTTATTCTATTTGTTCTTGGTAACACAGAAGAAACCTTGTTTGGTTGAAATATCAGACATATAGTGACTATAATATCTATTTTAGTACGTTAACATGAACCTGTACTTATGAATTAATCATATATTCCACAATTAATACTGTTATGTACTTTCTTGGATTATTCGATGACTAAAGAAGAAAATAAACCCATACTGAAAATATTTTTTTTTTAATTTGGACTTATGAAGAGAAATGTCCTGACCGATTGACTCATCAATGGCGAGCCGAAACGGAAAGTTAAACAATTAAACATGTTTTTCACCGCCTTTCTAAAATCGCGTCAGGACGCTATAATTCGGGGTGTCATTTTTTTGTTAAAGAATCACCATTACATGTAAATTGTATGTGCCCCGATCATAATAATAATAATAAATAATCTTTATTGCATACAAATAGTTATAACATGGGAAAGAATAATAAATGACAGAATACAAATAGGCGACCTTATTACTAAGGCGATATCCTCTAGGCAGCCTTGGGATTGAGAAAAATAAAAGGGATGTAGTGCAAAATGACCGAAATCCACACAATGAATCATGTTCAATGTATAATATTAGGTGCTTACCTATGAAATGACCGATTTCGATATCTTCCGTTCTAATCCGAATTTCAAAATTAAACGAAATGCATCTAGTAGCTAGGTACAATGTTCTTATTTCAAAATCAGTATTTCATTTGCTTTTCTGTACCTAAATTTTGCACATGTGATTGTCTTGAAAATTAAATGGATAAATTGAAAATTCGTGCTATTTTTGAACGACGCAACCAACGCAAGTCAGACAGCTCACAATATAAATAGTGTAGATGGGCCAAACACTTCAAACGTTCGCACCGTGTGTCGATGGTTTGACCGCTTTCGTTCTGGAAATTTCGATCTTAAGAATGAATGAGCCCCAACGGACGACCTGCGATCAAGGTTAATAACTATGAATTAAAGGCTATAGTGGAAGCAGATCCATTTCAAAGTACAGCAGAGTCAGCAGAGTAGGTTTTGATGTTACTGATAAAACAATGTTAGGTTATCTGCGTCAAATCGGCAAAATAAAGAAGCTCGAAAAGACGAACGTTAGAGTATATAATATAAGTATACATATAATCAATATATATAGAGTATATAAGTTGGTTGGTTCTTTGGTATATAATAGGGGTTAAAGTATGAAATTGCCGTTTTATAGTAATAGATACGTTGAATTGACATAAAACCTTCATGGTGTGAGATTTTCGAGTGAAACTTTTTTCACATGATACCTATGAGGTTCTTGTTTTAAAAAATGTGCAACATTCCATTTTCGACTTTCAATTGTTTTTTTTATTCAGCTTAGACGGGAAAGATGGATACTTCGAAAATCCGAGTAATCTTTGAATACGAGTTCCGACGCGGAACTAACGCGGCAGAAACGGCTCGCAATATCAATGCTGCGTTTGGAGAGGAGACTGCTAATGAACGAACCGTGTGTTTTTGGTTTAAACGCTTTCGTAATGGAAACTTCGACTTGAAGAACGAACCACGTGGAAGACCGCCCACACAGGTGAATAACGCTGAATTGAAGGAAATGGTGGAAGCCGATCCGAGTCAAACTACCCAGGAATTAGCGGCATGGTTTAACGTTACCTTACCTACAATATTGACTCATTTGCATCAAATGAATAAGATAAAAAAATATGAAAAATGGGTGCCTCATGATTTGACTGATCTGCAGAAAGAAACGCATGTTGAAACTTGCGTTGCCTTGTTGAATCGGTACAGAAATGAAGGAATATTGGATCGAATTGTGACATGTGGCGAAAAGTGGATTCTTTACGATAACCGAAAGCGAAAAATGCAATGGCTGACCCCAGGTCAAACGCCGCAACAGTGCCCTAAGGCAAAGCTTACCAATAAAAAGTAATGGTAACTGTTTGTTGGTGGTCTATTCATGGTGTTATTCACTATAGCTTTCTCAGGTCTGGTCAAGTAATAACAGCAGATGTTTACTGTGTTGAACTTCGAACAATGATGGCGAAACTAGCAGTGAAACAGCCCCGACTCGTGAATCGATCTTCACCATTATTGCTCCATGATAACGCAAGACCTCACACTGCACGAGAAACCGTTGTAACTCTACAGGAGCTGCAGTTAGAAACCATACGTCATCCTTCGTACTCGCCAGACCTTGCTCCAACGGACTACCACTTTTTTCGTGATTTGGACAATTTTCTACGTGGTAAAAAATTTTCTTCCTAAGGGGCAGTACAAAATGCTTTCACACAATTTGTCGAATCTACATCCCCAGAGTTCTATTGCAAAGGCATAAATGAACTTCCGATTAGATGGCAACAATGTATAGATAATGAGGGTAAATATTTTGATTAAATAAATATGTTACATTTTAGAAAAAAACGAGTTTTAATTTTTCAGTACAAATCGGCAATTTCATACTTTAACCTCTAATATTAATGTCATGTGTAAATAAAAAGAGTAAACATCTACATAAAAACATGTTCTACTTCCTGGCGGTGACATGGCAACGTATGGTCTCCAAACTGGTATGAAAAAATGTTCTACAAATGTACTAAATTGTACTGTAAACCAAAATGAATGTACTAATAAATGTACTAAAAAAGGAATAGGTATTAAAAATCAGTATTCGAAATGCCACCTCCAGAAGTGTGCTAGTTATCGGGCTATTTATTTTTAAAGGTTAAAAAAATGAGCGAAAAATTTACTTTCAGATTTTAAATAGGGTCTGTGTATAATAATAATGATTATATAGGTAGGTACATTGTATCTCTTTTTCAGTAAACTTATAGTACATAAAAACTACTTTTAATTTAATAATTCTAATAACTAGCGGAGAAAGGCTTTCGTCCTACACACCGCAGGCAACAACTAGCTGCTTATAAAATTGTATATTGAGCTTAAGCGTAAGTATTTAATATCTCAATTTCAGGCTTAGTTTTGTTAGGTTGAAGGTTAGTTTTGTCCTTTATTGTTGCAGGAAATTACATTTGGTGAGCTTTTGAAAGCTTTTGAAATGTTACATAAATATAAATCATTATAATCTAGTAGATACGAGAACGTAATGTTCTTGTGAGACGACTTACAAGAACTCTGATTAACCTGTAACCCTGAAGTCCACAAACTCAATTTATTGTACGGAGTAAATATTACCAGAAGGTTCTATTGAAAAATGTGCTCAAGCGTGCAAATCTTAAGACAGCTTTTACGTGGAGCGAATTTCAATGGACTTGAAGTATGTTACAGTTCCGTAAGATATAAATTAGGCTCTTTATGTACAACCGTTCCGAGGTGCTTGGTTTTAAGTGTCATCTTAAATTAAAGTAAATTTCTAACTTGGCACTGAGAGCGCTAGACTTCAAGCCAAGTACCTATACATATAGAAAAGAGGATTTTTGTCACAAATACTTTTGGATTAAGAAATGCTTAAAATTTGACATAATACAAAATTATTTGATTTAATAATAAGCAATCAAAGTCACAAAGCAAAATGAAGTAGCAATGACCAACCTTAGAAAAACTTTGAAAAAGAAAACATTTTTTTTATATAAAAAATGTGGCACCGAGCAGACAGTTCACCTGGTAAAGCTCGTGCCACGAGCAGGAAGAAGTTCGGTATTTGACATGAGGTTAGCCAAGACTAGACGGTAAAGAGATGTATATGAAATCGTCAATCACCGACCACTTTACAAGACCCCTAATATTAAGGTTCAATAATAATCAATAACTTACTATAAATGAATAATGTCGTTCTTGGACACACGCCGTCCGAGAAAACAAAGCATTTGAGGCCTTCTCGTCAGGATGACAAATGACTTAAAGAAATTGCTGATTTTGATTTAAAGAACTAATAATCATATACGATTGTGTCCAGTGGCTGGGTCTTGTGTCCAACGGTGGAGATACATACTCGTAAGGTGATAGTATCGTGATTATCAAAAAAAAAATATTGATCTTACGAGCAAGGAATTTAATAAATATAAAAGTCAATGACTCCTAAACTTTACTTGGCTTCCGTTTATTTAAATAAAGTTATAATATTAGTTTATTTAAATAAAGTTATATTAAAACCGATAGGTATTTAATTGACCAAAAGGACATTGCAGAGGAAAAAATATATTTACCTACACACTTCATTTTAATACAAGCAACGGTAGACTATGAACCGGATATTAAGTAAATTGGTAGCTTTTTGTCTTCAATAAATGAAGTAATAGGTAGCTTGATTGTTGTTTTCTATATTATACTTTTTGGTTTTTATTGTTACCATTTTTTTAAATTGTGGTATAATATTGCTACATTTGCTCGGACGCCAGAGGGGTTCTTAGGAAATAAATGACACCCTCTCTTCACTCCAACAATTTATATCTCAGTAAAAGTATTGAAAAATAAAATTAAAACACCTAATAAGGTATTCTTTTACAAAAAAAATTGTTATACAACAGAATTCCAGTAACATGCACAATTACAAACATTTTATGAGATATGCACACAAGGCTGTGCCGAAGTGTAATACAGATCCAAAATTAGACAGCAGAATTAATCAAAAAGTTTCGAGCAAATTTGAATTTACGTTTTTCATTAGCGGTCAGTTGTTAGGATTTAGTAGCAAGAAGTTCAGAAAGGGACGATACTTTAAAGAGTATTAAGTATTACAATATTAAGTATTGTTAAGTGGACCAAATGACTTGAGATTTGGTAATAGTAACTAGATGATAAATGTGGAGAATCTACTGTGATGACCAGACTTAGTTGAGGTCTATATAATTAATCAGGTCCCGGAAGTGACAAAGTAGTTTGTGTGGTGTCATAACGCTCGGCATCCTTGCATGTGTGTGTGTGTGCGTAGAGAGTGCGGGGCATTACGGGGCAGGAGTGATCAATTCGTCTGTTTCCAAAGTCGTTGAAGCAGTGCATATGCTGCCATTGCGTTCGTGCACTTATTAAATACATTACCACCTGACCTGAATTCACACGGACACTACAGTGCCACTATCCTGATGATGCTTATAGTCAGAAGTGACAAACGCCGTTTTAATGGTGGGTATTGTTACAAGATCATTTATTTTTCTGTCAGCTTCCATAAAAACGTTATTGTATTCGTAACAGTCTATTTCTAGGCCATTTTCTCGTACGATTTGTAAAATACAATGCGACGGACACAACAAGTTCCGCCAGCGAGTTTCCGTCTCTTTGTAATTGAATACTTTGCAGGATAGTTGCTTTGTGCGAATGCTTTTTATCTGGATTAAGTAGGTTAATCTGTTATTCATTTGCTGTTTTTATTTTTATTAATCCAGCAGTAAGGGAATAAAAATGATGTACACAAAATAGAAGCGTAACAATATTTTTGTGCATCATGTTTATACCACTGCAGGGAGATAGTGATTTTAATTATCTTCAGATTGAATTATGTTCCCACATAGAAATTTTCGAAATTCTTGTTGGTAACTATTAGATGTACTTTAATATCAAATTTAAAAGGAACATATGCTACGAGTTAATCTCCTTTATAAAATTGTATTTCTAATAAAATCAATAATTTAGGTCAGAAAGTGATATACAATAATATAAAATATGTAAACAAAGAGTTTATAAACCATAAGATAGAGAGAGAAAAAACACGGTCCTATTGTAGCCAACACGGCAACCAGAAAAATAATATGATTTATTAAGTCATATATATTAATTAAGTACGATTATTAAGTATAATTATAAGTAATTATTAATTATAATTATAAGTAATTATTAATTATAATTATTAATTATAATTATTAAGTATATTAAGTATAATTATTAAGTACGAGGGTTACACTGAAAATTTTAGGGAATGAATAAGAACAAATGGCAAAGAATGGCCAAAAATCAATTTATTGTTTCTCAAAATATTTCTCCGTGAGCGTCAATACACTTTTTCATACTAATATACTAATATACCAATTTCCATTACATTAATTCCACTCCTCTGTGGTGATCTCGGAAACATGTTTTTTATACTCTTCGAGAGCCTCTTCTGGCGATGAAATACGTTGACCGCGTAATCGGTTCTTAATTTTTGGAAACAAGTAGAAGTCACAAGGTCTTGTGATACGTATGTATCCATGGTGTATGGACAAGGTGTATGGAGGATGGCTCATAAGTTCTACGTTTTTTGCCTTATAAAATTCGTTTGTCTGTTTGGCCGTGTCATAAGCTGGCATTGTCATGGTGCAAGATTATGCGGCGTTTACGATTGTTTTTACGGAGTTCGTCAATGACTTCCGCCAAGCAAATGGTCGTGTACCAATCAATATACACGGTACGACGATTCTCCAAAGCAACAGTAGCCACGTGTCCAGTTTTTCTAAAAAAAGAAACGTTCATCTGCTTCGTGGCACTTTGCACACGCGCCACTTTGGTGGGGTTCGGCTTATCTTGAAAGACCCAAATGGTCGATTGCTGCTTTGTTTCAGGGTCGTCACCTGTTACTATGTTCCACACCAAATTTAACGCCCCTTTCGTTGAATCTGGTAAGCATGGCATTGTACCAAGTGACGCGTTCCGTTTTTTGAGCCTCATGCAAATTGTGTGGGATCCACCGCGAGCACAGCTTTCGCAAAGCCGAATGTGTGTGTAAAATTGATTGTATCTAACTCATGCTTATGCCTAAGGATGCCCGAATCTCATTGTAGGTCCCATGCCTGTCTGTTTCGATCATATGGCGTACAACATCGACGTTTTTGTTGTAGACAGCGGTAGACGGGCGACCTTCACGAAATTCATCACTGAGATTGACACGACCGCGCTTGAACTGAAACCCAGTTATAAATTGTCATCTTGCTGGGTGCTTCGTCGCCAAAAGCAGTTTGAAGCCGAGTGAGGCTCTGCTGAGCTGTTAAATTATACTTAAAATCGTAGAAAATCATACAGCGAAAATTTTCACGAATTAAATCCATCGTAATGCAGACACGCAATTGTTAAAATGACGCTACAATGATAAATCAAATGACTGTTAGATGAAATAAACTTTATTCTACAGCCAAAGAGTTCCGTGTGCTTATGTAAGTGGCCAGTTCCGGAAATTTTCAGTGTGACCTATGTAACAATGTAACAGGAAAAAATATACTGAAGAGTTCTCAGAAACTCTGTCAAAAACGATTACACTTTAAACTATTATCGAAACTAATTTGAACACTAATTTGAACGAGCAAAGAGAAACTGGCTGACTATTTCTAATAATTTTCCTTCTATAAATTTCTTTCTACTTCCACTCAACTTTATTTTAAAGTGTGAATAAAAAAGAAAGTCCTATTCCTAAGAATTCAGTGTCGCTAAGACAAATAAAATCAAATAAATTATTTAGTCGATACTTTTATCAATAATTGATTATATGCAATGCACCGCTTCATTTGAGCGGTTGCCAAGCTGGCTGTGTATAGTTGTAAAGCCCCGACATAATCTAGTTGAATGTATAAATAAATACAATATCTGAAAATATGTTCAATGTACATTAAGTTTTGTCAATTCTAAACCATGATATAAACTACGTGATAACTATAGTCTCACTAGTAGTGACGCTTCTATATCATTAAGTTAACCTAAGTTCACTACGGTCTCCCTCATTTCAGTGCCTGAATATTCGACATCTCAATCAGAACTTGAAGAAGTTGTCAGATGCAATCTACTCGGTAATTGGATGATGGAAACTACAAAATTCGGTTTCTACCAAACGAAGCTCGCATACTGATTTGCTGCAATATCTCAAATTAGTTCTAAATTGTGTCTATTGAGTATTACCAGAGCTTGTCATTTATTCTTACCTTCATCCTATCCACTTCCATTCCCTCATCCCATTATGCTGCCTATCTTCATCTCTTCATTTTTGGTGGTTGAGTTTTGTCAAAGGAGTTGTGGTCTTCAATGTCATTGAGTAGCTTGCTGCAAAACCCTACGCATTATCTCTTTCGCCGAGGCGTTCCTTGAACATTCGTTCAAAGTGCTGTCAAATAATATCTGATCATTTGTTTCATCTTATTTATTTAGTTTATCTGATCATTTCATTCAGTTCATAGGGCAGTGTCCCTGCGCTCTGGTACCGTGAAATCGTCCTTAGATCAAATCGTATACGTATACGTATCTCTGGTATCATCGTGTCACATCTCCCAAGGTAACGTGAATGGATGATTAACCACAACAGTACTGATATTTTTCTTTAATCTTGCTTCCTCAATCTTTGAAGGTAAGCAATGCATCCGTAGATGTACAAGAATTTTAACCACATGGACATCTGCGATATAATATATTATTCACTAAACTCTTCAACAACAAGTTTACCTTATTCGTAACATCTAACATCATACACAACGAACTAATCAAACTTAACTGTGTTATCACGTTATTGTAAAACGTGTATTGTCGTAATAATTATACCACAACACAACTTGGTAAAAAGTTACCAATGTATCGACTAAGTTGAACTCTCCCCGACTAAATCCCAACATCAAACATGTGTACAAACAAACCAAATGTATCATATGAACAAACACACTATCTTAATCTCGAAATTGGACGTACTAGGTAAACAGAAAATAAAACATCCCAAAGTTTCCCTTTGTCTGTGATATTTATTGTTGTATTATGACAAACGGGGTCAGATATCCGTTCTTTGGTATGGTCTCAGTGGAAGCAATATCAAACGCAAGAGAGCGTTGAAGGTAGTTAAAAATTTTCAATTACATTCTTCGTTATTTTTAAACTCCGATGCAACATCGCGACCGTCGGAACATACGCATGAAATTCAGTCATTGCTACCATAATATCACAAAAGAGTCATAGGCAAAGACCATAAACCATAATCAGAAAAAAGTTTGCAAAAGGAAAAACTAATATGTGAAACAATTGAAAAAATTCGAAAAGTATATCTAACAAGCACCAATTTACATAATAATATAGATTAGTATAGCTTGATAGATTATAGACAGGACTTTTAAAATAAATATGGCGTCCAATTTATGCAAACGACGCTTTACAGACTTCACAAATATTAATAAGTAATAATTATGGGAAATGATATATTCCAAACGGTGACTAGTGGAGGATTCACCAGGTAGGCTTGGTATACGAAATATACATATAATTAAATGTCTGAAACTAAACAACTTTAATATTAATTGAATCTTCCGGGCTACTTGGCCGAGGTCTTCTGGAATCTCTTTTCTCTTTTCGAAACGTTTCGTCAACAACTGCGGTTGACATCTTCAGTGGCGACTGCGTTCACTTTCGGAGAGATGTTATCTCTTCGGCTTCTCGAACGCAACTGACTCGACGTTTTTTTTTTTTTTTTTTTTTTATGTTAGGAGAGACAATCAGGAAAACCCTGCATGGTCACCTGGTACCATTTAGTCTAGCTAGGCTAGCCTAGGTGGTACCAGGTAGTGCCGGACTCCTACCGGCTAAAAAACCTGATTGCCTCAACATCGTGTATGTCTAAGTTCTTGTGGCCCTAGTGGCCTTTCAAGAGTCACCGGTCGCGTTGATGTAGGGCGAGCGCAGAAGGCGCTCAGCCAGGAGAAAAGTGTGTGTTGCAACAGCCTAAGGGCTCCCCCGCCGGTAAACCGGCGGACTGACTCGACGACTGTGGCGCACCGGTATTTATAGTGGGTGAGGGTAATTGTGATTGTGTGTGTACCGAGTCTGTTTTTGTCCCCCTCTCTCGTCTCTCTTCCCCGTGAGCTTGATGTCTTCGGAGTGCTGGATGCCAGATATTACGGAGTCTTAGATTCTCTTCTTTTTTGTTAAAATTGTTGGGATGCTTGTAGATTTCAATAGCTTCCCTATTGAGACGGGAATAATATTGATTCCCGGTTGACAAGATCTTTGTGTCCCTGAAGCAGATTTCGTGGTCCCCATCCGACAAGGCATGTTTAGCTACGGCCCACTTCACAGTCTCTCCTCTTCGACAATTGCCTTTATGTTCTTTAATGCGGGTATTGACACTCCGTTTTGTAGTGCCAATATACACTGACCCACAGGAGCATGGTATTTTATATACTCCAGTCGAGTACAACGGATCTCTGGGATCTTTGACTGATCTGATGATATCTCTGAGTTGGCTTGTAGGCTTGAAAATGGTCTTCACCACCACACCCACACCGACAGATATCTACATAAAGAAAGCCTACACCGATAACCGAGAAAGTCTACACTCCACTATAAAAAACTTTAAACTTTACTTTTTCGAACTCGGCGAAAATCAGCTGCTGCAGCGTTTTACTCTACTAATCCGGTTGCAATGAGGCTCCAACTTAATAAGTCAAGGCGGAGCAAAAGAAGATATAAATAAAATTTATTGATTGACTATTATGGTGATAACATTTTTTATGCTTACATTGTGGGGTAATAATGTGAACGCTGGATACATTTAGTTACCGCAGTTCGTTTTTATATTCCTTAAATGATGGGCTTTCTCAAGATTTCAAGTCCATTGTACTGATTGATCTAATTCGTACTCGTAACTCTGATATTATAAAGACCGTATGTATTTATAGAGATTGGTTCAATGTTTATTGATGCACGATACTTACCACCTGCTTTTGATTGTTCGTGAGATTTTACTTTCAAAATATTTTTACTTTACTTGTATTTATGTTATATTAGACATTACGTATTAGTGGTGGACATTTGGACATTTTTAGCGATAGATTACCTAAATTAATATTCAAATTATCATCCCTCAGGCACCGTTAGTTAACCAACGTCGGTTAAAAAGTCTGCAATTCCACCTCACTTTTGTATTTTGTTTAGAATTTTTTCAATTTCTCTAAAAGAGGTTTTTTTTTAAAAAAAATATATTTCGATTATATTTGTTGTGTCACAAACTAGCCTAAATAAGTTTTTATTCATGTTATGCACGTTTATAATTGGGATACATACTGCAGTTTAGTCTTATCTTAATTGTACACCTACTCAAATCATGTTTTGTATCTATAACGTTGCCGTAACTAAATAAATTAATAAAATATAGGTATATTGTATTCGAAATCTCTGTACATTTGTTCCCGCAATGCGTACACTTCTAAAATTCACTTATATCTACCTGATCAAACGTAGATACCTACAAACATCAGATGGGGGCTTGTACACATCAAATACTCCGCTTGAGTTGACGGCTACAAACGATGTATAGAATACGCTGAAGTTTCGAGAAATGTTTGGGACAGTTTTCTTTATATAGGATTATTGGGAGAATACCGGTAATCTATAGATACCGAGTTTCTGGTGTTAAAACAATGAACTTTTGTTTTTTTCTTTTTCAAATGTAGGATACGTAAAATTAGCACATTCTGCCAGTGTCAAGTTTTCTACGTAGTAAACATTTTCAAAGTGTAATACGTATCCATCCTATCAATGTCCAGTCCCGTTGGTTTACTGAGGACAGAAGAGGACTCCTTGGAAGCACACGAAAACCGCAGTTCCACGCTTTTATTTGATTATCACAAACACCACGCACGAAAAACACTTTGAAGTTTATTAAACTATCACTATTAAACCGCAAAACGCCCAATTTTACAATTTTTTACAATAATCAAACAAAAACTCAATTTCACTTTTCGAGTTTTCGCCTAAAGGTTCAACTTTTATTTTATGACTTGCTAAATA
Organism: Sesia apiformis; assembly: GCA_914767545.1. NCBI lineage: Eukaryota > Metazoa > Arthropoda > Insecta > Lepidoptera > Sesiidae > Sesia > Sesia apiformis. Next base: position 2,149,069 of record OU611964.1, read on the forward strand.
TGAAGCTATTGAGCTAATGAGAAAATTGCTAAATATGACGGCTAAAAAAAAAACAATTTTACAAAAAAAAAACATTACTGAATGTGAAACGTAAATCAACCGTGATTTACGTGATCAATGATTTCAAGCTTCGGTAAAATTTGGGTTTCATGGGCATTCGCATAAATACAAACTCATTTGCAGCTTAGATGATGAATAAATTATATCAATAACTTAAATAATTAGATAATTAATCAATTAGATAGCACCAACCGCACATATAACGTCGTAAATTAAACCTATTCATTCAAATAGAGCAACTAAAATGAACTTGAAAATCACCGTAGATCTTGAAAATCTGACAACCAATTAGGCCAGTTGGTAGTGCCTGCTGTGAAAATGGTCCAAGTCCGATTCGCGGTCGGATAATCATTTGTTTAAAGACAGCCGCTTGTTCGGAACTGGGTGTTGCATGTGTTGTGGTAGTCTTGAAATGCATCTCTGGATTCACGACGTAAGGAGTCCTGATGTGGGCCATTGATTGTGGCGGTATTACCGATTACCGATGCAATAACATACTGGACGCTCTGCAATACACAATGAAACAGTAAATTTTGACTAATGCAACGTTTGTCTTGTAAACAAACCACTGATGGTAATAACTCGTTTGCGAATGCAAAAAAGTTTGCAATCGTGCGAACGTCCCATTGGCCAATAATATATTTACGTACACTGATAAACTGTTTTAGATGTCAGTATCAAAGTGTAAATGTAAGCACCGAAATATAACAACAAATTTTTAGTTACAAAATCTCAGTGGAAATTTAAGGCCCTCTACATGTGTTACTCTTGTAGGACACCTCCCAAAACATTATTGTAACGTACTCATTACCCCTTCCCCTGCTTTGCTCAACCCCCTGAGTCTGTGTTAATATGTTCTGCCTGAATAAATACAGCCCTAATTTAGACCACCCCTCTTCACGGCGCGGCGTCGAAAACCTATTTAAGGGTTTCCACTACTACTATAACCGACAACTCGAAAATACCTCAATGCATATTTTTTTTTTAATTTCTTAATCAAGACTAAATTAAAAATCAGCCCTAATTATATCACAATGTTTGGACATTGTATTTCGGAAATGAGCCGACGAACACCGCCGCTCCAGGAGCACGGTTGCAGTGAAGCGGATTTTAAAGCAGACTCCGCACAACCGTCCGGCGCAAACGGTTCGCGACGGCGAAGTAGCGCATCAGGAGCTTAGTTCACAGTCAAACGCAGCGATAATAACAAAATGGCACGGTTCTGTATCGCCTCATGTGTTATACTCTGGCTGTGTTATATCTCCGTACGGAACTAGGACAAAAATATACAAATATAAATACGTATTGCAACCAATGAAACGCAAACAGCTCTTTCGGTATCCTGGAAATGGGCCGCCTCATGCACATTGTCTCATGCATGAGGGATGTAAGACCTTAATACGCCACTCTGGAGAAGCAGGTTGGCGACTTGGCGAGTCCACTCTTTTAGAGAGAGGTGGTGTTGTTCCAATGAGGTGGTGGTAGTCGCTTTATGATCGCTCAGTCGCCTTTTAAGACCCTTTGTCAGATTATTATTTACTGTCACTGGCTGCATGGACTGAAGGATTTACAAAAAAATATATAATCGTCAACTGGCACATTCAGCTTACTCACTTCATTTTCAGCAAATGATCATAAACGTTTACGCACGAAAGAAGCAAATGATTTGCTTCATTCGTGCGTAAAACATTTATGATCATTTGTCTCTTTTATCTTCTTATTGTTTTAACGTCTTGTATAATGTTTAATACTGGACCCGACGAATCTTCCACATACCGATTATCTTGGCTGTGAACTTAAACTCGGACCCGTCTAATTGCTTGCTGGCATCATATTTCTAACATTGGATTGCTTTAAGATTTGCCTACTGAATATGGAACTAATGTGTTAATTGTAGCTTGAAGATTTTCCGGATGCAAAAACATGAGAGAATAAGTACATTTTAATGTACCTAATCCATGTACCGGGAAACGTAGTGTGGGACGCCCTCCGGCAAGATGTACTGGTCCACTTGAAGAAAGTTGCCGGTAGTGGCTGGATGAGGAGAGCTGAAGGCCGTGTGTGCTGGCGTTCCTTAGGGAAGGCCTATACCCAGCAGTAGAGAGACACAGGTTGATGGTGTGGTATGGTATGCCTAAGCATTTATGTATTTACCGAAGTACGGCGAAGCCAAACGGAGGGTTATGGATTTAATACTTGTATTATAAAAATGTATGTATTGTGAACGTGTATTAAAAATTTGATAACGTCATCAAAGTTTGTTAATTATAATAAATTAAACCGATTATTGGCCACTTTAGCCAAGAGGACAAGTTTTTAAGACAAGTTTTACCACGTTCTGCGAAGTATGTCAACGAGGAACCATAGTAGAGGTTCCTCGTTATTCTATCCTCGCACCTAATCAAAGAGAGGTTTCCATCAATAGTAATTGTATCTCCTGTATAAACCTTACAAATGACTGCTGGCAGCCACTTAAGTAGTTAACTTTCCAATCAGGCTTCCCTCGGCTCTCGGAACAATTAAGATCTCTTTTTAGATAATTTAGATTAATATAAATCTATAATCAAAACCAGCCCTTTTATTGTCTATTGCTGGACCTCTTCATGCACATTGCCTTGTGCATAAGGAATGGTATGGGCTTACAACGCCACGCCGGCCAAGCGGGCTGGCGAGTTGTTCATTCTTTTCGAAGTGGTGCAGTTCCTCAGCGCTTGTGATTAGCGGCTTTTTTACCTTTTAGTAGCCATTTATGACACCCACGGGAAGAGATGGAAGAGATGGATTGGTACTATTCTAAAGCCTGCTGCCGACACCACACGACACTTGAAACTTATTAAATATAAACAAAATAAATACGACTTTACTGGTAAGTATCTGCAGGCCAATTTGCAGGTTTTTTGCCGTCTTCTTATACCGTCTACCACACCGTCAGCCTGCTTCTCATCAGTGGTATCTTTCGCTAGGTTTCGTTCGTCTCATCCAGCTTGTACTGGCGATTCTCTTTATCTCCACGTGATCCCCTCTCGAGGATTCATCCACCCTAAAATTATCGACCCTGCGACCTTTGTGACTTACCTTGTGTCATTTAAATTTGCTAATGCTTTGAGCTGTGTCGGCAACTTTAGTTCTTAAAAACTAAACTTACCAAGTACGACTAAAGTAGTAACTGATTATTACATTAAACTAAATTCAAGACATTTCTCTTAGTCTTCGAACTTCTTTGTTACTATACTTTATTGTCCGTGATAATTAAAACTTGTAGTCAGAACTTGCAACTTGTAACCTGTAACTTGTAACCAAACAGACTTCTCAAATTGAAACCATCGTCTGTAACTTTACAGAGTACTAATTATAAGAAATTGTTCTGTTTTGCATTGTTACATTTAGAATCTTAATTGAAACGTTTGTGGTCTAGCACAATTACAGAGTACGTGTTCAAAGTTTACACATGGCGAGAAAATATTTATACTATTAGGAGTTTACACAATTATATTTAGAATATTTTAGGTGAAAGTGTTGGGTAGAACTAAGAAGGTATTATAGGGTTAAATAAAATATAGCAGCGTGCTGTTAATAATGAATTTCTTTCGTGAAAATTTATAACTTTTCTCTACGCCTTTTTTTAAAAGTTCAGCATTTATTTCACACAAATCCGTCACTCGCACGGCGTATGAGCACTCGCACTTACATACATAGATGTAAATCAGTGTGGAGTGAGCAATATATAGTAACAAAGTCAGAAACTTCGTTACAAAAAATAACGTTTTTTGTGGAAAGTCGTAGAATAAATTACTTTTAATGACACAAATTCATTGTTAAAATTATGCAGGTATTTTTATTTAACCTTGCACAATAATCGTGACTAACCTTTGCAACACAAGGGCTGTGGAACTACACCACCTCTAAAAGAGTGTACTCGTCAACCGGCTTGGACAGGCAGCGTGACGGTTTAAAACCTTACATCCCTCATGCACGAGAGATGAGATCGATGTGCATGAGGATACTGAAAGGGCTGGTTGCATTGCATTGCAACCTTTGCACATAACAATCATTATGTCAAACCACGAAAACAAAAGTTTCAAATCTTAGATGTTTTTAAGTTTACATCTTTATAAAGCAAAAACCAGAAGAAGATAACTATAATAATTTTCCCGTGAAAATAATAAAGTTAATAAATAAAAAAGGAAGAAGCCATCTGAAATAAATGCCACTGATTGAATACATTTGGAATCTTGCAAGGAAACTTGAATTTATATTAAAACATGAAATTGACTGCAGGCTGAAACCGATTCCACTGATTTAGTCTCTAGATTGAAAAGCATTCTGATAAAGAAATGATCCTAATCCTAACTCCTCATTTATTCCAGTTTACAATTCAGAAACTAATTTATTTCCGAAGGATGAAGATTGTAGTTCATTCCACCAAATGCATTCAAGGCTTGAATTTCAAAAAATCGGGTTAGAATAAATTCTGTAAACTGAGTAAGTCTTTTTTTGCTTTTGATGAAATAGTTGTTCTCAATGGATATTTTAAGATTTTGTTTTGATGTTTACGGTGATATTATCGAGATAATATCATCTTGTAAAATTTTAGGATAACTCAAAAGGTAAGAAAAAGATTTTTGCATTTTTTTTATCTATTAAACGGGTCTTAAACGCGTAGGTATATTATCTTTTTATATCGAAGGTATATTATCGTATACTCAGCTGAAAGTCGACGTTTCAGCTGAGTTATACCAACCGTGGTCACGAGCTGACAGAAGAGGTTTTTTTTAAAGTAACGGCACACAACACTCGCAACATCAATAGTGTCAGACAAAAAGATCGCAGCTCTCAACTGGAACTCACGCAGCTGACTGGAGAGGCACGTCAATAGTTGGTGTAACACAGCCGAACGTCGTGTCGCGTAAAATAATTGAATACAAGCTATAGTAGCTATTTCATAGATAAATAATTATAAAGTTCCCAGTCATTGTCACTTCTTGTAATCGACTAACTATAATCCATCATGGTGGAGAATTGAAAGAATACAATCTAAATTTAGGATAACTAAATTGTACCCTGATTCAAGGAAAATCTCTCTTTAAGACGCAGGTGAATAATAGAACAACAAAGTAGGAAAGTGCTGATTAATATGTCTGACTGACTTCAAAGCGGTAAGAAGAGAGAAGAATACTAAACACTTTTATATATAGATTATTTAGATGCGACGTCATGCTAAGTTTGGAGAGATAAGAGTACGAATAAATGTCTCTGTAAGTCCTGCGAACCTTTTTAGGCAATTGACATGTCATGTCATCAACATCCATCCACTGTACAAAGAGTTTATGTATGTGTGTATGTGTGCGTGTGTACTTTCAATGCGTGCGTATGTGTATGTACGTGTGTTATTAGTTTAATGATGTTATACGCTGGGTTTTATCGTATAAGGTTTCACGTAAATGTCTTATTTAAATAAATAAATAAATACTGTAGCAGGGTCGGGGAATATGTCACTATTGACACCTATCACTCCATAGTGATTTAATAGACTTTATTATAGATATTTTATTAGAGTTTGTGTGCACTTTAGTGGGATAATGCACACGCCCTAGTTTTTTTTTTCTTGAATTCTCGGGCAAGCGAGTTTAAGTGTCGAATTAACGTTTAATAAAAAAATACCGAAATTTCGTACTTACAAAGAAACTAACTACCTCGTGGATAAATTGAGAATAAATATCCGAGAATAATATTAGAGGCCATTACCGCTCTGATACCCAGATATCAGAGCGGTAACAGCATCTAATACTTGAATCAACAAAATGTTCGTAACTGTAGTTTCATAACCAGTAGGTAGGTAATAATATTCCTTTCCTCCGATTACGGCGACACAGAACACACAGCATGTAGGTGTACATTTTTGTAAAAGCTTCTAGCATATAGAATACCCATTATTCTTCCCCATTCTGACTTCAAAGGCTCCTCCTGACCCTAGCCAACAATAGAGCGGTCGGTTTTATGTAACGGGAAACACAGCAGCTGTACATACTCAGTACATGAAAAATCCCAGTACAAAGTCACGTGCTAACGTTACATCTTCGAACAGAGTTAGAAAGGTCTTTTCGTCTGAGTTCATCCACAATAAACAGAGTAAACAGTGGTTTATCGTCACGAAAACCCTTTAAATACGCATCACGCACTCACATATGCCGATTATAAGGCATCACACTGCGACATCTCTGTTTAAAGCCCAGGCATTGTGTTATAGGCAGGGCATAAATTGCAGGGAGAAGAATCTTTTGTGGAATAAATGATAACAAGCGAATGTAATACCTGAGAATAAGTATCTTATAGCTATCACAGAGCGTTTAAAGCGCCATAGATTTTTTGTGAAAATTCAAGTCAATAGCAGTCACTTTTTATTTTTGTTTTTCACACACACGAACTGTAAGCTGCTACTTGATTGTTTTCATTAATTTTTTTGATCAATAGGTGGAGATTGTTGTAAATTATGCAACTAGTAAAACATTTATATAAATTATTTTTAAGTAGTTGTTGTATAATTGGTTTATGTTCCAAAATCTATACATATAATAAAACAGTGAAAGGGTTAAGTCGCTACATTAACTAAATTAAAAAAAAGAATAGGGGGTCTCTTTAGAATCTACAGAACCCAAAACAGTAGTTATTATATTTTTTGTCTGTATGTTTGTCTGTTTCTTTGAGCATGACGAAAAACTACTGAACAGATTTTGTTCGTTTTTTTCACTAATGTGTAGCTAAGTATCTAGAAGGAAACCTGGTATATTATCATGTGTTATCTTCATATGACACTAGGAAGTTGAGTTATAGAAGAAAATAAAAATATACTTTTAATGGAACTACTCAAAAACTACTGGATGGATTTTCATCCATTAAATCCATTATGTCGCTGCTTTTACAGCTGTTAAAAATATTTTACAGTTGCTTAGCCAACGCGAGCACAGCCGCGGGTAGAAGCTAAATAATAAATAAATAAATTACTTCGTTTCGAATATTTTTATACCGCAAAGAAACTCCCGAGTCCACGTTCCATTAGAGTAGTGAACATTAGTGCATTAGAATAGTGCGGCATCGTATATATTAATTAATAAAAAAACACTATTTAACTTTGATTCCAATCGCGCGCTAATTTCCAGATAATTACTTAAGTCTACTGTTACGTATTGTTCCTATACTGTCTATTCTCAGTATTGTCCTCGAGACTCCATCTCCTTTTGTTAGCTCCCACCAAGTCTGGCTTATCGGAAATCTTTAGCTGGAAGGCATATATATGTATTCGGAACTTGCACGGTGCGGTGTAAATTTCGTATCGTTATCTGAATTGTTTCGAGGTTCTTTAATATTTATGTCGCTTTTTCGTTTGCAAATGTAAAATTTACACTCACAAATTCAAATATATTTGTCGGTAATGAACGTGGAAAATGGAAAATTGCAAAGTTTCAAAAATAATGCTGCTGATCAGTTTAATAAAGTCGTAAAGAATTGAATTTAAAGCACGCATTTTATTCACGTAAATAATGTTGGCATGCGACACGTACCAACTTGTGACTGGTATCTCCGGGCGCAAAACGTTACACATATATCATTATCGAGCATTAAGAACATTTTTTTTTTTGTTTTTGTAAATTGAAGAAATCGTCTTAAGTGATTTTCCGAGAGCAATGCGAATTTTAATTTTTTGCCAACACCTTTGTTTTTACGTCTGCTCACAGAAGTCGGTTGTACCTTTATTCTCCGAGTGATTCATCGGGGAAATTTATTAGTCATTAACTCGTTGAACTTGCTCTCATGTCCGTGTGCTATCTAGCAATTTAGTCGTCCGCTTAATACAGGATAAGGACTTACAATTGAAATTGTTGGATAGAATGTTACTGAACTTCGAAAAAACATTTTGTAATTCGAGAAAAGACCTAACAAACCCATTTTTGAATTCTTCAGTCAGTTTCTTGTGGTGCATCAAGATTGGAAACGGAAGCTGTAACCGTCCGTGTAGGTAATAGATAGTTCTAAAGCGTTGGAGTGTGGTGCGTCTTCAGTTGAAGGCGACTGATTTTGACTGATATCATCACTTTCGCTCATGTTTTTGTAGAATTCTTCGTTGATATTATTACCCAAAGCCAGTTTTACAAATATGATAATATGCTCAGCTGTTAAAAGCGGAGATGTTTGGAACATTTTACGTTTTTCTTTTCTATGTAGAAATATATGATCTGAAATCGGGGAGGATCGCGCGCAAATTCCTTCCACGGTTCAGATCGGACGTAGATTTTTTTTTAGGTTCTGCATAGGGAAAGCTTTTAAACTATGTGTCTTACAATAATTACTCCGAAATCTCTACCCGAGTTATTGTTTCTTGGAACGACACTTGAAATCCTACCGCACCTCAGAAGTATAGGAGTTCTTTGTTAGTGGAAGCATTTCCATATACGTGGCCGCGTCACTGTTCTCTCAGAATAATACGTACCTTGAAATGTTTTGAATTTCCTGTTTTATCCTATTTACCCAATGTACGTGCGAGTTTCTGTAATAAGTGAGATATAACAGAGCCGATTCCTATCCAATCTCCCCATCTCCCCAACCCTTTCGCCAAATCCATTCCTATGTCTCCAAAGACAAGCAGCCCCTCCGGTGGCTGGGATAGAGAGAGAAAGAGTACGGGTGATATCTCTGTGTATATTCCAAGAACTGGCCACCAAGCAACAGACACCAAACTCCCGGAATAGCAGAAAATCGTGAAATCTAGGTTTTTTTATTGTAGACACAAGGTTCCCTAGCAAGATTTATTCGTTGCTACCCACACTATCAATTAAATCAATAAAATAGCTTATTTATTTATGTTTAAGGGATATTACAGACATGTAAAAATATTGTGGAACTAGAAAAAGAACTAGTAGACGTGCCATTTAAAATCTCCACAAATATATATGCATTTAAGTATATATACGTTATTATACATAAGTATATATAGTACCTACACCTGAAGAAATAGAAGTATGCAAAAAATGCAATGCAAAAAAATTTGATTTTTTTTCAAAGAAATTGAACGGGTTGAGTTTTTGAAAATCTTTGAATGCAGTTTTTCATAACTCTAAAATCGAAGCCATGGTTCCTTGGAACGAACTCTAATAGTTTCAGATTTCTCTATACTGCCCCTTTTTAAAAAAAGACCCTACATATTTATAGATATATAATAATAGTGCAGTGCCGTCATGCGGTAGGGCTTTCTGTTCGTTCATTCGTGATATTGCTTTTGGTATGAGCTAATTTGCATGGAATGGTTTGTGAAGTTATTTTGCTGTTCAATTACTTTATACATTTGAACAATTTTTACAACTTTTTAATATTTTTATAAGTTCCCGACAAAACAATAAAGCTTATTCCATTTTTTTTCAAATACCTGTTTAAATTGTATCCAATGTACAATGTCTGTTGTGTACTGAGTTGGCCTTCGTTCACATGGATCTACAATCAGGCTCTACCGGTGGATCCATGGATAAATTTTCTTCCACTGTTAACCACTGTTAAGTACTCAGTATGTCCACAGCAGATGTTTATGGGCGCTGGGATCACTTAATATCACGTGGGCCACTACTTCTATTAAAAAAGTTGAAAGGTAATTACAATATTGCATTCTACCCAATTCAGGTGAAGCTTTAATAAAAGTAATCCTATTGTACTTTTTTGTTTTTCACTTCCATTTAATTGCGCAGGCAATACCCATTTCAGTTATTGGATATTGTGCTGCTTGCTCCAGCTGTAATAATCATTAGTTTTTATTGTTTAGAAATATGGGCCATTTTTAAAATTGGTTTCCGTGTTTTTGTTGGTTAATCAACAAAGTATTTTTTATTCAATTCATAATAAATTACACACTAGCGGTATTGCTATAAACGCAATAACATACCATCAGCCTATGTTCCTCCATTCCTTGATATTGGCCTCTCCCAAGGCTCGCCACCACACACGTTCTTCGCAACTTTTCATCCTGCCACCACATGTGAACTTCTTTAAGTCATCGGTCCACCTGGTATGAGAGCATCTCATACTACACTTCCTTAATTAAACAATGAGAATCAATTTATAACAATCGTTGAAGAAAAAAAAACAATGGCACATAGGATGTATGTGGGAGTGTATATATTTTATTTAGAAATTCAGTAATCTTAATATTAATTAAAGTCAGAAGGGATATAAAATAGCGTTAACTAAGAGACTTCCTTAAATAAAAGCTGAGAATGAATTTATAACAATGAAAAAAAAAATCTATATAACATTTATAACAATTTTTGGGCACATGGGATTTATGTTAGTGCGTGCGTACATTTGTGTGTACGCGGGAGCGCAGGCGCACGTGCGAGCAGCTTTCGTGTATGTATGTGTGGGTGGTTGTGTGTGCAGTTCTGGAACAAAACAATACAGTCATCTACTGAGCCGAATGTGTGTTGAATAGATTTAATACAATTATAGTGTTATGACTTATTTCAAGCAATATTTTTTATTTTCTCTCACATTGTGAAAATGAATATCAAAAGTGGTATTAACAAGAATTATAATCATGCCTATTAAATTTAAACCATACCGATCGAATAATTGTATATTTGTGGAATCATTTATGCAATTTACGCTAGTAACGGAAAAAATATTTTGAAAGTGACCAAAGGAATCGTTTATGTATTTATTGACAAGTACACCATAAATAACGTCGGCAGATGAACAGGCATCTGGTGGTAAGGGAATACTGTCGCCCATAGACATCCGCGATGCATGACAACATCAGTCCAGAATGACAAATGCTGGCATGCCCCCGGATGTGCAGCCTACCTTTGGTGATTTAAAAGAATGGATTTTGGAAAAGGATTGGTATAATGACGGGATAAGATGGGATGGGAATGGGATCTGGCATATCTCACTCACTGGAGATATAACATTTGACGGTAATCTTTTGTGAGAGAGAGTTTATTTGGCAATTAGAGTATGCCCAACGGTTGTAGGATTCAGCGTGCACCCAAGTGTTTTTTAAGACCGATCATGAATAAAATCGTTCGATTTTCTTGAAAGGCACTCTTTATATTATTAAGGTTAGATTTTATTTTTTTCTGAACAATATTTATCTAACCTGCCATTTTCTTTACATTATGTGGTCAGACATCTTATTCTAGATACCAAATGTGCTCGTAACTCCAATACAGCTTATATTGATCCTTATTGATTGAACGCCCACATACCTATGAATAATATATATATTCTTTTTTTTATGGACGAAGGCGGCAGACGAGCATACAGTCCACCTGATGGTAAGTGGATACTGTCGCCCATAGACATTCGTGATATATGCCAACATTAGTCCAAAATAACAAACGCTGGCACGCCCCTGGATGCGCTGCCTACATTTGGAGATATAGGAATGGATTTGTAGAATGGATAGGAAAATGGGGAGGGATAGGATGAGAATGGGTTCTGGCACATCTCACTCACTACAGAAACACTTAGGTACATTGGGAATATAAAATAAAATGGGAACTGCAGTACATTTCAAGGTAGTCTTCTGTGAGAGAGGAGTAACATGGCCAGTCGGGCGCGTCCAGCAGCTATTGGATTGCAGCGTGCACTCTCCCCCTTACAGTGCAGTCTTACAGAAATGTAGTTATAAAATATATAAATATTATATCTTACTAACTGTTAACATGTACTTAATGAATTTTTATTACATTAAAAATAAATAATTGATGATTAATTTACTTGTGTTCGCATAACACGAACCGCGCTCGCTCGCTCAGGTTATTCACCTTGGAACGCGCCCGCTTCAATTAGTAAGTACTCGTAGGTATGAACTACGTAACGATTAATTTATTCATATGTGTGTACACATATGAATAAATTAATCAATAATGATTTGTTTTTGATGCAATAAAAAAAACATAAAATACACGTTAATTTTTAGTTAGATAAAATAGTTTCTCCCTCTTCCCGCGAGTGTAGTAAAAGGTGATAACAAAGCGGCTACCACACACACTGTTGAACTACACCATCTCTAAAATAGTGGACTCGCCCACTTGCTTGGCAAGCGTGGCGTTTATGAGGCTATACATCCATCATGCACGAGACCAGAAAGGGCTAGCTGAATTGCATAGCATAATAGTTTCAATACACTGATTGACATTATTATGTGTATGTATATGCATAATAAAATATTATTTGTGTATATAATTTAAATAACTACATTGCACCCGCGTTCTTATTACTGTTTTATCTGGTGGTTGAACGATAGAGAATGCCATATGGCATTACATCCGCCATTTGTAGAAACTACTTGTGTAATGAAATTTATATAAATATTAAAGTATTTTACACTATTTTTGTAGTACCTCATATTATTATGTACATAGACTATTAAAATCATGACCTCTTTCTTTGTTGGGATCTCCGTAGTCGGATAAAAAGAGGCAACAAACTTGATAATAACTTTTAATACACACTCTTTCCGATACTCTCTTTATCAAAGGTCAGTTATCGCGTTATTACGTTAGTGAATATTTTTAAAAATTACTTACCTATTTCTTGTTGATAGTTATCGGTAGCTCCATTCGATTTTTACATTCTGAACAGAACAGGCAACGGTAAGCCCCTAAATATTATTATTTATTACATTTTTTTATAGAGGACGTGGCAGAGATTGTCAGATAGCATGTGACATGTGGTATAAATGTGTTTCTGCTTGGAATGTCAATTTCGATGGCTATTTGTATTTATCTATCAAATGCCATCTCACCTTTCCAAGGAAGTAATTAGAATGCAACGAAATAAGGAAAAATCCTTATTCGATTACACTCCCTATTTCCAATCCCTCTCAATCACTTTCTCGATCAGTTAAGCGTGGCTTGACCTTATAGGGCCACTAATACAGAAAAGTGAACGATTTAAGTTATATGTCAATATGTATAAAGGTGACAAAAGTGTATTTTTTGACAGATATTGGCATATATCAAGAATTCCATGGGCGACAGTGTCCACTTACCTCTAAATGGAACACTGTACTGCCACCTTTGTATATATAAATAAAATATTACAAATTGGAATAGAGCTCCAGGTGATTACTAGTCCATCAGCTCGGCCCAGGCCTGACCTGATTATTTAGTGCCATCACGTCTGTCCCAATTTCGTCTACGTTCAATCATCTCAGAAACTTTCTCTTCAATTATTATGCCGAGGGAATGGAACTCCATTATTTTCTTTTTGCGCACTGTCTTTTATATTTAAGAGGATTTTTATTTCTAATGTAGGTACTTAGACCTATGTGTTAGTTTCATTTACTTATTTAATTTCACCTGAAACAACAGTATATATACATAATAATAATTACATTGTAAACGATCTCCAGAAATGCCTATAAATGTTTTAATAAAAGATTTTGCATTTATAAATATTTATATGTGATTTTGCATATATCCACTGAGAGTGTTATTCGGAGCCTAAAGCATCCTCTCAAGTACTATACAAAGAGAAGGACTGCGGTGTACGCGTGCTTCCTCTATTTGTCAAAAGCTTTTGGCAAATCTTTTGATTTATTATTTATTATAGAGTAGAGCGCGGACGAGCAAGCGATCTCACGTGATGGTAAGTGTTACCGCCGCCCATGGACACCTGCAACACCAGGGGGTATGCGGGCGCGCCGCCGACCTTGCAAAATCCTATTCACAGCTTTCTTGAAGAACCCCATGTCGTAGTTTAATGGGAAGACCTCTTGAGGCAGTTCGTTCCACAGCCTACGAGTTCGCGATATTTTGATGTAGGTATGTATGGCTTTAAAACGTCATGCTGGCCAAGCGGGTTGGCAAGTCTACCTCTTTTATAGGTGGTGTAATTCCTCAGGGCTTCTGGTAGCCACTTTGTTATCTCTTAGTCGCCTTTCACGACACCCAACGGCAACAGATGGGTTGGTGCTATTTGACAGCCGGCTGACAACACACGGCGTATTTTGTTTAATGTTGTCAAATTATTTAATGTTGTCAAATTCTTTAATGTTGTCAAATTCTTTAATGTTGTCAACTTCTTTAATGTTGTCAAATTCTTTAATGTTGTCAAATTATTTAATGTTGTCAAATTATTTGACCAAACCTATTAGTGAATTAACTTTTAAGTTAAGTAAGATTTTAGAATGATTGTACAATTCTATTGTAGGTTTTTGAAATTCATCTACTAATATCTTAAATACTGTTGTACTTTTTATAAAACAAGCATAATCAGTTGCGAAACAAAATGGCTATTTTAAAAGTGTGTTCAAGTACAGTATGGCCTCAAAATAATAAACTTCGTCAGGCTTGATCCGGTTTAAGTAACGTAACCAAACATAGGGTATGTTCCTTAAATCCCCTCGCAGAAAAATTGTGATTACATTTTAACTACATTTTACGATTAGAACGAACAAAGTCGTCGTCAATTTGCTAGTTCTCGTAAAATCTACACTTTTATAGACTTTTTCTTTTACTCAATGAACCTTGGAATGGAGCCAAGGGAATTTTTTCAGCATCGTTCAATAAGAGTTAGTTCATTTAGTAAACTATCTCTGGGACCAAAGGGCTCGTGATCTTGTACTAATTTATACAAAGAGTGGATCAAGAGATGAATGCGGGATTGACTTCGCACAAAGAATTTTGTAGACAGTTTTAGAAACCCATTTTTATTTGTTACGCCTCTTTTGGTTGGAGACTTTTTATATCTAGTATGTCAGGGGATCAATTATCGATATTTTAAGGAAGATTTGTACACTTATTTTTATCGACAAGAACTATTGAATTACCTACTAGACGTACAATGTTAACATTTTATTGGTAATCCACTCCCATTCAGTCTCAGGTACATTATTTTAAATTAACCACTTGTTTACGATTCAATATCAGCCTTTAAGATCGAAATCTGTTCATTTAGTGGAGATCACAATACGGCCCTCTCATTTACTGAAACCGGTATTATCGGTATTAAAATGTTAGGAATGTCGAACATTACTGTAATGAAATCAACAAACGCAGAGCAATGAAATAAACGTATATTGTCCGTATATATAGATAGGTATATTGTAAGGCAATCGATGAAACTTTGTCGTAAAAATATTTGTTATACTCCTAATTCCAAACTGCAATCGTACGACAAAACTTATTGAACAATTTTCGAATTATAATCTTTATATTTTAATAAAAATTAGAAAGATGATAAAAT
This sequence comes from Sesia apiformis, assembly GCA_914767545.1. Taxonomy (NCBI): domain Eukaryota; kingdom Metazoa; phylum Arthropoda; class Insecta; order Lepidoptera; family Sesiidae; genus Sesia; species Sesia apiformis. Next base: position 2,164,363 of record OU611964.1, read on the forward strand.
AAAAGCATTATTATTTTTTGATATTGCTTTATAATTACAGGTAACAAAGCAGTTAAGTAGGCAATGGCCGAAAATAACTATTTTAATAATCATGTCTTTATACATGAAAAATTTAATGTTTTGTTAAATTTTTCTTTAAATTTAAACAATCAGACTTTAAAAATGATAATGTATCTAATGTTGTATCGTTCTATTCGGAGCGCAAATGGTTATAAAAGTAATTTACTAATGAAAATAGCGTATCAAAAATAGTTTTTTAATATCCGATCTCGATATTTCATCGAGCTATTTTTGGTATTCCGTATTTTCGGGATCCGAGATCCCGGTTTGCGACTCCTGTCATTTGGTCAGCACCAGGAATGAGGTGTAAATTCTTAGGGCCTAGACCCTGTAGAATTCCAAAACCCGATAGCGCGTCCCTATTGTATCAGAGAGGCTTCTTGGTGGAGAATCAATAAACAACAGTAATTTCGCCACAAGCAAAGTCCTCGAAGTACTCCGCCTTCTCTCCACGTATCCAGAGGCTCCGCGAGCGTCAGCCAATTGCTCAGGCGCCTGGTTGTATATTATGCTGCTGAGCCACTGAATAATGTAGTGCCGCAATCTAATGCCCAAGGAGGCGGCGATAGCTCCTTAATTTTAATATTTTAGTGGACTGCACATCCGGTAGAAACGACGTTCCGTGACAGATTTTCTTCGTTTTATTTTCATAGATTGGCGATAACTTTATGGCCAGTGTTAGGTTGTATACCTGAACATTTCGTTATGTATACCCTGACAAGAAATCGCCCAGTACACAGTCTGTTCAAGCTCAAACAAACTCCTTCACGCAAATATGTTTGTAATCATGCAACCTTCGATTAGCAAATACTCTAAACTGCATAAAGAGCATTACGAAAATGAACTTTCTGGAAGACATTGCAACAAATAGAATATATTTCAATGTTCACCAACAGTTTCAGAAAACAAGTGATTTTTCTCGATGTTTCGTACAAACTTACAAGCGAAGCAAACTGAAATGTCGCTTACGTGAAAACAGAAACGTTTATGCACAATAGAGATAAAGAACAGTAAACAAACTTAATAATACTCGTATAAACGCACGAAATGATTGTCACGCACACAGAAGCGCTGTGAGCTGTTAGGAACTGTATTCTCAAATGCTGCACCCGCAAAGAAAAGGTTTTGATAGAGCGGTTTTGATTGTTTTTCTCATGATAACCTGTGTCGAGTTATCTAAGATTTATTACAAATTACCGAATTATTGATGTAAATAATAATAATTGTCGAAATATGTACATTTTTTAAACACTAGATCTTTCTAATTGGAAATATTTGTAGTTTGTTGTTGAGTCATCAAAAATAAAATTGTAACGTTAAACCTAGAACTAGGAGACTAGGGAGACATAATAAGTGAGCCCAGAGATATACGAGTAGGTAACACAGAAGTCGAACACAAATTTGTTTTGAAGTCCAGTTTTCCCCCCTAAGGGGAATCTCTAGGAGTGATTTGTAGAATAACCGTATCTGGAAAGATTGGTTTACAAATCTACAAATCCACATCTTGGTCTCTATCTTTAGTAGTTAGTTAGTATCAGCCTGTAACGTCCCGCTGCAGGGTACAGGCCTCCCCTAGTAAATTAATGGGCGGTATCAGGCTGTAATGCACCATTCGATCCTAGTGCGGATCACATACTCCAGAATTATTTTTTTATATCTGGACTATGCGGGTTTCCTCACTGTGTTTTTCTTCATCGCCGACTTAGATATTTTTTTTTAAATCCGTACTCAAGTGAAACTCAATGGTAAGGGCTGAGGTTTTGAACTCGCGGTCATGCGAATGTGAGTATAAATACTCACATTACTTCGTTGCTGTTGTGAGTAAAATATAATTTGGTTGTTCGAGTGCCCGCTAATTTGACCTATCTTTCAAACTTGTGGAAATCCAACTTATCCTCAGGGGAATGGGAAGACCGCTGGTCTTCTACCGTTTTATTTTTACTGTGACAGCTTTGTAAAACTATTTTCGTTGAGATAATAGCTAAAGATAACTGCGGACTTCGGAGGAAAAATTGCAGATTGTTTTCTGCATTTAATTTTTATATCAAGGAGTTATTGGATAGGTATTATATTAAATAAGAGATGTGTTTATTACTTCTATGTTATTATTTTGGACTTATTAAAAATTTATCTTCATAATTTTACTGGTCTTGTATCAAAATTACCACCCAAACTACAACCATGGATTGTTTCCATAGTTCCAAGTTAATTGAGATTGAATTAAAGATTGAATTAAGCAATCTTTTTTTTAATATAATTTGTTTGAATTTTTGCTAAATATTTGTTAAATATAAAGCGCAGAAATAGATTTAAAAAATATATGAAAAATTTCATATCATATCCAAAATCAACCCCCATATCGTTGATTCATGACTCTACAGCTGTGGATACTTATTATTTATTTTTCCTCTATTATGATCCTTACACGTCAAATAGGCTTAAGTGAAAATATATTTAGAAACTTACGCCCGTGAAAATAAGGTACATACTCGTAAATCAATTTCCACACGCCTTGGATAAGCAAGTTGACATTCTATTAATCAATCACTATATCGCAACCGCCATACCTTCCAAACCTCTTATTGAATAACCCCACATGCGAGCTATGCTTTTGCTTCATACAACTTCTCTCGTTCTAATCAAGCGAAAATCGACTTTATTGCTATAAAAATACATCTTTAAAAAAAATCCTTTTATTTTGACTCTAAAAGTATTATAGGAAATAAGTCATTGAACCTTGCTAATAAGATTCTTTTTTGTCCACAGATTGGAAGCATCGGGGCATAAAAGTGGTGTTATGCAGGGACACGTGAACTAGCTATGTCTACGGCCTTCCTCTTTGGCGCACTGGGTGCTTTAGCCCTAGTTACCCGTACAGGTACTTTTAAACATATTCCTGAACATGTAGCTTGTTTAATATGCGCCAGCATGCTTCGTTTTTAGTAGTGGGAGGGCCTACTGGATTCCCATTGCCCTTTTTTCTAGATTTGCTAGACTAGCTAGATGAGAATTAAAAAAGTTGGTTAAAATTTTACCGTGCGGGTGAAGCTAAACAGATAGAAATTGTATTTCATACTTAAAAAGGATTGTATAATTTTTAAATTGAATGGTTTTTAACATGGCAATAACATTGTACCTATGTACTTATGTATTTCGGTGGTGCACTCACCAGACCCCATTCCCATCCTATTCTATCCCTCCTTATTTTTTCCAACCCTTTCTCCAAATCTATTTCCTAAGGTAAGCAGCGCAACCGGAGGCGTGCCAACATTTGTCATTCTGGACTAATGTTGGCATATATCTCTGATGTCGCATATATCTGTTCGTTTGTCGGCTTTTTCATAAAGAAAATACATACTACCAAGATTTTTCGTTAGCTTGTGTGGCGTTCGTTCCCAAAAATAAACCTAAGAAGAAAGCATGACTTTTGTTTTTTTTTCTCTTTTGTACTATCGCCCGCGTGGTGGGCGAATCTAGTTTGACGAGTTTAAGGCCTTACCTATTTTGTATGTTACATTTCACAATACACAATAAGAAAGATATACAAAGGAAAGCTGGTGAATATTTTATCCGTCATGTTCCAGGAATCCAATTGACAAAATCAAATCAAGGGAACATGGAGCAAGGCTCACAGAACAATATCATTACAACCAAGATTTAAAATATTGTTCTGAATATCTAATGAAACCGCCATGTAACTGAAAACGGAGATCTGGAAGTAGGTCAAACGAGCCACTTTATACAACGATCATTTAAAAAAGAAGTTAATTTAAATAAAAACAGAACGGCTATATCGGCCAAATCTCCCAAATTGCAGTCTGTCACTCGGATCCACTTTAATCAAGACAATTCCGTTTTCTGAGTTTATTTCAGATTTAACTTTTTATTTGATGAAAAAATGCCGGGTCGCAGAGGTAAATACTTTTAGATTGGGTTAGTAGTGAAAAGGTTGAGTTTCGGTGTCTGGACCCCGTAAAAGTCTAGAAATAAAATAAATAATATCACTAATCCCATTAGATTTGAATTTTGTATTTTACCGTTTAATATTTGATTTTTAATAATTAATTAATTAATTATTATTTTGTTGTATTTATAAGAATTAATAAATACACAATATATTACATTATAATTATAATTATTACAATATATAAATAGTTTGCAAGTATCTTTAAACAGCAAAAAGCTGTTTCTCGGATATTATATGTAGTTACCAGGCATATGGAGATTTTTCATATATATGTGCATATTTCTCCTGACTATATGACCCCCTCTATATATGATTGCGACCCCCCCCCCCCCCCATGTTGAGAAACAATGGGTTAGTATATGGTTCTGTCTCGTCCGCTTGATGTTGCGTTATTTTTTTTATCTATACTCGTATATGGCAATGGTGCAATTAGCACATTCTGCCAGTGCCAAGTTTTGTTCGTAATAAACCTCTTTTTTATATAAAATCATTGGTAATAAACAATTTCGAAGTCTAAAACGTAGACTCCTGTCAATGCCCAAGTCCCGTTGAAGTAAGTCAGGAGTCGCTCAGTAGAACGATAGTAGGTTTACTATCGTATTATCACAAACATTACTAAAAACACGAAACGCCTAATACACAATTTTTACAATAATTAAACAAAAACTCAACTTCACTTCATGAGTTCCCGCCAAAAAGTGGCATGTTATTTGTATTCTCACATTACTAATAAACAATGTGATATAGATAGTTATAAGGAGTTATATATATGGAAAGATTACTAAAATGAATACTTCAACCGATATTTAATTAGAAGTTTTGGAATAGGTAATTGTGAACTGTAAAGTGTTTTTTTTTTTATAGAGAAGAGGGCGGACGAGCAAGCGGTCTCACGTGATGGTAAGTGTTACCGCTGCCCATGGACACCTGCAACACCAGGGGGTTTGCGGGCGCGTCGCCGACCTTGCAAAATCCTATTCACAGCTTTCTTGAAGAACCCCATGTCGTAGTTTATTCCATGTTTGACAGATCAGTTGACTCCCGACCTCAGGGGGATGACGTCACTCATGAACCATTATAAGGGGGTCCTACCTGTTCATGGGCAATTGAGCTGTAGTTAGGACTGGACTTATATATTTTTTTTTAAATAAAGTTTTTTTATAGCAAGTCCCGTGTCCGCGTTGTTATTTAGATTGTAAACAATTTCACCTTATAAATTGTATTAACTTTATTAAATACTAGCTGTGGCCGGCCACGCGTTGCTGTGGCTGCCCAACAGATGGCGCTTACCCTGTTTTTACCTGTTTTTGGATAAAAAGCATGTTTTTGCCCCGTGATAGGAATATAAAAACACGCGCGTATTCGAATGCAACGTTGTGTCAAATTTTCAAAGCAATCGGTGAAGAACTTTCGGAGAATTAAGATTTTGAACAAACGAACGTTTACATTTTTATTTCTAAAGATAATTAGCAAAGTACAGTGAAAACCTCTGTAGTTATATAGAAGAAAAAAAACATATTACGCTTTGTGACGTGGATAATTAGAAATCGTTGAATATTTATGTTAAAAATAAATAGAGATAAAAGAATAAGAATAAAATAAAAATGTTTAATTTAATAAGAATATTTAATAGAAGGCAATTTTTGGTTAGAAAACAAACGTGTATATATTTATTAAAGAATATCTGCGGCATATATCTGCACTACAGCGCGAGCTGTCTCAAAGGAATATCTCTATCTACAAAATTACTCTACAAAATTTATCTCTATGGTTGAAGTCCTAAAGCTAAATGGTTAGTGTCACTTCACTACAATCTAGTGTCTAGGCTAGGACTGGATAACAGTTACAGTCAACAAATGGCTTTCCGAGCAACTCCATTTCCTAAAAACATTTTTGGAAACGCCTTATATTATTTTCTGGTCCAGACATTTCTTTTTAATCCAATAGTTTGTACTTAAGTAGACGATATGCTTTACCGTGAGATTTCATAAGGCGACATCTTCGACATTGACTTTCGTTACATAAAAAAGGTCGACAAATTTTCAAGAACAAAGTCATACGCGCTCTGACTACAGAGCGTCGTACTTAGATCTCCACTCGCTTTGTTCTAATTCATTGTACTTTGTATTTTTTAGTGTTGGGCGGAATATGGGTTTTACCGAATACGAACGTTCGGTACATAGTTTGCCTAACCGAATGTTCGGCAAAATTTGGCGCGCTTTATCGGGTGCTGCAAGTTTGTACTTGTTTACGAGAACGTTTAGAAGCGTTAACAGATTATTGCCGAGCTACCAGATTATTGCTAAATACAACAGAGCAATTGTTTTTTTTGCACCACAACTTGCCACTTGTGAATTGTAAAAAAGTAATACTAACTAACTAAAACTAACTAAAAAAAGATATTTTTTGATATTTCATTACACAGATAATTTGATTAGAACGTCGTCAAACTAAACCAGAATACGATCATGATTGTAAACAAAGACGACTAATATAGTGGTAAATAATTCCTGATTTATACTGATTATTGCAGATTCTCTTAAAAATCTTAAAAATGTGCTTTTTATTTTTTTCAATTTTGTTCTATAAGACAAAATCTATAGTAAAAAGTACCTATCACTTAAGTAATTTCATAACAGATTATCACGCAGATAAGTTTTCTGTTTGATAAATATCAAGCCAGGCAAGCTTAATATGCAGGCGTATCAAGCCAAACTGAGCCCATTAACTTGTCGAATATTTAGAATTCTAACCGACTATTCGGCCCATCTCTAGTATTTTTATTTAATGTCAACCATTTAAATCTTCACCAGCCCCTTTTCCGTTCACTGCTCGACATGGGGCTTCCTCATGCACATTGTCTTGTGCGTGAGGGATGAATGCACTTAATACGCCACGCAGGCCAAGCGAGTTGGCGACCTCCCCACTCTTTTAGAGATGATATAGTTCCTCGGGGCTTGTGATACAGTGAAATCAACGTGACATGAGCTTTGCATCTGTGTGAGTGGGTGCCGAATTGTCTAATCCGATTGTCGAAATGGCTTGCACTGTAAACTATCGGTGTGTACTCACACAAACGCAAAGCTCATGTCTAGTTGATTTCACTGTAGCGGCTTTGTTATTCCTTAACCACCTTAACGACACCCACGTGAAGAGATGGTGATTTTCTAGAGACGGCCAATAATATACAATACATATGCACAACGAAGCGGTACAAGATTTTAATAAACACTTTTTTCTTTTGCCTAATAAGTAGCTTACGATGAAAGAACTTTTATTAAAAAATCGTACCTCTGTAAAACTTATAAAGGAACTTAAGTAACAATCCTATTCGAAATACTTATGAAACTTTGAAAGACCAAAAATAAATCACAAAAAATAAAATGATTCAAAAGGAAACCGACAAGAAACTTATTATAAACAACAACCTTTTTTAATTCTCCAAACAACAGCGTGAAAGCGAAATATCAGGAATCGTAGTGTATAATAGCTAGATGTATTGTACCCATAACTCAGCCGAGCACAATAGCTGTCTTTGCACTGAATGGCTGCCATAATACTAGCTCGAAAGACAAAAGTCGACGTTTAGCAACGCTATCGTGTTATTAAACACGCTATTCCTCCGATGTTTTATGCTGGAGCAAGGCTGTTTTGATTTTGTTGGGTTTTAATTAAAGCTTGTCAAACGCCTGGTAGCCATGCAATGTCGGTTTAGTGTCGATGGTGAAATATTTATTATGTATGGTGTTTTTAAAAGCTATGCAGCGGCAGAAGAACCAGAGAGGCGTAAGACCATCAAACACTACGATATTGAGTCCTAATACATTTTTATTGCATTCTGTCCTATTGGGCCAGCTCCAGCTCTCTAGCGTCTGGTAGCACTGGCTACTTTAAGGCTGACCATTACCTTGCACAATGCATTACATGCACGTGGTAATGCTGCCAACATGCTGGGTAACTTGCCACCGGGACCAAACATCCTCAATACAATGTCCATTGAGGATGATGTAAAATAAATACTTTTTAAATTAGTATGTTTTATAACTTAAACTAATATATGTACAGGTATTTTGTTTTCCGTCAATGAATTTCTTTATTTAAAAAGGTACTTATCAAGTTATATGTCCTTTGATCTTCAATTGTTCTCTTCAATAGATTAAGCCGCACTTGACACGTCAAATTGGAGCGTCCTTGGAAAATTATATACACAGCAGTGGTGAGAATCAGGTTGTAATGGTGAGAATAATATGGTGTACCTGGATCGCTATTAATCATTGAGACAATTAAATTTTGACCATAATTAATATTTTTTATTGCTGGCCACAAAATAATGGACGCATACTAATGTAAAAAAGTTTTTGTAATACCTACTTTAATTGATTTTCATCAGGTTGCACGGACAACACAAACAGCCTCTCATCAGATGGCGTACAGGAGTTGGACTACACAGACGTGGAGCTTGGTCTCGCGCAGAGAGGGCCGCGGTTCGACTTGGCGTACTCCAGAAACGTGACAGCCCTGGTCGGGAAAACCGCCCAACTGAACTGCAGGGTCCACGAGCTTGGGAACAGAACTGTGAGTTACAAAGATTTAATTACAAAGATTATCCTATCCCTCCTCATTTACCCAACCTGTCTACAAATACGTTCATAAATATCAAAAGATAGGCAGCACATCAGGCAGATATCCGTCAATTTGGGGGCGTGTAACGCGGATGTCCACGGACGACAGTATCCACTTACCACCAGGTGGACTGTTTGCATGTTTGCCGCTTTATTTCCATAAAAAGGAGATAAGTACTCAGTTCCAAATACCGAAATCCTAGCTAAGATTAAACGACCAGGAATCTGTCTTCTCTGATAGCACAGAAAATAGGTCAAAAGGACTATTAATACCTTCCGGAAATTCGTCCACTACCACAGAACAATCGACTGATGTACCAAAACAGTGTATCTTCAATCAAAACAACAATAGATGGAAATGCTTTAGAATTCCCAAAACAGAATAATTGGCTCATTCAAAGTGTGGACCTTTGTCCGAACACAATGGCAACTTCCAGAGTGGCTTCTTTCGATGGCCCTTTGTTTACTAACTACTGGTTAACAGCATTACGGGTTATTAAGAAGTTAGTTTAAAATTTACGTACTCCTAGTACAATCTATTGTAAAATGAGAACGAATTACTTGTCTCTCTCCAATGTGATATCTGACTCTTTTTAAATAAAATGACTATATGAGGTGTAATAAAATTACCCTGAATCATTCCAAAGGGCTAGTGCAAACGGAATAAATAATACATATACATATATATACATATATATGTAAAGAAATTTATATTTCTTTAATTCGTACAGCGCTCTTCTATCTGTAAACAGTGACCATGTACGGTACTCTGTAGAGGGCGCTGGGAGTAATGGCGGCCCTCGCGGTTGGAAGAGCAGCTGATGTTTAGTTTTGACAGAAGTCACTCATCATTCATTATAATGTTAGATTTAAGTATAAAAAGTGAATAAAAAGGAATTGGCAATTTAAATAATAAACTTTAAATGTCGTTTCTTTGTTTTCAGAGCAACACAATTGTTTATTAGTTTCCAATTCCTAATAAGATTAGAGGTAAGATTATCAACTGAGCACATTAACCATCTAACACAATTGTTAGAAGCTATAAAAAGGAAGGGTTTTAGACTAAAATTTACAAAATGTATATTTGCTTCAGGTTCGGTGAAATATCTCGGTCATATAATACATAATAATACAGTACGGCCAGTAAGAGATAATTTAGTTTCAATAAAAGAGTTCCCAATACCGAAAACTCAGAAAAATGTTAGACAATTTCTGGGGAAAATTAACTTCTATCATGAGTATATACCAAAAAGTGCGGTAATTTTAGAACCCCTTCATTATTTACTTAGGAAAAATCAGAAATTTATTTGGTCTGCAAATTGTCAGAAATCTTTTGAAGACATAAAAAACTTATTGTGCTCGCAACCAATCTTAGAAATATTTGATCAGAATTTGCCAATAAATATTCACACAGATGCATCTTTAGAAGGTATTGGGGCAGTGTTTGTTAAAGCAAACACAACCAAATGGAAAAGATAAGCCAGTGGCATACTTCTCAAAAAAATTAAATCAAATACAAAAGAAAAAAAAGGCAATTTATTTAGAATGTTTAGCTATTAAAGAAGCAATAAGATACTGGCAATACTGGCTAATAGGTAAGTCGTTTACAGTATACTCTGACCATAAACCATTGGAAAATTTAAATATTAAGTCTAGGACAGATGATGAATTAGGGTATTTAAAATATTACTTATCACAGTATGATTTTAAAATTAAATACTCTCCGGGAAAAGAAAATATAGAAGCAGATTGTTTAAGTAGGGACCCAGTATTGGATGCAAGCGAGGATACAGATGAACAATTGAAAATTGTAAACATGATAAAATTGAATGATATAGTTACAGATCAGGAAAACAATGAGGACATACAAAATAATAAATCAAAATTAATATCAAGACACAATGTCTACTATAAAAAGGTTAGGAAACGTGAAAAAATTATTTTATCAGAAAATTTCAGTAAAAAACTTATTAAAGATGTACATGAAAACATGTGTCATTTAGGTATAAAACAAATGCAAAACAAAATTAGTACGTTATATACAGCAAAAAATTTAACAATAAATATAAAAAAACATTGCAAAAGTTGTGAGATATGTATAAAAAATAAAACGAGAGGACAGGATAAGTATGGTCTAATGTCACATTTAGGTCCTGCCACAAAACCTTTTGAAATAGTCTCAATAGACACGATTGGAGGTTTTGGAGGCTCACGATCAACGAAAAGATATTTACACCTTCTAGTGGACCACTTGACACGACATGCTTATATTGTTACCTCAAAAACACAAAGTGCTAATGATTTTGTTAAACTAATCAATAACGTAACAGATTCTGATGCAATTGAAATGCTTCTTACCGATCAATACCCGGGAATCAATTCAAAAGAATTCAAAACATTTTTAAATGAAAAATCAATACCAGTGATCTTCACTGCAGTAAATGCCCCGTTTTCTAATGGCTTAAATGAAAGACTTAATCAAACGCTTGTAAACAAAATCAGATGTAAAATAAACGAAAAAAGTAATAAAATAGCATGGACAACCATTGCTCATAACTGTGTAGATAAATATAATAATACAGAACATACAGTTACTGGCTTTGCACCAAAATACCTGTTGGATGGCACAGATGTTTCTTTTTTGCCAAAAGAACTAAAAAGAGATAAAACAGAAGTTGAATGGATTAGAGATAGAAAAATAGCATTTGAAAATTCAATAAAATCACATAACTACAATAAACAAATATTTGATAAAAATAGAACTCAAATTAATTTCAATACAGGGGATATGGTATATGTAGAAAATGGGAACAAACTAAATAGAAATAAATTAGATGAGCTGAAGATTGGTCCATTTAAAATTATTGAAAAGATATTAAATTCAGTATATAGAATTGACACAGGTCATAAAAAGTCGGAGTCAAATCTCTTTCATATCACAAAACTTATACCAATACCAACCTACAAAAAAAAATCAGAAATAAGACAGGCAAAAGTTTGTTCAGTTTAATATAATATTGTAAAATTTAGATTTAATTTTGATTACTTTAGTATAGATAAATAAAAATTTTGGTGAAATTTTTTTTTTAAGGAGGGAGATGTAAAGAAATTTATATTTCTTTAATTCGTACAGCGCTCTTCTATCTGTAAACAGTGACCATGTACGGTACTCTGTAGAGGGCGCTGGGAGTAATGGCGGCCCTCGCGGTTGGAAGAGCAGCTGATGTTTAGTTTTGACAGAAGTCACTCATCATTCATTATAATGTTAGATTTAAGTATAAAAAGTGAATAAAAAGGAATTGGCAATTTAAATAATAAACTTTAAATGTCGTTTCTTTGTTTTCAGAGCAACACAATTGTTTATTAGTTTCCAATTCCTAATAAGATTAGAGGTATTGCACTATATATACATACATATATAGGTATATATAAAAATTAAAATAAATATACGTCATTATTATTAAATAATCACGTATTTTTATTTTTATACTTATATTTTTCATATAAATTAGATATATACACATATAAAATTATTTTTATAATTCAAAATAATTATTATTATCCGCAATGAAAGTTACATCAGGTCATAACAGCCTAATACTAGCCTTAGTAAAATAAGATATACTACATATAATGCGCCGTTTGCCTTGGCATATTTAGGAGTGAATTAGGGATAAGGGTTATGAAGGGTGGGGTTAGAAGATAATTCATTTGTCTTCTTCTTCTTCTTCTTCTTCTCAGCCCTTGGACGTCCACTGCTGGACATAGGCCTCCCCCATTGTCCGCCATTTAGACCTATCGGCAGCGACCTGCATCCAGCGGGTCCCCGCAACCTTTATGAGGTCGTCTGTCTGTCCATCATTTGTCTATACATATTATATTCATTAGAGACTATATAGATTCACTTCCTGACTAACAATTACACATTCAAATACAACAACCAATCAAACATATATACATAAACACACATGAAAATTCATACATACATAGGCATGTACAGCAAATTATTATGCATTTTATTTTTTATGATTTAAACTTTGTTTAAATGCTTGTTTTCTTTGTACCTTTAATAAATAAGCTGTAAACATTGGATAAGCACAAAATACTGGTATTGTCACATTATTGGGGAAGACACTAGCATCTGTGATACAGGTTTACCTACTTCAGGAGTTAGGGGATTCAAAAAGAAAAAAATAGAAATATAAAATCGTAACAGTGCCGTGTCTGTACATGAAAATTATTAAAAAAAACATTGCAGTATACTCTACGAACGACCAAAACAAGCTCTTTTAGCATTTTTGTCTGTCTGTCTGTCTGTTTGAACGTGCATCACGCAAAATCTACGGGCCGGATTTTAATGAAACTTTACACAGTTTTACCTTGTGTCGGTTTAACATTTAGGGTACTTTTTATCCAGATTCTTTATACAGTTCCCACGGGAATCACTCTAAAGTTCACGGCAACGAAGTCGCTTTCACCGCTAGTTATAAATACAAATTTACTTAACGACAATGAAATAGGGTTAAATAAATAATACCTACACCCTTTTATGGTCCTGTTATTATAGGAAGAGCTCTGACAGTTGACTTAAATCTTAACATAAATCATTAACATGTTATAAAAATTATTTTACAACTCGATCTTACTTTCAGAATATTTACTTTCTATTTTTTTTTGTGTTATGTTACTTATGACTTAAGAAAGGAACGCTATTTACATTAAATGAATTAAATAAAGAACTGTCCGCGCTCTTTCTATGATAACCGGACCACAGCAGTGAATTTCTAACTACAAAACTTACAACTTTTTTCTAAATATAATATTTTCCAAAAAAATATATATTTACCTAATACTTTATGGTCCAGATTCTTTTGTACTCTTTGTCTTTGTCCAGTATTTATATATCTAACATTAATTACAAACGAAGAGTATATACAGAATAATTTCTTGATGACATAAAACTGTGTAATAATAAATCACGGTTGAGGGATACACCGCTCGGATGCAGCTTTTCTTTCTCAACAGTTTCACAGCGTTGCTTTTCTTCGCTTTACAGAGTAGATTATATTTTTAGGTAACATAAAAATGTCTTTATTTTATAAAAGGTATAAACAAACGTGCCGAATATTAGAAAGGCGTAGAACAAAAGGTTATTTCTATTTCACTCTGCATATGAAAATATACCATTTCTAAAATAACTTCCAATAACTTCCCACCGTCTGGCACCTTCTACATAAAAAGTCGAGTTTATTATCCACAATTTGTGGAATTACCTTCACTTTTCATCAAATCATAAAGAGTTTTGATGTTTCAATACGAAAGTCGATTAACGAGAACAGAACCGCGAGAACGAACAATATGTTCATTTGAAACTCAATACTTCATATTGGAAGTCTTTATTACTACAAACTTTTCAAATATCTTATGTATTTATTGTCTTATATATGAGGTAATAAAGTTAGCAAAACCCTTAATAACTTTTTTAATAAAGGCTTTGATAACCTTTGGGTAAGTGGATACTATCGCCCGTGGACATCCGCGAAGACAACGTCATTCCAGAATGACAAACGTTGGCACGCGATGCATTGCCCAATTTTGAAGATTTTGGAGAAAGCGTTGGGAAAAAGGCAGGAGGGAGTATACCATAATAGGGTGAAGTGTTTTCATAACGGGAGATGGGGTGAGTTGCGGAGTCGAGAGTATTATGGAATAGGAAGCTACTTTTTACGTTATTATCTTCATTCGATGGTATAGTATAGGATGGAACGAGATGAGAATGTAGGTGGGAAATTTAGGACAACATTTTCCTGTAGTCTTCTGTGAATGAGAGATAACTTGGCCAGTCGAGTGCGCCCAGTTTGCTGTGGTGTGCAGCAACGTGTACAATTTTAAAAATTTTCGAATACTTTTCGAAATAGTGAGTTCAGCTCCTTTCTCACCTGTGTGGTACAAACGGTTTTACTACTGGTATTGCCCGTATACTTACTACAGACTAATGGCGGGAGATTTATTCTCCCGTTACTACCAAAAAGTTAAATATTTATTATGTATTATGCTTAGTCGCAATTGTTTTCTTTCTTTCTTAATATTCCTCATTAGAACTGGCAATATAAATATTAGAAACAAAGTTAACAGAAATTGATTTTTTTAATTGGATGTTTTTTTTAAATTTATCCCAGAGTATATTTATTACTTTGAATATTAAAGAGACCCTAGTTTATTTTGATGACGAGTAAAAATGTTCAATATTTAATCAATTGAAATCGTTTTTAATAGTTTGGATTTTTTCAGTGGTAACAGGGATAAAATAAATCTCCCTTGACACTACCAGACAGTTCGCTGCTAATACGCGCGGAAAAATTATCCATTCTACTACAAGTAGTCCACCTATAAGTGTGACTACATACTACATACAATGGTCTACCATTGCCAAAATACAGATTGTAACAAATCAATACAAACAAAGCCGCTCAGTCACATTCGACTAAGCGGATTACGAACAAAAGAATAAAATTCCCGAATAAGTCCCCGATCCAAATTGTAAATGGAGGGATTAATCATTAAGGGGAAGAGAAAACAATTTCCAAAAATGGCGGATCTGAAATCTGATTACAGGAAATGGTTGTTTGTAAGAAGAAAAGGAAATAGTAAATGGCGTGGGAAGATAATCTTTATATTTAGAAACATAACGTCTGTCTCTCGTCTAAATATAGTAAAATATATAAGGAAAGGATTTAGATTAATATTTATATTTGTATGTCTTAACGGTCGGATATAGAGTATTTTTTTGCAAACTCTTTGTGTCAACCTATGTTCTACATATATTTACGTTCCCTGACAAAGGATAAAATTGTATAGCAACAATATGTCTATATATGTCTATTGAAATATATAATACGTTGCCTGATATCTTTAAAGGAATTAATACAAATTTAATACACACGAGACCATTTAAAAAAAAATGACAGATGTTATTATAATATTGGAGACTATTTGAATGACAGTGAAATATAAACATTCTTGAAATAATAATCAGGTATTTATTTGTTTTAGTTTTTTTCACTTTTGTCATATTGACGTATTTGACGTTTAATTTTGAATTGCATGTTTATATTTTACCGAATCGAAAAATGTAATCTTTGAACATTTGCAAGCCAGTCATATGGGAGCGTGTGTAATGCTTGTTTATTAACTTAGGATAAGACCAATATGTACCCGCATTTTAAAGCAAATAAGTTATATAATCTATATACATATATAAAAATGGATATATATATAAAAATTGCTATATCTGATGTTAATAGACTTCGACACCGTTTGACTGATCACCATGAAAGTTAGCACATATATGTATTTTTTCATGGAAAAGGTCTTTATGCTATCGACTTTGTTATAACTCGCCACCAGATGGCGCTGCAGCACATCAACTTCTATACTGTTCAACCGATCGCCATGAAAATTGGTATACATAGGTATTTGAGTACGAAGAATATTTTCGAGCTATCGACTTTGTTGTAACTCGCCACTAGATGGCGCTGCAGCACATCAACTTCTATACCGTTCAATCGATCGCAAAAATCATATCGACGGCAAAACAGAATAATTTGTGATTTTATATACAGAGGTAAATAAATATACACAGGTCTGCCGGGTTTTGCTAGTAATATATATTTTAAATGAATTTTTATTGTGTAATTATAATATTCTTTAATATTGCTCACGTTAGGGACAAGTAAGACCTTTGACATGAAGCAGTAAAAGATAAACTATAGCTATCCTACTGCGTTTTCGATATGAACATTTAGTGTTGGGTTGACGACACCTTCTTGCTTTCCCGCCTTCCGAAAATGGCTACTAACTGATGATCGGCTTATAAAATTCTGCGTCGTTAATGCGTTTCTCTATCGAACTAACTATTAAACGAATATTTTTTAAAGGATTAAACATAAAATATTTCCCAACAAAAACTTTGACTTTGCTAAAGGCCTGTTCAAATATAAGTGATATTCACTCACTACACGGTACTCCAAACAGCAACGCCACATACTCCATTCGCAAACAGCTGCTAATCGAACTGCTACTATTGGATACCTACAATATATCTACATAAATTTGTGCTAGTGTACGTACACGATGAGGGTGTAAGTTTTGTGTCAAAAGTGCTGAATTCGAAAGAGTCGTAAAACAAAAGATGATAGTTTTTACAAAAGAAATTTAGTTTTCAGAAGAATGTAGATATATTATATTTTATTTAAGCCTGTACAAATGTACGAAAAGTAAGCAAGCAAGTAACTAAGGAAGGAAGCGACCTCACAAATATTTATGTCCTGACCGTGGTTCGTGCAAAATGCAACACAACCGAAACGGCTAGTTAAACATGCGTTAAAAAAGCAAATCTCAGGTACCTCAAATGTGATTTAGCAACCTAACAAGTTTTATTAGCCAAATGAATAATAATCTATTCTTCTGCAGGTGTCATGGATCCGACATAGAGACATACATCTCCTCACCTCCGGAAGGATGACGTACACCTCAGACCAGAGGTTCATCAGTGTACACAATCCTCACACTGAGGACTGGATATTAAAAGTAAGTATAATTAAATCTATTTGTTTATTTTAAATCGGCTACTTGGAAGATGCAGCAGTTAATACGAATATTCTTTGAATTACATATCTCGCCACCTGCGTTTAGATCTTCCTCTTATCATACTTTCTTTGAAGAATGACCGAAGGCGGCTGCAGACGGAAGGACTTAAGGACTTGGAAGAGAATTGATGATGCCTTTACCCAACAGTGGGATAAACATATTATCATATTATATATACATATTATATATATGCATTATTATAACTAAAAATGAATTTGCATTGATTTATATAGAGCAATTACAAGTGTGATTTTAATCAACTACGTGTGACAATGAAATTTAATAAGAGTACTTAAATATAAATCATTTTAGCATGAATCTCCATTCTTTATGTTCCTGAGAGATATATACACGAATTTGGTATATATATATATAGACAAACAAATTATATTATCCAAATATGTTTATCTTGTTTGTCGAATTGTTTGTTTGTTTCATTTCCTGTGTCAATATTGCAACACTTACGTGGATCGGCCGTGAAGGAGAATCGTCAAAGCTTGTCTGTTCCCTCACCGCTAAATGTATAGCGATGACTTTACACTTCTCATCGTCATGAGTATACGAGAAGTATATACTTCTCTATTCCAAATACCCCTTAATTCTTTTTCCAAATCCAACATCCTAAATTCGTTTACCTTTTTTAACCTCTATCTCGCTCTCTATTTTTCAAAGTTTGTGGCATCCGTATATCATTCATATTCATATTATATCGATCACTCTCATTTGACGGTAATCGTTTATCGCCAGGTTTAATTACTGTCTGTTTGTCTCATAGCTTCTTTTTTATGAAATTCATACCCAGTATGGTTTCAAAGTGGTGATAGCCCAGGTATATATATTCTCAACTATCATTCGTGAGGTTGTGAATACAAATCCACTGAGTTTATACTTAAGCAGAGATTTTTTTAAATTATCACTATCTCACATGTTCCAGTATTTTAAAAAATCTGACGCATCTGTATCTTACTAACCCGTACTGGACTCACGTGGTGGATTATGGAACGAAACGCGAAACAATTTACTAGGGGAGGCCTGTGCCCTGCAGTGGGACGTTAATTTTAAGTGGGACAGTGACCCTGTTTAAGTTGACAGTTTAAGTGGCCCCGCAGTGGGAGTCAGCCATTTGGCTGAGATCAGATTAGATGGCTTGAGTAAATCTAAACCTGATTCTAAAACTTCGATTCGATTTCAAAATTTTAAAATGCCAAAACCTTTTAAAAGACGAGTTATTCAATTTTAAGTGTGTGCACTTTCAAAGCTATATTGGATCCGAAGTTTTGCTCAGAGCACTTCCTATTAGCATTGTAGAGTCAAAGTTCGTCAATCCACTTACTCCGATGTTTGTCAAAACTTTATTGGCCGTGGCTGCGCTCGGTGGAACACGGTAGTGTCTGACGAGATAAAACGAATCGATGAGTCTCAATGATATGTAGCGGGCGAGTTCGTAAACATTTGCAAGGGAGGGGGTGCAGCTTGCAATCCCACAGTCGCATTCGAGTGACCAAGTTACCCTCATCTCTATCTCTCACATATAACTGCAGCGTGCAGTCTCGCCCTACAAATTTGTCTTTCTGGACTGATGTCGGATTTCCATGGGTTCCATCCACATAAGATACTTACCATCAGAATGACGAACGATGTGCTCCGACACTTGCACGAATGTGCTTGGAAATCTAGGATTGGATCTTGAGAAAGGGTTGTTGAAATGGGAAGACAGGTGGATAGAATGGGAATTGGCTCTGGCATATCTCTCTCACTACCGAAACACGAACCGATCTACATTAGGAGAATAGGATAGCATTAATTAACTATCCTTTGATGTTAATTTTGATTATGATGTTAGTTCTATTAATATCCTTTGATGTTTAATTAATGGATTCATTAACAGCATTTAAATGATAAGCTGTATTAATTAACACCATTGTGTTAATTAGTACAGATTATCATTAAAATGCTGTTTATAAAACATGATATAATAAGATACTAACAACACAAAATCATTTACAAAAGATTAATATAAGAACTTCCACTCTTTTTTGTCAAATTGCCACATTTCTATTGAGAAAATATCAAATATATTTAGTACTTACAGGGTTAAATAAAAAAGAATTGCACCCTCTTAACAGTGAATTTCTATCGTGCGAACAGCAATAAAAATCAGAATTGTGTCCTTTGTTATCGTTTATTGTTGAAAAAGTGAAGTTTTTAGAAGTTCATAGAACATTATTAGAATCGAATTTCTAAATTCAAACTAAAAATGAATTTGCATTGATTTATATAGAGCAATTACAAGTGTGATTTTAATCAACTACGTGTGACAATTTAATAAGAGTACTTAAATATAAATCATTTAAGCATGAATCTCCATTCTTTATGTTCGTGAGGGATATATACACGAATTTGGTATATATTACGCAATGACATCAAGTTTCACAATAACCCTTTTGAAACATGACTTAAAAATGATATGTTTTTTTTTAATTTGAAGGAAAGATTTTCTTCAAGTATTTTGGCGAGCAAAATTAATGAATAATTTTCCCTATTTTATAATCAGGTGGTGGCATAATTATTTTGTAATTGAACGCGATCTACTCGTATACTGGCTCAAAGGAAATTAATTACTATTTGTGTAATTGCAAAAAAGGGACCAAGAAACGATAGTAGACGATGATGTACGACGTGCTTTTCATGTTCTCCAGTGCTGTAGATGTATATATCTAATACTAGTGGTTCGATTAGCATCTGTTTTAGAATGGAGTGTGTGGCGTTGCTGTTCGTAGCAACTTCTAGTGAGTAGTAGAGTAACAATTAAAAATTTAACTTGTTTTTATTACGGAAAATATCAAGTTCCGAACAAAAGTTGTTAGTTTTAATGATAGAAATACAGTGTTCAGAAGATGCGGGCATTTTTCACTTCAGCCTGTATGTATAAACTTCTTGGCGTAATGTTCACAAACTCACAAATAACGTTTTCCTGACAGATAAGATTCCCACAGCGTCGGGACTCCGGCGTCTACGAGTGCCAAGTGGGGACCACGCCGCCGATGGGCCATCGGATGTACCTCTCTGTCGTCGGTAAATTGTCTTGAACTGTTTTCGATAAACTAGAGATAAGAGCATCGATTTTCAGTATTTACTCTCCGATAAATAGTTTGCATCCTCTACATATTTACGCGTTGAAAAGAGAAATTTGTTTATGATCATATCTATATATTAGTCACAATTATTTAATTAAGGAGAAATCACAGAGAAAATCATACAGTAGATCTTATTTAATGTTATTTATTTATTTAAATTTTAATGCAATAATAAGCATTGTGGAAAAGGCAGGCTTTATCTAGTTGCATTCTCTGCCAGGTCAACCTTTAGTTAAACAGAAATACTAAAGACTTAGACTATTTAAAATTTATTTAAATTTAAAAATTAAAATTTAAAATTTAGATTTGTTTAAAATTTAGATCGTATATTATAATAAGAGAATGAAAATAAAAGAATTTAAATTTAGATATCGTTGTTATTACTTCATCAATATTAATAAATTAATTTTCCGTTCAAGCAGAGCCTTTGACGACGATCCTCGGCGGCCCAGAGCTGTTTATCAACATGGGCAGCACCATCAACCTAACGTGTGTGGTGCAGCATTCGCCGGAACCCCCTCCGGCTATACGCTGGACTCACAATGACGAGGTAAGAATTTACTTTAAGGAATACTATGCAGACCGACAATTAATTGCCTCACTGCAGAGTAATGGCTCATTTACACAAAGAGAGTTTCTGGAACACGAAATTCTCGAACATAGGTCAATAGCTAGTATAAACAACTGTTATCATCATCTCATCACTGTTATTATTGAGTTTTTATCATACAATTTCACCAACGTGCTTAACTATGTCTATGGCTATAAAAAGGTACACAAACCTAAGTTTATTCATGACTTACATTTTTTAACTTTATGGTCGAACCCCGGGCCCGTTCCACTAAGCATCTACTTAAGTATGGATTTTTCAGCTAGATCCTTTTAGGATAAAACTTAATTTTAAAAAAATATGCTTAGTTAAATTCCTTTCAGAAGCTGACTACTAGTAAAGAGTAACCACTTTTTTTTTTAAATTGGCTGGACGTTTTAAGACTTGAATGTTTAAGACTTGGACGTTATTCTGAATTTACTTATGTTTTTTTTTATTTTATTAGGTACGCCAACGATACACCATACATTTTCATTCAATAGAAACATGGTAAACATTATAAAACACACATATTGTAGCCTCTTACAGGAGAACACATCATTCATATTGTAACATGTTAAGTGATCGAAATACAACTCGACAAGCTAGAGTGTGTCACGAAACCACCCCAAATAATTAAAATTAACAATTTATTTTTCTCTCACTTGCTCGGAAATGGCTTCATTATTTTAAAAAAGGAATACGTCAATCGGCTCTTTTCTGTACGCACGCCAGCAATTTCCAACACGACAATAATAGAGATTGCTGGATAGTAGCGAGGTTATCTTTAGTGCACACTAACATAAATTAGGTTCTTTTAGGTACACGATATTTATTATTATAAAGGCTGAATGTGCATTTCTTTTCAAAAGTTTAAAAAAAGAACAAAGACCGCGCGCAGTTGAATTGGCGGGAATGAAAATCGGATACGCACTCTGTATTGTGGATGTTATGTTCTCATAAGTTTATCACAATTTTAAGTTGTCTAATAAACAATGAGTACTAGTTCGTTGGAAGGTGAATTAGATTTAACGCCACCAGACATAGCTGAAGAAGCAAAAATACTTTCTGAAAACCTGTTACCACCGAAATCGAGAGCAGACGGCATATGAAACGGCATATGAAGATTTCATCAAGTGGAAAATTGAAAAAAAGCGAATTCTTTCTCGGAAAACTTCTGTTTCTTCAATTAATTTGTTTATTGTTTCCTCGCAAATTAGAGAAAAATACTATACAAGTCTTGGCCAAAATAGCAATTAACGGCCTCGTTTATTTAAAAATGACTCGGCTTCGCCTCGTCCTTCCAATGTTACTCGGCCGTCAATTGCTTTATTTCGGGCCTGGACAGTAATGTACTATTGTCAGTTACCATATTTAAGATATTAACAGTTAAGTATTCAAGCTGAAGAATAAAAGCAGCACAGAAGTAAAATAACAGAAAAAAAAGGAAATATTTTCTGAATTTATTAAAGACTTATCCGCGATTCCTTTCTAAAAATATGTACCTACATTTTGCATCAGGCAGTTCAAACTAATGGTATCTGTGGAATTAGTCTGCATATACTAACTAAATTGATTCAGAACTGTGAGTATTCCAATAATGGTGGTCGAAACTAATAGCTCTAATTGGTAAAAGCGTGGTGGTCAATGAACGCCATTACTACCCGATCAACAGTACCAAGTACCAATAGAGCATGCAGCATGCACTTTATGAATAGACTAATTTCTGTATAAAGCGAAACGTTTAATGCAGCAATCAATCCCAGACGAGTAAAGGTTTCAATAAAGATTATAGATGATTAAAGACGATTGATTAATTATGTGAATGTTTAAAACAACGCCCCGATTAGTAGTTGAGTAAGGGTAATTAGTGCATCATTCACACCAGAGCGCATATGAAGAAAGATATGTTCGAAAACGTATTTAGTACATTTTATTTATTTAAATACTCTTTTTGCATTATATTGTACAGATGCGGACTTTAAGACATTCTCTACCAGTCGACTGTAGGTTAAATGTGAGCTTAATTCATCTGTATATATAATAAATAATAATATATTAATATCAAATGGGGCTACCGTGGCGGTTGGCTTTTGGCGAAGATGCAGAAGGCGGTGCTGCTCGTTACCGCGCAAATAGTCCGCCGATTTCTCTCCATAGGGTCCTGAACTGTCCGACTGTGCTTCCGTCGAGGGTTATAGCGTCTCTCTCACCGAGGGAGAGCCGAGATAGTTCATAACCATATTTTAATTTACTACAATAATAATCTACTTATACAATAAAATATATAAATATACATATTTCACTGTAGTCTTCTGTGAAAGAGCGGAATCATTAAAGAAATAGAAAAAGAATTCTGTGGTACGGAAAAGTCATATTTCTTAAAAGAACTTTTGCTGACGTCTTAATGATTCTTAACACTCCTTTTCTTCTAGTTTAATGCGGAATTCTCATTGGCTGCACTGCCTACCGTATTATGCAAATCCCTGTACTCAGCACCCAAACGCACCCTATTAACGTATTAATGTGCAAATCCATTATCGCAAACACGATTAACTGGGATCCCGCTGGAATCCTCTCGAAAATTTTGCTTACATAGCGACCCAGGTCGCAGATTACTGGGTAGGCCGGTCCGTGAAAGAAAACAGGGGAAACAAAAAGATAATAAACAAAAGCATTTTCGGATCAACAGTTGAAACTACAATAGGTATTTGATTTTAAAAACAGCGATATTATTGTAAAGAAATGCGGAAAATAACAATATTACGAAGTTCGTGAACTACTGCAGTGCACATTTCTTTACCGATTGAAATGCAATTTGACACAAAATTAGTCCGGGTATTTTGATTTTGCTTTAATCTTGGAATTTAAAAAAATTCGATCTCGTCTATATTCACATGTTTAAGAAATTTTCCACACCGCTGGCATAAAGAAAGAAACAGATGGCAGTAAGGAGTTGCTTGGCACCGGAGACGTAAATGTATCGTCTAGACCCAGACAAGAAACAGCGAAGGAATCATATGAGAATTTGTAGGGAGTCAAGAAAAAGCGCCTCGGAAAGCGCCCGCTCTTTCCGTGATTCGTTCCAAATAATTGCGAGCTTAGTAGAAGCATGGGAGATGGAGGTTTTATACTTCGGTTAATAAAAGAAATAAAATTCTTAGCCAATATCTTTTTTTGTATAAAACAAGCAAACAAATCTGTTGATGATTGACGAGTGTCATCATAACTTAAAATATGTACTTATCAGCGTTTTGTGAACGAAAGTACCTCTTAGTTATCTGTGCTTCAAAAGCATTAACTTAATACCTATATGATTCATGACAACTAAACAGTACTTTGGACAAAGTTATTAAGAAACGCGGACGTTTCCTGCAATATAAGATCAAGTGACGTTTCTATTCGTTGTCAATAGCAGGGACTCTGGTGAAACCAATTCCAGCTCTGGCGACTTTAAAACTGGGACATTAAACGCAATTTATAACAACCGGGTTGAAAAATGCTTTAAAGATTACAGAACAGTACGAAATCTCGTGAAAACGCCTGACATACAATTCAGACACAAACCTATCGTTTTTTAAACGTGAAGAATTATAAGAAACCGTATTCGCAAATAGTACATTTCCAGCGGTTAAAGTCATCGACATAGTTGGTAGAATCAGCATGCTAAAGCGGCAAAGGGCAGGTCATTGCCGTTTTAGCGTAATAAAATAAAAATATTTCGCCATTTTATGCCTCTCCATTTATACGCCTACGTGAATATGACATGTCCTTATAGTTTATGCGTCACAAACTGTTTCATTGACACAGATTTACCCATCACACGAGAGAACGTTTGTCCCGTTCCTACTATGTATGATCAATTTGAGATTCCACATTGAGTTTTGGCACTGTTCTCCACCTTCGGCGAGCCTTTTTATTTCTCTGGCAGTACAGTCGCAAGACAACACGTTCTTTCTATCTGGCAAGCGTTCAAGTCGAGTCAAGTTCCCTTGTAAATAAAAGAGAAACTTTCACAACAACCCTTAGCCAAATTCCGAATGGGGATTGCGCAATTTTGTACGTACGTAACTTACGTCTCGGTCGTACGGTCGTAGGAGTTGAATGTTAAATGCCTGATTTCGCCCAGTATTAGTTTCGATGTTCAATGTTTGGCAAGCGCAGTACGCTCGCCTTTTATTGGTACCAAATGAATTGGTTATGCGATTAAACTTGGTAAAATCTTTTAGCCTTACTAATGCACACATTTAAGAATATGACCACCTAAAAGAGTATTCACACTATTTAGTTTTTGTTACAGAAGAGGTAGTAAACACCTATCACCCCTTGTGAACCGTTCGTATATACGGGCGGTTCACACAATGGCATGTAGTCACCCACCGTTCGCCATGGACACCTGTAACACCGTGGGGGGATTTGGGTGCGCTGTCGACCGCACCTATTCTTATATTTCCTGAACAGCCCCCATGTTGTATGTTGTTGAAAAATCTCAGTGGGCAATTCATTCCACAACTTTTGGCTTAACAGTATCTTGAAAGACGCACAGACTAAGAACAATGATTTTACCTTAAATTGACCCATCAAGCGGCATGACTATATTGTTTTCTTCTATAAATATAATATAAATCATTATATATAATATAAATATTTATATATAATATAAATCATATATTTATATATAATATAAATCAAAACCCGGGTTGATATTCTTTATAGAAAAAAGATGAACAGATAATCTGATGGAGGATATAATATGACGAGTAATTTCTCTTATCCAATTATATTCTTTATTTAATAGGGGATGGGGTTAACACGTTTCACGACAGTTTGAGAGCTTCTTAGGGCTTCTCAATCTTCCACTTTTATCTTCCTGTCCGATGTCATGGAATTATTTCAGTCTTCTCTTGGCAATTCTTTTACGGCATGCCACGATTATCCAACCTAGTCACGCAGCCACAAGTCACTAATATAAACATTTTTTCTCAGGAAATCAACTATGACTCTCCTCGTGGGGGCGTCTCAGTGATCACAGAGAAGGGAGAGACTACTACGTCTCACCTTCTGGTCCAAAGAGCGAGGACTCCAGACTCCGGCAGGTATACCTGCGCACCGGCGAATGCCAATCCAAGATCCGTTCTTGTTCATGTATTAAGCGGTAGGTATCTAAATTAAAAGTCTCTTTCTTCTTCAGGTCCATATCAGGTCAGTATTTAGCAGGGGGAGGGTGCACAGTGCAATACCACAGCCGCTAGACGCTGAAGTTGGCATGTACCATGGATGTCCATGAGTGACATAATAATAAAATAATTTATTTCATGAGCTATAGCGACAACTCCAAGGTTGGACACTATTTATATATATATATCCTATTTATATATCCTGTATGTATATATATATATATATATACACACACACATATATATATATATATATATATATATATATATATATATATATATATATATATATATAATGTCTAACTTTAATTCTAAGCCAATATTTCTGTATCCGCCTATTTTGCGGTTATGAAATTGGTAATAATTACAAACTAACGCCCACTAATTTACCACAAAACAAGTTAATTCCCGTGTCAGCATTCAGTTTGTTGATTCTGTTCTGCAAACATTTAGGTATATTTTGGTGCTATTGATATTAGTATACCAGAATACTTTGCTTACAAATAAAGCTTTATCTTTTGATTAGTATGTGTTATAATTACAGATTATTCACGTTTCAGAATCACTGTTTATTCTAAACTACAATAAAATACATCAAGTACATACTGACTGATTAACCGACTGGTATCTCTGACTTGCATTTGATATATGTATATTCATAAAACAATATCTTCATAGCGATCTCTTCCAAACAACAAATATCATTTGCAAATTAAGATAAATATTGCCCTTTTAATATTGTAATAAGCATCAAATATAACAATCATAAGATAAAGCATAAGACAAACAAGCATCATAATGCTTTTCATAATGATAATCATTTTATTTATAACCATAACGATAATGTTATGGTTCGTTATCACCGAGCTTCTTTATTTTGCCGATTTGACGCAGATGAACCAACATTGTTTTATCACTAACATCAAACCCTGCTGCTAACTCAGTTGTTCTTTGAGATGGATCTGCTTCCACAATAGCCTTTATTTAATTCATCATTATTAACCTTGGTCGTAAGTCGTCCGTTGGGACACATGCTTAAGATCGAAATATCCAGAACGGAAGCGTTCAAACCATCGACGTACAGAGCGATCGTTTGTGGTGTTTGGCCCATACACTCTATTGATATTGTCAGCTGTCTGACTTGCGTTGGTGCCGCGACGAAACTTATATTCAAGAATAGCACGAATTTTCAATTTATCCATTTTGTTCAGAATCAGCTCCTTGTGGCCGACTCTAAATCAAGCGCGATACGCGCATTAGTAAACTAGTCAAAGTTATAATCAAATTGCCATTAGTCTCAATGCCTAAGATCAGAAGTGTCACCCCGTGACCACATCCACAGCAAAGTGTTCGAAACGTCGGGATATAAATAATGTTAAATATACGCGATTTAAACCGTTCAAAGTTGTTTAATTGCTAAAACTATACTTTTCACTATAAATTATTTTATACGTTATTATTCAATGCGTCCGACCGCCGACCGGCCGCCCGAGCGAGATCCGAAACGTAAGAGAGCGTGTAGTGTTGCTACTGACAAATGTCAACACCACCTTTTTTAAAATTTTGACTACCAAAGAGGTCAATTCCGAACACATTTTATTTTCAAGACAATCACAAGAACAAAATTTAGGTACAGAAAAACAAATGAAATACTGATTTTGAAATAAGAACATCGTATCTATTAGATGTATTTTGTATTTATTTTAAAATTCGAATTAGCACAGAAGATATCGCAACTCAAAGTAGCCAGTAATAAAATAGGTAATTTTATAGGTAAGCACCTAATAATATATTATGTACTTATATATTATGTATGTAATATAACATATTATGTACTTCAAATTACTTGTATTTTTGTGTTTTTCTTATAGTGATTATAACAATAATGCATATTGTTATACAGGTGAGCACCCAGCAGCCATGCAGCATGGTGGACAGCTGCGTCTACAGTATCCTCTATCAGCAGCTCTACTCAGTGTTATTGTCGCTCTGATGGGTTGCTAGTACATCTGTTTTGGGTAATTTCATCTTCAGTGGATCACACTTATAAGTATGTTACGAGTATCTATAAAAAACTTGACGATATACTTTGAATACTCTGTGTCATATGTCATATGTGTGTGCCATGTTATCAGCAAACATCGTATTTTCCGTAAAGTTATATTGGTATTTCAGAAATATACAGGTTCAGGAATTTATATCATTAAAACTAACGACTTTTGTTTTATGACATTTTATGTGAAGTCTCTGACTTTGATACTCTGTACTACTCACCATACGCTATTATTAACAGCACCGCCGAACATTACACCCATAAACAGCTACAAATCGAACCGCTGTTATTAAATATAAATCTGTACGAGAAAAAAGTTGTTGGAAAAAAATGCTGGATTTTATAAATCGTAGAACAAAAGTGGTTAGTTGTTAGTTAATGAGTTTCCAAAATAACCCGATAAAATATATAAGTGTGGTTTAAATTTTTAAGAATTTTGTAACGAATCTAGTCGAAAACGTATTAGACAATTGTATGTGTTTTTATTTGGTGCTAAGGCAGAGTCTCTGTTAATCTTTTGAATGTATTGATTGACCGTTTATTTCATATAAGAATGACAGTTATTTAAATAAATTACGGACATTTAAATGTGTGATTCATTGGACATACGAGCATAAACTCATATATGTAGGCGACCAAGCAAAAAGCGTCTAGATCTCTACATTTAGTTTACGAGATATTCACATTTTTTTAATAGAAACAAAGTCACACAGCACCTATAAATATTTAGACAACATTACACAGTATATTTTCAATCTTATCGCCAATAACGAATTTATTTCATCTTACGAATAAATTAAAATTCTAATTAAAATTCAATATGTGCAGAGAACAACTTCTGCAATAATTCATTTAACAAACGTTCAAGCAGGGACGAAAAAGTATATATAAATTAACAATGTTTTTATTAATAAAAGTTATATAAATTTAATAATGTGGGTGTGTGTGTGTACGCGTAATGCATTAGAGGGTGTGTGCGTGTGACGGGTTCTCAAGTTGGATGAACATTTCTTTGAAATTTATTGGTTATGTCGTACTTACAATGTCATGCCACAAACGTTTTCGTACGACGTTTCTAACTTACTGAACACCTGGATGCGAAACCTTTTTTACTAAACTAAGATCGTTTATACTTTAGTATTTTTATTTGATTGTGGGGTATCATAGATAGGTCGTGGAATAAATTTGTGGAAAATATGTAAAATTTTCATAACGAATCATCACAATGTAACTACCAGTCGAACTGCGTTTTTTTTAGATCAAGCTTTAATTTTAGAAATATAGATAATTTTATTGTTCAATTTTGGACTTTTTCTCCGAGTAATTCTTATCTAACCAATCGTTGATTATATGGCCAGATATGTATTCTAGTTTTCTCCTATTTGGACCCTTTTTGCTTGGCCGTCCACATATTTCTACTTTGCGACTAGTTAAATGTCACGTTTGTATATAAATATAAATTTCATATAAATACATTTAATATAGTAAAGAAATCGTGTCATGTATGTACTAGGTTTTTTTATCATACTCAGGGTTTTCGTTAAAAATGACTTAAAACGCGATATTATTCAGCACTTATATTTTGGAAAATTACACGGTTTTGTGACTTTTGTAAACGAGTTTGTTAGTGTTTTTCAATAACAAGTATTTTTGTACTTAATATTAGCGCCACTTTAGATAACTTAGTACTTTAATATAGCAATTGTGGCACGAAATACGACCCTCTACAATAACGAACTACCTAAATATCCAGAATCCAGTTCACATCAAGTAAGATTATAATTCAATTGGAATTTTATCCTCATTCAGATCTAGCTGAATCGAAATCTTTCATAGGATTAAACTTGATTTGTTCGTTCACGAGAGTAATGGCTTGGAATAAAACAATTTATTACTTGTAAAATGGAGTAGAAACATTCTGATAGTTCAATTGGAGCAAATCATCTAGTTGACTAAACAGGTCATAATTGCGATTATTGTCGATAAACACGTACTCAAATACTTTTTATGTATATGTTATATATATGTTGAGAAATGGGACCTTATTGTCGGTTCAAATTTCTCAAATACCCGAGGTGAATTCTAAGAAAAAGTAAATGTTTTTATTGATCTTTAAAATCGAATCGGGTGTCCCATATAAGAAAGAAAGAAACTCAGAGTAAGAAATAAATTTAGAACAAATGTTTTTTGAGAAAATTTGACTTATATAACTAGTCCCAAATGATGTAATTATGTATTATTGTAATTATGTACGTACGTGTTTTGGTAGTGAGACAGAGCCCATTCCCGTCCTATCCCTCCCCATTTTCCCAACCCTTTCTCCAAATCCATTCCTATATCTCCAAAGGTAGATAACGCATCCGGGGGCGTGCCAACGTTTGTTGCGTGCGTGAACGTGCCTACTAGCATACGAAGGCGGCATACTAGCATACAGTCCACCTGATGGTAAGTGGATACTGTCGCAAATAGACATCAGCGATACATGCTAACATTAGTCCAAAATGACAAACGTTGGCACGCCCCCGGATGCGCTGTCTACCTTTGGAGATATAGGAATGGATTTGGAGTAAGGGTTGGGAAAATGGGGAGGGATAGGACGGGAATCCACGGCTAATATGGATTAGCCTTTTGTATTTAAAATTATGAATACCTCGAATCTTGTTAACTGCATCACTTGATGGTTATAAATCACTAAAAAACCTATAAAACCTCACCCAGTATTGTATGTAATTACGATGAACTTTTTATTGTCACTTTCTATGTTTTAACTAACAGCCCACGTTCCCACGACACTTTATCGTTGGACGGCAGTTGGGTGGGAGAGAGTGCGTGAGTATCTATCTAGATGTGGTTGTCACGACAAGGATATTGTCGGCGACGACATTTTTATCGTAGCTACGACACTTTACAGGGACGACAATGTTGTGTCACGGCAAGTGCGAACAATGCAATAAGAAACTATATATGGCAATAACATACGACACTACAGAAAATATTTACAAATCGCACGATAAAAGCGTCGTGGATGACAGCTTTATCGTGAACAACTACATAAACAGTTCCATTTAAATATATAAGGTACGACACTTTTTTCCCGGGACCACAATGTGTCACGACCAAGTGGAAACCGGCTCTTAGCCATTGAATGTTTGGGGTTCGCCTGTATTTTTTAAAAATATTTATTAGGATTTGTTATGAGGCCGCCAAAATGTTAGAACGTGTATCTATCTACGTGTATCTGGTATATAAATCCATACCGACAATAAGGTCTCTTCGCTCAGATAACGTCACATATTTTGTGTGTTATTATGATCTTTTATGTGACAGGGTCTGAAACAGTCTCTACTATTTTTTTGCATTTAAATAAATTTATACATAATGTGTCACAGGAATAACCGAAAACCTGACATACGTCGACTAATTTAAAATATTTTAAACCGCTGTAGCCAAAAATAGAATTACTTTAGGGAATAAATCAAAGTTACCATTATTTAGAGTTTATTTGTGCTGTCTAAAACGTTTGCAGCCCTCGTTATTCGTTCCTCGTTACCGGGCGCATGGACAATAATTTACGTAGAAAAAAACCTATCAAAAAAACTGGTAGAATATATTCTACTCTCGCTGTTGATATACTAATATAATAAACAACCAAATAATTTTATTGTGATCTCATTTGTGATTCATTTAATTATTTTATGCCGATTTAGTGATTTATTATAGGTATTATATTTTATTAGAACCATTGTTTTTTAAATTTTAATTTCCTATTTTTTTTCTTCTTTTAAACATTTATATTTGCATGCCATATACTGTATAGCGAAACATGCATACGCACAATGCCCCAACAATGGCACCTGTAATATACCAAGTTTGACGCAAATAAAGATTTATTATTATTATTACAATCTTTTAGCTTTCGCGTTATTTCAGTGACACGTTGTATATTAAATCAAAATTGTAAATAATAACGTAAAAATATATAGTTAATATTAATTAATTATTACTTTATGTTTTCGGGCATTTATATATTTATAGTAAACTAGGTTAGGCTATGTTAAACTTTGAATATTAAAAGTTATTACGTATAAATTATAATAGTTAAAATTGTAATTATAATTGATGCCGGTTAAGTTGTGTAAATTAATGACTAAGAATGAACAATTTGTTTTGGAATAGTTTTTAATAAATTAAATACGGTTGTGTAAATAAGTAAAACTTAAGATGTTATTTAAGATATAAATAAACTTATTGATCGTCAACTGTTTTCATTATTTACTACCTTTTGAATAACATCAACGTAATGAATAAGTATTTTGATATCTATGAGAGGGAGTTCTAGCTTGAAGGGGTCAGGCTATGATAAAATCCACATACTCGTACTGTAATCAGTAACCAAACAATCAGTTGTCTACTTGCACAAATGTGGACCTATATACAAAAATAAATATCCTACAAAAATAGTGTGAAATATTTTAACATGTCAATCAGTGCAATGAAACTATTACATATAACTAAAAAATAACATGTTATTCATGACTTTTTTTATTATATTAAAAATAAATCATTGGTGGTGAATTTACTCCGTATGTGCATAACACTATCCACACTCGTTCACTTTTCTGTCCTTGGCCTTTGAACGCACCCGCTCCTGATTGATCTTTGTTCATTCAAATTATTGCGAGGCACGAACAAAACCAGAGGCGCGCCAGTAGGTTGATATCAACTACGCAACGTATGCACATACGTGTAAATTAATAAATTATTATTTATATTTAATATAATAAAAGAACATGAAATAATAACACGTTAATTTTTAGTTAGAAATAATAATTTTAATGTATTGATTTACATATTAAAATATTTCACACTATTTTTGGAGGACCTTACTCTAAATCCGATTGATCCTTTCTTAAGGGTGTAGATCGTGAAAATCACCGAAAAGAGTGTTACGATTTTTCATATTTAACCTATTTACATATGATTGATATCAATGATAATTTGTATATATTACAATCAAAGACCAATAAGTATGTTCATGCTTATATTAAACTCTTAAACCTAATAGTTGTTATATAATAAACGTCAACAAACGCACAAAATTGAGTAAAAATGCAAAAACATGACTTCGCATTTTTCAGATTTAACCCCATAAATCAACACAAATTGATAAAAAGAAACACTTTTTGAACACTGAAGAAACCAATAAGTATAGCTGTATACTTCTTTTTATACCTTTACAAACAAAGACTTCCTCTTTTAAAGCCCTAAAATCTAGATATATTTTAAGGTAAATTTTTCATACACAAATGTATGGGATAAAACGTTCGTTTCATTCGTGCAATCTCGGTGGTCTGCAGCGGCAGTTCCTTTCTGTAAGTGAACGCGACACCACGCTTGTCGGCTGCAGACAGCAGAATTACGTATTGTGAATTTGTGTTTTTTGTAAAAAACTGTAAGTATAACATTTTTATAATTAATTTATTTTCAGTTAGTAGAAAGTATCGATATAATGAATGTCTGAAAGAAAACCATGATGGAACTAGATATAAATCGTAAAAAATACAATATCTACACTAATAGGTATTATAAAGAGGAAAGATTTGGATTTTTGTATGTAACGAATAAACTCAAAAAGTACTGGACTGATTTTAATAATTCTTTTATCATTCGAAAGCTACATTATCACTGAGTAACATAGGCTATTTTTTTCGCAGGACTGATTGAATTTGAGTGGCATGCCAGGGAAAAGAAAGTTTTGTACGCATTATAAAAATATGAAAGCCAAAAGATCTCGGAATAAAATGTAAGTTCCTCCCTACTTATTTATTATCGCATTTGAACAGGGTACATTACAAAGCTAATACAATATGTCATATGATTTAGATCGCCCGATTCAGACATATACCTACAATAACATGTAAATATTGGTTTGTATTATCTATATCTATACTGATAAATAAAATTGAAGTATCTGTATGTAATATCAAAATAATAGGATTTTAAAAAAAAAAAAAAGGCGATACGGAGTTCGCCGGGTCGGCTAGTATTGTCTAAATATCAAATTGTGGAAGTAGGTAGGCGACAGCGCAACTTTGTCGACATACCTATACCGCCAAACAGACGCGAGGCGCCTAGCGTCTGGCTTAGGGTTGTACAAAATAAATAAAAAGTGGATAATATTGATGAATAATATTTCCAGTATTGAAAATAAAGAAAACCTTGGGGCCGAGACTCTGAGCAACAATGCTACGCGCTGTATAGAGGTAAGTTGTTATACGTAATTCTTGTAGACTTGTTACATAAATAAACAAACTACTTAGTTAGTGATGGGCGAAGACAAAATCTCAATACCTACCTATAGATTTTTCTTGCAATATTTATTATTTTCATCGAGAGACAAACACCTTAGTACCGAAATACTTCTCAATTACTTTCTCAAAAGAAAATTTACGTTCAAATAGGTGACGTCATAAAAAAACAATACCTAATGCGTAAAGAAATTATAATTTCTATTCATCAGGAACCTAATATTGTATTAATTCTTTTGCATTTTTTTAAATTTTTAATTATTTTTTATAAAAAAAATCAAGCCATTATCTTTCTTTACAGGAACTAGTTATTGAAAACGACCAAGAGGGAAAGGTGGATGAAATGGAAGTTGGGCGTAGAGTTGTAGACGTTTCTTTTTTTTTTAAAGCTCTTCAGGCCATAGGGGACCACGGTCCAATGGATTGTAAGTTAAGTTACCTCAGTATAATAGGTGAAGTAAAAGTTGGTCTGGACTCAAAACTCATCATGAAATGTAGTATGTGTAGTATGAAATTTACTGTGTGTTTGATTGAAAAGAAAGAAGATAGAATGGAAGTGAATCATCAAATTGTATCTGGTATCATATCATCTGGTGGGAGCTACTATCAGTTAAAAACATTAACTGCCGCAGTAGCCCTACCAATCATGTCACCTTCATTATACAATGAAATTAATAATACGGTTTGCGATTGGTGGGAAAAGACAGCAGCACATTCCATGGCAGAAGCTGTCAAGGAAGAAGCGGAGTACGCAGTGTCTATAGGTAGTGTTGATAAAAATGGTACACCATTAATAT
This sequence comes from Sesia apiformis, assembly GCA_914767545.1. Lineage (NCBI taxonomy): Eukaryota > Metazoa > Arthropoda > Insecta > Lepidoptera > Sesiidae > Sesia > Sesia apiformis. Next base: position 2,199,722 of record OU611964.1, read on the forward strand.
CTGTTGCTGTTGACGGTTGTTGGAGCAAGAGATCTTATGGTAAGAATTTTTCCGCCTTGTCCGGCGCAGCTGCGATAATTGGCATTAAAACTAATAAAGTATTGTTTTTTGGAGTTAAAAATAAATACTGCGTAGTTTGTGCACGAGCCGCAAAGAACGACAGTCAGCCCTCGGAACACCGTTGTTTCAAGAATTATTCGGGATCATCTACCGGTATGGAATCGACCATAATAGTTGAGGGGTTTAAACGTTCCATTGTTGATCACGGTGTAATTTATAATAAATTTGTAGCAGACGGCGATTCCAGTACTTATAAAAAAATATTAGATTCGCGACCGTACGGTAATTTAACAGTAGAGAAAATTGAATGCAAAAATCATCTTTTACGAAACTACTGCAATAGCTTGGAGAAACTATCGAAAGACACTAAGTATCCTTGCGAATTGCGGAAATTCCTAAAAGAAAGGTATTTGCGTTTAAGAACGGGTGTAAAATGCGCTATTAAATATTGGAGCGATCAAAATCAGTCACTCGAAGAAAAAATAAAAAATCTTAGTGAAGATATCCTAAATGGTCGACAACACGTATTTGGTAATCACCAATATTGCAAGGAGTATTTCTGTAGACCTGATACTCGTCGAATAGAACCTGTTGGGTTGCTTCCAGCAATTGTTGGATGCGGATTAATGGACGCGGTACACATTTTAAGTAAAAGACTGTCATATCATTCTAGAAGTTTAATTCATAATTGTACAAGTAATATAGTTGAAAGTTTTAACGCAGTGATTGCCAAATTAGTAGGGGGTAAGCGTGTAAATTATTCTTCCCGTGGTTCTTATGCGGGCCGATGCGCAGCTGCTGTTGTGTCTTTTAATACAGGATCGATTCATAGTAAAACTCATGAAGTAATATTTAAATCTAGTCCTAATCCTTTGATCGCGAAAGTGGAAAATTGTAATCGTAGAATCCGTTTAATTGCTAAACCTAAATTAAGATTGAAAAAGAGCCACAGCGCTGTATCGAAAGACGCTCACTATGGACCAAACTGCGAAAAACCTGATCTGAGTCCAGAATTATATGAGAAAGCCAAGTCATCTTTTTTAGCCGATTTAAAGTTGTCTTGTGCTGAAAGAGAGGAGCTTGAAAGGTCGACCCATTTGCAAAGAAGTAGTTCTGAGTGGATGAGTACAAGGAGAAAATTACTAACCTCATCATCGTTCGGGGAAGTTTGTAAAAAACGAGAGAGCACAAGTTGTGCTGTTCTTGTTCGTAAAATCGTTTATGGTAGTAATATCTCCAGTTTGCCTGCTGTACGGTACGGTATCGAAAACGAAGAAACCGCAATTAAACAGTTAGAAATTCAAGAGAATATTAGTATACAAGGTTGCGGTTTGTTCGTCGACGATCAATATGAATTTCTTGGTACTACACCAGATGGCATTTATGCAAACGGTTTAATTGAGATTAAGTGCCCACATTCTTTAGCTGGCATGACTCTTGATGAAGCAATGGCCAAACATACCTTTTGGGTTAAGGACAAGGCTTCCAAGGGTTATGTCATAAATAAAAATCATAACTGGTATTTCCAAATTCAGGGACAGGTACATATTACTAAAAGAAACGTTTGCATGCTTGGCATCTGGTTTGGTGCTACTGTACCTATGAAAGTTTATATTATAGAAAAGGACGACAAATTTTGGGAGGAGAAAATGGAGATGAAATTAGTTAGGTTTTATTAAGATTGCCTACTTCCAGAATTAGTTGATCCTCGGCAGTCACGAAGCATGCCCATTCGTGACGCGCCCAGTATCATAGAGGCTATGAAAGAGAGGAAAGAAAGAGCTTTACGTGTTATGAAAGAGAAGAACGCCTAATGATTTTGAAAGATACAGGTAACTTAACTACCCAGCCAGTCGATTCACGTAAACACGCCAGTCCAAAAGTCGTTTTAACTTAGGAACTTAGAAATCGCCTTTTGGTTTTCTGTTTTAAACGCACTTACTTATCTAGTCTTGGATTGTCATAAATCTTCCAATAGCTCAATTACTATACAATTTCTGAGTTACCTGGTGTAAAGAATCATAAAAATTGGTTCAAAAATACAGCGAATTGAGAATTCTCCTTTTTTTAAGTCGGTTAAAAGGGCTAAATTTGCAAAAAACGAAGTGACGTCACTGCGCTACGGTTTTTATTACTTACGTGAATCGGGCAGCTGGTAACGTTTTCATTCTGATAGGTTTTGTGATAGCCATTGATTTTATCATCAAATTAGCAGAAATCAGAACTTGATCCGTAATCGAATGAAAAACCATTAGAATTTTGAACTCATATTTCGTTATTGTTTAATTACATACTTTTAATTAGTATATTAATAATTTACAAACTTCTGTTAAAATTAGTAAATAAATGAATTATTTACTAATTTTTGTACAACCCTAGCACGCTTTTGAGATAGCGAGTAATGGCGACTCATATTTGTTATTGTGTAGTAAATAAATCATTTTTATACTCGTGTTTCATTTATTGACATTTTTTTTAAAACCCTAGGATTTTTTTTAGATATCGACGAGGTGATCGTAAACAAAAAGTAAGTATTTGAGTTTACGCAATAGGCACATTTCCTTGCGTAGAGATAAACACACTTCCTACTGAATTTGCAATTATTTTATTGAATGAATATTTTACGAATTAGAATAAATTTTGGTAGTGAAATTACAAATAAATAAATAGTTGGAATTTTAGGTAAGTAGAATACAAAAATGTCAGATGTCAAATGATAGAAAAACATAAAAATTGTGTCTCAACTACTCTTATTAATCTATTAAAAAGAATCAACAGCTAGTTTCCAAAAATTCAACGTTATTGTTATGCTGTAAATATTCAAGTTCAATAACAATTTCTCAACGTGGAACGTTTGTTGCAAAACATTTTGAAAATCGCGCTCTCTAGGTCATTCATCCGCCCCGTCGGATGTTACATTAAACTTTGGCGCTGCGGTCGCTCGAAATCGAGATCTCAGGCCAACAATCTACACCCTTAACTCCCTCAAAATTTAATAATGACCAGCAAACAAAGTTATCCACACATATCAAAACAAATAGGACAATAGCCCTTGAGACTTGGTACTTTGAAACTCCACTTCAGTAGCCGCAACCCAAATTGAGGGTCTAGTGTATGTACAAAACTTGAATTTACGATTTAATCTATTAGCTTAGTCTCAGATGACCACGTAATTTGTTTAGCCTAAATTATTATAGTATTTGAAACATTTTGTGATCCGATTTTGGAAGTAGGTCTGTCAGCCGTCTGGGATTCTTCGGATTTGTCCTAGTTTAGAGGGCGTCCGGGAGCGTCCTGACGAGGTTTTCGATGGAATCTGGAGATTGAATCAATTACCATTGTACGTAATTAATTTATGATTTCGACTCTATTTAATTAAACTTATGTGTGTAACGCAACACAGATTCCCTTTCTCGATATTCATTTTTAATACGCTGATTGGCCATGATGATGAAAATCCATAATAGGCAGTAAGATTTAAGTTGTTTAAAGTACCAGCGAGGTCCAAAAGCTTCTGTCTGGCCTGTCATATTTCTAGATGTCTAAATAAAACAAATGATATGTCATTGTAATTGTCATTTATCCTGCTAATTGGTGTATAATTTTTACAGTTTAACCCTCCTTAATTTTGACTCCTGGACTCTTAGAACAACAGGAAGTCACAACATCTTTAAAATGCTTAAACTGGAATATCGTTCTGTGATTCCCTACAAAGAAAGGTAATCGATATCAAACAAAGGTTCTTCAAGGAGTTCTTTAAGATTCAAAATTTACATTTGAAGAGCATAATAACGCTATTATTAATAAGGCTTATAAAAATCTAGAATACATCTCCAGGGGTAAGTAGCGCATCTGGGGACGTACCAAAATTTGTCATTTTGGACTTAAGTTACAATGTACCGCGGATGTACATAACCGACAGTATCCGCTTACCATAGTAGGCCTGTATGCGCGTCTGCCTCCATCTTCCTATAACAAGTAAATACGCGTAAAACTTATGCTTGCGTATTTATTGATATTAATTCTAATTCCAAGAATACTGGGATAATCTATTCTTACATATCCTTATCATTAATAACTAAATCCTAAATGAAGTCTGACGAGATTATCACGGAGTTCTTATGAGTTTGACCTCTGTCTGATGACTTTGTAAATATTTATGTCATCAGCACGCATGATAAAACTTAAATATTTAAGATAGTTCTTTTAATATCAGATAAGTAAATGAACTATAATGGGGAGCCCCAAAACTGGCCCTTGAGGCACACTAGAAGTAATTTAAAAAAAAAAACAAAGTAGTGTAGATTTGAATTGAATAACAAAGGTTTGAATAAAAATGTCTTACGAATTTTTGTTAAACTATATTTACTTAGTTTTATTTTTACACAAGTGGGTAACTAGGAATGTTATAAAGCGACACAGTGTTTACGTCTTGTTATCGGCGGCGGAATACGGCGCGCGGCGAGGCGACGACTGTTCAGTGCGCAGGCGCGATCGCGCAGGCGCAATGCTTCAAGTCCCGTTATGTTGCGCGGTTGCATTGTGCGCGCCCGTATCCGAACTCCGTCAAATATTCTCGTGTCGGTCGCGCCACAGTAGTCCCTTCCCGAGACCGTAACTACGGGCGATAGTAATCTGGAAATCTTACGACCCGTCCACTCTTCGTCCTTGTTGTATTATCGACGTCTTCTTTGGGCCTCTGTTCTTCAATAGATTGCTCCCTTCTGGCAATGTAGGCAGGTTTCAGGCGGTCGATGGTGACTATCATCGTCTTCTCTTGGACCTGGATCTCGAACGTCTTTGAATTGCGACGGAGAACCTTATAAGGACCTATATATGGTGCTTGAAGTGGTTTCCGCATGGGACCTTGTCTTACGAAGACGTGTGTGCAGGTGCTAAGGTCTTTGGGAATATAAAATATTCTTCTGGAACTTGTGTGCCATGAGGTAGGTTGTGGTGAAAGCTTACTCATATGGCTTCGAAGTCTGCTGGTGAAGTCTGTCACGTCCACAACAGTGTCTGTCTCCGACGTGAAGAATTGCCCAGGTAAGCGAAGAGGCTCACCGTAGACCAGCTCTGCTGTAGATGCTTGCAGGTCTTCTCTCCATGCGCTGCGTATACCCAATAATACCAGGGGTAAGGTTTCAACCCATTGTGGCGTGTCGTGTGCGCTGATTGCTGCTTTGAGTTGCCGGTGGAGTCTTTCTACTAACCCGTTTGCTGCAGGATGATATGCAGTGGTCGTGTGGTGTGATGCGCCCAGCAAGGTAGCTATGCCTTTGAAAAGTTTGGATTCAAATTGTCGTCCCCTATCGGTTGTTATATGTTCAGGACAACCAAACCTTGCCACCCATCCAGATACGAAGCTGGATGCACATGTTTCTGCAGTGATGTCTTGAAGAGGGTATGCCTCAGGCCAACGAGTGTATCTGTCGACAATTGTGAGGCAATACCTGTAACCAAGAGAAAGTGTTAGCGGCCCGACAATATCCATGTGGACATGTCGGAATCGGGAAGTAGGAAGAGGAAATGATTTGAGGGGAGAGGAAGTATGCCGCGTGATCTTACAACGCTGGCATTGGATGCACTCTCGAGCCCATTTTCTACAATCTCTTTTTATGCCTGGCCATACGAATCGTTGCGTAATCAATTTTACAGTAGCTTTTGCTCCTGGGTGGCTGAGATTGTGAAGTGTGTTGAATATTTGTCGGCGAAATTTTGGAGTTATAAAAGGCCTTGTAGTTTGCATAGATATATCACAATATATATCTGAGTTTGAGTTGTTAGGTCTGATTTTTTTTAGCTTCAGACTAGACCCTTTATTAAGACACATTTGAAGTTCTGGGTCGGTTTCTTGATCTATAGCAAGAGATTGGTAATCAAAGGGCGATGCAATTTCTTCTATGCGAGATAAACTATCAGCAACTGTGTTATCTTTTCCGGCCACATAGCGAATATCGGTGCTAAATTGCGATATGAAATCGAGATACCGGAACTGGCGTGGTGAACAGTTGTCTCTCTGTGTAGTGAAGGCATGCGTTAGTGGCTTATGGTCCGTGAATATGACGAACGTCCTCGCTTCAACCATATAACGGAAATGACGCACGGCTTCATAAATTGCTAGCAACTCCCGATCATAAGGACTGTACTTCTTTTGCGAATTGTTTAGCTTCCTAGAAAAAAATGCGAGAGGTTGCCACATGTCTTCTTTTCGCTGTTGCAATACGGCGCCTATAGCCGTGTTGGATGCATCAGTCTGGATCGATAGTTCAGCATGCGGATCCGGGTGAACGAGAAGTGTTGCTTGGGCGAAACTGGACTTACATTTCTCGAACGCTTCCATCAGCTGTGGAGTCATATTTACTGGCTGTGTACCTTTTTTAGCTCCAGTTAACAATGAGTTGAGTGGTACTTGAAATTGTGCGGCTGAAGGTACGAACCGACGGTAAAAGTTAAGCATTCCAAGAAACCTTCTGAGCTCCTTCATGGTTTTTGGTGGTGGAAAATCTTGGATTGCTTTTACCTTCGTGTCCAGTGGTTGTATTCCTTTCGAAGTAACTCGATAGCCTAGGAAAGTAATTTCTGTATGTCCGAAAATGCATTTTGGAGTATTGATCAGAACACCATACTCTTTCAGGCGCTGAAATACACATCTCAGGTGTTCCTCGTGTTCTTGCTCGTCCGTGCTAGATATCAGAATGTCGTCCAAATAACCGAAACAGAAATCGAGGTCTCTTAGTATTTCGTCCATAAACCGTTGGAATGTTTGTGCAGCATTACGGAGTCCGAACGTCATATATGGGAACTCGTAGAGTCCGAACGGTGTGGTGATTGCTGTTTTAGGTATATCCTCACTAAACACAGGCAATTGATTATAGGCTTTAACCAAGTCCACGGTGGAGAAAATCTTCTTACCCGTGAGCTGGCAGGCGAAGTCTTGAATGTTGCGGATAGGGTACCTATCAGGAATAGTACGTGCGTTTAAAGCTCTGTAGTCCCCACATGGTCGCCAGCCATCGTTCTTCTTGCGAGCTAAATGCAGTGGTGAGGACCAAGGGCTTTCTGATCTGCGTGCAGTTCCGTCGCGCAGCATGTCTTTAAATTCCTGTTTCTCTATTTTTAGGCGCGCAGGATCTAAACGTCGAGGACGTGCGGTAACTGGTGGGCCTTGAGTAGTTCTGATGTGATGGACTGTTGTGTGCTTAGGCACTTGAGGCTTACCGGCAGGACGAGTTATCTCTGGAAAGTCTCTGAGAACACGGTGGAAGCGGGAATATCCCGAGCTCGTACGTACTGATGATATTCCTTTCTCAGATTTGTGTAGGTGCGGTCACGCTTAAGGTTGTGACACCGTCAACAAGGCGTTGGTGGCGGCAGTCGACTAATAAATTATAAAATTTTAAAAAATCTATGCCAATAATAGGCTTTGTGACGTCAGCGACTGTAAAACGCCACTTGAAATCTCGCCGTAGTCCTAGGTTGACATTTAATTGTAGACATCCATATGTATGTATTACTGACCCGTTTGCGGCTAATAATTCGTATTTTGCCTTAATCCGAGGCTCGCGAACAAATGACCGTGGATATACGCACAAGTCCGAACCTGTGTCGATTAAATATTGTATTTTAGTCGTGCGGTCAGTGATGTACAGGCGGCCTGAAGAAATTGTGCAGACATTCGCCACCGCTAATGACTGCTTTTGGCGTTTCCCGACGTGTAGGTACAAGGCTGTGTGCATTGCTTTGCTTTCGCTCCAAACTTAAAATGATACCAGCAGTATGGGTGCTCGTTTTGTCTAGAACGTGATCTTGACTTCTGACGGAAGTGTGTAATGGACCCACGCATTTTTGATCTTGATCGATTTGGGTGCGGTCGCCGTACTTCCATACATATTTGATCTAACTTCCGTGTCAGCTCTGCCACTTGCTTAGATAATAAATCAATAGCGGTACCTGGATTGTCGTGTGATGATGATGACGATGAAGTACTGGCTACTTGAGTAGTATGCGGAACTATGTCGTTTATTCGGTCCGCTAGTTCTGCCACAGATTCCAGGGGGTTGTTGACCTGAGAAGCAACTATGGTTTGCAAATTAGTAGGCAATCTACTAGACCAAATCGTTCGTACAAAATCTTCTGGGACAGTGGGACCAGCCAAAGATTGTAAGTGTCGTAAAAATTGGGATGGTTTTCTATCTCCTAATTCTTCATGCATTAATAACTGCTTAATTTTTCGTTCCTGTGATGCAGACAACCGTTTAATTAGTTCCATTTTAAGTTTTTCATATCTACCCGTCTCTGGCGGCGAAACAATTATGTCTCGTATTTCGGCCGCGTATTGGTGTTCTAGCTGGCTCAACACGTAATAAAACTTCGTTTCATCTTTGGTAATATTTGAAAGTATAAACTGACCTTCCATCTGGGCAAACCATAGTATTGGGTCATCCGGGCTAAAAGGTGGTACTCTCACTCCCACACGGCAGGTTTCTGCAGGGGCTGCTTTGTTCGACTCCATTATCTTCTTTCGTCGTTAGGTCACCAGTTGTAGATTGGTTTGAATAAAAATGTCTTACGAATTTTTGTTAAACTATATTTACTTAGTTTTATTTTTACACAAGTGGGTAACTAGGAATGTTATAAAGCGACACAGTGTTTACGTCTTGTTATCGGCGGCGGAATACGGCGCGCGGCGAGGCGACGACTGTTCAGTGCGCAGGCGCGATCGCGCAGGCGCAATGCTTCAAGTCCCGTTATGTTGCGCGGTTGCATTGTGCGCGCCCGTATCCGAACTCCGTCAAATATTCTCGTGTCGGTCGCGCCACAGTAGTAACTGCCGACTACGACAGCTGATTTCGATTGCGTAGGTATGATTCAATTCAGCACACCAGATTACCTCTAATCCCTGGTTAGTCCAATTACCCCGGTTGGTAGTGCCCCTGCCTGCTGTGCAAATAGGTCGGCTCGATTTCCGGCCGGACAATAAAAACACTAAGGACAATAAGGACTTGTTTAAAGACAGGTGTTTGTTCGAGTCTGGGTGTTGCACGTGATCATCATGACATGCAGCTGCGCTCGGCCAGCCATTTCCATTATTCGTAAAAAGCGCCAAGATTATATTAGTTGAGCATTAAGGAAGCTTTAAGGAAACCATAATGCTGCTTGGGAATGGACGTCAGAATTGCAGGGTAAACATGTTTCTCAAAAACGTACAACGTACTCAGTACGTACCACATGCTTATAGATTGATAAGTCTCAATTGCAGTTTTTTTACCCTTTTTATGTGTATCATTATTCTGTCCGTTTTTTTTTTAAATAGCAATAAATATCCTATAGAAGTTACAAATATTTGTTATAGGTTTTACTAACGTTTCAGTGCATTTTATGAGGAATATTGGAGGAAATTTATTACATCCTGCTCCCGTGGAAGAGTCGAAGGATTGGAAAAGCTTAAAACTAAGTCAGAACTTTGGAGTAAATTCCTCAATATATCGTTGTGTTTCACTGTCAGGTGAGAAAAATCTGTAATAATGAAAAAATATAATAAAAAATAATACTTAGTAAATAGTAATAATAGGTAACGATTATGAACTTATTAATTTGATAATCGTATAATTTACATTTAACAATACAAATGTTCTATTCTTTTCACTTTTGAAGCTATAGTCGGTTTGTTCGGCTACGCCAGCCTCTTAGGTCCGCTCACTATAATCCTGACTTCCCTGACTTCACTATAATCCTATAAATTTATATAGTTTCACAACTTCCTCAGTCAAGGGCTGACTGAGGATTACAATACAAATAAATTAAACGAGTTTTATCTTTTTTTTCAAAATTGTGTAAGGGGGCTAAATATATAAAAACTAGAAGAAAAATTACTAGAAAATTAATAATTTATATAAGTAATAGTAAAGTAATAACACAATTATAAATTGTATAATTGTATAATAATTATTATTTCTAGAATATTATGCAGACCTTGATATATTTTTATTAAGTAAGAAAAAATTAAAATCGGAAATCGTAAAAAAAGCATTAAAATCATTATAATATCTCCTGAAACCCATTTCCTCACAAATATTTTAAAGTTCATCTTAAACAAATACACACACACACTACACACCCTCACACTGAGTACACACACACACACACACAACACACAAACGGACACACCAACGCAAACATTATTAATAATAAAGAATCATCCTTTACTTGCCCACAATCTATTAAATACTGTACTTAATGTCAGTGTAATCTGTATTGGCCATTAGCATTGGCAACATAATTGTTAAACAACATAAAAGTTACATAAAAGGCTGTAGATTACATAAATAAATAAATAAATAAAATAAAAATAGAAGCAAATTCACACTGAATAATAAAGACAAAATTGTCCTCAAAACTCGATAAGAAAATAAGTCCCCAAATGTTTTGACAGCCTTTATGGTTAAGCGTTAGATTAATGGTGAGGGAGACCTCTTTAAATGGCCCCCTCTCAAGGTATATCATAGGGATTAACGTGGACCTTCGGTGGTAGATAAATGAAGAACGTGACCAGCATGAGCTACTAATAAAATAAAGTTGCTGGAGCAGGTTCTAACTTCAGAGGTTGTTTTTGTTTTAGTCCTAGTTTTGATTCCGATTTATTTATTGATGTGGGGTACTATGGTTTTCCATAATGTTTTGTAAGGTATTCTTAACACTTTTTTTTAGATTTGTCAAATTAGCATTTTTTGGCCTATTCGGTATGGATAATTGATACTCAGAGTAGTGATAGCCTAGAGGTATCTATTCTCAATTCCCATTCGTGAAGACGTGAGTTCAAATCCTCGGCCCGTATCACTACTTAAATGAGTATGCATTTTTTAAATTGTCACTAGCTGTACGGTGAGGGAGAACATCGCAAGGAAAACCTCGATCTAGAGAATTAAAAAAAATCTTTAGCTTGTGTATCCACCAATCCGCACTGGGCTTGTGTATTATTATGGACTTTCTATTAGAGCCTATGCCCTGCCTATGCTTATAGGCTGATATCGAATATAGATAGAGAGATAGATAAAACTCTTCATTACACTGCAAACAAAACAAGACAGTCACAGATAATGTAATGCACAAACGGCGTTCTTATCTCTATAACCGATCTCTGCCAGACAACCTTTGGGTAGTCGAGGAAATAAATATTTTAATCACAGGTAGATGATTTACAGTGTATATATATATATATATATATATATATATATATATATATATACACTTCAATATATACGTCAGTAACTGACTATGTATCCAATGCTTGAAGACTTCATCAGTCATCAGTCTTTCATCAGTGCGTCCTGCCAATTATAGCCAGTAGTAGACCCGATCTACAAGGTCAAGGTCGCTCAACGAGCTATGGAGAGGGCTATAGCACATTATATAGAACAGAATAGAAATAGATATAGAAAAATTACTGAATATTAAAGAGTCGTAGAACAAAGTTCTTCGTTTTCACGAATGAAATTCTGTGTTAATATTAATGATCTGTAATATATGTCCATGCTAACCATACAAAGACGTATTATTAGCATACACCACGAACCAACACCTGTATTAGGTCTGTCCGCATGATTTACTTACCTTTTATTACACAACAAAGCATGAAGGGTAAAGGGATAATTCAGACTGGGTACACGAAGATGTTCGCATTGTTTATCTATGTGTACTGATGCAATAAAAACGATGTACCGAATAAAAAGTCCGAAAGGAGATTTTATTTTAGAAAAATAGAGTAGACAAAATACTTTACGAGCCCCATACAACGTACACATAAGTAGTTTGTATGGTTAAGGCGTCCAGTTATTTATTTGAATTTTTTTGTCATTACTTCATTCAACTTTGTCATTCTGAACTATTTCTGAACACTTAGTTATCTTTTAAGACACCACATGAGACACAAACTTTGTCAAAATATGAATTAGTATTCTCGGGTAGCTATTTTTATAAGTAAAAGTAAATGGATAACTTAGAATTTGACACTTCATTATATTAAACTCATTAATAACTTGCGACCCTTAACACGGAAAGATCAAAGGCCTAGAGTCGAGTGAGAATGTGATATTAAGATGATCTTAATATCAGTTGTTATTAATGTCTACACTCATGTACCATAGTAATAACATAACAGTATGATTACTAGGCTCCGTCGTCGATTTATAATTACCTACTCGGAGTGAAACGCGGCGCGACATCAACTAGCACATGTCGTAAATATTTAAATAGGCATGTTTCTATGAACTTGGAGTTATGCGTACTGTTGGAAGGAACAACGAGTTTTTATTTATTAAATAGATCATGCATATTATTTCACTCAACGTTGCTCACGAGCTGACTGTGTCAAAAACGCAAAAATCTCAACAGTTATATTAAACCACGAGGAAAATAACTTTGAGCTTAAACAATTTTATACACACACACACACACACACACACACACACACACATATATATATATATATATATATATATATATGTTGTTGATACGAAGAAGGTTTGGAACTGACTGAAATTTCGAAAAGAAAAAAATGGATGATAATATATGATATTCATATCAAAAATGCTGACTGAAAATAATGAGAAATGGAAATAAGTAAAGTTGTAACGTGTGGAGTCCATAACTGTACGCACACAATCAAACCACAACGCATGCAGTTGTATAGAGGCCACTTACTCTTATGTTTTAACTATGCACATTCTGTATTTTGTAATATGAAGACTCATTTCAACCACCCACACATTACGTGTATCGCGCCTGAATATGTCAGCGCTTTCAAACCGTCGCCTCACTGAATAAAATTATAATTATTCATTCACAACAATCACGCAGAATGACCGACGTCACGCGCAAGAGGCCGTCTGGATGTCAAAGATTAAATATAGGGTAGACAAGTATTAACAGACATGACCTTTTCTCCGAAATAAAACCACAAGGTTGATAGATGGATGAATTTATTTTTACAACTACTTTTTATTTATAGAAGGAAACAGACGACAATTTACGTGGTGGTAAGGTCAATCGCAGAACAGAATCCGTTGAACAATTACCGGTGAAAATAGAAATTTATTCATATTCTAATTAATTAAATGTAACTAAATTCACTTCTTTTTCATTTAAAAGTTCATCAACAGTGCAATAATATTTGTCAATCAGGTTTTTGAAAAAGATAGGTATTTCTTAAATACACTTACATTAGAATCATTAGTAGGTGAGTATTTGTATTCGTTGTTTAAGGACATATAATTAAATTTTATTTTAATATTTCCACGCTAACAATGACAGACTGTGTGATGTAAAAGTGTAATTTAAGACTGTATTTTTTTGGAAATAAATGAATTACTTGCTAATTGAGTTGTTCTTCAATTACAACTCAAACTCAACAACTCACGTCACACAAAGGAACCTTAAATAAAAATAATAATAACGATGCCCTTTTGAAACTTTCACGTCTATTATCAAGTGTAACATGACTTCACATGACGGGTTTCGAGCATTACTTGCGATATTGCGCTCGTACAACGGACCGCATTACACGTCACACATATGTACCTTAATTTAATAGAAATATGAATCAAAATGTGCTGTTCTTCGTACACTCGGTTTGAAAAGGGTCTGACCTACACGTAGGGATGGCGATTCTTTCTAAAAAATCGAAGGCAAAAGAATCAATTCCCGATTAAATAGAAATCCGAAAGATCGACGATTAATCGATCTTCAATCAATCGAATAGATTTAAAGCCGTATCTATTAAATCTAATGTTGAACAGTGGTGAAATTACAATATATATATAATTCCAAAATCATCTACGATTTGTTATTAGGAAAAAATTGAATCGATTTTTGGAGTTCACTGCTTGAGATTGGTCTTAAAAATCGACTTTCAGACAAAATAATCGACCTAAGATCGTCATTCCTAGCTGCGCGTTCTAAAACCACTAACCGGGTGATGTTTAGGGGTTGTAATGGCTCTGAAATAGGGGTGGGATAAACGTGTCATTGTTGGGTAAATTACAAGGCATTAAAGGTTAACAGACTGCACTTTAACAGACCTATATCTTAAAGGTCAATGCGAAACTGCTTAATGCTTAAAGGTAACTTGAAACAGGTCAGTTACGTAAGAAAATATAAAATCCAAGAACACAATTCGATGATGTTTATCAACTAAGGACTTTTTATTTCATTCTGAAGACTCGAGAAAGCTGCGAGATAGAAAGAAAACTGCCTACCATCGAACAGGCAGGCAGTTCGATGATTATCAGCTTCAGTAGTTCAAGTACTTCCGGGTAATCTCACTTCAAATATCGTTAATGTTCAGTGAATGTTCCTTGCTCTGTCGCCTGTAGTTTTGGTTCAAAGATATCAGTACAAATTACTTAATAATATTTTTAAAAATATTTTTCAAATTTATTTTTGGTCAATACACTCAGCAGTGAGAACACAGAGGCAAGGAGGAGGAGGATATTTAGATAAACCTCAAAGCTGATTGGGGATTTTGGATTCAACTGATGACCCTTAATAGGGATATAGTTTTTCTGAAATTCGAAGGTCATCAAACAAAAATACTGATAACCTCCCTCAAAAAATTAACAATTCATACAGGCATGGGCAATATAATAGTTGACAGAACCCCATTTCTTCCCATGGGTGTCCTAATCGACTACTAACAGATAATAAAGCTGCTACCACAAGGTCTGAGGTATACCACCTCCAGAAGTGTGGTCTCGCCAACCCACACATCCCTCATACACAAGACAACGTACCTACATGAGGGGGCTCGCGTCCACCAGTGCATGATGAAAGGGCTGATTTGCGGGCCGTAGAATAATGTCATACCTAAAGATGTATGATACGATGCGATACTTATTTTAAACAAACTCAATAATTTAACCCTCCGCTGTATCATATTGGAGACTGCATTAAGCCACCTTTTGAAACCAAATGACGACGCGTTTTGTTTTAAAACCAACTTAACCCTTTCCTGCGGGTGAGACCCGCATATACTTTGTGGTGACCACAAACGCACAGCGAATGGGACTGGTAATTCCATTTAGGGTTAATCATGTAGCCGAATCAAATTGAGTTTTATGGACCGGTAAGTGATTGTAAAACGTTTTTATTTGGTGTTTATTTACGATAAACCTTTTTCAGAAAAAAAATTCTAAGGTCTCAATTTGTTAGGAAAAGTTCAGTTTGCAGTGAAATTGATCGCACCTCCTAACGTGCTTCTGTGTCTGGCGAACAGACAATTCACCTGGTGGTAAGTGGATACTGTCGTCCATGGACATCCGCGATACAAGTCAACATCACGCCCCAGGAATGGATTTGGAGGAAGGGTTGGTAAAATGGAGAGGGATTGGATAGGATGGAAATGGGCTCTGGCATATCTCACTTACTACCTAAACACGTACGTACATTGGGAAAATAAGGTAAAGTTGGAAAGCAGTACATTTCACGGTAGTCTTCCGTGAGTGCAATAAAGTTTTTTAAATAAACATTTTTTTGCAAGTATAAAATTACAAGTACCAAGGTATCTAACGTCAGGCTAACGACACTATTCTGTCTTTTGCATTATTATTTGAAATAATAATAAAACCTATTACGAGTAAAGTGCGGAAAATATACAGTATTTAGTGACGTATCGCATTAGTAAAATTAATATATTTTTCATTGCATCATCTAAAAGAAAAGTTATAACAAAGGAGTACACAACAAACAAACATACACACATGTTCTTACCCCAGACGCATATAAAGGGTCTTTCAATAAGTGTGCTCTAGTTTTAAATATAAATAAAACAAGTTGTACAATCGATACAGCAATATATTTTTTTTTATTTGGAATGTCAATCGATAGCATTAATTATAGAACATGATATCAGGCAAATGGCCGCCGCGGCTACGTTGAGTGGCGCGCGCGCATTCTGGAGGTCCAATTTTCTATGACTCTATCGCATAAATCGCGCTAGATTTCATTAATGACGCGGGTGATGTTGGCCTTTAAGGCATCAAGTGTTTGCGGTTGATTTGCATACACCTGGAATTTAACGTAACCCTACAAGAAGGAGTCTAAGAGCGTTAGATCACACGATCTCGGTGGCCAGTTGATGTCGCCGCCTCGC
The DNA here is from genome assembly GCA_914767545.1 of Sesia apiformis. NCBI lineage: Eukaryota > Metazoa > Arthropoda > Insecta > Lepidoptera > Sesiidae > Sesia > Sesia apiformis. The sequence continues at coordinate 2,215,929 of OU611964.1, forward strand.
TGGATAATGGAGTCGCGAATGTACCACGTTGTCTATTGTCATTCAGTTTCAGTTCTTGAGTCAATTGAATTTTATACGGATGAAACCTGAAGTCCCGACGCATAATTTGCTAAGTTGAAGTCGCAGAAAGATCGCGTTCTTCCACACGACGATAAATTGACTGTCCCGAACAGCAAGTGTGTTGGATAGACTTTGCGTTTTGTTGACGCGTAGGAGGTGTTCGATCGGCAACTGATCCAGTCTCTTCGAATTCTTTATTAGACGTCAACTTGAGAACTCTACAGGTCGATTATTCTGACCATAAATTCCACGTCATTTTAATATAAAAGTTTAATGATTTCCATGCTTTGTTGAATCGTAAAAAAAATATGATTATGGCTATAAACGTTACTGTCAAATATGACAGATATATTTTAAAGATGGCCGCCTTAGGCTTTTAAAAATCGAGCGTCCCTTTTGAAAGATCCATTATAACCTCTGTTCCGTCGTGGGTAAAAATCACTTTGTCAAGGTCACTTTGCTTAAATAACGTCACATATTACATATCAATATAAATACATACTATATATTACATACACTATACTATATATACACACAGATAATACTTCAAAACATAAATAAAATAAATTGCCAAATAATATTATTTGCCACATAGTAACCACTTGGCATAACAGAAATATTCCCCCCTGTTCCCAAGGGATTACGATTTGTGTAATGATTACTGATCGTATTTTACGCTTGACTTACTCTTGTGAGATACAAATAAGCGTATAAACATTTATTAAAATGGACACTATTTAGGGGTCGTTAGAGCTGATGATCACATTAATCAAAGTAATTACTATGATACTTTATGTTGTAACAATTAGGTACAATTCCGTCTTTAGTTTAATCTTCGTATTTCATTATCATAATATATAATTTATTTTGCAAGAACACAGGTACAAATTAATTTAAGTTTCATTCCATAATAATGTTCATTCAGGATGTCCCAAAAACCAATGATAAAACTGCGGAAGGCCATGGCACGCGAACACTGTTGAAAACAGTCAAAATGAAAGAATGTCTCAAAATGAGCAAATTTAATTAATTGTTGGATCCCTGTCTCCAGCGGCGCAAATTCAAGGTACAAAAATTCAAATTTAAAATATAACAGAACGTGGGTAATATAATAAAATCGTCGTTAAAATTTAATGGTCGTTTTCCTCCTTCTCACATATATTTTGAATATTTATAGGTATTGAACCACCCCTTGTTATAGTACCTACACGAATAACTGGTCAATTCAAACGAGTATCGCATGACTCATGGTAACCACTGACGCATTGATCAGTTACCTCTGCGTTGCGCGTAGAGCGGCTATCGCAACGCGATCATGCCGTGATCGACACAAACCACAAGCTGCACGAGTTGGAAGTCTACCTTAGCACCAATAGTAATCGAAGATATTTTCGTAACTACAACGGTTTTAGCTCCTTTCAATATGTTCCCATTTTGGCTGATTGTATTTTAATAGAACTATACTGAGCATGGGCGTACCCAGCTTTTGGCAAAGGGGGGGGGGGGGGGGGGCTTGGGGGGGGGGGGCAAATCAGAAATTTCCTGTAGGTAAATAATTCAACATAAATAGAAATGTGCATTTATTAGATTAGATACTTAAATAATTAATTAAGTATTTATTTCAAAAGCAATCTTCGTGGATCTTCTGCAAAGCGGCTTAAAACAAGTTCTGTGAAAGAATCACCCAAACTATTTACATATAAATATAAATACACTTACATATAAATTTTACTTCATCTACAATTTCATAAATACAACAGTACTTAGGCATAGGCAATAATTAACCAGCTAAATGTATGGGAGGCAGTCCAGGTCCAGGGGGGGGGTGGCCGCTGCCCCCCCCCCCCCCGCCCCCCCTGGGTACGCCCATGATACTGAGCCTAACTGGAAATACGATATGTCAAACTAAAAGTTCTTAGAACCTGGCTACTTTAAATTACGGTAGAAAAACAAATTCGAATTTTGGAAATGGAACTCTTTGCTTGTCAAACTCTATTAAATTTTCAAATCTATCATTTGTTTTTTTATTTCTTTCGGCAAAGAAGAAGAGAAAGAAAGAAGAGTCCTACGACGGCGGTGACGGAGGAAAACATAAAAACATCATGAATTGAAGTAGACAAATGAACGACATATCAGCAGATACGGGCATCTTTAGGTATTGGTATGAGTCAAACTATTTTACACGATCACTTAAGGATAAGGAAGCTTTGTATTACATGGATTCCTGACAATTTGGGCGAAGCTCCAAAACACTGTCGCGTGGAATGGTGATTCCAAATGCTTGAAGAATTCGACAATGGTCGATCAAATGCTGTTTGTGATATAGTAACAGTGAAGAAAGCTGGATCTAATGCTATTAATCTCCAACTTGTATTTATGTGGGATGGAATGCGAAGGAAATAAGTAAGTTTAAAAGGAGTGCTGAAAAGAAGATCTTTGGCACAAAAAAGGCTGAAAGGAAGATCGTTCTTTGGCAGATCGGGCCACTGTGTTACTATAACTTTAGAAAATAAAAGAACAATAACTGTGGACTTTTATGTAAACAGCTGCTTGCCTTCTCTTTTCTAAACGACGTCTTCTGTCAAAAAACGAAGCAAAATGTCCTCCATCGCGACAATGCCCCAGCTCACTCCGCCAGACAAACTAAGCAATTTTTCAGTAGGTACCTGTAAATGTAACTGTAATGTAATGTAAATGTTTATGTAAATGGGTCATCCGCCATACAGCCCCGACCTTGCGCCCTGTAATTTGTATTTATTCCCTAGATTTAGGATAAACTCAGAGGAATACGTTTTATGAATGCAGAAGAGGCAGTAACAGCCCTCCAAACGGCTGTTGAAGAGGTGCCTAAAGAACGTTGGGATTTTGAGGTCACCCGCGCTATGGCTTAAAAAAATATCCATTTCATCTAGATTTCAATATAGTGTAACACTAAGAGTGGGTTATTTCTTTTCTCTAATAAAAAAATGCTGATCATTACGCTTGTCCCCACCAGTGGGGATTGCCAGTAGGAACAACGGTGGCACACCGGAAAGAAAGTAATTGCGAATCTGTCACATGTTGCGAAAACGAGTATTTCTTCACATCGGTAATAAGTACGTACGCACATACGTACTTTAATAACATTTGCGTTGAAATTCTTTAGGCGCGATGAATATAATTTCATTTTCGTCTCATATTAAGAGAAACACGAAATACTCTTATAAGTCAATACCTCATCTCTGTTCACGAAAGCGTATGATACGAATAAGCACATGATTACATTACCTGATGGTGTAGGATTTTATTTAATCCGGCTTGAGCAGAAATAAAATCATCAGGGTCAATTACCTCAACATAATATTGTTGTATTAATGTATATCGAATAATATATCGTTGTATATCGAAAACAAATTATATTTTCTGCCAAAAATAAAATATCTCAAATTGTGAAATACGAGTACAAACGTACTTACCATTAAGAATGAAACTATAACAAAAATTAATGAACCTAATTTTGGACAACAATTAACTGCTTCAAATTAAAATAATTAATGAGTAAAATCGTTCCAAAAGAAAATCAAGATGTACCAACAGACTTGAGATAATATAACCTCAAATGAAAGCTTTTATTTCATAGTTCTTGTAATGTTAAGGCGGTTAATATTAAACCGTATGTCAATCATAATATAAATTGCTTTACTATCTTTATCGTTTATTTGTTAAATTCTTTTTCATATACTTTAGTAAAAAATCCCACTGCTCTAGCAGTTGCAATTACTTATATCGATTATCATGGTAGATCATGGTAGATAGCAAATACATTGTCACCAATTTTATGTTTATTGGTGGATTGGAACGACATCCATACATTTTATGTTTGTTTGTGGATTGGAACGACAATCATATATTTTATGTTTGTTCGTGAGTTGGAACGACATCCATACATTTTATGTTTATTTGTGAGTTGGAACGACATCCATACATTTTATATTTATTAGTGGGTTGGGACGACATCTATACATTTTATATTTGTTTGTGGATTGGAACGACATACAGACATTTGATATTTGTTTGTGGGTTGGAACGACATCCATACATTTTGTTTGTTTGTTTGTGGGTTGTAATGATATTTATACATTTTATATTTGTTTGTGGGTTGGAACGACATACAGACATTTGATATTTGTTTGTGGGTTGGAACGACATCCATACATTTTCAGTTTGTTTGTGGGTTGGAACGACATCCATACATTTTGTTTGTTTGTGGGTTGTAATGACATCCATACATTTTATGTTTGTTTGTGGGTTGGAACGACATCCATACATTTTATGTTTGTTTGTGGATTGAAACGACATCCATCATTTTTAAGTTTATTTGTGGGATGGAACGACATCCATACATTTTGTTGGTTTTTGGGTTGTAATGACATCCATACATTATATGTTTATTAGTGGGTTGGGACGACATCCATACATTTTATATTTGTTTGTGGATTCGAACGACATACAGACATTTGATATTTGTTTGTGGGTTGGAACGACATCCACACATTATATGTTTATTAGTGGGTTGGGACGACATCCATACTTTTTATATTTGTTTGTGGATTCGAACGACATACAGACATTTGATGTTTGTTTGTGGGTTGGAACGACATCCATACATTTTAAGTTTGTTTGTGGGTTGGAACGACATCCATACATTTTGTTTGTTTTTGGGTTGTAATGACATCCATACATTATATGTTTATTGGTGGGTTTGGGACGACATCCATACATTTTATATTTGTTTGTGGGTTGGAACGACATACAGACATTTGATGTTTGTTTGTGGGTTGGAACGACATCCATACATTTTAAGTTTGTTTGTGGGTTGGAACGACATCCATACATTTTGTTTGTTTGGGGGTTGTAATGACATCCATATATTTTGTTTGTTTGTGGGTTGGAACGACATCCATATATTTTATGTTTGTTTGTGGGTTGGAACGACATCCATACATTTTATGTTAGTTTGTGGGTTGGAACGACGTCCATACATTTTATGTTTGATGCTGGGTTGAAACGAATTCCTTATATTTTTCCCATCGTCCTTTGATCTAAAATTTTGATTCCAATTTTTTACTCATTTTTATATGTCGATATTACAATTAGCACATTGTGCCAGTATGAGGTTTCTTCTTTTAACAAATTTCAAAATCAAAATTCTAAACACATTCGTCAATGTCCAATCACGTCACAGTAAGTTAGGAGTCCCTCAGTAAAGTGACAGTAGGTTTACTGAGGACATCACGGAGCACACGAAAAACGGCGAATTATATTATTATTTGATTGTCAAAAAAATTAACCACTGAAGACTAATAAACGATCATTATTAAACCACAAAACCAACAATGCATAAGTTTTATAAAAATCAAACAGAAACTCGACTTCATTTCTTGAGTTCCCGCCAAAGTGTAATGAATTTTAGTTTTGATTAAAACATTTGATATACGCTATTGAATTTTGATTATATTACTATAAAATATGTGATTAAAATGATTAATGTAGTGAAATGTGACTTTAGACAGATATAATCACTTATATACATGAGATACAAAATATAATTCAAAGAAATTCTCATCTCATTATCATATATCATCGGTAAACAGCAAAAATAACGGCGAAATTGTCTTCCACGGAATCGACGAATAATATTTTTGCATATTTTATGAAACACATACAACGTAAGTGAAACGGATATTACATTTCGATAAGTATAATTCGAATAACAAAAGGTTCGTCAATTCTGACACGTTGCCGTTCTTTCACTTCAATTCAAATTATGACACATACATTTGTAACTTAATCAATAACAGATACATTGGTAATTTAAACATAATATTAACCGTCGGCAGCACAGTCAAGTGACAATGACAATTTACAAGGAGAAAACTAAGGCTTTCTTTAACTAAGGTCGTTTCTAGGAACGAGAGCCATTCGTCTATCACCAGCCATTTTATTGTCCACTGCTGGTCACGGCTTCTCACATGCACATTGTTTTGTGCATGAAGGATGTATGGCCGTAAAACGCCACGTTAGCTAAGCTGTTTGGCGAATTCATTCTTTCAGAGCTGGTGTAGTTACTTAGTACTTGTGGCAGCTTTGTTATCCTTCAGTCGCCTTCTACGGCACCCGCGGGATCGGATGGGGTCCTGCTAAATCCGGCCGACACCACGTAACTGAGGGACAAAAAACAACACAATTCAAAAAGTAAGATTAAATACACAGCAATTAAACAACTTTGAACGGTTTAAATCGCGGTTTAAACGGGGTGACTGAATTAAAAAAAAACCCGTGACCACGTCCACTGCAAAGTGTTCGAAACGTCGGGATATAAATAATGTTAAATATACGCTATTTAAACCGTTCAAAGTTGTTTAATTACTAAGTAAGATTAAAATTGAAAACGATTTCCTGAAACACTGGGTTGTGCTTTAGAAAATTTCCACATGATTATTAAAGTAGTATCTACGATTAGGTGCAGGTTAATAATAATAATAATAATAATGAATTGAATTCAGAAAAACTACATTCCATATAATTATGTTAGTAGAAACCAAACTTACAATCTGGAATACTTACAATCAGTATTTCCGATATTTATCTGAATCCATCGGGGCAGCATCGGAGAGTCCGACCTAGCCGCGAGGTCAGGATGATATTGGTACTGCCGTGGACACTGCACAGCATGGAGGTATGTCGATGGAGGCATTGAAGGAGAGCGCGCACCATTCAATCCAACAGCCGCTGGGTGCGGTCGACTGGCCATGTTACCTCTCTCTCACAACAGTCTACCTTGAAATGTACTGTATTTTAAAATTTATGTTATTTCCTCAATGTACGTACGTATTTCGGTAGAGGGTGAGATGTGCCCATTCCTATCCTATCTCTCTCCAAGTTGTCCTTTCTCCAAATCCATTCCTATATCTCCAAAGGTGGCAGCGCATCCGGGGGGCGTGCCAACGTTTGTCATTTTTGACTAATGTTGGCATGTATCGCGGATGTCTATGGGCGACAGTATCCACTTACCATCAGGTGGATTGTATGCTCGTCTGCCGCCTTCGTACATAAAAAAAATGTCGCTTTTGTATGATGCCCTGGAAACCGTTAGTGTTGGGACACAGTGCACTGTATGTAAAGAAAGCCATAAAGGTGCCACGAATAATTTTTCATCAATCTATGCTATTTTTGGATGCAAATATAGTAATTTAACATATTTGCAATGCACTTCATGTTTCGGTTTTATATCATTTTGATTTAATTCGGAAAAAACCAAAAAGTGTCTTTTTTTCGTTTTTACGGTTAAGGATTTCAGTATGTTGTAATGTTAAGCACTCATATTATCAAACAAACTATTTTCTTTCGAATGAAGCTTATTTGATTGAAATCCGTTCATATTTGCCTAAGATATAAGCGAAAAACCTAATTTGTAGGGTCATGTTTGAGAGGTCATTGCTCCGAACGCACAGCGAATTGGTGGGGCGCACTTATGCTGTAGGTTTGAGACTATCTAAGGTATAGTTGGTATAAGTTTGAGCCACCTATTCGTTGTGCGTTCCGAGAAATCACATTTTAAACGAACTGGTTGAAAAGAAACATTATTCGTGGCACCTTTATGGCTTTCTTTACATACAGTGCAGTGTACGCAAAAAGCGCACGGTGTTTTACCTTGTGAGCAATTTGCGGCACAGTGGCACTGTGCTCGCCAGTCGTCTCCCGCACACCCAACGAGATGTGTAGGTACTTTTATTTCACATAGTCGAGTGGACATGAACACCTATCATAGAGGCTACTCAAGCATACTATCCCTACATCACCACAAAAACCCGACAGTGAGCTTCCGTGCGACAACTGAACACTATGTGTAATCTTGTTATGTACCTACCTACTATAGCTTATTAATTATGGACTATTAATTGTTGCCGCGGCTACACTCGCGTGCATTTAATCTCCTTGGCATAATTTATAAAACCTGTAAATACTGCATATTTATTGAACTTGATTAAAAATATATATTAATATATGTATAATACCGCCGGCACGTCTCGCCGCCGAATATACAGGGCTAAATCAAAAATACCTCCAAACTCTTAACAATTAATTTATACCAGTTTATAGGCTGTAGTCTTCTGTGAGAGAGAGGTAACGTGGCCAGTCGAGTGCGTCCAGTGGCTGTTGGATTGCAGCGTGCACTCTCCCCCTACAATAATAAAAGAGCGCAGATATCTAAAAGGGCATTTTGTTTCTCTCTCTTCATATATGGCAATGGTGTAATGAGCACATTCTGCCAGTGTCAAAATTTTCTTCATACTAAACAATTTCAAAGTCTAAAATAAATACTGTCAATGTCCAGTCCCGTCGAAGTAAGTCAGGAGTGGCTCAGTAAAGTGATAGCAGGTTTACTGGCGGACAGAAGACGACTCCTTGGAACACGAAAAACGCAGTCCCACGCTTTTATTTGATTATCACAAACATTACGCACAAAAAGCATTTTGAAGTTTAATAAACTATCGATATTAAACCACAAAACGTACAATGCACATTTTTTTACAATTAACCCAACAAAAACTTAAATTCACTGCTCGAGTTCAGGCCAAAAAGTAAAAAAAGTCATAGTTCTAATTTTTGTCATCTTGCATAATTAATTCCATACAAAATTCGGCACCTTGCACTACGGCCCTCTAGACACAAAAACAATGAAACACTTGTTTTATTATTTATCTATATTACAGAACATTTATGCCATATTTCAAATTAATAGGATCGTCAAATATTACAAAACAATTCTTATACAAAATTTGACAACCTTTGGAGGTTGAGTTGCAAGAAATCCCTTCTCAGTAAGTTTTTACATCATAAAAGCAAGTTACTGTTGTAATTCCCTGTTTCTAGCTTCAGTCAATCAGTCAGAACATTTTTCTTCATAATGTACAGAATATATCATAGAATATAGTATATCCCGAAAAAAATGAACATATGTTCAAAAAAACAACAACAATTAAAAAACGATTTCTTTTATGTATGTTTATAATTTTAATAACACAATATTAAAGTATTAGAGTAACAAATAAAAATGTAAATGGAACTAAATGTATGTAATCCTAATTAAGTGCATACATTAATTACAGTTACTTTAACCTAATACACCTAATACAGTGAGCAATTTTAAGAGTTTCATTTGGTTTGAATGGTGATATATGTTGCGTTAGAAATTGAAATTGATGAAAATTGATGTAAATGTAGCTAAAAGTATTGTTGAGGACACTTTTGTCTACTACAATCTCTTAATAGATAGAGGACAGTATTGTCCTACAACCTTATAGGTCGCCGGGGGATGTGGACTGTATATATAGGATGGTTTTCTACGGTTCAGTAGAAACAATAATAACGCCTTATTTCTTGTCGATAATCAGCAGAGCCGGGGCAGGGGGCAGAGGTACTTGTTGTTCTACTACTTGTCCTAGTCACTTGGTTGACCGTTTGTAGTGTTCGGAGTGGTGCCGCTGATCGGAATGCCGGGAAGCCCAAAATGGTCCGTCTTTTATTCCATTTTGGCTTCCCCCACCATTTTTCTACATGTGTACCCCTCCCGCTACCCGCGGGGGATCATTTATTCGTAAAACACACATTTTATACATATTCATACATTTACAAGATTCTTATAGGATTCTTATTAGATAAAACTTAACCTAAGATGGATCTAATAAGATCATGACGCTATAACGTTCGGTTTCGAGTGGACGGGGTGCGCGGTTTGCGCGACATATTTACGTAACCCCGTCCCCCGCTTCAGGACTATAAATATTATATTCGTCCGCCAGGTGGCGGAGCGCTCAGTTGTTCCCCGAACGCCATAGCGCCCACAACTTATCCCTAGCATGCCCTACTTACCCTATTCACCAATAATTATCCTAATAGGGTAATAAAAGACACACTAGGGATCATTTTAATATCAATTACACAACAAATAATTATAAAACGGACATATAGGTCATTAAACAGACAGTGTAAACATAACGATATTAAGAGATATTCATATACTTATAAGACACTAAAGAGAAACAACTATACAAGCGAAACTATTATCTATACATATATAAGTACCCTAGCTTTTTACATTGTTTATTCATTCCGTCGTTAACAAGTATACTATAAACGGTCAAATATATAGTAAAAAAAAAACAATATATGCAGCAATAATTTAACGTTACTATAAATAAATAGAATTTAAATACACATTACGTGTGGAATCCTTTTACGTATACATTGCGTGGTCACCCTAACACCCTTTTCGTTGAAAGTCTCGCCCGCTAACCGCAGTTAATGTTACCTTTCGACGGCTAATATTTTTTTTTGCCAACTGAATTAGGGCGCGCTTTCATCGAAATTTTCCTGTATTCGTTATAATAAAATGTGCAAGTAAGTAACAGTTATGATTTGGTTCAACCCTTTGAAGGGTTGAATAGCTCTAACTCGTGAAGGCAAAAATTAAATGGAGTATTGATCTTAAAAGGTTTTGGGGTAAGGAAAATCTTTTTAAATAATATATAAGTACGCAATATATTTTATTTGAGTTAAAGAAGCTATTCACGAGTAAAAATATGAAAATTAGTGACCGAGGGCATGTTTTAGAATTGAAGCGATTTCAAGTACACTAGGATAGATAAACTCGGATAAGGATAGAAAGTTACACCATTTATAACTCAAGAACGGCTGGACCGATTTTAATGATCTCTGATTTGTTGGATTCGTCTACGCCCCGAATAGCAGAATAACTATTAAAATATCTGAAAAATTCACGGAAAATGAAAGCGCCATCTGTTGGGCAGCCACAGCAACGCGTGGCCGGGCACAGCTAGTTAAACATAAATGGATGTACGCCCATATATGTTGCAAAAAGACAATATTATAGTAACACGAAATATACGACAAGCAGTCTTATCGCCAAAGCGATCTCGTTTGGACAACTTTTGGGTGGTAAGGAGAATAAATAACAATATCAAATAAGGTGGTTACCATCAGAATGACTATGAAGCAAATCATCCAGCTCGCACAACGTCCAAGTCGCTGAAAATCCAAGTAAGAAGAATGTCCTAAAAGTTCAAGGTCTAATTAGCAAAATGTCTAACTCCCAAAATGCCTAGATATATAGGTACAAAAATAATTAAATATCAATTGTTTATATTAAATATCTTAATACCGGCTACTTTTTTTTTATAAACTATTGGGCGGACGAGCTGACCTGATCAAGATCTAATTAGCTATGGCATTTTGAACGCAAGTTCTTCCAAATATAAATAGCGAGTTAAAAAAGTTGGCAAAAAGGAACAAAGGATTATTCATATTCGAAATCTCTTGTATTATATTTCTCGGTTTAATATTTTAAATCACATTTTGACATCAAATTCTCTGAATTAATCTCGAGCGGCCCGGGGATATAAGTACATTATTTACAACGAGTTAAATTAGTTTTTGGCGGTCAATTAATAATTCTGTATACGTGTAACAAATTATTTACCTGTAGGTCAATAATTTAATTTAGCTATCAAATCGTAATTAGGGAATTTGGAACTTAGAACCGTATTCAGTAGTTATTTCAATTTTGTTAATAGTTGAATAGGTTCATATGGAGAGATTTGCGTGTAAAATGTTAATAATTTTCGCATATTTCTCTGTTTTCATCTGTATTCTACAGTTAGTCTGAGATTTTTTTTTTTAATTTTATTTCGTTCTGGTTTTTGTGAAATACTCGTACTCGTATTTATTAAAATCAGTGCAGTAACTTAGGAAAAGAATTCTGTTACATTTTTGTTAATAATTATAATAATTAGTTAACTTAGTTGGGGTGTAAGAGGCTCACCTACCATCTTTGGAGCCTAAGCCAACCTCACCTGCTTGTGGTGCATCCTGCTGTTAACTGACGAGGCAATGGCGTTCCCTTTTTGCGGTGGGAGAGTTACTCCGTCGGCATTGCTACCACCCTTCCGTCGGAGTCCGCCGCCATAATGATGCCTTATAAGCCGCGAGGCCCGCATCGTGTTCCGGCGGTGAGCGGAAGAAGCCGTCCCGAGAGAGGGATTGTTGCGTGTGGAAATGAGGACCGGCGGTTGCGGGGAATTACAGACGCGCATGGGCGTGACATGGTGGCGCGGGGATCAGGGAGACCCGGTGAAACGGTTGTCCGCTGACCGCCCGCGGGTTGTTGGGGGCCCGAACCCGGGGATCTTACTTTAATCTCCACCCCAGGAGGCTGCCCCGCCGCACGTGAAAAATCCCTTGGGGTAGCAGTTGTGCCGGAGGAGACCGGAGTGGAACCCGACTGCTGCCCCCGGGGGGGGGACCGGGGGCCCTTCCGTACCCCGCGCCAGCAAGTCACACAACCTTTGTGACCTGATTTTTTCTCCGCCCCGTGCTTTGTCCTTTGATCCACATGCGACCATTTCTCTCTCCGTCCCCCCTCTTCTTATTTTTCCTATTCACACTCACAATGGCCAGGAACAAGAAAATGTATAATGTGCACTCAGCGGCCCATCCTGTAAGTTCCACATTTAAAGTGGACTTTTGCAACATTAGAGGGATGCATAGTAACATCGACGCCGTCCACTACCACCTTGAGACGGCAAAGCCGGCCTTACTTTTCTTGACGGAGACACAGATTTCCTGCCCGGCCGATACATCATATCTTCATTACCCCGGTTACAAACTGGAGCACTGTTTTGTGCGACGTGCCGGGGTATGCATGTACGTCCGGGAGGGTGTTTGTTGCCGCCGCCTCAGCCATTTTGAAGACGGGGACCTGTCGATTCTCTGGGCGCGTATTGACTACGGACGTTCCACTAAAGTCTACGCTTGCCTTTACAGGTCCCACAGCCGTGATACGGAGACGACTCGTTTTTTTGAGCGTCTACAAGAAACGACTGACAGAGTGCTCGAGCAGTTCCCTTGCGCGGAAGTGGTGATCCTTGGTGATTTCAACGCTCACCACGAAGAGTGGTTGGGATCCCGAACTACCGACCGCGCAGGGAGAGCAGCCTATAACTTTGCACTGGCCTATGGTTTCTCGCAGTTGGTGTCCTCACCTACGAGGATACCTGATATCGAGAGCCATACTCCCTCCTTACTGGACCTCCTGCTGACTACGCGGCCGAATGACTACAATGTTGTTGTTGATGCCCCGTTAGGATCATCCGACCATTGTATCATTCGAACTGCTGTGCCAGCCAAGCAATCCGTGCGGACCCATTCACAGGGAACGCGCAAAGTCTGGCACTACAAGTCAGCAGATTGGGATGGGTTGCGCGAATTTTACGCCTCTTATCCCTGGAGGCAGCTTTGTTTCTCATCGGGAGATCCGGATACCTGTGCAGACTCCGTTACCGACGTGGTGTTGCAGGGCATGGAATGTTATATTCCTTGCACCGCGATACCGGTAGGCGGACGGAGCCAACCATGGTTCAATCAGTCCTGCAGAGAGGCCCGTCGTAATAAACGGGCCGCATACAGGGCCTGGGCCAGAGCACAGGTGTCCGAAGATCCGAATACCTCCGACTTGAGGAAGAAATTTAACGCTACCTCGAGGTGCAGTAAGAAGATCATTGTCAGAGCAAAGAATGAGCACATCCGCAGAATTGGCGACCGACTAGCTAGCTATCCTTCTGGAAGCCGGGCTTTCTGGTCGCTCGCTAAGGCTGCTGAAGGTAACTTCTGTCAGTCGTCACTCCCTCCACTGCGGAAACTCGATGAGTCACTGGCCCATGGGGCGAAGGAGAAAGCCGATCTCTTGGGCTATCTCTTTGCCTCAAACTCGACACTGGACGATAGAGGTGCCTCACCACAGTCTATCTCAAGGTGCACAAGCTCCATGCCGGAAATCTGTTTCACACAGCGTGAAGTCCGGCGAGCTCTAGCATCTCTTGATTTCCGAAAATCGAGTGGGCCTGATGGTATTCCTGCAGTGGTGCTTAAATTTTGCGCTCCCGAGTTATCCCCGGTGCTTACGCGACTCTTTAGGCTCTCATACTCTACAAAAAGCTTCCCGTCAACATGGAAGGTAGCTCATGTTCACCCTTTACCTAAAAAGGGTGACCGCACAGACCCGGCCAACTACAGGCCAATAGCGATCACCTCCCTCCTCTCCAAGGTGATGGAGCGTGTCATAAACACACAGCTCCTTGGGTACCTAGAGGATCACCAGCTGATTAGCGACCGTCAATATGGATTTCGCCATAATCGCTCCGCTGGTGATCTTTTAGCGTATTTAACACACCGCTGGGCTGACGCCATTGAGAGTAGAGGCGAGGCTCTGGCTGTAGGCCTAGACATTGCGAAAGCTTTTGACCGGGTATGGCACAAATCGCTGCTTTCCAAGTTACCATCTTTCGGGATACCCGAGGGATTATGCGAATGGGTTGCCAGTTTCCTGACTGGACGGAGCATCATAGTCGTTATCGATGGTAGCTGCTCCGACACCATGTCTATTAACGCTGGCGTCCCGCAAGGCTCCGTGCTGTCTCCAACTCTGTTCCTTCTGCATATCAACGACCTGTTGCAAATTGGTGACATACGTTGCTATGCAGATAACAGTACTGGAGACGCCTTGTACAAGGGCCGCGCCAACATCCCTCGGGTCGAAGTGGAAGAGAGTCGCGCCAGGCTTGTGTCTGAAATCGAAGACTCTTTAGATCTAGTCTCGATTTGGGGTTCTCTAAACCTAGTGGATTTCAACCCCAGTAAGACGCAAGTCTGTGCATTCACCGCTAAAAAAAACCCTTTTTTTGTAGCACCTCGCTTTCAGAGCATACCTCTTAAGATCTTGGAGAGTATCGGGATCCTTGGTATCGACATCTCCAGCAAAGTCGAATTCAGGGATCATCTGGAAAATAAGGCCAAAATGGCCTCCAAAAAGCTCGGTGTGCTGAACAGAGCGAAGCGGTACTTCAAACCTGGGCAACTCCTTATGCTTTACAAAGCTCAGGTGAGGCCCCATATGGAGTACTGCTCTCATCTCTGGGCCGGCGCCCCGAAATACCAATTGGACCCATTTGACTCCATCCAACGACGTGCTGTTCGTATTGTCGACGATCCCACTCTCACGGGCGGTTTAGAATCCCTCAGCATTCGGAGAGACGTTGCGTCTCTCTGTGTGTTCTACCGCCTGTACAATGGGGAATGCTCTGAAGAATTGTTTAATATAATTCCCACCTCGGGTTTCTACAACCGCACCTCCCGTCACAGAAGTGCGGTCCATCCGCATTTCCTCGATACGGAGGTGTCGCGCACTGTTCGGTCCAAAAATTATTTTATACCGCGAACCCGTAGGTTGTGGAACGAACTGCCTCAAGAGGTCTTTCCATTGAGCTACGATATGGGGTTCTTCAAGAGAGCTGTGAATAGGATTTTGCAAGGTCGGCGGCGCACCTGCATACCCCCTGGTGTTGCAGGTGCCCATGGGCGGCGGTAACACTTATCACCACGTGGGACCGCTTGCTCGTCCGCCCACTAATCTATAAAAAAAAAAAAAAAACTTATCGAGCTACTAGTTTTCTTATCAAAAAATGAAGGTCGAAGGTCATATAGATTACAGTATAAGCGGCCCTTTATTCGCCATGGCCTTCGCACAAGTACATCGCCTTGTGCAAGAGAGATGTATGGCCTTAACAGCACGCTGGCCAAACCGATCGGCCAGTTCACTCTATTAGAGGTGATGTAGTACTTCAGGGCTTATTTTAGCGGTTTATTATCCCTTTGTCGCCTTTTAGGATCCCCCCCCCCTTACATTTGCCACCATCTATTTGTTGCCAATTGAGCATTTTCTGCAGCTAATTTATTATTTCTCTAAAATAAATAGATTATTTATAAGCCAGAAACATTTCAAACGCCCAAACAATTTCTGCAACTTTTAAATATTTAAAAAGCAATTATCGCAAATTTAATCCGCCACAAAATTAAGATATTTAAGTAAACGCTACCCCGGCTCGCTTTCTAAATACTTAATGAGCCCTTAAATAGCGTAATGTAAGCGTTAATAAATATAACTCCTTTTCAAAATATGCAAAGGTTGTAACTCCTCAGGACCTGTACCAAGAAATCACAGTGAGTCGATTTCCATTGCGAATTTCATCAAGTTGAGTTTCAATACAGCTTAATATAAATACTTAAGCAATTAACATTCTAACAAGCTACGCAATGTACATCGACCTAATGAAAATATTCAAATGAAATTTA
Organism: Sesia apiformis; assembly: GCA_914767545.1. Classification (NCBI taxonomy): domain Eukaryota; kingdom Metazoa; phylum Arthropoda; class Insecta; order Lepidoptera; family Sesiidae; genus Sesia; species Sesia apiformis. The sequence continues at coordinate 2,232,237 of OU611964.1, forward strand.
AAACAAGGTGTTCTTTAGATGTGGAGGAAACTTGCAAAAGTGTTATGTACATACATAATACATATAACAGTAAAAACAGTAATGGGCTTTATTCAGTACATTAACTTAATTTTTTAAAATAAAAAATAAAGTCTGTATGTCTGTTTGTATGTATGCCTTTTTGTTAAAGCATCACGTAAAATGTACTGAACGGATTTTGACCGGGTTTTAACTAATGTATAGCTAAGTGTTCAGAAGGAATACTGGTATAAGTATGTCTCATCTTAATATGACACAAGGAAGTTGAGTTATAGTGGAAAATAAAAAAAATACTTTTAATAGAATTACTCAAAAATTGCGGGATTGATTTTCATCCATGAAATACATTATGTCCATGCTTTTACAGATGCTTTTACTGTGGGTATCTTCCATTCCATCGTTATTGATTGTTATACCATTTAATGATTTCCTTATAAACGTAACTTCTTGTAGCTATAGCTAATAAAGTATTTAAAAAAGTTTTTTAGCACTTGGAGTAACCGCCATTATTATCAAGTATATGAATACAAACACATCATTAGTTATGAAATTAACATATACGAGTATCTACTTTTATTTTAATTAAAAATGAGTAATATATTTAATATTACTATAACTTTCAGAACTTTCAGGTTTTATACACATTTTATAATAGGAATCGGGTCTGAACGCGTCAAAGGTTAATTAATAATAAGGTGGGTAGTTTATAAAACTGCTCGCAGCTTTATCTACTGGACTACCCCCGCCTCTTCAGTCAACTCGTGACCACGGCTGGTGTAACCCGTGCCGAAGCGTCGAGCAAACAAATGCCTATGTTATACGCATTAAGACCCGGTTAACATTATAACGTGATTAATATGCAATTTTAATATTTACGCTTTGTTAAAGAATAAGTTAAATATCAGATATGTTTATAGAAGGTGGCAAATCAGCAGAAAAGCACATGATTATAAGTGAATACTGTCTTCCATGGACATGTATACAAGTACATGCCTATAACAGTCAAAAATTACTATATGCTCTTATTAAATAAAATGACAATAGGACAACGGTAATATTTACCGGTAAATCATAGTGGACCAATTTATAATGTATGTATACCTATACAACATATTACCAATTATTTCCCATAACTCTGCAACAAATGACTCAATGGGATAGGATATTTGACGTAGTATATTTTTTTATTGCTGTTATGAGCACAGGCAGGAACTTAATCTAAGTAACATGGCCCTGCGGGGAAAATTGCAATGGCAATTTTCTTAAAATCTAATAAAATTAATATCATATTCTTCACATCTACAATATATCTATTCTATCTATCTATAAATAAAAATGGATGTTGGTATATTTGAGATTAATAGACTTCGATACCGTTTGACCGATCACCATGAAAGTTGGCACGTATATGTATTTTTTCATGAAAAAGGGTTCTATGCTATCCACTTTGTTGTAACTCGCTACTAGATGGTGCTGCAGCAAATCAACTTCTATACCGTTCAACCGACCATTATGAAAATTTGTATACATGGGTACTTGAGCACGGAGAATATTTTCGAGCTATCGACTTTGTTGTAACTCGCCACTAGATGGCGCTGCAGCATATCAATTTCTCTACTGTTCAATCGATCGCAAAAATCATATCGACGGCAAAAGAGGATAATTTGTGATTTTATATACAGAGATAAATAAATATACACAGGCCGGGTTTTGCTAGTATTATATATTATATTCACATTCATATCATGTCATATATATTCATATTATATATATCATTATTAACAAAATTTGAATTTGAATAATACTGACGATGGATGTATTATTGATTTATAAAGTAGATTATAATTATTAAAATCTTTATTTATATACCCAATTTTATTTCATTTGTTTATAACATATCTATTTTGTTAACGAATCCATAGCAATTGTGTTCCCTTGGATAAGCATGACTTAACGTCCAGAAATGCAAATCTTCAGCGATTACGAAACTTTAATCCGACTTAAATTATAATTCGTACAATTTAAAGCCCTTGATATAGTAATAGCATGAAAAGGTAGCCGCTTGTACTGGAGTTGGTTAATAGTTCCGTACAATCGAATATGGTAGGATACGGTCCCGAGGAATAAATTATGGAATTTACGTGAGCCGGCTGATAGCGAGGTAATGTGGACCCGGCCGGCCTTCCAAGGAATCTAGATTATTTGAAACAGACAGTCAAGTGGGTACGACAACTTCGTAACTGGTGCTGGTGACAACTGGTGCCGAACGGCCACTAACAAAATCTGTAAAGAGGAGATTCTCCGAAGAACTAAGATTACCGACATAGGTCAAAGGATCAGCAAGCTGAAGTGGCAATGGGCGGGCCATATATGTATGTAGCAGGAGCAATAATTATAACCATTGGGGAGAAGAGTCCTCGAATGGAGACCATGTTCCCGGGAAACGTAGCGTAGGATGCCCTTCGGCCAGGTGGACTGGCTTAAAGAAAGTCGCCGGTAGTGACTGGATGAGGAGAGCGGAAGACCTTGATGGCATTCCTTAGGAGAGGCCTATATCCAACAGTGGAGAGACAGGCTGACGGTATGCTATAGACGGCCACTAACAACATTAAAATTATGGAACTCACAATCGTAATTAATTAAGCTGTTTTTAACAGACATTAGCGACCTTCATCACTGTAGCAATTGACATGTTTATATTTTTATTTTGATTAAGTTTTTATATATTCACTAGCGGGCACACCCGCGATTTCGTACGAGAATGTACACAGTTTGATTACCGTGGGAACTTTATACCTATATATTTTGAAAAAAGTCGTATAAACTGCGAATGACACACCGCCCAAAACAACAACCTTTATAATTTTTGTTTGTGTTTCTGTTTGTCGGTCTGTCTGGACGCGTATAACGCAAAAACCACTAAACGGATTCTAATTTGACATAGTTAAATAAATACTATATGGGTCCCGAATGAGTATTTATTATTATTATTTATTTATTTTAAACCAATTATTATATTTCAGTGACTACTATTTTTATGTTTAATAGTTAACATGAATAAATATAGTGTTTTTTTCTTATATAAATCTTCAATTACTTAAGGAAAACCAATAAGTATAAAAGCTGCCTTATTATTAGAATATTTTTTCTATTATATAAAAGAATCGTCCAATAAATAATAATTGGCCATTAGAAGAATTGACAACGTGATCGCTCCGTGGGGGTACGTGTCCACGCCTACATCAGGAATCGATTTTTAGTTGTCTAATCCAACTAGCTACTGGAATAGTCGTTCTGTAAAAACTGTCAAATTACCATACCATACTATCAGCTGATGCCTCTCCACGGGCCTCTCCCATGAGCAGCCACTACACACGGTCCTCAGATCTTTTTTCATCCAGCCACCGTCGACTTTCTTCAAGTCGTCAGTCCACCTGGCTGGCATCAATATGCTGAAGTGACAGTGAGCAGGCCATGCCGCAGGACCGGTAACCCATGGAGGAGTCGAGTCGTCGAATGGAGATCACGTATCGGGAAACGTAGCGTGTCAAACTAATTGCAAGTTTTTTACAGAAAGAAGTTGCCAGACGAGTATATACTCCAACTGGCGGTAAGTGGATACTGTTGCTCGTAGATACCCGCGGTACATGCCAACATAGAGTGTAGGCCAGTTTAAAACCTTTTTCACAGCTACGAATATAACCGATTTTGCCCGACACTCGAAACAACCCCTGTTGCTATTATTGTGACAAGCTTCTAAACTGGCCTAGATTTCCAATTGGTTGGCCTGAAAGTACATGCATTGTATCAAGTTATCACAAGTTAAGTTTCCTTTTTTTTTATTTAGAAACCCAACTTCTCCAACATCGATGAAATGTGTGCAAAATGCGATAAATCTCGAAACGGCATTATCAATGAAAAAGTTTCACAACTAAAGCCTTGATCTTAAAACTTTTTCAATCACAAAAGCAATTAGTTCGTTGATTCTTTTAGTATTTCATTCATTCGTTTAATAACTGTTCAGATCAAAGCATTCGTAGAAATCTGTTCCTAGAACTAGCGAACCATCTAGCGTCGCTCAAGTTACATAATCATTTTCAAGGGAACCCAGATATACCTTATGTCCATCTGTATTAACTTAAATTCCTAAATGTGTATCTTTATGCCTGACTTGGGCAAACCATCCAAAACTAAGCAAGTCCGACTTCAGCAAGGAGGCCGATAATTGCATTCAGATCTGCTGATCAGCATTTACAAAATGCGTCGGCTTTTCTCGTCCCCATACCACAATGTCTGAAGGCGAAAGTCTTCAATACATTCTATATCCTGTCACGTTTAGCACGTACGGTGCTAAACGTGGCTTCTGACAGTGGGCCTGATTCAAAGTTATGCTCGGAGTTTTCTTGCAGGATGAGAACCAAAACGAAGAGATTTGCTAAAGAATTAGTGTCACAGAATCAGCTTGCTGAAGTGGCAATGAGCAGATCTTATTTGCCGCAGGACCGATAACCCACCGGTTAGATGAGTTCTCAAATGGAGGTCACGTACCGAAAAACGTTGTGTGGGACGCTCTACGGCCTCGTGGACCGATGACTTGAAGAAGTTTGTCGGTGGTGGTTGGATGAAAAAAGCCGAAGATCGCATGTGGTGGCGAGCTTTGGGTGTGGCTTATACCGCTGGACAGTGGACTTACACAGGACTGAAGGTATGGTATGATGATAAAAGATTAAAGTTGTCAGAATTAACCATGTCAGTACTACATGATGCTTTGCAATATTCCACAAAATTGTCCAACATTATCCCCCAGTCAATAAAAGTAACAACACTTCCATAGATAACCTTCAGACCCTTGAATGCTTGATACAATCTGGTATTCTGCGAACAAAGGAACTGTGTCACATCATTGGGTAGACTCGTCTGCGTAATTATGTCATAGTCTATGATTGGGAGATTAGAACCGGGTCTGCGGGCGGACCCTAACGTACTTAACTTGCTGAATATTGAGTACAAGTCAGAATTTACTCTTAACACGCTGTATTAATTAAAATTTTCGTTATTTATCACGTTGTTTCACAAGAGGTTGCGGCAGTTGGAACGGTCTTTCAGGAAACTTTAAGGTTAAGTTTAAGATTCACATCGAAGCAGCTGTAACTTTTTAGTTACGGCTCGTATTCGATGTAACCGATCTTAAATACAAGTATAAAGTTAAGTTTCGATGTGGATCTGAAATTACTTGAAAGACAGTATCAACTGTCGTGTTTGTCAAATTATAAGTTTAATGGTGTTTGAGAGATGCCGTACCATACTCTCAGCCCGTGTTTCTCCACTCCTGGCAACTGGCGAGTCCACTCTCTTAGAGGTCGACTCTTTCCTCACGGCTTGTGATAGCCTTTTCGAGGTCAATGGGAGAGGCGGGGTGGTGGTATTTTAAAGCCGACCGACACCAAACTGCGAAAATATGCTATAAATGGTTATTTGTGAAAACATATCTGCGTCTGAATTATAACAACAATTGTAGGCTGTAAATAACCTTTCAAGCAATTATGGTACATGACCTTATCTTCTGCTGTACGTATTAATCGGACAAAATAGCTTCAATAAGCAAATTAAGACGCCACTGAAAATGAACAAGAAATTGCTAATTTTCTATCAACAACATTTATACCAAAAATTACTCCCCATATAAATAATTTAACGCCAAGATTTCGAATTTCGAGAAAGTTCATAATTATTAAAATTACCATCAAAGACATCGAGGTCGATGCCCCCGGGCTTCTAAAGATTAAAGGAATCAAAACCAAATGAAGTTATTTACGACTACTGTTACAATATCGGTTAACCCTTGGGTTTTACACAACAGAAAGGGTATTAGGTTTCACTCAGACGTGTACAAGTTACAAAGTATAAAAAATAGCTTTGAGTCTACCGTGTCCCTTGATAACATGTAACATTATCATAGAAAAGTAACGTTGATGTCAAGTCCAGTTTTCAAAACTATGAGACTATGCTGAAATCTCTAAAAAAAAACTATTTCCCCAATGTACTCGTTTCGGTAGTGAGTAAGATGCGAGTGCCCATTCCCATTCCATCCTGTCCCTCCCCATTTTCCCAACCCCTTCTCCAAATCCATTCCTATATCTCCAAAAGGTGGACAGCGCATCCGGGGGCGTGCCAACGTTTGCTATTTTGGACTAATATTGGCATGTATCGCGGCCTACAGCATCCACTTATCATCAGGGGGCTGTATGCTCGTCTGCTGCATTCATCCTTAAAAAAACATAATAATTATAAACCGGAGCAGCATACTGTGGAATGAATGTATGTTGTAAAAGAAAGATAAGATTTCCGGTATTAAATTTGTTACTAACTAGCGGTGCCAGCGACTTCACTCGCGTGAACTTTAACGTAATTCCCGTGGGAATTCTACAACGGATCGGGATAAAAAATACCCTAAATGTTAACCCAGCGTATAAGCTATAATAATAACAAGTTTAATTAAAATCCGTAGAGTAGTTTTTGTCACACGCGCGTTCAAACAGACGGACAGGCAGGCAAACAGACGGACAAAAAATTCAAATAATTGTTGTTTTGGGCTCAATATCTATCGTACTTTAAATTAAAAAAATATTTCATGTGCAGGCATAGCTTTGTTACGATTTTATTACATGTATAGATTTGACCGCGTACATTGAACAGTCGGCTGGGAGATGTCAAAAAAGGAAATAGTGAAACATATCCTACATATGTATGTATAAAGGTCGGTATGATTTCAGATGAATAATTTTAATATGTTAAAATGTGGGATTCAAGCTAATTATATTATTGTGTAACCTTAAAAACCAGATGTTATGTTCTTAGTTAACCCTAAATTCACACACGTTCGTCTCACAGGCAAGCATACATAACTAGAACTTTGGGAGTGAAAGATATAGAAAATCAACATCGCTAGTATTTTCCTTTAGCCATTAACTTATTGAGTACTTATTGTCGCAGGTGACGCCCACTCACAGTGACCTCTAGTGACCTTTCACAGTGAGCTCACATTAGTGGGAATTCGACCGGCAACATTTTGCATCGCGATACACACCAAGTCGTACGACTGTGAATACTTTCAAGCGTTTCCATACGATTTCTTTAGAGCTATTGTAGCTAGTGTTGTACAAGTAAAAAGCACTGAGCGAGCGCTAATTAACTTTTAAGACTCTTGCGTTAAAGACTAGCGTTAAATATAGCCTTATAGTTAACAGCTCGAGTCTAAAACGGTTAAGGTTGCGCTCGAGCGCTGAACGATTCAGCGTTATTGAAACTATTTTTCTGTTATCACCCACTGCTTCAACGCAATCCTCAAATAAGCATGAAGAATAAATAAAAAAATAAGCAATATTTCCCTTGTTACAAATATGGTTACGTATTAAATTCGTCTGAGTCAACTTTAAGGGTCGCGTAAAAGGTACAGAGAAGTTAAACGAACGTTTCAGATAAACTGATCGTTAAATTTTTCCGCCACAGGCAATGCAGAGGTAATTTCCTGTTTCGCCACAGTGTACTGGGTCTATTTGTAAGACTGGCTGTCACACCGTAGGTTATTTTATTTTATTAAATAATCAATAACCATAACCAACTTTCACTATCCACTGCTACACGGGCTTCTTCATGCACATTGTCTTGTGGAAACAATTTATAAATGTATGGCCTTAAAACGCCACGCTGGTCAAGTGGGTTGGCAAGTTCGCCATTTTTTATCTCTTATACGCATTTTACGACACCCACAGAAGGAAATGGGAATGATTCTAAAGCCAGCCCACGTGATCACCATCAAATATTACACAATATTCAAAGCTGTGTACGTCATTGTTGTGTCAATGGTCCATAACACTTAAGAGACTCATGAATACCGCTTTAATTAAATTTTAAAAACATTCAATATACTTTCATCTCGCTACAGCAATACAAACTCCAATTAAGTCACTTTGATCCCTCGTTTTGAGTGTAATTTCGTATGCATAATTTAATTAATTCAGTCACATTGTTTTTTCTATTAACGTCACATTTATTACATACTGTAGGTAACTTTAAACTTATATCCAATGACATACAACACCCTGCAATTAAAAACAAATTTATTTGGAATATGTGTGTCTGTCTGTCTGAATGTACATCACGCAAAAACTGCTGAAGAGAATGTAATGTAAATTGGCATAGCTAGCGGTTATGACCGGGGTTAACATTTAAGGTACATACATTTGTGAGGGGGAGAGTGCACGCTGCATTCCCACAGTCGCTGGGCGCACTCGACTGTCCATGTTACCCCTCTCTCTCAGGAGTGCTTGAAATGTACTGCATTTCCCAGTTTATTATTATTTACCCAATGTATGTACGTGTTTTGGTAGTGAGGGAGATACGCCAGAGCCCATTTCCATCCCATCCTATCCCTCCTCATTTCCCAACCCTTTCTCCCAATCTGTTCCTTAATCTGCAAAGGTTGGCAGCGCAACCGGGGGCATGCCAGCGTTTGTTATTTAGAGCTGATGTTGGCATGTATCGCGGATGTCTATAGACGACAGTATCCACTTACCACCAGGTGGTCTGTATACTCGTCTGCCGCCTTTATTCTGTCAAAAAAATATATATCCCGAAATGTCGCTAGTATAAAATAAATCCTTTCACAAATAATCCCACCTTCGGTAGGCCTTTGAAAAGTTATGAGCCATATATTTTGATACGATAACTAACGTGGGACTTTAATGTGGGACATTAAGGATTATACAGTTAAATAACACATTCAACGGTCCTAAAGGAATTGCGTGAGGTCAAGGATAAATTTATGAGTATAACGTTTTATATAAAGTTATGAGTTATTTTTGCCTTAATGTGTACTCTGCTCGAGTCTGAATGTTAATCGGTGTGGGGATAAAACGTGCTCTTTTATACACGTCACTAGCAATTTGGGAGCAATGGTAACATTTTATTTATTATTATTGCTCGTAGTTTCGCCAGCATCGTTTAGGGGTTCATTATGTGCTTTAAAAACGGTACAATGAATGGTGAGTTTTTTTTTGTTTATGTCATCACTAGAAATCGGATATTCGGGTGCATATTAACCTAAAGTTGAGGTGTTGGATCAGTATGGAATGCACTTTTGTATCGAGCGAATGCCGCAATCTCGGGATCGATAAATTTTATGTTTCGACTATAGAATACGATGCATATATGTAAAGTTAATCCCTAAGACCCTCAGAACTGCATTGTCATTAGAACGAAGAATTTGAGTCCAAATACAACGAAGTTTATTTCTTTAATAATGCCTTATGTTAGTGCAAACGCTCATAATTAGTGATGTACCTGAGGGTAAATCGACCGATTACGACTTTGTTGTGCATGGGCAGTCACTAGTCACCCCCTCTCTCTTAACACACTACTCGTTTGAGACTGGAGTGGTGAACACGCGCTAACTTAGCTATCTCGATAACTAGAAACCGAATAATCGTGATAAGTGTGATTTTGAAGATACAGGGCCCTGTCAATGTTGTGGACTATAGGAGGCAAAAGGGGTAAGTGATTTTTGATTTGTTTATGCGCAACCACCTTAGATCCTATCGACTCTGTCCTGGTCACCATGAGACCTTCAAAACTGCAGAGGAGTTTCATAAATAAGCATCCTATTAGTTGTGAAATCCCGGGATTTCGGTTTTTCAAATAAATTATTTTAAGAAGCCGCTTCCATACTTTATACCTCGTATATGCACCCGAATATTCGGTCTCTAGAACATATCAATATTCGGAATATATCACTCACTTTTTTTACAGGTAAGTATAAATTACTCGTATGTTTACGTACGGCTTTGCCTACAATAAACCACTTTTCTACATTATCAGTATCTTAGCGGATGAGTTTAGGTGCTCAAAGAGGTTTATTAAAATAAGAATTAAAATCATTGAAAAGTCAATTAAGATTATATATATAACGTAAAATTGATCAAAAGTGTCGTTTAAGCCAAATAGGCTTTCAACCTCGGTATGTTTCATTGATTATATCATGTGAATAGGATTATGCAAGGTCGGCGGCGCGCCCGCATGCCCCCTGGTGTTGCAGGTGTCCATGGGCGGCGGTAACACTTACCATCGCGTGGGACCGCTTGCTCGTCCGCCCACTAGTCTATAAAAAAAAAGTGTAACAGTTAAACTCAAAAACTACTGGACAGATTTTCAATAATCTTTCACTATTAATAAGCTAAATTAATAACGATGGATATAATGGGCTATGTTTGTGTTTCATAGGGAATCATTATGACATTTGAGGGAATCCAAATGTCGTAATACTAATTAATAGTCTTCATACTAATAAATGAGATAAAACTGATACGGGCTTATAATTAATACATGAAAGAGAATAACAAAATACATAGAAGCTCCCAATTTTAATTTTACAGGAGGAACTTCATTCGAACCCTCCACTATCTTGTGTTTAATTAATGTTATTTTAATACCCTATTTTAGTGACAAATTATTCCCCCACGCCTCTGAAAAGCAATAACTACACTTTACAATTTCTACTGTAACAACCATGTGTCGTAAAGCCAAGGTTGATTTTCGGTTGGCAACTAGATTTAGTTGAATATATTTTGGCAAAAACGTACAATTATGGCGTGGGTTAAAATGTCAGGCCTATGTCAGTGCGATTAGGGACCGAATAGGAGCGACCACAGTCGAAATTAAGTTCCACTTGCTCATAACGGACAATCGTGAAATATAGGTATGTAATAACTTTATATTGGCATGGAGGTGTCGAATTGTGGGTAGATATATAATTTTATATTGATACTGGCATCGCCTAAAAGGTTCAACTCGCCAAACAATACCCAGTTTCAATACCAACCCAGCAATTAATATTTTATAGCTGTAATTCGTTTGTATTTTATTTTTTATTATAATAATAATTGCATAATCTTTATTGCATACAAATAATTATTACATGTGCACAAATAATAAATGACGGAATACAATAGGCGACCTTATCGCTAAGGCGATCTCATCCAGGCAACCTTAGGATAGAGAAAAATAAAAGGGATATAGGTAGTGCAAAACGACCGAAATCCACAGATGGATCATGTTCAATATATACTTATCGACAATAAATATAGTATAATAAATACATATAATAATAAATAACTTAATAATATATAAATACACACATACATATCTACATGTATACTGCACACAATATCAGTTCGCAAATGAGATTAAAGTTAACAAGGAAAGAAAAATAAGAGGTAATTGAGATCTCCAAGGGACGAAATAGAACAGGTTAGAAACAAAAACGTAGCGAGAGGAAATCATTAGGTAAAGAAAGAAAATAGAAATCCAAAGGAACTAACTAATAGAATAATACGTAAGTACGTGGATTGTGAAGCAAAGAATTGAAAATGCTCCTTCAAATATTGTGGGGTCAAGGGATTAAAAAGTACAGAGTAGAGAAATGAAAGTATATGCGTATTTCTGCGAAGTCGGATTGGAAGCCACTTGGCTTATTACGAAACTCGGAAACATGGTCATATATGTATAGATAATATTATAACAACCTAACGTCCCGCCCTGGCATTACTCCTGATGGCATAATAATTTGGTATTACACCTGGAACAGAGAATATAATCTGTTGCTCAAAAAGTAACTAACGACATTTAAACCGTCTCACATCTATATGTGCAGTGCCTGCACAAATCTTCTAGATTTACGGGCGCAAAGTAGGCAACATAAATGTGTTGTGTTTGGTATATAAATTAAAAAAAAACGCTCAGCCGGCGTCGTGTTTTGAAGAAGTCATGCACAAGACAATGTGCGCGAGGAAGCCCGTGGATGAAATGGATGAATTGGTTACGATTAAAATACAGATTCAATGAAATTGCGTTAAGTAATAACAATATTAAGTAATTAGTAATTAGACATACACTAACACACATATAATATAAATATCACAATAACTAAAAGAAAAAAAATAATAAGATGCAATAAGAAAAACAAAAGAAAATCACAAACATTAAAAAAAAACGAGAAATAAAAAAAAAAAAAATAGAAAAAGAAAAAAATGACACCTTGATATTTCATGCGTGTGCGTGTTGCGATGTTGCATGAAATGGTCTCCAACTCAGCATATACCGTGACTGAGTGTCAGTCGCCGCGCTGATGTTCAGTGGAGCCATCGGTGACGCACGGACAAAAGTATATTATTTAATAAATTAGTAACTAAATAGTCATATATAGCATATTAAATTAAAGATAAATGTATAATGTATAGTCAAATTAAAAGTAATAAAATAAATAAATAAATGAAAGAAATATATAAACTAGTAGACATTAGGGTGTTGACAAATACGAAGAGAGAATAATTACATATATTTATAACCGAAAATATCATTTGCCAACTAAAACAGTGGAATGATAAATCTCTTTTCTCATCGTAAATGTGCATAGTACTTAACGCGATTCAAAATCTCGATAGAGAAACGTTATCTCGACAGAATCTAATTATGAGTGCACAATAAATAAAGCTAACAGTAGGTACATTACCTTGAAGTAATGGCTCGTATATGCCTCACGCATACATTGGGCCACACGCGTACACGTCGTCGTCGTGCGTCGATGACTCAGTACCAAAAAATCCAATGGTTTTCTTTACGATTCGTTGATATTCTTCAAAATTTGGCGTCATTCGTGCAGTGTCGCCGCGTCCGTGTTGTCAATCTAAGAGAAAAGTGGACTGGTAACAGATATTTGACATTAATATAAACATGTAAATAAAATAAATTTAAATAAATAGAGGACATTGGGCCCCTCAACAATATATCAGTGCTTCTCCTAGGTTAGTGAAGCAGCATGTTGAGTTGGGGGGGGGGGCTTATTTCTTACTGTACAATCTTTGTACTATATTACAACTTTATTATTATCTCCTTACTCCTTATATGAATCTGTGTGTGTTTCCTATAGTGAAACATAAATATATTTTCTTTCTTTCTAAATGTAAATATACGAAAATAATTTGAAGGCATCCTTCGAATTCGTGCAATGATGTATATACAAATATAATTGGCGGCATTCTTCCGTATTAATGCGGCACGTCACTTTTTATTTGCTTGCGTTTGTGTACTGTGACGTGTGCATCCGTTTTCGATCGGTGCCCTACTGTTTGATTCCCGTATTGTGGAATGCTGCGCCAGCCATCTGTGACGTTTGGCTATGAAAAGGAAATCTCAATGTAATTTTTCTGCCGTCTTCAAAGTTTATTTAAAGTGAAATATTTTCATTTGAATTATCTTGTTTTCAATTGAAATTTTATCTGGAGAATGTCAGATAAGATTGAAATGCTATATTGTTACTGAAAAATGACAAATTTCCATCCAGTCAGTTACAAGTGGATAACTTGTTAATGGTTTGGGGACGTTCTTCAAAAAATCAGCAATGCGAGCCTTCTAAGAGGTTATGTAATTAACTTTTGAATGAAATGTGATAGAACAGACTTTTCCACCGAAAAAAGTACCTATATTGTATACCTACAAAGGCTAAAATCTACAACGAATGATTAGTTTAGGTAAAAAAGTAAAATTATATCGAAAAATTCCACTAATGCGTCGTTTCCATCCACTGATCGCATTCTGTTATAAAAAAAAACATTCCAGTAAAAACCACTACTTGGAATTAAGAAAAATATTTCAGCGTTAAGTATGAAAAATGGGTTTTAATATGTATAAATTACAATACCTTAAAGCGATTAAAACAATAAATTTTGATTCAATACGAATTTGTCACGACGTTAGAGTTATTGACGGGGGATTCCCCGTTAATAACTTGGAACACATTTTTTTTAAAGATTGTAACACATTTCGTCATTAATATTGCCTGAGCACAGCCGTTAGTCGTTTAGTCGGCAATCTCAATTGTTGAAAGCATACGTACTTAATTTCATTTAACAATTAAATGGGTTTTTTTAAACAACTTTCTATTCTGGTAATTCTATTTATAATTAGAGTGTGATTTGAGTTGCTGATAAATTATGTATGATTTATGATAGGATATTATTATGTATTGAATTTAGTAAATAATTATAAAACTTGTTAGTGAAAAGCGTCAAAAACATTGATTTTGGCATTCCCTCAATGAGATAAAAATGAAACAATCTCGAGTTCGGGCACAAGCCTTACGCGACTCTCGTCCTCTTCGCCCCGAGAGATATTCGCACGGCCCTTATACAAAGCTTCCCCAGTACTGTCGTCAGCATAACAACGCATGTTACCGATTTGAAACGGGTCGCTCATATGTAGAAGGAACAAAGTTGAACAGAGCGCAGAACCTTGTGGGACACCTGCATTAACTGACATTGTATCGGAGTATACAATTGTATCTTGGAAAGTAGTGCTTCGTGCTAGACCCGATCGAAAGCCTTTGCGATATCTAGGCTGACAGCTAGAGTCTCACTTCTACTCTCAACGGCGTCAGCCTCACGGTGAGTAAGTACACTAAAAGATCACCAGCCGAGTGACTATGATGAAAACCGTGTTTATGACACATTCCATTACCTTGGAGAGGAGAGAGGTTATTGCTATTGGCCTGCAATTGGCCGGGTCGGTTCGGTCACCTTTTTTAGGTAACGGGTGGACGTCAGCTACGTACCAAGTTTTCGGGAAGTTTTTCGTGGAGTAGGAGAGTTTGAAGAGTTTGAACTTTCTTTCCTTACATAAATGAATGGCCCCCTTTACAGAATATCTTTGAAATAATGTACTCTAAGTTTATTTTCTCACAACAGTATTTCTTGTAAACGCTGTTACTCGATACATTTTCAACTCGATACCGCTTTCTCTGGAAAATAAAAACAAGATGTTTCTTTAAAAAGAGGCTTCAATTAAAAAGATGCTTGACGTAAATGCGGTCTAAAAGTTTCAAAGCTTTTTAATTTTATCTGATAGCGACACTGTTCTGAGAAAATTAAACGCCGATAGCACTTGCCTGTTAGAAAGGTGAATTTTGATAATTTTAGTATATTTTAGAAAAGAAACAGAATAAGCGATAGCTGTAGATTTTCATGAGTTCTATTCAATAACAAATCGTTTGTATTTATTAGCGTTCATATTTTTCAGATTTTTTAGAAAATTTTAAACGGATGTAATTTTAGAAATATTTAACTAGTTTAGTCAATCTACTGACTAGATCGCGGTATAATTCTAAACAATCTATGTGCCATATTTCATTCCAGTCGCAAATGAAACCATATTTTATTATTAGATTTTTTTCACAGACTCAATGTACCAGATTGGCAAATATAGCCCTCTGATGTACAAAATATATGAATAGGATAGAGATATGGGTTTTTTTTCCCCATTATACTTCCTATATGGCCGTGTGGTATCAGCCGGGATTGGAATAGCACCTGCTCCTGTCTTCTCATGAGTGTCGTAAGATAAGACTAAAGGATAACAAAGTGTCTACCACGAGTCCTGAAAAACTATAAATACCACCTCTAAAAAAATGGACTCACCAGCTCCCTTCGCCAGTGCAGCGTAGCGTTTCAACGCCACACATCCCTCGTGCACACGACAACATGCATGAGAAGGCCCATGTCTAGCAGTGGATGATAAAAGAGCTGGTTAGTTATATTTATAAATTGTATAAAATGTACCTACAACGAAATATATATTTGTTATTTTATTAATGTAGAGCGGAATTTAAATTCCTCGTTGCCCCTCTCAATTTGTTTTCGCTTATGCCGAGGAAACATTCATCATTAATATTTACTCTGTTTAAATGAAACGTCTGATTTAAACGGTATCTTTGGCTCGTTTTGAATGTACTTAGGCATTCTTGGAATTTTCAGATTTCTATGTCATAAGCTATGTCGGTTATTTTCTCCATTGTTGCATACAGGCTCTCCTGTAGCTCGCCACCACATACGGTCTTCCTCTTTTTTCATCGAGCCACTGGCGAAAAACTTATTCAAGTCGTCGGTTCACTTGGCGAAGGGCGTTCCACACTGTACACGCACACTTACACATACTCGTACATACATATACTTGTATACATACTCGTATACTCAGTACGTGGTGTACGTGATTTATTCCGCAAGAAACTCCGAGTTATGGACTTATGGATGGTAAGGTGAAATAGTGATGTAGAATCAATGTTTGCCACAATTCACAATTTCACAAACTTAAGTTTTCTATCTATGTCTAAGGTCCATCATTCCATGGCGCCCCATCGCTAGATGCATTGCCCAAGCAGGACACGTGTTTGGGCAGCGAATGTTTAACATTCGACGCGACGCACCGCTTCGCGCTGCCTAGCTGGACTAGGCAGACTGCTCCCTCATTTGGAGCCGCCTTTTTATAAAAAAAAGTTAGCTGAGACAGTTTTTTTTTTTAAAAAGATAAATTAGTTGCAATTCAATCTCTACACTAAAATACTTGTCCATATGTTGCGATACAATAGCAGTCAGTCAGCTTCATTTTGTTTCTTTCGTTGCAATTTGTTACTAATTCCATTAGAAAAGAGTTCTCGACTTGCACTGATTAGAAAAGTTCTCCGCCGCATTACGTGCAGCACGATGCAAACGCCCTCTGTGAATTTCAAAACGTATCCCAATTTGTAGTTTCTTAGCGCTTTGCAAACATGAGACTGCGGTTATATCACGGTAGAACTGTACATAAATGAACTTTAAAATTACTTTAGGTTATTGATTGACATATTAAACCAATGCCTACATCTCAAAAGGTAGACAGCGCAAACGGTGTGCCAGCCTGTGTGTTTATTCTGTATATATATTATAACACACACACGCACACACACACACACACACACACACACATATATATATATATATATATATATATGTGTGTGTGTGTGTGTGTGTTTACACTATTTTTGAAGGACCTTCTACATGTATCATTGAATAATGTTCTATATTTGTTACATTGATGAACATATTGGACGAAACTCTGTGATTGTGTGACAATACTCCTTGAAGTATTGTCCTTTACCGAACTTCTTCTTGCTACGAAATCCCTGAGAGGATTTAGGGATTAGTGCTACTAAATCCCTACTGGGTTATACTGCAAAAAACATTTTCTTTTTTCGTTTTGGGACTGTGGTCTTGCCAAGAAATATGACACTTTCTTTTCTACTAAAATAATTCTGCAATAGCTTTCTGACTAGCTTTTGCTCACGGTTTCCATTGCGTGGATTTTGTTTTAAGAGTAACTGGTTAGTTTGTCCACTGGAAACTAATTCCGCGATTATAAGATATCCTATATCATTTTCTCTGGATTTCGGGCTACATTCTATCGAATTCCTTCAAAAATCAATTGAACTTAAACAACTTTGAACGGTTTAAATCGCCTATATTTGACATTATTTATATCCCGACGTTTCGAACACTTTGCAGTGGACGTGGTCACGGGGTGACTAATTGATTTTATTTGTCACTTGAGTTATTAAGAAATTATTTGGACTACCGTCTGAAATTTTTTGAACTACCGTCCACTGCAAAGTGTTCGAAACGTCGGGATATAAATAATGTCAAATATACGCGATTTAAACCGTTCAAAGTTGTTTAATTGCTATGTATAGTAATCGCGAAAACCTAAGAAAATATAATCAATTGAACTGTTTAGTCGTGAAGACGTAACAAACAGAACATTTGTAACATTTAATTAATTTATTATTTATTGCGTAGACTAACAACAAGCGGATTTAATGTTTTAAAGCATCACCGCTTAGTCAAGCTTTGGGCTATGAGAACACAGCGTGATAGGTGCTATAACAGTTATAGGTGAATTACCATTATATAAATACATACCATAGTATAGATATACATATACGTACATTATTGATATGATAATAGACTATGTGACACATACGTTTTTACATACGGCAATTTGTAGGGGTGTGTGGGGTGGGTATGAAGCACATGAGGAGGCACATTAAAAAGTCAACTTTGAAATTTAAGTACTACGTAATCAGTTGCGTTCGAGAAGCCGAAGAGATAACATCTCTCCGAAAGTGAACGCAGTCGCCACTGAATATGTCAACCGCAGTTGTTGACGAAACGTTTGGAAGAAAGAGAAGAGATTCCAGAAGACCTCGGCTAAGTAGCCCGGAAGATTCAATTAATATGGACACCGGCCGAGAAAACCTACACTCCACTATACTACGTAATAAGATTCTTCCATTTAAAAAACGCATACGAATTAAATAATTTGAGATATACTGAACATAGAACACTATTAGGCTGTAACGTGTCTACCCTGGATTGCTTGTATAACATATCTTGTATGTATTCTGAAATCGATGACATACATACATAACAGTAACCAGAACTCTTTTTATCCAGTGCTGAAGATGTATCTACTCATGGACATTGTCTTGTGCATGTGGAATGTACAGCCTTAAAACGTCACCCTTTTAGAGTTGGTGTACTCGTACTTCCTCGGGGCTTGTGGTAGCAGCTTTGTGATCCCTGAGTCGCCTTTACAACAACCACGGGAAGAAATGGGGTGGTGGTGTCATTCTAAAGCTGGCCACACATAGATACACAATGGTATAGGTGGATAGTGTGAATTTCCCTGCACATCACAACTGTCCCCATTCAAATATTGGCCAAGCCACAAAACGAAAGTGGGTTACAAAGAGGAAATTCAAAAAATAAAACATTCTGGCACTAGTTAGCAAGGAAATCCGGTACCGAGTTCGACGTTGGTGGAATTTTTATCTACTTCTGTGTCAATGCTCCTCTTCACCCATAATTCGCTGTTAGTGTCAATATGATTTCGATTTTTTTGGAGACTTTTATGTTTTCGTATTTAATCTTTAGTGCTTCAGTAATACAGTACTTGAATTTCATTCAATATACAGAAAGCGCCCATTAGTTTCGGTTATTTTTTGTTTCAATAGTACCTCGATATCTCTCATAGTTTAGCTGGTCCTCTAGGCTTCCACATCGGGCCCTCAATGCCTTGAATTTTATTTCATACTAGCTGTTGCCCGCAACTTCGTTCGTGTGGAAAATGGTTGTACTCATTCATAAACCTTCGCGAGAGTGCGCACAACAACTTACCAAAGTTTCATCGCAATCGGATGAATGGTGTAGGAACGCATACGGGACAAAGAAGGAAACATTAATTTTTATTATATAGATAGATAAATAGAAAGTGCCTAAGGTCTCGGACATTTTTCGTTCCACCAGTACCTCTTTATCGTCATGGTTTAGGTTATCAGAACATCCGGTTCTGCTGACACTCAAACTTCAACACCATAGTTCATCAGACTTACCGTAAGTTTGCAAACTTTCAAGTGAATACGTCATGTAGAAGTGGCTAAAAAACGATCTGAAAGATTTTTTTACAAAAGTTTCAGTTAAGGTCAAGTCAATAAAAGCGGGATAACAATAATAAAAATAAATTTCATTGTCACCCTACTCCACTCTTTTATCTTAGGGAGCGAACGCTGCCGTCGCACACATTTTATTGGCGCCCCATATCAACGTGTGTAACTCATGATTGTGAGCAGAAAATTATTGTATTTCCAACAGTATACTAGGGTTTTTGTCTGTATTTGTCTTAAATATGTCATCAGTTATTAAATATGTATGTGGGCGTTAAAGCTAAATAGGCGGTATTGGAGTTAATGACAGACTTGGAAACTAGAATAGCTGCCTGATCACATAGCGTTAACAAAACGACAGAATATCAATTAATATCTTTCAGTTAAATATACTCTACTATTCATCTATATTCTATATACATACAATAAGGATTTCATTTTGGGAAATAAAAAAGTCACAAGGTGCCAAGAACTGTCGTGGTGCAGCAGCAGTCCGCGGAGACCTGGGTTTGGACGGTTTATACTCACTGCAGTAAAAACGTTTGGCAAGCATGTGGCTACGTACCATTCTGTGTTAATGCTGTTTTGTTTTCGTAAAGGTACAGATATCAGTTAAAATGAAAAAAGTTGCCATTTTTTTTTCAGTGCTTCATGCTCTTTTCACTTTGGTAGGCGTTGGTTCACTTTGAAACAGCCCAACAGTAGATTGACGCTTAGTTTCTGGATTATACTGGTAGATCCAAGATTCGTCACCTGTGACAATGTCCGTAAAAGCGCCGTGATGACTCTGCTTCAAAGTTATTATCATATCAAGGGGCCATTCGACACGAACTTGTTTTTGAGCCTCGGTGGGTGAGCTCGTTTGTAATTCACCTGTTTTCACAAATTAATTTATTCACTATCACCACGTTTTCTACCGTAACAGCCGTTAATAGGCGACGGCTTCTTTCTTAGTCAGCCAGCCAAACTTAGTCGAGCACGCTTAAATTCATTGTATAACGACACACGATTGCCTTATAGGAGCACTTGTCTGAAAACGCCCTTTGAATTTTATTAAAAGAAAATCCAGATTTTAAAGAACATTTAAAGTTATACAAAATCATAGAGCGGAAATGTTCCCGTCGAATACCTATTATTTAATGATACACGATACTTTGATTCAGCTCGTAAACAAATATGGAGGGAAATTTGAATTTGGAATGTTGGAATGTTTTGAATGGAATGTATAGTTTTAATTGACATCAAAATCTGCTAGTGTTCCATAGATAAAAACTCTATATCGCACAACTTTCTTAGTAGCCTGGTATAAGTCTTATTACGCACATATGTGCTTATCCATAGAAAGAAAGGGACTCTTTTGTTAGCTGATATTGAGGGCTCTGCCCACGTGGATATAACCTTATTATTCATCTTGCACGACATTTTTATTTATTCGCCTACACGATCCAATTACTTATACGTAACACAGAAGAACATTATGTTTTACAAAAGTCAACAGTTTTGGCTGGATAAGCGGATGACCGAAAGTTGTGGCCCACGGTCTTCCACTGTCATATCGGTCATTGAAGCCAAAAGCGTATTTTATTGTATCATCAATAAAGAACATGGGGGAATATTATGATGACTGTGTGAATTAAATTTGCAAGCTATAATTTAAATGGATGCGTCCTATATACATATATTGATGCTAATGTGTGTAAATATCTGGAGTTAATCAATCTGGACTGTCAGTCCTGGGCCCGTGCGAATCCGGGTCGCCGCCAGGAAGTACGACATTAAAACTTTTACGAATATGTCCTTACCTATGCAATTGCCGTTTTATATGGAAACAATAAAATAGTTTTTTTTTGAAAATTACTCGTATGTACCTATTTAATTAATAGAACTTTTGCCATTTTAATGGAAGTAGATTGATGCCTCTGCTATGGGAACTCCTGGGGACTATGAATACTCTAAAGGCGGTTTTCACTGCCTCATAGGAGTTGAATTTTTTCCCCTGTAAAAAGTTATCCAAATTCAGTAGTCGAAAGGGTCAAGGTCTAACGAGTACGGTGGGTGACAGAGAGTTTCCAGTCGAAGCTCCTCTAACTTTACAACTCTCTGTCGTGCAGTGAGTGGGCGAGCGTTATCGTGGAGACGTTTGGGACATTATTTGGCTGTGTTTCCTGTGTTCAACCATTGTGACGAATGTTTACAATTATCATACAGGATTCACTTCTTATCACAAGTGACAATACTATTCACAATCCCTTAATTTTTGTGCATGTTCAGCAAAGTAAGGCAAGCATCGACACGGGTTTGCAGTTGACTTTCATTAATCTCATACGGTACTCACGTTCCGAGCTTCTTCACTTTCCAAATTTTATGCAAATGAATCAATATCGTTTTGTCACTTCCGCCGAAGGCTACTGCTAACTGCGACGTGGTTTGAGGCGAATTTTTAACTTTTCCATAGTCGCAAACACAACAATATCTAAGCAAAAAGTCGTTTGACGGAAAAACAAATGAATAACTATTTTGAAGACAATTGTCATAGCTTTAAATCTATACTTAATATAATACAGAGAGAGTGCGAATTTTGTGAGTTTGTGTGTATGTGGAGGGTAATCTTCGGAACCACTGCACCTATTTGAAAAAATCATTCACCATTTGAAAGGTACATTATTCCAGGTGGACATGGGCTATATATTATGTGCAAAAAAATTGCCGGGCATACAACGCATGCCGGGCACAGCTGGCTGGTTGAATATAATTTGAATTTAGAATTCCGACCCAAACGCAAAATAACTAAGTTTAAAGTGGTCACTATGAACAAACGGCAATTTCATAGGTAAGGACATAACAGTTTTAATGTCGTACTTCATGGCGGCGACACGGTTTAATTACCTTTTAGATCTTTATGTTTTGTATTTGCATCTAGACGTTACTTGAAATTGAGGTGACACTTCGTCCCTAGAATTGTAACTTTTATATTAATTTGTACCAGGGCCGTCTTAAGTCTATTCTGCGCCGGGGTGCGGGAGTGTATCCTAAGACAGTCAAACATCCTATTGTGTATCCTATGACAGTCAAATATCCTATTGTGTATCCTATGACAGTCAAATATCCTATTGTGTATCCTATGACAGTCAAATATCCTATTGTGTAATTGTTTACTATAGCGTTATATTTTTTCATTACCTTTAAAAGGTGAGCGCCCGGGGTGCACCGCACCCCTTGCACCCCCTGGTAAAGACGGCCCTGATTTGTACCAGCATTTTGTTCGTTGGTGATCTATTTAAATAAATAAATGTGAAATAGGTACGTAACCTTATCGTTACTCAAATGTGACCGGTACGCAAATTCCTAATTATTGAAACATTACCGATATGTCGATGCTCTTTTTGAGCTTAACGTTGAGCCTTCTGTATTTTTCAATATGTATTTTTTAATAATCAAATAAAAAATGAACCTTAGCGAAACAATAAATAATTCAGATATTTCAAAAAATAAATCCAAAATCCAAATTTGCTTTTGTAGGAAAGATATAGTAACAAAAATCGTACAAAGGTAGATTTTCTTACGATGGCTTATAGTCGATCAATATATGTAAAAACTATAATTAATAAGAGACCAGCGGAAAGATAAAAAATAAAATAAGTATAAGAACAATTAATACCTTCATTTTATTTTTTGTGTTTATTTTTGTATAGTGTCTTAATTTTATTTATTGAACTGATTTGTCAATTCATGATTTGAATTATTTATTTATTTAAAAAACTTTATTGCACATAGTGGTGGTATGGTACAAAAGGGCGAACTTAATTCTCAATCTAACCTATGGGTTGATCAGAGAGATATATTGGGAGGTGCGATGAGAGGTATAAATATATACATTAAACGACAAACAGAATAAATAATTAATTAACGGCTTAATTGATTAACTTGAATCATTGATTATTTTACTAACTGTATTTATTTTGGTGTTTCCGGACTTGAATTGATTAACATGCTAATTGATTAACTTGAATTGATTAAAGATTGTCGTAAATGAATGTAATGTTTTGTGGGAGTAAGTTAAAGTCGATAGAGCCTATTTTCCATTCTATCCTATCTCATCCAATAGGGATGAGGGAAATTTCTCATTTCATTATACTTCTTTACTCTCTCTCCTCCATTCCCATTTGACCGTATGTAATCAAAAGTATAATGGAGTAGGGAACTTCTTTTATTCCATTATACTCGTCATTCGATAGGATAAAAATTGGATGGGAAGAGATATGGGCTCTGGTATATCTTACTCACTACCGAAACACGGAACGTAAATACATTGGAGGGAATAGGATAGGAATAGGATAGGAATGGGAATTGTAGTACACTATACGGTAGTCTTCTGTGATACAGGAGTAACCAGTTGGGCGCAGTCCAATAGCTGTGGAATTGCAGCTTGGCCTCCAAATGTGGAACAAAGTGAACCGACAATAATTTAAGGAAAGTCGCTAGTAGTGACTGAATAATAAAAGCGAAATATGGAGCCTTGGGAGCAACAAGCAGTGGATAAATCGCAGGCTTCTACCATACCATATATGGTATATATACCGTACCGTACAATTCTTCGATATAGTGGGTGTGTTAGATGTACTCTCGACGATTGAAACCTTGGATACTGCTCACAATTTATAATCAGTGACATTATCTTTTCTTCTCCGTCGTCGCTTGTGCCTTGTACTCTCCAACAATATCTATAGTTTTTGACAGTACAATCTGACGTGATATCACGACCCTCGTCAGTGAAACGTTATTTAATTATAGGAGATCTCTTTTTCTGTCGACATGATTTATTTTATATTTATATGACGTTATATTCTTGTCGATTTTGCTCCAGACGTGCTCTTGACTTGGTGGTGACAGTTCGTTAGATTTCAATTCTAGATTATTTTTCTGTTGCATTGAGTTTCCTTCGTTTTTTTTTTCCTTTCTTCTTTAGACTCTATCTACAGCTGAATAACTGGCTTCTCTTTTGTTCTGACGCCACGTTTCTAGTGTTATCTTCACGCTGGAAGCATCATATGTCTGCCTATTTCATTGCTCAGCTATCGCTCTGCCAGGTTTGCTGGTAGAAATCTCTTAAACACGCCTTTTGTATGTATTTTCTGTTATAACTATTTTCATTTGCGTTAAAAATATATAATTCCTAATACAAATAAATAAATAAATAACCCCTTTCTTGTGATCCTTTCAATTGTCGATATTCAGATTATATTCCTAACTATTCTTCTACTTTCTTTTCAGATTAATTTACTGTGATACTGTGAAAGCGGTTCGTTTATGGAATGCATTGCCTTTTTTTCCACCCGATGGTAAGTGGATGCCCATAGACATCCGCGATACATGCCACCATTAGTTCAAAATGACAAACGTTCGCACGCCCCTGGATGCGCTGCCTACCTTTGGAGATATAGGAATGGATTTGGAGTAAGGGTTGGGAAAATGGGCAGGGATAGGACGGGAATGAGCTCTGGTACATCTCACTCGCTACTGAAACACGTACGTACATTAGGTAAATATGATAAAGTGGGAAATGCAGTACATTTCAAGGTAGTCTTCTGTGAGAGAGGGGTAACGTGGCCAGTCGAGCGCGCCCAGCAGCTGTTGGATTGCAGTGTGCACTCTTCCCCTCAATAAACCTTTAATCCTTTTCCTTATTTTTTTGTGTATATATGTATATATAGTTGCCTATATGTACATAGGTACATAAATAGGTATGTATATAAAGACATTATTTATTTATTGCACCATCTACCACTATTTCGTCTACAGACTTGCTTGTAAGAAATCGCTTTGGCGATAAGGCCGCTAATTGTACTTCTAATTACTTGTACTTTGTATTTCTCTGAAGGTTTCGGTCCTTCTAGGACCATCTAGTACTCTGTGGTTGTACAATGAACGACCCAATGTTACATCTCAACAAATGCTGGATATAGACCTGCTCATGCTGGCAGCATCCTCCCAGTACTATTTTTATACTATTTTGTGACTGCAGCGAACGATCCAAGATTGTATTTCAATAACTGGTTGAGTTGCAATATTGCTTTGTTTGACGGCTGGCAACTGTTTTTGATTTATGTCCTTGTCTTTGTTTAGTTTTCTTCGACAGCAATGTTAAGAACAAATAATAATTAGGGATGTACATGGTCCGAAACAAGATAAGTTCTTTCTTTGCTATATATATATTCCAGTTTATTCAAGTGTTTTTTCGATTATAAGTCAACATTTTTCCTTTATATCGTTTCCCCATAGGTTATTGGTCCTGGGGCATATATGGTCTGCCCACTACCACTTCAGCTTGCCGATTCTTTGAGCTATCTCGGCAACTTTAGTTGTTCGTCGAATTTCTTCGTTTGTTGATTTTGTCCAGCAAAAAGAAACTCCGAGCATAGCTCTTTCCACAGCTCGCTGAGTGACTTTGAACTTGTTAACCAGGCCTACCGTCAGAGACCACGTTTCGGCACCATAAGTCATCACGAGTCATTGTGGTGTAGACGACGAGAAGAGGTGACACATTTTTCCGAATGCTGCCCAGCCGAGAATGGATATCACATACCGGAAAACGGTTGCCCGTCGTAGCTGGATGAGAATAGCTGAAGACCGTGTGTGGTGGCGGTCCTTGGGAGAGGCCTATATCCAGCGGTGGAGAGACACAAGCTGATGGTATGGTATATATAGTATGGAAACCCTCAAGGGGTATAACAATAGTTTATAACATAAAGGTTTACTATTATGACGTCACAAAATCAATATCGGGATAAGAATTATTTCAATATACCCGTAAATAGTTAATCTTAGTATTAATAAGTAGGTATATAGGTTCTATGTAACCTCCGTACTCCCTCTATGAACAAAAGGAGCCATATTATATCGATTGAAGTAAAAGATCCGGTAACGAGATAATATAGTTCCTTTGTACTAAAAGTAAACCAAATCACATTCCTAAGAGATAGGGTTGTCACGGCCCTTCGTTAACAAATAGGAAAGTGAATTAAGAAAGTTTTTCTCGAGGAACGCCTAATTGGAAACGAAAGTAACATTGTAACAATTTGTGTCGGTAATTACTAACGACTTAAATAACTCACGTTTTTTCCGTTGTCTTTCAATGCAATAATTAGAGACATTATTTTTACGAGTGATTGTGATGGTTAAATATTCTATTATAAACTCTTAACTTCACTCCTATTTTTGTGCTGGTGATACGAGTCTGCGGCCTGGGAATTCATCGGATTGCGTACACCTTACATATAGACTTACTTAGGCCCATTAATTTAAGTTTGATTTTATCATATACATAGAGGATGAAAAGTAGAGATTCCTCCCTTTTCCTAACACTCGTACATAAACTTAACTTATACAAATTTTGGATTTTTTATATCACTAGATTTTACCTGCGGCTTCGCTCGCGTAAAAGATTTTTTAACACCTGCAAAAGCATGGATATGTTGAACCGCGCGGATGGCCTCGTTTACAGCTTCTAAATTATCTTCTCGTATATCTTTACGGTAATCAAATTGGACGATTACCGAGAGGTAAGCAGACAAAGTTGTAGGCACATGTCATATAAAATAATTCAGAGATTTCTAAAATATGTCCTATCACCGTTCTGCGAAATCTTTGTAACTCAACAGTGATAAGTCATCACTATCAAAACAAATATACCACGAGTCCACCCTGACTCCATCTCTCCCTCTCATATCTCATGTATTAGAGAAGACACACGATAGCAATTAACTGAAGTAGCCAGGTCACCTAGCACAGACGGCATTCAACTGATGTGAAAGGCTTGTCTATCAAAAGGCCCTTTCACGCTTCGCTATAGAGGATATTCACTTTATGTTTACATACTTGATGTGTCCTGAATTTGCTCGGCGTCGCACGTTCCCGTTTCCTGCAAGTCAAGTTCAGATTTGGTTCTTAGAAAAAAGTGGTAATTGAGCACACAGTACGACTGATGGTAAGCGGTTACTATTGCTCATCCAAGGTTTGTTTTAAACACAGAAGATGTTAAACGAGCATATAGTATGGTGGTAAGTGGATACTGTCGCCTACGTATACCCGCGGTACATGTTAACATCAGTCCATACGCTGCCCACCTTTGTTGATGTAAGAATGGATTGGAGAAAGGGTTGGGGAAATGGGAAAGAATATGATAGGTTGGGAATGGGTTATGGCATATCTCACTCACTACCGAAACACTAGATAAACAGTATCTCATAGATCAATTTTTATTTAACCGTAACTTTTACTATATCTGTATTTCATCTAGCTCACTCATACAAAAGACAATGTAATTATAGTTACGCCGTCGAAAGATTACTGATTACTGACAGTTCATCAAAAGTTGGTTGAGATAAATTATGACATTAGCCATTTAGCATTTATAAAATGTAGAACCTGCTAAAAAAAGTTTGTGAGAAGCTCCCAAAAAACGACTGGGCGAAAGTAGCGGATAAAACAAGAAAACTAATTTTGGATGACGATGACCGCGATCTTTGGATTGATTCCATAGTTGTCAATGAAATAATGATCCAAGTAACTGATAGTGACGACGATAGCAGTAGTTCACGTGATTCTGATTCAGAATAGTGTAAAATATTCAATAAAACATATTTTAACCTCAAATGGTATTTTTTTATTTCCGTATTCCCTATTCTACCACATCAACAAACGTATAATCAGTATCTGTTAATAAAAGTATTTAATGCTACTGCTACGATTGTCTATAGTCAGATAACTAATCTGACGTTAATCTGACAAATGTCAAATCGGTAATCTTTCGATGGCGTAACTATAATATTATCTATATAGTTCATGCTCGCGATGAAAGAAATAACTAAAACTAAATAGTAAAAGAAAAGTGAGACTGGAATTTAAGTCAGTAAGTTATGAGTTTGCGAATTTATATAATAAGCTAAAACTAATAAATGAAAAGAAAATCCTTATCTATACTAATATAATAATGAGAGAGTGCGAATTTTGTGAGTTTGTTTGTATGTGGAGGGTAATTTCGGGAACCACGGCACCTATTTGAAAAATTCTTTCACCATTTGAAAGGTACATTATTCCAGATGGACATAGGCTAAATGCTACATAGGCTAATTTTTATGTGCAAAAAAATTGCCGGGCAAAGCTAGTACATTATAAAATAAATTAGGGTACCTACATCAAAGATTAAAGGGCAGAACTATTAGGCATGAAGCGGGATGTAACACAGTTACATAACTCTTCATTACCGACCAAATTACGCTAAAATCCGACAGCACTGGATCCATTAAACACGAGATATGGAGCTTTGTTCATTCTCGTTCGATCGCTCCAAATTATCTCAGCTGTTCCGCATGCATGCACTAGTTAATCCTCAATAACAATTTCAGTAACGATTCGATGTTCAATCAGTCATAATAATGTGAATTACATTTTTCAGATTTCTACTAATACTGTATAATGGAGCTGTGTGCTGGCGGCCGGCTTGAAGGCCTGTTCAGATTTAAGTCATATTCGCTATCGTCTGCGGTAACAATAATGTCCAGGAACATATTTTGTATGAGTACCACAAGTCGCACGAATTCGCCAGCCGAAGCAAACCGCTTCGGTAGGCGATACTGTTAACACTGGGCTTAGGTCGCTATACTCGGTATATCGCTAGCCGTAGTGGTTATCGAATATCGCCTATGTCTGAACTAAAGATTTATCGCATACCGACAGATAGTTATTATAGGAGAGTGCACGCTGCAATCCAACAGTCGCTGGGCGTACTCGACTGGCCACGTTACCCCTCTCTAACAGAAGACTACCTTGAAATCCTATATTCCATTTCCTACTTTATCGTATTTCCCCAATATACGCACGAATTTCGGTAGTAAGTGAGATACGCCAGAGCCCATTCCTATCCCATCCTTCCCCATTTTTCCCAACCCTTTCTCCCAATCCATTCCTTAATCTGCAAAGGTAGGCAGCGCATCCGGGGGCTTGCCAACGGTTGTGATTCAGGACTGATGTTGTCATTTATCGCGGATGTCTATGGACGACAGTGTCCGCTTACCACCAAGTGGATTGTATGCTGGTCTGCCGCCTTTTTTTATATAAAAAAAGCCATGTGAAACTACATCACCTCTTGAAGAGTAGACTCGCCAACCCGCTTGCGCAGTGTGACGTTTTAAGGCCATACCTACATCCTTCGTACACAGCGCAACCCGCATGAGGAGGCCCATGTCCAGCAGTGTAAGGAAAGAAAGAAAGAACTGGTTGAGTAGGTAAAGTAAGTAATTTTTTTAACATGGACACAATCATCGCGGCGTTATCAAGTAAATATTCAAGAAAGAAACCTCCGAAGCAAATCCATGAAAACATGATGACCACAAAGACGGAACGAGGTTATCTTTTGTCACTAATGTTAACGAATCCTAAACCTTCAGTAGTATCGATTATGTAGAACCTCTGCTTAGTGTTGTGCCAGCATTTCCCGGCACGACTGTGTAACTTAGCTTGCTGAGTACATAACAAAACGACCGTTATGTTACTACTGCACGCGATGAGAGAACAGCGAGCAATTAAACTCAGGAAAATTAACTCCTTAGGACGGAAAGGTAATTACGTCCCAACGTTCTACTGAGTTATATAGCATGAGTTGCAAAGAAATGTTTATTTAGGATTGGATGAGACTACATGTAAATAAATATAATTGTGTAATTATTTAGGTATTATTGTTACTTGTTGTTTTTTTTTTACTAACATCGTTTTTTACTGACGTAATTTTGTACTAACGTAATTTTTTACTAACGTAGTTTTTTACTAACGTAATTTTTTACTTACATAGTTTTTTACTAACGTAATTTTGTACTAACGTAATTTTTTACTAACGTGGTTTTTTACTAACGTAGTTCTTTACTAACGTAGTTCTTTACTAATATGTCTGCCTCTCTGAAAACTCTACTATACAACGCTGGATTGAATCAATTGCGTTTGCCGCATAGTTTTATTTATTCCATATCACAATCATAATACGAATAGCTTTTAAGTATGTATTATAAATATGTTAATAATATTATAAATATGTCTTCCGCAATATGCTGACTGCTTATGTGTCGATCTGCTTCAATTTTTTCAATGATAATATCAACATTTACCTTAATAGAACAACCACAGCCAGGAACATAATTCACATCGAAATTACCAGACCTGAATCGAGTAGTAGAAGTATTCATACCCTCGTCGAAAAAATATAACATCTCTCCGAAAGTGAACGCAGTCGCCACTGAAGATGTCAACCGCAGTTGTTGACGAAACGTTTGAAAGAAAGAGAAGAGATTCCAGAAGACCTCGACCAAGTAGCCCGGAAGATTCAAGTAATAATATAAAAGTTTTGACTTGTAATTTCAATTTGCCGCCATTACAAAAAAGTCAGCTGTCAAACGGTATATCACTTTCCCGCCAATGATCAGTGTTGCCAGAAATATAGCGCGCTAAAGTTAAACGTTCAAAAAGGCCGCTAACTTTTCCGACTTCCTATTATATA
The DNA here is from genome assembly GCA_914767545.1 of Sesia apiformis. NCBI lineage: Eukaryota > Metazoa > Arthropoda > Insecta > Lepidoptera > Sesiidae > Sesia > Sesia apiformis. The sequence continues at coordinate 2,263,160 of OU611964.1, forward strand.
CAACCATTAGGCTGCCAGAATTCGCGCACTCCTGGCGCCGAAAGAAACGACTGATAGGACTGCCTGCCGACAAATCCGTGTTATGTGTCGTACACATCCCAGAAAGGAGAGAAGTGTTAAATAGAGAGACATGAAAGACATTTGTAGGTTGTCAAGAAAGTGCGTGCTGGAGAGAGAGCACACAAGTACGGCGCGAATATGTAGGGTACGAATATAAGCGAAGGTTGGCAGGACCGTGAGTTGTGAAAAATGTACAAATTTAGAGCGCCATACCACGCCAATAAGTGTTGGCTCTTACAAATTTTGCCTAGTTTGAAACATATTTTAGGCAGAGGTTCGGTGCTATGCGAAAGTTAGAAACTTGCACCAACTGCCACAAGGCGCAACGGCCACACGCCGTCACTAACATGGCCTGTGGTTTAATTACAGTGTAAGGAGCGACATACACTTGCGTCACTTATTCCTCGTTAGTCAACTGTACTTGCTTAACTTATGAAGTTTCGAGATATGTTATGGACGTAATTAGAGAACGATTAAACAAACAACTAGATAAATACGAGATTATATGATATATTTATGTAGAAATCGTGTTCTATTTGAGGTTTAAAGATCATAAAACGTCCACTCTTTTTGGAGGTTACTTAGGCCCCGTGGTTTATTGTAGCGGCCAAGAAAGCCAGAAGGTCAGGTTGTCACAGGTCGGTATTCGGCGATACGATGTTGCTCAACCCGCCGGTAATGGCTGGAGGAGAAGAGGCTGGATGGGAGAGGCCTATACCAAGCAGTGGAGAGACATAGGCTGATGGTATGCAATATATTCAACGCATCTCTATAAAAAGACCGATTTAGGTCAGTCGGTAGTAGATATTTGCCAAGACTGAAGGGTTGATTCCTTAGGATTTTGGAGTGCAATGTTTATGTATTCGTCTTTGTGGCCGTTGCTATGTTAAACCTATAAAATTGCACTAGCCAGGGTGTATATAAAGTATTTAGGTGTTTATACAGAATTTGTTAAACCTATAAAATTGCACTAGCCAGGGTGTATATAAAGTATTTAGGTGTTTATACAGAATTTGTTAAACCTATAAAATTGCACTAGCCAGGGTGTATATAAAGTATTTAGGTGTTTATACAGAATTTGTTAAACCTATAAAATTGCACTAGCCAGGGTGTATATAAAGTATTTAGGTGTTTATACAGAATGTTTTATTTAGATTAATAGTGTTTGAGTATATATAATTTTAATGTCTTTTACTTGTTTAATGTGTGTATTTACGTGGTGTTATGATTCTTTGTTTTATTTTTTATTTTTTACGGAGGTAGTTGGCGCCAATTAATTCAGAATCATAAGCAGAAAACGACGGTTTCAGACTTCTGGAAATGTTGGAAATCACGCTGTATACTATTAGGTATTCATTCAGTTTACCCAAATATAGACCAAGTTGCAAGTTAACTGATGTCATGAGTTAGTAAACATATACATAGTCCAGTTCAAAAGTTAGACCAAGTCGTTAAGCAGCCGACAATAAACCACGTACAGTTTAGTGTCGTGGTGGCGCATAATTTTAGTTGAATCACACAATATGTTTGAAATTGGCGCGAGCATCTTTGCATACCCGCATTCATTGATTATTTGAAGCAACATTTTTTTTGTCCCCGCCATATTGAAGGCGGTTTGAGAATTTGATATTTTTGAGTAGTAACACGCGCTCGGCGGCGAGCAGAGAAAAATTGAGATAAATTCACACCGCGGGCTCGGACAGTTGTTATATGTTATTAGCGCCTAGTAATAGGTCTTGTTCGCTGATATCCTGTGCCACGCGAGTGTTTTGGTTGGATTTGTTGTGATTGTGCTTGTGGTTTGGAAGTGATTCTCGAGGTTATTTGCTGCCGGGTGTGAGTTGCCGAACGATAGCGGCCACCGGCTCACCACGGAACGAGACTTGGATTACTACACAAGTATCTATTGTGAATGTATGTATTTATTCAATCACACTAAGATAGGTCACGTCTAGTAGGGACTAGCGTAGGTACACTTTCCAGATTTGTGTGTGGGCAAAACCACCTGGGGTAAGTGAGACCTTTTGTTGTTCATTGTGCTTACCCACCATTTTGGTGGATATATTGAGTAAGTTTAATACATTTGGGCCCGAGTGCACATTCCTCGGGCTGCTTTCGCGTAACGCGAGGCAGGTGCGCGCCTAGTGTGCGCATCGTAAACATCTGGTAGCAGAGCGTGGTTGATACCGTCATCAACCATTATTTTGTTTTTTTTTGTTTTGTCATTATTCAATATTTTTTCGTGATAATTGTAACTTCACGTGTTAAGGGCCTTGCGTATATTGGGTCCACGCTCCTGCTACATCGTAAACATCTGGTAGCAGAGCGTGGTTTGATACCGTTGATAATACCGTTGATAATATTGATGATATTGATAATACCGTTAGGTAGGTAGTTAATATTGATGACTTTTTGTTTTTGTATATTGGTAATTTGGTTTTTGATTTTTATTTTACGTTCACGGTTTGAAGGCTAAGCCCTACGTATATTTTGTATTCTGAAGATATTTTGAATCCACGCGTGCGACGTTTAGTAGCTGGCTAGTTACCCACACGCGTTAATAATTTATTTTGGATATAACGCTTCACGTTTGTTTTGATAGCTGGACATTGTGGTTTTATTGAGTCCACGCTCGTGTACATTTTTGGTTGCGTTTATTTTAATTTGATAATTTGATAATTTAATTTGTTTTTTTTTTGTTGTTGTTTTGTCAGGTAGTCTTAATTAATATTTTGGACGGTTATACCTTCTTGAAGACACATACGCACCCCTTTTGTTTTTTATTGTGCCTCCACTGCATTTTTTGTTTTTTTTTATTTTGTTATTTTTTTTGTTATTGTTGTTTTTTTTTTTACTTTTATTTTTGTTTTTTATTTTTGGTTTTTGTTTTGTATTGCGTGCGTCCTGAAGTGTAGACATGTCTGTCAAGGTGACCTTCTCCACACATCAGTCCGCAATGACTGCGCAGCTGAGATGGTTTTCTTCTGCGGTGGCAATGGTCGACCGCAAGGACCGGAAGCAAGCCTTACTCGCCCGGGCGAGTGAAATGCCGGCCCGTTTGGTGGCGTTAGATAGGAGTTATGCTGAGGGCTTGACATTTATGGCGAATTTGGAAACGCCTGTACCGGACGAGCAGAAGCAGCGTTATGAAGCGGACTTTGGCCAAATATACGAGTTTGTGGACACCATTAACGAGGCGGTCTCCCACATCTCAGCTCCCTCTGGTGGGGATTCACTTGTTGCACCCCACGCCTTGTTGGGTCGTCTCCCCACGCTCAACCTTCCCACCTTTGACGGTGATTTGGACCAGTGGTTGAGCTACTATGGGATGTTCAACAGTTTGGTGGACTCCCATTCCGACCTGTCAGCTGCACAAAAAATGGCGTACCTGTTGGCCTCCTTACAGGGAGAGGCTCTAGGCCTGGTACAGCACCTGAAGGTCGATGACAGCACCTACTCGACAGCCATGGATTTGTTGAAGCGCCGTTACCACAACGTGCGACTTTTGGCTGACACCCATGTGGGGCAAATTTTGAACCTGCCTAAGGTTGCCTGTGCGTCAGCCTTACGGACAGATATTGTTAACCCGGTTTTGGTGGCGGTTAACGCCTTAAGGCGATTGGATTTACCTGTGGACCAGTGGTCCTTTTTGCTGCTCCATATTGTGTTGGCGAAACTGCCTTTGGAGATGCGGCTGCGCTTTGAGCGACAATATGGTGGGGACAGCTCCACTCACTTGCCTTCCTATGAGGAACTCGAAAGCTTCCTCGAAGACGAGTGTCGCAGGGTGGATACCGTGGAGGGTTCCACTCTCTTGATGCCGCAGACTAGCGTTCGCCGAGAGCGACCACTGGCTCGACGGCAGGGTCCGCCGGTGAATAAGCAGTCACGGCCGAGATATGGGTTCTCCCAAGAGGAGTCTATGGCTTGCAGATTCTGCAAGCGCTCCGGCCACCGGATGACTGCTTGTCACAAATTTGTGGCTTTGCGCGTAGCAGCGCGTCGACACATCGCCAAGGAGAGGCGATTGTGTTATCATTGTCTGGAGGGTCACTTCCAGCGAGAGTGTCCTCAGCCTCGTCCATGTGGACAATGTGGTGGTGCTCACCACGTCATTTTGTGTGCGAACCGCAACCAGGAGGGTGCTGGTGTTCGCGATGTTGAGCGACATTCGGGTGCTCACGCTGGTGGTGACAGTCCTGCCAGGTCCAGCGCCCAGGATCGAGCCCTTACGGGCGGGGGTAGGCGTTCGCCACCTCCTAGAGGCGCTGTTGGGTTTGCGGAGTACTCCACAGTCTACCGCAACCGGAGATTCTCCCCCCCGCTGTTGGAGCGACCGGGGTTGGAGCGGCGTCCGCCTCGCCTGGGAGGGCAGGCTGCAGCCCCCCTCTCATCCGCACATGTTGTGCAGGGTCGTCGCGGTGAGGGCAGGGTAGACAGTTATCGTCCCCTGCCGCACTCGTGGAGGGAGCCCCCTCTCCGTAACTTTTCCCGCTAGGGACTCGCAGCTCACCACGCTGAGAACCCAGAGACCATCCTCTTGCCTACGGTCTCTGTGCGGGTATGGGACCCGAAGGGCAACTCGATTGTTGTTCGTGCCCTTTTGGACTCGGGTGCCCAGGGTTGTATAGTCTCAGCTTGGTTGGTGAGCCAATTGGACCTCTGTGTCGGTCCTTCTCCTTTCCCAGTCTACGGAGTGGGAAACGTTAAGGTGACCAATAAAGTTGGTCACACCTTTGTGGAATTTTCTCCAGTACCACTTGGAACCAGGAAAACCAAGATTCCGGTTATTGTGCTGGAGAATATTTTGAGTAACCACCCGCGCATAAAGCTTCCTCCACCTGTCATAGCTTTGACAAAGGGTTTAGTTTTAGCTGACCCCATGTTTCATACTCCAGGTCCTGTTGACCTATTGTTGGGGAGTAATATTTTGGGACAGGTTTGTTCGGGGAGTTGGAGAGCTTTGCAGCCTGGTGGTTTGGTAGTGGTCCCCACGATTTTTGGTTCGGCATTGTTGGGCCCTATCCTTCCGGTTTCGACCGTGTTTTTTGCTGAGGATGGGCTACGTGTGGGATCCACGCTTTCTGACGCTGTTCAGAAGTTTTGGGAAGTGGAGGAACCTCCCTCTATGCCTCGATTGCGTCCAGAGGACGAAGAGTGTGAAAGCTTCTACCAGAGCAACACAGGTCGCCTCGCCTCTGGTCAGCTTGTCACCCGTCTTCCCTTTTTGGCGAATAGGCCTCCGCTTGGCGAGTCTCGGCAGTTGGCTGAACGAAGATTGGTCTCCATGGAACGTCGCATGAAACGGGATCCGGAGCTTCGCCGGAAATATATTGAGTTCATGCGAGAATATGAGGATTTGGGACACATGTCTGTGTCGAATATTGATTGGCGCTCAGTGGAGCATTACTTCCTTCCTCATCATGCCGTTTTGAAGACGCCAGGTGGCAAGATACGTGTAGTTTTTGATGGGTCAGCGCCTACTACTTCTGGTGTATCTTTGAATCAGTGTCTCCATGCCGGACCTAAACTACATCGAGACATTGGAGATATCCTCACTGGGTTTCGTCGTCATGCAATTGTGTTCGTCGCTGACATACGTCAGATGTTTAGACAGACGGTAATTCATCGCGATGACCGGCGATTCCAGCTGATTTTGTGGCGAGAGCATCCTGACGATCCCATGGTTGTCTATGAACTTCGTGTCAACACCTATGGTTTGCGTTCTAGTCCCTTCATTGCGATCCGCTCGCTCTTGAAGCTAGCTGAAAGAGAGCGGATAAGGTTTCCTCGCGCGGCTGCCATTTTGAAGGAGGATATTTATGTTGACGACTGCTGTAGTGGGGCAGCAACTGTAGAAGAGGCTCTCGTCTTGCGGGACGAATTGATTGACCTCATGAAAGCTGGTGGCTATGAATTGCGAAAGTGGCTGTCGAATTCACCTCGGCTCCTTGCCGATTTGCCGGAGGAGCACCAGCAGAATCCCCACATCTTCCAGAATGTAGACAATCCTGACATGTTGGCTGTCCTTGGTGTCCAGTATAGACCAGTCCAGGATGTCTTCACTTATCATGTGGACCTACAGTCCCCGAAGTCTTGGTCGAAGCGATCAGTGTTGTCCACTGTCGCTCGGACTTATGATCCGAATGGTTGGATCAGTCCAGTCATTTTTTGGGCGAAATGTTTTTTGCAGAAATTATGGGCTGCTGAATTGTCGTGGGATGAGCCTCTTCATGGAGAGTTATTGTTGGAATGGCTTGAGTTTGTGTCATCCCTCCCAGCTCTTAATCGGGTTTCCTTGCCCAGACGTTTCCTTCCGTCTGGAAAATATCGAGCTAGCCTTCATGGCTTTTGTGATGCTTCCGAGCGAGGATATGCAGCGGTTGTTTATCTACGCACAGTGGATGCTGCTGGACATGTTTTGGTCTCGCCGGTTCTAGCAAAGAGCAAGGTTGCGCCTATTCGCTCGCGTATGACAATACCGAAGCTAGAATTGTCAGGCGCCACTCTCTTGACTCGTCTCTTGAATCATGTCGTCGCTACTCTAGGGCGTTCCGTAGAGTTAGCAGACGTATTTGCATGGACAGACAGTCAAATTGTGCTTTGTTGGTTGCGAGCTTCTGTTCACACCTTGGAGGTGTTTGTGGCGAACCGTGTTTCCCAGATCCAGGCGTCGCAAGCTAGATTGATTTGGCGACATGTCCCTGGCGATATAAACCCAGCTGATTGTGCATCACGTGGATGCTCAGCGCTAGAGATTATTGGACATCCGTTGTGGTGGGGTCCGGACTGGCTGAAGGGACCAGTGTCAATTTGGCCGGCCTCACGGATCACTCTAGTTCAGCCTGCGATAGGCTTTGTAAGTTTACCAGTGGCCGATGGTGCCGGGAGCGGCCAAGCAGCGGAATCATCATGTGATCCCGATGTTTTGCTGGCCAGGTACAGCTCACTGGATAAACTTTTGAATGTGACATCTTGGGTTAGACGTTGGCGTCACAATGTTAAAAACCCACAGAATAAATTGTTGTCAGCCTTCATCTCGTCTGAGGAACGACATGAAGCGCTATTGAATTGGATTCGCATAGTACAGTCTGTTAGCTTCGCTTCAGAGTTAAAATCTATGAAGGAAGGTCCCGCTAAATTGAAAGGCGCAATTGTGCGATTGAATCCCTTTGTGGATCCTTCGGGTCTACTGCGCGTGGGAGGTCGGCTTAGACATGCCAATTTGCCTCATGGTGTCCGCTATCCTCTTCTCTTGCCGAAAGATGGACATTTGGTGCGGTTGCTGGCGATTGATCGACACATCAAGAACTCCCATGCAGGCTGTAACGCACTGTTGGCGATTTTGCAACGCGAATTTTGGATTTTGTCGGCTAGACGACTCGTCCGGGGAGTCATTTTTCGTTGCATGTCTTGTTACCGAACTAAAGCTTCTACCATGCAACCCCAGATGGGCGATTTGCCCGCGGACCGAGTCTCTAAGTCTAGACCCTTTGCCACAGTTGGTACGGATTTTGCTGGCCCTTTTTTGGTGAAGTCATCTCAGCTTCGTAATGCCAAATCCGTAAAGGCATATTTGTGTGTTTTTGTGTGCCTGTCTACTAAGGCCACACACTTGGAAGTTGTGTCTGCTCTCTCCACAGAAGCCTTCGTAGCGGCCCTCAGCCGATTTGTATCTCGTAGGGGACTCCCTACCTTGATTAGGTCCGACAACGGAACTAATTTTCAGGGGGCCAATAACTACTTAAGGGATGTGTATGAGTTTCTTGAAGAGCAGAAAATGAATTTGGGTCGTGAGATGGCCCTCCGTGGGATAACCTGGCGCTTCGATCCGCCAGTTTGTCCGCACTGGGGTGGAATTTTTGAGGCCGTAGTTAAATCGGCAAAGACCCATTTGAGGCGCGTTATTGGTGAGACGATTCTCACATTTGAGGAACTCGCGACCGTATTTGCGAAAGTTGAGGCCGTCCTCAACTCTCGACCGCTATGCCCACTTTCGTCGGATCCGAATGATTTGGAAGCCCTAACGCCGGGCCATTTTTTGATTGGTCAGCCACTCGTCGCTCTGCCAGAGTACCCTTGGACTGATGTGCCCGGTTCTCGCTTGTCGCGTTTTCAATTGCTCCAGCAACTCACTCAGAGTTTCTGGAAACGCTGGCACCTTGAATATTTGCACACTCTGCAGCAGCGCGTCAAGTGGACGGACAAAACGAATCCGCCGAAGGTTGGGGACCTCGTGTTGGTTAAAGATGCTAACCTACCGCCCTTGTGTTGGCGCCGGGGGCGCATTGTTAACCTTTTTCCGGGCTCTGATGGTGTTCCCAGGTTAGCCGAGGTCTTGGTGGGCGATTCTATTTTGAAGCGGGCCGTCGCGACATTATCCCGCTTACCCATTGATTAGCGACCCGAATACTTCGGCTCGGGACGGGGGATTGTTTGAAATTGGCGCGAGCATCTTTGCATACCCGCATTCATTGATTATTTGAAGCAACATTTTTTTTGTCCCCGCCATATTGAAGGCGGTTTGAGAATTTGATATTTTTGAGTAGTAACACGCGCTCGGCGGCGAGCAGAGAAAAATTGAGATAAATTCACACCGCGGGCTCGGACAGTTGTTATATGTTATTAGCGCCTAGTAATAGGTCTTGTTCGCTGATATCCTGTGCCACGCGAGTGTTTTGGTTGGATTTGTTGTGATTGTGCTTGTGGTTTGGAAGTGATTCTCGAGGTTATTTGCTGCCGGGTGTGAGTTGCCGAACGATAGCGGCCACCGGCTCACCACGGAACGAGACTTGGATTACTACACAAGTATCTATTGTGAATGTATGTATTTATTCAATCACACTAAGATAGGTCACGTCTAGTAGGGACTAGCGTAGGTACACTTTCCAGATTTGTGTGTGGGCAAAACCACCTGGGGTAAGTGAGACCTTTTGTTGTTCATTGTGCTTACCCACCATTTTGGTGGATATATTGAGTAAGTTTAATACATTTGGGCCCGAGTGCACATTCCTCGGGCTGCTTTCGCGTAACGCGAGGCAGGTGCGCGCCTAGTGTGCGCATCGTAAACACAATATATTGAATCTCTTGAAGACTTGACAGAAGTAATCGTACTTGTAGCAATATATATGAATCTGAGTATATATGTATAACTATACCATCAGCCTGAGTCTGTCCACATGTGGATATAGGCCTCTCCTATGGACCGCTACCACTCTTCCCGTTGCCCTTTTGTATTCTGCCCTTTTCATCCAGCCACTACCGGTGAGTGCCTAAGGGCCCCCTCGGGGGTGGATCAGTGGGAGGATCCCACGCAACGATTCTTGTTACGTATAGAAATTCACATGTAAGTTCAAATTCAATTCTTAAAACAAAAGATGGTTGAAGATCGTCTCATCAATTTTGCCGTCTTCATGTAGTCACGGGGGGGGGGGGGGGGGGTTTAGGGCCTTAATCCACCACGTGGGCCCAGTGTGAATACAATATGATAATAATTTTTTTTTCCCTTATCCAACTGTAGTGCAGTTTAAGATAATACCCTATTCTCAAACATTAATATAGAAGCTTGAAAGTTGGTGACTTCACATGGTCTCGTAGCATCACATGGATACTCGCCGTGGATCCATCACGCAGGCCCAGTGCGGATTGGTGGACCACATACTCTAATTTTTTTTTCTGGAACATGCTTTCTCACCTACTCGCGATCCTGTGGTACCCTCCCAAAGCAACGCCCTAAGCCGCGGTCCGTTCCTTCCGCCGATCTACCGCCAGGGGAGCCCTGAAGCTCGTTCCTGCACACACATTTTGCTTCTAGTTGAGCACCTTCTGCGTTCGCCCTAAAACATATATGTCCGTCCGGTGACTCTTGAAAGGCCATTAGGGCCCCACAAGATTTAAGCCATTAGAAAAAAAAACTGGATCATGCGTGTTTCCTCACGAATGTTTTTCTTCACCGCCTAGCAAGGGACATTTTAAAAAAAATCCATACTATGTGGCGAAGATTTGTACTCACGATCATCCCTAGGCTATCACCGGTCACCCTAGGATATACAGCTTTAGAACGGCACGCTGCGCTGACCGAGAGAGTTGGTGAGTTTACTCTTTTAGATGGGATGTATTTCCTCGGGGTTTGTAGTAGGCGGTTTGTAGGTAGGTAGGTAGGTATTTATAAAGAATGGAAAACACTTTTTAAAATGTACCTACGTATATTTTCCATCTAATTTTGAAGAATTTGTTTCGAAATACCAAGAGCATTCAGTTAGCACCCAATTAAACTGTCAGTTTGTGACAAGGGGTGACAGAATCTTTGCCCAAGAATCTGTCGCGGTTGCAGACTCTTACCAAGTTTCTCGGGATGAGGTTAGTTTCACGGTGTTTCCTTTGTCAATAGTTTTCTGGGGCTTGTTACAGAAAGTTGATTCCATTTCAGTATGTAATATTATTTTTATTTTTCTTAATACAAAGAATGTGGCAATAGGATTCGATTTGGAGAACGGCCAAATTACCCCCTGTCTTACTATCGTAAAATGTACTGTATTTTCTATCATATCCTGTTTCCCCAATGTACGTACGTGTTTCGATAGTGAGTGTGATATGCCAGAGCCCATTCCCATTCCATCCTATCGTTACCCATTTCCCCGACCCTTTCTAGAAATACATTCCTAAATCTGTAAAGACTTGCAGCGCGTCCGGGGGCGAACATCATGTATTTCCATGGGCGATATTCATTTACCACTAGGTGAAATCTTGCTCCTCAGTCACGCTCTATATAAAAAAGGTGGAGAAATCCTGGAGAGACAGTTCAGTGTGTTTTCGTTCAACAATGGACGACAATACGTTGAAAGAAGAAGGAAGCTTATTATTTGAAAATTTAACAAAGATATTGTTACATGATCAATTATCAGGAGGAGAGTACTCGCTGCGATCCAACAGCCGCTGGGCGCGCTCGACTGGCCACGTTACTCCCCTCTCACAGAAGACTACCCTGAAATGTATTACATTTCCCACTTTATCTTATTTCCCTGATGTACGTGCATGTTTCGGTAGTGAATGAAATGTGCCAGAGCCCATTCCCATCCTATCCCTCCCCATTTGCCCAAACCCTTTCTCCAAACCCATTTATATATCTACAAAGGTAGGCAGCGTATCCGAGGGCGTGCCAACGTTTGTCATTTTGAACTAATGTTGGCATGTATTGCCGATGTCTACGGGCGACAGTATCCACTTACCATCAGGTGGACTATATGCTGGTCTGCCGCTTCCGTACATAAAAAAATGTTGATAAATTAAAAAAAAAATACTCAAACCCTACATTATTGATAAAAAAAACACACTACACCGACATACACTCGGGATGGTTTCGAGTTGCGATTGTTCTGTGTATTCTTGTACACATATGTCCACAAAATATGTTTTTGTAAGATAGTCCTATGGGAAGTAAAGTTATCTTAAACATAATTATCCTAACATCTCAAACATTTTTTTTTTATGTCACTTGTTTCAGTTGCGGTGACACAGAAAGATTAGAAAGAAAGACTTATGAGTGCGTATTACGAGATATATGAGCTTCATCCATTTCCATCCAATAAACAAACCTTGAGTCTGACTTTCAATGTAACCTTGATGAAAAACTTTGTAGGCTAGAAATCCGACACGGAGCTAGCACCCTTTGAACTTGACCTCAGAAAGCGGTCACAAGAAGTGACACATTGATGTAATTAATCGTGGATACTTTCACACATGTGTTTTTGTTGGTAGCTACTTTAGTTACCTATTGAGTCAAAGTGAAATATGTGAAGCGTAGAAATTTGGTCAAATCGATGACTTTGAATTTTTAGAGCGGTCATGGCAGATGGACACTTCCAGCATCAAGAGAATTAGGAGTTCTAAATCTTGCAAAAAATAATTCCTGGCTGTTATGAAGGAAGATTGTGAATAAAAAGTTATTTAACTAGACGAAAATCAATTGACTCCGCATACTCGTAGAATTATTTGTAATTTAACGAAATTATTGCTTTGGAGAATTTGCGCAGAATGGGGTGCATTTCTTAACTGATTGAAAGACGTATAGGTATTTTGGACAGTTTGCGTAGTAAATGAGAATTTTTAAACATCATTTCCTATCTCATCCCACCCCATCGAATAGAAAGTAGAACGGGATAAGGTAACTCATTCCATTAAATGCCGTATTTCTTAACCCCATTAACAACCAACCCCATCTCGTGTCAACTCATTGGTACCTTAACATTTGGGTTTAATATTTTTTTCCCTTTAAGTATCGACTTTCGCCTTTATTCGTTTGTAATCTGTCGCATGGGTAAATAATCTTTAGTCACTTTGTATTAAAAACTATATTAATAAAACTTCCAAAGCAGATGTTGATGTTAACCGAAACAAAATTACCACTTGTCCAGATTAACGGCAGTAATTATTCACATAATCTCGTGATCTTTTATTAATATAATTAGATAGAAATTATCCGTTGTAAATATTTAAGAGAAAGGTATATAAGAGAAAGGTAAGAAGAAAGGTAATTACTAATTTCTCAGAAATTAATTAGTACTAAGTAATTAATAAGCAATAGTTCTTATTATTAATATTAATCATTCCATTATAATTTAATAACTTTCCCAATATCGTAGAATTTTGAGTACAACTGTTAAACAAACTTTGCGAAACATTCCGAGGAATCTAAGATACGGCCATGATTGAAATGAATTACTTCAGAATGCGGGTGTGAAGACGAAACTACAAGTGGTTTAATTGATATTAATGTGTTACAAACTAATAGATTTCAGTCGCTTCGGATGAAATTGAAATTCATTGGAAAGGCTAAACGAATACTTCTCAAAATTAGCTGGTGTATATAGTAAGATAATTAATTTTTCTGCTATTTGCTCGGAAATGGCTTCATTATTTTAAAAAAGGAATACGTCAATCGGCTCTTTTCTGTACGCACGCCAGCAATTTCCAACGCGACAATAATAGAGATTAAATTAAGCTTAAGCTTTAGCTTAATTTAGATTAAGCGAGGTTAAATAATAATTAACACTAAAAATAGTGCATAATAACATAAATTAGGTTTTTTTAGGTACACGATATTTATTATTATAAAGGCTGAATGTGCATTTTTTTTCAAAAATTTAAAAAAGAACAAAGACCGCGCGCAATCGAATTGGCGAGAATGAAAATCAGATACCTACTCTGTATTGTGGATGTTATGTTCTCATAAGTTTATCACAATTTTAAGTTGTCTAATAAACAATGAGTACTAGTTCGTTGGGAGGTGAATTAGATTTAATGCCACCAGACATAGCTGAAGAAGCAAAAATACTTTCTGAAAAGGCATATGAAGATTTCATCAAGTGGAAAACTGAAAAAAATGCGAATTCTTTCTCAGAAAACTACGGTTTCTTGAATTAATTTGTTTATTGTTTCCTCGAAAATTAGAGAAAAATACTATACAAGTCTCGGCCGAAATATCAATTAACGGCCTCGTTTATTTAAAAAGGACTCGGCTTCGCCTCGTCCTTCCAATATTACTCGGCCGTCAATTGCTTTATTTCGGGCCTGGACAGTAATGTACTATTATAGAAATAAGATGGCAAACGAACAGAAATCCTACTTAACAGTAAGTGGATACTGTCGCTCATGGACATTAAAATTCATTTATTTGTAGAACATAGGTGGTTCACGTTGTGTCGGCCGGCTATAGAATAATACCACGCCATTTGTTCCCGTCGCTTTCGTAAAAGGCGATTATGGGACAACTAAGCCGCTACCACAAGCGTTGAAGAACTACACCACCTCTAAAAGAGTGGACTCGCTAATCCACTTGGCCAGCGACGTGGCGTATTGAACTAAATTGAAATTGATCTAGTCACATTTTGTGAAAAATCCTCTATGTCTTACGGCCGTAAGGCATACAAATATCAATAGAAATGTAAATATGTTCTAACTATTAATGTTGAAATATTAAACGCAATGCAACCAACCCTTTCAGTGCCCACCGCTGGACATGGGCCTCCTCAAGTACTATTGTCTTGTGCTTATGGCTGGCTCCACTGAGCCAGCCACTGAGCCAGGGTTGGCGGGTACTCTTATATAGTTCCTCAGAGGCACTCAGAGCTTTCGCCTTTTACGATACCCGCCCGAAGACATAGGTGGTAATATTCAATAGCCAGCCGACACCACAATTCGATGGCAGATAGTATACCGATGGCACGTTGTGTATTAAAGAAATGGGACAAAATAGATAATTTGTGATTTGTCCGTACAGCCCCTTGCATTTACCGACGAAACAAGGCGCAATTTAATTAATTAAGTTTCGTTACAAAACAATTCTAACGAGTTGTGAAGTTACAAGGTCCTATCAAGTTATTACAGAAATTACAAAATCATTATTAATCGTTCGTTTATTTTGTACACAGTATTGTTTACAAACAAGCGTGAAAGCTTAATAATACCGTCAAGTATTTTTGTCCCATACAAACTTTGACACTCCGTTTCACCCCGTTAGGGATTAAATTTCGTGAAAACTTTCCTTAGTTAGTCTTTGGATCATAAAAGGAAGCTACGTCCAAATTTCATGTTTCTAGCTTCAGTGGTTTGATGAGCCAGTCGGGACCTCTTTATATGTATAGAATAATGCTTTTATAAAATAATTGTATTGTATTTATATTTTGGATGCTAGCTATGACAATGTTCTGTAGCATAGTGAATAATACTTTTTATTTTTTTTAAGACTATAATTAAGTTTTATATATGACAATGATCCATTCTCATTAGGCGTATTACGCGGTCTGCTATATAAAATTGTTATTGAAAATTACCAACGCAAAATCCCTCAATTCTTCTCACCTAAAAAAAGTTATTTTAGAAAGTGGCAAAGGAAGTTAATAATAAGGGAAATCAAGATTTTTTTTGTTTCCACCCACTTTTTCACTTCCATTCGGATGGCAATTAAACTTTCGCCATCAAAGTTACCATCGGAGTTACTGCGATTCCCTTTTTAACAAATTAAGTCTTGAACGGAGCAGACAATACCAGATTGAAATAATCGAGATTTCAATTTTGATAGACAGCGGTTTAGACTGAGCTTTATATTAATATTATTGGGGATTGAGTGGGATGGAATGATATCCCAAAGCAATCAGCCCTTTCAGTATACTTCCACTGCAGAACGTGGATGGATGTATGGTCTTAAAACACTGGCCAAGCAAGTTAACGAGTCTGCTCTTTTAGTAAGTATTTTCGTAACATAAAAACTTACTAAAAATACTTACTTACTTTCTAGAACTTAAATGATACAGTAATGAATCGGGGTCTCAAAGTACGTGTGAAAAAATATATTTGATAGTCCTATAAACATGGAACATGATACTTATTTTTTGAAAATTGTAAAATATAAATTCACTCCACCCGCAATGCCACTTTTACCCATATAAGTGTTTTGATATTGTTCCAATGTTTGTTTTATTCTTTAACAATAAAGTCTGGACTAAAATTAGGCTGTATTCTTGATAACGAGCCTCTATCTACCGAGTTTTCCTCGTAAAGACACTGGCAACTCTATGAAGTACCTATGATTATGCGACCCTTTATGCTTGTAGTATATAGGTACACAGGACTCAATCAGAACCGTGGAAGAAACAGGTTCAGAAAACCTAAACCTGAGGTTGTCGCAACGTAAGTTAGTTATTTACTCTTTTTTGTAAATTATTACTAAAGGGAGACCCTTACATCATTTAATCCCTTACAGCATTATCTCCCAGTCAACCTTTGGGCTATGCGGGACATGAAGGGGTAGGGGAATAAATAAATTTAAGAAATATAGAAGATATAAAAAAGAACTAGGCGTTAGTAAATATTAAAATATAAATGTAATATATTGTCTTATAAATTATATAATATAATTTATATGTTCTATATATTATATTCATTTCTAAAATGATGTTGCATCAAACTACTACAAGAAGAATATGCTGCGACTCTTCTTTTGGGGAGAACGAGTCGGTATTCAAAGCGCACAGAATAAATGCATTTTCAATGGTATTGGTGTCGAGAATTTCTCGCAAATATACATTATGTTTCATACTTTGCTCAAAGTATATTTTACTTGCAGACGAAGGTTCTGAATATTCACTCTGTGTTTCAACATTAGTTTTAAAGTGAACCATTTCAGTAAAATTTTCTCTTTTACGAAGTTCTTACTTTCTTACTTTTTTCATCTCACGAAGGCGGGTTACGTTTAGTAGTGGTCGTTCGCATACATGTACATTGTTTCAGTGTGCGTTAAACTTGAGAACGCTTAGTTGGGTAGTACCCCGACGCCGCCCGCTACGCACACTAAAACAATATACATGTACGAACACAACCACTATTAAACGTAACCCGCCTTTGTGAGATGAAACCAACTATACATGTATATGTTCCGGCCAAACTAGTTTATTCGAAGCGCATTAGGATGAACCATTTACGAGTCTACTCTTTTAGAGATGATGTAGATGCCTTTGGTCGCCTTTTGCGATACCCACGGAAAAAAATGGGATGGTGCTTTCAATAGCCAACCAACACAACACGGCATCTAATACTCGTTATGTTAACACTAATATGTATTATGCAAGCACATTATTATTATACGATATAGTTACTTACGATATAGGCTGTGGAACGAACTGCCTCAAGAGGTCTTCCCATTAAACTACGACATGGGGTTCTTCAAGAAAGTTGTGAATAGGATTTTGCAAGGTCGGCGGCGCGCCCGCATACCCCCTGGTGTTGCAGGTGTCCTTGGCGGCGGTAACACTTACCATCACGTGAGACCGCTTGCTCGTCCGCCCTCTTCTATATAAAAAAAAAAAAATGTAAGTGTACTAACTATCTGGCAGTTGTTTTTCGTCAATTCTCTAACCCAAAATTGTCTACAAAAGATCACTCTCAGTGATAAGTCATATGATGACTGCCTCTATTGTATGTTATTGTATAGTAAGAACAAACAAATTACACATAAGAAAAAAAATAATGAACATATAAAATAAAGAAATACAATAAAAAGACTCTATAACTGGGCTCTGCTTGCAGATTCGCTGGCGTGAACTAAACAGCTGTAAAAGATTTTTAACACCTGTAAAAGCACCGATATGGTGAATTTCTCGTATGAAAATCTACCCTGTAGTTTTGAGTAATTCATTTTGTCATTTTTTTATTTTCCTCTATAACTCAACTTCCTTGTGTCAAATGAAGATGACACATACACCAGTTTGCCTTCTGGATACTTAGCTGTACATTAGTGAAAACCTGATTAAAATTCGTTTAATAGTTTTTACGTGATGCTCCAACGAACAGACATACAGACGAACATTTTAAAAACTACAGTTTTGGGTTCCCTAGCGTCTAAAGAGCCCCCAATTGTTGTTTTTTAATTAATATAAGTCAAGGTACAGCCTTATGTAAATACCTAAGATTAAGATGTGCATTGCGACGTCGAAAATGGTGTTCAACTCAGATGTCGCGGACAAACCATAGCGACAAACCATAGTGGAGCCATTGAAAATAGTTTTATCTGCGTTATACAGTAAATAATTATTACTAAGGTACATAATATTATCTTACGAATTGATGTGAAATTGGTTCTTGTATAAAATGAGAATAATATAAAAATAAAGGGATTTTTCAGCTGTTGTTCCTACGTAACCGTAAAATTACAGGGACAGATTCGAAAATTCAAATTTCAATTAAATATTTGTGGCAGCAGAAACTTTGCTTGAGTTTGTAATTAATAGCCGTAGAAGGGAGGGAGAGGGTTGACGACAGGCTATCCCGTGGGAAGGCCTAGTACGTCGTGCCTCGAGTTTTCACGAGACGTGTTTGACTGTTTTTGTTTTTGCAATTGTCAAATTACTCTTTTGCGACTTCGTGGTACAGTTGACCATTCAATACATATAATGTATTATTATGTGAAGGTTTTCTTTTATTGTTATTATACCTTGAGGTGATTCGTGCCGGCAGGACGGATCTGGCGTGCTCGTTCGCGACCAGGGAGGAGGCGGGTGCTAGGAGGCGGGCCATCTGGAATGAGACAGTGGTCAGCTGGCAGGAAAGATGGGTTGGCGAGAATAAGGGCAGAGAGCTGTTTAGATTTTTCCCGGACGTAGCGGCTCGACTCAAATCGCGTTGGATCGAGCCGGACTATGATACATCACAGATACTCACTGGACATGGCTGCTTTAGAAAGAGACTTCACGATATGAAGTTGTGTGAGAGTAGTTTGTGTGAGTGTGGCATGGCTGACGAGGACTTGCACCATGTTTTATGGTCCTGTCTTCTATACGAGGAGGAACGACAGAGAATGCTGGAGGGAATCACAAGACAGGAGGAGGGTCCGGTGTTTTACTGCGACCTCGTTTCCTCAGAGGCGAACTTCCGTAGGCTATGAGAATTTGCACACCGATGGCACAAGCTGAGGTGCCCAGGAGAGCTGCTCGGCGTCGAAGTCGCGTGATGCGTACGTAGAAACAGCCCCAGAAAGGGGAGAGTGGGAACGGGACATAGGAAAAGAAAATACTTGTAGGGAGGCAGAGCAGATACGCGCCGCAACATAGCCCTCAGCAGGCGAACGGCGCGTACCTCCCAACGATTCGGTCCGTATAACCAAAAGGTTGGTAGGACTATGGGCGGAGGTGGGTCATGTCCGCAGAGGATACAGCCAGAGGGGTCCTCGGTGCCCTTGGGACGGGTGCAGCTGCTGGTGCCGTGGTTACCCAGGCACTTTACGCAGCGGGGTCTGGAGTAGCAGTTACGAGCTGCGTGGCCATAGTATTGGCAATTGTGGCATTGCCCAATACCGCCACGTTTGTGGGGGGCCTCGAAAGAGAGACCGGAGAGCCCGCAGATAGTGCGGGCGTCGAAGATTTTCTTCCCCTCGGGGGTGAGGGAAAGGACAACCAGGACTAGGTTGAAATAAGTCCTGTCGCGCCCCTTGTAAAGATAGTGCACTTCCAGCACCGGGAGGTCATGGGATTTGAGATCCTCGAGGATCTCATCTTCTCCCAATTGGGGAGTGAGGCCACGGACCACGACGCGGAGACGACACTCCTTTTCCGTGGCGTAAGTGTGGAAGGAGATTTTCTCCTTCCGAAGATATGCGGTTAAGGACCTGAAGTCCTTGGAGGAGGGGACTTGGACCTTAATCGCCACAGCGGTATTGGACGCCTTTGTGAAGGAGATCTTCAAAGTCTCCATGGCGGCCCGGACGTGCTCCCAGCCGGCCTTGTCTTGGACGAAGACAGGGGGAGGGGGCTTTTCGGTGCGGGGAACTCGGAATGAATCTATAAACATCCGCTCCCACATTTATATTATCTCGGAAAATCTTAATAGCTACTTTTAAATAAGCTATAGCGCCATCTATCACTAATTTTGCAAAACTAAACCTCTTTGTACTTAACGGCCTATAATTATAATAAAACTATGGAATTTATATAAACAAAGACTTAAAACTATTATCGCATCGGTTGTCCCGAACAACAATTAGGCTAATTGGTAGTTAAATTATAAAAAGATAAAATGTAAAAGGTTGTAGAAAGTCAAGAAAGTGCTCGCCGGAAAGGGCATACGCAAATACGACGCGCAACTTCTATGTATTTGTTTAAAAAAAGGAACTCCAACGATTCAGTTCTTATAACCCGTTAGCAGGACTATGGTTAGTCCTGAAGCCATCCACAGCTCGCTGCGTAGTCGCTCATTGGGCTTTCCACGAAATTACCCCATCAATCATAAGACTCCGCGCCAATGCTAAATACGGATCTGCCCGTATTAGCGGGCAGCGATGCTATGTCTACAGTCTACTACGCCCAGGTAGGATACTCCATCCCCCCCCCCCCCCTCGTAAGGGAGGTGTGAGATGGCTCGATGATATAAATAGCGAGGGGTTTTAAAGAACTCCTTTGGAACTATTGGTTGTCTGGTTACGGCACGCGACTACTTGTGATACAGTGTGTCCCACATCTAAAAATTTCCCCGCGGTAAAGATGCTTTAAGAAAAACAGTTCGCAAGTCCTCTGATTCCATACATAATGTATGAACATTAATGGAAAATGCTTCGTCCATTAGCCGAGTAGCTGCTCACATAATAGCAGGAAGTATTCGTAATAAGCATTTAAATTCCTATTTCGAATAAACGTTCTAGTTAATCAACGGCCCTTTGTGGGACAAATTCAGTTTTGATCAACCAAAAATTTTGTTTTTTCTTTGTACATTTGATGGCAGATCAAGCGGAATCTCTTTATTCCATTTTCTACTTTAAGTCAACGTGTCAAGAGTCTTGTAATTGATGGTGAAATAAGAAGTTGCGAGATCTTTCCATGAATTTTATTCATGTTATCGAGGATATATTACATACACTTTTACAAAAAGATCCGTATTTATAGTTTGCTAAATAGAAATGAAACATTTTTTTTAGAAAATACAGCTGCAGTTTCATGTCAATCGACTCTGAATTATGAATAGAAACTATTTCAATCTTCGGAAATATATCTCTCGATGGAGAGATAAGAGGTGGGTTACATAGGCATTACACATGTGTAAAAGGAGGGACATCAGTGGACTCACCTCTGGCGCTAGGTCCATCCATCTCCTTCAACCAGTAAACTGCAGTCACATCACAGATAGCGTGGTCTTTGTCATAGCGCAGCGAAATATAATGACATGCACGAGATTCTGCACAAGGTATCATTAAAAACATTCTAATAACTAATATATTAATTAGTATATTCTAACATTCTGCACAAGTAAAGTTTAAGTGGAGTGACATTTATATAATTAACATTCTTGCTTGTAACCCTTTCATTTACGCGATGTTATGCTCTGTTGGTGACATTTACTGAATAAATAAACAAAGTTATTTTTTTTTAATAGTAAGAAGGCGGCAATCAAACATACCCTTCACCTGCTGGTAAGTGGATACTGTCGTCCATAGACATCCGCGATACATGCCAACATCAGTCCATAATGACAAATTCTGGCA
This sequence comes from Sesia apiformis, assembly GCA_914767545.1. NCBI lineage: Eukaryota > Metazoa > Arthropoda > Insecta > Lepidoptera > Sesiidae > Sesia > Sesia apiformis. The sequence goes on from OU611964.1 coordinate 2,284,242, forward strand.
CGCCCCCGGATGCGCTGCCTACCTTTTGAGATGTAGGAATTGATTTGGAGACAGGGTTGGGAAAATGGGGAGGGATAGGGTAGTGCTGGATCGGAATGGGCTCTGGGATATCTCACTCACTACTAAAACAAGTACGTACATTGGGGTCTGGGATATGGCGGGAAATGCAGTACGTTTCAAGGTAGTCTTTTGTGAGAGAGGGGCAACGTGGCCAGTCAAGTGCGCCCACCGTCTGTTGGATTGTAGAGTGCACCCTTACACTCCAAAAATTCTCTAATGTGTTTCATATTAAAATACCAAATATTTATTGAACTGTATAAATGGTACTTCTTCTTCTTCTCAGCCCTTGGACGTCCACTGCTGGACATAGGCCTCCCCCATTGTCCGCCATTTAGACCTATCGGCAGCGACCTGCAATCTGCATCCAGCGGGTGCCCGCAACCTTTATGAGGTCGTCTGTCCACCTAGCAGATGGACGTCCTCGGCTTCGTCCGCCGGTGCGTGGTCTCCATTCGAGAACCCGTCTGCCCCATCGGCCATCGGTTCTTCGAGCTATGTGCCCTGCCCACTGCCACTTCAGCTTGCTAACCCGAGAGGCTATGTCGGTGACTTTAGTTCGTCTACGGATCTCCACATTCCTGATTCGATCACGTAGAGAAACCCCGAGCATAGCCCTCTCCATAGCTCGCTGTGCGACAGTGAGCTTATTTATGAGGCCCATAGTCAGAGACCACGTCTCGGTGCCGTAGGTCATCACTGGCAACACACACTGGTCGAAGACCTTCGTCTTCAAGCACTGGGGTATTTTGGACGAGAAGACGCTGCGTAGCTTCCCGTACGCTGCCCAGCCGAGTTGGATTCGTCGATTGACCTCTTTCTCGAAGTTGGACCTACCTAGTTGGACCGTTTGGCCTAGGTAGACGTACTCGTCAACAACTTCGAGAATCGAGTTGCCGACTGAAACTGGGGTGGGCACGACATGGACATTCGACATGATTTTCGTCTTGTCCATATTCATTTTAAGGCCCACCTGTTGGAAAACTCGATTGAGGTCTCCGAGCATTGTGCTAAGATCCTCCAGCGATTCTGCCATGACCACGATATCGTCGGCAAATCGAAGGTGAGTGATGCATTCGCCATCAACGTTGATGCCGAGTCCTTTCCATTCCAGGAGCTTGAAAGCGTCTTCCATCGCATTGGTGAAGAGCTTCGGAGAGATGACATCTCCTTGTCTCACACCCCTCTGCAATGGAATCGGCTCCGTGCTCCCTTCCTGTACTCGGACTGACATGGTGGCGTTGTTATACAAACACTTCAACACTTCGATATACCGATAGTCAATATGGCACCGCTGGAGGGACTGTAGCACTGCCCAAGTCTCGATCGAATCAAAGGCTTTCTCATAGTCCACAAACGCTAAGCATAATGGCAAGTTATACTCCTCGGTCTTCTGTATAACTTGCCGCAGCGTATGGATGTGGTCTATGGTACTATAGCCTTTTCGGAAACCGGCTTGTTCGGGAGGCTGAAAGTCATCAAACCTGCGCTCGAGACGATTCGTGACAACCCTCGAAAACAGCTTATAAACATGGCTCAGAAGCGAGATGGGCCTATAGTTCTTCAACAAGGTCTTGTCGCCTTTCTTGAAGAAGAGCACCACCACGCTTCTGTTCCATGCCTCCGGCGTAATACCTTCGAGCAAGACGGAATTAAAGAGCTTTTGAAGGACTTTCAGTACCGGTGTTCCACCTGCTTTCAGAATCTCTGAAGTGATTCCGTCCTCACCCGGCGCCTTGTTGTTTCTAAGCTGTTTGAGGGCCATCCTAATCTCGTACAGGCTGATGTCCGGGATGTCTTCGGTATAGTGTCGGGTCAACTTGGCTCTTGGGTCTTTGGCCAAGTTGCCAACAGGTTTAGCGACCGAGGTATACAACTGTCCATAGAACTTCTCGATCTCCCTCAGTACCTCTTGTTTGTCGGAAGTGACACTGCCGTCCTCCCTCTTCAGCTTCGTTAACTGGCTCTGCCCAATAGATAAGTCTCTTGCGAACACTTTGGAGCCTTTATTCCGCTCTATCGTCTCCTTAATACGATTAGTATTAAAGAGACGGATGTCGTGTCGCAAGGACTGGTGAATCCGTCTATTGAGCTGCCGATATGCTTCCGCGTCATCAGGAGTCTGCAGTGCCATCGAACGTCGTTCCGCCAAGAGGTCGTGGGTGTGGTCGGTGAGCTTTTGGGGTCCATCTCTTCGACGATGTCTGAAGAATTTAGACCCTACCGTATGGACAGTTTCTACCAACCTGTTGTTGATATCGTCCACTGCAACGCAATCATCTAGGCAATCGAAGCGATTTGACAATTCAAGCTGAAAGCTTTCGGGGTTTTGTATGTGGGCAGCAGTAGGTCGGAGCGTAGACTTCATCAGGCGGGACCTTTCCAACTTGACGTTTATATTCAATGTGCCTCTAACCATTCGGTGATCACTACCGGTTTTCACCCTGTGGATCACGGAGACATCATTGAATATTTGTCTCTTTGTGGCCATAATGAAGTCTATCTCATTTTTAACGGAACCGTCGGGGCTCATCCAGGTCCACTTCCTATGAGGCGGCTTCTTGAAGAAAGAGTTCATCATAAAGAGTCCCTCTTTCTCAAGAAAGTCGGCCAGCCTCTGGCCCCTCTGGTTCCGATGCCCACATCCAAATTGCCCCACTCTCAACTCATCGTCGCCTCTTTTGCCCAGTTTCGCGTTGAAATCCCTCATAACAATATTGTAGTGTGTTTTCGAAGCATGTATGGCTCTACTAATGTCCTCATACAATGCTTCCACTTCGTTATCCAGGTGTGCCGAGGTCGGTGCGTAGACCTGTATGACCTTCAACGAATATCTCTTGGATATTCTGAGTATAAGGTACGCGACCCTGTTCGACACACTCGTGATGGCTACAACATTATTTACGAGGGACTTGTGGACGATAAACCCGACACCACCTTGGGACTGCTGGTCGCCCTCCCGATAATAGAACAAGTTGCCGGACTTCAGGGTTATTGTGTCCTCCCCCTCTCTTCGGATTTCTGATAATCCCAATATATCCCAGTGCAACTTGCCTATCTCCTCTTCCAGCTCAGCGATCTTCTCGTCTGTCCTCAAAGTGCGCGTGTTGTAAGTCACCAGTGACAACCTACGTCGGTAATCCGTTTTGAAAGCCCTGGTCGTTCGACGGTGGAATCCCGCCCGGAGATTCTTAGCACCCTTGGCTCCAGCGCTCGACCAGCGCCCGTCGTCCACGCCGGTGTTGCGACTGGAGCCGCCGGGAACTTGGGGCCGTTTTACTTTTTCTGCCATAGGGGGGGGGGGGGGGGGGGGGACCGTAACCCGCCGCGCTGGTCCAGTGCGTGGTGGCGGGTCGCCAGAGCCTCGTTCGTTGGTCGGCAGGGTGCACCACGAGCCGGTGAGGTTGGCTTGGGTCCCTGAGATGTAGGTTGGGACTCCTTACACCCCATGATACATATGTCTTTAAAAAAAATATATATATCTCAATTTGGTTACAAACGAGTTAGACATTTCCACATTCACGTAAATTGAAGCTAAAATTGAATGTTTTTGGTGTGCCTTCGTTGAACGTGATGTCGGTTTCGTTACTATAAAAATACCTTTTCATTCGCCCACCAATTTAACACCTCTATATACTAAATAATGCGCCAGGCATTGCTTTCAGCTGAAATTCAACTGAAATTCACGGCTTTTACCAATTTGTATCACAGGGATTTGATGCTAATATTAAATGAGTGGTCAGTTCTTTTTTTAGCTTTATTGCTTTGGCGGTTATAAAACTCTAATTCATACTTTTATTTTTCTCTAAATAAAAAAATAAATATCATTTCTCGTAGCGTGTGACGTCGGCAAGATTACCGTTACGGTTACGCGTGCCTCAAATTTTAGTTTTTATTTCTCGTTAACGCGGTTTTCCTTACGATGTTTGTCTTCACCGATAAAACTAGCGACAATGAAAAAATCGAGGTTTCGAACTCACAATCTCACGAATTTGAATCAAAACACATCAAGGTCATCACCGTTCTCTTTATCTATCCTATTTTATAGACTCAAAATCCATCAGGAATATTTCACTGTCCGTTTCAATGTTGGGGTCTATCAATTCATTTTATACTGGTTTAAGGCCATTGTCGATTTCTGAATAAGCACTCTAGGGCAGGTACGTTAGAGTCTAACAGTGTTCTATGTTCAGAAGCGCAGAATTCATATGTGTTGTGAAAACCGAACATTCCTATTACGTAGTACATAAGTTTCAAATTTAACTTTTTAAGGAATCCCTCCTCATCTGCTCCAGACCCCCTAGACGCTGTCAATCAAGTTTCTTTGATAAGAACGTTTGATGTGTCATCCAGTCTATTCCCATATTGATCCGTTAAATGAAAATATTTATTTATTTATTCTTTTATTATTATTAATGTTGGGGTCTATCCATTCATTTTCTATTAATCTAAGGCCACTGTTCGATTTGTGAGGTTAGATAAAAGGATGTAGAATAAACGAGGCGAACGTGAGAGAGTTCAATTCTTTGAACAAATGTTCAACAAAATCCCTTTTACTTGATGTATAAAAAGGGGATTCACTATCCATATACAAAAAGATGAGGTCTCTGTGTAATCTTTGTAGATGTCTAAGAACACTCATTAGCTGTACCCCGTGAGATACAAGTGCTTCTGAATAATGTTCTCGAATATTATACAATCAGCCCTTCCAGTATCCACTCCAAATGGGCCTCCCCATGTACATTGTCTTATGCATGAGGGATAAATGGACTTAAAACGCCACGCTGGCCCATAGGATTGGCGAGTTCATGCTTTTAGAGGTGTAGTGGTAGCTCAAAAATTCTAAAGGTTGGGCTTTAAACATCATTGCACACTCATTGCAACCTACAAGGTCTATTGTGACCTGTTCAGTTACAGCCCATCATCAAGACCCAGGGGGAACCACAGCCGCTGAGCGCATTCGACTGGCGACGTTGCCCCTCTCTCACAGAAGTCTACTCTAAAATATACCGCATTTCCCACTTTGTCCTATTCCCGTCGTAATGTGCGTACGTGTCTCGGTAGTAAGTGAGATATGCCAGAGCCGATTCCCACCCCATCCTATCCCACTCCGCTATTATAACCCTTTCAATAAATCCATTCCTAAATCTCCAAAGATGGGCGCCGCATCCGGACCCGTGGCAACTTTTGTCATTCTGGACTGATGTTGGCATGTATCGACAGTATCCACTTACCGCCAGGTGGACAGTGTGCCCGTCCGCCGCCTTCTTTCTAAAAAACGATATCTAGTTATTAATTAAACCCCGATTAAAACAATAATGGATTACATTTCATTATTAAAATTATCTAACTATAAACTTTACAAATAATCTAAGAAGTTCGTTTTATCAATGTACTTAGCATTAACCAACTTAACGTTACATTTTACCGACTTAAATATAGAACTCTAAGTCTTTGGAATAAATGCCAAAATTTTAATTTTTCAGTGTAAAATTTACTTTGTATTTATTAGAGTTTTCAATCTCACCCGTCAAAGGATTCCAAGGAGTGTAAAATTTATTAATCATTCCACTTGGTAGCTTCCCACAGAGTTTTCAGCTGAAGCAATAAAACCTTATTCATTTATTAATATTTTAACCCCGAAGGCTGTGCTTCAGTAGAAATATTTGTATAACTTATTAATAATTCTCTAAATATTATTTAAAGAAAATTTAATATTCAAAAGAATTGTCGTGTTTCTGAAGTGAAATTTCACAGCTGCCCAGCATTTTCAATAATTCGGAGAGAACTTATAATTGAAACGAAAATTCTCGTATTTATGTAATATCGGACAATCTTCTGATTATCTTCTCACCTATCAAACTCCACTGCTGGCTCGCTACTGCTTCATATAGGGCTCTTCCAAAGATCAAGATCACGCACGATCGGCTCATCCAACTACCACCGGCGAATACCTTCAAGTCGGTCCACCTGACCGGTACAATACGTGTCCCATTGTGAAGACTCGTCTGCTCCATAGATTTCTACAACGGCACCTCCCGTCGCGGAAGTACCGTCCATCCGCATTTCCTCGATACGGGGGTGTCGCGTGCTGTTCGGTCCAAAAATCATTTTATACCGCGAACCTTTGGGCTGTGGAAGGAACTGTAACTGCCTCAAGAGGTCTTTCTATTAAGCTGCGATATGGAGTTCTTCAAGAAAGCTGTGAATAGGATTTTGCATGATCGGCGTCGCACCCGCATGCCCCCTGATGTTGCAGGTGTCCATGGGCGGCGGTAACACTTATTATCACGTGCAACCGCTTGCTCGTCCGCCCACTCGTCAATAAAAAAAAATAGATTATCAGTTCTAATGATTGCATTGCATGACAAAAATAAAGGAAACGTAACAAAATAAGAAACAATTCATATACTGACCCCGGGGAGTCTCATAGTTAGCTCTCGTTGAAAGTAATTTACTATGCAGTGTTTAATCAATTGCACTTTTTACTGGAACTTCATGAACTCATATTGAAAATGAGATTTCTTAATTAAATTCCTCAAGAAAGGTTCTACAGGATATAACTTTATAAAGAAGACGTCACAGGTAATCTGCAGTCGGGCAGGTCACGAGTTAATAAAGAGGAGCGGGTAAGTGGGAGAGGATTTTAGACGAGTTGATTCAATTGAGTTGTTCTAAAGAGCTGAAGAGTATATAGAATGATATTGGTTTAATTAGTATACAGTTTATCATATACCATACCATCAGCCCACGTCTCTCCACTGTTGGATATATGCCTCTCCCAAGGCTCTCCCCGATGCGCGATCTTCGACTTCTTTCATCCAGTCATCTGCTGCGAACTTTTTTAAGTCGCTGGTCCACCTGGCCCGGAGTGTGTCCCACATTGCACTTACCGGTACATACCTTCCATTCCAGTACTCGTGCGTCACGCCTTCGACGTTAACAGATCTTGGAAGAATATATGCATAACCCAACCCTTTCTCCCAATCCATTCCTTCTGTAAAAGTAGGCAGCGCATCATGGGGGCGTGCCAACGTTTGTCATTCTGGCCTGATTTTGAAATGTATCACTGATATCTGTATCGGGTGGACTGTATGCTCATCCGCCGTCTTTTCTATGAAACATATATGTGTATGTGTATGTTTTGCTATATCAATAAACAATCTGACCTGCTTCTGTCAACCTTGTATTATTCAAAGTTTAAATTAAAAGGGTGGCCAACACAATACCACCACGTTGAGTCAACACAAAATTAAAAGGGCGAAGTTCCAAATAAATACCCATCTTGGTCCCGAAAACAAACTTTTTAGGGATAAACTGGTTAAAGTTTATACCAAATTCGAGAATGTGGAGGGTAGTCGGTGCGGAGTTTGGTCACAAATTAAAATATGCAAAAATAATCACTGCTTTGGTAAAAGTAACCGGTTAAAAATCTTATAAGTTTGATCTCGCATTATTATTTGTATCTTTTACTATAGTACCCATTAGTTACTTACTTAGTTAATGTCCCATTTGGCTACATGTGTAAGTGTATATACGATCTATCTATCAATTTATGCATCTGTCTGTGCTGTGCATCTTGTCGACACTGTGTGATGCACAGTTGTAATTGATGTGCAAACATTCAATTGCTCGTGTATTGCATACGTATAATTCTGTATTACCATTTAGTTTGTACACTGTTACTGTGCCTTTAATAAATAAATCGATTTGTAGGAGAGTTGGCTCAACAGCCCCAGCGGCAGTTGGATTGCAGTTCCACTTTATCTTATTCCCCAATGTACGTACGTGTTTCGGTAGTGATTGAAATATGCCACAACCCATTGTCATCCCATTATATCCCTCCAATTTTTTCTAAATCCATATCTAAATCTCCAAAGATAGGCAGATTTGTCATTCTGGACTGATGTTGGCGTGTATCGCGATTCAGCATCTTCTTAAAATTATAATAATAAATCTTTATTGGTAACAGATTTTTGTTCACATTAAACTAAATTCACATTAAACATTAAATTCTTTCACATTAAATTAAATCAAACATTTTGGTGAATTGACACGGTTATATATTTTCCAGTCATTCCACTCGGATTCCTCGCTATCTATCCGTCTAAACTGGTAATCTATCTATTTGGTAACCTATCTGATTCTAACTACCTAAATCTACATATTTCATAGAATACCGCTCAAGGATGTGTAAGAAGCACGTGTAAGCACCCAGAGAAGTTTCAACGTGCCTAAGTTTCGCCATGTTTTCGTTCCACTTAGTACCCAGAAGTTAGGACAAGAAAATCAGTAAACAGCATAGGTACTTTGACTAAATTAATATAAAGTAATTAGTGTTGTTTAAAAGCGTTAATTATACCATTATGCCATATTTGGAAGGTTTCTAGAGTATTCATAATATGTTAATCCACAAAAGACAATGATTTCTATGAAATGTTATTTCCTAATAGTCAGAAAATATTTGACAATGACACACTACACCGTACTATCGACCTATGTATTCGAGGACTCGTCTATTTCATCAGAGTGGGTAGAATAGTGGTTAAATGAGAAGAGACGTAGATAGTGTGTGGTAGCGAGCATTGTGAAAAGCCTATATCCAACAGTGGGTGACGGGCGTGTAGGCAGCCCAAATTATAGTTTTTTTTATTATTAGTTTTCCTACCCCTCATTTATGCACTTATATTCCTTGTTACATACTAGTTTGAGAATGCTGACAAACCTAATAAATAAATAGAATAAAAAGAGGTGAATATTTTCAGGCATCTATACAACAAGTCACAAGCGGAACAACATTTAATTTAGAAGTGCAAAGCAGAGATTTCAACAATTACAAGGATTTCCAACTTGCTCTACCTGGCCGCGAGCTTCCGATAAATATAGAGCGGGATGAAATATGGACTATTTAAGCATAAAGTCTAGCTGGAGTTTTCTATTTTGAATTATGTACTACGACGTCTACGACTTGTATGGATTTGTATTTACACGGATTTGGATACGGATATCCGTATGGATTTGTGTGTACATACATACGAGTGTCCACAGCCGTTGAGCGCATTCGACGGCGGACCAAATCTTTGCATGGTTCATATTTGGATTGCGTAAATGTGACCAGACCATATTTCTGAGTTTCGTGCCTTAAGAGATAATTCCATTAAACTACGACATGGGGTTCTTAAAGAAAGCTGTGAACAGGATTTTGCAAGGTCGGCTGTGCAACCGCATAGCCCCTGGTGTTGCAGGTGTCCATGGGCGGCTGCGGTGATACTTATCATCACGTGGGACCGCTTGCTCGTCCGTCCACTTCCATATAAAAAAAAAGCTCAAGTGGCTTCCAATCTGGTGTCGCAGGAATACTCATATATTTTCTCTATTATACTCTATTTTCTTCAATCCCATGACTCCACATTACCTTAATGAACGTTTTGAGCTTTTTTCTCTCATTTCCTTACATCTACCTTCTTTTAATGACCTTGGACTGAAAATCCCATCTCATACTTCCAATGTATATACACATTCCTTCACTGATCAATCTGTCAGACTGTGGAATTCTTTACCGCTGACCATAACACGAAATCAGTCTTTGGCTTTAAAACTTAAAAAGCTTTGAAAAGCTGGTTAAAGATTTTATTATTTATCTATTAACTGACTTTAATTTTGACTATTGTTTCAGTATCTAGTTTTTGTTTACACATGTATGTAATGCTTGGTATATTATGGCATAATCTATGTATGTAGTATTATAATATAATATATTTATTTCCATATGTACCTACATGTTATGTAAATGTGTCATAATATGCTTGCACAACTAATTTCTTCTCAAAATTATCTCTATCCGATAGTTGCCTGGAAGAGATAGATTGCTTAAGCGATAAGGCCACCCATTGTATATATATATATGTTACAGACAATGTGATTAAATAGCGATTATACATAATGGCTAGATATTATGTATATTGATTAAATTGTGTAGATAATTTGATGAATTAATTACTTTATCTAGATATTATTCACATTAGCTAGTTGGAGTTGGTTAAAGTAATAAACACCGTCTCACTCGCTTCCCATCCCTCTCTCCATAGCGCCGTGCGTGGTACTAAGCATGGGATTTTAAACCAATTCTACGCAAGGAACCAGTTCACTGTCTGCAAAGAAACAATAAATATTTTATTGTTGTAATTAGGTTAGGTTTAGCTTAGTTTACAAACGAATTATATGCAAAGGTAACTTGAAATATAACTTTATATCCAAACAATTTAATGTATTTATATTAACTTCATGTTCCCCTCTGCGATAAAAAATAAACTAAAATTTAATATGTATTCATTTAATTTGATTATTTAATTAATTCTGCCCCAATAATCATTTTGTCTAAATTGTGTACCGCACCGGATTCCTATTATTGGAATGTATGTAATGATGTAGTTGTTGCTTGCTGTACTGGTTTTTTCTTCAGGATGCCAATACAAACATTTCTTCTATTTTCTTGTTTATTGTTCAACTGTACAACTCTGAATGAATCTACAGACATTTGTTCCTATATTTATATAATTTTCGCTTAGTATGTCGACCAATCAGAGAGCTTGTTTTAATTCTGTCGTCCAATGACAGCGGCTACATTTCTCTGTTAATTCCGGCTTTCTGATTGGTCGAGCAAAACGACAAAATTTTGATCTTTTATTTACTAAACAATTTGTACTTTACGGCTTATAATTATAATATTAACTAAAAAATGTAATCTGCGTAATAACTAATCAAACAATAACAATGTTAACTATTAAATCAATACTACAAGAAAATTTAAATAATAAAATTATGGAATCTATACAAACAAAGACTCAAAACTATTGTCACATCGGTCGTCCCGAACAAATTGGGTAGATATTATATATAATCGCTGGATAGTATTAATAATTTCCAGATTAATTACTTTGGCTGTAACATATCCATATATATATATACACTAGGGTGTCCCTTATATGGGTGAAAAAAATTTTTTTTCGAATATCGAAATGCATACCCCCTAATTCTTTTTAAACTACCCAGACTTACTCAAATACAAAATTTTATCTTCCTACGTCAACATTAACCCGTGCCGACAGGGCTCTGAAGATTTTGAAAATTGCTCTTTTTAACCCTTTCCGTTATGTAGCTAAATCAATTGAAATATTTATATTTAATAAAAATAATCAAAAAGAAAGTTAGTAAATAGGTACTTATTTATTAAAAGAAGATAAAATTACAGATCAGCCAGGATATGTTCTTTTGAGGGTCTCTTTTTTACAGTCTGGATACAGATTTCTATGCTCTTGCACACAGCGTAGCAACAATTGCTTTTCTTCTTCCTTTGCTGTGATCAAACCATGAAAATCTTGCACAAGTTTTACCGCTCTTTCAGCTGTATCATTAACTGCCCTTAAAGAAATAACGTTTCTTTTTGCCTCTAAATAGGCAACATCTTCTTCCCACGTAGAAACGGGTTTCTGGAGGAAGTTCTCATCAATTTTTAATCGAGAAAATAAATTTGTGCTCTTGACAGACACAAAATCACTTAATAATTTTCCTGCAACAATATATAAGGCAGTATTATTATCAGTTTAGTGAAAACAGTGTAAAAAATAATACTATGTATTCCCACTTACCATACAAATAATCAGACATATCGTCTTTCGATGAAATGTATCTCTTCCCAGAATCATACAAACTCTGTCTTTGTAAGTTCATTACAATGTTTCCCTTGGTTTGTTCATCAACTTCGTCATCAAAGAGTGATAAAACGGCAATTTCTTCTGACAAGTACCAAAGATGTTGACTAAACTTGCTCAGGGCTGCTTTGGAGATCAATTTGTCAACAGTTTCATATTCCTTAAGCCTCTTTAAAAAGCACAAATCTTGATTTGGTGCCTTCACCGCCTGACTACATCCAAGCCATGGTTTCACATACGAGTATATAACCGCAATGAATAAACAAACGTCTTGAAGTGCTCGTTTATCCTTGTCGCTAATTTTGAGCTGGGATTGCAACAAACATATTTTTAAAGAGTAAATACCTCTAGCCATCCACCTTGCTTGATGCATCGCTCCAGGAAGTCTGATTTTAATTTTTTTCTCATTATCTCCTCCTAAGAAAATAATAGATAGTTCAATCAGTTCCCGATAATCGTCACGTACAATGGATTTTTGCAGTTCTTGATTATAAAATGTCAACAATTCTTCTATTGTTGTATTACAAAAATGTTGTGTGACGATATCGGTGCATGTTTCAATAGCAGCAGGATTAATAGTTTTCCAGTTGTCTCTAAACTTTTTGAACATCGGGATATCAGGGCTACTTGTGATTTGGTGGATTTTTGTTTCGAACACACATTTTAAAACCAGTTCGTAAACGTGATGGCGGCAAGCAAAGAGTACTAATTCTCTGTCTAATTTTTGTTCCAAAAGTACACAAGCTCCTTTCAATCGCCCTGTATTAGACGCAGTTGTATCACAGCACATTATTTGTACTTTGTCATCGAGGTTCCAGTCATAAAGTGCGTTTAACACAGCTTTAGCTTGATCTTGACCAGAAGAGCTCTCCAGTTTGGGCACAGCCAGAAGTTGTTCCTTTTCTCCAAATGAAATAAGAATTGGCAGGCGTTCTTCTTTAGAACTTCTCACGTCCAGTCCAGGTAATAATTTCCCATCCCAGTGAACGGTCACCATTTCAGGCATATTATTCTGAAAATCTGATTTTATAGATTCCGCTCTAACTTTTCTACTCTGTGTGCGAATGCGTTGAATGGACGATTTGTTTATCGGGAAATCATCACAGCTAAGATCTAGTGCTTCTATTACAGCTTGAAGTATATAGACAGAATCCCTTATGCTTAATTGACATCTATCTAAAGCTTCAACTAACTTAGGCGTGATAAAGTTTTTCCTTCCTCTTTTTGTAGTAGTTCCAGAACTTACCGTTTGAGATGTCGATGGCAAGGGTTCCTCAAGGCTTTCATCAGAGCTGGTAGGTTGATCGTGATATCCTTGCGTTTGTATAAAATCTTGTGTAGTAAGAGATGACGATAAACTCTGGGAACACATTTGCTCATGTCTTTTTTTCTCTTCTTTTAATTTTCTCTGTCTTGCCCTTTCTTCTTTCTCGGCTAACTTTTTGTCTACACCCGCTAAACATCCTGGACGCCCTGGTTCTCTTTGTTTTTGTAAAAAGATTTTATCTTCCTCTATTTTCATCCGTTCCAAAGCATCGGCGTGTGCTATATTGAATAAATTATCTAAATTGTTTTGAAAGTCCCCCTCACGGCGCTCGTAAACACCTTGTGTTTTTTTGGTATTTTTTTGCAACTCTCTCCAAGCATGGTGAAGATCCACAAGTTTTTTTACACAGTTAGGTATAGCTCTGGTAGGGATTCTAGCTTTTTCCCAAAATATAATATACTCTCGAATGACGAGATTTGCGCTTTCACTAACAGTCATTTTAACTTCGCGAATGTTAAAAAAAAATACTGCAAGAACTTGACGTTTAGACGGTAACTTTGCGCCTGTTATTTGATAATTTACCTCACCAACTAAGAAAATACTTTTTTTATTGCTTCTTAATTCCACTGCCATCTTCTAAATGTAAAACAATGCGTGTTAATCACGAGAATAACTGAGAACAAATGACAAATATCGCCAGTACGCGCTGCTACTTCGCGCAACTTGTATGAACATGATTCGATGCAAGTCGGTACGGGTTATCGTACTCCAAATAAGGTTAAAATTTATTTCCGAGTGTTTTAAGAGCAAATGAACAAAACTAAGGCCTATGCGTTCGAAAATAAAAACTTTGAAAAATAAGGGACACCCTAATATACACCCATTTTTCATTGTTGTGTTAAGTATATTATGCATTATTTATGTTTATAGAATAGTGTGATATTATAATATTATCATCTCAGACCTGTCATATCAGGTATCTAGCAAAGAGAATTTTAATCTATCTCGTCATCAATCTGTCATTAAAAAGGCTGTGAACATAATAAATATACTTAGATAAAAATATATATAGCAATGGAATTTTTATTGTTGCCTATGTGTCGCAATTGCGCTAAATGGGCGTCCAGCTCAGTTTTAGCTGTGTGCCTGCAAGGACACACCTCTCTCAAAGAAGACTACCATAAAATGCCCCCGATGTACGTACGTGTTATTGTTGTGAGTGACATATCCCAGAGCCCATTACCATCCCACGCTATCCTATCTCTCCTGATTTCCCAACACTTTTTTCAAATTCATTAGTTTAAATCTCCAAAGGTAAGCAGCGTATCCGGGGCGTGCCAACATTAGTCATTCTGGTCAGATGTTGGCGACAGTATCCACCTCCCACCTGGTGGACAGTCTGCTCGTCTGCCATATTCTTTTCTTGATTGTTTTTATCACAGTTGCCGATTGATACTCAAAATGTTTTTCATGTTTCAAACCTAATTTGTAGTCTATACAACACTAGGTGTAGCGTAGCCCACGTGTGCGATCGTGTGACTACAATCGCGTATACGTGACTAGCATCGTAGTTTTATATATGTAAACTCGACTGTATTATGTAGAAAATAAATAAATAACGCCACACTCAATGTCCCGCCTGCACTAGAATTCCCTGTGTCGTGGCTCCAGAGTCAAATACAAACACAAACACACACCCAGATCCGAACATATTTTTTTTTAAATAAAATATATGTCTGTCCGGGAATCGAACCCGTGACCTTTTGCACAGCAGGGTCACCAACTGCGCCAATCTATCGGTCAAATAAATAGTACCTAAGTGTTGCTATTGGAAAACGTATGCTAACTTGCTCCGCGGTTTTTTATTTATTGCACTTTATCGTACACAAGGCGAGCTTAATAGCTTAAGGCATTCTCTACAGGCTAACCTGTTGTTTAAGCAGAGAGATAGATATATTAGGAGGTGCGCTGATTTTAGTTATGAGATTATTTTTGTTGTTGCAACTTCGTAGGTATTAAAATTATCTTCTGTAAAGATCTTTTAATGTTAAACAATAAGTAACGTTAACAATAAAAGAGTTAGTCAAGCTACTAACTCTTTGAGAAAAGAGAAAAAAGAGTTTGAGAAAAAATGTCATCACGTATACCACGATGCTTGAAGTCAATAATGTTTTTTTTTTCATATACAGGTATTTAGCAATGGTGCATTTAGCACATTCTGCCAGTGTCAAGTTTTCTTTGCAATAAACAATTTGAAACTCTAAAACGTATCCTATCAATGTCCGGTCCCGTCAAAGTAAGTCAGGAGTCGCTCAGTAAAGTGATAGTAGATTTACTGTAGACAGAAGAGGACTCTAGCACACGAAAAACGCAGTCCCACGCTTTTATATCATTATGACGAACACCGCGCACGATGAAACTCTTTGAAGTTTGATAAACTATCATTATTAAACCACAAAACGCCTAATACACATTTTTTACAATGATCAAACAAAAACTCGACTTTACTTCTCGAGTTCCAGTTGTCAGTTATAAAGTCCAGTACTTTTTTTATATATATATATGGCAATGGTGCAATTAGCACATTCTACCAGTGTTTAGTTTTCTTCGCAATAAACAATTTTAAAGTCTAAAAAACTTGTTCTGTCAATGCCCAGTGCCGTCGAAGTCAGGAGTCGCTCAGTGAGATGATACTAGGTTTTCTGGGGACAGAAAAGAACTTCTTGGAAGTACACAAGAAACGCAGTCCTATAGCTTTTATTTGAGTATCACAAACATTATTCACAAAAAAAAACAATTTGAAGTTTAATAAACTATCACTATTAAATCACAAAATACACAATACGCAAATATTATAGTAATCAGACAAAAACTCCACTTCACTTCTCGAGTTCCCGCCAAAAGTCCAGTACAGGCACCAACTACACTGGCGACTCGCTCGTGTAGTTGGCCCCTTAGAGTTTATTTGCAAGAATGTGACACAGAAGTGAATTCACCGATATAGCTTACATACGAGGAATTAGCATGCTGTAGTGGCAATGTGTGGTCATATCTGCCACAGGATAGACAATGAGATGTGATCGGGTGGGTTAGAGGAGTCCTTGAATGGAGACCACGTACCGAAACGCGCAATTTGGGACCGGCTAGATGGATCGACGGTGTGAAGAAGTTTGCCGTCAGTAACTGAAAAAACTGTTAGTGTGTGGCAAGGTTTATATAAGGTTTATATAAAATGTTAATTAGCCACACACGATAACTGAAAATTATTCTACAGATAATTCTCGTAAACTGTTTTTAATTTAATTCAACTACGGCCTCTTCTCTACACAAACGTTGAAAGCTGCAAGAAATTCCCACCCTCTCACCATCTCCCGACCTACCCCTCGCCCGAAGTGGACATAAAGTGAAACGGTGCAATTTACTTAAGTGTACCCAGATTATATCTTCGCACCTGCGAACTGGATGATGCGATAATCGGCGATCGTTTTCGGCAAGAAATTTGCATTTAGTTCCTTGAGAAACTACGCTGAGAGACCAGCAAATGATGGGATTTGCAGACGCGATTTAAAATCGCTTGTGATATTGTAGTAAATAGGAGTAGGAGATCATGATTAGAGATACCTGCTCAGCTTAACTCCAGATTTTATTAATGCAGTAACCCCCCATATTAGTAAGGAAATTCTTAGCCGTCCTATGGCAATCCTGCTTTTGAGGCGATGCTCTCTAGCACATGTGGCATTTGAGTACCATACCATATCATTAGCTTATGTCTTTTCACTGCTGGATATAAGGCTTGCCACCACAGACGATCCTCGGTTCTTCTCTTAAAGCCACCACCGACGAACCGGGGAGGTGGAGAGTGCACGCTGCAATCCAACAGCCGCTGGGCGCGCTCGACTGGCCACATTACCCCTCTCTCACAAAAGACTATCTTGAAATGTACTGCATTTCCAACTTTATCATATTTAGCTAACGTAACGTGTTTCGGTAGTGAGTGAGATATGCCAGAGCCCATTCCCATCCTATCCCTTCCCATTTTCCCAACCCTTTCTCCAAATTCATTCCTGTGTCTCCATAGATAGGCAGTGTATACGGGGTCCTGCCAACGTTTGTTATTCTGGACTAATGTTGGCATGTATCGCATTTTTTAGTCTATGGACTAAAAAAAAAATCTCTTCGTCGTCGGTCCACCTGGGCGGATGGGATGCCCTCTGGCCAGGTGGATGGCAAAATAAATGGCAAAATAAATACAAGGATTCCATTATTTAACTAGCCAGCTCCTTCGATAGCGCGAACTGCACGTAGAATTAAATATATACTAGAAATTAACAATAAGTTATGAAACAAAATTACCTAGAGCAAAAACTGGTAGAATCGATTCCACCCTCGATAGTTTTTCAGCTCATGCGTCACTTCAGTGACTCGTTGTATTAAGAAGTAGAAAATTATTAGTAGTAGTGATAGCACCAGCTCTTAATATACATACACAATAGCCATCTATATCTATACTAATATACAATAATGAAGAGGAAAAATTGTGTGTTTGCACTCGCAAACACACAATTTTACCTCTTTCAATTTTACCCAACATACTCATGTTGGGGGTAATCTCTGGAACTACTGAACCGATTTCAAAAATTCTTTCACATCTAGGAAGCTACATTATCCGTGTCTAATATAGGCTGTATGTTAATTTGAAATTTTTAAAAAAATATTCAGAAAAAAGAAACTTAAACCAAAGCGAAGTGAGGGCGGGTCGCTAGTATAATATAATATAAAAAAAATAAAACCCGAATAAATAAATTTATCGTAGTGTAAAAACGCACACTCAGTGTCCCGTATTTCCATAACCATTATTTTTTTTGCTCTCATAAAAGCGAACATAAACAAAAAAGTTTATGTAGGTAAACATTAAGTTTTATTGGCAAACTTTAAAACGTTACGCCTAGCTTTTGCGCTGTAGTGTCGCTTTATTTTTCCTTTTCGTTTTACGTGTTAAGTGTTAATCTTCATGGCGTGTCCTTACGTTTGCAGTACATACCGAAATTTAAAAAAAAAGAATTATATTTTTTAATTGAAACTGCTGTTGAACTTTTTGCGGGAACTCCAAAAGTTGAGTTTTAGTTTGATTATTATAAAAAAATATATAGTTCATTTATTCTTAATTAATTATCTATTAAATTCATTAATTCATCAATTCATTTCATTCCCCTTCATTCCCATGGGAACACAGTAACGGATCAGTATAAAATGTACCCTAAATATTGACCCGGCACTTAAGCTACAACTACGCCCAGTTTCATTAAATTCCGTCCAGTGGTTTTTGGGTAATGCGCGTTAAGACAGACGGAAAATAAATCTAAAATAGCCTGTTTTGATTTCTTTATCATTTATAAAGTACATAGAAATAATATCTTTTTTAAAAAAAATAAAAGAATCATGTACTAACACTGCTCTGTTATGATTGTGTTTTATTATATGTATAGATATAGGATCAGTTTATCAATGTCCAATAATCAAATCGTAAATTCCCATTGATAAAATCATCAATTCATTAATTCATTAATTGAATAATTCAATCAAATGTGTGTCTTATGTTTTTGTCGTAAGTGGAAACGCACGTTAATAATAACGCCAAAGCCTGTCAGGTTATAACCGAAAACATACTCGGCATATCCCTTGATCTTCAGTTTAATTCATCCACATAACAACCCCTTGCCTAGGCAGAAACTTGTGTAATCGGCCGCTTGTGTATGGTAATGTATGGGTACACACCGAGTGCATAAATTGATCATAACTGTGCAGATATATTTGCACAAAGTTTACCTTTATAAAACTAATTTCATAAGTATACATTTTTTTCACAGATTTTTTTTATTAGTACATTTACGACTAAATAAATTGCTGAAGTGTGGACTTGTTCATTTTCATTCCTTGGAGAACCCCTACCAACTGAGCAACCGTCGTACTACCTTATTAGTTTTCTGTGCTGTGACAGATATGCTGTGCCCATTACCATAATTTGCTGAGTTTTTGAGCTAGCTCAGCTGATATTGTATAGTAGTTTTATTAACGAGCGAACAATTCACTTGAAACTTTACCAGAGATCTTTGAAAGTCTACTGATAACAACAGCTTACATTTTTTTTCCTATATAATATAACTTCACCCGGTGTACCGCCAACTTGTCGCTTTCTCTGCTTTCAAACAGGTAGTCGAGTAAGTAAATTGAATTTCAAGTTGTGTAAACTTGAAGAACCTATTACCTACTGATGCACACTATACAGGATTCTACAATTCCATTATATTTGACTTTGATGTATTCTCATGTAAATGGCAAAAATCTTTATGATATCAATTTGTACGTATCTGACACGGGATTTATCTAAAATACTAAATATTCGTAGAGTACTGTGTTGTTTTTCAATAAGATCCTCCGTTAAGAAAATGTCTCATTTCGATTGTCAACCAAAATAAAACCTATATCTACTGATTCATGTCAATCAGTACAGTCAATTACTATTTTATTTCTTTTTTCTCGAGCATGTCGGTTTCTATATTTTCTTCACTGAATTATGATTGAAAATGGCAGTCGCCAGTTGGAAGAAAAATTTCACATATTCAGTACATTTAAAAAAAAATATATAACAAATGTTATAGTATTCTTCCAAATAATTATATATCACTTATATAATTGACGCTCAATTTTTTTGTTATTTAAAAAGCTCGCACGGTCATAAATGACTGTTTACTGCGAATTTAGTAGGGGTTGAGTGCACGCTGTATTCCCACCGCCGCTGCGCGCACTGGCCTCGTTACCACTCTCTCATAGAAGACTACCTTCTTTTCTACATTTCTTCTTTATTCCATTTTCCCAATTTTCGTACGTGTTTCGGTAGTAAGTGAGATATAATAGAGCCCATTTCTATCCCATACTATCCTATCCCTTCCCATTTTCCCAACCCATTCTCCAAATCCATTCTTATATCTCCTAAGGTAGGCAGCGCATCCGCGGGTATACCATCATATGTCATTCTGGGCTGATGTTGGCATGTATTGTGGATTTCCATGGACGACAGTATCCACTTACCATCAGGTGGACTACCATCAGGTGGACTGTATGCTAGTCTGTCACCTTTTTCCGTACAGAAAAGAAAATAGAGAATTGATAATGATTTTGATGACGTGATTCATCACTGTTATGTTTATACTATGTCTGCTATTCATTATACATATTAATTAAAAATAAAAATAAAAAAAAATCAATCAAAAAATTCAAAGAAAATTTCAAACTACGGTTATTGTAATAGCCTACTTACATAGCAAATACAGAATAAAAAATTAAACAATTTGATAAAACCCCTGAAGGTAATAAGTAAAAACTCTCTCCCATCCATCCTATACCATTTCACCTATCAGGCAATATGATGTGACGAATGCAACACCATATCTCATTCATTATCCTCAAGATTTTCCACTCGCCGCACCGTGTGATATTTATATTTGGCTATTATCTGAGTCACATGTCAACATCAGTCAAAAATGACAAAAGTTGGCACATCCGCAGATGCGCTCTCTACCTCTCTGAATTAAGAATAAGGATTTGGAGATGAGATACCATGAGATGGGAAAGGAAGGGACTCGAGTTATAATAACTTTTACTCAGTTTCGAATACGTTTATACATAACGGTCGTCTGTGAGAGTGAAAAAACTCGGCCACTCAGATACGCTCACTCTGCTTTAACATAAAGCATCGTACTCCCTTTTGTACTAGAACTGTTCATCGAACTAAACATTGCCAAAAAACAAACAAACTAACAAATTAGTCCAAGCAAGGTAGTTCTACTGTTAAATTTCAAGGAGTTTCCTTATCCACTTTACTCTCCAGCATCACACACTGAAGGTTATATGTGAAGTATACGTCTTTAACTATTAACAACACAAATACGCATTCGAACAAATGCATTCATTTAGATGTTGTAATCATGTGTGCATACATCGATCTTCTTTTCAAATGAAATAACACGACCAGCCGGACACACCCAGTCGGCTGTGGGATACAGCATAGAGTAGAATGCTCTATGTATTAGAAATGTTCATTGAAAAACACCAAAAATAGTGTCCAAACACCACTATCGTACCTCCAAATTTCAAATAGTTCCCTTAAACACCTTCGGCTTCAGTATCAGATGCTAAAGATATTGTCTATAATATACACGTCATTAACTAATCAAATTCAAATTAGTTGCCAAATTGTGTGTACAGTATTGAGGGTAATATATTATGTTAGGTATTATATGACCTAGGTACATATTCTGCCTTTTCCGGCGTGCAAATAATTAAATTAACATGCAATCACCTCAGAAAGACTCATTTGACTAAGTACATTCCTTTAGAAGTTATAAAGCATTACAACTTTTAACCTGATACAGCAACGCCCTCAGGTGAGTTACAATCACATCACATTACGTTTACAGAAAACCTCTTCAAAATCGGCCCAGCCGTTTCAGTGAAAAGTGTTAACAACACATACATACATGCATACATACATCCTCTTACCTGAAATGCATATAGGTACCATATCCGTACCGGCGTGGGTAAAATCAATAGACCAAAATCAGCCTACGTATATTTAATATATTTTTCCATGTTTGTTTAAAAACCGATTTATATGACAAAAATGAAGCCGGATTGAAGTAACGAACATATAAAATGGAATTCCATTATTAGTGAATTAAAATGTAAATAAATGTTTTCAGTTAAATCCACCACCAAAACAATGGATGGAACACACATTTTGTGCTGAATATAAATACAAATATTAATAAAGAAGAACCTAAAACCTAAGAAAATATTATGTTACGGTATACGGGCCGGAAACTGCAAACGAAATAAGACGGTGGGAGTACCACAACATCAAGCGCGTAAGACTCTTAACATCGCTAAATTTCCTAAAGCGGTGTAGAGATAATGATATTATACCAGTGTGCGTGAGAATATCACCTAAAAAGGACATTTCTGGAAGCGCCGGGATCCTCCGTCAAACAAGTAAGAAATTATTATGTCGATGCATACGCCAACATCGCCTGGATGTCATCAAAATCAACCACATCATTGAGATTCAATCCATCGAGATTCAAAAAGCACTATCAGCATCGGATTTCCAAAAATGCATGCAAATGATTAATAATCGCGCCGCGGCAAAAAATGATGAATTCAAAAACCGTCATTTAGCAAAATATAAAAAACTCGCGGCAAAGCAATTGCTACATTCGGAACGAAACGCAACCTCGCGACCGTCAAAAACAGCTGATAGTGTCACAAATTTATCGAAACAAACAGTATTAAATCCGGTCGCCCTTCAGGCCCTCGAAAATGGATTAAACTTCGCGGTTTCCCCGAGATCAGTGCCTTTTGAACAGATAATTTGCTCCGTGGAACATTGTCTCACAAAAAACAATGTAAAGAAGGAAGATTTGGAGGCGTTACGCCAAGATATCTCTGCTGTCTTGCGTCGAAGTAAAGTGCCCACACCGAATCTACCTCGTGAACAATATCTTGCACTCACCAACCTACGCAAAAATCCAGACATAACCATACTTCGAGCAGATAAAGGTAATTCCACTGTGATCATGGATACGTCAGATTATAACCTAAAAATACAAGAACTATTGTCGGACGAAAGCACCTACAAACCAGTAAAAAGCGATCCCACGGCCAAAATTGTAACTAAAACTAAAGAAATAATTAGTAAACACTCCGACACACTTGGTTTAGACGTCACGGCACTGGTACCTTCGTGTGTGAAACCACCAAAACTGTATGGATTACCGAAAATACACAAAAATGACGTCCCTTTGCGCCCAATTGTAAGCCAAATTGACTCGCCGACATACAAACTAGCTCAACATCTTGCTAAAATACTGTCTCCACTTCGTGGTCAAACGAGTGCGCATGTCAAGGATTCTTACCATTTTGTCAGCCAAATCAAACATCTACAATTGACTGATGATGAAATAATGGTCAGCTTTGATGTACAATCATTATTTACATGCTTACCTGTACATGATTGCATTGAAATTGTCAAGAGAAAACTAACTGAGCACGACCTACCCATAGAATATGCAGAACTACTAGAACACTGCCTAACATCTGGCTACCTATTCTGGGATAATAAATTCTACATACAGATCGATGGTGTAGCAATGGGCTCTCCAGTCTCCCCCGTTGTCGCCGATATTTTCATGGAAGACTTCGAGGAGAAGGCTTTCACCAGAGCTGTGGCTATGCCGAAGATCTACAAACGGTACGTAGACGATACTTTTGCCGTCCTCCCCAAAAATAATGTTTCTGCATTCCTAAATCATTTAAACTCATTACATGATAAAATCCAATTTACTATGGAGTCTGAGGTCAATAAATCCTTGGCTTTCCTTGACATTTCAGTCATCAGAAATCCTGACAACTCTCTTGGTCATACTGTGTATAGGAAACCCACCCATACAGATAAATATCTCAATGGTAACTCCCATCACCATCCATGTCAGTTGACTACCGTAGGCAAATCTTTGTTACAGAGAGCACACGGCATCTGTGACACTGACCACCTCGAGGAAGAGCTTCTGCATGTGAAACAAGTACTGCGAAGCAACAATCACAAACTCCCACGAATGCGTCACAGAAGCCGCCCCAAGCCTCCTACAGTTGAGCGACAACCTGCCATCTTACCATACATCAAGGGCATCACTGACAAAATTGGCAATATCTTAAGACGAGCTTCAATTAAAACTTACTTCAAGCCGCACAAGAAGATTAGCCAATTTTTAAGACCGGTCAAGAGCAATATCCCCCTACAAGATGCAGGTGTTTACAAGCTTGATTGTGAATGCGGGTTATCATACATTGGGCAAACAAAGAGGAGCATCGGTATCCGGATAAAAGAACACATAGCTGACATGAAGAACAGACGCTCGACCAAGTCTGCAGTTTGTGAACATGCTCTGGACAAACCCAACCATTACATTCGATTTGATAATCCACAAATCCTCGCTAGAGAGACCCGGTACATGCCAAGAATGTTACGCGAGGCTATTGAAATTAAGAAACACCCAAATTTCAATAGAGAAGATGGTTGGCAAGTACCACCAGCTTGGGATCCAGTCATTAAATTAATTAAATCACAAGGCCAACGCCATACTGCAAGACCTCTGGACACCGTGAGCGAATACTGCGTGCATAGGGAATGTTATGATTAAAAAATTTCAGACGGTAGTTCAAAAAATTTCAGACGGTAGTAATAATTTCTTAATAACTCAAGTGACAAATAAAATCAATTAGTCACCCCGTGACCACGTCCACTGCAAAGTGTTCGAAACGTCGGGATATAAATCATGTCAAATATACGCGATTTAAACCGTTAAAAGTTGTTTAATTGCAAGACTTGTAAATGTTATTTTTTGGTTCAATGGAAAATTCCGCATCGAGGTTTCTAGAACAATAGCACTAAAGCATTTGGAGATCATTCGTTAAATATCCGTTTACAATTTAAATTTAAATAGGTTTTCAATTTTTATTTTCACTGGAAAATATTTACTGGAACATTTGAGCTTACTCAGTTAGTTTATATTTACTCAGGGTTTATAATAATAAGTTTGGAGGGGGAGAGTGCACGCTGTATTCCCGCAGCCGCTGGGCGCGCTTGACTGGCCGTGTCACCTCTCTCTCACAGAAGACTACTTCTACTTTATTCTACTTCCCCAATGTACCTAAGTACGTGTTTCGGTAGTAAGTGAGATATGCCAGAGATCATTCCCATTCTATCCTATGCTATCCCTGCCCCCTTTCTCCAAATCCATTCCTATGTCTCCAAAGGTAGCCAGCCCATCCGGAAGCGTGCCAACGTTTGTCATTTTCGACTGATATTGGCATGTATTGCGGATGTCTATGGGCGACAGTATCTACTTACCATCAGGTGGACTGTATGCTCGTATGGCGTCTTTACCCATAAAAAAATGTATTAGATAAAGTATAACATTATCTGAGCAAACTGACCTTTTGGCATGAATTTACTAACATTGTTTAAAATTTCAATCTTGGACAGACTATCCAACTAGGCAAGTCCAACTTCAGCAAGGAGGTCGAAAGACGCATCCATTTCAGTTTGGCAGCATTTTGGAAATTTCGTCAGCTCTTCTCATCGCTACCACAATGTTGGACGTCAAAAGCCTTCAATCAGTGAGTCCATCGATCAACCAAAATACATAGATGGATAATTCTTTGTGCCAATACTGTTTTTTTTCTTTATTTATATATGGCAATGGTGCAATTAGCACATTCTGCCAGTGTCAAGTTTTCTTCGTAATTAACAATTTCAGTCTAAAACGTATCCTGTCAATGTCCAGTCCCATCGAATTAAATCAGGAGTCGCTCATTAAAGTATTAGTAGATTTAATGAGGACAGAAGAGGACTCCTTGGAAGCACACGAAAAACGTAGTTCCACGCTTTTATTTGATTATCACAAACACCACGCACGAAAATCACTTTGTAATTCAATAAACAATCACTAATAAGTCACAAAACCATTTTTATAATAATTAAACAAAAACTCAACTTCATTTCTACAGTTTCCGCCAAAAAAAACACAACAAAACTGCGTGATTAAGTGATACCAGTGGCGTAAATAAAATGTTACTGTCGCGAATAAAAGCAGTAATAATAATTACATTTTTTTAAATCTGTGCTTTACTTATTTACCTATAACCAATTACGCAAAAACATTTACTGCGAAATATTACATGATAAAAGCTATTTTGGATTATACAGAAAGAGTTGTTTTTCATTAATTTGTAAAATTCTTATCATAATTTTACAATGACAACAGCGTACTATAGTCTAAATATAGTTGGCCCGAGTCATAAGTTTAAAGTCGCTCAGCTATGCAGAGAGCTATGCTCGAAGTTTCTTTGCGGGATGAGATCCGGAACGAAGAGAGTTGGCAAAGAAGTCTCCGATATATCTCACGGAATTAGTAAGCTGAAATGGATTGGATTTTGCCATTTGGGCAGGCCACTTTGCCGCAGGATCGACAGCCGATGGGGTGGACGAATCCTTAAATGGAGATTAGATACCGGGAAACGCACCACACCAGCCGAAGACCTGGTGTGGTGGACAGCCTTGGGAGAGGCCTAAATCTACCACAGACATAGGCTGATGATATGGTATGGTAAAATGTCCAAAGAAAAAGTTTAGTCGTTTCAAGATTATGTTTAAATAGAAGCATTCTCCAACATCTGATTTATAAGCAAGTTTACGATAAATCTGATTTTCAAGTTTTCTCTTTAAAAATGTTACCTCAAGGATTTATTTATAATAAATTTCCGAATTCTATAACTGATATGAATGATAAAAATACCTTCAAAAGCAGGTGACCTGACTTCCTCATCAAGAAAATTATTTTTTCAGTGACAAATGTATTTTAGTAATGTAAGTAATTTTTAGTTAGTTTGAGTAATTTACTGATGTTCTGTTAACTTTTGCGTTCATTTGAATGTATGTGTGTGTAATCTTTGTTTACATTTGTATTCCTACGAGGTGGGGTTTAAAAAAAAAGATCTTGAAAACTAAAGTCCACGATAAGGTTCCTTTTCCCAGTTAACATTTTCCCTTTTAAAAACTAGCGCACAACTTCGATTTCCAGAACCCTTATTAGGTATAAATAAAATTCCCGCTGAACTAGTTCTCCCATACATCGCGTGAAGGCTCAATCTACCCACGAGAAACTTTTAACGAGTAATGTTGGCTCTGGACTGACTAATTCTCTAACTTGTGGCACACACTAGTTAGTCACCGGAGTTGTTTTTTTCTAACTTTTCAACGGTTTTAAATATAAAAACAAGTGTTCAAAAATTTATGAGTTGATGTACATGTTTGATTGTTTCTATGATTAATGGGTTTGGATGTGAATAAAGGAAGCGGGAGAGGTTTTTCGAAAACTTTTACTGCATATACATGGGTATAAAAACATATCTACACCGTTTTAACACAGAGTTTCTATCATTACATCACACTATATATCACACTCAATACAGAAATACGTATTCAGAAATGAGATATGATGGGAACATTAGTACATTTTACGAAATGTATGTCACGATTTGAAAAAAAATATTTGTAGTAATATAGGATCTCAAAACAATCACTTACTTCTTGGCTCCATCGCAGCTGCGCTGAAAATACTTTAGACCGGAATTTAGTGTTTCTCCTCATCAAGATAAAAGCCAGTGTGGGGCGCGTGATGCGCTCCACTGAACTATTTCCACTGCATGTTGCATCAGAGAAAATGCAGATACTAAACCAAATATAATTATAAACTGCGTGGAACGCAAATGAAAGTTAGGTAGAATATTTTGATTTACCAGTATCTACCATTTTATTTATTTATCAAATGTCCACGTGGGTTTCCTCATCTGTTCCTCACACCGTCTTGTGCACAAGGGATGTATGTCCTTAAAATTTTACTTTGACCAGGCTCGTCAAGGCTCGGTAACTTTTTTAAAGACGGCTACCACAAGCCCTGATTAACTACACCACCATGTCCAACATTGAATGATAAAGGGGCTAGTGACAGATCTACAAGTTTAAAGTACAATAAATTATACTGGAGTGTAGGCTTTCTCGGCCGGTGTCCGTATTAATTGAATCTTCCGGGCTACTTGGCCGAAGTCTTCTGGAATCTCTTCTCTTTCTTCCAAACGTTTCGTCAACAACTGCGGTTGACACCTTCAGTGACATCTTCCACAAAATCACGACTACCCTCGCCCACTGTAAATAATCTTACCGGTGAGCCATAGTCGTCGAGTCAGTTGCGCTCGAGAAGCCGAAGAGATAACATCTCTCCGAAAAGTGAACGCAGCCGCCACTGAAGATGTCAACCGCAGTTGTTGATGAAACGTTTGGAAGAAAGAGAAGAGATTCCAGAAAACCTCGGCCAAGTAGCCCGGAAGATTCAATTAATACAATAAATTATAAATATATAATACTTTTACCTATAGATAGGATTTGATTCAATTTATCCAGTATATCCAATTAAAACTATATTTATTTCGCTTCTTCAAGCACTCAAGTCTGATTTTAAAATGTCCGTAAAACAAAATCGCCAAGTAATAGAGTCCCTGTAAACACAAATAAGTGGTGGATCGACAGAGTGCACTCACCACGACCGAGAGCCGAGTTCACTTGACACGGGCCAGCTTTTAGCCGAGTTTAGTGATGGACGTGTATGTTAGATGTACCGGTTTTTTGGTAGGCGCACCGGTTTTTAGAGTTATCTTATTTACTAAGACGCTATTGTTTATTTATTTATTTTGGAATATAAAACAGTTATACAACAAATACCTTAAAATAACTTTGTGTAAATACTTCACTTGTACAATTTACACTAATGTTCACATATCGTTGAATCACTATTTTTTTAAGGATAAGATTGAAAAGGTTGGAATAGAATCTAATTAATAGGAAAAAGAAACGGGTTACATAATTCTCACGCGCTTTCAAAACACATTGGTACATTTCACAACATTTTTCTGTAAGTTGTAATAATACCTACTCTTTCGAGTATTCTGAAATACCCACCTCCTTGCTACTAAATCCTAACCACTTAAACCCTAGCGATAATGAAAAGCTTAAATTCAAATTTGCTCAAAACTCTTCGATTCGATTGCTTTTTGATTTATTCTGCTGTCTAATTTTCGAACTGTAAAGAAGTCGGTAAAGCCTTCTGTGTCTGTATGTTTTTGAATATCTCTTAAAACGCTTGTAATTTATTGGAATGCTGTTGTATAACAATAAATGTATTTGTAAAAAAAACTTATTGGGAAAAGTCATTTTTAATGGTCTATTTACTGTATAGTTGTGTATGCTATATACTCCGTAAATATATATCTATTAGAATTTCTAATTAAGAATAACAGCACGACAACATAATTAATTAAATAAATAAATGAATTAGATCATAAATTGAAAACAGATATCAGCGAAAATAATTTAAAATATAAATTAAGCAAATATTTCTTGTTCAAATTATAATTTGTTCATTGCTCACGTCAGGTTTTCAATGTCTCGACTGATACTGATACAGCAGTACTTCTATCTTAGACAAATCTTTATGGTTTATTAGAGACAATTATGTTAGTTTTGTACTTATTCTTTGTAAATTTCGTAATAATAAAAAAAAATATTGTGATCTAATAAAAATACATTTTCTTTGCGAAATCGGTACGACGAATTTCTCTTGTGAACAACCCTATTCAAGTGCAAAGAGTGAGGAGACGCGCGCCTGAATAACCTTACGTGCCGCGCTAACCGGTTTTAGGACATAAAACGCCTTTAAGATTTCCAAGATTTTTAAATATTGTATTCAAAAAGCATTGATATGGAAATACAGCCCCTAATGTTGTCGAGAAGCTAATTAGACGATGCGATACTCCTAAGCTAATTAGACGGTGCGATACTCCTATGCTAATTAGACGGTGCGATACTCCTATGCTAATTAGACGATGCGATACTCCTAAGCTAATCAGACGGTACGTTACTCCTAAGCTAATTAGACTGTGCGATACTCCTAAGCTAATTAGACTGTGCGATACTCCTAAGTTAATTAGACGGTGCGATACTCCTAAGCTAATTGGACGGTGCGATACTCCTAAGCTAATTAGACGGTGTGATACTCCTCGTTTCCCCTTTTCTACATTCAATTATAAACGCATTTATAATATTATTAGTCTCCTTGTCACCAATATTTTCACTCCCCTAAAATACTTAAACATAGAATTTAAAATAAACAAAGTATCTGTTATTAATGCTATTCTCCGTATCTTGCGCATCCTGAGCACAGAACCGCTGCTTTCCGCAGGTGTTTTCGTTACCTGGCAACTAAATGCTGGAACTGCCGCCACCAGTCTGTCAGTTGAATACAATGGCTTGTTTCAAAATTATGTTAAGAAATGATTTGTTAGAAAAGCAAAAGGAGGAATGAAATTCATACAACGTGATCACATTTTTTTGAAATGCCTTTGTTTTTATTTATCTAATTACATTTATTTTAGGTAATGATAAATAGGTACATATATTTAATAATGATTTGTCAATAACCAAATTTTTATGCAGCTCTAACATGTTTGTTGTAAATTATCTCTATTTTTATTTTGAGGTAAGGTTGTCTTCTTTGGTTGTCCTTTGGTTGTATATATATATATATATATATATATACCTATGATACTCAATACTCATACTCAAACATTGTGATGCAAAATATATCTGGGGCATGTGTCATACGAATATTTATCACAATCCGCATTGAGTCCACTATATTGAATTATGTCTCAAATATAACGTACTATAACATGCCTCTCCATACCGGTATCCTGCTATGGGACGTATTATATCGTATACTAAACATATCCATTTGTAGCAACACCTACTTTTGGTATTGGGGACAATAAAAGCTCAACTACATGGACAAAACAATATTCGGGTCAGAAATAGGCAAGCGGCCCGTAACGTCCATAATGTCCCAAAACGGTCCATTTGAGCTCATATATGCCCATAACGTGTCGGGGACAGCGCCGCTTAGCCATCAAAGCAGCATGACACGAACTATTTAATAAAATGTATCTGTAGCGTGGTCGGGCACACGGCTCACAAGAATTACGAACAAATAGAATAGATTGAAATGGAATAGAATATAATTTATTTCGTTTCCATCGCTCGCTGTAGTCATTTCGACCCCCTAATGGTCGCTGTCGCCCCCGTCTTTCTCGACTTACGATCGAAATGATGCCTGAGTCCACAGAGTCCGTCCGGTCAGTACCATTGACGCCGATTTCTCTCTAGTGGGTGTTGTACGCGCCAAGCTGCTTCTATCCTAGTCAATATACATAAAAATAGGTGTATATGTTTTTTTTATCTGTATACGAGTATATATGAATTATTTCACTTTTTAAAACTACACCGTCGATCCTTTTTCTCTGTAATCTGATAGTTGACTGGTAGAGAATGCCTTATGGCATTAAGTTCGCCTCTTGCACTAATTATTGTGCAATGAAGTTTATATAAATAGACACTTAACTAAACATAATTAATTGTAACCAGCCTCCTTATCGTCCACTGATGGAGACGGGGTCTCCTCATACACACTGTCTTGTGCATGATCTTAAAACTGGATATGTGATCTTAAAACGACACGCTGGGTTCGTGGAAGCCCAGGAAGGTTATGGCTCGTGGAAGAGACACGTGGGTTGGCGAGTCAACTTTTTTAGAGGTGAGGTAGTTCCTCGGAGCTTGTGGTAGCGACTTTGTTATCGCTTAGTCGACATTTACGACACTCACAGGAACATATGAGGCAGTGCTATACGGGCTGACACCACACGGCCAGCCTTAGATGTTATCTTTTTTTTTTCTATTTATAAAAAAAAGGCGGCTGACGAGCATACAATCCATCTGATGTTAAGTGTATACTGACGTCCATCGATATTCGCGACACATGCTAACATCAGTATAGAATGAAAAACGTTGCCCCCCCCCCCCCCCCCCGGATGCCCTGCCTACCTTGCAGATTAAGGAACGGATTGGGAGAAAACGTCGGGAAAATGGGGAGGGATAGGATGGGATGAGAATGGGCTCTCAGATATCTCACTCACTACCGAAACACGTACGTACATTTCAGAGTAGTTTTCTGTGAGAGGGGTAACGTGGCCAATTGAGTGCGCCCAGCGGTTGTGGGAATGCAGCATACAAAACTACTTTTAATTAGTGCTTAAATTATAGCTGTAGACTACTCAGCTGTGGATTAGACCTTGTTTATTTACGTTTATCGACGTTTACGTCCCTGAGTACGCATACGACAGAGGTAGTGCGACACGTCTCATCTTGCAGTATACTTTTACGAGCGCACAGGTCGTCATCATGTTATTAAGATGCTGATATCCTGCCAGGATTATAAACAGATATTTGCCTTACTATAACAGAACAGGTTATACTCACAGGTTTAAAATTAAAATAATATTTAGTACCTATAACTATTATTTTCTTTTTTTTTTGGGTTTTGCGTTCTAATATATGCTATAATAAGATACCATTCTGTAACATCATAGAAGATAAACTTGTGGGCATTAGCAACCACCACACGTGAAAAGCACCACAAAACGTTAGAAGAGATCCGTGGCAGATCTAGAAAACGGGAGGAGCTTGAACCATAGACTGGTCGTCAAAATCACAGAGGATTAAATGGAGTGAGGTCTTTGCCAATCAGTGAGTCAATTTAGGCTAATAATTATAATATCACCATACCATCAGCCTGTGTCTCACTAATGTCTCTCTTTGAATACCTGGGAATATTTTAAGGTCCGCCATCACACACAGTCTTCGGCTTTTCCCATCCAGATAAGTCATTCTATCTGTCTTGAGCCCACTTAACCGGGGGATATCTCACGCTTCGTTTTCCGGTACGTAGTTTTCATTCGACTACTCTGTAGCGTATGGTAATTATAATCTGCATGTTTCCGATAATGCAAAAATAATATATATTTTGTACAAACGGAGATGCAGATTATTATTGTATATAGTTAAGCTGCGCACGGCAGCGATGCGCGATCGCTGATAAGAGCGAGCAGTCGAAACCACCGCGCGGTAATGTAAACACGAGACTACCTGTTAACAAAAAAGTTAAAATTTTGAGTGGCGTTTTATTTCTATTAAAACTCCATTCGTTTAATTACACAAATTGCTAAATTGCATCAATTAACTTACTATGTCAATCCAAGTGTAATTTATTCAATAAACTAATATAGTAGGCACTTATACAAGTACATTAGTCTTTGGACGTCGAAGTGCCTAAATAATTGTCATGGACGTATGTATAGGCCATTAGAAACGCCTGAATGTGGGATATAACTCACACCATACATTTGGTCGGCGGTTGGCATAATAACAAATAAAAAGCGGTGAGGAATCCATATGAAAATACTCTAAATGACTCTCGCGCACACAGATGTAATGCTGTCAATTAAATCAATTATTGATGCACAAATAAATCACACCACACTTGCTGGCTAACATTAAGAACATTAGATTAGATCTGAGACACACTAATATAAATACATCTCTTGTACCTAACTATCTTATACAAATATATGTTTATCAAATCGAATCAATGTGCGTATACGGACTATAGTTTTATTGAAAAGATCCTATGAATAATACATGATTTCTATATTTTTTGTTACTTAGTAATATGGGTATTTCAATCTCGATACAACCAGATTTTGGACACGCATTTAACAAATAAATTCATTTCATACCGATTTCCCTTAACTCATTATAATCCTTACTGGGAGGAGAGAAATTCTAAGTTTAAAATAGTTTTTGTACAGAAAAAACTAGGGAAACAGCAACGTTATTTTAGAGGACCTCCACGAAGATTCGCTACTGTATTTACATTTGAAATTTATACTGTGCCATCGACCAATAATGGTCAAGCCTGACTTGAAATGTGCACCTAATAATGCCGGTATTAGTAACCTCAAATGGTAGTGTAATTTAGTTCAATTGATTTAGAATTATTATACGTCCAAACTGTTCGGACATGAATCAGCCAGGTTCAATAGCATGAACAAACCAGAATAGTGGCCTTATTATCGTGGGGTCAGATCGTAATCGGAACTTCAATATGGGTTGTATTAAAACGGACAGCAAAAAAATACTAAACGGGCAGTATATAATGATAAACAAAACAAACTATTTTTAAATAGCTAAAATAAACAATTTTTAATTACTAAGAATGTCAACAGAAAGTTGATGGAGTCCCGCTTTGTGCGACATTTTTATTCTTACCTTTAAATTTGCTGTCATCCACTTGCTGCCATTTGCACTTGTAAATTTGTATCCAATGATTTTTTCCTAAGACACGATAACAAAATGCTTAACTAGAAGAAGAACTTAAAGCAAACAAAAACTTTTTGGGTAAAAAATGTTGTTCAAAAACAAATATCACTCAAAGCGTAACTCACAAACAGCGAGAGTTGGCGACTTGTTTAGAAAATGAACATAATCTAATAAACTGACCACGTGTCTTCAACGCAACTTTAACGAGTTTCAACGCAACTCGACGTTCAAACTTGTTATGATGTAGTTAGGCGCTACGCGTGACAACTTGTAGTTTCATTCGTCCTTATTGATCATTCTGTTATAGTACCGACCGTGTTCCGGCTTCCTCGTGCATATTGTCTTGTGTATGATGGATATATGATCTTAAAATATGATATATGAGTCGGTGAGCTCACTTTTTAAAGGTGATGTTGTTTTCATGACAGTTTTTTTTATCTTTCAGTCGCCTTTTAGCCACAAGAAGAAATTAGGATGACGGCCAACACCATTCGGTTAAACACGAGCACGCAGACCAGGTTATGTCTAAACTAGGGGACCAGGCTGAACTAAGCTGAGTGGTCTGTACCTGTAACCTTCAGCGTTTAAAAAATATTAACTTTTGTAATGATAATACACAAAGTGGAGACGGGCTACCAATTCATACGCTCTCGTAACAAAATATAGAAATACCATCGAATGATAACCCCGGATTGTTTGTAAGAATGGATGGATCCCAAGAGGTTTGGCAAGCTGCGATTGATTATAAGCCTGAGTTATAAACGTGTGGTATCCCCGTGGAATTCCTTGTTATTAAACTAGAAATAACAGAAGAAATTCCTACAATCCCTTTAGGGTTTGTTTTTTTTTTATAGAAAGGAGGCAGATGAGCAATCTGTTCGCTTGGTGGTAAGACGATACTGTCGCTCACATAGGTCGTGCCAACGTCAGTTCAGAATGATATACATTGGCATACCTCGTATATGCTGCTTACCATTGAATATGAATATAGGAATGGATATGGAAAAAGGGCTGGGAAAAGAGAAATAGGAACTTACAGGCTAACTGTGTAAATTAATCCAAATAAACTCACGGGTAACAGTTGAATTTTACATAGCCTCTTTTGATTATCCTCGAGATATAAGGAATTTACTAGTCAGACTTTCGTTGTTAGTAATGTCGCCAATTCGATTCCGAATTATCTGATCACAATATAATCCAGCAAATCGGTAACAAAAAGTAAGTGCCTTAGCGAATAAGACATGAATCTGCGTCTGAAAATTGTCTGGGATTTGGTATTACCACATTATAGATAAACTAACCGTAGGGATACTCAGCATTATTAATGAAATATGGAGGATCGATTGATTTCCGTCGCTTGTCGAGAACCAGCTTTATTGATTCTTAGCTAGTTTACGAAGTAGTTCCGAGACATAGCGAGCGATGGCGCTATCACGACAATAGATAAAATTCTTAACCGCAATTCCACCATATACGCTAATAAAATTTCTACTGCTCAGGTCATAATAAATCACCGCTCCCACGATTTAATATTCAATTATGAATATTTTGCTGAATTCCTTGTTGCGTGTTGTGTTGGTCTGTGTATATATGCCCATCGCAAAGAAGACAAGAGCCGGCGCCGACAGAAGACCAGACAACCTCGGAGTACAAGAAGATACCTTTCAGGTTAGTGAAGCTTCATTATTCTCCGGTTACAACGGTTAATCGATATGTTTCAAGTTCTATGCCGCTAATTAGAGCCCTAACTAGCCCCCTAACCCAAACCCTCAAAAATAATAATAACTCTCTAAACTCAAATTAAATTTCTCGCTTTTTTGTCGCACCAACTTTTTGTTGGAACAAAAAGACTCCGCTTTCAAGGCTAGCAGAATTTCTTTCTTTTTTTATAGGGAAATGGGCGGACGAGCAAACAGTCCTACGTGAGGGTAAGTGTTACCGCCGCCCATGGACACCTGCAACACCAGGAGGTATGCGGGCACGCCGCCAACCTTGCAAAATCCTATTCACAGCTTTTATATAATAGCGTCAGTTTGATCATAAAGCATACGTCAGTGTAAGAGTAATCGAAACTTCACCTCGAACATAATATAATTTAATCCGTTCGTCGTTTTGTAGCCTTTAACCTTCAAACAAAAGAAAACAATAAAAAGTCAATGGTCAATTGTCATTGTTAGAATTAAATGAATTAAATCAAAATTGAAATATTTTGAAATGTGGCAGTAATAAAGAGCTTAGGAATAACAATCATATTGTACAATATAGAATATTGACGTCATTCTTAAGCACATTATATCCAAGGTATTATGTCGTCGCCGAGGGTAGTGGAAAATTATCTGTTCTAATATGAAACACGCGAATTGACGTTTTGACGTGCTAACCACCCATATTTGAGTTTCCGCTCTGACTTTCTTTTTCGGTATGACTAAATTCTTGTGGCCCTAATGGCTTTTCAAGAGTCACCGGACATGTAAAGTTGTCCGGTAGACAGACGGAAGGAATGGACCTCAGCTTAGGGCGTTGCTTTAGGAGGGTACCGCGGGATCGCGAGTCGGTGAGAAGCGCCCAGGCACGTGCCGATACCTGGTAAAAGAAGTCTGAAGGCCGGACTCGCTCAGACGTTTATGCTTTAAATGTTAAACTGGCTATACTGTATGTCTACGTAAACAGCAGCGCGTCAGTGTCCTTGACGCGCACTACAGACATATACAAAGATAGCATACCGTCTTCTATTTGGCCTGTGATATAACTAACAATCGTCTCTTCGACAAAAATGAACAGTCAATTTCGGTCAAAAGCTCCTTCAGTGGCCTATAACCGATTGTATTTACATTCATAGCCTATAACTATACTATTGTGGTACAGTTTTCTTGGAAATCACTATTTCTGCCCAAAGGTTTCAAGTCGTTATAAAAAGCCTTATATTCTTCAAAGCCTTATAAAAACGTTGAGTTTTTATAAGGCTGTTTGAATGGCTGTTTCATTTGTTCAGGTTATTTTCTTTCTTAAAAAAAGATCAGTTTTTGTATGTGGCCTTTTCACATGAATAAAATTATTGAAGCTACTTTCCTATCTGATCAATATATTTTTGTTTACAGTAAGAAGGTGAGCACATAGTCCATCCGCGATACATGCCAACGTTGGTATGCCCCCGGATACGCTGCCTACCTCCGGAGATTTAGGAAAGCATTTAAAAAATAGGGAGGGATGGGATAAGAAGGGATAGCAATAGGCAATATCTATTGAAATATAAACTGGACTTTTGATTTTAGTCATGTCTGTAAATTGTCTGTGTGCGTTTTCCTGGTCACCTTGACAAGCGCGCGAATACGATCAAAAATGTACAGATTCTGTTTTAACAACATGTAAAAAAGTGAGCGACTGAAAGTCTGAAAGCCTCCACAGCACACAAATTATTTTGTCTTTTCTGTCCTGTGCATATGTATTTCTGTTTCATATGCATCATATCGATGCATAACGATAACGATATCGATTATAACAATCGTTAAAGCGATGAAGATATCGTTTTATAAAACACTTTTATTTAAACGAGTACCAAAAAATACTAAATGGGAAGCAAATCAGCAAAACAAACTATTTTTAAATAAATGAAATAATCTTTATTACAATTACTGGTAGGACTTTTGGCGGGAACTCGAGAAGTGAAGTTGAGTTTTTGTTTGATTAAAAAACGTGTATTAGTTTTGTGGTTTAATAATGATAGTTCATAAACTTCAAAGTGTTTTTCGTGCGTGGTGTTTGTGAAAATCGAATAAAAGTGAGGGACTACGTTTTTCGTGTGCTTCCAAGGAGTCCTCTTCTGTCCTCAGTAAACCTATTTTATTGAGCAACTCCTGACTTACTTCGACTGGACTGGACATTGACAGGATACGTTTTAGACTTTGAAATTGTTTATTACGTAGAAAACTTGGCACTGGCAGAATGGGCTAATCGCACCATTGCCGTATATGAAGAAAAAAACTATTGATATTCATATTGTGGTGGTAGGCAAGAAACTTACTTGGAGATAGAAGAAGACGTCTACCGCGCTGGTTCAGTTCAGAACACCACAAAATCCAATTTGCGTCGGACTAGGAGTAGAGTTCTTAAAACTTGCGGTTTCTGAAAGTGTAAGCGTTGTTAGTAGATTTCTAAAATCAAAGCGTTAACTGGTTGAGCGAATGGACGAATGGATTGTCGTCCGTCTCTTTATGTGCTCTGTCTTAGGTAATAGGAATAAAAGAGATGGATATATATGATATGTTTTTGAAGAACGTAATTGAATGAAATGTGTTAAATTGAATGTTTAAAAATGGCGTTAACGACTTCTAACCAAACTTCAAATTTGCTGCCATCGATTTGCAGCTCACTTTCTGTATTTCGACTGCTAATTTAATTACTAATTCTCTTTATAAAATAAATCTTTCCTAGTGTTATTTCGTTCACTCGATGTTTCCTAAAGAATGGAGGCAGAAGACTTATACAGTGGCTTATAAATGCTACCACTATGCGAATTAGTTCCTAGCGTCCCGATTTCACCACGGGTTTCAGCTGAAAATCAGCGCTGTGTGTCGTCACAGACACATTGATCAAGCTGAGCTTGGCGCCCATTCAGGGCAGTCACAGGACACAACGACACCAACTACGTCATTTCTTTTCATTTTCCGAAAATTTCTCTGTTGTTATGTGCATAAATATATGAGTTTGTATTTTCTTTAGTAACTGTTTACTGAATAAATGTTATCTATCTAACTATGTGCATTTGACGGACTTAGAGAAGAAAATCATAGATTTTCAACCCGTCTCGACTCTCCGGTAATTGTGGAAACTATCCTGTCCTCGTTTCTACCTACCACACAACATTGCATTCATATCGTAAGAAAGATATTCGTAATTGTTACAATTCGCTTTTCGTATCGTAAGAAAGATAATTGTGGCAATTCGCCGAATAACAGCAGGCTTAACGCGGTGGATGTGACAGCACAATATGATAAGGGTTGCGGCCGGTTTTAAGGCTTGCGGTAGATAGAGCGACAACGCACTAGCGTGCGGAAACGTTGCAAGATCCTCTTCCCCAATGTGCGGTACGTGTTACGGTACGTGTGAGTAAGACATTTCAGTGCTAAATGGTAGCGCTCGTTCCCATCCCATCCTATCCTCTCCATTTTCCCAACCCTTTTCCAAACTCATTTCTACATTTTCAAGAGGCAGCGCATCCGGGGGTGTGGCAACGTTTGTCATTCTGGACTGAAGTTGGCATGTACATAGCATGTCCATGGGCAACAAATGTTGACCTCAAATGTGTGGTATAATTTTTTACGTTTTTCACGTGTTTAACCTTTTTATTTCACTCAACGTTTCAGCTGGATTGCATCAACCATGGTCACGATTTAACCGAAGAGGCGGGTAGTCAAGTAAAATAAAAATGGTAAGAGTACGAGTTAAAACCCGTTACAGTGTGGGACGACTTCGGGAAACGTGGAATTGAATTAAAAGAAGTGATCAATTGAATCAATTGCAAATTTCGGTATCACATATTCAATCCAAATGATATTTCCTCTCTTAGACAGGTTTACCATATTATGCTTTACAAGCAGTTCTCAAACACCTTATATCTTCATGGCTATTAAGGCTGTTCAAATCCTTCTCAATACGAAATTCCTAAAAGTGGGCATATGTCGCAGATGTTTATGAACTGCATCCGCTTTCCATCGGGCGTATTACAAGCTTGTCTGCCACCTTATTTCTTTAAAAGACCTGTAAAACTTGACGTTAAATACACAGGGCCGTATGGTGTCCGGCTTTGGAATATCACCACCCATCTCCTGCCGTGGGTGTCGTAAAAGGCGATTCAGGAGTAACACAGTCCTGAGGAGCTACACCACCTGTAAAAGAGTGGAATCCTCAACATGGCCACGCATGCCCAAGACTATGTACGGGAGGACGCCCATGTCCAGCAGTAGACGATATAAGGGCTGGTTACGATTCTCAAGTTTCTTATTAACAGACGCGAAAGCGCCTTTGCGTTTTAAACGCGTGAGTGGGTAGTACAATAATTTACAATGGGTACAATCTACCCTCTCACCTGCCTGACAGGTTTAAGCGGTATCGCCTTCAATGTAGCCCTTCCGGGTGTTAAAGAAGAATTTTGCCTAATCAGATTCGCTTATAATGGAGTTTGTAATTAAAGGTATATGTGAGAAGGGTTATTAGAAACTTTAGAGTCGATGGTCCAACCGAACAAATGTTATTTAGAATAACAGTGAAATAGATAGCCAATGTCAAGTGAAAAAGAATTTCTATCAAGAGTCTTTGTTTTTATTTGATTATCACAAACATTGCGCGCATCTTGACGCACATTGAAGTTTAATAAAGTATTTACTTTAACCACAAAACCGAGTATATGATTTTTATATTATCAAACGAAAACTCGAACTTTATTTCTCGAATTCCCATTAAAAATATATTTTTTATTATATCTTAATATATTTCATTGTATAAATGTATTTTTATTTATCTACGTATTTTATTTTTGTAGCTGTATATTGCCACATGTATGTATTATTATTATTTATTTATGCATGTACTACACACGCCTGTTCTGTTCCGACTAATGTCCCAATTTCAGAGGTCTGCTGGAAGAGATCTCCACAGGAAATAAGCTTACCTTTTGTACATCTTCTCGTATTTAATTATGTGTAACTATATTGTTTTGTCTGTACAATAAAATTTAAACAAAATAAGTAATATTTAAGAAACAGCGGAAATATTTGCTTAAGTACCACAATTTAAGTCCATAAAAACAAAAGTAGGTCATGTGTTGCGACAGAGACAAGAATAAAATTACATAGAAGTGAACGCAGCTCCACAAAAATAATAACAGAGCCTGAAAGTTTGAAGCCCTGTCATCCGTCACGTCGCTGAGAGTAATTTGGGGTGGGGGGTGGAACTTCAGCGCGACGTGACTTTTATATCTGCCTTTATTTTAAACCCCACAATTGGGCGCGAATTTCACTGTACTATTTAATTTTTGGGTGTCAATGACCTCAGTAAGCGTGATTTCACATTAGATGGCTAAGCGACACCGCTTAGTCTGCGACACTGCGCTGCTGCTGCCAATATTATAATTAGCAACGCGACTGCAAGTACGTATTGCTTTTTACGTTTATTCTAGCTTATGCTGGCTTCTATTGCTTATGGCGTATATTCTAGAGTCCACAACACAGAATAATCAAATGACGGATGAGACTGTCAGCCAACATCAAGTCTGTACGTAAGGAAAACTCCTTGCAAGAGTTCCTACTCCTCACATAATT
Organism: Sesia apiformis; assembly: GCA_914767545.1. Lineage (NCBI taxonomy): Eukaryota > Metazoa > Arthropoda > Insecta > Lepidoptera > Sesiidae > Sesia > Sesia apiformis. The sequence goes on from OU611964.1 coordinate 2,325,531, forward strand.
CACATAACTTTTTATGTAAATTTTAATCAATCATATTCTCTGATATATATTTTTTTTTCTTAAATATATGTTTTTCTGTTCAGTTATACTTTATGTATTATAATAGTATGTATGTATATGTATATAATAAATGTGCGTTTATATCAGACTACTCAGAAAGATTTGCGGCAAAAAGTATTAATATCTATGGAACACTGGCTAGTTTTGACGTGAATTGAAACTATGACTATCTATAACATAAAACAAAATTTCGTGTCTCATTAAAAATGGATATTCCACGGGAACATTTCGGCGCTGAGAGAGATTTTGTATGATTTTAAATATTAATTGAATTTTCCGGGCTACTTGGCCGAGGTCTTCTGGAATCTCTTCTCTTTCTTCCAAACGTTTCGTCAACAACTGCGGTTGACATCTTCAGTGGTGACTGCGTTCACTTTCGGAGAGATGTTATCTCTTTGGCTTCTCGAGCGCAACTGAGTCGACGTTTTTTTTTTTTTTTTTTTTTTATGTTAGGAGAGACTATCAGGAAAACCCTGCATTGGACACCTGGCACCATCTAGTCTAGCTGTGCCAGCCTAGGTGGTGCCAGGTAGTGTCGGACTCCTACCGACTAAAAACCTGATTGCCTCAACATCGTGTATGTCTAAGTTCTTGTGGCCCTAGTGGCCTTTCAAGAGTCACCGGTCGCGTTGATGTAGGGCGAGCGCAGAAGACGCTCAGCCATGAGAAAAGTGTGGGTTGCAACAGCCTAAGGGCTCCCCCGCCGGTAAACCGGCGGAAGGAACGGACCTCGGCTTAGGGCGTTGCATTGGGGGGATACCGCGGGATCGCGTGTCGGCGAGAAGCGCCCAGGCACGTGTCGATGCCTAGTGAAAGTGTTGGCTGAGGGCCGGTGTGTGTTAACGGTGTAACGAGGGGGACGTCCACGTCTCGGCCGGCGGGGACGGTGTCTGTGTGCTGTGTTTGGGTGCAGAGTGAGAACCGCATTGGCAGCGGTGATCGGGTCGTCGGGATCGTCCAGGATGTACTGCGGGCGACGATAGCGCGGAGGGGCACTCCTGTCCGGTATGTAGGTGAGGGAAGAGACAATCAGGGGGTTGGGATGGTTTGGGATAGCGTCATAGTAGCGTCGGGCAGTGTCTGTTATGTATTTGACGATGGAGGGAAGCTCCAAGTCCTTGTGGAGGTCAACGTTGCGCAAGTAAAATGGTGCGGCCACGGCCTTGCGCATGAATCTATTTTGCAATCTTTGGAGGATTGCAATGATGGAGGGAGCTGCGTGTGCGAACACAACGCTAGCATATGTCATAATGGGACGGACGAGAGTTTTGTATAATGTCAACTTATTTCTAAGCGACATTTTACTTCTCCCGCCTACGAGGGGGTTGAGGCGACCGAGCACAAAGGCGGCTCGGTTGCGGACGGTTTTGATGTGTTCTCGGAAGGTCAGTCTATGATCTAGAGTGACTCCGAGATACTTGGTCTTCCTGACGAGAGGAATTGTTTGACCGAAAAGGGTTATCGGGAGAGGGGACAGCTTAGGCCTACGAGCGTTAGCCCTGGGAAAAGGGAAGCACATGGCTCCACTCACCTAGGGCGGTGACTGCGCGCTGGAGGCGTAGAGATACCATACGTGGGTTCCTATCTGAGGCGTAGAGGGCAGTGTCATCCGCGAAAAGGGCGAGCTCTATTCCTGGGGTGTGGGGGATGTCGTTAGTGTAGAGGGAATAGAGCGTGGGTGCTAGAACGGAGCCTTGTGGGACTCCAGCTCTGATTGGGCGGGGGCTAGACAGAGTGCTTTCGACTCTGTAGCGAAAAGTGCGATCGGTAAGGAAGTCTCTGATAATGAGAATGAGACTTTCTGGCACCTCTAGTTGGTACAGTTTATAGATTAAACCGTTGTGCCAGGTAGAAGTAACCGGTAGAAGAGAGTCAGAGGGGGGGATGGAGGCTCGACGCCCCACCTCTCCGTCAACCGAGTCGACGTGGGATTCGTCCACCGGCCGACGGCTAAGGGAGCACTGGGCCTCCAAACTGTCGGCTAGGCATTCGGCCTTCTCTGCATCGTCAAATGCGGGAGGTCCGTTTGGTCTTGTCAGTGGGGGAAACGAGGCTGTATTGTCTGTTTTCATAGACTTCGCCATCCGCCAATAGGCAGTGTGTGATGGCGAAATCTCTGACAACAGGGATTCCCAACTGTGATTTTTGAATTCAGCGATGCGATGCTTTACTTCCCTTTGTAAGGCTCGCATTCTACGCCTATTCTCGTCACAGGGGAACTGAGTCGACGATTGTGTCGCATCGGTATTTATAGTGGGCGAGTATATTATGTATGTTATTATTTTTATGTGTATTGTATACTAATATTACTGTGTATATAACTGGACACGTTATATTTTCTGTTTGATTTTATTTCTGGTTGACCGCTAGAGAATGTTGAAAGACATTATTAAATCCGCCATTAATTATAGATAATAATATTTATGAATAACTTATAGTAATCACATAGGAAAAGCCGGGAATTCACTTTTGTTAAATCATTGGAGATATGAAATTATTTTGCGCTATCTACCTATATAGGGATTTAGCTACATACCAATTTCTGTTTAGTTATAAACAGTATCTGCGCTGCTTAGCCGCCTCGTGTGAAAGCATCGTAACACGTACTTGTACGGGACATGTCATGTCACCATGTTTTGCAACTTGTTTTTGTACGATAATATTTGTTTTTTGGAGGTGAACGACATTCAATATAGATTTTTTAGCGAGGTGGTTGTGTGAGAGGAGCCGAGGATCGTGTGTGGTGGCGAACCGCGGGAGAGGTCTACATCGAGCAGTGGAGAGACATAGGCTGATGATACAATATGGCTGTTACCTTCAGCGCCGGTTGGATGACGATTCAGAAGTGCGCGATAATGAATCCTTATAAAATATTGCAGGGTTAACCTGGATCAGAGAAGTCATAGACTTTACAAGTAGTGTTGTAAATTTGAGCGCTAAACGCTCGAGGGCTGAGTGAGCACTAATGAACCTGGTGGTAAGTGGATACCGTCGACCATAGACATCCGTTATACATGCCAACATCAGTCCAGACTGACAAACGCCCCCAGTTGCGATGGCTGTCTCTGACAAGTCTCTGACTTTCTTACTCCGCTGTATTACTATACGTTACTACGAACAGCACATTCCATTCAAAAACAGATGCTAATAGAACCCCAACTATTAAATATCTATTATTTATATATGTAAATCGGCACGAGTGTACGTACGCGGTGCGAGTGCATGTGGTTTGTGTGAAAATGCTGAATTTTAAAAAGTTACAGAACAAATTTTGTTAGCTTCATTTTTATTTATTACAAACAAAAAATCAAAAAGCCTAACAGTATATTATGAACTTATTATGCATATACTAATAGTTTATTGACCAAAACAGATTTAACTATGTATACACTGCAATACAGATAATAATGGCCATAGCCTTATATATGAACTGTCGCGTAAGACTCAAGTAAATGTATGTGTTGCATAAATTAGGTTTCTAAAACTACCGAACAAATTCTCGACTATGTTAAAGAGAAGAGGTAAGTACTCACAGGACGGTGAATGCTTGACTCCAGCCCCGGGGCACCTCGTTGTGGGTTATGAGCTGGATCGGTAATATTCTCACTACACAGACACCACATTTTTTATTTTAGTTGATTTATCGAGTCTAAGCTTTGATTTTAGTTGATTTAGCGAGTCTAACTGTAACGACCGCACTCGCGGACAGACATCGAACTGTCAGTGTTGCCAAGTTTGACGGAATAGAACGAGGCGGGAAAATAGGAACATAGTCGGTTTTCTAACAGTATGTATGTGTGTTTCACGAATGAAATTTAGTGTTAAGAGGGTGCAGATATTGTTTATTTAACCCCCCCAATTCCGGTTAAGACACTTTGATCGCAAAATTTATAGCTGACGAAAGGAGCCATGAGAAGCGCACTCAGAAAACTTTTTATCGGCCGTATGTGTTGGTAACAAGCCTTCCGTTCCGACCGCATATATCTAAAAATGTATATATATCTCTAGGAAATGATTTATTGCTATTAGGTGCTTTTTTATTCATTTTATCCGGATCTTTAGCTAAACTGAATCTTCGAGTAAAAGTTTCAATTTACCATCTGTTAGTTTTTTTTTGCTTAAGCGTTGAAGCGGATGGAAGTCGAATTGAAAATAATTAGAATCGAAAGATGAAAAGAAGTTTTTGGAAGTTTTTTGTTCATGTTCACCTGAAATGTTCACATATAGTCCCAAACTCTTCTACAATAGATATACTAGAATTTTCCAATAATTTAGTTTGTGACTAATTTTAAGCACTTAATTTTAAGTATAAGTACTTACCCACTTTACTTTTTTTATGGACGGACAGGCGGCCCACGAGATTCTAATTGGTCGCCGCCGCTCATGCATCTTGCAACACTAGGGGCATGCGGGTGCGCCCTTGCAGAATTTTATTCATAATCATTTTGAAAGCTCCAAGTCATAATTAACTGGAAAAACAATTTTTTGGCAGGAACTCTAGAAGTGAAGTTGAGGTTTTGTTTGATTATTGTAAAAATAGTGTATTAGGCGTTCTGTGGTTTAATAGTCATACATAGATTATTAAACTTCAAAATGTTTTCGTGTGTGATGTTTGTGATAATCAAATAAAAGGCTGGGACTATGTTTTTCGTATGCTTCCACTATCGCTACTTCCTCTTTACTGAGCGACTTCTGACGAATGTGCTAATTGCACCATTGCCTTGTATGAAGAAAAAAATTTGGAAAAAGCTCAGTAGAGAGTTCCTTCTCCAACTTTAGGGTTCGCGGCATAAAGTGTCTTGATGACTACGAGATTATAGAAAAAATATCTTATGGCTTAAACGGATATAAATCTGACAACCATGGTAAGCAATACTTACTTTATAAAAAGTAAGCAATATTCTTACATTAGACGCGGAATTTCAGCGGTGCCTTCGAAACTTGGCCGTTTGCCAAATAGTGTCGTTACATGTGTTATTTAATTGAGGATAGCCATTCGCCTTATGTAAACTCTCTATATCCTATTTCGGCTTGGCTGTGCTACGATTGAATCGATTATCCACCTGATGGTAAGTGGATACTGTCGTGGACATCTACGATACATATCATGATCAGTCCAGAATGATAAATGTTGGCGCGCCCCCAGATACGCACGCCACCTACCATTAGAAATTTACGAGAGGATTTGAAGAAAGCGTTAGAAAAATGAGGAGTGATAGGATAGAATGGTATGGGAATGGGCTCTAACGTATCTCACTCACTACCGAAACACGTACGTATATTGGGGAAATAGGATAAACTGGGAAATGCAGTACTTTTTTACAGTAGTGTTCTGTGAGTGCCGGCGACTCCCCCCCGAAATACGTTAAACACATTTTTATGCATTTAAAAGATATTTTTTGTGTTTAAAAAATATGAATATTGAAATGTCATAAAATAAAAGTGAATTGTTTTGACATCAGGAATTATTGAAGCTTGTCAGTATTTCAAAAATCTATATATATACTATATTTATACTTATAGGATATCATGTTTACACAACCAAAATGTTCGCCTGATGGTAAATGACTACCAACACCCAATATAAATCCTGGTTCTGTCACGTAAAGGTGGTCTCGACGGACTACCAGATATACAAACAACTCCCGACTCCATGTAAACACTCCAAATTATATACTTTTGGGAATAAACAGACTTTTGCCTACCCAATCCATCAAACAAGCGCACTACGTGGCGACATTGATGTATTAACCTACACTTAATCATCTAAGCGCATTTATTCTGCTGGCAACACCGAAAAAACACCGAAAACCTTAGTGTTACCCTTAAATCTCCAGCTTTAATTAACGCCTAGGATTTTGTTCGGGTTTTATTAAATGATGCCTCAATTCTATCTCATCAAACTAAAACAGGCTTTAAGTGCTGCAGACATTAGAGTGAATGTTCGCTGCGGTTACTTTTGAGCCTGAACATACCTTCGGCCATGATGGTACTTTGTCAGAGAGACAAATGTTCCTCATACATATCCAGAAATTCACAGTGCGGTTAAGTTACGGGTGAAATGATGTTGTTCGCTTCGCAGACGCGTCAAATTAAACGATTCAAATAAACATTTTGGCGCGAAATGGGGATTGACGTATCGAGGTCGTGTGGCGTTCTCGGTGAGGGACTTAGCGTGTTTGAGTATGTCTTATATATACGCAAACATATTACATTTATCCTTAAACTAAGCATTGTTTCTATGGAGATTTTTTCTGAAATCTTTATTTACATATCACAATTTTTGGAACGAAGTTCCTTTACGCGGCTTGCGGTAGGTGTGTTTCGAGAGAAAATGTAACGTCACGTAAGATTCTTACCCCCTCCATGCGCCTTTCTCTTTCTCTGTGTGTGTGTGTGTGCGTGCAAGTATCAAGAGCGAGACTCAAGCAGAATAACTACTAAATACATGAACTATACAGATTTTATTTCGAATTACATTCGGAGTTTAAGAAAAAATGCGTGAGGATCTTCATTCCTGACGGGGGTCCCCTGACCGCACACGTTTCATTATTTAACATTTATTTAATATTACCAAAGTGATTATAAAAAATAAGAACTTGTTAAAATTATGTACTGGAGAACTTAGCGTGGATATTCAGATAGATAAACCAGGGAACTAGAATTACAGATTTCTCACAGTAATATTTACAAATGTTAGCCGTACTTCAGTCCATTTTAACTTAAATGGGGCGACGAGTCTACATGATCCAAGGTTTTAATCTAGGTTAGTGCCATTTGACGGCTGACGGTCGCTCTGCGAAGTGAAAATGAAATTGCCATGTAATAGACGTAGGTCTTCATTTCACTTTGTCAGTTGAAAGACGTTTTGTTTTTGCTGGCCTTTGATCACAATGATAAATGTGGCTTGGAGTAACTGGATATTTCATTATAGCCACTTCTGAAATTACTTAGACGTGGCTGTAGATTTAATCTTACAAAAACTAATCATGGACCTGTGCTGACTTCGTTGAGGCACAAACATAGCCCATGTAAATCTTCATTAGTTCACCTTTCCAAAATTAAGACGGTAGTTTGTAAATCAGTAAACACACACCATACCATATCATCGGCCTTTGTTTCTTCACTGCTGGATATAGGCTTCTACGAAGGACCAGGCGTGGAGGTTCTATGTACCTCCATACTATTTTATCTCCTCCATACTATTTTATGGTATTTTATGACCACAGAATGAAATAATTAAATATACATATCGTGTGGCATGCGGGAGACGACTGGCGAGAACAGTGTGGACTGTGATGCTATACCGCAAATTGATGATAACGTAAAACACCGTGCGCCTTCTGCGTGCACGGTGTCAACACTGTGTCTATACATAAAGTTTTTTGCTCTTCTCATCCAGTTACGACCTACGACCTACGACCTCATCTACGACTTTCTTCAAGTGGTCAGTTCGTCTGGCTGGAGAACGCCTCATGGTACATTTCCCGGTACGTGGTATCCATTCGAGGTCTCATCTGTCCAACCTAGTTGAACCGACTCTGTCGCCTTCTTGATTGAAGTTGGACTCGACTAACTGGATTGACTGTACAAGATAATTACAGTAATTAAAGTTTTTTCGAAAGAAAAAGGCCGATGGCGGTGTCAGTCAAAAAGGGCGATTTCGGATTTTTCCGAATGTTTAACGAAACGAATCCGAAAAGAAATTGTAATACAATTTTTTTCAGCTAAAGCTCGAAACTAGCCGGAGACATATATGTATAGTTTGTGACGTCGAGCATTGTTTTTTGGACTTTTTAAGAAGTTATAAAGTCATAATTATGGCACCGCCTCGTTGATTTGGTTTCATCTTCACCTTCGACTCATCTTACTTAACAGACTTCGATCTAAATAGTTGAATCTATATAGATTTCTTAAAAACCAGTAAAAAAACTAAATACTATCACCTGAACGAAGTCAGCTAGTCACTAGTGTAATAGATAAGTAGATATATTTATTATATTATACACCAATACATACACAAGAGAAATACGAAAATACAAGCAAAGTACAGACGAAAAACAGACGGCGGCTAATGCAATTTCTTCCAGGCAACATTTGATCGGTAAAGAGAAGTATGTAGACGAATAGGGATAGATGGTACAATGAATAAATATTGTCTCTGTGAACGCGACAGCTAAGCAATATGGCCGCACGCTAATCCACGTGCGGATCCATAGGTTTATTGCTAATAAAATAGCCATATAGAAAGCCTGACTTTATATGCAGAGAATAGCTGCCTTCCGACCAAACTTACGGTTGCCTTGTGTTCTTCCCAGCCTGGTAGCGCTTCTTCTCGGCTTCTTTTTGACTTTCCACTTGGTTTAAGCTTCCTTCGGTACTAGGCAGCGATGCAGCTTAGAGCAGATACACTCGCGGTATAGAAAGGCGTGTGCCAATTCCGGGGTCCAGGAGACCACCCAAATATGTGAGTTTCACAATCGACCGGCGACGGGAGGGGTCGATCGCTGGACTGGTCGGTATGCACAAGGTGCAGCGATATAAAAACGATCGGTGGAAGTGATTATTTAAAAATGTGGGTAATAAAATATAATATTACCCTACAAAATAAAAGCATCAATGTTATTGGCGCGAACAGTCTCTATACATATAAATACACATATATAGATGCATAAATAGATATATGTACATACATACAGAAAGAATTAAGATACAAGAAAATATATAACTCGTAAGAGAACTGTAATATAAAATGACTCTCACACGCAATTTGTCTTTGTGGGTTAACGTCTCATTTACACTAACGAATCCGAACGGAAATAACTCCGAAACTACGTTCCATTTCACAAAGACAAATAAAGGGCCGAATGACGAGTGGGACCAATAAATTAGTGTAGTTCGGAGCGGGTGGTATGCGTGTGCGCAGGGACACGGTGATGGTGGGCATAAATCAATTGTTTTATTTTTTTAAATTTTATTATCTACTGTGGAAATCGAATAAGTTTTTATGTTTGATACTGTGTTGTACAACATACAATTAATCCACCTGAGGATGGGCTATCAATGGAGCATACAATCAACCTGATGATAAGTGGATACTGTCGCCCATACGTTGGTAAACGTTGACACGCTCCCATTAATGTTCTATCGACTGTTCCGCTTGATAAAACATCAATTTAACTGGTTGAGTTTCAAAATCTTCCCACAATTTTATATCTGCAGGTGCATTTAAATCGTTCATTCGGGGGAATATTAAATTTAATCCCACTCGGGCGGTCGGTGCCGCCATAATCGTAAAAGATAATAATCGTCGATGGCCGCTACAACATGGCGTCGGACCGTCCACGAATAGATTTGCGGAGGTTTATGATAATGCTACTCGATTATTGTTTTCGGATGGTTTTGATCGATTCATGACGAGAATTCAGTCGATGCCAGTAGCTAATTAAATTATGGATATTTAATTAAATTGTACTCGTTTATATATTTCTTTCATTTATTTATATATTTTATTACTTTTAATTTGACTATACATTATACATTTATCTTTAATTTAATATGCTATATATGACTATTTAGTTACTAATTTATTAAATAATATACTTTTGTCCGTGCGTCACGGATGGCTCCACTGAACATCAGCGCGGCGACTGACACTCAGTCACGGCATATGCTGAGTTGGAGACCATTTCCGGCATCGCAACACACACACGCATGAAATAGCAACGTGTCATTTTTTCTTCCTTTTTTTATTTATTTAATTTTGTTATTTCTCGTTTTTTTTAATGTTTGTGATTTTCTTTTGTTTTTATTATTGCCTACATTGTTTTTTTCTTTCGGTTACTGTGATATTTATATTATTTGTGTGTTAGTGTGTGTCGGAATAAAATGTTGTCTATTGTCTAATGATGCCAAATGGGCAACAGCAGCTGTCCAAAGATCAGGTGGTGATAGCGAAATCTACTAATTTGTTAGGGGGCGGAAACCTTGAAGCCTAAATTACACCATAAAGTGACCTCTGCAATTCGAAATGCCAGCGCCGCGTTTTAAGTCTCTGGAACACCCGTATAAAAGTCACTATATGAACGATAGCCACAATCTCAGTGCCGTAAAATCCGTAAGTAAGAAATTGGAGGAAGATCTAAAATTGTCGACATAGCTCAAGAGATCAACGGCTGAAGTGGCAGCGGGAACACTATATATGCCGCATGACCGATAACCGATGGGGATACGAGTCCTCAAATGGAGACCACGTGTAGGAAAAATTGCGTGGGGCGCCCTTCGGCCAGGTGTGGTGACTTTCGGCCAGGTGTGGTGCCTTTCGGTCAGGTGTGGTGCCTTTCGGTCAGGTGTGGCGCCTTTCGGCAAACTCGTTAGACTTGAAGGAAGTTGGCGGTAATAGGTGAATGAGAAAAGCAGAATAGCGTAGTGGTAGAGTAGCGTAGTGTAGTTTATTGTGCAAATAAAAAGGCGCTGATTAAAATATGAATTCTTGTTTAAGAAAATAAAGTATAATGCAATGGTAATTTATACGCTGTCCGTTCCGTAAACGAGTGTGGTCGGCCGCCGGCCGCGGCCGATGTATCGTCGAAGGCAGCTGAGCTCGGCCGATGGAATCTGAGGATACCGTAACAGCCTATATCAAGCAGTGGAAAGACATAGGCTGATGGTATGGTACATTCTACAGTAAATATTAGTCATATAGACAGTCCAAAATCAATTTATTCAATTACTCAATATGTGAATAATCTGAATGTACGTTGACAAGTACTCAATTGATGAGATATATTAAATTTAATTCTTTATTGATTTTATTTTCATACGTGGTCTCTTGCTAAGCTAAGACTTCGTAATTTCCTAATGTTATTTACAATATAGAAAGTGAAAAAAAAAAAACACTAACTCAATTTGAACACAGGGTCAGACTATTCGAAGCTGTAGAAAAAAATAAAATATACGTAAATATGCGCCTCGGAAAAGCAACAAAACCACGCAAAAACTGTAATTTGAATACGTCTGTCGCCGCTCCATACATCAATGTCGGACCGAAGAAGACACGCATCGTCTTTGTTGAGATACACACGATCGTAAAGCATTATGGGGCGAATGTGCTGCGTTGTGCTATGATTGTTCTGTATTATATGATGATGATGACGAGGGAAATAAAAAGACACTGGTAGATCTATCAAATCTTACTTAAAATTTGAAATAATTAAATAAACCGCAGAAAATACTGACGTTGTCAGGTTTAGTTTCTCAAAACAATAAAGAAAAAGGGATTTTGTGACATTCTTAGTATAATAATATAAAATTGTTTATTTCGGTTATTCAAAAATGGTTTGTTTTGTTTAACATTATTGACTGTTCATTTAGTATTTTTTTATTTACGTTTGAATACAGACCAATATAAAATTAATAAAAATCTAACGAGTTAGATGAGAGAAAATCCTTCATATCGGTGCTTTTACAGGTGTCAAAAATATGTTACAGCTGCTTAGTCCACGTAGGCGAAGCAGCATGCAGAAGTTAGTTATTAATAATATTTCAAATGCTGAACGATGAGACATTTCTCGCTCTTCGCAACTGTGTGTCGCAACCACACGCTCCTCTGCTTACAGCTGATTGATGACGTCAGCGTTGGACCACAAAGTGAGTAGTTGTACACGGAGAATAATAATCTTGTCGAATGTACGTTGACAATACTTAGTGAACTATTCCGGTATAGTTATTAATCTTAGTATTTTTAGGTTCTTCTAAAAGGTACTAAAAGTTTTCTTTACAGGGAATTAAAAGATATATACTAGTATCTACTTAGTAACTTAATCCATGAACAGTCCAATTGTAAATTGTCTTAATATGCGTGTAAAATAGTGTCCTCAAACTTAAATAATGTTAAATAATACTAAATAGAAATTATGAAATATTACAGCAAGAAGATTACAGTAAGATTAATAGTGTCATTACATATTTTTTTTTTTGTACCAAAGTGGCAGACGAGCATACAGTCCACCCGATGGTAAGTGGATACTGTCGCTCATGGACATCCGCGATACATGCCAACATCCGTCCAAAATGACAAGCGTTAGCACGCCCCCAAATGCGCTGCCTACCTTTGGAGCTATAGGAATGGATTTGGAGAAACGGTTGTTAAAATGGGGATGGATAGAATGGGAATGGACTCTGGCAAATCTCACTCACCACCGAAACACGTACGTACATTAGGGAAATAAGATAAAATAGGAAATGCAGTACATTTCAAGGTAGTCTGTGAGAGAGGGGTAACGAGGCTAGTCGAGTGCGCCCAGCGGCTGTTGGATTGCAGCGTGCACTCTCCCCCTCAAATATGCACAGAAAAGGAAAAAAACATTACTTATTCACTGAACTTATTCATTGATAGAAAAGGAAAAAACTCACGGCTCACTGAACACTGCTATTCGATACAAATGTATTAAAATATTCATCAACATACATAACCATCAAGTGATGTTCAAAACTACGGGATCAAAAATCGGTCGTATCTCTTCAGTATGTAGCTACATAATACGTAAATCGGTTGTAAGCCATTTTTATAAACACCCATTAGTCAAATGTTGCATTCGCTATAATTCCCATTAGTAAATTCATTAATCTTGTAAAAACACTTAGACTTAAGTCATTTCAATGATCGTTTTTTAAATAATGTCAATTTCAGTTTTTTTTAATTGAACTTTAAAAATTTTGCAATAATCGACTTTAACGTTTAAAGATGTTACACACTATTATTTAAATATACTTTCTGACAGCTCATATTTGTCACAGGACACCGACAACCGATATGGTAGAAGAGTCCTTGAATGAAGGCCACGTACCATCCACGTGGATTCTTCAACTTTTCAAGTCGTCGTCGGTCCGTTCGCGGAGGCGAGGTCTTACAATACGTAGTTACCATTTGAGGACTCGCCAGTGTCGGCTTTACCTATGGTGCAAGGTGTGCGGCGCACACGGGCGCAGGGTCTTAGGGGGCTCCAAAGAGCCTGCGTCGCTCGCGACGCTCTCAAAGACCCTGCGCCCGTATTCGCGCGCGTACTATAGGTCGCCAGGGTATTGATTGCACCCGGGCGCTACATGGGCTAGAGCCGGCGCTGGGACTCGCTTACCCCATTGGGTGTCAGTTCTGTGGCAAATATGACCTGCCCATTATGAGTTCTACAACTATGAGCTCGTTGGGTTCTTATTCTGCGAAGAAGTTTCGAGCATAGCTGTGTTCGTGGCTAGCTGAGCGACTTTGAACTTATGTATCAGTCAGGCCCACCGTCAGAGGCCATTTTACGGCACCGTACGTCATTACTAGCAGGACGCACAAATTGAAGGCTTCCGCCTTTCCTGTCACGAATTTGATCGATAATCAAAGGATGATTATAAAATCGAATACCTATAATTAATTCTGAAAAATAATTGAATAATTTTCTTTATTTAAATTACATCTATCTTTAGATTGAGTGTTTTGACATCTATGAAAACTTTGCCCTAAATTGACACTAGAGCCCTAACTTAATTGAACAGTCGTCCTAAATTGAAGAATAAAGTTTGGTTGAATAATTTCGATAATTAATAATTCTTCTTTTCTCTTTAACATCGTAATCCTCACAATTTAGAAATGTGCCCTGAAACTGTAATAAAATAGTAGTTAATAAACTTACTCTGTAAAAATAAAGTTGTAAACATATATTGATTCATAAAGCTAATTTTACGTGTTTAAAAGTAGCATTTCCCAAGAGCAGTACTCGTAAATCTTAGGAGTTAAAGTGAACTAACAAGACAGACAGACAAATGTTCCGCGTGTATGTAACAACAATTTAAATTCCTCGGGGCAACACGACTGCTATAATCTTAGTAGCGAGACGGCAAAACGACTTAATACAGTGTGCAACCGATAAATTTCCAAAACCTGAAAGCCTGAATTCTACTCATAATTGTGAGTTCAATGGCATGACAATTTTCCATTTTTTTTTTAAAGAAAACAGCGAATATAAAACAATAGAAACAGGGCTACTGTAAGACAAATGTATATCTTATTTTTATAAATAAAAGAAAGAGTACCGTAAACTGCCGCAACATTGCCTAAGTTTTACGCTTTTTTAAAGATATCTTCGAAATTTAAAAGCTATTTTCAACTTTTCTATGTACTAAATGAAGTTCAAAATCTTGTCTTTGGGATATCATGGTGATATTACATTATATTACTAAAGGAGTAGATCTGTAACGACATTTAATACCAGGCAAAGTTGGGCTGAAAAATCGCAACTTTGCCTACGTTGTTAAAAAGTATTACAAGACACAAATCCACAAACTCTCCACTCTATATTGAACTATATTCATATATCATGTTAGTGTTTATTTAAAAATCGAAAAAATGTACATAAGTAGCCTAAATTAAAGCCAGGCAATGTTGGGATGTAAATTTTGGTCATTTTCATACATTGACAAAGTCTTGTATAGGGTTGTCACAAATTTAGATGTGAACGACTTTTTTTTTCACAGTGTAATAATTTCTTATACATTATTATTACTTAACATTAACAATATTATTAACATTAACATTATTACTTATAATAAGTAACATTTCTTTAGAAATGGACATAGTTATGAAGAAAACATCCAATCCATATTTTGGGTGAAACGGAGTATTTCGCTCTCGGCTTTAAAAATACCACTTAATTTGTCCTAAATGGTTCGAAAAAGGTTTTATTTAAATGTTTAATGATCAAATAAACAGGCAAATGCTGTAAGCAAAAATTTAATTTAACTAATTTTACTTAATATTTATCAGGGGAATTATAGACTCTATATTGAAAATTAATTGGCCTCGTCGCCCGACTTTAGGGTTTTGTAAAACCTTTTCAATGTCTAGACGTGTGATCTCGGATATGTCTTCCACTAATGGCCAAGAAAATGTTCCCTTGGTGTTCTTTCTCAGATATTTCGTTAAATATGTACCATTGCTTTCATTATGACTTATAATCAAACCAATGTAGTATATATTGACTTTCCTTGCAAGGAATTTAACTAGTACATATTTTCCTACAGTAACGTCATCAGTGGAATCTTCTTCAATGAAATTTAAATTATCTTCATAAAAACTTTCAGTATCACTCTGTGAGTCTACAAATGGGCCATCTTCTGAAGAATCATGCAAAGAAAACGATGAAGTTATACTGTCTGAATCTGACCCTTGCCTTTTGTCTAGTTGTCTGAGTGAAATATTTGATAATATTTTTCTGGGTTCAACAGGAACACAAGAGGTTGGAGGGTCATTTTCACATGCCTTTGTAAATAAAGTGCGGTTATTAGAAATGTATAAGTTCTGTGGTGCTTCGCAATTCACAACCACACCTGGAGGAATGTTTATATTTTGATAAGAAGAACTAGCTTCTAATCTTTCTGTATTCGGTATTGTTGTAAAGTCTTCGGTTGACACAGATTCCCCTGGTTTTATATGGACTTTTTTATTTCTTTTCCTGTTTATGTTATTATTGGGAGATCTTGATTCTTTTAAATAACTGAGAAGAGCATTATTAAAGGTAACCTCTGGTTTCCTATTCTCCACGTTGTAATCAGGTAGTTTTCTTAAAACTTCTTCAGGGTTTAAAGGGTGTATCCCAGTGGCCTTGAATCCATTCTTGATTGTTTCTATTTGATTAATTTTTATTGCATCAATTAATGATTTTAGTAATTCTGGAAAAATACTTTTGTTTAAGGAATTACTGGACGGGTGTCGTACTTTCCAGTCGAGTAGAATATTGCGCCACGTTCTTTTTAAGGGTCTAAAAAATGAGACATCAAGTGGTTGGGTATCGTGAGTTGAATTGGGTGGTAGAAAGACAAAGCGAATATTGTTATCACGACATTTCTCAATAATGCTTATGTTTAAATGCGAGGACAAATTGTCCCCTATCATTACTTTGGGTTCCGGTGAGGATTGTGCCCAGGGTATTATAATAGTATTGAACCAATCTTCAAAGGTTTGATTATCAAATCAACCGGATTTCGATTTATTAAATCTTGTACCGGGCGGCCCTTTTTCACACCAGTTACTCCACAGATTTTCTGCCTTATAAACTACGTATGGAGGAAATAATTTTCCGGACGCAGTGGCCGCGAACATGAGAGATATTGCAGTTTTAGTACTGTTGAGAATTTTATTAGGATACTTAACACCTCTTTTAAAAATGCATCTCAGGCTACCGGGATCATCAGATAAATTAGTTTCATCGTAGTTCAGAATGTGCTCTGGTTTTGCATTAGTTAAACTTACTTTTAGGTTATCAAAATATTCGTTATATTCACTATAAGTTTTTGTAGCCCGTACAAGCTTAATATTTTGAGTCGATCTCGTCGTTAATTTATTTTTGTGCCTATTTAAAAAATTCCTAATCCATTTTTCGCCTGGCATCTTATTATTAAAAAGTGCGGATTTTTCATTTTTTTTAAGGTAGTCATAAACGATTATTCTCAATTCTGAACGTGTTAAAGGACTGCCATAATTGGCGCAAAGAATCAACGCTTCCACAATTCTTGACTCCTCCTCTTCAGACAATTTATTAGGACATCCAACTTTACGCATATGTTTCAGCTTTACTTTATTTAAAATTGTTTTTCTTGGTATCCCAAACTGTTTTTCTGCTTCATATGAATTTAAATTTTTGTTTTTTACCAAATCTACTGCTAAATTTAGTAAGCTATCTTCATAATCTTTGTAGCGCCTGGCACCTGGCTTTCTTCTATGTTTTTCCATTGTGGACCTAAAAATAAAATAATATATATCAACTGCTTAATTAAAGTAATTTTTAAAGTAATACGTAGTAACTTTACCTAATACTTTACCTAATGTATTAGGTATTCGTTTCGTTGTTAAAAAAATATCCAATTAAACAAAATTACATTATAAGGCAAATTAAATGATAAAAAAAATAAAATTATATAATTTCAAAAATATAACTGCAACAACCCTACCGTAGATAAAGTTGAGGTTACTTATTTATCAAACTTATCCCATCTTTGCCTAAGTCTAATTTATTTTAGAACGCTTGACGACAAAACGAATCTAGCAATTGCATTATATTAAAGAAGACTAAATCGATAAGATAACTATATTACCAAAACTTAAACAATATTCTATTTCGACTTACCGAAAAAGTTTTGAGCATCAGTTTAAATTCCCGTCTCCTTCTTGACGTTCAAAACGGCACTGACGTGAAGGTAGGTGACATTAGTACTATGGCGACCATTTTTTGTGTTGTCAGAATATCTTTACAAAATATACCATTGGTTTCAGTGATGCAACATAAATATTTTGCGAGTTATCAGCATATTACTATTTTAGGCAATGTTAAAGACTTGTGGTAAAGTTGCGACGTTTTACGGTATTAAACAAAATTTTGGGCACGCAGTCGTGCTTCCCAAGCACTTACTCCTGGGATTCCACATTTTATAGTTTTATTTTGGGTGAGTATAGATAGCATTAGATATAAAAGTTAGTAGTAGGAATTTACGTCAGAAGAATTTACGTAAAAAGCCGGAAGTAGAACGCTCGTATACTCAGTGCATTCCCAAAGCTTTCTCGATATCACTCCATGTCATTCATATGTGGCTTTCTTCAGAAGTTCTTCAATTTTTCAATTAAATTTCAAGTTGTGTAATTACTATTTACCTACTTCCATAATCAATATAATCATGAATGATTACTTTTAATCATTGTTTAATTTTTTTTTACTTTTAACCACTTTGATATTCCATTTTTTCAGAAAAGAACAAGATATTCTAAATTCAATTTAAATAGCTTTAATGACTACAGAGTACATAATATATGTATTATGAGTACATATTATAATAGGTAGTCGAAAAAGTTCGCGGCCTTTTTGAACGTATGACTTTAGCGTGATATATTTCTGGCAACACTGATCACTGGTGGGAAAGTGATATATCATTTGACAGCTAACTTTTTTGTAATGGCGGCAAATTGAAATTACAAGTTAAAAGATTTATCTTTTCATATTTATTAACAAATTTAAAAGGAAAGTTAATTATACAATTTTTATTCCACAAGTGTATAAATTCTTATAGTGCTCGAAAAGAGATTTGTGGTGTTTACGGAGATGCTTTATCTAAAACTACTGCAAAAAATTATTCAGTCGATTCAGGTCTGGCAATTTTGATGTGAATGGTGTACCTCGCTGTGATCGTCCTATTAAGGAAATGTTGATGTCATCGTTGATAAAATTGAAGCAGATCGACACATAAGCAGTCATCAAATTGCGGAAGAGCTTAGCATTCACCACTTAACAGTTTCAGATCACCTGCATAAACTGAATTTTGTAAATAAGGTGCCTCATGATTTAATGACAGAAACTTGGTGAATAGAATTTCCATATGCGAGATGTTGCTAAAAAGAAATGAAATCGATCCATTTCTGAAGAGATTGGTAACAGGTGATGTGAAGTGGATCCACTACGATAACAATGTTCGAAAACGATCTTGGTCTAAGGGAGGTGAGCTATCACCTCCCTTAGACCAATAGTCTATAAACCAATAGACATATAGTCCCAAAGCCAGGCCTCACTCCGAACAAAGTTATGTTATATGTATGGTGGGACTGGAAAGGCATTGTGAGCTTCTGCCACATGGCCAAATGATTAATTCTGATGTCTACTGTCAGAAATTAGTAAATTGGGAACAAGCACTTGTAGAGAAATGCCCAGAATTAATGAATAGAAAAGGTGTAGTTTTCCACCACGATAGTGCTCGAACGCATACATCTTTGATGACTAAACTAGAATTGATAGACCTTTGCTCGGAAGTTAATGCATCTTCCATGCAGTCTAGACATAGCACCTTCGGATTATCATTTATACTACTCTTAACAAAATTCTCCAAATGTAGTATAATTACATTCAAGGAAGCCTGTATAAATCATTTCAATCAGTTTTTCGCTCAGAAACCTCAAAAATGTTATAGCGATGGGATAATGGCTCTGCCAGGAAAATGACATAAGATTAAATAGACAATTTTCCGTTCAATGAATATTTATGTAATAAAAAAAACATCTTTATTATTTTCATTATAACAAGGCCACGAACTTATCCGACTTAATATATATATACACACACACACACACTCATATATATATATATATATATATATGTGTGTGTGTGTGTGTGTATATAAAAATGAATGTTTCTTTGTTTGTTAAGTATATGTTCCTATATCACTCATCCGTTTGCGATGAAACTTTGATGAGTTGTTGTGCGCATGCTCGCCAAGGTTTCTGAATTAGTACTTGAAGATCACGCGAACGAAGTCGCGGGCAATTGCTAGTAATATATAAAAGCGGCGCGAACCAACAGTATATTGAATACGCTTGCAGAAAAGATGGACAATCCTATGCTCGAACATTGGATGCTTGTTCATGTATACTATACAAATAATTAATACAATAATTAATAATTTTACTGAAATTTTTTATAATCTGAAATAAAGGAATGATTATTATTATATTATATGAATGTGTTAGCTGCACCGTTAATATATCTAAGTATACGCATATTTTTGTTCGTCCAACTAATTTGCTATATGAAGGCGAAGTCTAACGACATCGATCGACCTCGACTAGATACTTCCGGTTCCGGAGAAGCCTTCCGTGGAACGGGACACTTCCTAAACTAGTTACCGAGTTTCATAAAGTCTAACTTCGTCCATATGCTGGATACATGTCAATCTATACTCATACTTACAATGGAATCCTCTGTGGTTTAAGATATAGTGGTCCAGGATATAATCTACACAAAAGTAAAATAAGGGTCACTATTTACATTTACTTTTCACGACTATCGACTATTCCCTTTTAAGTTATTGACTACGACTATTATCCACTACCGAATGCTCTTGTGCTGAGATGTCTGTCATATGAATAACTAAACCCATCAGCTATCAACTTTTGTTCCAATCAAACCAACTAATTTTACCGTACAAAAGTTTACCGGTGTACTTTTTAATTAATTTTAAAAGAAAAAGGCGGCAGACGAGCATACAGTCCACCTGATGGTGAGTCGATACTGTCGTCCGTAGACATCTGCGATACATGCCAGCATCAGTCCAAAATGATAACTTTGGCACGCCCCCGGATGCGCTGCCTACCTTTGCAGATTAAGGAATGGATATCCTATCCCTCATAGGATAGAATAAGATGGGAATGGGCTCTGGCATAATTATATTATCTCACTCATTACCGAAACACGTACGTACATTGGATAAATACGATAAAGTAGGAAATGCAGTACATTTCAAGGTAGTCTTCTGTGGCCGTAACGTGGCCGGTCGAGTGCGCCCAGTGGCTGTGGGAATGCAGCATGCACTCCCCCCCTATTGGTTCTATTCCGCCGGTGTATTCTCAATGAAACAACTGCTATAAGGAAATTTAATCATTTTTAATCAATTGTTATTTTATTTTAATAAATTGTATCGCATGGGTAGGTAATAGGTATTTGTGAAATAAAATAATTTACTCTCCGACCAACCAAATTGTTGTACAGTTGGAAATGAAAAATGGTTGACCAGTTTAGTTGGCCGAAGTGGAAAAATTGGAAATGGAACTATGGTATGGAAGTGGACAATATTAGGTACAAAATACTAATAAAATATTTCATAGAACTACTCCTTTATAAAATATTTATTTCGTATGTAAAGAACACATAAGTATATAAAGAACACATTCTATGGAGATTTCAGAAAGCATTTATATCAAATAACTATTACCGAAACCGTCTACAGTCACCATAAAATCCTTATCATATTTTTAATTATTTTATTTGTAACACCACAACTTTCACACGTGACCTTCTGTAGAAAGAGAGGGATCCTCGCCACGAGGGGGGAGAAACATTGGAAGGTTTAGAAACCGCCACACTTTGCACAAGGGATGTACGGCCTTCAAAAGTCAAGCCATCAAGAGGATTCTTTAGAGGTGGTGAAGACTGTAGTTCCTCAGTGCTGGTGGTAGTCGCTTTGTCATTCTCTAGCCGCCTCTTACAACACCCGCAGGAAGAGGTACGGACTCTATCTCATCTATCTATAACCTCGTCTTTTAATAAGTTTTAATTGCATCAGTCTACAAATCTAAAGTCTCTTGTCAGTTACTAAAATAAGCATTCAAATCTACCCACTCTTCGAACAAAAACACGAGTGCAGTATTTACAACAGTCGTAGTGCCTCAGGAATGTACTACGGCTCGCACACGACGTTGGATTGTCTTCGCGTTGCTAAGAATAAATGGCTACACACGGATGACGCGATCAGTCAACTTGTAATAACACTATTTATTAGAAAATTCATAGGAGTGTCAATTGACTTGCCAATTTAATTTAAAAAATCAAAATAAAAACAATAATAGTGTTTCAGTAATTCACGAATACGACGCCGGATTGGTTTCGCGTTACTAGGAATAAATATGTGGTGTTAAACACAGATTTACCATGTGGCTATAAAATGGCACCACCCGATCTCCTCTCGTGGGTGTCATAAAAGACGACTGAGGGATAATCACAGGCGCTCAGGATCTATACCACGTCTAAAATAGTGGACTTGCCTACCCGATTGGTTGTAACAAGATGCAAGACAATTTGCATAAGGAGACTCATGTTCACGTGTTCAGTGGATACTGATTGCATTGCATATGTATTTCTACATTTAATCGCCTTAAACTTATCAGCTTTTCACTTTATAGATGGAGATGAGGTTTTTACCTGTAAATAAGAAAAAACTTGGAAGTAAATTTTCTTCACAAATTAGCTTTATAATCGCCGTGGCTGTGTGTCACGTACCAAAATAGGGCCGGCGCCGGGTGGTTCGTTTTACTCTTATCAAAATATCTCCATGTCTGGATGGATTATTCCAATTAAGCGTATAAGATGGCCAGCCGTGGAGAATATTCGAATTATGGTCATTTACTAATTACTTGTTTCATGTTGTTCAAAGATGTTTCACGTGGTGTTTTACTGTAAAACAGTAACCGGCCCTTTTATAGTACACTTTTATAGATATAAGCATCTTCAAGCACTATCACTTTATAGATTTTATATTTATAGGCTTCATTGGCACTTTATAGACCTATCTTATACATGAGGGATGTATTGCCTCAAAACGCTGCGCTGGTCAAGTGGGTTGTCGAGTCCACTGTTTTAGAGGTGATGTAGTTCCTTGTGGGAGCGGATTTATTATCAGTATATGAGTGTATATGAATTTCAGTGTGTATATGAGAATGTATCCACATCATTCTCGAAGCCCGGAGCCCTGGATTCTGCTCATGACTTTGAATTAATTGACATATAATGTTGCATATTTTTCGTAAAAAATATCAAATTTTTGGACTTTGTATTTAACAAATTTGTATACCTACTTAACATATCTCTCCCAACACTCGTTACCACATACTGTTTTCCACTTCTCTCCAGTCAATTTTCCTCAGTCAATGCACCTAAGAATTTCTTACTCGTAGAAATATTGAACGACAAAATAAAATAAAAACATTTTAGTGATAAAATCTGAGTCCGTCTGGCTAGCTGCTATTCCTGTAACTTGGCCACAAACAGCGCTAATCTTTGGAGATGTTTTGTTAAAAAAAATATCTGCAAAAATATTGTATGTCCGTCTGTTTGTCTATAGCTAAATTATAAATTCACTTATGTACTTAGTTTGTACCACTGTTTAAACGGGTATTGGAGTACCTATATTAATTGAATCTTCCGGGCTACTTGGCCGAGGTCTTCTGGAATCTTTTCTCTTTCTTCCAAACGTTTCGTCAACAACTGCGGTTGACATCTTCAGTGGCGACTGCGTTCACTTTCGGAGAGATGTTATCTCTTCGGCTTCTCGAGCGCAACTGACTCGACGACTGTGGCGCACCGGTATTTATAGTGGGCGAGGGTAGTTGTGATTGTGTGTGTACCGAGTCTGTTTTTGTCCCCCCCCCCCCCCTCCCCTCTCGTCTCTCTTCCCCGTGAGCTTGATGTCTTCGGAGTGCTGGATACTAGATATTACGGGGTCCCAGATTCTCTTCTTTTTTGTTAAAATTGTTGGGATGCTTGTGGATTTCAATAGCTTCGGAACAGCACTACAAAAACCATCGTGCTGGTTCCGATATGTGGATGACACCTTTGTGATCTGGAGTCATGGGGAGGAAGAGCTCGAACTCTTTCTGAAACACCTTAACAACATCCATCCAAGTATCCAATTCACCATGGAAAAAGAAAGCAATGGGAAGCTTCCGTTTTTGGATGTACTGGTAAGCAGAAATGGAGATGGCAGTCTAGGACATCAAGTGTATCTACATAAAGATTCCAATCATCATCCTAAACAAAAGAGAGCAATGATAAAGACGCTGATGGACCGGGCGAAACGAATCTGCGAACCGATACATCTACAATCGGAAGTGATACATTTAAACCAAGCCCTTCAAAACAACGGATACACAGTCTCCGAAATCAAGAGGGTACAAAAACTAAAAAGAGGAGCCAAAAAAGTTGACAATATCGACACTAACCCAGAGAGAAGCAGGGCTTACTTAAAAGGCGTAACAGATCGCATCAGCAAAATCTTACAAAAGAAAAACTTGAAGACCATTTTCAAGCCTACGAGCCAACTCAGAAATATCATCAGATCAGTCAAAGATCCCAGAGATCCGTTGTCCTCGACTGGAGTATATAAAATACCATGCTCCTGTGGGTCAGTGTATATTGGCACTACAAACCGGAGTGTCAATACCCGTATTAAAGAACATAAAGGCAATTGTCGAAGAGGAGAGACTGAGAATTCAGCAGTAGCTAAACATGCCTTGTCGGATGGGGACCACGAAATCTGCTTCAGGGACACAAAGATCTTGTCAACCGGGAATCATTATTATTCCCCTCTCAATAGGGAAGCTATTGAAATCCACAAGCATCACAACAATTTTAACAAAAAAGAAGAGAATCTAAGACTCCGTAATATCTGGTATCCAGCACTCCGAAGACATCAAGCTCACGGGGAAGAGAGACGAGAGGATGGGACAAAAACAGACTCGGTACACACACAATCACAACTACCCTCGCTCACTATAAATACCGGTGCGCCACCGTCGTCGTGTCAGTTGGCACCAGCAGCTGCATCCGTCCCAAGGGCGCCGAGGACCCCCCTGGCAGTATCCTCCGCGGACAGCTGGGGCATCCCGCGAATTATCGCGGATGCCCTAAAGCGCCGCGGTGGCCTTCCAGGAGGGTCCCCGCTAGACCCCCACCCCCCGCTAAGCGCTTTCCTACGCAGGCGCCCCTGGCCCCCCTTATGTCGGTGCAAACAAAAGCACCAATACCCGCGCCTTCTGCGCAACCCACCCCAGCCGCAGTGCTCACACCCGCGAGCTTCCCCTCGCTCCCACCCAAACCTGCGCAGCAATCCTGGCGCAGAACCACTTCAGCCGCCCCTGCGCAGCAATCTTGGAGGATCACTCCAGCCGCGTCTGTGCCGGCCCCCAAACATAAATCCCCATAAATCCCCAGGAAATAAAAAGCTTAGCTCAAGCGCTCAGGTCCACTGACGGAGACGCTCTAGCCCGTCTGGACCTTGTCTTCAAGTACGAGCACGTACTTAGCGCTCTCGGCCTATTCAAGGCGTGTCCCTGAAGTCCCAGTCTCTGACTCCCCAGTCTCCAAAAACAATTGAATTCCAATGGCTAACACCTTCCGATTCCTACCCCTCCACTGACTAACATGGAGGCCTCGGTCTGTCGTATAGCTATGACAGGTCATCAACCTGTCACTCTGGCATCCATATATCTGCCTCCCGACAGAGAACTGCTCAGGGCTGACCTCGAGTCGCTCCTCGACTTAGGTAACTCAGTCATCCTGGCAGGAGATCTCAATTGTAAGCACCCCAGCTTCAATAGTCAAATCTCCACCCCTAACGGAAATCGCCTTAACAGACACATTGACCTACTCGACTTTGACGTTGAAGTGGAAAAATTGGAAATGGAACTATGGTATGGAAGTGGACAATATTAGGTACAAAATACTAATAAAATATTTCATAGAACTACTCCTTTATAAAATATTTATTTCGTATGTAAAGAACACATAAGTATATAAAGAACACATTCTATGGAGATTTCAGAAAGCATTTATATCAAATAACTATTACCGAAACCGTCTACAGTCACCATAAAATCCTTATCATATTTTTAATTATTTTATTTGTAACACCACAACTTTCACACGTGACCTTCTGTAGAAAGAGAGGGATCCTCGCCACGAGGGGGGAGAAACATTGGAAGGTTTAGAAACCGCCACACTTTGCACAAGGGATGTACGGCCTTCAAAAGTCAAGCCATCAAGAGGATTCTTTAGAGGTGGTGAAGACTGTAGTTCCTCAGTGCTGGTGGTAGTCGCTTTGTCATTCTCTAGCCGCCTCTTACAACACCCGCAGGAAGAGGTACGGACTCTATCTCATCTATCTATAACCTCGTCTTTTAATAAGTTTTAATTGCATCAGTCTACAAATCTAAAGTCTCTTGTCAGTTACTAAAATAAGCATTCAAATCTACCCACTCTTCGAACAAAAACACGAGTGCAGTATTTACAACAGTCGTAGTGCCTCAGGAATGTACTACGGCTCGCACACGACGTTGGATTGTCTTCGCGTTGCTAAGAATAAATGGCTACACACGGATGACGCGATCAGTCAACTTGTAATAACACTATTTATTAGAAAATTCATAGGAGTGTCAATTGACTTGCCAATTTAATTTAAAAAATCAAAATAAAAACAATAATAGTGTTTCAGTAATTCACGAATACGACGCCGGATTGGTTTCGCGTTACTAGGAATAAATATGTGGTGTTAAACACAGATTTACCATGTGGCTATAAAATGGCACCACCCGATCTCCTCTCGTGGGTGTCATAAAAGACGACTGAGGGATAATCACAGGCGCTCAGGATCTATACCACGTCTAAAATAGTGGACTTGCCTACCCGATTGGTTGTAACAAGATGCAAGACAATTTGCATAAGGAGACTCATGTTCACGTGTTCAGTGGATACTGATTGCATTGCATATGTATTTCTACATTTAATCGCCTTAAACTTATCAGCTTTTCACTTTATAGATGGAGATGAGGTTTTTACCTGTAAATAAGAAAAAACTTGGAAGTAAATTTTCTTCACAAATTAGCTTTATAATCGCCGTGGCTGTGTGTCACGTACCAAAATAGGGCCGGCGCCGGGTGGTTCGTTTTACTCTTATCAAAATATCTCCATGTCTGGATGGATTATTCCAATTAAGCGTATAAGATGGCCAGCCGTGGAGAATATTCGAATTATGGTCATTTACTAATTACTTGTTTCATGTTGTTCAAAGATGTTTCACGTGGTGTTTTACTGTAAAACAGTAACCGGCCCTTTTATAGTACACTTTTATAGATATAAGCATCTTCAAGCACTATCACTTTATAGATTTTATATTTATAGGCTTCATTGGCACTTTATAGACCTATCTTATACATGAGGGATGTATTGCCTCAAAACGCTGCGCTGGTCAAGTGGGTTGTCGAGTCCACTGTTTTAGAGGTGATGTAGTTCCTTGTGGGAGCGGATTTATTATCAGTATATGAGTGTATATGAATTTCAGTGTGTATATGAGAATGTATCCACATCATTCTCGAAGCCCGGAGCCCTGGATTCTGCTCATGACTTTGAATTAATTGACATATAATGTTGCATATTTTTCGTAAAAAATATCAAATTTTTGGACTTTGTATTTAACAAATTTGTATACCTACTTAACATATCTCTCCCAACACTCGTTACCACATACTGTTTTCCACTTCTCTCCAGTCAATTTTCCTCAGTCAATGCACCTAAGAATTTCTTACTCGTAGAAATATTGAACGACAAAATAAAATAAAAACATTTTAGTGATAAAATCTGAGTCCGTCTGGCTAGCTGCTATTCCTGTAACTTGGCCACAAACAGCGCTAATCTTTGGAGATGTTTTGTTAAAAAAAATATCTGCAAAAATATTGTATGTCCGTCTGTTTGTCTATAGCTAAATTATAAATTCACTTATGTACTTAGTTTGTACCACTGTTTAAACGGGTATTGGAGTACCTATATTAATTGAATCTTCCGGGCTACTTGGCCGAGGTCTTCTGGAATCTTTTCTCTTTCTTCCAAACGTTTCGTCAACAACTGCGGTTGACATCTTCAGTGGCGACTGCGTTCACTTTCGGAGAGATGTTATCTCTTCGGCTTCTCGAGCGCAACTGACTCGACGACTGTGGCGCACCGGTATTTATAGTGGGCGAGGGTAGTTGTGATTGTGTGTGTACCGAGTCTGTTTTTGTCCCCCCCCCCCCCCTCCCCTCTCGTCTCTCTTCCCCGTGAGCTTGATGTCTTCGGAGTGCTGGATACTAGATATTACGGGGTCCCAGATTCTCTTCTTTTTTGTTAAAATTGTTGGGATGCTTGTGGATTTCAATAGCTTCGGAACAGCACTACAAAAACCATCGTGCTGGTTCCGATATGTGGATGACACCTTTGTGATCTGGAGTCATGGGGAGGAAGAGCTCGAACTCTTTCTGAAACACCTTAACAACATCCATCCAAGTATCCAATTCACCATGGAAAAAGAAAGCAATGGGAAGCTTCCGTTTTTGGATGTACTGGTAAGCAGAAATGGAGATGGCAGTCTAGGACATCAAGTGTATCTACATAAAGATTCCAATCATCATCCTAAACAAAAGAGAGCAATGATAAAGACGCTGATGGACCGGGCGAAACGAATCTGCGAACCGATACATCTACAATCGGAAGTGATACATTTAAACCAAGCCCTTCAAAACAACGGATACACAGTCTCCGAAATCAAGAGGGTACAAAAACTAAAAAGAGGAGCCAAAAAAGTTGACAATATCGACACTAACCCAGAGAGAAGCAGGGCTTACTTAAAAGGCGTAACAGATCGCATCAGCAAAATCTTACAAAAGAAAAACTTGAAGACCATTTTCAAGCCTACGAGCCAACTCAGAAATATCATCAGATCAGTCAAAGATCCCAGAGATCCGTTGTCCTCGACTGGAGTATATAAAATACCATGCTCCTGTGGGTCAGTGTATATTGGCACTACAAACCGGAGTGTCAATACCCGTATTAAAGAACATAAAGGCAATTGTCGAAGAGGAGAGACTGAGAATTCAGCAGTAGCTAAACATGCCTTGTCGGATGGGGACCACGAAATCTGCTTCAGGGACACAAAGATCTTGTCAACCGGGAATCATTATTATTCCCCTCTCAATAGGGAAGCTATTGAAATCCACAAGCATCACAACAATTTTAACAAAAAAGAAGAGAATCTAAGACTCCGTAATATCTGGTATCCAGCACTCCGAAGACATCAAGCTCACGGGGAAGAGAGACGAGAGGATGGGACAAAAACAGACTCGGTACACACACAATCACAACTACCCTCGCTCACTATAAATACCGGTGCGCCACCGTCGTCGTGTCAGTTGGCACCAGCAGCTGCATCCGTCCCAAGGGCGCCGAGGACCCCCCTGGCAGTATCCTCCGCGGACAGCTGGGGCATCCCGCGAATTATCGCGGATGCCCTAAAGCGCCGCGGTGGCCTTCCAGGAGGGTCCCCGCTAGACCCCCACCCCCCGCTAAGCGCTTTCCTACGCAGGCGCCCCTGGCCCCCCTTATGTCGGTGCAAACAAAAGCACCAATACCCGCGCCTTCTGCGCAACCCACCCCAGCCGCAGTGCTCACACCCGCGAGCTTCCCCTCGCTCCCACCCAAACCTGCGCAGCAATCCTGGCGCAGAACCACTTCAGCCGCCCCTGCGCAGCAATCTTGGAGGATCACTCCAGCCGCGTCTGTGCCGGCCCCCAAACATAAATCCCCATAAATCCCCAGGAAATAAAAAGCTTAGCTCAAGCGCTCAGGTCCACTGACGGAGACGCTCTAGCCCGTCTGGACCTTGTCTTCAAGTACGAGCACGTACTTAGCGCTCTCGGCCTATTCAAGGCGTGTCCCTGAAGTCCCAGTCTCTGACTCCCCAGTCTCCAAAAACAATTGAATTCCAATGGCTAACACCTTCCGATTCCTACCCCTCCACTGACTAACATGGAGGCCTCGGTCTGTCGTATAGCTATGACAGGTCATCAACCTGTCACTCTGGCATCCATATATCTGCCTCCCGACAGAGAACTGCTCAGGGCTGACCTCGAGTCGCTCCTCGACTTAGGTAACTCAGTCATCCTGGCAGGAGATCTCAATTGTAAGCACCCCAGCTTCAATAGTCAAATCTCCACCCCTAACGGAAATCGCCTTAACAGACACATTGACCTACTCGACTTTGACGTGATAGCTCCAATGACGCCAACTCATTACCCTGGTAATATTACCCACAGACCCGACGTCCTTGACATTGCCCTATTTAAAAACGTTACCCTACGTCTAAACTCGCTAGAACCCCTCTCCGAGTTAGACTCTGATCATCGCCCCATAGTCATGAAACTAGGACGGCAGACCGAACCACCTCTCCAAGACAAGACGATTATTGACTGGACCAAGCTGAAAGAAGCCCTTAAGACTTCCAGCTCTCCCCACCTCGACTCTATCCCCGACTACCTAACCAGTGCGGATGACACAAACACGGCGGTCTCTGGCCTCGGCAGCCACCTTAAGGATTTAATCCAAAGCTCCTCCAGGCGAGTCCCAGCGGCGAACGATCGCCGCTGGGAGTTGCCTGAGGACATAAGGGAGCTGATATGAGACAAGAACGCAGCCATCCGTGCTTATGACTCTTTCCCCTGTGACGAGAATAGGCGTAGAATGCGAGCCTTACAAAGGGATGTAAAGCATCGCATCGCTGAATTCAAAAATCAAAGTTGGGAATCCCTGTTATCAGAGATTTCGCCATCACACACTGCCTACTGGCGGATGGCGAAGTCTATGAAAACAGACAATACAGCCTCGTTTCCCCCACTGACTAGACCAAACGGACCTCCCACATTTGACGATGCAGAGAAGGCCGAATGCCTAGCCGACGGTTTGGAGGCCCAGTGCTCCCTTAGCCGTCAGCCGGTGGACCAATCCCACGTCGACTTGGTTGACGGAGAGATGGGGCGTCGAGCCTCCATCCCCCCCTCTGACTCCCTTCTACCGGTTACGGTAATAGAAATCCAGGAGATTATCCAATATCTCAAAATCAAAAAATCTCCTGGAATCGACGGAATACCCAACAAGGTGTTCAAAAGCCTCCCGATCCATCTGATCGCCCTCCTCGTGGCCATCCTCAATGCTGCCATGAGAAATCATCTCTTTCCAGTCGCCTGGAAAGAAGCCGTCGTCATCGGCATCCCCAAACCGGGCAAACATCGCTCGGATCCCTCGAGTTACAGACCCATTAGCCTATTGAATACAAGGGCTAAAATCTACGAAAAAGTCCTCCATTCTCGCCTGCTGAGTTACATTAACTCAAAAAGGCTTCTCATTGACGAGCAGTTCGGCTTTAGAGCCAAGCACTCGTGTGTCCAACAGGTGTACCGAATAACAGAGCACATACTCCCGCGTCTCAATCAAAAGAGGCCCTTCCGAACCCTAGCTGTCTTCTTCGACGTGGCGAAGGCCTTCGACAAGGTCTGGCACAACGGTTTAATCTATAAACTGTACCAACTGGAGGTGCCAGAAAGTCTCATTCTCATCATCAGAGACTTCCTTACCGATCGCACTTTTCGCTAAAGAGTCGAAGGCACTCTGTCCAGCCCCCGCCCAATCAGAGCTGGAGTCCCACAAGGCTCCGTTCTAGCACCCACGCTCTATTCCCTCTACACTAACGACATCCCCCTCACCCCGGGAATAGAGCTCGCCCTTTTCGCGGATGACACCGCCCTCTACGCCTCAGATAGGAACCTACGTATGGTATCTCTACGCCTCCAACGCGCAGTCACCGCCCTAGGTGAGTGGTTTGCGAGGTGGAGAATAGAGATAAACCCGACGAAAAGTGCAGCCATGTGCTTCCCTTTTCCCAGGGCTAACTCTCGTTAGGCCTAAGCTGTCCCCTCTCCCGATAACCCTTTTCGGTCAAATAATTCCTCTCGTCAGGAAGACCAAGTATCTCGGAGTCACTCTAGACCATAGACTGACCTTCCGAGAACACATCAATACCGTCCGGAACCGAGCCGCCTTTGTGCTCGGTCGCCTCAACCCCCTCATAGGCGGGAGAAGTAAAATGTCGCTTAGAAATAAGTTGACATTATACAAAACTCTCGTCCGTCCCATTATGACCTATGCTAGCATTGTGTTCGCACACGCAGCTCCCTCCATCATTGCAATCCTCCAAAGACTGCAAAATAGATTCATGCGCAAGGCCGTGGCTGCACTATGGTACTTGCGCAACGTTGACCTCCACAAGGACTTAGAGCTTCCCTCCATCGTCAAATACATAACAGACACCGCCCGACGCTACTGTGACGCTATCCCACACCATC
Organism: Sesia apiformis; assembly: GCA_914767545.1. NCBI lineage: Eukaryota > Metazoa > Arthropoda > Insecta > Lepidoptera > Sesiidae > Sesia > Sesia apiformis. Next base: position 2,357,143 of record OU611964.1, read on the forward strand.
CCAACCCCCTGATTGTTTCTTCCCTCACCTACATACCGGACAGGAGTGCCCCTCCGCGCTATCGTCGTCCGCGGCACATCCTGGACGATCCCGACGACCCGATCACCGCTGCCAATGCGGTTCCCACTCTGCACCCAAACACAGCACACAGACACCGTCCCCGCCGGCCGAGACGTGGACGTCCCCTCGTTACACCGTTAACATACACCGGCCCTCAGCCAACACTTTCACTAGGCATCGACACGTGCCTGGGCGCTTCTCGCCGACACGCGATCCCGCGGTATCCCCCCAATGCAACGCCCTAAGCCGAGGTCCGTTCCTTCCGCCGGTTTACCGGCGGGGGAGCCCTTAGGCTGTTGCAACACACACTTTTCTCCTGGCTGAGCGCCTTCTGCGCTCGCCCTACATCAACGCGACCGGTGACTCTTGAAAGGCCACTAAGGCCACAAGAACTTAGACATACACGATGTTGAGGCAATCAGGTTTTTTAGCCGGTAGGAGTCCGGCACTACCTAGTACCACCTAGGCTAGCCTTTATAAAGGCTTGACTAGATGGTACCAGGTGACCATGCAGGGTTTTCCTGATTGTCTCTCCTAACATAAAAAAAAAAAAAACGTCGTGTCAGTTGCGCTCGAGAAGCCGAAGAGATAACATCGCTCCGAAAGTGAACGCAGTCGCCACTGAAGATGTCAACCGCAGTTGTTGACGAAACGTTTGGAAGAAAGGGAAGAGATTCCAGAAGACCTCGGCCAAGTAGCCGGAAGATTCAATTAATATGGACACCGGCCGAGAAAGCCTACACTCCACTATTGGAGTACCTGTTTTATTTTACTCGATGATACAGCCGGATTGCGCGGAAGGTAGGAGTCACGTACTTAATAACAATTGATAATAGAATATCGGCCGTGTGGTGTCGAGAGCTCAAAAACCGATTATGAGCTTTCTCAAAAAGCTTTTATTTCCTAACTCATTGTACTTTTCATGAAGTTTTGATTGCTTGTATACTAATCAGTTTGTTTATTTTCTTCAATTATTTGTAGTAAAGAATACTTTTTTTTTATATTTGTTATTTAAAAAAATTAATAGCGTCAAAAAATAATAATGTTAAGTGCTTATTCCTGTCTTCAATTTTCAAATCCATTTTTCTCAAAATCATAATGTCGCCGGATAATCAATCAATCGGTTTTGCTAGTGAGACACGATGTACAAAATGATAAGTGTATTCAAGTATAATTTAATGAAAAACCAGATTTGGCTATATAGTCAAAATATCCCTTGGTTAAACCGAAAATCTCTTGAAAGTTGAAAATCCCCAAATCACGGGCATTATCCTGGATTAATGTTAACTGAGGAGTGACAAGGAGGAATCCTTTATAAACTTTGTTAGGAGATTGCTGTCGGTTGAGTGAAACCTGTTATATATTTTTATTTTGGTGAGATTTTTAGCATTAAAGAGGTTAATATTGATCACTATTAAAAGCGGGAGTAGTGGTGTCATTAAGGTATTATTAGCTTCCCCATTAGCAATTAGCGATGAGACCGGCTTTTGTGCATTTCATATGTTACAATGTGCACTGTTACTGTCTTCTTTTGTTTTGGTGTGCAATACAGAGTTCTGTTTATCTATATATCTATCTATCTATTTCCTATTTCCATTCCATCCTATGATGAGATGAGAATGGGCGCTGGCATATGTCACTCACTAAAGAAACACGTACGTAGGTACCTACATTGTGGAAATATGATAAAGTAAGAAATGCAATACAGTTCAAGGTAATCTTCTGTGAGAGAGGGGTAACGTGGCCAGTCCAGTGCGCCCAGCGGCTGTGGAAATGCAGCGTGCACTCTCCCCTACACTTATATTTTATGTATCATTGAATTTTATTCAGATTATTCCAATCAGATAGAGTATAAAAAATAACAATATGATTCATGATAATTCACAAAATAACTCTTCTTCGCTTGGTCGTAAGAAATCAAGCAAAGGCATCTCTCCAATTCTTCTCACGAAAATAACTCTATTTGCTTATTCGAACTTGGAACTTGATGAGATTGACTTCGCTCACTCCGCAGCAATTTTATATTAAAACCCACGGAACCTGTACAGGATTGGGCCGGTTGTAATAGGTAAAGTTATTGTGATTCGCCGGAGCGATTTGAAAACCCCGATCGCTTGAAAGGTTTACGTAATAGAAATACGCGTAACGTTGAAGGTTATAACGTAGTGTGTTTAGGAAGAAGAGATTGAATTATTTTCATGGTACAGCTGAAGTTTTTTTACAGAATTAATCGGTTCCTCGCGCTAATAAAGTTTATTCTGGTTTTATCTCATTTTATTTCATAAAAGGTCGTAAGTGAATAAAAAGTTCGTCCATCAATAATTTATAAAGCCGGTTGACACGGTGATACATTACAGTTACAAAGCATGTTACACCAGCCATTTCTGGCGAACAAATGTTATTATATTTAAGTAAGTATAACATTAGCAATATAACATATTTGAATTAGACATAAAATAATAATTAAAAAAGACAAAAAATCTGTGTGGGGTTCCAGACAGATTCTAGATTCTACCGCATGTATAATGGGGAATGCTCAGAAGAATTGTACGACATAACTCCCACCTCGGGTTTCTACAACCGCAACTCCCGTCACAGAAATGCGGTGCATTCACACTTTCTCGATGCGGAAGTGTCGGGCACCGTACGATCCAAATATAGTTTTATGTCGCGAATCCGTAGGCTGTGGAACAAACTATCTCAAGAGGTCTCTCCCTTATGCTGCGACGCGAGGTTCTTCAAGAAAGCTGTGAACAGGAATCTGCAAGGTCGGCGCGCACCCGTATACCCCTGGTGTTGCATGCGTCCGTGGGCCGCGGTAGCCACTTACCATCATGTGATTTACAAGGCTGCCTCCTTTAATATGAAAAATGCTTCTGCCTGGTACGAGATATCACGCCTCGGATGACATTTTCATAATTTACCCAAAATATAGGAGTAAAAATACATTATTTTTCCGTCATAACTAATGTTGCATTTAATAGTTATTAACCCGTAGAACAACTGCCGGATTACTTATATCGATCTACTACACACGGAAATAGCACAGTGTTGTCACTCCGACGCTGAACGGCAAAAGAGGGCTCGAAAGGTGCGCTCGCCCCTTTTATACCGTCTGCCAGCGCCCTCTCCTTCCCCTCCAGTCATTAGATGCTTGGTTCTTGAATCAGCCGCTGTCGCTAGTGTCGCTGTTTGCTCTCGTAGTACCGGGGTTCGCCCACAGATGTCGCTTATTTCGATACTACGACGCGAGATGTCAGCGATCGCCAACACTAAGTTATTCTATGTTAATTATAATGTGCAAACACATATTAATCCACTTTGCTGGACAGAGGGCGACAATTACCAGATCGGCTTATTACAATCGTATTTTTTTTTATTTATGGACGAAGGCGGCTGACGAGCATACAGTCCACCTGATGGTAAGTGGATACTGTCGCCCATAGACATCCGCGATACATGCCAAAATTAGTCCAAAATGACAAACGTTGGGTCGTATAATTATGTCACGTACCCATGAGGAGTGATGCACATTGGATGCTGCTGTGACGCCGCAATTTTAATGTTAAATGTTTTGTAGTACTCAGTATTCACTAATCAGCATTGGGATTACGTGATGCAATAATGCCGGGGACATCTCTCACTCACTACCGACACACGTACGTACATTGGGGAAATACGATAAGGTATGAAATTCAGTACATTTCAAGGTAGTCTTCTGTGTGAGAGGGGTAACGTGGCCAGTCGGGTGCGCCCATCGGCTGTGGGAATGCAGCATACACTCTCCCCCTAACTTCACTTCTCGAGTTCCGGCCAAAAAGTTCACTCTCGCTTGTCATCAAATATTCTTCAGGTCCCTGAACTACAGTACTCTTATCGAGAAGAGACGTTTTAAACCAAAAGTTAGATCGATCTTTGCTCATCGTTTTAGATCTCTTTCCCTCCCCTTTATATATAGTCAAGTGGCTAATCACTGTGATTTGAAACGTCTGAACCGCCATCAAGTCAAACATTCTGTCACTCAGTGGTTTCTCACATTAAATTACACATAATCTATTTTGACCACGAAGCATTAATCACATAAAGGTACAAAATTACACATAATTTATTTTGACCACGAAGCGTTAATCACATAAAGTCACAAAATTACACATAATCTATTTTGACCACGAAGCGTTAATCACATAAAGTCACAAAATTACACATAATCTATTTTGACCACGAAGCGTTAGTCACATAAAGGTACAAAATTACACATAATCTATTTTGACCACGAAGCGTTAATCACATAAAGTTACAAAATTACACATAATCTATTTTGACCACGAAGCGTTAATCACATAAAGTTACAAAATTACACATAATCTATTTTGACCACGAAGCGTTAATCACATAATGGTACAAAATATGAATCGCTTGAATTTGTATTTACAGGTGTTTTTTTTTTTAATCTAGCATTACTATTAATATCTGATATATTAGTTAGTTTCCACGGCTTCTATTTTTTTCTTCTTTTGTTTCAAAAATGAATTAAGGAAAACTATTTAATTATCAACCAACGCTAGATCTTCAATTGTAAATCCACTTAGATTGTTCGTAACTTGATTGATTGATTGATAAATTCTTTATTGCACCAAAATGTGTGTACAAAGGCGAATTTAATGATATATAGCATTTTCATCCAGCTAACCTTTGGTGGTTGAAAGCAGGCTAAAAATAAAATAGCGCTAAAAATAGCGTTCTAACAATGTTACACTTCATAAATAAATATCAATTTACATACACATACATGCACAAATACATTTATATATATAGGTAAATAGCGTACATACATAAAAATATAAGTGACTTGGATGCCCGCGATACAGGTACGAATGCGAAGTCCAATAAAGACATTTTGTATTTGTATGTTTTATTGACCTTGTACTTTTTAAGCTTTTTTTTGGTTTTGTACTCATATAAAATTACTCCTTATGATAGCACATTGCCGTGTTCCCTCAACTCAGTAGGTTCACCGCACTCAGAGCTCTAATTAATCAATATTCCCTCCTGATTAATTGGTGCGACCACGAGTGGGAATCGCTCGAATACTGGACAGTACTCGTGAGTGGAGGTACGAAGGGTAGCAAAATTTATAGTTGGATATGGCACTTAATATATAGTTGCCTCTAAGTTATAAGTAAGTAATTAATATTATGTAGGGGGAGAGCGCACGCTGCATTCTCACAGCCGCTGGGCGTACTGGACTGGCCATGTACCCCTCAGTCACAGAAGACTACCTTGAAATGTACTGCATTTCCTACTTTATTGTATTTCTCCAATGTTTCGGCAGAGCCCATGCCCGTCGCATTCTATCCCTCCTCATTTTCCCAATCCTATCCTTAATCTGTAAAACTTGGGCATCGTAACCGGGGGTGTGCCAACGTTTGTCATTCTGGACTGATGTTGGTATGTATCGCGAATGTCTATGGACCACAGTATCCAATACCATCAGGTGGACTGTAAGCTCGCTGCCAGCTTTTTCTATATAAAAAAGTAAGTAATAAGTAAGTGGTTGTATATAGTTGAAGGTCTTAAGTCTTCTTACAGCTAGATTTCAAGTACCTGACTACGCACGCTTAGTGAGGTATGCAGTTTCGGAAAATTGTGAATTACACGGTAATGATAATTTGGAGATGTATCTGAAGATGTCTTCTATCTGTCTACTAAATATTTTGCATGTACCTGAAGAATTTTGGTTACATTTGTGGTGTGCATTGTTAAAGACTGTGAAGGAATGGGATTATATACAATCGTGTACGTTATACTAGCAGAATCCCAGCGTCCCACTTCTTTGCATCAAAAGTCATTTCTACAACTTTTTCTGTCTATGTATCATAAATATGTATATGATAAAGAATAATTTTAAGTGAACTAGTTTGTGAACTAGAATTTAGAGTTGAACTGTAAATTCTTGACATAGAACTGTTTAAAATTAGTCAGTTTTAAGCGAACAATTTTAGCGAACTAGCTAACCTTTCACTCGGTGAGACCCAGAAAGAAATTTTTAAAGCTGACGGTCAACCTCCAATAACGGAGAGGCACTAGATGGTGAAGACCTGAACCTGTTATAAATTTAGCACTTATCTTTTTTTTTTCTATAGCCGCATCCACTTGAAAAACTTTCAGTCTTTCATACATCCCGTCAGATATTCTTGATGAGAACGGGAATGAATTCCGCAACGGCACCGTGTGGCTTCCGATCGCGTCATGCCGTCTCAACAATATTGCCGACTTTCTCTTTCTCACACGAAGTAATATCATATATTTATTTAGTATTTAGTATCTCTCTCTAACATTACTCTGTGTGTGTTCCGTGAAAGCTTGTACGTAAGGTTTTAGGTAGATTTCGAAAAATATTACCTACATGGAGTATCTTCGAGCACAATGTCTTAACATTTTTTTTTTTTTTTTTTTATTTATTTAATTTATTTTAATTAAAACGGCCGAAGCCAATTACATCAATTAAATACAACAATAAACAATTACAAATAATGCAGTAAAATAATCAAAACAAATAAAATAAAGAAGAACACATCAAAAGAAAATAAAATTAAATTAAAAATAAAAACAACTGAAAAATGAGAGCCAAAATCACACATGCTCACAAAAGCTCAGACACTTTACATGTGGCCCTAAAGCGCCACGCTGGTCAAGTGGGTTGGCAAGTTTACTCTTCAGAGGTGATGAAGATCCTCAGGGCTATGGTAGCAGCTTCGATATAGCTAGAATAATGATTGCTAAAATTGGTATTGAACAAATGATCAACTATGTGAAAGTGAAATTAAATGACCATATCAATACGGTCAACGTAGAAACCGTCGCAGGATATATACCCAAGCTAAACCTGCCTCACTTCGAGTTTCAATAAAATGAAGGCAGCATTTTCACAAGGAGAGTTCCTCAAACGGTTCGGGAAAGAATATTGTATATGATTCTCGTATGTGTCCAAACCTCATACGATTCTCGCCAGCAACTGTTCACATGATGATAAATACTCGGTGATAGCAGTGATCTAATATTTATACTAGGCAAGCATATTCTTAAACGATTTGCGCCCTGCACGCGTTCGAGAAACTCTCCTTGTGTGAATGTGCCTTAAGACCGATAGTAGCACCAGTCGGAAGTGATATCAGTCAAAGGATTTAGTACTTAGACAAAAGCCTATCAAACGACATCTCCCTGAAACACTAAGGGTTATCGCTTCAGAACTCATAAAAAAATCTTTTGGGTTCGGTTTCACATTTTTGCTAATAAAAGTTCAATATTCAACTTTTTCTGTTAAATGAAATAGCCTCGCTTAAAATCGTCAACAATTTCGAAACGCTATTACAATATTTGCATTCCCTTAAAATTCGTACCTAAATATTTGAATAGATATTTAAAAAATCCCTTGCCAAATATTTTCAAACAAAACGGTCCCTATTAAAATATATCCCATTATTTATAAAGTTCTCCATGAAACTCGATGCTTGCTTCCTGTCGCCGTGTACAAAAACACAGCCTTTGAAATTGAATTTTCATAAAGTAAAAAAACGTTGTGTTTTTGTTCGCGGTAAACGAAGCAGCAAATCTCTTTGAATTTTCCGAACAAAACGGTCCTTATTCTTGATTGCTTCCCTCCCCCCTTTGTTTAAAAAGACTTGGCATTAATCAAAACAGGAATAAATTAACACTTCCCGGTCTAAACGACTGGTCAAACGATTTCAGCCCTTTAATCCTTATTAGGATTGTTGACGACTCCATTTTATATGTCCCTTTGCTCTTCTCGATATTTTAGTGTCACAAACTTGGTGACGTACGCGCAGGGTGATCGTTGGTGACTCTATCAATAATGACGCTTAACGTCCAAAGCGCGCGCCACCTGGAGAAAGAATTTCGGTCATTGATCCGCCAAAACTGGACAGAAGAGAGATTTGTGTGAAATCGTCGATATTAGACACCGACCACTTTACCAGACCCCTCACATTATTGAACATTAATATAAGGGGACTAGTTAAGAGTATGAGACAGAATACTGATTATATAATATTCATCGATGTACCCACATACACACTACAGACATCTTTGTAGAGTCACCCATGGTATCTGACACGATCTATGGTGTCTCCATATATAGTAGAATAGAATAGAGTACTTTAATCGGTAATTATTTGTTTTTTTTTAACTATGGTGTCCAAAAATCCACACAAATTACTGATTTACTATGGCACCCTCAGTGATTTACTAGGGGAGGCCTGTGCTCTGCAGTGTGACGTTATAGGCTGATACCAGTAGATAGTTATGAAATACCATCATGAAATACTTGTATTTTAAATATCAAGTTTACAAATTATAATAAATTTCATTAAGAAATTTAATTTTACAAATATCAAATTATGATTGAGCCCTAACTCCTCAAACTAGATTAAAAATCTGTAACTTGAGAGATACTGTCTTTCAAGATTTAATGTTCCTCGAGAAAAGTGGATGTGTGGTGTCGTGTGGCTTTTTAAAATAGCATTATTAGGGGAGAGTGGGGGAATTGGAGCCATGTAAGGAAAAGTTAAAAAAAATACGAGTTTATGTTGTAATCATTCATTTTTTTAGACACTAATTAGTCTTTTATTTATCTGTCTTTCAGTAATTGCTAAAAAAAGAATTAAAAACTAACTCTTAGTTAGTGAAAATGACTTTTTTTATAAATATTAGTTTCGCTCGCATTACCCCACACATCGGGTAACGAGAGCCAAAAAACCTCCATGTGTGTAATGAGAGCCATCACTTAATACTAAACAAAATGAAACTTACTTTGGTTCACGTAATAGGAACTTAAACAAATCACAGTTATAAAGTAATCAACAGAACATAATAATCAACAAAAATAAAGCTTTTCTATAAGTTAAATATACAACATAGGGTATTCTAGGGATCTAAACAAAAATTGCAAATATAATCTATGGGGTCATCGCAACCCGAACACTCGGAATGGGCCCATTTTCCACAGGCTCTGCAACGGTACCATAGCTCTTTATTTTTACCAACATCGTTACATATGATGCATTCATTTTCCTCCTCTGAGTATTCAGAATCATCATCACACATATTATTTTCATCAACAGATGATTCCTCAGTTGTGTTGTCTTGGAACAAATTTCTGGTTGCCTTCTTTATGTTTTTTTTAAATGATTTATTCTTAGTCTTTAATTTAATATTCTTAGATTTCTTTTTTTGGATTTTCTTCGGTCTATTTTCCTTTTTGTTCTTTTTTTCTCTCCTCTCCTCGAAAATTTTTTTCATGGGGGTACCAGTCAAAATTTCTGAATGCTGCTTGTTTCTATTAGTCTTTGCAGAGTTTTTTAATATTTGTGGACGAGGACTTACAACATTTAAGATATCAGCAAAGCTTGTAGATGGCTGTGGAGAATATTGTGATGGTTGGTTGCTGGTATTTTGTGACGTGGTAGTAGGCATTTGCAGGGGCTTTTGAGAGGATGTCAATGATTGTGAAGTAACTGTAGCTATTGTTTCTGAAGGTAGAACAGAATTACGATCTATTAATGCTAGTCGCTTCTGGCTTTCTAATACTGAGCTCAGGGTGTCGGCTCATGAACCCAAACAACCAATCTTTTCCAGCAATTTTCTTTTCAGTGTTAAATATTTTTTCAACACCAATATTCACAGCCATATTATAGCATATTTTACGCAGTTGACTGCCGGTTAAACCATAAAACATATTAGACATATCAATGATATGGTTAACAATGGTATGTTCCTGTTCACTAGTGATCACAAGTTTTCTCCCAAGCAGCGGAGAACGACTGTAAGTAATAACATCACTATTTGCTAACCTGAACCGTTTCTTGAGCGTGCTATAGGGTATTTTAAATTGCTGTGCCGCTTTATTAACTGATATTCCTTCCTTTCGTAATAGTTTCTATTGCACTCTCTAACGAAGCCGAGGTCCAACTGGCCTTTGATGTCGTTCGCTGTCTAGTTCTTGGCATCTAAAAAATAAAATAAAGCATGTTTCATTAGATTAGAATTACGTTTTTCGAAAGGGGTAATAGTAGCCATGGCGGGGTAATAGGAGCGCTTCTAGCTCCCATTACCCGAATGTTAAACATCTCGAATTAATGAAACTAACATAAACAAACTTTGCTAAATCATCTATCTTCCACTTATATCGTAAAATTTATGAAATAAGGCATTTAATAAACACAAAACACAACAGAATGATAAAAGTTCAGGTACTTACTTTGGTTACGAGATTTGATATTTTTTTACAAGGATGACTCACAAAACTAACTTCTTCTCGTCACCGCTATACGCGTGCTACTGAGCTGGCCAGCGGCGATCACGTTGCATAATCGAAGGTTCCCGAAGCCGTTCGTGTCATTTCGGCGCGACTTGTACGTTCCTGTGTGTGTAAATTGTAGTAGCTCCCATTACCCGCTAGCTCTGTTTACCCCGTTCTCCCCTACATCTCTTCCCGTGGGTCTCGTTAAAGGCGACTAAAGAATAGCAAATCAGCGACTACAATCCCTGAGGAATCTCTGGCCACCTCTAAAAGAATGGACTCACAAACCGGCTTGGCCACAGTGACGTTTTAAGGCCATAAATTTGCCATATATGCAGCAGTGGACGATAAAATTCACCTTAAGCAAGATAAAGTCAAAACGAACTGTCAAACATCACACATTTTCAATTAGTAGAGAGGCTTAAATGCCTTATTATTGTTCATTTTATTGGAACGAAGTTCCTTTACGCGGCTTGCGGTAGGTGTGATTCGAGAGAAAATGTAACGTCACTTAAGATTTTTACCCCCGCCATACGCCTTTCTCTGTGTGTGTGTGTGCGTGCGAGTATCGCGAGCGAGACTCAAGCAGAATAACAGACGTGCAGACTAGTGCGTGGCCGGTTGTATAACCTAAATTTTTGATTTATGATTTGATTCCTTATTTTAAATTATTTGCATTGAAAATGTGATAAAAAATAAAAAAAAAATACATGAACTATACAGATTTCATTTCGAATTACAATCGGAGTTTAAAAAAAATGCGTGAGGATCTTCGTTCCTGACGGGGGTCCCCTGATCGCACAAGTAATTTTTTTTTAAATTATAATACACGGCAAATCATCAGCTTAAAATTAATTCTATAAATAATATTCAATAAACATGTAAAAAGTTATTAATAGGGTTTCATGTATAGTAGTAGAAAGCAGTAGTAGAAGTAGTAGAAAGTAGTAGAAGCTAGTGGTAAATAAAACGATAATCATAAAACGAACATAATAAGGAGAATAGGTTTGTACGCTTTAATAAACAACATTTTTTAGACTAGAATGTTGATTAAAATTTCCGTTCAGTCCCCATCTGCTGCACCCGCTTGTCTTCAAAATTACTTCGCTAATTTTTCAAATCCCGGTTACTCTAGAAAATTGTACCAGTGTAGATTTCAAACTTTTCTTAATTATTTCATCCGGATTTTCAGTGGTTTCAGCGTTAATCTCTTTCGGCGGCGAGTCGGTAAAAGTCCGTTCAGACGAGACTTTTCTAATTGATACCATAGCATCTGTCTATATATCTTCGCTACTCGATATAAACCTCTCTCATTCTGCCACTACTGGCAATCTTCGTCAAGTTGTCAGTCAACCTGACTAGAGGGCGTTCTACACTGCACTTCCAGGAACCTTATTTATATAGAATGTATGTGTGGTCTCCAATTGAACAACGGTTACGTTTTACACCTCTATATTGTTGTTACAAATTTAGATCGTCACATCTTAAACCTAAGCTATTAAGGACCTAAGGACGGATTACTAAGGACTACGCGTGTTATCGCTACGACAGCTGCCGCGCGAGTGTCGCGAGTCCGGTGGCCAGTGTGACCAGATTAAATTTTACGAAAATACTGTAGTCACCTCGAAAAAATACTAAAATATACCAACTTTCACAGGAAAAATATACTAATAGAAATACCGATTTTCATAATATGTTTTATTCATCACAATAAATGTTAGAATTGTATTTTAACATACTTTTCGAAGGAATAAAATTTGGACTTCCTTCATCTTTATTTTTCTTTATCTTCATCTTCATCTTTAATACCTTGCTTTGTTTTTAAAAGTGCTGAAACATTTTTGTTGATAAATCTGTTTCTTTGGTCGGTTTTTATTAAATTTATCTGTGAGAATATGCGCTCGCATTTATCATTTGACGCAGGTATACATAACAAACATTTACTAAAACTTTATATTTTAAGTATATTTTTATATTTTAACCTATCCATCACTGTTAGAAATTTTCCCAACTTCCACCCAAAAATTGCTCACAAGAAAGGGGACAGCCAGTACTTGAGGATTGTAACAAATTACTTACTTCATGATCAAGTTTTAGGGTTCTATGCTCTTCGTCAATTGACTGGCTTTACTCTGGATGGAATTTGTATGGGAAAGATTCTATTATATTTCTTATACTACGAAACTCTTTGTGCACGGCAGTGTGTGGGTCGAGAAATTTCAAGTCTCGGAAAAGTGTTAACTTTTCTAACAAAAATACTAACTTCCGGTAATATAAGTATAATAAATAATAATACTGATGTTCAAAAAGATCGTCGAAATATACTAAAAAAGTATTAAAATACTAGATCTGGTCACGCTGCCGGTGGCTAGCGTCGGGACTTACGCTGCTGTCGTCACATTTGGTGTCGTGCGCAAGCGGCACTGAAAATATATCAATACGCCACACCTTCATGATCTCCTTTCGTCTACCTACCCTACAGGTGGTCCTGTGAGTGAAATAGCCTGCCCATTGCTACTTAAGATGGCACATCCGAGTGTGTCCCAACATTTGTCACTTCGCTCTAATATCTGCATATATTACGAATGTCCACGGGCAACAGTATCCACTTACCATCAGATAGACTATCAGCTCGTCTGCTGTCTTCTTTCTATAAAAAAACAAACCTTTGTTGTAATTTTTACATTATATAAATTTCTTTTAAAATATTTTGTGTAAAGCTTTATTTTATTGTGTATCAATAACCCTCTCGTCTGAAGGGGGTCCATTATCCGGATCTCAGTTCCACTTTTACGAGCGACTCCAGACGACCGGTTAGAGCTGACGCACGGGTGTGAACGGACATACTTCTTTCGCTGATAAACTTTGATAGCCCTTTGTCAGAGTTTGAAGTTTTTTCTCTCTAAGGGTTCAGCAACCTCTCATCTCAAGATAAAGTTTGGAGAAGAGTGGTGCTTGTTTCGTGAAGAAATCTTTCAAAAACATTATACCTTACAAAAAAAAATTAGAGAAAAGAAAATGTCAAATTTCATCTATAGTGGGCACTTGGAGTTTTGGATAAAAAAAACATTGATTATTCGCTTCGTTTATTTTTAATTTCCGAATATAATGTTACTTATGCCTTTTCTACTTAGGGGGACATTATAATACATATTAGTTTCACATATTAACGGATACTTATAAAAATAAGTAAAAAATAATGAATAAAATAAAATAAAAGGAATCTATTATAGATAATATGTAAACGTTCGTTAGTTCAAAACCTTAAATCTCCGAAAGTTCTTCACCGATTGCTTTAAATTTAGACACAACGTTGCATTCGAATACGCGCGTGTTTTTATATACCTATCACAGGACAAAAACATGCTTTTTACCCAAAAACAGGTAAGAACATAATTAGCGCCATTTGTTGGGCAGCCACAGCAACGCGTGGCTCGGGTACAGCTAGTTATAAATAACAAAGAAAGGAGGTTTAATTTGTTGAGTGATAAATACTGTTAAATAAATATAGGGTTAACTCTCTCAGATTTCAAGTTTCAACTAACAATTACTATGGATCAATTACTATAGTCCGAAATAAATAAATTATTATTATTATTAACGCTGAATTTCTTGGTTGAAAATCAACACCTTTCGTTCTACGCCTTTTAAAAATCCTTTTTTCACACAAAAACAAAAACATTATTCAGTGAACTGAAGAAGTATGTAACGTTGACGAACCGTTGAAAAAGATAAAAGACGAAGGACAATAGAAGCGGAACGAAACAAGATTTAAAAATTTAACTTTTTGAGGGTAAATATCAATTGCAGATTAAAATCATAGAACAAAAGTTGTTAGTTTAATGGTGGAAATTCTCTGTTAAGAGGATTCAATAGTTTTATTTAACATTGTTATTTAACAATGTAAAAACAGAATGCTACAATTTATACTAACTCCTCACTTTCCTCTTTCTCCAAATCCATGCCTATATCTCCATCCTGGGGCCTGCCAACGTTTAGGTATCACTGGACTAATGTTGGTGTGTCGCAGAGCAACAATATCCACTTACTACTAGGTGGAATGTATGCTCGTCTGCAGACTTCTTTCCGTAAACAAAATTTGAAAATACCTGTGGCGCAAAAGTAAGGAAAATTCTTATATAAATTAGCGTTATCGAACTAATCTTTGAACTCAGAATTTCTCGATGCATGTCTATCTATTTAGTAAGCCCTTTACATGAAAACTAAACGGACAGTGTAACGTTTCTAGCAAGTCTACCGCACAAACGCATCGAGCTGTGAACACCGCCCGCTCCAATGCGCGTAAACCTTTACACACATTGCTACATGCAACGTTTAACTCGAGGGTTGTAATTGTTTCGGAAGATATTTCTTTGATTTTTTTTTTATAGAAAGAAGGCGGCAGACTAGCACACAGTCCCTCTGATGGTAAGTGGATACTGTCGTCCATAGACATCCGTGCCAACATCAATCAGTCGGGAATGACAAACATTGACACGCCCTTGGATGCGCTTACCTTTAGATACCTTTAGATGTTATCCCTTTATACTCTTTAACTTTCAACCCATCCCATCCCCTCCCCTAAGGAGGAATGAGAAGTGAAATAGGATAAATGTACTCCATCTCTTACAATTCATCTCTCCATTTCAGTTCCTCTTTTTCCTTAATCTTCAATTGTATTGGTAGGAGTCGCCTTCTCGAACGAATGCATTCAGTCCACCATTTGAGTATACAGTAAATAAATAAAAATAATCTCTAATTTCAGATTTCGTAAATTAATTAATTGGGGTACACTTTAAATAAATTCGATTTGAAAATTTTAAATTGTCATATCCTTTTTAAACTCTACCAATTAAAAGAATCGGTTCATTCAGCATTATCCTTATGGTCTCATTACGATCCTGTCCCAGGGGAAATTACAATACGTTGCAGGGCGAAAAATGACGAGCGAAACTTTTAGTGATAAAAATGTTCGCGACGAGCCCCGCGCGGGTTATTCGTCAAACGTTTATGGGTATTGTCGCAGTTACAGCGGGGAGCGGTGTGATATGGTATGGTATTTTATATTTTAATAAAATACTGTTTTAAAATAAATCGTTATAAACAATAACGTACTGAGGCAATACTTGCACCATAAAACGATAGTCCCGAAACTGTTCCTTCGGCCCTCATGAGGAAGTTGTGAGAGCCGTGGTACCACAGAATCCTTCACGCCGCCCTCGGGATTCGTGCCCACCCGGGAATTCCGCTTAAAGAAAGTCCAGTGAGCGACCAGCCTAAGCGGTGACTTAAGAAGCCACATCGTTTGGCACGCCCTCACGCGACTGCGATATGAGGTAGGCGCGATGCATCAGTGCGAGCAAACGTGTTGCCGGCAAGGCGGCTGAGGCAAGGAGGCTGATGTCACAACGCATCGCTGTTATATCCATTCCATCTGTTATATACACGATGACAAATAAGTTAACCCAGTATATGTAAAACCTGCAGTTGCATTTACGAATTGTTATTTGGAAATTGTGTAATCTGTAATACATGTAATATATTCATACTGTAATATAAATAATATATATATATAGTGCAATAACTCTAATCTTATTAGGAATTGGAAACTAATAAACAATTGTGTTGCTCTGAAAACAAAGTTTTTTTATTTTAGTATTTACATAGGTACATACAATAAAAATTACACTAATTAACTTAAATCCTACCTGAAAATAAAGAAACGACATTTAAAGTTTATTATTTAAATTGCCAATTCCTTTTTATACACTTTTTATTCACTTCTGTCAAAACTAAACATCAGCTGCTCTTCCAACCGTGAGGGCCGCCATTACTCACAGCGCCATCTATATAGTACAGTTACATGGTCACTGTTTACAGATAGAAGAGCGCTGTACGAATTAAAGAAATATAGTTTCTTTACGTATACTGTAATCAACATTTAATTCACTTAAATTGTAAATTCGCTGTAAGTGGGACCATACCTCCAAGATGGCGATGGGTAGACGAACGATTATTGGTGGAACGGTGAAGATAGACGAGACAATATTTTAATAAAGAAAAACGAGATGAAACATATTCTTCAAAATAAAGCTCTCTTAAATTCAGAATAGTTTTCTATTTTGCCTTATGAGAGGAAAGTTTCAGGGCTTAGTACAATTTCTATTTTAAAATTGAGTAAATTTTGAGGCTTTATCCTTCTGAGTAGGTTTATTATAGATTAAATTGTAGATTATGAATAATACGGCGAAATACCATTTAGCTAACCTAGGGGATTGTACCTATGTCCCTTTCCTCCCCGTTGGCAAGCAAAGGCCATCATTTCCTCTAAATAAATAGTATATTTTTAATTCGGTCATGTGGTATCCGGCTGACTTCAAAATAACATCTCTTCCGGTGGCTGTCGTAACAGGCACCCAAGGAGTAACAAAGTGCCTACCAACTAGCCCTGAGAAAATACTCAACCTCTAAAAGAAAGGACTCGTCAACCCGCTTGGCCCGCGTGGTGTTTGTAGATCATACATGCCTCTTGCACAAGACAATGTGCTTGAGTAGGTCCACATCCAGCAGTGGACGATAAAGTGGTTGGTTAAGGTTACACTGTTAATAAAGACGTTCCCTTATATTTCTAGAGTTCAAACAAACGGAACATAAGTTCAGGTGTTAGCTAAATTATTTGCTTAGTTACGACAGGTGGTTAACGAAGCTCTGTACTTGCATTACACTATAGAGGAAACGGTAGACTATCTCAACGTAAAAGTGAAAAAAAAAAAGTTTTATTTGCATAAAACACATACAAATACACTGTTTATACGATGATCCGTCCACACTTAGCACATATATAAATCATAATGATTAATTATTATGATTACTCAAAAGTGTGATCACTCCTGAGACAGGAATTTTTACTTTGTCAAAGTTAAAATTTATAAAATTCTTCTCGACAAACTTACTTCATATTTATGATCACAGGACGGATAATCGATGGGGTAACGAGTCTATGAATGAAGACCATGTACTGGGAAGCGTAGTGTGGAAGGGACGTTCTCCGGTTAGACCAAAGATTCGACGTCGGTAGTGGCTGGATGAGAAGAGGCTAAGATCGTGTGCGGTGATGGACCTTGGAAGAAGCCTATATCCAGAAATGGAATGACATTTCGTGTCAAAAAGTAACTGCGTGCAGTATGGTCATTAATACCTCTCACAACGGCATCCTGTGCATACTTGCTGATAAGTGCGTTTCTCCCATTCTGGGGCATTAGGTACACCTGCACGTAAACAGGTAGATGTTTCAGAATGGGAGAATGTCTCAGAATATATTCTATTTATTATGCATATATTATGTAACTAACACTAGCTTTTAAGTTTTCATTATTATTTACTAACAATACTTATTATTAAAACACTTTATACTGCAAACCTGAAAGTTGTGGAATGAATTGCCAGCTGAAGTTTTTAAATGGGGCTGATAGCTGATGATATAAAGACACGAGAAAAGATATTAACTTTATAATCTCTAAGTCAAATCTGTGGTTATACATCACTAAAGGAATAAGTTTCGCGTATTTCATTAATCGAGTGGCAACCCTAAGTCTTCTACCGAGAAGGCTTGCAAGAGCCTTATTTAATGAATAGCGTTTAGTTCCGCTACTCTTAGTTTCGTTTATCTTCGTTCCTGTGTACATAAAACTTTCAGTTTAAGCCTCCTCTCTGTTAGTTCTGGCACGGAATTTCAGCATAGCATTTCCATGTGCGCAATTTGTATTAACTTCCTTTTGTGTGTTTGTTTGTTTTGCATGTCTGTGTGTTTATTCCTAAGGTAATTAGATGTTTTACTAAGTTTCTGGTTGCTTAGCAAGTAATATTATGCTCGTAACATTTAGTCTATCTGATGTACAAACGGACATTGGGAAGTATGTTGCTGGTTGCAGTGTAACACAGCTCAGTACAGGTACGTTATAATAAACATCGATATCGATATTAGCTTAAATAATGTCTCACAGGCCAAATGTAATAAAAAAAAACATGAAATACATGTTAATATTTGTTTTAATTATATACGAAGGCGACATACGAGCATACAGTCTACCTGATGGTAAGTGGATACTGTCGCCCATAGACATCCGTTATACATGCCAACATTAGTCCAAAATGACACACGTTGGCACGCCCCCGGATGCGCTGCCTACCTTTGGAGATATAGAAATGGATTTGGAGAAAGGGTTGGGAAAATGGGGATTAGAATGGGAATGGGCACATCTCACTCACTACCAAAACACGTACGTACATTAGGGAAATAAAATAAAAGTAGGAAATGCAGTACATTTCAAGGTAGTCTTCTGTGAGAGAGGGGTAACGCGGCCAGTCGAGCGCGCCCAGCGGCTGTTGGATTTCAGCGTGCACTCCTCCTCTCATATTGACAGATTTAGTTACCGTTTGACATATTAAAACATTTAACACTATTTTTGTAGGACCTTATCCACTTGACCAAACATCTCACACACTATCAATCTATTTTCTTCAACTTGTTACCCAGTTTACTATAACTATATACAACTTCGAAACCCTATCCTTTACGAACCCCTCTGATGTCAAAGACAGTTACTCGTTTGTGAGTAATTATCTGCGCTCACCACTTAGTGTGAAGCATAATGATGCGTGGCTCGAAAATGCTATGTAGACTCAATCTGAGCGATGACTGGTATTCGTTTCGCATTGTCAAAATCCATGACGTTATTTCATTTCATATATATACTTTATTATTATTTTTTTTTATAGAGAAGAGGGCGGACGAGCAAGCGGTCCCACGTGATGTTTGCTACAGATCAATATACCATAGACAATTCAACGAGCCCTTTCAGTATCCACTGCTGGGCATGGACCACCTCATGCATATTGTCCTGTGCATGAGGGATGTATAGCTTTAAAATATCACTCTGCTGGCGAATTGGGTTGGCGAGTCCACTCTTTTAGAGGTGATGTAGTTCGTCAAGGCTTGCGGTAGCCATTTTGTTATCAAGTGTCGGCCGAGGTGTCATAAATGGCGACTAAGGAGTCGCCATTTATGACACCTCGGCCGACACTACACACGGCACCACAATGCGATGCAGACTCAATCTGAGTGATGATTGGTATACGTTTCTCATTTTTTAAAATCCATGATTTCATTTTATTTCATACTAAATACTTTGTTGACGTTATTACAGATAAATAAACCAAAGACAATATAGTACCATTGAAATAAAGCACTATGATTATAAATTCCGTTGTGTCAATATATCGCAACGAACATACAGACATTTTTATTGTTCATAATAAAAACATAATGCATTGAGGAAACATCAGCCATGCATTAATGTTTTATGTGTCCAGTACTATATAATTTATTTCAGCTCGCGATGTGATGACGTGAGAGAATTTATCGCTTCAGCTGGATCATATTTTACAGTTTCAGCATATTATTACTATTGCAGTAAAGCCACAGAAATCCCAAACATGCTATAAAATGCGCATTTAGATTTTCACTCCTTTATAAAGTTACAATAGATAGATAAAACACTTTATTGTAAATACACTAAAACAATACAAAACAAAGGCAGATAAGGGACCTTATTGTAGATTTTAGCTTTCCAAATATTGATTCAATAGTGGAAACTTTAAAAAAATAACTTAATTTAAAATTGTTTTATCACAAATTAAGTTGTTTCTATTTGGACATAATCTTCAAATAACGAAATTTTAGGTTAAAAAATCTTAACCAAAATCAATAACTACAATAATCACATTTGCTCAGATAACGACACGTATCTAATAGTTTCTCCGTGGGTGTGTCGTGTTTCAAGCATACATATGAAGTTTTACTACTGCAAATCAATCAGACTGTGTCCACGTTTTCTAAATTTTTGTTATAATAAACGGGTCCATGATGTCAATGTACGAGACCTTATCAAACCGATTCTGTGGCTTATCGGCCCTACACATGACATAAAATTTTATGTACGCACACTTTATGAGTGTGCGCGTAAAAAATAAACAGCGTTCATCATAATCAAAGTTTATAGTCATTTCTACATTGGCTTAAAGTGGTTTCTGATTTTAGGAGTCATTGGTGTTGGTTTATAATACTCTCTAATATACAAAACCAAAGTATCACTTCTTACAATATCGCTCAAAATTAATTTAAAATAAATAATAAAAATAATGTAAAATAATATAATAGGTCGGGGAGAAAGTCTTTTCGTATTTTGTATGTATGAAGTTGTGATCCAATATCTTTAATTAAACTGTTTGCACCTGGCTGGTTATGATACCATTGAAAAGGTAACATTTAAAAGGAAGAAATAAAAAATAAAAAACTGTTTCCCGCCATTTTTCAATTGTTTTTCTGTCCAAGAAAATGAGTGAATCTAACGAAGAAATTCGATACATTTTAAAGTTTTATTACAAAAAAGGGAAAAATGCAACACAAGCCGCGAAAAAAAATTGAGTCGTTTATGGACCTAATGCGGTGTCAGTAAGAGTAGCACAAAGTTGGTTTAAGCATTTTCAGTCAGGAAATCTTAATGTTAAAGATGCAGTTCGCTCCGGTCGCCTTGTTACCGATAAATTTGTGAAAAAGTGCAGCAAGTTCAGCATATAAGTAGTTGCGACATTTCTGATGAACTGGGCATTGACCACAAAACAGTTTGTATTGAAAAGTCTGGATTCACAAAAAAGCTCGATATTTGGATACCACACGAGCTCACTGAAAGAAATTAATGAACCGTGTACTCGTTTGCTATTTTCAATTAAAACGCAATGAAACCGAACCATTTTTGTAAAGATTGATCAGTGGTGATGAGAAGTGGATCACTTACGACAAGATCGTGCGGAAAAATCATGATCTATGTGCGACCAAGCTCCACAGACTGTGGCGAAACCCGGATTAACGCACAATAAGATGATGTTGTGTGTATGGTGGGATTGGAAGAACATCGTTCATTATGAGCTTTTACCGCCGGGCAAAACCATCGATTCGGATCTCTACTGCCAACAGCTGATGAGACTAAAGCAAAAAATTGAAAAAAAATCGCCCGGTATTAATCAACAGATAGGGTGTGTAGTCTTTCATCATGATTACGCCAGACCACATACATCTTTGGCCACTCAGCAAAAACTGAAAGACCTTGCGCCCTCAGATTTCCACTTGTTTCGGTCTCTTCAGAATTCTGTAGGTAGTGTAAGGTTAACATCAAAAGACGACTGTCGAAACTACTTGTCGCAATTTTTTGACCAAAAATCCCAAAATTTCTACAGCAACGGGATCATGTCACTATCTACAAAATGGCAACAAGTTATAGAACAAAACGGCACATATATATTATAATTAAATGTAATTAAACTTAAAAAAAAATGTTTTCAATTTGTATATAAAATACGGAGAAACTTTTTCCCCGACCTAATACGAGTATTATTGCATTAAATGCTCAAAGTACGGGAAAGAAGGCAGCGCGTCCGGGGGCGCGAGCTGCTCGCTATCTTACGATTTCTATCTTACAAATCTATTTGAGACTATTCTCATATCGATGCTATATCGACCTTTACAGATGGTATTGTATAAAATTATAAGAAGTTTCTTTGACTTTTTGGCGGGAACTCGAGAAATTTTTGTTTGATTATTGTAAAAATTATGTACTAGGCGTTTTGTGGTTTAATGATGACACTTCAGTGTTTTTCGTGCCTGGTGTTTGTGATAATCAAATAAAAGCTTGGAACTGCATTTCTCGTGTGGTTCCTGTCCTCAGTAAACCTACTATCGTTCTACTGAGCGACTCCTGACTAACTTCGACGGGACTGAGCATTGACAGGATACGTTTTAGACTTTGAAATTGTTTATTACGAAGAAAACTTGTCCCTGGCAGAATATGCTAATGGCACCATTGCCATTTAAGAAGTAAATAAAACTGAAATTTCCTTTAAATACACCATCATCACCTTTTACCATGCGACGACATATATGGCCTGCCCATTGCCACTTCAACGTGTTTAAATATTGTTAATACCCCAAATACCAAATGTACCTTAAATTTAAGTTGTTTATGTAAGTTGCTTTAATATCTTTAAATGCCGTTAACCTTTAATTCAAAAAACATTTTCTCAAAACATCCCACAACAAACAGCTCGTTAATTGTCCAGTTAATTCCTAATGGCGAGTATTCTGCTGACTCAGCTCGGATGACCATTAAAACTGCATTAGTGCAATCGGCAAGTACACAGTCATCTCAACGGATAGTACACAAGAGGGACATTAGAGTCTGCTAAGATTATCTAAGACTGAGGTGACGGCGTTGTAAGAATTGATACAGCCAATACTTTACAAAGAACTATAGTTTAAGGGTCATTGTTCTTAGGTATACGATACATACGATTCGGTAGTTTTTACGTGATGCGGTAACAAACAGGCAAACATATTCACAAAAATTCCAATAACTACTCTTTTCGAGTCTGTAGCTTCTAAAGACTCCTATTTTTTTTTAATTAGAGTCTTAAAGAGTAATGAGTTAGTGAGTAATGTGCAAACTTAACCCTTTTACTGTCTTATAAATATAGGTATAGATAATAAACTGACACATGTCATTAATTACCTAATAAAAACAAGTGCGCTATAAACATTTACATAATATTTATTACGTTTAGCTGCGATAAAAAAGATTAAATTTCCTAATAAAAGAATCTTCGAGTTCCTGGAAATACTAAATTCAGTCTAGTTGGTTGAAAATAAAATTGACATGACGTAAAAGCCCAACGCCCAACTAATTTTACTGAAGAGAATTCTTTATTTACTTGACAAATTCGCTCATTAGACGTGCTTCAGGCAAAAATGACGCCAGACGCGACACATAATTAGGGCTTGGTACCAGTCATAAGAGATTATGGGATATGTTTTAGCTTCTACTACCCCATAATAATATTTTTGCTGTAAAAATTAGCACTGATGGTGGTCGAACCATAACGCTACACGGCGAGATCTCAGCGATCGTTTGCTTTAATTTTATTGATACGGATTTCAAATTACACTAAGAAATTGTTCGTGTATATGACAAAAAACTATGGCAACAAGCTCATAAGAATATAATTGTGATGGTACTAACAGTGGTCCTTTTGATTTTAGGAATAAAATGCTACAAATTTAGCGTTTCCACGAGTATAGCGCTTCTACGCCGTACTCGTAGACGCGCTACGCCTATAACAGAGGTTAACATATTCTACAATCGTAGCGCGTCTACGATTTAACATCTACGAGTGTAGCGCTTGTACGACGTACTCGTAGACGCGCTACGCCGGTAACAGAGGTTAACCTATTCTACAATCGTAGCGCGTCTACGAGTTAACATCTCCTACGAGGGTAGTGCTGCTACGAACCAACCTCATCTACAAGCGTAGCGCATCACGAGTTAATTTTAGACAAATTAACTTGTGATGAATTAAATTTGGCAGTAAAATAGTATGTATGGGTCAACATCTCGATTAAATTCCAAGATAAGACAAATCGGTTCAGTGGTCTAAAAATTAGAAAGGAGCCTCAACAACCAGAAAAAATAATCTATATAATTTGTGTAAATATTTATATTCTAAAAAGTATGTAAAATAGAAAAATGTTCCCTTCTGACCGTCGTCGGCGTTTTGTAGTTTTCAATTTTAAATGAACTTTTATTCTCATTAGGTTTATATTTTTATATAGGGAGCGAGTGCACGCTCCATTCCCACAGTCACTGGATGCACTCGACTGGCCACCATAACCCTCTCTCACAGAAGACTACCTCGAAATGTACTGCAGTTCCTACTTTGTGGTATTTCCCCAATATACGTACGTACTACCTAAGTAGTGAGTGAGATAAGCCAGAGTCTATTCCCAACCCAATCTATCCTATCACCCCCACCCCCCTTTCCTCTAATCAATTCCTTAATCTGCAAAGGTAGGCAGCGCATCCGGGGTCGTGCCAACGTTTGTCATTCTCGACTGATGTTGTCATGTATCGCGGGTGTCTATGCACGACAGTATCCACTTACCACCAGGTGGACTGTACGCTTGTCTGTCGACTTTTTTCCATTTAAAGAAAATATCTGTTACATATTACATATGAAGGAACGGAAATATGTAAACAATAGATATCCCCGTGTGATCACATCCGAAGTAGTCGACTGCATGGAAATAAATGGGCCTTGTTATCAGGCAAAAGCCCGCACAAAGCCGTGTTGAGGCTGAGCATAATTTATTGAAGTAAACAGTAAAGTGTAGCGTGTGTACTCTATATTACATAGTACCTAGTAATATGTAGACATTAAATAATCATTAAGTATACTTATTATTATTAAACAAATGGATAATGTGTATCACACATTAAACGAACTTAACATGTTTAGGTATATTACATTTTTGGTCAGGTATTGCATGTTATTCTGACATATTTATTTATATTTTAGATAATCTTATGAATCAAATACCTACTCTAAGTACTCGATGCATAATAATTTTAGATAATTTTATGAATCGAATACCTACTCCAAGTATTCGATTCAAAATAATTTTTCTAATATTTATTTAACATGTAATAATTATAAATATGGTTAGTTTTTAGTAGGTTATATCCCTTATATTTTGTGGGGGTCGTTATGACGAAAAGATCGATTATGGAGATGATATTTTATTACAATAGTTAAGGTACAGTTAGCAAGAGGTGTGACGTAGGCTTCGCCGCGGACTGCTTGAGGCGCACTGGCGCGTCGGAATGTAGTGTCGCCCGTCGCCGGCGCAGAGCAGCGGCCGCGGTGACGTCACAGCTCAAGTGCGCGTTCACTTTAGCCCCGCCCGTCACGTCGCTCCACAATTTGTATGCCGATTATTAAGTACAAAATGATTAAAATAATCAAAAATACTCAAACATGGTCATTGTGTTTAATGACATTTATTGTGTTCTATCAGTTTGATTTCACTATCAAATGAGATTCATAAATTGGTCCAAAAAAGAGGCCGCCCTAACACTCTGCACTTATCATGTATGTTAACCCGAATTGGTTTCCATGGATGTGTACATTGAATCAAATTTTATCGTCCACTGCTGGGACACGAGCCTCTTCATACACAAGAGAATGTACATGAAGAATGTACCGCGATTGCCAAACGGGTTGGCAAGTCCGTACCTCGCTAGACCCATAGGCTTTTAGAGGTGGTGTAGTTCCTTAAGGCTTCTGGTAGTGACTTTGTTTTTTTTTTATAGAAACAAAGACGGCAGACGAGCATACAGACCACCTGATGGTAAGTCGATACTGTCGCCCATAGACATCCGCGATACATGCCAACATCAGTCCAGAATGACAAACGTTGGCACGTCCGCGGATGCGCTACATACTTTTGAAGATAGAGAAATGGATTGGAAAAATGGGTCGGGATAGGATGGGATGGGAATGGGCTCTGGCATATCTCACTCACCACCGAAACACGTACGTACATTGGGGAAATACGATAAAGTGGGAAAGGCAGTACATTTCAAGGTAGTCTTCTGTGAGAGAGGGGTAACGTGCCCAGTCGAGTGCTCCAGCGGCTGTGGGTATGCAGCATCCACTCTCCCCCTACCCCCTTGTTATCCTTTAGTCGCCTTTTACAATACCCACGGGAAGAGATGAGGTGGTACTCTTCTAAAACCAACCTACACCACATTGCTATGTGTAATCAAAAATATTATACAAATAAGTAGAAACTGTTTATACAACGTAACAAAAAATCCATACCTACTTTTGTAAAGCAGAATTTACATTGAATTTATGAAAAAACAAAAAAATGCTAAAGTTCTTTATTTTGAATTTTCATTTAGGAAATCTGCTCAAGACAGATTTCAGAATTCAGATATCCTTTGAACTCGTGGTTCAGCAATAAAAAAAAAACAAGGTCAGAAACCCGAAGCTCTTGAGAGATTAATTAATTAATTAAATGTTAATTAATTCAGTAATTATTATTTCGTCTAGGGCCCGTCGAGAGGCGGGCGGGAGACAAAACACGTGCAAATATTTTAGTTACTTTTGTAAATCCTTGTTTATTTCTTTCTTCCACTCAAATGGAAACTCATTTCCGAAACCATCCCTTCCATTTTATTTCCTTCCCTTTTGTCCGTCTGTCTTTGACGTTACTTACATATTTTTACTTTTCTTACATGGCAATAGCGCAATTATCACATTATTCTGGTGTCGAGTTTTCTTCGTAATTAACAATTTCAAACTCGAAACAATTCAAAAAGCATTCCGTCAATACCGCTTCCCGTTGATGTGAGTCAGGAGTCGCTCAGTAAAACGATAGCAGGTTTACTGAGGACAGAAGAGGAGTAAAACCACATGAAAAACGCAGTCCTATGCTTTTATACAAATATCACACACATTACGCACAAAAACAAAAAAAAAATGTTCGAAAATTGTGTATTGTGGGTTCTGTGTTTTAATAATGATAGTTTAATAAACTTTGAAGTGTGTCATGCTTGAGTGTAATGTTTGTGATAATCAAATAAAAACAGAAGATCGCGTTTCTCGTGTGTTTTCAACGAGTAAAACTCTTCTGTCCTTTTTAGTAAACCTATTTTATCGTTTTACTGAGCAACCCCTTAACCTGCTTCGTCGCGACTGCACATAGACGCGATGCGTTTTGAATTTTGATTTCGAAATTGATAATTACGAACAAAACTGGACACTGGCATAATGTGCTAATTGCGCTATTGCCATATATGAATAAAAAAAAGAATTGTAATGAAACGCTATTGTAACAAAAACGGAATCGAAATTAGAAACAAAAACATTTCTTATACATCACCAGTATGAAGGTGACCTTGAAAATGATAAACACGGCCTCCGTTGCGTGTTAATCGGTCATCGAATTGTTTACTTAGCGACATATTTGCATAAACAACGTTGAATTATTTTTATCTCGTAACCTACAGCCCTGGTAATTTCAAGGTTGATTCGTCATAATAGAGATAATAAACAGTACGGCAACATGGACGTTAGAAATAGAAAAAGATTTTCGATATTCCATATCTACCTACAACGTTAATACCAATAATAGTGCAATCACTAAATGTACCTATATGTATTCCACCATTCCCTAGCTATCACTACAGGGATTGGGCTATGATCTTCCATGTTGGCCCATTGCAAATTGATGGATATTTAATAAATATGTGAAAAAAAAATATATAACCATTTTATTTATTTTTTATATAGAAAAAATGACCGACGAGCGGGCGGGCCAGTTTCTTTTATAGAAAAAAAGGCGTTAAACGAGCATACAGTCCACCTGATGGTAAGTGGATACTGTCGTGCATAGACATCCGCGGTACATGCCAACATCAGTCCGGAATGACAAACGTTGGCACGCCCCCGGATGCGCTGCCTACATTTGCAGATTAAGGAATGGATTGGGAAAATTGGGGAGGGATAGTATGGGTTGGAAATGGGCTCTGGCATATCTAACTCACTACCGAAACACGTACGTACATTGGGGAAATACGATAAGGTAGGAAATGCAGTACATTTCAAGGTAGTCTTCTGTGAAAGAGCGGTAACGTGGCCAGTCGAGTGCGCTCAGCGGTTGTGGGAATGCAGAGTACAGTTTCCCCCTAACAAACAGATGGTGGTAAGTGAATACTGCCGCTCGTGGATACCTTTCAACACGAGGAAGCATGCAGTAGATAGTAGTAGGTAGGTACACGACACATGAAAACACTTTCATATTACTATTTTCATAGGTACATACTTTTTAGAACTATTAGCAAAATTCGAAAAATATCATATTTTTTTTTTAAATTTCGAATAGTTTCTTACAATCAAAACATAGAGTAAGTCAAACAATCAATTTAATTACATAATTCCCGCCATACGTGCATTTGCGTCTGTGTGCGTGAGCCGCATTTTGCACTGAAGTTAGTATACTTTATCACTGTGGATTAATCGTCGAAGAGTTCTGTCATTTGTATTCGAAAAATTACGATAAATATTTCTGAACAATCACTTATCTAATGGCTTGCAAAAAGAAGCCTTCCAATAGTTTCCGGGGTCAATAAAAATTAAACCCTATTTAAAATAATGTTTTCAACCACTTTGTGCTCTCTCTCGTAATCTACGCTCTTCACACAACCTTCCTCTTAATACGGGAGTATTAAGGACTGCGTTATGAAGTTTTAAGTATGAATTCCCATTCATACTTCAAACTTCGTAACGCAGTACTATTTAGTCAATTAGACTATGGAATAAATAACCACAACATATTAAATGCCCTCAGTCGCGGGCTAATTTTAAAACACTCATCAAAACACATTTTCTCTCATTAACGTAATTATTTTTATACCACTTTTTCATTGGTGAGCCCTAACTAGGGCTGATATATTGGTAGGTACCTATATTAATGTTGCTGAATTTACGTTTAGGGTACGATGGACTTGTGCCAACACATAAAAGTTCCTTAAAACAGATAACAGGAGATAAAAAAAAAGAAACACTTTTTCGGTCTACAATACTTTGTTCACTTCATGGATATGTATCTATTTTATATACGAGTATCATTATTATATTGTATTACTGTTTTATTAATATTAATCTTCTTATAAGTTATTTCACAGACCGTTCGCTTTGGTTGCCCGAAAGTGATCGCGTTTAGCGATAAAGCCCACCTATTGCTTCT
The DNA here is from genome assembly GCA_914767545.1 of Sesia apiformis. Lineage (NCBI taxonomy): Eukaryota > Metazoa > Arthropoda > Insecta > Lepidoptera > Sesiidae > Sesia > Sesia apiformis. The sequence continues at coordinate 2,386,221 of OU611964.1, forward strand.
GTATAATATGTCATTACGTTTAATGCAATTAATCAGTTACAATATGGAAAGAATAATGAAATTTTATTTATTCAATTTTCCTTCATAAATAAAACTAAAAACAATATTTAAGATTCGTTGTCTTTTATGTCTTGGACTGGAAGGCACACTGGAAGGCAAACACTTTTGCTAAACAATCCTGAGAATAAGAGAAAAAAGATATACGCCCACAGTCAACACTTAGTTTTTGCCCTAATAAACCGGACGTAATGGAAGGTCGTATGTCCAACGGCGGGCAGGACAGCGTCCAACGCGTTGAGAACGAAATAAACAGGAGTTGAACAGCATTGTTAAAGAATCGTTTAAAATTTGCAATTCTCAAAAAGTGGAATTTATAGAAAGAAAGAAAGAAAAATTATTTATTCATCACAACACGACATACAAATCACAGGAAATACTTAGTAATAATAATAACATAACAACAAGTGTGCATAAACAAAAGTGTGCGAATTTGTGTGGCGGCGACAAAAAGATACAAAGAGGATAATGCTGCGGAACAAAAGGAAATGAACCACAGCCCTGATATTCACGTAGGGCCTTTATAGTATACCCACGAGCCACGACGAGCAGTGGATTAAATCAAACGAACATTAGTGAAACCTAAAAATGTATTAAATAGGTACTCCAAAAGTTAAAAGTTAAATTTATAAGACGGGTATTTGATTCATATCGCAAATGCGGATTTCTTATTTATATTTAGGTAATTCACATGGTCATGTATGTATTATTTAGTACTCCTCAGTAATTCAGTTACGGCAAGTAACGTGTAATCGCAACGAACCCTTTATTTCGTATACTGCTGGACATGGGCTGGAGAGATGTAAGTCCTTAAAACGCTTCGCTGACCACTCGGGTTGGCGAGTCCACATTTTTAGAGTTGGTGTAGTTCCTCAAGACTTGTGGTAGCGGCTTTGTCATCCGTTAATTCCGTGTGTTCAAGAACATTTTACTTGGGGGACAGTACCGAGATTTGATGCCCTTCTGTCATTGCGCCTCTGTCCGCCAATATGGACCGGTCCCTGGAGTGGCCCCCTTTTGGGCAGTGGCAGTACCTCAGAATTCTTCACGCCGCCCTCGCGGTACTAGTCCACCTGGGGGATTCCACTTGTGAAAAGCCCAGTTAGCGACCAGCATAGGCAGCGACTTAGTACAGTGTCGGCTAGTTTTAGAACAGCACGTACTGTTACATAATGACAATTCTCATTGTCTCTGGGAAGAAACCTTTCATGTGACGTCTTTGACATTGTCCTTAATACGAAGATACATCTTCCACAACGACATAGTTTATATAAATATGTATATAATATATTATCAGAGACAATATAATCCATGACGTAAATCATATAGCCTTTGTTTAATGAAAATATGCAAACAAAGCCCACTTAAGTAAAGCCTATACGCTTATGTGTAACAAGGTTCACCGTAATCCAATTCCATGCTTAAAATAAAACCTTTCAAGTAGAAGATTCTTGCATACTTACTTAACCGATTTCCCTGGATTGATTTTCCGCCTGAAAAGAAGTCGTTAAAGCAATTACCGGGGTAAACATTGGGGGAGGGGATGACGTAACATATAAAAGATGGAATGTAAGTTTCCATATAATGACGCGTCACGTGACCTTTTCAATAGAGCTGACAGTTAACTTCCCTTCTAGCCTTTACTATAAGTAGATAGATACAAAAAAGTACAAGTACAAATTAGTTCACTTAGGTATATATCGACTACATTGAAACGGTAACTGCTGGAAGATACCATCAGCCTATGTCACTCCACTGTTGGATATAGGCCTCTTCCTAGGCTCGTCACCACGATCTTCGGTTCATCTCATCCAGCCACCAGCGACGAACTTCTTTAAGTTATCGATGCACCCGGCCGGAGGGTGCTCCACACTGCGCTTCCCCAGTACGTGGCCTTCATTCGAGGACTCGTCTGTTATTATATATAATGTATTATACGATGATGATGTTCTGCTAACGTATACATAAAGCCCTTGATTAGTAATGATGCAGAGGAAAAGGTGATTCAATTGACGTGACCTGCCGTACAATGGAAACAAATAATTGTATGTAGACGGAATTAGTAGACGGGAGGGTTATTGTGATTGGTTATAAAACAGTTACTGCGAGCTCCCTGTCTCGCTTATGTCATACGAATGTAAACGGAGGTTATAGAAGTTGATAATAGTCCGAGCGGCAACCGTAAAAAGAAAGACACGTAAAATTTCTTAAAATAACAATCAACTAATAATTAAAGATTACTCAATTAATTATTAAATAACTAATTAATAATTAATCAATAATTATCAATAATTAATCATAATACGTAATTAAATAAATAAATGATTAAATATTGACACATCCACAGATATGGTTTATATTTTTGGAGATTAAAAAGATATTCGATAGGATGGGTATAAAGCATTTACAAACTAGTGCACTAGTGAAACTGATGGCACATTTCTGGACAGTCTTCTGTAAGAGTGGGGTAAATTGGCCGTCCGGGTAAATAGGCCGTCAAACTATAATTCTAAAATCTAAATATGTAAAATGAAAAAATAAACCTATATTTCACTTTCCGAGGTTTAATGGAAGAAATATCCGCAAAAGATAAACTTGACTTTTGTACATCTTTTCTTCTTCTTTCCTTTTTTTTGTTAATCTTATGTGTTTTTTTTCTTTATGGGGAAAAGGCTTCAGACAAGCACATAGTCCACCCGATGGTGAGTGGATACTGTCGGCCATAGACATCCGCCATACAAGCTAACATCAGTCCAGAATGACAAACTTTGCACGCTCCGGGATGCCTTTGCCTACCTTTGCAGATTAAGGAATGGATTGGGAGAAAGGGTTGGGAAAATGGGGAGGGATAGGATGGGATGGGATGCGAATGGGCTCTGGCATATCTCACTCACTACCGAAACACGTACGTACATTGAGGAAATACGATAAGTTAGGAAATGCAGTCAGTACAATACATTTCAAGGTAGTTTCCTATGAGAGAGGGATAACGTGGCCGGTCGAGTGCTCCCAGCGGCTGTGTGAATGTAGCGTGCACTGTTCCCCTCCTATAAATTACTAAATAAATATATATTTACTAAATATATATTTTTAAATGATCAATTTTTGAATAAATTTCTCCTTTCTCTTCTCCATTTGAACATTTTGGATAAAGAAGCCGTAGACGAAGCCACCGTCACACTATTTATGTCCTTTGTTTCTTTTGTATTTGTTGAGCCAAGAATGGTTTAAATGGTCAATGGCTTAACCAGTAGACCACAAGAATAACCCGAAAGTATAACGAGTTCGTTTAGCTGCATAATGTGCAATTCGCAAAATGTGCAATCATTTTTGTACAATCAGAAGCAGTTTTGTAAAATATTATTCAAAAGTGTATTTATAACCATTATTATCTCATTTCAAAGACCTTGTCATTTTTTTCTTTAGTTAACATTAAATTAAAGAGAGTAAAGTCAAGTGACTAAGTTTAGGGGAGACCGAGGAGAGTTGTAACAGAGGAGAGTTGTGACAAAGTCGATTTCTTGGAACCTATGACCGTTAGCGAATTGGCAATGTCGCACATTTATTGCTTTTTCGTTGCACCATTTAATGTAGTTCGCGTCGGCGGCCCATGGGAAGCGGGTGTGTCTATACGACGTTTGCGTCAAAAAAATTGCAAAAAGTAAGTTTTTGACCAATATTTTGATATCCTATTATTCGATACGTATTACGTTAGTGTTATTGTGATAATTTTTATAATATGCATTGGCTCTTGACGTTTCATTGCATGATATTGTTTTTTTTTGGGCTCGCCTCGTGTTTGGAGGTTAAGAGTCATTATTTCGACCGAAGCACGATTTTCTGCACCGAGGAGAATTGTGACAGCTTGTCACAACTGTCCTATTTTGTATATGTTCTAGCAATAATGTTCGGCGGTGTGACTTTGCATGGGGAATTATTATGTTATTGTTTCAGAATGCCTAATAAATATGTGAGAAAAACTGATAGGGGCATGTCTAGTGTCGAAATATATGAACTGGCCTTTGAGGAGGTGACGTTAAGGGGTGAAAGTCTTAGAAATGCCGCATCCTCTTACAATCTCAACTACATGTCACTACAAAGATATATTAAAAAAGGAAAAGGCATATCAGGCTAACCTAACAGACGAGCCTCCATCTGTCGGGTATGCCAGTCCGACGGTTTTTACAGAAGACGAAGAAAATATATTGTGCGAGTATTTGTTGACTTGTGCAGCATCCAATTATGGGTTGACAACAAAAGACACGAGAAACTTGGCCTACATGTTAGCAAAAAAGCATAATAAGAAATTTCTAGCGTCGTGGGAAGAAAAAAAAATGGCAGGAGAGGTATGGCGCAAGCTACTTATGGAACGCTATCCAAATTTGTCCTTAAGATTGCCTCAAGCTCCAAGCATAGCTCGCGCCACGAGCTTTAATAAAACGAATATGGCCGCTTTCTTCAACAACTATACAGATGTCTTGGGCAAGCATGCATTTGACGCAAAAGATATTTGGAATGTCGACGAAACCGGGATAACGACAGTCCTGCCCGCAAACAATAAACCTGTTGCCTCCACATCCACAGCTCGTAGTCCACTTGCCACTACATCCAGTGTATTCTTGCCGGAAGCACTTAGACTCCACCAAGCTCCACCAAGAAAAGGGAACCAACCTAATAGACGCGAGATCAAATCTGCTGTGCTAACTGATACACCTATTAAGAATGAAATTGCTGCTGTAGAAGCTAGTAGAAAGGTAAAGAACGTGAAGAAACGTATTTTTAGTGAGGAAAAGACGAAGTCTGAGAAAAGAAAATAAACCGAATACGAATAAAAAGAAAAATAAAATCGATGACGAACAGGACGAAGATACAGAAAATAATTGTTTCTGCTTGTGTTGCCTCGAGCCCTTTGCCAACAGCAAATCAAAAGAGAAGTGGGTTCAGTGCATCAAATGCAATGAATGGTCACATGAAGCTTGCACTGGAGGAGAGCTCCGGTATATATGTCATAATTGCTTGTCGGACTAGATTTCGGACGGAACTTGATTTTAATTCCATTGATGTCACACAAATGCCATATTTTATTATTATTATGTTGATAATAGATATAATTTACATTAATTGTTATTGAAGGCCATAAGGCCATGTATCAAATAATGATTAAAGCAATCTAATTAATGTTGAAGTAAATATTGTTGGTCATAATTACATACCAAAGTTTGATAAAAGCAGTAAAATTTGAGTAATGTTTATTATTAGTATTAAAGTTTCTTTTATTCACTAATAGTAGCATTGAAATTAAATTTCTTACCTTATAATTACCAAATACATAGTTGTCACAACTTATCTCGACCTCTGTCACAACTTACCTCGGTACTAGGAGAGTTGTGACACGAGGAGTTGTTTCAGTTTTTGTCGATTTTCTCATGGATCCCGATTATTTTTATTTATTTTTATGTTAATTTCACTTAGTGTATAGATCTAACTATGTTGAGTTATAGAGTTCATAGATGTAGGACTTTTATTGACTGAGATATGCTAGTTAAAGTGAAAATTGTCACAACCCTCCTCGGTCTCCCCTACTAAAGTTAGTTTGATAAGTGAAGCAAGAATGAAATTAAAGTATTTTCAAAATTTTAGGATTTTGATGGTGTTTTTCTTTTACGTTTATACAGTTATTATACCATTATCATAATGCACATTATACGACTAAACGAACGAGTTGCGTTATTAAGTGAATATTCTGAATTTTTGGTCTGAGCTTGGACGTGCCAATTTTTCTGGGACGAAGTCAGTACGAGCTACGAATGCGTCCCCAAGTTTACTGCGAATAAACAAAACGATAAACCGGCTCATAAAACCTAGTTGGCACGAAATCCGCTCCAAACAACTATCTACATACTTTCACGATACACGTATATAAATAAATGCTGAAATTTTTCATCACCATCACCTAGATAATGGTGAACGACAAAAATCTCGCAGTGACATGCCAAGTTTACAATTTAATTAATCCATGAAACCACACGGTCACTGATTAGCAGCAATCTTGTTACTAAATTTCGATGTTTTTCTACACTATAATAACAATAACAACTAATACTTAAACATAAACAATAACAATATTTATACAATAAATAATATTATGAATACATTAAACCATTCTAAATATACTTAAGTATTTTACAGCTATACTTACAGGTATACTTACAGCTATTTTATTCAGCTCAATATGACACCCACCTAATGCAGCTATACTTACTTACAGGTATACTTACAGTTATTTTATTCAGCCCATATGACACCCACCTAATGCTTCAGTAGGTATCATTTGACATGTTTGGTAATGAGGATAATAAATAGAGAAAACAGAAGAGGAGAGAGTATATCGCCTTGTGGTACGCCAGAGGCTAGATCACAACAGTCAGAAATGGATCGATCAACACGAACCGGTTGCTAGCGACCACGGAGATAGGACGAGAAGCAATCCTGAGCAGACCATGGACCAAGGATGGCAAGAAGGATGTCACGGTGGGCTGTATTAAAAGCGATGGAGAAATCTATCTAAAACCGTGATTAATTATTATATTGAAATAGAATATAGTAGTAGAGAATATAAACCAGGGAATTGTTGAGCACTCCCGTGCTACAACTAGCGTCATCTTCAGGCCTTCGATATCAATTCGGAGAAAAATGGCCGCAACACTCACACGCGAACTAACGAAAAATCAACGGAGTACTTTTTTAAATCGGTTATAGACATAAGGATTTTATAATCTATAGGATAAAAGGAACCGCAAGCTGTGGTGTGACACCGAGAATGGAATGACGGCGCTGCTTGGAGAATTCCCTACCACCTGTCAACGTTGTTAAGCGACAAACAACGTAACTAAACACAAATTCTTTTAAATGTCAGCATTAAAATTGACATTAACGTCGACTCAAAGCCTCGAATCGATTATAAGCAGGTAACATCAAATGTAATAAAACACATTATTATTTTAAAATTCCACATGAAAATTAAAATTGGATTGGGATACTTATGAAACATTAAACTGAAAGTCGAAAACCGCTATTAGAGGTGGGCGACAAGTAACAAAATTCACATTCCAAATTTAAATGCCAACTTGTAAAGTTGTTTAAGTACGTAAGCAAGACTTTTTTGGCGGGAATTCCAGAAGTAAAGTTGAGTTTTCGTTTGATTATTGTAAAAATCGTGTACTGGGTGTTTTGTGGTTTAGTAATGATAGTTTATTAAACGTCAAAGTGTTTTTCGTGCGTGGTGTTTTGGGATAAATATATAAAAACGTGGGACTGCGATTTTCATGCGCTTCCAAGGAGTCATCTTTTGTTACAGTAAACTTACTATCGTTTTACTGACCGACTTCTAACTTACTGCAACGAGACTGGACATTGAAAGGATACGTTTAATTCTCCGAAATAGTTTATTATAAAGAAAACTCGACACCGACAGAATGTGGTTAAGCACATGTTGGTATGCATTTAAAGCCTAGCATTTTACGAACATACAGTTGCATATCGTGCTTTATTGTTCGACTTTCGAGCTACATTTTAAACCGCAGAACATTGGCGATGCATACCCAGCAACCATAACTGCGTAGTTTTCACGTATGTCAGTTATTTAGGATCGCAAATTTACACGCGAGAATTGTGCATTTTACTCGCTTGAAACATTTTCAACAAAAAAACAAGTACGATATAAATGGACTGAAATTTTGGTGAGCAGAACATTGTCATGAACAATTAATTAGTAAGTGAGTACACTTCATTGTACACCAAAGAATACGGTGAAAGTGACACAAAATTTAAATAAGTAGGCATACTCAAGGTAGGCTCTATTGCTATTGCGAATTAATACCTACTAACAGCGAATACGAATGTCTTCCGTTTTGGTGGACCGACGTCATGATAAAGTTGGCCTTTGGTGGTTGGATAAAAAGAGCCGAAGGTCATGTGTGGTGGCGAGCTTCGGGGTGGTATGGCATAGTATTAGCAAATATTAATACCTACAAGTCTCCTTTATAACTGAATTAGCAAGCTGAAGTGGCAATATAGTGGCAATTGAAGACTACGTGCGTGGATGGTACTCGATCCGATCAGGTGGACAAACGCCTTGAGAAAGACTACCGATAGTAGTTGGAGGAATGTGAAGAATAATGAACAATGAACGAACAATGAATGAACAGCAAATCGATGGTAGCAAATTTAAATGTTTAGATTCTCTGTTGACAATAAAGAAATAATAGACTTATTTATTTAAGGAGAGCCAGTGGTTAATTACACTAATGCTTACATTAGTGTTACATTTTATAGCACCTAAGTATTTAAGGCAGTAACATCGTGGATAATTTATAAATATATAAAGTATAATAAATATATAAAGACTGTCTATGTGAAGGAAAAAAACAATTACAGTTAATGAAAAAATAAATAAAATTAATGTGCCGTCAGGAACGAAGATCCTTTTTTTTTAAACTCCGAATGTAATTCGAAATAAAGTCGGTATAGTTCATTTTTTTTTTCATTTTGTATCATATTTTCAATGCAAATAATTTAAAATAAGGAATCAAATCAAAAATTAAAAATTCACGTATATACATCCGGCCACGAACTAGTCTGTTATTCTGCTTGAGTCTTGCTCTCGATACTCGCACGCACACACACACCCACAGAAAGAGAAAGGCGTATGGAGGAGGTACAAATCTTACGTGACGTTACATTTTCTCTCGAATCACACCTACCGCAAGCCGCGTAAAGGAACTTAGCTCCGAAATCAAATGGAATTACTCAACTCAACAAATGTGGATGTATACATCTGTATTAACTAAATGATCCGTCTCTTAACTTTTTTAATACTTTTGTTTGAATTTTGTTATTTAATCATTCGAAAAATCGACGAAATCCGATTGGTGATGTGATAACGGACTTGGTGGCGAGTTGATGACATTCTTATTAATTTAAATTTATTTGTTTCGGTTGGTCAAAAATTGATTGTTTTGTTGATTATTATTTGTTGTTCATTGAATATTTTTTTACTGCGTGTTTAAATACAATTTAATACATATTAGGACAAATCATTTACACTCATCTCCTGACTTACTTCGACGGGACTGTACATTGACAGAATACGTATAAGACATTTGAAATTGTTTATTGCGACACTGGCAGAATTTGCTAATTGCACCATTGCCATATATAAAAAGAAAAAAAAAATCGTGTTGCGTCAAACTTTTTTTCTTCAGTGTCAGGCTTTTTTTCGTAACAAACAATTTAAAAATCTAAAACTTATCTCATCAGTATCCAGTCCCGTCGAAATAAGTCAGGAGTTGCTCAGTAAAATGATAGTAGGTTTACTGAGGACAGAAGAGGACTCCTTGGAAGCACACGAAAAACGCAGTCCTACGCTTTTATTTGATTATCACAAACACCACGCACGAAAAACACTTTGGAATTTATTAAACTATTACTATTAAACCACAAAACGCCTAATACACATTTATTACAATAATCAAACAAAAACTCAACTTCACCTCTCGAGTTCGCGCCAAAAAGTCGCACGTCAAATTATACTTGCAACATTATTCAATCAAGTTTATGATATATTATTATCACACCATAGAGACTGAGTAGATATTATTAGGCTGTTAATAAGACACGTGCAAAATTGGAAAAGTCGAGACAACCTTCGCCCTAATCCAAATATCCTTGAAGAATAATGGGTCGCCATTAAACCTCGTAAATAAATAGAAACATACAGAAGTATAAACATACAAAAGTATAAAGTGGAGCAACCGTGAAGCACTTAGCTCAAGAAAAAAACATCCGTCATATCGAATGACCCCTATACGGTATCCTAACAAAAAGAGGATATAAGGCAGGAATTACATCAATCCAATTTAAGGAACGGCGCACATTACGCACATTCCGAGAGCCGGAATTATTGTTGGATGTGGTACAAGTAGGAGAGGGCAGCGAGACATACATATTTATTATAGAACAAATCAGTCAAGCCTCAAGAAGAGCCAGCCAAGTTTATTTTATTTTATTTATACATTGTAAGAATTACAAAATTGTATTCGAATAAACATTATAAATGTCATCGTAGTGTAGTGTAGTCAATTATTAAAAAAATGGTTAAATATTTAATCAATAAATTCATACATGCCTAAATAGTCTGGACATAAAATACAGTTACAATAAATATACAAAAAATACATGTGGACGAGCGATTGATTGCCGCCGCTTGTCAAGAACTAGCTTCATTGATTTATTAGCAAGTCTCAATGAGGTGTCAAAAATATAGACAGATGTCGTTGTGAACGACGACGCGACAGTTGCATCGCGGAGGTATCGCGGAGACGTTCGGCTAAAGTACATACGCAAAACTTCCTACCGAGAAGTTACATAAATTACCGCTAATATAATTAAAATATAATTTCCCGCAACGCTATATTCAATCTTCCATTTTATTACGCCAAATTCCTTATTGTGCGTGCATTAGTGTCTTTAAGTGCCAACACAGGAGAACCAAGGGCCGGCGCCGGCAGAAGACTTCGGTGCACCAGACAGCTTTCAGGTCAGTGAAGCTTTATTATTGTACGGCTACGGCAATTAATCAAAAATAATAAATAAAACCCCAAAATTACAGTCCACTTAAAAATCTACCCTCCAACATGTAAATTTGGAATCTGTCATTGAAATAAATGTTTTTCTCATTTGATCGCCAATAATTATAAAATATTGTGCTAATATTAAAATGGAGAGTGGAGTGATAACGAAAACCGTATTGCTGTAATTGCATTACACAAAGTAGGCATGGAGCCAAATGCAATTTTAAAACTCTCCATTTGCTTGGTATTAGCCGAATGTTGGTGTACCGGGTTGTTGGTAGGTACATTGAAATGTCCTCTGTTTGTGACAGATAAAGATCTAGCCGTCCACGCACTATTCGTACTAAACAGACGATCCTAGAGTCCGATCCGACGATACCGGAGAATGGGAAAAAATCCCACCCGGAAGCAAATGATTTTATACAGAGAGATGAACATAACACCCAGAGCCATGTCACATATTTTAAAAGATGATTTAGGAGTGCTGCTTACAAAAGACGTACTGGACATTTCATGACTGATAATTTTAAGAAAAATTGTTTTGATAACACGTTTTCGGCGGTACGCAAAAGGAGCTCACAAGACAAATTTTATTTACGGACGAGAAAACTTTCATCATTGAGTAACATGTGAATCAAGATACGATTCTTAAGAAGATTGTAATGCCTCTTAACAACACCTCACCTCAGCAAGACTCAACACCAAGTTTAAGGCTCGTTCAACACAGGCGTGGCTAGAAAGGAATTTTCCTGACTTCATTAGAGCTGAAGACTGGCCTTTATCTAGTTCCGATCTTAATCGGCTCGATTATGATTTATGGTCTATTTTAGATAGCATGACATGCACTATACACCATGATTATATTGAATCCCTAAAACATTCCATAAGGGTGGCAGTTGCCAATTTTCCCCAATGCCAATTGGAAAGGGTGCGTGTTTCAATAGAAAACTGTCAACAACGTTTAAACGATTCTACAAAAGCAAATTAATAAGTTATATAGTATAATTTTGTGTTGAATTAAACACAATATTTTATAACGAATTTATTGCTTTTTAATTTAATGGTCGGCAACTTAAATTTAAATCTATGTCACTACTGTTTTAAAGAATTAATAACGAATAGTCAATCGATTACAAACAATTCACAACAGATATCGAAAATCGTAAAATTTTCTTCCGACTCAAGTTCCACATATCACGAGTTACAGTCAACTGACAGGTGTCAAACAATTATATGTATATCTTCAAGAGAATAAAAGCAACCTGCTAAAAGAAACTTCTTCAATTTCCGTATTCAATTTCTATTTCCATTTCATAGGTATTATATAAAAACTCTTTTATAACAACCGGCAGCAAATTAAATATTAAAACTGTTTGACAATATGAATAATTTTTACTACGTTTAGTTTGGGAGCAAGTAGCTTGGAGGTAGCTGTAGCCAGAATTTCTGGAAGAAAGATCTGATAGAATTTCAGAAAGAAAGATGAAGCGTTGAGGCATTGAAAGTAGCAGTAGCAGTTTCGTAAATTAAAAACTTATTAGCTTCCTTTCATTTGATTATTATTAAAAACATAGACACTCCATATTATTATTGTACTCTACCTTTTTTCGAATGAAACCCGAACTGTTCAAATTGCAATCACGTAACGTTGTAACCCCAGCTGAAGTAGAGACCATAATATGGTGATTATTAGTTGATGAATAAAATAGTTCACATGGGATGGAGCGAGATGAGAAATGGGTCCAGGCTTAAATCGCACACCCCCGAAGCATGTTCTTGGTGCAATTTACGGTATTTTTTTTGAAGGGGGGTAATTTGAACTGTCGGGCACGACCAGTGGATGTGGGATTGTAGTATGCCTGTCCGTCCCTATCCAAGGAATCACCAAGTTCTAATCCCTTACAATATACTAAGGGATTAGAAGTTCCGTGACAGAAAATTACGGAAAATTACTCCGGGTTGCTGCAGTGCAACAGAAGTTGTTGCAGAGTCCAGACTTTTGACCCGAAGGGATAGTATTCCGGCGCTTTAGGAAAGAAAAACCGTATAATAAAATTTTCTTGTAATGATAATTAATCGTTAAAGGTTATAAGTTATCATGTATAATAATTACATTATATATGGGTCTTTGTTGCCTGAATTAATAAATAAGCAGAATTGATAGCTACCAAATAGTCTTAAAAAGTCGTTTACCACTTATCGCTTGGACCACCCCCCAAACCGAAGTCCTTCGGGATAAAAATGAAATGTTGGGCTGTAAAAAGTAAGATGTCTGCCGATTGTCCGCGCCCGACGGACAATATACTGTATTCTACAACGAAATTGAGATATCAGTTAAATTCCTTTCTTGATAATAGCTATCTTCTTTCAAGCACCTATAAATGGGTCTGAAAAAGGCCAGCAATTAATACCCATCTCATGAAATAATTTCTTCAACTAGACAGAGGTTTCTTTTAGTTCCTTAGGAGTGGCCTATAACCGGCAGTGGAGAGACACAGACTGACTGTATGGTATGGACAGGATGAAATTTAAATGGGCCCGGGCATATTTCACTCACTACCGAAAACATGTACATACATTAGGAGATCGAGACAAAATGGGAAATGGGAAAGTACATTTTACTGTAGTCTTCTGCGAGAGAGTGGCAATGTGGAAATTAGATTGTGCGCAGCGGCTTCGGAATTACAGCGTGCACCTTCTCTCTTTTTTTTTTTCACTCGACGTTTCGACACAGGTTACATCAGCCGTGGTTACGAGTTGACTGAAGAGGCGAACAGTTTATAGTGGCAGCTGCGAGCAGTTTTATCAATTACCCACATTTGATCTTTACATTCGGAAAGGCTTCAACACACTCCACTAACAATGTTCGCAGACATATTCGACGGTAAATTGGAAGGTTACAATTTGTACACGTCGATAACAATTTATATTCATCTGCCCGATTTAATGTTTCTTAATTTCAATCACTTCACGTACACTCCTGGGATAATAGTGACGTGGAGAGGATTTTTGGAGTGCAGAGTTCCATCCAGTGATTAATTCCAGCGTCGAGAATGTGTTCGGCCATTGCCGATTAACCGTTTGGAGGTTTCTCACAGCTGCGATGGGTTCCTTGATTTACAAAATATAATGTGTAGAAAACGTGAATGTTTATAATTTTATACTACCCACATATTTTTAACCATTAAATTATCTACAAATTTTACAGTACTTTACTGTACCTACGTACTTATTTAAATGTATAACGTTTTTGTTCGCGAGATGTTACTATAGTTTGCATAGTACGAGTAAAAGTACTATTGCCAGTGCAAAGCCATTGCGGTTGGTTTATATCTCGCATAGCACGTGTTTATTGCTCTAAAGATGCCACAGCACAATGATGAACAGTAGCTCTACTTCCCAGGTGTGATTTTCATCTACGGGGTAATATTCTGCCTTGTGAGTTCGTGAATGGTTTCATACAGTAAAAGACTTCATTTAACACAACTGATATAAACTATGTTTCACTCGACATAATACAAGGACACGATTGACATTACAATGATCGACATAATAATACTTCAACATAACAACATAATTAACACTTCTATATTAAATTGTGATTTGATATGTTGATATTTTGCTTTTTGATGCAAAAATAATTAAAAAAATATATAACCACTGACAAACCGGAGTATCGGCCATAGACTACGACTCATTCGCTAGTTTACAAATGATACATACACATCCAGGCCGAAAGTAATTCACATCGACTATGATCGGCTAGCTTCGGTTTTGTAGAGCGTCGTCTCTATAACAGCATACGACAGAGATGACGCTCTACAAAACCGAAGGTAGCCGATAGTCTCTTTCTAAAGGCCGATGTGTATTACTTTTGGCCAGGACGTGTAATTTACAGATCTCAAAATAGACCCCACCGGGGACAAAGGAACAACAATTTAGGCATACAATCAAACTACTTATGAAAATATTTCGGTAAATTTGTGAAAGGCGTCTATTACACCGATGAAAAAGATTTTATACTCTCATTAGACAACGATTAAAACGTGATTATTGTAGTCTATGTTGCACAATCAGCGGGAGGTCAACGTACACCTGTCGGTACCTTAAGAAACTAGTAATAAGGACTAGAGTTGAACGGCGTTGGGTACTTTAGCGCGTTGCTGACTGTACTCTTACATTGCTTTTGAGGCTAAGTAAGCTGTAGTGACAGTAAGTAGATACATATAGGCGTATGTTGTAGACTGACGTCAGAGCCCATTTCCCATCCCATCTCATCGTATCCTATTGAATGGAGAGTATAAACATACCTGCTCTTTTTTCCATTAAACTCTAAACTCCAAGGAGGTTTGGGAGGTATACAGGAAAACTCCTATTTCCCATTTACACAACACTATTCCAAATTAATTCCTAATCTCTAAATATAGGCAATGTATCCGGTGGTGTACCAACCTTGGTATATACGAGTATAGTGAATGTGGCAGGGCGACAGTATCCACATACCACGAGGTGGACTGTACGCAGGTCTGCCATTTTCATTCTTTTAAAAAACTGAAGTCATATACTAAAGATGCGCTACTGTTTCCTCTCCGTGGCTGTTGTGGGTGCCTTTCCAGCAATTATTCTATGTTTAATTAAGCTCCACACTGGGTTGCCGGATAATACACAGCTTCCTTTTGCTTTGTATGCTGATTACAACATATAACGTACATGCTTGTCTAATTGAAATAGTTCTTTTGAAATAATACAAGAAGCAGATAAAAAAGAGAGAACACAAGCAGTTATTCTCTGATTTCTTTTGGTTCCAAGAAATTTTCTTACAGAGCATTTTAAAAAATTTCTTTTACTCGACTGTTATCACATGACACCGTGATTTATTTAATTGTCTCGCAAATTAAAGTTGAAAGCGTGGAAAATTCTAAAAAAATGGCTTTTAACTAAAAGTAGTTGTAAAATTAATTTTGATACTTAGCCTAGCATTGAATTCCAGTATGAAACTTATTTTTCCAAATATTTCTCGTGATAATCTACTTTTATTAAATTTGTCGCGATTTTCAATAGTACATTTTTTGTTTAAATACTGTTTCTAAAACTTATAGAACATTACGGAGTCTACCTTTCCAAATATCGGCAATTTTTACATCTCTAGTTATCGAATAAGTTAGAAAACATATCATTTTCGGAAAGAACTAAAGCTTAGCTATCGTCAGCATTACTAAACCTTTTAAAGCCTTCCGCAGTTTATGTCGGCATAGCGGGAACAATCCTCTATTTTTCCAAAGTCTGGAATCGTTTTAGTTCACTCGTTCGACGTGTCGTGTCTAATGGATTGTGAGTGGAGGCGCTCGCGTGAGCGAATACGCCTAACCTGGGTGCAAGCTACAAGAGAACAGCGATTGAAGACGCCAATAGCCCTAGACAACGCAGTGAAGGGGAACCGATGAAATGAAACATTTATCTTGACTCAATTCACTACTTTTGACGAATGTTTACAATTGATTGTTACTCAATTAGGCATTTTTGTGTTTTGTAACAACGACCAGCAGTGTGAGAAGTAGGAGCTTAGCGCCAACATCCTGCAGACAGCGACGAGCACCTTGCATTATTTATCCCCCTATATCTACCTGTGTCCCAAATGGTCTTAATGAACATAGTCAAAACAAACAATATTGGCAACAATGTTTATAGAAGTTGTCACAGTCGCACGGTTTGTTTATCTTTGGAGCTAGCAAAAAATCTTAAGTCTATATTGTATACCCATAGTAGCTTAGTACCTATGTACGAGTACACCGTATCTTAGTGTGCCTATATAAAAGCGCTGTTTTAATCCTATCATCTCGCTGGTCCATCCCCAGTGTTGGGGAGAATGGGAATAAAGTACAACTCTCAACACTCACGGAGATTATAGGACATTACAATTCCCATTATATCTGGTAACGAAAAAAGAGGTGTAAAGTACAGTCCGTTTAATGTTTAAATTCAGTAATGCACTTAAACGTAGTTAAATTCAAATTATTTTCCTCCCATCCTCCAGGTCAGCGGGAACGGGCCACCGGGGACGGTGGGACTAAATAGATACGCTTAGTTTTTTGTGAATTGTAGAAAGTAAAAAAACGGAAGATTATCTATACATGCAATTTATGCTATTAAAGTTCTGTTTCATCTCACGAAGCCGGATTACAACAACATTATAACAAAACTATCGTTACAATTGGACCGTTCTAATAGATCGGATTTGACATATGACGAAACATATAATCCACCGATGTAAAATATTAATTTTCATAGACGAAACACTTCCAAGAAAAAGGCGCTTAAAATTTATATTATTCAAATCCGACCAATTAGAACGGCCCAATTATAACTGACATCATAACGCTTTCACTTATCACACATACCATCGCAAAGTTTGCATTAGTCTAGTGAATCGCAGCCAAGTTTTTTACCATTCATCGTTGTATTTATCAGAGTGTACTAAGTTTGATATTTGCTTGTATGTTATACCTTTTATGTTTGCAAACTATGTGTAAGTGGATAGTACAATTTATATATAAACACAAGAAAACAATTTATAAATTTGCAGATGAAATGCATCCGTAGGTTATTTAAGTTATGTCTTCATTTTTTTTCTCTTTTCGAAATAATAATTAAAATATTATACGCAATTACAAAATTTCAAAAATACTGAATTATTTTGTGATTCCATTGTATGTTATGAAAGTAGATATAAATTTGAAAAGGTCTAAGATAGAGAAGTCAGTTGTATTGTCATTTCGTTACCGCTCTCTCACAGAAAACTACCATAAAATATACAGCATTTCCCACCATTATTCTATTTTCCCAAAGTACGTAAGTGTTTCGGTAGTGCGTGAGATATGCCATACATAACACATCCCCACCCCATCCTAAACCCTCCCCATTCTCCCAACGCTTTCTCCAAATCCACTGGTAAATCTCCAAATGTAGGCATCGCATTCGGGGGTGTGCCAATGTTTGTTATTCTAGATTTATGTTGGCATGTATCGTAGATGTCCACGAGCGAAAGTATTCACTTACCACCAGGTAGACTGTATGAGCATACAGTATGAGCTTGACTGCCACCTTTTTAAGAGAAAACTTTTGAAACTAAACGGTTTATCCATTGCTTAATGGTAACCCTTATAACTCAATGATGACGACTTGTTTTTAATTCAAAAGACTGACATCTTTTACATACGATAACATTCATTCTTTCCTACACATCCATTCACATACTTAAAAAAAAATTAAGCACCCTAGATATCGCAATATTTTCTTTTCAAATTACGCGGTTAATTGCTGGAGAAGCAACGTTCTGGAAAGTTCTGATAAGCGTGCTAAATGACTGAGAGAGGTGAATGGAGGTGGAAGGGAGGATAGAGAGGAAAGGGTACAGTTGACCTAGCTCATAGATTACTATGTGGAATCTTAGTGTGAAGTTTGAGTGAAAATCAATTTTATTACCGCTAGCGTAGGTTTTTAAACCCAGATGCTAAATTGTAAAATATGTTTTGAACAAAATATTTATTTTAAGTATTCTAAGATATGAAAAGATTATTTGAAGTCTATTTGACCGATTTTAATGCAGTTTTAAATATATTGTAAGAATTAATATAATTTTTTCGAAACGAGTGTATTTGGTTGATTTCCCGGCGGTTTTTATCGATCGGTCGATTTCAAGATACAAAAAAAAATATTTCGTTGACATAATCATACAATTTTATACATGTAGTCCTTTTAAGCCTATGAAATACCTTTGTCAGGAGACCCCGCTGTATAATATTTTGATTTCATAATTTGATATTTTACCAAAAAGGAATGTCATTAACTCATTACATCACATACCAATCAAACACCAAAATTAAGCACAAGGTTATACTCAGAAACCGCAGATAAATATCTACATTCACTTGCTGCGGAAATTCCAAACTGTCCGGTCCCTCTCAAAACACTCGCAAACGTAGCCGTGGAATCTGCTCCCCGCCCCGCTGTCCCACCGACCACACCTCAATCATATGTGTTTGTAAACTACCCAATGGATTTCGCTGTCTCGCCCCGCATGCAATCCGAACACAGCCTAACCTGCTGATTCTTTAGGCTATTTGTGAAATAATTATGTTAATGATATGTAGTGAATAATTGGGAAGTAAAAGAGATTAACTACAATATTGTCAAGCATCGTATTTTCCACCGAACACTGTTCTGTGGTATTTTCATTGGGAAGCTGAGCAGTTCCACTCCGTGACGGCTGTTGCACCCTCGAGGTTGAATTGAATTTCGAATTCGATTTTAT
This sequence comes from Sesia apiformis, assembly GCA_914767545.1. Taxonomy (NCBI): domain Eukaryota; kingdom Metazoa; phylum Arthropoda; class Insecta; order Lepidoptera; family Sesiidae; genus Sesia; species Sesia apiformis. Next base: position 2,405,220 of record OU611964.1, read on the forward strand.
CAGGTTTGTTGTGTTCTACTTGGTTCTTATTTACCTATTTCAATTTTTGTAAATTTACTCAAATTTAAACAAATTTGACTTCTGTTTTGACGAAAACTTCAATACACAAAACTTCATATATCCACACTAACTTCAACATTAAAAAAAATCTTAACTTCTACAAGCTGATATTTTTTAGATTTCAAATTTACGATAAATAAATCAAAGGTTTGGTAATAATAATTTTCAAAAGTTTTCAATGTGTAATCTTTTTCAAAATACAACAATTAATTGTGGCTTGTATTTATACGAGGAGCAACAAAATACTAACCGGGCAGCAAATCCTGATCAACAAGGCAAACAATTTTGAAATAACTAAATAAATAATTTTTAATTACTAACAATGTCCACACAAAGTCAACTGAGTCACTCTTCGTTGGAGTCTATAATATTTACTGTCACCAAAGAACCCAACCTTTAAAATTGCTGCCACTTTCAGTATATCTGATGCTCATTTAATTGCAATTTCAGTGTCCACTGCTGGCCTCCACGTGCACATTGATTCGTGCATGAGTGTTGTATGGCCTTAAAACGCCACGCTGGCCTATCGGGTTGGCGAGTCCACTCTTTTAGAGGTAGTGTGTAGTTCCTCAGTGGTTGTGGTAGCCGCTTTGTCATCCCGTAGTCGCCTTTTACTACACCTAGAGCAAGAGATGGGGTGATGCTATTCTGTAGCCAGCCGACACCACACGGTCCATTTAATTATTTCCCCTCAATTATTGTATCGACCAATCCGCACTGAACTCGGATTATGAGCAAAAGTCCATCTTATGATTGCAAGGCATTTGCTAGAAGAGACCTCGCCTAGCAGTTGAAATTACAGACAAATCTCATAGACAAATATGAAATAAGAGAAAGGATAGCTCGTGTCTTTCGTTCTTCTCAATACTTCTTTTTTTAAGTAGGCAGCGCATTTGTGGAACTGCCAACGTTCATAATTTTTGACTGACGTTGGCATAAACCGCGGATTGTCTGATTGGATACGTTCTTCCCACAAGAAATAACCCTGCGATATTTTTTAAAACTTTTTATTTAATCTGTACCCATATATTCATTTTAATTAAATTCTCATAAAGTCCCAAGTGGACCCAACTGCGCATCTATCGCGTTATTAATTAATTTTCCGCCGAACTGTTCTCGATATAATTGCATTCGAATTACGGTGAGTCATTTAGAGCACAAGTGAAGAATCAATTTTCATTATTGTACACTTGGACATAGTTTTATGTGTCCCCAACTGTTACTGGCGTTTTAGGACGCGATATAGGCCTATAAGGTTCGAAAGCGAACACAGGCCTCGCCTATAAAAAACTTCGACTTCGGGGTATAATGAACCACGCGGGCCCAGGGCGGATTACTGAATGCATTCATTTAAATATTTATTATTAAAAATAACGCCTATTCCTATTAACTTCGACACCACTCACAGTTTATTATTCGGAGTGGCTAAATTGTGGCCCTATCGCCGTGTAATTTATTCGAGAAGTTCACGATTTTCTCAAAATTACCTGCAGACTTCTGCGGATCAACCAACACGGCGCTATTCTCTATTAAGGGACTCTACTATATCAATTTTTGGTTCCGAAGCAGATGCGTCCTTTCTCGCTCAATTCTCGCGCTTGCGGGTGGCACAGGGAGGGATTTGGACTCTTTACCTTATAAATGAGAGTGGTAAAAAGTCGATCTGGGCCATCACAGCTCTTTCAAACTCATGTCTACTCAATTTTATACTCTTAATTATTTTTAATATAGGTACCTACACTAATTTTATTCTAGTGATTAAATAATCAATCCAATGATTGAAATTAAGGTATTTAGGGTAGGCCTGGGTAGGCCCGGTAGCCTATTTAGTTATATAACAAAATCGCGTCATTCCCATGGAAAGTAGGCAATAACCTCACATGAGAGCGATACTGTCCAACACAATCCCTAGAAATTGTGGGCCATTGCTATGCAGATTGCAATGCCATGCCTATAGCGCTTGCGGGAGCGTATGCATACAAACACACTGTCATCGATTTGATATAACTATAGGTAGTTACATAATATATAGTAGTGTGGGTGTATTATTGTATCAAATAAATTCTGGAACTTCGTGCGGATAATTAATATTTCATTTTGCTAATTTTGTAAAAAAAAGAAATAGGTGCGTGAATTAACGGAATTGAGTTTTTAAAAGTTAATCACTCAAAGTAATTGACTTTTTACAGAAAGAAAGTGGCAAACGAGCACACAGTCCATCTGATGGTCAGTGGATACTGTCGCCCGTGGATACCCGCGGTACATGTCAACTTCAGGCCGGAATCACAAACTTTGGCACGCCCCCGGTTGCGCTCCGTCTACATTTGTTGATGTAGGAATGGATTTAGAGAGAGGATTGGGAAAATGGGAAGGCATAGGATACGATGGGATGGGAATGGACTCTGGCATATAATACTCACTACCGAAACACGTACGTACATTGGAGAATATGATAAAAAGGGAAATGCAGTACATTTGAAAGTAGTATTTTGTGAGAGAGGGGTAACGAGGACAGTCGAGTGCCACCAGCGGCTGTTGGATTGCAGCGTGCATCCTGCCCTCGATAGCTGTTAATTTTCTGCCGGCATCCCGACGTCGTCTGAATAGATTGTAGGAAACAAGAAATGAATATTTTTTTAAAGAAGTAACACTCAATATTTAATAGAATCCACCATAGGTTTAGTCTTCGGAAACAATTTAATTTTTGTCCCTAAAATAAAATTGTACACAGCAACTATAAGGTCAATAACATCCAATTCTCTAAAAGATAGATCTGTATTACACTTTTTAGGTACATATATTTTAGTGTTTTGGAAATGGGATAAATCGACGTAAAACATGAAATAGATATAGCTCTGGTCTGCATGAAGTTTGACGGAACACATACGGTTATCCTAACGCAAATTTGTTCTACAACACTACTAATAGTGAGCGAGGCCGTTTCACGTCCGCTCACACTACGCTCCCGCGTTTATTGTTATGTTCGCGGCTTTATTGTTATTGCGGTACGCGGCGGTTCACATTGTTCCCACCAAATTTGTTTTTTCACGTTTTTAGTATAGTTTATGAGCGAGTTCTGAGAGCTTTATCGGTGTTTTTTGTCTGTAATAACTTAGTGGTGTTGTAACGCAATGGCCGTGTCGGTCGGTTTAAAAATAGCATCAACATATCTCTTCCCGGAGGTATCGTAACACAGCCGCTAAGGGTAATTAAGGGTAACACAATCGTAACACAGCCGCTAAGGGTAACACAGCCGCTACCAAGCTTGAGGAACTACACTAACTCTAAAGGACTGGACTCGAAAACCCGCTTGGTCAGCGTAGCGTTTTAAGGCTATACAATATATGTGCATCATTCAACACTAGACAATATTGATGATATGACCCATATCTAACAGTAGATAGTAAAAAAGCTGGTGATGGATTACAATACCAGCTCAGGTGATAAGGGTTATCCGGAAAAAAATACCAGTAAGACTTCACTGCAGAAATTTATTGGTAAATATAAATAGAATAATAACACTGAAACAATAGATAGGACTTATGAAACTAACAATTAAATGGTTGTTCCGATCTGATCGCGCGACGAGTTTCTTGTTATATCTGATCTGATCACGGTGTAAGTTGTTAGTCGGATTGAATTTAGAAAATGTTTTTTCATGTGTTACGCGGAACATCAAGACGAATCCAGCGACACCTCATTTATAAAAATGTTATTAGTGATTTAGGAGCTACGAGGGAATAGATCAACATATACATAACAATACAAACTGCTGAATCATCAATGAAAGAATCCTTTGACTTTACGGAGGTCGGGTAAAAAAAAGTATCCTAAAAGTATTTATTTTTAAATAAAAAGAAGACGGCAGAGGAGCATAGAACTCACCTGGTGGTCAGTTAATAATGGCATCCGTGGACACCCGCGATACCTCAGTCCAGAGCGACAAACGTTGGCACGCTTCCGCATGGAATGGGATAGGATGGGATGGGAACAGGCTCTGGCATATCTCACTTACTACCGAAACACGTACGTACAATGGGGAAAGTAGGATAAAGTGAGACATGTAGTACATTTCAAGGTAGGCTTCTCTGAGAGAGGGGTGACGTGGCCAGTTAAGTGCCACAAGTGTTACCACGGCCTATAAGTTATAGCTATGTCGAGTTTCATTAAAATCAGTTGAGAAGTTTTTGTGTGATGCGCGTTAAGACAGACAGACAGACGGGCGAACAGACAGGCAAACAAAAATTCCAAAAATTCTGAATTGTTCATAATTTACACTGCGACAACCTGTTTAAAAAATTATTCAATGTACAGACACCGCTTTGTTATGAATTTTGTTACAGATATAGATTTAATAAACGAGTCCTTCTAAGATTAAAATAAAATCATTATCTAATCCCATTCATTTATATTTCGTCATTCTACGACCCACGAGACATATATTGTATTAATAAACCATGTGTAATCAAATTGCCACGAGTTTAGCGGCAGAGTCAAAATATGACAGGGATATGTAAAATTAAGTGAGGTGATATCGCTGACACAACCTGGCACAAGTCATTTTTTTGACATATATTTTTGGTTTATAAAGCCCATCATTTATTAGGAGCGACGTACACGTGACGCGCCACCTTTATAATTCAGCGTTGGGGGAAATATAAGGTGAACAAGAAGGTTCACACGAAAAGTGAGAACTCGGCAAGTTTTTGTAGGACGGTTTCATCTTCGATCTATCTTTCTAATATAATTGTATTTTTTTTTTGAAAAAGTGATTGGCATAAAGTACGAATATGGTATTGAGCAAAAAACATCAATTTTTAATTTTTGTCGGTCTGCATGAATGCGCATCACGCAAAAAGTTATTGGACGGAGTTTGGTGAAACTTAGATAGTTGTAGTTTATGTCCCGGATTAACATGTAGGATACTTTTTATCCAGATATATTAAAGAGTTCCCATGGGAATCATTCTAAAGTACACGCGAAAGAATTCGCTCTCACTGCTAGTATTTGCAGCGTAAAGTCCGAATGACTAAAACAACATTTCTTTTTAAATTTTTGTTTGCCTCTCTGAACGTGTCTCACACAAAAACCACTAAACGGATTTTAACGAAACATAGTAAATTTATAACTTATGTACCGGATTAACATGTAGAGTACTTTTCATCCGGACCAATTGAAAAATTCCCACGGGAATCAAGCTAACCACACATATTTGAATTGTTCAAAATGTAAACAAGAATGGCGGCCTTAGGCAACTGACATTGCCTTTAATTAAAGAAATATCTCAACATTTAGCTTTAAATCTAAAACAAACTTTCACTCTCGGTGAATCAAATTATGGATCTGTAAACTATTATCATCTCACTATTTAATTTAATTCCGCATCAGTTACAGTGATATCGACGAGACATGAGCTTTGCGTTTGTGTGAGTGCTTATCGGTAGTGTAAAGAGAGAACCATTTTGTCAATCGGATTGGACAATTCGGCACCCACTCACACAGATGCAAAGCTCATGTCTCGTCGATATCACTGTATCTCAGGCCACCATGTTTGATTAAAATTTTGGTCAAATTGAATTTGTCCAAAATGTTTATTTTTATATAAATCCATTTTGAACAGTCCAAAGTTACAATTGGATTTGTCCACTGCTGGTCAAATAAACTGGTATTTAGTGACTGAAATCCCAAGTTTATGCAACCAAACCGCACATACGCCGCGGACCTTGATAAATTGCGATCACTCTGCTGGTAGAAAAAAATAAACAAAATGAAAATTTCAAGGCTGCCTACCCCTCATTTGTCAGTGCCTGGATATGTGACCTCGGATCATTTTACTTAACAATGTTCATTTATATCATCTTACTTCCATAATTTTTAGGGTACGAGCCATAAGATTCCTGGAGATTTTATTATAACGTGTGATTTTATGGGGAAGTATTTGTTTTGGACGGGGTTTAAGGAATAACTGGAATTGACTATGTCTGTTATTTTCAATATGTTTGCGTTTTTTGTCATCTATATAATGGCTAATGTTCTGAACAGCCGTTACGTACTTCCTTGATAAAATGCTGCCCCGTGTAGTGCGGTATTCAACACACTTCATCCCCCAAATTCGAACTACCAAACTGAGGTTTTTCCATTAAGGTGCAACGTGGGACTCTTCAAGAAAGATGTGCATGATTCTGTAAGGTCGGCAGCACATTCATCTCTCTCCTGGTTCTGTAGGTAACAATAGGATGGAGATGGCCAACTGGCCACCTCCATCCCACCCACCGTTCATCCACCGTCCGGTGGGCTTGTTTGCCACGTCTTGTAGAATTTAAAAAAATGTGGATATATTTATATTTATATATTATTTATTACACAAACTGACAAAAGATAGACTTTGCTTTGAAACATATCTCCCAATCAACCTTTGGGCTATGCAAAGATGGCGCAGTTTAGTATAATGCATATTATATTAAAAGCAATAATACAAATAAATAATAAAACTAAAGGGATCAAACTCATACCTCAACCTCACTCCCGCGCTGTCATTAACTGCACATACATGTGTAATATGCTTACATAATCTTATCGATCCTGCGTGGTGGATCATGGCATGAGAATCACACGTTATGCAGTGGAATGACATACACATCCCGGCCGAAAGTAATTCACATCGACTATGATCGGCTTGCTTCGGTTTTGTAGAGCGTCGAAACCAAAGCCAGCAGATATTCTCTTTCTAAAGGCCGGGAAGTGTAGGTTTATGTCAATCGATTTATAATATTATGGTAGAGTGTCTTTTGTACATTAGGATAACTGATTCAATATACCCTAACAATTAATTTTCTTAGCCTTATTTATAGTCTAGTTATTGTTTATAGGCTATTAAGTAGATTATTATTCAATTCCACAAACAATATTGCCTATTGATTAGATTAACCATAGACCAAATTGCTAATAGAAACAAGTGGAGCGAACGGCCCATATACGAGTAATGACTTGTAAACAAGTAACCTGACATTATTGACTTGTATAGTTGTGGGCTGGTTAAATTAATATAATCCAGCGATTTAAACCGATAGATTGATAGATATAAATTTTATTTAATCCATATAAGGGATCACATGGATACATATCCCACACGGGAGGAGGAAGGGTCACATTGCAATCCCACAGCCGCTGGGCGCACTCGACTGGCCAAGATACCCCTCTCTCAGAGAAGACTACCATAAAATGTACTGCATTACTCACTGTATCCTATTCCTACAATGTACGTGTGTGTTTCGATGGTGAGTGAGATGTGTCAGAGCCCATTCCCATCTCATCCTGTTCTATCAATCGTCATTTTCCCAATCCTTTCTCCAAATTCATTCCTAAGTCCCAAGGTGTAACTTAGGGTGAAAGGTGTACCGTTCAGCACAAGCTGTATACCAAAAACTGTATACAGCGCTGATATTCAACAGGGCAAAAGACCGAATGACGCGTAGACGGAACAGTGATCTCAAAAATCTGATCTTAAAAATCTATTCCGAAAATCGGAAAAGGTGGATGTGAAAAGTGAAAATTGATTTTAATAATAATAATAATTCATTTATTACGGACTAAAAAATCCATATTTTCAAGTAGTGTTTTTAAATTTACAAGAAAAAATCACGAACTCGGCGGGGAAAGAGAATATCGTACAGAATCTCGTATGATTGACTATAAAAAATATTGACAATATCTACAATATGTGTAACCACTAATCCGACCTGGGCACGCGTGGTAGATTATGGCCCAAAAACCTCTTAACGATTTGCTAGGGCAGGCCTATGACCTGTAGTGGGACATTATAGGCAGATATCGATATACCCTGCCTTATTGTATCATAATTTTTCTCTCTAGCATAACATAAAGGCAATTTCACATCTACAACTCTTCGAGCAACACAGATAGACGCTTCTAATTTGGACAAATTCATGTAAAAATATGCAATAATTTCGAGAATAAAAAGATCTCAGTACTGTTAATCGACAATTTGCATTCAAGAAACGGCCGTAGCGAGGAATTGTGTTTTTATTACCTAGATAAGTGTGCTCTCTCTTTGTTTTGGGGGTAGTCGGGGTACAGTCAGTATATTAGATACTTGTTTCATTAATAGAGGAACACAAGTGAACACTCATTTATGTCATGTTACTCTGTTTTATATGGAAACAAACGTGTTGATTGAAACTGCGACAGTTCGAGATTAAATCACACGTATATTTTATGAATAAGATAGGTAGTACATATATGTCACCAGCTGTTTCCAAGATAACTTTAATTTACTTATATTTATTATTAGTTATAATTATTATTTATGACATTTACAACAAATACAAGGTATTTTGTTTTGTTAATAATGATATAATATGAATATAACATGAATGTGAATACAAAATATGATATTATGAATATGAATTATTTATTATTATTAGTTATTAGAACTTATAAAACTGCAATGCCCTAGCAGGGTCATTTACAGCCTAAGTAAATGGCCCTCCTAGGGCATGTACTTAGTTCGTGCATGCATACATGACAGCAAAAACAACACAGCAAACGTTTTTCGTTCCTAACTTGATCTGATCGTTCCTAACACGGCAAGGATAGATTTGACCTGATCGTCTTTTATTTTCTCTTGTTAGGGATGCCGGCTATTTTCAAAATTTGGACATGATTTATTCTTAATATGGCCTTTTTCATATTAAAACTCAAGATTCTTAACTCTATACTATGATAAAAAATCCTGATCAAGCCACTTCTCGTTGTAAATTTTAAGAGAGTCGTTCGCATTCCTACAGCCGTCTATACATATAAGAGGAAGGCTCTTGGACTGGTAAGTCAGCCGTCGGTTTAGCCTAAAGACTCCTAGTTACATCACAAAGCGTTGTCCTGGGACCAAACAACCCCGAGACACTATCTAGGCCATCACGAAATTCTAAAAGCGTAACATTGACGCCGTCGCTTCTACTCTATCACTCCGGGCTGACCCCGCCGCGTTAGATCGACGTCACAGCTGCTGGCTGACGACGCCGCCCGTGGCTGACGTCGTCTCTCTCCTGGTTAACGCCGCCGTTCTGAGCTGACGTCATAGCTGCTAGTTGACGTCGCTACCCTTAGTTGGCGTCACCGCCCTTGTTTGGAGCTACTATACTTATTGGGGGTGCCGCCGCCCCGCTCCGCCATTCTGAGCCTTGTCGACCATCCGTGAGTTTCGTGAATTTAATCTTGTTCGACTGACACTTTTCCGCCACTTACACCTACTCATGGACTCTGTGATATAGTTCTGTCAATTCTGTATTGGGCTATTTTTTAATAATTTTTTGGGAATTATATAAGCTATTGGAACAATAATTTTTTTTAGTCTGTCCCCAGACTACACGGCAACCTTTATTTCATGAAATCTGATCCACGTGTATCGCAAATTATATTAAGCTGGATTTTGAACTTTGACCCTATGAAACATAATTACAGAAAGGTCAAATCCCTATGAAACACGCCCCACTTTAATGTACATAATTTGTTTGATTAAAGGTTTTGGTATCAACGGATTAATACTACTAAATCTTATACTTCTGTTGACAATATTTCTACGAAACAATATGACGAAGACAACCGATGGGGTAGACGAGAAGCATAGCGTGAGACGCGCTGCGGTTAAATGGACCGACGACTTAAAGAAGTTTGCCAGTAGTGACTAGATGAGAAGAGAGGAAGACCGTGTGTGGTAGCGAACCTTAGGGGAGACCTAGCCATGGAGAGACCAGTCACACCTTACCAGCCTGATATGATATAGACGACTGGATAGTCAGAACTCATAAAGACAAGCTGATACATCCTTACGATAAGTGGTTTAATCTTGCAATATTTAGATTGAAAAGACTAGATTGCGACCGATAAGATGTGTGCGAAGGGATATACAAATCCTAGAATGGAAAACACGAACAGGATAACGTAGCACGGCATGCCTTTTGGGCAGGCGGTCTGAGGCTGAATGCAAAGATAAGAAGATTGTTGTGGAAGTAAGCCTTGGGAGAGGCCTATATTCAGCAGCAACGGAAGCACACTGAAATTCCACAATCGCTTGACGTATTCAACTGGCCAAGTTAACTCTCTCTCACAGAAGACTTTCAAAAAATGTACATACTGCATTTCCCACTTATCCTATTCCCTAAAATGTACGAATATATTTCGGTAGCGATTGATATATGTTGAAGCTCATTCCCATCCCATCCTATTCTATCCCTCCCTATTTTCCCAACACTTTCTCCAAATCCATTCCTAAATCTCCAAGGGTAGGCAGCGCATTTGAGGGGTGAGGGCGCGCCAACGTTGGTCAATCTGGCCCGCAATATTGGCATGTTTCTCGGATATCCATGGGCGACAGTATTCACTTATCACCACCAGGTGCAGTTAGCTCTTCTGCCACCTTTTTCTTTAAGAAGAAAGAACGGAGCACTAAAAGCATTAGAAGAACGACACGAGTGAAAGAGAGCTCTACTTATAGATTGTTCTTGAATGTGTGACTTCCAACTGAAGTCCTATTAAATCGTGAGTCACAGAGAATTGATACTTTCGAAAGTGGCTTCACTACATGAAGCTGAATGATAATAATTATTGTACGTGAATGTAATGAACTATCAAGAACTTGTACAGTATTTTGTAGTACAGAGTATCTAATCCAATCAACATTAACGAACGTATCACTCATTCCCCAACGTCTCCGTAATGAAATTGCAACAACATTGGCCAACTTAATGAAGACATGGAAACAAATTCGCGTTTATAGAGTTCAAGTACGCTGGGGCTGCGGAATGATAGGGCGATTCTTCAAGGTCATTATCCGTTAGAGGGATCGAGGTAGGGAAATACACTGCATACTCATGGGGAGGACATTACACACTCATTTTTAAAGTTTTTGGTGCCACTGTCACCATGTAAACAATATGTGAATAGGGAGAGATGTAAACTACTTTAGAATTGTTTGTTACCAACGGTATTCAACGTCGTATTCAAGGTGGTACTTGACTACAACGAACTATCAAGTAGGAATGATCTTGAAGTTTGAAACGATCCAGACTTGTCACCAAGTAATCATCGAAACATACCATCAGCATGTACCTCTCCATCGTTCTCTGATATTGACTTCTTCTAAGACCCCGCACATGATCTTCTGTTTTTTTCAACAGCCACATCCTGTTGACTGCCATCAAGTGTTCAGTGTACCAGTACAGAGAGTGTAACACGTTACCGAATCTAGCCACTGCCACTCCAACTTGCTGATTTTTTAGCTATTTTTGGTTCTCAGCATAATTTCTTCGTAAAGAATTTTGTCCAGCAAAGGTATACCGAGCATAGCCGTTTCCGTCGCTCACTGCGCAATAAAAAGGGCTTTAATAAAAAGTTTTTCAAGAAATAAAGAAAATGGTTTTATAAAACTATACTTGAACTTCATGGATCAGACCCATTTTTTAATTACATATATCTATGTAGTAATAGTCTACAGTACCTACTCTTGACTTAAGTACCTACAGCAAAATCCGGTTGTTACCAACGATACCACTAACGACACCACTGAACCACGCTATTGGTGGTGTCGTTGGTGGAACAGACAGTAAATTTCCAAATAAAAGAAAGACCACCTGCGGTGTGGTTGAGATGTCGTTGGTAAAAAATCCCAACGATTCCACCGGTGTTAGTGGTGTCATTAGTAACAAACGGTAAAATCCAGCATCAAAACCGGCATTATATAAACAATGAACTCACACCTTCGACAAAAAACACAGGAGAGAAAGTCAAACGGACGACATAATCGTCAGTTTAACTACAGTACCCTCGCCCGTCTATGAGACTCATCTTAAACAAAGAAAAAACTCGCGTTAACAGCTACAATCGACATCTCACGCGCCACCGCACTCCTAAGACGTCCAGTCTTAATGAGTCATCGTGAGAATTGTTCGCTCCCTCGGATCTATCGCCAGTAAGACACTTGCTAGACCGAAAGAAAGACGCGGCGTTTAGACATCACAGACCTCGTCCTGATCATTTGAAATATAATAATTGTTGTCCAAGCATAATTTCGACTTAATTCGAAGAATTATGAAAATGTATCAGCAGTGATATGTTTGTTACTATTTAATATTTTGTAAAAAATGTATCTCTGTTTTATATAATCTAATCCCTTCCCCGTATCATCCCATTCCATTCCATCTCTCCCCATGTCATGGAATGCGGAATATAATGGAGTAAAGGAAGCTTCTCATCGCATTATATTTCCAGCTCATCAAAAAGGGCTGCTTGCGGTTACTCTGCTGCTATTCTTCTGAAACATATGTAGGCATATGTTGGTGTAAAAGCGACTAAGGGATTACAAAGCCGCTATATAAGCGTAGACGAACGAATACACCTTGTCATGTGCGTGAGACCCATGTCAAGCAGTGTATACTGAATTGCAAATTGGTGTAGGTGTTCAGCAGCTAAGTAGATGTGTCCGTGGAGCTCTTGCGTAGAGGAAGAAGAGGCGATAGAACTAAGAAAACATCTTGATGAAAGACTTGCGAATTCTATTTAGATACAAGTTATGTAATCTACTTAAAAACCTACTTACATTGTATTTATAACCTTAAATGCTACATCAATATTTGTACATCACAATGTCGCAGATAATACACATAATACACTACATTATTCTCAATCCTTTTTTCATATTCACTCTTAAATCTATATAAATGAAAACGTCGCTCTAAATTAATATGTCGTTCTTGATAGATTTTAGAATGTAACATAAATGTCCATAGGCAACAGTATCCATTTAATACCAGTCGCGAACATACTTCCGCCACAACTTTCTGTGTTTCTTACTCTATACGTAATCTATTTGATAAAAACCGCTCGTTCATTTCAGTTCGAGTGGGAAACGCCTTAATTCCGTGGCGGCTTATCAACATTTTCTGCCTTGGCTGGCTCTGGATAATTACTGGATTTCATGAATAATTACATTTGGAGATTTATTCTAGTCAGAGCGGGTTTACGAATGAATGCCCTCTAAATATTAACGTGGGTAGGCTTTATCAAGTTTTGTTGTAAGGTTTACTCCGTTTGTATCCGCTTGTTTAATAAATAAAAATCATTAACGAGCAAATCTTAGATGAATTTTCAGTTCCTGCATGTAGAACCACTAATTGATAGCATCGTTTCTCAACCTGGGAGTCGCGATTACCAGCAGTTGATCAAGAAAAAATATCCCTTATGTATAAAAAAATCATTTGATTCATAATCAAATGTTAATCGATGAAAACGTAATTAAGACTTAATTATTAATAAGGGGGTCGTGGGGTCATTAACTTTATTTTTAATCCTTCCAGGGGGTCACGACGCTAAAACGTTGGTTTAGTTAGAGAAACAGGTCTGGTTTCGAACCTTAAAAGTACCTTACTCTTAGGAAACCCTAAGGGTAACCTTGAGATACCCTAAGATAACTTACCACAATGGTAGCAATGATGCTATTGCTATTCCTATTTTACACAAGAAACTCAATTCCAATCGACTCAATTGGATAACAGTAGTGTAAAATGGGACGTACAACTAAATTTAATGCAAACAGTCGTGAGGCAAATACGATGTCCATTAACAGACAAAGCCTTGAATGATAAAACTGTTACGTTAAATATAATTTGATTTAAGTATTTCGGAATTTAATTAAGCCTGATCCACAAGTTCAAAGTCCCTCAGCGAGCTATGTACAGAAATATGTTCAGTCTCTTTAGTGGATAGGATCCGAAATTAAGAAATTCGTCGAGGGCCAAGAATAAAGTGAATTACCTCACGACCCCCTCACTAATAATTATGTTTTTTTCTTCTGTATAATTATTACATGTAGTATTTATTTAGTTATCTGCATGGGTATCAGTTTACTGATGCTCAATAACGCACGAAACAGATAATAATGCATTTAATATATTATAGTAATAAACAGTCTTTATTGACACATTACAACACAACATGAGCATTCAAGTTAATAATAGCTTAAATTTTTTAATTTTAATTTTTTTTTGTTCGCTTCGTCTCTTCGCCGATACTACAATATCAGGAGACGAAAGTCCTTCGTCAATGCGTCCTGGTCGTCACGACGTGCGGTGCCGAAATGTGGTCTCTAACGGTAGGGCCCGATTCACAAGTTTAAATTCGCTCAGCGAACTAGTAACAAAGAAATTTGACGAAGGACTAAAGTTACCGATATAGCTCGATGAATCAACAAGCTGAAGTGGCATATATGCCGCACCAGGAAGCGTACGCCCTCCAGCCAGGAGGACTGGTGACTTGAAGAGAGTCGCCGGTAGTGGATGAGAAAAGACATACAGACTTATGGTATGGGATGACGCTCAATCAATTTCAGAGCTTAGTTGGAAGGTTCCACCATATCCTTCCCTACTCATTAGACATTGCAACCTCCGACCAGGGACGTAACTAGGCTAAATATCACCCGGGGCAATACCTCACTTTGGCGCCCCCCCCCTCCCCCCCCCCCCCCCTTTCACCCACTTAAACGAAGAATGTCCAACCATGACCAATGAAACGAAAACTCTCCTAAACAACACTCCTGAGATTGTTACCAAACATTTACTATACTTTTCATAATTAACTTGGGTAGGTGGTAAGTAAATGCTCGATTTCAAAGGTAAAAAGTTAATTTAATAGTTATTGAAATCACGCAATCTATACATATACAGAAATTAATAGTTACATAGTGTATTAGGCCTATACAGTTTACACGTATATTTATGTATATCTAAAAGATTCTGAAAAATAGTGAAATACTTTGGTGAAACTTTTTTTTTTTATAGATTAGTGGGCGGACGAGCAAGCGGTCCCACGTGATGGTAAGTGTTACCGCCGCCCATGGGCACCTGCAACACCAGGGGGTATGCGGGCGCGCTGCCGACCTTGCAAAATCATATTCACAGCTCTCTTGAAGAACCCCATATCGTAGCTCAATGGAAAGACCTCTTGAGGCAGTTCGTTCCACAGCCTACGGGTTCGCGGTATAAAATAATTTTTGGACCGAACAGTGCGCGACACCTCCGTATCGAGGAAATGCGGATGGACCGCACTTCTGTGACGGGAAGTGCGGTTGTAGAAACCCGAGGTGGGAATTATATTAAACAATTCTTCAGAGCATTCCCCATTGTACAGGCGGTAGAACACACAAAGAGACGCAACGTCTCTCCGAATGCTGAGGGATTCTAAACCGCCCGTGAGAGTGGGATCGTCGACAATACGAACAGCACGTCGTTGGATGGAGTCAAATGGGTCCAATTGGTATTTCGGTGCGCCGGCCCAGAGATGAGAGCAGTACTCCATATGGGGCCTCACCTGAGCTTTGTAGAGCATAAGGAGTTGCCCAGGTTTGAAGTACCGCTTCGCTCTGTTCAGCACACCGAGCTTTTGGGAGGCCATTTTGGCCTTATTTTCCAGATGACCCCTAAATTCGACTTTGCTGGAGATGTCGATACCAAGGATCCCGATACTCTCCAAGATCTTAAGAAGTATGCTATGAAAGCGAGGTGCTACAACAAAAGGGGTTTTTTTAGCGGTGAATGCACAGACTTGCGTCTTACTGGGGTTGAAATCCACTAATTTCAGAGAACCCCAAATCGAGACTAGATCTAAAGAGTCTTCGATTTCAGACACAAGCCTGGCGCGACTCTCTTCCACTTCGACCCGAGGGATGTTGGCGCGGCCCCTGTACAAGGCGTCTCCAGTACTGTCATCTGCATAGCAACGTATGTCACCAATTTGCAACAGGTCGTTGATATGCAGAAGGAACAGAGTTGGAGACAGCACGGAGCCTTGCGGGGCGCCAGCGTTAATAGACATGGTGTCGGAGCAGCTACCATCGATAACGACTCTGATGCTCCGTCCAGTCAGGAAACTGGCAACCCATTCGCATAATCCCTTGGGTATCCCGAAAGATGGTAACTTGGAAAGCAGCGATTTGTGCCATACCCGGTCAAAAGCTTTCGCAATGTCCAGGCCTACAGCCAGAGCCTCGCCTCTACTCTCGATGGCGTCAGCCCAGCGGTGAGTTAAATACGCGAAAAGATCACCAGCGGAGCGATTATGGCGAAATCCATATTGACGGTCGCTAATCAGCTGGTGATCCTCTAGGTACCCAAGGAGCTGTGTGTTTATGACACGCTCCATCACCTTGGAGAGGAGGGAGGTGATCGCTATTGGCCTGTAGTTGGCCGGGTCTGTGCGGTCACCCTTTTTAGGCAAAGGGTGAACATGAGCTACCTTCCATGTTGACGGGAAGCTTTTTGTAGAGTATGAGAGCCTAAAGAGTCGCGTAAGCACCGGGGACAACTCGGGAGCGCAAAATTTAAGCACCACTGCAGGAATACCATCTGGCCTACTCGATTTTCGGACATCAAGAGATGCTAGAGCTCGCCGGACTTCACGCTGTGTGAAACAGATTTCCGGCATGGAGCTTGTGCACCTTGAGATAGACTGTGGTGAGGCACCTCTATCGTCCAGTGTCGAGTTTGAGGCAAAGAGATAGCCCAAGAGATCGGCTTTCTCCTTCACCCCATGGGCCAGTGACTCATCGAGTTTCCGCAGTGGAGGGAGTGACGACTGACAGAAGTTACCTTCAGCAGCCTTAGCGAGCGACCAGAAAGCCCGGCTTCCAGAAGGATAGCTAGCTAGTCGGTCGCCAATTCTGCGGATGTGCTCATTCTTTGCTCTGACGATGATCTTCTTACTGCACCTCGAGGTAGCGTTAAATTTCTTATTCGGATAGCGTATAGCGTTATAGCGTATTCGGATCTTCGGACACCTGTGCTCTGGGCCCAAGCCCTGTATGCGGCCCGTTTATTACGACGGGCCTCTCTGCAGGACTGATTGAACCATGGTTGGCTCCGTCCGCCTACCGGTATCGCGGTGCAAGGAATATAACATTCCATGCCCTGCAACACCACGTCGGTAACGGAGTCTGCACATGTATCCGGATCTCCCGACGAGAAACAAAGCTGCCCCCAGGGATAAGAGGCGTAAAATTCGCGCAACCCATCCCAATCTGCTGACTTGTAGTGCCAGACTTTGCGCGTTCCCTGTGAATGGGTCGGCACGGATTGCTTGGCTGGCACAGCAGTTCGAATGATACAATGGTCGGATGATCCTAACGGGGCATCAACAACAACATTGTAGTCATTCGGCCGCGTAGTCAGCAGGAGGTCCAGTAAGGAGGGAGTATGACTCTCGATATCAGGTATCCTCGTAGGTGAGGACACCAACTGCGAGAAACCATAGGCCAGGGCAAAGTTATAGGCTGCTCTCCCTGCGCGGTCGGTAGTTCGGGATCCCAACCACTCTTCGTGGTGAGCGTTGAAATCACCAAGGATCACCACTTCCGCGCAAGGGAACTGCTCGAGCACTCTGTCAGTCGTTTCTTGTAGACGCTCAAAAAAACGAGTCGTCTCCGTATCACCGCTGTGGGACCTGTAAAGGCAAGCGTAGACTTTAGTGGAACGTCCGTAGTCAATACGTCCCCGTCTTCAAAATGGCTGAGGCGGCGGCAACAAACATCCTCCCGGACGTACATGCATACCCCGGCACGTCGCACAAAACAGTGCTCCAGTTTGTAACCGGGGTAATGAAGATATGATGTATCGGCCGGGCCGGAAATCGGTGTCTCCGTCAATAAAAGTAAGGCCGGCTTTGCCGTCTCAAGGTGGTAGTGGACGGCGTCGATGTTACTATGCATCCCTCTAATGTTGCAAAAGTCCACTTGTAGTGTGGAACTTACGGGATGGGCCGCTGAGTGAACATTATACTTTTTCTTGGCCATCATAGTGCGTGTGAATAGGGAAGATAAGAAAAGGGGGGACGGAGAGAGAGATGGCTGCGTGTGGATCAAAGAACAAAGCACGGGGCGGAGAAAAAATCAGGTCACAAAGGTTGTGTGACTTGCTGGCGCGGGGTACGGAAGGGCCCCCGGTCCCCCCCCGGGGGCAGCAGTCGCGTTCCACTCCGGTCTCCTCCGGCACAACTGCTACCTCAAGGGATTTTTCGCGTGCGGCGGGGCAGCCTCCTGGGGTGGAGATTGAAGTAAGATCCCCGGGTTCGGGCCCCCAACAACCCGCGGGCGGTCAGCGGACAACCGTTTCACCGGGTCTCCCTGATCCTCGCGCCACCATGTCACGCCCGTGCGCGTCTGTAATTCCTCGCAACCGCCGGTCCTCATTTCCACACGCAACAATCTCTCCCTCGGGACGGCTTCTTCCGCTCACCGCCGGAACACGATGCGGGCCTCGCGGCTTATAAGGCACCATTATGGCGGCGGACTCTGACGGAAGGGTGGTAGCATTGCCGACGGAGTAACCCTCCCACCGCAAAAAAGGGAACGCCATTGCCTCGTCAGTTAACAGCAGGGTGCACCACTAGCAGGTGAGGTTGGCTTAGGCTCCAAAGATGGTAGGTGAGCCTCTTACACCCCGAAGTTTAGAACAGTTTAGAAGCTATTTGGTGCTCTATGGAAATGATCCCAAGGTTGGTAAGTCGTTGCTGTCCTGTCAAGTCCTGATAACCGAAAGCGAAAAATGCAATGGCTGACCCCAGGTCAAACGCCCCAACAGTGCCGTAAGGCAAAGCTTACCAATAAAGAGGTAATGGTAACTGTTTGGTGGTCTCTTCATGGTGTTATTCACTATAGCTTTCTCAGCTCTGGTCAAGCAATAACAGCAGATGTTTTGATTAAATAAATATGTTACATTTTAGAAAAAAACAAGTTTTAATTTTTCAGTACAAATCGGCAATTTCATACTTTAACCCCTATTATAAGAAATAAATCACATTTAAATTATCGCCAACTTCCACGATCTCTATAGACTATAGACCAATCAATATCGAGTACATTCCCGCTAGCCGGCGCGCACCGCGCTCTAAATCTTTCTTCCCATTTCCAGACTTTTCTGGACTCTGGAGATATCCTTATGACGCAATAACTCAAATCTTTGGAGCGCCAGTTTAAAATTTTATTAATATTATTTATTTATTTTATTATTTTTATCTTCCACTTGTATTTTTTGGAAAACAACAATTGCTATTTTGGCGCCCCTGAAAACCCGGCGCCCGGGGCACAAGCCCCGTCCGCCCCCCCCCCCCCCCCCCCTAGTTACGTCCCTGCCTCCGACTACCATTTATTTCGACCACTGGAACATTCTTTTAAAAAACAAGACGCCTAGAGTTGACTGGAGTCCTAGGTGTTAACGCAATTAATTGAAGTTGACGACCTACTTGAGATACCTCAGCTGATAAGGGCGTAAGGGTCCCCGGGAATACACATTGCACTTTCTTCTACACCTGGCAAAGGTTTATCGTATTTTTTATGGATTTATGTCGTGGAGCACACTCTCTTCATCGGAAACATAGATCGTACCACCTTTTGAAGTAGTTTATAGTTTTTTTTTTATAATTTAGATGACTTTTTACTTCATTTAACCAACCTTTCGATATTAATCCGATACTATGTATACATTGGGAATAATCAGATTACTACCCGCTTTGTCTTTTTAATGGAACTTGCTTAAAAGAAACCAGTCGTCTCTTTCACACACGTGTCCCCCAATCCAGTTATCTCTCTCCCACACATGAACATGGCAACGCGACATTCAATTTACCGGTAATCACCCGTACGCAGAGTAATTAAATAAATTTAATTAACTTAATTGCGCAATCAAAAGACGATTTACATGAAAGCCATTAAGGTATTTTATTGCTGTAATATGTCATTATAATTATATTTGTATTATATATCCTCGTAATAATATTCTTGTGAGTTGTTTTCTGTAATTCTAAGGGATTTAATACGTCATTTATGATTATGACAAAGGATTCAGACAAATTAATGTGCATAATCATCTAAAGATGATAAAGTACAAAGCAGTATATTAATGATCTATCTCACAGATCATTTGTTTCAGGAGAGAAACCCGGATTTGTTCCAATGTTCTGTGTAGGAATGGCGACTCTTTTTGAAAAAATCGATCTTAGAATCGATTCAAGTTGAAGTCCAAATAATGGAGTCCCTATTAAATCGGTGTCTGCAAGATCGATCTTAGGTTAATCGATTATTTTGCATTTTTTTTAATATTTTCTTAAAAAGCCGTAAAATGTCAGTGAAAACTTGCATATTGGATAATGGATAAATTAAAATACAAAAATCAAATACGTACCTTTTTATTGAAAAACTTACCTATTATAAAAGTTAGAATTTTAAATTTAACTTAAACTGTTTCAAAATATCATATTTACGATTTGTCGTTAAGCAAAATTCCATTCGATTTTTGCGGTTCTAGCTAGGATCGATTAACTACGTGATCTTGATTTTAAAAATCGATTGAATCGGCCTGAATCTTCGATTACCTTCCCTAGTTCTTTGGAAGAGTTTCATAGAGTGACAATAGTCGAACCTATAATAAATATTAGAAAGTTTGGCATTCCACATTATCTCCACAAGAGACTAAGCATTTCCCACGGCATTAGTAAACACGGGCTTCATTCATGTTGGCCCGCACGCGTCACCGAACAGCCACCTTCCGGGATCGCTTCAGGTACACCGCTACTAAGTGTCGGGACAATATTCTGCCACCCATTAGGAACTTGAGCAATCCGAACAATTTTAAAACTTAAAATGTTCGTGATAAAAAGTCAACAGGAGCTTGAGAATTTTCCGGGTGATGCTTCAATCATATAATGGCGGCTAAATGAACATACAACTGGATAAGTGGGTATTAAAAAAAACGGAAAGCTATAGAAGCAGACAAAGAGACTGGCATAAAAACAATTCTATTTTTTTTTTATATAAAAAAAGCGACAGACGAGCATACAGTCCACCTGGTGGTAAGTGTTAGTCGCCCGAAGACACCCGCGTCACATACTGACATTAGTCCAAAACTACAAACATCGGCACGCTCCCGGATGCGCTAACTACCTTTGCAGAATAAGAATGGATTAGGTGGAAGCATGGAAACATATCTCACTCACTACCGAAACACGCACGTTCATTGGGTAAATACAATACGGTAGGAAATGCAGAATATTTCAAGGTAGTCTTCTGTGAGAGAGGGGCAACGTGACCAGTCGAGTGCTACCAACGACTGTGGGAATGCAGCGTGCACACACTTTGAAACAGCAGCTTTCGCAACTGCGGCAGCGTGAACGGGTCCATTGTCAAGAAGAAGCCTTTGGTTAGTTTTCCACGACGTTTCTGCTTGTTTGCTTATCATAAGTGTTCTATAAGGTAAGTACAATACCTTCCAGTCACCATTTCTTTTTATGTCGTAAAATTTCTTGATAATCCCATAACATCGAAGCCATAATCTTTTTGGCGGACTGAGTCACCTTTGCCTTTCTAGGCGGTGCTTCACTAGAACGACTCCACTCCATCGACTCCTTTTTGGAAAGAGGATCATAGTAAAGAACCATAGTTCATCTCCAGTAACAATTGACTCCAAAATATCGTTTCCATTTCTCTGAAAGGTCTCCAAAATTCCTTAGAGCACGCTATTCGTTCACTTCGCGGCTCACTTGAAAGAAGTTTTGGCACCCACCTCGCACTAACTTTATTCATATGAAGATGTTCATGAAGAATCCCAAGGACTATAGTTTTTGAAAGCCCTGTCCTTGTTTCTATTTCATTCGTCATCAGCCGTCGGTCGCTCAGACCTTCTTCTTCCACTAATTTGACGTTGTTTTTAGTGAGTGCCTCAACGGATTGACCGGAGCGAGATTCGTCGATGGGCTCTCGTTCTACACGAAATTGTTTACACCAATCGTTGGCGGTGGGAAATGACTGAGAAGAATCCCCATACACATTATATTATCCGTATTGTCCAGCCTGTGTTTGATATCGGTCGCGCTAACACCTTCCTTTGTAAGGAAATTAAAGACAGAACGATATTTCAGTTCAAAAATTTTTAAGATTTTGCGAATTCCTGTTGTTCTTAGACTCGAGGAATCAAAACTAACCAGGGTTGAACTCTAGAAGTTATACACGAATTAGCAGAATAAATGACAGTTACAATAACGTATGATTTGTTTTTTTAGATATCTAGAAATATGTGAGACCAGAAACTTTTGGACCTAACTGGTACTTTATTGTTCACACAAATTATGAAAATAGTTACAAAAGAAAATAATAAATGTGCGGTCAGGGGACGCCCGTCAGGAACGAAGATCCTCAAGCATTTTTTTTAAACTCCGAATCTAATTTCAAATAAAATCTGTATAGTTCATGTATTTTTTTTATTTTGTATCATATTTTCAATCAAGGAATCAAATCAAAAATCAAAAATTTAGGTCATACAACCGGTCACGCACAAGTCTGCACGTCTGTTACTCTGCTTGAGTCTCGCTCTCGATACTCGCACGCGCAAACATAGAGAGAAAGAGAAAGGCGTATGGAGGGGGTAAAAATCTTACGTGACATTAAATTTTCTCTCGAATCACACTTTATTATGTAATTTTTTCGACTTTATTATGTAAAAAATGAATCAATAAGTAACAAAAAATCATTAAATGAAATTTGATAAACTCTATACCGCGAGAACTGATAGTGACGTCATCGCGTCATATCGTACTCCGTTATACACAAGAATGTAAATATCGTTTTGTTGTCGCTAGTTGTCAATAGTAAACAATAATATAGACGAACAAAACAACGTTTCGTAGTACCAGTCGGTGTTGACTTTTCTGTTTAAAGCTGAAGACGTCACTATCAGTTCTCGTGGTACAGACTTATAGGTAATTCTTTATAAAACAGGTTTCTTCTCTATTTGTCGAATGAAGACACAAAACAAATAGTGAACAGTCAGCTAACCTATTCGACTACAAAAAAGATTTTCTCAAATCGACCTCACTATATCCCAAGTATATAGGGGCGTAAAGAGGATTTTATTGCTCCAGCTCGTAAAAACAAAGCTGCGAATGACCTTCATTATATCCTGGGCCGTCACAATGGTATCAGTTTTATGGTTGTCATTCCCTGTCAGTTTGTAAACAGTTGGTTTTATTGGACGGTTGAGTGGCTTGGAATTAGTTAGAAATTATATCAAGTCTTAGTGTTTAATACAAATATTTATCCCGGGAGTAAAAATCGTAGTTAACTACCTGGAATCGTGCTGTTTGGTGTCGACCGGCTTTAGAATATTACCACCTCATTTCTTCCCGTGGGTATCGTAAAAGGCGACTGACAGATAACAGAGCCGCTACCAGAAGCCCTGAGGAACTACACCCATATAAGAATGGACTAGCGAACAACCAGTGTGGTGTTGTACGGCCATAATACTCTCAAACACAAGGAGGCCCATGTCCAGCGGTGGAATTCGAAAGAGCTGGTAACAACGGATAGACAGGCGAAGCCTTAGAATGATATAATAATTTCTAACTTGTAGGGGAAGAGTGCACGCTGCATTCCCACGGCCGCTGGGCGCACACGACTGGCCACGTGACCCCTCTCTCACAGAAGACTACCTTGAAATGTACTGCATTTACTGCTTTATCGTATTTCTCCAATGTAGGTACGTGTTTCGGTAGTGAGTGAGATATGCCAGAGCCCATTCCTATCCCATCCCGCCCCATCGTCCCCCAACCGTTTCTCCCAATCCATTCCTTAATCTGCAAAGGTAGGCAGCGCATCCGGGAGCGTGCCAACGTTTGTCATTCTGAAGAGATGTTGCTATGTAACGCGGGTGTCTATCGGCGACCGTAACCACTTACCATCAGGTGGACTGTATGTTCGTCTGTCGCCTTTTTTTTATTTTTTTCTAAATCTTCACTCGATAGCTCTGTGAATGTCTTTAAACTTATGAATCAAACTTATTGTTTATCAAACTTATCAAAAAGCTCTTCAAGGGAGCTGTGAACAGGATTCTGGAAGGTGGGCGCAAGCCCCCCGGGTGTTGCAGGTGTTAATGGGCGACGTTGACCACTTACCATCATGTGATCCGCCCACTGGTCTACCATAAATTCTATATAAAAAAAAATCAGCAAAAAGCATTCCAGGCGGAAGTACCTGGCATACTAATAACTAGCAAGTGATGACGACTTAATACACATGCCAGAAAGAAGCATGACAGTTACTATAAACGTCACGTGAGTGCCAATTGAAAACAACTGCCAATTTATGCCAAGACTCTTAAGTTCGTAGTTTCTCTACCCGCTTTCCCGTGGAGGACACGCACGCAAGAAATCAAACGACTCGTGATCTACTGGTGTGTTATTAAAACGCATGCTTCTGACTGGAGAAAATATGAACACACATGTCAGTAGTACTCATTATCAAGGTACTGGTATGCTTTTATGCGAGTAACAGGCATGACTGTGTATCACGGCCTTTAGGCAGCGGCCGGAGTGGGCGCGCGGCGGGAAGCGGGCCCGAAAGGCACCACGCCGCGATCCGCTGCATTCATAACGTGTCCGCAATTAAAGTGATTCTCCCCGTGGAAGAGTCTCTGTTTTGTCTAACTCAAAATTTAATTTAAAAGATGCTTTAGTTGAAAGAAGTGCATTTTACTTGGTTTGCATTTTACTTTGAAGTTACTTAGAATATTATGATTCACTGGAAAAAAGTCGACTACGGAGAAACTTCAAATTTATACTAACTTCCAACGGAAATCGCAACGAACAGTTCAACTGTTCGCTCCCGCTCAAAGCCGTCATGTCATAACAGAACCTGAATCAAATGAAATTTCAAAACTGATACACTTGTTTATAATTGACACCATATTCAACCCTTGTCAAAGTCTATCGAGCTGGAACATATCCCTAACATTTTGTACAGTGCTTGCACATATGTACTCGAAATGTTAAATGTCATAGCCTACTGAGGGGGACACATCGCAAAGAATGGTTTGTTTATGCCAATCGTCTAGTTTTATTTCTTTTCTTATAAGGCGATAGCGCAATTAGCACATTGTGCCAGTGTCCGTTTTTTTTTTAAATTAACAAATTTAACGTAAACACCATTCTGAACAGGTCTCGTCAGTTCAGTCTATGTAAGTTAGTAAATCACTTGGTTCGGGCGTAATCCACCACGCGGTACCTACCTGTGTGGATCGGTGGATACAGATACTCTAGAATTTATTTTTTCTGGAGCATTCGGGTTTCCTCGCGATGTTTTCCTCGCACCGCCGAGCTAGTGTAAATTTTTAAAAATCCGAACCTCTAGTAGGCAGCTTAGTGGCTGAGAATTTGAAGTCAGGATTACACGAATGTGAGTCGAGTATATATACCCCTAGACTATCAAATATTAAGAACTAAATATTAAATCCTGTTTCTTTGTAAACAAAATATAAAAATTTTAAGTTATAACAAAAGTTAATAAATCCATATCAACAATAAGGTCTTTAAGTTCAGTATGTTATCTGTTTGTTGGGATGTTTCACAAATAGGCTAGGGAGAACAGGAATAGGGAGATATAGGTTTCTCTCAAGGCCCTCCACCATTAACATACCTATTAATTAGATATTACTGATCACGTGAGTATGAAAACTTAGAACGTGTCATCGTAAATCGAGGGCACATGTTAAAGTTTGATTGAAACGTCACGGCAAAGACAACTATGTTGTTAATGACTCGAGCACTTTTATGGAGACTACTGTAGCTATGGAGACTGTGAAAATAATAAGTATAGAGGCTGAAATAAAACATATCTACACCCTTTTAATACAGAATTTCTTTCTTGAAAACTTTAGAATTCACCACATTTTTTCACATAACCGAGGTTTGATTAGCAACTGTTTCGAATGGGCTGTGCGTCGTTGCCGTTCGTTGTAGCGTACAGTGAATAGTATAGAGTAACAAAGTGAGCGACTTAGTTTAAAAAACACATGACATTTTTGGAAAAATATCAAGTTCAGAAAAAGTCTTAGAACAAACGTTGTTAAATTTAATGACACTAATTTGGTGTTAGGAGAGTGTAAGTATTTTATCGGCATCTTCTTAGCCATGCAGGTTTTAACCGTGTATATTTTTATTGAAAATGAACTTTTATTGGTTCCAATTTTATTGGTCGCTTCCATTTAACTACGCTTTTACACGATACGGAAAAGCGTATCAAAAGCCGCCGAGTAGAACCTAAATTATAAGTGAAAATACGAACATAATGACAGACAGATATCGCTTTTTATAAATATGTAGAAGTTGCAAGTTTACCGAGTCAACTTTTACGTTTATGACCCGTGAGACTGGAATCCGTTATGGCGTACATTAACTCCGCAAATAATTACTGTGACCCCTTTTATCTCGCTTCTATCTTTAGTCACTAATTATGTTTGTTATGTTATTGCTTTCATAAAAATACCAGTGGTATAATAAACTAAATCCTTTCAAATTTCGTTACAAAAGACAATGCTTGTTAGACTTATTTTTTTATTACCAGTGTCTGATAAAATTAAATAATATTAATTCTTCTCCATTCAAAGATGCTGTATTAGATCTAGATTACTCCGTTCTTAAACATACCTGCTTACGAATATACAGGCTTTTTTTATTGAAGAGTTGGCAGACGGGCGAGCGGGCCACATGCCGGGAAGTGGCCCGCCAGCTTTTTGGCCCAATCAGCTGTTATTCCTTATCAAAAACTTGAAATCCCATTTAACAACTATAGGATAGTTATTATTCCGCACTTCACACGTCCTAAAGTAAATATTAGTGAGTTTTATTAATGTACAATGTGAGGAACTCACGTTTTCGAGCTTGTAATAAATCAAAATTCATACTTGAGTAGAAACTTAGTGGCAAGCGCCAGAGTTCGAACTCATGACCTCAAAAATGAAAGACAAAAATATGTAGATACTACAATCACCATTGCACTTAATTAACCTTATTAGTTTGTTAGTTGCCTACAAATCTTGTCAATTTACTTACACATTATTATTAAACGGGTTAGACGACTAGCTCGTTGATACACTCATAGGTATAAATTGACACCTTATTCCCTGCACAAACACACACGTGTGGTAAACCAAACAAAATCAATCCACCTAATCAAATTCCGACAGTAAAATAGTACTGAACTCTCCAGCCGCCCGCCCACACGGTATTAGCATAATTCATACGGCCATAGATCAGCACTAAAATCGGGTGTAACAAGGCAGGGGGTAATGAACGACCCCCAGGGGGCTAGGTAGACGACGAGAGGAAATAAAACGGGAAAATGAGCTGAGGCCGTGTAAAAATCGTGTTGGACGTCGCTGAGTTAATAAAGTCACAGAAAGGACATGCTAATTTTTACAGTTGAAATGTACCTACTACATTTCTCACTATATTCTATTTTCTCAAAGTACGTGTGTGTTTCGGTACGTGGGTGAGATATGCCAGAGCCTATTTCCATCCCATCCTATTACTGACCATTTATTATTCTGGACTGATGTTGGCGTGTATTGCGGATGTTCACGGACGACAATATCCACTTACCACCAGGTTAATTGTCTGCTCGTCTACCACTTTTATTTATAATTTAAACAGAATTTATAAGAACAAAGGAGTTTTCATATTTATAAAAAGTGAGACAAGAAATATGAATTGAATATATTGAATTATGTTTTTGTTTCTGTGTTGCCCTGTCTAAACTTTCCTAATCTTGAACCTTTTCAAATTCGACAAAAGGATGTGCTTCTCGGTAAATTTGTTGCTGTACCCGTGTAACTTCGGAACAATAAATAATGTATGTCTCAGTAATAAATGATGGGTATTTTCATGATTTTGAATTATTTATTTTAAACTCTTTAGTTATATGAATTTACTAAAAAGGATTAAATTTCACAAATGAATTATTTCGTGAAATGTTTGTACAATATCCAGCTGTACGTACAGTAGTAATCACTGAGCGATTATCAGATTCGTCAAGGTGTGGCGAGTCTTAGAGTTTGAAATAAAAGTTTTTTATCTAATTTAAAATAAAGGTTCCGGGTTCAATCAATTTATACAATAGCTGAAAGTAAATTTAAAACACCAAAATAGAACAAATATTTACATCGAAAAGTTAGGAGGACGTAACAACACAATTATAAGTAAATTTCGCGGATGTAGGCTTACGCGGGCCACGGTTAATCCGGTACGCTCCGGTACGCGCCGGTGTTTGCTCGCATTGTGTCGCCATTTCACGGATTATTGTTTGATGTTCAACACCTTTTTGTTAGTGTTTAAACAAAAAATGTTTACGGAAAATTAGACAGTAGCGGTTAGTAAATGTTTCTGAAAAATAAAAGTAAATCAGAGAGGAGAGTCCACCCCGTGTTTTTTTTTTTTTTTTTTATAGATTAGTGGGCGGACGAGCAAGCGGTCCCACGTGGTGGTAAGTGTTACCGCCGCCCATGGGCACCTGCAACACCAGGGGGTATGCGGGTGCGCCGCCGACCTTGCAAAATCCTATTCACAGCTCTCTTGAAGAACCCCATATCGTAGCTCAATGGAAAGACCTCTTGAGGCAGTTCGTTCCACAACCTGCTGGGCGCGCTCGACTGTCTCTGTTAGCTCTCTCTCACAGAAGGACTATCTTGAAATATACTGCATTTCCCACTTTATCCTATTTCCGCAATGCACGTACAGGTTACGGTAGTAAGTGAGATACGGTAGAGTCTATTCATCCCATCCTATCCTATTTTTTCAACCTGCCACCAACGGCGAGCTTCTTTAACTTGTCGGTCCACCTGGCCGAAACTTATGTATTACTTAAATAAATCTATCTCTCTAATAAAATAAATAAGGTCTATCATGTTTATCTGAGTTACTGTCCGACAAAATCGTTGTAGAATCTCAAACAAAAACCAATATTGACGAGATTCTGTTTATCTAAACATCACGAAAGTACTAATTATAAAATGTTTGGACACGTGGAAGATACACGTGTAGGAAAACAAAAATGAGCAAAAGTTTGGATACGATGCTTTACGGAAAATAAAACAAAAAATACAGTAGCCATTTTGAATTTATTTCAAATACATGACATTACCAGCCCTTTTAACAGGAGAAGAGATATAGTGGTGCTCATAAAAATCTAAACAATAAGAGAATGGTAATGCTATATACATAGTTATATATATTTAAAAAATCCACTCTTGAGCTCTCACGGCTGCACCGATTTATACAAGTAAAGTGTTGTTGGATTTGTCTTTATGTTTAAGCAGACAGTTTGTAATTGTTGCCTAATGGACACAAGTGGCGTTTGGGAAACAATAAACAAATTAAGTGCAATACTTGAAAATGAAATGGCGTTTTGCAACCCTTTGTTCTTTGAGAGTGTTTATGTTTCCCATCATGGAACGTATCCCAATATATTGGTCTGCTTTTTCTTTGTCTATTCCTAAATTATTTATTATTTTATAGACATCGTAACTTTAAATAATTTGTGATTTTGAATTTTGTATTTAATTTTGGTACTGATAAATATTTGGGAAATATGTTTGTGTAAAGAGGGGGGATAATAACGATTTAACTTCCATAACTTCCTTTACACATTGTCGTTTCTCTTTCATGTCATAATCACGTTTAGGCCTTTTATATATTATAGTTAAATGCATATTTGTGGAGACTACTAATTTCTTTTTCTTGTTATATTGCTTTTATAATATTTTTACCATGGCTGTAACCAACGTTAATAATAAAAAAAATCAAACAATATAATAACTGTAGCGAGACAGTTTTAACTTAAGTTAACTTATGTTAATTTTCATAGTAGAGATTTTTACAATGCCAAAGGATACAATGCCAATTTTAAAATGACAAGTATATATTACCTAGGTATATTTCTAATTTATATTTTAATTTCTGTTAAAAATGATTGTTGTATAATAAATTTAGTATTAATTATTATAATATAAACAATGGGATTTATTACCCTGGCAATCTGGCACACACTGACATAATTGTTTTTACATCGCGATGCGAACACGCATGCACGCAAACGAACATGCAAGTTCGCATGTTCGCAAAGGAGGCTCATGTCCATGTACTTTCAACCTTAGAATCATATAACCATTTCTAAGTCACATTGTAGGGGGCGGGAGGAGTGCACGCTGCATTCCCACATCCGCTAGGCGTACTCGACTGGCCACGTTGCCCCTCTTTCACAGAAGACTTCCTTGAAATGAACTAACTGCATTTCCTATTTTATCGTTTTTCCCCAATGTACGTATATGTTTCGGTGGTGAGTGAGATATGCCAGGCCATTCGCATTCCATCCTATCCCGACCCATTTTCCCCCAACTCTCTTTCCCAATCCATTCCTTAATCTGGAAAGGTAGGCAGCGCATCCGGGGGCGTGCCAACGTTTGTCATTCTTGACTATTGTTGGCATGTATCACGGATGTCCGTGGACGACAGTATCCACTTACCATCAGGTGGACTGTATGACTGTTTATTCTATAAAAAAAATCTAAATACTGAGCTCACCGCTTCGATTACGCGCACAGTATCTGCTCTTTTCTTTTAATATAAGGTGGCGACAAGCTCACATGAGTTTACGACTTCTATTCTCTTATTATTTAGATTTCTATGGCGGTGCTTAACCCGGCCGAGACCACACGGACATTCGGGTAATTAAGATAAAAAGATTGACTTATCACTTGCTCAAATCATCCTAGTAATTTAGCAGCTGTAGTTGGACATCCATACATACACATATACGTATGTATATAATGTATGTATATGTATACATGTATGTATATAAGCTGCCATAAGTCATAAACCTTCCTTTTTTATCTTCGCCGTAGTCGGGATAAAATCATGGAAAATTGTCATGACTTCGATTAATGAAATCGTGGTTATATTGGGTCGCATTAAAAGGGATCCAATAAGAGTAAACCTTTTCGCATAACCCGCATTATGAGAAAGGTATCACCGGAGGCTCGGGACGGTATCGGAATACTAACTCGACGACCTTCAGTAGTGGTTAATAATAGAAAGCTGGGAAACGGCTTAATCAACCAGTTATTTACAACGTGTCATTGTAATACGCATAAGCTGAAAATGGTCTTTATCGTATAGGGAGGGGATTCGATCCTTTTTTTTTTATAGATTAGTGGGCGGACGAGCAAGCGGTCCCACGTGATGGTAAGTGTTACCGCCGCCCATGGACACCTGCAACACCAGGGGGTATGCGGGCGCGCCGCCGACCTTGCAAAATCCTATTCACAGCTTTCTTGAAGAACCCCATATCGTAGCTTAATGGAAAGACCTCTTGAGGAAGTTCGTTCCACAGCCTGAGTTCGCGGTATAAAATATTTTTTGGACCGAACTATCACTATCTCTTTTTACAATAGATATTAACAGTCATTTTTTTTCTACTATACCTTTTTTGGAAGGAAGCTCCTTTATGTGGCTTACGGTAGGTGTGATTCGAGATAAAATGTAACGTCACGTAAGATTTTTACCCCCTCCATACGCCTTTCTCTTTCTCTCTCTGTGTGTGTGCGAGTATCGAGAGCGAGACTCAAGCAGAATAACAGACGTGTAGACTAGTGCGTGGCCGGTTGTATAGTGCCTAAATACTAAACACGAAAAAATTTCGTTAAAATGTATTTGTTGTTTTTGTTTGTTTTAAACCATACGTGAGTTATAATATTGTCTCATTATTGTAATAAGGTTTTAAGAAATGGTAACTCAAGAAAGTATGTAAAATACAGATTTAGAAAAGTAAGTTAACAAAATTGCATAACTTGAAGCAATTGCTTACTGTTTACATACGTGTTTGCTATTTACTATATTTATATACATTATAGAGAGACAATAGTGCAATCACGAATCCAACGTTTCATTCAATGCAACCAGCCCTCTCAGTATCTACCTTCTCATGCATGAGGCATGTATGTCCTTAAAATGCCACACTGGCCAAGCCGATTGGCGAGTCCACTCTTTTAGAGGTGGTGTAGTTCTTCAGCGCTTGTGGTAGCGGCTTGGTTATCCCTTAGTCGCCTTTTACGCCACCCATAGGAAGGGATGTGGTGGTGTGGTGGTGTGGTGGTGTGTGGTGGTGGCCTGCCGACACGACACGGCATAATTGTTGTAGCGTGTGCGTCGCTATAAGTCAACATAGAACAATTTAATAGAAATAACTATTAAGTTGCAAGTTGTGTCAATTACAATACAAACTCGTGAGTTCGGCGATCGGCAATTGTTGTCGGTTGCCGCAACTCACAAATTATATTCACAGTGGTTGCCGTTTGTCGAAAATAGTATAATTCTGTCATCTCATGAAAGCGAGTTACGCTTAGTAGTGGTTGTGACCGTACACGTACATTGTTCTAGTGTGCCCCACGGCGTCGGGAACCCAACTGAGAGTTCTCAAGTTCACGCACACTAAAACAATTACATGTACGAGTACCACCATTACTAAGCGTAATCCGCCTTCGGGAGATGAAAGAGCTATAATTGCAAGTTGCTAACTCTGCAATGGGCCTTAGCTGTTACCGCCCGGTATAACGATATAAATGTTTCACTCAATTCATAACAGCTCAAAAGAACATTCAAAGGGGTTCATCTTTCCACTCAGATTCACCAAATTTATTCCTATACAAAAATCAAACAAATTCTTAAAAATAAAGTTTACTAACGATACAGCTATATACAACCCATTATCGGGTTATCTCAATGGCATTCATTCTGATCTCATTCAGGACTTTGACTAATTACCGAAGCCGTGAACTTCTCTATTCAGCCAGTGTCTTTATTTGAGCCGAGATAACGCAGCTGCTCTACATTAGAACACGGCAACTGACAACACTTGGTTTCTGATGGTCGACTTGTTTCACAAGTTCAAAGTCGCTCAGCGAACTATGCTCAGATGGAAAGAACTATGCTCTGAGTTTCTTTGCTGGACAAAATCCGTAATGAACAAATTTGACCAAGAACTAAAATTTCCAACATAGCTCTAAGAATCAGCAAGCTGAAGTGTCAGTCGGCAGGCCATATATGCAGCTGGATCGATAAGCGATAGGGGAGACGAATCCTCGAATGGGTGACCACGTACCGGAAGCGCAGTGTGGGACGCGCTGCGGCCAAATGGACTGACGACTTAAAGAAATTCGCCGGTAGTGGGTGGATGAGAAGAGTTGAGGACCGTGTGTGGTGGCGGTCCTTGGGAGAGGTCTATATACAGCAGAGGAGAGACACGGGCTGATGCTATGGTAACTGACGAAACCCAGTCGTTGGAATAGGCTGGGTTTTGAAAAGGCTATAGCACCCGTGGCATATTCAACATTTGTGTCTTGTTTTTGTGAACTATGAGAAAGCTTTCGACTCTGTCGAGGCCTGGGCTAGTCTGGATTCTTCACAGCGGTGCCATGTCGATTAGTGATATATCGAGGTACTAAAACGTCTAAATAACACTGCAAGCATGACGGTCCGAATCCAACAACGCAGACCAGGTCGAACCAGCTGAGTCGAGGGGTGAGATGGGATACATGTAACATCTCCGAAACTGCTAACAAATGCGTTGCAAGATACATTTAGGATGCTGGACTGGAAAAGGCTTGGAATCAATGTAAACGGTGAGTACATCGCGCTTCACCGATCATCGATCTTCACCGATGGGATGGTCATCATGGCAGAATTTCTGGAAGGTTTGAGCTTGATGTCGAGTGGCCTTAACACAACATTCTGGTAGCGGCTTTGTTATTCCCTAATCGCATTTTACGACACCCATGAGAAAATAAGGGGTATATAAATAATTCACTAAATGCTGTTTACCGTGTTTTGATTTTGCACGGTGAAACGTTCCAGATTTATTAAATTAATTACTTTCACCCTTTGATTGCAGGACTGGGCGGTTCCGAGGTTTCAAAAAATTTAGGTCAGAATATTTGTATAGATTTTTTAAAGACTGTTTTAGGTTGTTCAAGCAGTTGTTTATAAAAGAGAAATAAAGATGTTTTTTGTAAAGTTTTTGTGATTTATTACAGGCTTTGCAAATTTATTTAATCATAGTTCAATTCGTGAACTCAATTGTTACCTTGAATATTGGAAATTACAATATTGACTAATTTCTTTATGAATGTTCTTATTACGAGTATAAATACGTTAGCAAGAAATAATTGTTGAGCCACTATCTCATTTCTTCCGTGTTAATGTGGTGACTTTTTTTTTCTTCATATAAGGCAATGGTTCAATTAGCACATTCTCTGCCAGTGTCAAATTTTCTCCATAATAAACAATTTCAAAGTCTAAAAGGTATCCCGACAATGTCCCGTCGAAGTAAGTTAGAATTCGCTCAGTAAAGCGATACTGAGGACAGAAGAGGACTCCCCGCAAGCACACGAAAAAACAAGTCTCACGCTTTTATTTGATAATCACAAACACCACGCACGAAAAACGCTGTCGCTATCACTATTACGCCTAACCACAAAACGCTTACATATGGGCCATTCTAATAGGTCGAATTTGACATATGACGAACCATATAATCCGCCGATGTGAAATATTAATTGTCATAGACGCAACGCTTCCAAGAAAACGACGCTTAAAATTGATGGAGTTATATTACAATAGTCACGTGTCACATCAAATAATAGTAATAATGACTTATATGTTTATTTTTTTTTTTCATTTTAGTGAATTTTAATAAAAGCTTGTTTTAAAAGGTTTTTACGTTTAATTTATTTACATCTTTTTAGTGTTCTAAGTTGCAGACGAAGCCCATCTCGCCGAACAAGAAGGTCAAAGCTCAGGTCACTAACTTTATGTCATCAAAATTTCGAATCCATCAAACCGAACCCAAACACGACCTCTCTACTTTTCGCTTTTGAGGAGTTCCACAGTGTGGTTCTTGGCTGCCGTATCAGGTCAAGATCATGACACTAAGGTGTTGTCATTAAACCTACGTGCCCATCAACACGAGCTGAAACACGACGTGTATACCGTTTGCCGTTGAGGAGTTCCAGAGCGTGCTGGTCTTCCTGGCTGCAGCATCAGGTCAAGGTCATCAGATTATTGTGTTGTTATTGGTTTTATATACATATGTATAATTTCAAGCCAGTAGTACAAGTGAAAGTGGGTTAAACTCGTTTTGCGAGATTTGACCTAAACAGACTAACAAAAGTTAAATAATAAAAGCTTATAAAATAGTGTTTATCGATGGCTGCTTTTGGTTTGCTTTTTTTATTTATTTGCGTGGAAAGTCCATTCGCCGTTGAATTTGTAAATTAATATCGAGCTATCCATCCCCTTTATTTATGGAGTTGATAATTAACAAAAGTAAATCATCGCGAACTTAAACAATCTTCGTTCAAAGTCTAGGTTTGAATTTCATTGTACAATCATTAATCATGCTGAGAGAAGATAATAATTAATTCTGCAAATTTGACTCGGGATTTGCGCTTTTCTTAATGTTGTGTTTGTATAAATTTCATGGACAAAGATTTGTTTAAGATCTGTTTTCATGTTAGGCATTCGAATTTGATTTTGAGTACAAAATACTGTTGAAATAAATATTAACTTTGAACTCTACCGGGCGCAGGTTCATCAAACCTTACAATCGCAATAAGGTACAATCGCTTCTTGCTTCTAAAACCGTCAGAGCCATCGATCTGCCCCTAGACTATAAAATAATGTTCATTGCTTAATATTATTGAATCACCCAAAATACTGCTTAATATTATTGCAAATTGGGATGTTGCACCCAAACGAGTTTCAATACACTCCCTAAATGATCAAAAACATTACGCAGTCCGTAAAGTTAGGAATAATATAATTGATTATCTAGGGGACAGTTTTATGCAACCTTACAATTCTGTAGGAATTTGCTTTTCAAATTAGCTACGAACATCCAACGCATGGTACCTACTGTGATTATTTATTTTTAATCTCTCATGTGAAATCTTTCAGTATCATTTTTATGAGTCTGAACGAGTAAAATTAATTTATTTCAGTATCAGTATATACTTTGTGTATATTCAACCAGGCGTATATTCCATGAGAGCTTGTAAGCCATTTGTTGGTGCGCGGGATTCTATAATATAATTCTCAAAATATTCAAAATTTAAATTCAAAATAATATAATTTACTTTCCAAATAATTTATTACATAAGTATTCGTTTATTGTTAGGTACAGTGATTTTTATTTATGTTTGCTAAATCTCGGGGAGAAGATTAGCTGAATACCAGCTAATCTTTCTAATTAGTAAAGAGTAGTTCACATGATGCGGTTCGAACCGCACGAGCCCCGCACGAGTGTAATAACATATCGGAACGATCGCGCGATTCATATCCCGTACTGTGAACTAGCTGTTAATGAACCTTAGAGCTAACGTTTCAATATGACGTACCTCGCTTGACTTTCCATTACCCATTTAACCAAAACATCTTGAGTAATGGATAGGTGGTAATCTTGATAACATCTTGAATAGGTATATTAAAAGAAAACAATTTCTTGTTACATTTACCAAGGAAAAACATAAATTATATTTCAAACACTAACAACGTAAGTTGTCACAAAGCGTCTTCGCCGCGTCTTCGTAAGGAAAAGTAAAGAATTCCTGCGGTGAAACTTGGTAATTCATGATGAGTCTTAGTTTTAATCCTTCGCCTGTTAAAACTTTGCTCCTCATATAAAATGGCAGCGTTCTTAGTTATCTAAACTTCAACAAATTTTTCTTTGGTACATTTTACAGGCGTGGGTATTTTTTACATGAAATGTCCAATAATTGGATTGATATTGTAGGGATTACATACACGGCGCAATTACGTCACAGGTTTGTGCTTGCTCTAGCTAAATTCAGCTCTAGTTAAGTTAACATACGTGTAATTACTCTTAAATAATTTGTGACAAAAAGAATACACGATTTAATGAGTAATCTCAGGCGTTTCTTTATATATATGGCAATGGTGCAATTAGCACATTCTGCCAGTGTCAAGTTTTTTCGCAAAGTCAAAATCTAAAACGTATCCTGTCAATGTCCGGTCCCGTCGAAGTAAGTCAGGAGTCGCTCAGTAAAGTGATAGTAGGTTTACTGAGGAGAGAAGACGACTTCTTAGAAGCACATGAAAAACGCAGTCCTGTGCTATTATTTGAGTATCACAAGCATTATGAACAAAAAACACTGAAGTTTAATAAAGTATCACTATTAAATCACAAAATGCACAATACACATTCTTTATAATAATGAAACAAAAACTCAACTTCGCTTCTACAGTTCCCGTCAAAAAGTCCGAGCTCAGATTTATTTATTTCCACGTGTGTTCTCCAACACGCATAGCCATTACAACTACACAGACACGTCATTACGCATCACTACCGAAACTTCTTAATCTCCTAAATCTGGTGATTACGATATATTCGATCTACCTTAATCTACCTATTAATCTACCTTTTAATCTACCTTTTAATCTACCTTTTAATCTATCTTTTAATCTATCTTTTAATCTACCTTTTAATCTACCTTTTAATCTACCCTTTAATTTACATTTAAATCCATCTTTTAATCTAACTTTTAATCTAACCTTTAACTTACCTTTTAATCCGTCTTTTAATCTATAATTTTAATCTACCTTTTAATCTACCTATTAATCTACCTTATAATTACTTTTAATCTACTTTTTAATTTACCTTTTAATCTACCTTTTAATCTCCCTTTTAATCTACCCTTTAATCTACCTTTTAATTAGTTTTTAATCTACCTTTTAATTACTTTTTAATCTACTTTTTATCTACCTTTTAATCTACTTTTTAATATATCTTTTAATTACTTTTTAATCTATTTTTTAATCTACCTTTTAATCTACTTTTTAATCTGCCTTTCAATCTACCTTTTAATAATTAATATACCTTTTGGAAAACATAGCTCATAAACACATCCTTATGCATAGGTCAGTGTATCCGGAACGTTAGACTATTGTAGAAAAGCAACTAATTGTTCTTAGGTGGTTTCTCTTGACATAGACCACACGTTTATTTGAAAAGCGGGTAAACGAATATAGTTTGCTGCAGTTATGCATACTTGAACATTTTGTTCACAAGTTTCAAGTTCTGAAACGCACTGTTCCCGTGAGGCATTTTCAGCAGCTGTTTACTTTATTTTAATAATTATGGTGTTCCTGTCTATGTGTGTGTGTTATGCGGATTGAATTATGAGAAATACCTTCTTAGTAAGCCTTTATGTCAAAGAAGGTACTGTGTAAATTTCACGTTTCTGATTTCCGCGGTTTTGTTTCGGCGTTGAGGAGCCAGTCAGTAATTCAAGACATTTCTCTTTATATGCAAATTTGTCGATAAATAATGAGCCCGTGTACAAATATCCCATATTTTTTTTAATTTTAAAACATGAAAAATTCCTTTGTAGATTTAGGAATGCATTTGGAGAAAGGGTGGGGAAAATGGGATAGGATTCGTATCGTGTGGGATAGGAATGGGCCCTGGTATATCTCATTCACTGCCGAGACACGTACCTATGCATATTGGAGGAGAGGAAATAAGTGGGAAATGGAGTACATTTTACGTTAGTCTTCTGTAACAGTCTTATTCTGTAACTTGGTCAGTCGAGTGCACCCAGTGGGTGTGGGATTGCACCGTGCCCCCCCGCCCCCGAAAATGTTTGGTCGTGATTATCTCTCCAGCTTCCAGTTTAAAAGTTGAGTACCATAGTACATGCCATGCCGCACCAATAGCATGTGCCTCTCCGCTGCTGTATATTCATATTGTTGTCGATACGAACACTAAGCGCATCTGCCTCGCGTTTCGCGAAAGCTGCCCGAGGTATGTGCACTCGGGCCCAAGCAAACCTATTCAATATATATATCCACCCAAATGGTGGGTAAACACAATAACAATTCTTAAGGACTTACTTACCAAAGGTGGTTTGACCACGAACAAATATGGAACGTGTACCTACGCTAGTCCCTACTAGACGTGACCTACTTTACTGTGATTGAATAAATACATACATTCCCAATAGATACTTGTATAGTAATCCAGGTCTCGTGTCCTTTGGTGAGCCGGTGGCAGCTATGGTTCCGCAACTCACACACAACGGCAAATCACCCCGAGATATTACTCCAAAAGAAACAATCACAATTACAACCAAAACACCCGCGTGGCACAAGGATATCCGCGATCAAGTCTAATTAATCAAGCGCGATTATAATATCAACCGTCCGAGGCCGCGCTGTGAACCTAACTCCCCTCGCCGCCGAGCGCGTGCGCCATCCTAAATCTCAACCCGCCTTCAATATTCGCGGACAAAAAATGTTGCGTCTCTAAATCTTCCCGATATGCGGGTAAGCTACAAAACGCTCGCGCCAATTCCAAACACATATTATATTGAATATTATAGTTATGTTATGAGTTATGAATATATGAATATGAAGTTATGAAACATATTAATCAAATAATATAGTCCGTGATTATTCACGGACTATATTATTTGATTAATATGTTTTTTTAAAGTCTATATTTGTAATTAATTTTATCATAAAATAGTAAGGTTCAATGATAGTATGAATGATGATGAAAATATTTGTACACCCTTTGGATAAATCATAGCCGGACTATTTAAACATTTAAGATCTTTGCATCTGTGTACCGATGATTTCAAATAAATTATTATTATTATTAGGAGACTCCCTACTCTCTTTAGTTGTGTAAATCTATCTATACATATAATAAAACTGTAGGACCAGCGTGTCTGTACATTGAATATATTTACCAAAAACTAATTGGGGGCATAGAAGAAAGAGTATCAGAATACAAAAAGACGATTTTGAATTTTTTTGTCCGTCTTTCTGTCTGTCTGTTTGCCGTCTGTTCGAACACGCTAATCTCCAAAACTACTGAACGGATTGTCATGGAGTTTCCACAGGTTAATTAAACTTAGCTTGGCGCTTCGAATAGTCTTTGTTTCATCGAAATCGGCTGACGGGAAGAAAAGATATTTGAATTTAGATTTTAAAAACTAAAATTCCAAACGGTCGGAGTCCCGGACACAGCTAGTAATAAATAATTCATTACCCGTTGTAAATAACATGGTGAACGGTAAAGACTGCCAATCCAAGTAAGCCACGCCTGTAAATGAACGCCATATTCATTAAAGTGTCATTACCGTGCTCATATAACTAATTATTAATTAGGAAAGTTGCTGTCGCCGCATCGCGCGCGCGCTTCCATTATTAGGATGGAACTCCACTTGTTTAGACAAGCTATACTATATTCATTATACCAAGGGCTCTCCATAACCACCCTTTCAACGATATAGAAGACTATATAATCTTTTTAGTAAGTATAATTGTTTTCTAGCCCCATCATTAGACCTCAAGAAATTTATAAATTCATTGTGGGAATTAATTCTGAATATTCAAATAATTTACCTACTTCCTTTTAATATACGCAGGGCCGTCTTAAGTCTATTCTGCGCCGGGGTGCGGGAGTGTATCCTAAGACAGTCAAACATCCTATTGTGTATCCTATGACAGTCAAATATCCTATTGTGTATCCTATGACAGTCAAATATCCTATTGTGTATCCTATGACAGTCAAATATCCTATTGTGTAATCGTTTACTATAGCGTTATATTTTTTCATTACCTTTAAAAGGTGAGCGCCCGGGGTGCACCGCACCCCTTGCACCCCCTGGTAAAGACGGCCCTGAATATACGAGATATTTAATTAATATTTAATATACTCGTAGATTTGTTCTTCACTACAATTTTCCTGTTCCTTTTAGTAAGCAATTGCCTTTAGTGATTTATTTGGTCGTTAGCAAGTTTTGATATTATTTGGGGTGAACAACTATTTAGAAATCTACTCTAAGTATATTTGCTCTATGAGTATTGATTTATCCGCGTTAAGCGGAGTCAAAATTAAGAAACAGTTCTAATCTGGTGACGTCCCTTTCACCCACTCGCGATTTCCTGGGAGCGCCCTCCGGAACGCAGGGCAGGAAAGCGCTTATTGGCCCCTTTGGAAGATCTTACGTACAGGAATGACTACCTGTTTTACTTAAATGAATAGTCAGTGCACACGCGTAATTAAACCAAACAATTTCTAACCAATATAACACATATCAATACAATGTGCAGCCTACTTGCACAACACAATTACCGGCACGATGCACAACTCTCTGACCTACTCGACAGACCAAAGCAATTTTGGGTGGGAAATTACATGAGCACCATTTTTTTTACATAAATAACGCCACACTCAATGGCCCGTACTAAGATTCCCTGTGACGTGGTTCCAAAAAGACATACAAAGACGAAAATAACACATGCAACACCCAGATCTGAACAAACACCTGTCTTCAAACAAATGATAGTCTGACCGGAAATCGAAACTGGGATCTTTTGCATAGCTGGCGAAAGCCTAGTCTAGCCCAAGGCTAGCCCAGTTATCAAACCAATAGTTATTATTGACCTTTTTAATTACTGCAGCAACAAAACTTGTTATGCTCTAAATATGAAAATATTATAATTAAAAAAAATGAGAAAATATCATGATGTTAGCATAGCAAACTCAGTGGGTATTGGTCTTAATTAGGGTTGCCACCTTTTATTTGAGCAAATAAAGTATATTGATTGTTAAAGGTAGGAAAAAAAGTACATTGTATCAAAATAAAGTATTGTTTATTTTACTTTATTATTTTGTTTAAAAACATATTTATTATTACTTTTAGAAATATTCAACAAATAATTGTCACTGCTAAACGGTTTCACAGCATCTTTTCTACTAGTCAATTCAGGTGAAGACAATAGTTAAATTTTTTGCCTGTTTCATATCCAAAGAAGAGATCTTGTTTTCTTTTTGTTAGTCCGTTTTTAAGATTATCCATAGAAAAATCCTAGAAAAATCAAACTGTGAAAATAAAGTATTTTCGCGTTCTCATAAAGTATAGAGTATAATTGCCCGAAATAACGTACAATACTATATATTAGGGGTTAAAGTATGAAATTGCCGATTTGTACTGAAAAATTAAAACTCGTTTTTTCTAAAATGTAACATTTTTATTCAATCAAAATATTTACCCTCATTATCTATACATTGTTGCCATCTAATCGGAAGTTCATTTATGCCTTTGCGATAGAACTCTGGGGATGTAGATTCGACAAACTGTGTGAAAGCATTTTGCACTGCCTCTTGGGAAGAAAATTTTTTACCACGTAGAAAATTGTCCAAATCACGAAAAAAATGGGAGTCCGTTGGAGTTACAAGGTCTGGCGAGTACGGAGGATTACGTATGATTTCTAAACTGCAGCTCCTGTAGAGTTACAACGGTTTCTCGTGCAGTGTGAGGTCTTGCGTTATCATGGAGCAATAATGGTGAAGATCGATTCACGAGTCGGGGCTGTTTCACTGCTAGTTTCGCCATCATTGTTCGAAGTTCAGCACAGTAAACATCTGCTGTTATTGCTTGACCAGACCTGAGAAAGCTATAGTGAATAACACCATGAATAGACCACCAAACAGTTACCATTACCTTTTTATTGGTAAGCTTTGCCTTAGGGCACTGTTGCGGCGTTTGACCTGGGGTCAGCCATTGCATTTTTCGCTTCCGGTTATCGTAAAGAATCCACTTTTCGTCACATGTCACAATTCGATCCAATATTCCTTCATTTCTGTACCGATTCAACAAGGCAACGCAAGTTTCAACACGCGTTTTTTCTGCAGATCAGTCAAATCATGAGGCACCCATTTTTCATATTTTTTTATCTTATTTATTTGATGCTAATGAGTCAATATTGTAGGTAAGGTAACGTTAAACCATGCCGCTAATTCCTGGGTAGTTTGACTCGGATCGGCTTCCACCATCTCCTTCAATTCAGCGTTATTCACCTGTGTGGGCGGTCTTCCACGTGGTTCGTTCTTCAAGTCGAAGTTTCCATTACGAAAGCTTTAAACCAAAAACGCACGGTTCGTTCATTAGCAGTCTCCTCTCCAAACGCAGCATTGATATTGCGAGCCGTTTCTGCCGCGTTAGTTCCGCGTCGGAACTCGTATTCAAAGATTACTCGCATTTTCGAAGTTTAAATCTTTCCCGTCTAAGCTGAATAAAAAAAATAATTGAAAGTCGAAAATCGAATG
Source organism: Sesia apiformis (assembly GCA_914767545.1). Classification (NCBI taxonomy): domain Eukaryota; kingdom Metazoa; phylum Arthropoda; class Insecta; order Lepidoptera; family Sesiidae; genus Sesia; species Sesia apiformis. The sequence goes on from OU611964.1 coordinate 2,448,349, forward strand.
TTGCACATTTTTTAAAACAAGAATCATAGGTATCATGTGAAAAAAGTTTCACTCGAAAATCTCACACCATGAAGGTTTTATGTCAATTCAAAGTATCTATTACTATAAAACGGCAATTTCATACTTTAACCCCTATTATTAAAGTACGGATGGCAACCCTAGTCTTAATATAACAAGGACAGGTATCGGTCCATTGTTTACCCATTTTTTTGTTCTCGTAAATAAATGAGTAAATTATTCAAAAAGCGTTTATGATTTGTCGTTTTTGTTCAAAGATTTGAATTGTGCTGAATTAAGAATTGCTCAGGCGACATAATTGTTTTGTTCTTTTGTTCTCGTGTTATTTATTTGCATACTTTTGAACAAGCTGAATAAAACATTTTTTAAACATGAGTAAACATTGTGTAGACTCGATTATTTGGCATATCTGTTCTTTACAAAGTCAAAAACAGAATCAAAATTGTATTTCTTATCAAAATGTTTACGGTAACCGTAGCCAGCCCTTTTACCGTCCATTACTGGACGTTGGCCTCCTCGTGCACATTGTCTTGTGCATGGGGGATGTGTGGCCTTAAAACGCCACGTTGGTAACGGCTTGACGAGTCTACTTTTTTACAAGTATTAGCACCTCAAGCAGGGCTTGTGATATCGGCTTTGTTATTTCTTAGTAGGCTTTTACGACTCCCACGGACGGGCTGGTGTCATTCTAAAGCTAACCGACACCACACGCCCAGGTTTAATTACACCTAAAAACTATTGGTTTAATTACATCTAAATCACAAAAAATAATAAAACTGGTGTAGGAAAAAACAAAATAATTTCATTTTGTGAAACACGTGAACTTAATCTTATTTTACTGCATAATTATTATGGTTACAATTTTGTAAAAATACATTCAAAGAGAACGGATAATGTAATAATTACTGTATGTAATTATTATTAGTCTATGTAGTAAATAAGTACGAAATATATTATCATTATTTTTCACACAAATGTGACTAAGTTATGTAACCTTTATCGTGGAACTCCTAAACGCGTTTCGCTTATTATTTCGTAGAAAAAATGAGACTCCTTTCATCTGTGGGTACATACCAGAAATAAATCGAGAGTTGAGTGCGAAAAAATTAATTTAACCAAAAATGTATTAATTTATTTACCTATTAAATAAGTATAACAAATCTTTCTTCGTAGTTATTCCTAGAATAACTACGAAGAATGTATTACTTTATCTTTAGAAAATAATATTATATCATTTAAACTCTTATTTTGGTATCTGGTATTACTTCTGTTCTCGTACATACGAGAACAGTAAAGATTGTGATTCAATTAGAGATCTCTAATCATAAAAGTATTAAAGCTTCGAACGTTCGCTCAAATACAAACTCCTTTGTAGTTAGCTCATTATCAACTTATTCAATAAGAGGTTAGGTAGCGTGAACCGCAAATATATTGTTGTAGAACAAACCCATTCATTCAGCTAAGAGCAACGAATATGGGCCATAAAATTACCACAATAACTCCTTAAGGAACGCAAAAAATATGTAATCATGCGAACGCTCGGTTGGCTAATGATTTACATCTATTTTTCAGTCCTTTTAATTATAATAAACTCTAACTATATTAATATGTTATTAGTACTGGACACTTATTTACTTACAACTTCTGCTGAATCACACATGTCAAAATCATTTTTCAATTTTACTAAAGACATCGTCCGACTACAAACTGTTTAATCGCCACAATGCCACTGTTTTCGAATACATATTTTTCATATTAATACTGGTTTTGTACATGTACATATTATGGTGTACATGATGTTGTTTACCTTATATACATTGGACGTTTCAGCACAATTACACCGCTAGTAGCGTGATCGGTAATAGGACTCTATCAAGGATCACATTAATAGATATGTGTAGTATGCCGATATACTTAACTATTTTTATTAAAATCAGTGTACTAGCTGGAATGAGAACTAATAATAATACGAGTAACTAGATTTAATACTGTACCTACTACTGATTTAATATTTACAATTTTGCAATTAAAAAAATTAAAAAACACATCGGCCTTTGGCCACGAAATTAATGAAGAGGAGCGTTATTCACGATGGGAGCTTTAAGATCCAATGTAAAATAAAACATATATATTGCCCACGAATCAGTTTCAAAAACAAATATTTACACCACCAGCTCCCGGTCTAACAACTTCACTGTCTCTCATCTTGTTATTGACCGCCCATCCTAATTGATTCCCTCCACCACCCACGGAATATTTGCTCCTCACATATTGTATTGTCTTTCCTGTATGCCTGTTATTATTATTTTTAGGGTTCCATGCCAAAAAAACCTTATCATTAGACACTAACTTTGGTATAAAGTTGACACGTAAACACATTTTTACGCTTGTGAAGCGAATGTTCTATACCCAAGGTAATTACACGTTTGCTTTAAAAAATTGTATTGTTTTTGTCTGAAAACGAAATGACATAGCTAATATACTATACACTGTCATTTGAATAGGTCTTTTTACTTGTAGCACACACCAACCTGGCGGAGGTTATATTTTGTGTTACACCGTTCTAAAACCCTTCTCCTCGAGGTCAATTATCCACATGGCGTGGTAAAGTTCACAGGGATTTCAAAGAGGTCACTGGAACGAGAGCCGTCGCCACTGCCTCTAATGACTCACTTTTGTAAGAAGTGAGCTGCATAAGCGCCCGTCCATTACAAAAGCGTCTAGCTATTTAGTCTGAAAGTTATAAACATACATCATAAATATACTAGTATTTTATTTTCTTACAAATATTACAATTTTTGATTATTTTTTTAGGAAAAAAAGGAAGTTATAAATTCATTTTCTTACAATATTTTGTGCTTTTTCATCACTTTTCGTAGTCAGGGGGTCTACTCTGATTTTACGCTCTCGAAGTGTTGGGCCCGGACCGAAGTTCGAACGAACGAAGTGCTATAACCCTACTCTGACTCCTTCGTTTGGGGCTTTATACAGATTATCCAGTAAATTATGTCTCAGCTTGAAACTGGCGATATGCCAGCTCATGATATCGGCCAGCCCTATCGGATGACCGAAATTAATCTTAGTGAAAAGTCACACGGTTTTTGAGATAGTGTGATATTTTATGTTTTGAAAAATTGGCTGCCTTGTTCAGTAATTTGCGTGCAGCCACAAATGAAGGAAAATTCACATTTTGTTTTCTGTTTATAATTCTCGAAGAGTTGTTACGTTAAACGTAAATCTAAATTAGTATTTTCCATTTACTGTTTAAAAGTTAAGGTACAAATTTGATTTTGACTTACAGTTACCAAAAAAAAAGTTTACAAACCGATAGTGGCAAATTATTTAAAAAATGCCTAACTAATGTAGATTCTAAGATGGTATAATACACGCAGTTTCCACTTTCAGAAACAATTAAAATATCAAAGGGGCTATTTATACCAAATTAGAGTTTTTAACATAATTAAATTAATTTTTAAATTTTCGTTAATAATATGCACTAAATTGATTTTAAGTCATAATTCATTCATCATAGCATGTGATTGACTAAAGAAAGACTGACAAACATAAAAAATATAACGCATTTTTCTAATTTCTTTCTAATTTTCATTTCTAAAGAAAATTAAAGAAAGCGTACCTACAAATTAGTCGTGGGTATTCACGACTCCTCGGAGTGTTTCGCCTGACTTAATCAGACTCCGCTCGCGGATCCGACTCCTCTTAACTATTCCTTGACTCCTTTGATTCACCTACTTATCTATATATATAAAAGAGATGTTAGTATATCTGATGTTAATAGACTTCGACACCGTTTGACCGATCAAAATGAAAGGTAGCACATGTATATATTTTTTCATGGAAAAGGTTTTTATGCTATCGACTTTGTTGTAACTCGCCACTAGATGGCGCTGCAGCACATCAACTTCTATACCGTTCAATCGATCGCCATGATAATCGGTATACATAGGTATTTGAGCACGGAGAACGGAGAGAGCACAAAAAAGTTTGGGAAATTGGAGAATGGGCTGTATAAATAACGGAATAGTGAGAGATTTTTTCATCCTATTACACTTCCCATTTTTACTTAGGAGTGATGGAGTGCGATGGGGTATTGTGTATAGAATAAGAAGATTCCTTCTATCGGCGATGAATTATTGTGGAAAAGTGAGAACTCCATTTGGCACGGATGTATTTGGTAACATTAACTATAACCAGTCCTTTTATGGTCTGCTAGAAATGGGCTACTTATTGCACATTGGCTTACGCGTGAGTGATGTATGGCCTTGAAACACCGCGCTGGTCAAGCGGGCGGAAGAGTCCGCTCCTTTAGAGGTGAAGTCGTTCCTCAGGGATTGTGTAGCCATTAGTTTAGTTAGCCTTTTACTAAACCCACGGGAAGAGATAGTGTAGTGGTAATCTCAAGCCGGCCACTACGCGGCAGACGCCACTTCTGCGTAGGTAATACGGAACCCATTATGAAGAAGTAAAAATCGCACTTGTTCCATTTTTTCCTATCCACAAACTTATTGTTAATAACAAGCGTCCTTTTGCCCGTAATTTGTACGCGATTGATGAGACTTGTCGTAAGAGTTATGTTTCGTGTGATTGGTGGCTATGTGAACATATCAATATTATAAGTAATACAGATACACGTGTATCACGCGTATACTATGTATTTCTATTTATTTCAGATACAATATAGACTATAAACTAATTCTTTTTCTTCTTGCAGTGTCGTCTTCTAATGAAGATTGGCAATCATCATGGCTATTTGTACTTTTGAAGCTGCAGCACGGAATAGTGAATGAGTGCTCTTGCCGTGCCACTGGCGTACCTACGTTCTTTAGTCAGCATGTTCTTCGCCTTCCGGGCCTCCACGTCTCCTTGATTTTGAATTGTAAAATGATTTTGAATGTATTTGTTATTTCTAATTACATGACCGTAATACTGGAGTTTCATCATCCCGATGGTCTTCAAGATAAACTAATGTGTTGTAGTAATAGTGACATTGAACACATATTTTTATCATTGATGACGAACGTGTCATGCTTGAATAGGAACGTAAAGGCGTACTAAAGAGGTAGATGCCATAAATAAGATGGTAAGCAAGTCATTGATACAAAACACAAAAATGTCTAAATGCGCTACAATCAATTGCAAAAATTCGTCAAAAGAGGTGAACCTTTATTAGGTTGGTAGTGGAACGTTGAAAGTGGTCAGAAATGGCGAACCGAGTCAAGGTAGATGTTTCGTTTCATCGTTGAGTGATTTTCCATCATCAAAATTTACTCATGACGCTATCTATGCGCTTGGTTTCCATATAATTTCACGAACTTGCGTAGTCTATGGTTTAGATGGATAGGTAGTTTAAAAGGGTTTGTATTTAAACAAGTAGCAAAGAAATACTAAACGGGCAGCAAATCCTGATCAGCGAAACAAACTATTTTTGAATAACTGAAATAAAAAAAAAAATTAAGTACTAAGAATGTCAACACAAAGTTGACGGAGACGCGCTTCGCGGGACTCCTGCACTGTTATTGTCACCAGTGCAATTATGCCACATTCAGTGTTTTTGCTGCTCGTTTCATCCACTTAATCCATCGAAGCGTCTAACAGAATTTAACTCCGTAATGCGTAAACTGCTAATAAAGTATTAAAGATGTAGGTACTGACTTTTTATGAAACGACGTGGTTATTTTAAGTGTTGTCCTGTTAGAATGAAACACGTCTTCAACATAAAGAAAAATATCGCACTTTCGTCAAATTAGGTATCTACCTACTCGTACATCCAATTTTTATCATACGGCCGAAACAAGTTCCCAAGCATTGAATTATATACACTGATCGTAGAAACCATTAAAAGCATTTAGCGCATAATCAAAAGCAGTTTTGTGAAATATGATTCAAAAGTGTATAACCAATATTAACCGTCTCATTTTAAAGATTTTATTTGTTTCTTTACTTAGGTACTAGTACCTAGTTTACGTTTAATGTAAAAGATTTTTGTTAAATGAAATAAAGAAAAGAAAAGAGAAAATTTCTTTTTTGTGAAGACTAAAGAATTTCTAGAATATAGCAATTTGATAGTTGCTTAATTTTTTTAAGTCTTACAATTTTATTGAACCATTTTCGAAATGCACATTTTGCGAATCACAAATTCTAGATATATTTATTTATTTGTGTAAACTTTATTGCTCAATGATACGTACAAAAGGCGGACTTAATGCCATAAGGCATTCTCTACCAGGCCAACCACCAGATCAGATCATACAGAAAAATGATCGCAGGCGCAATAGAAAGCAATAAAATAGAAAGCAGGTACAAAAAATAATGTAACGTAATTCATACATACATAAATAAATACATACACATACATAAATGCAAAAATACAGACATAATAAGTTACATACATCAAAATAATATATGTATGTATTAGGGGTTAAAGTATGAAATTGCCGATTTGTACTGAAAAATTAAAACTCGTTTTTTTCTAAAATGTAACATATTTATTTAATCAAAATATTTACCCTCATTATCTATACATTGTTGCCATCTAATCGGAAGTTCATTTATGCCTTTGCGATAGAACTCTGGGGATGTAGATTCGACAAAATGTGTGAAAGCATTTTGTACTGCCTCGTGGGAAGAAAATTTTTTAACACGTAGAAAATTGTCCAAATCACGAAAAAAATGGTAGTCCGTTGGAGCACGGTCTGGCGAGTACGGAGGATGACGTATAGTTTCTAACTGCAGCTCCTGTAGAGTTACAACGGTTTCTCGTGCAGTGTGAGGTCTTGCGTTATCATGGAGCAATAATGGTGAAGATCGATTCACGAGTCGGGGCTGTTTCACTGCTAGTTTCGCCATCATTGTTCGAAGTTCGGCACAGTAAACATCTGCTGTTATTGCTTGACCAGACCTGAGAAAGCTATAGTGAATAATACCATGAATAGACCACCAAACGGTTACCATTACCTTTTTATTGGTAAGCTTTGCCTTAGGGCACTGTTGCGGCGTTTGACCTGGGGTCAGTCATTGCATTTTTCGCTTTCGGTTATCGTAAAGAATCCACTTTTCGTCACATGTCACAATTCGATCCAATATTCCTTCATTTCTGTACCGATTCAACAAGGCAACGCAAGTTTTAACACGCGTTTCTTTCTGCAGATCAGTCAAATCATGAGGCACCCATTTTTCATATTTTTTTATCTTATTGATTTGATGCAAATGAGTCAATATTGTAGGTAAGGTAACGTTAAACCATGTCGCTAATTCCTGGGTAGTTTGACTCGGATCGGCTTCCACCATCTCCTCCAATTCAGCGTTTATTCACCTGTGTGGGCGGTCTTCCACGTGGTTTGTTCTTCAAGTGGAAGTTTCCATTACGAAAGCGTTTAAACCAAAAACGCACGGTTCGTTCATTAGCAGTCTCCTCTCCAAACGCAGCATTGATATTGCGAGCCGTTTCTGCCGCGTTAGTTCCGCGTCGGAACTCGTATTCAAAGATTACTCGGATTTTCGAAGTATCCATCTTTCCCGTCTAAGCTGAATAAAAAAAACAATTGAAAGCCGAAAATCGAATGTTGCACATTTTTTAAAACAAGAACCTCATAGGTATCATGTGAAAAAAGTTTCACTCGAAAATCTCACACCATGAAGGTTTTATGTCAATTCAAAGTATCTATTACTATAAAACGGCAATTTCCTACTTTAACCCCTATTATTTTCAAAGAGTGCGTGTACCTCGTATTATTGCGAAATTCTTCCGTATTTCTAGGCAGGTTATAATGACGCTGCCATTTCCAGCTCACTCCGCAAAATGAAGACATTCCGAGGAATCAATTAGTGTGGGTACCGCTCACGAGTGATGCTTTGTCTCGTTTCCCACATATTGTTCGGCGGGGCTGTTTTCCGGGCGGGGGGGGATGAGTTGTGTTGGTGATTATTTGTAGGTAATGTTTGGGAGATAAGACTTATTTGTTTTGTCCATGACTGGTCCTAACTGGTCAAGTTACATGACCACGGTCTAGCGTTTGCGTTAGGTTCGGAAATAAAGATATGTTAAAACAATAAAAAGATATTATTATTGTGTTTTTCAGATTCCACTGAAACCTAAAACAGCACTAGGTACCTATCTATCACTGTCATAAGAGCGAGCACACGTTATTTCCTTTCATTACAATGTTTGTAATAAAACCGGTTAACCTTTAATCTATATTTTCATGACAGACGTTAATAATTGAAAATTTAAAGGGTTAGTTGGTTAGAAAAATGTAAAACTTAGTATTAGACAATAATCTTCAAACTTTTTAAGAACTTCTGACGCGAACGTTTAAGTATAGGTATACGAGTATGTAAGTACTCGTAGGTACCTACTCGTTACTAGCAGATTTAACATCTCTGTTATCGCTAATCAAAATCATACAGTATTCCAAAATACAAAACTTTGAATTAAAAGGTATCGGTCGTCAATTCATTTTCGCAGTGAAATATAACTTTGCGGTTACATTTCCAGGCATATTGGAAAGTTTCTTAAACATATGTTTAAGAACAGTGTCCGCCGTTAAAAGCGTAGCCTCTTTCTGGCATAAAACTTCCAAAACACTTTTAATTATTTCCAACACTCCATGGAGGTGCTTGAGCAAAGCAAAATCTTCATCGTCAAATGTCGTATCAATTAGTGTATTCTGAATACATGGATACCTATGCCTTGATAAATCGCTCTAACATCGTACACAATGAACTAAGGTATAGTCAATGATATCTCCGTAACGGATTTTTCGTTCGTGATTTTCTAAACATTTTGACGACCTTCCTTAATTTTTTCATCAAAGGTACTCGGCTTTTTCTAGTGATGATGAATTGATATCTTCGTGGTACTACTTCTAACACTTCTTCTGATCTACTATCACCAGCGCTTATGTTATTTTGTTCATCAATACCAATATCTTCATTAATCTCAGCCAGTAGGTACATTTTTATAAAGCATGTCTAATAAGGCGAGTAGCAAAGCGTGGACGTAACATAAGTGACGGTACACAGGCTTTAAATGGGTATTTTAATCGTAACACTGGCCCCATCAGTGGGAAGACCTAAGTTGTGAAATCTAAATCAAAGCTTTTAAATTATTCTTCAATCAAAGAAGCACACTTAGCAGCTGTATCCGAAAGAGGCCGAACTGACAAATTTTTGAGGTGTATCACAAAATGGTGAATGCGGGTTGATGTTCATGTATCTTCCGTTTCTTGTTGAGGTCCACTCGTCAGCTGTCAGTGATAACTAGTGACCGTTCATCTTTAAGTGCATAATTTTTTTAATAACACCTTCCTTGACCTTTTTACTTCCTGTCTGACTAAACCAACTCCTATTTTCTTAAGTCAAACTTTTCAAAAAAGTTGCTATGTAATATATTGCATCTTAGATAAGTTGTTGGAAGTGTAGTGTTTAAGTTGAAATGTTTAAATATAAGATTAATATATATTCGTTCTTGATTCGTTTTATAACGAGTAGTCCGGTTGATTTCTTTCCCAGTAGTCCGGTTGAATACTACGACCGGACTTCTGTGAACAAAAAGTCCTGGTCAACCGGACCTCTGGGGGTGGACGCTCGGGCCAGATGGACCGACGTCTTAAGGAAGTTCGTCGGTGGTGGTGGAATGAGAACCGATCGTGTGGTGGCGAGCTTTGGGAGAGACCTATACCCAGCAGTGGAGACATGGGCTGATGGTATGATATGGTAAAATTCGGCGGTAGTGGACGGATGAGAAAAGCGGAAGATCGTGTGTGATGGTGTGTCTTCGGAGAGGTCTACATCCAGGATACGAACTTAACTAAAATGAATTAGAAACTGTAATAAATAATGATGGTAAAAAGAATTATTAGTCAGACTTTATTTAAAAAAATACCTTTCTGGGATAAAAAATACCAATAGAAAGTTCAGGAAAAAGTCATGAAAGAAAAGTGAAACAAATAATAATAACAGTAAGACTCCTTATTGCGCACCTACACAAGTTATGTGCGACTACAGCAGAGGATTTAATAAAAATCAATTTTTGATTTTATTTATTTACTAAGATTACAATTTATATTACTAACTAAAATACTATTCTAAAAATATGCGTGTTGACCGATGCTAGGTCTAAAACGAAGTCACCCCGTGACCACGTCCACTGCAAAGTGTTCGAAACGTCGGGATATAAATAATGTCAAATATACGCGATTTAAACCGTTCAAAGTAGTTTAATTGCTATGTATAGTAATCGCGAAAACCTAAGAAAATACTAAAACGAAGTGCCTCGAAATCCGAGCTACTGGCAGGAACTACGTCATTGCAAACAACACCGTCATTGCCCGATTATTGAGAGCAATGTTTATGCATTAATCTTCATAGGTTTACATAAACAAGCAAAGCACGTTGTGCCGTGTCTAGTGTCGTTCACAGTGCCGTTATTGTTCTGAGTCCGATTACATAACACACAACAAACAAAAACAATATATACAAATACTTACACGTACTCAATTGACGGCCTTAACGCTTAAGCGATCTCTTCCAGGCAACCATAACAAAAAATAAAGGTACTGCAAGCAGTTAGTTATAGTTAATTATTATAGCAGTTAATTTTAATTATAGGAATTCAGTGGTAAGATGGTGTACCTACGGGTTTTTTATTTAACCCTCTATAGTCAAAATAAAAATTGATAGTTTTTCGGTAGCGATTCATTCCGGTCTTGGAGTCTGGCCTCACTGGAGGACGAGGAAAGTCACGTCTTTGTAGTGACTACTCACCGCTAGATTCAGTAGGTAAACATATTGATTAGTACCTTTAACAAAAATGGTGTGTACATCTGTAACAGGTCAACTAAAACATGTGTCCGTATGATTTAGTTTTATGCGAATGTATGTGTAACTATTATTGTTTCTAAAATAAAATAAGATTAATAATGTTTAAATCTATAAGATTAAAATGTTTAATTTTAACACAAAACACGGCAAAAACCTAAGTTTCTTAATGGTAGTGGAGTGTAGGCTTTCTCGGCCGGTGTCCATATTAATTAAATCTTAATTTCTTAATGGTCCTAAAGGGACAAAATTGGCATTGTTAGGGTCAAAATTCAAAGTGTATTCAAATGAGTGACCGGCTGTGTAAAAAAAAATTTGAAGAGAGATGGATCAGATAGTATACGAAATAAAACGCAAAAAAAAATTAAGAATGGTTTATTTCTATATTTCAGTCACGGAACAAATAACAATACTCCCCTTTTTAAATATAAACAAAATTTAACTTGCACAAAAATATGTGACATTATCTACGAAAAGGGACCTTATTGTCGTACTTTCCCTGATATTGAGAATTTAGTGAAATCTTAAAAAGACCTTATTGTTTAGTTTCTACTTAAACAGGATCTTGAAACAACGAAAATCATAACAAACTCCGATAACGTCACACATTATTTGAATCACTACCTACTGAGAGAAAATACCTACACAAATAATAAGAGAAAATAATTGCAAGATCTTTAACGCCGATTTATACCTCTTTTCCTTTCGTGTATAAAGAAAGAAGCAGTTAGTATTTAATAAGTCTAAAATAAGGAATTCATTTCGATACGTAGCCTTACAACACTGGAAAATAAAAATTGAGACCAGATATGCACAGAAAATTGAAATAAACTAAACTTGAATTCCATTATTGAATTCATATATCTAAATTATTTTTCCAACTATTATTTTTCGGCGCACTTTCACAGTTTCAACTTGCACTTCCCTTCAACTTTCACTACAAAATTTTAATAAATATCTCCAATGTCGGATAATTGATCTCAATAGATGGCGTTACTCATCAGTTTTCTGCATCCAAATAACTATTTGGAACTCCCTTCTTCAAATAGTATAAATAGTTCTTAAAATACGATTTTTTATTTATTACGAAATCTTAAAAAGCGGTCATAGGAACCTTTTGAACTTTGTCTGTGAATCCGATGCTATGGTGTTCCTGATCTATCAAAAATTGATTATATTCGTAAAAAATCGCTGTACCTATTTATGTAGATGAATACATTGCAAATTTAAAAATACGTATAAGACAATTAGTGCTAAAAATCTAAAAACTAAAATAAGGTAACGTTTGTCTAATAAGTTATTGTAGTAAAGGGTTTGCATGATTACAAACATTTTTTTTTCGTTCGTAAACGACTTATTGCGGCGACTTTAAAGTTCATATTCGTTGCTCTAACTAAATGAATAGGTTTGTTCTACAACTTTATATTTGCGGTTAGCGCTACCCACCCGCTTATTGAATAAATTGACAATGAGTTGCAAAGGAGTTTGTATTTGTGCGAACGATCGATTGGCCCATACTTTACCTGACAGATTTTTAAAAGGGTAGAAATTGGCAAGTTTGAAACACGTTTGTCGTTGCTATGACAATGAGATGAGTGTTAGTATATAGAAAACTAATAACAATATATTTTCCTATGTATTCCCAAATTCGGTAATAACTTTTATTGATTGGATTTCCTCCTAATAAGATATTAAAAAAATATTACAATTACAAGAACTTATTTGAAAGAGTTGTATTTCATTTGATGATATAATGATTATAAATCACATCTTTTATAGGCAGTGAATATACAAAATAAACTAAAATAAAATTCAAGTATCTAAATTTATCGCACAATCAAGCGGTGCAATTGCTTATAGATTTTTCAATGTTCTAAAAATTTACCTAAGTACAATAACTTATTGGACAAACTGTAAAATCAATATCCACAGTTTGGTAATATGCAGACTTAAAGGAACTATTGTCTGTTCGCGTTAAGAATGCAGCGACACATCGCTCAGGAGAATAGGCGTACCTTCTTTTTATCAATGTTTCTTAAGCCGGTTCTAGAGCCCTGAACTCGCGTAGTGAACCAGCGTACCCCGAGCATACCTCGCTACACTCACAATTGTTCAGTCGTATTCGCGCAATAGGCATGATGACGGATTTTGAAATCCGCTTCTATAATGTAGATTCACGTCTACTGTTTCCGAAAATAATATTATTTCAGCAATAAAATAAGTTTTAACGCAAATTATGCATTTTTTTTCTATCTACTTTGAATTATGTGCGAAAACACTCGCAGGTGTCATGGCGTCGCTTGTGACGTTACACCTAGGTAAACGTAGGTAGGTAAATCAATCGAAGTTCAAGCGACACGGTGATGTTTACTGAGGCGTGACGTCATTCGCTCTGATTGGCGTTTTAGTTAACATGGCCGAATGCAGTATTTTATACTTTTATTTTATTGAAAATATTATTAATCTCAATGTTTACGTTAAAACTGGTTAATTTATTAGAATTCTTTCAACATATATTTTTCTCTAAAATCATTTATTCTTTAATTCTTTAATACTGTCATCATGCCTATTGTTTGAAATGGACGTAAGAGTGGGTTGCACCGACTCTCGATGTGTGAAATCCATTACATGTATTTTCTATAACTAGATACGGTTTACATTTCAACTCTGGCTGTGAAATCTCTAATAAATCACTTTTTCGAACCTACGAATTGTGGTTCTGTTGTATAGTATGCATTTTGTATCCCATCATATTGATTCAGTTTGGTAATAATCCAAAATCTATAATTTTAACTCACTAGTCCAACTGATATTCATTTTGGAAAAAATAAATTTTGCAAGACGTACACCGCTCGTAGCCATTTCTCGCGCCAAACCGAGGACGACGCGCGACTGTAGAAAGCATTTGCGATTTGCGTCCACGAACCTTTTATCGCGGACACAGGTTACCAACTGCGGCCGGGAAACAAGCCGTGAAAGCGCGAGAAGTCCGCGAAAAATCATCCACACTCGCGTTCACGGCTGTCAGTCTAGAGGCGGATTTAGAATTCTCAGGTCTGTTTCACCGTAACAGTCAGTCTCACTTTGTTTTGTAAAATACTACGTGTATATAGAAGTTTTTAAAAAGCACTTCATTGGTTATTCTTAAAAACAAAGTGGATCAATAAATAATACACATTGTTGAAGTTGTCACATTGAGAATAATTATTACTTATAATTTTCATTACACAATAATTAACATTTCCGTTTATTAAATTCAATTTAATAATAATAATTACATATTTATTTCGGTCTAGTTTTAAGATTTCTGTAATAAATATAGATGCATTTTATTATTTTTCAACACATTTGCTCGTAAAGTGGCCCTTATTGCAGCGTTTTAGGGTCATAATGCAGCATATAAAACACGCGTGCATTTTACTTTACATTACAGCACTAGTGTTTTTTTACATTACGTTTTTTTTGTTAATCTCAGCAAAGAATTTTGATGTCTTAAAAAATAGTAAAGTTTTTGCGAATAAATAAACTTGTCTTAGTTATAATATAATAAATAATCATTTCATTTTATCATTTTTTTTTTATAGAGAAGAGGGCGGACGAGCAAGCGGTCCCACGTGATGGTAAGTGTTACCGCCGCCCATGGACACCTGCAACACCAGGGGGTATGCGGGCGCACCGCCGACCTTGCATCATTTATTTTTATCAACAAATTAACATTACAAACACGCGGCCTAACTCAATACGCATAGGGGAGAACAGCTTCAGATAGGATGTTTCGTTATCTCCGACAACATTTACAGCAACTCAAGATCAAAAAACAATGAAATTATTAATAATACCATAACACATACTATGCAAATGCCAACAAAAACTGTTGCGTATATCATTATAATAATTGTACTTTCAGTAATTGCTTCAATAATTAAACTTTTTATTAACAAAATAAGACAATGAAATTTTATTTATTTTTCCTCGCAAGTGTGTTGAAAAATGTCGTATGAAACGCGTGATCAATGCCGTTACACTCTCGGCACCATTACGCGCTCGTCTTCGGCTCGGGCTCTATTACCCGCCTCCACTGTAATGACCAACTTAGCACACTTGGTATCATAATGTACTAATAAAATATTGGACAGCAATCTGTCAACATGCCTTTTTCACTAGTAACGAGTCACTGTTTCTTGACGCGAACAGAGTTTGAGTCTAAAGCCGACAACTAGCACCTTATATGCCAAATACAATATGAAAGGATCCATATTTCAAACGGACGAGTCGAAAATATGGACGATTAGGCTCGATTTCCATCTAAAATCTAAAGAGTGGTTACGAAGGGACCAATTCGATAACAATTTCATAACTTTTATCTCCTCGATACAAGACTCGAAATGATGTAAAATCAGTTTATAAAGCAGAGAAGCCTCCATTTGTAATTATCAAAGTATGTTGAAAGTATAAAAGTATATGAAAGCATTATGATAGTTTTAGTATAGAGATAAATAGACAAGGCAAGTTCGTGAAATTGTATGAAAACCAAGTGTGAAGCGTGTCACCTCACGAGTAAATTGAATGGAAACTGAGTGTGAAGCGTGTCACCTCACGAGTAAATTGAATGGAAACTGAGTGTGAAGCGTGTCACCTCATGAGTAAATTGTATGGAAACCAAGTGTGAAGCGTGTCACCTTCCGAGTAAATTTTACAGAAACCAAGCGTGTCACGTAGCAAGTAAATTATATGGAAACCAAGTGTGTCCACGTCACGAGTAAATTTGTGATATGTGTGATAAGTGATAAGAAACCATTCCGTAATGAAACGAAATATCTCCCTTGACTCCGTTCACCACTTTTAACAAAAGTATAAACTCACGTCTGGAATTAAAAAAAAAAACAACAAAAAAGTTAAGTTGATGGTCAGTATCAGTTCCGAGGGAAAGAGAAGCAAAAGAATTGACCGACAGTTGCTGAACATTTTCGGTCGTTAAATAATTATCGAATTGGTGGCTTCGCTGACACTAGAATTGACCCCTAAACGTCCACAGTGTGTCATATGGTCATGTGAGTAGCTGTCAAGTCAATTTTGACAGATAGTCGCGCGACTACAAATCACTCAATTCTTAACACTCATAAAGTAACTCAACACTTTCAACAAACTCGATAAAAACATATTTGTGAACTAATCGACCCTTCAATAAAATAGAGACCAGCTACACATTCAATTAAATTGTGCAATGTTTTTGACCGTCTAGAGAGTGTATTGAAACTCGTTTGTGTGCATGCAGCAAGGTGTGATTCGATATTATTGTACAATTTCATTGTAGGTCTAGTGGTCTGTTATGCACGATTCGTATCCTATGTATTCAAACGTGGACCCTAATGCATATCATTTAAAGTTCATATTTGTTCTTCAGATCGGCGATCTCGTCGTCAGTGCAGTTCTCTAACGACTTGCAATACTTGAGCAGGTTGGTTAACACTGAAAAATTAATATATCTATTTATTTTAGTATTTATGATAATGAATAATAAATAAATAATATTTAGCTGTCTTTAGTGACGTTAACCGTAATCAGTCCTTCTATCGTTCACCGCTGGAAATGGGGGGCTTCTTATGCACATTGTCTCGTGTATGAGGGATGTAAACGCCACGTTGGCCAAGCCGGTTGGCGAGTCCACTCATATAGAGGTGGTCCAGTTCCTCAGCGCTTTTGCTAACGACTTTGTTATCTCTAAGCCGCCTTTTACGACACCCGCGAAATGTGATTGGGTATTTTACACGGCAAATAGAATTCCGTGTAAAATATCTACTTATGTAGCATATGTAAACTTAATTATGGACTTTGCTTTGCACCACCCTCATACATTTCTGTTTACTGGCTCAACACTGCTTAACTGGCAGAGAATGCCGCTAGGAATTAAGTCCACCCTATGTACAATTTCCGTGTGGTAAAGTTCAAGTAAATATGTACCTACCGCCCTTGGGTTTGCATACGTGATCACTATTCCACGGGAACCTTATGTAGCTTAACGTTCTTTTCGCGATGAGAGTGTAAATGAAAAACTTCAGCTTGCTTTGTCTATCCAAAGATGTGTGTAAATTTTCAAACAAATATTGTTTCATTTTATACAGGATCTTCTTTTGAGATAGGATCTAGAAACTATTAGAGATAGAGAAATTTGTTCCAAGGAACCATGGCGTCGATTTTAGAGTTATGAAAAGCTTCATTCATAGATTTTCAAAATATCTCTACACAATCGAGAATCAAACCCGCTCATTTTCCTTGAAGAAATCGTAAGCTAATTCATTGCGTTAACTGATTGTGTTGATTGTAAGCAATAAATCTTGCCAAGGAGCTTTTTGTCTAGAATATTTAAAAAAAAATGCATTTCAAACAGTGTATTAATTTCAACAGATGTTTCAAAGTGGTAGGTAGTGATATAAAAAGATATTAAAACATATTGCACTTTTAAAGGGAGTCATCAACTTTTAAATCTTGATATGAATTGACCAAGGACAATGTTGATATTTTTTCAAACATATAGAATTGTTGGCAGCGGTCTCTTTACATCAATTTTAATGATAGATAATAGTTAGATAAGTAGGCAGACAACAGAGCAACAGACATAAAACTTCCGGAATTGTAGGAATTAGTAAAATCTAGATTTTCTTTTTTATTTTAGTCACAAAGTATTATTTAGCAAGTTTTATTCCTTACAACTAATATTCTCAATAAGCGCAATAAAATAACTAACGATTTTTCCAACGAAAATGAACGGGTACGATTTTTTTTGAAGAGGGAGAGTGCACGCTGCAATCCAACAGCCGCTGGGCGCGCTCGACTGGTCACGTTACCCCTCTCTGACAGAAGACTACCTTGAAATGTACTGCATTTCCCACTTTATTTCCCTAATGTACGTACGTGTTTCGGTAGTGAGTGAGATGTGCCAGAGCCCATTCCCATGCTATCCCTCCCCATTTTCCTAACGCTTTCGCCAGATCTATTCCTATATCTCCAAAGGTAGGCAGCGCATTCGGGGGCGAGCCAACATTTGTCACTTTGGACAATGGCATGTATCACGTTAAATGTTGGCATGTATCACGGATGTCCATGGGAGACAGTATCTACTTACCATCAGGTGGACTGTATGCACGACTGCCGCCTTCATCCATAAAGAAAAATCTGATTATGTACAATGTTTTTGTCTTGTGAAAATCTTTAATAAAATTTTTCATAACTCTAGAATCGACTCCATGGTTCGTTAGAACAAATATACTTTTCCATACTGACCCATGTCAAAAAAGACACTATATACGAATGAAATAATGTTTGTTTGAAAATTTTCAGACATCAATGGATGGACAAATCGAGGCGAAGTTTTGTATTTACCTTCTTGGGGATCACGAAGGTAAATACAAAAACAACCTGTATATATGTATATTAGTTAGGAATAGGAAGTATACAACGTGTCAATGTAAAGTCAATGCATTGTAGAAAAAAAGGTTGTTTAGTATCGAGAGGAGAATCGAATGTACAAATTATTACAATAGGTTTATTTTTTTATAAACTTATTGTTCATTTCCATTACATCCTTTATTCTACGCGCAGTTACGCAATCCATGCTGGCCAGCTGCCGTTAGTCCGCACCCGGTCTTTACCCTGTATTGGGTAGTAGAGCTACGAACATTTTAGATCTTATATATGTATTTGGAATTTTTCATGTATTCCCAAAAGTAATTTTATTTTTCATGAAACATTTATATATATATATTAAATTATAATTTTTGCAAATAGGTTTTAAATATTTCAGTGACACCTTCTAAATACTCACATTCTTTATCACTTCTAGAAAGGAACATCGCTAAAGCTGTAAATCTCTTCACTGTGCAGAGACCTTTTAAGTACGACAAAATGGATTTCTCTCTGAATTTGTTGGTGTTATCGTGTAATACACGTATGACGTCAGATAACACGTCGCTTTCCAGCGAGTTCTCGAAAATTTTAGGTATTTTTGACGGTTCTATGATCTGGAATATATTTGAGACATGATTAGTAATTGGCATGCTTTAACCTTAGGTTATAGCCTAGAAGGAATAAATAAAGCTAGAAGTTATAGCTGGAAGGACTAATTTAGCTGTAGCTTATCTATAGATACATTTCATCTATACATATATAAAATCTTTCTATTCTATACATGTAATCTATACATATAATCTATATATATAATAAAATACGTAAATAAGAGTCTGTACATTCAATATTTTTTTTGAAAAAGTCACTGCGGTGTTGCCGTGTGCGAATGTGGAATTTTTGTCTATCTGTCTGTTCATCCCTCTGTCTGAACGCGTATTACGCAAAAACCCCTGAGTTTCATCTATCTCCGTACCAAATTTCATCAAAATCGGTTCAGTGGTTTAGCCGTGAAAATAACAGACAGTCATTCGCATTTATAATATTAGTATAGATAAATAGTTTTTTTATTTATTTATATACTTTATTGTACACACAATTTTACTCTCATAGGAGATTTCTACCAGTGAATTTCTAGTATGTAATAGAGATAGAAAATTACTTACACTCAAATAATCACTCCTAGCTCCATCATTTCCTCTCAAATTCTTCCATTCAGCCATAAATTGAACACTATTGGCCGGTGGCGTCATGCTATTAACATTTTTTTCCATTATCAGAACATCTTTCACCAATTTTTCTGACTCTGGACCGATCTCATCACCTTTTGCATCAATTTTTTTGGGTAAAGTCTTATCAACTTTGATAGAGTCATTGTTATTTGTGTCCCCTTGGCCAAGAGACTCTTCGACTTCAATTACTTTCATCAGAGTTGCAGATTTTTCTGGAGACGTTTTGCCCAATAATATCTCTTGTATTGGCACAGATTTTAATGCCATCTGGAAAAATTACAAACATTTTTTTCATAGAACAGTATTACATAGAAATGTAAATATACCTTTAACCATAACTGAATCCAGCCCATTTATCGAACTGGTTTAACCAATGTTGGAAACTGGCCTCCTCGTGCACATTGCCTTGTGTATGGGGGATGTATGGCCTTAAAACAACACACTGGGCAAGCGGGTTGGCAAGTTCACTCTTTTGGAGGTGGTCCCGTTCTTCCTCAGGGTGTTATCCCGTAGTCGTCTTTTATGACACCCACGTGAAGAGATGGAGTGGTCCTATTCTAAAGCCACACGGCTGTGGTGCACGGCAATGGTGCACGGCCGTGCCTTTAGTAATAATTGTTAGTAATTAATATTTCGTAATAACTTATTAATTAATATGCCTTTAGTAAAAATAAATATGCCTTTAACCCTGTACACAAATGGTAAAGGGTATATATACCCCCTGCAAAACTTGAAACACGTCAACTAATTTGTCAACTAACTAAATTGTTTTATAGAGCTTTTTTATAAAAAGCTACAAACTTGTAGTTTTGTTGTATCTAAAACGTTTGTAGCATCATTACTCGGTGCAGAGCATATGACCGGGCACCACGCTCGGTAGTTGCAATGAATGTATTTGTTTTGCGTAACTCATAGAATAAAAGGTATACTAGAAAAGAAAAATAAATCACAATTTTTTTTTTTTTAATAAAATCAATTCTACTCTTGATGCCGAACAACCAATTTTCAGCTTTTTGCATTATTTCAGTAATTTCAATTGACGTAAGGGATATTTTTTTAAAATGCGTTTTAAATACAGTTCTACTCCACTATTTCTCCTCTATATTTCTGTATATTTAAAATATCGCGCTTCTAATATATGTGCTTTTCCCCGAAGAAAACAACGGTTTATACAACAAATTTTTAGCTTAAGAGACTGTTGTTTAAATTATTAATTTTAGTGTCCTGCTTTGTCCCTTATGCGACATTTATTTATTTCAACTTCATTGCACAAGTAAAATTGTACAACAATGGCATTTTCTACAGGATCGAACAGAAATAGGGACAATATGTCGTTGGTGGTCAAAATATCGAAGTTAAAACTTACCTTCGACCTCAAATGTGGCGGTTTCTTAACAGGTTTAATCACTGTTATATTTTCACCAATTCCATCACTCCATTTCTCCGTCGGGCTAGGCTCTTTCTTTTTGACCGATGTGATTGGTTCATCTGACAGCTCGACGATCTTTGGTTGGCTCTTTGGATTGGAGGTATTCGTGATTGGTTTATTTTCAATTATGGGCGTAGAAGACGGTGAAGATTTTGATTTCATCTGTAAATTAATTGTTTTTGTTTTATATAGAAATAAGGTGACAGATCAGCAGACAGTCAACTCAATGGTAAGTGGAAACTGTCACTTATAAATATCCCTGATACATGCTAATAAAAGTCCAGACATAGATTGGGAGACTTATGAGTGGATTTCAAAAAATAATTGTGACAAATGGAGAATAGAGTATATTGGGACTGGGACTGTTGGGAGTATATTGATATAAGACATCCCAAATATACTCCGCATTGTTTCTTGGGGGGTTGGGACAGATACTAAGGAGAACTATTTATAGAATTTTAGATAACTTAATAACATTCAAGGATATCAATTCAACAAATAGATAAAAAAGAAACTTAAAAATACGAACTTGCCTAAGTACTTCGTTTATCAAATTTGCATTATACTAATAATTTGTACTCACCCCTTTAGTTCCCATTCTTGTTTTAATCACCTCCAACTGTTTCCTAGCAGATATATTATTCGGCTCCAACTTCATTATCTCCTGAAGATCCTGTGAAGCTGCCTTCAAAGAGCCGAGTTTCTCTCTAGCTGTAGCTCTCCGTTGTAATGCTTTGACATAGGTCGGGTCAAGTTTGAGAGCCTCTGTGCAGTCTATTTCTGCTTGATGGAGGCTGGAATTTGATAGAAATGCTAGCCAACATTTTTATTTATTGCAGTGTTCTAGTTATAATATAATGGTGTCAAATTCCATGAATTTAACCCACAAACAGGCAATTGGGACAACTACAGCTATTGGATTCAATTGAGATATTGTTTTGATGCAAATGACATTGAATTAGACTCTTCACAAAGAACTTATTTCTTTACTGTGTGTGGGACATTTCTGGCGTTAATTACACCAATAAGTTCTGGTGATGTGACTTTCAGTGAAATTGTTCTAACCAAACATTACAGTCCAAAGCTGAATGAAATATCAATGTCAGTCAAACTTTACTAACGTGATCTAAACTCGACTGAAACAGCATCTGAATACATTGCATAGCTGAGAAAAATAAGTTTTTTAATAATTGTAGATGCATCCTCCTGATGGCCAGAAGTTTTTGTAGTCAATAATACAACATCCGAGGTTTATGTGATTATCCGAGGTTTACGATAGGTTTATCTGAGCTATGCATGGTTTATGTGAAACATTGGTTTCCGACAATGGCACATCATTTGTATTCTCATCAAGAGAAGTTTTAGCATCAAATAAAATACAACACAAAACTACAGCGTCATACCATCGGGCCACAAATGGATTAGCAGAGAGAATGGTGCAAATCGTTAAGGGTAAGCTACGTAAGATGGACGACATGCCATAGTATGTTAAAATTCCAAGTATGTGACTGTGTTTGCATATGACATGTTTGCATGTACATCAACGAATAAGAGTGTAGCTGAACTTTTGATGAATAAGCGATTGCGAACACTGTTAGATGTAATTCATTAAGATAATATGCATCATAAGAAAATAGAACAACAAATTGTCAACAATACACAAAAGAAACACAGGGAAAACATGGAGAAACATGGGTGTTTGTTTGCTTTCTTTTATTAAAAAAGTAAACTGATGTAGGTGGGTGTAAAAAAAACTGTAAGATTACTTTGTTACCCAGCACAATAAATGTACTCGTATTTCGAAATACTCGTGTTTTTCTGGACATATTAGGGTCATAGTGCTTGCTAGAATAAATCACGTAATTTTATTCAGACTATAAGCTAACAGGTCAAACACCCTGCTTAACCCTGCGAATCCGTAGCACCTCTCAACAGCTTACAGAGAAACATGATATGGAGCAGCAGTCTATGATTCTAAAGAGAGCACTTCTTATAATACTTTAACCTAATAATTAAATAAGTAAGTAACAATTTATGTAAGTAATACGCAAATTACAGCAGGTGGCCTTAACATCAAAGTAATCTCTTCTAGGCAACCTTTGTGCCTAGTGATAATTTCAAAAATCCATACTTAACTAAAACCTCTGTGGTATGGCCGAGGATTTCATTTTTACATATAGGAGTAGAGAATACCCCTAAGCCATCGTTTCTCAACCCGGAGGTTGCGATTACATATACAGTGGGTTGCAGTCTGTCAGGAAAAATTTAGTATACGAAAAAACCTTTTAATAATTAATTGATGACTTATAATTTAATTTATAATCAAAAGTTTAACTAAAATACATAATTAAGACTTAATTATTAGTAAAGGAGTCGTGAGGTAATGCCCTTTAAGAGGGTGTCACTAAAAAGGTTAAGAAACAATGCCCTGACAACCTAACCACTGCTCCTGACAACTATCATGAATCAAACATAAATATTATGTTGGTATTATAGCTAACCTATCTTTCTTGAGGTAGCACAATCCCCTATTAGCGTAATATATTGCATCATCCTTGACTAGTTCTATGGCTCGGTTGTAGCACTTTATAGCTTCATCCCACTTCTCAATTTTCACAAAATTGTTGCCCTGAAAGAATATATAAAAATTACTCCCTATTGTTTCCGAACCTTTTTTAAAGTCCATTCCTAAAGATAGGTGATGGGCATGGGGCATGCCAACGTTTGTCATTCTGAACAGCTGTCGGCATGTATCGCGATTTACTTATGTCACAGGGCAACAGTATTCACTTTGGTAAGTGAATACTGTTGCCCTGTGACAGCCCAGCAACCATTGCAATTCAATTTCAGCAAATATTATTGCAACCAGCCCTTTCAGTATCCACTGTTCGACATAGACGTAGACCGTTGTCCCCTTCAAATACATTGTCTTGTGCATGAGGGATGTATGGCCTTAAAAAGACACACTGGCCAAGTGGGTTGGCGAGTCTATTCTTTTAGAGGTGGTGCAGTTCCTCAGGGATTGTAGTAGCCGTATTGTTATCCCTTAGTCGCTTTTACGACACTCACAGGAAGAGGTGGGGTGGTGCTATCCTATAGTAGGCTGACAACACAGACACAAAAAAAATACTATCAAAATTAAATCAAATCAAAATAAAGTTCCATTAATTCATGCTCTTCACTTTAAAGACATCAGAAGAGGAGATACAGAAAAAACACAGATATAGAGGAGTTGTGAATAAAGCCCAAAATTATAAAAGAAATTAAACTATTATTGTTCTTACCCTTGCTTTCTCATATTGAGCTTCCTCTCTTAATTTTTCTTTTTTCACTTGTTGACTCTTTTTTGAATCCAATGATGTGGGACCAATGTCTTCCATGTCTACCTCCTCACAAGCTGTGTCCTACATACATAAATGACAGCATAAACAATTATTATATTATTATTATTGAGGATTAGGATTTCTATGAACCCTTTTGTCAAAGGTAGAAAATTAAAAACCAGGAAATACAAATTTTTGCTACTCACCACATCAAACTTATCCCAAGATTGGTAATCGTATGATGCAATCCGTTTCTCTGGTTTCTTATTAATTTGTACTGGCCGCTCTTTTTTCACCTTACTCCTTACAGGTGGCAGGTCCTGAGAATAAAAATATATATACATCTTCTTTAATTTTCAAACATTTTAGAAGCCAGGCAGACTTTTGATTATCAATCCTATTTGGAATTCATAAGAAAATCATGAATGTTGCATTATTATAGGAATATTTTTCCATGTAATTCAATAGTACATGGCAACAGCTAGTATTTTAACAAGTTTGTTTAGAAAATACTAGCTGTTGCCAATGCAAAATTTAACAGCTGGTATTTTAGTACCCTGACACAATTTTGAAAAACTACATTTGAAAAACATTTATATTGTAGAATATTTATAGGAAGTTTCAAAGTTAATAAGACCATTTTTTTTTTTCATACAAACTGATACTCTAGTTCACCTTTTTAGGATTGAATTTCGAGAATACCCTTCATAATAAGTCTTTACATTATAAAAGCAAATTTCTTTCTAAATTTTGAGTTGTTTTTTACAATTACCATTCCACACAGAACTGAAAATGTCAGCAATTGTACATTTTATTGCTCATGTTTTATTGTAATGTGTCTTTAAAGAATGTTTATATAGTTTATTTGTTTATTTTCATTTTATTTTCTAGATTCAGCAGTTTCGATGCTGTATTGATGAGATAACATAAATAACAAAGAAAAACATTCAGCTGTAAACATCTTTATTCTCTAAATTGGAATTTCTGACTATTAATTTGAAACACTTTTAATTTCACCTAACACTGTTATTTTAGTTACACATAATATTCAAAAGATATTAATTTATTAATTTTAACACTGTTGCACAAAGTACAATGAGCGGGCTTAATGCTACATGACATTGTCTTCTAGGCAACCTTCGGGAGAGGAAAGATAATGAAAGTGGAGCAGACAATGAAGGAGAAAAGGAAAATAAATAATATATTACAAAAATACTTGTGAACAAACTACGGATTCCCTATTTACCAAAGCAACTATCTACTACTGCATTGCGCTAAAACTATCTAAGTTACTTCTCAATACACAGAAGCAAATGAAAACAAAGTAACATGAAAATGACAGTTGAGCTAAAACAAATAAAAACAAAATACTTATACATTTTTTCCTTTAAAAAATTGTGAAAATACTGCAACCAATAATAAAATACATCTGATTAAGATATAAGTTATGTTGTAATAAGTTAATACTTTCGTAAAATGATATAAACCTGCTCAAACTCGCCATGGATTGCAGCTTCTTTTCGTTTCATTTCGCTCTCCCAGTTCTGCAAGTCCGTCAAGTAAGTTTGTAATGTTTTTGTATTATCTCTCACTTGTCTCTGTATTTTAAAAGCTTTCTGTGCATAATCCATTTTTAGCAAAACACTGATAATAAATGAATGGCGTTTTCGTTTACCTTTTTCTAGTTTCTTCCTTGGTTCGTTGAATCAATAGCGATTGACAACCTCAAACAAATTCACGTTGTCATAGAACTCGTTCCGTTCGGAAATCTGTAAAATGTTGCATGTTCGGAAACATAATCGTTATTTGAATACAGACATTAAAATACCTCGTGTACCTCGTGTTTTCCAGAACCGATCTCTTTTTAATCTCCACCCCTGGAGGTTGCCTTGGGGTAGCAGTTGTGCCGGAGGAGACCGGAGTGGAACCCAACTGCTACTGGGACCGGGGGCCCTTCCGTACCCCGCGCCAGCGAGTCACACAACCTTTGTGACCTGGTTTTTTCTCCACTCCGTGCTTTGTCCTTTGATCCACGTGCAACCATCTCTCTCTCCGTCCCTCCATTTCTTCTTTTCTTCTTTTCCCTATTCACTTACTTTACAATGGCCAAGAAAAAGGAAAAGCATAATGTTCACTCAGCGGCCCATCCTGTTCTACATTTCAAGTGGACATTTGCTACATCAGAGGGATGCATAGTAACATCGACGCCGTCCACTACCACCTTGAGGTGGCAAAGCCGGCCTTACTTTTCTTGACGGAGACGCAAATATCTTGCCCGGCCAATACATATCTTCATTACAACCCGGTTACAAACTGGAGCATTGTTTTGTGCGACGTGCTGCGGTATGCTTGTACGTCCGGGTGGATATTTGTTGCCGCCGCCTCAGCCATTTTGAAGACGGGGACCTGTCGATTCTCTGAGCGCATATTGGGAGGTTCCACTAAAGTCTACGCTTGCCTTTACAGTTCCCACAGCAGTGATACGGAGACGACTCGTTTTTTTGAGCGTCTACAAGAGACGACTGGTAGCGTGCTCGAGCAGTTCCCCTGCGCGGAAGTGATAGTCCTCGGTGATTTCAACGCTCACCACGAAGAGTGGTTGGGATCCCGAACTACCGACCGCGCAGGGAGAGCAGCCTATAACTTTGCCCTGGTCTATGGTTTCTCTCAGTTGGTATCCTCACCCACGAGGATACCTGATATCAAGAGCCATACTCCCTCCTTACTGGACCTCCTGCTGACTACGCGGCCGAATGACTACAATGTTGTTGTTGATGCCCCGTTAGGATCATCCGACCATTGTGTCGTTCGAACTGCTGTGCCAGCTAAACAATCCTTGTCGACCCATTAGCAGGGAACGCGCAACGTCTGGCACTACAAGTCTGCAGATTGAGATGGGTTGCGCGAATTTTACGCTTTCTATCCCTGGGGGCAGCTCTGTTTCTCGTCGGGAGATCCGGATACCTGTGCAGACTCCGTTGCCGACGTGGTGTGATACCCATAGGCGGACGGAGCCAACCTTGAATTAATCAGTCCTGCAGAGAGGCCCGCCGTAATAAGCGGGCTGCATACAGGGCCTGGGCCAAAGCACAGGTGTCTGAAGATCCGAATACCACCGACTTGAGGAAGAAATTTAAAGCTGCCTCGAGGTGTAGTAAGAGGATCATTGTCACCGCTGTGGAAACTTGATGGCTCACTGGCCCACGGGGCGAAGGAAAAAGCCGATCTTCTGGACTGTCTCTTCGCCTCAAACTCGACTGTGGACGATAGAAGTGCCTCACCACCGTCTACCTCGAGGTGCACAAGCTCCATGCCGGAAATCTGATTCACCCAGCGTGATGTCCGGTGAGCTCTAGTGGGCGAGTGGCCAGATGGTATTCCTGCAGTGGTGCTCAAATTTTGCGCTGCCGAGTTGTCTTCGGTGCTTACGCGACTCTTTAGACTCTCATATTCCACAAAAAGCTTCCCGTCAGCATGGAAGATAGCTCATGTTCACCCTTTGCCTAAAAAGGGTGACCGCACAGACCCGGCCATTTACAGGCCAATAGCGATCACCTCCCTCCTCTCCAAGATGATGGAGCGTGTTATAAACACACAGCTCCTTGGGTACCTAGAAGATCACCAGCTGATTAGCGACCGTCAATATGGATTTCACCATAATCGCTCGGCTGGTGATCTTTTAGCGTATTTAACACGCCGCTGGGCTGATGCCATTGAAGGTAGAGGCGAGGCTCTGGCTGTAGGCCTAGACGTTGCGAAAGCTTTTGACCGGGTGTGGCACAAATCGCTACTTTCCAAGTTACCATCTTTCGGGATACCTGAAGGATTATGCGAATGGGTTGCCAGTTTCCTGAGTGGACGGAGCATCAGAGTAGTTATCGATGGTAGCTGCTCCGACACCATGTCTGGCATCTGGCCAGACATGGTGCTATCCGCTGGCATCCCGCAAGGCTCCGTGCTGTCTCCAACTCTGTTCCTTCTGCATATCAGCGACCTGTTGCAAATTGGTGACATACGTTGCTATGCGGATGACAGTACTGGAGACGCCTTGTACAGGGGCCGCGCCAACATCCCTCGGGTCAAAGTGGAAGAGTTGCGCCAGGCTTGTGTCTGAAATCGAAGACTCTTTAGATCTAGTCTCGATTTGGGGTTCTTTGAACCTAGTGGATTTCAACCCCAGTAAGACGCAAGTCTGTGCAATCACCGCTAAAAATACCCTTTTTGTCGTAGCACCTCACTTTCAGAGCATACCTCTTAAGATCTCGGAGAGTATCGGGATCCTTGGTGTCGACATTTCCAGCAAAGTCGAATTTAGGGGTCATCTGGAAAATAAGGCCAAAATGGCCTCCAAAAAGCTCGGTGTGCTGAACAGAGCGAAGCGGTACTTCACCCCTGGGGAACTCCTAATGCTTTACAAAGCTCTGGTGAGGCCCTATATGAAGTATTGTTCACATCTCTGGGCCGGCGCACTGAAATACCAATTAGACCCATTTGACTCCATCCAACGACGTACTGTTCGTATTGTCAACGATCCCACTCTCACGGGCGGTTTAGAATCCCTCAGCATTCGGAGAGACGTTACGTCTCTCTGTGCGTTCTACCGCCTGTACAATGGGGAATGCTCTGAAGAATTGTTCAATATCAAATACTTCCGGTGTCGCGTGTTTTTACATTATACTTTACATAAAATAGTCACACAATATCTGGAGACCTAAAACACTATTTGTTTAAAAAGAATCTTCTTATTTTCTTTCCTTCAATCAAAGATTTGATACGATCACAAGCTTATAGTTATAAGCTAACTATAAGCTTGTGATCGTCTAAAAGCTAAGCTTAGTCTAAAATTTACCGTACCGCGAAGTTTTTTTTTATATATATAAAAAAGTGGGCGGACGAGCAAGCGGTCCCACGTGATGGTAAGTGTTACCGCCGCCCATGGACACCTGCAACACCAGGGGGTATGCGGGCGCGTCGCTGACCTTGCAAAATCCTATTCACAGCTTTCTTGAAGAACCCCATGTCGTAGCTTAATGGAAAGACCTTTTGAGGCAGTTCGTTCCACAGCCTACGGGTTCGCGGTAAGGTCGGCGGCACGCCCGCATACCCCCTGGTGTTGCAAGTGTCCATGGGCGGCGGTAACACTTACCATCACGTGGGACCGCTTGCTCGTCCGCCATCTTATCCATAAAAAAAAAACATACATTCTACATAGGAATACAGGTACTTAACTGCAGGAGTGATTCTGCTTCATCCAAGCCCTCCATATTGTTCGATATAACATCCACGACCATTTCAATTATGCAGGTACATATGTATATTACAGTCCAAAACGCGACCTTGTTGTATATTGACCCTAAACGTAATAAGTTCATCAATCAACGTCGAACAGAGAGGGCTGATCACGATAGTGATGAAACATGCAATAAGTTGGCAATAAAGTCGCTAATTGAATATCTGGAGATGGAACTCGTAAAATAGTTGTCGGTAATTTTTGGATTCCGTATAGATATAAACTTTAAAGCAAGTTTAATAAAAGTTAAAATCGGTTTAGATTAGGTAAATACCTACTCTGGCCATAAATATTGTTACGGCTAGATTGATATCATATTTACATTATAATTTTATTAGAAGAATTTGTGTTCTTTTAAAAATAAATAGGTAAGAATTTTAAAAATATAACGGCATTCCAAATTGTCGCCATTTGCCAATCATCTTTCAAACCTTGTGGCCAGTGTTCGATTGAAACACGCACCCTTTCCATGGGAAAATTGGCAACTGCCACCCTTATGGGATGTTTTAGGGATTCAATATTATCATGGCGTTTTGAGCATGCCGTGCTCTCTAAAACAGACCATAAATCATAATCGAACGGATAAAGATTGGGACTAAATGCCGGACAGTCTTCAGCTCTAATGAAGTCGAGAATATTCCTTTCTAGCCACGCCTGTGTTGAGCGAGCCTTATGACCCGGTGCTGAGTCTTGCTGAAGGGACCATTTTTGGTTATGGAACAGGGTTTAAGGGGCTTTACGCCCTTCTCAATTATCGTATCTTGATACACTTGAACCCACTGCGTACCCACCGTACGAGCCGACGTTTTAATACCTTTTTCACAAAAATATGGTTCATTCACTCCTTGATAGCTAAAACCCCACCAAACCATCACTGAATCCGGATAATGGCCACGTTGCACCCTATTGACCAATTGAGCAGCTTCTCTAGAGTTATAAGCAGAAACTCAATCATTCTGCTTGTTAAAATTTCCTCAATGGTAAATATGTTCTCGTCCGTAAATAAGATTTATCTGTGAGCTCTCTTTGCGTACCGCCGAAGAAGTTGTTTTAATTTGTCAAACATATTTTCCTTTCAATTATCAGTTAAGAAACGACCAGTACATCTTTTGTAAGCAGCAAGTACTAAATCATCTTTTAAAATACGTGACATGGTTTTGGGTGCTGTATTTATCTCGCTGGATAAAATGTTTTGCTTCCGGGCGGAATTTAGTACGTTTAGTACTGGTCTGTTTAGTACGAACAGTGCGTGGACGGCCAGACCTTTTTCTGTCACATACAGAGGACGTTTCAATGTACCTACCAATAACCCGGTACACAAACATTTGCCTAATACCAAGCGGATGGAGAGTTTTAAAATTTCATTTGGCTCCATGCCTACTTTGTGTAATGCAATTACAGCAATACGGTTTTCGTTATCACTCCACTCCGTTTTAATATTATTATAATATTATTTAATATTATTACAATATTATTTAATACTATTACAATATTATGACAATATTATTTAATATTATTACAAATGAATGGCGCCAAAATGAGAAAAAGCAGTTATTTTTCACATGAAAATGACAGATTCCAAATACAAATCTAATATTTTGCTTTATTTATTTTATTGTATTTATGGCCAGAATGGAGGCGACAGACGAGTTAACAGTCCACCTGATGGTAAGTTGATACTGTCGCCCATAGACATCCGCGATACATGCCAACTTCAGTCCAGAATAACAAGTTGGCACCGCGCCCCGGATGACGCACAAAGGTAGGCCCTTTGGGATTTTAAAGGAATGGAGGATGTTTTTTTACTTTGGACAAATGGAATGGACAAAAAATGAATGTTTTTGGAATTTGGAGAAAGGGTTAAGGAAAATGGGGAGGGATAGGATGGGATGGGAATGGGCTCTAGGATATCTCACTCACTACCGAAACACGTACGTAACTACATTGAGGAAGTGGACCCTACCCCTTCAAAATTCAGAACGCAACCTTTTTGCGAATATCACCTAAACTTCAATCAGAGTCCAGACCGGCGATACACAATGTAGTTCGCGTTATTGGCACTTTGGATGCCTGCAACGAATTTTCTCGAAACTGATTAATTACGTACAAATAAAAGTAGTTTTTTTTTCACATCGCACTAGATAGGAAGTGCATTGCATCCGTCGTGCGAGTAAATAGCTTCACTGTAAAATAGATTTTTAAACTGGACAGAAAATGATAAAGAAATATGCTTAATCCTAAAATAAATTTAAGCAGCGTCTATGAATTAATTGGCAACCATTACCTATTACGTTACCTATGATGCTCCACACGAAAGCACAGGTTTTCCTTTATAATCGTGAGGAGTGTTTTAGTCCACAAGCTACTAAGAGGGCTTTGTGCGGATTGGTGGATACATAAGGAAGGATATTTTTTAATTTTCGAACACGCGTATATCCTGACGATGTTGTCCTTCAACGCCAAGATAGTGATTATTAAAAAAAACCTTGAAATGTTAATTTATTAAAATCAACAATTATGAATCAATAATGTGAACATAGTGCAATGATGTAGGTAGAGCATCGTATCTTTTTTTAATGGCAATTAAAAACATAAATAGTTCAACGAATAATATGGGCCCAGGCCTTTCTTTATCGATTGTGTGATATTTCCTGCCAAAATATTATTTTTCAGGCGATAAATGGAAGCAATTGAAACCTGTGACCTTTTTTCGGTAATGACCTCACATTTCAACCACTAGGTCAGTAGGCGTTTCCTAAATGTTATTTATTAAGTGAGAACTACTCTAATCTGTTTACAATCTTCCATAGCGTCCTTGACTCTAAAAACAATGAAATCGAACCAAAAACGCACGCAAAGACATTGAAATTAGATTCAGCTAGGACACAATATAAAGGATCAGAATAGCATCGTCATCCGAACATCCGAAATGCATTGAAGTACAGTCGTTGCCACAAAAAAAATATCCTACATAATCGTCATTGATATTATAATATACGTTATAATATGTCCGATATAATTTTTCATGAAGGAGTTTTTTTTTATCATAAAATCCATAGATTTTAATAAAGTACTACTCAAATTCTCAAATAATTATTATCTTCCTAAAATATTGAACATAATTACAATCATTATTGAAATAGTACATTAGATCCTCTTTCACAAACAACATGTTGCCATATCAACAACGCAGTCTGAAAGCTGTGTTTTTTTATAGAATAATTGATAAGCAAGCGATAGACAAACGACTAACCTGATGAAGGCTAATAGTGTTCGCGCCGATTTATTGTTTTGGTGACGTTTTTGGACGCGGCCTTTTAGTCCATGACCGACGACGACTGACAGCTATCACCAGGAGACCAAAAATATTCTTTATCGCCCGCGCCGCAAAAATTGTTCGGTTGCCATCATCTCGGCACCACGAACATAAAGTTGAAATAGTTTCATCAAAAGTAATATTAATTGGGTCGCGGCCCTAGTAAAGTGTTTAAAGGAAACGGCCCCGTCTTTGCCGGCTGTCCTGGATGTGCCTACCAGGACGCATCCATAAGTGGTTTCATCTCGCATCCCGCGCCCACAACAATTAATACAAATTTTTACTCGCTCTATAAAAGTTACGTATTTAAATAATTCCAGTAACTCATTCCATGTTCCATCTTACCGAAAACTAGCATTCAGATAGACTGTTCTGCGACTTATCAGTGTTTAACAGTCCGCGTATCAACTTCCGGGTGATTTTATTTTACACACGCTTATGTCCCGTTAGATACCAGCAATAGGGCCTAGCTAGAGGGTTCAGATCTCCTGGAACCCTTCGAAGTTACACTAAATAAATCAAGTGTTTTTGGACAGCAATTGATTTAAAAAACGAAACAAACATAGACTGAGGACACAAAGAAATCAAAATAATAAAACGATTCCTCCGAATACTGCAATCAGTCACTTAGTTATATATATATAACGTTTTTATATAATTTCTCTTAATTTTAACTTTTATTGCAATTATTGGAGCATGTCTGCATTACCCAAAGGTTGACTGGGATCTTCAAAGCATCAAGTCAGCCTTTTTCACTTTGTGCAATAAAAAATAGATTAATTAATTAATGCGAATTATTGCCGCGTTTGGGGATACATCGTCTGTTTAAAATCATCCCCGCCCCGTTCGCCATTATTCAATTTCTGAATTTAAATCTCTCCATAAACCTAACTCGCCTGGTTTAGCTGTAAGCGCTAGATCTCTGTGCGTAATGCTACGGCCACACTATTGGACGAACATTCGTGGCGAGATGTCGAGACATTACTTTGTATTCGTATTTCTTCGTGACACTTGGCGAACGTATTGGCCATACCATACTTATTGCGACAGCGCGAATCTACGCCGTAGTTTCGTTACTGTTGTGTACTTTTCTATACTGTGCCATGGTAGAATTATAGAACTCACAAGTAGTCAGGTACTCAGTCTATGGTAAAGTGGCTCATTACAGTTAAATTAGTTACATTACAGTTTATTACGCTAAGCTTGCGTGATGTATTGGTTATAACTATCGTGTGCTATCTTGTTACAAGTACATGTGCTTTTATAAGGCTGATAATACAACACTGTTTAAACATGTTTTATAGTCCTTCATCTATACTTCTTAATCATAAATATTAATCATACTTAATTATATCCAACTTTCAATTGGCGTAAGGGACAAATCACAACTTTTCAGGTGGTGCAGAAAACATGATTTTTTTTTTAAAATGTGTATTAGGTACAGCTATTGTTTTTATCTTAAGAGGTTTAAGATTAAAACAATAATTATTACACTAATTACGTTCATTTGGCAGTAGATAATCGTAACCAGCCTGTTTAACATCCACTGCGAGAAATAGACCTTACTCATACACATAAATCAATGTTTGTTTTCCTGTAAAATTTATTTATTGTGATTTAGTATAGAAAACTTGTATAAGAACCGTGAACCTGCAGAGTACCTATAGTTTATATTGGTGCCGATTCTTTCCTAGCTGGTTTCGCTGTGGATTTGTATGAAGAAAAATTAACTAATAAAATAAATTTCCACTTATAGATATATGTACGCTAAGCTTACGCTAACGTGGCCGACTCGTGGACGATCGCTAATTGTTCCTCACATTTTCCAGTCAATCAAAAACAATCTTCATATAGGCACCTGCATACTGCCACTACTGTTCGAATATTCCTTCCCTACCAAGTCTGTCCCACCAGTGGGGTAGAACGGAAATTAAAATCAGTAGCTAATAAGTCCTACTGTATTTATTAGCGGAGCAGAACTTTTCTTTCTACCGTGTACAGTAAGTACGCAATATACAAATCACAGCAAATTTATTTATGCACGTCCTACTTTATTATGGTATATACCAGTGCTCCGCAACCATATTTCACTTGCGGCACACTCATATTCTTTTCAAAATTCAGCGGCACACCTGAATTAAAAATATAATTAAAAGCATAGGGATTAAAAAGTAGTAATAAAATATACGTGCATTGTGCTAATTTACTATAATTAATATGTCAAAAAGCATTGAGTAAGTGAAAAAGTGTGTAAAACCGTTGAAAATTTGTCACTCCCATGCCCTTAGTTACACTTCCCTGCTGTGTGATTCCGGTTACACTGCGGCACTGTGTGCCGCGGCATACCGGTTTCGGAGCACTGGTGTATACCATACTTTAACATTTAAATAACATTAAAATCAATTGCCCAAGTTCATAGTACAAACTTATTGAAGTTTACGCAAAAATTAATTTAAAGTACCTATTCAATACTCGTATAGTTTAAGTTATTTTGATCAAATAAACTATTGATTTAATTTACTTTTAACCTTTGAAATTGTAAAAGTAACAGAGATTTGCAAGAACTTACATAAATGTACATTTTAAAAGGCTTTTTAGGTATCTATTTATTTGGCTACCTGTGAAAGGAATGAACTGCCACCTGGGATTTTTCCACTGAGCTACGACACGAGGTTCTTCAAGAGAACTGTGAATAGGCAACTACCTTGGTGTTGCAGGTCTCCATGAGCAGCAGTGACTACGTACTAAGAGGCGTAACTTACAGTGATATATGAGCCATTTACATTTTTTTTACAGTCTAGGTATTATGTATGTACAATAATGTACATTCATTGTCTTTCTTTGAAAATTTAGGAATGGATTTGGAGAAAGGGTTAGCAAAATGAGGAAGGATAGAATGGAATGGGAATGGATTCTGACATATCTCACTCACTACCGAAATACGTAGGTACGTAGATTGGGGGAAAAGGAAATGTGAGAACATTTTACGGTGGTCTTCTGTGAAAGATTTGGTCTTGAAAACTTAATAAATAAATAACTCCACACTCAATGACCTACACTAAGATGAAAGGGCATGCGGGTGTCGTGGGCCCAAAGACAAATACACGCCCAGACCCGAACGAACATATGTCTTTAAACAAATTAATGTCCGACCGGGAATTGAACCCTGCACCTTCTGCACAGCAGATCACTACCAATTACGCCAATCGGTGGCCATAATCTTTAATCTATATTCTTCATAGAATCCTCGTCCTTGACCTATTTATTATTCGTTAATGAAAATTTCAATTACGATCCATTGCTCCGTTTAAGCGCAATTAAGTAGTAACACAGGCGAACAAACAGACTTTTGTATATATATACAAGTATTAGTGTGAATGAGGCAAACAAAAAGTTCTCCAATCATCAGCTAGTTAATGATATCACCGATACATCCTGATGTTTTACTCAAATGTGTAAAAACATTATACGTCTAACTAGGCAATTATGTTATTTAAAAATGACGGAAAAAATATGATAAGGTGCCCGTGCCGTTAAATCATGGTTTGTTGAAGGTTCCGCGTGGAAAAAGAAATATAAAATGGATATATGTGTGCTTTCATCACGCAGCGTGCTATGTTCGGGCACAAAATACGAGTAGTGGTGACGTATTTCCGGCATGTTACATCTCCAGTCCGGATGTAATTAACTTGTAACCAGTGTTGTTAAACATTAGTGTTCATCGCTCGACGCTTGAGCGCTGACTAAAGCGCCAATGAACCGATAATTTAAGATTCGAGCATTAAACGCTCGTGACCGCTATAGTACAAGCCTTTAACGTTTGTCGACCTTACACCCTCGAGGTTAAATCCTCGCATGGGCACCATCTTTATTTAAATATGACACATTTCTATAGTCTATGGTTTCATAGAGGTATGTTATGAATAGGTATACATTTCTTTATAATTTGTGGACTTTACAATCGCCTTACGCGATACGGCTAGATGGCTCTCAATGATTATTGTTTACCCTTAAATTTGTATGAATTTATAACTTTCAAAACCGCCCCTTATAATTGTAAATGTTATAATCTGATTTTATATGATTAATTTGTTTTCATCTGATCTTTCATTTACTATATATGTATATAAATGAATTGAGTGTGCTTCCAAAACACACATTAAAATGATGTTCAATCTACGTTTTATACGCACGAAAAACGCTGCCCTTAAAGGATAGATTTCTAAATCTAAAGGTAAAGTAAAGATAAGCTGTAGATTTTCTGCCCAGGGCGATAGACACTCTTGATCCGGCCCTGCCTCTTACATATTTCCTTCTAGATATCGAGTAGTCTTCTGGATTTTCTCTATGCTTTCGGTAGCGACCTCTGGTTTTTTAGGTTCTTCGCTCGTTGGGGTGCCACACTCGTGCACTGTAAAAGTAGGTACGTGTGATGGCGTTTATCAGCCTCCATTCACGCTCTGTACAATGGGCTGTCTGTACCTCCCTGCGTTTATTTTTCAAACCCTTTACATGAATAACTTTACTTTCACGACCTTTGCGATGGAACCCTAAAAGCCAGCATCCGGTATCTCAATCGACTCTCAGCACTTGGAAAAAAATATTACCGCCCAGTCCTTGATTAAGATTATTAAAATTATATTATGATGTATAAATTATGGCATATTTCACACGTTAAGTGAAGCAAAAAGTTTTTAAATACGTAATCATGCAGCGCGATAATCATTTAGTTATTATTATAATTATTTTGTAATGCATCCGTTATTTTGTCGGATTATTAATTACCTGATCTCCACCTCCTACACGATTCGATATTAGATTTAAAAAATATACAAACATTAAATATATACACATACAGTTAATATTTAATTGAATTACAATCCATTGAATCCATCAATCCATGAATCTCTTCTCGTGGGTTTCGTAAATGGCAACTAAGGGATAACAAAGCCGCTACCACAAGATGTGAGGAACTACACCACCTCCTATAAGAGTGGACTCGCCAACCCAGGACCATACATCTCTCGTGCACAGACATGAGGAGACCCATGTCCAACAGTGGAAAATAAAAGGTATGGTTACGGTTATCCATCACACATGCCCAAATATGTACATACACAATATTCAAATAATCACAATATACAAAATATTATAATTAATATGGGAATTAATCATAATAAAAATAAAATAACTTCAAATACTTCAATTTTAAAATTAAAAGTTTAAATACGAGAATACTAAATCTAAAATGGCCGAATTCGCAGCCATAAACTATGTATTTATAAATAGGATCTAATAATCTTTTAAGCATGCACATTATAATTGCAACTCATCTAAATAGACCATCGTCCTTGCAATTTACGACAGAGGATCGTGTTGTTAAATTTATGCAATAAAATTGAAAATCACGTTCGCGCTCGTGCGCAAAATTAACTCGAATCAGTTTGAAACTTGTGGCATGACCACAGACTTCAAAATATACAAGTAAATTTAAAAATTGTTGTCGCCTATCTTAGTAGCATAAAACTTATTATGTTCATACTTATAAAAAGACAAATAATGTAATAAGCAATAGAAAATACTGAATGAACAGCAAATCGGTGGGTGCACGTCGCTATCCAACAGCCGCTCGGAGCACACGACTGGCCTCGTTGTCTCGTGGTCTCTCTCTAAATCTCTCACAGAAGACTACCTTCAAATGTACTACATTTCCCACTTTACCCTATTCCCTAATGTACGTACATGTTTCGGTAGTGAGTGAGATATGCCAGAGGTCATTCCTATTCCATTCTGTCCTATCCCTCCCCAATTTTCCAATCCTTTCTCCAAATCCATTCCTTCATCTTGAAAGGTAGGCAGCTCATCCAGGAGCGTGCTAACTTTTGTCGTTCTGGACAGAAGTTGGCATGTACCGCGGATGTCCATGGGCGACTGTGTCCTCTTACCCCAGATGGACTGTATGCTCGTCTGTCGCCTTTTTCCTATCAAAAAATAACGAAATAGTAAATTTGAAGGTGGGTTTGGATTTAGATTCTCTTGTGACAGTTAAGAAATAGAAGTCACTTGGACTTGGTGACGTCATTCTTAGTAGGTACCTAATTCAATACTTCTGTTATTCAAAAATAGGTTGTTTTGCTTTTGTTGATCACGATTTGCTGCTCTTTGAGCATTTTCTTGCTGCTCGTTTTAATATCAGCCTTTTAAAAACACATGCGGTTTTGTCCGCGATTTCGTCCGTCTATACTATAATATAATAAAGAGAGAGTGGGAATTTTGTATTTGTGTGTATGTGGAGGGTAATCTCCGGAACCACTGCACTTATTTGAAAAATTCTTTCACCATTTGAAAGGTACATTATTCCAGATGGACATAGGCTATATATTATGTGTAAAAAAATTGCCGGGCATGCAACGCCGGGCACAGTTAGTATTTAATAAAAACAAAAATATGTCAGTCCAAAATGAATACAAAACGTGTCTTATATTCTGAAAAGTTTGCATACCTACATTATTCATGCAAAGATGCATGCATGCAATACATGCAAAGATAGTGTTTAGTTGCATACATTATTCGTTGTATTATTATTAAATTACAAACAAACGAACAGTCATAATAGTAATAGTCGATAATAGTAGTCACTAGTCGGCATCCATATATCATCGCGGCGATACGAGACGAGCCGGCCATCAGCTCGAAAGGAATTATATGGACGGACAGCATAAAAGTGTTTACGAACTTTTATGTCTTGTATGTAGGTTGCGATGTCGCGTCTTATGAGTTATGTTTGAAAAAGCGACAACGGCAACAGGCGACACCGCCCAACGATAGCGACACCTGTAGCCGATGTGCAGCGACACTTCTGCTCCTATGGATTTGTATGAGCTATAGTGTACGAATGCGTGTCACATGGAGTGTCACTCCATGGAGCTACGTTTCGTTGAGGCGGCTGACCACTTCTCCGCCACCTCTGGTCGCCGCAATCAGCGACGCCATATGTTCCATACCTTATAGGTTAAATACCGAATGGAATTATAGAATTGTCACTTTAAAATACTTTAATTGAGTACTTCACTTGAAATTTTGACGTCATAATAATAAGCTGGCGAACGAAACCACTCGACTTCGTCTCTGCTACATTTCACTGTGTGTACCACAGAATTTCTGCGGGTTTGACCCAATATTGCAGTCTCACGACCCTGATGTCAAGGCTAGGACGGTAGCGTCCCACATGTAGTAATTTGGTAATCGAATGCGCTTCGATTAATTGCAATGATTTAGTTTGTAAAATATGGTTTATTTGTTGATGGGCGGGTTGTTGAGCGTTCGCACAATACAAAATCCTATGCAACTCGTTATCAACTTAATCAATAAGCGGTTAGGTAGAGCCAACCGCAAATATAATGTTGTAGAATAAAACTATTCATTCAACGAGAATAACGAAAATGAGCTTTAAAATCACCTTCATGACTTATTTGCGAACACAAAAACTACTCGTAAATGTAATCGTTAGAACGTTCCGTTGATAAATGCTTAAAAGTGGATATTGTCACATCTGTGACATTCGATGTTATTTCTATTGTTCTTTCTATAAGATACTCTTGTAATAATATATGTAGATAATAATAGAATTATGTATAATTATCATTTACCAATTCCAATAGATAGTCAAATTGGTAATTCGACAATCTATTGTAATTCATTTGTAATAATCAAGGAATAGCTTGATTATTACAAATGCAGTAAGTAAGTAAACACTATTTATTGAAGATTCCGACTTAAAAAAAACTCTAAGCCAATCAGTAGAGACCAAATTAAAGGGTGCATTCCTAAATCGATATAGACAGATAAACACCAACAATTGATTGCAAAATAATGACTTAAATAACACTAAAGGTACAAACAACAGGCGACCCTATCGCCAAATCGATCACTACTGCAACATTTGGGTGGTATGGAAAAAATACAATTAGTGGGTTTACAATTTCATTTGGTATGATATAAATGAAATTTGGCACAAGAATTTTTGTGTCTATATCATGATTACTTTCGTACATGGGACACATTCAGTCAGTAGTTACGAAATTGTAATGGCGTACACATTCACAACATTTAATGTGCATGTTGGATTTAGAAATTATTATCTATAGGTAATTGTTCCTTGTGTATATGAAGTAAAAGTTTTATCAATAAGCATTAGAATATCGAATGGTTTTGGCTAAGTTAATTAGCTGACTCTATATACGTATATTTATTAGCACTTAAATAATTTAAATTAACATCACTAAATACCAGACCATTCAAAGGTACAAATTGTACCTTTCCAAAAGTCGATGTAAGCTATAAATTTCAAAGAAATTAGGTAGTGTATTTAACATGACCCTATGATCTGGGGTCTAAACATTGATAGCTACAATAAAACTTCATTGAAAACTGCATTAATGTTTTAGGTTGAGAAATACTCTTAAGGGCTTGCATTACACATGTTTTTACTGATAGCTCTTAATAATGCCGATAGTAGTGTTGACATTTTTCGTCTTCTATGTACTTTTTTATATGGCAATAGTGCAATTGGCGCATTGTGCCAGTGTCAAGTTTTCCTCGTAATTAACCATGTCAATGTCCGGTCATGTCAAAGTTAATATGTACTGGGATGAAGAAAGCTACTGGTCCCGTTAGGCTCCTTATTCCCCATTTTCCCAACCCTTTTACCAAATCCATTACTAAATCTCCAAAGATAGGCAGCACATCTGAGGGCGTGTCAATGTTTGTCATAATGGACTGTTGTTGGCATGTATCACTGTGCAGGGTAATAGTATCCAGTAGCCACTAGATGGACTGTCTATTAGTTTGACACCTTAATAAATACAATAGTATTATTTTATTTTACTTGGATATATAACAGCTACAAATAAAGTTACAAATAAACATGAAAGTGTTAATTGTACAATCAACTATATTACCACAAGGGTTGTTGCTATTATTCAGTACAATGACTTAAAATGCAATCCAGTATTATATTAAATAACTGCACTAAACTAACTAAAATATTAGGGGTTAAAGTATGAAATTGCCGATTTGTACTGAAAAATTAAAACTCGTTTTTTTCTAAAATATATTCTAAAAATAATATTTATTTAATCAAAATATTTACCCTCATTATCTATACATTGTTGCCATCTAATCGGAAGTTCATTTATGCCTTAGCGATAGAACTCTGGGGATGTAGATTCGACAAACTGTGTGAAAGCATTTTGTACTGCCTCTTGGGAAGAAAATTTTTTACCACGTAGAAAATTGTCCAAATCACGAAAAAAATGGTAGTCCGTTGGAGCAAGGTCTGGCGAGTACGGAGGATGACGTATGGTTTCTAACTGCAGCTCCTGTAGAGTTACAACGGTTTCTCGTGCAGTGTGAGGTCTTGCGTTATCATGGAGCAATAATGGTGAAGATCGATTCACGAGTCGGGGCTGTTTCACTGCTAGTTTCGCCATCATTGTTCGAAGTTCGGCACAGTAAACATCTGCTGTTATTGCTTGACCAGACCTGAGAAAGCTACGAGTATAGTGAATAACACCATGAATAGACCACCAAACAGTTACCATTACCTTTTTATTGGTAAGCTTTGCCTTAGGGCACTGTTGCGGCGTTTGACCTGGGGTCAGCCATTGAATTTTTCGCTTTCGGTTATCGTACAGAATCCACTTTTCGTCACATGTCGCAATTCGATCCAATATTCCTTCATTTCTGTACCGATTCAACAAGGCAACGCAAGTTTCAACACGCGTTTCTTTCTGCAGATCAGTCAAATCATGAGGCACCCATTTTTCATATTTTTTTATCTTATTGATTTGATGCAAATGAGTCAATATTTAGTAAGGTAACGTTAAACCATGCCGCTAATTCCTGGATAGTTTGACTCGGATCGGCTTCCACCATCTCCTTCAATTCAGCGTTATTCACCTGTGTGGGCGGTCTTTCACGTGATTCGTTCTTCAAGTCGAAGTTTCCATTACGAAAGCGTTTAAACAAAAAACGCACGGTTCGTTCATTAGCAGTCTCCTCTCCAAACGCAGCATTGATATTGCGAGCCGTTTCTGCCGCGTTAGTTCCACGTCGGAACTCGTATTCAAAGATTACTCTGATTTTCGAAGTATCCATCTTTCCCGTCTAAGCTGAATAAAAAAAACAATTGAAAGTCGGAAATCGATTGTTGCACATTTTTTAAAATAAGAACCTCATAGGTATCATGTGAAAAAAGTTTCACTCGAAAATCTCACACCATGAAGGTTTTATGTCAATTCAAAGTATCTATTACTATAAAACGGCAATTTCATACTTTAACCCCTATTATATGATTAAAATAACTTCAAACTCTTTAATCATACAAATAAACAAATAATCCTGTCACTATTCAGTCGCTATTAGAATATTATTTTGGCTACATTTTGAC
This sequence comes from Sesia apiformis, assembly GCA_914767545.1. NCBI lineage: Eukaryota > Metazoa > Arthropoda > Insecta > Lepidoptera > Sesiidae > Sesia > Sesia apiformis. The sequence goes on from OU611964.1 coordinate 2,491,644, forward strand.
GTTCAACCGTTTTAACGGTGTTTAAGAGATAACGTCAAACTGACAAATAGTTGAACATGGTTCACTGACCGATGTTAAATGATTAATTAACAGTACGTGTCTTAAGTATTGTGTAACTGAATTTATTAAATATAACGTTTAAAATTGTATTTTCCCGGAACTTAATTTTTAAACATCTAAATTAAAACATTTTTTCACCCTTATTTAAAGTGAAGAGGAGTTTGTTTAATTTATTGTAAACATTGTGTATTTGAGCGTTTTTTGGTTTAATAGTGATAGTTAATTAAACTTGTGCATTAAAAGTGTTTTTGTGCATAATGTTTGTGATAATCAAATAAAAGCATAGGTCTGCGTTTTTCGTGTGTTGTGCTTCTAAGGAGTCCTCTTCTGGCCTCAGTAGACCTCTTATCACTTTACTGAGTGACTCCTGACTTACTTTGACGGGTATGGATATTGACAGGATACGTTTTAGACTTTGAAATTGTTAATTACGAAAAAAATTCTACACTGGCACAATGTGATAATTGCACCATTTGCCATTATATTGAAAAAAGAAATTAAAATTATATGAATTTTAAAAGTCGTTTAGATAAATTGAATGGGTCTAAAGAAAATACAATATTAAAGTGGATTTACTGATTAAACTGATGTCGGTCGATTAATGGTACCCGAGATATTATACCTACCCTGGGGATAATCATTTATATTTGAATTTAGGTAGGTAATTTATCAATATAACTCACACTCTTAAAAGATTCATATTTAGGTCTTAACTCAATATCCCACTGATGATTCCTTTTCAATTTTGAATGACTACAAGTTATGTGAACTTAATAAAACGCTTTTCTTCCCCTCCCCTCTAACCTCCAATAGTGCATTTAGGCCATTGCCCTATTGCTATTCCTCCCCTATTGCCCTATATTGGAATATCTACTTCAAAAGTTAACAGAGTTCTAACCGCTTCTTTGTCTACATAAGTAAAAGATGGGTCGGTGTTGGCCCTTTACTAAGTAAGTCCACGTAATTTGAAGTCATCCGAATGTACCGCTGTCGTGTTTTTTTCTTATTTCTTTGTCAGCACCGTCATTACGAAAGGTACAGCTTTCGCTGTCACTCAGGACATGAATCATGTATCACCACGCTGACATCATTGTGAAGCTGAACAAAAGCATGAAGTCGATTTGAGCGGTTTTTGCTTGTAACGTCTTTAGCAAAACAGAAATGTGTAGGCAGTGCATCTTACATCTTGGAGGCATGTCACTGGTATAAAACGAAATTGGATGCCCATTATAACTCCCGAATCCCCATTAAGTTCGCGGAATAATGGGAAGAAGGAAGAGAGACAAAAGAAATTTGTAGAGAGCTATGAAAGTGTGCACCGAAAAGAGGCTATAATGCAAAAACGGCGCGTACCTCCCACCTGTCGGTCTTTATAAACGTAAGGTGGCAGCTCCATGTAATCGCAAGGGTCGTGGAGGTTATACCATCAGCCACTCCACTGCTGGATATAGATCTTTCCCAAGGCTCGCCACTACACACTATTTTCTGGTCTTCTCATCCAGCCACCAGCGATGGAATTTCTTCAAGTCGTCGCTCCACTTGGCCGGAGGTTACCGTACTGTGCTTCCCAGTACATGACCTTTATTCGAAGATTCGTCCACTCCATCGATTGTTGGTCCTGCGGCAAGTACTTTTTTGGTGATTCTTTACGTGTCAGAATTCATCCGGCAAAGAAACACATAGCTCTCCCCAGAGATTACTGAGTGACTTTGAACTTCCATAAGTTCATCCATAGCATTGATCCATACCAGGCCTACCGTTAGGGTCCACGTTTAGCCAAAGCATTTTTCCAAATGCTAAAAACATACTACATTGACTCGTTATACATTATAACATGTTCATATACAGAACCGAAAACAGTCTATTACGAAGATCATCCATTTCTCAATTAGGTACAAACTCAAGCAAACACTCCATTCTCGAGTTAAAGATCAAAATTGACATTGACCACCCAGGTAGCTGTCAATGTTAGCATTACATGTAAAACAGATAATTGCATAAACAAAATACCTGTCCAATAAATCAGTTACAATTAAATACTAAATTTTTCATCGTACCGATAAACAATGATGATGATACATGAACATTGGTATTCCGATTATTATATTATTAATCATATCACAATCAGTAATTGCATTGCTGTGTAATCGGCAATAATCAAATCTTAAAATATGTTGCAGACAATGTTCAGAATTTGACAATTTATATGTTTTCTACAATGCAATGGCGCTAAGTAAAGTGATTCCGTATATCCATATCTCAGCTTCAAAATGTAACACCTTCCATTTATAAATAAATTGTTATAGATAATCGAAATTATCACGTGAAATCAAAATATCTTGAAAAAGTAATAAAAAGGATAGAAATACATATTTATTTAGAAATAACGTTATGCTTTAGTAATAGAAATATCGAGAGCTTATATAGCAAATTTTCAAATTAATATCCAAATTTTATTTTAATATCGTATAAAATACTGGAAATACTGTACCGGGTACCCGTCGCACGGGTACACGTCAATTCGCTGTCAAGTGACTTTTATGTACGTATGTTCAGTGTTTGAAAATTGTCCTCCCCCATATGCTATAAGTTTTACCAAAAGTGGTGTCTTCTTTATGATCTGAATTAAACAAATATCTAACATACTATTGTTATGATGTAACTTTAAACTTTAACTTTTTGGCCGGTACAGTGCGCGACACCTCCGTATTGAGGTATCACGACACCTCCCGTCACAGATGGAATTGTTGAAACCCGAGTTGGGAGTTATATAAAATAATTCTTCAGAGCATTCCCCGTTATACAGGCGGTAGGTAGCACATGCAGAGAGACGCAACATCTCTGCGGGCGCTGAATGGTTGCAAACCGCCTGTAAGTTGAATCGTCGACAATTAGTACAGAGCGTTGCGTCGTTGGGTGAAGTCAAAAGGGTCCAACTGATATTTCAGTGCACCGGCCCAGAGTTATGAGTAGTACTCCATATAGGGCCTGACCTAAGCTTTGGAGAACGTCAGACGCTGCCCCGGAGTGAAGTACCGCTTTACTTTGTTCAGCACACCGAACTTTTTGGAGGACCTTGTTTGTTTTCCAGATGACTCGTATATTCGATTGTTGAAAATGTCGACACCAAGAATCCCAATACTCTCTGAGATCAATATTTTATACGTACTTAATTGACAAAGAATTGTTGCGTTCAATATAGTTCAAGAGATACATATAATTTTATAATGTAAATTCGAAAGTTGTGAATTTAACAGCCACCTGAGGCTTTCCCACTAAGCTACGACTTAAGGCTTTTCAAGGAAATATCCTAAAAAGTCCATTGGTGGTAGCGAACGCTAACCACCATATGGACGACCCGTTCATCTGCCATCTCTTCTATACAAATAAATATATAAAAGAGAATGCACTTTTATTTACAGCCGTTTTACAAAATATCTTACTTCCTCAATTATCTACTACAACATTACTTCTAAATTTTCCAGTTAACTTAGACCTCTCTCCTATACCATTTTCTTTTATAACGTAGCTCTAATACAGTGGACGTCGATTTTAACTATTTTGATAGACCGCATCATAGGCTGTCATTTCTAATTATTGTTATGATGAATAATAGCACTAGTCGGCTATTGAGTGGCTATTTGTCAATACAAATTCAATAATACGGTCACTACAAATCTTATTACCAAAGGCATATAGGTTATTTTTAAATACCTGGCTGTAGGAAATAGTGTTGTGAAGTAATAAAATTACTCTGTGACTATTTTAACCTTATCCGCCAATTTGATCACGATATTTTTTGAGTGCATTACGGATGCTTGATTTGATTTTGATACAAAAATAATAAAAATTAAAGTAGATTTAATATAGCGATTCATTGTTGTAATGAATGCGTGACTATGGCAAATATGATATACATACTTGTAAGTTAGTATAAACTTTACTTTGTATTATTGTTATTATTAGTTGTAATAACTAAATAATATAATTATATGATTTTTGTACAAGACTTATGAAACGGAAATAACATAATACTTCAAATATTGTTAAAAAATCCAAAGCCAAATGTTGTAAAATTGTAATAAAAAAAGCTTATAAAAACAATATAATAATGAATATATAAATAAGTATATCTTTACTAAAATCGAAGTTGTTTAATTTTTTTATTAGTCTCTATAAAAATAGTATTTACAATTTATTAAAATCAGTAGAAATTGGTAGGTATGTGATATATAGCGCAAGTTGGCGAAAAGCGCCAGTAGTGCTTTCAATTTGAAGCCAGTAGTCAATTTGTAGCATACAAATTGACGTGGACGTCCTCCTCGCGGACAAGGAGGTTCCCCTCGCTACACCATGAACACACACCGGCCGTCAGCCAACACTTTTACCAGGCACGTTCCTGGGCGCTTCTCACCGACTCGCGATCCCGAGGCACCCTTCCAATGCAACGCCCTAAGTCAAGGTCTATTCCTTCCCCCGGTCCACTGACGGGGGAGCCCTTAGGCTCGTTGTTGCACACACTTTTTGCTCCTGGCTGAGCGCCTTCTGCGCTCGCTCTAAACCTCACATGTCCGATGACTCTTGAAAGACCATTACGGACACAAAAATTTAGAAATGGTGATTCTCGAAAGACCAGAGACACAAGAATTTAGAAATTCCGACAAAAAACAGGTTTCCAACCAGGTTTCTTTGATAAGAACGTATGATGTGTCATCTAGTCTATTCTTGTATCGATGTTTCTACGCCATCGGTCCTGTGACATATTTTATATGGCCTAACACTTCAGCTTGCTATTTCTGTGAGCTTATTTTTATATAAAGGAGGTCACCGACGAACAGACAGTCCACATGGAGGTAGTAAGTGGATACTGTCGTCCTGCGACATGCGCGATGCATGCCAGCATTAGTCCAGAATGACAAAATACTAGAAATAAATTAGAAATAATTAGAACTGATTTAGAAATAAATTCGGAGAAAAGGTCGACAAAATGGGGAGGGATAAGATACAACGGGATTGGAATGAGCTCTGACATATTTTAATTCGATACGCGTACGATACATTGGCGGAATAGGATATAGTGGGAAATGTGGTATATTTTTACGGTAGGATTCTGTGAGTGAGGGGTCACGTGGCCAGTATCACTTTAGTTTTAAGTCGAAGACTGAACATAACTTTTTTAATTGCTCACTGAGCGATTTTAAACCCACATTCAACATCTATAATACATTTGACAGTTACATTACTAAATCAAATTATTTTACCGGCGATATATATGGCACTTAGTCGATATAAATTATACCTTTATTGGTATTTACTCACAGCGTTGCCCGAGAAGAGGTTAGAGGTTAGCATTGTGTTAGCCTAATGTAGTCAGAGCGACGACAGTCCAGAGATTTGTGAGGCCGTGAGCTCAAATCCTCGCCCCATACCACTGAATGTCAAATTAAAAAGATATCACTAGCTCAGCGGTGAAGGAAAATATCGCGAGTAAATTCACACGCTCGATAATTAAAAATAAATATGGGTAGTACATCCATCAATCCGTGTCATCCAGATAGATCACCTTGAACAATCTAGCTCGTTATTTCCAAAATTATTGGAACAATTTGATAAAAATACCCTGTAATATTACGTAAACGACGACAGTGAAAATCGCAACTAAATCGGTGTTATATGTAATAAATAACTAATGAGATTAACGCGAACAAACAGACAAACCTTTATGTGTGTATTGATAGATAGACATAGAGATTTACACTAAATACGGCATTATATATATTAAAAGTATTTTACATTATACTCGTACAGTATTGTAGTAAATTTAATATAGTTTGAACGGTTATGAAATACAGATCTATTTCTTGTTCACTATGTGTCATATAAATCGCCGGATACTGTATAAGGTAATATTAATCCAATTGAGATGCAAAGAAAAAGCAACGCATGAAAACGTGTGTCAATAATATTTCTCAACCGGTTCTAAAACCTGTCCTCGGGTCAACGACCTGAGAGTGTTTTGGTAAAATAACGTGATTGCTGTATATTTGATTGTAGAGACAGGCGCCAAATGTGATGCATCGAGAATAATTTTATAGGCAATTCCAAATTTGATTTACCTAAATATTGATTAATTTTGAATGTAATTTGTATTGAGTAATCGTAAAAACACCTTGAGTAACACGTGAATAATGTTGTTGAGTAAACAATTAACATTCTCGTGTTTATTTATATCCAGTAAGTGATATTTGTTTTATTTATTTAAAAATCTTTATTACTCTTAATCCTATAAAAACTTTTGGGTTGAACACAGAAGAACGTCTAATATCTATAAAATTATAATTAAGTACTATATTTAAAATGTGTTTTATTTATTTAAAAAAAATATTTATTCGTTTAATTTCATATTCTTATTAAATTTAACATTTAGAATTCACTTATGTGTGTGCGTCACTAGGATCCAACAGAAAATCAGCGTTGAATGTTTGTCTCAGGCACTCAACATTATCCTGTGCTGGAGACTCCTTTCGATGGGGCATCATTTTATCTTCCTTTGTGTGTTTTGTGTATATTATCGAACAAATGGTTTGTTTCTTAATTTCATTGCAATAGAATCTTGAAACAACGAAATTTTATGTTACAAAATTATAACAAAAATCAGTAAGTCCATACCGACTTTATTAAACTCCCTTCGCTCAGAATCTACTTCGAATAAAAAAATATCAAATAATTAAATAATCAATATCAATAAAATTGAAGGATTGTGCATATTATGACAGGCAAATTCAAGTGGCTATTGTTTCACAGAGTTGAAAGTTCACGAAGAGTTAGATTTGAAGCAATGGCTATTGTCCAGAAACGTTAGGACAATGGATAGCCGCGTGCCATACCATACAATACTGTACATTGCAATAATCTCACTGCACTTTTGTAACATGTGAATGGAAGTTTAATTAAATTCACTTACAAAAGATATATCGAAACGCAATGCCGCGCGATGACTTAAAGAAGTTTGCGGGTAGTGGCTGCGTGAGAAGAGCCTAAGATTGCGTGTGGTGGTGAGCCCTGGGAAAGGCCTTTACCCAGAAGATTAGATTGAGACTCAGGCTGTCTGATGGTATGGTATGTTATATTGAGATACATTTGGAACATTCATATTTGCGAAGAGCATTACCGCACTAGTCACTACACTATTATAAAAAAAAACTGCAATATTGACATCTATCATCTTTCTTCACTCAAATACAGGAGTGAGATCGTCAAAGTGCTGAATAACTTACAGTTTTAAATTATGTTGGGATTTTTATTTAAGTGTGGTATAATTTTGTTCAAACGTTTAAGTAATTTAATTATGTCCATAGTTTTGAACCAGTAATTGATTTTTCGTTGTTACGTTAAATTACACTTGGAAACATTAAATATATGGATATCGCTCCAACGCACCAACAAAACATAAAATAAATGACACAATGTATCTGTTATGATTTACCATAAACGTTTCAAGCAACAGTAACTGCTTTTTTAGAAAATATGAAACAAAACTTAACAAATAAAAGATAAGAATAGAAAAACTGTTCATATGGCGATACGCTCATGGTTTTGATATATATTGTCTTAATATGAAAGGGTCCTATTTTTTCATATTTGGCAATGGTAGAATTAGCACATTCTGTCAGTATCAAGATTTTTTCATAATAAACAATAACGTATCCTGTCAATATCCTGTCAATCGTTGAAGTAAATCAGGAGTCGTTCATATAATGATCGTAGGTTTATTGAGGACAGAAGAGGACTCCTTGGAAGCACACGAAAAAACGCAGTCCTATACTTTTATTAGATTATCAGAAACATTACACACAAAAAACAATTTGTAGTTTAATAAACTATTACTATTACACCACAAAACGCACTATACACATGTTTTATAATAATCAAACAAAAACTTCACTTCTCGGTTACCGCTAAAAATTCCTAAAAGATCTATGAAGTAAAACCTTTCATTTCAGGTATTTCTCAAGTGTGTTGGGTACATGTTTATTTTTTTCTTGACCATTGTCCTTTCCTGAATTTATTTTTGTAAAAGATTATTGTATTTTGTACAAACAAAATTTAAAAATACAAAGAAAACGGTCGCAAATAAAATTATGCGAACTTTTAAATGAGTGATGTGAGCTTCCATTGGGCTTCTTATTTTGGTAATCCTGAGGGTCATATCATAAATCCTACTACATGTTTATTAATCTCTGATCCACGATTACGTCATATTATCTTACCAATACGGCATGAAGAGATTTACATACATCATCAAATTACCGCGATGTGTAACATCTTATTTATAATAAATTAATACAATTATAACAAATTGTGTAGGTAAAAAATAATTATGTATAATTTGAACGTGTGTTGCTTCTTAGGGACTATGTTACGGATTCATAGATTGTAAAGGCGATTATACATTGACATGCTGTAGTTGCTAAAACAACAAACATAAAATGTATAGATGTCGTTCCAACGCATCTACAAACATGTCAGTAATTTAAACAGTGTCAAATAAAAAATATCTACACTCTCTGACACTGAATTTCTTTCTTGAAAACTAACAACTTTTGTTATACTATTTTCTTCCTACCTTGATATTTTGCCCAAGAAGAAGTTAAACGCACAACACATGAAACTTAACGAAAGCGCGGACCAACTGGAGGTATTTCTAACTGATTGAAATAAAATTTGGCAGATAATTAATATAGCTTCTTACCTGGGTTAAGTTCGTAGATAAGCGTCTTACGCCGCTGCTACGCCTCCACGGAGAGGACGTCGACTGGTCGCCCACAGTGAAATACCTGGGCGTGACCATCGACCGTTCCCTCACTATGAAGCCCCACGTACAGAAGACGATCGCCTCGCAAAGAGTCGCGCGGTACCATCTCCGCCCAGTGCTCTCCTCACGACTCCCTCTACATGTGAAGCTCGGGGTCTACAAAACATATCTGAGACCCCGCCTCACGTATGCTGCACCGGCATCGTACGCTCTGGTGCAGAAAACTAACAGACAAGCCCTGCAAGAGCAGCAATCCCTTACCCTGCGTACCATCGTCGGTGCCCCACGCTGCGTGAGGAACGCCACGATCCAGAGGGACCTACACATGGAGAGCCTGACAGAATTCATCGGCCACCTTGCCACAACTATGTTCGCCCGCGCTAATGAATCGCGCCTCGCTCACATCAGAGGCCGCTGATGTGCGCCGCTGCACGCGCGGCCGCCCGATGGCAAGGCCTTCTCACGCTACCTGATCACGCCTGCGGACGAGTCAAACGTCGGGGCCTCTTAAGACACCGCCGCCCAAAAAGGGGCGGGAGCTAGCAACGAAGCCGCAAATAATCCTTATCAAGGATAAACGACCAATAACCCAATAGGGTCATCCCAAGGACCTGTCCGTATTAGCGGACAGAGACGAAACCACATTAACGTTTCCTCCTGCGCGCGAGAGACGGCCTCAGGTAATTAAATACTTTTGTTCTGAGCTCGGTGTTTTCTTTGGAGCTTCCATAAATACCTTGCTGACTCCTCGGGACCTTTTTGGGAAATCTATACATGACCTCTCCCAAGACTCGGCACCACACAGGAATGGTATTAAATGTTACAAATAGCATAAGATATAAAAAAATATTTTACGTATAAACCTATGTAATAAGGCAATGTGACTAGTTTGCACTTGGTGGAAATTTTGCGCTGTTCAACATTTCAGTTCACCAATTCAGCTTCTTTAGACAACGTCAAAGTCAGAGTCTCACATGAGTACTAGTCTTTACTACAATTTAAATGATACACACCGATGTGATCGTTTGTTGGTTTAGATCAGAATGGAATCTGTTATGACGTGTTGCATCAACGTGTCCATTGATATGGAGAGATAAATACGGTTTAACGTCTTCATTATCATAAGGAACTGGCGTAGTATAATAATACTAGCGGTGGGTGTACTCTGTGGTCGACCATGGTTACGGTTGTAAAAAATCCAGTCTTCCAGTCCTAATTTTCTTTCCCTCACCTCATTTTGGTAGGGCTCAAGAGAAATCAAGAAAGGACTTGTCCAAAGTTTTGAAAGACACAAAATCCAACAATTAGTCAATCTCACATCGTCATTTTATCGTATACTGCTGATCGTGAGACTCCTCATGCAAATTGTCTTGTGCATGAGGGTACATGAGGGCCTTAAAGCATGAGGGTACGTTGCCCAAGCGGGCTGGCGAGTCCACTCTTTTAGAAGTGGTGTAGTTCCTCAGGGCCTGCGGTAACCGCTTATTATTCCTTAGTCGCCTTTTACCTACGAAACAAGGTGGGGTCGTGGTATTCTAAAGCCAAATTAAAGACATTAATTGATTATGACTGAATTCATCTTCAGTCAAATTTATAATACTTGCAACAATGATCCATTTAAATACGATTCTAAACTGTATTATCATATTCATAAGACCTTAAAAGCCTTTTTCCAAATACATTCTTAATTCTTCAAAGGGTGGCAGCGCATCCGGGTGCGTGCCAACGTTTGTCATTCTGGACTACTGTTGGCACGTATCGTGGATGTCCATGACCGACAGTATCCGCTTACTACCAGGTGGACTATATGCTCATCTGCCGCCTTCTTTCCATACAAAAAGGTACAGTTACTTATTATAAAAAAATGAAGCTTTGATGATCGGACAATGTAAACAGAAACGCAAGATTCAACTAAGTAGTGCCTATTTATAATAATCAATCCAACTTAAACCAACCGGATTTACATACGGGTCATTAGTTCTAAAGATATTGATAAGTAATGAAATATTTTTAGTAAAATGTATGACAAAAAATATGTCTTTTGTATTGATTTTTTGACCTGTGACCCGGAGGCTTGGGATTCAATTCCGTCTTCATTAAAGGTAAATAAAACCTAATTGGCAGATTCTTTACCAATTAAATGATTTTGAAATTTTGAAGATGTTATCACTAAAGTATTTGCCTGTGACTTTACTGGTATTGAATATGTCATGTAATATTTACAAATTAAAATTAAATTCTCTGTTAGCGTCGAAAATATTAGTGTAAGTGATTAAGTTGAGCATACTCGTAATATGGAGAATTTTGTAGAAAATATTTTATTGAATGATGTTTCCATGATGCGATAACAGATAAATATAAATGAGTCATACCAACAAGTCGTATATCTCTCCATATGATTTAGGCCTTCCTAAAACTCACTACCACCAACGATCTGGCGCTCTTCTCGATACCGGCCACTATCGGCCAACATCTTCAACTCAATCTGGTCGGAGGGCGTCCCATTCTAATTAACAAAATGACAATTATTATGGAATGCGTAATATCACAAAAAACTGATACTAATGCTTTATTAAAATATCTGTTGTAATAACTTATTGTTCGTTGCATTAACACAGATAAAACAGAATTATTGCACTAAATTGTCACGTGTGGAGCTTCTATAACATACGAGTAGCTAAATTTCAATGTATTTCTGCGCAAAAAATTCTGCTTGTACGAGGATGGATTGAAAAGTTCTGAGCCTGAGTATGAAAATAAATATTAATTTTATATAATATTTTTATTTTTGACACGGTCAATCTCGAGTCTAAAGCCACTATCCCATTTAAAACAGAAAGACTCTTAGAGTTAGCCGAATTAGGTATCGATTGCTTCTTGAACCTCGAGATTCGTTGACAAACTTTATCCACCCAACTGTTTTTTCAAGTTTGGGATTAGATGAAAGTCCGAAGGGGTCAGATCTGACGAATAAGGTGAAATAACAATTCGAATTCTTAATTATGGATTTCTGCCATTGATTATGTCGTCGTTTGAACACGAGCATTGTCCTGGAGACACAAAACTTTTATTAATATTATAACAGGCCTCAGTTTTGATTTCCTCACATAAACGACGTTACGTATGACGCTCTATAACATACGTAGGAGACCACAATAATATTCAGAATTTATTGTTATAATATTTTCAAGGTTATACCAGTTAATTTTTTATAGCAGATATCAGGTTATCCAGATATCAGATATCAGGTTGTTATATCAGGTTATAATTGTTATACCAGAAAATAGAAGCCATCACCATTGCTTTTGCGGTGACCCTGATTATTTCCATTCCTTGGATTGTTCTTTTTATTTCTATGTGTAATGATGGACCCATGTTTCGTCCATGGTTAAGAAACGGCTGAAATAATCTTGAGGATCCGTTTGAAACAACTCCAAACAATCCCGTGACATCGTAAGGCGTATTCGTTTGTTTTCGATTGAAAGAAGCCTAGGCAACCTAGCAAACACCTTAGAAAATTCAAGATCATTGACAATGATGTTCTGTGCCCATTCGTAGGAGATGCCTATGGTATCTGCAATCTCCCTGATCTTTAATCTTCTATCAGCCGTAATCATATCCAATATTTTATTGGCATTTTCTTGTGTTGTCACAATCGACGGCCTACCGCTCGTCATTCGTCTTTAATGCTCTCTTGGCCACGCCCGAACTTGGCTGCCCACAGTGGCATATGATGGAGCAGATTGTCCTATCGTCTCCTACATATCTTCTAAAATTTGCTTCGGGGTTAACCTCTTCTTTTGCAGGTACTCGATAAAGGAACGGCATTCAATATTGTCCATTATTGAAAAATCACAAAACCCTCTTTACGAAGAAAACTTTCATGAAACTCTTAAATGTAGATAAAGACACATAAATTCTAATTGAAACAAAAAAAAAATAGATCTTTTAAAATGAGAAATGTGCGAGTATAATTATTAATAATTGTCGGCAACGACGAGAGTAATCTCTTAGATTCTCTTAGATGAAGTTATCAAAAACTGTTCCGGGTTGGACGTTAATTCAAAACTGGTCCCAGTTTTTAAATCTTGTTTTAGATTACCGTTTTTGCTGAGAGGATAAAATTACTTATGATTATCGAACATTAACAATTATTAATTACAAATAATGGAATTAAATGAAATTAATGGGCCCCTATATAGTTAAGTAGGACACGAGCTCAGTCTTGTTTCCAGAAATGTTGTAGTTCAAACAAACAGTAACCGTACTCAGACCATTACATGTACCTACATTGACTTATACATGAGGGATGTATGGCTTTAAAGGGCGTAAAACGTCACCCTGGTCAAGGGGGTCGGCGAGTCAGAGGTAGTGTAGTTCTTCAGGATTTGTGGTAGCGGCATTGTGATCCCTCAGTCGGTTTTTATGACACTCACGGGAAGAGATGGGATGGTGCTATTCTAAATCCACTCGACACCACACGACTGATGTAACTACTTGAGGTATACGTACCTCCATTATACTAATTAAGTAATACCTTAGAAACAAAATTAAGTTTTAATGGATAAAAATGAATAATTAACAATTAAACTACTCAACAAAAATACTAAGAATATAAAAAAAGTTTAATTTAAGAGTTTAATTAAAATTAAATCAAGTTTAATTTAATACTTATTATCGTATCGACGCGTTAATAGGACTTATAGAAAATAGGTGGAACAATATATTATCCACCATTTAAATCGTCAAAATATTTAATATTTTGATAAAACATTTCATATGTCGTTTATAGTACCGATAATATATACGAAAGGGTCCACAAGAACCCTAATCAAAGTAGTGTGTACACCTGTCAAGTTTTTAATCCATCTCGCATTGTATATTGATTGTTTAAAAACAAACCAATTCTTTGGTTATTTATATTGACATATTCACGCTTTAAATAAATATAAATTCAATATTTCAGTTTAATCATGCTTTTGAAAAAAACTTTATTAAAAAAAAGCCTTAATTATTACAGTAACCAGATTGACTAATTAATATAATTACTGCTGCTCCAACAATTCTAATTGATTGTCATAAAAAATATTTAAATTGTGACTCATATCATTAGCCTATTCAGGAATAGAAGAAAATTGCAATAATTCTCCGAATTATTATTACTTATAAGATCCTACCAATAAGATCCTTTATTTCATTACTAACGTCCAAAAATAGTACTACACGCTGATCAACTAAAGTAAAGATTAGAACCAATAAAACAAATAGTTAATTTAGATCAATCAAAACAACAATATTCTCTTCACTCATTAGAAGATTTTAATGAGCATGTGACGAAATTTAACCAATCATTGATCAGACAATGTCTTTATTCACCAATTAAACTATCGCATTTTCGGTGCCACTTGAACTTGGGTTTACTATGCGTGCATCTTTGCACCGTTAACCATAACATTCAATAATGCTATTATCAAGGTAAACTTAATCGTGCTCCACGGTCTTAAGGACCTAAAATTTTATTATGGAGGTTTGGTCAGCGGTAAAGTTAAGATGGTATATTTAGATGAGCACGTTTTTTAGTCATCTTAACAAGAAGTATAAAAAGCTAAAGCCAGTCCAAGAAAGCAACAGTACATGTGGACCCAAGATCATACGAGCATCCGGGTATAGGGACTAGCGGATAATACGGACAATATGAATTTGGTAATCTCCTTTGTTAATAGTTTTGGGAGTGATTAATTAGAGTGCGGATGTCAAAATGGGGATAGTTGAGAAACTGTTAATTGTTGAAACAAAGGGGTTTCAAAAAGACCACGATTTGGATTTTGAATAGTTTGTGTCAATCATAACGTAATTACGAGTTTATAGGATTTTATTAGAAATATATTTACAGTCACGTTTAACGCTTCTGTTGCACTAATGGATTGGCCGTTTTAATTTCACGTATCCTTAATTGGATTCCATCTTTCTTTTAAAATATTCGTAATTTTGTAAAATATAATTTTAAAACTTATATAATATCCAATTGAAATGATTTATCAAACTAATATTTCCTATAAAATATTTAAATCATAACAAAGAAACAATAACTCATAAATTAATATGATTATTTCAATGTGGTATCTTGTTGACAGATTATTATAGCCGCTTTCATAGCGGCATGTGGTGCAGCAAAACTTGACCGCTCGTACTTACCACCACCATCAGCGAAATCCGCTGGAGGAAGTCCGGGATCTCTTCAAACTCCTTTCGCCGGGAACTCCTTCAACCAAGGTCTTGGAGGCCTTCCTAAGGGCAGTTACACAAACGACTTCCAAGGAGTAGTCGTCGATGCTGCAGCTGCTGGCACCAGAGCCTCAGGACCGGGAGAAACTGGTCTAGGACAGCCTAGAATCTCTTACGGATCCACCGTTTCTAAAGTTGGCGAAGCGGCGTTCCAAGACACTTCTGTTGCTGGATTCCGTCAGATCCCTGGAGGATTTTCTGACGGACAAACAGCAGGCTCCCATGTTTCCTCGCAATTTAACCAAGGGTCAGAACGACCCCAAGCTGCTCATGACCGTGCCTCAAATACTGTGAGATTCGACAGTGACGTCGGTCCAGAAAGTTTCAACTACGCCTTTGAAACTGATAATGGAATAGTAGCAGAAGAAAATGGTGTGGAAAACAATGGTGTTCAGGCACAAGGTGGATACTCCTATACTGGTGACGATGGACAAGTGTACAGTGTGTCGTATACTGCTGATGAAGGTGGTTATCAACCTAAAGGTGACCACTTGCCAACACCGCCGCCAATTCCGGAAGATATCCTGAGATCTTTGGAACAAAATGCCAAGGAAGAAGCTGCCGGGATTGTGGATGACGGTATGTATTTTTTATGACATTAATTATAAATACTTTTCAGACAGGACTTTTCGTTTTGGAATGATTGAGTAAAAAGTAAAAATGCAATATTCTGGACCTTATTATGTGCCTATTCAGCCAGTTTCATACCTAAATCTTAACATTTTGGACTAAGAACTTAACTTAAAAATTGGAGGATAAACCTCCAATTCGCACCGGGCCCTTGTGGTTGATTATGAATTAGATATCCCCTTTTGATTGTAAAGGCAAGCCTTTGCCCAGGAGTGGAAGTAGTAGGCTCGTATCGAATCTGAATGCTGATTCCCTAAAGAAACTTGTTATTTTTTCATAACCAGATTGATTTTGATAAAAAATACTGGAATAACATTAAATTTCCACGACCTGTCATTCCAGATGGATTATTGATAGATGGAAGAGCGTTCAGAGATATTAGCTCTCGAAATACAAACATTTATATTTGAATACCATGGTATTTGCTTAAATGTATATTTATAGACCCTTACTAGGATTCTCGTCCCAGCGGTTATTTATTTATAAAAAAAAAACAATACCAATCTTTTGAAATAAATACCGTATAAAATAGTGAACTGCAAAATCTGATCAGTTTCTGAGATTAGCTAGAAACTAGGTTTATAACAAAAAGCCGGTTGAATGAAAATTAAAACCTTTAGAGGCGAAATGCGTATGTAATGAAATTAATTTAGACAATTGTTAAGATAATATCTACATAAAGGAAGCATAACACATCAAGATATAGGTTACGATAAAGAAGTGAGTTCTTACGATCCACTGTAGGACAAGAGTCGCTCCTACCCCAGTGTAGTCTTACGAGGGGGTTTCGGGCCATAATTCACCATACATGCCCCAGATTGTCTTTTAAACTTTTGAGCATGTAGTTGACAGCTGAGCTAGTGATAATTTAAAGAATTCGTACCCTACTCGTACGGTTTAGAACCCCTCAGCATTCGGAGAGACTCTCTCTGTGTGTTCTACCGCCTGTACCATGGGGAATGCTCTGAAAAATTGTTTAATATAATTCCCACCTCGGGTTTCTACAACCGCACCTCCCGTCACAGAAGTGCGGTCCATCCGCATTTCCTCGATACGGAGGTGTCGGGCACTATTTTATACCGCGAACCCGTAGACTATCGAACGAACTGCCTCAAGAGGTCTTTCCATTAAGCTACGACATGGGGTTCTTTAAGAAAGCTGTGAATAGAATTTTGCAAGGTCGGCGGCGCGCCCGCATACCCCCTGGTGTTGCAGGTGTCCATGGGCGGTGGTAACACTTACCATCAAGTGGGACCGCTTGCTCGTCCGCCCACTTTTTTATATAAAAAAAGTGGTACAGGCCGGCGTTACAATTCACGATCTCATGAATGACAGTCGAGATACTGAGATAGGCTATTATCGGTCCATTATTAGTTATAGCTAGCGTTTAAGCGTATCCAGACTAATTTTTAATTTTAATTTTAGACATAACTATATCTGAATCCCAAAAATCTTGACGTAAGTAATAAATAAGAAAACAGTATAATCAATCAATAACATATAATAAATTATGACAATTAAGTAATAAATTAAGCGCTGAGAGAATTATTATTTATAGTACCAATACAACAATTTTAAAAACACGAACAATGCAAATAACTACCAACTTATTTTTGATTTATGTAAATTATTCTTGATTATCATCATCTGTGATGTAAAAAACCGCAGATAATAAAATATATACCATTAAACTTGAATGCTAAAGAATTTTCGGTTCCTCACAATTCCTTGATTAATCACTCGTTTGTTTCACAGTGTTTATTATTCCATTCATAGCCACGAGATTATAATATTTTGAAAAGCCAGGAAATTTAAAATCGTTTTAATTTAAGCAGTTTTCAAGATAACATCTTTATAAAGGAAGTATATACGAGCAAGAAATGACCTCTTACGTCCCACTATAGGACGCGGGTTTATAATAGCGCACTGTAATCCCACGAGAGGGATATAATGAAATCAGTCATGTTATAGTTTTTAATCAACGGACCCTATTAACTTATACAACTTGACTTATAATATAGATTAAGTTTTTGGAACGACTGATTTGACTTTGATTTTATGTTACATAAATTATAAAAAAACCTAATCGAGACAAGGATTGGATTTATCAATTTTTAGTTAAAATAACGGAATAATAATTAAAAAGCCGTATATTGAAGTAATCGATAAAATCTTTTGTATTTTATTTTCAGCAGTGGTAATCAGAAGGCACCAAAACGAAACATTATATAATAACTTATTTGTCATACATTCTAGTTGACACTACCCTTAAATGTGTACTCAATTCTATAAAATTCCAAGTTAAATAAATACATAGAAGTTAAATACGTTCTAGCTTGTATTTCTTTAACTAAGTTCTATCGAATTCGTTCAAAGATTAGCACTAAATATTTCTATTGAATTTCATTCTACTCACTAAAGATTCAATCATCTAAATAGACGCGTGGAATGTGACAAACTTGTGAACTTATGTTACATCTCGTCGAATTAACTGTACTCATGACTCACCGAACTTATATAAGTACAAAACTATCTTCGAAGAAATTGTCACATTCACACTAGTTTTAAACCAATATATTATCTGTGACAAAATAGTTCAAAACTTTCCTTACAGCTTAGCGTTAAACCCTATTGTGTCGTTTGATAAATGTATCGTTGACTCACATATCGTTTGAGAGCATTGACAAATGACTTACAACTTTCATTTTTATTTACAGGCTCGTACGATGCTCAGAAGTACAATACCGGAGGCGACAACACCGAAAATGACAGGTCTGGTCAATACAATGCTAAATTAGAACAATCTGGTAATCAACAGCCTGATGCCAGTGCAAGCGGATCATTTATAAGCCAAAGCAATCTTAGAAGACATGGCTCTAGTGGATTGCCGACACTTTCTGGAACTGGAATTACTCAAGGCAAGTCAGCTAATGCTATCGCGTCTGTAAGCGGAAGCGGCCCAAATAAACTTGGATCTAGGAACGAGTACTTACCTCCCGGTCAACAGGGAAATACACAAGGTGTATCTGGACAAGACGGTACTGGTTCATCTAAGTTTAATCAGGCTCAGAACGCTATTGGGAACTTCCAGCCTTTGTCTCCAATAAAACGACCTCAAGGCCCTTCTGGTGCTTCATCATCGACCTTCGCGTCAACTCAACCTGATTTCAGATCCCAGTTTAACACCTTCCAGCAGCATCAACAATCGACCAATGGGAAACCAAATCAATTTACTCCGAATACCAGTACCTACTCGGGTCAAGGTCAGGAACAGATTCAGGGTACTGTTTCCTCGAGCGAAGCTCCTGGATCTTCTCAGTTCAGCCTGAATGCCAAAACTGATGATTCCCATTCTCCTAGCCAATCTTCGTCTTCGTCTACTGCATTCCATTTACAATCCCCCAGTGGTCGTCCTCAATTTGGTATCAACTCCAACAATCTACGGAGCCAAGGTGCTCAGGGTCCTACTCAATCTTCTTCATCTTTTGCGTCTTTCAACTCCCCAATAACACCTTCTGATAGTCATTCTCAGTTTGGAATTAATGGCGATAATACTCAGAACAATAATGCCCAAGTTCCAACTCAGACACCCTCCTTCGCGTCCTCCAACACTCAATCTGGTTCACCTAGTTTTGGTGCTTCACAAACACCAACTCAGAGTTCTTCATTTGCTTCCTTTAATTCTCAATCCAACAGGGGTCCTTCTCAGAGCCAGTTTGGTTCAAACATCGGTCAACAAGGAGCTCACGGCGGTTCCATCCCTACTATTTCTTCAACATCTGCTTTCACTTCTTTTGGCTCTCAATCAAGTGGCAAACCCCAGTCCCAATTCGGTACTCCCTCTAACAATATTCAGCAAGACAATCAAGCTTCTAGACTAACGTCTTTTGGCTCCTTTAACCCTCAGGCTTCTACGCCTTCAAACGGTCAGTTCGGTGGAAAATTGAACATTGGTGGTACACAGAACACATTTAGTAGTGCTAATACACTCGCACCCACCCAACCATCTTTCGGTTCCGGGTCGCCATCTCTCAATGGTGAACAGTCTCGGCCTCAGTTTGGTGCTCAATCTCAGAGCTCCGTTCATCAAGGTCCGGGACAAACTTCCTCATCTTCCTTTGCGTCTTTTAACAATCAACCATCCACCGGATCTTTCAATCAGCCCTCGAGCCAAAAAAGCCAGGGATTCGGTAATCAGCAATCTCAGTTCGCCCAAAATGGCCCTGTGGATACTCATTTCTCTTCAAGCACTCAACGACCCGAATTCGACCCAAAACAAGGTCAGGATGATTCTTATTACTACAAGCAGCCCGCAAAACCTTTCAGTACTTCATCTTCACAAGCCTCAAGATTTCCAACTGCACCATCTGGTCAAACACAATCTTCATATTCCGCTCAAAGCAGTGCTCAGTCCTCAAACGCTCCTTCTAGGTTCCCTTCAATATCTTTCCCATCACAAGCTCAAGGTCTAGAACATTCTAGGCAACCTACGGCACCTTCAGTTGGCCCAACCTCACCCACTCAAGCACAGTTCAATAGAATAACCCAAGCGACGGTTTCTTCGTTTCCTGCCTCGTCTGGATCACCTACATCAGCCACTAATTTCAATTCTCAGAAAACTGGTCAATTTGGTTCGAGACCAACCTCTTCGCATTTTAATAACCGTCCTCAGTCACCTCAATCTGGTAAGCATTCATCGACACCTCAAGCCTTCGCTCAAAAGCCCAATCAATTCAGTCAAACAAATTCCTTCCAAAGTCAATCAATTCAGCAACCGTCTGGAAAAGAAAACCAACCTGATTCTCCTGAAAATCAATCAACTATAAGTCAGCAATATAACAGTGAAATCTATGAATACAACAAACCTGCTCAATCTTTACCTGTTCCATCCCATTCGGATTCTACTTCAGGACAGTTTGATCAAAAGGAGCAGGCAACTCAATCACGTCCTCAATCGTTAACTAGGCCACAGATCACAAGTCAATTTGATACACAGAGCTCTGGTTCACATTTAATTCCTCAAGGACAAACTGCTGGGTCGGCATTTGGTCAACAACGATTTGGTCAAAAAGGTCAACCGATACAGATGCAATTCAATGTTGAGAGTCCTGCTCAAGGACCTCATAGTTCACCACCTCAGTTTAGCTCTCAGAGTGGAAGACCACAAACATCGTGTTGTCAGGGATCTACAGCAAGCGCACAATCAAGTTTTGGTCCTAATTCTGCTCAATCTGTAGCCACGTCGCAGTTTACTAATGCTGGAAGACAAAGCGAAGGTTTTGGTCAATTACAAGGACATTTTAGTGGTCAAAACTTGGGAGAAACTGCTCAAGGATCCCAACCTGACCAACCATCAACCCAAAGCCAAGGTTCTGGTCAATTCCAAGGACAATTTGGTGTGCAAAGTTCAGAAGCTATTGCTCAAACCTTCCGGCCTGGTCAAACTTCAAGCATTGCTGGTAAAGGTGAAGTTTTCGGTGGACCTCGGAAGCCTCCTAGTTTTGATGCACAGACTGGATATCACTACTAGAGGTTTATAAGTGCCATAGGATAGTCTGTTAAAAAGTGGTAAAATGTATCAAGGAAACTGATAAGTTTAAAAATTGAAGTGATAATAAAATGTATATTATTGATGTAAGAATTAACCACTGTATAATAGAGAAAATTATTTCTGTAATGTGTTCTAATAAATTATTTTGTAAATAATAAGTTGTTTCACGTTTACCTTCTGCTTGTTTACCTTTGTTGTTTTTTAAAGTCATTTATAAACATTCTTCTAAATAGCAATAAGACGACGAGCACACGGTGTCAACCATACAGCTAGTAATTTATATAATAAGTTGTTTCATGTCTACCTTCTGCTTGGTTACCTTTGTTGGTTTTTATAGTCATTTAGAAACACTCTAATAATAGCAGTAAGACGAGCACACAGTGTCAACCTGATAGCTAGAAAGATAGATACAACTATTTATAGCAATTAAATATGGACGTGGTCACGGGGTTCGAAACGTCGGGATATAAATAATGTTAAATATACGCGATTTAAACCGTTCAAAGTTGTTTAATTGCTATGTATAGTAATCGCGAAAACCTAAGAAAATATTACAACTATTTATTGTATAATTGTTACATTATGACGAAACGGAGAATGTTATCAGCAAATAATACAATCAGGCGGTTTTGCGTTATAGCAATCTCTTCCAGATAAGCTTTCTGGTCTTGCGACTGTGTTGTGGCCAGCCACCGCTCATCATTGCGATTGCGCCTCTTTACATCGTAACCAGTCCTTTTACCGTCCACTGCCGGACATGTACTTCCTCAGGCACATTGTCTTGTGCATTTGTGCATGAGCGATGAATGGCCTTAAAACGCCACGCCTACGAAGCGGGTTCGACGAGAGCCATTTTTTATATATTGATGACGTAGGTGATACTACCGTTGAACTCTCTATGGTTTTATCGATCGGTTGCGGTATTTCGTAGTCTCGTGTCTTAGCATCAAGCACGGAGATCACGTGATGCACACTGAGGAGACTCAGTGTGCTTGGCGCTTAAATTCGCATGCAATCATATAAGAAATTAATCGTTGAATACAATGAATTCATAGATTATAATGTTTTATTGTATAATTATAATGACTACCTATATTATGAGATTATAATGACATAACTGTCATAACAGCAATGGATGCTAACTTTTAACGAGAGTTAAACTGTTTCGTATTACTGTTCCTATGATACACACACGCCTAGTGTGGGAACAATTGCTAAACAATTTGTAAACTCTAGTTGCAAATATTTTTTTTCTTTATTTATGATATACTTAGTCATATAACAGTGAAGCACAGACAGAACGGCTATAGCTTAGTAAATATCTATTCTCGATTCACATTGTTGACGTGGTGAGTTCGAATCTTGGTTTCATATTTTTAATTAAGTACATTTTTTTTTAATTTGAATTAATTTGCAGTGAAAATAAAAGTATGTATACAAGATGTCCGGACTATTCCCGGAGCCTAAAACGAAGGATTTTGCCTAATGATACCATGTTCATTAATATACAGTGTATTTGGCTATAATTGGACCAATTTTAAGTGCAAGTAGGACACTCAATTTTATCGATAAATATGGCCGTTTTAATTTTTAATTCAGCGGCATATTATAACCATAACAAACACACTGTAAATTTTATTTCTACAAAATTATATGAAAATTTGGATAAAAAATAAAACAGCTATATTTGCAAAAAAATATTTTAAAAATTTTCCATGGGGTCCGGACATATCTTGTATATCGCGAAAAGACCTGCATTTCGAAGGTCGAATGTCATAGTCAGTCCGCGTGATAGATTATGACCCGGAAATCCCCGAAAATTATAAAAAAAACTGATTTCGAAAAAAATTAGTTAGAAAGGGCATACCATACAGCATCTCTACAAGGTTATGAACGGGCGGTCTGAATTATAAGTTGGGCCTGAGAATGGATGGATCAGTCGACCTGGTTTCTGAATGTCGTTTATACCTAAAATAGGCATAGGCACTTTCAACGTATGTTCGTAGATGTCGCTATTTTTTATTTCATTACTAAATCTGGTAAAATATCGACAATTAATTATTATTATTTTATAAATTACGATTTTTTACGATGCCGCATTTTTTGTTTATAGATATGATATACATAATAGCGGGCGGGCCACATGGTGGTAAGTGGTCACCGCCTCCCATGGATACCTGCAATATTAACGAGCATGCTGGTGCGCTGTCGACCATGGAGAATCCTGATCACAACTCTCTTTAAAATCCCCATATCGCAGCATAACGAACAAATCTCAGACTGGCAGCTCATTCCACAACTTTCGAGGTAGCTTTACAAAATATAAATTTACTATTTCTCCTCAAATAGGTCAGAGAACAAATTAAGTAGTCGACTTACACAAATCGCTAGTTTGTCAAAACCAAACTTTACCTAAAATGGGAAAAATGGCATTGATTTGTCTATCAAAACATAAAATATAATTGGGTAGCCAATGGTAAATAAAATGGTTAATTTTTCTAGAGTATTTTTATTAATGAATGAAATTGCCACTTAAGCTTAATCCGATAAAACAAATGGGCTGTTCAGTTGACTTATTATTAGAGGTGGAGCGCATCCTATGTTTTACGGAGGACTGGACTAGCTCGACTGAAGGAATAATCTCTTTCTTACAAAACACTGCTGTGTTTCTGGAGTGAGTGAAATATGGTAGAATCCGTTCCGTGAAATTCACTTCTATCGTGTGCAGTGTATAATGCGACAATGGCGATGTACCTATATCGAAGACGAACCCTTCGAAGGTTAAGCGCGAAGTATAATTAATATTTTACATGCCCTAACAGGCTGAATTTAGCTTCAGATCAGAATACTGTATGAATATTTACTAACTTGTTGTATCCATGTTCTTCAAATAAATTATTTGAATTTTAATATGTATAGCGTTGTTAATATTGGCGATAAACGCCCGAAGCTCAAGCCATGAGAGCACTAATTTTAAGATTTGAGCATTAGATGGTCTTCAACCCTTGAAGTTAAAAGTTGGGGTCTAAAACAGTTAAGGTTAAGTTTCTTAAGGTTCATTAGCGTTGACTTAACTCCCGAGCACTTGAACGCTCAGCATTCATTTTTATAACATTAAAATAGTTCGAACCCCGGCTATCTATGTTTACAAAATTGCTTACGGAATGCTAAAATTACAAACTAACAAGTTACTTTACCAAATACGAATACAGTCAGATGTACGATGTGAAAGATGGATTACTAAACGTTTAATTACTCTAAAACTATACTCATTACTTTTTAACCTCAACTTACGTAATACATTGTGTGTCAATTAAGAAACTGCGGTCTTACTTTACTGGCGATGTTCTGTGAAATATGATATTTGGGTACATCTATATAATAACGCAATGGATAGGTAATTATATAATTACGGTAACAGTAAACCATCCTTATTATTGTCTATTGCTAGAAACGAGCCACCTCGTCTATATTCTCTTGTGCATGACGAATGCATGGCCTTAAAACCCCTCGCCGACTAATCGAGTTGACGAGTCCACTCTTTTAGAGGTGGTGAAGTTCTTCAGGTCTTGTGGTAACCTGAATTATCCTTTATTAACCTTGTTATCCCACAATCGCTTTTTACGACATCCAAGGCTAGAGATGGGGTGGCATTTTCGAAAGCCGGCCGTCATCACACGGTCCCAAATTCAAAATGAGTATGAGCCACATTGAAAACAAGTATTATTTTTAATTATTTTTAAAATAACAGTTAGAATTTCAAAATCACTGCGTCTAGACGCCACCACTTAAATAGACTAATCACTTTTAGATAACACCACTCATTTATATACAAAGCTTAATAAACACATCACCCTTACCGCAATCGGTTCAATTAAAAAAATAATCTATTGAATCATTAATCATCGAATAAACAGCCTTATCTCGACAAATACAAATTATTTTACTGTAAAGAAGACAACGCGTGCGGATTACGACTTTATTGTGCTATGGCATTGATTGAGCGTAAAATTTTACCGTAAAATTAGGAGCTACTTCATGTTTAAAATATTGTTATTATTTATGCTATATATACCTACCACTGTCAGAATATCAGTGCTGCGGATTATCTGTAGTTACATTTTGTTACCGCGACATACAGTGTAAACATACAGTTTACATATTTTTACACGCGGATTGTTTTTGCATTACAAAAGTGATCCGGGTTGAACTTTTACTATATAAACAAAATATGGGTTCTTTTGCAAAGTCAGTTTGCTAAAATTGAAATCGTGTCGTATGTGAGAGGACAAAAGTATACGTCGTACTACGTACATATTCATAGACGTACTACGTTCTACGTTATTACTACGTTCATAGACGTAGGACAAAAGTATTCATAGACGTGGATGTCGCCCTCGCGTGTTTCAGGATTTGTCGATGGCCAATGTTTTCGTAATGTATATGTACTCTTTACCATATTGAACTACATTTCCCATTTTATACTATTCCTACAATGTACGTACGTGTTTCAATAGTAACCCAATCCATTCGTAAATCCCCAGACGTAGGCAGCGCATCCGTGAGTTTAAAAATGTTCGTCATTCTGCATCGATGTTGGTATGTATCGCAGATGTCCATGGGCAACAGTATCCACTTACCATCACGTGGGCTGTATGCTTGTTTGCCACCTGTAGCTGTGACCAATTAATTATATAACTTACGAGGTTCAAAACGCAAGTGTGCAAGGAAATATGGATGCACGTTGCAGAGGGTTAATACACAAAGAAAAAAACTGGTTTAGCCAAGTATATTTTATTTGAATGCAATTAAAATGATAGATCAGTAATTACTATATGCAAATTTTAATATTACGTGTAAATAATTAGTGTAACTTACTAATTAAAACATTAAAACATTAAAACTAAACATTAAAACGCAACAAGTCTAGCGAACCGTCTGCCTCATTAAATATTTTAACTACTTACCAGCCGAAATGTCAAGACAATCATTATACAAGTAGTTAAAATATATTGTGATTTATTGCTTATTAAGAATCTTCTAACTGCCTTCTCTGAAGAATTGTCGCGTACTTTTCGGGCTACCAGAAATTTCATACCCGAACTAGAGATACGTAAGTGACTATTTTCGCATTTTCGACAGCACTTCCCTCGTTTTCTTTGCAGCTATGCTGCTATAAAACGTGAACATTTGCGTGCTATGATTTTTTATGATTTACGATTTTGCTGAATTTTGAACGGCCGGCCAACAGCAGTGACTGCAGAAAATGTCAGGAATATAGAAATGCTGGTGCGAGAAGATCCGCGAATGACTAACGAGGACATTGAGAGGATCGTCAACGTTAGTTCGGTGAGCGTCCACACCATTTTGCATCAAACATCTTGGTCTGAGGAAACTGTGTTGTCGTTGGATACCTCATTTCCTCACGGAAACGAAAAAGGCTCGTGTGGATTGGTGCCGAGAAATGCGGGAACGTTTTTGAAAATGCGACATGGAGACGTGTTTCCGCCGAAATCGTAACTGGCGATGAAACATGGATCTATCAATATGATACGGAAAGTAAGAAGCGGTCGTCGGTGTGGGTGTTGACAGTTACCGACAAAATTTCAAAGACCTGGGAACGTTGGCAAGAAAATGGTGTCTAAGTTATTTTTCTTCCACATCTCGCAACATCAATGCTGGAAAATTTGAGATCAGCCACTACAGAATGGTTCAGAACGGTTGCGTTGGAAAAAGTCTTTTGAGCTGTTCAGCAGAGGAGACCAGAGGCAGGTGTCTAAGAGGAATCTTGCTGCACCGCGATAACACCTCTTCGCCCACTTCCCTGTATCAAAGTCCTGACTTAGCACCCCGTGATTTCTTTTTGTTCCCTGTACTCACGGAAAAAAAAAAAAGATTTTTTTAGAGCCCCTAAGAAGCGGTGTATAACAGCCTACAAAGCAGCAATTTTTGACTTGTCCGAGGAAGACTGGTATAAATGTTTTCAGAGTTGATTTAATTTAAGCGAATGGAAATGTGTTTAAAAAGCATGACGGAGAGTATTTTGAAAAAAAAATAAAACAAATAATAACCATCACAATAATGTAATTCCATAGCCTAATTTTTGTTTGAAGTCACCTTCGTACATACATATTTAGATTAAAGACATAATCTGAAAATTATAACCTTTCAGTAGAGTAAAAAAAGTGTAAAAAGTTGGATATTTTTTTATATTATTTTCTTACGAGTCTTTTTTATGGAGAAGGTGGAATACGGGCACGATGTCCATGTGATGGTAAGTGGCTACCGTCGCCCATGGACAGTTGTCCAAATGTCCAGTTGCAGATGCAACACTAGCCCCCTAGTGGTGCGCTGACGTCCTTGTAAAATCATATTCACAGCTTTCTTGAAGGATCCCATGTCGTAAGCTTAGCGGGAATACCTCAGCAGACAGTTCATTCGGGATCGCGGTATAAAGTCTTTAGACGACCGCACTGTGCGCATCGACTCTTTGTATATATATATATAATATATCATTAAAAAAATTTAATCCCAATCATTATTTTTTCTTTAGTTTTTTTTTCACTTTTCAAAAAAAAATATTTACCCATACAAAACGATTAAAACGAATTTTTGGACATAATTTTGTCGCGGCTAAGTTTGTCATTTTTGACAGAATTTGACATGTACCGCCCATGCGGTATCCGTTTACTGAAGATGGACTGGTGGATTGCCACTTTCTGTTTATGAAATTTAAAGTCAAAGTTTAGTTAGTCTAATTTTCTGTTTAGTCTAATTAGTCTAATCATTTTTGCAACTTTAAACAAATATAAATGTCTATACTTAGCTCCGTGACTGCTCCGTGACTGCTCCGTGACTGCTCCGTGATTTTGTAAATTTGCATTTGGTAAGCACGTAAAAGTAAATAATAATAACCGCTTCCTAAGATTCAGCGCACACTTACAAACTTTTATCTGCTCATTCATAATTCAATCTATAAAAATCTGTAAAGTATAGTTTCACGGACGTTCGCCGCACATTATGACAAATGATTTACAACGTCACATATTTTTTGTGTCACACCAAATTTAATATGATTCATCCTGTCATTTCGATCAGTCAAGCGTCTCTTAACTGGTCAAAGTATTCAGTCCAGCGCGCCGCTGTTGGGCTTGACTAGTTAACAAAAGGCATACCTAATACAAAATACTTTATGACCACATCGAACGCCTACTGAAAGTGAAACATAAACGGTAGTATAACATTTGAGATTTTCGCGTTTTTGACACATATTTATTTATTTAAACGGGTCTTAACGTGAATGTTGACCTTATTTAATATATTTCACTCGACGTTTCAGTTGGGTCGCACCAACCGTGGTCACGAGCTGACTCGTGACTCAGCTTGAGTTAGCTCGTGACCACGGTTGGTGTATGTTAGCTCAGTTCATTATTAAAATACAAAGTCGAATGACAAAAAGTTTCGTATTAACTACACTTGATATTTTTTTTTTTATTATGAAAGGTAATCTATAAATCGGGCTTTCAAGTCTACTTGATAGTTTTTCGCGTGATCAACCGTACTGTGCCCGGGGCTTTATACGAGATTGTCTAGAACCTATTATAAATTATAAGATTATTGTTGGACGCCAGATAAGACGTACCGAAACGTGACCTCTGACGGTAGACCTGATCCACAAATGTGCTCAGCAAGCTATGGATAGAGCTATGCCGACTTTAGTTCTCTAGCATAGCTCTTAGCATAAGCATTAGTACAGTATAAGTATAACAGATCATATTTGACGCAGTACTAATAACCGATAAACGAGTCCTTGAATATCGGATGCCTTCTAGCCACATAGACCGTCTACTTGAAGAAGTTCGTCGGTGGTAGCTGAATGACAAGAGCCCGAGATCGTGTGTGATGGTGAGCCTTGAGAGAGGTCTGTATCCAACAGTGGAGAGATATAGACTGATTGCAAAATGATGGTATGATATTGTTGGGCGATCGAAAAGTAACAAGCGGGAAGTCGCTCTAAAATCAATCAGTGCGCACGACCCATTAAACTTCAAATGAAAAAACATTTTAGCTCCTATCGTTTAAATAGCTAATAATGTGACCTCTTTATCATCTTCAAAACCTATTCATTTAAAGTGATTTAATGTAAAGACGTTACATTTAATATAAATTTTCGGTCACGAACTCGTGTTCCTTATGACCTGACCTGCCCGCAAGCCATCATATTGATTTTGGTCAATAGTCAACAGCCTGATAAACTAGTAGGAGCCTTCGATTTCATTCGAAATTACAAGTGTATGATACTGATATGAAGTAGGTCATTTATATAGTAATGGAAAATTTGGATATAAAAGAAGATTAAAATTATTTCAGAAGTTGGAGAAGTCCCAGAAAACGTAGTTTGGGACGCTCTCCGGCCAGGTGAAATGACAACTTGAAGAAAGTCGCCACTAGTGGCTGGATGAGGAGAGCAGAAGACTGTGTGTGGTGGATGGCCTTGGGAAAAGCCTATATCCAGCAGTAGAGATACACAGGCTGATAGTAGTAAGGTATGGTATACAAAAGCCGGTACAGTAGGTAAGACGGCTACTTTTTTATCGGGAATACAGAGTCTTGAGATCTGGCTCAACCATTAATGGAGATGTGTACTGTGAAGAACTGCAAACGATGATGGGCAAGCTCGCTATCAAACAACCGAGTCTGGTCAATCGCTCTAGTCCACTACTTCCCCATGATAACTGCACGACAGACAGTCTCAACGTTACAGGACTTCGACTGGAAACTCAAAATCACCCGCCGTACGAGCCAGACCTTGTCGTTACTGATTTCAATTTTTTTCAGTTTTCGGATGGATAACTTGTTATAAGGGGAAAAAATCAACTCCGATAAGACGTCTTATCGAAGGCCTGAAAAACGCCTTCAGAGAATTCATCGATTCCCGTCCCCGGAAGTTCTATAGCAGAGGCGTCAATCAAATTCCATTACAATGGCAGAAGTGCATTGATAATAATAATGATACGTCAATGAATTAAATATATAGATACAAATAAATATATTTTAATTTTTCCATATAGTAAATACCATATTAAACAACAATGAAATTTATGAAAAAATTGCTCGAGCACGAGACATCACACAAGCGTTGTTCTTTGATGTATGTAACGATTTTTCAAAGAATATTCATGTAATATAATCGAAACAATAGGTAAATACATAACATTTAGGTAGTACACAACTAGACAGCTTTCATATTCATTTGCTTTTTGAAACAAAATTGACATTTAGAAAAGGCCATTATTGACAAAATATAGTCACGATTTGTGAGATTATATCTTTTCTGTCTCCGTTATAAAATATAAAGAGAAAATAAATCTAGGATAGTTTCTGTCGCCAGCTTAGCGCCCTAACTTCCTTCCAGAGGAGGAACTGCATTGTGAGTTTCAGAATATTATGTTTGTGCGTCACCGGGACACGGGTTGAATATTAGTGCTATATGCTTGTCTCTGGCGTTCAGCTATATGCTGAGCTGAAGTCTCTTTCGAGAAGATACCGCCACGCACTGAATGACTATTATTAAAACTTTGTCTTGTGATTATTTTCCGTCATTCTGTCATTGTTTACTCTTCCTTTATGTGCTCTGAAACCAGCCCTTTCAGTATTCACTATTGGACGTGCGTCTCCTAATGCACATTTATGTGATTTATAAGTCTGTTTTATTAAAAATTTCTTTCTATCTTTTTTTTTATGGACGAAGGCGGCAGACGAGCATACAGTTCACTTGATGTTAAGTGCATACTGTCGCCCATAGACATCTGCGATACATGCCAACATTAGTCCAAGTTGACAAACGTTGGCACATCCCCGGATGCGCTGCTTACCTTTGGAGATATAGGGATGGATTTGGACAAAAGGGTTGGGAAAATGGAGAGGGATAGGATGGGAATGGGCTCCGGCACATCTCACTCACTACCGAAACACGTACGTACATTAGGGAAATAAGATAAAGTGGGAAATGCAGTACATTTCAAGGTAGTCTTCTGTGAGAGAGGGATAACGTGGCCAGTCGAGTGAGCCAAGCGGCTGTTGGATAGCAGTATCTTTCTTGCTGTAGCAAATATTTCATGTGTTAACTGCGTTATGTAAACCACACCGCCCATGACTGCAATAGGAGTAGAACTGTAGAAATTGTAGAACCGTGTGTTGCCCGTATCGCACCATAAGGAAATGTGGTGCCCCGAGTAGGACGCACGTCTTGATATATGAAACTCAGTACGACTTGGATCCAGTGCTATAAAGGACTATTTACACGATCCATACAATTTTATAGTTTCAAAAGTTTGTTGCAATAGTTTAGGCTGTAAGTCGGAATAAAAAAACAAACCTTACATACTTAATAGCGATTAATATCACCCTTCTTTGCGTGCAGATAATTTATTTACCAATTTTATGTGTACACTAGACATTTCCCATTGTTTCGCCCGCGTCCAATCAAATACCTTTGTTATATTTCTTTCTTTTATCATCACAAAATCCACAGCACTGAATTATACATAAGACTATACAATATTTTATAACATATACTACCAATTAAGAATTTACATTTTATGAATAAATTATATCAGTTATATATTAATTATAATCTGAGGATAGTACAGAGTAAGATATGTGTAAGAACGTATATCTATATAATATGAGTTTGTTTGTATATTTTGGTTTTTATGCAGGTAAATATGAATGTTTGTTATATATATTACAAAGAACTATTACGATGTTTTATTATATTTTTATGTTTATTCAAATCTATTGACATATTTTTTTTTATAGAAAGGCTGCAGCCAAGCATATAGCCCAAATGGTGTTAAGTGGATACTGTGGCACCATATCCACAATACGAGTACATGCCTATCAGTCGATTATTATGAGTAGCTCAGTCTTCTATTCACGAAACGCAATAGTTTAATTTAACTTCGATGATGTTAGCCTGAACACTGAACTCAAAATGTAAGCAAAATCTGTTGTGAATTTAACATGATTATTGATTACGCAAATAAAAAATATCTAGCAATTTCTTTACGCATTGCGTTCAACTTCTAACATCTACAAGATAATGTACAGACACAGCCTCTTAATTTCATTACTAGTACAGACCACTCACACATGCAACCTCAGAAAAAAAATAATTAGCGTATCACGCTGTAAAGTTAGCGAAATGAAGCAAGTTACCCATACAAGCTTGAATGGCCACAGTCAAAGAGCAGTACAAACTTGACCAGTAAGTCAACTTGGGTAGGGTTCTGGGAACTTATGCGGCTACAAATGTAATTATATGGCTGTAATTATAATTTATTATAGATACTGTCGATATACATCTATACTAACTGTACATGTGTTATACAGAGATACTGTGAGTTTGTTTTTTATTAACTCCAAAGAATAGTGAACCGGTTTTGAAAATTCTTAGACTTTTAGTAACTATTTATGCAAATGAACAAAAGCTATTTTTGGCTTTTCCAAAAATACCGTAATCAATCTGATCGAAGGCTCATTAGATTTATATAAAGAATTCCCTTCGAAATTTAGGAAAATTTTCTATAACTTGTGATTTCTGGTTTCTTTATTGACCAATTTAAACAAATCAAAATTATTTTTAAAACCTTTTTCATGATTTCATTTGTTTATCTTTACGATAACATTTACTGGTCTGTTTGTGGTGCACTCACAAATGAATGCCTTTAAATAATCTTAGTGTGCTTGTACGTTGTTACATTTGTGTGCCTACAGCATAACTTGCGCGCAAATATGAGAATTAGTCTACCGCTGTACTGTGGTCACAGTCAAAGGTTAGGGCCGTGAGTATGGCTTTAGGTAACTCTTGACGTGAACGATATTAGCTCAATATAAATAGGATGCAATACTGCACCAAAAGCATTCCGAGCTCATCCTTTGTATCATCAACAGCTTTGGAAATGAAGCTGGTAAAATACATTTTTTGAATATTATCTGAAATAATTTTAAAAAATTAGTTTACTTATACATCCTCTGAAATAAATATCTCAAGCTTTAACAGTCATCTTAAATCTAAATCATCTTATTTTTAAATGAATAAAAAATAAATCTAGAGTGAAAGCAATGTTTAGAAAAATAAACTAAATTTTTCTTCAACATTACAGTGAAAATAACTAATGGGTTTCTTTTATCATTTTCAGATACTAGTCCTTTCGTTGATAGCTTGCGGCTATGCCGCGAAATTGGACAGGACATACCTTCCACCTTCAAACGCTGCAAGCGCTGGAGGTAGCCCTGGATCTCTAAACACTCCTTTCGGCCAGTCCGTTCCATCTGGTCAGCCTGGATTTGGACAGCCCTCCGCCCCTTCAGGATTTAGTAGGCATCCTGGATCTGCTGGACAGGCTGGATCTAGTGGATCTGGTCCATCTGGACCTAGCGCTGCTGGACCTGCTGGTTTTGGTACATCTGGACCTAGCGCTACTGGACCTGCTGGCTTTGGTACATCTGGACCTAGCGTTGCTGGACCCGCCGGCTTCGGTCAATCCGGTGCTCCCAAGCCAACCTACGGCCAGCCTGGCTTCGGACAGGGCAGCCAAGGACAGAGATCGTTTGGACAATCAGGCTCTGGTCCCTCTGTATTTGGCCAGTCTGGATCTGGTGGTCAGTCTGGTTCTGGCATTGGAGCCGCTGCCCCTAAACAATCTTATGGCCAGCCTAGCTTTGGACAGGGAAGCCAGGGACAAGGATCTGCTTTTGGAGGCCAAGGAGGTCGAGGACAAGGAGTTACTTTTGGAGGCCAGGGACAAGGGCAAGGACCTGCATTTGGAAGCCAAGGAGGTCGAGGACAAGGAGTTGCTTTTGAAGGCCAGGGACAAGGGCAAGGACCTGCATTTGGAGGCCAGGGACAAGGACAAGGATCTGCATTTGGAGGCCAGGGACAAGGACAAGGACCTGCATTCGGAGGCCAAGGAGGCCAAGGCTCTTTTTCAGGACAGGGCTATCAACAGCCTGAACGTGCGCAGGCCGCTGCAGACAAAAACGCCGAAATCTTAAGATACGACAACCAAAACGATGGTGAAACCTTCTCGTATAGCTTCGAAACTTCCAACGGAATTTCTGCTGAAGAGTCTGGAGTGGCTACGAACGGTGTTCAAGCTCAGGGTGGTTTTTCGTACACCGGTGATGATGGTCAAGTGTACAGTGTTCAATACACCGCTGATGAGAACGGTTACCAGCCTCGTGGTGACCATCTGCCAACCCCTCCACCTATCCCTGATGAGATCCTGAGGTCTCTTGAAGAAAACGCGAGGGCTGCTGCTACTGGCACTCAAGAAGGTAACTCAAATCTACTTTGTAAAAAAATATATTTCCTTCAGAAAGTCCGTTTATATTTTATACTTCTATTTTCATCATAAACCTTGAAATATAAGTTAATATTGATTACTTAATTCATATCGACTCCATTAAATTTTTAATCTATGTAAAGACTATGGTTTCAAATTTATCTAAATGAGGAATGTATTTATAGCTACTTCTAACAAAGTAAACGCGTTTTAATAATAGATGTTATCACGGGTGATATAAATAATATGTGTTTTTTAACAGGGGCCTACAATCCCGCCGAAGACGAATCTGGATCTCCTCAGTACAACGCTGGTGGCTCATATCAACCTCAAGGTCAAGCCCAGGGTCCTCGCCAGCAATACGGTGCTCCTAGCGGCCCTTCCGGCTCCATTGGCGGACGTCAGGGACCTGGTGGATTCCCCTCACAGACCAACCAATATCAATCTCAAGCGCAAGGACAAGGTCCCCGCCCTACTTACGGAGCTCCCGCTACTGGACCTTCAGGACCTGCTGGATCAAGCCAAGGATTCCCATCTGGATCTGCACAGGGTCCCCGCCCGCAATATGGCGCTAAAAACGTTGGTACTTCAGGATCGGGACCAGCTGGAACCAGCCAAGGATCTACAGGATTCTCATCGGGCCCAGCTCAGGGTCCCCGCCCGCAATACGGAGCTCCCAGTGCCCCATCTGGACCCGCCGGACCTAGTCAAGGACCAAGAGGATCTGCTCAAGGTCCTAGCTATGGCGCTCCTAATGCTGGTGGTCCGTCCGGACCAAGCGGATCACGAGGATCTTCTCAAGGTTTCAACCAAGAACCTAGCTCCGGCCAAGGATTCTCTGGTTCTCAAGGACAAGGGCAGTCAGGATATCAGTACAACCGACCTTCAGCTCCAGGTGCAATCAGACCTGGTCCAGGATCTCAGGGTTCGTTCCCCAGCGGCCCAGCTGGTGGTCAGGCCCCATTTGGTTCAGGACCTAGCGGCCAAAGTGGTGGTCAATACCGTCCCCAGTCTGGTGGTCAAGGCCAGCAGCCAGGGTCTTTCAACCAGGGTCAAACTTTTCCAGGATCTCGCCAGCCGCCTAGCTTCAGCCCTGAAGAGGGTTACAAGTATTAAAAACCAAAGGAAACGATAGTGAATTTTAGATTTAAAGTGGCATTAGAAAAAAAGTAAAAAAAAAGTATGAACTTTTTAATTATAATTTGTACGTACTTGTATAGGTTTAAATAGATATAGGTATGTATCAAGTTGTTGTATAATCCAGTCACTATGTGATTAAATGAAATATAAAGCATAACCTTACTATAAATTTTATTTTACCTACAACAAACTTACAAGAAAGAGCTAATGACGTGTCGCCCGCAATAATAACAAGATTAAAAGTGTTTTATTCTACAACAAAATTAAAGAGATTGACACTTTTTATAAATAGCATAATTTAATGTAACCGCTAAAGCGCGCCCCTCGAGCAGTAATAATGTCGGTCATTGACATTAGGTCAGCCAAGACCGAACGGTAAAGAGATTCGTATGAGTTTGTCGATCAGCGACCACTTTACTAGACCCCT
Organism: Sesia apiformis; assembly: GCA_914767545.1. Classification (NCBI taxonomy): domain Eukaryota; kingdom Metazoa; phylum Arthropoda; class Insecta; order Lepidoptera; family Sesiidae; genus Sesia; species Sesia apiformis. The sequence continues at coordinate 2,527,901 of OU611964.1, forward strand.
TAGCTTGTGTTCTACTGAGACATAACTATCTAGCAAGTAATAAATAAATTTAATTAACCTATCAAGCTACAATATATAAAGTATTGTATAAACTTGATATTATTTTTTTATCTTTTGTTTTATATTATACTAGCTGTGCCCGGCATGCGTTGCAATGCTCTTTGTTTGTCAGAAACTTTCAAACAAAAAGCATGGCATAGAAGACGAACAAATAAACAAACAAACATCAATTTCTATATAATAGATTATAATTATAGATTGCATCAACAAGAACCACTAATATACCAATAGTATTTTATAAGTTAACGGTATCACTCACAGAAGAAATTTTTAATAAACTTTTTATTTAGCAATGTTTCCCTCTAAAAAATACATTATAAAAACAAACATACCTCCTAATTGATAATCAATTAATAAAATAACGTTAACAAAATTTATGCACGTAGTAAAATCAATAACACGAATTCATAAAGTCTTACGAATTTTTAAGATGATATTTAAGATAATTTAGATTCGTGACCGCTGAAAACGAAATTGCACTAATCATAAATTAGGCGACATTTCAACGTTTATATCTTGAGTCATTTAGATCATTAGAATACAATGTTTCTATCCGAGATAATCTTCTGTCTACTCCGAATAGTGATTAATTTTAATTATCTTCAAATATAATTCCATATTCAATGGTTACACCGTAACTAGATCTTTTAGTGTCCACGGCTGGCCACGAACCTCCTCATGCATATTGTCTTGAGCATGAGGGATGTATGGTCTTATTTGTCACTTGAGTTATTAAGAAATTATTTGAACTACTTTATTTGACCTGAAATTATTTCTTAATAACTCAAGTGACAAATAAAATCAATTAGTCACCCCGTGACCACGGCCACTGCAAAGTGTTCGAAACGTCGGGATATAAATAATGTTAAATATACGCGATTTAAACCGTTCAAAGTTGTTTAATTGCTATTTATAGTAATCGCGAAAACCTAAGAAAATATTATGTATGGTCTTTATATTATATTACATTATATACAAAGATCTTTATATAATGTAAAAATTCTTAAATCTTGTTTTTACATTATACTTTACATAAAATAGTCACACAATATCTGGAGACCTAAAACACTATTTGTTTAAAAAGAATCTTCTTATTTTCTTTCCTTCAATCAAAGATTTGATACGATCACAAGCTTATAGTTATAAGCTAACTATAAGCTTGTAATCGTCTAAAAGCTAAGCTTAGTCTAAAATTTACCGTACCGCGAAGTTTTTTTTTATATATATAAAAAAGTGGGCGGACGAGCAAGCGGTCCCACGTGATGGTAAGTGTTACCGCCGCCCATGGACACCTGCAACACCAGGGGGTATGCGGGCGCGTCGCTGACCTTGCAAAATCCTATTCACAGCTTTCTTGAAGAACCCCATGTCGTAGCTTAATGGAAAGACCTTTTGAGGCAGTTCGTTCCACAGCCTACGGGTTCGCGGTATAAAATAATTTTTGGACCGAATAAATTGAGTGCGCGATAAATTAAAATAACATATGATGATAAATATGAAAAATCAGGACCTCATGCGTATGAGTCGAATATAGAAACCCCTAGGCTGTCATTGCTACACATTGGAGGGGAGTGTGTAAGCTGCAATCCAACAGCCGCTGGGCGCACTCGACTGGCCTCGTTATCCCTCTCTCACAGAATACTACCTTGAAATGTACTGCATTTCCCACTTTATCGCATTCCCCAATATATGTACGTGTTTCGGTAGTGAGTGCGATATGCCAGAGCCCATTCCCATCCTATCCCTTCCCACGTCTCCAACACTTTCTCCAAATCCATTCTTTCATCAACAAAAGTAGGCAGCGCATCCGGGGGCGTGCCAAAGTTTGTCATTTTGGACTAATGTTGGCATGTATCGCGGATGTCTATGGACGACAGTATCCATTTACCACCACGTGGACTGTATGCTCGTTTGTCACCTTCTTTATAGATAAAAAAAAAAAACATTGAATTAATATAATTTGAGCGTCAGGTATGTCAGATTCCAAACAAACGCGAACAGTTTCGGAATCCATCTCATTATGGAAATAATATACGGACGATCGGTGCTTCACAAAAAATCGCCATCTAATGACAATCTAAACCCGTATGATTCCAACGACGACGGTTATTAGAAAGGAAACTACAGGTTTACTTGACTTGCAACAGTAAGGGCACGTGCATACTAACCACAAATACTTGGGTTTTGCATTTGACTTGGTTTTCGGCACGACATTTCGCACACTTGGAGGTGTTTTTCAATATTTCTGCTTATTATTATGTTTATAGAGAAAAGGCGGCAGGCGAGCTTAAAGTCCTCCTGATGGTAAGTGGATACAGTTTTCCATGGACATCCGTGATACATGCCAATATCAGTCCAGAATAACAAACCTTGACACGCCTCCGGATGCGCTGCCTACCAGATTAAGGAATGGAATGGGAAAATGGGGAGGGTTAGTATGGAATGGGAATGGGCTCTGGCATATCTCACTCACTGTCAAAACACGTAAGTACATTTCAATCTACTATGGTTTTAACATTTACTTACTATGTCTTACTTACTTACTTACTATGCAAATGCCGTGTGGTATCGGTCAGGTTTAGAATACACCCCATTTATTCCCGCGGGTGTCGTAAAGGGCGACTAAGGGTTAACAAATCCGCTACCACAAGTCCTGAAGTATTACAACACCTCTAAAATAGTGGACTCGCCAATCCGATTGGCCAACATGGCGTTTTAACACTATGGAATATGGAATTTAATAAGTTCATGGACGGGGCATATGTGGATACTGAAAGGACTGGTTGCAGTTGCATTCATATTTGTCAGTAACAATTGAACTTATGAACTAGTGTTAGTATACAAGTATATTATATAAAAACCTCTATAAAAATAGGGTTTCTAGTGTAAGCGGTAATTAACCAGGCTGTGCGGGACTGTGGCAGCCAACGCCCCTAGACTAGAGAGTCCCATCGGTCCGCTAATGTGTACTCGGTCTAAATGTAAAACTATATCATTAAAATATAGAGACGTTCCATCCTTTGCCTTCAACCCAGATAACAGTCATAAATAAACAGTACCTACCTAGCTTGGGTATGCTCACGAGTTTAGACTATAACAAATAGTTATCATATTTTGCAAATATCTTTAGAAATACAGTGGTTTAGACTAGCTTTTGTACAAGGTTTTGTCCATGTGAACATGCAAGACCAAGAAGAATGAGGTAAAAGTATGTAAGAACAAAACTGAAAACAAACATTTGCCTGATATTCCAGTATATACTTACTTCAATTTAAATGATATTTATTTCGCATTTATAATTTTTATCCCAACCCGTTATAATACCCGCGGAAATCTTTGAAAGCAATTACAAGTACTCCAAAGACCATGTGGACGAAGTCCTGGGCATTGCCAGTTTACAATACATTTAGAATGAATCTATAAAATATTTATAGTAAATCGAAACCCATAAAGCTTTTCAACGCCTGCAGCCATTAAAAATAATAATGTGCCTTACTGTGAAACGAGTTACAAATATTTAGAAACGATTTCATTAAATTAGTCTGACGCAACTGTAGAGATCGTGTGAAGAAGTGACTCTATCTATAGGCTTGTGTTATATGACCCATGCGATCGTTAACGTGTCTTAATATCTATACAAAATATGTTTTGTAAATGGAATGTGTAATGATAATTATTAAATGAAACACTTTCAGTAATTAGGTCAGATTGAAAAAATATACGTCGCAAAGGTTTTTACGACATTAATCAAATCCGATATTGCCCTCAATTCGACAAATTATAGAATTAGTCAAATATGCAGTTGGTCATGTCCATAAAGTGCAATGAAATACAAAATTGAAATGAAAAGATTCAAAGAAAAATGCGAATGTCAACATGTATTAATGTATTATTAATAACTGTTATTATTAATAACATGTTATTAATAAGTATTATTAATAACATGTATTAATAACTAAAAGTAATAAGTCTTCGTAGCACTACTTAAAATAGGGCCCAGACTTCAATAATTGCGTCAATAACACACACAAATTACGGATTCAATAACACAAATAAAAAAAAAATTACGGAAGACCACCGAAAATACTCGAGAATATTTCAAAATATTTCGAGAGTGAGAGTTGCCCGAGCACATTTTCATCTCTATCCATCTCATTCCAAATGATCCCATATCATCCCGTCCACTTTTTCTTCACCCTGTGTTGGATAGTACACTTGGACATGCAGGAAGTCACTCTCATGCTGTTTTATCTCGTTTCTCACGTATCTACAATAGAAGTATCACGTATATCTTATCTAGAAGTGGCGCGAAGTTGTAGGATACATAGATAGATATATAAGACGTTTATTCAGATTGCAGTTAGAGAACACTACATTAATTACAAAGGAAAAGACATACTCATACATACTATACTGAACATGATCCATTTTGTGGATTTCGGTCATTTGTACTACCTATATCCCTTTTATTTATCTCACTCCTAAGGTTGCCTGGCAGAGATCGCCTTAGCGATAAGGTCGCCTGTTGTATTCTGTCATTTATTATTTGTGCATATGTAATAACTATTTGTATGCAATAAAGAGTATTTATTATTAGTATTACACTATATTTAGACACAGAACAGCAGCTAATTTTAATGAATTTATATTAATTTATACCGACTTGAATCATAAAATATCATTATTCTTGTGCTACATCATTAATAATTCATGCATAAAATACATTCTAAAATCTCGTCATTTTTGACTTAGATTTGCCAACGCCATCTCTCTCCAAAGAGTCAAGTTTAAATTGATTTGAGTTCCTTTTTTATATATTTTATGCGTCTACTTGTAAAATGCTTTTTAAATCCTGGACTTTTTGACTAATTCGGATTAAATTTATTTCATTTTATTTTTATTGCTTGGTTCACGGGCAATTGTTACACTAATAGGTACATTCTTCAGTAATAAACATAAGTGTATACGAGAAATAGTAACTAAATGCACAACGTAAAAAAATAATTCCATGTTAATACAATTAAGTACCTAAATTAGGTGGAATTTACATTAGATGAAGGAAGTTTTAATTATTTTTAAACATCATTTTATTCGCCTGCTAAATTATTACACGGTAAAATAACAGTACAAGATACAAGTCATGACTACTAGAATATCAATAACGGTAATGGAATAATGGAATAATTAGTTGGACACATTACACTGGCATTTACTGTTAGAGTAGTAATCACCTAACCAACATCAACATAAATTAATATGTTATGTTTTGTGTTGTAAAGACTTCCTTGGAAAAGGCTTGTATATAAACGAACAGATAAAATACTATTTGAATAACTAAAGTAAATGGTTTCGTTATTAAGAATGTCATTATCAACTAAATGTTATGTGATTCTCCAGATTGGCACTATGTAGGATGGTTCCTTGATAGGAAAATCGTATTCACAAGTGATTGCAACGTGATGTATATGTTTTTCGTTCGCGAGAAGAGTTCGATGCGCTTTATGATGACCGTTAATATTTTATATCATAGTTAGCCAAAGGTTTTGAAGTACTTGCAGCTTGTGCTTGTAGCTTCTAAAACAATATATTTTGTAAAAAAAAATAAAGAATCTTGTGCACGCTAGGAACATATTATTAGGAATTTTTAGATATTAACAATATTTATGTTTCGTTATTTTTCTTTTATGTGTTGCTTAAATTCTGCTATGTATGCTTTATAAATTAATTAGAAGGAATCAGCCTAGAGTTATGCCAATGTCATTATGTTGACAACATTATGTTGATTAGTGTGAATCTGCCTTAATACAATCAGTGTATATTACACGCTATTATTGTTTCGTCTGACAGTTTCACTTGTTCCTCGCTGTAATGACGATAATATAGCTATTAAAGTTTGCTTAATAAAACACAAATTGTTGCGTGTTTTATTGTTTCATTGGGGGAGATTTTGGTTTTGAAAACGAGGTCAGTGTTACTACTATACATAATTATTTTTATGTAATAAGTTTGATAACAGAACAGCTGATTAAATATAACACATAATTAATGTTTTAATCTAACGAACTATATGACCTTTACATTTCTATTGTTGTTTTCTGTATTAGGCCCTGTTGGGCCAAGTTGCGCTCTACTGGTCAAAGTAGTTTTTCGAATATTCTAAGTTCGTAAGCCGTAACTAGGCTCTTGTATCATCCACTGTTGGGTCTGGCACTTCTCGTTTTCTTGTCTTGTGCATAAGGGACGTATGGCCTAAAACGCCAAGCGATTTTAGAGAGGGCGTAATTCCTCAGCGCTTGTGGTAGCGACTTTTGGTAGCTTATACTTAATAAAATATAAATAAATTAAAAAAAAATACAAACAGATTCATGGACAGAAACTAGCGGACGATACATGCGTTATCGAGCAGCACCGCCTTCTGTATCTTTGCCGGAAGCGAGCCGCCACGGAAACCCAACCGCCTCAGCTGTAGTAGCGTGATCTCCTATCGTATACGAGGTGTGTTAAAGAAAATAACGGGAAAGTTTTGTTTTTTCTTAAAGAATATTTATTTATTAATCAACATCAATTTTGTCCCCTTCGAAGTAATCCCCCTCAAATATAATACACTTGTTCCAGCGCTTTTTCCAATCTTGGAAGCACTTCTGGAACTCACTTTTTGGTATGGCGTCCAGCTCCTTCAGCGATTCTGTTTTTATCTCATCAATGGTGGCAAAACGTCGTCCTTTCATGGTTCTTTTCAGTCTCGGAAATAGAAAAAAGTCACAGGGGGCCAAGTCCGGCGAATACGGTGGCTGAGGGAAAATAAAGGTTTTGTTTTTTACATGGACATCGACATCGACGCGACATTGTTTTTGGTCGAAAATCAGAAATTTCGGAACAAACTTCGCTGCCACACGTTTCATACTCAAAACATTCGAAAACAATTCTTGGCATGAGCCAAATGATATACCGACATCATCAGCAACCTCTCTGATAGTGATTCGGCGATTTTCCAGAATCATTTTCTTCACTTGCTCGGCGTTGTCGTCGGTTGTTGATCTGCTAGGGCGTCCCAGGGCGGTTGTCATCTTCACGGCCCTCTTTGAAACGTCTGTACCACTCGTAAACTCTTGTCTTGCTAATAGTAGATTCGTCAAAAGCCACTATCAACATTTCGAATGTGGTGCTGCACTTTATTCCATTTTTCATGCAAAATTTAATTTTGATTCATCTTTTTCAAAAGTAATATCGCCGAGCACACAAAAACACATGTAACCTTTTCGACTGTCGAAAATAAACTAAACATTCAAAATGGCTGTAAATATCAACATACGTCAGGAACATGTGTACCAACAAGATAAAAGATTTTTTTTTAAAATCGAATTTATAAAGCCCGCGAATTTCAAAAATTCCCGTTACATTTTGAACACACCTCGTATATATACTTATAGATAAGGAAATAACCTTTACAGGCATTACGAAACCATGAATCCCAAACAAATAACAATAGATTCGTTGTAAATAAACAACTCATAAAGATACTTACTCTAATTTAGTTTTAAATTGATACAAAATCAGATGAGGTCAGAGGCATCGCCATTGATTGGATTGAATTTGCAAGGTCAGTTATTGATATATAACATCTTCGTGGAATATTTAATTAGTGGACAAGCCATGCTTTCTATTTTTGTAACAAGTTGCAAATGCCTAAATAAGAAAACGAGTGCCTTTAGTGGCAGATCTATGTGGAAATAAATCATTGAACTGTACATGAGATTAAATAAGAAAATTTTTTCTCAACCTTTACACTCACGCTGCATGCACGCTGCATTTCCATAGCCACTGGGCGCACTCGACTGGCCACGTTAACCTCACATTCACACATTTCAAGTTAGTCATTTCCTACTTTATCGTATGTCCTTAACGTACGTACGTGTTTCAGTAGTGAGTGATATATGCCAGAGCCCATTCCCATCCCATCCTCTCCCTCCCCATTTTCCCAACCCTTTCGTTAATATGCAAAGGTAGGCAGCACATCCGGGGGCGTGCCAACGCTTGTCACTTTGCACTGATGTCGGCATGTATTGCGGATGTCCATGGGCAACAGTATCTACTTTAACACCAGGTGGATGGTCTGCTCATCTGTTACCTTCTTTCTATAACAGAAAATATCCTTCAGAACTAAATTAATGGATTTGGACCTCACCGAAATCAAATTCTGGATACGTGCATATTGTTCTGTCTGCTCAATCAGCATTAGTCTGTCTGTTAACTTTTGCATGATAGAACTGTTTGTGTAAATTAAAAAGAATTATAAAATGCTACCTATTTTCTGTCTGACCGTCACTTATAGAAAAATAAAACAACAAATATAATACGATGTTATAGAAACACGTCCATTTATTTTATGTTTGTTAAACTGGAACATAGTCCATACAGAGGCAAGACGATCATCAAATAGGATTTACGTCGCATGATGGCAATATACTAGAGTGAACCAGTAAGTGAATTTATTTCAATGCCTATTTTAAAAAAAATCATTTATTTTTTATAGGATGATAGTGACAGACGAGTACCCTGTAGCCCTGCGACATCGGCAGTACATGCCAACTTCAGTCCAAAAACACAATCGTTGGCATGCCCCCGGATGCGCTAAAAATAAAATTATGCTTAATTTATAAAATTAATTATTACTTTTTTAAAATTAAGTAATAATTTATTCATTGACTGTAGAGAAAACTTAAAGTAACTAATTAATTTAACGAAGAAAAATATTTTTATAGAAACAAAAGGTGGCAGGCAAATAGATACAGTGCCCTTGCCGCCATGCCGTAAGCAGATACAGCCCATGAACCAACCATGCGATCCAAGTTAACATTAGTCAAATAAACCGTGTGTTGTTACGTCCTAAAATGAGCTAGGGATTTAGGATTGGGAAGGATGAGGCATAGATAGATAGATAAAACTCTTTATTGCACACCAAAACAGCGATAACAGATATTGTAGGCACAAAATGCATAAAAGGCGGTCTCGGGTAGATAGTGTACAGTATACGAGTCTTTATACAATATAAAGTAGTTATATTTAGCATACCATACCACCAGCCTGTGTCTCTCCACTGTTGGATATAGGCCTCTTCCAAAGTCCACCACCACACACGATTTTCGGTTTTATTCATCTAGTCATCACGTGCGACTTTTTTAAGCCGTCCGTCTACCAGGCCGAAGGGTTTCTCACACTGTGTTTCCCAGTACGTGGTCTCATTTGGAGGACTCGTCTATCACATCAGTTAACGGGTTTATAACAGACACTTCCTATTGCAACTACAGCTGCAGTTAGAGCTATGTAGGCAACTGTAATTCTTTGTGTAATTCCTTCATTTCGAATTTTGTTCATCAAAGGAATCTTTTTGATCTTTATATGTTGGACTTTCTTGAGCATTAACCGCTTTCAAGAGTTAAGAACAGTCGGCAAATGATTATGTTGAACACTTCAAAGTTGAGTTTCAATTTGACATATATAAAACATAAGGGCGATTATCGCTTACAAATCTAACTTGTCAATTTAAAAATTGATCTTTATCACTGTCTGTTCTCTCAAACGAATCAAACACGGAATTACTCAACATTTTCAGTGGCCCATTTAAAAAAAAAAAACTTTAGTACATGTCAGACAAATGCATCCAATACATTCAAAAATCCAAGTAAATCTATATAGACGTTATATATCAATGATAATTCTATTCAAAGAAATTGTTTGGAACTATTTATTAATTATTTTATTTTATTTAGTTTATCTTATTTTTATTTTAATGTAATATTATTATATATATTTAACTTGGTGTAATATATACACATTTTGTTGAAACTGGTAACTGGCTTGATATAGATATTACACGGCCTCTGCTGTGGGCAGTCCATGGTCATCGGTGAGGCTCCAACTGTAAATCAGTGTCACAGTTTATGCTGCGACATATGCTGAGTTTGTGTCGATTAACGCATCAATTAATATTCCGTTTCTTTTTTACTTTCCGCTCAATTTATTATATGTCTTCTAATATTGTGTTGTCGATAAAATTATTTTCCTTCGGTCTGTGTGATGGAAAAATAGTTACTGGTTGCATAAACTCATCCACAACAATTATACGAGGATCCATCTTCGTGTATTACATTTTCGATTAAGCAACATCGAACACGAATCGTACAAGATCGTCCATCGCAACTAGATCGATATGCACACATCCACTATAAATATTGTACAACTATATTCACTAATATCAGTAGATCACAGTTTGGGCATCTGTGCAGTGAGTGGCTTAGAAATAAAAATGAAAGTGGTAAGTAAAAATTGATTTGAAATAATTATTTGTAAAAATAACGGTCACGGTGAAATTAAATTCCAGTACTGATTTAACGAAAAAATCAAATAATTATCGGTACACTAGTTTTAATTAATAGTACCCAACTTGTTAATTAACTAGTGAATTCAGTGGTATATAGTTCGTTTTTTGAAATTGTATTGATTTACTTTTACGCTGCTTCGTTCCCACAAGAGCTAAAAAGTATACGTACGACTCACAGTCTAGGGAACTGTGAGTCGAGTAACATTTCTTCGGAATATAAATAATACTAAATTCATTTATTTAAGATATATTAGTTAAAATTACTTAAACTTTGTGGGTAACTACTCTTGCGGCTAACTACATCTTAAGTGACTTTAACTAGTATTTCTTAAATAGGTATTATTTTTAAATGCTGGAAAAATAAGACTTCCTAGACTGTGAGTCAGGCGCGTGCACCTCGCTCTTGTGGGAATGAAGCAAGGAAAAGCGGAAACGTAATTTACGTTTCTTTTTTATTAAAAAACTTTAATAATACACCACTGAATTGAATAGTTAATTAATAAGGTAGTCGCGAGTAAGCCATCTGATATCGATGAATAAGTGAATATCAATATATACTTACTACTCAATCAATGAAATGTAACTCAATGTAAGTCTTACTACTCAATTATTTTCCTGTTTTATCGTTATGAGGTAGCATATTTGCATTCTGGCGAATGTCAATTCAATATGGTAAAAACTCCACGGATCTTATTATAATGATAATCATTGTGATGTAACGTTCAATTTGTTTTACCTCTCAAAATGTAGTAATAACAAATAGTTAACACCGTAGTTCGTAGTTTTATTATTAGTCGTATAATTAATTTCTACGTAAGTACTATATTTTCTCTCACAGAAGGATACCATAAAATGTACTGCATTTATAACTTTATTCTCAGCTATTATCTATCTACTGAGTGTGGAGTTTTTTATTTATTTAAAAAATAAATCTTAAAATAATGATTCTTCCGATTTTCTTTACACAAACTATTGTTTACAGCTAATAATACTTCTGGCTGCGTTTGCTTTGTCTAATGGCGCAAAATTAGACAGGACGTACCTCCCACCAAACGCCCAGGCTTCAGGCGGGTCTGGAAACTTCCTCCAAACGCCAAATGGTCAATCGTTTGACCAAGTTTCAGGCTTCTCCCAAAATGGCAATTACGCACAGAACGGAAATAATCGAGGTAAGCACTTGGTATATTTAGTTAGTGGAATACAAAACCAGAGAGGTAGGCCATAGCCCAATAGTGAGGGAGGGAGTTCGATTCATACCCGTATGAGCGTGGGTTCAAATCACTGGGTTACTATTAACAAGCACAGGTTACCGTAACTATGTGCATTAGGGTATGGTGCATGAGGGATTTTCGGCCTTAAAACGCCACGCTGGCCAAGCGAGTTGGCGAATTTACACTATTAGAGGTGATGTAGTTGGTCAGGGGTTATGATAGCGGCTTTATCCACGAGAAGAGAAACGAGCTAAAATATTAAAATTAACCCCTTTATTCAACCTTCTTATTATTGTAGTTTTAGTCTAATAAAAGCAAATCTTTTTAAGGTGGCAACGGATTTGCTCAAAACTCAAACACCTATGACACTGGTCTTGGAAACTTAAACTCAGAAGATCGACCCGAACGTGCCCAAGCTGCCTTCGAGAGAAACGCTGCTATTCTTCGTCAAGACAACCAGAATGATGGCGAGACATATTCTTACGGTTATGAAACCGAAAATGGTATAATCGCTGAAGAGAATGGAGTAGCTACTAATGGAGTTGAAGCCCAGGGTGGCTTCTCGTATACTGGTGATGATGGACAGGTCTACAGTATCAGGTAAGATTATGTTCCATTATTACTTTCTTACACGAGTAAATGTTATTTATTTTAGAACCGATTGAAAGATAAAGTATTTTAAACAAGCGTATTTGTAAGCGTCCAGTGCTGGACACGGGCCTTCACATGGGCAATTTTTTTTTGTGAATTAGGGACCTTAAAACGCTACGCTGGCCAAATGGGTTGACGAGTTTACTCTTTTAGAGGTGGTGTAGTTCTTCACAACTAGTGGTGACTGCTTTGTTATCCCTCATTCACCTTTTACAAGACCCACGGGAGGAGACCGTGTGGTGCTATTCTAAAGATGACCGACACTACACCACACTGGGCTTGTAAAGTAATTTTAACTTTATTCTTTCTTTTAAAAGTAATTACCCAATATAGGCAACGAAAAAGAATATTTAGCCATACCTTATTGGCTAAAAATTATTCGCCAATGGTATATCAAGAATGCGAGATATTTCTTCCGAGCACCAGTTCCAATGAAGATTAGCAGTTTTAAGTTTGAACCTCTGTTCGTAGACGGTAGAAATCTAATCACAATAAATCTAATCCACCTGTAGGTGGAGCTGGAATATCAGTCCTGCCTGTTGTTCATTTGTAAACTGATACATTTCTTGAAGGTTAAATTAGAAGTTTTCGGGAATTGCCAAGATCAATTTTGTTATTTTTTATTTCAGATATACTGCCGACCAGAATGGCTTTGTTCCTCAAGGCGATCATCTACCCACCCCACCTCCCGTCCCTGAAGAAATACTCAGGGCCCTGGAGCAGAACGAGCGTGATGAAGCTGCTGGTGTTTATGATGATGGTATATATTTTTATCTAAACTGATATTGTAGTTTATCTTGTGTCTTGTCTTGATAACAAAGCCGCTACCACAAGCGCTGACAGCAACAAAATGTTTGAAAGAGTGCACTCGCCAACTCGTTTACCAGCGTGGCGTTTTAATGCCTCACATTCCTCAGGCACAAGACAATTTGCATAAGGAGGCCCATGTCCTGCAGTGCATACTGAATCAGCCTCAGGCAGGCAATCAGACTGCATTGCATTATAGTGAAATTTTTGCAAAATTCAAAATCTCTGAAGTGTCTCTAAAAGCCTTGGTCAATGCGACGAACAAACACATGATTATTCAAGTACTCTTGACCTAAGTCAAATGGAGCACTAAAACCAAATGAAGAGTAACATTTAAAACTAATTTACAGGTTCTTACAATGAAGCCAAATACGGCAGCGCAGACCAATACGACGGCAACTACGGCCGTGGTTCCAGTTTTAACAACGACGATTCAGTGGTCACCAACGCTGCTGAGATCCAACTCGGTTTTGGCAACCAGGTCAATTTTGGAAACCAGTTCAGTCGTGGTAACCAAGGCAACAATGGTAATCAGGCTGGTTTTAGCAACCGAGGTTCCAGTGGAGCCAGCAATGCTTACTTGCCACCTTCTGCTAGCCAAAGAGCTAATGGTTTTGGAAGCAGAAATCGAGAAGGCAGTTTCAATGGTAGAAATGGATACCGGTATTAAATAGTACGAAGTTAATAATAAATTATTGAAAATTGATTACGTTCTTTCAATTTGTCCATAGACTATGTAGATCAAAATGGGTAATCCTCACGCCTAACCGGAAGAAATTAGATGTTATTAAAAGGAATGAACGCTTGAGCATTCAAGAAACTGTTGAAGAACTGTTATTGAAGCTAAAATTTACCTGTTTAGTTCGAATTTTTAACTATATGGGTGTAATACCATCAAAATAAAAAAAAATGCTATCATTAAACTAGTTCACTAGCATTAAACGCACACACACACACTCACACATTAATTAGCACACACTCAGCGCTCGAGCGTCGGGCGCTAAACGCTTGTTCTTACAACATTAATTAGGTGTCAGATACGCAACGTCAAGTCTTTTATTCTTTACTAACAAAACCCGGCAGACGTTGACCTGCTATAGAAGTTGATGTGCAGCGCCATCTAGTGGCGAGTTACAACAAAGTCGATAGTATAAAAAGTTCTCTATGAAAAAATATATATATGTGCCAACTTTCATTGTGAATATATATATAGATTAAATTAATTAAATTAAACTAATATAACTAAAGATAGTTAACTTATAGATCACCAGTAATATCTCTACCTACTTATTATAATATACTTTAGTTAAATATAAAGTTTTAATCACAGAACTGGGATTTTCTTGTTAATATAATATACTCCGTGGTTTTAATGCATGGATAAACATTAACAGAGATGGAAAAGCAACTTAAATACACTTAAATAGATGACAGAATAACTCTTATTTTACTTCCAAAAAAATAAAATAATTAAAAATACTACACACACAAATAATAAAAATAAAGTAAAGAGGTACATATACTCATATGTATTTATTACCCGAGTCCTTACCTGTGAAATTGACTTTTTATATGGAAATAATCCTTTTTATTTTTGTATGAAGATTATATATTCAATTAATCGAAATATTGTTCATTATAATCAATGCACTTTAACCATTTTAAAGGAAGTTGATTGATATCTCCGCTATAGATCTCCTGGGGACGGGAATGTTTAGTCGGTACACGTTGTTGATATTGCGTGCCGTCTATGCTGTGTTGCTGCCACGACGGAACTCATATTGGAAAATAACGTGCTTTTTTATCTTCTCCATGGTCGCAAACACAACGGTATCTAAGCTAAAAGTCGTTTGACGGAAAAACAATTGAATATCTGATTTTGAATAGAGAATGTCATAGCTTTAAATTTAAATTAATTTCAATTTGGAATTCCAAGCTGTTTGGCCGTCCGAGCATGATAACTAGATTCAAAGTGGCCACTATGAACAAACGGCAATTTCATAGGTAAGGCCCTAATACGAGTAGATATCCTGCAGTAAAATGTTATGAAATTAAACAATCTTATACAAACAGAATCTTATACAATAGTGCAAGATGCTTACACCTAAGTGTTTTGAACCATCAGCCTGTCTTTCACCATTGCTGGATATAAGCCTCTCCCAAGGCTCGCCACCACTCACGATCTTCGGCTCTCCTCGTCCACCCACTGCTAATGACTTCTAGTGAACTAGTGAACTTCTTCAAGTCTTTGGTCCGCGTGGTCTGAAGAAGTTCTGCGCTGCATTTCCCGGTCAGGCTTGCCAATTTCCCAGTTTTCCACGACCGGACAGATCCTGGGGGACGGGGGGAGAGGGTTGGGCTTAATATTTTTACCATTGTTGCTAATTAACGTCGCAGAACTGCTAACTTAGAAAAAAAACGAATCTTCAGAAACGAAAGTTAAGTTCCTTTGGATCACAAAAAATTACATAAAAGTATAATCTTAGTAAAGTACCTATTTTATAACTTATCTTAAACGAAAACATTTTATATACTATAGCCGGAACAGGTCCAACAATTCGTTGCTTACCTACTAAAGCCGCAACAGGTCCAACAATTCGTTGCTTACCTACTAAAGCCGGAAGAGGTCCAACTATTCGTCGCTAAAAGTATCCTACGGTATTTGCAAGCCATAGGCACTGTCAGCGTATGGTAAGGACACAATTATTGATCTGCATACGTCGAAATGATACGGTACTATTAATTCACAGAGTTCCTAATCCACTATTGTTATATAGCTTCTCTGTATGGACATATTAAAGGTGCTGAGTATGCTTTGAGTGACGTTAACAAGACATTTTATTGTGTAATAAATACAATTAGTTTCAGTTTGAGCAACAATGGCTCGATCGAGTTCTCGAGTACAAATGACAGACATCGCTCATCTTCGTATTCTTTTATAACATTGACTCAGATGGCACGGTTCATTCATAAATTTGTTAAGGGGAGATTGATTTTCTTTAGATTAAATTCAATTACTTTTTTATTTATTTTCCAAACAAAAATTACAAATAATTCCGTCAAACTGTTGTTGGCGAACAATCTCCCATTTTTTTATAATACAACCAGATTACATCAAATTTAATCAAATCCATTTACTTACCATCAAGTGGACTGTATGCTCGACTGCCGCCATTATTCTATAAAGAAAAATGTAAGCAATTTGCCATTATTACAGTTTTGTTTGCAGATAAATAATATATATTTGTTGTGTTTATGTATGTACGAGTATTTATTTGTGATATGTATGAATATGTGAGAGGCATTAACTGTCATTTTTCTTTATGTAATTTTCTTATGTATATTAATTGAGACAAGTTGAATTATTATGTATCTCAGAAAGAGGAAATTTGATAAAGTAGGAAATGCAGTACATTTCAAGGTAGTCTTCCGTGAGTGAGGGGTAACGAGGCCAGTATGCTCTTTTAAAACCTGGATCTTCCATTGATAAGACACAATATTTTCGCCAACAAAATCCAGACCCAAATACTGACTCAACCTTTTCCCTTTCTATTACACAGCTCCAACTTGGCATTCAGAAAGTTCGATACGACGGTGATCTGGATTGTTTACTTTGTTTTGATTTGGATTGTTGGATTCAAGGACTTGTTTCTTCTAAACATCGTGTTCCTCCAATTAGTTACTTACCTGGGCAAGACACTCTACCTCAGCAAGGGTATACCAGTATTTACCTCACATTACCTTATACATAGATATATAGCTCTCAATAATCGGACAATGGGGGCGTTGTTTGCAATGACGTAGTTCCTGCCAGCAGCTCGAATTTCGAAACACTTCGTCTTAGACCTAGCATCGGGCAAGACGTGTATTTTTAGATTAGTTAGTATTTTAGTTGTTAACACGTTCCCAGCGGCACTGATTTATCTGTACTTTCCATTACTGCGTTACGAGACGTTTGAAACCTCGTTCTGAACCAGAGGTTGTAGCGGCACGAGGCTTAGTAAACCCCACCGCCCACAGGAGACAAAAATCCTTTTTTTGGCGCCAAATAAGGCGAATTGTACGGTTTTTGTCGCGATTATTATTATCAATGAGTTGATTAACCTAAATCTGCCGCCGCCTGTGGGCAGATTATTTAGTTTAGATTCGATAGGTAAAATAAAATGTGGGGTCTTATGTACCCCATACCGCACTGAAAAAGGGCAGTTTTTCATATTGTTTAGTGATGGGAAAAAAAATATCGATTTTATTTAATTGTACTTATGGATGCTTTTTATTAAAACAGGTCAAACAATAATATTTTTTGCAACCGATACATTCTGTGAGAATTTTCTTTGCTTTTTTGTCAGCCTCACGACTTGATAAGAAGGTGCGAAGCTTTTTGTAGCATCCTACACATCTCCTCTTCTTTGATCCTTTTTCGAGATGATGTGGATTGTTTGGAGTGGGTTCTGAAAATAAAAAAACTGATTGTGTATTTTATAATATTATATATTGTATTTATACACCACATTTTAAATATACATAGCTGGAATTTATTTATTATATTCCTACATAATTATTTCACTTAGACTGAGTATAATTTGTAAATATTGATTGGAAACTTACCTGTTTTTCAAATATCGGTAATTTTGAATTAGATTTACCACCCAATTCCTCTTCATCATCAATAATATTATTAATTAACTTTCTTCGGCAACGTTTCGACATCTTATTATATCGTCGCGGGGGCAGCGTTCAACGTTTTGCTCAACACTAACCGCGTGAAGCTAGCGTAGGGTGCGGTACGAGGTGTGCGGGGGTACGAGGTGTTCGCAACCTCGTAACGCACTGTATTAAACTTTTATTTATTCAGTGCGGTACGAGGCCTAAAAAATTCGGTATTAAGGTAGGTATACCAAAAAACTCGGCATCAATAGCACATCTCAGATATATAGTTATCTCTTTCTTAGACTGAACCAGACGGAAGTTACGCCTCTCGCACGACAGAGAAGTTTAAGTTTTTCCTTACCGCTATAAAGACGAGACACGGACGAGGTGTTTCAAGCCTCGTTTCGCACTCATCGTGTTAATATAAATTGGGTATAAGGTGATGTGATCCGTTATAGTCTGTGGGTATCGCCGGCCCTTATTACAATAATCTAGAGGTGGTCTCGTCATCTTCTTCTAAGCCTTCCTCGACGACTGTGTTTTGTCTTGACGTGTGGAAAATATAGCATGTTTAAATTTTGTATGGAACCACAGTTAAATTCACATGAGCGAAGCCGCGGGAAACAGGCAATATTTTATTCTATTATTTTGAACGGATTGGGATTTAAACAAACGGTATGTCTCCTTAACACCAAGTTCATAGATCACGGTCCACTAAAAAGTAATTATGGGTCGTATTGATTACTTTTCGAGTTTCCGATCGTGTGCGAAGCGACCTCTCTTCCAACTCCATAAACTATCAATAAAGTTCGAAGAATTCTAGCTTTTATTAAATTAGTAATAAGATACACAACGATGCTAGTAGACTGACAGATTTATAGCGAGCTCTATAGACAATGTGGCTCGTTGTTTTGAAAATAAAAGGTGTCAATTTGGAGTATTTTTGCAATATATACTTAATAATATTATTATCATTTTGACCTTTGTAAGTTTTTTTTTAATTTGGGATGACTCCATAACTTCCGGTATACGGGAGTATGTTAAGGCCAAGCTTATGCCTCCATAATTTATTCCGAGTAAATAGTCATTAGAGCATTTAAACAGCAGTATGCGTTTCCCCATTGTTGGATATAGACCTCTCCCAGGGCTCTTCACCACTTACGATCTTACGCTCATCTCATTCTGTCACTGCAGAGACATTTCTTAACGTAATCGGCCCACGTGGCTGAAGGGGTCTCACACACTGCTGTGAAAAACACGTACACGGTACCTATATGTGGTCACTATTCAAGTATTGGTTTGCCGTATCGACCCATCCGTTCTGTGGCATTATACGATCTACACATTGTCACTTCAGATTGTGTGATCTACTCGTATGTCAATGACTTTCGATGTTTGTCCAAAATACGTACGTCTTTTGGGGAAATACGATACAGTGGGAAATATATTATAATTCAGGGTGATTTTTTGTGACAGAGAGGTAACGTGGCTAGACGAGTGCGCCTCGCGACTGTGAGATTCAGCGTGCACCCTGCCACTCCAATTGGGTTATTATGAACATTTTTATTTTAAAAACACAAAAATTGTTCTCACTGATCATTCGCAATGAATGTACATTATTTTCCCACTATTAGACGTAGAGCTCAGGATCGTGTGACCGGCTGTTAAGTGGTATTGACACTTTTAAGCGATGTGAAAACTTTTAAGCGACCCGATATAACTCCTTTCGACTAACAACACATAAACATAAAAGATGAAGTTGAGTTTATGGTGATAAATTAAGGGCTCCGAATCTGGGAGTCTACTGTGAAAACACAAAATACGAAGTTTCGGCCGATATTTCCGTAGATTCGTACCACGAAAACGTTCAGTACGATATATCGACCCGAACGAAGTTCAATTTACATTTGAAACTACTCGGATCGTACGAGGCAATTCGATTTCTCACGTTCGCTCGATCTCTGGTCGGGCCCGAAACTTCGGAAGCGTAAAATCAGAGTAGACTATGATTTTATCAAGACTTAATTAAGCGCTGATAACGGGGATTATCAGCTGATAACACTAATGTGGGAAGTACAAGAAGTAATTTCCAAGTTGCAAAAAAGTCTCACATAATATAGCGAATAGGTACACGACGAAGGTTTGCGTGTCAACGACACTAAACGTTTCAGACACTGATTGTGCCATTTCAGTCATCATTACGTCTCCAAAATGATTAATTCGCCAATGTTTGTCACCACTAATTACACTTCGGGCCACATAAATGTCAAGGCCAAAAATCTTAAACTAACAATAATGTTATGAAATCATAAAATAAATACTCTTAATAACTTGGTTAGGCGTTTGACAGCAACAATTAGGGTTCTGTCACGCGGTCCGTCGGTCTGTCACGTCTACACGTACACCAAAACAGTTATTAGAGGTTAATTTTAAGGATGGTATAAATAACATTTTTTGATGAGACACGACACACATCTACAGCGAGTCCTGTTGTGGACGCATCAAGATGAATCTTCTGGTTGGTATTTTATTTGGTTCGCAGTGTAGTGCGGTTAGGATTATAAGTGAAAGCTAGTGTTTAATGCGACAATTGTAATGACAATAGACAGTGTGATCAAAGTTATATATCGTGGGTGTAACAAGGAAGACATTTATGTGGAATATTATGTTCAAACATCTATGCATTGTGTCTCTTTCAGAACTAAAGGAATCTAAGAATGGTTTATTTTGTGATTTGTGAACATATTATTTATTGCACTGATATTCATTTTCATTTGTTATTATTAAACATATTATTATTTTTCCTCTATTGCTGGACATGGGCTTCCTCATGCATATTGTTTAGTGCATGACCTCAAAACGTCACCTGGGCGAAGTGGGTTTTCGAGTCCACTCCTTTAGAGGTGACATTATAGTTTCTCGGGACTTATGGTAGCGGCTTTGTTATCCCTTAATCGTCATTTACGACACTTACGAGAAGAGAATGGTGATCTTCGAAAGTTGGTCGACATCACATGACCAAACATCGATTAAAATATTACAATTGAAAAATCACCTAAGCTACAAATTCTCCAATAGTCGTTTAGCGCTGAATCGTTTCTGTCAATAACAACAGCGTTAATGTTTTTAAATTTTGCTTTGTTTACCTTTTCAGTTACTTTGCCTGGGCATAGGCCTCGTAGCCTCTGATAAGCTAGACCGGACCTATCTACCACCACCTGGATCTAAGTTCTCAGGCGGAAGCCCGGGGGATATCCAGGTCCCATTTGAATTCCCCAAAGAACTTTACTCTACGACCGTAAGACCAGTTCAAATTGGAAGCAATGGATTACCAACCCTCGGAGATTCAAGGATTGAACTAGGAATCAATAGAGGTCTGGGACAGCCAATTGAGTCGTCAAGAAATATTCAGTCAACACCAAAAACCCCTTTCTCTCATTTCAAAACTTCACCAACAGTACCTACCACGACTACGTCATATGCTTTTACTCAGACTACTACTATTCCTCCTTTTGATGGTTACGAAACTACTACCGGAGCGTTTAGCTCAGTCATTCCAGGCTTTCCAACCACTGGATCTTTAGCAGAAATGCATTACCAACAACCAGGCTCGATCTATACTCAGACAAGTCTAGGACCTTATAATGGGCAAACACAATTTCGTCCTGAATTCACACAGCCTTATAACGGATCTCAAGATTTTAATCAACAAGTTCAAGGTCAACGTGCTGGTCAAGGCTCTAATATTGCTGCCCAAATTCCAACTGAAGGACATGTATTTAGCAAATCTGGATATCCTCAAACTAATGAGCACGAATTTAATAAATATAAACAACAACGTCCAGGTGTCACGAGAGATTTTACTAGATACCCAGAATCTCAGTATGCTGTTATCCAACCTGGATCTCCCATTAATAAGACACAAGATTTTCGCCAACAGAATCCAGCCCAAAATATTGACCCAACCTTTCCCCCTTCTATTACACAGCCCCAACCTGGCTTTCAGAAAATTCGATACGAAGGTGATCTGGATAATATTCAAGGAGTCGTTTCTTCTAAACCTCGTGTTCTCCCAATTAGTTACTTACCTGGGCAAGACACTTTACCTCAGCAAGCGTATACGCAACCTGACGTTAACAAACCTTCTTATAGACCGAATCAATATCAAGGCAAAGATGAAAGAATACCAGTTAAGCAATATCCATCTTCAACAAGAAATGAGTTAGAAGCATCTAGGGGCATAATTTCAGAGAACATTCAAAGACCTGATACTACTGTATCTCCATCCACTTTCTCTCCTGGATTTTCTTTCCAGCCTGGAGTAACATCAACTACGTTTTCTTCATCCCCCCCATCTAGAGGCTATTTCACTACCAATGTTCCTACCCTTGCACCATCTCCTTCAGGAGTTTCATATCCCCATGCATCTACTCACGGACCAACAAAAGAACCAGCTATTTCGGGTATATACCCATCGATAACAGGGGTGACAAACAAACCATTAGACACTGCAGGATACCCTAGCATTTCAGGAGAAGGATCACCAAATCAAGCTATGGAGTATACCACTACCCAACAACCAGTCTTCCCCAACCAGCCATCATTTTTCAAAGAAAACCAGACCCCTCTTCATACCGGTATCCATAAAATACAGGTACCAGGTACATCCAGTGTGGAAGCTACTCCTCCTGAAAGTTACTCTAATATTCCAACATCAGATTTTGCTAAACGACCTTCCCATTCCGGAGTTCGTACTTCTTATGTAAATAGTAATCTAAATCAGCCATCTCTTTCGGATGGTTATCCTAACACTCTGCTACCAGGGTCTTCTAATCAATCATCAGGTCCAGGAGTTTATCCTACTATAACAGCACCAGGCTTTTCACACCAAGCTTCTGCGGGATATCTAGCACCAAGTCAATCTCTTTCCGGTTATCCTAGTACGCCAGCCCCAAGCTTTGCGAACCAACCATTGCCTTCTCAAGGTGAGTATTCTAATGCATCTCAGCCAGGATCACTATTTGCAACAAAGGGATTTCCTATCTCCCCAGTATCAGGTTCACTAAACCAGCCACCGATTTCAGGAGGTTCTCTAACCACATCAACTCTTGAATCGACAAATATTCCATTTTCTGGAATTCACTCTACTAGCTCCCCAACAGATATTCCTGCCGGCATTACTATCGTACCTTCATCAGGTTCACAATACCACCCAACTTCCGGAGACTTCTTTAGCACTCCCAGTCCAAGCTTTATAGACCAACCAGCTGTTTCCAGTAGCTATCGCACTACTTCTAGACCAAATTCATCAGGAGGACGACTTCTTCCTAATGCTCATCCTTCAACTCCAGGACTAAGTTTATTGGGTCAAGGACTTTCGCCTGCTATTGGTAAACATCCTGAACGTCCTCAATCTGAAGATGACAGGAACGCCGCCATTATTAGCTATGAAAATGTTATCACTCCTGATGGTTTTGCGTACAGTTACGATACTACAAATGGAATCCATGCCGATGTAACTGGAACAGCAACTGATGGGGTTAAAGCTAAAGGGGGTTATTCTTATACTGGAGACGATGGAAAAGTCTACACGGTCACTTACTCTGCTGATGAGAACGGATTCCAACCTCAAGGTGATCATTTACCTACGCCCCCACCAATTCCTAATGCTATACTAAAAGTAATAGAGCAGAATGCCAAAGAAAAGGAATTAGGAGTTTTTGACGACGGTGAGTTCAATATCTTTGTTCATTAAAACACTTTGTTTAAATATAGCATGAAATCTTTTATGGATTATGTCATTTATTTTTTCTGCCCGTAAGTATGTCTGAAAGTGTTTTCATTCAAAAACTTAATTTAATTTATTTATTTCAGGATTGTATGACGATGTCAAATACGGACACAATAAATATCAGGGTCTTATCAAGAATTACAAGCAGCCAAAATATGATAGTCCTACGTCGAATATTCCTGAAACTCAGGATCGTGGATTAAGTAGAGACGATAGAAAAAAATATGGTCTTCACGTCGAAGGAAAACCTGTTTCTTCAGCAAAAGAAGATGAAGCCTTTATTGACGAAGAAATGCAATATGATAACAGCATGAAACAAAAAGAAAATGAAAATAGCAGGCCTATTAAACTTACATCTTCCAGGCGTCCTTACACCAAAGGAAGAGGTGAGGATAGACCTAGATTCACTGATGCAGACAGAATGATTTTGGATAATAGAGGCAAACCAGGTATGTTAAGAAACGAAGACTCGAACATCTTTGGTAAACCTAAACAAGAGGGTTCCAGATACCCAGATACTTCTACTGTTAATAAATATTTACCAGGATCTTCAAAAGATAATAATATTGGTTTAGAAGTTGCTGATAATGAGAATCCTGAGGGTGATAAATACATTGAATCTCAAGCTACCGATGTAGAAAACTTAGATATTGGAAGATATCGTCCTACACATCATAGCAGGTTACCTGTTAAAGCTGAAAATAAATATGGGAATGTCTCGCAATATATAAGGAGGCCTGGAGAATCTAGAACAGAACAAAACCGTCTGTTACAACGCAGACCTTATAGTAAGAAACCTGTAAATGAAGAATACGAAGATAATACAAAATATATTATTCAACAAACAGGGTTACATGGACGAGAGCAGTACAAAGGCAAACCTAAAGAATTTAGCAAATATGACCATAGTGGAAAGGAAATTCCAAAAGTTCCCGGTGATAATGAAGATGAACGTTATGGAATATCTGATCACGGTCGTGTAAAATTGCCATCCTTTGAACGGAATCGTGTAGTTCGTCCTCAAAGTCCAACTTCGTATCATTCAGGCATTGATGGCATTGAGCATGACAGAATCCAAGAACAAGGATACGAATACAAACCCCCGCAAAGGAAATTCTTCACGGAAACTACCACATTTCCTTCACCTTCTTCTGCGATCAAAGAAGTCGTTCCAACCAGTAGACCATCACAAACTGATATCTCTTACGAGAGGACGAATTTAAATGACGAAAACGGTAAACCATTTATGACTCCTAACGTATCGCGCGAAGAAGATACCACCGAAAATGAGTATGATACTAACATCCCTTCAACTGATTCCCACAAACTTGGTAAAGTTAGACCAGTAGATCCAGGTCGACATGATAGTACAAGTAAAGGAAATGCTCCAGAATATAACAAGGAAGAAGCTTCTGATCAAGACATTAATGATGACAGAGTAACTCCAACAAGAGTTCCAGCTTCGGAATTTTCAAGAATAGACACAACACGCCGACCTTCTTATGAAACTAAAGGTAAGCCTTCAGCTGATCAGGATTTTGAATATGGCAAACCAGGTGTGTCACAAGAAACTCTTCGACCGGGACAGAAAGATGTCAGTCAGTATCCAGATGCCGATGGCACTAAAAGACCTAGATATTTCTCAACATCAACAACCCCTATGCCTTCACGAGTATCTACACGATATGACACCACTCCACAAGACTCTTATAAAACAACATCTCGATATTCAACAACATCCAGACCCTTGGAAACTTCTAAAACTCCCGACTATTCTATTGAAACTTTTGCACCTGGTAAGACTACAGATTTTATAAAACCTGGAAAATCTTCGCAAAGGCCGCTTTCCCCAGATCATAGTAAAGAAACGACGTCTCAAGATCATGTACCAAGTACTACATATAGACCTAATTACACGATTGTTCACAAGCCAAAATCAAGTGCTTCCAGCATAGTTGTCGATGCTCATGGAAGACCAATCGCTACTGAACAACTTGACACACCGTCGGATACCAATGTTCCAAGAACTGATCAGCCATCTTGGGATGATATTAACCAAGGTCAAGGATATCAACCTGGATACGGACCATCTGTGACTAAAGACTCAAGAGTGCCTTCTAGAGAAAGGCCAGAGTTTGAACAGTCTTATCCATCTGTTAATGTCCAAGGTCAACCTGACACAAGATTTGAAGAGAATATTGAGAAAGGTCACGGAGATCCCTCATATCCAAGTTCTTACAATAAGGTTAAGGGAGAAGACTTCAGTGGTCCTAAACAACATCAGAGATTCGATCCGAAAACTGGCTACCATTATAAATAGATATTTACACATAGACAATTTATTTATTTTGACGACTGTATAAGCGAGCAATTGTAAAACAATAAAAAATATATTTTAAAATGTTACTTTTGTTTCACGGATTTTTTTCTATTCTTTTTTAAATGATTTAAAAGATCCGATTATATTATGACCCCATCCCTACCCGTGGATGTCATAAAAGGTGAAAAAGGGACCAACTCTAAAAGAGTGGACTCGCCAACACGTTTGCTCAGCGGCAGGGTGGCGTTTTACGGCTATCGATCCTTCATGCACAAAATAATGTGCACGAGGGGGGCTAATGTCCAGCAGTGGATACTGAAAGCATTACTTGCATTGCATTACATTTTGTTTTATTTATTAAAATGCTCATGTAACAACAGAGAACAGTGATGATCGTAGGTCGAATCCAAATTCATAGTCCGTAGTCGTTAGTAAGCAAAGTATCACAAAATTCGTAGTCCGTAGTCGTTAGTAAGCAAAGTATCACAAAATTCGTGGTCCGTAGTCGTTAGTAAGCAAAGTATCACAAAATTCGTAGTCCGTAGTCGTTAGTAAGCAAAGTATCACAAAATTCATAGTCCGTAGTCGTTAGTAAGCAAAGTATCACAAAATTCATAGTCCGTAGTCGTTAGTAAGCAAAGTATCACAAAATTCGTAGTCCGTAGTCGTTAGTAAGCAAAGTATCACAAAATTCATAGTCCGTAGTTGTTAGTAAGCAAAGTATCACAAAAAATGTCATAAATGCATATATTATACCTATAAAAATATTCACGTATAATTAACCTGTTAATAATAGAAATCGAAAAACCGCAGTTCGTGTACAAAACCTCCCGCTATAAGAGCAAATCTGGATCCTGCAGTGGGACGTTATGAGCTAATATATTTTAAATCAGCATATTATATCTAAAATACGAGAGAGTCAAAAGTACGCTGAGTTGTTTCGAGAAAAGGATCCAGTGTTCGGTAGTGCGGCGAGCCTTGGCGGGGTCACTGCCGTACCCCCTGGAAATGACGATGGCTATCGTCCCAATATAGAACCTTGATCTCCCCTTATAGGAGGAGGTTCAGGGGCCGTACGTTAGTTCTTCGAGGGGTTAGTCCATCTCAATTAATTTTTAACCCCAAGGCCAATTACATAGCTTTAACCGAAAGGTTTTTAGCCGTACTTTAACCGAAAGTACATAGCCATAATTTTGAAACCACTAAAGAGTTTTGACCCATCTATGAACATAACCTAGATATAGACTTTAACTCAACGACGTAAAGGTCAATATTAGTCTGATAAGTATATAACAATACAGCTAAATATAACTATAATGATACGTATCCAATAAAGCTATGAATTTGCCATGAAAAATGAAAACTAAGTTTCACCTTTGGAATAATATCGAACTTTTTTTTATATAGAATAAGGAGGCAGACGAGCATACAGTCCACCTGATGGTAAGTGGATACTGTAGTCCATAGACATACGCGATACATGCCAACATCAGTCCAGAATGACAAACGTTGGCACGCCGCTGGATGCGAAATGGATTGGGAAAATGGGGAGGGATGCGATAGGATGCGACGGGAATGGGCTCTGCCATATTTCAGTCACTACCGAAACACGTACGTACATTGAGGAAATACGATAAAGTAGGAAATGCTGTACATTTCAAGGTAGTCTTCTGTGAGAGAGGCTGTGTGGCTGTGGGAATGCAGCATGCACTCTCCCCCCACAAAAATCTCCATAAAACTGGTTCACAATATAAAACTTACCTAATAATAATAAATATCTTTAATACGAGTACAAGACTGTTCTACCAATCTACTCTATATGTATGACAAAGATACTAAATCAGCGCTATGTCATGACACAAAAAGGAAATACATCCATAAAGAATGAATACTTTAGCAGCACTCATACAAAAAGCTTTACTGGAGTGAATCAAAGAGCAATCGAATCAAACAGTTTGGAGCGAATTTAAATATAGGTTTTCATTAGCAGCCTATCTCTTAGGAATTCACTACCAAGAAGATTGGGTACAGGGCAATATTAGAAAGAGTATTATTACAACGTGCCCTAGGTTTTTAGGGAGATTTCTTTGACTACGTCACTACAAAAAAAAATTAAGTACTTACCTACTTTTAAAAAAATAAATAATAACAAAAAATATTAAATAGATAGTGGTATGAGAATATAATAACAAATTTAATAAATAATAACAAAAAATACGATTCGTATTGAGAGTTTTATGAGTACCATTAAGTACCATATGTACATATTTTATTTATTTATATGTGTACATTTATATGTTATATGTGAAAAAGCTTTCTCACGCTGACCACCCACTAGTCACAGATTATGTTTCCAGAAACTTTAAGCGGTAGGTTATTTACATTAAGAGTATAAAAAATAATAACGATCAGTTAGAACTTATATCAGAACAGAAGCTCCATCTAGCAGAAGCGATAAAAACTTTTAAGTTTATCTATGAGATCCAAGTTCGCGACCGTGACTTCACACCTCTCGCATTGACCCACATAGCACGAGAAGAGCTTAATAATGTATCGATATGTCGACAGATGGCGGTACTGTTTTTTATTAATTTCTCATATTCATATTTGACAATTAATATTTGGCTAAACATATCACTAATCCGAATGCCGATTTGTCTGCCATGTAATAATAGTTACAAGGATTTTATTGCAAGTTAATCATTTATATATTTATTTGTGAATAAATCTACTGCAAAAGAGAGAAATAAGTAACTGAAACATATAAAAGAAAAAGAAGTCTATAAGTGAAAAACTACAGTTAAAAAATGCGTGTGTATGTTGGTGAATTTGTGCAAATCTAAGTATAATAATAAGATAACATTGTTTACGATTCACTGCATTACATCTTGGCGTCATTTGTTCAGCTGCAAATCAGCGCTGCGTGTCATCAGTCATCAACTCATCACTGATACACAGCTAAAGCTGAGCTGAATGCCTGTTCAGGGCAGTCCTAGGACACACGGACTGTAGAATCTGCACATGTTTTTCTTTTCTCTTTCTTAAAATTTCTCTGGTGTTATGTGTTCAAATATGTATGTTTGTCCTGTCTTATGTAACTGTAGTGTCGTATAACTGTTATCTGAATAAACGTCTAATCAATCTATCTATTATGGTATGGGCCATTTTACGGACTACCATATACTATGCAATAGCGTCAACATATGTCTCTACACTGCTGGATATAGACCTCTCCCATGGCTCGCCACTACACACGATCTTCTGGTATTCTCATCCAGCCGCCACTGGCATACTTCTTCATGTGGTCGTTCCAATTGGCCTATACCGTCAGTAATAACGAATATTGTCACATGTATAGCCAAATGTTGGCATGTATCGGGGATGTTTATGAGCGATAATATCCACTTACCATCAGGTGGAGCATAAATGTCTCGTGTAGCCTTAGAAATGGGAGAGTAGTATAAAAGAGTATAAGAATTATATAGTATAAATCAAGAAAGAACGCTTCGAAAAGAGCTTTCACAAGTACGGCACGCTCTTCTCACGATTCCATCAGAATAACCGCAGGATTGGTAGTGCCATAGGAGATGGAGGGTTATCACCGGGGCATCGACTTGAGGACTCTCATATCGATGCACCAGGTGGATTGTCTCCTCATTTGCCACCTCATTTCGAATATTCTGACCTTTTTTTTTACAACTGAATAAATTATAATATAGATAAATGTTTCTGACACTTGTCCAAAGATATTGAAGCGCCTGTTTTGCAAAAAGTGAGGCTAAACAAAAATGTTGCTACTTAAAAAATAATTAACGGATCACTCATTCAAGACGAGTTATCAATTTACGAATCAAACCATCAAAAAATAACTAAGGGCGCTTCCACACATGACAATTTCTTTATCTATTTATATTCCTTATTTGTAGTTTGAAAGAAATAAATAAACTCATAACTGTCAAATAATTTGAATTATTTAATTTCTACATAGGTATAATATAATATACTAGCAACTAGCTTCGTCCAGATGGCATAACAATTTCTTAAGAAAACCAAACAACATAATATGCCCAACCGAATTAAATGAGCTTCATAAAAATGGAAGAATTTTGAAAATCAATCCAGAAGCTTTTAAATTCACTTCTTATATGTAGGTATATAAACAAATAAATCAAACAAATAACGATATCCGAAAGTCGAGTCGAGTGGGCCAGATGGTATTCCTGCAGTGGTGCTCAAATTTTGCGCTCCCGAGTTATCTCCGGTGCTTACGCGACTCTTTAGGCTCTCATATTCCACAAAAAGCTTCCCGTCACCATGGAAGGTAGCTCATGTTCACCCTTTGCCTAAAAAGGGTGACCGCACCGACCCGGCCAACTATAGGCCAATAGCGATCACCTCCCTCCTCTCCAAAGTGATGGAGCGTGTTATAAACACACAGCTCCTTGGGTACCTAGAGGATCACCAGCTGATTACCGACCGTCAATATGGATTTCGCCATAATCGCTCGGCTGGTGATCTTTTAGCGTATTTTACACATCGCTGGGCTGACGCCCAGCGAGAGAGTAGAGGCGAGGCTCTGGCTGTAAGCCTAGACACTGCGAAAGCTTTTGACCGGGTATGGCACAAATCCCTGCTTTCCAAGTTACCATCTTTCAGGATACCCGAGGGACTATGCGAATGGGTTGCCAGTTTCCTGACTGGATGGAGCATCAGAGTCGTTATCGATGGTAGCTGCTCCGACACCATGTCTATTAACGCTGGAGTCCCGCAAGGCTCCATGCTGTCTCCAACTCTGTTCCTTCTGCATATCAACGACCTGTTGCAAATTGGTGACATACGTTGCTATGCGGGTGACAGCACTGGAGACGCCTTGTACAGGGGCCGCGCCAACATCCCTCGAGTCGGAGTGGAAGAGAGTCGCGCCAGGCTTGTGTCTGAAATCGAAGACTCTCTAAATCTAGTCTCGATTTGGGGTTCCCTGAACCTAGTGGATTTCAACCCCAGTAAGACGCAAGTCTGTGCATTCACCGCTAAAAAAAACCCTTTTGTGGTAGCACCTCGCTTTCAGAGCATACTTCTTAAGATCTCGGAGAGTATTGGGATCCTTGTTGTCGACATTTCCAGCAAAGTCGAATTTAGGGGTCATCTGGAAAGTAAGGCCAAAATGGCCTCCAAAAAGTTCGGTGTGCTGAACAGAGCGAAGCGGTACTTCACCCCTGGGCAACTCCTAATGCTTTACAAAGCTCAGATGAGGCCCCATATGGAGTATTGCTCACATCTCTGGGCCGGCGCACCGAAATACCAATTAGACCCATTTGACTCCATCCAACGACGTGCTGTTCGTATTGTCAACGATCCCACTTTCACGGGCAGTTTAGAACCCCTCAGCGTTCGGAAAGACGTTGCATCTCTCTGTGTGTTCTACCGCCTGTACAATGGGGAATGCTCTGAAGAATTGTTCAATATAATTCCCACCTCGGGTTTCTACAACCGCACCTCCCGTCACAGAAGTGCGGTCCATCCGCATTTCCTAGATACGGAGGTGTCGCGTACTGTTCGGTCCAAAAATTATTTTATATCGCGAACCCGTAGGCTGTGAAACGAACTGCCTCAAGAGGTCTTCCCATTAAACTACGACATGGGGTTCTTCAAGAAAGCTGTGAATAGGGTTTTGCAAGGTCGGCGGCGCGCCCGCATACCCCCTGGTGTTGCAGGTGTCCATGGGCGGCGGTAACACTTACCATCACGTGAGACCGCTTGCTCGTCCGCCCTCTTCTCTTTATAAAAATAAAAAAAAAACTGGCATTCTCTCTGTAAAAAGAGATATACTAATATTGTAAAATATTAGTATGATAAAACACTATTTTTTTAATTTTCTATACTACTAATATAAAATGTTAGTATAAATAGTACATCATAAAATGAGTACATCATTGTTACCCCTTCTCGAGGAGCGAAAAAGCTCAAAAAGAATTTAAACTCAAATTATAGGAGGTGCGAAACTTAAGGGTGGGAGGGAATTCCTCTCCGCTGAATTTCCCTTCTTAATACCACTACTGGGGGATAGGTACCTCACTGCTGGGGATAGGTCTCTCTCTGCCACCACACTTGGTGTTTCGCTTCTCTCATACAGCTACTATAGGCGAATTTCTCTAAGTCATCGGTCCACCTGGCCAAACGCTATCCCACGCTACGTTTCCCGGTACATGGCCTTCATTTGAGGACTCGTCAACCCTATCGTTTATCAGTCCCGCGGTAAATGTGACCTGCCCATTGCCACTTCACCTTACTGATTTTTTAAGCTATATTTATATCTTTGCTTTTTTCCAATTGGAAAAAAACCAGAGCTACTCTTACTCTTACTTACTTACTTAACTTACTCTTACAAATCTATACAAAGCTTACTTGACCAAAAAAACAAAAAAAACGAATGAACAAAAAACTATCAATTCAACATATCAATCTCTCATCAGTTCATCACTTATATAAGGCAAGATTTTTTGTTTGTCTGACTTTTTGTTTGGTCATAATAGCCATATAATAGCTAGGGTCAAAGGGGCCTAGATTATTACAGATCCGGATCTTGACTACCCAAGGCCAAGGTTAATAACTCAAAAACACAAGGGCGTCCTTCACGTATGATTAAATTTGAAAATTACGTAAGTATTACCACAGTGACCTAATTTTAATTACAACCCGCTGTCATAATTACGCCGAATGGGTGGGTGTCCACAACTCAGCTACAAGGCCGCCAGGATCCCACAGCACTGATTTTAAGCTAAAAGCCTGCTATAGCTATATGGTGCTGATATCTGGACGTTCATAAGAATAAAATTCATAAGACATAAAAATAATAATAATAGTACATTGTTACCCTAGGGGTGAAAGTGACTTATTTCAGTCCCGAGACTGGGTTTGGTGCCCGAGCGCAGCGAGGGCGCCACTAGGTCGAGGGACTAAATAAGTCCTGAACCCCTAGGTAAACACTGTGCTATTCATTACGAATACAAGGAAAGTAAAAATAAAACTACTAATTGGCAAAATAAAAAATGAATGAATTTTATTTCATAAATCAACAACTTTGGTGAGATATTTATTAATGGAGTGGCTGTATAGGAAGTTAGATCATGGTTACATAGAAATGTGAAAATAGCTCTTTTTTTTTCTTAATTTTTCCGTTGTCTGTCAGTTGAAAACGCTCACCCTAGGGTGTATTGGGCTATTTTCACTTCGCTCCACAGGCAATTTCGGACCTACTTTCAGAGTATGAGTAATGAAAATACTATTTATTGCATACAAATAGTGTTGCATACATCTAATGTAAATTCCAGGTGCATTAACACGGAATTATTTTTTTACGTTGTGCACATAGTTACTATTTCTTGTATACACTTATGTTTATTACTGAAGAATGTACCTATTAGTGTAACGATTGCCCGTGGACCAAGCAATAAAAATAAAATAAATTTAATCCAAAAGTCCAGGATTTAAGAAGCAT
Organism: Sesia apiformis; assembly: GCA_914767545.1. Classification (NCBI taxonomy): domain Eukaryota; kingdom Metazoa; phylum Arthropoda; class Insecta; order Lepidoptera; family Sesiidae; genus Sesia; species Sesia apiformis. The sequence continues at coordinate 2,561,270 of OU611964.1, forward strand.
TTCACAAATACGCGCAGAAAATATATAAAAAACGAATTTAAATCAATTTAAACTTGACTTTTTGGGGAGAGGAGTTGGAAAATCTAAGTCAAAAATGAAGAGATTTTAGGACGTATTTTATCCATTAATTATTAAAATGTGAAAAGAGAAGGATTGGAAATAATGGAAATGCACGAGAATAATGATATAATATCAATTCATTAACATCAGCTGCTGTTCTGTGTCTAAATATAGTATAATAATAATAATAATAAATACTCTTCATTGCATTAAAATAGTTATTACATGTGCACAAATAATAAATAAAAGGGATATAGGTAGTGCAAAATGATAAATATAATAAGATATTCATAATTATAAAATACATAGTTATAATCTAAAAGTATGTGTGAATAGCTGTGTATGTACCATATCAATAGCTCCAAAAGGATAATGTAATTTAAATATATATATATGTATATGTATATACGAGTAGATAAAATAGAATCAGTGGCCAGTCTCATTCTATATTTTGTATTTGCTTTTTTATGTGCAATACTTCCAATTTGCGCTCAAATGATCAAAATAACCATGTTGTAAAATCTAAATATAATTTATTTCTATATTCAGTTGTGTTTCATTTTCATACTAGTTTCAGAACAAGAACTATCAAGTTTTTTTTGCATTTAACTTAGTGGTAACAGCCTGAGTTTTTTTCTAGTTTGCCTCTCTATTTGTAGTCAAACTCTATGTAAATATAAAACTGTTTCATCTTGAGAAAAATTCAAGGAGCTTCACTACAGATCTAAGGCTATAAGCACACTCGATACATTTAGCATCGGGGATCGGCGGTTTTGCGACTGCATCGTTGCTGTATCATGTTACGGCGACTTTCAGCGTACGACCGCCGCCTCATAATACAGTAACTTTACGACTGCACCAATAATGAACATTTTAGTGTATAAATCTATATTTTTTTTATTGTTTTTTATGGGCGAAGGCCGCAGACGAGCATACAGTCCACCTGATGGTAAGTGGATACTGTAGCCCATAGACTACCGTGATACATGCCAACATTAGTCCAAAATGACAAACTTTGACACGCCCCCGAATGTGCTGCCTACCTTTGGAGATATATGGATTTGAAGAAAGGGTTGGGAAAATGGGAATGGGCTCTGACACATCTCACTCACTACCGAAACACGTACGTACATTAGGGAAATAAGATAAAGTGGAAATGCAGTACATTTCAAGGTAGTCTTCTGTGAGAGAGTGGTAACGTGGCCAGTCGAGTGCGTCCAGCGGCTGTTGGATTGCAGCGTGCATGATAGAAATGAAGAAAGATATAAATCAATCTGTAAATAAAGAAAAAATAATATAAGTAACGAAGGTGAAATGACTGAGAGCAGATAAATTGAAAGCGTTCTTTTAAATACTTAGGAGCTGAGTATGCCGAGTAACTTAGGAGGTTATTAAAGAGTATGCCGTAGTGAAGGGAAAGCATATTAGTATTCCGTCGAAGGCGAATTGGGAGCCAATTGAGCTGTCAGCGAAACTAAGGCCAAATATCAAACAAATGCAAAAGTTTTGAAGACGCTCAACATTTATTTAGTTGATCCTCATTCGGATCAGTATAACAGAGGTCATCATAGTCAAGGAGAAATAAATGTAAATTTTGTGTCAACACAATTCTGGTGTCATATGGCAGGAAGTACTTGTAACGTACACGTACGAGTAGTCTCCTCAAAGATGCCATAGTAGAGAACATCCTCCTTGCTTACCTAAGCAACTTGTAGACCCCATGATAAGTGTCTGTCAATTTTTATTCCTAAATACTTGACCTCACGACTAAAAGGAATAACAACCCCGTTAAAAATCGTGTGGAAGTAGCATTCAGTCTATCCTTGCGATGAGTTTCGAGCTACCTACAATAAATAATACATTGGGGTTTTTGATGGATTCACATCGAGACGACTGACACGACTCCTCTTCACATTCGTATTTCAGTTTAGTTTCTAGTTTTCTTTCCGTGCTTATAATAAACATAGAATATCTTTAACAAAAAATAAGTAATTAAATATTAACATGTTTGTTACAAATAATTCAGTACTAATAATTTAATAATTATCACTAATTACTAAATATTGGAGGCCGCTGACCAGCAAGTTTGTAATTAATTAAATAGCAAATCATAACAGAGACGTTGAGCATTGCATTTGCACCGGGTACAAATTTAGAAGAGTACATAGTTTTCATTTAAGGTGTAAAAATAGCTAATAAACGTTTCATGTAACAAGTAAATACAATAAAATAAAAAATAAACGTTATTGTTTTCAAATCTTGGAAATCAATGTGAAAATGCATTTCCTTGTCGAAAATGCATGAGTCGCTGCATTATTAACGCGAATAGAGTTATATCTACTCATGAGCGACTAAGCCGAGTAAGCGTTAAAAGTATCGAGTGTGTTTATAGCCTAATAAGTTTACATCACTCACTAACACCCACCGCCATTTATCAGTGGCACGCAATCCGCCTACCCAACACGCAATTATGAATTATGATCGAAGCTATATTTATTTTATAAATGAGGCTCAGATTTGTGGGCGATGTGATCAGATTCTTATTACGATACAATTATACTTTTATTGTAACGTATTTATTACATTTGTAACATTACTTAAATTGTAACGAAATTGTAAATCAAGTCTATAACGAAAGCGATGATCAGGATTTTGAACGGTCGGCGGCGCACACGCATACCCCTTGTGTTGCAGGTGTCCATGGGCACGGTTGCTCGTCCGCCTACTTCACTATAAAAAAAAATTAAAAAAATAGATTTCCTCTACCTGTTTTCCGTAATAATCGCAACCAACCTGTACATGCATTCCCCGATGCATACCTTGAATGCTCAAGAGCTACAATTCCCTGTGCGCAACAGACAGTGATATCGATATTTTTTATGACAAGAGTAGAATGCTTAAAAGTAAAATTTTGCAAGCATGGACACCCTTGCCTAATTTTTCCTTTTTCTTTCTGTTTTTCGTTTTTAATTTTCTTTATTTTCTCTTTTTTCATTCATTGCATGCATGTCTGTATGCAGACGAGTATACAGTCCACCTGATTATAAGTGGATACTGTCGTCCATAGACACTCGTGATACATGCTAACATCAGTTCAGAATGACAAACGTTGGCACGCCTCCGGATGCGCTGCCTACCTTTGGAGATGTAGGAATAATTGTAAAAACCTACATATTATCCATACCAGTGTGAATTTTTCCCTTATTCGAGAGTCCTGATCTTTGCACTATTGCCTATGCAATTTTCTTTGGAATAAATCTACTATCGATACGAAGATGGTCTGTCTGCTCATCTGCCAGATTATTATTATAAGAAGAAAATGGGAAAGGCGGGGCACCGCCCTCCATCATCGTGTGGTTCTTCCGTACTTCCTTGACAAAGACTCGTTGCGTATAGTGCGATCAAAGAGTCACTGTGAATCCGAAAGTTGTGGAATGAACTGCCAGATTAGATTTTTCCGTTCCGCTACGCCATGGGGCTCCTCAAGAGAAACTGTAAACAGGTTTCTGCAAGATCAACGCCGCACCAATCAGAGGCCATGTCCTGATATTGTAGGTATCCATGGGCGGCGGTGAACACATATGGCTCGCCTGTTCGTCTGCCGTCTATTCTAAAACTACTCTAAAAGAGCTCCATAATAAGGGCTGAGGTTCAATCTCACGACCTAAAGAACATGAATCGAAAATACCCCTAAGCTATCACCGCTCTTTCAAGTTAGTTAGTCAAACAATTTCAATTAATCAAAACAAACACATCTATAATACAGACGAGATCTGTATCTAAATGTCAAGGTTGTGCACCTTGTACTATTGTAGTGCTGTATTTGAAGTTCTTGACCCTAGACCCTGCCATATATAGAACCGCATTCTGTGCATTGTTCGAAAAACGATATACTCAAATTTTAAATTGTATCTGCTACAAATATCAGACGTAATTTAAAATTTGAACTTCAAAGCATGTTTGAATCAAGTTGTAATATTTGCGTATTACGAAATATTCGTAACTTTAAGAGCTTTATTCTCACGACAATAAGGTGTAAGTATGAAATTTTCAACTGTATCAGGTCTAATTGAGAACGAAACTGATCCGTTCGTCTCATCAAAACTAAAATTACGCATGTCATCCTTCAACCATACAAAAAGTTGTGTTTATTTCAATGCGACGTCATGTGGTGAGGTTTCGGAGTTCAAATTCTGGTAATCATCACTTAGTTCCTAAGAATTTAGCGTTTGAACTTACCGACAAAGGTAAATAACTTGAAAAAAATATTTGAAAATCCGGAGTTGAAAACAAACAAGCCAGCCCTAGGCCGATCGATCATTTATTTATTTATTATGTACTGGTATTTATTTAATAATTTATTGTACACACACAACATGAAATAAATAAAAACATGTACAAAAAGCAAGCTTATCTCTCGCGAAGATTTTTTGCAGCTGATCTGTATTTTACAGGCGATCATTCCGGCGCGCCCAGTTGGGTTCACCCGACTGGCCGAGATGCACCTTCAGGGAGGGAGTGAGATTGATTTACCGGAGGCCATTTCCCATCTCGTCGTATGTCATCAAGTAAAGAGAATAATAAATAAAAGAGACAAGAGTTTCCTGTCAATGCAATCCAAAGGTAGTCCTTGCATCCGTTAGCGTATCAACATACTTTGTCTCTCTTCACTGATATTGGTATGTATCGCGGATGTGCACATCATTGATAAATGTCAGATAATTGTCACCTTTCAATGAAAAGTCTGTCAATCGTGCAAACGTTAGTCAAAAATGACAAGTGGTCTTTTTAATGTATTACAATGTACTTGACTTCAAAGCGATCAAACAATTGGAATAGTTGAATCATTTTGAATTGCGCCTGTTATCATTCACCTGCTCTTACGCATTCTTATACGTTTGGATCGACGCATTCACGCTTGACACGACAACGTCTCAGGTCACGGTGCAAAAGGTATGAAAGATTAACATGATTTGATACGGTACGACCCTGACACTGGCACGAAAATGGCTTCGGCATTTAATATACAGTTTTCTAAATACATTTTGACATACCATAGGTAGATACAATAAACGTTTCATAGGTTAAACTTCGACCCTGGTTTGCTAGGGCGGGTACCACAAGCCGTGTGGTTTAATTCTACCAAAATTCGTGGACTCCTAACCTTCCAATGACCAGGGAATATTTATGAAACGAGGAATTGTTAATTAGGGAGCTGATAATACAGAGTGGGTAGCAAATCGATGGTTGCAAATTTTAAGGTGGGTTAGGTTTTGATTTTTTTTTTGTAGATTAGTGGGCGGATGAGCAAGCGGTCCCACGTGATGGTAAGTGTTACCGCCGCCCATGGGCACCTGCAACACCAGGGGGTATGCGGGCGCGCCGCCGACTAGTGATAATAAAGAAGTAGGAATATTTATGGAAGAATGGTAGCAGACGAACATACAATCCACCTGATAGAAGTGGTGCCGTCCATGGACATCCGCAATACATGTCAACATCAGTTCAGAATGACAAATGTTGGCACGCCACCTGATGCGCTGCCTACCTTTGGAGATATAGGAATGGATTTGGAGAATGGGTTGGGAAAATGGGGAGGGATAGGGTGGGATGGGAATGGGCTCTGGCATATCTCACTCACTATCGGAACACGTACGTACATTGGAAAAAATGGATAAAATGGAAAATGCAGTCAATTCCTAGGTAGTCTTCTATGAGAGAGGGGTAACGTGGCCAGCGGTAGAGGAAATTCAGCGTGACCTCCAAAATTATCCGAGAAAAGACAAAAGAAATGTTAAGAGATATATATTTAAAAATGTTTGTTATCCTCTTAAAAATTCGTTATTATATATGAACGAACTGCCTCAAGAGGTCTTCCCATTAAACTACGACATGGGGTTCTTCAAGAAAGCTGTGAATAGGATTTTGCAAGGTCGGCGGCGCGCCCGCATATCTCCTGGTGTTGCAGGTGTCCATGGACGGCGGTAACACTTACCATCACGTGAGAACGCTTGCTCGTCCGCCCTCATCTCTATAAAAAAAAAAAAAATGTTACTATTTAATCACAATCTTGAAACAACGAAATTCGAAGTGATATTTCTAAGAAGCGCTCTACTGAGAGTTTAGTTCTCATTCGCTGTTTTTAGGTCATTGAAGTGATAGAAAGGCCTAAGAAACGATTATTTAACATGACCTCAGGATTAAATTGTGCCAGAGCCGTAACTATTATTTATAATCTCTAAATTAAACAGGCAAGATGATCTTAAAACTAGTGAGCGTTTGTGGGATGCGAGACGAGTAAACGGTGGAAAGTGTTGCAATCCAAGCCAATTTAAATGCAGCTTGGATAATGTTGATATATAAAGATATTAGAGTTGTCTAAGTGTGTGTTTTTTATACAAAAAAGGTGTCAGATGAGCAACAGTCCACTTTGTGGTTAGTGGATACTGTCGTCCGTGGACATTCGCAATACATGCCAACATCAGTCCTGAATAACAAACGTTGGCACGCTACCTACCGATATTGATTTATGTATAGATTCTTAGTAATTGTTGGGAAAATGGGGGAATAGGATAAGATGAGATTGGAACGGGCTCTGGCATATCTCACTCATTACCCCGGTCACTTTAATGATGATTAGAGATAGCGTAGCATAGGATAATGTACAATTATTTATAAAAGTTACGATTGATTTTGCAAAGGTGCTCTTATATCGAAATGTCCTCAAATGTTTGTAATTATTTGGTTTGCAACATTTTGACACGTTTGTTGTAAAATGTTGTCGAAACAGGAACATTTTTAATCCTAATTTCCAAGAAGTTATTGTTTTATTCATAAATGTTGACAAGTTATAAAATTTAGAAAGACTTTTATCTTTTACATTTTACACTTTTTATCTTTTAAATCTTTTACAGCCGCTTAGTCCACGCGAGCGAAGCCGCGGGTAGTAACCAGTTTTAAATATCATCATTTGCACCGTAGTTACACAGATGTTTATATAATTCATACAAAATAATTCAAACAACTTCAATTACCTCAATGTCGAGGTCAAATTATAATTAATATACTTGCAGGAAAAAAACACAAACGACGCCCGTAGGCGGTGCTTGTTTAGCAGTTAAATAAATAAGCTCATAAAATGAACAAATGAGCTAAATACTGAGATACAAATCACAGTAGACTGAGCAGTAACATTATACAAATGTGTGAGATGCGCCTGACGCACACAGATGCAAAATTATTATTGTTTGAAGTGTTGCCTGCAGTCCTCACCCAGTTACCTAGTGATGTAAAAACGAGTACTCGAATACTACATAAATCAGTGCTAATAAACCTTAACTGTTTTATACCCGAGATTTTAAACACGAGGGTTTAAGATTATTAAAGGTTAAACTTAAATTATGGCTAGCTTACTAGCGTATTTATGGTTAACTTACTAGCGTTTAATGCTTGAATTTTTAACGTTAATTAGCGCTCAGGCCTCGAGCGCTCAGCGCTCAATTTTACATCACTGTTGTTGCAGATGTGCTTTGGCAGCGGTGACCAATTACCATCATGTGTCCCGCCCGCTCGTCTGCCATCTATTCTATATACAAAATCTACCAGCACCCCTGGAGGTAACACTACTAGAGGTGCTAAAAGCGTTACCTCCATAGTGTTAGCTGTTTCAAAATGACGGGAATTAAAGTGATTCCTTATATTTTTTATTCGAAATTCTGAATTTCCTAGAATCGGGAATTAAGGAGGGTTCTGACAATTTCCATTCACTCCCTAAACAAGTTGGTATATTTCAAGTAAGTCTTCTACTATATTACAATTGAGCAACTCGAACCAATCAGTCTCTTCCTTACACATCAGCTCTAGGACAATTGTTCTTCAGCATTTTGAAGTTAGATTACGTTTGCGAGTTTCAGCGCATTTGTTCAGGCTCATGTTCCTCATGTTTATAGACACAAATACGAAGATAGCTTACTCATTATATATCTAACCCGTGTTCTACACAAATCGTGCTGAGAGGTATAGGCATCAATAACCCTGTGGTTGGTGAAAGGAATAAGGTTCCGGATGCATAGACCGTGCATCATGTCATGACGTCATGAAGTAAGGTTAGGAAAATCCCGGTGTTTGAGGCGGATCAGGAAATACCTTTTTAGGCGGACCCACCATAGCTAATCGTTATTTTATGTTTACCCTTCCTTATGCTGTTCTTTCTAAATAACGAAAGCTACTGATACAGTTTATAGAACCAGTAACTTAGATTGGCAATTGGCAAGTCATATCTGCCACAGGGCCGACAACAGATGACGAGTTTTTGGAATAGAGATCACGTGCCGGGAAGCGCAAAGTGGGTTCAGTGAGTAGTAATAATGTGAATTCCTTCAGTACTTTCTGAATTATCCGGAATGTATTTTCGTTCAAATCATTTTTTTATTAAAAAAATACATAAAAGTTACACCCGTATGCTTCTCAGCCCCTTTCCCCAAATCTACTCCTAAATCTCTAAATTTATATGGTGCACCCGGGGTGTGCCAACATTTACCTCTCTTGTTTATAGTCCGGGAGGTAGCGCTGCAAATGAAAAAGTCACAGTAAGCCGGCTGATTTTGATATCGATAGTTGATCTCGAACCGACAGTCAGTGAACCGATCGTCAGCTGCTCAAGTATTAGCGTTAGCATGTATCGCATGGCATGGACGAGTGGCCATTCTTTCTGATGGTAAGCTGATGTCCAGTGACATAATCTACGATACATATCAGAGATAACATTGCATCAGTCACAAACAATGAACGTTGACAATGATGTGCTGTCTACTTTTGGAAAGCACGCTGGAACTATTGGAGCTAATATGAACTTTTGGGGATTATCATATCATACCACACCATTAGGCTATATCTAAATATAGGTCTCTTCGAATCCTGGAAGAGTTGTTGAAAGAAGATAGAAATGGTTGAAAATCCTGTATTGTATTTCTATTTTACTGAACTAAGACAAGAATGGGAGGCATTTTCGCTAAAAGCCATCTCTTGCCAGCTACCGACGTCGTATAGGTAATAGACTTGAAGACAGAAAATCTAACTATGTACTACTAACAACATGAAAGCACCATGGGGGATGGACCGACGACTAAATTCCCCAGTGACGGTTGAATGAGAAGAGCCGAGGATCGTCTGTTGGGACCTTGGGAGAGGCCTATAAGAGACAGTCTGATGGTATAGAAAGTAGAAAAAGAGTAGTGAAGAAAATAGAAAAAGGACAAGATATAGAATAAAAATTGATTCATTACATAAAGAGAACGCATGCGGGGTCGGTAGTTATACAAATTAAAAGACGAGTTATTATCGATTTAATGTTCGATTTACTGGCCAAAGATTACGATACAAATACAATAATTCTAAACATTCTAAATACGACAAGTTGTTGACCGGTAGAGGATACTGGTTTTAACTATGCTTTTGTACAATTAATTGCAATAAAATTAAATAAACAAATGAAATAAACGAAAACTACTGGACAGAGGTCAGTGAAGCCCAAACACGCCGACATGTTGTAATTAATACAACCTTATCTCCTAAACTGAGATCTTTATCGAGATGAAGCTATAAGATAAAAGGAGGATGGCTGCACACAAAGGCTTTACGCAAGTTATAATTTCAACTGCCTATGTAATAGGTCGTGCTTAGTATGGCAAGGTGGAGTAATGTTGCCTCGGGTGCACGGGGCGGTGCAGACGGGCGATCGGTTAGATTTATTGAGTGTAGGGCAAATAACCTGACGCAACAGTATTGGAGATGAGGAAACTCAGGAACTCCAGAGCCTGTGGGTGATTCTTTGAAATGAGTGCACCGCTCGAAATGAGTATATGAGTCGATGTGAACGATATATTTGTAAGTAAAAGTGCTTCAAAATTGAAATTAATAATCCAAAAGGGGGATTAAATAGTCTCCCTTTTCGCATGCAAATGTCAAGTGTGTAAGAGTAAGGATAGCCTATAAAAATAAAAAAAAATATTATGCATTATTTAGTTAAGCAAAATTGTAATAATTACTGACAATAATTTAGTACCACGATGTTTAAGAAATAAATTAAATCTTAATCTTATTTGATAAAATATTATTAAATTAATCAGTTATGAACAGTTTAATAATAATAATTTTCGAAACCATCAATTAAAAAAAATCCAAAGTGTTTCTTTATATATTTTATTTTAAATGAGATTTCGAGCTCAAAAATCGCAAGTCTAACCGGCTTCAATCATAAAGAATTTTCGATAGATCGATTGCAAAACGTCAGTATGTGGATCGATGTTCCGTGCATTACTACACGGTGGATCGGAACCTGCATTATATTAATTTTAATGTTAAAACGCTGGAGCGTGGCCTAATGGGTGGTCTATTTTACCGTGTAATGGAAGGTGCGGCTTCGATGTCTTATCAAATACAACATCTAATTTTTAGTTTATTATGCAAGGCTATGGATACATTTGTTAAACAAATCATCTTTTGTTATAGTGTGTTAAGGGCCAGTAGTATCTCAGTTGCATATTATCAAGTATGTATGAATGCTTAAATTACATCTCACGACACAGGCAATCCTAGTCCTAGTGTAACCTAGTTAGTATTGGTACGATTTTCTTATTATTACATTACGTTGATTTTTTATACAGTTATACACGCTCACAAAAAACACGCACACCCTCTCACACGTGTATCGCACAGAACACACAGACATACAAAGGGCAATAATAATTGTAAAGTATTTAAGTCACGAAACAATACATGTCTAGGAGATTTGTATTATAGTCTGGTTATTATAGGAAGAGCTCTGACTGCGGACATAAATCTTAAACATGTAGTAGAAATCATTATACAACTATGTAGATAGTCCTTAAGAATATTTTTTTCTCTTTCAATGTGTTATGTTATGCCTTAAGAAAGAAAAGATATTTAGATAAAATTAATTATATACAGAAATGTCAGCGCTCTTCCTATGATGACCGGGCTATAGTTGGTTGTATTTTTGCATTGTTAATTTTCTAAATTCTATGATACTAATAAATCAATTCTTTTCATTCTTGCATGATCTATCGTTCACTGAGCGATAGACTTAAAGTCGCATAAAAAAAATGCGACGCATTAGTTTTGGGACAAACCCGGTATAAATCCTACTGTTACAGTCGACCCTTAGAGTTAAGCGGTAATGGGCCATATTTGCCGCAGTGCCGATAACCGATGGGGTAGAGGAGTCCTCGAATGCAGGCCACGTATCAGGAAGTGAAGTGTGGGACATCCTTCAGTCAGGTGGACTGAAACGACATGAAAAAATTCGGCGGTAGTGGCTGGATGAGAAAAGTCTAAGATCGTGTATAGTGGCGATCACTGGGAGAGGACTATATTCAGGCAGAGACATAGGCTGCTGGTATGGTAAGGTAAATAAAAAATATCCTAGATGTGTGTGGTAATCTGTTATAACTATTTAATCTCCACAATAAAATTATTATCTTGGGATTTTTTTATAGAAGGAAGCAGACAGTTCACCTGGTGGTAATTGGATGCTATCGCCCATGAACATTCACGATACATGCCAACATCAGTCCATAATAACAAATGCTGTCATGGCCCCGGATGATGCCTTTGGAAATTTGGAAGGAGATTTAAAAAAAAGTTGTGAATCTATATTTATAATGAAATAAGGCGTTTGGAAATAAAAGAAATATATTGATTCGTATTTGTTTTTCATATTTTAGAAACTGCTTGGTTAGTCCTGCCAGCTGCGCAAAGGTCTCAGGTTCGATTCCGTTCGATACGTGACTGTAAGTTGCAACCTTGACTTTACAGATGTATATAGATGATATTTAAAAGACTGCATTTCTTCCGACTAGACACAGAAAAATAAAGTCAATATGTCAATCATCTAATTGCAACGAATTATGATCTCAATTATCTGAGAAATAATCTGGACAGGCTAATCTAGAACGACTGGCCTAGTTCCTGGTTTTAGTGTTCGATTTCCGGTTGAACAAATAGTTGTTTAAAGACTGTTGTTTAAAATTACGTTGTTTAAAAATAACATTGTTTTAAATTATCTTTGTTAAAAAAGCCGGAGACGGAACAGACGTGTCGTTCTTTCGCAATAGATACATGGTCTCCATTTAGATAAGACTAAGTATTACTCGTTTTGATATACTTCCATACTTCCTATCCCCATTATCCTAAGCCTTTTTCTGAGTTCATTTCTAAATTTAAAACAGTAAACACTTCCCCGGATGCGCATCCGGGGAAGTGTCAACATTATGCCATTCTGGACTGATGTTGAAATGTATCGCGGATACCAAGGAAAGTTGAGCAATTTCGCGTTCGATTCATTTGAAAGAACAGCCATAAAAGTTCAAAATATTAAAAAATTACAAGTTATATTTGCAAGCGAAAATAGTCCTTCTGTTTTAGAAATGTCTACGAAAAGTCTAATTGAATTTTGAAATAGTCATCATTATCATTGGCCGACTGTCCATAGTATCGACTTACCACCAGATGGAATATCTTCGCATATTCCACCTTCTTTCTATAAAAAAGTGGATTTATCTATTCGTATACCGTGTTGTTTGAGTTATTTGTATAAATTAATTGTTTCCATTTGTAAGGATAAGTGGATTGCGAAAACCACGTTAAATTCCATTTGGCAATTCTCTAGAGTAACACGTTCGTACAGACAGATAGACATAACATTAGGCGAAACCTTTGACAGCCTACAAGCATACCGTGCCCTACATTTGATCTGATTTCTCAGACAGCCTTGAGGTACATCAACAAATTGCAGTTGAAATGATTAATCTTAACATTCTCGTCATTACTTATAAATATTCAGTGGTAAAGGTCATAACACTATATAAGTCTACGAGTAATAATGATTGGTATAGTTATTTAGACTTTGTAGACCTTAAAATGAAGCAGTGATAGCCTAGGGCTATTTATTTACGACTTGACCCCACCGACTTGACTTGACTTGTGAGTTTGACCCCAGCCTTTGAGTAACACCATGACACCAGACTTTAACTGTTCACTGGTGGGATGGACCTCCTCATGGACATTGTCTTGTGGATAAGATATGAACGGCTTTCAAACGCCTTGCTGGTCAGGCGCATAAGCGAGTCCACTCTTTTAGACATAGATATAAGTGTTATAGTTGCTGGATGCAGGCCGCTGCCGATAGGTCTAAATGGCGGACAATGGGGGAGGCCTATGTCCAGCAGTGGACGTCCAAGGGCTGAGATGATAAGTGTTATAGTTGCTCAGAGCTTGTGGTAGCGGCTTTGTTATCCAAAGTCGTTACGAAATGACATTTATGGGAAGAAATGGGATACTGCTATTGTGAAACCTGTCAACATCCCACAGGCCTGAATTGAATAATTAAATAAATGTAATTATGTCTACGACCGTCTGGTCACCTCTTGCATTTCCCCTCACGATTCTCTCCTATTTCCAGCTGTTCAAAGTCGAACACTATTAAATTCGCCTAGAATATTTGGCTTCGTTTAGTTCGTCTCTCCTATTTCCAGCTGTTCAAAGTCGAACACTATTAATTTCGCCTAGAATATTTGGCTTCGTTTAGTTCGTCCATACTAGTTTAGATTCCCAGATTAGTTTAGATAGTTTAGTTTAGATACCATACATATTCCCATTTCCATTCCATATTTCCCATTATTGGGGAGGAGAGTGCACGCTGCAATCCAACAGCCGCTGGGCGCGCTCGACTGGCCACGTTACCCCTCTCTCACAGAAGACTACCTTAAAATGTACTGCGTTTCCTTTTTCATCGTATTTCCCCAATGTACGGACGTGTTTCGGTAGTGAGTGAGATGTGCCAGAGCCCATTCCCATCCTATCGCGACCCATTTTCCCAAGACTTTCTCTAAATCCATTCCTATACCTCCAAAGGTAGGCAGCGCATCCGGGGGCGTGCCAACGTTTGCATTTTGGACTAATATTGGCATGTATCTCGGATGTCAATGGGCGACAGTATCCACTTACCATCAGGTGGACTGTATGCTCGTCTGCCGCCTTCGTACATAAACATATTTTTTTGTAAATAATCGAATTATTTGTTTGCGAAGCATTTAAGAAAATCACAATTTTCCACAAAATTTTGTTTCTACGGTGCCCTAAAACCACCTGGTAATTTAACCGTTGTAATTACCACGTAATTATAATAGCAAGCTTTAAACAAACGAACATTAAGTCATCATCAGTTACAAGAAAGGCATCAGTGTGTGACTGATGCGTTTCTTGTAACTACAATCAAATTAATACAGTCATCATGCAGTTATTAGTTTCCGAGATGACGTCATACCCACAGACTGACAGTGGACTCGCCTATTAATAAACATTCAGATCACATGGTCTATACACTAATGTCTTAATTCGTTTTTTAGAGATAAATTTCCAAACGACGAAACAACTGGCTCAAGAGGTCTTTCCATTGAGCTACGATATGGGGTTCTTCAAGAGAGCTGTGAATAGGATTTTGCAAGGTCGGCGGCGCGCCCGCATACCCCCTGGTGTTGCAGGTGCCCATGGGCGGCGGTAACACTTACCATCTCGTGGGACCGCTTGCTCGTCCGCCCACTAATCTATAAATAAAAAAAAAAAAAATGTCGTACATAGACATCCGCGGTACATGGCAACATCAGTCCAGAATGACAAACGTTGACACGCCCTCGGATGCAATGCCTACCTTTGGAGTTTTAGAAATGGATTTCGAGAGAGGGTTTAGAAAATGCGGAAGGATGGAATAGAACGGTATGCGAATGGACTTTATGCATATTTCACTCACTATCGAAACAAGAGTGTACCTAAATAAATAGGATAAATTGGGAAATGCGGAACATTTACGATAGTCTTCTGTGAGAGGAGGATAACTTGGCCAGGCGAGAGCGCCCAGCAGCTGAGGGATTGCAGCGTACACCCTCCCCTTCCTTGAGATTTTGCAAGAACGCATGTAACAATAGTGTGATCATTGCCAATATCTCCCATTATGTTTTGCCTCAATAGATGTGTACAAATTTGTACACGTCTATTGAGGTCTATAAAACAAGTGTATTATTACTGATTTACTATTAACACAGTTCTCATAATGCTATTAATAATATAATCAGTAGATAACTAATTATACCAATTTACTTAAATAAATAATTGGCCGTGGGATGTCGGCCGGTTTTAGTATGACACCGTCTCGTCTCTTCCCATTGTGTATCATAAGCCCCGAAGAACTGTACCACCTCTAAAAGAGTAGATTCGCCAATGCGCATGGTCATCGTGGTTTTTACTTCCATACATTCCTCATGCCCAAGGCAAAGTGCATGGTGAGGCCCGTGCTCTGCAGTGGATAATAAAAAAGCTGATGACGGAAATAAAATAGGTACTACTGAATGATAATAATAATGTTAACAATGCTACTTAAGAAGGTTTTCCAGGCTGGTCTATGTACACGGGCCCTTTTTGTTGGACGTGGATAGACCTGCTTTATTTGGCATCCCAACAATTATTAAAATAAATGACGCTACCATTTTAAGCCGTTACAATTACGGATGGCATTTCGGTAAAGCAGGCCAATTAATATGGAAATGTATTGCGTTTAGATGGAGTGTAATTATCATTAGATATTAATGGATGCGAGGGTTAAATTACTTCAAATTTAAATTATATTCATGAAGCTACTATGGATCTGATCTTATAAGGTGCGGCCCTCAAGCCGACTCTAGACTCACGCAGTAAAAATACGTGCTCTCCGAGGACACCTCTCTACACTCACAATTGTTCACAGTCGTATTAACACTTGTTGGAAATGGACGTAACAGTAGCTGCACCACTCTAGAATGTATGATATCCTTGTATGGTATCCTTGTATCCTTTATGTATTTATATATCCTTTATGTATGATCATGTATTTCCTATAACTCGATATGGTTTTCATTCCAATTCTATATCAGAAAACTTCAACAAACAACTTATTGGCATCTATGCATGCTGATTTTTATTTTATAGCAGATATTCCGCATTAGTTCAGTTTGGTAGTATTCCAAAAATTTTAATTCTAACACATTACTCTAAATGTTACTCATTTTGAAAAAATAAATAATGATAGACGTACATTCGCTCGCAACTGCTTCTCGCGCCGCACTTTGGACGGTGCGTGAATGTCGAGAGCGCTCGCGGTTCGCGCTCACGAACCCGTTGTCACAGACACAGTTTACCGACTCCCACAGGCCGTGAAAGCTCGTGTTCACGGCGTAAGTCTAGAGCCGACTTCAAATTTATACATACCGCGAATGATTTGGTCAAAAATAATTTGCTTGACTGATCAAGAAATGTGCTCTACAGTTTGTCTTCAAATTTCGGAATCTACCTAATAGAACATCTTCTTTTATTTTATTATTTTTCTTATTTCAAGATCTCTATCTGTATTTTATTTGTCTGTCTGTGTGCAAACAATTACCTTAATAGCTTAGTTGGTTATAACAATACGGTACATGGGAGATCGCAAGATTAAATTCAACTCGCTAGCCTAAATCTGTTATTTATGACAGCCCTAAAACTTGGCATTTTATGAGAATTGTAACTTGATCCAAGTATCAGAATCAAAAATAATTAGTACAAGTTGTAATTTATTGCAAGAACATCCTTGAGCTCCCTTCTTCTTTGTTAAGCTGGGGGCACACTTTTGATGACATTATAACTTCGTAGATACGATATTGGTCATTTTCTGATTTTTTTTTCTATTCGTCTTTTATAAATAATTGATAACATCATGTTTTGGAAAGAAAAACATAATAACATTTTACTTTTTTTTTAAATTCCAGTGGCCATTAAGAATTTATTTTTAAAAAATATGTATAATGATAATCGGGTAATTAAGAAAAATTAATTACCCGAAAATTAATTGAAAATTAATTAAATGGTAATTAATTTGATTGACATCTCATTTTCTTAGATCAACTCAGTAATTTAGGAACAATAGGTCTTTGGACTAATAAAGCTTTATAACTCTTGCTCAAATATTTCTCTATGAAACGTATAGAAAATAGCGAAATCTACCTCCGACTTACGAGTGTCGTTGACATTTTTTAAAAATGCATAAAAGAAATCACTTTTTATTTGTATTAATGGCCCTATGAGCCTACTGCTAAACTGCGACAACGCAGTTAACAGACGAGATGATGCGCAGCCCAACGCAATAAATTAAGTCAGTTAGCTGTTGACATTCAATTCTTCATGTCGTCGCACAGCGAATAACTCTCGAGTTATGTCCGTTAACTGCGCCCGTTCAAGACACATGGAGTCGAGTCGCGTCGCAGCGCATAAATACGGCTGGCAAGCGATCCGCCAATGCGCTGCGCTGCGGCGCGATGCGGCCCGCCCGAGGTGCACGATGGTCTATACAAAATCTATGAAAATAATTCAGGAGGATTTTCGCAATGTTCTGCGCTGCGGTGCGACCGGCCGTAATATGCGCAAGCCTTTAAACTCCTTTCACGGCCATACAGTTAACAAAATTGTGTACTCAGCTTAAGTCAGCAATCGAGTAACAGTGCAACAGTAACAGTCAATGGTCACGTTCACTACACAGCAATGATAGGTGAAGTCATCATTTGCTCTCCTTTGGGACATGTGTTTATCATTAATCTCATGTAATGCAACTTTTTTCATTTATGTAGGGTTGTCAGATTTTTATGTAAGGAAAACCGTAGAACAGAATAGAATATAATCATTTATTTGCAAGAATAATTAAAATTAAAGTTAATCTTAAGATCTTAAAGTTTCAGTTACAATTTCAGCCAACATTTAGTCGAGTCCACTTTAGTTTTTAATACCTACGCTAATTTTAAATAGGTATATAATATGCTGATTTTATTCTATTATATTCAAATGTAGGTATAATAATTTAAATAAATAAAAAAAATATCTATGAAAAAAATAATTACATTTCAGTTAATATCTGTATTATTGTTATACAATTACGTAATAATAATTATGATCTATTGCTTGTGCAATAAAAAATATCACATTTTTTTTATTATTTAAGTACCTTTTTATGTTTTTTGTGTTTCATTTATTTATTTATTTTATTAATTTAATTAAAACGGCCGAAGCCAATTACATCAATTAAATACAACAATAAACAATTACAAATAATGCAGTAAAATAACCAAAACAAATAAAATAAAGAAGAACACATCAAAAGAAAATAAAATTAAGTTAAAATAAAAACAACTGAAAAATGAGAGCCAAAATCACACATGCTCACAAAAGCTCAGACACTTTGACATGATGTCCAGCCAACCATCCGCAAACAGATCGCTTTCAGGATATGCGGTCAGGAGAGTGTTGAGTTGAGTGTTGAGAGGGAGCGCGGTATGGGCGAGTTAGCACGTGCTGATGTTCGACAAACTGGCACGGCAAATAGCTGGTGCCTTCTATTACGGCGGCAATTGTCAGGAGTAAACAATCGACACAGTTCCTCATGCAAATCTGGCACATCGAATTTTCCCCGGATGATCCCCAACATGACAGTGAGTTGTTATTTTTTACACCGCTCCTCCAAGGAATTGTAGCCAAGGCAACCCAGGATAAATTTAGTAGGGTACATGTATGGATAATATCCAAATGCACGCTTATATAAGTATCTTAGAAAAGCTTTCTGGACCTTTTTTAAGAGAAGAGTGTATGTAGTATCGTGCGGATTCCATACACATGCAGCACTTTCTAGTTTGGAGCGCACTAAAGCCCCAAAAATTAACCTTACTACATCTAGATTACCAAAGTCCTTAGAATTTCGCAAAATAAAACCCAACCGCCCAAAACAATCCCTTGCTAGAGAGATTATATGGTCGTGGAATGTCAACTTACGATCGAATAAGACTCCCAGATCTTTGATAATGGTTGCTCGTGTTATAATAGTCCCATTAATATTATAATCATAGTTTATTGGAAACCTCACTCGACCGAAACTCATTGCGAAGCACTTAGTGGCATTGAATTCCATTTCCCTGGCATTCATATATTCCCTGGTATGAAAATAGTATCCTAGAAGCCATTTTGTCAGTTATATAGGGTATCTTCAATAGCCTCAAATAGCCCGCTGCCGTATTTCAATGTCACTGAGGACGAAAGGGGCCTTTTTGTCCTCCATGACCCTTTATCTTTGGCTACTCAACTAAATATGCATTCAGATCGTCAAGCTATCTCCTTCGCGGTTTGCCTCTACGTTGACTTTCTCCAATGGCGGTTTTTGTCCACTTTTTCAGGTGCATTCGATAGACGATGTTCACATTCATACTTAAACTTGGCGCTGTTGGTACCTAATCCGTTAAGTAATTAAGTCAAGTCAAGTTAAGTCAAGAATGAGAATTGAGAATAGATACACCTAGGAACAAATATGCGAAGAGTATGTTACGTAGATAATCCTTAAAAACTTATGTAAATAAATACAATCCTTGTCGCCGCAGGCACACAGTGAAACTCAAACTGGACGCCAATTCAACGCAATGCAAACAAAAGCAACAATAAAAACACTTATTCATTCAGTACTGCGTTCATTCATTCATTTTTGAATAAGCATTTTTTTTTCTTTTGTTCAATACAGAATGGCTTTGAAAGCAGTGGCGAGCCATTAGAAGCAGCTACGACTGAAGAGTGACAGGAATGTGCAACGTCGATCATTTATTGATTGTGATAATGAATTTTGTATTATTTACAATAGAATTAAATATATATTTCGTTATTTTAGAAGGTTTAAACAATAATACTTGTCACCTTGAACCCGAAACTAGATTAAACCTATGCTATGGGGCTTCCAGCTTCCATCGCACGTGATACAACAAGATTGTAGAACATCAAAGAATAAAAAAGAATGGAATGCATATGTAGGTATAGTCGCTTTATTTATTTTTATTAATAAATCTGTTTTATTTACCATCCTCCATCCTCTACCGGCGATTTTCTTCAAGTCGTAGTCATTCACATTTTTTTCTTTATCATTATTTTTCAATAAATGTACATTTTAATCATTGATTTGGGAAGTTTTTGGTTGAATATTTTCGGTACTGTTCTAAATACTCGGTACTGTAGTATGGCATGCCATACAAAAAAGTCAGCCTACCTTGCCGGTGAGCAGTCCACGGTGCATTTCCTGATACCAGGATTGCCTGAGTAATTTTGGAGTATACTAGTCACACTTTGTAGATACGTAATGAAATCGCCTCGTAACTCTAAAGTCATGATCTCGTCCATTATTCGGATACTCGTTAAAAGTTGTACTTTAGAGGATGTTATTAGCAATAATAACTACATATGTTATATAATTAACCTTTCATTTATTTAAATGAACCTGGAGCATAAATCTTTATTGCGTTGTCGTTTAGTAAAATATGAATTATGAACGCAACGAGTACAATAATAATAAAATGCATTTATGTATGTGTATCACAGATATAATCTTAGTCCTGTCGAAATTCTAATACTGAGCCTCCAGACACGAGTGGTGTCGGGTGACATTTAAACATTCTCGTGATGTGGTGAAGGTGACATGCAAACGCACAAAGAATTTAGGGCCGAAGTGTGTCGAGCGTTTGGAGCGTTCTTCTAAATTTCAAATCTCTTGTAACTATAATTCTGCAGACTTCAGATGATGACTTTAGCAACATTTTCAACGAAAGCACAAGAAACGTTATATTCGGAAAATAAAAATGACGAAGTTATTCATCCAATATTCTAGCTTTATTTTAGACTTGATTTGATTTTGGCGGGAACTTAAGAAGTGAAGTTGAATTTTTGTTTAATTACTAAATAAATTGTGTATTTTGTGATTTAATGATAGTTTATTAAACTTTAAAGTGTTTTTTGTCCATAATGTTTGTGACTCAAATAAAAGCATAGGACTGTGTTTTTCGTGTGATTTCAAGGAGTCCTCTTCTGTTCTCAGTAAACGTACTATCACATGACTAAGCGACTCCTGACTTACTTCGACGGGACTGGATAAAAACAGAATACAATAATACACTTTAAATTATTTATTACGAAGAAAAGTTGACACTGGCAGAATGTGCTAATTGGACCATTGCTATATATAAAAAGAAAAAAGCTTGATTTTAAAATAAATAGGTACTTAGTGAAAATTTTAGCATTTCTCTGGAATATCATAAAAATTCACTTGTGCCTTTCTTTTTAAGAATGACGGAACTATTAAGACTCATAAAGAACTCTCAAAATATTCATTTATTCTTATTAAATGTATGTGTGAGAAGAAATTGAATACTTTTCACACTTTTATAAAATCTTATGTTTAACAAAATAAACAAAACAAAATAAACCTATGTTCATCATTTATTGCGTTATCATCCAAAATCAACCAAAAGTGGATGACAGTACAAATGAAATAATACTCGTCTTATTTGTACAATGTATGTAAGTATCTAAAATAAATGTTACGGAAAGTTTTAGGGAAAGGGCTCAGACCTCTTCGTAATATTCTTGATATTCTTTAGCCGTCGGCCGCTCAGAACATCTTCTTCCACTAATTTGATGTTGTTTGGAGTGCCTCAACGGGTCGAGCGGAGCGAGGTTCGTCATCGATGCACTCTCGTCCTAAACGAAATTGCTTACACCAATCTTTGACGGTGGAAAATGATGGTGAAGAATCCCCGTATACATTATCTAACCTTTATTTGGTATCGGTCGGGCTAATACCTTCCATTGTAAGGAACTTAATCACAGAAAGATATTTCAGTTTAAACATTTGAAAGATTTTGCGGCTTCCTGTTGTTCTAAGAGTCGAGGAGTTAAAACTAACACGGTTAATCTACACGAATTGGCGGGATGAATGACAATTACAATGACGTATAAATTGTTTATTTTTGGACATCCAGAAATATGTCATGCTAGAAACTTTTGGACCTCACTGGTGTATTATCAAAAATATACTTGTACTTGTATCCACTTATCCCACTGCATAGCACAGGTCTCCACTAGAAAATCACGGGGGGGTTTCAGGCGGTAATCCACCACGCGGGCCCAATAAAGATTTGTAGATCATATACTCTAGATTTTTTTTATTTCCCGAGCATGGGACGTTTCCTCACGATCACACAAATATGAATCGAGTATAGATACCACTAGGCTATCACCGCTCTTATACAAGTTTATAGATAAAAACAAAATATTTATAATATTTATTGATAATAAATATTAAACCTGATCTGATGTCGTAAAAAGTCTGCATGTTTTTCTAACCGTTCGGCGTGTGTCTAACGACAGATTTGTTCATATCTTTAAATAAATGTGCAGGGAACAGTAGCAAAGTGTTAGTAGCAGCTAACAATATGTATTTTGTATAATGTTTATTGTTATGCAAAGGTGATTGTGTGGGCAGACGGATTTGCGTGTATAATGAAATCTCAGATACAGCGTAAAATCGTTTAGTCGGAACCGCAGATCGGTTGTGCCAGAGTTATACCTCGTCTGCGATTCTTAGCGAATCAATATCAAGTCACTAAAAATAGAATTTAGTTTAAATGATTTTTTTTTTTTATTTGCAACACTAATATAAATAACACATAAATGCCTTTAATTTATTTTAAATATCTCAATGCGCAAAATTCAATATAAATGACAAGCTCAGCGTATGCTATGAGTAACCTATACAGTGCTGATTTTCAGCTTGCCGCTGTCACATTATTACAATGTTTCCAAAATGCTATACCCTGTTCGAAAGGACATTATGGTAATTATATGCTTATAGATACTATCTTTTGCAACTAGTAATGCAGGGTAAGATACACGGTTGCCGTGAGCCTGGCAGAAGACGGACATCCTGAGAAGTCTTAGAGAATGGTGCAGAATGGAAGTGTTTTCTTCGAGCAGCAGTCTCTCGCGTGAGAATAGTCATGCTGATACAAAAATAAGAAGAAGAAGTAATGATTCCTTCTTTTATATCCAAGTGATCTGCCTATTGGAAAATTATTGTTCCTGTTGTTGCTGGTTTTTATTGTATTTATAATGAATTGTTACAACAAGAACATAAGTAAAAAACGAGGGGGATAAAAAACGAGTTTTCGAGGGGGAGAGTGCACGCTGCAATCCAACAGCCGCTGGGCGCACTCGACTGGCCACGTTACCCCTCTCTCACAGAAGACTACCTTGAAATGTACTGCATTTCCCACTTTATCTTATTTCCCTAATGTACGTACGTGTTTCGGTAGTGAGTGAGATGTGCCAGAGCCCATTCCCATCCTATCCCTCCCCATTTCGACTATCCCATTCCCCATTTCTCCAAATCCATTCCTATATCCAAAGGTAGGCAGCGCATCCGGGGCGTGCCAACGTTTGTCATTTTGGACTACTGTTGGCATGTATCACGGATGTTTATGGGCTACAGTATTCACTTACCATCAGGTGGACTGTATGCTCGTCTGCCACCTTCGTCCACAAAAAAAAAAGTACAAAGTAGGACTTATTCCTAGATGGAATCTCTTCCAGTCAATCTCCGAATAAGGGAAAGGATTTATGACCCGATCACCCGAGTAGGCTGCACATTGTTGCTTGAATTAGGACCCCTTGCAATTGTAAAGAAAAAAACAAATATGCATTAAATGTAAACCGCTATATATGTATGTAATGCATACATACATAATGTCACAAATGTTAATAACACAGACATAAAATTTATAGACGGAGCTCTCATATTGTTAAAGTGTAATAATGTTAGAAGAGTTATCATTAAAAGGAGAATGCCCATTTGTGGGCCCTTGATTTTACGATGTAGTATAGGAATCATATTTTAAGGGAATCGGTAGCAAAGATTTGCACAATTTGTTATTTTGTTATATTCATATTTCAATAGTTATGTTAATAATTGTATTGACACAGTTTATAAAGACTTATTACTTTGACTCGAAAGTCGCATTTACGAATGTTGTTTGAAATTATTGTACTCGTATTTTGACATATATTATTTCAGAATGTTGAATAAAATCATGACTCGTTTTGTAGATATTGAATTATATCTATTCTATATCTATATCTATCTATCTATTTCCAAAAGGGGCCAGTGCCCCATACTTTCGTGGGCATTCTCCTTCAGTCTTAATTCAATAAACAATTTTGTTCATCTACATATTATTATCATAATTTTAACGAACTGGTAATCTTCATTTAACATCATTTTAAGACTTGAATGTCGTAAAATACAAAATAAACTACAAGTGTTAGTATTACCCAATTGAGCATTTGTACAAATACAAATTTTACTTTGCAGCTTATCATTTACATATCCAATAGGCGACTAGGTGGTTCCAACCGCAAGTACAACTTTGTAGAACAAACTTTCAGTTTCAGTTGACGCATCGAATGTGAACATTAAAAGTAGTTACTATAAAAACTGGTTTTCGAACGCAAAAATAGTTTGTAATCGTGCGAAATGTCGGTTGTTCAACACTTCAAGTTATGTATTTTGAAAGTCTACGCGGTTTTCGTCATGCGAAACCGTCATGTCTTGAGAATTTTATAACTTAGATTGTATTATTAATTATTACAAATCTAGATAGATGGGTAGATATTGATCGTTGATCATTAATAAGAGGTTTGATAATATCAGTTCAATTCTAAATAAATTATACTTACATGGTTCTTTTATTGTCTAACAACTCCAGATTATATTAAATTTTTAACGGTAACTTACTAGGGTAATTAATTAAGGCTTGCATTTGAATAACTACCAAAAAATATTAAATGCGAAACAAATCACGATCAACAAAACAAACTACGATTATTGAAGTTATTATAATTATAATAAGTACGATGTAATAGATGCGATCTTATTATATCGATCGACAATTATTATTCGATTATTATTAACTCGTATTATTGAATAACTAAAATCTATTAACTTTAAATTATTAAATCTTATTTCTTTCTTGCTTTATACCTTTATCTTTGCTGTCAGTAATTTGCTGTCCCTTCAGTATTTTTAGCTGATAATTTAATTATGTAGGTTAATGAACTTGTACTTGTATAGCAATTAAACAACTTTGAACGGTTTAAATCGCGTATATTTAACATTATTTATATCCCGACGTTTCGAACACTTTGCAGTGGACGTGGTCACGGGGTGACTAATTGATTTTATTTGTCACTTGAGTTATTAAGAAATTATTTCAACTACCGTCTGAAATTTTTTTGAACTACCGTCTGAGATTTTTTAATCATAACATTCCCTATGCACGCAGTATTCGCTCACGGTGTCCAGAGGTACTTGTACTTCATCGATATGGGAATAGACTGGATGATAAATCATTCGTTCTTTTCAAAGAAACCTGGTTGACTACTTCTATGTGAGTGAAGCAGATGAGGAGGGTTTCATTAAAAAGTCAAACTGGAAACATAAGTACTACGTAATAAGAACGTTCCATTTTCAAAACACATGAATTAAATAATTCAGTAGCTGTACTGAACACTATAACATTTCATAGCGACTCGACGGCGCGCGCACTCGACTGGCCACGTTATTAGTAGACTCTATCGTACCTGCCCTAAAGTGCTTGTATAACATACAAGTATGTATTCTCAAATCGATGTAGTACTTGTATTGCCTTTAATGTCCCACTGCAGGGCACAGGCATACCCTAGTAAATCACTAAGGAGTTTCGGGCCGTAATTCACCACGCGGGCCCAGTGCGGATTGGTAGATACACATACTCCAGATTTTTTTATATTTCTCGAGCATGCTGGATTCCTCACGATGTTTTCCTCTCAACGCCGAGCAAGTGACATTTTAAGAAAAAACGTACTTAAATTGTAACACAGTGGTATACGCTTAGGATTGGAACTCAAGATCAAATAAATGTGAGTCAAGTATTATTACCTAGGTTATCACCGCTCTGTTAATCAACTAATACCCTTCAAATTTGACATATATTTACGTCTTGCAAATACATGGGAAGCTGTGAACAACAACTATTTTCCGAATAAGTTTGCAAACTGTAGTCGTATTATGTTTAAAAATGTCTACATTATGATTGTGCAAATACTTAGCTTGGTGTGCGTGTCTTGTTTCAAAAGCCTAAGTAATAACTTGCGACTTATTTCAGTAAAGCACACGTTAGCAAACAACGTTTTTTTTATAATAATCCTTATTATGTGGACAATAATTACATGGCTCCCACATCAAAACATACGAGGGGATATTACGTCACGCTGAAGCTATTGCTCGTCGATATGTTTATAAAAAACAATTAATATTTAAACATTTGTAACAGTTGTAACTACTAACTTGTAGCTACGGCGATACTTATCATCGAACCGGCTGACTCCGGTAACAAGCGGTAACACCGGTAACACCAAGCGCACGACACTTGCAAGGTCGGCGGCGCGCCTGCATACCCCCTGGTGTTGCAGGTGTCCATGGGCGGCGGTAACACTTACCATCACGTGAGACCGCTTGCTCGTCCGCCCTCTTCTCTATAAAAAAAAAAAAAACTATGGACTGGTATAAAATGCTGAAACACCAATACGTGCTCCATTCAGCTGACCTATGTGACTTCGTCTCGTGCGACACTTCAGTATCGACTGAGGCCATACTATTAGTTAAAGCAATTAGTTACAGTTACAATTGAAATCGTCGTTTTTAGTAAATGAGAAGGGATAGGGTGGGATGGCAATGGGAATGTATAGGAAATGCAGTACATTTCAAGGTAGTCTTCTGTGAGAAATAAAATGAAATACTTGACTCGGAGTTAATTAATTAAAAACTGATTTCTTTTGGCATAGTTACCTTGATAAGTTATAATGCATAGTTAAATACATTAATGGGCACAAGCACAAATACAAAGGTACTCATTATTAATATGAAATATATGAGATAGTTCCTATAAAATAACTATTTCTTTTCTTAGCATGATATGCGTCTTTTTGTTTGTTTTTCATGTTGAGTACGATATAGCGCTAATTATTGCATTACCCATCTACGAGTAGATTATTCCATAGTCTTGTTTTAGGTTTAGTCAATGTCTAATTACTGGCACTGATTCAATGATGAAGGCATACAAACACACGCACACAATAGGTAAACACAAAATTTGTGAAAACAAATGCAATGCTAATTGTTCGGGTCAGCGCAATTTTCCTCCGTATGTCACCTAATCTCAACGTGAGAATAACGTGAACGATTTTGAAACGATTTTATGCGTCCGCTAAGTAGTTACTTGTAAAGTAACTTTACTATTGTACATTATATAAATTTAATGGATTTTAGTAATTTATTTTGCTTTTAAAATTATCTATGGGTAAAGAGCAAGGATTAATTTTTAATTCGTTTCCTTTTTAGGGTCCGTTTGATTGCTGTACTTATGTTTCTAATAAGTTAGTGTTCAAAACCTGCGTCTGTATATTGGAGTGAATAGGACAGGGGTAGAAAATGTACACTTTACGGCAGTCTTCTGTGAGAGAAAATTAGTCAAATTTAATTTTACACAGTCAGTAAAATTAGAACATTTTTATAAATAATTAATTACTTCTGTGTACAACATGCAATTGGTTTCTTTCAAGAACACAGGTATACTCGTAATAGGGCTTTAGGGCTAGTGTGAACAAAAAAAGAGCTGGTGACGGTTACAGCCAGCTGAGGTTTTTATGTTATGCTACAATATGGGGCACTTCAAGAGAGCTGTGAAAAGGATTCTGCAAGGTCGGCAGGTGTTGCAGGTGTCCATGGGCGCGGTGACCATTAACCGTCATATGGCACGCCCGCACGTCTGCCATGTATTCTTTAAAAAGAGACGGTATCTTAAATTTAATTATATCTTTTTATTTTATAATTTTTTAACACTCAAATACTAACTATATAATTTATTTTTTTATATATCTTTTATTTGTCTAATGTATTATCGTGGAAAAAGCACTTTATGAGATTTAAAATAGTTATAATTAATGTCTATAATAATTATATTTATGAATAGTCCTGATTTGCATAAAAATTTGGTATGGTTTTTGCCATTAATTATACATGTAATAGACAGAAGAGCGACAGAAGTTAGAAGTTAGTATAAATGATATATCTGTTAGTATATGGCAGGATTTACAAAATGACTACAAAATTACTGTTTAAAAGTTTATAAGGAAACAGCTGAAAAAATCGATAAAATTACAAAAAAATGAATGTTAGAAAACAAATCACTGCGAGGTTTCGGACTGTAATCCACTACGTGGCCCCAGTGCTTATTCGCAGCATTCCTATGGGTATCCACACATACGAATACTCCAATTTTTTATTATTTCTGGAGCATGCCAGTTTTTTTAATTTTAAATTAACTTGCTTTCTTCTCATCGCTGAGACAGTGACACTTTTTAAAAATCCGTACTTTAGTAGAAACTCAGTGTTAGAAACCCCGAGTGATTTATAGGGGAGGCCTGTACCCTACAGTGGGACATTAAAGGCCAATACAAGTACAAGTTAAGAAAATAAATATTATATCTGTAGAAATTTTCACAACCAATGCTAACACCATCAGCGTATTGTTCGTCACTGCTGAATATAGACCTCTCCTAAGGCTCGCCACCACTGGCGAATTTCTTCTAGTCTTCGGTCCACCTGGCCACTGAGCGTCCCACAATGCGCTTCGCGGTACGTGGCCTTCATCAGAGAACTCGTCTACAACATCGGTTATCAATCCTGTGGCCATAAGCTATGTCGGTAACTTCAACTCTTTGGCGAATCTTTTATGCGACTTTAATGTTATGGATCAATCCTATCGTCAGAGTCCCGTCACAGTATGCTACTGCTTCTATAATACGAGCAGTGCAGCTTCGAGAGAACAGCTTCAGGTTGTCAGTAGCGTGGGTGGCAATAAACCATCGGTACACACAGGTCAGTCTATAGGAATCCGGTTCAGGTATTCCCGAGTTTATTACATATTTTATGATCTTCAACTTTATAGTATCCGCTTGCAAATTTGTAGCTACTTCTTAAGGACCATTCCACACAGTGCGAGCTACTAACCAGCCAGTCACAACAAGCTGCAAACAGCAAAAGAATGAAAATAATTAAATTAACTCTCAGCTGTTTATTGTCGTATTATCATTTTCATAGAAATTTAAATTTTTATGAAAATTACATTAAAAAAATTGACGAAAAATAAAACACATATTTCAGGTAACATTAAAGAAGCATTTGAGCATGCTGAATATATCTTTATATTGAGGTACTCCGCATATTGACGGCAGAGACATTACCTCGCTGGATCGCTCGGCTTTGCACAAGGTAATGGCCAGCCCTGGGATCGCCAATGCTGTCGATTAATATGGATTAATCTTTTATATTCTTTATTGACTTCAAACTTATGCAAGGGTTGGTGTAAAAATGGCATGGTCTCTGTTGTGTACTGTCCACGGTTACCGGTGCGGTTCCAAATAAAAATCAGTGTCCCAATTTACACTGCGACATATACTGAGTTGGTTCCGATTGGCGCAATGATTAATTCTCATTTTTGAATGGCCCTTCATTAAACTGACGTTACTCTTGTTACTGACCTGACTGCGGACCTGAACAGTCTTGCATTTGAACTTTAACTTCCTGATATTTTAAATATGAAAAAAAAAACTCAGTTAAGTACTGTTATTAGAACAATAGCTACTTGAGTGTCTACGATTTGTTTCCTCATTGTTTTTCACTTATCTTTCTGTTTTATTTTTGGCTGATTGGCGGATGACTTGAAATCCTAATTGTTTTTTTGGTTATATAAAAATGAAACGATGTGCGTTTGTTTGTCAGTTCGAAATGCTTTCACGCATCAACGGATGGACGGATCGGGATTTCAGGATTAAATTTTGAATGAACCTTCTTGGAGACCACGAAAAGACCATAGCATATAAAAGTAGTCATTGTATTCCACTAAAACCTTAATTTATAACACTTTATTACTTTGTCTTCACTTTGTTAACTACTAAGTTATATTAATATGGGTGTACATTGCCATTAAAATTATTTACTTATAGTAATGTTTATTCATGTTCCATACATTGCTTAAGCCGTAAAATTGTTAATTAGTTACTTTCATACATCTCTCTTTTGAGTACCTAGTTCATTATCATTGATGTAATAATACAATAAGTAAACCATGATACAATAAATAAAACTTCTGTGTCAGCGATTTTATATTATTTTAATCTGTTTGAAAATACAATAAAAAAAATAATGAAATGAGAATCCCGAATTACTATGACAGTAACTTACAGTAGCTGACATTTACAACTTAGATAAATAAACTCTTTATTGTACACCAATACCTGTTCCAAAAAGACGATTTAATTAAATAACACGAAACGTACTCGTACAATAGGCGGCCAAAGCAATCTCTTCCAGGCAATCTTTGGGTGGTAACAATAAAATAGATAACAATATCAAAAATGAGTAGATAATAGATATTAATTAAGACAATTAGATTAGATTTAGATAATTTGACAATATAATATCCAGATATGTCAATTGCCCATCTATAAGGTGGATCGTTAATGCCGTGCGCCATGCAAATGCGATGCAAAGAACTCGTCCACTGCCATTTTGAGGTATTCGTACTTCTGGACCTTTTCTCTCATAGATGGAGCTTTAGTGGCTGGAACATGTGGTAGTCGAGATGTCCGGCAAGTACTAAAAACTATTTCCATCCAAGCTGGGCGATTTTTTGCCTTGTCCGAATTAATGTGAGGAGTAAATGAACAGTAACGCGACTCGGGAGTGTTTATCGAATTGTATCGACCAGTTTCATAATCTGATCAATGTAGATGGAAGCCGCGACCGTCTTGCTTGCAGGGAGTAACTCGTAGTAGAGCAGGCCCATTGCATCCCACCAAACGCAAAGAATACTTGCGTGAGCGTGTGTTCGGCTTTGGTTGTGCTGGCGGCTCTGCGTCGCGAGGAAGCCAGACGGCATGCCGTATTTTTTTTTTTTTTTTTATGGACGAAGGTGGCAGACGAGCATACAGTCCACCTGATGGTAAGTGGATACTGTAGCCCATAAACATCCGTGATACATGCCAACATTAGTTCAAAACGTTGGCACGCCCCGGATGCGCTGCCTACCTTTGGATATAGGAATGGATTTGGAGAAATGGGGAATGGGATAGGGGAAATAGGGAGGGATAGGATGGGAATGGGCTCTGGCATATCTCACTCACTACCGAAACACGTACGTACATTAGGGAAATAAAATAAAGTGGGAAATGCAGTACATTTCAAGGTAGTCTTCTGTGAGAGAGGGGTAACGTGGCCAGTCGAGTGTGCCCAGCGGCTGTTGGATTGCAGCGTGCACTCTCCCTCGTATATCGCTGTAGTAGAGAATCCAACTTACCAGTTCATCTTTCATCACGATCAATCATCGGCTACCAGACCCTCAAAAAATCCTTTTCGATGCGGCTGAAAGAGAAGCGATTCGCAAATGCTGACTTTGACTTGACGGTAGCTTTTAGTCAGCTGATGTGGAATCCACCGCGCCATCACCTTACGACAGCCGAGATTGTGAAGATGAGTCTCAATGGTCGAATGATGACACTCAAGTGTCTCTGCCAAATCATGTATAGTAGCTTCTGGATTGGCCTGATGCAGCGGAGTAATTCGTCGTCGTTGAAAGTTGTCGCACAGACCGCTCGTGATCTTCAAGTCTCCCGAATCTCCCGAGGCAAAACAAACGAACCAGCGGTTTACCTTCCATCGAGATACAGTGTTGTCGCCGAACGCGTTATTGATGTTGGCGGTTGCTGCGCTTGTGTTGTGTCCTTGGCGCCACTCCTAAAAGACCATTGTAAAAGTTCACTTATCATGTTGAAAAATTATCAAATCCTTTCGCGCACCTTTATATATTTTTTTGGGAATTTATAGAAATTTACAATTTTTCGTGTAAGAGTTTTTCACCGGATATACATATAATAATTATTATGGATTATAAGGAACTAATAAAAAGGATAATTAATAATTTACGAGAAGTTTCACATTAATTTTTCACGCTTGACCAATGGTCAACTGTCGACGATTTAAATCTGCATTTAAGTATCTGAGAAAATATGTAGATAAGTGTGTGGAACTCTCATAATTGACCAGTGGGAATGTCGGCAAATTGTACCAGGTATAAATCCCCCTTTAGGGTGCGAGATCTTAACGTATTTTGTTGTCATACTGAACAATTAATGTCCTGATACGATATTGACAACAGAGCCTATGGTGATGAAGCTATCTGATACAAATTTATAAAAACAGTTAAGTTAAAGACACACGCCCCTGCACTTATTCGATGGGATCGGATGGACGAGATCAATTATTTGAGATAAGATGGATTTTGCCTAGGTTGATTCTCTTGACCTATACGATTTATTATCCCTGCTATTAACATTAACATTGTGAATTTAGCCTGTACCTCCTGTTATTAATAATAACTTAATAACTCAGTAATCAATGTTGATACATTTGATATTTATGTACATATCACGTTTAAATTAATTATAATCAAAGTAGCGTTTTTAATTGAAGCATTAACCGTTAAATGTCATATGCTAATTAAATAGACCGTTACGTATGTCAAAATAATGCCACTCGTCGCAAAAAAATTAAATGTACCAAGGTACATAATTTACATTTGGGAGCGACGACTTTGTGAAGTTAGTCGGTGTGGTTGAATGAGATGAGCCGAAGTTCGTTTGCGGTACTGAGTCTTGGGAGATGTCTATATCCAGATAGATAGATACACTTTAATGTACACCAATAACATACAGAGTAATACAAAGTACAAGTTATTAGAAGTACAACCGGCAGCCTTATTGCTAAAGCGATTTCTTCCAGGCAACCTTTGAGTGGTAAGTATAAGTCAATAGACGAAATAGAGGTAGGTGGTGCAATAAGGAAATAATATCTGTATATACATACATATAGAAATATATAGATACCTACAGGCATTAATATATACATATATCAATACACATACATACAGAAAGATACAGAAAGAATTTGGGAGTAAGTTAATTATTAATTTGCGAGATTCGCGCTGATAGTTGGTGCTACGAACCTACGAAAGCTCCATTTAGTTTAATTGTATTAAACATACATATTGAACGTGGTT
The DNA here is from genome assembly GCA_914767545.1 of Sesia apiformis. Classification (NCBI taxonomy): domain Eukaryota; kingdom Metazoa; phylum Arthropoda; class Insecta; order Lepidoptera; family Sesiidae; genus Sesia; species Sesia apiformis. The sequence continues at coordinate 2,594,476 of OU611964.1, forward strand.
GGATGGGAATAGCCGAAAATCATAATATATTGTAGCGAGCCATGGGACATCATTATGAGATCTAATTCCCAGACATGAAAATATCTTTGGAGTTAGTATTTCCTCTAATTACCGGCTGTAATCAAAATAGAAATTTTAACAAATTTCCATATGCATTCAAAATTATAATTTGCTAGATAATTTTAAAATGATTAGCCTATCAATCTAGATTACATTAAATTTTGACCTTGAATTGTTATCTTTTGTATAAGCTGACCCTGTTTAATACATAATGATTTAATATTTTTTTTTATAAAATATTAGTTAATGGACCAGTGAGTACGGTACGATATATGTACGGTTAAGGTACTCAACAAAATTGTACGAAAAATATGCGAATGTTTTTTTTGCAAAAAGAAATTATAAAATTATCATGTTAATGAATTCAGAATCGTTAACAATATTTATAGTTTCATAGTTCGGGAAACGTTTGGATACATCTTGTATACCGGGACACCCTGAATTCGAGTTGACCTGTCCACTCTTTTAGAGGTGATGTAGTTTCTCAGCGCTTGTGGTAGCCGCTTTGTTATCCCTCAGTCCCCTTTTACGACACCCGCGGGAACGGATGGGGTGGACACCACACATCCTGTATAGTCAAATAAAATAAAGACATTTTATTTGCTTACCAAGAATAACTTTTGCGTTCAACACAAATAATAGTGAGATAATGGGAGTTGAATTATTGAATGAGCGGGCACCCGCTGGATGCAGGTCGCTGCCGATAGGTCTAAATGGCGGACAATGGGGGAGGCCTATGTTCAGCAGTGGACGTCCAAGGGCTGAGAAGAAGAAGAAGAAGAAGAATTATTTATTATTATGGTCGCACACTCAATAACAATTACTTTGCTCCGCCCAGTAATTGTTATTATGGTCGTACACTCAATGACAATTACTTTGCTCCGCCTACTAAATGTCATTATGGTCGCACACTCAATAACAATTACTTTGCTCCGCCCAGTAAGTGTTATTATGGTCGTACACTCAATGACAATTACTTTGCTCCGCCTACTAAATGTCATTATGGTCGCACACTCAATAACAATTACTTTGCTCCGCCCAGTAAGTGTTATTATGGTCGTACACTCAATAACAATTACTTTGCTCCGCCCAGTAATTGTTATTATGGTCGTACACTCAATGACAATTACTTTGCTCCACCTACTAAATGTCATTATGGTCGCACACTCAATAACAATTACTTTGCTCCGCCCAGTAAGTGTTATTATGGTCGTACACTCAATAACAATTACTTTGCTCCGCCCAGTAATTGTTATTATGGTCGTACACTCAATGACAATTACTTTGCTCCGCCCAGTAATTGATATTATGGTCGTACACTCAATGACAATTACTTTGCTCCGCCCAGTAATTGATATTATGGTCGTACACTCAATGACAATTACTTTGCTCCGCCTACTAAATGTCATTATGGTCGCACACTCAATAACAATTACTTTGCTCTGCCCAGTAAGTGTTATTATGATCGTACACTCAATAACAATTACTTTGCTCCGCCCAGTAATTGTTATTATGGTCGTACACTCAATGACAATTATTTTGCTCCGCCTACTAAATGTCATTATGGTCGCACACTCAATAACAATTACTTTGCTCCGCCCAGTAAGTGTTATTATGGTCGTACACTCAATGACAATTACTTTGCTATGCCCAGTAAGTAGCGCGAATGATTTATATTCGGCACGCTATGAGCTTCTAATTGTGACGATTGGATCATTTAGTTATATTTGTTAACTCTATCCCTTTAATATCAATCTATTTTTACCTCTTTTATATAAAGTAGGTAGTAAACGGACGGACAGAGCAACTGTGGGATAGCGGATATAGTCGCTCATGACACCCGCGATACATGCCAACATCAGTCCAAAATGACCAACAGATCTGTTGACTACCACACAATTTATTAACCTACGTTAATGTTTTGTTTTCAATTTATGTCTTTGCTTTTATTGTATCCGCAAAAACTGCTGAAATATCAATATTCCCATATTCATTTTTAAATATAATTTGAATAAGATCAATTGTTTATTATTATTTTGTACAATAAACTCGTATTAAGTATATTTTTAATATTTATTTTATGTTAGGTTTAAGTTATTTTGTAATAGTTTGTGTAATAGTTATTATTAATTGTTTTTCGTGAAATACATTTAATTTATTACTACTAAATGGATACAAAATTCGTATTAAATAACTTCGCATATCATTTTCTTCTTCGTAAACACGGAAAGACTACTTTATCGAGGCCTCCCCTATTGAAGCTCACTCGTTCCATATCTACAATATGTTTAGTAATATAATAATAAAATGTGAATAAATTAATTGACTTAAATAAATTAACAGAAAAATGTTACATATAGGTACATAAAGTTTTAATGACTTTAAATATTATAAATGATGGGTATATTTATTTATCTTCATAAATACATACCGTATAAGTATACCGAACGTACGTATGTACGGTACAGCATCGATTCACACCCAGTTTAGCGAGGATGAAAAAAGAGACAATAACTCTATGGCCCCCTGTCAGCTGTCATTTCGCGATCTGTCAATCCTCATTTATTTGAGAGTAGTCCTCCAATGGTCGACATTGGACGGTATTCTGCAACTATATGGGTAAAACTGTGTATAAGTAAGATCAAACAGAGGTAGGAATACAACCCAAGTCGAGGGTCATGTATTGCTTTCTCTGCGAGTATGGAATTAAAAGGCTTTTGAGGGACATTAAGTATGATTCTGGTTGAAATTCACTGTAAGTTCTTTCAACAATAAATTATACTTCAAGTTTGTTTCTTTGAGATTTAATGATGAGATGAGTTGAAGGTATAATTCTAATATTTTGTATTAGGAAATAAATATACTTCACTTTAAATCCAACGAAAACAGAGCTCAGTTAGTAGCTTGCCGTGAGGATCAAATTTGTACGTTTTCAATATAATTATAGGAATTATTAATAGGTATATTTTAATTTATTCTACAAATAGAAGAATAAAATACAATTTTAATATTTACAATTTTAATATTTGAGTACTATTCTTGTTATGTATAAAATAACAAAAGTGACATTATTTATGTTCCAATCAAATTCTTTGAGGATTCCGGATGTCGACATAGCTACCAAAAAAACCGCCCGACCTCCTCGTTACACATTACCGTAATCAAGGAAGAATAACCTTCCAATCGATATAGAATGATACAGTGCAGTGACCGTGATACCATTTTCAGAACGCTATAGTAAGATTGGCAGGTATATAACCAACGAATCGTCTTCACCCATCACAGTTCAACGAGAACTTGCGAACGAAGCAGTTCCTTTAGATATATTTATTATTATTATTATTTAACAAAATGAAATTGGTAAGTAGTCCGACTAACCATGAAGTTTTAATTCTTCTAAATCCACAAAGAAAATTATAATAATCCAAATCATTTTTATAGAGCAATTCAGTTAATTGTAAAGTACACAGTGAGCTTCTAGAGATAATTGATGATATCTTAATTCTGAAATGTAACAATTCTTTTGTTGTAATTAGCATAGCTTGTAGAATTTATCTACTGTAACACTTAACATAGTTGCAAGGCGTACATGTATTTCAAATTCGATTTAAATTTTTTTTCTAGTTTGTAATTGCCGCAGTACTTGGAGTGTGCGCCGCTGGCCGCCTCGATAACGCCTACCTCCCACCTAGAGGAGGAGCTGGTGCTGGCTTCGGAGGAAACTTCGGAGCGGCAGCTGGAGGATCAGGCTTCAAAGCCGGCGGAGCATTTGGCTCCGGTGGCTTTGGCGGCGCTGGATCAGGCGCTGGCTTCGGCGGCGCTGGATCAGGCGCTGGCTTCGGCGGCTCTGGATCAGGCGCTGGCTTCGGCGGCGCTGGATCAGGAGCTGGCGCAGGTGCTGGGTTTGGTCACGGAGGGGGCGCTGGTGCTGGTTTCGGCCAAGGTGCAGGCTTCGGAACCCAGCACGCCGGCAACGCCTACAACGCAGGCGCTGGTCAATACAACACCCGCCAGCAATCCTCCTTCGAAGCCAACGCTCAAATCTTGAGACAGAACAGCGATGTTACCGCTGACGGATTCGCTTACGACTTCGAAACCTCCAACGGCATCCGTGCTGACGCTTCAGGAGTCGCCACCAATGGTGTCCAGTCTCATGGTAGCTTCGCGTACAAGGGTGACGATGGCCAGGACTACAGCGTCTCCTACACCGCTGATGAGAACGGTTACCAACCCCAGGGTGCCCATCTGCCCACTCCTCCCCCGATCCCGGAAGCCATCCTGAAATCCCTGGAGCAGAACGCCCGTGATGAGGCTTCTGGCATCTCTGATGATGGTGAGTGACTTTTACATTTTCTAATATCTATTTTAACTTTCTTTTCTCTTTAATTTTTTTTTCTTATCATTCTGGGGTTTTTATTAAACAAAATAAAGAGTATTTAATCATTACCTAAACATATAGAAAAGAAAAGTATATAAAATAGAAATCACATTAGAAATTATTAATGTATATTACATTTTTTATCTTCTTTTTGATTTTGGGTAAAATTGTTACAAATTTTTTTGTCAAAGTTATCGGCAAGCAACGAAAAACTCGCGTAAGCTTAATAATCTTAATTCCAACAAAACAATACAAAGCTGTCTTAATTAATCAATTGTAGGTACGATTAATTTAATTATACAATGGTATGTCATCATTAATGTTATACGTAACATATTAAGATTCTGGGTAATAAAATATTTCAATTCTCACACAAAATATAATAAACACATTAAAAATCATGTGTTGTAATATCAGTTAGTAAAGAAACCAATTAAATTATTATTTGAGTACATTAAAGATCGTCAAAGTTATAAAAGTAGGATGAGTAATAAAAAAAAATGTTTATGAAAAACACCATTGCCGGACCCAGGAAATTAAACATAGATTTAATTACAAATATAATTAAAGTAATTACGAGGTAATATAAAAAGATAGAACTAATAAACATGGCCATGAACTAATGATTTCAAAAGGTCAGTATTGAAATGAAAAAATGACATCGCTTTAAAAAATGCAATCATCATTAAGTTGATTAAATGTACGAATAAGCGCAAAGTTTTGCAAAAAGAAGCTGCAACGTGTGCCAGGTACAGTTGCCAAAATTAAAACGAAAACGCATTAAACTCATATATCCAAATTCTATATAGAAGGTAACACATGAGAGAAACCAATTAATTAGCTCCGTTTAATTACAAACAACAATTCTTCGATTATAAGCCTAGGCTTTGAATAAAGAAACTCCAAATAAAGAAATTTATACCACCATTTTTATTGTTGTTACGATGGCATTTTATCTTCATACTAATTCACGTTACTTTATCATTATCTGGTTTATTTTCCAGAATAAAATACCGGTCACCAAACCATTAGCATTCATCTTAGATAATTCTTCAATATCTTCAAAATAAATAACATTTGATGCAACTATCTATGTCAAAAATACGAGTAAATTTCAAAAGCTGCGATGGTGATAAAATTTAGTGCATACTTTATCATGCAGTCAATTATCCACAGGGTAATAAAGTTCATAGTTAAATATTCAGTAATCCGGCAGATAAACCGCGTGTTAACCTTGTATTGCGGGCAATCATCGCCGTGTATGGTAACCACAAATTGTAATCAATTAATGGACTAATGTGGCTAATAATGATGATGGATAATTTGTTGAACTTCTGCAATTTTATTACTATTAAAAATGTACAGGATATTGTTAGTATTAGGTTGAAAATGAAGTTTATTAATATTTAATTAATATTCCATTTTTATCAAATTATGCCCTTCTTTAAATTACATAACATGGTAATTGTATGATTTTTTATGGACATCGATAATTAAAAACAAAAAACGTATTTCTGTATTCTCAGTTCCATATCCATATAGTTTGCTCTAATCTAACATGATAACTATTTTACTAATAATTTCGCGAGTAGTACTGACATTTTTTTCTTAACTATTGATAATTCCACATAGAAAAAAAATCCGCTAATGAGTTACCTATATTTACTATAACGCTATCATCATCTACGACTTGTGTCTTACACATCATATCTTCATCTAGAATACTGACTGATCCTCAAATATCCACCGTTCTCGAATTAGGCGTTACACTCTCACAATAATTTACGATACGCCTGCGAATAACCCGATGAGTTACAAAATGACTGCAGATCGGTACAGTTGCATCAGTGTGTCGTGACCAGTAGTTGTCGAGATCGTAGGTTACAATTAGCGATTAGACGGTACGAGCCCCAAATGCATTCACATGTGGATATACTACCAATGTGAATGGAATTAGTTTAGTACCATATTTAGATGATTCTATGATTGTAACATTTCTGCCGTGTTTTCAGTATTCCAGTTTGTAATTGTTATTACATTTTGTCTAGGTACGTATCAATGATAGGTATAATAGGGTATAAACAAATATATTACCCGTGTCTAATATTCTTCAAGATTTGTTTTTTATTAGATACGAAAATGAAACTTTAAAATTTCAGATCATCTCTTATCTGAAAAACAAATAGCAAAGCACCCAGTATGCACGCATTTATTTTTTGTATTTGGCTTCACTAAGGAACAAAAAGTATCTATATATGAGAATCGTTTCGTCCTCTATCATCAGATTTTTTTATTGAAGTTCTCTGAAAAAATACTTGATTTATTTTACGCAATGAAAATTTGATGGGTACGTACAGAGGGAGAATCTGTCACAAATACGTATCCGAATTCAACGGTCACCTTGACTTTACAGGTTTATGTCTATGATATTAAAAAACTTTCAATTCTTCCGACTGTGAGATGTCACTAGAAAAAAAAAAGTCAATTTAATATGTCAATCATATAATTCCAATGTATGATTTTAAATATCAGAGTAATCTGGACAGACTTATCAAGAGAACCGATTAGTATAGTTGGTAATGACCTTGTTTGCTCTTCAATAGGTCCCGGAGTTTTGTTTCTGGTCGGACAAACATTCTTTCATAATCTATATATGTAGTTTCATGCTCAATGTTGAGTCCATTTTACGACACACGTTACAGGCCATCTTAGTGTAGTTATGTGTGTGTGTTGTTTATAAGAAAGTTGGTACTTTCAGATAGTACCGTATTGGTTACCCCGGAAAGTACTGTTTGAAAGATTGAATAAAAATTCTAGTATCCCACTATTATATGAAATACAATGCAATTAAACTTGCACTCTTCACACGACCAAATAATGTCTTGGGCGTGGCGTCGACTGATGACATTTGTTGATTGAAAACCGTGAAGCCTTTGAAAAGGTTACTCTTGCTCAGCAGGAATTGTTCAAAATATAAGGATTATTTCGCTTTCAACAGCCTTCACTTGTTAAGCAATGATTTGGACTAACATCATTTCTTAGTACCTATTGTAATGGATCGCTAGCCTTTGCTGTTGGCTTTGATCACGTAAAGCCTAAAATTTTGAACGTAAAAAATAAGGAATTGTGTTGATGGAATTTATAAATATTTATTCCTCTTGGACATCACTTTTGCCGTCATTGGAAAACCTCGCATTGGTTTGACTCGTAACGCTATTTATGTTCCTTTCTTTAAAATTTTTAAGCTTTGATTCGTTAATGGATTGTAAATTACAAATAGATTCATAAACCACACTGGCGATGGTTATTTCTCAGGATCATATATCTGAAATATGTATTAATTATTTCTCTAAACTATTACTTAAAAAGCCTCAGTTATAAACATAATTATCTTTCAATATATTTTTCTTTTGAATCCCTTTTCTCCTTTAGTTTATACTTCCTTCTTAGAACACCTTCATCTTCCAATAATCTCGATTGCGTCATTCGCTTTAAATTACAACTATCACCATTATGCTTGCTGACCTATACAAAACTAATAAACGTTTACATGAAATGGGCTGTCTCAATACTTCACTAGACGTACGTCTCTAGACATCTTGTTTCACGGATTCATTCTAGATTATTATACCAGTTCAGTATTATAATAACGTATACGGTTTTTTTACGTAATATTACTTTACTCCAGCTCTTACTTATGCCACAAATACGAATATCGTGGCACTAACTTGCGTCCATAGAATACTTTACCATATCATTAGCCTGAGTCTCTACAATGTCGAATATAAGTTTTCCTAAGACTTTAGCCACTATCCGCGACTTTCTTGAAAATATCAGTCCATATATTCGGAGCGAGTTCCGTGGTACGTCTCCTCGGTACGTGGTCTTCATTTGAGTACTCGTCTACCCTATCGGTTATCGATTCTGCAACAAATATGGAGCCAATCCTAATTCAATTTTCTAATTCTTTGAGCTAGTTCGGCAAATTTAATTCCTTTGTCCAGGAATAAGATTCCGAGGATAACACTATTAGTCGATCAGTGATAGGATCACTGGTCGACTTTGAACTTAGGAACCAGGCCCACGGTTTGCGACTAAATTGCTTTAAATTTATATATATATGACGCAAAAGTAAAATGATCACATCTCGCAGAATCTTCGCTTAGTTGTAGGTCTGTGAGAAGCTTAACAGATATTAATGACGACAGTTACCTTAATAAAGCTTCATCTAGATAATACTGTGTTGCGACAACCCGGTGTGTATTCTGCCTTATTTAGTAATTGTGTGTTAAGATCATAGGAGCGTTGGGAAACAATAATCACGCTATGTTAAACGTGTTGTCTTCATTTGTGCTACGAGTAATTCTTGATGCCATAACAGGTGCTTTAGTACGTTGATTGCTGAGACGCACAGTGCCTGAAGATATTTATGATATATCGTGAATGAGAAACAAATAATGGGCTATTTTCATTTTCGTTAGAACACTTTTTATGTCATTCATCACTGTGTGTAGTCTTATTAATAGTTATTTATTAATCCACGTATGTATAGTCTTAAGTAGCCCTAAGTCTGGTCAACCCCTCTCAGTATAATCAGTATAATCAGTATTTCTCCAAATCTATTCTTATATCTCCAACGATAGGCAGCGCATCCGGGGGCGTGTCAATGTTTGTCAATCTTGATTGATGTTGGCATGTATCGTGGAAGTCCATGGACGACAGTAACCACTTACCACCAGGTGAGTTGTATGCTCGTCTGCTGCCATCTTACTGTAAAACAAAAACTTCATGACTTATGATTGAAATTCAATCACTGGATGATTGAGACACAAGATACAAGAACTATTAAGTAGCTTAGATTTAACAAAAGAAGCGAGTTAAAATGCGTCGTCAGCCGTTTTGTGGGAACTTGGCGTAATGCACTATCGTGCACCCGATTGTAATTTTCACATGCCACCATCAAAATGCCAAGTAAATCTATTGCAAGCGTCCAAGAATCCAAAGCAATTATTGCACCTTAAATTTTATTGTTACAACATTTTTTTCAACAGTCCTTACTGCTTTTAAAATACGGTCGATTTTATGATCAAAATTGACGTTCCCACGCTATAATAAATATTGTAACAGCTTGAGAATTGTTAGACAAAGACTTAGGGCATTATGATCTGGTACACATATTACCATTTAAATCAAGCGGTCTCCAATGGAGGCGAACTGTCTGTTTACCATGCAACGCAATGCAATCAACACTTTCAGTATCCACCTGAAGCTGGACCTCCTCATGCACAGTGTCTCGTGGCTTTAATGGCACGTCTCGTGGCACGTCGTCTTAATGGCCTTAAAATGGCATGTTGGCCAAGCGGATTGGCGAATCCACTCCTTAGGGACGGTGTAGTCCAGGATGGGATAGTGGTGTAGTGCCCTAACGACAGTAATGTGAAGAGGTGGAGTGGAACTCTTATTAAAGGTACTAATACTGGTACTATCACCTGTATCTCTCCACTGCCAGCAGAGGAGATATAGATATATATCCAGATAAACTGTAAAACGCAAATAACCCGATTTGTAAAACTAATTTGTTTTTGCTATATGCGTAATTGATAAAAACGTTATAGATGGTTCTAATATTACGAGAGACAGTTTGCTTTAACAGATTTTTTTACAAGATTATAATCAATCAAATTGATTGACAGATAAACATAGTAATCCTGAGTTGCTCAAGCATTGTCTTGGGTCAGATTAGCTCGTTATGTTATGTAAGAGGTCTTATCTGTGCTGTAAGCTAATGTAATAGATCATTAGTTGATTTAACAAATGTTACGATAATTCTAGGTTTTAATCTACTAACCGTCTTTGCATGCGAGTGTGACTTACATATCTAGTTACATTTTCTAATATACAATTATTTCTCAAATACGATTACTTATCTTCTTCTATACATATAAAGGGACATGTCTTGACTGACTGACTCATCAACGCCGAGCGGAAACCGCTGAAGCTATAAACATGGACCATTTGAACAGTAACTTCCTTTTATGACGTAAAAATATTAAAAAGGATTTCTGGAAATTTAACCTTTAAAGTGGTGGTTTGTATGGAGAATAATATTCGATGGGGTCCTATTAACTTGAAATTTAGTATAAATATTCTTTAATACAAATAATAATAATTGAACATGTATTCGGAATTTTTTCAAAATGTTGTCAGGAATTCAGTTTTTGAGAAGTTTTTGACTTTTTTTCTTACATATAAACATCTCCACTATCTCACGCTACCTCCTTACAATTTTAGTATAGATAAAATTTATTTTAGCTTTCTTTAAAGTTCAAACAAAATTTGCATATCTTTTTTGTCGTCTCGCAAAGACGAAAAACAGTACTTACAATAGTATATCCGCCTATGTCTGTCAACTGCTGGATAGAGGCCTCTCCCAAGACTCGCGACCACACACAATCTTCGTCTCTTCTCATCCAGCTACTATCGACAACTTTTAATTTATTTTAAATAATTACACCAACAAACAACATATTGTAACAATAAGTAATATAATAACAAAATATGTCGTTCCCACAATAACAAATCGAAAAGTTTAAATATAAGAAGGAAAGGTACAGCAATGCCGTAAATGTGAACAGATTTGCTCTGCGGTCACGGCCTTGAAAGCTTTCGGATGAGATTTTTATGTGTGGCCACGAAACTAGCGAAAATATAACTATTGCACTTGTTTGACTAAATTCTGTGATTGCAATATGCCACAGTGTGAGAGTGCTATTTGAAAATAGCTATATGACCAGAAAATGCTATTTGCGGTTAAATTTAATCGCATTCTTGCATTAAAATTAATTAACCGCATTAATTAATTTTATTGCATATTTTTGAAGTTGATATTTTCGCTGGTCTATTGCCTGTTTATCTCTTCTATGAAAAAAAGGTTCAACTTGCAAAAAATCTGGCAACTTGCAAAAAATTACGTTGATTGCTTGCCGACAATCTGAAGTGTAATTTTAAATTTGGCACTACTCTAAAATCGCGAGAACTTGATTAACTTTAATTCATACTTTAATTTTGGCGTTAATAGGTTTTCTGGTATATTACTGTACGCTTTTGTTATAAAAAGTTGCTTAAAATAATATATTTTTTATATAATAATAAAGAATATAATAAAAAGTTCTTGACCACGATTTACGCTCTTATATCTGACGTAAATTCCATCGTAACGTATTAAAAGTAAAACTTTGTATGTGACAAATAGTGATCATCTAAATGGCATTAGATAATGTGACAAATATGAACGGATTACGAAGATGAATTGAAACACTTAAATCCGTCAACCAATAATTCAAAATTTCGTTGTATTTACTCCATTACCGACCGACCATACGTTTAAAATCATTCAACGTCAAAGTTAAACTTTACACATTATTTTCCGTCTCCAAAAGTCACGACTTTCATCTAGCTAACTTTCAAAACTCGCTAGTTTAATGGCCCCATGACATAGAACGAATAACTCAGACATGCGTGCAGATCTTTATTACGAAATAACAATTGTGTTGTAATTGACTATGGTGCACAAATTATTCGACTTGCATTTGAACAAACAAAACAGCTGATCAAATGTCACATGAATCATTTTATTTCTCCCTTTAGTTTAATACTCTAATTAAATGTCCGGGTCAATATCAATTGAAGTACAATTTAAAAAGAGTGAACGAATTTTCTTATCTGATATCTTTGAATAAATTTCACCGAAATCGATCCATCCCTTTTAATTAAGATTACTCTCATATTCAATAGACGTGGTTCACATGTCATAGACATGATATGATTCATTAGACAATCAGGATTAAACCCATAAAAAACTCCAATATAAAATAAATCACACGCATATAAAAAAGGGTTCGAATATAATGGGTAGTTAGGGCAATATGAGCTTTTGTTAATACTCGAATGTTCTGACGCATCGGGGAGTTATTGTTGTCTCTTTCGGGTGAATAATCTCAGTATTTTTTCAAAATATTTAGGTTTCAAAAAATAAATTCTAGTATTTTCAGTTGGTATAATTTCCTAAAAATAGTCCATTACTGAAATAGTCTGACAGATGTAATCAATATATGTTGTTCTAACCAATTCAACGTACATTAAATAATTGTATCTCACTTTGTATTACAGCAAAGATACAAAACACTTTCACTTTATATTTCTTTCATTTTTCCAGGCTCCTACCGCGGTGAAGGCGCTGGTGCCGGTTCTGGTGCCGGGTTCGGACATTCCGGCTCCGGTTCCGGTTTCAGTGGTGGTGCCCCCTCCGGCCAATATGGCGCCCCTGCCCGCAATTTCGGAGGCTCAAGGCCTTTCGGAGGCGCTGCCTCCCGCCAATACCTGGCCCCCAACGCCGGTCCCCGTGGATCCGGTTCCGGTAACTTCAACGCACAAACTGGCTACCAATACTAAACGTGATATCTGATTATATGAATCTGATGATGGAAGCAAAGAGGGACTAAGATTGCAATATTATCTGGTTCAAATGGGAATAAACCTTTGTTAGTTTTGTCATAATGTATGTAGAAATCGCTGTAGAAATTTCACTGAATGTATCACTGAATAATTAAATTGAAATCACAGTTCTAAAATGTGCGAAAATCGCTTTTGACCGCTGCTTTCCAAACCATGCAATCATCGATTGACAATCCAAATAATGCTGAATCTCTTTTCCAACTTATGAAGATTAAAAGTTGCACCATTTTTAAACTGTCAAGAACTAACATGTTTTAGAACACGGCGTAAATAATTCCGTTTTTTTCTATCTTAATAATATAGAGAAAGAGAAATGAATCAGTTTGTCGTGGAGATAATTTCGCGCGTTTTGTAAATTATGCCCTAAAACACACTGACAATTCTATGCTCATTTGTAATTATATGGCATTTAACAATAATAATAAAAAAAAATATTAGCATAGATGCCGTGCGTATTTAGGTAATTATATCTACCACCGAGTGTCGCATCTGCGGTAATAATCTTTGACAAAAAGTTTGGTTGTTCTTTCTTTTCATCGTCATATTTTTCTCTGCACTTTTTTCTTATGCACTCTCTATCGTTGAAACGACGATTAATGCTGTGAACCGCTTATGTGATGTATTATTATTAATATGATTAATAACTATGATTGTTATAAATATAAATAATATTTCATGTTTTTATATAAGAATACTCATTTCTTTTTTCTTTTCCCTTAGTGATCTCAGTCTTGAAGAGCCATTCTGTAATGAAATCTGTTTTCTTTGTAACTTTTATTTAATAATTTGTATTTAATATTTGTATACAGCACGCAATGGACAGTACTAGATTTTAAGATGAAAAAGGGTGTAAAAAAATGTACAACTAGTTTTTAAGTACTGTAAATATAAAACGAAGGATGTATTAAATGAACTATGTAAAGCACATTTTTAGTCTTATTTATCTGTTCTTAGGGTTCAAAATCCTTGCCTTTGTATTTTATTTATATTCGTAAAAATGTGCATTAACTTGCATGCACATACTGCCGCTTTCACTCCTTAGGGACTGAACCCCAGCCAACTGTACTTCCATCGAGGGTCATGCCGTCTTTCCCTCGCTTTGGCTCACCAAGGGTGAGATGAGATGGTTCAGAACCATATTTTTAATAATAATAACGACACACTTCAACTTTCAACAAAACGAATGTAATGTGATATTGAGCGTTGATCATTACTAAAACTGATTCTTTTAGCAAATTAGGCATTAATTGATTGCGAAGCAATTTTTCATAATTGTCACCATTCATCTCAGAATGGTAATGTCATTCATTTTATCGCAAAATATACACATTAAAAAGGCTCCAGTCACAAACCCTTTCTCATTAACGGCATGTTAGTTTGTGATTAATTAAACACTGGCCCTTTGATATTTGATTTCGTACCACTTTTTTCGAAAGACCGGTCCAACTTTTATTTTTTGTGGGACTAGTGTGTACTCTAGGGTGTCCCTTATTTTTCAAAGTTTTTATTTTCTAACGCATAGGTCTTAGTTTCGTTCATTTGCTCTTAAAACACTCGGAAATAAATTTTAACCTTATTTGGAGTACGATAACCCGTGCCGACTTGCATCGAATCATGTTCATACAAGTTGCGCGGAAGTAGCAGCGCGTACTCGCAGTATTTGTCATTTGTTCTCAGTTATTCTCGTGATTAACACGCATTGTTTTATATTTAGAAGATGGCAGTGGAATTAAGAAGCAATAAAAAAAGTATTTTCTTAGTTGGTGAGATAAATTATCAAATAACTTGCAGTACGTTTTTTAACATTCGCGAAGTTAAATTGACTGTTAGTGAAAGCGCAAATCTCGTCATTCGAGAGTGTATTATATTTTGGGAAAAAGCTAGAATCCCTACCAGAGCTATACCTAACTGTGTAAAAAAACTTGTGGACCTTCACCATGCTTGGAGAGAGTTGCAAAAAAATTCCAAAAAAGCACAAGATGTTTACGAGCGCCGTGAGGAGGACTTTCAAAACAATTTAGATAATATATTCGATATAGCACAGCCGATGTTTTGGAACGGATGAAAATAGAGGAAGATAAAATCTTTTTACAAAAACAAAGAGAACCAGGGCGTCCAGGATGTTTAGCGAGTGTAGACAAAAAGTTAGCCGAGAAAGAAGAAAGGACAAGACAGAGAAAATTAAAAGAAGAGAAAAAAAGACATGAGCAAATGTGTTCTCAGAGTTTATCGTCATCTCTTACTACACAAGATTTTATACAAACGCAAGGACATCGCGATCAACCTACCAGCTCTGATGAAAGCCTTGAGGAACCCTTGCCATCGACATCTCAAACGGTAAGTTCTGGAACTACTACAAAAAGAGGAAGGAAAGACTTTATCACGCCTAAGTTATTTGCAGCTTTAGATAGATGTCAATTAAGCATAAGGGATTCTGTCTATTTACTTCAGGCTGTAGTAGAAGCACTAGATCTTAGCTGTGATGATTTCTCGATAAACAAATCGTCCATTCAACGCATTCGCACACAGAGTAGAAAAGATAGAGCGGAATCTATAAAATCAGATTTTCAGAATAATATGTCTGAAATGGTGACCGTTCACTGGGATGGGAAATTATTACCTGGACTGGACGTGAGAAGTTCTAAAGAAGAACGCCTGCCAATTCTTATTTCATTTGGAGAAAAGGAACAACTTCTGGCTGTGCCCAAACTGGAGAGCTCTTCTGGTCAAGATCAAGCTAAAGCTGCGTTAAACGCACTTTATGACTGGAACCTCGATGACAAAGTACAAATAATATGCTGTGATACAACTGCGTCTAATACAGGGCGATTGAAAGGAGCTTGTGTACTTTTGGAACAAAAATTAGACAGGGAATTAGTACTCTTTGCTTGCCGCCATCACGTTTACGAACTGCTTTAAAATGTGTGTTCGAAACAAAAATCCACCAAATCACAAGTACGCCTGATATCGCAATATTCAAAAAGTTTAGAGATAACTGGAAAACTATTAATCCTGCTGCTATTGAAACATACACCGATATCGTCACACAACATTTTTGTATTACAACAATAGAAGAATTGTTGACATTTTATAATCAAGAACTGCAAAAATCCATTGTACGTGACGTTTATCGGGAACTGATTGAACATCTATTATTTTCTTAGAAGGAGATAATGAGAAAAAAATTAAAATCAGACCTCCTGGAGCGATGCATCAAGCAAGGGGGATGGCTAGAGCTATTTACTCTTTAAAAATATGTTTGTTGCAATCCCAGCTCAAAATTAGCGACAAGGATAAACGAGCACTTCTAGACGTTTGTTTATTCATTGCGGTTATATATGTGAAACCATGGTTTGGATGTACATAGTCTGGCGGTGAAGGCACCAAATCAAGATTTGTGCTTTTTAAAGAGGCTTAAGGAATATGAAACTGTTGACAAATTGATTTCCAAAGCAGCTCTGAGCAAGTTTAGTCAACATCTTTGGTATATTTGATAAAACTTATGCAAGATTTTCATGGTTTGATCACTGCAAAGGAAGAATAAAAGTAATTTTTGCTACGCTGTGTGCAAGAGCATAGAAATCTGTATCCAGACTGTAAAAAAGAGACCCTCAAAAGAAAATATCCTGGTTGATCTGTAATTTTATCTTCTTTTAATAAATAAGTACCTATTTACTAACTTTCTTTTTGATTATTATTTTTCTAAAATATAAATATTTAAATTGATTTAGCTACATAACGGAAAGGGTTAAAAACAGCAATTTTCAAAATCTTCAGAGCCCTGTCGGCACGGGTTAATGTTGACGTAGGAAGATAAAATTTTGTATTTGAGTAAGTCTGGGTAGTTTAAAAAGAATTAGAGGGTATGCATTTCGATATCCGAAAAAAAATTTTTTTCACCCATATAAGGGACACCCTAGTGTACTCGTATATTCGATTCATCCCTAAGTACAATAACTTTTCCCTCCGCTCTATACTTTTCTTTGATATAAATAATTAATTCTTTTTAAACAAACATTACTTTTTTTCATTAAAATACTTTGATTATCTTCAACCTTAGTGAAGTGAAATCTCATTTTTCGATGAAATTTTTTTAATGTAATTAGTAGTCTACTTAATTAGTCTACCGAACTATTAAAATTAGTAGCATCAATTTACTTCTTTTTCAAGGATATGATGGTCGGTTGTTCTTTAAATCTTTAATGGAAATTGTAAATAATTTTTCTTATTATCCCATAATCAAAGATCTAAACAACGTTTTTTTTCGGACTGTCCTTTTTGGGGTAGGTACTAAATGTAGTAGAGTTTCATTATTATCAGCTTCTTTTAGTACTTTCTTCAAAGTGCATCTAGAAATACCAGTAAATTCAATTACACGTTATTAAACCTTATTACAATAGGTTCTATCATTAGTTTTGAATTAACCCTAAGACAGAAATATAAGTATACTTTATAAATAACTTGCCGAGCTTGTGAATGAATTATTTTCCCTCTCATAAAATCGGATGTCAATATTTGAATTGAACGCGAGCTACTCGTACACTTTCTTAAAAGTCACTAATTACGATTCTAGTAAGTGCACGGGAGAGTGAGGGGGAGAGTGCACGCTGCAATCCAACAGCCGCTGGGCGCACTTGACTGGCCACGTTACCCCTCTCTCACAGAGGACTACCTTGAAATGTACTGCGTTTCCCACTTTATCTTATTTCCCTAATGTACGTACGTGTTTCAGTAGTGAGTGAGATGTGCCAGAGCCCATTCCCATCCTATCCCTCCCCATTTCCCCAACCCTTTCTCCAAATCCATTCCTATATCCAAAGGTAGGCAGCGTATCCGGGGGCGTGCCAACGTTTGTCATTTTGGACTAATGTTGGCATGTATCACGGATGTCTATGGGCTACAGTATCCACTTACCATCAGGTGGATTGTATGCTCGTCTGCCACCTTCGTCCATAAAAAAAAAGTGTGAAAAGGGGATTACGAAATGAAAGCAGACGATAATGTACGATAGCTTTTTCATATTTTCTCGTAGTGTATATAAGTATCTTATCAAATGTTAACATCATCAACCTTTATCGCCGCGTTTAAAATACATAATATATACACAACCTGGTGCCTCAAAAGTCGAGACATAAGCAAAATAAGCGCTTTTGAAATGTGGTGCTGGAGACGAATGCTAAGGATACCATGGACAGCCATGAGGACAAACGAATCGATTTTACAAGAGCTCCACATCAAAAAACGACTCACCTCTCTATGCAGAGAACGTCAACTAAGCTTCTTTGGACATATAATGCGATCACATACGCATGAGTTGGAGAAGCAGTTGATCGTGGGACAGATGCAGGGGAAGCGATCCAGGGGCCGAATTCCAACACGATGGTGTAAAAGTATTGTAGAGGCAACAGGAGAAACTCTACCACGATCTATTGAACTGGCGCGGGACAGAAGCAAGTGGAGACGGGTCACATATGGTCACGATCCTCATTAGTGAGGGAGCGACAAAAAGAAGAAGAATATATACATATGATAGAGCGGTGATAGCTTAGGGATATCTATACTCGTCTCACATTCGCATGACCGTGAGTCCAAATCCTCGGCCAGTATTACTGAATTTCTGATTAAGTACGGATTTTTTTTTTAAATCACTAGCTCGGCGGTACATAGTAAGGGAATGCGGATACGCAAGAATTAAAAAAACTGGAGTATGTGTATCCACCAATCTGCACTGAGCCCGCGTGGTGGATTATGGCCCGGAACCGCCCAGTGATTTACTAGGGGAGGCCTGAGCCTTGCAGTGGGACGTTATAGGCTGGCATCATACATACGATACATAGCACAGTGGTGACACCTACAACGCAATGAAGGTAGTGCACATACAGGCTATTAACATTAAACTTAATATAATATTAATATTAGTTCGTTCGCTTAATAATAAACCATCATCAGACCTCCAAATTTTAAATGCCACATGCTTTCTCAGGCATAAAAAGGTATAACTCAAAATTGGAGGAACCTTAGTTTCAATTCAAAAAGTGGCATAATTCTGTTTACTCTATGTGCTCTCTCTCTCTCTCTCTCTTATTTACAACGGTTAAAATTACGTAAAAGATCAAGATAAAATGCTTTTTACTTTTAACAATCATTAACAAGTTTTAACAATCATTTTATTAATAAATTGGGTAACTTAAGTAATGTTTGCGAGAGTAATAACTTATTGCGTTTTATAAACCCTAGATTTAATAATTAAATGTAACATTCCCCGTTGAAACTTACACAATTA
This sequence comes from Sesia apiformis, assembly GCA_914767545.1. Lineage (NCBI taxonomy): Eukaryota > Metazoa > Arthropoda > Insecta > Lepidoptera > Sesiidae > Sesia > Sesia apiformis. The sequence goes on from OU611964.1 coordinate 2,613,711, forward strand.
CACAATTTTGTGTCATATGCTGATCTATAAAAAAAATATGTAGGTACACCCTGTAATTATTACATTAATATATAAAAGGCATTTTTCGGAGTTAAGTCTCTTTTAAAGGAAAAAATGGTTTGAATCTTAACACCAAGTTAACACCAACAGTTAAATTTATTAGTACCTAAACAATAATCAATGTTATTTTAACTAAATATACGAAAAAATACTGTAAACAAGGGCATTTATAATTAAAATCATGCCCCGAATTCAATGAATTAAAATATATAGTAATCTAAAGTGGAGTCACGCGCATTAAATTTAATATAACTGTAAACTTCTTTCCACATATTTAAAACTTTAAGTTATTACTGTTTATGTATTATTAAGTTGTCTGTGAGAGAGGAGTAACTTGGCCAGTCAAGTGCGCCCAGCAGCTGTGGCATTGCAGCGTGCAACCTCGCCTTCTCAAAATAATTACTGTCGCACAATCAGATCTGCAAATGCTGCAGTCGTTCCTTATCTTAATTCTGATTGGTCAATTTACGATGCAAAAAGGCGTGTGAAATGGATCAAAGATGCAAGACCTAGCAATTGAACTACCTAATATGTTATTGCGATGCTACGGCAAAAAAAAATTGGCCTAGATCTGACAAGTAATTCACACAGTCGTTAGTCGCTCATCATACCTTTATATGGAGCTAAGTTAACTTGTGATACAATCTTGTATTAAAACGACATTGCTACATTATACTGTGATTACAAAGACCGCTTAAATGCAGAAGGTTGTATACAGTTAACTGCCTCTGAATTATTCAAGTCAGTTAGATTGAGTTCTTATAGAAAACTGAATAGGATTTTTCGAGAGCGGTAGTACACCTGGGCTTCATCTAGATTTGTGAGGATTTTAGGACGAGAACTTGGCGGAAGGGCTCAAATTGGTATCGAGCATCTGATTGAAAAGGGGATCCGAGTGCCTGGTTCAAATGGGCGCTCCAAGCGCCTGATTCAAGTGGACGCTCCAACCGCCTAATTGAAAAGGGCGCCCCGAGAGCCTTATTGAGGTCTACTGTCTGAGATGAGTGACACGTTTCTTTAAAAATCAAAGTTCAAAAACTGAGTCTATCTAGTGAGTAGCGACATCTAGTGATCGTGTAATAATTTAGTTAGTGAATGAGCTTTTGAAGACTTTTAAGTTCTTATTAAGTTATGAGGTCAGTTGAACCAATCGTTCATTGTAAACAGTAGCGCCATCTATTGGTGTCTAATAACCAATTTACAATTTGTATTTTGTAAATTTATCAATAAATGTATGTTTGTAATCACGTTATCACTCTCTCACAGAAGATTACCTTGAAATGTACTGCATTTCCCACTTTATCGTATACGTGTACGTACGTCGGTAGTGAGTGAGATATGCCAGAGCCCATGCCCATCCCATCCTATCCTATCCCTCCCCATTTCCCCAACCCTTTCTCCCAATCCATTCCTTAATCCACAATGGTAGGCAGCGCATCCGAGGGCGTGTCAACGTTTGTCATTCTGAACTGAAATTGGCATGAATCGCGGATGTTCATGGGCTACAGTATGCACTTACGATCAGGTGGACTATATGCTCATACGCCTTTTTTCTATCAAAGAACATCCACAAAATTCATTTAATGATATTTACTCGTAAGTTCGAACTGATCGTAGTGATTGATAATATTTATGAAATAATCACAATTATAGACAAATAAAGGTCATTTTTATTGCTACTTTAACAATATAATTTTATTTATTATATTTTAGAAATAATTACTTCATGAAAACAAAGTAGATATATAATAAGCTACATAATTAAAAACGGTAAATAATTAAATGAGGAGTAGACATACTGAGAGTAGCAAATCGATGACAGCAAATTTAAAGGTGGCTTAGAATTAGATACTCTGGTACAAAGATATAGGAATCCCGCCATTGACATTGACATTGTGTTGACATTCTTAGTAATTAAACATAGTTGATTCCTATTTCATATTTTTGCAATCCGTTTAAATAAAAGCCATAAATAAAAATTTATTTTATTTTAATGCAATTCAAACTTCTTTTTATAGTGAAGTAGGTGGACGAGCAAGTGGTCCCACGTGATGGTAAGTGTTACCGCCGCCCATGGACACCTGCAACCCTAGGAGATACGCCGCCGACCTTGCAAAATCATATTCACAAGTTTCTTGAAGAAACCTATATCGTAGCGTAATGGAAAGACCTCTTGAGGCAGTTCGTTCCACAGCCTACGGGTACGCGGTATAAAATGGTTTTCGGACCGAGCAGTGCGCGACACCTCCGTATCGAGGAAATGCAGATGCACCCGCACTTCTATGACGAGAGGTGCCGTTGTAAGATACTCGAGGTGGGAATTATGTTACTTTATAAATCCATTATTAATCTTAACTGAGTTAACAAGCTCTCACGATAATGAAGTCAGTACTAGTGAGCCAATAAAATTCGAAAAAATTAGGGACGTCACGTATGACCTTGAAATTTGCACCTTCAAAAGCAACCACGGATGCCAGCCGAATAATACATTGTAGTACAGTAATTTAGCAAATTGTACTCTTGAAATTGTATGTATTTACTCTTCATTAGATTCTATCTTTAATGTTGGTTACTCGGTTTTGTAATGGAACTGTTTAGGCTTAACGTTCACTAGGCACATTTTTTTATTAAAATCTCGGTGCTTTTGTTCCCATTATTGTTAACAAACATCGTCAAACATATTTTTAGTAAATATTTGCCGATTGAAGGGAGATTATACGATGTTGTATCTCATGGACTACGATAATCCTGACTGGTTAAGTCAATTGGCATAAGACTGGTTAAGGTTAAGTCACAGGACACTGCTATTCACCGTATAGCAGTCCTACAACGAATGGCCATTTGGCAGAGTAAGAACTGCTTGTAATATTCATATTGACTTCTAATGTATAAGTGTAGTAAGTAGGTATGTATGGACCGGTAGCACTTACCATCACGTGGACCGCATTCACCATAAAAAGTGTAGTAAATTGTTATTAAGCCAATGAATTATTCAATCTTTCTTAATCAATACTTAATCAACATATTAAAACATCAATATATAGTATCTTATATCGATAGTTTAGGGAAAGAATGAGAGCTTCCAAGGTCCATTCCCCACCCCATCCCAATCTGTATAATAGGAAGTATGTGTACCTACGTGTAGGATAGAGTATATAACTACCCATCCTGTATCTAAGAAGAATTGGAAGTTTTACTAGAGTGATGTAGATAGGTATTCGTATGTAAATAAGTTTATGTTTATAAGAGTGATGTAGATGTAATAAGTTTATACTTTATTGTACACCTATAAGAACTATGAACAGAATTCTACAAGGTCAACCCGCATATCTCCTGGTGTTGTAGGTGCCTATGGGCGCCCATGGCCTGCTTATCTGCCATCCTTCTATAAAATAAAACAAAAAGATAAAACGAAAGTGAATGATAGAAACTAGACATTGAATATCATATCAAGGTATATCAAGGTACATAGAGGATTTGACGGTAGTATACAGGCTCTCTACCCTGTGTTTATACATGCATGTTTATATTGCATGGTATAAATGCATGGTATGGCAGGTTGGGAGCTACACTTCCATAAAATTCTCTAGTATGCGATCACCTTGACACGATCTTCGTTGTCTAGTTAAATAAATATAATAATAATTTATTGTTTTGATAACAATAGCTTTGTAACAGTTTTGTGTTGTGTTTTTAACTAGATATTGCCCCGCGGCGACAGCTGGAGTAATGCTCAGTCCACACGCAAAACATAACACAAAAGTTTGGAAGTACAACCGTACGGCAAAGGTCATGAGTTCATATTACTGAAGGTGTTGGAATTTTATGTACCTATACATATTTTTGAGTTTAAGATTATTTTACAAAATTGATTGATTTCTTTCTTTATTTACCTTTATTTTTTGTGATTTCTTTATTTATTTATTTTTTTTATAGACTAGGGGGCGGACGAGCAAGCGGTCCCACGTGATGGTAAGTGTTACCGCCGCCCATGGGCACCTGCAACACCAGGGGGCATGCGAGTGCGCCGCCGACCTTGCAAAATCCTATTCACAGCTCTCTTGAAGAACCCCATATCGTAGCTCAATAGAAAGACCTCTTGAGGCAGTTCGTTCCACAGCCTACGGGTTCGCGGTATAAAATAGTTTTTGGACCGCATAGTGCGCGACACCTCCGTATCGAGGAAATGCGGATGGACCGCACTTCTGTGACGGGAGGTGCGGTTGTAGAAACCCGAGGTGGGAATTATATTAAACAATTCTTCAGAGCATTCCCCATTGTACAGGCGATAGAACACACAGAGAGACGCAACGTCTCTCCGAATGCTGAGGGATTCTAAACCGCCCGTGAGATTTCTACCTAATGTAGATTCTTAGCACTCGGAAACCATTATTGCTTTATATGAGTCGCTGCTAATTCCTCAGTACATTTAGTGAGGAATTTTACTTCTCATCTCACCTCCCAATGTAACTCTTTGATCAGCCCCTGGTTACCTGGTAGAGAATGATTTAAGGCATTAAGCTCGTCATTTGTACGACAACGTGCTATAAATTTTGGTAAATAAATAAATACATATATCTATCTGAAACTAAATCAATAATACGAATAAAGCGCGCGCCACCTCCCATATTAAGGTTCTATAATATTAGGAGTGTAGTAAAGTGGTCAGTGTGCGTCAATTGCATACAAATTTCTTTGCCAAATATCTTGGCTGACGTCATATCAATGATCGAAATCCTTCCTGCTCGTGGCGCGCGCTTTAGACTCCTTCAACTCGGCTGGGCGGCAGTCGGGTAAATACGTCACCTATTCTCATCGCTTATACCACAATGATTAAAATCGAAAGCATTGAATCAGTGATTCCTGCCCTTTATGAAGTAGTTGTCTAACGGTAGGCTTGATTCAGAAATTTTGATATATCACTATTATTTCATAAAAAAAAATGCAATTATATTATTAAAAATACTACGATAGTTCCGGTTCATATTTAAACCAATCATGATTTCATGACAGAATCATAAAACCATAAATTGATTCTTGTTTAATCGATACGAAACATTAAAAAAGCTTAATTGACTCCTGTCGAGCTTTAATTAATGTAACGCGGTTTTTATTATACCATCATCGAATGACCCGGAAGCCTCGATGATGATGTCAAAAATGTATGTAAATTGATGAAAAACTTTAGTTGCTATGAGCTTATAGAAAAGTAAGGTTACCTGTTTTCAATAAAAAAAAAATGAAACTGAAATCAATACGTAATTCTAAGCACACAGCCTTACCTGTGTTGCTAGTCCTAGACCTACTAAAACTAGAAGATGTCCAACAGCTAGCTGCTAAGACTATCCTGCGATATCTACTGGCCCTATAGCCAATAAGTTAGAAGAAGGATCACAACAGATCAGCTCATTGCGTAATACAGGTGATACGCAGTGATACGAGGCTTTATTGGCTCACAGAGTCCCTGAATCTCAATAATAACACGACCTTCCGCTTACCATCTGTCATCTCACTATATACTTATTTCTCTACTAGTAAAAAGAAGTAGTCAGAAAAATTGACAAAAATAATTATTTTTAACAACATTATTGAATATGTTAAGATGTGTTAAAATATATCTAGAAATGTCTTTTTTTATTTTAGGCCTATTTTAATATCATCATTAACCTTCAATTTGGTTCAATTATTAGCGGCCCTATTTTTTTTTTACAGAAATAATTTGGCAAACGAGCATACAAAACCGTATGCAATTGTATTCCGTTGCATGTTTGTATTCCATTTATCCAAAGGTTGACTGGTAGAGAATGTCTTATGGCATTAAGTCCGCTTTTTGTACAGTGTTTGTGTACAATGAAGTATAAATAAATACATACCACTTGGTGGTAAGAGGACACTGTCGTCCATGGACATCCAGGGTACATGCCCTCATTAGTCCAGAACAACAAAACACGCCCTCGGATTGCCCTCCCTTCGTTCAAGTATAGTTTGACTTCTTATTAAAAATCGATAATTGCTATACCGTAGCATACCATAAACCACTGCCACTGCTGGATATAGGTCCCTCCCACCACACACACTCTTGTCATCCAACTACCATCAGCGAACTTGTTCAAGTCGTTCATCCACCTGGTTTGAGGATGTCTCACACTGCGCTTTAATCTCCCCACCGATTGTCGATCCTGCATCGGATATAATAATATGCCCACTGCCAATTCAAAACGCTGATTCTATGAGCTATGCACCGATATATGTGACCGTATATGAATTTCTTGATATTGGATCTTACCCCGCATAGAAACTCCGAGCATTTCAAAGAATAATAACTCAAATAACTCACATTACTCAAATTACTCACTTTACTCACTTTACTCACTTTACTCTCATTACTCACTTTACTCAATTTACTCACTTTACACACTTTACTCACTTTACTTAAATTACTCAAATTACTCAAATTACTCAAATTACTCAAATTACTCAAATTACTCAAATTACTCAAATTACTCAAATTACTCAAATTACTCAAATTACTCAAATTACTCAAATTACTCAAATTACTCAAATTACTCAAATTACTCAAATAACTCACATTACTCAAATAACTCATTTTGCTAATTTTAAGCCTTATCTGTACATAAATTCTTTTTTTGGCCTTAGCTCATTAGCGATAAAACCGCCTATTGGACTTTACTTGTTACTTACTTAAATTGTTCTTTTGCAACATGTGCTGTTGTACAATAGACAGTTTATCTATATATCTATTTATCTTTACAATCAATCAAGCAATCAAACTTTACATCTGTACTCAAAAACGTAGTCGTGAGCATTGCTAGTTATAATAATATAGTCAAAAATCTCAACAGGACTAAAAATATACAACCGCGGGAAACATCAAATGTATCAAATGTTTCTAAAATTAAAACTATGAATATATCAAAACGTAATTATAAATGATCATTTTAAAACTATTAATTACATATTTATATTTAGCGTTGTTTTCCAGCCCACCACTGCTACGCTTGCATCTAATTTTCGGTAAATTTGAAATGTCTCTCAGAGCCTTGATAATGATAATATAATAAAATCATTAGAAATGTGTTCAGTTATTTTGCGCGATACAATAACAAATACAAACAAATTAATAAGAATAATTAATTTAAAACGTTTATCTTTTTTTTTTTCTAAAACTATTCATTGAGCAAACACGGTTTTTTCACGACTTTATCATTATTAATGCGTGGTGTAAAGCTCTCTGCCTTTACAAAAATAATAAAATCTATATCCCCAATCAATCATGATAAATAATTACAAGCAAATTGCACATTTGAAAATTAATTTAGTACCTCTGCGAAGGTTAAATCAACAGTCCAAATTATATTATATTAATCACAAGAGAGCATCCTATGCGCGGTTTTTATGTTTTGCGTCAAGCCATGCTACTACTCGTATATGACTCCTCTCTCGGTACCAGTTAAAACAACTTTACATTTTGAATTTAGGAAATGTAGGTCTATTAGTTCTTGAGTACTTATCTACAATTTTATGTATGTACGCAGAAATATAGCTGATATAGCTGATATATCATTTTTAACGAAACTAGAACCTGGTACCATCGGTTGTCCTCTTTCAGCAAAATTCATCTTAATACTCGTATATCATTTAACCAACTACACTATAGTCAACGCGTGTATCTGAACACTTTTTACTCAAACAGTGTGAATGACTGATATGTTTATTATTATCTTATTTATATTTTTATGTATGTATGTATAAATGTATATATGCATGTATATGTATGTAAATTTATATTTATGTACTTAGTGTAATATTATCAAAATGCTATTATATTTAGCGGCACTACCCTTAGCCCGCTCTCAACCACCAAAGGTTAGCTGGAAGAAAATGCTATATAGCATTAAGTTCGCCTTTGTACACACATTTTGGTGCAATAAAGAATTTATCTATCTATCTATCAATACTACTTCTTCCATCGGGTAACACTAAGTACAGTCAGATACATGTCTATTTCACCTTTTCACTATTTAACAGTATTTACGACAATAATTTACTTGATTTGTTTTGCAATAGGTCACGCATCATACATAAGTTCTTCGTGCCAAAATATCTTAATTCGATTTGATTAAACGTTGGCTTTGTAACGTCTTTTTTTCTTCTTGTTCAATTATTATTACTGTACTATCTAGATTTTATCTCAGTTTCACTACACACCTCTATATGTGGGATTTTACTTTTACCTTAAAAGAAAAGCAATTTGTGTTGTAATCACGTTATTACCGACAAGTTCTCCAAAATAATAAAAAAATGTTTTCGTTTTGTATTGACCGCCATTAACCAATTTTGAAGACTGCGATACCAAGAAGCTTGAGGTGTCTTATACTGCATTATAATACAATTGCAGCTTGACCCTTACGTTCTAAGCATTATAAGTCAAGTAATGCATTCGTATTCTGAAATAATTTCAACATGATTATATAAATAGAGAAGCAAACATCCAAACGCATATTCAAATTAAGTTGTAACCACTCTATTTTAAATGCAGTCCCAGAACTTTCAGTCACGGTTAGAAATACAAAGATGGGCGACCGGCATTATTTAATTAGTAGTACTGTATGTGTCGGCCGACTTTAAAATAGTGCCACCCCATTTCTTGCAGGGATGTAGTAAAAGACGATTAGAGAACAACAAAGTCGCTATCACAAGCTCCGAAGAATTATACCACCTCTAAAAGAGTGGACTCAGCAACCATTGATGAGGACGCATGAGGACGCCGGTGTCCACCGCCGGTTCATTACGTCCAATAGCACAAGTATTTAAACACTCAAATATTCTTTTACGCAAGCTGCTTCAGGTCGTTGTTCTTTGACACAATATTTATTGTATTGTCTGTATGACAACAAAGTAGAAAATGATAGAAAGGACGGGTGTTAAAACAAGATAACTGAAATGATCTAATAATTTAATTTTATTATTTGAATTGTGTATTCTATGGGTTGAGTACATATTTATTTTTTAATAAATACTATTATTTGTTAAAATATAGTAACGCATAAAGGGTTACCTACGCGTATTCTATAATCTTAACGACGTATAAATGTAAATACGTTTAAAATGAATGTGTAGCGTAATTAATTAGTAATTACTACTGAATTTATAATCTTAACGGCGTATAAATGTGAATAAGTAACTACTGAATTTAGGTAAAAATTAAAAAAGAGAAATATGTCAATTATCTTACAATAGAATATAAGTCTTAGGAGCATCATATTAAGATGCTCTGATAATAATTTTTATTTTGATTCAGTGCTAAATAAAAAAGATGTCATGGTTTTTCATTCAAACTGCTTTTCTGTAAAATATATTTTTTGTATATGCCCGTTGCTATTTACTCCGTTGCGATCAATTTGTAATCCACAATAAGTTGTCCATTCCAATTTTTTCCAATTCAATTAATACCCGGACACAGATATTTATAGTTTTATTGCATATACTTTTACGCAATTATTAAAAAGTTAATGGTTTTAAAAGTATAAAGTTTATTAATTACCCTTGTCTATTAAAATGACATAACTTGAAAATGTAACAAAAAATGCGTATGCCTGTTTCAGCACGTTTTTAGTTTTTTTAATTGTTCTACAATGAATCTATATATTCATATTTAAATATATTTATTGTAGCAGTTTACTCCTATTAATGTGTTCACACACTAACATTTGTTTTAAAACTATTAATATAAAAAATCCAAGACATAAAAGTGTGCATTTAGATCGAATTAAACATATTTTTACAGATCGTTTTTGGAAATTGATATTTGTTTAAGAAAAATGTAAATGCAATTAAATTGTTTGGTATACATACACTGGTTTGGTTTGCAATTAAACTATACACCAGATATATTCACAATTCTGTGACTTTTTTAATCTGTACTTATCAGTACGGACTTTTCAAAATAGTCACTAGTTCGACGGTGAGGAAAAACATTGTAGGGAAGCCGGCATGCTCGAGAATTAAAAAAAATCTGGAGTATGTGAATCCGCATAGGGGCCTGCATGGTAGATTATGGCCCGAAACTTCCCAGCGATTTACTTGGGGAAGCCTGTGTCCTGCACTGGGACGTTATAGACTGTTACAAGTACAATTACAAGTACCTACTTAAGTATAAACTCAGTGGTACGAGCCGAAGATTTAAACTCACGTCTTCATGAATAAGAATCGAGAATGGATACCCCCCCCCCCCCCCCCCCCGGATCACCACTGCTCTGCCACCTCTTCTACATATATAAAAATAACATTTCTATTGGATCTATTAATCATTTAATAATTATTAAATAGTCTATTAAAAATGTGTCAGTATTGTCGCTAAATAATACTTGCAAACAACCGGGAACGTATTGCGTTATATACTCGTATGTAAATCCGAATGATATTCTAATTTTTCTAACGTCGAAAAGGTCAATAAAGCGATTAACAGTTCTTGATATTGCTGTATTACAAGTATTACCATTATGTGTGGTTTTGTTTAGGGTGTAAACACATAAAGGGGCGCTCATGGGACATTTGGAAGAAAGTGTTATTTTGGTTCATTTAATTAGCTTCGACAGGATTATCAGACTACTTTGACTACGCATAGTTTTTTCATTAACTAAAACATTAATACATGGTAGTTGGTGGACATGTATAGGTATATTAATGCCTGTAGGTATCTATATGTTTCTGTATGTATGTATATATGAATGTATATACAGACATTATTTGCTTATTGCACCGTCTACCTCCATTTCGTCAACTGACTTACCCTTAGCACCCAAAGGTTGCCTGGAAGATATCGCTTTAGCGATAAGGCCGCCGGTTATACTTCTAATAACTTGTCACTTTGTCCTATATGTTATTGGTGTACAATAAAGTGTATCTATCTACTATATAACATTATTGTTAGCGACTGTAGGTTTTTTTTCGCAGTCTTAATCAAGAGGGGCTACTATAAAGTGACCGTAAATTCCTCCTGATCAGATCAGTTGGACCAAGTGGAAAATAAATTACGTGTAATCGGACAATCCTGTCGGATTAAGTGAAATAACCCTTGAATGCAGTGTAGATTTGGTTTTTAACAGATCAGCGTTACTAGAAGTTTCCGACCAATATCTCTCTATTGAACAGTCAATCCAGTCCAGACATCAGTCGAGAGGCCGACAGTAGCATTCAACTCGATACCATGCAAATGCGCCCTACCCGTTATGACATATGGTACAAACTCGCTCAACTCTCTTTCTGTCTACCTATGCTAGACAAAATCTGTAACGAGATGCTTACCAACATACTTCAAGGAGTCAGTAAGCTGAAGGCTGAACAGAAGCGATAACCGATGGCGGAGACGAGTCCCCCAATGGAGCCCATGTACCGGGAAGTAGCGTAGTACGCTCTCCGGTCACGCGGACTGACAACTTGAAGAAAATCGCCGGTAGTGAAAATGAGAAGACTGTGTGTGGTCCTTGGGAGAGGCTTTTCCCAACAGTGGGGACATGGGGTTCTTCAAGAGAGCTGTGAATAGGATTTTGCAAGGTCGGCGGCGCGCCCGCATATCCCATGGTGTTGCAGGTGTCCATGGGCGGCGGTAACACTTACCATCACGTGAGACCGCTTGCTCGTCCGCCCTCTTCTCTGTATCAAAAAAAAAAAAAAGTGGCCTGTGTGTCTCCATCAAACCACCACCGGGTACTTTCTTCAAGTCGTTGGTCCATTTGGTCGCAGGGCATCACACGCTACGTTGTGCCCATAAATGTCCCCATATTTTCCCATTCCCATAACTATATTTTATCTTTGCAAAATCGTGAGATAAAATTCGTGCCAACTCACCCTTAAAACTATTTTAGTGGCTGAATTGAATTATATTTTTTTATTTTTATACATATATTGATGTAATGCACTTTGTGTGCTTCTATTATTGGTCATCGCATTAAAGACATTGGTCGCATTGGACAGTTGAAAGTAATGAACTTGTACCATATATACTCGTAATTAATGGTCCCGAGTAAATAAATTCGTATTTATTCAATGACCTATAGCAGAATTTTCTATTTCGTGGATCCAGGGATATACATGATGTAACATTTGTGTTCCTGAAGATTGAAAGCATGATTTCCTTCATTATTTTGAGTTAATGAAACTTGGGACGCACTCCTGCCAGATGGACCGACGACGATGGTGGTTGGATGTGAAGAGCCGGAGATCGTATGTGGTGGCGAGTTTTGAGAGAGCCACATATGCAGCAGCGGAGAGACATAGGCTGATAGTATGGTACGATAAATTCGAAATAATACAACGAATTTATGGCGGGAACTCGAGAAGTAAAGTTGAGTTTTTGTTTGATAATTGTAAAAATTGTGTATTAGGCGTATTGTGGTTTAATAGTGATAGTTTATTAAACTTCAAAGTGTTTTTTGTGAGTGATGTTTGTGATAATCAAATAAAAGCGTGCGACGCGTATTTCGTGTACTTCCAAGGAGTCCTCTTCTGTCCTCAGTAAACTTACTATCGCTTTATTGAGCGACTCCTGACTTACTTCGACGGGACGGGATACGTTTTAGGCTTTGACTTTGCGAAGAAAACTTGACACGGGCAGAATGTGCTAATTGCACCATTGACATATATGAAGAAGAAAAAAACGTATCATAACGTGCTAAACCTCCTTAGTTTAAATGTTATATACTTAGCTATCCACTTATTCCTGCCGTGCAGGGATTTATATTGATATGATTCCATGCAATTTGTAAACGAATTTAGTGAATGTAATAACATCACTTAATTGTGGTATCGAAATCAAGGTAATTGCGTGGGCAACCTTACTGCTCTTATTATAATGATCAGATTTATATCTAAGCTCATAGTTTAGGTACTTAAGTGCATGTACACATTGAAAGCACGAGTTTCTTATTAGCTAGCATTTGTCAGCGACTTCGCTTGCTTAGAACTCGATTACACCAAATCAATTTATCTGTGTGCGTAAGTAAGTATGTCTACATGACTCATGATTTTTTTATGAAGACGGGTTTACCCTCATGGTGGTAAGTGGCGTGGCTACTGTCGCCTAAGGACACCTGGAATACCAGAATATTACGCATTACGCATTACGCATATTGCGCATATTACGCATACCGGAATACCGGTATGCGGGTGCGGTGCCGGCCTTGTAATATGTAGATATACAATATTTATTTCAGTGGCCATTATTTTCAGAACTAGACTGATGTCGATAAATTTACAATATACCGGGATGAAAAAAAATCAGAGCACGAGTTGCAAAAAGATCATACAACAATTTTTGTTGTACGATTTTTTGATATATTCCACAAAAAATAAGATCGTTTTGTTAAGTCGACTTGATCATGCCATTCTTATCAATTTAATTTTTTTTAGTTTTTTATATTAAATTAAACAGATAGGCAAGCAGTCCACATGATGGTACGTGGTTACCGCCGCCCGTGGACCGCTGCAATACTACAACAACACCTGCAAATGTTTTTATTTTAATGGAAAATTTGAGAATCACGTACCAAATTATTATTGTATTATTATTGTTATAAAAGAAAAATAAATGCATCAGTATACGTCTGGCGCCTTCTTTCTATATATTTAAAACAACTTATCATATTTTAGAGCGTCTCCGTTGAGCGAGAGCGACCCGCATACTGGTGTAAATGGCAGATGCGCTAGTGCGCACAAAAACCGTGTCCCACGAAACTATTGCAAGTGACAGTTCATGCTCGCACGGTATCCAATAAGTCACTGACTGTGCTAGTTCACTTCATCTCGGAATATAATGAATATTTCAAAATAGATTTCAAATTACAGGGTGCATCGATTTTAAGATTTTAATAACAAAATTGAATTAAAATGAAAATCGTCAATTTGTTGGTTGCACAAGTATACGTAAGACCTGACGACACGAAGTCTATATTCTGTAACTAACTACATAATTCACCCAATGACTCGTTTCCTTCAGCAATCCTATGACAAATACGTGTATAATCAGATAATTTCATTTTTGTTTAACTTTTCATATATTTATATACGTGAATTTCCTTTATGTTGCTAAATATTCATTGTTTTCTAGCGTACAGGAAAGGAAGACGGTATCTATAATTGACTCACATTCATGTGATCGTGAATTAAAATCCTCGACCCCGTATCACTGAATTTCAACTTCAATACGGATTATCAAAAATTATCACTAGCTCGGCGGTGAGAAAAGCCAGCATGCACCAGTAATAAAAAAAATGTAGTACCTACATACTCCAGATTTTTTAATTATTTTATATATATGCAAGTGATCTAGTTACCTTTAGGATTAAAAATAATTTCATTGGCAGTGCTGGGAAATGGGAAATATAAATATCCAGTTTCATACCACCCCATTCTTCCTTCCTCTTTCCACTGGATAAAAGAAATTGAAAGAGACGTGATAACTACCTACATGCACTCCATATTAACCCATCGGATGTTAATGGATTTGATGGGATAGTCCCACTCTGAAGGCTCTGACTTCCATTCGATGCTACATTTCACGGCAGTTACTTCTAAGAGTAGGGTAACATGGCCAGTCGGACACGCCCAGTCGCCTGTGGCGTGCAACATTGCACATGATTCTATTAATTAATTGTAATGTTTGACGTCTCCGTGAGTTTTGGATAAAAAGTAAAATGAATAAAAAGTTGAGAATGAATTCATCTTACATTAGATTTTCCGTAACATGTCATTGAACTATACCAAAACATTTTAATGATACAAGTGGATGTTGTCCAAAAGTGGTAGATTTTGCTAAGATAGAGATGTAACTCAACAGAGGGTACTTTGAACAACTCCATTGCTTTTCTGTTCTCTAAACTGTCTTTGTTAAACTTATACCATCTATCTGTCTCTCCACTGCTGTATATAGGACTCAGTGAAGCTCTGCAGTCACCTAATACGAATTTCTTCTGTTCTCCTCCAGTCACTAACGACGACTTCCTGTAAGTATTCAGTACATCCGTCTCAATGATAAGTGATTTCAGTTCGATGATTTCGTCTACCGTTTCGGTTGTTGGACTGCAACTTACTGATTCTTTAGACTTTTTAGTTAAAAGCTTAGTTAAAAGGTTTCTCGTCAAATTTCTTCTTTTCATTTTTCCCCGTTACCTTTTCTTCGTATTGTTAAATAAAGAATCCATTTTTTATTTACGAAAATTACCGACGTGCAATATTGTAGTAGCACTGTACGGAGTACACTGTACTGGTACTTGACGTGCAATCAGATAACAATTATAGTAGAAACAATCAGCGAAATACGCATCCAATTCAAAACATCTGAACAGCGTAAGTGAACAATTCGGCATCTCAACACAAAGCCTCATTAATCGATCAGAATTGAATCGACTTTCATCATAATCGAATACGAGAATTAATTACTATGAATCCTTGAATTTGTGCGTTGCTCCTTTGAAATACGAGGTCATCCCATCACGTTCAGCGGCAAAAACATCTATAGCAACGAATCTAAGCATTTGTTGGAAGCTGCTATGAAATTACGTCAGATGTATGCATGAGATGTACGGGATTAAGATCGGGTCAGCTGGTATATAATAGGTCAGTGTGTCGTGGTTCATCACAGTTTCGTGTGGGCAACACACTTGGTTGCTTCTCTATTGGATTCTTCACAATGAAACTGGTAATTTGAATTGTTAATATTTTTATCTAAATATTATTCACCAATCTGAGTGTTGTGCGGGTCTCACGCTCGAGACCTAATCAGCTAAACTTGCCTGTGTTTGACTTTGTGTGTACCATACGAGGAATCTTAGAGTGACCTATTGAATGTGTAGCGAATAATTATTGGCACACGTTATTCTATAATTTGGCCATGTGAGGAAGCCCTGAGGAATTACACGACCCTCCCCTATCCAAGGTGCATCCCTCCATCCCTCCAGGTGCAAGTCCAACGTTGGAGGTAAAAAGGGCCGGTTACGATTTTTTTACACGTTAAATTATCTGAAAACCAATTTATTCCTACCCTTATTAAAACAGAATATTAATTTCAAAATAGTTACGATTTATCGTATTAAACACTGTATACGAGTGTTTTCTACAAAACATACTATCAAAATAACGAAAGTATATGTAAAAAAAACTTCTTAACATATAGTTTATATTGACCGATATTTCCTGAGAATAAGTCCAGACAAATAAAGAGTCTCCCTTTATATTAAATCGGTCGATTTCATTAGATTTACAGTAAGTAATTGATATAAGCTTTAATTCAGGTAGCGTAACTACATAAAAACAAAATTTTATCGTCATAAACGTATTAAATTAGGAATAAATCATTTGAAATTCAAAAATATTCTAATAAATGCAAATATATAGAATATAAATAAAAAATACAACAAAATGTTAAAATAAAATACATTAGAATGCCAACATTTTGTATGCATATAAAAACCAGTGATGTGCATCTCAAATAAACTTATTGCCTAATACCATTTACCTAATTACCTAATACTTCTGTAACAGTAATCAACCCTTAAAATCCACAGCTAGATGTGAGCTCCCCCATGCATATTGTCTCGTGGGTGAGAGATGGACGGTCGTAAAATATACGCTGGTCAAGTGGATTGGCAATTCCACTCCTTTAGAGGTGGTGTAGATTCTCGGGACATGTGGTAGCGGCTTTGTTATCCGTCTCAGACACCCGCGGGAAGAATGGGGTGATGCTAAAGCCCCATCACATCACACGACCAGGGAATAAAGTATATGAGTAATATTCAAACAAGTGCTTCATATAAACGTTAATGATAATACATCCTTTAGTTATTATTTTATTAAGAGTATATATTTAATTTTGAATATATTCTTTCAAAATACAAACAAACATACCTATATTAATTGTTAAACATTTATTAACTAGTCTACATATCATTGCAGTCTTTATTTTGTTGTATAAATAAAAAAAACGTCCATTATTTTTAGACCGCTGCGCTTTAATGCGCGATTTCGTGGTATTGGGCATAGGACAATATTTTGAAGATTTTTATGCAACGAATAATATTATACAACATAAGAATATAGCACTTCTCTTACGT
Source organism: Sesia apiformis (assembly GCA_914767545.1). Classification (NCBI taxonomy): domain Eukaryota; kingdom Metazoa; phylum Arthropoda; class Insecta; order Lepidoptera; family Sesiidae; genus Sesia; species Sesia apiformis. The sequence goes on from OU611964.1 coordinate 2,630,900, forward strand.
TTAATCGGTTAGACCTTTGTCATTATATCTAGATTCTGCATTTTGGTGTGAGTCGACGCTACGTTCCAGCTTTAAATAACTATCAACTTATTTGCAATAAAACAGTCAAAATCATCTTTTTTAATCAAAATAATAACAATACTAAGGCTAAAGAATTTTCACGCAGCTCATCTTCGCCGCTCTCATCGCGACCTGCACAGCAGGACGCTTGGAGAAACTCGAACGCAGCTACCTTCCTCCATCCTCCGGCCATGGCGGCAGTGGATCAAACTTCGGATCTTTTGGCGGATCTGGATCTGGTTTCGGATCTCAAAACGGATTCGGCTCTCAAGGAGGATTCGGTTCTGGATCTTCCGCAGGATTAGCACGATCATCACAGACGTCATTCCACTCTGGCGCTTCTCTTGGCAGCGGCCCTTCCAACCAATACCTGACTCCGTTTTCTGGCGGATCTGGATCTTTCGGGTCTACCCAAGGTAGCTCTGGTAGGTTTCAAATATTATTATGTTTTATATTTATTAACGATCCACTAATATTATTGTCAATTTCCATAAGTCACTTAATCCATGACTATATATATACGTTTCAACTCAACCGGATTAACAAGTAATTTTTAAGTGGATTCACAACAATCAAACACAAATATACCACTTTTCTCGCTTATGACATTACCGCATAGATATGGACAAAAATTAAGTTATTTAAAGATCATGTTTAAGCTTTAATAAATTATACTGCAAAATACATTAACTTTTAAAATGAATGAGATCTATAATGATATCCAATAAATTTAACTATGTTGCTTTCATGTGACATTTAAATGAAATGTATCACTTGCAAATAAAATAATTAAATGCACTTGCAAATATGCACTGCACTTGCAAATATGCAAATTACATGTATGCAATATGCAATTAAATGCACTTGAAATGCACTTGCAAATAAAATAATTATTTTATATATATGCAAGTGATCTAGTTACCTTTATGGATTAAAATAATTTCATTGGGAGTGCTGGGGAATGGGAAATATCAATATCCAGTTTCATACCACCCCATTCTTCCTTCCTCTTTCCACTGGATAAAAGAAATTGAAAGAGACATGATAACTACCTACATGCACTCCATATTTAACCCATCGGATGTTAATGGATTTGATGGGATAAATAAAAAAAATATCCTACGTTGTTGGTAATTCAATAAAAACACTTCTTCATTGCCAATTCAATAATTTCGTTTCGTTGCAGGTTTTGGCTCAGGATCTTCGTCGTTCGCATCTGGTTTCAAGTCTGGTGCATCCAGCTTAGGTGGTACAAGTCATGGTACTTCAGGACTCGGCTCTGGCTCTAACGGTGGATTCGGTTCTTCTGGATTCGGAAGCTCCGGCTTCGGTGGATCTGGATCTCATGGCGGATCTGGCTTAAGCTCTTCTTCAAACTTCGGTGGATTTTCTGGATCTGGTACTGGCAAATCTCTCGGATTTGGATCTGCAGCAGGCTCATCCGGTCAAGGTTCATCTGGTTTCGGCTCTTCTGGTCACGGATCTACTGGTTTCGGATCTGCCGGCTTCAGTGGGGCTGGTTCTGGCTCATCTGGTTTCGGTACTTCCGCTTTTGGTCCCAGCTCTGGAAGTTCCAGTTTTGGTGGCGGTCATAGCTTCGGTTCTTCCGGTCACAGTTCTTTCGGCTCCGGAATTTCTGGTAACGGCAGGGGCTCTCCGAGTAACCAATACAGCGCTTCCTCAGGAGCTAACAATTACGCCTCAGCCAGTCCTCAGTACCCTCAGAAATCTCAGTACTCCCAAAGTCGTCAATACTCACAAGGTTCACAGAACTCTGGTCCTAGCAACCAGTATCTAGCTCCAGTTGGCTCCAGTGGTTTAGGAGGAGGCAGCCATGGTTCATCCAGTGGGCTTGGCGGCAGACAAGGTGGATTCAGCGGCAGTCAGGGCGGATTTGGTAACAGCCAAGGCGGAGTTGGTGGACTCGGTGGCGGCCATGGAGGACTTAATCGTAGTCAAGGTGGATTGGGCAGTAGCTTCAGCGGAGCCTCTGGCAGCGGTAGCTCACAATATGCAGCCACTAGCCGTCAATACTTGGCTCCTAAGTCCACCTCAAGCTTCCAGAATATTCCTCAGCAAGCCTTCAATGAGCAGACCGGCTACGTGTATTAGAACACCAAGATGTGATTCTAGAATAATGTGATTGTGCTCTGAAGTCTCTAATAAAAATGTATTAAGTTTATAATGTGATTTTTATTTGATTTTAATGTAATTCAATAGTATGGTACTTAAATGTTCATACTATATAAGTCCCATCGATAGCACCACTCTTTGCTGAAAGGTCCAGGGCTCGATTACAACACAAATATTTGTTTAAATACATTTTTAGTGCTGGATCTGGATGATTTGTGATCGGTCTTTGTGTGTCACTGTAACCACAATGCAGAAGATTGTGGAGCTTTCGATTAATTGTGTTGATAAAAGATCTTCTTACTCGTATGATGTTTTTTTTTAATTGATCCCTTTTATTTTTATTGGTCATATTAGAGTCAAAATTTAAAAGAAAACGCTTAAAATAGGTATTTTTATAGAAAGAAGGTAGCAGTCGAGCAGGCAGTCTCTCTGGTGGATCCAGTGGATACTGTTGCCCATGAACATCCGCTGTATAAACCAATCTTAGTCCAGAATGAGAAACGTTGATACGCCTCCAGATGCTCTACCTACCTTTGGAGATACGGGTATAGATTTGAAGTCAGGATTGGTAAGAATGGGGGAATAGGAAGTCCAGGTTTAACGAGGCGATTAGATTTCTTCATCTTATTTATCCACAACCAATGTGGCATAAAACCCTGACGGTACGTTTCTTCTTAAACTACAACTGAATGATGATTAAATAGTTGATTAAGTTAATTAATTAATAATTTTCAATTAATTAATTCAGTTAATTAATTAATTTTCGTATCAAGTCTATAATTTTATTAGATTTCTTATATTATTTGTGAGGATTCTTAATAAGCAGTAGTGTGTGTTTTAAGTAAAATTTCTGTTTATGTTTTCTTGGAACAGAATAATCATCTACTGTTTTATCTTCCCTGAAAATTAAATATGATTTCCCTATTATTAGGCATTTCGATCGGATGTTGATTTATTAAAATAACTACTGGAATAACATCCGAACTGAGGTGATTGTATCACTTCAGAAAGCTGAGTATAATCGATCATACGGAACATAGTTGAATTGATGTATCTGATTGTTTAAACCTTCCTGAATATTTTTAAATGGAAGAAAATGCTTCTAAATAGAAATATCTATATTTATAGTATAATAAAAATGTTACAAAGCCATGTCTACACATTAAATATAAAAAAACATTGCTGTGTATCTACACTATGAATGATATATAATCTAAAACAACATTTATTGGAATTTTTATCCAAAAACTGTTTGTCCGTCTGTCTGTTTGGTTAGTTTTTAGGTTAATATCTTTTAGTTTGTAGAACTAACATAGTTTTATAAGTATTTTTCTACATTATAACTAACATTTACTGTGGATGTGTGGTCGATTACATAAAATAAATATATATATATATATAATATATTACTTTTTACTTTAACTATACACGGCCATAATTTGTGTCTCATAATTTGAAACAGAAACTGACGATCTCTTCTGGTGTTTGTAAATCAATTCAAACTGTATAACAACACAGCTAATGATAACTTTATTCATACGTTTTTTTCCAAGTAAACGATTAGTTTAAAGATCACACGCATTAACCTTTTCGCGTGTTTGCAAAAAAATAATACAAAGAAAATAAAAGAAATAACGTAGGTACTGGCCACTAAACTCTAATAATTAGGTTCCTTAAGCATGTTATTACATAATTTATTTCAACAGGTTATTAATCGGAGGCAATTAGTTTTTGCAAAAAGAAGGTAGCTTGCGATTGTTTTTTTACTCGCTACCTACTTGTATTCATAAAATTTACTGAATGATGACGGTCTTTTTGTAATGAAGGCAATTCTAAAAATCATAGATTAATAAACGTCATTCTTAAAGTTTCAATAGCGAGGGCGAATGTTGCAATACCACAGCCGTGAGGCGTTTCCGAGTGACCTTTCTCTCACCTTTTTTTTTATATAGACTAGTGGGCGGACGAGCAAGCGGTCCCACGTGATGGTAAGTGTAACAATAGGGGTTAAAGTATGAAATTGCCGATTTGTACTGAAAAATTAAAACTCGTTTTTTTCTAAAATGTAACATATTTATTTAATCAAAATATTTACCCTCATTATCTATGGGTTATTTTATCCGTTATGTTTCCTGAAATGTAGATACGTCTTTCGGGTGTGAAGGAGATTTTATTCAAGAAGCAAACTGTCTATGCTTCGAATACTAACCACCAAAAAGAGATATTGAAGAAATCTCCAACACGTGCTTAAGCATGATAAATACCAACTGCTTCAACGATTGGCAAAATTGAGGCACTACTTAAGCTGGTATGGTTTGTAACATCCGTTGTGCCGCATCACCAGTGCTGAACTACATTTTCACTTGGCACCACTAGAAGAAAATCTGCGAGAACAATACGGACTGCAATTCAGTGGTGATATTGATTAGATTCTAAGTAATCAGTAATAATCGCCAGTGTAAACTTTATTACTGGGATGTTCGACCAAAATAAACTGCTATAGGACAGGATATGGTAACCAGCTCGACTATTTTCCCGTATCCTCTCTGATACACAAATAATGGTTTCCTCAAAGTCCGTGGTTGCAGTGAGCCAAATAAGGTTGTGGGGGCAATAGTTTTAAGGGAGAGAGTGCACGCTGCAATCCAACAGCCGCTGGGCGCCCTCGACTGGCCACGTTACCCCTCTCTCTCAGGAGAATAGCTTGAAATGTACGACTTATCATATTTCCGTAATGTACGTAGGTACGTGTTTGGGTAGTAAGTGAGATGTGTCAGAGCCCATTTCCATCTTATCCCTCCCCATTTTGCCAGCCCTTTCTCGAAATCCATTCCTATATCCCCAAAGATAGGCAGCACATCGGGAGTCGTGCCAACGTTTGTCATTTTGGACTAATTTTAGCATGTATCGCGGATGTCTATGGGTGACAGTATCATCAGATGGACTGTATGCTCGTCTACCGCCTTCGTCCATAAAAAAAGGTTGGATGTTTAAAGTCTAGATCATCTGTATAATTAATTTTTAACTTTCTCTGTTAAAAGCTCGTTGCATATGAATTGTAGGCATGAGCCCTTCACCCGACCTTGCTCTGACATAACTCGATCACAACGTAGAGGAATTACAGTATAGAGGAGCTCTATCGATTCTTTATGCAAATGGCTGAAACATCAGTGTAGGATTCAATTATTTTTAAAGATTTTAATTATTTAATTTAATTCAATTAAATGGAAATGGCATTGGCAGCATTCTTTTTTTTTAATCATCAATTATTTGCACTATTTTTCAGTGAGAAAATGTGAGAATTCAATTCTGGCGTCAAGATACGAGCACTTACATAGTAATGTTTTCATTCAAAGTTCATTTTGTTGAACGCATTGGCTTCATGAGTTTGGTGAATATTAGACATCTATAGGTACATTTCGCTACTATTTGGCTTTGTATAGAGACGAGCCGTACTTTGTTATATTTTTCCTTTTTTTTTATAGACACGAGGGCGGACGAGCAAGCGGTCCCGCGTGATGGTAAGTGTTACCACCACGTATGGACACCTGCAACACCAGGGGGAATGCGGCCGCGCCGCCGACCTTTTGACTCTTTGATAGTGAAGAGCGGCGTTGAACAATTAAGGGATGCCAATATTTGTCGTCTTTCGTTTCAAAACACGACAGAGCTTGACATATAGACAGAGATAGACATATAGAGGAATGCAATTTATATTCTTCTTTTTATGAATCGTTCACAAATATCAATGGAACGAAGTTCAATAATGCTTACTGACTTTCATTGGAAGGAAGTTTATTGCGTAACGGGTGCTCACAAAACAACCGCATTTCATCATTGGCCATCATGTACCATGTACCACGGGTTATCGGACAGAGCCTTTCTATCAAAGAAATTTCAAATCTTACTTAATGTTCAATCGTATAATAATGTTTTACCGTTTCCGTAAAAAGCTTTACTACTGTGTATTCTGTTATACCTCGATAAAGTCGTGAGCAGTCATATTCATAGGTTAATGTAATTTATTGATAATTATTATTCTTTTATTTTGAGTATTAATATTAATAATAAATGGTTTCTCCTAAAGCAATTGTAGTTTAATTAAAGGGGTTTGTGAGCTTTATAATTTTGTGCTATAATCATCATTTTATATGAACGATTTGAAGACATTTGAAGGAGATTAAATTCATTAAGATTAGATGTTTTGCAAATGATAATTTAGTTACGATTTTTTAGTTGTTAGTTAGTTTTAGTTTTTCAGTTATATTTGTAGATATATTTTTACAACACTTTTTGAATAAAATCGTCATTGCCAAGGATTTCAGACCTTTTTGAAGGAAGCATTCAACTAAATTAAATCTTCGATTGATTTCGATATCAGCCTATAAAGTCCTACTACAGATCGCTGGCCTCTCCTGTGATTACAGAGCTAGTAAGTCACTAGGGGATTTCAGACCATAATTCACCACGTCTTTATTGCTCTTACTTTATTTTTGTTCTCGAATATGTGGATTTCAAAACGAGCAAAATGTTTACCGTTTCCAAAAATCCGTATTTATGTACAAAGTGAGACTTCACAAATACGAGTCGATAGGTTTCACTCAGCGATTCCAACATTCCACACTGCTCTGTGCAATGTTATAAAAATATATATATTAAAAAAAATGTACGGTCAGGAACGAAGATCCTCACGCATTTTTTTTTAAACTCCAAATATAATAAGACATAAAATCTGTATAGTTCATGTATTTTTTTTATTATTTTATATCATATTTTCAATGAAAATAATATAAAATAAGGAATCAAATCAAAAATCAAAAATTTAGGTTATACAACCGGCCACGCACTAGTCTGAACGTCTGTTATTCTCTGCTTGAGTCTCGCTCTCGATACTCGCACGCACACACACACAAAGATAAAGGCGTATGGAGGGGGTAAAAATCTTACGTGACGTTACATTTTCTCTCGAATCACGCCTACCGCAAGCCGCGTAAAAGAACTTCGTTCCAAAAAAACATATTTTTGATAGGCTGTAGATAGGCTGTAGATTGCTGGGGGCCTCCCCACCAGATATACTGGTGAGGAGACACCCAGCAATCAATGCACCATATATATTAGTCATAGTTATTATAACATAGTATGTAGGGAATGTTTACTGCCGACAAACTGTACTGCAGTTTGGCAATTATAATTTGTAATGGTTCCGTGTACATACACGGAACCATTACAAATTGTAATTGCCAATTGTAATTTTGTAATTTTGGTTTAAGTAAACAAATAATTAATAACTAGGTTATTTTCTAAAAATAGCCAAGTATTCAATTATCGTATATATCACTCATTATCGTACATATATCACTCTTGCATAAACATGTAATAAACCGGTTATCCAAGTCGTTGCTCTATCCCCATTACCTCGACCGAGGCCTTGATTGAGAGTAAGAGCACTTATCTTGTTGAAAACGAAAGTGATCTCTGTGGCGTGGGTCATGGATGACTGATTAGCCTAGTTGATGAAGCCCTGGTAGCCGTGCAGAAGGTCCCAGGTTCGAATCCTAGTCAGACTAAGGTTTGTTTGTACAGAATTTAGCTCTGTCTAGAGAGGAATCTTTTGGGATATGGGTAGTGTGTTGCCTTTTACGAGTACATATAATTATTATAAATTTTACGTTGTTAATCGGATCTCAACGCGTAAAATTACAAGCTTTTGTTTACCTTTTATTTTCTACTCCATGTTTCGTGATCGCAGGAGTGGTCACGAGCGTGGTCACGAGACGTGGTCATGAGTTTATAAAAAGTAAAAAATAAACAAAATCCAATTTACAATATAAAATTGTGTTAAATTAACACAAAATAATTTTAACACAAAATGTGTTAAAAAGTTATATCTAATTTTCGTTGAGTCATTGAGTGTAGTATTTTTTATAGAAAGAAGACAGCAGAAGAGCAGACACTCCTCCTGATGGTAAATGGATACTGTCGCACTGTGATGACACCAGTGGAGAATGACAAACATAGGCACATCTCTGGTCGCTGCCGATAGGTCTAAATGGCGGACAATGGGGGAGGCCTATGTCCAGCAGTGGACGTCCAAGGGCTGAGATGATGATGATGATGATGACTCGTCTGCCATCTCTTCCATAAAAAATCCCAAGTGTTAGTTAAATGAGAAGTTCTGTATATTTATTTATATGAAATGCACGCTCGTGCGTGCTTCCGTTTTAATTCTCAAACACGTGGATTAACTCATGGTGGTTGCCTTCACTGCTGGGCTAGTGATGAATAAAAATTCATACTTACAAACTTAATGAGTGGTACAGGCTGTGGTTCGAACTCGTGATCTAACCAATTTGTGTCGAAAATCTGCTGTAGATTATCAGTTCGCATTCGATGGGTACAATGAACTTCGATTTATAGGAAGTTAAGGAGAATAATGTACAAGTATAATGTTTCTGAAACCCGATCTCTTTGTAAAAATCCAACATAATAGTGCCAAATATGAACGAAAATGCTTTTGAATTGATATCAACGTGTATTTAAAGCATCTTATGGACCATTACACGACCCTATATATCGGATTTACTTTTGACCTATGCTTTACACTATACGTTTTTCTTTAAATTTCGAAGATTTACTGAATTAGTATTTTGGAGAATTTAAATATCATTGTCGATTTTCGAATTTGGGAATCAGCTTAATCCAAAACAATAGTTTCAAAGTTTATTTGCAGTCTGTGGCCGAAACCTGACTCCGTGGATGCTGCTAATAAATCTGAGTTCATTAATTGATATATAATGTGACATTTTTTATATAATAACTATTTATTTTATCTTTATTTTACTTTATTTTAGAAACAAAAACAGTGTTATTAAAAAGGAAAGTAAGTAAATATACAATACAATCCAATATTGTCTATTGGTGTAGTGGAATACAAAAAGGATTTTTTATGATTACATAATGTATGTACATTATTATATATTAAGAAAAATATTGGTTTTCAAGCTCCATTTTTGGCAAATTGGTATGATATTGGGTAAAAATAAAAAAGAAATAGGTTAAAAAGATTTGTTAAATTTTGACAATGGACTCAGAATGAATGGAATTTTTTTTTTTGCAAAAACATCACGTTCTTTTGAATTTTTACCAAATATCACATACCAATAATTAAACCCAAGACATTTATATTTTACAGAAAATAAATTGATGTTTTTATATAAAAAAAGAAGTGAACGACACCGTGTGTCCGACACATAAACGATTAAAGAAAATGTCGAATCGTCATCGGATCGCAAGTAGAAAACACTACGTAAGTACTGTCCTCTATTGTAAAAACAATCTCTGACAATTAAAACTTCAAGGTTCTGATTATTGCTGGTGCCATCCAAATATATCCATTTTAAATACAATTTTGTAAAGTATAAAAGTGCATTGAAAAGTCAAAAAGTCACAGTGCAGCTCTAGTTTTTGAAGTCAACTGTTAAAGAAGTAAAAATGAAATTGGTATGTAAATACAAGTTATTTTGTTCAACCTTGAATTAAATCTTAACGCTTAAAGTAGTTAAAATCATTATATCTAGCTGATAATGTAAAAATATTTAACATATTGTTATCAATATCATGCGATACTTTTAGTGTGCACAGATTACGAATTTTGAATTTCAAAAAAAATCTGATAATTCCATAAAAATGAGTATCTACCTACAACTTGGAGAGCACGGTTTTTAACCTGTAAATGAAATTCAACTCAAAAATTTGTTTGATTCTAAATCTATATTAGTAGATTAGCTAAATCGTTTTAATAATTCCAAAATTACAGATTTAAATTTTTCAAAAAATAGGAGCTATATATTTGGCTGTACTGCTGTTACTGTACCATTGTAAAATTTATTATACTTACGGGAAGTGGAGGGTGCACGCTGCAATTCTACAGCCGCTGGGCGCACTTGGCTGGCCAAGTTAGGGTAACTTGGCCACAGAACACTATCGTAAAATGTACTACATTTTTCACTGTGTACATTGAAAAATGTGTACATTGAATTGTTCCCCCGATGTACGTACGTCGTCTTACGTGTTTTGGTAGTGAGTTAGATATGCTAGAACTCATTGCCATCCTCTCCTACATTGATTTTTCCCATTTTACCAACGCTTTCTCCAAATCCATTCCCTAAATCTATAGAAGTAGCCAGTGCACCCGGGGACAATCTGGATGTTGGTATGTATCGCGAATGTTCATGGTCGATAGTATCCACTTACCATCAGATAAACTGTATGCTCGTCTGCCACCCTAGTTCTATAATATAGAAATGATCTCTTTTAATACATATTACAGACCTAAAATTTTAAAGAAACCATATTCTTTCAGCTTATCTTCACCACTCTCATCGCTCTGAGCTCAACAGCTCAGCTACCTTCAAGGGCCTACCTACCTCAGACTCCAATCTCGTCAGGGTTCTCCCAATCGTTCCAGACCTCGCAGTTGTCCACCATTATAGGTGGGGGGAGTTCAGGAGATACCGGCAACAGAAGACCTCAGCAGGAGATAGAGAAGAACGCGGTTATTGTAAAACAGGATCAGGAAGTTAGTGAAAGCGGTGAGTTTGTTGAAGTTTGCAACTAAATCAGATATTCCCAAAGTTCATTCCCATCCGATTTTCCCAACGTTTGTCGTGCTGGGCTGATGTTAGCAGGTATCGCGGATGTCTATAGGTAACAGTATCCATTTACCACCAGATGGACTGTCTGCTACCTTCTTTCTATCAACATATTAAAAAATAAAGTCCTCATATTTAGAAAAAATAAGCTTTCTCATAGTGAAAAGATTTTCAAAATCGATAAATGATCTTAATATTATACATGTTACAAACAAGCTCAGCCCATTGACATTCCATCTTATCTTCTCCATTCCTAAATATCCAAAGGCAGGCAGATATCCTGAGGTGTGCCAACGTTTGTCATTGTTAACTGATGTTGGCATGTATCGCGGATGTCCATGGGCTACAGTATCCATTTACTACCGGATGAACTGTATGCTCATTTGCCGCCTTCTTTCTATAAAAGAAATCCTAATATAAATCAGGAAAACCTGACTAAATGTATAGAGAACCAATGTGTCAAATTATATGTATAACATTCTTCTTTTTTCAGGATTCCATTACAGCTACGAAACTTCAAACGGTATCCGAGCAGAAGAAGCAGGTAACACTGTTCAATCGCAAGGAGGTTTTTCATATAAGGGGGATGATGGCAACACCTACACAGTAACATTCACTGCCGGAGAAGGTGGCTTCAGGCCACAAGGAGCTCATCTGCCAGTTGCGCCTCCCACTCCCGAGGCTATTTTGGTGGCCTTACAGCAGAATGCTAAGGATGAAGCTGCTGGTATCTTTGATGATGGTATGTCAAAACATGTGACGTTTTTGGAGCTTATTGTCGGTACAATTTATTGATTTTGATTAAGATCTTCTAACTTAAAATTTCGTTGTTTCAAGATTTTGTGTATTTATAAACATGCATTAACATATAGCTCCAAATGTGTTTGTAGGAAAATACAAGCCAGAAATCCACGGAGGTGGTCAAAGCAGACCCGGTTCAGGTCAGGGATCCATCACCTCTCCTTCTTCGTCGTCATCGTCAAGCCAAATCTTCGGGTCTACCAGCCACCAGACCAGCTTTAACCCAAACACCGGATACCAATACTAAAATCAAGTATTAATGTATACCTTCTAAATTTTTTATGGAGTCCTTTAAAATTTATCTGTGTGATGAACCAGCTAAAAAGTATATTAGTATACAGATTAAATGACATAGTTGCCTCTCTGGTCTCCGGTCAATTTTGAAAGTCCTGGTCAAATCCTGAAAACTAATTTGTGACATTGTACTTATACATATAGCACGACACAACTCAGAGGTGTCATCGGCTAACCTCGTCAAACCGAACTTTACCGAATGCAATGTGTAATCAACTGACGCAAGTGCGATCGTTTGACGCGCTCCGCGCGCTCGAGGCGACAGCGAATAAAACGCTGAGGCGAGAAATAAATCGAAATAAAAGGTAAATCGTTGGAACCTCCGAGTTGTGTCGTACTGTACGTATAATATATATTCCGAGCAATAACAATACATAAGCCAAAGGCGGCGTATCTGGAGGTGTGCCAATGTTTGTCATTCTAAACTGATGTTGGAATGTATCGCGGCTATCCATCGGCGACAGTATCCACCTACAAGTGGACTGTCTGCTCGTCTGCATTCTTTTCAGAAAAAGAAAAAATGTTCATAATTATGTATACTGCTTATTGTAAGCCACTTAGCATCTGATGTGTTATCAATCCTCTAAGCTTTGTTACTTACTAAGGCATCGAATTCAATATAAAAGCTGTTGTCCTCAAAATTTAGAAGGTATAATTTACGTCTATTTAAAGTACCATCAAAATACTATGGATGATAAAATACTACATGTGACAAAAATAAGGTAACTATTTATCACTCCAAAACGACTAACACTCTTAAATTCAAATGACCCGAATGACTTGTTTCACATCACCATTTTAATAGTATCATCGCGATCTTTATAAAAAAATATTTAAAAAATTCTTTTAAAAATACAGAAACGGTTCTAGAAAAGTTCAATATTGAGAGGTTGTACATATTTATTCAACTACCCTGTATTGTCAACTTGCTTAATAAACTCTTTCTAATCGAAGTATTGAATCATAAACAATAATTTGTCAATTGAAAGCGATTACGATTAGGCTGATTTAACTACAGCCTAATCATAATCGCTTTAATAAAGCCCCTGATTGCATAATACCTTTCTTTTATTAGAGGATGCAAACAATAGTAGAAAGAAGCAATTATCTAAAATTACTTAATGAATGCAAGCAAATGATATTAAAAAAACAGTGATGATAATCGTATTAAACGGCAGATCAATACTTTTGACAGACATATCAACGCTATCTATAAGTGCAACGAAAGACAATACCACAATGACGAGAATTCGTAATTAAGATTTCACTTTCATTTTGATGTCAAGATTAATCATTTTACATTAATCATTGTAATAACAGAATGACTCAAAACAATACTATCATGCATTGACGACAGCACAATCGATTTGTCAAATCAAAATAAAAACGAATGTAGAATACATGTACATATACAATGTATATTATATATGTTTGTATGAATACAGAGTGTGTTCAAATCTATCTCATGGATTCTGCTTGTGATTCTGAATTGATTATTAATAATAATATTTTATTTATTATTTATACTTACAAATAAATTTGCACACATAGCTACATAATAACAGAAAACAATGGGCGGTCTTATTGCATATTTTGTAATATACGAAATATATTATAAACCTAATATACGAATTTTTGTAAAAATATAAAAAAATTTGTAAAAGCCCTAAAGGCTTTGTATAAATTGTATAATTTGTATAAAAAAAATCCACCAATCTGTTATATATACAATTATTTATTTGTTATATGTATAAGCATGTTATGTTTTATATACAGCAAAATGGAAGAGATAATGTGACAAAAATATGATAAGGCTTTCAAATTATTGTGTATATAAATAATGTGTGTATTTGTATTCGTATTATTATGTAAGTTTATTTAAAGTTTGTAAATAAAGATGATCATGGTTACGACATCTTTAGTATTATTATATTGATAATCTTTCATAGCCAATTTCCCATCCTATGCACTTTCATAATTTCTTTAGTTTACAAAATAATAATACTTCACAATAATATTTCATAATTCGTAATTAGTTTTTCGAGTATGGTAATGCAATGCTATCAATGGTTTGGTAATTAATTTTCACCTATTGACTAACTGAATTGTTCCCAGTGGTTATAAATCTTATTGATAAATCTATATGCAAGTTGATAAAAAGTGAGGAGAAAATGAAAGCCTACCTTTGATTGAAATACAATGGAAACTAATTAATTTCATTTCTACATTGTTCAATTTATATTACGAGTTTCAATGACATACGCAATCGCTAGGCATAGAGATATATCTGTATATTTTACAGTCTTTATAGCAAATTTATTTTATCTATAAAATTCCAAACTGTAAGCAATGTATAATAATAAAAAAAAGACAATGCAAACAATTACATTTTACAAATATAAAAACCTCTTACCTGCCTATTTAAAATTAAATTATAGTATTCAAATTATATATGTTTTTCTGAAATATTGAAAAGTCGCAATTATAGAAATTAATTCTGCGTTTGGATTTTTTCAATGAGATCAGTCGGTGTGTGAGCTCGAAGTAATTAATGCACGGACGCGTTCGCGCTCAAATAAAAAGTTCCTGACTTTTAAATTCTATTTAATTCGCCCGAAACCACAACTCGTTTTGTTATGCATGTTTCTATAAGTGTACTTGCAGTGTTCACTGAGTACTTCAGTGTAAACATATATAGAAAAATCTTAAGATTTTGTTAACAAGCTTTTTCTTGTGCCATTTATTGCCTTACAAAAATACTTATTTTTAGTTGATTATTTATCTAACAAAATATTTTCATAAATTGCTAAAATATAACAAACTATCTTTCATGTTGATTACCGCTACTGATCTATCCGGGTCAAGGCTCTGTTTTCGTTTTACTCGGATTGTCGTTGCACAATGCGTCGTTATGTGAATTGCTGGGAGCGATTCCGCTAATGACGCTTTTTATATTACGTCCTTAACTTATTTGAACTTTGCTCGCGGTGATCGTGTTTCGAAGAACAATGTATGCCATTAGATTCATTATGACCGCTTTTGGCATTGAGTAGGATGATATATATTACGATATGTTTAATCAATATAGTAATTAGATAGTTATTTTAGCAGCAGATATATATATATATATATATACGTATAGACATATATGCTGACTAGTCAAAATATCAGTGAAATGCTATAATAAAAACTTAATTCAAACAGAACAATTTGATAGTTTGTTTTAATTAATTATATAATAAAACTTGATTGAAAATTATGTAGATACCGGTTGGATTTGACACTTAACAAGATTAAATAGTAAAATCCATTTCCAGTACTAAGCTTTTTACACGTGTAATAAAATCACGTCCCTTTTGCTGTTAATTTTTGTTCATAAATAAAGTACTCGTAAAAGCAATAAAATAAGATTGGATACTTATGTAAGTACCTACGGTTGTTTCAATTGTCACCGGCATGGTAGTGATTTATATTCACACTGCTAGTGAGTTCGAACCACCTTGTACCACTGAGTTTCTACTTAAATACGAATTTTTCAATTATTGGCAGCTTAGCGGTGAAGTAAAACATCGTAGCAAGTGTATTTTAGTCATGCGTATTTTAGTTCTTTCTTAAATAAAACCCACTACTGCTTTAATATTGATGAATGGATATTGTCATGACTGTTCAATTTGAGGCCTTTAATTCATAATTTCATGTTGTGTGTTGTGTTGATGTATCGAATGTATTACTTTCAAATTGAGGATTTTATTCATAATTTCATGTTGTGTTGATGTATTGAATTCATTACTTTCAAATTGAGGATTTTATTCATAATTTCATGTTGTGTGTTGTGTTGATGTATCGAATGCATTACTTTCAAATTGAGGATTTTATTCATAATTTTATGTTGTGTTGATGTATTGAATGCATTACTTTCAAATTGAGGATTTTATTCATAATTTCATGTTGTGTGTTGTGTTGATGTATCGAATGCATTACTTTCAAATTGAAGATTTTATTCATAATTTCATGTTGTGTTGATGTATTGAATGCATTACTTTCAAATTAAGGATTTTATTCATAATTTCATGTTGTGTATTGTGTTGATGTATTGAATGCATTACTTTCAAATTGAGGCTTTTATTCATAATTGCATGTTGTGTGTTGCGTTAATTTATAGAATGTATTACGGAAGATCATTTTGAAAATTTTAAAAACTAAAAGAAATGTTGTGTTTATCTTTACTGAGACTCAAATATTCATAATTATTTTGAGAAGAAAAAGCCTGTATAAGTATAAAAGTGGGTACACTTACAGTTTTTTTTTTAATTCGTGGAGTAAATTTTCATAACTTTCTCATTATTTGAAAGCACTTTAAATGTCTAATAAGCACTACAATAAAATACAAACATTAAAATATTTATAAAATTTATTCACAGAATAAATAATTGCACCACTCTAACATCTCACTGGTTATCATTGTGACTATTACAATAATCAGTAATATTTAAAAATATCATTTGTAATAATACTCAGCACACTGGATACTACGATTGATATTCTCAGTGAGTATTTTGTAGTACTTAGTACTGACTTATATACTGTTCAGGTACTTTTACAGCATAATTTAGCGCTTTCAACAGTCCCGCTGTCTTCTTGGCACTAATTTACTTATCTGTAAATTTCTCATACAACTTTTTATATATTATTTATTTTTAACATATTTTTTACTAAGTACTTCCAATTACTTTTATAACAAAATATCAATCGTAGTATTTCCCTACTGGCAGTACTAAATACTACTAAATATTTGTGGTTCCTCGTTCAGTACTTAGTATTTGTAGGGTTGTCTGTATCCAGCGGAGGCCTGCGCGCGCGCATAGTTTTGTTGTTGACCGAAACCACCGGCGGCAGCTCCTCCGTGCTTATCAGCGTTGTATTGACCTAGAATATTTAATTTGAATATTAATTTGGGTCACTCCTAAATCGACTGAATTTACGAGTAATTGAAATGATTCAGGTGACCGACCTTAGAATACCACCACCCCCATCTCCACCCTCGGGCGTCGTAAAAAGTGACTATGGGATAACAAAGCCACTACCACAAGCAAGGAGGAACTACGAGTACACCACCTCTAGAAGAGTGGACTCGTCAAGCCGCTTGGCCAGCGTGGCATTTTAAACCTCCTCATGGACAAGAAGATTTAATTATTCCCAAAATTGGTAAAAACTACCAACGCCAAAGCAATGACCATCTATAAAAGTAGCAATGAAAATCTAGACGGAGTTTAGCAGATTTAAGTTTCAAATTAAAGTGATCATTCAATAGTACATTCAAATCGGTAGATTTAGTGATAAATTAATTAATTAAGCAGGCTTCAGTTGGAAATTATTCGTTTTGATTTTAATTTTCATTTAAGTTTCAATTCAATGGCAATTCCTAATAATAACAACAAATGTTCTAAAAATGTAAAGAAACACATATATGTCACTCCTCTAAAAATCATGTCCACAATAGGCAATTGTAGTAAAAGTATCTGCAGTTATTGTAACAAGACACGATACCATATGTATGGAAGGCTTCAAGGGTCACAGAGTCCTACGCGAGAAAGAATATATTGTAAATGTTTAACAAATTGCAATTCTGCTATTATCCCTACAAAATCATATCATGACCAAAACATACAATTTATACTTGCCAGTGTCTCTTTGATAACATAAGCGAATGCCACAAAAATAAGTGAATAAAAGTATGTAAATAAAACTCCTTGTAAATAAAGGGGGAGTGAACAATGGGTTCTCAACATGTAATTGATTCAAACGAAAACGAATTCTAAATTCGTGGCAATAGAGAAGGAGTGAACTGTAATTTAAGCTTGTGAACGTGTTCCCAGAGTGAGAGGTCATTGTGAAACAACTCAAAGGTCAGTGCAGCATGTTTAATGTGTTACAAACGGTCACACAGGTTGCAATATCGTATATGTGGTTCAGTATCTCAAAAACCGTAAGTATTAATAAAATTTAATTCTCAAGAAATTAACAGTCTCAAGCAATTACGCATAAATTATTGTCTCTATTGGCTGTGCGGTGTCATATGGCATTAGAATAATACCTACTATCTCTTCCTATGGGTGTCGCACAAACAAGTAAGGAGTAACAAACCCTATGGACCTACATTACCTCTAAAAGAGTGGACTCGCCAACCCGCTTGGCAAGCGTGCCATTTTACGGCCATACATCCCTCATTTTAAAGACAATGTGGCTGAGGAAGTCCATGTTCAGCAGTGGACGATAAAAATAACTATTTAATTACTAACATTAAAATATACTTAAATACATACAAATCAATGGTTCAAATATATTGTAATTAAATTATAAGACATCTGAGCTTTTAAATAAGTAGTTTTAAATGAGAAATACCTATATATTATAGATGTAAATAATTCGATATCTCGAATTAAATTGAGAATTTTTAGGTCCCAAAACTCGGATAAATTTATAGATGTGCCAAATTCATTTAGTAGTTCCAAATTAGCAACGGGTTAAACTTTAAAAAAAATCAATTCAAAAGCCGTATATGCTGACATAGGATAACTTTGTTGTTTTATAGGGCTCATCAAGCAAGAACGAAAAATTCCTCTGTAACTGACGCGTACCGTTCCGGTTATTTTTGATTAAATTAATAATAAGTAACTTAGTAGGCATTTAAATGTGCTTTTTTTTTAAAGCCATACCCATACTATCTATACCATCAGCCTAGATTTAAATTAACGCTAGATTTAGCTTCAAATAATTTATTAAATGATAAATTAAAGAAAAACAACTAATTCGATTATGGTAAATATTGAGTAGAAAATACTTTCAGATGATTATTAATTTTATGAGAGCAATATTAAAAGTAATGCAATATTTTATACACAAAAATATTTCTAGAAAAATACTCTTTCCAACAAAATAAATTTCATCAAAATCTGACCATCCATTAATATGATATGACGCTACAGACAGAGAGAGAGAGGCCGACAGACAAACAGCATGAAACAGCCATCCTTTTTGTTTCAGGGATTTAAATATGATACAAACAAGAAGCGACATAAATCTTAGTGGCAGACCGTACCCATAATAAAACTCCTGAGAAAATCGTTATCCTATTTAGTCTCAAAATTCAGTTCACACGGTCATTGTTGTTGAGATATGATTTACTATCTGATTCCGTTTGAAGATTTTTGAATGGGTGCTTTGTTTGCAAAAATGTCCTTCACTGTAAAACAGTAGTTGTTAATTAGGTGTCGTTATTGTTTTTAAACTGCATTCTAACCTGTCACTTATGGAAGCGGGGCTTGCAATAGACTTATATCGCGCAGTGGAGTTTCATTATACCTTACCATATCAACAAACAAATTAACGGCATCGTGTTTTATTATTAATTTTATTATTTATATAAAAGCTTCAATAATAATTTGGCCGCAACAAGTGGCGCTGTTATGCCTCCTTTGTATGAGCCACTATCGCGATTGTATGGTTATTAAGGAACCTCAAGCTATATAAGCATGTATACTTATACATGTATACGAGTATCTGAATATTTCAGTGGTATAAGAGAGCTAAAGCACGCTATATTGCCAATTGTTAGCGCCTCGTCACGACTTCGGTTCCACAAAAGAACTCTTAATCGTTTCTTCTAATGCTTATCTTAGCACCAAAATGTTAGTCGGGATACCCATACCGTCAGCTTATTTCTCTCTTAAATTTATAGACCTTTCCTAAAGTTCACCGCTACAATCGAGCTGCAATTATAATTTCGTTATTTCAAAATTCTACTTCAAAATATATAAGTAACAAGCTCGAACATTTAATTTTTAAAACAGTAAAGAGAAATACTTTTTTCTAAAGATTTTACTAAAATAATAATATTGCACAATGTATGTAAAAATACAATAATATAATACTATATTATGTAAAATAATAATAATATTAATAAAAACTTTAAATAATAAATATCAAATTAAACAGATGTAATTAATCAATTACCTTATTAAAAATTTGATAAAGAAATAATAGACGGTTTTTATTTACTTATTATTATATCTGGGCTAAATAACAACAAAACTATAAAAAAGAATAATTAAACAAGCTATTCTGTGACCCAGGACGATTACTTCAAAGGAGTGTCCGTTCGCCCCGCTATCTATTCTATGGACTATAAGGATTTTCACACGACAATTTGCTAGTTACTCTGCAATCTGGGCTGGGCTGTCGCTATAGGTCACACCGCAGGCGGAGTCGTGTGGGAAGGCTCTAATTTAATGGTAATATCTAGACTTAGGTTTTAGGACTTGAGAGATCAGATTGCGTTAGATTGGTGGATGAGGGAAATTTATAAGCCAAGACTGTTTACGTCATACGTCTTATATACACACACATATAGATATGGACACAGATTACACATATATTGACATAGGGGTCTGAAAACCGTCTAATACATGCGGC
The DNA here is from genome assembly GCA_914767545.1 of Sesia apiformis. NCBI lineage: Eukaryota > Metazoa > Arthropoda > Insecta > Lepidoptera > Sesiidae > Sesia > Sesia apiformis. The sequence goes on from OU611964.1 coordinate 2,651,311, forward strand.
TAGTATCAGCTGAGATGTTCCTATTCCTATTAATTAAGTATTTTCGGTTTCTTTTTGTTTCTATTCCCCTTTTCTAGGCATTAAAATTGGATTGTATATTTTTCTAAATGTAGAGTGGCAATAAATGTTTTCTGTCTTCTTTCTTTCGTTCTCTCTTTCTTTAGCAATATGACAATCATTAAAGATAAAATTGTCATACATGTGAAAATGTGATGAGTACGCAAAAATCAGAAGTGTATGGAAATAAATGTGAAAAATTATACCCATAATCTCTAATCTAATTTAAGTACATCTTTTTCTATATAATCGTTATAATAAAGAACGAAACCAAGCCTAAATTAATTACTATCAAGGAGCAAGTACTGCGAGTGTGGAAACGCAGTACTTGAATAATAAATAAATTCTAGTAATATTCTACTTTCATTTGGAGGGGGAGAGTGCACCCTGCAATCCAACAGCCGCTGGGTGCACTCGACTGGCCACGTTACCCCTCTCTCACAGAAGACTACCTTGAAATGTACTGCATTTCCCACTTTATCATATTTCCCTAATTGTACGTGTTTCGGTAGTGAGTGAGATGTGCCAGAGCCCATTCCCATCCTATCCCTTCCCATTTTCTCAACCCTTTCTCCAAATCCATTCCCGTTTGTTATTCTGTACTAATGTTGGCATGTATCGGGGATATCTATGGGCGACAGTATCCACTTACCATCAACCTTCGCCCATAAAAAGAAAAAAAAAGAATAACTAGAGCCAGGCAGTTGGCTGCTGTCATCTATACATCTCGGCATGTGCCAACATTGTCACTGTTGACTGATGAAGCAAATTCGCTTTATAAGGAAAAATATTTAATAATAATTCACTGGAGTATTGTTAGTGCAAAAAGGTAACATCAAAGTTAGAATTTTATGAGTTACATTAATTTAATTATTTTATTTAATGTTCATCTTACCATCATCAACGATACCAGCAGCCTCATCAGCGGCGTTCTGTTCCAAGGCCTTCAAGATGGCCTCAGGTGTGGGAGGGGCGGTGGGGAGGTGAGCTCCCTGGGGCTGGAAACCGCCCTGGCCAGCGGCGTAGCTGATGGAGTAGATCTGGCCATCGTCACCGGTGTACTGGAAACCACCCTGGGCTTCGATGCCGTCAGCCTGGAAGAAGGTGGTTAAAAGATTATGAAAGGGAAATATAAATTAACATACTATCAGACTGTCGCTTAAAATCCATAAAGTACACAACACAAGTGTGAGAAACTTCATCACTTCGGAAAGGTATAATCGCATGGACAATCGCACTCTCACGGGCGGTTTAGAACCCCTCAGCATTCGGAGAGACGTTGCGTCTCTCTGTGTATTCTATCGCCTGTACAATGGGGAATGCTCTGAAGAATTGTTTAATATAATTCCCACCTCGGGCTTCCACAACCGCACCTCCCGTCACAGAAGTGCGGTCCATCCGCATTTCCTCGATACGGAGGTGTCGTGCGTTGTTCGGTCCAAAAATTATTTTATACCGTGAACCCGTAGGCTGTGGAACGAACTGCCTCAAGAGGGCTTTCCATTAAGCTATGACATGGGGTTCTTCAAGAAAGCTGTGAGTTCGCTTGCTCGTCCGCCCACTAGTCTATAAAAAAAAAAATTCGGCGGTCAGTGACCACTTCTGGATCTGACCACTTCTTGTAAGGACCACTTCTTGTAAGGACAATTTCTGGAACTGACCACTTCTTGTGAAGACTACTTACAAGAAGACAAGTTAGCAGTTACTTAACAAGAAGTGGTCAGTGACCGTCGAATCGCTCAGAGATTTCCATGGACGACAGTAACCGCTTTCCATTAAACAGTGGCAACATTAGATATAAAATTGACATGTGTCATATAGTTATTGACTACAAAAGTCAGTAAAAATTGTTACCAATATCACGGGCAAATAACAAAAATAGTAATTGCCAATTACTGTAATATAAAATTGTCATAAGAAAGCGTTCATCACTTTAACATCGCAAGTATGCAAGTAACACAAATCAAGATGAATCTCTCAAGACAAGTCGTTGCATAATACATGTCAGATGGGCATCTTCAATATAATTAAACTTTTGCCTTCATTAGGTTACACTCAAACCTGCTGACTTTGACATGTCTTAAGTTGAGTACACACATGAGCATTTATTTGTAACTACCTAGTATTTTTAGTACTTTCAGTTTGTGAGGGAGCTTTAGGTTTATCTATTTTTAGTTTCGATAGTTCGAAAGTTTCTAATTCGAATAATTGTAATTTGAATAAATTAAAATTTAGTTAATTTTAGTGAATAGCATTCAGATTAACTAATTTGTACTAAAAATATTTTTTTTTAATTTTATTTTTGTAACACAACTTTTAATATTTTTTAAAATGTTACTGTTACTTTGATGTTATAAACATATAAGTTAATAAATTGTAAGCATACGTAACATCGCACTGCATGTGTAATCAGACTTTAAATAAATTGTCTGCTAAATGTCTGTCAAATTTTTGCAATCGTCTATAAAATCATGATGTTAAGGATCCCCACTTAATTGGTTACTTTCACTTACACACATGCGCAATTCGGATTACAAATATCTACATTTTCAATATACACATGTGAATATATTAAGTGTTCTTCATGTTTATGAAAAATAATAGCAAATACAACCGCTGCATTTTAATACATTTCGTGTTCAATTTAATGTTTTTGTCTTACAAAACAATTAAAATACTCATATTTTCAAAGCTACTGAACGATAAATTATCTATAATAATAAATACCCGCAATCCAAAGTCAACTTCAATTCCTTTTTGTATGTTCACTACCATAAACATTGTTCACCTCACATCGAATTCCGTATGATATAACCTTGCACTGAGGTTTGCTTTTCAATATATCCCTGAACGGTTTACTCAAACCAAACCTATGACCTATAACATCGGTTCTTAGATTGCCATCTCGATTTAAAGGGCAGTGTCCGCTCACTAGCAAAGGCCAATCGGATGATGTAAAAGATCATTTCAGATTTATTAGACTATTTCCATAAAATGACAGCTATAAATTAGAGGTTTATAAGAAATTTGAGATGACTTTAGAAACATAAAATTAAATGGTGTAAGAGGTTTTCGTGTTAATAAAGTTGATCATTAACTCATCGTATGGGAGTGTCATTATTTCCAATAAGTGTCGACACCAATATGTGTTCTGTGACTCATATTTTATCATATACCTTTCTAATTCGTTTGCTATATCTGTCCATCAAAACATACAGAAGAGAAACACAAAAATAAAATCAATTACAAATACAAATCGGCGGCCTTAACGCTAAAGCGACTTTTCCATACTTTTTATTGTAAGGAGAAGTACCCAAAAGGGTAGAGATAAGTATGTTAGGGACTTATTTATAGACACGTATGAAATTTTTTGTTGTTTTTAAAATTGCTTTTATTGTATATTTAATATAAATAGCCTTGCTATTATACTTTCTAAAAAGTAAAATATTTCATACGTTATAATTTTAAAAACAATTCTCGTTACAATATCTCAAGTAACATTTTAAAATTATTGCAACTTTTAATATTTCTCTTTAGCACCTATAATGTTTTCATATTAACTCCATCTGTATTGGACCATCATTAAAATTATTAATTTACTAATAGTGCAAAATTAATAATTACTTATATTAATTATTTAACAGCAAATTATTAGGTACGAAAAGGGCACTTAACTGTCATAATAAAGTACACGGATTCGGCGTGTGATTATGTGATTATTATTATAATTTTAATGGCTCTGATAACTGAATTGCAAGCAATATATTAATGATTTAGCACTAGGGCTTAAGTTTTCTAATCAGGAATAAAATATATTTCAGCTTTGTGTTATAATCTATGGTAGTGTTTCAGATTAGAAGACAAAGGTTTAACCTGAGGCATGCATGATGATTTTATGGCACATGCCTGCGACAAATTAATAGAAATATTGTCAACAAATTTGTAAAATTAGTGAGTAACTTAGCCATTATTAAATTATTTCTGATTTTATGCAAATAACTTCCTTGTTGTTACTGTTATTTTGAAATGTAGTACTTTATTAACACGTATGTTTGTTTGTTATTAAATTTAATACAACATTGTACACTAAGCACAGTAATTACAGCACACTAAGGGCGTGGTGATTAGTACACAAAACTGATGATGTGTTTTTTTTTTAAACAACGCCACACTCAGTGGCCCACACTAGCATTCCCTGTGTCGTGAGTCCAGAGACACATACAGAGACAAACACGAACACACACCAAGCTAACTGGATCGCTATCAACTGCGCCAATCGGTTGACAAATATTTTACAGTTTACCAAGTTTACATTTTATCGAGCATTAATTTCATTTTTTTATCTTGTAAACTTTTGGAATAAAATTGAACAGGTTCAGGAAATAACCTATTGCAATATTCTTAGGGTTGAAAAGAATCGAGAGGACAAAGAAAAACGGTAAAGGGTTTCACTGACAATTTAAAAATTAAAATGCTTTATAGTCATAAATTAATAGATAATTTTTTGCTGTTGTATCTGAAATCAGTTAACCGGTTTTGTAAAGTTTATCACCATCAAAACATCATTATCACGCTACTAGTTACGCTAGTAGCGTCATCAACCGCAGAAATAAAACCTAGCGTCAAATAAATAAGTTTGCAGGACATATAAAAATAGAAACTGGTGGAGTTACTTGCCTCATGACCCTGTTCCTCAGCCTTGATACCATTCTCTGTTTCATAGTTATATCTGAAAGAATCTTCCTTGACATCTGAGTCCAGGGCGAGGATCCTGGCGTTCTTCTCGAAGTTGGCCTGAGGTCTGTTGGACTGTTCCTGGTATCCCTGCGACTGGTACTGGCCACCCTGGGAAGCAGCATATCCGGCGGCGGCAATGCCGAAGAGAGCGGTGAAGATGATCTGGAATAAGTAGGTTGATGAGAAATTTGGTATTTTTAAGGTCTCCATTACCAATGTGCTACCCTTTCTTCCAATTCATTCATTAATCTGCAAAGGCAAACAGGGCAACCGGAGACGTGCCAACGTTTGTCATTCTGGACTGATGTTGGCATGTATCGCGGATGTCTATGGACAATCATTAGGTTGTCCATTAGGTAAATGAATTATCATTTACCATCAGGTGGGTGCAATCCACTTATTTCGTCTACTTATTTTCTATAAAAAAAATATATTTAGCTTCAAAAACCCTTCATAGTATAAAAACCTATGGCATTGGAATTCATATACAATAGAGAAAAGAAGAGTGAATTATATTTGAAATCATAGAGATAGATAAGAGAGATAGGTATAGAGGAAATGTTGTCCAAAGAATACCTAATGGTTTTAGGGTTGAATAGATATTATTAAGAAAGTCCGTCCATAGGTATTAAGAAAGTTCGTCCTTAGGTATTTGTAGGTGCATGCTAAAGATCCGGATGATAAGGAAACAGAAAGTAAAATGATAATGAGACAAAAGGGAAATACTTTATACGAAGCACTCCAAAATATCACAGATTATAAATTAAGATTAACTGGTTTCTATAAGCTGTAACACTCTGAAATGGGGTTTCGTGGAGATGCTAATAAATAAAGTGTTAATAAGGAGGTGTTTAACTTTCGTGGCTGTTATTTAACAATGCCAAAAGGAAAAAGACTCCAGAGATTGGAACACTTGACAACGGACTTTCGCCGTGTTCTCTTGGTGTTGTGAGAAATAACGTGTCTCTTTAAGTGCTTGAAATTTGATCTACACTTGAACTTCCGATAAATCTTCGGACAAGACCACGTATAATTTGTCTTCTAGTATCAAGTTATACTTGATCAAGTTACGGTCAAGATTATTGTTTGAATCACGTTATAACCCGATCGGATGACATTTGAACTCTTCGGTAGCACTAGCAGCATGCTACAGAGCAATGTCCTGTAAATTTCACAGACTTATCGCCCAACACCGCGTCATGTAGGACAATACATTGTTAAAACTAAGAGACATTTTACGACAGAGACGGAACAATGACAATAGTTTATCAAGACTGCTTTAAATTTATTGGATTATTAGAATAGAATTTATTTAAACATTACATAAGTCACTCTTATACAAAAACAAGGTAAACCCTTACACTAGAATTGGTAATTGGCCGTATGCTGTGGGCCAGTTTTGAATTCCATCACCCCATCTTCCCTGTGGGTGTTATAAAAGGCGACTAAGGGATAAGAAAGCCGCTACCACAAGCCTTGGGGAACTACATCTCCTCTAAAAGAGGGACTCGCAAACCCGCTTGGCCGGCGTGACGTTTTGAGGCTTTAATATCCCTCATGCTCAACACAATGTACACGCCCATCTCCAGCAGTGAATACTAAAAGGGCCAGTGCGGTACAGTACGACCTATTTAATTAGAAACTCAATAGTATAGATTAAGGTTTGAACTCAAGACCTCACGAATAGAGTCAAGAATAGACACACATACTTTGTCAGTTCGGTTGTAAATATAAGCCACTTGTAAATTAATTCGGTCTTATTTTTCGCGCTTATGATGAACATGTTATAGATTGACTTCATGATTTAATTGATTTAATACTTTTAAACTTTTATCTGGAACTCGAAATAAAAATATACTATAGTCGTTTGATTATTATAAAAAGTGTTTACTGTGCGTGTTGTGGTTTGATAGTGATGGTTTATTAAACTTCAATCTGCCGAGTATTTATGATAATGAAATAAAGCATAAAACTAGGTTTTTCGTGTGGGTGCAAAGAGTCCAATAAAATTTCTTCTGTCCCCAGTAAATCTACTTAACTAACTGAACGACTCATAACTTTCTTGGATGGAACTGGACATTAACGCGTTATTAATTACGACGGAAACTTGATACTGGCATAATGCGCTAATTAAGCTATTGTCATATATAAAATAAGAAAAAAAAAAGTTAGAATGACTATTTCTGGCACAATAGATTATTCGTTTCCACAACAATGAATCAAATTTTATGTAACAGAATCCGGAGAAGCTTATTGTTTGAGTGGTTATGTCATAAACAAACTCACACCCATAAACGTTGCACAATTGCAATTATAGCATGTTTAAGGTACACCCACAGTGCTATTGTTTAGGTTTAATTAAGTAAGTTTAAATGTTAATATTAGTATTTGACTAATTAGCACAAATGTTAGTAATGGGTTTTCAGTTGAAAAATAAAATGGAATACAGTAATTATAACCATTATTTGTAAGTTTTCAATGAATTTTTTAATATATTTCATATTTAGATATATTACAAGTTTTAATATATCTATACTAATGTATAAAGAGGTAAAATTTTGCGGGTAATCTCTGGAACTACTGAACCGATTTCAAAAATTCTTTCACAAACAGGAAGCTACATTATCCGTGTCTAATATAGTCTATATTTTATTTTGAAATTTTGAAAAAATAAATCTTATAAACCGAAGCTAAGCGAGGGCAAGTCGCTAGTTTTGATATATTTTCCATACAAATATAGGTATAATATGACACAATACTAATGTCTAAAGAGGTAAAATTGTGCGTTTGTAGGTATGTTGGGGGTAATCTCTGAAACTACTGAACGGATTCCAAAAATTCTTTCACAAATAGGAAGATACATTATCCGTATCTAATATAGACTATATTGTATTTTGAAATTTTGAAAAAAAATACTTATAAACCGAAGTGAAGCGAGAGCGGGTCGCTGGTTTTGATATATTTTCATTCAATACAAATATAGATATAATATGACACATGTTAGTTTCTAAAACGAAATTTTAATTAAAAAAAGAAATTTTATTCATTTCTCTGTTTAAAAAGCGAAAGATTGAAAGTCTTCCATTTCAGATAAAATTCACTTAAAAGAAGAAAATATTGTTATGTATATTATTTCTGATTAGTTAAATTATTATTATATTAAGTAATAATCTATTCGGTTTCTTTAAAATGTATTATTCAACGAAACAATACTTATAAATTTAATAAACTTGTAAAGTTATGAAAGCATTAAAGGTGTTAAGAACAAAGATTAAATAAAGTTAGAAGCGCACAAAATTTTCAACTGAAACCGTTATCAGCACACTTTCACTCTCACTTCACTAATCGATCACGCATCGCAATCACTCACCAGTTTCATGTTTGTGTTTACGGTTCGGTGTTGACGACTCGAGTGTGCCGCATCTACACGACGCACTGTTTATATACGAATGCTTCATGTCATTACAAAATTCACGTCAGATGATACTAATTTTCTATGTAACCGAACTTCAAACTTAACATTTTAGATGATAATTACACATGTTTCGTATGCTAGGTGTATTTGGGGGCTTTCTTGTTGCAGTTTGAGGTCTAGTTTTGTATACACGTATTATACTTTTAACTAGCTTCGCCTTCTACTTTGAAATTAAATTAAATTGATTCTCATTGTAGGTTATATACTGAAATGTTTAACCTATATATTGAAAATGTCGTATATTTTTTTAGCGGTACACTTTAAATTATCTTATACATATATATATTTTTTAATGGACGAAGGCGGCAGTCGGGCATACAGTCCACCTGATGGTAAGTGGATACTGTAGCCCATAGATATCCGTGATACATGCCAACATTAGTCCAAAATGACAAACGATGGCACGCCCCGGATGCGCTGCCTATCTTTGGAGATATAGGAATGGAGGGTTGGAAAAATGGGGAGGGATAGGATAGGATTAAGTGTTATACAATATTATTATTGTTATCTGTAAATAAAGAACTGACCTATTAAGGATAAGCATAACTTTCTAGGAAACAATGTATTCAGAAACCGGTTCATCTGTTTTAGACTTGTATTAATTAATCAGTTTCTATTAAACGGATGAGCCTAATAATCACTAATTTCATAGTCGAATTGGATCTTGGTTGGTTTTCGGCTAAAGTTTTTATTTTCCATAAGATGTATAACAGCAGATGGTCAATTTGTGTTATATGTATAAATACATAACACTATATCTAGAGAACATAGTGAACAAGAGAAGTGTGTGAAGTAGTTATATCTAAAGAACATAGTAAGAGAAGTGTGTGAAGTAGTTATATCTAAAGAACATAGTAAGAGAAGTGTGTGAAGTAGTTATATCTAAAGAACATAGTAAGAGAAGTGTGTGAAGTAGTTATATCTAAAGAACATAGTAAGAGAAGTGTGTGAAGTAGTTATATCTAAAGAACATAGTAAGAGAAGTGTGTGAAGTAGTTATATCTAAAGAACATAGTAAGAGAAGTGTGTGAAGTAGTTATATCTAAAGAACATAGTAAGAGAAGTGTGTGAAGTAGTTATATCTAAAGAACATAGTAAGAGAAGTGTGTGAAGTAGTTATATCTAAAGAACATAGTAAGAGAAGTGTGTGAAGTAGTTATATCTAAAGAACATAGTAAGAGAAGTGTGTGAAGTAGTTATATCTAAAGAACATAGTAAGAGAAGTGTGTGAAGTAGTTAAAAGTATGGCAGTGGGATTTTTAGTCATATTTTAAACTTGTTGATGCTTCGCTCGCGTGAGTTTAATTGTGATTCCATACAATATTTAACAGCATTTGAAAAAAGGTAAAACACGTGTTTAAATATTTGTATTGTATAATGCCTATATAGGTATATCAAGATTCAAGTTAATAAGACCATCAAATATTTCTTCGGGTACAAAGTTTAACATCCCTTTTCATACATTTAGGGGTTCAATTTCGAAAAATCCATCACTGACTGATTGAAGGCTCGTCTCACACAAGAACTATGACTTTAAGACTCATTAAGAAGAGATTTCCTGAAATTCAACTCCTAATGAGCACTGTCGATTATCATTCGTGAAGTCTCGAGTTCAAATCCTTGGCCCGTTACTGAGATTCTACTTAAAAAATATATTACTAGCATGCTCCAGAATTTTAAAAAAAATGGGCAAAGGTATCCATCAATCCGCACTGGACGGAGACCTCCTAGTGAAATACTAGTGCACAGAGTTATATTGCCCTTGGAAGGCTCACCGAGCTACGAGTACATGTAACGGGAGATCCGCGGTGTGACTTCGGGGGCGATACAACACACATCTCTTTACTTAACATATTACTAAAGTAGATTTTTAACTTGTTACTAACTCTATATTATTGTTTACGATAACCTGAAATAAAAGCTTTTTATTTAATTCTCAATGTAATCTAGATTTATCTATTTTCTATTCATTGACGCATAAGACACTAGGTAAACAAAAGTTTAATAGAAATTATTTTGTTTTGTTTAAATTAGAGCCTAGACTGAGTCTTTACTTCTTGTTTGGGTTCTATCTAACATATAGACTATTACATTCAAGCCTATTCTTAGGAAAATATTAGTGACAGGAATTAAGTTTTAAACCTACTGCCTTTTTTAGTTTATCTTTTGTCTCACGCTATAAGGAATATGGTGTAGACACTAACAAACTGTTCTTTTTTTCTTTTCATGTATGGCAATAGTGCAATTAGCACATTCTGCCAGTGTCAAGTTTTTCTTCGTAGTTATCAATTGCAAAGTCAATAGGTTATCCTGTCAATGTCCAGTTCCGTCGAAGTAAGTCAGAAGTCGCTCATTACATTGATAGTAGGTTTACTAAGAACAGAACAGGACTCTATGGAAGCACATTAAAATCGCACTCCTATAGTTTTATTTGATTATCACAAACATTACGCACAAAAACATTTCGAAGTTTAATAAACTATCACTATTAAACCACAAAACGTATAATTCACAATTTTTACAATTAATAATAATCAAACAGAACTCCACTTCTCAAGTTCCCGCCAAAACACCACGACCCAACTGATTTGGACTTCTAATTCTAAACGGAAGAAACGGTTCAATGATTAGTTTTTTTTTCGAGTATTGGTTCAGTAATATTGCAATTTTCTACGAAACTCAAACACATAAATGAATTAATTAATAAATTACATCACAATCCATGGCCCACACTAGCGTCCTCTGTGTCGTGGTCCGGAGACACATACAAAGACGAATACAAGTTGACGAAGACCTTTATTAAGATAATGTAATCAGTACTGAACTAAAGAGAGCATAGAAGCAATAGAATGTAATGGTGCTGCGGAGCGCTTACAAGATCTACAACAGTTTTATGGAAAGAAAGTCATTTTGACATATCGCATGGGCGCCTGGTTTTGCGAAATTCCTACTTCTACGGCGAATTAAGGACCATATTTCAAGGAAATTACTGACAGAGTAAGGAAAATCCTAATATATCGTCATATAGCAAGATACATTTTAGCCTCGAGCTAAAAATAAATTCAATTAAAGCGAACAAACTAGATTAAGTTAAATTTTATTGAAGGGTTCTATTTTTTATATGGACGAAGGTGGCAGACGAGCATACAGTCAATCTAATGGTAAGTGGATACTGTCGCCCATAGACATCCGAGATATTATTTTAATTAAATATTTCTTATTAGACTTGATATTATATTAATAATTAAATTTTAATATTAAGAGGCTTGTATTTAAATGGACAGTAAATCATGAACAACAAAACAACGTAGTTATGAATTAAATTTTCTTAATTAATTGACTTATTTTAAATTAGTACGAATGTCATCAACCTTTCGACTCCTGCGTCATTATTGTCACCGAAGAACCTAAATCTAACCCACATGCACCACTGCTAGTATCGATTTGGTGCTCAATTCAGTATTTGTCATACAAAAATCGTATTTTTATCGGCCAATAATTGCCCGACAACACAGCCTAACCAGCAATGCATTACTATTTACCGATAAAATATTCAACTGTATTAATAGGAAACCTATTGCAACCTTTTCGTTACAGCAATCCTAATTAAATGAAAGCTGTCAAAAAAAAACTGATTTTAATTTCGTATTAGGATTCTAATTTCAACAGTATAGTGCCTAGCAGCGGATATTTGTTAACGCGCTAATTTTTTGTCAAGTGTTGATTAACATTGTTTTCGTGAAAGTAATTTTGTAGCAGTCATAAAAAGTCTACAAGTACACTCTGTAACATAATTATCTGTTAAACAGGTCCTAAACTTGTATCTTTATTTGATACTGCCGTATCAGTTGTCGACTCGAGCGCGACGACTACTTTGCTAATGTCAAGTGAAAATTAACTTCTATCAAGCGTTTTCTCCATCGAAGTATTTTTGTATTGATTTTTGAGGGGGAGAGTGCACGCTGTAATCCAACGGCCGCTCGACTGGCCACGTTACCCCTCTCTCACAGAAGACTACCTTGAAATGTACTGCATTTCCCACTTTATCTTATTTCCCTAATGTACGTACGTGTTTCGGTAGGGAGTGAGATGTGCCAGAGCCCATTTACTTCCTATCCGAACCCAATTTTCCAAATCCTTTCTCCCAATCTATTCCTATATCTCCAAAGGTAAGCAGTGCATATGGGGGCGTGCTAATGTTTGTCATTTTAGACTAATGTTGGCACGTATCGTGGATGTTTATGGGCGACAGTATCCACTTACCATCAAGTGGACTGTATGCGCGTCTTCGTCCATAAAAAAAAATTATTTAGGCGTCGCTCAGTAAAGTGAGGACGGGAGTTGGACTTCTTGGAAGCACACGATATACGCAGTCGCCATTTATTTGATTATCATCAACATTAAACACAGACATACACTTTTAAATCCAATAAGCTGTCACTATTAAATCAAAAAACCTCCATATTTTTTATAATAATCAAACGAAAACTCTCACCCACCAAAAATCCCGAAGTTACTTGGTCGATAGGTGACTAAAGAGGCGGCGGGTAGTCCACGCATTGGCAGCTATTGAGCAGCCATTAGTTTTTTCAACTACCCGCATTTGGTATTGGTAATCCGGAAAATTGCGAAGCAATACTTTCAATTAGATTATATTTGACCAGCACATGATTTAATTTTGTTAACAGGTGATTTTTTTATAAAATGTATAGCAGACACTATTCTCCGTGGAGATCTGTGATACATGCCAACGGCAGTCAAAACTGACAAACATTGACCCTTATTATGGTTAGTTATTTCTTCATTATAGCCTAGTTTACTCGTATTATGTATTTAGTATATGCAGTCCGCGAGTCATTGAAATCAACGCTGCAGTTTTTGTTGCAGCATATGCTGAGTTATGGCCCGTTAGACCACGGGCAATACACATCTTTGTGTTAAATATATACTTTAACGTGTTCATATTACTATTAAGGTTGACTTGAAGAAGGGCAATAGATCTATTGCAATAAATCTATTGTAATGGTATAATGTATCTTATTGTAAAAAAATATAAGTATAAGTATCATTATAAGTACTCACAATAAAGTGTAACAAACAATAACTATTGATAGTGTAGCTGATAGTAATAAATTTCTTTCTTCTTTCTTCCTTTAGAAATCTTCATACGCACGAAAAGTACTTTTCTACACACAAATTTGTATTACACACGTTCAATCTATACTAATATAATAAAGAAAGAATGCGAACTTTGTGAGTTTGTGTGTATGTGGAGGGTAATCTCCGGAACCACTGCACCTATTTGAAAAAATCTTTCACCATTTGAAAGGTACTTTATTCCAGATGGACATATTTTTTTTTTTTTTTATAGAGATGAGGGCGGACGAGCAAGCGGTCTCACGTGATGGTAAGTGTTACCGCCGCCCATGGACACCTGCAACACCATATGTATGGATATGTGCAAAAAAGTAGTCGGGCATGCAACGCATGCCGTTCATAGCTAGTACAACGCATTTAGAATATGCGTTTTCATATTTTAACAGATGAAACAATGAATAAACCAACCAGTAGCTTTGATGATACGGCATTTTATTTGGCGGAACTCTAAAAAATTTAGATTCAATTTACACCTACAAGTATATTAACTGGTTAAAGGGTAAAACCTTTACCTTTAACTGTTAGGTAATTGATTAAATATCATTGAAAATTTGAGCACTGTTTAAGGTCACGTTTCGCTTCCTTGATTTCATGATGGATCGATTGATTTTACGATTAAATCTAATATCTAAGATCTATCTAATATTAAACATCTTTCAGGAATGACTGAGAGTTGCCAAAGCCCATTTCTCTCTTTTCCTTCTCATCTCATTTGGTGGGACGGATTGGTTGCTCTTAAATTACTTCGCTGGATCCTATGAGTTCAACAATGGCGCTATCACGTAACGGGAAACATACCGTGGGACGTCCTCCGCCCACATAGATCGACGAGTAGAAATAAGTAGCTGTTAATGGACGAATGAGAAAAACGGAAGATCAAATCTGATGGCAGGCTCTGGAAGAGAGATCTAAGAGGTCTATATCCAGCAGTGGAAATACATACGCTGATGGTATGCTTAAGTATGGATGCTACGGAATAGACGAACTGGAATTAATTCAGTCCCATATTGTATATTCCATTTCCCTTGTATGGTTCGGTCCGGTCCGGGTCGGATCTCCGGGAAAACATTACTTACTTCTGCGTGGTATACAATCTGAACAACGGTGAGTTTTCTGAAGATTATGCAAGTTAATACTAACCTCCAGTTTTTTAGAGTTTTTACAACCATATCTTCCACCATTGAAGTGTGGTGCATCCACACTTCCTCGAAAAGGATTGATTGCGTACCGTAGGTTGTACAAACTGCTCTTGACCCGAGGTTTCTGAGGTCTGAGGCCTTGAGGTTTACCCACTATGCTGTGAAGACGGGTTGTTCAAAATGGCTGCGAATTAGCTTTAAAGCTCACCAGGGCAGACGCTTTCCTTCTGGTGTTGCAAGTGTCCATAGGCAGGGGTGACCACTTACTATCACTTGGGCAGAAAAACGGTGTGTTCCTTAAAAAAAATATATTCAATTTGTTTTCGTCATTCCGTCTCGAGACCCTCGACAAAGGGTCAAAACCTGTAATAAAATGAAATCCTAAAACGCAAATCTTCACACTGCTATTAAAAATTCTTTATCAATCAAACCTTTTAAAAGCGAAGTGTGAACTTCACGATGTCATGACCTTTGACCCTCTAAACGGAGTTATGGCATCAATATCGGCTAATAGCGTGATGTAGAAACAAAGGTGCATACGGACAAGGTCGCATTCCTTTGTTAGTGGTGTTTTCGTTCATAGTAATTGTATATGCATTTTAACTTTTAATAAACTCCAGTCCTTAGGACCTTTAGTTTCTGAAAGGTTATATTTGTAAATTAAATTCCTTGTACATTCTTTGTACCATTTATACCGAGTTGATATGTTTGTATCGAATTATGACTATGATTATTATTTCCCAATTTTCCCAACTCCTCCTCCAAATCAAATTCTAAATCTCTAACGGTAGGTAGCGCATTTAGGGGCGCGTCAAATTTTGTCATTCTGGATTTTCAAGTATCGTAGATGGTCATGGACGACAGTATCCATTTATAATAGTGTATGCGATGCACTGTATACTGGTCTGCAGCGTGTTTTCTATAAAAAAAAACATAAAACAGCCAGTAAACAGCATAATTCTCAAGTGAACATAAATCTGAAGACGCCCCTGAGCGTAATTAAAAACTTCGGAATCAGTTATATAAAAAATCTTAACCTTTTTTTTTAATTTTAATCGGCTTCTTTTCTATTGCAACGCAACCAGTCCAGCCCTTTTAGTATCCACTGCTGAACATAAGCTTTCTATAGTTTCGGAATGGCTAAATTCCTGTGGTCCTTATGGCCTTTCAAGAGTTTCAAGGCATGTATAGTTTAGTGCGAGCGCAGAAGGCGCTCAGCCAGGAGCAAAAGGTGTCGACTTAGGACGTCGCTTTGGGAGAGTGCCGCGGGATCGGAAGTCGGTGAGAAGCGCCCGGGCACGTGGCGATACCTGGTAAAAATGTTGGCTGAAGGCCGGTGTGTGTTCACGGTGTAACGTCCTCATCTCCGCCGGCGGGAACGGTGCACCTGTGCAGAGACATATGCCTCAAAATGTACATTATCTTGCGCATGAGGGGTGAATGACATTTAAGCGCCACGCTAGCCAAGCGGGTCCACTCTTTTAGAGGTGACACCACCTTGCCTTAGTCGCCTTTTAAAACAGCCACGGGAAGAGATATTTGAATTATCTTTGTCTACACTGTCCGCTTGCAATTTCTTATTCTGACCATTACATATTTTATCGCGATTTTTAAAATTGGTGAGAGGTGAGAAAAAATTGGTGATTTTTAAAAAGTTGAAGTACAAAGTTGTTGGTTTTCACGGAAGAATTTCAGTGGTAACATAATATACATATTTTTTATTTAACCCTGTGTGTCACCAACCTTTAAAAACAATAGTGTGTCACGCGTTGCATTACTCCGATTTATCGAGCGCCTGTTAAATGTCGCAACGCATTGACTGATTCTGATTGACTGATGACACGCAACAAGTCACACTGGAAATTTAGCAAACTGCAGATGAACGAGTACCGCGATGATAAATTATGCCGGTATTATTAAATATTGGAGTTGTTATGATACTTATTTTTTTCTTTTTAAGGAGAGAGCTATGCTAGGAGTTTCTTGTTTGAACAAAATCCGTGACGAGGCTCAAAGGATCAGCAAGCTGGAGTGGCAGTGGGCGGGCCATATATGTCGCAGGACCGATAACCGATGGGTGTTACGAGTTCTCGAATGGAGCCTACGTACTGGGAAACTTATGAGGGGGAGAGTGCACGCTGCAATCCAACAGCCGCTGGGCGCACTCGACTGGCCACGTTACCCCTCTCTCACAGAAGACTACCTTGAAAGGTACTACATTTCCCACTTTATCTTATTTCCCTAATGTACGTACGTGTTTCGGTAGTGAGTGAGATGTGCCAGAGCCCATTCCCATCCTATCCCTCCCCATTTCCCCAACCCTTTCTTCAAACCCATTCCTATATCCAAAAGTAGGCAGCGCATCCGGAGGCGTGCCAACGTTGTCATTTTGGACTAATGTTGGCATGTATCACGGATGTCTATGGGCTACAGTATCCATTTACCATCTGGTGGACTGTATGCTCGTCTGCCACCTTCGTCCATAAAAAAAAAAAAAAACGTAGCGTGGGACGCCCTTCGGCTAGGTGGACCGACGACTTGAAGAAAGTTGCCGATAGTGGCTGTGTGTAGTGGCGTGCCTTAGGAAAAGCCTATATGAGAGACACAGGCTGATGGTATGGTATAGTAAAGGCAAGCGGCCTACGTGATGGTAAGTGGCTACCGCCGCCCATGAACACCCACAAAACCAGGGGTAAGCGGATGCGCTGCCGACCTTGTAGAGTCCTATTTGCAGCTTTCTTAAAGATCCACATGTCTAATCGTAATGGAAAGATCTGTTGAGGCACTTCGTTCATGGCATAAAACTATTCTTTGACCGCGCAGTGAAAACCCTCCGGAAAATGCGAGAAACTGTAAGAATCAGAGAAGTCTGTAAAATCTTTTAATAATAAAAAAAAACGAACTAATTTTAATAATAAGATCTAAATTTATAACGATTGTCATACAACACCAAATAAAGTAAATTAGACTAGCACTCGAAGGCCGCTCGCGACCGCAGGAATTACTTTTGATAAAACCGCAACAGTTTTAGATACTGGAACTAATTTAATACGCGAATTGTGTGATGCTTGTATAGTTAGACGATCTTGACCCACTTTATTTTTAGGGAGATTTCCAAAGGAGAAATGTAACTTTAAATGTCCTTTAATTATAAATAAAATGAAATATTAATCATTAGATAATTTAATACTAATAATAATAATTAGATAATTTAATACTAATAATAATAATTAGATAATTTAATACTAATAATAATAATTAAAATTTAAAATAAAATACTTATAAAAAAATATCCGTGCCGACCCACTCACAGGGGACGCGCAACGTCTGGCACTACAAGTCTGCA
Source organism: Sesia apiformis (assembly GCA_914767545.1). Lineage (NCBI taxonomy): Eukaryota > Metazoa > Arthropoda > Insecta > Lepidoptera > Sesiidae > Sesia > Sesia apiformis. Next base: position 2,669,222 of record OU611964.1, read on the forward strand.
GATTGGGATGGGTTGCGCGAATTTTACGCTTCTTATCCCTGGAGGCAGCTCTGTTTCTCGTCGGGAGATCCGGATACCTGTGCAAACTCCGTTGCCGACGTGGTGTTGCAGGGCATGGAATGTTATATTCCTTGCTCCGTGATACCGGTAGGCGGACGGAGCCAACCTTGGTTTAATCAGTACTGCAGAGAGGCCCGTCGTAATAAACGGGCTGCATACAGGGCCTGGGCCAAAGGGCAGGTGTCCGAAAATCCGAACACCACCGTCTTGAGGAAGAAATTTAACGCTGCCTCGAGGTGCAGTAAGAAGATCATTGTCAGAGCAAGGAATGAGCACATCCGCAGAATTGGCGATCGACTAGCTAGCTATCCTTCTGGAAGCCGAGCTTTCTGGTCGCTCGCCGAGGCTGCTGAAGGTAACTTCTGTCAGTCGTCACTCCCACCACTGCGGAAACTCGATGGGTCACTGGCCCATGGGGCGAAGGAGAAAGCCGATCTCCTGGGCTATCTCTTTGCCTCAAACTCGACTCTGGACGTTAGAGGTGCCTCACCACCGTCTATCTCGAGGTGTACAAGCTCCATGCCGGAAATCTGTTTCACACAGCGTGAAGTCCGGCGAGCTCTAGCATCTCTTGATACCCGAAAGTCGAGTGGGCCAGATGGTATTCCTGCAGTGGTGCTCAAATTTTGCGCTCCCGAGTTGTCCCCGGTGCTTACGCGACTCTTTAGGCTCTCATACTCCACAAAAAACTTCCCGTCAGCATGGAAGGTAGCTCATGTTCACCTTTTGCCTAAAAAGGGTGACCGCACAGACCCGGCCAACTACAGGCCAATAGCGATCACCTCCCTCCTCTCCAAGGTGATGGAGCGTGTCATAAACACACAGCTCCTTGGGTACCTAGAGGAACACCAGCTGATTAGCGACCGTCAATATGGATTTCGCCATAATCGCTCGGCTGGTGATCTTTTAGCGTATTTAACACACCGCTGGGCTGACGCCCTGGCTCTGGCTGTAGGCCTAGACATTGCGAAAGCTTTTGACCGGGTATGCACAAATCGCTGCTTTCCAAATTACCATCTTTAGGAATACCCGAGGGATTATGCGAATGGGTTGCCAGTTTCATAACTGGACGGAGTATCAGAGTCGTTATCGATGGTAGCTGCTCCGACACCATGTCTATTAACGCTGGCGTCCCGCAAGGCTCCGTGCTGTCCCCAATTCTGTTTCTTCTGCATGTCAACGACCTGTTGCAAATTGGTGACATACGTTGCTATGCAGATGACAGTACTGGAGACGCCTTGTACAGGGGCCGCGCCAACATCCCTCGGGTCGAAGTGGAAGAGAGTCGCGTCAGGCTTGTGTCTGAAAGCGAAGACTCTTTAGATCTAGTCTCGATTTGGGGTTCTCTGAACCTAGTGGATTTCAACCCCAGTAAGACGCAAGTCTGTGCATTCACCGCTAAAAAAAACCCTTTTGTTGTAGCACCTCGCTTTCAGAGCATACCTCTTAAGATCTTGGAGAGTATCGGGATCCTTGGCATCGACATCTCCAGCAAAGTCGAATTTAGGGGTCATCTGGAAAATAAGGCCAAAATGGCCTCCAAAAAGCTCGGTGTGCTGAGCAGAGCGAAGCGGTACTTCACACCTGGCTTCACTTTGTACTTCACAAAGCTCAGGTGAGGCCCCATATGGAGTATTGCTCTCATCTCTGGGCCGGCGCACGGAAATACCAATTGGACCCACTTGACTCCATCCAACGACGTGCTGTTCCTATTGTCGACGATCCCACTCTCACGGGCGGTTTAGAATCTCTCAGCATTCGGAGAGACGTTGCGTCTCTCTGTGTGTTCTACCGCCTGTACAATGGGGAATGCTCTGAAGAACTGTTTAATATAATTCCCACCTCGGGTTTCTACAACCTCCCGTCACAGAAATGGGGTCCATCCGCATTTCCTGGATACGGAGGTGTCGCGCACTGTTCGGCCCAAAAAATATTTTATACCGCGAACCCGTAGGCTGTGGAACGAACTGCCTGAAGTGGTCTTTCCATTAAGCTACGATATGGGGTTCTTCAAGAGATCAAGAGTTTTTTTCTTCAATCTTCAAGAGTTCAACCCCTGGTGTTGCAGGTGTCCATGGGCGGCGGTAACACTTACCATCACGTGGGACCGCTTGCTCGTCAGCCTACTAATCTATAAAAAAAAAAAAATTTTAACCACCTTTTCCTTCTACTTTTTTCACTCCATGTGTATGTATGTATGTATTTCGCAGTATCATGTAGGAATTAATTTTATATTTTATTATTATTATGTTGTATTAGTGTTTTATTAGTATTATTTTGCATTACTTTATTACTTATTATTATTATTTGCCTGGAAGAGCTCGCTATTAGCGACAAGGAAGCTTATTGCTTCTATATATTATTACGTTATTTTTAATGTAATAAGTTGAAAACAATAAACGTAACGTACTGTTCGGTGCAGAAATCATTTTATACCGCGATCCCGTAGGCTGTGGAGCCTCAAGAGGTCTTTCCATTAAGCTACGATATGGGGTTCTTCAAAAAAGCTGTGAACATGATTTTGCAAGGTCGGCGACACACCCGCATGCCCCCTGGTGTTGCAGGTGTCCATGGGCGGCGGTAACACTTATCATCACGTGGGACCGCTTGCTCGTCCACCCACTTCTATATATAGAAAAAAAACAGGAATACAATAAAGAATTTCCATTCACTTCATTTATTCATAAAATCCTTAAATACCATTTAATCCCTAAGTCCATAAAGTACGGCCGCATTCGAACCGATCCCTTCACTTGCCCTACAAATAAATGTGTCATCACCATCAGACATCAAGACGATAATTGTAATAGCCGTCTTGACATTATATCGATAGACTAACAGAAGGACATTGGAAATAATAAATTATGGAGACGACGTAACTGGAGCTAGCAATGACCTTTAAAACGCAGTCTCGTTAAGTATTTCTCAGTATTTGATATTTAATTTACATAGTAAGTAGTTCAGTGTGAAATGTTAATGGCTCTTAAAAACCTAATTCAATCAGTGATCCTTTTGATTTGGGCCAGTTTTCTTTTCTTTTGGTGGTTTAATATCATTTCCTTTTGATGATTCACTTTTTATTTTCTTTTGATGGTTTACTTTCATTTCCTTTTGATGGTTAAAGTATGAAAGTATGAAATTGCCGATATGTACTGAAAAATTAAAACTCGTTTTTTTTAAAATGTAACATATATATTTAATCAAAATATTTACACTCATTATCTATACATTGCTGCCATCTAATCGGAAGTTCATTTATGCCTTTGCGATAGAACTCTGGGGATGTACTGCCTCTTGGGAAGAAAATTTTTTACCACGTAGTAAATTGTCCAAATCACGAAAAAAATGGTAGTCCGTTGGAGCAAGGTCTGGCGAGTACGGAGGATGACGTATGGTTTCTAACTGCAGCTCCTGTAGAGTTACAACGGTGGAGCAATAATGGTGAAGATCGATTCACGAGTCGGGGCTGTTTCACTGCTAGTTTCGCCATCATTGTTCGAAGTTCGGCACAGTAAACATCTGCTGTTATTGCTTTACCAGACCTGAGAAAGCTATAGTGAATAACACCATGAATAGACCACCAAACAGTTACCATTACCTTTTTATTGGTAAGCTTTGCGTTAGGGCACTGTTGCGGCGTTTGACCTGGGGTCAGCCATTGCATTTTTCGCTTTCGGTTATCGTAAAGAATCCACTTTACGTCATATGTCACAATTCGGTCCAATATTCCTTCATTTCTGTACCGATTCAACAAGGCAACGCAAGTTTCAACACGCGTTTCTTTCTGCAGATCAGTCAAATCATGAGGCACCCATTTTTCATATTTTTTTATCTTATTGATTTGATGCAAATGAGTCAATATTGTAGATAAGGTAACGTTAAACCATGCCGCTAATTCCTGGGTAGTTTGACTCGGATCGGCTTCCACCATCTCCTTCAATTCAGCGATATTCACCTGTGTGGGCGGTCTTCCACGTGGTTCGGTCTTCAAGTCGAAGTTTCCATTACGAAAGCGTTTAAACCAAAAACGCACCGTTCGTTCATTAGCAGTCTCCTCTCCAAACGCAGCATTGATATTGCGAGCCGTTTCTGCCTAGTTAGTTCCGCGTCGGAACTCGTATTCAAAGATTACTCGGATTTTCGAAGTATCCATCTTTCCCGTCTAAGCTGAATAAAAAAAAACAATTGAAAGTCGAAAATCGAATGTTGCACATTTTTTAAAACAAGAACCTCATAGGTATCATGTGAAATAAGTTTCACTCGAAAATCTCAAACCATGAATTTTTTTATGTCAATTCGAAGTATCTATTGCTATAAAACGGCAATTTCATACTTTAACCCCTATTAGTTTGTCACAGTTAACGCCCCTGTTGAAGTTGATCAATTGTGGGGTACTATATGGTGAGTTGCGTGTAGTGAGAATTTTGTGCATCCTTCGGGTTGCGATGCAATTGAACTCTATCCTACACCAAATCGTCTTATTGCCGACTGTACTGTCGCTATTCCTGTACTGTAGTATGCTTTAAATCCATTATTTATCATTTTACATAAAGTTGTTGCATTTTATATCCCCCATGCATCAGCCATAATCCATGTCCAGCGGTGGATACGAAAGGGCTGGTTGCATTGCATTGCATTGGTTGCATAAATTTGTTAACTAACTTATTTATATTTGATCACCAAATCAGCAGTGGCGGAATAGCCTAGGAGCTAGCCTAGGAATAGCCTCGGGGGGAGCCGCTTTTTACAAACAAAATGAAAGGTTTTTAATTTTGAACCGTAGTTTTGATCCCTTAAAAGGCCCATTTTAAGTTGTTAATCCCGGGCCCCGCAAAATATTAGTCAACCATTGCAAATTGGAACGTGAAGAAAGGAAGGAAGTGAAAAAAGAAGAAGGAAATATGTATAAAGGGTAACCTTATCTCCTGCGGAGATTTCTTCCAGCAGACCTGGGAAAGTGAAAGATAGGTCAAGGCAAAATAAACAGTAAAAAGCCTTTACCTAAAATGTCAATTTAAAGCAAAGATCAAACGCTATCCTAAATAAGATACATAAGAGATAGATAAATAATTATGTCATTTCCGTGTCTGAAATGGCATAATTATTCTGTCACGATTTTTTGAGCAATAAATTACTTCAAACCTAATACGTATCAGTAAATATGCACTACTCATAGGTATCAATGTTGCACTGCATTAATTACTAAACAGTAAACTTTTTATATCATTATTTACATGCAACGATTGCTTGTTTTCGTGGTATAAAAAGAAACCAGTAGGTAATGTTCTTATACATACACTTAAAACACAATGCAGTTTCTACTTAGTACTACTCTGCTCTGATGCGAACTCTAGAAAAATTCATCGATTGAAAAAAAAAAATGCAGAACCATCTGATGTTTTTTAAGTTGAGATTTAAAAAATAAATATTATTAATTTTAGTAAAAACGAGCGGTTCAGGTCATAAACATTTATTTAATTCATTTAAGCAGAGTGAAAAAATTTAAATATCTAGGATACCGAAGAATTTGGAGAAGACTCTGATAAAGAGAGGACACGCAGAGCATTTAAAATCTTAATTCACTCCATTTTACTCAGGCAGCCTATGTATATAACGCCTTCATAATAACCAGTATAATGACGCCTTCAGGGAGCTATTAAGATCGCCTCGGTTCTGCATGACAAATTCAATGTTCGCCAAAATCCATACATACAGCTTTGAGGTCCTCCCGCGGAGGAAGACCGCCTCACTGTTAAGCAGAACGAGGATCAGCTCCAACAGCATCCTTAATATGATATCAGAGAAACTTGGGACAGTTAACTAAATAGACTAAATTAAATTAAATAAATTAATTCAATTAAATAGACCACCCTAGTTATAGAGTATTAACATAGGTTTTAAGTTACTGACTAACATTTGCATGGATACGTGTTGTCTGAAGAAATAAATAAATTAGTTTAAATTACATTTAAAATCCTTACAAAAGCATGCATTTTTTGTAAGTATGAATAAAGATTTTGCATTAGTATTCCACACTGATCTTTCATACTAGTTGAAATCATAAAAAAATATGTGAAATCTTCAAATTGGTCGTATGGTTAAGTCGCATTTTTTTTTAAATTCAGTTATAATCCTCGCAAAAATGTTAGATTTTGCTATAATAATAACTTATCTGCTCTAATAATAATAATAATAATAACTTGCTAGTTCTACCAGCAATGTGACATCTCTCATGTAAAACGTGCAGCTGTATGCGTCGGGTATTTTTAGTGAGTATGGATGAAGGTTGCACACTGGTTGGTCTTCTGATACCGTGTTGTCGGATAAATTGAACATGTGAATCATTTCAATTCATTAAATTGCACTAGACGTTATCACCTTGACTTCATTATAAATAATGTTTACAACCAAATTAATGTGAAATCAATTTATTATTTAATGTCCATTATTGTTAATGACATTTGGAGCTAATTGCTGCAATTTCCGATGTTTTATTTAAATGTATTTTTTCGTTTTGTATGTCAAGGTTCTTTCTCTGAGCATTTGAATTAATTATTCGTATAAAGTGGGTACGGTAATACGGTAACCAACCCTTTTATCATCCTCTACTGCATATGTGCCTTTGATATGAGGGATATGGTATGACAATAAAACGCCACGCTGGCTAAGAAGGCTGGCGAGTTCATTTTCAGAGGCGGTGTGTTCATTATCTGCCTTTCCGACACTCAGTGCTACTATTCTATAACCGACCGATACCACAGGATACATAGTTTGCATGTATAGACGTATTCTATTTTATTATATTTAAAAAAAATACAATTATAAAAACACATATTTTTTTATTTACACTGTTATAAAAACTAAATTTTTGTGGTTCTAATGGCCTTTCAAGAGTCACCGGATATGTATGGTTTAGGGCGAGCGCAGAAGGCGCTCAGCCAGGAGCAAAGAGTGTGCAGCAACGACCCTAAAGCCTAACGCCGGTGCTTTGGGCTTTGAGAAGCGGGATTGCGAGTAGGTGAGAAGTTTATAAATAAACAGTTTAAAAAATTGTCCTATTGCAAATCGAATCTGATACCTTTTGCACACCAGTCAGTAGCATCTACTAGTTTGCTCAAGTCATTGTTTTGTAAAGTACTGATATTTTAGGATCTTAACCAATGTATGCCTTATATGGAACTTATGCGTTTGATATCACTGTGGGACCATCAGAAATATATTATTTTATATCATGTTTGCATTTACCAAAACGTAATGTATATTATGTTTATTTATTATGTTATGATGACAACATAATAAACTTTAACTTGTTTCACTTTGGGCTGCCCGAAATATTTAGCAATCGTCCGTAACAGGTGTTGTAAGAGACTACTAAAACTAAAGACTTCGAATTAAAAAAAAATGTAATGATATATTTATTTATTTAAATTTTACTACACAAAAATTTTGCAGAAAGCGGAAGTACGTTAGCAGATGTATGTATATGTTTCTTTATATTATGGTATTTAATTAATATGAGTCGCTATTAACTATGATTTTACTTAATCTTACCTATCATTCTACCACGCCATCTCGCATAACCCAAAGTTTGACTGGGAGGGCAGCTTTTTGTCACTTTATAAAGTAATATCAAAATTAATGTAATAAAGAATAAATAAATAAATAATGCCTAGTCAACTGCTGGTTAAGCAAAAATTCACTTTAGTTAACAGAATACCCTCAAGGTAAAATTCAATGTAAAATTCTTGCTTAACTGAACACAAAAGTACATTTTATACATTTACAAATGTACATTTATAAAAAATACATATTTATATATTTGGCAAATGTTACTATTTTGTAGTCCTGACTGACTGACTCATCTACACTGAGCCGAAACTGTTGTAGCTAAAAGACTCTTTAACCTAATGAAAAGATTTTTCAAAAGATTTTTCTGAATTAAACCACTAAAGGTGTGAATCGGGGTATCAAAGTTTGTATGGAAGAAATATCTGATAGTCGAAATTTAGTATAAATATTCTACAATATAAATAATTAAACATTTATTTTGCTGTTTTTCAAAATTGTGTCAGAGGGTTAAAATACAGGTTGTCAAAGTTTGTATGGAATCGTTAAATATTTAAGGTAGCGCGCGGCGTAATATATTTTTTACTTCAAATTCAGTAAATATACTATACTGCGAGTACATGAATAAATAAACATGTTATTTGCTGTATTATTTAAAATTGATTTTAAGGCAATCAAATTAACGTCTCACTGCAGCGCACGGGCCTCCCTTAGTAAACTAGAGGGTTGCTGGCCACGAACCATCCCACTGACCCCGTGTGGATTGGTGGGTAGAGATACTCCAGATCCTTTTATTTATTTTCCCCACGATGTTTTCCTTCACCGCCAAATTAGAGAGAATAAATAAAATATGATTGTTAAAAAAACCTATATTTCACCTAGTGTTAGTGGCACCTGTGGTTCGTGGTAACCTAGTGGCACCTGTCTTTCGTGGTAACCTAGTGGAATCTGTGGTTCGTGGTAACCTAGTGAGGTTAGACGAACGTGGAAAGTGCATACAGTTAAATGAAATAAATGAATATATACTACGTCCACAGTTTTAGTAGTCTTTTGTATGTAATGATGCGGTGAGGATGTATTAATTTTGAGTGGATAAGGTTAGATTTAATAAAGTCATAGGTTTTGCAACGTTATTTATCTTAACGATGCGTTATGTTAAAGACGGTAAAGTACAAACGGTAACCATATGCCATCAATAATGAATAAATTAATAACTTTTTACTAGAGAGAATTTCTATTCTACCATGCAGTGTTATGGTCCGATTATTAAAGAAAGAGCTCTGACAGCTGACATAAATCTTAACATAAATCTTTTCCATGTAAAAATCATTTTACAACTGTATAGTCCCTGAAGATTTTTTTTCTATTTTATTGTGTTTAGAAGTATTAAGACTGAAAGAAACGATATTTATTTTATTTTATCTTTAATATAAACAAAGTCATACAGCACTTGTAAATATTTAGACAAAATTTCACAGTATATTTTCAATCTTACTGCCAATAACGGACTTATTTCTTCTATCAAATATTCAGACTTAAAAATATATATAAAATAATAATGTATTATATTAATAAAAGTTACCTTAATTTAATAATGTATGTGTTTATAATAATGTTGCATGCGTGTGTGTGGGTTGTGTCGTGAATAACACATTTAAATAAAATGAAATAAACACATAACTGTCAGCGCTTACCCGATGATAACCGGACCATAACATTATTAATTTTAGAATTTAGAAATGGAATTACACGGGAATATTTTTTTACTAATTGTAATTATTTTAGTTTAACTTATAAGCATACTTAGTAGTCTATTACAATACAAAAAAGACGTTAATTTGTATAACAAAAGTCTTTCGTGATCTCTTGATTATAAAGACCTTCATCTTGACCTTTCAACGCCTATCAAACAATAATTATAATTTATTCATAATAGAAATGTGAATAATAATTGAGTGACTAATCGTGAATAGGTATCGGTATTTTTGTCTGGTTGTGTAGGATATCCTATGCGAATATGATCGGTGTCCTTGGTTGGGCGTAGCGAAATACGCATTTGGTGTGTTCTTGCTAGGCCTTTGATAGTTGGACTTTTATTTTCTGGATAGGTGATAGGCTAGGGGTATGTATTGTCGATTTACATCTGTTAGCTCATGGATTCGAACTCCGGATCACGTGACCGACAATTTAATCCGCAGTGGGCCTCTGCCCACTGGGAGAACTGTACCCTAAAATGGGTCATTATAGGCCGATATCGTATCCTTGGTGGTATTAAGATATAATCCGGAAATTATAACTTTAAAAAACTAAAAAATTTTGGATAACTGGTTTTTTCTTGAGAGTTTTTATATCTCGTAATTATATCATTCAAATAATAAAAAACTTTTTCAGGCAAAAAATATTTTTACAAAACGACTTTTTCAAATTTTCGAATAAAATTATATAAAAAACTGGATACTGTGTAGTCTAAAGAGCTCTTTTAAAAATAATAGTACTCGTATAATCTAAATGTTCACATAATACGACTTGCGCTTTGTTAAACCGAGGCAAGTGTGATATAAATTTTTGACATCAGTTAAAAATATAATACCATCACTAAATCATATTTAATCAGTAAATAATCACTAGTTTTGATGCTTTAACAAGCACCTGACAGACATGCAACTATTGTAACGATCCCATATAAATCAACAAAACACCAATTTGTTCCATCTTAAACATTATGTAACCTAAAAAAACTTCGTGCGCCTCAGGCACTTACAAAACTAGTGCTAATGTCAGTGGGTCAAAGTGGAAGAGATCTGATTGCGATATGGAAGACACTCGACAGGAATGTATGATTACGATCTATTACAATAGATCGCTTGATACGTGGGTAGATGAGGCAGTAATGAGTAGGTAGGTATTGACAGACATTCCTAGATTCAATGACGTGCTAAAATTATCGATAGATTCCTTTGCTTTTTAAGAGTATAATTTAATTTTGTTAAGATTTATAGTTAGTTACTGGCGTCCATGTGGCGGCATGGTGTCGGCAAGCGTTAGAATCTCTCTCTTCCATCCATACATCTCTTACCGTGGATGTCATAAAAGGCGACTAAGGCATAACGAAGCTGCTATCACAAGCCTTGATGACCTACACCTCCTCTAAAAGAATAGACTCGCCAATCAGCTTAGCCAGCGTGCACAATAAAAGGGCCTAATAAAAGGCGGTTATTTACGGTTACGGTACCTTCCCGTGGAGTGGGAAGCTGGGCAGTTTAGCGGTAAGAAGAAGTCTCTCATCTTGTCAACTCCTTAGATGGATAGATGGATAAAACATTTATTCAGAAACTACAGTTACAAAAGATAATACAAGCGCGTATATTTGAGCACATACTCTTAACAAGAGGGAAATTATCGGAAAGTGAGAAAAATATGAGATGTAGCGTTGTTTGCTGCCCGTATGTCCTGTGACTGCCCTGACTGCCCTGAATGGTATCGAACTCAGCTTTCAGTTTCCACTAAGCTCTAACACACAGCGCTGATTTTCAGCTGAAACGCGTGGAGAAATAGAGACGCGAGGGTCTAATTTTTAATATATATATATATATATATATATATATATATCATATTCATAATACACATATAGATATATTCACACGAATACGCATACTAATACTACCTTACTTGTATTACATTTAAACTAGAGAAGAAAACAAAAGAATTGCCCAAATCCATGCCAACATTATCCACAAATGAACTTGAAAATATTTGAAGTGTAGACTAATTAGTTGATAGTGACTGCTCGCTCTACAAAAGTTCTCGAATTCCGGTAGGACATTCATTTGTTGAAATACAAATATTTGTTCGGGTCTTGTCGGGTTCGTCTGTTCGGTCTTGGGTCGGGACAAATATTTGTCTAGGTGGTACAAAATAATATAAATACGTGGTTAAAGTATGAAGTAGTTTTAGGGGTTAAAGTATGAAATTGCCGATTAGTACTGAAAAATTAAAACTAGTTTTTTTCTAAAATGTAACATATTTATTTAATCAAAATATTTACCCTCATTATCTATACATTGTTGCCATCTAATCGGAAGTTCATTTATGCCTTTGCGATAGAACTCTGGGGATGTAGATTCGACAAACTGTGTGAAAGCATTTTGTACTGCCTCTTGGGAAGAAAATTTTTTACCACGTAGAAAATTGTCCAAATCACGAAAAAAATGGTAAGTCCGTTGGAGCAAGGTCTGGCGAGTACGGAGGATGACGTATGGTTTCTAACTGCAGCTCCTGTAGAGTTACAACGGTTTCTCGTGCAGTGTGAGGTCTTGCGTTATCATGGAGCAATAATGGTGAAGATCGATTCACGAGTCGGGGCTGTTTCACTGCTAGTTTCGCCATCATTGGTCGAAGTTCGGCACAGTAAACATCTGCTGTTATTGCTTGACCAGACCTGAGAAAGCTACGAGTATAGTGAATAACACCATGAATAGACCACCAAACAGTTACCATAACCTTTTTATTGGTAAGCTTTGCCTTAGGGCACTGTTGCGGCGTTTGACCTGGGGTCAGCCATTGCATTTTTCGCTTTCGGTTATCGTAAAGAATCCACTTTTTGTCACCTGTCACAATTCGATCCAATATTCCTTCATTTCTGTACCGATTCAACAAGGCAACGCAAGTTTCAACACGCGTTTCTTTCTGCAGATCAGTCAAATCATGAGGCACCCATTTTTCATATTTTTTTATCTTATTGATTTGATGCAAATGAGTCAATATTGTAGGTAAGGTAACGTTAAACCATGCCGCTAATTCCTGGGTAGTTTGACTCGGATCGGCTTCCACCATCTCCATCAATTCAGCGTTATTCACCTGTGTGGGCGGTCTTCCACGTGGTTCGTTTTCAAGTCGAAGTTTCCATTACGAAAGCGTTTAAACCAAAAACGCACGGTTCGTTCATTAGCAGTCTCCTCTCCAAACGCAGCATTGATATTGCGAGCCGTTTCTGCCGCGTTAGTTCCGCGTCGGAACTCGTATTCAAAGACTACTCGGATTTTCAAAGTATCCATCTTTCCCGTCTAAGATGAATAAAAAAAACAATTGAAAGTCGAAAATCGAATGTTGCACATTTTTTAAAACAAGAACCTCATAGGTATCATGTGAAAAAAGTTTCACTCGAAAATCTCACACCATGAAGGTTTTATGTCAATTCAAAGTATCTATTACTATAAAACGGCAATTTCATACTTTAACCCCTATTACAAACGTATTATCTCTGGACCCACGACATAGGGACTCCTAGTGTGGGCCACTGAGTGTGGTATTACTTATTTCAATTATTATTATTGTCATCTCACTTATGCCTGGTTTTAATGGCATTATAAAAGTATGACGTCACTGTCCTATTTTGCAATCCTTTTCTGACCTGTGATTTCTAAGTCCTTTATTTGTGCCATTTCTCAAGATGTCTTGATTTTTAATTCACAGTTTCATTTCTAGGAACGTAAACTATTTAATCGTACCTACATATAACTTTTTATTTGCTATCAATCAAATAATCAATTTTCAACAACAAAACATAATTATTGTAAAAACAGGTCAAGAAAACGCTCCAATAACTTAGATGAAAGCAAAATTCGATTTGATTTAAGTTCAATAAAACAAAATAAATATATTTTAAGCAATTTTATTAAAAAAATAAAAACAACGAAACCACAAAACAATAGGAACAACAACAATAACATTTTAAATTTATAATCATACTTTTTTCGTATTTTCCTCTTTGATGGACTAGTTTTTTTAATGTAACAACAGCCAAGTCCTCAATTTGAATACAAATAACAATTTGAAACAAAGAACAATAAAATGTCTTTTGTCTTTAAAAAAATACTTTCTTTCCTCTATTTTTCTCTTTGAGCCGATTGTTATTCTCACACATCCTCGGAAGAAGAAAAAATATGGAAACAACAAGTGCGCTAGAATTGTGCATAGAGAAAATGTGGAGTCCAAGTTCTCGGGACTTTATTCCGTCCAATGATCGCTTTATAGCGACAGCGTCTAATGTCTCTTTGTAATGAGTGTAAGAGTACCTGCATGAGTAAGTGAAGCAGGCATAATACTTGATTACTTGAAGATTATACAGTAGCTGTCACCATTGATAGTGACTGTATTATGACTGTCAATGAATTATTGGTTGTTTTCGTGTCGTAGTGACTTTTTGCAATCACATATTTTAATGTCCCGCGTAAATAAAATATTCTCTCCATTTCTTTGCTTCCTCCGTGTTCATACCGTTGACTCAGTACATCTTACTAAAGTACCTACTTTGACTTGACTGTATTCATAGTAAAGCTGTAACAGACTTATTGATGGTAATGGTAACCAGCGTCGGCACCAGATGAGACCTGGATGGGTGCAGAATTGTAGTTACCCTGTTGGTAGGAGGCGTCATACTGCTGGTAGTTTTGGACAGCTGGCTGGTGCTGCTCTTTGTAGTAACCTGGAAACAGAAGTGGAGATATAGCAGGTCATTGAAACGGTACATTCAAATAATAATAGCGAATGTTTTATTCATATTAATATAACAATATGTGACGTCATCTGAACAAAGGGACCTTACTGTAGATATAGGATTATTAATTTTGGTTATGTTTTTGTAACTTAAAATTACATTGTTTCAAGATTCTGTTTAAATGGAAACATGCTCTAACATGAGATTTTTACGATAAAGTAATATTTTTCAATAGTTCAGGACGAATTTGCAAGGACTGGTACGTTAAAGCAGCAGATTGAACCAGAAACTTTCCACAGTATATTTATGTTATCTTTTTCATATGTATGGTCTATATGTTTAATATCTATTTTTAGTATGTATATTTATATATTTTATGATATAAATAAATTATCAAAGTATTTTTTTGCTATTTTTTATACACATGAATTAAGGTTTTCTGGTTAAATTCTTCTGTATCCGTTCAAATTTTTCACATTTAACCAACGGTCGAATGGTAAAGAATGCCTTAGGGCATTCAGTCCACCTCTATCCAATATAGTGCAAAAAGAGTAAATAATGCGCTAAGCCCTTGAGACCCTTACCAAGCAATTACATGCATGAATTTAAACACGCGATATCATTATAATATTTTTTCCATTTACGATTTCAGTGTATGTGCGACACAATTTATAAGTTGCCAAATGGTACAAAAAACGCTGATGACAGGCCTGACTGTTTTGGAGGAGGATGGTGCACACTGCAGTTCCACAACCGTTGGTTGCACTCTTTCAGTCGAGTGCGCTCAGCAGATATTACATCTCTCTCACAGAAGACTACCAAAATGTATTGCAAAATGTATATATACCAAAATGCAAAATATACTTACTACATTTCCTACTTTACCCCATTCTCCCAATGTACGTACGTACGTGTTTCGGTGGTAAGTGAGATATGCCAGAGCACATTCCCATTCCATCCTATCCTATTCCACCTAATTTTCCCAAACTTTTCTCCATATCTATTCCTAAATCACCAAAGTCAGGCAGCCCATACCGGAGCGTGGCAACGTTTGTCATTCTGGACTGATATCGGCATGTATTGCTTATTTCGCAAGGTGACTGTATCCATTTACCCCAGGAGAACAGTCCACGCATCTGCCACCTTATTTCCATAAAAATATATATATATAATCTGTTTACTTACCATCATCAAAAATTCCGTTAGCCTCATCCTTCGCATTCTGTTCCAAGGCCTTCAAGATAGCCTCAGGGATGGGAGGTGGAGTTGGCAGATGAGCTCCCTGAGGATGGAACCCGTGCTCGTCAGCTGTGTAAGTCACCGTGTAGATCTGACCATCATCTCCGGCGTAGGAGTAACCTCCGTGCGCCTGTGTGCCCTTGGTCACTTGACCAGCTTCTTGGGCTTTGATGCCTGGAATTATGATAATAAATTGTGAGTACAAATAATGTTACACCCATCGATATAGGAATAGACTATATGATACATCTTACGTTCTTATCGAGGAAACCTGGTTGGCAACTTTTAGGGGTGGGGGAGGGGGTGAAGCAGATGTGGAGGGGTTCATTAAAAAGTCAAATTTGAAACTTAAGTACTACTTAATAAGAATGTTCCATTTTAAAAACACAAGGTTTTTAGGGAGAGAGTGTATGCTGCATTGCCACAGCCGCTGGGCGCACTCG
This sequence comes from Sesia apiformis, assembly GCA_914767545.1. NCBI lineage: Eukaryota > Metazoa > Arthropoda > Insecta > Lepidoptera > Sesiidae > Sesia > Sesia apiformis. Next base: position 2,685,026 of record OU611964.1, read on the forward strand.
ACTGCCCACATTACCCCTCTCTCACAGAAGACTACCTTGAAATGTACTGTTTTTCTTATCTTATCGTGTTTCCCCAAATGTACGTACGTGTTTCGATAGTGAGTGAGATATGCCAGAGCCCATTTCCATCCCATCCTATCTCTCCCCATTTTCCCAATCCATTCCTTAATCTGCAAAGGTAGCCAGCGCATCCGGGGACGTGCCAACGTTTGTCATTCTCGACTGATGTTGGCATGTATCGCGGATGTCTATGGACGACAGTATCCACTTACCAATAGGTGGACTGTATGCTCGTCAACCCCTTTTTTTTCTATTCTTTCTACATATGAATTAAAGATACCCAGAGCTACTCCACATAGAACACTATTACACTCTATCTAGTATGTATTCTCAAATCGATGATTACACTCAATAGCATACATTAAGATCTAGATAAACGAATGTCATCAAAATGCTCTCGTGCTTTCTTTTCTGTAGGGTATTAAACTCATTGTTACTAAAGACAGAAATAATATGGAACGAGAATTAAATACACAATCTAGCGCCATCTATGAGCGAAAACATGAACTAGTACGTACCACAGTAGAGAAAGAACAGTAGCGACTTTTCGGCGGGAACTCGAGAAATGAAGTTAAGTTTTTTTTAATTATTGTAAAAATTGTGTATTAAGCATTTTGTGGTTTAGCAGTGATAGTTTATGAAACCGCAAAGTGTTTTTTGTACATGGTGTTTGTGATAATCAAATAAAAGCGTGGGACAACGATTTTCGTGTGCTTCCAAGGAGTCCTCTTTTGTCCTCAGTTAACCTACTATCACTTTACTGAGCGACTCCCGATTTACATCGACAGGATTGAACATTGACAGGATACAAGGACTTTGAAATTGATTATTGCGAAGAAAACTTGACACTTGCAGAATGTGCTAATTGCACCATTGCCATATATAAAAATAAGAAAAAAATAAAAGCTATGTTTAATATATATGTATGTATGAGAGCCCCTAATCCTCAAGAATACATATAATAATGAACAAATAGGATATAATGAACGAAAATAAAACTTATTTAAAATTAAATAGATTTACCCCATTTTGGCTCGAAATTGTTGCAAGAAGTGCGAGACGAACTTGGCATACATACTTTGAGGTGACGCTACCGTCGTTCGCAGTGATTCATATTGTGTGAACAAACTCTACGAAAGACTATGCACAGACTCTTAAAACAATCAGCAGTTAACTTACCGTTTTCAGTCTCATAAGAATACTGGTAGCTATGTCCATTATGCTCCGACTGGTGGCTCAAGATCCTCGCGGTCTTCTCTCCCAACGGCCTGCCTTGATAGGCCAAATCATGTCCGGCAAGCTGTGATTGGTCAGCGAAAGCAGTATGCTGCTGCAGCTCGAGCGCTGATTGGTAGACTTCGGCGCTGTTGGCGTAATGCTCCGTTGGTTGGCTGTTGTAGATCTGGCCAGCGGAAGCCACGGCTATGATGGCGGCGATTGGGGTGAGCTGGAACATAAAAATATTAGTTTAATATAAGAAAGTTCATTTTATGTAAAAGGTATCCTAGGAGAAATTCTCCAATGTGTGAAGACGTGAGGTTAAATTCTCAGCCACGACCAATGAGAAATTTGAGAAAGATGGTATGTTATATCATAAAAGAAAGTATGAGGAATGCCCTACAATAATAAAGTAAGTAAAGGACGCTTTTGCACCCATAGATCGAATAAGTAGTGGAAAGATATATGCTGACTAAAGTCAAATAAAGTCAAAAGTGAGTCAAATAAAGTCAAAAGTGAGTCAAGTAAAGTCAAAGGTGAGTCAAATTAAATCGTAATTGAGTCAAATAAAGTCAAAAGTGAATCAAATAACGTCAAAAGTGACCCAAATAAAGTTAGCCATTGATGTTATAGGAAAGGAAACAGAATTGCTCAAAAGGGCTTTGATTAAAGACCTCTAAATACCTGTTTTAAATGTAAGTAATGTCAGATAGACCTCATGGAAATAAACTGAAAAGTAAGTTCTTGAAATATCTAAACTAAAAATGTATTTATTAAAATCGCTTCTTAGAGTGAATTGGGAGCTTTTCTAAATTTATTTTATAAGATTTTAACACTTCACTGTAAAAAAGTGGGTAGATTTAAATCTTTATGATTCATCTTACTGATCATTGTATGATTCCCTCCGATCACTATCCCGAATTCCTATGGGTTATCTAAGTTTTTCAATCAACAGTGTAATGTTTCACTGTAGGACATAACCCCTCCCCCCTCCCCCCACCTGTTCGTCAACCGTTACCAGCCCTCCTTACGCATATTGACAAGTGTCCAGCAGTGCACGGTAAAACGGTTAGCGACGGTAACTCATAATCATGAGTAGAAACCACGTATTCAGACTTCGGGAACAACCTGTATGTATGGCTTTGATGAAATAAAACCTGTATATCAAATGGAAAAAAAAACACTATCACACAAATTAACTGAAGTCATTATCTTAATACTTCTCTCAAACAGAGACGAATTACACGCAAACACGATTCTTAATTATTTTTTGTATTATGAACACATCAAATTTACGTAAGTCACATAACTCAAAATCACAAGAGCGAGACGTACCAACTTCATTTTGTATTGAAACTTCACGGTTTCGAATTCGGACAAAGAATGCGAAGAAAAAATTTCACTCATCTGTTTTTATAGCTAAAAGTTTCTGGGTACACATTGCAGTGCAAGGAGCTGGGTGGAGTCACACTTGTGTGTGATGCTACTACATAAACTATAGACTTTCTAATTTTCATTGGTTATTTTTGGGCTTGTATTTAAACGAGGAACAAAAATACTGAATGACCAGCGAATCATGATCAACACAACAATCTATTTTTAATAATTGAACGAGATAATTTCAAGTTACTAAGGATATCTTAAGGATTACAAAATTGACAGTGATTTTGTGGAAGTCCTATATCTTTATTGTAAGAAAGAACGGTAACCTAATCCACGTTGCCATTAATTTGCTGTCCATTTAATATTTTTTGCTACTAATTTAATTATTTGTTACATTTTATAACCAATTAAATATATTATTATAAAAAAAATCACAAATTAATATTTAAACAATTTATATGAATATAAAAAAACAAATTTTCAATAAAGCCTATTGTTTGAATACCCTTATGAGGATTATTCTTAATGTCCTTTATGTAGAAAGTCCTTAAAAAGTTATGTACAAAATTGTAAGTACCTCTCCTTTATGTTGAAATACATACATCCATTCTATTAGCCTATGTCTCTCCTTTGCTGGATATACGCCTCTCACAAGGCTCGCCACTTGGAAAGGTTATTGTCCATAAATTCCTTTATTTCAAATGTTATTGTTTTCTTTTCCTTATGTTTTTAATAATTTTCTGTGATTCGTTTGTTGTCTATCGTTTGATCCTTGAGCTTGCATAGGGCACTACACAAAAGTAAAAACGCGGCCAATCTTTGGCAGCATTTTTTACGTCCACTAATAAAATATGAAGTGAAGCTGAGCTGATACCCCTTATTACGAACTTTTTTACCTACTGAACTCACACTGAAATATATCGTTTTCAACATACCAGGATGATGTTAGTACTCCCCTAATATAAAAATGTATATTTTATTTTAGGAAAATTATTTTCTTCTAGTTCTCTTTGTTATACCACACTATTGTAAATCTTATTGTATCTCAAATCTTATTGTAAGTATCTGCGAAACAAACACCGAATTTCGTAAATCAGACTTGTTTCTCTTTTAAACCCTGTTATTAAGCAGTTTCATGGCCTTTCGGTTAATGTGTGCTTATCCTTCAATCGCTCTTTTTTGTATTAATGACAACACATAGCCAAGACATAAGTAGTTTAAGTCTATAGTTTATGTGATTTAACTGTGTGGATACAGGTGTGGAGAATCGTTAGGTAATATTAGGTAATGAGATGCACTCGATGAGTGAACAAGTAGAGCGAATTTTGGGTAGACCTATGCGACTAGTAGAATTGACAGAATATCTAAAAAGTCATTCATTTCATTAATAACAATTTACACTTAAATTTTATCAAGTGAAATATTAAGAAACACATATTACTTGTGTAATTATAACTTACACTCGTAATACTTGTAATATGTTACTTGTATAAGAACCTAATTATTTTTATTTCGTTTTCGTTTTCTGTGTAAAAAAAGGAATCTTCCAAAAAGTATCTATTATATTTTATGCATTGTATATATGTGTAGTTATATTATTCATAGACATATGGTATACTGTATTATATGCCAGGCCAGGTGGACTGACGACTTGAAGAAAGTTGTCGGCAGTGGCTGGATGAAAAAAGCTGAAGACCGTGTCTGGTGGCGTTCCTTGAGAGAGGCCTATACCCAGCGGTGAAGAGACAGGCTGGTAGTATGGTATGGTAGGTATATATAGAGGTACATTAAGTTTATATTTTATTTATAATTTCAATATCTACACTAATTTCTTTTGTAGCTTCTATATTTATTATATTTGTTACTTCCCTACCATGCAATTTCCAAAAAAGCCTAAAGGCTAACTGGGAGATAGATAATTCTGCAAGGCATCAAGTTCGCTCTTTGCACAATAATATTTTGCAAAAAAGAGTAAAAATGAAAAACAAATTAGAGCCGCTAATTATTGAAACTACATAAATATTTTAATTTACAATGTTGCATAAATGTTAAATAATATATTTTTTTATTTATCTACATATCATCATTTGTTTCCGCAACTTCAATTGAGACTTTAAATTCTGGCCCGCTCTAACCATTTCCAACTTATTATTTTTGGCAATATCAAGTGATACACTCTCCATACACTATTCATAGCAATTCATTATCCGTCAGATATATCGACCGTCAATATGTACCAACTACTTGTTTATATTGTTTATATAACGAGTTTATACACTGTATGAATGTAACATTTTCATTGATAGCACCTTGTTATGACGTATTATTAATGAGTGTAAAGAATTCCTTTTGTAATGTCATGAATGGTGTATAATTGGACATAGAAATGATTGATCGATATATTTTTTAACTGCAATGTGTATATAAAACTTGTAACATAAATATAAAGAGACAACGAAAGTTTGTGAAATTATATGCAAAGCAAGCGTATCACTTATTCTGTACCTACGATTAAGTCACGAGTAAATTTTAGACGTGGGCAACCACTCATCGATAAAACGAAACATCTCTACCCAATGATTGTCTGGCAGAGATCGCTAATAGCGCTAATAGTTATTTCATAATCGTGTATTTCATATGTTACAATGTCAGTTATTGTCTTGTTTTGCTTTGGTGTGCAATTAAGGATTTTATCTATCTAACATCTGAATCGATTCACCACTTTTGTCAAATTTTATATTGATAATAGCGCAATCAGGTGTTTTTGTGTTTTGTAAGAACGACGAGCGACGTGAGAAGTAGTGGGCTTAGCGGCAACTTCGGAACACGCAGCGACAGACAGCTTGCGTTATCGATCCCTATACAACTGCTACTGGAAATTTCTTTCTAGCTTTTCTCAGTTTATTTTAAGCCATAGATTATTTTCATTTTACACATTTAATTACTACATGTGTATTATAATGTTTTTTTTTTTTTATGGACGAAGGTGGCAGACGAGCATACAGTCCACCTGATGGTAAGTGGATACTGTAGCCCGTAGACATCCGTGATACATGCCAACATTAGTCCAAAATGACAACGTCGGCACGCCTCCGGATGCGCTGCCTACCTTTGGATATAGGAATGTCTACACAAAAATACACAAGAATACATTCGATATCGAGTAAAATAAAATACATACCTAGATAAAGCCTTGGATTCTGCTCATGTTTCTAAGTTATTATTATTACTAGTCTGTACTGTCCCACTATTCATCAAAGGACTCCCTCCATTTCCTTTATTCTTCTCGGTTTTGTACCCTGAATGGCCAATCCCTACAATGAGCATCAAGTACGCCATCATTTATTAAGTCTGCACGATGCCTTGTGACATTTGTGGGATTCACCGAATGGATCGTTATTGTCCATTAGTTTTTCAGCATGAGGCCAGGGACATGACCAGCCCAGTCCCATTTCAACTTAGCGGACATTTTTTTTTTTTATAGAGAAGAGGGCGGACGAGCAAGCGGTCTCACGTGATGGTAAGTGTTACCGCCGCCCATGGACACCTGCAACATCAGGGGGTATGCGGGCGCGCCGCCGACCTTGCAAAATCCTATTCACAGCTTTCTTGAAGTATTTGTCTTTTTTTTCTAAGTTAATTGACATATTAATATTATTTTTTTTTTATTTGCAAAGAAACTTATTTTTGAGCTTTCTGTTTAGCAAATTTGTTAGAAAAATTGGATAGGATTTTTATAATAAATATATTTTGCAAAAAATTCGTAAAATTTTCACGGCTTAAAACTAAATTCAAAGAAAGTTTCATCTAAGGCTTTCATAAAATAAAAACTAAAGTTTCATATACAATTTAAATACATTTATTGCTTTATTGTATACAAAACTTATTCTACAAGATCATGATGGCACTTTATACATATTACTTCCTTTCACTTCAACCGGGTTTCTTGCTTACACTTAACTTTTCCTGGGTTCTTCAGTAATGGTATCCGGATTGAGATCTGAATCCGGGCTGGGGTGCTAGGTACTGCCTGGATGGCTGGTACTGTGTGCGAGCCAGGACCACGCCGGAAGCGCTGCCGTATTTGCCATCGTTGTAACTTCCTGAAAATGTAGTGATTTAATTGGTTAGTAGAATAATAGTTGGCTTGATAGAAATAAAAATATATTGGATTAGAGAACTAAATTTTTTATAGAAAAAAATGTCAGATGAGTGGACAGTGAATATCTAGTGACCAGTGGTGAGTGGAATATGTACATACCCGTGGGTAAATAGATATTGTCGCTCATGAACCACCGCGATACATGACAATATCAGTCTACATCAACAAACGTTGGGCCGGCCCCGGAATTAAAAATTTACAAACGGAATTTCGAATAAGGATTGCAAAGGGTGTGACATGGGTAGTGTAAAGATATGAAGAGTTTTCCTTATTCCATCCTACTCATCCTTTCATATGTGATGTCGAAACGTAGTCTATAATGGTTCCATAAGACTTTAGAATTATCCCGATCCACAATTTAAAAGTCACTTAGCGAGCTATGCACAGAGCTACGATCGGAGTTCCTTTGCGGGTTAAGATACGCAACGAAGAGATTTGTCTAAAAATGAAAGTCATCAACAAAGCTCACAGAATTAGTAACTGAAATGACAATAGGCAGGCGACCTACATCTGTCGCAGCGCCGACAACTGGAGGGGGTGGACGAGTCCTCGAATGGAAGTCACGTACCAAAACCAAATGTTTAATAATTATGCGTGTTGTATCGTTTCATAGAAAAAAAATCATTCATTCATTTGTCCACTTACCATCATCATAGATTCCAGCAGCCTCATCTCTGGCATTCTCCTGCAGGGCCCTGGCAATTGCCTCCGGAACAGGAGGGGGGGTCGGCAAGTGAGCGCCCTGCGCCTGGAAACCATTGGAGTCAGCAGTGTATCTCACGCTGTAGACCTGCCCGTCGTCACCGGTGTAGGAGTAGCCACCTTGAGCCTGGATACCGTTGGCCTCGTGACCAGTTTCTTCAGCTTGGATACCTGGAAAACGTGACGTGTGGTATTTAAAATCTGTGACAATTAGAACATTTAAAATCTCTGTGTGATTGTGAATTCGATTCAAAATCGAATGGATTCTAATTGAATATCGTCTGTTATATCGGTATCGATATTCACGTGAGAAAAATATTCTAAATTATCTCAAAGTTAGAATTTTTGAAATATCTTTCTTAGTGAACATCTGCTCTGTTTAATATTATATTATTTACACTCTCTAAAATTCAGCTTCTGCTGTCTAATAATTGGAACTGAGCGATATTGAATTTGTCCGTCAGTAAGGATATCTTTTAATTATGGTATATTATAGTTATCTATTTATATATTAATAGGCACTCCTACAGTGAGCACACAATACATACTATAGCAACATTGTTTACAGTGTGATAGCGTGCTACATCACTGACATTTTATAATAGAAGTTTGTAATTGTATTTAAAAAATAAGAATTAATTAAGAATTGTGTTTTCAAAATTTAAAATTGAATGGGTATCTAGTAGTGAAAGTATGAGTAGTTGTCGTCCAAAATATCCAAATAACAGCCATTATAAGAGGAACATATACGAGTCAGCGCAGCGTTGCAATCGACATTTGTTCTTTTTGTAGAAACATGAAATAAGTCTGAACACCCGCTCGTGGAACGAAGATAGGAATTTTGTCGAGTGCATTCTGACATTGCACTATATTATTTACAATTTTGTAAAAAAAATTAAAGGTCCACTTCCTTTCGGTGATGGCTAAGTGACTAAGTCGAAAAATCGCAGTCTGTCCTCACAACTATCGTGTTCACGAACACCATGTGTGCGTTTATCGCGAAGTATCGCGCAATCTCAAAAAAGATTCTATGCGATTACTGTGTACTCCAAAATGCTTATAACCAAAACTGAAAACTGTGTATACTGTAATTACAAGAAAATAACTAGTTTCACGGTATATTAAAAAACATATTAAAAGCTAATATAGAGAACAGCAATTGATGAATATTGTTCATAAACACAAACTCAGGAATTAGGTGATAACTATGTGGTATATAACACGGTATCAGTCGGCTATGGAATAACACCAACTCATCCCTTCCCATGGGTGTAGTAAAAGACGACTAAGGGATTAGAAAACGGCTACCACTATACCACCTCTAAAACGGTGGACTCGCCATTACACGTAGCCAGCGTGGCGTTTTCAAGCGTTCAAATCGAGTTTCATGTCCAGCAGTGAATACTGAAAGGCTGGTTGCATTGCATGACATATATAATAAGATATAAAAGCTTGTGTTTAGAAATGAAAAATAAAATAAATATTTAGTAATTATAGAAGAAATCTATATAAATAGTTACTTGAGAACGGCTGGTCCTTGTTGGCTATTTTTTTTTAAATGTTCGTATTAGTCCGAATAAGGTTTTTAGGGAAAGAGAAATTGGAAAAGTTGCCCGGAAAATTGGAAAATTCGGGAAAAACTGAAAGTGCTCTTTTCTATGGGATTTTTGTATGAACTTATTGAAATTATTGCATTATTGAAATTTGGACAGGACAACGTCTGTAGGGTTAGCTAGTATTTAAATAAATATTAATAGTTTGGTGGTGAAGGAAAATATTGAGAGGAAACTCGCATATCCTTGAATTAAAAAAATCTGGAATATGTGTGTGTATCCACCGATTCGCACCGGGTATATTGCGGCCGGAAATCCCCTAGTGATTTTCCAACGTAGGTCTGTGACTCTGTGGCTCGCAATGGGTCGATAAAAAAGGCTAACATCGTAACACCATCATTATCAAGGATAAATAGGATTTCAATTATCATTGTAACATATGCTTGAAGGGACAGTAGGATGGATGACGTAAGTATTCTGCTAATTTTAAATTTACAACCACGCGTTTGACGTATCCATATTTGATACCACTCCGACCTATGTTTTTGTCAAAAACAATCGAATGGTCTACCTCCATACAATCGGATTCACTCGGATTTATTACAAACAATACATGTTCAATGCTATTAAAATCGTAGGCGTTATCAATGAATTATAATGAGTCTCTTTAATTCATTGTATCTCATGTAGTCTTTGGAAAATGAATGGCTTAATTTGACGCTTCAAGATGAATGGTGTTGTCATGTTGATTGAAAATTAATTTTGCTATTGTATAATGTATTCCTGGGAATGTTAATTTAATAATTATCATATTATTATGTCGATAATAATTATTATAACTACATTAACAATTGTAAGTTACTTATAATTATTGTCGTTATTTATATTTATTTATATTTACTTTTATTCTGTTAATAATTGTAAGTTACTTATAATTGTCGTTATTTATATTTATTTATATTTACTTTTATTCTGTTAATAATTGTAAGTTACTTATAATTGTCGTTATTTATATTTATTTATATTTACTTTTATTCTGTTAATAATTGTAAGTTACTTATAATTGTCGTTATTTATATTTATTTATATTTACTTTTATTCTGTTAATAATTGTAAGTTACTTATAATTGTCGTTATTTATATTTATTTATATTTACTTTTATTCTGTTAATAATTGTAAGTTACTTCGGCCGCGTGATATCGGCCATCTTTAGAATAACACCACGTGGTCTCCCCGACCCAACTTGGCCGGCATGGCGTTTTCAGACCATAGATTCTTCTGCACAAGACAATGTGCATATCCAACAGTGAACGAAAAAGTGGCACATTATCTTTTACTTATAAAGGATGTTGAAACCGAAGCTACAGCTAAACTTAATTGCATAGAAATCTTAACTGAAATACTTTTAGTTGCAAAATCATAGTTGAGTTCTATGTCAGTTTCAGGTACTTTAAATTATTTAAAATTATTTGCTTGTTCAAACAATATAACTCAAATTATTTCTATTTTCTTTTTATATTCAATATGTATTCCAAATATAATACTTTCATTAAAAAAATTGGAAAGATATGTTTTTAGTAATTTATTACTATAAATTATATCTAGCTGGAGCTAATTTATTAAAATGCAACGTTGCAATCTGAGTTATTGGCGAATTAATTAAATTAAGAATTCCTTTAGTTAATTTCTTTGTTTATGACTCTGATTTGTGTTTTCTTTTTATCTTTGTCGTCGCCTGTATTATAATTATTCCTTATATTTTTTAAATTTATAATTATTATTTGTTTAATGTACGAAGGCGGCAGACGAGCATACAGTCCACCTGATGGTAAGTGGAGTCAACATTAGTCCAAAATGACAAACGTTGGCATGAGCCCGGATGCGCTGCCTACCTTTGAAGATATAGGAATGGATTTGGAGAAAGGGTATAAATATAATAAAATTATGTGTTATATGTTAATTACGTTAAGTACCAGATGGTACTTCGAGAAGAAGTACGAGATCGATGGTGTGCCAGAGTACGAGTACACCAGGTAGATATACCTGTGATTAAATAATTTATTTCCTCTCTACACAAAGATTGTGCGGCAGAGATCGCGTTAGCGATAAGACCGCCTTCTGTGGATTCTATGTGTTTACAATGTTTTTGTTTTTGTGTTATTTTTTGTTTTAGTCTGCAATAAAACAAACAAAATAATCAAATTAAGGTCTAAATGTTTATATAGTAGTCAAATGTGGAGATTTAATTAACAACATTCGTTACGTATTATAAGATTTTTATTTGTCATTGTACCTAGATTTATATTTCAAATGATTGTCAATATTCCATAGAAATAAATAAAATAATAAACCTTTTTATTTATTTTGACTGTAACCTTTTTTATAAACTTTCTTGCACAGACCATAAATAAATAAATATTGGAAGGGCGGACTTACAGCCGTATGGCATTCTCTACTAGTGAACCTTTGGACACACAGAGAAATAAGAAGGGAGTACTTGTATCATAAAGTTGTATTATACACCTATAAAAACATATGAAAAATAATACATTTTTTACTGGATTAATATAGAACAGAAGACTACCTTGAAATGTTGCAGTACATTTTTCCCACTTTATCTTATTTCCCAAATGTACGTACGTGTTTCGGTAGTGAGTGAGATGTGCCGGAGCACATTCCCATCCTATCCCTCCTCATTTTTAGCCCATTCCTATCCGGAGGCGTGCCAGCGTTTGTCATTTTGGACATGTTGGCATTCATCGCGGATGTCTATGGACGACAGTATCCACTTACCATCGGGTGGACTGTATGTTCGTCTGCCACCTCGGTCCATAAAAAAAAAACTCACCATTCTCAGTGTCGAAAGCGTAATGGAAGCCTTGCTCGTTGACGTCAGAGACAGATCTCAGGATCGCAGCGTTCCTCTCCACAGCAGCCCTGGGCCTGCTGGAGTATTGCCCGGAGTACTGTCCATCGTAATAGGAGGGGGCGGTGCGGAACTGAGGAGGCAGGTATTGAGAGGGGAGGACGCCCGCAGCGCACACTCCGATGAAGGCGGCTAGGATGATCTGAAAATAGTTTTCGAAACAAAATTAATTTTTAGAAATTTAATCAGGTAAATTAAATCAGAGAAACGTATTATTTCCACAATACTAAAGGATATATCTACAGAATATGTCCAACGGTACATTTCCACGGAACGTGAACAGCAGTGGTCAATCGGTGAACGACAAATATAGATATTTTAAATAAAAATTGAGAAATTTAGTAACGACTATATTACGTCCGCCTTCAAAATTTAAAGGCTTTAAATTTAAATAACGACATATTCGACATATAAAGCAAAACTTTAAATAAAAAATGGAGTTATGGAAAGCTTTATGTCTTTCATTCCACCATTCAAAATATAAGAACTTCTATCCTGGGTTACTAGGTTCCTAGGTTCTAGAAATACAGAAGTTAAGTATTTTCATACTTTTTCTTCATTGTTTTTTATTGGTGTGTCTTTAGGATTCCAATATAATAAATTTAATATAATAAAATAATGAATATAATACTAATTAATATCTTGTAATATAATAATAATGCTTTATATTTGAGTTTGCGTTCTGAGTAGGTATAGATAGATATAGATCGCGATTCCGGAACTATTCTTATAGAAAATCCAACAAAATGAACCCCTCATGGACATATATTGGTTAGAATGGAACCAATAAACTCTTTTTTGTGTAAACTGTATAATGGATTGACTCATCATTTGATGCCACAGTCAATCATAATAACTAGACCAAAAAAATTGCACAAATCGTAACATTTCGTGATTGAATCAGCAACAACATTGTAAGAACCTATTGTTACACACTACACGAATGATGAGCCAACTTTTTTCAATAGCAATTTTAAACTAAACAAGATCACTTTTAATTTTAACGCACCAGTTTCATGTTGCTACTTCTGATATCGATCGAAGAATGTTGACTGAAGTACTCGAAGCGGTTTATATACTTGGATGATAGTTAGAGCTCCAGTGTCAAGGTCAGGTTGTAGGATGTCAAGTTGTATGAACTATCATTGTACTACGAAATATTGGAACCTTAGGAATCGTTTTTGGTCTGATGAGTTTATTGAAAGGTTTCCGGATTCTTGACTGATTGAAATGTAATAAGTCATGAATTGCAAAATTAGAATTACATTATGATTGATTTAAGTAGTGTATCGCCTTATACAAGATATGTAAGTTTATTATTGTTTAAATTGAAATTGAATTTCTTAATTTTAATAAAGATTTTGTGATGATATGGCGTCTTAAATTTTGTTGTTTAGATTCACTTTTGAATCTTGTGTTCTTACTTCTGGACTTTACGTTACGGGACTACCTCTGTTTTTGTAGAGTACATTACGTAAATAGTAATGAAATATAAAAATGCAATATTCACAGCATGTGTCAGTTGCACTAAGGATACTATTGAGATATTTAACGACCCACAATGGTCAAGTAAAATTTATTTCCATTTATACCGAAAAAACATAAATAATTACCGATACAAATGATTTTATAGGATAACACTCTACTTATATCGATATTTGACATTCGTAAAGTGTTAAAAAAGATTCTCACATGAGTGATAGGGATCACTCATCACCTTCCCTATCACTCATGTGAGACTCTTTTTTAAAGGGAAATAATTAAAAGGGCAGCAGGAATACTGAAAGTGGCAGCAAATCGATGACAGTAAATTTAAAGACGTTTACGTTCTCAGATGACAATAAAAAATATTTAGAAGTCCCGCGAAATGGGGTTTCTGTCCATTTTATATTGAAATTCTTAGCAATTAAAAATTATTTAATCCAGTTATTCAAAAATAGTTTGTTTTGTTAACCTTAATTTGATGCCCATTTATTGTTTTTTACCGCTCGTTTGAATGCAAGCCTTTTTTAATCACCACTAGCTCGGCGGTGAAAGAAACGATCGTGAGAAATTACGCATGAACGCGGTTGGAAAAGAAATCCAAGGTACCTGAACCCTTCTTGTGATTGTAAGAAAAAGTGTATGCCCAACAGTGGGACGTTATAAGCTCAAATATAGTATTCTATAGTATCTATAGAAAAAAAACACATTGCAGCAGAAATAAAAAAAAAACTAATTGTGAATATAAGGAAAATAATGAGTGCAATTGTGAAATTATTTAAGAAAAGGGACATTATTGTCGGTTCTAATTCCTTAGACATAAGTATAATAGAAACCGTTTTGTTTCGGCTTGTTCATTTGTTTGTTGTAAATTAGAGTCTAGACTGAGTCTATAGTTCTTGTTTGGGTTTTATCTAACATATAGGCTATAACATACGAGCTTAATCGAAAATGCTAGCGATAGAAATTAAGTTTTAAAACTACTACCTTTTCTCTTTACCTTTTGCCTCATGCTATAATGAATATGGTATAGTGAAATCTTACAAAATAAATTAATTTTCATATTGCTTTGTTTCCATTTAAACAGAATCTTGAAACAACGAATTTTTATGTTGGAAAATCTTAAAAAAGTAAATAATTCCATACTCCAATATGGTTCTTTTGTTCACAAATGATATTAGCTGTTTTTATTGCTAACCCAAAAACCCAAAATAATTTCTTATCCAAAATCCAAACAGATTAACCTTTTTATGCACTTTTCGACATGCATTTCTGGACTAAATGACCTTTCAGCTACGCAATTAACCTTATACCTAACATAAAAAACATACCATCACAAAAGATAAACCTACACCGATAACGATGACCAGTTTAAATCATGTATCATATCTCCAATTTGTTATTCTCACGATATTCGGATATATAAAAACGTCAATACTTTTATTTTTAAGGCTAGCCTTTATGCAACGTCAGAACATTTTGATGCCAAAATGATAGCGATCAATGATATAGGATGAGCTATTAAGCAATGCGTTGAAGCCTATGATATGCAATTCTGAAACGGATTGTTTCGCAACTGCAGTTATCTGCAGGTGTAGAACTGGTCACGATGTTGAATTGCTTGGTCTTATAGCGTGATATACAGTACAAAATCACTAAAAGTCGACAAAGAGCTAACAAAGCTGTTACCACAAGCCTTGAGGGACTACACCACCTCTGTACTCTCCAATCGGCTTAACCAGCGTGTCGATTTAGAGCCATACATCCCTCATGCACGAAACAATAAGCATGAAGAAGTCCGTGTCCAGTAATGGAAACTAAAAAGGCTGGTCACGGTTACCGTAATACAGAATCATGCTATAATACGGTACGGTAATCTAACAGAAGACCGTAATATATACAGAATTTACATTATCTACTCTATCCCATTCCTACAATGTACGTACAGTCAGTAACAAGATAATGTATACCCATTGGTACGTCAAAGAGCTTGTAATAAGGACTAGAATCGGTTTTGGGTACATTAGCTTGTTGTTGACTGTACGTGTTTCGGTAGTGAGTGAGATTTGTAGGGGATAGTGCACGCTGCATTCCCACAGCCGCTGGGCTCACTCGACTGGCCACGTTATCCCTTTCTCACAGAAAACTACCTTGAAATGTACTGTATTTCCTACTTTATCGTATTTCCCCAATGTTCGTGTTTTGGTAGTGAATGAGATATGCCAGAACTCATTCCCATCTCATCCTATCCCTCCTCATTTTTCCAATCCATTCCTTAGTCTATTAAGGTAGGCAGCGCCTCTGGAGGCATACCAACGAACGACAGTATCCACTTACCATCAGGTGGACTGTATGTTCGTCTGCCGCCTTTTTCTATAAAAAAAATATGCCAGAGTTCATTTCCATCCAATCCTTTCCTATCCCTAAAGATTTTTGCAACCCTATCTCCAAATCCATTCCTAAAGTCTAAGGGTAGGCAGCGCATCCGGAGCGTGCCAACGTTTGTTATTCTGGACTGATATTGGCATGTATCGCGGATGTCTATGGGGTATCGTCTTACCACCAGACTGTTTGCTTGACGTCACCATCTTTCTAAAAAAAAGAAACTAAAATAAGGCTGTAAGGTACTAAGTTCGCCTTTTGTAATAAGTTACAAAAAAAGAGTAAATAAATGGATAAAATAAAATAAATTGAAGGTGGGTTTTCTACACATCAGATTTCAAAGGCAATAATTTGCAACCTTCTATTACACTTGCTAGTTCAACTTCAACGGTTAATTGTAAATTGTACAAATTATAATGACCTCTTCACCTATTTATTACATGAACACTGCTCTGTTAAATTTTTGTTCTCGTGAAGAAAAATAAAATTTCATAATATACTAATTTTGTAGTCTGTATTTCTGTAGTTCTATACTTTCTATTTGTGTATTGTCACATATTTTTTAATCTGTATTCTGTACAGTTTGTACTCTGTCCGTGGTTATATATTTTGTGGTCTCTATTTTCTTTGTTAACTTCTAAAAGAAAAATTTCAAAGGTCCCTCGTTTAACCAACCACAGCACAGTAGTTAATTATTTCGTATGGCATCGGTTTGGTATCGTATACCATTGTTACTCCCACGCGGGTGTCAAGGATGCAAGTGATTCATTTGGGAAGATTAGATGGCTTTGGCGGGTATGAAATGAGTGGACGGACTCTTTCTTTGTGGTCATAAAATACCTGATCTTTTACGATAAATTCAATAATGAACTTCGTTCTCTTGGAATTTCACAAAAACACCACTTGTTATGTCACATACGAACGAAAATGTCGTTGTTTATATTTGATTCAATTCAATTCTGCCAAGCGTGCTCATTCATACACCGAAAACACATGAACTGCCGCTAAACTATCTGAAATACACTCATTTGTTGAAACGACTCGCGCGCCACCTATTACAAAATGGTTGTACTAATTCAGAAAACTTTGCGGACGTGCGCACAACAACTCACCAAAGTTTAATCGCAATCGGACGAATGGTATAGGAACGCAAACGGGACAAACAAACAAACAAACATTCATTTTTATATATATAAATATATATATAGATTATAAAAAAATAATTAACGGACATTAAAACAGTTACAGTTACAAACGTGTAACTTATATATTCATTTGGAATAAAAAATACTTTTTGAATTTAGTGCAATAGTCATTACAGAATTCTATTGAAGGAACTTTTTGTAGGATTTTTTGTCAGAATAAACGTAAACGCGTTATAAGAAAGGAAGGAACGGTGAGGATTAAAAGGAGAAAAAGGAGGACAATATTGAGGACGTCTCACCAGATTTTAGGTCTATTTTTACAGAAGAGGTGGTGGACAGGCGGACGGCCCACGAGATGATACGTGGTCACCGCTGCCTATGGACTTGCACGCTAGTTTTCTCATGATGTTTTTCTTCGAGATAATTGATAAAAACAATGATATATAAAAATCTATAGGCAAATTAGAATTCACAGCCTGGCGAATAACTTCACAGATTATATTTATAATACTATCTGTGACGTCTAGATAGTTTGGCGATACGGTCGATGGTTGAAGATTTTATTATTATAATTATTTTTATTAATATAAATTAATACATATATATATACTCCTAAACGAATTCGATAATCTCAGTATTTTCCTATTAGATGATTAATTTATCGGAAGGGTTTGTATATGGTCGCTTGAGTTTATTCACACGGGGTCGCGCAGTTGTAAGACTAGACTCCGTGTACCCGACGACGCCCTATTGTTTTCAGGAATATTTTCTGGCTAACGGTATATCCATTCATTTAATATCGTTAAATGCGTATACCAGCAATGTGTTTGTAGTGTCAAAGTGTAATACAACAATGTTCCTACTTGTCTACCAATAGAGGAAGTAGAATATTTGCATAACAATTGCCGTTGTTTAATTGTTTAAATTCATGCAGTGAAAAATTCTTTTAAGTTATTTTAATGGTCATAGAATAGAAATATTTAGATGAATGATTCCTTGTGACAAAATTGTGTACATGAGTGATAAATAACAGTGGTGTAAATAAATTGTTATCGCCACGATTTTTTTTTATAGAAAATAATTGGTTACCAAGCATACAGTCAGGTGGTAAGTGGATACTGTCGCCCAGGAATAGTGTAAGGGAAAACATCGTAAGAAAACCAGCATGCTCCAAAAATTAAAAAAAATACCTGTAGTATGTGTATCCACCAGTCACCACCAATCAGTGGATCACGGCCCGAAACCCCACTTTGATTTACTACAGGGGGCCTGTGCTCTGCAGTGGGACGTTATAGGCAGATACTAACCACTTATCATCGGTAGAGCTCTATTTCATTTTCCATTTATTTAACAAAAACACTCAATTCAAATCATCAACGTATGCGAGACTAATGTTCCAAATTTAAATAATACGCCGATAAATTATCGCAACTACATTTAAACACAATTTGGTCAACTGTAGCAAATTATAAAATAAAATTTAAATATTAAAAGCTAGACATGTTTCGTAACAACAGTGGGTTTAAGCGTGATACATTACAGTCTCATTATTATTCGTAATTACAACCAATTTATTTCTGCACGTGTAGTTTTTTTAGACTGTTTTTCCCATAGCAGTAATTTTAGAATCTATTTTTTAATCAAATCATATCACTTTATTTGCCAAAACATAGGTATAGATAAGTTAAGACTAAGTTAAGTTAAACATAGGTTAAGATTGAAAGTGAAATAAATTTGCCCAATATGAATGCTAATCAATTGTCCAATCAAATATAAACTATGTCAAATATTAATAATTAGAATCATGAAATATTACAAGAATTACAAGGAGCAGGATTACAAGATGCTTAACCTTATTATTTAAATATACATAAAAAAATTATAAGGCATCATCAGTAAGACTACTGGGAACCGTAGTATGGGACGCCCTCCAGCTACGAGTATATGGACCAACAACTTGATGAAGCACTATACCTATAGTACGCGAGCCCAAAATATAGTAAACTACTATTAATATTTACTAGTAAAAACATAGTGGCTATATTTTTTCAATGACAGTAATTATTGTCACATGTCGCTGTTGCCTTCGGAATCATACCTTTAAGGTGCCCGCAAGTGTATGTCGACCTTTTACCCACTGTACATTTAAAAGGAATATATTAAAAGCATTTTGACATTCAAAAGGAAGTCTACCGGAAACATCGTGGGATTCTTTTGGTAATGAAGAAAGACGGGATCGTGACCTTGTAACGAATGGCAAGTGGTGTCTCCGTTTAATGTCATTTCTATTAAGTTTCATTCGTCCATAGACCTGAAGTAGTTGAACATTTAATTATAATTGATTTTTAATTATTTCCCATAAATAGTTTTTTAATTGCAAAAATGTTATTTTGGAAAATAGTTTCTGACTTTATTAAAATATTTTTTTAAACAATCACTCTCTTCCTTGTGATATGAATGTTACAAGTATGCTTTCAAAAATTTTGGACATTCACACAAAAACTATAATCATGAATCACGAATGTTGGTGGTGCTCATCGGTTCGCGTGAAACGGCAGGGGGCGAAGAAGAATGACACGTAACTTGGATAGCTATGAATGGACCACTTTATGCAAGCCAAATTGAATTTATTTCCAAATTTGAAGATATGAAAACATTATCTTAGAAAACCGATCTTTTTATACGTTGTAGTTTCGAAAATATATGTATATATATATATATATATATATATTATTGCGTTATCTTAAAAATCAGATGTAAGAGCATATATCTACTTAAACAGAATCTTGAAACTACGACATATTAATAATGATAATAAATAATTGCCAATCGTTACTGTATCTTCTCTTTAAATTCTTAAAACGTGAAATCTGGATGTATATTCAAGTAAATCTCATAAAAGTGTCCACAATGTTTACAATGTGTCTTTTTTAATTACGTGATAAAAATAAAATGTCAGACGGGGTGAGGCGTATTTATTGGAGAAACCCATTAATTTGCATCAAAATTAATCCAATCTCATTCCATCCGCATCTCAGTAGACTAGTATATCCTCAATAGACCGAGTAGTAAACTAGCAAACACTCAACCTGTTGGTGAGTGGATACTGTGTGGTGTCGCCCACAAATATCCGTTATACATGCCAATATCAATCAATGACGACGAACGATGGCACGCCCCCAGATGTGCAGCCTATCTTTGGATGTGTAAGAGAGAATTTGGGAGGAGCATTGAGAAGAATGAGGTACGGGGAGTATAACGGAATGATAGCACATTGTACTCCGTACTATTCCTTGTGGAAATTGGATGGGGAATAAAGATTAGAGGAAAAAAAAGAGCGATGACAGCGCCAGTTGGAGGGGAGACCAGCTGATTAAGTAGTAAATTAAAAAAAAAATGCTTGAACTGAAGTTGTAGAGCTTTACGAGCCAAGTGCTGAAACATGTATGTGTGTACAGACATCGATTCTTTTTGAGGATATAACGAAATTCGTGGACAAACGCAGCACGCATTTATTAATGTATTGAAATTAAATTAGGCAGAAAATAGTTTGGGCTCTCGGCTAAGTTCAAAAATGAGCCAAATCGGTTTAGTTTTTCCAAAACTAGGACGCTAGAAATTATTCCAAAATTCCACAAAAAGATATCAGTATATAAAGTATATGCCACTGGACGTGGCTCGTAAAGCTCTCCTTGAAACTGATTGAAAATGTAGTGAAAGTCTTCCGAAATTTAAAAGCCATGCATGACCTCTGCATTAGATTACTAAAATATTTTAAATCTCCCGAAAGGGCTAGATATAGTCCTTTTTTTTATTTAGCCTGAATTTGTGTCCCACTGTTGGGCAAAGGAAACCCCTATTTTATGCCACACCGACCTATATTCGAGGAGCTGTACTCCTCGGTCTGTCTCCACGTGGGTGTACACTCTGTGGCATCCACTCAGTAACGATTTTCTCCCACCTTTCTGGATGTGTGCGAGAGTCGACGGTCTTAGAACTAACTTCATATTATTATAGCAATTACGAACAAAATTTTAACATATGGCTAAATCCGCGGCAACAACGCCTAGTTCTAAATAAACTTATTTAATTCGTATTATTCCAATGAATCTTCATTTCAAATCCATTATCATTCCAATAGATAATCTTAACGTTCCTATTAATATCAAACACCTGTAATTTGTCTATCTGTTAGTCAGGAAGAACAGAACAAGACATTCTGACGCTGTTATGATCTTTATTACATTGAGAATAAGAGTCATTATTGCATGTAAAAGTGTTCTAGTACCATATTTACATGGTAATATATGCGGATGCGCCCACGCACATATTGTGTTGTATTTAATGTAATTGAAGACAATTACTAATAGTATAAGAGGTAAGGAAACAATAAATAGTAATGAAGTTATGAATAATGGCTAATTAATAATTATTTTTTTGTCTATATTTTTTTATTCATTGTGGATACATGTCCCGTGAAATGCAGTGTGAGGCCGGGTGGACCAACCACCTGAAGAATAAAACATGTTACCAAATCATTTATATAAAAATAATGACCCGTTCCGGTTTCGCTCAAGTGGCATAATGATTTCTTATCGTAACAGTACTCAATTCTGGACACGGGCTTCCTCATTCGGTTTATCTTGTGCATGTAGGATATATGGCAAAGCGGGTTGGTTATGTGGTGACGGCCGGCTTTATAATAACACCATCCTATCTCTTTCCATGGGTATCGTAAAAGGCTACCAAAGGATAACAAAGCCTCTACCAGAGGAATATAGTTTTTCTCATAATAGAAAAGAATATAGTAATATTTTCTTAGGTTTTCGCGATTACTATATATAGCAATTAAACGGGGTGACGGGGTGACTAATTGATTTTATTTGTCACTTGAGTTATTAATCAGACGGTAGTTCAAATAATTTCTTAATAACTCAAGTGACAAATAAAATCAATTAGTCACCCCGTGACCACGCCCACTGCAAAGTGTTCGAAACGTCGGGATATAAAGAATGTTAAATATACGCGATTTAAACCGTTTAAAGTTGTTTAATTGCTAAAGAATATAGTATATATTTATATTAAAAAAATCTTTTCTTATTTTAAAAATTTTTACTCTCTATTTTTTATTTAAATCTATTTTAAACCTTAAATATTGTCCTCATAACAAATACTTTTTAAATGGTGCGCCAATTCGCATAGTCAATACTACACCACAAGTAAAATGACTTGCTGCGTGAACTCATCCGATGCCTGCACGTAGGTTACCTACATTTCTATCAAATGACTATACCTCACCTAATTGCTACGGCCTTGTGGCCTTAAATAGATGGTCGATTTAAACGGAAGGTTACAGGTTCGATAAAAAAAAATGTTGAATTAGTAACGATTTAAATGCAATTGGGTCAATTGTCTGGGTGTGTATGAAGACTGAATAAATTAATTACTTATGTTACAATTCGACATTTTTTTTAGTTTTATGCAATTGCAATGTTATGCATGCTTAGATTCGAGAGGCGGATAGGCTGCCACATCTATTCATTTTGTATCTATTCACGCTTCTCATTCTCTTATTGTAATTATAAAAAAAAAACATTATTTAAAGACAAGTAAAAAAACATAAAAAGATATCAGTAGATGAAAATGTATAACGTTATCCTCTTTTCATTTAATGTCGATTATTATAACTATTTTTTCATATCAATGTACTGGTAGCATTTAATTTTATACGTTTCTATAAAACATTTTGGATCCGTTGAAATTAGTACTTAACACTACATTTTTTTTGCTGTTCAACTATACTTGGAGAGAAAATCAGTCACCAACGAAAACTCTACTAAAGTAACTACCAAAAGCTGCAGGCAGAACATTATTCACTATTGATTCACAAAACTGATTATAATATTGCAAATGGACTCTAATACCAACTGTACACATGCATTTAAATAATCTTAATAACAATCGCAATCTCTAAATGCATAAGTTAAAACATGAAAACGTGAGCGTTGGTAAAAGACACGCTCTCACGCACGCTGTTCGTCCCATGTATAGTTATTAAACAGTATGATAACTGCTTAATATTTTTTTTTATGGACGAAGGCGGCAGACGACCATACAGTCCCTCTGGCGGTAAGTGGATACTGTAACCCATAGACATCCGCGTTACATTCCTAAGGATGGCGTTGCCTACCTTTAAAGATATAGGAATGGATTTGGAGAAAGGGTTTGGAATTTTATTAGATGGGATGAGAATAGGCTTTGGCATATCTCACTCACTATCGAAAAAAGTACATCTATTCTAGAAATAGGATAAAGTGGGAAATTGAGTACATTTCAAGGTAGTCTTCATTTCAAATGTGCCGATTTCCCCACTGTTTTAGCTCTGTTCATGTTGTATAAACTGATTCGCGATATAAATTATAAGATTATAAGAAAACGTGCAGTGTGTGTTCCTGTAAACCCTTACTCATATCAGCTGAGCTATCAAATAAGTCGAGCTGATAAATTTAAAACTAACTAATAGCATCAACAGTAACTTATAAATCTAGTAGTAGTACCCGTGACTTCGCACGTGTAGACGGAGTATAAGTGGTTAGCTTGATTCCCGTGGGAACTTTATAATTGATCTGGATATAAAGTACACTGAATGTTAACCCGGCACATAGGTTGTAACTATGTCCAGTTTCATTTAAATTTATCCGGTAGCTTTCGCGTGATTTGCATTCAGACAGACTGACAAAAATTCAAACAAATGTTGTTTTGGTCTCTGAATCATTCGTACTTAATACTATAGCGACGTTTTCAAAAAACATTAAATATAGAGAAACGGTTTTATTATTGTACAATTGTACAGACACACCTATATTTATGTATAAAAATATTTCAAGTATATACATAAAATATTGTTGAAAATGTATTTGCAATATTCATAAGCTATCAGAGACCAATTCAGAATTGGTCTCTGACGATTACTTTATATATCTAGAACACTGCACAAAAAATTACATAAACAGTGTTATGTGTGCATGAGAACCATTTCAATCGTTTATATGGAGATGCCATACTGTTCCATAGCCAGATTACGAAATAGTACATAACATAATATTTCAATTTCGTATATTCATATGCCAACATAAAATAACAATTATATCAAGGAAGAGACTAAATTACAATTAAAGCTGAGCACGCGTTGATGTCTTTTGTATGGAGCAATGAATGTGTCATTGCTGAAGAAAATTCTTCTTCCCAAAAATTTATCATATTTATTGTTGGTGTAATTTATAATTGATGACTTAAAATGTAGGCTTTTTCAAATATAATAAACAGGTACATGGGTTATTAGAACGAAGCTCGAACGAAAATAAATACCAAAATTATTTTAGGTAAATAAGTTTTGAATCGCAGCTTTTTTTTAAGGCGATCAAATCAAATGACATACTATAAAAACGTTCAACATACTAATGGTTATTAATAGTGAAAAAAAAAGATAGTTAATGACTAATATTTATACATAAATATAAACAGATAAAATTAGTATTAGGAGTGTGTAGTATAAATAATTTAGTAATGTAGAACAGATAATAAAAGTAAAACAAAAATGATAACCTGATAGGCTAATGTCTATATGTTTCTATGAAGGTCAACTACCCATTAGGTCCTAGATGCATTAGGTTGATCTCTATATAAGTATATAATAAGTATCTATATAAGTAGGTAAATACGTTATGGATTTACACAAATGCGAAAATAGGTATTTAGGAAGTAAAGATAACACTAAAGTACTGGGCGCTAAAAGCGCGGACATTCTCACTCCATATAAACAATCCAACGAACACTACATAATTTTCAGGCCGTGCATAAGAAGCCTGTATAAATGCTGTTAAGTCGACACTCGCAATAGTTAACGTCATGACCTAATTTTTGTAACAATACTTCGCTTCGCTTCATTACTTCGTGAATATAATTTGGAGATATAAGGCTCTATTTTCAATACTTGTTATCCTTTATAGTTGAACACTATCTTTAAAGGTAGCTTAGAAATTTCTTGCCTGGTGCAAGCGACAAGCTGAGACGGAATATTGTAACTATTTAGTTTTATTGAACGGGTTAAAAATAAGATTTTTTAAGTGATGGAAAATGTTTATTGGGTAATAATGAAATAAATATTAACATAAATTTGTAACAAATGCAGTCATTTAATTCACTCTATTGAAATCTCTCATTACAAGAAATAGTTAATATGTTAATTGCATTGGAACAATTTGGCTCTGATGAGTTTTAAACCATTGTCAATCATCCTCATAGCACCTCATTGCCCTGGCAATGGCTAAGCAAGAATTGGACGTGTCCAGAGTTCACAATTATTATTGAAAAAGAACACGAAAATAACTAATACCTGAATCTGAAAAGAATTTACCTTTAGATTTGAGAATTCAAAATATGTCAAAAGCTGTCTCCAAAAATATTTATTAGAAATATTTGAAATACAATTAATAAATAAATCAAAGTTTAAATGACATTAGTACCTATACAAAAGTATTAACATTGTTTGTAACAATACAGCATTTGTCATAATATACATATAGTTGTTGAATAGACTGCACTGCAATTAATTTGAACAGAGACGAACTGCTTTGTGATTTGGCAGACATTACTGTGATTATATTGTAAAACTATTTTTGTTATGTTGTTAAAATATAAAGAGAAAACTATGTACCGAAATATTTTCTTAGGGGAAAGAGAAGAGATGATCCATTTCTCATTTGCTCCTAAGCAACTCCTTCTTCAGCTCCTAATCTCTCGCTTATCTCTCTGCACTTGTGAAAGGAATTCAGTTCGGTCACAGTGCATTAAAGCCGTCTCAGTAGTATGTAGGATTATTTTAATACATTTGCATGGGCATGGTATGCTTCTTTCGTAATACTTCTTGCAATATGCTCCCACATTCTGAGATTTTTAATATCTACGCGGTTTTGTAACGAAACCATTTTACATAATTTTATTAGTATAAAGGTTTATACTAAATATCATTATATAAATTATTATATTGCTATACAATATGGGTATGTTTATACCTACATATCGATACCTAATACGTATATCTACTATCTGAAGGGGCGTGTAATGCGTAATCCCTCCTTTGCGGGATCTTAATCGTGCTTCCTAGTATTGCAGTCGCGTGCGCGACGGTGCTGCCTACGTATATGCCGTTTCCACACAAAATAATCGCTATAGCTTAATACACAATGAAGACACAATGCAGGTCCACTGCTGGAAGGGAACTTGGACGCCAAGCTGGTGACTGCAACTGGCCTAGAACAGGAAGAAATATATATTTTTATGTGTTATTTGGTTTCTATGTATAATATAATTTATTGTGTAGCTGGTTTAATGGCGTAAGATTGTGTTGCCTTAAATGTAAGCATATTCTCCGTGCAGTTAAAGCCCCAATAAGATAGCGAGTAGAAAGTATATGGCGTTGTAACTTTAAGTATTAACTTGTAACTTCGATATTCGATGTGAAAACACAAAAAGTTTATTTCAACTAATCAACTTATTCCCGCTATCAACACTTCTCATTGTCCAGAGTGACGTTTACTTCAATTGTGGAAGTTTCTCTATTGTGTCTGTACCAGTGGTAAGGGAATCCTCTTTGAAGCCAAGCATTAAAAATAATCTATCATAACTAATCTTACCAACGCGAGACTATTTATGCAAAATATAACTATCCATATTTGGGCGACCAATTATATCGTTATTGCAACCTTTGCTATAAAAACACTCGCTATAAAAGTCACTATTCAAAATGATTTTAAAAGGCTGTGTTACGAAATTTATACAAGTACAATAATGGCCAATAAAACAAATTTTGCTAATTCCCATACATTTAAAAAAAGATTAGACAAAAGTTATTTAATATTTTGAAAAAAATCCGCGGTCATAATTTGTATATTACCATTAAACCGATTTGACTAATCTTCGAACTTATCCGAGACTCCCAAATATTTTGTCATTTATGCACCGCACACTATTCCACATCAACGGTGTCAACTTGTCAACAGATAAGCCACATAGTTCAAATGCTTGTGAATTAATTAGTTACATTATATAATTCATTAGCATTAATCATTTTTATAATTTACATTTTCTTCTTCAAGCTGTGAGCGGGATTCTGCAAGGTCAGCAGCGCACCAGCATACTCCCTATTGTTGTAAATGTCCATGGGCGGTGGTAGTCACTTACCATCACGTGGGCCGCTTACCTGTCTCCCAAATATGTCCTTACTGACAATATATGAGTCACTGTTATTTAAAATTTTAAAAAATGTAATCCATTTGAGTGCATTTCATTTATTTATTTAAACTATGCAAAAAGAAACAATGTGAAAACACAGATTTAATGCCTAGTGTTGTATGTCCGACCGGGAATCGAACCCGGGACATTTTGCATAGCAAGCAGGGTCACTACCAACTGCGCCAATCGGTCGGTCAAAGGTAACTGTTCATGTTCTCATTGAAAAAAATAAAGCAGATCGACACATATGATATTTATCAAATTTTATTTGTTATCAAATTGCGAAAGAGCTTAGCATTCATCACTCAACAGTTTTGGATCACCTGCATAAACTGAATTTAGTCAAAAAGCTAGATGTTTGGGTGTCGCATGATTTAAATGACAGAAACTGGTGAATAGGTTGTCGGAAACGAAATTAAATCGTTCCATTTCTGAAGACATTGGTAACGGGGGATGAGAAGTGGATCAAATACGATAACAATGTTCGAAAACGATCTTGGTCTAAGCGAGGTGAGCCATCACTAATAGCCCCAAAGCCAGGCCTCATTCCGAACAAAGTCCTGTTATGTATATGGTGGGACTGGAAAGGCATCGTGAATTACGAGCTGCTGCGATATGGCCAGACGATTAATTCTGATGTCTACTGTCAGCAATTAGTAAAATTAAAACAAGCACTTGAAGATAAACTCCTAGAATTAATGAATAGAAACGATGTAGTTTTCCATCACGACAATGCTCGACCGCATACATCTTTGATGATTAAACATACATTGATGGACTGTGGTTAGGAAGTTTTAATGCATCCTCTATACGGTCCAGAAATAGCACCTTCAGATTATCATTAAACGTGCTCTTTACAAAATTCTCTAAATGGAGTACAATTACACTCAAGAGAAGCCAGCATACACCATTTAAATCAGTTTATCGCTTAATTTTTTTTATAGCGATGGAATAATGGCTCTGCCAGAGAAATGGCGAAAAATAATTGTATTAAATGAAAAATATTCCGGTCAATAAATATTTGTGTAATACAAAAAAGTCTTTATTGTTTTTGTTATCTATATTCTTCATTTTCTTTTATTGTCTTCATTTTATTTTCATTTTTTTCATTTCATATTTATTTTTAAGTCTTTATTTTCATTGTCTTTATTTTTTGGGAGGGGGAGAGTGCACGCTGCTATCCAACAGCTGCTGGGCGCGCTCGACTGGCCATGTTACCCCTCTCTCAGATAAAACTACCTTGAAATGTACAGCATTTCCCACTTTATTTTATTTCCCTAATGTACTTACGTGTTTCGATATTGAATGAGATGTGCCAAAGCCCATTCCCATCCTATCCCTCCCCATTTTCCCAACCCTTTCTCCAAATCCATCCCTATATCTCCAAAGACAGGCAGAGTATCCGGGGTCGTGTCAACGTTTGTCATTTTGGACTAATGTTGCCATGTTTCGCGGATGTCTATGGGCGACAGTATCCACTTATCATCAGGTGGACTGTATGGGGGTAAGGTGAGGTGTTTAGTTAATAAGTCACTTTATCGAGTTTATATTTAAATGTTTGTTATTGTCACTTTATACATTTCACGTATTGTAACCACAATATATATCCATTTATTTAATATGTAAGGACGACGGAACTCGTATTGAAGTATATAATGTCCAGAGCGTAAGTTTCGTGTAAAGGTTAGGTAGGAGACTCTTGACTGCTGCGGCGGCGCGGCGCATGCGTAGAACTGCTGCGCATCGAGACGGCCGGCGCACGCGCGGTGGTTTAACCATGAGCGCAGAGCGATTCTACTTTGTAAGGTAAGTTTTTATATACGACACACCACAACTGTATGTACGTCTGCCGCCTTCGTCCATAAAAAAAAAAAATGAAATAATGGCCTCGAACTTATGCGACTACCTAATATAATAGCATGATATACTCATATATGTATAATACCGGCATAAATATATTATACAACAAAAAATTATCGCAATACATTGACTTTCCTACTTAAAAGATAATATGAACCATTGTCATTTATTGAAACTGTTTTGGGTGTCAAAGAAACATATAAGAAATGCATGTATTTAGCATTGAACTTTGTTAAGTTATTTGTGGTTTTATTCATCAAGCTTTGGAACAATGCACTTATGCTAATTACAATTGAAACGTTTTTTTTTAATTTTGTTGCAGTAATTTTTTTCCGGGTTCAGCTAGTAAGCATGCACGGTTTTTGTTATCGTAATACAAAATATGTATTACAACCTATATAAAGCAATATTTTTTAGATACTTATTCAAGTGACGAATTAGCTGATGGCGTGTTAACACAATAATTATACATTTAAGATCACTGTAACCAAATGATAGGGTTGTATTGAAAAAAATTAAAAATAGCCAAATGAACAGCAAATCATGATCAACAATCGACACGATGTAAGAGGAGAGTACACGCTGCGTTCCCACAGCCATTGGGCGCGCTCGACTGGCCACATTAACCCTTTCTCACAGAAAACTACCTTGAAATGTACTGCATTTCCTACTTTATACTATTTCTCCAATGTACGCGTTGCGGATGTACGTAAGTGCCTATTCCTATCCCATCCTATCCCTCCCCATTTTCCCAATCCTATCTCTGAATCCATTCCTTAACATGCAGAGGTGTGCTTTTGATGCAAATGATCCCGGGGCGTGCCAGCGTTTGTCATTCTAGACTGATGTTGGCATTTACCGCGGATGTCTATGGACGACTATCCACTTACCGTCAGGTGGACTGTATGCTCTTCTGCCGCCATTTTCTATAAAAAACAACCTATTTTTAAATAATTAAAGTCAATAATTTTAAATCACTAAAGATGTCATCAATACGTCGACGGAGTGCCGCTTCCGGGGAATCTTATTTCTGTGTTGTCACCAGAGAACCTAAAAATAACCCAACTTTAAATTTAGTGCCATCAATTTGCTGCACTTGAAGTATTTTATTTATTACGTAGTGTACCCTGAAATCCCCAATCCAGTTCTTATTTACCTTATTTTAGTGAAAATTTTATTATATACAATAATTAGTCTTCTCTCCATACCGCAGTTTGTTTGATCTATCAGTGTTCGATAACCGATACCTACATTTATTTATGTAGGTATATATATACCTATATTCAGATTGTTCGCTGGAGGCGTCCGTAATGTACAAATATGGGCCCTATCTGAAAATCAGCGTTGTGGTCTGCTGTCTGCGCCCACAGCGTTATGCTGAGTCAGGCACCTTTTTCGTTGCCACTTCAGTACACCTATTTAATTGTAAATCATGTTAATAATTACAAGCTATTCTCATTGTGCCATGTATTGTGTTTTGTAAACGAAATAAACTATTATCTATTCTTTTCATTTAAATTTAATTGCACAGACAATATATACAAAAGCCAAAATTAATATTCTCTACCAGTCAACCTTTGGGTAAACAGAGGAATTAATTTAATTAATTATTTTTATAAATAATATGACTACTACTATTACTAGAATATAACGTATCAGCAGCCTTGTTCTACTGCTTATCTGCCGCTAAAACACCTCTGCCTTAGAAAAAAATACCAATAATAAAACGATGCGGTGCGTCTGTCAATTCACATTTATTAAATTAAGATATCTGTCCTATCAAGTGACAATAACATCATCCCGACGTAACTGAGCCACACAAAAATCACCCTTGAACTTTATGACAATATTGAATTACCAAGCAATCCATTTTGAACCTTATGCCTTTGCAAAAGTAATGACAGTCATTATGTGAACCGATCGATTCGATATGAACTTTAAGATAAAAGATAAAGTTATAAACATGCATCCGCGTAACGTTTTAAAATGTATTATTTACAAGTACGAGATCATCAAATCGTATTGACGGTTAGTGTGGTGCGACCACACACGCTATAGAGTTTTTTTAATTAAAATTTGGCATTTTTTCTCTTCTTATATGACAATAACGCAATTAGGACATTGTAACATTGCGACATTGTGTATCGAGTTTTCTATGCCATTAACCATTTCATAGTCAAAACATTGTTTCAATGCTCAGTCCCGTCGAAGTTAGGAGTCGCTCAGTAACCAAAACGCAGTTTTATGTTTATATATATATATATATATGTACATAGAGAGAGAAGTGGGCGAACGAGCAAGCGGTCCCACGTGATGGTAAGTGTTACCGCCGCCCATGGATTCATATTCACATTCATTAAAATCCTATTCATAGCTTTCTTGAAGAAACCCATATCGTGGCTTAATGGAGAGACCTCATGAGGTAGTTTGTTCCACAGCCTACGGGTTCGAGGTATAAAATGATTTTTGTACCGAACAGTACGCGACTCCTCCGTATCGAGGAAATGCGGATGGAGCGCACTTCTATGACGGGAGGTGGAAATTATATTGAACAATTCTTCAGAGCATTCCCCATTGTACAGGCGGTAGAACACACAGAGAGACGCAATGGCTCACCGAATACTGAGGGGTTGTAAACTGCCCGTGAGAGTGGGATCGTTGACAATACGAACAGCACGTCATTGGATGGAGTCAAATGGGTCCAATTGATATTTCGGTGCGCCGGCTCATAGATGTAAGTAATACTCCATATGAGGCCTCACCTGAGCTTTGCAAAGCATTAGGAGTTGCCCAGGAGTGAAGTACCGCTTCACTCTGTTCAGCGCACCGAGCTTTTGGGAGGCCATTTTCCAGATGACCCCTAAATTCGACTAATAATTAATAAATATAATTATCACAAACATTATGATTAAGAAATGTTAATATTAATCTTAACAACAAATATTAAGAAACATTAAGAACATTAAAACATTAAGAAGTTTAGTACAGTATCACATTATTTTTATAATAATTAAACTCTAGTTTCGTCTTTCGAATTTCCACCAGAAAGATAATTTGGCATTGGTTAATTATATTATTGAATAAAATTTGGCAGAAAAAAAAAAAATTTAGGTCTAAATCTCGGTTAACTTCCACGATAAGTCAAATCGGTTCAGTAGTTGCAAAATTATAACAGTGGAAACAATTCAATATAACCGCAGAAAAAACACGCGTACCTCTATACAAATAAAATATCTGCCTTTCGATTGGGGTCATCAAGCTATACATCTTTTGATTGGGGTCATTAAGCTCCACAGCTTTTTATTAGAATCATCAAGCTCTACAGCTTTAGATTGGGGTTATTAAGCTCTACAACATTTGTCTAAACAGTTTTTTCTAAAAAAAATAGCGAACTCGGGGTGGTCAATAGGAACGTTTTATTTCCATATTCCTGCTGTCCGAATTTTTAGTATTAATCCGAATTTACGAAAATATAGGTATATTCCATGCGAGCATAATGGTGGGAGTATTTAAAAAAATATTTAATTAATAGATTAATGTTTAAATACATTTAGACTGCAATTATTAAAAAAAAAATTATGATTTAAAACTTTATCGTATAAATAATTATCGTTACAAAAGTCCACGATCACAGCAGTGATACTCATCTAAAGGAACTGTACACAAGGCTGTGACATTTAGCGGAGATGGGTATGTATGCTCCCTGATCTAGTTGAACGTGAGACAGCGGCATGTGTGACGAG
Source organism: Sesia apiformis (assembly GCA_914767545.1). Lineage (NCBI taxonomy): Eukaryota > Metazoa > Arthropoda > Insecta > Lepidoptera > Sesiidae > Sesia > Sesia apiformis. The sequence goes on from OU611964.1 coordinate 2,717,936, forward strand.
AAGAGCGGATAGCGGAGTGAATAACTGTACATTCTAAGAACATAACTCCGCAAACGGATTCCATCCACAGGTTGATGATTCTTTTTATCAAGGGAGAAATGTAAAACTAGAAATGGAAAAAGTAGTCACGGATCATTAAAAAGTTGCAGATAAGTCAGAATTTCATATAATTAAAAAATAATAGCTTAAACAATAGGATTATTTGTATCGTTGGTCTAGTGACACACGCAAAGACAAATACAAACTGACAACAGTCAGTCAAAAACCAAATGTGTTTATTTTTTTTATAGAGTAGATGACAGACGAGTGGGCGAGCCACATGATGGTAAGTGATCACCATGATTGACAGCATTTGGTCAATCAATCGAATCGTATATCAGTTGCACAATTTAATGGACTTTTTTTTTCATAATTGTATCTCCTCGTATTTATGGTAGACGAACAGACGGGCTGCATGATGGTAAATGGTCACAGCCGCCAATAAACACCAGAGGGCGTGTGTGTAAATAAATAATTCTAAGTAATGAATGCGAAACTGTGTTCGTTTCTTAATACCAGTATCGTACCACTGTGTAACTGTAACCACTGTAAGGTATCTGACCATTTTACACCACGAAGTCCAGTGTACATTGGTGGATAAATTTATTTTTTATTTTGGTTAGTTAAATAGTATATTATTTTATATGATAAAGTAGATATATATTTTCTATGTGAAAATCGCTCCTTCTGTCACCAAAGACACATCATAAACAAATAATTGCTCTCCTTTATAAGCAAAGAAGCCAACGGCAATTCGCTATTTGATCTCAGCTACCAAAATGATATTCAATAATTATATTGCAATTACTTACAAATTTAGAGCTACTCATTATGAATAACAAAGGTCGACTATATTCGTTGCATCGTGTGCTGATGGCAGGCGGAAATATCATTATTTCAACTAGCACTCCCAGCAGGCTTCTCCTGAAAAATACCTGGTACCTTTAACCGAAATTCACCGCTGGCGAGCGGACTGTTTTTCATAAAAATCACTTGGTAATCGTAACGAGCTGGACACGGGCTTCCTTATACACATTGTCTTATACAATAGGATGTTCAGCCTTAAAACGCTACGCTGGACAAGCTGGTCGACGAGTCCACTCTTTTAGAGGTGGTGTAGTTCCTCGGGGTTTGTGGTTAGAGGCTTTGCTATCCCTTAATCGCCTTTTACAAAGGAACGAATTGATGCATTTTTTATGGAGAAAAGGCGGCTTGACGAACATACAGTCCACTTGATGGTAGTGGATACTGTAGCCCATAGACATCCGCGATACGTGCCAACATCAGTCTAGAATGACAAACGTTGACTCCCCTTCGGATGCTCTGCCCACTTTTGTAGATTTAGAAATAGATTTGGAGATATAGGAATAGGATGGGAATGGGCTCTGGCATATCTCACTCACTCCCGAAACACGTGCGTACATTGGGGAAATAAGATTAAATGGGATATGCTGTACATTTCAATGTAGCCTTCTGTGAGAGGAGGATAACGTAGCCAGTCGAACGCCGCCCAACGGCTGCGGGAATGCAGCATACACTTCCCCTTCCTAAAGCTATTCTAAATTTGGCCAACACCAATCATTATTTTTCATTCTAGAGCATCGATATATTTTGATGAAGTTTATCTGTTTTGAGTCAATCAAAATAATAAGAAAGTACAGCTTCAGGGAAACAATGTGCCTATGGACACCAGTACTCACTTCTTACCGCTAGATGGACTGTCTACCCGTTGCCGCATTCCTTCTATAAATAGATATGTATATCCCAGTTGGGGGCAGATGTTAGTTCCATTATGAATTTTTTGCCTGCGTTATTCGAATACTCGAGATCTTAACTATACTGTTTAATATTAATGAAATACTTACTAGCAAAATGAAGATCCTCTTACGTACCACGTATAAGGATATTTATAAGCGCTTTATTACAATAAGCGTGTCGAATCTATTGTTATTACCATATGTATTACATTATATTTCATGTTGGGTATCTTTAATTTTTTTTTTTATTTATTCTTCCAAAAATGGTTACTAATTCTATCATAACTTGACATGAGATTATATGCACTATCAAAGTACCAAAATATGCATGCAAATATGCACGAAAAAATGTGTAAATATGCACTATCAGAAAGGAAGCAACTCAGTGTGAGATCAATTGTTTGCACAAAATAAAAGCTCTGACATAAATTTACACAATCAATTGTCCTTTTTATGACAATACACTTCTCTAAATTATCAATTTCAAACATGTAACATTTGTCACATAGAATTAATTTTTAGGCCGATGTGACAGGGTAAAATTTGAAACGTCCGTAGAAATAAAATCAAACAAGCTTTGACCTGTGGCATTAATGTATGCATTTATTTGTTTAATTGCTTAAAAAGACCAGGATTTTTAATAAAAACGGCGTCTAACTTGTTTCGGATCTTTTTTGAAAATGAGTTTTTATGTCGTATTATGCATTATAAACGAATAATCATAGAAATGTGCACTAGAGTGTGAAAACCGAGAAATATGCATTCTGCATATGCAATGTATAAAATACAATGCCTAGTTATAACATTTTGTTAGACTGTGGAGCAGTTACTTGATCGGCATTTTTCATCGAATGTTATGTTTAATGTAAATAATTAATTACAGTCCTCGCACCGAGGACGTATCAATGTTTCAATGTTTGTCATTCTGCACTGATGTTGGCATGTATAGTGGATGCCTATGGTCGACAGTATCCACTTATCATTAAGTGGACTAAATTCTTTTTATAAAAAAAAAACAATCTTTTAATAAAAGTTTGGTTATACGAAATCAAATACGGAAGCCATATTAAACACTACCACACACTAATTTACATTTTGTTCACATACATTTCAATTAATGGTATTTATAATTTTAATTATTACATTTAAATAGGCGCCTACTAAATTACTCGTAAAGACTACTTGGTAATTATACATAACCTTTAAATGTATTTAAGTAACTGGATTATGTCCATTGACCTTTTGGTTTTTATGCTCTTAAGGTAACATTGCGAATCACCCTTCATCGGAGGCTGATAATAAAATATGATTTATTTGTGTGGTGTCGATCGGCTTTAGGATATCATCACCCCATTTCTTCTCATGGGTGTCGTGAAAGGGGATTAAGGGATAACAAAGCCGCTACCACAAGCCCCGAGGAAATAGACCACCTCTGAAAGAGTGGACTCCCCAATCCGTTTGGCCAGCATGGAGTTTAAAGGCCATACATTCCTTATGGACAAGACAATATGTGTGAGATGCACCGTCTCCAGGAGTAGAAATAGGTATTATTTATTGTACATCACAGATAAAAACACAACACAATACAACGAAACACTGCCTATACAAAAAGCGGTGTTATCGCTAATAAACAACCTTTAGACTAGTGAGTTGATGAAAAATATAGAAAATTTTAGATGAATTTCGATAAAATTAAGTTCAATTCAATATATCACTTTATTTTCTTAATTTTACAACTAAACAGACAAAACTACATATAACCATTTTGATTCAGAAATAATTCTAAAATGTGTCATAGAAATAATATTACAAAACAAGACAAGACGAATTACTTAAAAGCCAAAAAAAAAACATGTAAGTCCACACAGACCGTAAAACTTGAATTCAAATCGTAAAAACTTAGTCAAAATTTCAATTAACTCAAATTTCATAATTACAAAATCTTCCGTCCAAGCTCCAAGTTATAGATAAAAACACGAAACCGAAAAACCAGACAAGTCTCATTATCCAGTGCCTTTGTAACACGTTTATTGTTTTCTAATCAGAACACTTCCCGTGCACTCTCATGCCTCATTTATGACCTCAGAAGTATGTGTAACCTTCGCTTAGGCATAGAATACAAACTATTAATATCAATTGATAGAATCGAAACTCGAATGACTTAATGAACACGCGAAATGAAAAGGTTTTAATAAAAAGTTTTTGTAATAGGTTGTCAAACAATGTAATAAGAAATAAAGGATTAAAAATTAGTGTTTTAAATTAGGATTAAAAATTAGTTGCTGTTTTAGTGTTACCTATGTCCTATATCTATATTTACCTGAATTTGGCAAAAATACAAAGAATTAACAAATGTTACATTATTTTTCAGTATAATCACATGACAGTATTGGAACTATGTGTCCCATCTTACAACGGTGTGTATAGTTTGCCTTAATAGTTTACCTGTATTGACTACTCCAGAGCAGCTTAACTGAAAAGAGCCGCTAGACAGAAGACAACAATGATAAATAATGATCCTTGAATTGAAAGTTAAAGGTCAATTACAATATCTATGCAACCTAAATTAAAATTGAATTACAGTATATTGAACAGTATGATTATTGAAACACACACACAACAAAGTACTCTACAACTCTTAATTAACAACAAATAATCGAATGGTAGTAAAAAATATGACTTCCTCTTAAAGGCTACAACAGCGTATGCATAAACTATAACTATTTGACAAATTAATTACTACTTAATCTTTGGCCGTCATTACCAAGTTGAAATAGATGAAAAATAACAAGCAGTTGCAACATAATACAAACAATGCCCGGGGGGCTTTGCTACCGTGGGATTGGCTATTAAAATAAACTAGATTATGTTTTAAGGTTTTGCTCGCATTTTTTTGTTTTTATGTACTTGTTAATTGCCGACGGATTGCAAGTGCTTTCGAATTTCAATTTTATGGCCAATAAAATGATCCCTATGCAATTTAGCAGATTTTACAAATAATCTTAGCATATCAATATCAATATGTTCGTTTAAGTTCGTAAATGAGCCAAATTGGTTTAGTAGTTCCAAAATTAGGTCGGTGTAATTTAAAAAAAAACGAAATTTTTTTTTCATCAATATTGTATCTGTATAATATAGTATGTTGTCACCCTGCTTGAGAATATGAGCACCCCATCCCTTCCCGTGGGAGTCGTAAAAGGCTTCTAAGGGATAACAAAGGGCAACCATAAGCCCTGAGGAACTACGCCACCTCTAAAAGTGTGGACTCACCAACTCTTTTGGCCAGGGTGGCGTTTTAAGACTATACATTCCTCATGCACACGACAATGTGCACGATGAGGCCCACGACCAGTAGTGAGCGATAAAAGGGTTGGTTACGGGAATTTTATAAATGTATATAAATTGATGGTTTTAGAGCATCTAACGGTTTGACATGTACTCTATCGACCGCTTTTTCACAGTCGATAAAACACACTTCTCTCTTTTGTATTATAATTGTTAAAAAAAGTCATAGAAAACATTAATTTAAAAATATTCAACCACTGCACATTGAAAAAAGTGTCGGAGTTTGAACTCACGTCTCGTCACGAATATGAGATGACAATTGATACCCCTAGATATTAAATTACCGCTTTTAAAATTACATACTTACTTAGATCAATTAGTACGTATAGCCATCTAATATTGATATATGGAAAACCAGTTGGTAAATTAGAAATGAACACGAAGCAATGATTAATTAAATTCCAAACGTTATTACAATATTTAACTACATTCTAAGAAACAAGGTGGAGTAAATCCTAGGTCATTGAGATTTCCTAATTCTAAATCTTCTTGGAGATGGAAGTCAAAAGACGTTTGCGCAATTTTATTAAAATTATGATCATAAAATTATAGTATCTCATTCATTAAAATGAATGTATAAAGGATTCAATTTCACGCTGATCATATATAAAGAAGTTTTATTATTAAATTTATTGGATTCTTACGAGAGGACGCCGATTTCAAAACTCAAAATCAAATAAATTACTAAAACCGTGGTGCCCAGCCGCGCCTCCCTCACAGGGCGCCGCCAAATATTACACAATTTTCATAATTCTATTTCCATTTTCTATACAAACTTCAAACTTCTTTATTGCCAGTTACAGGTGGATATTGTAGTAAATATAAATATGTAGGATTACTGCGATTTGCCAGTGTAGGCATGCAATTTATGTAACATTGATTAAATTGCAGGATATACATATTACACTTATATAATATTGAAAATGTTTAAAAAATACTTATTATTATAAATAATATAAGAGTCTGTAGATTATGCCATTTAATAAATAATCTTCGATATTGTAATCATAACATTTAGTCACCAATATGTTTTCTAATTTTATTTTAAATTGTTTGCAAGTGTACTAAAAATTAGTTGAGTGTTCTTTTACGAATACACAAGTTTCCTGATTCAAAAATTCATAGTTCATAAAACGCAGCTGTCTATCTCTTTGATTTGCGCTAAACATAGCCCCGATACATTGAGTTTCGATGATACAAGATGCGACATCTAGCGAAATTGAAGCAAACCATTAGTTGTATGTTATATTTTGTTTATTTAAACGTTTGCAAAAAAATATTGACTATTCCGCAAAGTATACTTTTTAGTCCATGTGGTGTTGACTGGCTTTAGAATAATATCCGTGGGTGTCGTGAGGTACAACAAAACTGCTACCACATACTTTGAGGAACTACATACACCGCTTCTTAAACAAACCGACACGACACGATCAATAAATGCATATGTAATTTCTTAATATTACTAAATATTACTTAATTCACATAATATTTACTTAATCTATAAAACTCATACAACGTCGCACTGTGTTAAAGTTTAGTACAAAGACCGTGATTCAGTGTCTATTTACTGGTAGACATACTTACATAATGTAGCATTCGCACTGGTGGCCCAAATGTGAGAGCGCCTGACGACTGTGCTCTACTGTCAGGGGTTTAAAACATTTTATAAACAACCGTGTAAATATAAAGTGAATATATACGATTCATAATATTTAATGGTAATACTTTTATAACGACAAAATAAATATCTACAATACGCCATTACCCTCTTGTTCCCGTGTGTGCAGGATTAAAACAAAAAGATTGATTTACATATAAAAAGGTCCTTTTGGGCGGGTGGAAAAAACTTAATGAATGCGTCCGGGCAAAACACCCGGGAAGTAGGGTCCGGAGCGAAGGACCTGCGAACGCAGGGATGCAAATACTTGGGGGAAAGTAAACTAAATGAAAATGATTATAGAAAAGTTAATTGTGTAGTTCTTCTCACAATGATATCTGTTAGTCGGCGTCTTTCATGGGCTAAAGAAAGCCATGTTCGAAAACGTGGCCAAAATATAAAGTGGCGCGAACAGTCCTAAAATTGTGATTATTAAAAAAAAAAACAATTTGGCCTCAATCTGTGGGGTTAATTCTATATCCAAATTAATTTCGTTGACGCGCATTGACGAAAAGAGCGAGAGACATAGATATATTATAACACAGAACACTGTTATATCTATACTGATAAGGACTGTCCAAGTCAAATAACTAAGCCTACTTGAACACGTAGTCAAAAATTTTGGCTTTGAACAGAAAACATATTTTTATATGTTACGTTTGTTAGTACAAAATTTATATTAAAAATAAAGTTTTCATTATTTTATATATATTATTATGTATTACACTCATTAAATAGTCAATTATATACTATATATCTACAAATTACAAACTACAAAAATTACATAAAATTTATAACAATAACCAACTGTTTACGAACTGCGTGTGTGAAAGGTCAAATGTCTGGAGTGTTCGAGGTGCGTCCGCACAGCCCAACATGGCTAGTGATTGATATCACTAATAGTATAACAATATCGATAAAAATAATAATATTAAAAAGAAATAACTAAATATAACAATGTTATTGTACGTGTATTTATTTATACGTGTTTCATTATGTTCATAAAAAGTTTCTAGTTTATTCATACTAACATATAAACATATACTACATGATACTATAGGATCACCATGATTAGATTCTTATTTTTTAAAACTACGTTACTTTAAAAAATACATAGTTTATTTAAATCTCCAGTACAACCGATGATTTTATAGCCACGTGATAACGATAGAGTTATTACATTTCTTTAATATTGTTTTAAAAATAAAAAACTTTAATTTGATTCGCTGTTAACCTGTCATTATTATGCCGAGAAATTTACATTAAATAAATTAATGAAAATAAGCTAAAGTAGGTACTAAATATTCATGAATTTAGCTATACTAAGAAATAATTTAAAAACTCGTTGTTCAGTATTTTGTAATTGAATTCAGTACAATGACGACATTGGGCGTCTGCTCAAAATTAAATCCCCGCTGGCGTTTATTATTTTTAGTACATCATCAATACGATTCGGATATTACAGTCTTAGCTGAGATATTCCGGTTTATTGAGTTTCTAAATTCGATTGCCTTCCTTTGTATAAAACCATATTCATTTCTATTCACTGGTATTGTGACCAAATTATCGTATATCAATTATTTATTATTTATTAGATTATGCAATGCAATCAGTCTTTTCCACTGCAGGACAAGGGCCTCCTTATGCATGATTGATGTAAATGGCCAAATGGATCGGCGAGTCCACTCTTTCAAAGGTGGTGTAGTTCCTCAGCGCATATGGTTAACGGCTTTGTTATCCCTTAGTCGCCTCTGACCAAACCCACGGGAAGAGATGGGATAGGTGTTGATAGATTATATTGGTAATTAATAAGAAAACTCAAGCAAGCTGATGTGACAATGGTCGGTCAGTTTTAGAGCTGACAAACATTTAAAAGCAAACGAATGCTCGAGACCTGCTATGCGCAGCATGGAACGTCTCCCGGCTACACGGATGACCTGAAAAAGTTGGTAGATAAACGGAAAGGACGAATAGTCGAATGCTGTGGTACACCTTGGGAGAGGCATAAATCCAGTAATGGATTGACACAGACTAAAAAGAAGCATAATAATTATTATGTAAGAAGATTTCTCACGATTTTTATTTATCTGTTTATAACTGACAAATCGATAAAGTTACGATCCAGTTCGATCCAGTCCCTTAAATCAAAAATTCGTAAGTAACAAGTTTACACAACATTTTATACAATAAGTAGTGTATCGGTTTAAAAAGTTAAATTAATAACTTAGAATATAATCCATCGATATTATTATTGCACCCATTCCCATGACTAGTAACTTCGGATCATCGGTATATACTTCAATACTTCGAATCGAGGCACGATTGCCTCACATTGCGACACTATTTTACCTATTACCTTTACCAGTTGCAGTATCAATTTATAACGTTTACCATCATGAAATATTTATTTATCCAGTAATTTGTCGGTGTGTACGTAAGAAAATTTATGAAGATAACTACTTCGCATTAATATTTAATGGAAAACTGCATAAGCCTAGAAAATGAGAATCAGAAATGAGATTCAAATTTTGTTTATAGGAAAGGAGGCAGACGGACAACCGGTCAATAATTAACGGTAATTGGTCACCATCACCCATGAACACCAGCAACACCAGCTACTACGAGTAGCGTTGTCAAAATGAGCACTGAGTGTTCGAGCGCTAAGTTAGTGCCATTACACCTTAAGAAACTTAATGTTAACCGTTTTATACTCAAGCTTTTAACCATAAGGGTTTAAGACCACCAAACATTAAAAACTTGGAATGTAACACTTACGAGCCCTTACGCTCGAGTCATAAAAGATCATTAGCACTCACTCTGCGCTCAAGCCTCAAGCTATCAACGCTCATTTTTATAAGCTGCGAGTGCCCTGTTCAAGCAAATAAATATACAGTGCTTAACTGTTTTGAAATTTGTTATTATGAATACATTACACATTATTATTCATTTCAATGATTAATTGCTATTATACTTCTATTACACCATTACAATTGGAAAGAATAATTAATTAAAAACGACAAATTGTCTGCATACCTTCATAAATCAAGTGATATGGTATCGGACTGACTCCTAAAATCGATGGCCGCTAATTAAAATAGGTATTGATTTTTTTTTCTATTTTAAATGGCAGATGGACGATAATATCAGATCTATAGATACTGCAAAAGCCTGATTTGGAGGTGTCGCACTCGCATGCGAGTGCGCTACCGACCTTTCATACTACACAGCTTTCTTGAAGGACCCCATGTATTTTATAGAATAGATGGTAGACGAGCAGGCGGGCCATATGATGGTGAGTGGTCACCACCACCTATGGACATTTTCAACACCAGGTGGATGCAGATGCACTGCCAATCTTGTACAATCCTATTAACAGCTTCTGGAAGAGATCCATATCGTCGTTCAGTGGGGAAACCTCAGCTTGCAGTTCATTCCACAGCTTTCGGGTTCGCGGCATAATGTATCTTGATGACCGCATTGTACGTAGCAACTCTTTGACAGGGAAGTGCGGATGTACCGCACGACAATGACGGGAGGTGCGATAGTAAAAATCCGAAGTTGGCATCAAATTGAACAGCTCTTTAGAACAGGAAAGTGTTATTTATCTCTTCGGATGCTAAGCGAGTTGAAATTGGCTGTGTCAAAAGTGTCAAACTGGTATTTCGGTACACATATCCTTAAAGCGATGCATCGATGCTTTGCTCTATTTAGTAAACTAAGTTTTTAGCCGCCAATTTATGTCTTGTTCTTGTTCTTGTAACAATTCTAAGCAACTTCTTAAACTTCTTTATCAGGGGGAGAGTGCACGCTGCAATCCAACAGTCGCTGGGCTCGCTGGACTGGCCACGTTACCCCTCTCTCACAGAAGACTACCTTGAAATGTACTGCATTATAAGATAAAGTGGGTACTTTACCTTATTTCCCTAATGTACGTACGTGTTTCGGTAGTGAGTGAGATGTGCCAGAGCCCATTCCCATCCCAACCCTTCCTCCAAATCCATTCCTATATCTCCAAAGGTAGGCAGCGCATCCGGGCATGTATCGTGGATGTCTATCGACGACAGTATCCACTTATCACCAGATGGACTGTATGCTCGTCTGCCGTCTTCGTCCATAACAAAAAATCCTTTTATGAAGATCCGAAATAAATTACTCTTGAAAAATCAATTTGATAATCGAGTATAAAAATAATGATTACAAATCCTTTGAAAATACGATAATTGACGATATTCAAATCACATAACATGCACTTTGATGTTTCTATTCACGCTAGATGTGGTAGGCATTACTAACATTATAATAATTGTTATATCATATTACATAATCTTCCTTACTTTACATCTTGGCATCTGACCCCGCGTGCAATCGGTCACGACATACTACTTAATACGTCTGGCTTTGCGTGACTATTTTTTTTCAATTGTATATCGTGAAACTGCTTACGTTTTAACGCAACTTTTGAAAGGAAGAATACAAACACAAGTATTTCAAGTGTATTCGTTTAATTCAGTTTCGTAAGAAATCGTACTATTCCATCAGCTCTCTGTCTACTGCTCGCCACACACGATCCTCGGCTCTCCTCGTTCAGCAACTACCGGCGAACTACTTCAAATCGTCGGTCCACGTGTACGGCGCGCGTCCTACACTGTGCTTCCCGGTGCGTGGCTTCCATTCGTTTACCCCTCGTCTCGAGGTCTCGAGACGTTTACCCCTAGTCTCGTTTACCCCTAGTCTCGATTACCCCTAGTCTCGATTACCCCTAGTCTCATTTACCCCTAGTCTCGTTTACCCCTAGTCTCGTTTACGCCTAGTCTCGTTTACCCCTGGTCTCGTTTACCCCTTAGGATGTCGGTCGTGTGGCAAATATGATCTGCACACTGCCACTTCAGCATGTTGATGCTATGAGCTATGTCGCTGACTTCAATTTCGGGTTCTTATCCCGTAAAAAAACTCCGAACGTAACTATCTCCATAGTTTCCTCATGATGTCTTCTCTCACCGTGGAGCCAGTGATATTTTCTTTAAACCCGTATACGAGTGGAAACTTAATGGTTCGGGCAGAGGATTTGAACTTATGACCTCACGAATAACAGTCGAAAACGTATTTATTTTTACCTGCGTGTTTATTGTATACATACATATCTGTAGATATGTATTATATTTTTACAAGGACAATTACACTTTACAAGGAATTTACTTTACACTACCTTATCACATTTCTGTTTAACCAAAGGTTGACGCGCAGATAATGCCACTAGATATTAAGTCCGCTAATAACTAACTAGCAGTAAGTCCGCCTCTTATACAACTATAGTGCAGTAAAGTTTACCGGTAACATGGCAGGTTACCGATGTTCCGTGATTTTTTGGAAAAAGTATTATTTTTCTTGATTGTTAACAAATATGTACTTGGAATTCTCATCTCAGTTCACTCAATATCAAGAACCGCTCTCTGCAAATACTTCTAATACTTCCTGTATATATTATAAAATTGGAAAATTTCAATTTAGTCTTCTAACACATAGGTGAAAGGGTTTAATGAAAGACATCAGTCTCTAATTAAACTTAGTTAAGGAAGTTTAAGCCTACTTTGCTAATTTAACGTATTCATTATCATTACATTAACATTCGGATGTCAAAGTTCAACACATTCGTATCACAAAAACATCAACGAACAAACCTCCTATCAAGTTATTTTATTATTAAATTACATGTAAATACGAGTAATCGTCCGATAAATGCTATTACATTTTTACACCAAGTTACTCGCGCGCATGATTTGAACTTAATCAAAACGATATTAAGTTAAGTCTTATTTGATACAAGAGTAAAGTTTAAATTTGTATATTTGTATGAGTTATTCAAATGTCAAATTTTGACGAGATTTCGTTATATCTGAAAGTATTTCATACGTTTTCGTTTAATTAGTTGATAGTCAAGTCACATTTTGGAATTACGAAATATTAGCATGGGTTTTCACTAAGCGACAAACATTTAGGTCAGATAAAACTAATCGTAAATGAAAACATAATGAATGCTTCATTTATATTTATTTCTTATTTGTTATACAGACGGATTCAACTTACAGCATTCGGAAAAATGCGTCACCTCTTTTTGTCACCTATACTATAGTATAGGTGACAAAAAGAGGTGATGTTGGTGGAAAAACAAAGTCTTCAATCAGTATGTTCTGCCCGTTATGATATTTGGTGGCGAAACGTGGTCTCTGACAGTAGATTTGATTCATGAGTTCAAAATCGCTCAGAGAGTGATGGAAACAGTACCTACCCTCCAAGTCTTCGGTGAATAACGACAATTAACTCAAAAAATCAGCAATGTGAGGTTTGTACTAGGCAGTCCATATGTTTTGCAGCTCGCAGGACCGATCACTGATGAGGTAGATGAGACCTCAAATGGAGACTGCGTACCGGGAAGCATAACGTGGGATGCCCTCGTGGGATCTAGTCAGGTAGACAGAACACTATACGGAGAGAAGATAACAGAAAAATAACAGAAGTGTCACAGATATAGTGGAGTATAATGGGATGGAAAACCTTTGGTAACTACTTTATACTTGATCAGTCAAACGCACCTTGATCCAATAGGGCCAATGTACAAAAAATAACAGTCGAAGTTAAAAGTTTCCATAGCATTCTTTTTAAACATTCCGAATTATTAGAAGTATCTTGTAGTGTGGTAACATATGGTAGATACAAATATTTCACTAATCTTTTTCATTTATTTTTTTCCTCGTTTTGAGACGGCCACGGCGCTTCATTTCACAAAGCCGAACACCGGAATCTAAAACATTTTTAATCGCAAATTATAAGGTCAAGGATAAAGTCAGGTCGGCTATTAAATTAATCCGATGCATCTAAAGTTGGGCGCATACTAAACAGGTGCCTAATCTTCAGTATATAATATTATAAAGAAAGACTGATTTTATTATGTAAGAGAAAGAAAGATCGAGTTTTTATTTTCCGCGCAACATGGTAGTGTCTTCGGACACTACCACACATGGGGCTTCTATCATACACGGACGAGATTCATGAGGGGGAGAGTGCACGCTGCAATCCAACAGCCGCTGGGCGCACTCGACTGGCCACGTTACCCCTCTCTCACAGAAGACTACCTTGAAATGTACTGCATTTCCCACTTTATCTTATTTCCCTAATGTACGTACGTGTTTCGGTAGTGAGTGAGATGTGTCAGAGCCCATTCCCATCCTATCCCTCCCCATTTCCCCAACCCTTTCTCCAAATGCATTCCTATATCCAAAGGTAGGCAGCGCATCCGGGGGCGGGCCAACGTTTGTCATTTTGGACTAATGTTGGCATGTATCACTGATGTCTATGGGCTACAGTATCCACTTACCATCAGGTGGACTGTATACTCGTCTACCACCTTCGTCCATAAAAAAAAATTCATAAGTCGCCGCCCGCGTGCGTCACTCACTGGGCTTTCGACAAGCGGACTCCACCCGGTGCGCTTGATCCCGTAGGCAGTGCGACGTGAAAAACAGACGAACACCGGGGCCTTACGATGCCCACCCAGAGACCTGCCCGTAGTAGCGGGCAGAAATGTATCCACTGAAATGGGCATTAAGCCCAGGTACAGTTTCTCCGTGCCCTATACAAAGTCGGCGTAAGATTACGCCGACTTTTTCTTTTATATATAGGAAATGAAATCAAAAAGTACTATAGTAATTTTACTATAGTAATTAACCATGACTTCCCCCGCGATAGCGTAGGATTAGCTTATTAGGTTTTTTTTTTTTTTATAGAGAAGAGGGCGGACGAGCAAGCGGTCTCACGTGATGGTAAGTGTTACCGCCGCCCATGGACACCTGCAACACCAGGGGGTATGCAGGCGCGCCGCCGACCTTGCAAAATCCTATTCACAGCTTTCTTGAAGAGCCCCATGTCGTAGTTTAATGGGAAGACCTCTTGAGGCAGTTCGTTCCACAGCCTACGGGTTCGCGATATAAAATAATTTTTGGACCGAACATGAAAAAAACATGAATAAATGGTAAGCGCTGCTTATTTGCTTATGTGGGATGCACGTCCCTAGTTCTGAGGTCTCAGTAACGTTTCTTGTGAGTCTTTTGGACCCAAGAATCTCTCAAGCAACTCTCTCTAATGGAAACAATCGCAATGAGCGCTGTTCTTAAATCGCACACTAAATGACATTGAAATAGCACGCATACGCTTCCCAAGTCGTGATCTACAAACGCGGCTGAACGGCGAGGCGGCAGTTGCGCCCGCGCATCGATCTCTTTTATTGTAAGGGCGGTGCAAAGTGATAGAGATGGAGACTGTTTGAAATGTTATTGCAATAACAAACTTGTATGAGATTGTAATTTAGAATATAAATGTCTATATTGTACATAAGTAAATCCAAAGATAAATAGATAGATGCCTTTTTGTAGAAAGAAAGTTTGTACTTACCCTCGGGCAGGCAATTTTATTATGAATAGATACTGTCTCTACAATTGTGGATATCTCTCAAATAGTAAATACCATAGACAAACAAGATGAGTCGTCGACTAAACGTTTGCAGGGGTGCGGGGGGGGCAGGGCAATGCGGGGATTGCATGGGAAGCGGGCGGCAGGTGCAGGACTCACTTATCTTATTTGTTGATAGTCTAGGGGTGTTCGTGTTTGTTCTATATTCTATCTTGTTTGGATACATTCGTGTGATTGTAAGTTCAAATGCTCGGGCCGTACCACTGAGTTTCTACTTAGACATGGATTTTTAAAAATTGTTAATAGCTCGGCGGTGAGAGGGAAACATCGTGAGGAAACCTGCATACTCCAGAAATAATAAAATTTGGAGTATTTGTATCCACCAATCCGCACTGGCCCCACGTGCTGAATTGTGGCCCGAAACCCCCTAGTGATTTACTAGGGAAGGCCTGTGCGCTGCAGTGGGACATTGAAGGCTCATACAAGCTACATACATATCAGTTCCAACATTTCATGACTGACTGAACATTTAAAATTCTACAAATTTTACTACAAAAATAATTACAATTATGTTCATATTGTTTTTTACAGAATAACGTGGTAGCTGAATAATAAAACATTCAAATCAAATCAGTTTATTTGAACTATTCAATCAATTTACTGATATTTAATAAATAATCATATTTTTTTAATACATAATACGAATCCTTTAGTCATCAGAAATCCTGACAACTCTCTTGGTCATACTGTGTATAGGAAACCCACCCATACAGATAAATATCTCAATGGTAACTCCCATCACCATCCATGTCAGTTGGCTACCGTAGGCAAATCTTTGTTACAGAGAGCACACGGCATCTGTGACACTGACCACCTCGAGGAAGAGCTTCTGCATGTGAAACAAGTACTGCGAAGCAACAATCACAAACTCCCACGAATGCGTCACAGAAGCCACCCCAAGCCTCCTACAGTTGAGCGACAACCTGCCATCTTACCATACATCAAGGGCATCACTGACAAAATTGGCAATATCTTAAGACGAGCTTCAATTAAAACTTACTTCAAGCCGCACAAGAAGATTAGCCAATTTATAAGACCGGTCAAGAGCAATATCCCCCTACAAGATGCAGGTGTTTACAAGCTTGATTGTGAATGCGGGTTATCATACATTGGGCAAACACAGAGGAGCATCGATATCCGGATAAAAGAACACATAGCTGACATGAAGAACAGACGCTCGACCAAGTCTGCAGTTTGTGAACATGCTCTGGACAAACCCAACCATTACATTCGATTTGATAATCCACAAATCCTCGCTAGAGAGACCCGATTCATGCCAAGAATGTTACGCGAGGCTATTGAAATCAAGAAACACCCAAATTTCAATAGAGAAGATGGTTGGCAAGTACCACCGGCTTGGGATCCAGTCATTAAATTAATTAAATCCCAAGGCCAACGCAATACTGCAAGACCTCTGGACACCGTGAGTGAATACTTCGTGCATAGGGAATGTTATGATTAAATAATCCAGACGGTAGTTCAAAAAATTTCAGACGGTAGTCCAAATAATTTCTTAATAACTCAAGTGACAAATAAAATCAATTAGTCACCCCGTGACCACGTCCACTGCAAAGTGTTCGAAACGTCGGGATATAAATAATGTCAAATATACGCGATGTAAACCGTTAAAGTTGTTTAATTGCTACATAATACGAAGTTTTCATTATAGAAACTAATAAAACAGAGTTATAATTACTTAGAGTTATAGTCGCATAAAAATGATCGCTAATAATTTCATCTGAAATTAGCGATCGCGAAGCCGAATGCGACAAGTTTACATTTTACGAATCTTTCACACGCAAAAGCAAATATTCCTTAGCAAACTGAACCGAAACTCGAAATCGAAAATCATAAAAAATAAAAATAAACAAAAAGTAAAAATAAAGAAACTAGCGGCCTGTTTATTTGAATGGTTAGATTCAACGTTTGCAATCGTAAATTTTATAAATGATGGCACTTAACAATGACCTTGATTATTGTACATTACATTAACATGTGACCCAGATACAAAGTTGTTTAGGGTTCCGTTAAATTGAAAAACTACTTTTTGTTTCATTAAGGGAAGAAGGCGGCAGGCGAGTTAACAGTTAACCCGATGGTAAGTGGATACTGCCGTCCATGGACATCCGCGATACATGCCAACATCAGTCCAGAATGACTAATGTTAGCACGCCCCCGGATGTGCTGCTTGCCTTTGGTGTTTTAAGGGAATGAATTTCATGAAACGGTTGGGAAATTGGGGAGATGGGATAGGAATGGGCACTATGTGAAACACGTTAAGGAAAATGCAGTACATTTCAAGGTAGTCTTCTGTGAGAGAGGGATATCGTGGCCAGTCGAGTGCGCCTAGCGGCTGTGGGATTCAGCGTGCACACTCCAAAACTCTACTTTCCGGTTTATGATTATGAACGAATGACCACATCGCAACTCAACACTAAAAATATCCACATTTATTCAAAAGTAGGAGTGTCCTTTATTATCCGACTGTTTTAGCAGTCTATACTAAGTATGTATGTTCATCTGTTTCCTCATAGCTCCTAAACTATACATCACATTTTGACAAATGAGGTGTCGTTGGATTCGTCTTGATGTTCCGCGTAACATAGGCTGTATGACGTCGGTTTAAATCCAATATGGCAGACATGAAACACGAAAATACACTTCATAAAAATGTATCGTGTTTAGTATCAAATGAAAGATTTTAATGTGCACATTACAAAAATATATATAATTTATATACATAAAAATGTGCCATTACCCCATTAGAGGTTAAAACATCGCGTGAAACGTGAGTAAAAACGATTACATACGATGTAGACCCCAAAATTTAATATTTAGACTACGTAAACAGAAACGGCTTTGAAAATTAACTGGTTCCAAAACCGACCGAAGGTAACATTAAATATTTCTAATAAATTTCAACGAATCAGCAAACTGAACTGGCACTGGGCATGCCATATATGCCGCAGGACCGATAACCGATGAGGGAGGCGAGTCCTCGAATGGAAACCACGTACCGACAAGCGTAGTGCAGGTACGATCGGGTGGACTGACGACATGAAGAACGTCGCCTGCATTGGCTGGATGAAAAGACCGCAGAAGAATGTGTGTTGGCGGTTTTTGGGAGAGGCCTATAATGCCTATCTAATCAGCAGTAGAGAGACACGGGCTGATGGTATCGTACGGTAATAAAAATGACGGAACCTGCATACGGTAGAAAGTCATTCACTTTATTCCAAATAATGTTTAAGATCAATATGTAACACGCCTTTAACGGATGACTTAATTATAATGCAGAAATTAACTATCTTTATATGTAGTTAATGAATCGTATTGATCATACGTGTAATGTGCAGATTATTCATTCCTTTAATTGGTTAATAACTACGAGTATACTAAACGTGATTAGATTATTGAAATGTGTCCTTCAAACATGTGAAACTATCAAATTAATATCCGCTTAATATTTTTGCCCTCAATTAATTCAGTAAAATTATATACGAGTACCTACTACACGAAGATATTATAGTTATTTATAAGATTATATGCTTAACGCCTAATAAATAATATATATAAAAATGTACTCAAGAAATTTTATAGCTTACTAGCTGTGCCTGGCCACGCGTTGCTGTGGCTGCCCAACAGATGGCGCTTACCTTGTGCTTACCTGTTTTTGGGTAAAAAACATATTTTACTCTGTGATAGGTATATAAAAACACGTGCGTATTCGAATTCAACGTTGTGTCAAAATTTCAAAGCAATCAATGAAGAACTTTCGGAGATTTAAGCCTTTGAACAAACGAACGTTTACATTTTTATTTATATAGATAAGTTTGAAAAATTGCCAGTTCTTTCAAGTTGGATTCAAGCTGTACAGCTGCCGCAGTTCCACCTTCGAACGAATCCGACGCTGGATTATTTATATATTTATTTGCATACTATATATTACGTAATAATAATAGTAATATACCTAGGTACAAGAATCCTGTCGGGGCGTAACATTGGACATACTATTACCTAATATACATAACAAATGTTAATACTACTGAATAATACACTTAATAAATTTGACCTCAGCAGTCTCTCCTGTGCGAGTATGTGCTGTTTGATATGTTCAGACGTCGTCTTCTTATAGCGAGGTAGGTCGACACCGAAGGTTTGAGGTGTGTGGATTCTGAAGACACGATACCGCGCTTCTCATTGCTATGTTGACGAAGATTCATCATACCGAAATGAAACCGTCGACAAGTCACTGAGATTAAACCCTACAAGTTTTGAAAATTATTACTGCCCAGAGTACAACTTAGAAGTTTATAGTCTAGTATAGGTTCTAAATCGAATGTTCTAGAAGCCTAGACCGTGCGATATGGCTTCTAAACAAAGAAGAGAAATGTATCTGCTATATATAATTCATATCTCGGTGTTACTACACCTTGATATCGATATTCCCTACTCGACTCCTCCAGTGTTAATGACATACAAGTTCGAGCGAACCGCAAAAACGTCCTCTTCTATGTCACCGGCACATTGCTACCGAATATAAAATTATGTAAACGAAGTGAAAATTACTACTGTCATTTAGAAAGAAAGAAAGGGGTTTATTTCCTGTCTACAGTGACAAGTCCAACCAAAAAATTAAAAAAACCCAGTTATTTGTTATCAAATCTAATGCATTTACTCGAAGATAACCACAGTGCATATTGAAAGCGTTAGATTATCGTCATATGATTCAGACACATTTGGTCCAAGTTAAGAGCGGATATTTTCGAAAATGAATCTGTTTCATTTGTCATCATTTGCGGTTTTCTCCATCTTGAATTTAGATATCTAATATGCCACCCATATTTTAATATTTTTAATCTTCACATTTACAAACGAAGCTTTCTTTTATTAAAACTAATATATGCATAAATCAATTATGATAAGTTACCCAAGTGATACCCAAAAGGAATATGAATGTACAAGATAATTTGTATCGCGCTAATAGAGAATTACAGATTTCCAGGTAAATATTTAGAATTAACAGTTAAAAGCAACGTCGATTTTTAACAAGCTTTTATTTGTATTCAATTAAATTTTAATTCACTCCGCTACAGCTTTACTTCACACGTTGATAATCACTGTCGTCCATTAATGTTTGACGATTAAATACAAATATAAAATAACTGAATGGATAACTTAGTTTGTGTGCATGTGCGGGCGAGATGGCTGCGATGCGGATGCGACGCGAGTGAGCGTATGAACGAGCGGACCTCCGATGGCGGTACAGTAGTTCTAATTCATTGTATTTTTTGTTTTACTACGTTTATATAGTTATTTCTTTTCACATGTCATTCAAGCAGGGGATGCACATTCATGTCAGCCAATGCATTCGCGCGGTTCTTAGGTCGTCGGACCTGAACTCATGCGGACACCGCGTGTGGTTTTTTCGCTTTTCACTCATAACTTACACCACAACCTCAGGTCAAGGTTCAAGCCCAGTTATCGTATAACTAGTAGATGTTAATAAACACATTTCAATCAAGCTACTATGATTTTGAAACAATAATTAAAAAAACTATTGCAGTAGCGCTGGTGAGTTGTGTTTTTGTAAGTTATTAATTAGGTCACAAAATGCAATAGATATACATATTGCACATACAATATACACACATACAATATATAATATTGCAATTTCATTATTGCAATTGTTAATGTACTTTACATTTATTTCATATCTTATCTAAACCTTAATTATTTGTGTAAAAAACATTATTAACGAACTTCTTAGATTTTCGACCTTGGGAGAAGCCAACATCTAACAGCGGTGAGACACAGGATATTGCGAAGTATTCAGTACATTTCTAATAATAACAAAATGGTTTGTATTAGACTTTCTTATGCAATGAATCCTTTGTGTTTTAAAGCACATTAAGACGAACATAAACATAACGACCAAATAAGTCAATATTATTAATAAACTTTTCAACAAAAAAAAATATATTTCCGATCCATAGCTCCAGGACTTCCGTTGACATAAGTCCTGGAGCTATGGATCCCATTCGTAACCAGCCCTTTTAACATTTACTGTTGGACATGGGCCGCGTCAAGGTCATCGTTTTGTGCATGATGGATATTAATGCCTTAAAACGACACGCTGGCAAACAGGTTGACGAGTCCACTCCTTTAAAGGTAGTGTAATTCCTCAGGGGCTTCTGTTAACAGCTCTTGTTATCACTTAATCGCCTTTTATGACACTCACGAGAAGAGATGGGCTGGTGCTGTTCTAAAGCCGGCCGACAGAACACGGCAGCCATCGCTAACTCATCAATTAACTGTAAATCTGTCACACTGCCTCTATAGTACCTTATCTTAATGAGAACGTTTAAAAATTACCATACAAAAATTGCAGTATAGAATACACTTGATTTTTTTTTATAGAAAGAGGCGGCAGACCAGTATATAGTCCACCTGATGGTAAGCGGATACTGTCGTCCATAGACATCCGCGATATGTGCCAACATCAGTCCAGAATGACAAACGTTGGCACGCCCCCGGATGTGCTGCCTACCTTTGCAGAGTAAGGAATGGATTGGGAAAATGGGGAGGGATAGGATGGGATGGGAATGGGCACTGGCATATTTCATTATCTCATACTCACTCATCTCATCTCATCACTACCGAAACACGTCCGTACATTGGGGAAATACAATAAAGTAGGAAATGCAGTACATTGCAAGATAGTCGCCTGTGAGGAAGGGGTAGCGTGACCAGTCGAGTGCATTCAGCGGCTGTGGGGAATACAGCACGCACTTTCCCCCTACGACATACTTTTAATAACGACATATTGTAGAACTTATATTTTGGGTTTATATTTTATTTCTCTCTGTGTTTTATGTAACAATTGACAATGTCAGTCAACTGTCAGTTAAGGATTACCGATCAAAAATTGTGCCGTAAATTATTTGTCAAAAGATTGCAATCAAAGAAAGTTTATCAATTACGTAAGTATCTAAGTATTGTATTAACAATTTTAAAAGTAGCAAAAGAGTATCGGCTAGCAATAGGACAGTAAACAAGAGGTCAACCTATATCACAGCTTTATAATAAGGATCGAAAAAACGATCAATTTTACGTATGTACTTATTACATAGCAGCTTCTGTATTCTGGACGTGTGGTGTTGGCAGACTTTCAAATAGCACCACCACATTTCGTCCCGTAGTTGTGGTTAATGACGATTATGGATAACAAAGCGGCTACCACAAGCCCTGAGGAACTACGCACCACCGGTAAAACCCATTGACCCATTTGACCCCATTGCCAACCCATTTGACCAGCGTGGCGCGATGGCGTTTTAAAGACATACATCGCTCATGAACAAGACAGTGCGCATGGTTACGACTCGTTCTCTTGATATAATTATTCCGCCGCGCATTCACGTTATCGTTGAAGTCTTGTAGATTTATAAAATCCACCGCACGGTGGAAATTTGAATAGCTACGATACAAGTCCGCCAGAGGATATTCACGAAATTCATTTATATTGTGTCGAAAGATATGAACATTATGTTAAACTTTAATTAATAATTAATCATGACGGCTGTCAGCAGAAAGTGTTCCGGCATTTGAAAAAATAACAAATTGATTAATTAAATTTATTACACAATTTATAACAAACGAGACTGGTATACGAGTTAGATATTTTGGACAGTCAATCCAGATAGATAAATCAAACTTCAGTCTAAACTCACTGAGGCCTAACAGACGAGGTTCTTTATACCCGACTGCGAAAAAAAGCAAAAACCGATTACGAAAAAAAAAAATATGGTCCCGACTGCTTTGAGTCTAGTACTGAATGTGAAAAATAGTGTCAAATACTTTTGTTTAGTTTATTTTACCACACCTATGCATCTATATCTATCTGTATAGGAATTGAACGCAGTTGGGTTTACGTTTTTTTTAAATAATTCATTAATTGAAACTGTCATTTAGCTCGAGCGGAATAGTGAAATTTACTTTTTAATTTATTAGACATTTTTACTAAAAAAGCCTTCTTCTGTATGTTACTATTTTTTCTAAAACAGTTGATTCGCCTTTTGCAGATCAGTACTAGTTAATTAAATTTTGGGGTAAGCAGGAATATGTTCGCTGCAGTGGGATCTTTGAGGGGACTACGTAATTTCCCACCATATGACAGCAGGGTTATGCTTGCCTACTTCTTACTTTTACCCATCCTTGACTATGGTGACCTCTGTTATATTGATCTCTTCCCCTCGACATAAAACGTTTTCAATCTTTATCTAGCTTCAGAAGTCAACTTACTAAACACTATTTATCTTTGTAATCATTCATTCAATTATTGACATATACATGTATAGTGTGTATGTATATATTTATGTGTGTGCATGTATATGTTGATATGCACGCATTGTATGTAATTTATGTATAGGTACTGTACACCATCTATTTACTGTGATAAAAAAACCAAAGGTTGTCCAGCAGAGATCGTTAATAGCGATAAGACCGCCTTTTGTGCATATCATACTCGAATGTTAAAATGTCTGTCTTGTTTAATTAAAGTAAACCAAAATTAAAGTCCTGTTTAATGTTGATGCGCAATAAAGAGTTTATCTATCTATCTGTCTACTACACTAGGAAAGTAACACGATTCATACAAAATTCACCAATAAGTATTTTCAATTCGTGCTCATAGTTCCGGGCTAACCTATCCCTGGTATGTAGATCACATCCTATCTAAATACCATCTTTTAATTTTCAACCAAAAATCAACCTCAACCCCACTACTTCTAGTTCAAATTTCCTTAACGACAAAATGATAATCAGAAAACCAGTACAATTAAGGAAACGAGACTTAATTATAACTCTTTAAGGTCTATTTTGGGCTGTAGACGTTGGTAAAAGGATAACAGCATGAGAAATTGTAATTGTTTCGGAATCGTGAGGTTTTTGGCACCGAAATCGTTATGTGAACCATTTATGGAGACATTTTTGATTGTGGCAATACGTACAGACGGAATAGTTATGTATTGTTGCGCTTTGGAACTTCAAGAACTTTGGCTTATTCGAAAGTATTAGACTGTATTCATTTTTGGTTTTCTTTTTTAATACATAATTCAATAAACAGATTTAAAAATGACATTGTTTTTTATTGTCATTTTTAATAAATATCATGTAATATTCGAAAACAGCCATCTAAATTGTTCGTCGTCTGAAAAGCTAGTGTTTACAAATAGTGTACCTATATATGTTTATGAATATAGGGTTAAGAAAAAAGTGACGTCATACGTCCAATGTAGCACAACACAGCGCTAATTGGTCAATCGAGAAACGCTCTCTCAGGTATTTGGTCAATAGGTAACAATAGGTGAAATCACGTGATTCATAGTGACGACATCACTTTTTTCTTAATTTGAACACAGATTAGAGGACTGCTTTGAAATAAAAGAAAATTTACCCGGCAGAAACGGTATAAAGGAAAAGGAAGAAAGAAACTTCCACAGTGAACACAGAGCGTACAGTCCACACAGAGCGTACAGTCCACACAGAGCGTACAGTCCACATGGTGGCAAGTGATTGTTGTCGCCCTGCGACACCCGCGGTACATGCCATATTTTCAGTATAACCAGTTGGCACCCTGATGCGGTACCTAACTTTGCAGATTTAAAAGTAGACTTTGGAGATTAGAACTGTTGGGAAGGATGGAGAACAGAAAGTGTTGGAAGTATAAGCGTTTGGCAGAGCGTCGATAAATATTTAGTTTGGAAGTTTTTTAAGTATTTTTTCTTTTTTCAGTTTATTTCTATGTTAAATTTTCCTTCTAAAGTAACCAATACGACTGCCTTGGGATTTTTACATTCCGCAAACAATAAAAGGTAATATCTTAACCAATTTTAACCAATCAATGGTCACAGTTTGATTGGTTAAGATATTAGAACTGTGTAAAAAGCCCTGAGTACACTAATTGGAGGGTACACTTTTACCAGTCAAATCTAGTAAATAAATACATTAATAATGGGGCGAGAAGATTTCCTTCCCTGGTTACATTCCCCAACCTTCGTTAGGTGGAATAGGGAGTAAACAGTATAATGGAATAAGTAGCTTCAAAGAAGAAGTGGCGATGAATTGTTGACAAGTGGAGGAATCAGTGGAAAATCGGCCACCGACTTTCGCTAACAAAAGTCGCCGGTCGACGATTTACAACCTACAAAAAGTCAATCATCTGCGTTAAGCCTAATGGCTCGTTTACACAAGAAGAGTTTCTCGAACGCGAGTTTCTCGAATATCGGTCAGAAGCTAGTATAAACAACTGTTATCATCATCTGATTACTGTTATCCCTGTTATCATCGAGTTTATATCACATCATGTGAACAATTGTAGTCGAGAATTGTACATAGTTTCGTCGCATACAAGAATCGTATACAACATTCTCGCCTGAAGCGCTCGAGAAACTCTCATTGTGCAAATGTGCCTTAACTATAACTTAAATGGCAATGGACGTAAAACATTTCCACACAACACCTGTTATATAATTCATTGTAAGCAAGCACTGCTCGTCTCGTCTAGACCATAAAATATCTAGATCTAGATCAATTACGGTAAAGGTCGTTCGTCTTCACTCTGAAAAGGGCTTAGGTTTCCTAACATGTCTCTCACGGTTTTCAAGGATTTTTTGGGGATAATGGACAATTTAATTGTAGGTGTATTTCTTTCAAATTCTTGGGAACAGTGTTTATTCCTTCGCCTGAATAACGTATCAGTCTCTTTTTAAATTACATCCTAATTATATGATTAAATAATTTAAGGTTTTTAAATACAACTACAAATTTAATTTGAAGGTGGAGAGTGCATTCCCACAGCCGCTGAGCGCACTCGACTGGCCACGTTACCCTTCTCTCACAGAAGACTACCTTGAAATATATTCTGCATTTCCTACTTTATCGTATTTCTCCAATGTATGAGATAATGAAATATGCCAGGGTCCATTAACATCCCATCGTATCGCTCCCCATTTTCCCAATCCATATCTTAATCTGCAAAGGTAGGCAGCGCATCTTGGCGTGTGCCAACGTTTGGCATTCTGAACTGATGTTGGCATGTATCGCGAATGTCTATAGACGACAGTATCCACTTACCATCACGTGGACTGTATGACTATTATATAATTATGAATAAATAACTTAAGGTTTTGATTAAATAACAAAGTCATACAAATTTATTTTATTTATTTAGTACACTAAAATATTAATTTAATTTAATTTAAACTTCTGCACTAAAATTGTAGAGGAGGTGAACATAATGCCTAGCGGCATTCTCTGCCAGTCAACGCTTGGTTAAACAGAAATGCAAGGTGGTTAAAAAACGCAACATGCAAATTTACTAAATGAAAAACCCAAAAAAGTATATATTTGCGAAAAAATACGTAACACTTGTATGTCAATTAACTCAGAATCATGAAAAGAATTCATAGTTTCATGCTTCGAAAAATATTTGATTACACACTATATACCTACGAGTGAAAGGTATAGCTTATGTCCTTAATGAATTTCTTCATGTAAATAATTTGCAAATATTAGATAATTTTATAGATATTGCCATTAATATGGTAATTAATGGCATTAACTATTAAGAATTATTAAAATACACACAAACAAAAATTAATTCAGGAATTAAATATGTTCATAGCCATATTAGATTAAATAGATTATCATGATGTTATTTGTTTCGCAAAAATGTGAGTAGGTAATATTTTCTGACCTCTCATATTTATATAAATGTCGAATGTAGTTAGAAAAATGCTACAATTGAAAATCATCGAAAGTTCTAAACATGTCTATCAGAAGGCTGCGTGTATACCAAAGTACCATAAAATCTTTTCTCTCCACTGCTGAATATAGGCCTCTCCCAAGGCCCGCCACTACGCACGACCATCGGCCATCGGCACGACGAATTATCCCAGTGTCGAGTGTTCTTTGTAATTAATAATTTCGAAATCAAAATTCAAAACACATCTCGCCAATGTCCATTCCCGTCAAAGCAAGTTACGAGTCGCTTAGTAGAGTGATAATAAGTTTACTGGACTCCTTAGAAGAACGCGAAAAATGCAATTTCATTTTTATAATTATTGATTATCACAATTTTTTTTTTTATAGAGAAGAGGGCGGACGAGCAAGCGGTCTCACGAGATGGTAAGTGTATGCACAAGTATTATGCACAAACACTAAGCCCTTTGAAGTTTAACAAACTTTCACTATTCAACAACAAAACCCGAAATACAATTTTTTTATAATAATTAAACAAAAATTCAACCTTCTCCAGTTCCCGACAAAAACTCCACTGCAGTAAACAACTCGACCAATCGGACACGCCTAGTCGTCTGTGGGATGCAAGCATACGGCCTCTGCCGTCAATAATATTAATACCCCTCTGTATCACCTAAATGTCAGAGCACGCAATTATCACAAGGATGCGAAAAACTAATCACTTGGTACTTAAAAAAAATGGCAACAAATAATTTCGTGCGAGAGCCAAATAATTAAAATAATTAGAATAATCAAATGTAATTAATTAACTAGTTATTAAAGTTGAATGTCGTTACGTGTATTTTAAGGAAAATTACTTGCATATTTAAATATATAATACGGCATAGGCAAAGACGAAAAATATATTTTGAAACGAGAAATTACTATATTTACTAATAAGTTGAAGAAAGTCTGGTTTTGTTTTTATTTTTGTGGAGGTCCTTATTTTTCGGTGTATGATGTATCTGCAGAAGCTTGAAGAATGAAATAATAGGGGGTTAAAGTATGAAATTGCCATTTTATACTATAGTAATAGATACTTTGAATTGACATAAAACCTTCATGGTGTGAGATTTTCGAGTGAAACTTTTTTCACATGATACCTCTGAGGTTCTTGTTTTAAAAAATATGCAACATTCGATTTTCGACTTTCAATTGTTTTTTTTATTCAACTTAGACGGGAAAGATGGATACTTCGAAAATCCGAGTAATCTTTGAATACGAGTTCCGACGCGGAACTAACGCGGCAGAAACGGCTCGCAATATCAATGCTGCGTTTGGAGAGGAGACTGATAATGAACGAACCGTGCGTTTTTGGTTTAAACGCTTTCGTAATGGAAACTTCGACTTGAAGAATGAACCACGTGGAAGACCGCCCACACAGGTGAATAACGCTGATTTGAAGGAGATGGTGGAAGCCGATCCGAGTCAAACTACCCAGGAATTAGCGGTATGGTTTAACGTTACCTTACCTACAATATTGACTCATTTGCATCAAATCAATAACATAAAAAAATATGAAAAATGGGTGCCTCATGATTTGACTGATCTGCAGAAAGAAACGCGTGTTGAAACTTGCGTTGCCTTTTGAATCGGTACAGAAATGAAGGAATATTGGATCGAATTGTGACATGTGACGAAAAGTGGATTCTTTACGATAACCGAAAGCGAAAAATGCAATGGCTGACCCCAGGTCAAACGCCGCAACAGTGCCCTAAGGCAAAGCTTAGCAATAAAAAGGTAATGGTAACTGTTTGGTGGTCTATTCATGGTGTTATTCACTATACTCGTAGCTTTCTCAGGTCTGGTCAATCAATAACAGCAGATGTTTACTGTGCCGAACTTCGAACAATGATGGCGAAACTAGCAGTGAAACAGCCCCGACTCGTGAATCGATCTTCACCATTATTGCTCCATAATAACGCAAGACCTCACACTGCACGAGAAACCGTTGTAACTCTACAGGAGCTGCAGTTAGAAACCATACGTCATCCTCCGTACTCGCCAGACCTTGCTCCAACGGACTACCATTTTTTTCGTGATTTGGACAATTTTTTACGTGGTAAAAAATTTTCTTCCCAAGAGGCAGTACAAAATGCTTTCACACAGTTTGTCGAATCTACATCCCCAGAGTTCTATCGCAAAGGCATAAATGAACTTCCGATTAGATGGCAACAATGTATAGATAATGAGGGTAAATATTTTGATTAAATAAATATGTTACATTTTAGAAAAAAACGAGTTTTAATTTTTCAGTACAAATCGGCAATTTCATACTTTAACCCATAATAATTAATTATACATGTCATGAGGCGTGCGGAAGACGACTGGCGAGAACAGTATGGACAGTCGAGCTGGTAGTAAGTAGGTATTTTCACCGATGGACATTCCCAATACATGCCGACATCAGTCCAGAGTGACAAACATTGGCACGCCCCCGAATAGGTTGCCCATCTTTGGGTTGGGAAGTTTGGGAAAAGTTTGGGAAAATGGAAGTGGATAGGACGGGAATGAGATTTGACATATCCCACTCACTACCAAAACACCTACGGGCAGTGCGTTGTGGGAAGATGAAAGAGTGGGCAATGTTGTACATTTTACGGTACCTAGTATTCTGTGACGCTTCTTTAGATGAGAATGACAAATTTCCTCCATATCATGAGGCGTGAGTTCAAACGCGGCCCTTATCATTAATTTATACTTAAATTTGAATTCTTTTATTACTACCTCAATGGAGAGGAAAAACTACATACCGATGTATTAAAAAAATATTCACCAATCCGCAACTGCAAGGCTGATATCAAGAACCTACTATTATGTACAAAACTTCTGGAGAAAATTTCAGTTTGGTAAAGGGTAACTATTTATCAAATTAAATACATGAAGCCTTGCTGTCATCCATGGACATCCGTAAGACATACCCACCTCTGTTAGGAGCGACAAACATTGGCACGGGGGACTTTTTGACGGCAATTCGAGAAATTAACTTGAGTTTTTACGTGATTATTATAAAAAATGTGTCTTTTGCATTGTTTGTCTGTGGTATAATAGTGGTATTATTAAGTAATTATTATAAAAAAATAGGACTTCCAAGGAGTCTCCGCAGTCTCGCCGCGACCACGGTTCATGTAACTGGACCGAAATATCGGCTATAATAAATAAATAATAAATCGTGAGTTACACAATACATACAATACCCATTTACATTACAATTATTAAATATTTCTGTACAGTTACATTTTATGTATTATTTATTATAATAGTATATATACACAATATCTATATATGAAATATATTCTTATGTATGTATATTTATATATATTAAAATTAAAACAGTATCAGCCTTCTGTTTTATGTTAGATCTGGTGATTGACTGGTAGAAGATTCCGTTAGATATCAAGTCCGGCTTTTGTACATGTCAAATACTTGGGCAATGAAGTTCAGTCCTCAATAATAGCACTTACGAGTTTGAGAGCAAGAATGCACGCTGCAATTCCACAGCCGCTGGCCGCATTCAACGTTATCCCTATCTCACAGAAGACTACCTTGAAATGTACTGCATTCCCCATTTTATCCTATTCCTTGATGTACGCACGTGTCTCGGTAGTGAGCGAGATATGCCATAGCCCATTCCCACCCCATCCTATACAATCTCTCCTCATTTTTCCTAACCCATTCTCCAAATCCATTCCAACATCTCCAAAGGTAGGCAGCGTATCCGGGGGCGTGACAACGTTCGTCATTCTGGAGACTGATGTTGGCATGTATCGCGGATGTCTATGGATAACAGTATCCACCTACCACCAGGTGGAATATCTGCTCGTCTGCTGGCTTCTTACTATATAACAATAATAATAGCACTTAATATTGGTGGTTGCTATTAATGGTTACATACTGGAATCGGAACTGATCGGAATGGAACTGGAATATGGTACATTAGCCTGGTGCTTACTGTACAGGATTTTTTTTCTAATACACTTCTTTATTTGTGCCATGATTACCTAATGTTCAAGAGTTAGATAAAAAAAAAACAGTGCATCGGTTTGTCATTAACATGTTGTAAATTTCCATTACTGCAACCAGGAGAAATACTATTTTTGGAACACATGTATCCATGTGAAGCGACATTTAATGATACCATACATAATCAATGAGATCTTCAATTCTATTCACGTACATCTGCCTTCAGAACGACCTCTATAACATTGCCTTAACTAGACGAACTCAATACACACTAATTGACTAATAAATAATTGAGAAGAAAAAAACATTACTCTATAAACAACCTACATAGAGTCCTTGATACGATTAAACACCCAATTTTTGACGTTCCGTCTTCGACGTTCCAATTTCAACTTTAACTAGCAATACTCGAGTGCACGTGAAGGGTTAAAAGATTTGAACGTGGAATTCCGATTCCATATTCAAATATCGAATGGGTGCGATAGTATAAATTGACGGCAGATTCACTCTGAATCACATTTCACTGTCATCTCCCTTAGAGGAAGCATCTCAGCAAATCAACCATGAAATTCGTTAGTACATGTGTTTATTTTATGCAATAAGTGATAAAGTGCCTTTCTATTCGTAATGTCACGTTTTTGAGTGTTTTGTGAAGTGCGATTGCGGAATCCCTTACAATTAATGAATAAGTGTGGTTACCCATCTACATTTTTTTATATTTGCCCTAAATATTTACAATATATGACAGAAACTTCAAGAATTACTATAAGAAATTTGTAATAGATAATCTTAAAACGTTAACAAGAACGTGTTATTGAGAGCTTAGATATCTACAATGAATTAAAAAAAAATGTTTAAATAATTACCAAAGAAAAATTATAAGATTTCCCTTATAAGGGACATTAGTTTTCCGTATATTGTTTAGTGCCTTCTTAAGCTGTTGAGTGAAAGTTGTAATCAGCAGAAGTGCGATTTCCTTATCATATACTCCGTGGATGTATTTGAGTTGACACAAAAATTTCACAATTAATATATTCGGTAGTCAAATAATTTCGCGGCCTTTTTATAGTGAAAATAATAAAGAATTCTTTGTATTACATAAATATTTATTGAACGGAATATTGTCCATTTAGCCTGTCGCCATTTTTCCCGTAGAGCCATTATCCCATCACTATTAATTTTTTGGGGTTTCTTTGCGAAAAACTGATTTAAATTGATTATTGTTTGAAAGTAATTTTACTCCATTTAGAGAATTTTGTAAAGAGCGTAATTAATGATAATCCGAAGGTGCTATATACAGCCCAGACGGGCTGTATGGAGGATGCATTAAAACTTCCCAGCCAAGGTCCGTCAATTTTTCTTTAGTCATTAAACATGGATGCGGTCGAGCATTGTCGTGATGGAAAACTACACCTATTCATTAATTCTTGGCGTTTTTCTTCAAGTGTTTGTTTCAATTTTACTAATTGCTAATAGTAGACATCAGAATTAATCGTTAGACCATGTGGCAAAAGCTCGTAATACGCAATGCCTTTCGAGGTGCATATAACATGACTTTGTTCAGAGTGAGGCCTGGCTTTGGTACTATTTGTGATGGCTCACCTCGCTTAGACCAAGATCGTTTTCGGACATTGTTATCGTGATCCACTTCTCATCGCCAGTTATCAATCTCTCCAGAAATTAACCGATTTCATTTCGTTTTAGCAACATCTCGCGTAAGGAAATTCTATTCACCAAGTTTCTGTCATTTAAATCATGTGGCACCCAAAAATCTAAATTTTTTACAAAATTCAGTTAATGCAAGTGATCCGAAACTATTGAGTGGGGAATGCTAAGCACTTCCGCAATTTAATGACTGCTTATGTGTCGACCTGCTTAAATTTTTTAAATGATAACATCAACATTTACCTAAATAGGACGACGACAGCGAGAAACATCATTCACATCAAAATTACCAGACCTGAATCGACTGAACCATTTTTTTGCAGTAGTTTTAGATAAAGTATCTTCTCCTTAAACACCACAAATCTCTTTTCGAGCACTAGAAGCATTCATACCCTTGTCGAAAAAAATTGTGAAACATATCTAATTTTCTGCTTATTAACTTCCATTTTAAAATTGTTAATAAATATGAAAAGATAAAAGTTTTAACTTATAATTTCAATTTTAAATAAATTCATTTTACAAAAAAGTCAGCTGTCAAACGGTGTCTCACTTTCCCGCCAGTGATCAGTGTTGCCAGAAATATAATACGCTAGCCGTACGTTCAAAAAGGCCGCAAACTTTTCCGACCACCTATTATAATGTATACACCCTTTGAAACACGGGTTTCCATTTAATGACGTTTCTTCAACCCTTCATTGTCAATTGATGTATTTCGAATTTAGAATGTGTCAGTTACATTTAAATTGTCAATAACCGCCCTTTATTACGCTCCCGTTAGCATCTTTTCATAGACATGTAGTGTTTTTATGTATAGTCTATAATTAGTTCATTTTCTTTAGTTATTTAGATAGTAACTTAGTTATTTTCCACTGCTTTTCGACACAAGTAACTTTATCTAAACAAAGAGATTTTATTTCCGGCATGGAATTTAGTTAAGATTTTCTGACTTAAAATTTCGATGTTTCATTATTCTGCTTAAATATAAACATGTTCTAACATCTAATTTGTAAGATAAAGTATAAAAAATATTAAAACGTCACTTAACTATCTGTGAAATTGGAACCCACAATAAGGTTCTTTTCTCAGGTAATGTCGAATATAGCATAATCCAAACGATTGTACGCACGATTACAAACTTTTTTGCATTCGCAAAAACGAGTTAGTAGGGTAATTTTAAAGTTCATTTTCATTGCTCTAATGAATGAATAGACTTGTTCCAGAACAGTCGGCGCTACCTAACCGCGTATTGAATATGTTGATAACGATCTGCAAATGAGTTTGTATTTGTGCTGATATTTGATTGACCGATATTTTATAATGGTATTAATTACGTGTACTATTACTAGTGATTTCGCACGCGTGGAATTAGCAAAAACTATTCATTTGTATTGATCAGTCCCGCGAACTATTTAATAAATAGATTTGTTAGGTAACAAATAAAATAACTTTTATACTTAAATATTCACCGTCACCGTAACCTCTACCGTCTACATTAGGAGACGGATGTTCTCATGCACATGGGGATGCATGACCCCAAAACGGCACACTGGTCAAGAGGCCGAGTAAACTCGTCTAGAGGTGGTGTAGTACCACAGGGTTTGTAGCAGGGACTTCGTTACCCTCGGGTCGCCTTATACTACACTTACGGGAAGATATGGGGTGGTTCTATTCTAAAACCCACCGACACCACAAGGTCAATTAACAATATAGCTTAAAGTTAATTAGAATACCTACAAGTCTTAATTTTATCTGCAACTCATCAATTTTCCGATACCAATTGGCGCGAAACTAATATTATTATTCCCTTTTCAGCTAATCGTTCTCGCCCTGGCCTCAGCCGCCGCTGCCGCCCGTTTGGACAACAACGTCTACCTCCCCCCCAACTCGCGATCCTCAAGCGGCGCCAACGCCGGTCTCCAAACTCCCGTGGGACAGTCACAGAATTTCGTCTCAGCTCCCAGCCAGAACCAGGCTGATATCCTAAGATACGACAACGAGATCAACGAAGAAGGATACCATTATGCTTATGAGACCAGTGATGGAACGAAAGCTGAACAGGAAGGTGAGTGAAGTTAATATGGCTAGTTAATCATCTTTTTTTTTTCTTATATGGCAATAGCGCAATTAGCGCATTGTGACGTGAGTTTTCTTCGTAATTTACAATTTCAAAGTCGAAACGATTGAACACATCCCGTCATTAAGTAAGTCAGGGGTCGCTCAGTAAAGTGATAGTAGGTTTACTGAGGACAGAAGAGGACTCCTTGGAAGCACACGAAAAACACAGTCCTATGCTTTTATTTGATTATCACGAACATTACCATTGATTATCATTGTTTCACCGGCTGTGTGACATGTGGCACCGTTCTGTTGGAACCACAGATGATCGAGGTCCATATCTTCCAATTGGTGCCAAAAAAACTCCTGTAGCATGTTCCGATACCTCTCTATGCCTACCTGAATACCGATACCTAAAAAAATGACCCTATGATCCCGCTGAACCAAAAGTCACACCAAACTGTAACTCTTTGAGGATGCATCCGTTTTTAGTGAATCTCATGAGGATTCTCCAAGGCCCTGATACGACAATTTTGCTTATTGACGTATCCGTCAAGGTGGAAATGGGCCTCGTCACTAAAGATGATTTTTTCGCCATAATGATGGTCCACTTCATACTGCTCTAAAATTCATACTGCGTTCCTCTTCCGTGTAGCGTTCCACGTTGACTAATTGCAACTGCCATATGTGACATCTATATACAAATCAGAGTTGCCAACTGCTAAACAAAAAAATGACGCGAAATTTAAATCCGGCGCTCAATGTAATGAATGTAATATATATGCAATGAAGCTTTTTGAGACAAATTCTTAAAACGCATTACCAGACTCAGGACATCTATTTATATATGTACTATATTATTTATAATTTATTGTTATATTTAAATGTAAATATGAAATATTTTTTAAGTAACTTGTTACTTCACGAAACGCCTTGTCTAAAAAGATATTAAAATAATGGTAATAAAACTTACTTTAAAATGGCTTAGATCACGATTATTTTTGACAAATCAGTCTCCATGACGTGTAATGTCGTTGTAATATTTAGAAAAAAAATCATTCGATAATGCTCGCCGTAAAAATCATAATCATTACCACATTAATGCAATCTATCGTACGACCTATCATGCGAGATCTTCATTTATGTATTTCAAGTGCGAATTAAATGAAACTTTATATTAGTGGTGTTGATGTGATGAAAATATACACTTATATTGCGAAACCGATAACGAAAGAAAATATCATAGTTTATGTTCATTTTCATTGTTTTTTTATTTATTTTAAATTTTTTCACTAAGCTATGATTTGAGGCTTATCAAAAAGCTGTGAATAGGCTGGCAGCTCACTAGCCAAGCCTAGCAGCGCCTAGGCAAAGGCTTCCTCTCTCTTAGGCCTACATAAATTACGAAAATGTAATTTTAAATATGCTTACTTTTTTACGGAAACTAGATGCTAGTTAATGATGATGATAAATAAATCCTGATCAATTATTATGATACAAATACTGATTAATATGTTTTAATTACATAGCTTGTACCATTCGTCTTGTTTAAATTAATTCGCACATATTTTCGCTATTAAGTTAGAGAAACTGAAACCGATGCAAAGTTTACGTATTACGAGGCGTTTGCATGTTTCGAAAGCGAATTTGTTACACCCCTATTTTAAATTATATAATCAGTGAATATCTAAAACCTTTGAGAACAATTCACGTCATTTCAACGAAACGAATCAGTCCCGTACAAGTCATAACACCTTCTATTGAAGTCTAAAGATATTATATGGTTGCGATGGAGACATTATTGACAAGCTATAGAAAACAAAAGGTTAGGGAACAAAGCATTTTAAAGCTCAGATTATTGCATAACATTAAAATGTTCTGTAATTTCTATAGAAAAAATTAGGGTCAGTCACACCTCAATTGCACATTTTTCACTATGAAATGTTTCATTTTTCGAGCTAGAAACAAAAATAAAAGAAAACCGCAATATGCAGCACGAACGAAAATACCATTGCGAGGGGAGGTCCAAAAGTTTCCTGCCTGACAAAGAAAAAGGACACTTTTTCTTTGTCAGTCATTCTTTGTTTGTCTTTTCTTTTCTTTGTCTTTGTCAAGTTCATGAAACTATTTTTATTTTTCAATATAGTCTCTCCGTCTATTTGAACACACTTTTCGGGTCGTTTAATTAGCATTTCTATCCCAGTATAAAAATAGTCAGAAGTTTTGTCTTCAATATGGGCGAAAACCGCAGCGGTCACTTCATCACGCATACTTGAAAGAAGTTTTGGCACCCACCTCGCACTAACTTTATTCATATGAAGATGTTCATGAAGAATCCTAAGGACTGTAATTTTTGAAAATCATGTCCTTGCTGCTATTTCTCTCGTCTTCAGCGGTCGGTCGCTCAGAACTTCTTCTTCCACTAATTTGATGTTGTATGGAGTGCCTCAACGAGTCGACAGGAGCGAGGGTCCTGAAATGTTGAGATATTGTAAATCAAACTTTTTTATTTGAGTAGCTGTCCCTTTTGCTTCTTTGGGTACTTCTTTCGATGCTGCAAATCTTTGTGAGTCTTGGGTCTCTTTCACTTTCACATAGATTTAATTACTGACATGGACTTACTCACTAACATAGGTACATTTAAATACTCACTGATATAAATATTTCTACTAACATTTTATGGATCAACTACTCTGACTGATGATGATAGTCTTAAAACCTTGAAATGATACCAAAACACTATATACATCACTACATCATGAACTGCAGTAATTCGATATCATTACTTGCTACGAACTGGTATAAATCACGTTAAGTCAAACCAAAAAGGCAATCACTGTTGGCTATAAACCTGGTTAAACAAAGGTTAATGTTGAGTGCTCGTTAAGTTAAGAAAAATATTTAGTCGTGATCCAACAACACCGTTCACTTATGCCATTGCTAAAGAGTGCAACATTCTAGACTCACGCATCATCTAGGACGCGGTGTAATACTAGCATAGTTCGTCGGACTCACGTCCTAAAAATTCGTTTGAGACTGAAAATGTAAATATACTCATCTAATATTACTCTAAATATACATACGAGTATATGCTTTTTGTTAAATTACTTTATAATTAATGCTATTTTTTTTTCTAATTATTATTATATTTTGAGGGAAGATAAAGGAAGTGTTGGATGTTAAAAGAGTTATGGGAGAGATGTGTATAAGAACAGCACAGGAATGAGGAATATGGGGGCGAAAGGAGGCTGATATACTCAGCAGGGGATGGAAGCAAACTATAAATGATGGTGATGATTTTCTATTTCATTTCCTAACTATTGTGCTATATTCAAAGCATAAAAATTTGAATGTTTATTAACTTATTTAAGGGGATAAAGGGGTCTCCTTATACCACTATAACTACTTTACTCTCCATCCCACGCATCCTCCCCAATGAGGAATGAGAGGTGTATACAATTAGGAAAATTTTTCGTTCTGTTATACTCCCATAATTCCTTTCCAACGCTTTTTCCAAATTCTTTTTCCTAAATAATCAACGATAGGCGGAGCATCTGAGAACATGCCATTGGTCATTCTTGACAAATATTGAGATAAATCGTGAATCTCCGGGAGCTATTATGTCCACTTGCGAGCAGATGTACTGCCTTCTTCCCTGCCATCCTCTTTCTATAAAAAGATGTCTATAATCAAATAGTTATTCGGCCAAGAAGCAAAGCTGAGACCTTCCATTCAATGTGAAATTCCAGGAACGAATCATATGCATAAAATAATTCCCACTAAAAATATTTAAGGAGGAATTGTAATCACTTTTAACTGCACTTCGCGCTAAGAAATTGAATTCCTCATTATTGCGTAACGTCTATTTAGTAGTAAATCTATCACGACTCGAACAGACAGTCCACCGTCCCTTGTGTGGTCTATTGATCAATCACCCAGCATTCATCGATCGCAATCAATCATCAAACAATCACTACCGCAAACAATGTCATTACTGCAATCTACGTTAAGTGTGTACGCCTTTAATGTAATAAATATTTATTGGATTAATTTCTATCCTAATAATAACACAGTAGGCAAAAAATCTGAAGAATTTGTTATTCAATAACTGTCCTCACGCTAAGTAACGTATTTGCTATTAATTTGTACAGTCAATAGCAGAAAAAAGTATGTAGTTTTACGAAAAGAATTGCTAAATTAAATTGAAATGATTGAAAACAAACCAACATTTTCACCGTTTCATGATTTTCACCGTCGATCTGATGAAAATCCCTATTTGCTTATCTCCTCTTTCCGTACTGGGTTTTACGTCCCATTATGTCGCCATTCAAGGCTAAAAGAAACTCTGAAACGAGCTCCCCATTCACATTACAAAAGCTCGTAACAAGCATTCCTTCAATAGTTGCTCCGCGATCATTACATACCATAATACTTGCGTTCTCTTTCTATTTTCTTCTCTCTCGTTTTTTTATAACTCATTTCTTCACTACGCTCTGCAACTACTTTTGTACTTCCGTACTTTGTCAAATGCGTCTCCTTATTATCAGGTATTAATTGTTCTTTTATATATTTATTATTAATATATACTCGTAAATATATCATATATATTTATGTAAATATAGATTTTTTATATTTTGTTTTTTTTTAGATTTGTGATTTATTTAGATTTTTTTTATTCATTTTATAGGTATTTGTTACTTTATTTAGTGTTATGTAGGTATATATTTTTTTTATATTATTCACTTTCCTTTATAATCCATGTATTTTTATTGTTAAATGTGCACCCCGTTTGTGATTC
The DNA here is from genome assembly GCA_914767545.1 of Sesia apiformis. Classification (NCBI taxonomy): domain Eukaryota; kingdom Metazoa; phylum Arthropoda; class Insecta; order Lepidoptera; family Sesiidae; genus Sesia; species Sesia apiformis. The sequence continues at coordinate 2,757,537 of OU611964.1, forward strand.
TCCGTATACTTAAAGATTGACTGGTAGAGAATGCCTTAAGGCATTAAGTCCGCCTCTTGTACAGTGTTTGTCTACAATAAAGTATAAATAAATAAATAAACCTTGCAATACAATCTTATTTTCTCAACTTATCCTTAATAACTGTTAAGCTACACCTTAAAATTTGTTTACGACTTAATACTTTATTAGATTACAAAGTAGTATGAAACTACTATGTTGTAGTACAAAGTAGGACATTGTGTATGAACTTCTTGACTTTGGTTAAAAAAAATACAATACTTATTTCGTTATTTCAAAGTTATGTTTAATATAGCAATACCCTGAGTTATAAGATAAAATAAAAAAATATAACGATTCCGGAAATTTCAATTGGCTATGTAGGTTTGCGAATCGTAAGAAAAAAAGGAAGGCTTGTATTTTGGCCTAGTGTTTAGTGTTTAGGAGGGGGAGGATCCAATAGCCGCTGGGCGCACTCGGCTGCCCTCGTTACCCGTCTCACACAGAAGACTACCGTGAAATATACTGCATTTCCCACTTTATCTTATTCCCCTATGTACGTACCATGTTTCAGAAGTCAGTGAGATATGACAGCCCAATCCCATTCCATCCTATACTATCCCTGCTCATTTTTCCAACCGTTCCTCTAAATCAATTAGTACATCTTCAAAGGCAGGCAGCGCATTCGGGAGTGTGCCAACGTTTGTCATTGTGGATTGAAGTTGGACGATAGTCCATGGACGACAGTATCCACTTACCACCAGATGGATTGTATGCTCGTCTGTATGCATAAAAAAGCATATATACCTTCTTCATATGAAAAAATCCTAATAATTGTTAACTCTCTAAAATCGTAATATAGTATAAGTCTGTGCTATAACTCGTTAGTTTAACTTCGTAACACGCTGTAATATTCCAAATAAATCTGTAATAGCTAATTTTAATACAGCTCTAAATTTTTACGACCCCATCAGAACATCTCTGTGCAGTTTATGACAGATTTAAATTCATTCTTTATTAAACTTTTAAACTCATGTCGTAAAACCTTACCCAAGTCATGTTTTAAAATATAATTAAATCCGTGATGCACGCTCTGTGACCTAACTGGTTTCGTTGCTTCACTTTCGCGTTTTCCGTGTTGCATTGAAAAGAAAATAAGGTTACTTTCCTCCGTGGAGTTTATTGCGGATTCTGAGATAACGTTCCTTTGCGTAATATATTTTCATATTATGTAGTTGGCATATTTAGATCTTATTTGAATTTTTTGAATTACTTTTGAATTTTAAGTTTAAGTAGGCATACATTAAGGACTCTATATCAAACTTAGTGGGTGTAAACTTAGTAATGTAAGTTGTGTAACCATTTTTCAACATATCAACTATTTTCTAGTTCCACGGTTTAAAATTTCGAATAGTTGTGTTTTTACATTGAATGCAAAGATATTTATTTAGGATAAATGAGCGGCAAACGATCGAAGCAAAAATTCAAAAGTGGATTAGGTTCACTCGTGACAATGAGAAATAGCGAAACGGAACTCCGATGACAATCTTGGTGCTTCAGTTATTCCAAAATAAGTTGTTTGTTAAACATGATTTAGTATTAGTATTTAGTTCAATTAGTATTTTTTGTTACTCGTTTAAATGCAAACCTTTATTTAGTACTGAATTTTTTCTCTGAATTCAAAAAGATAATGGACAAAAACTATCTACTTAATATTTCAAATTTCAGTCCGCATTAAACTTGCGAACGTCGACTTTTCCCGCCATTAGTATTAGACAACTATTTCTAGTTCATTTGTACTTATAAAAGTCACACTAATTCTGTTCACAGAACTAATGGGATAAAAAGTCTCACTATTTCCGCTTACAGAACTACACCACAAAACTACTGTGAATAAAGGAATATCACTGCATAAGCCTCTTAATTACACAATCGTAAACATTTTCCATTTTTGTTCAGGTCGCGTGATCCCCGGCGCCACCCCAGAAGACGGCTCGCTCCAGGTGCAAGGCTCATTCTCCTACGTCGGAGACGACGGCCAGACCTACTCCATCTCATACACCGCTGATGAAAACGGCTACCACGCTGAGGGAGCCCACCTTCCGACCCCACCTCCTATCCCCGAGGAGATCTTGAAGAGCCTGCAGCTCACCGCTGGCGGTAATGGAGGTAAGAATTAATCGCATTTTTAAAGCCACTGTTTCACCCTGAGCCACCGTCTCCTATTATCGATAACGTCCATGTGAATAAATTAACCAATGAAATCGGTATTTTAACTAAATAAGCAGGGAATTGTTTAAGCGGTTTACAATCTCTCACTGACAGGAAAAACGTTCCGTCCCTCTACGTGTTCTAGCTAATTCTACGAGTGTTCTACGAGAAACCTGAGCTTGGAATTATATCGACATAATTCTTCTTTAGAACATTCCCTGTTGTAGAGGCTGAAACCTGAGCTTGGAATTATATCGACATAATTCTTCTTTAGAACATTCCCTGTTGTAGAGGCTGAAATTTGAGCTTTGAATTATATCGACATAATTCTTCTTTAGAACATTCTCTGTTGTAGAGGCTGAAACCTGAGCTTGTAATTATATCGACATAATTTTTCTTTATAACGACATAATAATGTACTAACGACATAATGTTCTAAAGAAGAATTATGTCGATATAATTCCAAGGTCAGGTTTCTCGTCATCCGCATTTACTCGACATTTCACGCAAAGTGAAGCCCAACGTACGATCTGTCAAAATTCCGTTATGCTTCGATATGAATTTCTTCAAGAAAGCTGTAAATAATATTACACGTGTAACACCCGCATCCACTCTGGTGTTACACGTGACCATAGGCTGGTGCCCATACCACCTTGTAGGCCCTATGCCCGTCTGCCTCCATTCCAAAGGATACTTAGCTAATATAATTAGAAAAACGCTAAATGAAAATAAAAGAGATCTCAAGCAGCAAACGTGCAAATTATAATAGATACCTACTTTTAAGAGCATAATTATTTGTTTAACAATACCTACCGGTTTATAATGTTCAATATAACTTTATAAGTTAAGAGCCGAGGATCGTGTGTGGTCTATATCCAGCAGTGGGGAGACATTGGCTGATGGTATGGTATCGTATAAATTTAGGACCAAATTTCTTTAGGAACGATTCACAAATCTCAATGAATTTATTGTGTTGGTGACGTCTCTCTCAAAGCCGTAGATCAAATTAGTGGGTTAGAGTTGAATCAAACCGGTAGATATAGCTAAAATGTTATATTGACATCAAAAATTTGAGAACCATTCTAAGGTAAAACGAATTAATATCGATTTATACCCGAGAAGCCGAAACAAAATATTCATTTGGACTTAGGTTTAAAATTAAAGTGACCTGCCATCCTTGATTTTCTGCATTCCCTTTAAAAATCTTATAGCAATAAGTGTCTTATCCAATACACATTGCATAATATCTCTTCAGGCATTTTCGCTTACTTTTATATTTATACTATTGCACTATAAACTATTATACTATAAAATGTAATATGACTATTACAGTTTATACGAATGTATCTCTTATTACAGGTCAATACGACAACAAGAAGAGCAGTTACGACGCTGACGCCGGTTACCAATAAATAAACATAAGTGCAACTAGTTTTAAATAACCTTGTCAGATGCATATTAACTACTTACTTGTATTTTTTTTGTAAATTTTCGTAAACAATAAGAAGTTAATACGCGCCTGATGCTCAGTGGCCAGTGAGTGTTCAAATATATCGTTATCGTTAATTTTTGCAATAAATTTGTAAATATTTTTTATATAAAATAATAATATTAAGTAACACGTGTACTTAGTTTTATTTTCCTTTTAACACAAAACTTTAATCTACCCATAAGATTTATCAAAATACCTATATTATTTCAAAAACCAAATGCAATTAATAAACGCCTAACCATTTAGTCTTAGCAACGAAAGTGCGATAAACTAGAATAAGTGAGCGCCAATGAACCCCTGAAGACGTAATGAGTGTTAAACGCTCATGAGCGTTATAGTCCAAATTTTCAACATTTGATGGGCATTAATAAAACTTTGAGTTTTTTTTATTTAATTTTGAAATAAATGTTATTTTGTCCTGGAGCGTTCAGCGCTCATTTTTACACAACCAAGGGAGTATAATGGTGTGAGGGAATTCTCTTATTTCATTACACTTCCTACTCCATGGGATGAAATGGGACATTAGTGGATACGCACAAAAGACATTAATTTTATCACTGCTTGGGAGAGACCTATATCCGGCAATGGAGACATAGGCAGATGGTGTGGTATGAAAATAAATACCTAATGGATTATTGAGTACGACGAAATGGAGACAAACCCAAAATGACGATAAACGGAGGATATCGATAACTATTACTAATATTTCAATCATAAAAATATCAAACATGATGTCATGACTTCAAAATGATCATCATCTCACAGACCTTGATGCAACAATTTGTGACATATAATTGCTATAGTTCGCGCGCTTTCCGACTGTTAATTGACTTTGCGCCTTTGTGTAATGCAATAAAGGTAATTATTCCTTATTTAAAGTGTCTGAGTATTCGAGTGCCACCTATAAGATGTATTACAGTTAATAATTTAGATTGATTTGAATGTAATGAAATATGGTACCATAAGAAGGTTAAGAAGATAGACGAGCCAGTGAGCGCATCTCAAAAATTATGCAATAAATTACATTTATTTCTTCCCCCAACGAGCTGAAATCGATCAAGTCTATGAGTCTCAAGGCTATGAGTAGATAAGTTTGACAATAAGATGTCTTAGGTATAGAAAGGTCATCGCCCTCCATTCCATCGATCAGCAACCACAATTGCCCGCTTTAATCCTTCCCCTATCCTGCCAGTGTATTTTAATACCTCAACAGACTTGTAATGCGTCCTAAGACTCCAAATACACCGCAAGGCGGCTGTGGGCCCATCTGTTCTAAATGCATTGAAATGTACCACACTCGTGCCACAATATATTTGGGGCCTTGACAACTTATTTATTAATCTTGAGTATAATTCATTCGCAAAACTTTGTTTATAATGTACAAAATAGGCAGCGCATTCGGGTACATACCACGTTTGTAATTCTGGACTGATGTTGGTATGTATCGCAGATGTCCTTGAGCGACAGTATCCAGTTACTACCATGTGGACTGTATATTTATCAGCCGCTCGCTCTATAGAAAAAAATATCTCATCGGTGATGAAGTGATTAATGATTCAAGCATAAAGATGGATTTTGAGATAAGTATGCAATCAACTTTGACTCACAGTATTGTAATAAGGACACGATGACAGACGACGATGTATATAAGCGGATGTCACGATTTATAAGTATGTAAAGTCAATTCAAGCTAAAGTGACAATGATCAGGTCATATTTACCGCAGGACCGGAATGGGGTAGAGTCATTGAATGGGGACTACGTAGCGGAAGCGAAGTGTGGGATACCCTTAATTTTTATTTTATTTATTTAATAAAGATACCCCAAAAATATATTCACAAAGAAATATAGATGAAAATAACACATACAGTTCAAACAGACGTACAACTACATTCACATGGAAATGATACTAAAATACCTATGCTCGTAATAATTACAATTTACAAAATTTGACTTACATGTTAATTGTATTGTAATTTTGATTCATTTAATAAATTTATATTTGGCCATATAAACCGACGACTTGAATAAATTTGTCGGTATAGAAATCCCAACAGGCACTCTAGAAAGTTGCTAATTCGAATAGACTTTTTTTTGACTATCCGATAACCGATAAATGTGTCCTTAAATGGAGGTCACCAAGAAAAATCTAGTTGTGTGGAGGCAACATACCGGGAAGCGTCATGCGGAACGCCCTCTGGTTAACTGAACCGGACGACTTCATCTGGATGACTTCGACTTCATCTAGCTGAAGTTCTGGCTGTATGAGATGAGCTGAGGATCGTGTGTAGTGGCATGATATCCAATACGAGTGAATATTTTTTTTACTTTTTTCCTTGTTACGAGAACAACGTCTAGTGCTATAAAAATAGCAACACAAAAGAGAAACTGCAATAATACACAATGAATTGTCTGTTCTTATCATTTTCAGGAATTACTAATGCAATGTTCTTTTTAATTTCGCTACAATTCTTGAAAGAGGACAAATTGTTATGACATTAGGTACATATTCCATGAATAATTATAAGCCTAAAATATACTTAATACTTAATATACATATATGTATGTTTATAGCTACAAAAATGACTTCATAATATATGGGAGAGGGGAGCGAAAAGAGCCGAATGACATTTTGCCATAAACAATACAATAGTATTGACTACGACAAAATGTTATTCAACTTATTCTACAGAACTTGATTTTTTTTGGTTAATTTGAACCATTTTTAACTTGTTGTTGTAAAGTGCGCTGTAGGCATAACTAATTTATTGTTAGTAACTTACTATTTCTGTTAATCCGTGAATTATAAATAATAACTTTCATTATTAAAAAAACACATTCAGTTCCAAATCTCATTGAGTTCCAAATCTCACCTTACATCAATTTAGATTTAGTATATCTTGACATCATCATTATATTAATTTATGTTCTATATACTTTTAATTTTTTTCGCTCACTATAGCGCAACTTCTACAGTGAGTTGTACGGTTTTCATTTGAATAACTTTCCTAGCACACCGATGTAATACGTCACAACCTGTAGTAATAAAATTATATTCGTTTAATACCTACACTTAATTAATTAACTTGAATGTAGTTTTTAATTAATAAAGACAGAACAAAAAGGATATTTTCGAAAGGCTTATTTTATACATAAACGAAGAGCAAAAAAAATATTTTTGTTCTTCGTTTAAGACTTCGTTACTTAATTCACGATCAACGATACAATTTATTTTTGAATTTTAAATAATTTTAAATTACTAAGAATATCATCACAAAGTCGACGAAGTTTCGCCTCGCGGTACACCCGTTTCTCTGTTGACACCAGAGAGCCTAAAGCTAACCCACCTTTAAATTTGCTACCATTCGATTTGCTGCCCATTTAATTATTTAAATTTTCGAAACATTTTAAACATTAAATTTATCATGTCGTCGGGCCCACGTTTGTTTCTTATTTTACAAAGCTCAAAATAGACGTCACATGGCACACACCCCGGGGATCGGTGCATCGAAATATCAGCTGGACCCATTTAACTCTACTCAAGGGCAGTATGTTTAAATTATCAAAAGTCCCACTCATACACGTGGTTTAGAATCGCTCAGTCTTTTACAGGGGCAGAGTTTAGTTTACTCAAAGTTTTGGGGCATGTTTTGAGGAGCAATTCAATTTGATGAACTAAATTTTTTCACCGTTGGACTTCACCATTGATGACTAAGGCGCGGATCATCCACACTTCCGTGTCGAAAAGCCTCTGCGAACAGTCCCCACCGTACTCTTCAAGAAACTTTATACCGCGAATCTAAAAAGAATGAATTAAATTACCGACACAATTAAACTTACTTGGAACTCTTCAAGAAAGGATAGAATACTAATCTGCAGGATCAGCGGTGGACCGCGACCAGCGGTGAACGCTTACCACAAGGTGGTTCTACTGCCCGTCTGCCAACTCTTGATTAAAATAAGGAACCAAATACATATATTATTTTGACCCTGTATAAATCAACAATTAAAAGACATATGAACATATGAAAGACAATTAAAAGTGACAAGTAATAATAAGTGTTCAAAAAATGACATATTATTATGTTTACGAAGGTGCCAAATTTCATATAACTACTTTATGTTACGTTTAACATAAAGTACTTAACTATTTTTAACTACTACTGTAACTACTACTGTACTAACTACTGTTAACTACTTTTACGTTATCTACTTTATACGTTATGGTCTGCGAGTAGGCGATGCGCGTGGACGAACCCGCGAACGGTTCGATCTTAGTAAAAACATAACAGTAGATTATCATCATGAAATCATCAGTTTTTTATAAAAAAAAATAAGGTATTAATTAACTATATTATCCGTCTGATGGTATGTAGGTACTGTCGCCCATGAACAAACGTGGAGACGCTCCCATACTCGTATAGAATAAAAGGATTGGATTGGAAATAGGAAATACAACGAAGTAAGGAGTTTTTCTCATCCCTTACACTACTCAATTAATTACCCTTGGGGAAATGATGGCATTGGGAGTAAATAATATAGGTAATAGTAAGAAGTTACGGTTTGCTTATGTGCGTACCGCTATATAACGCATTCGACTAATCTCGGTCTCTCGATATTCTAGAATAGGTCTTACATCGACGAGGACGATGTCAGAGTGGAACTACTGTTATGTTTTTACTATGGTTCAATGATGCATCCCTAGACTATTATAGCACCGTGTATACCACGGAATTTAGTGAGGTAAATCACTCATCAGTGATGTAGACTATGATCTATCCTAATACAGTATTAGTAGGTAATAGCACTGCCTAATTACTGTCTAATATTTTATTTTATTAGTACTTTTAGTATATTATTATAATCATATTTTTATTATTATTATTACACTAAAAACTTTTATTGATACATCTAAGATAGTAAATTTTGCAAAGAGAAAATTGGCATTCAAATAACACTGGTCTACAATGAAAAAGTATTCGAAATAATTTTAACTAATTTCTACTTAACTACCCATGCTGAATACAAATTGACAAGTAAAAGTCATTTATTAGTTTAAGTTTTTGCGATACTTGACATTTTCCGAATTTAATGATTCTACCCTCATTGAACTTGATAATGTTGATATATATTTACTTAGTCGGCATCGAATGTTAAAAATATTGTGTTTTAGTGCTCTGTATTACTAAGTGATAAAAGTGTTAAAAGTGAAAAAATAATTATATTTTATAGCAAAATGTCTCGAAAATGTGTGAATAATCCCGACAATTTTTGTTAAATTTGTGGTGAAGTGATATTTAGTAAGCATAGGTGATCTATATCGCCTACAATAAAAAAAGCCTATTCTTACTATTTTAACGAAAACATGAAACACAAGGATAAAAGCTGGGTTCCACATTTCTGCTGCAATCCGTGTGCTACAGGTTTGAGAAATTGGCTGAGTGGCAAAAAAACATCATTTCGTTTAGCAGTGCCAATGCAGTGGCGAGAATCGACAAATCATGCAACTGCTTATTATTTCTGCCTGACCACTCATGTATTTGGAAAAGGTGTTTCTAAAAAAAAGAAGAATGCCATAGTGTATCCAAATCTACCATCGGTTACTCGTCCTCTGCCGCACAGCAATCTTCACCCGATTCCGAAACGTCCTAACATTGACGAAGATGAAATCACACTTACTTCACCATCAATTTCTTCAATGTCAGAGTCAATGAAAGAGTCTTATGAAAGTATGAAAACCCTTCTGCTGCGGATTAAGCATGATGAACACCAATAGCAAATCTGCGGGTATTTGAAAGTCGTAGCTCTGCTGCTTGGACTACAATTAGGCTACACGAAATTGTGTTGCTTTATATGCCAATGGGATAGTCGTGATAGAAAAGAGCATTATACAAAAAAGGTGTGGCAGATACTTCAACCTGGGCAAAAAAATGTTAAAAATGACTCTTTAATTAACCCACAAAAAGTGTTACTTCCACCATTGCATATAAAACTAGGGCTGATGAAAAATTTCGTAAAAGCAGTGAACAAAAATGGAGCTGCTTTTCAATACCTTCGCCAGAAATTTCCAAAATTAAGTGAAGCTAAGGTCAGGGAAGGTATATTCGTCGGTCCTCAAATTAGAAATTTATTTAAAGATGATAACTTTGACTCGGTTCTAGAAGGTAAAGAAAAAAAGCCTGGGACGATTTTCGCCTTGTCGCAAAAAACTTCTTGGGAAATAAGAGGAGTGACAACTATGCTGAACTTATTGAAAATATGTTATCATCGTTCCAAAAACTGGTTTGCAACATGTCCTTGAAAATCCACTTTTTACATTCTCATTTGGACTTCTTTCCGGATAATTGTGGAGCTTTTAGCGATGAACACGGGGAGCGCTTCCATCAGGGCATCGTAAACATGGAAAAACGGTATCAAGGCCATTGGAACGTTTCAATGTTGGCGGATTATTGCTGGACTGTTTGTCGAGATGTTACAGAAGCAGAATACAAGAGGGCAGCGAAAAAACCACGTCGTAATTCTAATAATGATTAAAAAAACTGTATAGTTTCTGTTATTTTTTGCAAAAATCGTTTAATTTTTTTTCTAAAAAACGAAAACTAATTTTAATATATATTAATTATTTTTGTATTCAGCACGTGAAAATAAATAAAAAAAGCTACTTTACATGAAGAATACTTTTTTAAAGTCAAAATTTGTAGACCAGTGTAATTAGGACATATCTTTGGACATTTAGGAATTAGATGGAAATGAATGTATTTGGAAAATGGATACGAAATGATCCTAATCGAAAGGAAAAAGAAAACTTCTGAGACGGGGCAAGGGATAAAGGCCGTGCTTTAGCAACTATTACTCTGTTTTTTTTATTTATAATAATACGAGTATTATACAGTCTTTTTTATAATCATGTACCCTATTCCATAATATCAAGAGTCAGTTTAAATGACCTAACACTATATGTATGTCACTAAAAATTGCATCCGCATATTATCTTTAACCTTGAAACGTTTGAAATGTGTTTACTTAAAATTTAGCAAAACAGTACCAAAAGTCTAGAATATCTTGAGGTCAAAAGATTAAAAAAGATAAATAACTTTTGCGTAGTTCTTGCATTTTGTAAGAATATTAGGTATTGAAATATTCTTGTAATATTGTAGTAAGTATACTGAGCCACATGATTTTTTATGCCTACAAAAATTTTCAAACTTATTTAGCAAAATTTGGAACATTAATTACACTTTACATTACAAATTACACTATTGTTTTTTTTTTATTTTACGTTTTTTTTAATTAAAAAAATCTCACGAGCTACCTATTAGTGTTAAGTACTTTATAGTCTCGAAAAGATAACCACTTACCTATGTGTATTTATGTCCCACGGCTTGTGGAAGCCATCCTGGTAAGTCAAAGAGAGTTGGGTTGCCGCCTACCGATATGAGGCGTTGTGTCTTTGTCCATTTATAATCCGGAGGACACGTGTAGGATGCTGAATGGTAACTGCTATGGATGAGAGCAATAATTGAACTGTATTCAGAATAATTACACATACACACACACATATTTACCTGAGTGTTACACATGCTAAGCCAATAGTCCAAATTATCTATTTTGACAATAAGCTTTATTTATATGTGTAATACTTTCACATCACAGTTTTGCGATGGATTTTTTATTCATAAATTAATTAATTAATTAACAAATATTGGATGGGCCTCAAATACCTATCTCTTATGTAGGGTATCGATTTGATAGATTGAATGACATAATCGAACAGTAAACAATTTCCTATTGTGTTTTATTTACACACAATAAATGTCATGATACGATCATAATACTTAGTTACGGCTGATTGCAGTGCAAAAATGATACAGTCCACAGTAGCGACTTTTGTAGACTAATCCGTCTAAAAATGAGCGCTTTGTGCCGCATGCAGCTTATGCTGAGACTGATGCCCTTTTTTTCTCGTCAAATATGGCAATGGTGCAATTAGCATATTCTGCCAGTGTCAAGTTTTGAAACACTTCAAAGTTATAGTTGAAAAGTCAAAGTCTTCAAAGTTAACAATTTCTCCAAGTCCAAAACGTATCCTGTCAATGTCCAGTGTCGTTGAAGTAAGTCGAGAGTCGCTCAATAAATTGATCGTAGGTTTACTGAGGACAGAAGAAGACTCACAAACATTACAAAAAACACTTCGAAGTTTAATAAAGTATCACTATTAAAACACAAAACGCTACACAATTTTTACAATTAAACAAAAACTCAAATTCGCTTCACGAGTTCCCGCCAAAAAGGCCGACGGATACCCTTGCGACACACATGAGACGGCGCAGTTTTATTACCTTGTTATTTTATTATTATAATTTGTTTTGCTGTCGTTTATATATGTTTGAGACATCTTAGAATTGGAAATTGTAATGTATGCGATCACTTGTGTATACGAAATAAAATCTATCTGTCATATTTGGCTAAAACTATATATGGGTGAATAAATGACGGACTTAAAATGATCCACTTACACGTGTTATAATAACTAAGAACTTACAGGAGACTGAAAGTACATCGTGCACTGCATACACAAGTTATGTCTTGCCACAGAAAGCTAAAAAAACAGAGACGTCCAGAGACGAGAGAACTACATATAAAACTATAAACTAGATGAAACGTTTTTAGCTTCTTCGAGAGAAACAACTGAACTGATTTTGAACCCTTTACCAATGTATTACGTATACGCTTTCTTAACATATACTCCAACATATCAATATTATTTTTCTCCAATATATCTATCATTGATGACGCAGACGAGGCCGTAGCCACTCCTAAAATTTTAGTGCCAATTATTTCTATTGTGATTCGGCAAATGTAATCTCAGAGCAGACACTCTGAGATCACACTTTGAGGCCTACTTTTAGCCTATGACATGACTATGTCACGATCAATGTGTCTTGACAATTTAAACCAGCACTTGCCTAAATCACAATTATGATAGACCGTTAGGTTCGCAAACCAAACAGTATATACGGCGTCGAGAAATTATACCATTTATCTGTGTGAAGAAATGTCTGGATTATGAGGGCAGAAGTGGTGGTCAGGAACCGCCCATGCCCTGGGAAATGAGTCTTATACATTATTCTTATCCACACATATAGGTATATACATAGGATTTTTACATTTATACATAGAACTCCAGCAGGTTTACAAAGGAATGGAACAATGAAAACGTTGACTATTTTCAATAAGTTTGCAATGGAATATTAGAAGTGTACTAAAAGATAAAATAATCGACCCAGTAAAATTATAAAGATTTCTTAGTTTCTTCTTAGAATTCTAGAAAGTTGTATCTCTGTCCTACAAAAAAGAAAGAAGTATCATTTATTTGTACATATACACCACACACAATACGGAAAATTTAACATACGGACATGAATAAAAGGTCTCGTGTAGCTGTATATCGACATAATGATCGGCAGCTCAGCATATATGTATGTATATGCTGCAATACCAAAGAGGATCACCGCGCAGATTTTCAGCTAAGAACAGGAAAATTTGATTGGGTGTAAAATGATAGCCTTAAAAAAATAGAATATAATAAAAGACCAACAAGAATAAACAATAAAAACACAACAGATGAATGAATGCTATATACAAATAGATACTAATTTGTCCTACGGATTTTTTTATAATTAGGTATAGAAATTAAAGGAAAATTAAAAATAATAATCACTATATTATTAATATTTAATAATATTGTAAAAACCCAGTTCCAATCAGTACCTAACCGTTGTTCGTAAATTTACGTATTACTAGTAAAATTTCGCATTTGACTGATAAATATTTATTTATATACGGCTGACTGTACGTACATTGATTCATTCACATAGTGCACACAGTTCTGCGACCGACATATAGTAATTGGCGGTCTGTGCTTAGTTCATATCTAAGTTTAGTTAAACTTTAAGCACTGGAACAGAGAGGAGTGCAGTGACAATGAAATCGTGCTTAGTGCTTATCTGGTTAATTGTTTTTAATATAAGTAAGTGTGAGGTAAGTGTCCTCTTATGCAAGTGATGTAATTGAAGCTAACAATTCTAAGGACGCGATTCGTAGATGAATTGGCAGTATTGTTGGAACCACACAATATAAAAGTGATATAATATATGAGGGGTATTTTTTGGCGGGAAACTCGACAAGTGAAGCTGCATTTTTGTTTGATTATTGTAAAAAATCGTGTATTAGGCGTTTTGTGGTTTAATAGTGATAGTTTATTAAACTTTAAACTTAGTGCGTGGTGTTTGTGATAATCAAATAAAAACGTGGGACTGCGTTTTTCAAGGAGTCCTCTTCTGTCCTCAGTCCTACTATCACTTTACTGAGCGACTCCTGACATACTTCGACGGGACTGGACATTGACAGGATACGTTTTAGACTTTGAAATTGTTAATTACGAAGAAAACTTGACACTGGCAGAATATGCTAATTGCACCATTGCCATATATAAAGAGAAAAAATACATGAGGAACCTAGGATCAAAAAGTGATATTTACACTTTTCCATTTTTGTCAGAAAACAAACCGAATTTTTTATCAAAATGTCTCGGTCTATTAAAAATGACACTTTTTAACATAAACTCTTGATCACTCGATACTACAAATATCGATCACTCTTTGTACAGAATTACACACCCTTAGGGCCAAATAAATTCAGATAGAAAAAAAGCGGTTCAGCCCAAAATTGCAAATTGATTCTAAGCTCTCACATTGTTTCTACAATATCTACTGAATTAAAATTTACCATAAATGCAAATCTTTGTAGGAGGGGAGTGCACGCTGAATTCCCACAACCGCTGGGCGCACTCTACTGGCCACGTTACCCCTCTCTCACAGAAAACTACCTTGAAATGTACTGCATTTCCTACTTTATCGTATTTTTCGTACATTCATTTGTACATTTCATTTGTCATTCTGGACTAATGTTGGCATGTACCGCGGATGTCTATGGAAGACAGTATCCACTTACCATCAGGTGGACTGAATGCTCGTCAGACACCTTTTTTCTATAAAAAAGGTGAAAATATGTTGTTTACTATCGTGAGTAGGTACGATTCTACACGTTTTTACAATCTTTTATTGTACGCATAGAGTTACAGACAGAAATAGAAAATCGCAAAAAATAAGTTGCGGTTTTCATTTCTGTGCAAAGTGTCTCTAAGGACTGTATCTCTAAGTAGCAATTAAACAAATTTGAACGGTTTAAATCGCGTATATTTAACATTATTTATATCCCGACGTTTCGAACACTTTGCAGTGGACGTGGTCACGGGGTGACACCCGTGACCACGTGACCACGTCCACTGCAAAGTGTTCGAAACATCGGGATATAAATACTGTTAAATATACGCGATTTGAACCGTTCAAAGTTGTTTAATTGCTATGTATAGTAATCGCGAAAACCTAAGAAAATATTGTATCTCTAAGTACCTAATATCTCTAACTGTATCCCTATTATCTGTATCTCTAAGGATACAGAATGAATCAAAATCGATCCAGTAGTTTTTAAATAGCGCATTACAGTGATCTATCGATAATAAGAGTACGATATCAGAATCATCATACTGGCCGTGGGTTAAAAGGCGACTATAGGATAACAAGCCGTTACCATAAGTCCTGGGGAACGACACCGCCACTAAAAGCGTGGCCTCGTGAACCTGCTTGGCCAGCGTGACAAACTGGCTATCAAATCAGGAATTCATAACCAGCACAGCAGTATTAATGATTACATAATCTATGGCAGTATCAACTAGATTAATCACTCTTTAATATTTGTCGGCTTCCTTCTCATGCACATTGGTTTGTGTATGAGGGATTATGGCCTTAAAACGGCTCGCTGGTCAATCGGGTTGGCGAGTCCACTCTTTTACAAATGCTGTAGTTCCTCAGATTTTGTGGTAGCGGCTTTCAATGACAAGCAAAAAAAAACTATTATTTTCTAAAAAAAATCCCTTTAATTTTACGCTATTGTAATTTTCGTAATTATATGATTTGATTTTTCAAATTATGGCAAAACATGTTGGACTCCAAATATATTAATTCAACACCTTTATATAGCATGTTTTTTGCAAATAACCATAGGACAATAATAGGACACATGTGTTGGGAGGGGGAGAGTGCACGCTGCAATCCAACAGCCGATGGGCGCGCTCGACTTGCCACGTTTCACCTCTCTCACAGGAAATTACCTTGAAATGTACTGCATTTTCCACTTTATTTTATTTCCCTAATGTACGTACGTGTTTCGGTAGTGAGTGAGATGTGTCAGAGCCCATTCCCATCCTATCCCTCCCCATTTTCCCCACTCTTTCTCGAAATCCATTCCTATATCCAAAGGTAGGCAGCGCATCCGGGGTCTTGCCAACATTTGTCGTTTTGGACCAATGTTGGCATGTATCGCGAATGTCTATGGGAGACACTATCCACTTACCATCAGGTGGACTGTATGCTCGTCAGCCACTCTCGGCCATTGAACAAAAAAACACTTATTCTTATTGTTAAGGTCAAAACGATAAGAAAAGAAAATAATAAAGAAATATATGCCATTTAAGATCTGTTTTTATGTTTTAAACCAATATTATAATGAGCGCCTTATTTCAATCCGGCGATACAAGAGAGCCTTGTATGAAGCGGATGTCTGCTCGTCCGTTTGTAGATATAATTGATTCAGGCACCGAATATAAAGACCAGAATTAACTAATTATAATATTAGTGATACCATCCATCCGATATATTTTATAGGAAGAAGGCGGCCAACGCGAATATAGTCCACTTTGTGGTAAGTGGTACACCGATCCAAAATGACGGACAAGACAAGACAAGATTTAGGAAAAGATTTGGAGAACATTTTAAGAAAATGGGGAAGTGTGTAGGATAGGATAAATTCTCGGGACATTCAAATCGAGATCTAAATTTATTAATACCTAATATTGACCTACTGTAGACAGACATTTCATAGTTATAATACTTTTATTTGACGATAGTAATGTTTTGACATTGTTATTATTTGAAATTATAATTATTAGTATTTTAATTAATTGTAACTATTTAGTATTAAGCTGGGAATTATTGTTTTTTATAATTCTAATCAATCACACACTTTAATATTATCATTTATCATTGACATTGTAATAAACAATTCCCATTGATCCTGATATGTAATGAACAATGCTATGATATTGCTATGTAATAAACAAGCCCTTACTTATTCTGAGTACTTAGACCTTATTTAGTCTTACGTGTGAAGACAGCTATGCTGATCGCTAACCACCGATAGAAGATAACGCCAGAAAAAATGTTACCAGTATTACAGATATAGTATATTAGCGTCTGTTCACTCGTCTACCTTATAAAAACATATTTTACTTAAACTAAAGGCCTCATTTAATTTCAGAAATCCAAGGAGTTACTATATTCAAAGGAATTCTCATCAATGGAATACTATACAATGCCTCACGAAATAACCATTCCTATTGTAATAAACGCGGACAAGGCTTTAAGAGACAAATTAATGGCCGAAAGAAATCTTAGAAGATTCAGAACGATGATCAAGAAAATTGTCCACGAAATGGAAGGCTTATTTCGGCATCCAAGTTTGAATCAGAAAGTAAATTTCAACTTAATTGACATAAATTTTTTGAGGAACCGATCGAACCTGCTCAAGATGGATGAGAACTCTTCCAGATATCTAGAGAGCTACTGTAATATACACAGTACAAAGAAGATAGCAAACAAGAAGTGGTATTATTCCATTTTGATAACTGGGTTGGACTTTTATTATGAAAATGCTGAGGGGCAAAAAGTTAAAAGTAGTACAGGTAAGGATTTACAAATTTGTGTTTTTTTTATTCAGTACTTACTGTGTTGCCCACGGCTTCGCTCGCTTTCTTCCAGACAGACTTTGACACCCCGTTTCGAACCTTTAAGTGACGAATTCAAAAAAGTTTTCTTAGCAAGTCTTTACGTCACAAACGGAGGTCCAAATTTCACCAAAATCATTCAAATTCACATAAATAATTCACCGCGTGGTGTCGCCCGGTTTCAGAGTAGCACCATCCCATTTCTTCCCGTGAGCCGTGGGTATTGTAAAAGGCGACTAGGGGATAATGAAGCGGCTACCACAAGCTCCGAGAAACTACTTAAAGAAACTTAAAGAGTAAACTAGCCAACTCGCCTGGACAGCGTGGTATTTCAAAACCATATAGGCCAGGTCCAATAGTGGATACTAAAAGGACTGGGTGTGTTATGTGTATTATTTTATGTATTCATCTGTTTCAACTCGGCGTTGATGAGTCATTCGGTCATGGCATTTCTCTATGTATATATAGACTACCAATTTATAAAGTTTCACAGCAGAACACTAGTTTCTCCTTGCTCTTCTCCTTGCGCCCTCGCAAGCTGCGCTTGCGCTTCTCTGTTTCTGGTCATAATTCACCACGTAAACCCAGTGAAGCTTGATAGATATTACACCTGCCCAATGCACGGGGGCATTTTCTCATGATGGTTTCCTTCATCATCTAGTTAACGATGACTAACAATAGGCTACTGGACTCCTTAGGAATGAGGATGAGGATAGGAGGATGCACGCTTTAATCCAACAACCGTTGGACGTACTCAATTGGCCCTATCAGTGTATCATTTTAACTCTAAATAAGTGTTTATTTACGAATCTTTCCAGGACGAGGGTACTTCAGAGGAATGTGCACTGCTAAAAAAAGCTGCACATTAGTGGAGTGGCAGCCAAAGAACATGGCGTATTTACTTGCCCATGAAATAGGACACAGGTGTGATTTTTATTTTTATAATTAATAATTTGTCATTTTAAATTTTTTAATTGCACTTACTCGGCGGTGAAGGAACCCTTCTGAAATCCGGATAATTGAGAATTGAAAAAATAAATTTGAGCATGATATATTGCACTGTGCCTACGTGGTGGATTACGAAACCGCCTAGTGATTTATTAGGGGAGGCCTGTGTTCTGCAGTGGGATGTTACAGGCTGTATTATAGAGGATACTGTGAACTTGAAGTCTCAAGAGTCTTAGTTTTTAATGTAATTTTTAACAATAATGCTTGGTGCTTGCTAGAAGGAAACGATGCAAATTTCTCAATAAATGGAAGGGAATCATTTAAATGGAACTAAAAAATACTAAATAAGGGGCAAATCGTGATATAAAAATGAATATAACAGTGAATTACTAAAGTACCTACTAGTCGATGGGCAGGATTCCTATTTCTGTATTGTCATCAGACATCGATTTGAGAATACATATCTACTAGATATGTTATACAAGCACTCTAGGGCAGCCACGTTAGAGTCTAATAGTGTTCTATTTCCAGTAGATCTCAAATTATTTAATTCATGTTTGTTTTGAAAATGGAACATTCCTATGTATTCCTACATTCCTATTTAAGTGTCAAATTTGAATTTTTAATGAACCCTTTCCCATTTGCTTCACCCCTCCTAGAAGCTGCCAACCAGATTTTTTGGATAAGATAGATAAGATGCGTCATCAAGTCCATTTCCATATCGATGTCACCAGAGAGCTAAATCTAACCCGCCTTTAAAATTACTACCATGGATTTACTGCCTATTGAATAATTTCTGTTTCTCATTTAACTATTTATCTTTTCTTCAGATCCCTAATCTATGTAAGATCCCTTATCACCTACTTGAAACCTGGGCAGTACATAACTTGAACACACTTGAAACACTTGTAGTACATAACGTAGTACATACTTGAAACTTTGGTCCATACGTAATAATATTTCAAATACCTACCACGTTAACTATGTTACCTTAATTTGTTATTGTAACATATATCGATGTAATGTGGTAACGTTAATATTTGTTTTGTAGGGGGAGAGTGCACGCTTCATTCCCACAGCCGCTGGCCGCCCTCGACTTGCTACGTTACCCCTCTCTCACAGAAGACTACCTTGAAATGTACTGCATTTACTACTTCACCGTATTTCTCCAATGTACGTACGTGTTTCGGTAGTGAGTGAGATATACCAGAGCCCATTCCTATCCCATCCCTCCCCATTTTTCCCCAACCCTTTCTCCCAATCCATTCCTTAATCTATGGACTATGGTCTTGTCTATGGACGACAGTATCCACTTACCATCAGGTGGACTGTATGCTCGTCTGCAACCTTTTTTCTATAAAATAAAATGCGTAGATTTAATAAAATCTTAAAATGCGGACTCATTTTTTACAGCTTGGGTATACCTCACGACGGTTCATGGAACAAGTGCAAACCTCTAGGAAACATCATGGGTAGCCAGTATGATCCAGCACACCAACCTAAAAGCTGGTCTAAATGCAGCAAGCGTCATTTGAAAGTATTTTTAATGTGAGTAGTAATCGATCTCTTTTACCTAATAATACGACTATATTATTAGCAATTGCCCACAGCTTAGCCTTCATGCTCAGTACCCTACGGCAATATAAATAAACCCTAAAACCTTCTCGTGGTCCCCAATAAGGTCCATACAAAATTATTATTACACTTCAATTGCGTGCGTGAAAGCATTACAAAGACTTTTTTGCGGGAAATCGAGGAGTGAAGTTGGAGGTTTGTTTGATTGTTATAAAAATTGAGTAATGTGTGTTTTAAAAGTGATGGTCTGATAATCAAATAAAGGCATAGGCATAGTTTTTCGTGTGCTTCCAAGGAGTCCTCTTCTATCCTTGGTAAATTTACAATCACTTT
The DNA here is from genome assembly GCA_914767545.1 of Sesia apiformis. Classification (NCBI taxonomy): domain Eukaryota; kingdom Metazoa; phylum Arthropoda; class Insecta; order Lepidoptera; family Sesiidae; genus Sesia; species Sesia apiformis. The sequence goes on from OU611964.1 coordinate 2,777,995, forward strand.
ACTGAGCTACTCCTAACTTCTACTTCTAACTTCCTACGCCTAACGGTAGATACTAGACATTGACAGGATACTTTTCAGACTTAAAAATTGTTTATTACGAAGAAACATGAAAACATGGCAGAATGTGAATGTCAGAAGCAATTCATATAAAAATTCATTGATTATTGAATCATAAAAAATGAAACGGGTCGTCAAAGATTGCCTAAACCAGAGTGCTATAGAGTAAGAAAACTTAACCTTTGGGCCAAATTCATTGCTCACAATATTTGTCCAGGGGCTTCTTTATCTGAGAGAGATATATTTATCAGTTATCAAACAGTAACATGAAGTAACAATTATAGTCGTTGAAAATTTATACGTATTTTTTTTTCAGGAGCAGAAGGGCATGGTGCCTACGGCTTAGTAATGTAAATAAATCTTTTGAATATTAACGTGTTCTACCTATAGTTGGGTACATATTGCTTGTTAATTTGTTGATTAATGTTTGTTATTTTGTTATTTTATCCTCGTCACCATGCATTTCAGATTTCTAAATAATATTATATTGTAAATCAGAATGAAATTTTATCCCTATTTTAGTTTATTTAAGTCAAGCATTACGATGCCTTATCAAATTTTCATAGCAATAATACTTGCTAGTAAGGCTTATTCAGGCGTTTTCTCTGGTTTTTCTTTTTATTCTCAAATGTTCGAAATAATTCTACGGGTTAAACTATAGAAAATCTACAAAAATTGGATGAAACCAGAGTGAAGATGATTGAAATAACAGAAGAGAGGGAAAAGCACATATTATCTAGGCTAAAATTAATATTTTAATTTTAGCCCAATTTTATCTACCTAATGGTAGGTATATAATAACGAAAAATCTCTTCAGTTTACCAAAAATATAATAGGTACAACCACCTAGGTTCCTTCGTGGCGAGCCCAAAAAATCGAGATTGTAACAAAATTTTTTTTTTTTTTGTTTTTGCTAAATTCTGCATATACTCGTACATATTTGTAAAATACAAAACCTAAGTTTAAAATTGATAATTTTACAAAAAAAGACTACGTTATTTAATGTTAATTATTACAGACTCATGAGCAAAGTCCATGATTTTAAGCTTCGGGAATTGATCACTTGCATCCTCTACTCCATTGACCAGGCTCTACACCATTACTGTATGGTGCCGGCTGACTTTAGAATAGCTCCACCCCATCTCTTCGCGTGGGTGTCGTAAAATGCGAAAGAGGGATAACAAAGCGGTTACCACAAGCCTTATGGAACTACTTCTTCTTCTTCTTCTTCTCAGCCCTTGGACGTCCACTGCTGGACATAGGCCTCCCCCATTGTCCGCCATTTAGACCTATCGGCAGCGACCTGCATCCAGCGGGTGCCCGCAACCTTTATGAGGTCGTCTGTCCATCTAGCAGATGGACGTCCTCGGCTTCGTCCGCCGGTACGTGGTCTCCATTCGAGAACCCTTCTGCCCCATCGGCCATCGGTTCTTCGAGCTATGTGCCCTGCCCACTGCCACTTCAGCTTGCTAACCCGAGAGGCTATGTCGGTGACTTTAGTTCGTCTACGGATCTCCTCATTCCTGATTCGATCACGTAGGGAAACCCCGAGCATAGCCCTCTCCATAGCTCGCTGTGCGACAGTGAGCTTATTTATGAGGCCCATAGTCAGAGACCACGTCTCGGTGCCGTAGGTCATCACTGGCAACACACACTGGTCGAAGACCTTCGTCTTCAAGCACTGAGGTATTTTGGATGAGAAGACGCTGCGTAGCTTCCCTAACGCTGCCCAGCCGAGTTGGATTCGTCGATTGACCTCTTTCTCGAAGTTGGACCTACCTAGTTGGACCGTTTGGCCTAGGTAGACGTACTCCTCAACAACCTCGAGAATCGAGCTCCCGACTGAAACTGGGGTGGGCACGACATGGACATTCGACATGATTTTCGTCTTGTCCATGTTCATTTTAAGGCCCACCTGTTGGGAAACTCGATTGAGGTCTCCGAGCATTGTGCTAAGATCCTCCAGCGATTCTGCCATGACCACGATATCGTCGGCAAATCGAAGGTGAGTGATGCATTCGCCATCAACGTTGATGCCGAGTCCTTTCCATTCCAGGAGCTTGAAAGCGTCTTCCATCGCATTGGTGAAGAGCTTCGGAGAGATGACATCTCCTTGTCTCACACCCCTCTGCAATGGAATCGGCTCCGTGCTCCCTTCCTGTACTCGGACTGACATGGTGGCGTTGTTATACAAACACTTCAACACTTCGATATACCGATAGTCAATATGGCACCGCTGGAGGGACTGTAGCACTGCCCAAGTCTCGATCGAATCAAAGGCTTTCTCATAGTCCACAAACGCTAAGCATAATGGCAAGTTATACTCCTCGGTCTTCTGTATAACTTGCCGCAGCGTATGGATGTGGTCTATGGTACTATAGCCTTTTCGGAAACCGGCTTGTTCGGGAGGGAGGCTGGAAGTCATCAAACCTGCGCTCGAGACGATTCGTGATAACCCTCGAAAACAGCTTATAAACATGGCTCAGAAGCGAGATGGGCCTATAGTTCTTCAACAAGGTCTTGTCGCCTTTCTTGAAGAAGAGCACCACCACGCTTCTGTTCCATGCCTCCGGCGTAATACCTTCGAGCAAGACGGAATTAAAGAGCTTCTGAAGGACTTTCAGTACCGGTGTTCCACCCGCTTTCAGAAGCTCTGAAGTGATTCCGTCTTCACCCGGCGCCTTGTTGTTTCTAAGCTGTTTGAGGGCCATCCTAATCTCGTACAGGCTGATGTCCGGGATGTCTTCGGTATAGTGTCGGGTCAACTTGGCTCTTGGGTCTTTGGCCAAGTTGCCAACAGGTTTAGCGACCGAGGTATACAACTGTCCATAGAACTTCTCGATCTCCCTCAGTACCTCTTGTTTGTCGGAAGTGACACTGCCGTCCTCCCTCTTCAGCTTCGTCAACTGGCTCTGCCCAATAGATAAGTCTTTTGCGAACACTTTGGAGCCTTTATTCCGCTCTATCGTCTCCTTAATACGATTAGTATTAAAGAGACGGATGTCGTGTCGCAAGGACTGGTGAATCCGTCTATTGAGCTGCCGATATGCTTCCGCGTCATCAGGAGTCTGCAGTGCCATCGAACGTCGTTCCGCCAAGAGGTCGAGGGTGTGGTCGGTGAGCTTTTGGGGAACTACACCACTTTTAAAAGCGTAGACTTGTCAACCCGCTTGGCCAGCGTGGCGATTTATAGCGGTTTATTCGTGCATAAGGATAGCCTTATGCCTTAGTACGATCTGATGAATGAAAATAATATTTATTTTAAATTTCATTATTACGTCCCATGGGACGAATCTGATGTGGGACGAGCTGTGGAATTAGCCAATTTCGCATTATTATTGGTTACTTATACTTGTTGGTTGCAATGTCTTTCCATATTGATAAATTGGGTATTGACCCATGGTATGGGGAGGCCATTGTCCAACAGAGGATACTAAAAGAGCTGAGTACTGTTATCTTGTACGAGTATAGTACGAAATGTAGTCTAAAGTGAACATTCACATGCCGGTTAATCTGGTCAAGCTACGCAAGCTGGTTGTTCGTTGTGGCTAATTAACCAGGTATTAAATGAACTATTTATTCGTATCATTATTTTTATTATTTTAAACCACATAACAAAAATATGGTCGAATGGTGACCAGGTACCGGGAAGACACGTAACGAAGCGTGGAACGCCCTCCGGCCAGATGGACTAACGAGTTGAAGAAAGTCGCCTGTAGTGGCGGTCCTTGGGAGAGGCCTACATTAAGCAGTGGAGAGGCACAGGCTGATGATACCATACGGTAACAAAAATAATTAAAATTATACAATGAAAACCGAATGTTTTTTTTTTACTAAACTGCCATAGATTTAAACGAATTCAGGAACAGAAGTATGAGTAAAGACCATTAAATACAAGTATGAAAGTTGATAACTACATCCCAAAGTCGTCCAAATTGTTTACATACACAAAAAAGTATGGCTTATTATTTTTTTATGGTGTATTTGAAATTGGTTATTACATATGGGAAGAAGGTGGTGGAGAATCTAGTTTGGTGGTAGGTAAATTAATCAAATATTTATCAAAAATAAATCAACAGTTAATCAAAATTTAATCAAAACTTAAACAAAAATTTATGAATGCCAAAATTAATCAAAAATGACAAACTGCACTTCGGTAGATGTCGATGCTGCCTAGCCTTGGAGATCGGGAGCCAAGATTTGAAAAAACATTGGGAAGAAATGAGTAGTGAAGACCTTTTTAATTAGAACGAAGGTGGCAGACGAGCAGACAGTCCAACTGATGGTAAGCGGATACGCGATACCTGCCGACATCAGTCCAAAATGGCAAAAGTTGACTTAAGGACAAAACTTTTTAAACTTTAAACGGGGTCTAAACGGGTAAAATTAAAGGTTGGCTAATGACCACGGTTGGAGTAACTCGTGCCGAAACGTCGAGAAGAAATAAAATGTAAACAAAAGCCATAACGCGTTTAGACCCGTTTAGAACATAAAACGTTGACTTGGGGAGTTTACCCATGAAACCTTCGAGGAGTTTACTGTCACCCCGTGACCACGTGTTAAATATACGCGATTTAAACCGTTCAAAAGTTGTTTAATTGCTATGTATAGTAATCGCGAAAACCTAAGAAAATATTATGTTTTTATATTGATGTCAAATTTGGATACCTACATATATATTTAAGATTAACTTCGTATCATCATTATTATTATTTGTAAAATTCGTATGCCCGTAGGGCGGGACGTATATAAATATAAAAAAAAACAAATAAATAATAACTGTTGATAATTATTGAAAATTATTAAGTTTACCTACCTACAGCTGAAAATAAAACAACATCAAAACAGAGTTAACTTATTATTCTAATAAAAACAATGAAATCATTACTTTCTAACTTTCGCTACAAAACAGAAAAGCACTTTCGGTTTTTGTAACGCATATGAATACAAACTCGGAGTTTATTTGAGATGTATGTACGTACAGACGGACGCATGCTTTGAATTTTATATTAACAATACGAATCGTTAACATGCCGAGACCGTATAAACATATACTGATAACGAGCCGGATATCGTATAAACGAAAGGCATTTTTTTAAATGAAATGGAAGGTTTCTTATAGTTGAATAGGCAGACGGGTATGCGGCCTACGTGATGATAAGTGACTACCGCCCTCCATGGGCACCTGCATGCATTCTGCATTTGGTAAATGAAGAATTTGGTAAAACCGGTTGAAACGATCTCGACTAAGGGTCACCAACTGAATCCAAAACACACCAATCGACAATTCAAAAAATCCAAAAAGAAAAATTCGACCACCCATGAGAATGCCTTAAGGCATTAAGTCCGCTATACAATATAGTATAAAAAGAGCACATATATAGAAACATCCACCTATCCTCACTGGGCCCGTGTGGTGAAATATGAACCGAAATTCCCTAGTGATTTGCTAGGGGAAGCCTATAGTCTGCAGCGGAAAGTTGATATTGCTTACACCATCATCATCATCATACATACGAGTAGGTACATACCTACATCCAAACTATATGTCGTTGGATAGGGCTCATAAAGCTCTACGACTTTCGCTTAAACAGTTTCTTTCTTTCTATAACTTAACGAAATTAGCGAATCTGTCTTCTACCTGACATTGCCATAGGTTTTTTACATACGTGAGAATACAAAATAAAAACACATTCTCTTATCCAAAAATAAGTGCATCCAACATTGTTCGACGCATTTTTACTGTCCCACTGACCCAGAGACAGACAAACATACAAGCGAACAATAGTTTGCCGTTATATAGGTGGTAATGAATACACTTTTGGTTTTAATTGGCCGTTTGATAATGTAAAACTGAGACAAAGCCCGTACGGTGAGTGGTCACGCTTAGCTGGGGAATGTGCCACTGATTTTAGTAACATGCTTTTTATTTGATTGAAAAACTTTTTGATAATACCTACGGTTACAGCTTTTTATTTGAGCTATATCGGATTAGACCAAAGCACCAGGATTTCTTTGCGATTAGACTAATTAGTCTCATTTTAACCATTTAACATTTAACCACTACCAATTGGTAGTGCCCCTAATATGGTTAAAATGAGCGCTGAGGGTTCGAGGTTCCTAGTGAGCGCTAATGTACCCTTAAGATTCAAGCGTTCAACGCTGGTGAGCGTTATAATTAGGGCTACCACCTTCGGAATACCCTAAATCCGGAGATTTAAAAAAATGCAGGCGATAAAACGGAACAGGGATCTTAGGTGGTATTTTATTTTAATTTATAGGTGTTTTCAATATAACATTAATATTCTCGATGAGATAATATTACATTACGAATAATAATTAACACAAGATAAACTTATATTGTCTTTGATACATACAGCGACGTTTTAAATAATACCTTTGCATTTATCACAATAATCTTCAAAGGCATCTATTTAGTATTAATGTTTACTGGAGCCAGTTTGAAAATCATACATCTCATTTTTCTGAGATTTTTTAATGTTCAATGTCACAGCCTCCTCGCCCGGAGATTTACGATATTCAATCGTAGCCCGGAAAAGCATACTTTAAAAACGGAGACTCTGGGTTAAACCTAGTTATAATCCAAGTTTATAACGTTAGATGTTCATTAAATACTACAATAAGAACTAAAATTAACATTTAATTACTCTTAAGAGCTTAAATTCTTGTAGTTAAAAGCTAGAGTCTAAAACGGTTAAGATTCTTTCTTAAGCCACATAAATAATTAAATTAACTATAAGTGATTATTTAAATATCGTTAATTTTTATTTAGATTTTAGGTACCTACTTTTCGATAATTTCCTTTATCTAATTCGTTAATTAGTCTGAGACTAGATAAGAGCAATAAATTCATATACAGTGCAAGATTAACAATCAAGCAAAAAGGGTACAATTCTCGGCTTCTAGTTTTCTTAATTTATTTATTTATAAATAGCTCACAGATTATAATATAAATTATGTTATAAATTATCAATGAATGAATCGATAATTTATTAACATAATAACAACACACTACACTTATACAAAAATTTGAATCAATATGAATACCAATTACAAGTAGTTGCTACTAGTAATTCCTAAAGGCCGGAACTCATATGCATATGCTTTACCGAAAGTGGCAGCGCTGATTTTCAGTTGCTGTCGCATCGATGACTCGCGGACAGCCAGCGCTGGGCCGCAGTATACCATATCCCAGTAGTATCGCAGTATAATTTGATAATGTACGAGTACGAATAATATTTGCCAACTAACAAGTTAATTAATATTCATATTTTTCTGAATTTTGGATGAAAACATGATTTTAGTTTATTTGAATTATACCTAATATTATTATTCTATTGTCACGTGTGTACACTACCATTCATATTTTAGCCAGAAACGTTTCATAATAATAATGTATGTGTTTTGTATTAAACACCGAAATCAACCTTTTTTATTAAACTTAGATCGTTTGTTCTCATACTTGTGTCTCTAGTTTTTTAATTAATTGTATTGGACTAATAAGTCATGGGTAACACTGAATTTATGGACAAAAATAAAGTTTTTCCAATAATCCGTACCAATAAGGATTTTTAATGGATAATTGAAATAATCTGTAAATTTGCAAAAAAATTTAACACTTAATTTTCATGATAAATTCATGTCTATGTAACTATAGCGTTGAACTGTATTTTCTTTAGATTAAACTTTAATGTACCCATCGATCAACAATACCCAATACAGAAATATAATCAGTCAATGCGGTCAAATTGACCTTTCAATTCAATCTGTCATTTGGCAGCAAAAAAACTGCCACGAATGTATTATTGATCGTTAACTTTTTTACAATAACTGCAATATTATTGTTCAATTTCCTCGAAATGTTCTCTCTTGATGTTTCCAAATTTTCAAATTTTTTGCTTGGATTTTATTTACATATTATTTTTTAGCTTCCAAGTCCTTTTCTTCCGCCTTCTCAACAATAGCTGGAATGACAGAGAAATATCTGTATCGAGGAGAAAGGCGGGTCCAGAGTAACAATGGGATAGACAGACAGTGTGAAGCATAAGTGACATATCGTATGCGATCTGTACTGTTCATTGTAAGAGAGAAAGGTGTAGAGTCGAATTCGTAAGATGAATACATATATTCTGGGAAATGATTGGGAAATGAATGAGTGGGAATGATTGAAAGGAAATGGGAATGGTGGGAAGGGAGAGGGAGCAGCAGAAGTACTGAAAGTGGCAGCAAATCGATATCAGCAAAAATAAAGGTGGGTTGGATTTAAGGTGGGTTAGGTGACAATAATGATAAAGGAGTCCCGCGAAGTCCGTCCGCCGACTTTGTGTTGACATTCTTAGTATCGGAAGTAAGGGACAAATTGCAACATTTCACGAGATTTTTTTTCGAAAAAGTTATGCACCTAACTTTTTTGTTTCTTAAGCTATTAAAATGACGTCTATGGCAAAGTTTCTTAGATTTTTATGATTAGTACCACTAATCTTTAAATATATGTTTAACCCTTTAATTTCGTGGATATAATGTCTCTTAACTTAAGAAAATCACTAATCTTTAAATATTTGTAATTCCTTTAATTTCGTAGATAGAAAGTCTCTCATCTCAGGAAAATACAAGGAATATCCCAGTAACAAAATTTCGATCAAAGACGAATAAAAGTGATGTTACTATCATGTACGTGAAAAAATTGATGTTAATTTTGACGCAAGTCTTTATTTTATATTTAGGGTAGGTATACAAAAAATATGGGATTAATATCTTATCATTTCACTACTGTCTTACTAGTGTCTTATTAGTGGTGTGTACCTAATTAAATAATATTTAGGTCATCACTTAGGGATGGTTACTGCTTTGTCCTGATTAAAAATTAATTTGGTAAAATAGCAGTGTAGAATGTATTTCGTACGATTTAGACTGTAATGTAAGCATCGATATCGATATAGAACGAATGTGAAACATAACCAGTCCACCTAAGAGCGAAAGTAAGCTGTTTTAACTTATTCATAATAAAATCTTTGTAGCCTTCAATGTCACTCCACAGCACTGCTATTCCAATTCACGCGAGAGAGTACTAATCGAAGCGGAACTCTTGCCACATACTGCACCGCCACTTTTCACTGTTTCGCTCATTTTCATGCACAATACATATATAACGTAACGCGTTCAATAACTATGCAATCTGCGTATATTTTTTCGGAGATTTCTAAAATATCTACTTATTGAGGGGACCATGACTTTCGAATAAAAATTTCAGGACATCTCGACTAAGGCTGATGTGCAACCAGTCCTTTCAATATCCATTGCCGGACATCATGCACATTGTCTTGTGCATGAGGGATGAATGGCCTCAAAACCCCAAAAGACAAATGGATCAAGCGTCCACTCTTTTAGAGGTGGTGTAGTATTGTAAGGGACGTTCAAGTTGATAAGGAAAAGAAAGGGCGATCCCTAACAAAAGAGGGCTTGTACATGTGCGCCTTTGAAATGAACCGACAAAGGAATAGAAATCGCATCCCAGATAAATGGCATGCACGTGTACTCCAGCGCTTCTTATTGTTTAAGCTAGTTAAGATATTAGTAGAGCCGAGCCGGCACAGGCAGTCCTCTCGCAGCCACCATAGTAAAAACACGTCAAGTCCTCGATCCTCATAGTTCGTTCAACCCACATTGTAACGTAAGTAAATAAAGCTAACTCTTACTTCGTAACTCCGCTGTACTCATTCCAAAAACCACCCCCCGACCACCCGAACATTACAGTATCTCAGCGCTTGTGGTAGCTACTGGTGTTGTCCGTTAGTCGCCTTTTACGATACCCACGGGAAGAAATGGGATGATGCTATTCTAAAACCAATCGACACCACACAAGGCCGATATTCAATTCAATGAAGGATGGGATATAACGAAATATGTCAAACAACTGTTAGTCGATACACCAGCACTTAAACATTTTTTTATAGCATAGATGGCAGGCGAGCGGGCGGACCACAGGATGGTAAATGGTCACCGCCACCTATGGACACATGTAACTCCAGGGGGCTTGCGTATGCGCTGCCGATCTTGCAGAATCCTATTCACAGCTCTCCATTTTCTCACAGTTCACAGTTTTTATCATAAGCCCGAAGAGCCCCGTGACGTAACTTGACGGAAATACCTCAGCTGACAGTTCATTCCACCACTTTCGGATTGAAATTGAATTTAGCACATAAATTGTTGGAATCTTTATCTCGGTTTTGTATACATTTTATATTGTAAATACGGTCAAATTGTGAGCACGGCTGGTGTAACCCGCGCCGAAACATCGAGTAGAAATAAAATGTAAACAAAAACCTTTGATTTTACGCGTTCAGACCAGATTTACAGCATAAAATACGATGGTGTAAACTGTGTAAAAAAATATAAAAAAAGCTGAAACTTACGGAATATAGCGAAAGCTTCCTTCCGACTGGCGCTTCCATCGGTAATTGATTTTTATTCTCTGGCATGCACATATCCTCGAGCTCTTTTTCTTAGCCATAATTTAAAGAAAAGCAGGACTTGAGTAGACATTAAATTCAAACTGGCGACTTCACGAATGTAAACCAGTCATAAGAAAACTGCTTGCTGCTTTATCACAATTAGTTTTTATCATAATTACGAAAACAAAACCGGACTGTAATTGGAAATAAACAAACGCCGACAGTTTAGAAAATAGTCTTATAACAATTAAATTGCTAGTGTTGTGCCACTTATTACAATTTACTCGTATCTGTCGAAAATAAAAATCTGCAATAAAAATGGTTGCCACGGTTCGAATGTAAAGTAGATACACTTCACGCTTATGTACATTTGATTTTTTTATTAAAAACTTACGCATAGGAATTTTTCAAAAATAGTTTGAAAAATGTATGTGCAGAATTAATTAAAACGTCAAGATATACAATATATGCTAAAAATATTATTTGTTTTGAGATATTTCTATAGAAATTTGTAATATACGAAAATTTCAAGTACAACAGATATGTCATAAATAGATTATTATAATAGATATCTGTAATTAAAATGTACACAAACATACTCGTACATGGTATTTTTACTTAAAATACCGATTGCATTATCTAAATTAGTTTCTATTCTATCGATGCTATTCCGACACTAGGCATTCTAACCACGTTCCGAATCAACCGCACTAACTAAACCGCGCAGTCGCAGGGCGCGAAACGTCGCGACCTGCCGTTTGTAACCCAACTATCAGCAAAATACAATAAGATACTTGAACAGGGTCTCGTTCCGGAATGAACAATCGACAATCAAAATTTCGAATTGACTGTATAAGTGTAACTGTCTTTGCACAAAAACGTAGTTGTCAAAATTGCGCGACAAACCCGTGAAAATTATGCTTATTTTTGTGGATTTATGAATTAAAATGAATTTTTTTGAGCTACTTAATTTTTAAATGGTATTTTTTTTTAAGTAAAATGTAAAATAATTGAGATAAAGATGTGAGGATTTTAATTTAGAATAGTGCATTTATGTTGTCGCGATGTATTGGAAGCGATTGATTGTAGCCGCCACCCTATCGTCGGTATTGGATGTAAACAGTGAACAGCTGTTCGGATACAATGTAAGTTTTTTTTATATTTTTTGAATAAAAACTAATAAAAATCTCGCTCGGTATGTAACTACTCCTTCATTTCCGAATAATCTGAGAGATACTGATAGGTATGTAGGCATGAGCCGTGTGGTGTAGGCTGATTATAGAATAGGACCACCTCATTATTTGCCATGGGTGTCGTAAAAAGCGGCTAAGTGATAACAGAGCAGCTGCCACAAGCCTTGAGAAACTACCACCAATTCTAAATGAACGGACTACTTTCATGTGGGAATATTTATTTACATATCTACGTGATATGTACCTACATAAGAACTTAATAAAAATGGATGTAGGTACATTTATCATTGCGAGTGTATGAATAAACAATGGATAATGTTATCGATTCATAGAAAATATCCTTCAGAGCCTATATTAAAAGTATGAATGAAGTTGACCATCATTTTATTGACCTAAGGTCACGGCTTCCTCTCAGAATTACTATCTGTACGCCGAAAAGGAAAGCGTTTTTTTTTTTTTTGTATATTTGTCCATTTGTTTATTACCTGGCCCTCCGATCAGGTGGACCGATGCGTGACAACTTGATAAAGTAGGTGGTGACTGGATAAGAAGTAACCGAAGATCATGTGTGGTGACGAGCCTTTGGAGAGGCCTTTGGGAGACACATAGGGTGACGGCATGGTATATTTGTTTCTGTAGCAAAACAATCAAACATATTTTGACCGGATATATAGAGACTATACGAAACTTGGTGTCTTCCTGGACAGCAAGTAGACAATCTACTTTAAGACAATCGCAATAACGCAGGATTGAGCAGCAGTCCTTTGAAACCTTAAATGAGGGGACCCTGAGATTAGTATTGTGATCATACTTTATACATATTCAACGACAGGAATGTGTAAGATCGTGCACAGAGTCTTACGGACGGTAGTCTAATTCGTCGGTAATGGCCTTGGATTGAGTTCGCTTTTGAACTTTATAAAGTAACTTACTTTAAGACCGCATCGTTTTTAATATAGAAATAAGATGATGACTTGACATTGATTGTCAAGGATAATAGACCAAATGCTCAAACTAATAACACATTCTTTAAAATTTAGCTAGAAATGTCCATCCGTAATTTGCATCTAAATTATTACGCCAAAATTTTGATTTTTGTTGATATAAATACTGAAACAATTAACTTAATATTGAAATTTCCTTCGCTACTGAAAAGTTTATAAGTAACACTGTAAGTATAATTATATGTAAGCATAATAGCACAGTAACTAAGTATATATCGAAGATGTCCAAGAAGAAAGCTTGATTAGGAAAAACTGTTTTCAGGATTGTTTAAAGTTATAAACATTATAACAAATTTTATCTCTATGGAGTTTAAAATAATAAATAATAAATCTTCTTTTAAAGTTCGCATTTGTAGTTTACGACCTAACCGTAATACCGTAACCGCCCTTTTTATCGTCCACTGCTACTTTGTTATCCCGTCCCCTTTCACCCCATCCCTTCCCATCGCCTTTTACACGCGCGGAAAGAGATGGGATGATGTTATTCTAAAGCCGATCGACACCACACATCTGAATCTGAATTAACAAATAGGGGTGGGAAATTCGTCAAAGATGGGAATTTTACAGAGTTACACTGTATCCATTGTCAAGTATTTTTATCTAATCTTTTAATTGCAATTGAGACGCTTGGCACCAACTGAATAGACTTCCCATCCGTGTGCTCTAGTGGCGAAAACGCTTGCGAAAAATCGTGATAAAAACCTTGACATCTTATAAAGTGTGCACGGACTGACCGAAAATGAATGAAGTTGAATGATATTTCTACAGCCTTTTGGCTGCGACTCCTCTGGGAATAATCGTCTAGATTATTCCGGAAGAAATAACTTGCACGATAGTGAAAATCGTATCAAATTCCTGGAGAGTATTAAATAAAATTTGCCACTAACTGTTGATTTAATATTAAGTTAATTGATTAAATTACCTAAGGATTATTAAATGTTATTATTACAATGTATTAAAACACTGAACCAAACCATCAACCCGTGTCTATGCACTGTTGAATATAGGTAGGCCTCTCTCAAATCGCGCTTAATCAATCAATTAATTAAGATGCGGCAATCCAACCCTGCGTCCAAGTACCGGCTATCGGTATTATAATCTGTAATATAATTCAGTTTATGAATATAGGTATTTGTATTTTTTCATTCCGGATACGAAATACAGGATAACGTATGAGTATCTTTATTCATATTATCTAACTTAGAACAAATAATCTGTTGTATTATTTGTCATTTAACGTAATCATTTTGACGGTCATGCTGCAATGACCCATTTATATTAATTTCCTTTTTCTACCAATTGTAGGCACGAAACTCTCCTGTTTTAAATTAAAAACAAATACGCAACTAAAAGAGTGCGAAGTTTTTGTGTCTTTGACTCCTAAACAACGTAACTTGCAATGCTCTTCGTCGCAACTCACTCGTTTTATGGGTATTTTATGCCAATTGACTCACAGACCGTTAAAAGAAACGTGCGAAAACTTAGGCCTTCTGGGTATTTAATAATAGTGCAACTCTTAATTCATAGTCTTCTTTCCGGAGCACAGACTAATATTTTTCTTGGTATTAACGGGAATTGAGTACCTTCAAGCAGTTCAGATGTTTTATTGCCAATGAGATCTTAAAAGCGTACAACTAAATACTTTTGTTTACTATTTATTAAGTGGTATCGTATCTAATACCATAACCAGCCCTCTTACCGTCCACTGCGGGACAAGATCCACCTTATTCACGTCGTCTAGAGCATCAGGAATGCATGTCCTTAAAACGCCATTCTGAATAAGCGGCCTGGCGAGTCCACTGTTTTGAAGTTGGTGTAGTTCCTCAGGGCTTATGGCAGCGGCTTCATCATCCTTTATGTCGCCTTTTACAACACCCACGGGAAGAGATAGGCCGGTGCTGCTCTAAAGCCAGCCGACACTACACTCCATAAGTCTTTTCCAGGCTTTGGAGAAGAAAAAATCCTTATATAAATCCTCCTTTATTATTAACAAAACTTTTAATAAATAGAGAGCTGTTCAAACTATTTAGTAGGTGCTTACCTATGAAAGGACCCATTTGTATGAGAAACTGATTTTTTTTTTGTTATAAAAATATTTATGTTAGTCGAAATATAAAAATATACTCCTGTAAAAGTCTCATGGACGGGTATCAATGAATTCTTCAAGAGCCCTCCCTAATCACAGCTACTTCAGAATCAAATTTTTCACGTTGCAAGTAATGGGGTGATGGCAAGGTCGGTAGCTGTCGGGGCAAGGTCCAGTGAGTATGGTGGGTGAGGGAGATTCTCCAGGTCCAGCTCTTGAAGTTTTAATACTGTCGTATGAGAAGTATGAAGGCGGGCATTGTCATGAAGAAGAAGTAGAGATGAGCGATTGACCAAACTTGGTTGCATTGTTGCCAGCTTTTTCATCATCGTCTGCAGCTCCTTACAGTATACATCTGCATTAATCCCTTGACCGGCTCGCAAGAAACTGTAGTGGACAATACCGGCACAGGACCACGAAAGTGATTTTGAACATTGTTGGGCTGCAACTCCTGGATCCAGCCACTGATACGAATGTTTACGATTATCGTACATGATCCATTTCTCATCACAAGTCACGATGCGATTTAAAATTCCTTCGTTTTTGTGACGGTTCAATAGGACAATGCACACTTCGACGCATTGTTGTTGCTGATGTTCGTTCAGTTCATACGGTACCCACTTTTAGAAATTCTTCAATTTGCCCATTTGACGCAGATGAACCAATATTGTTTTATCATTAAAATCAATCCTTGCTGCTAACTCCTTTATATAGCTGCTGTATATAGCCTTTAAATCATCGTTATTAATCTTGGTCGTAGGTCGGCCGTAGGGCTCATCCTTAAGAACGGAAAGAACCGAAACGTTCAAACCATCGACGCACGGTGCGATTGTTTGTAGTGTGCGATTCGCCCATACACACTATTGATATTGTGAGCTGTCTGACTCTATCATTTGAACAAAATTTAGGTACAGAAAAATAAATGAAATACTGATTTTGACATAAGAACATCGTAGCTATTAGATGCATTTTGTTTTAATTTGAAATTCTAATTAGAACAGACGATATCGAAACTCAAAGTGGCCAGTAATAAAATCGATCATTTCATTGGTGATGTGGACTACACGTCCCCAGCAGTCAAGTATACTAACACTTATAACAAGTATTTTACAAAAATAATATTAGTCTAATGAACTTAAATTAAATAAATAATAATAATAACATCTTTTATTATGTTATTAACGCAAAATTCCGACTACTGAACATTTTTTAATAATACTAATTAGGAATTTTAAAATGTTGCAAATAGCTTCATAAGTAAATGAAGCATCATTCAATTAGAAAAAGCGCCCATTTAAATAGATAGTGTTAAATAAAACTCTGTAGTCGCGTTATGTGTTATAACAAAAAGGGCATAAATTCAAGTTGTTGATCAGTGCTGAATTTCTATGATGTAACGTGACCATTTTAAGAGTGTCGACCAGCTGATACGATTCACATCTTAATTTTATCTCTATCGATCACAAACTTTTTTATTACAAGTAGCGGCGTCGTGAAAAGAGATTACGCAATTGGTTATAACGTTCGCCCAACTTCGTTTAATAGACAAAAAGCCAGTCTATCTGTGACAAAAGTAACAGACGCACCAGATAACGGTGATACCGCGAAAGCAATTGTTATGGACTATTGTCCAAAATGCCTCAGAGTATTGTACATTTGGCACTTTCAAATTATTTTTTAACTATAACATTTTATGTGATTATTTAATCGCCTCGTTTTTTTCTTTCTTATTTATTCACAGCATGACAGATTGCAATTTTATCTGATAGTAAGCGAAATGAGTTGAAGTATTTGGTGCCTTGCTCAGTAAGAAATTTGACTAGTGACGTTACTTAAATGTGACTACTTTATGTATGTTGTTATAATATGTGTACAAAAATAATATGTATATATAATATGTAATTATGTATACTATACACCGTGATTAAAATAGTTATTAATTTTGTACTCTCCACCAAAGGTTGTCATCTGGCAGAGATCGCTATATTAGCGTTAAGACCATCTTTTCTACATTTCATATATTTACAAAGTATGTTACTGGCAATTTTTTTTAATAGATGGCAGACGAGCGGGCTAGGAACATGATGGTAGGTAGTCACCGCCGCGCTCATGGGCACCTGCAACACCGGGATTGCGGGTGCGCTGTCGACCTTGCAGAATCCTGTTCACAGTTAGTTCTCTTGAAGAGTCCCATGTCGCAGGGTAATGAAAAAACGTCGTGTGCAATCAAGAGTGTTATCTACCTATCTCTGCAAGAAATTTGTTGCGTAGACATCAGTTTATTTCTAATTGTCGAAGGTTTCCATTGGCGGGGAGTACAATCGTGGGTACTGAAAAAAAAATATAAATATGTTAGAATAGTGAAAACTATTTAAGGGAACATTCAATGTTTACATTGAAGGAATCCAATTTTAAAGTAAACCCACATTTCATTCACAGGCGCCACTCTATAGAAACTGTAACACCACTCCCCACATATTTTAAAGAAACGCTAACAACTTGTTATTACATCATTAAAAACCCATCTTTTTGTCTAATTCTATTCAAATTACGCTTGCAAGCATTTGTGTCATAGCCAGCGAAGTTCAAAACCATTTCTTTGTCCAGCAAACCGTCAAAATCATGAACGCGCACGAAATTACAGTAAAATTGTTTGGAATTAGAGCAAGAGCATTTTGTGAATAAAAACTCGATAGTAGGTTAAATATTGCTAGTAATATTAATGAGCAGCGATCACGAGCATTGATATAATAGTAATAGTAACTCCTAACTCTAAAGTAACTATAGTAATTCCAAAATCCAACAGAGAATACGCTGATATAACAATCTAAACTATGAACTAAAAATCTAATCTATGTAATCTGAAGTATAAAATCTACAAAATTCGACATTATAAATTATAATTATAATAATTCGATTATAATTCATTATAATTATAATAATTCGATTATAATTCATTATAATTATAATAATTCGATTATAATTCATTATAATTATAATTCGATTGTAAATCCTTATTAGAAATATAAGAAATTAAAATCAGACGATAACTAAAATCCTAAATCTAAAATACCTCAGTACGCTGTGTGATGTGAGAATAACAAAAAACACCAAAATGTCGAAGCGTGCATCAGATGCTATAAATTTCAAAACAACGACACGACAGCCCTAAACAGTTAAACCACGACTTAATTGCGAAACGACTTAACTGTAGTATCGCTTGAGACTGTGTAAAAATTCACAAGCACAGATAATAAGCAGAGCATTAAAGGAAATTGTTGTCGTTAAGATGAAGCGCCCGTATAATTCGTTCTTCGTAAATGCTCTCTTTCGTCATTGTCTCAAGCCAGACTTTTCAGTGAGAGAAAGAGAGAGAGGTATTATAATATATTTTGGCGTTTTTCACACATATTTATCTATTTGTTTTAGACACCCGTTGAAACAGATAAAAGTGGTGTTATGGTAGCAAATATAAAACACCCTCAACAATATAGAAAACGTGCGATCAAAACAACATTAACGAGTTTTGATGGTACAAAAATAATACATATATATGTATATTGTATATATATACAAATCCTATTCTTTAATATTAAATCACATATCACTTCAATACCACAATAATTGAATATGTGGAAAAAGTCGTCAATTTTCCCTAGCGAAGGTACAACCGTAGACATGCTACAAGACACATCAAATCTGACAGGGCACAAAAGATTAATTTACTTGATTTATCATAATGTCACTACGCCTATTAAAACATGCTAATACGCTTCGTAATAATAATCTGGACCTCTCTGACTACTAGAGGACCTGTGTCATTAGTCAATTTGTTCTGATTCATTATCGCTTGTGATGAAGGTGCTTTGGGCTGAATCGCAAGCTGTAGTCGGCTTTTGCGGAAAAATCCTACATCTACTCTTACAACTACCTCCATATTTTTAAATCTTGTCCTCCGAGATGACGATATTACGGGGCACTGTTACGCATGGGAAGACCGTTATTAAACCTTGTTCAGTGGTTCTATAATTATCTTCTGTCGTTCTGTTAGGCCTTGTTGAAAAAAATATTTTTCTTTCATTCCTCGCTCGCTAGTTTAGAAAATAAAATCGAATAAAATGAAAATGAAGAGCCGGTTACATACTTGAATCTAACCAGGTGGTTAAAAAATCAGTTGTCCGAACAGATTATCCTTGGTATTTATTACACATTGAACAGAATAAGACTGACCATGAAGAAGCAAATCTGGACCATCAACCCGTCAATCATTTAAAAACAAAAGACAAGTCTTAACCTTATTGATTGATCTGCAACTAATCTCTATTATGACACTAAATGATGTAAGTATGTTCTACTAAATGAAGATGTAAGTATCTACTAATACTGAGCGGTGATAACCTAGAATTATATCCATTCGTGACTCTCGTTCGTTAAGTCGTGAGTTCAAATCTTGGGCCGTGTTATTAGTTTCGACATAAGTACTAATTTTAAGGAGATTTTGTAGTATTTATAGGTACGTAGTGATCGATTGAAAATTAAATGAAATTCGACAAAAACATAATCTGGTTGTATCTCGGTTAAGTTCGTCGATAAGCCAAATCAATTCAGTGGTTCCAAAATTATTTATCATTATTTTTCTAGAAAGAAGGTGACAGAGCAGACAATCCATCCACGATACATGCCAACATCAGTCCAGAATGACAAACGTTGGCACATCACCGGAGATTAGGAATTGATTTTGAGAAAGAGTTGTGAAAATGGGGAGGGATAAAATAGTACGTACGTGCTTATATTACACACGTTAGGGGATAGGATAAAGTGAGAAATACAGTACAGCATTTTATGGTAGTCTTCTGTGAGAAAGAGGTTGGAGTCCTGCACGCTGCAGTCCAACAGCCGCTGGGCGCACTCGACTGGCCACGTTACCCCTTTCTCACAGAAGACTGCCTTGAAATATACTGCATTTCTCGCTATATCCTATTCCCCAATGTACGTAGGTGTTTCGGTAGTAAGCGAGATATGCTAGAGCCCATTCCCTTGCCATCCTATCCTATTTCCCATTTTCCCAACCCTTTCTCCAAATCAAACCCTACATGTCAAAAGCTAGCAGCGTATCCGGGGGCATGGCAACGTTAGTCATTTTGGACTGATGTTGACATGCATCGCAGGTGTCCATGGGCGACAGTATCCACTTACCACCAGGTGGACGGTATGCTCGTCTGCTGCCTTACAATAAAAAAAGGTAAAGTGACCAATCGAATGCACCCAGCGACTGTGTGATTGCAACTTGCACCTTCACCTCCTTGGTTATTTATAAATTATAATGCCATTAAACCCTTTCGTGTTTGTATGAGACCCTTTTCTGGTTTGTATACTGGAGGCAGTGATACGTTGTGGCTGAGATCTATCTACAATGATCAATACGCACTGTGTTACGAATAGATAACTCCAGCAAATATCCAAGATTCTATAAATTAATGGTTCATTTTCCTACCAAACCCTAAAAGTCTCGCGCTCTTTGCTAGGTAATAATTGTCCTCAACCGCACGCATTGTGTCGAGTGTCAATGCTCCGCCAGTGTGACAAATTGTAACCAGACATACCTTTTAACCGTCACCACGGGGGAATTTGAGCCTTATGTGTATGTCATAGCTTGGAGGTAGAATGAAACAGAATGTGGTTCCGGTCATGGTTTTAGCAACTCGTTTAGCGTTTTTGAATAAAATATGTTTACATTAAGCGAAAAGCGATGCTGCAATCCCACAGCTGACTGGACGCGCTCTACTTGTCGAGTTATTCCCTTTCTCAAAGAAGACGTCCGTAAAACGTATTTCGGAAATGATTGAAAGTGTCCAGAGCCCGTTTCCATCTTGTCCCGTTCAATCCCACCATATCTCATGGAATAGATTATATAATTGGATAAAAGAAACCCTTTATTCCCTTATATCTTATCTCTAATATCCAAAACCTTTGACGGCCAGTAGCGTTATCGGTGCGGAGGGCTAAGTTTGCCCTCATTATCTCATTCATCCGCCTAGATGATTTAATCATCATCTAGGCAGATGAGATAATGAACGCATAAACCTCTTTCGAAGAGACCTATATCCAGGATTTTAAGGATACAGACTGAGGACATGGATAATAAATACTCCTATTGTAAATATAACTTAACAGAAAGAATAATTATTTATAATTATTTAGATTTCTATGGACTATGGATGGACACAACACTATAAAATCTACCGCTTCTAAGCAACGTTGCATTAGAAATTACACCTTACACCACTTTCGAAGATACGCAACGCTTGTTCCAAGATGAGGTGTTGCGATAAATTTGCATACTATACCACCTGGTACAGCCGACGATGTACTAGGTAGGCCAACAGCCGACGATGTGGAAAGCTGGAATATAATACCTAATTCCTAATTTATTTGTGTTTTAATTTACTCCGATATGAGTAGATCTTTTGTGGGCATTAATCTTGTACCTTCAATGGTTCTTCAAAGAAACCACTTTAGCGATAAAACCCGTTGTACTTTTAGTTTACTGTATTATGTTTATTTTTTGTATGTATAAAAGTGTACCTACAATAAAGCGTAAAGCATTGAGCCAATAAAGCCAACTGATGTTTGCCCAGATTACAAACATTTTTGTGTTCATGAACAAGTTCTTACGGTGGCTTTGGTTCATTTTCATTACTCTAACCGAATGAATGAGTTTGTTCTAGGAGTACAATGTTACACTTGCGGATGGCTCTGCCCAACCGCCTATTGTATAAGTTGATAAAGCTGCAAAGGAGCTCCTATTAATGCATACGCTGATTGGCCGATACCGTATCTATATATCTGAAACGTAAGCTTGAAAACGTAGCCGTTATATGAATAGGTGATCAGAACGAATTCCCAGTCGCGATGAAGTCGAAACTAATACAAATTATACAATACTGTTAAGGATAAAACAGGTTTACTAGCTGTATGCATCTATCTCTATTAAGTCGTTGAACCCGGCGAGATGTTACGATGCACAAGTAACTGCAGCAGACTTCCGTATGGCATTCTACACACTATAATTATTATTTTGTTCCTACATGCACGCTTGAGATGAAATTGTGCATACCGCATACCAATTATAGGTACTGTCGAACGTATTATTGAAAATATACATAAAGCACTAATAACTAATAACTTACGACTAATAATCCATAATAGGATTTCCTGGGTGAGCTATGCCGATTATAACACTATGTCACAATCAGACCTTTTATTGTCCACTGCGGAACTTGGTCCACCATATGGACATTGTCTTGTGAATGAGGGACGTATGGCCTTAAAACACCACGCTGACCAGTCAGATTCGGGAGTCCGCTCATTTAGAGCTGAAGTATGTAGCTCCGTCACCCACGATAAGTGATGGGGGGGGGGGGGTGATGTTCGAAAAATTCCAAATATCAAAAAACACAGATTAATCTTATAGTAAGTAGCTCTGGTCGAGTGTTAATGGTTTCCCGTTCAGTGTTTTGAATATTACTTAATTTACAACAAACTTAAGACAATATATGCAATTTGTGAAACGTGCAATAAAATTACACATTCCATATTAATAAGCGCTCATGTTTCTCCAAAAGACTGCACAAATATTTATAATAATTACGCTATACGATGCACGGCCGTTCATCTCGTGCGGCGCGGAAGAAGAAATCGTGACAACATTCCTTGTCAAATACACAAGTAAGTATTAGCATGCTGTTACACTTATTGAGCGGTTCTGTGAAAAGATGATTTGCTGTGAATACTGTGGTAGTATTTAATCGAGAGGCTGTGTAAATCTTTAACTTCTGCGCAAGAAGGAAGGGGGTGTTTACATAATTCATGCCTATGATTGTCTTTGTGGCTCGCATTTTTAATTTCACAAACAGCAGTTTGGTTTGAACCTTATAGTGGCCCCAATACTACAAGCACGCGAAAAGCCTTTTCTCTTCCAATATAAGCTGTCTAAATTGTGCACAATATATTTTTAATAATAAATTTATAAAGGATAACAAAGCGGTTACCACAAGCCTGAGGAAGTTTTGCCGTTTTAAGGCTATATACACACTCCATGCACAAGACATGAGAGGCCCATGTCCAACAATAGATACTGAAAGGGCTGGTTACGTGCGGTAACGGATTATTTTAATATAAAAAAATTCACTCAACACCCACCATCGAGGAAGAACACGCCTTGCACAGTTGTACAGTTAGTCATACCATACCATCAGAATATGGCTCTACCCTTTTGGATATTATGTACCTAAAACTCTCCCAAAGCTCGCTACCATAGACGATTTTCCGCTCAACTTAAATATCTATTATTATTTTGTTGTTCTTGTGTTTTGTTTGTTATTATTTTTTTGTTCATTTTATTTATTTATTTCAAATATTAATATTTGACATTTTATATTTGTATAAGCACATAACAAAACCAAATGTGGATTTGTCTGCGATGTAGTTAAAAAAAAAACTACATTAATTTTGTGTAAATCTATACAATTTATAAGATAACCGTGCTTACGATATACCGCATTACATCTTGTAGCAATAACTATGGATATGGAAACGACACGACAACGCGAACCCAGGGGCTCAGCGCGGACCCCTCGTCACCAAGCTAACACTATTATTGAAGCACTGCAATATGATTGAAGTTGCGCCAAAGTAATTCTATTACAGTGAGCACACCAAAACAATGTATAAATGTTTCTCATCGAAACTAACAATGGAACTAGAGACCTTTCAATCTGCTTACATACAGCGACTTTGTATGCTCCTTGCTTAACCGCACTAGGGTTTATTTGCTTCGCGCTGTAGCTACGAAATTTGTCAGCGGTACGAAATTATGTCTAATTAAATCGTCTAACGCCTAAATCGGCCGCTCTCCGCTGAAATATCGACGCTCTTCAGTGACTTTTAGACTCAATTTACCCCGAGCGGAACTGTGACTGAATTTCACAGGCTTTCTTTTGTGGGTGTCTGTAGTTTTTCAAGAGAATGAATCTTCTGTACTCTATCTACTTTGCGACTGTAGAATGAAAACAATGTCACACACATTGACCTTTATATTTAATTTCGAATGTCGTAGATCCACATACAAAAACGAATGTGAACTACGCGATTATCTAATGGACAGTTGTCGATCGAGAATCAATCAGATGCTGCTGGCGCTAATCGATCGGCCACTACCAGTAGTGAAGGTTCTTAAGCAGAAGCCTGGAAATGCCTTAGGGCCGGATAAATATGCGTTGCTTTGACTGTTGTACGTTTAGGTATAGACTGAGTTGGAAGCTAATCTCAATGAGCGGACGAATTCTAATTCCGAAATAACGTACTATTATACAAAACTTAACATTGGGTGCAAGGCATAGATAATAATTTACCTTGCGGGTAAATTATATATTAAACCGGAAGGTAGGTGATTAAATTTGGTAATGGTCCAATGAAATGTGATTTTTTGTTTTTAAAGCACCAAGAGTCCTGTTCCAAATACAGACATGTTTTTCTGTACATGATAAATGTACACAAATATTTACAATACACGAATTACTTACCTAAATATCAGAGGTGCATACTGTTAAATGCAGTTGTTTATTTAGAAAAAAAAATCATGTCAATAACGAAATTTGTGAAGTGGTTTAAAAAATTGTTCTGTATAGACTGACAAACAAAACTTCTTTATTGTAACATTACCAATCATTGTTATTTAAATTGTAACACACCTCTTTTGCATAACAAAAATAATAACATTTAGGCGGATCAATACATACCAGTTCTAAAATAATAATAATATAATGTTGCAACTGAATCGTGACTGCATTCGTGCACGAGGCGGTATCAAGGAGGGTAATGTGACCAGGCTGGCGGAGAACGTAGGAATTACTAACTTATTAAGAGCACATCGTGTTTACGCAGTTTGCCTATGCAGATTTGAAAATTAAACCGTAATTGTCAGATTGGGTTCAATATTTCCCGTGTCTTGAACTTTATGTTTAGTTATATCTGTTGAGGACACTTTTGTCTACTACAATCTCTTAATAGATAGAGGACAGTATTGTCCTACAACCTTATAGGTCGCCGGGGGATGTGGACTGCATATATAGGATGTTAAACAATAATAACGCCTTATTTCTTGTCGATAATATCAGCAGAGCCGGGGGCAGGGGGCAGAGGTACTTTTTGTTCTACTACTTGTCCTAGTCACTTGGTTGACCGTTTGTAGTGTTCGGAGTGGTGCCGCTGATCGGAATGGCTGATCGGATCGGAATGCCGGGAAGCCCAAAATGGTCCGTTTTTTATTCCAAATGGGCTTCCCCCACTACTTGTCTACATGTGTACCCCTCCCGCTACCCGCGGGGGATCATTTATTCGTACAACACACATTTTATACATATTCATACATTTACAAGATTCTTATAGGATTCTTATTAGATAAAACTTAGATGTAAACTAGCCTAAGAGGGATCTAATAAGATCATGACGCTATAACGTTCGGTTTCGAGTGGACGGGGTGCGCGGTTTGCGCAACATATTTACGTAACCCCGTCCCCCGCTTCAGGACTATAAATATTATATTCGTCCGCCAGGTGGCGGAGCGCTCAGTTGTTTCCCGAACGCCATAGCGCCCACAACTTATCCCTAGCATGCCCTACTTACCCTATTTACCAACAATTATCCTAATAGGGTAATAAAAGACACACTAGGGATCATTTTAATATCAATTACACAATACATAATCATAAAACGGACATTAAACAGATAGTGTAAACCTAACGATATTAAGAGATATTCATACATTTATAAGACACTAAAGAGAAACAACTATACAAGCGAAACTATTATCTATACATATACAAGTACCCTAGCTTTTTACATTGTCATTTATTCCGTCGTTAACAATATCTCCATTATATCTATATAAGATTATGGATTACTTTGTATACAAAATTAATTCTGAAGTTTTAAAAATAATGAGCATGGGTTAATGAGCAGCATGAGCATAACTATATATTTAAATAATGGTATGATGTCATAGGAACATAAAATAAAGCCACTAAGACGCACCTACCTAGATAAACGGACAAACTTTTTGGACAACGAAGTCAAAATATATTAGTTTTTTTTTTAATATATTTTGACTAAATATACCTACTATTGAAGCAACGGTTTCTATTACTGCCTACGTAGGTTAACGATAACTGTTCGATTTTGTCGATATAATTATAAAAGCAAGTGTAATAATCACTTATTAAAATATGTACGATAATCGGTGGAATAAAAAAAAATATAACTATTTTTTTTTATTCTTGTGCATGGGTTTCCGTAGCGATAATCGATAAAAATCTGTGCTAGAGGCAGGAGCTCCCATCTCACGATTCTCACGCCTTGCCGAATTTAAATGAGAGTAGATACAAAAATAAACAAAGTTTTTGAAAAATCTGCTGTAGCCCGCGTGGTAGATTATGGCCCGAAACCCCTCGTGATTTCCAGAAGATGCCTATGCCCTCCAGTGTGTCGTTATAATCTAATATCAATTACCAAATTTGAAACATTAAAAAGATAGTCCAAACTGTCCCGCGAAACATGGTTACTTCAATTTTAGGCACACGACAACTCTTTCGTAACACACCCACAATCGAAGATTGATTTTCTATTAACTAGAGCTACACTTCAAATTATTTGTTGCATAAGGTTCAAATTACTAATTTACTTTCAAGTGCACAAAGTCATTTCGATTTGATATACTGTTTTGACACTATCGTTCCGCTAATTGCCAACAAATCAGTGTAATTGTATCTTGTTACCGATTACAATTGACACTATTATTTGGCGATTATGCTACGTTTTGTAATTTGCAGTAAATCTCAGTCACAATTGTTATTTTTATTGCAAAGTATGTCAAGATTCTGTCATCTGTTACTAACAAGATTTTAGAGTTTCTTAGAGATTAAAACGCCCGCGTTTGCACTAAGAAAATAATTGAATTACTAAATAAGGTTAAGAATTCAATTATTTATTAACAGTTATGAAGTACTTGAGTGTATTTTTGTGACCAAAGTAATTACAACATCCCTGTATCATGTAAACATTAAAACTCCAATGACAAACGTCGAAAGGAAACCTTCTCATATGCCTCTAGGCTATCACCGCTCATAAAGCAAGAAAAAATATATAAAAGGAGATTATGAATTCACTTTTATTTATTTATATGAAAAGGGTAAATTCAACACTACCTACTGCACAGATTTTAAAAGAAATACTTTTTGGATTCAAAACTAATACTATATCTAGACAGAATTACTGTTATTACAGAATTACAGAAAATAATCAAGAAACTCGAAATTACTGACTCTCGCCTCTATGTACATATACGAAGCATGTATATTTATTAAAAGGTAATCTGCATCTTTTAACTTTTCTTAAGACGAGTCGCAATCGTGACAAACTATCTTCGCTGACCTCAAAAGCAGCACTTTCAAATAAAAGTTTTTTCTGCATGACTCCTAAAATCCATTCGTATAACCAAAGGTAGGCAGCGCATCCGGGGGCGTGCCAACGTTTGTCATTTTAGACTAATGTTGGCATCATGTATCACGGATGTCTATGGGCTACAGTATCCACTTACCATCAGGTGGACTGTGTGCTCGTCTGCCACCTTCGTCCATAATATATATATATATATATATATATATATATATATATATATATAATAAATTACCAAGAGCATTACGTAATATTAACGACATTAAGTTACTTAAATATAATAAAAAAAAAGATCCTAGTTGACAGGACTTATTACAATATAAACGAATTTCTAACTGACAAGAGCTTTTAAGCTCTGCTCTTGTACTGTCTTGATTTATTGATCCACTAATGTTTGGGTAGCCGCTTTGTTATTCGTTGAATTGTTCTGTAAAATGACTGTTATTTAAATGAACTGACAGGTTTTATAAATTATAATTAGAATACGAAATTTACTCGATATTGATTAGTAGTTAATTATTATCAATTGAATTTAAAACCGACATCTTATCTCTTTTAATAGAACTAATTTGAAATATATTGACTAATTAATTCACTAATTTTCCATAATATTTTTTACATGCCAATTCTGGAAAATATGACGAGCTGATGTATATAATTACTATCTATTGTTATTTATGGACAAAGGCTGCAGACGAGCATACAGACCACCTGATGATAAGTGGCTACTGTCGCCCACAAACATCCGTAATACATGCCAACATTAGTCCGAAATGACAAACGTTGGCACGCCCCCGGATGCACTGCCTACGTTTGCAGATATAAATGGATTTGGAGAAAGGGTTGGGAAAATGGAGAGGGATAGGATGGAAATGGGCTCTGGCACATCTCACTCACTACCGAAACACGTACGTACATTAGGGAAATAAGATAAAGTGGGAAATGCAATACATTTCAAGGTAGTCTTCTGTGAGAGAGGGGTAACGTGACCAGACGAGCGCGCCCAGCGGCCGTTAAATTGCAGGGTGCACTCAACCCTCAAACTACTCATATACGTACACTCTTACTACTCACATTGCAAATAAACGATTTGATTTGTATTTAGGCTTTGCTATGTGAGATAATATGGACATAGGAGATGTTTGTATTGTTACCAGAGCGAAGCCAGGGCGAGTTGCTAGTATGATGTTTAAAATATAAAATTTACATGCAATAGACTCCCTGGTTCCACGCCAATTCTCCACTTATTTCACAAGACTACCTTCAATTAAAAATTTGCCAACCACATGGAAATCATTGAGTTTATTCCGACGCATTACAAAAACATTAATTATTGTTTATCACGATTTTAATCATTGTATGTTCATGCTCAAAACGCATATTATGCGGAACAGATTTAGCCACACCTTTAATTTCGTAACCCACGCAATGCTGATGGAATTCACTTAAAAGATATTGGACCAAAATAGAAAACAAAGCAAGCAAATGCATTTCCACATTCCAGTTTACCACCAACCACTGTCTGGAGACAGTTTGCACTGTCTATAGATCTATAGGAAGTAGTGTCTATAGATATAGCGATGTCGAAATTTCAATTGGCGTAAGGGACGCACCAGAAGCCACTGCATATTATTTTCTGTATAAAATTCTAACAATAGCCGCGAGATTGATAAAGTTGCAATGTTATCAATCTCACAGCTATTACTTTTTCTTTAAGAGTTTTAAAATTAAAACTATAGCTGTAACGCTACATGTTACATGGGTTCTTTTATTAATTTTATGTTTTGTCCATTAAAAAAATAAAATTTCCCGGATCTGTGCAGTGACAAAAATCTATATCTATATACATGTAATAAAAATGTAACTGATTGCTGTCTGTACATGGAAGATATATGAAAAAAAACTATTATTGCGGGCCTTTATCAACGCAATAGAACCCAAAACAATGATTGTTAGAATTTTTGTCTGTTTGTCTGTGCGTTTGTGCGCGCTAATCTTAGAAATGGCTTAACCAATTTGGGTGGGGTTTTCACTAATGTATTGTGGTAAGCTTCACTTAAAATTTACTGTTTGTTTTATTTCAATCAGTTCATAAATAAAAAAGTTATATCAATTTAAAGAATCACGTCAAATAAAGACGGTATTTATAAACTAAAGTCCACGCGGACGAAGTCGCGGGCTAGTCATATCATAAGTTTATAAAATCTCCGACAGGAAAATATTGAATTCCATGCCATCCAGTTAAGACTGATTACCTAGACGACACATTCTGCATCTCACAAGACCGTCGCATTCGCACAAAAGTGTCGGTATTATAATCTGCTGAATTCATCCTCGCGTCGGTCGTCGCGTTGCACCCGCAAATTTAACACCACTGGCGAAGTAAAGGGTTTAGCAATCATTTACTTTAGATTCCATTAAAACTACACCGATCAAACTCACTTATCGTACTGTCCGAAATTCGTGCCATCAATCATTGTTACCGTTCCACATGTTAACCTTCACTTTTCATGGTCACCCAAATAATATCCATACGCCACTGACAGTTAAATAGTTACACATGATGCTTCCGTCATATACATCAAGTACTCCTAACAGCAAATGACAAGGAACGCCTAAGTGGACCAATAAAAAAGAAGAGCCTTAAAAAACTGGTACGCTTCATTTGGTTCGTAGTCCGTTCGTAACTTTGTTGGGGTTATTCCACTTGACGGCTGTTTTTCACGGCCATTCATGACAGCAAAATAGTTTAAAAAAAAAAAATGTGTTTATAATTTACCGGAAATTGATGGCATCGGTTACTTGACAAACATGTTGACCTGGTGTTCGATTGGTAAAGTGATAAACTGTTAAGCCCTTGGTCCACTGCTATTAAGCTACTAAGGTCCACTGCTGGATATTGTTCTCTCTCAAAGTCCGTCACCGCCCCATATCGCACAGGGAAATCCTCAATATAGCTCTGCATACTTTTTCAGAAAGAATGCGGCAGACGAGCTATATAATCCACCTAAGTGTGATATGTGATACACGTCAACATCAGTGAAAAATGACAAACATTGGCTCTCCGCCGGGTACACCACCATATCTTTGGAGATTTAAGAGTGGAAAAAATAATTGGAAATAGTGAGGAATAATCATTAAAACGAAATGAATCTTTTCCTCGTCTTATTGCATTCCCCATTCTATATAGAATGTGTACGAATATTTCCCGAATCCTGAAACCACGAATTCTATTCATGCTTCTGAGTTCCTTGACATGAAAATTTCACTTTTTTTTTTTTTCAAAAAATAGTTTTCTTTTATTTTTACCAATTTTTTCAAACAATGCCGGAAAAATTCATATTTTTGGACAAATACAAACAAATAAAATCAATTAGTCACCCCGTGACCACGTCCACTGCAAAGTGTTCGAAACGTCGGGATATAAATAATGTCAAATATACGCGATTTAAACCGTTCAAAGTTGTTTAATTGCTAAATACAAACAATGTAATTGACTCAGCATCGTAGGTACAATCCATAGTTTCAGGCTTTGGGAAAGGTACGGACACAATGTGTGTATTATATTCCATAATATATTTTCTAAATAAATGTTGACACCTTTTGATGCCACACAGTCAAATTCAAAGGAACTACATAACATGGATCCATTTTTGCCGAAAACAAAACCCCTTTGTGTCATTAACACAGGTTGGAAAGTGTCGACAGAGCTAGCGGAACGACGGACAGACACAACATTGTTAATATTCATGAGTTGTTACAAATTTGTACAATGTTGTGTACTGCAGATCTATCAGCTATAGAATACATATGGGCAGGTAATTGTACCTGTATTGACAGGTTCAATAAATAAGTAAAATTTTGAGGGAGAGCGTGCACGCTGCAATCCTACAGCCGCTGGACACGCTCGACTGGCCACGTTACCCCTCTCTCACAGAAGACTACCTTGAAATGTACTGCATTTTCCACTTTATCTTATTTCCCTAATGTACGTACGTGTTTCGGTAGTGAGTGAGATATGCCAGAGCCCATTCCCATCCCATCCTCTCCCTCCCCATTGTCCCAATCCATTAATTAATCTGCAAAGGTAAGCAGCGCATCCGGGGGCGTGCCAACGTTTGTCATTTTGGGCCTAATTTCGCATATATCGCGGATGTCTATGAGCGACAGTATTCACTTACCATCAGGTGCACTGTATGCTCGTCTGCCGACTTCGTACATAAAAAGAAAGTAAAATTAAAAACATCGAGCAGGATATAGGTACCTACTGATAGGATTCAGTAAAACAGTGGATTCATTATTGGTTACAATGATTTTAAAAGGAATGATAATTTCTTTTAAATATTTTTAATTATTAGCTTCTACCCGCGGCTTCACGCGTATAGACTAAGCAGCTGTAAAAGATTTTTAACACCTGTAAAATCACCGACATCATAGATTTCACTGATGAAAATCCATGTAGTAGTTTTTGAGTACTGATAATAAAAGTATTTTTTTTATTTTCCTCTATAATTCAACTTCCTTGTGTCATATGAAGATGTCACATATACCAGTTTTCCTGCCGAATACTTATCTCTACACTAGTGAAAACCCGATCAAAATCCGTTCACTAGTTTATAAGTGATGCACAAACAAACAGATAAATATACACACAACAATTAAAATATAACTTCAACTAGTAAAGGGTAATTAAAAAGTTTCAACAAAATCGATCCAGCCCTTTCGACGCTATCGAGTAACAAACATCCAAACTTGGACATTTATAATATTAATGGTACTAAACATTTTAAGTAAATTAACCGTGATTAAATTAGTGATTAGTACCGATATTTAGAGCAAAACGTTGCACATAAAGTGAGACCACCTACGCATAACATGGCGATAATGTTCAATGGCCATAGCAACACGGTCCAAGTGTCGCAATAACTATGTACACTTAATTATTGCATTGAAGGCGTTTTAGGATTTGGTATTTGAGCATTCCAAAAATTAGGACCTATTGTTATTAGTTTAATGTTTTGAAGATTCCGTCGTATAAGCATACAGCTTTATCGATGCAATAATACACTTGGTGCTATGCAATACATAATAACACAGCGAATTTTGACTAATGAGTGATTTATCTCGGAAATCAATAATGTTCTTGTAATAACTAAATTAGGAGACGATAAATAATTCAATACTTTCCGTCCTTTCCCAAAGCTTGAATCTATCGATTCTACTCGTGATTCTGAGTCAATTACATAGATAAATTTTAAATAAAAATATCAATGTTTAGGGCTTTGTATAAAAAAGATTGATGAAAACTAAAAAAAATCTAATTTTTGAAAAGAAATATTACTGAAATTTTCATGTCAATTAACTCAGAAGTCCGAGTAAAATTCCTGGTTTCAGGATTACGGAAATATTCGGCCAGGCATCTTTGTTTCGTGAGAATTGAACAGGAAAATGAAAAGTAATGAATTTAATTACTTAAAAGGCAAACTTTGACCCCTATTTCTGTAAACTTAGTGATATGACCATTTATGGTCGTCACCAAGCTGATTGATTTATTACAAGCACAGTTTTTACTCCCACTTAAATTCAGGTCAAATTGCAATTAGAAACTTATTGCAATAAGAGTCCAATAACCTAGAGGCGTGGTCACACTTGTGTTTAGAAACTGGGGTAAATATACAGCACTGATAGAAACGCTGCTGAATAGAAATTCCTTTGAAGCTGCCCGTTGCTGTAGATCGTTGAATATAGTTACACCTTTATCGAATGGCAAAAGATAAGTTATTTGCTACATGTCCTTCTATAACTTCGTATGTTCCTTCAAATATATATGCTGTTTTTTTTAAAGTATTCATATTCTATCTTATCATCCTTTGATGAGATCCTAATCACTTTGTTGAAACTTCTTTCATGGGCAGTTTAAGTTGCAATAAAACCAAAAAGCAAGAAAATATTTTCTAGTTTTAATCTAAGAAGTTACATGTTCAACACATTCTTTCTTTCACATAATTCATTATTTTCAAATATATTTGTAGCTAACCAATATATATATATATATATATATATGTTGTCAGTTAAATGTTGTCAGTGTTGTATTATGTTATACGCAAGTTCTATTGTCGAAAAAGGAAAAAATGAAATGCGAATATCAATACTGAAAATGTAAAACTGGAGAAAACATAGATTGACTAATCTATACATTTAATAATATAGTAAAGGCTAGAGTCTGTACATTGACTTAATTTAAAAAAAAAAATGGGAGTCCCTTTAGAAGCCACAGAACCCAAAACAGTAGTTTTTTAAATTTTTGTCTGTATTATGTCTGTTTGTCATTTGTCTGTATGTCTGTTTATGTTTGTCTGCTTGTCTTTTTATCCGTTTGTCTGTTTATTTGAGCATCACGTAAAACTACTGAACGGATTTTGATCGGGTTTTCACTAATGTACCTCTAAAGTATCCAGAAGGGGAACTGGTATATGGTCATTGTCATATGACACAAGGAAGTTGAGTTATAGAGGAAAATAAAAAAAAAACTTTTAATAGAATTACTGAAAAATTACTGGATTTCATCCGTGAAATCCATTACGTCGGTGCTTTTACAGGTGTTAAAAATCTTTTACAGGTGTAGTTCACGCGAGTGAAGCCGCGAGTAGAAGCTAGTCCAAAATAAAGTAGAAGCCTTCGCTATTCGCCACCAACTTATACCAAGCAAGAGTATAAAATAATTTCGCTAGGCAGAGATGCAGATAAATAAGATTTTCTCTTTAACCGGTTTATTTTCACTTTGTAATGCAATCCGTGCCAACTGAATTCTCAGAGTCGTAAATTCTGTTCTTAGTACTATCAAATTCAACTCTCCTTTTGTTCAACTACATATTCCTTACAAGACATAGTACATTTTGTAGTTCGTTACAGGGCAAGTATTGCATTCTCTTTCCCCTAAATACTTCGTAAAGCCAGCAAGATCTGAACTCCGACAGAAAAAAAGATCCACATTCACGTAGGTGTAACATTTGAAATATTTGCATTTTAAGTTGTAAATTCAATGTCATTTTGCGCTTTTTTTTCTATTAAAAACTGCAGAGGTGGATATGGCTGGTGACCTGCAGGTCCTTGGTCGAAGAATTTTTTACTCCTGTCATCCTTGATGGCCTCAGTAAACTTTCTGACGAAGCTACCCTGAGTCTATTGATACCTACAATATTAGATGTAATATTTGTCTAACGCATAGGTCTTCTATTTGGGACATTAATTATTGTCCCTTCTAATTGGCCCTGAACTGTATCAACTGTTACTTTTATAAAATTATAGCTGTCAAACATTTTTTCCAACTCTATAGCAATTTAGCGTTTCATAAGCACAAAAACTTGAACCTGTAGTCGTATATTGATTGTGAATTGCGCCTGTACCTATGTAGCCAATTTAAAATCTGGGCTAGGCTTAGAACATTACCAGTCTCATAATAGAAACGGTCGCACGAAATCGACTCTAATTAAGAACCGTTCTCATTCTCAGTGTCCCATGAATTAGTTACGATATATATAAGAACAGTATGAAATGTTCATGCGCTTTAATTACATCTGTATATCTTACATTTGTATTGATATCAAGAGTCGAAAAGAAATCTATATGCAGATATGAGCAGAATACAGAAGACAGGATACAGAGAGAATTTTCTGTGAACTTGCCATTAAAGTCCAACAAGGATATGTTTTTAAATTAGGGAAACCTCTTTTAAGGGGTGGTTTAGAATTATTTTTTTATGGTCATCTTTTCATGTAACCATCTTTTCAATTAATTAAGTGAACTGTAACACAAAAGATCTCACTGCGTCAAAATGATTGGAAATCCCAAAAAAATTACCTCCCCGGCAAAATAAGATTATTCAGTGCTGTTTCCATACTGATATACTGTAATTTATTTACGTGGTGACATGTGATTATCTTCTTACATAACACACGTAATCGCATTTACAATAAAAAGAATGACTAATTAACTTGCATTGTGTAAAATTACTTGAGATTGTAATATAATTGTTTTAACCTGGATTCGTCTCTAGTTAAAGTTTCACGTGTCGGGTAAGGATACGTCAACGTGACCTGAATGTCGCAAGAGTGTGACATGACAGATAATAATGATGGTGTTACCTTTTCTAGACATGAATTTAACTTTGCAGATGGTACGACCACTTTACATTTCACATTGCGAACCCGATGAAAACCAATGATTAAGAACTGACGTTTATGTCGTGTTTCTTTACTTGTGAGTATGTAGTAGATTTGGGCGAGTGGTGTCTTTCCATGGGTGGCGTGAAAGGCGACTCAGGGATAACAAAGCCGCTACCGCAAGCCCAACACTTGTGACGTGGCAACACGATTGGCCAGCGTGCCGTTTTAAGACCATATATTCCCCTCAAGCACAAAACAATGTACATGAGTACGTCCATCACCTCATGGCGGTGACGATGTTAATGGATTGAATACATATGTATAGAAATAATATGTAATCACGATAAAGAAAAGGCGAGACGTGTCGATATAACTTTGTCGCATTCTTAATACTGTGTCTATTGAAGATTCATTTCAGTCACGAACCTTCACGGTCCTCACGACTTCGAACTTTGAGGCGTCTTATATAGAACATCTCTATAAGGTTATTTCCTAGTTTTTTTCAAAACGCTTTAGTCTCTCATTTATAGCTCAATTTGTTCGCTCGAAGTACAGCAAAACTGTTATCAATGTTGGTTTCAATTATGTTTTATCTTTTACGTGCGTAATCTTCTCGTTCAGTAAGACTGAGAAACTTAAAAAGAGTATGGTGGAGACCTCTCATTACCGTAACCGTATGAGGGATGTATGACTTTAAAACGCCACGCTGGCCAAGCGGATTGGCAAGTCTACTCTTGTGGAGATGGTGTAGTTCCTCAGCGCTCGTGGTAGGTAGCGGCTTTGTTATCCCTCTTAATCGTCATTTACGATACCCACGGTGAGAGATGCAGTGATGCTATTTTAAAGCCACATGTCCACGACGCCACACATTTCTTATTAGACCTAAAAAATCTCTTCGAAGTTAATTCTCGAAATACAAAATCCTTCGAATTATATAAGTTTTTACAGTCTATGTTCTAAAAGATTATGTTTACCATTACTCTCAGTGGAAACACTTCATCAGACAGCAGCTTGCATGTCCGTTATCACTAAATCTTAATTTCGATATCGGCGCAGGATCTATAAGATCGATGCTGACAGCTGCCGGCTGACACTGGTTGATGAATGACATGACTGTTTAGGAAATTGTGTTTAGGAAACTGTATGAAACATCACACATTTTTACATATTGATAATAATTATTCAACTAAACATGTTATCGATCATAAAACCCGCTCCTTTTAATAGTGCCTATTGGAGATATTCCGAATATTCGCATTCGTTTTGACGAATACTCGCCAATTTTCAAGTACCTATTCGTATTCGTTTTGACGAATACACGCCAATTTTAAAGTACCTATTCGTATTCGTTTTGACAAATACTCGCCAATTTTCAAGTACCTATTCGTATTCGTTTTGACGAATACTCGCCAATTTTCAAGTACCTATTCGTATTCGTTTTGACGAATACTCGCCATTTTCTACACGAATACTAATCAAATAGTAAATTGTGAATGACCAAACAAACAACAAATAGAGACCAAAGTGAATAGTGGCTAAAATAGGTTTTCTAAAGAAATAAATGATTTGAAGAGCAAACTTTCATTTGGAAATCAGTTACGTATCTGATTTGATACCTTTTTGGTAGACTAAACCAAAAAGTTACTTGTAATTGAACTACAAAGTACATACTAGTTACTTACTAATTTTACAAGTACGTGCGTAGAAGTAGTTCGCGAATAGTGAGGCAAATTACTCGTATTCGAGAATAGTGATTTTTTGCTATTCGATACATCCCTAGCGCGTATTGGTAAACTACTGGCAAAAAACTTTAAAAGTAATATTTAATCAATCAAAATCATATTTTAATTTTACAGAATTACTACAATCCTTTATTTTTAAAAATAATTCGATATTGGTAAATTAGCAAAACTTTTTGCAAACACAGATCTTAGTCGATTAAATTCAATGAAAATAATGCTTCTATTTTATTAAAAGTAACAAACTATTCCAACGTATTTTATAATACTGTCTGAAAGTAAACTGTGACAGAAATTCATACTAAGTAACTTCGATATAAAGCTAATCTTAATTCTGTAGCAAAAGCAAATAATGAAGTTACGACTAAAATTAATATTTGACACGAAAATGCATGTGCCAATCTAATGCATACTAAACGTGTTCAGATAAATATTTTCATAGGCAAGTCAATGCTAACCAGAATTATCACCTTTTCACCGACATGATTTGAACCACTTGACCTCACTAAAACGTAATTTTATAGCCATTAAACTATTTTATAGACATATTTTTGCTGATTGTATATATTCTTTTATACGATACACCATTTTTGATGCATGATGTAACCGATGGGAGAGGAGACCTTTAATACGGATCAAATACCTGGAATCACAGTGTGGGACGCCTTGCGACCCACGTGAAAAAGTTCGCTGGTATTATTAGGATGGGAAAAGCCGAAGACCGTATGTCGTAATCTCTTGTGAGATGCCTACATTCTTCATATATCTACTGATGTTATCTACTATGTATAGAAAATAACTTTTTAAACTTTCGCGTTTTGTACACATTTTACGAGTATATTCTAAATCGGGTCTGAACGTATATAAACAAGATATTTGTTTACCTTTTATTTCTACTCGACGTTTCGGCGCGGGCGCATAGGTAACACCAGCCGTGGTAACGAGTTGACTCGTGACTCGAATTCAGACCCGATTTAGAATATAAAATGGTATAGAATGATTTTTGTATCGAAACAACATCGTGGACTGATGCCAACATCAGTCCAGAATGACAACCGTTGACACGCCCCCGAATGTGCTGCTTACCTTTGCAGATTCAGGAATGGATTGGGAAAATGGGGAGGGATAGGATGGGATGGGAATAGGCTCTGGCATATCTCACTCACTACCGAAACACGTACGTACATTGGGGAAATACGATAAAGTAGGAAATGCTGTACATTTCAAGGTAGTCTTCTGTGAGAGAGGGGTAACGTAAGCAGTCGAGTGCGCCCAGCGGCTGTGGGAATGCAGCATACACTCTCCCCCTTTGCCTCACAAACTGCTTAAGGTCTCTTCTGAAGCTCTATAATATTTGACTCCATTTAAGAGTTTTTTTTATCATTGCATACTTCACTTATTCTCATGTCTTCTTTTGTTGTTGCTGTAAAATGAAATGTTTTTATTTCATTTAGAGTCAATCCATTGTTGATAATTACAACACAATCATAAAATAACGCCTAAAATGATTACTTCATTAAACTCCTAGGCAGTGAACTAGTTTTATTTCATCAGTGTCATAAACTAGCCAGTTTATTTTATCTTACCTTACGATAACTATCAAAGTAGACTTTAGGAAAGGAAGTGAAACACGAATTAGACAAGTTGTTAGACTCAACACAAGTACTTAAACACAGTGTATGGCTCCAAGTTGACCTAGATACTAGTGCTCAAATTTACAATATTCTATCCTTCTGTGAACATATCCAACATAGCAAATGTAATAAATAAATATTAAAACAAATGTTCCAAGTGTTCATAAAACAATTTTTTAAACTGTTCATTCAATGTGAGAAACCTGTGAAACAGGGCTTAGTAACATTTTGATGTATCGGTGATTGGAATGTGATAATTACATGCTTTAGTGTCTTATAAATATGAAAGTTTTCATTCCTTATTCCATTGGATAATGGGGGCAGTATAATGAACTGTGAAGTCTCACCACAAATACCCCCCACTCTTTAGCCAATCCTATCCAATCCCGTCTTATCGCCACGAGGAATGTAAGGATATAAGTTCTTTTATGCATTTCTGTCCATATTCATTTATCCCATATTCTTTATTTAGTAGTAATGCAATGATAAAATACCTTCATCCCTTTATGTTCTCTATTCCTCATACTTTCTCATCCCTTTGCCAAAAACACTTTCAAATCCCCAAAGGTTGATCCGGGGTTGTCGCGTGTCAACATTGTTGAATAATGTTGGACTTGATGGTCTGCCACATTCTTGCTATAAAAAAAAACTGCACAATAAAAATGTTGTACGCCATCTTTAGTTGAAAAAATTACCCTACCACAAGCAACAGAATTTGAAGTTAACACCATAATTTGTAATTTCAGTATAAGAATTAACAAATTAGTATAACTCCAAAACTACATATATATGGAAAACTGAGAACAAAAATCGTTTGAATAAGCAAAAAAATATGCAATAACTACGAGTTACTTTATTTAAGAATAAAATTAAAATATGAATTAAGTTATCATAAAATCTTGTATAGTCGCATCATGACCATGGATGTAAGTTACCATACGACAACAATATTTTAGTTGGGCACGCGCACTTAATTACATGTTAAGATAAGCGCAAGTAATCATAATCATGAGTCTATTATTATGACCGCATTAAAAAAACCTCTAAATAATAATAATTTGGAATGTTATCAAAGGTCCAATATGGAATCATAACTTTTGGAGGGTTCTGGCTGATAAATGTAAAAAGAAAATAAATAAATTTATATGCTTAATTTTTGCAGGTGTTAATATACTGAATTTTTTTTTATGACTGTTTCAGCCCAATGATAAAAATGATTTTGTAATAAGCCTGTTAAAAAATCAAGCTTTCAACGCAAATGGTTTAGATGCTCTGACGAAAATATTGGATCTATAGTTCAACAAAAAATTTCGTTATAGCTCGATATCTCTTAATCTTTGCAATATTGTACAACACACAAGAGGGTAAAATAGATAGCTATTGAGATCCCCCAGCTATCTGCTTGATTTGATCCACCACTGATGGATCATTCTGTATACCGGCGGTTAGAAATACTAATGTGAACTCTAATACTCGTAGGATGTTCAAACACCATAGAAAACTACACAATGTTTCCCATTGCTGACCGTTTGAAGGTCACGGAATAACGAAAAATATTATACAGTGACCTACATAAGAAGTAGCCAATTTTGACGGCCAGCCATGCATTGGCACATTTAACAACAATCAAAAACAATCTGCCTTATAAAACACCAATGAATTCTAGGTTGTAGAATAATTGATAAGAGCGAGCGAGCGCTATCGTGATACATACTCGTATTTCCAATGCCATCTACTTTTTGATGTAAAGAAAAGAAAGAATGTGTATAGAAGTTTTAGAATACAGCAAAACATGCATTTTTGACATATACTAACTACCTTTGCTTTCAACTGGTATAGTTCTTTGTGTGTACGTAACCCGTGAGGTAAAAGAACTAAGTAATACAGTTTCTTTTGTAAATAAAGAAATACAACTGAAAAAAATCTGAATAATAAGCAAACTGTAACTGTAACAGCAAAACGCGAGTTCTGTCGCGATGTTTTTATTCAACCAGAAAATAGTAACCATTAAGAAAAATTACAAGCTAGTAAGTTGTGAATTAGCAATCTTTGGTAGCAATAAAATCATCGACATTGTTAATTTACGTCCATTCAATTGCGAACTGTAACAATGTAAAAATGTATTAATAGAAATAAACTGAGCGACGCAAAAAGCGAATTCTTGACGAATCATCCACCTGTCCTACAGTAAAAGATCTAAGAAAGATTAGCCACCAAGGTTACGTTGGAAAGGTTAAATTAGAGTATTTATATTCAGGAAATATTAAGGTAATGTAGAGAAAGTGGTCATATCGGCAGCAGAACTAACAACGGATAACTCTTTGAGTGGAGACCACGTACCGGTAACAGAATGTGGAATGCCCTCCAATCAGATAGATCGACTACTTGAACAAGTTCGCTGATATTGGCTAGATGAGAAGACTCGAAATTCGTGTGTGATAGTAAGCATTTGGGAGAGGCATATATCCTGACTAATATATAGCAGAGACATATAGCAGTAGAGAGACATAGGCTCGTGGTATGGATAAAATCTTTAATGTTCTGTATGGCGTTTAATACCCGACTTTAGAATAGCATCAACCCATCTCTTTCTGTGGGTGTCGTAAATGATGAATAATGTCGCTACCTCAAGCACTTAGGAACTACACCACTGCTAAAAGAGTAGACTGGGTAGCCCGCTTAGCCAGCGTGACACTTCAAGTCCATACATCCCACATGCACAGGAAAATGTGCATGGACAGTCCCAGGTCCAGCTATCGAAGCTAAAACGGCCGGTTTACTGTACGGATGGAGCTTCACGCCTTTTCAGTCATATTGATCTCTAAAGCTTTTCACTTAAACACACTGTTTTAATAAAACGCAAGAGCTTCTTGGAAGCGCAAGGTTGTCAGTAATATTACTCGGATAATACACAGGGTAATGTCTGTCAAATTGCTACAGTCGTGTTCACAAATGTTGAATTGAGTTCAAAGTTCAAACTATGCATTAATTAATTACATAAAACGTTAAAAAAAATGTGTCTAATTTTTCCACCAATTATCTACCTATGTATATCAAGGCTTATTCTATTAATTCTTATAATAGTGATTGTATTATTAATAATGATTAAACTATACGATACCTTGTTTTGTTAATAATAGTTTCATTCATTTCTAGATATTATAGATAGAGATACAGAAAGCAATACCATGAATTTATACACCATGTTATTTAATATTCGTACGAAGGTACGAATATCTCGTATTTTTTGTATATTGTACCCCCCCCACACCCCTCCAAAATAGAAATAACATACACTTTGTCACATCACAGTACCTAACTACATAAAATCAACAGCAAGTTTTAATTATGACGTTCAAGATTATTTGCATAAGGCCCCGGCACTTTTTATCTCTATTTTTTACAAATTATGTACGTGCCTGTATATTCTTTGTTTTCCAGCATTATTGTTTGACGACCACGCATCAAGATTTCCGTCTCGCCTCGGCACCCAGTTGGTTTTAATTGCAAATACCTTCTGACAAAGGCGTTAGATGGTTTGCGATAGAATTAAATGAAGTTAATTACATTGACACATTCTTGAGGAAATTGGCTACGTTTTTAATGAATTGCTTTCTGAATTGATTCCCTTTACATATACTGTCAATTAATATGTTTATTTTTATTAATACCCCCATTTCACGCAAATTAATTTAATAATCATAAACCTTCTTTTGCCTGTGTGGTGTCGGCCAGTTTTAAAACAGCACCACACAATCTAATCCCATTGATATAGTAAAAGGCGACTATTGCCGCCAAATACCAAAGCCAGACCCGCGCTATGGATATTTCCTAAACCCAATCTTTGCCACAATCCTTAGGGAACTACTACATCACTTCTAAAATAATGGTATCGCCAATTCGCTTGGCCAACATGGTGTTTTAAGGCTTATACATCCCACATGCACAAGACAATATGCTTGAGGAGGCCCACGTCCAGCAGGACGAGCCTAGAGTCGAGAATAGGTATAGCCTATTCTCATTTTCATTCGACATGTCGTGAGAACAAATCATTGAGGTTCTACTTAAGTAAGCTTTTTTTCAAATTGTTCTTAACTCGGCGGTGCGGGAAATATCTACTGAGGTAATCCGCATGATTGAGCATGTGTATCCCCGATCCGAACTAGGCTGCAATAGGCCGGAAACCTTGTGATTTACTAGGGTAGGCTTGTGCCCACAGTGGGACAGCTAATATTAACCAACTATTATTAATTCTTCACCAGCTAGCTCACTAATTTCCGAGAAAAATATTTTATAATTAACAGAACTGTTTCAAATACATATAAAGTTTGTGTTGTGACAGTAAAAGTAAATGCAACAACCGCCTCGAGACATCGATAGAAACATTTGTAAAAGCAACTACAAAAATTCCCAAACAGACCTCCAACCTATAGAAAAACAATTGCTACCTTTAGGAAACAAACAGACCTTGCGCCAAAATTTGTGATTCCTCTCCGTGACCTATTCCTTGTCTTTTATTTATACAAAAGATCGACGATATCTGACGGTTTGAAGCGAGTCCAATCACGAATAGGCGGAATGTCGACAGTGAGAACAATTGTCAAGGTAAGCGTCGAGGCTTTAGAAAGAACCTAACTACAGCATTCACCATTGAATCTAAAGTTGTTTATGAAGCACTGTGAATAAATGGATACTGTAGCCCATGGTTGTCCGTGATACATGCCAACATCAGTTAAAAATGACAGATGTTTTTCCAAATCCACTTCTAAAGCCAATTTAATGTTTGTCATTCTGAATAAATGTTGGCATAATGTCCTCGGGCATCTACTAGTTGAAATCGTGACCCGATGGTTCTATCTCTTTATAGATTATGGTGAATGTTGTATGGTTTGAATTCTTGCTCGCACGCTGTACTTCGCGGTTAGCAAAACTATACATACTATGTCTTTTAAAGACATTATAAAATAAAATTCCCAAACAACTACATATAATTATGACATACTTCTGTGCGTTGAGCTAATTGCGACGGATTTAACTGCGGTGAAGGTACTGGACCGGTATTGGGCCGGTACTGAGTCCACTTGTGTTCCGGTCCTCTTACTACTGGCCCCAGTACTAGTTCACTAGGGGATACCTATAGTCTGCGAGTGGAACGTTATAGAGGGATATTGAAAAATCTTACATCTGTGTACGTGTCCAACATTGAAATAGTAATAACAAATATTTATCCCAAATAACAATTTGACATATTCGTAGCATTTAATTATCTAAATGTACGTGTCCAACACTGAAATAGTATTTAATAACAAATATTTATGCCAAATAACAATTTGACATATTCGTAGCATTTAATTATCTAAATGTACGTGTCCAACACTGAAATAGTAATAACAAATATTTATCCCAAATAACAATTTGACATATTCGTAGCATTTAATTATCTAAATGTACGTGTCCAACACTGAAATAGTAATAACAAATATTTATCCCAAATAACAATTTGACATATTCGTAGCATTTAATTATCTAAATGTACGTGTCCAACACTGAAATAGTATTTAATAACAAATATTTATGCCAAATAACAATTTGACATATTCGTAGCATTTAATTATCTAAATGTACGTGTCCAACACTGAAATAGTAATAACAAATATTTATCCCAAATAACAATTTGACATATTCGTAGCATTTAATTATCTAAATGTACGTGTCCAACACTGAAATAGTAATAACAAATATTTATCCCAAATAACAATTTGACATATTCCTAGCATTTAATCATCTAAAT
Organism: Sesia apiformis; assembly: GCA_914767545.1. NCBI lineage: Eukaryota > Metazoa > Arthropoda > Insecta > Lepidoptera > Sesiidae > Sesia > Sesia apiformis. The sequence goes on from OU611964.1 coordinate 2,822,649, forward strand.
AAAAACTATTACTTAATTTAACCTGAATTCCAACACTATAGTTTCTTAATAATTCTTAAAACACCTAATCTGCTCTTATGCAACTGGAATAAGCCGCCCGTGTCCAATTTCATTGTATTCAAAATTCAAGATGTCCGCCGAAGAAAGAAATTACACACTTTCGCATTCGAACTTACTAGGTCGGAAATCGGTGAAAAATTAAATAATTACACAGAAAGCGGACTAAATTATGCACAGTAACGAGGTAAAAGTGAAGAAATGATTCGACAATTTTCATAGCATTTCTGTACGATGAGTCATTGGATAACTATGAATAGAGATTTAAAGTAGCTATCATGATTTCTAATGTAGGTAATAATGACACACGGAGATACTGGAGCTCTTGAATAGATAATTTATTTATGGGTATAAAAGGTGAAACTAGACGCTAACATAACTGATACAACTTACTATAGGTATACACCTATATATGTATATATATTTTTATGGACGTAGGTGGCAGACGAGCATACAGTCCACTTCATGGTAAGTGGATACTGTCGTCCATAGACATCTGCGATACATGCCAACATTAGTCCAAAATGACAAACGTTAGTATGCCCCCAGATGCGCTGCCTACCTTTGGAGATATACCTAGGAATGGTTTTGGAGAAAGGATTGGGAAAATGGGGGGACAGGATGGGAATGGGTTCTGGCACATCTCACTCACTACCGAAACACGTACGTACCTACATATGCGAAATGGGATAAAGTGGGAAATGCAGTACGTTTCAACTCCACTCTTGCACTCTCCCCCTGCAACATATACATTTAATTATATATTATATACTATATCAATAGTACGAGTATATTATATACTAGTATAGTAGTATAGTATATTATTTGCTATACAATACAATTACATAGTATATCAAGATATATACTCATTGTAATGCTGAACATGTGTGAATGATTCGTAGATATATGTTCAGCATTGAATGGCCTCAAAATTTACATATAGTGAGAGAGATGAGAAAACATTGATAATTGTATATAAGGTGTCGCTTATACGATTATAACATGTCACTACTTAGTACAAAATAAAGTCCCAGAAATTGGTATGCATATTCATGTCTCGATAGTTATCTCTATAGATTGATGATTAATCATATACCTAACTAGCGGCGACTGCCAGCGACTTCATAAGCTGAGACGCATAACTTGATTCCCGTGAAATCCCGTGGGAACTCTAATGAGTTTAAACAAAAAGTATCCTAAATGTGAACCCGACTCTTGAGTTATAACTATACCAAGTTTCATTAGAATCCGTCCAGTAGTTTCTGCGTTTTGCGCGTTGAGACAGACAGACTTGTAAAAGCGGCCGTTTTGGGTTCTGTATCGTTCGTAGAGTAGGTACATTGCAAAGATTTTATTCAAAAAATATTTCTAGCAGTTACACGAGTCTGTTACGATTTTATTATATGTAAAGATACCTTTTTAGGTACTATAGCATTATCTAGCAATCATTAATCAAGCCTTTATTACACTAAAATTTGGGCAATAAAGCCAGCCCAAAAAGTAGAACAAAAATAACTCAGTAGCCTGTTTTAACAAAAGAATGTACTTAATCATTGCATAAACAATACCCATGATTTGGATCAAGTCAAAGGAAATTAACGATGAGAATAATAAAATATTTATCATTTATGTAAGACTAGTGGACTCGGCCTCATTTCGCTCAGCTGTTAACCAAAACTTGGCCTATGTCTACCTGCATTAATTCATCTTCCTAAAAGTGAAAGGATTTTTAAAAATGGTCCTATTTTGAGTTTACTTCTTAGCATCTCTTTGTAACAATTAATACAACTCGTAAAATTTTATATCTGTGGAATATTAACGGTAGACTAAATTGATTTAATATTTTCCTTTGTGATCAACGTGAGTTTAAGGAATTACGCTCAGGTGTACCCCCCGGTACTTGGGTAAATTAAATGACAGCAGCTGATATCATGCAATCAATAAATATAATTGATAGGCTTAACAAGTGCCAGCAAATGCATTGTAATACATATTTATTATACTAGTACTAATAATAACTGACTAAACTAACTAACAATAACAACTAACTAAGTTTAACACTAACAATGTCCTCCACTGTACTCTCGAACCAAGTATTTGTGTGTCTAGTGCGACTTAGGAACGTTAGTTTAAGGGTATGCGGCGATAAGTAAACATAAGATTCAGCGGCAAATAAGAACTGGAGTCAATAGATTGACAGGCGAGAGCAAAACTATTGCGTCAAGAAGAACTAATTAAGACCTATTGCAAGAATCGTCTTCCGTTAAGCCTATCTTGTAAGAACCTGATAAGCCACTATATGCCCGCTAACTTCAACCAAGTAAGCTTACCTATCCTTAACGTGAGTAATCGTCTTAAAGGGGGTTGCTTCAGGCTGCAACAGTGAGGGATAACGCTAATAAAACCCGGACAAAGGGTTACGATGTAGTTGAGAATATATGTTGTTTTCATGATTACACTACCTACTCACCCCGTGGCGAAAAACACTGACACTAATAACTGTTTACTAAACACGATACTAATTAGCAAAACTATAGCATCAAAACACAAAACTTACCTACAGCTTATTTCCAAATTACGTTATTCGGCACCCGTGTCTTTATTTTATTATCTGATGTCCCCTTTTTCTAAGAATATCCCCGCGAACCCAATATTAATGAATGTGCCAAATGAGACTTGTAACGCCCTCTGTTGGCAAGGCGAGAAAGCAGGCATTACACATTTTTACATCAGACTAAGCCATTAAGTTCTCCTTGCCAACCACCAAAGACTTCTCCTTACCACCCACCAAAGATTTCTCCTTACCACCCAACGGTTGACTGAAAGAAATCATTTTAGCGATAAGGCCACCGTTGGTACTTATAAAATTATCACGTGCTATACGTTATGATAATAAAATGTTATCGAGCTGTAAGCAGTAGAGGGAATATGTAGGCGAGGCGTCGTCTATACCACAATGCTTGAAGACGAAAGTCTTAAATCAGTGCGTCCTGCCGGTTATGAGGTCCGATGCCGAAACGTGGCCTCTAACGGTGGCCTGATCCATAATTTCAAGGTCACTCAGCGAGCTATGAATAGGGCTATGCTCGGAGTTTCTTTGCGGGATAGGATCCGAAACGAAATCATTCGCAAAAGAACAAAAGTCACCGATATACCATAGCTCGTAGAATCGGCAAGTTGAAGTAGCAATAGATCATATTTGCCGCAAGACCGACAATGAGGTTAGACGAGTCCTCGAATGGAGGCCACGTACTGGGAAGTGCAATGAGGGACGCCCTCTGACCAGGTAGACCGACGACGTAATGAAATTCGCCGGTGGTGGTTGGACGACAACAACAGAGGATCATGTATAGTGGCGAGCCTTGGGAAGCCTATATCCAGCAATGAAGAGACATAGGCTGATGGTATGGAGGCGAAGGGTCCTAAATATTTTCTTCTAAAATGAGCGAGTTCTAAGCAGCTATGCTGTGGAATTCTCGGAGAGTACGTTATTAAAAATTTATACGCATTGTTTTTTATGATCTGTAATGTACTTTTTCTAACGCGCACCATCCAAAGACAGCTCGCTACCATGACAACATAATAACGAGTAAGAGAGTGCAATTGTTTGGTGTCACGAAGATGATAAATTAATATACATTATAATATACGTCGAGGCATGGACTCTTTAATTGGTGCACAACACTTAAATTTTTTTTTAACTATCTATTTTAAATTAATAAATAAGGCAACAAGTCTGAAACAAAACTTTTCACTCATCGTATATTTCTCGCTATTGCTTTTCAATTAGACCACGGCAAAAGTCCGATTAATCACAAGCTCCGTGCGAAAAGCAACTATTGTCAAAAATTATATGTCGAGGCTACCTCTCATAACACTGACGAACTAAGACAATAGTTTTGTCAGTAATTAGTAAAGAGACAAGGTTAATAAGCCTTTTTTATAGATTTCTTGGATCTCCAATGTCGAATTGAAGTTATTTCTTCCTTATGTATCCTCATTAAATGGAAGTCTTGTAATTTTGTAAAGACACAATACACTAAAGATAATTCTCAGACATATTTGTTTAATCAAAGACAACTCGTCATGGGAAATAAATTTGATGTCGGCTTTTTGAACGTCCTACTGCAGGGAACTGTAGGACCCTCCCCTAATACATTAGGGGTTTCGTATTAGGGGCTTCGGGCCATAACGCGCCACGCGGATACACATGCTCCAGATTTTTTTAAATTCTGGAAGTTACGATTTTCCTCACGATAGTTTCCTTCACCGACCTCACGACTCACGACCTGACGAATGGAAATCGAGAATACATAGATACCTACTCCTAGGCTGTCGCCGCTCTGAACATATTTCTCGTACAACACACACCAATATTCATCCTGATTTTCGACGTTTGCTTCTTGTTTCAGGAACATTCAAAACAGCTGTTAAACCATCTAACAGAGGCTGAAAAAATATTCCTATTCGGTGCCAATTCTAATAGTAAGTTACCGACTCTGCATACTTAACAGCATCTTTTTACAAGATTTTATTAGAAACATAAATTAGATAAAGGGTTATCATCAAAAACATTTCTTCTCACAGCAGCACAATTCGAAGTAACACATGTAAAGCAGTCCAAGCGTCGTAAGCGCTCAATTTTTCACGACGATCATGACTTCAACGCGCTGAAGAAGCATCTAGACCTAAAGCCAACGCCTAGAAACAGTTTCCTAGACCCCCAGTTCCTATTGATGAGAAGGTGGTCCAACAGTACTGAAGCGGTTCTGGACCAGCATGCTGATGAAGAGTTGGATCTCTGTTATTATCGAAGTCATAATGCAGCATTATATTTGTGCGAAGATGTGGTAAGACATTTAATTTCAGGCATTTTAAATATTTCATAGTAAAAAAATAATCAAATTCAATTAAATAACTCAATATACCACATGGAAAAAGCTAAAAGAGAGAAACAGAAAATATTTAATATCTTCATATTAGAAACAATTTTAAAAGATTCCATTTTTTCAGAGGGGTTTAGTTAAGGCCAATGACAATTACTATTTTGTACATCCACTACCAGACAGATTTCACAAAGACGATTCTAAAGCACACGTTGTAGTAAAACATTCTATTGAAGATTTAGAAAACATTAAAAGAGGAGACGAAGGAGAAAAATGCGTAGAAAGAGAAGAAATCAACACATCATATACACCTGAATCTGTTCGAATATGGACTAAGCATAGAAGAAAAAGAGATGCAAAATCTAATGAAGTAACAAGTGATAGCTTAGAAGAGCTAAAAACAAAAATAGGAGATAAAAACAAGACTATGGGAACATTAGTTCAGGAACTTGTTACAAGAAGTGAGAGACAGAAAAGAGCAACCCTGCCAGCGATTTTTGTAGAAACAGCTGTGTTTGTGGATAGAGATCTTTATAAGCATATGACTGTGAATTTCCCGAAAGACACTGAAAGAGATCTAGTCAGATTCGTCCTAGCGATGATAAATGCTGTACAATTATTGTACCACGACCCCTCACTGGGAAGACCGGTGAACTTTATTTTGAAAAGACTGGAGATACTGCACGAGGATCCAGTGAACTTGAAAAGACCACATGACATTGACAGGTTTTTAAGTAACTTTTGTACGTGGCAAAGACTGGAGAATCCGCCAGGAGACAATGATCCGTTACATTGGGATCATGCTGTTATTTTAACTGGGTTAGATTTGTATGTGGTCAGTAAAAATGGTAAAGTCAGCAGCCAGGTTGTAGGTGAGTTGAATTAGTTTTATTTATTTAAGGGTAACTATAGGTCTAAAGTAAAAACTCGCAACAAATCGTAATATTTTAGAAATGAGATACATTTTTTAATTCTTTCACAACCGTGGAAAGATTTACAAGAAAACTACTACTTTCATAATTAGTTATTTATACTGTTGAGTTTATTCCCTATACTTGTTATAAATACACTGAGCTGGTTTAGATGCTACGTAATAGTCTAATTTATGATTACTTAAGGTATGTTTACGTTTGTCAATATTTTAATCAAAGTCTAATGTTGCATGTCAAATTGAAGGCATCAATCTTGGGTAATATAATTTACCAACAGTAACTTATTGAATTATATTAGGAAAAGACGTTTATGAATTTTCAATTGCAATGAGAAATACCTTACTTCACTCTAACTTTCGCTAGGTGTGTACCTACCTAGAACGAAGAACCTACGCGATGACGCTTCGCAAAGTGACGACTGATTTTCCACAAATTATATGATTCTTCAATTGTTATGAAATCATCCTTTATTGACAGGACTGGCGCCAGTAGCAGGAATGTGTACAGTGACAAGTAGCTGTACAGTAAACGAAGGAAGACATTTTGAAAGCGTCTACGTCGTTGCTCATGAAATCGGTCACAAGTCAGTACTTTGTATAAGTTAACAATACCTTATACTTGCTAAATAATACAGTTATATTATAGTATTAAAGAGGCAAGCAATTTCTTCAAAGGTAAGAATTATTTTTTCAAACTATTCATTAGGGGTTATATTACAGCCTCGGTATGCGTCATGATGGACCCTTAGCAGACAACGGCTGCGACCCGAGTGCCTACATCATGAGTCCCACCCTCGGCAGTGGCAAGATCACTTGGTCGCAATGCAGCAAGAACTACTTGCAGAAGTTTCTTGAGTAAGTATCACTCCGTTTTGGTCTAGGTACTTTATAGGTCATGTCTCTTAATTTGTTAATAAAACTTTATCCTGTCCCACCTTCGGTCATTACGATTCAATAACTAAATAATTCGTCAATTCTATCCTCGGAGGTGAAATTGTCATCATGATCGCGGAGTACGAAGAACTATATAGGGCAAAAGTGCCTTGAACAAATTCTTTTTTATTTATATTTGGTTTCCGTTACTTAATTAAATAATTATTCTTCTGTAATCTGAGTGTTATTATAATTTGAATTTTAGAAATCAATTTAAAGTTTTTACCTTAGTCTGTTTCTTTTAAACATTTTTTTTTAGCCCAAAGTCAATAAACCTTCATTTAAACGTCCGAGCGATCAAGGTCGATATTTCATGAATGTTCAGTTTATTCAGTGGCAAGCACTGGCGCATTGCACTCTATAGTCGGTTACCATGAACAAATACTAGTGACAAGAACTGACAATCAGAAATTATTAAACCATTTTCCGTAATGATGGCGAAATTTTAGATTAGATTTTTCAACACAATGGCCAACTGGTGTTTTCTTTTACGTAACAGCTAGTAATTTAAACACAATTGTTTCTAAATTCACAGATAAATCTAATTTTGTGCAATATTACCACTTAAAGTTATTGCAATCAGTCAGCGATGATGATGGATTACGAGAAATAATTATTTTGTCAGTTTGAGATTTTCACAATATAGCTCCCCGGTTTAAACTGCTCACCTATGTAAATAGGTAAACTTTAAAGTTTTAACCAATTTATCCGTGTTAAACCTACTCACAAAATCGGAAAAAAATGTTTAGGGCGTACCTACATTGCCAAATAGAGCTGAAGTCAAGGACACGACGTGACAATTTCCATTTCTCAATCTTATTATTATCAATTTATTGCAGTAAAATAAACATGAAAAACATGAGAAGCAGTCCTGATCTCAAAGACCCACCACCCAAAAGAGTCCAAGAAAGCCACAGCGCAAATTCTCCTCTGTATCGCATTTCAATCAAAAAACAACTTTATCAGCTCAATTTTTACTTGATTACGGCGAAGCCAAAAGTATTGGTCGGATTGGCCTATGAATTTGGCCGGCTATTTTTGTAATGGTAGATATTTCACCGCAGTAGCGTCTAAATTATTGGGTCGATTTCAATAAATGCCATTCTCACGTTATTTATAAATACTGTCACGTAATCGATGTGCGACTATACCTACCATAATAATATATTAAGTCTTCTTTCTGAAGAACCTAAAACTCACCACTTATTTGAAACATTTACATTGTCGGGTTATGAATTTGGAACTTAATTTATCGTCTAATTATTTTAATTACAGTACAGTACAGTCGCGATGCTTGCTTGACCATGGCAACTCAGCGGGACAGTTGGATCACAGTGCTGAAGGAATATTGCCCGGAGAAAGATTTGACGCTGACCAACAATGTTAGTAAGCGATTTCAATTTACTTGTTTATTCCATATGAAATTACCAAAGTTTAAGGAGATGAAGTAAATGACTATGAGAGAAAACAACAATAAATGTTATGTGCCTTAAATACCTAAGAAGTGTTGAGCATTCAACCCACACCTTGCTATCATGAAATATCACGAGGACATCAAAAGATGTTCATTACTGCTATACTTTGTTACGATATGTCACGTTTGATACTATTTGATTATTAAATGTAAACGGGTTACTAATGATTTATTATTTATTTATTATAACTGATATTTCGCTGCAGTCACATCAACCGTGGTCACGGCGAGACTGCGGTTTATGTAACTGCACCGAAATATCGGCCATAATAAATCGTGAGTAACCCGTTTACATAACAATTATTATGTTCAACCACGATAACAAAAGTTTAAAATCATATTTGATATTAGCCTATAATGTTACATCGCAAGGTACAAGCTTGTCCTTACAATCGCGAGGGGGTTTCGGACTTATAGTCTACTACGGGTGTCCACGACAAATTGGATACTACACATACCCCAGATTTGTTTTTTAATTCTCGCACATGGGGATTTTATTCATTTACAACTGTGCACCATTAAATGACAGATCAAAATCAAAATGACCAGAGTTGAAAATGAGATATATGTATTTATCCTTAGGGTAGGTACCAGCGTATAGTGAATGACCATACTCAAAGAGCATTGAAGTAATGACATTTTGTTGACAAATACTTCCAGGTATGTTAAAATACGGCCGCGGAAGTCGCCACTCTGCTGCTCAGAATTTAGAAGACATCTGTAGAGATCTGCACTGTCAACGGGAGAGATACACCTGGACTTCTCATCCGGCCTTGGAGGGAACAAAATGTGGAGATGACATGGTATGTTCTTAATGATACAGATCTGTTATTTCATTACGTTTGGATTGCAAATATATCGAAGAAAATGTCGCTTCAAATATCCATTTTAATTTCATTTCCAGTAGTTTCATTAAGGGTGTAGATTGTTGGCCTGAGATCTCGATTTCGAGCGACCGCAGCGCCAAAGTTTAATGTAACATCCGACGGGGCGGATGAATGACCTAGAGAGCGCGATTTTCAAAATGTTTTGCAACAAACGTTCCACGTTGAGAAATTGTTATTGAACTTGAATATTTACAGCATAACAATAACGTTGAATTTTTGGAAACTAGCTGTTGATTCTTTTTAATAGATTAATAAGAGTAGTTGAGACACAATTTTTATGTTTTTCTATCATTTGACATCTGACATTTTTGTATTCTACTTACCTAAAATTCCAACTATTTATTTATTTGTAATTTCACTACCAAAATTTATTCTAATTCGTAAAATATTCATTCAATAAAATAATTGCAAATTCAGTAGGAAGTGTGTTTATCTCTACGCAAGGAAATGTGCCTATTGCGTAAACTCAAATACTTACTTTTTGTTTACGATCACCTCGTCGATATCTAAAAAAAATCCTAGGGTTTTAAAAAAAATGTCAATAAATGAAACACAAGTATAAAAATGATTTATTTACTACACAATAACAAATATGAGTCGCCATTACTCGCTATCTCAAAAGCGTGCTAGGGTTGTACAAAAATTAGTAAATAATTCATTTATTTACTAATTTTAACAGAAGTTTGTAAATTATTAATATACTAATTAAAAGTATGTAATTAAACAATAACGAAATATGAGTTCAAAATTCTAATGGTTTTTCATTCGATTACGGATCAAGTTCTGATTTCTGCTAATTTGATGATAAAATCAATGGCTATCACAAAACCTATCAGAATGAAAACGTTACCAGCTGCCCGATTCACGTAAGTAATAAAAACCGTAGCGCAGTGACGTCACTTCGTTTTTTGCAAATTTAGCCCTTTTAACCGACTTAAAAAAAGGAGAATTCTCAATTCGCTGTATTTTTGAACCAATTTTTATGATTCTTTACACCAGGTAACTCAGAAATTGTATAGTAATTGAGCTATTGGAAGATTTATGACAATCCAAGACTAGATAAGTAAGTGCGTTTAAAACAGAAAACCAAAAGGCGATTTCTAAGTTCCTAAGTTAAAACGACTTTTGGACTGGCGTGTTTACGTGAATCGACTGGCTGGGTAGTTAAGTTACCTGTATCTTTCAAAATCATTAGGCGTTCTTCTCTTTCATAACACGTAAAGCTCTTTCTTTCCTCTCTTTCATAGCCTCTATGATACTGGGCGCGTCACGAATGGGCATGCTTCGTGACTGCCGAGGATCAACTAATTCTGGAAGTAGGCAATCGTAATAAAACCTAACTAATTTCATCTCCATTTTCTCCTCCCAAAATTTGTCGTCCTTTTCTATAATATAAACTTTCATAGGTACAGTAGCACCAAACCAGATGCCAAGCATGCAAACGTTTCTTTTAGTAATATGTACCTGTCCCTGAATTTGGAAATACCAGTTATGATTTTTATTTATGACATAACCCTTGGAAGCCTTGTCCTTAACCCAAAAGGTATGTTTGGCCATTGCTTCATCAAGAGTCATGCCAGCTAAAGAATGTGGGCACTTAATTTCAATTAAACCGTTTGCATAAATGCCATCTGGTGTAGTACCAAGAAATTCATATTGATCGTCGACGAACAAACCGCAACCTTGTATACTAATATTCTCTTGAATTTCTAACTGTTTAATTGCGGTTTCTTCGTTTTCGATACCGTACCGTACAGCAGGCAAACTGGAGATATTACTACCATAAACGATTTTACGAACAAGAACAGCACAACTTGTGCTCTCTCGTTTTTTACAAACTTCCCCGAACGATGATGAGGTTAGTAATTTTCTCCTTGTACTCATCCACTCAGAACTACTTCTTTGCAAATGGGTCGACCTTTCAAGCTCCTCTCTTTCAGCACAAGACAACTTTAAATCGGCTAAAAAAGATGACTTGGCTTTCTCATATAATTCTGGACTCAGATCAGGTTTTTCGCAGTTTGGTCCATAGTGAGCGTCTTTCGATACAGCGCTGTGGCTCTTTTTCAATCTTAATTTAGGTTTAGCAATTAAACGGATTCTACGATTACAATTTTCCACTTTCGCGATCAAAGGATTAGGACTAGATTTAAATATTACTTCATGAGTTTTACTATGAATCGATCCTGTATTAAAAGACACAACAGCAGCTGCGCATCGGCCCGCATAAGAACCACGGGAAGAATAATTTACACGCTTACCCCCTACTAATTTGGCAATCACTGCGTTAAAACTTTCAACTATATTACTTGTACAATTATGAATTAAACTTCTAGAATGATATGACAGTCTTTTACTTAAAATGTGTACCGCGTCCATTAATCCGCATCCAACAATTGCTGGAAGCAACCCAACAGGTTCTATTCGACGAGTATCAGGTCTACAGAAATACTCCTTGCAATATTGGTGATTACCAAATACGTGTTGTGGACCATTTAGGATATCTTCACTAAGATTTTTTATTTTTTCTTCGAGTGACTGATTTTGATCGCCCCAATATTTAATAGCGCATTTTACACCCGTTCTTAAACGCAAATACCTTTCTTTTAGGAATTTCCGCAATTCGCAAGGATACTTAGTGTCTTTCGACAGTTTCTCCAAGCTATTGCAGTAGTTTCGTAAAAGATGATTTTTGCATTCAATTTTCTCTACTGTTAAATTACCGTACGGTCGCGAATCTAATATTTTTTTATAAGTACTGGAATCGCCGTCTGCTACAAATTTATTATAAATTACACCGTGATCAACAATGGAACGTTTAAACCCCTCAACTATTATGGTCGATTCCATACCGGTAGATGATCCCGAATAATTCTTGAAACAACGGTGTTCCGAGGGCTGACTGTCGTTCTTTGCGGCTCGTGCACAAACTACGCAGTATTTATTTTTAACTCCAAAAAACAATACTTTATTAGTTTTAATGCCAATTATCGCAGCTGCGCCGGACAAGGCGGAAAAATTCTTACCATAAGATCTCTTGCTCCAACAACCGTCAACAGCAACAGATATTAATGGTGTACCATTTTTATCAACACTACCTATAGACACTGCGTACTCCGCTTCTTCCTTGACAGCTTCTGCCATGGAATGTGCTGCTGTCTTTTCCCACCAATCGCAAACCGTATTATTAATTTCATTGTATAATGAAGGTGACATGATTGGTAGGGCTACTGCGGCAGTTAATGTTTTTAACTGATAGTAGCTCCCACCAGATGATATGATACCAGATACAATTTGATGATTCACTTCCATTCTATCTTCTTTCTTTTCAATCAAACACACAGTAAATTTCATACTACACATACTACATTTCATGATGAGTTTTGAGTCCAGACCAACTTTTACTTCACCTATTATACTGAGGTAACTTAACTTACAATCCATTGGACCGTGGTCCCCTATGGCCTGAAGAGCTTTAAAAAAAAAAGAAACGTCTACAACTCTACGCCCAACTTCCATTTCATCCACCTTTCCCTCTTGGTCGTTTTCAATAACTAGTTCCTGTAAAGAAAGATAATGGCTTGATTTTTTTTATAAAAAATAATTAAAAATTTAAAAAAATGCAAAAGAATTAATACAATATTAGGTTCCTGATGAATAGAAATTATAATTTCTTTACGCATTAGGTATTGTTTTTTTATGACGTCACCTATTTGAACGTAAATTTTCTTTTGAGAAAGTAATTGAGAAGTATTTCGGTACTAAGGTGTTTGTCTCTCGATGAAAATAATAAATATTGCAAGAAAAATCTATAGGTAGGTATTGAGATTTTGTCTTCGCCCATCACTAACTAAGTAGTTTGTTTATTTATGTAACAAGTCTACAAGAATTACGTATAACAACTTACCTCTATACAGCGCGTAGCATTGTTGCTCAGAGTCTCGGCCCCAAGGTTTTCTTTATTTTCAATACTGGAAATATTATTCATCAATATTATCCACTTTTTATTTATTTTGTACAACCCTAAGCCAGACGCTAGGCGCCTCGCGTCTGTTTGGCGGTATAGGTATGTCGACAAAGTTGCGCTGTCGCCTACCTACTTCCACAATTTGATATTTAGACAATACTAGCCGACCCGGCGAACTCCGTATCGCCTTTTTTTTTTTTAAAAATCCTATTATTTTGATATTACATACAGATACTTCAATTTTATTTATCAGTATAGATATAGATAATACAAACCAATATTTACATGTTATTGTAGGTATATGTCTGAATCGGGCGATCTAAATCATATGACATATTGTATTAGCTTTGTAATGTACCCTGTTCAAATGCGATAATAAATAAGTAGGGAGGAACTTACATTTTATTCCGAGATCTTTTGGCTTTCATATTTTTATAATGCGTACAAAACTTTCTTTTCCCTGGCATGCCACTCAAATTCAATCAGTCCTGCGAAAAAAATAGCCTATGTTACTCAGTGATAATGTAGCTTTCGAATGATAAAAGAATTATTAAAATCAGTCCAGTACTTTTTGAGTTTATTCGTTACATACAAAAATCCAAATCTTTCCTCTTTATAATACCTATTAGTGTAGATATTGTATTTTTTACGATTTATATCTAGTTCCATCATGGTTTTCTTTCAGACATTCATTATATCGATACTTTCTACTAACTGAAAATAAATTAATTATAAAAATGTTATACTTACAGTTTTTTACAAAAAACACAAATTCACAATACGTAATTCTGCTGTCTGCAGCCGACAAGCGTGGTGTCGCGTTCACTTACAGAAAGGAACTGCCGCTGCAGACCACCGAGATTGCACGAATGAAACGAACGTTTTCATTCGTGTATGAAAAATTTACCTTAAAATATATCTAGATTTTAGGGCTTTAAAAGAGGAAGTCTTTGTTTGTAAAGGTATAAAAAGAAGTATACAGCTATACTTATTGGTTTCTTCAGTGTTCAAAAAGTGTTTCTTTTTATCAATTTGTGTTGATTTATGGGGTTAAATCTGAAAAATACGAAGTCATGTTTTTGCATTTTTACTCAATTTTGTGCGTTTGTTGACGTTTATTATATAACAACTATTAGGTTTAAGAGTTTAATATAAGCATGAACATACTTATTGGTCTTTGATTGTAATATATACAAATTATCATTGATATCAATCATATGTAAATAGGTTAAATATGAAAAATCGTAACACTCTTTTCGGTGATTTTCACGATCTACACCCTTAAAGGTACGTAACAGAATCATTTGAATTGTCTTCTAAGACTAATGACTTCTAAGTTTTTACCTATAATATTTGTATATATATCTCATTTTGTATTATATTTTGTATAATACAAATTGTATAGTATAATTCATTTTGTATAGTATTGTATAATTCATTTTGGATAGTATTGTATAATTTGTATTATATATTAGTATATATATAATATTTGTATATATAACATTTATATTTGTAGGCAATTTAACTAGCGCACAGATTCAGCATAATTAAGTTATCCCGTTAAGTTTAGGTCATATCTGCCATAGGAACGACAAGATTGGGTAAAGTCCTTGAAAAGATCCTGGATACCACAGTGTGAGCGCTTAACAAAAAAATTAAGTTCCAAGACTATCTATGGTATACTGAACTGTCAATCCCACCGGTGTTATTTTAAATGGACAAATCTAAATTGCAATTATCAATCTTTTTTACATTATAAATAGATTCTTACAGTCCTTTCTAATAACCTTTGAAAAATCAACTGGCATGTATACTTTAGGGCGAGCGCTGAAGTCCCTCAGTAAAGAAAGATGTGTTGTGCAACGAGATTAATGGGTGAATGACCGGTGCCTTCCGTCGGATGACTGAAGGACTGATCTCGGCTTATGGCTTTATTTTGGAAGGGCACACTTCCATTGATAGCGTATCTCCCAAGATTGGGAGAGAGGTGGAGAGTCTTGGGAGAGACCTATGTCCAGCAATAGACAGGCAAAGAAGAAGAAATAGACGAAGTAGTAGATATAACTTACCAACCTTGAGATTATTCGAACCAAAACATTGGAGGAGCGCATCGTACTTGCGAATACTTATTCCAGCGCATTCTTACTAGACTTCCAACAACTTTCTTTACTGTCTCTTCTATTTCAATTAACTCGCCCGTTTCCGGGTACTAAGCAGCTGCCAGTTCTGCCTTTAGGTCAATGGTGTGCGAACTCTCTTAGCCGTGTGAAGTTCGCGAGCGTTGATAATGTTCTTGCACTCTATTCCGTTCTTTCGCGTATCATTGGTAGGGCAGACTTACAATAAAATTTATACCAGATCCTCTTCTCTCGCGCACCTTAGGGAGGGCAGCGTCGTTGAGACATACTAGACTAAAGGCTCATTGTGGTTCGGCTCGGGTTCGGGTAAGAATATTGTATACGATTCTCGTATGCGACCAAACTACATACAATTCTAGCCTACAACTAGTATCAAGGGATACTAGTGGTCAGATGATGCTTTTGACTGATGTTTGAGAAACTCTCCTTGTGTAAATGGGCCGTAAGTTTGATTTATGTGCCAGTACTGTCGCGGGGGCGAGTGTGTGGAGCGCGCGGGTGTCGGTGCGGCGCGCGGGTGGTGGGGGCGCTGGTCGCCGTGGTCGGAGTGCGCGTCCGCGTGCCTGCTGGACGACGCGCGCGCGCCAGCCGCCGCCGGCGTCGCGTTGGCCACCAGACGGTGCACCAGGCCCAGGTACTACTGTTTGGCTGTAGAAACGATTACATTTATCACATACAATTTGCTGTTATATGGATAATTTTAGTTAAGTGTGTTACGCTTAAACGTCGAAATCGCTCAATGAGCGAGAAAACATCTACAGCGTTGTGGACGGTGCTGGTTGTCAAAGTGAGCTATACGGTGTGTGAATGGTTTTAATTATCCGTAACGCGACGTGGCGCTCTGGAACCATCCACAACGTACTCTGTATTAATTATATATCTTATCGTGAATATCTTGTATTAATCAATTGTATCTATCTATTAGTCAATTGATTCACTGACACGAATTTCAACAATATTTTCTCTTCATGAGCATTTCAAGTTATCCAGAGATCGTTGTCAACTGTTCTTGAATGCAATATCGCGCTGTAGGTAGGTACTCATTTCGATTTTTTGGACAATCTACAGCGTCCACCGTGATTTTTCGCTCATTGATCGATTTCGACGTCTGCGGTCTTCAAGACACTTTATAACGTGAACTCAAAAGTTGTGGAATGAACTTTCTATTCAAGTTTTTCCACTGTCCCCATGTTCCCCAGTGTTGCAGGAATCCATGAGCGACGCTGACAACTTACCATCTTTTGACCAGTCCGATGGTCTGCCACCTCTTCTATAAAGAAATATATAAAAATGTTGTTATTTATTCAACTTCTCTGGCCGTATTCCGTTGTCATGTACCGCTTCAATGCCGTCGGTGTTAGCTCAGTTTAATTTTGTTATTTCACGTCAATGTTGCACTAATATTACTGTAATGTTCATTTCTTAAAATGCAGAAACATGCTTTCAAGAACATCGACTACATTTTAAGTAGAATTAATTTTGATTTTCATCGACGAGATTAAAATAATGCTTAACTCATTTCAGACACGACAACGGCAACAACTATTGTCCAGGACATGACAAGAAGTACCAGTCGTGTCACGCGCACCAGGTGAGATTCATAACACTTATTTTTTAACAGTTCTACTCGTATATTTTACAAGATTTATGTGATTTTTAGAAATTAAAGGAAGTGTTCATATTCTTCTTCTTCTTCTCAGCCCTTGGACGTCCACTGCTGGACATAGGCCTCCCCCATTGTCCGCCATTTAGACCTATCGACAGCGACCTGCATCCAGCGGGTGCCCGCAACCTTTATGAGGTCGTCTGTCCATCTAGCAGATGGACGTCCTCGGCTTCGTCCGCCGGTACGTGGTCTCCATTCGAGAACCCTTCTGCCCCATCGGCCATCGGTTCTTCGAGCTATGTGCCCTGCCCACTGCCACTTCAGCTTGCTAACCCGAGAGGCTATGTCGGTGACTTTAGTTCGTCTACGGATCTCCTCATTCCTGATTCGATCACGTAGGGAAACCCCGAGCATAGCCCTCTCCATAGCTCGCTGTGCGACAGTGAGCTTATTTATGAGGCCCATAGTCAGAGACCACGTCTCGGTGCCGTAGGTCATCACCGGCAACACACACTGGTCGAAGACCTTCGTCTTCAAGCACTGAGGTATTTTGGACGAGAAGACGCGGCGTAGCTTCCCGAACGCTGCCCAGCCGAGTTGGATTCGTCGATTGACCTCTTTCTCGAAGTTGGACCTACCTAGTTGGAATGATTTTCGTCTTGTCCATATTCATTTTAAGGCCCACCTGTTGGGAAACTCGATTGAGGTCTCCGAGCATTGTGCTAAGATCCTCCAGCGATTCTGCCATGACCACGATATCGTCGGCAAATCGAAGGTGAGTGATGTATTCGCCATCAACGTTGATGCCGAGTCCTTTCCATTCCAGGAGCTTGAAAGCGTCTTCCATCGCATTGGTGAAGAGCTTCGGAGAGATGACATCTCCTTGTCTCACACCCCTCTGCAATGGAATCGGCTCCGTGCTCCCTTCCTGTACTCGGACTGACATGGTGGCGTTGTTATACAAACACTTCAACACTTCGATATACCGATAGTCAATATGGCACCGCTGGAGGGACTGTAGCACTGCCCAAGTCTCGATCGAATCAAAGGCTTTCTCATAGTCCACAAACGCTAAGCATAATGGCAAGTTATACTCCTCGGTCTTCTGTATAACTTGCCGCAGCGTATGGATGTGGTCTATGGTACTATAGCCTTTTCGGAAACCGGCTTGTTCGGGAGGGAGGCTGGAAGTCATCAAACCTGCGCTCGAGACGATTCGTGATAACCCTCGAAAACAGCTTATAAACATGGCTCAGAAGCGAGATGGGCCTATAGTTCTTCAACAAGGTCTTGTCGCCTTTCTTGAAGAAGAGCACCACCACGCTTCTGTTCCATGCCTCCGGCGTAATACCTTCGAGCAAGACGGAATTAAAGAGCTTCTGAAGGACTTTCAGTACCGGTGTTCCACCCGCTTTCAGAAGCTCTGAAGTGATTCCGTCTTCGCCCGGCGCCTTATGGTTTCTAAGCTGTTTGAGGGCCATCCTAATCTCGTACAGGCTGATGTCCGGGATATCTTCGGTATAGTGTCGGGTCAACTTGGCTCTTGGGTCTTTGGCCAAGTTGCCAACAGGTTTAGCGACCGAGGTATACAGCTGTCCATAGAACTCCTCGATCTCCATCAGTACCTCTTGTTTGTCGGAAGTGACACTGCCGTCCTCCCTCTTCAGCTTCGTGAACTGGCTCTGCCCAATAGATAAGTCTCTTGCGAACACTTTGGAGCCTTTATTCCGCTCTATCGTCTCCTTAATACGATTAGTATTAAAGAGACGGATGTCGTGTCGCAAGGACTGGTGAATCCGTCTATTGAGCAGCCGATATGCTTCCGCGTCATCAGGAGTCTGCAGTGCCATCGAACGTCGTTCCGCCAAGAGGTCGAGGGTGTGGTCGGTGAGCTTTTGGGGTCCATCTCTTCGACGGTGTCTGAATAATTTAGACCCCACCGTATGGACAGTTTCTACCAACCTGTTGTTGATATCGTCCACTGCAACGCAATCCTCTAGGCAATCGAAGCGATTTGACAATTCAAGCTGAAAGCTTTCGGGGTTTTGTATGTGGTCAGCAGTAGGTCGGAGCGTAGACTTCATCAGGCGGGACCTTTCCAACTTGACGTTTATATTCAATGTGCCTCTAACCATTCGGTGATCACTACCGGTTTTCACCCTGTGGATCACGGAGACATCATTGAATATTTGTCTCTTTGTGGCCATAATGAAGTCTATCTCATTTTTAACGGAACCGTCGGGGCTCATCCAGGTCCACTTCCTATGAGGCGGCTTCTTGAAGAAAGAGTTCATCATAAAGAGTCCCTCTTTCTCAAGAAAGTCGGCCAGCCTCTGGCCCCTCTGGTTCCGGTGCCCACATCCAAATTGCCCCACTCTCAACTCATCGTCGCCTCTTTTGCCCAGTTTCGCGTTGAAATCCCCCATAAGAATATTGTAGTGTGTTTTCGAAGCATGTATGGCTCTACTAATGTCCTCATACATTGCTTCCACTTCGTTATCCGGGTGTGCCGAGGTCGGTGCGTAGACCTGTATGACCTTCAACGAATATCTCTTGGATATTCTGAGTATAAGGTACGCGACCCTGTTCGACACACTCGTGATGGCTACAACATTATTTACGAGGGACTTGTGGACGATAAACCCGACACCACCTTGGGACTGCTGGTCGCCCTCCCGGTAATAGAACAAGTTGCCGGACTTCAGGGTTATCGTGTCCTCCCCCTCTCTTCGGATTTCTGATAACCCCAATATATCCCAGTGCAACTTGCCTATCTCCTCTTCCAGCTCAGCGATCTTCTCGTCTGTCCTCAAAGTGCGCGTGTTGTAAGTCACCAGTGACAACCTACGTCGGTAATCCGTTTTCAAAGCCCTGGTCGTTCGACGGTGGAATCCCGCCCGGAGATTCTTAGCACCCCTGGTTCCACCGCTCGACCAGCGCCCGTCGTCCACGCCGGTGTTGCGACTGGAGCCACCGGGAACTTGGGGCCGTTTTACTTTTTCTGCCATAGGGGGGGGGGGGGGGGGGTGGACCGTAACCCGCCGCGCTGGTCCAGTGCGTGGTGGCGGGTCGTCAGAGCCTCGTTCGTTGGTCGGCAGGGTGCACCACGAGCCGGTGAGGTTGGCTTGGGTCCCAGAGATGTAGGTTGGGACCCCTTACACCCCATTAATATTAATAAGGTGTTCATATTAATAAGGTTCAATTTTGTAGTTCTTCGACAATCCTTCCCCGTTACCGTCGTCGTCGTCGCCCTCGGTACGTCCTAGACGACCCCGACGACCCAATTACTGCTACCTGGTTACAGTAATTACCCAATTACTGGGTTCTTACACTACACTCGCGGACTACACATAACACCGTCGCCACCGCTGGAGACGAGGACGTCACCCTCGCTACACTGTGAACACACACCGGCCTTCAGCCAACACTTTTACCAGGTATCGGCACGTGCCTTGGCGCATTGTCACAAAATTATTTCTGTTTTGTGACATTAATTATTATTTCTGTAAATGACCGTAAAATAATGGTAGATATTATTTACTAAAATTACATAATAGTCAGATTTTTTATTCGAGTCAGGGATATGGCATGTAGAACTGTCAATAAAGTGTCATCTCCGTACAAATTTCACTCTTGTTTGACAGTTCTACATGGCGTAACTCGAACGGAAAACCCGACTAGTCTAAATTTAATTGCTTTTTTTTTTAATTCTGGCCTTAGGGTATTTTGCAACAACTACCCACAGTGGAGATAACGGAAATTTGAACATAAAATTATTATAATAATTTAGTGGTTTAGTGGGTGCAACAGTAATAGTTTTGCCTGCAATTCCTGTTGTCCCCGACCAAAGATACCAAAGGTGGGAACAAAGGTACCAAACCGTATGTGTGTATGAAACTTTTCGTATTTTCAGTGTGACAACGTACCACGGATGACAGTTCGAGAGTTCGCAGATCAAATATGTCGCAGAGCAAGAGAAGTAGACCCTGACCTTATAGGAACTGGACTGCAGAGGATCGATTCTGACGGTTAGCTTATTTACAAAAAATATACCCAATTTCGGGATTGCAAATGGCATAGAAGAAAATTTGACTTAAATTTGAACGGTAGGAAAAATGTTATTTGAGGGTGGATTGTATTTTGATCCTACTTCCAAACAGCTTGTTTGGAGATTTTAATATAAGTTTCTTGGTCACGTTTGAAATTTAAAACCTTGTGGAGTTCTTAGAGAGGATACATCGGTTGGAAAAGATTATTTTCCCATAGTTGGAACAAAATTGTAAAGTTTTTTTACAACTGAAATATACAGTTATGATCTCTGTCCAACAACAATTTGTGCAATGTCATGAGCTTTTCTAGCCAACAACAGATGGATTATGGCATTCACAGTGAACTTTTTAATTTTTTTAACAAATTCAAACCATAGTACCTAGATAATTTTGAAAATACTTTCACAAACTTGAGTTGACCTTAAACTATTGTTTTACAAAATTTCATCTCAACTCGTTAAATAGTTTATCTCAAATTTGTTTCATATCGTTAACTCTGCAACGTTCTTTTTTAAACATCAAAAATATAACATTTACAGATGCGAGCAGCGCGTGCGCAGTGTGGTGCGACACGAGGGGAGGGGGATATAAATCAAGAGGTTGGACTTTACCTGACGGAACTGCATGCTCTAGAATGTCGCCCATGTTCTGCATATCTGGCATTTGCCAGGTATTATAACTATTTTATTGATGTTTATCTATTTTAAGACGAAATTTTTATTTAAGTTTATTCTATTTTATTTCTAGAGACATAATTTCTGTCGTGAAAAATAACCACTATTGCTCTACTTTTTAAAATGCAACACTTTTTCACACAGTACATGTTGTGGTTCCATTGGCGGCTTTTTGTGAATGCAGTGTGCTGCGTTATCGTGTAGTGAGAGTAGTACAGAGTAACAAAGTCAGAAACTTCATTTAAAAAGTGAATTTTTGAGTGGAATATTCTCTTTGGGTAATTTTATTTAATGTTCTTTTTAGAAATATACATAATGTCAAATTTGTTAGTCCTCACGGCACAGGGAATCTTAATGTGAGGGCTAGGGTCGACTTTGTTTGTGTAAAACGGTGACCTATGTAATGTTAAAATGAATTAGATTCTATTCTTTTTTTTGTTCATATATTGCAATGGTGTAATTAGCACATTATGCCAGTGTCAATTTTTTTCTTAATTAACAATTTCAAAGTCTTAAATGTATTCTGTCAAAGTCCAGTCCCGTCGGATTAAGTCAGGCAGAAGTCGCTCAGTAAAGCGATAGTGGGTTTACTGAGGACAGAAGAGTACTACTACTTGGGAGCACACGAGAAACAGTCCTATGCTTTTATTTGATTATCACAAACATTGCGCATAAAAACACCTTGAAGTTTAATAAACGCACTATTAAACCACAAAACGCACAGTACACAATTTTTACAATCAATCAAACAAAAACTCAACTACAGTTCTCGAGTTCCCGCCAAAAAGACCTATTCTAATTCTATTTATAGGGAAATATCAGTATAACAAAATGTGTTACTTTTAATAATGTCAATTCAGTGTTAAGAGGGTGCAGGGTGCAAAATAAATAGAATCTTGTTAAACTACATTTGTTAAAACATATATGTATCTAATTAATCAGTGTAATTCCAGAAGTTCACGTGCTCGGGTGGTACGGACGCGGAGTTCTCCCTGCGGCCAGCAGACTGTGAATGGGAGGCGCTGCAACTACAGTCAGCCACACAACACACCAGAGTCACCTCGTAAGTAACACTTTTTATGAGATCTTTTATCTCTGTGAGGTACAAGCTCTCTTTAAATCTCTTATTAGAAGAGTTTCTGTTTAAGTGTGTTCCTTAAGACAGCTTCTATTTAAGTAGATATATGTAATGTTGGGAAGAGGGCTTCGAACGGAAACACAGAGACGTCACCTTATTGAGCTCTAAGTATCGTACACTTATGACTACTAACCACCCAGGAAACATTCCTTTTTTGCTACACATACCACTATGCACACGACGGGCAGTCTCTTCTTTTAGTCGCTCTGTAAGGGTCCCTTTTTAGGTCAGGCGGTGCGCGGCACTGTCAAATTTAACGCTTCGCACACAGTAATTAAGCACTCATGCACACATGTAAACTTGTATCAATTTACCATGACAGTGTTTGTAAGCCGTTTCAAATTTTATTGATAAAAAAACGACAGTCAATAGTGACCTGTGTACTCTTAAATGTTCTTTCTAGTGTCAATAACGAGATTACTTTTATAGCAGTTTTATTCAAAGAATTTTATGTGCTGGTTCTTTTGAAAGATTGTAAAGGAATCCAAATATGTGATTGACACTTTATTAATGCGACCTAGAGTATAATCCCTTTACCATACACCAACACTATTTTATTTAAGTCACATTTTTATTACATTTCCACATGTAATAAAAACCATCATAATCTAATCTTTTCCAGTACAAAAACGTCAGGCACTTGGCGCCGCGCAGTGGGCGCCCAGTGGCGTCCCACCAGTGGGTGTCACTACCACTGCATCTCGCCCGGCGCCGGCGTGAGGCTCGTGCGCGCCAAGCGCCGCGCCAGCATACAGTTGTGTCAGCCGCACGGAGCAAGGGCTGACCTGGTGAGTGGAAACTAAACACTGCGCGTCGCAGTCTGCGACTAACCCGGGGTTAACGGGCGAAAACAAAAAACATGCGTTCGATAGTCGGGACCACAGTTGACACGGTATCAATAATTCCGCCTAAGAGCAACCCTAGGCTAAGGGACTACGTCATACAAGCGCGCGTTGCATAAAACAGACCAGAACTGACATGGTAAGTCTCAATAACACCTTCTAAGACTAAACCAAGGCTAACGGACTAAGTCAAAGAAATCGGGTTGCGGTAACCTACATACAGCTGACATGGTGCGTCTCAACAATACCTTCTAAGACTAAACCAAAGCTAACGGACTAATTATATCATACTCATGCCAGGATAATGATTATATATGTATATCTAATGTATGACTAATATTAACGGAAGTATACCTTTTTCAGGGCTGTACGCAAAGAAAATCGCCATTCCAATATGCAACAATGGTGTGCACCAAATACAAGGAGAGGGTTAGAAGACTGTCGGGTCTGGGCATGCAGATATCGCCAACCTCTGGTAAGATTTTCAAAATTATATTAAAAATGACGTACGTGTACTACATTTTTGTTTGTATAGGTACAAAGAACTAAAATATACTAATCGTTTTTCTTTTTTATAGAAAAAGGCGACAGACGAGCACACAGTCCACCTGATGGTAAGTGGATACTGTCGTCCATAGACATCCGCGATACATGCCAACATCAGTCCAGAATGGCAAACGTTGGCACGCCCCGGGATGCTCTGCCTACCTTTGCAGATTAAGAAATGAATTGGCAAAATAGGGAGGGATAGGATGGGATGGGAATGGGCTCTGGCATCTCTCACTCGCTACCAAAACACGTACGTACATTGGCAAAATACTGTAAAATAGGAAATGCAGTACATTTAAAGTTTCATCTTCTGTGAGAGTAGTGTCTATAAGACGACTTTTCTTATTTATATCTGATGTTCAAAAATTAATGGATATTAATTTAGGGGCTGATTTTTTTAATAACAATTTATGAAAATTTGGGATAATGGTATGACTATTAAATGTACGACTATTTATGACTATTATTAAGTTATAATAAAGGGTACGACTCCTCAATAATAAATGAACAGGTCTACAAGCACATCGTAGGTAACTTTGTATGCAATTAAATGTTTGTATCCCCATACAATCAAGATACTTTTCACTAATTTTCAACACTAATTTAGGAATTAGAGTTGAAAATTTGTTTACCGCTAATGAAAATTAATTTTCAGCTTTTCAGCAATTTAGGAAGTAGTCCTAAAATTGTGCTTAGTTATTGATTCTAAACTTATTCTTAAAAGATTTTTATAGAAAGAAGACCGCCAATAAGTGGACAGTCTACCCAGGGCTCGGGGGTCCAGATTGACAAACATTGGCAGGAATACGGATACGCTGTTAACCTTTAGAGATTTAAGAATGGAAAAGGTACGGTGTAACAGTACGTACATTGGAAGGAATAGGAAATGTATTGAATGAGAAATGTAGTAAGTACATTTTATAGTAGTCATCGGTATGGGGTAACTCGGTCAGTTGGAGATAATCTAACGGCTGTGGGGTTGCAAAGTGCACCCTCCCGTTCCAATAAAAAAAACTTAAGACCAACCTAAAGGTAACGGGCTTTAATAAAAATAATAAATTATTAAAATTGCAGAGGACCCGGACCGTCCGTGTCGCATCGCGTGCCAAGACGAGAGAGTATCGCATAGATTCTACTTAGTGAATGGGAATGAAGGCTGGTTCCCGCTGGGAACTGCTTGCGGGAAGAGAAACACTTCCTACTGCGTCAGCGGGAAGTGCTTGGTGAGATGTTTTGTAACTTCATTTCAACTGTATTTTATGTATTATTGTGTAAATTCCATTCTTGTCGTCTTTTGAACAAGATGAATTTCTACTTTGGTCCAGATTTAAAAAAAATATCATGGCCGTGAAGGAAAACATCGGGAAAAATTCACATGATCAAGAATGAAAAAAAGAAATGAGGAGCATGTGTTAAATCAGTGAACTAGGAGTACCTATGGTACCACATGTCTTCGGAGTACCTATGGTAACACATGTCTTCCAGGGGCTGTGAGATTGACCCATGCGTTCTGCCTTTCATAACGAGTAATAGTTAAAGATCTTTTGTATAGAAAGGTGCTTGGGAAAATGAGGTATAGGATAGAATGGGATGGAAATGGATTCTGATATATCTCACTTGCTACACACATGTACGCTTTTGGAGATTTTTGGAGAGAGATGGAAGTGGCTTTTTGGCATATCTCACTCAGTACCGAAGCACGTACTTAAACTGGGGAAATAAATAAGATAAAGTAGGGAGCAGTACATTTTGCGGTAGTTTTATCCAGTCAAGTGCACTCAGTGGGTGTGGGATTGCAGCCTCCACTCACATCCTCCCAAAATTAGAATGGAGAATAATCAAAGATCCTCCAATAAAACTCCAAAATTTTACAGGAATTCGGTCCCGACGACACACCATTATCGGAAATGGTGTTCACACTACCATTATTGAACCGCAACAGTACCGTCTCAGTGGTACGGTCGTCGCGACACAAGCGCAGTTTGCGACGCGACAAAGTCACCGTCACCGCGACTTTAGACCAGCGACACTTGGACGATATCATCGCTGGACTCAACCTTACTGGTAACATAATTCGTATATTGTTAATCGATTCTAAACGCGTAAAATCAAAAGCTTTTATATCTACCCTACGCTTCGGCACGCGCTCCACCAACCGTGGTCACGAGTTGACTGAAGAGGCGGGTAGTCCAAGATGCTCCTGAGGATTTTAATCAACTAACCACATTAAAAGTTCACATTCGAAAAAGGTGCTACACACTACACTAACAGTATCCGGGGACGTACTGGACGATAAGTAGCAAGATTATTGTTGATCGTTGGATTCCTAGTAAAAAAAAAACGTGGTAACACACTTACGGTAAGACACTTATCTCTCGCCGCAAGTTTACTGGTAAGTCACTTATCGCTAAGTACCCACTGCCGTTGTTGAAGCACAACAGTACACTGGCGGTGGTGCGGTCGACGCGACAGTCACTGTCACCGCGACTTTAGACCAGCGACACTTGGACATCATCGCCCGACTCAACCTTACTGATAAGCTACTTATCGAAATTCCCACTGCCGTTGTTGAACCGCAACAGTACAATGTCGGTAGAGCAGTCGTTTTTACAACAATATGTAACAAACCTTTTTCTATGCAGTCTCTTTTATATGCATAATATTCCATAGAAGCAATGTAGTCTACATTGCTTCTTGCTACATTGCTTGTTAAAATCTGATTTTCATCAAAAATTAGTTTATCAATGTTGGTACGTTTGCTTTTTTAAATAAGAGATGTTTAATTTGCACACTGGGCTTCTTTCTAAAAAAATCACAATGGTGGGACATGCTCATAGTAGATATCTGTAAAAATAATTGCCCTATTGACTCATATTGCTTTCAGACATAATTGTCCTATTGAATTCGGGGAAAAACAGGGGAAGACGACAGCAAGACGCTGCTGTCGTCTCCTCTTCAGATTGACATTTCTATTAACCTCTATGGAGTAAGAACAAATAATTTTTAAAATGTCATAATGATTATATATTCAAAATTAATTTACATTTTTTTTTTAATTTGTCACGCTTTTCCAGTCATAACTTTCATTTGCCAGACTAACTTCTTCCATCAGAAAACTGTCCATAGACAATTCTTTTACTTTTTTTTCAGCAAACGCAAATGAACACATAACTTACTACGACAGAATACCAGACAACATAGACCTCGACTTCAACAACCCCATACACATCGCTCCAGAAGACACGATGCTGAGGAAAGTACCGAGACCAACATGGCACTGATATAAAATCCAAACAGGGTTAAATAAAAAATATAAAATATTTGCACCTTAACACGGAATTTCCAGAATTAAAACTAACAACTTTTGTTCGATGGTTTTCCCCGAAAAATCATTATCTATTTTGCATTGTATATATAGTAAAATCCGTTTTTGGAAATAAGCTTAATTTACGTGTAATAATTAATTTATATATTGAGCCGTGTGGTGCAGGCCGAATATAGAATAAGATAAACCACACCACCTCTAAAAGAATGGACTCGCCAACCCGATTGGGCAGTGTGGCCTTTTAAGGCCTTACATCCCTCATGCACAAGACAATGTACTTGATGAGGCCCATGTCCAGCAGTGGATACTTAAAGGGCTGTTTTTTTTTTTTTATAGATTAGTGGGCGGACGAGCAAGCGGTCCCACGTGATGTTAAGTGTTACCGCCGCCCATGGTTGCATTGCATGTAATAAAAACTATTATAATAAGTTTTATAATTGCATGTATTATAATAAATTCACATTCCTACTTTGCTGTGGATTTTTGTGCATAAATAAAATCAGTCTCTGTCTTTGTTACTCTGTATTACTCGCTACATACTGCTACGAACTGCTAATTGAACCGCTATGATAAATAAATAAAAAAGTAAATCGGTTCGTGCGAGTGGTTTGTGTGATGAAAGTGGCTAAAGTTTAAAAAGTTACAGAACAAAAGTTGGTTAATTTTCACGAAATAAATTCTACATTAAGAGGCTACAGATATTTTTTATTTAACCCTGTATACGCCGAGACTGTACGCAATAAGTATTGTACAGTATCGACGAATCGAGTGTTTGCATAAATACAAACTCTTTTGCAGCTCATTGACAAATTATTCAATAAGCGATTGGGTAGCGCCGACAGCAAATATAACATTGTAGAACAAACGAACGATCACTGTAATCGTTCGTTTACTAACGCAAGAAAGTTTGTAATTATGAGTATGCTTGTTTAGTCATTGGGATAAATTTAAACACATTTATTTTTTTATTTTGTTGTTTGTACTCTATTGTACAGAGGCGGACTTAATGCTTTAAGGTTTAAGTCAAAAAATAAATATGGAAAATTAAAGATAATTACAATATGTTTATATGAAATCCAACTCCTAAATCCTCTAACATAGGAAACGCATCTGCGTATATGTCAACATTAGTCAATTTTGACAGATGTTGGCATATATCGCGGATGTCGCAGGGCAACAGTATCTACTTACCACCAGGTGGACTATATGTTCATCTACCATTTTTTCTGCAAAAAACCGGTGCCTCTAGCTACAGGTTAACCTGTGTCCTATAGTCAATTAATGAGAAATATTCCCTATTACTTTACACAGAAGGCTGAAAATTGTAATCCTGGAGTGTTCATAACAAGTACAGTTTTTAAAGGTTATGTTAAAATTCAGTGGCGCTCACTGATATTTGTAAAATATTTGAGAACTGTTGTGATAATTTTTTAGTATTTATTTTACATTTTTTTATAATACTATTTTGTTATTTAAGTTATGTTTAATTAAAGAATTTTATACACAAACTATTGTTTTATTGTAACAAAGCGTTATTTCTACGGACCGTCAACCCTGGGTGTAACTGCTATGTCCAACTAGTTGTGCCATGACTTAGATCAAAGCAAAAGGGGTAGATATACGTTCTTACATTGAATCCACTGAAAATAGACGAACCGTACGACACCGAAAGACAGAGACAGAGCGATGAGCTTGGACAGTAGTTAAGAAGAGCGAGACAAGTTAAACGTGTCGCTCGCACATGTTTCATATAGTTTTATCTCACTCACTCATTAATGGGCAAAAGTGAACTAATAATTTAAAAAAAAAAACTACAAATTATTACTTTTTGATGTATTTACGCGTGAAAAGTGATTCCATGTGTCATGTTTTTGCTCCTTGAGTGATTCGTGCACTGAATAAATACACAGGAAGGCATTTTTAAATGTATTTTCCACTACACTTTTGATATGATCTAAGTACCACGGGGTTTTTGTTTACATAAAGTGAGGTACCGACCGATTGCGACTGCCACTGTCGCCCAACCAGATATAGAGCGGATATGACAGATGTTCGAGGGACCAGGCGATTCGCGTGTGCCAACACCTTATCGCAAAGTGCACCTCATGTTCATCTACTTTCTTTCTTATAATAAAAAAGTGGGCCTGTGTCAATCCATTTGATTTTGTTCATTAGACGGGGGTGAAATTCCAAATTAAGTTCGGACAGCTATAATTTCACACATAATAAATATTACATTACAAGTATGCTACATAATACAATCTTATAATTCAATTGTTGATCCGAACGCCTTTCACAACGGACTGAAGTTTGATGGGATCAGTCAGGAACCACTGCCATAACTTCCTTAGAACTTGTTTATCACCATTCTGTAAATTATTTGTAAATTCCATAAACAACTATGTTTTTATTAGATTTACATGTGGATACTTGTACCATGTGGTTTGTATCTAATTATTGTGTAGTTTTACAAATGAACGGAGCGCATAATAAATGTTAAATTCGTTGAAATTACATTATGATATAATGAAATACATATTTTAATAGAAACTGAGTTATAGAAGTTATAGTTTTAGAATAAGTGTATTTAAAAAAATCTGTTATAAAAACAATAAACTAACTTTAAAGGCGCCCTAAAAAGTTTAAAATACCTGTGCTACAAGATCTAGATGTAATGTAATAATTTCTTTTTGCATTAATTTATGTCCGTCCCATTTTCACACTAGTTTTAGAATAAAGATATAAAGTAGCAAATCCGTTTTTTTTTAAATAAAATGCCTAACTGCCTATTTATTGTCTAATTTTGCCACTTTTGTTCGTGACACCTGTAATTTGCCATACTTTTCGGGTACCAAAACAAAGTCATCTAGAATTTAGTAGAAAACAAATAATAAAATCTGTCAATGAAGTGACATTTGAAATATAACTTACCTTGACTGAAGTAAACATCCCACTAGCCTCATTAACCGTCTTATCCAACCTATCCATATCTTGCCTGAGGGAGTGTGTGAGTGCAGATACAACCCTGTCCAGGCAATTGGGCTGCTTTGTACACCCGTCCCAGATGTACTCTCTCAGTGGATTAGTTGACTGTTTACTGGAAAGAAACGCAAACATTTTATATATAGGATTAAATAAAAAAGAGAAATAGTTAAGAGCTTAGGTCCTCTGGTGACAACAAACATAGGAGTGACTCAGTCAACTCAATGACATTCTTAGTAATTTAAAAATATTTACTTCAATTATTCAAAACTAACTCAGATTTGTCTGAGGAAACACATGAACATACATTATTATACATAGTATGTAGTATGTAAGTATGTAATTTAAGGTATGTATATTAGTATATAGACTGTTAAAAACATGACCATCCTTTATTAATTAATGAATCTTCCGGGCTACTTGGCCGAGGTCTTCTAGAATCTCTTCTCTTTCTTCCAAATGTTTCGTCAACAACTGCGGTTGACATCTTCAGTGGCGACTGCGTTCACTTTCGGAGAGATGTTATCTCTTCGGCTTCTCGAGCACAACTGACTCGACGACTATGGAGCACCGCGTAAAGTGAACGCAGTCGCCACTGAAGATGTCAACCGCAGTTGTTGACGAAACGTTTGGAAGAAAGAGAAGAGATTCCAGAAGACCTCGGCCAAGTAGCCCGGAAGATTCAATTAATATGGACACCGGCCGAGAAAGCCTACACTACGACCCTCCTTTAGCTTTGCAGTAGTCGAGTAATAAACAGGCGCTAATGGAACCGCTACTATTAGGGCCTTTCGCACCACCCGATACTTTATAGGAAAGTCAGTATTAACTAGATTTAATTAACAGATAATTTATCTATCAGATTGTCAACAGTTACCTTATGAGGAGATAAAGTGTTAGGAGTCAAATATAAAATAAAATCCTTATGATAAAGTATCAGGAGGTGGGGAGAAAAGCGCTTAATTGGTAGATAATTTATGTATTAGATTGTTAATAGTTGTTACATACATTACACCTACATGTATGTAAGTGGGTGCGAGTGTACGTACGCGGCGCTTGTGAGTATTAAGAAGTCATAGAGAAAAAAAAAAATATTCTCACTAATACTTACTAAACAATTAATGTGTCTTCCTTCTTCTTATATCCTTCATAGACAACATCTTTCAACTCCTTTATATTGCTCTGTAGGTCCTCATAAAGTTTTATCAGTTTCAGACAATCATTGCTTGGTTGTGCTCCTAATATTGTGTATAGAGTTTTGATGAGAATATCTGATGATTGCAGTTTCCTTTCGCAGGATTCTTGTTCAGAGCATATTTCGTTCATTGATTCCTAAAAGAAATCGTATATTTTTAATGCAGTCGACAGACAAGTGAGTCGAGTAAGTAAATATTATTCAAGTGGCATCACTAAATAATAATAAGATTTTATAATTTTCTTCATTATTGACATTCAAAGTTTCCCTTTTGTAGGTTAATAAAAGGTTTAAGAATTATGATAAAGTTTAGTTGGGCGGGATGTCTAATAGACATTTTTATTGTTCGTTTTCGACTTTGCTTTTGATATGACGACAAAACTACCTAATTCCAACCTCACCTCTTTAAGGTATGGACCATGAGTTTTTTAACTATCTTTATTTAATTGGACGCTTTTTCGAATTCTATAATGTTGCAATATACAGCTTCATTTACTTCTGGGGAACATTTAATTTTATTTACTTTGAAGCTATATGCTAAACCTCAATTTAAAAAAAAAACGCATTTAAATACATATATATTAATAAACTCAGTGGTTGGATTAAGGGACGTTATATCTCTAATTTCAAATAATCATTTATTTCATAATTTATGTTCGTGGTTTATGTCCTTAGGGAAGGCGTAAAATGGCCCAAGAAAGCGATGGAAACTTTGAAAGGACATTTTTCCCTGTTCCTCTCCTGAAAGAACTGAAAGTATACGTTACGTCAAATCTATGATCTTAGGAATCTATGATTTGTGTGAACTATATTGTAACATGTACTACATACAGTTATATTTAAGCATTACGCACAATCCTACTGATAACAGCATCACTCTCGTCGATAATGTACTGTCGTAAATGTGCAGTAAACTGCAGGAACTCCTGTACAGTGCGCAATTCGTGTCTCAGTGCGAAGTACAGCAACTTGTCCAATGCCACAGCTTCATGTGTTGTGTCTAGGAGGTATGTTAGGTCAGTGTGGATTTGTCTGAAAAAATATACAGGTGTGCAGTATAAGTAGTAACTAATTAAATATTCTTCAAAAAGTGAAGAATACTTCCGTCTGGGCTTTGCCAGGTTCACTTAGTGGACCTGGCAAAGCCCAGATGGTAGGATGCGGAACGAAATTGACTTCATCCTTTCAGACAAGAGGCGCATATTTAGAGATGTCACAGTGATCAACAGGTTTAAGACCGGAAGCAATCATCGAATTGTACGTGGCACTAAATATCAACTATACACTGGAAGGGTCTGCTCTGACGAAGGACAAATCTTCGTCCCACTCCACCTCAAACCGTGTTAGGCTCCAAAAAGTTTCAGTTGGAACTCCATAATCAATTTGATGCACTGCAAACAATGGCTAATGTAGACGAGATGACCGACGTGAGAGTAATCCGATAAGTGGGCTGTAAACATTTTAAACCACAGCGTAGAGGTAAAGAGTCCAAATTCTCAAGGGGGATGCTGGATCTCATGAAACTGAGGTGGGAGAAAGCTTCGCTTGCTTCTGCGCGAGATCGACAACTCAAGAATAAAAAACATACGCATACGGAGGCTGATACGCCGTGATCTCGTCGCTTCAATACAAAACGAATTGAGGTGATGATAGAGAACAATAAAGGGTCTAGAGTCTTTTCTCGGTCTCTTGGAAACGATCATCTGGGGTTGCTTAAAAGCGATAGTGGCCAAACTCTCTCTTCGAGACTAGAGATCTTCGCACAGGTTGAGAAATTTTGTGGAAAACTCTACGCCGCACACGCCCCTGTGCCTAGAGCCCATGAGGAGAACGATCGTCGTGCAAAGTTGACCCGCCAATACACTGACAATATCTCAGATTTCAATCTGGGTGAAATTAGTAATGGCCTCGGACAGCTTTAGAATGGTAAAGCCACTGGTAAAGCTGGTAACATCAGAACTTCTGAAAGCCGGAGGACCTACCGTCTTACAGCCGCTTTACGCGGTGGCATAACATCGGAAGGGTGGAACAGAAGTGTGGTTGTCCTATTCTTCAAGAAGGGAGACTAGATCTTATTGAAAAACTTAGACCCTATTCCTCCTCCTGAGACACGTATATAAGCTGTTCTCGAGGGTAATTACGAATCGTCTCACCCGGATGTTTGATGTTTACAACGGTGCGAACATAACATTGCGTATAACGTATTGGACGGTCCAAATCCAAGACCAGCAGACCAGGGCGATCCAGCTGCGTCAAGGAGTGAGACAGGGAGATATAACATCTCCGAAACTGTTCACAAACGCGCTGGAAGATGCTTTTAGGATGCTGGACAGAAAAGGACGTGGTATCAATGTATCAATATATCACATATACACGTTCAAAACCAGTTGAATACATAAATAAATAAAAATTTCTTACTCTCTAATAGTCAAAGCGAGTCTAGCAGTGGTTTCCACAGCTATACCGGTACGGTCATCGACTAGCTTCTTTACAGCATCTTGTATCTGTCGGTCCAGAATGATTTCCTCTTGTTCTAATAGCTCTACTGAGCTTTGGACTTCCATGGAGTGCATTCTGGAAGAAAAACATTGTAATTAAAAAAGTAAAGAAAAGGGTCTAAGAATCTATTCACATTCATTGACTAATGAATGTGAATCCGATAAGTATAAACTGACAATTAAATCCACCGTGAATTTATGGTTGAATTCACAATTCTCAACTCACAATGAATGTAAGTTGAGAATCCCAACCCTACGAGTTGAGAATACCACTGAGTTTCTGCTTAAGGTATCGATTTTTTTTTATTTATTTATTTTATTAAAGGAGAAAGACAAGAACAAACAACAATAAATTACATATTCAAATAAATACAGTCAATCTCCTTGTGCGTTTCTCAATAACAACAAAGTTTCTCACTAATCGCTTTAGTGATAAGACTGCCGGTTGTACTTCTAATTATTTGTATTTTGTAGTTCTCTGTATGTTTTGGTGTACAATGAAGTGTATCTATCTATATATCTATAACAAAGTATAGTCCTAATAATGTGACGGTAGGGTTATTAAAACGAAATAAATGATGAAAGAGGACCATACACCAAAGTCCACTAAATGGATACTATGGCCCTTATACATCTGTGATACATGCCAATATCGGTAGAGAATGATAAACGTTGGGTTACCTTTGCCGATTTAGAAGTTTTGGTGAATCAATATTCACATGAAAATTTATTTATAATCATTTACAAAGCGATTATGTTTGCGCACTTATTTGTTGAATATGTATCACATAATTTTATTTCACGTATCACGTTCCTCTTTTCACATAATGTTCATGTATCACGTTGTCATATTTGGTCGTTTAAAAAGCGTTTACTCAATCTCAATCTTTAGTGAAGCCCATCTTTAATTATACTTCCAAAATCTTTGTTAGTAATTACTAATAAATAAATAAATAAGAAATAATTAATATTAATAAATATTTTTTAAAGACAATGAGTTTATTTTTCATATGTTGGGAGAACTCAGAAAGTT
Source organism: Sesia apiformis (assembly GCA_914767545.1). Classification (NCBI taxonomy): domain Eukaryota; kingdom Metazoa; phylum Arthropoda; class Insecta; order Lepidoptera; family Sesiidae; genus Sesia; species Sesia apiformis. The sequence continues at coordinate 2,857,813 of OU611964.1, forward strand.
TTGCGAAAAAGAAAAAAATGTTTTATGGGTTCCAATTTTTTATTAATATACATTTTTTTCAAAGTACTCTCCACTTGCATTGTTACAAAAATCTATTCGGGTACCTCTTTCACAGCTTCTTCGAACGTAGCCAGTGCGTCTTCCGGCGACGACAACTGCTTCCGTTTTAATTACGATTTAATTTTAGGAAATAAAAAGAAAGTCACAAGGTGCCAAGTCTCCAGACTGACTGGTAAGGTGGATGGCCTAAAACTTTAATTGGGATACTGTCCAAAAAGTCCCTTGAATTAAGCGCTGAGTGAGCGCGCGCGTTGTCGTTGAACCTGTCTTTGGACGGTTATTAATCACTGCAGTAAAAACGTTGGCAAGCACGTGGCCAAGTAGCATTTTGAGTTAATGCTGCTTTGGTTTCGTAAAGTTACAGATATCAGGTAGTCAGTTAAAGTGAATAAACTTGCGATTAAAATTTTTCCAACGTTTCTTGCTCTTTTCATTATGGTAGGCGTTGGCTCACCTTGAAATAGCCAAACAGTAGATTTATGCTTATTTTCTGGGTCATATTCGTAGATCCTAGTTTCTTCAGCTGTGACAATGACGTAAACGCGGCGAGACGATCGTACTTCAAAGTTTGTTACCATATCACGGCACCATTCGACACGAACTTGTTTTTGAGCCTCGATGAGGTTGTACGACACCCAGCGCAATACTATCCTCTTGACTCGTCGATAGCCGTGTAATACTTCATACACACGCCCCGATCCAATCTGCAATCTTTCCTGAATCTTATTGTATGTAATTTGCCTGTTTTCACAAATTATTTTTTTCACAATTATTTTTTTTCATTTGTAACTACGTTTCCTACCGTAACAGCCGGACGACCACTTCCTTCTTCATTAGCCAAACTTAGTCAATATGCTTAAATTCATTCTACCATTGATACGCGATTGCCTTAGAAGGGCACTTGTCTGCAAACGCTATTTGAAGTCTATTAAAAGAACTTCAGGTTTCAAAGAACATTTTAAATCATACCAATTTTTTTTTAATGAGACACGATATTCTGATTCAGCTCGTAAAAAAATATGGAGGGAAATTTTAATTTGGAATATTTTGTTTTTGTGTTATAGATAGCCATAATTTTAATTAACATCAAAAACAACCAGTGTTCCATAGATAAGAACTCTTTGTAGCAAAAATATCTGAGTAGCCTGGTATACCAAATTTCGACTTTAAGGTCACAGTACCTTACAGCAGGTCAATATTTCTATAATTTCTATTCTATTTCACGAAAAGCGTATAATACTTACGTCACTTGACTGGGATGAACGCAGGTGTAGTTGGCAACTAATGTCAGTTTTGCCTCTTCACCAGACAACTCCACTCTTGACTCTATGTAAGCGTATATTGCATCTGTGAGCCTATAAATATAAATTATAGGTATATAGCCTCCGTAAATCAATAGACATCCAATATTTAAAAATATTTACAAATTTGAATAGGAAACATTTAGGTAACAATTTAATAATGTATTTATTTTTTTGTTTTCTCTTTTATTTTTATTGTTTATGTGTATTTTTATGTATATAACGTATATGCCTGCAATAAGTGGTTTATTTATTATTTATTTAAATCACTCCTTAAAAGAATGTTCCATTAAGGTAAGAAAAGAGAAAGAAATATTTGAATGGATGGTGACAAAGTTTGAATATTTTAGCTTCAAATATTGAGATATTTACTAAATACTAAAACCAATATAAAAATAAAAGTTAAACTAAATTTTGTAAACTTAATTCATATTAAGAAATTTAGCATAGTTCGTATTAATAATTAAATTCATAGTTGTATAAAGTACATAAATAACATTATAATGATAGTAAAAATTGCATGTGCAAGATTAGCTTTTGTAGGAGAAAAATAAATTTGAATTTGAATAATAATTGTGACGTTATTTGAGCAATGGGACCTTATTGATTTTGATTAAGATTTCGCAACTTAAAATCTCATTGTTTCGAGATTCTCTTTAATGCTCTAATTCTAAGATTTTGTGGCAGTCTCCACATTTGAGATAATAGATCCGACTTCGAAAGTTCAAAGTGCAATGTAATCAGCCCTTTCAGTATTCACTGCTAGACATGGACCTCCTCATGCCCATTGTCTTGTGCGTGAAGGATGTATGGCCTTAAAATGCTACGCTGGCCAAGCGGGTCCAACTCTGGACTCGCCAACTCAGAGATGATTTAGTTCCCCAGAGCTTTTGGTGGCAGTTTTGTTATCCTTTAGCGTCTTTTACGACACCCACGTTAAGAGATGGAGTCATAGTCTATAGCTGGCCGACACCGCACAGCATGAAGCTCAAAGTACATATACATTCAAAGTTAAAACTTATTTTGAGTCTGTTGAGTGACAGTAAAAAAATTACCTCTCCTCCAAGCCCTTGGCCTCAAGTAAAACAGAGCGAAGGTCATCATCTGTGACACTGTCATTTTGTCTTTTAACAAATCTCTTGCTGGCGTACAAATCAAAATGAGACCTGAACAGTGCTTGCGACTGTTGGTACAATTCGAATGGACCAAATGTGAAGAACTTTCTAGCTATGTCCTGGATAAAGTTGATTAGCATTAAGATTTTAGGGCTAAATCTGTGTGAAACTGGCCAGATAAATAATTTGCTATCATACAAAGAAAGCTGTTACTTTGTATGAATTTTTACTAAAATCTTTACAAGACGTAGGGAGTACAAATTTTTATTCACTACATGTTGTAAAGATTTACATCCACGTCGATAAAGCAATGGCCGAGTACAGGCTACACAGACATATTTAGTCATATTATGCCCATAGCTTCCATTACGACCAAAAGTAAAAGTTTTAAAACACTCGTACATTCATACTCATACATGATAAATAAATAAAGATGATTCTCATTTTAGACCTACGGCCCATTTACACAAGGACAGTTTCTCAACATCGGTCAAAAGTTAGTAAGTATAAATAACTGTTATCATCATCTGACCACTGGGATCCCTGTTAATGAGTTTTTATCGCCACGTGAACAGTTGTAGGGGAGAATTGCACGTAGTTTGGTCTCATATGAGAATCATATACAATATTCTCACCTGAACCATTCGAGAAACTCCCCTTGTGTAAACAAGCCTTTAGACAATGTAACAATACTCTTTCCAGCATCAACTCTCAACAAACTTCTTGCTTCTAAATTCTTAAGAACTCCTGGCCATTAATACAACTTCAAAAAAATTCTGCAATGTTTTTGAAACTGCATTGTAGCTATATGTATTTTTAATGTAAAATGTATTTGTACATCAAATTATTAAAATAAATATTATTTGAAACACCTACCTGGTCTCCATGACAACTCGCATACATATTGAGGGTGTCAGCAATAATATCTATCACACCATCAGTAATGGTTTCGACCTCTTCAGCCAAAGATAAACACTCTTCAGCCACAGTGGTCTGATCATCATTACATTGCTGTATTGCTGAGTTTAATGCTGTCAGCTCTAATGTTAACTCTTCTTTTATGAGACTGAAAAATTCAAAGTGTATTTTTGTAATTCATTTTTCAATTCCAACTCTCACTATGGGCCAAATTCAAAGTGTAATTTTGTAATTAATTTCTCAATTCCAACTCTCACTATGGGGCGATTGAGGCTTTGATGATTCTGCAAATGTCAAGGTAAATAGAACAGTAAAAAACAAGGGTGAATACGGAACCTGCGAAAATAATGCTAGTGTTAATTGTGAAGACAAACAAAAAATACATAGAGGAATACATCTGATTTTTTGTAAGTTTTAATTTTATTTCCTATGTTTGACATACATCTAAAATATCTTTTATCATGTAAAAGTATGTATGTCATTATGGTTATGAATATTGTGACTCCAAAGGACATGATTATTTCTCCATACAAGTCTGTTACAAAAAATACAACAAAAATAAATCTAAAAACAATCTACTCACTCATTCTGTCTAATCAAATCCCTTATAACAACCTCTTGTTTTTCCAATAAATTTAGCCTCTCTTTCAGCATGCTGATGTCTAATTTGACATCTTCAATACCCTCCTGGTCTTCGGGTAGACAAATACCTTTGTATTTTTCTTGTAAAAACTTAATGGTTGAATCTAATTCCTCAGGTGGTAAAAGTTGCCCATTCTTTTCTAGTTCATGATACCTGGTAATTCACACCTTTGTTACTCACAATTGCAAATAATGGATTTAATTATAATTTTTATTAAGTACCTATTTATTTAAAATTTGTCAAAAACTATTTCAAATAATACCTCACAGATATAAACATTCAGAAGAGTTATATTTTAGCAGTAGGGTGAAGTAAGACTTAGGTACAGACTTAACAATGAATAAATAAAATTCTTAGTAATGTAATGAATGTAAATAGAATATAAAAAAAAATATATTATATTATATTACCTGTATTCTTCCCGAGCGGTCAAAGCATTATTTCGGTCCAAATTGTTGTACAACCATCGCACAACACGAGACAAGTCTGGGTCATTGATCACCCATTCAAAGGACTTCATGTAGGTTTCCACGCCCAAACCGTGTAAAAAAGACACGAATTCATCGTTATTTACATTATTTAAGTGCTCCATTGTCGCAATTTAAAATTATTAAATAAGAATAAATTCAATTGATAACTATATAAAATCCGTTAGGAATTCAAAGTCAAGGGGAGTGACTAGGGATGGACGATATACCAATGTATCGAATTCAACCGATCTATTTTTAACGCTTTGATATATTCGATGTATCGATGCTTTTTTATTCGATATATCGAATGGGTGAACATAATTTCACTTTGTTATTTGTTTTGTTTGTTTATTCAAATTTTTAGATTTTTTAACGTTTACAGTTTTCTAAAGTTGTTTTAAGCTTATATGTAGTTTTTCTCTAGGACTGGGTTGGCAACTCTGGCTGACAGATTGACAACTGACTGATACTTTTTATTTAGCGTGAAGTTTTATTTTATTACTAGGTTATTGTTTACTTTGTACGAAAGTTGAATTTTAATCTGATTTTAAAAGTTCATGTGCCAGTACTGATGTTAAGAGAAACGGTGTAGTTAGAACAACATTCGTTTAGATAATTTAATGGTATGTGCCCGCGAATCCATGCGTGTGAAGTTTTTTTTTTGTTTAATTCTGGATTTTGATTAATAATAAAGGTTTTGAACTTAACGCATTCGTATACTTTTATTTTCATGTTATTTTCATTACTTTTATGTTATAACCATAATCATATTAAACTCTAAAAACAATCGATGTATTTCAAATATCGACGTATTTTTCAATATATCATTCTAACATCGATGTCACTATGCGATATATTACATCGAAAAAACATCGATGTTTTTTTTTAATGTCCATCCCTAGGAGTGACAAAGAGTACACAAAACATTGACATTTGACAGCTCCTAATACTTTTTTTTAATTTACTTGGACACTGGTATAACTATTCGTCCACACACAGCAGTAGTAAAACCGAATATGAAACATAATAGTTTTTGCACGTCATTGTCCAGTCCCGTCAAAGTACTATGAATCGCTCAGCGAAGTGATAAGTAGGTTTAGTGCAGTCAGAGTTGGACTCCTTGGAAGAACACGAAAAATGCAATCTCACCTTTTATTTAATTATCACAAACTTTATGCACTAATAATAGGTACTTCCAAGTTTTATGAAGTTCAAAGTGTTTTTTGTGCATAATGCATAGTGTTGAATAAATTTTGGTGTTATGGAAGGCATTTGAAAGACTGTAGTGACATATAATGTCATGTAGAGAATAATAGCTAATGAGTTATATATTTGTTTAGAGAATAAACAATAGATGACGCTACTTGTGTGTTATTGACCCTATGTTGATATTTACTGTAAGTTCGTCTGCAGCTTTCTTCCTATAGAATAAATCATACTGAGTAATACTTACTAGAGAATTTCGTCAGTAAACAGCTATTTAGTTTAGAAGTTAAGGTTCAATTAAAGACTTATAAGAGGTAACTCATAATTGCCGTAAATTGGTTGTCATTGCACACTACCGTCCCCCGTCTGTAATAATAGTTTGATGAAATATTTGGAAATCGGCGTCGTATATAGTAAAATCAACCTACCACTCTTCGCTGTTGGACAGGTCATATCTGCCCCAGGACTGACAACCGATAGGGCAGATCAATCCTTGCATAGAAGACGACGTAACCGAAAGTGAATGTGGGGCGCCCTCCGGCTAGGTGTACCGATAACTAAAAGCTCACTGGTAGTGCTCAGTCTTGAGTCTCCAAGAGACCATATAATGAGACCCTATGATCAGTGGCGTAACTATAGGGTGGCAGGGCTGGCAAAATGCCACGGGCCCCCGACCCGACGGGGGCCCCCCGGTCCGAGAGGCCGCGAGCTCAGAAGTAACCTAACATTTTTAACAAAATTTAGTAAAAATTAAAAATAAAATTTCAGTGTTTTGCAACCTGCCACTTTGCAAAATTTAAATGATCTATTAAAAAAAGCTCTAGAATTTGTTGATCTTATAAAAGACATATCTGAATCATTTGCAAGGTAAATTCTCAGTTTTCGGTCCACCTTTAGAGACGAAATAGAAAAGTCTTCGTGTATTAGAGAATTTGCTGATTTATTAATATTAAAGAATCATTTTATGTCATGCAGTTTTCCTGAAGTATGTACTGCATTAATGTTGTTTGGTACAATTCCTGTGACTACAGCTAGTGCTGAAAGATCATTTTTGAAACTAAAATTAATAAAAACCTATTTAAGAAACTCTATGGGACAAGACAGGCTACGTAACTTGGCTATTCTGTCTATTGAAAATTCTATGGCCCGATCTTTAAACTTTAATAATGTTATTGATACTTTTGCGGAACAGAAAGCTCGGAGAAAAATTTTTTATTAATAAATATCTTGTTAATATTAAATTGTTATTTCATTAAAATTATGTAATACCTATGCTTTTGAAAATAAAATTTATTAGATATTTAACTAAAATGCACACAAATTTGTAATACTGTTGGGTAACTACTTAAGTGATTTATTAAAATTAAATTACAACGTGACGATTTTTACTGGGAGGGCCCTATTAAATGAATTTGCCACGGGCCTCAGATGGTATAGTTACGCCACTGCCTATGATATAAAATATTGCTGTGAATTGTTTCTTCGTTATTGTCTTTGTGAATTTACCTTAATATACTTATATGTTCAAGAGCGGTGATAGCCTTTTAGGCATTCGTGAGTTCTAATCCTCGGCCCGTACTGAGTTTCAACTTAAGTTCGGTTTTAAATAAAAGTCAAAACTCGATAGAAACGTCGTGAGGAAACCCGCGTCTATTATCATATCGATGCTATCCACCAATCCGCACTGGGCTCACGTAGTGTATTATGGCCCGATATCCCCTAGTGATTTACTAAGTGAAGTCTGCAGTGGGACGTTTAAAAGGCTGACATCGACACTCTTATGTTCTATTATAATTTCATGTTTGATCTCGTGCCAAATTTGTTGATATGACTGTATCTCCTTAACTACTTAACATTTGTTAATTTTGTTATTGTTAGTGAGATATACTTACCTAATGGCATACTTAGATGTTTTTCTTCTCAAGACTTAAATGGAAGGGTTCTGAGCAGGTATACAATGGAATTCTTAGATAAATCGTTACAATTAATGTAGGTACGCATTGGTTTTAATAAATTATAATGTACCTTTTGTTATGTTTATATAAATAAGTAAATGAATTGTTCCGAACATAATTTATTCTAAACCGATAATAACTTAAAATATATATTTAAACCAGTTTTATACGATTACGAGTCGGAAGTCATCCTTCTACGCATGTTCCACACAAAACGCGCAACTACCTTCAAGACCATTAATGAGATAATAAATCATTTGATTCGACTGACACGGAGAATGGCGGAAGACTGACAATTGGACCATTTGCCAATTGTCACCCCTCTGTTTTGGCACATCCTCGCACTTGAACGTAGGCAAGTTCAAGGTCGACTGGTGAATGTCAGCGGAGGTTAGGACACATCCGATTATGTGAATGCCGCGTAATAAATTGTCTAGTCTATATTTTACCAGTGATTTTGTTATTTGCTTTCATTTCTAATAGAAAAAATATGGCAGACAGTTTACACGGTAGTAACACAGTAATCGCTGTCGCCTGTGAATGTTATGCCAACATCAGTTTATGATGGATGATAAACGTATGTACAATCCGCAGATACGTTGCTATCCTTTGGGAATTTAAGAATTAGGTTTTGGAAAAGGATTGGGAAGAATGAGGAATATGGAAGAAAATAGGATGAGAGATTTCCTTTATCCCATTATACCGGAGGGAAGATAAGAAAAAAAATTTTTTTTTAGAATGTACATGAAAAAGAACCTCTGAGATATAGGTACAGAGAATTATAGTTTGTATTTTCAACCAGTTTCGTCTAAATCCCGAGCCAAAGTTCATCCCCCTACGCTAAACACGCAAAAACTTACGCTCAGCAGACTTATGCAACAGACTTATCGATAAAAACTTATCACAAGCTTAAGGTGATGTCTAATCACCTGTAGATATACCTGTAGATATAGATAATACATCAATATTTTAATACATAGTACAATAAATCAATATTAAAATAGAAAGTACGTCAATAAGTCAATGAGTTAAACTGCTGCGTCGCCGATTCCGACTCTATTTCCGTGGAGTAAAGTTTGTGAGGGCGTTTTAGAAGTATATAGTGTCGGTGGCAATAAGAAAAGCCTCTGAAGGCTCGGCCTATTGTTTTTCTAGTGGGGACGTGCAGCTGTCAAGAGTTCTTCTTGTTGCCCACTTCCTAAGCAGTCAATGGAGTATAGAATATTGGAGTGTTTCCATTATATGTCATATAATGGAGTGAGGTGTGGGTGTATGGTCTCTAGATCATCGAGACCTAATGCTGAGGTAATAGAATATTTGGCTCTTTGAAAATAATTACATAATTCAACTTACTATTAGACTACTAAACTATTTTTTAAAGATACTAGAAATTAATCCGTGAAATCAGAATATAGAAAAGTGACTGCTAAGGTTTTTGAAGACAAATTTAGAAAACCGACCACATTAGGTACTGTGTTAATCTCGTTGCTAACACAGACTTGGCTTTACATCCGCTGGAGAATGACAGATAATAATTAAACGATGGCTTCCCACCTCAATTATTTAATAAATTCGCTATAAAACATAGGTTAGCTCTTAGGTTTGGGATGAAGGGAAAATTAAAGTTTAGTACAAAGTAGTGAGATAAAAATAACTTAGAATCCCAAGTACTCATTCCAAAGGAGGATGCAAATCCTAGATGCACCAACCTCGTTGTTAGCAGCCTTGACATGTTTAGTGTGTTTCATAACACTGTTCCAGAAGGGTGCAATGATCTGATGTGCAGTAATCTTATTTAGGGTCACCTGCTCAAGGATATTATACAAACAAATACGTCAGTCAACCTTTATATATATAAAACAACGAAACCATAGAATATTCTTTAGTACAGTACCATCTATTGACGGAAATTGAAATCACGTCGACATGCATTGTATAACACGTAATTTTTAAATTTCAAATACAGTGATTAAGTATTGAAATCTTGTCGTAATGAAAGTAACAATGGAAACGTACTAGAAAGCTCATCAAATAACGGAAGCAAAACTGAACAGCCCTCGTACAATGCTTGCCGCTGCAGTGTCTTGATAAGAGCTCCTTTTGTAGTGCCAACGGTGCCAGTATAGTAGGTAGCAATATAAATAGTTTTAAACTACATACGCACAAAAACTCTACCACCTTTGAACAAAAAAAAGACATACTTTAAGGATTGCATTTCGAATAATTTCTTATTTACATCACTTTTATTCACGTCAAAAAAGGAAGCTACTCTCTAAATTTCATGTTTCTTGCTTCAGCGGCTTCGACTCGGCGTTGATGAGTCAGTCAGTCAATCAGGAAATTTCTCTCTAAATGTGTTAATACATAGACAGAAGATAGATTTTTACTTCAAGTTTCAAACACGTGGCACGTTTATTCCTTGGGAAGTTCTTATAGTTCCCTTCACTTGAAGCAATTTAGAAGTCGTAAAAGCTATTTCGGGTAGCAATGCATGAATAAAACAGTGTGTGTGTCAGGATGTCAGTCTGTTTATTTGTCTAGGACAACCCACGCTGCGAGTTCAAGTGTACGGGAACAGAGGTAGGTGTCGAGAGGAGTTTGAATTGTATTTTTTTATAAAAGTGGTAACTGGAGTTACCGTTTTCATGTTTTTTGCTTGTATGCTTCCAGTTCATTAAGTTCTTTATTCATTGCGATTGGTTCATAAACCGTTGTAACTTAATTGCTATTTGATTATTTTTTTCATTAATTATATAGGTAAGTTCCTACAGAAATAGTGTGAAATATTTTAATATGTCAATTTAGTACCTACACTAAAACTATTATATATAATTAATAATTCATATGTATTTCATGATTTTTTTTTATTACATTAAAAGTAATTGTTGTATCGATCAGCTATGTATGCGTGACTAACATTATGGGACTTGTTAAATTTGTAACTGCAGGCAGTCTCCAATAAACATTCAAATAGTAAACACGTTCTCTGTCATTTGTCTCCTAATCAAAGGTGAAATGAACCTTAAGCCATCTGTGTAAAGAACATAATGGCCTGCATCGAGCCGGATACCGATTGAATAGGCGCACACCTGCATTGACCGCTAATGGCGAGAAGATAAGAACCCACAGTGAATAAAGTTAATATTACGTGGAAGTTAAATACGTTTCAATCAATTATTGAACATTTACAGTGCAAACTTGTTTTTAACTTATTAAACCGGGTGAACAATTTAATTATCTACACAGTGGTACAATTTTCGTGCATAAAAATTAAAATACAACCATGGAAACAGCAGAACAAATTTTAAGCGAATTGGAGGATTTACATGGCTGCATTGTTAAATCACAAGAAAACTTTAAGAAATGTCCTAAGGTACGATTAACAAAGGGATACCTAGATTCTAAAATAGAGTGCCTTGACGATTACTGGACATCTTTTAGGACGGCACATAGCAGTTTATTGAAAGTTGTAACAAAGGAACAACGAAAACACTTAGAATACTTTAGTAAAGATGTGTTTTATTCGTGTGAAGAACGTTACTTGCAAACAAAGGCCGATATGAAAGATTTAAAAGAAACTTTAACAGTGCCGACCGTGAAACAATCTGAATCACATGGCGTCAAATGCCAGCAGTTAGAACCTCAAGTGAAATTGCCTATGATTAGTATCCCGACTTTCTCGGGTAAATATGAAGATTGGCCAATGTTCCAAGATCTGTTCCTTTCGCTTATCCATGGAAACGCCACACTTAGCAGCGTGTAAAAACTACATTATTTAAAGTCCTGCGTCACAGGTGAAGCTGAAGCGTTACTCAAACACGTTCAGGTGACAGAGAGCAATTACAATCAAGCGTGGGAGACTCTAAAAGAACGGTACAGCAACAAACGTGGTATTGTCACATCAATCATGAAACGTCTTTTCAACCAGAAAAAGGCGCTAACTCAAACTGCAACAAATATAAAGTCTTTGCACGACACTACCAAAGAATGTCTTAACAATTTGAAAAACTTAAACGTTGACACGAGCTCATGTGACGTTTTCGTCATTTTTTTTATTGTACAGAAGCTAGACTCAGAATCGCATAAAGAGTGGGAGGAGTATGTCAGCAGAGAAGAAGGCGATGAAGTACCAAACCTATCCACACTGATGAAATTTTTACAAACAAAGTTTCGTACACTTGAGCTTATTGCATCGACTACTTCAACAACCAAGGAAAAATCAACTGTACGTTCCTATCACATATCTACTACTCAGAAAGTTTGTTCACTATGCAACGAAGACCATGCACTTTTCCACTGTAAACAATTTGGTAAAATGAATTCAAAAGATAGAAGTGAATTCGTCAAAAGGAAACCACTATGTTTTAACTGCCTTACTTCCGGACACTCAGTCAAAGCATGCCGATCATTAACCTCATGTAGAAAATGCAACAAACGTCATCACACTCTTCTTCATCAACCATGCACTACGAGTGCCCAAGGTCAACCAAGCAATGAAACACAACCAAGGGTATTACATTCCAATGTAGAAGAGATAGAAGATGTACAAATTAACGCAGTAATGGCGTCACAAACTTACACATCAAAAAATAGTATAGCACTATTGGGGACGGCAATAATCACAGTTCGAAGTGAGAACGGCAACTCCACAATTTTAAGAGCTCTTATCGACCCTGGTTCGCAAGGTTGTCTCATAAGCGAAAGAGCTGCACAAACACTGAAGGCCAGAAGGTATCCAGCAAGAGGTAACATCGTTGGCGTTGGATCTAATGTTTCCAAAATCAATCAAGTAGTTCAGATAGAAGTTATATCAGGATATCAAGAGAATTTCAGCCTCAAGGTGAAGGCCTACGTCATTTCAAAACAATTAACTACAAAAATCCCAACAAAAACGATTACGTCACACAACTGGCCCCATATAACGGGACTCACCCTGGCAGATCCGAAATTCCATACACCAGGGCCTATCGACATACTACTAGGGGTCGATGAATACGTACAAATTTTACAAAATGACATAATCAAGGGCCCCCCAGGGACCCCTGCGCTCAAAAAAGTAGCTTAGGGTGGCTTCTATTCGGAGGAGTTCATGACAACTCCGATGAAGAATCTTCAATCATTGTAATGCATCAGCAAATAGAAGTTGAAGATATGTTAAAAACACTGTGGGAAGTAGACACAGATTTCAAACGAAAACTGACAAAAGAAGAAGAAATATGTGAGAATATTTACAACCAAACATACACGAGAAACGAAGAAGGTAAATACGTAGTTAAATTACCTTTTAACACATACAGTCCACAGTCGGCAGATGGTAACACCAGAGAAATAGCTTTGAGAAGATTATTACAGCTAGAAAGAAGATTAGACAAGTTACCAGAACAAAAGAAAGCCTACAGTGAAGTGATTGAAGAATACATGAGTTTAGGACATATGGAAGTAATACCAGACAGCGAAATTAACCAGCGTTCAGTTTATTTGCCTCATCACGCCGTGTTGCGTGCCGACAAAGACACGACAAAGGTGCGTGTTGTATTTGACGCTTCGTGCAAAAACTCTAACGGCATATCACTCAATGACGAACTCCTAGTGGGTCCAGTCTTGCAAGAAGACCTAAGAAGCATTATTCTACGATGGCGCATGCACAAGATCTGTTTCGCAAGCGATATAGAGAAAATGTATAGGATGATTCTTCTTCAAAGGGCTGATACAGACTTCCAGAGAATATTATGGCGTCAGCATGCTTCTCACAACAACGAAGTCAAAGACTTTCGTCTTTTAACAGTAACTTTTGGCACCGCATCAGCACCTTACCTCGCTGTAAAAACACTCATGCAGATTGCAAACGACGAAGGTGAGAATTTCCCAGTCGCAGCACGAATGATACAAGAAGACTTTTATGTCGACGATATGATGTCTGGCTGCGACACCATTGAACAAGCAATCGAAGCCAGTAAACAATTACGAACCATTTTGAGAAAAGGAGGAATGACACTTCTAAAATGGTCTTCCAACAGCACAGAATTCCTAAAATCCATCGAACCTCAGGAAAGATCAGTCAGAGCAAATATTGATTTGAAACTAGACGGCACTGTAAAGGCCTTAGGTCTCTCATGGAATCTAGCAAGTGACGCATTTCAATACAAGTTAACGTTACCACCACTCTCCACCGATGTTACTAAACGATCCATTTTATCGGATTTGCAAAAACTATTTGATCCATTAGGATGGATAGCGCCTGTGGTAGTCAAAGCCAAAATTCTTGTTCAACAACTATGGTTAGCAGGAGTTCAATGGGACGAGAGCATTGACAACGGATTGAAAGAAGAGTGGATAAAGATTCGCGATGACATGACAAACGTCAGCAATATTAAGTTACAACGATGGGTTAACACACTCAATTCCAACAAAGAAAATATATCTCTACATGGCTTTTGCGATGCATCCATTCGAGCAATGGCTGCCGTAGTCTATTGTAGAACAAAGGAACCAGACGGGAGAATCAAGACGAACATTGTAGCCGCAAGAACCAAGGTGGAGCCAGTAAAAACAATATCGCTGCCCCGTCTTGAGTTGTGAGGCGCAGTTCTCCTCTCAAAACTGTTGCGGCATGTAGCCCAAGCTATGCGGATACCAGCTCAACAAGTTCATGCCTGGACTGATTCGTCCGTGACATTGTCCTGGTTGCTCGGCGAACCACACCGATGGAAGCCATTCGTCGCAAATCGTGTTGTTGAGATATCAGAAAACATCAGCAACAGTCGATGGTATCATGTACAATCTGAACATAATCCTGCAGACGTGGCATCCCGTGGATCCAACGTTTCCGAACTGCAAATGAATCACTTGTGGTGGCACGGACCACAGTGGCTTTCACGTGAAGAAATAAACTTCACGAGACCCAATCTCGCGCCAACACAGTTAGAACAGCGAAAGACAATGCAAGTGTGTTTAAATATATCGGAGAGAGAGGAAGGAACCATAAGAAACAGTTTTCTCAGTTTTGAAAATTTCGACTCGCTAATAGAACTTCAGAAAATTATAGTATACAGCAAAAGGTTTTTAAACTTTAGAAAACACCGTAGTAATAATGAAAGGGCCATAACAACGGAAGAATTAGACAAGGCATTGAAAATTTGCATTAAAAAGGCACAAAAGGAACATTTTGAACAAGAAATAGAAATGATTACAAGAGAAAAACAAGTGAAAGGAAATAGTGATTTGAACGCATTAAATTCATATCTCGATAAGGAAAATATACTAAGAGTAGGTGGAAGATTGCGTCATGCGAACATTTGTGAAGAAAGCAAGTACCCTATTATTCTGCATCACAAAAATGCACTAACCAATCTAATCGTGGCCGAAGCTCATTTGAAGACGATGCATGGTGGGCTTCAATTAATGTTGTCTTATATTCGGTCCCGGTATTGGATAATAAAGGCCAAGAATATTGTCAAACACCACATCCACAAATGTTTGGTGTGTGCAAAAATAAAGGCAAAGGCTAGAATTCAAATCATGGGCGATTTACCTGCAGCTAGAGTGATCTAGTTTCCCGATTGCAACAAAGGCCAAAATGGCTCAAGAAGGTGTCTGAGTTTACTATTGGTGAAATCGTTCTGATCAAACACGATAACCTTCCACCAGGGAAATGGTTGATGGGCCGAATACTTGACAAACATCCAGGGCCAGACGGTGCTACACGTGTTTATAGTGTAAAAAACGGTGATAAAATTACAAAACGATGTGTAACCAAATTGTGTCCATTACCCATTGCACATCAAACTGATTAAGTAAATTGTTGAATGTAAAAACTAACTTCACAGAGCTATGGTAACAGTAATTTATTTATGTTTCATTCAGTTTTTTTTTAATTTTGTCGCATTTGTAACCTGAAATTTAAACTGTGAAGATTTGTTGTTTAAAAAAAGGGCCCATGCCCATTTTGGCGGGCGGCATGTTGTATCGATCGGCTATGTATGCGTGACTAACATTATAGGACTTGTTAAATTTGTAACTGCAGGCAGTCTCCAATAAACATTCAAACAGTAAACACGTTCTCTGTCATTTGTCTCCTAATCAAAGGTGAAATGAACCTTAAGCCATCTGTGTAAAGAACAGTAATTAATTATTGATTAATTGACTCGTATGTACTACACAAATTTATCCACACACGCTCCCTTATGTCTTTGAACGCGCCCGCTTCTATCAGTAAGTACGCCTAGGTATGTCAGTAAGTACGGCTAGATATATCAGTAAGTACAATTATCAATTATTAGTTTGATTGAGAGTATTGAGATATTAAAATATTTCTCACTATTTGTGTATGGTGCCTATTTTTGTTGAATTTTCTTTTTTTTAATTATACATACTATGTCTGTATTTAATTATGTCCGGACTATTCCCGAAACCCGAAACCATTCCGGCTCATGGTTCTGAGTTGAATGACGTGAAAATTTTACAATTTTTCTTGTGAGAATTCAACTTTTGTATTTTTATCAGAATTTTCATACAAATTAAATGTAAAGTCCGAAAACTAGTTATTTTTTATAAACATGTAACGTATGTCAATGAACTCAGAATCATAAGCAGAATCCATGGTTGCAGGTTCCGGGAGTAGTCTGGATACATCCTGTACATGTAAAAGGGAATTTTAACAAAATAGGCACTCGTAATCTGTGATATTAATTATTAACTCGCAGTGTCTATCTACAGCGCAGTGGAAACACCGTGGAATTCCAGGTAGTCGCTGTTATTTTCCAAATTATTTATCATTTATCATTAATACACGTGGAAGAAGCAGATGATGAACCTTGTTATAAAAAAAAACTAAGCAGATTCTTTATTTTTCTAACAATATTAGTTTATCCTAAAACCTATTCTATCGCTTTCTAATTCTACACCTAACATTGTGTGTTAAGTAAGACAGGATTATCTCGTTAACGTCCCGAAAGTTAACAAAGGATTTCAACAAAACCCGGGGACATAAACAGTGTGCATTTATAAATAAATAAATGGACGTCCATTGTAACGCGTCGGCATTCGTTTTCAATAATTTGTTATGAATTGTTATTCTTGTTGTTATGTCTTGTTATGTTTGAATAAACAATTTTAGAGGAGATTCAAATGAAATAACGGTGATGTAACATATTCATAGTTTTTTTTAAGTTTCTACAATATCACCCCTAAGGTAAACCCCTAAGGTAATAGTGATAAACCCCTAAGGTTTATCACTCTCATCACCTAGGGGTTTCTGTGAGCGATGATAGCCTAGAGGTTCATTCGTGAGGTTGTAAGTTCAAATGCAACTCAAGTACGGATTAAAAAAAATGTAGAATTATTCATTACTAGTTTAGACATTTAATCAAATATAGCTTTAATCATTAAACCCACATAGGTACTTGAGAATTTAAAAACATATAATTGGCTCATTCTTTTTTAAATAAGTACAATTATTAATAATGATTGGCGCCAAAATGAGAAAAAACATTTATTTTTCACATGAGAATAACAGATTCCAAATTCAAAGGTTTTTTTTTCTTTATTGTAACGGTATTTATGGCCAGACTAGGTACCTCTGCCAAGGATCGCAGTACACGATCTTCTCATGTTCTCATTCAGTTACTACCGGCCAACTTTTCAAGTCGTCGTCGGTTCTCCTGACCGTATTGCGTTCTACACTGGACTTTCCTAGACAGTCTCCAAACTTAACATATTATCCAGATTAGGTGACTTACTTAGGTGACAGATTATCCAATTAAGCAATTCCAATTTAATTGAATATGAAATATGACAATGCAAATCTAACATCAAAGGTCAGACTATCCATCCAACTGGCAAATCCAACTTAAAACAGGGAGGCCGACAGACTCACCGACGGACTTGACAGCATTTGCAAAAACTAGATGTCACTGAAGTCGAATGAGTCATGCGTCTTACCAGTAACTTTACCCCTGATAATTAACAGTTTCTAATTCTTAAGTTATGTACAGAGCTATGCTCTAAAAAGTTTTTGCTAGATAAAATCCCAGATCACACAAAACAACATGAATTGTCGTTGAATCCAGATTTGAACAAAACTTGAACGGTATCTGAACGAAATTTCGATGACGGAAATAGATCTTCATATTTTTCCAGAAGTTATGATCAACCATTGATTGTTGAATTTATTGTTTACAATTTTTTTCAAGGGTAAATATAAATAAAGATAGATATACTTTATTGTAGACAAAAATAAACAGCTAAACAGTAAATACAAGTAATTAAAAGTATAATCGATGGTCTTACTGCTAAAGCGACTTCCAGGCAGCCTTTGGGTGGTAAGTAAAGTCTGTAGACGAATAAAGGTAAAGATCCAGAATTTCGTTGCTTTCTTTTATTCCTTTTGCGGCTGTTAACCTATGTATTAAAAGCAACACTTTAGCCTTTGATATTTCAGAGCGTCTATACTTAGAATCAAATAAATATTAAGTTTATTTATAAATAAGGATCGTCACAAATCACTCGACCACATCGAGCGTTTATTTTCTCTGCTGTCGGCGCTCGATGCATTACGTTTTGACACCTCAGTTTAATTTTGGATTAAAATCCTAGCAGTAAATTTAATAGAGAGAACTGAGCAAACGACGGCATATAGCTAGACAAGGTACTTATAAAAAAAACGTTGTATACATAAAATCTACGATTTGTACGTATACAAAGTTTTTCCCTTTACCCTTTTTCGTTTTGAAAAACATTCGCATCATTGTTTTTCATACAATGTCCAATGTTCAATGGACTGATAATGTGCATCTGGTGGAAAGTTGATACTGTCGTCCATGGACATTCGCGATACATGCCAACATCAGTCCAGAATGATAAATATTGACTTGTACACCCCCGTTACGATGCCCTCATGAATATCGTTTACAAATGTCATAAATTCTATAAACATCAAATATCCTATCGTTGTATTATATACTAAAACCACAAAACCATGCGGGAAATATTCTCTAACACGTTATAATAGTTTTGTATGAATAGTTTTCAAATGTACCATTAACATACATAGAAGCGTTAGAGAATCAGGCGCAAGGCGGGAGAAGCTACGCAAATCAAGTCGCGGACACAGCTGCCGTAAATTATTTCTGTATAAATTATTGCTTATTTATATAAACAGTTTATCGGTTTTCGAGTTAGATTTAGACAGAAAAGCACATAGATTCGGATTTCGCCCAGAAACCTCTTTATGAGTTTATGGGTCCCCATTAACTTTTAGAAAGAAGGAAAGAAAGAAGAACAGTTTAAACAGTTTTTTTTTATAAAAGCTAAGAGGATAAGTTAAGATAAACAACGATGGCCAACTGTACCTTTTCAATAATAAGGCACAGGGAGTTAAGCATTTATTTAATGGCGGTACAATTTCTAGGAATTTCACAGCTGCATAATTAATAGGGCGTTGGGTAACTTAGGTCAAAAGTTAGTCATTTAGTGACTTCGTGTTATGCCATATTTCAAGCTTTTCATAGTTCAAGTTTTTGTTAAATAAAGTAAACTATTATCATTTAAGAATTTCTTGTTATCTTTATAATTAGTGAAACTAGCAATACGTGAGATCGTAGTGTTAGATGAAACATAAGATAAGGAGTTTAATGCTTGACGGAATTTTTAAACTTTTATGACTGAAGGATCATTTAGAGATTTTATAATTATCATATATATTTATTTTTCATTCCCCATTGTACCAATCCCCAATTTCCATCTGGGGGCGTGTCAACGTTTATCATTCTCGATCAATTTTGGCATGTACCGCTGATGTCGCAGGGTGACAGTAAGCAGTTACCACCGGGTGGACTCGCCGATTATTTGCCACCTTCTTTCTATGAAAAACATTATAATTTAAAAAAAAAAAACATAATAAAACAAATTTAACACTGTTTAAAAAATCAAATTAATAAAACAATCATTCGAGATTAGATCCACTCGTCTGATGAGCACTTTATAATTAAAGCGTTAACTGTTAATTCTCACAATTAGGGGTTTTTCATTATGAAAACGTCCAGTTCCTCTAATTGTGATGTGTGCAATGTAATAGAGGACCTTCACCACTTTCTGGTGTTGTGTGTCCAGTTTCACTCTGGACGAGAGATTTGTATTTATAAAAAAGTGGAAGACGGGCGGGCGACCCACCGCCCACGAGATGGCAAGATTGGCAAGTGGTTACTGTTGCGTATGGACACATGTAACACCAAGTTGTATGCGGGTGCGTTACCTTGCACAATCCGACTCACAGCCCCTTTAGAACAGCCCCGCCCCATTTCGTAATTAAATGGAAAACCTCAGATGACAGTTCGTGCCACAACTTTCGGGTTCGCGGCATAAAGTGTCTTGATGACCGCACTGATTCTTTGTCGTACAGATGAAGCATCCTTCGCTGGTGAGAGGTGAGATTATAAAAACCCGAAGTTGGCAGATGTTAAATTAAAAGCTAAATTGTTTAAATTTATGTATTTCCGATATGGGAGTATTTTATGGCATTTTAGCAGAAACCCAATCTAAAGTTGCTATCATGCTAAATAGGTTGTTTACGCAATAATGTCATATTGCTGCATATACAGCTTGTAAGTAAAAGGTACTATGGGGCTGGCATATTCAGTTTGATTAAAGCCCCGAATTCAAAATTAGAATTAGAATTACTGTTAATTCTTCCCCTGTCACTGTAAGAAAAGAAGTTGAAGATTATATTCAAACTACTACTAAATCCATCCTATTTATTTATGTATGATGTTTTAATACAACTACATATATTTATAAGTTGCGTGAACGTGTCGAATTTCTGTTAATGCACTTTTGACGTGCCTTTACATGTGTTTCATTAACATATGGCTCAAAGTAGATTTAAATAAAATCTAACTAAAGAACAAATATACAATTATAACCACGTTTAAACTTAGCAAAGGAAGAAAAAGACAAAAATAAATTACAAAATGTATCTAAAAAAAAGAACTGCTTGAGTATTAAGATCTCAGCTTGAATACTGGTTTGCTCCACGTGGTCGCATTTCTACGACACTGTGACCGGTGATTTTTGACACTGTGATTTCTACCTATGTGACCGGTCTAATACTTACCTACTACTTCAAACATAATTGTCATTACTTAATGTCGTCTGTCAAGACGACGTTAAGTCAAAGTACATTTTGAGTACAACGGTACTCGGTAAAGGACTCGGTAAACGTACCGAGTCCTTTTTTTTGCAAATAAAAATAATAAAATAAAAGTGGCAATTAAAAGGTAAGTAGCCAAAATTAAAGGTAAGTGCAAGTAGCCAAAACTATCGAGAGAGAAACATTATCGTGCTTTATTAAGATTTAGGTTCTGTCAATGTCTCGGTAGACGACATTAAGACATGATTCATGACATTTACGGTTGAAGTAGTAATGGGCCAGAGTCACATTTATCGTGGAAATGCCACCGCCCGGAGCAAACGTGTATTCAAGCTGAGTTCTTAATTACGAGTAGGTACATGTATGAAATTTCATACAGCAGACAGGTGTTATGTAATAATTAATTTCTCAAGTTTTACCATAGTCGTATACAAAGTTAACAATTATTAAGTATATATTCAATAATACGAGTATAATATACACTCACCGGCACGGAATCTTGGCCAAGCGCTTATCTCGCGATAAATAAAGTTTTTAGTATTTCTAATGAATGTTTGTTATGACGATATCTTAAAAAAATGTTTACCTTTAGTTTAAGAGGGTAATTCATTATGTTTGAGTGTACTGTGACATTTCTTTTAACTTTTAGTGGAATTTGGTAATTTGAGCGACGAAGTTAAAGTCTTAAATTTGGTATTGTGAAAAGTGTACCGTTAGATTACTGCATTTTCGTGATTTTGTAATTTAAGTTCAATATTTGTAATTCAGAGGTACCTTAAAACCAAACAAAATGCCCATAACACCAGCTCAGATTGCACAAGCCGTAGCATTAATCGACCAGAGCCTGACACAATGTGAAGTAGCTATCGCGCTTAATGTACCACGTTTATCAATGCAGTACGCTTTGAAACGATACCAGGAGACTGGCCACTACATCTGTAGACCAAGCAGTGGAGGCATAAGATGCACATTAGCTCGGGACGATCGATTTATTGCCCTGGGAATTTTGAGAAACCGCCATCTTACCGCTGTTGAGATCCGCCAGCGGCTCCAAATCGCGAGATACGTGAATGTTAGCGAACGTACAGTGAGAAGACGCATGGAGGAAGTGTATTTTAAATCAAGGAGACCAGCACGCGGTCCACAGCTTCTCAGAGAGCACCGAGTATCTCGACTTCGGTTCGCACGAGACCACGCACACTGGACCCACGAGCAATGGGCTAAAGTTCTGTTTACAGGTGAGTGTAGAATCGCTTTACGTGCTCCAGATGGTCGGGAACGAGTCTGGAGAAGAAGAGGAGAACGGTTTTTACCCATTACCACCACACAAACTGTGAATTTTCACGGAGGTTCCATAATGGTTTGGGGAGGAATAAATTCCGACGCTCGTACGGAGTTGGTTATAGTCGATAATCGGCTAACTACAACTCGATACTACGAAGAGATCCTTCAGGATCATGTTATGCCTTATTTGGGGTTCACTGGACACGACGAATTCCTTTTAATGCACGATAATGCACGCCCACACGTCGCACGTTGTGTGAATGAGTACCTTCAAGAGGTCGGCATTCAGAACTTGCAGTGGCCAGCTCGTAGCCCGGACTTAAATCCAATAGAACACATCTGGGACATGCTCAAAAGAAAGATAAAGTCAAGCTCCAACCCGCCACAGACACTCAATCAGCTATGAAATGCAGTACTGGACGCTTGGGAAAACATACTGCAAGTTGATGTCAGAAACATCATTCAAAGCATGCCAGATCGAATGCAGGCGGTTATCAAGGCCAGAGGAGGAAACACCCGATACTAAAACGTATAGACGATAAAGAAAATTAGCAAACTCTTCATTTTCTAGCGTTTTAAAATTGAGTGTTTAAAATTCTTTTTTTGTGTAAAAGTGCGTGGTCTTAAATAAACTTTAAATTTGTATGGTAATCTTTCAAAAAAGTTATAAAAAAATAAAAGCGACACGTATCGAGCCCACCTACACTTAATTTATTGAAGAAAATTTATTTAAATGCAAGCTACAGCAAAAATCACACGTGGCCAACTTTCCGTGCCGGTGAGTGTATATCGACATAGTGTCACAAAGAGTAAGTATTACAAGTAAGTATTACTTACAAAGAGTAAGTATTAGTAATATTTTCTTAGGTTTTCGCGATTACTATACATAGCAATTAAACAACTTTGAACGGTTTAAATCGCGTATTTTTAACATTATTTATATCCCGACGTTTCGAACACTTTGCAGTGGACGTGGTCACAGCGTTTCCCCGTGATCAATAAGAGATTCAAAAAGAGAGACATCAATCAAATAAGATTCTTTCGTAAATAAGTACTTAATTTCTCTTGATCAAGTGCGACCCCCTATATATGTGATGACGACCCCTCTGGGGGTCGCGTTGCCCAGATTGAGAGGAAATGGTATCACTCTAACGATATATATATGTATAATTTCTTGCAAAGAGTTAAGTATTAGTAATCAATATTAACAGGTAGAAGAAAGAGTTGGTAAACCTCATGTCAAGTATAACCGTTATATGTCGTGTTTCCAGACGAAATACGATAAATATTGCCATATTTCTTCAAATACTGTTAAAGGAAAAAATAAAGTATGTCAAAATTCTAATGAGAGTCCGTCTCTGTATTTCTAATTATTAAAATCTGTACTAACTGCACCCATACAAGTCTAGCTTAAAATTTGCGTCATCGGTCACTAACCTCCACAATTTACAACTCCATACGTTCATGCTAATACTAATTTTTTCGATCGTTTTCTTGTTCTGATCTAATCTAGGACTATTGTTCTGTCCAAACTCCATTGTTTGAGTAATTGACTCATTGAATAGATTATTAATACGTATGGTTCTATTTATTCATTCTATGAAGATCGATAACTGTAGATATAGAAGGTTAGCAATCATCATTGCTATTTATATTTTAAAAACTGCAGCACGGAATAATGAGTGAATGCTCTTACCGTACCAATGATGAAAGCCAGGATTTTCTTCGTCTACCGGGCCTCCTACTGCTTTGGACCTTGCCGTGTATAATGAATTGGAGAAGCTCATGTTTGTTGTTTCCAATACATACATAATCCTGAATACCTAAGATATCCTAAATACATACATGTACGAATATTCACTATTGTGTAAATACTTGTCCAAGCTAAAGGCCTACTCGAGCCCATAAAGTAGTGGCTGATGATTAGGAAGTACGACCATTTCGTTTCTAATGATTTCTATAATATGAAGTCAATATGCTCCAATATCAGGCTATGAAATCCACTATGAGGCATAGGCGTCCCCATGTGAACACGAGCTGGTTCAAGTTATAATGCCACGGTGGCGATTGCCAGTTGGCAATTCTACTCATTTTGATGTTATTCAAGGCTTGCGGTAACCATCTTGATAAGCCAGGAGATCAGGTTGTCACAGTTTTACATTCAGCTTTGTGTTATTATCCATTTACCAATACACACGTGACTTCTATTATAGACGCAGGAAACGGCTGTCCATCTGCTTATGCTTACCGGACCATACCATCGGCGTATATCCCTTCACTATAGGCCATCTCCCAAAGCTCGCCACCACACACGATCATCGGCTCTTCTCGTCCAGCCACCACGGGAGAACTTCTTGAAGTCGCCACACCACCTGGCCGAAGGGCATCCCGCATTGCGCTTTCCGTTATGTGACCTCCATTCGAGGACTGGTCTACTACATTAATTATCTTATGCGGTGGTCTTATGCTTACATACCTAACTTTTTAACTTATAATTGTAATTAGAAATGCAAATTAGTTTGAGGTTGAAGTTCGTCGAATTGCACTAGTTTAGCGATGACAAGCTCCTGTTACAATAATCAACTCGCGAAATGTGTTAATTGGGGACAGACACATTATCACTATGTATCATACATACATACATTAGCATTAACATATTGTATTGGCGAAATGAGCGTTCAAACGAATACAAAAACTTTTGCAGCTTCTCATCAACATATCCAATAGTGAACAAGGTGGCGCCAACCGCAAATAGAACGTTGTAGAACAAACCTACAACGGCAACGTTTTATTTTTCACAGTTATAATATGTAATCTAATTCTCTCAATTACAAAAACGAATATGAACTTTATAGCTATCAAAATAACTTGTTTACGGACATTTTTTCGAGTTCTCACTCAACAAGTGAAGGTCGAGATTTTGTTTAATAATTATAAAAAATGTGTAGGTAAGTATTGTGGGTTTTGTGATTTAATAGTGATTTTTTTATCTACGAAGGCGGCAGATGAGCATACAGTCCACCTGATGGTAAGTGGATACTGTCGGCCATAGACATCCGCGATACATGCCAACATCAGTCCAAAATGACAAACGTTGGTACGCCCTCGGATGCGCTGCCTACCTTTGGAGCTATAGGAATGGATTTGGAGAAAGGATTGGGAAAATGGGGAGCGATAGGACGGGAATGGCCTCTGGCAGTACATTTCAAGGTAGTATTCTGTGAGAGAGGGGTAACGTGGCCAGTCGAGCGCGCCCAGCGGCTGTTGGATTGCAGCGTGCACTCTCCCCCTCAAATATCTTATCTAAACTAAACAGTTTAGACAGTCTAAACTAAATAGTTTTATCTAAACTTCAAAGTGTTTGCGATAATCAAATAAAAACATAAGACTGTGTTTTTCATGTATTTGCAAGGAGTAAAACTCTTCTAAAAGTCCGAATAAAAGTCCTCAGTAAACCCATTGTCACCGTTGATATTGGTTAGTCTTTCCAGGAGGAAACAATTAGGTATTTTTAAAAAGAAAATCCATTACTGCGAAGTCACTGGCAAAAGCCAGTAATAAAATATCTTTGCCCGTAAAACACAATAATACGTATTACGATATTTTAAGAATCAAGTCTTTTAAATGCAGTTAAACCTTGAGTTAGATATTCTCGCGCAGAAACATCTAGGACGCTGTTATAAATAGATCAGCATATGCTTCACCTAAGGTTGTTCTTGCCAAAAACGGTGCTGGAATTTATTTAAATATTCAACAGCCTAGTTTATTGCCAAGAGACCTTAACACAGAACCGTGGGGATATCCATATTACTTATTCGGTACAGGACAACACTTCATTTTCTACAATAAACTTTTTAACCCGGAAAACAAAAAGGAGGGAGCTGATAACAAATAATATAGAGAGAGATAATTCCGTCGCTTCGGGCCCGAAGTTGGCGCTAAGGTTCTACTTCTGGCCCTGCTCGTTCAATCTGTTCCGATTCGTGCCGCTAGTAAGTCGTAACAAAACAAAAATGCTCAATTGCGGTATACCTAATTAATTCTAAAAAATCGTCAAAAACGATGAGCCCGAGTAAAGGAAGATGTTTCCTTTCATGGGTGTGTGGGTATAGCTATCTTCAAAGCTCGCTGAGCGACTTTGTACAAAGGAAAGGTTTACTACACTATTCGGTCGTAGCTTAGAAGTACGATATCTTCTGAAGCTTAGAATAGTCTGGCCCTACATATCGTGATGTGAGTTTGAACCCGGACCGTGACACTCATACGAGTTTATGAATTATCAATTGGTAGGCGATGATAATAGTCGAGAAGCTAAAAAATCTGAAATATGTGAAATATCCACCAATTCCACCACCAACCGCGTGGTCGATTATAGCCCTATAAACCGTACCTCCAAGGACAAGCCTCTACTCTGCATTAGAACCTTTTGGTTGATACTAATCAAGAAATTTTATCTCGTCAAGTGATCATACAAAACATCCGAACACGGCATGGTTTAAATCACCCAAGCGTAATATTAACGGAATTTACAAACGGTTGGCAACAGCAGGGTTAGATTGCGATTCACCCCCGCGTGAAGTAAAAATGAGTCACAGACTGCATAGCAACCAGTTACTCATAGGGTTTCCCTTAGATACATTTTAAACCGTATTTATAGACACTTATAGTCCTTGATATGTTGAGTAATAATTGTGTGGATTAAATATCCAATCAAAGGGATTTTAAGAGACCCTACAACGCCACTCGTAATTAATAATGCCTTTAGTGTATTCTTAGATCTTGACACAAATGAGTGCGTCTGGAAAGTTTACCGAGGCCAGAATCAAGGAGTAGGTACCTATATTCGGACTCATAGTTGTGCCGCAAAAAGTTTTTTATAGGAATGTAGGCGGACGGGCAGGCGCCCCACGTGATGGTAAGTGGCTCCCGCCGCCCATGGATACCTGCAACGCCAGGGGGTAAGCGAAGACCGACCTCACAAAATCTTATTCACAGTTTTCTTGAAGAACCGTATATCTACCGATTTGCTATACTGACCTAGACCGAGTAGAAAAACCATTACTTTTAGCATCAGTTAATTCACACTCGTACATGTACCAATTGGTTTTCCCATCAATAGCTGTGGGGGAATGGAAAAATGATAATAAATCTCAATGGAACGCTACAATCATCACTTCATCAGACCCTGTGCTATCAGGATGATCGAACTCAGACACTTTTAACAAGCGATTATGACTCTTATCTATACTAATATAATAAAGAGAGAGTGCGAATTTTGTGAGTTTGTGTGTATGTGGAGAGTAATCTCCGGAATCACTGCACCTATTTGAAAAATTCTTTCACCATTTGAAAGGTACATTATTCCAGATGGACATAGGCTATACTCGTATATTATGTGCAAAAAAATTGCCGGGCACAGCTAGTTATATATAAAATTAAAACTGCAAGACCATTTTACAAAGATTTATTCCATGCCATTAACAATATCAAGTCTTATGCACCGACCCATTACTTTATACTACTTTATAATATTTGTATTTTTGTGAAAAATATTTCAATTGTTATCAAAACGCAATTTTCATTTCGCTGGCGTAACTAAGATATCTCACTTTCCACGTAATCAATGGAAATGGAGCACATCAACTGGTTTCTGTTAATTTAATTAATTACTCTAGTTATCATCGAACAAATAGCTGACAGCTTCTGATATCAATTCGACGGCGGATCAAAGAATCAACATTTGGCCGATAAACGAAGATAACTTTTGACATAAGTATGCTATTGAAGACTATGACATAACTAATTTGTAAACATAGAAAGTAACATACTGATTGTACTACGAGTACTATCTAATATACCTACTTGTAATATTAGATACGTTATTTTGTTACTTTGTTATTTCTAGTTTTTTCGGGCGGCTTCAGTAAATTTCGATCAGGAAACGGTGAATGAAATTTATCTTACAAAACAACGCTATTGAATAGCGATGTTTGTAAAATTGAATTGTTGGTAGTATAAACTATTGGATCGCTTTTAATAAAAAAATATAAGTAGAATCTTCCGCAATAAGTATCTTTATACAATAGGCGAACAAATGTAACAACAACTAATAATCCGCACTGAGCCCGTGTGTTTAATTGTTACCGGAAACCTCAAAATTATTAGGGAAGTCCTGTGCCCTGCAGTGGTACATTATAGACGGATACCAATTGCGATTAGTTTTTTGGCTCAATAAGGGACACGCCAATATTATACAATAGGTGGTAGGAAAATCTAGAACTGGAAGTTTCACTTTTTTTTATAGAAGAGTTGGTAGATAAGCGAGAGGCGCACATTATGGTAAGCGGTCACCGCCGCCCACCCGCAATACCACAGGGCCTGCGGGTGCACTGCCGACTACATAATGTCCTGTTCCACAGCTCTCTTGAATAGCTTCATGTCACATAGTGTAGTGGAAAAATCTCAGCTGCGAGTTCATTCCACAACTTTCGGGTTGGCGGGTTCGATAAACCAACGACACTATCTACGACCTGAAACTACCCACAGGAAGAAATGGGGTAGGTAGTGCTATTCTAAAGCCGGCCGAATTAATAAAAAGGATTACTGAAATTATTAAAAAAAAATGTAAGTTTAGTAGGTATACAAATTAACGTTGGTATGAGTACATTAGAAAGATCTCACACTAAATCTTTATTCAATCATAAACCACACATACTGTTTCAAACTGTTGACAAACTGTTTCAAATTACCGTCAAGCGCATCACACGGGAATTGAACTACGAACATCCTTATTTTGGTTATCGCTGTTAATGGCCCTCTACGGTCGGCGTTGGGCAATGTCTATTATTAAGCCCTATATTTCGTCCTGTCTGTATTCAAAGGCTGTAGGGTCGGCAAAATCAGTGTAGGCGAATGAAATTCTCAAATTAATGAAAATTGAAAACTATTATGTTGTTATTAATTTTGTTAACTCTTTCACTGTTTAGGAAGTTAACTTCAGTTACAGTTTATTTACAATTTAAACTTTACTCGACCAAGAGTAAACTTTAATTAAAGTTGTTAATTTATTTTTCAAGAAACATGGGGAAAAAATGTTTTAATTTTGACTCTCATTATGATCAAAGGGTGGGTAAGGTAGGTAGGTATTCATGATGCACAATAAATTAGATAAATGCATAGATAATAAAATGCACAGTAAATCTTTACTTTTTTCTAAATTTATGTACTGTATTGTTATGCATTTATTTTATTATTTTTTTCACAAAATATCCATAAAAATGAAAAATAAAATTGTGAGAAATTTAAAACAAAAAAAAAACTTTTTAATCGACCGCACTTTTCCAGTCTGAATTATTATTTGCCAGACTAATGAATTTCTTATAAAAAATCCCTCATTATTTTCGTGCTAACATTACTGAGGTACGAGTATTGCGCAAGCGTTCTTCATCCGCGAGGGATACGATAGATGTTTATCGTTAGATATTACGAAGTCCTTGAAACGTGTCCATTTGTATGTTCATAACAAACTTGAAAAAGTATTCATAGATAATGTTTTCACTGTAGTACAATAATTATAGGTATAACGTTTGTTGCGGAAAGTATAAGCGTTTTATTAAAAACGGTCCAGATTTTTGAAAATACAGCGGTTTTTGTAAGAATTAATCGACTAATTTTCAATAATTAGAAACCGTGCTAATTTTTCTAATTAGTTCAATTCACACAGAAGACTGCGGTAAAGTGTAAATGTCAGAGTCCGTTTATCATTCCATCTAGTGAGGAATTTAATGGTGTAAGACACGTCTGTCGTGTGCTTCCTCCGTATTGGGTCGTATCACTCTATTTAATTGTAATTAAATCACTCTATTCTTTCCTCATCCACACCATGCCCAAAGGAAGATATGTGTAATGGGTTGAGAAATACTCCTCATTCCATTATGCTTTCTGTTCTCCATCCGAAAGGATGGAAAATCCTTTTTCTAAATCCAATCCTACATCTGCAAAGATAGGCTGCCCCTCCAGGTGTGTCCAACGTTTGTCATTCTGGACCGATGTTAGCAGGTACCGCGGAAGTCGCGGTGTGACAGCGGTAGGTTATTAATGAATTCGTCCAAATCGCAGTTCGTCCAAACGCAGTAAGTCTAATATGACTTTTGTACGTACCATTAAGATTAAAATAAAAATAAAACACATTAAATAAACATTTTATATGTTTTTAAACAAAAATGTATATATTCTTAAAACAAAAACTTGTTCTTCGCCTCTTATGCTACTGTATAAGACCTACTTAGACTTAGATTCGTTAACTTAGACCTACTGCGTATTGACTAACTGCGAATTGTACCAAAAACGAAATGGACCTACCGCTCATAAATAACTTACCGTTAATAATTGGAGGAGGTATGTGTCCTGTAGTGGGACGTTGTAAGCTTTTATAGCTATCGACTAGGCACTATAAACGCCAATTCCCTGGATGATGAAGGATTTCAAGCGAACGAAACCACGGGCCAGCTTTAATTATGTTAAATAAAACACAAAAGTAAACAAAACAAATGTAATTATATTTGTTTAATACAAAATGGCACTTATTGCATTTTATATTCGTAAATACACTCTCAAGTCAGTCATTTTAGTACATTATTTTTGTATAATAATACAACAAAATACCATAAATACTCTACCCGCATGTAATTCGGACATATTTGCTTACAGTTAAGCGTGTCTCACACCATGAACATACTATAATATTTTATTTTAATGTATTTTGGATGGCAAACTTATATTATCTTAAGGTATCACGATTAAGATTCGATAATACCACCTTAAAAAACACTTATTTTTTGAAAAAAACAAAGCATATTTAATGTGGACCTAATTCTATTGGGATAAAATTGACGTACTTACCGAAAGCGAAATTCATAGCGAAAACTGTAGGTACCAAATGTTATCTAACGTATCATATTTACAGCGGTTCGGTTTCGATTCAGACAATTGAAGGCTATAGAAATTTCGTATTCTACTAATTTTCGAGAACCAAAAACAAAGTGAAAACGAAATAAAAATAAATATGGTAGAAGTGGCCTCCAGGATTGCTGACCAGTTAAGAATGAACTTATGTTCTGTGACCTTTTTTGGAACGAAGTTCCTTTACGCGGCTTGCTGTAGGTGTGATTCGAGAGAAAATGTAACGTCACGTAAGATTTTTACCCCCTTCATACGCCTTTCTCTTTCTCTCTGTGTGTGTGCGCGTGAGAGTATCGTGAGCGAGAGTCAAGCAGAATCACAGACGTGCAGACTAGTGCATGGCCGGTTGTATAACCTAAATTTTAGATTATTGATTTGATTCCTTATTTTAAATTATTTGCATTGAAAATATGATACAAAATTAAAAATAAATAAATATGAACTATACAGATTTTATTTCGAATTACATTCTGAGTTTAAAATAAACATGCGTGAGGATCTTCGTTCCTGACGGGGGCGGGGGGGGGGGGGGGGGGTCATCTGACTGCACACGTTTTTTTTTCTATGCTTACTAATCGTGTACAATAAAAAAAATTCCCTTGAAGTCTTCCATAAATTAATAATCTGAATTAATACTGTATTCAAATTATAAAACTTATAAACATATTATTGTTCTTAACTTTAAAAATAATTGTAGAATCACGGAATTTAATCTCTTGACGTCATCAAAGTAATAAACTTTAATTTTAATTGTAGCCTGATGAGTCTTTCTTAATTCAAATGCGTAAATAAATGTCACCTGACTTCATCTTATTCCAGCACCATTTTTCTAGCACGGAAATCTCGGTATCATTGATTTACAATATTAAATTCAATTTTATTTGCAAGTATGCATAATAATCTTTTAGAAACATATCGTCCAAAAAGAAAATCGACCTAAATTCATTTTAGAAAATTGTCATCAAATTCAGTGCCATTATTGATTTTACCATGTAGGTATTACATGAGCCGACATTGTATTGTATTGACGTTGTATGTTTATTTCTATAAAGTTATACAAAGCAAATATAAATAGTACTAATTTCTTAAAGTCTTAAGTCTTAAAAATACTATTTTTAAGACCACTTCTATCATTTGATAAAAAAAGATACAACGTCTGCTCAATGGTAGTTAATAGTAATATCAAAGTGAATAATGACACTGAATTTGATTTTTTTTCCCTAAAATGCATTTTGGATGGTTTGCTTTTTGGACAACTTACCATTTGGACGATAATAATCACGACCCTTGGACCAATGGGCCTTTTGGACGATTCTTGATGGATAATAATTATTAATACAAGGTTTTAACTATAAAATTGTGATAGTCAATATATTGAACAAATATTACATAGGTGTAGGGCCCACCTAAAGCTAAGGCTACAAGTGACTTACTAGGAGAGGTCTGTACTCTACAGTAGGATGTTTATAAGGCTGACATCGTTATCATATAAATACTACCTACATAAATGTATTGACTAAAATATATACAGCTTATTACGGGGATCATAGATATGAGAGAATTATTTCATATCGATTCAGGGTATCAGCAATTAAATTCAACGATTATACAGTGTCACAATTAAATAATAATTTCGTTTTTATTCTAATACTAGCTGACCCGACAGACAAATTTGGACAAATTGTCCTGTCCAAATTTCGATTTCATACAAAAATCCCATAGAAAAAAGCACTTTCAGTTTTTCCCGCATTTTCCAATTTTCCGGGTAACTTTTCCAATTTTTCTTTCCCTAAAAACCTTATTCGGACATTTACCTACATTTTTAAAAAAAAATAAACCAAATGGGTCTAGCGGTTCTCAAGTGATGCGCTTACCAACGAACAGCATTTTATTTTTATTTATATAGATTCGCTAATGTCAATGTGGTTGAACCCTCAGACTCCATTAAACGTGCCGTCAGCTTAAGGCCGTTCGCCCGAAGACTCCGAGACTGCTCTTAGCGGAGTCTCGGATATCTACGAGCACATTACTGTATGTTTAAAAAGTATTTAATATCTTGATAAGACAAGGTCACAAATATAAATCTATACATATAATGAAGTCGATAACAGTGCCGTGTCATTACATGAATTATTTTTTGAAAAATGAATTGTGTACTTCTACTAACGATACAGAGCCCGAAACCACTGGACCGAATTTAATTAAACTTGGCATTGTTGTAGCTTATGTGTCGGGTTAACATTTGGGATACATTTTATCCCGATCCGCGACAGGGTTCCCGCGGGAATCACTCTAAAGTTCACGCGAACGAAGTTTAAGAATATATTATTTGTATCGATTCTATCTAAAACTATGACAAGAGAGTTCAAAACTATGACAAGAGAGTTCTCCCGGTGTGCTCACTCTCTTCCGTGGCGGTGCTGCACGATCGTTTCGGTTGTGAGAAGTTATCAGAGAGTATAATTACCTGCAAAAGAAACTCTTAATTTATTACTAATGTAATACTACTAATTAAATAATGTATTTAATGAATAAAAAATGTACCATAGATAGCTATATATCTATACATTTTTATTTATTTTTTATAATTTTGATAATCAGTTACACGTTGAATATTCCTTAATAATATACTATTATGAAGTAAGAAGTACTCACAGCATAAACTAGAGTACCGACGCCTATAACGACGCCAACGAGTACGTCCCACCAATGGTGCCGGTGATCTGTTATTCTGGTGAGGGAGCAGATGGCGGCGTACGCCGCACAGAGCATCTGCAGCACTGGTACTAGAAATACCGATCTGTTGTACCAGTCGAATGCGCGCCGTTGGAGGTACCACTGGCAAAAAAAAAAATTGTTATTGGCAGAAGCCGACAGAAGATCATACAGTCTACCAGGTGGAAAGTGGATACTGTCCACGAGGCCAGTCGAGTGCGCCCAGCGGCTAAAATAAAAACAATACCCATCATCCTATCATCAACTGGTGTCAAATAAAGGCAAGATTAGGTTCAATAATATGAGGGGTCTAATAAAGTGGACGTTGAACGACGATTTACAAATCTCTTTACGGTCCAGTCTTGGCTGACCTTGTGTCAATGACCGAAAGTCTTCCTGCTCGTGGCGCGCTTTCATAAATATCTTTCGTCGTTCTTTTTTTCATCTTATCATCTACAGTCATTCTAAAATCACTGCATACAGGACTTAGTACATGCAATCACGTACATCCTCCTGTAAAAAGCAATTATTTCGAACACATGCAGAATCGTGCGCATATTCGTCTGCATACACACATAATGACATAATACATCTACCGCGCTCACACTCATGACACTCATGACATTCAGATACACTTCAGTCATCACTCATCACTTATCATCCTATACTACACACTCACTCATTTACTGTCACCCGCGAGACGGCCACAAGATAAATACATATATTAAAATTGAATTATTTTTAGAAAAAAGAAAGTCAGTATATAGACTAATAATATCCCTTTGGACATCTATGATACATGTCCAAATCTTTCAAGAGTCACAATTGTTGGCAAATTCGCAGCAAGCGCTGAGTATCTTTGGAAATTGAGAAATTAAAAGTTTTAATAAACAACGGTATAAAAAATACAAACCTTGATATCTATGTCTGGTTTATATGTGTTTAATCCTAAGATCCTTGTGATTTCATGAATTTTATGATTTTAACATGAAATGGAGGAATATTTACCGCTATGAAGAAGCCACAGTAGACGGAGAGTGACGCGTGGCCAGAAGGGAAACTGTGATAGGAGTCGGTCTGATACCACGTGTCATATCGCTGCGACGTACATTGAAATGTGCTCACGTATTCAGATCTGAAAGGAAACATTAAACGTCATCAGGGCCGTCTTTACCAGGGGGTGCAAGGGGTGCGGTGCACCCCGGGCGCTCACCTTTTAAAGGTAATGAAAAAATATAACGCTATAGTAAACAATTACACAATAGGATATTTGACTGTCATAGGATACACAATAGGATATTTGACTGTCATAGGATACACAATAGGATATTTGACTGTCATAGGATACACAATAGGATGTTTGACTGTCTTAGGATACACTCCCGCACCCCGGCGCAGAATAGACTTAAGACGGTCCTGAACGTCATTATTACCTTTAATGTAACATTTCATAAGCAATTACTAGAATGATTTCCGTCACAAATGACACTAGCAAATATTGTAATGTATGTAAAGAAACTATACCTATTTCTTTAATTCGTACAGCTCTCTTCTATCTGTAAACAGTGACCATGTACTGTACTCCGTAGATGGCGCTGTGAGTAATGGCGGCCCTCACGGTTAGAAGAGCAGCTGATGTTTAGTTTTGACAGAAGTCACCATCATTCATTATATTGTTAGATTTAAGTATAAAAAGGAATTGGCAATTTAAATAATAAACTTTAAATGTCGTTTCTTTATTTTCAGGTAGGATTTAAGTTAATTAGTGTAATTTTTATTGTATGTACCTATGTAAATACTAAAATAAAAAAAATATTTTCAGAGCAACACAAATGTTTATTAGTTTCCAATTCCTAATAAGTTTAGAGGTACTCCACTATATGTATACAATCCAAGAGAGTGTTGCGAACATTCTATCTTAATCACAAATGCTACTATGACAAAAACACTCGCCAAAAAACCCCTTACCCTAAATTGCTGTTAAGGATCTGCTTAGCTGAGACTGGACACCCGCCATTTTTACCCTTTTAAGTACACTAACATTACAGTAAGCTTGAAATTAAGCTCCGGCATTAAACAGATTTTCGGATTTATATCCGTGCATCGCGGAAATTAAAATCAACTGGTTTTCAAGAATACAGTTTTTTAAAAGTTTAACGTTTGTCTTCGTTTTGAATATCGATATAATAATATGTATGAGTATTGAAACATTTTTTTTTAAATTGTAAATCCTGATTGATACAACAAGCTAGAACCTTTCATTAAAAATATCACGAGGAATGAATGGATATGTTAGTTGACTCACCCAGTACAATTCTTAGCAGTATCAGGCTCGCATAGATCAAAGAATGTCGGCCTAGGGCTTCCAGTGATACCCTTCATGACCTCCACGATGGCCAGGTTCATAAACATGCCGTAGACGTAATTCCTGTACAGCCTGATCATTGTCCATAGTGACTGGACAATTTTGCTTCGAAGGGAATAGTCTGAGTCCATTAATATAACTTCAGTGATGAAGATCTGAAAGAGAATAATGCATTATTGAAAATTCTATTCTACTTCATTAGAGAGGTTAGAGAATTCATTAGAGAATTGAGGTTGAATTAAACAAACGAAGTAGAAAGATGCTAACCTGTGAGCCTGTTTGTAAGTTACACACATTCGTAATTAGTGGAGAAGGCAAACGGTCTTATGGCCCACTTGATGGTAAGTAGCTACCGCCGCCGTCCATAGACATTTGCAACACTAGGAAATTTTCGGGTGCACTGTCAACAAATCCTATAATTTGAAAACAGCGTCTTGAAAAATCCCATATCGTAGCATTTTTTTATGGACGAATTCGGCAGACGAGCATACAGTGATGGTAAGTGGATACTGTCGTCCATAGACATCCGCGATACATGACAACATTAGTCCAAAATGACAAACGTTGTTATTGTCCTGGTTCCCCTGCCTACCTTTGCAGATTAAGGAATTAATTGGAAAAAAGGAGTTGGGAAAATGGGGAGGGATA
Organism: Sesia apiformis; assembly: GCA_914767545.1. Taxonomy (NCBI): domain Eukaryota; kingdom Metazoa; phylum Arthropoda; class Insecta; order Lepidoptera; family Sesiidae; genus Sesia; species Sesia apiformis. The sequence continues at coordinate 2,894,598 of OU611964.1, forward strand.
GGATAGGATGGGATATGCTGTGGCATATTTCACTCACTACCGAAACATATTGGGGAAATACGGTAAAGTAGGAAATGCAGTACATTTCAAGGTCTTCTGTGAGAGAGGGTTAACGTGGCTAGTCAAGTGCGTCCAACGGCTGTGGGAAAGCAGCGTGCACTCTCCCCCTATAAATCCTACATGACCGGAGACGTTCCACGTTTCTCGATCCGTGGTTTCAGTTATTCATACAGATACTTACAATGAATACAGGAAACAGTAGCACCGTTGCGACAATAGTCCCCATGGCCACCGTATCTCCTGTGAATGGGTACGAGAGTGATGGGTCGTTGCAGAAGAAACCGGCTTTGTGGCTCGGGATGAAGCTATACTCGAAGAGAATGAGAAAGACTAGTACTGTAAAAGCAATTATAAGTAAAATTAATGATAAACGCCGCTAAGTTTCGTAGCAAGCTTTAAAGATTAAGGTCCTTCGTATACAGACCTATCCAAGTATCGGATACCTCCATACAGATATATCGCTGCAATCGTTAAGATATTTGAATCGTCGAGTATCGGATAGTTTCGTAGACTTGTGTACGAAGGGCCTTACAATTGAGCGGTGTTTTGACCTAAAGGTTTAGTATACTGAGGAAGAATGAGGGACACCAACGCTAGCAAAAACAACGGATCGTACGTTTTCCAAAACTATATTCATGTATTTTTATATTGATCTGTATGGTTATGGACCAAGTTGTTTGAAAAAAATAAGGAAATTATTTAAAAGCCACATTGCCAGTCAGACGCTGCCATATTGGATTTACCATTTATATTTTCCCCGCTGTGATTTTTCATTTTAAGGTGAAGAAAAATATTTATTAAGAATTGTTAAGAAACTAGTGGAGAACTTAATATAACTTCTGAAAATAATTGGTAAATTTCAAAAAGTTTACAATTATTAACTGGTAATTCTATAGTCTCCCTTGATCAATTCTCCAATTACGAGTACATGTTTTTAGATACATGTTTTCAGCGGGCCTGATCTTATTTTTTATAATTATAAAGAATCGATAGAGTAGTATTTATTTATTAACATAAATTCACAGCGAAACCAACTAAGATAGAATATAAATCAATATAAAGTAACCTTATGTATACAAAGTACTCGTATTTAAACTTAGGTAGGTTCGAGACTCTAACGCAAGGCTCTAATCTGGTGTTTTTATGTGTGTAAGTGCGTGTGTGTTTCTGTCTCCATGTGTGTGTTTCTGTCTCCATGTGTGTGTGTATGAGAGTGTGAGTACATGTGTGATAAACTGATAAAATACATGTAATAAAATGTAATAGTTCGAAAGTACTAACACTTCCAGTTCTCTTTTTCTAACCCTTTATGATTGATTCTGTCACGATTGTTTGAGTGGCAGATACCTTTCGCCACACTTGTGACGCAAAGCCTTTTGCGTAGATCAATGTGACGTCAGGAGAGCTCATCAATCCTGTTGACATTGACTTTGAACTTGTCAACGGATGCGAGGGTTTGAGAGATTGCCAAACAAATTGGCGAATAGCAGGTCGTATATTTTACTACTGTACTGTCAGCAAGTCTGATTTATGTAACTGTTCACAGACAGGAAGACTGTATTATAAATATACTGTATTATAAATTGATACTGCCAGTTTTTTTGTGAAAGATCGGCAGCCTGCGTGCCTTGCCATTTACAAAACAATGGCACAAGAAACCGAATAAGTCTTCCGAGTCATTCATTCCTAATACAGGAGATTTTTTACGAAAGTAAAGATGAACTTCTTACGCTCCCTGAACACAGCATACTGACAAAATACTTTACTGAAATTTACCAACGTATTTTAGCAATGATTGAGAGTTACCAGAAACTCTACCTCCCTTCCGTAACATTTACACCATTATACTTTTGATTGTCAACTTTATTTCTCCAAAAATTTATACCTAAATCTCGAATAGCAGGCAGTGTATCTACTAATGCTAGCATATACCACAGAAGTCCGTAAATAGCAGTAACTGCTTACCATCTTACGGAGAATTTGCTGATCTGTCATTCTGTTTCTACTTGTATAATAAATGCACTGTGATTATATTTTAAATATTAAATCACATATGTATTAATATGCCTATAAACTGCCTCAATGATCTTCTAAATGTTAAAATGCTATAACCTTATCATTTAGGATTTTTTACAGAAGAGATAGCGAACGGATGGCTGTCAACCTTACCGAACCCTGTTCACAGTTCTCTAAAAGCCCCGTATGATGACTTAGTGGAAAAGCCTTTCTGTGTATTTTATATTCTAGTAAATTCCAGAAAAATAAATATTATTCAATTAAAAAATTGTTTCAGTGCTGTACGTGAAAATGTTCTGGACAATATTTAAATAGATATCTATTTTAATTTCCTTTCAACTCATTTAACTTGTTCTCAATTCGGCACCCTAATGCCGTTGCTAAGTACCCATAAGAGGGACAGTTAGTTGGTTAGTCTGTCCCCCAGACCGTAATCACCAACACACTGTTGACATTATTTCGAAGCGAAGGACAATAGGTCAAAATTGTTATCCGTTCAAGTAACAAATGGGTTACGAAGGAAGTTCGGTTGAGGCGTAATCCTCGTTGTTGATTTCTGGGGCTATTCTGATCATTATTGCTATTTGTGATTTGTAATTTTTTTTGACATTAAATTGATACCTGTATATGAACGCGCCATATATTAGTTAATCTGATAAATTCGCGGCCTTTTTATGATCAAAATAATAAAAACTTTTCTTATTTATTGAACGGAATCATTTAATTCGACTATCTTTCGCCTTTTTCTGGCAGAAGCAAACGAGACATCCGCTCCAACTGCGCGCGAGCAGTTGGCGCGTGGCTAAACACCGACTGAGATTGTTTCGCCGCGCGGCGCGTAACATCGTGTCGGTCACGAGCGGGAAGGTTCGAGGGTTTGCCGCGCGTAATCGACTATTTAGCTTTACTATATGAGAAAACTTTGAATTTTTAAAATATGTTTCATTACGCATTAATTTTCATTACGCAATCTGTTCAATATTTCTGATTCTTTTTTTAAATATTTTTTCTTTGCATTTATTTCTTTTAATTCTAGTCTTGTTACAGAATAACTCTCTGACAGATAGTTATTGTTCTTCTCACATTGTGACCCACGTGGAGCGAAGCGCATGGACTGACATGCCGAGGCAACGGATTATGTATGCAATTTAGAACAGATGCACTGCAGTAACAGTTAAGATTAAGTCCCACAGGTAGATGATATGGTAAGACATGAATTGAGAGAATGCGTAAGTAAACCTTGTCTTGATGTAGGTACCTTTACCCTAATAGCTTTAAATTAACAATATTAGTAATTAATTTGGTTTTATTATTTATCTAGCAGTTATTGTTTTTAAATAAAAGAAATATAAATTAATATGATTTTTAATATTATTATTTCTGTTACAGATTGTACAAGTTGCGAGTTAGGCGTTTTGCTATATAGGTAGGCATTTCGTAACACCACACAATCATTCTATAAAATTATTTTCTAGCGATTCATTGATTTATTGCAGAGTTATTAGTTAACAAACAAACGTCTCTGTGTAATGTGTTTTGTAACATTTACTGACGATGATGATGACAGAAACAACAAATTAGAACGCTATAAATTAAGAATGCTATGAATATTAGGCCTTAGACACGTAATTTAATTGATCTGTTCGGGGAATTATTAAGGTAGATACCTACTCGTCAGCCGCTATTAAGGTAAGGTAGGTAATATCTTTGTATCGATACTCTAGTCCCCCGCGTTGCGACTAAGGATTTATGAAGCACGTTGAGAATCACGTTGTCGACATCACGAGGAATAAACTAACACTGTAATACTGTAATTGTCACAGTATATCTCGTTTGTTTACAAAACATACAGTCTATTCAGTACACAAAACCATTCTATTCTAGCCATATCGATATCAGCGAATACCTACATTTATATCGATGATTCCAGCCGTTATTGTATGTGTCGTTTTTTTTTAAATTGATTACTTTTTTTAATTTTTCGGGTTCACAATGATTTCGTTCACCGTCGAGTTAAAAAACCCCTAGTAAGTCAAAATATAGAAGTACGGACCGGAATTCGAATTTACGACCTCATAATACTTATACGATGTCCGTTGAGAACCCTTAGGCTATTACAATAGCCTACAGTATATTTTTTGAACATTATAGGTACACTGTAGTTTATTTCTGATTGAAATTATTGTAATTAAGTTTTCTTAATTGAGTTAAGTTCTTATATGGCAATGGTGCAATTAGTACATTCTGCCCAGTGTCAAGTTTTCTTCGTAATAAACAATTTCAAAGTCTAATCTAAAACGTATCCTGTCAATGTCCAGTCCAATCGAAGTAAGGTCAGGAGTCGCTCAGTAAAGCGATAGTAGGTTTACTCGGACAGAAGAGGACTCCTTGGAAGCGCACGAAAACGTAGTCTAACGCTTTTATTTGATTATCAGAAACACCATGCACGAAAACACTTTGAAGTTCAATAAACTAATTGCTATTAAACTACAAAACGCCTAAATACGCAATTTTTACAATTATCAAACAGGAACGCAACTTCACTTCTCGAGTTCCCGCCAAAAAGTCCTACCATAACTTGTCGTAGTTTCAAAACTTTTGTAGAAGATAAATAACCACCTAATTTTGCTATTTTCTTCTGTTTACACACCTTGATTTAAATTTAATGCAGCTACTCAACAATAGATGGCGCAAGCAACATGTAACAATGGGTTTAGTACAATCATTAATGTAAGTACAATATCGATGAGTAGGTACATAAAAAAACAATTATAAATAAATAAATAATAATTACATAAAATTTAATTCATTTTTTTTGAAATATCATAATTTCAATCAACTTTATAATAATGGGACGAGAAAAATAATAAGAAATAAAAAAATCACAATAGTTTGAATAAACTCAAAATAATTAAGGATTTTGTAAACGACAAAATCCTTACTTAATTATTTGTTTAAATGTTATTGCCCAAAAATTGTGTGTTCCAAAGGGTGGACGTCCTGTCCATCCCCTCCATTATCCCATCTCCTTTTTAATCCCTATGTTCATGTACCATTTATGAAGTCCATAATGAACCCCTATTACGTTCACACAATTTAAAATTTTACCGGAACATTCGGATAATTACAGTAATCGATTGTGACGCTCGATAATGACCATTAAATCGATTGTCCATAAATAGCCATCGATTAAAATATTTCTACTCGGAACTATGATGAAATTAAACGCAGCGGGCGTTGTTGTGGCGATGCTATATAGCTATGGGGAATTAAGGTAAAGTGTATTAATCTTGGCGGTAATAAATCGATGGTTTCTACATTTAAAGGCTGGCCTTTTCTCTAATTTTTCCATAATTCAAAATATTTAATATACCTTAATAATATAAGTTAAACATACATACAATACTTTCTAACTAATGTCAGTTTTTTTAATTGTCTCAACTGCACGGCCTATCCGCTAGTAAACCATTAGAGTCGTCAAACTTTTTCAAGTTGATCAAGAGACAATGGGTTGTACTATCTGAGTGAAGATAGGACGAACCGCTAGTACCTAATTAATAAAACAAAGAAGATTATAAACCTTAAACACAATAAAGTCAATCATAGTACAGTTTACCCTAAATCATTATTACACATTTGTCTCCTCAGTGTGTATGTTAATTAGAAGAAAGTGTGTGGATATTATGATTATTACTAAAATTGTTTTTACTTTTAAACACTTTTAATTAAAAATAATTAATTTTGATATTATCAGTCCTATCACTTTGCGGGCGTCGTGCATCGATGGTATCACAGCATTAGATACGTTGCAAGTTGACTGTAAAAATGTATACAAGTTATATCGAAACTTGTAACGAATATATTTTTTTTGTTAAATACAAAAACTACATATCATTATGCACAAGACAACGTACAAGCCCATATCCAGCAGTGGGGCTGGCTACCGACTGGCTGGATAAGAAGAGCCAATCATCATGTAACTATTTTTTTTTATTGATTAGTGGGCGGACGAGCAAGCGGTCCCACGTGATGGTAAGTGTTACCGCCGCCCATGGGCACCTGCAACACCAGGGTGTATGCGGGCGCGCCGCCGACCTTGCGAAATCCTATTCACAGCTCTCTTGAAGAACTAGCCTCGGGAGAGGCCTATATAAAGCGGTGGAGAGACTTAGACTGATGTTATGGTATGACATTACCCGTAATAATGATTCTAATAGTTGGATGATGATCTCATCGATCAGTTGGGAATTCTCTTACATCCGGTAGTTACATTTCTGTAGGTACTAATCAGTTTTAATATCCGGTGCGAATAAGAAACATAATCTTTATAGCGGGAATGTAATGAAGCCGTATCATTCATTGTTTCGGTTTTACGAAATATTGTAGAAATCTCACTCACGAATGAACTCATAAAATATATTTCAAATTCTATCGATAAGTCCTCTAGACTAACTAGCGGTTCCTGTGCCATAGTAAATTTGATAATTATCTATATGATGGACCTCGTTGCCAGCGTTATTAAAAAATACGCCGCAGCTCACTAACGAAGACTTCATCACCATGTGAACGTTGAGGCCGTCCAGCTCCTCGATAACACGGACATAGTGAGAAGACTGAAAAGGACGAAACCTTTTGAGTTAGTGTAGTGTCAAAATTATCTAGGTTCTTAGTGAAATAAGTGCTCCTAATAAAGATCTCAAGAACAAAGTGACTTCCCCTTAATGGAGACGATAAGTAAAGTGTTGGACACGTTCTTAGTTTAACTCTACTTAGCAACTTAGGTCAAATTTAAATTACTCATCAGTCTTAGTATTGTGGCTAGATCGTAATTTTAAATGTGATACCTCTTTATGAGGTATGTCATTGGTAAATAAAAAAAAACAAAAAATCTATATGATTTTAAATAAATGTCTAATAAATAGTTGAACCCTGACGACAGTTCTAGTCGTATTGTTTCATGAAAAGACGAACAGACAGTTCATAAGAAGATACTATGGTACATGAACATCCGCGATATCAGTATGATAATATGAGTGAAGAAAAAAAAATGGTGAGACGCCCACATGATCTGTTACCTACGTTTGGAGACTTTGAAATTGATTTAGGAAAAAGGTTGGAAATTATGAGGAATACGGACTGTAATTGAACGAAGAGTTTTCCTAATTATTAGGAGTTCCACCTCCCAATTCTCTATCCAATGCCTCCCCGAGTCTCCAATCTTGAACAATGAAAACAAGCCTCCAAAAAGCTCGGTGTGCTGAACAGAGCGAAGCGGTACTTCAAACCTGGGCAACTCCTTATGCTTTACAAAGCTCAGGTGAGGCCCCATATGGAGTACTGCTCTCATCTCTGGGCCGGCGCACCGAAATATCAATTGGACCCATTTGACTCCATCCAACGACGTGCTGTTCGTATTGTCGACGATCCCACTCTCACGGGCGGTTTAGAATCCCTCAGCATTCGGAGAGACGTTGCGTCTCTCTGTGTGTTCTACCGCCTGTACAATGGGGAATGCTCTGAAGAATTGTTTAATATAATTCCCACCTCGGGTTTCTACAACCGCACCTCCCGTCACAGAAGTGCGGTCCATCCGCATTTCCTCGATACGGAGGTGTCGCGCACTGTTCGGTCCAAAAATTATTTTATACCGCGAACCCGTAGGCTGTGGAACGAACTGCCTCAAGAGGTCTTTCCATTGAGCTACGATATGAGGTTCTTCAAGAGAGCTGTGAATAGGATTTTGCAAGGTCGGCGGCGCGCGCGCATACCCCCTGGTGTTGCAGGTGCCCATGGGCGGCGGTAACACTTACCATCACGTGGGACCGCTTGCTCGTCCGCCCACTAATCTATAAAAAAAAAAAGTTTATCAAATTTTTTCAGGAAGCGTACCAGTCCGTACATTTGTACGTTAATTTTCGATAAAATGCGAGCGATATTTCATTTTGTTTTTAATTTTATTATTATCGTCTATATAAGCTCACAAAATTGCAATAACATAAACGGCCATTGCTCTCCAACGAGTAATAAAGGGATAAAAAAGTAAAAATTCACTCTTATTTTAATATATACGCGACTGCGATTGCGTACATGCAACCACATGCGGCGATGTGGGGTCCCCACGTGTATCTCATAACGTGATTTTTTTACTTTTTAGTGTATGTAGTTATTTTTTCCTCACTTTTTGAGGGTTAGCGATAATCCAAATTTAATGACGTTTTCGACAAAACAATCACTCAAGATTTTTTGTTGTACAATATGTTTAGACATGAAAAAGAGGCAACAAAAAATGATTTAATTTTTATAAAAACTGTTCAGAATCCCTTCCCCTTAAAGCAGGTAGAGCAAAGAAATAGTTTTGTTGATTGTTAAAAATCTACCTGTTATAATTCCTTCACGATTATAAAAAAATAGGTACTAGCGATCCGAAAAAAACAAATATTAGAATATAATCATAGAATATATATATATAGAATCAGCGAGCTGAAGTGGCAGTGGGCAGGTAAGCTTTTTTTTTTTTACAGAAAAATGCGGCAGGCGAGCATACTGTCCACCTGATGGTAAGTGGATACTGTCGTCCATAGACATTCGCGACACATGCCAACATCATTCCAGAATGAGAAACGTTGGCACGCGCCCGGATTGGCTGCCTACCATTGCAGATTAAGGAATGGATTGGGAGAAACTGTTAGGGAAAAGGGGAGGGATATGATAGAATGAGATGGTAATGGACTCTGGCATATCTCACTCACTACTACGGAAACACGTTCGTACATTGGTGTAATACGATAAAATGGGAAATGTAGTAGACGAGTCCTCGAATGGAGGCTACGTATCGTGTGGCACAGTGTGGAACACGCTCCGACCTGATGAACCTACGGGTTGAACAAGTACGCTGGTGGTGGTTGGATGAGAAGAACCGAAGATCGCGTGCGGTGACGAGCCTTGCGAGAGGCCTATATCCAGCACAGTTTAGAGCCATAAGCTGATGATTTAAGTATGGTACGAGCGATTCACCCTGATTTTGCTCAGGCCTACTACATTTTGCTCGCCGCATTGCCTGCGTGAATTTTCTCTCCGGCTGTCCTTTCTGCCGTGGAGTTTATTCAAAAATAGGTCTATTCAAAAACATATTTTTAATATAGGTAGGTATACAAATTGTCTATTTGAGCTGACAATTTGTTATTTTTTTTTTAATTTAAACACCTACGTTGTAAGTTTAGAACTGTTACGAGTAAACCGATTCGACTCATCTAAACTATTTTCGTTATTGTTACAAAGCGCAGGAGACGTCGTATAATTTTCGGAAATTCGATAACCATTAGGTACATATTATGTATTTGCAACACAAATTTCCCAAAAGCCTGGGAAGCCTGGGATACAAATAGCCTGGGATAAAGATATAGTCATAATAATTATAATAATACCACCAGATTTACGACTGCACATAATAAGATAAGAACAGACATAGTACTTATAAAAAGAAGATAATATTTACATGTTAATTAGAAAAAGATTCAACGCACTTCTTTGAAATAAATTTAACAGAAGCTTTATTGCGTCCGCGCATAATCGGATTGAACTTAATCTTTCTTTTTTCTTAAATGGTCACGTGTAAGATCGTGAACGGTTAATGTAAACTAACAAAAACAACTCTACTGCTTTTAAAATAAAGTCGAAGTAACATATTTTCTCGATCTAACATAATAAATAAAGGTGGGGTTGCAGTGTGCGCGGTGTTATACAATATAAAAAATAATGTATAATACTTATGCGATAACGAGGTAACTTATTACTAGCGTACACATAGAGTCCTGGTTTGTGGTTGCAAATAAAACTGCTTTAGGTCGAATACACACCCTGTATTTGCATTAAATTAATTAACATAATTAACGGATTTTAAGTCCTAAATATATCTATGATCTAAATATATGTATTTAAAAAGCTAAAAAAGTTGGTCTACCTGTTATAACACAAACAGAAGACTGTCGTAAAATATACGTGTTTCTGGTGGGAGTGAGATATGGTAGAGTTCACTTCCCATCCCATCTTGTCCCATCCCGTTCCCATTATAACTCGTCCTATCATTTTACTAGGCTAGGGGAGGGAAATAGAAATGTGTGGGAAAAATCCCCCGTGACGCCTACGTTTTTAGGGTTTAATATTGAAGGTCAAACGGTTAGAATGAATAGTGATTACAAGAGGACACAGTGGGAGATAATTAATGGACAAATGTTGCGATGTAGGGGCTTACTTGAACAAGCTTTAAACCCGCTCTTACAAACGCCATACTCCAGATGGCGCATTATACGCTTCGTTGAAGTGCAAACCATTTTTGGCAGTTGATTATTAAAGCAGTATTGAGTAATAAATTTTATTTTCTGGTTCGATCAAAATACGTATTTGAGAGGTTATTTAAAGGCTACATTTAGTGCTGAAACGCTTTCGGTGTAGAGACCCTTAAAAGGGCTCGACAGTTTTATCACACGAGATAAAGGTAAATATTAATTCTATATAAGGATATTTTGTTTTATTCAATACAGTTTTAGTCAACTTGTTTTCTGTGTCAATAATAAAATTGTTATTTAGAATGAACCTTACGCCTTATACGAAATAACATAAAGTTCACTTATGACGATAGCACACATGACTTGTATGGTAAGTAAAATCAAATTTAAGAGTTTTTAGTGCTTGTTAAAGAAATCGGATTTTATTGTCCATTTTATTTATTCCTATAAAATAAAGAGAAATGTCCTGATTGACTGAAGGACTGACTGACTCATCAACGCCGAGCCGAAACCACTGAAGCTAGAAATATGTAATTTCTAGCTTCAACAGGACAATAGCTTCCATTGATGACGTCAATACTTACCAATGATATTATAAACACTCCTTTTTATATAATATCATTGATACTTACTAAGAAATAATTTCTCGAAATTCAACCCTTAAAGCTATGAAAATGGTTGTCAAAGTTTGTATGGGAAGAAATTATTTGATGAACTTATTAACATGAAACTTTTTCAGAGGTATAAAATTATTATTAGTTCTAAAACTATAAGCTTGATTAAATTCGGATATATCAATATGGTAAAAATACAATATGACCACGCGACATTACATAGCTAAAGCAGATTTGGCTATAAACTTATAGCTTTATAGCTTGTTCTATTTACTTACCAAGTATAAGTAAGGGACCATCGATGAGCACATGCCACCACACGCTGTGACGTTTCAAAGTGCTGGACTTTGATATCTGCGATTCCAGGTCTCTTCTCTGTAAAGAAAAGAAATCTTGTTAAAAAAACAATATAACAACATGGATCCAAGATAAAGCGTTGATTTTAGGGATTATTCAATTTTCTTAAGGAAGAAAGTAGATATAGATCAACTCAGTTTTTGAACAAAATCCTAATTCTAAAAATAAATAAATATATTTAGATTTGGAAAAAGACGCGTCGCAGTTAGGCCCCTCCGGGTTTGATCCGGAGTCTTCGGGTTAGAGGGATTTTTTTTGTCTCGGAATAGCTAAATTCTTGTGACCCTAATGGCCTTATAAGAGTCAAAGGACACGTATAGTTCTGAGCGCTTCTCACCGACTCGCGATCCCGCGGTAACCTCCCAAAGCAACGCCCTAAGCCAAAGTCCATTCCTTCTGCCAGTCTACCGGCGGGGGAGCCCTTAGGCTCGTTGCTGCACACACTCTTTGCTTCTGGCTGAGCGCCTTCTGTGTTCGCCCTATAATATACATGTCCGGTGACCCTTGTAAGGCCATTAAGGCCACAAGAATATAGTCATTCCGAAAACAAATTCGAGTGTATTACTGTACAAACAACTTGCTAAGTTGTTTTGAACTTAGCACAACAAATTGAAAAAATGATTAGTATTCATTGTTTCTATTTGAGCCCATCTTCTACGTGTGTTAATTATTATTAATAATTTAATATTATCTCGTCAAGAACATTAATGTCTTATACATTATAGCTTGAAGTATAACTTTTACATTAACAATTTGCTATAAAATCTCCCGTTATGTTTTTGTCTCATTTTATTAATTTCCGGGTTATGGTATTCCGAAGGTGGCAGCCCTATCTACAGTCCACATTCGTGTTGAGAATAGGCCATACTAAAACCCATAACGTGCGGACTTTTTGGTAGAAATAGTATTTGTGTGTTTGCTCGCTATTGGTTATTATAATTGAAACTACGTTTTCCGCATGTGTTACAGGTTTTGTTAAAAAGGGCAAGTTGACATATGGAGTTTAGTCCATAGCGACTGGATATATAACACGGACTTGGTTTTATTAACAAGTCCGTGGTATATATATAATAATATACATGTAATATGTGCATAAACTCGTATCTATCTAGTGAAAGATCATCTTTCACTAATGTATTAAATACACAAGAGTCATTTATTAAGAACCATTAAAACTGTCTACGGCGTTCATCGATTGACATTGGAAACGTCGCTGCAAGGTCGCGGCGACCTTGGTTATTACAGCCGACCTTCAGACTTGACCTTTGTCGCCCTTTGTGTACGGAACAACGAAACTCAAGGACTCAACCCTTACTATGAAATTCCTGTTATTACTCGTAGGTACATGAGTAGGTAAATATTTATTCAATTTTTTCAAATTGTCCACGGCTGACCATGCCGTGTGGTGTCGGCCAGCTATAGAATATCACTAACCCCCCCCCCCCCCCCATCCCTTCCCGTGGGTGTCGTACAAGGCGACTAAAGGATAACAAAGCCACACTACCACAAGCGCTGGGGAATAGGTGTGCCACCTCTAAAAAAGCGGACTCGCCTACCCGTTTGTGAACGCGTGAAAGATATGAAATATTGGCTCAAAAGGACTTGAATCCAGAGTCGTAAAATATATAGTATAAAAAAGTCAGTTCCTTCTTCAAGTTCATTGTCTATATTGTAGAAATGTATACCTACCCATCAAATACATTATGTAAACCGAAAGATATATAAGATATTTTACACGAGGTTAGGCAATGCTTTAGGTTTCGTAGTACGGGTGTACGGTAAACATAGCAGTTGTCGACCTTTTGATGAATATCTAATGAGGTATACCATATTTTGAGTGGCGGCGTAATGTTTGGTGTTTTGGCCCTGAAAAGATTATTTATTCATCCAGCCTTCTGTGCAACTTTCAGGCTTTATATGAAATATTAATTTTAATTTTCCTTCAAGCTGAAACTAATCTGGCCTTCGAATGAATATTTTATTTCGTGGTGAAGTTCGGTTAGTTTACACATAAAATATATGTTCAATGTTATTCATACTCGTGTTCCTTTTTATGGTTTGTTCCCATGCTAGGCACTTTGGTAAAAATTCTATCAAGGTAAAATTATTAATGGTCGCGTATCTTAATCTCCTTGCATTTACCTACTGGCAATTAATCTTCACGTGTCTTAATCTCCTTGCATTTACCTACTGGCAATTAATCTTCGTGTATCTTAATCTCTTTGCATTTACCTGCTGGCAATTAATGGTCGCGTATTTTAATCTCCTTGCATTTACCTACTGGCAATTAATGGTCGCGTATCTTAATCTCCTTGCATTTACCTGCTAGTAATTAATGGTCGCGTATTTAAATCGCCTTGCATTTACCTACTGGCAATTAATGGTCGCGTATCTTAATCTCCTTGCATTTACCTACTGGCAATTATTCGCAAATTTTGTTATTTACAATTCCTTCGATTATGGTAATATTTGTGCGATATTCTTTTTATTCTGATTGGTGATTTTCTACATTACTAGCGGATTTTGAAGAAAATTACATATAGCACGGGCCAAATATCTGAAAAAATGATGAAAGTATTTCTTAACAGTTCGAAGTGAAAAGCATAAAAGATCTATGGATATTTATGGATATAAATTTAGATCTATGGATATTTCGGTTAAGTTCGTAGATGAGCTAAATCCGATCAGTAGTTCCAAAACAGTTTTAACTTTTTTTAACCTTAGTTTTAAAGTAGTTTTAACCTTTCGAAAAATCACAAAATAATAGATTCAAAGCTAATATATACAAACAATATGTTAATTGGTTAGGGCCCGTGAAGCTCATAAATTTGTGACGCATGCTCTTTCTCTAAAACCAATTTCTAACGATAATGGTGAGAATTTTAAATATAGTAGTGGATCGTAAACAATGTTACCATATTATAATAAAATACAATCTTTGTAATCATTGTATGTTTGTAATGTAGTGTACATCGCGTACTCACTAAAATTACATTAAATCGACATTCGGTTTTGTGCTGTGTTTATCCAAATATAAAATGTCAAATATTAATATTACAAATATATAAATAAAAAAACGGATACGACAAGACATGTTTATGTGTAGGTACCTAATACCAATTTGTGACGATACGGGAAAGTATGTTTATGTATAAAAACTATTTGTGATGACGATATTAAGAATTTTTGATACATTCGAGAAAGCATGTTCATGTCTAAAACAAATTCGTGACGATGATATTAAGGATTTTGAAGGATACGAGAAAGCATGCTTATGTCTAAAGCTAATTTGTGACGATGAAATTGAACAGCATAATTACAAAGTAATTTGTAATTCTCACGACCCTTTCATTCAACCTCTTGCGATAACTTCCTTATCTGTAACATGTAACGTATTACATAGTCAGAATTACAAATTACAAACTAGATTGTAATCAAGAATGCAGTCGTCCTCGTAATCAGACCGTGACAAATGTGTTGTTTTTAATTGCTTGAACTTTAGCTTTTGATTTCTAAATACGTTACACAATTATTATGTAAAGCTTCAAGAAACTCTTCCGGTCAGGTTGAGAGGTCAGCACTCAGCAGTACTCTTGGGAACGGTGGTTTTCTAGTTATATTGATGTGATAATGAAAACATTATGTAACAACAGTTCAACAAAAATGACTGATTGGTTGAAATGGTTTGTTATTGTTATTTTATTTTGCTGACTTTAGTAAACAATCTTGCCTGATAACGATCAGTGACATGATTTACTATAAGCAAAAAAGAAATACATACAATAGATACATACATATACATACATATACTTTATTATACAAAAGAAGATAACTAAATATTGAACCGCTAAACTTATCGCTGGAAGGGTTTCTTTCAGGAAACCTATGGGCGGTAAGAAGAAATATCACGACAACTAGCGGTAAATGACAATCGTAGAAAGAAAACTATTATATATTATGCTTTTCTAGAAATGAAATCTACGTACAATACATAGTTCTTTGGGACAATTGTAGATATTGCTCAGTGACTAGGATACCAGGAAACTAGAAAATAGGAAGAACAGGGAAATAAATCAACATAAATGCAGTGTTTGGTCACCTTGGATATTGTACTAAAATAATTCGTTTTTTTTTTTATTTAATAATAAGTAGACCAGGTACATGCAAATTTTGTTATGAAGCAGTATAAAACTTTTCTGTTTATCATAATCCCATAATCCGTCGCAAACAGTTTCCAAAGGACGGTATAATTTAATAAAATATTATACAGTTAGTAGGTATGTACGCTCACAGAGGGAAGTGGATATGAAGGGTAAAAAAGGAGGTGACAGAGGAACAGACTCTAATATACGGTACACCTGACGTAGAACTATTCAGACCAACTGTTGTTAAGTGTATGTGGTCGCCTATAGACATTGGGACATTTAGCAAAATTGGGATTTAAGATCTGGAAGATTGACGTAGACTCATATATTACATTATATGCAGCTAACGTCTCCAAGACTCACTGGCGAATTTAATCAGACTGACAATCACTGGTTTCACTATTTTCGTAACCCAATCCCTTCTATATCCCATGATACATTTCCTCGCCTCACAAATGCTTGTCACGTAAAAAAAAACAGAAACGTTTCAGCTGTGTTCTTAACTTGCATTACCTTTTACGTGTTCAACATTATATGGGTGGCGAGGATCAGGGTACTCTGGACGGTGGTACCGAAATCTTTTTTGGTTTACCGAATCTTGGCTCTTAAGGTAAAGGTAGAAAGGTATAATTTTCGTTGAAATGCTGAGCTATTTGATTGTGATTTAAAACAGTTCTTGACTGTCTTTTCCTCACGACCGTGAACCTTAGTGAACTGTGTGATGGGTTGAACCTAATAAAGGGCTTGCGATTTGTTTGCTAAGACTTGGTAATAAAGTTAAGTCGTACGAAAGCTTTTGTTTGAATTGTGAAGGAAAGAGATACACCTACACCAGAAATACACTCTGACTCTGTGTTAAATTATAATGTAGCTTTCCACTAGAGGACTGATTGAAAGGCATTCGTTTCACTCAGTTTCGGGTCGTAACACATAATAAATAGCTGAATATTCTTAAAATGACAGAAGTATGCATTGTCTTAATTTTATGGCACACTAGCTGTTGCCCGCGACTTTAGTTTATAAACACCGTCTTTATTCGACGTGATTCTTTAAATTATGAACTGATTGAAATAAAACAAACACTAAATTTTAAGTGAAGCTTATTAATGAACATACTGTACAATACATACAATACATTAGTGAAAACCGCACCCAAATTGGATAAGCCGTTTTTAAGATTAGCGCGCACAAACGCACAGACAAACAGACAAACAGACAAAAATTCTAACAATCATTGTTTTGTGTTCTAATGCGTTGATAAAGGCCCCCAATAATAGTTTTTCTCATATATCTTCCATGTACAGACAGCGATCAGTTACATTTTTATTATATGTATATATATATATAGATGAAATCAATCCTGAATCAGTGACAATTGAACGCTTTGAAATTACTCTCGACCGTTATTCTGTATTTTACATTTTTTGAAATCTATTTTACTGCACATATAAATTGGCATACGAAGAAAATATCTTGGTGCTATAAAAACCCATAGGATTTGATCTGACATTGTACATTATTATTTGTAAAAAATAAAATACATATGTATTGTTCTACGCTGAAAATCGTGTCATAATATGTATCATCTCTGTCCAAGAATTATTGTATGTTATTTTGTTATGCTATGGGTAATACGCACATTTAAATATATGTTATTAAGATATTATCAAATACACTTTTATCACATATCAACAGATGTGATAATATGTGATAGTACTCATGTTAAGATTATGTCAATAATAAAGGTAGATAGAAGCGCGCGTAACAATTGTATGAATCACTCAGATAAAAAATAGCAAGTAAGTAATTTTTAACGCATGACGAATTCTTTATTAATTTTATATTGACGTAAGATACGACATAAGCCTAGCGGAAGTATTATAATATCCGATAGATCAGCATGCGACAACAGTTTTCTTGGAAAACAAAAGCTTAAAAGGCAGTAAATATTTTCTAAATTAATCACAATATTAAATGAAAAGATAGATAAGATCTATTCTCCAGGTCTCTTCTTAGCATACCGGATTTATCCAACTCTTTCGCCGAGCAGGCAGTCAATCTTTGAAACGCGATCTCCACTGACATGAGAAAGGTTTCGAACAAGAATGCTTTTAAACGGAGGCTCCAAGCATATGTGTGATATATACATATGATATATATATTTATTATGATATATACATATGTATGTATAGAATTTGTATATGTATATGTAATGTAAGCATATTCTTCTTCTTCTTCTTCTCAGCCCTTGGACGTCCACTGCTGGACATAGGCCTCCCCCATTGTCCGCCATTTAGACCTATCGGCAGCGACCTGCATCCAGCGGGTATCCATCCATTCTATGATAACGATATTGTATGTATTCATCGTGTATATTTATTTATAGGTGAATTATTTATTCCGTTTATGGTTTAAATTATGTATTTATACCTCTCATCGCACCTCCCAATGTATCTCTCTGATCAACCCAAAAGTTGGTTGGTAGAGAATGCCTTAAATAAGGCATTAAGCTCGCCTTTTTTACGACAATGTGCTATAAAGTTTTTTAAATAAACAGAAAGAAAGAATTGATCATGAATCATGTTTCGTTTACAATAAAGAGTAAATTTATAATAAGTCGACCATTCCGTATTTATCAATCTGTGTCCCTCCACTATCGAATATAGGGCTCTCCCAAGGCCGGCCACATAACGGGAGACGTAGCGTGTGACGTTCGCCAGTTAAGTGGACTGACGATTCAAAAATAGTCACTCAATGACTAGATGGAAAGAGTGGAATATCGTAAAGCATCAAAGGCTTGTTGTACAATGTTATACTTGCGGTTGGCGCTACCTTGAAATTGAAGCTAAGCTAGTTGAAGCTGCGCTAAGTTGAACCTAACCGTTTATATACTTGTGTGCATATAAGTCTTAGTTACTTGAAATAAAGATTATATTATTATTATTAAATACCGTAACAGTTCCATATGATGTATGCATTTCCATTTCGAAATATCACCACGGTATCTTCTGAAACACTTTTCACTGAACCTCGTTTTCCCAAACGTTTAAAATCAATAGTTTTTTTATTTTAAATTATTGCTAAATTATAGTAACATTCCAGTTAACACTCCACTTGTCATGTTCAAAGTATTTATATTCAGAATGACTTATATTGACAGATAAGGGAATTGATTTAATGATAAGATAATTGGCACTATGTACACGACACCAGTACAGTATACATATAATCGCAAATTATATCATATATCCAACGGTGAAAAAGTGATAGAAGAATATGACATTATAGAAACTTAATTTTGAGACTTTTTTATGGGAAGGAGACGGCAGACGAGCACACATTCCTCTTGGTGGTAAGTGGATATTGTCACCCTGCGATATCCGCGATACATATCAACATGAGTTCAGAATGACTAACATTGGCAGACCTTCCGATGATGGATTTGGAAAAAGGCTTAGGAAAATGGGTGTTCTCATTTTCCCAAGAATGGGATGGAAATGGGCTCTGGCATATTTCACTCACTTTCAAAACACGTACGTACATTGGGCTAAGTAATGGATAAGTGGCAAATGGTAGTCATTATGGTATAATGCATATTATGGTAGTCTTCAATGATTGAGGAAAGGGGTAAATATTGTAAGGATAAAATGTGAATATTTTTTTACAAACACGAAAGTTACGTAATGAAGTTACTAATTATTTTTATTATCCCACTCACCTATTATCCCTATTTATAGCAATATTCATATGTCATTCATATATATAACATGACATCACCAATAATCACCATGGAGAGGGAAATTTTATAAGTGTAATCATTGATTTAAATCACCAACTAAAATATACTCTTTTGCAAAAAAAAAGCGAGCAACTATGCGGATTACCTATATCATAGTTATATTCAATTATTTTACAATACTTTCTTTTTTTTGTTTAGAATATTGTTATTTATTGAGAAACAGGTCCGTTATTAACAGTTCGGTCAATAAATTTCGATTAAATAAATATAAACATGTTAAAGTCAAAACAGATGTTTGCTAAAGAGTTTTATATATCTAGGAGTGTAAAAATTTTCAATTACACATGTAAACATAAATAATACTGCTAATTCTTCTTGAGGTAAAGTTTGCTTGAGATATTGTAAGCAAATTACGACTAAGCTTATCGGTTCTTAAAAAAATATGTATGAAATATCTTTTTTTTTACGAATGAATCATTATTTACAATGATAAATGATGACTATGCACCGCTGATTAAATTCTATGAAATGAAAGTATTAAATACTGCATCTAGTACTTTAATTCCATAGAATTTCTCTATTAAATCGAGCTCAAAACACAGGATCTAATTAATAATGCTGAATGTCCCTGTATTAATTATTAATAGTATTAATAATAATAACCCTTATAATAATCAACTTATAATACTTACTGAAAAGTGTTTCAGCTGTTTCGTACTTACATTTCGATCTAATGTTAGCACAAATTCTACTTTTTCAAATAATCTCCTTTGTTATCTATTCTAGAATGTATTAAACTGTTTGCTCGTTCGCCGCCTTTATTATATATAAAATAAATAAATGAGGACCTTATTGTCGGTATGTCTTTATTGGTTTTGCTTATGATTTTCAAACTTTAAAAATTGTCGTTTCAAGACTCCCTCTAAATAGAAACATGAACACGTCTCTGTTTAAACAGAGTATACGCATTAAACGTGTATAGAGTAGCAATATTGTACACGCTTCTCGTAAGCGACCAAACTATATACAATCCTCGCCTACAACTGTTCACATGATGATACATACTAGCTTTTGACAGATGTTCGAGAAATTCGCGTTCGAGAAACTCTCCTTGTATAAATGAGCCATAATATAGTCCCTATTCTCAGATGATCTCAAAAATAATTTTAGTTACCCGTCTTACCGTTCTGTGAGTGACCGAAGCCATTCTTTTTATACCATCCACACTAGTTCTGATTGTCAAATTCTGTTGCACCATTTCACTTAGATTTCACTGCTCTTTTTTTCTTTTTCAGAATGACTAAATTCTTGTGGCCCTAATGGCCTTTCAATAGTCACCGGACGTGAACATCAAATTTCACTGCACTAAATTGAGAAATGTGGAAGACAAGAAACAAAATCAAAGTTTCACTAACTGCATCGTTTATTTTACACATATCCTACACTTAAAAACGTTTGTAACCAAAAGTACCTATATGAAGTGACAATTGTACACTTTATAAAATAAAAAATGGACCTATTTCTTTATTGATGTAGTTAAATAGAAGTGTAGGCTCTAAATAACAATGTACGTCTAATGAAATTAGTAGCCGTGACGATGGTTATATTAGAATGAGTAATTTCAAGGAAAACCCCTGTGTCCCTATTCAGTATCCAAGTATTATTATTATTATTACAAAACCACAAATTTACTATAAAAATCATTACATTTGTAAGTACTTATGTACGTATTATATTGACGTCAACATCTTTACGTCAAAGAATAAAAGGATGCACTTTATTTAATAAAATTTAAAGATACCCCATTTGTACATTTGTTTTTTATAGTAATGTACACAGACGTGACGGCCAAGCGGCCGACGTGACGGTAAATGGCTACCGCCGCCCATGGACATCCGTAACACCAGGGGATATGCGGGTGCGCCGGCGACCTTGTAGTAACCTATTCACAACTTTCTTGAAGAACCCCATGTCGTAGCGTAATGGAAAGGCCTCTTGAGGCAGTTCGTTTCACAGCCTACGGATTCGAGGTATAAAACTATTTTTGGTCCGTACAGTTCGCGACACTTCCGTGTCGAGGAAATGCGGATGCACTGCGCTTTTGTGACGGGAGATGCCGTTGTAGAAATCCGAGGTGAGTGGGGCGTTTCCATGATACAATTTAGGCCACTTCCAAAGCTTCTGAAAGTACTTCCAAAATCCTAAAGATTACTTGCAACATAATAAACATAGAAATCCACTTCTCTTTATAATAAGAGCGCAGAAATAGACATTAGAAACTAACTAGAGATTAGTGGATAACTGGAAACTAATTAGTCTATGGTTTCTAAACCGACGGACTAGTCCGAATTACATTTTACAATTAACATCATTTAAATAATTTCCCCTAATTGAAAATAAATAGCCTTTCTATCTGATTTACTGTGTTTTCAGTTTTGTTTTCATTGTATTCACTTGTGACGTGGAATCTACCTACTAAAGGTAATGAGGGCGCTACCTACGTAAATACGCAGTTGTGACCTAATTCGACATAACTTTACGCACTATTTGCTGAATTGAAAGTTTAGTCACATTTCTTTTGAGTTTAAGAGTCAGTTTAATAAGAAATCGTGAGGTATTTATTGGTCGGGGCCGCATTTTAAAGAACAATAGCTTAACAATAACATAATTTCTCCATACTTATATTGGATTAATGGAACTATGTTTCGTTACTACACATGCTAACATCAGTCCAGAATAACAAACATTGGAACGCCCCCGGATGCGCTGCCTACCTATATAGATTAAGGAACTGATCGGGAGAAATGGTAGGGAAAGTCCCTACTGGGATGAGATGAGAATGAGCACCGGCATATCTCACTCACTACCGAAACACGTATGTACATTAGGGAAATACGATAAAGTAGGAAATGCAGTAGATTTCAAGGTAGTCTTCTGTGAGAGAGGGATAACGTGGCCAGTTGAGCTCGCCCAGCGTCTGTTGGATTGCAGCGTGCATTCTCCTCCTCAAGATGTTTATATATATATATATGCGTTATATATGGTGCGTATAAATGCAACATATATGCGATAATTACATTTGAATGCAACATATAACCAATACAAAGATATAGGCTGCGTATATCTGAACCAAAATAATCTTACTTTAGAGGAACACAGTATGACAGCATAGAGCTCAGGGTATTAGAGGGTAGCAAAGTTATCTGTATGTATGAATATGCAAATAACTTCTTTCACATTCAATTAAACAAAATTATTTATTAACCACCTCAACCGCGATAAATAGCGTCAATAAGTTATCCGCCATTTTGTTCGTAATAGACTATAATACATTATTGTGCGCACAATAAATTAGCCCTTAGTTGCGCAGTCGTTAGCCGGTCAGAGGCTTTAGGGTTATCAATAGTAACCTGTGGTGAACAGCATTCAGCAATGAGAAACCAGTTACAAACATACCGAGAGTACGTTCATTGCAATGCAACCAGACGTTTCAGTATCCATTGCTGGACATGGGCTCCTTCATAGATATTGCTTTGTGCATGAGGTATGTAAGGCCCTAAAGCACCACGCTCGCCAAGTGATTTGGCGAGTCCATTCTTTTATAGGTGATGTAGTTGCTCAGGGCTTGTGGCAGCCCCTTTGTTTTCTCTTAATCACATTCTACGACACCCGTAATAGCTATAGCCGGCCGACATCATTGAGAGGGAGAGTGCACGCTGCAATCCAACAGCCGCTGGGGGCGCTCGACTGGCCACGTTACCCCTCTCACAGAAGACTACCTTGAAATGTACTGCATTTTCCACTTTATCTTATTTCCCTAATGTACGTATATGTTTCGGTAATGAGTGAGATGTGCCCATCCAAATCCATTTCTATATCTCCAAAGGTAGGCAGCGCATCCGGGGGCGTGCCAACGTTTGTCATTTCGGACTAATGTTGGCATGTATCGCGGATGTCTATGGGCGACAGTATCCTCTTACCATCAGGTGGACTGTATGCTCGTCTGCCGCCTTCATCCATAAAAAAACATCACACGGCTCCGGTTTACAATTCCTTTACGAGGCCACTACGAGGGTTCTATTACAACATGTCACTGAAACACATCAACTAACGTTATGTACTTAGTCTAAGTTCCTGCTTGTGGACATTATAACAATGGATAACTAAATATATAAAAGTGTTCAAGTGAAAAACGAGTATATTTTAAAGAATAAATCAAAAGTAACTAACGTGTAAAATACTATGGTAGGTACTGATCGGATCTCTCATCAGACGCGTCCACAGGTAGTGGATAAGGGAAAGCCGTACAGGTGTGGACGGTACAGGGGTCATCCGGCGCGAACCAAAAACAGGAAGGCGCGTTTCTCTGCATGTTCTTCTGAATAGCAAAGGGCACAGTGGAGAAACAAGGACGAGCTCGGCGAGCGCTAACCCTGCCGCTGCGCAGGCAAGGGGAGGACTTCTTCTCCTTTGCCACTGTCGAATATCGTAATCCCATCTGAGGAGTCAGCCCCCCGACTCAGTCCTCAGATGGGATTACGATATTCGAATCCCATCATCCGAGATTACGTCTTCTTGTCTTGACCGTCCGAACCACGAGGAAGACAAACCCTCTATAAACATTCCCAGACCGGGAAGGCACTAATCGTTAGTGACCAGCTCTGGGATGTCGCCCGGCCTCCCAGTGGTATTTGGGTTACCCAGGCACAGGGCACTGATTGGATGGCCGTGTATTTCTCCCATTGGCCGGCAAACGTCTGTTCTGGGTCTGCACTAGCGGACCGCCACCACTCGGGACGCGTACGAATGAGAGTAACGCTCCCGTCACCCCAGCACAAGGTGGCGACATAGTACGCCGTAGAATTTTAGTGGGTAAGAGTCTGGCATAATCCTTCCGCCTCTGACCAGGACGCAGGGGTGTCCATGAGGATTTCCCCCCGTAAGAAAAAGACGGGGTACTGACAGACATGCTGGAATTTAATAATAAGTTATGAAAAACAAGCTATTGCTAAAACTGGTAGAATCGATTTTACTCTCGATGTACAAGCTATTTTCAAGATTTTGCGTTATTTCAGTAACACGCTGTATAGTGTTGTAAAAATTAGTGTTAAGCGTTCGAGCATCGATACCGTGAAAGAATTAACCGTGATCGGTTAAATCCTTTATGTATCTAGAATATTGTGCAGTAGCGTAAAAATATAAAATCATCTAGATATACATATCTAGATACATATCTAGACATTGATAAACTGATTTGGAAAGCGAGTTCTAAACGGTGACGCCAAAGGAAAATAATAGTAAGAATTGTTCCCTACAGCATTAACCTCCCCAAGTACGAGTCCATAACTCAAGATGGCAATGGATAATCGAAGCCGGCTAAAATTATTCTGCAAATAATAATACTTTCTCTGGATAATACTTTTATTTACTTTATATATTTTGCTGCGGTTTCACTCGCTTAAACAATGGGTAATATGTAACAATGGCTTTGACTATCGATGATAGACCATGGCTGATAGATAACATATGTTCCAGACGACACAATAAACAGTAGGTATACTGAAAAATGAATAAAAACGAGAAAAAATACTACGAAAGTAGTGACACAGGAAAATTATAAGCACGGTCATCAATAGTGCTGATGTGTATTTGGTACTTACTCGATTCTTCGGAAAGTCTTTGAGTCATTTCTTACGGTAATACTTTAAAACTACTAGACCAATTTTAATAACAATTATACCAATAATAAATATTTTAATAATATTTATACCTGCAGTATAAATAGCAATATATGTCTGTTACGTCTCACTAGCCCTGGAAAGTGAATAAGTATTGTTTAAATGTTGTTATAAATCAAATCAATTTTTTTGCATATATGTGGGTAAGGAAGATTGTACAAAATTATTACTGGCGTGCAAAATATTTGGAAACAAAAAAAACAATAATTATTAGAGAGAGAAAAAAACAGCAATAATAATTAGAAAAATAAAAATAATTTCATAGGTAATTAGAATGTCAAATTAATAATTAAGTACTGTAGAATGTCATTTAGGTTAAGTCAAAAGGCTTCAAATTTTAATATAAGATATTTATGGTCATAATATACACTAGCTACACATTGAAGTAGTCGTGAATTGAATAAGTCGTCACTCGTCATTCCACCTGGTCACATTGCGCGTCCCACCATGCGTTTTCTGGTACTTGGACTCCATTCGAAGATTAACTACTCCATTGGTTATCACTCTTGCAACAGATAGATATAGCCTATACACTGTCATTTTATCTTGCTGAATTTGTGGATGAGGCCATCCACATATTATCCTCGTTGCAGCACCATACATCATAAAGAGTAAGACGCATTGATAGAAGTAAAGCATTTTATTTATTGTTGCCCAACCGATTTGATTGCGTCTATCGATCACTTGACTGAAGCTGAACTTGTCTTGCTGGATTGACTAATTAAATTGTTTATCTATCTTTATAGATACATGATAGATGATAAATAGATAGCAGCTTTATTGTTAACTAGCTGTGCTCACGACTTCGTACGCGTGGTATTTTAGTTTTTAAATTCTAAATTGGGATATCTTTTCTTCCCATCAGCCGATTTCGATGAAACAAACCTTACTCGAAGCGCCAAGCTAACCTTAATTAACCCGTGGAAACCCCATGAAAATCCATTCAGCAGTTTTGGATATTAGTGTGTCCGAACAGACAGACAGATATAAATTTTCAAAATCGTCTTTTTGTATTCTGATACTCTTCCTTCATCGCCCCCAATCAGTTTTTGGTAAATATATTCAATGTACAGACACGCTGGTACTACAGTTTTATTCTATGTATAGATATACTCATGTAGCATGTATAAATCAAACATATGCTCATTTTGAAGTTGAGTTTATTACTGATTTAAAAGTTATAGTAGGTATGTAGTTCAACTAAATCACTTACACATAACAAATGCCTAACGCAATTTCTTCCAGACAACCTTTGGCATGTAGGTGTCTTAAGACAAACAAAGACAAATAGTTATGTATTTTATGAATATCAGTTTAGTATTTGTGAAATGACAAAAAAAAAGGAAGTCGGATGGTCTTTAGATGGCGGCGAAGTCACGGGTAAAAGTTAGTGAGCAATAGAAATGAAATTTCTAATAGATCGAATGTTATCAAAGTAAACAAAGTCGTAAGGAAATTCTCTTTAATTCCTCTAATCCAGTTAGCTCGACTTCCTTATTTTAGTAAAACTGGCCTTAATAGTTTATTGTTGGGATATTTCCAACAAAGCAACAATCGTTATTACTGTTAGGAATGGGAAAGGTGATTTGTTTGTTTTTTATAGTACGGAAGTTTATTTGGTACCTAATTTTTGTCTTAGTAATCCGCCTCATACCATCCCCTTCATTTAATCCCCTAGTTAATTTCAAAACTGTATCTTGGGACAAAGGTAACATAGTTTTAAGTATATTTTCTACATCTGCATTAAGTAGGAGTATGTCCACATAACTGGATATTTCTAGAAATATTCCCGATTCACATAGGAGGGTGGTAACAACAGCTGTGGTCGTTTTTCGTTTTTAAAAATTTATTACTATTACTATTTCTAATTGTGAATTGAAAGTAATCAAAAAAATCATTGGTTATGTAAAGGTAATAAACCAAAAAATGTCAAAACCATTGTTAAAAATTGCATACCCATTCATCAAATAGGCAAAGAAACTATCCATCCAGTTTTACGAATTATTTTATGATGTATAAAAAATACAGGCCTAACTTTAAAAATATGTATATTTATTATTACGCAGTTTAATTTAAAGGAAAGTTTAAAGTTACTTCTACCAATAAACAATAATTCATTCTTAATTTTGTATGTAATAGCAAAAAATAAGATGTACAATTATATTTCAATGAAGCGCCATCTGTTGTGGAGTAGACTAAATAATATAGTTCCATGTAATTTCCGTTGAGGGCACTGGTATCGCAATGAATGGCAAAATAGCAATGTGAGCACTTTAGCAGCTAAAGATAAATGTTAAATTATTTCAATCTTAACTAAATATAAAAGTAGTTTATCGAATCTATAGAAAATATAGTTTATTAAACACTATTTTTTCTATTCGTCTCTTTAGTACTCGAATTTAAACCAAAAAATTTTTAAAAATTATCGTTTTGTCTTATAATATTTTAAATAATCTATTTAGTATTTAGTTGCTCAATTGGGTTAAGAATTGCTTGAAAGTTAAACAAAGAGATTATTAGTTATATTTTTTTTATTAGTTTAGTTTACACACAAAAATAACATAATGCTTGTACTTCTTGGCGAACGCCACAAACATTACAAATTCCATATAGGCATATTTATTTTAAATCTAATACATCCATTGTTAAAATTACAGTAAACAATGTGAACCTAATTAAAATCTGTTGCGTGTTTTTAAGTAAATTGCGAACATAATTGTTTTTCTACACGCGGTTCGGGGATTTCATTCCATTTATTTTTATTTCATTTATTTTAAGCAGATATCATGGATCCATAAAAAGGTCTAGTAATAAGTATAAAAAACGTCGATAATAAACGGCATTTCTTCGCGAATTTCTTTTCCCTTCTGCGCTACTGACTCTGACCAGTAAATTTGAATGTGAAATTTTCGATGAATTTCAATTTCGTGGGTAATTTTGAAAACAGCACCTTTTATTCCCCACGACACTACCACTAAAACACATTAAGCCAGTAGTGCAGAAGGGAAAAGAAATTCCACACGACACTACCGGTATTGCGGCTTTGTGAGTCAGTAGGATAATTTATAACAAATATCAAAATTTACGATAAATCAGGAAGAATTTTTCGAATGCCTTAATAAGACATTACGTCCGCCTTTTGTACAGTGCTTGTGTGCAATAAAGTATAAACAAATAAATGTCCCTAAATTTTCCACTCAGATATCGATCTAGTAATTGATTTGTTTTAATGATCATTTTTGATAGTGTTAATTTAGATGGAATCAAATGAGCCTGACGTAACATACTAACATCACAGATAAATATATTGACGTAATTATGTGGATATTTTAATTTAAAGTAATGTATTTATTAGCGTTTAGGTTCAAGTATTTAGTGCAACGTCCTCCGTTTTTGTTTATAGATGAAGGCGGCAGACGAGCATACAGTCCACCTGATGGTAAGTGGATACTGTAGCCCGTAGATATCCGTGATACATGCCAAACATTAGTCCAAAATGACAAACGTTTGTACGCCCCCGGATGCGCTGCCTACCTATGGAGATATAGGAACTAGTTATAGGGACTAAGATATAGGATTTAGAGAAATAGTTCGTAGAGAGTTCTTCAAAAAATTAATAAAATCCAGTCCTCCCTTCAACAATTTATTTAGTAGTTAAGTATTATACTATTTACAAACCAGCGATCTATGAACTGTTCACTAGTAAGCAGGAATACAGATACAGAAGGCTTTAATGAAATAGGCGACATAGGACGTTATGCTACAAAATCATAAAAGGCACGTCCTTTTGGATCAAAAAAATATAGCACAATAAATAGATAGTATTTGACTTTGGGAGTGAATTTGAATTTAGCTTTTCATTAGCGGCCGGTATTTAGTAACAAGAAGTTCGGTAAACGGCAATTAATTACTCCAAAGAGTGCTACAAGATTTCCCAAATATTAGGGTGTGACAAAATGGTGTACCCACTAGTCCGAATTCTGTCATTCTACATTCCGTCTCTCCTCAGCAGAATATAAGACTCTCCCAAGGCTTGCCACTGCACACAATCTTCCGCTGTTCTAATGTTTACTTTGTTTATATGGCATGTCATGACCGCTACAAATCTAACGATAAGTTCAATCCAAACTAGATAATAACCAGGAAGAAGTCGAAATAGTCCCAGCCTTGATGGAAACCTCCTGGGCCTTTGGACATTTGACCTAAGTAATAAATACGTCAATTGTAGTAAGGCCATTGAATTGGAAAAACAACTTCGCTTAACACGGTAAGCTTCGGTACATAGACAATGTATTAGCTCATATATTTTACATTGTAAATCGGGTCTGAAAGCGTAAAATTAAAGGCTTGTTTACCTTGTTTTGTTTACCATCCGCGATTTATGTCAATGTGTGTCTAAAATTATAAACTTTGTCACGGCCCCCGGATGCAGCGTATGCCTTTGGAAATTGAAGAGTAACCGTAAACAGCCCTTTAATAATCCACTGCTGGATGTGGGCCTCGTCTTATGCACATCGTCTTGTGTATGCCAGATGTGTGATGACCTTAAAACGCCACGCTGCCTGGTCTAGCGGATTGACGAGTCCACTCAGAGGTGCTGTAGTTTTTCGGGGTTTGTGGTAGTGATTTTGTTATCCTTTAGTCGCCTTTATCTATACCCATGGGAAGATATGGGATTATTATAAACATGTAGGTAATTTTAATTAAGGTTCTTCACAACAGTTAAAACAGACAGACGTCATTTACTAGAGATAATACTACATATTATTCCAGTCCTAATGGACTAGAATAAATATAATATGTCCATTTAAAGTTTTACTAAATTTTAGTCTAGATATAGTTTATGTTCGAAATGTGTATCAAAATTTCATTTTTTTTTTCTTTCTAACGGGCGCAGTATATTTATGTGCAAGCTGTGTTTATCTTTTACTTTTTTATGCCTAGTTTACACTAATATTCACTGTAATTGACATATGTCTTAGTGTATGAATGACATACCTAATAAATAAATAAAAATGAAAAAATAGGTACTCTCGTATAGCGTTTGTCTGTGTTTACATCATTTCAATATGATAAAAATCGTAAAATGTAGTGATAAATATAATCGTATGTTAAATTGAATTGTCTGATAACAATCTGTGTATATTAAGTATATGTTTATTGATTGGCTGCCATCCTATTTCTTTCGTAGGACCGATAACCGATAAGGTAGAGGAGTTCTTGAATGGAAAGATCGTATCGAGAGAAGTCAAGTGGACCCCATTCGCGGTGGACTGACGACTTGAAGAAAGTAGCCGGTAGTGGCTGGATGTAGTGGGGACAACGGTACCAAACTGTTTTATCGATCGATTGTGGCAGGTCGTGTGTCTAAAGTTTTGTCCTATCTGGGCAGCGCGTTGCGATGCGTCAATGACACCTTATACTACGTGGGAGTTGTGGACGCGCGATTGTCATCAATACTATTCCAATCTCAATAGGACAACTCATAAAATTTGTCGCTTATTATATTTACTTAGTTTTTGTATTTAGAAAGGCAAGGAGGAAAATGTCGTTAACGGAAGCGCATCACACACCGCAACGCTGTACGCACAGCTCACGTAAAACACACGCGTGCGCGGGGAATGTTTGACATTTTCGCCGCCCAGCTGGGACATATGGTAGAGTTAGCGAACAGTAGAGCCACCACGTAACTGCAACTACGCGACCGGACGCATTACTGGTCGCCCCGACCACCAACATTCGACGCCTTATAATAAACACGGTGTGAATTCGACGCTGTGTTGATCAACTTGCGGTTAGCAAAGAATCCTACATTCATGTATGTAGATAGAATATTCCGTATTTTAATCCATCTATTTGAGTATACATACCCCATATCGATAGTTTAATCTAAATAATCTGTTTATATACAAATATGTAACAATATTTTATATCAAAACAGGTGAAAAGGATTTGTAGATAAATAGTGTAATCGTCTTTGAGCACCTTTTTTTTTTATAGATTAGTGGGCGGACGAGCAAGCACTGTAAAAGGAATGACAAAAAATGACTGCATAAAATGACAGAAATAAATTATTATCATTGATTGTTCAACTTTGTTCAAGGTTTGCACGATTATAACTTCTTTTGCTGAACCTGTTTCTTCTACGAAGTTATTTTTACAGCTGACTCCTCCTGGTCCTATTGATAATGAGCTGCAAAAAAAAAAACGTGTGCGGTCCGTCAGAAACGAAGATCTTCACGCATTTTTTTAAACTCCGAATGTAATTCGAAATAAAATCTGTATAGTTCATGTATTTTTTTCTTTATTTTGTATCATATTTTCAATGCAAATAATTTAAAATAAGGAATCAAATCAAAAATCAAAAATTTAGGTTATACAACCGGCCACGCACTGGTCTGCACGTCTGTTATTCTGCTCGACTCTCGCTCTCGATACTCGCACGCACGCACACAGAGAGGCGAAGGAAGGCGTATGGAGGGGGTAAAAACCTTACGTGACGTTACATTTTCTCTCGAATCACACCTACCGCAAGCCGCGTAAAGGTACTTCGTTCCAAAAATTCTATTTGAACGACTGCTTGATATTTTTATTTAAAAATATTTACAGTTTTATTAAGTCGCGTAGGTACCTACTTAGTTTTCCTTTTTACTTTTCATAAAATTTTCAAAACAGTTTATAATCTACTTAATAAAAATCTAACACTGACTGGCTGACAGACAACGCACAGCCTAAACCGGTGGGTCTGGAAGCATGAAATTTTGCACACGAGTTCCTATAACGCACTAAGAAAGGAATTTTGAAAGTTCATCCCCTAAGGTTGTAAAATAAGGGTGTAAAAGTTCCTGAGATGTTGTCGATGAGATTTCTCATCGGGCACACGGCTAGTATTACAAAAAAATATATTAGAAAGAAGAGACGAATAATTTTTGATACAAGCAAACAATATTGCATGTATAGAAAGATGAATTTATTTGCATAAACATGATGCGTGTAATTTACGAAAACAATGACAAACCGCCAAAATATTTTTTTAAAATACTCTTCCTTGTATTTCCGTGTGGTTGCGAACACTGCATGAATTAGGTCCAATTTAGTTTAACCTGGTTAGTTCATGAATGCACTAATTGCTGAGTATTTAATCCACTGAAATAGATCTTTGGATATTGTATGAGAGCCAAACAGTGTCAGCCAGGCCAGACGTGCAGTATTAAATTTCATAGGTTAATGTGAAGTAATGCACTATTAGAGCTGATGATTTTAGCCTAGGGGGTACCTATAGATACTGAAGTGATATTCATGTAATCGTGAGTTCAAACCCTCGGTCAGTACTTACTAAGTTTCAATACTTAAGTACAGATTTTTAAAATTATAACTAGTTTAGCAATTAAACAACTTTGAACGGTTTAAATCGCGTATATTTAACATTATTTATATCCCGACGTTTCGAACACTTTGCAGTGGACGTGGTCACGGGGTGACTAGTTACAACTATTAGTACAGTTCATTAGTACTACTAGTTACAATTATAACTAGTTCATCGGGGAGAGAAAACACCGTGATGAAATTGGAGTATGTGTATCCACCACTCCGCACTGGTCCACACTGGCCGTATTTTAAAGAAACTTGTCATAGTTATGGCTTATGTGCCGCGTTAACATTTAGGCTACTTTTCATCCAGAACTAACGGGGACCACAAGTCCACGCGACCGAAGTCGCTGGCTAATAATAAAAATAAATCTAAACCCCCGATGATGCTGACGATCGTCATGACTTCACATTGCTAGGAAAGTTTTTTTTATCATACACAATCATCTTTCCGCATTGTTAAGTGCAGTAATCATTTAACCAAGGCCGTATGGAAATATGTAATACGGCGTATTTTCGCACTACATGGGATTTGCATTTTAGTTTTATTGTTATTTGAAAATATAATCGTCAGTGCAAAGATAAAACGATACTAAAACATCATACAATTACTAACTTGACAGAAATTAAGGAAAATATTGTTATTTTCTTAGGTTTTCGCGATTACTATACATAGCGATTACTATACGATTACTAGTCACCCCGTGACCACGTCCACTGCAAAGTGTTCGAAACGTCGCGATATAAATAATGTTAAATATACGCGATTTAAACCGTTCAAAGTTGAAAATATTGTTTTTAACAATAAAATTGTAACTTTTTGTTTACCTTCCCAATTTTGACGAAACAGCGTTACCTGAAAGGCTTACATTAGTTATTTTAATTATAAATATACTTTATTGTACTCACATATGATAAAAATATTTACAAAAGAAAATACATACAAAAGGCGTGCTTGTTCCCTCATAATTAATATATCGTTTCATAATTTAATATTCATAAGAACATTGTTCGTGGTTTACGAGATAAATGGCGCATTAATCAATATTCATATTTTATTGCGTTGCAGAACACAAAATATGACAATTGATAATGCCGATGCAGTGATAAAGTGAATATGCTTCAAAATAAATGTTAGTCGCTTTTGCGGTTTGACTTATTAAAATAGACCCCGATTTTTGGAATGCCATAAAAGTAAGTAGATATGAATCGTCACGAAACCTAGACAGATCGACGCAGAAAAGAAAATCCGTAATATATTATACAATTCAATTTCGTCTAAAGTGGCGCTTAATAATTTTACCCTTCCATTGACGATATTTTTGTTTTCATTTCAGATTCATTGCAAGAATACGCTAATATATTTATATAGATACTCAAAACCAATCAACTCTGGCCTTTATTAGTATCGCGTTAAATTATTCATATGTAGATAGAGTTAAGTAACTGACTGTACATTATTTCAGTTTTAGATATTTTGTAAGTATAAAAATAGTTTTGCTCCGAAGCGAGAAACGGAACAAATTGAACAAAACAAAGGTTGACCTTGACAATCAGACGGTCACTGTCAGTGACCGCAAAACATAAGCTAACTAGAATCGTAAGGCTTGGTTTGTACGGGCGTTAAAAGCGGATGTAGCTCAGAGAATAAAAGCACTAATGCCGTCAATAGTTTGCTGAGGTGCTGTGAACTAAAATATGGATCTTACACAGCACATATTAATTGAATCTTCCGGGCTACTTGGCCGAGGTCTTCTGGAATCTCTTCTCTTTCTTCCAAACGTTTCGTCAATAACTGCGTTCACTTTCGGAGAGATGTTATCTCTTCGGCTTCTCGAGCGCAACATTGCGCACATCAGTTGCGCTCGAGAAGCCGAAGAGATAACATTGGAAACGTTTGGAAGAAAGAGAAGAGATTCCAGAAGACCTCGGCCAAGTAGCCCGGAAGATTCAATTAATATGGACACCGGCCGAGAAAACCTACACTCCACTATTACACAGCACAACCGTCCGGTTGTGTTGCACTACCGTGAGGTTCAACCGTACACCCGCGTTACGGTTGAACCGTACGGTAGTGCAACACAACCGCTCGGTGGTGCGAAAAACCACGCGTTACTGCGGCGCTTCATGTGTTATGCTCTGCTCGACGCATCTCCATGAAGCGCGAACCCATTATAATGTCACCGCTCGCCGCGCCGCTGCCCCTCGCCGCTCTCCACGCTAACAAAGCCCTTAGCGATTACAGGAGCGCGACTCAAAAAACGTGCGATGCTTACAGTTTTATCAATTTTAAAGACAAGTTTGTGACGCATGCGCCATGCGGATAGCTATAACCCGTGCGCATACGTAAATCGTCGTATATCCGGTGGCTGTAAGCCACAAATTGAAAATCTGCTCGGTTATTCGCGAATGTGGTGGCAACACTTTGCTTCGCCGCTGCACCGTAACTGAATACCCATTGGTTCTCCTCTCGGCCAATCGCGAGAGAGTGTCAATGTGCTGACAGGGTGTGAAGTTGACAAAAAGGGGACGACGGAGAAGGCTCTGGACCTAATACTGTATGTAGAATATATAAATACGCGGAAAGGGTATAGATGTGCTTTATTAAACAGTTAAGTGTTAACCATGCAATAAACGATTGTAAATACACTAAAGTCAGATAGCTATCCATTTCTAAAAAGTGAGCTAATCAAACGTCTCTCGGCATCAAAAGAGGACAGAATGCGACGCCTCTTAGGCGAAGAAGATATCGGAGACCGAAAACCATCACAGTTCCTCGGACACCTTAGAAGCTTAGCTGGTTCTTCACTCAATAATGAAGACGTCATTAGACAACTGTGGATTCGCCGCTTACCTAATAACGTGCAAGCCATATTGGCCGCCCACGAGGAGATGCCAATAGACAAAGCCGCTGACATAGCTGACAAGGTCGTGGAAGTTGTGGTACCAGTGGTTAACGCCGTCAAGTACCCTTCGTCTGAACTGACCCAACTGACACTACGCGTCGAGCAGCTAACTAAAATGGTCGAGGCTCTAAGCTCAGACGCGAGGGCATCCAGGTCGAGATCACGAGATAGCGACAGAGCTCGCTCCCTAACCCGTTCACCTTCAACCCAACGGATATGTTGGTACCATCTCAGGTACAAAGGAAAAGCTAACCGGTGTGTCAGTCCTTGCAGCTGGAAGTCGGGGTCAACACTTTAGTGTATTTACAATAGTTTATTGCATGGTTTACACTTAACTAATACTAATAAACACTTTCGGCGTATTTATATATTCTAACATAACGTATTTATATATTCATTTAATAATAACAAATTAATACATATTGCAGATTTTTATATTTTAATAGCATTAATATAATAACTAGGTCACGTCCCCTACAATGTTTTGTCCTCAACGCGCCGCTGAACCATTGAAATCCTACAGACAGATCCAAGCGTGCTTTGTAGCGCCAATGTAAACGAAACCTTACGGCGTCTAAGCCTAATTTGATAGACTAGCTTTCGATCACGAATTCGTCCGCTGAGAACCCGATTTCACCCGAAAAATGTTTTTGTTCACCTTGTTTCGCAATATACACTATATCCACTCGACAATCTACTCGGCTACGATTCTAAGACCAATCTGTCTTAGACTTTGATCCAGTAATTCGAAATTATCTTCTACGCAGACTGCATAAGATTCTATAAAATACGATTGTTACAATTCTAAGACACAATAACATCTATTTATTTGGCCCTCAGAGACATTAAAGCAAATTTGGTATGTATATCTAATGTATGTTTAGTATCTATCTTAAAGATAAGGTTCCCAATGACACTATTCGGAAAAAAACAAAGTCGTTGACATTGGATTACTATAGAATAAATGAATTAAGTATGTGGAGATAAGGCAGACTCTCTCTTGAATTGATTACCAAAGTAAACTACGAATGATGTAGTTCCCAAAGGTTCCTAGACTAATTAACGAATTGTACATGAAATTTATAAACGAAATCACGGAAAATAACTTAAAATATAAATAAGATTAATTATCTTATATAGGGAAACCACATTATGTGGGCGATTGTCACTGGTCTTACACAAATCCTTATTATTTTTAAATGTATGGTCCATAAAAATGGATGTTGGTATATCTGATGTTAATAGACTTCGACACCGTTTGACCGATCACCATGAAAGTTAGCACATATATGTATTTTTATATGAAGAAGGTTTTTATGCTATTCACTTTGTTGTAACTTGCCATTAGATGGCGCTGCAGCACATCATCTTCTATACCGTTCAACTGATCGCCATGATAATTGACATAGGTATTTGAGCACGGAGAATATTTTCGAGCTATCAACTTTGTTGTAACTCGCCACTAGATGACGCTGCAGCACATCAACTTCTATACCGTTCAACCGATCGCAAAAATCATATCGACGGCAAAACAGATTAATTTGTGATTTTATATATAGAGGTAAATAAATATACACAGGCAAGACAACGTCTGCCGGGTGCAGCTAGTATTATATACTCTTATATCTTGTGCAAATTACATAACTCATTATCTTATGTATATTTCGTGTGTACGTAGCATAATCACTTCACGAAACAAACTGAATGATTGTGTGCCTAAACTCTTGTAAACTTATTTGGTAATAAAAAAAAATGGATGGTGAGAGTGCCTGATTGTAAGTTTAATTTAGCAGACAACCCGCCAGATGGACAGATGATATTGTTTGTACAACGACAAAACGAGATTGGTGCAAATCAAAGTGCCACGCATTTAACGTATGAAGCGGTTATTATTAGGGATTCGGTAGCACGAAGTTCGGTAAAGGAAAATACTCGAAAAAGTTACAATAGAACAGCTATTGTCAGAATATAAATCAAAACGTGACAGAAGTACGGCCCATCCGCATTTCCTCGATACGGAGATGTCGCGTACGGTTCAGTCCAAAAATAATTTTATACCGCTATCCCGTAGGCTGTGGAACGAACTGCCTCAACTAGGACATGGGGTTCTTCACGAAAGCTGTGAATAGGATTTTGCAAGGTCGGGCGATACAACCCGCATGCCCCCTGGTGTTGCAGGTGTCCATGGGCGGCGGTAACACTTATCATCACGTGGGACCGCTTGCTCGTCCGCCTACTTCTATATTAAAAAAGAAACTTACTGGAATATTTAACGTTGAATTCGATTCCATACTAACTGTAAACACTTCGGTACTATCCGCGAATGTTATTTTACCGCTGTTAGTAACACAATCAAACGCGCCCATATTTATCACCACACTACTTCACGCAAACCTTAATATAAGTGACCTTGTATTTAAAGGAAATACCTTTTAAAATAATTTAAAAAACGTAAAAACTCGAGTCGCGTTCAAGTGTTTCTACTTGTGTTATGCGACTGACGGGCTGCGTGTGAGCAAGTCACTGTTATTGACTAAGATACAATGTATGCTGGAAGTGATATAAATTCTTTAATAAGAATTACGAGTAAAAGCCGAGATAACAAAAAATGTTGTTAGATATTTCAATACTTATACCCTAAGGGTCAGTTATACCTCAATACACAAGTTTGTTTTGAGATTTTACATTTTATCTTGTTTTTTTTTTTAAATATGTATATTCTTGATTTATTAATTCTAGAAAAATTAACGTGAAATATCCAAGAGCTGTCCTCTAATAATGTAATAAGAAATAATGTTAATACTGAACATTTTTATACTTTTACAATTAGCGAATGTTCGGGACTTTCTTGAACATAAAAAAGTAACAGTAAACATGTTTTCTGTAAGAAAACGACTATAGCAAAAGCAAAGACAACTTTCTTTCTTTAGTCTCCTGTTATTTGAATAGTACTAAAAAGAACTGAATCAGACAGTAAAATTTCTTCAAATGTAGTAAAAGCACTATTGTTTTAGACACATCCAACATCTACACATCAATGACAATCATCAATTGGATTACTTACGTAATTGCGCGAAACTCACTCGCCTTTTGATACTTCTAGTTTTATCTGTATGTACTCTATATCTACGATTCCGATATTTATGAATCACGCACGTGAGCTCTCTGTATTATTAATGATTACTATGAG
Organism: Sesia apiformis; assembly: GCA_914767545.1. Classification (NCBI taxonomy): domain Eukaryota; kingdom Metazoa; phylum Arthropoda; class Insecta; order Lepidoptera; family Sesiidae; genus Sesia; species Sesia apiformis. The sequence continues at coordinate 2,933,016 of OU611964.1, forward strand.
ATACTATTACGGAGTTATTGTTTGTATCGCATTTACTGCACAAGATAAGTTAGAAATACTAGTCATTTCCCGCGGCTTCGCTCGCTCAGACGGCGAGAGTGATTAGAGCGAATAGACAGATTGACGTTATCATGATTTCATATATACACGGTTTATCAGATGTTTAAGATTATGAGATGATTGATATGAAAATAAAACATTTTTTTGCATCAAATTATATCAATGGGCATTGAATAGTTATAGTACTACTAAATGTAAATGTACTACTGACGGTGTCAACAAGGTAACAAATTAATCGTGATGCTGAAGGTTGTCATTTGTATAATTATCAAACCGGGACTTTTGGGATTGAAATCCGATTATTTTTTCAAATATTGAATATTTCAAATATTTTTTCTACGATTGAAATTTTTGCGTCATCAGATAAAAAGTTTAGTTTCTATGGCCAAAGTTGCGAGTACATCACTGGAGGGGGGGGGGGGGGGGGTGTATGGTTTCGGGCCGTAATCCACCAGGCGGACCCAGTGGTGGATCACATACCTACTCCAGATTTTTGGAACGAAGTTCCTTTACGCGACTTGCGGTAGGTGTGATTCGAGAGAAAATGTAACGTCACGTAAGATTTTTACCTCCTCCATACGCCCTTCTCTTTCTCTCTGTGTGTGTGTGTGTGTGTGCGAGTATCGAGAGCGAGACTCAAGCAGAATAACAGACGTGCAGACTAGTGCGTGGCCGGTTGTATATAACCTAAATTTTTGATTTCATTCCTTATTTTAAATTATTTGCATTGAAAATATGATACAAAATAAAAAAAAAGTACATGTACTATACAGATTTTATTTCGAATTACATTCGGAGTTTAAAAAAAAGAAAGTTAGAGTTTTTTATGTCTGGAGCACGCGGGTTGCCTCACGATGTTTTTACTCACCGCCGAGCTAGTGACAATTTCTAGAAATCCGTATTTAGGTAAGTAGAAACTCAAAAGTACGGGCCGAGGATTTTAACTCACGATTACACGAATGTACCACGATTACCTCTAGGCTATCACCGCACTCACAGTAATTGTTAAATACAATCAGTAATTGTTCCGTTCTCTTCTATTTTGTTCTCCGTGTTAGTCTGTTAGTCCGCGACATGGACTACCCGCCTTTTCAGTCAGCTTGTGACCATGGTTGGTGTAATCCAACCGAAACGTCGAGTATAATAAATATATTGAGTAAGTTGAACAAAAGTCCGTGTAGAAAGGCGCCCTCGAAAGAAAGGTTGCTCGGTTTATGCGTTGCGTGAAATAAGGGCCTGCCCATAGAGATCGAAATAATAACAAATTTCTATGGGCCTGTCCTAGGATCGCCGCTAGTGATCAACCGGGCGCTTTGAAAGTTCCTATGACTCCATGGACCAATGGTCTTGACACTGAATGCGATAAAAATGTATTCTGGACAGATATCCCTGTATTTAATGGCTTTTGTTTCATTATTTGTTCAATTCTGTATAATGCAACGGTGATTTTGTGGTTTACACACGCGGGGACGACATGGAGTAATACATACTGAATAGAATGACTAAAGTATTGATATGCCTACTATGCGTCATAAGAGCGAAAGTAAATACAATAATGACTCAGATCTTGAGCAAGTTAACATTCAGCTTACAATTATTCAATGTATAGAAGTCCAGTATAGAGACAGTATAGAGTATAACAGTATAGAGACAAATGTGGGTCAACTTCATGTTTATATGCGATCCACTGCCTTTGGTAATTTCTTTATTATAATCGATATATTCGAAATCTCAGGTCAGACACTAAACTCGGGTTGACGAGTTTAAATACCCGCTTGTCTTAATGCTATTCATCCCTGATGCATAAGACAATGAAGAAGCCCATGCCAGCAGTGGACGATGAAAGAGCTGGTTACGATTATCTTATATTGTGCTTCGTAACGGAGGTTATTTTGAATAACCTTTTACTGTTCAGAGTGATTCCGACCTCGGTTTTTCTTTGTTTTAAATTGTTACTGCTCGGTTCCACCGGGACAATGACACTGTTGTGTCCGTGTGAGAACGTGCTCGGACGCCTTAAAAAGTGCATCGTTTCAATGGCATGTGGAGAGAGATGGCTGCGTAAATTTATATTTCGTAGCCTTTATGTTTTTTTTCATTTATTTACTTACTCGTTCACTCGTATATTCATTCATTCATTTATTTTGGGGACGGAAACGTATATTTTAGGGTCATATACAAAATATGATCTGATACATATACAAATTAAAAACGTGTACAACATGGATTGAAACTTATTTAGACTAGATTGTTACACAAAAAAGTATCTAAATTGTAAATTGGAAAAAAGTATCTGGATACATTAATACTGAAGCCTATTCCATACTGAATATAAAAAGCAGGGATTAAAATAAATCACACACACACACACATTTTCATACAATTATTTGCATTACTTCGGTAACACCAATAACTTTACTTCTCTGAATACACCGAGGCTACTTGCTCTTCATTATTGACATACGAGTATATTGAGAAAAGGAATCTTATTGTCTTACGACAATAAGATTTTACCTACGTAAACCTACGTAGGCTAAGTTTAAATTCAGTATGTTAGAGCACGTTTAAATAACTTTTAACTTACGCGTTTCGTACACACAAGTTTAAATAAGTTAGCTTTTCCGTTTAAATAAAACAATACCCTAACATCTGATTTTCATGATGTAACTGATACTTAACAAAAATATGGATTGTCAAGTGAAATGGTTGCACGAATGTCAAGGCGTTAAAAATAATGAAATCCAGTCCGCGAATTTCAAGCGGGATATTACTCAGCGTATGTGTGGTGGCGAGCTTCGCGAGAGGCGTATATACAGCAGTAGATATACTGCTGTATATACAGACATATACATATACAGTATACAGTCAGACATATACAGTATATACAGACATACGCTGATAGTGTGGTATGGTTATGGTACTCTGGGTTAACCCTGGGTTGCTTAGTTTGTATTGCATTGTTTTTCGCGGTCTTGTATGAAAATTATCAAGAGCTTCACATATTTAATCGTTGAGTATCTGCTGCGGTATATGCCTGTATTTATATGATATGCACCCTTATCATGTGTTTGTCATACAACGTTTTTACAACTGAATCATGTTTACCATGAGGTAAACAGCCTTACAAGGTCGACAGTGCACAAACAATCGTTGGCAGATATGCAATTTTAATAAAACTTTTATTTTAAATACATATATTTATACCAAGTTTCAACTAGATACAAATATACAAACTTTGGAGGGATGAATTTCAAGATATCCCTTCTTATTGAATCTTTATGTCATTAAAGGAACCTACGGTCTAACTTTCATTTTTCCATTTTTTTTATAGGAAGAAGGCTGCAGACGAGCATACAGTCTACCTGGTGGTACTCGCAAGTGTATACTGTCGCAGAGAAGGAGGGTAGGAAGGGTTGGGAAAATTGGGAGGGATAGAATAGGATGGAATGGGAATGGACTCTGGCATATCTCACTCACTACCGAAACACGTACGTATATTGAGGAATAATTTGTCTTTTGTGAAAAAGGGATAACGAGGCCAGTAGAGTGCGCCCAGCGGCTGTTGGATTGAAACGCGCACCATCGTTTCGGTGACGTTTATAAGTCAATCAGTCAAGACATTTTTCTCTTTATAATTATGTATAAGAAAACACATTGAGCAGTAAGGGAGTATTCGAACGCTCGAATAGATATACAACTTCATTTTACTATGATTTACGTAAGTTATTTTCATGTTGGTACAAATCTAGTGTCATTTTATCCCGTCAGATTTCTAAATTTTATAATTTTTATTAATTTATAATCACAATGAATAAACCACAGTTAAAATGTATCGAAGAACAAGCGATTGATATAGTAGTAAATGTCCTTAACATGGCTCAAGAAAAGCTTGGCATAAGACAGACGTTAAAAGAATTCGTATGTAAGTTACGCACTTCTTTACTTCTAATTATTTCATCGATCAACGGAACAAATTGGTCGATGTTCCATTGTAGGTAACTTTCTATCAATTTTTTTCCGAACTGACTATTTTTTTGGCCCTAATAGCATTTCAAGATTCACCAGTGTCTAATTGAGGTACGGGCGAGCGCAGAAGGCGCTCAGCTAGAAAAAATTGTGTAGTGTAACAGCACAGCCTAAGGGCTCCCACACCGGCAAATCGGAAGGTGGGAATGAATCTTCACTTAGGGTAGACAGCACGGGATTGTATGACAAGGAGAAGCGCCTAGGTACTGCCGGTACCTGGTGAAAGTGTTGGCTGCACGTCGGTGTGTGTTAACGATGTCGCGGGAGGAACTATTGTACAAATATATAGAATCAGCACTGAATATCCACTGCCGTCCTGCTAAACACTTGCAAAGTGCAGTGAAACAAGTCCAAATCTGGGTGTTGCTGCGAAGGACCATTGAGCAGACGCAGGGCCAGCGGAAGAGGGGAATTGAAGTAGTTTTATTGTTACTTATGCTATCACTGTAACTGTCACTGTGAAGCCTACTTAAGTAAATAAATAAATATTTTTTGTACAGATCTGTATTGGTAGAATTATCTATATTTGTAGAATCTGTTATTGGCAATAAGTTTGATGTGTTGTATTTCAGTTACTTATTTCTCTTCTGTTTTGCTGTAGATTCATGTTCACAAATAAACAAAAAATACTGCTTCAACTACAAAGACCAAAGTATTAACATCACAATCTTTTAGCCCCATTGTTTTTGAAGCTGACTAACTAAATTTATTGAGTGATGAGATGAGTGAGCGCGCCACGAAGCTGTTGGCGGGTGAGCCGAATGATCAAGTTAGCAAATAGCGGCCGATCTGTTGAGTTTACTCGGCAATGAAAATCCTAGCCACCGGAGTCTTAGCCAGAAGTGGCAACCTTAGTTACCATAGCAAAAACAATGTTCCCAGGTTGTCGCGAAAAGCTCACTGCCAAAGCGAAAGTATCACTCGCAGAGATAAAAACACCCATTGCGATCACAAGCGAGCAGATCCTTGTTGACATCATTGAGAAGACGTGGAAGCTGACGAAACTATTCTCGTATTGCATCAAGTACAGGGGCACGACCATAGATGAGTTATCGCATTACTACTATTTTGAGGTTAATTGTCTTTACCGGTAACATAATCTCTGAGGTTTTTATACCTCAGAACACGTTTAAGTAACGTTTTCAAGAGGTGTAAACAGAATTCTACAAAATTCAAAGCGCATTTGCATGCATCTTTTAATAACACTCTGTAACATCTCGCTGTAGGGTACAAGCCCCTGTGTGGAGTGTAGGACACGCTGGGTTTTAGTGTCGCAATTCACTATGTAATTCTGGTTCAGTTTGGTTTTCACATACACATGCGATTTTTACACACGATGCGTATGTGTATTCCATTCAGGCATATAGGTTTCCTCACGATATTTTATATCATTGTCTAGTTACGTTCATATAAAGTTAATAATTTCTCGGAATAACATTTTTCATACATGCTTACATGTCATATATTCAGTTACTTCGTAGCACCCTACATGTGTCCTTCGGGGCTAAATACTCAACTAGAACATAAAGTAGGCGGCGACAATCCGACTATCTGACTTGCAAGAGCGGCCTTGGGGCCTAAATAACCCTAAAAAGTATGTCTAGTAGAACCTTATAGGCTGATACCGATTGATTGATTCAACTCAGGTATGATATATGGAGATCATCTTCATCTCATATTTGGTTGAGTTTAATGGACTTATTGGTCAATGTGTATGTGAAATTAATTTTACAACAAACCTGCAAAATGGCTGTCTGTTTACTCTCAAGTCGGCTTACCCTCTGCCTGCATTTGATCGAGAAAAATATCTGCGAGATGATCCGTAAATCAAGATGCTAAGTAATGCGATAGCGATGCTATCTAAGAAAGTTCTTTAAGAATAAACAATAATTATTCTTGTGGTAGTTCCAATAATCTTTCTTTATCTTCCCTTTTATTTCTACTTTTGTCTCAAATCATCTCTGTTGTGTATACCAGGCGATCTTCAGTCAACCAACGCAATCCTATCCGATACCTCAAGCAACTGTTTCTGTTTTCATCAGGGTTGAGGACAATCATGTAATAGCGCACCATTCTAAAGAGAAAAGGACACCTATGGTAAGAACATTTAGGCGCATAATAAATGTACAATTCGCAAAATGTACAATAATTTATATACTATATTGTTTGTAAAATATTATTCAAAAATGCACAATCATTTTTATCTCATTTTAAAGACTATTTATTTTTTATTCAGTGGGTTAACGTTAAATAAAAAGGTTTTTTTATTAAGTGAAGTAAAAATAATAATAACATATTTTTAGAACCTTGATGGTGTTTAATTTTGCATATTTACTATTGTATCGTTTTCGAATGGCACATTTTGTGAATTGCACATTAAAAACGGGTGCCTAAATACATTTACTTGGCTACGAGTAAATTAATACGAATGACAGGTCTTATCATGAACTTGCATTGTAGTATTTCCCGATAAACTCAGAAAACGGAGGCGAGACCAGCTTGATATTTGCTACAAATATTGGGAATTGAAAGCACTTGGATTGAAATTGGGGGAAGTGGATGAAATGATCCCTTATTTTTGTCTTTGCCCAACAGTGGAACTTCCCTACAGTGAACGGGTGAACGTGTGGGTATTGATCAATGAAATTACATGATGATTAATGAGTAATTAATTAAGAAATTACACTGTAAAGATTAAAATTATATAACATTTGATTAACTTTCTCTGAATCGATATTTATTTGACATTGATATATTCAATATTTTCAAAAGCGATAACACGTATTTTACGTAAATGTTGTATAATTTAATATTGTTAATAAAACATTTTACTTTTACACAAATAGGTACGTCATTGTGACGTGTTTGGAATGTACCTAATTATTTTATTGCGCGTATGACAAATTACAATAATTGGCAGTATAGTGTGACCGTGAGCGCTATACCGTGCCTTAGGTAGCTGCGCGGCGAGAGGCGAGGGCGGGGCAGCCCACTCCACTCTGTCATTTTGCGGTCAACGGTCGCGGCGGTAACACGCATTATTTGTACTGAACTGTATACGTCTTAAGCACATGAGATAAAATATCCAAATATGGGTTGTGCTTTATCTCGTGATATCAAAGCCGTCATTTATAATGTGGCCGAATATTTTCGTGAAAGGAAAGCAGAAAGAGAAAGCTTTGAATACAAAACTGACGCAAATATCAGCAAAATTGTGGCAGAGGCTACGGGGTACTCTGAAAAAACTGTGAGGAATGTGACAAAGGAAGGAAATTCATCAACCGATAATTCTAGCCGATTAAAATTTTGTTCGCCAAAAAAATACCAAAAGTCATAAAGAACAAACGTGTTGTTGATGATTTTGATTTAGAAGTTATCAGAAGAAAAATCCATCAGTTTTACGAAGTTGAAAAGAAAGTACCGAGTGTCCGTAAGTTACTGGCAAGTTTGAGACAGGATGGCGTATTGAATTGTGGACGAGAATTTTTAAGAAACCTTTTACACAAAATAGGTTATCGTTTCAAAAAATGTACATCGAAAAGACATCTCCTTATAGAGTAGCCTAATATTAAAGAGTGGCGGATAAAATATTTAACTAAAATCAGAAATTACAGAGCCCAAAACTGCAACATATATTTCTTAGATTAAACGTACATTAACGCCAGTCACAATGTCAGCAGTGGCGGATTAACATAGCATTATAAGCACGTGCTTAGGGCCCCTGTTCTCCAATATAAATTTCGAATATACATTTTGATAAACTTTATTTTATTTTCTAATTTCTACTTTCCAAATCCAAGCAACAGAGGGCCTACGCGGCCTCAATGCTTAGGGCCTCCGAAACTCTTAACCCGCCACTGAATATCAGCAATTGTTGGCAATCGGCGTTGGAACCGGGAATTGGCACTGATATCGGGAAAGGACGGCGTTTGATAATTCTTCACGCTGGAAGTCGAAATGGTTTGGTCCAAGATGCATTGACAATATTTAAATCAGACGCTAAGACCCGTGATTATCATGGAGACATACATGTATAGGCCCACTTTTTATAAGTGGGTGGAGGAATAGTTAAAAGATAAGTTGCTGTCAAATTCTGTAGTAATAATGGACAACGCGTCTTACTACAGCGTGCAATATGACAAGAAGCTAACCATAACAAGCCTCAAAAGTGTAATGCAGGACTGGTTGCGGCGCCACAGTGTTGAATTTCAGGAAACTATAACAAAAGCTCAACTGCTACGTCTTATCAATAATACACAAATAGAGCCCGAGTACAGTATCGATGAACTCTTGAAAGCTCACAGACACACTGTCCTGCGTTTACCGCCATACCACCCAGATCTGAACCCCATTGAGCTTGTTTGGGCTGACGTTAAAAACAACGTAGCCGAAAATCATATTAACTCTTCACTAGATGAAAAGATAAACATACTGGATAGACTGTTTTCGGAGTTCACGGCGGTAAAATGGCAGAGATGTGATGACCATATCCAAAAAATGAAACCAGTTATTGTGATCGTGGCATGAAGTCCGATACTGCTATCGATAGTATAATAATTATTTTGCAGGTTTCCAACTCAAGTTCCGATTCTGAAAGTGAAGATGACCAGGATGAAGTGGAATCTAGGTCGGAGTAGCTCGGATCCTTTATTTTACATAATAAATATTTTTATTTATTTGTTTGATTTGCCTTTTTGACGTTTGTCCCTGAATAGTTTGTTTTTGTTTTTATGAGACGAATTTAGTATAAAAGTTTAGTTCTAACTTTTAATTCTCTTTCTTGCTTCTCTTCAATATAAAATAATTTATATAAAAATTAAAATAATAATATAAATTAGGTACGTAGGTACCTAATTTATATTATTATTTTATTAAGTATCCCACGTAATGTACATATAATATTATCATCTTACTTAATAAGTATAAATAAATGTCATAATTATTAAAATATTGGAATCCAATATCGTAAGAAATATTCTGTAGTATTGATCTCATGTGAACTTGTGCTTTGACTTTCCCTCCCCCCGCTATAGGTCTATTAGGTATTTCGTGGTAGCTAAATTACAAAACCGCGCCATATTAAATAATTTATATCTCATTAATTGACCACAAACTACTGTGAGTCGCAAAAGGTTTTGTTATTTTATAAGTATTGATAACTACGTGTTTACGAGGAATTTTCTTATTGAAGTTTCATAATGCCTTTGCACTTTGCACTCTATTAATATAAGTACATTATACACTAAAGCCAGAAAATGCATAACAGTAGTTACATATTGAAATACGTCGAAGTCGCGGAGAAAATTTTAACGGTTCTATAGTATATTCGAGTTAAGAATCCAGTGATTCATAGGCCAAACGATAGGCGTAACCTTTTTTGATCAATAGTGTTTCTTGAAATTCTTAGATCTGTTTCACAATAATATCTATGCACATTTCGGTCTCACTCGAAACTACTTGCGACTCGAACGTGTCTTTTGTCATGTTATATATCTATTTTAAAATGAACACTTCCAACCAAATGAGTATAAAATGAGTACACATGAGTAGTCATGTGCTTCCACGTCGCCTATTACAAAATCTTCTTCTTCTTTTGGCACCATCTCCCAACGGAGGTTAGCGATCAGCATGGCTGTTCCCACGCGAGAGGCTGCTGCTCGGAACGGACCTGGTGCTCATTCCGAATTATCTAAGATTTCCGAGCCACGATGTCCGTCCTCTAATAATACATATAGGAAAAAAAAAATTTAACCAACTTTCTAGATACAAAAATGGTAGTTGAAATTCAGATTAAGAGTTCCCACGTGGCTATAGCGAAATTGGTGGATAAATTTTATATTAATACTATTGTATTGGTCATTTTATATTAATACCTAAATTGTATTTCATTAAAATTTGTTGTTTTATTGGAAATTTTGGGATCTTTCGAATTGACAGACGTTTTGATTCTTTTAGACCCCCGTCCATAGTTTTTCTTATTATATCGTATGTACTTATACCAATAAACGCTAATCTAACACCAAGATCTTGTCTGATATGCTAGTATTGATATGTGAGGCTTAAGCTAGTTTTAACTACTTATATTATCAGTGAAGTTTCGAACTGGTTGGAAAAATACCGGTTTTATATAATTATGGTTGCGTCATTAACCCTGGTATATAAGATTGTAACAATGAATTTAGGCACTGAAGTTTTTATAGGTACCGTTGAAGGGGGGACTTTCCAGTAGGCATTTTTTTACAACAATACAATTAGATAGGTAAAACACAGTGATACTAATACAGTGATTCAACAATACATACTTTAGTCACGTATAATGTACTTAGTTCTCACTTAATATGCAATAAAGATAGCAAGAAATCCCTATTGTTCTGTGAAAATACAGTATTATTCATATATACCAGGCCACTCAGAAAGTTTTACAATAACAACAAGCGGAAGAAGTTCAACAATTCGCTGCTAAAACTATCCTGCGATATCTGCAAGCCATAGACATTTGGCAGTGAACCCATAAGAAAGGAAGTGAACGCAATAAATCAACTTTGGATGCAGTGATACGAGATTTTATTGACTCGCGGAGCCCCTAATCCTCGATAATAATAATAAATGTTTTAAAAGCAATTTAATTTTGACTCTGTATATAATTAATACTTTAAGCGGGCAGCAAAAAATACTCAACAATCAACAAAACAACCCATTTTTCAATAATTAAAGTAAATTACCTAATTTTAAATTACCCCAATTTATTTATTGTTAGCAAATAACCTATATAACCCCACCTTTAAATTTGCTCTCATAGGTCAATAATTAATAATCTTACGGATGATTGCTAATCAATGCCATATTTATTTCCCAGATGACCTTCAGGATAGAAGGTCACAGGAGTGACCACGACGTCCGCTACGTGGCGCTAACGCCCGATTGGATCTTAGCCGTTCTTCAGATGAAGATCAAGCTGTTTAAGAGAATTGAAGCGCTCAGACTCTTCTGAAGAGTCTCTAATGAGAATAAACAAGTTATGTAAATTAGTTCTTCCATTTTTATTTGTATTGTAATTTTAACAAAATAGATGTGATTAAATGAATTTTGTTATTAAAAAATATATATACTAGTTCTTATTTTATAATTTCCGAAAGAAGGTAGGAACGGAATGATAGATGGATGAAAAGAACGAAAGGACAGAAGGAATGAATGGAAAAAAGAAAAATGAAAGAAAGAAAGAAAAATCGTTTATTTCCCATATAGCAAAGTAAAAACTAGCTAAATTTATTTATGCTAAATTTTTGATGCTATTATTCCGTTTCTTAGATACTCGAATTTGTTTGAATGAAATTAAATTTTTCCTAAATTTCGATTTTTGCTGTCCCGCTTCTTTGACCTAGGTTCCTCATTTTAGACGTCTGTCGCACTTTTGCGTATTACAGCAACTGACATGGCAATAGAACTGACGACCCAAAAGTAGTCCAAGAATTAATCGATTAATGAATATGACTAAGAAGATTATAGCACAATGATCATTAAAGATTTGTACTGCATGCAGATGATACTTAAATGAATCATCAAGGTTCTGAGAAGCTTTGAACGCGGATGTGGCGGGCAATTTAATTCTGATTTCTCGGGTCCTTGGAGCGTAAAGAATAAGAATGTTAATCCTGAAAGGTCAAATATTTCGCTCACTTTTTCTAAGAAGATCTTTTAAGTACAAAATAAGTGCTAATGTACTGATGCGGGAGAATATTTTTGATCGCCGAATCCATATCGCCGAAAACAAAACCAAATGAATAAATTATCTCAATATTTAGCTTTAATCTAGACCAAACTGCAAAACTGCAGTCTTGGTGAATCAAATTAGGGCCCATCCATAAATTACGTCACACGAATTTGATGATTTTTGGAGTCCCCCCCCCCCCCCGTCCTTGTCACAGGTGGTCACATTTGTGTGACAGCCCCCCCCTCCTGCTCCTGCTCCCTATGCTCCTCAGATATTCTTCTACACCGATCAGTCGTGTATTAGGTAATCTGGGCTTTATATTTCTTATGAATTTTTCAACCGTGGGATTTCCTTGTTTATTTTTACCTTCATTTGTTGCGTGGTTAGCTCAACGAGGAACCCTTCTCCTTTCCAGGCGGAGGTTTTATTTTTATTAAATAACCATAAGCGCTTAATCGTCCAATGTTTGACATGAGTTCCCTCGTGTATGACATGAGGGATGCCTTAAAATGCCTTAAACGCCACGCAGATCGAGCGGGTTGACGAGTCCATTCTTTAGTTAGAGGTTCACGTCCAACATTATTACAGCCATAAATAGAATGTGATTATATGACTTTCCTGTTATCACAGATTATTGATGTCAGTTTATACTGTCAACTAGATATTCATTATATCAAGGTTTTTAGTGACGGTGACATTAATTATAGCGTTAATAATTGAATTTCCCAAGTTGTATTCGTCATTGGATTCTCTCATGTCGATGGTGTCAATGTACTTAGATGTAATTATTTTGTAAAACAAAACCAATGTTAAGTTTTATTTCTAGCTTCAATTCTAGAGACTTATTTGCTTGTAAACACCAAACCTATCTAGGCTTGGTGTTAGAATGGCGAATGTAGTTCGGTGGACACAGGGCTATTACGGCTAAATGTTCTTCTTATGCACGACCTCACGAATGGGAGTAGCGAATAGGTCATTGTGTGTCAATATTCATCAATATGTGTCAATATTGGCAATGTAATTTTGTCAATAATCTATATCAATACTTTTAAGATTAATCATTCCTGGATGAAATTTAATATAGATACGTACATTAAACAGGAAGGTATTAGATGTTGAACGGATATGTTAATATGTTACGGATATGTTAATGGATATATTAATATTTATAATAACTATTTAACGAATAGAGAGAATGTGCAGTGCCTAGATAAACTGTTAATTTTGATGGCACCAAATAGCCGATGTATTTGTGTTAAGATCTGTAAACGCTGAAATAAATGAAAAAAGAACCAAATTTTGAAATTTCATTTAGAAATGTATTTAGACATGGGTTTAACTCTTATATGTAATCCAAAACATGAAGAATAGAATCTGTAAAAAGGTACCTATCAATAAATAACAAACGATATGATGACGCCTTCCAATTGACCTTTCTTTGTCCAATCCCTCGCAGTAACTCCTCACCTACGTGGGAGGAAAATCAGTTTTATAGATTGCACATGTCTAGAAAGTTGCCAAACCACTACTCGACCCACTGAGTGACTTATTGTTTCTACTTAGCTTGCCTTGGCAATTGAATACTATTTGTATACTAATATATAAGTGTGACTAACGCTCTAGTATCTATTGTAGTTAAGAGTACATATACTGATGTAGCCTGCTTTAAAATAGCACCACCTCATCTGCTCCCGTTGGTGACGTAAAAGGCGACTAAGGGATGACAAAGCGGCTACCACAGCCGCTGAGGAATTATACCACGTCTAAAATAGTGGACTCGCCAACCCGTTTGGCCTATGTGGCGTTTTGAGGCTATACATATATCCCTCACGCGCAGGAGGACCATGTCCAAACAGTGGATACCAAAAGGGCATTGCATTGCAACTGTGCAATACAGCATGGTCTTTCCTGTCACCATATTTCAATATCAGTATTGGAAACGACGATTGGAAAGATATTCGTAAATACAATGAATTCTTTATAGAAATATTTAAAATCGCCAAAAAATAATTACACCGACATTGTTCGTAGAATTAGCATGTGGCGTGGCAATGAGAAGGTCATATTTGCTGCAGGTACGATAACCGATGGGGTAAATAAGTAATCTCGAACAGTAATCACACAGTAGAGCAGCGTAGAAACTCTCTCCGGCCGGATGGACTAACGACTAAACGAAGTTGCTGGCTGGACAAGGGGTCATCCATAAATTACGTCACACGAATTTCTTGGTTTTTGGACCCCCCACCCCACCCCCCCCATCCCCTCCCAGATGTGACGTCACATATTTTGCAATTTTAAATTTAGAAATTATTAAATTAAAACAACCTTATAATAATATTGATAGAGTTGGTAATATTTTAAAGTTTTTCGTTAGAGTTGAAGTTTAGTTTTAATACTTTAGATTTATACATGTGACGTCACGAAGCTTATGACTCGCCCCCCCCCCCCCCCAAGGTCACCCGATGTCACTCTTTGTTGACCCCCTCCCTCCCCCTTGACGTGTGACGTAATTTATGGATGACCCCCGAGAAGAACGGAAAACAGTGTAAGGTGACAGGCCTCGGGAGATGTCTACATTAAACAGTGGTGAGACACCGACTAATAACTATTTTCTTCTTTGAAGATTCAAAATGTTACCAACAGTAGTAAAAGTAAATTAGTGACGCATGATTTTGCATTTAAAATGGCATATTACGCGGCGCAGTGAAAGTCGCGATATCGAGTGTTACGCAAAGGACATTGGCACGTGAATTGCCCCTTTGCAACTGAATATTTTTGGTGTATTTTTGTCACTGGCCTCTGGACAGTTGGAAGTTCCTTTTCTATTTGCTTTAGTTATGACCACAATAAAATGCAAGGTTGAGTCGCATTGATCTGCATAAAGAATCGATAGGTAATATGATAACGGGCTCCAGCTCTCTCTCTCCTTAATAGTATAAGATCTTTTACGTAAAAAGGAGCCTTTCCGTTTGTTGATATTTCTACTCTTTCGTGTCTCACTAAAAGTACAAGCTTAGAGCTCTACTTATAGCTTAGAGGATTATTTATCAGCGCGCCGCTAAGATTTTAGTAATACAGCTAATCGAAATCGCTCACTGTCTACAACTTATTGCTGATTTTAATCTACACTTAACCTACAGAATAACAGCCTCTTTAAAGGGTAAAGCCTCGCCTGACTAGACAACACCATAAACAACGTAGTACCGCATTCCATACATAACAAATCCCAGGTAAAATTTTTAATGGTCGTCGAATGATCTCATTTCATGGGAACTAAAAAAACGCCGACCAGGTACCCGGCCATGGCTCATAGGGCATGGTGAAAAGGGGTCTTTTATCGTGGATCTGTTTGAGATAACAATAGGTTTTGCGAGGTGAGTCACTGGCAAACCGTGTTTCGCGCCACTAACTTGTCATTCGATCGCGTAAGGCTTGCGCGCACGCACGCTGCGCGGCGCATCAGGCATATTTTTGTTTTGATCTGTCAATTAAGTCAATACAGACAATTATTTGAATGAAATAGTGTGTTTTAGTGCTAGTGCAAAAATGGTGAGAACGTATAAAGTGATTGCGTGTTTCAAAATGCCGAAACGTGGTGCTAAAGTGGTGCCTGCGGCCACGAGTGACGGTGTTTATACCATTGACATGTCATCTTCTTCTACATTGGATATAGCTGTAAGTAATTACGAATTATTATTTAATTTATCATCTTTATTATTATTAATATCTAACCTTTTCCTTTTATTATTACAGCTGTTTAATATTTAAATCACGTCATGTCGTAGTATCGAAGGTGGCGTATTTACTTACTCAATAACTATTATTCATATGTAATAAATAAGTTTTATTGGTGGAATCTCGTAAGGTCGTATGTGACTAATAAGTTATTTGTTATTTTATTACTAAGCAATATGACGTAACTTGTCTGGACAGCCTGTCTGGTTGTTTTAATTGTAAAACTTGATGACTTTGATTACGATCTAATTTGTATATGGTGTATAAGTTTATCATCTATAGTGTTGTGTAGAGTATACATTATCATCATCGTCATATTAAACGGCCTTCATCCAGGGACTAACCTTCTCACTAATTAAACTAAAGCAATGATGTAAGTAAATAGTTCCATTTTATTTAGATCGTTGTGTAGTAATGGACCTCGGGAAGGCCCATTTTTAACTGTGAAAAGACACACGGATAAAAACAATCAATTTGCTCGGGAAGAAAATGTATTAGTGACATTTTGAACGAAAGCATAAATAACATTTTATATACAATTTTTGTTCAATTAAACTAATAAAATGGTTTATTTTATATTAATGAAATAATTACCAGATTTTTTTTCCTATTGCTCGGTTATCATTGTTATCATCAAAATGCATTTGTGTCTTTTTCTTATGGAGGAAAGATGAGACAATGGTTGATGGTAGACTTGTTGAATTGCAATAACTACATTCGCTATCTCTGTTTATATCCAATCAATCAATCATAACATTTTTCGAATAGGTACTCGTTTTCCGATTTACAATATAAAATGTGTACAATACGCGAAAGTTTAGAAACTTATCAATACTGCATTTTATTTTGTTTGTCGTAACAAATGCAGTATTGATAATAAATGACTCATAGTTTTTATTATGTATTTACCGAGATTAAAACGCGATATGACTTAAAATAAAAAAGACACCTACCTTATTTGCTGTACAGGATCACGTTCTACCACTGGATAATGAATCGCAAATATTTGCTTAACACGTAACTGCATAAATACAATGTATTTTAAACTTTATGCTTTGGAGATAAACCTTACAAGAGTTATGTGCAAACTCAGACAGGAATTTAAGTTATTTTACCTGCTTTAGTTCGATGTAGTGTTGTACTAAATATGTCGTCGTAAGTGGTAAGTGGAAACTGTACCTAATAGCGTTTGGTTATTCCTAAATTATTATTTTTTATATAAAACACAGCTAGGTTATTTAAACTGTTATTTAAACAACAAAAACTTAAAACAGAGCATATGTCAATAGTGTATTTTACGATACCGCGCAAGGGCTTACTTTTGGTGACATAATATATTTGAAAAGTCAAACGAATTTAAGGCGGTCAGTTGAACGTAGTCGCAAGGTCTCAACAGTCAATTTCATGTAACAAGTATATGTATAATAAATAAATAAATATATATATATATATATATATTTATATTATATATATATATATATATATATATATATATATATATATATATATATATGTGTGTGTATATATATATATATGTATAATAAATAAATATAAACCGTAGATGTAAGTAATTATTAAAAATACTTACGTACGTAATTATTACCAATACGTCAAAGGTTCTGTTTAAATTCCGTTTCCTTTTTTAAATAAATAACGCCACACACACTCAATGGCCTACACTAGAACTCTCTGTCGTGGGTCCAGAGACACATACAAAGACGAACACTACGTCCAACACCCAGCCCCGAACAAAAACCTGTCTTTAAACAAATGCCCTTACACGATTGTCCGACCGGGAAACCGCCATCTATTACACAGCAAGCAAGGGCACTACCAACTGGGCTAATTGGTCGTTCCTGCTGACAGTCATAAATAATAAAAAAAAACACCTTATGCACAAAACCATGTGAATGAGGAGGCACGTGTCCAACAGTAGACCAGAAAAGGGCTGTTCATGGTTACGGTAATGAACAATGCTTATTGTTAGCCTTCCAACAGTAGAATAAAAAAGAAGAAAGATTTCCTTGGTTCTTTGGAGTAAACAATGTTATCTAATCTGACCTAAGTACTAAGATTTACCTAGTTTAACTCATAAAACGTTAACCATTGTTAAAAAGTAAAAAAAACTGTTTTTGAATGAATGAATAAAGAATGATATAAAGACAGCAATACAGATGTTTAAAGCCAACTTGAACAGAGATGAACTCGAACATTGTACATCGAATTTGTCACTTTTAATTGGGAAATAATTTAATGAACAGGAGGAAAACTGAAATTTGCAGCAAATCGATGGCAGCAAATTTAAAGGATGACATAACTGTCATATTGACACGCGTCGCAGGGTAAGGCACAGGTAAA
The DNA here is from genome assembly GCA_914767545.1 of Sesia apiformis. Lineage (NCBI taxonomy): Eukaryota > Metazoa > Arthropoda > Insecta > Lepidoptera > Sesiidae > Sesia > Sesia apiformis. The sequence goes on from OU611964.1 coordinate 2,950,906, forward strand.
TATCTTTCTACTAAAGAATTATATAATACGGTAATTGCCTTTTCGCACTTACTTGACAACTAGAGCAGTAAGAAACACATTAAAATAATTTTCCAAATTCATTTAAAGCTTAATTCTTGAGAATTACTTAACATATTACTTCTAGGCCCTTTATTTCAGTAATTTTTCAAGACATTTTGATTTCATAGATTGACACATCTGATGTTTAATGTCATTTAACGACTGATTAGCTCAGATGGTAATGCTCCTCTGCTTACCAAATAAATTAAAAGTTAAATTAATAATTAATTAAAACTTAATTGAACTCAAAAACAAATTAATGTAACTACCAAGGTACTAAAAATCCTAGTACTAAGAGTCAATGTGGCGTTTTTTAGCATTATAAAAATGAAAACCAAAAATATGTAGGTATACTTTTCAAATAATGGTCTAATATCCAATTATGTCTGTCTCCTGTACACCAATGGAAAGTCCGTCTCTGCAATGCAGGTATGCATTGGAGTGACAAAGGAACTCGTAGAAACGACCGACGAACGCTTGGTCTTTGCCATTTCCAAGAGCAACCGTTGTTCTGATAAAAACTACTTATTTATAAATTTTGCTTTTCTACAATAGTCTACTGGTTAAAAAAGTATTTCAAAGAAAGACATTTTTTTATTTCAACACAACACAGTCGACACGAATGTTATACATATGTATAATGTTATACATCGGGAAACAAACTACTACTTCTTCTGGTACCATCTCTTCTTAGGCGCCAACTACACGAGCGAGTCTCTCCAGGTGATATTCTCGATCGTGCTACAATTTCAATAGTAACAATATGAGCTATCGCCGTGTAGTTGGCGCCTTAGCGAAGGTTGGCGATCAGTGTGACTCACCTCAAACAAGAGACATCACCGGAATAAAGACTTCGTGTTCATCCTGAAGAATTCTGAACAGATTTCTGAGTCAAGATGTTCGTCTTCTGCCAAATTTACGGTGACTGTGTATCTGCATGGTGCACCCTAGTATGCACCCTGCATTACTTGGAATCTATTATATCGCCATTACTTATTACGCTCCAATTTAATAGTAGAACGTGGTTAAGGAAATATTATTAAAATTTATTTTAATTTAGTATATTTAAAATTAGACCACATCCAAAATACTATGTTGGTCTCAGAGAACACAAAAGTAATCACATTTAATTTAGTAAATCACAGAGATCCCTGCCGATCCGTGGATCTTTGGAGACTGTTTGTCTTCGAGGACACCCACTTGCACTGGTGAATCCGTTCGATGGGACGGGGACGAAGAGGTTATTTCTAACATTTTGCTTCAGGATTACAATACACATGGACAAAAACTAACCAGACAATACAAAAACGCACTTAACCTTTTTATGAATACAAAAAAGTATCAACTTCAACCGACCGTGTAACACTCTGCCTCTAGTATTACCTGCCTAAATATCAACATCAGTTTTAGTCCTTAACATAAGCGGATAAGGTCTATTTTGGTTGGATTTAAATGTAAAAGGAATATGGCGGAGGCTTAAAAGGAAATACCAGGCGTGTTTTGTACTGGAAATTCCTAGGCACATGGTTCATACATTTTAACAGTAATTTGATGGTTTACCACGTATGCTTTTAGTTTTATCAGAATTGATGAAGTATTTTTAGTACTTTGCGTTGAATTTGTGCCGTGTGGTGTCCGCCCTATAGCCAGCCTATAGCACCACCCCATCTCTTCTCGTGTGTCTCGTAAAAGGCGACTGAGGGATGACAAAGCCACTACCACAAGCCCTGAGGAACTTTAAAAGAGTGGACTGGCCAACCCGCTTGGCCAGCGTGGCATTTTAAGCCCGTACTTCCCTCATGCACAAAACAAAATGTGGCTCCCCAGGAAGTGTGGCTCGGGGCTATACCCCCCCCCCCCCCCAGACCCCCAATTAATCCGGCACTGCTCCTCAATACACTTTATTAAGCGACTTCTCACTTACTTCGACTGAGAAAACGCTTGATAGAAATTATTTTTCACTTGACATTAACAAAGTGGTCGTGGCGTTTGAATGGACAACTGGTACTGCCATCAACCCAAAGAAGAAAAGAACTATCAGCGGTGCCCATGTGGTCCATAATAAAAGTAGGACTTCCTTTTTATTCTAAATTTGTAACAGGGACTTTTTTGTACTCGTACACCATCGTACCCTATGCTCAATATATTCAAACACATATATAATTATTATAGTAACTCTAAATTTTTGAGTTTAGAGTCTAAATTATATAGCATCCTATCTTCACTTGAAGATGGATCTGTTAAGATGCTTTGAATACCAATATCCAAAAATTTAAAAAATACCAATATCGAGAATGTTGATATTAAAATTTAGTTATCAACATTTATGCCTGTTCCTATCACATTCCCCCAACAAGTGTTGAACGTACTCTATCCTCCCAAAACTCTCACAATTAGGACACCTGTTTCATCAAATAAAGGAATTTGTTCAAAGGTATATGACTGGAACGAAGCCTATGTGCAGTCACAATTTGAATTGTACTCAATTTGGTCTGCTTGAACGAAGGCACTCGAGGAGACTCGCATTACATGTTCTTGTACCAAATACCTTTAGTTTTTGATCTTTCATCAAAATACTATTTCTATGTATCTGGTAGGAGCCCAGAACTTCTGAATAATTGGGAGCTATCGAGACTTCACATCCGTCCGAAACAGCAAATTTGGCTAAGCGGTCGGTAAGGACATTATGTAAGCGGAATCTGTGTTAGCCCAATGGTTAATAGGCTAACAATATCGGGTCAACGTACCGTTTCCTGTGATTACATTACAATACCGTCGGCGGTGCGGTCACGCATCAGTTGCTGCCCACTGTTTTGCGTCACACTGTAGCTAAAATTATCCTTAAACGCGACGTTTGCTAAGTGGTTCTATGTAGCTTCATTAAAACATCAAACATAAAAAAAAACGTTCGGTTAAAGAGTTACAGCAATCGATTACACTAGATGGCTATATCCACCGATTTGAGAATATATACTAAATTTTCCATTTTCCTCATTGTCCCAACCCTTTCTCCAAATCCATTCGTATATCTCCAAAGGTAGGCAGCGCATCCGGAGGCGTGCCGACGATTGTCATTTTGGACTTATGTTGGCATGTATCGCGGATGTCTATGGGCGACAGTATCCACTTACCATCAGGTGGGCTGTATGCTCGTATGCCGCCTTCGTCCATAAAAAAAGATATGCTATACATCCAAGCAGTCTAGGTCAGACACGTTAGTCTAATAGTGTTTCGTGTTCAGTAGCTCTAGAATTCTTAAATTCATATGTTTCTTGAAAATGGAACATTTTATAACGTTGTAAGTACTTAAGTTTCTAATTTGACATTTTAACGAACCCCTCCTCATCTGCTTCACCTCCCCCCCCCCCCCCCCGGCCTCTTTACAAATTGTCAACTAGGTTTCTTTGATAAGAACTTATGATGTATCATCTAGTCTATCCCTATATCGATGCTTTTTATCTAAATTTTATCTAATAATTAGTAGGTAAGAAAGTATTCTTTATTGTAATACATCGCAGATAAAGATACATACCATGCCATCAGCCTATCTCCCTCCACTGCTGGATATGGCTTTTTTTATACAAATAATTCGGCAGGCGAGCATACAGTCCACCCGATGATAGGTGGGTATCCACTTACCATCGGATGGAGCCCATTCCCATCCTATCCTATCCTTTCCTAAATCTGCAAATATAGGTAGCAATGCGGCAATGTGCCAACGTTTAACATTCTGAATTGATGTTGGAATGTACTGCTGATGTCCATGGACGATAGCATCCACTTACCACCAGGTGGATTCCCTGCTCCTCTGCCAATTCCTTTCTATTAACATGTACATACATGTATTGCTTATAATCACAGAAAACTTGTAATCGAGGCGACACCAAAGTCATTACTAGACTAATATGGTGCTACTTCACTGTCGCCGATGCCCCACATTCTTCACGTATCGACTTAATGGCGACTTAAAGCATCCGTTTCCTAGCCTCAGAAACAATATGTAGAACTAAGATGACGTTTCCTACTTTAAATAGTATTAAATTGTCTAATTTAATGTAATGCTAAAATGGTATTAAAAAGAACATCCATTCAAAAATTATTAAAAAGAACATTCATTCAAAAATTATTAAAAAGAACATCCATTTAAAAATTATTAAAAAGAACATCCATTTAAAAATTATTAAAAAGAACATCCATTCAAAAATTATTAAAAAGAATATCCATTCAAAAATTATTGAAAAAAACATCCATTCATAAATTATTAAAAAGAACATACATTCAAAAATTATTAAAAAGAACATCCATTTAAAAAATTATTAAAAAGAATATCCATTCAAAAATTATGAAAAAGAACATACTCGTAGATTCAAAAATTATTGAAAAGAACATCCATTCAAAAATTATTAAAAAGAACATCCATTCAAAAATTATTAAAAAGAACATCCATTCGAAAATTATTAAAAAGAACATCCATTCAAAAATTATTAAAAAGAACATCCATTCGAAAATTATTAAAAAGAACATCCATTCAAACATTACTCTTAATCAACGACTGGAGTACTGAAAGCTTCAGTTAATCTAAGTTTTCTTTCTAATTGAACCACTTAACACCTCTGCGTTCGGAGAGACGTCCCTCCGTGTGTTCTACCGCCTGTACAATGGGGAATGCTCTGAAAAATTGTTCAATATAATTCCCACCTTGGGTTTCTACAACCGCACCTCCCGTCACAGAAGTGCGGTCCATCAGCATTTCCCCGATACGAAGATGTCGGATACTGTTCAATCTAAAAATCATTTTATACCGCGAACCCGTAGGCTATGGAACGAACTGCCTCAAGAGGTCTTTTCATTAAGCTAACGATACGGGGTTCTTCAAGAAAGCTGTGAATACCATAAGCGGTAACATTTACCATCACGTGGGCCCGCTTGCTCGTCCGCCTACTTCGCTATAAAAAAAATATTCCTTGAGAAATTAATTTCTTTAAACCGAAGTAAAGTTAAATGTTTTTTTTTATGGACGAAGACGACAGACGAGCATACAGTCCACCTGATGGTAAGTGGATACTGTCGCCCATAGACATCCCCGATACATGCCAAAATTATTCCAAAATGACAAACGTTGGCATGCCCCCGGATGCGCTGCCTACCTTTGGAGATATAGGCATAGATTTGGAGAAAGGGTTGGGAAAATGGGGAGGGATGAGAATGGGCTCTGGCACATCTCACTCACTATCGAAACACGTACGTACATTAGGGAAATAAGATAAAGTGGGAAATACAGTACATTTCAAGGTAGTCTTCTGTGAGGGAGCGGTAACGTAGCCAGTCGAGTGCGCCCAGCGGCTATTGGATTGCACCGTGCACTCTCCCCCTCTTAATTTTAAAACAACAAAAACGTCATTGGTTTGTTTAAATTAAAATCACATAGCTTATTCGAAATATTTTCTAATTAAACCCAACGTTTCAAACAATCACCGTGACTTACTTTTTGCAAACAATAATTATTGTTTAACACGTGACATTAAACATGGCTGCTTTAAACAATGAGTACAATGAGACATGCGACACTGTGGCTGACTTGGCTGGGGAGGTTGGGTCAGGAAATTAGCGATTTGTTAGCATTGCGAGGTATTAGCGATTAGCGCGAACATTCACTTTAATTTAACTGTACATTTAACTTAATGATTCTACCAAGTTCCTGTGACAGATATGTGATAGAGATAGACATACAGAATACAGTTAATGACTATCACAAGTGGCGTTAACTAGGTGGTAACAAGGGATCTAGACTAGACTCTTGGTCTAGACTCTCATTCGTGAAGTTGTGCGTTCAAATCATCGGCCCGTACCACTGAGTTTCTACTTAAACACGGATTAAAAAAATATCACTAGTTTGAAGGTGAAGCAAAACATCGCGAGGAAAGCCGCATGCTTGAGAATAAAAAAGAGGAGCATGTCTATCCGTATTGGCATCGTGTTGTCGATTATGACCCGAAACCTATCGCACCGTAACTAGTGCCGGCTACAATAACGTAACAGATTTATATCAAATTAAATACGATCGATTGGGTCGTGAGTAGAAAGCTTTAAGATTAATGCAATCGCTCATTTCAAGGTCGCAATTGAATGATTGAAAGTGCAGATATTGTCGCGTCGCTACTTTTACTACGGGCTAGATTTCACAAAATAAATTACTAAGATAGGATTAAGCCAAGTGTACATGGGGAAAATTATACAAACCTCTAATTAATCTAACTATAATTAGCTATAATTCCCACCTCGGGATTCTACAACCGCACCTCCCGTCACAGAAGTGCGATCCATCCGCATTTCCTCGATACGGGTGTGTCGCGCACTGTTCCATCCAAAAATTATTTTATACCGCGAACCCGTGCGCTGTGGAACGAGCTGCCTCAAGAGGTCTTTCCATTATGCTACGATATGGGGTTCTTCGAGAGAGCTGTGAATAGGATTATGCAAGGTCGGCGGCGCGTCCGCGTACACCCTATACACCCTGGTGTTGCAGGTGTCCATGGACGGCGGTAACACTTACTTACCATCACGTGGGACCGCTTACTCGTCCGCCCACTAGTGTATAAAAAAAAAACTGGTATAACAGCATAGATGATTGAATGGTTTCGAATAATTAAAGGAACAATTTCAGACTACTAAGTATTCCCAGAAACAAAAACAATGAGAAGAAAACAAAATATTTTATTGACAACAATATATTAAATGAAAAGGCAATTAAAAATAGAAAAAATCAGTCGTTGTTGTGTCAATCGGCCCCAACTCAGCACATGTCGCAGCGTGTACTGCGACGCTGATTTTCCGTTGGAGACGCACCGGTCACTACGGACTGTCCGCGGTAGAAACCGTCACATTTATACACCAAACTTTGCCATGTAATAAGAAAAGATTATACAGGAAAAATATAAAAAATATAAGTAAATGTGAAAGAAAACAAAATAAGACAGTTTTCGTCTTTCAGCGGAGGCGCCAGGTATCGATCCCGGTACCTCTCCCATGTTAAGCGAGCGCTCTACCATCTGAGCTACGGGGGACCATAAAAAAATATTTTGAAATTATCGGTACACTACAAGTAGAATTACTAAAAAAAATTAGTACGTATATCTCGACTTTTTAAATCGATCTTCGAAATCGAATATAATCGATTTTTTAATACATCTCGACGTAAAAATTAAATAAAAGTTATCGAAATAGTATTTCATTTATTATTTGCCTCGGATACAAGACCCATTTTTATATTATAAGACAATATATAGAATTAAGAATAGAATCCATAATATTCTGTAAGTAGAATCTTAGTACATACTAGCTGTGCAAAGTAATCAAATCATTCTCAATGCTATTAAAAATATCTTGTGGTAGAGTTAACTGAACCGGTTTCTCGCATATTTAAGATGTAATTGGTTCGCCGTGAGACTAACTGGTTTTTAAAAGCCTCTTATTATATGATAATAAATAACCTTCGCGCAACTTCGCGCGCTTTGGACTATTTTCGCTGTAATATTTATTTACAGCGGTCGCATCTACCGCCCACTGGCAGACTTTTCTCATTGAAAAACAGGAAAGTAGTCCTTTTCCACCCCCAAATTAAACTCAGATCAACTGCACAGCGAATTCCCGTTGATTGAGGTACCAAAGAATATGTCGGTGCAGGGTATGCGCAGTGGAAAGTCCGTCTTGATGTAGTAATAAAATTTAATCATAAGACTCTATTACAACTTATTTTAGTAAAAAAAGTTATCAACAAGATTAAATACGAACAGGCAACGGTTTTTTAACACTGAAAAATATCTAATAATTGCGCACTGGGTCGCATTGTGGATTATGGCCCGAAAACTAATGGAAATAACTTTCGAAAAAATATGTTGACGACATCTTCAGTATTATCAATAGAAGTAGACGGTGGAAGTAGAAAAATATATTCAACACCTGAATTCTATTCATCAAGAAATGAGATTCACATATGAAATGGAGAAAGACAGAGTTTTAGCGTTCCTAGACGTTAAAATAATACTTAGAGAAGACGGTTGTCCCACACTGAGTATAGAAAATCAATGCACACCGATAAATACCTACAAGCCACCTTACATCACCACCCTCGACAACTACAATCAGTAGTTGTTTCTTAGAATGCTAGAGCATAAGACCTCTGTGACCCTGAACATTTAAAGGGTGAGCTGTTACATGTTCAGGAGGTACTTGATGGATATAAAGTGAATGGAAGGCAACCACGGCGCTATCGTAGGGAAAGACATCCTGAGGTCAGCAGACAACGGATATTTATGTCGTTCGTTAAAGGAGTGACGTAAATAGTTGGAATAGTATTAAGAGAATACTCCATTAAGACACCGTATACCATCCTCCAAAGTAGCGGAAAACCTACGCACACCAAAGAATGTAATACCCTATCAGATACCAGGTGTCTATGAGGTAAACTGCAGCTGTGGTAGTTCGTACATAGGCCAAACAAAGCGCACTGTAGCAGAAAGGCTCAAAGATACATATCGCAATTGTGAAAAATCACTAGACGAGTAAATCGGCGATAGCGGACCATACAGGTACTCAACGTTGGGGTCAATCACTGGATAGAACTCCGTAGTCCAAAATACTCTGCACTGATCGCTAATATTTCTCCAGGATTGTGCGTGAAGCAATTGAAATGAAAAAAACATAGAAATTTCAATAGAGACGATGGATACAAATTATCCTCGACATGTAATCCAGTGATTAATAAATTTAATCCTCGCGATTTTTCATCTGACGCTACTTCCGATATTGTGAATGTTGTGTGCCGCAACTTTCAGGGCTATGAAGAGCAAATACGGGTAGTTGGTGAAACTGCTCGCAACTCTCGACGTGGACTATCCGCCCCTTCAGTCAGCTCGTGACCATGGTTGGTGCAACCCAACCGGAACATCGAGTAAAATAAATAAAGTAAACCGTGTTAAGGGTGTAGATCGTGAAAATCACCGAAAAGAGTGTTACGATTTTTCATATTTAACCTATTTACATATGATTGATATCAATGATAATTTGTATATATTACAATCAAAGACCAATAAGTATGTTCATGCTTATATTAAACTCTTAAACCTAATAGTTGTTATATAATAAACGTCAACAAACGCACAAAATTGAGTAAAAATGCAAAAACATGACTTCGTATTTTTCAGATTTAACCCCATAAATCAACACAAATTGATAAAAAGAAACACTTTTTGAACACTGAAGAAACCAATAAGTATAGCTGTATACTTCTTTTTATACCTTTACAAACAAAGACTTCCTCTTTTAAAGCCCTAAAATCTAGATATATTTTAAGGTAAATTTTTCATACACAAATGTATGGGATAAAACGTTCGTTTCATTCGTGCAATCTCGGTGGTCTGCAGCGGCAGTTCCTTTCTGTAAGTGAACGCGACACCACGCTTGTCGGCTGCAGACAGCAGAATTACGTATTGTGAATTTGTGTTTTTTGTAAAAAACTGTAAGTATAACATTTTTATAATTAATTTATTTTCAGTTAGTAGAAAGTATCGATATAATGAATGTCTGAAAGAAAACCATGATGGAACTAGATATAAATCGTAAAAAATACAATATCTACACTAATAGGTATTATAAAGAGGAAAGATTTGGATTTTTGTATGTAACGAATAAACTCAAAAAGTACTGGACTGATTTTAATAATTCTTTTATCATTCGAAAGCTACATTATCACTGAGTAACATAGGCTATTTTTTTCGCAGGACTGATTGAATTTGAGTGACATGCCAGGGAAAAGAAAGTTTTGTACGCATTATAAAAATATGAAAGCCAAAAGATCTCGGAATAAAATGTAAGTTCCTCCCTACTTATTTATTATCGCATTTGAACAGGGTACATTACAAAGCTAATACAATATGTCATATGATTTAGATCGCCCGATTCAGACATATACCTACAATAACATGTAAATATTGGTTTGTATTATCTATATCTATACTGATAAATAAAATTGAAGTATCTGTATGTAATATCAAAATAATAGGATTTTTAAAAAAAAAAAAGGCGATTCGGAGTTCGCCGGGTCGGCTAGTATTATCTAAATATCAAATTGTGGAAGTAGGTAGGCGACAGCGCAACTTTGTCGACATACCTATACCGCCAAACAGACGCGAGGCGCCTAGCGTCTGGCTTAGGGTTGTACAAAATAAATAAAAAGTGGATAATATTGATGAATAATATTTCCAGTATTGAAAATAAAGAAAACCTTGGGGCCGAGACTCTGAGCAACAATGCTACGCGCTGTATAGAGGTAAGTTGTTATACGTAATTCTTGTAGACTTGTTACATACTCGTAAATAAACAAACTACTTAGTTAGTGATGGGCGAAGACAAAATCTCAATACCTACCTATAGATTTTTCTTGCAATATTTATTATTTTCATCGAGAGACAAACACCTTAGTACCGAAATACTTCTCAATTACTTTCTCAAAAGAAAATTTACGTTCAAATAGGTGACGTCATAAAAAAACAATACCTAATGCGTAAAGAAATTATAATTTCTATTCATCAGGAACCTAATATTGTATTAATTCTTTTGCATTTTTTTAAATTTTTAAATATTTTTTATAAAAAAAATCAAGCCATTATCTTTCTTTACAGGAACTAGTTATTGAAAACGACCAAGAGGGAAAGGTGGATGAAATGGAAGTTGGGCGTAGAGTTGTAGACGTTTCTTTTTTTTTTAAAGCTCTTCAGGCCATAGGGGACCACGGTCCAATGGATTGTAAGTTAAGTTACCTCAGTATAATAGGTGAAGTAAAAGTTGGTCTGGACTCAAAACTCATCATGAAATGTAGTATGTGTAGTATGAAATTTACTGTGTGTTTGATTGAAAAGAAAGAAGATAGAATGGAAGTGAATCATCAAATTGTATCTGGTATCATATCATCTGGTGGGAGCTACTATCAGTTAAAAACATTAACTGCCGCAGTAGCCCTACCAATCATGTCACCTTCATTATACAATGAAATTAATAATACGGTTTGCGATTGGTGGGAAAAGACAGCAGCACATTCCATGGCAGAAGCTGTCAAGGAAGAAGCGGAGTACGCAGTGTCTATAGGTAGTGTTGATAAAAATGGTACACCATTAATATCTGTTGCTGTTGACGGTTGTTGAAGCAAGAGATCTTATGGTAAGAATTTTTCCGCCTTGTCCGGCGCAGCTGCGATAATTGGCATTAAAACTAATAAAGTATTGTTTTTTGGAGTTAAAAATAAATACTGCGTAGTTTGTGCACGAGCCGCAAAGAACGACAGTCAGCCCTCGGAACACCGTTGTTTCAAGAATTATTCGGGATCATCTACCGGTATGGAATCGACCATAATAGTTGAGGGGTTTAAACGTTCCATTGTTGATCACGGTGTAATTTATAATAAATTTGTAGCAGACGGCGATTCCAGTACTTATAAAAAAATATTAGATTCGCGACCGTACGGTAATTTAACAGTAGAGAAAATTCAATGCAAAAATCATCTTTTACGAAACTACTGCAATAGCTTGGAGAAACTGTCGAAAGACACTAAGTATCCTTGCGAATTGCGGAAATTCCTAAAAGAAAGGTATTTGCGTTTAAGAACGGGTGTAAAATGCGCTATTAAATATTGGGGCGATCAAAATCAGTCACTCGAAGAAAAAATAAAAAATCTTAGTGAAGATATCCTAAATGGTCCACAACACGTATTTGGTAATCACCAATATTGCAAGGAGTATTTCTGTAGACCTGATACTCGTCGAATAGAACCTGTTGGGTTGCTTCCAGCAATTGTTGGATGCGGATTAATGGACGCGGTACACATTTTAAGTAAAAGACTGTCATATCATTCTAGAAGTTTAATTCATAATTGTACAAGTAATATAGTTGAAAGTTTTAACGCAGTGATTGCCAAATTAGTAGGGGGTAAGCGTGTAAATTATTCTTCCCGTGGTTCTTATGCGGGCCGATGCGCAGCTGCTGTTGTGTCTTTTAATACAGGATCGATTCATAGTAAAACTCATGAAGTAATATTTAAATCTAGTCCTAATCCTTTGATCGCGAAAGTGGAAAATTGTAATCGTAGAATCCGTTTAATTGCTAAACCTAAATTAAGATTGAAAAAGAGCCACAGCGCTGTATCGAAAGACGCTCACTATGGACCAAACTGCGAAAAACCTGATCTGAGTCCAGAATTATATGAGAAAGCCAAGTCATCTTTTTTAGCCGATTTAAAGTTGTCTTGTGCTGAAAGAGAGGAGCTTGAAAGGTCGACCCATTTGCAAAGAAGTAGTTCTGAGTGGATGAGTACAAGGAGAAAATTACTAACCTCATCATCGTTCGGGGAAGTTTGTAAAAAACGAGAGAGCACAAGTTGTGCTGTACTTGTTCGTAAAATCGTTTATGGTAGTAATATCTCCAGTTTGCCTGCTGTACGGTACGGTATCGAAAACGAAGAAACCGCAATTAAACAGTTAGAAATTCAAGAGAATATTAGTATACAAGGTTGCGGTTTGTTCGTCGACGATCAATATGAATTTCTTGGTACTACACCAGATGGCATTTATGCAAACGGTTTAATTGAAATTAAGTGCCCACATTCTTTAGCTGGCATGACTCTTGATGAAGCAATGGCCAAACATACCTTTTGGGTTAAGGACAAGGCTTCCAAGGGTTATGTCATAAATAAAAATCATAACTGGTATTTCCAAATTCAGGGACAGGTACATATTACTAAAAGAAACGTTTGCATGCTTGGCATCTGGTTTGGTGCTACTGTACCTATGAAAGTTTATATTATAGAAAAGGACGACAAATTTTGGGAGGAGAAAATGGAGATGAAATTAGTTAGGTTTTATTACGATTGCCTACTTCCAGAATTAGTTGATCCTCGGCAGTCACGAAGCATGCCCATTTGTGACGCGCCCAGTATCATAGAGGCTATGAAAGAGAGGAAAGAAAGAGCTTTACGTGTTATGAAAGAGAAGAACGCCTAATGATTTTGAAAGATACAGGTAACTTAACTACCCAGCCAGTCGATTCACGTAAACACGCCAGTCCAAAAGTCGTTTTAACTTAGGAACTTAGAAATCGCCTTTTGGTTTTCTGTTTTAAACGCACTTACTTATCTAGTCTTGGATTGTCATAAATCTTCCAATAGCTCAATTACTATACAATTTCTGAGTTACCTGGTGTAAAGAATCATAAAAATTGGTTCAAAAATACAGCGAATTGAGAATTCTCCTTTTATTAAGTCGGTTAAAAGGGCTAAATTTGCAAAAAACGAAGTGACGTCACTGCGCTACGGTTTTTATTACTTACGTGAATCGGGCAGCTGGTAACGTTTTCATTCTGATAGGTTTTGTGATAGCCATTGATTTTATCATCAAATTAGCAGAAATCAGAACTTGATCCGTAATCGAATGAAAAACCATTAGAATTTTGAACTCATATTTCGTTATTGTTTAATTACATACTTTTAATTAGTATATTAATAATTTACAAACTTCTGTTAAAATTAGTAAATAAATGAATTATTTACTAATTTTTGTACAACCCTAGCACGCTTTTGAGATAGCGAGTAATGGCGACTCATATTTGTTATTGTGTAGTAAATAAATCATTTTTATACTTGTGTTTCATTTATTGACATTTTTTTTAAAACCCTAGGATTTTTTTTAGATATCGACGAGGTGATCGTAAACAAAAAGTAAGTATTTGAGTTTACGCAATAGGCACATTTCCTTGCGTAGAGATAAACACACTTCCTACTGAATTTGCAATTATTTTATTGAATGAATATTTTACGAATTAGAATAAATTTTGGTAGTGAAATTACAAATAAATAAATAGTTGGAATTTTAGGTAAGTAGAATACAAAAATGCAGATGTCAAATGATAGAAAAACATAAAAATTGTGTCTCAACTACTCTTATTAATCTATTAAAAAGAATCAACAGCTAGTTTCCAAAAATTCAACGTTATTGTTATGCTGTAAATATTCAAGTTCAATAACAATTTCTCAACGTGGAACGTTTGTTGCAAAACATTTTGAAAATCGCGCTCTCTAGGTCATTCATCCGCCCCGTCGGATGTTACATTAAACTTTGGCGCTGCGGTCGCTCGAAATCGAGATCTCAGGCCAACAATCTACACCCTTAAGGCCCCGTTTAAATAGATAAATATCTGTAAAAAACGCGAAAATCTCAAATGTTATATCATCAATTTATCATTATTAAACCACAAAACGCACAATACACATTTTTTATAATAATCAAACGAAAACGCGACTTGTAATTCTTAAGTTCCCGCCAAAAACCCCTAATGCCCAAATGCCCAATGACAGAGTTTTAGCCATTCGAAATTCAGAGTCGCGTACACTGACGCCATCTATCAATAAATAACTTACATTACTTTTATAATACTTATACCGCCATCTACCGGTGAGTAGTACAATTAAAAATATAAACAATGGGCGGAAAAGAAGGAAAGCTACAATTTTTTTATTACCCATTTGTAATTGAAATAACATTGTAATTACTAGATAACATTGTTTAAGAAACCTTTTATTCTTTCATTCAAATTTTAAAAAGTGTATTTGACTGCACGCGGATTGCCTTTTTTTCTTTCTTAATGTTGATAAATATGTAAAATGTATAACAAAATAATGTTGACGCTCAAAATGTTAAACCTGTTGATATTAATTTTAGGAAACTTTATCATCTTTATAGATAATTTATTGCAATACTTAAAAAACAAAACAACATCGATTTTTTATAAGAAAATACCGTTTATCTCTTCAATTTCGTCACGATTCATTGTTTATGGTCATTACAACCTATTATGTATAGCGATATTAAATAAAGTAGATCCGTCGTACCGAAAGCCGGCCGGTGTGGGTGTACTTGCTACCAATTTGTTCATTCTTGATTATGTCCCTCACGAGGCAACGGTACGAACGAAACCAACTCAGTCACTGACTGCACAGCGTGTTTATCGCGCGTTGAGTCGCGACATAGAATATTCCGAGTTGCATACGATCGACCGCGTTCGAAGTTTCGAATTTTAAAATTCGATTTATTTGTTTTGTGTTAAATAACAAAATTTGAAGAGACAACGATACGAACTATTTTAATATTATTATTTTTTTAAATTGTGGCTTGTGTTTGTGAAGTGCAATTTAGTTTTTTCGATTATTTTGAATGTAACGACCTAAATAATTTAGGTCCTAAATTATCAGTTTGGAAAAATGCTCCGAATTACTTCGGCCGACTAGCTGTCTTTGAAGTTTTCGGTAAGTCTTTTATTTAATCCAATTAAGTAGCATTTTTATTTTTATATTTGAAAGTAGTTCTATATAATTAACTAAAAAAATGGTACTTATTTAAAAAAAAAATCACATGTCCATTTTCGATCATCAACCATTACCTATACAAACAAGACTTATCTGATGACGTTTTATTAAATTTGCAATACATTAAATTAATGTTACTTAATGAATGATCTAAAATAATAAGTTTCTAACTAAAATAATACAATCTTGTTTATTTTAAGTGTATAATATTTGTTTGTTTTATTGGCATTCCAATATATCTATTATATGCATATAATTCTTTAGTTATATCTACGAGCTACAACTTCCCACTCGTAGACGGTTCGTAGAGCGTCTCGTAGAATCTAGGTTCTACGAAAATTATGAAATATATAAATAGGCACTTACTTGACCATTTTTATAATAATATTTGACCGGATTTAATCATAATGGGTCCAACCCACATATATTCATGTAGTTTTAAGATGCTGGAGCATTTTTCAAAATATAAAGCAAATATAAAAACCAAAAAGTGTGATGAAGTCTTAAAAAGTTTTAAAAGCGTTTTATTTAATAAATAAGCACTATATTTTAGTTTTTTGTTATAAAATTCTTTATAATGCAGTCAATATTGAGGAATTTATTGCTAATATTTTTAAAATTCAGTTAGTGATACAATGATTTTTATTTTTATTTTTAAGTTTAAAAAACATTTTTATTTGTTAGGAATCGAACATTGTTGCTAGGGTTTGGACGTCATATACTCATTTCGATATAAAACCTCTCTATAACTGAGAATAGGACGCCTACTCAGGATGCCTACCCAGGAAACCTATTTCGTTTTTGAATAAATTTTAACACAAATAGCAAAACAATGAGTCAAAGTTCTTAACCTCATTGATAATGTTTCAATTTGCAAACGAGCCTGGCTATTATTAGATCCCTAATGGAATTATTCACACACTCAATTGCATTATTATATCTGTGTAGGCGTAATATTGCATAAACTTATAAGTATTCGTAATGAAGATGCAGAACGTGTATTTAAAAATAATAATTGTGTTAAAACCTAACAATTCAGGTATGTGCCAGTAAAACAATAGGTACAAATAATAAATAAAACAAATTAAATATGAGAGTAAACGGTATTCAATGTTCAATTTAATATTAATTTAAAACATTAATTTAAAACAATTATCGCCCTGTAACAGTTTACAAAGAAAGTTTCAAATTTTTACACGCGTATTATGTATACGTTTAAGACCCGCTTAATGTATAAATATAATCAATCTACTAGTAGGTAGGTATGTGTTAATTATTATAATTATTAACACAGTATTGATATATTATTAACACAATCAATATTAAATAATTATCGGTAGCATTTTACTTTGTTACACTTCTATTTATTGCAGCTAATAAAATCAGTCTAACTTAACTGGAGTTTATAAGTTAAATAGGTAAATCTTTCATTTTATTAATAGTCAGAGGTAAAGGTCAAATCCTAAAGTAAATAATAGTATCTTATATAAATACTTACTAGTATTAATTAAACGAAAATTCTGTCATAAATGTCTTTGTAGTATTTGCCGACTGGCCTCGTTACCCCTCTCTCACATAATACTACCTTGAAATGTTCTACATTTCCCACTTTATCATATTACCTAATGTACGTACGTGTTTCGGTAGTGAGTGACATATGCCAGAGCCTATTCCCATCCTATCCCTTCCCATTTCCCCAACCCGAAAGGGTTGATGAAATGGTTTGGACAAGGTTTGGAGATATCCAAATCCATTCTTTCATCAACAAAGTTGGGCAGCGCATCCGGGGGCGTGCCAAATTTTGCCAAATTTTGTTTGTCATTTTGCACTAATATTGGCATGTATCGCGGATGTCTGTGGGCGATAGTATCCACTTACCACCAGGTTGGCTGTACGCCCGATTGCCACCTTCTTCCTATATTAAAAATAAATAAAAAAATACACCATCTCATGTCCTCTAATGAGCGACAAGGCGACTAAAGGGAATAACAAAGTGGCTACAAGTCCTCACAAACTACACAACCTCTAAAAGAGTACACTCGCTAACCCACTTGGCCGGCGTGACATTTTAAGGCCATACATCTCTCATACACGAGATGATAAAGAGATAAATGGACGATAAAAGCGCTGTTAGAAGTGGTCTGTTCAAACTGAACACGATCTGTGGATGCAGTTTATGCTGTAACCAAAAACATGACATGACTTCTTGATAAAAAATGCTGTTAAGTAAACTTTCCTATCTCACTTGTAGACAGTGAGGGTGTAACATTTAGTACAGTATTGTCGCATATCTTATCAGTGTGCCTTGACCTTTGTCAACGTAAGCAACAATTTTACAGATAATGTAAATGACGACAGATTCCGTTCCGCAAAATATATTGCGCAAAATATTGAGTTAGGTATGTCTTGCTCATAAAAAAAAATCGATGGCAACGCCAGTCGAAAGGTGAATTTTGCTTTTTTCCGTACGTTTTATCTCTAAACCGTACGTTGTACGAGTATGCATATGCAAATATTTTCGTGTACACATGTCTAGGAGCCATTAAATTATGGCTTTAAAATTCAATGTAATGAATTCAAAGTTTAGAAAGTTACAAAGCAAGGTTTTTTTTATGGATGAAGGCGGCAGACGTCCACCTGATGGTAAGTGGATACTGTCGCCCATAGACATCCGCGATACATGCCAACATTATTCCAAAATGACAAACGTTGACAAACGCCCCCGGATGCGCTGCCTACCTTTGGATATATAGCCATGAATTTGGAGAAAGGGTTGGGAAAATGGGGAAAATAGGATGGGAGTGGGCTCTGGCACATCTCACTCACTACCGAAACACGTACGTACATTAGGGAAACAAGATAAAGTGGGAAATGGAGTACATTTCAAGGTAGTCTTCTGTGATAGAGAGGGGGTAACGTGGCCAGTCGAACGCGTCCAGCAGCTGTTGGATTTCAGCGTGCACTCTCCCCCTCAAAAATTGTGTTGATGATACATCGTCCATAAATAAAAATTATAAACGATAATGTGATGTTATATAAATTGTTATTTATTGTAACGATATAATTTAAACACAGCGTGGGATCTTGTGTGATTTATTGACTTTTCTCAGAGCCATAAACATTGATACTTAGTGTGTTATTAAAATTATTGAAATCTTAAAAAACGTTTCGGATAGCCATTTTTCGTCCATTGCTGGTCATACGTAATTACCTTGTGCATGAGGGATGTGTGGCTTTGGAACGCCACGTTCTGGCCGACTGCTTATCGAGTTATTTTTTTTTAGACGTGATGAGGTTCCTCAAGGCTGGTGGTAGCGGCTCTGTTATCCTCTAGTCTCCTTTTAAGACACCCGCGGGGAGTACGATACCCACAGGAAGAGATGAGGTCGATATCACACGATCAAAATGGTTACTTTATCGCCATCTTAAAGATATAGGCAGGTGTACAAATTTTCTACGGACCCATTTAGTCATTCACTTTTGATTTTTTTTGTTCGTCGTTCTTTGTACAGAACATCTTTCATCGTTGCCGCAAAGTATATTGTTTTATAATTACATCTTGCACAACCTCGACCACACAAGGCTTAGAGTACTTACCACTTGTTTAAATTACCAGATCAGCTCCTTATAAAGCGTTATGATAGTAGCACTTGACATAGTCGGAACAGTGATGAGAATCACTAATTGGGTCACTGGTGATTAATGTTACCAGACGTTCCGCATTGCCCAGGACTTAATCGTATTTTTAAGTGTCCCGACGTTTACGTTTCCAGATTTCGATGTGAATTAGGAAAAAAGATGGGGTATAGGATGTATAACCGGATGAAGATTTTTTTCGTCATCCCCTTTTTTTAAAAAGAAAAGTTATAACTTCTCACAATCTTTATCCAACAATATATCGTAATGTTATGTAAATTGGTTTTAATTTTCTCTGTAACCGTAACCAGCCCTTTATCTATAGTCCACTGCTAGATATGGGCCTCCTCATGCAAATTGTTTTGTGCACGAGGTATAGGTATATAGCTTTAAAACGGCAAGCTGTACAAGCGGGTTGGTGGATCCACTCTTTAAGAGGCGATGTAGTTCCTCAGAGCTTTTGGAGGCCACTTTGTTATTCCTTCCACGGGAAGAAATGGGGTTGTGCAATGGCATGCTAAAGATTGTTTTAGAATGCTAAAGCCGGCCAACATCACACGACACAAACCTAAACAAAGAAATAATAACAAAAACGACGCCGGAATCTCTTGCGTAAATTTCGAAAAGATAACGCATGATTTTCCTTTTTCTTTTATTTATTCTTTAATCCCTTTGTCCTTTAATAACTAAAAACCATCGCCCTTTCTCATAAACGCTATTGAAATTTAAACTTTGCGTAAAATTCTCTCACACTTTCTAAAATGCTTGATGTTATAATTGTTAGAAAATGACAAGAGATTTTGAGGGAACATTAAGTTTAAATAACGGTTATGAGTAAAGCGGTATGTGTGGTAACCCTACTGTCGATTATACATCACACTGTTGCACAATTTCACTATTTTCGGAGTACCAACGCGGGCTCATTAGCGCTCTTTCATCGGCTAAGTACATAATTATCAAAGCGTTAATTAAACAATGTCAAACTGGAACGGTTAATAATCCAATTTAAGCAAATTATGTGCGATCATACAGTGAAATAAAATCGACCTTTTGCCCGATTTTAACGGTAGTAAGTATAAAAATAAGGCCGATTAAAACCTTAAACAGATATAATGTCCCACAGCAGAGTAGAGTTCTTACAATCACAAGATGGGTTCACGGGTCCAGTGCGGATTGGTGGAAACGCGTTCCCGATATTTTTTTTAAATTCTCACCATTTCTTTGCGATGTTTTCCTTCCCCACCGAAATTGTGTGCATCAGTTCACCAATAATTAAATATCTACACCAGCTATTAAATTAAAAGAAAAAATGTAATAATTGAAAAGAAGAAAATGTTGACTGGAGATCATTTCTACTTTCTACCACTGAATGCCAGTGAGTTTCTTCTGAAGTGCGATTTTTTTAATAGTGAAGAAAAAACTATGACTTCAAACTGTGTCTTGAAGAAATTATTATGCAACATGGCCGTCAATGGTATGATATATACCTACTTATTTATAATTTTAATTTTATCTATGTGAAACTTGTAATAAATAAATATTCATTTTCAACTTATCATTTAAATATCTGGCCTCTGTTTTAAATCCGAATATCTAACCCTTTAAGTAACTATCAAAATAAAATTAAATAGTCAGTACCTTATGAATTGTATAAAACCATGCTTTTGTCTTACTGCTTTTTTAAAGCAGCCCACATCCGCAGCAACCTTCATTGATGTGTGCTACCAACCTCTTTGCGATCTTTACGAAATTTCATTTTGAAAGAAACTCACGAAAACATGACGTCTTGTGTTGAGGAAGTTCATTGTCTCTGTAATTAGCTGAATAAATGAAGAATTTCTTGAAGAATTCAAGAAGCAGGTTGCGCTACTCTTTTATTTATTTATAATGATTTTTACTTTACTTTTTTATTTAAATCCCTGAGCAATGAGACCTTATTGTCGGTATTAACCCATTGAATTTGGTTAAGATTTATTAAATTAAATTTTGTTGTTTCCAGACTACCTGTTTAAATAAAAACATATTTTAACTAGTGTTTAAAAAACGCTAAAACGCTCGAGATCGCGCTCGAGCCTTTTCGAGCTCGCTCGACTCGAGTCCACGTCCTAGCTCTATAATATAAATATAAAACTCGAGCTGTAATTTCAAAATCATGAATTGTTTTCTATAGTATAAAATTGATATTTTGCCGACACACCTATGGAACCCCCGCGACATACATGTGTAGCATACACACACAAGCATGCGTATACATACGCACGTTGAGAAACAATGGTCTATTATAATATAAAGAATAGGAAAATATACAAATTTCTAACAACATGGTACAACATGGTACTAAAAATGTACAAAATGTACAAAATACAACATACTTTCTAAAATCAGGGAATTTCGGTCATTGAAGCATTACTTACATACAATTGCTACCATTCTTGGGATCTTCTAGTTTACACAGATGACTAAACAATCGGCTACTTCCTAAGTCCCTAAGAATACTCAATTATACTGGCAGTGAAGTGTTAATTTGGACGCCTCCTCTCTCTCTCCATTAGAGAAGTGTCTGTTCAAAATGCTCTATTTAAAAAAAATAACCCCGAATTTTGAAATGAAATTTAAAGCTATTTTATTTTTAAACAAATTTCAGAAATGTATTAAAATAAACATGTGTTAAGTAGAACCCTTTTGATAGAAAGCACAATATTAAAATCATTTAGGCTTGTATTTGGAGAGCAGCAAAAAATACTAAATCATACAAAATAAAACTATTTTTAAATAACTGTAATACATAATTTTATACGTAAGTTCTTTTATATGCCTTATTTATATATTATGCCTTATTATTTATATATTAAAAGACCAGCTGTTGCCCGCGACTTTGTTCGCGTGGTCTTCAAGTACTAATTCAGAAACCTTCGCGGACGTGCGCATAACAACTCACCAAAATTTCATCGCAATCGGATGAGTGCTATAGGAACGCACACGGAACAAACAAAGAAATATTCATTTTTATATATATATATATAGAAGACACTTCTTTTATATACCTACTGTGTAGATATATAGATAGAAAATACTTTATTGTATACAATTGCATTAAAACAGTTATTTGAGAAACAAATTAAAAATATTATTGTATGGAAAATAGTTCGCATTCCATATTGAATGCATACTCACACAATTTTCACGATAGTTGTGATATGTTTCAATCGATACTAAGAATTGTACTGTAACCGTTTGGATTTTGTTATATGTATTTCATTTGTTAAATTTGAAATGTTACAAGTCATAGGTAAATAAGAACAAAAGTGTTCTCTATGAGGTCAATGTTGACATGTTATTGATAAATTACCAAAAAATTACAAACAAATTACAGAACTTTACTCGTAGTATGATTTACTCCAATTTTATACATCGAGAACGTAAATCACGTTCATGATTTGATTGCAACACCGCTAATATATTATTGAAAACCTTACGTAACATGAAGGGTTATCTAGAAAGTATATGCTACGATTTTAACAAGCAAGACGCTGGCTGTCTGTCAACTGAAACGTTCCGGGTTCGATTTCCGCGTTGGGATTGTGCATAATAAGTATTTATGGCTTGCATGACCACATAGTAATAATAGCCTAGTTTGTCGTGGACACTATTGTAGTTTAGCATAGACATAAATAAAATAGAACGGGCGAAACGACTGACTCTAAAGAGCGATTCAACTCTGTCTAGTTCACTAACCATAAACTAAAATAAATGTTACTGTTATTTATATATTTAAAATTCGTAATACGCCAAGTCAGGCCGCTTGGTATTTTAAAGCCATACATCCTCCATGAACATGATAATGTACATTGGGAGGTCCATGTCCAGCAGTGAATGATATAAGGGCTGGTTGCGATATTACCAGGAAACTCAGTATGGGACGCTCTCCAGTTACATGGACCGACCATTTGAAGAGGTTTGTCGAGAGTGGCTGGATGAGAAGGACAGAAAATCATGTGTGATGGCGAACCTTGCGAGAAGCCTGTTTATTCAACAATGGAGAAACAGGCTGATGATATAGTATAGCATGTAAGCCCGCAATTACTAAGAGCGGCAACATTGTTTTCCCTCTCTCTCTACAATCGGTCCCTCGATGTAGAACGTAGAAGATCGTAAAACCTCTTCCTTGTGCTGCAGTCTTTTGTGTTATAAAACGCCTTGTCCACCAGAAGGTTAAGAATGCGCATTTTTAAATTATTATAATAAAATTAACTATTTTTCAATATTTGAATTTCGATTAAAACTCTTCTATTAAGATCGATAGTCCGTTAAGTCCTTTAAATTAAATAGTGGTTAAATCTATTGAATTGATCGATTAAATAAATTTACAATTCAAATGTTACTAAAGCTACTTGTCTGGAGTAAATTAAATATCTACTAAAATACTAGCTGACAAAGTGTTGTTTTGTAAAGGTCTTGCATTTCGTAGCTTTGCCTTCCTTAATTACAAACTCGCTTACCTTGTACAAATAAACATATCACTCAATGTGTATAATTTATACATCCGTTCATTAATCTGTGAATGCATTCACACGATTCATCTAATGGCTACTTGGTCATTGATTTAGAAACATAATGATGGAGGCTTATGGTTTCATGTGAAAATAGAAATAACATTTTATCTCTCTATTTTTATTTTGTTATACATGAAACAACAGCATAAAATAGGTTCTAAGCTTAAGAAGACAGATTATTAATTACGATAAAGATAATAATGCTTTTACCTATTTGATATTTTTTAATAATATCTGAGAAAATTAATAAGAATAAAAAATAAACACATACAATTTCATAATAAATAATAATTAAACTAATTGTACTAAATGTAAAGTATATAATTAATATATATTATAGAGTCTATGTATACCTATTCTAAAATTTGCACGCCATTGTATACAAGTAGTAGATACTTGTATAAAGGTAATTCTCAGCCCTTTAGTCACCAATAAACTCGGCACATCGCTAGGTCCTAAACCCTTTTCATATTAGAAAGGCATGGACTTAGAATTTCGATACCAAAATCAAGTATTAACCGTATATATTAATTGATCTTCCGGGCTACTTGGCCGAGGTCTTCTGGAATTTCTTCTCTTTCTTCCAAACGTTTCGTAAAAAACTGCGGTTGACATCTTCAGCGGCGACTGCGTTCACTTTCGGAGAGATGTTATCTCTTCGGCTTCTCGAGCGCAACTGACTCGACGACAGTGGCGCACCGGTATTTATAGTGGGCGAGGGTAGTTGTGATTGCGAGTGTACCGACGCACCGATATTTATAGTGGGCGAGGGTAGTTGTGATTGTGTGTGTACCGAGTCTGTTTTTGTCCCCCCCTCTCGTCTCTCTTCCCCGTGAACTTGATGTCTTCGGAGTGCTGGATACCAGATATTACGAAGTCTTAGATTCTCTTCTTTTTTGTTAAAATTGTTGGGATGCTTGTAGATTTCAATAGCTTCCCTATTGAGACGGGAATAATAATGATTCCCGGTTGACAAGATCTTTGTGTCCCTGAAGCAGATTTCGGGGTCCCCATCCGACAAGGCATGTTTAGCTACGGCCGACTTCTCAGTCTTTCCTCTTTGACAATTGCCTTTATGTTCTTTAATGCGGGTATTGACACTCCGTTTTGTAGTGCCAATATACACTGACCCACAGGAGCATGTTATTTTATATACTCCAGTCGAGGACAACGGATCTCTGGGATCTTTGACTGATCTGATGATATTTCTGAGTTGGCTCGTAGGCTTGAAAATGGTCTTCACGTTTTTCTTTTGTAAGATCTTGCTGATGCTATCTGTTACGCCCTTTAAGTAATGTAAGAACGCCCTGCTCCTCTTTTTGGTTTTTGCACCCTCTTGATTTCGGAGACCGTGTATCCGTTGCTTTGAAAGGCTTGGTTTAAATGTATCACTTCCGATTGTAGATGTATCGGTTCGCAGATTCGTTTCGCCCGGTTCATCAGCGTCTTCATCATTGCTCTCTTTTGTTTAGGATGATGATTGGAATCTTTATGTAGATATCTGTCGGTGTGGGTGGGCTTGCGGTAAACTTCGCTCTGATTACGTGGCGTTATATCGATTTAATTGATTTACAGCTCCCAGTGCATCGCACACGTCCTGCTCCTGGCCTAAAAATAGGACATTAAACGTAAACATCTAGTACATTGAAGACATTCTGTTACGACTTCATTCACGACACAACGATCTTATAAAAAAAGGCAGATCCCTACACGCGTCTGCCGGGAACCCTTGTTATACTTGATATACTCGTATGAATGTAGAATCCCAGGTCTATGGTAGAAAAGGTAGATTTCAAGTAGATTTTACTATTTTCTATATATTTTCGAAAGAAAATATTTAGAGAGAAACTGTAGAGCTTAAAAGCTTTATCCAACAATAAACCGTTTATACTTCTATACATATACAATGTGCTATTGAAACGCAAAAGTTGAAAATAGATTGCTTAGTAGCGAGTGTATAATCGATTCTACCATTTTTTACAATTTCTTTTTCATAACTTATTGTTAATTTCTAGTATATATTTAATTCTACGCACAATTGCACTCTACGCATATCGCGAACGCCGCGCCCGGTCATTACCCTGTACTGAGTATTGAGCGCTATGAACGTTTTAAATATAACAACAAAACTTTACATGTTTATAATTTTTGATTTTAACGATAAAAAAAAAATATTTTTTTCTACAACATGTCAATTAACTCAGAATCATGAGTGTTGTAAAAAAGTTTGTAAACTTTTGTACCTATAAAGTTCATATTTGTTACTCTAACTGATTAAACAAGTTTGTTTACAACGTTGTAATTGCAGTTGGTGTCATCAAGCCGGATATTGATTATCTTGATAATAAGCTGCAAAGGAGATTGTATTTGGTCCAATGTTCGATTAGTCAGTACCTGCTATACAATTGTGACACCTACGCAAAATACTTCTGTTTAGCAGCTGTTCTACCAGCATTAATCAATCAGACAGTTGAGTAATCGACTATTTCAACATCAACCTATAAAATCCTAATGCACAGACTTCCCGTTGTAGCCATAAGGGGTCTACAGGCATTAAAACGTCGCACTGGCCATTGGCGACCAGCTAAATCCTAAACACTAATCAGTTTTGAGTTCTTCACGGATTGAAATGACCTTTACTGCAAAAATAGCTGCAACTAACAATGTTATGTTTTTATCTACGACTATTTTCCGAACTTAATATTTTCCCATAAAAAAATTTCAGTGACTAATTTAATCAAATTTAATTTAATTTAACTTCACCATCTCTAAAAGATTGGACTCGTCAACCAGTTTGAAAAACAGATTTCTAAGCGTAAGTCTATTGAGATGTGCAACACACAAACATACATATAGATTTTTCAACATGAAACCTGGTATAGACCTCGCATGTATTATAATGCGAGCTCTAAGTCAGGTATAATGTTTGATTCGCAAGTGTAACTAATCGATTAAGTTCATGTAGACACGCTATCAGCGAACAGCGAAAATGCAGAAAGATAGGGTAAAGCCACCAAAGAGTACGCACTTTTTAAACATTTATTTTTAGAAAAATCAACTTTGACATTACACTTTGTCCTTCTTACTTTAATTAAACTTTGGTCCCTTAGGAACATTTATGAAAAAATAAAACATAAGTAACAATCTCAGGTAATACAAAAATGTCTTAAACTTAGAACTTGTCCCATGCGCACTCTTTGGGTGCTATGTAACAAAGAGTACGCGGTGAAAACCTTCCATAGAAGCTAAGAGTGCGCGTGAGACAGAAGTGAGATCTTCAGCCCCGGCAACTGTCACAGGTGAAGGTCCCAAGCCCGATATAGTCTGTGCACTCATCATGCCACCAGGCTTCACACTTATTACACTGGATCCAGTCTTCGTGGGGTGGTTCAACGTATTGTTCAAGGCAAAGAGGGCATCTAATTATTTCTCTTCCAGTACTTGTATTCAAACATCGTGGAGTATTTTTAGCCGTTTTATTTTTCTTATTTGTTGCTTTCTTACTTTTATTCCTTTCTTCTTTCTTCTTTTCTTCTTCTTTGAGTTGGTTTTTATACGGTGAGCTTGTTAAAATCTCAGATTTCTTGCGTTTCAGATTTCTCTTTGTTTGATGGGTTGCCTTTGGTAAAGGTCGAAAATCGGAAGCTTTAATAAATCCCGATGTGGATGGTGTAGGCTCAACGGTAGACACAGTTTGAAAAACATCAACTAATGCAGGGAGGTCTGGAGTCTTTTGAGTGTGACGTAGTTCTTCAGTGCCTATAAAAGTCGATGTTTCTATCAACGATTGTGACGACTGTGTTTCAGAAGCTTGTATACTATTTGTTTCAGTCTGCGTTGTTTCAATAGCTTGAAGATCAGATGTTTCAGAAATTTGAACAACAGAACTTGTTGTCTCAGGCTCAGAGATACGATCAATAGGAGGAACTTGATTTTCAATTGTATCTGCTGGTAAATACGGACGATCAGTTACGTCTGCTGGGGCGAAATCTTCATCTGTAAACAGTTGGTCATTAAATGGCCAGATACCGCAGGTTTCAAAGGACTTTCTTGCTCGTTCTACTGAAGCAACCTTTGAGTATGCTGTGCCAAATAACCGGGCAACTTGGAACTGTGTAATAACACGCCCAGGATTTGAAACTTGCCAGTTATCGCAGGCAACAGCATACGCTTTTTTTAGGGGCCCAAAGAAGCCTGTATCCAGTGATTGCATACGATGACTCGTGTGTGGCGCTAAACTCAAAAGAACTACTCCATTTTCACACGCTAGTTCTATTGCAGCTAAACTCAAATGTGATGAATGGTTATCCAGAACCAATAGAACAGGCGTGTCTTTGGATGATCTAACCATCGTGATGAAATGCTTGAGCCACAGTAGAAACAAATCGGAATTCATGTACCCAGAATCCGATACAAGTAGCAACGAGTCTTCTGGAGCTCCGTCAATCAACTCTTGTTTTTGTCGCTTCCTAGGAAAAATTAATGCTGGTGGTACAAATGATCCAGTAGCGCTCATGCAGCAGACAGCTGTCACTGTTTGCCCTCTTTCCGCAGACACTATTTTGCCGACTATCTTCTTCCCTTTCTTTGCATAAACTTTGGGTAGTTTATTTGGGACCGTTTGTAGCCCAGTTTCGTCCATATTATAAATTTGTCTGCCAACAAATTTGTATTCAATCATGACCTCTTTGAGATTCATATAAAACCTTTGTACTTGGACACGGTTAAAGCCAGCAGCACGTGCCAAACTGGTTTTTTCTGGCTGGCGTAGACTGAGCTGATGTTTTCTCGCAAAATTTTCCACCCATTGTTTACTGGCTTGTTTCTTTTCTCGATTAAATCTATGATCAAGATTATTCTTCTCTGCAAGATCGTATGCAATTCTTCCAAATTCTTTCTTTGTTAGTCCATAGAAACATGCATCTAATTTCCTGCAATGGTCTGCCAAGCAATTTTCTAAATCGGTGTTAAACACGCTCTTAAATCTGCCGAGGGACGCAGGAACGGTGTCTGCTTTTAATCTTTTTCTTAATGTTGCTTCCGAAATATTTAATGATTCCGCAATAGATCTCTTGCTTTGACCCCTTGCTATTTTTTCTTTCACTTCTTTTAGAATTTGCTCAGTGAAGACTAACTTCCTGTCGGATTTTCTTTTATATTTACCCATGATGTCAATCCTGTAAAATAATCAAGAAAAATAAACTCATAAAAACTATTACAACCTGTTAATTTTTACTTCATACAAGCTAAGAGTACGCGTGCGCACTCTTTGGGTGCGTACTGTTACCTAATGTGTGTGTTGGGCTAAGACCATAAAATTCTTTAAAAATAATTAAAATGGCGTCATAACCTCTCAATAAAAATGAAATTTAGAACATAAATTACAAGTTTAATAACATTCGTTGGTTGTGTATTAATCACAAACCTTACAAAGCGTGTTTTAAATTGGTGAAAAATTAGATCAAATACATTTAAAATCTATTATTACATATAAAATTATAAATAAATACCTTAACGAAGAAAGTAGTCGTCCAACAGCTTGACAAGTCAAACTTCACTGATTGGTTAAACAGTGTTGCCAATATAACAAACAAAAGTACAAATTTGAGGCACCGCGTACTCTTTGGTAGCGCGTACTCTTTGGTGGCTCTACCCTATACAGTATTTCATGTTACCTGGCCCGTTATGGGCTGATATCTTCCTCACAAATTAATATAATAACTTCTAATTAGAATACTTTAGATTATTTAGTCTATTTATTATTAATATATTCGCAACCGAGAACTTTTAAATCTTACAAAAATTTAATGCCTTCGATAAGTGATTCACGCGGCTTGGAATTTTGAACATAGGCGCCTAGAATAGGCCCTCAGACCTAGAATTGTACAATAATTCTTACAATAATTCCGCTGAACCAACGCCATTATTAAAAAAAAAAGCATCGTCGCGAGGTATTTTCAAGAGACTGCTTTAAGAACACCTTGTTGAAGCAAACACTGTATCTTTTATGCGGTATATTTCTTTATGCATAAGTTATACATGCATTATTCCTAAGATATATATATTTTTATATGTATAATTGTATGTAGTTTATGTAAATATTAGTATGTATATGTGTATTATATTTATATTTTGATGTTTACTTACACTGGTACTTTTTTCTATCTTCTATATTTGTTACATTTATTTACTCCCCTACCATTTCATATCCTACATAGCCTAAAGGTTGACTGACAGATACCATAATGCTGTAAGTCAGCCTTCTGTAAGAATAAATAAAGAAATAAAATAAATTCAATACACTTTATAAGCGAACACGAACATTGCGCAATCCGTAATTGTGATTTCACTGAAATTTCATAGATTTTTCGAAACTTTCCTGCAAGCACCAAATAAATATAAACATTTGCTACACCACAATCTAGTAAGAGACCTTTAAATGCTCGAGGAAAGTGCCACAACTCAACACTCCATCTCCAACACTCATCACCACAAATAAATGACCGCTGACTCGTGTCTACAATTAAAAATAATGATTTAACTCCCATTGCGGGAGATAGAGTTATTAAATAAACCCGTGACGGACGGACAGTCATTGCTCGGCTATTATTATGTTTGATTAATAGATGGTATGAAACGCAACGGATGAGAGGTAATCGTTGGATATTTTCTGTCGTGGATAATCTCAAGTCAGTATAATTGTTGAAGAAATTAAAATGTATGGCTTCGATGTATGTAGATAGCTCTACCAGATTTATTTACATATTTTGTAATGTCTGAAACTGAATTGTCAAAATAGTAACAGTAATTCATAGAGCAAAACTAGTTTTTTTTTTAAAGAAAGAAGTTGGCAGATGAGCACACAGTCCACCTGCTGGTAAGTGGATGCGATCGCCCGTGGACATCCGCGGTACATGCCAACATCAGTCCAGAATGACAAACTTTGGGAATGCAGCGTGCACCCTCCCCCTCCTTACTACTGTATGCAGTAAATAAGCATATAGGAGTTCGACACAATCGGGCTTTGTTCTTTTTAATAATTTATCTATATATATATATATATATATATATATATATATATATATATATATATATATATATATATATATATATATATATATATATATATATATATATATATATATATATATATATATATATATATATATATATATATAAATGGATGTTTCTTTATTTCTTTGAACACTACGCGAACGAAGTCGCGGGCAACAGCTAGTTTTTTATAACTATTCATACTTATCAAATGTGAGTATATTACCGACATTCTCTTATGATATGACTTGGAATCGATCAATTAAACACAAAAGTCGTACCTATAAAATTTGGTAAAACCTTGTAAAATGTTATCCCCCTCGTAAAGCCTTTTAGGACCTAATTGTAAATCACTAAAATTTAATGAATATTGGAAGAATGTAAAATCTAGACTTCAACTCGACTTATTTACATTGTAACTGTGATTTTCAAATCGTGTTTTGCTTGCCAGCTATTAAATTTGACAATCCATATACCTAGACATACTTCAACAACACCATTAATATTTTATTCGTAGTACCACATAGTAAACTGTTGGGAGTACACTTGGGAATAACATACTTAGACGATTTACTTGGCGCCGCGCGGCGTCTTTTGCGACCCAACAAAATTATACTTGAATAACCAAAACCCTTATACCTACCATACATAAGATCTATTATGATTCACTTCAAATGTGAAAGTAAACTTGTTAAACACAAATAGATGAACAAATTATATTTTGCGGTTGGTAATACTTTATTAGATTGGATTTAAAGTGAAAACCCTTTGGTTGAACTGTAAATAAGTACATAATTGGCCTTAACGACTCTATAATAAAATTTGTGCATTTAACTCGTTGCCATGGCAACGAGTGGCGTGTTTTGAATAACTATTTGTTTTGTTTTAAAGTTAATACTTTCATCAAACAACTAACTGGTACTTGAGAGCAACATTGTTTCAGATATTTTATGTATATTGCCTTCATGTTATAACTGTAAATACATTCATTAGGAATCTGTAGCCGGTAAATAGGTAGTAATCAAGTAATCGACTTTGTCAAGAACTCGTTTACATCGTCTGGTACAATTCAAATGAGGTCAGTTTTACGAATTTTTAAATTTTAAACTTAAATCTACATGAAATTCTGCAAAATATTTACTGCCATAATTTTTGTCCTTTACCGAACTTCTTGGTACTAAATCGCTAAGGCCAGTAGGCCGCTAATACCAGCCTATGTTTCTCCACTGCTCGATATAAGCCTCTTCCAAAGCCCTCCGCTACACACGACCTTCGGCTCTTCTCACCTAACCATCACCGACGATCTGTTTCAAGTCGTCCGCCCACCTGGGTGTTGAGGGCGTCCCACACTGCGCTTCCCGGTACGTGGCCTCCATTCAAGGACTCGTCTATCCCGACGGTTTTCGGTCTTGAGGTTGACCATCCGCTATCTATCATACGATCCGTAAGAATTTGCCAAACTGCACACAACACTGCACACTGCACTGCGCTAAACTTTTCAGTGTCAAATATATTAGGTACTTATATTAATTTCTGTTGTGAACATTACAAAATTAAGTAAATATTATAGGTACCTATACATATTATACTAATATTATAGGTATATTATACTAATAATAAACAAACAAATAATCAATCAATAATATTAATACCTAATAAGAATATTGTCTATTTTAATATAAAAAATGCAACATAAAATATTTAAAATTTAATAATTTGAAAATAAATAATACAAGGATATGACAGGATTAATTGTATTTCAATGTAACTTCGTTGTTTGGAAATAAAAGATTTATTTATTTATATATTATACTTATCTCACGGCTTGAGAAGCGCTTGTTTGCACTTGGAATTCATTTTATTCTATACAACTAGAAATATTTATATAAAAACCACACGCTATTTTAAATGTAGACAGTATAATTTTTCTGATTTTAGTACAATTATTTACTATTATTAATATAAATATTAAAAATTGTCACTTGTCACTTGAGGTGAGGGAAAACATAGTGAGGAAACCCGCGCATGCTTCAGAAATAAAAAATCTGGAACATGTGATCCACCAATCTGCACTGGGCCTGCGTGGTGGATTACGGCCCAAAACCCCCCGTGATTTACTAGAGGAGGCCTGTTGTCTTGCAGTGGATTATTATTTATTATTATAGGCTGATACAAGTAGAATTAATGAAAGTAAATATGTTAATTAATTATAAATATGATATTAATAATAAGTAATTTTAAATATGAAAGTTGATTTGTTTGTAATTCCCCACAAAAATCACTACCAAATTTGGCATACAAATACTTTATGGGATGAATTAACATATGGGTTTTCGTTAATCCAAATTCCATTCCAGTTTATCATATTTTTTTCGAAAATGTTGATTGACAATTGACTGATACATTTTATGGATCAGCGCTCGATGCATTCTCATAACAATTTCAAAATCCGTCCACCGCTAGTCGTGTTCGAAAGAGAACAAATTTTAACATCGCGACCACAATGCAGGCCCTATAAATAACCTGGTGTCGTACAAAACGGCCACTGTTCAAGCGGCATTACACGCCTACGATGAACGCCGTATATCATTTTTGGTATTGTGTTGTGATGCTGTCTAGTGAGTTATGTTCCTCAAAGTACATTTTAATTCATATCTAATCATCTCATATCTACTTTGAGGTAACTGAAGGACAAGATACTATTTAAGGGAAGTGTTTCTTCCATAAAGGGTAACATTTTTTTGGATCTACAATTATGAATTACAATAAATTATGAATCTAGTTATTTTATGTCATTTTCTATCCATAAATTTTATAAATTATTTTTACATTTTTATTTAAGAAATTGTACTATTTTTGTTTATTGTACATTATGGTAAAAAGGCGAGCTTAATGCTATAAGGCATTCTCTACCAGCTAGTCTTTGGGTTGATCGAAAAATACACGAGGAGGTGCGATGAGAGGTATTAATTATAATTTAAACGACAAACAGGATAAATAATTTACAATATGCTTACATATATGTATATACACCATATATATCATAATAAATACATACACATATATCTAAATATAAATTATGAAGTATATTTTTGATGTTTTTGTAGTGTATTTGAAAGAATTTATTAAAGAACTTGTTTTCAATTGACATCATTATACGACTATATCGCCGTAAATTAAATTCTCTAAATTTATTAAGATATTTTTTATCCTAAATCTAAATTCGGTTTTCTCCAAACTTGTTTTTTCAACATCGACCTACAACAATGTTTATCTATAATACCTACAACAATACCTACCTACTTATTAAACTATCTGTTGGGACGTGAAGCCAAATTTGCGGGAACCCAGAGCGATCGGCCAAAGAAAAAAGTAGAAAATGACGTTTCGATATATATTGTCGGTGGTAACGTAGGTACTTGCTGTATTAGAAAGGAACTGTGTAAAAATAATGAAATTGTAATGAAAAGGAAGTGAACTAATGTCAAAAGTGTTGTTTGAATAATAAGTCCACTACTATCACTGAGTGTATTTTATTAAAAACCCCACAAAAGCCCAGCTGCTGCGACGACCTCAAGGGACCTGGGACACCGCCCACGACGACCTTAGCAGGCCTCAGGACCCCGCAAACTCAACACTATCTTTTATTTTATCCACTCAGGCACAATGTACCCTTAACTCAGAATCATACTGATGGCCAGTTAAGGACAACATATTTATACGTGACATAGTTATCTCTATACTAACTTGCACGATTCGCTATGCTATACATATTATATTATCAACAATATCTACATCGCATGCAACTAAACTCGCGCGCATCTGTAACTACAGAGGAGTGTTGACATTCGTGCTGCCTTCAAAGAAAAAAACTTGCAACTGTACCTTCAAACATAAGAGTCAACTATATACATGCATATCTTATGCATAATAAGTATAGCATCGCACCTCGTCCTAGATAGTAATATCCTCGTCCTCATTTATAGTCACGTCCTCAAGAGCCACCTCAAATGAGATCTCTCAAAGTCCCGACCCTATTTCAATGCGTGTTCCACGGTCATCTTAATTATTCCAGGCAACACCCACTTTTATAGCGCGATTTAAGTGATGCAAGTTAATGCTTAACCGTGTGAATTAAACTGAGAGAGATTAAATTGTACTTTTAGTTCATTAAATTACCAACATTAATGTAGTTAAGCTAATTCGGAGATTGGAGATAGAAATTAGCTTTAATTAGTGTTATTATTTAAAAAAAATGATCTATTTAAATAAATAAAAAAATTAAATAAATAAATAAATAAAATATAGAATAATTAAATGATATAAAATGAAAATTTTTTTTGCAATTAACATATTTTTATCTGAGTTTTACCAAATTTACAGAATAGGTACAATGTAATGCAACCAGTCCCTTCAGTATCCACTGCTGAACATGAGGTTCCTCATGCACATTGACTTCTGTATGAGAGATGAACGGCCTTAAAACGCCACGCTGGTATGGATGGGATGTATGGCCTTAAACGTCCCTTCTGGTAGAGATGACTCATTTCTTTTTACATTCGTCCCATTCAGAGTTATGAGCAGAATCCAAGGTTCGATTCGGTTAGGCTTGTAGGGGGAGAGTGCACTCTGCATTCCCACAGCCGCTGGACGCTGTAAGTGTACTGCATGTTCCTACTTTATCGTATTTCCCCAATGTGCGTGGGTGACACTGAAAGTTTTTAGAATCTCAAAACTAAAATCAGATATAAAGATGGATGTTGTTTTATTGCCTTTCGAAGTATTCTCAGCGATATCCGATACTGTTTTTATGCGATGAAACCATGCAAAGCTGCAAAGGCAGGCAGCGCATTCGGGGGCATGCCAAAGTTTACCATTATGGACTAATGTTAGCATGTATCGCCGATGTCTATGGACGATAGTACCCACATAACATGCTGACTTTTCTCTATAAAAAAAAATACACCTGTATATTGAGCATATTGTAATCTAGTATTGTTAGCAGCACGACACGTTACGACCACACACGACGATTGTTGGTATATTGGAATATCGATATCCTGCCTGAATGGATTACTTCCACAGACGGTAATCATTATCCCGTTCGAAACTATTGAATAGGACCGGAACTACAAATAAAAGCGGTCTAAAAGAATATAATCACTCCTTAATACGGAGTTGTGACGCAAGAAAACTAAGAAGTGCAGTACGAGACAGCGCCGGAGTGCGGTTTCAAGAATTTTATAGCGATGTGAAAAAAAAGAAACGTTTGGTTGATAGATACTCCTCGATAATTTTAATTTACATTTATTATTGTAAATTGATATACCACTTTTCTATAAAATATTTTAAGTAAAACAAATCAGACAACAAAATTAAAGCTATTACTCAAACCTCAATCGCACTCGCACGCTGCCGTGTACTGTAGGTAGGTACTCGTAGTTAAGTTAGACTTAGATCTCAAAGTAGATAGGCGCGGCTGCAACTTTACCAAATATGCAACTGTTTCCACTGAATGTTTTACCGCAGATACCAACCTACTACGATGCCAGCCTTTTTATTAAACATCCCACTTCATAGCTGTCATTCAGCCTGTCAGTACATGAACCATTGTTGTATGGTACACGTGCTGCAATACAAATCAGCATAATTGTTTTTTATATTTTGTTTATATTCTATGTGTAGATACTAACTATAGGCTAAGAATTTTTTAATTAAGTTAGTACTAACAATAAATTATGATAAAAATATTATGATCCTGCGTTGTTCGAAATAAAGAGAATAATTAAAAAATAAATTAAAATAACACAGGTGTCCTTTCGGACCATACTCCAGCGCGCTCCATTCTCCATTTTTTTTTATTCTGAAATATTCAGGTTTCCTCACGTTGTTTTATACAGATACGAGTATAAAACACAATCGTATCCTAGAAATAGTGCTGTAAAGTAAATCAATTCGTCGTTCCATTTCAAACAGTTACACAAAAGAGTACAAACATATTTTGTTTACAAATATATCTTAAATTTAGGACGAAATCTTAACCATATTTTTACGGTTGTCTCGGCTGTCATTTAAATAAGCAACATGATTTGAAAATAACGGTTGTCGATCCACTTGACAACAATCGAAATGAATTCACGAAATAACGTCATCAGTCGATCTATTCATACTTATGAATAGAATAGATTTAGTATGATGCCTATTGATAGGTAAAATAGAAGTTAAAAATTTACTCAATCAGAGAATAAGTGACAAGAGTTACAATAAAAATAAAGACATATTTATCATGGAAATCCAAACACGAAATATTATACGTATCCTACTACATAATACATATAATACTCATTGTCTGGGATAATAACTGACCTATATGTCTATATGTGAATCTGTCCTACAAACAACCATGAAAGTAATGTTTACAAATGATTTAAAAAAAGTGCTATGCTAACAAATTACATAATTGATTCTTAACCACGGAATTCGTTCGTGTCCACGGGAATTTTGTAAATGATCCTAGGTATATAACGTAGTATAGCCTTAGTATAGCCTACCTATATCAAAATCCAAGTCATCTATCTATATATATAAAAATGGATGTTGGTATATCTGATGTTAATAGACTTCGACACCGTTTGACCGATCACCATGAAAGTTGGCACATGTATGTATTTTTTCATGGAGAATATTTTCGAGCTATCGACTTTGTAACTCCCCACTAAATGGCGCTGCAGTACATCAACTTTTATGGCAGGACAACGTCTGCCGGGTTTTGCTAGTAAACTATATAATAAAACCAGGTAAACTAAATTTCATTAAAATTATGACTTGGTTTTGAGGTGATACGTGCACAGATAAATAGTCAAACAGACAGACAAAAATTAATAAAATGTTCTTTTGGTCTGTATAGCATTTTGAAAAAATATGTGATGAAAACAATGAAGTCAATGAAACAATGATACTTTAATCATTGCTACAACAGCCATAATAGATATAACACATTGACCATAGCAGATACAGATACAATAACTAGCAATATCTTGTTAAATTTAACCTAAACCCGAGATAAAAAAGGGAATATTTCTGTGCCGCAGCAAGGAAATGGTTACTTAGCTCTGTCCATCATTTCTTGTACAATCATTACTTCGTATGTAGAGATTAAAAATATAAACAATTTAGAAACTGATCCTCTTAAAAAGTATCTAACTGCCTACTTAAAATTGCGATGTAGTCGGACTTCCCTCAGTTAAGAGGGAGGACAGTGAATACTGAACGAAAGGCAGGTGCGTGCAGAAACGTGGGCGTAGATAAATAAGTACGTGGAGATATTTGTTCCAATATTGGGTCCAATATTTGATGTATAATTAGCAATTATAATGCTTCAATTGTGTTTTATTCTTTTATCTTAGAAAAGACGTAGACCATATTTATATTATAAATAGACCGTGTATCGATTGGCTTAAGAATAGCACCACCCCATCGGTTACCGTGGGTGTGAAGAGTTACACCACCTCTAAAAGGGTAGACTCGCCTACCCGATTGGCCATACATCCCTCATGGGCCAGGCTATTGCCTGCATGAGGAGGCCTATATTCACCAGTTTTACACAAAGAGGGTTAATTGAGTACGGTTACAATTATGCATATTAATGTTAACCACTAAATAATTACTTAGTAAATTTAATTATTATATTATTTCCCGTTAATTATATAACTAGCTTTGCCGGCGGTTTTTCTTGTCGAGAGCCGACAGCTTATGAAATCATTAAATTTTTAAACTACTTATCCGATTTTGATAAAAAAACACATAAAACCTCCCGGGAGAAATATCCTAAATATCAGTGAGTACCACAACATTTTTTTTATTTATTACAAAAAGCTGAAACTAAAATTCTATTTACTCTAAAATTCAAAAATTAATGACCATCAACGACTCAGAAATCTGACTTATGTTCCGAACATTAGCACGGACAAAAAGACAGAGACAAGTGTTGTCTTTTATATAACTGTATGGAAATAGTCATTACATTATTATGCCATTATTTATGTAAGATTTTTCTTCGTATTACAATCATTTGAGCAAATATTCAAGCCAACTGGCAACGTTTGGTTTAACACAATGAAAGAAACTACTAGCTGACAGTCAACCGTCGGTTCATGGTTTATTCATAATTCGAATTCGTTCCGTTGCTTTTTATAAGAGTACGTTTGTACGGTTTTTACAATAACAATATCAAGTGTAGTCAACAACTGTAAAATATGATGATACGCGTGAAATTTTATTAACAAGACAAAAAATTCTTATGGTAAATCTCAATCTCTCTATTTCTGAACTACTTAAATACCTATTTCATTTTTTTGTTTGCATAAATAAGTTTAATTAATTTTTAGAATAAGACATTGTCACGTTATTGCGATCACTTGTGTGTATCTATCTATCTATTACACTAAAATTGACACATTTTTAAAATAATGTGTGTGATGCTGATGACCAGAATGCACAGCAGCCAGAAAGTTTCCCGGGAGCGCGTTGAGACAATAAAACACGGTCTCACTCTTGTACGTTTATTTGGGAATTATTAACTAAAACATTACACTTTATCTTAAACAATTTAAGAAAATTATACCATAGCGCGTTGTAGCGGACGGGGCAGCAACATCTATCGGCGAATGAAAAGATACACATTAGGTAGGTAGGTACCAAACATTACCTATCGTTTGTTCTATGGAATCATACAATGTGCTTGTTACGTAAGACTTTGGTAGGTATATTTTTACAAAATGGGTCTACATTTTGCATTGCGTTATGGAAAAAAATAGATTTTTGATAGTTTGATAGTTTTGAATGAAATATTCATTTTTAAAGGAACTAACTAAAACTTTTTCCGAACTTAAACTAAAAAGTTTTTTCCGAAAAATATAGGGTCTTGAGAAACTTATTGATTTTTGAAGTTTATTCCTTTATAAATACAAAACACTAAAATATATTCATATTTTTTTACAATTTAGGCAATCGTTTGTAAAACCAGATTGTAACAGAAAGAAACTGTTAATTGTTTAGTGGTGGAGTTCTACTAACATGAGAAGATGGAAGATGATATGTGGTGGCGAGCCTTAGTACAGGCATAAAATTATTCGAATGTTTGTTATTAAATAATATAAATAGTCGTAGTATTATTTATTATGGTTGTGGTAGAGGGCAAAATTCAGCAGTGCAGAGCTGATGGCATGGTATGGTATTAAGGAGTTTAGGAGTTTCCGTTGGGATGGTTATGTACTCTAGTTATTGTCAAACTTATTTAACCTTCAAAAAATATTAAAGCCACAAGAACAAAAAACATCCTTGTAAGCGTTACCGTTATTAGCAATTAGACGTTAATAACACGTTATAACGAATTGTAGCGTATTGACAGTAAAGTGTTAAACCGTTTAGAAACCCGTTATTACAATCGAAGCGTAACGTAGCGTATGAATTATTACTTGTTGAACTATCAGATAGCGTGGGCAAGATAATAAATCAAAAAGAATCACATGGTTGATTGGCCGGAGAAATCAATGAGACTGGAAAAAATCAATGAAGAATGTAGGAATTATTATCGATAAATATTGTTATTATTTAAGTAAAATAAAAAAAAAAAAAAATTCGGTACTTACCTACTAGTGGACTCTGAAATCATCTTTACAAAATATAATTAAGTTATTTTTATGAAAAAAGCATATTAATTATTTATTGCCAACCTTAAAAAAGGATCATGCTTATTTCTTTTTATTTATATCTTCAAATTAACCAAAAATATTAAACATTTGTCCAAAAATCACCCAATGTTAAGATTGTGGCAAAAGATAGAACAGAATAAACAATGTTTCTTTTGCTTCTTTTTTTTTTGCCGCCTTGCTTGACTAGAGTGCCTATGTCTAAAGTTATTCAGGCCTATATCCAGCAGTGGATACTAAAAGTTAGGCTACACATACAGTTAAGTATGAGTATGAAACAGGTGACTTCGAATTAAGACTTCGCATTCTTCAGGAAATACCAAATTAAGACCAACAAAGCATTCGTGGCTAAATATAGAAATGGCACTCGCCATCCCTACCAATTTTAACTAATGAATTAAGAGACACACAGACAAGTCTTCAAGGTCGACTCAATTAGCCGATGCATTTAAAAAGTATTAACTGCCGACGGGATAAAGGAACTGACTATTACTTAGTTAATATATTTAATTTTTTTAACTTACTTTTGTTTTCCTCGCTTTGGACATATAACTTTTAACTTGGATTGATTAATTTGGATTTTCTCCAAATCTAATATCTACCTTATTACTTATTCCAATTATGCCTTATTTTCAAAAATTGTTTACGCGTACCTATCTATTTAAGTAACGTTTTAGCGCTACTCCTTTGATTTTCTTTGATCCAATGAGAATTTTTGTAAATATTTATTCAATCAAACCTAATAAATAGACAGATTGATAAATTAAATCTTTATTGTACTTACCATGACTAATGTAGCAAAATGGCTATATTTAACTATAATTAAGTACCTAATCAACAAAAATCGACACATTGATTGATACATTTTTTTAGTTTTAAGTGGACTCTGGACTGAGTCGAAAATGGAAATCGCATTCCCTGGTTTTAATAAAGCTTTCACTTATATTTGTGTCGAACTATATTGTATAAAAAACCATCAGTCTGCGTCTCTCCATTGGCGGATCGTCAACGCATTAAATTGGCACATAAAATTGTATTGGCACAACCACGTCATCGACCAAATACCGTTACAATGGTGAGCAAGAACTGGAGCACAACTCTGACGTACCAAAACAAAGCGTTACACAAAACTTATACTAAATACTAACATATCGGTCGAAGTTCAGCAATTCACCTCTAACCCGTCCGTTATTTATGTAAGTCGTGAAGATAGCTGATAAGGCCTTTGAAGCCGCGTCCATTTGTTAAGAGGTAATGACCGTTATTACAATAATATTAGAATTATTGAACTATATATAATGAGCGTGAAATATAGGCTTTTAAATGTAATGCTTTGCTGGCCTTGTTTGTACGAACAAGGCCTGTTATGGAATATGAAATGTTGCTAACACGTGTTAGGACCAAATAGTTGGGCAAGAAATTAGTTGATTAAAAATTTATTAGAATAACCTAAATCACTAAATATATTATTTATACGTTTATTCTGAGCGTTCGAGACAGCTTGTAGCCGGCGAGATGCCTCTACACGATGCGGCTCGTTCGCGCCACTCCTTTGATGTGATGATAACGCAGCTGTTATTAATTCTCAAAGTTCAGCGTTCAGCTCAAATTAATTAAATATCTTTGTCAGCCAGTTCTCCAATTTCCATTGGCAGTATATCGTTGCTAAGAAGCATCAATTACGGTGCCTTCTAGAAACTGCTCGACGCTCATACGTCTTCACTACACATCTATAACCATCAATCAATTCGTCGATTTCTTTCTCACTTTCTGGTACCCAGTCCCGGCGACTGCTTGAGGTTTACATACAAATTTGCTCAGATTTGAAATACTAAATTTCATTACTATGCAAATTTGATTCCGAAAAATCTTGCCATTAAAATTTTTGTATATATTGTTATGATTGCCAGACTAGCATAGACATCAAACGTGGTGAAAAGAGATGATTTTTTTCGATATAGCGTTTGCATCGATACAAAAAAACATCAACGTATAGAAAGGCAGAAGCAAAAAATTCACTTTAAAACTACATTCTAAAATAAACTTCATTGTACTCAACAATAACATGTTTTGGGAAAGTTTATCACAGTCCCAGAGAAATCGTTTATCATAACAGCGGATTCGTCAAAAAATACTGTGAATGGATTTTATTACTCAATAGATTCAATGGCGTGAATGGGGCGAACATTTCTAATTTTCATGCAATTATTTTAAATTGTTCTTAAGCGATTTTTACTGAAGCTATTTTAAATGCGGACATCACGCCACGACTGAAGCAGTCAATGGCGACTGAGATAAGTGTAAAGTGTAACAGATATTGCCATCAAGGCTGTTCTAGGTACACTATATAGAAATATGTGGAGAAGTAATAAAAAATACGTTTTATAAAATTATAGACCACGTAGCGGTGAAAGAAATTCTCCAGTAGTGACTGAATGACAAGGAAGGAATATCGTATATGGTGATCGTCCTCGCGGTGACCTACGATACGAGATCTATCAATAAAATACAGGCTGACGGTGATGATAACGGTTATACTATGATAAAGTGCTATTATTAAAAAGAGAGGCTTCTGCTCTACAATATTACCTACGTAAGACGTAGATACGAGTTTAAAGAAGAAATAATCATGTACATCACTGTATGCGATTCATTTGATTATAATTATTAATATTTCGAGTAATAGAATAGAACTCATAGAATGGTTAGTAAATATTAGTCTTAAAATCTATATGTTAGTATTTACATATAGTTAACATCAATGGTTTATAAACGAGCCGTCGAACATGCCCACAATAATATTTAGCGCTGGTAATATAACGACATATTAGGAAACTGAAAGTTTTATAGAACAGTTGAATGCAAAAAATTGTACCGATAGGTAGATCGAAAAACAGCCTTGTAATTCAACAAATACCTTGCTAGTTCTATTGACATTTCCAATAGATATGCTGATAAAACGTTAGTACTACATTTCCATTTATTCAGAACGGATAGAAATGGTGTCGTAGCTAACTAAAGACGTGCAAAAATTCGCCAATCATGCAAAAATATTATACAATTGACTAGGTATAGGAACTTTGTCATACTAATTTTAATTCAAATGCGATTAGAAACTAATCGTTAGTCATATTATAGATAAAAAAAACTGCGCAAATATTCTAATACGGTCACTCTATTGTGCATTGAAATGGATGCGCAATTTCTGCAAAGAGTTCACGTACCCTCAGTCTTCAAGTTCAAAGTCAATGACAGCTTGACAGCTACCATAAAAGGTTTGACAGCAAATGTCATCCGCTGTCGTCGCCATTTTAGTTTGTAAATCGTATATCCACACCTGCTACATTACTATTCTATAGATGACCTTACCATAGACACCATATAAGGTGTTGAAATTGAAAAAAAGCGTTTTTAATTTCTGCAATAACAATTACGTTATAATTAAAGATTAATGTGATGAGTCAACTGTAGGTAGTAACGGTATTTAACCGTTAATAGCTGTTTTTATAACAGCGGGATGTTATGTATAACTAAAGAGTATTTCCGTAGGTGGACAGGTGTTTTGACAAGATTGTGAGAAATATCAGTTGCTTACTTATTCCACACATGCTTGCGAGTTGTCATGATAACAAGCTTAAGTAGCGACGTGTCTACGGCTTCTTTTTTCACAAGCTGTCAATTAATAAATCTGTTAAAAGATTTGTAAATGACGATAAGAAAGCAGTTGGGGAAAAGATAAGAACGTAACTCTCTGTGTGTGTTCTACCACTATTAAAACAGAGAATGTTTTGAAGACCTTTTGTTGCCATTTAGTCCAAAAAACTATTTATACTGCGAAGTCGAAGGTTGTAAAATTAACTGCGATCTAAGGTGGTTGTAGGGCAGAGTGTTGTAGGCATGCATGGGCGAGTAGCCTGCTTCTCTGTCGCTTCATCACAAGAGACTTACTGAAATACATCTTATAATTGAATCATT
Source organism: Sesia apiformis (assembly GCA_914767545.1). NCBI lineage: Eukaryota > Metazoa > Arthropoda > Insecta > Lepidoptera > Sesiidae > Sesia > Sesia apiformis. The sequence continues at coordinate 2,995,299 of OU611964.1, forward strand.
ATAATTTTTAAAGTTAACAATAATTTGCTTGTGTTGCGTATGCGTACTTTTGATAAGATTTATAACGTTCTCAATAGTGGAAGTGAGACACATATAAATATATATCACATATATGCATATATACGTATCGATATATGCAAAAGCCTTTGTTCGGGAACTGTTTTATACTAATTTCATTTTTCATCAATAAAATACATGGTACATAGATTATTTTATATGTAATTACTTTATTTTAACTAACATAAATATAATAATATATGTCTATACTTATAAAATACTTAAATACTAATGTAGTAAATCTATATATTTAATATTAATTATTGATATTAATCTAATATTTATATAGATATATGATACACTTTGGTACCCATGATGACGGTATTACCCCGTTGGTTGGCTATGCTTATGCCCTGAGCGAGGTAATGGCCGGCCCTGGGGTCCGCGGTGGTTTCGACCATGCTCTTCGCTATATCTTTAAAAAGATACATAGATTATGTATTGTCAATATGAATAAGGCGATAAGCCACCTATTACTTCCGTATACCATAAGTTAACCTGACTAATGGTTAAAAACATTAATACAATAAAGAATTTTCATTCATACGTTCTGTGAGAGAGAAATGACTCAGTCACTCCAGTACGTCCGACATTACTCCAACATTTATGACCTGTCTGAATTGATAAATTTACGCAAAGATTTGCACCAACATTTACTCCAATAGCATGCCTATGTAAATCGGCAGGTTGGTTGCATCGAAAGTAACCGTTACATAGTGCTTAACATAGACTCTCTTATGACCTGGATCTAAACAAGTTCACTATTGAACGATTGTTGTACGTCTGAGTTACTGATTTTAGTAAGAAATGAGTAACTCGCAAGCGAGAGATAAAAATGATCTAGCTCACCTCTTGTGAATCAATCTTTATTTAACTCACTGCCGTTAGCTACTATATCCGTATGTAGTTCACTCACTGAAAAGACAATATAACGTAATGTCCGGTACATTCCAATTTGTCTAAGATGTAAACAAACATGGCGGCCTGACGTACCTAACTGATACGGCCTTAAATTAAATAGTGAAGTGATAATTATTTACATATTCATAATTCGATTTATTGAGAGTGCAAGTTTTCCTAAGATTTAAAGCTAAATGTTGAGATATTTCATCGATTTGGTTTCAGTTTTAAGCAAATAGAATTGGAATGGACAATAGTCGCTGTATCGTTCTCGTTCGTGACGCGATTCTCTCGCTCAATCGCTCTATATATTTAACTGAGCTAATTGAGCTACTGAGCTAGATGAATGATATATGTATATCATTAAGATCAAAAAGAGTCATATCTACCTTTTCATTTCAGTGATATATACTTCACATCACTAGTCTGCACTATCGAATATTTGCATGCTACTTCCGTACGCATGTCGATATTGAAGATTATCATTTAACTGTTTAATTGAAGTAGACTGTACAGATGACCGTATACCAAGAAAATAGCACCTTACGATGATAGTATTAAAGGTTATAATATAACGATTTCGTTGATTTTGATGATCTGTTAACACCTACCTACAGCTACACCATTGAAAGCGTATTGTTTTGATATTGAAGTAGGCCTTTCCAGAATTAGACAATAGAGAAATTTGAGCTAAAACTTTATTCTGAGAATCGTCTTCATCACTTTATAAAACAGACCTGAGGCCTTGAAGTGCAGTAAAGTGAAAAGTGTAGTCAAATTATTTACTAGCAAGTTACGAATTCCATATTGCTAATAACTCTGATTAAATAAAGTTTATTTATTAGGAGAAGCTTTGGCCAAATATAAAATAATAATTTTGTAAAGCGATCCATGAAAAATACACTCCAGCGTTAGTGTAAGTTTTTTCGTTCATCAGTACAGAATGACAAACGTTGACAGGCACGCCTCACTTAGGAATGGGTTTGAAGAAATGGTTGAGAAAATGAGGAGGGTTAGGTTGGGATGGGGTGCAAATAGACTATGGCATATCTCACTCACTGCTGAAACGAGAGTACCTACGTACATTGGGGAATAGGATAAAATAGAAAATGCAGTACCTTTTACTTAGGCTCATTTACACAGAGAGAGTTTCTGGCACGAGTGCAGAAGAGAAAATCGGTCAAAAACGTTATAAACAAGAAGTATAAACAACGTTATCATCAAGTGATCACTATTTTAATTGTGAGTTAAATTCAATCAGTGAGTTTTTATCAATCATGTGAACAGTTGCAGGCGAGAATCGTATGAAGTTTGGTCGTGTACGAGAATCATACACCGAACCGTTCGAGAAACCCTCCTTGTGTAAATGAGCTATTAAAAAGTCGATTGCGCCCATCGACTGTGGGTTTGCAGCGTGCACTCTCCCCCTCCTCATTATTACCCATTAGTTATTCCATTTTCTCATATTTTTAGTCATTAAATTATATTTATGAATATTTTTATGATTGTTACAGACGGTGTCAGAGCAGCGGCCGCCCGCTCCCCCTGAGATGCAGGCGCGACACGGCTTCCTATGGCATTTGCTCATCGACCTGCCTATACTGTTACTTGGTAAGTTGCTTATGGGATCAATGACAGGCTGAATTGTGTTATTATATTATATAATAATATAACAAAGTGATGATATCAGCTAGATTCTTGAATATTCCGCGGTATTTCACGAAGTTATGGCTAGCTCGACGATTGGAGAGGAAAATAACGTGTATCAATTTTCATTGAATCCGCGTGGTTAGGTGATGAAACGTGGCTTCTGATGCTTGACCTGATCCATAAGTTCAAAGTCGCTTATTCAGTTATGTAGAGAGCTGTGCTCGGAGTTTCATATAAGATAAGATCCGAAACTAAAAGATACGCTAAAAAAGGGAAGTCGCCGACATAGCTCATAAAAAGCATGCTGATGTGGTAATGGGCAGGTTATATTTGTCGCAGGATCGATCCCCGAACGGAGGGCGCGTACCGGTAAACGCAATATGAGACACTCTTCGGTCAGATGAACCGACGACTTGAGGTAGTTCGTCGGTGGCGGCTGGATGAAAGAGCCGAAGATGCTGTATGGTGGCGACCCTTGGAAGAGACTATATCCAACATTGGAGAGACATAGATTGATGATACGGTATATGGTTGATTAGATTATATATAGCCCGATTCCCCTCGTGGAATCAAACTTATCAGAATTATAAGAACATTAACAAGAAAATAAATATCAGCAGGTTCTCCACCAATCAAATCCGATAAAAGTTTCTTCAAACATCTTTTAAAGTGTACCTATCTTTGGTGTTAATTTGAACTCGCTTGACTCCTTGCCACACTGGTCACACTGCGGTGCCTCAGCACCGGAGTGTGACCTGTTTGTAATGGGATGGGTAGATTGATCACTGAATTTAAGGGAATACACGACACCAGACTAAATAAATTAAATGATTCATTAGATTAAAGTCGTTATTTGTAAAGCTTTGTTCTACGAGTAAATAAAGAGTGATACATTTTTGAACTGGAGGTAATTTTGGTGTCCACTGATCATTAGCGGAAAAGTAATGAATTTTTTCCAAAATCTGAAAGTCGTGACCGATAGGAGTTTTATTTAAAATTTACTTAAAGGAAGAAGGCTTTATAGCTTTGACTATCTCTAGTGTTTTATTACAGTTATTTATAGCAACCATGTGGTTACTTGGCCCTTGCAAACAATACATAAATAGTAACTACACGTTGGTTAGGTATATAGTTCAATGTTACGTTTATTGACTAAGTAGGTACTGTGTGGTTTCATATGTACAAACAACAATTATTCATATTGTCTATTTTTAGTGCGTAGGTCGATTAAACCAAGTGTTTGTAAAAAAAATCATGACTGGGAATCCCAAAAATATAGGTATACATATATATAGATATAAATAAAATGGACCACCGTTGGTCCAAAGTTGAAATGGGTTTTAAATTACCTATAGGTACTCATGTCACGTGAATCGTTTCATATCGACATTGAATTTACGAAGAGACAATAGTAGGTAGTTCAATAAAACTCCAGGCTACTACAATACAATATATTTCAATGCTTGATTACACGTAGTACACGATTGCTAGATATAAACAATAATTCTAAGTATACTGACATAAATATTTCACACTTTCGTTCGCCTCGAGTGTCGACGGGCTAAATGCACTCTGTCCTTTCGTGTAACCGTCTCTCACCCCCCTCACGACTCCACCCGAGTTCCGCTCCTGGGCTATTTGTGCCCACTGACGAAGGATTCTTCGCTGCCCGCTAATGCGGACAGGTCCTTGGAGTCGCTTTTCAAGTGGATGGGGTTGCCGTTTGTGAGTCCTGTTTCTTCACGCCGCCCCCGCGCCAAGGATTCCTCCGGGTGGATTCCTCTTGTGGAAAGCCCAGTGAGCGACCCGAGCGACTCGACGCGAGCGGCGACTTAGGTGTCATGTCCTTTCGGCCACGGACTCCCGCCTTTAATATCAACCTCTTTCTTCAGTCTACCCACATACCCAATCTTTAACAATATGTCAACTGAAAACTAAAATATTTAACTGAATCTAATAAAAAGGAATTGACATCTTTGAAACTACAATATTTGTTACCGCATTTCACATAGGCTAGTAGGTATTTAAACGGGCAGCAAAACATACTGAATGTCAGCGAATCATGACGAACAAAAACTATTTTTGAATGGCTGAAAATAATAATTTAAAATTACTAAGAACCTCAGTCGACGGAGTCCTGCTTCGCGACTCCTATCTCTGTATACTCACCAGATAACATAAATCTTAGCCATCTTTAAATATGCTAACATCGATTTATTGCCTATTCAGTATTTTCTACTGCTTATTTAAACATTTATTTTTCACATAGATATACTATAATTTGGCCGTTCTAAATATAACTCGATCAATTTTAAGTGTCGTTTTCTAGGAAGCGTTGCGTCTATGACAATTAATATTTCACATCGGTGGATTATATGGTTCGACATAATAATAAGTCAAATCCGACCTATTAGAACGGCCCAATTATAGTGTGCATAATGCATAAATATGCATAATATATAAATATATACCGTAAGCATATATTTATATATTAAACCAGTATATATAAATATAGGGATAATAGGGAATTCTGTCGGCCGGCAAAATATCATTCTTTTGATGATGATGTTACTGAATAACATCTAGAGAGTTGTTTCTTTGTATCCAAAAAGAAATGTGTCCTTGGGCGGCAGTAACACTTACCATCACGTGGGACCGCTTGCTCGTCTGCTCACTTTTTAATATAAAAAAAAAATACCAGTAACTTCACGCACTTTTACAATCGTTTTCTTTTCTATAAAAATACGTTTTAGACCTTAGGTCAGCCTAATCTGTTGCATCTTTAGATAAACTAAATATTTGTAGATAACATTAAATCGCATCCCTTATCCGTAAGTACAGTCGCCCCTAAAAGTGTATTCTTGAAATAAAATGATTATGTTATGGAGTCGTTGATATTTGAAATGAAACTTACTAAGCGGTCGTATTCGGATTTGCTAGTAAACTGTTACATATTTTAAAACTCTACTGGCTATTGGAATTTATTAAAATTTGTGCAGCAGCTTTCAGGAGTTTTATATGTATGAATAGAGTTTATACCTACGACTATGTCTACGCCTGCGCCTGCGTCTACATATGTGTCGGATATTTTGTTAAGTCTCCGAGCCAAAAAGTAGTAGAAAACATTTACCAATTGGTTCTCACTCCTTCTCGTTCATGTTAGTTTGTATACTCGCTTGCGCGCTGTTAACAAAAAAAAATCTATACTCTTTCTTTTGATACATAGACAGACAGCACGTGATCAAAAGAGTAATAGATGTACAGTACGGCTTTTAAGTGCCACACCCCAGTTGCAACTTTCTTATCGATAGACAGTAATATAAATGTATTTCAATTTCGCTATGTGTGAAAATTATGACTCCTATCTGATATATTGCTGTACAATGTGAAATGCAATGTGAAATTAAAGTTTCATAATAATAATGTTAGTAAATCACTGAATAAGTGAAATCAGTCTTTCTCCAATTACAATTTTCTATTTCGATTCTTTTTTCTTATAGGCGGTAGCCTATTTTTTCTTTTTTCTTATCCACCTCTTTTTCTTTAAAAAAGAAACATGAAAACGAATGGGAATTCTCAATAGACAATTCATCTGTCAAGTCATATGAAACTTGTTTTTCTTTCGTAAATATGTCTCCTACATTCAAATGAGAATTAGAATTAGGTACTCATCGTTAATGAGGTACTGTGGGGCTCAATCTTCTTACCTTTTATTCTTATGGTTCAGCCACCCGCAGTGGTGTTGGTCTTGGCTTATACCAAGGCATAATATACTCATAATTATTTATACTGTCAGCTAAATCTCATTTGTTAACCGCTGTCAATGTTGCCAGTTAACGAAAGCGCGCTGAATTGGCGTTAAAAAGCACTCGATTGGCATGGTTTTCGGTAAAACGGGCTAAATCAAAGAAAACATTAAAAAAGAAAGAACATTTTCATATTATCAATTTTTAATTAAAAATTATCAGTGCTGATATAAGAAGAAAGTACCTATTTAATATTTGACGGACGTATCAGAGTGGTAAGTTTTTTAGATTGGTTTTCGGCTCAGGTTTCTTGTTCTTTAGAACCAGTCTATATTTAATTTAAACAGTTATATTTAGTTACACGTAGATAGAACTCCCCCGTTGCAATGAAGAGGAACATCATTAAGGAAAGCGCTAGAATGGGCGTTAGGCGTCAAGTAAGTTTGTTGGGCTCTAACAGAGCCAAAAAAGCGTCAGTTCTAGCACCGAAAGCGCTAAGTTGGCATCACTGATCGTTTTAGACTTTTGTTTGCGAAAGTACGTCGTGACGAGCGGGTTAAGCGTAATATCACAAAATACATAATAGTGGTGCGTTATATCAACAATATCAAGTGTCGCCAACAACGCGACCATTGATCGCCTAGTTGTGGTCAGCTGAGATGACACCTCACGATTGTGGCTTTATTTTATTAGTAATTACTATGAGGTATTCCAAACTCATGTTACTTGTTTGGAACTCATGTTCCAAACAAGTAACTATTATTACCTATATATTAGAATGTAATTATCTTCCAAATAATCACAAAATAAATATATATTTTTGACAGTTGATCATTGCCAGGCTACCAAAAATAATGTTGTTTTGTAGAATGATGCCTAAGGTAAGGTTTACCTTATTAATTGAATCTTCCGGGCTACTTGGCCTTCGGCTTCGAGTTGCGCTCGAGAAGCCGAAGAGATAACATCTCTCCGAAAGTGAACGCAGTCGCCACTGAAGATGTCAACCGCAGTTGTTGACGAAACGTTTGGAAAAAAGAGAAGAGATTCCAGAAGACCTCGGCCAAGTAGCCCGGAAGATTCAATTAATATGGACACCGGCCGAGAAAAGCCTACACTCCACTATAAGGTTTACCTTAACTTTAATTTATTGATATGTACTAAAATATCCAATATTCGTATAAAACTACGTTACGTACAGTCAATGGCAGGTAAATCTCTACACATTGTTACTTTAATACCTAGTATTAAGCGTTAAAATCGAATGATATCGAATTAAATCAAAAATAGAACTAACTTTTTCTCTAATTAAAAATTATTACACACATGTTCCCGGAGATTTTTTAAGTTTCAAGATTTTCGCGGTTTTTACCAAAATCTATCTAATACAAAGAAATGCATTCCTTTATCAGAACTTTCTCTCTTTATTTATTATCAGAAATCCTTACAATAGGCCGAGTAGTTTTTCGTTGTAACACTTGTGTCGGCAAGTGTAAGTCGTGACAGTCAAAGCAATGTCAGCAGTGTGTCAACAATGTCACAGTATCCGATGACAGTGACCACCCATGGAGTCGGTTATCTAGATGATGCACCATTGTGGTACACAGATCAATACAAAAATAGGATAGTAGCCAGCTTTTATTTGACAGAACCATCAAAATAATTTCAAGGTATATTATAAATAAATTATAATAATGCTAGGCCTCAAACACTTTGTGTAAATGTCGAATATAAATTTAAAACTCCTATAAAACATATAAAATCATAATAAACCGCAATGCTATTAAACTCGGAGATATATCCAACAGTGACTATGGATAGACATAAGCTGATAGCATAGTATAGATTTACATTAAGCATTGCGTGAATATTTTTTTCTATTCATATATTGTAAAGAAAAAAACAATCCAAGTAAATTAAAGATACTAAAATATACGACGTTCAGACACACGAATACAGATAAAGATACATCTCGACGTGTAGTAACGTTTGTTCGCAAATATAACGGAAAACATTTAATTCTTGGGCCTAAGGCCAAATTATCAATTTTTTCTCACTGAGGCCTCTGGGCCCGTGTGTAAATGAATCCTTGATGGAATTCATTTACACTAAACTTCTGTCATTGAGTGTACTTGGCACAGTTTTGAGAACGCGATAGTTTGTTGACGTTTGCATTCGATACCGTTTCAACGGACGCAACATGATACAGCTTTGTTTTGGTAGCTGTTTATACTGGGGCATCCTTGTAAGTTTTATGGGTGTTACATCACGCATTACTGTATGATCGTGTATGGCGTCATACATATAGGGATAGGGATATAGATAGGGGGTCCGTCATATAGGGATCTTATTCTTAATGAACAGTTTTAGGACTTCAATACTATTATTAAACGAAATAATCAAAAGTGTAAAGGATTTAACACACATACAATCCCGACCTATAATAACGTTATGGGTTGATATCGAAACAGATGTTTGCCAATTAATAATAAATTCAAATTAATCAAAATAATCCCTACACGAGTGATTGATAAATATTAACCAGTCTGTAGTAAAATATAAATGCCATAATATATACAGGTACGAGTATATAATATGCTGTATTCGCATGCAAATTATATTCAATAATAATTGTATAGATCTTCAATGTATAAATACGTTGGCATTAAGTTGTTTTTGTTTATTCAGTGGTCATATTAAATGTTAGTGGTCTCTGACGGCAGGCCTGATTCACAAATTCAAAGTCGCTCAGCGAGCAATGGAGAGAGCTGTCTATGCTCGCAGAGTCTTTGCTGGACAGAATCCGTAACGAGGAGATTTGTAGAAGAACTAAGATTTCCAACACAGTGCAAAGGATCAGCAAGCTGAAGTGGCAGTGGGCGGGCCTGGCCATATATGTCGTAGGACCGAGTCCTCGAATGGAAACCACGTAGCGTGGACCCCCCTTCGGCTAGGTGGACTGACGACTTCAAGAAAGTAGTCGGTAGTGGCTGGATGAGAAGACGGAAGACCGTGTGCGATGGCGTTCCTTATGTGAGGCCTATACCCGGCAGTGGAGAGACACACGCTGATGGTACGGTATTGTATGCTAATATTAAGTACTATGTTTAAATAAATAGCAGTACATACTGTTAGTGCAAGTTAGGTGTAGAATATTTTAATGATGCTGTAAAGTTTGTTGAAACTAGAGATGTAACAGATATTCGCTTTCGTTTTAGCAAGAGATTCGTAATGCAAAAGTTTTGCATTGGATTACGTTATGCAGAGTCCTAACTCATAAAATCAAATTTGTACTTGATCAATGAGGTTTTGAGTTAATTAAAAAAATGACACTATTTTACTTTACTTTCAGCGGCGCTACAATTCGTTGTAGATTTTCAATCTACAATGCTTCTCGATTTGAGTCTATCTTTGTCCTCTCTCTTTCAGGATGATATACTTCTCCTTCTCCAGATATCTTCCTCTAGCTCCATCCACCTCTTTCGTGACCTGCTTCGTTGTACCTTTTATTGCGGGATCCAACCTGTCATTATAATTTTGGCGCTCTTTGTTGTGATATACGCTCTACACGTTCTGCCCATCCCAGACGCTGCTGTGATTAGCAAATTTAAGATTCACTGAAACCTTAATAGCTATAAAACTAAATAATGAGGTTATTTTATCAGATAATATCACATAATAATACACAATAGTGAGATTGTTAAAAAAATCGATTTCGCATTCGACTACTTTTCTTTCGTTTGCGGTAAAAGGCTTTATAGTTACATCCGCAATATAGTTGAATCTATTAAAAGTAATACTTGAAAGTTACATTGTAATCTTGTGTTAATGAATCTTTTGTTTGCTTGCTAACAAAGTAAACTTTGAAGGTAATTACTAAACTTTATACATATATACTACTCGTATTATTATGGCGCCAAGTTTCCACACAATTGAATCTCATTCTGTCAGCATCTGACAGAAGGAAAGTTGACTAGAACAATGAGTGAGCGGAGAGTAAATAGCCCTAAGCTATGGTAATAAATAATAATGGGTGATTACAACATAAGGAAGCGATTGTGTTCCAAGCTTCAAAGAGTATTCTCGAGAACTGTATTCGCAGGAGACTTGCTGAATAGGGATATTTGTCTGTCAAAAAAACTATCAGAATAAATAAAAATTAAGATTAATAGTTAAGATTTAATATAATAAAAGCTTTCTTTCAAAAGAATTATTCTGGATCACTATCTGACAGTGGAACTTAGTTAATCACTACTTAATTTTCCTTTTTTCTATTAATTTTTCATTGTATTTACAAATCTCTTTCTAGTCATCGACATCTATTATGTAACATAATTTGTGTTTGTATTTTAATTAGGTATTGTATTATAGATAGATGTATGTATTTTTACCTTTCTAATGAGACCATAGATAATGTCATAGATATCATAGAACCATGTTCATAGATATTGTCTTTTTACTAGGACAAATCTTATTCCGCCAATTAAAAAATTAAGATGGCTGCGATTTAAGGGGAGGTGGGATAGGAGTAGGTGGGTAGGTGTTTTTGTCGATAAATATAAGTGTGTAATATTCCCTTAAAATATTGATGATCGATTCCCAGACCTTCTGTATAAACGTAAACATCGAGTTTTAACAAATTTAATTTCGACAAGGTTATTTTTGTAAAATTAATTACATTAAGAAATGGAATTTGTACAAGATGATTTTTGAAAAATATATGGATTACAATTCTTGACATCATCATTTCTCACCAGCGGTCATTTTTATGAAAAAATACATTAAGAACTTTTTGTGAGAAATTATGGTATTTGAGCTATAAATTTGGTGATAAACATTTTTTTACAATAAAACTAACCAGTTAAGAAATATTCGCTAAAGGCGTTTTTTTTTTTACTTTTGACAAAATATAATTTTAGCAGCCATTCGGGTCGATGACATTTCATTTGGAAGGAGGGTATGAAAACTCACATAAAAATTAGCTCCCTCGAAATTATTCCTAGGTGTTATATCTAGTTTGACTGGACTGCTATATAAAACCCCACTTCTGTGTCACAATCCAGATATAATTAGAATAACACGAGTATAAATACAATAGAATTAAATTAATTTATAAGAATACTAGCTGTGCCCGGCATGAGTTGCAATGCGGCCACTATTATAAAATTAGATTTTTTTTGACAGAAACCTTCGCGGGCTCGCGCACAACAACTCACCAAAGTTTCATCGAAATCGGATGAATGGTTTAGGAACACATAGAAGACGAACGAACAAACAAACATTAATTTTTATATATTAGATAATAAAATAAATAAATTAACTCTAATGTAATGACGAACGCGTGGACTTCACAAAATAATATTCAAAGCAGATACTCCTAAATGAATTTGATTTGATTTTTTTTAATAAATTTTAATAATTAATTCTTAGGACAGTGGCAATGTTAAGATTTTTGCTTAAATAAAACTATTCCTTGTAATTATCAATTTGTTATTAACTATTCCTTATCATAATATTTTCTTAGGTTTTCGCGATTACTATACATAGCAATTAAACAACTTTGAACGGTTTAATTGCTATATTCCTTATCAATTCAAATAGAAGAGAAAAATTAAATTAGAAAAAAAAAATTAAAACCAACAATAAACGATAACAGGCAATTTTTTGCAATTCTGCGCTCTATATTAGGGCTCATTGGGTTATATTTCCATTGATTCAAGTGTAAACTGGAGCAGTTTAGCTACAGATGCAATTACAATGGACTGCAAGTGGCCGATGTGACGTCGAAATATACGGTTGTGTCTGACAACCTTGAACGCGGCGTTTGAAAATAAAGATATCATTTCTAAAAGAATCTAAAAGTACGTACTTACACTGCGTATCTACACTGCTGTACTTACACTTCTCCCAAGAATCGCCACCATTGAAATGAAGAAAAAGAAAAAAAATTCATTATATTGACAACAATAATATAGAAGACAATAAATTGACCAAAAGGGGAAAAGAAAAAAATAATATTAAATAATTTGTGCCAATCGGCACCAACACCGGTGGCATACTCGTATAGTATGTTGCAGCATGAACTGCGACACTGATATTCTCGATAAGTCGACTTTTTTAAACGCGAACTTTTATAAGTCAACGTCTCAGTTGACCAAAGGGCAATTATTATTATAGTTTATTATATAGTTTATATATATTATTATAGTTTATTATAGGACTATAAATTATTATAGTCCTTGCACTTATCATAGTAGATAATATGCACTTCATAAATGATAGTTATAGTTTATAGGTTAATGTCATAAAAAACAAAGAACATAAAAAGAAAGAAATCAATGCCGCGGATTCGCGCGACACATCAGACTTACTGTAAACATTTTGTGTAACAATGAAAAGGTCATCTTGCATTTTGGGTATTGCACTGAAAATCGAAAAAATAATGTGTCTACATAAAAGTGAAATCCATTCAATCACAACACAATGCACTATTATAAATATTTCAGCCGGTAAAATTATATGATTTTCTATACTGCACACACGCTGCTCGCGATATCCATATTCAGTCCCGTATGTTTCCAGTGGGTTCAGGAAATTGATAGTTACGGACCCATCGCAGGTTCGCTGCGACCTTTAAAGTTAGATAACTGGATAGCATTGAGATATAGCATTGATGTTGAACCTAGCGACTAATGTAAAATGACCGAAAAGGTGAAAAATTTAACCGTTACCTAAATAATATGATGGCTTATATGGTGGCGTTGGCAATAAACTATGAAAGTATTTTCAACTAAAATATTGTGTGAAAATGTTTAATAAAATAACACAGACGTAAATACTTATACAGACATAGTAACAGTACTAAAGGGAATCGATTAAGAAAAACAATTATCAATATTTCTTTTAGTTTTTTATATGGATCTATACATAAATGTTGATATCAGTGAAAAAAAAACTAGATATAGATTAACTAGAGTCTAGTTAATCTATATCTAGTTTTTTTATCTATATCTAGGTCACAATAATGTAGTAACTAGACTATTGTGACGCCCTATTTTTTTAGCCCTGTTCTTTGAATATTGGCATCTCTTAAACGGAATATAACAGGATAACATCCATAACTCTAAGCTTTCGTTCTGTGGTTTACTTTCTATAAAGTTTAAGCAAACATTATAGATACTGTATAGATACTTGCACTTAATAGTTTCGCGATAGAATTATAGGAAAATTATAGAGGAGAGCAAGTTCGTGTTCTGTCCGTCCCACTATCCGTCTGTCTATTTATCACGGGATAAATACTTATTGCGAAATAACAGTTATTATCTTAATTATGTACTGCTGACTTATTATCCAACCATCGGCCTCTTCACTACTGACTGACTCTTCACTACTGCATGCTGACGTGACAATAGGTAGGTCATATTCGCCGCAGGACAGATGGCCGTTGGCGTAGACGAGTCCTCGAATGGAGGTCACGTACCGGGAAGCGCAGTGTGGGACGCCAGGTGGATCGACGACTTAAATAACTTCGCCGGTGGTAGCTTGATGAGAAGAGCTGAATCATGTGTGAGCCTTGGGAGAGATCTATATCCACCAGTGGAGAGACATAAGCTTATGGTATGGTAATTATGCGTTGGTCAGAAATGCATCGAGCACGTGTTGAAGATGTATAACTTGTTCATGAATTAATGATAAATGCACACAATCATAGCACACACAACCGTTATCTCACGCAATCACAACAGTAGGTGTTTTTATTAAATTAGCATATCTGCATTTACCGACCCCGATTCTTTCTACAACTTTAAATCTTCAGCTACAACTCCTACCTTTTTACTATTACTTGCCTTATTACCAAACCCTTAAAGTTTCAGTTCCGTTTGTAACGTGTAAAGTTAACTTGGCAGAGCATCGCGATCTATACCCAGTTGCAATTAGAATAAAGGGTCAATGCACAGATACTAAATGTTTGGTGCAATCTTTGCTACGAAATCTTTAATGATCACTATTTGAACATGGTCGATTTCTTTAAAATGACATTGTATTAGGTGAGCCCACGCTGCAGATATACTTACGCAGATATATTAAGGTATAAAAATGAGTTATGCATTTTTTTGTGGAAATAAGAAGGCGGACGAAGCTTATAATCCACCTGATGGTAAGTGGATGCTGTCGCCCATTGACATCCGCATCGGTACATTGGGGAAATAGGATAGAGTAGGAAATGAAGTACATACCGGAAGATATGTTATAATTAATGTTATAAATATGTACCTACGTACGTGTTTCGGTAGTGAGTGAGATATGCCAGAGTTCATTCCCATCCTATCCTATCTCTCCCCATTTTCCCAATCCATTTCTTAATCTGCAAAGGTGGTAGGCAGCTCATCCGGGGCCGTGTCAACGTTTGCCATTCTTTACTAATGTCGATTGTCGGCAAGTATCGCGGATGTCTATGGACGACACTATCCACTTACCATGAGGTGGACTGTATACTCGTCTTCCGCCGTATTTCTATAAAAAAAAAATTATGCGTTGGTGTAAGTTTTAATCGTTTGATTGTCTTAAGATTCATTGGCACTCGAGCGCTCAGCGCTCATATTCACAACACTAGTTAATGGACTATGGCACAAAGCTTTCATCTAAACAATTGCAACGTTATCAAAGTAGGTCACCCGCGTGCCATTCTTTGTAACTACCACGCAACTTAGCTGATGACGAGCCAAATGAGTAATAAAGCTGTTATCGGCCCTAACCAATTGATCAAGATATTGCATCGACGTATGATGACGATAAAATACCTTAAATAACGAAGTTTCAATTCGGTATTGTATAATTGTCTATACAACCACGATATCAGGAATTGTACTTTGTGCTAATTAAGTAGTCAAAAACATTAAACATATAAATTTTGCTAAGGCATATTGTGATTAAATGCCAATTTTTAAAATATTATAGACTTTGATACTTAAAGGTATTTAAAGGTCCATAATGTATTTATGTAATATTAAAATCTTACTTAAGTGGAAAATATTATAATTTAAATAATTAATTATTACCTAATTAATTATAACGAATTAGAAAACCACCAATACAATGTGGATTACGGCGCGAAATACCGTCATGCTTGTTGTAAATATGCTCTGGATAAAAATGTAGTTAATAATAAACAAGAACAATTAATGAAATCACCTGAAAACAACAAATCAAGAACAAGAAACAAGAAATCAAGAAAAACTTAATCTACTATCATCATTTACATACTGTCGATTGTTATCTATTTACTTAAGACATTTTCTTCAATTAAATAAAAAAACATTAATACCATAAAACTAATAACCCATGAATATAAACATGACACAGTGTACTGCTGCTGGAAAACTATTTAACTGTTAATTTAATCGATATGCAAAACGAGAGAAATCACCGTTGATCAGCAATCTTCACAAAGTAAGTATAAGTTAAAAACTCCAATAGTAAACGTTGTTGTTGTCAAAACATTCGTGGCCCTCCAAAGTTGCATAATTGCAGCGGTAAGTTACCGTCAGACCGTCTGCAGCGGGTATTTTTATAGAAGATGTGGCAGATGTACCGGTCTACCAAATGGTCAGTGATCACCGCCGACCATGGGCACCTGCAACACTAAGAGAGTGCGGGTGCATTGCTGACTTAACAGATTTTTATTTACAGCTAAATCTCTTCAAGAGTGAAGACATCCATCTTGTAACTTATTGTCAAATCCATAAAAAAACTGTTACTTTTGTCTATTTAACAACGAAATAAGTCCAGGAAGATGAGAACCTACACCATGCACTTCCATGGTTCCAGACTCGACCTGTAGTTAATGAAACGCCAGAGAAGCTGAAGAGTATAGAGCAGGTTTTCTTAACCTTTTTGTAGTCCCCGACCACTTTCAAAATTTCAAAAATCTAACGGACCCCTTCCAAACTTAATTGTAGGGAATGAAAACAAAGCATTTGTTTTCTTTTCCTTTGGCATTTTGAAAAAAAAAAAACTTTTATTTATTACCACACAGAAAGTAAAGATTAGCGCGTGACGGCTGTTAGTGAGACGTTGCTCCTCCACTGCGTAGCGATGATAAGCGAGCGCTCTCGAGCGACCGAGTGATAGGTGACCTACATTTTTAGATAGATCACGCGCAGTATTTATTGTCTTCATATCTGACATGGACCCCCAGCACTCCTGCCACGGACTCCTCTGGGGTCCATGGACCCCAGGTTAATAAACCCTGGTATAGAGGGTAAGAAGGCCCACTGGAATCTCGAGAACTCAGGTGTGAATTTAATACGGCTGAGGGACGAAGGTAAAAAGCAGATGTAAATAAGTACTGCTCCAAACAGAAGTCATCACTAGTGTTGTCAAGTCCCCGGAAAGCTAAAGTTGCAAAAAGGGAACAAAAAAATAATTTATTGGAGTCAAAAAATAATAGAGGGTTGGAAATAGGTTAGGTGAGTTCGATGTGTTTCTCCAACGATTTGGTCCGAATAACCGCAAACTTGGTAAGGCCTGGGAATGTTGACCCGGGATCTAGGACATGGGAAGCATTGGTACTTGGGTGCACATTATTTCTATGCACTCGAAAACCTCGTGAAATCACAAAAAGTACCTACAAAGAAAATTAATACAGATGATTACATATGAAAGGTCGTGCTAATCTATTAATAAATCAGAATAACTCATTAGAAAGATGATCACGCCCACACTCTATTATAAATTAATCTAAAAAATGTTAATAAAGACGATAAGTTATGCTTGCATTGTGTTGAATAGAAAACATGAGATGTGGTCCCACCTCCCGCGACTAATAAGTTTCAAACAAAATCTTTTTTTCTAATACAAGAAACGATTCTTTTGCAAAAGAAGTTCGATACAATACCTCAAATATTAAAACTTTTATACAGAATAGACAGCAGACGAGCGGGAGGGCCACATGATGGTATGTGATCACCGCCGCCCATGGACACCTGCAATACCAAGGGCATGCGGGTGCGCTGCCGACCTTGCAAAATCCTGTTTACAGCTCTCTTGAAGAGTCCCATGTCATAGCATAATGGAAAACCTCCGCTGATAGTTCAAATGAAAATCGTGGAATCAGAACAGTCATATTATATTATAAAGACTCAAAACAAATCTATGTAAGAATTTAAAGTCTCTGTGCGTTATATATATATATATAAACAGTTATGGTTCATTAACTGATACTCATATGGTTCTTTTAACTGTTTATACGAGTACGTAATTGTAGTAGCTGTTCATAGATGTGCAATATTTAGCAGCAAATTAAACCTTTTCTATTGATTCTTATCGCTTACAGTGACACCACACCACACATTTTGTCGCCCACGCGACTATTTTTTGTCTCGCTTTCTCTTTCCAATTTAGGTTCGTTCGAATCATATGCACCGTTGTTTTGTCGGGTTAATTATAATTAGTGTAGTGTTCAGTGAGCTATCTTTTGACAAATCGCTTATAATGACCTACATGTTATGACTCACATGAGTAATGAATGACATAGAAACAATACAGCACTAATGCGAAGTGGCAGGGCTTACCTTTGAGAACATATGACGTACCTACTCTTAGGGTCAGTAACGCATTCGATCCCAGTGCAAGGCACAAACCTCCCTTTATCACAAGGGCCGTAGTAATCTACGATACGAACTCTGTGACATATAAGGACCGACATATGTTTAGGTTGTCACCTGAGCAAAGCTGGGGTGGATAGCTAGTGCCTTTATACGAGAAGAATATAAATATCAGTGTAATCAGTGAAGCTCTCATTAAGCAATGTGACGTAATTGTAATAATCTTAATCAAGACTCCAATTACATAATAAATGTAACCCAATCTATTTCAACGTGTTTCGTAACACTTTCGTTATCGACAGTACAAGTGTTTTCCTGTCCATTAATTAACATGAAAATCTAATTAATATTCTGTTGTAAAATTGAAAGTTGGAATTTTGTAATTGGCTTTGATTTATGTCTAAGACTACTCATAAACTAAGACACAAGGAAATATGACTAAGAATTATGACAATGCTAATGGACGCGTTGAATTAGTGTTTATAAATTAAAAGGCTTAGGTGGCGACTGGTCCGTTTTAAAACTGGACCGCGGGCGGGGGAAATGGAACAAATGTAAAACTAAAATCTTTAAAAGTGCGTTGGGACTAGATTTCCCCTATCTGTTTTGTAAGTAGTAAACTTGCCTACTCTTTGAATTGCTTCCGGGCCAATTGACCACCATCAATTTCTAAAAGTTAGCCAAAGGCTGGCTTTATAGGTCTCAAATATGAGTATAGTCCTATCCAATCCAGTATGGCGTAAACAAAAACAAATCAATGAAATATCTCAAGATTTAGGTTTTAAATCTGAGGCAAACTAGAAATTTCAATAAAAGCATATAGGACTAATTCGATTGGAATCAATAGTATTCGGCAATAAACGTCGATAATAAGAAAGAGATAGGAGAATCTCTTTTTTGTAAAATACCTTTTCGTAAGTATCCCAGTGACAGTACCAATATCGTTCCTTATTAAAGTGAGTCACAGTAACCCACATGAAAGTTTCGGCCTATATCCTTATATCAAGGTTTCAGCATGCTTGCTTCCTGGTATATTCGTCCAGTAAATCTTACAATCATGCACACAATGCATGGTAAGGGTATCAATGGCCTGGCGCTTTGATATGTCACAGAAAGGTTCTGGACTAATCTGCTGCTTTAACGGCCCAACCTTACAAGACGAAGCCTGAGTGGACGGGGATCCATATCAGTGTCAATAAATATTAGTGAGGATTTTTTCGACTTTATTGGATATATATATATATATATATACCCTTGTCATAAAAACGGCTATAATCAAGAAAATATCAATTCTAAATACATTTCCTTTGCCAATAACAGTTTGTTAACATCTAGCAACTCGTATCAAAGGTAATTAAAAACAGCATAAACTCTGTTATTAAACCACAATTAACATGTAACATTTAATATTTGTTTGTATTTTATTATTTATGGCCATAATAAAGGTTATAAAAGTAATAATAAATACCCATAGGAAACTAATAGAATTATAGTAAGTATTTATATGAACACTCGTTTATGACATACTCGCCACATATGTTTTGACCGTAAACTGAAAAACCATTAATCTGTGGTTTCGACGTAAGCTAGAACGTCCCAGCGACAGGCACGAATCGAAAGGAAGATCTCGCTATTGTCCGTACAGTTTAGAAACAAAAAACACACACACACATACACACAAAACTTTATTTGGTGGTGGGAACTTTATTCTTGAGATTTTTATGAAAAGTTTTTACATATATCTTCAAACCCGAAACAGCCTGTAGTATGATCGAATTGCTACATTCTACAACGTTACATTTGCGATTACCACCACTTAACCGACTATTGAATAAATCGATAATGAGTTTGTTCAAACGCTCGTATAGCCAAGAAGTAAAGTCGGCTAGTTTTAATTTAACACAAACGTGAAACACGGTGTTTCACAACTCTGGTCCATAAGATAAGGTACAGAAAGTGAACGAGTCCATAAATAAGACAGTGAAGACATTTCAAAATCAATTAGCTGAGATGTGAAAAGTGGAAGAAAAACCGGGTCGGACCGATAGTTTATATGATAATGTACAACCCACAGATATTTAAAGAGTAGAACGGCTAGATCGCTCATTTACTTGCGTTGAAGCGTTTTAAATTTTTCATACTGATAGAATATATAAATTAATGTCATCTATTCTCGATGATATGAATAATGATTGAATTAATTTGTTCTTCGAGGGACAATTTCTCCCATATTTTGAATGCTATAAATGCTCCACTTTAATGGTGGCGCGCATCAGGTCCCAAACTTTGCATACAGTCTTCATATAACATGATAAAATCAATCACAACATATCATCTACTCACAATTACATTGTACAGTGTACTAAAACTGTCAAAATTGTTAATTTTGTTAATACAAACTTGTTGATACAAATTTCATCTATCTGCATAAATAGGTCGTTTCATTTACTTTGTTATATGTGATCTCATTAAAAACATATTAATAATAGTCGATTAGCATACAATTTTTGAACTGAAATGATTGATATATGTTATTCACAACAAAATTCATATTGCTATGCAATGAATGCAACCAGCCCTTTCCGTGATCACAGCTGGACGTGGGCATCGTCTTGTGCATGCGGGATGTACGGTCTTACAACGCCACGCTGGTCAAGCGAGTTGGCGAGTCCATTATTTTAGAGGTGGTGCAGTTCCTCAGGGCTTGTGGTAGCCGCTCTGTTATCCCTTAGTCGCCTTTTACAACACACACGGGAGGAGATGGCGTGATGCTATTCTATAGGCGGCACAAAATGATTAAGTAATCATTTTAGGTCACGACTATTGACCGCCCTTAATTAATAATTCATGAAATTTATCTCTAAAATATAAGTATGTACTCGCATGTATCCTAAATTAAAAAGTAATATAAGTCTGCCCAAATATATTTTGTGACGATTTAATCTACGACGGAAGAACGCACTATTAATGTATAATTAAAGTGGAATGCAAATTAATTGATTATTTTTTTAAGTATTAGATAACGAATGGATGAAGTAGGTGTTTCGATAATGAATTACGCCTAGTGAAAACACTAAAGGCGTGTTACAGGACGGGTAAGTAAGTACACAAATGATTCTATCTACAAGTAACTTATCTCTATGTTGAATCCGCTCCTAGTTTCGTGTATGAATTTTTAATCTCTCGATTGGCCGATTTCATTCGACGTTAATATATCGATTTATCGACTTGTCGCTATGTGTATATGTAAGTGGCCAGGTTACTGTGTGGGAAAACTTGTATAGTCGCGGGCCTATCTTGAGCCTAATGCCATTTTGACTGTGAAGAAAATTGTTTTAATTAGATTTCTATTTTTTTTAATGTAATTATATTTTATTGTCAAAACATACTTTCATTCATTTAAACATTATAAGAACTGCAAAAGCACATTACACCCCATTGTTCGCTTGTTGTGATCCATCGAGAAGACTATATTAACATTTAATATTATCACCTACTCACATACCTGTCTATGCCTGTACTCATATCATTATAATCTCTTTACGTAATCTCTATCTAAATAAAGAACAACGTCTGTATGTCTATTTTTGCGCGCTAATCTCAGAAACGTTATATATCTAGATTATGATGGTATGGTATCATAGAAATATATAATGCAGTCATCTAAATATAATTGTTCTTTTCATTTCTTTTCGATGTAATTTCTTATTTTTATTCCCTTTTTAAAATAAATAAATATTTAGTTGTAGATTTTTTTTTTAGATTTAACCAAATAACCATTGTTTTTTAACTTATCTTATAATTAGACGGTCAAGAAATTGGAGCAAAATCGCGGGCAAATGCTACTTGAAGTTTAAAAATCCCCAACACAAAAATACTGAAGTCTCTTGAATATTTAAAGATCCTTTATTTTTACGCTGAAACATTTTCAAGCATGAGTTCTTGCGTGTTTTTCCGTGCAACATTCGGCGCAACATTTAACTTTATTAACTACTTAATTAATTAACTACTTACTTAACTAGTTTAACAGAGTAGTTTAACTTTATTAGTCAAAAACTCCCTGTTGATATTTCACTTTGTCTAAGTTTTTAGTTAGAACTAAAATTTTAAAAGTAACTAAGTTAGTATCTAAAACTAAAATTTTTAAAGAGTAAATATTTTAGTTTTTATTTTAGTACGACTAAGGTTTAATTTGTCCGATTTAACCAACTGATAGCTAGTCAAAGAATACTTTAAGACATTCAAATCCACCTAAGTGTTTGTATTACATTGCAAAAAGAACATATTTCGTTAAAAATCGAGCATTTCATTAAAGTATAATGTTTGTCATTATTAAGGCCATACGAGTATATCTATCGAAGATCTATTATGTACGAGTGTTTTCTATAATGTTTGCAAGTAATCCTTTCAAAGCTCACGACCTAATTCCAATCGTAATAAGACCTGTAATATAATATTATAATGCGGTTTTACACGTTAACCACAACCGCAATCAGATATTAACATAATAACAGAGGAGGTGCATGTATGACCCAGTTTTCAAAGACCTGCAGTGCAGTTTGCGCTATTGTGATTTTGTTCTTGAGTTAATAATGATATTTATTTAGAAAACTGTAATGCAGTTAATCGTACAAAAGGTGAGCTTAATGCCCAGAGGCATTTTCTAGCATCTAACCGTATAATGTAAGTTTGTTCTTGACTGCGGATGCAGTATGACTGACATAACAAAATATTCATCAAATATGAGTATTATTTCATCAATATGTCAGTTTGTAATTTTGTTATTATCATTTTAATATCGAAGCGGGGTATGGTAATGCACCTATAGCACCTATAGCCTACGACTTTAATAGCAAAATTTGAAATATATTTTGCTTTTCGTAAGCGATGTATGCGTAAAAAATCGTAAAGAAAAAAAAATCGTAAAAAAAAACAATCAAATCTCAGTAGGCAAAGTGTAACGATTACCTATAATAATTGTTAAATTTATAAATAGCAGGTATCCGAGCATTAAATAAGTCCTTACATACTTACGCTAGCGGGCTAAATCCCATTATTGTATATTTACTATCTTGTTGTACCCATATTCTAAATATTTTTTTTAAGTTTGAGTAAAAATAGGAGATATTTCGCGCCCCTAGGCTATCGGCGTTGTAACGATTACACTTGAGATACCATACTTGTCTTTTTTACTATGCCATACGTAATTTTATCTCTCTTTATAATCACGTACTTGACTTTCCAAGCTTATCTCCAGTCCTATAAGGCTAGCGTAAATGCCGTGTGATTTATTGCTGACATTGCATCTACCAAACTACACACAATGTCCAGATGCAGGTGTCAGATAATTTATCGAACTTTCACCACTTAAACTGTGTAGTTGCCTTATAGGCGATCATTGATTATACAGAAATTTAAACAATATGTTGCTGCGTCCTACATACTTGAAATTCTAGCCTGCGGTGCAGATAATTGAAGTTTTGAAACGTTATAAAAACTTGTGCTAACCAGTCACATTTGTACTTCATTAAAGCCTAAAATAGTTACAGAATATTTTTTTCATCATTTACCGTAACTTCCTCATATACCTTGTCTTGTGCATGAGGGATATATCCGGGCTTATGGTAGTCATGCATGAGGGATACGGGTATATCCGGGCTTATGGTAGTCCCTCTGTAATCCTTTAGTCTGCTTTTACTACACACACGAGAAGACGAACACGACACCCAATCCTAAAACCAGCCGACTACACACGGTCTATCATATGTTAAACACTATTTTACATGGAAAAATTCCGGGTTGACTCTCTGGCCTTCAAACGTAGGACCCATAGACATAATACCAGTGTCGTGTGAAAATCGGTATAGGTGTACAACTTTTCAAGCGCTCCAAAGTTTTTATTCTAAAAAAACACAATTTAATATACCTTTCCATGTTGTTCTAACTATTATTTTAAAACAACCTTTTCTAAATACCCGTAAACAGTATGCGATAATAGACAGTATGCGTTAATAACCGTAGACAGTATGCGTTAATACCCGTAGATAGTATGCGTTAATAACCGTAGACAGTATGCGTTAATACCGTTTATAATGCCACAGCGGCTGGGCGCACTCGACTGGCCAGGTTGCCACTTATTCACAGACTACCATTAAATTTACTGCATTTCCCATTTCCGTGCATTTACGCACGTGTTTCTGTAGTGAGTGAGATTTCGCCAAAGGCAGGCAATTGGCAACGCATGTGGGGGCTTGCCAACTTTTGTTATTCTGGACTAATGTTGGCATATATCGCGGATATCGCAGCTCGACAGTATCCACTTATCATCGGGTCGATTCTTTGAACGTTGAACTGCTACCTTCTTTCTAAAAAAAGCCACATGAATTGACCCCTTGAACAAACTTTACCACCTACTAGTAAGTTATGACAACATCGTCAATGATAAATAACAATGCCATGTTGCAAGTACAAATAAATAGCCACAGACAACATCTTGTGGGCGGTAAAAGCATGAGTGTTTCACACAGAAGCCACTGCCAAACAGCCTGAGCTATTATCGTCTTTATTACAAGCTTCTGAAGGGTCCGTGCACACATAAACCACAGATCTTAATCCGACAGGAAGAATAAAAATGTTAATAAACATTAATGCTGACCGCATCTTAATGCTGCAACCGATGAATGTAGATATAGAGCCGTATATACACGAGTGAAGAAAAAGGGCTACACTGTTCCCATGAGGAGCCTAGTTTATATCTGTTTTGTATCTTACTTTTGAGATGAGCCATAAGTCTTAACATATGTATTACCTTTTTATTTTACTGGTTCTTTCGGTTTGGTTTTTTGATGGAAAAACTACTTTGTGCCAACATCAGTCTAGAATGACAATCGTTGACACACCCCCGGATGCGCGGTCTGCCTTTAGAGATATTTAGGAATGGATTTGGAGGAAGGGTTGGGAAAATAAAAAATAGGAAGTATGATGAAGCGAGACCGATATTAAAGGCTTAGGATGTCACAGGGCGACAGTATCCACTTACCATCAAATGGTGTTTATGGGTTAGTATCGTATTAACTAGATCCGATACCAATCCGTGTTTGCTTGTCTGCCATCTGGTTTCTATAAAACAATAACTCAATTGAATTTCAACGAGAAAGAATCAGTGCAACTAAAATCACTATTTATATAATTATTTATAATTCAACTAGCTGTTGCCTGCGACTTCGTTCGCGTGGTGTTCAAGTACTAATTCAGAAACCTTCGCGAGCGTGCGCACAACAACTTACCAAAGTTTCATCGCAATCGGATGAGTGTTATAGGAACGCATACGGGACAAACAAAGAAACATTCATTTGTATATATATAAATAAATATTTTGGTTGATCGATGATGAAAACATAGATGACATTTTTTATAGTTTCTTGTTGGTGAAATTAGACAAAAATTTATTGTTTCCAGTTAAAATCGAGCACCAATTCCATGAATGTTTTAAAAAATAAGAAAAAAATCAAGAATTCAATAAAAATAAATAAAAAACAATTGGATTCGAATCCAGTTGTCTTTTATTTATGGCCAGTCATTTATATCGGTTATTTTATGAGTTGTCGGTTCCTATAAAGTGCTGATTTATCGGGCACCAATTATCTTGTTATGTTATTTATTGTAGAATTTAATGGTAGAAGATTTAACAGATCATTAAGAGGTGTATGAGTAAGCCAGTTCCAATAAATGTCGTTCATAAAATTTTGCGTAAATATTGCAATTACAGCTGAGGTAACAAAATAAAAAAAATGAGTATTTCATTTTATTACTATAGTTATCCATGTGGTGTCGGCCGGCTTTGCCCCATAACTTCCCGTGGTAAAAGGAGACTAAAGTCACTACCACAAACCCTGAGGAACTACACCACGTCTAAAAGAATGGACTCGCCAAGTCGTTTGGGTGTTAAGACGACAAGACAATTTGCATGAAGCGAATGTTGTTAAGTCGCACGATCGTGGTTACTGTGTACGGTTACTATCGGTTACTGAGTTTACACTCAGTTGTTCCGAATCCTAACCGCACGTTTGTGACTCGAATAGGCTCACCTTTTCACCAATTACCTGTCTGACTCATAATAACCATTTCAATTATTTCGTTCGCATATTACATATTTATTGAAATGTTAAAATGGTCCTGAATGTTAAATGTTAAAATGGGAACTGTCTACACTGTATCTTACTCCTATTAACTCTTGTCTCGTATTTATTTTAACGTAACAATTCAAACACTTTGACCCGATAACACAGAGCATATCTCACGTCGTTAAAACAACATCAACATCCTATTAGTAGCCGAAACATTTTGATTGTTTAACTTAAAATATGTTTGTTGTTGATTCTCGAGAAATATTCGGCCTAATTTTTTGTTTGCTTTGTTAGATTTCGTAAAACTACATAATTTTTATGTTTAAAATAAAATGTTGGGCCAGGAAATCAACTATCTCGATGAGGTATTATTATAGCGTAGCTTTTTCACTTCTCTTGCGAATAATATACTCGGCAGTTGTTGAACTTATTTTCTTTAATGAACGAATGAGTATATACATAATTTTAATCATTAATAATAAAATATTTTTTACAATAATTTATTTACAAAGCAGCGTAAGCGGCATTTTAAAGTTTTCGTTAAGTCTAGAGATCTTTCTCATATTCGAGTAGATAGTATTCTCTTCTAATAAAGTTGTGTATAACTTTATGTGAATTTACAAACGTATGTTTTATTAAATGTGCCTGTAACTAGATGAGTTTGTAAATGTATTGTTGTACCTAATAAATTAAATAATAAATAAATAAAAATAAATAAATAAAATAAAAAAAATATGTATATATTTCTACTATCACAGATCTAGGATTTATTATATAGTATAGTAGGTATTGAAGATTCACTTTGGTACTGAAAAATTCGCAAAGCACTAACTAACATCATGCTACTATATGGATACTCTTTATATTCATATATATTCTACACCGCTCTACGAATATTTTTAAAACTGTCATCATAGGCCTATCTAACTTTTGATTTGCCGTAATTCATAGACCTAAATATCAAGAACTTAATTGATCCTAAATCCACTTGTATCAAATACTTTAGATCTATTTGTATAATTTACTTTTCTTTTGTCCCCAGTGGTAGCAATATGCATATTGTTGGAAGTCGGAGCGCTTCCGAGCCGACGGAGTGGGTTTATTTGCAACGATCCTACTCTCTCTTTCCCGCACCAAGGAGATACATTCTCCATCTCGGTAGTCGCCATCATCACTGTTATAGTGCCGTATCTTATTGTAAGTATTAGAATAAGTGTTTTTATCCTTTAAAATCTGTATCTTTAAAATCTTTCAAAATATTATTTTACATAAATAACGACGGTGTCTCTGTCTACTACTGAAAATTTCCGTATTCGGTTCTATGTTTGCTTAAAAAAATATACTGTATGAGATTTGGGCAGTTTGTCTTTGTGCATGTCTGTAGATCTAAACTGAAATTAAATGAATTATTCTTCCTGAATTTAGACAAACAAAATAATTATTGAAGTACCATCGTCATAATATTATCGATACTTAACCTAATTACTGTAACTCGATTGTATTGTAAAAATGGTTAAAAATAAACATTCTTATATATGAAAAATGAATCTATACTTCGAACACATAAACTTTAAATTACAGAATCATAAACGCACGTTTTATAGCCCTACAACATGGTGATTTCCGCCTACGTAAAACTAAAGTCCGTTCCAATCCAATTTGCCGAAAATAAACCAAATCAAAAAAATATTTCAACATTTAACTTTAAATACTCGTATAGGAGCCATCCATAAATTACGTCACACGAATTTCATGATTTTTGGAGTCCCCCCCCCCCCCCCCCCCTCCCGTCCTTGTCACAGGTGGTCACATTTCTGTGAAATTTGTGTCGTCACATATTTTACAATTTTAAATTTAGAAATTATTAAATTAAAATAACCTTATAATAATATTGATAGAGTTGGTAATATTTTAAAGTTTTTCGTTAGAGTTGAAGTTTAGTTTTAATACTTTAGATTTATATATTTGACGTCACGAAGCTTATGACTCGTCCCCTCCCCTTGTCACACGATGTCACACTTTGTTGACCCCCTCCCTCCCCCTTAACGTGTGACGTAATTTATGGATGACCCCATAGAGCAAACTTGCGTTTGGATGAATAAGATTATTTAATAATGCGTAAATAATTATGAATTTATCAAATACTAATAACAGAATTAAAATAATAGAATAGAATAATTAATAATTATCAATATCAATAATAGAATAGAACAATAGAATAATTTAAAGCCATGTTACTGACCTTAAACCGCCATCTTTGTTAACAGTTTGGACAAATCGGATTGGAATACCTAGTGTATAAATGGTGTGTATGGAATGGTGAAAAGAGACGGTCTAACACAAATTTCTTTCACCAGATATGGGCAGTAGAAGCAGCTCTTCACAGAGAAGACGAGTACTCGATGAAGAAGAATAAGTTCTGCGTGAACGCCAAAACCGCTGCTCTCATATACCGAGATTACGTATATGGAGCTGTAGTCAACTTTACAGTTTTGGAGGTGGTGAAGTGCGTGGTCGGTTCCCCGAGGCCGACTTTCTTCGACTTGTGCGACCCTGAAGAGGCTAAGACTTGTAATGGGTAAGTCTTGTCTCTTTTATCTTTATTTCTCTCTCCTGTAAAACTTGATTTGAAAAGGATTATTATTTTATTGATAAATTGTCGATAAGTTGGTCCATTTATTGACGTATAGTTTGCTTGTAATGATAAATGACACATTTTCTAAATGCTCAGCTCAATGGTGGTACTTCATCTTATAGTCGACTGGGCGTATTCGACTGATCGAGTTACTGATACTCTTACAGAAAGTTATCACCGTGAAACGTACCAACATGCTATAAAAGTTAGTGAAAGTTAACGGAGAACTTCTTTCGCTACCCATTCTATGCTATCCGTCCAATCTCACCCCATACAATTCAATATTATTCAGTTTACAAATTAATATTGAATACAGATGTGGATATGTATGTATTTATTTATTTATATGTACGAGTATATTATTAAGTTATTTATTATATATAGCTGTTGCCCGCGTGGACTTTAGTTTATAAACACCGTCTTTAAATTGATATAACTTTTTTATTTATGAACTGATTGAAATAAAACAAACACTAAATTTTAAGTGAAGCTTACTATAATACATTAGTGAAAACCGCACCCAAATCGGTTAAGCCGTTTCTAAGATTAGCGCGCACAAACGCACAGACAAACAGACAGACAGACAAAAATTCTAACAATCATTGTTTTGGGTTCTATTGCGTTGATAAAGCCCCCCAATAATAGTTTTTCTCATATATCTTCCATGTACAGACAGCGATCAGTTACATTTTTATTACATGTATATAGATATAGATATATAGACGTATGTATGTATTATACTATATTTATAACTCATATAGTCGGTTTATATTAAATATAATTCTATGTGTAAATTTCAATCATTTTTCACTGCTAAATCCTTCTTTTTTTTCTCTATCGCAAAGGTGCCTGGAAGGGATCGCCTTAGCGATAAGGTCACCTATTGTATTGATCATTTAAAGACATGGGCGTGTGTACACATGTAATAATAATTTGTATGCAATAAAGAGTATTTACTATTATTATTATTCTTAGCAACCTCGACAGCAAACGTTTACCATCAAACTGGCTTAAAGTTTTACATCGAGCAAAATGAATCCTTACATCTATTATTAGTTATTTAGACTATCGTAGCTAAAAATGATGGTCATAATCCAATAACGTGAGGCTCATAATCCAATAACAATTTTTTTCCTTCTTCTATAGGTCACAGTATGTGAGCAGTTACACGTGTAACCAGAACAGGGGATACTCCCGGTATCTCCAGATCGACTCAAGCAGGAGTTTTCCATCTGCACACGCGTCTCTCTCAGTATACTGCGGTCTCTTTTTGGCTGTAAGTATTTTTATTTCATCCATTTACTCTTTATGCTACCTCTATTATGGCTTCTGCTCTTGCTCCCTCACGATCACTCCAAATAATCTAAGTTGATACAAATCGTATCAGTTTAATCCAACCACAATAACATTCATCTGCGAGACAATTGACCTTAACCCTCGTCGACCCGAAACTGAAACTGCCTGCTTATTGGTTAACTGATTAGTTTTTATGATTGTACTGTAGCAGATCTCAAAGATGCTCTCCACTAAAATTTTATGCAGTCTTGGACTGTTTGCACGATGTATTAGATGAATAAGACATTAATTAGCTTCTTTATTCCAGTGGTACCTCCAACGACGTGCATTTAGCTGGCACAACCGGTCGGTTCTGGTAGTCCCCCTTGTCCAGACACTGTGTATCATCTACGCGTGCGTCTGCGCCCTGACGAGGGTCACTGATCACCGACATCACTGGTGGGACGTGTTGGTTGGCACTGTATTTGGGGTGCTTAGCGTTTTGTATACGGTAAGCGTTTAGTGCTATCATCATTCTTTTTCTTTTCCGTAAAGGATGTCTTTTTGGTGACATCGTTTGTTAGATAATTTTATCCGTGTTGTCATCCCTCTAGTAAATTATGTATTTGTTTCAATTCTCCTAACCGCTAGTACAACTTCTGTTAATTTCCTCATACTGCCGATCTGCCTGGATAGAAACCAACTCAAATTATGGGAACTAACAAACGAATCGATCATTATCGACATCACAAGAGGGTTTCATATCATGATCTACCAAGAGAATGGGCGACTAAACTGAAGAATTGATGGTCGAAGAATCGACGATCCTAAAACAGTCTTAAAATAGATAGATTCAACAGTGGACAAATTTCTGCTCTTTATTAGAATCGTAAACTGAATGCATTAATCTGATTGGATTATGTAAGTAGAAAAGGAATATTTTCCCTAAATTGTAGACAGTCACCGTCCCTTTAGCCCTTTTATCGTCCATTGACTTGAGCGTCATCGGACTTGGGCCTCCTCACCCACATTGTCGTGTTCATGAGGGATGTGTGACCTTAAAACACCACCCGCGGGCCAAACAGATTGGCGAGGCCCTGTTTTTAGATGGTGTACTTCCTCAGCTTGTGGTAGCAGCTTTGTTATCCCTTAGTCTTGTTTTACGGCACCCCAGGTAAGATATATGGGGTGGTAATCTAAAGCTGGACGACACCATATCTAATTGTACACCGCTTCCTATGAATTGGTTCCAAAGCTTCTAAAAAAATCTCTTTCAGACTAAATAACGTCTAACCACTGAAAAAAATGCAACTACAATAACAAACTCTGTTCTTTCCAGGTCCTAGTTCTGTGCAGAAACTTTTCCCAGCCAGCTGTAGTCAGCACCAGCGACATTTCCAGCAGTGACGGTAACAACCACCAATCGGTTCGGAGACTGCTGTCTAGCGGACAGCATGTAGTAGTGCCTTAGCCTCAGGCTGTGTAAGCCCCAGTGCTTACATTGACAAATTTTAAGAGATTGATGTAAGAGATAATCTTAACTGGAAGATAGTATGTATAGCAAATGTGATTAATAGAGAAGTGGAACTGGATAAAACTTGGCTTATAGTAGAGTGCGTTAAGACAGTACTACCACTAAAGTTATATTTTGTGGTCAGACTTAAAACTGGATGAAACTTGTGCATATGGTTGAGTGCGTGTGCATTAAGGCAGCACTACCAGACAAATTATGATTTGTGGTCTGACTTAACCTTGTTATTTCGGGTGAGACTATGAGTTTAGTGATGCAAGAAATTGCAAAAAATAAGTAAATAATTTTTTTTAAGCTTAATAATGGGAACGATATATTAAACCTCTTTGGAGGTTGCAATGAACTTTGTAGCTAATAGTTGATGTGAAAGTAGGTAGACGTAATTTGAGTTGTGTGATTAGAAAGTCTTTAATTTTAAGAGAATTATAAAGCCATTTCTTAAGCAAACTGTCTTGCGAATTCTCACCGTCAAATAACGTAGTGGTGATACAGCTTTATATAGTTGTAAATAATTGACTTGACGGGTTTGTATTGTACTGAAAATGTTTTATTTGTCGAAAAATAAAATATTTAATTGAAAATAAAATTAGCATTATAAGTTTTTTTTTTGTAACGGTGTAAATAGTATATTAATTGATAATTTAATTAATAACAGTATAATCAATGAGTAAGATGTTTAAAATTGTCTTCGATATTTTTAATATTATTTAAAAGTCGATTCGAAACATTTTTAAAATCTACTTATTTGATCGCATTCAGTTAGAAGATAGATGGCGAAAAGTGTAATTTATTAGCCTACACTTTTTTAATAAATTACATATTTATTAATTACATATAAAGATACATAATGAATACATTTGAAAGAAGATTTTACAAATAATTTACAATTATTTTGAATTGAAAATCGTAATGTTTCTTCATAATTGTATATCATAAAACATGCAGGTAATTATTTATTTCCATTTATACAAATAATGTTTACGACACAATTTGAGAAATTCCAACATAGACCAACTGCAGTAACGTACACTGACATCCGAGTATGTCACTGTACAGAGAAACGTCAGAGGTATACGTTAGTGATGTACAAGTCCACACGGTACTACCGATAATGTCGATAGCCATCTTTTTATTTCTGACTGCGGATAAACGCTGATAAACTGTACATATCGCAGAGTTGCTACAACGCAACGTAATAAACTCTGAAAGTATGTTTGAATATTTGTTTCTTTTTTTACTTAATTATGCTGAAATGATTACGGAATACGAAGATGGCGGACGAACATTATTTAATTTGTAATACTGTATGTCGGTATAGTCATTGCCAAAAAAATAAAACAATGAGGTTAATATGAAACTAGATACTGGTAAAAATATATAAATACTTGCAGGTCTAATTGTATTTAACATAACAATGTATTTTGCCTCCGACTTATTTTACTGATCTATCATTTAAAGTAAACTAAATTGTATTTCATTCCAGTTCAATTTGTCCGAAATTTAAACGAACATGGCGGCCTGGGGTGACTAACACGCCCTTAAATTACAGAATTATATCAACATTTAGCTTTAAATCTAGGGCAAACTTGCACTCTCAATGAATCGTGTTATCGATATCTAAACAATTATCATGTCACTATTTAATTTAAGGACGTGTCCAGTTACCTCAAGCGGCCATTTTTTTTTACATTTTGGACAAATTAGACTGAAACGGAATATACTTTGGGGAATGCTCAATAGTAGTCAAATAGTAGATTAAAACGTAGTATTTCAAGTCAAAAACCTGTCCTTTAGAAAAATGTTGAATAAAAATAATCAAAACTTTCTGTATGGATAACCGTATCTAGTATCTATCTGCACATTGTATTAATATTTTAAATAGTGATTGGACATAATAAATGTTGTGTCACTCAATATAGGTATTTATTAATTTTGTACAGTTACACGAGCCGTGGTCACGGTGAGACTGCGGCGGTGGATACAAATAGTACAAAATAAATAAAAATCATATGTAACTTGCTTATTTACATAACATTTATTGTATGTATATTGTAAAGCCTGACAAGAAAAATAAAAAAATTGCTGTGGGGGCGCCACATTTGCTTTTTTCGTAGCTAGTTAGTGTTGTCAGTAGAAGATATTAGTTCTATTAGTTTTACGCATCATGTCGAGGTTTTTTATTTTCTTCGTCAGGCTATACTTTTGTAGATTGTACTATACCGTAACCAGTCATCATAGTAACTTAATGGTCAATTTATATTAAAGAATTAGTATTCTTTTTTTAGGAAGTAGGCTGCAGAAGAACATTTATTCCACCTGGTGGGTAACTGGATACTGTCGCTCTTGTGCTTGCCACGATACATCAAGCCACAATGACAAAATTTGGCGTGACCCCAGCCAGATGCGCTGCCTTTGGACATTTAGTATATGATAGGATGGGATGGCAATAGCTTGTCCACAGCTTATCTTCAAGTATGTACCTGACTATATTGTACAGTATTAAAAACTTGTTTTGTCTTATTGCAGTTGTTCTGTGGCTGTTTCGTTTGTCACAAGAGACAGATTGACTATTTCAATCATCATAGTAAACAGATTGACTGTTTCAATTGTCGTAGTAGACAGATTGACCGTTTCAATTGTTACAAGAGAAAAATTTACTATTTCAATTATCATAGTAAACAGATTGACTGTTTCAATTGTCATAGTAGACATATTGATTGTTTCAATTGTCATAGTAGACAGATTGACTATTTCAATTATCTTAGAAGGTAATCAGATTGACTGTTTCAATCGTCATAGTAGAAGATTGTTAATCTGTTTCAATAGTCTAGTACAAACGTCAATCTATCTATAATGACAATTGAAACAGTCACAGAACAAAATCAAGACAATAAAAGATTTTAACACCATACAGTAGG
Source organism: Sesia apiformis (assembly GCA_914767545.1). NCBI lineage: Eukaryota > Metazoa > Arthropoda > Insecta > Lepidoptera > Sesiidae > Sesia > Sesia apiformis. The sequence goes on from OU611964.1 coordinate 3,029,740, forward strand.
TAGGTAATTGAAGAGAAGCTATAAAAAGAGATATTGTAACGATAATTTACAATCTTCCATTGATATTGTGACTTAGAAAAAAGTATCAATTCAGTATGTAATCCATACATCTACACACCAGCGCCACTTTTTAGTATAATATACTCGTACGTAGTCCTTGCAACTAAAGACCGCGCGTCTGTCTTGCTTGTAGTGGTGAATGTGAGTATGCATGAAAAGAGGCCTTATATGCTTCACAATATAACTTTAGATACATTGACACGAAAGTTACTTTTCACGTATACGAATTCTTTTTATCTTTGCATTTGTGGCAATGGTGCAATAATCGCATTCTGCCAGTGTCAAGTTGTTTCGTAATTAAAGTCAAAATAATTTAAAAGACATTTTGTCATACCAAGTCACGTCGAAGCAAGTCAGGAGTGACAGTGAAGTGATAGTGGATTTACTGAGGACAGTGTGCTTCGAAGCACACGAAAAATGCAGTCTTATGTTTTTATTTGATTGTGTACAAACACTTTGAATTTTAATAAATTATCACAAATCCAACAATACACAATTTACATTAATCAAACAAAAACTCAACCTTCACTTCTCGGGTTCCTGCCAAATAATCTTATATGAACTCTTATTCACAAGCAACGTCGACGCGCGCTCGTGAATTGCAACAACTATACAAACGCAACGCAATAGCGCTTAATGATCTACTTAAAAATTTATTTATTACATATTTTTTAAAATAATTTAATACTAGAAGTAATATCCGACAGTATTCGCTGTACAGTACCTGTCTAGTCTTAAGCAATAGATTTAGTTTTTTTTTTAGTTTTACATAAACAACAGCGCTACCCACCTATTTATTATTATTTTTTATATTTAATAGCAATTAATTTTGTTAAACACGAGAGAATGACACATATCCCCGCATGTTTTCTTTTGTATATACTTATGTTATTTGTCCTTTTTATAGGACTCGGGTGTCCTAGAAATGGGACAATAGTTTTTCATCTTTTTTTTACAATAACGATGACATTCCTTCGCATTTAATGGACGATCTAATGTTAATTTTATTTTTCTGTAAATAGGTTGTATTTAAGAAAATAAAAATAAATTATTGGACAATTTTAACCACGTTCGTTTTATTTTTATCTTCCACCACCTCAATATTCTGCTCTATATACTTCAATATTCTCAATATTTTTCTTTGATCTGATTGCAGTATCAGTTGTCGACTCAAGCTCAGGAATTCAAAACAAATACTAGATTAAAAATCTTGGATATCAATCCACTATCAATCCACATTGAACCCACCTTATGGATCGAGGCCTAAAATACCTCGTGATTGCTAGAAAATTGATATTGACAATAATTAAAAACTCTCTACATCTTCTGAGAGAATGATAGGAATTTTTAGTGTCTCTTATCCTAGTTGTACTACAGTGATGGATTTCAATGTTGAGTAGATCGGGCAAAAGCCGATAAAATTAGTTGAAATTGGTCGCTAAAACCAGTACTAGTCAATTCGCCGTTTGAAATTTGTATTTGTAGCCCTGTCAGAATAAGCTTATTCTGGCGCGGTCATCGATTCTCTAAGGCTAATTTTGGGAGCCATCAGATCTTGCCTACATAAAGTAGTTATCGAGATTTAGCGAGTTTTAGACATCAAAACAGCGTTATAACTTTTAAACGGCGAACCGATTAATTCTGCTTTTTGCGATTAATCATCAACTTTTTACCTGTCTGGTCAGAATTCAAATCGATGGTTGTGACCCAGCTAGAATAAAGGACACATTTTCAAAGGATGCTGGCAATGTTTACGATGTGGTCTTAAAAATATTCACTGATAAAAATTGTTACGAAAAACTAAAACTCTTTATACCCAACCGCAGGTACGCGAACAACGCTCGTATTTTAACAACATTTTCTCCGTTTGTCTGGAACATTCTTAACGAACAAAGGGATACCATTGAGGTCGTGATGCAAATAATAATGCCCTCTAAAGAATTTCATGTATTTTGCCTAAATACCAACGTACAGTACAGTCAGTGTTGCAAATAAACGCAAACACTTATAAATAAATATTGTAAATAAATAATTTAATATTGTTGTTGCACTTATAAATAAATAAATAACGCCACACTCAATGGCCCACACTAGAATACATTGTGTCGTGGGTCCAGAGACACATACAGAGACAAACAAAAACACTCGCCCAAACCCGAACATACATTTTTCTTTTTTTTTTAAATAAATGTATGTGCCACCGGGGATTAAACCCAGAACCTTTTGCACAGCACCCTTATAAATAATGATTATTGATTAATTATAATAATTATTATTGTATTTATAATTAATTGTTATATTTATAGGAGAGGCCTATGCAGGCTACAGGCCTCCCCTAGTAATAGCCTCCCCTAAGGGCTTTCATGGTTCCTAAATTACGGTGTATTTTTTTCAAAATAGATGTAATGTCAACGCCAATTTATATAGACTTGTTTTGGGTAGACGTTCGTCTCATAGTGCTCTACAATTTTTATCTTGCCGATTCTACATATAGATGAACAGTTTTTTAATAACTATAAGCTTAAGGTTTTTACAGCCTACCTAGATATTCCTAATAATCTGTTACGCTTTAACTGCTTTCCAAATAAGTGGGTTAAGTGTCGATCCGGTGGGTTAGGTGTTATTTTGGTCCGTAGTTAGGTCCTGAAAATGTAAATATCTTCCCCTAATTAAAATTGGAGTACAGGCGACAACGGAGCTGAATGCGGTTTGCGTTTGGACTGAAGTTGGACTCGTCTAACTGGATTGACTGGCCGAGATAGATATATTCGTCTACAATTTCTAATTACACTCCATCGATACTGACTACTTCTCATCGCTTATACCACAATGTTTGAAGACGAAAGTTTTCAATCAGTGCGTTTTGCCATTTATGACGTATAGTTACGAAATATGGTCTCTGATGATACGCCTGATCCATAAGTTCAAAGACACTCAGCAAGAGATGCTGGACAAAATCCAAAATGAAAAAAATTACCAAAAAATTTAAAGTTACCAACGTAGCTCAAAGAATCCACACGCGGCCCTAGTGCGGATTAGTGGATAACATACCCCAAGCTTTTTTTTATTTCTTGAGCATGTGGGTGAGTATATTTGTGGTCTCCCGGAGATTTACTAGAGGACGCCAATGCCCTGCAGTGGGACGTTACAGGTTGATACGAGTACAAGGTCGTTTATGCCGCAGGACCTATAATAGGGAAAGACAAGCGCTCGAATGAAGGCCACGTACCGGGAAACGCAGCGGGTGACGCCCTTCAGCCAGGTGAATTCACGACTTGAAAATAGTCGTCGGCAGTAGTTGGATGAGAAGAACGGAAGACCGTATGTAGTCGCAGTCCTTGGGAGAGGCCAATATTCAGCAGTAGATCAGACACAGGCTGATGAGATGGTAATAAAAACTATTTGAATATTTTTAAGAGCATCTGTCTATTACAAAAGATCTTGTATGAGTTTCACGGTTAGACAAACATTAAATTTGTTTGTTCTATTCGTCTTTATGTTATTTATTATGAACACAAAAATGCAGCCCAAAATAAAGAGACCATGTTGTTAAAACATGCCATCTTTTGTGATTGACATCTATCTAATAAAGAGTCTATTCTATGAACAAAATCGTGAAAATTGACGCTCCCATAAAATATTATTCTTCTGCAATATCCGTTCCGATAACCTTGTAAAAGTTTATTGTTATTTTATTTATTTGCACTTCCGTTTTTCAAACTCACGTGATATAAAATGTTATTTCGTTTTACGACTTTAAGTACTAACATTTTTTTATTAGCGAGACAATAATCGACCACACGTGACTAGTTTGGTCAGTCTACTAAATTAAGTACACTTGTTAAAATAATGTGTAACAGAAAATTTGGAATGATGCGGGCGCGGTTATTGTCCTGTGGACATTGACGCGTTTCGTAGTGGGCATTTAATTTAGTCCTTAGCGTAAGTAATTGTTAAGGGGTACTGTTATTGAAAAGAACACGAGATAGATTTCAGAGCAATGCAAAAAACATAACGTTTACTTTCAATGTCAAAAAAACAAGTCAAATAGATTTTTATCGGAGAAATTGTATAAATTAAACTTATTTTTAATAATCAAACGTACAGACGATAGTGTCAGCTTTAAAACAAGATAATTACCGAAGATAACCACTTTCTTCCGTCAGATATCTATAGAAACCCAAAAACAAATAATAACGACATAACTTCTAAAATAATGTAGTCATAAAAAATGGTACATATGTGTTTTCATCGATCATCTTGGATGCAGTATATGCCATTTTCGTTTGAACAAGGTTAACGAGAACACACTGTATATTTAAAACCACACTGAGAAGTTATTAAAAAGCAAAAACACGTTGGTGCTTCGGTCCATTTTGTAAATAAAGTGCCCGCATGGAATTCAAAGAGGTGCAAAATATTATCGCAGAGGGTTTACATGCGACGAATGCAGGGGAAAATAAATCTGTGGACGCCTACGGGTTAAGAATTGTTCACATTGCCAAGCACTTTTTGTGGGAGAAGATAACTTTGATTTCTACAATACCTGTACAGATGTAGTGAGAAAACATTACCCATCGGAAATATTAGTGCCCACGATAACTTCCGAACGCGTCAATAAATTACTGTAAAAATGTAAAACTGGTGTTAGTATAATACTGTCAAATCATCGTGAGCACGAATATTTCCGACGGGTAAGGTTTTCTCACTACATCTTTAAGGGGGTTTTATTCACAATGTGAACGACAGCAAGGGAATAAATGAGATTTTTTTATATTTATATATATATTTATACTTTCTTACGTGTATATAAACGTTAGAGTATGTTTGATTAGTTCGATTCCTGGAGCTTTATAATTAATCTAGATAAAAAGTACCCTAAATATTTACCCGGTACATAAGCTATAACTGCTAAGTTTCATTAAAATCCGTCAAGTGGTTTTTGCGCGATGTGCGTACAGACAGACAGAGAAAATTTCCAAAAATTGCTGTTTAGGGCTCTGTATTATATGTACCTATTTTACTCTGCAGTGTTTTTTTCAGTTTAAATATTTCAGACACGGTTTTGTTACTATTTTATAACGTTTGAGATTTTCGGGTTTTTCACACATATTTATCATTTTTTTTTTATTTAAGGACGAAGGCGACAGAGGAGCATACAGTCCACCTAATGGTAAGTGTATACTGTCGCCCATACACATCCACGATTCATGCCAACTTCTGTCGAGAATGACAAACGCTGGCATGCCCACAGATACGCCGCCAACCTTTGAAGATATAGGAATGGATTTGTCGAAAGGGTCGGGGAAATATAGAGGTACGGGATGGAAATGAATTTTGGCGTATTTCACTCACTACCGATACACGGTACGTACATTGGGGAATAGGATAAAGTGGGAAATGCTGTGAGAATGCCAGTAATGTTGTCAAGTGTATTTGTAACGTCAATGAAATTTACCTCGTTCTACACAAACCTTAACTCCAATAATTTAACTCGGTGCTCGACTCGATTGCATTTTCTATATAAAATAGTAGGATATAAAAGAAACCACAGTCACGAGCGTGGCCGGGGTACATAAATAGTGTCGTGAATGTAACCGCCTACGTAAAGATAATGCTCGATAATATATTATAGGACTAGATGTACGCGGCTGATATATCAGGAACGCATTTTGACTGAACTTGTAAACAAACTTTTTATTAACAATTCTAATTTTAGGCTGAGCTGGGCTGCTATAGAAATGTTTGGAGGTTATGATTTTTTTGTGGAAAAAATGGCATATTATAAGTTAATAAAAACATAACGCCACACTCAAAGGCCCGCACTAGGATTCCCTGTATTTTCTAACAGTCCATCCAGATCCGACGTACAAGGAATCCTTGACACAAAAATCCAGACAAGGAATCCTTGACACAAAAATCCAGACAAGGAATCCTATTATTATTAAAAAAAGAGGAGAAAATAAGAAAACATCACTATAAGGCCTTTTCTTGTTTAAATCGTGCGTTTTAACACGATATACGTATCTTTGTGTAATTCTTTAATCCGTAATAAAAGGTGCAACATGAATTCCAATGAAACTAAACCTTCGAAATTAAATGAACTATCGCATATTAAAGACCACATTTAGAATTACGAAAATACATAGTTAGTTGACTTTATTGTGTTGTGTATAACATGTGAATACAGAATAAACAAGCAAGCATTCACATATGCGCACGCATAGACGTAGGTACACTCGTGAAACTGTAAGTGTATATGGTACAATACAATTATAAAAAAAACATGAAAAGCGCATATACATATCAAAGAAAGAAATTTATTGGTGCCAGGTAACAACTACACACTAAAGTGAAACATAAACTATCCTCAGCCTACTTAACCAAAAGATTTCCAGTGCCACGGCTCCAACGGGCTACAACTGCATTCCAATTCACTTCTTTTGTTTCAACTATCTCTATGAATCTTGGTATACATATATTCGAAATATTTTTTATGTGTCAAGTGCACTGTACCCTACCTGAACCCGATAGCACATGTTTATCCTAGTATGGGGTTCCAATTGATAGGTTCTTTCTTGTTTCGTGCTATCAATAACTTTGTAAGAGCATTTCATATTTATTTATCTCTAAAGTCATCTTACTACAATATCTCGAAACGGCTGGTTGTACTGGAAAGGATACATCATCCCGATATTTTTTTAATATTTACCGATAATAAACCAAGTCACCGTGTTATAATTAGACTTTTTTTATATTTACCGATAAATACCGCTAATAAACCAAGTTACCGAGTTATAATTAGACTTTTTTATATATATCTACCGATAATAAACCAAGTTACTGAGTTATAATTAGATTTTTTTTATATTTACCGATAAATACCGATAATAAATCAAGTTACCGAGTTATAATTAGACTTTTTTCTATTTCATACTTTGGCCATTGATAAAGAACACAAGATATGCAGCGCTTCATTCAAAAATGTGTACAGAACAAGTGCTCTGTATTATAGGGTTATCTGATGCACTTATCATTCAGTATTCGACACATGAAAAATAATTCATTCTTGTATATTTATATATATATATATATATATATATCTATATTATACTTGTGCAAACGAATTGGTAACACTTTTTATTGGGAACTGAGAATCCAATGTTATTTCATCGGTGGTTCAACTTCACTACTAATTAGTGTAGTAATTCAACTAACGGAACTAAAAAGTGTGTAAACGAAGTATGGGGAAATGCAATTATTGGCTGTTAAGGGAAATGAGTCATAGCGGTAAGTTGCAGGCTAGCGGGTCAACATCATGCAAAGCGCGTGATGTAGCTTAGGAATACAAAATCTTCAGCCCGTACCACTGAGTTTCAGATTTAAAACAAAAATGTCATTAGCTCGCCGGTGAGGGGGATACTCGAGAAACAAACAAAATCTAGAAGTATGTATATCCACCAATCAGCCGCGTGGTGGATTATAAGCACGGAACCCCCTAGTGTTTTGCTAGGGGAGGAAGGCCTACGCCCCGCAGTGGGACGTTATAGATTGATATTATAATAAGTATCTAACATTATATTCGAAATAAAAATAAACAATGATTAATTATTCTTTTTGTTTTATGCAAAACGTTAAAATTCTAGCTTGATTTTAAATTAATTAATATCTTTCCATAAAAAATTGGCATTTTTTATGGTTATCATCATCAAAATTCGCTTGATTTTTTTCTAAGGAGGGTAGTATACGATCATTGATCGTATCTTTTTCGCAGTCGGCAAAAAAGTGGCGTGCATGACGATTGGCGGTTAACCGATCTCCAGACAAACAAGAAATTGCATGCATGAAACCGTGTTTATTGTTACAGTCTCGTTGTCATGGCAACTATGTTTACGCATTACGTACAGTCGATAACTGAAATCGAGTTATTTTTTTTGTAATCAGAAGCAGAAAATGTGGAGAAAATACGTTATGAGGCACTATAACATTCCGTCCACATCCGAGTCTTTCATTTTAATATATTTTTTACTCGCCATCTCTTTCCATCCAATCTCATGGAATGTGGATTACAATGGGTTAATTAAAAAAATCATACTTTTTATTCCAGGGGTCGATAGTGATAGACTGATCGATTGCGAGAGCTTTTGATCACGGAAATAGTTCCACATTACCTATAATATAGACTACGATACACTAAAAAAAATAATTTACTGCTCTCCACCTTCGTCCGAAGCAGCACAGTGAACGCCACCGATGATACTTACATAATAATTGTTATGTAAACGCATTACTCACGATTTATTATTTATTTATTATATGGTTCGAGTAACTGATGGTTGGATGGTTGGATTGGTTCATGTAACTGGACCGGAATATAATAATAATAATAATAATTCAAAAGTTTAAATCTCCAATTTACATACCTACATATTTCTATTTCACACCATCACCATTTTTTTTTAACTATTGCACCTGCGATTTTGAACCAATTTTTCGCTTGGTCCTGCCGTGGAGCGGCGACCGGCTTTAGAATAGCACCATCCCATCCCTTCCCGCGGGTGTCGTAAAAGGCGACTAAGGGATAACAGAGCCGTTACCACAAGCGCTAAGGAACTACACCTCTAAAAGAGTGGATTTGCCAGCCCGCTGGGCCAGCGCGGTTTTATAAGGCAATACATCCCTCATGCCGAAGACAACGTACATGTCCAGCAGTGGTTACTAAAAGGGCTGGTTACGGTTTTCGTCAAATATATGTGTGTTCCCTTCCTTAAAAAATAGCAGTGTCAGTACTTTTGTGTAAGACTGTACACGGACGGGGCGAGAGCATGCTTCAGTCCTATAACAATCATTTATCGATATCAGATGAGGCACGCTTATGCTCCATATTCAGATTTTATTTGTTAGTGGCTACAAAAATGTCAGCCGCTTTGAACATTTAACAAGTGCACAGTGGGTTGATTCTACTAATACAAAACTGACTAAACGTAAGCTGACTCGCTGGAATAACTGCATTAAATGTCATTTTTCATATTCCCCTAATAACAAAGATTCTGTTTTGTTGCGTTTTATAATGATGGTATAATACCAGTTTTAAATCAAAGTCGAAATTTGATTAGAACTGAAACACAAACGATACTTGTTAGTAGAATTGACCCCGTGTACTGTTTTATATTGACAACTGACTATTAAACATTAGTAACAGGGGCGCCGACTCCGTGGGTGCTCGGGAGCTCCAGCACCTACGAGAAGTAAATAGTGGGTGCGGAGCACCCATGACCATAGACATCAAAACTAATCAGGAATCAGCTTTAAACGATACCTCTACTACATTGAGCCGACGCGCAGCAACACGCCTCATTTATTGTTAATGAAATTGTTTGACGCGTCAATCACAAAACATTTTCTTATCTCCTTCATACACGATAAAATATTAGAAAAAAAATTGTAATGTTGTAAGAAATAATAACACAATCTCTTTGTTAATTTTTTTTTTTCATCTGGCAACGCTAGCTAATGTTAGGCGGTCTCAAAAGTAACTAATTCTTACGCATACAAGTGTGTGCGCAGGACATTTCGGGCACTGTTTCCTTACGCATACACATGTGTGCGCTGGACATTTCAGTGGTTAAACGAGTCATCAAATGAGCACGAGCACCCGCGGGGTTTTCTAAAAGCCGCCGCCGCTGAATAGTAATAAATATTTTCAAAAGAATAAGTAACATTATATTTGGAAACAAAAATAAACAGAGAAAGTAAAGGATGATCAATCTTTTTCTTTTATCCAAAACCCCAGTTTCTAGATTGAAATTACTGAAAAACCATTTTATTCTGCATTTTCCACTAATGTCATTAAAATACACTATGCTTTTTTTGAAGGGTCCGAGTATTATTAATGTTTCCTGCCACCATTTTTAATCTTGATATACATAATTTCGTTACCGATATAATAAAATGATATGTGATTTAATAAATTGATTTATTTCTTTTAAATGTGAAAACTTCTGTTTAAAAGTGATGTAGGTATTTGTTTTACGATGTTCTCACACCAGACTACCAAGTAGGTAAATCGGATATGCGGATGTGGCACGAACAAACGGACAAACAGACAGGTATGACCCTAATAAATGCGTACCTTAATGTATTTCCAACTAGGCCACGACAGCTGTTGCTATTAAAATATAGAAGAGCGTAATATTGCTACAGTACGGACCGACATGTTGCAAATTGACTTTGCGTTTTACAAGTGCCTGGTGGTTGGTTGAAAATTACAAACGAAAGCGGATTACAATGGATTTAAGGAATATTTGAAATAAGGAAATCGCATGTGCAAGGAATATTCTATACTGTACGTATTCATAGGAATATACTTACATGGATACTTACATCTGTGACCTTTTCATTCTTACTTAGACATAACTAACCACTTGCCATCTTGTGGGTCGCCCGCTGGTCTGTCACCTTTTGTCTACACAAAACCCTTCCCTATTACCCGACTACGACAGCATCGAAAAGGGAGGGTAATGACTTTAACGTACCATATGTATATATATATATATATATATATATATATATATATATATATATATATATATATATATGTGTTTTCATTTACAACCACGCTTAAATTACTCAACCGATTTTCACCAATAACGGCTTAATATAATATATTAATATTGGTCGTGCTAGCGAGAGTGCAGTAGCCAGCCGTACGCGACTATACAAATAGCGACCGTAGTGTGGAAAAAATCAAAAAAAAAATTTGTTTGAGCCTTAAATATAGATTTCTTTTCTGCAGGCACATAACGAATTCCTAAGGAACCGTGAAAAGCGAAAGACTTTTCAAAATCGGTCCAGTAGTTGTTGTGTTAGTTATTAGAAAGGTGGTTGTCTCAAATATAAATAAAAATCAAATACCTACTGAATAATAAAAATCTGTTTAAAATATTCGAAAAGATATGAAGTATAATGTAGAAATCAAAATAATTTAGTAAAGAAATCGCTACATCCCATCATTCGGATCAACCATACCGTTAAAGACATGAATACCGAATGTCACATTTACTATAATCTACCGCGTGTGGCGTAGCCAACTAATCAATGCTGCAATTAACTGATGTACAGTTATACGATTGTTTTCTGTACCTAGTTGGACTATACATAGTAGTAATGTACAAATATTCGCTTTCGCAATATGCTAATGATTCGCAAAAGGTTAATTTTCGATTTCACTTCAGTTAATTTGATGTTATCCTTTTAAAACGTTCCACTGCAAGTCACAGGCCTCCCCCACTAAATCACAAGGGTTTCGGGACATACTACATTATGACACGGACCTTGTGCGGATTTGTTGATTCAGAATTTATATTTATATTTATTTATTCATACATATGCTGGTTTCCTATCGACGTTTCCCTCTTTATATACAGAGCTTCCCATGTCGATGCAATATGAAGGGAAAGAACTTTAAATATTGAAGATAGGAAATTTCATTTAATGGAGATTTAATTTTATTTTCAAATATAAGTAGAACTGCAATCAAAGATTTTTGAAAACTCTCCTGTCTGAACTAGGAATGCGTTGGATTGCGATGCTGATTCGTTGTGCGAGGTAATGGCCAGCCCTTGGGTCGCCAGTACTGTCGACCAAGCGCTTTGAAATGTCCTTAAAAAACAAATGCGCAGTAGGACCCCACGAACCCAGGGTCTCGACACCGAATGGAATAAAAGTATATTCGGGGCTAATGTTCCTGTATTTTAAAGCCTTGCGCTTCTCTGCCTCTCCTGCCGCAGCGCCTGCCTTCATACACGTTGCTTGGAGATGAGATGGGACCAGTGTGTCAACGCAGGTCGCATCCCACACTACAGGTAGACCCATTCTCCACGGCACTAGTGACATTCTGTCAGGTCTTTTTCCATCGTCATGCACGATACCATTCGGCTCTAGTAAGGTCGGTATGTGAACGGTGCCAAGGCCCTTGCCACCGTAGGATGTCGTTAAGAGAGGCATGACGTGAAAAGCGACCCACACTCGAGAGACAGGACAAGTCATGGTGTCCTAGATCGTCGACATTCTTACCACAAAAACATCTGTGTTGGACACATACCTCGGCCTCCAGACGGAGGCTGATCGCAACGTGAAGGGTATTGGCATCCAGGTAAGTATCCAAGTTTGCTGACGGAATAACCTAAAGCCAATGCCCCGACTCTTTTTGCGCGACAGCTCCCAGTCTGGCAAGAGCAGCCCCAGAGCTAGTTTTAGAAGTTATTTTTTTGCAAACTAAATCGTCCTAGCTCCTCTGAATTCGGGATGAGGGGATTACTCGGAAAAAATATATTCCAAGCATTCCCGGCCTCTACCAGACACGCAATCTCACAGTTTGTTGATGAAGATTTTAAAATATTTCCAGTTAGTTTCAGCTTCCTTTGGATTGAGGACAGGAAAGCCGGCCACACTGGAAATTTTGTGTAAAGTAGTAATTATATATTGAACTGTGATTATTAGTATCTGTGAGTGCAGTGAATACCTGTTATCGATATGTTCACCTGGTCAAATGGTTAGTAAATCTATTTATTGGTGTAATATTATTATGGTCACATTTTTGGTGTGCCTTAAATAATTAGTAAATAAATTACGTCGCAATTACACTGTAATTTCGACTTAATTAAAGTAAAATATATTTGCGAAACTCGTAATTAAATACGTATCAATACAAATTTAATTACAAATTCTAAGTAGTATTGTTATTTCTAGAAAAAGAAAAAGTTTTAATAAGTATTTTTATGCAAGACGAAAAGTTTATGTAAAATGGAAACTAAATAAAATTAAGTGATTAAACATCGTTATGTTACTTGCTATGATTCGAATTTCGTATGATTTAAAAGTCACTCCGATAACACACGCCAGTCGGAAAATCAGATTTTGTTGTTTTCCGTACACTTTAGAAAAAAATATTTAGAAAACATTTGCAGTTTCACACATCGTGACCAAAAACACATCGTGTAATATTGAAAAGTTTATATCATTATTGATCCAATTTGGCTCATCTACGAACTTAGATAATAGATTTTAGATTGATCATAGACCCTAGTTCAGTTTTGTGTCAAGTTTTATTACTCGTGCAATTAATTTTCTTATGCAAATATCTAAGAAACAATAATTAGCCATAATTAGTCACTTTAGACCAATCTTTAACGGCCAGTTTAAAAATAAAAACAGTCTTCAGTTTTTACAAACTGTTTTTGATGAGATTATAATATTATAATTCTATCGCACTTAATAGAAACCAGTTTTGTGGCGAGATTATTAAAAGAATAATAATATGCTCTCTGCTTTAGGGTACTATTTCGAATTCGCAATATCATTTTTTATTTCGATTTCGATAAAAAAAATACTTTCGTTACATCCCTAGTACACTGTTTACGGTGGTTTACAACTATAGAGGATCAGAGAAAAGAGAAATAGAGTGGCCTTGGTACAGGGTAGCAATATTAAAAACAAGCGAAAGAGATCCTGCTTTGGTAGGGATTTGAAGATTGGTAGGGGGAGAGTGCATGCTGCATTCCCACAGCCGATGGGCGCACTCGACTGGCCGCGTCACCCCTCTCGCACAGAATACTACCTTGAAATGTACTGCATTTCCTACTTTATCGTATTTCCCCAATGTACCTACCCATTGTATTTCCCCAAAGCCCATTCCTATCCCATCCTCTCCCTCCCCATTTTTCCAATCCATTCCTTAATCTGCAAAGGTTGGCAGCGCATCCGGGGGCGTGTCGACGTTTGTCATTCTTGACTGATGTTAGCATGTACCGCAAGTGTCCACGGACGACAGTATCCACTCACCATCAGGTGGACTGTATGCTCGTCTGCCGCCTTTTTTCTATAATTTATTCGGTCTAACGACTGGTTCTAACTAAGAGTACTCTAACGTAAACACTGAATAATAATAATAATAATAATAAATACTCTTTATTGCATACAATAGTTATTACATGTGCACAAATAATAAATGACAGAATACAATAGGCTAGGCTACAATACAGTACTAGGCGATATACATGAGACATCGTGCATAGGAAAGAGATTAGCGTCAGTGAACGGCTATTTTCGGGTCTGAGATCAATAATGTCATCAATAAACGAGATATCTATACATATAAAAAGGGATGTCCTGACTGACTGACTGATTCATCATCGCCGAGCCGAATACGCAGAAGTTATAATAGAAACACGAAATTTGCACAGTAGATAGATTTTATAACGCAGTAAAGACTTCTCGAAATTCAACTCTCAAAGGGTGAAACTGGGTGTATTATATTATAAATCCGAGTGTGTTTATTTTATTACTAAATGACTAAATTACTGCACCGATTTCAATGAAATTTCAATTTTGGCAAAGAGTTCGCCCGAAATCCCGATAAGGACCTACACCTTTTTTATTCCAGGGGAGTCCATTCCTTTTAAAACAAAATCCACGCGAGCGAATCCGCGGGCAAAAAAGTAGTTTTTATAAAAAACAAATCATATTTATGTAAAGAGTTTTTAGCTCTATTATAATGAAGATAAATAATAGCCTACTGTTATATTAATTTCCACTGTATTTTATATCAGCATTTTACATACTCTGATTGTCGTACGTAGATTTTTTAAAACACGAGTTTTATGTTGCTGTCTTTTAGAAATATTTCATTTATCTGTAAACACCACCAAATTTCAGAATTCTCTGAATGTCAAAAATCGGAATTTAGTCATTTCTAAGCCAAATTGTAAGTCCCTTAGTCGTCTTATACCACACCATCGATTTGAGAATACATACATAAATGAGAATACATAATGGCATGTAGAACTGTCAATAAAGTGTCATCTCCGTACATATTTTACTCTGTTTGACAGTTCTACATGTCGTATCCCTAACTCGAATAAAAAACCCGACTTCAGACATATATGTACAAGAACTCTAGGACAATTACGTTAGAGCCTAATAGGGTTCTATGTTAAGTGGATTTCATATTTATTAATTAATATGTCTTTTGAAAACCGAACATTTGAAATACGAATGAGTACGAGTACGAAGTTTCAAATATGACTTTTTAATGAATCCCTCCTCATCTGCTTCACAACCCCCTCGCCCCGCCCCCCAAAGCTGCCAACCAGGTTTCTTGTGAACGTATGATGTGTCATCTAGTTCATTCCCATATCGATGTACGATTCCCACGGGAAGGGTTCTCCTCTAAAGCCGACTGACACCACACGGCCATACAAACGTATAAGCACCATTAGATACACGAACTCACCTTAATTAAATTTAAAAAGTCTAGTAATAACCACCCACTGGTTATACAACGTCCGAGTTTCGTGATAAGCTCAAGTGGCTTCCTATCCGACTTCGCAGAAATACTTTCACTTCTCTACTCTGCTTTTTAATCCCTTGACCCCTCAATATTTGAAGGAGCATTTTGAATTCTTTGCTTCACAATCCACGTACTTACGTTCTTCTGAAAATTTACTTCTTAAATTTCCTACACATTCTTCAAATTTCTTTACCAATTCTTTCACAGTGCAGGCTGCTAGGCTTTGGAACTCCTTACCAGTAGTAATTAGACGTGCTCAGTCGCTGCCTAGTTTTAAAAGGCAAATTAGAAATCATTATTGCATTAGTTAGTTCCTTAGGATTTCTATTTTCTTTCTTTACCTAATGATTTCCTCTCGCTACGTTTTTGTTTCTAACCTGTTCTATTTCGTCCGTTGGAGACTTTCAATTCCCTCCTATTTTTCTTTAATCTTATTTACGAACTGATATTGTGTGCAGTGTATGTATGTATGTAGTAGATATGTATGTATGTATTTATATATTATTAAGTTATTTATTATTATATGTATTTATTATACAATATTTATTGTCGATGAGTATATATTGAACATGACCCATCTGTGGATTTCGGTTCTTTTGCACTACCTATATCCCTTTTATTTTTCTCTATCCTAAGGTTGCCTGGAAGAGATCGCCTTAGCGATAAGGTCGCCTATTGTATTCTGTCATTTATTATTTGTGCACATGTAATAACTATTGTACGCAATAAAGAGTATTTATTATTATTATTATTAACGTCTATACATCCGATGGAAACGTAAAAAGATAAATAATGCGTTTCAAATTGCTGCGAATGCTCACGTGGAAATCATTAAATGATTCCTTGGAAATCACAGCCGTGCAATTGAATCCATAAGTAGGTAAGTACATACGTAATTTTCTAGTGTAAACTATCGAATGTTAATATGGCAACAAAGTTACTATGTATTATAATTGTGAGTACAGGTACTCACAATTATGTCCTTTACGTCATCAAACATTTGTGAGTTTGTTATAAAAATATTAGAAATCATGATGGGAATTTCGGTTTACTACCCTTGTCCCCACTGGGGTTATCAGTGGGGCCACTGGTGGGGACGACGGAAATAATTTTGTGAGAATTAAATGTTACGAAATTCAAATTATATTGTTTTGAAAGTAATTTAATTTATGCAATAAAATTTAATTACTTAAGAATATTTAATAGCGTAGGATTTAATCTTAAATTGGCGTTTTACAATATAGAATAGTGTGCTACCTAACAATTTATTTTAAAATTACAATTACAGTATTGTACGATACAGTTGCATTTTATATCAGCATTAATAGAAAACGTGAGAGCTTGAAACTAACATAAATTACTGTCAATCTGTCAGTCTGTCTGTTGTGGAAACTACAATTGAATATTACAAATAATATACAGCGTGACATGTGATTTTGAAATAACAATATTAAAATGTCGAGGATTTCTAGAATTACCAATAATTACTACAGAATACACTGATAAGTGTGCCTAACGATACGAGAAATAAGTATCTCTCGTGACCCTACTGCTTGGACGACGTAGTAGGTCCACCAGTAAGCAGCCCTCTAGAACGTTCTTTTTCTGGAAATTAGTGTTGGAATATTTGTAATACGGACTAGGATAACTGATTATAGACTTGATTTATAATCTCACATTTATCAACGGCACAAGCGGTTATAACAGAGAGAGACAGTTAAGGTTGACAGGTAACAGCTATTCCCAGTTGACATTAATAGCGTGTTTACACATTCTAACAATTAGAAGGAGGAGGATGCATGCTGCAAGCCAACGGCCGCTGGGCGCAATCGACTGGCCTCGTTACCCCTCTCTCAAAGAAAACTATCTTGAAATGTACTGCTTTTCCTACTTTATCATAT
The DNA here is from genome assembly GCA_914767545.1 of Sesia apiformis. NCBI lineage: Eukaryota > Metazoa > Arthropoda > Insecta > Lepidoptera > Sesiidae > Sesia > Sesia apiformis. The sequence goes on from OU611964.1 coordinate 3,047,050, forward strand.
TCCCCCATGTACATACGAGTTTCGGTAGTGAATGAGATATGCCAGAGCCCATTCCCATCCCACCCCATCCTGTCCTATACCTTCCCATTTTCCCAACCCTTTCTCCAAATCCAATCCTACATCAACAAAGGTAGGCAGCGCGTCCGGGGACGTGCCAAAGTTTATCATTCTGGACTAATGTTGGCATTTATAGCGGGTGTCCACGGGCCACTGTATCCAATTACCACCAGGTGGACTGTATGCTCGTTTGCCTACTTCTTTCTGTAAAAAAAAGTAGGTACGAGAAATAGCAAATCTACTTTTTGATAATGGTGCGTTTAATATTGCTAACTAAGTCTTTGTGTTCGCGCATTTTTAAGCTGGTAGGTAACTATCTCCTTCAACGTCCACTGCTGAAGATGAATTTCCTCGTGCACAATGTCTTGTACGTGAGGAATGTACGGTCTTCAATCGCCACTCTAAGCGGATTGGAAAGACCACACTACTAGAGGTGATGTACTTCAGGCTATGTTTACCAATTATTCGTCTTTTACGACCCCCGCGGGAAGAGATGGGCTGGTGTTGTTCTAAAGCGGGCCATCGCCACGTGGTCACCCGACATTGTCACCTGCCTATATCACGTCGCCTGCCTATATCACGTCATCTGCCTATATCACGTCACCTGCCATAACAATACGACGGGCAGACATTATATTTTATGAAACGTATTACAGACCAAAGATTAGCTGTTAGCAACAGGAATTATGTTGCAATTTTGCGCGGGAACTGCTCGATTACCGTCGTTGCGATGAAAGTTTATATTGCACCAATCGGTGCAGTCCATCGAGGGCCACTCAGAGCCCTTATAACTGCCTGTTTGTTTACTAGTAGTATGTACCTACTTATAATTCTCTCTGATGTCTGTATATAATGTCTCTCCACTACTGGGATATAGGCCTCTCTCAAGGCTAGCCACCACACGCGGTCTTCTGCTCTTCACAACGAGCAAAGTTCTTCAAGTCCATCTGGATGGAGGGCGTACCATCCTGTGCTTCCCAATACTCTGAAGACAACCGAAATGGGTCGTGTTTAATTTGATTTTAATGGGAGCAATCAGAGAAAGTGTCAGATCAAGTTGATGATTTTTTAAGGTTTCTCCACATTAATAGGAAATCACTGTGATGCTTCTGTGAGACATGGTTAAAAAAGGTTGAGAGCCAATGCTCTAAACTGCGGCCTGCGGGCCAAGTCCGGCCCGCTAGTACCTGTAGTGCGGCCCGCGGCAGCGAGCTGGACATGCCTGCCAGATGTTTTTATTCACTAAAGAAAACAATTACTGTCATACATAATCTGGTATTTATAATGTAACATTAAACATTTTAATAATAATTAATGAGATTTATGTAGCTGTGATTTTTCACAGACAATTGTGTGCAGTTGTGGATCAAGTTTACTAAGGTCAATTATCAAAAGTGACTTAAGATGGTCATCGGTTAACTTGGATCTGTAGAATTTTTTTGTACATGTCATTTTGGAGAATGTAATCACACAGATAAATAGTTCCGAATTCTTTAAAAATATCGCTGCAATGCAAATCAATCATTTCCATTTGAAGTTCTGAAGAAAGGGTTTCTAGGTCTTGACCCTTGGGACTTTGTGGAACAGTCAGTGTGGCCCTCCGGCCAAAAAGTTTGGAGACCCCTGCGCTAAAGTGTTATTGTTACAATGTGTTGTAACTAGCTGCATTTATTCATCACTCACCATTAGTTTATATTTTTACTACGCTAAACATATGTTAAATAAACTATATTCCACCTAAACAAACGATCCTGAAAATCAACACTATACCTTGTAATATATCTGTTAATCCGTCTTTAAGATATTGCGCAATATATCTACATATATTTATTATGTTAATGAATGATGTAGGTACAATCCACAGTGCATTAAGCGTAACGCAATCTAGGCATAACAAGTTTTAATGCAATTACATAAAGTCGAAAATTAAATTAAAACGTTGCACTTGACGTGATGTTGACGGTATGTTAGGTGTTGAGAAATTGTCGATTGAAGTATGTACAGTTGACGATATAAATTGTATTAGGGAATTAAAATGTAGTATTGTTATCTAATTTTAAAGCATTGATATAATTATTTAGAACAGATGTTCAAAATATTTACTTTTGCAATTATTGAAATATTTTATTTAAATAAGATACAAAATGGTTAAAAACTAAATTGTACTGTTTGAAATTCAATGATTTTCTGAATTGGTGTAGCGTATCAAATTTGCGTAGGATTGATTTGCGTTGCTTTAATCTAAATTTCAAACTTTAACTTATGTTTTAACTGTTTCTTTTGGAAATAACAGTGCATCACTGCCCACACTTTTATGTTTTTTGTTCAAATAACTTGAATAAATCGCATCATTAATGGAACGGGTCGTGTGGTGTTGTCCGGCTTTAGAATAGAAAAAACCAATCTCTTCCCGCGAGTGTCATAAAAGGCGACTAAGGGACTACAGGCAGCTACTACAAACCCTGAGGAACTTCTAACAGAGTGGACTCGCCAACCCGCTTGACAGTGTGGCATTTTAAGGTCATACTTTCCTCATGCACAGGACAATGTGTGGACGATAAAAAGGCTGGTAACAGGGACTGATTAACGGAAATGTTTGTCATGTAATGTTGCTTTTATACTTGTCATCGTGTTTTTTCCACAATTAGTCGATCAGAGCGATCTTTTTACATGAGAGCAGTTTCTCGAGTATCATTCCTACTCGTACCACTCCAGTTCCTACCAGAAGTGGAATAATCTCCTTATATTTGTGCATGCTTTTGGTAGCATCCAGGGTTCTTCGTTCGTTTGGGTGATCTCCCAGTACACTAAAGTAAGTAGGATGGCATTTCCTCAGCCTCCGTGCATCCTCTGCTGGGTCTGTCTGTAGCACCTATAACTGAAAAGTGTTTGTCTAGTGGACAGTAATTAGAATTCCTGTTCTTTACGTAGATTATCTCTGCTTATAGACATAGTAAGGGATTGTAAAAAGAATTTTTGTAAGAAGCAGTGGCCGGTGGCACATGTTGAAATGTTTACAATAAATTATAACATAATTCATGTTACAAACATCGACTCGAGAACTTTGTCTATGACATGGGCATAGGTCATAGTCGGAAGTGAGAAAATTAAAGGATATTAAACAACTTAATTAAACCGGTTTTACCCCCTCATCGCATTAACGGATTCATATTATGTATATCATATTAATAACACTTTATTATATTGTTATGTACTATTGTATACTAATAGTAAGTATTATTTAATCATTCTTAGCCACATTTCTTATTTACTCAAACAGTCTCTGATCGTGTTCTTAGCCATTAAGAAAAAAAAAAAGATTTTTTTTTTATTATTGTTATAAAATAGTACCAATCTTTGACTTCTATGTCAATTAAATGATTTTTACTTTTTTTTTTTAAATAAAGTCATTGCTTTTTTTACATTGTGTGAGAGTAAATTACTCACCTAATCAAACCCACAAATGAAGGTTAGTGTCAAGGACTTTTATTTTCTAAAATATGAACTGATTGCATATTTATTAACTAAAATTAATAGATTTACCACAATTTCACGCAGATGTGTGTTGAAGCCACATTTTTTACTGACGACGATTATGTATGAACGCTAGGCAAGACGGGTATAGGAATTAAAAAAAACAGACCTCCCAGATTCACTATACTACACAAGTTCCCACAAAGACCTTCAAAGTATATGTCTACATACATTTTGTTGTTAGAACAAATTAAATTAACGCAAATCTTAATAAAAAAGCAAAACGTCATATAGACATAGGCTATTTAGGCGTATTCTACAGTATTTAGGCATATTTTAGTATGAGAAGTAATAATCCACAAAATAATAAATACAGATTGAGAAGCAACTTCAAAGCAATTCCCAAATGAGGCCAATTCCACATTCTCAGAACTTTAAAATAAAAATAAACAAACAGAAATTTTGCGAATAAACAAACAGAAATCTTGGTTATTGTAGTATTAAATAAAATTACATGTAGATGTAATCTAAATGTTTACATTTATTTGAGAGTGATAGTGATAGCCCACACTCATGATAAATCATGAGTGTGGGCTTCAATGGCGCGCCATGGCGTAGGTGCAACGGACACTCGTTTCACTTCTGTACATAACTGTACATATCTCAATTTAGCTAAGTGTGAATGAACGGATTATACTTTTTTCAATATTTGTATGCAGTACAGTTAATCAGAGAAGTCGTTTAACAGTTGTCAAAGTTGTCAATAAAGATTAACGGAGGTACCCGTATTAAAATTAGCAGCAGGTAACTCGACAGCAGTTTTGATAGTTTGTACTCAAACTCACAACTGGAAACAGTTTCTTTGCAGACAATACATACAATAATGTGATCTTAAGCGCCCTGTTCAGAGAAAGAGCATGCAAAATTTTAGATATTATTAACGATTACCTACTAATTAAATATTTAACATATTGTAATATACTCGTACTAGGCATGCCTTTTAAGTTCTGTCGTTTCCATATTTCCCGGCAATTTTGAATTTGGAACTGTTCTATATTCGAATGTGTTTAAATTTTGAATCTCAAAACAGTTGAAAGTATTAGGATTAATGCTATTGTTTAGTCACAGCGTCGATTGGAATCTGTCAGGTTACGTACGAAAATGAATCTTTCTAAGGAAAATGTTCGTGCAATAATTTTCTACAACTTTAGAAGAGGCCTGACACGGCTTCAGTGTTTTGAAGAGCTAACATCTGTGTTCAGTGATGAAGCCCCATGTCTGCGGACTGTCGAACGCTGGTATTTAGAATTCCAGCGTGGACATACTAGTGTTAGTGACAAATCTCGCGAAGGACGCCCAAAATCCGCCTTCACTGAAGATAACATCATTGCTGTGAGACAACTAATTCTCGAAGATCGTCATGTGACGTATCGAGAGACAGAGGCTCTATTAGGCATCTCAGGGACAACCATTCAGAAGATCTTGCATGAAGCGCTTGGTGTGAGAAAGCTAGTTTGCCATTGGATACCGCATCTGCTTTCCGACGATCACAAGGCGGCCCGCGTCAGATGGTGTAAGAAAACTCTGCAAAGGTTCAACCGAGGAGAGTCAAATCATGTCTACGACATCATCAGTGGTGACGAATCTTGGATCTATGCCTACGATCCTGATTCCAAACAACAATCTACAATCTGGGTCTTTCAAGACGAGCCAAAGCCGACTAAAGTAGTTCGTTCTCGAAGCACTTCAAACAAGATGGTGGCCACGTTCGTTGGAAAAACCGGCCATGTTGCGACTATTGCACTTGAAGATCGTAGAACGGTTAACGTAGAGTGGTATACCACAGTTTGTTTACCACAAGTCATCGCCGAACTTCGAAAATCTAACTCAAAGCGACGCATCATCCTGCACCACGACAACGCAAGCTCACACAGCGCTCGTCAAACGATTGAGTATTTGAAGCAGGAAAAAGTAGAAATTCTTGACCATCCTCCATACAGTCCTGACCTAAGCCCTAACGATTTCTTTACATTTCCTAAAATTAAGAAAAGTCTTCGTGGTCAAAGGTTCCAGTCCGGTGAAGAAGCAGTCGACGCTTTCAAGTCAGCCATTTTGAACACCCCCACTTTAGAGTGGAATAAATATTATAATAACTGGTTTGAGCGAACGGAAAAGTGTATTAAGCTACGTGGTGAATACTTTGAAAAACAATAAAAAGTACTATAAGGTTCTAGTTGTGTTTTTTTCTTCAAACGACAAAACTTAAAAGGCATGCCTCGTAATAACAGTTGTCAAAATAAAAGTCAAAGTTCGTGAAATTTGTCAAAGGATTTGTCAATACGTGTGAATAGTTCATAAATCATGTCTTAAATTTTTAATTACTTACACACTGCCCTCTGATTAACTTTACCCACATTTTACAATTTTAAATCTTTTTTGAATAATTCATATTTGTTGTCGCTAAAGCGATTTCTTCAAGACAACTAAAGACCGACCGAAGTTTCGGCTTCAGCCATCTTTGGCCAATAAAGTGCCTTCAGCCGTACTTTCGGCGTAGGCAGAAGCCGAAATCTAAGGTTTAACCGAAGCCGAAGTTTTGTACCCAGACGCCCAAAACGAACAAACTATTTATTACAAATGAAGTCAACGTAGCGAGCCCGCGGGTGGTGCGCGCGGAATGGTGGCGGGGGCGTTGGATCGGCCAGCAGGAAAGATGCAATTTATTTATTTAAAGTATATATTTACAACACTATAACGCATGTAATAAAATAACAGAAAGGAATGTGCATTGTTATGTATACTTTTGGTGAGTGCATTGCTTTATGGCAAAAGCCGAACAATCGGCTTCGGACAAAAACTAACCTTCGGTCAGACACTATAGCCAACGTCAGGTAAGGAGAAGGCTGAAGACGATATAAGTTACAAACGATACAAGTTCTGTGATACTTATCTGTGTGTATCAATCTGTAATATAAGATATAAAGCCATTTATATTTGTAATATAAGATATAGATTTTTTCGTATCGACTGTACAAATACATGTAGTGTAATGGAATACAGATGCCTCATTGGCGTAACGCACAAATGATTTACAATTATTTTACCACATTATTTGTTATTTCGTAATCTTAACAGTATTTGTTTTTATTGCATCAATAAAAATGTTCTCTCTAACGCTTATGCGTTATTTTAATGACCCTTTCGGAAGTCCGTTTGACCGGTGGGTTTATGGGAAATGTTATCTGTAATTTCGAAAATTTTAACGTAATATTTTAATGCTATATTTTTCCGAATGTAATATTAAGCAATGCAGATAGATATTTATAAAATTAACTTCTACAAAGTCAGATTTTTCAATTATATACTCTTTCAATTTTAATATTTTAAAGCGAAGGGCCGCAATAAAAGGACAGATAACTAAAATAAGAATTAACTTGAGGAACAGAACGGCGAAAATAAGTTAACATAAGTATAGTGTTCTATTCATAATTTTGAGTTCTATCAAATGATATATAGGGTGACTGAGTAAATTTTGAGATACTCAAATTTTGAGCAAGAAAACTCATTGGAGCTATTTCGTTTCTAAAACATTATTAATTTGAAATCCTAATTCCGAAAGCCATTTAGTCAAAACGAAAAAAAATAAAAATATTGTATTAATTTTTTATTGCATTTCGCGCGCTTTTCTTTGTATCAATGGAATTCGAACGAGAACATTGTCGTGCAATGATGTTATACGATTTTAAAGTTGGTTTAATTGAAAGTGAGTGTAAAGATAGATTAGTATCAGCTTTTGGGAACCTCGCACCGTCCCGTGCTAAAATTTTTAAATGGTTTTCTCAATTTGAACAAGGAAAATTTTCCTTCAAAGATGTTAAGAGAAGTGGCCGTCCTGTGACTTCTGTAACGAATAAAAATATCGAGGCGGTAAAGAAAATGTTGCATGACGGCCCAAAAACTACCTACAAACAGATATAGGAGACATTAAGGTTTCATCGCCTCTCATTCATCAAATTTTACACCCACACCTTCAAGTCAAAAAACTTTGTTCGCGTTTGGTTCTTCATTCACTGACTGCTGAACAAAAACAATTCGCGTGACTTGGCAGTACAGAGAAATGATTGTAAAAATGTAAAATTTAGCTCCACGCGTCTTCATTCTCTTTCCAAAAGTGAGGCTTGGACTCCGTGGTAATCTCCGTTCGACAGCCGTAAGGCCGCTCAGAATGCTTTTTTGGCAGCTGTTGAGGACCTCGCTTTAGAAGAGTATCGCCAGTGCTTTAAATCTTGGTTTAGACGAATGAATCGCTGTATAAGGTCTAACGGAGAGTATTTTGAGAAGTAATAAAAATTTTGTATTGTAACGCAAATATTTTTTTTATATCTCAAAATCTACCTAGTCACCCACGTATACATATTTAAAATTTTGTTATCTTGCAAAATGAGTCCATGAAACGTGTTATACGTTTTTATCACTATCGGGATATGATTTCTGAATCACGGTGTTGATTCTCACAGAACAACGAAATGCACACAAGAAGTCAAGTCAAGGCAATCCAATTTTCGAAATTATTCAAATAAGATAAAAGCAAAAAAAAAGCTCCGTCTCTCCACTGCTGAACATATATGTCTAATATTGTAGTCCTTTCGTTTTCACTGCACTTCCTATAGTTTCTGCACTTTTGATGCGTGGTCGGGTTTTACGAAATTTACAGCCTTTCTACTTTAGCATATCGTAACTTTCAAAGTATCTAATGCCTAGAACTACTCTGCACAATTGAACACTGTACTTGTATTATTAATTCCAATAGACTTTTTCAAATTGTACACGAATAGTACATTTAAAGTATTATTATTTCTTCATGTGCAAATAGTACCTACTGTATTTTTTTTATTAAATTTTATCAGACTACATACACATAACCATTACAAAATGTACCTAACTGCCAAACTGCAGTATAGTTTGTCGGCAGTAAATATGGCCCTCATTGCATACTATGTTATAAGTATGACTAACATATATTGTGCGTTGATTTCTGGGAGTCCCCTCACCAGTATATCTGGTGGAAATATCCTCAGCAATCTACAGCTTATCTAACCTAATAAAAATATTTTTTTTAATATAACTTTGCATAGAGCAGTGTGAAAATCTTACACAAATCAAAACTCGGGGCACTCGGTACTTTCTGGTTCTTTTCCCAAAATAATTGCCCGATTTTTGAACGACCGGGGCCCTATTTTCTCTTTGCCGTGTCGCATGCGAGTGAGAGACAATTTCTTTAAACTCCTCGCTGCCGAACTGCTCCACCTGCTTCAACAGATATTCCACTATTAAATGCACTGGCAAAATTTTTACAGTAGTGGAAAAGTAATTATATTTATAATTTTGTTTACAATTTTCTTTTATTTTATCCTCTACTAAATATTTCATAAATCTAATTTGTAATTGCTCAATTTGATCCAAGTACGTTTTGAAGGTGAGACCATAGCTGCTTAAACCGTATAACAGTGTGGAGTCAGCTAGCGCGTGGTATAGTGCATACAAAGTGCTTCTGTTTACTGCTTTTCAAGACGCCACATTTTACCTAACACGGATCTCAATCTTGTACACACTTCACTCACATGCGACATCCACGACATACTGCAGTCTACTGTCAGTCCAAGATACCTATGTTAGTTTACTATATCTAGGTTACTGCATGCACAGTTACAATCAGAAAAACGTGCTTAATCGTGCCCAGTTATCCGAATGCTTCTCCCACGAATCTCATTATAAGGGAAACGTATGGTATATACATACATTTGGTCTTTTTAATGTTTAAAATGATGTCGTTGTCATGCGCCCACTTATGACGTTATCTAGGTGTTCTTGGACTTTAATTTGAAGGACATCGATATTTTTCTCCGCATACACCAAACATGTATCATCTGCATACATATACACTTGACTGTTCATGACCACATTATACATACTATTGACGTGCACGATATACCCAACCGGTCCGAACACGGACCCGGTGGGCACACCGTACATGACCTCTGCGCTTTCTCCTATCCATCGACAGTAGTCCGCAGCTTCCTGTTGTATATGTATGCTCGGAGTCAGTTGTTGAGCGGCCCATGTACGCCACACTCGTCCACAGCCTGCAGGAGCTGGTAGTGATCAAGGGTATCAAAAGCTTTTTTGAAGTCAATAAACACCACCAGCACCTGCTTTCTCTCATCAAGACTAGAGTTGACGTCATCAGTGAAGCGTACGATGGCAGTCGCTGTACTGCGCCCGCGCCTAAACCCTTGTGGGAGTCTGAAATTACATTGTATTTATACAAAAATTTAAAAGCAACTATATTTGTTCTTGGACAGCGTGAGATATTGCATATTATATTTTTTACAATAGGTGATAGAGACGCCGACCAGAACAACAACCAGCCTGAGTGTTGAATTTGACTTACTCCGAAATTTTACTTACTTGAATTTGACTTAGGGGCCATTCATAAATTACGTAACACGACTTTCATGATTTTTGGAGTGTCCCCCCCCCCCCGTCCTTGTCACAGGTGGTGACATTTGTATGACCCCCCACCCCTGGAGTGACGTCATATACTTTGCAATTTTAAATTTAGAAATTATTAAATTGAAACAACCTTATAATAATATTGATAGAGTTGGTAATATTTTAAAGTTTTTCGTTAGAGTTGAAGTTTAGTTTATAACTTTAGATTTATACATGTGACGTCACGAAGCTTATGACTCGTCCCCCCACCCCTCCCTTGTCACATGATGTCACACCTTGTTGACCCCTTACCTCCCCCTTAACGTGTGACGTAATTTATGGACCCTTGTGTGAATATATCAATCAAACAATATCACCCTAAAAATCCCCCGGCGTGGCGCAGACCTCCCTTTCTAGTCACAAGAGGTGTACGGTTTTGGTTGTCGTACCCTTGATCGATGATGATGTTGATGGCAAGAATAGTTTCACGAGGGGGATGGTGCACGGTGCAATCTAACAGCCGCTGGGCTCACTCGACTGGCCTCGTTCTCTCTCACAGAAGACTACCTTGAAAATGGGTAATTGGGCTCAAGTGGGTAATGAAGTACGCATTACCCACTAGAGCCTATTTCCCCAGCGTACGTACGTATTTCGGTAGTGAATGAGATATGCCAGAGCCCATTCCCTTCCCATCCTATCCTCCTCCATTTTCCCAACCCTTTCTCCAAATACATTTTAAAATCTCCAAATGGGCATGGCAACTAATCATTCAGAACTGATGTTGGCATGTACCGCGGATGTCTATGGACGACAGTATCCACTTACCATCAGGTATACTTTATGCTCATTTACCTTCTTCTTACCATAAAAAAAGATAATGACAGATCGACGAAGTTACTTAAAGTATTTTAATCACATTAATTAGTTATAAGTACTTAATAAAAAGAATTTTCGGCAAATAATTCCCGGGGCACATGGCTTGTTAGTACCTACTTAAGTAAGTTTTGTGAAACATAGTTTTTCTTTTCCTTCAGCAATCGTTCATTCGGCAATAAATTATTTGAATTTAAATATAATATACCTGCGTATTCGGTCGTCGCGAAAGCAACAAAAATCTGGTACAACGTCGAAACTGTAACAACAATAGGCAGAGTTCTTTAAGGCCTTTGCCTTAAAACTAGTGTTATTTAAGTGAGCACTGAGCGCTCGAGTATCAAGTCAACGCAAATGAACCGTATCAACTTTAACATTAACTGTTTTAGACTCGAGCTTTTAACCTCAAGGGTTTAAGACCCACAAACATTAATTAATTGAACTATGTAGTTATGACGCTCGCGATCGTTTAACGTGCGAATCCTACAGGTTCATTAGCGCTCGAGTTAATGTGACAATATTTATAATAATAATAAGTTTTTTTTATTTTATAAATATATATAGTAATTAGCACACATCGCTATGTATACAGAAAACAATAGGCGGTCTTATTGCAATTATACAATCTCTCCCAGACAGCCTGTGACAGGGAAAAGTGATTTCGAAAAATAGGCGGTGCTTTACAAATGCCATTAAAAAAAGTATATACAATTTTATCTATACACAGACAATTGTTTTTATATCTGTATTTATGTAATGTAAGTATATACTTACACATAAATATATAAAAAAACAATACATACCTATAAAATAATTATTCATTACAGTAGAGTCAATATAATAGGCCACTTTTGACATTTCATTGACTTTGTGACGATATAACTTTGCATCGGTCCCATAAATCCATGTAAGTTTATAAATTCATTTCTGAAAACTAAAAATATGTAACTTTTTTAATAAAAAAATACAAATTTAATAAAAAATAAAACAATACAATTACAAAATAAATAATCTTTTTATATCAAACTTAATAAGTTCGACGGTTAATTTGGTTGCTAAACATCATTATCAATTTATATTTCAATAAATTCGTACCTATAACTACAAGGTAACGCCTGTCCACATTTTTTCTTTTTTAAAATAGGAATGTGATCTTTATAATCGAAGTAACTTGTAGAGAAAAAGGAATATCGAGAAAGTTGCTTACGCGACTCTTTAGGCTCTCATACTCTACAAAAAGCTTCCCGTCAACATGGAAGGTAGCTCATGTTCACCCTTTACCTAAAAAGGGTGACCGCACAGACCCGGCCAACTACAGGCCAATAGCGATCACCTCCCTCCTCTCCAAGGTGATGGAGGGTGTCATAAACACACAGCTCCTTGGGTACCTAGAGGATCACCAGCTGATTAGCGACCGTCAATATGGATTTCGCCATAATCGCTCCGCTGGTGATCTTTTAGCGTATTTAACACACCGCTGGGCTGACGCCATTGAGAGTAGAGGCGAGGCTCTGGCTGTAGGCCTAGACATTGCGAAAGCTTTTGACCGGGTATGGCACAAATCGCTGCTTTCCAAGTTACCATCTTTCGGGATACCCGAGGGATTATGCGAATGGGTTGCCAGTTTCCTGACTGGACGGAGCATCAGAGTCGTTATCGATGGTAGCTGCTCCGACACTATGTCTATTAACGCTGGCGTCCCGCAAGGCTCCGTGCTGTCTCCAACTATGTTCCTTCTGCATATCAACGACCTGTTGCAAATTGGTGACATACGTTGCTATGCAGATGACAGTACTGGAGACGCCTTGTACAAGGGCCGCGCCAACATCCCTCGGGCCGAAGTGGAAGAGAGTCGCGCCAGGCTTGTGTCTGAAATCGAAGACTCTTTAGATCTAGTCTCGATTTGGGGTTCTCTAAACCTAGTGGATTTCAACCCCAGTAAGACGCAAGTCTGTGCATTCACCGCTAAAAAAACCCCTTTTGTTGTAGCACCTCGCTTTCAGAGCATACCTCTTAAGATCTTGGAGAGTATCGGGATCCTTGGTATCGACATCTCCAGCAAAGTCGAATTCAGGGGTCATCTGGAAAATAAGGCCAAAATGGCCTCCAAAAAGCTCGGTGTGCTGAACAGAGCGAAGCGGTACTTCAAACCTGGGCAACTCCTTATGCTTTACAAAGCTCAGGTGAGGCCCCATATGGAGTACTGCTCTCATCTCTGGGCCGGCGCACCGAAATACCAATTGGACCCATTTGACTCCATCCAACGACGTGCTGTTCGTATTGTCGACGATCCCACTCTCACGGGCGGTTTAGAATCCCTCAGCATTCGAAGAGACGTTGCGTCTCTCTGTGTGTTCTACCGCCTGTACAATGGGGAATGCTCTGAAGAATTGTTTAATATAATTCCCACCTCGGGTTTCTACAACCGCACCTCCCGTCACAGAAGTGCGGTCCATCCGCATTTCCTCGATACGGAGGTGTCGCGCACCGTTCGGTCCAAAAATTATTTTATACCGCGAACCCGTAGGTTGTGGAACGAACTGCCTCAAGAGGTCTTTCCATTGAGCTACGATATGGGGTTCTTCAAGAGAGCTGTGAATAGGATTTTGCAAGGTCGGCGGCGCACCCGCATACCCCCTGGTGTTGCAGGTGCCCATGGGCGGCGGTAACACTTATCACCACGTGGGACCGCTTGCTCGTCCGCCCACTAATCTATAAAAAAAAAAAAAAAAAAAAAAAGTTACCGTTACGATAAATAAACAAATTAAGAGTCAATAAAATTATTGACATAATTTAAATAAATACAATTATATTAATTAGTAATTATTATTAAAAATATGTATATATGTATTTAATTAATATATCTATACCTCATTTAATATACATATTACTATATTAAAACTATATCTGAAATTAGAAAAGTAAAAGTAAGACCTATCTGGCCTATTTTAAATACGGCAAAGAAAAGGAAAACAAGTAAGCCAGTTGTCGATAGTATTAATGCCGATGCAATTCGCAACCACATTTATGGTTATTTATTATTTGAGAAAAGAGTATCCATCTAAAAAAAAACATTTATGTTCATTAAAATAAGCAGGATTATTGGTGGAATATCATCTTTAATAAAAACTGCGTGTACAAATGTTGCCAAAGATGAAAAAACATGAAATGAAAGATGAATGAAAGAAAGAATGAAAGATGTGGCGTATGTAGGTTTCTAATGCTGCGCATACTTTAAAAATATTATTAGAGAGTTATTTTTTTATGAACACTAAAATCGATTCACTAATATTAGACTTATATATCGATTTTTGTCTTTAATCGATAATTGCTATTAGATTACCTCACTACGACAACCAGTTTGGATTCGAACGGTGTCATTGTTGAGTGAAACATTATCGTGACATCGAATTAGGTCTTTTAGTACTATTTTTCGTTTGAGAACCAAATTTTTTTGTGGTGGTGGTGATTCATTTGTGTTTGGTATTGGGTATGACAAAATAAACATCCATAAGAGGGAAAACTAAGGAAAATGGACTCGGAGGTTGACCCCAACCCGGAGGGTCGCTCTCAAGTAGACGTGGAAATGTCCGAAATGTCGCAAAGTTCCAGTCCTATTCTCACTAAGGCTGGGGGAAAGCGCGCGGCAGAGCGTGAGCCTGTTGAAGCGAATCCAAAAAGATTATTTCTCCTTCTGCCTCAGTACAGGAAATGTACACAAACCCAGAATATGAGTCATTTAAGAAATTAAAATATACGGAATTGGATAAAGGTCGATTCCTTATCCACATCACTAAATCAGATCCTACTTCCAGTGCCCCTCTAAGGACACTAAAACTGGCCCAATTTATTCACAAAAGCAATATCAAGGGCATGGCTGTAGGAGGTATAAAATCGGCCGGTAGAAACAAAGTTTCAGTGGAGTTCAAGAACGCGGAGTCAGCCAACACAGCTCTAGAAAATGAAAACTTCCAAAAAAGTGACTATGAGTTATTTGTTCCTGCATTTCATATAACCAGATTAGGTTTAGTCAGGCAGGTCCCTACTGACTAGACCTTAGAAGAATTCCTGGAAAGCCTAACATTCCCCCCTAATTGTAGCCCGGTCATTAAGGCCAGGCGTTTGAATAAGAGATCTACTAGCGACGGTGTGAGAACGTAGATTCCATCTACAACAGTAGTCATCACATTTTTGGGGCAGATTCTTCCTGAAAGAATCTACAGTTTTGACTCCTCCATCCCCGTATCTCTATATCACCTCCCCTCCATACAGTGCCGCAATTGCTGTAGATTCGGCCATACCGCAGTCCAATGTAGATCAAGTCCAAGGTGCTACAAGTGTGCACAACCTCACAGGGGCGACTCTTGCCAGATAGCTGAAGCAGATTCCACTTGCTTGTTTTGTTTGGGCAAGCACACTGCTACATACACCCTATGTCCAGAGCACTCGCGTCAAAAATTAATCAAGATAGTAATGTCGGAAGAAAATATTCTCTATTCTGGGGCATCTCAACGTTTCCGCGCAGTGAGGACACCTTATGCAGACGTTGCTGCCTCCCCCATTACATCCAATGGGTCCACATTGCCCTCTCCTAATCCTCACTCCTCTCGAGCCAATCTCCCTACTAGTCAATCTTCATATAGGCAAACGGTGTATGTTAATCGCCGCCCACAACAAAACTTTGACAAATCATGCGATCTATATGCCCACAATTCTATCACAAAAACTCCTCAGTCCTCCCTTCCGAATGGCTGTGCATTGTCAGACCCTTGTGGCTTTTCCCCCAATGACAATCTCGTAGAACTACTTGTCTCCCTTTTAATAAACTTCTTGTCTAAATTTAGTGACTCTATTCCTCCAAATACTATCCAAATGCTTCAGCCATTGCTCTCTCTCCTAAAAAACTCTCTTCACAGCGAAAGCAAATCTCCTTCAGTGGAACTGTAGGAATATTCGTATCCAAAAACCTGACGTTATATTGCTAATGAACCTGCATAAGCCAATATTGGCCGCCATCTCGGAGACATGGCTTAAGCCGGGTTCCCGTTTTAAGTTACCAGGCTACTCATGCCTCCGAGATGACCGTACTGATGGATATGCAGGTTGTGCATTACTTATTAATACTTCTGCACCTTTCTCCCAAATCCCACTCCCACCTCACAGCCCTGACTTTCATGCAGTGGCTGCGAAAGCCTTAAATATTACTTTCATTTCAGTTTATATCCCCCACCCCAATCCTAATATAAAATCTGAGTTCAATTCCTTACTGTCTCCTATTACGGGCACATTGATAATCATGGGAGATTTTAACTGCCATCATACCCTGTGGGGTGGGGTTCTCACACTTGTGACACGGTCTCGTCTACCTTTCTTGACCTCCTGGATGATCAAAATCTTTGTATCTTGAACGACGGCGCCAGCACTCGTAGAGTATCTCCAATACAGAACATTAGTGCCGTTGTCCTTACCCTTGCTTCCCCTAGCCTAGCACCTTCTCTTTCTTGGGGAGTTTTACCTAACTCCTACGGCAGTGATCATTTTCCCATTTAGACTACCATACACCATTCTGTCTCACTCTCTAAAGACCCTCCCCCTCTTCTTAAATATAGATTATCTATAGCAGACTGGGACAAATTCTCCCAGCTAGTAGATTCCAAAATCGCTTCATTGCCTCCAGTCAACTTATCTAATTTTCTTAGTATCTATCTTCAATATACATCAGTTCTCTTAGCTGCTGCGGATGAATCTATCCCTGTAAAATAATCCTCTTGTAGTAGAATATTCTTGTAGTAGTAATAGTCTTGTAGTAGTAGAATTGCAGATTGCACCACCAGTATTCGATAACGAAATGAAGCTGAATCCATTTTTGCTATAGATTCAAACATGGATTCTTATATTAACTTCAAAAGAATCCTAGCTCAGTCTAAAAGGTTGCTTTCTAAACAGAAAAAGCAAGGATGGCTTGCATTTTGCGAATCCCTGTCTCCCAGATCTAGTGTGGAAACGTGTAAAAGCTTTCCGCCGATCCTACTCCAATAACATTAATATCTCTTCTAATGCTGTAGATTCTTGGCTTCCTCACTTTCTAAATAAATTGGCTCCTCCCTTCGTTCCTTCGGTAGATAGCCTACCGCCTCCTATGCCTCTTCCCATTCCGTTGATAGAATGGATGAACAATTTTCTCTTATTGAACTACACTGTGCCCTTGATCACCTTAGAGATTCTAGCCCTGGGGTAGATGGGATCCCTTACTCTTTTGTCACCAAGTCATCTATTTTGGCTAAAACTTTCTTCTTAAAATTAATCAATCACATTTACAGTTCTGGCTTGATCCCAGACTCTTGGAAAACTCAAATTGTAATCCCCATTCTGAAGCCGGGTAAAGACCCAGATGACTGCTCCTCTTACAGACCTATTGCATTGTCATCTATTTTATCCAAAATTCTTGAACACCTGGTCAAGAATCGACTAGAGTGGATGGTAGAAAATAAGAGGTATGCTTCCAAAAACTCAATTTGGATTCCGAAAAGGTATGGGTACCATGGACAGCCTTAGTATCTTTACTTCAGATGTCTGAATCTCTTTTTCTCACGGAGAACACTTGATTGGTGTCTTCCTTGACATATCTTCAGCCTATGATAACGTCCAGCTTCCAATACTCAGGCACAAGATGCTACAGCTGAGTATCCTCGTGAAGATGGTCAACATCATCTGCAACCTTTTTATGGCACGCTCCATATCCGTCAGGTACCAAGACTCGTTATCTCCCTCTAGGTATAATGGAAGGGACTCCCACAGGGCTCTGTCCTTAGTCCTTTGCTCTATAATATTTATACCCATGACCTGGATAAAACTGTAGACTGTTTTTGCAGCATTCTCGAATATGCAGATGACATTGCTCTTTATGTATCTTCAAAAACAATTTCTGATGCTAGTAGCAGGTTGAACTCAGCCTTATCTTATTTAGACGTCTGGCTGAATGATCATGGTCTGTCTTTGTCTGTCCCTAAATGTAAACGCTCAATTCTTACTATTAATTTATCAGTCGGTGGTCAACACATATCCATTCAAGATAGAGTAAAATTTTTAGGGGTCATATTTGACTCTCGCATGACGGGTATACACCATATGAATTATATTGTCAGCAAATGCGAGAGTAACATCAATGTCTTACGTGCACTTTCCGGGGTACGTTGGGGCGCCCACCCCTACAGTCAGAAGCTGCTGTATAACGCGATTATCCGAAGCCACTTTGACTATGGATGTTTCTTGTTGGAACCTTGCAGTAAAATGGCACTTTGCAAGCTGGAGAGGATCCAGTCTAAATGTTTGCGCATCATAGCTCAAACTGGAACCAGCATAATCTCTGCGTGTTTTTATCTTTCTGTCAATGTTTTTTTACTGTTTCATTCAACCTTGACATTGGCAGAATCATCGAAGTCTCGATGGGGCCATATTAAGAAATTGGAATTGGACAATCAGTTTGACATTTGCCAAAAGTGGCCTATTACATTGACTCTACAGTAGTGGGTTAGCAAAAAGAAGTGATAACTTGATAAGTGAGGAAAGGGTGACAAAGTTTATGAACGGATCATAATCCACAACCTGTCTGTGTATAATTGATAAGCGCTTACAAAGAACAATAAATATTTGTGGGATATAGCGTTTCGACCAAAATTTCTTGTCTAGCGATCAAACAATATGGACGTGCCTTGTGTTTGGTAAACAAACAGACAGACAAAACCGTGCCCGGTTTCACCGCTAATTTTAATCTTTGTTTGAATTATTTACATTTTTTCAACTCGCGGCTTGACGAGTTGCCGTAAAATACTGAATTAGGATATTTTGAACAATCCCTGAAGATGAACATCTGAAGTAGTAAAAGAGGAGTTGTCTAATAGAAGCAAGTTAGGTATACATTTAAAACGAGTACGATAAACTTTTTAACTTTTCAACCAAGTTCGAAAAGTCTCCTGGGAAGTTCTTCCTGGATGTATAAAGTAATAGTAATTGTCCACACTAGGATTCCGTGTCGTGGGTCCAGAGACATATACAAAGACGAACATACCACTAAGATTCAATTATTTGCCTCAACTAAAAGTTTATCGTAAATGATATTCTCAGGCACTACACGACTTAGCTTCAGAAATACGAGCATCTACATAAAGCATAGGCAAAATAGAGCATTCGCACAAATACAAACTACTTTGCAGTTCAACTTGTACAATAAACGGTGAGGTAGCGCCAACCGCAAAGATAACGTTGTAAAACAAACCTATTCATTCAGTTACAGCAACGAAAATGAACATTTAAAATCATCTAAATAATTCGTTTACGAACACAAGTAAAGTTTGTAATTGTGGCAACGCTCGGTTGGCCAATTCTTTACCTACTTATTCACAAAACTTGTTTAATTTAACCTGTTTTCTTTAAATGACTACAACATACACGTGTACCCACAAATAATTAATTATACAAACCGAGCCCACGGAAGTAAAGTTCGTTTATTCCGTGTTGTAACTCCGAAACTGGTTAATCTTATCTCTAACAATTATTGTACACAGCAGACTTACTGCATAATAATTATATTTATTAGTGGCGCATTTTAGTGTGAAGCCAAGCTATTGGAATTTTACAGTAACATATGCGCATCCAAATGTCCAGATGTGTACTTAATTAATTATTCAATGGAAAGGAGATAACTTACTTGCTAACCACTGTAGTTATTTAGTTAAATATTCAGTTGACTATTTACTTACGTAAATTATTGATTGTGGCCCTTTTGACTGGCACGAGCTCAAAGTTTCCGTAGAATTTACACGGTATCGTAACTAACCCACTTTAGCATCCAATGCTGTACATGGGCCCCCTCATTCACATTTCCCCATTATCCTGTGCATGCCTAAGGGATGTAGGTATGGCATGTTAAACAAGAGGGTTGGCGAGTCCACTTTTTGGAGGTGGTGTATTTGTTTCAGCGCTTGTGGCAGCGGCTCTATTGTCCCTTAGTCACCTTTACGACACGCACACGGACAGAAATTCTATAAAATACAGAATTTCTGTAAAACTATTTAAATTGTTGTTAGTACGTTTTTATTATTTAAGTTTTATTAGTTTATCTTAATAAATCTTAATAGATAGATAGATAAACCCACATTATACCTACGATTACTCACTATTCATTCAATAATTTGGAGTCTTAATCATTACAGAATATTACAGACATTCATTGATTAAAGACTGTATCAATAGAAATAGGTTACCTGTTTTACAGTTATTAAATGTGTAATTAAATAATTAAATGTGTATGTGATCAATAATAATTGTAATTAAATGTGGCTTATTTTTAGGGCATTCTTACCGGTCTAATATTTTGTAACAACAAAATTTTAAAGTGGAGTGTAGGCTTTCTCGGCCGGTGTCCATATTAATTGAATGGTCTCTCATCTCTCTCCGAAAGTGAACGCAGTCGCCACTGAAGATGTCAACCGCAGTTGTTGACGAAACGTTTGGAAGAAAGAGAAGAGATTCCAGAAGACCTCGGCCAAGTAGCCCGGAAGATTCAATTAATATAAAAACAAAATTTTAAGTTAAATAATTTTAATTAAATTCAAGAAATATATACAGACAATAAGGACTTTACTCAGAGTATATTATATAATCTTTTTCAAGGCGAAGGAAAAGTTTATACCCCTCTGAATATTGTTAGAAAAAATGTCCTACACATTGACTTGTACGTGGTTTTTATATCAATGGTCCTACATCATTCTTAACACCAAACTCGACTTTTTGATGGGAACTCGGGAAGTTAAGTTGAGCTTTTGTTTCATTACTATAAAAAATACGTATTGTGCATTTTGTGATTTAATAGTGATAGTTGATCAAGTTTCAAAGTGTTTTTAGCGCATAATGTTTGTGATATTTAAATAAAAGCATAGAACTGCGTTTTTCGTGTGTTTCCAAGGAGTCCTCTTCTGTCCTCAGTAAACCTACTATCACTTTACTGAGCGACCCCTGACTTTGACGGAACTGTACATTGACAGAATACGTTTTAGACTTTAAATTTGTTTATTGCGAAGAAAACTTGACACGGGCAGAATGTGCTAATTGCACCATTGCCATATATATCGCAATAAAATGCATTTTTATTATAAAGAAAAAAAAACGAAACTCATTTCAAACTGACATTACATCCTAAGTATCCCGTGCTAAAATTTACTACATTATGCCAAATTAGTCATATACATCTGGAAAATCATTTTCTCATAGGTAACCCGTAATTTTTCCGCTATCTATGCTACATTAACCCAACAACCATTACCGAACCACAGGTCAACGTTGATAAGCAAATCCTATTGCAGAACTCCCATAAAACTCTTTATCGTTAAAACTGGCCCTTTAAAATTACCCTTCATTAATACTAATCCAAGAGTCCACTATTTTATCTGTTGCTACATTCACATTATAAATTAACTGCGATTACGACTATGGTTAGCCAACATCCCGACTAGAACTTTAAAATGTGTGCCGTGGCCACACACGACGATTAAAAAAGTGGAAATTAAAATGTTTGTTGACGTTCGCCCGTCATGGCGGGAAACTGAACCCTTTTGTATCCTTTTAAAATGTTTATGAATACACAAAACTAATAAAGTATTTAAGTGGTTTCAAATCAATCATAAAGATAGGACTACCTATGTTTATAATTTGTCATCTATTTGATATTTATGGGTGGATAAGAATACGAGACTGCTATTGTTTTGTTGTTTTTTAAGATTCTAATATTATAATATCTGTCTCAATCCAATCTGATAATAGTTGGCTATATTTTGTACTTTTTGTTCGCTTGCTATTTTGTCATATCCTGTATCTTTGCCTTTTTATTTATTGAGACTTCATTGCACAAGTAGATAATTACTACAAATGACGGATTTAATGCCACATTATGGCATTTCCTACCATTTAACCACCAGATCAAACAGAAATAAGAACGCGGGTGCAATGTAGTCATTTAAATTATATAATCGTTCAAATAATAATATTCGGAAATATTTTATTATACATACACTAATTTTATTATTCTCCTACTATTTTATTATACATACACATAAGTATTTGCATAGATAGGTACTAAATATATAATACATATTAGCAGAAAATAGAGCAAAACATATAATGGAACATTGAAAAGTAGGGTAGTAAATACAGATCACTAACTCGTGAAGTTTTTCAATTTATTCTCACGACAAATTTGTTTAGAAGCTCAAGTTCTAAACAAATCGTTGCAGTTGCGATGACTGCAGAGATTCCAACGTTATGAAATGTTTATGGTTCAACTCTAATTAATTCCGATGATTCTTTTACATTTCCATTTCTTAGAGCCTTTCTCACCACCTTCTGATACCGTATCAGAAGTATTTTTTTTACTCGTGATAACTTTATCTCCTGATAAAGTAACTGTTAACAATCTAATAGTTAAATTATCTGCCAATTAAATCGATCTGATAAAGTATTACTGATTTTCTGATACCTTCTCATCAAGTATCAAGAGGTGGTGAGGAAAGCTCTAAATCTCCAAAGATAAGCGGCCCAAGGGGAGCGTGCGTACGTTTATCAAGTTGAACTGATGTTGACGTGTATCGTGGATATCCATGGGCGACAGAATCCATTTATCACCAAGTAGAATTTCAGCCCGGTAACCGTCTACTTTCTATAAAAAAACATTGTTTAGTAAATAGCTTTCCTTATTGTTATTGCTGACAAAATAATCATTTTTTTTTATGGACGAATACGGCAGACGAGCATACAGTCCACCTGATGGTAAGTGGATACTGTCGCCCATAGACATCCGCGATACATGCCAACATTAGTCCAAAATGACAAACGTTGGCACGCCTCCGGATGCGCTGCCTACCTGTGGAGATATAGGAATGGATTTGGAGAAAGGGTTGGGAAAATGAGGATGGGAATGGGCTCTGGCACATCTCACTCACTACCGAAACACGTACGTCCATTAGGGAAATAAGATAAAGTGGGAAATGCAGTACATTTCAAGGTAGTCTTCTGTGAGAGAGAGATAACGTGGCCAGTCGAGCGCGCCCAGCAGCTGTTGGATTGCAGCGTGCACTCTGCCCCTCAAATGTAGGAACATGTAGGAAGAACTTGAAACGAGTACTCAAGTCACTCTGTACAGTAATTAAACGTCACGGTTATTAGTAAATCGATTTAAAATACAGTCATTCAGTTTTGAAATATGCAATATTAATAAAACCTCAATGTACAGCGCATGGAATTGTTGCACAATCGTTTCTGGCATCGTTAGGTGTAAGGTAACAAAAGGCAATAAACCATTGTTTCTGGTGTTTTGCCATGAAATATTATGTAGTCGTAAAGGTTTTTAGACTGGTAAGTAATATAATCTTATGTGATAGACAAAGACCTCTAGGACTTCTAGAACGTCTAGGATCAGAGTGGAAGCTGCCTCTTCCACTGCTGGTCCCTTACTACGCCCTCCGCCACATACGATCTTCGGGTCTTCTCATCCAGCCTCTATCCATCGTTCCATGACACGTGGGACTATTAATCAAACGGTAATCAATACGTAAGTCGTAATAAGTAATTAGAGTTGAAAGATATTTACAATGAATTTCATTCGCAATTATTATATAACCGTTTCTCATTCATAAAATGAATATAGGTTACTGCAATAGTAGAGTAAATAGTGCAATAGTTCAGTAAAAGATTCCGTTTCTATGCCTGTTCTACCTTCTGTGCTAAGCGAAGTATTCTGAAGAACAGTTTTATTTAATGCTGACATCGCGCTTTTCTGTACATCTACACTTCATAGATAAGCAAGTGTCGCTTACTACGCGGTCCACAATCCAGTTTGATTACAGAACGAACTGCTTCTATAAGTCTTTCCGCTACGATACTATATTGAATTCTTCTAGAAGGCAGTGAATAGAGCTTTACAAGCTCGGCAGCAAACCCAGCATCCCACTGGCCTTGCAAATTGGCAGTAGCCACTTATCAGAATGTGCTCCGCATACCTCCTTAATTATCTCGATAACCCGAGTTCATTTATTGTATTGTTAGGATATTGTCTGTCTAGATTTGGATTTCATAAACTTTAATTAGAGGCATTTATGACCCAATCCTCACCCGAATACTCAATTACTGTTATGTTTTTACTACGCCCTCTGCTAACCGAGACAAGTCGCTAATGTGTCCAGTTTCTCTCGCTACGCTGGAACTCGAGTACCTACGTAAATGTTAATATTGTCGCCTATACCTCCAATTGCATGAATAATGTATTTAATAACTTGAATTTGGGGGTCTTCTTCTCACTTAGGTAGGTACCTATTATTTGCATTTATATTATCTATTGAACGATAACTTTCATACAATTTGCAGGTTTTCCTGTTACGAGTATGTACCATATTAGCTAGGTATATTATTATTTATGTTCACATTAAGTAATAAACAACTTCAGCAAGTTCCTTATGAGTTTCTGGATATAGATTGATACATATTAAAAACAAAATAAGGGTAATAATAAGCCTACCTGTTTGCGTCAGAATTATAAGGATTTTTATTTTAAGGAACTTTTGTTTTCTATATAAATGTGGCAGGTGAGCAGAGTCTACTTGGTGATAAATGGGTTCCGGACTCCTATGAACATCCATGATGCATGCAAACCTCACCCGAGAAAGATAAATATTGGCACGTCTTCGAATGCTCCATCTACCTTTTTTATGGAAAGAAGGTGGTAGACGAACAAATAATCCACGTGTCGGTAAGTGGATCCTGTCGCCCAAGGACATCCGCGATACATGCCAACATCAGTCCAGAATGACACACGCACCGCACACTGATGTGCTGCATGGCTTTAGAGATTTAAAAATGAATTTTCAAATAGATTGATTGGTAAGGGAAAAGTGGTGAGAAGTTTTCCCATCCCAACTCTCCCTTTGCGGTGGATTGGATACAGTGGGGGAAAAAGAGTATAAATAGTATAAAAAAATATTCTTATCTAATTATTGGCCCTAGCTTCGGTAACCACGTTCAAACCTGTTTTTCAGTGTGTCTAAAAATGCGAGGAGTGTATCTAAATAACTTTATGACACATTGCGAAATACCATCATCTAGATATAAAACTGTAATGATTCCTGCCAGTATTTTTCAAAGGCTTTCTATATAAATAATCTATACAAAAGTGAAAACCAGAATAAAATCGATATAGTAAATTCGAAAATTATTTATTTATTTAAAAAACTTTATTGCACTTAATTGTACAAAAGGCGAGCTTAATTCCTGGAGGCATTCTCTACCAACCTTTGGGTAGAACAGAGGGGCGCATTGGGACTAGTTGAGAGATGCGACGAAATGGATAAAATAAATATAACTTATATAAATGTATATAATTATCTCACATAAACAGACAGAACAGTCCTTTATGTGTCCGAACCTTTCCTAAAGGGTGAATACATTCCATTCATGATTCATTGACATGGAATTTTGTTTCGAGCTTTTAACTAAATATAAAGCCCCAACAAATATAAATTTACATGCCCGATATGGTGGAAATCAGACAGCAGAGTTGTAAATGACAAAGGTATCATCGATTAAGGGTGTAGATTGTTGGCCTGAGATCTCGATTTCGAGCGACCGCAGCGCCAAAGTTTAATGTAACATCCGACGGGGCGGATGAATGACCTAGAGAGCGCGATTTTCAAAATGTTTTGCAACAAACGTTCCACGTTGAGAAATTGTTATTGAACTTGAATATTTACAGCATAACAATAACGTTGAATTTTTGGAAACTAGCTGTTGATTCTTT
Source organism: Sesia apiformis (assembly GCA_914767545.1). Classification (NCBI taxonomy): domain Eukaryota; kingdom Metazoa; phylum Arthropoda; class Insecta; order Lepidoptera; family Sesiidae; genus Sesia; species Sesia apiformis. The sequence continues at coordinate 3,072,785 of OU611964.1, forward strand.
TTAATAGATTAATAAGAGTAGTTGAGACACAATTTTTATGTTTTTCTATCATTTGACATCTGAAATTTTTGTATTCTACTTACCTAAAATTCCAACTATTTATTTATTTGTAATTTCACTACCAAAATTTATTCTAATTCGTAAAATATTCATTCAATAAAATAATTGCAAATTCAGTAGGAAGTGTGTTTATCTCTACGCAAGGAAATGTGCCTATTGCGTAAACTCAAATACTTACTTTTTGTTTACGATCACCTCGTCGATATCTAAAAAAAATCCTAGGGTTTTAAAAAAAATGTCAATAAATGAAACACAAGTATAAAAATGATTTATTTACTACACAATAACAAATATGAGTCGCCATTACTCGCTATCTCAAAAGCGTGCTAGGGTTGTACAAAAATTAGTAAATAATTCATTTATTTACTAATTTTAACAGAAGTTTGTAAATTATTAATATACTAATTAAAAGTATGTAATTAAACAATAACGAAATATGAGTTCAAAATTCTAATGGTTTTTCATTCGATTACGGATCAAGTTCTGATTTCTGCTAATTTGATGATAAAATCAATGGCTATCACAAAACCTATCAGAATGAAAACGTTACCAGCTGCCCGATTCACGTAAGTAATAAAAACCGTAGCGCAGTGACGTCACTTCGTTTTTTGCAAATTTAGCCCTTTTAACCGACTTAAAAAAGGAGAATTCTCAATTCGCTGTATTTTTGAACCAATTTTTATGATTCTTTACACCAGGTAACTCAGAAATTGTATAGTAATTGAGCTATTGGAAGATTTATGACAATCCAAGACTAGATAAGTAAGTGCGTTTAAAACAGAAAACCAAAAGGCGATTTCTAAGTTCCTAAGTTAAAACGACTTTTGGACTGGCGTGTTTACGTGAATCGACTGGCTGGGTAGTTAAGTTACCTGTATCTTTCAAAATCATTAGGCGTTCTTCTCTTTCATAACACGTAAAGCTCTTTCTTTCCTCTCTTTCATAGCCTCTATGATACTGGGCGCGTCACGAATGGGCATGCTTCGTGACTGCCGAGGATCAACTAATTCTGGAAGTAGGCAATCGTAATAAAACCTAACTAATTTCATCTCCATTTTCTCCTCCCAAAATTTGTCGTCCTTTTCTATAATATAAACTTTCATAGGTACAGTAGCACCAAACCAGATGCCAAGCATGCAAACGTTTCTTTTAGTAATATGTACCTGTCCCTGAATTTGGAAATACCAGTTATGATTTTTATTTATGACATAACCCTTGGAAGCCTTGTCCTTAACCCAAAAGGTATGTTTGGCCATTGCTTCATCAAGAGTCATGCCAGCTAAAGAATGTGGGCACTTAATTTCAATTAAACCGTTTGCATAAATGCCATCTGGTGTAGTACCAAGAAATTCATATTGATCGTCGACGAACAAACCGCAACCTTGTATACTAATATTCTCTTGAATTTCTAACTGTTTAATTGCGGTTTCTTCGTTTTCGATACCGTACCGTACAGCAGGCAAACTGGAGATATTACTACCATAAACGATTTTACGAACAAGAACAGCACAACTTGTGCTCTCTCGTTTTTTACAAACTTCCCCGAACGATGATGAGGTTAGTAATTTTCTCCTTGTACTCATCCACTCAGAACTACTTCTTTGCAAATGGGTCGACCTTTCAAGCTCCTCTCTTTCAGCACAAGACAACTTTAAATCGGCTAAAAAAGATGACTTGGCTTTCTCATATAATTCTGGACTCAGATCAGGTTTTTCGCAGTTTGGTCCATAGTGAGCGTCTTTCGATACAGCGCTGTGGCTCTTTTTCAATCTTAATTTAGGTTTAGCAATTAAACGGATTCTACGATTACAATTTTCCACTTTCGCGATCAAAGGATTAGGACTAGATTTAAATATTACTTCATGAGTTTTACTATGAATCGATCCTGTATTAAAAGACACAACAGCAGCTGCGCATCGGCCCGCATAAGAACCACGGGAAGAATAATTTACACGCTTACCCCCTACTAATTTGGCAATCACTGCGTTAAAACTTTCAACTATATTACTTGTACAATTATGAATTAAACTTCTAGAATGATATGACAGTCTTTTACTTAAAATGTGTACCGCGTCCATTAATCCGCATCCAACAATTGCTGGAAGCAACCCAACAGGTTCTATTCGACGAGTATCAGGTCTACAGAAATACTCCTTGCAATATTGGTGATTACCAAATACGTGTTGTGGACCATTTAGGATATCTTCACTAAGATTTTTTATTTTTTCTTCGAGTGACTGATTTTGATCGCCCCAATATTTAATAGCGCATTTTACACCCGTTCTTAAACGCAAATACCTTTCTTTTAGGAATTTACGCAATTCGCAAGGATACTTAGTGTCTTTCGACAGTTTCTCCAAGCTATTGCAGTAGTTTCGTAAAAGATGATTTTTGCATTCAATTTTCTCTACTGTTAAATTACCGTACGGTCGCGAATCTAATATTTTTTTATAAGTACTGGAATCGCCGTCTGCTACAAATTTATTATAAATTACACCGTGATCAACAATGGAACGTTTAAACCCCTCAACTATTATGGTCGATTCCATACCGGTAGATGATCCCGAATAATTCTTGAAACAACGGTGTTCCGAGGGCTGACTGTCGTTCTTTGCGGCTCGTGCACAAACTACGCAGTATTTATTTTTAACTCCAAAAAACAATACTTTATTAGTTTTAATGCCAATTATCGCAGCTGCGCCGGACAAGGCGGAAAAATTCTTACCATAAGATCTCTTGCTCCAACAACCGTCAACAGCAACAGATATTAATGGTGTACCATTTTTATCAACACTACCTATAGACACTGCGTACTCCGCTTCTTCCTTGACAGCTTCTGCCATGGAATGTGCTGCTGTCTTTTCCCACCAATCGCAAACCGTATTATTAATTTCATTGTATAATGAAGGTGACATGATTGGTAGGGCTACTGCGGCAGTTAATGTTTTTAACTGATAGTAGCTCCCACCAGATGATATGATACCAGATACAATTTGATGATTCACTTCCATTCTATCTTCTTTCTTTTCAATCAAACACACAGTAAATTTCATACTACACATACTACATTTCATGATGAGTTTTGAGTCCAGACCAACTTTTACTTCACCTATTATACTGAGGTAACTTAACTTACAATCCATTGGACCGTGGTCCCCTATGGCCTGAAGAGCTTTAAAAAAAAAAGAAACGTCTACAACTCTACGCCCAACTTCCATTTCATCCACCTTTCCCTCTTGGTCGTTTTCAATAACTAGTTCCTGTAAAGAAAGATAATGGCTTGATTTTTTTTATAAAAAATAATTAAAAATTTAAAAAAATGCAAAAGAATTAATACAATATTAGGTTCCTGATGAATAGAAATTATAATTTCTTTACGCATTAGGTATTGTTTTTTTATGACGTCACCTATTTGAACGTAAATTTTCTTTTGAGAAAGTAATTGAGAAGTATTTCGGTACTAAGGTGTTTGTCTCTCGATGAAAATAATAAATATTGCAAGAAAAATCTATAGGTAGGTATTGAGATTTTGTCTTCGCCCATCACTAACTAAGTAGTTTGTTTATTTATGTAACAAGTCTACAAGAATTACGTATAACAACTTACCTCTATACAGCGCGTAGCATTGTTGCTCAGAGTCTCGGCCCCAAGGTTTTCTTTATTTTCAATACTGGAAATATTATTCATCAATATTATCCACTTTTTATTTATTTTGTACAACCCTAAGCCAGACGCTAGGCGCCTCGCGTCTGTTTGGCGGTATAGGTATGTCGACAAAGTTGCGCTGTCGCCTACCTACTTCCACAATTTGATATTTAGACAATACTAGCCGACCCGGCGAACTCCGTATCGCCTTTTTTTTTTTTAAAAATCCTATTATTTTGATATTACATACAGATACTTCAATTTTATTTATCAGTATAGATATAGATAATACAAACCAATATTTACATGTTATTGTAGGTATATGTCTGAATCGGGCGATCTAAATCATATGACATATTGTATTAGCTTTGTAATGTACCCTGTTCAAATGCGATAATAAATAAGTAGGGAGGAACTTACATTTTATTCCGAGATCTTTTGGCTTTCATATTTTTATAATGCGTACAAAACTTTCTTTTCCCTGGCATGCCACTCAAATTCAATCAGTCCTGCGAAAAAAATAGCCTATGTTACTCAGTGATAATGTAGCTTTCGAATGATAAAAGAATTATTAAAATCAGTCCAGTACTTTTTGAGTTTATTCGTTACATACAAAAATCCAAATCTTTCCTCTTTATAATACCTATTAGTGTAGATATTGTATTTTTTACGATTTATATCTAGTTCCATCATGGTTTTCTTTCAGACATTCATTATATCGATACTTTCTACTAACTGAAAATAAATTAATTATAAAAATGTTATACTTACAGTTTTTTACAAAAAACACAAATTCACAATACGTAATTCTGCTGTCTGCAGCCGACAAGTGTGGTGTCGCGTTCACTTACAGAAAGGAACTGCCGCTGCAGACCACCGAGATTGCACGAATGAAACGAACGTTTTATCCCATACATTTGTGTATGAAAAATTTACCTTAAAATATATCTAGATTTTAGGGCTTTAAAAGAGGAAGTCTTTGTTTGTAAAGGTATAAAAAGAAGTATACAGCTATACTTATTGGTTTCTTCAGTGTTCAAAAAGTGTTTCTTTTTATCAATTTGTGTTGATTTATGGGGTTAAATCTGAAAAATACGAAGTCATGTTTTTGCATTTTTACTCAATTTTGTGCGTTTGTTGACGTTTATTATATAACAACTATTAGGTTTAAGAGTTTAATATAAGCATGAACATACTTATTGGTCTTTGATTGTAATATATACAAATTATCATTGATATCAATCATATGTAAATAGGTTAAATATGAAAAATCGTAACACTCTTTTCGGTGATTTTCACGATCTACACCCTTAAGGCTTTCTACTGTAAAGACTGAATGCAAGTATGTTTTACAAACAAAATACTAGGTGCGAAGTCAGGAACTGCAGTAGGTTTTCTATTTAATCATAATTTATTACGTTTAAATCATTCTTCGGACACGGCTGGGCGATCAGGATTCAATTGTTATTCCATGTGAATTGTGTAGGCTGAAATATAGCCATAGACCCTATACGAATTATAGGTATATTTTGTACTTAGGTATTATAAGTACTTAGGTATATTTTGTGCTCTATAAAAAATATTTTTAAATTATTAATCAACAGCTCCCGGCATGTTGCCTCCATTTTCTCCAAACCCATTCTTAAATATCCAAAGGTAGGAAGCGTATCCGCGAGCAAACCGACGTTTGTCACTCTGGAGACTCTGGACTAATGTTAACATGTTTCGCGGATGTCGCTGGGCGACAGTATCCACGTACTAACAGGTGGATTGTCAGCTCGTTTGTTGTCTTCTTTCTATAAAAAAAACATGCCGACAATCATGTCGTGTCGTGAGCGACGTCATGTCGACCTCGACGTAACTGTTGTTATCGAGAATAGGGTTGCGGAAGAAAACACAAGTATGAATCTCTTTCAATAAAGAGAGTCCACATTCTCACTATCAAATTATATATATTTTTAATAACCTATACACAAATGAAAGTTTTCAACATGCCACTAGGTAGGAAACTGTAGTATCTAAAATAGTCATTCAGGAATGTTCAAATCAACTTCTTTAAAATTGATATACCAAAGTACCCATTTACAGGATTGACCTTTTTGTATTTCAAAACAGTAAAATAAGTAGGTAAGTAGGTATCCACTTTTCTGCAATCATTAATTCATAACACACGATCTGACATTTTGCTATTGCAGTAATGTCTAAATTGACGGAAATTAGGTTGATTTGTTTGCTGAGGCTAGTTACAGAAGGTGCAATTTAAGGAATTATTTTACGGTAGGTGTTTAAATTATGTAGGTAGATAATACTGGAATTTCAAAAAAACAATGTTTCGGGCCTGACATATTTATAGATGTCTACAAAAAAACAAATTTGACGTCATTGTAATTGTCATTTATCCTGCTAATTCGTGCATAATTTTTGAAGTTTGGTTCCTCGACTCTTACTCGAATGTCTATGGGCGACAGTATCCACTTATCATCAAGTGGACGATATGCTCGTCTGCCGTCTTAGTCAATAAAAAAAATCAATGCTGACTGAATCCACAAACCTCTTTCAATAAAACCAGAATAAAACTACTTTACGATTACAGCATTGCAGCAGTTATATTCTGCATTATAGATCAGTTTCGTAACAATAGTCATTCAATATACTTAAATCTTCGCAAATGCATTCAATATGTCAAACAAACAAATGACATTACCTATTTGACAGATCTGTTCAAAAATATGATTTGACTAAATATTAGCTACACTATTTTACAAAATAAACTTCCTATAGAAATAAATTTTAATTATAAACATCTTAGTAATGTTTACTTCAATAAAATTAATCAACTGTAGTTGAAATTACAATATACAATTTAAATTATATTAAGTGACAAGTGACATTTATAAAAATATTTTAGAATTTAGATCGCACAATTATTTTTCAAAGCCCCAAGCAATACCACAAGTCATATGTTCCCCTTACTGTTTAATTTTATTAAACTGCACATAATATCTGTATCGCTTGCTTTAAAGCAAATTCAGTTTCTAATTAGAACAGTTATATATCCACTTGACTAGGCTAAAGTCTTTTGCAGTACTTAAAAAGTACATTTTCATTAGGCTCCAGTACTGACTTCATCTCTACGATATAAAATTATGTAAATCATTAAATTAAACAATATGACATAGCACTGTATTAGTTTATGGTTGTAGTTTTTAGATACTAATATCTGAGTCACGAAGTTAGTGTTTCACCTTCCGTTTCATTTATGACATAAGAAAGTGCCGTGTTTGAATTGTACGTTGTAAAGATCGTGTGTTTTCTAACTAATAATGTGGGCAAGAATTAAAGATATTTGGGCTGGGATGAACCGGTGGCATCGATGTAAGTATTTTTAATATATTTGTTTAATAGTCTACTGCTGGGAAAAGGCCTGCCCCATATATAATAATAATTATTAAAGATTAATAATTGTGGTAGCCTCGTTGTTAATAATTATTAAAGATTAGTAATTATTAACAACGAGGCTACCACAAGCCCTGAGGAACTACACCCCTTGTAAAAGAGTGGACTCGCCAACCTGCTGACCAGTGTGGCGTTTTAAAGACACTGCATGAGGAGCCCCATGTCCAAAAATGGATACTAAAAGGGCTGGTTACATTGCATTGCAATAATTATTAAAAAACTGGTGGCACTCACCAGTCAAGAAAGAGATTTCAATTAATGTAACAATTCCCACATTTTACAAAAAAAAAATGTTTAGACAAATTGATTCTCTTCAACCCTCAGATTTTGGAGCAAATTTTGAACTACTGAACTGATTTGGGTCATCTATGTATTTAATCTGAGATATAAGGCCAAATTATTTTTCTGTGAAATTTCATTTTAGTTGCTTAAGAAATGCACTGTGCAGTTGGTCCATAAATTTCATTATATCCCATATACTACAAACATATACATAGATATATAAACTACAAAATTGAGTGATGTTTTAAATTCAGCTGGTCACCCTTAGTCGAAAATTGAGATGTAATTTTTTTTTTTATAAAATGGTAAATCATGATCTTTCATGTATGTATTTTACCTCATTTCAAATATCATTTACTTACTTATAAGAAATGCATAATTTAACACACAATCAAGTCTGTTTCCTGAAGCAGAACAACACGAACAATAAACACACTATGACGCATTGATATTTTAAATCTCATAGAAAGTAACAATGAACCTTGAAGCTATTACTGGCTATGAGTAATGAACCTAGCTATTTAAATTTTAAATCTTATTTCAGTCGAAATTTTTGCTGAATATTTTTGTACTTAGTTTTTATTTTTAAATAATTTTCATGTTATCTGAGCAACCTTACTGTTGTTATGGACTTCTTGACTTTGGTTATGCCTTTTAACTTAATTTTTTTTTTTTCAAAATTCTGTTCAAGCAGAAACATGTTATGTAAAAAAAATATATTTTAATGTTAATAAAGTTCAATATTTAGAGTTTAATATTTAGTAAACTGTTCACATGTTTTAATATCTAGGAATCTACTCCATATAATGTACTCGCATAAATGTGCACGACAGGAATAAGTTGATAACTCCAGGTAAATAAAATTTTAAATAAGAAGTTCTGGGATGTTGTACCACAATTTACAATACAAAAAAATGTTCAACACTCAATAGCTTCATTCAATGCAAAATCACAATCATTAAACTTACTTTAACCTGCACAGTTTACTGAAAAACAGAAAAAGGAAATTTATAACTGGTAGCGAAAGAGGAGTGACAATGGCAAGGTAGTAAGTAATCAAATTAATACTTGTAATAGAAATTATTAATACTAATCTTATGAATTAATTTTGACTTGTCAACTTATTCCCACTTTGCATGGATAATAATTATTCTTTTCATTTCACCTTTTTCTTTAATTTCAGTGATCCTAATCTTCATGGCAGTTCACTTCAGAGTGGTGCCAGGTGGACAGGTAGGGTTCCGCTGTAATGATCCAGCGCTTTCACATCCCTTCACTGGAGACACCATCAGCTGGAAGATGTTATTGTCCACCACCATCCTTGTACCATTGATTATTGTGAGTATTAATGGTATTTCAAATTGGCATAACTGTAATAACAATATAGAATTATGATGGATGGTCAGTATATATATGAAAGGGTAGTCATGACCTCAAAATAATAGATAGATGGATAAACTCTTTATTGTACACCAAAAAATGTTGTAAAAAGGCTATATAGTAAGTAACACGAAAAGTACAACAGGCAGCCTTATCACCAAAGCGATCTCTTCCAGGCAACCTTTGGGTGGCAAGGAGAACAGATAACAAACTTGAAGACTATCCACCTGATGGTAAATAGATACTGTTGCCCATGGACGTCCACAACACATGTCAACATCAGTCCAGAATGACAAACTTTGGCACACCCCAGGATGCACTGCCTACCTTTGGAGATTTACGAATGGATTTGGAGAAATGGTTGGAAGAATTGGGATAAAAATGGGCTCTGGAGTATCTCACTCCTACCAAAACATGTATTAGAGAATTTTTTTTTTTTTTATAGACTAGGGGGCGGACGAGCAAGCGGTCCCACGTGATGGTAAGTGAGTCCCACGTGATGGTAAGTGAAATAGGATAAAGTAGAAAATGCTCTACATTTTCTATGTTTGTGAGAGACCAGTTGAGTGCACCCATCGGCTGTGGTAATGCAGCATCACCCTCCACTTCATAAATCTGATTATAGACTGCCCATAGCTACATAATAGTATATTAATGTAGATAACATAACTTTAAAATCAAAAGTAGTTTCTTTAAAATCAATCAATGGTTTTAAAACAGTAGTGAGAACATGCAGGTAAAGATTATTTTTAAGCTACTGGAAAATGTCAAGTGTAATAATAGCAACACCAGATTAAAATTATAGGTGTGTAATTTTATACCATCTGTATAAATTTCTAAAGAGAGCAGAAGTTTATAAAACTTTCATTTTGCTTCAAGAAATATCTGAATAAAATTATATGAGGAAGAATCAGTTTTATTATTGCACCTAAATAAGACTTTAATGAACTAGTTATTCAGTTTAGGGAAACATGTCTAATGTATCAATTCATTCTGTTAGTAACAAGGAAGGTACATGAGTCACAATAATAGCGAATTACTTTTGAAAATGAGTTATAGTGAATCAACTTAATTAATCAAAATTAGTTATAGGTTTCTGGAATCTTTGTCATTACGACTATTCAATATCCGTCTATGACATTACACTACAGAGCACAAGCTTCCCCTTGCGATAATTGGGGGGTTTCAGGCCGTAATCTACAAAACAGACTCAGTGCAGATTGGTGAATATACACATGGCCCATGTTTTTGTTCATTGAAAAATCCATATTTAAATAGAAACTCAGTACTTATTTTTTATAGAAAGAACCTGGTGGTGAGTTGTACCCGGTACATGCCATCATCAGTTCAAAATGACCAAAGTTGATGGGCGTTGTCCCACATTCTTTCTATAAAAATATACTATGTGGTCTACTTTTTGAAATAAACAAATACAAATAATATAATCATATTTTTCAGATGCTTTTCACAGAAAGAAAATACCACAAAGAAGATAGCACCAACAACTGGCCGAAACAGCAAGCCCTCTTTTGGTACAAAGAGTACCTATTTGGTGTACTACTAAACCTGACAATAGTTCAATTATTGAAACTGTTAATTGGGTCTCCGAGACCACACTTCTTTGATACTTGCGTCCCTGAAGAAGCCTTGACCTGTGAGGGGTAAGTAATTTAAATATAATTTTGATAATTGGTACAAGTGTATCAGAACTGCCAACTGCTTGGACAATTGCAATTCTAATGACTGCACGCTGGTTGCACAAGTACTTGTGATGCAGGCTTAATGCAGGTGGACTAACCGCAATAAAACTGCATTCAAACTGCTATAGAAATGAGTGATGCAGAGAAGATCTAAGCAACTGCTGTGTAATTTGAATGCCATTCTATTGCAGTCAGTCTAGTGCAACTAACGTGCAGTCATTAGAACAGCAAGTGGACTGTCCATGCAACCGGCAGTTCTGATGCAGTTGTGCCAACTGCTAGCTAATTGCACAGAAGATGCAATCAAACTGCACTTTTACAGTTGACTGACAGTCCAAATGTAGTTACTCACTTGCTTGCTGTGCAAAAGGTCGCGGGTTCGATCCCCGGTCGGACATACATTTGTTTAATAATAAAAAAAAGACATGTATGTTCAGGTCTGGGTGTGTGTTTGTGGTTGTGTTTATCTTTGTATCTCTGGACCCACGACACAGGAAATCCTAGTGTGGTCCATTGAGTGTGGCGTTATAAAAAAGACTGAGTTGATTTGAGAAAAGCATTAGGATTGTTCTTCAATTGAGCGTGGAAATGATCTAATTAAAAAAAAAACACATAAATATTGGCCATCTAGATAGTAATCGTATGTTCATAACCCGTTTTATATTGTTTTACAGTACGGAGTATGTAGCAGCTTACACTTGTACGAAAGCTCATTGGTTGACTGAGTCCAATAAAAGCTTTCCATCGGGACACACCTCACTTGGACTGCACTCAGGGCTGTTTATTGCTGTAAGTATTATAGTAATATATTGGCTTGGAACGAAACTACTGTGTAACATTATCTGTAATAACATTATTGTTAATTGCACCATCAACCTTCATTTGGTACTGTTATCTATTTTCTCCTTACCACCCAAAAGGTTGCCTGGAAGAGATTGCTTTGTGCAATTAGTTCTGTTGTACTTTTTACTTTAGTCGTCTTTTTGCAACATACTCGTATGTCGGTGTATAATAAAGAGTTTATCTATATATCTAACATCCATAGGCGCCGCAAAAGGCAACTAAGGTCTAACGAAGCGGCTACCACAAGCGTTGGGAAACTACACCACCTCTAAAAGAGTGGAATTGCCAATGTTGGACGTTTTAAGGACATACAACCTTCGTGCACGAGTAATGTGCATGTAGCCATGTCCAACTGTGGACGATAAGACGGTTGGTTTTGATTTCGCTTATACCACCTGAGTAAAACCAGGGCCAAGTAGGTTTAAACGCTAATGCACTTGCGTTACGAATGTGGCCCTTTGATGTATATGGGTTATACAAAAGATACACTTTTATGGGCGCTCATTTGCTAAAGCCGGAAGAGTTCCAACTCGTCACTTAAACTGACCTGCGATGCGAAAGTGCGATGCGATATCTGCAGATATTGTCAGCGAACTATAAAAACGTTGGCGATCACGATACATCAGCAATGGTCGCAGTGATACGAGGCTGTACTGACTCCTGACTCGCAGAGCCCCTAACCATCAAGAATAATAATAATAAAATCAGTGCGAATTACTAGAGTGACACCATTTAATATCTACTTATATTTCCTTCCCAGTACTACCTCTACTCTAGAACATACCCCCATCCCCCCATATTGGTGGTAGCGACTCAAGTGCTATGTGTGGTGGGTGCAATCTTCTGCGGCGTGTCCCGAATGTTGGACCACCGCCACCACTGGTGGGACGTGTTAGCCGGTGGTGCTGTAGCCGCTCCTATTTTGTCTTTTACTGTAAGTATTATTTAAGGCACCGTTTTTCAACCTTTTAAGGGTCGCGACCAAAAACCAAAAATGAAGTAAAAATAGTAGTAAAAATGTATGCTCGATTTGTGCGAGTGCTTCGTTCCTTTTTAAAATAAAGAAAATAGTATAAATAACCTTACAACCCCTTTGCTAATACTTTTATCAGCCTATAACGTCCCACCGCGGGGCACAAGCCTCCCCTAGTGAATCACGTGGGGTTTAGGACCACGCGGGCCCAGTGTACAGTGCTCCACAGCCGAAAGGCCGGGTCAGCCTAGCGCACGTCATTATGTTTACACTTAAATGCGATGGGATAGAACGGAAAAAACTCTGGCACGACCATAGATAGACACAGACAACACAAGTTTGTGAATGAAATTGTATGGAAACCAACAGTGTCACTTTAGTGAATAAATTTTAGTGATTCCAACCACTCGCCCATAAAAGAGATATCTCCCTCTCGGTTCATAGCTAGCTTCGGACTTGCTAGCAACACGGGTGGGAACCGATTGAATGAGCGGCGCGAGAAGTACGAGCTTCACGCCAACTTCGAGCCACGCAGCGACGCACAGTTTGCGTTATCCTGCTATGACTGACTCACTTCCGAAACACATCCCGTACATTTCACGGTAATATTTGTAACATAGTAAACTCATCCAGTTGACTGTAGGATGCAACATGCACTCCCCTAAAAGTAAGACTTTTGTAAGACGAGCTACTACTGAAATCTCTTACATTATTTATTATATTTCGTTTCAGATCCAAACGTTGTGCAAGAACTTCGAATGCTCCGTAAGAAAGAACCAAATAGACAATAACCAAAGCAATGGAACTGACACTAATTTAGTAGATAATTCAACGTGCAAACAACAACCAACAAGCACATAGTACTTAGTCACTGTAGTGAGAGAATTTATAATGATAATTATATAGTGAATTAATCTTTATACAGTTTAAAATGTACGACTTTATAGACAGCATCAATGGATACCAGTTTTTTTTTAATGTCCAGTTTTTTTTTGCTTAATTCAACTTAATTTAGCGTAATCTACAAGCTTTAAAAATATTTTTGAATTTTTTAGTTATATTTCCCACGATATTTCAGTGGTTGTCCAAAATCTTCTTTGCTGTAAAATTTCATATTTGTCGCTTGGATTAGTTTCCAGAATAGTATCCAATTAATCTATAAATAACCATGTGTTAGTGCAAATGCTAATAATTAGAGATGTACCGGAGGGTAAATCGATCGACTACGACTTTGTTGCGCATGGACAGTCGCTAGTCACCCCCCTCCCTCGTACCACACTACTAGTTTGAAACTGGAGTGATTGACACCGCGCTAGCTAGCTATCTCGATAAACTCAGAAACCTAATAATTGTGACAAGTGTAATTTTAGAAGATACATGGCTCTGTCAAGGTTGTAAACTACAGGAGGCAAAAGGATGTGATTTAGTGATTTATTTACCGTCGACCACCATGGGTACTCAATAAGCTAGTGATAAGGTCTAGGATCAATCTTAGGTGTTGTCGACGGTTCAATAATGGATCCAGGATTTTAATGTAAAAATAACTGAATTAAAGTTGCACATAGGCCAATAAGATAAATATGTCAGATTAGACGTGAACTATATAGGCAGTTGAGACAAACTTAGGTTTGTTTCCATCGACTCCTTTAAACTAGGTTTAACTCTTGACGAGCCGCTTGAGTGTACAAATGTTTTGCCAAATGCTTACAAGCCAAGCGTCAACAAATGTAGGCGACATTTTGGGAACTCGACAAGTGGATTTCTTGTTTGATTATTATAAAAATTGTGTATTGTAGTTTAACAACTTGTGATCGCTTTAAACAAAAATAATGTATTTCCGTTACTAGTAGTTATTTTCTTCTAAAAAAGGCTTGGAGCTTTTACTAAACATTATTTTTTAATTAGATATTATTTCGAGGATCAAGTAGTGTTTGTGGGAACTTTTATTATTATTATTATTAGTTGGCATAATTCAACATTAATATAATCACTTTTATAGAGATCACCATCCTGGATTCGCTTCTGCGTTGGTCCTTTGTATGTTGAATTAAAAACTGCTTACAGAATTTTAAGTTTCCAATAAAAGTTCGCTAGAAGCGCTTCTTGATTCCCTTTACAGAAAAATGTTATCGCAAATGCGATAAAAAACAACCTCCGGTTACAACTTCTAGTTGGTTGTGGATATGCACTAAATATTTGTGACAAATTCATTTATAAATAATTTTGAAGAATTTCAAAAAATGTATAATAAATTTGAATGCTATAGTCACAAGTGCAACGCGCTACATATGCAAGTTGGTAACAAAAATGATAATAATAATCTTGGTGGAGGAGATTCTTGAGGTATTTTTTCCACAGATACCCATTCTGGGTGTTTAACACGAGACCAGTGGGAATTTATGGAAGAATAAAAATCCCTAAATATTTTAAAATTTGGTTAAGGAGATTTATTTTTAAACTAGTCTGTTTTCTATACCAGTAGATTTTTTTTTTACATTCCATTGTATTTTACGTACGAGTATATTCTGATAGCGCCATGGCCTACTCGTAGTTATGTTACTTAACATATTCGAGTAATTGTTGAATAATTATTTATTTCAATATAATTAGGAAATTTCGCGTTTTTCGCACATTTATTCTATTTAATCGGGTCTTAACCTTCGTTACGCCGGAGCACGTTATCGCGCACTTATTTGGTGCTACCTTCGTGTGCCGGAGCACGATATAGTGCTCTGGCACACGATTAGTTTGATTGACCTATTTTACAATTTCTGAACGGGTTACGTAAAAATTATAAGCTTATTTATTTTAATTATATTTATTATTATTTAATTTATTTATTTAATTATTATTTATTATAAGTTTATTTTAATTATATAAAATATTCGCGTTAACCTTAACGCGAATATTTACCTTATTTTGCTCGACGTTTCGCTTGGGTTGCAACAACAATGATCGCGGGCTGACTGAAATAAACGAAAAATAAAAGCCGAGTAAAATGAATAAGTTAAACATTCGCGTTAAGACCCGTTTATATAGATAAATATTTATTTCACCTGAATTTAAAGAAATTTAGATTCTAACTTTTTGTAGTTGTAGTTTCTTATAAACGACCTAATTAAGTAGCTAGCCGCTTTGTTATGGGAGTCGTTTTAGATTTATAAACTTGCAAATAAATGTTTCTGTAAAACGAGTAAAAATAATAATATAATATTTTCTTAGGTTTTCGCGATTACTATACATTGCAATTAAATAACTTTTAACGGTTTAAATCGCGTATATTTGACATGATTTATATCCCGACGTTTCGAACACTTTGCAGTGGACGTGGTCACGGAGTCACCCCGTGAAAAAAAGATATCTTAGTTACAGTACCCGGCGATATATTCACTATACTCTGTATTTATGAACAATCTGTATTGAGTGTGTGTTACGTGGATGGTTACATCGTATCTGCAGAGAGAATATGCAAACTTATCTATCGCAATGATTGCATATCTAATTATGAGAAAGATAGATTTCTTCTATCTTAAGGTGCACTTGATCGCAGTTGATCAGTCGATGTTAAGCGCCTCGGAAACACGATGGATGCCTTTTTTTATAGAAAAAAGGCGGCAGACGAGCCTACAGTCCACCTAATGGTAAGTGGATACTTACCATTAGGTTACCATTACCATTACTTAACCTATTGAAATCCACGTGCCTGGCTGAGCGCCTTCTGCGCTCGCCCTAAATTAAACACGACCGGTGACTCAAAGGCCACGAGGGCCATAAGAATTTAGCTCTTCCGAAAAATAAAGTGAAATCCACGATACATGCCAACTTCAGTCCAGAATGACAAACGTTGGCACGCCCCCGTATATGCTGCCTACCTTTGCGGACTAAGGAAGGGATTAGGGGAAAGGGTTGGGAAAATGGGGAGGGATGGGATTGGGCTCTGGCATATCTCACTCACTACCGAAACACGTACGTATGTTTCCCAATGGTACTTACTACTAATTGATCAGTTAAATCAAATAAATTTTATTACTTACGACTCATCTAATCCCCCACGCCTCGACCGCTCGCAGACCAACTATAACACAACGTCCACGTATCAAAACCTTCCATTTTCAAGACAATATATAGTTTACATTTGTCTTGAAAAAGGAAATTGTTCCTGTAATTTATGAGTCAATTGTCAGTATTTTTTATGCATTATTCTTATATTTCAGTGTTTAGTAAATAAAACTGGTCGAGTTGAAGGGAATAAAAAACGTTCAGTTCCCTGTGGGTCAACTAGTTGAGCCTTGCAGTTGATCTGTGGGTCGGAAAGAGATCAACCGCAATCTACTGGCTTCTTATTTACCTTTACTTGCTTATTTTCAAAGATACATTAGTCCGATACTTATATATTACATTAAATTGTGGGCGAAAATATTAAAATTGTAATAATTCCAAATGAATGTTAAAATTTTCTGTAGAAGATTACCTGCATGTGCCGTCATGAGTAAAAAAGGACCTTATTGTCGAAATGGACTTATTGACTACATTTTCTAAATTAAAATTTCATTGTTTCAAGATTGTATTTAAATGTCAACTAGTTCTTATATCTGACTTAACATAAATCAATACATGTTATTTTTTTTTCATTTAACTAGGCTTAATAATCTGGACGGCTAGAATCGACAATAAGGTCCCTTTTTACAGATAATGTCATTACTCAACATGTATTATGTAGTATTATGTAGTAGTAACCAAAGGTTAAATACAATGTGTGCTGAACATATAGTAAGAAATATTTTTAAATAAAACACATTTATGAATTTCAAAGCGTTTATTTATTTAAAACCTATCTGTACCAATTACATGAAATGTGTCCACAAACAGAAATTACAATATCGGAACTACAAGTTGCTAAAAATGCAAACGGTACTCATAATTAGTATTCCAATAAGTATTTAAACAAGGTTAAATAAAAAATACATGCCTTTTTTTCTTCATATATGGCAATGGTGCAATTAGCACATTATGCCAGTGCCAAGTTTTCTTCAGTAATAAACCAATTTCGAAGTCGAACGTATTTTGTCAATGTCCAGTCCCGTCGAAGTAGGTCAGGAGTCGCTCAGTAAAGTGATAGTAGGTTTACTGAGCACAGAAGAGGACTCCTTGGAAGCACACGAGAAACTCAGTCTCACGCTTTTATTTGATGATCACAAAAACACTGATGAAGTTTAAACTACCACTATTAAACCATGAAACGCCTAATATACAATTTTTACAATAATCAAACAAAAACGCTACTTCACTTCTCGAGTTCACGTCAAAAAAGTCTACCTGTACCTTCTGAACATTTGAAATCTAACGAGTTTTGTTCTACGACTTGTTGAAATTTACTTTTTTCACACAACCCACTCGCTGGTACTGCGTACCTACACACTCATCAATTTACATAGAGATATAGGTATCTAATAGCGATTCCATTAGTTGCTATTTTATGAATGGAGCATGGGACGATGCCGCTAGAGTGTAGTACAGAGTGACAAATTCGGATACTTCGTTTAACAAATATAACTTTTTATTGGGGAAATATCAAGTTCATAAAAAAAGTTATTAGTTTCAATGATAAAAATTGAGCGTTGAGAAAAAGCAGAAGTTTTTTTTATTTAACCAAGTAAATAGTAATTTGCTCCAAAATAGAGTGTAATGTACTTTTTACTTCTAATCTACCTCAACTGTTTATATTATACATTTATTATATTCTTAATTTCGTGACGATACAAACTAAGAGATATAAATATATATTGAGAAAAAAAATACTATATTTTGTACCGTTTGATAGAAGCATAGCTAACGCAAAGCTAGCTAATACCGACCTGTCTAAATCCGATCATTGAATTTTTAACTATACTCTGTTCACGTTAAGAAAAAAGTGATGTCATCACCATCAGTCATGTGATTTCACCAATTACGAGCGAACGTTCCTCGATTGCGCATTAACGCAACATTGGACGGATGACGTCAGTGTTTTAATGTGAATAGAGTATTGTATCTATTATGGAAGCTGTTTGAAAAATGTTGCAACATATAACTTCATTTACTTATGAAGCTTTAAATAGATATTAGTTTAAAAAAAACACAGTGGTCGGATTTAAATAGGAGGTCGGTATTAGGCAGCTTCACATTAATTTAGTACATTAAATCAGGATATAACCAATTAATTCCTAGTCTGAAACAATAAATTCTACAATGAAACAATCATTTCCGAGTTAATTGATATAAAATGTTTTTATTTTATAAAATAATAAAAATCAATTTTTTGGTTTTGTATTTAACATAATTTTATTTAAAAAAAATGCCAATTAGAAAAAGAAAATTTCAGCAAAGAAATCAGGTACGCGAAATTTTCATTTTCATTTCATAAAACCATTGTTACGCCCCTATATACATTTCAGTGTTCTGCAAAAAGCATGTGTTACCAAGCGCTTTCCATCAAACGATACAAATTTCAAAATAAAAATTTAACAATATATTAAGTGCTTTCCTATGTCTTAAATGTGAGTAGAAACTTAAATTATCTATTAAAACGAAAAAATAAATTAATCCCGAATTGTATTAAAATGTCGCTTAATATCTTAGCGACATTTTTAGGGCTAAAATCCAAGAATCATCCATTCATATATGTTATATATATATTCTTTTCAAACACTACACTCAGTGGTCCACACGAGGATATCTCGTGTATTCAGACAAATACAAACGCACACATACCAGGGCAAAAATATGTCTAAACAAACGTTTATCCGACTAGCAATTGAACCTGAGAAAACGAAAAATCTTTGAATAGTAAGCAAAATGTATATATTTTAGACGAAATACATGAGGACCTTGTGATCAAAAAGTGACATTTACATTTTCCTATTTTTATCAGAAAATAAAAAAGGCACGTGAAAAATAAAATTAATACATGTTAATAATGTCACTTTTTCACTGTCATTTCAAAATGGCCGCCGTTCCCTTTTTCGCTACATTTCAATGTGTCCTGTATATAAGGACCTAATTTAAATTTCTCAACTTCATAGTACATACAACTTTATCAATTATCATATAGGCATTTATATTTGATTATTATATTAGTATTACTTTATTGCATAGCCTATAGCTAAGTAATTTCACTGTCATTTTGTGGCCTGGAAATGATCGCTTTTAGCAATAACACCGCCTATTGCTTCTGTATATGTTTAATGTGATTAATCAGTTACAATAGGAATGCAATAAAGAATTTTAATGTGTTCAAGACTTATATTAATAGTCAAATAAGCCTGAATATTTTAGAAAGTAATCATTTTTTTAACTTATCAATCAAATACCATTTTACATAGGCGCTCAAACTAAAAATCAAAGTGCCAGATCGACTCTAGGCTCTTATACATAGGACCCATCGATTTATTCAGATTCTAATCACACTGTATCAAAGGGATGCTTGTATTTAAGCCCTAATTCGTATACTACTATTTAAGTAGCTTACTGTCTTCGGAGAGAGTTTTCTCCTTGACAAGCGTGTTGAGGTGGTCTATGAGCCCTTGTATGGACATTTCCCCGTGGACTTTGTTGTCTCGAGTACGAACGTTTACTGTACCTGAACTCTTTTCACGTTCCCCCACCACTGGGAAGAAAAAAAATCATTTATTAAATGGGTCGGTGATAGCTTAGGTCATCCTTTGACCCCAGATATGATCGAGGTGCTCGCAACCAGGCCTATTGTTCAGTTCATGGGATATGGGCCTTGGAAGTGAGTCGTAAATTGGAGGGGCCGCAATAGGTCTTTCGTAGGTCTTTCGGGTCGCAGTGATGTTGCTTTTGTGCCTTTTGGACCCTCATTTAAATAATAATAAAATTCGTGAGGCCTTCCATGATACTTAGGATCAAAGGGTGACTTTTCTACTTTTAGTGGAGTGTAGGCTTTCTCGGCCCGTGTCCATATTAATTGAATCTTCCGGGCTACTTGGCCGAGGTCTTCTGGAATCTCTTCTTTCTTCCAAACGTTTCGTCAACAACTGCGGTTGACATCTTCAGTGGCGACTGCGTTCACTTTCGGAGAGATGTTATCTCTTCGGCTTCTCGAGCGCAACTCGCGCGAGTTGCGCTCGAGAAGCTTCCACTGCCGCCACGAGTCGTCACTGAAGATGTCAACCGCAGTTGTTGACGAAACGTTTGGAAGAAAGAGAAGAGATTCCAGAAGACCTCGGCCAAGTAGCCCGGAAGATTCAATTAATATTTTCTACTTTTACCTCCTCATTTGTTTTTGAGTTTCGTAGCTATGAAGGCATCAAAATTTGAATAAATAAACCTTTTAGTCCTTCCTATAGAGAAAAAAAAGACAAAAGTCACCTCCACGCTCGGGGTGTCGTTTTAAATGTAATAATAATTTGTATTCTAGGGCTTTTGAAATATAAGGTAAGGTAAATGTATTAAGAAAGTTTAATACATAATTTTATTAAAGCGCATTTATTTATTTTTAAGCACGATTATGATTATGTTGTATTTTCTTTATACTGTATATGGATTTTCTATGAATTTTAATAAATAAATATTATTATTAAAATATTAAGGTATTTGTAACTAACTCACCGAGGATATAATTGAACTGTGCAAGCTGTGCATTTCTGACTTTCTTATTGAGTGTATCTCCCGCATCTGTGTCTACTTCAGACATGAATCCTGCTGCAAACAGCTTATCTTTCACCTGGGGATAACACAAACCATTTATATATTCTTTTTTAGATTTCTAGCAACTAGGGGATAACAAGGTCGTTACCACAAACCCTGAGAAAGTACACCACCTCTAAAAGAATGGACTCATCAACCCACTTGGCCAGCGGCGTGGCCTCTCAAGGCCATACATCCCTCGTGCACAAAACAATGTACATGAGGTGATCTAAGTGCAGCAGTGGACGATAAGAGGGCTGGTTACGGTTAGTTTAATAATAGACCGGTTTTACATTAATACAAATTATCTTTTGATAGTTTTTTAAGAACTATTTTTCAGTGTTTTTATTATTATTTTATCTTAATTACGTTTAAATAAATCACTGAAGTGGGGCTTGGTCGGTATTCACTCTTGAAAAACCCCTACCCATCAGAGCTAACGTATCACTTTTAAATGTATTATTTTGAAAAATTAAAAATCGAACATGTCTTTAATTATTTCGAAATTACTTAAGACTTATAGTGAAATTATTTCGAAAGAAAACCTTAAATTGTGCAATATATAGATTTCTTCTAAACCTTCTTAAAAATGATGTTGAATTAGCTTCAATTTCCAACACGCCTTTCCGAAAGAGAAATAATTATATCAGCACCAAAAAAAATACTGAATGAATAGCAAATTTAATAGTTAGATTTTTTGATGATAATTAATATAAAGAAGGGACTTCTTGATGACATTCTTAGTAATTTAAGATTATTTAATTTAGTTATTCAAAATAGTTTGTTCTGTTGATCACGATCTGCTCCTCGTTTAATATTTGTTTGCTTCTTGAACTGTAGGGGGAGAGTGAACGCTGCACACCCACAGCCGCCGGGGCACTCGACCCTCTCTCACAGAAGACTACCTTGAAATGTAATGCAGTTCATACTTTATCGTATTTCCCCAATGTACGTAGGTGTTTCGGTAGTGAGTGAGATATGCAAGAGCCAATTCCCATCCCATCTCATCCCCATTTTCTCAATCCTTTCCCCCAATCCATTCCTTAATCTGTAAAGGTAGGCAGCGCATCCAGGGACGTGTCAACGTTTGTCAACGTGTCTGATGTTGACATGTATGACGGATGTCTATGGACGATAGTATCCACTATCAGGTAGGTGGACTGTATGCTCTTCAGCCGCCTTATCCTATAAAAAAAAAACAGGCCTTATCCGAAGGTCTTCAACTCTGCAATATATAAATTGTCACGAAATCCCAAAAAAGGAAAGGAAATATCATCAAACCTCAACATACCTGCACAGCATAATCATCAAACGCTTGTCCTACAGGTACAACGCAGACCTGCCTCGGACTGAGCCAGAAGGGCCATTTCCCTGCGTAGGACTCGCTCAGTATAGCGATCATGCGCTCCACTGAGCCCAGGATAGCCCGGTGAATGATCACGGGACGCTTCTTATCGCCACTCTCACTGAAAATAGACAGATAGAAATTTTATTTCGTACATACCGATATATACATAGTGATCCGCATACATAACAATTAATATTTTTAAGATATCTTAAACATACATAAACGACAGCAAACAAAAATTAAACAGGGCAATAAAACGGCGCGGTGCCATGTGTGTCGAAAAGCCATCCGTCTCAGCACAAACTGTAAACATCTAACATTTGATGTTAGGCGAGACTAACATTGTCTTTGATGCTCAATGAAAGCCACCTAGTCACCTCTTGATGTTAGCAGGCCCAGGGATAAGGGTACAGCTGTACCGGGCCCTAGACTTTAAAGGGCTCCATGTAATACCTCTATAATCAGTCCTGTCTTATTTGTCTTATAACAAAATCGCATTTGTTATAAGACAATGTACCTAATTACTAATAACCAATTTAAAATTATGGGACTCGCGGTGCCAGCGACTTCGTTCGCGTGAACTTTAGAATGATTCCCATGGGAACTCTTTAATGAATCTGGGTAAAAAAAAAGTAGCCTAAATGCTAACCCGGCACATAAGCTATAACTATGTCAAGTTTCATTAAAATTTGTCCAGTAGTTTTTGGGTGATACACGTTCGGGCTCTGTATCACATCACATGTACTTTACACTGAAATGACTATTTTTTTAAATAGTCAATGTACAGACGGCTTTGTTACGATTTTATAATATGTATAGATGTCGATCTCTTTTTTTTCGGGCCTGCTACATACACTACCATTTGTACTGGGGACCAGGGGTGGGAGTCGGAGTAACGGGCCCCAACATTTCTGTCAAGTCAATGGGCCTGGATGCTAGGTGAAGTCATCTAACCACCAATGCTTACTATTCTAAAATTAAATAGAACGTGAAGGCATCTAACCTATGATGCGGTGTTTCGTCTATAGACTTCTCCTTAACACCCAAAGGTTCCCTGGAAGTGATCACTTTAGCGATAAAGCCGCCGGTTGTACTTCTAACTACTTATACTTTGTATTTCTGTATATGCATTTGGTGTACAATAAAGTGTACATATCTATCTATTTAGGTGAAACCATCTGACCTGCAATAAATGGACATCGGATGACACATTCACTGCAATAAAGGGAATTGTGCGTCAATACATAATGCTGCATAGACACCGTTTTTGTATCAATTCAGCGCTGTTTTTCAGCAGAACTCTTTTCTCGAGTGACACCAGTTGAAATTTATTAAAGAACTATACTATAACTAATTAAATAAAAGTTCAAGGGCTTACTTACCTGACATAGCTAAGATTGAATCTCTCCGGTAGCTGGAAGTCGAGCTGCACAGTGGCACATTGGTGTGACCTTCGTAGGGCATCTTGTATGCTTATGTCTATCTTGGGGCCGTAAAACGCCCCATCGCCTGGATTCAATTGCCAGGGCTGACCGAACTTGTTCAGGGAATCCTCTAACGCCTGTAAGGGATATTAATAAATAAAACTCTTCATTGCACATCAACACAAGACAGTAGCAGACATGAAATGCACGGTCTTATCCCTAATAGAGATCTCTGTCAAGCAACATTTGGTTAGAGAGGAAATCTATATTTTTATCACAGGTACGTATACATAATTACATATAATATGTATACATATTAATATGCACACTATATCTATCTATATATATATATATATATAAAGTAGTAAAATTAAGTATAAGTAATAAAATAATTATAATAAAAGGGAATGTAGTAATAGATGAAAAATATCGAAGGTATAAATAAATTTATAAATAACGGAGGCATTAAATATACTAAAACTAAATAATAAAAGAGAAAATAAATAATAAGAGAATAGTAAGAGAGGGGAATATTGAAGGGAAATAAAAAATGATTCACACAGGGTACCCAGAATTCCAACCTTATTTGGTCAACTATCCATTTAAAAAAATATACTACGTGCCCCTCTATCGTAACCGTAAATCGTCCAAAACTGGACATGGGCTTCCTCGTGCACATTGTCTTGTGCATGACGGATGTATGTCCTTAAAATGCCACGCTGGCAAAGCGGGTTGACGAGTCCACTCTTATAGTGGTAGCTGGTAGTGGCTTATAGAGGTGGTGTAGTTCCTCAGAGTTTGTGGTCGCGGCTTTGTTATCCCTTTAGTCGCCACGACACACAGGGGAACAGATGGAGTGATGCAATTTTAAAGCCATACGAAACCACACGGCCCTCAACAAGCCCTTAAACTAAATGTATATATAATAACATAATAATGTGGGTATATAATAATTCAATAATATATATATATATATTTATATCATATCTTTTTATGAAATCATTACAGACGAACATAAGCTACATTTGAGTTGCTTAGGAAATCATAATGCCACCTGAGTGAAGACATGACGGATTTCTAGTACCATACAAAATAAATATAATAATAATGAGATATAAAATGGATCCATTTTATATCTGCGGGTAGTTCAATAAAAATATTTCACTACTATAACATTATTTTAAAGTATGTTTATTTTTAATAATATTTTATATTGTTACTTTACGTTAAGTTATTTTTAACTTAACGTATTTTTGTTGTCCCGTATGCGTTCCTACACCATTCATCCGATTGCGATGAAACTTTGGTAAGTTGTTGTGCGCACGCTCGCCAAGGTTTCTGAATTAGTACTTGAAGACCACGCGAACGAAGTCGCGGGCAACAGCTAGTGCTGTATAATTATTTGATATTCCAAAATAAATAAATTATCCTATTACCCTACAAAAACTCATACCTTTTCTGCGTGGTCCCAAGTGGCGAGTTCACCGAGGTACTTCTCTGGTCGTGTGGAGAGTTTCAGTTGGAAGGTAAAACCGAAAGTAGAGTACACGTGGTTCAGGAACTCTAGGCAGCTAAGCTGCAACAATGTATAGACCTTATAGTATCTATACATATAAAAAGAAAGGTCTTGACTAACTGACTGATTCATCATAGCCGAGGGGAAACCACTGAAGCTAGAAACATGAAATTTGCACAGTGGATAGGTTTTATGACGTACGTAACCACTAAGGAATGATTTTTAGAAAGTTCACTACGGCTTACGGGTGCGCTGACGACCTTGGTGTATCGTGTTCACAGCTCTTTTGAAGAGCCCCATATCGTAGAGTAATGGAAAAACCTCGGCTGGTAGACACATTACAGTGAGTAAGATATGTCATTTCTCATCCCATCCCATTTCCATTCTCCCTAAGGAAGAATGGAAAGTGTAAAGAAGAAAACTCCCCATACTGTTGTCATGCTTAATCTCCATCCTCCCCAACCATTTTTCCAAATCTACCAAAGGTGTACTACTATCCAAAATAGTACCCTAACATATTTTTATCACAAAAACTTTCATAATCCTTCAAATCTTGGAGAAAATGCTCCCCGTCACGTCACTACTGCCTAAGGTTTTATATAAGTTAGTTTTTTGTGGAATAGATGGCTGACGATGATGCTGCAACACGCGGGGGTAGCGCATCCAGAGGTGTGCCAAAGTTTATCACTCTGGACCGATGTTGGCATGTATCGTGGATGTCTATGGGCGATAGTAACACTTACCACCAAGTGAACTGCCATCCGTTTTCTATATAAAAAAAACTTTGAAAGTGTATTTCAATATAATTTGTTTCTTTTTTTTACACAATTAATCTGAAATTATTGCGAAATACGAAGAATGGCCGATAGCATTATTTAATTAGTAATACAACTAGTATGTTTCTCACCATCTCGCTCTCAATGTGTTGTGGCGTACAGAATATATGAGCGTCGTCCTGTTGGAATCGCCTCACACGAGTCAACCCCGTCAGGGCTCCGCTTAGCTCGTTGCGATGCAGGACGCCAAAGTCTGCTAGTCTCAAAGGCAATTCGCGCCACGAGCGGATGCGATTGTCGAAAATTAAGCTGGAGAGATAATGACAATTGCTGTGACATTGACAAAAGAACACAAGATATCTCATAGATATCGTATGTATCATTTTATTCCATAAGCGTTAAGCCCTTCAGAGCCCGCCTAGTTCATTGCGATGCAGGACGCGAAAGTCCGCCTAGCCTCAAAGGCAGGTC
Source organism: Sesia apiformis (assembly GCA_914767545.1). Lineage (NCBI taxonomy): Eukaryota > Metazoa > Arthropoda > Insecta > Lepidoptera > Sesiidae > Sesia > Sesia apiformis. Next base: position 3,099,347 of record OU611964.1, read on the forward strand.
GCGCCACGAGCTGAAGAAATAATTACAGTAACTTGGACGTTGACAAAATAACACAAGATATTTCATAGATATTGTATGTATCATTTTATTCCACAAGCGTTAAGCCCTTCAGAGCCCGCCTAGTTCATTGTGATGCAGGACGCCAAAGTCCGCGGGGCGCAAAATCAGGTCGCGCCACGAGCTGAAGAGATAATTACAGTAACTTGGACATTGGCAAAAGAACACAAGATATTTCATAGATATTGTATGTATCATTTTATTCCACAAGCGTTAAGCCCTTCAGAGCCCGCCTAGTTCATTGTGATGCAGGACGCCAAAGTCCGCGGGGCGCAAAATCAGGTCGCGCCACGAGCTGAAGAGATAATTACAGTAACTTGGACATTGGCAAAAGAACACAAGATATTTCGTCAATACTGCTATAATATGTCGTATGTGTCATTTTATTTGATAAGAGGTAAGTCCGTCAGTCTAAGCCTTGCTTAGTTTATTGCGATGCGAGACATTATAAGTAGGACTCCAAAGTCCGCGAGACACGCATGCAGTCCGCACCATGAGCGGTTGCGGTTGTCCAATATTAGGCTGAAGAGATAAGGACTTATCTCTTCATCCTTCACGGCTATACACTTCACGTTATTAAGGACTAACTGATTGAATTTAGGATTGTGTAATAACAGTCTTACTGTTAACTTTTACTGTTTAACTGAATATTACTGTAATGTGTTTCTGTACTCTAGTTAATAAGCATATGTTAAATAAATAAAAGAAGTCAAGACATCATTGTTAATACTGCAATATGTCGTATGTAAAGATTCATTAAGAAAATGCCGATGGCAGCGCCACTCGGAAGAGAAAGCTCGTTATTTTCGTTCGTTTTAGGAAAAAATATTTTGGCAAGTTATAGAACTTGACGAGCCCTATCCAAAGACATTGTTTGATTATTTATGACGGAATTTGGAACTACTGAACCGCTTTGGTTAGTCTATGAACCCAAACTATCTTAGAGCCAAATTTTAATTTAAATCGGTTAATAAAAGCGCTCCCAAGTTTGTCCACAAATTACAAATATATACGACATAATTACCAATGTCCCGGACAGTTCATAGGCTTCAATGCAAACGTTTCCTTCTCAACATCAAAAGAGAACATGTTCTCGGAGTAATGGGCCCAGTGGCCAGATGTCTGCCACAATTTGCTGTTGTACATGTTTGGCGATACCACTTCTTGAAAACCGCGGGATCTACGAATAAAGAGAATTTTTGTTTATATATTAGGTCCTTATCTATGAAATTGCCATTTGAATCCGTTTGAATTGGAATTGCGAATTCAAATATATTTTAATTTAAAGCCGGCTCGGGTCTACCTATAACGTCGTGAAGCATCGCGAACAGCCTTAAAACGCAATGTGGATGGTTTTAACGAACTTGCCGCTCGCGTTCACTGCTTGTTTCCCGGTTGGAAAACAAGCCTGAGCTTTACAGCTGTTCGCGGGGCTTCGCGGTGAGTGTAGAACCGGCTTTAACCAGTCAAGCAAACCACATCCCAGCAAACAATGGAAAGGCTAATGGTCATTACCGGTTCTACATCCCTAAAAGTGTGGAAAGATTAAACTGGGTTATTTTTTTTTTCAGAATCAGCTATACAGTTGTTTCTCTGTAGTTATTTTTCGAGTGTTTTCGTTTGTGTGGTCATGGAAAACATGAAAATTCTTGTATTTTTGACTACAAGTTCTGTCGTGGCAGCAACAATGCGTATAGACACAATTTTGTGCGTTCTGCGTTTTCGGTTCAATCACTTAAGTGTTCAAAATTTGGTCCTCAAGAACCCTGACCGGTAATAGATATTCACATTCTATGATTATTCTATTCACATATGATAATACCAATATTTACCGGTATTGTTCTCTGATGAAATTAACAAGGGTGTTATATATGTGCGCGCCTCGTGGTTGAAAGAAACACGATCCCGGCGATAATTCGTGGAAGAAAAATAACTCTTGTTCCTGTAAAAATAAAATTTATTTCAGTAAAAGCGTCGATAGACATATTTCGATAACTGCATTTCGATGTAAGGATAAGATAACCTGTTGTCGAGTAATTAGTAACTCATTATATAGCACTGACTAGAATGTTCGGACTACATATTTTTACGTCACGAATTTTGAATAATTATGAGTTTTTTCATTGACATTTTAGAGCAGACCTACACTTACCTTGACTAAAAAAATGCATATTTTGCGGAAAACTAATATCTATGCCACGATACATCCTACCTAGACGACAATCCTACATCACACATACTTGCAGCCTCTCAGAGTCGATCGACCGTAGTCTAACAATATTGAGGTAGATCGCCAGCAGTTCAAGTTTGAGCACCCCTGACTTAGAGGAATAGAATATATGGGAGTTACAAGCTTCAGTAGCTCTGTAGCTTATAAAACAAGAAAGCCTAAATATATAACACTAATAACACACTTTTGGGGCGTTATAAAGTTCATTAGTTCGAATAGTGCCCTTTATTTTTCTTTGTCTTTTAATATATGGCAACTGTGCAATTTGCACATTTTGCCAGTGTTAAGTTTTCTTCGTAATAAACAATTTCAAAGTTTTACGTATTCTGTCAATGTACAGTCCCGTCGAAGTAAGTCAGGAGTCGCTCAGTAAAGCGATAGTAGGTGTACTGAGAGCAGAAGAGGACTCCTTGAAAGCGCACGAAAAACGCAGTCTCACGCTTTTATTTGATTATTATAAACATTACGCACAAAAAAATACTTAGAATTTTAATAAACTATCACTACTAAACCACAAAACGCATAATACACAATTTTTATAATAATTAAACAAAAACTCAGCTTCACTTCTCGAATTCCCGTCAAAAAGTCGACCGTGAAGTTGAAGACCCGTAAATGTCTATGAAAAGGGGTGTATTCGGTTCGCGAGCTGCGGTCTGCTGGCCCTGCCTTAAGCTATCACAGCCCTAAAAATAACTTACCCTGCCTATTTTCCTATGGTCCCTTTTAGCGGCTTCTTCCTGAATGACCTCCCACTCTTTCATCTGCTTGGGTTCGGGGAAAGACACACCATACACTCGTTGAAGACTTTCGGCTTCAGCTTTACCCTCCCAATAGGACGCAGAGTTCTATAGATTATAAATATTAAAATTTTCAAAAGTCTCCCATCCAAGAGAGAAGAGCGGCCTTTTTCTTTTTTACTGGGTTCATGAACATTTTTTCTCGAATAATGTTGTATTGCCTACATCGAATGTAAAAAACGCACGGCAGAAAGAAAAGTGGAAAATAAAATGTATGCGTGAAAGGTGAAAAATTTTGAAGATTTGTAAATCACTCGGGACATGGCTGAAAACATGGACATGGCGGGACATGGGGGATGGCTGGACATGGCTGGATTAGTAAAATTTCAGTACTAAATACTGTTCTTATACTATACGCAAAGCGGCGGAAACCCAGGTGGAATAAATAATGGCCGTGAATGATAAATAATAACGGTAGTGCCTGGTCGTGGACTCAATCTTAAAGGAACTGAATACAAGGCAACTCAATACAGTTGGATATGTGGATGATCTTGTGATACTGATTAATGAAAAATTTCCAAAGACAGTATCGGAGATCATGCAAATGGGTAACCCCAGTAGGGTAGAAAGATGGTGCAACAGTAATCATCTAACCATAAACCCGAACAAAGAGAAAGTGCTCATATTCACTAAGAAAAAGATTCTTAGAATGTTAGAGGAACTAACTCTATGGAAAAAAGCTTGAGATCTTCAATCAAGTCAAGTATCTGGGCATTATACTTGTCAGTCGGTTAAAGTGGAGAGCACATGTAGAGTACATTACATCAATGTCAATGAGAGTCTTTTGTATATGTAGAAGAGCTTATGGCAAAATGTGGGGGCTTTCCCTCAAGGTCCTATGATGGATTTATACTGTGATGGTGGGACCGATGTGCAATGAACAGTTTGCATGGCAATTACAGGAGCGTTCAAAACAACGCCCACGGCAGTCTTATCTCATTAGACAGTACATTAATCTTATTAATCAGGAAATTTATTAGACCTTACACCTCTGCATATTGTGATAGAATTAGAAGCAAGGAAGGCCTTACATAGACTAGAACTGTCTGGTCTATGGAAACCAAACATGCTGATGATTAATCACATTGAAATGGAGTTCAATAAGGAACACATGATAGGATGATACAAATGGGAAACTGCATGATGCAATAAACAACTTCCTTAATACATCTTTAAAAGAAACTATTTATAACTTGCGGTCTGCGGATTCCATCCAGAGAAGAATGGAACAAAAGGTCTAGAACGACCAACAAGTGATAGTCAAGTATGGTACACGGGTGGATCGAAAATGAAGTCCGGTGCAGGCATATATAATGACCACATTATAATCACTCGAGCTATGGGACAATATGCGACGGCCTTTCAAGCACAGACATGTGAAATAATTACTTGCGTTAGGGAGATAATGAGTACTTTATCTACAATAAGACCACTTATATTCTCAGTGACAGTCAAGCTGCTCTACAGGCGCTCATGTCCTATAAAATTGATTGCAGGTTGGTGTTCAATTGCGTTAAGGACCTCAATTTAGGTAAACGCACTAGGGTGAATCTAATTTGGGTTCCAGGACATGAAGGTTTTATATACAATGAAAACGCAGATCACCTGGCAAGAAAGGGATCAGAAGCGAAATTCATTGGACCAGAAGGAACCCTTTGTAGGTCTTGCATTAGGAACAATGAATAAGGTAATTAGAGAACAAGCCCAACAAAAGGCCCAACAGCAATGGGACGCTCTGAATGGCTTAAAGTAAGGCTTAAAGCATGGCAAAAAAGTTCCTTAAAGACATAAATCCAGGCTGGACAAGGAAAACTTTTTCATATAGCATAAAACAGCTACGGTAACTGACTGGAGTATTAATGGCCCACTTCAATACAAACAGTCTCCAGTGCAGAATGAATTTAGCAGATGATAACATCTGCAGAGCCTGCAACGAGGAGGAAGAGTCCATGACGCATCTTTTGTGCGAATGTGACGGTCTGGCGAGATGCAGAATAAGTCTTCTAGGCAATCAGATTGTTAACAGTTACTTTATCAGGAGGTGGTGAGAAAGGCCCTTACGCTCATAATCCACCATGCAGATAGTGCATATAGGTAGACATCACCCCCAAAGGGGTGAAACGGGGTGCTTTCCCAGGTGGTGGTGTACAAATATTGGTATATAGTGGCATATTTTGCTAATAAATTCTAATGATATAAGTGACATAATAAATTTAGAGTACATGAAATAAAAGCGACTTTATAATGAATAACATGAAGCCAGTAACAGAGAAAATTAGAAGTATGTACATGATAAAAATTGATAAATGTAATTTCAATTCAAAATTTAAAAAAAAAATAATATTTGTATTAATATTGTGATAACTTGATAAGTGATTATAACTGATATTGTAACTTATAATTATATGAATAATTTAAATTTCAACATTAAATACATTAATAGTTAAGTACTAAATATTTATATTCGTGTTTATATTTGTATGCCAAATGGGCAAACATAAGAGAACTTTTCGCAGTGTTTGTTGTCAAGGTTCTACAAAGTACCTATGTTCTACAAATAAATTAATTTGAATACTAACAAAAAACAACATACCTTAGTAACTTTAAGAGCTTTAACTTTCCCCGTATGTCTCACATGGGGTCCTCTACACAAATCTATCAAAGAACCACATCGGTACACCGTAGTAGTCGGAGTATTCACTTTCTCCTTCAAAATGCGCACTTTGAATGGATTGTAGTCAAACATCTCTAGTAGTTGTTCCTTGGTTAGTTCCAGCCGTTCGAAGGCCTGTTTCTCCTTGGATATCTTTTTTACTAAGCCTTCTAGGACCTGAAAGTCTGTGGAGGACACCTGTGGAAAAAGGTTAATTTTCTTTATAGAAAGTAAGTACCTACACTTTAATGCACACCAAAGAATAAAGTGAAATTGATACAAAAGTTTAAATACACATCCCGGCCGAAAGTAGTACACATGGACTATGATCGGCCAGCTTCCGTTTTGTAGAGACACGTCAGAGACATGTTGACAATCTACAAGTTTATCTTCCAGGCAATCTTGGGGGAGGACGGTGTACATATATATATATATATATATATATAATGAATTGCAAATAATAATAATAACACATATAAAGGTAAAAAGAAAGAAGTAAAAAGGTGAAAGGTTAAAAGAAAGTGGCCAACGAGCCGACACTTCACCTGGTGGTAAGTGCTTACTGTCGCCCTGTGACATCCGCGATACATAACGACATCAGTTCAGAATGAGAAACGTTAGCATGCACCCGGATACACTGCCTGCCTAACTTTGGAAATGTAGGAATGGATTTAGAGAAAGGGTTATGAAAATGGGGAGGGGTAGAATAGGATGGGATAGGAATGGGCTGACATATCTGACCTTGAAGCAAACTTTGAGGCCTATCAGGCTATGTACGCACTTGCGGCTAACTGCCCCTCCGGTCAGCCACAAAAACGAAGCAAAAGACAGTGGGGCAATAGTCAGTCAGCCGCATATAGTTCGTACGATTTACACGGTATCACACAAATTGTGTCCGTGCGGCTAACCGCGCGGCTGGGCGCAGGGGCGGTTAGCCACAAGTGCGTACGTAACCTTAGATATAATCCAGTAGGGGAGAGACAATACACTCCGTTCCAAACCAATATGCCGAAAATTAAATCAAATCAATGAAATGAAATTGCAGTCGCGATGAATCAAATTATAGATATGTAAACAATTATCACATCACTATTTAAGGTCGTGTCAGTTACCTACGGCCGCCATGTTTGTTTATGGTGTATAAGTATAGATTTGAAAATTTAAAATTCAACGGCCAACTGATTCAATCCCTATATCGGAAGACTGATGTGTGTGTAAAAAGTGTCCTTACCCCATTTTCTGGATGATACATATCGTAATAGAAACCCTCCTCAATGGGTGGACCGTAGCACAGACAACCGCCATACACCTGTAAAGAGAAATTGCAATTATGAACACATAATTGATAATAATAATATATATATTAAATATATAGACCATAGAGAAAAAAGAGACAAATACCAATAACTCTGTGAATTAAGGAGGTAGTGTTCCCAAAGTCTCCTCTTGAGGCTGTTTTTATAAGTGGTCTTCCTTATGTCTTATAATATTGTGCGTACACACTGGTCATTTTTTACACCTTATGATGTAATTATTCCTTTTCTCTATTTTTAATTGTTCATTCATTTAAATAGTTATATAACAAAGTGAAAAAAAAAAATATTTTGCTGAAAATCCTCATCTTATTTGTAATTTCAAATTGGTTTTAATCTTGATTTAGTGTTATTAATTGTTTGTTTATCTCTTATTTCATTTGGCATAGAATTAAATGTATAGCAAATTTGAAAGTTGCTTACACATCTACCATAGTAATTGGTTGTATTTGGGAGTAAATACGTTTTCTTGGCTTTCGTCCTGGTGTTATGTTCACGTTGCACTGGATTAAGTGTTCCAATGAGTCAAAATGTTCTTTTAGCAACATAAGATCAACTTTTTCTTTTGTATCGGCAGTACATTACAGTACTGAAATAATTGTGAGTAATCTTCACGATATTTTTATTTTATGTATAGTGTTATGTATAATCTTCTTAAGCAGCCTTATTTGAAGGTTGTGTATCGAGGTAACTGCAAAATGTTCGGCCGTAACTCGTGAGTTCGTGTGAAACGATTGATTCAACTAGACTAATTAGAATTTTAAAAGGAACTTTGTTCTTAAACTTACAAAATTTATCCAAAATTGCTCTTAACCTAATCACATATGGACTCGACTCAATAGTTCATTCTGCTGTCGAATGCTGTAGTTAATTAAAAAACATTTCGTCTTAACACTTACCCTCTCCATTACTTCTCCCAGCATATGAGCCGATGAATGCCAAAACACACCCTGTGCATCTGTATTGTCCCAGCGCAATAACTCAAGTTTAGAGTCGCCTTCCAGCGGCCGGTCCAAGTCCCACAGCTCGTTATTGACTCGAGCCACGATGGTGGAGTCTGCCAGACCTTGGCTGAAGGGAGAAGAAAGCCATAATAAAAAAATAAAGAGGTTTATCTTTATAACAGCGGTGCTAGCGACTTTGTTCGCGTGAACTTGTGATTCCTGTGGGAACTTAACAATTAATCTGAATAAAAAGTACCTTAAATGTTAACCCAGTATATAAATCATAACTGTGCAGTTTCATTAACATCCGTTGAATTGGTTTTTGTGTGATGGGCGTTTAGACAGACAAAATTTACAAAAAATATTGTTTTGGGCTCTGTATCACATGTGTATCACTGCAATGACTTTTTTAAAATATTTAATGTAGAGACACGGCTGTTACGATTTTATTATATATGTAGGTACATGCACATAGGTGCACGAGTCACGACTTGGATATAAGTGTGTTGTATGCACAACTATTAGAAAGAAATTGATAGACGCCAATACTGCCCTCTTAAGGCATAACAATTTTAAGGAAAGCATAAATAACGTTATATTCGAAAATTAAACATAAACAAAGACAATAAACAATAGATAAGGCCTATACAGATATAAGAGATATTCACTTACGCCTGCGGTAACGATAATGTCTATACGATAAAAAACAAATGACAGCTTTGAAACTTTAATGGCGTGTGACAAGTATAGAGTTCGTTATTCAAAATTTTTATTTTTTTTTGTCTATTGTATTGTGCAGTAGCCAGTTCTAAGAACTCTTAGTTTGACCGATCGTAACTAAACAGGCCTATATAGTATATTCTTTTTGTTTTATCCAAAACTCCAAGTTTCTAGCTTATTTTTTAATTTAGGATGTTATTTCGGATTTCAGGCAGCTGCGAACAGTATTAATGCTCATTTACACAAAGAGAGTTTCTTGAACACGTGCAGGAATGAAAATCGATCTGTATAAACAACTGTTATCATTATGTGAACAGTTGCAGGCGAGATTCGTATGAAGTTTGGTTCCAAACGAGAATCGTATACAATAGTCTCGCACGGTTTCTCCAACGGTTATCTGAGAAACTCTCCTTGAGCCTTAACTCTTAGTGTATCGTGAAGTAGTATTTAAAATATGGTTTCCATGGAACATTATTAATATATCCAAAAAATGTTTGACTATACGAACTTTATCAAAATAGCTAATTTTGGAACGTCGAAAGACTATACGGAATATTTATTTTTTAATTCGAGAGATTTCTTAATTATTTTTGTTGAAATCGATCTACTATAAAATATTTATTATGGGAACCGTGAAACTCATCTGGTTAATTTATACGACATAAAAATACACATTTATTTACAATCGCACATGTGCGTATTATACAAACAAGCATGCAATGTTTTACATTTACAATTCGTTTGCGTTCAAGGTTACTATTAGATTTTAATATAAAAGAAACATTGCTTATTACGACTTTTAACGATATAAGTTATAATAATTGTTATATAATATTGTAGGTATGATTAATCATGACGCGACATAAATGGTATTCAATTGTTTTGAACATTTTCTATTGAATTTCTATAAATGTATATAGAATAATATATATATAAATATACCATAATGTAATAAATACAAAGTAATGTATAATGTATGATATAAATACATTATAAATATAATGTGTATATAAATGTATATACGTGTGTAAATATAGTATATTAAATGTGTGATATTTCTCTCTCTCTCACACTCAGACAAATGTATTTCTGGATATGCAAAAAATAACTTACAATCTATCTATTTGCCTGTTTTCAACAATATCGGTTCAGTTCGAAGTGATTGAGTAACAATTATCTAAACTGTCATGTTAATAGTATTAGTGGGATAATATTTTTTAAAGAAATAGAATTTATAATAGTCACTTTAATAAATGTATGTATAATCAATCACTGTTCGGTTTAATAAAGGTGACGTTAGGAACAAAAATGATTCGTAAATTTTCATAAACCTCAATTAATCAGTTTATTCATACAGGTGAAACATCAAATTAAAAATTTAATTCTAGACTGGTTTATATTAGTTTAAATATTGGCTTTATATGAGTGAAATCAAAACAACACATTCTGGAATTATAGGTTAAAATCAATTAGAATATATAACTTTTTTAAATTAGGGTTAAGGAAATAATAGAAATCAATATAAACTACCTTTCAAAAGCATTTAGTATTAGTATTTCAAATGCAGTTATTTATTAATCAGTCTCAACATTCAATACAATGTTTATACTAACTTATAAGTACTTACTATTGACTCCAAAACTCGCTTGTGAGCAAAAATAAGGTTATTATTTAATGATAAAGTATGTGCAATTGTGTATAAAAGCCCCTAATAATTTGCAAGACGGGTACTTAATGTGCAAATAAACAAGTTCGCTTTATTCATATTAACTACTTGTTGTAGGGCTTTTAGGACACAAGTATATAATATACGAAGAAAAACACTAGCAATAATTAAAGTTTATGCTGGTAATAATATTCCTTATCACATCTATAAAACTGTATAGTAGGTAATTTAAAATATAATCAAATAGCTAGCACACCAATTTTTTATATAGAAAATTCATTAATGTAGCGTAGCGTACAATTCAATGGGTCCTATGTATAAAGGCCAACATTTAAATCTGGTGTTTATTCTGATTTTTGGTTTCCGCATTAAGTAAAATAATGTTTAATATACGATATCTTTATTCTATCTATCTACATTATCGTTTATTTCTTATCTATTTTCTCCTTACTACTCAAACATGGGGGTAGTCAAGATTTTATCCTATACAATTATGTCGAAACTGGCATCTAAAACGGAGCAAAACTTCTTTATTCATTCATTGTTTCACAAATTTCACAGATCGGAATCGTACAATATAGAATATTTTATAAATGTACTATATTGTATAAAAAAAATACTATAATATTACAGATATATACTATATATTACAGAATGTACGTCATACACATCAGTAATACACGAAAGTACGAGGCATATCCAGAAAGTAAGTGTACTGAATCTTTGTAGGTTTTAAAAATTTTTATTTAAACAAAAACATTACGTGATACTTTAGTACATAATGTAAGCTATTTTTCGACATAGTCGCCATTCCTCTCTATGCAGGTGGTGAAGCGGGGTATCAATTTTTTGATGCCTCTCTCGAAGTAGTTCCCGCCAACCCCTTCGTCCACTTCCCCACCTCCTCCTTTACCTCCTCGTCGGTTGAAAACCTTTTTCCACCCATGTGCAGCTTCAGGGAGGTAAAGAGATAGTAATCTGAAGGTGCTAGATCAGGGGAATGCGCGGGATGGTTCAGGACATCCCATTTAAACGAGGTGAGCAGTTCCTTCGTGGCGTTGGCCGTGTGTGGTCTGGCATTGTCGTGCAGCAGGCAGACTCCTTTTGTCAGCATGCCTCTTCTCTTGTTCTGAATCGCCCTCCGAAATTTTCTTAGGGTCTCACAGTATCTTGCAGAGTTGATGGTCTCCCCTTGAGGCAGATAATCGATTAAAATTATGCCTTGACAGTCCCAAAACACGGATGCCATGATTTTCTTGGCTGAAACTGAGGTTTTGAACTTTTTGGAGGAGGGTGAAGAGGTGTGATGCCACTGTTGAGACTGTCTTTTGGTTTCAGGCGTGTAGTGTGCAACCCAAGTTTCATCTCCAGTAACGATGGAGCGGAGAAATTCATCTCCATGGAGTTTATAGCGCCTCGAGATAACGGATGACGCCGCGTATTTCGCACTTGGCGGGAGACTGGATTGACATTGTTCACGAAACGTGTTGTCGCGTCGACAGTTCTCAACGTACTGACCTCGAACCGGTCTCGTTGCAAAGGGGGGAAGTCAGGCTACACTTCCGTGTAGCCAACATGAAGAAAATAAAATCCCTCCGGCCGTGAGAGCCTCAGTACACTTACTTTCTGGATATGCCTCGTAATACACATAAAGCATAATCGGCTACCTTCGGTTTTGTAGAGCGTGATCTTGTGACACGAGACTCGTGTATGACAGAGATGACGCTCTTTCTAAATAGTCTAACCCAGGGGTCGGCAATTAATTTTATGTGGGGTCCAGATGATTAAAATGTTTCAATCGAGTCCAGAAAAAAAAATTAAAAGCAACTTTGTATGCCAAAAGAGAAACGTCAATAAAAACTATCTATAAATAATTATTTTCATGTTTATTAAAGAAGCCACAATAGAACATAATTAAATATTGCTCGTATTAATTAATTTACTATCTACTATTGAAAATGCATCACATTATTCAGATTGTACAATAGAAATAAATGAATAGAAATAGATAGAAAGGTAGAAGGTCCAGTTTTATACCATCTGCGGTCCGGATCCGGACCGCGGTCCGCCAATTGCCGAACCCTGGTCTAACCCATAGTCTCTTTCTAAAGGCCAATGTGTATTACTTTCGGCCGGGATATGTACTTGTAGATACGAGTATAATGGGGTTGACATATACACAAAATCCCAAAATTAAAGGTGGGGCAACTTTATCCATGCAACATTAATTCATAATTAGGGCCCCAACGAAGGTTTGGTGAACCAACCCAAACGTTGGTTCATGAGTTGTTGTGTCCGTCCTTCATTTCGCGCGGTCACTGTCGTGCGCCCGGCGCTGTTGGGTGATGTGATTTTGGAGGTTTTTTATTAATTTTTTTTTAGAAAAAAGGCGGCGGATGATCCACCTGATGGTAAATGGATACTGTCGTCCATAGACATCTGCAATACATGCCAACATCAGTCCAGAATGACAAACGTTGTCACACCCCTGAATGCATTGCCTATCTTTGCAGATTAAAGAATGAATTGGGAGAAAGGGTTGGGAAAATAGGGAACGATGGGAATGGGCTCTGGCATATCTCACTCACTATCGAAACAGGTACATACATTGGGGAAATATGATAAGTAGGAAATGCAGTACACTTCAAGGTAGTTTTCTGTGAGAGAGGATGGCCAGTCGAGTACGCCCCACAGGTGTGGGAAGGCAGCGTGCACTCTCCCCCTACAATAATTTTGGATAACTTGTTAATAGTGAATTTTACTTTTATTGTGTACATACTGGTAGAATTTTCAATCCAGAGACTACAAAAATAAATAAACTTTGACTTGTTTGTTATTATTACAAAATGTTATTTATTAACTTCGTTCTTTTTTCGGAATGGCAGCCTTGTGACTCTGATGGCCTTTCAAGAGTCTCTGGACATGTATGATTGAGGGTGAGCGTAGAAGGCACTCAGACAGGAGCAAAAGGCGGTGGACCGGCGGAAGGAATGGACCTCTACGACCTTTACTTAGGGCGTTGCTTTTGGGCGGTCGCAGGATCGCGAATCTGTGAGAAGCGCGAAGGGTACATCATCGTCTTCGTCGGTGGGGACGGTGTATATGTGTAACCTGTGAGAGTAGTATAAGAACCGCATTGGCAGAAGTAATTCCTTTGAGGCTAGTGGCCTAATAAAATAAAAAAACTTTCAAACTCACCTTATACCCTTCGCAACATCATATGGGGTGGTTCTCCATGCTTTAGCTTCCACTGTCTTGCCATCGGGTAAAGTGACCACTATACTCATCTCTGGCTTCGAATCTAGTTGCTTCGTGTACTGAGCTTTGTATTTGTCCCAGAGGTCAATGCGTTTCTGGATATACTCAGGCCAGGGATTCAGCTCAGAGACAGTTGAGCTGTCCTCAACTTTCTTCTTTTTCTCCTTCATGGCCTTGGTTTTTGACTGTAAAAGGTGATAAATGAAGTTAGGTTATATGTAAGTAGATTTGGAGAATCAATGATCCATTTGTTTTTGGTGACAAAATAATCTATATCTATCTATATGTACAAAAATGGTTAGTATATCTGAAAATTAATAGACTTCGACATGGTTTGACCGACCACCATGAAAGTTGGCACATATATGTATTTTTTCATGGAGAAGATTTTTATGCTATTCACTTTGTTGTAACTCGCCACTAGATGGCGCTGCAGCACATCAACTTCTATACCATTCAATTGATCGCAAAAATCATATTGACGCCAAAACAGAATAATTTGTGATTTTATATACAGAGGTAAATAAATATAAGTACACAGGCAGGACAACGTCTGCCGGGTTTCGCTAGTACAATATAAAAATGAATGTTTCTTTGTTTGTCTGGTATGCATTCCTATACCATTCATCCCATTGTGATGAAACTTTGGTGAGTTGTTGTGAGCATGCCCACGAAGGTTTCTGAATTAGTACTTGAAGTCCACACAAAGTTGCGGGCAACAGCTAGTTTGAAATAAAAATTAAATATGTAGTCCTCAATTTGTATTTTCTACACAGATTTTAATTTATGTAATGACAACACTGGTAAGTTAGGAAATTACTCCTCTGTAAATTATATCACCATGTTCATTACCTGGTGGACACATATTATGAATCCTTATATGTAGTATATATAACTACATCTAGTTAGTTGTTATAGTGTCATGAAATAGGTTTTAATTTTGATGGATATCTAATAAAAACATCCTTATGCCTAGAGAAGCTCCTTATGCCCTCTCTTGTGAGAGAAAGAAATCTGCTCTGATTTCCCTTTTTACCTTACAGATACTTCCTTAGGTATAAATGTTAAAACGAAGCTGGTTTTCAGTGATTATAAAAAGTTAGGGACAGACTTGAAATTGTTTACGGTATCTTTATTGAAATCAATATGTATACATTTATATTATCTGCAATCTTAAAGGTTACGTATTTCAAAACATTATATGCAGAGAAGGTAATTCATATGAATTAATATTTTATTTTTAAAATAACATAATTAACAAAGAAAATACGCTTGCAAAGGTGGTTACAGGTTGTGCAATACTTTGTAACAACTATCAAAACAGGACATTACAAATAAAAGTGCATTCTTTGATATTAAAGGTTAATATTTCATTTACCAATGAAATATTGTGCATGCTTTAATTGAACCAAGAAGAATTCTAACTATATTTGTTAGTATTTGTGGTTGATTGAATTGCAAAAGTTCAAATTATTAATTCGGGAAGTAAATTTACTGGAGCTGTACGTAATCAAGACAAAGTTGCAGTTGTTACCTACTTCGCTTTATCATGTTTATGTCACAAATATATTATATATGTAATGATCAAGAATTACAAATAGTTTATAGGAGAATACGAGATCATTCCAGCTAAATTCGCTGACGAAATATTCCTACAAACCCATGTGGCATAGCCCTCTTTGATCTTGACAACGCAGCTTCTACGCCAGCTGAATAATTTCAGCATAACTCAAATAAAGTATAAAACAACTTTTCAAAAGTAAATAAATTATTTAAAATCCTGCCTTTTCGTTAATATTTAGATTCTGAATATTTTCAGCAGCAGTGTCACCCATTGCGAGCGTGTCGTGGTCACTTCACTTTTGACAGTTAACTAATTTGAGATGTTGACGTATCTAATTGACAGTTAAATATAATGTTGTAAGTGCAGAAAATTTAATGGTGCGTTCAATCAGTGTACGTTTTTAATTAATTTATTTCTTAAATCATTTTTTTTTGTCGGCAGCTTCTATTGTGTTAGCTACAAAATTTGTATACATTTTTCAAGAAAAATATTTTTTTTAATATGTAGTGAAGTAACATGAAATTCCCAATATTTTTTACTTCCTCATTCCAAAATAATATGACAGGAATCTTGATGACACAAGAAAACAGCAGCAATCGGCTAAATTTCTTTCTGAATCACTTATGTTTCAGTTTCATATTACTTTTATAATTTATATATAACAGAAAATACAAAAAAAAACGTATTTTTCTGCATAATCTAACTTTTTTAAACTTTTTGCTCTTTTCTTGTGTCCTGTTTCAATTGCCAGAATATATCTAGTAGTCCTATTACATCTTCTATATGATTAGGTAAAAGAGAATCGCAATCCCATTTATTTCTATTCGTAAAGGCAGACTGAGAAATATTTCAATAAAGATAGATAGGTACGATACATTACGAAAACATTAGCCATCGGCTAATCCAGAAACACCCGAACGCGCCATTCACGTCTATGAATTATCGTATCTCTAATTGCATACTTTATTAGGAGATACTTTATTGCATAGACGTGGATGACAAGTTCGGTTAATCCGAATTAGCCGATAGCCAGTGTTTTCGTAATGTATATATACTAAGTTTTTAAACTCTGTTTTAGGTGTCATAATGAATCAGTCAACACGAGCCAACACCTCATCTCCACTGCGAGCATGTATCATACTAGTCGTCCCATTAAAGTTTGCCGATGCGCGGAATGCAGACCCCCTCCCCAACCACTTATCGCATCGCTGTGTCACCCTCTAGTATACCGCCTTCAATATTTTTAACGCTGCCTGTTTTTTTATTTGTTACATTTTTCAGTGTTTTGTTGAGTTTTAAATTGTTTGAGTGAGGTCACGTCAGCGGCAAACCCGAGTGAAACAAATTGTACTGAGGCGCCTTTGAGCACAGACTAAAAACCGTCTCAGCGCGGCTTACACTGAGGCTGCCTCACTTGCCTCGGTTTAAACAGAAATAGTCTTGATTCAAGGCCTTCGATTCAAGTGATCGAGCCTTCGATCACTGTGGCGCTGTGGCACTTCGATCGAGGTGGCGCTTGTTGAAGCGGGTTGCCGAGGATTCCCCTAGTGGAGTCCTCGCTATAGGTAAACGCATATAACGACTATTAAACTATTCTTACGACCTAAAGTAAATTTTAAAACTTTCGTAGTTACGAAAAATATTACATCTGTGGTTACGACTTATTTTTCCTAGTTGGGTAGGTGTAGGCATTGACTTATTCATCATGTATTCATGAATATAAAATGTCATTTTTAAGACAAGCCAAATGTCAAACTAGTGAAACTAATAATCTTGATAAAAAGACACTACCTATATAAAATTCTAGTGTATCGGCATTTTACTATCAAACTAATGTCTGTGCGGCCAGATCCCATGGATAGTATGCAACGAATTATGAAATCATTTAAACATTTTGAAAAGAAGTTGGATAGACTACAAGATGACGTCAACTACCATGGCAATGCTCTCTGCGACCTTCGAATAATGATCGCTAACCTTCCAACAGGTACTACGCTTAACACTGGAGACAGTAAACTTGATCCCAAGTTGGTATCAATAAAGAAAACCACAGCTGTTCAGTATGATGAACGTGTAATTAATAATGGAGGCTTTATCACAAAAAGAAATAACGCAATCTCTAACCTTCCGAATAAAATTAATGCACCTAAATGTTGTACACTGCCCAAATATATTAGGAAAGCTGCCACTCTTGAAGCCTATCACAGAAATAAAGTTATCAGCCCAAAAACATCTTTACTTGAAAAACGTTCGGTTCAAATTGGGCCTTTTCGTTCTATAAAGGCGGAGGCCTCTCGTAAAAATACTACATTAAGACACCAAAGAGGAAAGGAAAAGAACTAGAAGCCAAGTCAAAAGAAATAATTATTTCAGTGTAATATCTGCAATGTTTCTAAAAAATGCACTTATTTGTTAAGGGTGTAGATTGTTGGCCTGAGATCTCGATTTCGAGCGACCGCAGCGCCAAAGTTTAATGTAACATCCGACGGGGCGGATGAATGACCTAGAGAGCGCGATTTTCAAAATGTTTTGCAACAAACTTTCCACGTTGAGAAATTGTTATTGAACTTGAATATTTACAGCATAACAATAACGTTGAATTTTTGGAAACTAGCTGTTGATTCTTTTTAATAGATTAATAAGAGTAGTTGAGACACAATTTTTATGTTTTTCTATCATTTGACATCTGACATTTTTGTATTCTACTTACCTAAAATTCCAACTATTTATTTATTTGTAATTTCACTACCAAAATTTATTCTAATTCGTAAAATATTCATTCAATAAAATAATTGCAAATTCAGTAGGAAGTGTGTTTATCTCTACGCAAGGAAATGTGCCTATTGCGTAAACTCAAATACTTACTTTTTGTTTACGATCACCTCGTCGATATCTAAAAAAAATCCTAGGGTTTTAAAAAAAATGTCAATAAATGAAACACAAGTATAAAAATGATTTATTTACTACACAATAACAAATATGAGTCGCCATTACTCGCTATCTCAAAAGCGTGCTAGGGTTGTACAAAAATTAGTAAATAATTCATTTATTTACTAATTTTAACAGAAGTTTGTAAATTATTAATATACTAATTAAAAGTATGTAATTAAACAATAACGAAATATGAGTTCAAAATTCTAATGGTTTTTCATTCGATTACGGATCAAGTTCTGATTTCTGCTAATTTGATGATAAAATCAATGGCTATCACAAAACCTATCAGAATGAAAACGTTACCAGCTGCCCGATTCACGTAAGTAATAAAAACCGTAGCGCAGTGACGTCACTTCGTTTTTTGCAAATTTAGCCCTTTTAACCGACTTAAAAAAAGGAGAATTCTCAATTCGCTGTATTTTTGAACCAATTTTTATGATTCTTTACACCAGGTAACTCAGAAATTGTATAGTAATTGAGCTATTGGAAGATTTATGACAATCCAAGACTAGATAAGTAAGTGCGTTTAAAACAGAAAACCAAAAGGCGATTTCTAAGTTCCTAAGTTAAAACGACTTTTGGACTGGCGTGTTTACGTGAATCGACTGGCTGGGTAGTTAAGTTACCTGTATCTTTCAAAATCATTAGGCGTTCTTCTCTTTCATAACACGTAAAGCTCTTTCTTTCCTCTCTTTCATAGCCTCTATGATACTGGGCGCGTCACGAATGGGCATGCTTCGTGACTGCCGAGGATCAACTAATTCTGGAAGTAGGCAATCGTAATAAAACCTGACTAATTTCATCTCCATTTTCTCCTCCCAAAATTTGTCGTCCTTTTAGTAAATGTACCTGTCCCTGAATTTGGAAATACCAGTTATGATTTTTATTTATGACATAACCCTTGGAAGCCTTGTCCTTAACCCAAAAGGTATGTTTGGCCATTGCTTCATCAAGAGTCATGCCAGCTAAAGAATGTGGGCACTTAATTTCAATTAAACCGTTTGCATAAATGCCATCTGGTGTAGTACCAAGAAATTCATATTGATCGTCGACGAACAAACCGCAACCTTGTATACTAATATTCTCTTGAATTTCTAACTGTTTAATTGCGGTTTCTTCGTTTTCGATACCGTACCGTACAGCAGGCAAACTGGAGATATTACTACCATAAACGATTTTACGAACAAGAACAGCACAACTTGTGCTCTCTCGTTTTTTACAAACTTCCCCGAACGATGATGAGGTTAGTAATTTTCTCCTTGTACTCATCCACTCAGAACTACTTCTTTGCAAATGGGTCGACCTTTCAAGCTCCTCTCTTTCAGCACAAGACAACTTTAAATCGGCTAAAAAAGATGACTTGGCTTTCTCATATAATTCTGGACTCAGATCAGGTTTTTCGCAGTTTGGTCCATAGTGAGCGTCTTTCGATACAGCGCTGTGGCTCTTTTTCAATCTTAATTTAGGTTTAGCAATTAAACGGATTCTACGATTACAATTTTCCACTTTCGCGATCAAAGGATTAGGACTAGATTTAAATATTACTTCATGAGTTTTACTATGAATCGATCCTGTATTAAAAGACACAACAGCAGCTGCGCATCGGCCCGCATAAGAACCACGGGAAGAATAATTTACACGCTTACCCCCTACTAATTTGGCAATCACTGCGTTAAAACTTTCAACTATATTACTTGTACAATTATGAATTAAACTTCTAGAATGATATGACAGTCTTTTACTTAAAATGTGTACCGCGTCCATTAATCCGCATCCAACAATTGCTGGAAGCAACCCAACAGGTTCTATTCGACGAGTATCAGGTCTACAGAAATACTCCTTGCAATATTGGTGATTACCAAATACGTGTTGTGGACCATTTAGGATATCTTCACTAAGATTTTTTATTTTTTCTTCGAGTGACTGATTTTGATCGCCCCAATATTTAATAGCGCATTTTACACCCGTTCTTAAACGCAAATACCTTTCTTTTAGGAATTTCCGCAATTCGCAAGGATACTTAGTGTCTTTCGACAGTTTCTCCAAGCTATTGCAGTAGTTTCGTAAAAGATGATTTTTGCATTCAATTTTCTCTACTGTTAAATTACCGTACGGTCGCGAATCTAATATTTTTTTATAAGTACTGGAATCGCCGTCTGCTACAAATTTATTATAAATTACACCGTGATCAACAATGGAACGTTTAAACCCCTCAACTATTATGGTCGATTCCATACCGGTAGATGATCCCGAATAATTCTTGAAACAACGGTGTTCCGAGGGCTGACTGTCGTTCTTTGCGGCTCGTGCACAAACTACGCAGTATTTATTTTTAACTCCAAAAAACAATACTTTATTAGTTTTAATGCCAATTATCGCAGCTGCGCCGGACAAGGCGGAAAAATTCTTACCATAAGATCTCTTGCTCCAACAACCGTCAACAGCAACAGATATTAATGGTGTACCATTTTTATCAACACTACCTATAGACACTGCGTACTCCGCTTCTTCCTTGACAGCTTCTGCCATGGAATGTGCTGCTGTCTTTTCCCACCAATCGCAAACCGTATTATTAATTTCATTGTATAATGAAGGTGACATGATTGGTAGGGCTACTGCGGCAGTTAATGTTTTTAACTGATAGTAGCTCCCACCAGATGATATGATACCAGATACAATTTGATGATTCACTTCCATTCTATCTTCTTTCTTTTCAATCAAACACACAGTAAATTTCATACCACACATACTACATTTCATGATGAGTTTTGAGTCCAGACCAACTTTTACTTCACCTATTATACTGAGGTAACTTAACTTACAATCCATTGGACCGTGGTCCCCTATGGCCTGAAGAGCTTTAAAAAAAAAAGAAACGTCTACAACTCTACGCCCAACTTCCATTTCATCCACCTTTCCCTCTTGGTCGTTTTCAATAACTAGTTCCTGTAAAGAAAGATAATGGCTTGATTTTTTTTATAAAAAATAATTAAAAATTTTAAAAAATGCAAAAGAATTAATACAATATTAGGTTCCTGATGAATAGAAATTATAATTTCTTTACGCATTAGGTATTGTTTTTTTATGACGTCACCTATTTGAACGTAAATTTTCTTTTGAGAAAGTAATTGAGAAGTATTTCGGTACTAAGGTGTTTGTCTCTCGATGAAAATAATAAATATTGCAAGAAAAATCTATAGGTAGGTATTGAGATTTTGTCTTCGCCCATCACTAACTAAGTAGTTTGTTTATTTATGTAACAAGTCTACAAGAATTACGTATAACAACTTACCTCTATACAGCGCGTAGCATTGTTGCTCAGAGTCTCGGCCCCAAGGTTTTCTTTATTTTCAATACTGGAAATATTATTCATCAATATTATCCACTTTTTATTTATTTTGTACAACCCTAAGCCAGACGCTAGGCGCCTCGCGTCTGTTTGGCGGTATAGGTATGTCGACAAAGTTGCGCTGTCGCCTACCTACTTCCACAATTTGATATTTAGACAATACTAGCCGACCCGGCGAACTCCGTATCGCCTTTTTTTTTTTTAAAAATCCTATTATTTTGATATTACATACAGATACTTCAATTTTATTTATCAGTATAGATATAGATAATACAAACCAATATTTACATGTTATTGTAGGTATATGTCTGAATCGGGCGATCTAAATCATATGACATATTGTATTAGCTTTGTAATGTACCCTGTTCAAATGCGATAATAAATAAGTAGGGAGGAACTTACATTTTATTCCGAGATCTTTTGGCTTTCATATTTTTATAATGCGTACAAAACTTTCTTTTCCCTGGCATGCCACTCAAATTCAATCAGTCCTGCGAAAAAAATAGCCTATGTTACTCAGTGATAATGTAGCTTTCGAATGATAAAAGAATTATTAAAATCAGTCCAGTACTTTTTGAGTTTATTCGTTACATACAAAAATCCAAATCTTTCCTCTTTATAATACCTATTAGTGTAGATATTGTATTTTTTACGATTTATATCTAGTTCCATCATGGTTTTCTTTCAGACATTCATTATATCGATACTTTCTACTAACTGAAAATAAATTAATTATAAAAATGTTATACTTACAGTTTTTTACAAAAAACACAAATTCACAATACGTAATTCTGCTGTCTGCAGCCGACAAGCGTGGTGTCGCGTTCACTTACAGAAAGGAACTGCCGCTGCAGACCACCGAGATTGCACGAATGAAACGAACGTTTTATCCCATACATTTGTGTATGAAAAATTTACCTTAAAATATATCTAGATTTTAGGGCTTTAAAAGAGGAAGTCTTTGTTTGTAAAGGTATAAAAAGAAGTATACAGCTATACTTATTGGTTTCTTCAGTGTTCAAAAAGTGTTTCTTTTTATCAATTTGTGTTGATTTATGGGGTTAAATCTGAAAAATACGAAGTCATGTTTTTGCATTTTTACTCAATTTTGTGCGTTTGTTGACGTTTATTATATAACAACTATTAGGTTTAAGAGTTTAATATAAGCATGAACATACTTATTGGTCTTTGATTGTAATATATACAAATTATCATTGATATCAATCATATGTAAATAGGTTAAATATGAAAAATCGTAACACTCTTTTCGGTGATTTTCACGATCTACACCCTTAAAGAAAAATAACAATTTCTTTGATATGGTGGTCCTATGTTAGACTACTGTGTTAATTCGGAAGCGATTTTAATGTAGTTTAAATGAAATAACATTTGTGTGCCTTTAATCTTTTATTTAGTTGAGAAGCAGAAAATAAATACCACGTTTATAAAGCAGATACATATTATCCTCAACTAACCTAATTTATAGGTACATAGCAATACATTTTAATAATGGTCATATTTTATGTTATGAGTATTATAAATTACTTGCTTGTTATGGGAACGTAAATTTCATCTACTTGAGTATCTTTATGATACCGATGTCTCTATTCTTCCTGTGAAAATAAATAACGAATAATAATTAGGATTCATCAAACTGAACTGTCATCTGAGGTTTTCCATTTTAAGCTGCTACATAGGGCGCTTCAAGAAGGTTGCAAATAGTATTCTGTAAGATCGGTAGCGCATCCATTTCCTCTATGGTATTGCACATGTCTATGTCTATGGTGGCGACCGTTTACCATCATCCGAGCCGCCCGCTCATCAACTACTTGTACTATAAAAAAGCGACTGTATTGCTATTATAATAAGAAAGTTATGTCATTCTTCTTAGGCACTACGCAGTGACTTAAAAAGAGTGGAAGCTAATTGGTAGCTCCTCATAATTATAAAGTATAGTAAAAAAGACAAATTATCGTAATAGAACACATTTGATAATCTACTGTTCGCGTACCTACGTATTATTGTACAATTCATATAATAATCGATAGTATCACCTTAACACTATGAACGCAAAAAGAAAAGTTTGTAATCATGAGAATATTTGATAGGAAAAAACCTTAGAAGAGGGAGGCCGTTCCAATAGTGCTGTAAAGTTTACTATTAACTTACATTTTAACCACAATAATTTCGGCCAAAGCAATGCCAACAGCGACTAGGTTCCCATACAGAAGCAGTATCATCGCCGGCTTGAAGTCCTGCATACCGACGCTAGTGAATACAGTTGCCTTATTCGGGCAGCTCGGCTTCATTGGGTATATTCGGCTTTTGAGAACTTTATTGATGCCGGCTTCGCGAAGACGCTTGATTCTGTCGATTAAAGACAACTTAGGTATTAGCTTAGTTTATAGTTACTCTGCCTGCTGTGCTAAAGATATTAAAGCCTAAGGATATTAAAATCTGGATAAAATTCAAGTGTTTGTTCGAGTCGGGATAGTTTATATCTGTTTTGGTCCCACGATAGTTGATCTCATAGTGTGGACCGCGGATTGTGAATTCAAAGCTGTGTATGACAGTAGCTGCATCAGGAAAACTCATTGTTAGTCTGCTAACATCTCTTAAAAAATCACAACTGATGAGCTTAACTATGGGTAGCAGTTGCAACCCCACATAAAGACACTGGTTAGGTTGTTAATAAGGTTAAAAATGTTGTATATTTCTCTACGTTTATTATCAAAGAAAGTGACAATAAATATTTTATATGGTTCTCGAGTTGTAGAAGGAAGAATTAACCTACGTAATTCTCATGAGTTCTAGATACGGTGAGTTCTTCTTCACCGGAATGTATTGCGGCAAACCTTTGAAGAATTCAATTGTCATCAGATCACACTTCTCCAACTCCGTGAAGGTGTTCGATATTTGATAGTACATGGGATCCGATATTGAGAAGAATGCGAACAGACCCTGAAAATTAAATTGGTTTTACCGTATTTTACACCGGGCCTAGCCATAAATATTGTTCCAAAAAATCATTGATATTTCTTTTTACATTATAAATACCATTTTATTACAAGAATTCGTGTTATTTTAGAAATAAGTTGGTAACCATTTTAAAAATTAACGTTTATTCGAAATAGTCACCAGTTGCTTTTATACAATTTTTTAAACTTTGTGGTCAGCTAGTATTCGATTGAAACAGGCACCCTTTTATAGAATGTTTTAGGAATTCAATATTGTCATGCTCTCTAATTATGGACTAGTATTACTTTCCAGCCACGCCTGTGTTAAGCGAGCCTTATGACCCGGTGCTGAGTCTTGCTGTACACTCTTGGTTATGAAACAGGATGTTGTTAAGATGCTTTACGACCTTCTCTAGAATCATATTTTGATACACTTGAGCCGACGATTTAATGCCTTTTGCACAAAAATGTGGTTCAGTCATTCCTTCAAAGATAACACCCCACGTAACCATCACTGAAGCCGGATAATGCTCACGTTGCACCCTATTGACCAGTTGAGCAGGAGTTCTCTAGAACTTAAACTCGATCATTCTGCTTGTTGAAATGTTCCTCAATCAATGGTGAACATTTTCTCGTCCGAAAATTAGATATGTCTGTGAGCTCCCTTTGCGTACCGCCGAAGAACTTGTTTAGATTGGTCAACCCTATTTTTCTTTAAATTATTAGTTAAGAAATTACCAGTACGTCTTTTGTAAGCAGCAAGTCCTAAATCATTTTTTAAAATACGTGACATGGTTCTGGGTGCTATATTCGTCTCTCTAGATAAAATCTTTTGGTTCCGGACGGGATTTCGGATTCTCTCCTTCACAGATTTAATAGTCTGTTTAGTACGATTCATCGATCAACGAAAATAGTACGAATAGTATGTGGACAGTCAGACTTTTTTTCTGTCAAAAACAGAGGACGTTTCAATGTACCTATGTACAAACATTTTAATACCAAGAGGATGGAGTTTTAAAAAATCATTTGGCTTCATGCCTACTTTGTGTAATGCAATTACAGCAATAAGGTTTTCGTTATCATCCTACTCCATTTTAATATTAGTACAATATTTAATCATGATTGGCGCCAAAATAAAAAAAACATTTATTTTTCACGTGAGAATGACAGATTCCAAATTCGAATGTAGTTTTCTTTTGCTTTATTTTAACGGTATGTATGGCCAGACTAAGTATACCTACTCGACGTTAACGACGTTTAAACTCGACGTTTAAATATACGGTCTCACGTTTTTAATATGATATTAAGAAGAAAGGTACACGGTTTTTCTTGTCGGGTAACTAACTGACCCCGATTTATATTGAAGGTGATTAGATATTATAGTGATATATAGTGATTTTTATAGTGAAATTATAGTGATTTATAGTGAATTAGAATTGATATTATATTTATATACAAGGAAATTGGTGGCACAGCTTTGCCCTCTGAGAATATAAACCAGTAAGATTACAACTAGCAAAGAAAATCAGTGTGTTCTTATGGCCTCAGGCTCACAACGTCACTAAAGTATAACGAACTTACAAATAGACAACAACCTACCTTTCTCACCCTTTCAATACCATCCTCAAGTGAGTAGAAATGGGGCTCCTCTTTTGAATCTTCATTTTCGATCCTCCTAAGTATTTCTACACGTGCAGGGTCATCAAAAAGCTGAAATATTTACAAACGATTTCCAGGTGACGCTACATCGTAACTAAACTGTTTTCACGTTACTAGGCCAAAACCAATATATTAGGAATATTCGCATCTTTATATTTTTATTTCTACATTGTGGAGAATAAACTGAATCTGGTATACTGTTCTATCACCTGTATTTATCTGTGTAAAATTAAAGGTACCTACTTAAATTTTAAATGACAACTCCACATGACACACAATCTGATTTAAGGAAAATTTCTCACTAAGAGACATCGCTCATTTATTGTTAGATTTATGCAAAACCTTCACTACAGGCTGCTTATAAGTTCACTGGCTACTTTTGCATGTCACCAAAAATACAGCAAATTGTTATTTTAAAACTGCATTGCTATAAATGAGCGATATATGAATAAATCGGCGTCAAGTTACATAAGTAGTACATATTTACATTTTATTTTTATGGTATTATAAGAAATGCAACAGTAACTAGCCCCTTTGTCGTCCACTGCTGCATATGGGCTTTTTCATGTACATTGTTTTCTGCAAAAGGGATGTATGGCCTCAAAACGGCACGCTGGTCAAGCGGGTTGGCGAGTCCACTTTTTTAGCGGTGGTGTAGTTCCTCAGCGATTGTGGTAGCCGCTAACACAAATGCTAACAAGGTGCCAATTGATATATCCGATTCCAAAGTGGCAAGAAGAAGGAAAAACACTTTTCAGCTAATGGTTTATTTTGATGTTATATGTTTGTACTGCGGTGGCCCATACGGACGAAAAGTAGAGTTAAGAGAACGAATAAACTTTCGTCTGTACCTATTTCTTTGTAAGTCTTCTTACTGGATTATAGTTTAACACCAAAGGCATCCATCTTTCCAATTGATTGATTACAAAGACTGCAGGTAGAAATTACTCATGGAGTGATTTCAATCCTTATTAAATTACGTACTTATATCATTAAAACATCAATCTATTGAAAGTGACACGTCAATTTAAGTTTCCTAGACACTTATTTTAGAATTCAATCGTCCTAGGCTGTCAGTTCTATGTTAAGAATTCTTGCCACTTCAGTTTGGTACAGTATTAATAATATCGACATTAAAATCCTTACTTTAAAAAGAAAATGACTGTAATCTGCTTCAATAGCGCCAAGGGCAATTTTTGACTTTGCCAGATGTTCCAGCGTTCTTATGGAATTCGACGGAGATTGCAGCAACACCACGATGTTGGCAGAAAATGCGGCGTACAAAGCCATGAGCGCCGTGAAATATACCCACAACATTATGCGTCCTTGTAAGAATGGAATAGAAATTAATTAGTGATTCTCGGCACAGTAGGCATTTTATGATGAAAGTGGTTGTGGGCTTGATAATGATGAATGACTGATAGAAAAGCAAAGGTATATAAAAGGTGCACTGACTACGACATAATATTTCAACATAAAGGTTATAATAAAGCATACTTGTGGGTAGTGTTATTAAAGCGCTGAACACTTGAGCGCCGACGTGCCAAGTTAGAGTTATTGACTCTTAACCTTATCTGTTTTAGACTCGAGTTTTTAACTACAAGGGTTTAATACATACCATCATACATTAAAAAAATGGACTATATCGCACCTAGTCTTTAACACTAAAATCTTAAAAGTTACATTCAACACTACTTGTAGGTCTTTGTCCACTGTCATGTTTATGTTATTCTCATTGTCTTCGTGCTAGGTGGACCAATAACTAAGAATGTTGCCGGTAACTGGAAGATCGTGTGTGGTAGCGGACCACACTGATTCTTACCAGAGGCCTTCCTTGGCTCCAAGCTACAGCCCTGTTGAGCAACTGCAGCCGCAGTGAGAAGCATTGAATCACCCATGGTTGCAACTTGCGTTGGACCCTGAAATTTTGATCTACTATGATCGCCACCTTTCTCATAGTTCGCTGCCAATTTCTATGGCCTGCAGATATCACAGGATAGTTTCAACAACGAGTTTTTGGACCGGTTTCGGTTTTAGTAGGTTGGTGCCAATATACATGTGTATCTTTTATATATCAAGGGGTATATTCCCAACGCAGCTGTATCAATGATTTACTAGCTAACTAGATCATACAAAAGAACATCACGAGTAGATAGCATTCCCGTGAATCTAATAAGCGCCTGCCTAGATATGCGTTATACATTGGAACTGAACTGAGTGGTTCGGAAAATAAATATGAGAAACCGATGGCCGATGACAATCGGTAGGCAGATACTCGTATATGTCGATATCTTTCTTACGTTTTAAAAAAAATATGTTTAGTTAAAAGTTTGATGTTTTTGAAAGTTTACACCCTCATAATTTTGGACCTTAACTGAAATATAGACCCAAACGATTTGGTCTTAAGACTCATTTACACAAGGAGAGTTCCTAGAACGGTTCGGGCGAGAATATTGTATACCATTCTCATATGCGACCAAAATACATACAATTCTCGCGACTACAATCGTTTACATGATGATAAAAACTCGATGATAACAGCTTTTGACCGATGTTCTCTCCTGCTCGCGTTCGTGGAACTCTCATTGTGTAAATGAGCCATTACATTCTTAATTGAGCTAATTTTTCGTAGTTCAAAAGTCATGATCGATTGTTCAAAATAAATAGAAGCCTACATCCAGCAAATTACTCTTAAATGGACTACAGGAACGATTAGATTCATATAAAGAGAAGCATTTCCTGTCATTAACTTCTTATACTCGTATTATTCAACTTACCGCACCGTGTCGTGTTTCCCACATAGCTGACAACCATATAAGGTAAATGAACAATGCCGCAGATCCCGCTATAGCCAACCACACGTTAGTACTAAACGGTAAGGAGAAGATATTAGCGTCGTAAGACAGTGGAGGTTGCCGAAATATAAACTCTAGGGTGATTGGAGCGACGGCATCCGTGTAATCTATGACATCCAGACGTTCGCTGAAGAACAAAATGTTGGTGCCTGGGAAACCACGATACAGAACATGAGAAATTGAAGATTCTCGCTGAGAAATTGCAGACTGACAGAAAAGACTGTTATTCTTTATGAAAGAAATTAACAAAGGTCATTATTCAGTCTTCATAGATTGTTGGACCAAAAACTGAAATAAACATTTACAAGAATGAAACCAAAAATCACTATTACATGCCAAAAACAACTCAAAGTGGACTTAGAACGTATTAACGTTCTAAGTCCACTTTGAGTTGTTTTTGGCATGTAATGTAAGACATTACAATAAACTAATATAAGACATTAGTCTTTCCATAGGATGTTTTACATATAAATATAGTATGCTCTGGCAAAACACAAGGCCGGATGAAGGGGGTAAGCTGGGGGTGCCAGGTAATCGAGGGACGCCGCTTCGCAAGCCGAAAATCATTTTTCATTTGATTTTATGTGATTCATCTGATTTTTCCCCTGATATATATATTTTAAATAAACTGAGTATTCTTCCAAAATACATATTAAAATGACTATCATTAATATATATTAAAATACTTTTTATACGCGCAAAAATCAAACACTGTTAATCCGGCCCAAGCAAAACGTGATATTTTATTTTCATGTAAAATGTATCAAAATGCAGATATCTTGTTATTCGACTCGTCAAATAATAAATAGTAATAGGTTGCAATTAAACAA
Organism: Sesia apiformis; assembly: GCA_914767545.1. Lineage (NCBI taxonomy): Eukaryota > Metazoa > Arthropoda > Insecta > Lepidoptera > Sesiidae > Sesia > Sesia apiformis. Next base: position 3,129,136 of record OU611964.1, read on the forward strand.
CTTTTAACGGTTTAAATCGCGTATATTTGACATGATTTATATCCCGACGTTTCGAACACTTTGCAGTGGACGTGGTCACGGGGTGACCCCGTTTAAACCGTTAAAAGTTGTTTAATTGCAATGTATAGTAATCGCGAAAACCTAAGAAAATATAATAGTAATAGGTGTTGCGTAAACTAAGTTTTTTAAACTACCCCAACGAATTCCCGACTATGCTAAAGGGAAGAGGTAAGTACAGGACGGTGAATGCTGTCTCCAGCCCCGGAGCACCTCGTTGTGAGTTATGAGCTGGTTCGGTAGTATTTTCTCCACACAGACACCCCCATTTTTGATTTTAGTTGATTTTTGAGTCTAAGCGTAACGACCGCACTCGCGAACGGACATCGAACTGTCAGTGTTGCCAAGTTTGGCGGAATAGGACGAGGCGGGAAAAAAGGAACATAGTCGGTTCTCCAACAATAGGTAATGTTGTTTTTAGGTTTTATTTACCGTTAATTTTATTGGGCTGGCACTTCCAGTTTTTGGTTGAAACAGAATGATTTTCTTAAACTAACAAAATAAGAATTAGTGACTTTTACTTTTTATTATTAATACAAACCGGTATCAGCCTTCTCATCGATCAAATCAGCAATCATTCCACTCCATGTCCCATTCAACTTGAAGCCGTATCTAAAGCTGAACGTGTACTCGGGCGTGGCGTTGAGCATCTCGAAAGCCAACCTAGCGCTCATCCAGCTTACTTTGGCTATTGCATCATTTTTTGAATCCCTTGAAAAAAAGTTGAAGAGTTAGTTAATGTTAGTCATGATGTGGAGAGCATTATTATGTCAAGTTGTCTAACTTTATTGAGGATAAGTTGTCACATTATCCTAAAATTGTCCAAATCCGAAACAGACAAAACTGGCCTTAAGTGTCGAAAGTGCGTTACTGCTTTCTGACCTTACTTTTATATACTTTTTTCTTTTTATATAAAGCCGCAGATTTTATATAAATCCAAGGTCCACCTTGGATATTTTGATAGAATAAGTTTTCTTTGTATGCCAATAAATTAAAAAAAAAATCGTTTCAGACTCAAGGTTGTAACCACAAGGGTTTAAGACCGTCAAACGTTAAAAAGTAGGACTATAACGCTCAAGATCGTTTAACGCTCTAGTCTCAAATGTTCATTAGCGTTCACTTAGCGCACGAGTATTGAGCGCTTAGCGCTCATCTTTACAACACCACCATGCGACAGTATCGTTTCTATCGTGCGTTAGCACCGATGCAATCGCAAACCATTTCTTTCAATAAAACGCGATGTAGTCACGCGTTCGTGACACGCGTGATTGTACCAATACAAAAATTCGCCGTGTGTAAAGGTCCTAATGGGAACTGAGCTCTGGCAACTCACACACTGCCAAACATCCTCATAATAGTCTTGTGTAAGAGTAGGGTAACGCGGCCGGCCAGTCGTACCAGTTAATCAGAAACCAAACGCTTTCTGAAAAGTAAGAATTCCGTTCTACGAAGGAATAGAGATAAGAAAAAAATCTCACAATCTGTCTTCCCTCGGCAGATGATACATTGTTGAGTTGCTGTCGGATATCACAGCGGACATAGACATCGGATGACCCATCATGTTGTTCCGTCGATGGAACAGTCCCCGTTCAGTCCTGGTATCGACTAAAGAACCGTTGTAAAAGCCTCGAGATGTGAATATTACGGAATGATTGACTGATATTTTATGCACTGAAAAACAAATTTAAATTTGGGGTATAATAATGCCGCGAATAGACACGAGGGGACATTTAACACTTTGTTAGAGAGAGGCGTTTATTTCTTTGCTGATAGATTTACTAGAGTTCTAATGGCAGTATGTAGTATGGCAGTATGTAATATGACAGTATGTCGGCGAAGCGAGTGTTCACACAAATACAAACTTCTTTGCAGCCTATTATCAACTTTTTTTATAGTAAGAAGATGGCAGACGAGCATACAAGTCACCTGGTGGTAAGCGGAGTGGAATCGCTTATTGAATAATAAGCAGTTAGGTAGCGCCTCCACTAATATACCATAATGTTGTAAACCAAACTTATTTGTTCAGTTAGACCAACGAATATGACCTTTAAAACAACCTTAATAAGTCGTTTACGAAAGCAAAACAGTTTGTAATGGTATGAACGCTCAGTTGGTCAATGTTTTAAAGCTGTACCTACATCCCCTCCTCACCACCTTTGTTTGCTCTGATCACTGGTTATCTTTACTAGAGGAAAATTTCAAACGCAAATGAAAGACTCAAAGAAGACGAAAATAACAAAAGAATAAAGAAAAGAAATAAGTCATAAGCAATAATAACAGAAGCAATAAAACGTAAGATATTTACATTCAAACAATTTATAACCCGCGTTTGTTTTCTCCGCTAACACCAAGTCGTTGTCCAACAAAATTGGTGCCTCCATTAACGTATTCATATTTGTCGATGTGGAGTTCTTTGTAGAAGCAGAATTATACAGTACCAGCCATCGATATGGGAAACGAAAGAGTTGCCTTGCAGTAGCCTGGTTTATAATGAAGAAAATAAATAAAGTGGGGTGTTTCATTATTTAGGATTCACAGTGTCGTTGATCTCGAAATTAGCAATACCATATCAAATCATCTGTCTGTATCTCTACTGCTGGATATAGACCTGTCCCAAGTCTTATAACTACTCATGGTCTACCGCTCTTATCCAGCTAACCACTACCGGAAACTCCGCTGTGCTTCCGGGTACGTGGTCTCCATTCATGGACTCTATCGATTCTCGTGGTCAAAATGAGTCAAAAGTCGAAGATAAACAAAACCTTTTAAGGGTTTCAACACGTAACAAATTACTACCAACTTTTTAAATGAACTGGTAGGCAGTTTGTTGTAGTGGCAGTTCCGTTGCTATATTACGAGTATATACGGTAACTGTGTTTCTAAGAAACAATGGAGAAAATTCCTTATTTGTGTATGTACTTCCATGTTAATAGGACATGAATTCCCACATTAAAACTTTTGGTAATACAAATGGGGTAGGAGACCATCAGCCACGCATAAGGGACTCAACTTCTTTACTATTTTTGTATCCATTTTATAGTGAGGTATCTATCTATACTTACATATAATATAGTATATTATATATCTATACATCTATCAGCAAAAACCGCATGACGAATTTGAATGAAACCTAGCACAGTTGTAACCTATATACTGGGTTAACATTTAGGGTATTTTTTATCGAGATTAATTATGAAATTCCCACGGGAATCACAAGTTTATGCGAACGAAGTCACTAGCACCAATAACGTAATTATAAATTACTGATAGAATAATCCTCTCTACGCCTGGACAGTTTAAATCCAAAAAGAAAAGCAACCCATGATCTTGGTATTTCGTCTTATGCTCCATGGTCTTCGATATTCGTATTCCAGCATTTGACATTGTTTTTGCTAACGTCAGTTTTAAATCTGGAAAATTAAAGAGGAATGAAAATAGGATTATTGACGGTACGTAAAATGAAATCTATCTTGATTGTAACGCAAATCCTTCTTTATTCTTCTGAGAAGTTGAATTGGCTTTACCTACTTATTTTTTTGTTTTCTCCCCACATTGCCAGCATCTTTTTTATAGAAAGAAGGTGACGAGCAGACAGTGCGAGTGATAATCCAATAAGCGATAACCGTGTCGCCCCATGGATATCACAACATCGCAGGAGAGTTTCTCGCACGGTTCGCGCGAGAATAATGTATACGTTTCTCGTATGCGATCAAACTTCACGCGATTGTCGCCTGCAACTGTTCGCCTGATAACAAAATCTCGACGATAACAGTTATCAAATGATGCTAACAGTTGTTTATACTAGGCAAGCATATTGTCAACCGGTTTTCTCTCCTGCGTGCGTTTAAGAAACTGTCCCCATTTAAATGAGCCTTTAGTTAGACCTACTGGTGTTGCAAACGGCATACCCGGCATTCAACTCTTTACCATATCACATTAAATTTTTATTTAGTGATCTGTAGATATTTTAGAAGAGCATGACCACTTCTCTCTCCGTGAGTGTCTTAAAAAGCTATTAAGGAAGCTATAAGCTAAAGCCGCTATCACAAGCCCCGAGGAAAAGAGTGGACTCGCCAACCCGCATGGCCAAGTGTGACATCCGTCATGCACAGGATGAAGCATGAAGAGCATGAAGAGGTCCATGTTCAGCACTGGACGACAAACGGGCTGGCTACGTGTTTAGATATTTTTTAATTTAGAAATACTCACTCTTCTTCCAGCATAAATTGCAGCACAGTAAATGAGTCGGCTTACCCTCATTTTCAATGTAACTCTTTATGAAATCTATCTTCGTTACTTCACTGACTTGTAAACCTCTTGTGGTTGAAAAACACAGGAATATTATAAGTTTGATTGTTTTCATCGTGTATTCCAAAAAAAAAGTCAAAGGTTATCAATTTTAGTAATAAAACCTTTTTTTCTAAATAATTTAGAAAAGTTCCATTGGTTGTAGCGACTAGGCATTTCTAGTGTGTTTGAACCAATAACAATCAAAACATATATCTGATAGTTTAATTTTTGCGTAGAATTAATATCTTGGTATTTTCCTTTGAAGATAATTTTCAATACTTCACCACTAACTATTAGCGCAAGGATTCCATCTATAGGAATGAATTATGAATCTACTTTTCTGCATTGCTATTCACAGTACCCGACGACATTTATGACATGTCGTAAATGAGAAATGAACATCGGTAAATTCGTTCTCATAGGCATGTAAATAGTTACTCTATAATGTACTTAAAGTAAAAAACAAAAATTGAAATTTTCCAACGTAACATATAATTATTGTAACAAAACAATACCCTTCCGTCTTCCGGGCATTCTCTTACTGTCAGCCTTGCTTCTATATCCAATAAAATTCCTGCTAATGCTATGGAATTAGTAGCAACCTTGGAAAAATCATTAATAAAACCTTAGTGAACGATTCCCTGCGATATTTTTGTTTACCAAAATTAACATTCACGCCATTCACACGACCCACTGACTTGTCATTTGTCATTTGATGTGTGAGTGGCGAAGACACATGCCTTCGTAACTTCGCAAAAATCTTCACCATTATGTAATGCTAAACAAAAAAAATTGTTTGTAATTATTATGTCATTGTGTCTGTTAATGTCTCGTTTTTTTTTGTGTACAATAAAAAGTTTTAGCGGTGAACATATTTATAGATATATATTTATAGGTATGTACATTCGACCATTTTTAGACCAGTTGCTATCATAGACCAATTGCGTTTCTGATCATCTCACACTAACTCGTAAAAAACAAGCACAATTATTATTTCTGTATTTTTATTTTATAATGTAACAAGTTAAGTATAGTTCGGCAGTTATTCTATAGTGTCCCTGAATTAATTAAATAGTGTTTCGTTTACGGATCTACCTATATGAAGAAGAAAAAACATCTTCATACAAATCGTAGGTACCAATGCTTTTTTGTGTGAATTTCGTAAGTAGGTACCCTAATGAGAATGAACAAATTATTTAATTTTTTTACAGATTTAAAATATCTGATCTGTTCCTTCATAAAAGTGTGCGGTAAGTACCGCTGGAGAGCACGCTCTTTGACGGTAGATACCACATCGACCTTATTTTTTTCCATGAAAAATATTTATTATTTAATCATATTTTTTTAATTTCTTTTATTTCTAGACAAACAATTATGTTCACTTTATGTAAATATATTTCATACAAGAATTGAGCCGATGCAGTGCTATGGTACCGCGACGGAGCAATACATCTATGCTTCTTTTCATAGGATGCTCCATTGACTCAACGTTACTCATATTTAGGGGGAAGTGCACGCTGCACTCCCACAGCCGCTGGGCGCGCTCGCCTGGCCACGTTACCCCTCTCTCACAGAAGTTTACCTTGAAATATACTGCGTTTCCTATTTTATCGTATTTCCCCAATGTACGTACGTGTTTCAGTAGGGAGTGAGATATGCCAGAGCCCATTCCCATCCCATCCTATCCTATCCCTCCCCATTTTTCCAACTCTTTCCCCCCAATACATTCCTTAATCTGCAAAGGTAGGTAGCGCATCCGGGGGCGTGCCAACGTTTATCATTCTGGACTGATGTTGGCATGTATAGCAGATGTCTATGGACTACAGTATACATTTACAGGTGGCTCGTCTGCTGCCTTTTTTCTATAAAAAATACATTCTTAATTACAATTCATTAGGTACTGTTTTTTACTGTTCATATACCGTTCATATTTTACCATGTATATGTTACGTTGGTAACCTATATCTACATATAATAAAATCGTAACAAATCAGTGTAAAGTTGTGTCAAAAATCACGACTCCCACTAATCCCATTAAGGAATCCCATGATGGGACTAATGACACTTTTTCATTCCAGTTGAAATCAGAGTAAAGTAAAAATGACACAGAGACTACAAGCGTGTCTAGTTACCTGGGCGGAAAATCTGTAGCGCTCTTATAAGAGCAGCGGTTTTTGTTAGTATAAAAAGTAAATCGAACATTTGCATTACATGACATTTAACTGTGTATTCTGAATGAGCCTATAAATGAAATCAGTTGAATCGCATAATAATCGCTAGAACAGTTTTATATATTTCAAATTAGTTGACTTGTTTCAGGTTTTGCGTTATTTCAATGTTACGTTGTATAAGCGCGTTTATAAAATATATTTTTGTAGTGTTTTCTATCTTTCATACTAAACTAGTGAAAACCCCTTCTTAATAACTAATGTTCCAATATAGCGCCGGTTACTGTACCCAATAAATAATTAAACAAAACCGTTCTCCAAGTATACCTTACTAACTAATTACTAGTTTCTTCCTCCCTTTGTTAGGTAATACTAATTACAATAGAAGCCACCAATTTCGTTGCAATGTGATTTCTAATTAATGAACTTAGTCTGCAATCAAAGACTGAATTTTCATAAACTGACAACCTGGTAAATAAAGCGTAAAGTGGTGGGTAAAGGAAACAAATTTATTTGTGAATATTTTATTGTGAAATGTAAAATTAAATACATATCTATAATAATACTAACACAGCTAGGTACAAATTTGAAATTTGTGCCTAAAATTGTCTATTATATATATAATTAAACATTATAACCTTTTATTCATTCAGGTATTTTTAATCATTATACTCATAATATTCGGCTATACTGTGGTCTTCATTCTTCATCGCTTTCTGCTTCTGTCTCAACATAACCCTGCGAGAATGAACAGACCAATATAACCGGGCACTTTTATTGCTATATCGATTTTATCAGGAGATTAATACAATTCCGGATTTTTGTTTTCTTTTTTTTGTTCCATTACTATTATTTTGGCTCAAATTTATATTAGATACATTTTGGTCGATGTGGCCTGCGGCTTGATCCACGTTGAATTATAATTAATAACTATCTATTGATCAACATCAGCTTATAATGTCTCTCTGCAGGGCCCGAGCATGTTTCGGGCCATAATTCATCATGTGAGTTCAGTACAGATTGGTGGATACACAACCTCCAGATATTTATTTCTAGCATGTTTCTTCACGATGTTTTCCATCACGGACAAGCTAGTGATCATTTTAGAAATTCGTAGATATTTTTAAGTACCTACCTATATATAAATTTACTCCATTTCGAATCAATCTGTAAGCCGCCATCAAATACTAGTAATAATGTACATATAATGTAAATGAGTTAATAATATATTGACCAAAAACTTTATACTTACAACCGATGATACATAATTTCTAGCATCAACACAGCTGGCGCCAGCAGAAAGCCGTATGTAGTGGCGAGAAGCGCCGGATACATGTCCGTGATACCTGAGTAACATAATTATAATATAAGTCATAATTAAAACTGTGAAAAACTTGTTATCATTTCAAGCTTAAAAATGTTTAATGAAGGACATTTGCGTTAGAAATAAAAAAACATGTTTAAAATTTTAAATAACCTAAAAGTTTCTAGACGACAAATGTTAGTCATCAAGTCTCACAAATCTAATGGTTTATAAATCTTTATTCTCGTTAGAATATAATTAAATAATAAGAAAACAGTGTAATCATTTCAATTTTTTGGAGACTTATATACTGTCAATAAAAAAAATATATGTACCTACCTTAGATTAGAGAATTAGACCTTCAAAAGGTACATCTTAATCTAACATTCATTACACAAAGGTAAAGGATAATACACTCACAAGTCTTAATATCGTCCAGTCAAACGCGGCTTAGCCCAACAGAGCCATACAACAGAAACATTGATGAACAAAATACCTTGATAGGTTAAATCATGAAAATATAATTATTTGTAATCATAACTATATTCGAAACAACAATAAACAACTATAATTATAAACAAAACAAGAAATGTCATAATTACCAACGCTGCTGAAGGTGGCCACAGTTCCGGAACATTTGGGGCGCGGCACCTGAAGGCGCTGTTTTAACGCCGCCTGGAGTCCACTCTCGCGGATTTTCATGAAGCTACAACAGATTTTACAATATTTGTGCAGTCAAAGAAATTGCATAAGGCTAGATCGTATAAGAAAAGAAAAACCTACCGCGCCATCTCTGCATAGTCCAAGGGTTGACTGGGAGATAAAAGCCTCCTCGTTCTCTGTCATTTCTTCCTTAGCCTACGTCAATTTTCAACCAATTTTCCTTAGCCAACGTAAGTCTACTAAAGACGCCTCCTCTTTGAAATACACGATTTCAAAATGATGCAGCCCCATGTCACTATGCAAAAATAGTGAGGGACGGACACTGACCAAGGTTAACAGTCAATGGGGACGAATTAAACAAAAATTACTCATGAATATGGATCGGAAGGGGGTGGCTCAATAGCTTGGCTCCCAAGACTGGGGAGTATTGAAAACCGTTGTTTTTTCATCTGGAACTACTACAAAGAAATCGTGTATTCCAAAGAGGAGGCAACTTTATCAGATTCACGCAGAAAATTGACGTAGGCAATAAGTATTGAGGTCCCCCAGCTGCCTGCTTGCTTTGATCCGCCACCGATTGAACACCGTGTATATATATAATACAATAAATATATAAGTATGTATGGATTTTTTTAAATGGCGTACACAGTTTGAATACTTGATAAACGCTAGTGGCCGTATGCATATATCTATATTATTCGACTGGAGAATGCCAGGAGCATAGACTAATATGTTCGAAATTTAGCCCTGATTAGTATAAGTTTAGCGTAGATAAATATTAGTCAAACCGTAAGCTTTGCTTATATTAGACCCACGCCCCTGATTTAGAGTTATTTTTGTAACATTGCAACATAGAACCCTTAAAATACTCCAACAATAATTTCATTGCAATCCTTGACAATTTTTTGTTGACTGTTAAAATCATCTACATATTATGTCCATCTGTTAATTGACACGGTAACACAACAGCGTTCGCGCTAATGTTTTTTAATTACATTTCCTCATCTAGTTCGTGTGATGTTATATTTGGTTTCCAATTAAAAGTACCTACACGTGTTAGTTGGTACTCCGTCACTGTGACAGGATGTTCGTCATTAAGTTTGGTTGACAAGTATATATTTGTGGTATTTCTGAATAAGTACGGTGGTCATTTTGGTTATTATAGCTAGAAAGTGGCGGATAGCGAACAGACGTCTGATGATAAGAGATTTAGGGCCTTTCTCACCACCTCCTGATACTTTATCAGAAGTTTTTTTATTATACTTTATCTGATACTTTATCACCCCCTAATAAAGTAACTGTTAACAATCTGTTATATACATTATCTGCCAATTAAATCTAGCTGATACTTTCTGATAAAGTATAGCTGAGTTTTTGATACCTTCTGATAAAGCATCAGGAGGTGGTAATAAAGGCACTTACTGTCATAGACTTTACTACACACACTAATAAGTGTCGACATTGACGTATGTTGGCAAATCCGCAAATGCGTTCGTCACCCTAAGGTGATTGAGGCTAAAGATTTGGAAAACGGTTCTTAAAAATGTGGAATAGAAAAAATAAAAAAAAACGGGGTATGGTAATCATTATATTTCGATTGTCTGCGAGTTATTCACCATCTAACACTAAAGATAAATACATATTTGTATCTACTCACTTAATCTTAAACAAGTCCTTCAAAGGCCCTCTTTTTTGTCCCGGCAGCCAAGGATCTATTAAGTTCAGGTAGTCAATTTCCACTAGATCACATTTTTCGTCTTCCTGATAAGTTTCCTGGATCAGTCGATAGCCGGGGTTCAGTTCCATGTTGAATGCAAATAGACCCTGAAAACGATTTGGGCTGTATTTCCTGGTCCACTCTACACCTTATTATAAGATAATTTACTGACAGAAATTAGGCCGGCCGGTCAGACCTACATCACTTAAATCAATTGGATGCTAATGAACATGAAATGCTTAGAAGCCCAAAGCGAATAAATGCTTTCCGCTGATTTTCAGATTCAATAGTTTTGGTATTTATGCTTATGTAAACCAAGTAAATATGCTTGACTAGGTACTTACTTGTCTCACTTTTGCGACACCTTCTTTCATGCTGTAGAAACGAGGCTTCTTGCCTTTAGGAGCTATCTTCTTATCATATATTGCTTTATGAATGGGGTCCTTCAATTTCTAAAAATAATACGTATAATGATATGAGATTTTCCAAAAAGTATTTAAGAAGAATTAATCTTTTTGTATAGAAGTTCTTGTATCCCGAGAATCGGATACATTACATCTGATCCTCTTAGAAAAATATATCCAACATGTCTTCTGTTTTAATTAGGTGTTAGGTGTTACCTATATTAAAGTAATTCAATTTAAGTAATTATAATAAATATTTTAAACTTCACCACTACATTTATCTGAAATATTTCATATTTATCTATTTTCTTTAATGATAGGTATGATAAACTATGATAGGTATGAGTACTCATAAATAGACAAGTTTATTGTATAATGCGCCGTGTCACCTTTCGCTATCTGACGACTGATGTCATGTTTCATAAAGGTCTATGGGAGACTCAAGATTTGTACTGAATACTACAATGTAGGTACTAATGTAAGTACAATGTAAATAACGATATTATTTTATTTCAAATGCTCACCTTCATAAAATATCTATTATACTCAAAGTCACTGGCTCCAAGTTTTAGTGGCGAGTTGAGAAGGTCCTGTAGAGTCCTCACTGAGGAACTCGGCGCCCTGAGCAGCACCACGATGTTGGCCGAGTATGCGGCGTAAAGGACCGTGAGAGATAGGAAGAGTAAGAGAGTCACGACTCTACCTGTATATTGACATTAGGACATGGAGTTAACAGGAGGATATGGAGGAGACATAGAGATTTAAAAGAATATTTGAAAACAATGTCAATCTAATGTCTCTAAATTCTAAAAATCGTAAAAAGCTGCAAACTCAACAATTTTAGAGTTTCTACAGCCGTAAGCCACGAAGACTATCGAAAATCGAAAATCGACTATCGAAAAACACGAAGACGAAGCTATCTTGTTGTACTAACCTGCAGCGTATCTAGGCTCAAGAGTACACCCTTGCTGTAGCACAGCTCCAATGATTAGAATCAGAACATCAGCCCACGATCCGTCTAACTGGAGTGGGTGCTGGAAATTATAGAATTAGGTACTGGAATCTCGATTCCCATATAAAACCTTTTTTCCTTGTCATGGAGATACTAGAGTACAAAACGTCACCCTGGCCAAGTGGGTAGGTGAGTCTACTTTTTCAGAGGTGGTGTGGAGTTCCTCAGGGCTTGTGGTAGAGGGTTCATTATCCCTTAATTGTCTTTTAGGACACCCACGGTAAGAGATGAGGTAAAGCCGGTCGACAGCACATGACTATAATTATAATATGGCGAATAGCAGTGATTATGAACGTAACGAAAGAAATCTCTGGATAATTTAGTGGCCCTCTGATATCGAAGGCCTCGATCGAGATTTTTTTGTAAACAATGACTTTTGAAGCCAGCGAAGGTCGATTCATCCGCACTTTGTTGACAGAGGACTACTGTGTACAGTGTGGTCTCCAAGACACTTTATTTGTACCAATAATTCAAAAGTTGCGGAATGAACTGCCTACACCACAGACCACCCACCCCAAAAGATGGGCAGTGCATCCGTATATCCCTGGTGTTATAGGTGTCCGTGAGAGGCAGTGACCACTGGCCATCTTGTGGATCGCCGGCTGTTTTCTACAAAATTAACTACCACATCTAACACACTATCATCTACCTATTTAAAAAATATTTGATATATTGTTCAATCCCACAAAATGCAATCCATCCACTTTTCAATCCATCGATATACACTTTCTATGGATAACGGTTCTAATAACTATCTGGAGTGTATGAAAAATCATCTCATCCAAACATTTACGAAAAAAACCTTACCGAGTTCATAGTGCTCTCCCATTTCGATATCACATAAAGGATCAATGCACACGCTAATACCGAGACCAGTGATGCCAACCAGACAGCTCCAGTAAACGGTAGCGTGAAGATATTCGTCACATAAGGTAGAGGCGGTTCCCTGAATACGAATCTGACGGACGTGGAACCAGCAACCGCTATGTAGTCAATCACTGGTAAGCGCTCTTCGGACACGAGGGTTAAGGTACCTAGAAATTTTCTTAGCTTATTAGACACTCGGATTAAAACTGCTCCCACTTATTCCATTTTTTATTTTGTTTTAAAAGGTTTAAAATTGGAACATACACAGAAAAACTAACGAAAATATGCAGTGGAGTAAAATATAAGTGAAGGCTGTTCACAGAAATACTTAGTTTTTATTAGTTTTTTAATCGATAAACTAAGCCAGCGCACCGAAATATCTTTGTTACGTTGTCTAAGTAAAGAGACTTATTGAATTTACTTAGATTAATTATTTAATCAATTAATTAACTTAATTTACTTAGGTTTTTTCCTACATTCCCACTATCAGTTGAATCATTGAACAACAAGTATTGAAAATAATGTTTCCCAGTAGTTCATTGATTGAACTGATCATTTGGACTAGTGGGCATGTAGGCATAAAATTTCTTTACTTTAAGATTCCGTTAAAGTAGAAACATGCTCTAACGTTTGATTTAAAAAAATATGATATTTTTTAGATTTCACTCCAAAGTATCTATATCAATATTTTATACAAAGTTTTGTTACGAGTAGTCTTATTTAAACTGCGTCTTGACACATTGTTCGAAATGTTGACTATCTCTTTGCCAATATACTACATTGACTAAAAAACTACATACGGAGTGTCACAGCTAAAAAATTTTGTGTCAAAACTTAGTCCAATGACTACCAGGTCGGTTGACCAAGTTTTGACTCCAGTTCATCAAGGACAATGCTGACGTACTTATGGAGGTTATTTGTGTATTATTCTCTGTTTTTTTTATCAAAATTACGTGTTAGAAAGGTGTCAAAACAGAATAAACAAAAGTTTAGTAAATCCGAGAGAATAATTTAACAGACAATAACACAATTATTAATTATTTTTTTATTAAATAAATACAATGTAGAATATTAACAAGTTCCTTATAGTACAACTAGACGTGTGTCCAGGGACGTAACTAGGGGGGGGCGGACGGGGCTTGTGCCCCGGGCGCCGGGTTTTCAGGGGCGCCAAAATAGCAATTGTTGTTTTCCAAAAAATACAAGTGGAAGATAAAAATAATAAAATAAATAAATAATATTAATAAAATTTTAAACTGGCGCTCCAAAGATTTGAGTTATTGCGTCATAAGGATATCTCCAGAGTCCAGAAAAGTCTGGAAATGGGAAGAAAGATTTAGAGCGCGGTGCGCGCCGGCTTGCGGGAAGGTACTCGATTTTGATTGGTCTATAGTCTATAGAGATCGTGGAAGTTGGCGATAATTTAAATGTGATTTATTTCTTATAATAGGGGTTAAAGTATGAAATTGCCGATTTGTACTGAAAAATTAAAACTTGTTTTTTTCTAAAATGTAACATATTTATTTAATCAAAACATCTGCTGTTATTGCTTGACCAGACCTGAGAAAGCTATAGTGAATAACACCATGAATAGACCACCAAACAGTTACCATTACCTTTTTATTGGTAAGCTTTGCCTTACGGCACTGTTGCGGCGTTTGACCTGGGGTCAGCCATTGCATTTTTCGCTTTCGGTTATCAGGACTTGACAGGACAGCAACGACTTACCAACCTTGGGATCATTTCCATAGAGCACCAAATAGCTACTAAACTATCTTTTGACGAAATTGTAAGGATTTTTGCGCTACAAAAAGTCGTAAAGTAAAATTTTAGTTCATATTCAGCTTTTAAGTTTCACCAAAGTTTTTCACTATTTTTCAGAATCTTTTAGATATACATAAATATACGTGTAAACTGTATAGGCCTAATACACTATGTAACTATTAATTTCTGTATATGTATTGATTGCGTGATTTCAATAACTATTAAATTAACTTTTTACCTTTTAAATCGAGCATTTACTTACCACCTACCCAAGTTAATTATGAAAAGTATAGTAAATTTTTGGTAACAATCTCAGGAGTGTTGTTTAGGAGAGTTTTCGTTTCATTGGTCAAGGTTGGACATTCTTCGTTTAAGTGGGTGAAGGGGGGGGGGGGGGGGGGGGGCGCCAAAGTGAGGTATTGCCCCGGGTGATAGTTAGCCTAGTTACGTCCCTGCGTGTGTCCGATGAGAAATCTCATCGGCAACATCTCAGGAACTTTTACACCCTTAGGGGATGAATTTTAAAAATTCTTTCACAGTGCTCACGTTATATAAGGAACTCCTGTGCAAAATGTCATGCTTCTAGACCCACCGGTTGAGGCTGTGCGTTGTCTGTCAGTCAGTCAGTGTTAGATTTTTATTAAGTAGAAGATACTTTTATTCATTGCAAGACATTGTATTGTCTAATAATTTATACTCTTGTATATTTCTGTCCTACCCCTTACCAAGATCAGCCTCCTTCCTCATCAAATGTCTGATAACGCCTTGCCAGTTACCGTCCTTGTCTCTATATCCCCATGTATGGGTAAATATTATTTTCTCTGTGCCGTTCAACATTTCGAAGCAAATGGTAACTGCTGCGTATGTTAGCTTTGATATCAAGTCATTTTGAAGATATCTACGAAAAGTACAATGAATCAATCCCATTAGCATTAGGTGTAAAGATATTCTTGTTAGCCGTAAGTAACTAAGTATGTATTCTTTATTGGACGCAACAAATAAAGGTACCTACATTGTAATACAAGCACATATAACAGTGCACGAAAGACGGTCTTATCACTAATAGCGATCTCTTCCAAACAACCTTTGGCTAAGAGTGTTGTTGAGAACTGCCAGCTAGATGATGCACTTACATATAATAGTTATTGTTTGTGTGTGGTAAAATCGCTAAAAAAAGATAAATCGTGAGGTTCCAGTTGAACATCTTTTTCTAAGACGAATCCTATACAAAACATAGTTATATGTTCTTATAAATTGAACCCAAAGACAGAGTTAAAATATGAATAATATAAAAGAATGAGACACATCCAACTTAATATGGCTAAACTGTAAAGCCACATCTATTTTGACGCTAAAATAAGTGTTCCAATAAATTATGTGGAACTTGTTAAACTAGTTACGCACACCCGTATTATATATTGAGCACAATTATATAATAAATAATCTAAATGGGAAATTTTAAAATATGTTTCTTGTTATAATTATCATATTATTGTGTTTCAGAAAATTGTTGTTGCTGCATTGTGCTAAGTGTCCATAAGAATTCTAGAAAAGAATAACAAAATATGTAGATAGTTATGCGTTCAGAGTCTCCTAAAGAGGGCATAGTCTGCATAAATTCAGCTGCATCTCAAACTGCTTAGCTTGCATGTTCATTAGATAAGACCTTTAGATAAGACATTATCTAAAGGTGTAAGACATTATTTGGGGTGTAAGAGGCTCACCTAACATCTTTGGAGCCTAAGCCAACCTCACCTGCTAGTGGTGCACCCTGCTGTCAACTGACGAGGCAATGGCGTTCCCTTTTTGCGGTGGGAGGGTTACTCCGTCGGCAATGCTACCACCCTCCCGTCGGAGTCCGCCGCCATAATGGTGCCTTATAAGCCGCAAGGCCCGCATCGTGTTCCGGCGGTGAGCGGAAGAAGCCGTCCCGAGAGAGAGATTGCTGCGTGTGGAAATGAGGACCGGCGGTTGCGGGGAATTACAGACGCGCATGGGCGTGACATGGTGGCGCGGGGATCAGGGAGACCCGGTGAAACGGTTGCCCGCTGACCGCCCGCGTGTTGTTGGAGGCCCGAGCCCGGGGATCTTACTTTAATCTCCACCCCAGGAGGCTGCCCCGCCGCACGTGAAAAATCCCTTGGGGTAGCAGTTGTGCCGGAGGAGACCGGAGTGGAACCCGACTGCTGCCCCCGGGGGGGGGACCGGGGGCCCTTCCGTACCCCGCGCCGGCAAGTCACACAACCTTTGTGACCTGATTTTTTCTCCGCCCCGTGCTTTGTCCTTTGATCCACATGCAGCCATCTCTCTCTCCGTCCCCCCCTTTTTTTTTTATTTTAGTTTTTTCCTATTCACACAATGGCCAAGAAAAAGAGAAGGTATAATGTGCACTCAGCGGCCCACCCCTCAAGTTCCACGTTTCAAGTGGACTTTTGCAACATCAGAGGGATGCATAGTAACATCGACGCCGTCCACTACCACCTTGAGACGGCAAAGCCGGCCTTACTTTTCTTGACGGAGACACAGATTTCCTGCCTGTGTCTTGAAGACGACGATGTCATTTTGAAGACGGGGACCTGTCGATCCTCTGGGCGCGTATTGACTATGGATGTTCCACTAAAGTCTACGCTTGCCTTTACAGGTCCCACAGCGGTGATACGGAGACGACTCGTTTTTTTTGAGCGGCTACAAGAGACGACTGACAGCGTGCTCGAGCAGTTCCCTTGCGCGGAAGTGGTGGTCCTCGGTGATTTCAACGCTCACCACGAAGAGTGGTTGGGATCCCGAATAACCGACCGCGCAGGGAGAGCAGCCCACATCTTTGCCCTGACCTATGGTTTCTCGCAGTTGGTATCCTCACCCACGAGGATACCTGATATCGAGAGCCATACTCCCTCCTTATTGGACCTCCTGCTGACTACGCGGCCGAATGACTACAATGTTGTTGTTGATGCTCCGTTAGGATCATCAGACCATTGTATCATTCGAACTGCTGTGCCAGCTAAACAATCCGCGCCGACCTATTCTCAGGGAACGCGCAACGTCTGGCACTACAAGTCTGCAGATTGGGATGGGTTGCGCGAATTTTACGCTTCTTATCCCTGGGGGCAGCTCTGTTTCTCGTCGGGTGATCCGGATACCTGTGCAGACTCCGTTGCCGACGTGGTGTTGCAGGGCATGGAATGTTATATTCCTTGTTCCGTGATACCCGTAGGCGGACGGAGCCAACCTTGGTTCAATCAGTCCTGTAGAGAGGCCCGCCGTAATAAGCGGGCTGCATACAAGGCCTGGGCCAAAGCGCAGGTATCTGAAGATCCGAATACCACCGACTTGAGGAAGAAATTTAACGCTGCCTCGAGGTGCAGTAAGAGGATCACTGTCAGAGCAAGGAATGAGCACATCCGCAGAATTGGCGATCGACTAGCAAGCTATCCTTCTGGAAGTCGGGCTTTCTGGTCGCTCGCTAAGGCTGCCGAGGGTAACTTCTGTCAGTCGTCACTTCCATCACTGCGGAAACTCGATGGCTCACTGGCCCATGGGGCGAAAGAGAAAGCCGATCTCCTGGGCAGTCTCTTCGCCTCAAACTCGACTCTGGACGATAGAGGTGCCTCACCACCGTTCACCTCGAGGTGCACAAGCTCCATGCCGGAAATCTGCTTCACCCAGCGTGAAGTCCGGCGAGCTCTAGCATCTCTTGATATCCGAAAGTCGAGTGGGCCAGATGGTATTCCTGCGGTGGTGCTCAAATTTTGCGCTCCCGAGTTGTCTCCGGTGCTTACGCGACTCTTTAGGCTCTCATATTCCACAAAAAGCTTCCCGTCAGCATGAAAGGTAGCTTATGTTCACCCTTTGCCTAAAAAGGGTGACCGCACCGACCCGGCCAACTACAGGCCAATAGCGATCACCTCCCTCCTCTCCAAAGTGATGGAACGTGTTATAAACACACAGCTCCTTGGGTACCTAGAGGATCACCAGCTGATTAGCGACCGTCAATATGGATTCCGCCATAATCGCTCGGCTGGTGATCTTTTAGCGTATTTAACACACCGCTGGGCTGACGCCATTGAGAGTAGAGGCGAGGCTCTGGCTGTAGGCCTAGACATTGCGAAAGCTTTTGACCGGGTATGGCACAAATCGCTGCTTTCCAAGCTACCATCTTTCGGGATACCCGAGGGATTATGCGAATGGGTTGCCAGTTTCCTGACTGGACGGAGCATCACAGTCGTTATCGATGGTAGCTGCTCCGACACCATATCTATTAACGCTGGCGTCCCGCAAGGCTCCGTGTTGTCCCCAACTCTGTTCCTTCTGCATATCAACGACCTGTTACAAATTGGTGACATACGTTGCTATGCGGATGACAGTACTGGAGACACCTTGTACAGGGGCCGCGCCAACATCCCTCGGGTCGAAGTGGAAGAGAGTCGCGCCAGGCTTGTGTCTGAAATCGAAGACTCTTTAGATCTAGTCTCGATTTGGGGTTCTATGAACCTAGTGGATTTCAATCCTAGTAAGACGCAAGTCTGTGCATTCACCGCTAAAAAAACCCCTTTTATTGTAGCACCTCGCTTTCAGAGCATACCTCTTAAGATCTTGGAGAGTATCGGGATCCTTGGTATCGACATCTCCAGCAAAGTCGAATTTAGGGGTCATCTGGACAATAAGGCCAAAATGGCCTCCAAAAAGCTCGGTGTGCTGAACAGAGCGAAGCGGTACTTCAAACCTGGGCAACTCCTTATGCTTTACAAAGCTCAGGTGAGGCCCCATATGGAGTACTGCTCTCATCTCTGGGCCGGCGCACCGAAATACCAATTGGACCCATTTGACTCTATCCAACGACGTGCTGTTCGTATTGTCGACGATCCCACTCTCACGGGCGGTTTAGAATCCCTCAGCATTCGGAGAGACGTTGCGTCTCTCTGTGTGTTCTACCGCCTGTACAATGGGGAATGCTCTGAAGAATTGTTTAATATAATTCCCACCTCGGGTTTCTACAACCGCACCTCCCGTCACAGAAGTGCGGTCCATCCGCATTTCCTCGATACGGTGGTGTCGCGCACTATGCGGTCCAAAAACTATTTTATACCGCGAACCCGTAGGCTGTGGAACGAACTGCCTCAAGAGGTCTTTCCATTGAACTACGATATGGGGTTCTTCAAGAGAGCTGTGAATAGGATTTTGCAAGGTCGGCGGCGCGCCCGCATGCCCCCTGGTGTTGCGGGTGTCCATGGGCGGCGGTAACACTTACCATCACGTGGGACCGCTTGCTCGTCCGCCCCCTAGTCTATAAAAAAAAAAAAAAAAAAAAAATAGATAAGGGATTAGGAATAAGAAGACGAAGAAGAAAATATATAAAAAAATAGTCTTACATCGACTGTCAAACTAACTACTCATTCTTTACTTAGTACTTTTTAAAAACGTTTCACCCCCATCCCAAATTTTGACTAGATAATTTTGGGACAAACAGTACACGAAATAAATAAAAAAAATACTTACAATCTATCATTCAAATGATATTTAGTTTCATTAGTGTCAGTAATGACCAGTGCCAAAGTGAGAACATGTTTTCTCAAGTTGTTTCTTCTAGCAGATAACTCTTTTGACTCCTTGTAATATTCTATAACTCCATACCCATTCACTGTTATTGATTTAGCATATGTTTTCAAATTCACTCTTTCATCATCAGAATTCACAATGAGAGTATAATTTTCTTCTTTAGTTTTATCATTTTCCATAATAAGTCTCGTATTATTGTCATCTGAATCATTGTTATCTAACAGGAAGTGGTTCTTTCGTAGGTTATTGATAGGATGCCAAGTTGATCTAGGTGTATAAATTACTTCGGATTTTTCTGTGATTTTATAAGCTGAAGAGTAAACAACACTTTTATTAAGTATTATATTTTAATCAAATAAGACCGATGATGTGTTAACTGAAACAAAACAGACGCCAATACTCGGCGTAGTCAATCGATGTGTTGGACGTAATAACGGATTATCGTCATAAAACTTGTAAAAAATGGACTTTACAGATAGATAAGCAAGCAATAAATAAATGGTACATTTATCTCACCAAACGGATAAAAAGACAGAAATGCTAACTGACCTACATTCGTGATCTGATTTATGTAAATGATTACGCGCAGGTGATTATAAGATTAATCGCCGACAGCCGACAATCTGTCAATGTTTATTGACATGTGCTTGGTCACGTAATAAAGTTGTACCTATGTGACAAATTAGTAATAAATAATTTATTTTCTTCGCAACTTATACTTAATACTCAATGGGTATGTGTAAATTCTAATACTAAGTAAATCGATATTATATACTATAAAAAATATAGAAGAACTGTTCTAAAAATTATAGCTTATTTTTTTAAATCGATATCAATTGATTTAAAGTACCGACTCTATAGATCTAACTCAAAATTTGCTATAATATTCGTGTTGTTGCTATAATTATGAAGTCTGGTTTTAACTTTAGCTTTTTATGACCTGCTCCACACATAAATTGTTAAAGTACCTATGTATGAAACCATTTCTTCTTCGAGACAGGAACTTATAAAATGCATCGGTTATTTTTTATCCTTTATGTTTTGGTCACGGCGCTTGACGGAGATTATACTTAACTTTTATATTATGTAGATTCATAACCTTTATGAAGAACCTCATGTCGAAGCAGTGCAAAGACCACAGGACATAAGTCATTCGTAATTTACTGTGTCCAAACACTAAAATTTATCAAAGATTTGGAAATAGAAATTTAATTTTAGGAGACAACTGAATGTTTTGACTTTATATAAGAAATATAATAATTTGTAGATGTTGGTACATACAATATTTCAATGAAATAACGGGGTCATTTTTATTCGAATATTCAAAAATATCAATGAGTAAAGACTTTTTTTCAATGATCAAGAGTATAAAATTTTTCTTCCAACTCACCTTCTATAAACAAATATTCTTCGTCATCCATCCTCTTTGCAATGATAACATCGCTGTTGACCAAAATGTCTAATTTTTCCAATACGAGTAAATCGTGAGTAGCATTTGAAGCTAATAGAAGCCAGCGGTATGGAGATTTGAAGTAACCATTAGAATCTGCCTGGATATAACATAGTATTAATATTTAAATAACTCAAATGATTAATAAAAATACTATAGGATACTAAACACAGGTAGTTTTAAGATGCTGAAGCATTTCCAAGGTCTTAATTTAAGTTTTAAAAGCGTTATTAATGTTATTAAGTTATTAATATGATTGTAGATTGTTTCCATTCTGATAAAAGTATTGGTCCGGTCCTATGGTTGAATGTACGTTTTTCTAGAGATATATTTTTCCAAGATCTCCTCCTCAGACCACTAGAACAGCAATCAGGCCATAATCCAGGCCATTACGGAATAATGGATATTACATGCTCCAGTTTCTTTTTATACAATAGGTGACAGACGAGCGGGCTGGCCACATGATGGTAAGTGGTCACCGCCATATACACCTGCAACACCAAGGGGCTCGCGGGTGCGCTGCCGACCTTGCAGAATCCTGTTATTCTGGAACATGGGAGCTAGTGATAATATCTTTTTTTTTAAATCTGTACTTAGGTGGAAGCTCCGTGGTACGGGCCAAGGATTTTAACTCACGAATGAGAGTCCACAATAGATATATAATTAATTTAACTTAATTTAAGTAAGTATGTAGGTAAATACCTACGTGGATAATGAAACTATGCAATGCAAGCCCTTTCAATATCCACTGCTAGACATGGGCCCCTTATACATATTGTCTTGTGCATGAGGGATGTATCGCTGTAAAAAGCCACACTGGCTGGCGAGTCCATTCTTTTAAAGGTGGTGTAGTTCCTCAGGGACTGAGGCAGCCGCTTTAACCTTTAGTCGGCTTTTACACTATGTAAAAACATTAATCATAAATAAACATGGACGTATTATTTTACTACATAATAAATGATTCTCTCTTTTTTATTTCGCTATTTTACTCTAATTATTTTTCATCTTCAAATTCAATTACATAAGGTTTCTCACTCGTTATCCGTCTGATAAACTATACAAGTTTTCATATGTAAACAACTATATGTCTGTCTCACGGTATTCCATGACTGATGAATATACGATTTCCACGAATGAATGTTGCTTAGACATTCTTTGTACATATATGACTAGGAACTGTTCAACTTGAGTCTGTCCACCTTAAATTCCAATCGCGACTGATTGGTCATCTGTACGCATGACGTGTCCAGTAACATATTTGGTATACCTCGCGGAATAGTCTCAAACGTAGACGACATGCCGCGTACGTACATGTATTACTCTGAACAATGTACGGTCTGTATGTATTAATATATGTTTCTAAGACTAATGATTCTATATAGATTATTTTTATTTGTAGTTTCTGGCAGAGTTTGCTCACAACGATAATTTGGCTTTATGCTTTGTAAAAGGATTTTTTTATATAAGGCCACATTAAGGGTTGGTGTCAAAATTATTATATTTCCTAAGGTTTGTGCATATTTATGTGGATTCTCCTATTAAGTATACGTATCTAACAAACCTGTTAGTGGCAAAGATATTTGACTTATTAATTATTTTTGGAACGAAGTTCCTTTACGCGGCTTGCAGTAGGTGTGATTTGAGAGAAAATGTAACGTCACGTAAGATTTTTACCCCCTCCATACGCCTTTCTCTTTCTGTGTCGAGAGCAAGACTCAAGTAGAATAACAGACGTCCAGACTAGAGTGCGTGGCCGGTTGTATAACCTAAATTTTTAATTTTTTATTTGATTCCTTATTTTAAATTATTTGCATTGAAAATATGATACTAAATAAAAAATAAAATACATGAACTATACAGATTTTATTTCGAATTACATTCGGAGTTTAAAAAGAAATGCGTGAGGATCTTTGTTCCTGACGGGGTCCCCTGACCGCACACATTTTTTTAATTGTTTAAATTATAAGTTGTTTTTAAACAGTGGGAAAGTGGCCATATTTCGGATAGTATAGGAAAATACGGCTACGATGTGACCATATTAACCAAACCTAATTATTTGCTTTTAAATAATAGATTAAATGTATTTTTTTTATGAAATTTGTAACTTAAATTCGAACAAAAAGGAGGTTTACTTAAGCTATTACTAATAGGATCACAATTAAAATTACTAGATACTGCAATGTTGTTCAGATCGCAGTAGACCTCGACTCACGAACGAAGCACACGAGGGCTTAATGAATATCCTACCATGCATAGGCGGATGATGGAAGAAGAGAGTTAGATTTCTTTCCAAAATCCATATGGGAAATATGGTCATTTGGTGGCCATATTTTCAGTCAAGATATTTTTTTTTCAATGTCAAGAATTTCAAAAAATTGTGCAATGATGAAAAATCTCTACAACACTACATGAAGAATAAATTTTTTTAGCTTGAAGTAATCAATCAAGATATAATTTAAATAAAACGCGAAAATAAGTTAAAATTTTAGTAGAAAATTTTACAACGGCGATGCGTTTTTTTTATTAATAAAATATGACGAACTGGCGGACAAACAAGGAGATACACGGTTGTACAGTTCAACCCCGCACGAAACTGAATAAAACTGTTGCGTTTTGTACGCTGTTAGTTTTCAAGATATTACCGTGTGGCCAAATTTACCGACTGGCTATATTTGACCCAATTACTTTATTTATCATGTTTGTTTTGGTGTGCTATAAAATGCATATCTACCTATCTATTTATTATTGATTTTATTTATCAGAAACAGTGCGTCATTGTGCGACCTGTGTTTGGCTGTTGTCTCCCGCGTCCTCAACAAAGCCACTTTAAGTGACTTCATGTATAAAAGCATTATAATACTTTAGAGGACATTTGTCGTAAAATAATCAGCCACGAACATTCTAGCACCTATTTTTTATTTATTTAAACTTACTGGACTAAATTTGTTGAGGACGTAGACTTAGTGCTTGGTGGCATTCTCTGCCAGTTAACCTATGGTTAAACAGTAGAATTTTCTACATTATTGTCAAAGTTAATTGTGTAAGTTTTGCAAGATAAAGCTATTTAAAATATACGATTCTGTCAAGAGAAACCGGATTCTTATAGATTAGTGGCTATTAATGTTTGAGTAGAGTTGCTATTAACTCAAGTAGAGTTAGCTTCGAGCACGCTCCGTTGAACAGTGTTTGGACGTTGTACGTGACAAGAATTTTGCACTTATTTGTCGCTTCTATTTTGAGTGCATCGAGACGCAAAACAGAAATCGTATAAACAGGCGTTTTTTTCCGCTGTTTTATCTGCATTAGCTAATATGTCTTTATTGCTTTATGTTTTAGTGTTTCAGTAATGTTTATTTGGTAATGTTGATCCAATGAAGTAGCAATCCTCACTTTTATTAGGACCGGAAGTAAGGATATCAATATTTAGGTATATCAATATGTTTTAAACTTTTGCATCAGACACAAGGGGCGTTGGTCGCAGCGACCAGTGGTAGAGGCGCGACTTGCTGGGATTGTGCGCAGATGATTGCTTAATCGCAGCTGTTTAGTCGTATGAACACTCCCAAGTGTCTCCACACAACTCCTTTCTAGTTGTCGGTCGCCAGGTCGCGAGTCACCGTGATCTTGTCATCAGATCTTTGATTTCAAAGATTTTTGAAATGAGTGATTGTCGTACGTACTTTTATCATAAATTCCTTCGTTCCGGGACAAGCTAAATCAGCCAGAACGACGATATATTGAAGGTGGTGCTCGCTTTTATTCTGTTGAAGGGAATATGCCAGGGTAACGCCGGCCTTGTTCAGGTGTTTCGCCAATAAATTCAATGTACCTAGAAAAAGTTTAGTTTTATTTTTTTTAAGAATATAGTAGGTAGGTACTGTATTTTTCCCTGAGTAAGACAATGACAATTTTCATCATCATCTACAAATTGTCTTCACCCAATGCTAAGTTCCTCCGCCACTCTAAACCATATTCCCCCTGTAATTCTCTTAACGCCATCTCTTACGAGTAAGTCAGTTTTATTCACCATTTTTTTGTCGCAGTCCTGATACCCGATGAGGTAGATGAGTCCTTGAATGAAGGTCACGTACCGGGAACTGCAGTGTGGAAGCAGTTCGCCGGAGATGGTTTGATAAGAGCCGAAGATCGTGAGTGGTGGGGAGCTTTGGGAGAAGCCTATATCCAGCAGTAAAGAGACAAGCTGATGTTGTGGCTATAGAATTCTATTATTTTACTTACATTGACTCCAACATAAATTTGGTATTAACAAAGCTGATGGTCTATTATCGTATGTCAAAAATGAAACTAACATATTTAACGTATTACTATTCAAACTAAAGCCTAAACAGAAACAGCATAACAAAAGAAAAAGGCCCTTTGACATTATTCTTGACTTTTTCAACTGCAGGTCGTAATAGAAGTGTCCATTTGTTCAAATCAACATCGAGGCCATAAACATAATGTATGGGATAATAACACTCGTTGTTAAACATGAATGAAAATGTGGAAAGTATATGTTTTTCATATAAGTACAGTCGCGTACAGTCGTTGGCCGTGCTGTGTCCAGTAGACTTTAAGAATAACCCCCCCATCTTTAATCATGGGTATTGTAAAAGGCGACCAAGGGATAAAAAGGTTGCTAACACAAGACCTGAGCAACTACACCACCTCTAAAAAAATGGACTCGCCTACCCGTTTGGCCACAGTAGCATTTTAAGACCATACATCCCTCATGTACAAGTACATTCACTGACTTTATTTTTATAGTTTGTATATTTTTGACACATGGAAATGAAATTTGTAAACAAGCAATCATGGTCGTATACTAACTACTCTATAGAAGTAAACAGGTTTTAACCGAACTTTTCTCGAAGCTTGAAACTGGTTCTGGTCTTTCTGGTCTGAGTTAACTGGCATAATATAATACGAATAGCTCGTCATAATATACGAGTATATTGTGCAAAATACGAAAATATAAACCTTAATTCAAATCGAGTGGAATTCGCTATTTGAAAATTTATATAAATTGTTGAATATTCATAAAACAGAAAGAGATGTAGCATGCGTCAATTATGTCATAAAGTGAATTGCACAAAATTTAA
Source organism: Sesia apiformis (assembly GCA_914767545.1). NCBI lineage: Eukaryota > Metazoa > Arthropoda > Insecta > Lepidoptera > Sesiidae > Sesia > Sesia apiformis. The sequence goes on from OU611964.1 coordinate 3,155,489, forward strand.
AATTAAAAACTGAAATAGCAAATGGTGTTTTGTACGGGACTGTATCCAAAGAGAATATTTTATCATCTTTACGGCCAGTTTGCGTGACATTAAAGTTAACTGATGTTTTGTGATTCGGTAACCACGTTCCGTTTTTTATTCTATTATTTATGTGTCATAGAAGAGGCTTTAAAAGATTTACCTACGCATAAATACTACCTTCTTAACTTCCACGTTTTTCTATTGATTGTTAGTAAAAAAATGTTATCAATTAAATCACTGACCTATTCTTGAACATAATTACATAACGTATTAGTAAGTAATTTGAATACAACAAAGTCATCTCTATATTTTGGTACCACAATCTATGACTTTTTGTCAATCTCGAATTGGTACTTGGCGCCTGTGCTCAATTAACATTCAGGTTTATGCTTCATCTGGCGATATTGAACTGTAAAGTGTCTATTGTTTTTGACTTCTTGACTTGACACGTGTAAAATGAACGCCTGTTCAGAGGCGTGGGTCCTACTAATTTATTATTCAAATGTGTCGTCAAGTTATACTTATTATTGTTAGGGGTTTTATCTTTGCAATTTTGATTGGGATATGTATGTATCTACAGATACATATCCCAATTGGTCATGTGATATCGGCCGGTTTGAGAATAGCATTGGCCCATCTGTTTCCGTGGGTATCTTAAAATGCGACTGAGAGATAACAAAGCCGCTATTACAAGCCTTGAGGAACTACATCATCTCGAAAAAGTGGATCCACCAAACCGCTTCGCCAGTGAGTCTATAAGGACATTCAACCCTCATACACAAGAAGATGTACATTAAGAGACCTATATCCAGCAACGGACGATACGGTTAATCATTTATAATACACATAGGTAAAACAATATATGCATATTTTGAATTCATTTCATGATAGATTTGATTTTCATAGACCATAAATATGAAAGTAAGTCCTTCTGTTGATCTCCATGAGTCGTCCCCTTTTCTATGGCACCATAGAATTAAACAGTATTAATTATATTTTTTATTAATATTTACCTACACCTAGTACCTATCTACATGTATTGTAAAAAACAATACAAGACCCGACCGTGACACATTTGACAACCGCACTGGGTCGGATAAGTAAAAATTGCGTCACAAAATCGAAAACGAGCGTCAAAAGTGAATCAGCCATCTCGATTCTGCGAAGCCCATACACCAATTTACAAAATTATTTTTGCAGTCATGTTAACTGCGCATGATCCTTATTGAAAATTACCTGAATGCTAATTTTTAAGGACTTGCGGTTTCGTATTAACAAAGTTGATGTTATCGAGAGGTTTCCCTCTACAAGTATGTCAAGAACTCAATATATCCTGACAATTGTTGGTATGTCTGCTCGTCATAAGTCATTTTTCTACAGTAATTATGTAGGGTTCTCAGAACGTGATCTGGGATTGGCGCCCATTTAAGGAGCAGTTTAATGGCTAAAGGAAAACGAATGGAAATTAATACTCTGCTGTTACATAAAAATGCATGTTCATAAAACTAGGTTCTTAGTTTTGCTCACAAAGACTAAAAATGAGGATACGTATGACGAAATGGCACTTGCAACAGAAGAGATACACTAACATTTATTTCCGGTTTAAATACATGACAATCATGAATGATGAGTTGATCGTGTATCATTTGTCTTGTGTATGAGGGATGTATGGCCTTAAAACGCAACTCAGTCCAAGCAGGTTGGCGAGTCCACTTTTTTAGAGGTGGTGTATTTCCTCAGGGCTTGTGGTAGCCGCTGTGTTATCTCTCAGTCGCCTTTTACGGCACCCATAGGAATAGATGTTAAACTAACTTAAATTAAACAAGCCACTTTATAATTAAGTACATCAGCTTTTACCACGGATTAATTTCTTTGAATCAGATTGCGGTTCTAAAATTGTTTTTAATCACTTTGTCTCATAATACCTATTATATTTTAGAAACTATTGAATAGATGTCAATAAAAATTTCACTAAAACCCACATTATACACTATATCTACATTTATAGTATATAGATATATCTGACACGACAGTGAAAACAACATAAAAATCTGTTGTTTTTTTATTTTATCAAGCTGGTGTTGTAAAAATGAGCGGTGAGCACTTGATGCTTTAAGATTCGAGCATTAAACGATCGTCACAGCGTTACAGTCAAAATATTTTCAATGTTTGATGGTCTTTGATTTTAAAATCTCTAGTCTTAAATAGTTAGGGTTCATTGGCGTGACTTGTTATTGTATTACCTCTAATGGTGATATCATTTAAAAAATTTCGTGTGATTTCGTCAAACAAATTTTAAATTGTCCCTATAGCAAATAAGGTTCATACCTTAAAAGCTATGTATTGTATATTAAATTGGCACAAACATTTATTTAAACTATTTATTAGTCGACCAACTTACACATTCCGTTGAAAAACCCCGGTTCATTCAAAAGTAACACTTACAGCTATTTCTATAACATTTATCAGTGGTAAATAAGTAAATAAACGTTTGTTAGCATTATAAAACTCCTGACTGACCCCAATTTGTCGGTTTTCCTCGTATTTAATAGGAATGGGTGTGAATTATTCCTTTTTGCTGTGTTACTCGATTGCTTCGGGCTGTACAATCGTCGTAATGTTTATTTATTTGTGATTGCAACTTATGATTGCTATGTCCTTACATTTGTCATTGTTCTATTTTACTATACAATTAGTCTGTGTCCACCGCTGGATATACGTGTACGCCTCTTCCAAGGATCACGATTTTCCCATAAAGAGAAATGTAGGAATACTTACTAAAAAAGTACTTAAAAAGAAAATAGAAAGTAAGTGTCATAGAAGAGTGCCGTATCTGAAATATGTGCGTTCATGTTTCGTAATGAAATATGCCAGAGCCATTTCCCATCCTACCACATATGTTCATGCGATATACTATCTCACCCCAGTCTATCCTACACTCTCCTGTTCCTTAGAATAGAAAAGTATAATGAAATAAACGAAGCATCTTATTCCATTGTGGACATTCTCGACTGATGTTGTCATTCTTCGCGAATATCCATGGGCGACAATATCCACTTACCACCAGTTGAACTTTCTCCTAATCCATCACTTTCCTTCTATAAAAAAAGCTTTGCTATGAATGTGTTCAGACTGTCAATGGAGATGGATGAGGATCGAACTTACGATCTATGGATGGCTTGTCACTGTCCAAACGCGCCGCTGCATTTGTATGTATTACCTTGGTACGTGACCGTGTTATAGTGTACTCTGATGCCTTGAAAGATCCACGGAGTTTGATACATACAAACACTTAGTAGTCTGCTCATCATTTATACATATAACTTCTTTTTTTTTTCTTTCTTTTTTATAGATTAGTGGGCGGACGAGAAAGCGGTCCCACGTGATGATAAGTGTTACCGCCGCCCATGGACACCTGCAACACCAGGGGGTATGCGGGCGCGCCGCCGACCTTGCAAAATCCTATTCACAGCTCTCTTGAAGAACCCCATATCGTAGCTTAATGGAAAGACCTCTTGAGGCAGTTCGTTCCACAGCCTACGGGTTCGCGGGTTTTTATGAGCACATTTCACGGTAAGCTACTCCTACTATACAGCTTGTCCTAGTATTGGGCCCAGGGCTTCAATTATTACGTGATAAATAGTTATTAGCAAAATAAACGATTTAATTACCTTTTTGACAATTGACATTAAAAGAAAATAAGGCTGATGGCAGGCGATAGTTGGCAAGGTAGATTTCGCTATTTTCTACACGGGTCTTCTTGTCACATGCTAATTGTCTTATGCATGAGGATGTATAGGTCTTAAAACGAGAGTAGCGGTTGGCGAGTCCACTCTTTTAGACGTGGTATAGTTCCTCGGGGCTTGCGGTAGCTGCTTTGTCATCTTTTACAATATCTACTTGAATAGGTGTGGCGCTATTCTAAACTCGGCCAACACCACACGGGCAAGGCTCATGGTACGGTACGGTAATTCATTTGTCCTACACATTTTTTGTTATTGACACACCCGTTAAGACCCATCAAGCTACATGACTTAAGTACATTTGCCAACCGTCCCGCGAGAACGGGAACATTCCGTTTCTAGGACCATGGATGAGGTGTTCCGCATAAGGTACGCGCGTGACGCTAATTGTCTCGTTATGCAAGATTCCTCGCCTTGTATTTCAAAATCCTTCCATCATCCTTCCATAAATATCTGAAGGCGCTCATATCGTGTTGGATGTTGAGTGTCACTGGGTATCAATGGGTCAATTGATACCTATATATATGTATATACTCAAATAAACCTTCTACTATAGCCGTTTCTACGAGTTCCATGGATATCTATCTAGAAATGAAAAACTTCTTTGTGTCCCGCTTTTTTCAGCTCTATCGATAAATCAAAGATGCGGGAATTCAATTCAAATCAGATTCAAATTCAATTCAAATAGCCACGGGTGGTCAAGCCACGTTGGGGTGTTCAATATTCGCCGCCAAGGCGTCGAAGTGTGAAACTCGCATGACTAAACCTGCGGTCCATGATCGCACTCATTTGCGGATGTCACGCCTGCGCTGCTCGTACATCACGATCTCACGGCGACAGGCTATGATCATTACTAATGCTGTAAGCATGTTACTTTGTTTTTGTCATGAACTTTGAACGTGTTAGTTACATTGCAATTGCAGTGAGAATTAAATACGTTGGTACATACGTACTGTTTCACAGTGCAGATCAACGGATCTATGAGTGCATTCGGTCTAATAAGTTACATCTAACACATGTTCATTATACACACATCGAGCTGGTAATCTATACGTCAAAGGCAGCTAAGTAAGAACATGTCTAAGCCTGTACATTGACTTAATTTAAAAAAAAATGGTGGGTCTCTTCCAAGAGATTTAAATCTAAGACATGTATCTATACAGAAACCAAACCAGTACTTTTTAATTTTTTTGGCTGTATGTTTGTCCGTATGTCTGTTTGTTTGAGCATCACATAAAAACTAATGAACGGATTTTGATCCGGTTTTCACTACTGTATAACTACCTATCCAGAAGGAAAACTGGCATATGTGTCATCTTTACATGACATAAGGAAGTTGAGAAGTTAGAAAAGAAATTACAAAAATGACTTAATAGAATTACTCAAAAACTACAGGATGGATTTTCATCCGTGAAATCCATCATGTAGGTGCTTTTACAGGTGTTAAAAATCTTCTACGGCTGCATAGTCCACGCGAGCGAAGCCGCAGATAGAAGCTAGTAATATATAAAAATGTTATTTTACAGGAAAGCAGTTTCGTTATTAATTTATTTCTTTTCACGATGAAAATAAAATAAGTGAAATTACATACCATAGACCATACCATCAGCTCGTGTCTCTCCACTGTTGGCTATAGGTTTCTCCCAAGGACCACCACCACACACAGCCTTCAATTCTTCTCATCCACCCACTACCGGCGACTTTCCTCAAGTCGTCAGTCCACCTGGGCGGAGGACGTCCCCCGCTACGTTGAGCAGTACGCGGTCTCCATTCGAGGACTCGCCTCCCATCGGTTATCGGTCCTGCGGCATATATGGCCTCCCCACTGCCACTTCAGCTTACTGATTCTTTGAGCTACGAGCATGCCGGGAACTTTAGTTCTCCGTCGAATTTCCTCGTTATGGATGTTATCCAGCGAAGAAACTCGGAGCACAGCTCTTTCCATCGCACATCACGTTTCGGCACCAAACCTCATTACGGGCAGGACTCATATATTATACTCATTATATTAGGCATTATACTCGTTGGTCTTTTGTATAATTTGTCGCAATGTGTCAATGTAGTCTACAGTGCTGTAGCCTCTTCGAAACCCAGCCTATTTCGGAGGTTCGTAGTAACTCTTGAAAACAGCTTATATATGTAGCTTAGGAGTGAGATCGGCCAATAGTTCTTCAATGGTGTCTTGTCTCCTATTTTGAAGAACAAAACAATTACACTTCTGTTCCACGCTTCGGGTGTGATGCCATTGCAGTTAGAGAACACTACATTAATTGTAAAGGAAAAGACATACTCATACATACTATATTGAACATGATCCATTTTGTGGATTTCGGTCATTTGTACTACCTATATCCCTTTTATTTATCTCTATCCTAAGGTTGCCTGGAAGAGATCACCTTAGCGATAAGGTCGCCTGTTGTATTCTGTCATTTATTATTTGTGCACATGTAATAACTATTTGTATGCAATAAAGAGTATTTATTATTTTTATTATTATTATATTTTACTAACATAGATTTTAAGTTTCTACTAACAATTACTATGCTCTGAAATAAATGAATTATGGGAATTATTATTCAAAAAATGGTCTTAAACCTTCTCGTCTCTCCCTCGATAAGGCAAAATGAGGAAGAGACGGTATAACCCAGAACCCCTGGTGAAAGCACAGTAGGCCGGAGTTCAGGACCCTAGTATGATACCCTAGTACTCTAGTAGAAGTATGATTAGTCGATTTTATAACATATTTGCTCGGTCAAAGTTTACTATGATCGTAATCTACAAACATTACTTTATGTGGGTGATTATTTCTCTAAGGTATGTGTAAACGTCATTATTAAGTAATTATGGGTTGGAAAAATGTTTAAATGCTACTCCATCGATTAAATGGCATGGGCAAACATGTCAATTATCGATTTGTGTACCTATTTATTATTTTTGAGACGTTGGTAGACGACAATAGATTGTTGGTTCCATAAACTGAAACCATTAAAATGTCTGCGAGTAAGTTTTAATCACATTAAAATACAATAGTTTAATGAGATTTTTTATTTTTTTTTATCCAATATAAGTAGGTACGTCTTTACGTAAGTATGATAAAAGCGAGTTATGTCAGAGCCCATTCCCGTCTTCTCCTATCCTATTCCTCCCTATTTTCCCAATCCTTTCTTCAAATTCATTTCTAAATCTTCAGCGCATCCTGGGGCGGGTCGAAGTTCGTCATTCCGTACTGATGTTGGCATGACCCGCTATATCCATAGATAACAGTAACAGTGGTAACAGTATTCGTTCGTCCGTCACTTACTTAAACCTATCCATAAAAAAACCTATTTAAAACTTTTATTTTTCTTTTCAAATAAATAATTTTATCTAGTGTACCTATATATATGAGCTTGAGATAGAAAGACATTTGAATTTTTAATAAGAAGCTACACACTTGTAATAGAACTCGTCATTAGATAAAATCTGTCCACTTTATAAACGGATACTTAAATAAAAAATACTAGACTAGTCTTTTTTAGATAAACCTTTAAATCCTGTGCAAATTCTTGTTTTATCTCGTTAACATATTAATTAGCGTAGGTATATTAAAAAACTGGCTGAATTCCGTCTGGTCGGTGTTTCCAGTATGTTCTTGTTTCAACTTTTACACTAATTTATCTTAAATAAAAAAAACAAACAATCGCTCAGGTTAAAGATTTCTTTAGAAACCCAAACATAGCGCCTGTCCATTTGCAAATGGACATAGGCAGCAGATAGTTTAGTTTGCTGAAAATGAAAGATTTTTTTATTTTGTATCCTGTTAGAGAAATTGTTTATCTGAAAAAATGTCCGGGTTTTATTCCAAAAGTCTGATGATGATTTTATTAGTGTCAGCCCTACTCGTAAATGTGTGTTGTGAATGAATAAAACTGGTCTATCACCGCTATTGAAATCTAAATAATTAAAGAATGTAGTTTAGATTTCTATGGTCACCGCTCATCACTTCTTGTTCGTCCGTAGTGATAATTAGCAACGTAACGTCAGCCCTGTTATTGTCCATTGTTGGACATGGGCCCTCTTGCACATTGTTTTATGCATGAGGGATGTATGGTATTAAAACGCCACGTTGGTAAAGCGGGTTGCCGAGTCCACTGTAATCACCACCTCCGAACGACGGCGACGGCTTCATTATCCCTTTTACGGCATCCACGATAAGGGATGGGGTATTCTAAAAGCAACCACTTGATATTGTTAATGTTTTTTTTTTATATTTGTTAATAAAATTTAGAATGAAATGACTTACTGCGCTTTCGTCACCTTACATACAGTGTGTAGTGTATGTAAGATTCAAATCATTATGTTTTAAAGACGTACAAAACGGGAACAACCCGATGTCCATGTGTCAACACTTGATCGCAATGGCCGAAATCGCTCAACCATCTTTGAATCGGCTGTATCGAATTAAAAACCCGTCGGACAGGGTTTTGCAATTATTTCACCAACTTTCGTAAAAGTCAAAGATATTTTTGTGAATGCAATATAAAGACATGTCTTGTAACATTAAACTGAAATAATTTTCGATTATAGTCTAGCTGCTAAGTTTAGTTTAGTTTACTACTAGTTTGGGCGAAGGTAATTGATATTAATTTGTTATTTCTGAAACTTGTCTAGTTCTATTTCTGTTATTATTCCGTATATTACCATACCATGCCATCAACCTATGTCTCTCCTCTGCTAAGTATAGGCTTTTCTCAAGACTTGTCACCACACGATCTTCGGCTCGTCTCGTCCAACCATTGCTGAACATCTTCAAGTGGTCGAGTCCGTCCACATAGTCGGATGGCGTTCCACACCGCACACATACCTATATTATACCATACATTGTACCTGTCAATTTAATTTTATGCGATTATACGAGTAAATCTACACATACAAAAGAAATAATAAGGGAAACGAAAGTAGGTATCAATTGTTATATACATAGATGTTAAAATATATAAATATTTCTATTAGTTATGGATGTAGGATTAGTGATATACTCTACTCGACAAGGGGATCAGGTGGCGACCTACCAATCGAAACCCGCAAATATTCCCAGGTTCATCAACCTGTCTAACTTTGTAATGAATTTCGAAAATTCTTTTCAATATTGATTTTTATGATTTTTTCTAGTTTTATGAGCATATCAATTTCAGGAACAGTTGTCTGCCACGAATACCATGAACTTCATTAATTTTCCGTCGTCAACTTTTCAATATTTTCCATTGTAAATTGTCACTAATAAAGTAATTTTATTGTTTCTTCAAAGTAGACGACATGATAACGGTAAAACTCATAAAATTAAACGATACGACATAAAACCACTCGTAAATGGTAAACCATTACGGCAAGGACGACAACTTAGTGTGTGAATTGTTATTTCTAATGTAAACATACCTACGGAAAATCGAAACGGTTGACTGTATTGACAGGTCCGGTGATATGGCATGTCTGCGTGAGTTGCCTACGTGACCTTGAAACGCGAATGCAATGTTAGCCAACATTTTCTACACATTTCAAACACTTGTGTTTTTTTGGAAGAGAGTTTTTAGGAAGATTTAATTATTGCACAGATCACTGCTTTCGAATTACGGTAAAATTTCAATACACCTCGACTAAGGGTGACCAACTGAATGAAAAACAACAATTAGAAACAACAGGGCGTATTTATGTTGGATTGAAATTATATTTGTAAGAGAAATATTGTAGTTTGGGTGTATATCTTGGTTAAGTCCGAAGATAAGAAGTAAATCACTTAAGTAGTAGGTACACCCAAACCAAAATTATAACGGTATATACCAGAGGTGGCCAACTTGTTTAAAACATTGTTCTACTTAAAAAAAATCTGACTTCTAGCGATCGACTTAATTGTGCTTTAGTGGGATGATTAAAACAATGATTAGATAGTTTTTATATTATTTATTAATACGTAAAATTAATATCAATAGGTAACAAAAAATTATGAGAAATTTGTGTTGTGCTTTCATTTCTTCTGTCAAATTAACAAAATCAGGACTATGATTCGATAATATTGTCAACCTTGAAGAAAATTTTGATACCGGGTCAAAAATTTTAATTTCCTTTCGCGATCGACCGCTGTGTCTTTGGCGATCGACCGGTCGATCGCGATCGACTTGTTGGCCACCCCTAGTACCTATATACTTTGAAAAAATCCATTTGTATTCATATAAACTGCATAGCGTTGGTTAACGATTATAAAACTATAATTTTTGTCAGAACTCTTGAGAGCAATGCAATCAGTCCTTTCAGAATCCACTGCAGGATGTGGGCCTCCTCATGCACATTGTCTTGTGCATACAGGATATATGGCCTTAAAACGCCATGCTGGCCAAATGGGTTGGCGAGCTTTGCTATCCCTTAATTGTCTCTTACCATACCCACGAGAAGAGGGCGACTAAGGGATAGCAAGCCTGCTACCATACCCACCACGAGAAGAGATAGGGTACCTACTTTTTTTTTCCTAAAACTTACCAAAAATAGCGAAATTTCGATTCCGACTTGCACAGCCATCAGCGGTTAAAATTTTTGTGGCTCTAGTGGCCTTTCAAGGCATGCAATATTACGTTTTTCACGAAGATTTTCTTGATAAGGGCTCTTTTTTATATGTGTCATTCTACTGTTTTCATAATCAGCCCGCTGCAGTGGACTGCTGAATTGTGGCCTCTTCTTGTGCACTTTATTTTTGTTGGCCATTTTTGTTCACTTCATGCAGCGCTGACGACATCGTCGCGCCACCGGGCCAGTGATCTATCGGATGATATCGGATGATCGGACCAAATATTTACTTATTTATTTAAACATAACAGAAGGTACGTTACAGTCATAAAAACCAATGAGCACATTCTTCATAACGATTTTACATAGCATATCTGCTCATAACCAGCTCATTTGATAAAAAAAAAACACGTGTCATTAAGCCTCGTTTTATAAAAACCAGTGCATACAATCTTTATAACGATTTCTCTGAGGTTTCCACAGCATACCTATTCAGAAACCTCTCATTTGACGGAATTCAGTAACAAAAGGCGTCCAGTGGTCCCATCTAGCCTTTGAATGCCACTTCTTTACGTCATCGGTCTATATAGCCCGGAGACGTGAGACGTTCCACGTAGAAAAAATGAAGTAATACTTTCTTTTATGTGGACACATAAAATCATATTGTAGATAAGAGACTCGATTTTTGAAAATCTTCGTAAGGCTTTAAAATGTAGGTAGGAGGTAGGAGTCGTAGGCGTGTCACTAGCATTTTACCCGAAGTGTATTTAATGATATACGAGATAATAATGAACTGTGAAACAAAAAAATATTGATTATGGAGTATCTGTTAACATAATTATACTGTTGACAAGTTGATTTACATAAAATATAATGATTGAAAATATAATTTGATTTTAATCTAGTGGGTATTGCTTTAAAAGCGCCGTCTGCAATAAACGCTATCTTTGAATAATTTTAATAAATTGGTTGCTGTTTCAGTAAGAATATAATGAAAGCTCAATTAAGGATCATGGCCAAAAAAAGATTACAACGTATAAAATAAAGTAAAAGTAAATTATTTTCGTTACAGTAAGCACATTTGAAATCGTGACGTTTCCAATGTGCTATCGAAATAAATTGTTTTTGTTTTTTATAACTTATATGTGAAAAATGGTTTAGATTGTATACATATTCACACTCACCTACCTTAATGTGTAACATTTTATGTACAATTGTTTGTTACTCCCAATAAATTAAAAAAAAGAGTCATTCATATTTGTCGCAAGACCGATTACCGATGCGATAGACGAGTCAAACTTAGCATTTTTTTACGTTATAGTTTTACAATAATAAATAAATAAACAGAACGTCGTAAAACTATCAATAGATTTAATATATTAAACGTTTTTCTAACGTTATTATAGGTGTTGGATGTGGGCCAAGTGGCGCTCGATGCCCATCAAACCGACATAATTTATTATAATTACCAAAATTCATGTGTATCCTAGATATACATAAATTATTGGAATATTTTTTGATTTTTTGTTCCAGATAACGTAATCTATTATCATAACACCAAATAGTTATAACAACAGCTTGTGTCCCATTCGGGGTGTTCATATTAAAGTACTCGTATGTCTATATCGATCAGCTGCAATTTGTGTACACCGTAACTTATAAAACACTTATATAAATTTTAAGAACAGTCCACTACAGTATTATCAATACGTTTCAATTGAACATTTTAATAAATAAGGTGAAGTGAAACAAACATTAATGATTTTAGAGGAAATACCTAAAAAATATTCAGATTGACATTATTTTTCCTGTTTAAATGTGCTTGTAGTAACTGATAACAAGTCGTCAAAGTTTATTTTAAGAAATCAAAGTATACTAAAGAACTATGAAAAATTGCCAGCGAGCAACATTTAGTTTGTCTTGGTTGTATTTAGAAACAATCGTCTGAATATTCTGTATGTAGCTACAAAGAAACTATATTCTCATTATTACATTGTCACTTACTTGAGAACTTAAAAGCTGACATAATAAAAGATAAATAGTCGTGAACAAATGCTACACAATCAACGTTTCAATTACAATAATTAAAACTTAAAATAATTATAATTTTAGTAATATTAATATTAATTAGTAAGTATATTATTCGAGAATAGGTCTTGAATAATATATTTAGCTAATCTGGACTTAAATACGTTAAAAGAAGAAATATTTATTAAATCAGAGATTAGATTATTATTTATTCATTTATTTCATGTTTAAGACATTTACATATATAATTGTGCACCCCCATGCATGATAGTTTCGAGAGATATTATAATTAATTATTTCAAATTAATATCTATACATTAGTCACTTATTTTGATAGATTTTTTTTAATTCACTTTGTGATTGTGACTTTCAGAATGGATGTATAAAAAAATTTCTTCTTCTTTTAAGGAACTTTATAACCTTGGCACATATCAGTTCCATCGTACCCTAAATTTACATTATACTACATTATGGTAGGTATCAATAAATCAGGCCTAGTGAAGACGAATCTGTACAAACTAAATGCTGCTCGTGAATAAGGTTCTCCTAGTATCATAGGGAGCATAGAAACATTATTCCTGTTCAGATCGAACCCTCACTGAGGCCTCCCGTTCCTGTTGATTCCGCACACATTCCACCCACCCCTACATAATTATTCTTGGGAATTTCGTATAGATTTCATTTGATTTGTATTTGGATACTAATTATAAGTGTAAATTGTGTAACGCGATGCAATGCAAACCCTTTCGGTATCCACTGCCGGACATGGGCTTCCTCGTGCACATTGTTTTGTGCATGGGGGCTGTATGGCTTTAAAATGTCACGCTGGCCAAGTGGGTCGGCGGGTCCACTCTTTCAGAAGTGGTGTATTTTTTTTTTTTTTATAGATTAGTGGGCGGATGAGCAAGCGGTCCCACGTGATGGTAAGTGTTACCGCCGCCCATGGGCACCTGCAACACCAGGGGGTATGCGGGCGCGCCGCCGACCTTGCAAAATCCTATTCACAGCTCTCTTGAAGAACCCCATATCGTAGCTCAATGGAAAGACCTCTTGAGGCAGTTCGTTCACAGAGGTTAAGATAGCCACTTTGTTAAATAATTATTAATTTGTTACAATAATAAATTATTAATAGTAAATAATAATTACTTGAATATATAAATCACTCGGGCGGCATATATTGAAAACGTTGTACAGAAACGCTTGTAATACAGAAGAAAGATTCACTTTCCAAACTATGACATCATTCTCCTTGGCAGTGACTGTAGTTGACCTTGCGTTGCGTCTACACATTTATTTTGTATATAAGTATATAATTTTAATAATATCACACTTTTATTTTTATTTGGTGTAGGTATATATATCTGTATATATGTTTCACATATAATCTTGATTTTATTTGAAACTGTTACTAAATGTCCGAGTTTTATTGATTTTTTTTTAAGTTTATTTATAAAGATATCGCTACATGTTATTTATTTTAAAGAGCAACAGTTCCTATACTACTATAATAGTCAATAGCAACAAAAAGGTCATTAAATAATAGCAACAAATATCAATTATTATTGCTAGCACATTGTTGCTTTTAATCAATAACAACAGAAAGTATTAAGCAGATAATTATTTATACCGAAATATACTGTTACAATACTTGCAAAACATTATAATTGTGAGACACTATTAAAACCACAAGAAACTGATTCTATTTGTACAAATCACAAAATATTTCTAATTCGGTACAAGGCGATGATAAAATAATTCTAGCAGCTCCCACGTCTGTATCTTGTTTCGATTGTGTTACTAACCCTTTGAAGAAATTGACTGTTGATGTAGACTTCTGCAGAGAAGCCTTCGTATAACATATAATTATTGTCATAAAGAGCCATTAAATTGTGAGAATTACGAAGTAATAGACACAGGCGCTCGCCATAAGTTAATGTGTGGTTTTAGTATGGACGGGAGATGTTGCAGAATGCCTTAAAATGTATTTTTATATTTATATATAGAAGTTGGCGGACGAGCAAGCGGTCTCACGTGATAAGTGTTACTGCCGCCCATGGACACCTGCAACACCAGGGGGCATGCGGGTGCGCCGCCGACCTTGCAAAATCCTATTCACAGCCTTCTTGAAGAACCCCATATCGTAGCTTAACGGAAAGACTTCTCGAGGCAGTTCGTTCCACAGCGTTCCACGTTCGTTACGGGATCGCGGTATAAAATGATTTTTGGACCGAACAGTACGCGACACCTCCGTATCGAGGTGTCGTATTTCTAATGTGAGAGTATTTAATAGAATTTTAGCAGAACCCCAATCTAAGGCTGCTATACAGATTGTTTATGCAGTAATGCCTTATTTCTGCATAAACAACTTTTTCCCTTACTTTTAGTGTTATAGTTCCTCAGAGCTTGTGGTATAGTATACTCAACGAGACATATGCTTTGCATCTGTGTGAGTGGGTGCCGAACTGTCCAATCTAATTGACGAAATGGTGCGCACTCTACACCATCGGTGTGCACTCACACAAACAAAAAGCTCATGTCTCGTTGAGTTTATTGTAGCGGCGTTGTGGTGGAGGTTTATTGGCATACGTTTACTTAAGTAAACGATTCCTTTTAGGCTACAGAATACTGTGGTATTGGGGACAAATCAGGACAAATACCGAATTAGGTACAAGTTGTCCCTAATACCACAGTATTCTGTAGCCTAAAAGGAATCGCTTTTCAAAATAAATAATTTTGAAGTTGAAGTAATTGAGACTTTCCTGTACGAAGTCACGTATATACTAGATTTATAAGAAAACGTGTGACGAATTAGTAATGACGATTTAACATTGACACACTCGAACGCTTATCCAGAAAGTTTACATTACAACATGCCTTATAGTCAACTAAACAGATATCATAATTCTTTGTATGAAGTATCCGAGTTACGTGTTACAGTATTTATTGATGACGTATTTAACAGGACAAATAAAGTGAGGCCTTAGGGAAACACTATTACCGCATACTGTTTATATTTATCTCACGATACTGTGAATTCGATGTCACCGCTCAGTGTAGGGTGAACACAGTTTAATATATTCTTAGGACATACTTTAAATTTTTTATTTATTTAGGTTCCAAAATTCGCTACTTAGTAATTTACTTAAGGTACATCCTTTACTATCTTCATAAAATAGATGTAGCCTTCATCAACTATGTTAAATAGATATTTTTTTCACTAAACTTAGATCTTAGTACTTGTGTCTCTAATTTTTTATTCGATTGTACATAATATTATAATGAATAACTAATGGGTAAATTTTTTGTTTTTTTTTTTTGTAGAAAAAAGGCGGTTGACGAGCATACAGTCCATCTGATAGTAAGTAGATACCGTCGTCCATAGACATTCGCGATACATGCCAACATCAGTCCTGAATGATAAACGTTGGCACGCCCGCGGATGCGTTGCCCACCTTTGCAGTTTAAGGAATGGATTGGGAGAAAGGCTTTAATGTATGATTTTCTCGATACGCATTTTTTTTATTTCGAACTTTAGAATTTTGTTCTCTGAATAATCTTTATCTAACCAGTCGTTTTCTTTAAGTTATGCGGTCAGACATCTATAGTTTCCAAATCTGCCCATTACTCTAATGCCACCTAGACAGGCAGTTTTGGAACAAAGGGGGCAGATGGGCCCTTGTTGCTTGGGCGTTTACAATTCATATTAGAAACTCCTGCAATATGAATGTTCATGGTCACCATATAGATGGCGGCAGCGCCGCGCCGGTCTATCCCGAAACTTGGGCCAAGATATACACTGCGCGTCAAAGATCACTAATAGTCAGTTGCGCGTGCACACTCTTAGCGGGGGCGTTCAAACAAAATACAATTTCTTTTATATATTCAACGTACTCTGAAATAGTTGTGAGTTCATATTTAAATTAAAATAAAGTGCTGTGATAAATTATAGTGTTTTGATCCGTGGTTTTTTTGTGGATAAAGGTAAAGTTTATTTATGTTTTTTTTATTTCTTGAGATTCTATAAGCCTATTATTTTTTTGATTGATTAATTAGCGTTCTATTTTCTTTCGTAAATAAAGATTTTTTATACGCGTGTTATTAGGAATACATTTTCGGTTATTATGTATAAACCTGTTTTTCGTCCGTTCTGTGTTATAGGGCTTTAAATTTTTTTTTTATATATTTAGCTCGTAATCTGAATATCCAATCGGTCAACCGTTAAACATAGTGCCTATAATTTATATTATAACTTATATTATAATTCATAGGTAGTTATAACATTTGAAACTTTTCAACCAGAAATTAACTCTTAACATCACTTTAAACACTTATTGAGTTTTTGAAACTAAATTAAGTATTTTCTTAACCTCATCTTCTATAAAAACTTTATACTAAAGTATGTATAAATAATTGCAATAAATACAGTTTGTTTAAATATTATCCAAAAACAAACTACCGATGCTAAATTAAAATTAGCTCAAAATTAGCTAATTTTATATATGCACATATTTTATATATTTTTTTACAAAAAAAGTATTTAATTCATTACAAATGATGAAATGGAGATGCTAAAGCGTTTATACCCGTATTGTATAAGATAAACCCCACAATGACTTAAATACAATAATTGTGCATGAGTTGATAACTCGAGATATACAAAATTTTAAATAAGTATAATACTTTGTATCACAATTAATTTACAATAATAAAAAATACATCTTTCCACATCCGATAGCTCAGAGAATAGATTATATATGGTTGATATTAAAAGCGAAAACTCAAACATTAAACTTTTAAACTGTGCCCCTGGAAACAGGTGAGTTTAGCTTATCAACTTACTCTAGCCATGTACGGATAGATATCATGAAATTTAATACAATATTTGGCATTATCTGAATTTGTTATCAAAAGAGTTAATGGTCGAAGTCAGACACAGAATTAATTTTAATTAAGCCTAATATTATTGATACAGACAAACGATTATGAAATTTAGTTCCAATAAAATAAGTTCTATTCCATCTTTCAAATAGAACTTCTGTCTCTTTTTCTCTTAAGAAAGAGAGGGAAAAGAGAAAATTTAAAAGTTATGATAACTGAATTTATTTTTAAAGTTAGTAGATATTAAGTGACCGTTACGTACCTACCTAGTATGTATAACTTTTTTCTTAGCCTGGCCTGATATGCATATGCAAAGATTGTATATAAATCTTCATATGAAAAACTTTCATTATTAAGCATAGAGAATTCTTATCTGTTGTTTAAAGCATGCATATGGCCAATGCTATTTTTTTGCAATACATGTAATGCACTTGCGACAATTTTGTACATTTTCACATATGTAAGTTTGGTAATGTTTGTTTATTCAAAATTGTTTTAAAAATAACCATGTAAAGTGATTAGACACTAAAATTAAACTTATTGGGCAGACTCTAAAATTTTCAATTTTTGATAATAATTTTTATTTTACAATAGACGTAACCGTACGAACATAACAGACTATCGATTTTGGCACGTGTGCTCGCCATAAAATATTATTCACACCGGTTACACCACATACATAATTGTATAACACAAGCTTACGATTTTGCATCGATGCATTAATAGAACCACCTTGAATCGATGCAATCATCGATAATAAGATATCTGCACACGGTACTATAATATCGAAAGGGACAATGAAACTTTAAATTAAAGCTGGTGATCATACGTGAAAGACTCCGCCAGACGCTACTATGACACAGTCCCTCGCCATCCCTACTCCCTAATAGTTGACAGCCTATCTTATATCCCCGACAGGAATGCCCCTCCCGGCTACAGTCGTTCTCGGCACGTCCTAGACGACCCCGACGACCTAATTACCGCTGCCAATGCGGTTCTTACACTACACTCTACACAGGTACACCGTCGCCACCGGCGGAGACGAGTACGTCCCCTTCGCTACACCGTCAACACACACCGACCTTCAGTCCACACTTTTAAGAGGGATCGGCAAGTGCCCGGGCACTTCTCATTGACTTGCGTCCCGTAGAGCCACAAAAATTTAGTCATTCCAAACAAATAACTAAGTATCGTATTTGATTACTAGCTCTTGCCTGTGACTTCGTTCACGTGATCTACATGAATAGTAGCCCACATGTTAATTCGAATTACAGTCTATTTGCCAAGTTTCAACGAAATCGGTCAATAACACATTTTTAATTTTATTAAGATAAATTTCGATGATGTCGAAATTAAACTCTTGATTCGAATATAAACTATATGTTGCCGTCTCTACCAATTAAAAAAAAATTTGCAATTTTCTGTACATAAATTATGTTAGGTATCTGATTAGGATCTTTTGTGTAGGTAAATATTTTATTTATAACAGCTTAATTTGAGACCGTATAATACATAACAAATAAATTAAGGAACTTTGTAAAAAGTTTTAATATAAAATATATTTAATAAAATATAGAATATCTTCAGTCTTCTAGTCTTCAGTATGTAATGTCGCCTGATTCGAATATTTTCAAATGAAACATGACTATAGAATAATTATATTCTTTTAAAACACGCCTCAGACTAATTGGAATAAAGAAAAACGTTTATTCATTCGGCCCCCGAAACTGTCTCTAGCTTTATCAATTAGGAACTCACAAACTTAATTCTAATAGCCTAATCACATTAGTATCATATAGTTCTTTAACAAAATTATGTTAAGTCAGCCAAAGAAAAGAAAAATTGTCGAATAATCTAAAAATTTACTTGCAGGTAAAAATGGCGGACCCATTAAAAGTTGATGTTGTTCATTTCTACCCCAAGGAGAATGCTCAGCCACATAATACGCTAAAGTAAGTTCTATCTGTTTCTACTTTTTTCTCAATCAATAAAATGTCATAGCTTCGTAGAAAAACGTGGGGTTCGCGATATAAAGTATCTTAAAGATCGCACTGTACGCGAGGAAGGAAATC
This sequence comes from Sesia apiformis, assembly GCA_914767545.1. Lineage (NCBI taxonomy): Eukaryota > Metazoa > Arthropoda > Insecta > Lepidoptera > Sesiidae > Sesia > Sesia apiformis. The sequence continues at coordinate 3,174,765 of OU611964.1, forward strand.
AAAGAACACTTTCTTTGATGCGGGTGAACCGCCCTTCGCTGAACTCAGAGGTGCGATTACATAATTGACATCAGATTGAACAACTCTTCGGAACATTCCCCATTATAATACATGAGATGGAAAACGCAGATAGATGCGACAACTCCCTGGATGCTGAGTGGTTCTAAACCGCCTTTGTGTGGGAACGTTTACAGTTCAAACAGAATGTCATCGAGCAGAGTCAAATAGGTCTAGATTCTAGATGGTATTGCGGTGCCCCGGACCAGAGGTGTGACCAGATATCCATGTCTAACTAACTTGAAATTTATTGAAGTGTTGTTCCGTACGAATCTTGGGCATGGGCGTAGCCACGGTGGGGCAGGTTGGGGCACTTGCCCCTCCCCCACTCCTGGCATAGAGAAGAAGAAATAACAGACTTTCTGCATTACACTTTCTGTCTGCATTTAATTTAACAGACACAATTTAAATTATAAGAAAATTGTTTGCTTTGCCCCACCCTGGATAAAATCTTGACTACGCCCTTGCTTCTATTCTCTTAGTTTTGTATTGAATGTTACTATAATTATTATGTTTCTTTTTATAGATATGAAGTGGTGAACGACGAGAGCCCATCAGCGACCATCGTCCGCCGCGGTCAACCTTTCAACGGCGTGGTGCGGTTCGACAGGCCCTATGATGAGAGCAATGATCTAGTACAGCTCGTGTTTACGCTTGGTAAGAATAATTCTTTTGTATAGAAGAAATGGTATAGTAGATAACATATACAAGTTAAAGAGGTAATTCCTTTTAATGGAAAATGTGACAGTTGGCCCACCTATTGATAAGTGATCAATGCCGTTCATGGCGGTATATGCTGCCGGTATGCATGCCGGTAATGCCGGTAACCACCGGAACCTATTCAGAGTTATCTTGAACAGTTCCTTCAAATAGTTTAAAGATCTCAGCTTAGTAACAAGCGCCAGTATGGAATGGATTTGTTTGCATTAGCGTGTTGTCTGTTGTCTTTAAATCTGGTAAATGGCCATTTCAGAACAGTACCGTTTCAGCTAAATGATTTTAGCACCAATAAGTGACTTGGCTGGATACATCTGTCGCATGCATCCAAAAACGTGAACGAAAATCGTTATCGAGTGAATGCCACAGAATGGACAACGAAAAGACAGACCGAAATAGAGATGCATATCACAGACTTGGCAAAGCACAGCATTTGTCGGGACGGTGTGGTATAAAAGAGTGGAGGCGTTTGCCCAATAGTGGGACACAACTCCAGACTAAATAAAAAATATATAGCCATTGTCTTTTATCTGGTGAATTTTCTATGTTAGGACATCTGTGACAGATTCTTAATATATAGCCATTGTCTTTTATCTGGTAAATTTTCTATGTTAGGACATCTGTGACAGATTCTTAATATATAGCCATTGTATTTTATCTGGTAAATTTTCTATGTTAGGACATCTGTGACAGATTCTTAATATATAGCCATTGTCTTTTATCTGGTGAATTTTCTATGTTAGGACATCTGTGACAGATTCTTAATATATAGCCATTGTCTTTTATCTGGTAAATTTTCTAAGTTAGGACATCTGTGACAGATTCTTAATATATAGCCATTGTCTTTTATCTGGTAAATTTTCTATGTTAGGACATCTGTGACAGATTCTTAATATATAGCCATTGTCTTTTATCTGGTAAATTTTCTATGTTAGGACATCTGTGACAGATTCTTAATATATAGCCATTGTCTTTTATCTGGTAAACTTTCTATGTTAGGACATCTGTGACAGATTCTTAATATATAGCCATTGTTTTTTATCTGGTAAATTTTCTAAATTAGGACATCTGTGACAGATTCTTAATTTTATTTGGTTATTTTTTATGGAACTCTCAAATTAGAATCAATTTCCGTAAAAGAAAAAAAAATCATCGGTAACCTTAACGTCTAATCATCTTACCATCTTTACGCTGCATGTCCACCTAACCTGTTTTTCCATAAAAAAAAACTAGAACCCTATTACATTCCAAAAATGGTAAACTCAGTGTAATTCCGTGTTGGTTAATTCAGTTGACGTTGATTGTATCCAACCATATTTTTCGTCACTACCTTCATGATCAGTATTTATAACGTTCTTAAAAGATATATTCAAAGATATTCAACTAAGTATTTATATATGATAAGAATCACTTGCATCATTGTGTGAAGTGCAAATTACACACTAGTAAATGTTTTATTTTGCTTCTAAGGAATCTTTAATGATGTTTTAATAAGTGGTAACCATTTGCACATGCGCAGCATACTTAAATTATGTTCTTAGGTCTTTCTATAATCTTGTGTAACATGAATTAATTACTCACGATTACTTCTAATAAAACTTCGTTTATACCACAGTCCGCACTGGGCTCGCGTGGTGGTTTATGGGTCGAAAATCACTATCGTGGTTACGAGCGGAGATTTCTGCCCTATTTAAAGGGGAGAGTGCACGCAGCAATCCAACAGCCGCTGGGCGCATTCGACTGGCCACGTTACCCCTCTCTCATAGAAGACTACCGTTGATTCTCCAATCCATCGATGGCTAAGACACCTTCGGGGATCGAAATTGGATATAACTAGTCTGGCCATAAATACTGTTACATAAAGACTTTTCTTTTTTTTTCAACTTTTTAATTATTTTGAAATTTGGAACGCGTTTATTATTTTTAAAAGTTCTTTCGATTTCGCGCCATTTCACAAATTTTTTCGTGTTCATTATCAAATTACAATATGGAATGGGGTGTTAAAGAAAATAGGATTGCAGTGATCGCCTTGCACAAAGTGGGTATGGAGCCGTCGGTCATATTCCAGACACTTCAAAAGCTTGGTATCATCCGTATGTTCGTATATCGACTATCAACAGATACAACAACACTTCCTCTGCCGAAGACCATAAAAGATCGGGGCGGCCGCGTGCTGTTAGAACTACACAGGCTGTTAATGCTGTTAAACCCAGAATTCGTCGAAATCCCATTAGGAAGCAAAAAATCTTATCGCGAGAAATGAAGATTCCCGCTAGGACTCTGTCGCGTATTATAAAACAAGACCTGAAGCTCGATGCTTATCGTCGATATACAGGACAGCCCTAAATCAATCTTTACAATTAAAGAGAATGGATCGATCAAAACGCCTTCTGTCGCGATACGCAGGTGAAGGGCACAGAAATATCCTCTTTACCGATGAAAAAATTTTCACGATTGAAAAGCACTACAATAAGCAAAATGATAAAGTGTACGCTCACAGTTCTAAAGAAGCTGCTCAAGTGGTCGGAAAGGTACAACGTGGTCATCATCCTGCGTCAGTGATGGTTTGGTGGGGCGTGTCTTATCAAGGCGTCACAAAGCTACATTTTTGTGAAAAAGGAGTGAAAACTTCAGCCAAAGTGTATCAAGAGACAGTCTTGGATCGTGTTGTGAAACCCCTCAGCAATACACTTTTTAAAAATGTACCGTGGACTTTCCAGCAGGACTCTGCACCTGGTCACAAGGCACGAACTACCCAAGCCTGGCTTGAAACCAACGTTCCGGACTTTATAAGAGCTGAAGACTGGCCCTCATCTAGCCCAGACCTCAACCCTTTAGACTACAAATTGTGGTCAGTTTTAGAGGACATGGCTTGCTCTAAACGACACGGCGACATTGAGTCTCTTAAAAAATCTCTGGAGCAAGCAGTGGCGAAATTTCCCATGGAAACAGTGCGTAAATTCATAGATTCGTGGCCAGACAGATTAAAGGCCTGTATAAAAGCCAAAGGTGGCCATTTTGAATAGAATATTGTTTTTATTTTTTGCTGAGACTTTAATAAATATGTACATATAAGTTTTAGTAATATTACATTACTTCATTAAAAAAAAATTGCATTTTCATTTGTAACAGAACTTATGGCCGGACTATGTATAGTTGCAAAGCCATTTGCATAGTTGCGTTATATGGTTACATACATTTTGTATGTTACATTTTTCTACATTATGTTATGTAAACACATTCAGTGTTAACAGTACGTACACATCCTGGCCGAAAGTAATACACATCGGCTATGATCGGCTAGCTCGATTTTGTAGAGCGTCGTCTATGTCGTAACGGCACACGACAGAGACTACACTCTACAAAACCAAAGCTTGCCCATAGTCTCTTTCTAAAGGCCGATGTGTATTACTTTCAGCCGGGAAGTGTATACTTTTGTTATTCATAATCATAATCTATATCCTTTTGCGAATCTACCATAACAAGAATCTGCTTTTTTCCATAATCTATCTGTACTTCATACTTCATTACATCTTTACTTCAGAATCTTCATATTAATCTGTCATATACCGAACAAGGGAAAAATTGCTATGGTGATTTAACTAAAACAATTTTATTTGATTTTCACATCTCTGTTTTACCTGCTCCACTTGTGGAAATTTCCGACACCTTAGAATTTCCCCCGCATTCCGGACAAAGGACAAAAATTCCGGACATATCCAAAAAATTCCGGACCTTTAGGATCGCTGACTGTATAATACAATTTAGTTTGCATTTCTTCAGAATATATTTGCTGTTTGCAGGTGACAAACCCCAAATGGACACTCAGGGCTCTATGTACTTACGCCCTGACGCCGTCACCGACAAGCACTCGTGGAGTGCCAAGCTCATCAACGTTCAGGACAATACATTGTCTTTTGAGGTAAGGTTTATTTACTGCCCATGCGGTTACGATGTTGAAATGATATGGATGATGAATATGATGAAAGCTTTAAATGCGAAAGTAGACAGATAGATAAATTGTATGTTGTACACCAAAGCAATGATTCCAAATTGACAACGAAAAGTGAAATGGGCGGCCTTATCGCCAAAGCGATATCTTCTAATCAACCTTTGGATAGTAAGGTGGTAAGGTTTGGTGGTAAATGCGAAAGTAGGTACAACATATAGTCTTATGTACTACTTTGTATTTATTTCTAGCAACAATAATATGTGACATTATCTAAGAAAAGGAACTAGAAAAACAATAATTTATCGTCGTTTTTAATTTGCCAGATACCGAACATATAATGATATTTTAGTTAAAAAATCTTAAGCATAGTCAGTAAGTCCATAGCAACAATAAGGTCCCGTTGCTCAGATAACTTTACATATGAATATTTGACTGAATATTTTTTAATCTCTCATCTTTGAGAAAGAGTTTGATTAGAGACCAGCACGTTTGTATACTCGTACCTGTAGTAACTAAATAGACGCAGGCAGACAACAGACACGGCAATAATTTATTCACGGGAATAATGATTAAGTTCAGAGTTCACCAAGTCTGCATTAATTGAACTGCTTCCTAATTACTACCAAATTAACTTCTTATTCAAGCGGATTACACTAACATATTTTGATAGTTCGTTTTTTTAAAGACAAGATTTAAATCATTCACACTGTGATGATATTTACATGTGGTCTAGAAGAAATCTAGATCTACATTTCAAATTGTCATCTTTAAGTGAGTTTTAAAACTACACGTGTTTATGAAAAAAGTGAAATAAGACATTAAAACACAAATGTACAAAAAAATTAACAAAAAGCTGTTGAATATAATTTTATTGTGATAACACGAATAGATTTAAATGAATAATTTACATAATTCTTAAATTATTTAACCGTACTAAACTAGTTAATTATACTTGTATAGGGTGTCGGAACCTTAAACTTGTTGTTTTTAAATTAATTATAGGTTCATAAGTATTTGTTCATATTATGTTTTTACGGTATATTTGTTTCTCAGGAATGTTTCTTAAATGTGTTTTCAACAAATTATAGACGTAAAATAATCAATAAGAATTCCATTTTATATCACCACGTAAATATTAATAACAGATCGTGGTGATATGAAGTTGAGTTTTGTCGTTCATAAATTACTAGCATTAACACAAAAATACATTTGAGTTTCAATGAAATTTGAGCATGTAAACATATTCTGGTCGAATCATGTCAGTATTGGTTTCTGGCTGTGTAAAGCTTCTGTTCTGTTGCGTTTGCTTTCGTAAAGCTAAGCTGTGCCAACTAACTGAGCTTCGTCAAAGCGGGGTGGTTATGTGCACGAGAGCTTAGCGTGGACATTCATATCTACACTACCACAAGTACCACACTCCCGCCTCGGTTTTGGTGGACATAAAATATTAGCTATAGTTTATCTAAGACGTAGTGTGGACTCCACCGGCCAAAGCTATGAGCTACGTGGACTAAGCTTTGTTACGAGTTCAGCTAAATGAAGTAGGTAGCTAAGCTATGTATATGTGTTCCCATTGGAACTAAAATATTAGCGCCAGTCTACGCTCGTCTTTCGTAAGTAACTGTAGTGTTCCCTGTTGCGAAGACGAATTGATGAATAACGAAGGTGAGGGAGGCAGGGATAGCTTAGATTTTGCCATTCAGTTAGCTCTCACCGCTTAGCTTTGTAGCTCGCGGTGGAAACGTTGCCCGCACTTTAATTTCCAGTGGACTACTAGCCTTTCTAGCGAAAGAAATCGACGACGTGTCAAATCGAAGGATCAAATCGCATCCTGTATATGACGACAATAAAACTGATAACCATTAATTTTAATTATGACATAACATTTAACTAATAGCATACATTAAAAAGGCGTGACATAATTAATACTGTCTATTGTATCTTTCGTGTTACGAATAATAACAATAAACGTTGGTACTTAGTACACCTATAGTGTAGTAGGTAGAATATACCAACTACACGATATGTCAGTCCTATTTTAGGTGAGATGCATATAAAGAGCCTGATTACTTATTTAAATTTGAAAAGTAAGACAATGCCATCATTAAATTCAGGTTTTAGTATTGTACCTCGAGGATAGATGGAAAATTATGCTTCAGCTTCATAAAAAGATTTCATATCTATATTACTTGCACCATGATTATCTAAATAATATAATTAATGTAATTATTAATTATTACAATAACACAATAAACGTACAAACGTAATATAACAATATATTGCATAATGAGTACGTCTGCATAATGAGTATGAAGAATGAGTTCGTCGGTGGGTACCAACGAACTCATTCTTCAGTTTAGCGGGGAATCTTGTAACTGATTAAAAACACATGTAAATACATTCGTATAAAGAAGCATAGAAAAATCCTAATACGTGATGAGAATATTCAAAAATCTTTTACCGTTGGTTCTTAGGTACTACAAATATCTTTTTATAATTCCATATACTCTGGCACTCGTTAATTAATCATTATTATCCTCCCACCCATTTCTACCAGCTGACCTGGTCCAGCTGCAGATAGATACGAAAACTGTTTTATTTTATAAATGTTATTTGACGTTATATTTTGACAAAATTAAACAATAACCTTTTATGTATACAATACAATCAGGCGGTCTTATTGTTTTAAAGAAAACGAAAGAAATTTATTTATTTAAAAAACTTCATATTAAATCATTGTAATATGGAAATTACTACAGTTATCGTAGTGAAATCTTCAATGGCAATAACAACAAAGCGCGAACTTTATCGGCAAACAATAAATGAATTCAAAGTAAGGATTTATAATTTATTTAAAATACAAGATACATTTTATGTGCATTCCTGGGGTCAACTTGAAACCAGTTCATTCGACGGGTTGAAAATAAAACAAACCAGAAAATTGCAATAACGCTATGAATGTGCAAATTACGCACAATTTGCACGCTCTTTATATTTAAATATGCACAAGATGATATTGATAAGTATAAAATCCTGTTTGTGATAATGTTTGATGTGTCCTGTGTGTGTTTGTCTTCTTAATAACAACTAATACATAGATAGATAACACATTTTACTGCAGACCTAATCAGAATAAAACAGTAACGTACATTGTAAACATGTAAAAGGTAGGTGATATACATATATATATATATATATATATATATATATATATATATATATATACAATATATACAAGTTATCTGTGTAAACAAATATACTCGTGGAACTACGTTAAGGTGATATAAAAGTAAAAATATTTTTTATTCTTGGATATTTATCTCGACATGATACCATTGCATGTAGACACCATCAGTCTCCCCAATGCTGATAGGCCTCTCTCAAGGCTTGCCACCACACACAACCCTCCCTCTCTATCTATCTCTCTATATATGTGGAAATCAGCTGTCAAATGAAACACATTTTAATTTTTGTCGGTTGTTATAGGTCTCCGCACCCATAACTTTGCCGGTGGGATGCTGGGGTCTTCGTGTTGTAACAAGACTGAAGAACTCGCAGGCTCGAGAGATTTACGACTTCGAACATGACATCTACATACTTTTTAATCCGTGGAACCCTGGTGAGTTTAATATAGATTTTAAAAGAAGGCTGTGCATTGCAGTAATCACGATTTCTTATACAATGTAGGTGACAGACGAGCAGACAGTTCATCTGGTGGTAAATGAAGTCGCCCTTCAACAGCCGCGATACATGCCGACATCAGTCCAGGATGGTAAGCGTTGGCACGCTTCCGAATGTGCTGTTTGCTTTTGACGATTTAGGAATATATTTGAATAAAGGGTTGGGATAGGAATGGACTCTGGCATATCTCACTCACTACCGTAACACGTACGAACAATAGGAGAATAGGATAAAGTGGGAAATGCAGTACACTTTGCGGTAGAGGGATAACTTGATCAGTTGAATGCGCTCAGCAGTTGTGCAGCGTGCAACTTTCCATCCCAAAATTTGAAAGAAATTTTACTATTTTGGTCCCCCCGAGGACGTTGAAATGTTGAAATTTTCAATGAACATTATTATCTGCTTCACTTGAATAATGTAGTCTAAGGGGATCCTGAGTATGTTTTTCTTGAAAGGGGCCCATAAGCCAAATAAAGTCTGGTCTAGAATGACAAACCTTGATACGTCTCTGGATGTGCCGCCTACCCTTCAAAATTTGATTAGGAAAGGTAGGTAATAGGCTCTCTATTACCTACCTTACCTACCCTATTACCTATACTCCTATAGCGAGAGGCTTCACTTATCTCCACTCCACTATAAATATTGTAACAATATTTAAAATTACACTCTTTATTATTATAGCATTATTTTTATATGTCTTACTTATATTTTATTTGTGCAGATGACCAAACCTACATGGAAGACTGCAGCCTCCTCCAGGAATATGTGTTGAACGACGTCGGCAAAGTCTGGGTGGGGCCCATCAAGACAACTCGTGGCAAGCCCTGGTTCTATGGACAGTTCGATGCGGTTGTCCTGCCCGCTGTCATGTTCATGTTGGATAGAGCTGGCATACCATTCTATCAGTAAGTTTCATATTTAGAAAGTAAAGTTTAGTTTAGAGAGACTTGATTGATTACATGTCAAGTGAAAAATACCAAATTATGGTTCGACATCATACATTGAATCATATTAAAATTTAGGAACCAATCAAAACATTTATTTCTTGTCGAACATATAAAATGTCTGATGAAAAGCAAATTTTACTAGATCACTGGTGAATCAAAATCAACATGTAGCGAAAAATCCTTAAATCTGTGATAAATTATTTGGAATTTTTTTGACACCGATTGTTTTTATCTCGATGTTTTATCTCGCATTTGTAATATCCACCAATTGTCATTGGGTTGTGTGGTGGACTATGTATGACCTCTGACTCTTTGTTCAAGGGCAGTTGGTCGTTATTTTATTGACTGGTACCAATCGGTCGATTGACAAATACAAAAAGTAGTACATACAGTTAGATTTTAACAAATAACAAATCGCATGCTTAATAATAAACAGTCATAATTAATAATAAATACATTTTAAAACTGTGGGAAATGAAGTTTAAAGTTTTGTAATTAGCATGACTACACGGCGGCGCACCCGCATACCCCCTGGTGTTGCAGGTGCCCATGGGCGGCGGTAACACTTACCACCGCCCACTAATCTATATAAAAAAAAAAAAAAATGATTACATTTTAGATTACTATATTTTTTAATTCATTGTATTATTTAATTATAATTACTCTTGCTTACAGTATTTACTTGTGAATATACCTACTGATTAGGGTTTTTACTAATATTATTGACTGTTTAAAAAATTTGGTGTGAAGATAACTTTAACACAGAAATATTTACCTAAATCATTTCTGCTAAAAATGCTTTCCATATTTTAATATAACAAATATAACCATTATAAAGTGTATATAATTAGTTATAAATAGATCAGATTATGATTAGAAATTTCAACGGGGAATGTTACATTTTATTATTAAATCTATGGTTTATAAAAGGTAATTAGTTATCACTTTTGTTAGTTGTCACTTGTTTTGCAAGGTCGGCGGCGCCTACGGCCCGCATACCCGCTGGTGTTGCAGGTGTCCATGGGCGACGGTAACACTTACCATCACGTGGGACGGCTTGCTCGTCCGCCCTCTTCTCTATAAAAAAAAACTTATCACTGTCGCAAACATTACTGAAGTTATTTTAGTTTGGTTTATGTTTAGTTTAGTACTAAAATTATTGTTCAAACTTGTTAATAATTGTAAAAAGCATCAACTGTTGCTATCTTTATCTTTCACGTAATTTTGACCGTTGTAAAACAGAGAGCTGATAGAGTAAACAGTTAAAATTTCCTCGAATTTCGAGTTAATTCCAAAAGAGATTTAGTGACCATATATTGTGAGCTATTTTCTACTTTCTCTATTAGCTATTTCTACATGCCATGCTATTTTCTCTTCAGACGTGGTGACCCAGTCAAACTCACTCGTACCATTTCTCGTATCGTGAACTCCAACGACGATGCCGGTGTCCTCATCGGCAGATGGGATGGGCAATATGAGGATGGAACTGCACCTTCCGAATGGACCGGTTCCGCCGATATCCTTGCGCAGTATCTGGAAACTGAGCAGGAGGTTCCTTATGGACAGTGCTGGGTGTTTGCTGGAGTTGTTACTACTGGTAAGTTTCATGGATAGTGGACGAGTTAAACGTGGTTGGGATAGAATCTTTGTTGTATTCAATGATAAGAGTGATCGCCTAATTGATTCATATTCAAGACGTTCGGATTTTGAATGAGGTTTAGATTATACTTGACTTATGAATTGGCGAAAAGGAAGTGACGGAACCCACTTGCCTGAAAATTAAAAAAAAAATTGGAGGAAGTATCACGTGACCGCTTGGGTCCTTCGTCATTGGAAAGGACCAAAATTCTCTCGTGATTACAAATAGTGGGACTCTGAAGAAGGTTCTTTGTAGTTCTTCGGGAGTTCATTGCATAATTTTTAAGACTTGCATGTTCTTTTTGTAGTTTTCGTTAGACTTGTCACTGTATACGTGAAATAAACTGTTCTTCGGTTGTTTGTCGGGACATGAAACAGACAACACGAAAATAGACTCGTTTCGTCTGAATAGACTGTGGACGAATTATTTCTTCTTTCAAGAAGTGGATAGACAACATTTGGATAGCCGTGTCGGTAGGCTTTAGAATAGTACCACTCCGTCTATTCCCGAGGACGTAGTAGACTAAGAGATAACAAAGAAACTTTAACAGCGTTAAAAGAGTGGGCTCGCCTAACCTCTTGACCAGTGTGCTGTTTTGATGTGCACTCGGTGGCTTGTATCCAGCTGTGAACGATAAAGGGGCTAATTGCAGTTACGGTATTTGAATGGCAGATAAACAAGCAGGCAAAAGGTTACTTAACGACACCGTGTAATGTTATCACTACATTGTTTTGGATCTGCACCGATATGGTTGTTCCCAATCGAAAATGGTCACATTTTTATCATTACTTGTAATGCCGTAGGTTATCTTTATTCTTACACGTGTTTTAATTGATAGTTTCTTGTTATGATATAAGTACCAAAAGTATGAAAAAAGGAACCGTTAGTGTTACTCGTGTAATTTAAATTACTGGAAAGGATTGCATTAATTGAATTAAATAAAATTACGAAGAAATTTTCTAATGTTACTCGAACAATTTATTGGGCACGTATAAGCAATTATAAGACAATTTATAAAAGCGGCTCTTAGTGTATTATATATATATTCTCGGCTCACATTCATGCATTGTCATTTCGAACCTCGGTCCGTACATACTTACGTGTAAGTACTATGAAGTAGGTACTTAGTTTCGTGAGGAAATCTGCGTGACCGACTACTAAAAAATAATCTGGAACATGTGTAAAGATAGTGTGTGGCTTTAGAATTACCTATCTATTCCCGTGGAGTCGTAAAATGTATCTTTGTGTAAATGATCAACCTGAATACTTTAAAAAGCAAAGGGAGGTTCAAAAGCAAGGGAGCGGTAACAAAAAACTCCATCAAAATAATTTGTACGCATCAGAATGTAGATTAAAGACTTATAAAAAAAAAAAAAATTCTAATGTCGATTTCTACTTATAATAAATAAGCTACCAAACTACCAAATGATTTCAAATACCGAGAAATATTTTTAAGACAAATGTGACACGCTGGCTTGAATACTTAACTGTTTTTACAATGTAAATGATTACCTATATAAATAGAAAAGAGACATAGAATTTGTAATTGATAATGAAGCGTAATGTGTATTAAAAGTAATAACATAAATTAAATGTCTGGATTAATGTATAATATAATAGAATTAATGTATAAAATAAATATATTGTGACTACGAACTGGACTTTTGCAAGCCTATTGAGGCAAAACATAACGGGACAAATGTATTTATTGTAAAAAACAGGCAACGAAGAAATAACAAAGCCGCTGTCACAAGTCCTGATGACCTACACTATCTCTATAAAAGTGGACTCTCCAACCCGCTTGGCCATCCCTGAAGCATGAAGAGGGTCATGTTCTGCAGTGGACGATAAAGGTACCGATTAGGGCTATGGAGGAGCATATAACAAATGAATAAGTGAATTAAGAATAATGTTGCTAACATTAAGTTGTTAACATTAATAACATTAAGAATAATGTTGCTGTACGATAGCAAGTGATGTTGCTGTAGATTATGTAGATCTTTATTTACCTATTTGTGTTATTTCTAATTTATCTTCTAGCATGCCGCGCCCTCGGCATCCCTTCCCGTGTAGTCTCCAACCTGGTGTCAGCCCACGACGCGAACAGCTCTCTCACTGTCGACAAGTACTACACGGAGACCATGGAGGAGCTGGACTATGACCCCAACAATCCGCAGGGCGCTGACTCCATCTGGAACTACCACGTGTGGAATGATGTGTGGATGGCGAGACCGGACTTGCCGCCAGGTAAACTCCATTTTATCACGTTTTATTATTTTTATGAAAAGGTGGCAGACAGTAATTTGTCCCATTATATCTACTCTTCTCAATGGGACAGAAGGGGAGGGGATGGGATGGGACAGGGAGTAGGGAAGAGAAACCTCTTTTATATCATGATATATTTATACTTTTACACTCCTAATTAATATTGTTGATAGAATCAATTCTGTTAAAAATTATGTTTAAAACTAGGGATGCAACGATACATTGATTTGCTGATACGATACTTATACTATAGCAAATAATCGGTGATGGCGATACCGATATGATGGTGAAGTTATACTATTTTTCACAAAGAATAGTGAGTTATCTTACTCACTTTGGTGATTAGGCATTAGATGAGTCCACACAGGGCCGTCTTAAGTCTATTCTGCGCCGGGGTGCGGGAGTGTATCCTAAGACAGTCAAACATCCTATTGTGTATCCTATGACAGTCAAATATCCTATTGTGTATCCTATGACAGTCAAATATCCTATTGTGTAATTGTTTACTATAGCGTTATATTTTTTCATTACCTTTAAAAGATGAGCGCCCGGGGTGCACCGCACCCCTTGCACCCCCTGGTAAAGACGGCCCTGAGTCCACATATCATACACACGGGCCGCAGTTGAAAGGGTCAAAGAACATATTGCAACTGTGAAAAATCGCCAGACGAATAAATCGGTGAAAGCGGACCATTGGAGTTCTATCCAGTGATTGACCACGGCGTTGAGTCCAAAAATCCTCTCCATTGATCGCCACTATTTCTCCAGGATTGTGCGTGAAGCAATAGAAATAAAAAACATAGAAATTTCATTCTAGAAGATTGTCTTAGAGAAGATAAATATTCTCGGCATGGAATCTAGTGATTAATAAATTTAATAAAATTAAACCTCACAATATTTCGTCTGACGGTACTTCACATATTTTGTGTGTTGGAGTGTTGTATGCCGCAACTTTTCGGAATATGAACACCAAATGCGGGTAGTTGATGAAACTGCTCGCAACTATCAACGTGGACTAACCGCCTTTTCAGTCAGCTCGTGACCATGGTTGGTGCAACCCAACCGCAACGTTGAGCAAAATAAATAAATGCGCATTGAGACCCGTTTAAATAGATAAATAAGCCTACATGTAACCCTTAGATATTAAAGCCTTACTACCACAGGGAAACGTTTGCATTGCAGTAGGTACAAACAGGTCACTTTTGTGTCGTCCTGTTGTTTTATTTGAAAATGGTTTGATATGGAATCGGCAGGTTTCATAGGCGTAGCCATGTTCAGTGAAATTAACTATTAATTAATAACACAACACCAAATAATTCTCTATAAACTAATGAAATCACGACCACGCGAGATTCGGCGATAAACAACACGGAATACATTAATCCCGACGAAGCGAATGCCGCCAATATACTTTTGCACCATAATACCATAATGCCGCCATAATACAACTTTTACGCGCGAAATTTATAACAATAGATCGGCGGTACCGATATATCGGCCGAAAGATCGGTATCGGTACATCCCTATTTAAAACGATGTAGTTCATTGCGGCTTTAGAATAGCATCAACCCATCGCTTTCCGTGTGTGTCGTAAAAGGCGACTAAGAAATAGCAGAGTCGCGAGCACAAGCGCTGGGCAACTACACCACTAAAAGAGTGAACTCCACAACCCGCCGTTTAAATTCCATACATCCCTCACATTTGTATACAAGAGAATATACCTACCTTTATTCCTTCAATCATCTCCCTGTCCTATGGTTGCCTGGAAAATATCACTTAAGCAATAAGGCCGTCAATTGTGTCTTAAGTATGTGTTACATGTTCAGCAGTGGTTGAAGAAAGAGCCGGTTACGGTTGCGAATATTTTATTTATTTTCGTGACTTGTCCTCTTTTCCATACCACCGCGAACTATGCATTTGACTTCTTTTGAGGTAACATCTGCAATGTTACTCCAGGACATCGACATTAGCGTTTAATTTGTTGATATCATACAGTTAAAAGTGGATCACGTCGATAACCTACGATATCTTACTACTTTAATAATTTAAAAGGTCAGATCACTCGGTTTATCTCAATTAAGTACGATAACAATGAAATAAAAGACAATTAATAGATAGATAAAACACTTTATTGCATACCAAACCAAAACAAGACAGTAACAAGTATTGCAACACGTGAAATACACAAAAGACGGTCTTATTGTTAATAGTGATCTCTGCCAGACAATCTTTGGGTAGAGAGGAAATGAATACTCCAATAGCAGGTACATTATACAGATGGTGTACAGATATAAAAAAAGATCAGTCACACGATGCACTGTGGGCGCACACGTATTTGATTAATACTAATTTTAAAACAAGTTCATACTTCTAATCGTCTTGACATGTAAAAAAATTACACCTTTTTCATTATGACGCCTTTGACCTCGTATAAGTATTATGAAGGAAAAATTGAATATCTAAATTGTCGTCTAATATCTAACCTTTCTTCAAAATACTGAAATCAAATCGATGATAGCTTTAAAGGGGGGTTAAATTTGGGTTTTCTGGTGAACAGGAGTCCCGTTTTTGGCAATAAGCTTCATGCAGATAGATAGATAGGATACCTTATATCTAATCTCACAGACCTTGAAATGTACTGCATTTCCTACTTTAACGTATCTCTCCAATGAACGTGCGTATTTCGGAAGTGAGTAAGATATGCCAGAGCCCATTCCCATCCCATCTCTCCCCATTTTCCCAACCCTTTCTCCCAATCCATTGCTCAGTCTTAAAGGTAGGCAGCACATCCGGGGGCGTGTCAACGTTTGTCATTCTAGACTGATGTTGGCATGTATCACGCATGTATATGAACGACAGTATCAACTTACCACCAGAATGCTCGCCTGCCGCCTTTTTGCTATAAAGAAAACGATCGATAAAACATTTATTCAAAAATAACTGCAAACTCACATATTTAAGCACATAACAACAGATAAATTTTCGGAAAATGAAAAGAAAAAAGACAGTGTAGTTTGGTGTCCGTGTGTGCTGTGACTGCTTTAGCTGTGTGTCTGTGATCCCAGCTAACTTCAGGTAGCTTCGGGATTCAGCTACAATACCGTGGTGAAATGTATATGTATAAAAAGTTCACATACTGTTTTGCTGTGGATTTTTTGTTCATAAATAAAATGAAGAGCGACTCCATCGACTTGGTGATAACATTCTTAGTAATTTAAAATTATTTACTTCGGTTAATAAAAATACTGTTTTGTTGATCGTGATTTGCTGTTCCTTTAGTGTTTTCAGTACCTACACTTTATTGAACACCAAAAATATACAGAGAAAAACAAAGTAAGTACAAGTAAATAATTAGAAGTACAACCAGCGGCCTTACCGCTAAAGCGATTTCTTCCAGGTAACCTATGGGTGGCAAGGAAAAGTCTGAAGACGAAATAAAGGTAGATGGTGAAATAAAGAAATAATATATTTTTTGCTACTCATTCAAATACAAGGCATAGAAAAGTAACACTGTATAGTATTCAATATTCAACTATTCACATTAATAGCCACTATTCACTATTCAACTACTATTCAGCCTTAATTTTACTTTTCAACATTAATTTTCAAATTGTCTAGGTTACGGCGGTTGGCAAGCCGTTGACGCGACTCCTCAAGAGACCTCACAAGGCATGTACCAATGCGGTCCAGCTCCTGTAGAAGCCATCAAGCAGGGGGTCATCGGCGTAAGCTATGACGTTGAGTTCATGCTGGCGTCCGTCAACGCTGACCTGATGCGGTGGAGGAAAGACCCCGAGTCCGAGTCTGGTTACTCGATGGTGGACACTAATAACTACCAGTAAGTTTTTTTTTATAAAGAGGTGGCAGACGAGCGCTTGGGGCACATGATGGTAAGTGGTTACCGCCGCCCATGGGCACCTGCAACATCAGGGGGATTGCGGGTGTGCTGCCTACCTTACAGAATCTTGTTCACAGGCCTCTTGAAGAGCTCCATATCCTAGCATAAACAAAAAATGTACTACATTTCCTACTTTATCCAACCTCCCCAATGTACGTACGTGTTTCGGTAGTGAGTGATCTCACCGGTATATCTATGCCAGAACCCATTCCCATCCTACCCTATCCCTCTCCATTTTCCCAAGCCTTTCTCCCAATCCATTCCTTAATCTGCGCATCCGGGGCGTGCCAACGTTTGTCATTCTGGACTAATGTTGGCACGTATCGCAGATGTCTATGGACTTATCACTAAGGTGGACTGAGAAGCCTCATCGCCTTTTTCTAAAAAAAAAACTTTCTAGTCGCGGTATAAAAATGTATTGATGACCGCACTGTAGTGACTCTTTATCAAGGAAGTCGGCGAACGGCACGACGATAACGGAAGGTGTGATGGTAGAAATCCGAAGTTGGTATCAAATTGAACTAAAAAAATATTGAGCAAAAGTACCTATTTACTTTAATAATAATAATAATTAACGCCAATAATAATTAAATGACCAGAAAAAATACTGAATGAGAAGCAAATCTTGGGTAATTGAAAATTATTTCTTTCAGTTGTTCAAAACTGCTCGTTTAGGCTTAAGCTAATTTTTATAAAGTAATTCTCGTCCCATCAGCATCGGCCGCATGGTCCTCACAAAGAAGCCATTCATCTTCGACCCGATTGGCGACGAGGACCGCGAAGACATCACTCCGCTGTACAAGCACAGGGAGGGGACTGCTTCCGAGAGGCTCGCCCTCATGAACGGAGTGCGCTACTCGGAGAGGGCGAAGAGGTAAGGATAACACTGCTAATTATTAGCTTCGTTCGCGGTAAGGATTCAGAACTGATTCGGAACTATACGCATGCGCAGTTCAAATAATGCCGTTCGCGGAACACACAATTCAGAATTTCTAGTTACAGTTCTGTGTTGGCGGAACCGTCGAACTCGATTCAGGATCGGTTCTGAATTAGTTCTATCAGTTCTATAACTTTGGCAAGAATCGTAGTTCCAGACATGCGCAGTTTTTACCTAACGACATTTGACATACATGCTGCGGCTATATTCAGTTGATTAGAAACTAATAAACTGGTTAAATAGTTAAATAAAATATAAATTTTATTAATTTATTAAGGGTTAAATAAAATATGGTTAGTTTTGTTTGTTGTTTATATAAATAAGTTTATATAATACTCTAATAAGAGTAATGTGTTTTGGTGGGTCCACTTAAATACTTGCCAACTTAGGGGTTTTCCCCCCAAATTTAGGGGGTAAATAAGTGGGATGGGTTTTTTTTAGGGGTTTTATATTTTTAGGGATATTTTTAAGGATTTTTTGACTCTTCATATATTTTTTTGAATATATATTTTTCATATATTATGTGAAAGTATAGGCCCTGGGACAATCCAAACTATAATAGCTTTGTTCGCGGTAAGGATTCAGAACTAATTCGGAACTAATACTGAACTAATTTGGAATCGTAGTAGAGCGCATGCTCGGTTATAGACCGATTCGTGATTTTTATTTCCGCGAACGATTTCGGAACCAAACTGCGTACGATCTACTGTCATCGGCAGTGTTACCAACTCTCAAAAATATTTATCCCTAAAGCTTAAGTCAAAAACCCCCAAAATCGCCCCAATTACTTAGAAATCCCCCTAAAAAAATATATAATAAAAGAAAAAATATAAATTACAAAAATGCAATGAAATTTCTTTACCTTTTAAATCTGGATCTGTTTCCCAAATCTACGTGTACTTCTGACTGTACATTTTTTTATTTTTAGTTTCTTTAGGCATCATTAACAAATTGCTTGTCGGCACAGCAGTACAACAAATCGAATTAAACAAGTAAACAATAATCAACGTACATATGTATAGGCACATAGGCACAATAACCACCAGTCACCACAGAGTAGTTGTAATCAGGGCCGTCTTAAGTCTATTCTGCGCCGGGGTGCGGGAGTGTATCCTAAGACAGTCAAACATCCTATTGTGTATCCTATGACAGTCAAATATCCTATTGTGTATCCTATGACAGTCAAATATCCTATTGTGTATCCTATGACAGTCAAATATCCTATTGTGTAATTGTTTACTATAGCGTTATATTTTTTCATTACCTTTAAAAGGTGAGCGCCCGGGGTGCACCGCACCCCTTGCACCCCCTGGTAAAGACGGCCCTGGTTGTAATATATTTGTACTAGATGTCGTTAAGTCGCTAGGTCAACAAATAAATATGATTAGCTATTATAGTTTGGATTGTCCCAGGGCCTATACTTTCACATAATATATGAAAAATATATATTCAAAAAAATATATGAAGAGTCAAAAAATCCCTAAAAATACCCCTAAAAATATAAAACCCCTAAAAAAAAACCCATCCCACTTATTTACCCCCTAAATTTGGGGGGAAAACCCCTAAGTTGGCAAGTATTTAAGTGGACCCACCAAAACACATTACTCTCATTAGAGTATTATATAAACTTATTTATATAAACAACAAACAAAACTAACCATATTTTATTTAACCCTTAATAAATTAATAAAATTTATATTTTATTTAACTATTTAACCAGTTTATTAGTTTCTAACCAACTGAATATAGCCGCAGCATGTATGTCAAATGTCGTTAGGTAAAAACTGCGCATGTCTGGAACTACGGATTCTTGCCAAAGTTATAGAACTGATAGAACTGATTCTGAACCGATCCTGAATTGAGTTCGACGGTTCCGCGAACACAGAACTGTAACTAGAAATTCTGAATTGTGTGTTCCGCGAACGGCATTATTTGAACTGCGCATGCGTATAGTTCCGAATCAGTTCTGAATCCTTACCGCGAACGAAGCTAATAGCTAATCATATTTATTAGTTGACCTAGCGACTTAACGACATCTAGTACAAATATATTACCACTACTCTGTGGTGACTGGTGGTTATTGTGCCTATGCTTACTGGAAATACATATGTACGTTGATTATTGTTTACTTGTTTAATTCGATTTTGTTGTTGTACTGCTGTGCCGACAAGCAATTTGTTAATAATGCCTAAAGAAACTAAAAATAAAAAAATGTACAGTCAGAAGTACACGTAGATTTGGGAAACAGATCCAGATTTAAAAGGTAAAGAAATTTCATTGCATTTTTGTAATTTATATTTTTTCTTTTATTATATATTTTTTTAGGGGGATTTCTAAGTAATTGGGGCCATTTTGGGGGTTTTTGACTTAAGCTTTAGGGATAAATATTTTTGAGAATTGGTAACACTGCCGATGACAGTAGATCGTACGCAGTTTGGTTCCGAAATCGTTCGCGGAAATAAAAATCACGAATCGGTTTATAACCGAGCATGCGCTCTACTACGATTCCAAATTAGTTCAGTACTAGTTCCGAATTAGTTCTGAATCCTTACCGCGAACAAAGCTATTTATAATTAGATGAGAACCATTTAGTCGCTATCAAGTATAAATATGCAATCCTGTAATAATGTTTCTTTTTCATCTCTAGCCTGACCCAAACCTAACAAAATTCGGAACTTATATATATTTTTTTCTATTATCACCGAATACTCTTAGGAGAAAAACATCGTGAGAAAATTCGAATGCTCAAGAAACAGAAAAAGAAATTGATACATATAACCTTTTTAAAATTCGCGTTTTGTACGCATATTATACTGTAAATCGGGTCTGAATGTATAAAATTTATGGTTTTTGTTTACCTTTTAATTCTACTGGACGTTTCGGCGCGGGTTACACCAGCCGTGGTCACGAGTTGACTGTGGAGGCGGGTTACAAGTTCAGACACGATTTACAATATAAAATTCGTATATGTCTAACGCACGAGCGTAGAGTGAGCGCTAATGAATATTTAACACTCAATCATAAGGTTTGGTGGTCTTAACATTTAACCCTCGAGGTTAAAACTGCCCTCCTTGAATGGTTCGAATGGCTTGAGGTTAAACTGAATAAAAACCTGTGCATTTTGATGACATTAAAAAAAAATACATGATCCTTTTGCTTAAATTAAGGTAGAAACTTGAACTTTTCCATAAAACAGAGAATTACTATTTATTTCCTTTGTTTATTGTTAATTATTGTTGTACGTGTTGTGTTGGTCTTTGTGTGTATCTGGACCCACGACACAGGATTCCCTAGAGTGGGTCATTGAGTGTGGCGT
The DNA here is from genome assembly GCA_914767545.1 of Sesia apiformis. Lineage (NCBI taxonomy): Eukaryota > Metazoa > Arthropoda > Insecta > Lepidoptera > Sesiidae > Sesia > Sesia apiformis. The sequence continues at coordinate 3,196,174 of OU611964.1, forward strand.
TATTTATTAAAATTTTATTATTAATTTCTGAATATAATGTTATTTAAACTTTTCTTAATATTGTTATTTATGCTTGCTTTTTCTTCTTGGCGGGGCAAAAAAACTCGGCTATAAAACAGTCTAAGTATTTTAAGGCTCATTCGCTTAGAGCTGGAACGTACGAGGGTTCAGCGATCTTTTGTACAACACTACTCGTAATTATGATCCGAAACCTCTCACGATTGCAAGGGGAGGCCTTTGCTCAACACCAGGACTTTATAAGCTGATATCGTTTCTTCATTATACACTATTATGTGATAAAGAAACTAACAATATCCATTATCTTCACCAGATACTACGCTGTGGTCAGCACTCTCCAAAATGATATCTCGTTCAAACTGCGCGATATCGATACGGTGCAAATTGGCAAAGAGTTCAGGATTACTGTCGACATTGACAACAATTCCGATATGGTAAGGGGCACTTTAATTAAATGTAATTAAAAATAACGAATAACATTAGGTACATTAATAAATGAACAATGATATATGTATATATTACAGTTTTTGGTAATAATTAATTAATATATAATTGATTCGATAACCAATGTAGTAGATGAGTCCCCGAATGGAGGCGACTTAGAGGGAAGCGCAGTGTAAAACTCCCTTCGAAGGAGCCGAAGTTCGCTGTATTTTGTTGGAGATGACTGTATTCTGTAGCCAACTAGGCCAGTTGGGCTTTGACAAAGAAGACCTTATTGTCGGGTCTAATATCGCAGATATTAGTGAAATAACGAGACTTTAATGATTTAATTTAAAAAAATAAGTATTTTTTTTATTTACTGTGAATAATCTAGGAATGTTCGTTGTCAGACTCGTAACATCAAGGCGGTGTTGTCTGCGACCAGCGTGTTCTACAACGGAGTGCGAGCTGATATCGTGAAGAAGGTCGAGGGAAAGATCCATGTCGGACCCCACAAACGTAAGTAACACACATACAATACATGGCACATTCTGAATGAGAAAGCCATATCCTAGCTTAGGCTGCATTCCAAAATAATCGTTATTTTACAATCCAAATATTATGCATCATTTTCTAATTAGGAGGGGAATTAATTTTCTAATTGAGTAAGAAAAACCCCTCCTGTCCTCTCGTGGGAAGGTGTGGGTGCACGCTGAAATCCCACAGCCGGTGGGCGCTCTCGTCTGGTCAAGTTACCTCGACCTCACAGAACACTAATGTAAAATATATTGCAGTTCTCACGCCATCCTAATCCCCAATGTATATCCCCAATGATTACTTATAATCGGCGGATAAAAGCTAGTAAGATATAAGTTACCTTATTATTGTGTAATACGAGTAGGAGAGCAGCTTTACTGCAGCTATGTTTGTATCTTGTGTTAGCTTTTGTTACAAGTTTTGCCATATCTATTCTCCTGGACGTCGTTTGCACAAGATAAGAAGTAAAAATGGACTGACGAATTGAAGAAAGTCGCCGGTAGTGGCTGGATGAGAAAAGAAGATCACCATGCGTTGTGGCGACCCTTGGGAGAGACCTATATCCGGCAGTGGAGAGACAAAAGCTGATGGTATGATATGGTATAAGAATATAGAAAACAGTTATTTGCACGATTTGAATAAGAACAGAGACAACCGCCCACATGACACGGTATATATATCCATTATATCCCCAGATGAACAGATCAGCATTTTGGTAAAGGAGCAGGACTACCTTCCCAAGCTGGTGGAGTACTGCAACATGAAAATATCAGCAATGGCTATCGTTGACGAGACAAAGCAGTCGTGGGCAGATGACGATGACTTCCAGGTGCTGAAGCCGAATATTAATATCAAGGTAAGGGCCCAATTTAGAAACTTCTTTTAGAAAGAACTTTCCTTCTTCCGTATACCCTATCCACCTATCCAAAAACCGTGGCAGATAATTAACCTGGTATCCAATTACCTAAAGTGGACACTGTTACTCTTGGACATTTGTGATACCTGCCAACATCAGTCAAGAATAACACGTTGGTGCGTACGCCTCCAGATGCGTCGCTGTCATTTTATATTTATTTATTAACAAATATAGGCCTCTTTCGCGGCTCGCCACGTACAATCCTCGGCCCTTCTCATCCAATCACCGCCGGAGAATTTCTGTAAGTGGTCGGTCCACCTGGCCGGAGGGTTCCACACTGCGCTTCCCGGTAGGTACGTGGCCTCCATTCGAGGACTATTCTACAACAACGGTCATCGGTCCTGCGGCAAATATAATCTGATCATTGCCACTTCAAAATGCCGATTCTACGTTCTTTGGCGAATGTATTCATTTTGGATCCAATCCCGCAAAGAAATTCCAAGCATAGCTCTCTCCATAGCTCCCTGACTGCCTGACTGTCTTATATCCAGTAGTGGAGACATAGGCTGGTGGTATGGTACGGTAGTACCAAATAATTAATAAATTTATGATAATAATAATTTACTTGGCGGTGTCTTTGATTTGCCGCCTCGCTTTTTGCACCTTTGCCGGATTCGAGCCGCCACGGAAACCCAACTGCCTCAGGTCGGTCTCAAGGCTGGTTAAGATTATCCCGTTTACGGGCAACACGACTGGAATGATTTCAGTCGACGTCACGCCCCACACGTCGGTGACCTCGTGCACCAGGTCGAGACACTTTCTTCTTTATTCGGTTTCGGCATTCCCAGACTGTACCCGGTCCATCAACACTATATCAGGCTTATTCGTCAGAATAAAGATTCACGGAAAGAGAGTTTCCTGAACTAGTGCAGAAGAGGAAATTGGTAAAAAGTTAATATAAACAACTGTTATCATCAGTTGCACGTGAGAATCGTATGAAGTTTGGTTGCAAACGAATATACAATATTTTCCTTGGAATCGTTCGTGAAACTCTCCTTGTGTAAATGAGCCTTAAGAGCGATATCCCAGTAGCCGATCCTTGTAGAGTTTATTATTATTATTATCTTTATTTACCACTTTACCTTCCCAGTTCAACGACGACCTTGTAATCGGACAAGCGGCGCCCGCAGTGCTGTCGTTCATCAACCCGCTCGACCACACGCTGACCGGCTGCGAGTTCCGCCTCACGTCGTCAGGTATCGCGGGTAGAACGCTACGTATTCCCGCCAACGACGCTCAGCCTCACGCTGCTGTGTCTGCCGAGTTACCGGTACAGCCTAATGTAAGTATTTGTTTAGAAAAGCCTTTCTTAAAATAACTTCTAAGTAAATTATACAACTAATTAATTTAAACTATTTATTTATGAAAGGAAAACTATTGGCCACTCATTACATGTAATAAATTAAGAAAAGATAAGTTAAAATACATGAGTTATTTAAAAGTTTTCGGTGGTAAATTTTAAGACGATTTTTTTGTTGTAAATCGGGTCTGAACAAGTAAAATTAAATGTTTTTGTTTACCTTTTATTTCTATTCGACGTTTCGGCACGGGTTACACCAGCCGTGGTTACGAATCGACTTAATTTTACGCGTTCAGACCTGATTTACAATATAAAATATGTATAAAACACGAAAAAAAAAAAAAAAATCACTGCCAACGGACAATACGAAGAAACAAATAAGTTGATAGAAAGTGTGAACTAATTAACCGTAACCAGCCCTTATATCGTCCACTGAACCATCCAGTCCAGCAGGACTGGATGGTTCACTGGTGCACAAGGGATGTATGGCCTTAAAACGTCACGCTGGCGACGGGTTGGCGAGTCCAATGTTGTAAAGGTGGCGTAGTTCCTCAGCCCCTATGGTAGTGACATTGTTATCACTTAGTCGCCTTTTACAACACCCAAGGGAAGAGATGGGGTGGTGCTATTCTAAAGGCTCATTTATACAAGGAGAGCTTCTCGAACGGATCGAGCGAGCGAGAATATTGTATACGATTGTCGTGTGCGACCAAACTACATACAATTCTCGCTTACTGATGTTCACATTATGATAAGAACTTGATGATAACACGGATAACATCAGATATCATCATCTGATACTAACTTTTTATTCGATCAATAGTTGTTTATACTAACTTTTGATCGATGTTCAAGAAACTCTCCTCTGCATTATTAACTAGGCATAAATTCCGTAATAGCCTATGCAGGACCAGATTAAGCCATGTAGAGACCCCTAGGCAATGCCCCTCTCCTCTTAGGTAGGTAGGTAGCATTTAAACCTTATACCAACACCAAATATTAATATCTCGACACTAATGAATGTATGTCATCTATTAAAACTATTTATAAGTAATTCAATTTATGCAATACTTGCAAATGGTGATTATAGTAAAATTATAACAATGATTTATTTCTTGATAACTACTTTGACTTATTTTTCTCACGGGCCGCGGGGCCCCTATAAGCCTATAGGCCTACATTGCCTATATGAATAATCCAGGACTGAACCTATGGGTATTGATCTACCCAATCGAAAACAGATATCGCTCAATAACTTAATGTTGAATAACTTACTATACTTTTAAATAATATTTACAAGTTATAACTTTACGAAGATAATACAAAAAAAATATGTTTTCAATATGTAGGTAAGTAGGTACTTTTGTATTAATTAGAGAAATAATTGGATTTTTCAGAAACTGGGTAAGATCAACTTCGTGGCCACATTCAAGTCGAAGGAGCTGAAGGACATTAATGGTGCAGCAAGCGTAGAGGTCTTCGAAGGATAAATATGAAAAATGTCGATCAATATTTTTTTTTTTTATATTTATTTATTATATAACATGTTCAAGCCTCACAGTAAATTAATAGATCAACACACCTTACAGATCTAAATATATATTCTATGGATTTTCTGTTAGATCAGACACACAGCGACTATAAAACTTGCGACATCAGACACAATGTGACATATGTAAGTATTAATCTGCAATAATTATTCATACTATGTTTCTTTTAATTATAAATTAGGTCTAATTGTCTTCCGGTTATATTTTTATAGTTTAAAAAATATTTTAATATAATCTGTTACAATTATAATTTTAGAATTTTTATACTCATGACAATTAGTAATTAAGTATTTTTTTAATTATAAGACATATTTTAAGGGTAGGTATATAACATAAATAAATAACCTTATAATAATTCAATGATTACGAATGGATGTGTGTAGTCTGTCCAATTTTGGAAAGTACTTCATATATACTAAGCTGTTGGTAGCTTAGTATATATTAAGTACTTTTTACTCTGGAGAATTTGACATTTAAAAAACTGAAATTCTGTAAAATATAAAACATTAGGAATAAACCAAAATTTGGCAAGTTACATATCCGGATTGAAAAATATTGCCAAATTATGATTTTAAACGTTTTAATAATGACCATTTGAACCGACTTATTGGACAGACTGTAAATTATAGTAACTCTACGTACAGTCAGCAACACGCTAATGCAGCGTTCCTCAACCTTTTTTATGTCGCGACCCACGAAAAAGCCAAAAAGTTAAGTAAAAAGTCTCCCGACCCCGTACTGTAAAATTATAATATTATTTTAATTGTTTATTCATACGTTTAACAACTAATTTTTATTATTTTATTTTATTACGTCTCGGTATTGTATCATTTGTAAAAAAAATATTTTTTTGTCTTCTTCCGGACTTATCATAATATTGGTCATAATCAATTAAAATATATTATTTTAAATAACTAATTTCATAAATAGTAACTTTTTTATTTCTTTATTTTTTATTATATAGGAATTTTTATCTCAAGATTTAGATAAATTTTGGCTTACACGACCACGTGAGTACGGAAGCCTAGTAACGGAAGCTTTGAAAACATTGATACCCTTTGCTACTTCTTACTTATGCGAAAAAGGTTTCTCATCTATGGTGGCTCTGAAAACTAAATACAGAAATCGTCTGTTATCACTCGAAAATAATTTACTTATGAGTGTTTGCAATGATGATCCACGTATAGAAATATGTACTTTTACGTGAGAAACAATGCCAAACATCGCATTAATTAATTAATGTTCATGATTAATCATTTTAATTAAATAAAGTAAGCTGTAAGTTTATTTTTTCATGTTGTTATTTATTACATTGTAATATTTAATTTTATAACACGACACTAAAATTCATTCCTTTAATAAACGAATCTTTTGTATAGTTTGTATGTTTCGATGTCTTATTATTTTTCAACAGACTGCGACCCCCTTTAATAACAAACGCGACCCCCCTAGGGGTCGCGACCCACCGGTTGAGAAACGATGCGCTAATGTATCCAAACTCATTTATTCTTATCTTCATTACTAATGTATTAAGGTACCGATGAGTATTCGTTGACCTATTGCTGACTGTACATATACATATGTTAATATGTATTTCATTTACCTAATTAGGTACTTCGTAGGTGCCATATTTTTTCGTATTTTTCGATGGTAGCTTTTTAATCTTAAGTACCCGAGAATATATTATTATGATTTTATTTTAATCTTAAGTACGCAAGAACATATTTCTAAGGGTTTATTTTAATCTTAAGTACCCGTGAACACATTTTTAGGATTTTATTTTACAAAACATTTTGTATATTTTAAGAAAATAAATATTTCTTACCATTCTTGCATTATTTCAAACTATCATTTATGATTTTTCTTTAAAGAATTTTTTTTTAAGATTTATGACATTATGCTCTCCTGCATTTTATTTTTTGTGCTTTATGACATTATGCTCTCCTGCGTTTTATAGATCAGACTTTGTTATTGGGATACGAAATAAGAAACAATTGTATTGAAAACGAAAGTTTATTTATCAATTCATTACATTATCCACCATTTTCGCTTACACGACCACAATTAAAGAATTATTTGTTCAAATTAAAATCCAATACCATATAGTCAGGTAACAGCTACTTGGAAACACTGCTTAAATTGAATGAAATATAACAAAGATGCCGCCGCTATGTATTATTTATTGACTTTCATGGGAGAATTACTTCATCGTCATTTTTTGATGATGATCTGAATACTTCGGGTTTTTTATTCAGTCCTCTGCAGGCCTCTAATAATAATAATGCAGGCACAATAAGTGCCACTCTTTAACGCCACTTGCTAGTCGTATTCAGATTTTATTTGGGACTATATTTATATAATAGACTTCCAGGGCTTCTTGTTGGCTTCTATATTTGTATTTGTTATGCTACGATACTTGAGCCTCTTCAAGACATCTGTGAACAGGATTGTGGTCGGTCGGCAACACACCCGCATGCCCCCCGGTGTTGCAGGTGTCCACGGGCGGCGGCGACCACTTACCATCACGTGGCCCGCCCACTCATCTGCCATCAATTCAATAAAAATAGACGGCAAAAAAATGAGCAGCAAATCACAATCAAGAAAACAACATTTTTCTTTTAAATAACTGAAGTAAATAATTTTAGATTACCAAATATATTTTTGTTGTTCATTCAAAAATTTCTCGTATTTTTTTTTTGACATTCTAAAATCATAATCACTGCAATTGACTGCTTCAATCAAAATCTTCATGAAATTAAAAACAATTTTCAATTTAAAAAGCGTTTCCAACTAGCTTCATGTCAACCCGTTATCTGTTCCGATGAACCCAAACACACTCGTATATATCGAAATAACTAGCGGTTGCGTATGCGACTGTCGTCCAACAATTCCATGTCGGCTTTCGCGACAGTATACATGCGCAATGTGGGTGTATAAGCCATTAATATAAAAATCTTAGATACACAGTTCCTAGTAAAAAGTCTGACAAATTTATCCAAAGAAATCTTCTACTCATTTGCACTTTTTACTGTAAAATCACAATAATATAAGAAAGTTTATTTCTTAGTGAAACTGCTTGCAGACGTTTCATCTTTCCTTTATTTTGGAGTACGAAATGCCTAAATTTTATGAAGCAACTAATAGATCATTTTTATAGGTGTATTGTGTATCTTGAACTTTTTATTATATCAAATCACTAAACTACCAACCGCATAAAATTGTATGTTTACTTAAATTACGATTTAAACTAAAATAATGGTTAAAACACAACAAGACCGGTTTATAAATAAAACAATTATATTTTTTTATCACATAATAATTATTTAAAATACGCGACTTAGGGAAAGAACAAGATGATATGGAGTAATATTGACTATAGAGCTAAAAATGAACTGATATACTTTGTATAAGTACAATAATACAATAAGTATAAGTACATTAAGTAATCAATGAGAACTAGGACAAGAAAGAAGCATAATTATAGGATTTATTACGCGGCAACACACGCCTGTAGCTGTCAAAAGTGACATTTCAAGATGGCCGCCGTTAGTTCGTAATTTTGACAGGTTTATTATAATTTTCTTTGCATTGTGTTTACTCACGTCATTCAGTCAAATAAAGGTTTAATTAATACGCAATTATTGTATTATTAAATAATATAATAATAAACTTCGCTTGTCAATATTACTCAAAACCATTTTTGGACATAATATAGCTTCATTCTCTGAAGGAAATTAAATCAACACTGATTAAAGAACATTCTATTTACAGTTTTTAATTTTGTTTAATTTCGCATAAAAAGTGCTGTACAATAATTGTATAACATAAATGTGTGAATTTTCATGGATTTTTTGGATTTAAATGATACTATGGCTTCAATGTACTTTTTTACTTTTGTTATATAAAATATTAAAAAAAACTCGCGAAAACGGCCAGTGCCGTACATAAAACTTTCGACCGTATCTCCATAGCAAATAAGGCTCATTCTCAAGTGTCAATATTGAATAACAATTGTGTCAGACTCCATTATATGGCGCACTTTTAATGTCCACCTATTATGACCGACACATTATGAATATTACGTTGTTTTACAATGAATCTCAATAATACTATATTGTTTAAGGAACTTATAGGACGGTAAACGAAACTATTGTTCATGGAGTAAAACCACCAGTGGTTGGACAAAAAAATATAGTGGTTTATAAAAACAGCTTTTTTAAAATGATACGTAGAATATTTATCAAAAAACTGGCTCTCTTACTCGTATTATATTACTTCTTAACATTTCAGATGTTTTCACACATACTCTTACTTATGTATTTAAATGGGTCTCAACGCGTACATTTACTTTATTTATTTTAGCCGACGTTTCGATTGGGTTGCACCAACGATGGTCACGGGCTGACTGAAAAGGTCACGTCAAGAAATGCGTGCGGTTTTTCGTCTGACGCTACGTAAGATATTGTGAGTGTCGTGTGCCGCAACTTTCCCCGGACTATGAAGACCAAATGCGGGTAGTTGATGAAACTGCTCGCAATTCTCGACGTGGACTATCCGTCTCAGTCAGCTCGTGACCATGGCGGGTGCACGTTACCCAGCCGTAACGTCCAGTAAAAGAAATGAGGTAAACGTACGCGTCGTGACCCGTTTAAATAGATAAATATATTTATTTCATTTTTATATAATAATAGTGAATGTTTCTTAAAAATCTGTGCTAAAGATAGAAAATTTATCTTAATAGGAAAATGTAGGTATTTACAAAGTTACATGCGAATATTTAAATATTACCTATAATTTACATATACTAAATATTGCCAATTTCGAGATATTTTTTTGGAATAAATATGTTATACACTAGCTAGGGGCAACGCAAAATGTCTAACATGACATTTTAAACAGTTAAGTTCATTATAATGTCGACTCTATGCCATTACACATAGCGTTCTGAATGTTTGTACTTTTATAGGCAACGAAGTGCTTGATGCGGACCTCATTACAAAGGCATAAGGTTGATATTTTAATAATAATTATTTGTTTTTTTTTGTCTTTGCCAATACAAAATAACAAATTAAACCTTTATGTCGCTGCTAACAAAAAAATATTTTATGTACTGAAAAATGTTCCATTGATAAATTCTTTGACATAAATTTCTTTGCCAATCTATAACCGCCATACTCAATTTATTGTACAGAGTGTATCCAATTTTTTCCCGAAGCTTTGGAAACCATGGATTTTCCATTCATTGATATGAAAATTTTACAAACCTTTTTTTTCACAAAAACCAATATATTTTTCTGACTTTTACCTTCTTCATACAAAGTTTAAGCTAAATTTAAAGTCTAAAAAAGTTTTCCGTTTTTATGAAAAAAATACGATGTCAATTAACTCAGAATCGTAAGTAGAATCCAATGGTTTCACGTTTTGGGAAAGATTCGGACACATCCTGTATAATTACACCGTTGTTCACATAAAACTTTGGCAAATTATTTATCAATAGTTTGTGTTTATTAATGCATAAATATCTGTGACAATCTATAAGTGATCAGTAATTTTTTTTACCCTCTTAATGGTTCACGTATATACCGTTTCGGTACAATTACCCATTTCATGACTTAATCCAAATTGTTCGTCGCTTATAAATAAATAAATGACTTTGCAAATAAATTTACTGTAGGTGAAATTGATATATTTCATCGTCACAATACATCTTAAATGCAGTTCTGTTTCCATTAGGAATATTCCCTTCATTCTATTCCCATTTTATTACAAGCTGTTATTCAACTCGACTTGATAGTATGTGGGTGCAAATTTTGCAACTGAATTTTAAACCAGTTCCACCTAACCGATTGAGCTGAAATTTTGTACACTGGGGCTTGTGACAATACAATCTAGTATACTCAGTTATGTATTTTTTTCAAAATGGCCGCCTCTTCAAGGTGGCGGATTACCTATTTCTTCACAACCTCCTTGACATGGGTATCAAATTAAAGGGTTTGTCAAGCATAATACATGAAGTCTTTCTAATTTTAATAAAATAATATAAAAGAACGTTTTTTAAAAACAAGCTTTTATGCAAGCGATGTACTAAAACGAATAAAATAAGTTTATATTGAATTATTTGTTCTCAACAAGCTTGTCGCGCGAATTGTAAATGGTACCTACTTTTATGAATATTTCGCGACAAGCTTGTTGAGAACAAATAATTCAATATAAACTTATTTTATTCGTTTTAGTACGTGGCTTGCATAAGATCTTGTTTCTAAACAAACGTTTTTTTATATTATTTTATTATTAACTCTTTTAATACTAATATAAAAGATGCTTATCCATTTTTTTTAATGAGTCCAGCACTCTTCAAAGTAAAAATGACTGTTTATTATTAATATGAGTATTTCTAATCATTTTAAATTGCCTCAATTTCACTCACAGTAGAGGAGACTAAAATTATTTAATCCTCAACTTTTATCTAAAGAAAAAACATGTTATACAAATATCAGCCCCTCTTTAATAAACAAATCATGATTTCTAATGATTTTTATAGGATTTAGGATTTAAAGACATTTAAGGCTGTATTTTTTTATTCCCGAGATAAGGAACCAGTAATTCTGGAGATAAAAATTGAATTGGACTAAATTAAAAAATAGAGTAACAGTGCGTTTATACGATTCAGTTTTTGAAACCTGAACAGTCAGGTAGAAATACAGAATTTAAAAAAGGTGGGTAGTACTTTCTTAATAAGTATTTAAAAGTGACAACGAGATATAATTATACCCTATTCACATTAAGAAAAAAGTGACGTCATCAGTCCTATTGACGACGATAAAATTAAGAATTTTTTAGCAATATTGAATGTCTGGATTTTTTTTTTATAAACATTCAGTTTTTAATAAATTCCTGTAAAGCAACTCATGGCTTTTCTTTGCCTGGTTTCCGTCGTCCCGCTCGCATCCGCAACAAGTCCAATGTACCATAACACAGTGTTAATAACAGCGTTAGGTGTCAGTGATGACATCACTTATATACTTGGACAGAGAAGTTCGTAAAGGACGATGGGTGTGTCCCAAAAAAATCAGTATATGCCAACACACTTGATATATACCTGAAATGAAAGCTTTTATTTCATAGAGATTTTAATGTTAAGGTAGTTAGGTATCAAATCCGCGGGCGAACCGTGATATAAACTGGTTTTCTATTCTTATATTTTATTCGATAAAATTTGCTGTAGCGGTAAGGCCTACCCTATGCACATTTGTTTAGCGACAGGGCCTACCTTTGCACACATGTTTAGCGATAAGGCCTACCTTATGCATATATATTTATTTAAACTTTGTGTCAATTTTACTGTATTCTTTTCCCGGCCGAAAGTAATACACCTTTAGAAAGAGACCATCGGCTAGCTTTGATTTTGTAGAGCGTCGTCTCTGTTGTGCCGTTACGACGCTCTACAAGACCGAGCTAGCCGATCATAGTCGATGTGTTTTACTTTCGGCCAGGATGTGTACTTACTTATTTAAAATCTTTTTTATATTTTTTTAGTAAAATACCTCATCACTTTAGCAGTTGCTTATAACGCTTATGGGAGGTCATAACAAATACTGTGACTAATTGTATGTATGTTGGTGGGTTGGGACAACATACATATATTTTTTTTACATATAAGGGATATTTCCAGGTTCACAATATTATTTCATAATTTGTTATAGGAATAACATAAATAATAATATAATTAAAAAATAACAATAAACTGTCAGGATTTAAAAGTGCAGGATTTTAATATATAAAAGAGCATTCCATATATGGATAGTTAAAATTAATACCTAACATACAATAATCGTAAATGTAAATGATGGATAAATTTGCAATAGATAATTTGCAAGGAGAATACCCATTTGTGGGCCCCTAATGTTACGATTGAGTATAGGAGGGTAACCATAAAATGAATTCAATACATTAAGGGATTATGTAAGAAAGATTTACGCAATTTGGTTGTAGGGATAATATTTCATTAATTTTGCTAGTAATTATATTGACATGTGCGACAACAGTAAAAAATTGACTACTTTGACTACAGGTTATAAAGGTTTTTTAAGAAGAAGTATTATTCTTTTATTACACAAAAATATATATAAACTAAATAGCATACTTCGTAAATGTTTTGGCATTGTCAAAACAACAAAAATCGTTAATTCCTATTTTTAACACTATACGAAATTTTCTAAAGGGGGCCCGAGTTCCACGCTTTCGTGGGCATTCTCTTTTATAATATTTTACATATATAGAATATCTTTGTTTGGAAATTCAATAATTATGAACATAAAAATAATAATTATAATTGTCGAAAACTTGTGTAATCATTTCTAAGGCAAGGTTTATACAATATGATTTAAAAAATGACTGCGGACATTATATTTCAACAACCGTATCGTGTAAAAGCACTGCTTAATATATAACATACGAGCATTTTACAACTTTAACCTTTCCCGTTGTACAATCTAGTTCATTTTGGCCTTTACAACCGTACAATCTAGTTCATTTTGGCCTTTACAGCCGTACAATTTAGTTCATTTTGGCCTTTCCCATTGTATAATTTAGTTCACTTTAACCTTACCCGTGACTACGTTAGCGTATTCCCTATAGAATGTTGGGAATAATTGTATCGCAAAGTATACAACAGTGAGATATGCAACTATCACTACAGTTAAGATGAGATCAAACACTGCTGGTTTTACACTGGAAAGAGAAAAATAAAATTTTGAAAATAGGGTATTAGACAAGGGATAACATAAATTCATATGTTCCGCCTACATGAACGTTCTGAAGAACTGTTCAATTTGATGCCAACTTCGGATTTTTACCATCGCACCGCTCGTCACCGTCGAGCGGTTCATCCGCACTTCTTTGACATAGAGTGGATGCGTACCGTGCGGTCAAAAAGACACTTTATACCGCGAACCCGAAAGTTGTGGAATGAACTGCCATCACACTACGACATGGGGTTCTTCGAGAGAGCTGTGAACAGGATTCCGCAAGGTCGGCAGCACACCCGCAAGCCCCTGGTGTTGCAGATGTCCGTGGACGGCGGTGACCACTTACCATCATGTGACCCGCCCGCTTGTCTCGCCATCTATTCTATAAAAAAGGAACTATACATCTGTAATAATATTATATTACAGTTTATTCTTACAGAGTCGATATCAACCTATAAGTCCCACTGAAATGCACGGGCCTCCCCTAATAAATCACTAGGGGGTTTGGTGCCACAATCCACCACGCTATTGCGGATTGGTGGATATTATTATATGCTCCAGATTTTTTTTTAATTCTTGAGCACGCTCGGGTTTCCTCACGATGTTTCTGTCCTCATGAACTACTGACAATTTTAAAAACCCATACTTATATAGAAACTCAGTTATACGGGTCGAGGATATAACTGGGAGTCGGTAATAGATATCCTTAGGTTATATTGTTTGTTCTCTTTGGTAGCACAGTGATACTAATCCTCGCATGAATTCTACCGAAATCTGTACTGTGTACTTATTTCGGGAGTGAATGAGATATGCCAAAGCCCATTTGCCATCCCATCCCATGGAGTGAGGAGTTGTTTTTATAGGAAAAAAAATGGCAGGCAATTTACCTTGTGTAGTGGGATACGGTCGCCCTGCGACACGCATGCCAACATGAGTTCAGTGACAAATGTTGGCCAACCCTGCGATGCGCTGACTGCCTTTAGGATTTAGGAAAATACGCTTACGAAATTTAGGATAAATACGAAATTTAGGAATGGATTTGAAGAAAAGGTTGGAAAATGAGGAATGGTAGGATGGGACGGGAATGTGTTTCAGGTATATCTCACTCACTATCGAAGCCACATATGTACATTGGGGGAATAGGATGTCGCGGGAAATGCAGTACGTTTCTGAGTGCAAGGTAACTTGGCCAGTCGAGTGCATCCAGAAAAAAATATTTATATTTAAATACGAAAAATCCCCTGGTTCTAAACCTTTTGAATTACTCCATTGGAGTGGAGCTACAATAACGTGACTATATCGCTAAATTCTTTTAGGAGCATATCGTCCACAAAGCAATTCCTCCAAAAAGCATATATCGTCTAAAATGCAATTTGACTAAAATGCATTTTAGAAAATTTTCATTAAATTTAATGCCGTTACTCATTTTGATGTTACTATGTATTACTGACTCGACATTATAGTGTAATATATGTTTCTGGTTTATATGACATATATGTATATAGCTGTTAGATATTCATTTGAAATGGGAATGTTATTTTTTAAACCATTTGATAAAAAAGACAATTACAATGTCGACTCAGTAGCACATAGTAACATCAAAGTAATGGCACTGAATTTGATGAATATTTAATATGATTAATAATACAAAATTAAATACGATTGGACCAAGACATACGTGTACAACTGACCTGTAAACATAGAGCACAGCTTTAGTGGGTGCATACAAAGTGTACTCCGGCTCGCGCTTGTCCACTGCGTGGGAGCTCACTGTCACCTCTAAGTAACGTGATAGCACTCGCTCTAGCGCCGCCGTTACACCTGGCAAATGACGTCACATTTGTTAATGTTAAGCAACGGTCCCACCAAGAACGAGAGACGGTGAGCGATGAACTATTTTTATGCCCAAGACCATAGACATATACGTAAACGGCATGGCTATTGATACTTCAATTTGACAACCATCAAATGGGGTGAAATAAAATGACAATTTGTGTTGTAAATGTAAAAGCCACGAAAGAAAATGCACAAAAACGGAACATGAAATATCTTATCGATAAGTTGAATTCTTTCAATATTTATTAAAAAAAACACTACAATAATAAGAAAACTCGCATTGACTGCACTCCTTATGTGACTTATGACACTGACAATTTTGGTTGCACATTACTCCGCCTGTACAATGGGGAATGCTCTGAAGAATTGTTTAATATAATTCCCACCTCGGATTTCTACAACCGCACCTCCCGTCACAGAAGTGCGGTCCATCCGCATTTCCTCGATACGGAGGTGTCGCGCACTGTTCGGTCCTAAAATTATTTTATACCGCGAACCCGTAATCTGTGGAACGAACTGCCTCAAGAGGTCTTTCCATTGAGCTACGATATGGGGTTCTTCAAGAGCTGTGAATAGGATTTTGCAAGGTCGGCGGCGCGCCCGCATACCCCCTGGTGTTGCAGGTGTCTATGAGCGGCGGTAACACTTACCATCACGTGGGACCGCTTGCTCGTCCGCCCACTAATCAATAAAAAATATCAGTTTTAAATTTGCCCAAATCAATTCAATTGGATTGAAAATGCAGTAGTAAGGTGGAAGTCGTGGTACATTAGTAGTAGTCGTAGTGTCTATATGCAACTTTTTGGGAATGTTTTTTCTTTAATCAATTTTAGTAAAATTTCTTTTGTTGCAGTACTTGAGTGTGGAATATTGTCTTCCTAAAAAATCTATAATATCTGTCTTCCTAGTTGATTGGCATGATATTTTTTCCTCGAGGCGTATTTAAAACACAATTTCCACTTATCGTTGAATCCTTTTTTTATAATGTCATGGGGGTATCATACCATGTTTCGTCCAAATAGACTATTTGTCTACCACAATTGCGATAATGGATTGTTAGAAAAGAATTGGAAGGATGAAAAAAATGGATTTTATTCATTACCTGAATTTGGTGAAGAAGTGGTAATGACTTGCGGTGATCTCGCCTGCGACGATAAATATTTGTACCAATGTTTGACAGCCTCCTCGTCTACTCTCTGAAAGGTGAACATGAACATGAAGTATGCGCAGTGAATGGATGGATACATATAATAAAATCGTTACAAAGACGTGTACATAAATATTTTTTGTAAAAAAAATGATTTTAATTTAAAGTACGAATGACATAGAGCCCAACACAATATTTTTTTTAATTTTTGAACGCGCATCACTCAAAAACTACTGGACGGATTTCAATAAAACTTGGCATAGTTATAGCTTATATGGGTTCCCACGGGAATCATTCTAAAGTACACGCGAGCAAAGTCGCTGGCACCGCTAGTTTTACAATAAATGTAGGCATATCTACGATCACACTGTTTGAACTTATACATTTTTGATCAAGAAGTAGGGGTTGGCCCAATAAAGCTTCTAATGCAAGAAAGAACAATTGAAGGTCAAAGTTTGATAGGTTAAACTAGTAAGTACAATAGGAGTGTTTAAAGATTGAAGTAGGTATTACGCTAAAGGTAAGTAGGTACGGTACGCTAAAGCACTTTCTACTGGGAACCGTTTGGATGGTAGAAAAAAGATCTGAACACTGTAAACACTGAAAATAAGTTAAAAATGACTTACCAATGCTTCATCATATAACGCTGCATCTTCATCATTCAACTCGTCTGTTAGATTATATATGTGTGAAGCGAGCGCGCGCGCAGTCAGCGCTATATTCGACACTAAGTTCTTGAGTGCTATCTCTGAACTCGTGTCCAGGACTGTACTTCTGGCTGGGTCCTTGTGACTCTGGAGTCGAATATTTAAAGATTATTATGGATAAATAATAGTTAGTTTTTTAATGTAGGATAAATGACAGAGAAACGGGTGGGCCACATGATGGTATGTGGTCACCGGCGCCCGTGGACACCTGCAACATCACGGGACACGCTGTCGACCGACCAAAATCCTGTTCGCAGCTCTCTTGAAGAGGCCCATATCGTAGCGTAATGGAAAAACCTCGGCTGGCAGTTCTTTCCACAACTTTCGGATTTGCGGTAGCAAGTGTATTTTTGATCGCACTGTACTCAGAGACATGTCAAGGAAGTACGGATGAACCACACGACGGTGACGAGCAGTGCGTCCACAAAAGAAAGAAAACAAATTATAAGTTATTAATTTATCTAATTTTTTTATCCGATATGAAGGAAATAAAAAGTGGTGGCAGAAAATGGTCACAATAATATCTTACCTGTAAAGCACTCAACGTGAATGCTGTCATCCTCCTAATACTGAATCTCTCATGCTGCCACGCCAACAGTTCATCCGCGAGGTTTATCTTCTTGTGGTTCACTGGCACTCCTAAACGGGATTTGATGGAGTGAGCTGCTCCACCCGGTTTGGGAGGCTTTGAAACGTGCATCGTGAGTTGACGTGAAGAGGAGATTGAGTCGAGGCACATTACGAAGGAAACATCCTGGAAAAGGTAAGAGAGCAAGATTAAACTCGATATAAGGAATAAAGGTATAAGAGAAATCTCTCTTCTCGGAAATGATTAATGAAAATGAAATGGATCAATATTGATTTTATTTGAATAAGATAATGAGTTGCTAATTAATTTCCTTTGACATTTGTTTGTTTATCTTAATTCTTTATTAAATTCAATCTTTAATTGATTTAAATTGACATATATGTATAGTTTGTATCTCTCATAATTGACATATATGTATAGTTTGTATCTCTCATAATTGACATATACGTATAGTTTGTATCTCTCATAATTGTGATTAATTTGCATGCCCTATTTTAGAGGGCGAATATGATAAAAGATATATTATAAAGTAAGTAACATTTTATGTACTAACATGCACCAAATATACGATTTGATTTCCATTATATTCCTTTCATCTTATCCAGTACAGTCCCATCGAGGTGGCAGTATAAGGGCATAGGAAATATCTCTCATTTCTCTCATTACATTACTTTATTCTAAATGAGACATCAGAGCAAATTCAAAAGGTGATGATATTTTTCATTTCATTATATTACATTTGTGTCATCTCATGCAATCTCATGGAGTTTGAAGTATAATGAAACATTAGATGTCTCTCATTCCCGTTAAAATAAGAACAATCCTGAAATCTTTTCGAGTAGAGAGTTTGATGGGATGAAGGAAATCCCTTGTAACTAGAATATATTACCGAGAAATGAAAACATATCGCTGTCTCGCTGAATTCTGCATCATGGGACAAGTTTTGTCAAATAACCTACCCGAAACAAGATTTACTTGTAATAAAGCGGCATCAGTGGTATCAAGTTGCTCCTCCAGCCATTTCTTAGCAGATAAGCAGTTGAGGGAATGTCCTGCTGAATTGAGCAAGACCAGTAGTGCGGGCGCGCCGTGAGCTATGACCGTAGAATACAGACGGGAGAAGATATGAGCTAGTTCTATGATTTAATGAAATGTTAGTCCTCGCTGTGGGACAGCTCCCGTGAAATACTCTATTGAAAACACCACTTAGGTACTTAAAACAAAACAGCGTTAGTGGTATCCAAAGCGAGTTCCTGCTAAAGTGAACACGAACAACTGTAATCATTGAATACGGCATCATGTAGATACAAGCTAATTGTATAATATATATATATATTCCATATTCGGTGACTGGTCTGGTGTCATTGGAATCAGCACTGTGAGATAGCTCCTGTCAAATACCCCACTGAAAACAGCACATACCTGTAATAAAGCGGCATCAGTGGTATCAAGTTGCTCCTCCAGCCATTTCTTAGCAGAGAAGTAGTTGAGGGAGTGTCCTGCTGAAGTGAGCACGAACAGTAGTGCGGGCGCGCCACGAGCTGTGGCCGTCCAGTATAAACGGGAGAAGATACGAGCTAGTTCTATAATGGCCACAGCTCCGGAGGCATTGGAGTCTGCTCCGTGGGACAGTTCCTGTAAAAAAATATGTCGTGAAAAGGTACAGAAGAAATGTATTGGTGCCATTGATAAAGCATGGTTTTAGTGAGTTGCAAATCATTATACAATACAAAAAAAATCACATACTATTGTTACCATGTAAACCTCCTTCACCTCTTTGTTAAATTTCATCCATGCGATTTTATTGAATAGGTATTGAATATATTGTAAGAGCTGAGGAATATATTGGAAGACCACTAAGAGCTGAATGTTAGAGCCTATTATACCAACCTCCCTGTTATACTGATATTTATAAAAGAAATGTTTATAACATGTGTGTATTATTTTATAAAATTCTATATGTATATGGGAAATTCTTAAAATCGAAACTGACCAGATTGCTTATGGAAAATTATTTTTATAGTGGAGTGAATATAATATGAATTATAAAAAATAATACAATATATGTATTTATTAGGTATTATTAATAAATTATTATTAATAATATGGTATTATTAATAAATATATTTATTAGGTTAAGCTTATAATTTTATGTAATAAATATGAGAAAGTACATGTTTGCACATATTGTACGCAGGTCAAATATATTGACTGCCTCAGTTTTTTGTTTAAGACCTTTTATATTAAGATATCATTAATATTAAATGTATGTATTCTTGCAAATAAATTTGAATTTGTCAACAATTATTCATGTAATTTTCGATAGTTTGTCAACTACACCAGATAGGTGGCTGTGGGCAATGGTAGTAGATAGAATATCTAAATTTTCTAAATCAATAAGTAGCCTTGAAAATTAACTATGTTAGTTAATTATTTAACATATGACATATACATCATCCAGGGCTTAGACCGGAACTTGCCACAACTAGTTTCCCATATAACTATCAGACCCACCAAATCAAAATCAGGCTGCGATTCTAGCTACAGTTCTCTGTAACACTAACCGGTACTATTGCGCTGGAGTCGTAGCTGACTACAATGACGATGCTCTGAGCAGAAGAACGTCCGTCGAGTTTACCGTGAAGAGTCACTGCTGTTGACTCCAACTTGTGAGGTAAAGGGGCTGTTACCACTGAGGAAGAAAAAATAGATTTATTTGACGACCGATTCGCCCAATTGGTAGTAGGGATGTGACAAATCAATAATAAATGTATTTTTAGGTAAACATTTTTTTTATAATTTTCGTTATTTTCGAAAGTAATAAGTATTTGAGTAATAAGGTAATATTCGAGTAATTAGGTAAACATACGTTGAGGCCAGTTTAAATAGATAAATATTTTTTTTTCTCAATCAGTGATAATTTTAATATTAAAATAAACCGATTTTTCAAATAGAAATAATCATTTGTGCGTAGCCACGTTGGGGCAAGCAGTGGTTGCCCCACTCTGCATAGGGAAGAATATGTAACATACTTTCTGCATTACACTTCTATTTAAATAATAAGAAAATTGTTTGCTTTACCCCACCCTGGATAAAATCCTGACTACATCCTTTGCATTAATCAATTACTAGTAAAAATTACTAAAAACAACTTTTAATGGATTGAAACAGCTCAAAATTAGAGAATTTCAACTTCAATATGAGAATAATTAACACAATTGGGTAGTTTCAATTCAAATTGGTATTGTTACTGTATGTTATTAGCTCTGGGCTGTATGTTGACTTTTTATCTCAAAATATAGTCGCTTGCTTGACATTCTTATTAGAAAAACTAACTACAGTCAGCTTTAATTACGAAACAAAATAAATAAAATTAACCAACAAGTTAGAAACTTCTTTCACAGAGAAAAAACATGAAGGATTTGAATGGAGGAATCACCAAATATCCTCTTAGTAATGTGAGTCGCACATGTGATATGATCGATAAAAATAGTTTTGTCGGTCCCTACCTAAAAACTGTTATAAAAATCACTTTATCTTAGATGTAAATACAATATTCTAAGTTTATTTATACTTCGAAGACACCATAGACCATAGACACCATAGAAAACACCATGTTTGAAGAAATCGATTAAAGACGTTTGAAGTGAAAAATTGTTTAATTTATAATTGATTAAAATAAAATGAGATTCTTTTTCACAACCCAACTTTATAGTTTATGAAAGTGTAAGGGATGAAGAAATCTTTTCACCCCATCACACTTTCTACTCCCCATGCTTCCTGACCCTTTTTTGAAATCCACTCCTAAATCTCCCAATGTTTGTAATTCTGGACTGATTGTTGGCATGTATCACGGATGTCCATGGGCGACAGTATCCACTAACCACCGTGTGGACAGACTGCTCTCCTCTCTCATTTTTTTATAATATTTTAACTGTGATATCAAAAATGACGATGGGTGACTGTATTGACTTGCCGTGAAGTAGACAGTCTGATAATTTGCCACTTTAAAAAATATATATAAAAAGCTTACCAATCTGATATCCATTAGAAGAGACAGAGTTCATCATGGCCTCAAGTGCAGTTCCCGACTTCTCATCAGTGATGAAACTGTGTTGCAGGTCTTTCAATATGTCCTCGAACTCTGGAGACCATTGTGCGAAGTAGACGGGCGGGTTCACTTCTTGCTGGGCCATTGCCATTTCTAAAAGTTCAATATGCTGGAAAAATAAAGAAAAATTGTTTATGCAAATTATTTATTGGTTGGTTGATCATTGTAGACTTCATTGTCAGCCTTTATATTGGCCACTGCTGGACATGGTAGTGGCAGTGGCTTTGTTGTCCCTTAGTCATTATTACGACAACCATGGGAAGAGATGAGGTGGTGCATACCACATAGCCATAAACTTAATTAACAAAAACTGAATTACACAATGTTACATGATCCTTGTCCTAAATAAATATTACCATAATAAGTTACAAGGTATTATAAGAAATAATAATTTAAAGCACTTATAATACTTTCCTATAAATTACATAATGACTACGCATGTTTACAATATACCAAGTTCGTCGATTTCAAGTGTGTGACCCAGAAACGTGGCCTACATTCCTACATTGTTAAAGCCTATCAATATAAATCAGCACTTTCAATATTAATATTCAAGGTATAACAGCCTGAATGAAGTGTGGAAAAGCTTGGCTTGTATTGTGGTGGCAAGGATAAGAATATACCAAAAGAGATGTCTGCTTTTATAATGGTTTAATTAATTATGAGGTATGCAGGATTCCATTGAAACACAACTCCTTTCTCAAGGTTGTCTGAAAGAAATAGATATAAAAGAATAAGACTACCTGATTGTATTCTCTTCTTATAACATTGTTCCTTAATTTTATCATAATGTGATATTTATACAATAAAGAATTTTATCTATCTATCTAATTTAAACTAAAACTGCACCCGTGTACTATTTTCTGTTTGATCTGGTGGTTGACTGGTAGAGAATATGTAACACATTAAGTTCGCTTTAGATATGTCAAATACTTGTGCAATGAACTTTAAATAAACAATAAGAAAAAGAGAAAAATACAGCCTGCAAATTTTTACATACCTCTTTTTCCTCAGGACTTAACACAGTGTCATTCTTTGGCAACACAAGCAGCAATGCACCACCTTTGCTCCGAACCTCCATAAACTGGTCGATGGTGATATCTTGCATGCGAGCCATCACACAATGACGGGATGTGCTCCAGGATGTGAGGGAACGACCTTCTAGGTTGAAGCTAGCACTGCGGCAACCTGATCAGATATATTAAAATGTTTAGAAATAAAGTGTTTATACATAAACCGTTAACTATGAATAGTAAAATTGTTTTAATCCTTTAGCAGATTTAGCAATAAAAGTCATTAGGAGTTTGCTTTATGCTGAATAATAATGAAAAGCTATTGAATTTCCACCTCCTCTTTAACCTTAATCCAAAACTTCATTGAAGTAACACAAAGCTACCGAATAACAATCTTCCTATCTCAATCCAACCACTGAGTTTTGTTTTAAATATCTATGTATGAGCCCTTCATCTAATTGAAAGAGTTGCATATAACTTTAAGTGAATAAAGCTAATATTCAAACATCTTAGACTAGCATTTGTCTGCAACTTCTTAAAACCTGTTTAAAACCCAATTCCAAATCAATTTCTTTGTTTGATTAAAACATCCTATTTCAAATCAGAGTGAAAACCATATCAAAATTCCTCTAGTAGAACTCAAGTTATAAGCCGACAGACAGGTGTGTTTTATATAGTTTTTTAGAATATCATACCATCATCTAGATGTTGAATTGTAATGACCGGTGCTACTTATTTTCAATATTACTGGACTAATTTTGATTTAAAAAAACTTCCAGGTTAAAAATACTACACAGCACTGAAAATCATAATATAATGAGGCAGATAAAACTCAAAGTTAATGTAAATAAACAAACAGAGGTATAGACAGACAGAGACATTGCTCTTTATTAATTAAAATTGCTTGGTTCTAAACAGGTATTTTATGATATATAAATGGATATGAAGATATGAATAAAACAAACTTGTTGAAGTACAAATCATATCATATAACTACTCATAAGTTTTACAGTTTTCAGGAAATATAATGTTTAGGCCACATCTTTGACAGAAAGCAATAGCATGTGGTTTTTCAAAAATTGTCTGAGATAAGATACCTTATATAAACAACCTATTTATTCTTCATAATCCAAAGATACACTTGAAAAATAACCTCAAAATATTAATCGATTTTTTTTAATTCGTAAATTAAACATTAGCTATTTTTGTTAACTTACCGTGAGGGACAGTGTGTAGATCATATTGTTGCATTCTGTAGACGGAGAACTCATGAGAAGCAGCTACAGGACTCACGGGTGACATCATGATAAAAATAGGTAAAACTACCAGCACATAATAAGGCAAGTAGCCCTTAAAAATCTCTGCAAAACCGTCCGCCTCGTCTAACCACATCTTTGTAACTTATCTTCTCTTTTACTTAATATAATTACGGGAAAAATCAATTTCGAACAAGACCAATCCAATTAGAAACCTGTGATAAGTCGGTCAATGACATGACAGCATGATTGACAAGACAAGTGTCTATGGTTTAGTTACGTTCCGTTTCACATTTATGTTGCTCTGTCGTTAAGTAACCGATAAAATTGCTATGAAGCGATTTAAAAGACATTTAAGAAGCTTTTGGCGGGACTATTCAAAATAATCAACGCCACTATTGATCTTTTTTTTACGTGGAAGAAAAGATAAAAAAAATAACGTCTGTTGTCGTTGGGAACCCGAGAGGAAAAGTTGAGTCTTTGTTTAATTATTGCAAAAACTGTGTATTGTGGGAATTGTGGTTTAATAGTGATATATAGTTTATTAAACTTCAAAGTGCCTTGTGTTATAATACATAATGTTTGCAATAATTAAATCAAAACCTCAAACTGTATTTTTCTCACTCTTACAAGGAGTCCAACCCTATTTTCAGTAAATCTACTACTACTGAGCGACTCCTATTTCGACGGGACTGGACAATGATGATAGGTTTTAAATTTTGAAATTGTTTATTACGAAGAAAAACTTGACACTGGCAGAATGTGCTAATTGCATCATTGTTATATATGAAGAAAAAATAATGTGAATATCGTTTCATATTATTTATAATATGGCCATGTGGCATCGGGAGCCGACCTCTTTGGTCGAACTCCTAATTTGATTTATTTAATTCATTTTAAGAGTTTCCTTTTATAAGTTTTGCATTTATTAGTTTTGTTATTTTTGATATTAGTTGTCAACAAATTTCATTAGATCGATCATGTCACTTCACTAGAAGATAGTTTTATTTTATTAATTTACGTTGTTTCAATTTTAATGTTGTAAGATTATCAACGCTACAAACGCTGTGCTGTATGTTGATTTAATAAATATTAATATTCCGAACATCCTGGTTTCTTCTCGTGGTAGCTCCAGTAATACACGCACAAGTAATTGGAGAGCATTCCTCCAAAGCCACAATAGGTACTTATTTTGGTTGATCGATCGATGGTACTTAAATTGTCGGACATGCCTTCAACTTAGACTTCATACAAATTTTATAGCATGCCAAAATTTGTTATTTTGACCGATTTTTGGCATGCATGTATTGTAAATGTCCATGGGCGACAATATTTACTTTACCGTGGACTATCTACCTACTAGTCTGTCACTTTCTCTCTATAAAAGAAAGTACCTGCCTAATAAAAATGTTTATATTTTAGTGGAGTGTAGACTTTCTCGGCCGGTGTCCATATTAATTGAATCTTCCGGGCTACTTGGCCGAGGTCTTCTGGAATCTCGAGCTAAGCTCGAGAAGCCGAAGAGATAACATCTCTCCGAAAGTGAACGCAGTCGCCACTGAAGATGTCAACCGCAGTTGTTGACGAAACGTTTGGAAGAAAGAGAAGAGATTCCAGAAGACCTCGGCGAAATAGCCCGGAAGATTCAATTAATATGTTTATATTTTAATTTTAAATTGCAAATTATCTTAAAGTAACTAAAACTTAGTCGAGTAATGAACTTTCCTAGTCTTTATTATGTCAATTAATAACTTTCAATTGCTTATTCTACACTGAATCCTTTTCCCAGCCAGTCATGTTAGACAAGCTGTGAATCGAAAAAAAATACATTAGGTACAATAGAAAATGTAGTTAATCGTAGATATTAGGCTCACGCCACCAAATTGCAATATCCGTTCGGGTCAATTGCAGCCTGTGACTGACACATTACCCGGATATTTATATCAGGATGAAATATGTTCCACAGAATCGGGGAAAATTGTGTCATAACAGCAATCCCCACTGATCCCTGGAGACCCTGGAGGATTTCTGTTGATATTTCCGGAATTGATACAAGCTTAAATTATACAAGAAAACAAATAAGATTATAGTTATGTAAGAACATACTCGTAGATTAAAGAATTTTTAGTGTTGTGTAAAAATCCTAACTAATATTATGGAATGCACTTTATCTTTAACTATAAAACGCGATCAATTTCTGGCAATTTTTAAAAGACTCGTGAAAGAACACTATATTTATAGAAACATTATTACCTACTTTATTGCTACCTACGTCTATAATTTGTCAACAGAGTTTTTCTTACCGCCCAAAGGTTGCCTGGAAGAAATCGCTTTAACGACCAATTGTACCTACTTCTATGGTTCGGTTACCTTAGGAAGAGTTTCCAATTTGAGTCCTTTTACTGAAGTAGCCACTGAAGTGTTAACACCGAACTAAAAGGCTCAATAGTCCGATTGTACTACTGATATAAGAGCGGCTCAGATGTTCTGTTGATGCAAGCAACCGAACTACTGGGACTGAAAAGTCTCAACGGTCCAATCAACCAGACTAATTACCGGACTACTGATACTAGACCGCGCTGACAGTTCTGCCTGTATATGGTAAATACCTTTCTTAAGTCATAACATAACACAATAAAATATTCTTAAAGGATGATTTATACTACATTTTAAAGATTTATGTTAAGACTTATGTCAGCTGTCAGAGCTCTTCCCATAGTAATCGGACCATAATTATCTATTTGTATTTTTGTGTAGGTACAAATAGGTATTTCTTCTGTATGTTTTGTTGTACAATAAATTATATCTGTCTAATATTTTAATGTAAATTGTTTGTAACTAAACGCTTCCAAAAGCATACTTGTAATTCATGTAAAGGATTAACACACAGGATAGTTCTATAACTATCCGAAGCAAGTGAAACTGTGGGCAAACGTTTGTTAATTAATTAATTTAAAAATATCGATGACAGCGCACCGCACCAGTCGGAAGACAGATTTCGCTATTTTTCCTGTACGTTATATAAAAAAAAAAGTGTATAGACAATAAATATAAAGCTTTACAAGCCCTATACAATATGTATATACTTACATTATATAGACATCAATTTTCTTGAGATTTTTGAAAAGTTTACACCGTCTTAATTATAGAACTAGTAAACCGGATTGGCTCATCTTCGATCTTAACCAAATGCGAATAACACCCAAACTATTACGAATTTATTACAGACCATTTATTGTTATAAAATGTCTAATATACACATTAAGAGAAATTGCCACATTCTACTCATATCTCTATAATATCGTGTGATAAAAACTTTCACCAAAGATTAATGAATTTGACCTTATAATTCACAATCGAGGAACTGACAGACAAGATGTGATAAATGATGACATTATCAGACGGACAACTACATGTGTACAGTATCCGGCGATATATATAGCAGACAGTTATATAACTTAAAAGTGGATGCCTTTAATACGATAATCCGGGAAAAGTTGAAGGCGATTGAATGACGGAGCCTCACGCTACGATGAATGATGGTGAAGGCGATCTAGAAAGAAAATAGCTGTTTAACTCTTTCATATTTACGACATGCCATGGACATAGCCTGTTATTGTACATATTAATAAGGTGCGGTGATGCGTAACGGAAAACGGTGGTAATTTCTCAGATTCGTCTATTCAATTGCGTAACGTGACACAGCCTTATAATTTGTGTAGATTCCGACAACTATGATTTCATATGAGACATTAGATGTGATGTAGAAAGAGAAAAATGTAAGAATAAATGGTTAATGGTGAAAATCCTGTGGAAAAGCGTAATGCGATAACAGGAAAACCGGTTAAGCGAATTGTGCGCACACATGTAAGGGTTCCGTAACCGTTTCGGAATAAAATATCACTTTCAACTTCATGTTATACCTGATAAAGAGTTATTTCATCCCGACAAGAAAAAAACAGTTTTATGAAAACTGTTTTTTTTTCCATGAAATTTGTAAAATATCTTTCTTTGATCCAATATCCGTCAGGTTTTTTTTTATATGAAGAAGACAGCAGACGAGTATACAGTCCACCTTGTTGTAAGTGGATAGTGTAACCCACGGACATCCACATTACATGCCAACTTCAGTCCAGAATGACAAACGTTGTCCTGGGTACGCTGCGTACTTTTGAAGATGTAAGAATGGATTTAGAGAAAGGGTTGGAAAAATGTGGAGGGATAGGATGGGAATGGGTGCTGGCTTATCTCACTCACTACCGAAATACGTACATACATTGAGCAATAGGATAAAGTGCGAAATGCGGTACATTTCAAGGTAGTCTTCTGTGAGAGAGGGGTAACGAGGCCAGTCGAATGCGCCCAGTGGCTGTTGGATTGCAGGGTGCACCCTCCCCTTCAAAATATTAAAGGTAGGCAACGAATCCGGGTTGTCAACGTTTGTCATTCTGAACTGATGTTGGCATGTATCGCGGATGTCTATGGACGACGGTGTCCACTTACCATCAGGTGGACTGTATGCACGTCTGTTACCTTCTTTCTAAGAAGTACAATACATATTTTTTTGTTAGATTATATTATGTGATTATATGAGTACCTATCGTAAAATTGGATACTAAAGTAGGCAATAAAGTAGTGTAGATACTAAATAGGCAGTAAGTAGGCAATAATTTAATGCTTATTTTCTTATCTATTACAATTCATCACAATTTTGATTCATTACAATTGAATCACGTCAACAACAGTCAGCCTATGAAATCTGCTGCATCAATTAACAAAATTCATTCATTCATTCGCCATGAATATTCAGAACGACGACGCTGAAAAAACGACTCAACATCCATTTAACATTGTTATTACTTTGAACAGATTCCGGT
The DNA here is from genome assembly GCA_914767545.1 of Sesia apiformis. NCBI lineage: Eukaryota > Metazoa > Arthropoda > Insecta > Lepidoptera > Sesiidae > Sesia > Sesia apiformis. The sequence goes on from OU611964.1 coordinate 3,225,201, forward strand.
GGCTTAGTTTTCTTAAGAGTTCTGCGTTTTGTATGTCGTTTTTGCAGGGCTAGCTGTGTCCCATTTAGAATCGTGCTAGCTTGACCTTCCTAGTTTCTAAAGATGTTCATGTTCTTTGTAAGTATATTTTAAATTTCTAAACGCAAAATATACCCTACCCTACCCGCACCCTACCCGGTGTAATGGCTGCATGAGAAGAGCAGAAGAGGGTTTGTGGTGACAATCTTTCGGAGAGGCATATCTATATCTAGCAGTGAAGAGATATACATATATGGTACACTAATGGAATGGTACTTAAGTACTTGGAGAGTGAATATATATCCAACTTCAAACCTATTGTGTTACTTACTAATTTAATCGCTTATTGCACCGCTTGTGTAGGTAATCCTTTTCTGTAAAAAAAAAATATCTTTAAGTTAATAATTATTAAAAGAAGAAAGAAAGCTTGACTAGTCAGGGCACATATTACGCGACCAAAAATACAAGATGTTACATTTAATCAAACAGAGCAAGATTGAGGATAAAGAAAACCGGAACGAAGAAGGACATTTTGGATGTCCTACTTCCTGGCGGTGAGATGGCAGTGTACGAAGTACTCACTGGTATGAAACAATTGTACCTACTAGAAATGAACTAAATTGTGTTACGAATATATTGTACTATATTGTATCAATCAAAATTAATATACTAAAAAAATAATACTAAAAATTAATGTTCCAAATGTCACCACCAGCAAGCATATGTTTTAGTGAGCGCTGTTTTCCAATTACAATCAGTCGAATCTCTGGGTATTTTTATAGACTAGAATTGGTACGAAAAGTATACTTTCAAATTTTTAATAGTTTTTGTGTATGTTTTTATGTCAGAGGGGGAGAGTGCACGCTACAATCCAACAGCCTCTGGGCGCACTCGTCTGGCCTCGTTATCCCTCTCTCACAGAACACTACCTTGAAATGGACTGCATTTCCCACTTTATCATATTCCCCAATGTATGTACGTGTTTTGGTATTGAGTGAGATATACCATAGCCCATTCCCATCCTATCCCTTCCCATGTCCCCAACCCTTTCTTCAAATCCATTCTTTCATCAACAAAGGGTAGGCATCGCAACCGGGGGCGTGCAAACGTTTGTCATTTTGGAGTCATTCGTCATATCTGGCATGTATCGCGGATGTCTATGGGCGACAGTATCCACTTACCACCAGGTGGACTGTATGCTCGTTTGTCATCTTCTTTCTATAAAAAAAAATATATATACCATACCATAAAATAAGCCTGTGTTTCTCCTCTGATGGATATTAGCCAACGCTTGCCCTCCTCGTCCATGGACCGATCAGCGTCGAGGGAGTTTCACTAGAAGTTGTAGACCAATATATCTATCTTGGACAGTCAATCCAGTTAGATAGGTCCAATTTCAGTCGAGAGGTCTGTCGAGATGCATCAACTCTGTTGGGCAGCAATTGAGAAACTGCGTCACATCTTCTCGTCGCCTATTCTACAAAGTTTGTAGACAAAAGTCTTCAATCAGTGCGTCCCGCCCGTTATGACGTATGATGCCGAAACGTGGTCTCTGACGGCAGGCCCGATTCAAAGTAGCTCAACGAGCGATGGAGAGAGATATGCTCTAAGTTTCTTTGCTGGATAAAATCCGTAACAAGGAGATTCGCCGAAGAACTATGGTAAAGTTGCCGACATAGTTCAAAGGTTCAGCAAGCTGGAGTGGCAGTGGGCGGGCCATATAATGTCGCAGGACCGGTAACCGATGGGGAAGGCGAGCCCTTGAATGACCACGCACCCCCGGAAACGTAGCGTGGAATGATGTACATTAATAATAAAAAAAAAATTTTTGGATGATCGTTTGATTAAATTGTAACATACATCAATAAATGACAGGTAATTTCAATTTGAAAGAGAGAAAATATGTACATTATAATATATCCCATTATTATAATATACATATTTATTCAATTGCATCATAATCACTGTGAAAATCAGTGCTGTATGCTGTTTCTACGGTATACAGCTTGTGCTGAGACGGATGCCCCTTCGACACACATGGGACCGCGCAGTTTTATCGCCTTGTTTTAATTTCATTTTTTGTTTGCATAACTATGTTTAATTAATTTTTAGAATGAGACATTGTCACGTTATTGCACTTGTGTGTATGAAATAAAAATTTCTATCTATCTATCTATAAAAACACAGTGATGAAAATTGACAGTTACAGCGATCAACGTGTTATGACACAAAAAACTTAGTCTTTATACAAATTTGGTTTATTTATTGCTTTTACTGTAATGAAGTCCATAAATAATACATAAAACAATAATAAATTAGGATTATTTTCTTTATTTGAAAAAATAATAGAATTGATAACTTTTATGTGGCCTGATCCATAAAACAAGTCATCATACATTTTCGACAACTTTATAATTCCGCGTGCTAGGGTAATACAACGTAATAATAGGGTTGTTCTACAGGGCCGCGCGGGACACATGTCATAGTCTAACTAAACCTTTGGTTTAGTGTCCGTCGGGCTCTCTAGATACATTTGAACGGAGCTCGGTCGCGCGGTCACCGGTGTCCGATGCGGCCCAAACGGAACAGTCAAGTGTCGGACACACCGTGTCCGTCATAGTCTGAACGGGAAGGTACCTACTGTTTTTCTTTCGGCGTTTAACGTGATATATAGATATTGCGTTATACTCATAAAATGTAATTGGTATCTACTTAAATTTTCTTCTACTGCAACACTCTTAATCTTGTGAAAAAAAATTGGAAGGTCCATCTTTAATACGATCAAATTGAAATTTGACACCAAAATAGTTTGTGCCTTTATCTCGATCAAGTTTGTTAATGTTCAGTTCTTCAAAAAAATTATGTTTTGAAATAATAAACAAATTCAAGTAATAATACAAACTATGTTTCATTGAATAGTGCTCATTAAATACTATAATCTTTGTTTAAGCTTTTTCAAAGTATGAATAATGGGGAAATGTATCTTTCGGATGTTTTTATTAAGAGAAGTAAGGCAAGGTCATCAATACATACACACACGCTTATGTTGAATGCAGATATTTTTCTGGCAACTAATTGCGTATCTATAAGTGTAATACAGAACAGAGTAAACACATAACTCTTATCAGAATCCTGTTCCAGGTTCACACGTCGGATCCATTACTCTCTGTTCAGTTTAATTTTCGCTTTAATCCTTATTTTTATCGCATCTGCGACCGAGCCCAGAGCGCCTCGAGCTGCTATCGTTGCTGTTGTGGAATCGAATCGCAATAGGCGGGAATAGGGCGGGCGGCGGCGCGGCGCAGTGCGGTGCTATCGAGCGACGCCGGGCGGTGCGGGGCGTGGGGGCGTGTGGCACGAGGGTACGGGGGGTGGCACGCGGTAGCGGCGGCAGTGTGCTCGGAGCCCCCAGGAGTATGGGTGGCGCGCTGCTGCTCGCGCTGCTGGCGGCGGCGCGGGCCGGCGAGCCCAACGTGACCGAGCTCGCGCCATCGCCGCCATCCGCCTCACCCGAGCCCGAGGAGAAGACGCCGCTCTTCCCCACAGACCTCTTCACGGAAGAACAGCGGCGCTCTGGCGCCGTGCTCCTGCACGTCATCGGCATGGGCTACATGTTCGTCGCGCTCGCTATAGTCTGCGACGAGTTCTTCGTTCCGTCGCTAGACGTGATCATCGAGCGGCTCGCAATCCGGGATGACGTCGCGGGCGCCACATTCATGGCAGCTGGCGGCTCAGCCCCGGAGCTCTTCACATCCATCATCGGCGTGTTTGTCTCTTTCGACGACGTCGGGATAGGGACGATCGTGGGCTCCGCCGTGTTCAACATATTGTTCGTTATCGGTGCGTGCGCGCTGTTCTCGCGCACGACCCTAACATTGACTTGGTGGCCGTTGTTCCGTGACTGTACATTTTACTCGATCAGCCTCCTTGTGTTGATATACTGTTTCCGGGACAGCGAGATCTATTGGCAGGAGGCGTTGGTGCTGTTTTCGTTGTACGGAGCATACGTGATGTTCATGAGATGGAACCAGCCCGTGGAGCGGGCGCTGAAGAAGCTCATCTACAAGAACAAGGTGACGCGCGTCAGGAGTACAGATCAGCTGATGCCCACGGTGAGCTCGCCCGCACAACCCTTGCATGCAGTAATATACAATTGGCGCAGATTTGGCAGAAAATCAAATTATCTAATAATTCTAATACTATCTAATACTCTCTCAGTAAGACATAAAGTTTATGTACTTAATACCAAAGTGTTCCAAATCCGCGTCGAATTGAGAGTTTAGATAGATACAGTTTAGACGCTACATGGAAACTCTTAGACACACAAAAAAGACAGTTGCTGGTTCTTCTCTCACACATAATCGTATAGATAGTGCATCAGTGTTAGACATAATCATTTACTTATTCATAACCAATCTGCAGTACTGTCTGTATACATCATTGCACACTAGTTTAGTTCAACGTGTTATAAGTAATTGATGTAAAGAACTAAACTATGGTTAGTTTCTGAAAGAACGATGTTGTATTTAGGGTGAGTTTAATGGGGTTTCCCGATATGTTTATAGTTTTCATCGGGTTTCATAGTACATTCATGTTTATAACGAGAGCTGTTTGAGTCGCGTTGTTATGGCGACTCTGTGCGAGTATCGCCCCGTGATAACGATCTGTTTAGATTAAAAACTCTAACATTCAGATGTTTTGAACAACCGGAGAAGAAAAACGGGGAATACTCCCGATCACGTCTGATCTTCGATGAAATAAATTAGCATTTTTTCGAAAATGAAAACAGAGTTTTAGCAGTTAACGGTCAACCAATCAAAACGTTATTAACATATTCGTACCTATTATACATATTTCACTTAAGACTTTCGATGCGTAGTTTTCATTTATGAAATATTTTTAAATGTCTTGTATACATACTAGAGGTCCAGACAAATTAGGACGAGTAACGGACATAATGAAATACGAGGCAAAGAAAAATGGGCCTATTCTGCACGCAGGTGTCAAGTTAATTTGACTGGGCAGTGGCATAACATAAAGTAAAGAACAGTATTGTATCTGCGTATAGAGGCGCGAAATATATCTGACGCACACAAACGTGCTACTAAAAACTCTTCTATTGCAACAAAAGCATTCCAATGTTCATAATGCTTAAATGATCGAACGTTTGACAACCTTCATTCCGGTGAAGAAGAATGATTAATGTTAATTGTAATGATTTATTAATGATGATGTCTCGATTTAAAAACAAAGGATACTAAATGTATCTCTCTGATCACCACAACTCCCAGTGTATCTTTCTGATCAACCCAAAGGTTAGGTGGTAGCGAAGAATAAGCATTAAAATAACTTAATACAATAATGGCACAATGAAAAAAGCAAACCGCGACAAAAACAAAACACACTAAAGGCTGAAATGAATATGAGTATTGATACTGGAAGATGTAATACAGTACTAGGAAATAAATTATTTCGAAAATAACTTCAGTTATTTTACCGTACATTTGTGTATACCATGTTACGTAACACCTCGCGTGATAGAATCACGTGTATTTCACGACTTGATTGTAATGATTAAGTTAATGTTTTTAAGGGCGATTAGTAACTTAGTGTAACTTGAACATAAGCAAAGATTTGGGTTATGTTTGGTAGTAAAATACTTTGTCGTTGGCCTAAAATTGTTTTGTTGGCTGATTATAAAGTTGAGACATAAATTTTGTTGCAACTATATACTGCAGTTTGATCATAATACCTACACTTTCTTAAAAGTATATTAAATACATGCATTTTAACTGTTATAGTTATTCATTATTATGTTTTACCTGTCTTATGGGATGGAATGGGGAGAAAATAATATTAAATTCTTTAATCCGTAAGGAAGATAAATTAATTCATAAGGAAGATAAATTAATCCGTAAGGAAGATAAATTAATATGTAAGGAAGATAACTTAATCCGTAAGGAAGATAAATTAATCCGTAAGGAAGATAAATTAATCCGAAAGGAAGATAAATTAATCCGTAAGGAAGATAAATTAATCCGCAAGGAAGATAAATTAATCCGTAAGGAAAATAAATTAATCCGTAAGGAAGATAAACTAATGAGAACTTTATAGCCGATCTGTGTATAAGTAAATCTTACACGGGGTGAGATTCTTCGCATGGCCGTTACGTCATACTCTATAATGCCTTTTTAAAAAGGTATTACAAAAGCATAAGTGACATTATATTCGAAAATTAAAAATAAACATTGGTTATTATTTTTGTTTTATTCAAAACTCCAAGGTCTTACCATATTTTTTTCTCGAATGTTATCAAAATGCACTCGTGCCTTATTTCCTAAGTAGGGTTGCATAATTCTCCTTATTCTTCTTATTTGTCCCATTTAATCTCATCTTAACGAATAGAGTATAATGACAAACCCCTTATCTTAATATACTCTCTTTTTTCCATCTCATACCATCCCATTTTTGCTGTTCGTTTAAACACAAGTCTTATTGTATTTTACTTTTATAAGTCTTATTGTATAACTTTATAATGGCTCATTTACTCGTTTGGGCTGGATTACACAGACAGAGCTGAGCGTCGACTAAAATAATAAAATAAAAAACCGATGACAGCGCCACTCGGAACGGGGTTTTATCTATTTTACGTAGGGCTTTATAAGCCCTTATCAAACGACATTATAGTTTGTACCAGTCTAAAAATAACAACTTATACGTCATTGTAATTGTCATTTATCCTGCTAATTCGTGTACAATTTTTAGAGTTCAATCCTCGTTAGTTTTGATTCCTCGTCTCTTGAACAAGAGGAAGTCGCAAAATCTTTAAAATGTTTAAACTGGAATATAGTTCCGTGATTCTAAGGAACTTACTTAGGAAAGTGTTACCCCGATCGATATCAAACAAAGGTTGGATAATGTGTACGGGGATTCACTCCAAACAACATCAAATCAGTGGAAGAAGAAACAACTTCTTCTTACGACTGAAGACAAAAAAGTAGCAGCAAGGATAGGGCTTTTAAAAACTATGGCTATTTAAAAACTTGGATCCTATAATCCTGTCCTTAGGATTCATCATGAATATCTTCATATGAATAAAGTTAGTCCGAGGTGGGTGTCAAAACTTCTTTCAAGTGAGCCGCGAAGTGAACGAGTAGCGAGCTCGAAGGATCTTTTGGAGGCCTGTCAGAGAAACCGAAACTTTTTTTGGAGTCAATAGTTACTGAAAATGAAACTATGATTCTCTACTAAGATCTCCTTTCCAAAAGGAAGTCGATAGAGTGGCGTTACTGCCTAGACTAGAAACTGCCTAGAAAGGCAAAGGTTACTCAGCCCACCAAAAACGTTAAGGCTTCGATATTCTGGAATTGTCAAGGAATATTGCTTATAGACATAAAAGAACGCAATACTGCAGTAACTGGAAGCCATTATGCTACCCTTCTATAGCAATTACGAGAAGCAATCAAGTGGAAAACTAAGCAAAGATGTGTGTGACTTCTCCATGACAATGCATCCGTCCACACCGCCGCAGTTGCGAAAGCTGCTATGTCAAATTGTGGCTTCTCGGAAATTCGCCACCCATCCTATAGTCCTGACTTGGCTCCCAGTGATTACTATTTGTTCATAAAACTCAAGGCGGACTTAAGGGGTATAAGATTTTCGACTGATGATAAAGTGACCGCTGCGGTTTTCGCCCACTTTGAAGACAAAACTTCTGACTATTTTTATACTAGCATAGAAACGCTAATTCAACGATCCGAAAAGTGTGTTCAAATAGACAGAGATTATATTGAAAAACAAAAATAGTTTCATGAACTTGTGTCATTTTTCTTTATCAGGTCGGAAACTCTTGGACCTCCACTCTTATGTAAAAATTTTATATTTAGATTTTTTGAAAAAGTAATGGTCATCACAGAAGATGAGATTTCTTTGAAATTTTAAGACAGATATTTTTTATGTAGCACAGTATTTTTTTAATTCAAAACCAAAAATTCTGTAAATTGTGTGTAAATAAATAAATAATTCTGTAAATAAATACTTTGTGTCTTTTAATTATTAATGTTAGAGGACAGTTTAATAGATGTGTGAAAAACTTAATAATCTATACTAGCATAGACTGTATAAACCAGTGGATATTTGTACTATACAATAATATAAATGAAACACGGATAAATGAAAGCGTGCAGACTGGCAATTTGCTACGAATCAACTACAAACGCACGCTACGTCAATTCGTAGACCGCTACGAGGCTACGCGCGTAGACAGCTCTACGAAGGTCTACACTAATAGCTACAGCGAACGCTATTAGGGGTGATGCATTGCTTTGTTGTTACAAAATTGGCAGACTAACGGAAGTGTTTTTTTTACCTATTATTATTATTTTTACCATAAAGAAAGTTATTTTGATATTAAAAAAATGAGAAATATTTACTATACCATAGGTTGTTATGTCACTTCTTAATTAACGTTTATTTTTTACAAATAAGATATTGTAAAAATAAACGTTCTACAATATACGACTTATAAAAGTAAAACCTTTGAAAAGCATATTGTAAAAAAGAAAAAATATTTTGCTTATGGTTCTGTCGAAAAAGTTCAAGTGTAGATTTTTACTTTTTGACATAATCGATTTTTTTATATCGAATAAACAAAGATTATTTTTACATTGGCAGCAAGGGGGGATATATTTTTAATCGTAATTTACATTAGTAGAACCGGACCCCTGAGCAGAATCCATGGTTACAGATTTCCATACCATCATATCTAGAAATATTATTATACCTCTATAAAAATTAAACAATGTCTGTTTGTTTGCTTGAAATGTTTTCACGCATCAAAGGATTAACGGATGGCGCTGAAATTTTACAAACACCTTGGGAACCATGAAAATGACATGCTACTAAACTAAAGCTCCCGTGGGGTAGTGATCACGTGGGAGAAGTCGCGGCCAACGGCCAAAAGCTCGTCTACAATATTTGTCTTTAGAGCTTGACTTTGGAGTTGTAGTCCATATTTATGCGTCTCTCGCTCCTTTCTTTTGTGATGATTGTGAGAAAGCAAATATTATTGTATACACTTTGACATTCATGCATTGTTTGTAGAAAAGGTCAAAGGTAAAAAGATCTTAAAGTGCAAGAATATTTTGCAAGTACTTTTGGGAAGTACAAGTAGTTATGTATATTAATTGAATATATTGGCTACACAAGTAGTTATACATATATAATTTCGTATTCTTTGATACGTGTTATCAAATTTAAAAGTGAACAATAAGAACTGAATTGTTAGCGTGGGTATTTTTGACATTTAATTACATATTTTGGCAATTGATATGTGTGACAACGAAATATTTAAAATTTGTTTAACAATATTTTTTAATATCATTTGAATTTATAGTATACTTTAAAACATTTATATACAGTTAACACGGCGTTTCGAAACGTATCTACTAAAATTGTACAGATTTGTAAATGCACTAATTATACAATATGAAAATGAATAATGACAATAAGAATATGATTTGGTACAAACTATTAAACAATATAACAGAAAATTAATGAAGTTACTAATTTAATTCTCTTTCTTTCTTCTTTTTTATTAATTTAATAACTTTTAGTTATTTTAATTGTTTTCATTTGAATTATCAGTTGATTTTTTTCAATCCTTCATTTTTTTTCCTGTTTCCCGGTCGTAATCACAATTTCAAGTCCATGCACTTTTTATTTAAACCCGTACTTATAGAACATTCGGGCATTATTTGTGATACTTATTGCACCGAATGCTGGAAGTTTGAGTACGAGCCTCTTTGGCCGCAAGCCAAATGCTCTCTCGTGAATGTACAGTGACAATGCGTTTGGTATTTGAATGGAATTTTTTGACACAATTTACTTCAACAGTCTAAAGAGAGTTCACATTACATCAAATATTAAGGTGTGTAACTTGACCACGATGCATGGTCGGCGGCGCACCCGCATACCCCCGTTGCAGGTGTCCATGGGCAGCAGTAACACTTACCATTACGTGGGACCGCTTGCTCATCCGCCTACTTCAATACATAAAAAGCAAGTGACTACCTGCAAGTCTATATTCAAAGAACTAAATTTACTGACTGTCCCATGTATATACATTCACGATTTTTTTTTTAATTTTATTGTCAGATTTCCTGAAATATGAATACTAAAAAATATAAACCCAGACATGTGTTGCAGAAACAGTTATTGTATGTCAATTAAAGTTTATAATCGTTTACCTGAAAGAATTATAATTTTGCCTATTAAGAAATTTAAATACAATTTGCGTAAGTGGTTGGTTGACAAAGGTTGACAGTGTATATGGTGACCATAAATATCTTACATTAAAATTTGAAAGCTTTTGACTTAACCTAAATGACATTCTATAGTAATTATTAATTTGACATTCTAATTATTTTTATATTATAGATTTACCAGCTAACCTTTATAATCGTAACTTATAGTTTATATCTTATCGTCCTTTTTTAAATATATGTATATATTGAACACAATAAACTATGTGGTAAAATCGTTCAAAGTGAATGCCTTAATTATCATTATTACATGTATCTATTAGTTACCGTTAATTCGTAACATCGTTATTATTAGTAGATTACTATTATTAGTTTCGAAAATAATTGAATTACAAGAAAGTTTTATGATGTTACTCATATATTTGACTTTATTCAACAAACTTTTATTCACTCTTCAATACACTATCATTTATTTTCCTTCCTCAATAATAAACGTTATTATGTCTTTATCATTTTTCCCTTTCAACTCATCAAATTTTGGTTACTATAAAAACACAATAATTAAACATAACTGCCAAAATTTTGCCTCAAAAAGACGCAATTCCGTTTTATATATTCACTAATTCGAATTGACAATGCGGACGTAAATAGATCAAGGTTTGAATATTTTAAGCTGAATCACGATCTAAGGAAATAACTTGAACAAAAGAAAGCGTGTAGGCGCGTCACTTGGAACCAATGTCAAAGCTATAGACAAAAAACTTAGGCCTGTGCTTCGTTTGTGTTTATCGCAAATGCGATCGTAACCTCAAACGCATATGTACTTCATTACCCTGTGTAACATTTGGTAAATACGAGTATAAAATTAAATTCTAACCGTAGTATACTATTCTATACCCCCCCCCCCTCCGGCCCCCTCTCCTTCAAAGAGTTAACCGGTATGTGTATGCTCCGACATTTATAATAATATTGTAAAATGTTAGTATTGGGGTACGAAAAGTGATTAAAACGGTTTATTAAATTCAGCACGACAGTTTTTTGTGATGTTATTAATTAATTTATCTTTACGTAAGACATCATAATATTGTATGCCTGCACAGCAACTTATAGGGATATATGTAGGTACTTATGCATTCTAAATACCTTTTCAAACCTATAACTATCCAATGAATCCTTTGACATTGACATAATATTTTCATTCATTTACAATTAACATATTCAACACCATTATCTGAGAAACAATAAGGGTCCCCCCCCCACCCCCTTGTTGTCGGTTCCACTTTAACTAGATATTGAGACTACCGAAATTTTATAAAATAACATATATTACTTACTTCGTCTGAAATATCGGATGTTGAAGCACATGTTCGTTTAAACAGAATCTTGAAACGACGAAATTTTAAGTTAAAAAATCTTAATCAAAAAGAATAACTCTATTCCAACAATAAAGTCTATTTGATCAGAATAAGCAACGTCACATAATTATTACTTTAAAGCTAAAAATAATTCTCATTGAAAGAATAGAAACTTAATTTTCGAATGTAAGTAAACAATTCAAATTAACTAGTCGGTTAAATAAACCAATGGAAATTAATTTAACGGAAATTCCCTACGTTTCGTGTGAACAATTCGGTCCATTGATAATTCGATTTAAAGAAACTTTATTCTCATAAGAACATTAAATACAGTTCCCTTACATGAGAATTATATAAGAATATAATTAACATAAGTATGCTAGTAGCATCTTACATATTTGTTTTAATTAATAATGTATACCTAGTTACATCTTTCTATTGTGTACTAGCTGACCCGACAGAGTCCTGTCCAAATTTCAATAATTTTTAAATTCCAATATTTTTTTTTCTTGAAAACTTATCAGGATCATAACGAACAAAACAAAAAAATAATTACGCATATCCATCGTTCGAATCGTGAGTTATGGTCTTGAGTTCATACAAAAATCCCATAGAAAAAATCACTTTCAGTTTTTCCCGAGTTTTCTAATTTTTCGGGAAACTTTTCCAATTTTTGTTTCCCTAAAATCCTTATTCGGACTATTACGAACATTTTTTTTTTAAATTAGCCATATAGGTCCAGCCGTTCTCAAGTGATGCGCTTACCAACGAACAGCATTTAATTTTTATTTACGAGTAGGTTTTTATTTAGTAGATATAGATATTTTACATTTTATGTACTTTCAAAAATTACTTATTTCTTTTTTTATCTAGTCAAATTGTTATTAAATAGATTTTAGAGGAGGAAATGACGACTGATTAGTTTACGGTGATCCTACCTGCTGTTTAAAAGGTTCCCGGGTTCTATTCCCGGTCAGACTAATTTGTTTTGAACATTCACTTTTGGTGTATATGAGTCTTTGCATCTGGACCCACGACATAGCGAATCCTAATATGGGCTATTGGTGTGGCGTTACTTACAAAAATTAATAGTATGTTCTGTGTTGTATGTAATTGAAACGAAATCATAAAATCGTTTTCGTTAAACAAGAAGTCCGGGATCACATAGGCGTTATTCGCATCTCCAATAAATTATCGCGATTAATGCAATAGTGAGACGGCGGCCTTAATGCCAGAAGTATTTGATTGCCATCCCATTGTTATCTAATGGACGTGTCAAAGAATGCGTAGGTGAGACAAAAGACGTGAAAGAATAAAAGACACTACACTATTGTAATAAAAGCTTTTTGGTTTTACTATTCTTAGCTCATTTTCCTCTCCGCTATTATGATAGCTCATTATAAAATCCGTTTTAAATGTCGTTGTTCTTCGGATTTAAAAAGTACATGTATAATACTTAATAATAAACCAACGGTCGACTGATAGAAAAAGCCTTAAGGCATTATGTCCGCCTCAGTACAATATAGCGCAAAAAGAGTAAATGAAATAAATAAAATTAATTATTATAATCTACTCTTGTCCGGTCTGATCCACGAGTTCAGTTTGCGTGACTGATTATTGATCTTTACTATCACCAGAGAACCTAATCCACCTACACATTCGATGCCAATTCACTATGTTCTTCTGCTCAATTAATTATTTCTCTTTCTTCTCTAAAACGTTTCTGAACGTTTCTCTAATAGCGAAATGTGCCTTTCTGACCGGGCGCCTGTCATTGGCATTTTTTTTCCATATCGTTGTCAGTCCACCTGATGGTAAGTGGATACTGTAGCCCATAGACATTCGTGATACATGCCAACATTAGTCCAAAATGACAAACGTTGACACGCCCCCGGATGCGCTGCCTACCTTTGGATATAAGACTGGATTTGGAGAAAGGGTTGGGGAAATGGGGAGGGATATGATGGGAATGGGCTCTGACACATCTCACTCACTACCGAAACACGTACGTGTCTGACTAAAATTTAAGTTATATGTGCATATATACTCGTATATATGCAATACAATGCGACCATCCATTTTAGTATCCACTTCTGGAGAGGGGCACGTATGTCCTTAAAACGTCACACTGCCCAACTGCTGGGTTGGCGAGTCCACTCTTTTCGAGGTGGTGTAGTTCCTCAAGGCTTGTGGTAGCCGCTCAATTATCCTTCAGTCGCCTTTTACGACACCCACAAGAAGTGATGGGGTCGTGCTATTCTATAGCCAGCCGACTCCACACGGTATATATATAATTACAAATACATTACGAAAACATTGGCCATCGGCTAATCCGAAAAAATCCGAACACGTTATCCACGTTTATGCCTTCAAGTAATAAAGTATGCAATAAAAGTATCTCGTAATAAAGTATGCAATTAGAGGTACGGTAATTCATAGACGTGGATGAAGCGTTTGGGTGTTTCCGGATTAGGCGATGGCCAATGTTTTCGTAATGTGTTCAGTAATTTATATTATCTCATTTAATTCCCTTCCAAATTCGTCCCTGGTTACTATAACTTCCAAATTATAGTAACTATAGTTATACTTATATAACTTATAGTATTAACTATCCAACTTTAACTTCCGGGTTCGTTTGGCGGTTTTTGCGGCGAACAACGCGAGACGTCGGTTACAATTTTAACTTTTTAATCGGTTAGTTCCTCTCAAAGTTGGATAGTGGCATCGATTTTGGCGGTTAGTTGGGAAGAAACTGCATTATACGAACGAACTATTTTCTGTAACAAGAGACGGGGGACTATAGGCCAGTTTTGTAACCATCCAACAATTGTAACCAAAGTAAAGGCATAACAGGAAAAACGTTTGTAGGGGAGGATGCACGCTGCAATCCAGCAGGTCCTGGGCGTACCCGACTGGCCAAGTTACCTCACACTCAAAGAAAGCTATCAAAAAATAAATTACATTTCCCATCGCTATCCTATTCCGTCTAATGTATACATAGACATATAGACATACATATTCATAGACCCAATCATAGACAAATGCTACTGGGGACGTAATATATATGAAATAGGTACTCGTTATATCATTAATCGTAATATAATATGTTCATTATAATATACAATATATACACGTACGAGTACATATAACAAAATAGTGACGAGGTCAAAACTATACATGTAATATTTTTGGGAAATATTAATTGCTACGTATTATAGAGGTGATACGAGCCATAGTTTTCAGAATGTTCGTTTGTTTTATCATGTATTACGCAAAAAGCACTGGATAAATTTCGTTGACACTTTCTTATAAGATAACTTTTCGTTACTAGATGAAAATAACTGATCAAGTACACGAATGTGATTAACTCTACAAAAAGTAATTGATATATTTTATGTTCGACTGTCCCGAGTGACCCGATCGCAAACACTAGCTACTGGACAATAGTTATATTTTTTATAGTCCGTATTCCAAAATATAGCAGTTAAACAAAATACAAAATTTTATGACCTCTGATGCAAAGTTATCTCATTATTCATTAAACAATAAATGAAATGTCAAAAGTGACCTTTCGCAATGTCCGTACTATAACGGAATCATATTATAGAATCTGGATTGGAGGAAAATTTTACAGTTATAGAAACTATTGTAAAAATATAAAGTTAGCTAATATATAGATATAGTTTATTATACACCGAAACATACAAAAGAGAAACAGAAAATACTAGTAATTAAAGTACAAGCAGCGGGCTTTTCGCTAAAGCGGTTTTAAGACAATCTTTGGGTGGTAAGAAGAATTCTATGGACGAACAGAGGCACACGGTGCAATAAAGAATTAAAGTTCATTTTGTAATTTTTTAAAATGAACAAGTTCATTTTGTCGTGGTCTAGCCATAAATATTGTTACAAAGAAAACATTGATATATTTTTTAACATTATCATTTTATTAGAAGAATTGGTGTTATTTTAGAAATAAATGGGTAAGCATTTTAAAAAAATAACGCTTATTCGCAATGCTCACTGTTTGCAATCATTCAAAAAATTGTGGCCAATTTTCGATTGAAACACGTAATCTTTTCGTGGGAAAATTGGCAACTGCCACCCTTATGGGGTGTTTTAGGGATTCAATATTATCATGGCGTTTAGAACATGCCATGCTCTCTTAAACAGACCATGAATCATAATTGATTGAATTAAGATCGGGACTAGATGACGGCCACTCTTCAGCTCCAATGAAGTCGGGAATATTCCTTTCTAGCCACGTCTGTGTGGAGCGAGCCTAATGATCTGGTGCTAAGTCTCGCTAAAAGGACCATTCTTGGTTATGGAACAGGGTGTTGTTAAGGGGGTTTACGAGCTTCCCAAAAATCGTATCTTGATACACTTGAGCCAAAGTTTTAGTACCTTTTTCATAAAAATATAGTTTAGTCACTTCTTGATAGCTAACACCCCACCAAATCATCACTGAAGCCGAATAATGGCCACGTTGCATACGGCCATATTAAGCAACTAAGCATATTTTCTAGAGTTATGAGCATAAACTTGATCATTCTACTTGTTAAAATGTTCCTAAATGGTGAACATTTTCTCGTCCGTAAATAGGATTTGTCTGTGAGCTCCCTTTGCGTAACGCCAAAGAAGTTGTTAGGATTTGTCAACTCTATTTTTCTTTAAATTATCAGAATGTTTTTTGTAAGCAGCACTTCTAAATCATCTTTTTAATACGTGACATGATTCTGGGTGCTATACTCATCTCTATGAATAAAATATTTTACTTCCGGACGGGATTTCTTCGGTTTCTCTCCTTCATAGCTTTAATCGTTTGTTTAGTACGCTTACTTTTGTTTAGTTAATAGTGCGCGGACAGTGAGACCTTTTTCTGTCAGAAAACAGAGGATGTTTCAATGTACCTACCAATAGCCCGGTACACAAACATTCGGCTAATACGAGGCATGTCCATAAAGTAAGAGTACTGTTGGGCTGTCGTGCTGTGAGATTTATTTTCAAAAGTTGGCAACACTGAATGGTAGTGCGGGTCTCCTGAACACAACGAGCACCGGCGACCCTCGTTAGTACCAAAACTCGCCTTGTAGTGTCCGTTTCTGTGAAATATGTCAATAATAGATCCCGCCAAGTGCGAGGTGCGCGCTGTCATAAGGTTCCTTCTAGCGAAGGAAAAACGGAAATTTTCTGAGCTCCATTGTGACTGGTGATGAAACATGGGTGGCTCATTACACCCCTGAGACAAAAAGACAGTCATCACAGTGACGGCACACTTGTTCCCCATCTGCCAAAAAAATCAGATTTTCATCTTTTCACCTTCCTGAAGACTCGCATGAGTGGAAAAAAAATTTAACCGATGAGGAGGTGAAACAAGAGGTCTTGAAGTGGACGTAGGAGATGGCGGGAGAGTTCTATGAGGAGGGCATCAAAAAGCTTGTGCCACGACTTACAACCTGCATAAACGGGAATCCTACTACGTGGAAAAATAAGTAACATATATACCTACAATATCCTGTATTTTTTTTAAATTTTTTTTTTATTTAAATACAAAAATTGAGTACTCTTACTTTCTGGACATGCCTCGTACCAAGCGGATGGAGAGTTTAACAAATTGCATTTGGCGTGTTGCCTACTTATGGTTTTCGTTCTCACGTGAGAATGACAAGTTCCAAATACAAATGTAATTTATGTTTTTTTCTTTATTGTAAGGGTATTTATGGCCAGACTGGGTATAATCAGGGTTAACAGCTCAATATTTTTTTTAATTTCCCACTTTTTTATTGAAAAAATAATAAAATGTAATACACTAAATGGAGAAATGCAGACAATTTTGAAATCTAGAAA
Source organism: Sesia apiformis (assembly GCA_914767545.1). Classification (NCBI taxonomy): domain Eukaryota; kingdom Metazoa; phylum Arthropoda; class Insecta; order Lepidoptera; family Sesiidae; genus Sesia; species Sesia apiformis. The sequence goes on from OU611964.1 coordinate 3,242,683, forward strand.
TCGCTTTTGCACTAAGGCCGTCGGTTGTACTTCTAATTAATTATTTGTACTTTCTATGTATGTTTTTGGTGTACAATAAAATGTATCTATCTGTAGATCTTTTTGTTAAAAATCTTTATAAGGTTTGCTTTACTTTATAAGTTATATCTTTATAAATTGCCAAGATTCGTTGGTCATACTATAAATGAAAATGCACAGTTATAATGGAATGGAAATACACTATAATAAAATACTGCAACATATTGAATTCCTTGAAATTAATGTTTAGCAAATATAATTCAAAAAATTCAATTTAGAAACATTTTTAACATAAGTTGCCAGTTCCTTAATGCCGCTTATACAAAATACTGTCCACAAAATGTCGTTTTCAGTAGACTTGGACAAATTTACTCTTCGCTTATGTAACTAAGTAACTCCTTCCTTTACTTTTACTGGCTTAACTGACTGAAGCCTGTTTTTACAGCACCAGACAGCCGCTCAGACTTTGGTGAGTGATTGCCTAATACATAGCACTTTTTCCATTTCTTTTTATTTGAATTTTTATGGGCTGTTTCACAAGTTTCCTTTGTCTTCTGTCGGCCCGCCGCTTGAAAAAGTTTGTTATTTATTTTTTAAAGAATGTTATTACAGTGCGACCGGGCTTTTAATGAACATGGAGGAGGGCATTACAGTTGACTACGAGCTAGCCAGGTTAATATTTTTTGCTATATTTTGGGATAAACTTACATGTTACCTTTGCATTGATTGAGTTAACAAAACATTTGTAAATTTCATATGTATATTTTTGAATGAATTTAAGGTGTTAAATTTAAGGTATTTAAGTAAAGGTATTTAAGTAATAGTGATGCTAATATTTTCACGAAATTCATTAAAAAGTTAGAATAGTCAAAAATATGTGCATAGTTCTAACGTTTCAAGATGGTGGCATTTAGATCCCTGTTTAGCCACTTTCATTAAGAGCCCAGTCGCACGGTAGTACGGTTTACATTTGTAATAATAAAAGTAGAACATTTGGATACGGTGCAATTTTAAATATGTAAATTTTATTGTTATTTTAAATTTTATTATACGTTTAACATTTGAGATTTTCGCGTCTTTCACACATATTTATCTATTTAAACGAGCCTTAACGCGAATGTTTACCTTATTTATTTTACTCGATACAAATTGTCCTCGACATGGAATCCAGTGATTAATACATTTAATAGAATTAAACCTCGCGACGTTTCTTCTGACGCTACTTCTAATATTGTGAGTGTTGTGTGCCGCAACATTCCCGAATATGAAAACCAAATGAGGGTAGTTGATGAAACTGCTCGCAACTCTCGTCGTGGACTACCCGCCTCTTCAGTTAGCTCGTGACCATGGTTGGTGCAACCCAACCGAAACATCGATTGAAAAAAATAAGGTAAACATTCGCCTTAACACCCGTTTAAATAGATAAATATTTATTGTAAGTTATCGATTTTTTTGATATTGTGATTTCAGTCACTTCATATTTTTTATATTTGATTTAAATGACCAACAGCAAATATAAATGGGCAGCAAATCAATGATAGCAAATTTAAAGGTGGGTTAGATTTAAGTTTTTTGGTGACACAATGAAATCAATGAAAAATAAAAATTAAAACGAATTTAGTATTTATGCTGCTCATTTTGTATTTCTGCTGCTCATTTAGTAGTTTTACTGCTCATTTAGTATTTTTGCTGTTCATTTAGTATTTTTACTGTTCATTTTGTACTTTGGCTGCTCATTTTGTATTTTTTCTGTTCATTTAGTATTTTTACTGCTCATTTTATACTTTTGCTGCGCATTTTGTATTTCTGCTGCTCATTTTGTACTTTTGCTGCTGATTTCCTATTTATGCTCCTCATTTTGTTTTTTTACTGCTCATTTCATACTTTTGCTGCTCTTTTCGTATTTTTGCTGCTCATTTTGTACTTTTGCTGCTCATTTTGTATTTTTGCTCCTCATTTTGTATTTTTACTACTCATTTCGTACTTTTGCTGCTCTTTTTGTATTTTTGCTGCTCGTTTTGTATTTCTGCTGCTCAGCTTGTACTTTTGCTGCTCATTTTGTATTTTTGCGGCTCTTTTAAATCCAAGCCTTTGTTTTGTGTTTTATACTTCTTTAAATTATACTTCGCAGTGAAATGACAAAGCTCACTTGCCTTAAAATTATTTTTGATCTTTTACAAAATGGCTGCTTTTTCAAAACATATTATTGTTTTTTTAGAACACTAATTTTCGTTTAATCTTTATTATTTATTTTTAAGTGTTATTACACTTTTACAATTATAACTTTTACAAAAGTAGGTAGTTTATATAAAGTATGGTCGCATGGTCTCGAAGACTATACACACACACACATATTTTTATCGGTATTTTAAGTGCACGAAGATATTTAAGTAGCATTGTTTCTAATTTTGTACACATTTTAACAATACGACATAGATCAAACATTGCAATTAATAGAGGAATATTGTGTTTATTAATCACGTAAGTACTTATCGATTCATATTTCTTTATATTTATCGCAATAAGTCCAAGTAAAGTCATAAACGAAAAAAATGTTTTATAACATAATCGTAATCAATATCTTGAAAATCATCTAACAAATCTAATTGGCTGAAAATATGTAGACTGAAAATATGTAGACGTTGAAAAACGTTCTTTGTGATAAGGGAGCGTTTGCTTATTTTGTTACGTCGTAATTTGTCAGATTAATTGGGAAGAAGCTTTATTGACAGCATAATTTACGGATTTTCTTAATACTGGTATGCTGTTGAAAATTGCACAACAAAGAAAATTAAATCGAGGGAGCGATAACGGCGTTTCGCCGCAATTTTCAATCGAATTTTAAAACGTTGCATTTAAATTGTCATGGAATAGTCTACATAATATTTAAACAAATACATAACGCTAATTACAGCGGCGTGCATCTTATATAAGCCGACGATCGAAGTTTACCATTTATCTACTAATCTACAAAAGCTGATACTCATCTTTACACTCACTTTCATTTAAACCAACTTCAAAATCGTATAACATCATGGCACGAAAATGTTCTCGTTCGAATTCCATTGTTGCAAAGAAATGTGCCCAAAATGCAACAAACAAGTGAATACAACATTTTTATTTTTCTCGTTATGACTAAATGGCTTTCGGAATTCTAATTTCAAATAAATGATGTTTTAAAAACGATACAGCTCCAATGTGTTCTCTTTCTGAAATTTGAGTATCTCAAAATTTACCTAGTCACCCTATGCATGCAGTGCACTCCCCAATAATTTTTAAGGGTTCATTATCGTTCTTATAAATTACAATCGTAACTTCAGCGATGATCATGTAAAAATATTCAGAAATAATAAAATGAGGACATCTGAGCAGGAAGATATTAAGGGCAGATTTTGGTTTTGCAGATTTTATTTGGGGTCGGTGAAACAAGGAATATTGCTGACATCTGCTATTTGATGAATATAGCCAATGCAACAATTGACTGTACGGAACTACGACCTAAAATAAATCTACATGTACACCCAATCAGAATAAAGAGGCCCTTGTTACTTCATGCACCGCCGGCTAAAACTAAGTACATATTGGCAAAACGCTTTCCCACACGAGCGAACAACAACTTTAACAATTTGCCTGTCGATGTGGATTTGTTCTGCACTGGCACCACATCAGTGAGACGAGCCCTAGTAAGATATTTCTTTAATGAAAGAACTCAGGCCGCTAATTAAATAATAAATTTTTATTTCTTACTCATTTTGTAAGCATTAGACCCATCTAACAGTCACTAAATGTAGAAATTTTGAATAATTTTCGTGACATCTATATATGTATATGTTACTTATTTGTATTTTCATGTATACTTGTACATCACAAAATGTTGAAATTCCTTTGAGAATAAATAAATAAATAGCTCACAGAATCAGAATCATGCTGAAGTAGCAATGGGCAGATCATATTTGCTGGAGGACCGATAACCGATGGGGTAGATGAGTCCACGAATGGAGGCAACGTACCACTGGTTACCAACGTACCACTGAGTAGCACTGGTACGCACTGGTACTCAGTGCGTACCAGCGCACTGAGAAGCGCACTCCGGCCACCGGGACCGACGACTTAGAGAAGTTCGCCTATGGTGGTTGAGCCCCTGGGCTCTTCTCATCGTGTGTGGTGGCGAGCTTTAGGAGAGGCCTATATCCAGCAGTGAAGAGATAGGCTGATGGCATAGTATGGTAGTTCAGACACGCCGATATTCAACTATTGTCCACTCCCTTTTTTGCGTCCTTCTAGGTCAAATATCAAAAAACGAGAACTAAAGAATGTGGACATTTCGGAAACCTTCAAACTGATATTAGTTCACTTTTTACTCTAAAGCTCACAAATGTGCTTTCAACTCATAACGTCAGCATTCACTTAAGATTAACCAAATCGATAACGGTAAAATGCAACGTTGCCGCAGCGCAAATGTGATTCGGAAATGCAATTTCGCCACGTAATATGATCCTTATATTTACGGGAATGAAATAATCCGGGAGAATATCAGTCTTTAGCACTATTTGAATATAAAGCAAGCGTTTCCACTATTTCAAACTTATTTTTGCATTCGTAGACGAGTTACTCTGCGTTAAAGTATTGTAGAGGCAACAGGAGAAACTCTACAAAGATCTATTGAACTGGCGCGGGACAGAAGCAAATGGAGACAAATCACATATGGTCACGATCCTCAGTAGTGAGAGAACGACAAAGAAGAAGAAGAAGAAGACGAGTTACTCTAACGTTCATATTCTTTGCTCTAGCTAATTGTTCAAAACTAAAGGAGTTTGTTCCACAATATTATATTTGCGTTTGGTACCACCTAGCCGCCTACCGAAAAAGATGGAAATGATCTGCAAACAAGTTTGTATTTTTTCGCTCTATTGGCTATTAATATATGAGTAGACATTTTTAATATATAAATTTAGACCTACCTAACTACAATAATATACAGTTGTGAACAATAATAAATCATTTAATACGTGTATTAACAACAATTTGAACAACTGTTTTAAAACAGTGTTCAATACTGCTTTAATAGGTTCTCGGCCAATCACGTTCTTTATACAGTAGCATTACAAGTGTTGCCCCATTATCTAAGGTGATAATTTAAAAAATGTAATAGCTTTTTGTAATAACTAATCCGCCCTTAGTAAGACGGAATTATATTCCGTCTAACGTCTAAAGACGGAATATAATTCCGTCTAACTATAGTCGTATTTTATATTCGACATGTAGAACTGTCAATAAAGTGCCATCTCCGTACAAATTTCTGTTTGACTGTTTGACAGTTCTACATGTCATATCCCTGACTCGAATGAAAAATCCGACTTTAAGGGAGGATATTATAATGTAGTATATTATAATTATAACGTTATAATATCGATTAATATTCCCGTAACATAACGCGTGTACATATGTACATGGATACCATACATACTTACGGGAATATGACTCGATATGCTCGAGGTTTGTTTGATAATGGCGCGAAAACCACCCGAAACCTTTGCTCTTTAGTAAGACATTGTAGGCACAGAGTACACTAAATTCAGTAGGTATCAACTAGACAATCTTCTCACAACAATATCAAGAGAATTACATTAGAAGCACCAATCACGGGAGGCTCCCAATGGAGTTCCGAACAGAATTTCACCTCTATCCATCAGGATTTTGCGAGAACTAATTAATCATGTGGCTAAAGGGAAGGGATGACTTGCACCCTACACCCTACTGCATATATATCTGGTTATATATCCGATATATCCGAACACATTAATTCCTGACGTTGCTATTATATATGCTATTAACTTTCATAATAGACCCGTTAACGGACAGTTATGTCCGTTAACGGGTCTATTATGAAAGTTAGGTTATTACGAGGCCTATTATTACAAGTCCAGCAAGTTTTCCGACGAATTACATTGTGTTACAACCGTAATTGCTACGGATATAACAAGTTCTTTTAACAGCGACGGTAACTTTTGAATTATAAAGCAGGTCGTGTGCAGGTCGTGTCGTGTGCAGGTCGTGTCGTGTGCAGGTCGTGTCGTGTGAACTGGAAGAGATTTTTATATAAAACTAGCTGTGCCCGCGACTACGTACGCGTGAAATTTTAGTTTTCAAACTCTAAATTGTGATATCTCTTCTTTCCGTCAGCCGATTTCGATTAAACAAAGCCTATTCGAAGCGTCAAGCTAAGCTTAATTAACCTGTGGAAATCCCATGAATATCCGTTCAGTAGTTTCGGAGATTAGCATGATTGTACAGAAACGCTGGTTCTACAGTTTTATTATATGTATAGATTAGACAAAACATGATGACGATACGACGAAGATCGTGATAACATTATGGATTATTGAAAAGAAATTTTAAAGTCTACGACTTGATTTTTAAGACTGAAATATTCCTCAATCTTTCATGATGGACGATCGCAAACCAACGCCTGATTCCATAAATCACATAAACATTTCAAAATAAATGTAAAAAATATTGACATAATAATGAGGCTTTATTTCCAATGTTTGTTGTTGTGTTTCTCTGTTTGCGCAACGGTCGACTGGTAGAGAATGAGAATGAATATGTTTTTAACAACTCATTTGTTACAAGAAATATCACACGAAAACGTTATTTAAACACTCAGAAACTCATTTAATCTGGAGCATTCAACTCTAATTCAGAAACTGAAGTCTGGAGCGTAATTAAATCTTCAACAAAGACATTTAGGCATGGATCTCGACAGACTAAAGATGTAATGATTTACGATGTCAGGGTAATTAATATTGTTTGCGTGGAGTTCGGTTTCATTGCTAATTATCATGGAAATGTGATTGAAATGTATAACCGTTTAAAACGGTAGCATTTCGAAGATTTATAACGTATTAACGGCTGTTAAGACCGTATTGTTTGCTTAGACTAATAAGTATTTTAGGTAGCGTAACTGTTTGGGCACAAAGCTCGATTTTTGATACCATGTATATCCGACGATTGTTCTTTTTCTAAAGAAAGAAAGTGACAGACGAGCAGGCCGTCCTCCCGGTGATAAGTGGATACTGCCGCCGTTGGACATCCGCGATATATGCCAACATTAGTCCAGAAAGATCAACGTTGGCACACTTCCGAATGCGCTGTCTGCCATTGGAGATTTATAAATTGATTTGGAGAAAGAATTTGCAAAAAGTGGAGGAACAGGATAGGATGGGACCAGATTTATTTATTTTGTAATCTAAAATATACCTTATTGCGTACCGCAGTCAGTAAAAAATAATTTATTGTTATTTACTCGAAATTGAATTATCTCCAGCTTCTAAGGAATTTAATCGCCACAACTATATTAACTAAACGCTAGGCAGTTCAACAAATCTCTAGTTTGTTTATTGCATTCACGAATTTAATCAAACATTTAGCTCGATACAATTCTACGATTTGAGAGAATCGACAGCCATCCGATGAATCAATAGATGTCTGGAATACTCGGCATCGCGAATCCGAATAACAGTATCGACCGATGCTGGTTTATAGGAGTCCTGCACGCGATCGTTGCCAACAAATCTGACTCACCAAAGTTTAAGAACCACTTTGGGGCGCAAAAATGTGTAAGTCATAGTCCATGGTACATTTAGTTGGTATTGTGTAATTCGGTATTCCTTTAAACTTTAGTTATTTTTCATTGAATCATATTCTTATATATTAACAAAAATAATAACAGTTCTAAGATCTTTATATGTGTTGTTGGTGTGTTTAAATCCAAAATAATATCGACTTATTTTTGTATATGAATTTGAATCGCGTAAGCTCACTCATTCTTCTTGTGTTTTCGGCATTTGTCCTTACAAAAAGATGTTCATTTTAATGAAACTATTAATTTATTTATATATATTTTTTTTAATTTAATATTGTCCTACTGTATTATATATATATATATATATATATATATATATATATATATATAATATATATCTTATATATATTATATATATATTATATATATCTTATATATATATATAATAAAGTCGTTCGGCGAACTATGGAGGAAACTATCGTCGAAGTTCCCTTACGGGGTAATATTCGAAACGAAATATTGGGCCAAAGAACAAAATAAGTTAAATTACGAATAATTATGAAGTAAATAAAATTTAATCAATTATATTTGATTATAACTAAATAACAATGTTAACTATGATGATTTAAACAATGATACTACCTGTGCAAGCGTATAAATAACAAAATCATTCAACAATCTTTCTCGCTGTATCCGTCCAACAAAATCTAGCTGGTATCCTATTGGGACGATCCGGTTTAACTCCCATTTGAGCTGACGAGGATGTTTTTAACGTTCCCAAGCCTTCCTCACCATGACATAAATTATCTCCGCTTGTAACCTTCTCTTTATTTTCTTTTATAGGAGTTAGGGTAACTACGGTACTGCTACTTACTTTTCTCTTTTCTGTATTGTATGCTTGAGTCACTTCATGTTGTTCAATCGCATCACAGAGATCTTCTTCCAATGCTTCTAATATTGACGCTTTAACTGCTTTACATTTAGGAGATTTCGTGTCTACGGAGTCTTTAAAATAGTAATCAATTTTTTGTTCAATGCATGATAGTTTTTCCAAAATGTTGTCCAGTTTCAAGCTATTGCACTTTAAGAATTTCTGTACTGTAACTAGTTCCGTGTTACCGTTAGTTTTATCTATGAATTCTAGTATACCCTCTTTTATAGCTTTAACTACAGGCCCTTGAATATCTTCTCTGAATAAATGTTTATCTGTTTCATTCATCAACTGGATTTTAATTTTTGTGTCACCAGAGACGTTTATCAATTCACTCGCTAAAGCTTCAAAGGATTCCGAAATTACAAACTTTTGTGTATCATTTTTATTTTTATTATTACGTTCACGGCGTCGGTATTTCTTTTCGGATATTTCGGAGAGCGTACAGCTTAATGAATGATTAATATTTATTTCATCCAAAGTGTTGCTCTGCGAGGAATGAGTGACGGATTCTCTCGAACTTTCTCTTCGACTTTTAACCTTTTCCTTACGAAAAGTTTCCACGAGCTTACGCGATTTGTCTGTCTCATGCTTCACGTTTACAGTCCTTTTAGAGATGGATTCAGGTGGATTTTTACTTTTCTTGTTAGATTTTTTGCATGTTTTGACAGTGTAGACTGGAGTGGGTGACTTTTTTTCACTGGGTGGTATCACTAAAGGTGCGATGTTTTTAGCGAATTTTATTGTTTGTTCTAGAAGGGAATTGCCGAAAGTCATCTTAACTACTTCTTTTTCACTTGATTTAGCAATTGTATTTGTATTGCAGTGTTGCTGCAAATTCTCGCATTTACATCTTTTCTCTTCTGAAGGAGTTTTGTCATTTACTTTTTCAAACTTATCTTTGCTTTCTTGTTTCTTCAAAAATCTTTTGTGCACGTACACAACGGAGTCGTATGTACGTTTACAAGGGAAATAATTAGTCAAATCAATTCCGTTGACTTCAATCAGAGAGGGGAAAAATTCTAAAAACAATACGTTAATTCCTTTAGTTTCATGAATCGTATACAATTAATTCAGTGCATTTCTTTGTAAACTGTGGCTCGGGAAAAGAAATGTGCAGTGAGTCCAGTAATTGGGCAATAACATAGTTTCCTAGTAGAGATTAGAGAAAGGTAGAGAAATATACCTTTTCAATTGTTAGAACTTGGCGCTGCGCCAACTCGGTACTTGTTTTAAAACTAGTAATAGCACTAATTGTTTCGTTTACTTTGGACTGTGACATTACGCTACTGTGTTCGAAAAAATTCTTTGACATTTAAAACATTACAAACGTAGCTAGGAGTAATTAAATGCTAGTGCTGCCTTAACCTAATTAAAGCCACCAAATTGTTACTCGCGTCTATGATGTGCTGTGGTTTAGAGTAGATTAAAGTATCTTGCGGAACTTGGCACATTTTCATCAATTAATTGCGTAGCTATTGCTTTGGAAGAAATTTCGGAACAAATAGAGTCTGATGAGGGTTGGATTTGATGAAAAACTGTTTTCTCTCTAAAGGATGCCATAACATGCCATCGACCTATGCCGCTGGATTTAGGCCTCTCCAAAAGCTCGATATTTTCGACTCTTCACATCCAACCACCACCGACGAACTTCTGCAAGTCTTAAAGAGTAATAGGTCTTCTTCTTCTTCTCTTCTTCTTCTCAGCCCTTGGACGTCCACTGCTGGACATAGGCCTCCCCCATTGTCCGCCATTTAGACCTATCGGCAGCGACCTGCATCCAGCGGGTGCCCGCAACCTTTATGAGGTCATGAGTCTTTATGAGTAATAGGTAATTATAAATAATTCTTTTTACCTGTTGCCATTTGCAAATTATTAAACGATTAGGTTTATATTTTAACTTGCTATATAAATTATAATAAACAGTATATAATTAAGAAAATATTAATATGTTTACAATTTTAATGTTTACCGAATATCCTTCCAGTGACACTTCATTGTCATAAATCATATATTATTATAATACACGATTTTTTAAATTTCATCTCACTAAAAAGATTGATAGTCAATTACTTGAATACTATCACAGATTAAAAAGTATCCGCTATCTTTTCCTTTACTTTTCTTTATCTTCTGTAGTTCCTTAGTTCTGTCTGTATGTTGAATATATATATATATATATATATATATATATATATATATATATATATATATATTTACATATTTTCCATACGGAAGCTGTCACTTGTAATGTAGCTTACAAAAACATCAAATTTACAAGTAGGTGTTCATAAGGTCAATGTGTGCTAAATCTGTACTATAATAATCTGTTTGACAGCTGTCAGCGCCTTCTCTTAGTACTTTAAGTTACATCTATCTATACATATAATGAAACTGTAGAACCAGCGTGTCTGTACATTGAATATATTTAACTTATTGGGGGCAATGAAGGAAGAGTAGCAGAATACAAAAAGATGATTTTGAAAATTTTTATCTGTCTGTCTGTCTGTTCGAACACGTTAATCTCCAAAACTACTACACGGATTTTCATGGGGTTTCCACAGGTCAATGAGCTTAGCTTGGCGCTTCAAATAGGCTTTGTTTTATCGAAATTAAAGAAAGAGTGTGGGACCCAATATACTGCCCCGATGGACTCCATACGTCACAGACGCCACATTGCTTTCAAAATTGCCAACCTTTACCTTTTGTCATCTATTTTTTTTAGATAATCTTTAAATATGTCTAAACAATGACCTTTGACACATAGGCATCTAATTTCTTAAGAAGGATCGGCACCGAAACCGTGTTAAACGGCTTTGCCAGATCAAGAAAAATTGCCAAACATTTGTTTTTACTGTCAAGAGTTTTAGCAACAAGGTCGACTAACTTTGCAGCTGCATGCTCAGTCGGTCGATGCGCTCTGAAGCCAAACTGTGTTTCTGCGAGAAAATTGCTGTCTTGTAAGAATTTAGTTAACCTGTAATTTAGAATTTTTTCGAATACTTTAGAGAATGACGGCAATATAAATATAGGCCTATAATTACAAAAATTATTTCCATCACCTCCCTTATATATAGGATTTATAAGAGATATTTTAAGGAAATTAGGAAACCGTCCTTTTTCCAGACAAAGATTACAGATAACAAAACTATTTTTAACAATTTAGATGGAATTCCATCCCATCCAACAGCACAGTCGACTTAAGGTTTCTAATTATGAATGTGATTTCCGATTCGTCTGTTGAGAGGAGAACAATTGAATTAAGGTTTGAAACATTGTGAGTGAACTTGTTGCTTGAAAGTTAAGGGTTGTTTATTATGTTTTCAGCAAGCTCACGTCCAATGTTAGTGAAATAACTATTGACTCTTTCAACTAATTTGGTTGGGGTGACTTCAACACTTTAAAAAGTCATTAATTGTTTTATTCTTTATTAGCCGTGCACGCGTGGAATTTTAGTTTTTAAACTCTAAATTGGGATATCTTTTCTTCCCGTCAGCCGATTTCGGTGAAACAAAGCCAAGCTAAGCTAAATTAACCTGTGAAAACGCTATGAAAATCCGTTCAGTAGCTTTGGAGATTTAGCGTGTTCGAACAGACAGACAGACAGACAAACATTTTCAAAATCGTCTTTTTGTATTCTGATACTCTTCCTTCATCGCCCCCAATCAGTTTTTGGTAAATATATTCAATGTACAGACACGCTGGTTCAACGGTTTTATTATATATGTAGATTTGGTGAATTTTGGCATTTTTTTCTTAATATTTTTTCACATCTTTGCAGTATGTACGTATGTATATTGTGTAGACGTACGTATGTAGACGTTATTCATTGCACCATCTACCTCTGTCCGTCTACAGACTTCTACCTTACCATCTTAAGGTTACTTGGAAGAAATCGCTTTAGGGATAACGCCGCCGGTTGTATTTCTTACTCGCATTTCGTATTTTGCTGTATATTTTGCTGTACACTGAAGTATACGAGTATCTATCTACTTGAAAATCGAAACTACGTCACATTCCATTAGGCGGGCACATTAAAGAAATGTTTTCCATAACCTATATAAATATGATCCAACCGCGTATGTTATTATATATTGTAAACGGTTTCGCCCGCTTAGGACCCTGGGGAATTTCAAAGGCTGGAATCCATCAGAAGAAAAATTGACGAGATGGGGCGGGACGAGGCAGATGGAGAAGCCTACTCATGAAGCCTTGTCTCGACAGTTGCGGTGGGAGGGTTACTCCGTCGGCATAGCTACCACCCTTCCGTCGGAGTCCGCCGCCATAATGGTGCCCTATTAGCCGCGAGGCCCGCATCGTGTTCCGGCGGTGAGCGGAAGAAGCCGTCCCGAGAGAGAGATTGTTGCGTGTGGAAAGGAGGACCAGCCGTTGCGGAGAATTACAGACGTGCATCGGCGTGGCATAGTGGCGCGGGGATCAGGGAGACCCGGTGAAACGGTTATCCGCTGACCGCCCGCGGGTTGTAGGGGGCCCGAGCCTGGGGATCTTACTTTAATCTCCACCCCAGGAGGCTGCCCCGCCGCACGCGAAAAATCCCTTGGGGTAGCAGTTGTGCCGGAGGGGACCGGAGTGGAACCCGACTGCTGCCCCCGGGGGGGGGACCGGGGGCCCTTCCGTACCCCGTGCCAGCAAGTCACACAACCTTTGTGACCTGGTTTTTTCTCTACTCCGTGCTTTGTCCTTTGATCCGCATGCAGCCATCTCTCTCTCCGTCCCCCCTTTTCTTCTTCTTCCTCTTTCCCCTATTCACACCTACTCACATACAATGGCCAGGAAAAAGAAAAAGCACAATGTTTATTCAGCGGCCCACCCCTCAAGTTCCACGTTTCAAGTGGACTTTTGCAACATCAGAGGGATGCATAGTAACATCGACGCCGTCCACTACCACCTTGAGACGGCAGAGCCGGCCTTACTTTTCTTGACGGAGACACAGATTTCCTGCCCGGCCGATACATCATATGTTCATTACCCCGGTTACAAACTGGAGCACTGTTTTGTGCGACGTGCCGGGGTATGCATGTACGTAAGGGAGGATGTTTGTTGCCGCCGCCTCAGCCATTTTGAAGACGGGGACCTGTCGATCCTCTGGGCGCGTATTGACTATGGATGTTCCACTAAAGTCTACGCTTGCCTTTACAGGTCCCACAGCGGTGATATGGAGACGACTCGTTTTTTTGAGCGGCTACAAGAGACGACTGACAGCGTGCTCGAGCAGTTCCCTTGCGCGGAAGTGGTGGTCCTCGGTGATTTCAACACTCACCACGAAGAGTGGTTGGGATCCCGAATAACCGACCGCGCAGGGAGAGCAGCCTACAACTTTGCCCTGACCTATGGTTTCTCGCAGTTGGTATCCTCACCCACGAGGATACCTGATATCGAGAGCCATACTCCCTCCTTATTGGACCTCCTGCTGACTACGCGGCCGAATAACTACAATGTTGTTGTTGATGCTCCGTTAGGATCATCAGACCATTGTATCATTCGAACTGCTGTGCCAGCTAAACAATCCGCGCCGACCTATTCTCAGGGAACGCGCAACGTCTGGTACTACAAGTCTGCAGATTGGGATGGGTTGCGCGAATTTTACGCTTCTTATCCCTGGGGGCAGCTCTGTTTCTCGTCGGGTGATCCGGATACCTGTGCAGACTCCGTTGCCGACGTGGTGTTGCAGGGCATGGAATGTTATATTCCTTGTTCCGTGATACCCGTAGGCGGACGGAGCCAACCTTGGTTTAATGAGTCCTGTAGAGAGGCCCGCCGTAATAAGCGGGCTGCATACAGGGCCTGGGCCAAAGCGCAGGTGTCTGAAGATCCGAATACCACCGACTTGAGGAAGAAATTTAACGCTGCCTCGAGGTGCAGTAAGAGGATCACTGTCAGAGCAAGGAATGAGCACATCCGCAGAATTGGCGATCGACTAGCAAGCTATCCTTCTGGAAGTCGGGCTTTCTGGTCGCTCGCTAAGGCTGCCGAGGGTAACTTCTGTCAGTCGTCACTTCCACCACTGCGAGTTGTCTCCGGTGCTTACGCGACTCTTTAGGCTCTCATATTCCACAAAAAGCTTCCCGTCAGCATGGAAGGTAGCTCATGTTCACCTTTTGCCTAAAAAGGCCGACCCGGCCAACTACAGACCAATAGCGATCACCTCCCTCCTCTCCAAAGTGATGGAGCGCGTTATAAACACACAGCTCCTTGGGTACCTAGAGGATCACCAGTGTTGTCTGTGTTGTCCCCAACTCTGTTCCTTCTGCATATCAACGACCTGTTGCAAATTGGTGACATACGTTGCTATGCGGATGACAGTACTGGAGACACCTTGTACAGGGGCCGCGCCAACATCCCTCGGGTCGAAGTGGAAGAGAGTCGCGCCAGGCTTGTGTCTGAAATCGAAGACTCTTTAGATCTAGTCTCGATTTGGGGTTCTATGAACCTAGTGGATTTCAACCCCAGTAAGACGCAAGTCTGTGCATTCACCGCTAAAAAAAACCCTTTTGTTGTAGCACCTCGCTTTCAGAGCATACCTCTTAAGATCTTGGAGAGTATCGGGATCCTTGGTATCGACATCTCCAGCAAAGTCGAATTTAGGGGTCATCTGGACAATAAGGCCAAAATGGCCTCCAAAAAGCTCGGTGTGCTGAACAGAGCGAAGCGGTACTTCAAACCTGGGCAACTCCTTATGCTTTACAAAGCTCAGGTGAGGCCCCATATGGAGTACTGCTCTCATCTCTGGGCCGGCACACCGAAATACCAATTGGACCCATTTGACTCTATCCAACGACGTGCTGTTCGTATTGTCGACGATCCCACTCTCACGGGCGGTTTAGAATCCCTCAGCATTCGGAGAGACGTTGCGTCTCTCTGTGTGTTCTACCGCCTGTACAATGGGGAATGCTCTGAAGAATTGTTTAATATAATTCCCACCTCGGGTTTCTACAACCGCACCTCCCGTCACAGAAGTGCGGTCCATCCGCATTTCCTCGATACGGAGGTGTCGCGCACTATGCGGTCCAAAAACTATTTTATACCGCGAACCCGTAGGCTGTGGAACGAACTGCCTCAAGAGGTCTTTCCATTGAGCTACGATATGGGGTTCTTCAAGAGAGCTGTGAATAGAATTTTCAAGGTCGGCGTCTCGTCCGCTTGCTCGTCCGCCCCCTAGTCTAAAAAAAAAAAAAAAAAAAAGTCCAATGTCCAATTTGTCCAATATCTTATACATCCTCATCTGTATGCGTCGCCTCATCTCTCTAATTTGGCATTTAATTATGTAATGACTTTAAATAATAAATAATATCTATTTAAATAAGCAGCAAAGAAATACTAAATGATTGACACAACTATTTTTGAATAGCTAAAAAATTAACAATTTTTAATTACTAAGAATCATTATTGAAGTACCTTACTTTGGATCACTTCGTGTTACATAACCTAACATATTTTCAAAATACTCAATCGACTTTGATGAAAATACCCCATAACCTTACAAAATAAGTACCCTACTCAACAGTAAAAACTGCAGTATAATCGGCCGAGTAGATCCCGGAATAAACGGACATAGACGGATGAATGGCGAATAAACAGAGAGACGTAGTCTTTATTATTATACACATATTTATTTCTCCTTTTTAAAATGCGTCGAGGCCCCCAGCATAGACGTTTTGCATTGACAGAACCACCCTCGGCGTCAGACGAAACACAAACACAACTGAAATTAAACCCTTTGAGGGGGAAGCAGGGCGGGGAGGGGGGAAGACGGCTTGGAACGCTGGCTGCATTTCCTCCATACAGATATTGTATACGTTTGGCGTAAGGCTTGCTACAAACATAACGTTTGCACAAATAATAATAAGAGAAAAACATTAATTTTATGACTCAAATGAAAATGTTAGCAAGGAAGTCGACGTACGTACCTACAAGCAAAAATATAGTCCAGATTTCGGCTTCCGAAATATTCACACTTTTCTGTAATTGGTTGAAAAAGTGACATTTCTTGATCTTAATTATATACTAGCTGTGCCCGCGACTTCGTACGCGTGGCATATTAGTTTGTAAACTCTAAATTGGGATATATTTTCTTCCGGTCAGCCGATTTCGATGAAATAAAGCCTATTCAAAGCGCCAAGCTAAGCGTAATTAACCTGTGGAAACTCCATGAAAATCCGTTTAGTATTTTTGGAGATGAACGTGTTCGAACAGACAGACAGATAGATAAAAATTTTCAAAATCGCCTTTTTATATTCTGATACTCTTCCTTCATCGCCCTCAATTAGTTTTTGGTAAATATATTCAATGTACAGACACGCTGGTTCTAGAGTTTTATTATATATATATAGATTATTCTGAATTGTAGGTACCGACGTCATTACGTACCTACAATTTCTCACCACAAACAATTTTATATGATTTTTAGACTTCCGCGTTTTATAGACATTGTTTATTACAAATCGGTCTAAACGCGTAAAATTAGAGGTTTTTAACGACAAGTAATAAAATCCTTTATTATATCGCTTTTCGACCCTATATACAATATAATTTTTTTATATGGCGTATGTAACTCACATATTTTAGACAATAACCACAAGTTTTATTCATTAGTTGGCCCCCGACTACAAGAAGAAATGCTCTATGGAACCATGGTTTCGGTTTTGCAGAGTAATGAAAAAAAATATTGCAATTATTGTAAAAAAAAGGAAAAATAATACAAGTTCACGGTAGTTTTTTGCCGCCAAATGACAGACAGAATTTACACGAGGTAAATATTACCTCCCGTAAATATATCCCTGTATTTTGGTTGACCGATAGGTTTTAACAGTTATACATAAGGCTCCTGATTATTTATTATACCCGTTATTATTGTAGGTACGCGTTAAAAATATAAAATAAGGATCCTGTCAGGAAAATTTCAAATTAAAATTAATCCAACAGATCTTTGACTATGATACCGATTCATCTACTTCAGAAGTCAAAATCAGTCATCACCATGTTTTATGTTATTAGATTCTCGCAAAATTGAGCAAAGTTTTTATTTGAGAACTTCTGCACGGAACTCTGTTTAAAAGTGATTTTCGACTAATGAGTTTTTTGACAATAACTTCTTAAAGCCTTTGATAAAGTATTGGGTAAGTCGGCACGTTGCCAATAACGTACCTTAGTCAAATGGTTCAAATGAATATACATAGTTATATAAACAAATTAGAGACGGCGTACCCTAGTGTTGCAATTGTCCACGGACGGCGGTAACACTGACAATAACGTTCGTTGTTCGTCCGCCTACTTCCTTATAAAAATATATTAACCGATTGAAATTGAATTTGACACAAATATGTGAATTTCGATCTTGACTCAATTTGTAGATGAACCGACTCGCTTTAGTAAATTCAAAATTATGACAAAATAAATCGGTTCAGGCGCTGAATACTCGGATCTCAAAATGTCCGATTCGGAAAATATTTTAAACAATATAGTTTAAAGAATATATCCCACTTATTCCACCACTCAATTTGGTGCATGAAAACGTAAATATTTTTAATTTAGATTGTTCTAATAAAATAGTCAATTTATAATTTATTACTTAGTTTTTTTATAGTATAAAGGCGGGAGACGAGCATACAGTCCATCTGATGGTAAGTGGATACTGTCGCCCGTAGACACCCGCGGTAAGTCCCAACATCAGTCTAGAATGACAAACGTTGGCATGCCCCCGGATGCGCTGCCTACCTTTGCAGATGTAGGAATAGATTTGGAAAAAGGGTTGGAAAAATGGGGAGAGATAGGATGGGATGGGAATGGGCTCTGTTTTCATGGGTTATATCTCGCTCATTATCAAAATTCGTCCGTAAATTCGGAAATAGTATTACCTAAGTGGGAAATGTACATTTCAAGGTAGTCTTACGTGAGAGGGGGGCTGTTGAATTGCTAAACATAGCCTATTTAAACTTCTTTAGCAATAGAATAGAAACAAACAATTCATTGCATAAGTAATCGTACAAATGGCGGACTTTTATATTATCACTTTCATTATAGATGAATTAAGTGGAATAAGTATATAACAAGCCTTCATAATAACAAGGACTGTATATCCTCAAAGGAATGATTGATCAATTCCCGGCTCCGATTGGTTATTGCATCAGGCTGTCTAGACGGCGTTCAATCTAAAAAGTCTATATCGACAACTCTGGTACCTTACTAACGAATTTCAACTTTAAAGTGTAACGATAAAGTCGAATCTTGTTTGCTAGCTTCGTTCATTTATTTTGGTGGCATGTAAAATTTCCGGTTTTGCGGATTTGTTAACCCTCTCACATAACGTGCAATTAATTTCGGATTTCTATTTCTTTTTCTTTTTGGGCCATTTTTTTATTTCACTCGATGCCGAAAAATTGTTAAATTTTGTAACTTTCTTCATGTGATTCTGAGTTTTAACGAGGTGGTATTGTCTATGTCGTTAACTAATTGGATTTTAAGGAGATAATTCGATAAAAATTGAGAAAACATAGGTAATATAGGTTTTTTACATTCATTAATAAAAGTTTCCCGTCCGGCGGTTTTCCTATTATAAACGTGCAAACACACAGACAGGCAAACTGTCTCTTATGTTATTGTTATATTATATTATCGTTATTGTTGTGTTATATTTTTCTTATATAGATACATACATAAAATTCTTTACTGTACATGAAAACAAAAACGAAACAATAATTGGCATTGTAAACACATGAAATGCACAAAAAATTGTCTTGTCACTAAAAGCGATCTCTGTCAGACAACCTTTGCTTTGTAACCTTTAACCTCAGCGCTGTCGTCCGTCCGTGACGGCGATCTGACAGAGTTTTAGCACTGCAGTCAGATACCATTCCTGTTGCAGTGACATGACGTTATTAAGTACGAGTATATACATTTTCTTTGGCGTTCTTGTTTGATTATTTTGAATTTATTGTTAGATTTGTCACTGTATACAGAAAATAAACTGTTTTTCTTTCTAAAAAAGAATATACATAGAAAAATATGTGTAACTGCTTCCTTTCAGTATCCACTGCTGCACATGGGCCTCCTCATGTACATTGTCTTCCACATGAGAGATGTATGGCCTTCAAATTAAGTGTAAACCGTAATAGGGTAACTAGATAATTATACCACGAATCACCGAAATAATGCAAAACATGAAATGGTCAA
The DNA here is from genome assembly GCA_914767545.1 of Sesia apiformis. Lineage (NCBI taxonomy): Eukaryota > Metazoa > Arthropoda > Insecta > Lepidoptera > Sesiidae > Sesia > Sesia apiformis. The sequence goes on from OU611964.1 coordinate 3,262,407, forward strand.
CCGATGTAAAATACTCGTATGTATATAAAATCGTTCTAGCGTATCAACTAATCAACGAAGACTACATTGAAATGTACTGCATTTCCCACTTTATCATATTCTCCAATGTTTCGGTGAGATAAGTCAGACATGCTAGAGCCCATTCCCATTCATCCTATCCTATCCCTTCTCTTCCCTACCCACAAAGGGAGGCAGCGCATGTGGGGGTGGGCCAACGTTTGTCGTTCTGGACTAATGTACGGTGTGTGTCCATGAGCGACAACATCCACTTATCACCAGATGGACTGCATGCACATGTGCCACCTTCTTTCTATAAAAAAACATCCACACCTAAGATTAACTAGTGAAACGAGGAAATTCCTTTGTTCGAGTTTCTACCTTTGAGTGACTGGTTTAGTCTCTCCTAGGATTAACTAAGAGTTCGTCACTCAAAGATTTAAATACAAAAATACTTTGAGCTTTGTCTTTAGAGAACTTGTCAATCATCAGGATTGACCGGTCAAAATTAGGAACGACCAGACGTCGGTCTTCGACTATGGATATGGATATCGATATGGAAACAGACTAGATGACACATCATACGTTCTTATGAAAGAAACCTGGTTGGCAACTTCTTTGAAGTAGATGAGAATGGGTTCAAGTCGTCAATCCTATCCGGCTGGAAGGCGTCGCCACACTACCGGTGCGTGGACTCCATTCGAGAACACGTCTACTCAATCGGTTATCCGTACTGCGACAGATATGAGACTTGAAACAGAAGCCCGACGCGCCCGACATTTGTAAAACTCAAAACAGATGACGTCCTGTTTTGTTCAACAAATTCCATGTCGCATTCTCTGGCCTATATCGGAATTATTCTTATCAACTTATATTAGGCTTTCTGTCATTGTAGCCATAAGCAGAAAGGGTAAGCTGAAAATATTGTATACAAGCATTATTTTATAATATGCGGTTATAAAATAATTTAAAAGCACACGTAAAAGTCCCCTCCAGACTAATAAATATCAAAACAAGCCAACGGAAAGTTGATAACAACGTTTATCCCTGAGGAAAATGGAAGGAATTAGGGTGAACGTACCAAAGAGCAAAATTATACGACCATTTTCTGTGCTGCGGAGCTCGAGAAATGGGGTGTAATGAAACGTACACACTAAATAAACATATTTTAGTAAAAAAATAAAAACTCATGCATCTTAGGAAGATAAGAAGAAATATACTTATTGTCAAGATCACAACATTCGAATTTCGAAAAAAAAATCGCCATAAAAACCTGGTGATCCTTAAGACTCATTTGCACAAGCAAGGTTTCTTGAACACGAGTTTCTCGATCATCGGTCGAAGCGCTAGTATTAATAACTGTTATCATCATGTGATCACCGTTGTCCCCGTTATCATTGAGTTTTTATCATCATGTGAACAGTTGTAGCTTGGTCGCATACGAGAATCGCCTACAATATTCTCGTCCGAACCTTCCGAGAAACTCTCCTTGTGTAGAGGTAAATGAGTCTTAAGGATCACCAGCTGAATTGAAACAACAGTTATATTCGACGATGAGCCTAGTTCCAAATCTGTTTAGTAGTTCCAAAAGTCTTTTACCTGAGCACAGTGTTGTGAAGACACACTTGACTTGTGATTTTGTAAATACCGAACTTTGTTTTAGCTAAATACCGAACTCGACTTATCGGTTCGGTTTATCTTTTGCATTTCAATAAATGTATCTTTATATATAGATACAATTAGCTATTTATTTTAAGCCACCCCAAATGAGGACTATAAAATTTAAAGACACCTAATATATTTATAAGTACAAAAATATTTAGTTACTGTCGATCGCCCTTACAGCGATCGTTTCACTCCATCTAAAGTGCTCGCCACGAGCAGGGACTCCTCATATTATTGAACGTTAACATGTGCAGTAACATGTTGAATGTTAACAGGTTTAGTAAAGTGGGTGTGTGACGATTTCATACAAATCTCTTTGCATCCAATCTTGGCTGATATCGTCTCAATGACCAAAATTCTTCCTGCATGTGGGGCGCACTTCAGCCATTCTTTGGACGAGTAAATATTTGTATCAGCCTATGAAATCCCACTCTGTAGAGCGCAGGCCTCCCCTACTAAAATTATTGACTGTGTTGTGCCATAATCTATCCACGCGGGCCCATTGCGGATTGGTGGATCACATACTCCGTTTTTTCGCAGCATACGGGTTTCCTCATGATGTTTTCCCTCATCGCTGAGCTAATGACAATTTTCAAAAATCGGTAGTACTTAACTAGAAACTCGGGCCGAGGATTTGAACTCACGATCACACGAATGTAAGTCGAGTATTAATATCCCAAGGCTATCACCGCTCAAAAATATTTAAGGGTAAAAAATATTCCTTGTGTAATGGTTAAAATATGAATAGGTGGGAAACTCAGAAAGGTTTGAGTAAAAGACAAAATGTGGAAGATAATTTGAATTTGGAATGTTTTGTTTTTACGTTACTATCTAGTCATAGTTTTAATTGACCTCAGTTCCATAGATAAAATTTCTTTGTCATAAAACTTTCTGAATAGCCTGGTATATGAAAGTTGTATATGTACCATATATCGATGATTTTTTTTCCGCGTCGAAATATTTTTCTCATCTGCAGCCTCGTAAAGTGAGAGATAAGATGCCCATATCTTCCCTAATTTCGTCCAAGAATAAGCAACTCTTAACCAAAATAAACTCGAAATGTTTAAAATCTTTGCGTAATCGTGTAACTCTCAAATGGCACATACAAGCCTACGCAGAACATGCGGAACAAAAGAATAAATTAACGTTCGTTTGTAGTGTCCGACCAACTTACATTTGCGTACGGCAAAATATGGAACTAACCGCCATTATTTGGCACTAGCAGTGCCCGCGACTTTATTCTTATTCACGTGAACTCTAGTGATTTGCGTGGAAACTCTATAATGGCTCTGAATAAAAAGTACCCTAAATACATACTAACACGGCACATAAGCTATGAGTATGCCAAGTCTCATTAACAACTGTCTAGTAGTGTTTGAGTGACGTGCGTTCAGAGTCAGACAGACAGGCTAAAATTCTAACAATTATAGTTTAGGGCTCTATATTATTCGTATTCTATATTGCAATCACTTTTTTCGAAAAAATATTTCATGTTCGTCTGTTCAATTTTATTACTATTTATTATATATATATAGATTTGGTTTGGTTATTAATTATTTAATCTAAATAGAAATCTACGTTGTTTGCTTGATTCATTTCGCCAGTTATGATTTTAGGCATATGCCATTAGCGATTACGTGTAAAGCAAAACATGTTTATTATGCAGAGTTGCAATTAATCAATACCGAACAAGTACAATAATCGACGCATTTCGGGTTCCAGCACGACCCATTCTCGAGACAAACATGTCTACGTAACGTGGCATACACATATGTATACCACAAAACAAATTGATTATGTATTTGAAAACGCATAAAATGCAGAAAAATTACATTGAAAAATAACAAATATATGCATAAACCCATTTCTAGCTAGAAATGGATAAAGCAACTTTGATTATTTCATTGCATAATGGAATTCCGCAAAATCACGTCTGATTTCGTAAATTATATATCAATTACTTTCAGAATATTTTGCAGACAGGTAAATAGTATGTCAGTTGCACCGAACATTCAAAGAACAGAAGGCTATATTGGTGCTGAAGAAAAACATAGCGCGTTGCATGTTTTGCATAAGGCGCGAAGCGAATACGAGCATTCAACTTAAAACCACCGGGGGATTATGTTTTTTTCAACGTTATCTATCAGACATTGTTTAAAATATAAGAAATAAGAAAAGACATCCAAAGGTCAACTAACTTCAATAATGCATACATTTTATAGTATCATAACAAAATAATCGTAAGTGTAACACTTATTTAAGGCACCCACAACATGCATAATAATATATACATATAAAACAATAATATTAATGAAAGAAAAAAAACAAAAAGCAACTACTCAACATGTATACAAATGTGTATACTACCTGAATGATCCGTCTGTTAAATTTATTATCAATTACACTGTTTATATTATCTGTTATACTCAGTATTTTCTTTGAAATGTTATTGATTGAATTTATCAACAGAATATATAATTATTACGCGGGAAATTGTTTTTGTTTTACAATCAAGCCATCAGCGCCACATCTACACGCTCTGTTCACTGTTCTGGCTCTGTTGGAAGGCAATTAATCACTTTCACGAAGCATAACGTAACTCTTTGTGTACAAACACAACGCTGAATATGTGTACTGAGGGGAGGAAATTAGAGTAATATTTCTGCCTACAATTCGCCCAAATAGAAGCGCCCACACTAAAGATGCAAATGTATTGCGTGATTTATTAAGTCTTTTGACTAAAAACGCCGTAAGTCACAAATTATAAATTTTACATTGGGACCTGTTTTTTTATCAGGAAGCAGTGAAAATGAACATACCTAAAAAAACAGTTTTGTTTACTCCTGTTTATATATTCCATGTTTACTGGATAGTGTTAGTAAAATCCATATACTAGTTCAGAATAAATATTCAACCAATATAGTAATCTAGAGAACTATTTTTCTTTAGTTCATCAAACTTCTGATTACAATTTTTATGGATTTTTTTTTTGAAAATTACAACGTTAATTTTGTAACTATTTAGCTCATTTGACCCAGCTTCGATCGTAACCGAGGTATATATGAACCCTAGACTATTTTTCTGCCAAATTTCAGAATTTTTTGTTACGATCTCACGAAGTAGAAAGAGAACATACACTCCTAGGTAAAATCACCGCTCTGTTATAGGCTAATATTGACGTAGTAGATTGAATATCCCTGTTCTTGTGCGGTATCGTTCAATGCGAGTATTACGTAACTTGTATATTCGTTATTCTGTATCTTTATTCACAACGAGCGTCCTTCGCCTTCCGCTTGCTCATTACGAATATTGTGACAGCTTTCACAAGGGTTATGAAATGTAAAGAATTTCAATATTTGTAAAACATGGTTTGTCCCTGACTTTGCATGTACCATATGTATTGCAAGATATGTATTGCAATATCCATAAAACATAAAGATATAAGATAAAATAGATTTATTGAAAGAGGTCGATAAAAGAATGGGTAGAGAATCGAGACATGGGCGAATATTTTTTTTATAGAAAAAGGTCGGCAGACGAGCTACAGTCCACCTGGTGGTAAGTGGATACTGTAGTCCATAGACATCCGCGATACATGCCAACATCAGTCCATAATGAAAAACGTTTGCATGCCCCCGGATGCGGATGCGCTGCCTACCTTTGCAGATTAAGGAATGAAAAAATCGGGAGGGATAGGATGGGATGGAAATGGGCTCTAGAATATCTCACTTACTACCGAAACACGTACGTACATTGGGTAAAGAAGATAAAGTAGGAAATGTAGTAATGTAGGACATTTCAAGGTAGTCTTCCGTGAGGGAGTGAGAATAATAATCTAGGTAAATAAATTTTATATAACAAATACAGCGCTAAATCTCACACTATATTATCTGTATCTTTAAAGCCAGTACCCTTACACTGGTTTAACGTTTAAAGTAAGATTAAAGTTTAAAGTAACATTTTGAATCTATTACAGACATAAACATCGACTTATCGGTTAAATTATATCAAATTTATCTTATCGGTCGATAATATATCTAAGAAAAGAATAATTAAATTACAAAAAAAAAATAATGTGTGCAAGTCAAGTTTGTGTTTGAGCGTGTGCGTAGTTTATACGTGCGTGATTTACACATAATACTATATATAGACTATGTATACTCGTATAATATATAGGTAAATATATAACTATTTATTGCTTATACATATATCGTATCTATTATCTATCTATCTTTACTTTCGAATTATTTAGGTAATTCTCGAAAACAGTCGGGTCAAGCAGATTATGTACAAAGAGCTGTGGACTAAGCTTCTCTCGGCCTACTTACCTCGGCTCAGTCCATCATAAATACAGCAGTAAAATTTAAAACTACACTCCACCCGACCTAATTCAGTGGAAACTTCTGGACTAACAATTGCAAGCTAATAGAACAAAGAAAAGACTACCTTATGTACTAGTAGATACAGTCATATTTCAAATAAGAGAGGAAGTGCCAAGCTTACAGCGAAGAGTCTTCAATGATGATCGACACAGAAACACAGTGCCGAAACGCAGTAACGTTTGTTTGATTTTACAATGTGATTACTCTGACACGCTGGTATTTGGAAAGCTGTGGGATTTTGTGTCGGGCTAAAGAGTGTTGTGTCGCTCCGTTGTTTAGCCTTTTAGTGTTCTGTGACCTTTTTGACACAGGTTCTTTGATGGAAAAAGTGTCACTCGGCCCGATTTTGCACGAAGTATTTTCGAACATCTCTAAAGGAAATTGTACGTGCTCCTATAGTATATTTTTCCTACTATATTATTGATGTAACTTTGACATTGCCCGTTTCGTTTTCTCACAGACCAACAATAAGTCTTACAAAAAAGAAATATACGTACACCTACACCATTATAATTTGGGTACAACTGAACCGATTTAGCTCATCTTCGAACTTAATTATTGAGACCTAATTAGACCTAAATTTAGACATATTTTTTCTAACAAAATTCATTTCAATCCGTAAAGAATTGCGCATTAAAATTTGTCTATCAAATGAATTTCATTATATCCCACTAGGGACCCGCCCTCGCTTCGCTTCGGTTTATAAGTTCTTTTTTTTAATTTTTTTTACAAAGTTTCGAAATAAAATATAGCCTATATTAGATACGGATAATGTAGCTTACAATTTGTGAAAGAATTTTTGAAATCGGTTCAGTAGTCCCAGAGATTACCCCCAACATACCTACAAACACACAATTTTACCTCTTTATTATATTAGTATAGATATATAAACATCGAAACTTATTACTGTTTTAAATTCAGCTGTGAAATTTTATCCAAAATTCGAAAGTCGAAATCCGAATGATCCGAAGAGATTCGAATAAAATGACACTTCTTTACAACGTTCAAATAGATAGCAAGCAAGAATATAAACATCATAATTAATTCAAGGATTCTTACAAACTTCACGCTAGCGGAACTGAAGGGTCCACTGTCGCTAATAAAACTTTTAACTCGGTTACCCCAAGTTCTACACCAAATTAATGGTATAACATGTCGGAGAACTCGCCTAACTATTAAACTAGGAAGCTGGCACCAACTCTGGTTAGTTGGACTAATCGGGATGTCTTGGTGCCTCGGAACTAACTCTTAGATCTTAACTAGAGATTATGCTAAAATAACCATAGTTTATATCTAACCATACAATAATACTTCAAGTTTTCATTTAAATTCGATCTCAAATTACCTCTTAATCACCTTCACCGGTGAGCTAGTGAAAATTAAAAAAAAACAACGTGATGCGTATCCACCAATCCACGCTGGGCCCTCGTGATTGAATTACGGCCCGAAACCCCTCAGTAATTTATTTGGGGAAGCCTTTGCCCTGCACCGGGATGTTATATTGATGTATAAATTAATTTTAGAGATCTCGATTTTCTTTTCAACAATTTAATATGAGAGCTAATGGTGTTGACATCTTCACATTATCTTAAAGCGAATTTAATTTAATATGTCCTCGTTCCAACCGGACACTCGTATATGTACCAAAGAAATGTCAACGCTTGTCATTCTGAGCGGATGTCCCAGGACGACAGTATCCACTTACGGACAGTGGACTGTCTGCTCGTTTGCTGCTTTTGTTTCTATAAAAAAAACTAAGTATAGTTTAATATTTCCATCATTCCATGAATCATAATTCTCTATAATCAACGTTCATTGAATGCTATCAACTTCTATAATTTCATAATTGGTCTGATTCTATGGTCAATGACCCACACCTCCTTTCCTTTCATACTGGTGGTGGGAAACTATTGTGCATCCTTGAGTGACTATCATCTAGATTTCTAGATTAATAGAGCATGGTCTAGAAATAATAGACTAGATTGTTAGAATCCTTTATTAAATGCGGGCGAGCTAACCGTTTTATTATTAAGTTTTATTAATATTATTATACTGTTTATTACAAATTTTATAATTTTAAGGATGTTTGTCAGAGTTTCTTCTGACTTATACTTGATGGCGCTAAATGCGAAAATTACTTCAAGTTATTCATTGATTCAATGAATTTCTTCAAAGACAAAAAATTATAAAGAAGGTCCTAAATGTGCCACGGCTTGATAACATACAGAATTGAGAGTTTAGTATATTTTACAAAATTAAAATATATGAACTTTGACCTTTTATTGTAATCTTTTGCAATGGCCTTTAATGCCTAAGAATTGTTTTAATTTCAGAGTTTCAAAAAAATGTTTTTGATAGTAAATAACCTATTGCAATGCAATCAGCCCTTTCAGTAGCCACTGAAAAACATGGGCCTCCTCGTGCACATTGTCTTGTGCACAGAGGATATATGGCCTTAAAACACCACGCTGACCAAACAGGTTGGCGAGTGTTACTACACTCAGCGCTCGTGGTAGCGACTTCGTGATCCCTAGTCGCCTCTTTAGACACCTGAGGGAAGAGGGAGGGAAGGGGGGGTGGTGGTCTTCTATATTCGCCCGACACTATACGGCAGTTTTCACAATAACCTATTGAATATTAGAATTCATAAAATATTCAAAAACATTATTTAAAAGTAAAAAGATGATTATAAAGAGAAAAGCATGTTTTTTTTTAAATTAGAAATTAAAATTGGAAAATTCGTAATTAATTAAAAAAAAATCAAAACGTAGTTTCGGATGTGACGAAATAAGTCCTTTTAATTTAGTTATATATCCATAAAATGAACTAAATGTATTTAATGCATAATAAGTCGCTGCGTACAATGCGGTCCTTAAGACAGTTTATACCGAGAACCCCGAGAAAGTTTTCCGCTAGGTATGCTACAACATGGCGCTCTCAAGAAAGCTGTGAACGAAATTCTGGAAGATTGATAGCGCACCCGCATACTTCTTAGTGTTGCAGATGTTGATGAGCGGGTGACCACTTTCTAGCCGTGGTCAGCCCGCTTGTCTATTATCTTTTCTTTGAAAATGTCAATGGCAGGCCACAGTCAAAAAGATAGATTTTGCTATTATCCGTACGTTTAAGAAAAAAAGTGTTAACGAGTCCTATAATTTATATATAAAGATGCCCAAATATTAATTTGGGATTTTTTAAAAGTTTTCAGCATCATAATTTTGAAACACATTTTTTTTTATATAGGTTGAAAGCAGCAGACGAGCATACAGTCCAACCGGTGGTAAGTGGATACTATCGCCCATGGCCACCCGCCGTACATGTCAACATCAGTCCATAATGACAGACGTTGGCGAGGTTCCGGATACGCTGCCTACCTTTAAAGATGTAGGAATGGATTTAAAGAAAGAGTTGAGAAGATAGGAAGGGTTAGGATAGGGTGGGATGGGAATGGGCTCTGGCATATCACACTCACTACCGAAACACGTACGTACGTCTTCAAATTCAACCGAGATATAGACTAAGTATTTTCTGGTAAATTTAAATTCAATCTGTGAAGTAATGCACCCTGCAAGATCTTCACAAATTTTATTATACATACTGTAACAGCCCTTTTTTGTCTCATGATATTCTTGTAAACAGCCCTTTTATACTCGTCCTCGTCTACAAGACAATGTGCATAAGGACATATAATTTCTTCTTCTTCTGGTGGTGCCTTTCCAACTAGTAAAAGTTGGCAATCAGCTCCGAAAATTTTGCCTTGTCTCTCGCGAGGCGAAACAGTTCGGCGGCACTTGCGATGCCAGTCCACTCCCGTATGTTACGCAGCCGTGACTGTTTCCTTGGACCAACACTCCTCTATCCGGCGATCTTTCCCACCATAATTTGTTGCAAGAGTTCGTAGCTTTCATGCCTTAGGACGTGACCCAGATATGCAACTTTTCTGCACTCGACGGTCTGCAAGAGTTCGCTAGATCTACTCGCTAGATACGCTTTCGTTAAAAATGTTCGTAATTTGTCGTCCACTGCCTCCAGGGGCTTCCTCGTGCACATTGATGTATGGACTTAAAACGGCACGCAGTATAGTTGCGTATAAATATAAACATCGAAATTATATCTTGGATTCAGCCGAATGATTTATAGTTGAGCTACAGTAACAATTTTTCGCAAGTCGAAAGCATAGATCTATTTTTTTCGAAATGGCCCTAAAAAACACATATATCACAGAAGACTACCTTAAAGTGTACTGCATTTCCCACTGTATCTTATTCCCCAATCTACGTGTTTCGGTAATGAGTGAGAAATGCCAGAGCCCATTCCCATCCCATCCTATCCCTCTCCATTTTCCCAACCCTTTCTCCAAATCCATTCCTACATCTCCAAAGGCAGGCAGCGCATTTGAAGGCATGTCAACGTTTGACATTGTGGACTGAAGTTGACATGTACCGCAGATATCTATGAGCGATAGTATCCACTTCCCACCAGATGGACTGTAAACTCGTCTGTCGCCTTCTGCCAATATAAATATATATACCTATATACGTATTGATTGCACAGAAATCCCACCTTTTTCGTCGGTTTCACAATAAATCGTCTCGTCTCTTGTTAAGTAATTTGTATAGTACACCGAGTGATAAAAGGTATCGATGGAGTGTTGCCTCGGCATAATTGCTTTCCGAACGATTTTGCAGTTGATTTTCCGAAGTGTTATTGCCTGTCCGGTTCCGCCGTTTTTAAACTGTATTGGACGTTTTACGCGAACAACGGACGTATTTTTCCAATTACCTGATAATTGCTTTAGAATATTAACTGTGGAAATATAAATTTTATTCTTATCAATTTGCGATTTTATTTGTAGTAAGGTTTTATGGTGCGACAATTAAGACCATGTGCGGTGAGGAATCTTAGGACAGGCCCATATCCAGAAGGGGGCGGGGGGGACAGGCTGGCGGTAGGTATGACTATTAATATCATTACTCATTATGATAAGCATGAAATGTATATTATTTATTTAAATAAAGAGGAATATAAACCATAAACAGCTTTAATTTCGAGAGAACATTTTAAATTTCGTCCATTGCAGCAAGGCATACAAAAGTTAAACAATAGCCGAGCCGCAGTCCTCGTAGTTGAACTGGAAAATTGACCTTTACCTGCTTCGGGCTAAGTACGTTTTGCCGCTCTAATTTTAACACAAAATAAAATATAATTCAAGTGAAAATGTCAAAAACCTCCAACAGTAGGTAACGTGTATACGTTAGGTATGTAAATATTCTAGTTTTAGCTCAACCTACAGAAGGACAGACTTAAAAACCTCCAAAAAAATGTACTTATGAGTGAAGGTCATTTAAGATGAATCAATACGATGGTGACTTCGTATGGAACTGAAGCTAACCGAAGCCAAAATTAAATAATAGATATTTGGAATATCATAATGACATTAAGCTGTCTTATATATCTTTATATACACACTAGTAAAACTCGGCAGACGTTGTCCTGCCTCTGTATAATTTATTTACTTCTGTATATAAAATCACAAATTATTCTCTTTTGCCGTCGATGTGATTTTTACGATCATTTGAACGGTATAAAAGTTGATGGGCTGCAGCGCCATATAGTGGCGAGTTACAACAAAATGGATAGCATAAAAACCTTCTCCATTAAAAAATACATATATGTGCCAACTTTCATGATGCTCAGTCAGACGGTGTCGAAGTCTATTAACATCAGATATACCAACCATTTCTATATACAATATATATATAGAATAAATAAAGGGAAATGTCTTGACTAAATCATTAACGCCGAATCGAAACCTTTAAAGCTAGAGTCATAAAATTTGGACAGTAGCTTCCTTTTATCACGTAAAGTCTTATCAAAGAAGGGATTTCCCAAAATGCAACCCGTAAAGAGATTTAACGGAATGTCAAAATTTGTATGAAACAAAATATTTTATCATCCTATAACTCTAAACTTCGTTTTACCATTTATCAAAAATATGACAGAGAAATAAAATTGTATGGAGCCGGTTGAATCGCCAATATTTCAGTGAATACATTTACCGGTTGACCAGTCAAAGTCTGCCTCGGATGTAGATTTTTCCTGTACCGAATATCAGGCGATATTAAGTGCAGTAAATCCACGCGAGCGAAGCCGCGGGCAACATTATGTATCTACTAAGAAAGGCCTATGCTCAGTTGTGGGATGTTTAAAAGGTTGACATCGAATATTTCCTATGTTAACATTTTCATTACATTCACTCTCAAAATTAATGTCTATGTATACATATAATTTAACTTGGTAATTAGTTTCCTTGAAGAATTCTGATTTAACTGGTAACCTTTAAATGACCGTCACGCCCTTTCTCACGTTCCTTCAGACCCTTTCCGGACTATGTGTGTCATAGATATACAAATAAGTATAAATAGGAATGTGTAGTGGAAGCAAGGTCGGTAATTGACCTAAAATGCTTCAACATCTCGCGGGTGAGGTCGCCCAGACCGTCCGTTATTGTATCTTTACTGTATATAGAACTATAGAACTATTTTTGCATGGTCAAATGAGTGTTTCTTCATAGCGGCCCATAGTCGTATAAATGCAGTCCAATTACGCAATTCAGAAATGTTTTGCCGTATACAACCAGCCTTATTATCGTCCACTGCTGGTAATGAGCTTTCTACACGAAGGTCGTATGGTCTTAAAACGTCCCGTCGGCATCGAGAGTTGGCGAGTCCACTCTTTTAGGGACAGTGTTATTATTATTACTTAGCACGTGTGACAGCAGTTTTGTTATCCCTTAGACGTCTCCCTTTACAACACCCGCGGATAGAGTTACGTGGTGCTATTCTCTAGCCAGCCGACACCACACGGCCATAGATATACATACGTAAATAGGTACCTACTATTGTACTTCGTACCATATAACTGAAAAGAAACATTTAATGAAAGGGCCAGAGAGAATACGAACAGGGAATATAATCATTAACTTCGATGCTTTAACTAGTGATCCATTTCAATATTTTTTGCAGATTCGTATTACAGGGCCTATGAGGCATACTCTTAATGTTTTTAAAAGTGTAACGTGCTTCAGTTTCCAAATAATTGCATTTTAAATATTTATTAATGCACACGAATATTCTTAAACACACTGAACGTATTTTAAAACACACGAATAATTGTGGTAAAATGAAACAATGCATTGTTGAGGCCTTTGGGTATTGGGTATTCTTACTTTGCACGTTTATTCTTGTGAAAATGTAATCTTGCGTTAAGGAATTCACACGGACATAAGTGGAAACACATGTTTTGGACCATGAACTTTAAAAAATCTTACCCCAATAACCGTGTAAATGGTTATTACAGATTTTGTAGACAAATGTTTTTTACGATCTATATTAGTTTTAAGTTTTAACGCGAAAAAACGTGTAAACAGTTCTTAGAAAATTTGATGTTGATTTTTTGACTCGACCCTAAAACAAGCAAATTTTTATTAATTGAAATTGTATTCATATTAAAGCGGATTTTTTCACTTTTCAGCATTATTCACGTTTTATTTTTTCCTGTAAAGTTGTTTTTCGTTTGCACGTTTATTCGGCGGGGGCCATCGAATTTTGTCGCGTGGAACTGAATCTTAGTTTGAATATTTATGAGTATAAATTAGTGTAAAAAGGAGCAATGTGCTTTGATCCTGTTCGACGTAATCAAATTACTGAAGTGGTGAAATGGTTCTGAATAAAGCTACTGTCCGATTGTATAGGTCGAATTAGTTTTGACTGAGCTAACTTCAAAGGTAGAGAGAATATTTTTAAAATTAATAATCACGCTTAATGATCCATGCACTAATATACACTGCATCAACATTATGTTTAGACCGAATTCATAGTTCTAATTTTAAAGTATAACAATCTAGGTACTTTAACAATGGAGAATTCACCATTTTTTATTTCTTACCGAACAGAGGTTTGAAAAATTGAAAAATGGCTTAATTAATCTTTGATTTTTTTTTTTACTGTAGCTCTATAAGTAACGATGTTATCTTTCAAGTTAGACGTTGACCGAGCGGAGTGTGACATCACGATACATTTACATACAAACGATATATCGTCGAATTGTGTTCATGAAACTCTCCATTATAACAAGTGGGTATATGTTATGCGCCCTTTTATAAAACACGTAAAGTAAAAATATCACAATAGAAGTTACTATTATTTATAGTGGAGTGTAGGCTTTCTCGGCCGCTGTCCATATTAATTGAATCTCCGGGCTAAGTAGCCCGGAGATTCAAGCTAAGATGTCAAACGCAGTTGTTGACGAAACGTTTGGAAGAAAGAGAAGAGATTCCAGAAGACCTCGGCCAAGTAGCCCGGAAGATTCAATTAATAATTACTATTATTTATTAAACCACATTTCCTCATCTTTTTATCTATCGCTCTGCTTTCTATTATGACTTTTGTATACAACAATTTATTACACTTACGTAGGTAATTTAACTATCATAGTCTAATTTTGATTCATTGTTAAGAGTACCTACTCTTAACAATGAATCAAAATTAGACTATGATAATTAAATTAAGTAATTACACTTCCTTTCAAATATTTCAAATCTTCCTGACTATGGAACTTAGTATCAGTGCAAATATTGTTGTACCAAGATGAAAGCTACTGTCTTATGTTGGAATTAATATATACTTTCAAGAAAAATAAACAGGATTTACACAATTTGCCGGGTTTCCTGGAAATAGATGGGTAAACTTCGAAGGTCTAAATATTAAAATACATCGTTTTCCTTAGTAAATAAGTAAATTAACACTTAAGTATGCTATTGCTTATTAAATACAACATAAAATGTGGAAAGTCTCAATATCACACATGAGAAATAACTCAGACAGCGTAACAATAATAATTTGTAATGTCATGCGCCGGCCAATGACAAGCACCACAAATGACATTTCAGTGTTGCCAAAAATATTATACAGAAATCGAATTTTTTATACAGTAAATACAGTAAATAATCCAACAAAAATACACAATAGAAAGACTTTTATAGTATTTTTTTGTTTTATCCGGCAAATGTGAGACTCCTCATTACATTATAAAATCATGATAATTAAAAACAGGAATTATCCATATCCTGAACTTGTGGCACAACTTAGATTCAAACGATACTGCTCATGGGCAATCCCCTTTATGACGTTATATAATAAATTGTTATTTAGGTGTACCTACCATATATTGATAAAATACCTATCTTTTCCAACAGCAAGGATACGATGCACAACTATAATCTACTACAAGATCTATAAATAACTGTTTAAGAATTTAAACACTACGAAATTAGACTTGGGTACCAATATTCGAGACCGCGCCAACACGACAACTGAACTGCCGCCGAAGTCACTATGTAGTCGCCCTCCATTGTCTCCTCCAATTCTCCATTCTGACTTTATTCTCTTTTTCCATTTTAAAATGCTCCGTCCGGCTGTCATTATAAAGTGACAGCTGGTACCGTTTCTTAACATATTAGAACAATTACGGAACGATGACTTGAAGAAGTTTGTCGATAGTGGCTGGATGAGAAAAGCAGAAGATTGTGTGTCATGGCGAACCTAAGCGAGAGGCCTATATCCACCAGCGGAGAGTCATAGGCTGATGATATGGCATGGATATTGATATACATTTTTTGACTGAAGGAGATATATATTTTGACGGGAGAAATATCATTATCATTAAACTTATTGGAAGGGATACACTGCCATCCTAACATTTTTAATGAACGCACAGTAACATTATATTTGGAATGAAAATAAACAATGATTATTATTTTCGTTTAGTCCAAAACTCTAAGTTCTTGGCTTGATTTTAAAGTAATGAAAATCTAACCTAAGTTTTTTTCGTTTTTCTCGAATATCATCAAAACGCACTTTTACCTTTTTGCTAAGGAGAACAGTACAAATAAAACATGAATTGTAGATTCCAAAATCAAGATGGCCGGGCATTACATACTTTTTTCGAGACATTCATTTAAATACTTATCCAATTTTACTTACTTCCGAATTGCGTAATTAAGATAGTAAGACGAGCTCTTTGTAGAGTTAAAAATTCAAAGCCATTGCCGCTGGTGTATAGATGTGCATACTTAAACAATACACAAAATACAGTGAGCCAAGTTTATACGCAGTATGTTGCGCAGTGTTACAAAAATGGGTGCTAAGCACTCAAGCGCTAAGTCAGCGCTAATAAGGCATAGGACTCCAACGTTAAAAGCTCATGAGCGATTTAAACTCGATCAATTAACGGTTAAAAAGTATTTTAGTAATAATAATAAATAACACCACACTCAATGGGCCCACACTAGGATTCCCTGTATCCAGAGACACACACAAAGACAAACACAAATACACATCGAAGCACGAACAAATATTTGTTTTTACACAAAGGGAATATCCGACCGGGAATGGAACCAGGGACCTTTTTCACAGCAGACAGGTCGCTACCAACTGCGCCAATCGGTCAATTGTCGTCAATCGTCGGTTGTTATTATTATGATTTTACATTTACAATTAACGGGTACCGTAATACCGTAAGCAACTCTTTTGGTGTCCACTGCTGGATTCATGTCCCCCACCATGTCCCCATAGAGGCCCCTCATACATCAATATGTATGAGGGGCCTCCATGGCTTGATTGTTAATTGTAACAAATTTACCAAGCAGATTAGTGAGTATACTCTTTTAGAGATGGTGTAGTTGCCCAGGGCTTGCATAACAGCTTTGTATTTATGAAACATTTTGTTATAATAGGGGTTAAAGTATGAAATTGCCGTTTTATAGTAATAGATACTTTGAATTGACATAAAACCTTCAAGGTGTGAGATTTTCGAATGAAACTTTTTTCACATGATACCTATGAGGTTCTTGTTTTAAAAAATGTGCAAACATTCGATTTTCGACGTTCAATTGTTTTTTTTATTCAGCTTAGACGGGAAAGATGGATACTTCGAAAATCCGAGTAATCTTTGAATACGAGTTCCGAGGCGGAACTAACGCGGCAGAAACGGCTCGCAATTTCAATGCTGCGTTTGGAAAGGAGACTGCTAATGAACGAACCCTGCGTTTTTGGTTTAAACGTTTTCGTAATGGAAACTTCGACTTGAAGAACGAACCACGTGGAAGACCGCCCACACACGTGAATAACGCTGAATTGAAGGAGATGGTGGAAGCCGATCCGAGTCAAACTACCCAGGAATTAGCGGCATGGTTTAACGTTACCTTACTTACAATATTGACTCATTTGCATCAAATCAATAAGATAAAAAAATATGAAAAATGGGTGCCTCGTGATTTGACTGATCTGCAGAAAGAAACGCGTGTTGAAACTTGCATTGCCTTGTTGAATCGGTACAGAAATGAAGGAATATTGGATCGAATTGTTACATGTGACGAAAAATGGATTCTTTACGATAACCGAAAGCGAAAAATGCAATGGCTGACCCCAGGTCAAACGCCGCAACAGTGCCCTAAGGCAAAGCTTACCAATAAAAAGGTAATGGTAACTGTTTGGTGGTAACCATGGTGTTATTCACTATAGCTTTCTCAGGTCTGGTCAAGCAATAACAGCAGATGTTTACTGTGCCGAACTTCGAACAATGATGGCGAAACTAGCAGTGAAACAGCCCCGACTCGTGAATCGATCTTCAACATTATTGCTCCATGATAACGCAAGACCTCACACTGCACGAGAAACCGTTGTAACTCTACAGGAGCTGCAGTTAGAAACCATACGTCATCCTCCGTACTCGCCAGACCTTGCTCCAACGGACTACCATTTTTTTCGTGATTTGGACAATTTTCTACGTGGTAAAAAATTTTCTTCCCAAGAGGCAGTACAAAATGCTTTCACACAGTTTGTCGAATCTATATCCCCAGAGTTCTATCGCAAAGGCACAAATGAACTTCCGATTAGATGGCAACAATGTATAAATAATGAGGATAAATATTTTGATTAAATAAATATGATACATTTTAGAAAAAAACGAGTTTTAATTTTTCAGTACAAATCTATTAACCCCTAATATTTAATGTAGAAAATAGATCTTATTCGGACATTTCTCATTTCTTCTTAGTAAAAAAGTGGAGAAGAATCGCGCCCTTATTTTATGCGGTCAAAAAAATGAATTCCCGGAAATCCCTTGAAGGTGCGACCGTGTACATTTCTACCTGATATCACGCCGTTAAGGGACAATTTATAGTTTCCTGCGGAACACCAGCAAGTATTTACCGACATAAATACAGTATTTGTATCGTCGATCTGTATTTCGAGCCGGGCTCGGGTTACTTCGGCTTTTATTGTTATTAAAAACCTGTGCCCACGACTTAGTTCTCGTAAACTTTAGAGTGATTCCCGTGACGTGATCGCGACGAGCGTATTATCATGGGTGTCACGATATGTTGATATTAAAGCTAGCAAAGGCAGGGGAATTAGAATGACAAAAGCGATTTTTTTTTTCTATAGAGAAGAGGGCGGACGAGCAAGCGGTCTCACGTGATGGTAAGTGTTACCGCCGCCCATGGACACCTGCAACACCAGGGGGTATGCGGGCGCGCCGACGATCTTGCAAAATCCTATTCACAGCTTTCTTCAAGAACTTAATGGTCGTAGCTTAATGGGAAAACCTCTTGAGGCAGTTCGTTCCACAACCTACGGATTCGCGATATAAAATAGTTTTTGGACCGAACAGTACGCGACACCTCCGTATCTAGGAAATGCGGATGGACCGCACTTCTGTGACGGGAGGTGCAGTTGTAGAAACCCGAGGTGGGAATTATATTGAACAATTCTACAGAGCATTCCCCATTGTACAGGCGGTAGAACACACTGAGAGATGCAACGTCTCTCCGAATGCTGAGGGATTCCAAACCGCCCGTGAGAGTGGGATCGTCGACAATACGAACAGCACGTCGTTGGATGGAGTCAAATGGGTCTAATTGGTATTTCGGTGCGCCGGCCCAGAGATGTGAGCAATACTCCATATGGGGTCTCACTTGAGCATTGATTCATTGATCTAGAATTGGTGTCCGATTTTACTACAGCATCAATTTAAACGGTTGTGTTCGAGAAGAGGTGTGCCAAAACATACCTACTCGCACAATGATACCAACTTAATTCGAGCTTCCGGAGTCTTGAAAAGAAAATTTCAAAATGGTATAATTACAGCAAACAAAGATTTTTGACTGACATACACAGCGTGTGTGTTACTTGGTACTTTAACGCACCTTTAGAAGCATACTCCTCCGCAAACGCTGAAAGTTTATAGGAAAGCTACAGTAAAAAGCGTCGAACACCATTTATAACGCATCATTCGGGACCAAAAATTTATATTTGAGGAATTTTACACCTTATTGACACAGATAGAGACGTCTCATACCATTTGTAAAAATTTATTGGCCTGTCTACACGGTATAAAATGCCTGATTTTCGCAAATTAAAAATTATATTAAGTATTAATTAAAAAGTAATAAAAAATAAAACAAATTATTAGTAAGACAGGAATATATTCAAAAATAAACAAGTTGGAACCTTTAATTCGCACAGTAACTAATAAATTTACAATGTATCTACAACTAATGCCATTTTGTTTTGATATCATTGACAGAGTCTGATCTATAGACCCTACAAGTATGCACAAAATATAAGTTTAACAAATTGCTATGTAAGCAATTAAACAACTTTGAACGGTTTAAATCGCGTATATTTAACATTATTTATATCATTATTTATTTATATAACATTATTATATATATTTATAACTCAAGTGACAAGTGTATTTTTAATTTTATATAGTTTTCGCGGGAGAAATTATGGAAAAATTAAATAATTGAATTCCATTTGAATTTCAATAGAATTAGTTAATATGTTTGTTAATAGATGGCGCTGTATAGCTTTCTACAATGCGCTATGGTTTCGTTACAGAAACAATTTGATATACTATGTATATATGATATACTATATATATTAATTTCTATACTTATTTTTTTGAATTGTAGCACTTTTTTTTTTGCTACAACTGATATTAAATAGACTTCTAACTTGAAAAGGTTGAATTTTGAGTTAAATATACACAAGTGTTAAATATACACAACACGGAGTCACCCCGTGACCACGTCCACTGCAAAGTGTTCGAAACGTCGGGATATAAATAATGTTAAATATACGCGATTTAAACCGTTCAAAGTTGTTTAATTGCTATGTATAGTAATCGCGAAAACCTAAGAAAATATTAAATTCTTATGTAGAATATATAGTTACACAATTGAAGCAAGAACAAGTTGGCCGGAGACAAGATCGTTCCACGATGCCAGGAATGCCAATATGTTGCATTTAGTGCACATCTGGCGTTGTTGTGGGCGTGGACAGGGCCACGTCACCGAACTTCACCGAGACAGTTCATTTTAAACGTACCTGAATTTTAATCACTGAAGAGTTTCGTTAAACATTCTAATCAGTGTCCTAATTAATTATATTCTTGCGTTTTTTTTTTTATATCAGAAATTTATCATGCATTTATCATTTTTGTATGATGCATTTGTTTATTTTCATTTATTTATTTTTCTTGCATATTGTTTTAATATAATTTTCCTTATATTGACAGTGGAGCTATGTGGGGGAGAGCCAGTGGGAGGGGGAGAGTGCACGCTGCAATCCAACAGCCACTGGGCGCGCTCGACTGGCCACGTTACCCCTCTCTCACAGAAGACTACCTTGAAATGTACTGCATTTCCCACTACTATATTTCCCTAATGTACGTACGTGTTTCGGTAGTGAGTGAGATGTGCCAGAGCCCATTCCCATCCTATCCCTCCCCATTTTCCCAGCCCTTCCTCCAAATCCATTCCTATATCTCCAAAGGTAGGCAGCGCATCCGGGGGCGTGCCAACATTTATTATTCTGGAATAATGTTGGCATGTATCGCGGATGCCTATGGGCGACAGTACCACTTACCATCAGATGGACTGTATGCTCGTCTGCCGACTTCGTACATAAAAAAAAAAAAAAAAAAGAGGCAACTCGTACATTTTGCTGCGTCAAGTATTCTGTAACATGTGGCTTTACTTAGTGCATTGTCCACGTCGCACTTGTATCATTTTGACAAACTTGACATACTTCTGTGCGGAATCACAACAAGCATTGGCCCGCAGAAGTTTAATTTTGTAGCTCTTATATCCGCTTAGAGCGGTGCCACGAGACTCAAGAGCATTTATCAAACGATTTATCTTCTCTTTCTATAATCAAATCGCTGCGTCCATCAAATTAGTCGCCGCGACATTAAATCTCTTGGAAAAGGCACAGAAATAGCTATAATTAATCGCGCCATCTCAGTTAAAACCTCTCGTAATACGGCCACTTATCCCGCCCATTATGTGGAGCGGTTCGTTATTCATGAATATTTGTGAGAAAGTGGTGAGAAATGAAGCGAAACGAGCCGCTTATTCGGGATTGGTCCATTGATATGATCCAAATATGGAGAAACAGAACAATATGTGGGAAAATAATACAAGATATACTAATGGTTTTACTATCAAATATTATAAGGGACAAGTAACTATTTGTTTCATCATCATCATCTCAGCCTTTAGACGTCCACTGCTGGACATAGGCCTCCCCCATTGTCCGCCATTTAGACCTATCGGCAGCGACCTGCATCCAGCGGGTGCCCGCCACCTTTATGAGGTCGTCTGTCCATCTAGCAGATGGACGTCCTCGGCTTCGTCCGCCGGTACGTGGTCTCCATTCGAGAACCCTTCTGCCCCATCGGCCATCGGTTCTTCGAGCTATGTGCCCTGCCCACTGCCACTTCAGCTTGCTAACCCGAGAGGCTATGTCGGTGACTTTAGTTCGTCTACGGATCTCCTCATTCCTGATTCGATCACGTAGGGAAACCCCGAGCATAGCCCTCTCCATAGCTCGCTGTGCGACAGTGAGCTTATTTATGAGGCCCATAGTCAGAGACCACGTCTCGGTGCCGTAGGTCATCACTGGCAACACACACTGGTCGAAGACCTTCGTCTTCAAGCACTGAGGTATTTTGGACGAGAAGACGCTGCGTAGCTTCCCGAACGCTGCCCAGCCGAGTTGGATTCGTCGATTGACCTCTTTCTCGAAGTTGGACCTACCTAGTTGGACCGTTTGGCCTAGGTAGACGTACTCGTCAACAACTTCGAGAATCGAGCTCCCAACTGAAACTGGGGTGGGCACGACATGGACATTCGACATGATTTTCGTCTTGTCCATGTTCATTTTAAGGCCCACCTGTTGGAAAACTCGATTGAGGTCTCCGAGCATTGTGCTAAGATCCTCCAGCGATTCTGCCATGACCACGATATCGTCGGCAAATCGAAGGTGAGTGATGCATTCGCCATCAACGTTGATGCCGAGTCCTTTCCATTCCAGGAGCTTGAAAGCGTCTTCCATCGCATTGGTGAAGAGCTTCGGAGAGATAACATCTCCTTGTCTCACACCCCTCTGCAATGGAATCGGCTCCGTGCTCCCTTCCTGTACTCGGACTGACATGGTGGCGTTGTTATACAAACACTTCAACACTTCGATATACCGATAGTCAATATGGCACCGCTGGAGGGACTGTAGCACTGCCCAAGTCTCGATCGAATCAAAGGCTTTCTCATAGTCCACAAACGCTAAGCATAATGGCAAGTTATACTCCTCGGTCTTCTGTATAACTTGCCGCAGCGTATGGATGTGGTCTATGGTACTATAGCCTTTTCGGAAACCGGCTTGTTCGGGAGGCTGGAAGTCATCAAACCTGCGCTCGAGACGATTCGTGATAACCCTCGAAAACAGCTTATAAACATGGCTCAGAAGCGAGATGGGCCTATAGTTCTTCAACAAGGTTGTTTAGGTCCTAAACTATTTGTTTAGGACGAGCAAAAAACAATTTTATTACCCACGACCGCACGGATATGCGGTTATGCATTCAGAGTAAAGATGTGTATCGATTACGCGCCGAGGCGTTTAAATGAAATAAGTTTTTTTAGTTAGGTGCTTTATGAAAAATTGAAAATTATGTAATTAAGTCTTAAATTATAGCAAAAAGTCATAATTTTTAACAAATTTATTTATAGATAAGGAGAAATAATTAGTGTTCATTGTTGGTAACGTCTAAAAGTTTTTTAAGCTTATTTCAAAGTTTTCTAGAAATAGTTTTAATTGGCACTTTTATACTTGATACATACGGGTTATATGTGCATAATAATACATGGAAGTTGTCTTTGTTAGTAGATAATTGGGAGCACTTTCGAGCATGACGTAATGTAAACTGTTTATAGTTTTTACATTCTTATGTCATCACATCACCGTGGCGGCAGACTGTTATATCTCTTATTGTCACCAGACATCCTAAACTTAACACACCTTTTAATTTCCTACAATATTTTTTTCTGAAAAACGTACCTAAATAAATGTAATTATTTCTCTTTTTAAATTACTGGTAACGTCATACTCACACTTCGATTCCTTGTGTCGTCGATTCAAAGACCATCCGAGATGTCCAGAGTACAAAGATGTCCGGCCGAGAATCGAACTCGGGACCTTTTACATAGCAGACAAGGCTACTATCAAGTCGTAATAGTACTAGCTACTAAGAAACGTCCTACACTTATTATAGCTGAAAAGGTTTCAGTTGTAATCTAACACTGATCAATGTTCAACCTTCTCTCGGCATAAGTTTCATCCGGGCAATTCATCGCAGTCCTGTGTCACCCGCATCCAGGTATAGTGTGATTAATGCGTCCCATCTGGCCGCTGACCGGCCCAGTTTTTGTTCGCTTTGTGCCACTCGACAACACACAGGTCGTATGGATGCGGCGCGATAAACTATTGTATATAACCTTAAATATAAATATTTTTGCACGCTGCAATCCAACAGCGGCTGGACCCCTCTCTCACAGAAGACTTTATCTTATATCCCTAATGTACGTACGTGTTTCGTTAGTGAGTGAGATGTGACAGAGCACATTCCCATCTTACCCCTCCCCATTTTCCCGACCCTTTCTCCAAATCCATTCCTATATCTCCATAGGTATGGATGCGCATCTGGGAGCGTGCCAACGTTTGTCATTTTGGACTAACGTTGGCATGTATCGCGGATGTCTATGGGCGACAGTATCCACTTACCATCAGGTAAACTGTATGCCCGTCTGCCGCCTTAGTCCATAAAAATATATATATAGCTGTTGTAATTTTTCATTTGCAATTATTACAGACACAGTTATTGTGAAATGAACTTAAAATTACCTAAACCAAAGTTTTATCTAAAAGTTATCCGTAAAGGAAAACATTCAAATTTAATACATTGTTGGACCAAAAACTGAAATTGCCGGCCAAACAATAAATAGCTCAGCTATATTCTGTTAGAACTTGTTAGTCACATTTATTACTACGACACCAACTACGTTGTTATTCGAGTTGGAAAAGTCTCCATTTTCATTCATTTTCGATGAAAATAAATGAGCTTGCTGAATTTAAGGTCGGATTTCGTCGACGTTTTTAATGATTCGTTAATAAAATTTAAAAAAAAAATGTATTAGAAAAGTTAAAAGACGGATCATTCAGATAGTAGGCAATACATACACATTTATTGAGTTGAGTAATTCCTTTTTGATTTACCTTTTCACTAATGTAATTGTTTTTTTTTTTCCTTCACTGAGGAAGTATTTATATGTATATTATTTTATTATGCATATTGTGACTGTCTTAAATATGTACTTAGGTGTTACACTTAAGGTTATTTTTTTATATGATACTATACTATGTAAGCATTAATATAATTAACCACTGGCTCTCCTTAAATAAATAAAAGTGTGAATTAACAACATGTCCTGCCAGGACTTATCATTTTGAACATAAATTTGAACATAATTTTGAATCCTTTGATCATTGGTTTTTGTTAGTTCAAACTTTTACTGTCATCGAAAATGTATGAAAATGCAGATTTTTCCAACACAAATAACAACACAGAGATTCTAACAGAACCTTTAGGTCCACAATCTCCACTTGCCAAACTGACCACTTTTAACTTATGTAGTGAAAATATCCTTTTCCCAAAATGACCACTTTCAAAATGACAATTTCCCAGTACCCCAATATCTCGTTATAACTAGTTCTTAAAATAACTAGTTCCCAGAATGTCCGCATTTCATCATAATCACTTTTTGAATAATTTAACTCTTTTCTATATTTAGTGGTCATTTTAGGAAACGGACGTTTTAGGATATGGTTATTTTAAAATACGGTCTTTTTAGAATGTGACCATTATTTTAGGAAATGGACATTTCCGGATATGGACTTATTGATAATAATCATTTTGGGAAGTGAACATCATTCACCTAAAGATAACAGCCTTGATATAGCACTATTTTTATTTGGCCGGCATTTTCAGCTTTTGATCCAAACTGAATGATGTCCTTTGAAACTGGTTTCAAGCTTCAACTGTAGTAGAGATAACTCAACATAGTTCAATTACATACATAAATGTTGATGGCCACGCAACATGAGATACTTAACTGTTCTACGGCAGATACAAACTACTCTAAGCACGAACTTAGTCAAGGTTGAGCAATTAACGTATCGACATTGAAATACGAGTGTTTCCTTGACTTCGGCCGTGGCATGCGATGGCCTATATCAATCAGACTATATAGCTACTGCATTGCATATTGCATACCATAACATACCAACAGCCCAGCCCGTGTCTTTCCAGTGTTAGTGGCAAGGCTCGCTAATAGACACCATCTCCGTTCTCAGAACTAGGTGTATAAGTTGTATCGAACTCATTCAGCCACTACCGACAAACTTGTAATCCACAGAAATCTGTGATATATGCCAATATCAAAATGAAATATGTGTCATGTGAAAATAAATGACCATGAGGGCAATGGAGCATGGGGAATACCGATGAAAATGGAGTGTAGAATGGAATACGCGCTCTCCCTCGCTACTGCAATATTGAACTCGTTGGTATAACCCATGACTGCTGTCACAGAATCCTTCCTGTGAATGCACAGTAAGTAACTTATCCAGTCGGACGCGCCCCCAGCAACTGTGCAATGCAGCATTATCCACCCGCATAACGTAAATGTACCAGCCGTTAAGGCGGATCTCACGTCGCACGCCACACCGATGTACGGTTGCGGTTCCGCACAACCGTCCGGTTGTGCCGCACTACTGCACGGTGCAACGGCTCGCGACGGCGTCAAGCCACAGGTCGAGCGTAATTCAAAGTCAAAGACCGGCAGTGATAGCATAGTCAAACTTCATGTTGCGAAAACCCGCTCGGTATTGCGGCGCCTCGTGTGCTATACTCTACGCCATCGCCTCATCTCTGACTGTGTGCCATGTACCTTTTCAATTTTATTCAATTGTAACGCCGCGCGCCAATTCAATTGTGCAGTGTGAGACCCGCATAAATGACACTTTTTGTCATACCCATTGTCCTCACAAGGGTTATGAGGGGTCCACTTTTGTAAATAAAATATCTTTTGTTTCGTTAATGTTAAATTATTAATAATTATTATTATAATAATCGATAATTGTTATTAATATAATTTTTATTAATATTTTTTTTAATGTATTACAGATATTAAAAGTACACAGTTAGAAGTGTAAAGAAAAATAAAATCGTCCTACATGCGAGGTTCAATGTACGTTGAGCGTACATCCCTATTTAATTTATGAAGTTGCTGACTTCAGCTTTCTCCTCAGCACGGCAACGCGACAACGTCGAGCGAGACGTCAGTGGGCACCAACACGGCGACGGCGACGGCAGCGGCAACCGCCGGCTCCAGCAAGGGGCCGCCTCCAGCCGCCAAATTTCGCCACGGTCTGCTGCAGCTCATGATACATACCATCGATCCCATGCACGACGGTGAGTTAGGTACGCACCGCGCTTTGCTTCCACTTACTCAAACTGGGTATTGAGGGACGAACGAATATTTATTTGAGCTAGGGTGTGATTTGGGATGCCGTACACTTGATAGATGATGATGTTGAGTAGTATTCGTAGAAGATCGCGGAAATTAGTTAAAGAAGTTAGGCTTGATAAATAAGCAGTGTTTTTGGCAAATCTTTCCCGGTGCATCTGAATTGTTAGTTGATTGTTTTGCTACTCGGATCAAATCAATGTTAATATAAAATACGGTGGTCAGCCTTAACTAGGTCGTCAGAAGCACAAAAATGTTTGTACAGTGTCGAAACCGTACAGTGTGCAAGACCTGAGCTTGAACATAGCATTCGATCTCAGTCTTTAACGTCCCACTGCAGGCCTCTCCTAGTAAATCACTGGGGGATTTCGGGTTACCTACCATATAACGCGGGCCCAGTGCGGATTGAAGGATTGAATAAACTAATAATTTATTGACATAATAACAACTCACTACACTTATACAAACATCAGAATCGATAAGAATACGAATTACAAGTAGTTGCTACTTGCTAATATGCCAAAAGGCCGTAACTCAAAAGTCGCACAAGTCAGCAACAAAAGTCGCAGCGCTGTTTTGCAGTTGCGGCTGCGGCCGCATCGATGACTCACGGACATCCCGCGTTGGGTCGCAGTATGTCCCCTTGCCCCCTTAGCACACATGCCGCATACGTCACTTTTAATAACACAAACTCTAAAATCAAAACTATTTAAAACCTATATAAGACGAACTATCCGGGAGTAATTCGATAAAGAATGCTATGTTTACATATTATGTCGCTGCCCCTAGCCCTCAGCTTTTTGATCGTCTAGTAAGAACTTATTCAGTTTAATTCTAAAAGTGAAAGTCGATTTCAGTTGATGAAAAGGAGGCGAGATGTCATTCCAGTATTTGGTGGCAGCGAATTTAAAACTACCTCGAAAGTCAGATGTTTTGGTGCTAGACATTATGTTTACGTGATTGGAGGATACACAAGCTCCAATTTTTTTTTAATTTCAGAACAGTTTAGAGTCCACCTAGACAATCAAATATATTGTGTAATTATAAGGATTGCCCAATGTTTTTGGTCGTTTAGGAATTGTTTAGAAACTCGTTTGGGTGCGTCGCGCGATTCGATAATATTGTGCAATGACATTATTGTACAATTTTATTGTAGGTCTAGGTTCCGCCTTAGAACTCTGGATGTTTACCGCCGATTTTGATATTTTTTTATGAATCCGTACTTAAATTGAAACAGTGATATGGGCTGAGGATTTGAACTCGCGACCTAACGAATGAGAGAACAGATATCCATAAGCTATCTACCATACACTGTCTAATATACCCCTTTAAAGACTAATGTCTTTTTTTGTATTTATTTGAAAATCTGCTTTATAAGATCCTGTCCTTTATAAGGATATGAGTAATAGTTAAATTTTTTTAATGAAACTTTTAATGGATCTCCTTACGCATCCGTCTCCTCCAGTGTTGTATCTGGCCCCTTCTTCTATACGGATGCGAGTCCTGGACAATGAACGTGGATCTTCGTACACCTAAAGAAGCGTTCGAAATGTGGATGCCCATCAGTTGGACGCAGAAGGTCACCAATGAGGAAGTCCTGCGACGAGCAGATCGGAAACGCGAACTCTTGCAGATCGTCAAGTGCAGAAACGTTGCGTATCTGAGTCACGTGCTAAGGCATCCGGAAAGAGGCGTGTTGGTCGCAGGAGAAAGTCATGGCTGCGTAACATACGGGAGTGGACTGGCATCGCGAGAGACGTGGCAACATAGTCGGAGCCGATTGCCAACCTCCACTAGTTGGAGAGGCACCTCAAGAAGAAGAATAATGGAACTTAATGGAAAACTAATTGATAAAATAATATCGGTGCGGAGCTAAACAGAAGACAGTGACTTATATGACGTTTTGTACGACCTCAAATTTGTAACGACAGTCTCGCCAGTGGAACAAAGTTTAGAGACCTATTTTCGTTTCTCATTCTCCAACTTCTGATATTGAATAAATTGAAAATTCTTCTTCTAAAGTAATCGGAAGTATTTCATTCGGAACAGAGGGCAGTGCAATTTAAATATTCAAATGCAACGTCACCAAATGAAATGCGACACGTGGCTCTAAAGCCCGTCACCTAATAACACTTGCGAATTTCAAATCAAAAGAAGTCGAGGGAACTGCCAACTCTTCCGGATTTTCATTTAAATTGCACGTGAATAATGATATCCGATAAAAGGTTCTTTGAAATACGAGCTCAAATTGGAGTTTTGGAAAATTTCATATAAGTTGTCACAGGATATTGCCGAGTTTTGGATATTTGTCCAACTGATTTCGATTTATGAGAGTTACAAGACGTTTGTTGCAAACTAGCTACATTTTTCATTACAATTTTCTTCTTGAATACTATATTTTATGGCAGAAAGGCAGCAGACGAGCATACAGTCCACTTGGCGGTAAGTGGATACTGTTATCTATAGACATCAGCGATATATGCCAACATCAGTCCAGATCCACTTACCTTTGGTGATATGTATTATATATGAATCCATTTGGAAAAAAAGTTCGAAATTAATAGTTTAATATTCTTAATATTCATTAATTAATATTAAATTAATATTCTGCTTGAATATTTAATTTGATACTCGTTCGTCCCACAATACTGCAGCGTAGTGTGTAATCTGGCAAATTGGCCATACGAAGACACCACACGCAGAGTCCAAATTTTGGCAAAACACGCCAAGTACTTGCTTTCGTGTCCGACTGCTTTCAACGTTCCACCAAATTCAGATTAAGATAAGTTTTTGTAATTTTTTACGCAAATATTTCTAAAGCAATTTTCACATCGCAATATTCACAATATTTAATAATGTATTTAAATAAATTTTACAGCTTTTACTTTACAAAATATACATGTATAAATAGTTTTTGTTTATGTCAAACATAAGTCTTGACAGGTTTACGTCACACGGCATATTATATAAACTTTTTTCTCCAGAAAAGTGTGTGTATGTTTGTTCGATTGTCAGTTAAGTTTTTCTATGTGTAGGTTAAGAAAAGTAGAAAAGAATTCTACCCTCCTGACAAGAAAAGTCATTAGTAATATTTTTAACGAAAGCATAAGTAACATTGTATTCGAAAATTAAAAAGAAACAAAGAGTAAACAATAGATATTTTTGTTGTTTTACAAACAAGCGATCGCATCAGTCTGCCCATTCAACGAGGTGATGCCGCCAGCTTGATATGTACAAACGGCAAAATAGATAAGTTTGTATGCATTTGATTTTGTTCACAGACGCTTAACCAACTGAGCTAAGGAAGCTATGAGAGACGTCAGTAACATTTTGTTACACATTCAGTGAATAAGTTAACGTCGTATTAAATCCAGTTGCCAGCAAACTTATCTACTTTGCCGTCTGTACCTTGCCGTTCTTAATATGTAAGCATTTTTAATATATATACTGAAAATGTCGTGTATTGTATTTTTAGCAGTAAACTTTAGATATCATGTATATCTATCTAATATTTTCATATTAATAATATACATACCTACTACAAAGATTTATTTAATCATTATTGTACATACTTACATAATATTAAATAAAAAAAAGAAAGTAAAAGAAAAGATTGACAAAAGGCAAGCTTATCTCGTGCGGAGATTTCTTCCTTGTTGTTGTTGATTGGGCCGTGCCCCCTTGTGTCATTTTCAGCAAACTTCTGTCAAGTTCTATCTTATCGCCAGGAATGAGGTGCCACGAAGACGAACCCCTTCGAGTTTTAGTAATTTTACTGTACTAAATTGTACTAATTAGGAGCAGTTAATTACTATCACTTGCGGAGGCTTCAATCATCGTCATCATCACCGCTTGCATCGTCAACATCTATCAACGAAATTTGCAGCTGTCTTAATATTTACAAATATTGTAGTACAAAGGTGGATTATCATTTGCCTACGTTCAAAATATGTAAAATTTTAAAATAATACAGGGAGTAATTATTTTCCGGAAACCCTGAAATTGTGATTCTTAGTTAAATGACACAAGATGTTAAATTTCTTTGTAACAATATTATTTTTTTTGTGCTTCGTATTTAGCAAAGGACATTATGTAGTTTGGACCAAAAACTGAAAGTGCCGGCCAAAGAAAAGTAATTCTATATTGTGTTAAAACTTATTAGTTTAAGCATTTAACTATGCCACCAAAGCCAATAAATAGAGTATTGTTATTTTTTTATTGAATCAAAGCGACAGAAAAATTGTAAATTGTAAGTAAGAAAATTGTAGTCCATGGACATCCGCGATACATGCCAACATCAGTCCAGAATGACAAACGTTGGCTTGCCTACGGATGCGCTGTCTACCTTTGGACATATTGGAATGGATATGGAGAATGGAATGCTAATTGGCTATTATTAGAGTTCGTATGTATGAAAACTGAATTTGTATGAAAAAGGGGAATGCTATTCTATTGTTATTTTGGCTCAACATAAACTGTTTCGAACATTTGAGTGGAAGAGTGCACGCTGCAATCCAATAGCCGCTGGGCGCGCTTGACTGGCCTCGTCACCCCTCGCTCACAGAAGACTACCTTGATATGTACTGCATTTCCCACTTTATCCTATTTCCCCAATGTATATCTAATATTAATATTTGTCATTTGATATTTGGATAATCACATCATAAAACCGAATGTCGATTTGTCTGCGATGTAGTTAAAATGATTTTATTCTGCGTTAATTTTGTGTATACTATTTATAATAATAACTCTGGGAAAACAATACAACAAAGCGGGTGCACGGCGCGGGCGCATGCGCGGCAGAACCAGTTTCGCCCATTCCCATTCAAAGAGCCCATTCGCATCCCATTCTCCGTCCCCATTTTCCCAAATCTTTCTCCTTGGACTGATGTTTGCATGTATCGCGGATGTCTATGGGCTACAGTATCCACTTACCATCCAGTGGACTCAGGGCCGTCTTTACCAGGGGGTGCAAGGGGTGCGGTGCACCCCGGGCGCTCACCTTTTAAAGGTAATGAAAAAATATAACGCTATAGTAAACAATTACACAATAGGATATTTGACTGTCATAGGATACACAATAGGATGTTTGACTGTCATAGGATACACAATAGGATATTTGACTGTCATAGGATACACAATAGGATGTTTGACTGTCTTAGGATACACTCCCGCACCCCGGCGCAGAATAGACTTAAGACGGCCCTGAGTGGACTGTATGCTTCGTACATAAAAAAAATCAATTTACTCCAATATCTTAAAATCAAAATGTTATGTATTTTTTTAAAGATGAGAGAACGTTGTAATATACAAATTGCTTGGTAATATTTTAAGGTATTATAACTTTATTTATTTTATACCATAACTGTTTCATACAATCAACAGTAAAAATAAAATCAACTTAAAATATAACTACTTATTTAAAATTTACTTATAAAAAGGAACTAATTTTGAGGTTATATTTTCGTTCATACTTAAGTATATGGATTATTTTATTATAATTAAATATTTCTATTTCGTGATAGCACCAACTCCAATATGTAACAGCAGTTGTGCCCACAAAATAGGACATCACAATGCAAACACACTTTATCACGTCGCAATACACTTTGCAGCATTAAAGAGGGCGCCTGAATCAATTGTGGTTTACAATTGACAAGTCTCACGTGTTAAAACCATCGGTGAATCATAGAACAATAAAAATACTTATAAAAAAAAACATGTAGAAATTATCCCCGTCTTTATTTTTTGTCATAAAAAAATGAAGTCGGTTATTTCATCCAAAAAAGTATTTTCGTTCATGTTACTTCATAAACAGGCTGAAAGTGGACATTCCCATTTAGCAAAACACAAAATAAATGTAAAATTTTCATGTCAATTAACGTTTAAACAATTAAAGTCGACTTTTTGGCGGGAACACGAGAAGCGAAGTCGAGTTTCTGTTTAGTTATTATAAAAAATATGTATTGTGGGTTTTGTGGTTTAATTGAAAGTTTATTAAACTTCAAAGTGCCTAATGTTTGTGATAATCAATTAAAAGCTTAAAACTACGTTTCTCACGTGCTTCCAAGGAGTCCAATTCTTCTGTCCTCAGTAAACCTACTATTATTTTACTGAGTGACTCCCAACTTACTTACTTAGACGGAAACGCACATTGACGAGTTGTTAATTAGCAAAAAAACTTGACACTAATTGTCACTAATGCGCTATTGTCATATAAGATAAGATGGTTTCAGGTTTTAGAAAATGTTTGGTTACACCCTGTACATAACTGTGTATTATAACTATGAACTAAGTATACACTTACATACATATATATTATGTAGTGTGAATGTCATTGTAAAGAAAAGCCTTCAGTATAAAAGGCTCTAAAGGTCCCCGGGCAAACAGTGTCGTGTGAACAACAAATGTGTACTCAACAAATCAGCGTACGAATCGATATCCGGTGCCTGCCTGGGTTCGCCGAGGTCAAGGTAGGGTCTCCTTGCTCTACGCCCTATAGGCAGTTTACACACGGTGAATCATAAAGGTTATGTAATAGAGCATTTTCGTCTGAAAGTGCTTTTGTTGTTCTAACTAGATTATATTTCGAAGAGAGTCTCTCATAGTGCAATCTACCACGTATACTCAGTAATGCGATTACTCTAATTACCGATAGAGTGCTATAGTCTGTAGACTCTAAAAATACCCTTGCTAGAGTAGGCTTACAGCTATATTGCACAACAGATATATTGCACTATGAGAGATGCTCTGTGAGATTTTAGTCCATAGTGGAGGAGGCCTCTATAAACTTAAATATTAATATAGACCAAAATAAATAGAATTAAATATAATCCTATATGTCAATTTAAGTTCTACAGTAAATAAACCCGATACGAATTTCGTTGATATGAAATTCTGTATTATTAATTATGCATTTCTAGATATAAATTAATTGACACGATTTATTGATAAGCAAAAATATTAAAATAATTTTACAAAACAATTTGCTATTCGGTCGTCATAAATACGAATAGAAAATGTCAACAGAATGTTAGCCACATATTTTTTTATAGAAAGAAGGCAGTAGTAGTTAGTAGGTAATTGTTTTGATCATCTCCTTAATTCAGATGCACATTTCTGAACAATATAGACAAATAAACTTCACAAAATGTCTCGGAATTCAGTTTTAATCAAAGCAGTTGTCGACCTCATTATGCGCGTCCATTATGTAACCTCAATTAAGTTGTGCAACCGTCCCAATTAACTTCAGTGGTGTTTGCAACGAGCGACATTGTAACCGCACGCATATTATATGTCGAAACAGAATAGTCTTAGTATTTCTCGTGTTATAAATCTAATAAATTGGATTGGTTGTCAAAAATATGCTATCCATGCCAAAAATATAAGCCATTATCGCTTAATGACAAAATAAGCGTTTCGTCGGAGGTGCGTTTCGTTAAACCACTTTCAGTCAAAGGCGTGTTTCGTCAAACCTTGCGGTTCGTCAAATTAACTGGTTATTTCAATTTTCATATATTTTCGTGAAAATAAACAAGAACCAACAAATACATGAAATGACTTTCTCTTTGACGCGAAGACTTTGACCAAACGCACCTTTGACTAAAAACAGTCTGACGAAACACATCTTTGGCGAATGGTCTTTTAATGGATTGCACGTGTTAAAAACACTATTGGTCATCCACCCCCAAATCTATCTAAGGTCCGCCATCACACACGGTGTTTTCATTGAGTCATTTGCAATTTCCCTTCGGGACGGGTGGAGAATGCACGCTACAGGTCACGTTACCCATCTCTCACAGAAACCCACTGGAAAATGTACTGTATTTCCTCCTTTATCCTATTCCCCCAATTTACGTGAGTGATATCTCGCCACAGCGCATTGTCCTATCCTATCCCTCCTCACTTTCCCAATCCTATTTCCTAATCCATTCTTACATTTGCAAACATACGCACTATCTACCTATCACATCCGGGAGCGTGCCAACCTTCGTCACTGTGTGACTGTTGTTGGCATGTTGTTGTTGTTGGCAAGTCAGGACGACAGTATCCACTTACCACAATGTGGACTGTATGCTCGTCTGACCGTCTTCTTTGTATAGAAAATAAACGATATTTGAAATATTCTTTTCTAATCAAAAGTTAAGTTTTCGGAACTACTGTCCCTTTATTTATTGAAAACCTTCGCAGCTTTTTCGCGGAAACTTAATGACAAATTGTAATAAATTCGCTAGAAATGTTCTTGGTTCCTCTAAGCTTAACACTCACATAATTAAGTTATCGTTAAGTATGGACAGACATAGTATGCCTAACAATGGTGAATAGTCCCGCAGTGACCACGAATCGTGTATTTAAAGAGACGTGGCGCGGCGTCTTGCGCTTGAGGCGGGCTTGTTGTAATGGAAAAGGTACCCTATCAAAAAGTATCGACACTTAACTCATGAGTAGTATCGTAAAAAAAATATCGTATCGATCAAATTAACGATATTTTTTAATAGTATGCAATCAAGGTATAATAGCGAAAATAAAACGTCGACAACTCAATACCGTAAGCCTTACGGTATTGAGCGAAAAAGTATTCAAAAAAGTATCGATACCTTAGGGCCTAAGGTATCAATACTTTTCGAAATTTTCTATAGTAGGGAGGTTTTCTTAATAGCCACCCTAAGTCAAAGGTAAGTCTAAGTCAAAAACCCTAAGTCATACTTTTCTAAACTTCTCCACGAAGTTTTCGGTATAGATTTATTTTCATTCGATTACGATACCTGCCATATAGTATTCATATGAATACAGGTAGCTAGTACAAAAGAATCGGTATCAAACAAAAAAGTAGTTGATACTGAAAAGTATCGATACTTTTTCCATGTCCTTACATGTCGAGTGGGACACAAGCCTTACGTTTACTCTATGGTTTT
This sequence comes from Sesia apiformis, assembly GCA_914767545.1. Lineage (NCBI taxonomy): Eukaryota > Metazoa > Arthropoda > Insecta > Lepidoptera > Sesiidae > Sesia > Sesia apiformis. The sequence goes on from OU611964.1 coordinate 3,298,352, forward strand.
AGCGATCAGTTTCGGCAAATTTCTAAACGTGAGTAACTAAATGGATTACTAATGGACTAATGGACTAAAAGTTTTACTAAGTTCCAGTAGCTTGTGATTACATTACGAGTGTATGAAGTTATGAACAATTATTTACGAAAATATTTGAGGAACATAATGAAATAAAAGTGTCTTTCTCACCAAATTGTCTCAATTTTGTTACTGTATTTTTGTTTTACAAATTTCACCACATTTTCGCCTAAATAATGAAATAAAAAGTTCGTTAATGCATATTACTTTCACGAAAAATTACAACACGTAGGTATTGTTTGAGGAACCACAGTCAAAGCATTGATTTTTTTTTAATTCATCAATAACGTCGCATACTTAATTATACACAATTCTACTAAATTTTTAAACATATTCATTAAATAATTTCCGAGTTATGAGCGGCTCCTCAATTCAAACATTTGGAGTGAGGGGTCACTTTTGTATTCATATAACTTCTGAAATATTTTATTACAAATTCTAGAATTAATCCTACAAAATTTACTAATTTACCACTAAGGAAGTGGCTTCTCAGACCACATGAACATGGACTAATGGACACACATGCGCATGCCATAAGTGCACATGGACTTAGAGACCAGCAGCCATGTACCATCCACGTGACCATCCGCAACACTGAATGGTCAGCGACCCCGTGTATCCGACGCCTAAGGCTTGTACTACATATCTGTGTGAATAACAAACCTGTAAATAGTGAAGTCCCCATTCAAGTAGTGTCGCGAACGTCGGTCAATACCAACAAGGGCTGTCACAATACATGCTTGCAACTATGTCAACGCGAGTGACATGAGTATTGTAAAAACCGCTTCACATCGTATAAACGTGTCACTGAAAGAACACAATACCACACCTGAACTAATTTAAAATAATAATATATAAAATCCCTCTTAAGAAAAATAAAATTAGTTTAGGTAATCAATCAAAGATTATACATCTAAAACTTTCGTAGCGCTTATTACTCTATCCGGGATAATGACCGCCGGGTGCGGGGTTCTGTCAATGCTTCCTTTTTCTTTGTGTTTTATGTGCCTCGTTGAAACATATTTTCGTTCTTACTTATTTAAACTAAGATTTACTTATTACCTCAGCGTCGAGTCGAGTCGGGTCGATCGGAAAAACGTGAGACCCATTACAAAAGAATTAGCTGATAGAGAGCGTCTCTAAATAGATACGTTATCCATAATTACTAATTTGTTTGTAGTTATATGACTTGGTTATATATTTATAAATGAGATAAAGATATCTGATTCTAATTAGACATATAAAATCTTTGTTATGTTTAAACAGGAGTGACGGAGATCCATCACTCGCATAATGACCTATTTTAGTTAACGCAAAACGACCAACTAGCAGAATGACTAATACTTAAAACGACTAATACGCAGAACGACTAATACGCAAAACGATCACTACGCAAAACGACAAAAAAAATTGTATCTTTATTCCTTTCGAAAATCAGAGAAATCAAATATCAGACTTGGAAAGGGTTTCGGGAAAAGCTTGGGTACCTGTGCAAACTTCTACATGTATATACAGGTAGGTAGGTATTTATGTAGGTCGACGGGGATAGCCGTAACTCCTCAATCTCGTCCCCACTTCAATTATTCTTGAACTGATATCTATTTTCCAATGGATTTAAAAATTACTTTTCAATATTAACTACATGTTTAGTTCATTTTATCGAATGAGCCATAAAATATGAATTTTGGAAGCAGTCAACTACTATATTCCAAGCTAAATTAAACCTGTATACTTTATATTCCTTATTCAAAAGAGTTAAAGACAATAAATGAAATACAAATCGAAATAGGTCACAAAGAGAGGGGGAAAATTAAAGTCGTTTATTTATTAAAATACAACTAAGAGTTCTTAATGGACTCATTAACAATTTCACTGGGAAAATTGTTTTGTACACGTGGATCATAACTTTAAGAAAATAGGATATAATTGTACTTATTAAATTTTGCACGCGACTACTTTCGCTTAGTAATCGCTTTCGGTTGAAGAATCGTTAAATATGACCACATCTTATTTTATTTTAAGTAGTACAAAACAGAAGGACAACAAAACAATATACAATACTGTAAATTAATTGACAAAAATGCTAGTAGACCTCTTAAATACATATGTACGAGCCCAGGTCACAATTTTACCAATGATAGACTAAATAAGATATAATATAAGGAATCATGTAAAATTATAAATAATAATAATAAAGCCATTTATTTTTCTCATCATTTTTATATACATGAATAATATTCCAAGTCACATTTCTATTTCGCTCTAATAATCAGCATACTGGTATATATATTCAAAGCATTCAAATGTTTCAAGTTGTCTGCGCTCGGAGACACTGCGAGTCCTATATCTTAGGTGAAATAAAACCCGAAAGGTTGCTAGTTGTCACTGATTTACAATAATTACTTGATTTGTTGATACAAATTATGGTGGGTCTTGTTGTAAGAATTTTGATTGATTATTTTATTGGAGAGATTGTTAGTGCGTCCCGGCTCACTTCTTTGATTGACTGAATTTAGTGCTTGATTGATTTTGCTTGACTGATTTTGCTTAACTGATTTTTTAGTACGTCCCGGCTCACATCCTTTATAGACTGACTGTTGACAATTTTTTGTGTTGAACATGTAGGTAATCACCAAAGACTACCCATGCCTTGGCGGTAGTTAAATAAAAATATAAATTAAAATGAAATGTTGAAGCGGCGATGTGGAGCCGCGACACAAGTAATAGTCAATCCGGGTATAGGTCTCCTTCAAAGCATTCTACTTCTTTTTATACCTAGCCATAATAACGATAACAAATATCTCTAGGTCCTCAGCCAGGCGAGCTAAATAAAAGCATCTAAATATGTTGTTATTTCCAAAATAAGACAGATAACATGTCATAAACTGTTTGTAACTATGATGTGGAATAGAATTTTATTATTTGATGTCTAAATCGAAAAAAAATTGTGCTCGAGTAAATCAATAGAAAGCTCTTTTTCAACAGCTTCATCATAAGATCGACACATGCACAAAATTGGATTGTAGTAAGTGTTTTTTTTTTGTCGTTGTATGGCAATAGTACAATTAGCACATTCTGGCAGTTTCAAGTTTTCGTCGTAAAACAAATTTAAACACCTCTTGTCAATATCCAGTCTCGTTGAAGTAGGCAAGTCAGGAGTCGCTCAGTAAAGTGATATTAGATTTACTGAAGACAAAAGAAGACTCCTAGGAATCACACGAAACCGCAGTCCTATGCTTTTATTTCATTATCATAAACATTACGCAAAAGGACACTGAAGTTTAATAAACTATCACTATTAAACCACAAAACTGTTGTTCTTGTCCCATCTCAAAAATGTCTTACGAAGTGTAGTTCTTGTACGAAATGTAGCTCATCTTAAAAAAGTCGTACGAAGTGTTGTTCTTGTGTATAGTCTCTTAAAAAAGTAGTACGAAGTGTTGTTCTTTTGTATACTCATCTTAAAAATGTAGTAAAAAGTGTTGTTCTTGTGTATACTGATCTTTAAAAATAGTACGAAGTATTGTTCTTGTGTATACTGATCTTAAAAAGTAGTACGCAGTGTTATTCTTGTGTATGCCATCGGTCTTTTTTAAGATGGGCATCTTAAAAAAAACCGACGGCCGCACCAGTTGGAATAAAGATTCACTACTTTCCGTACGTTTTACAACAATAAATGTTTAGACAAAACTTAGAGCTTAATGATCCTTATCTAACGACATATAGTTTATATGTATAGACGTCTATTATTTTTAAATTATAAGCCTTCAAAGTTGTGTAACTCTGTTTTAAAATGCCTCATTTCTACAAAGAGAGTTTCTCGAACACGAGTTTCCTGAACATCGGTCAGAAGCTAGTATTAACAACTGTTATCATAATCGGTCGTTGTTATTCCAGTTATCAGCGAGCTTTTATCATTATATGAACAGCTTTTATCATTTTATAAGGGAACATTTTATGTAGTTTGGTCACATACGAGAATCGTATACAATATTCTCGCACAAACCGCTCGAAAAAACTCTCCTTGTGTAAACAAGCCTTAACTCTTCTATGGTTTTATCGATCGATTAATATTGTAAAACAGCGTGCATCACACACCTAAATCGTGTATAAACTGTTAATTAAGAATATGAATATATAAGATACACTAATGACTTTTGAAACTAACAACATTATCTCGCTTGCTATCTCTCGCATTTCACACGGACAGACAGACGGCTGCCCTAACTTTGCACAAACTGGCCGCCTGTGCGACTCACCTGTCTGACGTTTGCGCAAAAGTTGCACAAAGTTGCTAAGTTTTGTTGAGTTTGCACTCGCTTTGTTTTACCTTTGTGTTTCACTTCTATACCTATAGTTTAATGTTAACAGCATTTGTTCGCCGATCAATTTATGCTACTGCTGATATTTGTGTTGTAACTTGTGTCAGCCTATAACGTCCCACTGCAGGACACAGGCCTCCCCTGGTAAATCACTGGGGGGTTTCGGGCCGTAATCAACCACGCGGGTCCAGTACGGGTTGGTGGATATTTGTGTTATTATCTGGAATAAAAGAAAGTATAAGAAAATAAAATGTATAGAAGAGTATTTCGTGATTTATATAGGCTAAGGGTCAACACAGATTACAGATGGACTGCATTTGGACTGCCAGTCAGCTGCAAAAGTGCAGTTAAATCGGTCATTTCAAAAAGTCATACTTTTTCCGAAATAAGTTTTTTAGTCTGGTTGTGAGACTACCTTTGAGGATATGGCTTACGAAATATTGAACCTAGTTTGAAACGAATATTTCCCAAAAAAGTATTACAAAGGCATAAATTGCACCTTCAACACACCAACCTTTACTCCCCAGGTAAAGTGGACGAGAAAGCCACGCAGCTTCACGCGATAGCGTCGTTGAAGGTGCTGCTGGAAGCCACGAGGCCGTCAGCAGGTGGTGCTGGAGCGACCGCTGCCAGGCATTCTGCTGTAGCGGCCACGCAAGCCAAGGAGACCCCGCTGGACCTACCCAACGGGGGCTTGGCTGACGTACAGTTAGATGCTATAGAAGAGGTATGATAAATAGTACATTGGCTTAGCGATTCGCCCTGGTTTCGCTCAGGTGGCCATTAGTATAAATAAAAGTAGTAGGGACTATATACGCTAGTATAACCTTATTTTACTTTCATTTCGCACAGTAATAATTACAAAAAAATGACAAATATCAATCAATCAATGAAATAATGGCGTATTTGTATTATATATTACGTTTACAGTGGCCCCTTAGAATGATGTGGGTTCATTTTATTAAGTCTTATATAACTATTGCAAACAAAATTGAGTTTACTACCGCGTAGCACTAATATCTCAACGGGGCCGAAGAACAATATCGTAAGTGATTATAAGGGGCCATCCATAAATTACGTCACACGAATTTCATGATTTTTGGAGTCACCTCCCCCTCATCCTTGTTACAGGTGGTCACATTTGTGTGACCCCTCCCCCCACCCCTGGTGTGACGTCACATATATTGCAATTTTAAATTGAGAAATTATTAAATTAAAACAACCTTATAATAATATTGATAGAATTGATAATATTTTAAAGTTTCTCGTTAAAGTTGAAGTTTAGTTTTAATACTTTAGATTTATACATGTGACGTCATGAAGCTTATGACTCGTCCCCCGTCCCCCCTTGTCACACGATGTCACACTTTGTTGACCCCCTCCCTCCCCCTTAACGTGTAACGTAATTTATAGATGACCCCTAAGTCCAAATTATGATTTTTCGATATTTAAATTAGCCCAAATTAAAGCTGCTGGTTGAATCGTGGTGGAATTGTTTTTCTATCTATTTTTATTGTCAAAATACACAATTGGACAACGGCTTGTGTATATTTTATTACGTAGAACAAACATGCATATACGCCAATACATACGGCAATTTTTGCCGTATTTTTGGTTTAGGAGCGCATAGAAGACGAACAAACAAACAAATATCCATTTTTATATATTAATATTAACTACTTCTACTTATAATACAATTCAATAAATAATATTGTTTCATATTTATTACTAAAATACTAATTATAATAACTAATAATAAGTAATTGAAGACAATAAGTATTTGTCTTTAACAAATGTTTTGTTTATAAAATAAGGTAATTTATCTAAAGATTGAGTCCGAAGATAAGAATAGTTTATGTTCCTTTTACCTTATGAAAATGTATGGTCTCTTGCCGTTGAAATGTGATTAATATAACAAAGCACTTGTTATCTGTTCAATTAAAATTAGAACACTAATTCCAACCTCATATCCACTGATGTCATTTGATTTATTAAACCTAGAATTTTTATTATAAAAATATCTAAAATACCGATAATCTCGAAATTCAGAAATTCATTATAATTTAATCCCGGTTTTAGTAAATGAGGGCGCTCTGTTGCGATCCCTAATAAGCGCTAATATTGCACTTTCGTAGACCTGCTAAGTCCATTTTCTACCGCATTGTGAGCCTCAAAACGTGTTACATTTGTTTGAAAAAGTCTCCCCTTCTCGTCGTTGTCAACCCTTTACAAATATTTTTTTCCTAAATGCAAAGGTTTACATGTCATTTCGTAATCGGATAATAACATGACAGACGTTCAATAAGCCCGAAAATGTGCCGAAGGATCGCAGGAAATAGAATTTCCCACCCTCGTTACATTTTTCATATGAATGTCCCCCTTGAGGGTTTGTGACACCTGCCTGACGTATCCCCTGGACAGGGCGAGATAATGACATGTGATACGTGACGTCACAATGTTTCCGAACCCAAGGAAAGTGTGTCACTAGTTAACTGAAACTTTAATAGCGCAATGCGCCGAGGTCTCTCTTGTTCCAAGCACTTGACTAGTGCACAATGTTAAAAACTTGTTTTATTTGTCTTTCAATGGTCACAGTCAGTTGATAAAAAAGATCCTCGAAATTTTTTTTAAGGAAGGACACGGTAAATTTAATGAGAAATAATTATTTAAGCGGTTATATTTTTTTATATACGTTACACTGGGCATTGTTATTTGGATGGTTCACAGCGTTCGGTTAAAATCGAACGTCATTTTGGTTGAGAAGTCTTTCCTACCCAGAAACGATTCGGCTTGATTACGTTAGAATTCAACCTATTAAGTCGATAACCGATTACGATAACTTCCATAACTTTTAACCTATTAAGTCGCGATCGCGTATTTATTTAACCTACGGTCTTAACTTTACCTACGGTTTACGGCTACCTTACCATTTAATGAATAAGTTAATTACGAGCTGCAGAGGAGTTTGTATTAGTGAGGACGCTCAACTGGTCAATACTCTTACACAGATGTGTTTCCTTATACAAAGCTGGACACAATGGACACATTAAATGTCCACTATCTAAATGACGAAATACTTGAAATCGTTTCAGTGGCGATCGAGATAATAGATGTCTTTGATGATGATTGTCTCTGAATTTGTATATCTTCGTATATCCCGGCGAATTCCAATTTGTTTCTATGACACCTGACCATTCCATCAACCCATGTCTCTACACTGCTAGATTTCGCCACCACACACAATCTACCGCTCTTTTCGTCCAACATTAGCGACCTTATTCAAGTCGTCGGTCCACCTAGCCGAAGGGCTCCCATACTATGTTCCCGGTACATAACCTCCATTCGAGAACTCGTCAACTCAGTTATCGGTCCTGCATTCCATCTTATCCTGTGTTGCAGATAGGAGATCTAGATGAGGACACGACGCCGCTGGACATGTCGTGGCCCTCTGGTTTCCGCAAGCGGCTGACGTACCTGTTGGTTGCACCAATTGTCTTCCCACTATGGATGACCCTCCCGGACACGAGGACGCCGAGAGGTAATATCTTCAGACATTTTTATTACCAATATAGACAATGGACAACTTTATATCCCGGACAACACAATACCAATGGGTAGTATCAAAAATAGAAAGAAATTGTTGTTACTTAGGAATATATACAGAAGTGCTGTAGTACGAGTACAAGAAGTAGAATAGTGCCGATATGAATTGAGATGTCGGAAATGGATTCTAACTGAGCATAAGCTGCAGTAAACCAGAGCGGTATCGATATTTTTTATGACAACATTAGAATGTTTAAAAGTAAACTTCTGCAATCTCATCCCATGCCTAATTTTGTATACTTATTTTTCTCTACTCTTCTTATTTTCTTTTTGTATTTAATTTTTGTGTTCGTACGTAGTAATGAATGATTAGTTCACCTGTCAGTGAAGTACATATCTAACCTCATGTTATTTATTCCTTGTATACTTTGTTGGTGTACCGACCTCATATAACTCCTCGAGCTATTGCTTCACCTTCTTTTCCTGGTCGCGGGTCGCCTCAAGTAAGCAAAATTGTGTGTTCAACGCCTTATGATCCTTGAAAATTTAGAGAGGCGTGAAATGAAGTAGACTGATGAAGGTTAAGAGACGTTTTACTCCAAAACATTTTTTTGTAAAAACCAGGTGTAGGACGAGCAAACAAGCGTGGTGAGGCAGATTAACACAGAATAGTTTTTAAACTTAATTTCATGTGGGCGAATCCGCATGTCTCAATTAATCCTGTATATATATATAGAGACAGTGGAGTATACTCCGTAAGATGTGGACAAAGCGAATAAGGCGATGGACACACCATACTAAAATTGTAAGCGCAACGTTTGTACGAGTGCACTCCATTAAAAATTCTCTTTCTTTTCCAGGAAAGAATCTGTTCCCTATAACGTTTATAGGGTCGATAGTTTGGATAGCGTTTTTTTCCTACCTCATGGTGTGGTGGGCGAATGTAGCGGGGGCCACGGCGAGGGTGCCCCCCGAAGTGATGGGGCTCACGCTCCTGGCCGCGGGAACGTCAGTACCGGATCTGATCACTTCGGTCATCGTGGCAAGGAAAGGGTTTGGAGACATGGCCGTATCCAGTTCAGTTGGCAGCAATATTTTTGATGTCACTGTTGGGTAAGTAAATTCAAATATTTTATGACTTTATTTTATAACTAGCAATCTACCAATAATAGTCTGTGTGTACAATTTGAAATTTAATTTCTATTTTGATTTACCATATATGAATCCTTTGTATATACTAAGTACACATATTCCATGAAATTTTCCAGTACGTTCGTATTATTTTCATCCCAAATTCTCTGATTAAAATGTTTGATAAATTGTTAAACAAAAATTAAACTCAGATTTCCAAAAAAAGACCTTAGAATTATATTCCAATAAAACCATTAAAATAAAACGAATTCGCATTTATACTCGTATTAATTATGCTAGAGATAATAAATGTATTTCCAAAGACTGAGTCTATAAATATAGTTAATAATTCTGAGTTAATTGACAAACGATTATTTTATTTTTTATAATGATTTATTTATTATTTTTTTGAGTTTTCGCTATTTTTTTTCATAAATATTTGCCTATATTATTAGGTACAAAAAATATATTTATTAAAAAATATATATTTAAATAAGTCCCTTTCTTGTCAATTAACTCAAAATCATAAACTGAGAATCCCCGGTCTCAGTTTTCGGGAATATATCTAGTTCACTCTGTATAAGGTATATTCCTTTAAAAAATACAAAAGAAAATAGAAAAATTAATTTACGTTTTAATAAACGCGATGTAAGTATAGTCAGCAGAACATCTAGAGCGTAAAGAAAAGAGTGTTCTGAAGAGTTGTTCAATTCGATGCCAACTTCGCATTTCCAACACCTCACTCCACGTCATTGAAGCACGATTCAGCACTTTGCGGCAGTCAGTGCTATAGAACGAAAACGTTGTTCTGTGACATCTGAAAGACCGTATATACTTTGTAATTTTTTAACACTATAATCTAATTTAAAATATATAAAATCTTTCTAATGAAATGTAAAATTATTTTAAAGAATAAATCAAAAGTAACAAACATGCGCGTAGAATGCAACTGTGCATAAAATAATAGATATACTAGAAATAGGCAATAAATTAGAAATGAATATGAACTGAACTGGTAGAATATATTCTACTCTGGTCACTGCACTGAATTGCAGCTTTTGCATTATTCCAGTGACACGTTACACGAGTATATACTCGTACTAAACTCTATACCACGAGAACTGATAGTGACGTCATCGCGTCATATCGTACTCCGTTATACCAACACCTACTACTAAGGTAGTCTTTAGTAGTAGGTGTTGGTTATACACAAGAATGTAAATATCGTTTTGTTGTCGCTAGTTGTCTATAGTAAACAATAAAATAGATGAACAAAACAACGTTTCATAGTACCGGTCGGTGTTGAGCCATGGTTGAACACACCTGTCTTGTTTGTTTAAAGCTGATGACGTCACTATCAGTTCTCGTGGTATAGACTATACACTAGGAATCCGCCGAGTCCGGTGTAGTACACATACCTACCAAACCGTTATTACCTACCAAACCTAAACCTATGTACCTACCAAACCGTTTTATTAAATGTCAGTACAAACTGCTAGGTATCTGTCGATATCTCAGGAAATAGTTCGATAAGAATGTTAATATGGAGCCGCCACTTCGTCGCGGCGGCCATCTGACACTGGCAGGGTGCCAGAATAAAATGCACGACGTTCAGATGCTCCAAGAATATTGTACCTTCTTGCGCTAGACTCATTTCTTTAATATATACCGGACGGAGGCGTTCTATGTCGATACACAAATGAAGCGCCATTTATTGGTTTATTCACACTAATAGAATATTTATTGAGGGGGAGAGTGCACGGTGCCATCCAACATCCGCTGGGCGCGCTACTGGCCACGTTACGCCTCTCTCACAGAAGACTACCTTGAAATATACTGCATTTTCCACTTTATCTTATTTCCCTAATGTACGTACATGTTTCGGTAGTGAGTGAGATGTGCCAGAGCCCATTCCCATCCTATCCCTCCCCATTTTCCCAACCCTTTCTCAAAATCCATTGCTATATCTCCAAAGGTAGGCCGCGCATCCGGGGGCATGCCAAAGTTTGTCATTTTGGACAAATGTTGGCATGTATCGCGGATGTCTATGGGCGACAGTATCCACTTACCATCAGGTGGACTGTATGCTCGTCTGCCGCCTTCGTACATAAAAAAAAATTAGTGTACACAATTTATAGAAATGTACACTAAATAGAGTTTATTATTGACAGTATACATATGTCACGGGTGGCCAACAAGTCGATCGCGATCGCGGAAATTAAAATTTTTGACCGGTATCAAAATTTTCTTCAAGGTTCACAATATTATCGAATCATAGTCCTGATATTGTTAATTTGACAGAAGAAATGAAAGCACAACACAAATTTCTCATATTTTTTTGTTACCTATTGATATTAATTTTACCTATTAATAAATAATATAAAAACTATCTAATTATTGTTTTAATCATCCCACTAAAGCACAATTAACTCGATCACTAGAAGTCAGATTTTTTTTTAAGTAGAACACTGTTTTAAACAAGTTGGCCACCTCTGACATATGTTGACAGTACTATCATGTACTCTCCCAAAGGCTCACAGTACTCCAGTGTAGCGACACGCGATCTTCGGTTCTTCTTATAACACCACCACTCCGCATGTATACACCACTGACATTAACATCGTTTCGTCTGGCACTAAACTATTTTTCTTTATATACATAACATTTTCATGTTCTTGCACGTTTAGTATAGAACAGGGGAAATGGAATTCTACCAATCCAGCAGTCCATTCTCCTTGTCCCAAAACTCAACGCCAAGCCGGGAACAAAAGATACGCCAGTTTATGATGGTCTCACTGTTTTCGAGTTATGGGCATTTTATTGAGAATCGTGCAAACCAAATTTTTACCTGCACCAATTTTTTAGATGCTGTAACCACAAATTTCCATATTTTAATAGTCTAATTTATGTAACGCAATGCTGAATATTCCTGCTATTGATTACAGAACAAAATAAAATCGAAAGTGCAAGAGTTTTGGAAAAGAGAAAAGTTTATTGCACGATTTTGATTATGCGTTATAAAATTTTGATCAGCTAACTTTGACTCATTACACTGTAGAAAAAATGTACTACGCCAACCTGGCAAGTTTCTTCAAAAAAAATGGCTCCAATAGTCAAGATTTCAAAATGATAAACACTTACAACTTCATTCAAAAAAAGAAAATTGTAATTTTTTCCATAATGATCTAGTTTCAAAATAATTTCCGTACCAACGATAATACTATTCAGCGCTCAAAGATCAAATTAAAATAGGTTGTGGGATCCATATATATGGATCCTATAACCGCAGCTCTATTTAAAGGCACGTTCGTTACACAACATTTTCAGACTTTGTTAAGGATGAAATTCAGTGTTTTTTTTACTATTTTAGGATATCTACATTGCAGGTGGTCGTAAAAACAATTAAGTCTAATGTTATTTGACTATTTTGTAGGTTGTGTGTAGTACGTTTTCATAAAAGGAACTCGGCAACAATTGACGATTTGATTATTAGACCAGTTGCTATCATAGACCACTTACGGTGATCACAATACCTCATACTAACCCTACAACGGGTTACATTATTTTAACTCATAACATGCTTGACATCAACGTGATCAGTAGATGAGACAACACGTGTTTAATTAACCCTAGGCTCGCCACGTGCGTCATTAGTTCACAAATAAACTCCCCAATTAAGACCATAATCCTTTGAACCAAACCTAACCCTTTGCTCTCACCTTGACCTTTAGCCAACCCTGTAGGCACCACTTCCGGCCTCAAAGTTGGTACACACTGGTTGTTTTACACCCGATTAACGTCCGCTTAGCGCTCGCGTAACCATTTATCTGTCAACATAAGCCTTGAATACACACCAGGGGAATGATTCTACTAACATGTAGTTTTCGTTCCAGTACGTATTACATTTCAGTCTGTCAATTGAAACGTTGCATAGCGATAGATTCGAAATAATGTCAACATTGTTTGAACATTAAATTGCATTTATATAGTGTACCATAAACATTTTGATAAATTGTTTGTTAGGATTTTTTTGAATTTAAAGTATAAACTACGGAATAATTTGAGAAAAATTGAAGTATTCAAGTCAGTGGTTTTAGGAAATATAAAGAACTCTTTATAAAAACAAAAACCTTAGTTCAGTGATATATGCGATTTAATTTCTTTTTGAATTTGCCGCGCTTTTAGTCTTGTCAGACTCTCTTTTTATTCTAATGTCTACAATTTTTTTCTTTTTTTTAATTTTTTATTATTCCCCATATATGTATTAATTAAAATTATATACAGCAGGACATAGAATAACACAACCGATAACATACAATTTGTATATTTTGAGATTCACTGAAAAATCTCGTCCCAGTTTTTTTACGATATATGTATATATATTTTGGATTTTGAATTTTGGAACTGTTTGTTATTTTGTATATATGTATTATCTTCGAGATTTTTTATAACAATTAAGTAGTTTCTTTTTTAATTTATTTAAACACACTTATCTTTTCTACACTGAAAAATGTTCCGCCAAACTATAAATCAGTTACAGTAGGGCAACGTGTCTGAACATACATGTCAGGACCCCTAGGAGGGTTGTCATCATCAGATAATATACAGGAGGTCACAATTTGATCAGGGAAAATTAAGTACTTATGTTACGAAACAAATTTAATTAATGATTTATAATCAAATGTTAAACGGTAAAAACATGATTATTTTTTAGTAAGGGAGTCGTGGGGTTATTTACTTTATTTTTAGTAAGGGAGTCGTGGGGTTATTTACTTTATTTTTTAGTAAGGGAGTCGTGGGGTTAGTTACTTTATTTTTTTAGTAAGGGAGTCGTGGGGTTAGTTACTTTATTTTTTAGTAAGGGAGTCGTGGGGTTAGCTACTTTATTTTTTAGTAAGGGAATCGTGGGGTTAGCTACTTTATTTTTTAGTAAGGGAGTCGTGGGGTTAGCTACTTTATTTTTTAGTAAGGGAGTCGTGGGGTTATTTACTTTATTTTTTAGTAAGGGAGTCGTGGGGTTAGCTACTTTATTTTTTAGTAAGGGAGTCGTGGGGTTACTTACTTTATTTTTAATCTTTGTAGAGGGTCGAGAAATAATGCACTAGGGCATCGATACATACTAGATATGTATTCTCTAGGGCAGGCACGTTACAGTCTAATAATGTTCTATGTTCAGTAGCTCTCAGATTATTATGTGTTTTGAAAATTGAACATTCTTATTACTTACTACTTAAGTTTCAAATTTGATTTTTTAATGATCCCCTCCTCATCTGCATCTTAGAAGTTGCTAAACTGGTTTCTTGCCAACCGTGCCATCTAGTTTATTACCATATCCATGCACTAGCTGTTCTATGGAATTTCGATAAACATGCAAATATCCTTAAAACATATAGAAAGCACCTAGTGTGGATAGGTCAGGTACATTAAGTAGGCACTACCGACGTTAAGTAACGTTGGCACGAATCTTTTAAATTTTAATGGAATCTCGGAAGAGTTCATGCATGAACTTTATCTAGACTCAAACTTACAGATTCTCTGAGTTTTTAAGCAGATTGTAACTTCAGTCTTCTATTTCTATTAACATTAATTAGAGAGCGGTGATAGCCTAGTGGTATCTGTACTAGACTCATATTGGTGTGAGCGTGAGTTCAAATCCTTGGCCCTTACCACTGAGTTTTTACTTAAGTACGTTTTTTTTTTAAATTATCACTAGTTCGTCGGTGAGTAAGGAAACATGCTCGAGAAATAAAAATAAATCTGCAGTGTTTGTATCCACCAATTCACATTGAACTCGCGTGGTAGATTATGGCCCGAAACCCCCTCAGTAATTTGCTAAAGGAGGACTGTGTTTTTTACTGGGATGTTATAGGCTGTTGCAAGTATCAATTAGAACTAAAACATATCTCAATCAGAAACATTACATTATTTGAACCGCATTGATTTATTCTTCTTTGAGGTTCAAGGTACAGCTAGGTATTAAGAATATATCTAATTTATCTCATAGCTTCTCAGGGTATTAAAGAAACCATACTCCGTTCAAGTTAAGAAAAAGTGATGTTATCACTGTCAGTCACGTGATTTCACCTACTGACCAATAATAAGAGGGAGCGTTCCTTCTTAATGCTGAGTTACGTTATACTGGACGGAGGACATAACTTTTATCTTAATGTGAACAGAGTATAAAGATATCAAGATTAGGTATCCTGATATTAAATTGATACTGACGCCCATAAACTGCTATATACACATATAACCTAAACCATAATCATAACAATATAAAAAAACATATGTCGTTAGATATATTTCTGTATTGTGAATCCTCAGCAAACAGCTATATAGATCTTCGAAGTCATTCGCTTACGAAAATGATAACACTAAGAACACTGAATATGTTAAAAAATATTACGCTAACTTGTCGTACTAGTTCATTATATTTCTGGCTGTGTTGAATGACTTCATAAAAAGATCCTGCTACTGAGGATTGAAAACGATTTGTAAAATATGTTCTGTATTTAAGTCAGTTTATAACGGCGCATTTTATGTCCATCTTTGCCACAAAACAGTCCATTCGTTCATTTCAATGTTGAACTTTGTCACTGCTAAGTGCCTTGATATTTGTAAAATCTCGACGTAAATGTGCTTTCGAGAGCTGCCGCGCTGCTCTAAATCGCTGTTTGCCAGAACGTGCCCCACCTGACCCACATTTGAAAACAAGTCCTTTTCATCTTGTTTCATTCGCTTTAGGGATGGATAAAAATGAGGGCCACATTTTTTGTCGTAATACAGTTTTTTTTAATTAAATTTCAACTGGTGTTACTCGAGAAAAGGGTTGTACTGAAAAACTAAAATTGTTACTAAAACAGTGCCCATATTTGCTGACGCACAATTCCCTTTCCTGGAGTGAATGTGTCGTTGTTACAACCTTAGATTAGAAACCTTACAAGGTTTCTAACTTTAGATGTTTTTTTTTATAGGAATAAGGTATTTTTATGAGCTTGTATTATCTCACAGATTTCTTCCAAATTCGTCCACTCCTCTCTGTTCAATGCTTTCGGCGGCCAATCCTTGTAATCTGTAATCGTTAAATTCGCCCCGAAATATTTTCTAGGTCTGCCACCATATCTTATGGCATTTTGTTGGAACTCAGTTGTCGTTATTTTTGACATTAAATAAAAAAAAAACGCAAATAATATTTTTAGTTAATAATGTTAAAGTTATCTTTTATTATTTAAATAAACAATTTTTCATATTTGCATTTAAAAAATTGCTTATATTTATATTATTTCAGCTAAATAATTTAAATGTAACCTATATTTATTTGTGGATACACGATTTTTTTTTATTAAAATTACTTTAATATAAATTTCTTTTTCATTGACTAATAATTCCAATAACTGTTCCGTGACTAGTTCCTGGACTAACATTGCAACTGTTTGACACTGTAACATTTTTGACTCAACCAATAAGGTTGAATTCGGCTAGGCAAATTAGCATCCCTGTCGATATATCACGAAATCCGAGTGGATCTGGTGCAAAGTTGTACAAATGACTCACATTAGAGCATTCTTCAAGATTTACCAATCCGGTGGTTAGTTTGTTGATTTATCATATGTTTAAAATGTGAGAATGTTTATTTTAAGATTATGTAGCTTACATATACTTGATACATAGCTGTTAACTGGTAAATTCGTAACCGTAACCTAGCCCTTTTTTCATCGACCGTTAGTACATGCAAATTGTCTTGTGCATGTATAAATGTATAATTGTGGCCTTAAAACAGCACGCTGGCCAAGCAGGTTGACGAGTCCACTGTTTTAGAGGTGGTATAGTTCCTCAGGGCTTGTTGTAGCAGCTTTGTTACCCCTTAGTGTTAGGAAGAGATGGGAAGGTGCTGTTCTAAAGGCGGCCCACACCGCACGGCCGCGGCCAACCCCGTACATATTTTCACAATAAATGTTTTAAACTTGAGTTTAAAGAAATGCAACCTGCAGTATGTCCATATATTTCGTCGATATGTAGAAATACATATTTTCTCAAAACTCGAAAGTCGCGAGCTCCACAAATTTTCGAAGAAATTTAACTCCAAAGAAATTAATCTTATGGCAACGGTAATAAGAAACCAATTCAGAAACCAGACCAATTCGATGCAAATAGCGAGGCTATTAGGAATCAATTTATTTTTATAGATGTTCATAACCAAAGGTATAAAGGGAACGCAAGCTGTTCGTCGCTGCGTGACCGAAGTTGGTGCTACGCTCCTACGTCTCAAGCTGCTCGTTCAGTCTGTTTAACTCGTGTCGCTAGCAAGTCTTTGCCACGTTGTCACAAAAAGGAAACATTTCTACGCTATAATCAATTATAAAAATTACCCAAAAGTGGTGAACCGAGAGTCAAGTGAGATATTTCATTTGATGGTTTTCCATCAATAAAATTTACTCGTGACTCGTACAAAATAAGTGGTGTGCCTAGAAGGAGAAACACGCTGCAATCCAACAGGCACTGGGCACACTCGAATAGCCTCTTTACCCTCCTTTCACAGTAGACTGTGAGGGGGACTGTGAGTAGTTAATGAGGAGGAGAGTGCACGCTGCAATCCAACAGCCGCTGGGCGCACTCGACTGGCCACGTTACAGGGGTAACGTGGCCCCTGTAACGTAGTACTGTAGTGCGCGTGGCCTCTCTCACAGAAGACTACCTTGAAATGTACTGCATTTCCCACTTTATCTTATTTCCCTAATGTGTTTCGGTAGTGAGTGAGATGTGCCAGAGCCCATTCCCATCCTATCCCTCCCCATTTCATCGATCCTTTCTCCAAATCCATTCCTACATCTCCAAAGGTAGGCAGTGCATCCGGGGGCGTGCCAACGTTTGTCATTTTGGACTAATGTTGGCATGTATCACGGATGTCTATGGGCTACAGTATTCACTTACCATCAGGTGGACTATATGCTCGTCTGCCGCTTTCGTCCATAAAAAAAAGACTACCTTGTAACCCCCAATGTACGTACTTGTTTCAGTAGTGAGTGAGATATATGCCAGAGCCCATTCCCATCTCATGCTATACTATCTTCACTATATTTCCTACATCTCCAAAGGTGCCGCACGCTATGCGGGGGCGTGCCAACGTTTGTCATTCTGGTCTGAAATTTGCATGTGCCACGGGTGTGTATGGGCGTCAGTATCCACTTACCATCAGATGGACTGTGAACTGCCGACTTCCTAATATAAAGAAAAGAACTTGCGCTGTTTATATGTCTATATATGTGTGTTTATAACGAATGCTTTTCAAAAAGCCTTTTATTTTTAGCCTATCCCACGTTCCGTCCAACTGTTATAAAAACCTATTTTTATTGTTGTTTGCAACCTTCTCTAAAATTAGCCTTTGTTAACGAATAAATTTGCGGGATTAAATTTTATTTAGGGTTGTGTTTTAACAATGAGCCTTTTCAGGCTCCTCCATAAGCATGGAGCCTTTCAGACCAGACGTGTGTTAGTAATATTTGGTGCCAAAATTGAGTGTTACGTGTATATTTATAGATTAATTTATACTAACAAAATCGCTCGGTTTTCCCGTGTTCAACTGCAGAGCTTGAAACACCAATATTTTTATACCGGTAACTACCATCGTTAAAGTTTAGTTATACCCTCCATGTCAGATCGGTTTACTGATGTCCGAATTGCTTCATACCGATTACCAATTCGATTATCGATCCAATTCTAGTACAATTTGCATTCGCTTTTATATATCCGATTTATTAAAAATACTTATAATTGATTTATTAATCGCAAAAATGTACTAAATACGAAATTAATTTAATAAATCGATTGTACTATATATGAGGAGTGATCCTGCAAAACCAGACAAGTCCGGTTAATAAAAAAGTTTGAAAAATAACAAAATATTTTTATAAGTTTGATTTTGCATGATTCATTAATTTTCTAGTAGTCGCAGCATGAGGACTTGTATGAATTTGCACGTTCTATGACTGTTACACGACGTAGCGATAGCTATGCATTAGAATATAGGCTTAAAGCTGAAATTTTCAAAAAATGTGACTTGTCTGGTTTTGCAGGATCACTCCTCATATAAACAATGAAATAATCTACACTAATATTATAAAGAGGTAAAGTTTGTAAGTTTGGATGTAGGAGGTAATCTCCGAAATTACTAATCCGATTTCAAAAAATCTTTCACCATTTGAAAGGTACCTTATTCCAGATGGACATGGGCTATATATTATGTATATGTATTATGTGCAAAAAAATTGACGGGCATGCAACGCATGCCGGGCACAGCTAGTAAGCAATCTTCTTCTTCTTCTTCTCAGCCCTTGGACGTCCACTGCTGGACATAGGCCTCCCCCATTGTCCGCCATTTAGACCTATCGGCAGCGACCTGCATCCAGCGGGTGCCCGCAACCTTTATGAGGTCGTCTGTCCATCTAGCAGATGGACGTCCTCGGCTTCGTCCGCCGGTACGTGGTCTCCATTCGAGAACCCGTCTGCCCCATCGGCCATCGGTTCTTCGAGCTATGTGCCCTGCCCACTGCCACTTCAGCTTGCTAACCCGAGAGGCTATGTCGGTGACTTTAGTTCGTCTACGGATCTCCTCATTCCTGATTCGATCACGTAGAGAAACCCCGAGCATAGCCCTCTCCATAGCTCGCTGTGCGACAGTGAGCTTATTTATGAGGCCCATAGTCAGAGACCACGTCTCGGTGCCGTAGGTCATCACTAGCAACACACACTGGTCGAAGACCTTCGTCTTCAAGCACTGAGGTATTTTGGACGAGAAGACGCTGCGTGGCTTCTCGAACGCTGCCCAGCCGAGTTGGATTCGTCGATTGACCTCTTTCTCGAAGTTGGACCAACCTAGTTGGACCGTTTGGCCTAGGTAGACGTACTCGTCAACAACTTCGAGAATCGAGCTCCCGACTGAAACTGGGGTGGACACGACATGGACATTCAACATGATTTTCGTCTTGTCCATGTTCATTTTAAGGCCCACCTGTTGGGAAACTCGATTGAGGTCTCCGAGTATTGTGCTAAGATCCTCCAGCGATTCTGCCATGACCACGATATCGTCGGCAAATCGAAGGTGAGTGATGCATTCGCCATCAACGTTGATGCCGAGTCCTTTCCATTCCAGGAGCTCGAAAGCGTCTTCCATCGCATTGGTGAAGAGCTTCGGAGAGATGACATCTCCTTGTCTCACACCCCTCTGCAATGGAATCGGCTCCGTGCTCCCTTCCTGTACTCGGACTGACAATGTGGCGTTGTTATACAAACACTTCAACACTTCGATATACCGATAGTCAATATGGCACCGCTGGAGGGACTGTAGCACTGCCCAAGTCTCGATCGAATCAAAGGCTTTCTCATAGTCCACAAACGCTAAGCATAATGGCAAGTTATACTCCTCGGTCTTCTGTATAACTTGCCGCAGCGTATGGATGTGGTCTATGGTACTATAGCCTTTTCGGAAACCGGCTTGTTCGGGAGGCTGGAAGTCATCAAACCTGCGCTCGAGACGATTCGTGACAACCCTCGAAAACAGCTTATAAACATGGCTCAGAAACGAGATGGGCCTATAGTTCTTCAACAAGGTCTTGTCGCCTTTCTTGAAGAAGAGCACCCACATACAACAAAACCCCGCCACACATACAAAATATTGGTGTTAACTGCTGCCCACATACAAAACCCCGAAAGCTTTCAGCTTGAATTGTCAAATCGCTTCGATTGCCTAGAGGATTGCGTTGCAGTGGACGATATCAACAACAGGTTGGTAGAAACTGTCCATTCTATTCTGGGTCTAAATTCTTCAGACATCGTCGAAGAGATGGACCCCAAAAGCTCACCGACCACACCCTCGACCTCTTGGCGGAACGACGTTCGATGGCACTGCAGACTCCTGATGACGCGGAAGCATATCGGCAGCTCAATAGACGGATTCACCAGTCCTTGCGACACGACATCCGTCTCTTTAATACTAATCGTATTAAGGAGACGATAGAGCGGAATAAAGGCTCCAAAGTGTTCGCAAGAGACTTACCTATTGGGCAGAGCCAGTTGACGAAGCTGAAGAGGGAGGACGGCAGTGTCACTTCCGACAAACAAGAGGTACTGAGGGAGATCGAGAAGTTCTATGGACAGTTGTATACCTCGGTCGCTAAACCTGTTGGCAACTTGGCCAAAGACCCAAGAGCCAAGTTGACCCGACACTATACCGAAGACATCCCGGACATCAACCTGTACGAGATTAGGATGGCCCTCAAACAGCTTAGAAACAACAAGGCGCCGGGTGAAGACGGAATCACTTCAGAGCTTCTGAAAGCGGGTGGAACACCGGTACCGAAAGTCCTTCAGAAGCTCTTTAATTCCGTCTTGCTCGAAGGTATTACGCCGGAGGCATGGAACAGAAGCGTGGTGGTAGTAAGCAATACAATCGTAATAAAACGCAGTTTTTTTTATTCTAGCAACATTAGCTATTGCGAGTAATAAATAATTATAAACACATTACTTTATTAGTACTTTAGTTGTTAGTATCAGTTCAGTTGTTTTATTTGCAATCTCAAGTTACTTAACCTACATAATATTTTTCTTCTAAAAATACTTTTATTTTAAAACTATTATTTTCGACGTGATAGCTTATAGTGTATGGTATGACTCAGAGAACGTCACTATTTCTTCGCCCTTGAATAGTAGGTTACCTATGTTTATTTAGAAATTATAAATCATTACAACCCTAAAATTGGTATAACAGCGACCCCTGGTGTGGTAAAGCCACAACACCTATCGAAGAACCGGCTCCAAAACTTGAATAAACGTTTACAAAAAAAGCGCATCAAAATCAGTTCAGGCATTTTTGAGAAACAGATTACAAAAATGTACCGCAAACTTACTCCAAACACATACAAACACCGTTCCGGCGCCGTGATGAAAAGCAGCTTTATTCACAGCTTCCAGTAAGAAGCTGAATAAAGCTTGCTATAAAATGAATTCACTTTAGCTACGCGAGTTTGTTTTGTATGTGTCAAAATCTTATCTCGCCGTGTAAGTAGCTTACGCAACATATGTACCTATAGTTTCTCCAACATTTCCCTCCGTACTTCGCAATTATATGTGATAGGTATATATATATATATTACAGGTGTGTGTGTGTGTGTGTGTGTGTACGTGTGTATACATACAAACGTATGTATATGCATGTGTGTACGTATACATATATGTATATACATGTATATAATTAGTAACAAAATTAGTAGTAATAAGTACTAACATAGTCTATGGGTTGAAATTTTTACTAACACTAAGAGAGTATATAAATAAAATATAAATATGGATATATAAATATATCTACTAAATATGGATCTTGTTGTCTGAAAGAAATGAATTATTA
Source organism: Sesia apiformis (assembly GCA_914767545.1). Classification (NCBI taxonomy): domain Eukaryota; kingdom Metazoa; phylum Arthropoda; class Insecta; order Lepidoptera; family Sesiidae; genus Sesia; species Sesia apiformis. The sequence goes on from OU611964.1 coordinate 3,320,816, forward strand.
TTATTATTATTAACAAAGTTCATTCCATATAGTATGTTTATGTCAGTTGGTATTTGTTTGACCCAATATTGAGGCCAAGGTTTGCGTAGATAAATATCAAAGTCAGCTTATCGTAACTTTTCGGCAAAGGAGGGGCGGGGCGCGGGGGGGGAGGGGAGAACGGTGTTAAGTAACAGGTCAGTAGGCCTCGGTGTTAACACGATAAAAGAAAGCCTTGGAAAGAAAAAGGTTAATTTTAATGACACGATTTTCAACTATAATATAAACCTGTGGAAGAATAGAAGGTTAAGCTGTAACTTTTACAACTTTTATTTTAATTTATTTTAATTATTTTAATACCTCAGTGGTAATAGGTAATACCACTGGCATATTGGATATCCTACCACAGAAACCAAATTTGTCCATGTTCAAAATATGGTTCGGTAGTTTGAGCATTTTAAAATAGTTTTTATCATACTTTGTTTCCTTAATTTGCAAACGAAGACAGCACATCCGGGAGCGTGCCAACGTTTGTCATTCTAGACCGATGTTCGCATGTATCGCGGATGTTTATGGGCGATGATATTCACTTACCATCAGATGGACTGTATGCTGGTCTGCAGCCTTTTTTTCTATCAAAAAACCTAGTCGACTGTGAGATGCAGCATAGCCCAATGTACTATTTGTCACCGTCGCCAGCCCTCTTACTGTCCACTGCCAGACATAGGCCTCCTCATGCACATTGTCTTGTGCACGAGAGATATATGGCCTTCAAATGTCACGCTGGCCAAGAGGGTTGGCGAGTCCACTCTTCAAGAAGCGGTATAGTTCCTCAGGGCTTGTGGTAGCCGCAATGTTGATACACAGCATAAATCTCATTTAATGTAAATCATTTTAACTTTAATTTTCAATTTCTTTTATATCCAGACTACCTCTCCCGTGGCTCCTGTATGGGCTGATCAACGGTGAACCCGTTCGAGTCAACTCCAAAGGCATGGTCTGCAGTATCGTCCTCCTGTTCGCCATGCTGCTCTTCGTCATCCTCAGCATCGCCTGTTTCAGGTGGAAGATGAATAGAGGACTTGGCTTCACCATGTTCTTACTTTACTTCGTCTTCGTTGCTGTCAGCTTAGGGCTTGAGTACGGCTACTTTCATTGTCCTAGTGAGTAGAAATATTTTTAGAAAATAGGACATTGCAGGATGGGTCGGGAGGTGTAATATTCTGTTTGTTGACTTTTTGTTTGCAAATAAAATTGTTGAATGCAGTTCAGGAGAAATGAGACTATAGGAAGTATTTGAAAAGGATATCTATTTATTAGTCTTTTTTTAAAAAGGGAGTAGTCAGAAATGCGGCCTACATGGTATTGCCGTTCTTGGACATCTGCAATATCAAGGCTGTGGGTGCGCTGCCGATCCAAAAAAAAAAACTTTAATCACATCTCTTTTGGGAGTAAAATACAGTGACCGAAAACAACAAGAAATAATATAAAATGTAGTATTTATTGCTTTATAATCAAAATATCTATAAGATAACATAATTTAACACTACCTATCTATGTATAGGTACATTTTTTGTCACCCAAAACATTTTTAACAATGAACAGAAACTGCAAAGAATATTAGTAAAAATTGAAATGGAAACTACAACATAGAAAGTAATTGTAATGTTTCTAATTTTTAAAATAATCAAAAATGAACTGAAACTAAAAGTAACAGAAGAAAGAATAGAACTATGTATTAATTAAACTACGCAATACCTAATACCTGACAACTCCTGCAATGTACTACGATAGATAAATGTGTAGTTAAAGCTAGGCAGTTGAAAATGGCACGACGTAATGTGATTTCTAGGCTGTATCAAAGATTCCTTAACCAAAGGAATTAAGTATTATATACGGTTGTACAGAATTATAAGCAGTTTCCACTAAAGTACTAGAGAATTTGAAGAAAGGGATGTACGTAAGAAGAAAGATTATTGGACAGATAAAAAATTTGGAAAGCATAAACTTGTGAGAATAGATATTACTCTCTTTTACTAGATGCAAATACTAACAATTCGGTGCAATACATACTAATCTGTCTGTTTTACAATATAGATAAACCATCTATTTACGCAATACGCATATTGTTTTATAATACTATAAAATAAAAATATGCATAACCTTTGCCCTATAAATAGCGTCAAAATTAACAATTGTGTAAATTGAAAAGAAACTCCCTTAGTTCACCGATAGAAGGCGTTGTTCTCTGTCAAACTATTAAAAACGTGCACATTTTGCTATTATTTCTTAACGAAATAAAGATATAAGATAACGAGGAGATTTAAAAGGATTGAATTTTGGATTAATCATTAGACGAATTAAGTCCTTGAAGGAATTAATCTATATACCTACATGTTTAATTGACTTTGATAGAGCCTATTGATTCAGCCTCTTGTAGTGTTGTGAATTTTATATTTTCTCGTTGTATTTATTTATAGCCGAAAGTAAAAGCGGTTTGATGTCAAAGCGCAAACAATTAAGGAGAATTATATTGCTCAAATTACAGTTAAGTTCCGTTAATTTCTATTCATAGAATGTTTTAGATTTTTATTGTAAATGCTTATTATAGTGATTGATAAAGTACAAGAGAGACTTAACGAGCACCAAAAATTGTCCAATTATAAATGTTTGACTTTCAGAGAAAGTAGAGTGAGATAAACGAAATACATAATTCTACGAAATGCAATAAAATACAAAATATAAATGATTGTAGATATTGAAATCGCAGAGGAGCGATTTAAATTTTTTGTATCAAATTAAAAGTATGAGTAGCCATCAATAGAGACTGTAGCTATTTATATGAATGTTAGTTGTTCAAAATTGGATGCCGTTAGCGTTATCACCATAAACATCGCATTTGTATACGTGCGTTAATGCGAATGTGAACACGACAAGATGTTTAATGAACAAGAAATGTATCAATGCTGAAACAAATGATACATGGATACGTTTTCTTGTTACATCACTTCCAAGTCTTGCCTTATTCCCATTCACATTTTTTTATCATATATCAAATAGCGATATTGGTGAAGAAGTAATATATTATTATTATGACTTATGTACGTAATATTTTTGTGTATTTGTCTTGGGTTCGATGTTTCGGGGTCAAATAGCATTTTGGCCTATTTATTTCATTTTGTCGTTGGATTTGATTAATAGCAATACATGTAATTTTACAATACAAAAAACTATACACAGAAGTCGCTTAGAGAATGCGTCAAAATCACACTTCGTTAAATCGAAAAGGCACTCCCGTAGTCTACCAATAGATGGCGCTGTTCGCGAACACTAGTAAAAAGCCTACAGATATTGCTATTATTTCTTATATATTGCCGCGGATGGGACTGCTGCGATTGAAAATCATTACTTACATTGTTGTATGCACAATCGGCTAGTCGTAAAGAGTGTAAATACACATTAGTGAATGAAAGAAATGGAGCGGGGCAAATGTGACGGAGGGTTTTCTAATGATATTCGCATTCCATAAAATGTGCCTAAGAGTTCATAGGAGCTCATTAACATTGTTAGCTGCGATATTTATAATGTAACTGATACCAAGTTAAAATTTTCATAATACTCATCTAAAAGAATAATTATAGCTGTATTTAGAGACCTAAATATGCAAATATGGTCTATACTCTATATTTTTTTAAATTAATATTTTAAATGCAATTAATATCCAATCCAATTCGGCCTGTCTTTATAATAATTTGCTTAGACTTACAAGGTCACTTTATAATAATTATTCTGTTGTGGATCATTTTTGCATAATTAGGTCCAATTATATTTTAGGGCGCATGTGTCCCGCTCTTAGTTATTATTAAGTGGTTAGATTTTACACTATTCTTGTCTCTGTAATATTAACCTGTCATTCCTATAGATTATACGTTATCTTCGCTATCTGTTATTGCATTTATCGTTAATCCCGCGGACTAGTCAATTCGTAAGGTATACATTATTGTAAGAGCAGATGTTGCAAGTAATTATTATGTTCTTTAAACAAGACGGTAAAGCCTCATGAGCACTAGGGCACACGCGGACTTAAAACTCACAGCTTTAAAAATGTATAGTTGTAACATATAACGCGTGTAACGTAAATATATAAAACTACGTATTCAAAAGTCTTGGATAAAAGTACATAGTTAAATGAATTATTTCAATTTTGTGAAACGGTGATGTTACTGTTACTAGATGCCGCGAAATGTCCTAGCTAAAGGACACTATCAATCCTGTGGTGTCTCATAATTAGCTGCGAGTTATACAAAGGTTAAAAAAACTGAAGTAAATTTTGAACTGTATTAGAACAAAAAATACATTAAAACCGTCCATACAATATTACTTTTTAATCTTAACATATTTTTTTCGCTAAATTCATTAATCATAATCATAACATAACTTTACAAATATTTAAAGAATATTTTTACGTCAGGCTGTTAAAAACTTATTAACAATTTTCAAAAATAATTAAATTATCTGTCTGGAATCTGACTGGTCTAAAGGTCCTATTTGCACTGAAAATTTGAGTAAAATTATTATTGTACATTATGAATTATGATGAAAAATAAAAAAGATCTCTATGTTTAATAGTTTGTCCACCCACTATATATTTTGTAAAATTAACCCGCCTATTTGACATAGCAATAAATAGACTAGAATAGATAGTTAAAAATATTCTTATTATTAAGCTTTAATGAATCAAACTATTATAAAGCTTAAATGGTGAATTCGGACAAATATATGAAAATCTCATATGAATGCGCACAATTCCATAAAAAAATAAAAATAGACAAGCGCTTTTACCGATCGTGTTTACCATTTTTTATATTTTTTCACGTTGAATTATGGCATATTCACATTATATCGGTATGAAGTACGGATGGAAAGTAACAAAACACAAGAACGGATCTAATTATAAATAAATACTGCTTCATACCGCTTTTTGTGCATAGAGCAAAAGCGATAATAAAATTAAAACAACAGCACAATAAACAAGGGTTTTGAAGTTATCCACATATCGACAAGTACAGATAACTGAGTAGGTCATAATCTGTGATAAGGACATGCTTATGACATATTTGTAAATTGTTTATAGGATCATCTCTCTTCGAAGTAATGGATTTGATAGCCTGTAGTATCGTTTAGATGGCTATTAACTTCTTTAATCTTAACTTAAAATGTTATTGTAACCCTTTCTTCGATTATATTACTTCTATACAATATGATATTGAAAGCGCAGAGAGCATTATTATTTGTGTACGAATGACTGATATCAAGAGAACCTTAAAATGTCTTGTCTCCTTTATCTAATATTTTAAAACGTTTGCCAAGATATTGTCGACTATATATGGTTCTCTTCAAATTGGCTTTGTTTTCTGCGCGTTTAATCTAGTAATAATGACAACTGAATATATACGATCTACTGTTCTAATGTTGTAACTACATATATTTTCTCTGTATTACTCGACTAACGTTTCTTGTGGTGGCAGTGATATTATATTAAATTTAGGGCGATGTAGAATGCTGTAGTTCAAAGTATATCCTTTTACATACGGGTAGAGTATATTGTGAAATGCACCAAGTACCGGATGTGTACGTAAATATTGTATGTAACCCCTATGAAGCTACACAATTCTATACGCTAACTATACTGTATACATTAGTAATTTCTATCTATCTCTTGAATAATATTGTAAGTAGTCTTTGTAAATTAATCATCCTTCCATAATTGTTTCTAGACAGTAATATTTTGCGATTGAACGAATTTGTTGAAAGGATTTTAGGAATCGAAATTCATATCAAGTTAAACAACAATTTCGCACGATCGCAAGGCGAGTAGTTACGAGTACATTAAAGAATTGCATTTGTTCAATACCAAATAGCACGAGCCGAGCTAGATTTCATTAACTTTAAAAATGTTTGTTATAATTGCTAGTTCATTAAGGGTTGGAATGCCGAATTGCTCGGCGTTATACTTTATTGGTACTTTATAAACACTAAAACCTTTATAACTTCTTGGTAGTTTAAGATTAGGCTTAACGCTATCATTAAAATTAAAAAAAATATTTACTAACAAATTTAAACATGATTATCCAGGTAGAGATTGTTACTAGAGTGATGATTTTTATAAAAGAACTAAATGCAGATGCTAAAGATACATTTCATTTTTCTTGGTGCAATGAAATGAACACCATATCCTTCTTGTATTTAAATTCATCTTTCCAAAAGGCTAGTACTACAGCACAAAGACATTTATAATCATATTATTTGACATTTATTAAATTTGACAGACCTACTTTAATATGTAATGTATTATTGGTGAATGCATCTATGGCAGTAAAATTTTGATGGCGTTTAAATAGTACTTTCGTGGTCAAACATTATTATACCAGAGTCCATTGCCCATTCCATCCCATCCTATTATATGCCCTCCTATCCGATCGAATGGAGAGTACAATGGAATAAAGAAAACTGTTCCATTATGCTCTTGACTCCCCACCCCGCCAAAGAGTGGAGGATTGGTTAGTGTAATAGGATGAGAAAAACTTCTTGTACTATGACTTCCTAATTCCCATTCTCCCTATACTTTTTTCCACATCCATTCGCAAATCTCCAAAGGACATCCAAGGACGTGTCAATGTTTGTCATTCTGGACTGATGTCAGACGACTTATCAACGAGTGGACTGTCAACATGTCTGACCCCCTCTTGCTATAAAAAAATACTTGCATCTATACCATCTAATAACGTAACAGTGAAGAAATATGATTATATTACCTTTAAGTAATACTAACCTATCTAAATTCAGCTTTAAAACTGTACACAGAAGAGTGAAATGGATTTAGTAATCGATTTTATTTATTAGCTGCTTCATCTCGCTTTCGAGAACGAACTCTGAGAAGAACAATATTAAAGAAATCATAAGTGTAATAAGAGATTAATTATGTAATAAGCACATCATTGATTGCACTTGTTAATGATTTTCTAAAACAATTGAAAATGGAACAGTTTTACGTGTTATTAGCAGAGGCGTAATAAATAACCACTTTTTACAAAATATTTCTTTTTAGAATTGGTACCTATACACACAATCAATACTCATACATTAAATACTGTGATATTCCTGTCTCGGTAACGCGTGCGCGGTGCGAGCGCACGTCCACACTCGAGCTCGCCGCCGGTGGCTCTGGCGATAATGTAGGTAGTTATCTGACGTTTCGCCCTACCCACACGCGGATGAGATAGAGTATTGATTAGATCGATATTATTTATTAATCTACCTGCATACCCTACCTTGCACCTACAATTTCGCACCCGTATGTAGTTTTTCAACTATTGTATTTGTACATATTTTTTTATAAAATAACAAAATATAATTGCGACATGTAAAACTGGTTCAAAATTATGAAATTGTGCAAGGATTGCACTCGAAATCGAGATGACAGCGTAGATTGTTAATAGTGATATAAAATATACAATTTAAGTAAAAGTAAAAAGATGTTATTATTTAAAAAAAGTAGATAAGTTTTAGGGATTTTCATCATGTTGTAATGAAAAAATTAAGGGAGAAGAAGCTCTTGTTGGACTTGATTTTTAATTGAATTTGTTGTGACTTCGAGAATGTTTACCAGTATTACTCTTAGAGGAGTTCTGAGAGTTATTTTGAAGATGCATTATGTGAGAAAATAGATTTTTTATTTACAAATGATCAATGACCATTAACTAAGTTGATTAATGATGATGATGTTTGAGTATTATTCGCATGTCACATAAATACATACTAGTAATAGTTGCATCTAGTACAGACGCTCTCAGGGAAATGTGTACAGATGTTATTTGGTACACAAATATAGGAAACCCCCACTTCAACCCGGACATTTACTATCGCAACATATTGAACATTCACTGTTTCTACTGAACTATGAGAATTCTTGCAATCGATTGTAAAATAGTTCATCACTATCAAGAGAATAAAGTTGTAGCGTTAACGAATTACCATAGTATTACGAAGTCAGGAGCCGAACGCTTCGATTGATTCATCGTTGCGTTACATAGTTAAATTACTGCGCAATCAAACGAATAACAAACAGTTTAAACTTCATAATATGCAACAATGTATAAAGACCAAATTGTGGGGACACGAGATATTAAAAATCCTCGTGGCCCCACATGTGGCGTTTGGTTGTGGGGACACGAGTACTAAACGATATATATTTACGGCATATTTATACTTTTCTCCGTTGCCGCGTGTGGTACTTGCAAAGGGGAAAATAAATAGCTTCACATTATTTTTTTCGATAAGTTAGTTTAATAGAAAAAAATATTACCGCTTATCTCGTAAATTAAGTAAAATTTTACATTAAAAATTTGAAAGAATATTTTAAGCTAAAACCTTGACAGCAAATAATGGTAGCAACCACATTTTTTCATTATTTGAGTGTATGAATGAAACAATATAGATGACACTGCAGTGAAAAATACTTATTAATATGCGAACGAAATGACAACTTAGTCAGTCCTCTTTAAGGACTTTTTATCTATACAGACGAATACACATAAGACAAGTAAGCACATATGGGATTTTTCTCGGATCCTCTTACTCCATTGATTTTTAGGACAGTATAAAGGTTTGAAAAATCTATTTTCTTACATCTGCACATTGAATTTTCGCTACCTATTATGTATTGTACTATATTGTTAGTCCTATCAAAGCTTTTAAAGATTGTTGATAAACATTGTGATAGTTTTATTAAATTTAATATAGTTTAATGCGTTCAGATGTTTATAAAAAGATTTTTAGTGTTCAAAGTGTATAATTTTTGGCATCTGTGAAGAGCATCGACGTGCCCATATGTTGACGACGGTACTATGAAAATTACAATAAAAATAATAAAATAGTGAGTGAAGTTGTTTAATTATTTAGAAAACCTTTAATTTTAACATCATTATTATAAATGTTAGGGAACTGTTAATTGTGACTTTATAACCAGCTTTCTAATGGCTGAAAATTTGAACAAACTCATAAAAACATGGAAATTAATAACTTGTAGCACTTACTAGAATCTGGCAAATAATTTTGATACTTGTATTGCTAGGCTAATTTTATTATTGAATACAAGTATCAAAACTATTATTTTTTTAATTTGCCACGTTTTTCCAGTCTCAAGTTGCATTTGACCAACTCTAACTAGTAAAAATTACAAAAAATTAAACGAATATATATTTAAAAATATTTTTAATACTTCGACACATTTCTATATTTATTACAAAAATACTTATACATATAAGTAGACAATAACGCCACACTACAAATAAATAGTTTTTTAACAAGCAATCGAGTAATGTGAACGTCAATAAGGAATACGGCGAACAGCATTGGTGCGCCAAAGATATAAAGAAACTGGATTTCAGACTTTCCATTTGATGAGTTTTTAAAATTTATATTAAAAGAGCATATTGTAAAGGTAGGTATAAGATTTTGCACACTTTATGAGGAAAATTTATAACTCTTTTTAAATTCGATTTTTAAAATTATGTATTATTTTACACGCAGACTGAAAAATTTGTTTTTTTTTTTCAAAAAATATACGTGTCTTTTTATGTTAATTAACACAGAATACGTGTGATACCCCCTTTATATTTAGGTAACGGGTCTTGTGTACGCATAGATATACAGGATACTTAATCACTCGTAGTTGTATCTAATAGTATATATATGCGTACTTTTTTTACATAAAACACGTTTTACATAAAAACAAGAATAAAAAATCTAACTGTTAACTTCTTTGTGCTACTGGTCACAATTTAATTAACAATAGATTAATTATTTGTGATACTTACGATTTGTGAATTTATCTAGTTAAAATTCTATTCTATCCCATTTTTTATGTTTTTTTTTTTATTTTGTGCCTACAAGATAATTTATCAGAAATATTAAATAGGAAATTTTAGGACGCACGATTAGTACCTATAGAAAAAATTTTAGATTAGTAGAAGAGTATTTAAAAATAATATAGTAATAAACAAAATGTCTTTACTATATCAAAAGTTTAGTCAATATAATAGCAGATTTTTTATGTTACTAACAAACAATAGCTTAAGTACATTGCCATTTTATAAAAAGGTTTAACATTAGATATAAGCAATTAGGCCGATCATATCATTTTTAAACATATACGAGTACAAACATTCTAGTAGTCGCTTTACGTGAAATGAAAACTCTGAGTTCCTTCAATTCGCTTTATAAGGTTACAAATTTATGAATTAAATAGATTTAAAGTCTGGCACATGAAAGTTATAAGGAGCCAAATTGAGAATGGAAAAGCGAGCAAAATTCAATCCTGGGGTAATTTTAGAGTTTTGGTAATTTAGAGTTAATTTGTTGCCAACTTCGGGTTTTTACCATCGCACCGTTCGACATCGTCATGCGATTCTTTCCGCACTTTCATGACATAGAGTCGCTGCGTACAGTGCGGTTAAAAATACACGAAAGTTGTCGACACCAGGTGTCCATGGGCGGCGGTGACCATTTACCATCAGTGGCCCGCCCGCTCGTCTGCCGCCTATTCTATGAAAAAAACTACCAAAATTATTTTTCCAACTATTTTTAGTTATAAACCATTTTCTTTAATTTGCCGCGTTTTTCCGGTCACTACTTTCATTTGCCAAAGTCTAGTTAATTTTTGTAACGTCTTAGTATCAATGTTTAAAATTCCGCTCTCCGCGTAAACTTAATCTGGCAAAAAGGTCAAATAACGGGGTTTCCAAATGTACTACTCAAATTATTGTCAAATTGAAGAAAACGTAAAAACTTACCAACCTAAGAGCAAGGAACAATATCATAAAACGATGATACCTATTACAGAGTTTAGCTCAATTGTCAAAATATTTCATAGGAGACTAAGTGCCGTCAAATACGAGTATACGGTTGTAGAACAAAACTATTCATTCAGTTAAGGTAAAAGAATATGAACCTTAAAATCACTCAATAACTTGTTTACGAACGCAAAATGTTTGTAATCGTCCGGAACACTCGTTCGACCAATGAATGAACCAGCAGAACTGTTAAAATATTTTAGATGATTTGAACAGAATTAAAATACGTAACATTTTTAGTGAGCGTACATTGACGTACAGTACTGTAATAAGAATGAATATTCCACCTGTACCATTACAGTAATCAGTGTTCTGCATAAAGTATCTGAAAAAAGTCTAATTTACTTTTATAAAATTCAATATAAACCGTCTACATAAGTAGTTTTTAAGTACGGTCAGCAACAATATGAATAAATACTGCTTGAATAAAAAACTTCAGGGATTGTTATTCCACAAGCCCTAAGGAACCATCGCTAAAAGAGTGATCTGGCCAACTCTCTTGGCCAGCGTGGCGTGTTAAAGCCATACGTCCCTCGTGCACAAGACAATATGCTTGAGGAAGCCCACATTCGGAAATGGCAAGTGGCTGCTTGAATACCTTGTAATTACTTACAGTTCAATAAATGCATTAGCCATTTGTTACTGAAAAATGTAAAGCGTTTAATTATATTATAATTTATAATTGTGCATGTTTATAAAAAGAGCGTGTATTAAAACAATAGAACCGAACATACGGACAAAAATTTAAAGCCTGGAAATGAACTATAGGCCGAGAATAACAATTTGAACCTGATGACAAAAAATCAAGGACAAAAAACCTTTCACGCGCAACGTTTTCTGGGGGATACAAAAGTAATCCAAGAGATATAAAATTTTATTACTTATTTGAATTCAAATAGGGATATAGTATACGCTCGTCGGAGAAGAAATGGCAATGTTCCGTACGTATCAGAAATATGTGTTTAGATAATTGCTATAGAGCTGCGTGAACCGTATCCAACAACATATTTAGGTGTAGTTTTGTATGGAAATTGTTTTCTTTTTGGATATTTAAAAAAATCTTGGTAACGGATGACGCAATCAAATGTGTATTATTGATGTGATTACTTTTAACAATAGGTAACGCAGTCACGTGTAACTGAAATGTGAATGTTACTGTGAAACAGACCTAAGATTTTCAAGACCTATTTATTGTCTTGGCCGATGAGTCTCTGCATTCTTAACGTGTACGCACTATATCGTTTGTATCACTACAACGAGTTACGTGTGAAAGGGCTCTAAAAGGGTGAAAGGGTAATCATTTCTATAAAATATTTAAGTTTAAAAAGATATTTAACCTAAACCTAAAGTTAGTATAATAAGTCAATGAATACAGACTTCACATCAGTACATAATTATTAGGTCATATTTTATTGAGAAATAATAATTCATATTAATTATAATAATTAATAGTAGCCTATGAAGTGGTGAAAGCCACTTCTATTATATCCAAATATTACTATAATTCCGATTAAAACGGTACAAAAAATTGTCTTATTTTTAAAACTATAGTTTTTAAGAATATTAACACCAGAGATATTCAGTAACTGTTCAGATATTCATATTGATTCTAATGTTTGTATAAATTGTTACTAAGCCAATAAATTATTCATTCATTCATTCAAGTTTTATTATAATCCCATCAATATTCAAAGGATGCCTATCAAAAGGCTTTCGCAAGCCGACGACATTGTTTTATCATATTCTGTACTCTGTAGCCATTAGGTATTTTACACCGATCAGATGGTCCGTGAGTCTAAATGCCAGGATGTCTAACACTTTCTTATGTTTTGGGCCTGCAAATATTCCTGTATTACCTATCTACCATTATCAGATCATCTCCCTATCTAACGATTTCATCTCAAAACAATTCTTCTTCAACAAGCCTATAAAGCTTGGACTTGTGTATATCTCAAAAATAAATTCTGTGTGCAATTACTTCATATTTTAATGCACCAATTAGAGAACGCTTAGCGTTCGAATTCAAACCGTCAAACCACGTGATTGGTGGTGATGGCATTTATAAGAGCGCATGGCGCAGTCGCGTGCGGCAGAAGAGCAGAAATGCCAGTAACGCTGCAAATGCCGCACCGGCTAGTAGTGTGCTCTCATCTCTTCGGGTGCCCACTAATCGTTCTACAACAGCGCTCTGAAAATCAACATGTTCAAGTTAATTATTCTGTGATAAATTATAATGCTGCAGACTTCATACTTGTAGGAAGTTCTTAGTAAAACTACCGCACGTTATTTCATGCAGCTCTTAACAGACGTTGGTAAATTCAAATTATTTATTTGCTAAATTAAGTGTACAGTATACATGATAAAAGATGGCCTATAAATTCTGCCATTACCGCTGTATAAATATTTAATTATCACTCATATAATTACAACAAACTACACAAGTAATTACATTAGAATTAAATGAAATCAAAGCAATATATAGCTTAGATTTCGTTTATTTTTTTTTACCAGAATAGTTGCGACAATTGCCAAATATTTATAATTAGTCACAGTTTATAATTATTTTGTTATATCATAAGTATCATAACCATAATAGTGTAAAAACTATAAATACAATAAATGAATAAACTAATAGAAAATATTTATAAATCATTGGACAGTTCTTTGTCATTTAGGAATTCCTTAATGTAATAATAACACTTATTATCTAATAAAAGTGTAAAAATATTTTTCAAATATTTTGCTAAATTTTTTTGCTAAATCTAAATGATCAGCTACTCTAGTAGATCTATAACAACATTAACGTTCTTTTCTTTTCGACCAATAGCTAGAAAAGAAATGTCTGAGGTATATATTCAGCTGATGGTCAAACGACCAAAGAACATGTACACGACACCTTACACCCGTAAGTACTTACCCAACCCCCATGCTTTATGGCCCACGGTGTCACCCACTGAGCTACGTGGTTTGCAGCCCAATCAGTCGCTCTGCACCAGCCACCAACTCTCACTGCGCGGGCGCACACTTCGCATAGGAAAGCGAGCACCACTAGAGCACGCTGTTCCGCGTGAGCACAGGCCTAAAATATGGACGTTATTTTTTTTGTGCATCACCATATATTTGACGCTACCTCAAATAAAATCTCTGAAACTCATATCCGAGCTGAACATAAAACGGATTCAGTCAAGAGAAGAGATAGATATACGCGATGGTAAACGACTTATTAATTGAGTAACCAGCTATTCTATGAAATGCCTTGCCGAAAAAATACTGAGGACTTATACGAATGACGATCTTAACTAACACCACCTATACTGACATTATTATTTTATCATATTCTTTACTCTGTAGCTATTAGGTATTTTACACCGATCAGATGGTCCGTGAGTCTAAACGCCAGGATGTCTAACACTTTCTTATGTTTAGGGCCTGCAAATATACCTGTATTACCTATCTACCATTATCAGATCATCTCCCTATCTAACGATTTCATCTCAAAACAATTCTTCTTCAACAAGCCTATAGGCTTGGACTTGCGTATATCTCAAAAATAAATTCTGTGTGCAATTACTTCATATTTTAATGCACCAATTAGAGAACGCTTAGCGTTCGAATTCAAACCGTCAAACCACGTGATTGGTGGTGATGGCATTTATAGGAGCGCATGGCGCAGTAGACAAACAACTATCACACACGGTGCGGTCCAATGTTTTATACACGTAGGTTGTAAAACGAATTGCCTCCGCTACGGTACCACAAGAGATTCAAAAATTGTCGACATACAAATAAATCAATAAGCTTAAGTAGCCTATTCCTATTCATATAAATGAAGTATTCACCTGACACAGCTCCTGCATAATATCTTCGAACGCCACCTCATCAAGACTCAGCAGAGGTATGTCTTCGGCTCTTATCGCAAGTCTTGTTCTAGCCCTCGTTTCCCTAAACCTCCTCGCCGCTCGTTCTAACGACCTCCAATCGCGCCAGTACATCCACCAGCCCCTGGAAGTAGAAAAGTTCTAAGATATAATTCCTATATATCTAATGTTGAGTATTATGTTTATCCTATTCCCCTACTGTACGTACGTGTTTCAGTACTGTGTTCTACCGCCTGTACAATGGGGAATGCTCTGAAGAATTGTTCAATATAATTCCCACCTCGGGTTTCTACAACCGCACCTCCCGTCACAGAAGTGCGGTCCATCCGCATTTCCTAGATACGGAGGTGTCGCGTACTGTTCGGTCCAAAAATTATTTTATATCGCGAACCCGTAGGCTGTGGAACGAACTACCTCAAGAGGCCTTCCCATTAAACTACGACATGGGGTTCTTCAAGAAAGCTGTGAATAGGATTTTGCAAGGTCGACGGCGCGCCCGCATACCCCCTGGTGTTGCAGGTGTCCATGGGCGGCGGTAACACTTACCATCACGTGAGACCGCTTGCTCGTCCGCCCTCTGCTCTATAAAAAAAAAAAAGTACGTATACCGTCCTATCCAACCCTATCCATCCCTTAATCTCCAAATTTAGGCTGCGCATCCGGAGGTGTACCAACGTTTATCATTCTAGACTGGTGTTGGCATGTATCGCGGACGTCCATGGGCAACATGAACATGAACATGGTTATATGAACCTATTTGCACCCAGGTGGATACCAGGTGGATGCAGGTAAATACCACCAGGTGGACTGTATTCTCTCTCGTCTGCCGCGTTCGTTCTATAAAAAAAAACTATTCGATCGAATATTAACTGCATTACACAAAAAGAAGTCATTTCTGGGTTTACAACCGATAAACCTTCCTCACCTCGAATCAGGTTTAGCCGCTGCCAATATACATGTCGGTGGCCTCAACTCTTCAAGTCTCAAATGCATCAGCAATAAGGCCCTGAACAGTCTCACCCCTCTTTCTTCCTCATCGCCTTCGAGATGTGGTCCTCGCCAGTGACCCTGACATTCATCTCGGCGTTCCTCGTCGAGGGAAACCTGTCGCCGGAGGGGAGCTCTTGGTCCATCGTAGTCTTCTAATGGTTGGATACTGCATGCTGAAGGGACAACGAAAATGTTGATATCAGAAGTTCCAATAAAAATGTAAGGTTTGAAATCATCGTAATTCGGAAAACAACAAAAAAAAACAAAAACTCATCTCCATTAACATCTAAAACAACATTCTCATCTACATAAAAAGGCACAAAGTAATTCCAAAGGGAATTTACCGTTAAATGGAATGTTGTTCGTATTTTAATTTTCAAACGAAAATAAGAAGTTTATATAGTGATAAATAGATTTGAATAAAGATAGACAAGTACAAAAAAATACATACACAAATTACAAAAGTATGATTCACAGTTCATGTCACATTCTAAATCAATAGCGAGAGGTCAACGGTGACTAAAAATTACATTTTAATTTTTATTTCAGTCTTTATATTCGCTTTGTATTATTTTTATGATAGCTCTTTCTGCTTCTACTTCTATTTGAAAATATTTAAAAACAACAAAGATGTAAGAAACAAATGAACCTATTTGCATATTCGTCATTGATTATAATAGCAAAGTCAACTAATGAAGTCCCATTTAGCGGGACACTTTCACGATAGTTTTTATATTTGCTTCTAGTTGGTATTGATCTTGGTAGATCAATATTCTTGGTTTCTTGGTAGAAAGGATTATAACACTTTAAATGTTAAATTGATAGTCATTAAAATTCGATGAAATTCTAAGAGGAATCAATCATTTTCATATATTCAATTGGCCTTATTTGTTTTGTTGGACTCTAAATTGTTCCATATTCTATTAATTTGAGTGCCATAAGCATTTCCAAAGTTTATCAACTGACAGCCACGCTATCACTAAGTGACAAAGAGCATAACCTAACAATAACAACGAGTGGACAGACAATTTCATCAAATCTCATTTTTTTCTACATCACATCCAGAAACCTATAACGTACCTTCAACGGCTGCTAAAGGAGGCACTAAATTCATATCTACACCTTTTAAAACAGTAACAAAATGATGACTACCTTCCACCACACCGAACCTTCGATTGACAACGTACTAGAAACATTTCTGACCTTGGGACTCCAGGTCATGGCCCTGACACAATTAGAGAGCGCATGCGTGGAGACAAGCCTTTATGAGATAGCTTCAGAGTAGGTCAAAAGGAGATGTCTTCAGCTTGTTGACAATTTAAAAGAAAATATCTATAATGAAATAAAACTCATGTGTGGTGTCGGGCGACTATAGAATAGACCCACCCCCACCTCTTCGTGTGGGGGTCGTGTCGTGGCGACTAAGGGATTACAAAACGGCTACCACAAGCCCTGAGCAACTACAACACAATACTACACTATAACTTTGAAAGAGTGGAAGCGCCAGCCCGCTTGACCGACGTGGCGTTTTTAAGACCTTACACCCCTCATGCATCCTTACATCCTCACGATTGCATAGCATTGTTATGCTAATGATGTCTACCATCTGGTAATCTTTTCTAAAGATAACTCTAACTTTAAATATTCACTGAACATCCAAGCTATGAATTAGGGTTCTCTTACATTCGAGAAATCCTTTCATAATTAAAAACTCAGTGGTATGAGTCCAAATGTGAACTCACAACTATAAATATGGACTAAGTACGTAAGTACCCACTCAAAAATATTTAGACACCAAAAACTGTAAAATGGTAAAAGAGGACATCTTACTAATATTTAATTTAATAA
Organism: Sesia apiformis; assembly: GCA_914767545.1. Lineage (NCBI taxonomy): Eukaryota > Metazoa > Arthropoda > Insecta > Lepidoptera > Sesiidae > Sesia > Sesia apiformis. The sequence continues at coordinate 3,338,424 of OU611964.1, forward strand.
GTTTGTTTCTCAGTAACTACTGGACCGATTTTGACAAATATTTCACTTTTATAAAGATAAATTAATACAGATGGACATATGTTATGTTTGGGTTCGCCTAGGAAATCGTTGTACCGTGTGAGCGAAGCCAAGGCAGGTGGGAATATCATGTTGAATATGTTGACAGAAATTATGAAAATTCTGTTTCAGTAATCAAAGAGATTTTTTTTTTAAATATCGGTAGCTCACATGTTTCAGAATTTAAAGAAAATATTAGGAGCTTGTGTATTCACCAACACGCACTGGGCCCGCGAAGTGGATTGTGGATATGTTAAAAAGGCTGAGAAAAAATCTAAGAGAATTCTGCAAAACAAATAATATGTATAATCAAATGTAGAACACATTGTAATCAAATGTAGAAATCACATCAAATGTAGATACATTGTAGAAATAGTGTCACAAAAAGAATAAGATTACATGCGTAAGCAGGGCGACTAGGGCTGTCGATTGTCTGATTGAATCGTTCATTTATTTAAGTCGACCCAACTCAATTGTCATTTATCGGTCGCCAGAGCAGGACTGTTGTGCAACTATCATACCGGAAGGCCCACATTGGTCAGGATTATGAACAGCAGATAACCACACGTTGTAGAGCGCTTATTTTGTTCCATAAATACAAGTGACCATTAACGTTGCTGTTGAAAATTGAATAAGTACAAATAATGATTTAGATTAGTGATGAGTGAGGTTTGAGATATTGATAAAACAAACAAAGATTAAGTGGGAAATGAAAAAGTTGTAATTGATGCTACTTACCTGGATAGTGAAATGTAAAATGATAAAATGGGAGGTGTTAAGAGAAAAGTGTCTACAGATTATGGTGTAGAAACACACTGCTGCAAAAGACTGTCAATTTTTGCTTTGGTATGTGCAGTATTGTCGTTGTTAGTGCAAACTTTTAATTACGTAGAAAATAGAGAAGTTAAAGTAGTAGATATAGAAACGGAGAAATTAATGAAGAATATTCTGGAGGATGATTTGAATGGAAGAATTGAAGCTTATCTATCGGAGATAACAGGGACAACTTCGCATCGTCATAAAAGAGAAGCAAAGTTGGTGAGCAGATATTTCTTTTTTATTAACGAGATTTTTTATCAGTTAGTATTTAAACAGGAGCTTTTTTTGAATAACTGAAATAAATATGTTTAAATCGCCAAGAATGCCAACACCAAGTCGGCGAGGATTCCTATATCTTCGTTGTCACCAGATAATATAAACCTAATCGACCCTTAAATTCACTGTCCAATTAGTATTTTCTGTTGGTCATTTAAATATTTTTCGATTTTATCCTAATCATTCTTTCAGAGATTCATAAATCTTTAAAATATTTGCTCAGAAATCAATGAATTCCGGCAATTTGCATTTTTGAAACAAATTCTTTAAAAAATTACAAATGGGAACATGTTAATAAGCATGTTGCGTTGGTGCTATTCTCGAGCCGGCCGTCATCACAACCCCAAACGGCGGGTAGGTTTTATTTTATAGAAAAAAGGCGGCAGATGAGCATACAGTTCACCTGATGGTAAGTGGATACTGTCGTCCATAGACATCCGCGATAAATGCCAACATCAGTCCAGAATGACAAACGTTGGCACGCCCGCGGATGCGCTGCCTACCTTTGCAGATTAAGGAATGGATTGGGAGAAAGGGTTGGGGGAAAATGGGGAGGGATGGGATAGGAATGGGCTCTGGCATATCTCACTCACTACCGAAACACATACGTACATTGGAGAAATACGATAAAGTAGTAAATACAATACATTTCAAGGTAGTGTTCTGTGAGAGAGGGGTAACGTGGCCAGTCGAGTGGGCCGAGCGGCTGTGGAAATGCAGAATGCACTCTCCCCCTACAGAACTGGTGTCGTAGATGGTGACTAAGGGATAACAAAGCCGCTACCACAAGCGCTGAGGAACCCACCACCTCTAAAGAGTGGACTCGCCAAGCCGCTTGGGCAGCATGGCGTTTTAAGGCCATAATTCATCCCTCATGCACAAGACAACCTGCATGCCCATGTCCAGAAGAGCAGTTATAGTACAGTTCATACTCCACACGCTTACCTGACTGCCACTCACCCCCACATCTACAGTATACATCCCCCATACTGACATTTCCAGAAACCATCTCCTATACAAGAAGACAACACAGTAGCTCCACATGTGGAGTTCTTCAACCCTAAAATGCGACCCGAGTTAGAGGAGAAGGACGCTGCAGAAATGCGCAAAACAGGCGCCAAGGGTCCCGCGCCGGGTGGAGACACCTGGGTCTGGTTGACCAGCTACTCTAGGGTTCCCGTGAGTTGTAGTATTATAACGAAAAATTTGGGGACACATCGCATCTACAAGTTATCATTAAAGTTGGGGACACATCGCATCTACAAGTTATCATTAAAGTTGGGGACACATCGCATCTACAAGTTATCATTAAAGTTGGGGACACATGGCATCTACAAGTTATCATTAAAGTTGGGGACACATCGCTTCTACAAGTTATCGTTAAAGTTGGGGACACATCGCATCTACAAGTTATCACTAAAGTTGGGGACACATCGCATCTACAAGTTATCATTAAAGTTGGGGACACATCGCATCTACAAGTTATCATTAAAGTTGGGGACACATGGCATCTACAAGTTATCATTAAAGTTGGGGACACATCGCTTCTACAAGTTATCGTTAAAGTTGGGGACACATCGCATCTACAAGTTATCATTAAAGTTGGGGACACATCGCATCTACAAGTTATCATTAAAGTTGGGGACACATCGCATCTACAAGTTATCATTAAAGTTGGGGACACATCGCATCTACAAGTTATCACTAAAGTTGGGGACACATCGCATCTACAAGTTATCATTAAAGTTGGGGACACATCGCATCTACAAGTTATCATTAAAGTTGGGGACACATCGCATCTACAAGTTATCATTAAAGTTGGGGACACATCGCATCTGCAACTTGTCATTGAAGTAACGCAAAAGCTTAATTTTCATATACAAGTTATTACAATATTATTTTTCATACTTTTTTCTTCATTTCTAGTACATCTTTTATGCTATACACGTTGACCGCGCCGCGCTATCTCACCGGCGCACTATGGAATATACCGGTACAGAGGCTAATTGAAAATAAATTTTAAAATATTTGATTTGAAATATAATACTTTTTTTTGTACAATATAAATACTGAACCTTTCCAATAGGGGAGAATTTTGTACATTCAAGGTCATTTAGTACACTAATAAAGCTTCTAAACATGCCGTTTCGTCAAAGAACAATATTCGAATATATTTGTAACATAAATATAACTTTATTTAACCTTTTTTTCTACTATTTTTGCACACATCAATAACTTTGACTAAGCTTTCAAGCGTTATCAAAGCTTGCCGAAGTTCTGGAAATGACGTTAATTTATTGGTCATATATTCAAACAATACATACATATGTAAAAATCAGCTGCCGATCGGTGCAACTCTGGTTGCCAGATATAAAAGTCCCACGCATGCCGCACACCGCAAAGATAATCATTAGGGAGGTAGGTGGTGGCAGAAATATCCATTTAAATTATTCTATAAGCAAACGTCCTGTATGGCGATTTTGCGTGAGATTTTTATTCGTTGATAAGATAACACTATTTATCAATTATATTCATTTATAAAGTAATTGTGGGTTCCGTTAATGACAAGCAGCTGTTTTGATTGCATGTTTAGGTAACTGAAAATAAGAACCGCAGTCTCCGCGGTCCCATTTTCACACATTGAAAGTTGCTAAGGTAATATTACATAAAGTAGTACGTCGAACATTGGCCATCCAAAAAAATATAGTATAAATATCAGTTCGGTTCTACTGAATTTCGTGCGGAATAAATCGAATTAGTTTTGAAAATGGGCGATGAATTGAAATCTAAACGCGATGATTAGAACTTGCATCCTTTGAGGATACTTTTTTTTTATGGACGAACGCAGCAGACGAGCATATAGTCCACCTGACGGATGCGCTGCCTACCTTTGCAGATTAAGGAATGGATTGCGAGAAATGGTTGAAAAAACGGGGAGGGATAGGCTAGGATAGGATCCGAAACACGTACGTACATTGGGGAAATACGATAAAGTTGAAAATGCAGTACATTTCAAGGTAGTCTTCTGTGAGGAAGGGGTAACATGGCCAGTCGAGTGCACTCAGCGGCTGTAGGAATGCAGCATGCAGTCTCCCCCTACAAGTTCCCTACCCTACAATTGCAATTTAAATGTACATCGATACAATTTACATCGATAGCGCGAAAAGTATTATATCTGTGAAGCAATTTATTGAAGGCAATTATCAGTGTTCTGAAATGTACTACATTATAAGTGTTATTATACTAAGTGTTCTGTAGATTACATTATAAATGAATAAATACCCGATGGCAAAAGGCCCACAGAAATAAGGAGAAATATCCGAGCTCGAATATATTATGGTTAGATGGAGAATTTACTGTGAAGTTTTTATCTACGGAAGAACCGTCTACATCGATAGGAAGACGTGCTAGACCATGTGTTATGAAGATTTGTCTGATTCAAGTATGAGGCGCTAAAATACTGGCCTATTTAATAACGCTGGTCTTGACCGTGTCTTTGACGCTTATAAGCAAGGCTTACGTACGATCCATTGGGGAAGGAAATGAGGCATCTGTTATCGACTTAATAAGATCTAAATCGAAAGAAACTTAACTAGAGCGCCCGGTCATTACCCTCTCTCTAGTGAGTAATGAGCGTTACGAACGTTTTAGATAGATCAACAAAACTTTAGATGTTTGTTATGTTGTTATACTTTTGATAATTTTATTTTTCGCTGGATCGGGGTTATTATATTTTAAATTAGTTCACATATTTTGAGTTATTTCACCGACACGTTGTTTATCAAAATAAAAAAAATAAAAAGGATACGTATTGTTTGTTGATAAGAAGTTTAAAAGAAGGGAAAAAATATATATTTTTCATATATGAATAGTAAATTAGTTTTGATGATCTAGGACTTTTAAAAACAAATCTAAAAATCGTTTTGATCGATTGAATTTAGATGTAAACATATTTTCATTACAGTACAAAGTCGTACAAGGATTCTGCAAAGCTACTCAAGACTACTGCCCTCCCGGCGTCCAAGGGCCGAAAGGCCCAACTGGGAGTCCAGGTCCAAAGGGCGACAGAGGGGAACCTGGGGCTCCTGGCACTGCAGGACAAGCTGGTGCGAGAGGACCAGTAGGACCGCCTGGACCTAAAGGTAATTTTTGGGATAGAATTAAGTGATACCAATACCTAGGGTTATATGATTGGAGTTTAACAGTTCAACTTCCTCAACAGTCAACTTTATTTTGGTACCTACCATATTTTAGTTTACCATGAGCCTATGTCTCTCCGCTGCTGAATATAGGCCTTTCCCAAGGCCAGCCACCACCAGCGAATTTTAAGTCGTCAAATCTTTAAGTCGTCAGTCCACTGGCCGGAGGGCGTCCCATACTGCTCTTCCCGGTACGTGGCCATGAAGCCATGATCATTCGAGGACAGATGAGTCCATCGGTTATCAGTTCTGTAACAAATATTGCCACTTTAGCGTGCTGATTCTACGAGCTATGGTAGTGACTTTAGTTTGACGAATCTCTTCGTTTCGGCTTCAAACCCACAGAAAAACTCGGTGCATAGCTCTCTCCATAGCTCACTCAGTAACTTGAACTTACGGATCAGGTCTACCGTTAGACCTGATCCGTAAGTTTTATTACTTGTTACTACTACTGTACTAATATTATAAAATCAACGATTTATACTATAATTGTTATTTTCCTATTCATTCATGGATCATCCTTAACTTAATTGATGACGTTATCTTATCAAATGGACTTCATTATCGTCTCAATAACAACAATAATTTCCTTATTTCTGACTATATCCATAGATTTGTTTGTAAGTGAAATTTACACTAATGTTAGTGGTTAAAATTAACTTATACCGAAGACCAGATTCATCCATGGTCTGCATGGAACAGTCAGCCTTGGCCACAGTCGTCTTTAGAATGTTATTGCCGCTCCGCCTCATCTCATTTGAAACTCATCTGTGCACTCCTCCGCAAACATGGTTGATGCGCTTCAAAAGCGGGAGAGCCGTAGTAACATCCTGAATATCTGGCAAAATATAATAAAAAATAAGATGCCTTTTAAAAAATAAATAACGTTACAATGCTAATAATGTTAAAAAAAAAAATAATGTTACATTTCTTTTATATTTTCAAGGTGAACGTGGCTTTCCGGGTAACGCTGGCCTCGATGGTAGAGACGGCGTACCAGGCGAACCTGGTTTGGATGGTATGTCTGGGAGGAATGGGGCCGATGGTGCTCCGGGCAAGGATGGACGAGATGGTATACCGGGTAAAGATGGCAGTCCGGGGAAGAACGGGAAGGATGGGAAAGATGGTATGTACAATAATCTGAACGCTTTCTTCATGTATGAGGTTCACAATTTATCGTCACTAACATCCGGAAAGCTCCAAACAAATTCATACTTTTTTCCATTTTTAATTTTGTCAGCGACATGGTCTTATGTCATCTGTTTCTGTTGATACAGTATTGTATGTATATTTGTGCATATATATACCTTACTATCTCATTTGAGATATTCGAATTGAACCTCTCTGTTCAGGCGAAAGGCTGAAAATGGCTTGTACAAGATGCATTAAAGCATTGAGGTCGCTTTTTGTAAGATAATATACAAGGTATACAATAAATCAATTTGAAACAAATCTAGAAACAATTTCTTTACGTAGGTAGGCCAGGTGCTCCAGGACCCCCTGGTCTCCGTGGTCCCAAAGGGGATCGGGGTCCAATTGGTCCTAAAGGCCAGCGTGGTAACGACGGTCGCGACGGTGCTCCGGGTCGACCTGGACTGTCCATGTATAACTATACTAAGGAGAAGGAGCTGTTTATACCGCCAACTTTTGCTCGTAAGTATACCGATTAGGTAGCGTTTTAATTCTAATGCGACGTTACTCACGGCAAGTAACTCGTCGCGTAACTCGCGGCAACATTGTTACGCATGTATATTGACTTAGGATTTAAGGATACAATGCAAGTACATACTTTGACGTCACATCTCCTTTTAGGAGAAACTGCACACTGAGGCGCACGCATGAATGTATTTTTGGCCCTGATAAGGGCCTTTTCGCCTGTAGTACACGAGAGATGTACTACATGAATGATGTGTTAGCCAGCTCATTTGGAACTGGTGTAGGTTTTTAACTGAATTACCTAACGTGTAACTAAAAAGAGTATACTTCTGTTATAAAGATGTAATCTTTGATTCTATCGCCTCTTCCATTACACACCATCGACACAAGGGCTCCACCGACACCAGCATTCGGCAGTTGAACATCTACACAATCATATTATTATGCCAACCTAGAGCTATATTTTTCACTCGAACAATTGAAAAACACAGAAAAGCCCACTAAAGTCTAAAACAATTTTTTTCCCTCACATTATCACCAAAGCTAAATACTCTAGCGAATCGAAAAATTCTAGGTTTACAGTGGTTTCCAAAATGTTTTTCAGAGGATCAGACCCGCGTGATAGTACGTGAAGGAGACACACTTCGCATCAGTTGCAATCCGAATGGTCGACCAGAACCGACCGTGGAGTGGCGAAGATTTGACGGCACAGCTGTTATACAGGTTGCGAAACATTAGAAACGCTTTATCACATCACTAACTGATGCCTTTGACTTCGTTAGCTTGATTGCCGTGGAAACTCTATAATTTATCTGGATTAAAAGTACTCTAAATGTTGACTATAAGTTTCATTAAAATCCATATAGTGGTTTTTGCTAGATTTGCGTTCAGACAGACTGTCAGATAAAAATTCAAAACGTTGTTGTTTTGGACGCTGTATCATTAATAATGTATACAGCAATGATTTTTTTCGAGAAATATTTAACGTGCAGACTCAGCTTTGTTACCATTTTATTATATGTATAGATGACAGGTATACTCGTAAGTTCATAAATACAGGGTGTAACTGAACTTTTGCGAAGGCTATATATAATCTATGATTCTCTTCATGATACTGAGTTGTGGGAGATTACGAATTGATTTTGCAAAAAAAAACATTTGTTGTATTAAACTATAAATATATATTTATGTTTTAAATATAAACAGTTACACACGAGTACAATGTGTATGTGCTACTGAAGTACCTAACGCTAAACACGTCAAGTAATTTAAAATATATTTAATAAAACTGTTCCAGGGAAAAATAAAAATGTTTCAGAGAATAAATGTAAGTAAATGTAACGTGTAAAGTTTCGTTGTGCTTTAGAAAACGTTCGTAGCACTCGTTACTCAGTGCATTGGGTAATGTGCAAGTTGCAAGTAGAATGCAAGATATAGTACGTACTAGAAATGAACAATAACTTACGAAAATAAAACCAATTGTGAAAACTATTTCCACTCTACTCTACTCTCGTACTAAACACACTAATGATTATGCGTTCTAACATTACATTTTAACTTTCTCAATAAATAATCTCTTTGTAAATGTTCAGGGCTCGTGGCGCGACGCCTCCGTGAGTGGCCACGCATTGAACATCCCGAACGTGTCACGTTGGCATACTGGAAAATACGTTTGTTTGGCCAATAATGGCATGTTACCGTCCGCCAATCAGACCACCGATGTTGAGATCCACTGTGAGTATCACACCGTTCATCACAATCAAACTATTACCTATTTTTAATCAGTCGGCGTCTTCGGAATTCAGATAGAAAATCGAACAATACAATACAATAAAAGGTGAAAGGTCAGGCGCTTGATTGGTGAGGAATAATTAAAAGTCACATACAGATGGTACTTGATTGATACGTTTAAATAATGTTCAAAGTATTATTACGCTATTAGTTACATTAAACATAACATATGCACAAGCAATGAGCGGCCTCGTCACTAATAGTGATCTCTTCCAGATAACCAATAGGCAGTAAAATGACTTAGACGAAGAGGTATGTCAATAAAGTAACACAGAATACCTACATGATATTATGTAGGTATTCTGTACACTAGTACCAGTATTCTGTACATGATAATACGAAATATATACATACATAACATACACATGAATGAAGTAGAAAGAAAAAGTATTTAGTATAAAAAATTACAATATATTAAAGAGAAAAGATATGCTTTGACAAGTTTCATTAAAAGTAGCAAGCGACTGAGAACATATAATATGTTATGATAATTTATTCTGTCATCTAAAGAGAAAAAAAATGATTTTTTTGACGAAAATATTAGAAGACATAATAAATTGATCGGAAGTAAAAAAGAAATTAATATTAATTTTTGTGACAATCAGCGCCACAAAACCAAACCATATATCCAACCATTTTCATATAGTAACAAAATATATATTGCACCAAGTTATAATGTATATATATACGGTATATATATAATTAATATGAATATACATTAAATAAAAATAAGACAAAGGTCTTTTACATATTTTTTTCTTTTCAGTTAGTCCATATATACGAGTTCAAAACAATATTGTCTACATATTCAACAAGACCGCTAAAATAGAGTGTGAAGTAAGTAGAGTATTTATCACTAACTTTTACCTTCATGTGAAGAAGTATTGTATACCATAAAAATATGAAGTATACAAAGGAGGTGGAGAGTGGACGCTGCAATCCTACAGCCGCTGGGCACACTCGACAGGCAAATTACTAGTCTCTCAGAAGATTACCCTAAAATTTACTGCCTTTCCCAATTAATCCTATTTCTCCAATGTCTACATACCTACGTGTTTGTCATTTGGAACTGATGTTGGCATATATCACGCATGTCGCAGGGCAACAGTATCCACTTACCACCAGATGGATTGTATACTCGTCTAGCGATTTCTTTATATTAAAAATAAAATTAAACAGATTTCTTATTTCTGAAAATATTTTCATAATTGTAGGTACAAGCCTGGCCAGAGCCAGTCCTAGCTTGGGAGAGCGAAGGCGTTACCCTCGAAGGGTCCCGGTATCGAACTGAGGTGTCGGAAACAGAACAGCCGTGGAGGTGGATCATGCGACTAGAGATACCAGGAGTGAGGGATCATGATGTGAGGCAGTATAGCTGCGTGGCCAAGAATGAGCTGAACAATCAGACGGTTAAAGGACACATTAGGCTGATGTGTAAGTAATATCTTACAGAAATGGGCAAAGTAAAAGGCTCACCAAATTTGACATGTCACAATATTGACATTTGACAAATATCTTGCTTGTGCGAGCAATTGTGCATGATTTGTAATATTTTGTTTGCGTGATAACGCCTACCAGAACACCGTATGTTTTATAATACACATGTTTTTCGGGAATCCGAAACTCCAACCAATCCCTCCACCTCCCATTATTCTACCAAGCTTGCCGTTATTCGAACTGAATCACGAACGGAGAACTCCGTACTTGCGTGGGCTCTTTCTTGACTACAAATTCTTATACAGTTCCTTCCTTTTCGTCAATTCTCTTTCTGGGGATAGACGACACATATTACGCCTCTGGTGCCGACAAAGAAAGTTGTCATAAATAATGAAACATAAAGAATACTGAATCCTTACTGAAATAAATTAATAATGATAATATTCGTTACTGAACTAAATTCAAGTTGAATCTGTTTCGTTACTACTAACAAGAAAATTCCTCTCCAGATCCCGGTCCTCATCAGAATGTGCAGATCCAGCAGCCTATGGAGTTTGGCTCTCGACCACCGACTCTGACCTCCTATGAGGAGCTGTGTCAGGTACAACACTGCCCATCCTGTCCACGATGCGACCGAGCGCACCTGCTGATAACTACTATGAACACGACTAGCGGATATAAACCCAGGAGAAATACCAGTAAGTAACAATTGTTAGCACAAAAAGGTAAGAGGATTCCTGACGATAACGTTCAACGCATAAAATGTCCAGTATCAGAATTACGTCCAAGTCATTGAAACTTCTAAACTTGAAACTTCCAAATCTTGAAACATCCAAGTCATAGAAAAGTTCAGACCATATTTTGAAAATGTGATAACTATTTGTTAGTCGCCACCCTCTAGAGGGAATTAAACTAAGCATAAAGATTTTTTTACTAATTTAAATTTATTTTTTGTAAATTAAATTATTAACTATTTAATTAATTTTTTAAATATATTTTTAGTGGTAAACAGAAAGGATTTTTTTTTTTTTATTATTGATAAAATATAAAATACGAGTACTTTCAAAATAATATAATCAATTTGCGGCCTAGACATTTAACAATCCGAATGCATAACGACTTTACCATTTTAACAATCTGGACAACTGGACATTTTACTACTAAGTAAGATGTTACCCACCGGAGTCCACGAGAGTCTAATAATATTTCTTGTACAGGATTAATAGTAGACAAGACAAGTCACAAATGTACATGTGGATTGTAACATTTGTTCCAATAGCTCATACTTTATAACCTCTGTATTTTTATATCTGTATGTATATCATTCTATATATCATTTCACTTGTATTTCATTATATACAGATATAAAAATGCAGAGGTTATAAAGTATGAACTATTGGAACAAATGTTACAGGATGTGAATTTTAAAACCACTCGGCATGTTCACTAGTGTAGTTCCCTAATGGGAAATATGCTGTCAACCTTTCATTACAAATGTTTATAATTTCTTACAAACTTACTTTTCATCTATTTCAGACTGTCAGCTATACGCCATCGGTAAGCCTGTATATCATCGATACAAAGAGGAAAATTTCGGAGCCTGGCTCAGGGACTCCAATGCTAGTGAAGCTCAGGTAGGATTTCTATAGTTCATGTAACATCGATTTATATTTCCTTTGTTGCCATAGAAATTGAAGTTGGGAGTAAATAATGTTAGTGCTTTTTAAGACCAATTTAAATTGTTATAACACTGGGACTAACCATGACCATACCACGACTAAAGGTATATAAATACCATCACTAACAAGTTCTCGATTGACCTTTATAAGATTGTGAGTAATAACTCCATCCTATACCATTTAAGTGGAGATGTGATAATTATCACTAACTCCGTGGCGAAGGAAAACATCACGAGGAAATCCGTGTACTGCAGAATTAAGAAAAATTGCGCGTGTGAATATTCTCCAATCTGGACTCGGCCAGTATAATACGTCATAAACGTGGTAGACGAAATGAAGCCCGTGCTCTGCGGGGAGATATATCTTAGCAGAGCAGATAACAATATACCATACCGTCAGCCTATATCTCTCCGCTGCCACTTTTCTCATTCCAATCGTCGTTCCAATTGGACGGAGGGCGTCTCACGCTGCACTTCCCGGTACGTAATCTCCATTCAAGGACTCGTCTACCCCATCGGTCTTCCTTATACCACTACAGATGACAATATTATTGAATAGAATACGTAGTTGTAGTAAATAAGCCAGAGTGGATATATAGCAGTGGTTGACTGCTATATATCCACTCTTATAAATAACGTATAAATATATATAAAATATTCCAGTATTAATATATTAATTAATTAATTAATTTAAATTAGTATAAATATATATATTATATATAAAATATATATAAAACACATATAAAATAACTAAACGATTTATTATTCCAGAGAGAAAAGCTATGGACTACACAAGAGAACGATGTGGAAAGACTGCGGGAGTATAGAAACAAAGCCAGCTTCAAGGCCGACCACGTCGATGAGTTTCACAAACTACAAAAACCTTTCTTTGTAAGAACATGAACTGTTCAACTTCCTAAATTACTTTAATACTTGAAAATCAACAAAGAAAATACAATAGCAGTAGCTTCTACCTCTTACTGTTGCTTTTATCATTCAGCTAGTAGGTACCAAAGAATAAAATGCTCATGGTTTTAAACACAGACATATGTACATAGCTAACGCAAATTTGCGAATTTGTATGGACACCAAGCGTGTCACTTATTGTGTATCTTATAAATAATTAAGCCTTTATTCTTCTGACTTCTAGTTGTTTGTACATTTTCAATTATATTTGACATCAATTGGGCACCATTCCACTACTCTCTTTATCCATTTTCCTGTTCCATCTCTCCTCATATGTCCTGTCCAACGCCATTTTTACTGCCTTATTTTTGTTATTATTTTAGTGATTTTTGTTTTATTTTGAATATTTGATATTATACATTGATCTTTCCGTTATATATTCATCATACTTCTTTGTATAGAATTTAGACACCGTGTTTAGCATCCATACGTCAGACATGGAAGGATGCATGTGTGATATAGTTTTCTTTTTCCGACTATTGATATATCTTTATTTTTCTTAACATTTCCAGTATCTTTCTTTCATTCCATTTCGTTTCTCATTAATTCAGTTGATGATATTAATTATGCTAAATATATATATTCATCTACATATTTGATTTCATTATCTACTATTATTTTTTTCTTTATTTTTATTGGTCTTATTTTTGTTTTGCCGGAATTTATAGTTAATCCTACTTTCCTCTACTAACAGTTGAAGCATTGTCTGTAATGACACGAAATCATCAGCAAATATAACAATATAACAATGTCATCGGCAAACCTTAGGTGGCTTAGCCGGATACCATTTATGTTTTATCCGCATTTGTTCCAAACCAAAATTCTAAATACATGTTCTAGAATTGCTGCAAACAGTTGGGGGGATAGTGGATCTCCTTGTCTCACACCTTTGCTGACTTTCAATTCCTCTCCTCCTCCTTTGAAAATAAGTGACAGGCTTAGTTTCCATACGAATTCACGAACATGTGTTACCTAACTAAATATGTATATGGTTAAAACCTTTAGCATCTTCTTCTCTGGTAGTAGACTGTGTTGCTACTGTGTGCTCCTACTGTTGATAGCAAGTCATTGGGCTTACTAGCAACATTAGGAGCTTAGCACCAATTTCGGGACACGCAGCAATGGATAGCTTGTGATATCTCCCCTCTATATTTGTGGTTTTAACTGAATAAGATAACTAAGCGCCATTTTTGTTGAAATTTTTCTACAATCATTAATGCGAAAGGCAATCGTCGGAAGAATTATATGTATCCATAAGTTGTTTTTATGGCCCATGTATGTGTATGCTTTCAGGGTAATGGGCACGTGGTCTACAGCGGCTCCTTCTTCTATCAAGCTAACGAGTCCGGCCACCCGGGCGACATCATCCGGTACGACCTGACGCAGAGCCGGATCAAGTCTGTCCATCTGCCGTTCGCTGATGGTCGATTGTACACTGCTCAGCATAATCAGGTTGAGTGACGTTCTCAACAAGATTTTTTTTTATACGAGGTCCTTATCTATGAAATTGCCGTCTTATATGGGAAAATTCCATAATACTTTTTTGTATGAAAATTATACAGGGTTACTGGTGAATAGAACAGTTCCTTTTAGGGGGTGTAACAAATTATTTTTTACTATTATATACCCTGGCCAAAAAGATATTATTGATTTTGTATTTTTCTCAAAAAAGAACAAAGAAGAATGAAAGAAATTGTTCAAAAGAACTCTGAATGGGATTCTGCAAGGTCGGCAGCGCACTCGCACCCCCCTGGTGTCGCAGGTGTCCATAGGCTACGGTGACCACTTACCACCTTGTGGACTGCCCGCCCTTCTCTCTTGTATTCTGTATAACAACTCTTCTATAAAAAAATGTAACTTTGCTCACTTTACACTTATTTACTTTACAACGGTTATTATTTTATATTTTCCAGGTTGATTTCAGTGCTGACGACAATGGTCTTTGGGCTATCTACTCCATTGAAGGTTCCAACAATACGGCTGTTGCTAAGGTAAAAAAACCTTAGGGTAATATATCTTCTTTATGACCGCTTTGACAAACCAACAAATTTACAATTCAATTCACAAACAATTAATTTGCAGCTCAATTTCGACCCCAACAAGGATGACTTGATCATCGAGTACATTTGGAATATATCACTCAGTCAGAGACAAGTAAGTTGGATTCCTTTCAATTCTAAAAATGCATTTGTTCGTGCAAGGAATGTTCAATACCTCACCAACAGTGATTCTGTTTTCGTTGGCTTTAATATCTTTGTCGAGGCAAGGGCAAGTCCAAAATAAATAGTGATACCACTTATCTTGCCACGCCCTTGAGCCCAAGAACAGCTACCACTCCTGGAAGTCATAATAAACGCTAATCAAGGTGGTAGTTGAATGAGAAGAAGTGAATATCTGGTATTTTTTGTTTTCTAAATTTCGAATTCGCTCCAAGCGTCAAAGGCTCTGCCCGTTCAGCCTGAAGACTTTAGCGTAGTTCAGTATGTAAGTCCTTACGGATCAAAAGATAGATAGCAAAGAAAGATAGAAAGAAAAACATAAAATTTAACACATAGCATGGATTTTATGTGGTATCCGCCGGAATACCGACAACAGGTGGGGTAGACGAATTCTTGGATGGAGATCTCGTGCCCAAAAGCGCAGCGTGGGACGCCCTCCGTCCAGGTGCACCGACGAATTGAAGAAGTTTGCTAGTGATGGCCAGATGAGAAGAGTGGAAAACCATGTGTGGCGGCGAGCCTTGGGAGAGGCCTATATTCAGCAGTGGAGAGATATAGGCTGGTGGTGTTGTATTGTTATTGAAATCTAAACAGCTCAAACATACACAAGTAAACGGCATTGCTAAAATGTAAGGCCTAAGTTATTTTATTACATTAAAACCTGTTACAGGTGGGAGAGATGTTCATAGTTTGTGGCGTGCTGTATGCGCTAGACTCGGCGACGGACAGAGAGAGCAAAGTCAGCGTCGCTATAGATCTGTACCTGAACAAGCCGGTGGAAGTCTCACTGCAGTTCACCAACCCGTTCAGGAAGACCACACAGCTGGGATACGATCATATGCATAAGGTCTTTTAATTCTAATTTATTAAAAAGAAAGTGGCCGACTTTCTTGGTAAGTGGATATAGTCGCCCTGCGACATTAGAAGATTGACCATTTATACACCGTGTGAAAATCAATAAAATAATTAAAATTGACTAATTCTTCAAAAGATTGGTGCTATTTAATAAGCATTAGATTTAATGATTCATATTGCTTTTTTTTCTCTGCCCTTATAATTAAATGTTTTTGTTCAATTTTGGATGTACTTTTGTATTTGGATGTATTTGGGTGTATTTGGATGTATTTTGGATGTTCAGTTCTGTGTTGTGCGCTGGCTGGTCGCACTCGACTGGCCTCGTTACCCTTCCCTCACAGAAGACTTTTTTTATATAGAAAAAAGGCCGCAGACGAGCATACAGTCCACCTGATGGTAAGTGGATACTGTCGCCCATAGACATGCCCCCGCGATACATGCCAACATCAGTCCAGAATGACAAACGTTGGCATGCCCCCGGATGCGCTGCCTACTTTGCAGATTAAGGAATAAATTTCGAAAATGGGGAGAGAGAGGATGGGATGGGAATGGGCTCTGTCATATCTCACTCACTACCAAAACACCTGAAATGCAGTACATTTCAAGGTAGTCTTCTGTGAGAGAGGGGTAACGTGGCCAGTCGAGCGCGCCCAGCGGCTATTGAAATGCAGCATGCACTCTCCCCTAGAACGTTCTGCATTTCCCACTTCATCCTATTCCCCAATGTACGTACGTGTTTCGGTACTGAGTAAGATATGCCAAAGCCCATTCCCATTCCAGCCTATCCTGTCTCTCCCTATTTTCTCAACCCTTTCTCCAAATCCATTCCTATATCTCGAAAGATAGGCAGCGCATCCGGGGGCGTGCCAAGATTTGTCATTCTGAAGTAACATTGGCATACATCGCGGGTTCACTGATAGGCAACAGTATCCACTTACCACTAGGTAAGCTCGTCTACCGCCTCCTTCCTAAAAAAATAAAAAAGTATGTATTATAATGGTGTATGTATGTATATCTAGATATCTATGTATATCTAGATTATATGTGTTATTATAAATAAATAGACACGTATAAAATAATAAATAGGTGCAATTTTAGTTTAAATACATACCTACTAATACAGTAGACCCCTGTAATCTTTCAAACGTTTTGCAGGGCAGTGGCGAATTATCATTTTTTCCGGACCAAGTCTTTTATGTTGACCTCAGCTTCGCCGTGATTTGGGTGTCGGATTACAAGGTACTCTGCCGGATTAGTAGGTGACCGGATTACCGGGGGTCTTCTTCTTCTTCCTTTCAGCCCTTGGACGTCCACTGCTGGACATAGGCCTCCCCCATTGTCCGCCATTTAGACCTATCGGCAGCGACCTGCATCCAGCGGGTGCCCGCAACCTTTATGAGGTCGTCTGTCCATCTAGCAGATGGACGTCCTCGGCTTCGTCCGCCGGTACGTGGTCTCCATTCGAGAACCCGTCTGCCCCATCGGCCATCGGTTCTTCGAGCTATGTGCCCTGCCCACTGCCACTTCAGCTTGCTAACCCGAGAGGCTAGCACTATATACTACTATATAGGAATGTATTAAAACTTAAACTAAAACTGTACCTGCATTTTATTTTCTGTTTGATCTGATGGCTGCTCGTAGAGAATACCGTACAACATTAAATCCGCCATTTGTACACGCCAAATACTTGTACAATGAAGTACTTAAATTAAATTTAAAATAATGAAATCTGTTTCTCAGGAACTCTACTCGTGGGACCGCGGCAACCAGCTCACTTACCCAGTACGGTACAACGAATTGCCAGGACCATAACAGAACATAAACCGTTTTTATGTAAAACATATTTTGAATAAATAAAATGTAACAACTTGGTATCTATGCATTTTCTTTCTGGTGGGTTTCTGTCAAAATCAGACAAAAGTCGGGGGCTCGTTCTGAACCATAATGACAAAGTCGCCAAAGTCTCATAATGACAAAGTCTCATAGTGTCAGTCCCATCATACCAAAGTATCATAATGCCAAAAGTAGCATAATGAAAAAGTCTCATAACGCCAGTCGCATAATGCCAGTCTCAATGTCAAAGTCTCATCATGCCAAAGTATCACAATGCCAAAAATCTAATATCAAAGTCGCATAGTGTCAGAGTCATATATATATTTATTTACTCGTAGTAACTTTGAAGTTATGACCGTATTTTGTTAACACGTTCCCAGCGGCACTGATTTATCTGTACTTTCCATTACTGCGTTACGAGACGTTTGAAACCTCGTTCTGAACCAGAGGTTGTAGCGGCACGAGGCTTAGTAAACCCCACCGCCCACAGGAGACAAAAATCCTTTTTTTGGCGCCAAATAAGGCGAATTGTACGGTTTTTGTCGCGATTATTATTATCAATGAGTTGATTAACCTAAATTTGCCGCCGCCTGTGGGCAGATTATTTAGTTTAGATTCTATAGGTAAAATAAAATGTGGGGTCTTATGTACCCCATACCGCACTGAAAAAGGGCAGTTTTTCATATTGTTTAGTGATGGGAAAAAAAAAAATATCGATTTTATTTAATTGTACTTATGGATGCTTTTTATTAAAACAGGTCAAACAATAATATTTTTTGCAACCGATACATTCTGTGAGAATTTTCTTTGCTTTTTTGTCAGCCTCACGACTTGATAAGAAGGTGCGAAGCTTTTTGTAGCATCCTACACATCTCCTCTTCTTTGATCCTTTTTCGAGATGATGTGGATTGTTTGGAGTGGGTTCTGAAAATAAAAAAACTGATTGTGTATTTTTGAAGCGGGTTGATTAGGTGTATGTATTTATACACCACATTTTAAATATACATAGCTGGAATTTATTTATTATATTCCTACATAATTATTTCACTTAGACTGAGTATAATTTGTAAATATTGATTGGAAACTTACCTGTTTTTCAAATATCGGTAATTTTGAATTAGATTTACCACCCAATTCCTCTTCATCATCAATAATATTATTAATTAACTTTCTTCGGCAACGTTTCGACATCTTATTATATCGTCGCGGGCGCAGCGTTCAACGTTTTGCTCAACACTAACCGCGTGAAGCTAGCGTAGGGTGCGGTACGAGGTGTGCGGGGGTACGAGGTGTTCGCAACCTCGTAACGCACTGTATTAAACTTTTATTTATTCAGTGCGGTACGAGGCCTAAAAAATCCGGTATTAAGGTAGGTATACCAAAAAACTCGGCATCAATAGCACATCTCAGATATATAGTTATCTCTTTCCTAGACTGAACCAGACGGAAGTTACGCCTCTCGCACGACAGAGAAGTTTAAGTTTTTCCTTACCGCTATAAAGACGAGACACGGACGAGGTGTTTCAAGCCTCGTTTCGCACTCATCGTGTTAATAGACCGTATTTTTTAGTTTCATAATACTATTTTAGTCCAATTGACTACACGTCCATTAGTCATGAAATGGACATGGAATAACACACTAATTGATTGCGAACTCCCGAACAATTTGGTAACAGTGCTGTGCACTCTGCAATCTGCTAAGCTGTCATCTTTCGATGATCTATAACTAAGCTACAGATTAAATTAGTACACATGTTTCTTTTTGAGATGATAGAGCGTGACTTAATATTTTCTTAGGTTTTCGCGATTACTATACATAACAATTAAACAACTTTGAACGGTTTAAATCGCGTATATTTAACATTATTTATATCCCGACGTTTCGAACACTTTGCAGTGGACGTAGTCACGGGGTGACTGCGTGTTGTGTATATTTAACACTTGTGTATATTTAACTCAAAATTCAACCTTTTCAAGTTAGAAGTCTATTTAATATCAGTTGTAGCAAAAAAAAAGTGCTACAATCCAAAAAAATAAATATATAATTTATAATATATATAGTATATCATACCCTGAGGCCGTCTCTCGCACCCCCTTATAGGGAGGCGGAGGAAACAATTCCGGGATTTCTCCCTTAATGTGGTTTCGCCTCTGTCCGTTAATACGGACAGGTCCTTGGGGTGACCCTATTGGGTCTTTGGTAGTTTATCCTTGATAGGGATTATTTGAGGCTTCGTTTCTAGCTCCCGCCCCTTTTGGGCGGCGGTGTCTTAAGAAGCCCCGACGTTTGACTCGTCCGCAGGCGTGATCAGGTCGCGTGGGAAGGCCTTGCCATCGGGCGGCCGCGCGTACAGCGGCGCCAGCCCTCTGATGTGCTATGCGCGATGCATCAGCGCGGGCGAACATAGTTGTGGCAAGGCGGCCGATGAATTCAGTCAGGCTCTCCATGTGTAGGTCCCTCTGGATCTTGGCGTTCCTCACGCAGCGTGGGGCACCGACGATGGTACGCAGGGTAAGGGATTGCTGCGCTTGCAGGGCTTGTCTGTTAGTTTTCTGCACCAGAGCGTACCATGCCGGTGCAGCATACGTGAGGCGGGGTCTCAGGTATGTTTTGTAGACACCGAGCCTCACATGTAGAGGGAGTCGTGAGGAGAGCACTGGGCGGAGATGGTACCCCGCGCGACTCTTTGCGAGGCGATCGTCTTCTGTATGTGGGGCTTCATCGTGAGGGAGCGGTCGATGGTCACGCCCAGGTATTTCACTGTAGGTGACCAGTCGACGTCCTCTCCGTGGAGGCGTAGCAGCGGCGGAAGACGCGATTTACCGGTGATGATGGCCTGCGTTTTCCCAATGTTCACTGAGAGACGCCGTTTGGCTAACCATGGCGGGAGGGTATCGAGCGCGCGCTGCATTTTTCGTGCGGCGTGGGCGGCTTTAAAAGAGCTGGTATAGTACGCCGCGTCATCGGCGTACAGGGCTAGTGACACCCCCTCCACCATGGGGATGTCGTCTGTGAACCAGGAATAGCAGGCTGGCGAGAGGCAGCTGCCCTGGGGAACACCGGCCTCCAGAGGATGTTCTGTTGAGATCGCGTCCTCAACCACCACCTGGAAGCGGCGGCTCTCCAAGAAGGAGGCCACCACTCGGATGATGCGACGGGGCGCCGTGGACTTGGAGAGTTTGTACAACAGACCGCTATGCCAGACACGGTCGAACGCCTTCTCCATGTCGAGGAATACTGCCACTGTGAATTCCTTCTTGTTTCTGGCTGTTGCCAAGTGGTGCAGTACCCTCGACAGCTGGAGGGTCGTGCTGTGTTCCGAGCGGAACCCGAACTGCTCCGCGCGTGGGTTAATGTGCGGAGCGAGGTGTCGCAGCAGGAGTTTTTCGAACACCTTCGAAATCGTTGATAGCAATGTGATTGGCCGATAGCTTTCGGGTCTCATAGAGTTCTTCCCGGGTTTAGGCAACATGATGACGTGGCCTAGTTACCAGGCAGCGGGATAGTGGCCCGTGCGCAGAATACCGTTGAAAAGGCGCGTCAGCGCCACGATGGTGCGTGGCGGTAGGTGACGCAGCACTGCATTCGTGATGAGGTCTGCGCCCGGGGCTTTCCTTGGTTTTGTTTTTAGGATCATCCGGCTGACCTGGCCCGGGGAGAGGACAATGGGTGTCTCTACCGTGGCTATCGGCTCGGCGAAGTAATCGCGAAGGTGTTGCTCGACTGCTGCGGCGTGGACTACGTCGTCTGTCGGGTTCAGCTTGCACTGGCGTTCGTGACATCTGGCGAATATCTCCGCGCGGTCTGCTGCGTGGTATCTCGGTGTCCCGTCGCTGGCCAGTAGGGGCCGGATTGGGGCTGGGGAGTTGCTGAGCTGGCGGCACAACCGGCGGATACTGTTCCAGTCGTCGCCAGTCTAGTATATCATATCATATATACATAGTATATCAAATTGTTTCTGTAACGAAACCATAGCGCATTGTAGAAAGCTACACAGCGCCATCGATTAACAAACATATTAACTAATTCTATTGAAATTCAAATGGGATTCAATTATTTAATTTTTCCATAATTTCTCCAGCGAAAACTATATAAAATTAAAAATACACTTAATTCTTAAGGGCTTGTATTTAAACAAGCAATAAAAACATTCTAAATGAGCAGCAAAGAAAAGAACAAAAGCATAAACAAAAGAAACTACTTTTGAATAACTGAAACAAACAATTTTTAATGATTAAGAATGATAACATAAACTCTATTGCAACGTTGAAACGTTTATTAAAACCACAACACCCATCCTCGACCACGCTCCAAAGTACGATAAAACGTTACAAAAAAAACCGCTTAAAACTTCCGACGGTTAAAAAACTAGTTTATTTTTTATTGTGTCTTTTTATGGTGAAGGCGGCAGACGAGCAAACAGTCTACCTAATGGTAAGTGGATACTGTTGTCGTTGGTACGCCCCAGGATGCGCTGCCTACCTTTGCAGATTAAGGAATGGTTTGTGAGAAAGGGTTGGGAAAATGGAGAGGCATAGGATGGGATGGGACCATTCCCTACCTATATCTCTAGCATAACATATCTCACTCACTACCAAAACACGTACTGGGGCAATACGATAAAGTAGAAAATGCAGTATTTGCATCCAAGTCCAACCATCATCGGGAAAAACTTACTCTAAAAGCATACATTACTGTGATACTTCATCCCTTTTCTCATAAAGGACTAATAACAAATTAGTAATAACAAATGTACAATAGGGTGGGTCGAAAATTATTTTTTCCGAATTTCGATTTGTAATAGTGCGGGAAACATGACCTGGGTAGAGACTTAAAATCGTATATATTTATTTTTTATTTTTATTAACATTAATTACCCGCGCATGACGTTTGAAAATTCGGAAAAATTGTTAAAATCGGATTTATTTTATCAGATTATTGTATAAACTACATGGCGTAAAATGATATTACATTCTTATATTCAGCGATACACGTAATACAAATAATAATCAAACCAAAATATTAGAATAATCGTGCGTATAGTGCGGGGGAAGGAGTGGGGAAAGAGGGCGTAAACTGTCGATCACGCGTCATTGTCTCAGTGCGCCTAATTAGTTCCGGGTGAAAGATCGCACGCATTTATCTAATTTTTTCGCTAATTTAAGTAGTTTTTGTTAGTTTTGTGACATTGTGCATCATGGAAATTTCAAATAATACCCGAATATCCACAAGTTGTCCCATTTTTGGTGCTCCGGAAGAAATTAACGAAAATCAACTACCTACTTACAAACAAGTTATGAAATATTACAATTTAGTAAGACATCAGCTTAAACTTGGGAACAATTCAAAAAAAGAGCCATCCATTAATGAGATATCTGAAATAGTGTCATCTAAAGTTAAATATTTGTGGAGAAAAGCGTCTATTCCTACTGTGTCTCATAATCGTGTGATGCAATTGATTAAAAGTTACCACGCGAAGTGTAAAAATTTATTAAAATCTTTGAAGCGTTTATCAGAAGAAAAGATTCAATATTTTCATAGAAATTCGGAAAGACTGTTTGTATTGAGTTCATGTAAGTGTAAAGATTTAGAGTTATGCAAATGTTCCAAAGACCAAAAGGTTCCTAAGGAAGAACGAGCTTTTTTAATAGATCAGAGAACAGAGAGAAAAATGATTATGGGAACTGTTGATTTATTGACAAGTAAGAGGAAAAGAAAACTGAGTGATAGAAAAATTAAGCTCAAATCCTATTACGATTCTAGCGTTTGTGAACCAGGCCCTTCTCATGAAAATCCTAATACCTCAATAACGACTGGAAGTAGCGATGAAGAACAAACTTTGCCCTCAAGTTCATCAAAACCAGTATCAAAAAAACGTAAAATAACATCTCTCAAGAATTTGTCAACAATCTGTGACCGATACGGGATATCCCACAGAGCAGCTGCTGCTGTCGCTTCTGCTGTTTTGCAAGATGTGAAAATCAACAACGAAGTAATCGATAAGTCGAAATTGCGACGAGCGAGACAAAAATTACGAAAAGAAACCTTATCTCAAGGCCAACTAGATACTATTCCTGCCTTATTTTTTGATGGACGAAAAGATAAGACCCTGAAAATTGTTATGAAAGGGGGGAAAAAATACCGCTTAACATCCGTGGAAGAACATATTTCAATAATTAAAGAACCAGGATCAGTTTATGTCGGATATGCCGTTCCAAGCCATGGAACTGCAAAAGGGTTGGAGTCAGCTATCTTTCAAACAGTAACAGGTCAACTGAATATGTCTCTAGAGGATACTCTTGCCATAGGTTGTGATGGGACGGTAACCAATACGGGCAAATACGGCGGAGTCATACGGCTTTTAGAAAAGCGTTTACACCGACCACTTCAATGTATCATATGTCTTTTACACTTAAATGAACTGCCCTTAAGACATTTATTTGCAAAACTTGATGGCACCACAACAGGACCTAATACTTATTCAGGTGCTATCGGAAAGTTATTAGATGATTGTGAGAAGCGCTCTGTTGTCGTGTTTGAAAAGATAGAAGGTATGTTACTTAACATTTCAAATGTAAAAGACCTCAGTTCTGATCAACGTTACCTTTATGATATCACATCTGCCGTCATAAGGGGTAAGTGCTCTCCTGATTTGTCTAATCGCTCTCCGGGAAAAATATCGCATGCCAGGTGGCTAACAAAGGCCAACAGGATTTTGCGCTTATATGTGTCTACTGAGATACCTACAAACGAACTGAAACAACTCGCTACTTTTGTAGTTAAAGTATATGCTCCTATTTGGTTCGAAATCAAATTAAATCCGACATGTAAAGATGGAGCAAGGCACTTTTGGAAGTTGGTATTTTATTCTCGATATCTTCCGCAAGAATTGAAGAGTGTTGTTGATCCTGTAATAAAACGAAATGCTTTTTTTGCGCACCCAGAAAACTTGCTCTTGTCTATGTTATCTGACGAACAAAAACATGTGAGAGAACTTGCCGCTAGACGCATTTTAAAGACAAGGAAACCATTTGAATCCCTTCAGCTTCGAGTCTTTGAAGTGCCTAAGATAAATTTAAACGCTTCGTCTTACATCGATTTGATAGACTGGCAGCAATCTTACTCGCAACCACCTATATTGACCAATGTTCCGGATGAGACTCTTCATTCCCTAGTTGAGTCAGATGGTGATGATGAAGTCCTTTTTCTGCGGATACCATGTCATACTCAAGCTGTGGAGCGGGCTGTAAAAACAGTAACAGAGGCATCTATGCAGCTTTGCCACAAAACAGCAAGAGAAGCTTTAATTAAGAATAAAATTATTTCACGAAAGCTTATGCCTAAGTTCGAAAGTAAGAAAGATTTTAACGTGATTTGAAGATATTTTATTTTTATTTTGTCTTATTATTTGTTTATTTTTCTGTCTTAATAATAAAATTTAGTCCAAAAGTATTTTATTTTATTAGTTTACGTAGTTGTTTTTCCTATGAGCCACGAGAAATAGATTTTCAAATAATTCACAAAAAAATCAAAAATTACAGTTTTTCAAACTCAATGCGCGGGTAGAAGGGGTTAAACTAGAAATTTTTATTTTCGTTATTTTTTCATAATTGGATGTGGGTCACATTTTTTTTACTATTACAAAACGTATTGGACAATTTTATTTTTTTTCCATACAAAAGCGACCCACCCTAATGTACAATTCAATTTGATACATTACTGGCTGTGTCCGTGATTGCCTTTGCGAAGAGTTTAGAGTGTAATAAGTACCTAATATTGTTAATTTGCGAAAAGTTAATTTGTATTAAGTATCATTATCGACGAACAGGAGCTAGTTGGACTGGACATCTTCAACTTGGATGCAATTTAACGTCCGATCTTATCTTATCCAATCCCATTCCACCCCATTTCATCTATCAGGTAATGAATATTTGATTGAAATATATTTCAATACCATATGTGAATGAATTTCGTAGAATTTTTTATTTACTTAAACAGATCAATTATTGACATGACACGTGAAATAAAATGTCGGTTAAATGATCACCGCGATTCGTTGGCAGACATGGTCTCTTTTGACGAAATTTAGAAATACTTTTTCGAGTAAGGAGCGTGGGATTTCGTTAATTTGGCGTTCATTTTCGTCCCTGAGTTCTTCAATCGTCTCAGGGTGATTTGTATAGACCTTGATTTTCAAAAAACAGAAAGAAATCTAAGGAAGTTAAAGCACAACATCTTAGCGGCCAGTTTTGGTCTCCAAAACGAGAGATGACACGACCCAGGAACATGTTTGCAACAATGTCATTGTTTCGCGCGCAGTGTGACAAGTGGCACTATCCTGCTGAACCCACATGTCAGTTAGGTCCATTTCGTCCAAATTTTCCCAAAAAAAGTTTGTCAACATACCACGATAGCGATATCCATTGACATTTTCGATCGCCAACTGAATTGGGTGTTAGTCGGACTGGGTGTCCAGACGACGTCTAATTCAATTGCCAATTGAATCGAATCTGCTCTCCACGCGGCCGTCCAGTCTCATTTTAATTTTCGAGCTCTGAGGTACGGACGTGCGCAAGCATGCTTCCAAATTTATCTAAAAAAACAAAGTTAGCGCTCGTTAGCTTAAGACTCACTATTAATATTGATTAGGAAGAAGGAATAAGAATCTGGCCAAAAAAGTGTTATGCGTGAAGTAGTTTCTAAATTTGCCAATATGTAGCCGAAAATTGCCAATCGCCATCCATACAGCATCAATTTGATTGGCCGACTCGGGTTCGATTTGAACGGGCGCCACCGACCACCCGATGACCTTCAATTTGAATTTATCGCCAACTGCTCTCCACATCACCCAATTTGATTGACAATTGGAGTAAATTGCCAATCAAATCGTGTCGTCTGAACTAGGCTTTATGCGCGAGCTTTAAACGTTTACAAAAAGCGGCTTTCAAATCGGCCAGCCGTTTCAGAGAAAAGTGGTAACAAAGGGATATACAAACATACATACCTTATTTTACCCCAAATGCATCCCATGACATTATGCTGAGTCTAATGCCCCGTTTTGATGTTGCAGCACAGTTTCCTCTTAGTTTGATAAATTCACTTTTTTTTCATTTGTAGTTTTTTATTATTGTTTTTGAATGTTATATTTTTTATTGCTAATGATTTGTGTTGGAGTGGCAAAATTAATCACTATTCTATTATATAAAGTATACATCATCTCCGTTGCGTCGTGGATAAAAAATCAGTCCAGCTGTTTCAAAGAAAAGTTGTTACAAAAGGATTTCAGTTATATGGAGTGAAGCAGCAGCTATACGTCGCCATCGAAGTCCTCGTTCGATACGAAACGTGAGAAGAGTTCGCGTGTGTTTAAAAGTAAGAGTTGATGACTACTCCGCCCGACGCTATTACGACAGAGTCCCTCACCATCCCTAGTAGTTGACAGCCTAACCTATGTTCCCGATAGAAATGACCCTCCCCGGTTGCCGTCGTCGTCGTAGTCTACGGCACGTCCTAGATGATCCCGACGACCCAATTACTGCTGCCAATGCGGTTCTTACACTACACTCACAGACTACACATACACACCGTCCCCGCCGGCGGAGACGAGGACGTCACCCTCGCTATACCGCGATTACACGCCGGTATTCAGCCAACACTTTTATCAGGTATCGGCACGTGTCTGGGGGCTTGTCACCGACTCATGAGCCCGTGATACTCTCCCAAAGCAACACCCTAAGCCGAGATCCGTTCCTTCCACCGGTCTACCGGCGGGGGAGCCCTTAGGCTCGTTGCTGCACACACTCTTTGCTCCTGGCTGAGCGCCTTCTGCGCTCGCACCCTAAACTATACATGTCCGGTGACTTTTAAGGCTATCAGGACCACAAGAATTTAGTCATTCGGTAAAAAAAAAATTTGAATGATAGTAATGACATATACGAGTATTATTGATCCTATTTCAACTGTCAAGCTTTTATGCTATTACGAGTACTACTACTGTACGAGCAAAAACTTTTTTCGGCCTGCCCTTTTTTGAGGTACCTACTAAATGTATGTAGTAGAGTTTTATTTATTGTCAGCTTCTTTTAGTATCTTCTTCAAAGTGCATCTAGAAATACCAGTAGCTTCAATTACACGTTCTTTAACCCTATTGAAATAGGTTCTATCCTTAAATCAAATTAAAATGAGGAAGATACGTTACTCACTTACCGCGAGTGGTCCTACAAAACCGAGTCCAGTGGACCTGCTTAGGTTAGTCACGAATAGAACAGCGACTTGCTTGCACGTCATACGCTCACACGGTGAACAGTTTTGTAGTGGAAAATACATTTAAAAATGCCTTACTGTGCATTTATTCAGTGTAGAAATCACTTAAGGAGCAAAAACTTTTAAGGGATCACTTTTCACGCGTAAGTAAACCAAAGCGTAATAATTTGATTTTTTTTTTTAATTATTAGTTTACATTCGGTCGTTAATGAATGAGCGAGATAAAACTATACGACCGGGAAGTAGTGCTTGTCTCGCTCGTGCTACTGTCCAACCTCATCGCTCTATCTCTGTCTTGCGGTGTCGTACAACGTTACTTCAATTATAGCAGTATTAGTGTGCATGTAGCTGTGCATTCGAGCCTATTTTCAGTTGACACAATGTAAGAACGTACCGTATCTTCCCCTTTTGCTTTAATCTGAGGTTCTAATTTTCTTTTAATCTAGTTTTCAACCTATTAGCCTCAAGACAGAAATATAAGTATAATTTATAAATAACTTGCCAAGTTTGTAAATGAATAATTTTCTCTCTTTGAAAATCACTATGCTGTCTCAAAGGTGACTAATTACGATGTGTGAAAAAGGGATTACGAAACGAAAGTAGACGATGATGTACGAAGGCTTTTTCATATTCTCCCTTATTGTATGATGTATTGATCTGTCATAATCTGATCTATTCCCATATCGATGCAAAAGAGTAAATAAACAAACATATAAGGTCGGGGAAAAAGTTTCTTCGTATTTTATATACAAATTCAAGACATTTTTTTAAAGTTTAATTACATTTAATCATAATATATATATGCCGTTCTATAACTTGTTGCCATTCTGTAGGTAGTGACATGAGCCCGTTGCTGTAGAAATTTTGGGATTTTTGGTCAAAAAATTGCGACAAGTAGTTTTGACAGTCCTCTTTTGATGTTAATATTACACTACCTAAAGAATTCTGAAGAGACCGAAACAAGTGGAAATCTGTTCGTGGAAATCTGAGGGTGTAAGGTCAGGGCTATATGGTGGGTGCATCAACACTTCCCAACCAAGCTCTCTCAATTTTTACTGAGTGGCCAAAGATGTGTGTGGTCTAGCGTTATCATGATGAAAGACTACACCGTTTCTGTTGATCAATTCCGGGCGTTTTTTCTCAATTCCTTGCTTTAGTTTCATCAGGTATTGGCAGTAGAGATCCGAATCGATGGTTTTGCCCGGCAGTAAAAGCTCATAATGAACGATGCTCTTCCAATCCCACCATATACACAACATCACCTTATTGCGCGTTAATCTTGGTTTCGCCACAGTCTGTGGAGCTTGGCCGCACTTAGACCGTGATCTTTTCCGCACGTTCTTGTCGTAAGTGATCCACTTCTCATCACCAGTGATCAATCTTTTCAAAATTGGTTCGGTTTCATTGCGTTTTAATAGAGAATCGCAAATGAGTACAGGGTTCGTTAGGTTTCTTTCAGTGAGCTCGTGTGGTACCCAAATATCGAGCTTTTTTGTGAATCCAGACTTTTTCAAATGAGTCAAAACTGTTTTGTGGTCAATGCCTAGTTCATCAGCAATGTTGTAACTACTTATATGCCGATCTTGCTGCACTTTTTTGTTAGGAAAGCACTTCCAGTGCACAGCGCTTCGTGTCTTTTTATATCCTTTACAAGATAATATAAAAATGTTACGTTGCCATGGTTATGTTTGCGGTTATTCAATTAGACTGAACGAAACATTTTATAAAGAAACAACTTCTTGTTATTCCTTAATATTTTTCACAAATGGTATCAACTTTATCGGTAACAGGGCGACCGGAGCGAATTTCATCTTTAACATTAAGATTTCCTGACTGAAAACGCTTAAACCAACTTTGTGCTACTCTTACTGCATTAGGTCCATAAACAGCACAATTTTTTTTGATGGCTTGTGTCGCATTTTTCCCTTTTTTGTAATAAAACTTTAAAATGTATCGAATTTCTTCGTTAGATTCACTCATTTTCTTGGACAGAAAAGCAATTGAAAAATGGCGAGAAACGGTTTTTCATTTATTTATTTATTTTTTTAAATGTTACCTTTTTAATGGTATCATAACCAGCCAGGTACAAACAGTTCAATCAAAGATATTGAATCACAACTTCATACATACAAAGTACGAAAAGACTTTCTCCTCGACCTATTATTTTCTTTCTCTTATCCCAAACGCGTAATACCATTTCTGTTTTATTGTGGATAAAAAGTGTCGTTATTAATTGGATATGTTTCTTCTTTAATATACGATTATAATAGCTTCGTTCGCGGTAAGGATTCAGAACTGATTCGGAACTATACGCATGCGCAGTTCAAATAATACCGTTCGCGGAACACACAATTCAGAATTTCTAGTTACAGTTCTGTGTTCGCGGAACCGTCGAACTCGGTTCAGGATCGGTTCAGAATCAGTTCTATCAGTTCTAGAACTTTGGCAAGAATCGTGGTTCCAGACATGCGCAGTTTTTACCTAACGACATTTGACATACATGCTGCGGCTATATTCAGTTGGTTAGAAACTAATAAACTGGTTAAATAGTTAAATAAAATATAAATTTTATTAATTTATTAAGGGTTAAATAAAATATGGTTAGTTTTGTTTGTTGTTTATATAAATAAGTTTATATAATACTCTAATAAGAGTAATGTGTTTTGGTGGGTCCACTTAAATACTTGCCAACTTAGGGGTTTTCCCCCCAAATTTAGGGGGTAAATAAGTGGGATGGGTTTTTTTTAGGGGTTTTATATTTTTAGGGGTGTTTTTAGGGATTTTTTGACTCTTCATATATTTTTTTGAATATATATTTTTCATATATTATGTGAAAGTATAGGCCCTGGGACAATCCAAACTATAATAGCTAATCATATTTATTTGTTGACCTAGCGACTTAACGACATCTAGTACAAATATATTACAACTACTCTGTGGTGACTGGTGGTTATTGTGCCTATGCTTACTGGAAATACATATGTACGTTGATTATTGTTTACTTGTTTAATTCGATTTTGTTGTTGTACTGCCGTGCCGACAAGCAATTTGTTAATGATGCCTAAAGAAACTAAAAATAAAAAAATGTACAGTCAGAAGTACACGTAGATTTGGGAAACAGATCCAGATTTAAAAGGTAAAGAAATTTCATTGCATTTTTGTAATTTATATTTTTTCTTTTATTATATATTTTTTTAGGGGGATTTCTAAGTAATTGGGGCGATTTTGGGGGTTTTTGACTTAAGCTTTAGGGATAAATATTTTTGAGAGTTGGTAACACTGCCGATGACAGTAGATCGTACGCAGTTTGGTTCCGAAATCGTTCGCGGAAATAAAAATTACGAATTGGTTTATAACCGAGCATGCGCTCTACTACGATTCCAAATTAGTTCAGTACTAGTTCCGAATTAGTTCTGAATCCTTACCGCGAACAAAGCTAATAATCTGTGCCTATACCATACAACGCCATCTGCTAGTAGTACTATAAGACTCGTTCTTTGTTTCACCAGTAAAATGTTACTTAGTTCTGTTACAATTTAAACGCTTCCAATTTCCTATAGATGGCGCATTAAAATTTCTTCAGACAAGGTAATATCGTATAGATGGCGCTGTGTGTCACGAACATACTATTTTACCAGCTTTTTATTCCCACTTTTTTATATAACCACAATTTCTTTTTTTTTTTTTTTTTATTTAATTATCTTTTGGACATTTGTGCTGTGTTATATTAAAATGTAATTAATGTATTACCGTTTGTCTTCCCAAATAAAATAAAACATAAGCAATCATAGTATGGACCATTGATATAACATTATTTACGAAAAATACACATTTCTTCGTTAGTTATGATCGAAATTCTGTAATTACGAGAGGAGGTCCACCAAAAGTTTCCGGTCTGACAAAGAAAAAGAACACTCAAGTTCATGGAACTATTTTTATATTTTAATATAGGTAGTCTCCGTCTATTTGAACACACTTTTCTGGTGGTTTAATTAGCATTTCTATCCCAGTATAAAAACAGAAGTTTTATCTTCAAATGGGCGAAAACCGCTTTCATTACATTGTTTTTATTTCAGCAGATATTCGGGGAGAAATCCCTATTATTGACGGTTTTTTTTTAATTATATATTTTGACCTACTATTTACCCAATGTACACTAACTGTTTATATATACGACCAGGAAACCAGAGATAATAAACATTTTTTTAAGAATTAAAGCCTAATGGGAAAATACAATTTAAAAATATATTTGCGAATCATGCTTCCAATGCATAACTTTTTATCTCTCTACTTAGCATTTCGCTCGCAGCTCTGCTGATGTGGTACGAGTATACTTTTATATAGAATGGATGACAGACGAGCAGGCGAGCCATGTGGCATATGTGGGCATGTGACGGGCCATCGTGTGATGGGTAAGTGGTCACCACCGCCCATGGACACCTGCAACACCAGGGGGCTTGCGAGTGCGGATCAGCGACGACTTTGATACTCTGTCCAGCCAAAAAAACTAGAAACCCATTTACATAATCCCTCTGGTAACCCGAATGATTATAACTTGGAAAGCAGTGCTTTGTGCCAGACCCGGTCAAAAGCCTTTGCGATATCTAAGCTAACGGCTATAGTCTCACCTCTATTCTCAATGGCGTCAACGCATCCACACTGATGTCTTGTACACAAGAACCTTCCGAAAGAAATAACCTATGCGATAGTGAAAACTGTTTCAAGGTCCGTTCAGTAGAAACCAGTTATAACCCATCAGTAGAACCCAAGTTATAAACGAACAGACAGACAGAAGGACAGATAGACGTTGCGTTTTATAGCTGTAGAATAAAGGCTCATTTATACAATGGTTCCGGCGAGATTAGAATATTGTACCTATACAATTCTCCTATGCGACCAAATTTTATACGATTCTCTCCTGCAACTGTTCACATGATCATAAAAACTCGACAATAAGAGTGATTTGATTATGTACATGATGATAAATGATAACAGTTGTTTATACTACACCTATAGATAAATCAGTAATATACTTTTTACTGAACTCTTCAGGCAATTCAGCGAACTCAAATATTGCAAGTAGACTTAATTAAACATCTGTTTGAATTTTATATGTAGGTACCTATCTACATATTATATCTCATAGTAAATAAAATTCTTTGTCAGTCATGACACGAAACAGCCCATCCCAAAACTATGATGATATCATCATCTACAATTAAAGTGGGATTACGGACATCAATCATACAAAAAACAACCGTACACGCAGAAGTATCAGATAAATTCAGTCCGTTCGGCCTCTCGCAACTCAAAAGCGGGCGCTCAGTATCCGCTCTCGCCCCCCATTTTTCGCCACAATGGACAGCAATACATTCCGTGACTTGGCAGAACTTGATGTTGAGAACTTGGCCCCCTCGGTGCGATCAATACGTGCGCGGAGCGACATCTAGCAGCCATCGCGCAGCCAAATTGCAGTTTAATAGTTCATTAGATCGGGCAAAAATGGCGGGGACATACAGTTTAAATTCGGAGGACCTATCGATTCGCGAACGTTCGAAAACTTTTTGAAGGGGTATAATATATTTTAATATATATCTTTTGTTTCAATTATTTAAATGTGTGATTTTAAAAATATACTATTTTCAATTTTTTATAATTACAAATGTATGATAAATAAATAATACACATTTTGAAATAAAACGACCTTATCCCTAAAAGTGATCTCTTCAACGCAACTAAATATAACTGGTATTAAAATGCTTAAAGGAAGATTTAGACAATGTAATAAGGTAAATACGTAATACTCCTAATAATACAACAGATTTTATGGCTTCTTACAAAACACAATTGCGACAGAATGATTTTTCAAAATATGCTCGGCAATTACATTCTTTTGGGCATAGGAGCATATTTTAAACATTATTCTGATTTTTAATTAAAATACATTTTAAATAAACAGTAAGTAATTATAAACAAACATAATTATGCTTTCAGATTATAGATGGCGCCTCTTTAGATTATAAGTTTGTTGAAGAAATTACCACCAGCACACGTATTTAAACACGCATTTCTGTACAACGTTTCGCAGCAGACTGTAATAAAAACCCGCGTGGGTTTTTTATCATTCATCCTCCCACCAACTCCCCCTCCCATTTCCCCCTACCCAAACTCCAGCTGTAACAAATGAATGAATCATCGCGCATTCAGTCCACTGCCACGAGAAAACGGTAAGTTATCTTTATGCAAATGCGGAAGATATGCTTTACTCACACATATGCAAACATTTACAGGTGTGTCGAGCAATTCTGTGGGTACGTAAACTCACAAGTGTTACAACCACAGGGTCTACAGATATACTAGAAGAATATAACGCAAGCTGCGTGCCCGAAGTTGCCACTAAGCTGCAACTTCTCGAGCTGTTCGTTCAGTCTGTTCAGACTAATGTCGCTAGCAAATCGTTACAAAAATGCCTAATTACTGTAATTATCCTTTATCAATTGGAAAAAATAATGTCAAAAGTAGTGAACCGAGTCAAGGGTGATGGTTTGTTCCATCGACGAGTCGTTTCTCATCACTTAAATTGACTCGTAACGTGACACGCTTGGTTTCCGTACAATTTACTTGTAACGTGACACGCTTGGTTTCCATACAATTTACTTGTAACGTGACACGCTTGGTTTCCATACAATTTACTTGTAACGTGACACGCTTGGTTTCCGTACAATTTACTTGTAACGTGACACGCTTGGTTTCCATACAATTTACTTGTAACGTGACACGCTTGGTTTCCATACAATTTACTTGTAACGTGACACGCTTGGTTTCCATACAATTTACTTGTAACGTGACACGCTTGGTTTCCATACAATTTACTTGTAACGTGACACGCTTGGTTTCCATACAATTTACTTGTAACGTGACACGCTTGGTTTCCATACAATTTACTTGTAACGTGACACGCTTGGTTTCCATACAATTTACTTGTAACGTGACACGCTTGGTTTCCATACAATTTACTTGTAACGTGACACGCTTGGTTTCCGTACAATTTACTTGTAACGTGACACGCTTGGTTTCCATACAATTTACTTGTAACGTGACACGCTTGGTTTCCGTACAATTTACTTGTAACGTGACACGCTTGGTTTCCATACAATTTACTTGTAACGTGACACGCTTGGTTTCCGTACAATTTACTTGTAACGTGACACGCTTGGTTTCCATACAATTTACTTGTAACGTGACACGCTTGGTTTCCATACAATTTACTTGTAACGTGACACGCTTGGTTTCCGTACAATTTACTTGTAACGTGACACGCTTGGTTTCCATACAATTTACTTGTAACGTGACACGCTTGGTTTCCGTACAATTTACTTGTAACGTGACACGCTTGGTTTCCATACAATTTACTTGTAACGTGACACGCTTGGTTTCCATACAATTTACTTGTAACGTGACACGCTTGGTTTCCATACAATTTACTTGTAACGTGACACGCTTGGTTTCCATACAATTTACTTGTAACGTGACACGCTTGGTTTCCATACAATTTACTTGTAACGTGACACGCTTGGTTTCCATACAATTTACTTGTAACGTGACACGCTTGGTTTCCATACAATTTACTTGTAACGTGACACGCTTGGTTTCCATACAATTTACTTGTAACGTGACACGCTTGGTTTCCATACAATTTACTTGTAACGTGACACGCTTGGTTTCCGTACAATTTACTTGTAACGTGACACGCTTGGTTTCCATACAATTTACTTGTAACGTGATACGCTTGGTTTCCATACAATTTACTTGTAACGTGACACGCTTGGTTTCCATACAATTTACTTGTAACGTGACACGCTTGGTTTCCATACAATTTACTTGTAACGTGACACGCTTGGTTTCCATACAATTTACTTGTAACGTGACACGCTTGGTTTCCATACAATTTACTTGTAACGTGACACGCTTGGTTTCCATACAATTTACTTGTAACGTGACACGCTTGGTTTCCGTACAATTTACTTGTAACGTGACACGCTTGGTTTCCATACAATTTACTTGTAACGTGACACGCTTGGTTTCCGTACAATTTACTTGTAACGTGACACGCTTGGTTTCCGTACAATTTACTTGTAACGTGACACGCTTGGTTTCCATACAATTTACTTGTAACGTGACACGCTTGGTTTCCGTACAATTTACTTGTAACGTGACACGCTTGGTTTCCATACAATTTACTTGTAACGTGACACGCTTGGTTTCCATACAATTTACTTGTAACGTGACACGCTTGGTTTCCATACAATTTACTTGTAACGTGACACGCTTGGTTTCCATACAATTTACTTGTAACGTGACACGCTTGGTTTCCGTACAATTTACTTGTAACGTGACACGCTTGGTTTCCATACAATTTACTTGTAACGTGACACGCTTGGTTTCCATACAATTTACTTGTAACGTGACACGCTTGGTTTCCATACAATTTACTTGTAACGTGACACGCTTGGTTTCCATACAATTTACTTGTAACGTGACACGCTTGGTTTCCATACAATTTACTTGTAACGTCACACGCTTGGTTTTCATACAATTTCACGAACTTGCGTTGCCTACCTATGTCTATGGTTACACCACAGCATGAGGTCATCGACCGCTGTTCTCCGTTGTGCCATATAACAACTCATATCTTAATTGGGTAAAATAACTACATACAGAAAATAATAATACTCGATATTGTTGCCGCTACGTAAGGCAGCCCCTAGACCTACAAATGATTAAAGATTTTGAAAATCAAAGAAGTAATACATATGTGACATCATCTGAACATAGATTTTCTAACTTAAAATCTCTTGTTTCAAGATTCTGTTTAAATAGGAACATGCTGTAATATCTCATTTTTTTAAGATATTGCTGATCTTAAAAATAATATGAAAGGAAAATAAAATTAAGACTATCTTAAAAATAATAAATTAACTACTTTTAAGTTACTTTATCTTTTAACTACTTTATCTTTATTTTTATTATTATTACTTTTAAATAATAATATAAATAAAGATAAAGCAATATTTCTTTACGTTTTTTTACATTTTACTAGTCTTAATGTTTGAGAAAGGTCGTTTTTGTTAGATCATGTCAAATTATAGTATAATATTTCAATTTTGAAGTATCAGATCATTCTCATAAAGTAGGCCTTATCGAATGTCGTAAGTATGTAATTATTTTCAAATAACGCCACGCCATGTTAATATACTGTTCAAATTGTCTCTTGTGCTATGTTTAATTTGTAAAGGCCGGTCGATTAGGGCCTGATCAAATATTTCTGGACGTGAATTTCCAGGCGACTTGAATAAAGGAGCCTGGACGCTTAGTACATGCTTACATATACCAGTGAGGTTCAAAAGTTTCTCACCCGACATATTTCTAGATGTCTAATAAAAAACAAATTATTCGTCATTGTAATTGTCATTTTATCCTGCTAATTCGCGTATAATTTTTGAGTTCAACCCTCGTTCATTTTTATTCCTCGTCGCTTAGACCAACAGGACGTCGAAAAATGTTTAAACTGGAATATCGTTCTATAATTATGTTCCTTACAAAGGAATGTGTTAGCCCGACTGATATCAAACAAAGGTTGGATAAGTACAGGATTCTTCTCCCATTATTTTTCACCGTCAGAAATTTGTGTAAGCAATTTCGTTAAGGACGAGAGTCCATCGACGACGAACCTCGCTCCGGTCGACCGTTGAGGCACTCACTCCAAACAACATCAAATTAGTGGAAGAAGTTCAGAGCGACGGAACGGTTAAAGATGTAAGAAATAATAGTAACGACAGGGCTTTTAAAAACTACAGTCCTTTATCATATGAATAAAGTTAGGACCTACAAGGTGAGTGCCAAAACTTCTTTCAGCGAAATGAACGAGTAGCGTGCTCTAAAGAACATTGGAGGCGTTGCACAGAAATGGAAACGATTTTTTGGAGTCAATTGTTACTGGAGATGAAACTATTGGTTCTTTACTATGGTCCCCTTTCTAAAGGGAAGTCGATGGAGTGGCATCGTTCTGATGAAGCATCGCCTAGAAAGACAAAGGTGACTCATTCCACCAAAAAGATTATGGCTTCGATATTCTGCGATTGTTAAAGGAATATTGCTTATAAACATAAAATAACGCAATACTACGGTGACTAGAAGCTATTATACTAACTATACACAAAATTACAATTACGAGAAGCAATCAAGCAGAAACGTCGTGGAAAACTAAGCAAAGGTGTGCGGCTTCTCCGTGACAATGCACCCGTCCACGTCGCCGCAGTTGCGAAAGCCGCTGTTTCAAAGTGTGGTTTCACGGAAAAATCGCCACCTGACTTCAGAAATTCGTTACTTAAGGGGTAGACGATTTTCCACTGATGATTAAGTGACCGCTGCGGTTTCCGCTCATTTTGAAGACGAGACCTCTGACAATTTTTATACTGCGATAGAAATGCTAATTAAACGACCCGAAAAGTCAAATAGACGGAGACTATATTGAACAATAAAAATAGTTGCATGAACTTAAGTGTCCTTTTTCTTTGCCAGACCGGAAACTTTTGGACTTCCCATCGTACATGCTAATGTATATCAATAGCGTGTCACTGAAAACAGGCAAAAGCTGAATATGGGTCGTTCAGTATCGAAGGTAGAATCGATTCTACCAGTTTTTACAATAGGTTTTTCTTTATCATAACTTACCTATGGTTCATTTCTAGTATATCTTTTATTCTACGCGCAGTTTCGTAAAACAAATACAGTCATTGATTGCAATTACCATCAAGTAACCGTCATCTCTTCTTTAAAAATTCTTCTTGTTCACTGAAAGGGTCCCCATGTAGCGCAGCGAAAAAACGTCAGCTGGCAGTTCATTCCACAACTTTCGGGTTCGTGGTATAACTGGCTGCAATGTGCGCAGCGACTTTTTTTCAAGGAAGTGCACATGAAGCACACGAAGATAACGGGAAGTGTGATCGAAAAACTCCAAAGTTTGACATCAAACTGAACAGCTCTAGAGAACATTTCCCACTCACTAATCACTGACAAGTAAGCTAATCGGTCGTCAGAATCCTTAACGATCCTTAAAAGATAATGTTAAAATGACAACTTTTAAGCTATCCGTTGTCTGCTCGCGCGGACACACCACACCCTGTGCCCGACACCTAAATCTTTATTTAAACCTGTTACAATGTTGCAGTTGCAGTTATGTTGCAGTTAAAGGTCCGGCCTATATCCAGCGAATTGCTAATTATTGTGCCAATCGACATGCAGTCAACGAACTCATTCAGATTACTAGAGCCACTCAAATGTTTCGGTATTTAATTTATTTTTAAAATATCTTACAGTACCTAATCGACACAACACACTAGCCACTTGGTGTCGGCCAGCTTCAGCACTTCCTCATATCTTCCCGTACGTGTCGTTAAAGGCGACTAAGTTATAACAAAATCCGCGACCACAGGCTCTGACGAACTACACCACGTACCAAAAAGTGGAATCGGCTTCAAGCTTGGCGAGCGTGGCGTTTTAAGGCCATACATCGTTCATGCACAAGACAATGCGCGTAAGTAGGTCAATAGCCAGCAGTGGAAGACAGAAGTCCATTTCAGGAAGAATCCCTATAGTATAGACTTATAGAGAGTATAGAGTTAGTATAGATTTATATCTATACTATCTATAGATAGAATAGATGGTATCATCAGCCTCCGACTCACCGTTGCATTGCTAAATTATAGGTATATAGAACTCTCAACGCGTCATCCAACATCACAGGCAAATTAATTTCATAACATACAGCGCTGGAATCGCTGAGTGCTACATTTATCTATGTCTCGAACGCGAAACGAGGAAATCCCATCGAGTTGTATACCTCTATGTGTACACGCAGTACACGTATATACCATCCGTTTATACAACGTGTAACTGAAATAACGCTAAAAGTGAAAAATGTTTGTCGGTGTCGTGAGTTGAAATAGTTTTTAAAATAAGTTATTTTTTCCATAATTTGTAGTACATTTCTAGTATTTGTTTTATCCTAAGCAGTAAGCACGACGTTCGCGCCGCGCCGCTTCGCGCGCGCACCTCCCGGGCGCCCTGTCTGAATAATGACCACTACGAACATTTAGACAGAACAATAAAACCTTACATGCTTGTAACTTTTAA
Source organism: Sesia apiformis (assembly GCA_914767545.1). Lineage (NCBI taxonomy): Eukaryota > Metazoa > Arthropoda > Insecta > Lepidoptera > Sesiidae > Sesia > Sesia apiformis. The sequence continues at coordinate 3,378,669 of OU611964.1, forward strand.
TTTAAACCTTAAAATAATTATATTTTTGGTTAGAACTGTTTTACACATTTGAAATTACTTGACATGTCTCAGGTTGTGCGGTACATATTTCAGTAACACACTGTATATAAAATGATTGTAGCAAATCATGTGTAACAAGTCAGCTGAGAGCTGAAAGTGAAAACAGCTTCATTATGATACCCGAGACTGTATTGACTTTGCTTGTTTTAAATGTCTGTTTCTCCAGAAATTTAAAGCCATTAGTCCCTCATGCACAAGACACAGTGCATCATGAGGAAGCCCATGTCACAGTCATCTGCAGCCGTGGACGATAAAAGGCCTACTTCCGGTGACTACAGATGGTACGGATTGTATTACACTTTTTTTTTATTGTAAACACATATACAACATTTCTTATAAATCACTTGGGATTCATAAACCAGAACTGATTTGTACGGATCCTGCAGATCCCTCTTATAAGTTTATAAATAGCAGATAGATGTCTTTCACACATCACAATTCAAATACAGGCAATAAAAATACGTAATTCTATAAAGCGGACACTCAAGCTAAAACTCATACGAAGCTTACTAAAACTATACTAAAACATACTAAAACATATCTACTAAAACATACTAAAAGTTAGAGATGATATTCTTACACGTAAACTTCATTAAAGTTACTAATATCTTTATTAGGGTTTTGTTCCCAAACCATTCCAAAATAGGAAAATTTTTGGATTAGGGATTATTGAATTTAACATAATTACAATATTTCTTTAATAATATTTTTTTATAAATACACTGCATTCAGATAAACATGTCATCTGTCAGATATTGTCAAATGTCTTATCATTAGTTAAATAATCTTATGTAAAGTAGCCGAAGTGCATCCGTCTGTATGTTTGCAATAAAATTGGAAATTACTAGACCGAATTTGATGGTTTTCACAATATATATTGAGAATCCAGGGATGTGACCTTGGGATGAAAAAATCGATTTTTAGACAATCGACTTTTTCTCGTTCCGTGATAATTGATTTAAAAAAAAAACTATTTTAAATGGGTTTAAAAGAAATCAGTTAAAAGTTAGAGAACTTCAACTTTAATATTTAACTTAATTTTTCGACACGGTATCTAATGAAAAGTATCGATACTTTACTCATGAGTAGTATCGCAAAAAAGTATCGTACTCATTGTTATGAGAATAGACTACTAAATTTGAGAGCTACGGAACATAATTAGAACACTATTAGTCTCTAACGTGTATTCTAGTATGTATTCTTAAATCGATGAATGTACTCATCAAATTATCGACACCCCAAGGTATCAAAATATTTTTTTCACTATCGATACTTTTCAAAAGTTTCATGATCGAAATGAAAAAAAAAAACGGGAACAGATTATTTGACCAGTTATCACAATTTAATCGGTTTAATAAAATATCGAGCAGCTAAATAAACGGCGTTGATTATTCGAAAAAACCAATCTGTATACAATTAAATATTTGTACCGAACAAATTATTGCTTGATCAGACGCATTTAAACAATGACTAATCATCATTTTATTTACCCAGAAAAAAATCCTAATACGTCTATTTATTGAAAATACTAATCAATTTCGGTTAATATGGGTGACCCGCGTGAAACGAAGTTGTTAAACTTGTTAAATATTTTGTTCCGTCTTCTATTGTGATTTGATGATTTGTTAAGATATTGTAAACTGTCGCATTTTAGGTGATTTTAGAATTTTCACTGTATCATTAGCATAATTGTACATTTTTATACAGATGCATACAGAGACTTTTACGTTTACATTTCAATTACAATTGCATTTTTATTTCATGTTTGCATAAAGCACATAAAAATGGACAGTTTTCAGACATAATTTTAACATACATATTTTGAGTTGATCAAAAAAGTGTTATGTGCAGTTTCAAAGTATATCTATCAAAAGTACGGTATTGTAATCTCTAAGATTGTATTTTTGTTAATCACTTAATTTTAGAGCAGTTCGTGATAAAAATAATAGCTGATCAGCTATACCTATATTCAAGACACCTATAATAATATGGTGTTTAAAAAATAATGGCCCTTTTTAAAAGATTTGTGACAATGTCTTGGGCAAAATCGAATTGCAATTGTACGAATCTGCGGACATAGTTTATAAGAAAATAGAAGTCGTTATTCATTGAACGTAAAAGTGAAGAATTAGACCGATAGTAATGAAGTCTATGAAAAAATAATAAACAAATAAAGGTCAACGATCGTTTGGCGAAGTAAGCGGCTGTAGCGCTTACACGGTAGCGTTTCGGAATCTCAGCTGAGAAGTATGGCGGCAGGTCGGACACCTGACGTCGTTGCCCCAGCCCCCCTCCCCACCCGCCGCCATCAGCTGTTAATGCACCCCCGCCCGCGCCCCGCGGGCCTTTCCCCTTCGTTTGTGTAATGCGGGGAGATCGGGCCTGAATGGATTACGAGACAAAATTTAATTTTAATTAATATTATTTTTTCGAATAAAAATATTTTTATATTACACCCTTAGTTTAACAAAGCGGTAGTCATATTTAGTCGAAATTTAAATTTTACCCTTATTTAAAAGAGCACTTTATACTAAAATTTTTCATAATGTAATAGCACAATTTTACAAAATTATATCCAAAAAATTTGTTTTGGTCGTTTTGTACACTTCTTTTATAATTAATCTTCAAAAAAACAGTAATCTTTAAAAATATTACTATAAAAAGTAATAATGATTAGGATTTTATTATTTCAATGATATATATAAACTCGTAAGAAAAATAAGAGATAAAAAACCTCATTTTACAATTTCTTTGCCTCACTGAAAAGTTGTCATTTTAGTGTTATGTCCTTATTCTTTATTTTTTTATTTTAACTAAATAATGTTTTTAACGAAATAGTATTCAATATTATTCAACTATTTATGCGACAATGTAAAAATATTCAGTGCTTCATAAAGCAGCAATTACAAAACAATTATTTTAATACAATGGTATTACTGTTATTAAGGTCGTTGACAGAATGGAAAATTTTAATGACACGTTAATTATAATTAAATCTAAACAAATATAGTGTTTTTTTTAATCGATTGCCTTTAGGAAAAATAAAACAGCAAGCGGGTAGTTCATAAATAAATTATACACCTGACTGATGTCAAAAGCGGTGCAATAAAGCTCGGTAAATAAATGATTACCAAATGGATTTCATCATCGATTTTATTCGTAGCCCCCGGAGAACAACACAAAAATGCCAACTTTTAATAATATATCGCACATTATGCCTGTCAAATGAATAATTTATCGCGGTATGTCGATGCGGGGCGTGCATCCCCACGGGCGTGGGGGGGGGGTCTTCCACGAGGCGCGGGAAGGGGAATCCGGCGGGGGGTGGTGACCGCGCGCCAGTCCGCGCCGAGCGGCCGAGCTAGCGCCATGTCTGCGTGCGCGCCGCGCGCTTGCTGCCGGCCGCGCGCCCCACCGACACTGCTAGACATCACAGCGAAGATAGTAGCCGCCACTATCCCCTTCCAGCGCATCGAGGAGCGCTACGAACGCATCCCGGAGCCAGTGCAGCGCCGCGTCGTTTACTGGTCCTTCCCGCGGGATGAACGGGACATCTGTATGTACTCGTCACTGGCGCGAGCGCCGCCTGACGACCACCGCAACATCGCCTTCTGCCGCGGGCTCAAATTGCTCGAGGCCGGCTTCGTGGAGAACGTGCTACAAGTCGGTGAGTGTCGACGCGCCTGCGCCTGTTTACTAATATGCGCCTCGCCCACCCGCGCCGTATAAATAAAAACCTCTACGTGTGCGATCGATAGCTGTTCCTCTCGGGAATTATTCATGCGTCGAGTCGTAAAAGTTTCAGGAGATTAGGGCCTTCGGAGGGCCCTGGGGCTGTGGTGGTTGTTCCACCCTAACCTCACCGGGAGGCCGTGCAGGCCTATCAATATGAGTAATGGGTTTATCTAGACCCGATGCTAGCTCACCGCGTCGATAGGCAGCACCTATAATCAATTTTCACAACACATTAATCATGTTTCCCGACGAGTTGTCCGATAACATTTTCCTGTAGCCCTCTAATCTTAACTGAAAACCATGAGATTCTACTTGGAAGCCGTTATTTACTTTCATAATCCATAAACCACAAGTTATCAATTCCCTATAATATTTGTTGGATTTAATTGCTTGCTTTCCAAGAAAGCCGGATGCTCAAGATTCGGCATAACATTATCATAACTGGAAGTCCCGTTACACACCAATTACGCAACCAGATTCTCTGGGTGTTTGTGGCACTTGCACGAGAGTCGGCCGGATCGCATTAATCCATGCAGACATCGTTTGTTACTGTCGCCGCTCTGAATAACGGGCGCGAATAAACAATATTAATTGCCTGTTTTTATTTTTATTGGGTCGGGTTTTATTGTGCCGAGCCGTGGGAGGACGGGCGTTACATATTCATTTGTGCTTATCTGCCATCAGGACGGCGATTACTGGTCATTTTGGGTCGTGGCACGGCCGCGTACACCACATTTGGAGAGGCCATGTTGTTCATAAGACTGGCACGTCTCACGAGAACGTTGAACGCACTAATGCGACCACATAATGCCGTAAAAAAGCGTAAAAGATATGGTGAATATATGCTTCATAGTTGGATCATGTCCGCAGTCCGTTTTAGGCACTGGCTTGTGGCCAACTTTAGGGCAATAGATGAACTCCGTTGAGATAGCGTTTCCGATATGAATCATGTAGTTAAGTTGGAGATAAACGTGTTTGTAGTCCATATATATTTCTCGTGTCTAAAGTAATACAAGTTCCCACACCCATATCATCTGACTCACACAATCTACGATCAGCGGTGCCGCCCACTTGAAGTAAAAACAGTCTGAAATATGTTCGGAGAATTCAGTTGTAGGCCTTCCCTTGCCAGGATGGATTAAATTGAGCCTGCCAAGTAAATTATGGTAGGTCAAACGGGTTCACGGAAGAAATTTCAAATAAATTCTTGTTAAAACGTTGCTTTTATTAGAATAAACTTTGGTATTTAGGAGCGTATTGTTGAGATCTAAAGATAACTCCTTTGTAGCTCCATTACTTAGCATGAAAGAACAGGATATTATTGTAAACAATGATCATCCTTCGCAAGGTACCTAGATGAATGGGTAACTTAATGATTGCGAACCAGCGCACGAATCGACCCAAGGAAGTGCAATTGGTTACACGCTTAACATGCTCAAGAAGGCCTTAAATACCGGTTTTCGTTGCGTTTGGAAACACTAAAGCCGAACAATTAACATAAGCTATAACACATCCTACGCTATTATATTAGTGAATTGGAAAATTAAATCAGACAATATCGGTCATAAATATGCCGAATTTGACCTCAAATAGATGATTTAAAAATTTGTACAATGTATTATCTTGATTCTGGGTTCAGAAATAAGGAAAGAAATCGTCATTACACAAAAATTATTATACATTGAAAGCACAATAATTTCGCAAAGACGCAGTGTTGCCAGAATACGACTAAAAGCATTTTGTGTTGAAGGCAATAATTTAATATAATTGAGTGTAGTTGTTAGATCACTTGCCAAGCGGATGAACATTGTTATCTGATTGATGAACTACCTCAATTCTAGTTTCTAGAATAAGGTTATAATAATATACTAATTTAACTACATTCTTTCTGAAAAAAAAATATTGTGGATACTAATGTAATGAAACCATTGTTTGAGGGTTAAATGTGTTGTTTAAGAATGAGAAATAATTAAGCAACAGAAACTCTGAATAATTAATCAAGTCGATGGTAGCAAATTTAAAGGTGAGTTACGTTTATGTTCTGTTGTGATATTGGAGTCCCGCGAAGGCCGTAGCAGGACTCGTATCGTCTTAATTATGACATTCTTAGTAATTGAAAATTACTTAGTTGTTCAAAAATAGTTTGATCGTCAACAAAACCATGATTTGCTGCTTATTTAGTGTTTTTACCACCCATTTAAAAATTACCCTTTAAGAATAATGAGAGAAAAGGTCTTTTTAATCTTCATAAATTCCAAAAATATTTTGTACCTTCAAAAGCTTTTTAAAGTACCTACGTGAGTATTTTGAGGTTCAATAAACATTAACAAGATCGTGAGTGCCTTAAAAATGAATGTCAGAGTACGAAAAGGACGGAATAAAATTTCATGTGAACGAAGAAACACCTCGTTGGCACCATTAGAGCCAGTTGCCAAACGAGATATGCAAGTTTCGTGAATACGAATGAACCCTGCACGAACCCCACTTATTCGTATTGGAAATATTTAATTGTCATGCAAAAATAAAGGAATGTACTCTAATGTAAATAATTTTAATGTTAACATCTTTGTATCGGCCCCGATTAGGGCTGCCAACACTCCAGCTTTGACACGGAGTCTTCGGGTTTGCAGGATGCTTATCCGGACTACGGATTAACATCGTAAATCTCCGTTTGACGCAGCTATGACGTCGAGCATTCAAAAATCTCAGAAAATGAGAAGTATGATTTTAAATATCACTGGCATTAATAAACATGAATACTGATAGACTCTTTTAAAGATTACTGTTGTGATTCAAATGCAAATATTGTTGCTTTGAATTATCATCACAATTATATCTTTAAAGCATTGCTGTGTGAATCAAAGACAGTATAACTTTATCTTGTGTTAATTATTATCATAAAATTAATGTTATCTCGTCAAGAATATTAATTTGTTATAGGTTATTGTAACTTAAAATATAAATTAAACTTAGAGTATAGTTAAATTAAAAATTTCCTACTGAATTGCCTGTTTTGTTTTTGTCCCAATCTCTTACTCTCCGGGTTAAAGGTATTCCGAAGGTGGCAGCCCTAGTCCCTATTCGAGTTTCGATGAACCCAAACCGCTTGGCATCGAGACGGGATCTCCTAATAGGGATATGATCGATTTTTTACATTGAAATCTTTATTGGGTTTATGTTTCGATTAAGTATAGGGGAGATGTGATACATCGACTGAAACCCGAATTAGGATACAGAAAAAAGCAAAAGCAAACTCTAAATCTTATTGGCAAGACATTAAAGTCAATAACGGTATGAATCGATTTCTAAGATAGCGAGTACTTGTAGCTGATTGTAATCTGTAAAAATCGATAATGTCTATTGCTCAGATAGTTTTCCTTGTCACCTATAAATGACATATGGGTAATACATAGAAATTATGAGACACTCTTACAAAGCAAGTTTTTTATGACGTACATTAATAATTACCAACAGTAGTGTAGTATAAAATCTGGAACAATCTTCAACAAAATGACAATATAACGGTGTCTACCATAAATATACTTAAAAATGTTTATACGCCGTTTTTATGATTATTTTTAATGTTTAATGCCCTTTTTGTTGTAAGATTGGTATGTCTCAAATTAGACAGATTAATAAATGTTTATAAAATTACATCAATTATATTCCATAATTCTATCGTGGACGTTTCAATTAGCATATTGGACAAACCGATATTTTTCAGGATGAGTAAAAAAACTTATTTTTTTATTGAAAAATTCTTACATAGGTTCATTAATGTGTTTCATTTTATTGTTTGTCATATTTGTACAATATATTTTATTAATTCCAATTTTTATTTATTTTCTATAATATTGCTTCACCTACCATACCATCACGGCATAGCTGACCTTGGCGCTAGACATATAGTAATGGTGGCCTAGTATCAGTAGTCCGGTAATTAGTCCGCTTAACCGGACTACTGATACAAGAGCGGCTCAGATGTTCGGTTGATGCACGCAACCGAATGACTGAGACTGAAAAGTCTCTAACAGTCCGGTCAACCGGTCTAATTACCGGACTACTGATACAAGAGCGGCTCAGATGTTCGGTTGATGCACGCAACCGAATGACTGAGACTGAAAAGTCTCTAACAGTCCGGTCAACCGGTCTAATTACCGGACTACTGATACTAGGCCACCATCACTATATATTTGGGCTTACAAGGTTTACCGAAAATGCTGTAGAACATTAAATCCACCTGTTGTTAAAACAATAGTGTAAATAAAACAAATTAAGAATACAGTAATCCCCCCTATAACACGGTACTCTTATAACGCATTTTCATATTACGCGATTTCAATCCCCCGTATAACACGGGCATTCCCCCATATAACGCGGGAATTTCCAACATTATATTTCTGTACTGTGAAATTTATAATGATTTGTACAGTTCATATGCATAAGTTTTTTATTTAAAATGTTCTTAGTTTAGTTTGATTTAATTTACGTGAATAATTTATACGTAATGCGTTATACGGGGTCGTAAAAACGCGTTATACGGGAATACTCCTACAACACGTTTTCCTATAACGCGGAACCAATCTACCGTGTTATAGGGGGGATTACTGTATTAGAATTTTTGCTGTAATTTTAAAGTTCATGGGTTGAAATCGACAACTATATCACAAAGTTGTAGAGAATTTTATAGGTTTAAAAGAAATTCTGAATCTGTATAGATATTCGTTATAGATAATTTCCTCCAACATTATTATAGCTGTAAATAGGTTACATACAAACTGGAAATTGCATATCTTCATACAATTTAAGTCCCTGATATTGTACCTATGGATTAGCGAGGAACCAAAATAGGTACAATGAACCTACATGAATACAACATTCTCTCGAAATCTTTGTTAAAGATATCTTTCATAATTTTTCTCTTGAAATGCATACATTAAAATTAACATATTTATGTATATTATTAAACACGTCTTATTTTTGTGGCAGACGAGTCTTAAAAATGCAAAATACCACATATTGCATTAAATATTAATAATTTATTCTCATCATTCCACATTACCCACTTGTCCCCTAATTCTTATTTTAAAATTTAAATAGATAAAGCAGCGAAATTGTGCAGCAAACTAGGTACTGAATTTTTTAGGCATTTCGATTGAACTACAGAGTAGAAAATTGATCATAGATTATTTAGCAGAATCGATTTTTACCGTGCATTAAATTTTTAAATGCTCGGCGCACGTTTCAACCATTAAATATGGCGGACAAAGTTAATCATTTAGTATCTTCGTTGACCTGAAATGTTTACTTATACATATTTTACTAGCACTCTTTGGAATTTTCATATTCAGTTCAAAGTTAGGGTACCTAATTGTTATCTAAACCGGCTAATCTAGCAAATTATATATTAGGGATTTTTTAGGGATTATTCCTACTCGTATTCTCCATTTTCTAAACGAATACTGAAATACTAATCGAATAGTAAAAGGCCAACGTGTGTGTGTACAGTCTGTCATCCTAAGGAAAAAAGGCACAAGTGCATTTTGATAACATTCGAAAAAAATGCAAAAACAAAATTTCATTTACAATCAAGCTAAAAACTAACGAGTTATGGATAAGACAAAAAGAATGCCATTGTTTATTTTTAATTTCCGAATATATTATTAATTATCATTTCGTTAAAAATGTTAGTAATGCTTTTTCTTCTTAGGAGGGTTCTGTAGTAAGTAAAAGAGTTTTCTGTAAAAACATATAAATAAAATTATTTATACTTTAAAAAATAGACGTTTATTTGAAAATTACCTTAAACAACTACTGAACTGAACTGAAAAGTATTAAACTAAAAATACTCGACTACTAATTGAACTCAAAAAGTATTTATTAACTTTACATAGAATTGAACACTTTACGTTTAGGGAGGGACGGGGGGGTCCTTAAATTATTAATGCAATTATTTCAGAAGCACACTTATTATACAATAGGGGTCTGACTAGAAATTATATGCGCATTGTGGTTGGGAGCAAATTATTCAATTAGATTAAAATATTTTGATAAAAAATTCGAGAAATATTAAATCTAGCGGACTAATTCACTATAATCGGTCCAGATTTTCTCAATATTTCCATCATAGAAAACCACAATCCTATTTCGGTAGACACCACACTGAAATTTGTGTACTAAAGTTTTGTGATCTTAGCGCGGATTATTTATATATTTATGTCTATAGGTAATGAGTTTTATCTGTGGTTTGCCCCACTTTGATACTCAGCAGAAGATACCTCGTTAAACTAAACCCAGGTATTGGCACGTACCCGGGCCGCTTCTCACCGACTCGCGATCCCGCGGTACCCTCCCAAAGCAACGCCCTAAGCCGAGGTCCGTTCCTTCCACCGGTCTACCGGCGGAGGAGCCCTTAGGCTCGTTGCTGCACACACTCTTTGCTCCTGGCTCTGGGCCTTCTGCACTCACCCCAAACTATACATATCCGGTGACTCTTGAAAGGCCATTAGGGCCACGAGAATTTCGCCATTCCCAAAAAAAATCGTTAAACTAAATAAAATAAGTTCCCCAATATACATATTAGGAATAAAAACTACTTGTTAGATTCACCTCTTGTCAGATGTAATTACGCAAAAGAAATACTTTATTTTTATCGAAAAATAAAGACGACCCGCACTTAACAAGTTGAGGACACATGTTGACCGACAGTGTAGGCACTTTCCGTTTGGGCAATAACGACTATATGAAAAATTGCAAAACTGTCAATTTTCACAACTGTGTTCGTGCACACGAATACTCGTTAGTACATTATAGTCATGGGATATCGATATTATAATATTACAATGTATATTTGATAAGAAAACAGGTGTTGGTAACACCCACCCGTGTCTGCCACGGCCTGTTCGGGACTGTTCTTACAGTAGTTCCATCCGCGGGGGTCGCGAGCTCACGCCGTCGGACACCCTCCCCCGTGTATCTGATGCATTTACCTTCCATCCGTAAATAGAGCAGAAACGCTGTTTTATGGTTTTACACGAGTAATTTGTAATTTAATTACCTAAATATGGATGACTTCATAGACGATTTTAAGTACGGATTAAGTACGCACTGTGCTAGCATGGTGGATTATGGCCCGAAACTCCCTAGTAATAGGGGACTACTTACTAGGGGGGGGCAGATGTTGAACATAAGTTTGGTTCCTACTTTAGTTGTCGAATAAGCCACAATCAATTCAACATATCAAATAATTTGAAATTGAACACTTACCACAACTCAATTCAACATTTTTAACAATTTCAACATATAAATTTCAATTCAACATTGAAGACTAATATGTTGAAGATGTGCATTTCGACTACAGTCAACAAATATATTGAAGTATTGCAAACCTGTACCAAAGTTATACAAAATTGAACTAGGAAATTAAACATACCATTAAATGTAGCCAAATATGATTCTAAGAAATGTTCTTATGAAAAAACCTCTCAACCGAGCTTCCCAGGAAACTTGTTATGAGGATATCAAAGATCATCACGTATGAATCATAGCGCAATAAACGTCTGGGCAGCACAGCCCTTCTGGGAAACTTCACACGTGATGTGGCAGACAAATGTTGGCAGCAAAATTTTAAATAAACTGTATCAGTTTAAATAAGGCCACGTTCATATCAAGCTAATATATGGTATAGGTATAATACATATAATAAAAGCATAAAAGAGCCGTGTCTGTACATTAAATATTTTTAGAAAAAAATCATCGCTCTGAATGAACGATCCGTCTGTCTGAACGCAATAACCACCTAATGAACCGACCTAATGAGACTTAATAGAATTTAATGAAACTTGGCATAGTTATAGCTTATAACTTAAGTTAACATTAGGGTATATTTTATTCCGATCCGTTACAGAGTTCCCACGGGATTCACTCAAAAATTCACGTGAACGAAGTCGCTGACACTGCTAGTACCAATTTATAATAAAATCGTAACAAAGCCTGGTATACGTTTAATTTAAAAAAAAAGTTCGTTGCCGATTAAAATATGAGTGCTACAACATTTTTTTTGGAATTTTTGTCTGTCTGTCTGAACGCGCATCATGTAAGAACCACTGCGCGGATTTTAATGAGTTTTCATAGTTAAGTTAACTTTGTGTGCCGGGTCAACATTCAGAGTACTTTTTATCCAGATTAATTATAAAAATCCCACGGGAATCGAGTTAACCACACATACTCTATTGTTTGCGTGTACGAAGTCTAGTACAAGTTATATTGTGAAAGATACAATATATGGTCACGTTTTACGCGTACGGATAGCTTGTTATACTGTTATTTCTGTCCACTATGTTATTTTCTATTTGACGTTTGCACTCCTATCAAGTTCCATATTTCTTGACAGTCAAGTGTATTCGAAACAATTTCATACTTTATTATTGACTTCGAAGAAATAGTGACGTTTTCTGAGTCATACCACAGACTATAAGCTATCACACAAATAAATAGAAAATAATAGTTTTAAAATAAAAGTACATCCCATCCTATCCTATCCCTACCCACTTTCCCAACCCTTTCTCCCAATCCATTCCTTAACCTGCAAAGGTAGTAGCGTACCAACGTTTCTCATTCTAACCTGATATTGGCATGTATCGCGGATGTCTATTGGACGACAGTATCCACTTACCATCAGGTGGACTGTACTTACATTCTTAAGGATAGGATATTCAAGTGAAATTGCGCGACATGCTGTCAACCATGTAGGTACTGCAAAATTTGCAGAAGATCAAAACCGTGTAGGTTTTGATCTTCTAAATATCATCAGGACAAATAAAAATAACGATTTATTCTTTAGAAATAAGAAAAAGGAAAAATCCATAACGTCTCTGAAAAAAAAAATTGAATAAAAATATCGATAGGTATAAACTTTATATTCTTTGACAGCGCGGATGTAAAACTAATTTCGAAATACATGAATCATCGTAACCAGTTTTGACAGATCTAAATTGTAACATTCAATCCTAATTCGTTCGACATTCATTGATTGTGTCGTTCACAATTTAGAAAGGTCAAAGTTACGAACGAGCAATAGAATGCGTTTATTCTATGAATTATCATTCATCTTTTGTCACATTTAAACGTGTGAATACGTTCATATTTATATAGACCGAATGATCGAACTGACATTATATAACAATGAATATATCTTTTATCATAGCGCTCATGAAACACTGTAATAAATTAATAATGGTCTAAACCTTTCGTTCGCAAAATTTCGAAATGTGACAACGGCAGCCATCTTGAAATGTTAATTATGCTGAGAGATCTGTGCTGTATAGTCATGCTAAAGTATATAGTATGCTATATATCTTCTCATTAAATACCACAGATCTAATATTTCGTAGGTAAGTCTATGTTAAAGACATAATAAAAACTAAAGACATAAATAAAATAATCCACTCACCATCACGTGGGCCGCCCACTCCTCTGCCTTCTATTCTATAAAAAAACTATTCATATAATTCTGTATACGTATATAATTAATAATTATTATTTTTATATTATTTACATAGTATTTTACTTTAACGAAACCTACATCTCCTTTGCTAACGTTTTCATCTCGCTTAGTCATAAAATTCAAATTTATTTATAGTTCCAATGTAGAACATTTTTAGTTTCAATGACATTTACACCCTCTAAAATGTGGAAATTTGGTTTACTGATAATTAGAATTATCAGTATACCGAAATATAGTGTTGGATGTTTATCTATTTACATTAGTTTTAACGCGAATGTTTACCTTGTTTAACATTCGCATTAAGACCCGTTTAAATAGATAAATATGTGTGAAAAACGCGAAAATCTCAAATGTTAGAAAGTGTTGGGTATCACTGAACTTATCTACTCAAAGAAACCTTCCACTGTTGCCAAATCTACAAGATTCATGGATATTGTATGTAGGAACCTAGGAAGGCTTGGGGTCCCATTTTTTCAGGTATTTGAATCGACGATTTCCTGCAAAATTGCAAGGTCGACGGAGTACCCGCACATCTCCTGGTGTTGCAAGTGTCCACGAGCGGGCGGTAGCCACTTACCAACACGTGGTCCGCTTGCCCGTCCGCCTCTTTTTATATAAAAAAAATCATTGTTTAAATGTTAGCAACCCTACTGATAACTAATCCGTTACCTTTCATTCCTAATTTTTGTATGTTTTGTATTGTAGTGTTACATCACACTCTGCATCTCTTCAGACTGTGTTCAATGCTAACTTTTCAAAAGCTAATAACAAGACATAAAAGTCAGCCAAGGCCTTTCTTTACTCTCAATTTCGTTTTTAATCCTTGACATTATGGGTTTCATTAATGGCAAGTAATTGAGTCAGATAATTGACTGTTGATTTTAATGGTATCATTTGGGCTTATCATTATAATGTAATTGCGTGCATTGCAAAAAAAACTATTTCAACCCCAGTCGTAAGGGAGATTTCGTTATTTTCCTTAAGTTTTACAAAAAAGTTGTGAAGCTTTTTGTCGTTTTTTATATTGCGCGTTGATTTTTTTTTTCTTTTTATGATTTTTTGAAAGTTTATACATACAGTCCATGAAACTGTTTTTGTACTAAATTTCATAATTCATTTAAAAATGCTCATCCAAATGTGAATCTACAATTATTATCGTTACAACGTTTACTGTTGGGCTCCCTTAGTTGAGATGTAGTGACATTTTTCCGAGATTCGAGTCCCTAATCTTGGCAATAGGTAGGATATCTTCGATATCTCCCTAAACATCTCACATGTAGGTAATTCAACTGCCACTTCTGTGCCAATTCACATCTTTACCCAGCCCACTCATTCAACAACGCCATTACTGTGTAGAAACCATCTGTCAATACAATTGCGATTCATAGCAACAAAGAAATACTGAACACCCAGACAGACAAACGTGGGCTCTGAATGCTCGACTGTCCCATAACAGTGTTTCATAGAGTCCACACAAGACCGTTTCTGTCGTGCGACCTCGTGCCATAAACCACCATAAAGAGACCGCGCACCTCCTTAACAACACCCCCTTTGAGACCTATTTTATCAAGAACATTAGAGGGGAAGAGGCTCTTCGTAAACTGGACTTATTTACAAAGACCTGCCTGTAAAGCACCTCCACGTTTTAGAAGTCAATAGCAAAATTGCGTGCAGATCAATTGGATCTTATGTGCAAAGAGTAAGGTTGTTTCCGGTTGATTCAAGTTGCTTATAAATGCGATACGTTTGAAGGCGAACGAGATTCCAAAACGAGAGTTGAGCGAATGCGACAATAGACGGCTTCATGTATAGTATTTTGCCTTCTTTGATGAATAAGAAAAACATAACCGAATCAAAAGAGGGAAATGAAGAAAAAATTTAAAGCTCTCTGCTTGGGTATTGTTCCAAAATAAATAAATTAGCTATGACGTCATGGAACCATACTATACCATGAGCCTAAGTTCGAAGATACGATATCAGACCAGATTTATTTATTTCATTATTTTGTAATGTAATTATTAATAATGTAAAATATATTCCTCTTTCGCGTGCCGCAGTCGGGTAAAAATAGTACAATTAAACAGCAAAATCAAATATTATAAAAAATATTCTCAATGTTATATCAAGAGGTTAATCACGAATTTTACGATTTATTTTCTCGCTAATAGAAAATAAGTAAAATCGTCGTTACATAACATTTATTATATTCATTCAACCAAGATAACAAAAGTATAAAATTGTGTATAAAAAAGATTCAGCAAGCCCTTTTGCACGAACGACATTTACATGTTCTGTTTCAACGCGAAATATGACGTCCTACAAAAATAGTGTGAAATATTTTATTGTGTTAATCAGTACACCAAAATTATTACATTAAAATAAATAATCAGTGATTAATTTATGTGCATAACACTATCCACAGTCGTTCGCTTAAGTTTTTGACCTTTGAACGCGCCTGCTTCAGTTTACGTAGTCCATACCTATTTATGACTTAATCAGATGATAGTTTGATTTTGGTGCTAATTTTCCATCACACTTCTACAGGCTTTGGAATGTTAAAATAGTGTAAGTATATTTTCTTATCATATTTTGCTAAATATGATCACCATAACCTACTGAATCATATATTAAAATATGTTGTACTACTTTTGTAGGACCCAAATATTTCCACCTTTTCTATTCGTTGGTGCTCACGAGGCCGCGCGCGGCCGCCTCTATTCGAGGTTGATAATAATAAAATGCATATATCATCTCCGTTCCATCGTGGGTAACAAGAGAACAAAATAAGGGCAGACAGAAACCGTACCGGTTCATGGTGACGAATTAATCAACACTAATAGATTTACTTGCATAGTATAAGCGTAACAATACGCATTTTGTTGGCTTTCTCCCTATACGGAGACTATACTCTATATAACGTTTAGAGCTTCTTTCTAATGGAATTAATAAAACGCAAAAATATCTTGTGTAATTTGTGGAAACAGTTTTTTTGCTATATGTGATACCACTTCAAATTAGATCAGTGAAAAAGCATTTTACTACTTTATTACGATTTATTATAATCTACTTTATTATGTTCTTTTCTCTTATTTCTGCTCAAATAGAATACCATACCATCAGCCTGTCTCTCCACTGCTGGATATAGGTCTCTCCCAAGGACCGCCGCCATACACGATCTTCATTTCTTCTTATGCAGCCGCTACCAGCGATTTTCTTCAAGAAAGAGGGCCAGAGGGCGATCCACACTACGTTTTCCAATACGTCGTCTCCTTTCAAGGACTCGCCTTCCTCATTTGTTATCGGTCCTGTGACATATATGGCCTGTGCGCTGCCGCTTCAGCTTTGCTAATTCTTCGAACTCTGTTGGCAACTTTAGTTCTTCGTCGAATTTCTTCGTTACGGATTTTGTCCAGCAAAGAAACGCCCTAGCATAGCTCTTTCCCACCGCTCCCTGAACAACTTTGAACTTGTGAACCAGGCCTATCGTCAGAGACCAAGTTTGTCTTCAAACATTGTGGTATAGGTGACGAGAAGAGGTGATGCATTTTCCTGAATGCTGCCCAGCCGAGCTGAATGCGTCTATCGGCCTCTGGACTGAAGTTGGACTTGTCTAACTAGGCTTGACTGTCCAAGACAGTCCTATTCGTCTACAACTTCTAGTGACGCCTACTCGACGCTGACGGGTCCAGGGATGACGCGTTCATTGAACATGACTTTTGTCTTGTTCAGATTCATCCCGAGACCAACGCGTCCCGAGGTTGTATTGAGGTCGATCAGCATCCAACCCAATTCCTCCAGCGATTTTGCCATGATAACAATGTTGTCTGCGAAACCATAGAATAGTTGGTATAGTTAGTCAAATAGAATTGTTTCATGGCCATCCATCTGCTCATGGTTGTGTGGTGTCGACCGGCTTTAGAATAGCTCCACCGTATCTCTTGCCGTGGGTGTTGTAAAAGACGACAAATGATAACAAAGCGGCTAACGCAAGCCCTGAGGAAATATACCACCTCTAAAAGAGTAGACTCGCCAATCCGCGTGACCAGCGTGCCGTTTTAAGGCCATACATCCCTCGTGCTGAAGACAATGTGCATGTGGAGGTCCATGTCAGACCGTGAACGATAAGAGGGCTGGTTACGATTAAACCATCTTCTTTGAAAACCAAAAAAAATCTTATACCCCGAACGCAATAACTTTATTTTCGGCATGCCAAGGGAAACTCCTGAAGTATACAAGGTCTCGCTGACAAAGATCAACTTTTGTAAGATCCTCCGTTGATACAAACAAGTTACAAATAAACTTCCCATGATAACTTTCGATTATCTATCAGCCAAAGAGAAAATTCGATGATTTATGGAATCAGTTGTAACTTTAGGTAATTTCATTATGGAATCCAGTAATGAAAGATCTAACTTTCGCTAGGTACGGGTTTTACTACACATATGTCCCTGTCCAGTACAAAATGATATTGGTAAAGTTATTCATGCGATATATGCAAAGTTACAATTAATTAATAGCTATGAAACACATAGGTACAATACCAATACGTCTTCGACGCGTTTTGGGTTCTAGCACGAACCATTCATAAGACAAATGTGACCATAACTTAAAGCTAGTACCTAAATCCGACCACTAAGTCTTTTTAACTAATATATATTTAAATAGACGCCTTTTTAATTGGATGAGTAAAGTTACATTTCGCTTCATCAGTAAATTAAGATATTTGTTGCAACATTTTTCAACTGAGAAAGCACTCATTTAATTAGATATTAGTTTAAAAAAACTCTATGGTCGGATTTAGGTAGGTCGGTAGCTTTGCGTTATCGTTTGCTGTTTAGGTATTGATTAATTGCAACTCCGCATTTATTACAACGGGTTTTACCAATTTATACTCAATGGCATATAGGTGCATAAATCGATTTCTAGCGAAATATTAAACAGATTAAGGCATCTCTATTATTGTAATTAAAGAAACTTCAGCGCACCCGCACACCCTCTGGTGTTGCAGGTGTCCATGGGCGGCGGTAACACTTACCATCACGTGGGACCGCCTGCTCGTCCGCACTCTTGTCTATAAAAAAAATGATTTAAAAGTATTATAAGTTCCTCGTTTATTTTAGGAGTATATTCCCAAAAAGATTTAATACAGTGCGATTGTTTGAACAATAAAAATATTTGTAAATAAACCGACATACCCAGAATCATCATTTACAGAGAACATGTTGCAAACATAAATATTTAAAGTCTGCTCGGGGGAAATGAAGGTTCGCGCTGACGAAGTCAATCATTTAATACCTAACATTGTCCAAAGGCCATAACAGTTAAATACAAAGGATGACGAAAAAAGAATCGAGTCTACTCGACAGTTTTGTAAGTTATGATATATTTATTTATTTAAATTGTACCGCGCAAAAATTGTATAGAGGGCGACTTAATACATATCAAAAAAATACCTATTTTTTTTAGTAGTGGCAAAAAGCATTGGTGCCAATATAAAATTATATTCATAAATTACATGTTTTCCTTTTGATAAAACAGATAAAACTGTGCCCAAATATTAAATCGTATTTGGCACAGTTCTATAACGAAGTGCATGGATTTAGCATTTAGCTCAGGGTTTCTTAACACTAAGTTATTACGTATCATTGTAATAACAGTAATGGAGTAGGTTTCGACGTGGCGGGTGCCTTTATAGTCGATCTGTGGTTATGATAGGTACAAACGGGCCGAAACGTTCAGTGAAAATGAGTTTTAATTCTCGTTTTTAATATATAAACACGATATTACTAATTTTATCAAGGCTTATGAAGAATAAGGCTCCGCAACTAACTGAATAATTCTCAGACATATTACTTTAAATTTTAAACTTCAGTATTCAACTTAATTACTAAGTGGACTCTCACAAGATTCTTTCCACAAATCTATATATGGTATATGTATAACAACGTCAAATAGCAATGAAGTTCTAATTTTAACAAGGGAGGGTCAAGTAGTTGCTCCTACACCAATTGAAGAAGAGGGTGAAAGGTGGGAGGTCGACACAATTAGATCCAATCAGATGGCAGGAAGATAGAATTAAGTTATTACAGGCGATGCTTACACGGACTTTGATACTGGTCCTGTGGAAGATAATTTTATTTCGTACTGATAATGAGATTCGAACACTTCTTCCACGCAGGCGTGTTTTCTTCACATGCTAAATTTACAGATATGGATTATGGAGAATGGATAATATGGAAATTCAAATTAGTGGAAGGGTTCGTTTGGAAGGCTAATATGTAATGAGAAATAATAAAATGAGCACCAGAGAAGTAATTAGATGAGTGGTAGAAAATAATGAATCGGTGGCAGTAAAAGGGTTCAAGCGGTGTTTAACTTCTCTGGTTGCTAGAAAGATATAGGAGTCACGAAAACAGAGACATTTTAGTTATTCAAAAATGGTTTGTTTTATTGATTATAATTTACTGCTTGCTCATTTTTGTATTTTTTGTTCATTTAAACAATCTAGACAATTTAAACAAATTCTAGCATATATGTAATGTAATTATTTATCACTTCAACCAATACCTTTTACTTTACATAAAAGTAAACATCTCAGTCTATATTATTAGCAAAAGCTCACAGGATTTCAAAACGGTTAATTAAACAAAATTGCCATTTTTAATTGTCGGCATTCTTATCCAATAAACTACATAAAATAACTTAATCATTTATAAATAAAATTACTTACACGCTATTTTCTTTTTAAGGATTCTCGACGTTGCCATGTTCAGCTCATGTGTCTCCTGGACTAAATTTATCATGTCCCAAGTACACTATAGAATTTATATTTAAGGAGACGTCTTATATGTCCCTACTTATTCAGTCACTATCGTCTTTCGCATGTACTTAAGAGAGGAGAATGAGCGGAAGCGGGATGCCGACAACAGCGTCTTCTCCATACAAACTAGCGATGCTCGATATACATCGATGCATCGAAAACATCGACGTTTACTATCCGATATATCGGATCAACCCGATACATCGGTTAATTTGGTTATTTAACGATGCATCGATGTATTTTATTCGATGCATCGAATGACGCACGCATTATAATCCTCTAATAAAAGTACATGAGAAATTTATGGGGCCACAGTAACGCGGCATTTCATTGGTTGAGATAAACATATAATATAGAAAAACAACACAAAAATATATACAAAATAAAAATGTATGACACGAATGATGTGAATTATAAGTATGGTCAGATTATAAACAACAGTTTCCGAAATTGTTCAAAATAGCCTATAAATATTTAACTTTGGTAGCCAGCTCAGTACCATCAGAAAGACTTTTTTCAAAAGCTTCACAAGGTTTGAATTAACAACGTAACAGAATACATGGAAAACGGGTTAATAAAATCTTATTTATGCAAAGCTTTGAGAAGAAGTATTGGGATCTGTAATTTCCAAAATTTTCATTCATTCTTCTAATAAATTTCAATTAAATTGAAAACCTTGGATTACGTCTCATTTTCCTATCCTATATTTCTAAATGATGTCAGAAAGCATACAAATCATCGATGGTTTTTAACTGATGCATCGAAAACATCGATTTTTTTATTTGATGCATCGTAAAACATCGATGCAACGTTTCGATGCATCACATCGAAAAAAACATCGATGTATTTTTTGCATGAACATCCCTAATACAAACGTATCCCTGAATTACCATCCCTACCATGAGCATGTCCCTACGTTTAGAATTTTTTGATTAATTCTTTCCTATAGGAGCTAGGGCCCTTCAAAAATAAAAAAATGACCCGTTAATACGCTGCATAAAAGAAGCCCAGTGTTCAAATTTAACAACTCTTATTTAAGAAAGCGAAACGTACCGATATATTGAGAAATTATTCTTTAATTCAAATAAAAACAAAACAACACCGATCCATTTTTGGAGGAGAAAACGGGGCAATACGAAACATCTATTTTCTCGAATTATTATATGTACGAATTACTATTTATCTGGAATTACGAATTACTCGTATTTAGTTGGAAGTGCAACTGTCCCTTTCAAAGAAGTTTCATCGTTCGTTACCGAGACAGCAACAAATTGTAAAAATACTTATTTTTGAAGTCCGCTTCCGTTCAACCTCTCCTTTCAAAGTCTCCATTAACATTTACCTTCACCTCTCTGCATATAGTAAGAGTGATGAAATAGCTGATTTGCATATCTTTCTCGTTTCTCTTTAGCTAATGTTATCGAAGAATCTTAAATAATGCTGGGACAACATTAATATGGTTAAATATGAGTTTATTAACTAATGTCCTTATAGTATTAGTCACAAACACGTCTCTATCTTCATTATGTGTATAATGTCTGCTCTTTTATTAGTCACTTCCTTCCTAATGAACCATAGAAATTTCACCATTTTAAACATCAGTGGATTTAAAGAATTACTTCTGGCCACAGACAATATAATAATACAGGCGATGTTTCAATGAACAACGAACTGAAACAAATGTGTGAGTGTGTGAGTGTCGAAAACTTTGTTATTAGTGGGAATGCGAGCGATTGGCACAGTATGACTATACATGCGTGGTTGTGTGTCGCATGTACTGACACTCGATCCGCATAGTTTCAGTGGGACAGTCGGTCACTTCATCGAAATACGACCCTGAGGACTAGGGATGTTCCGAATATTCATATTCGTTTTAGCGAATACTCTCCAGTTTTCCATTATTCGTACTCGCATTCGCCAAACTAAACGAATACTCGAATAGTAAAGCCCAATGTGAATAGTAGGTAGGTCTAAGAGCAAATGTTCATTTGAAAATCGGATTTTTTAGTTTTTTTAGTTTACGTTTGTTTGAGGGGAGAGTGCACGCTGCAATCCAACAGCCGCTGGGCGCGCTCGACTGGCCACGTTTCCCTCTCTCTCACAGAAGACTACCTTGAAATGTACTGCATTTCCCACTTATTTCCCTAATGTACGTACGTGTTTCGGTGGTGACTGAGATGTGCCAGAGCCCATTCCCATCCTATCCCTTCCCATTTTCCCAACCCTTTCTCCAAAGCCATTCCTATATCTCAAAAGGTAGGCAGCGCATCCGGGGGCGTGCCAACGTTTGTCATTTTGGACTAATGTTGTCATGTATCACGGATGTTTATGGGCGACAGTATCCGCTTACCATCGGGTGGACTGTATGCTCGTATGCCGCCTTCGTCCATAAAAAAAAAATTAAGTAACTTTAGAATTAAAGAAATTAACTTTAGAAACAAATATTTATAGCGCTATCTTTATATTGAACTACAAATTACCTGAGTCTACAAGTGCATACTAGTAGACTAGCTACTATTCGTGAATAGTAATTTGTTGTTATTCGAGGCATCCCTACTATAAACTACCGAATTGTACGGAGTCGCGTCACGAGTAAATTTTTGTGACGAATAATATATTTCACACGCCGACGAAACGAAATATCTCCCTTGACTCGGTCCAGCGCTCTTGACGATTTCTTTCAATTGACTATAACGCAATTAAGCATTTATGTATAATGACACGGGTCGGAACAAACTGAGCGAGCATCGCGAAAAGTAGGAGCTTACTCCTAACGGCAACACAGCGACAGACAGCTTGCGTTGTCAATTCCTGTGCAGTATGTATATCTGTGGCCTTTACTAAGTATGTTTCTAAGAGAGGCATCGCAACACACAGCGACGGATAGCTTGCGTTATCAATTCCTGTACAGTATGTATATCTGTGGCCTTTACTAAGTCTGTTTCTAGGAGAGGCATCGCAACACACAGCGACGGATAGCTTGCGTTATCAATTCCTGTACAGTATGTATATCTGTGGCCTTTACTAAGTCTGTTTCTAGGAGAGGCATCGCAACACACAGCGACGGATAGCTTGCGTTATCAATTCCTGTACAGTATGTATATCTGTGGCCTTTACTAAGTCTGTTTCTAGGAGAGGCGTCGCAACACACAGCGACGGACAGCTTGCGTTATCAATTCCTGTACAGTATGTATATCTGTGGCCTTTACTAAGTCTGTTTCTAGGAGAGGCATCGCAACACACAGCGACGGATAGCTTGCGTTATCAATTCCTGTACAGTATGTATATCTGTGGCCTTTACTAAGTCTGTTTCTAGGAGAGGCATCGCAACACACAGCGACGGATAGCTTGCGTTATCAATTCCTGTACAGTATGTATATCTGTGGCCTTTACTAAGTCTGTTTCTAGGAGAGGCATCGCAACACACAGCGACGGATAGCTTGCGTTATCAATTCCTGTACAGTATGTATATCTGTGGCCTTTACTAAGTCTGTTTCTAGGAGAGGCATCGCAACACACAGCGACGGATAGCTTGCGTTATCAATTCCTGTACAGTATGTATATCTGTGGCCTTTACTAAGTCTGTTTCTAGGAGAGGCGTCGCAACACACAGCGACGGACAGCTTGCGTTATCAATTCCTGTACAGTATGTATATCTGTGGCCTTTACTAAGTCTGTTTCTAGGAGAGGCATCGCAACACACAGCGACGGATAGCTTGCGTTATCAATTCCTGTACAGTATGTATATCTGTGGCCTTTACTAAGTCTGTTTCTAGGAGAGGCATCGCAACACACAGCGACGGATAGCTTGCGTTATCAATTCCTGTACAGTATGTATATCTGTGGCCTTTACTAAGTATGTTTCTAGGAGAGGCATCAAATCAAGTTTACAAGGCTCGTCAAGATGAGTTCTTTGAATCCACATTATTAATGCTGTAATCTGCCAGAATGATCTATTAACTTTTTAATGCATGTTACCTTATAATGGTATACAATATCCATCACTCTGTAGTCGGAATTGTTTGTCCTGAATCCGCATCATTTGTTATTGTCAATTATAATGGTGGGCCCACATCGAGTGACATGTTCTTTTGAATATCGTCCGTAAAATATGTAGCAATATTTCCGTCTGTCATTTTAATCCTGTTCGATTTACTATAGTTTTGATCCTTATATTGACGAAATTTCCCGAATAACCGACAAAAATACAAATTATTACCAAAAATACTTTCAAACCAGGATTCCTGGTCTGGTTTTTCAGCTACAATGTGGTTTGCTGTCTTTTAATTTTAAATAAAATCAAATTTCTCGTTTTTCCAGTCGACACATTTAAACATACATATATGAACTTATTGTATTTAAGTGTGTTGTATAAGTCGTGTCTGTTATACAAAATTTATTCCCATCCCATCTTATCCCTCCGCATTTTCCCAACCCTTTGTCAAAATTCATTCCTATATCTGCAACGGTAGACAGCGCATGAGGGGTCATGCCAACGTTTGTTAGTCTGGACTGATGTTGGCATGTATCGTGGATATCCACGGACGACAGTATCACTTACCACCAGGTGGACTGTATGCTCGTCTGCCGCCTTATTTCTATAAAAAAAATAGTGATCCGCCCTATCTTCGCAATCTAGGAAACCCGAACCTACCCTATATTAATTTGTATTATTTTATTCATTTAGTGTAATTCTCTGTATTAGTTTAATTATCGACAGGGCCGTCTTAAGTCTATTCTGCGCCGGGGTGCGGGAGTGTATCCTAAGACAGTCAAACATCCTATTGTGTATCCTATGACAGTCAAATATCCTATTGTGTATCCTATGACAGTCAAATATCCTATTGTGTATCCTATGACAGTCAAATATCCTATTGTGTAATTGTTTACTATAGCGTTATATTTTTTCATTACCTTTAAAAGGTGAGCGCCCGGGGTGCACCGCACCCCTTGCACCCCCTGGTAAAGACGGCCCTGATTATCGAAATGGGTCCAGTAGTTTGAGTTTGAGGTTTTTTAGTTTACAGTTTTAATTTTCTATTTTTTTTTTAGTCTTAGGTATATTTAAAACAAACAAACAAAAATAATTTTGTCAATATGAATATTTTCAAAAATAAAAATAATTATGATGATTACTGGTATAGCCTATTGTCGGTACTTCAGTCGTGTGGCAAGGTGTATAAAGTAAAATAATTATATAAATAATTGTTGCAAATGTTCAGTTATAATAAATAATGCTTTATTTATAACTGAAAAAATACAATTTTCGATAGTGGTTTACCACAAAACAAATAGATTATTTTACTCACATATACCCGTGAGTAATGACATTTTCCAATGTCATTTATAATTAAACGAACATTACCTAATTATTATTGTAATGACCTTTATTATAGAAATTATTACGTTTTGTTGTTTTATTGTTATTTTTGGAACAAACGTACTAAACAAATATAGAAAAAAAGAGCGACAAAAATGACTCGCGAGGCAAATAATCAGGTTTGCCGCGCTCGAAAAAGGCTCTCGCCGCTGCCGTACGTGATCGATATACAGCTTTAGACATATTTTGTGTCACATTAAAGATCATAAAGAAATTATGCGTCTTGTGACGTTGGTAACTATAGATCAAATTTCATTGATGTAGTGGATGTCGCCAATACGTCAATGTTTACCACCACCATATCTATGTACCTACGTTATTTTTATGTATGTACATTGTTATTGTCTGTCTATATATACATGCCTTTATAATGATTACTAGTTTTTCGATTCTGTTGATATTTTTCCGATATGTAACAATTCCGCCTTTATAGCGTTGAACACTTTGTACCCGCTTATGTTGATATTTATACTAGTGTTAATCATTTTGTACTCTCTGATGTTCGTATCTATCTATATGTTCGTATCTCTATTAACGTTGATCTTTTGGACACACAAATGTTAGCATCTGCCTATACTAACGCTGATCATTTGATACCCACTGATGCGGGCATTTCTGCTAGCGTTGTTCATTTTGTACCCTGATGTTGGCATCTATCGTGAATGTAAAGGTCCACGGTATAAACTTCCTGTCAGGTGGAATTACCAACTCTTTAAAAAAAATTACTCTCCTACTTAATACTGAGTATCAGCAGGTTAGACTAACAAACATACATAGTTTTATATCAACAATGATATCCGACAGTTATCTGTGGAATTACGTAAATATGTTATCTTTAGGCCCGTACAAATGTAGTATCTCCGATATCGTCAGCCGTCCCAGATCTAGCATTTGACCTAAAATTGTTAACAGTCGATAAAATATCCGTGTCACAGTAATATAGTCTGGGCATACTTTATAAATGGTTTACGTGATGTCTGCTACGGCTTTTCTTTTCCTTTATTTTTTTCGTAGAATTCCACTGATAATTTAATAGACAAGCCGATTTGTAATAGTTTTAGAGCCCGAAACCGCTTTATTATTAAACATTAGTAGTATCAACACATAAGGTCAAGTTAAAAATATGAGCATAAAATTTAAAAAACAATAAATGTAGTGTGAACTCGTATTAACGTGCCTATGGCGTTCGCGTCTCCCTGCGGAGCAAGTGAATTATTTTTTATTTTTTTTGCTATTTATTTGGACATTGGCATAGCCATTGGTCCACACACATAGTATATAATAAAACAGAATTGTTTTTACCACGTCATTGTCCAGTCCTGTCGAAGTAGGAGTCGCTTACTAAAGTGATAGTAGGTTTACTGAGGACAGAATAGTACTACTTGGAAGAACACGAAAAATGCAGTTTCACACTTTTATTTAAATATCACAATCATTATGCACTAACACTAGTCCCTTTGAAGTTTAATAAACTATCACTATTAAACCACAAATCCCATAATACACATTTTTTTCAATAATCAAACAAAAACCCAACTTTACTTTAAAGCAACTTTAAAGTTGGAAGAAAGTCTTAGAAATACAAACCGAAACAAACATTTAGAATTTATTTCACCACGTGTAGATATTTCAATAGACAGACATTTCAAGATGGCTGACGTTAATTCCCTTTTCGCCACTTTTATTTAAAACTAGCGACCCACCCTCGCTATGCTTCCGTTTATAAGAGTATTTTTATTCTAAATTTCAAAAATAGCCTATGTCCATCTAGAATAATGTACCTTTCAAATGGTGAAAGGATATTTTCAAATAGGTGCAGTGCTTCCGGAGATTACCCTCCATACACATGAACTCACAAAATTCGCACTCTCTCTTTAATATATTGAGTATAAATTGACCAGAATTATATTTATGGAATGCACTATATCACAAAAATGTGATATTAAAGATATAATAAAGTATCCGTTATGATAACTTATAACGTTGCAACAAATACAGTTGCAAGTCAATGATACCACTAATAGTCACGTTTGGAGCCGCACTAACACGACTATATCCCTAATTGCACTATAACTGCGTCATATCATGTCAGACTATAAATTGACTATAAAATCGGTTGAGGTCAGACTACAAATGCGTCGCTTCCCCGCAAACATCGTTAAGTAAATTATTTAGGAAAGAATGTTGTAATTGCAGCTCCATTACTTAATTCCATAGATATCTATGTACCTACATGTATTAAACTGTTCTTTGTTCCGCGCGAGGAAATTATGACGTGTATACCAAAAAAATGACTAATGAAGATTATTTAAATGAGCCACCATAATACTGTTGAGAGGTTTACGAACTATACATTATTTTCAAGGCTATAACAATATGCACACAAAAGATTGTAATTGAGATCTTCCGATAGTGTGAGAAGGTTCGCTTCATTGTTTACTAAATACATACAAATAGGTAGGGAGAAGAGTTCATTTGAATACATTTTTATAGAAACTAGATTAGGGACATTAGCTAGGTAACTATTAGCTTCTGTCTGTTATTAGTATTTATATTTAGCTTCTGCCTGTTATTAGTACCTATTTATATTTATTAATTATTGCATGGCTGGCAATTTTTTGCACATGATATATATAGCCCATGTCCATCTGAAATAATGTACCTTTCAAATGGTGAAAGAATTTTTCAAATAGGTGCAGTGGTTCCGGAGATTACCCTCCACATACACACAAACTCACAAAATTTGCACTCTCTCTTTATTATATTAGATATAATATAGTGAAGAATTCTCTTTAGAATTTCTCTTTATGGAAAGAATGCTGTTTATGCTAATCCACCTGATGGTAACTGGATGGACATCTGCGATGCATGTCAACATCAGTCCGGAATGGCTAACGTTAGCACGCCCCCGGATGACCTGCCTTACTAGAGATTTAAAGGATTTGGAGCAAGGGTTGTGAAAATACGATGAGAATGCACGATAGATGGAATTAAAGTGGGAAATCCAGTACATTTCAAGGTAGTCTTCTGTGAGAGAAGGGTAACGTGGCCCAACCCAACGCTCTACGCCCAACGGCTGTGGGACTCAGCATACACCTTTCCCCTCCAAAATCACCCCAGATAACTCCCCCTCCAGAATAATACCACTCGTATCTCTTCCCGACTTTTCACATATATTTTTAACTAGCGACCCGCCCTCGCTTCGCTTCGGTTCATAATTTTTTTTTTCACAAGTTTAAAATAAAATATAGCCTACATTATACACGGATAATGTAGCTTCCTATTTGTAAAATAATTTTTGAAATCAGTTTCGTAGTTCCAGAGATTACCCCCAACATACACACAATTTTACCTCTTTATTATATTATAGTATAGATAACTAAAAAAATTCATTACTCAATTTTAGAAAAAACCTCATATTTCTTTACACACAAAACCGAACATAACATCCTATTGTGTTTAACAACTTTGGGGTCTTAAAACAATGGCACCTGGTGTAGGTACACGGGGTCAGTGCAATCATTAAGGAACAACATTAGGTGGGTGAGCGGAAGAGAATTATTACCGCCTCTACAATTGTGATGATGTGATGATGCTGTCTTGATATCCTAAGGTCGCTATTTCAAAGATCTTCTACAAAATTTAGTGAAGTTGATTTTGTTCTAAGATGTTTGTTTTCATGCCTTTTTTGTGTGAAAATATAATTAAAACCCAAAAGAATATAAAATAACTATATAGCATTTCCATTTGTCAAATTGCACCTTTTCACTTTAATAATGACAGGTAAGTTTGA
This sequence comes from Sesia apiformis, assembly GCA_914767545.1. Taxonomy (NCBI): domain Eukaryota; kingdom Metazoa; phylum Arthropoda; class Insecta; order Lepidoptera; family Sesiidae; genus Sesia; species Sesia apiformis. The sequence continues at coordinate 3,407,962 of OU611964.1, forward strand.
GTGTGCTTAAATCTATTCTATACATATAATAAAAATGTAACTGATCGCTGTCTGTACATGGAAGATATATGAGAAAAACTATTATTGGGGGCCTTTATCAACACAATAGAACCCAAAACAATGATTGTTAGAATTTTTGTCTGTTTGTCTGTGCGTTTGTGCGCGCTAATCTTAGAAACGGCTTAACCGATTTCGGTGCGGTTTTCACTAATCTATTGTGGTAAGCTTCACTTAAAATTTAGTGTTTGTTTTATTTCAATCAGTTCATAAATAAAAAAGTTATATCAATTTAAAGAATCACGTCGAATAAAGACGGTGTTTATAAACTAAAGTCCGCGCGGACGAAGTCGCGGGCAACAGCTAGTGTATTATATAATTAGAATGACAGACGACCAGACAGTTTACCCAGTGGTAGTAGATACTGTGCTGTATTCGCGATACAATGCCAACATCAGTCAAAAATAACAAACGATACGTTCGCCTACCTTTGAAGTTTTATTAAGATCAATATTAAGTCAAAATGACTGAAAAATAATAAATACTGAATCTCTCAACCGTAAGCGAATATTTGAAATATAAAAAATAAAAAGTAGATATAGTTAAAACGAAAAGTACCAAAATCGGTTAGCAATCATACTATAAATAACCCCGAAGCTCGACCCGTATACAATCATGTATAATTTGAAGCAATAACATTGTATCAATAATAAAATAAATTGCCCCGGTTTTACCTGCCCTTAGTCGATCCGCCGACATAATTCTGCTAATAACATTTATTGCCACGAAGGCCAGCAATATCGACAAATACGTCTAACTCCCAAAATAAATACAATACGTATATGTAAGATGAAATAAAATTTTGCGACACTTTTTAATAACGATATACCTAATACTTAAATGCTTATATTTTAAATATTTAGACTAATACTTATATTTTTTATGGAAAAAAGACGACAAACGAACATTCAGTTCACCCGGTTGGAGGTGAATACTGTCCACTCATGGACATCCGCGATACATGCGTTGGCATGTATCGCGGATGTCCATGACTGAATGTTGATTCAGTTCTTCAAACTCAATTAATTTCATTTTAGCAGTAAATTTACACTATTTTCAGTATGTTAAATAATAATAATACTGAAAGCAATGTACAATTTGGTAATAAAAATGAAGAGAACAAATGAGAGAACTGTTAACAAAAAAGTAAACATAAAAATATTTCAACATACATATCCTTAGTGATTATTTCTTTGTCTGTTTTTGCAATTGTAAAGGGTCCTGAGTAAGCGAATTGGTGGTAAGACAGTAAAGCCTACTAAGGCAATACTTGATTATAAAAGTAAATCTACAAACGAGTCAACTCGTGACCACGGCTGCTTCATACGCGTTCAGACCCGATTTAGAATATAAAAAAGCGTAATCCAGTGTTCCGACCGGCAAATGGTAACTGCTTGTTTTTTTATATGGCAGTTATCCTTTGAATGTTTCTATCAGACTCGGACTTCTTAAAATAACAATTTTGTACAATAATAAAAACTTAACACAAATACTTTACTTTGTATTTATTGCTCCTAGTTCAAAGTACGAGTACAATGTAAAATAAAATGTTCTATATTTAATGTTATTTATACATGCAAATTTATATTGCTACGGCTGACTGACCTCGCTAAGTTTACACTAAAACATACAGGTTTCCAGCATGATGGCGGACGGGCCGTGTGCCATAATAACATAAGTCATACTCATAAAGCAATCTTGTACCACAAGAAACAACATAGTATTGTCAGAAATATTGTGCAACATCGATTTAGTCGTGAAGCTTGTCGAAACATGAAGCTTGTGGTTTGCCTCTTATTAACCCAGTAAAATAAAAAGTAATCTCAGCAAATCGACTCGTAAAGTTGTGATGTTCTCAGTTATGATGTTATACAAAGCATAACAAAAAAGTTTGTATCAGTTGAATTGTACCAGTAAACGCATTTAGAATAAAACGAAATATAGATAATTAATTATGTTAGTTTTCGCCATAGATCAAATTATAAGGAGGAAGATACGTTACGCACTCATCGCGCGTGGTCCTGCAAAAGTGAGTCCAATGGACCTTCTTCGTTTAGTCCTCGATAGAACAGCGACTTGCTTACACGTAATACGCACAGTTTTGTATTGGAAAATACATTTGAAAATGCCTTCCTGTGCATTTATTCAGTGCACAAATCACTCAAGGAGCAAAAACAAGACACATGGAATCAATTTTCACGCGTAAATACACCAAAAAGTAATAATTTGTAGTTTTTTAAATTATTAATCTATATTAGCCCATTAATGAGTAAACGAGATAAAACTATACGAAACATGTGTGATCGACACATTAGCGTGTCTCACTCATACTACTATCCAAGCTCATCGCTCTTTCTCTGTCTTTCGGTGTCGTACAACGTGATTTCAATTATAGCTGTACGATTCTGTGTGCATGCATTCGTGCCCATTTTCAATTGACGATGGAAGAACGTACCGTATCTCTTCCTCTTTTGCTTTGATGTAAGGTTTTCGGTTATATCAACACAATGATATATTTATCAAAAAATTGTGAAAGGAATCCAACTTTGGGAAATAACTGTCCTATATTCTTTATCTTATTGATAACTTTTTTTTCTACTTTTTCCTTTACTCTTTTTTCTTATTATCCGAATATTCGAAAATGTCAAAAAGAGTAAGTCCTTGTTCCAAAATCCCATGTAGCACTAAGATAAATTACGGTTTGTTTAATCTACTGGTATTTTCTCTTAGTCGGACTTGAACTTTTAATAAGATTAGCATTGCATCTTTTAAGTGTCCTTGTACAAATGATGCTACTGCACAGATTTAAACAAATAGAAATCTGTAGTATCAAATATACGTGGGTGACACTGAACATTTTTAGAATCTCAAAAATGAAATCAGATACAAAAATGGAAGTTGATTTATTGCTTTTCGAAGTGTTCTCCGCTACAATCGATACACTTTTTCATGCGACGAAACCATTGTGTGAAGCATTCAGCCCACCCTTCTTTAGGTAGGTACCTCTTCAACAGCCGTTTGGAAGACCACTTCTATATTCATAAAACGTATTCCTCTGAGTTTATCCTTAGTTTTAGGAAATACAGAAAAATCACAGGGCATAAGGTCGGGACTGTATGGCGGATAAACCCTTAATTCTACATTTACAGTACTCAAAATTTCTTCGTTTATAAACTTCTGTTCACAAGATGAATATTGTTTGTATTTAAACGCTTGCCCATCACAACTCTGCCCCCGAACCATTCGCAACACTGTGTTTTAGTGAGCCTTAAAAACTTTACGCCTCCCTTCTCCCCAAGTGGGAGGTCAGAGATAAAGCTAAGACCTTAAGATTTCGCTTGATTCATGGCGACGCTTGACGCGGCGTTGAAGAATGGTTTTGGAAATCAAGAGACATTGTTAAAAAATTACTACTTTTCAGTAAAAACAGTATGAGCATGTGATTTATGATACACCATTCAGCGACTTCTTCCAGTTTACGATTTTGTGGGTATATTATAATGTAGTATAATTCTATAATGGTCCTGTGGTAAATATGACCTGCCCATTGCCACTACGGCATGCTGATGCTGCGAGCTATGTCGGTGAATTTTGTTCTTTGTCGAGTTTCTTCGTTATGGATCTTATCCCGCAGAGACTATGTTGATTTATATTGTACTTAAGGTATATTGTACTTAAGGTAAGAAAGACTTACTTAAGAAAGACGTTTTGAAAGAGTATAAGGAACACTATTTGCAAGGTCCGGCCCCTCAGGTCCGTTCGGAGTCCGGAGGATTTTTTTGTACGCGACATCATTTGTACGCCATGTGTGTTATGTCATAAAGTTCTATGTTATTTATTACCTACCAGTTTATTATTATGTTATTTATTTAATATTTTTTCTACCCTTATTTCGATATCACATTGATTGTAACCTTTTTTCTGGTTGTCCACAAAAGACTGGTTCAATTGAAGAAGTTCGTACGTCTCCAGAAATATTTTCTGCTGACGCAACCGGAGGCTGATTGTTCTCAAATTTGAGCCTTGAGTTGTACCTATGAAGGGAAATCGTTCGATTCAAACATTCGAGAACTACAGTCAGTACTTTATGACTGAATCGGGGCTTAAACCACATAATTATAAGATGCGAAAAATTATAAAGTGGTCAAGTGAATTAAAAGGGTATATACGAGTAGAAAATACGAACTGATTACTAAAATCTATCTCGTTCCGTTGATTTTATAGAAATAAAACTCGTAAATATCTTGGCAAACTTTCTAGAGCCGCCGATCGATACCACTTGGCACCACTGTTGATTCCTCTGCCAATGCGCCTTGGCCAGTCCACTGGAGATTTGGCAGCTTAACATTTCATTTTATACTGTCATTAACGTATATATAGATACTTGTATTGTTATTACCGAAGCCTACACACTGCGGCAGTTGGCATTATAAACGACTACTCCGTAGGATTAACAAATTTTATTAACTACAGATACTTTTTATAAATAAAAATCTGTTGCCTGGTGGAAAAATGGTACTTTACTATATGACTTATTAGTATTATTGTTTATGTAATTAGTAAAAAAGAAAATGAATCTATACCACCAGTCTGTCTCTCGACTGCTGGATACAGGCCTCTCCCAAAGGCTCGCTACCACAAACAATTATTCCGGTCTTCTCCTCCACCCACTACCGGCGAGTAGTCTTCTTCAAGTCCGTTCACTTCCCATTACGCGATTTCCATTGAAGGATTGGTCTACCCGATAAATTTTCGGTCCTATAACACGTATGGCCTGACCATTGCTAGCTCAGCTTGCTAATTCTGTGAGCTATGTCGATGACTTCAGTTCTTTGCGATTAACTTCGTTGCGGATTTTATTCTCTAAAGAAACCTTAAACACTTGTAATAATACTAAGTCTCAATAATTTTTGACGATGTTCTGGTTTTCATTTTATGATTTTTTTATGAATATTAAATGATTAAATTTGTATGTATAATCACTTAATCACACTACTATTATAAATACGAAAGTTTGAATATTTGTTACTCAATCACATCGAAAGAGCTGAATCAGTTTCTTTGAAATTTGGCAAATATATTCTAATCCCGATTGAGATATTGGGCTATTCATGTACAAGTGTACCACACCACACGAACGAAGAGAAAAAGACAGTCTTTTAATATATTTCTAACATTGAAGTAACCCATTCTAAAACTTATAGTTTTTGGTTTTTGCTCACGACGCCAAGCAACGTACAAGCAATTTACAAAAATCCAAAATCTGTGCGGCGTTGCACAACCACAGACATCGATTAAAATAGAATTAGAAGAAAAAACAATACAACACTAATTAACTGAGACGAAAAAATAACCCTACAAAAAGCATCGCGTGTCATTAGACCCCTGCGAAGCGAGGATGGGCCGAAAATTCTCTACAACATACATGTGTTTTGAGTCGTACGAAATAAGGACCATTTTCGAAGATTCCGAGAATAAAAACAAGTAAGTTTCACCCCCTCCGAGCGAAAGCTTTGTACTTTTTTCACGAGTTTTTTTCCCGTCTCTACCTGTGGTTCCAACAAAAACTGGCAGTGAATCTATCTATATTAAATGCACCCAGATGCATGCACTTGTATTCCTTGTGGAGTTTCTGGAAGCGGTTCGAGTGAAACTCGTAGTACAATAGATAGTGTGGTTTCGGGTATTTTAGTGCCGCAAATTTGTAAGAGATGGACGATAATAGAGATTAATCCAAGGAGAAAGCAAGAGGAAATATTAAAAAACTTGTTATTTATGATGTTTTTTTAGTCCATGCTAAAATTATTTTTGAAATACCCCCCCCCCCCCCCCCCCCTATTTGTTATTTCACTTTCTTTAGTTACGAATATAAAATAAAAACAAATTACGTACCTATATGAAGTGAATAACATTAAAACGTATGTATTTAGGAATTGTTGGTACTCTTAAACTTTTCATTTAAATGTATATTTGGGGCGCTGCAGATACAAGTTTCAATACAAGCCTTCGACTGAGATTGTTCCTTGAAAACACACCTTAATATATGCATTATCAAAGGAAATACCAACTTATTTGAACGCGATAAAGGTCTTTACGACCGTAAACATCACTTTGTCGCTCCGTCACCCGCACAACTGGTTCTGGCTATTGTTTTCAACGTGTTTTTATTTTGTTCCGGCTCATACTAAGAGAGCGACTCATCGCGAACGACAAATCAGAAATACCTAATATATTTACCTGTCATCAGACGCTTGGGGTCAACAGTAGGTAGCTCGGGCCATAAAAGGTGTCAGTTTATTTGGGGTCACGCAAAACCGAGGTGGCGATTTAGCAGTCTTACCCCAGAGGGGAGCAGCAATTCATTTATACGTTAATCGTACTAATTTAATTTAAATTTACGGTTCGATTTAATTTATATTTAATCTGTAAGATTATCGGTAATTTTGTTATAAATGTTTTAAACTGGTAGACGTGTCGGAATCTAATATCTGCTGACAAATTGAATATTTTTATACACATAACGGTTCGGCTAAAATTTATTCCAGTAACCCGGTCGATATTCAATTGGAGTTGTTTGTATGGAAATGCGTCAGGGTAGCCATGATGAAGCGACTGTAGAAGATTTATCCCATTATTTAAACATTTATTATCATTTTTATTCGTTTGGTATATTGTAAAAAAATATGAAAATTGTATTAAAAGACTCAAATAGTCCTAAATTAATTAATTAAATATTAATTGCTAAAAAAAAGGTATGTTTTTAGGGATATGTTTCTTGTTATTTCGTGAAGCTTTGAGCAACATAATAATTTGATATATTTTTTCATTATTCCCTATTTTAAGCCATTTTTTAATATCCCATCTAGATATTTGACCTTTGATTTTGGGCCATTGGTCTAAACCGTGTTTGATTGATCAAACACGTAGTTTTTACATTTGAAAAAATTAAGCTTATCTTAAACAAACCATGGGCATCCCACAGGGGTGGCTGTAGCTGGGGTGTAAAGGAACCAACGCTTTACATTTGAAAAGCCAATGAGCCAATGAACGTTGCTACCAAATAAATTGTCGCTGGGATCGCGAAGCCCCCTCGACGTGTGACTGGTTATGACGTATGCTGATATAGTCCTTTTATGTACAATATTTTCATTTAATTGTGGAAGTAAACATTATTTTAGGGAAAAAGCAAAGGAAATGGAATTTTATTTAACCTTTGGCTTCTGACTTCATGTTATCATAATAGAGTATGTATTGAGTATTTTATATAAGTAGGCATATAATTAAATATTGAAGATACTAAAAATAAATGCGTTTCATCAAAATTAAATTATCTTGAAAAAATACTGAATACACACCAATATTTTAGAAAGAAAGGATATCGACCTTTTAAATTATACTCGCCTTGGATTTATTTAAAAAAAAATATCCTTTGACGCTCGTCGGGTAATTCAGGCGGCCCCTCGACCTACAATAAAATTGTACATTAATGTTATTGTTATTGTTGTACATTAAATTAATTGTGCACAAAATTATTGAATCGCGTCTAGCTCTCAAATGACTTTCAGTACACTCATTAAACCATCTAAACATTGCGCAATCCGTAAAATTACACAATATAATTGTTCTAGATAGACTGATGCCCTATTTGATACCACATTCATACATGCATACATAAATAAATAGATAAGCTGACAAATTCGTAACCCTTCTTATTGCTTTGCCGTAATTGGACAATAAAAGGAGATTAACAAAATAATTCTAATTTTATAAACATAGCTGATTGGTATGTCGGTCTGTGGCGCCGGCATTTCCGGATTGCGATCCAGTTTGTACCCTCGACATTCGAAACGGCCGGAGTTCGGACCTGTCGCGCCGAATTAGGACACGATTTATTATCCTACTTGTTTGTAGTTATTAAACCATTATATTTATATTATGTTTATAACAATAACCAGTCCTTTTAAATATCCTCTGCCGGATATAGGCCTATTCATTCATGCACGTCGTTTTGTGCTAAAAGAACCTTAAAACGAGACGCTGGCCAAATGGGTTGGCGAGTCCACTCTTTTCAAGGTAGTTAGTTCCTTGGAGCTTATGGTAGCAGCGGCTTTGTTATCCCTTATATTTATGTATAACAAAAAAACTTTACCTGGATGATCTTTTGACACAATTTAGAGTAACGAAAAAACGTGTTTATTTATTCATGTGGGTACTAAATTAATGTATATTAAATGCAATTGAATTAAAAAATATATCACGCCGCCTTTAGTATATTTAGAACACTATATTCTAGCCCCATGACACAATTTGAAAAAAAAAAAAAAAACGGCAAAATACGTTTTTAATTATTTATATTGTAGAATATTTGTACCAAGTTTCAAGTCATAGGACCGTCGAATATTTGTTTCCGTGCAAACCTCGAAACCCGTTTTACTCCTTTAGCGGTTGAATTGCAAAAAAATCCTACTTAGTAAACCTTTACGTTATAAAAGGAAGCTACTGTCCAAATTTCATGTTTCTAGCTCCAGCGGTTTCGACTCAGCATTGATGAATCAGTCACGCAACACATTTCTCTTTACACATATACTTTCTATCACAATGGGATGAGATGAAATTTGATGGGCTCAGTGTGGATTGGTGGATCACATACTCCAGATTTTTCTGGAGTATGCGGGTTTCCTCACGATGTTCTGCCTCACCGCAATGAAGCAATGATTTTTTTTTTAAATCCATTATTTAGTAGAAACTCAGCGTTACGATCGAGGATTTACACTCACGATCACACGAATGTGGGTCGAGTATAGATACTCCTAGGCTATCTAGAGCGGTGATAGCCTAGAGTAGGTAGTATAATGGTATATAGTAAATTAATACACTTCCCTTATACAAACATATGCACCTTATTCGATGGATAGGGTGGGAAATGTCAAAACCAATTACCGAAGTTAGGTAAGACCCCAGATCTTATAACCAGTGTCGAGTATATTCCGTGATTCCCATTCGGAATAATCCAATCCACACACGGATAGTTGCAAGCCCGCATGGGGCTCAAACTAATCTCACTAATCTCAGGTCGTTCAAAGGGCCCCAACTTAACCTAATTTAATTTCGGATAGCTTTCCTTTATAGCGTTCTAGGGATGAAGGTTTATGAATGTTCTGTTGTATATAGTGAAGACCGTAGATAGAGATAGACAACGCAAGTTCATGAAATTGTATGGAAACCAAACGTGTCACTTTAGTAAGTAAATTTTAGTGATTGTGAACCCACTCACCAATGAAACGAAACATCTCCATTGACTCGGCTCACCACTTTTGACGAATTTGTACAATTGTTTATAGCGCAATTAGACATTTTTGTGTTTTGTAACGACTTGCTAGTGATACAGGTGGGGACAAACTGAACGATCACCGCGAGAAGTATGCAGGGATATAATATAAGACGGTCAGCTCGCGTTATCTATCCTTCATATCTGTGGCAAACACTATTATATATATCCTATCTCTCTGTATCTCCACAGAGAGCCATGAACTTTTTTTTCTTTATACGGCAATGGTGCTATTAGCACATTCTGCCAGTGTCAAGTTTTCATAATAAACAATTTAAAGTTATCCTAACAATGTCCCGGTACCGTCGAAGGTCGACGACAGAAGAGGACCCCTTTTAAGCACACGAAAAACACAGTCCCACGCTTTTATTTCATTATCACAAATGGTGTTTGTGTAAAACACTTTGAAGTTTAACAGTCAACATGGACCTCTCTCTAAACTAGTGTTGCTTGCCAACGTGAAACAACGAGATAGGAATATAAAAAAATCTACAAAAAATTTAATGTATTTAGTATTTTTTTCTAAATTTCTAAATTTTATTTACTTTCTTAACACAAACCACTCACTACGTAGGTACACTCGCATCGATTTACATAGATCAGATATCTAATACTAGCGGTACGATTAGCGGCTGTTTTATGAATGCAGTGTATGCGTTGCCGTCCATAGTAGCGCATTGTACATAACAAAGTCAAGCCTCATTAAAAACGAAATAACTCTATTTTGAGGAAAATATCAAGTTTACAAAAAAGCCATACTAATAAAAGTGCAATGCAACCAGTTCTTTCAGTATCCACCGCTCGACAAGCACATTCGTCTTGAGCATGAGGGATGCATGACCTTAAAACGCCACGCTGGCCAAGAGGGTTGGCGACTCTAATCTTTTAGAGGTGATGCAATTCCTCAGCGCTTGTCGTAGCTGCTTTGTTATCCCTTAATCGCCTTTCACAACCCTATATATAATAAATGAGGGGGAGAGTGCACGCTGCAATCCAACAGCCGCTGGGCGCACTCGACTGGCCACTTTACCCCTTTCTCACAGAAGACTACCTTGAAATGTACTACATTTCCCACTTTATCTTATTTCCCTAATGTACGTACGTGTTTCGGTAGTGAGTGAGATGTGCCAGAGCCCATTCCCATCCTATCCCTCCCCATTTCCCTAACCCTTTCTCCAAATGCATTCCTATATCCAAAGGTAGGCAGAGCATCCGGGGGCGTGCCAACGTTTGTCATTTTGGACTAATGTTGGCATTTATCACGGATGTCTATGGGCTACAGTATCCACTTACCATCAGGTGGACTGTATGCTCGTCTACCACCTTCGTCCATAAAAAAAAAAAATTACATGTCTTCACTTTGTATCGTGTGGTACTGGCCGGCTATAGAATATCACCGCTCTTTCCGCGGGGGTGTCCTAAAAGGCAACTGAGAGATATGAAAGCGGCTACCACAAGCCCTAGGGAACTAGATCACCTCTAGAAGAGTGGACTCGCGAAGCCGCTTGGCAAGCACAAGAAATGTGTTTTGCCTGACACAGGCTGTTCTTAATGTAACATCAGCCTAAACGAGGTTTGGCCTCAAGGCGATGTCTAAGTTAACCGGTTCGCTAGTTAATAATTTCCACTACACACGGGGGTCGGATTAACCCCACCCGATCTCGAGAGACTATTGGAAAGGGGCTCAAGTTTGCTTGATTAAATTTTCTTTGCCACTCATTTTCATGATGTTTACTGTACTCTAATGTTTACTGGCATGACACGGTATATAATAGGTATATACCTACATATACAGTATAGTATTTGTTATAGTTATTTATTTTATTTCAGGGACTTTTTTTTATTTAATGTATATTCATATTAATATATCTAGGTATTTAAATTGGTGTAATCATATATTTTGTTAAAATGTGAAAATGGCTTGATGTAAATATGACGCAACCTTTGCTGTGGGTAGTCTGTGGTCACCGGTGTGGTTCCAACTAGAAATCAGCGTCGTAGTTTACGCCAGTACATAATTATGCTGAGTTGATGCCGATTGGCACAACGATTAGAAAGGTTTCGAACAAGAATACTTTTAAACGGAGGCTCCGGGCACATTACCTTTCGTCATCAGTTGTCATCACAGACAGCGCTTTTGTTTGTATTTGTATACATATACACCTACTAGTATATATGTATATTATATGATGCGTGTATATATACACATATATACACACATGTATTTATTATGATATATATGTATGTGTGGAATGTATTCACCATGTATAATTTAATTAATTATCCCGTTTGTTTATATGCACCTCCCATCTCTGTATCTCTCTGATCAACCCAAAGGTTAGCTGGTAGAGAATGTACCATTTGTACCATAATGTACAATAAAGTTTTTAAAAAAATAACTAATATTTCTTTCTTTTTTTAATTTCCGCTCGATTTATTGTCTTTTTATATCGTGATAATAAAATCATTTTCATTCCTTCTTTCTTTACTTAGCTTATTAGGAAGATCGATGGAGATAAACGCGTTACGAATTTGTTTTATATTTAAATTGTATATACCCGTATACCCGTTTGGGACCTGTTTGCTTGTAAAATTGTAAAATCTGGTCATCTTATCTTTTGAACCTTGCTGTATTATATAAACTCCTTGACGGATTTCGATAAAAGATAAGCTATATTCTTCTACGGTGAATACCGCATCCAATATTAAAAATCGAAATAAAATCTGCTTAGTATTTCCTGCGACTAGCCCGAGCAAAAAAACCGACGACGTTGCAATTTCCACATTCACATACTCGTATTTAGAAACAGAATAGAATTTTAGATAATATGGGACGAGAATGATAGATAGGTTATCGGCCATAAAATTGCATTCTTTTTTGTATATTAATTAATTATTAACTGTATTGTTTATTTAATTAATTAATATAATCGAATTATATTATTTTTCGAAACAGTATATGAAAATAATTGCTATATGCAGTCTTTCTCTTACTTATAGGAAAAAGGCGGCAAATTTTATCGGTCCTTTTACTAGTTTTATTGGATAGTTGGGTTTGTAGCGTTTGTTGGGTAAATTGGATCAGAGCACTTAAGGCTTATGACGACAGAGGTTTGTTAAATGTTCTAAGGTTTTCATTAAAAATCAAGTTGTATGTCAAATCATGATTATTTATAAATTTAAACTTTACCGCTCAATAATTGTACAGAGGGCGGACTTAATGCTTAGTGGCACTCTGCCAGTCAACCTTTGGTTAAACAGAAATGCTTGAGGGTGGTGCAAAGAAAAGTCCTTGCTTAACTGAACACAATTTTTATTATTATTACATAACTACATATATGTATCTACATCTACATCCATAAATGTATAAAGACAAAGTATATATGTATATACTCGTATATACATAATACACGGCGACGACAAGCTAACTAGTTCCATTGACCCCGAGTATTCTTTTGAAAGAGATCTTCGAAAAAGCTTCCCTAATGACAGTGGGGAACTAACTCATTACAAAGTTTTATAGCCTAAAAATATATCTGTCTAACTATTTATACGGTCCTAATCCTTGGATCTACTAATTCGACTTAGTTGCCCTAGATATACTGGTCTCATTTAGTTACCCCCTCCCGCGTGCGCCACGGTGACCTAAAAGAAATGGTGATCTCACTAAAAGTACCTAGTGTCATATTTTGAAAGGGCCTAAATATGTAGTATGAAAAGGTCCAATAGGTTCTCTGCGCGCAAAAACTAGATTCTAAAAGTTATTTTAATCAACGTTCTTCCACATCTCTCTACTCTCTTCAAAGTTCAATTTCTCTCATTAACTAAGTCAAAAGTGTTTTCCTTTTTCTGTTCTATTTATTAATAATATATAAGTATTTATTATTATCATATATGTCGATGTATACTTGTATGTATTATTGCACCTGTATTGCTATGTATAAGTTTATGTTCACATATAGTATAATATCAACTTTATATACGGTTGCATACCCCCTCTTAATTCTCTGTTTACCCAAAGGCTGACTGGTAACGAATGCCATAAGGCATAAGTCCGCCGTTTGCACATTTTGTCTGTGCACTAAATTTTAAATAAATAAATAAAAAGGCTGATGTAATACGAAAAATTCCACTAAGTCCTCTGACTAGAACAGATTCAAGTTTAAATATAAATGCTGCCTCCAATGTTCTTAATAAAATGGTGACCTCACCAAAAATAGTACAAATGTGGAACAGTCATTCCATTTATGTTTGTCTGGTATTTCATATGAGGCTGCATTCCAAATAAATTTAGCGGAACTTGTAGTTTATTAGCGACCTTAGTACATTGAATACTTGTAGGGCATATAAGGGCTATTATTGGATACTTGTGATTAGTAAAAATCTGCCTCTTTTCTTTTGCGTTCGGTTATACATTTATTTAACAGTTCCTTTGCGAGACTTGCGATGACAGGTGGCGTACCAACTTACGGTGCGGTTGGTTGTAATCGGAGACGTTACAAATTCAAAATTTCACTAACCATGAATAAGACAAATGCTTGCCCTTAAACACAATTTAGTTTATGATCCAATTTGTGATTATGATCTAGTCAGAACAAAGTGTAAAATACTCAAAATTAATTAATGTACCTATAATTGAATCATTATTGCTGTTATTTCCACATCATTAATAAGGTGACGTGTTTTCGAATGTATTTACTCATATAACATGCTAGCAATCCGCACTGACTTCGTTCAGATGGCAACTCAAACATAGCTCATGTTTGTCTTCATTAGTTTAAAGAATTAAAGAATTTTCAAAATAGATTTAGTAGATTTTGAGTCTACTTCTTATATAAAAACAAACAAAAAGAACTAAAAAAATAACAAGAAAAACTAAAAATAATTTAAAAAGACTATTAAATTTAAATATACGAGGGCTACACTGAATGTTTCCGGAATGAATAAGAAAAAATTACAACGAATGGCCAAAAATCAATTTATTGATTCTATTTTTCTATTCAATTTCTCTATTTATTGTTTCTATTCTATATTCTCCGTGCGCGTCAATACACTTTTTCATACGAATAAACCAATTTCCATAACATTTATTCCACTCCTCCGTGGTGACCTCGGAGGAGTGGAATAAAAATATAAGCATGGCATTGCATCAAGTGATGCGTTCCGTTTTTTGAGCCTCAATCAAATTGTGTGGGATCAACCGCGAGCACAGCTTTCGCACAGCCAAATGTTAGTGTAAGATTGATTGTATCTGACTCATGCCTGTGCCTAAGGATGCCCGAATCTCGTGGTAGGTCACATGCCTGTCTGTTTCGATCATATGGCGCACAGCATCGATGTTTTTGTTGTTGACAGCGGTGGACGGGCTTGGCGATTGACGGGAGATTGACACGACCGCGCTTGAATTCTGCAAACCAGCTATAATATATATAAGCTATAAATTGTTCTCTTGCTTGGTGCTTCATCGCCAAAAGCAGCTTGAAGCCGAGCGAGGCTCTGCTGAGCTGTCAAATTACACTTAAAATCGTAGAAAATCATACAGTGAACATTTTCACGAGTTAAATCCATTGTAATGCAGTCATGTAATTTTTAAAATGACGCCACAATGAAAAATCAAATGACTTAAATGAAACAAACTTTATTCTACAGCCAAAGAGTTCTATTTTCAAATATTGTAATTACATTTTAAATATTGTGTATGTAAGTGGTCAGTTCCAGAATTTTTCAGCGTGACTCATGTATATAATTTTATAGTCTTAAAAAAGACGATTACAATAATTATATATGTATATAACAACAAAAACAATTATATAAAAACAAACAAAATGACGTTTTAATCAAATAGCCTTTAACTTTCGAAATACCTACATAGTTCTGATCAAACTTTCATTTATATATTTTTTTTATTTTTTATTCTCTGGTACAGTCTGTGCAGTCTAATGAATGTAGGAAACCCTTCATTCCTCTGTACTCCCTATTCCGCATCCTTTCCAATCTTTATTCCGAATCATAAATCTTTGGGATTTTCTGCCTATCTTTATAAAATACGCTGCCTATCTTTGGGGATTTCCCCAAAGATAAGTTGTGTATTTTATTGCACATGTCTATTGCACGACAACATTTGTCTGCCATCATCTTTCTTTTACATAAGATGAAACTATAATTGTATTGGTATCATTACTATGTTATGGAATATAAGAAAAACTCTAATTTTAATCACGCTCCATCTTATCGACTTTACCCTTCCTTAATAGTAATCGAGTCGAAAAAATTGATTTTTTCAACTCGCCCAATTCCTTCGTTATTAATTCAAATATACAACGATGCAGACGCGTCACGATCCCACTGCCATAAATGGAACAACTGGCGCCTCCCATTTTAAATCGACCTACTTCACCTCGCGCTCCCAATAATATCCCAAAGCCACGGGGAAATTAATATAAAGTTTGAAAGGTCTTGTTATACTGGTGGTTGGAATCAGGGGGAGCATACATTGGCGCCATCGGTTCTTGATATCGATCTTTGAACTAGAGGGGGTAACTAATCTCTGAAGGATAGGAGAGGTGCACTCCTTTCACCTCCCTACTCAAGAGTATTTCAGATGAGGCATAAGGCAAAATTAGAAGCGATGGTACTTTAAAAATTATGTGATGGAAGATTTTTTTATAGTGTATGGGAATACACTATAAAAATATGTGACAAAAACATCGTCATTAATTCGGAATATGATACAATCTATCTTACGGATTGAAATAAAATTTGGTACAAATTTTAATTAGTGGTAAATGAGCCAAATTGCTCCTGTAGTTCAAACTTCAAAAAATTCCAAAATAATTTTCAACGCCAATATGAGGTAAGCATAAACTTTATGTCGTTTGGACAGGTCTCACAAAGCTCGACAACTTTTGTCTAAACATTTTTTATAAAACATACGAAGAGTAGCGACATCTTCCTGCCGGTTGACGCCTGTCATGGGGGTTTTGCTAATATTATTTAAGGCAGCCAAAAAAATACTAAATAGGCATGATCAACAACACAAACTATTTTTGAACAACTGAAATAAATAATTTAAAATGACAAAGAACTTTAAATTCGCGGCGCTTCTGTCTTTATTGTCACCAGAGAATCTAAACCTACCCCACCTTTGAATGTGCTACTACTTTCAGTATTTCTGGTGCTCATTTAATTAAGAGTTTTATAGTGGAGTGTATGCTTTCTCGGCCGGTGTCCATATTAATTGAATCTTCCGGGCTACTTGGCCGAGGTCTTCTGGAATCTCTTCTCTTTTTTTCAAACGTTTCGTCAACAACTGCGGTTGCCACCTTCAGTGGCGACTGCGTTAACTTTCGGAGAGATGTTATCTCTTTGGCTTCTCGAGCGCAACTTGCGCAGTTATTGACGAAACGTTTGGAAAAAAGAGAAGAGATTCCAGAAGACCTCGGCCAAGTAGCCCGGAAAATTCAATTAATAATTAAGAGTTTTGTTATAGATTTTTTGCTATTTCTTTTTGTTCAACTATACATTTGTTTATCTGCAAAAAATATCAATATCTATCATTTAAACCTCAACCTCTCATTTGGCTGTTATTTTGTATGAGTTATACCTCAATCTGCGAGGTGGAGATGAGTGGTCCTCCTCCCTCGAGTCTCGAGTCCTTTGGTAGGCGAATTAGGGCCAAGAATTTATGTTATGGCCTAAGCCTTATAGCCAAGGGAGCTCACTACACTTTGTAATGGTTAACCGGCTTCAAGTTGGGCGGTTAAGTGACTGATGCTTTAGGTTGGAGAAACATAGGTCTTGGGTTGATAAATACTTTAATGTTACTTTAAACTATGGCGTAGAATCTATACTGTAGTTAATCTATTTAATAACTATTATTGAGGATTAGGGGTTCTGCTAGTTAATAAAGTCTTGTATCACTGCGACCATTATTGTGATTGCTACCTTATACTTCGCTGCCAATATCTTTGGCCTGCTGATTTCGCACGATAGCATTAGCAGTAAGTTAGTTGTTGGACCTTGTCCGGTTTCAGTAGGTAAGCACCTATATACGTGTATCTTTGATTAATCTGTATTAATGATTCCGTCAATGCGTAAATAATAAAATCTAAATCATAATTAAACGAAAAAATTAAATGAAATTCTTCCAAATCATTATTGTCTATTTTGAGATGACATGACTTTTTTTATGATATAGACATATATACATACATAGACAGATAAGACCTTTGTTAAGTTAGAGGACAATACATACATATTAAAAACGTATAACTGCTTTGTATTTTTAAAAGTGTTGAAATAAAGATGATACAGTAGATTAGGAAAATAGTTGCGAATCATACGACACAACAGTATGTTTTTCCTATTATTTGACTGTGAAAACTACATATGATTTGTTACTGAAGAATAAAATATCTATCTTGACACGTAATTTGACCGACTGTTAGATTCAAGAACCTTTTTTTATATGTTTCCACCACTCTTTAAATTCTTAAATGCCAGCAATTTTTAAAAGCATCCAAGTAACGCCCCTACAGAGCAAAGTTATCGCTTTGTCTAAACAAGTTTTCGAGTGGGGATGCCGCTTATCTGCTCGGGCACATGTGAGCCCGTGCCTCGGGCCTTTAAACTAATGCCACCATAAACAGACACACCCAACCCCTCGCGGCGGATCATAAAGGGGTCGTAGAAAGGAATGGGCATATAAACTGAGAGCTCAAGTTATATTGGTCGGCATATAAAAGCTTTTCCCCGATTACTCGCTTGCTTGGTTCGCGTGCGTTCTATTTTCAAACGTGATAATGATAACCGTATAGTGGAAGCGCTCGAACGCACAGATATTTGAATTTATATTGTTGCGTATCGTTTTTACTACTCTATCCCAGAGGCAACGGCTTTTGAGACTATACAGGCATTGAAAGAATATTTCGCTATAGAAAAATATTTCTTTTTAGACAGTAAAAGTATTTATAAACTGCTTATACCTTTAAATAGAAATATTTTATTTATTCTGTGATCAATGTTCATTTTCGATGGGTTTTTATGAACCTCGTGTAGGAGAGTATTGCTTTATATGTATATTGCTTGTACGAGTACCTATATACAGAAAATATACAAAAATATGTAGATTTATAAACATTTTTAAAGAAACATGTAGGTCTGCCCTGTTAAATGAGGTAATACACCTTCAGGCAATTTTGCCCGAACTGTGGCTAATTAAAAAGTATCCACGTGCCTAAAACGTGCAGAATCATAAGTTCTGATTAAGTTTTTAATGGCTGCGGCGTGTGTAATAAGACCCTTGGGGTGGCAGAGGTCAGAGAGCACCATTAGGTGGACATTGGTGTCATTGGGCAGGTGTGGTGGTACCACCGGTTTTATGTAAAACTTACTACGGAGTTTTTTCATCACTCGATAAAAAAATAAGTAGGTATATTTATTATTATTAGCATGAAATAAACAAGTACATATAGATAAATAAAAAAATGACCTTTGACCTTTTATTGATTTCTTTTGTTTAAGGTTTCACCGGTGGCTACGAAACCAACCGAATAAATTTGCCATACTATAATAATGTATTTATGAAATAACGAGATTATCTATGTATCAAGTACTTTTTCCAGGGTTCGAAGTGATAATTATCAATGATTAATTGTCATGGTAATTATCAAGATAAATACAGGTTGATAATTAACTTGATAAATATAATCGAAAATATTTCATTCGCTACTCTTCGATTTCTTATTCAAAGTTAACACATTAAACGATTACGGGTCATCCATACATTACGTCACACGTTAAGGCGGACGGGGGGGGGACCACAAAGTGTGAAACGATGTGACAGCGCGTGGTGGGAGTCACTTTTGTGACTATATCACAGGTAATGTATGGATATATCCACTATATCCACCGTGAGGGGAGAAAGGGTCTAAAAACCACTAAATTTGCCTGACATAATTTATGGAAGGCCCCTTACCTGTATCGAAACTCGCGCCACTTACATCTTGGACGGATTTAAGTTGGATTTTGAATACGGAATCTTCAGATACAGACAATCCATATCCAATTGACGCAGTTAAGGAGGATAAGGATGATATCCCACTCATTAATTTAATTAGTACGTAGTTTTGTTGATTATTCCTAATTTTATTTTTAAGTTTTGTAATTAATTAAGTTTAATATGACAAAAATGAATACCAAAAATACTATGCTACTTACTTCTATCGTAAAAATTGATTGAAATTATCAGCCAAGTAAGCCAAGTAATTAATTTTTCCTATTGTCCTTTGCTTCTAATTATAATTTAGTATTATCAGATTTTCAACTTAACTTAACTCACAACTAAGTGAGTTTATCCACAACCAAGTGAGTTTATCCCATAGTAACGCATCTACACATCAAAAATACGATGGTTGATTTTTTTTTTGTTATCTTTAGAACGAAACGGAATACTTGGCATGTGATTATGAAATGTTGCAATTTGCCTTCTGGCGGTATCTTTTTTGTTCGCAGTGGAATTTTTAAGGTGATTGTGTTTGGAAATATCCAGAGTTGTTTACTAGTAAAGAATACACGAGCAGAAAGAAAATATTGTACTTTCTATTATCTCAAATCTTATCTAATACTGTATGTTGTTGACAATTGAATCTCATTTCTTAAGAAAGCAGGTTCCTGTCTGGGCCGTTGATATATATCTATACTTGTAATTTGGTTGCCTAAATGCATAAATGGTTACCAAATGTTGTTATTCTAAAATAGTAAACAATAACACCAAAAGCTAACCCACGGCACCTAATATTAAAAAAAAAGACTTTTAATCTGAGCACCGCACTACCGGTAGTGTCGTGGGTAATGTCTTTTCCCTTCTACACTACCGACCAATAGTCTCGTGCCTAAATTTGAAAATGGTGCGATCCTTTAGTAGGAAACTGTGCCCTGATAGTGGCGTGGGGATTAAAACCCACTAGCCACGAGGCCAGTAGTTCAGAAGGGAAAAGAAATTTCCCACTACACTACCGGTGTCGTGGATCAAGAGGGACCAAAAGTCGTAGTTGAGACAATTAACCGTGTTTGTGTATTGACATACAGGCTACCATGTAGTTTCATTTCATTTTATATTAAACTATTGCTTGCTTAAACTATTAGTTATTGCTTAAACGTAACATATTAGGGCCTTACGTATGACATTTCCGTTTGTTCATAGTGGCCACTGAACTTAGTTATCTTGTGTTTGGCTTGGAATTCCAAATTAAAATTCAATTCAATTTAAAGCTTATGACATCAAGCTTCAAAATCAGTTATTCATTTGTTTTTCTGTCAAACGATTTTTGCTTAGCTATCGTTGTGTTTGCGACTATGGAAAAGTTAAAAATTTGCGTTATTTTCGAATATGAACCGTCGTGGCAGCAACACAGCATTAGGGACCATTTTATAAAAATCACGAATGTGAGTAGCGTATAGATACCCCCCCCCCCCCCCCCCCTCTTATCACCGCTCTAATGACATACATCTATGGAAGAAATTGAAATAAAAATTAATTTAAGAAGAACGAACAAAAAGTGAAGAAAGAATTATTTTCAATTACTTTTGTGATCTGCATTTCAATCTAGCTAGGCCAAATACAATCTAGATTGTCATTAATTCCTGCCTAGTACCTACCCTATCCTAAAAGGTCCGTGTCCCTGCATAATGGCCGGTCGTGATCGGACATAAGCGTCTTAATCCTATGAAGTGGATTCGGTTCTAAGGATTGTGAGGAGCACGTACGTGGAGACATCCTTGTAACGCAATGTTTGCTTTGTTTTGTAAAGTTTGCTGTGGGGAAGAGAAAAAAGGAAAGAGAGAGAGAGAGAAATTTGTAATAAAAATTTATTTGTGTTTAATCATTGATTTGAGAATACATACTAGATATGTTATACAAGTACTCTAAGGCAGGCACGTTACAGTACTATGTTCCAATTGTATTATATGTTCAGTAGCTCTCAAATTCTTTAATTCATGTGTTTTGAAAATGGAACATTCTTATTATGTACTCTGCCCTTTGTACTTAATAATATTGTACTTATAATGAATTGTTACAATAAGACATTGCAATATCACTGTAAGTACGAAGGCGGATTTATTCTCTCCAGTCAACCATAGAATAACCGAGAGGAATTATGTCAATATTGATCGTTTTTGAAAGATCACATGTGCGAAAATGGAATGGAAAAGTATGCGCAAACAATACAATTGTTTTTGTTCTGAGTTTTGACAGTAGGGTGAAAAAACTTTAATTTGACCAATTTGTCAACTTGAGATGGCGAACATTAAAAAAACACCCTTCCAATGCACGGTTATAATTTAAAGTAAACTGCGCGAAACGAATCGACCAACTAAAAATGTACCCTCCCGAACGGCAGTTATGCGAAACGCAGATTTTACTGTTCTACAGCAACACCAGTTTGTGACGACCCCTCCATCCGGCCGTATTTAATGAGAACCCCCTAGGGGGGACGCGTATAATATCGTGGGTCAGGATATACTGGACATATTTTACAACATAACCCCCCCACATTAAGGCGCGCCCCGCGTATAAAACTCGTAATAGAATTTCAGCGATGACGACTGTAGTGGTGGGTGATTCGTCGTTAGGGGCGCAGGAGAGGAACTCTTGAACTATGAGGCACCGAGTCTTCGTCTTATTTTATCTCCTTCGCCTGGAGATTGGCAACTTTTTAATCAATATTGTCTAAAAATTACTTCAAATCCTTTTAATTTAAATGCTAAAAACTTAAATACAATATAACTTAAGCGATACGCTAAATCCGCTATAACAACCTATAGTACCGGTTACACCTCACGGCTAATAGCCTTAAAACAATTATAATAAATTAGCAAACATTCCATACTTTTTCTTATAATGTACCAACACTATTAAACTGTTGTCATTATTTCACTTACAAGCTAATTAGGACACAGGCACTGAGTTTATCAGTTGAATTTCTCCTTCTTTCCACTAAAAACCTCATTTTACTGGAAACAAGGAGAAATACGACTGAGTTTCTAAAAATTAGTTCCTCAACTCAAAAGCGTTTCGAGGCCTCTCCCGCCCTGCGGTGCGGTGTGGTGCGCCTCTTTACTGGCCATATAAAGATATCACTCGCACGCCTGCGCCATGCCATCTACGAGAATTATGCGTTGTGTCAAATCTCTTATGTACTGAACGTGACAAATGTTCACTAAAAGTTCATGTATTCCTAGCTTTAATGGCTGTAGTATATTATGCTTATGCTATGTCAATCTGAATCTCATTACTAAACAAAAGTATAGTGGAAAAATAAATACTATATGTGTAAATATGTATATACGACATGCTAGAACATGCTAGACATGCTCGTACATGCTAGAACAAATATGATCTAGAAAGAAACTTGCTAACTTTTGAGAAACATTGAGTGAATTCAAGAATGTACTACAAATAAGCCATCTTGAATGAATGAGTATTCCATAATCCAACCTTACACGAGTCTCTTTACTGGCGCGGCTAATGATGTTAGCCGTGCGCTTGCGTCGTGCCATCTACACAAATTATGTGTTATACCAAATCCCTACGTGGCAATGGAATTCACCGTTTGGGTTCTAAATTGTTTACATTTTGACTGTTTTGCTATATCGCTATCGCTACACTTGCTATCTCGTAAACAACAGCAAAATTAGCAATTTGCCATTGACATTTTTGCGTAACTTCAACAATGTATCGGTAAATACCTCACAGAAACCCAAAATACCGTTTATTCCTGATAAGACAGACCTCGAAGTCCTTGTGGAATTTATGAATGACGTCCAGTTACCGAACTGTAGACGATAACCTCCCTCGCCTCTCTTTACTGGCCACATAACGATGTTAGCCGCGCGCTTGCGCCGTGCCATCTACGGGAATTATGCGCTGTGCCAAATCCCTACGTACTAAATATGACAATGGAACGTTTGTTCTGTAATTGTTTTTACTTCTTGCTGTATTGATCGTGAGTTAGTAAAGTGCACTAATGTAACTATGAAAGTTAAGTAAGTTGTTAACAGTAAATGCTGCTGTTTATTAAGATACACGGCTGGATGAGAAGAACTAAAAATCGTGTGTGGTGGCGAGCTTTGGAAGAGGCTTATATCCAGCAGTGAAGAGATATAGCCTAATGGTATGTTATAGTACTTCAATAATAAAAACACACCGAGAATAAGCAAGAAATTCGATGATACTGATTTGAGAGACACATTGACCATGTGATGCGACGGCATGTGACAGTGAATGACGGAGTTGTTTTTATATTTTTAATGATATTATTTGTGTAAGGAAGTTTTAAAGATTAACCATAACTACTTCAGAATTTTTATTCACTTCTGTCGTTTCTCTGACTTTTATTCGTGTAAGGGCCATATATAACTATTCCTCCGCGCGCTGGGCAACCACGAACCACTGGGGGAGGCGCCGGCGCCCTCATTGTTATCCAATTACGAGCTCCCGCGATAATGCAGCGAATTCAAATTAGGCGAGGGAGAGTTCGCCGACCTCTGATCAATCGCTGGACCACGCCCAAACATCGACTCGCTATCGAGTATCGCGTGCCGTCGAGTTGCATGCGAGAAATCGGGTTATTGCATATTCGCCACAGTGAAAATTTGCCACCGAAAAAAACAATATCTTGATTTAGCGGTGTCAGCGACTTCGTTCGCGTGAACGTTAGAGTGATTCCCTTTCCCGTGGGAACTCTATACCGGATCGGAATAAAATGTACTCTAAATGTTAACCCAAGTCATAAGCTATAACTAGGCCAAGTTTCATTAAAATCCGTCCAGCGGTTTCTGCGTGATGACCATTCAGATAGACAGACTGACAAACAAACAGACAAAAATTTCAAAAAAGATTATTTTTGGGCTCTGTATCACTTGTACTTTATACAGCAGTTACTCTTTTTAATATTTAATGCACAAACACGGCATTGTTACGATTTTATTATATGTAACGATTTAAATGGCAGCAACACAGTGAATGGAATTTCCATATGCGAGATGTTGCTAAAACGAAATAAAATCGACCCATATCTGAAGAGATTGGTAACAAGCGATGAGAAGTGGATCACCTACGATAACAATGTTCGAAAACGATCTAGGTGTAAGCGAGGTGAGCCATCACAAATAGTCCCAAAGCCAGGCCTCGCCCCCAACAAAGTCATGTTATGTGTATGGTACGACTGGAAAGGCATTGTGTATTACGAACTTTTGCTACATGACCAAACGATTAATTTTGATGTCTATTGTCAGCAACTAGTAAAATTGAAACAAGCACTTGAAGAAAAACGCCCACAATTAATGAATAGAAAAGGTGTAGTTTTTCATCACGACAATGCTCGATTGCGTACATCTTTGATGACTAAATAAAAATTGAGGGACCTTGGCTGGGAAGTTTTAATGCATCCTCCATACATTCAAGACATTGCACCTTCGGATTATCATTTATTCCGCTCTGTCCAAAATTCTCTAAATGAACTAAAATTACATTCAAGAGAAGCCTATAAACCATTTAAATCAGTTTTCGCTTAGAAACCCTAAAATATTTATAGCGATGGGATACTGGCTCTGTCAGAAAAATGGCGAAAGACAGTCGAATTAAGTGGACAATATTCCGTACAATAAATACTTAAATAATACAAAAAAAAAGTTCATTATTTTCACTATAAAAGGGCCGCGAACTTATCCGACTACCTAATATTTTTGAATAACTGAAGTGAATAATTTTAAATTAGTAACAATGTCGTCACCAAGTCCTATTTCTTTACTGTTACCAGAAAATCTTAACCAAACCCAACTTAAATTTTCTACCATCGAATCGCTCCGTATTTTTTTTATAAAAAATTGTTACTTTTTTAAGATTTCACTATCAGTCTTAATATCTGGTGCACTCTAGTGCACCGGATATTAAGATAATCAGATAATGCCAAATATACATAACTCAGTGAATCTAAATGCATATGCCTAAGGATATCGCATGATGCAAAATTCCTCAATGGACTGTTAAAACAGAACAGGCCTGTGAACTTGAATACAGAGGTAGACGCTTGCAATGATTTCAAAACAAGTTTAAGATTTGAAATCGGACAAGCAAATACAGAACAAGAATTTCGAGTTGATACGTGAACGGCTATTGCGTTATAAGGATTTATTAAGACTGCTTCATCAATAAAGAGAAGTTGAAATTTAAAAGAAATTGTACCCGCGACAAGTTGAATGAGTACAT
Organism: Sesia apiformis; assembly: GCA_914767545.1. NCBI lineage: Eukaryota > Metazoa > Arthropoda > Insecta > Lepidoptera > Sesiidae > Sesia > Sesia apiformis. The sequence goes on from OU611964.1 coordinate 3,433,617, forward strand.
ATGAGAATATACATGTTTCTATCTTCAGATAAAAAGTTGTAATTTCAAAGCTATAACTCATTCTACTTAATCCAATTTGTCCAAAAAATAAACAAACTTGGTGGCCTCAGGTAACTGGCACGACCGTAAATTAGTTAGTGATTAAGTAGTGATTCTTAAGACTTGAGTTTTAAAACGTGTGAAAGCCTTTTACTATCTTCACAATCAAGAAAAAGTTGCAGCATGAATTAGATTGTCAAATACCAATTTTGGCTTGTTATCGAAGAGCCTAAAATGCTGGATAACCAAGATGCTACATTACTATCTAGTAATAACCTAACCAAGATGAATCCAGCGATTCTCTGCCTAAAGTATATATTTCCTTTAACAAAAATATTTGTTTCACCTGCTTATAAAATCAGTACGTACGTCTTACTCTGGTTTCTCACAAAATTTCGAGTTGAATATTAAACACCGAAATAAAAACCTTCAGTTCTACATCTCGTTTCAATAATCGTTCGTACCAATCGAAATTACTAGTTTTTATTCGCCACGGAACCGGTGAGATGTATCGAGACATCGATACGTCCGGGAGCTCGATATTAACGGTATATTCGTAATCGAAGTCAGGGGATAGTTTTCCCACACTGGCCGGTTCTGACCGCATCTCAAGGAAGTTTAGCGGCCATCTTCGTTATTACCAGTCCATCAAAAGTTAATGCCTTGTGTCTTAAAAAATGATTGTATAGAGATCCGTGTTTTTGAGGAATATTGTTGACAAGTACAAGTTGACAAGTGTTGTTAAAATTTAAGATCGCTTCACATTTAGATTTATTCATTCATCCCGCCCTAAGGGCATACGAATTTTACAAATAATAATAATACAAGGTAAATGGTACCATACATAGATGGTACAAAATCATTAATAAAAATAATGTCAAGAATAAAAAAAATAAAATTATGGAAACATATACATGTCAATAAGGTTGCCCACGATTATAGGATATAGAAATACACTGTAACTAACAAGGTAAAGTAAGTAATAATAATGATTTTGTGACATCCGTGTATAAATAAATTGTTACAAAAACTGCTGACAGTCTAGTCTTGACTGAACTCAGCCTTGACTTCAGTCAAGACTGAAGTTGACGCGTTCGTTGCGATGTCTACCTTCGGATATAATATTATTATTATTTGTCCACACTGTAAACAAACATGGTGGCCTGACGTACACTGACACATAAATTAAATAGTGAGGTGATAATTGTTTACATATCCATAATTTGGTTCATCGTGACAACAAGTTTGTCTTAAATTTAAAGCTAAAGATATTTCATTAAAAAGATATGCTAAATGTCATTTAAGTTATACATACTGTCAAATAAAAATCGGGAATTTTGAAAAAGAATGCCTATTGGCATGGCACTATTGTAGCAAATCATGTAAAGTTTTACCGCGATCTGTCAAATAGTTGTTTGGAAATTTTCATATTTGCTAGACGACCTCGAGTGTACTTTGCGAATTTTACAATGGATAAAAATATCGAACAAAGAATTTGCCTCAAATTTTGAGTTGCCAACAATATTTCTTGTGCGGAATCATTGAAAATGTTAGAGGAGGCCTACGGTGAGTCGACTTTATCAAAAACAGGAGTTATGAGTAGTACAACATACAAGTAACAAGTAGTCAAGTTGAGTAACATTCAAAGAAGGCCGAGAAGTGGTTGAAGACTTGCCTCGTTCTGGTCCACCTTCAACGTCTTCGATTGAAAAAAATATCAACAAGGTGAAGGACGTGGTGACAGTAAATCGTCGCGCTAGCTTAAGAGAGATAGCTCAGGAAGTTGACATGTGTCACGAATCCGTTCGCACCATTTTGGTTGATGTTTTAAGTATGAAACGCGTTCCAAAGGAACTAAATTTTCTTCGAAAAGATACCTGCCATATTCATGACGCCACGCATCATAACCGGTGACGAAACATGGGTTTATGAGTTTGACATGCAAACCAGCCAACAACGGAATGGCGCTTCGATAGCAAACCGAAACCGAAAAAACCACGTCAACGCCACTCAAAAATCAAAGCCATGTTGACTGTTTCCTTTGATTATCATGGTGTTGTCTACACAGAATTCCTTCCGGAGGGCCAAACGGTTAATAAACATTGGGCATCATGAGGTGATTACGAAAGAATATTCGTCGGACAAGAGCAGATTTGTGGAACAAGCATTCTAGGATACTGCACCACGACAATGCGCCGTCACACACCTCAATCATCGTACGGACGAATGTCATCGACCAAGCACCATATTCGTCAGATATGGCCCCGTGTGACTTTTTCTCATTCTCCAGACTCAAATTACCAGTTCGTAGCAGACGTTTTGAGACCGTTGACGTAATAAAACAAAATTCGCTAAAGGAGCTAAAGGCCTTATCGGAAAGTGCCTATAAGAAGTGTTTCGACGAATGAATTATTCGCTGGCGAAAGTATAATGCGTCAAATGGAGCCCATTTCGAGGGCGACAAAATATATTTAGACGTTTGAAACAATATTTTTTGTTTTATTAAAAAAATCCCGAAACTTATTTGACTTAGTATATGTATTTATAATATTCAAGGGCGTAGGATTTTATCCAGCGTGGGGAAAAAGCAAACAATTTTATCCAGGGTGGGGCAAAGCAATGTTCTTGTAATTTAAATAAGAATGTAATGTAGTGTAATGCAGAATGTCGTGTTACCTATTCTGCCCATCGCGGCTACGCCCATTTTTCTCATCGCACCTTCCAATGTATCGCTCTGATCAATCTCACTTTTTGTACGACAATGTTAAATAAATAGTTCGTCTAACTATCAATCAACCAATCATTTGATTAATTAATATATCAATCAAACACGCATTATTTTGTTTATACGATACGAAATCAGTCTTTAATGTCCTACCACAGGACACTCCCTTAGTGATCCCGATCACTACTGATCACGAACAGGTTTCGGGCCATAACGCGGGGCCCATTGCCGATTGAATACATATGGTCCAATTTTCTTTTGTTGTTGCCTTTTTATTATTATTATTATCTTCTATGTCTCGAAAATTAGTAAATCTTTGTTTATTTTGTTTCAGGTATGTACCTACTACATAAAAATAGAACTAATGATCCTCAAGACGCTGATATTATACTAAGAAAAAGACAGGTAAAAATTAAATGTCAAAAAATTAAGTAAATTCATTACCATTACCAAAGCCAGTATATTGTGCCTAATTCTTCAACATTAATAATGTTTAGGAAGTAAATAATTATTAAAGTAAATAATACATTACAAAATTTCTATACTTTTAAAGGCAAATAGTAATAAATTAGCATTAAATTCAAATATCAAAATTGTTTTTCCAACTATTTGTAATGATATCCTATTATTTATTCGGTCCGAAAATCATTTTATACCACGAACCCGTACGCTGTGGAACGAACTGCCTCAAGAGGTCTTTCCATTATGCTACGATATGGGGTTCTTCAAGAAAGCTGTGAATAGAATTTTGCAAGGTCGGCGGCGCACCCGCATGCATACCCGCTGGTGTTGCGGGTGTCCATTGGTGGCCATCACGTGGGGTTGCTCGTCCGCCTACTTCCCTATAAAAAAATGTTTTTAATTTGCCACGGTTTTCCAGTCTCGGTAATTGCCGGGACGAACGGTTCGGATGAGAATCGTATGATTCTCGTATACGACCAAACTTCATACAATTCTTGCCTGCAACTGTTCACATGATGATATAAACTCGATGATACCAGTGATCACTTGATCAATAACATTTTCTCTCTATAACATTTTATACTGGTTTTTAATGGTTTTTCTCTCCTGCACCCGTTCGAGAAACTCTCCTTGTGTAAATGAGCCTTAACAGCTGCTTAACACACCTAAGCCCCGGATTATATCCTAGGCTGCGTTCTAAGAAAAAAAGCGTCATGACATTGTCAGTCGTGAACATTGCGCACATATGTCTAAATATTTACTATATTAAGATTGGGAATGATACACACAGAGTATAAAACTATATATGGTGTGTCAATAACAACGAACTGAAGCACCCTGCGCAAAAATGTGTGAGTTTTTAAAAACTTTGCTAATGGTCGTATTGTCCGTTCACTGTGTTATTTTTTCGATGACAGATCGGTTTAGTGATGTCCGAATTGCTTCATGTCGATTACCGATTCGATTTTCGATATAAATCTAGCATAATTTGCATACGCTTCTATAGATTCGATTTATTAAAAATATTTGTTTTAAATAATTGATTTATTAATTGCAAAAATGTATTTAGTACGAAATCAATTTTATAAATCGATTGTATTATATGCAAACAATAAAATAATAGGTAAAAAAATCGTAATAAAAACCTTTTTTTGATTCTAGCAACACTGGCTACGGCGAATAATAAATAACTATAACAAATTACTTTAGTTGTTTTATTTGGAAATAAGTATCTACCTAATAATTTTTCTTCTAAATATACTTTTATTTCAAAACTATTATTTTCCATTTATTTTACGTGTGATAGCTTATAATAGTCGGTGGATAACTTAGAGAACGGTCACTATTTCTCCGCCCTTAACAAATAAAGTATGACATTATTTCGAGTCCACTTGAGTGTTAAGAAATATGGAACTTGATAGGTTTGCGAACGTCAAATAGAAAATAACATAGTGGACGGAGTATAATGGGAGCTATTGGCATAGTATGACTATAATATATATATGTGTGTTGCGTGTACTGACACTTAGTCGGCATGTTATTAGTTTCAATGCGTCACTTTTTTTTAATTTAATTTTACATAAAACAACAGCATAAACACAGTAGAGTAAATAATCTAATTAATTTATTAATTATTTAAGTAATAATCTAATAATTGCCTATTAATGTTTCAACAAATTTTAATGTTATTTTGATTTTATTATAATATACATTTATGAAACTATATCGACAGGTGTTGTTAAATCTATATTTATTTGGATGTCTATGATGTTACACTAATATTCAAAGAAGCAATGAAACATGCATTTTAAAAATACACCGAATTTTAAATTGTTAAACAATAGTTTGTTGTAAAGAAAAAGAGAAACATATAACAATTAGTAGTTGTCTGTGAGTCTTTGCCTCTCAATTTATTACAATCGACGTACCTACGTGTGAATCTGATTGAGAAATAGCTTTCAATAAAATCTAAAATCATACAATCGCTTCAAAATAACCTTCGTTTTTTTTGTGTTGGCTTGCGTTGTTTACGTAAGAGACAATGAACCCGATGTCAATAGTACAGTGAGTGTAATGTAATTCAAGAGTTCGTGTACTTTTGTATCATATTCATAAAAAACACCTCTGATTTAATTCGTAATTCTCAATGAATTCGAGTTGACTACGAGTTGACGACTGAAACTTGAAATTAAAAAAAATATGTATTAAGAAAAATAGTGATATTCCTTAGAAATCAACCAATTACAGAGATCATGACTGTTAGTTAAGTTTTTAAATGAACTTTTTGGCGGGAGCTCGGGAAGTGAAGTTTAGTTTTGTTTGATTAATTGTAAAAATTGTGTATTGTGCGTTTCGTGATTTAATAATGATAGCTAAAGTTCAAAGTTGTTTTTGTGCGTAATGTTTGTGACAATCAAATAAAACATAAGACTGTGTTTTTCATGTGAAATAGTGTGCTTCCAAAGAGTTCTCTTCTGTCCTCAGTAAACCTACTATCATTTTACTGAGCGACTCCTGAATTCTGACTTATATCGACGGGACTTTTTAGATCCCGTTATTTATTAGTTTAGACGTTTTAGACTTTGAAATTGTTAATTACGAAAAAATACTTGACACTGACAGAATTTGCTATTTGCAGTATTAGCACTTTTAGCCACAAAAATTTATACATAGGTCGAATTGATTCAGTAGATCCAAACTTACAATTTCTTAAATTTTTCAGTCTTAAAATAATTTTCTATACCAATATATATATACAAATAATAATGTTGCAGGATATAATATTTTTTTAATATCTAAACATTTTTGCCAAACTTACGGAAAATAGCGAAATCTACCTTTCTTAATGGCGCTAGGCTTAAATTTTTTCATAAATCTGTCAAGAATTTGTACAAAAAACAACGACAAAATAAACTGACATTGAAACTGGGAATTAAACGTTAAGTTTATGGTAGATCGCAGAACTTAAAACTTAGTTTTATGTGCAGTAGACATGGCACAAACTATTTAGTACAAAATGCCAGTTCTGTATTTTTCTCAATTCTATTACCTTCGAACACATGCAAAGGTAAATTATCACGATAACATCAAAACAATCGAAGTATAACGGACACATCCTGGCGTACTTGCAAGATTATGTCACCCTAACTTATGCGCATCTGGCCCGCATATTTTTTTAACTCCTTTTATTCCAACCAGCTATTGTAAAAAAACACTTACAAACAATAAATTTGTATGTGTGGACGTTATTTAGCATGCACCTAACACAGGGTAATTTACATTTAGTTGCGTTCTTCAACGTTTTTCCGCCATTTTAATGTGTGCCTACAAACGGCGTCCGTTAAAAAAGTTCTTAAAATGACAGCTGTCGTGCGGGCTGCAAGATAACCTTCCTTGCATTTATTATGCACTTGTGTGCAGTTTACATTTAAAGCCACTCTCGTTTATCACATTTTTACACAGCAATGCAAAGTAAATTAAGTCATTGAGCCAGTTAAAAAACGAAACTGTATAAACTTATCCTTATCCTTAAACTGTCAAAGAGTTTGGCGCCTTTTTTTTGTTTCAAAGACAAAGAGGGTCCATCGTACGGTTGTATATAAGTGTTAATAGATTTCCGGCACCTGTGTGTGGGCAGGTGTGTTCGGAAGCGATTGCGATTGAGCGAGGAACGCCTACCGGGGATATTGGATTTACTCTGTTCATGTTCGTATAACTCTTAGTCCTAACCAGTAGTCTTTTTTTGGAACTCGTATATAACATTTACGACTATATCAGAACGTGTTTTCCTGAACGGACGCCATAATATTTATTGTTACAAAGGTACTCAGGTACTTGCCAATTGCTTTAACTGGGTACTGAGATCATTATCTTGCTTTTTATTGTCTACATACGACTCTTATATTTTAGTCTGAAGCTCAAAAGAATAGGTGTTTCTTTGCCTTAGAATAAGTTAGAGTCGTGTTTCGTTGGACCTTATGCAATCGGCATAGAGGTTAGTTTCGAACGCAAAAATAGATCGAAGTAGTCTAATATCTAGTAAATTATAGATCTAATATAAAATAGTCTGAAAAGGAACGATCTTAGAATCGACTATTAATCCGAGTTTTAGATTTTTAGTTTTGGACTATTGTCATTTTCTGGGTTGTTTTATGTAATCGGTAAGATTAACATACCACACATCTGACAACTAATGACATTGTAGTTCTGGTATAGTCTTAAAATATTGTGTAAATAAAGGATTGGACTTGGAATTATTGGACAGAAAGTTCAATGAATATCAGCGATGCAATTCCCGTGTGTCGCTCCAAATAGCCAAACACATAGAACTTAACCAAATTAGCATTTCCCCTTCAAATAACAAGGATTTCATTCTTAGATTTTATGCTATAGGAACAAGGATTAAAATCTGTTATCTGTTATTCACATGCCGTAAAACTGAAATTGTATTGTAAATACGTCCCCCGGGAGCGATTCGCGACAGAATCGCAGATGGTGCTGCGTTCACAAACACTTGTTACCCACAGTCCGACAAATTTATTTTTGCGGCCGAAAAAATTTGAAACCAACCGAAACGTTTAGTTTGCCTATCGTAACTATAACCAGCCCGTTTGTCGTGTACGGATCTCCGCATGATTGTCTTGGCCACGCTAGCCAAGCAGGTTGGCGAGTCTACACTTTTAGAGGTCTACACTTTTGTTATCCCCTAGTTTAGTTTGACTATAGAATGATATACAATAGTTTAATGATATGTATATTTTATAATTCTTAGTATTTATTAAGTGAAGATGGAAAGATACCAAAGGTGACTGATACCATACTTAAACAAACGTGACGAAGCTAGACCACCTGGAGTTTTATTATGGTGGGTACATATGTAAATGTCATTGTAACATGCAGTCAATGTGCACATACTGTTACCGTAAAGGCAGATACATAACTCATATATGGAACGTCCATTAAGCCATACAAACTACCTTATAAGTAACTGTGCATGCTATCGGCGAACTTGTGTGAGACGTCGCTTTTGTTTTGCAACCCAAACAAGAAGCGCCATCACATACACGCATTAATAAGTTTGTCGGATTCTATAACACCAGTTCCCCCTCCGTCCTAAAATAACAGGCGGCTTTTGCTTGTCGGAATCTTTAGCGTCGGTAATTCCTTCCAACATTTGCTCCAATGTTTGCCAATAATGTGCTCTGTATTACTGATAAGTTCTCAATTAGGAATAAATCATTAACCTCATTATTGTTGAGCAAATTCTAATACATATTTGATTCGGAATAACATTATATTGTTATTTACTTCACATACGTTACTTTGGTGAACCGATAAATATTTAACGCATCAGAAGTAATTGTACAATTACATTGTATCTATTGTATATAGTAGATAATGTCCATTTGTACAGTCACGTTCTGCAGCACGACTCACATAGTCACAGTGCATGCGATATGTTGAATGTCTGCAGAAATATACAATTTTAATAAAATGTATTTAATTTAGCGTTAAAATGTAGAAATTTATTAACAAAAAAAACTAAAATGAGAGAAAACACGTCGAGAGAAATATTATAATGTCATCCAGGTACGCAATTTACAGTTTATATAAGATATATATACTTTACGTATTTCTGTTTCTGCTGACATATTGTCAATAATTTTAAGCGAATGAAAACCGTATATAATCAACATCTGAAAGAGTAGTAATAAAATTACTGCTAATACAAGTTTTTTTGAAGTACATAGGAAGCTGATTGAATTACCTCGTTATATCAATAAGTGATAAAAATTGGAAACAAATTACTTCTTAAAATTATGTTTCGATTTTCTAAGGCAAAATATTAATTAATATTTTATTTTCACTATTAACTATTTTCACAATAGTTAAGTATTTAATAGTTACTTCTACTACGTTCTAATAATTCAGTTACTTTTATTATTTAGTATAAAATATTTTCTCTTCATTGTAAGTAGTAAGAGTATGTATTTAATAAATTGAGTTTTTGTGAGGACAGATGCGGAAGCTGTCTAATTTAGATAGGCTAGGACAGTATACAATCGTAAAAGGACAACAAGTCTTGCGACATACCTACCTAGCGGTTAAGGTCACAAAAATGTTAACATTGACTTGACACGCCTGCGGCACCCACACTAACGTAGCACAATACGATAACTCGCACACAAAAGCAGCCGCGTGACGAAATGCTCGGTGACGTCACGCTGACACGCGAACACACCCACACGCGCACGTGCCGCTCTACCCACGTGACGTATTATACTCACACACTGAAACAATTCAAATCCGCTCCACAGAAACCGAGCGCGCACACCGGCAAAGATGTAAACAAAGTGACGTAAAGCGACATGACTCACACAAAGAAAGACCCCGTCTCAACGCACACAGATACCGTGCCCAGTGATTAATGTAAACAAACCGGTTGAAGTTACGGCGCCTTCTATACGCACATTAGTTCGTGTTCGCTACAAAAGTGGGGCATCTGAATTGAGCTCGGTAGAATATAGTTATTTATAATTATGTTTATTTATATTTTAATCCAAATTTATCTTAGTTGGGATCTATCGGATAATAATAAAAGGAACGTGACGTGTCTTCAAGTCGCCAAGAGTTTAATTTGTAAAATAGACATTGCGGATATCAGACAGGGAACATAAGAACAAAACGTTTCATAATAAATAATTTAGGCAAAAACCACCAGTATTCCAGAACAAAAAACAATAAAACCCTACAAAAAAACAAATCACAATACAGTCGTGCACAAAAGTTATAAACTGTCTGAATGTGAAACAAGTAGTGTCGTAAATAAAAACGAATAGCGTGCAGGCCGACTCGTACTGTTATTACTGGTAAATTTATGGCATTTTCCCAAAAATTACCAGTTACGGGTTTATGACGCTCTGAATTCCGGGAGTGGCTCCCTTTACGTTAAATTGTGTACCAATGATGTTTCATGGGCAATAAATATCCTAAACCTTTTATAAATTGCTCAACTTTCGATTACTCAAAATGGGAAACACTTATTCATAAAGTAAAAAACAGCAAATTTAAATGAAACTGTTAATATAGCCTCTAATTCTGAAGTTAAAAACTTTTTTTAAATAGTGAATCAATATTGAACCCAGCGACATCTATAAAACAGTTTTAATAAAATCCTCTATTGTACCTTTTGTTAAAATAACCTGAAATAACTATGAAGAAAAATAATTCTATTTTAAGTTTGGTTGTTTCTGCAAAACAAAACCTGACTGTTAAAGATGAAGACTTAAATGCATCATTAATGGTCATCATGATAGCTAGTTTTAAGTTTTCACTTGGACTTTTAAGTGTGAATTATGACGTTGTCGCGACAACCAAATAAAAACCGTGAAAGTGCTCCTTATTTAAAATTGTAATTCGATGGGAATTGTAACTTTCTAAAGTATGAGACATCCTGAAACTTGTTTCCTTTCAAACATTACTGGTGTCTTATTATTAACTTTTGATATTTTTTTAAAATTTCCAAGGATGTCGGTTTACAGCTCTAAACAGTCTCGTTTTGTTTCATACTATTAGTTCCAATTAGTCTAGCTAGAGTTTTAAAATCTATTGTGCAGGAAGGCGTTCTACAAAGAACATCTGTAATGAGTTCCATAATATGAAATCGCACGGCAATTCGTTTCACGGCGTAAAGTGACTGGCAGTGAGAATGTGTAAATACGCCCTCTGGCCTAAATAAAATAGGTTATCGATCTATACAAAGCCAAATAAAGGCCAATCGATCTATGTATAACTCATGTTTAAAATATAGTGGTTTATTATTAGCTTTATACTTTGAGTTTGATACAATTATTTTCCTTGTATAATCTGCCAAATACAGTAGCTATATTTTTCAATAAGTATTCACTGAAATTATGTAGTGTATTTTTAATTTTTTTCATTATGAAACTCTCCTATGAAAATATCTATTGTTTTCAAATTTGTTTTGAAAGCTTGTAATTATTCTTTCCTATTTATTATTATTTTGTTATTCTCTATTATCAAAAATATTTTTTATTTTCAATATTTTCCAAGTATTTGTGATTTGTAATGTCGGTTTCTTGTAGCTATTAATTATTGCTTTGTTACATTTTTAATTTATTGTAATTTTCTTTGCCATGTTTATTGTATTCCTATTGTGTTATTGTTTGTTTTCTTACTCGTACAGAATTACTCGTTTCTCTTTGATTATATTGCTATAAATAGCTATTACGATAAAAGCGCCTTGAACTCGCTATTGACCTGAATCTGGATATCTGGGTCAAATTATATAAGTTCAAACGTTACACGTTTTGCTATTGTTGTTTATGAACGTACTTACGCAGTTGAAATTGATATTTACGACAGTTGTACTATTTTATCTTCATTTTTTGGGGATATTTCCTAGAAATCTACCTATTGCGGAGGTCACGATCTTCGAATTTCGCTACATTACGACTAAGGGGCACCAGGTGTGTTTAAAACACCAATCAGTTTATAAAGCACATTTATTAATGGCTTTAAATCCAATTTGGCAAAAAAATAATTGACCCATGTATATCTCCGTTAATTTCAAAGATTAGTCAAATTAGTTCCGACATTATGACAGTGTAAACATTTCTACATAAAATCCACGTCGTTTTCCACACAAACTATATTATGAGTAAGAATATAAGAGACCTGCAGGCCAGGGAAAATTTTTTGGTGACCTAGTATGAAACTTTCGGGAAACATTCGTTGCAATAAAATATGATTTATCAGAATATTGTTTTTTTTTAAAATCAGCCGTTTTGAAGTTATTAATTTTTTTCGAAAAACTGACCTTCGGCAGTTGTCTACGCATATCTCCGAAACTATCCAACCGATTTGAGTGATTTTTTTATTAAACGGCTTAAAATAACATATTCTAAATGGCTTGTTGGCCGATTTCGGCTAGCTTATCAAAATTTTGAAAAAAATCGCTTTTACAAAGAAATTGCAAAAACTGGTAAATTATGAGTGTCAGCGTCCTGCCTAAGGCTTAAAAAGAATTTAGAAGCAAATCATGACCCATGAATTTTTTTTTTTTAAATTTTGAATTTGAACCAGTTTTTGCAATTTTTTTGTAAAATCGATTTTTTTCAAAATTTTGATATACTAGCCGAAATCGGCCAACAAGCCATTTAGAATATGTTATTTTAAGCCGTTTAAAAAAAAATCACTCAAATCGGTAGGATAGTTTCGGAGATATGCGTAGACAACTGCCGCAGGTCAGTTTTTCGAAAAAAATTAATATCTTCAAAACGGCTGATTTTAAAAAAAAGCAATATTCTGATAAATCATATTTTATTGCAACGAATGTTTCCCGAAAGTTTCATACTAGGTCACCAAAAAATTTTCCCTGGCCTGCAGGTCTCTTATATTCTTACTCTTATATGTCTCGGACAGCGCTTGTAGCGGAAAGTTGTAGCGCTACAACTTTTGTCTCAACACTTTTTTCGTAAAACAATTATAAATGTGGTAAAAACTACTACACATTTTTTAGAAGTGATTAATTTCACCGAAATCGATCTTCTTCTTCTTCTTTTCAGCCCTTGGACGTCCACTGCTGGACATAGGCCTCCCCCATTGTCCGCCATTTAGACCTGTCGGCAGCGACCTGCATCCAGCAACCTTTATGAGGTCGTCTGTCCGAAATCGATATTACTTTAAAAATAAGTAGTTATAATTATAAACTAATTATTTTTAGGATTACCGTAACCAGCCCTTTCACTACGGCACACGGGCCTCCTTATGCATATTGGCTTGTGCATGAGGGATGAGGGACGCATGGCCCTAAAACACCACGCTGGCCTAGCGGGTTGCCACGTCCACCTTTTGAACGTGGAGTATTTCCTCAGGGCTTGTGGTAGCCGTTATGTTATCCCTTAATAGTTTGAATAGTTTAGGAATAAAACTTATAAATTAAAACACCTACTGTTAGTTCGTAAGCGGACTTGTGGAGGCGAGTTTAGCTGGTTCAAAAGGCCAACTGGTTTTCAAGCGAACTACGCCGTTTCACTATTTACATTGGTAGATATAGTTAGTGGGCGAGTTAGTATAATCTAACATTTATCAATTATAATTATCATATATAATATAATACATATTTTTTTCCGGGTACGATATATGTTAGTATATGTATGTACGTGTAGATGTCCATATATCAACAAGTTTCAATGTAACATTGAGAATGTAACATACACACTCAGATATAAATAACTATTAACTTGTTCAGAAATGTTTGTAAGCATCTCACGAATGATCAAACAATACCTAAGTAATGTAAAATCACGTCTTTAACTTTTAAAACCAGAATGTAAGACGGATCTTCCTCCTGACATGACGTATCGGTTAGCAAACTTTTCTTATAGTGCCAATCTAAGAGTACAGACCATTTAAATATACCCACATATTTCTTAATCTGACAAAAAAGTGAGTTTATTGTACAGAGTAGTTCATAAGTCCGTAATGCATCACATTAGGTACGTGTTATTTTGTTTATTCACCTGCTAAAGATATTACTTTTGAAAAAAATATCTATGATAGAATAACGAAATCTGAAATCACTACACTACCCGCCAACAAATTTCTTCACGCGCATTCATTTCATAAAAGACTTCGCATAAAAATCGAAAACTGTCGATAAAAGAAATAATCGAACTGCAAAAACCAAATCGGTAACAACTCAATGCGCGTTCTTTGTTGATAACGAATTTAAAAAAATCACGCAGCTGTACCAACACGATCGCTTGAGTTTTTACGTTTTAAAAAACATCGACTCATTCTTTTTCTCGAGTGCCGGTTAGTTTCCGTCTCCATAACCTTTAAGGTTAGTGTCGGATCATTTGAAAAGAATGAGGAGAATCCTCTTATACCTCATGAGTCATTCATCAAATTACGTATGTACTCAGCTCAGATACAGCTTACCTAAAAGTTGTTATTTCTATAAGAGATCCCACTTATTTATCTATTTAAACGGGTCTCAGCTTTTATTTATTTTAAAGTTTATTTATCTATTAACCTCATTTATTTTACTCGACGTTTCGGTTGGGTTGCAGCAACCATGGTCACGAGCTGACTGAAGAGGTGGTCCACATCCACTGAAGTCCACGTCGAGAATTGCGTGAATATGTGCCAAAAACGTGAAAATCTCAATTTTCATATCTCACCTCTTATCTGAGTCGAGTGCGTAATTTTGTTGTGTTTTACCGTCACAGCAAACTTTTCTCCATTGCATAATGAGAACTACCGATAAATACTTTGTTCATGAAACTTTTATGTGGTATTCCTTATGTTTTATTTATAAAGGGTCTTTTAATAATTGCGTTCTAGAGTTAAATATAAATAAAACAAGTTGTATAATCATTACCGCTATACTTTTTTTTTATTTGGAAGGTCGATCAATAGCATTAATTATCAAATCAAATCATTTATTTTGCATATACAAACAAATATAGTGTTAATTACATATACAAACATATACAAATATGGTGTTAATTACAAATATGACCCACTATATTCTGCACTATGTGGCCAGTTGTTGTCGCCGCCTCGCGAGCCTGTAGGACCTGGTAATGGAACCTGTAGAATGTCCATTGTTGCATGCACTGTGTGGCACATGGCGCTGTCTTGTCGAAACCGCATATATTTAATGTCCATAGCATCCAACCGGGGCTACAAATAATCATCACCCGATACCTATCGCCGTTGATAGTGAGTGCAGCTCCTTTCTCATTTTGGAACAATTTAAGGACTGATGATGCCTCCGGACCAAAATCCACACTAATCATTCACTTTTTTGGGATGCATTTGACGCTTTTGAATTTCTCGGAGATTCTCATCGCTCCAAATACGTCAATTTTGCTTGTTAACGAACCCATTAATCCAAAAATGGGCTTCGTCGCTGAACATTATTTATCGGCCAAAAGCAGGGTCCACTTCCAATTGCTCCAAAGCCCAGTCAGCGAATGTATGGCGTTGTCTATCGTTATTCGGCTTCAGTTCTTGAGTGAATTGAATTTTATACAGATGAAGCCTCAACTCCCGACGCAGTCGCAGTAAGACCAAGCTCTTACGCACGACGATAAATTGAGTGTCTCAGATACTCACGCACACTGTCCCGAGCAGCAACAATGTTTTCGATAGACCTTGCGTTTCGTTGACGTGCAAGTGTTCGATCGGCAACTGACCCAGTTTCTTCGAATTTGTTGATTAGACGTCGAATTGAGGACTCAACAGGCCGATTATTGTGACCATAAATTCCAATGACGCAGAAACGTTCCACGAACTGTACACCCATTTTTATAGTACGGTTTAATGATTTCCACTCGCTGCTGAGTGGTATAATTGAAGCTCAATAAACATTACTGTCAAATATGACAGATATTTTTTTTTAACGATGAATAAACCATATAACAGCTCTATTTTTCGTCCACTGCGGCACATGGGCTTCGTAATTACTTGTACCTACTATTAGTATTATTACTATTACTTGTACTATTCATCTCTTTTAGAGACGATGTAATTAACCAAGGCTGATGTAGATGTATGGTCTAAAAACGCCACGCTGGCGAAGCGGGTTGGCGAGTCCACTCTTTCAGAGACGGTGTAGTTCCTTATCCCGTAGTTTGTATTCCTTAGTCACCTTTTATGACACCCATGGGAAGAGATGGGCTTATTCATTACTAGCATTTAATTATTCTACTGCTCATGTGATGTACTTATTTGAGGAATCCTAGAATAAGCGTAACCGATATGAGGAACTCATCGCCTCCCTCATAAATGAGGCTTATATCAAACTATGGGGCTTGGTATGCTCTACTCTAAAAGCAAAGGCATTGAGAACGGGAAATTATTGGCTAATTGTTCACGATTGCTGCAATCCCTTTTGAAATCGCGTTTTTGCACGGAACAATAAATTTGCACACTCTTCTTTCGATTTATCGAAGCGAGTTCTCGTGTAATTGATTATTTTTCATAAGTCATTTGCTGTCGATACAGTTTTATCAAGATTATTTTAATAATGCTTGAAAACCTCTGAAATATGTAATCTGTATTAGTTTTTATCTTT
Source organism: Sesia apiformis (assembly GCA_914767545.1). NCBI lineage: Eukaryota > Metazoa > Arthropoda > Insecta > Lepidoptera > Sesiidae > Sesia > Sesia apiformis. The sequence goes on from OU611964.1 coordinate 3,449,951, forward strand.
TCGATGTCTTTCCGATCACTTACATTTCGTGCCTGAATCCATGCTAATAGTTTTGCTAATAATTTAGCTTTCATGAGAATAATTTTCAAATTCTAAAACAAATCCTCAATATGAATTTGTTCAATCCATCATTCATCATTGATTCGTTATTGAAGCGATAGATCTAATTATCGTAGACAGACAGATTTAACAGTAGAATGGTAATTATTGAATGTATTTGAGAAATTCAAATAGGTAGGTACCTTAGTTCTCACACACACTTTTTATATAGGATCAGAACTACGAGTATAGTCCCATACATTTCAAATTACCAATTCGTGTGTATTAACACGTAAGCTGTGACTGGCCGCAAACATAACACGGCTATGATAAAAAGAATATAAAAAAACTTGTATCGAATTTCACACACCGTGTTCGAATTTCGAAGCTTGACGAATCGCAATCGATTGCTTGAACTCGATTCTTTGCTTTCCCGCCAAACAATAGCGAGGACGTTCAGAAACTGGGGTGCATATATTGCGTTCCCATATTGAGATTTTTTTTTATTAAACTTTGTTGCAATCACTGCACAGAGCGAAGTATTCTAGGAACCAAATAAATAAATATAGAGCTACGATCTGTAGAATATATTATTTGCGATCATGGTTTTGTGTTACCTGCCAAGTTTTTTGTGAATTCTATAGCAACACACATAATGATTGTTTTAAAAACGTGCAATTATCATTAAACATCTACAATTTATAAAGTTTCTGACACATTATATCCGGTCTAGACTCAAATAAAAAAAAGGCAGAGTACATACCTATATTCACAGATGTCATAGACAATGCCAGGCCACTTTCGTGCCTGCCTCAGATCATACAAACAAGTTGTTTTTATGGTCTAATCTAAAATAGATAAATCTTTTTATTGTATAATTATTAGGTATATACATACCGTACCATCAGCCTGTGTCTCTCCACTACTGGATATAGGCCACACGGTCTTCAGCTCTTCTCATCCAGCCACTACCGGCAACTTTCTTCAAGTCGTCAATCCACCTGACCGTAGGGACGTCCCACGCTACGTTTCCCGGTACGTGATCTCCATTCGAGGAGTCTTCTCGCCCATCGGCTATTGGTCCTGCGACATATATGGCCCGCCCACTGCTACTTCAGCTCGCTGATCGTTCTTCGGCGACCTTAGTTACGGATTTTGTCCAGTAAAGAAACTCCGAGCATAGCTCTGTCCATCGCTCTTGTGAGTGTGTCTGTCGGCCTCTCGACTGAAGTTAGATTTAGCTAACTGGATTGACTGTCCAAGATACAAGATACATACATACGTCCACGACTAGTGAAGCTTCACAATTGTTAGGTAGGTAACATCATCACAAAATTATGGAACGGCCCAGTGCATCTTGGTGGATACATATACCTATTAGAGATTACAAGGACTATTGCAGGGATGAACGTTTTCGATTTTCAAAAATAAATAATTACATCTCGACTAAACATGAGCAGCTAAATTCCCATCGGGGAGTTGTTGAATTTATCAAGCTAAGTAACTTAATCTGTTAAGTTAGTTAGCTTCAAGTTAAATTATTTATTGTTTAAACGTCTTTTATCTATACCACACGCACGCACGCACGCACACTAACCCTTCTAATATCTCGTGTATGAGAGAGATGACTTAAAGCGCCACGCTGGCAAAGCGGGTTGGAGACTCCACTCGTTTAGAGGAGGGGTAGGTAGGCCATAATGTAGGGGCTTTGTTATTCTTTAATCGCCTTTTACCGACAGCCACGGGAAGAGATTCTAAAGCCACCACCATTTCTAAAGCCAGCTGACACCACACGACCAAACCATACTTAAGGAGAAAATCCATACTTAAGTAGAAATTGAAAATGATATTAGCTCAGGTATAATAATTGTCAACCTCGTTCGTGACGTCATGTAATACTGTTCACGTCAGTTAGCATAAGAAATTTGTTCTACCATGACATTATTTTCTCATTTTAAAAATAGTGTTGATTCAACTCCCACTAGAGGGAACTATAACAGGATATCGTAATCGTTAAATTGATGGAAAACTGGCAACTATTCGAATTATTGACAATACATCGTTACCTCTGTAAATCGCCGTTGCTTATTTTGTAAATACGTAAAACGAGAGAAGTTATTTACAAAATATTGGGCGCTATTAAGTCGTTAAATAAAATGAAAATAGAATACAATAATTGGCAGTTCTCGCAACTCGGGAACGCGCGTCTTCTTTGCTTGTATTAGTGAGTGTCCGTACGCGTAAAAAAGAGACATTTATCCTTCACAATATAACTTAGGTAAATACATTGATACAAAAGTTAGTTATCGCGTATGCGGACTGCGGACATTAATCCACAAGCAAGATTAGCGCGCGCTCGTGAATTGCAAGAACTAGGGCATGCTGTTGGTCGAACCTCCAGTTTAGAGCAGAAATACAATGAAATTTAATGCGTCATCCAGACTGACCCACACCATAAATTTAACATAACAAGGCTGCCAAATTTAAAGTCAAAATATCTATTAGGAAGACACTCCATAAGAAACATGTGACAGTACTCCCGCCTTCTCCATGTAATTGAAAACGCGTGCTATTTGACAGTCGTTTTTTTAATACGAAGAAATATTTCTCGGCACTGTAAAAAAATGTCATCCATAAGTATCCATAAAAATATCTGGTGGTTGACAAGTAGAGAATGCCATATGGCATTAAGTCCACCTTTTGTACATATCATTGTACAATGAAGTTTAATTAAATAAATACATAAAAAATATTATTGCTGAAACTTGATGACATTTAATGGGAAAGTCCACTCTCCATCACTACCACCGTTCTATTGGCTATTGCGTGTACGTCACAACAATCACATCTTGCTCTTGCGCAGTAAGTGAAACCGTGACAGTTAGTTACACCATTGGAAGTAAATCGATCAATTTGTCGCCAATAAAGTGTCATTGACAGTTAATTGGTCCGTTAATAAAATCCAATAATATTGCTGCAAAAACTGCCGTATTTATTATTATTGGTTAACCAGGCGAATGACCCTGTATCTTTGGAGATGTAGGAATTGATTTGTAGAAAAGGTTGGGAACATGAGGACGAAATGGATGGGATGGGATGAGAATGCGCTCTGACATGTCCCAGTTACTACTGAAACACAAAAATGGAAAAGAATGGGAAATGCAATACCGTTTACGGTAGTGCTCTGTGAGAGGGGGGGGGGGGGGGGGGTTACGCAGCCAGTCTAGTGCACCCAGCGTCTATGAGATTATAGGGTACACCCCCTCACTCTTAATTAAAGAAGAAGTTAATTAGGTATGTTCTGAATTTGTATTTGTTCGACTACTCGATTTGCCATTTTTTAATGCTTTTTTTCTTCACCTCCAAAAACCTAAAATTAATCTAAAACACATTTAATTACAGGTTTCCACCTGAGCGGTGTGGTGCGCGCGCCAGCGACGACGCCATGTTCAGAACCAGAAAAGGTCTACAGGGTTACTGTGTCTTTTGACAGGTGAGGCAATTCGTTACTGCTACATTTTTTAAAGTAAGTCGTGAATGTTACGACTTGGTAATCCATCGCACTGATCAATTAGCCTTATAGTGTCGGTCGGTTTTAGAATAGCACTATCTCATATTTTACTGAAGATGTCGTTAAAAGCCGGCTGAGGGACAACAAAACCGCTACCACAACCCCTAGGAACCCCATTTGAACGTTTTGAATCCCATCCATCCCTCTTGCACATGAATGTGAATTTAGAAGCAGTGACCGAATTTTTAGGAAATCTATCGAAAAATATCCTAAGGGGTACCATCACCTCTTAATAAATGTGGGTCTTAATAAAGCTATGAGTATAACCATTCCGAGTGGAAAGGTTTCTATCACCCACACGACCAATATCTGCATCAACAATCACAAATTGTATATAATATAATAACTTTTAAAATATAATATAATTTAAACTTTCCCGTTTTGTACACATTTTATATTCTAAATCGGGTCTGAACGCTTATAATAAAGGTAGGTATCTGTTTAAATTTTATTTCTACACATACACATTCGATTTATGAACAAATTTAATGCGATTTACTGTCAAATACGTCCGCGGATATTGTTAGTGTAGTGAAGATCGAATGTGGGTTTAATAAAACTGCTCACGGCTCCCATCCTGAACTACCCACCTCTTCAGTCAACTCGTGACAACGGCTGGTGTGACCCGTGCGCCCGCGCCGAAACGTCGAGTAGGAATAAAAGGTAAACAAATATATTTATTATACATGTTTAGATCCGATTAAGAATATAAAACAAATTGTAGAATCCAAATTTTACCAGACTCGCATTGAAGTACAACCCTGCTCCTAATATAACTGTGATTTCTTTGTTCTTCTCCTAATATAACATACCACAACAAACCTATCATAAGGGATGCATCTTTTAAATATTATTAGCAACTAACAATTCGCACTCAGCCTGTGAGGTAGATTATGCTCGAAATCCCCTCATAGTTGCAAGGGGAACACCTATATCAAACAGTAGGAAGGTATAGACCTAATTTTGTGTTACTAGGCCAAGCTTGGACCCTGCTTAAAAACGTGCAAAAATCTTAATTTCGCATTCTTTCCAAAATTCCCGTAAAAATACTGGGAAGTAATTTATTCAAAGTAAAAACGAGCACAAATTACTTTGCGGGAAACAATGAAAATAAATAAAATGGTACACAAAGGGCCCAAGGGTCATTGTCGGAGACATCTGAAAGAAGTTCTTTTTATTATCGTAAAGGGCAATGTACCGGGCCCTTTGTTACGACCTTTGTCGCCTTTAGTATTTGTTAGGATCTTAGTGATACTAATAGGTCTAAGGCTCTTTATGACTATTTAAGAAGAAACACGAATATCAGCTGACTTTATGCCATGTACACCGATGAAAGTGATGAGGTTAAAGCAATAAAACGCACGAAATCTGTGCGACCTGCCAGTTATGACATGTGGTACCAGAACATGGACTCTAATCGTTGTTGGCCCGAACCACAAGTTTAAAGTCGCTTACCATTCTTTGGAGAAAGCTACGCGCAGAGTTTCTTCATGGAATAAGATCCGGAACGCAAAATATTGTCAACGAACTAAATAGCTCAGAACTAAATGTCAGTAGACATAGCTCACAGAATTAGTAAGCTGAAATGACAGTGGACTAGCCGTATCTGTCACAAAAGCAACAACCAATGAGGAGACGATGGGGTAGCCTCCTTGAATGGAGATTATGTACTGGGAAGCACTCCGGCCAGATGAATGGAAGACTTAAAGAAGTTCGCCGAAGATCGTATGTTCTTTTGAAAAGGTCTTTATCTAGCAGTGGAAAGACATGCCGTTCATGGTGGCGAACACTACATAAATATTAAGGATTTTAAATTCTACAATGCTCTCAAAAATAGTGAAAATCTTGATTTAAAATACACAATTGCTGTCAATTTTCGTTCAGGAGTTAGTAACAGCAGTCACAACATTACTAACTACTGAACGGTCACGACATGAGTGTTTAAATTCATAGATCACCACAATCATTCTTCAATACGTCGTGAAACATACATCATAGATTCTGTAAAGTCGGCAACGCGCCCGCATCTCCTCTGGTACTGCATGCGTTTGTGAATGCTTACTATTTGATACGCCACCCACTCCTCTGGTATTTTTGTCCACAGATGCAAAATTACAGGAGTTACGTGCAGTTGCGAGGCGCGGGACATATTCTGGTGTCAGCATGTGGTCGCGCTCGCGTTGTACAGGATACGGAACGCGGATTCCGTGCGGCTCCGAGTTCCTATATCAGGTAAAAAATCCCTTCTCTCTCACGGTTGAAGTGATGGATATGTAGCATTTCTTATGATAGGCATAGTAATGATAACGATCCGCCTAGTACAGGCAGGAAGTTTATTTGATGATAGATGTACTGATAATGCATCTACTCGTATCAGCACACAATACATGGCAGTTGGCCATGTGTTATCGGTCTATTGTAGAATAGCATAACGCCACTCTTCCCGAGGGTGTCGTTAAAGGTGAGTAACTGATAACAAATCCACAAACTCTAAGGACCTGCACCACCCACCCCTAAAAGAGTGGATTTGCTAACCCGCTTGGCCATCGTGATGTTTTCAGACATCACTTCTGCACACGACCATATGCATGAGGAGGCCCATGCATATGGACAACAAAAGGACCAGTTACGGTTATGGTTGGACCAGGCCTTCTCACTTTTACGCCAGACCATCTTGTTACTACCTCGGTATCCATCTCAGCTTGCAAATGGATACTCGGTGACGATTTTCGTTTACCCTTCTGGACGCTTGCGGCGGACGTATCCAGCTCGGTTCCATTTTAGCTTAAAAGTGAAAATATTTTTTATTATTCTTCCAGAGACCCTTCTCCAAATGGAAAGGCAGCAGCTCCAGAAATTCGTCCAGTATTTGATAGCGGAACACCACACAGAAGTGCTGCCGACGGCGCAGCGGTTAGCTGACGAGGTCTTGCAAGCGAAGTCCGCGATCAACAGGATCTGTGGAGCCCCAGACCCGACAGCAGGACCACCGCCTGATGCACACCACGCTTGGCACTTGGATGAGCAACAAGTAGGTGTAACGTTATAGATTTTATTCAAAATTTGTGGTATTTATTGTGAAGGCACTCACTTGTAGAGAGAAGAAGACGTCCACCGCGCCGATTCACTTCAGAACACCACAAACTCCACTTTGCGTTGAAGTATTTTTTTTGCTTCTCGATTAAATAAAGTCTTAGATAAACAAACTGGCTGCCACATTCATAATATTAGTTGAGAATACTTATCTTCTTACGTCACAACACCAGTGTTACTTAAAAGTGATTAGTCTGAGTACGATGTTCTTGGAAATTCCCATCCCTTATACACCCACGCCAATATTCAGTTACTATATCTACCTACATACATTTGTAACCTACTACATAAGTTGTTATTGAATTGAATCGTCTTTTTCAGGTTTGCGAACAAGTGAGGGCGTATTTACTACAGGGAACTTATTACAATGCAAATAAACAACTCAACTCACTGTTTTCTAAGGTAAGGTCCAGTATTTATCGCCAGTTGTTAAATGGATGCACGCCAAGATCTGATTTTATGTACCGTAACCAGCCCTTTTGTCGTCTGTTACTGTGCACGGGCCTCATGCATAAGAGATGTGTGGTTTTAAAACGCTAAGCTGGCGGCGGGTTCTTCATATTGACTACATTAGTTTATCTTCCTAAAAGTGAAAGAATTTTCATAATCGGTTCAATAGTTTTTAGTTTTACCTCTTACATAAAAATAACCAAAAATCTCCAATTTCCTTTTATGAAATTAAGTATAGATATAGATCGTGTGGTAATTTGACAATACATTTTTATCTTCCTTCTCTTGCAATTCATCACTGTTTCGCCAATTCTAATTCCACTTATTTTATGACACACAGGTACGAGAAATGCTCCGAGCCCAAGACTCCAACGGTCCCAGAATGCTGATGCTCATGACTGAACAGTTTCTCTCCGACCCACGACTGTTACTGTGGAGGAATCAGAACACACCTATGACGGAGAAGTGCAGGCAGCTCTGGGAGCAGCTAGGAGCTCTATGGGTCAGCATAGTACTAGATCCAGGGAGTAATAAGCATCATAGAATGCAGTGGAGACAGTTATTGGAAAAGTGGTCGGCAGTTGAGGTCTGCCCGACTGAAGATCCGGATTATCGGTCCTTTTCATTGGTAGGTTTTGAGAATATTTGTGAAGTAAAATATTTATTTGTTACATAAGTCACGTTTTATAAAAGCAAGTTAAACCCGTGGGTTAGGATTTAACTTGCTTTTTAATTAACTTAACACTAGGACCTACACACACCCCCTCAACCACACACTGTGACCCTTTGTAGTTTGGGGCAGGACGAGCAGACAGTTCACCTTAGCCTGTGCTATCGTGTTTTGAGTTAGCGCCTTTCACATCAACTCCCGATTCTTTATCAGAAGGTATCAGAAAGTCAGTTATACTTTATCAGAAAGTCAGTATCGGCTAGATTTAATTGGCAGGTAATTTATCTATCAGATTGTTAACAGTTACTTTATCATGAGGTGGTGATAAAGGCCCTAAGTATCTTAATTTATCTAAGGTCATAAATGTTCTGCGTCTCTTTCAGTACGCAAGAGAAAGGGAACGAAATGAGAGAGATCGTGACAGAGACCACAGAGATCGGGACAGAGATCGACACAGAGACCGGGAAGAAAGGGACAGAGAGAGACGGGAAAGAGAAGAGAGAGATAGGTAAGTCTACATACACCAGCTCTGGTCACTAATAGAGACATTTATGATACGGTTGAAAGATCGGTAAATAATCTTAAATAATATTTTATGTTATAGTGATCGGAGAGAAAGAGATAGAGAAAGACAAAGGAGAGAAGTTCACTCTCACTCGGAAAGCTCAGATGAAGAACCTAGACCTAATAAGTAAGTATCAAATCACGTTACTACTGACGATTGCAATGTATCCACATTGTTCATTGGCTACACTCACAACGTTATACAAATTTAAACCATGTGCGGTGGAGTTAAAGTTCCCTATTGAAATACAAGATCTACATGAAGTTGCGTCGCTGCTGTAATGTGAAATTGGTGGGTATCTGACCCAATGGTGAACAGTACGGAAACTTTGTACTACAGAATTATTATTATTAACTACATTGAATTGGTGTACCTATACTGGTATTAGCTGGTGTTACAAGTTTCTCCATATCTCTCCTCCCGAAAACCATTTATTAAGTCTGTTTCTGAAACTGTTTATAGCTGTTATCTGAAGATTTTTGTTTAACTTCCAGTTATGAACGTGAGTATAGAAGAGCTAGTAAGAGATTAAGACTTCACAACCAAAGGAGTTCAGCGCAACTCACGCCTCGGACTGTTTTCCATAAGTAAGTCTACAAGTTTCCTTGAGTTTCTTCTCAAAATGTTTTCGTAGTTGACAAGGCAAATGGGAAGTTTTTACTGGTGAGAGGAAAAGTATTATAAGTAGGTCACCTTCATCGTACCCTTGAATAAAGAAGTACAGGAATTGAGAATGCCGATAGCATCGCCAGTTGGAAAGGTAGATTTCGCTATGTTTCTTATGTTTTAGAAATAAAGTGTTTAGACAAAATTTGTAGAGCTTTACGAGTCCTATACAAGGACATGTTTATATGTATTAGTCGTCAATTTTTTATGGGATTTTTGGAAGGTTTACACTGTTATAATTTTGTTACTACTGAACCGATTTGGCTCATCTTTGAACTAAACCGAAATTTATTAATTTTACTTATGTAACAAGATTGAAGGGGAAATGGACTCTGACATCTCTTACCCACTCCGTAAATATGTTGGTATATTTCAGTCTTCTGTCCTTAATGCCATAACTTTCGATGTTCAAGTTATGGCAATATCTACCACCACACAAACTAAAAATTAAACTAAACTTTACTTTCCAGAGCATTAGACGCAGTAGACATATCGTGGGAGAACGAGCATCTGAAGAATATCCTGAGCACCGACGAGTACTATGACCCCGAGATGCCTGAAAAAGCTTGTGCATCTGGATCAGGGGGGTCTGCTACGTTGCAGCCTTACCCCAAGTTCAATGAGCTCGGACAGCCACTATGGCATGGTAAACAATTTGTGAATTGTACCATTCTGTGTAATGTCGGCTTGCTTTAGAATTCACCCCACCTCTTTCCGAGGGTGTCGTAAAACGCGACAAGCGATAATAAGCGACTACTGCAAGAGTCTAAACGAGTGGACTCTCCAACCCGTTTGGCCAACATGGCGTTTTAGGCGTGCATACATCCCTTGGGCACAGGATAATGTGCATGAAGAGGCCTGTGTCCACCAGTGAATAATAAAAGGGCTGGTGACGTCACAACTTTTCTTTGCTAGCGATGCATGGCTACTTGACCCAAGAACTTCCATTCTATGTTAAAAATACCGATGACAGCAACAGTTCGAAGGGAAATTTCGCTATTTTTCTGTCTAACATTATTTAGACAAAGGTAATTTATATATAGCCAGCAATACATTTAATATACTCAAAACCGTTGGATTATAGTCCTTATTATTAGGTATACAATGGGTATACGTTGACCTATTTCTGAATGTATATAATAAATAAATAATGCCACACTTATGGCCCTCTGTAGTATCTCCGTGTTGTGGGTTCAGAGACACATACAAAGACGGACTCACCACCGAGACCCTAACAATCATTTGTCTTTAAACAAATTAATGTCCAGGACCTTTTACACACCAGGCAAGGCATTACCAACTGGACTAATCGGGCGTCAATGTATCGATGTCGATGTTGTTTCTTTTTTTTTGATATTTTGAAAGTATACACCGTTATATTTTTGGCACTACTGAAGCGATTATAACCAGAAACCCTCTCGTGATTGCCAAAAAGGGAGGCCTGTTTTCTGCAGTGCGACGTTATAGACCGACATTATTCAACTGGGTGACTTTCATCAAGTCGCTAGTTATTAAGTTCACGTTTCTAGCTGATTCTGTTTCGGTATTAGCTGGCGAAGTCGCAGAAAAGGCTAATCATGACACAATGTTGTGCCTTGTGCTATATTTAATATAATAATGTATAATACTGTTTGTTTTCAGAACACTTACCTGTGGTGGGCGCTCGCATTGAGGCGCTCAGGGCGCACGGACGCGCCCCCGCGGCGCTACGACTGGCGGTCAGCGCCGCACGGGCTATGAGGCATAGACAGGTAATTCCTGATGTTATTGTCTATTCTCTGTTTGCTCAAAGGCGGACTGGTCAAAAATGCATTAAATCCATCTTTTTCTGTCAAAAATTCAATAATCCACATTTCAAAATTGTTCCACGAGGCTGGTTAACAATACCCCTCAAAGAGTTTAATATCGTTTACCATAAAAATTACGTTCAAAACGTAACTGATTTTCAATCATTTCATAAGCTTTTATTTCTAGTTATTAGTTTATAGGTTACGAAAGTTTAAAAAATCGTAGGAAAATTCAGGCTCACAAGCTTTATAATATCCCTCTAAACATTTTTTTTTTCTAAAATGTACACATAATGTCGAAATCTAACTTTCGAAAATGCACGTACCATCGACCTATTTAAAAAAATGTTCATTAACTCTCCGGTTACCGAAAACCACATCGTGACGTGTGTGGCGCAGGTCTAAATACACCGCGGGTGCATACGTTACTTCAGTGCAATTTTAAACGTAAAACGTGCCGGATGCACGCACTCACGGAACAAGTTAATAACTTTAATAAACAAACAATATAAATAACAGTGCATTTTCGGGTATCTAAGGAACAAGCCGGGTGCATTCTTAACTAACATAATCATTTCATACTAACGAAATCATTATCAGATAAGAGACAATTACGTATCGATAAAAAAAAAACTTTAAACAACACTTTCAGTGTTCCACAATATAGTGTTGATCACAACCCCTATAAACCTTATCTATTTATTATCAGGAGGTAGCTCAACAACGTTGGCAAGAGGTTGGGGCTGGTGAAGCATCATCGAGCAACAACACCACGTGTTCAGGCCCCGACTCATGCTCGGGTCTATGCGGGGAACGAGTGAAGCTGTCGCTAGTGTGTGCGCATATGGACAGCGGCACGTGCCTGCCAGGTGGCGCTACTTGCGCTCTCTCTCACACGCAGCGCTGTATCGGGCGAGGTAAGAGAGGTAGCCTGCCCTATACTCGGGCCTATGAGACGTCCCTTCCCGTCGGGCTGTACCTTCAGTAGCAGCGCCGTTTGCACACTCGCACACGCCAATGCTGTATAGGACGAGAGTACTCCAAATTATTTCTCTTCGTGACAATCATTATTTCTATTTTCCGTGAGTTTATACATTTATGTTTTAATAATGCAATACAGATAATCTCAGTTAACTGGAATAATGTAGCAGGTGTTGAAAAGCAATTATTGAATCATTATCAACTCAATCATAAAATCGTGGTTATCAACAAAGAAATTAACCTAAAATCAAATAAACAGTTCCTGTAGTCAAATAAAGCCCTAGTTTTTTTCAATAGTCTTGTTTTCTTCACAGACAGTAGATGTTGGACTGGTTGGACGTTGGAGGCAATCTGGTGCGTTTACGAGTGCCTGGCGGACGCGTGCCTCGCCCCCGACGACCAACGAGCGTCTCCGCGGCTACACACTTATTTAGACGAAGAGCCTAATACTGGACTACCACCTAGGTAATAACTTTTTTTAATAGGAAGATGGTGGTAGGCGATCTTACAGTCCACTTTACATTGCAGATCAGGTGTGAACGCGTGAAATTAAAGGTTTTTCTTTACCTGTTATTTCTACTCGACGTTTCGGCGCCGGCGCACGGGTTACACACACCAGCCGTGGTCATGAGTTGACAGACAGTCCATATTTAGAGATAATGTATCGAAAATATATTTTATTTTCCAATGTTTGGTGCTTTTAAATTGCCTTCACCAATGAGAGATTTGGGACACAATTGTTACATTGCTATTCAGTTATTGTTATAATTACTATAGGTGCATTATTATTATCCGTGGTCAACAAAATGACGAAAGTCGAAACGTCTGCAAATGGGATGGGCCTTTCCTTTAAGATATATGGAAGAGTTAAGAATGGGGAATATGCAATATAATAGTATAAGGGGTTTGCTGTATTGCTTAAACCCTTTATTGGATAGGATGACATTTCGTCTGTCGTGTTCCAAAAAAAACGAACAAGAAAGCCCGTAGACAAGCTTTCTTGTTCGTTATATATGTACTTATAATACATAAGATTATAAGCTACAACTTTAATATATCTCTAACCTTTTAGTGGAAATTTTGTCCCTATGACAGAAAGTAGCGATAACTATAATACAGATACAAAGGTATCCCATATTTTGATAGAGCGATAAATAATGCTTGATTGACCTCCTTGAATGTTGGTTCTACAAGTTAGGTCTTATTAAATAATTTAATACTAAACTTAAATGCAGGTGTTAATAACATCACAAAACTTACTAGAGATACCCTCCATTGCCGAATGTCTCACTAATGACAGTTCAATTTCACTACCAGATATCAACACGTACCAGTGGCTGGCAGCAAGAACCCTGAAGAGACGTACCTGGCTCTGGCGTTAGAGGCTGCTCTCTTAGGTCTGGGCATGCAGAGAATGTTGCCAAGCGGCCTGTATGCGCAGGAACGGTATTGTAAACAGGTAAGAATATTTATGGAATTAAAAATAGTTTTTTTTTGTTTTATGGCTACTTGACAACTGAAGAGAAGAACAAGTTCATAATAAAAAGATTTTATTCAAATCATTATACATTTTTAATAAATCCAACATATTTGTAAATCTTAATAAACTTCTTTCAAACTCATTACAAAATTCATTAGTTGCTTGCAACTTGCATCCTTTCACCTAGTTTCGCTTAGTAATCACATTTGATTCGTGTATTTTAATGATTCTTTGATTCTTCTAATTGCATTCCATGTCATCTATCGAATAGAGTTTATAATAAAATCTTCATCCCTTTTGTACGTCCTATTCCTCATATCTTCCAATTATTTTCCAAATTAAATTGCCAACTTTGACAAATGTTGACAGATACGGCAAATCTTTGTCGTTCACCGTATCTGCTTATCATCAAACGTGATCTGCTTGCCTGCCAACTTCTTATAACGATTTCCACGTCCAAATTTCTTAATCCTCAAAGAGACACAGCATATTTGCAGACGTGTAAACGCTTGTATTTTTGACTAATGTTGGCAGATACCGCTTTTTCGATATCCGCTTATCATCAAGCGGAATCTTTGCTTGTCTGTCATCTCCCATAAAAGTCCATAAAACATTTACAGGAGGAGCGGCTTATTGGCCAACTACAACGTGTAGAAGGTGAAGCGGCAGCGTTAGTCTGCGGTCGAGTAGCCCGGGCGTTACTTGCTGGTGGTCCTTCTTCTTGCCTCGGGGCAAGGGTCCACCCTCGCTCAGCACCAGCACATACCTTCGCCAGATTCCTGTTCCTCACCCTGTTGCCCGCAGACCCTGAGCTGGCGTACAGAGTAGGATTACGTGCCATGAGGTGAGCTCGAGTAGAAACTAAAACTTCTTTACTAGCTAGTGAACTGTCTTCTTTTTATATTGTAAAGCTTGTACTCATGTTGTAGCTTGTTGATTGTACTCGTGGTTTCGGCACGGCTATAACAGCCATGGTCACGAATTGACTAAAGTGGCGGGTAGTCCAGGATGGGAACTGCGAGCAGTTTCATCAACTACCCCCATTTGATCTTCCCATTCGGAAAGGCTGCGATACACTACATTAATAATGTCTACGGACGTATTCGACGATAAATGGCAAGGTTTAATTAACTTTCCTGTTACCTGGGAGTCAGTATACATCTACACTCGGTACCAGTACATACCTTCGCTAAATAACCTGTTCCTCACCCTGTTACCTACCCACCTTGAGCTTGAATCTAAACCAGTGTAATACGTTGTCAGTGAAAAATTAAGATGCTTGTTTGTTTCATTTCTGATATTTCTAGAAATAGCAAATTCATCTCTTTTTTGAAGAAATGATCTGATCTAGAGCAATTTTTCCCGTTGTATGCGAACTTTTTGAGTTTTTTTAATAAGTTTGTACAGTTTTTGTAGGCACTACTACCTAAAGAGCGTATTGTAAGGAGGATGGAGGAGGTAGAGGAGGGTTGTTTCTGAAATGTTAGGATGAGGCGGTTGAGTAGGTAGGCGAGTGGGTTCACAAAATCCATTCTGTTCGGCAGGTTCGAAGGTAAAAGGTTCGAATGCTCAAGTGAGTCAAATTTAGACTTGAGCAGGTCCCAAACTTGAACCTTAGATTAGATGCAAGATTCCTATCGATACGTTCCAATCTAAAATGTAAGTGATTAAAGAACGTTTCGATTTTTCGGACATATTTTGTATAGCCTGATTCGATCACAATGAGTTTGGTTTCTGCATAGCTCTGTGTATTCTCTGTTTGAACTAAATCCTTTTCGATTGAAAAGGGGGAGACTCGGATCTCAGGGTTATTTATAGATATAGAAACGTTAGACATTTGTTTCTTTAGTTGTAACAACACAAAAGTGGCGACACCTCCATCATCGTACGGCAATTTTTAGTCAAAAATTCAACGAATGTCATCGACCAAACACCATATTCGCCAGATAGGGCCACGTGTGACATTTTCTTATTCCCCAGACTCAAATTACCACTTCGTGGCAGACGTTTTGAATCCGTTGACGTAATAAAATAAAATTCGAAGATCTAATAAAGGCCATACCGGAATGTGCCTATAAGAAGTGTTTCGACGAATGGATTATTCGCTGGCGAAAGTGTATTGCGTCAAATAGAGCCAGCCTATTTTGATGGCGACAAAATAAGTTTAGACGATAGAAGCATAATTTTTTGTTTCATTAAAAAAATCCCGAAACTTATTTGACAGAGTAATTAATATATACACTTTAGCACCTTATAACTAAAGACTTGGCGGGAACCCGAGAAGTAAAGTTGAGTTTTTGTTTGATTATTGTTAAAATTGTGGATTATTGGATTTGTGGTTTAATAGTGATAGTTTATTAAACTCAAAGTGCCTAGTGTTAGTGCATAAAGTTTGTGATAATTAAATAAAAGCGTAAGACTGCATTTTTCGTGTTCTTCCAAGGAGTCCAACTCTGTCCTCAGTAAACCTACTATCACTTTACTGAGCGAATCCTAGTTCGACGGGGCTATACAATGACGTGATAAAAACAATTCTGTTTTATTATTTGCTGTGTGTAGACCAATGGCTATGCCAGTGTCCAAATAAATTATAAGAAAAGTTTCTTACGACACGCTAGCATGGTTTTGGGTACGCTGACTATACATATAATTAGCGTGAGGGTAATATTAAATTTTTGGCTGTTGACACTGATAGAAATTAATGAAATAATATTGGTATGCATAAAATTAACATCTTAGTTATTTTTTTACCAAAAATAAATGATTTAATTTAAGTTTATGCCTTCTGCCTTGTTTCAAAGACTGCCTATGGTAGAAGAGGCATACGCTCTGGACGCTAGCGGGGCGGGTGCGGGCAGCGGCGCAGGCGCGGGGGCGGGCGCGTGGCACACGCTGCAACATGCCGAACAACAGCAAGCCACGCTCGGCAGCGCGCTAATTGGTAAATATAGTTAAATTTATTATAGATTTATGATAGACTAGCCTTTAATATAAGAAAGATAAAAAGTATCCTATGTCCTTCTCCTAATTTCAGGCTACTTCTCTGCCATATTTCATGTTTATCAAGTTTTTGTAGCAACAAACAGTCATATGATGTTGTTATTTACAGCGGCGGCCCGAGGTAACCCGGGGCGTCTTCGCGCGGCGCTAGCTGCAGCGCAACGCCACGTGCGCTCAGCGGCGCAACTGTTCCGGCTAGCGCAAGACGCGCTCAGACACGCAGCCCCACCAGACGCGCCCCACCATCACCGCGATTTGCTCGCCGCTGCCTTCGAATTGGGCTTACAGGTATAGAAATAAATAAACATTTGTTGAGTATATTAATTAAAACGTAGTATATTAAGTAGTAAAGGTTGTCCCAGATTGAGCACCGGATTTAATTTAGAAAAGAAATAAAGGCATTGTTTCTCCGGCTGTGTGATATGTGGCACCGTACTGTTGGAACCACAGTTGATCGAGGTCCATATCTTCCAATTGATGCCAAAAAAACTCCTGTAGCATGTTCTGATACCTCTTTATGCCTACCTAAATACTGAAACCTGAAAAAAATGGCCATATGATCCCGCCGAACCAAAAGCTGCACCAAACTGTAACTCTTTGAGGATGCATCCTTTTTTCATGAATCTCATGAGGACGAGTTATTGTTATTCGTCAGGTGTTGCGGATGACATTATCATCAGTGAACTGGCGGAGGCGGGAGATGGTCCGCTGGCTAGTCACCTGCGCTACCGAACTGGGACTCGACGCATTACTCTCCATTATGCAGAACTGGTGAGTCTTAGAACCATTATTATCTGATCAGCTTTTTATAGCTATAATATTTGTCAATCAAGCGTTCGAACAAATATAAACTTTTGCACCTCATTATGAATAGAATATTACAATACTCACTAGGCGGCTGGGTGGCACCAACCGATAATGCAAAGTTGTAGAACAAACCTATTCTTTCATTGCGCTGTTTCGTTAAAAATAATCCCCGTCTGTGAATCTACAATTTACCACTACGGTGGCGTTAGAATTCCTAAAAAGGTCAAAGGTCATTGTTCGATTGGTTAATACCATTTGTCAAAAATGACATTCGCAGTTAGTCTATTGCTCTAATTTCCTTTGGAGATTCAGGAACAGGACCCCGAAAAAGTTTGGAAATAATGAAGTATGATAAAGTGAGTAGTTCTTTCTTTCCTCTGATCTCCTAGCAGAGTTATTTATGTGTTTAATGATATACTCTATTCACATTAAAAAAAAAAGTTCGTCATTCGTCTTACACAGCATTGGTTAATTGGTCAACCGAGGAACGGGGACCGGGAGGTGGTCAATAGGTGAAATCACCCGACTTATAGTGTTGACCTCAGGTTTTTCTTAACTTGAACATAGTATAATTGTGTAACCTTAAGATCTTCATACATATCATAATTGTAATAAATATTTGAGTTTGATCATAATATGTATGAAGAACTGAGTGAACTGAGCGGTGATAGACTAGGGGTATCTATACTCGACTCTCACATTCGTGTGATCGTGAATTCAAATCCTCAACCCGTAAAGATGTTACTAGCTCGGCGGTAAGGGAAAACACCATGAGGAAATCCCCATGCTACAGAAATAAAAAATCTGTAGTATGTGATCCATCAATCCGCACGTTGCCCGCGTGGATTACGGCCCGAAACCCCCCGGTGACTTACTAGGCGAGGCATGTGGGACGTTATGGGCCGATACAAGTACACAAGTAAAAGATCTTAATACATATTATAATTATTGTAATAAATGTTTGAGTTTCATTGCACTCCTTGTATCCATTGGTCCCATTGGTATCTGATGAAATGGAAAATGAAATATATATTGCATACATTGCCGGCTTTGACGACTCTCCCTCACTCCCTAAATACGTTGTCATCTTTACAGGTACGAGCTGTTCACGCCAACAGAAGCGACAGGTCCGGTGGCTGCGGCCGCCATGTCTGCCGGCACAGCCGTCCGGTTACGACTGACGTTCGAGCAGCAGGAGAAACTCAGCGCATGCGCGAGGACGTTGGCATTGCAGTGTGCTGCTAAGGTGGGTAACAAGTGTAACAACAGTATTTTTAAATGTATGGAAATCACAATATGCGGATTGGTGGATGTGCGTCAGATTACTGTCCCACAAGCTTAGGGGCCACGATTCCATAAATTAATATAAATTGAGTTAGGGCTCTGTAAATTTGTACAAGAGTTTTATTATTTAAGATACGTGAGGAGGTCCAAAAGTTGCCGGCCTGACAAAGAAAAGGACACTCAAGTTTAAGAAACTATTTTTATTCTTCAATATAGTATCCGTTTATTTGAACACACTTTTCGGACCCTTTAATTAGCATTTCTATCCCATTGTACATATAGTCAGAAGTTTCTCTCCAAAATAGGCGAAAACCGCATCGTGACTGCTGATCATCAGTGGAAAATCGTATACCCCATAAGTTCGTCTTGAGTTTTGAGAACAAATAGTAAACTGGGAGCTAGGACTATAGGCCCATAGGGTGTCGTATTTCCGTGAAGCCAAAATTTGAAATAGCAGCTTTCGCAACTGCGGTGGCGTGGTCGGGTGCATTGTCACGGAAAAGCCGCACACCACTTAGTTTTCCACGACGTTTCTTGATTGCTTCTCGTAATTGCTCTATAAGATTAGCGAAATACTCGTAGCTTCCAGTTACCGTCGTATTTATTACGTTCTCTTATATGTATAAGCAATATTCCTAGACAATGCCGGAATATCGAGGCCATAATATTTTTTACATAATTAGTCACATTCGATTTTAAACTTTTGTTATCGTGGTTAAACTGTGGTTAATTGTTCTGTAAACGGGTTACTCACGATTTATTAATTTTATTTATTATAGCCGATATTTCGGTCCAGTTACATGAACCGTGGTGGGGGCGAGACTGCGAAGGCGGGTGAAGGTGTTGTTGCTATTGACATTCAAATCTGTCTACCCTCCGTTGTGTTCGTTTTTGAATCACCTGCCCACACTGAAAATATTTTTGTTGATTAAGTTCCTTGCATACTATACTAACAATATCACCACACGCACGCGGTTTGAAAACGCATCTACTTTTCTGGGTTTGCAAAGTTCTATCACTGGGTCCCATTGTACGTGCCAACTTAAATCTTGAAATTTCGGAATTTCTATTGCCTCTCGGACCAAACGCGTTAATATGTTAAAAATTGTATTAATATGTTCATCCCAGCGAAGATGTCTGATCAACAACTATACCAAGATAAGTCGTGGAGGTCATGTGTTTTAATGGTCGATAGTTACAAAATGAACCCTCTCATTTCAAAGCCATACATACATCCCTCATGCACAAGACAAGATGTATGAGGACGCCTATGTTCAGCGATGGACTATAAAAGGGCTGGTTTTACCTGTGTGCTACAAATAAATTAATTTGAACTATTGTTCCACTATTCCCAGGACCCGCCCGGCTGCGCACTAAGCGCTCTAACCGTGTGCGAAGGCTCAGCGGGCGCGTTTGAAGCAGCATGCGCGGCGGTAGGAGGCGCAGCGGCGCGGGGAGCGCTCGCCTCCAGTCAACTGTTCGCAGTGGCTAGATACATGGAACAACGGGGACAGCCGGCACGAGCTATGCGCCTCGCCACGCTCGCTATGAGAAACTTGCATCTCCACTACAACCAGGTACATAGCATTGATTTATTTTTATTTAGTTCGGGGCGGCATGTGCGGCCGCTCACGGCGCGCTTGCTTCCAGTCAACTGTTCGTAGTCACGTGGTTCATTTAGCAACGAGGACAGCCGGCACGACCTATGCGACTGGCCATGCTCCCTATGAGTACCTGTACCCTCTTAAAACGGAATTTCTATAACTATATAGCAACTTTTATTGGTCGGCCTTTTTCTGAATTTGATATTTTTCCCAAAAAAAGAAGTGAAACTCGAATGATTATAAAAATTGTGGATTGTAGGTTTTCTGGTTTAATAGTGATAGTTTATTAAACTTCAAAGTGCGTAATGTTTCTGACACTCAAATAAAAGCATATCACTGTATTTTTCGTGTGCTTCCAATCCAGTTCAATCCTGTCCTCATTAAATAGGTTTAATAGTAAAGTGTATGCTATCACTTTACTGAGCGACTTTTAACTTCGATGACACTAGACATTGACAAAATGTGTTTTGAATTGTTTTAACCTTAGATAATCAAATAATCATCCGTCTGAAAACTTCTATGTTTTATATTAATTTTAATTTTATTTTAGGACAGCCACCCAGCGATAGCGGACATACACTGGGCGGTTGCGCTCGCGCACTCGTTGGGGCGCGCCGAGCTGCAGGCGATGCTGCCGTTGTTGGTCAAGAACGTCCAGTGCGCGCCTGTGCTGGTAAGTTTCGGATAAATATGACATACTGACTTCATAGTCAGTCATAATAGTCATCTAACCAATAGTTTTTTTGTTCTTCCGTACCTATCGCCGCTATTTATTTTGCAACGTTTCTTTCTTTATTTGATTCTTACTATTTAAGTTATTCATACATAATATGAACAGTGTTTTACATTCTTTTAACTGCTAAAACTAAATTTTATTTTATTTAGGAAAATAAAACACATTATTTTTACAATATAATTAAACAGACTTTTAGATTTAAAAAACAACTTTATAAATCCTAAACCAAGTAAAGTTTCCGCTATTAAACAAATAACGAAAGTAAGTGTCATAACACTTACCATCACCTGGGACCACTTGCTCGTCCGCCCACTAATCTATAAAAAAAAAATGTAATATGCCACTGAATTTCACGTAACATGATATGAAAGTGATATTAATATACTTCCAGTGTACTCGTACATAACAGTACATACAGCTCGATAGTATGCTATCTATTGGACGCTTCTGGAAATGGTTATGTACCATGGTTATAATGATAACCATTTTGCAGATAATCATTTGCAAAATAGTTATCATTATAACCATGATTATTTTTTGGCATAAGCCTCATAGAAAATATCTCAATATCCGATTTTACCTTATTATAAGCAGTATAAGAGCGTCTGATGAATGTATTTTTAGCATAATTTCGTTTCAAGGTAGTATAATGAAGCAGATGACTATTGCTTGTGGGTATTCACGACTCCTCGGAGTGACGAGTCCTCGGCTCCGCTCGCGGATCCGACTCCTCTTAACAATTCCTTGACTCCTTTGATTCACCTACTTATATTTTATAAGAGTCTGAGAGCGACTCGTTCGCTTTGCATTATGTTCGATCATGTTACTCAGCAATCCAAAAATGAAAGGAATAGATAACTCCTCGGAGTCGATAACAATTAGTCGGAATCATCAAGAGCTTCGGCTCAGCTCGCGGTTTCGGATCTTTGAACCCGGAGTTACCCATCGCTAATGTTTATGACGACTATTAAAAGAATGACATTTCAGAGATAAACGTTAGATAGTCAATGTTCATTGGTAGTATCTATTCATTACAGTCTGACGTGCTACGTCGCTGTTGCGTAGCTGCCGCGGGGTGCTCTCGCAGCGGCGCGCGTCCGCCGCCGCCCCGGCCCCCTACGCCGCTACGTCCCTTATTAGAAGCGGCGCTACGAGCCTACGCCTCTACGACGCACGCTCGACTTGCGCACATCTCGCCGAGACATTACGCCGACTTCGTAGACTTTCTCGGTGAGTTATTGTAACGCTCAGTTTCAATTAACTGTTAATATTTTGCTACGATTGTCTACGCCGGTACGTCCCTTATTAGAAGCGGCGCTACGAGCCTACGCCTCTACGACGCACACACGATTCGCACATACGAAGACACTACGCCGACTTCGTAGATTTACTCGGTTAGTATTGCAACGCCTACAATCTGTATTAGTTACAAGTATACATTGCTGTAACTGTCTACGCTACTACAGTGAAATCAACTAGACCTGAGCTTTGCGGTTGAGTGAGTGCACACCGATAGTGCGAACCATTTCGACAATCGGATTTGACCCACACAGATGCAAAGCTCATGTCTCACATATTTTACTGTACGTCTTTTACTACAAGCTGTGCTACAGTCTATGCTAATTCAGGGACACTATGCTGGCTTAGTAGACTTCCTCGGTCTCTCCTGTAATGTTAACCGAGACTACCTTGACAGAGACCCCCTAGATATTGAATAATTTTACTGATTTCGCAATGGAGTTGATCGTTTAGGAAGTGTATTGAAACTTGTTTGGCCGCAAAGCGCGATTCAATATGACATTATTATAAAATTTTATTCGATCAGTTCAGATTATTCGAAACACTTCAGTACTACTAGTTAAATAATGCCGTTCATATTCCCTAATAACTTCAGCACGATTGAGTAAAAAATGAAACATACATCCGTACACACTTTCAGAGTTCATTGTGTTACACTGTAACCACTTATTTTCGTTCTTTTGTCTTTCTGGACAGATGTCGGCAAGTACCGCGGATGTCGCATAGCAACAGTATCCACTCACTACCAGGTGGACTGTCTGCTCGTCTGTCAAATTCTTATTATAAAAAGAAAAAAAAAACTAATTAATTATACTTTTAACGGTTTAAATCGCGTATATTTGACATGATTTATATCCCGACGTTTCGAACACTTTGCAGTGGACGTGGTCACGGGGTGACTAATTGATTTTATTTGTCACTTGAGTTATTAAGAAATTATTACTACCGTCTGAAATTTTTTGAACTACCGTCTGAATTTTTTTAATCATAACATTCCCTATGCACGCAGTATTCGCTCACGGTGTCCAGAGGTCTTGCAGTATGGCGTTGGCCTTGTGATTTAATTAATTTAATGACTGGATCCCAAGCCGGTGGTACTTGCCAACCATCTTCTCTATTGAAATTAAGAAACACCCAAACTTCAATAGAGAAGATGGTTGGCAAGTACCACCGGCTTGGGATCCAGTCATTAAATTAATTAAATCACAAGGCCAACGCCATACTGCAAGACCTCTGGACACCGTGAGCGAATACTGCGTGCATAGGGAATGTTATGATTAAAAAAATTCAGACGGTAGTTCAAAAAATTTCAGACGGTAGTAATAATTTCTTAATAACTCAAGTGACAAATAAAATCAATTAGTCACCCCGTGACCACGTCCACTGCAAAGTGTTCGAAACGTCGGGATATAAATCATGTCAAATATACGCGATTTAAACCGTTAAAAGTTGTTTAATTGCAATGTATAGTAATAGCGAAAACCTAAGAAAATATTAATTAATTATATTTGTTTTCAGGTAAAGCACGAGATACGTTTGCTCTGGCGCACGACGGGCCACACCAATTCGCCGCTTTGTTACAAGAAATCAAACTCAAGTACAAAGGCAAGAAAAAACTAATGTTTCTCGTCAAGGAACGGTTCGGATGAACACGGAAGTAACTCTAGAATTAAACGAAAATCAATATCACAAACCCTCAAAAACTACCAAAGAAGTTGTAGTTGACTGGCCGTTCTTTTTTGAGTTCTTTATCGTGCAATTGTTTCCGAACGTGCAATAGACAACCTTGTATATATATTTTTTAAACAATAGACGAAGGCAAAATTGCCGTACGGTAAACGTCATTACCTCATTGACGGTTCCGTCGTGAACCAAACCAGTCTAATCTAAAGTATTATTTTTTATTTAATAACTAGATTGTAACGGACCTCGTAATGTCATTTTTACACTGTAAGTAATGTAATGATCTCAATGATTCCGTGTAAATATAAGGTATTGTATATATAGTTTATTATAGAGTGACGTCACGGTTTGTGCAGGCATTGCATTATTTTTTTAATTGTAAAAATGACATGTAAATGGGAAATGTTGGACAGTATTTCTCTAACGGGCAGTGTTTGCACAAATCGCTGAATTTAGTCTAGAAATCATAATTAACGTCCAATAATCGTTCGACAAGATGACACAACACCAAAGACATATTAAACTAAGTCTAACTGTGAGACGAGCCATCTTTCATTCAGTATTTTCGAGTATTCGTTAACTGATTTATTTATAAAATGTTAAGCTATCCAATATGTTTTTACAACAATTCAAACAGAAGCGACCAATAAGAAGTCCCATAAATATATAATTCTAAATTGTTAACGTTAAAAGCATCCTTAAGTTAAATTGCATCTACTTTGACAGATGTCATTTTTTTAATGTTTGTGCTACATAGAGCTGCCTTTAGTCCAAGTTTCCTGCATTTTTTAGTATTGATTGTATTGATAGTTGATGATTGGTATTAAACTGGCAAGTTCATTAAAAAAAATCATCCGGAGCATATTAGTTTGGTTTCGTATATGGCAGTTCTAAAATAGTACCTGCCTAATTATTAACTGGTACTATTTAGTCGTTTAAACATTTTTACTCTGAAAATGGTTTCGCATTTGAATGGAATTAAAGTATCTACATTAAATCTTTACTAATTATATTATATATAATAACTTGCGATGCCGTATTAAGAAGCGATGTACTACAATGCATTTCTGGAGTAATAATGCAATCAATGCTTTGCATAGAGCCTCGAAATGGTGAAAAATACCATACAATTTTTTTGCTAATGCATTTAACCGTTGCTCTAAAAGTAATTTGCTACTTCCAATTTGCGACGAAGCAATTAATTGGATAACAAATAAATTTGTTTTAAAATGTTAAAAAGTAAATTCACACAGCATTTTCAACCGTGTAATAAACAAGTTATATTGTCATCAAATTGATGCTGTCGCCCTCCTTAGTTAAAAAAATAATTATTTTAAAAAATGCATTCATGTTTTCATTTACATATTCCATAAAAACTGTACAATTAGACTTATTACAAAAGTCACACTAAGAAAGAATTAATAACCATAGACAATCTTTTGTCAGCACAAGAACAGACGGGACTTTTGGCGCGAATGTTAAACTCTCAGTTTAAAATTATTTTTCACTTCTCTTCAACGTCGGTCCTAGCATAGTTATTAATTACAAGAAGTGCATTTATAAAGATAGATGTTAATTATAGACGAGCGTTTGGATAGTGTTCAGAAATTAGTATGATAGTGTTTAAGCTTGAATGAGAACTTTTATACTTATTGTTGTTTGTGATGACATTTAACACGTAGACATGTTGAAACCCCGGTAAAACAATAAATAACCTTATTATTAATTCTCAAAATATATCTAATGATACTCGGGTAATCAAAACGTATAGATTTACACCTCGTTTGTTGGAATAACCCAGTAAATATTAAGGCGCTTTATACATAGTCTGTCAGACCAGATAGCATTTCTTTATTTCACTAGGTGTCGCCAGTTTTCAATTTTTCATTTGTTTTCTCTTTTTTTTCTCTAGATGCCGCCAGTTTATAATGTTTATAAACTGTCCAAGATACAAAATTTGTCGTAGATGCGACTTTATAAAATGACGGCAACTAGTGAAATAAAAAAATGCACATATCATGGTTTGGCTAGCGCAACTGCGGAAAGTGCATCTATTTATTAGGTATTGCGTCCATTTACTGAGAGCTGACTCGCCCTCAATTTTGAGGCTAAACGGTTAAAGAATTAACGGTTATGAGACTAAATAATGAGTTAAGAACTTGAATACTTGTGATTCATAAAAGATTGAACAAGTGCTACGTAACAGAACATACTTTTTTAGAGTAAAATGACTGTTGAAATTACCTATAATTAATTCATCACATGATATTTCTATCAAAATAACCGAATATTTAAAAGAGCACCGACTAACTCAAATGCGATAGTCTCATAAAGAAATAAATCTTTTATTGAGGGAATAATATGTCTACAGAAATTCAGTGTAATGTATGGTGTGGAAGGGTTGCGCAAATGTCACATATTTTATTTGTAGACCGTATTTTAATATCAACAATGCAACTTTAATATCGTATCTATGATCTCAATGCGTTACTGACTTTTTTTTATCAATGTCAGTAAATCAGTATATTAAATTATACAAGATGTAACCGTTTCCCGAAGTTGTGGGTGCGTTCATAATTCCCTGATTCATTGACTTGAAAATTTGTACGTATCTTAATGTACTAAGCAAAAAAAATAAGTTTTTTTTAGTTTCTCCCATTTCTTTTCATACGCTCAATACAAAGTCCAAAAATGGTATTTAAAATTATGTAACATTACAAATGTCAAAGAACTCGGAATCATAAGCAGAATTTATGGCTTTGGGCTTCGGGAATGATTCGGATACATCCTGTATGTCACTTTATAAATGATAAAAATATAGTATGTTAGACTATGAAATATTTATCTACGAGTTATAAAAGCATTTTTGCCAACCCTAGAATGTGTCAAAACTGATAATAGAATGTAAAATGTCGCGAAGGAACGTAACAAACACATCTATCATTATGTTTATAAGTGTAAATAAATGATTTTAGTTAGCTCTGATAAATAGTAGCAGACTTCCAATATCTTCCCATTAACATTGGTTAAGATTTGTACAAACGATGCTAGGAAGTCGTGTTACATTTATGATAGAAAAATAACCTCAAAATGTATGTATGTTACACTGCTTTTGGTACCTATACATAGAATTGGAATAAATATTTTTTTATGTTATGTTGGCATTGACTATGTTTACGGTGTAATTACTTTTAAAAATCCTAGATTAAGACATAATTACCCAGCTAATGCATAATTACCACCTGCATATAACTCAATATTTAATGAGGTTGAGTCATTTTAAGACTGTCAATATCATGAACGCGGTACAAAAATGGCGCGTGACATTTTACAGCTTAGCGCCTACTTAAAACTTATTTCAAAAAACACACTGGAGTTGCCTAAAGTCACTTCCTATGACAGAACTTCGCCTTTCACCGACTAGTTGATGATATATGGCATTACTTTGACCCTTAGCGGTAGAAACCCTTTTGAGTTCATATGGAAGTACCCTTTTGGGTCCGGCTTACTTAACACATTTCAAACGAGTTGATAGTTATTTGTTTTATATCAATTTGGTTAAGTACGTAGCCTTTTGAACTTATTTGGAAATATCGCCACTGATTCTGTCTCTTTCTTGCTAATAACGTGCTATCGTTGGAATTCTCACTCGCACTCTGTTGATCTTTACGGTTAGCACAAACATATTATATCTACGAGCAGAACTGTAAAAGCAACTGTTTATCATTTACTATGTTTACATTTCATTGAAAATAAACAACTGTTAAGTGGCACATGTTTTTAATTAACCAGGGAAGCCGGCTTTTCTACTAAACGTATCTTACGGCACTCCGTAGGCCACCATAGGCCATAGGCCACTGCCTATGGTGTTCTAGTATCTATGTAGTATAGGTTTTTACCTACTACGGGATTAAGGAAATTATATTAGCAGCCACTATAACGACAATATATTTTATTTACAACTGGTATAATACGTGAGCTTGATGATAAAATGAATGATGTGAACAATTGATAAGTGCAATTTAGAGATTACTATCATAAATGTTTGATATTCAGTGGCGGAAGCACTGAAAACTAAAGAATAACGTCTCGGACTACAATGATTGCTCTATTAACTCCACTCACTCACTTATTTGTTACGTCACCGTGCAATTTCAGTCAAAGCGAACATAATATATGGGCATTATGATTATTTCTCATAAAGATAATTGTTTAAAAAAGCAAATAACCGTTTAAATGTCAAGCAATAATTTCGCCTTCAGCCGGTCCTGTTGTAATTCTGTGTAATAAATATTTGTAATGTCACTTAAATGTATCTTTGTAACTTGTAACACGTAAATTATTAATACCGTTTATTTTTAATGTTTAATAGTCTTGAACCCTTGTGGTTAACCACATCCAAAACGGTTAAGGTTCATTAGCGAGAACTTAGCGCTCGTGGACCGGTGGTCTCAACACTGAATCCAACAAAAATGCATGCGTATTTATTATATCTCTTTGTTTTCATGATGTAGAAAAGTATTAAAATCATTATACCACGTGATATACGAATCTATAATTCCTTCTATTGAGTGCAATGACTATTGTATTCATAAATGAACGGTTTTTAATAATTTAAGTGTTCGTATTATTGACTTGCCAAATTTTAACTCCAAGCAAATTTAAGTGCCTTTAGGCAAGTCGAAAGGACGCAAGGCCGGCTTTTTCTATTTTCATCAATCTATTTCAACATTTCATTGATTTATCATTTAAAATTGTGTTGTACGTAAAACGTGGACACCCTACAACTGGTTTAAGAAGGTATTTCGATATAAATAATTGAAAACTTACTTCTTGTTTTATTTTTATGACTACCTTATGACTATTTCTTTAGACTGTAAGTAATATTACTTAAAGTATAAAGGACAATTCTGTCTTCTTTATATTTTTTCTGTTTGCGAAAATCTAAGGATCTGGACCTTAGATCTGGGGTAATCAGGTGAAATCGGGCCTCTCCGGAGCAAAATGACTGACCACACACAAAATGTACAACATGTAAAATGTACACAACGCAAAATATACAACACTTAAGCACACGAGTTCCTGCCATTTTTGTTACGGAATCTTAAAATTGAATACAATTACGATTACCAAATCTAGACAGAATCTTGAAACAACGAAATTTTAAGTTAGAAAATATTAATCAAGTCAATGTCGACAATAAGTCGACAATACCATAAATAAAGTCACATTGTATTTTTTAACAAAAAGTGGATTAGCCACAATCATATATCAGTGAGTGTAAGTGCCCGTGAACAGTATGATGTCATTATAGATAATGGTAAAGAGGAAAGGCCTGTCCACGTGGAAGTCCATTGACTGTGGTGGAGGTGGCGGATAAGACATAGGAACAATCACGAAACCTGGAAACAAATATGATTTTATATGAAAACTTAATCCTTATTCTGATAAAACATTTATAATTCAAGTGAATCAATTAGGCATAAATTTAAATTAAAAATAATAATGAGTTTTTAATATATAAATCTCAAAATAAAATAAACTTTATAATACATTAATGTACTAAAAGTTTCAGTTGTCGAAAGCGTCCTAAAATTCATTGTAATATAAAGTCAATTAAATGTTTACAAACATACCTATATAAAGTTCCTATCTATACTAATATAATATAATAAAGAGAGTATGGATTTTGTGAGTTTGTAGAGGGTAATCTCCGGAACCACTGCACCTATTTGAAAAATTCTTTCACTATTTGAAAGGTGCATTATTACAGATTGACATAGGCTATATATTACGTGCAAAAAAATTGCCAGGCATGCAACGCATGCCATATTTGTAGGTGAACCATCCATTGTTACAGTACACGAAGAACTGGTCAATTCAAACGAGTATCGCTTGAATCTATGCGTTTTTGCCTAAGGAGGGCAGACTATCACACGCATGATTTCATCTATTGACCAATCACGAGAGGGAGCATTCCTCTATTGACGAATTAACGTTGTGATATGTTACATTGGACGGATGACTTCACTTTTTCTTAACGTGAATACATTATAGTCAATTTTTTAAACAATCTCAAATATTAACAGATATCTAATTGACCCACTTTGTAAAAATTCGGCATGCATATATTTTAGTAGGAATAGACGATTATTCTGAACAAAAATAATCAAATACACTTTCAAGTTAGTAAAAATTATATTTAAAACAATGTTTGGTATATTTCATGAATTTTAATGTGTGTAAGTGCCCGTGAACAGTGCAATATCATTGTACATGATGATGAAGAGGAATGGCCGGTCGACGTGGAATTCCAGTGGTGGTGGAGGAGGTGGCGCTGGAAATGATTCAAGAACAATCACGAAACCTAGAAACAATAAGATTTAACAATAAATAATAATAATTGGAGTTGTTATTTCGGTCATTCAGAATAAGGAGAGTTTCTTGAACG
Organism: Sesia apiformis; assembly: GCA_914767545.1. Taxonomy (NCBI): domain Eukaryota; kingdom Metazoa; phylum Arthropoda; class Insecta; order Lepidoptera; family Sesiidae; genus Sesia; species Sesia apiformis. The sequence goes on from OU611964.1 coordinate 3,480,117, forward strand.
TGTGCAGGAGAGAAAATCTGTCACAAGCTTATATAATATAAACAACTGTTATCATTATGTGTCAACACATTATCATCGAGTTTTTATCATCATGTGAACATGATGGCAGTTTTATATCAGTTGCCGCCGAGAATCGTATGAACTTTGGTCACACACGATAATACGAGTGGTATAACTAGAATACTCTCGCCCGAACCGTAAGAGATATTCTCCTCATGTATTGGCCTTCGTCTCCCAAAATTCATGCATTCACGCATATTTTCAATTTTTTATTACTAGTTTATTCTGATCGACTAAAATAGTTTCTGTATGCGTCCAATTGCAGTAGTAGATATAATATACCCGCTGCACAGTGGAGGATTAAGAATTTCGGAGGCTCTAAGCATATCTGTTGCTTGGATTTGAAAGGTAGAAATTCGAAAATAAAACAAAGTTGATCAAAATCAAAGGCCCCTGGCGAACAGGGGCCCTAAGCACGTGCTTATAATGCTTAATATGTTAATCCGCCACTGCCGCTGCATATAAATTCGATGATTTCTGAATTTCTCCCACATATTACTGACATATTTAAACATCATAACGTTCCACGGTCTAAATTGTGCTCGGTTTGATCATTTATCTATTGGCTCTCTATCAAAAGTTTTGAAATTCAGTGATCCGGGATGGCGTTTTACAAAACATTTTAATATTTTTGTTTAGTGTTAGTTAGTATTTAATATTTTTTGCTGCTCGTTGTTAGATACAAGCCTTATATTTTTGTCCTTAAGTTGTTATCAATTTTAGTGAGTGTAAGTGCCCGTGAAGAGTACAATATCATCATGCATAATGGTAAAGAGGAATGGCCGATCGACGTGGAAGTCCATTGGCGGTGGTGGATCAGATACAGGAACAAGCACGAAGCCTGAGAACAATGTAATTGAAATTTTTGTCACAATAAACATGCCATAAATTTGTAACGTGCAATAATGGTTTTTTTCTTCATGGAAAGAAGACGTCAGACGAACTAACGTTCCACCTGATGGTAAGCGGATACTGTCGCTCATGGACATCCGCGATACATGCCAACAGAATGACTAACGTTAACATGCCCCCGAATGCGCTGCCTACCTTTGGAGATTTATAGAAATGGATTTGAAGGAAGGGTTGGGAGAATGGTGAGGGACAGAATAAGATGGGATGGGGATGGGCTCTGTGGCATATCTCACTCACCAACGAAATACGTACATTAGGGAAGTACGATAAGTTGGGAAAAGCAGTACATTTCAAGGTAGTCTTCAGTGACAGAGGAGCCAATCGAGTGCACGCAGCGGCTGTGGGATTCAGCATGCATCCTCCCACTCGGATTGCTTCCAAATGTGGGAGGTGGTACAAAAAATTAATTATTGCACATAAGCCCTATAAAATAATTGATTTTCAATAAAAGATTATAAGTAGTTATAGATGAGCGCATAGTTTACTTTCGTCCAATCACTACAAAGAGACAACTTTTTTTTTTATGGACGTAGCTCGCGATGGAAACCTGCTCTCACCAGAACATTGGTGTAAATTTACAACTTCACAACTGACAGTTAAGAATAGATAGCCCTAGGCTATCGCCTCACTTACTTTGACTCCGTTGACTCAGCGATCCGAAATGAATCTTGGCCTCCGACACCAAGAGACGCCATCATTTTCGGAGCTCCGCAGCTTCGTGTGAACAGGCTATTTGGAGCTACCTCAGGTCCCTCGCCACTTCGTCTCTCCAGCGGTACTTGGGATATCAATAAATCTTGACTTCCGACACAAAGAGACGCTATCATTTTCGGAGCTGCGCAGCTTCGTGCGAACAGGCTATTTGGAGCTACCGCATGTCCCTCACCACTTCGTCTCTCCAACGGTACTTGGGATATCCGACCAGTCGTCAACCACTTGACTGTCCGGTTGTCCCACATGAATTTGCTTTACTGCACGATCCTCCCCCATCCTCTCCACGTGACTCAGCTAACGAAGTCTGACCGCTTTAATGTCGCCGAAGACATTCAGCTCGGACACCAGCTCTTCTAACCACCTAGTACTTCAAGTTATCACCTAGTGTAGTTTAATTATTACCTGTGAAAGCTCCAGCAGTGGCGCCCTCTTCGTCGACTTTCACGAAAGCCTTCTGGAATGCGCTGTCGACTTTGACTGGCTGATCTACGATGCCATGCACCGGTGCCGTGAAGATCTTCGGTACTCCCACCTGAAGATACACAGTGTGGCAGACTATGCATGGACTTAATTAATATATGTAATTTTTTGTAACCCGCACTTTGGCAAATAAATAATCTGAATCTTTGAAGCTGGTGAATCATTGACTATCAAAACTGACATGGAATTATGACCTTTTGCACCCCACAGATTGTTAATAAATCTTGGTTTCTTTTTGCTTCATCCCAAGTATTATATAAAAATTAAACGATGTCTGCTATTTGTTTAAAATTATTTTATGTATCAATGGATGGATCAATCGAACTAAAATCTGGCATAGACTGTCTCGGTGTTCACGAAAAGAACGTAGGTTACAAACTAAGGCTCCAATAGTAATCAAATTATTCACACGCAGGCGAAACCGTTGAGTAAATATTTGTAAATAAAAATTAACAAAGAATCGAGAAAACTAGGAATAAATATTTTTTCTTTCAATTAGCATCCGCGTATTTTACGAAACATCTTTCCTAAAATATCCACTTACTTTCTGCAAGACACTCGTCAGTTTAATTGAAGAATGGATCTCAAATTTGGGCATGTAGAGGCAGACGTTAATATTGGACGGCCCTAATTCGAAAACTTCATCCAGCAAACCGTTCTCGGCAACCTTCTCCAGGACACGCGGCAGACCGTCCACCTCGTTGGGTAGTACAACTATCATGCGGAACCCTTCTTGGTACGGTAGCTCGATCATCTGTAAGTTGAAATGTATGAAAAACTTTTTTATTAGAGAGAAGTGACAGATAAACAGATAGTCCTTGTAAGTGGATATTGTCACCCTGCGACATATGCGATAAATGCTATCATTAGTTCAGAATTACAAACGTTGATAGGTACGTCCCCGGATGCAACGGAGATAAGGAACCTTTGGAAATTAAAAAATGGATTAAGAAAAAGGGGGAATATTGGGACGACGATTCCTCATCACAAACCTTTCTACATATATTTTTTTATAAAGAAACAGCAACAGATGAGCAGACAGTCCACCTGATGGGTAAGGTTATGGACATCAGCGTTTGACATGCTCAATCACTCAAAACTCGTCGATAAACTCAAAAGGATTAGAGGACCCCTACTTCAGTGATGTAAAAACTACTTATAAAATTGCTCTTCTCGTGTTAAATTTAATAACAGCTTTAGTGATACTAAGCATGTCACGGTTGGGGCAGCACAGGCATCTGTAATTGACCATTACATTTCCTAACATATATGTTAATGACATGAATGACTATTGCGCCATTTATCAATTTGGGGACAACACGTGCCTACTGATAACCCACAGGGATATTGGCATGGCCCTACTTAAGCTACAATCTGATTTTGACAATTTAAATACATGGTGCCATGATGCTAATCTTATTCTAAATGCCCAAAAGACAAAATTAATTCATATGAGATCACCTCATTTGAAACAAACAATGAATTCACAACTTCTTACTGACGACCATAACTTATAAAGAATTTTACAATAGTAGACCCTCACCCTCGCTTCAAGAGATTTGCTGGAGTAGTAAAAAAGTGGTGACAATAGGTGCATGAACTGCTTCTTCACAGTCGTGGACTTATCCACGTGAAAGTCTCTTTCCGTGGTGTCCTCCTTCTTAAAAGGAACATGCCAGTGACCCTGAAACAAATAGAGTATTTTAATAATTGCACAATAAAGCTTTTAAGGTTTTATGCGACATCGACGTTTACACGACATTTCAGCCGGGTCGTACTCAAGTTGTACCGACTTGTACATATGGCCACAAGCTAGGCTGATGCAACCTAGCCGAAAGGTCCAGTAAAATAAAGTTGGCAAATGTGGGTACACGTTGAAGACTTGTATTACGAGTAGGTATAATTGAACAATACCTTATCAAAGAATAAACAAGCTGAAGTGGTTGTAAACAGGTGGCATATATGCTTCAGGACCGATAACGAATGGTGGGGAGACGGGACCTCGAATGGAGACCACGTACTGAGAAACGTAAAGTGGGACGCCCTCCGGCAACATGAACTGACCATTTGAAGCAAGTCGCCTTTTGAGAAGAGCAAAAGATCATATGTGGTGGCGGTTCTTGGGCGAGACTTATATATAGCATTCGATCATTGTGGGCCAGCATTGGAGAGATATAGACTGATGGTGTAGTATAGTTACTAAATCTAACTACACTAGATACCCAAACAAAAACACCTTGGACGTACGCATATCGAAAGTTTTCAAAAACGAACAAGGCTTAGGTACTATTGTTTAAAATAAATATTTGAACTTCTACCGCGGTAAATACCTACTTATCATAAGTTTGACTGATTTTATCTTTCAGCCTCATAACTGAAACGTGGGTAGGTACCTGGAAAAAGATGACATTGAGAAGAACGGCTACTGCATCTGTGCTAATCGTATCTTCTGACACTGCATTTTTAATATTCCCATTTGTTTTCTCTTCAGCCTGAAATTAAATCATATTTAATGTACTATATATGCCATTTTAATGTACTACCCCCGTACCACAATTGGACGTTGTGCTACAAATTAAGCCGGCGCGATCAGTTAAGTAACACCATCTTTAAGCGGATAATTCATTGGTGAGTAAAACATTTGTCTTGTTGGCTCCACAGTATAGCTCACCAGTAGACTACTTACAAAAATACCGTAGTGAAACTCGTGACTTGTCTGTGTTTGAAATTTTGGCCCAAGACGAGCAAAAACGTCAACAGATCAGCGTCGCCAACAATTTTCGCTGATATCGATACGCGTGAGGTGACTTTATTACTTGCTGTCGTTGCTTTACGAATGATTGAGTCATGGTTGCTTGATTTGCTAACAAACCATCAATGCGAGCCAACAATTGAACCCACGGAGTGGTATCGTAGCAGTCTTTGTTGTCAATGAAGACCAGCATAAGAATAGCGGTAAAGTATGCACTGCGCGAATACAGTTTTGTTTCGTCGGCGAGAGAGAGTGGGGGGCTTTCCGCACTTCTGTCTTTACTTCTCCTTTCTTTCCTTCAATAATCCCAATACCAATTGAACCTCAAAAACAAAAGATACTTACCCATCTGTTAATAATGGCAGCAGTGGCCTTGTTATCAGTAAAATTAGTTTTGTCAACGTCACTCAAGAAGTTGATCTTGGAGGCACTCCTGAAGTTCTCCTTCAGTTCATAATCATTGGACACGTAAACTTTGTTCTGTAAAGACAGCACGTTCTGGTCGTAATCGCCGATACGACGGCTCAATTGCTGATAATCAGTTAACAGCTGAAAAATGTAAAAACGGTGGTTAGAAGTTAGAAAGACAAGTTTTTTGTTGTAGTATGTTTTGCTTCCAATCAGAACAACTGCACTATCAGATAGTATACCTTGACAGATAATTCAGATAAAATTAAATTAAATAAATATTGTTTACAATCAAAAAGACAAACGAATTTGCAATGTACATTTGCTGTTTTACCTAACTAGTGTGCTGTTTACCTAACTTTAATACTAGTGTAAAACTGACACATACGAGTAGATAGATGAATACAGAAAAACATTAGATAATCGCCATTGGTTATTTTAGAGTTTACAAAACAGTTTAAATTCAAATCATTTATTGCTGAATTATAGGAAAATAAAAAGATGTTTCACAAAGCTTATTTTTTAATCTAAAACTACATTATAACCCGTAACTGCTAGAACTCAGTTTCTGTTAGAGTTTATACCTGAATTACGCACAGACGTTGTTTATACCTTAATTTCAACTAATTCAACGTTTATCTATTATGCGATCCGTGGCATTTACAAACTAATACAATCATTAGATACAAGAGAAGATCTTTATGGTATATCTTAAAGAAAGTTGTGAACTGAATAAATTAAGACATTAGCCCAGTGTGCCATGAAGCAATGTTAGGTGTGCCGCAGTGTAACCTGATAACCTGAACCATCCAGCATCGAGGTGTAACTAAGGGCACGAGCGTGACAAATTTCCAACACTTTTACACACTTTTTCACTTATTTAGTGATTTTTGACTTTTTAATTATTAAAATATACAACGTATTTGTGCGAACAAACTTTTTCATTATTGTAAACTAGCTTCTGTCTGCGGCTTCGCTCGTGTGGACTAAGCAGCTGTAAAAGATTTTTAACACTTGTAAAAGCACCGACATGATGGATTCCACGGATGAAAATTCATCCAATAGTTTTTGAGTAATTCTATTAAAAGTTTTTTTTTTTATTTTCCGCTATAACTCTATACCACATATGGACACATATACCAGTTTTACTTCTGGATACTTAGCTATACATTAGTGAAAACCGTAGCTTTTACGTGACGCTCAAACAGACATACTCCACTTGTCGTTGCACCTCGATTTCAGAACATTCCTCTCAAGCTCTCTACTTTGGAATACTTAGCGTCGATATTTCCAGCAAAGTCGAGTTTCAGAATCATCTGGAGAGCAAGACAAATCTTGCTAGTAAAAAGCTCGGTGTACCTACTGAATAGAGCGAAGCAGATGAATATGTATGAAAAACGCGAAAATCTCAAATGTTATAGAGCGGAGCAGTACTTCTGGGCCGGTGCACCAAAGTAGGTACCAGCTGGACCCTGTTGACTCCGTCCAATGACGCGCTATCCGAATTATCGACGATCCCACTCTCACAGGTGATTTAGAATCGTACAGCATCCGTAGAGATGTTGCGTCTCTCAGCGTTTTCTATCACCTTTACAATGGGGAATGTTCTGAAGAGCTGTTCAATTTAATAACAACTTCGACTTTTTACCATCGCACTGCTCGTCATCGTCGTGCGGTTCATCCGCACTTTCTTGACATACAGTGGCTGCGTACAGTGCAGTCAAAAAGACACTTTATACCGCAAACTAGAAAATTGTGGAATGAACTGCCAGCCGAGGTATTTCCGCTACGCTACGCGATATGGGGCTCTTAAAGAGAGCTGTGAATAGAATTCTGCACGATCACTTCGGCGCGCACTCGCAAGCCCCCTGGTGTTGCAGGTGTCCATGGGCGGCGGTGACCACTTACCATCATGTGGCCCGCCCGCTCATCTGCAATATTTTATAAAAAAAAAAATAGACAAACAGAAACATACAGACAACAATAATTTGAAAAACTACTGTTTTGGGTTCTGTAGCTTCTATAGAGACCCACTATTTTTTTTTTTTTAAATTAAGTTAATGTACAGACTCATCCTCTTTGCTGTTTTATTATATGTATAGATATGGAAGATATTATTTTTATTTCAATTTTAAATAAAAATAAAGAATACGCACAACTGCCTAATATCTGGGTTGTATTTCGTAGACACAGCCTAACCTTAGGGACACGTCTTACCTTAGGGTAAGAATCCTCGGAGCCATAGTGGTTCTGTGCCAAATACTGAACTATCTCATTTCGAACTGCAACGTCAGATTCCTTATCTCTTACCGCACCACCTGCGTATTGCATGAGAAGGATCAGTGCACCGAGAGGAGCGGCGATCACGTTCGTATCAGCTGCTTCTTTGTACGACTCCTGGATAAGTGAAAAAAAAATATTTTCTTAGTATTCTGGATAAGTGAAAAAAACTAACGCAAAACCTCAAATATGTCAACTAATTTGAAATATATAAAACCGTTCTAATGAAATATATGTTTATTTTAGGCAATAACTGTATATATATATATATATATGTGTGTGTGTGTGTGTGTGTGTGTGTGTGTGTGTGTGTGTGTGTGTGTATGTATATTTTGAGTGTTTATTATTATTTATGTATATTTTATTCATTCCAAATTTAATTTTACTTTATACATTATTTTTCACTTGCACCTACCATACCATCGAAATATAACTGGCTAACTATATTGGGCGAGAAAAACTGCTTTTTAGCATTAAGTCCGCCTTTTGTTAAAACAATAAAGTTTAAGTAAATAAATCCAAAGTTTATTCCAAATAGGTAGAGTTTTATTGTTCTATCTAAAACATACGTAGCGGTCATTACCTACTCAGTACAGGGTCGTGACCAGGCGTGACTAGCACACAGCTTACCTACATATATGTATATGCGGCATAATTGTATTGCGTAACTACGCGTAGGATAAAAGTGCCATTTTAGTATAAAGTGCCATCTCTAAGAGATGGCTGACACCACACAGCCAAATTAGGTACAAACTTGCAATATTTTCATGGACGCCCTGTCGACCGCCAACCCGAAGGAAGTTTTCACATAATTACGCTCGTAAATTCCTCGCGCGTGCGCGCCGGCCGCTATCACTATAAACAAACACATAATATAAACTTAATATGTAGTCATCATTAAGTATGATAACTTTCCTCTGATCCATTTAGTTTTATTATTAGTTCTATTGGTAGTACTCAAGACGAGTGAGCGTGCCCGATGATGGTAAGTGATCACCGCTGCCAATGGACATCTGCAACACCAAGGCGGCTTTATTTTGTTTTTAGAATTCATTATAATAAACTTTAGAATAATCCTACCAATTATTATGGGTTGTTCCTCTTGTATACCAATTTCGTAGTTATTAGCGGCGATGGAACCAATAATTGATAGAACGAAACAGATCAGAGCAACCATTTTACATATATTTTACATCATTTTTACCTGTTATTTCATGTACGACGCCATCTCTGCAAAGCCCAAAGCTCTAAAATAATACTTTATACTATAGATACAAAATACAAGTATAAAGAAAAATAAAGTAATAATAAAAATTCGTGTAGGGACAAGGTGCCATATTACATAGGTGTTAGAGAGATTCTCAAAAACTACTGATAAAGTAACTGTTAACAATCTGATATATAAATTACCTGCCAATTAAATCTAACTGATACTGACTTTATGATAAAGTATAACTGATTTTCTGATAGGTACCTTCTGATAAAGAGGTGGTGAGAAAGGCCCTAAAGCATGATGTGTATCCACCCACCTTCTATTCTTAACAAATACTTCATATAATAACAATTCATATAAAATAACAATTCATATTGTGATAACATTAACTGAGAAGTTCCTTTGACCTTAATGACGGTTTCAAGTTTCAGATACTTTAGTGAAATTATGACATTTAAATAAATGTGTAAAACATTAAAAAAAAGATAACATATTTTTATTGCTTCATTTTAACAACGTTAAAGCTTGTTTCTATTTAAATGGAATCTTGAAACGACCAAATTTTAAGAAGTTTAACTAAATAATTAAAAAAAATTAACCTGTCTAACCAAATTGTTTAAAAAGTTTAACCAAATTCTATACCGACGTAGTCCCTTTGCGTACATAATAAACGTTACATAATATCATTATTACTCCATTGGGTAAATGAAGTATTTATCTTACACACGTTGCAAATAGGACAATTTAAGCAGATACGTAACTCAAAAAGCACAACAGGCGGCCTCTTCGCCAAAGCAATCACTTCCAGGCAACATTTGTGTGGTGAGGCGAAAATCAATAACAGTTTCAAATAATGATAGATGGTGCCATTTTACATAATGTGAACCTACAGTTACTTGATATGCATACCTACAATACATAGATATATAGACGCATACATATTCGTTATAAAGTTCCGTCTTATACAGATACTCTCATACTCCTATTGCAGGGGGATAGTTCACGCTGCAATCCAACAGCCGCTGGGCGCGCTCGACTGGCCACGTTATCCCCCTCTCACTGAAGACTACCTTGAAATGTACTGCATTTCCCACGTTATCTTATTTCCCTAATGTACATACATGTTTCGGGAGTGAATGAGATGTGCCAGAGCAGATTCCCATCCTATCCCTCCCCATTTTCCCAACCCTTTCTCCAAATCCATCCCTATATCTCCAAAGGTAGGCAGCGCATCCGGGGGCGCACCAACGTTTGTCATTTTGGACTAATGTTGGCATGTATCGCAGATGTCTATGGGCGACAGTATCCACTTACCGTCAAGTGGACTGTATGCTCGGCTGCCGCCTTCTTCCATAAAAAATATATATAATAATTATATACATCAATTATTTCTGGAATTAGAGCAAAATAATAAAATAAATATAATTCGATTAGGTACCTACATCTAAAAGAAAATAATAATTTTTTACTTACATAGTAACAGCACTCCTAGCTTAACAGCCATCTTGATTGGAGCACCGATCACACTTTAGTGAACTTTCAAACCGGTGATACGAGTCTATTAAAAATATTTTAGGGTCAAAGAAGTCAAAAGATACTAGTTTGTTTCACTGAATTACTCGTACAATACCTATTTAGTTTGTTTTTATCAATAACTATTTAGCGGTGCCCTTGACTTCGTGGCCAGTATCTGTTAGCCAGACGATAGTGTATCTGTGGTTGCCTTGATTCCCGTGGGAACTTTATAATTGATCGGAATAAAAAATATCCTAAATTAATCCGGCTCATACGTTATAATAACTATGCCAACAATGATTAAAATCTGTTTAGTGGTTTTGCGTGATATGCGTTAAGACCGCCTATTCCCCACTGCTCAACTGAAGTGCTCAATTTTAAATACATAGTTGAGCAGTGGGGAATCGCATCGAAGTCCTAATGCTCAACTGGTTGAGCACTTTAGTTGAGCAGTGGGTAATAAGCGTTTTTATTAGTGTTTCCAAAAAAACTCATGACTATCAAATTTTCGAAACATAAAACCTGTTTGTCGAATCACAACAACGATAAAATCTATTTTAAGTTGTAGGAAACAGACGCCAAATTAAAAACGGTTTTTAATAACAACACCATATACTTAGAAAATACATTACACGGGTACTACATATTTTGAGGTTGCTCAAATCGAAATAGTTCTGCTCTTTTAACAGATATTATCTGTGGTGTAATTAATGATATTAATTAAGCCATGTCTATACAATAGTTATTTTAGAATTTATCAGTTGCATTTGGATACATTTATCGAGTTTTCCTCTATTATTCTTTATTATTATAACATTATACTCAGATATAACGTTATTATTACGTTATTATTATAAGCTGAAACCACGCAATAATTCTGTCAATCTTTTCGATATCTTATAAATTATCTTAAAATAATAAAAAAAATGTTTTTTTGGTCTCTGTATCACTTGTGGGTACTTTACACTATATCAACTTTTTTCCAAAAATATTAAATGTACAGGACACTAATTTGTTAGGAACGATATGTGTTGATAAGTAGGCATCACGCGTCTGTCTGTATTCTGTATATCGCAGTTAAATTAGAGAAATATTGACCGGTTTTTGATGAGGATGGTCGTTTTATATTACACGAATAGAATATCTACACTTATAATCGATATAAAAATGGGTCCGGCTGAGAATTTCCGATTCCGATATTGGCTTTATTTCGTTTTGACTTAGTCTTAAAATTCCCAAAGGGGAAAAAGTTCCCAAAATAGCACAGCGTAGGATGGTGTTATTGTCGGATCGGGGTCGTGGTTCACCTGCTTAGTCCACCTGGGTGGACCACGGGCATTTTTTCTTGCCTCTGCCTTTGTCCACCTTTGCGATAATGTAGAAAATTTTAAAACATGTATTACCCATGGTCCACCTGACATGTTCTTAAAAAAAGAATCTTTTCATTTCGCGTCTTATTTTATTCAATGACAAAAAAAAATAATGCAAATAATGCCAGATTTGCATGCACAACATAATATTTACAAACATTAAATATGCGTGACGAGTCAAAAAGCAGTTCAAACAAACCGTTTTCTTCGAGATTATCCTCAATCTGCTTGAAATGTAATTAATGAGACTAGTGCACATATTTAGTATTTGTACAGTAGGTACCGGGTTCAAGATTTGGAAATATTAAATTCAATTAAAAACCCAATTATTGTCATGGATGCCAATAAAATACCCAATTATTGCCATGAATGCCAATAAAATAAACCCAATTATTGACATGGATGCCAATAAAATGGATAATCCCCCTTTCCACGTATCAAATGTTAGCATCGTAATAAAAATAAATTTAACTATGCAAAACTAATAAATTAGGTTACAAATACGTAACTTAATCTTTGTAAATCCATTCAAAATCAAAACTATGTAAATGCACATATAAATAAATAAGATATGATAAGATTAAAACAACTCTTACCTCAGCAAAAAGTGAGATTTTACTTCGATCACGTTCAGACACGTCTTTGTTGACTAAAACACTTTGCTAAAGCAGATTTCTACTGTTTCATTCTGATTGTGAGCAACACTACATGACTTTTTTTTTCCTTATTAAAAGAAATAAACTATAAAGTGCCAATAGATTGGAGGGGTGTCAAAATTAGGGTGCAGTTACGTATTTTTCCCTTTTTTTCAAAATGATGTAGATGCATTGTGCAACAAAGAAATCAAATGCATAAAATGGTCTACGGGCAAGAAAAATGGCCGTGGTCCACCCAGGTGGACTAAGCAGGTGAACCACGACCACTACCCGGTTATTGTATGTATAACTCGTCTGCCACCTTTTTTAATGCCCAGTATCGCACTTTGGCGAATATTCATTGTTTGCATACATTTGTATAGTAAAAAATGCCTCGTGATATTTTTCTTTGTTTAAAAGGTAAAAACAAGGTTGCCTTTAAAATATTTTTGGATTTCTATGTAAAATTGTTTTACTCATAGGCACAACACTTAATGCACTACGAGTTGGTGCTATGGACTAAAAATATCCACCTAACCACCAGTGCACGGTGGTTTTGGTTAATGGTATGGTGAGTACACAACTGTAATTTATATTTAGGCGTCTCATAAAGATGGGAGGGTGCACACTGCAATCATCCCTCTCTCCCTGGAGACTACAGTAGTGTACTGCATTTCCCATTTTATCCTATTTCCCCAATGTACGTACGTGTTTCGGTAGTGAGTGAGATATGCCAGAGCCCATTCCAATCTCATCCTATCCTATCCCTCCCCATTTCCACAATCCTTTCTCCAAACCCATTCCTATATCTCCAAAGGTAAGCAGCGTATCCGGGAGCGTGTCAACGTTTATCATTTTGGACTAATGCTGCCATGTAACGTTGTTTGTTGTTGTTGCACAAATATGCAAAATTAATGATAAATAATGCATGATTTAAGTTTACTTATTATTTTTTTTGTTTAAACTTTATACGCCCGCATCTGTAGTTACTTGTTTTAAACAAGTAAATTTAATTTGAATTTGAATAAATATTCAACTTAATAAATATTCAATATGCATATGTTATGATCAATTTGCCGTATGGTGTCAACCGGATTTAGAAAGGTAGCAACCACCTCATCGCTATGTCGTCTATGTCGTCAAGGGGATAACAAAGCTTGTGGTGACAAGTTCAGAGGAACTGCACCACCTGTCCAACAGACGATACTAAAGAGGTTGGTTGCATTGCGTTGGTTGCATGATCAATTTATCAATTTGATCCGACGAATTGCCTTGACTCACAAACAATAAACTGGTAAATTTTATTCCACTTTATCGTTTTGTTTTTTTTTTTTCGACACAAAGGCGTGTGAGTGACCGTGTGAGATCTGTTTTGGCTGTTTTATTTTTGATAGGAAAACTATTAAGTATTATAAAAAAATCATACAATGTGTGAGCCATTTACAAGTGTCACAATATTGAAAGGGCAAATTTTATAATATAAACTTCCTGCTTCATTGTTGTAAAACTGGTAAATGGTTCACATATTGAATTTGAGGACAATATTTGAAGACTGAAAAAGGATGGGATGTTCTTAATTTTATATTTTATCATAAAAACAAATTAATATCCGTAGTTGTTATAAATTTATTTAAGAATTTAAATTTTTATTTCTATGTACCTGTTTATTTAGTTATTAAGTTGTACGTCACGTTAAAGAGTTACTTCTTTATTTTACGGTTAAATCGACAATATACCATCAGCCTGTGTCTCTCCATTGTTGGATATAGGCCTCTCCCAAGGACCGCCACCATACACGGTCTTCAGCTTTTCTCATCCAGCCAACACCGGAGACTTTCTTGCAGTCATCAGTCGACCTGGCCGGAGGGCTTGTCGGTTAAAAGAAAACCCGGTTAAACCCGGTTACGGTTAAAATAACTTATCTAAATGAAATTCAACTGAAATTAGTATGTAGGTACCTACGAATATATGAGATATATGCTCTTTTAGTAGCCACTGCTGGATATGGTCCTACACCTGCAAATTATCGTGTGCATGTCTTCCTGTTGGTGTGGTAAAAGGCGACTAAGGAATAACAAGGCAAGTACAGCAAGCCCTGAGGAACTATACCACCTCTAAAAGAATGAACTCACCAACCCGCTTGGCCATGCGATGCCTTTTAAGGCTATAATATATATATTAGGGTGGAGCGATTTTCTTTTTTATTTATTTTTGCTTCAGCATACCTGTTAAAAGTTGCTATTATAGGTCATAACTAAACACAATAAAACTCAATTTGCTTACGCTATGTTTAGAGGTGCCCCCATCATCATAAATTTTTGAATAATTTAACCAAATCTCATGAAATCGCAAACATTCTATAAACGCTGAACCACATCCTAAGCGATGCTTTATTAGTATAAAATAAACAAAATTGAACTTGAAACGTACGTGTTCTGATCGGTAGGTAAACGGGGTGCGGGGGAGGGGTATTTTACATTTCGCTCTCTCACACCAACGGAATGACATTTAGTCAACTCGCGCGCGTACAAGAGTTCACTTTTTGTCGTGCACCTAAGTACTTGACGCATCGAAATATACCCCTGGGAACGAGATATTTAAAGTAAGTAATATTTTTCATCTTTATTACTCGCAGTTTTGTTCATAACTTTTGTACTATTGTTTATATTCTTTGTCTTGATTACAGAAATATGTCTCAAGTTAAAACACGACAAATGACGAGCTGTCCTGTGTTTGGTTTGCCAGAAAAGTTACCTGTTTCTCAGTTACCAACTTATAACGACGTAATGAAAAATTATCTTTTTATCAAACATGAATTAAAGCCCGATAAAACAACAAAAGAGCCAACAGTTCATGAAATATCCGAAATATTGGCTCAAGAAGCTTTAGAAATATGGCAAAAATCGTCGCTGCCAACTGTAAGTGTAAAAAGAATTCTACAATTGATTCGCTCTTATCACGACAAATACAGACGCTTAATGAAACCATATAAAGGCCGTCAAACGAACATTAAATACCAAGAAAACATTAATAAATTTATATCAGAATCCCATAGCTTGTTTGATATTTGCAGCTGCAAATGCAAAGTTATCTCGAATTGTAACTGTGTTAAAGGTAGTCGTGTTCCCAAGGAGGAAGTAAATTTCTTACTAGATCAAAGAACGAGCAGAAAAATGATGATAGGCGGTGTGGATGTGGTTGCAACTGTAAAAAATAAGAAAAAACAAGAGAGAAATGAAAAAAGTTTATCGCGTAACAGAGAGGTAAACTATTTTGATAAACCTTGTTGTTCTCGTTCTTTGACTGATAACTTGCCAAGCGAAAGCAGCAGCTCATGCGATAGTTTACTTGTGCCATCTTCTAGTCCTCAGTATGAAAACCCGGAACAGTTGAAACACAAAGCTTCGCCACCTCAAAAAAAAAAGAGACTGAATTTACCATCTTTAGCCCTTGCCTGTGATCGTACTGGAGTTTCGGATAGAGCCGCTGCCATTATAGCTTCTTCTGTCTTAAAGGATGTTGGCATTATTTCATCTAACGATCCAAGTCTTGTTATTGATCGTTCAAAGTTGCGCCGTGAACGAACTAAAGTCAGATCAACTTTACAAGAATCTGACTGCAAGAAAATTATTCGTGGTATGTATTTTGATGGGAGAAAAGATAAAACTTTGGTTCGTATTGAGAAAGAAGGGAAATTTTACAGAAAACGGGTCATAGAAGATCATTATGTGATATTATCGGAACCAGGAAGCAACTATTTTGGGCACGTCACGTGTGAGTCGGCAACTGCTAAAGGTATAAAAGATACTATGATAAATCACTTGAAATCTAAGTCCGTAAAACTGAGTGAAATAGCTGTAATTGGCTGCGATGGAACAGTGGTGAATACAGGTTTCAAAGGTGGTGTTATTCGTCTGATGGAAGAAGAACTAAACAGACCATTGCAGTGGTTTATTTGCCAATTACATTCTAACGAATTACCACTGCGACATTTGTTGTTACATTTAGATGGCAAAACTACAGGGCCCAAATGCTTTTCCGGTGCCATCGGATCTCAACTACAAAATTGTCATACAATGCTGATAGTCAAATTCACCGTTATACCCACAATATTACCTGCAATTACAAAGAGAGACCTGAGTACCGACCAAAAATATCTTTATGATGTAATGACTGCTATCAGTACTGGTATATTTCCTTCTGATTTAGCTAATATGGAAATTGGACAACTTAACCATTCCAGATGGCTAACAACAGCTAATCGAATTTTAAGGTTGTATGCCACTAAAACTGACCCAGAAGAAAAGTTAGTAGTATTAGCCACGTACGTGATGAGGGTTTATGGACCGATGTGGTTTACAATAAAATCTAATTCTTCGTGCATTAACGGAGCCAAGCACCTATGGCAAACTATTAGTCTTAGTCGCTATTTGAACGCCAATATGAAGACAATTATTGACAAAGTAATCCAGCGAAATGGATATTTCGGTCACCCAGAAAATCTTCTTCTTGCCATGCTTGGCGATGACAGAGAGGTTATAAGGGATCTTGCATACCGAAGAATTATAAAAATTAGATCAGAGAATGTTCGAGGGCTTCGAAAGTTTAAGGTGCCTGCATTTAATTTCGATGCAAAAGATTATACGGACATTATTATGTGGCGAGATTTTGAGATAACGGAACCACCTCTTACTTTAAATATGTCCGATGAAATCTTGAAAGACATAGTCAAAAATGGTCTCGGCATGTGTCAGAATATTATTGATTTTCCATGCCACATCCAAGCCGTAGAACGCTGCGCTGCATCAAGTTGGTGACAGAAGCATCAAATGCAGTTTGTGGGGAAAATAAACGAGATGGTTTCATTAGGGCAAGATTACTTTCGCGTAAACGAATGCCTAGTTTCAATACAAAAAAACAATTTCATATTTAAATATGTTTTTTTAATGTTTCTAATTAATTTTTACAATAAATGAAAAAAAGAGAAAAAAAAGTTTTTTTTTTCAATATTCAGCTGTTCTGGGGCACCTCTAAACGTTATGACTGGTGGGTGAAATTTTGTGCTTTTGTTTTATATATTACAAGACAACTTTTTATCGCTATGCCGTTGAAATAAAAAGAATTTTTCAAAACTCCATACATTATCACTCCACCCTAATATATATCCCTCATGCACGAGGAAACCCATGTCCAGCAGAAGACGATTAAAGAGCTCAGGGCCGTCTTTACCAGGGGGTGCAAGGGGTGCGGTGCACCCGGGCGCGGAGCGCCCGGGGGCGCCTGTCGAGCGCTGAATTTTTGGATATTTCATTGAACTTAACGCCATTGCACATTTTTATATACTTGTTACTTACGACAAATATGTATGCGCAAGCAAAAAAAAAATAGTCATTAACAATAATATTTTTTTTACTTTTATTACGCTTTCGGCGCAAAATCTCTAATCCAAAGACAGTGTATGTATGTACGTTTGACACGTTGCCGCCCGGTAGCAAAATGATCTCTAAGTCAATAGAGTGTAAGTTCATTTGAAATGGGCGCGCGGCGCGGCACCTGTGCGTCTGTCATAGGCGAGTAATTGCGCCCTTTGACATTGCCGCCCGGTCGCCCGCACTTGAAGCAAAATGATCTCTAAGTCTAAGTCAATAAAGTGTAAGTACATTCATTTGAAATGGGCGCGTGGCGCGGCACCTGTACGTCTGTTGCGTCCTTTGACATAGCCGTCCGGGCGCTCGCACTTAAAGAGAAATGATCTCTAAATCACTAAAATTAGGTGTAAGTTCATTTGAATTTACAGCGCGGCGCGCGGCGGCTATGTAAGTGTCGGTCAGTGATTGATCTGATTTCTTCTTTTAAGTAATTGAATTCGTTAGCTCATTTCATTTGCGACAACCGGCGAATTAGCACGGAAGTTCTTAGAGAAAAAATATAAAGGTAAGTCAATTTTATTTTTTAAGTGTTAGTGTTAGGTACATTACAATCATTATCATCACATCATCATCATCACATCATTTGTTTATGAGAGAGAGTCATGACTGTTTTGTTTATTTGTTTATAATTGCAAAAATAGAAATTCTTAGTGTTAGTGATTGATAAAAAACTACTTACTTTATTTAGAATAAAGAAAGAAAAATTAAATACTAAATTGAAATTTGATTTTATTGTAGATGGCCGAATTAGGGGATAAAAAGAAACCATCGGGTGCTCAAAATAGAAAAAGGAAACTGGAGAAAGAAGAAAAAATTAAAAAGCTAACTTCTCCGATTGACTCTTTCTTTCGACCTGGTAAGTTCAGTCAGTTGGTACCATAAATAAAACATCTGAAGTGGCATAAACAGTGACAGAAGTCGCTGGTGTATCCTGCCTGGGTTCCTACCTACTTATTATTATTACACTTCTTATTTTTTGTATAAGTTACCTATAACTGTATACCTAATGAGTCTTAAATAAAGTAGGTACCTACTTTAAAGCTACTTTACTTTAAAGCATACCTCTTAAGATCTTGGAGAGTATCGGGATCCTTGGTATCGACATCTCCAGCAAAGTCGAATTCAGGGGTCATCTGGAAAATAAGGCCAAAATGGCCTCCAAAAAGCTCGGTGTGCTGAACAGAGCGAAGCGGTACTTCAAACCTGGGCAACTCCTTATGCTTTACAAAGCTCAGGTGAGGCCCCATATGGAGTACTGCTCTCATCTCTGGGCCGGCGCACCGAAATACCAATTGGACCCATTTGACTCCATCCAACGACGTGCTGTTCGTATTATCGACGATCCCACTCTCACGGGCGGTTTAGAATCCCTCAGCATTCGGAGAGACGTTGCGTCTCTCTGTGTGTTCTACCGCCTGTACAATGGGGAATGCTCTGAAGAATTGTTTAATATAATTCCCACCTCGGGTTTCTACAACCGCACCTCCCGTCACAGAAGTGCGGTCCATCCGCATTTCCTCGATACGGAGGTGTCGCGCACCGTTCGGTCCAAAAATTATTTTATACCGCGAACCCGTAGGTTGTGGAACGAACTGCCTCAAGAGGTCTTTCCATTGAGCTACGATATGGGGTTCTTCAAGAGAGCTGTGAATAGGATTTTGCAAGGTCGGCGGCGCACCCGCATACCCCCTGGTGTTGCAGGTGCCCATGGGCGGCGGTAACACTTATCACCACGTGGGACCGCTTGCTCGTCCGCCCACTAATCTATAAAAAAAAAAAAAAAAAAAAAAAGGTTTTTATGATTATGACAATATATCTAATTAATTGTTTTTTGCGGATTGCGCACCGGAAGGCGCAATGGTTAGTAACTAACACTCACTCTTGTGCCAAAGGTCTCGGGTTCGAATCCCGGCCGGTGCAATATTTATTTAAATACATACCTTCTCAGACCTTGTGTTAAATTTTTGTATTGTGTGATATGTCCAACACGCGTTCCAATAGTGGGGATTATGGCAATAAATAACCCCATAGTTTTGGAGGCTCATGCCTAACAGTGGACTGGACTGTCTGTACTTATATCTGTACTTATATGGCTTGTGTGTTTGTGATTTGTTTTTTGGGGATTATGAATTATGTTTTTTCATGAAATAGCCGCAGGCGAGATCCGCCAATCGCAACTAAAGTATTTTAATTTCTAAACTAAAGTAAGCGCCTCGGCAATTACACACTGAGCGCGCTCGCCCGGACTAATGGATTAGACTATGCCCGATTGCCCGCCTTAACTTTAAGGCGCTGTTTTTAATGTCCTAAAATATTATTGCGTGGCCCTATTACCACACTTGGTTACACAAATTGTTGACTATCTTATGTTTTTTTAGGTACATCTTCGTCAACATCCACCCGACAGTTAGAAGAGACAGTCAACTTGGAAGAGAATGATCCTGCTCTCTGGCCGCAAGTAATACCCGATAATTTAAGATTATTTTTAACAGAACGTGGACCGATTCAGATAAAAAAAACCAACTATCCTTCAGATAGTAACATGAGGTCGTTTTCAGATACATATTACAGTAAAAAGTTACAAAACAACGAAATTATTCATCGAGTTTGGCTTGTATATTCCACATCTACTGATTCTGTATTTTGTTTTCACTGTAAGCTTTTTAATAATAATGTCACTGCATTTAATGCCCCCACTGGTTACAAAGACTGGGGGCATTTGTCGAGAAATATAGAACGACATGAAAAAAGTTCAGGGCATATATATTCTTTAAAAAAATATTTGGATCTAAAAATGACTTATTGAAAGGGCAAACAGTAGACTCGGTAAATCAAACTGAAATAGACCGCGAAAGAAAGAGGTGGACGGCAGTTTTGGAAAGGATAATCGAAATTATAAAATTTTTGGCAGGTCAAAATATAGCATTTAGGGGCACAACCGAGAAGTTGTATGACCCAAATAATGGTAATTTTTTAAAGTTGGTGGAGAGTATATCTAATTTTGATAGTACACTATCAGAACACATTGCTCGAATTCAAAGAGCTCAGCATCGCATGCCACATTATCTTGGTCATAACATTCAAAATGAACTGATTAGTATAATTGCTGAAAAAATTAAAACGACTATAATTAGTCTTCTGAAGCAATGTAAATACTACTCTGTAATTCTAGATTGCACACCTGATATTTCACACCAAGAACAACTTACTGTTATTGTGAGGTTTATTTATTTAAATCCATCGACAAAACGCGCTGAGGTACGAGAACATTTTTTAGGTTTTTTACCTGTAACTGATAGTACCGGACAAGGGTTGGCGACATATTTGTTAGATTTCTTAAAATCATGCGATATTGAATTAGATGATTTGCGAGGCCAAGGATATGATAATGGGGCCAATATGAGGGGGAAAAATATAGGCCTCCAAAAAAAAATATTGGACATGAATCCTCGTGCTTTTTACGTACCGTGTGCTGCTCACTCCCTTAATTTAGTAGTAAATGACGCCGCTAAAAGCTCATTGGAAATTACAAACTTTTTCTGTATTGTCTAAGAAATCTATGCATTTTTTTCAGCATCCACATCACGCTGGGATGTAATTATGAAACAGATACCTACTTTGACATTAAAACCTCTTTCAAATACGCGTTGGGAAAGTAGATTTGATGCTCTTAGAGCACTCCGTTTTAACATGGATAAAATTTACGATGCATTATACTATATTTTTACAAATAACAAGTATGACAGCGACACAAAAAACATAGCGAGTTCATTAATAGCCAAATTAAAATCTTATAGATTTATATGTTCAGTAGTTATATGGTACAATATTTTACTAAAAATTAATATTGTAAGCAAAAATTTGCAAAAATCGGACGTAATTATTTCAGAAGCTACCAAAATGATTAATCTGGTTAAAAAAGATTTGGAGAAATACCGCACCGATAGCGCGTTTGAACAGTTGTTATCTGATGCAAAATTAATTGCTGAAGAATTAGAATGCGAAACAGAATTTAAAGAAACTGCTGGTCCACGTCCCCGAAAAAGACATTTTGATTACGAGGCTATAGATGAGCCCATTTTAGACCCAACCAACAAATTTAAAGTATGTTTTTATTTTTTTCTACTGGACACTGCTATCTCGAAATTAAATGAGAGATTCGATTTGCTGACGGAACACAATTCGGTTTTTTCACTCTTCCAAAACATTGAATGCTGGAATAAATTAGAGATGCATGAAAAAAAATCTCAGTGTTATCGGCTCCAATAAAAACTAACATTTAAAAATAGATTTGATATTGACGGGGAGGATTTATATAATGAATTAGAATTGTTGCCAATATTTTTTCCCAATGCATCAACAAGTACTCCCACTGATATTTTAAGCTATATATATTCTAATAATTTAATTTCTTCATTTCCCAATATCTCAACAGCTCTGCGTATATATTTAACACTGCCTGTTACAGTAGCAGAAGGTGAAAGATCCTTTTCAAAATTAAAATTAATAAAAAATTATCTTCGTTCAACCATGACCCAAGACAGACTGACAAACTTAGCCATTATAAGTATAGAATCCAAAATTGATATAAAAATAAATGATTTAATTAAAATCTTTGCCAACTCAAAAGCAAGAAAAATTGAGTTTGTTTGATGTATGTGTATGTACATGTAATAAATAGATATTTAGTAATCGAAGTTTTAAGTTTAATTTTGTTTTTTAGAGTAATAAATAAATAAATTATCAAAATTACGTGTATTGTGTTTTCTTGGTTGACTAGGACCCCTTTCATACTGTAGTGTGTCGTCGGTCGCGTGCCACGCTGCAGTGTAAAAAAAAACGAGGGCGCAGGCTGAGTCCCGCACCCCGGCGCAGAATAGACTTAAGACGGCCCTGAAAGATCTGCTTACTATACGCTCGCAAGCGTTTAACGCTCGACTTTTAAAGGTTCGTCAATGCTCATGCAGCGCTCGAACATCCAGCGATCAGCCTTTATTTTGACTTTACTAATGACGGTGGTCTAATAGAAACGACATTCGTAAGCTATTGGCAGCTGTATAAATGTAGTTTTTGTGGTCTTCAGTATTGGTACCGAAGACTTTTCTTTGCCGGAGCCCTTTTAGTTTTGCAACGGATACTACCATTGACTTCTTCGGAACAATCGATATACAAGTTACCGCTGAAGTTTTTTAATTCAATCACCTCCGAATAAGCTTTGCGTTTAGGAGAAGCGGGTGTTAATGGCCTGATGCCGTGGTAGTTATAATCGTTGTTTTGTATCGGGTCACCTTTCTGCCACCGTCTGCCTCTCTTCAATTTAGAACGTTCAGAATCCTTATAGTTTTTATTGTGGTCTTCGTCATAAAGTTCTTCGTATCCTAAAATTAGAGGTGGCAGGATAATTAGTTTTGCCTCACGAGTGGCACCCTGAAAAGAAATGTGTTCAAATTCCTTTATTTGTGGATACATATATCTATACATATTTATAATAAAATCATATCAGACTCGTGTCTGTACATGAAATATTGTACGAACAAAAATAATTGCAGTGTGTACATGTAATACGGAGCCCAAAACATTCTTTTTTTTGATATTTTTGCCTTTTGTCTGTTCTCAACTCACATCACGCAAAACTAGGGTACAAAATTTTATGAATCTTGCCACATTTATAGCTTATAACCTGGGTTAACATTTAAGGTCCATTGTATCCCAATCTGTTAGAGAGTTCCCATGGGAATCACTAAAGTTCACGCGATGGAAGTTGCTGGCACCGCTCGTACATAATAATAGTTGTCAAAGAGAATATCGGTATTGATTGATTATCGGTTGATTGATTGATATCTCAATATTGATTGAGCCTTGTGGAACTCCAGAAGAAACTTGGATAGGAGTAGAAGTGTACCCACTAAGAGCAACAATCTGACGCCTATTCTTTACATACAAGGAAAATCACTTCAGCAGATTATCGCGAATACCTACAGAGTTCAGCTTATGTAACAGTAGCGAATGATCAATTCTGTCGAGCGTTTTACTGTACTCGGTACAGACCACATCAACTTGATGTCCCTTGGGCCTCTACCTATAAAGAAATGTAGTCACTACATAGTATTAGATTAGAAGTTGTGCACAACAGAATAATGGATAGTGAAAGTGCGGTGCCTATATACCTATGTATACATATGTAAAATCAGTGCCCGTAATATGTACGTGCTGACATCGCACATCTCGGAGAAAAAAAAGGGCCGTCTAGAAAGAGTTCCGCAAACGGCGTTCCGCAAGTTTGAACGGCGGAACTCTCAGACACACGCGTAAAGAGTAAAATTCATGTGCCTTTCCTCCAAGATCATGGGATGTTGGTGCGTACATTGTCATTATTTTAAGATAACAATATTATGCGTAATAATGAATAGAGTATTAATATTATGTGAAATGTTAGGTTAAATTATGTTATATTATTATTTCTTTACGTATTTACAACGTACAATTTGCTTATGTTTTATGTCTTGTTCTCGCTCTCCAAACGTGCTAGGATACCTAGGTTATAAGTCAGGGTAATAGAATAAGGTACATAATAAAGACTACCGCCCGCAGTGTGTTTTATTTAGATATAAGTTCTAGAACATAAAGTTGCGGGCTAGGTGGCGGAGTTCCGGTATCGGCGCCACTAGAAAGCCGTACACCCTCCATCCTCCCATACCCTTTGCTACTCAAGGAGGGAGGAAGGGAAAACAAGGAAAAGTTAAGTAAAAGGGTGAATACCCAAACTTCGCCACCGAAAATAGTCTTTATCCTCCGTGCAAAAAGAGGACCGACCCAGGTATATGTGACTTGTAACCTAGATATTATGTACAAAGGCGGAGAGCGAATAGCAATAAATCTTCCCCAGGGAACGAGGGGATCGCTTGGGCAGCAAACTCCTATAAAAAGGGAAAAGCCCAACGGCCAGCAAGCCAGTTCGTCCTCAGCACTTGAGCAATAAGAAACATAAGAAGAAAAGTGAGCTGTTGCCCATTGCTGCTCCCTCCGCACCCCTGTGGTTTAATGAGAATTAGAGCAGCGTTTTATTTCCGTATTCACCCCCAACATCTGATCTGCTGAGATCCCTGCACCAACATCAAGACCGGCAAGCCTAAATCCCTACACCCCCCCGTTAGAGCAGCGACGTGTGGCCTGCAACATTGGCCTTCGATAGCGATCGGCGTCCAACTTTAACATCTGGTTCTTCGAGCCGGATTGCTGAGCCAACACCCGGTCGCCAAATCGGCGTCCACCTCTAACAGAAGTAGTAGACCTTCGTTGGTGTTGCACCATATTTTATATGCTAAGTTACAGACCTTTTTGTCTATATACAACCATACCACACTATCTCTTATTCGTGTTCTATGTTAAATTTTATTGTGGTATTGGCCACGAGAAGAGCCGACGCATTTTACCAAATACTGCCTAGCCGAGAGGAATGCGTTTATTGACCACCTTGCTGAAGTTGGACTTACCTAGTTGGATTGTTAGCCCAAGGTAGACATAGAGGTCAACAACTTTGAGTACCACACCTTCCACATCTATCAGCCCTTGAAGAACATGGTCATGGAACATAATTTTTGTTTTGCCTTCCCAGACCGACCCGTCGTGATGTTGTATTACGGTCGTTCATCATCCAGCTTAAATCTTGCAGCGATTGTGCCATGATGACTATGTTATCGGCGAAACGAAGGTACGTAATGTACACACCGTTCACATTGATTCCTCGTTCTTTCCTGTCCAGCATTCTAAATTTCCAGCGCGTTTGTGAACAGATTCAGAGATATTACATCTCCCTGCCTTACTCCTCGACGCGCTTGCATGGCCTGGTCTGCTTATCTTCAATTCGGACCGTCATGCTCGCAGTGTTATATAGACATTTCAGCACCTCGATATATCGCCAATTGACTTGGTATCGCTGTAAAAAATCCAGAACAGCCTAGGTCTTGATAGAGTCGAAGGCTTTCTCAAAGTCCACAAAGGCGAACGACCGAAGAGGTCTCTATAATCTGCCGCAGTGTGTGAATGTAGTCTACGGTGCTGTTGCCTTTTCGTAACTCAGCCTGCTCTGGCGCCTGGAACTCGTCAAACCTCCGGGTGAAACGATTCGTACCCTCGAGAACAGCTTATATATTTCACGAAGAACTGGACTACCACACTCCGGCTCCACGCCTCCGGTGTTATGCCACTGTGTTAGATGGCAATAAAGAGGTGTTGTAGCTTTAGGCTTTAGGCGCAAGTGCGTGCGCGGCGTAAAGTTTTCCATAAAGTTCCCAAGTTCTGTGAAGATCTTTGGTCTCGAACAAACATAAAGTATGGTGGCGAGCCTTGGGAGATGCCTACATCCAGCAGTGGAGAGACATAGGCTGATGGTATGGTATGGTTAAATTATAAGTATGATGGTGTTTCATGTGTATACAAATAAATCTTTTTCTTTTTTTTCTTCTTTCTTTACAACCCGTACAAAACACAATACATGTCTTTGACGTCGCACAAAAATATCTAACTTGAATGTATGTAATTTGACATAATGTGCATGACAGCGCGTACTAAAACGTCATAAACGACACCGTAATACACAAGCCTCTCCTATTGGTAGAAAACGTGTACCATTTGAGAATTAGTACTTTGCGACTCTTTGTCAATTTATTTGTACAAAATTGTTTACTCAGTTAGAACAACGAATACAAACGTTAACATTATTATAAAAAAAACTCGTTGAATAACGCAAAGAAACGCTTTACATACCTCCTTGTGATTTTCTTTACTTGGATCAGTCTTCTCTGTTTCTGCTTCCGATGAATGCGGTAGATTCGGTGGATCCGGCGAAGTCTCTGGATTCTCTGAACTTTCTTTTTCTAGTTCATGCGATCTATTATCTGTTACATCCGCATTAGTAACGGATGAATAAATGAAAATAAAAAGAAACAATAACAGCAGCGTCATATTTTCATTCAATTTTATCGCAAAGGTTAACAAAGTAGAGAAATAATCATAAAAAAATATTATCGCGTGACTAGTAAAAAACTAACGCATAATATTTTATATCAAAAAATAAATCTGAATGGAAGTAATTGAAAATATACCAAGGTCTGGGTAATAAATATTATTCATTGTATAAATAATATTTATTTATTCTCTGGTCGGGGGCGAATTAGAAGCTCATGAAGGCCTGGGCCATGGTTATTGTAGTTCCTTTTAAGGAGTGTAATATTTATTCCAATAGCTCACCTTTTATAATCTTTGTATTTACTCATAGACATATCACATAATTTGTACTATACGAGTACTATTTTAAATTTGTCTATTTCCCTTATTGATTTATGTAAATATTTTACTATTACAATTTATTCACTAATCCTTGTATCTAACCTATTACTGGCGATTGCCTATTACTTATATCTTAGTATCTAAACTTAATAATTATGCTTTAATAATTATTATTCTGTTATGTAAATCCGGCGTTCTTTCACAAGATTTACACACTAATCATATAAATAACTTATAAAATCCTACAATAACAACCAAAATAACAGAGACGTCGACACGGCAAAGCTGGATTTGAACGGATCGTGTTTTATTTACTTAGGAACGCCGGATATTTTAAAAATTTGAACATGATTATTCTTAATATGGCCTTTTTTTATATTAAAACTCAAGATTCTGAACTCTATACAATAATAAGAATTACTGGCCAAGCAACTTCTCGTTATAAATTTTAAGAGCGAGCCGTCCGCATTCCGACAGCCGTCTATATGAGAGGACTTACACGTTACACCTATATAAATCTTACACGTTTGTAATTTGCGATGTAATCCCTAAAATAATTTTATTTTGCGCTAGAACGGTTTTATATATTTCAAATTTTTTGACACGTTTCACGTTATGCTTTATTTTGAGGACATGTGTATAGTTTATTAATATACAGGTCGTATTTTTTTTTAATAATACTTCCATTATTCTTTTAATTTCCTTTTGTTTTATCCTTGATTGCAGCGCCATCTTTATATCTTTTCTCTTCTGATGGT
The DNA here is from genome assembly GCA_914767545.1 of Sesia apiformis. Lineage (NCBI taxonomy): Eukaryota > Metazoa > Arthropoda > Insecta > Lepidoptera > Sesiidae > Sesia > Sesia apiformis. Next base: position 3,507,931 of record OU611964.1, read on the forward strand.
TGGCTGGAAGACAATACCGTGTAGGATTAAGCCCGCCCAATACATTGAAACCTATACTTCATACAATGTGAAATAAATATGTAGATATCGGAATTAGGTAGCTTCGCGTATGTACTAGCACCTATGTGTGTTACAATCAATTTCTAGACTTCATCAGGTGCGAATTGGTCTTCGTCTGGCGTGTTAACATCATCCACACTCTCAGGAACGGGCACTACGGAGTCCGTAATGCAAGTAGGCAGCTCTGACAGGCCCACACCTGCGTCACGAAGAACAGCTAGTAGAGAAGCCAGTGAACTTGCCAACTGTAAGAAAACAATAAAATATATTTAAAGTACATGTAGTAGTGTAAGGGTCCAAGTTAAACAAGGTGTAGGTACGTGATGACTATCTTTTATTGAACTGTGATCTCCTTGACATTATACATTTAGATACCCTCAACCCACATTATATATTTTATGTTAAACCTACTCTCAACCGTACATAATTATAAATTATCATGAAATAAAAAATATATATTTGTAGAAATGACTGAGGTCACAAGAAATCACAAGTTATGGTCGATGTAAGGTAAATAGATTAGAACAAGCTATACTATCTGTCTGAAATCAGATCTGTGGACTTGTTTTTCGAAACTGAAGAAACTACTGGTTGAATTTTTAATTTCGTTAGATTATCATACTTAGATACGAATGCGAATTTTAAAACAATTGAATTGCGGATTTAAATATAACTGCGTGGTTTTAGTTGGACATAGTCTATTAAAATTCACGTACTTGAGGATCTGGCTTTTCTCCTCTTTGTAATAGCTGGGCTGTAAGTGTGGCTTCTTCTACTGCTTCACTCAGCCTCCCAGCACGAGCATGTCTTCCAGCTAGATTTAGCCTGATGAGAGGATCTTCTGGTACAAGGGTCGTGGCCCGAGCGTATGCTGCATCAGCTCTGTTGTCTCCTAGACGTTCTAACGCTACACCGATTAAGAGTACCTGGAAGATTGGAAATTTAAGACAACTAACGCCAACACTGAGAGAAATTCTAACCTGAATTCTTGTATCTCGCATATCTGACAAGCTTGTATATTGCAAGGGGGCTTGTGCCTAGGGCTGCTATCCCTCCGGATTTGAACCGGAGTTTTCGGGCTTGCAGGATACTTGGCTGGGCTACGGGTTAACATCATCTATCTCCGAGCGACGAGATTGTGACATCGAAAAAATTCTCAGAAAAATGAAATGTAACAATTTTTTAATATGAAGTTGGCTCTAGAAAATATTAATAATGATTATTACCTACTAGTAGATTATTTTCTAGATTATTATTTTTGTTTTCAAATGCAAAGCATATCAATCAATATAAAACCTTACTGTATTAACTTAATAACTTGTGTTAACTTAATTATTATTATTAATAATTTAATGTGATCATGTCGAGAACATGAATATGTTATAGAGTATAACTTAAAATATATAATTTTAACTTTGAATTAAAGTAATTAATTTACTACTAAAATTCCTGTTTTGTTCCATTTTGTATATTTCTTTGAAGCACAGTATTCCGAAAGTGACAGCCCTACTTGTGCCCTGGTGTTACAGGCTGATATCGATAGATACCTTTACTCGTAGACTTACAGTATATGGTTGGGCAGGTTGAAGAGCTGCAGCGGCGGCTAGCCTACAGAAAGCGGACGTTGGCCTTCTGCACATGAGTAGAGCGAGTCCGAGGTTGTGTGAAACGCGTGCGCTCAGCGGGGCAGCCCATACAGCTCGTTGAAGGCAAGTCAACGCCTGGAAAGTTGTGGAATGAACTACCACTTGATGTTTTTCCACTAAGACACATAGGACTCTTCAAGAGACTTGTGAATAGGATGCAGAATCCACGGTATACTCGCAATCCTTCCTGTTTGGTACATATGTTCACGGCCGGTGGTGACCCCTTCACGTGGCCCCCCGTACCATTACCACCTCTTATAAAAATGTAAAGTACATTTTTCGCTGTATTTGTATCTATGTTTATTTATACTTCCAACTGAGGTATTTCAATTGAGACATGTAAATACAAATTAATAAGATTCTGTATTCTGTACGAATACGTATTCATACAGTACTGTACTGTTCGTGCAATGCAACCACATATGCTTTAGTGTTGTGTCCGTAGGCGGCGTGACCACCAATCATAAGGTGGACCGCTCGTTCATTTGTCCATAAAAAGTACTTTTTCTATAAAAAATCTTAGTAAATATGTACTTGGTCGAGAAACAAACCTCCGAAAAATTAGAATAGAAATATAGTCTTCACTTACAGCAACATACTTCCTTTTCGTCAGCAATGCCAGTCCTAGGTTGGTGTGACCAGCGACACAGGTTGAGTGTGCGGTTAGTGCTGCTTTCAATCTCGCTAGGGCCGCGTCAACGTCTCTGTGCTGCTGCATCATCGCAGCTAAAGCTAAGGCTGCTGCATGTTGCGCGGGTTGTTGAGCGAGAGCTGCTCCGAGGAGTTGAAAGGCGTGGCGAGGGTCACCAGCTCGGAGGCGTAGAGCTCCGGCAGCTGCGAGTGTGTCCGCTCCACATGCATGAGAACTACAAGACAGAAATTATATGAAACTCTATTTAAATTATAAGAAAATTATGTGCTTTGCCTCTATATCGACACCCTTAGACATCCTTTGCACGTTATATCGAAATTCACAAAATCGGAAGTATGTTAGTTCGCAAGTTTGTTCTTGCAATTTAAATGGAGGCCTGAGTCCTGCAGTAAGACGTTATAAGCTGATTCGATTGTAGTTTAGTAAAATAGGTATAATCAGTGGCGTAGCTACCTAGGGGCTAGGCGGGGCAGTGCCCCGGGGCCCTCAAGCTCAGGGGGCCCTCGAATCCTTACCAGAAATCTCGATCGAACTGAACTTTTGGAAATTTCTCCCATTTTCAAAATAAATATGACAGGTTGCAACCCCACTTTAATCATGACAACTCAGTTGAGAGAAATTCAAAAGTTATGCCTAGGGAATTCCCCAAAATTCTTTCTGTAGGTTGGCAGTGTTGTCAATTTGACGGATAGTGATATGTGCGTTTTATTATTCATCGATGTGCGTTTTATTGTGAATTCGAGTTAAGATTTTTTTTTCGAGAACGGTTAAAAAATTAATGCTGTATCAGGAGTAAGTAAGCTAATGTCAATAAACTTTTTTGTACTAGTCAATATAGTGGTTCAATTTTATTTGATTTTACCACTCATATTGATGTCCGTTAAGTCAATAAATCGTGTCAAATCTATAGATTTCGGCTACAGCTCATTGTATAACGCGAAATATCGTGAAAAAATGCAAGTCACCTGCAGTAGGTACATTAATTCAGGTCCGCGGGCAGGAGATCGTTCATGGTCTCCACCGTTAAATGTGGTAACACTAACGGTGATATTTTTTTTTCCGGGGATTCCCCAACGACACTTGTAGCGTATCATTGTGTTTCTCTTTCCTTTTATTTTACTTTTAACGTCGTCAGTGAACAGTGAGTACCTACCTACCTACTCAAGCACAATCTAATATTGTATTGTTTAAATAAATTAGAAAACTAAAATTATGGATAAAAAGAAGAAACCCAGTGGTGCATTTAAACGCAAACAACGCCAAGAAAGAGAAGATAGTAAACAAAAATTGCCCAAAATTGACAAGTTTTTTAGTCAGCCTTCTGCAAGTACATCTGGCCAAAATATTTCTATTGATAGTGACTCAAATAATGTGGTAACTGCAGTGTTGGTTGAGAAGCCTACTGAAGAAGATTCGACAATTATTACAGTTGGAGATACCTCCGCCGCCGATCATGTGAACGTGGATGATGTTTGCATGACACACATAAGAGCGGAGGGTTTGGAGGAACCACAGACCTCTACATTTTTCGAAAATGTGTACGACAAATCTTCTTATGACTTGGGAAACTTCACGAACAAAATATTAAGTGATAACGAAAAACGTCAAATTCTTTATATGGGGCCTTTACAGCCTTCAGGACCTTTTCCAACAGACATCAACCAGAACAATAGGTGTTTTTCAAAATCGTACTACGTTTCGTGTTCTAAATATGGGCCAATTAATCGTTTTTGGTTGTGTTATTCCAAAATACTAGACGCTGCCTATTGTCAACCCTGCTGGTTATTTGCTTCACAAAGGAATAATGTTTGGTGTACGGGAATTCGAGATTGGGAGCATTTATCAGAAAGAATTAAACAACACAGTTGTTCGAGTGGCCATTCGGAAGCATGTGCTGTGTATGAATTTTGGAAAAAAAACTATACTAATACTATCGACAAGGAACTTGAAAATGAAATTCGCAAAGAAGCATCATTTTGGAAAATGGTTCTTCAAAGGTTATTCGATATCATACTTACTCTAGCAAAGAGTTCTTTGGCTTTGAGAGGACATCAAGAAGACTTAAGTCAGGAAGGATACCACGGAAATTTTCTGTCCTTTGTAGAGCTTGTCGCCCGATATGATCACATTTTGCGGCAAGTTTTGGATATGCCCAAAGGTAATAATAATTATTTCTAAGTTTTTTTATCGTTTTATTTTGTTTATAATTATTAACTGTTTAATATCAGGACTTTTTTGAAATTGTGTTTTTTTTATGTTTTTAGGATCTACAAGATATCTGAGTGCAACAATTCAAAATGAAATGATTGAGAGCTTGGGGACCAAACTCGAAACCCATCTACTAGAACAAATTAGAGCGTCACCGTTTTTTGCCATCATAATGGATACGACACAGGACATATCGAAGGTAGATCAGCTAAGCATTGTTGTGAGGTATGTAGTAATAACCAGGTCGGAAAATGGACAGCCAATTGATATAGAAGTAAAAGAAGTGTTTCTAGGCTTTTATGCAGCTATCAAACATGGCGCAGTAGATTTAGTGAACCAAGTGACAACATTATTTATCGACAAAAATATTGATTTAAAAAAATGTGTGGGGCAAGGCTATGATGGAGCCAGTGTGATGAGTGGTGTGTATAATGGTGTACAAAAACATATTAAGGATATCCAGCCTAACGCAGAGTACGTACATTGTGCCACTCATAATTTAAATTTGGTGATAAATGATGCCGTTAGCAGTTGTGTGGAAATACAGATTTTTTCGCAACGTTGCAAGATTTGTATAACTTTTTCGGAAACAGCATCAAACGTTGGGATCTACTGTCAAAATTCACTGGCGAATCGGACACCACTCTAAAAAAACTAAATCCGACTAGATGGTCCAGTAGGGTCAATACGATATCTGCAATAAAACTTCGTTATTTTGATATTATCAAAGCATTATCAGAAATAGTTCTAAAGAGTCCTAATAAAGATGAGCGTAGTGAAGCAGAGAGTATTAAAACAAAAATGCTAAATTTCGAGTCCGTGTTGCTTTGCGAATTCATGCACAGTGTATTGAACGACATCAATTATGCATCCAAAACTTTACAAAAATGCGACATCAATTTGGGCGAGGCGAGTAAAGTTTTAGCAGAGACCAAAGCAAAGTTGCAAATTTATAGAAATGATTTCGAATTATTCAAGTGCAAAGCCAGTGAAACTGCAAGAAAATATGGTATTGATACCCATTTTCAAGAAAAAAGGCAAAGAAAAGTTAAAAAACATTTTGATGAATTAGCTGCTGATCACCGATTTCCAAACCGAGAAAAAATATTTAAAATTGAGATTTTCAATAATGTACTAGACACAGTAATATCTCAATTAGATACACGTTTTATTGGTATGAGTGCAGTCTGTCATATATTCGATTTTCTAACACCAACATTTTTATTACATGTTGATGAAGCAACTTTATTACAAAAGTGTGACGAATTCCAAAGAAAATATTCAGATATAATAGGCCCTAGTTTTTCACTTCAATTTATTAATATTTACCACCTAGTTTTACCTCAACTAACTCAAGCATGGACTGTTCACCAATTATGTAAGGAAATAATGAGCAAATATGGAGTGCTAGAATGCGACCTAACGGAAGTATTTACAGCAATGTTATTATTCTTTACAATTCCTGTCACTTCTGCAGCAGCTGAAAGGTCATTTAGCAAATTAAAAATAATAAAAAATTATTTAAGAAATAATATGGACCAAACTCGACTCCGACATTTATCGCTAATAGCAATTGAAAACAAAACCGCATCAAGCCTGGATTTAAACGAAGTCATTGATACTTTTGCGAAAACTAAAGCTAGGAAAAAATTGTAAATATAATTGTTATTTACTCAGTTGGTAGGCCCGACCTTTATATAATAAACCCTTGAATCTTCTCTATTTCGTTTTATTAGCCAAACCTACACCAAGTATTAATTGTAATTTATGTTGTTACTGTTTAATATTTTTATTACCTGCCCTGTAGTGCACAAAAAAGAGCTTAAGTAGCTTAGCATTTTTAAAGTACCTATTTGTATATTTCATATTTTTATTTGATAAAACCTAATCAGTTTACATAGCAGTGGGGCCCCATTTTTTAATTTGCCCCAGGGCCCTTGGTTACCTAGCTACGCCACTGGGTATAATATGAAAGCTTCCCTCTAAACTATTACTGATCTTGGTTAAGAATCTTACGATCAAATGCTCTTCTCCTACCAATATCATAGAAAGTACACTCACGATAGTGCCTGGTCGTAGGCAGTCAAAGCTCCGTTTACGTCATCACAAGCCAACAAAAGCCTCGCGAGCAGGGCTCCGGCCCGTTCCCCTCCGCCCGCCTGCACCGCCGAGCGCGCCCATTCGACACCACGCTCCGTATCGCCGAGGTTCCATGCGCACTCCGCTAGAAACAAACCCGGTTTTGTGAAATAAAAAATAAAAATAGCCTATAGAAAAATTAGTAGGTATCATTAAATTTTTTCCTGATAAATTTATTTTAGAATAGCCCAGTATGGAGCATAGGCCTCCGCCAACTGAATAGGAATAATAGGGTGTAAAATAATAGGAATGTATTAAATTGCCGTGTATTAATTATTGCCGTCTACGGTCTATATGGTGAAAGATTCTGAATTCATATTGAACAAATTAAAAATTTGTGGAGTTTTTTTAATTCCCGCTGGGGGGTTCCCTCAAACGGCAGTATCAAGCCATTTATCATCAAGGTCGGTCATCTGCCTCACTACCATTTAAAACGTGAACTACAGCATAATGATAATACTTACCTAGAGCACAATAAATTTCAGCGTCAGGATGTTTAGACAACTTATCAGCTTCCAAATGAGCTTCGAGCGAAAGTTGAAAGCGTCCTTGGCGAAATCTGAAACATTAAAGTAGCAGAATCTTGCAATTTCACGCGACACAAATAGAACCCATTTTTGTACGAAAAACGAAATTATTGATGTCAACTTACAAACATTTAGCAACCTGTTTCAAAGGTTCAGGATCTTGATGTTGCAGTCTGATGCAGCTGTGGAATTTCTCCAACGCTTCCTGGAGACGTCCTGCGTCCGCTAACACTAATCCCTGGAAGACAATCTAGTTAATCAGACCACGCTGCTAATTAGCCGCTGCCAGGCACATATCCACAAATTGGCTTCGAGAGATGGGATTGGGGAGTTCGAATACATAAAGGTAGGAGTTCAAAATTCAAAATTCAGTAGGAGTAACTAAGTTGTTAGTTAAGTAGGTATCATTTTAACTTCTTTCCGTAGTCTATTTTTCGTTTTATTTCGAACTGAATTTCAAGGATAGTTTCATTCTATGTGTCTAAATACTGTAAGTTGGAAGGGTTTCCGAGAGTCCAGACCCACGACTTTAAACGTGTAGGTACACAACAGCGCCATAAGCGGGCGTTTAGGGGGCACACACTGTACTACACGCGGGCGACGTCATCAAAGGAGTTATTGATATATATATATATATATATATATGTATATATATTAACCCCATAATATAAAATTATATTCAACAGCCGGTAAACATGAGATTACACGCGAACGCTCAGTCAACTAACGGTAGCGGTGCTGTCATGATAAGTAACTTGTGTCGGTATGTATTTTAAAGCTGGTGAAGCATTAGAAGATAGAGCCTAGAACCTCAGACCCGTCCTGAACACAATCAAAACTGACCTTAACATAGTAAGCGTATCTGTGTGTATTATCACTTTCCTTCTGCAGTTCATCCGATAGATCCAAGCACACTGCATGTTCGCCTCTTACATAGCGGGCGTGAAGCAACCAATTACGAGAGCCACGTCTGAAATCTGTCAAACAAAAACAAAATGTTACATGAAGCACAACATTCATTTGCGTTTGTGGTGGCAAATCTCAATATCTACTGGACACGTCCCCTTGCGGGCTTGTTTACCATTGTGTAAGTTGTACCATGATGTTGTTATTGTTGTACCGTGATGAGAGGTGATGATTCGAAACGGTCAAAGGAATAAATTGGGACTGGATAATAATTGTTCTAACTACAACAGGCAATTTTGAAATCCGACCGGCCACTGCTGCACTGGTACAAAACATCTTTTAAAATAACAGATGATATCATTTCTAGAGCCTGTGAGGAAAACAATCAAAAAAACCATCATAGACTCGATTTTCATCCATGATGCATCTGCTTTTGTCGTTTTGGAAATCACAATAAAGATTCAATCTAAATTTCACATTCACATTCAATTAAAAGATTATAGGCTTCGATTGACGAATATTCTGAAGTAGGTATCTTGAAATCAACTTTAGAAATCAGAAATAGAATATGGGTCAGGGGAACACAAACGATAGGAATTCGGAAGATGACCTCATCAGATAAGATGATAGGGTCGATAACGATACGTAGGTACTTAAGTTAGCGGTAGATAGATGAATTGCGGATAATTAATAACAAGACACATTTTAAAGAACTAGATATAAAAATATGACCATTATTAAAAACTAATTTTATTTAACTATCATTACCATTATCAGTTATTTTCTCTGATAATACAGTGTGTTTTCTCATTTTGATTAACTTTTGTATGGGATTTAATTGCCATGGTAACAGAAGTGAACAGGTGATGGTAATTAATATTTAAAGTCGGGTCCACATCAATAACAATTTCTGTAGTGATTATCGACAGAACACTATCGTATACATTGATAATGTTCTAAGCAGATAAAGAAGTTTTAGTAAATGTGAACGTGTGGTCTACGCATATCTTTTACTTATCACACACATCCAATATTTTTGTAAGTCTATAGCGTGACATTACTAGATTGCTATTTCTATATTTGCGTCTACGATTGCTGTTGGTTTTTAATGAATTTCAATTACACATTACGCTTCATTTCAATCCAGAAATTATTTGCAGGTGATAAAACATGCCTGTGTTACTTATAGGCGTCGATGATCAAATCATTACATATTTTTTGCTATATTCTGCTATAAAGCGCCACATAGCGACTTTACACTGATTTCTGAACGCTTGCTATGTGTCAAGTGAAATGACAAATCAAAATTGACAAGTAGAGACAATCAGATGGGATAGTGAATACGCTGATAAAATAAATTTTTTAATAAGTATTTTATATAGCCCACATTTATTATTTTAAAAATTAAATTAAATCTAAAATGGAGGACATGGCACGATTAGCTCTAATAGAACAAAGTATTGGAAACGGTAAACGGTACAGAGATTTTTTGTACTCAGTTTTGCGGCTTATTTACAGAATATTAGAAAATCCTCATGATTATGAACTGAGAATAATAAAAAATGATGGTCTGGATGATGAGTTGAAACTGGAAGCTGTGACTGATTATTTAAAATACCTTGGATTTCAAGAGGTAAATCTAAAAATGATCTATGATAAAAATATAAAAAAAAATATATAAAATATAGAAATATCTATATGGCCAAACATAATAAAATAACATACAGTGGCAGTCTAACTTAGGAGCTTGACCCGGCCGCCACCACCACCATAATTTTTTTTGTAAATGGATGGAGTGACCCCATGGAGAGATGGAATGATACACATGTATCAAAAGGTTCAAGATCTGATATAATTAACAATGTTTAACAGCTTTTTTTAAATATATATACATAATCCAAATATATTTTTTCAAAGGTATATAAAAGCTATGTTTTTAATATAGCCTTTTACAATATACCTTAAACAATCGAATTGAACCCCTTTGATCATTAGTCACGAGCCCTGCAAAATCTTAGTTCGCCACTGATAACATCTCAGATTTTCAAAATTGCAATCATATTGTAAACCGATAAATTATCCAATTTCTTAACAAGCCAGTTTACACCTTTAAACTATTTGATTTCTTATTATCTTCTAATTATTCTGCTTAGTATAATTTTGTTTAGTTAATAATCAAAAGGTAAAATCCAAGTGTGTGTAAGGATGTGCGAGCATGGCGTTCCACAAAGATTGTCTGATGCATTCATAATTTGAAATCACAAAGCAGTTTATTTCATGGTGTAAAGTGATTGGCAATAAAAGGTTGCAAAACATACCCAGATTGGCAAAATTTACGTGTTATTTATACGTGCACTGTCCACATATCAACCTGGGTTCAAGATAATTCATATTGGTGAGATAGACTAAAAAATCCTCTTAATATCCCTAACCAATATTTTTATGGATGTAATAAAACTTGAAAGAATAATAAATCCTACCTTATCCGACCAATGCAATTTTTATGGGCATTTCTTCAAATTGAAAGATGTTACATAATAATAATATCTTCATAAGTAAATGAAGCTATATGTGCCAACATTTATCTAGTTATAGAGATTATAGAGTATTATAGAGTAGTGACCCATATTTATCTATTTAAATGGGTCTTAATGCAAATGATTACCTTATTTATTTTATTTGATGTTTCGGTTGGGTTGCACCAACCATTGTCACGAGCCAACTGAAGAGGCAGGTAGTCCATGTCAAGAGTTGTGAGCAGTTTCATCAACTACCCGCATTTGGAATTCATAGTCTGGAAAGTTACAGCACACAACACTCACAATATCAAAAGTAGGGGCAGACGAAAAATCGCAAGAAGTGGCCCATTTATTAATTTATTTATTTAATTTGGGTGTTGTAGTACATTTTAATGTCTAACAACACTGCTAGGGCACAGCAAATGTTACATTAGGTATATCTATTATTACTTAAAATCACGTTACAAATTATGTATTAGAAATTAAATAGAAATTTAAAAAAACTCAGTGGTTGGATTAACCTAGGTCGGAATTAGTTAGCTTTGCATTATTTCAATATCTCACGTTTTAGGCGGAAGGCCGGCTTAAATATCCAAAGCAACATTCCCTCAACACATTAAGAATAGCAGAAGCTGTGGTAGAAAGGAAGATCAATCTTTGCTATGGTCTCATTGACCGCAGTTACATAACATCCAAGCATATTCTGAAGAATGGCATTAAATATCTAGCAAAGAAACCTCATCTTACACCTGTTAATGTATTGGTATGTATTTTTGGAACAGGTTTTTATTTTCATTCTGGTCAGGTGTATGGATCTAGTCAAGCCTACCAACTATAGTTTGTGCTCATCTCCTAGTCATCCCTGGGGCCTCAAGCAGGACCATTTAAAAATCTATATCTAAAATTTAAAAAATTGTTCACTTTGCCTTTGCTCTCAAATAACCCTGGGCCCCAGATAATCTTCATTTGACACTGATCATGTTTGGTATGTATAGCATACCATCAGCCTGTGTCTCTTCTGCTGGATATAGGGCGCTCCCATAGTCGAATTTTTTCGTTTAGCGGCAATAAAATTTTTTGAATATATTTTATTTCAGAATCGTTATCTTCATTGAATTTTGAACAAATTAGCAATTCAAATGTATTAAAATTCGGGGTATTTCCGGGAGATATTGCAAAAATACCGAAAAACTCAAAAATCCGGTTTTCCGGATAACAACTTCGGTTTAGCAAAATAACGCTATCGCCTTCGATTCAACTTTAAAAATCATACACTTTTTGATTTATTTTGTAAAAATCGGTCAATATTTGACCATGTTATTTACAAAAAACCGAATTTTCGGAGTCAACTTTGAAATCTTTTTGCCACCCTGGCAATTCGTTTACGCAGATCAAACTATGCGGGATTTTCTTAGTATATGGTCAACTTCATCTGGTATTAATCCCAGCTGCGTAACCGAATTGCCAACTGAGAAAAACGAAAAAGAAAAAACGGGTAAAAATATGGGGGGAAATCTGTACAATTTTTGCAGTATTTTTTTATCAACTTCTAATTTAAATACTTCTTTTTTATTGGATTTTAGAACTTTCAAAGTTGACTCCGAAAATTCGATTTTTTGTAAATAACATGGTCAAATATTGACTGATTTTTACAAAATAAATCAACAAGTGTATGATTTTTAAAGTTGAATCGAAGGCGATAGCGTTATTTTGCTAAACCGAAGTTGTTATCCGGAAAACCGGATTTTTGGGTTTTTCGGTATTCTTGCAATATCTCCGGAAATACCCCGAATTTTAATACACTTTGAATTGCTAATTTGTTCAAAATTCAATGAAGATTACGATTCTGAAATAAAATATATTCAAAAAATTTTATTGCCGCTAAACGAAAAAATTCGACTATGTGCAATGGTTGCCATTACACACGGTCTTTAGCTCTGCTCATCCACCCACTACTGGCCAGTTTCTTCAACTCATCAGTCCACCTGGCCAGAGGGTGTCCCATGCCATGTATCCTGTTACGAGTTCCCGTTTCTGGTACATGGTCACACCGGTTATCATTCCCGCGGCATATATTATTATGGTCAGCCCACTGACAGAAAGTTTATATTTTATTTATTTATTTACATATTTTCTTTACAGTAATTGGCACTTATAATGTAGTTTATAAAACATCAAATTTACAAGTAGGTATACATATTGCCATTTTAAAATAAGGTTTTATAATAATTTTGCAGAAAACACATAATTCACTACTACAAAGGATTCAGTCACTATTCAACGATGTTTTAAGATATGAAGATGAGGACTTACAGGAGATTGCCAGAGAACACATACCTATCAGCTCCCTGCAAATGCTTGCTATTGACAGAGTTAGAGAACATCAGAAGGGTATAAAGACAGGTTTGTGCTAAATTATGTCCTTAAGTGTTAATACGACAGGAATAAGTCTTAATAATACTATTTTAAATTAGAAATAATTCTAACACGTTATATCACTTAAGATTACGATAAAAAAAATTTTTTTCAATAATGTAACAAAGAATTCTAAAAAAGTAAAAATATTCTAAACTTAATCTGAAAATTCTAATATGTATGGTATCACAAAGTACCTAGACTGGCCATAAATACCGTTACTACGAAGAAAAATAAATAAATGACATTTGAATTTGGGATCTGTCATTCTCACGTGAAAAATAAATGTTTTTCTCATTTTGGCGCCAATCATTATTAAATATTTTACTAATATTAAAATGGAGTGGGGAAAAACAAAAACCATATTGTACAAAGTAGGCATGGAGCCAAATGCAGTTTTTAAACCTCCTTTTTTAATCTGCTTGGAATTGGGCTTTAGTGATGATTTAGTGGGGTGTTAGCTATTAAGGAGTGACTGAGCCATATTTTTGTGAGACAGGTAATAAAGCTTCGGCTCAAGTGTATCAAGATACGATTCTTGAGAAGGTCGTAAAGCCTCATAACCACACCCTGTTCCATAACTAAGAATTGTACTTTCAGCAAGACTCAGCACCACTTGGTGCTCGCTTAAACTCGCATAAGGCTCGCTCAACACGCGAGGCTAGAAAGGAATATTCCCAACTTCATTCCCGATTCCATTCCAGTCCCGATCTTAATTCGCTCAATTATGATTTATGGTCTGTTTTTGAGAGCATGGCATGCTCTAAACGCCATGGTAATATTGAATCCCTAAAACATACCATAAGTGTGGCAGTTGCCAATTTTCCCATGGATAAAGCAGATTTGCCATTCCCATGTATCAATCGAAAATGGGCCACAACGTTTGAAAGATTGTATAAAAGCAAATGGTGACCATTTCGAATAAACGTTATATTTTTAAATGCTTACCTATTTATTTCTAAAATAACACATTCTTCTAATAAAATGATTAATCCTGTATTGATTCTAATAAAATGATAATGTAAAAAAAAATATCAATGTTTTCTTTGTAACAATATTTATGGCTAGACTCTATATATATTTTTGGAGTAGGGAGGGGGCTTGTGAAACTATAAATTCTATCTCAGCATTTTTTGTTTCTAAAATGTTTAGAATCTGAATTTCCCATATTCATTTAGTATCCCTTTGACATTCATTCATTGAGAGTCTACGAGATAACGAGATACATAGAGTATGCTTTTAGAAAATATTCATTAGATTGTTGCAGTTTAAGTAATAAACTAATCAACTTTCACATTTATTAGTTACCATAATTACTTTATTATAACAAAAAAAATTCCAGGTGAAATCAAAGGTAACGACCTATCATTCGACATAGCGTTACTAATAGAGCTACTAAGCTGGTTCAAAGAAAAATTCTTCACTTGGGTGGATAAACCACCGTGTGGGAGATGCGGGAGCAATACCTCTCTATTAAGTAGAGAGACTGCTAATGTGGAGAATGAGACTTGCACTGTTGAGGTAAAGCTTCTCATCCTACTCATTGACATATTACCAAGATCTTACGAATATTTTCTTTTGCGTAAATAATTGTTTTGCATTGTTTCCTCATAGCCATAACTACTTGTTTATCTTTTTTTTTAATAGAATAGATGGCAGACGAACCGGCGACCCACACGTTGATTAAGTGGTCACCGCCGCCCATGGACACCTGCAACACCAGGGGGCTTGCGGATGCTCTGCCGACCTTGATCATATTGGTACAATGACCAGGATATACAATATCCTCCTGGCCATACTGCTCACCAGGATTAGAGAAAAAAATATTTTCCTTCCTCTTCATGGTTAATATAATATATAAACAATTACTTAACAAGCCAGCATGTCAGTTTTTAAAATATTTCCTTAAAAATATTAAATTATTTTAAAAATATTTCCGAGTAGGACTTTTAAATCATTTGGCACCTTATTGTAAATAGAGACTGTTATATTGAAAGAAAGTCTTACAAATCTTTGGTCTACATTTGGGTATGTACAAGTTATTTTGGTGACCTCCTCTTGCTTTTTAATGTGCTCCCTTTCGGATCACAGTTCATCAAGTCTATACATTATTATTGTTATAATACAGTATTATTATTTATTATACATTGAAACAACCTTTGTCTAGATATTCCAATGTTGATATTGAAAAAATTCCCCTGCGTCGCGGGCGCTACGGATAATGAATCAACAACTTCACGCTTCACTTCACGATTCCTATTAATCGGATAGGAAATCACAAGGGCTTCGCCAGCCAATGGGCCAGGGGGGGGGGGGGGGGGGGGCAAGATGAGAGAGGGGATGGGACAAATGTGAATTGTAGGTACAAATACAATTTTTTTCGAATCTTTAGAGGGGGGCAACTGCTCTCCCCTGCCCCTGCCTGGCGACGCCCTTGGGAAATGATACGTATATATCACCACTGGCCAAGTGTGTGACTTAATGTCACATTTAATCTTTTCCTAAATATTCCAATGCCCTTGCATGATATTGAAATAAAATTCCCGGCTATTACCCAACGCCAACATTATTATCGTCACTGACGCGGTGGGAATATTGCGGGGAATGGATCAACTGCTTAACACCTTTTTGTTGATAAATAAGGATGTGATACGTGTAAAACACCAACGAGCGTCTATACAAGTGTCACACTTCACAACCGAGTCATGTCACACTTGTCAACCGAGGTCACACTTCTATCCTACTGCCGATCAATAGGATATGAATTATGATACGTTTACTATACCACTCACCAAGTGTGGTGACTAATGTCACAATTAATGTGTTCCTAGATATTCCAATGCGCCCGTTGCATGGTGTTGGAGAAGTTCCCCCGGTACAATTCGCCGCGTACTTTACTGCGTACGCGACGCGGCCGTTGCGGGGAGTGGGCTAACTGCTTCGCGCTGCTGTGCCGATCCTTAGGATACGACACTCGATACGTTTATGATACCACCGACCATGTGTGGTGCGAGGTGAGACAATGCTACATATCCATACTGTTCATGTTAATTTTTTCACGGCACACATTATTAGCATATTGATTTCTCCGATCGTCTTACTATATTCAAAAAGATTTATTTGACTAGCACGTAATTTTAGAAGACTACTGTAACATGTACCTACTGGATTTCCCGCTTTATCGTTACCATTCTCATCCTTACCATTTTATTCAACTCTTTATCCAATTCCATTCGCAAATCACCAAAGGTAGGCATCTCATCTGTGGCCATACCAATATCGGTCGTTTTAGACTCACGTTGGCATGTATCGCGGATATCCTGCTCTACTTCCGCCTACTTACTTTTTTGTATTACTTTTACTTATAACTTACTGTAAAAAAAAAACTTTTTTATAAAATTACAACTTACAGTACTTAAATCCTTTTGTGTATACATCCAATTCACTTTGTATTTAAGTGTTAAAGAGAAAAAAGCACGCAGTAAGAACAGTAAACAGTAAAAGTCCAGTGTGAATTTTTCGTTAGGTATACGACTATGAACGGAACACGTGGCTCCACGTGGACCCGTGCGAGAACAAACTGAACGCTCCGCTAATGTACTGTCACGGGTGGGGCAAGAAGCTCTCGTACGTGATCGCCGTGTCACGTGATGACCTGCAGGACGTCACCTGGAGGTACACCATGGACCATAAAGAGGTCAGTGGTTGTAGCACACACGACGAAGTCACCTTGATCTTTACGTACATTTGTATTTAAAATAATGTGTCCGGGATCAATCCCAGTGCCTTTTGCACAACAGTCATAGAATACTACCAACAGAGCTAATCAGACATACACATGCCTATAGACCAATTACAAAAGTGAGCGTTACTCAATTGACCAATTAACGCTATTTAATGTGTATGTAATCCGTCCAATGTAGCATTACACGGCGTTAATTGGTCAATCGAGTGACGCTCCCTTTCGTAATTGGTCAATAGGTGAAATCACGTGACTAATAATGACTTAATATTTTCTTAGGTTTTCACAATTACTATACATAGCAATTAAACAACTTTGAACGGTTTAAATCGCGTATATTTAGTGGACGTGGTGACGGGGTGACTGACCACCCCGTCACCACGTCCACTGCAAAGTGTTCGAAACGTCGGGACATAAATAATAGCTTTGTTCGCGGTAAGGATTCGGAACTGATTCTGGACTAGTACTGAACTAATTTGGAATCGTAGTTGAGCGCATGCTCGGTTATAAACCGATTCGTGATTTTTATTTCCGCGAACGATTTCGGAACCAAACTGCGTACGATCTACTGTCATCGGCAGTGTTACCAACTCTCAAAAATATTTATCCCTAAAGCTTAAGTCAAAAACCCCCAAAATCGCCCCAATTACTTAGAAATCCCCCTAAAAAAATATGTAATAAAAGATAAAATATAAATTACAAAAATGCAATGAAATTTCTTTACCTTTTAAATCTGGATCTGTTTCCCAAATCTACGTGTACTTCTGACTGTACATTTTTTTATTTTTAGATTCTTTAGGCATCATTAACAAATTGCTTTCGGCACAGCAGTACAACAACAAAATCGAATTAAACAAGTGAACAATAATCAACGTACATATGTATTTCCAGTAAGCATAGGCACAATAACCACCAGTCACCACAGAGTAGTTGTAATATATTTGTACTAGATGTCGTTAAGTCGCTAGGTCAACAAATAAATATGATTAGCTATTATAGTTTGGATTGTCCCAGGGTCTATACTTTCACATAATATATGAAAAATATATATTCAAAAAAATATATGAAGAGTCAAAAAATCCCTAAAAATACCCCTAAAAAAAACCCATCCCACTTATTTACCCCCTAAATTTGGGGGGAAAACCCCTAAGTTGGCAAGTATTTAAGTGGACCCACCAAAACACATTACTCTTATTAGAGGATTATATAAACTTATTTATATAAACAACAAACAAAACTAACCATATTTTATTTAACCCTTAATAAAAATTATATATTATTTAACTATTTAACCAGTTTATTAGTTTCTAACCAACTGAATATAGCCGCAGCATGTATGTCAAATGTCGTTAGGTAAAAACTGCGCATGTCTGGAACTACGGATTCTTGCCAAAGTTATAGAACTGATAGAACTGATTCTGAACCGATCCTGAATCGAGTTCGACGGTTCCGCTAACACAGAACTGTAACTAGAAATTCTGAACTGTGTGTTCCGCGAACGGCATTATTTGAACTGCGCATGCGTATAGTTCCGAATCAGTTCTGAATCCTTACCGCGAACGAAGCTAATGTTAAATATACGCGATTTAAACCGTTCAAAGTTGTTTAATTGCTAGTAATGACTTAACTTGAACAGAGTATAAAACGCAGATTATCCAAAATAATTGCGGCGGAAAGTCATTCATATAATAAAAAATTTGGTTAATCGAATTTATAGAAAAACAGTTTACCTTCTTTTGGGTATATTTTTATACATATAAGGTAGACATGGAACATACAATATCTAAATTTAAGCTTAAGCAGACATACCTTAAAAAGTAAAAAAGTAAAATTAAAACGCCCTCGAGAGCGAAACAGCTGTGCACTAATTTGAATGTCATCTGTAGTTGAATGTTACCTGTTTAAGCAAATTTTAATTTGAAAATTAATTTGATTTTGAAAATGGTTTATTTCACTTATTCAATAGTGATGGGTAACTCCGGAGTTAATGAATCAAAAGAGTTGAATCCGCGAGCGGAGTAGATTCTCTTAATTGTTCCATCGAATTGTTATTCGTGAGTGTAATCGCGCATCGGCACTTGTCAGGGGCTCAAAATCGAGATGCAATGATGGCATGGCCTTTTTTTTTGCTTAAGCAACAACCGTTAGGGAAGGGGAATGAAACGCTCTCGGAAGGTGATTAATTCGGTACTTGACAATTTTTTTGAATTGATTTAAAATGAAAGATTATGTGTGTATATGTTTATAACTTGAAGCGTATATTAAATTGAAGTCAAGGTTTAACATAAAATCGAAGTTTTATAGTCAAATTTCGATTTTCCCGCAAAAACGGCACTCTGTCGTGACGCCATGTTGGTGACGTCATAGTTCTATAAACAAACGATTTTGTATATGTAAGTTGAATCGCTTTACGGGTTTTCTTTCTATTTTTTAAACATCATGAATCCTACATATTATAAGTGCTGTGCAGTCCCTCTGTGTACAAATACTACAATAAGTACACCCACTAAATTATTCATTCATGCGCCAAAACAACCGAAAATTCGAAGAAAGTGGTTGCTACTTGCAAGAAGAAATCTATCTGACATATCGTTGAAATCCATTCTTTACTTTTGTGAAGATCACTTTGATGTAAGTATTATTTGTTTATCTAAGTAGTTTGCATATTATATATACAAAAAAAATTGTTATGTGGAAATGTTATTTCGTTGAGATTATAATATTTACCATAGACATTGAGGTTATAATATTGTTGAGGTTATAATATTTGTCAAGAAACAATCATTCAAAGTTATTTCGTAAAGTGCGTTCTAATATTTTTAGCTACCCAACGACATGGAAAATTACACCAGGTACCGTTTGATGGGCTCAGTTAAACAAATCAAAATGAAAGAGGGATGTGTACCCTCAAGGTTCGAATGCCAGCCAGATAGAAGAAAGCGGACAGCTGCAATCACTACGAGGGCTGTTATCATTAAAAGGCAAAGAATAGCATTAGTTGGAGGCGTTAAATGATGCTAAAAAAAAAAAGAGATAACTGATATTGCGACAGGTATGCTTGCGATAATAAATATTTCATAAAAAATGTTCATATTGTATAAAAATTAACACGGTGACACGGTATATTACCTATACAAATATCAATAATATGGTGAATTTACAGATTCACAACAAGTAGAAGGCCAAGTAAGTCCATCTGAAATACAAGGTACCGCAAACCAAATGGAAGAAGACCAGTGTACACAATTTAGCGCAATGCAGTCTACGCAAGTTGATAAATCGATTCAAGTGTCTATATACAAACAATACAGAAGTAAACAAACGCAATCTTATATCAGTACGATGAATATTGCAACTTCACCGTTAAAATCAACATTTACAAACGTCTCTACTTCGCCTTTCAAGAAAATAGATATTTCGACATCAGGTGTTAAAAAGGCATTAAAAAAACTGGTTGCTGAAGAAACGTCAGAAAGTGAAGCTTCTGTTTTTACAGCTTCACTGTCACGAGACGAATTTTCGACATCTATGCAATCTATTGCATCAGAAGAACAGGTCATACATGAAGAAGAACAAAAAAAGTTGATACTCCAAAATACTCTACAAAAGATTAAAAGGAAACCTCGCTTTTATATTGGAGTTCCACAAGATTGTTATTTTTTAATTGATATAATACAAACAGAGACAAAAATATCAGAAGAACATATTTAATTGTGTCTAAAAAAAATTAGATTAAATACCAAGTTTGAAGAACTAGGAGATGAATTTAGTATGACAATGTCATACGCAAGTAAGATTTTCTATAATAATGTACCGATTATTGCGAACGCTTTGCGTGCATTTATTGTAAAATTAAATAACAGAAGTATAAAAATGAATTTGCCTACTGCATTTAGGCATAAATATCACAATGTCGGATGCATAATAGATTGCCTAGAAATAGAAATCCAGAAACCTGCAAAAGCCATTAATCAGGCTCTGACATGGTCGGAGTATAAAAAAGCGAACACAGTCAAGTATTTAATAAGCAGTACGCCCGATGGTGTAGTTAACTACATTTCAGAAGGATATGGTGGCAGAATTAGTGACGTACAACTTGTCGAAGATTGCGATTTTCTAGATAGCTTAAATCCAGGGACGTTTATTCTTGCTGACAGAGGCTTCAAACACATTGAGCACTTGTTATTAGTAAAAGGACATCATCTGATGAGGCCACCAAGTGTCGCTACTGGATCAAAATTAACAAAAGCCGAAGCAAAACAGACGAAAGAAATTGCCAGTTTAAGAATTCATATCGAAAGGGTCATACGTAGGTTACGAGAATTTTCTATACTTAAACTGCACGCAGTTGTAAATATCAACCTAACTCGTTTACTAGATGAAGTGATAATAATAGCATGCGCTCTCATTAATTTGCAAGACAGTATTATAAAAAAATAGCGATATGCAACTTTGTATGAGTTATATATTTATTTTATGTAACAAATATCTACATTCTTTGTCTTCGTTATGTATTTTGGTTTAATGACAGGTGAAATAAAAACAATTTCACTAAAGGTAATAATAATTTTTATTTTTCAATGAACCGATCAAATCCCTTCATATCTGAAAAGAAAATAGTAAAATACATATTAGTATTTTAGTACACGTTATTCTATTTTAGTACTTGTAGATAATAGTGGATAAATATTATTTTTCCAAAAATAAAGTAATATATTCAACATATTATTGACATATGTTTCATCATAAGAAATCTTGATTATTTGCACTTTTTCATTTTTTTCAAACTCCCAGTGTGCAACACAAAAGTAGCAATTCTTCAATCCTGTGACATACATTTGAATTTGCACTTGACATAGGAACTTTGCAGTAATTCTTGCATTTTTAATATAATTTTTAAAACTTTGTTCACTCGCAGGACATTTTATTTCGATAATGGCATCATGTAATATACCATCTGGCGATCCTGCTATTATGGGATGTTGTTTCGAGATAAATAAACCGCACTTGTCTATCTTGCCAATTTCTTTTTCGACATTTTGTCTTACTTTTTCTTCCAAGAGACGCCCTCTTCTCATTGCTGATGTATCTGGGGTTCGTGCTCCCATGATAGTAGCTATTAAAGACCCATCAAGGGTCTTACAACGGCTAACTTCGTATGCTATTGAAGCCGTTATTCTGCCGTACCTAAAGGCATACCATAATTCATTTTGATGCTGGTCTCTTGTTTTTTCTTCAATCTCTTTTATGCTTTCTTCTGAAAATAGAATGTGTATACTTTCCAGAAAACTTTTGCAATCATTTCCGTCATTATATTGTAAAAATAAATGATGCAGAGAAAGCATTTGCACACCTTTCACTTCGTAATCAGGCAAATGCTTTAATATTTGGCAGTTGTTCACTCGACATCTCTTCGCTTCATTTACAAATTTAGTGAAAACCAAACTTTCTGCTGAAGTGCTTGAACTTTTTTTATTTTTACTTAAATCTTTTGCCTTTACAAATTTGATTGTGCTGCCCACCTGTGCTAATTTAGATTTTTTCCAGTAGCACTGTACAGAGGTACAAGGAGGTTCTTCGCTCCTTCTGTGCATCCACATAAGAAATGCCACCGAATGTTTGCAACCTCCTTGAGAGGCAGCGCAGTCACGACACTGCACACTTAATATACGATCTGCTTTTTCATTCACTATTAAAGTGACTTTATAAGGCTTTGATCGCACTTTGTGTTCGGGACATATTTTACATTTTACTGTGCACAAATTAGTTTTTGTATCCCGATGTAATTGTACATAGCCGACTGCGTCATCACCATATGAATCTCTCGAAGATCTGCAAGAGAAAAAACATTTTTGTTAATGATTGTAACCGGAAAAAACTCGATATATATTTGTGTGAATATAAAGTAACAAACATAACCTCTACGCGTTTACGTCTTTCATTAGCTATGTCACTTGTTAAGTTTCACAAAGAAAATGTAATCTATTGTTTACATAAATAATCCTTTGACATAATAATATGTAATGATTAGTACTTACACTGATGTTTTTGCATTTCTAAATTCTGCAGAACAAAAGTCGGAGTTCGTCGCAAAAAAACTTCCCACCATAAGAACGTCGATTTTGGGCAGATTTGCACTGTCTGCTTTTATGTAATCCTTTTCCATAATTGTTGTCCATTATAACACTCTTTTGCAACCACAAAACACCACAAAATTCCTTAAACACCAACAAAATAACTACGAAAAAACACTTGGTACTTTATTAGCGGCGACATGTAAACAAGAACTATGACGTCACGCATCGTGATTGGCGTTCGTAGTCACGTGACAAACAGTTCAAAAACTTTATTTTTATTATTGAATTTCTAAAAAAATATGACTATAAAAAGTCAATAGACCTTGAAATATGACTTTTTAACATCTAATCTATCATTTTGATAAAACCTTATTTTTATCTAAAAATACTGTCAAGTACCGAATTAGATGAATCAAAAGAGTTAAGGAGTAACTAAGAGGAGTCGGATCCGCAAGCGGAGCAGGATTAAGTGAAATAAAACACTCCGAGAAGTGTTGATTACCCACCACTATATATTCAAGAATAGTTTGTTTTGCTGATCATGATTTGATGCCCGTTTAGTATTATTTGCCGCTCGTTAAATACAAGCCAATTAATTACTTTTAGGTGCTGAAACGCAGAGACCTCTGCGGTGAAATGAAACTGATAAACACCATAATGTCGTTACGAGAGTGTAGACAGAGACAGGTCTCAGAAGCGAGGAGGCGGTACCTCACCAAGAGATGCCTACAGGAGTTGGTGCAACTTATGGTGGAAAGGTAGGTGTTGTATTTCAGACAGGTAAATATGAATGATGACGATAATTAATCGATTCAAATCGAAAGCCAAATTATCGATTCGCTTATCTAATTTAAATCCTATCCGAGACCGATGTCTCGGATAGGATTTAAATTTATCGATTTAAGGATCGATTTAGGATTTAAGATCGATATCTTCGATTAATAAATTCGTTTGAAATTTTATTAACATACCCTTGGAAAGCCGTAAAAAAATTGTGAAAACGTATATATTGGACAGTAGAAAAAATAATATACAAATCAAAAACGTAACTTTGTATTGAAAAACTTACTGAAACAGCTACAATTCTCCATTTAACTTAACATAATACTTTAAACAAACTGTTTCAAAATATAATATCTACAATTTATCAGTAAAAAAAAATCGATTCGAGAAGATGCAATCTTCTATACTCCGGTTATTATAGCATGATATCCAACAGTTGAAAAAACTCGTGATGATACTTAGTTAATCGATGGCCTAGTTAATCGATTCTTTAAATTATTAATTATAACTATGAAATACAAGATAGATAGACAGATAGATAGATCGAAATACGAGATAAGGAAGTTAACTTTTCTATTCGACTGCCTTTTCTTCGGTTTGATGGCAGCATCTGTCGACGAACGGAGCGCGACATCTATTTTGCCAATGTCACGTATTAATGAATTTCAAGTAAATATGGCGTCGCTCAGTAAAGCGATAGTAGGTTTACTGAGGATAGTTGGATTCCTTGGAAGGACACACACAAACATGGCACTTTGAACTTTAATAAACTATCACTATTAAACCACAAAGTCCACATTACATAATTTTTATAGTAATCAAACAAAAACTCAACCGCACCTCTCGACACCAAGGAACCGACTGCCTTTTCTATTTAATTTATTATTAAAATATAAACTAAAACTAGAAAGTGAGAAACCAGGAAATATAAATGTGTAAAATGATTTGCATAATTATATAAATATGCATAATAATAATTTATAATAAAACAGGATCGAAGCATCAAAATTAAAACCGGACTTTTTTAAATTTAATTATAATATTATAATAAAATTAATACTGTATATATTATTAATTATATTACTTTGAGTAGTCTACCATTAACAATCGAAAAAAAACTGTTATAAACACTAGCACAATTTAAGTGCCGTTACTCGAGCGTTTAAATTTACTTATATATGAATCGAGGAAAATGAATTTATCTGTTGTTTCGGACAAAATTATATTAAAAGAATAATAAACACTGGACATTTGATTATTATAACTTTGCAACTAGTATATGTCATAATTTTTATTTTTTTATTTTCGAATAAAAATGTTTTGCGTGAAATAGACAATGCCTCAATCTGTCAGAGCTCATGCTATAATGCCCGGAGTATAGTGATCGGCATCTAGTGATTCTTGGGGTTCTAGGATCGATTCACTGCTTTAAATCGATTTTCCGATCAATCGCCATCCCCAATGTTATGTTTTTAATTAATTATCACCAGTTTAGTTGGAAATTCAAGAGCAATGGTTTCTGACAGTTGTTGATTATGTATATCGTGGACAGATCAGTAAATGCGCAGCTGTTGAAGAGCTGGCTATAGTATGATCAACGTTGCTATACATTTTTTTTGAAGAAAAAAGGCGGTGGTTTTACTCCCATCGTCCCCGTGGCCCGTACCCGCTACTGTACTGGATGGGAAGAAAGTGCTATTACTTTTATTATCAAATAAAAAAAATAAAAAGTAATAACAAATATCCATAAATACAAGCATCATATACAAGCTATTATGTATTACATTATTGTACTTCAACGTCATTAAATGGACTGTACATTTCACTATTTTTGTTCCTTTCCCACGGATGGTGGAAATTGTATTTTTCTTTTTTCACAACGGTTCC
Source organism: Sesia apiformis (assembly GCA_914767545.1). Classification (NCBI taxonomy): domain Eukaryota; kingdom Metazoa; phylum Arthropoda; class Insecta; order Lepidoptera; family Sesiidae; genus Sesia; species Sesia apiformis. Next base: position 3,533,492 of record OU611964.1, read on the forward strand.
GGTGCCGGTGACGATGGGAATAAATCGACGAGCGGACAATCCACCTGGTGGTAAGTGAATACTGTCACCCTGCGGCATTCGCGATTCATACCAACATCAGTCCTGAATGACAAACCTTGGCACGTTCCCAGAAGCGCTGACCACCTTCGAAAATTTAGACATGGATTTGGAGAAACGGATTGGGAATATAAGGAAATATCCCTCCTTATACTACTGAATAATACTATGATACTGAAGGATGAAATATTGCAGATATATGTTACCTCGTGTGTGTAGCCAATGGATCAATTGATTGTACCGAATTACTTTCCAAAATAAAACTGCGTACACACAAAAATAACCCTAAAAGACCTTTGTTGCTTCACGCTCCCATAACTAAAAAGATAAGTGGTGGGTAATCAAGACTTCTCGGAGTGTTTTTACTCACTTAATCCTGCTCCGCTTGCGGATCCCACTCCTCTTAGTTACTCCATAAGTCTTGATTTTTTTAAAAAAATGGTCATGCCATCATTGCATCTCGATTTTGAGCCTCCGACAAGTGCCGATGCGTGATTACACTCACAATCATGATTAGCGCCGAAATCGGACTGAACAACAATTCGATGGAACAATTAAGGGATTCTGCTCCGCTCGCGGATTCAACTCTTTTGATTCATTAACTCCGGAGTTACCCATCACTAATTAGTACCGCCAAAACTCATTTTCTCCGAGGACTATTAATGTTTTCAATCAGTTGCCCAGTAATATAGACTCATTTTGCACCAGCACAACATTAGTAAGACAACTCCTAGCAGGCAACTTTTTCTCCGAAAACATTTAATTGCACTGTCTAATTATCCAATTGTTTCATTTATGCTTGCTTAAGTGTTTTATGTTTAAATCTTTACGCTTTAAGTATTTTTATATCTCATTAAGCCTAAATGTTTATATAGTAGTCAAATGTGGATATTTAACTAACAGAATTTGTTACGTATTATAACATTTGTATTTGTCGTTATACTTAGATTTCAAATGACTGTAAATCTTCCATAAAAATAAATTATGTGATAAGGCAGCATAGAACGAGAATAGACTCTGGCATATCTCATTCATTATTGAAACACGTACGTACATTGGGAGAATAGTATGAAGTGGGAAATATAAAACATTAACTAACTATACTAACTATAGTATCAATAACTATAGTCACTATTGTCTATAGTTTTACCTATCATTGCACCCACCGCGCCATCTCTGGATAGCCCAAAGGTTGACTGGGAGATAATACTACTAAGCACTAAGTCCGCCTACTGTCACTTTGTGCAGTAAAGAATAAATTTCACGTAGGTATTATACTAACTTTCACAGTAGTGTTCTATGAGTGCCGGGCAACGTGCCGAAGCGGATACGCCAAGCAGCCGTGGGATTTCAGAGTGCACACATATTGATGTGATCCTCAACCCTTAAAACCTTTTCATAAAATATGTTAAAATTGCATAAATTTTAGAAAGCCAATGGATTACGAGAACGAAGGTCGATTGTCTGGATCGAAAACATGGCGGAGAGAGCGCGGCGAAATCGGAACTAAAGCTGAGGGTCACACGTTCGAATTCAGCCAGCCTGGCGATTACTCCATACGGTATGTAGCACGGTTGACTTAAATTATATGACATACTAGCTGACAACGCTGCCGATAATCCACAGTAATGATAGTCTGCCAGTACCAATATGTTCACATATAGACAGAAAAGCAGGCCACTGGTTATACGTGGGCACGTTGGTGCTACAAGAATATCAGTAATGTAGATTATCTGCAGCGTTTGCTGAAGTTTTGTACCATAATGTGCAATACAGTTTTTTCAATAAATAAGAATAGTTCGAAATGAAGGCACTTTTGTCAGAACTGACAAATATCCCATTGTCACAGATATCACACTGGGATAGACAGGTATCACGTGAGCAGCCACGGCGTGAATCTACACGAGATATCGACGTGGGAAGACGGTGTTTACGCGTGCAAAAACATATTTAGGAAACACGAGACTGATTGGAATAAGGTCTACTTGGCTAGACTAGGTAAATATTTACCTACTCATACGTATATTATTGAAACCGATAACTAATAGATGGTTATAAGCCGATTTTTTTTACTAATAGAACTGTCAAATTTAAGGTGAGACATGAAGTTAACTACGAAATTCGATTTTTTTCGTAGCGTCCTACAAAAAATACCGAATCATTGTTGTCATTCATCTATTACCGATGTTTTTCTAATAAAATTTTAATAGATATTAGTAATAAAATCTATAATTAAGTGCAAGTACATAAAAACAAGAAACGCATCTAACCGCCGAACGAGTTGACGAAATCAGACTGAATTAAACTAACAAAAATAAATTTGATTTGATAGCTAAGTTAGTCAGCTTATTCAAAATGACCGCTTATTATCGTTGCATTTATTTTCATATTCAGAAAGTAATCTTATTTTTGTTTATGAAAAGAATTAAACAAAATTATTTAATACGTATTTTTGTATAAAATATTCATTCGGTCAAAAAACATTCACTTTCTTCTATGTTGAAGCTACAGCAGTTTTGACCAAAAATAACGAATGGACATCGTAAGGATGAGATTCTAATAACAAAATAATCGGATTATACATGTTAATGTGCTAGTTATTATACTGTGTAGTACCTGATGTAGTATATACGTAGTGCGAGTTTACGTCCGCCTTCGCCGGCGGCTCGCGCGATTCTGGCGCCTGACGGCTATCTGACGTTACGTGGCGCACGAGCCACGTGGCGCACGAGATAAAATATTATTATTTATCGATCTACCCACATACCATATACATGATGTAAGTATTATATTGGTTGACTGGTTGAGAATGCCTTATGGCATTAAGTCCGCCTCCTGCACATATTGTGAAATGAATGTTGGTTATGTATACAGTATGCTAGTTATTGTACTGTACTAGATTTTGTTGGCAGCTTCGTACGCTATAATGGATCTGGATAAAAAGTACTCCAAATGTTAATCCTGCACATGAGCTATAACTATGAAAAGTTTAATTAAAATCTGTCCAGTAGTTTTTGCGTGTTGTGCGTTAAGACAGATAAAAATTCCAAAAAAAATATTACAACCGCTTTTTTCAAAAACTATTCCATGTTCAGACACACTTTGTAAAGATTTGATTATATGTATAAAAAGGATTTTATTTCAGACATAAAATATTAATTATTTCAGAGGGGAAAAGCACAGGTTCAATCTCGTGGTGTTTATCGACTGCCAAGAACGAAGTTCAGTTCACATCACTGTCCATCATGCTGAATACAGCGCTGTATGAAAACGGAAACATTGGATGGACTGTCAAGTTTGACGATGATAAACCAATATCAGCGCAGTTTGAAGGTAAGGTCAGGCCGGGTTTCATACAAAAGCCTTTTTATAAATCATTCTTTATAAAAATAAATTATTACAAAAGAGCGAATTTTATGCCTTCAGCCTTATCAACCTTTGGACTATGCATAAGATGAAATGATAGGGAAGTAAATAAATGTAATAAATACAGAGAGAGAAAAAATAATCAGTTCAAATAAATATTAAAACATATTAAAATATTAAAACATTGTGCATTGGACTTACATAATAGGTCCCGGCCAAAGGTTGCCTGGAAAAGATCGCTTTGGCGATGAGACTACCTTTTATAACTTGCACTATCCTTTTCGTGTATAATAAAGTGTACTTACGTATTTCATTATTTCCTTAAATAATTTTAATTTTCTCCCGCAGATGCACCAATGCAATACAATCGTACTTTTCACCGTGCTGTGATAACGGCCGAGCTATCGGGTGGTATCGGCGACGTTGCCTGGCAACACGCACAACTCTTCCGACAGTCCTCCGACGATAGTGCTGCCACCTTCCAATTAAACGTCCATGTTGAAACTATTCGCCAAAAAACAAGCTAAATTTCACTTCAACACGACAGTTTAAAGCTGCCGAAACGTGTCGCTATACATAGGACACTGAAAATTTTGTAACTCAAAAAGTTCTATGGGTTCAAGTTTTATTATTACAAGTTTTCAAATCATCCCCCCACTTTTCAGACTCTATGTAAAGTTTCATTCAGTCTGAACCAGTTCTAGAAACAGTTTTTCCATTTAACACAACAGTTTAAAGTCGTTGAAACGCGTTACCATAAAAAATGTTCTAATGGTTAGTCTTATTATTACAATTATTTTCAAAGTATTCTAACTCCCCAGCCTCTATGCAAAGTTTCGTCCGGTCTGTACCAGTTCTAGAAACAGTTCTTCCATTGAAAACAACGGTATAGTCGCCAGAACACGGTACTATATGTAGGACACTTAGGAAATTTTGCTACTCACAAATTTCTATGGGTTCAAGTTTTGTTATTACAATTATTAATGTCATCAAAGTATATTAAAGAGGGAGGGATCTCCAGCCTCTCTCTATGCAAAGTTCCATCCGGTCTGAACGAGTTCTAGACACACTTTTGCCGTTTAACACAACAGTATAAAGTCGTTGAAATGCGTTACTATGCGAGAGGCTCTCAGAAGTTTCTGCGTCTCAAATTAAAAGTTCTATCGGTTCAAGTTTCATTATTACAATTATTTTCAAAGTAACGGCCTTAATATTAACAAAGAATATAAAAGTACAGTGAGAAGAGAACTTTATATCTATTACATGGCTTGTATACAAATACAGCGGGGAAGAAAGCTGATCCCAAAACTAGGTACAACCCGTGCTATTAGGATTAGCATTCCCCAAAAACTCAAAAGCAGATTATGACACGAAGCCCTTTACACAATGACGTTTAATCTCATTTCAGTTGAGTGTGTGTCTGTGTGTATGTATATTGGTTTGTGTGGATAACGGAAATAAAAGGCTAAAACTGCATATATATAATGTGCTTTATCAAGCACTAGAGATAAATCTCGAAATCAAAACAAATTGCGTTGCTCTGAAAAGAGATTGTTTTTATTAAACCAAATGTGGCAATATACAATTGACATCAAAACAACATGTTACAATCTGTACAAATCTTACCTGAAAAGAGAAACAACATTTAATGCTATTGATTCTCTAATTTAATTCTCAATATCTTATTATATTTTGTCATTAGACACAATTGTAAAACCTCGATATAACAATCCTTGATATAAAAAATGACAAGCCCTTCTGTCAAACCTCCATTGGCTCAACCATAGAGTAACCATCGACTGGCTCAAACTCCACAGAGCCACCACTATAGTCAATTAGGAATGAAGTACAAAGATCTTCATTTACATCTTCCCCCCCCCCCCCCCCTTTTAGGTTTCTTCTGGTACTGGAACAAGTTTTGTATGGTGGAAAAGATTTGATTCGAATTTTTTATGCCCTGTGTTTACTCTATATATTGAGTTTGACAATTTTTCTAATACTTGGTATGGGCCGATTTTTAATTCATCCAGTTTTTTCCTGTTTAATCGATTTCCGTTTTCAACATATACCAAGTCTCCTACTTTAAGTTCGCATTTTTTTCTGTTTTTGTCGAATTGTTGCTTATTATAATTGTGTGATTTTATACTTTTCTCCAAAGCTATTTTTCTATCTTGCATTAACTCATTATGTGTTATTTTTTGTTTCAGTTCATCTGGTAGAATATTAACATTTTTTCCTTCTAATAGATATTGTGGAGAAAATCCTGTCACAGTGTGCTCCGTTTCATTATATTTTTTTGTACATTCGTGAGCAATAGTCGTCCAGGCCAATTTATCCTTCTTTTCATTAATTTTACATCTGATTTTATTAACTAATGTTTGGTTCAATCTTTCGTTCAAACCATTCGAAAAAGGTGCATTTACTGCAGTGAAAATTATGGGTATATTTTCCTTATTTAAGAAGTTTTTAAATTCTTTTGAATTTATACCCGGATATTGATCAGATAGAATCATGCCTATTTTATTTTCCTGTGTCACTTTTTTAACAATCTTTATAAAATCACTCGAGCTTTGAGTTTTTGAAGTCACAATATAGGCATACCTGGTGAAGTGGTCTACCAGAAGATGTAAATATGTTTTTGTAGAGCGTGAGCTACCAAATCCACCGATGGTATCTATAGACATTATTTCAAAAGGGTAAGTAGCGGGCCCTAGATGAGACATTAGTCCAAATTTATATTTAGCTCTAGATTTATTTTTTATGCAGATTTCACAGTTGTCGCAAATTTTCTTTATATTACATGTTAAATTTTTCGCTACGTAGAATGGTTTAATTTTGTTTTCCATTTGTTGTATTCCTATATGGCAGTAAAGATAATGTATGTTTTCTATAATTTTTTTACTAAATTCCTCGGTCAGTACAATCTTTTCCTTTCTCCCTATCTTCTTATAGTATATTTTATCTTTTAATTTTAGTTTATTTATATTTTGTTTTATATCTTCATTTTTTTCTTGATCATTTTGGATGTCTTCTAGTTTAATAAAGTTCACAATTTTTAAAATTTCATCTTGATTTTCATATGATTCTAATACAGGATTTCTGCTCAAACTATCAGCTTCTAAGTTGTATTTTCCTGGAGAATATATTACCTCGAAATTAAATTGAGATAGATAATATGTGAGCTCTCCCAGTTCTTCATCCGTTCTAGCCTTAATATTCATTTTTTCTAGAGGTTTATGATCAGAGAAAATTGAGAATTTTTTTCCTATGAGCCAAAGCTGCCAATATTTTACTGCTTCCTTTATTGCTAAACACTCCAGATATATAGCTTTTTTCTTTTTTTGAGTGTCATTTAATTTTTTTGAAAAATATGCACAGGGTTTTTCTTCTCCATTGCATTGTGGTTGCTTCAAGACCGCGCCTATGCCCTGTATACTGGCGTCCGTATAAATATGTATCGGCAGATCTGGGTCAAAGATTGCTAAAATGGGTTTTGAACACAGTAGCTTCTTTATTGTATCAAATGATTCTTGACATTTCTCTGACCAAACAAATTTTTGTTCTTTTCTTAACAAATTATGTAAGGGATCTAATATGATTGATATATTGGGCACATATTTTCCATAAAAATTTATTTTTCCCAAAAACTGCCGAACATTTTTTCGTGTTGTCGGAACAGGGAAATCTTTTATAGCAATTAAATTATCCTTTAGAGGACTAATTGTATTATTTTTTATTATATGGCCTAAGTACTTCACCGAGTCTTGTGCAAATTTACACTTAGAGAATTTCAATCTAAAGCCTTCCTTTAAAATTGCTTCCAATAACAATGATAAGTGCTTAACATGTGCTGGAAATGTCTCAGAAAATATCAGAATATCATCTATGTAATTTACGGTGAAATCTGATAGTCCATGTTTCCTAATAATGCTACTTAATATTCTCTGAAAAATTGCAGGAGAAGTTTTTAAACCAAAGGGTAAACAGGTCCACTGAAAGTGGTTTTCTTGAGTAACAAATGCTGTTTTCTTTCTGTCTTCAATTTTCAAAGGGATTGACCAAAATGCTGAATTTATATCCAGCGTTGAGAAGAATTTGCAGTTTCTTGTTTTTATCATTAAATCCTCGATTAGTGGAAACGGTTGTGATTGAGGAATCACAATTTTATTTAGATCGCGAAAATCTATGCATAATCTAGATTTTCTTCCTTCTTCCTTTTTATATGCCAATGTTACCGGGGCTGCAAAAGGACTATAAGACTCTTCAATTAATTTTTTTTGTAATAATTTCGATACTTGTTGTTCTATTTCTTTTTTATCCTCAATAGTGCATCTATATGGTCTTTTGCTACAATATCTATCTATTAATAAATCAATATGTGCTTCATAGCCCTTCACCGTGCCTATATCATATTTATCTTTGGCAAAAAGTGATTTATATTTGCAAATTAATTTATTTATTTCTGACTGTTCCTGAAGGTTTAGATGATTTACTGATATGTTAAAGTTCGTCGCTTCCACGTGTTCATTAAAGTTTATTTTATACTTATCATTTGTTTCAACTTTAGTTTTCCCTAGGACATTCACTTCCTTTTTTTTTTTATTTAAGTTCTGATTTTCTTCAAACTTGCTACCTGAAAAGCCAGGAATTATTTTTGTGTTATTAGGATTTATTTCTTCTTTATTATCTTCTTTTTTGAAGTTTAGGATGTTTTGTGTAATTTCTAATTTTTCATTTTGAATTAGTTGAAATTTTTCTATGCAATCTAATCCAATTAAGAAATCATAGTCGAAATTCTCTTCATCTATGACAAAAACATTAATATTTTTTTCAATCTCATAAATCTTTATCTTTAAAGTTACTATTCCTATGGATTTTTTTACACCATTAATCGTTTTTAAGTTTGCATTTCCATTATTATTATTAATTGGGTTACTTTTCAAGGACAATAATCTTGAGTTTATTAAAGACACATTCGACCCTGAATCATAAATTCCCAAAATTTCTAAGGTATTATTTATTGTTAATTTAATTTTGATTAATGGTGAAGTTGTTAGTTTTTTGGATCTATTTCATTTAATTGCATTTCTAACTCCGAATTGTTGACGCTTCTAATTTGACCTCTTTTAGGTTGGTCATTATTTTTGTTTTTAAACCAACATAAGGATTCAGGATGATACCGGTTTCCTTTATTTTCTTTTTCACATATTCTGCATGGTCGGTCTCTTCCATTGTTTTCTTTAATTTTATTTTCAAAACCTACCATCTTTTTTTCCAAAATCTTTTTATTCACCAAATGTTCTAAACCTCTGATGTTATTAAATAAATTCTCAGTATCTTTTAAGTTATTTCTATCAATTTTATCTGCTATAAAATTTGGTAGCCCCGTAGCGATTAGATCAATTAGAGTGGGTTTATCCATTGATTTATTTATCTCCAATAAAAGTCTTTCTTTTTTTAGTGCATAATCTAGTAATGAGCCCTGTCTGTATTTGAATAAAATTGCATACCTGACTGGTGACCAACCTTTGTCCGCATAAGTTTCATAAAAGTTTTTTTTCCATATTGACCATTCTGAGTTTACTGTATATTTTATGAGCATGGAACTGTACCAGTCAAGACACGAGTCTTCTAAAAATAGCCTAAGAACTTCAATTCTCATAGTATCTTCATCTATTTCTAAACGAGTACATTCTGCTTCAAAAATATTCATCCATTGAGATCCATTTGATGTTTTTCTAGTGAATTTTTCTATTACAAATTTCTCTGTTAAATTTCTTATTTTATGAGGTTTAGGTGTGTCCTTCTTCATTTCAGCAAAATTCTCCAGGATTCTTGTCAAGGCTTCTTCTGAAATTTTAGCTGTATCAGCCTCTTGCCGTGTTTCTGGTGTAATCTCTTCCAGTAAATATCCCTTGAACTGCATATTTCCATCTTCATCTACATAAACATTATTCATCTCTGGTGTTACCGAAATCCATACTTTTCTTTTTTCGTGTCTCTTTTGTAGGGTAGCTTTTACTTTTTGGAAAGTTTGAGTTCTTATAAGTGTATCATGTAGTTTTACCGGTTGTAGTTGTTCCGGGATTACAAAAGTTTGTTTATCGGTATCCGTAATTGAGGTTATGCAGATTACGTTCGTTTTTGGATCTTCAGCCGGTTTCACTACAAATTCAAACCTTAATTTTTCCATTGCTGCTCAACAGCTGTAAAAATGTTGTTTTATAATGTGCTTTATCAAGCACTAGAGATAAATCTCGAAATCAAAACAAATTGCGTTGCTCTGAAAAGAGATTGTTTTTATTAAACCAAATGTGGCAATATACAATTGACATCAAAACAACATGTTACAATCTGTACAAATCTTACCTGAAAAGAGAAACAACATTTAATGCTATTGATTCTCTAATTTAATTCTCAATATCTTATTATATTTTGTCATTAGACACAATTGTAAAACCTCGATATAACAATCCTTGATATAAAAAATGACAAGCCCTTCTGTCAAACCTCCATTGGCTCAACCATAGAGTAACCATCGACTGGCTCAAACTCCACAGAGCCACCACTATAGTCAATTAGGAATGAAGTACAAAGATCTTCATTTACATATATATTAAATTATTCAGTCTCCACAGCCTCGTAAAGTTTCATCTGAATCGCTTATGGAAGCAGCTTTTTCAAACAAAACTAACGCGTCTTGCGGCGGTGAAAACTGATTTGATTTTTAATTTCGAGGAAAAGAAAATAGTGACACGGGGCTAAGTCGGTATTGTAATTTAGATGATCTAAAACTTTGACCTTGGTGCTGTCCAAAATGTGCTTCATTTATCTTAAGCGCATTTTTTTTTAATACTCTTTTGGTTGTCGTAACATAATGTGTGTGTTTTTGATTTATTGAGGGCTTTTGAATTGTGATTCATGTCAGGGGCATAATATCAAAGCCTTACATCTAAACTTAACTAATAAAATATACACTACACTACACAACAGTGTAAATACACACTGAATCAGCTGTATTTTTGGCAATCAGCTGATTGCCAAAAACTGTTCCAAAACTTTCCGAATGACCTGGTGTGTTCGCGATAAACTAGAATACTATACAATGTATTTTGATGCAGTTTTCGCGATTAAATAGAGTATTTTTGTCTATTTTTAGCATTTTACGTGCACTATACAATCAGCGCTGTCTAGCATTTTTGGTAAACAGGTGAGACAGATGCCCATGTTCGGTACATATGTGGTCGCAATTGATGTGGGTCATTTGATCTTAAATGTTTAGTTGTTTGTTTGTTGTTTGTTATTATTTGTTAGATTTATATTTTTTTATTGACAGTCAGTTATATGGGTTTTGTAAGGGATTTCGGTTGATCTTCATCAGTACATTAAATTTTATATTTAAAAAATCTTACGGTTTTTTATAACAATATATAAGATTAAATTCTATTACTACTATACTTTATTCAAATTAAGAAAAAAGTGACGTCATCCGTCCAATGTAGCATAACACCGCGTTAATTGGTCAATCGAGGAGCGCTTCCTATCGTAATTGGTCAATAGGTAAAATCACGTGACTGATAGTTATGACATCACTTTTTCTTAACTTCAACAGAATATAATCGACAACATATAATTTGTCCCACGACACGTGTCGGAACGAAATATTCAGTTGCATTTGTAGCGTACCATAAACATCTTGATACTTTCGCTTTCGCAAAATAATAATTTCCAAATTATCTATTAATTGTGTAGGTTTGTATATGCGTGGAACATATCGCTCCATTCTTGCATATTTTTGCTTAAAAAATACAAGTTGTTATTTTAAAACTGCTCTGTAAAGTCACGTTTTTGAGTTGTGACACTATTGCAATAAATCAGCGATATACCATAACCAGCCTTTTTATCATCCACTGCTGGACTCGAGCCTCCACGAGGCCTCCCCACGCACGTCGTCTCGTGCACAAGGAATGTATGACCTTCAAACGCCACGCTGGCAACGCGGTGTGGCGAGTCCACTCTTTTATTGCTGTAGTTTTTCAGGACTTCTGGTAGCACGTGAAGAGGTGTGGTGGTGCCGACACTACACGGCACGTGGATCATATAATAAAATGTTAAAATTGTTCAAAATAATTAGTTGTAAACTACATAATAATATAATAGAAACGGAATTTGAGAAGTTAATGATTTTAAAAATTATAAACTATCATGTCCACTTTGTTCCGACTAGGTGATATGAACTAGCGCTCTTGTGGCGTGTTATGTTGACCGGATTATATTGTACCATCCGAATTCGTAATGCACCTTTCAAATGCTGTGCACTTTAGCTTTTAGTAATTGTTAGCCTATAATAATAAAATGCAGTTAGGGATGTAACGAAAGCTATTTTTTAAATTTTGATAAACGAAACAGACAAACATTTTGCAGATCTTTCATGTGTAACAATACATTTCAGATTTTTTGCGTGTTGCGAATGCGAAACTTTACGTTTTGCAGATCTGTCATAATCATAATCATTTATTTTGCAAGAACACAGGATACAAAAATGGTGTTTCTATACATATATATCCCGTTATTTTCTGCCTTTAATACGCGTGCAAAATTAATTTTATGTTCATAAAATAACTATTACAATCATCATTAATATACATACATAAATTATTATTGTCGCTTGTTGCGAATATGAAACTGAATATTTCGCAAATCTTTCGCCGGTTGCGAATCCAAAACTACGTTTTTCAGATCTTTCGCGACACTTGCGAATACGAAAGCGAATATTCGTTACATCCCTACGTAATAAGTATCTACACCGCGAGTGCGAACAGTAACTTGGAAAAACAACTTCTTTTAAAAAATCGTAAAACATTTTTTAGTTGTGACATAAGTACGTAAGTTGTATACAAAATGTTACTGTAGTAATTAATGTTTATAGTAATTGTTCGAACTCGTTGAGGCGTGTTCAGAACATGATTGTGTGATAAATTATTTCATGAAGTTGCCTTACATACATTTTTATTTGTATTGTAAATAATAATGCTTATTTTTTTATATTATACATTCCATATAAATGTACTCGGTAATATTCGTAATATATATTTCAAATGTGTCTGGTTCAAAATATAATTAAATCTTTAATCAAAAATTGACTTGGTTTTTTTTTTCATATACATATCACTAGCTACATCTATCTATGGTTCGAATTCATCAGTGTTAATTATTATGTAAATGGGTTAGTTATTCAATATTTTTTTTTTATTTAGAAATATTTTATAGAAAGTAATTCCTTTCGTTTCTTAAGTAATGTAATGAATGATTCGTGATCGTAATAAGTTGTGCTATTTACGAGATTTTTGATGACTATCCGAATATAGACATACCTAAAATTCCCCATGTTAATGGTTATAAATTCCGGGGATTTTCATAGTCCACGTATATCATACCTACCATACTATAATGAAATTGTAGTAAACTTATTATATATTTCATTGAAAAAGTACCGTATTTCATAAATTCAAAATCCGATTACAAGTAATAAATATATGCGTCAAAATTATATACTATGTTTATAATTACGATATTAATAGTTTTGCTAATGCAATACTAAAGTAACAAAAACATTTGTTGAGATATGTATCTCATTTTTTCGTTCTTAGGCGGTGAATTGGGGCTCTGGCGTGTCCATCAGAATGTCTGGACCAAATGAGATATTTAAGTGAATGCATCACAGTAATTTAATAGGTACCTATCTGGTACCTACTTATAAGGAATTATTTCGTTAATTATTTCTTCATAGAGAAAGAAAAAATATTAACAAAGGGGTGAGCCATTCTGACGTCAAGATGTCTCGACCATTTTTAGTTTAAAAAGTTCTAGGCTTTATATTTTGATTTTGTATGTACACACATTTGTATTTTCAGATTTCTTTCCTAACTTTTTTTGTAGGTAGGTACCAATTTCCTATGATGTATTCACATAGATATATCATTTGGTCCAGACATTCTGATGGACGCGGCAAATCTCACTCACTCGTAAATCACGTACAGTCAGCAACACGATTGGTATAGGTTGACCTGTTGCTGTAGAAACTTTGTCGTTGTTTAACCATCGGTCAGCCTGGTATAGTTTTTGTTTTATTATGATGGAGGAGGCAGACGGCCATACGGCCTACATGATGGTAAGTGGCTACGGCAACCTATGGAACCATTCACCTGCAACACCATGGGATATGCGCTGCAATGCAAAATCCTATCCTATTCACAACTTTCTATAGTCCAACCACTTGCAGTATGTGCCTTCCCTTTACTAAACTATAACTGGATAATTCGCGTTTTCATTGGGAGGTTTAGTGAGCGATGGAAAGAGCCATGCTCGGAGTCTCTTTGCTGGACACATTCCGTAACGAAGAAATTCAGAGAACGAAAATTACCAACATAAATTTCGTTAAGCTAAAGTCAGCTAGCAATGGACAGGCTATATCTGTCGCATGACCAATGGGGGCGACAAGTCCTCCATCGGAGACCACGTTACCAGAAACGTAGCGTGGGACGTGCTCCGTCCAAATGGATTGAAGACTTGAAGAAAATCTCCCGTAGTGACTGGATGAAAAAGTAGAAGACCGTGTGTGGTGGCGATCCTCGGTGCCAACCATCTATATCCAGCAGTGTAGAGACGACAGGCTCACGATATAGTATGGTAATTATCCAGTTACCATAGATATGGTAACTGGATAACTTTTCAAAATGGTTCATAAATCGCTGATTTTTAATTATCACAAGTGAAGAAAATAACGTTCAAATTTGTATGAGTTAAAAATATATCAGTAGCGGTAGCCTGTGCAACTGAATTACTTTATGCATAATGCTAAGCTACCTTAATTAACTGACTAGATATTGATGAGATAATGTTGAGTTAATGAACCTTTTTGGTAAAAATTCATAATAGTCTTTACCAGAGTTACAGAACTTCGTTATTATTTATAAAAAGCGGAATACATTTTTTTTAGTAGTGACAATCATTAATTCAAGACCCTGATTACTACTTCGTGTTTATTTTTTAGAATTCTCGTTATTTTAAGCTACTTTCAAGTAGCTCAAGTCTGAAGAAACACCCAACTGTTCTATGAAATGCATGCGCTTTTCGCTTCCATGAACTAAATAACCATTTATGATCATTACGTGAACCGTGGTCATGGCTACACTGCTTTATTAGAGGTTTTCATTGGCTTTCATTAAAAAGGATTCATACTTTTGGTTTATAATAATTTATTACCTAAGTAATTGAATAGGTAGCCTACCTACCGAGTACCTACCTAGGTAGGTAGGTACTCGGTACTTTTAACCGAATAGGTCGACCTACCATAAAATGATTCTAAACAAACGAATCTGTTAAAACATTGAAAATTAAGCGAAATATCGGTGGTTTGTAGTTCTAGATATAACTAAATACTGATTGATATCATATCAATTGTGCTAACATACTGCACCAGTATATGTACCTACAGTAAAATCGAAACATTGTTTTTGCGTCTGTGTGAGTAAACACCGATAATGCAGAGGCAGCTTGTGGCAGCAATTTAAAGAATATTTTTATGGAAACAAAAAAAATCAATATTCCAAAATCAACTGTTTTTCATGGGCACGGTTTAAAAGTGTGATATTTGTGTTTTCGTTTTGAATATCGAGATATCACTTTAATACTGAAATCAATTTCTGTGAAGCTATCGAGTAGTGTTGAGTACCTATTGTAAGATTTAAGGGTGTAGATTGTTGGCCTGAGATCTCGATTTCGAGCGACCGCAGCGCCAAAGTTTAATGTAACATCCGACGGGGCGGATGAATGACCTAGAGAGCGCGATTTTCAAAATGTTTTGCAACAAACGTTCCACGTTGAGAAATTGTTATTGAACTTGAATATTTACAGCATAACAATAACGTTGAATTTTTGGAAACTAGCTGTTGATTCTTTTTAATAGATTAATAAGAGTAGTTGAGACACAATTTTTATGTTTTTCTATCATTTGACATCTGACATTTTTGTATTCTACTTACCTAAAATTCCAACTATTTATTTATTTGTAATTTCACTACCAAAATTTATTCTAATTCGTAAAATATTCATTCAATAAAATAATTGCAAATTCAGTAGGAAGTGTGTTTATCTCTACGCAAGGAAATGTGCCTATTGCGTAAACTCAAATACTTACTTTTTGTTTACGATCACCTCGTCGATATCTAAAAAAAATCCTAGGGTTTTAAAAAAAATGTCAATAAATGAAACACAAGTATAAAAATGATTTATTTACTACACAATAACAAATATGAGTCGCCATTACTCGCTATCTCAAAAGCGTGCTAGGGTTGTACAAAAATTAGTAAATAATTCATTTATTTACTAATTTTAACAGAAGTTTGTAAATTATTAATATACTAATTAAAAGTATGTAATTAAACAATAACGAAATATGAGTTCAAAATTCTAATGGTTTTTCATTCGATTACGGATCAAGTTCTGATTTCTGCTAATTTGATGATAAAATCAATGGCTATCACAAAACCTATCAGAATGAAAACGTTACCAGCTGCCCGATTCACGTAAGTAATAAAAACCGTAGCGCAGTGACGTCACTTCGTTTTTTGCAAATTTAGCCCTTTTAACCGACTTAAAAAAAGGAGAATTCTCAATTCGCTGTATTTTTGAACCAATTTTTATGATTCTTTACACCAGGTAACTCAGAAATTGTATAGTAATTGACCTATTGGAAGATTTATGACAATCCAAGACTAGATAAGTAAGTGCGTTTAAAACAGAAAACCAAAAGGCGATTTCTAAGTTCCTAAGTTAAAACGACTTTTGGACTGGCGTGTTTACGTGAATCGACTGGCTGGGTAGTTAAGTTACCTGTATCTTTCAAAATCATTAGGCGTTCTTCTCTTTCATAACACGTAAAGCTCTTTCTTTCCTCTCTTTCATAGCCTCTATGATACTGGGCGCGTCACGAATGGGCATGCTTCGTGACTGCCGAGGATCAACTAATTCTGGAAGTAGGCAATCGTAATAAAACCTAACTAATTTCATCTCCATTTTCTCCTCCCAAAATTTGTCGTCCTTTTCTATAATATAAACTTTCATAGGTACAGTAGCACCAAACCAGATGCCAAGCATGCAAACGTTTCTTTTAGTAATATGTACCTGTCCCTGAATTTGGAAATACCAGTTATGATTTTTATTTATGACATAACCCTTGGAAGCCTTGTCCTTAACCCAAAAGGTATGTTTGGCCATTGCTTCATCAAGAGTCATGCCAGCTAAAGAATGTGGGCACTTAATTTCAATTAAACCGTTTGCATAAATGCCATCTGGTGTAGTACCAAGAAATTCATATTGATCGTCGACGAACAAACCGCAACCTTGTATACTAATATTCTCTTGAATTTCTAACTGTTTAATTGCGGTTTCTTCGTTTTCGATACCGTACCGTACAGCAGGCAAACTGGAGATATTACTACCATAAACGATTTTACGAACAAGAACAGCACAACTTGTGCTCTCTCACAAGTTTTTTACAAACTTCCCCGAACGATGATGAGGTTAGTAATTTTCTCCTTGTACTCATCCACTCAGAACTACTTCTTTGCAAATGGGTCGACCTTTCAAGCTCCTCTCTTTCAGCACAAGACAACTTTAAATCGGCTAAAAAAGATGACTTGGCTTTCTCATATAATTCTGGACTCAGATCAGGTTTTTCGCAGTTTGGTCCATAGTGAGCGTCTTTCGATACAGCGCTGTGGCTCTTTTTCAATCTTAATTTAGGTTTAGCAATTAAACGGATTCTACGATTACAATTTTCCACTTTCGCGATCAAAGGATTAGAACTAGATTTAAATATTACTTCATGAGTTTTACTATGAATCGATCCTGTATTAAAAGACACAACAGCAGCTGCGCATCGGCCCGCATAAGAACCACGGGAAGAATAATTTACACGCTTACCCCCTACTAATTTGGCAATCACTGCGTTAAAACTTTCAACTATATTACTTGTACAATTATGAATTAAACTTCTAGAATGATATGACAGTCTTTTACTTAAAATGTGTACCGCGTCCATTAATCCGCATCCAACAATTGCTGGAAGCAACCCAACAGGTTCTATTCGACGAGTATCAGGTCTACAGAAATACTCCTTGCAATATTGGTGATTACCAAATACGTGTTGTGGACCATTTAGGATATCTTCACTAAGATTTTTTATTTTTTCTTCGAGTGACTGATTTTGATCGCCCCAATATTTAATAGCGCATTTTACACCCGTTCTTAAACGCAAATACCTTTCTTTTAGGAATTTCCGCAATTCGCAAGGATACTTAGTGTCTTTCGACAGTTTCTCCAAGCTATTGCAGTAGTTTCGTAAAAGATGATTTTTGCATTCAATTTTCTCTACTGTTAAATTACCGTACGGTCGCGAATCTAATATTTTTTTATAAGTACTGGAATCGCCGTCTGCTACAAATTTATTATAAATTACACCGTGATCAACAATGGAACGTTTAAACCCCTCAACTATTATGGTCGATTCCATACCGGTAGATGATCCCGAATAATTCTTGAAACAACGGTGTTCCGAGGGCTGACTGTCGTTCTTTGCGGCTCGTGCACAAACTACGCAGTATTTATTTTTAACTCCAAAAAACAATACTTTATTAGTTTTAATGCCAATTATCGCAGCTGCGCCGGACAAGGCGGAAAAATTCTTACCATAAGATCTCTTGCTCCAACAACCGTCAACAGCAACAGATATTAATGTTGTACCATTTTTATCAACACTACCTATAGACACTGCGTACTCCGCTTCTTCCTTGACAGCTTCTGCCATGGAATGTGCTGCTGTCTTTTCCCACCAATCGCAAACCGTATTATTAATTTCATTGTATAATGAAGGTGACATGATTGGTAGGGCTACTGCGGCAGTTAATGTTTTTAACTGATAGTAGCTCCCACCAGATGATATGATACCAGATACAATTTGATGATTCACTTCCATTCTATCTTCTTTCTTTTCAATCAAACACACAGTAAATTTCATACTACACATACTACATTTCATGATGAGTTTTGAGTCCAGACCAACTTTTACTTCACCTATTATACTGAGGTAACTTAACTTACAATCCATTGGACCGTGGTCCCCTATGGCCTGAAGAGCTTTAAAAAAAAAGAAACGTCTACAACTCTACGCCCAACTTCCATTTCATCCACCTTTCCCTCTTGGTCGTTTTCAATAACTAGTTCCTGTAAAGAAAGATAATGGCTTGATTTTTTTTATAAAAAATAATTAAAAATTTAAAAATATGCAAAAGAATTAATACAATATTAGGTTCCTGATGAATAGAAATTATAATTTCTTTACGCATTAGGTATTGTTTTTTTATGACGTCACCTATTTGAACGTAAATTTTCTTTTGAGAAAGTAATTGAGAAGTATTTCGGTACTAAGGTGTTTGTCTCTCGATGAAAATAATAAATATTGCAAGAAAAATCTATAGGTAGGTATTGAGATTTTGTCTTCGCCCATCACTAACTAAGTAGTTTGTTTATTTATGTAACAAGTCTACAAGAATTACGTATAACAACTTACCTCTATACAGCGCGTAGCATTGTTGCTCAGAGTCTCGGCCCCAAGGTTTTCTTTATTTTCAATACTGGAAATATTATTCATCAATATTATCCACTTTTTATTTATTTTGTACAACCCTAAGCCAGACGCTAGGCGCCTCGCGTCTGTTTGGCGGTATAGGTATGTCGACAAAGTTGCGCTGTCGCCTACCTACTTCCACAATTTGATATTTAGACAATACTAGCCGACCCAGCGAACTCCGTATCGCCTTTTTTTTTTTAAAAAATCCTATTATTTTGATATTACATACAGATACTTCAATTTTATTTATCAGTATAGATATAGATAATACAAACCAATATTTACATGTTATTGTAGGTATATGTCCAGGGCCGTCTTAAGTCTATTCTGCGCCGGGGTGCGCGAGTGTATCCTAAGACAGTCAAACATCCTATTGTGTATCCTATGACAGTCAAATATCCTATTGTGTATCCTATGACAGTCAAATATCCTATTGTGTATCCTATGACAGTCAAATATCCTATTGTGTAATTGTTTACTATAGCGTTATATTTTTTCATTACCTTTAAAAGGTGAGCGCCCGGGGTGCACCGCACCCCTTGCACCCCCTGGTAAAGACGGCCCTGTATATGTCTGAATCGGGCGATCTAAATCATATGACATATTGTATTAGCTTTGTAATGTACCCTGTTCAAATGCGATAATAAATAAGTAGGGAGGAACTTACATTTTATTCCGAGATCTTTTGGCTTTCATATTTTTATAATGCGTACAAAACTTTCTTTTCCCTGGCATGCCACTCAAATTCAATCAGTCCTGCGAAAAAAATAGCCTATGTTACTCAGTGATAATGTAGCTTTCGAATGATAAAAGAATTATTAAAATCAGTCCAGTACTTTTTGAGTTTATTCGTTACATACAAAAATCCAAATCTTTCCTCTTTATAATACCTATTAGTGTAGATATTGTATTTTTTACGATTTATATCTAGTTCCATCATGGTTTTCTTTCAGACATTCATTATATCGATACTTTCTACTAACTGAAAATAAATTAATTATAAAAATGTTATACTTACAGTTTTTTACAAAAAACACAAATTCACAATACGTAATTCTGCTGTCTGCAGCCGACAAGCGTGGTGTCGCGTTCACTTACAGAAAGGAACTGCCGCTGCAGACCACCGAGATTGCACGAATGAAACGAACGTTTTATCCCATACATTTGTGTATGAAAAATTTACCTTAAAATATATCTAGATTTTAGGGCTTTAAAAGAGGAAGTCTTTGTTTGTAAAGGTATAAAAAGAAGTATACAGCTATACTTATTGGTTTCTTCAGTGTTCAAAAAGTGTTTCTTTTTATCAATTTGTGTTGATTTATGGGGTTAAATCTGAAAAATACGAAGTCATGTTTTTGCATTTTTACTCAATTTTGTGCGTTTGTTGACGTTTATTATATAACAACTATTAGGTTTAAGAGTTTAATATAAGCATGAACATACTTATTGGTCTTTGATTGTAATATATACAAATTATCATTGATATCAATCATATGTAAATAGGTTAAATATGAAAAATCGTAACACTCTTTTCGGTGATTTTCACGATCTACACCCTTAATGTTTTTATTATAAATTCAAGGAACTTTTCGAGGAAATATTTTCTGTTACACTTTTTGCGACTAGGGTCGATTTAGGTAAGTATCGGATGATATTTCGCTATTGAAATGCGGAAGCAGTAAAACATTCGCTGCATACAAATGTGATCAAAACGAAATGCCTTGTATCGGGAAATCGACATAACCACAAAACTTACATATTGAAACAGACGTCATCAAAGATCTAAAGTTACAGAATAAGGGCGATAAGATCGGGATAAGAATCGTCGCAGCCTATATATAGGTCTTTTTACTCATGTCAGCACTGACTTTGGCACAAAATTCCTTAGGCATCCTGCTGTACAAAACCGTGGTAAGATCAGTTGCCAAGTTTCGTGTTTAAAGGAAAAAGCGTTTTTACAAGTAACAAAGAGTTGAATCAACAATAAACCTGAAATTGTAACTCTTATCTTAAATTTGAAAATTCTGGACGACATGGCATTTTCAATAGGTAACTATAATTTATGACCGTCGCCCAGTTTCAAGTACCTAGTTCCCATGAAACTACACCTGTCCTTAATCTGTTAATGATACATCCAAATATGTAGTTTTAATGTAAACAATAGATCGTAACGTCTGTAATTCTCTAACGTTGAAATATAGGACACGCCGATATAAATGTAGAAGGCGCTACGTAGGTAGGTATATACTGTATGTACAGTTTGTATATATAGTTTATATTAACAGAGTTTTGGTATCCCATCTGCAGCCCATTACTCACAGCCGCATTAAGGCAAAAACAGACTACGCTTACATGACGCTACGTAGGTGCGTTACGAGACGGCGGCGATTCAAACACATCCGCACTTTGCGTACGTCACGTGAAGTCGCGAATTTTTGTTATAGAAAAAAGAGTAAGCTAACATCAATCCAGAATAACCAACAGTACGTGCGTTTCCATACAAATGTATAGAAATTAATGCGTTCGGATCGCAGTCACGTAATATATAGTACGTAACATTAGATCAGTCTGTTTCCAACTTTACCCCGTCGCGAACACACTACACTCACACAACCGCAAATATCTTACCTTCCTGATTTGACTGTAATCAGTCGATTAGTCATTATCTATAGGTGCTGCGTTCATTTTCACTTTTATTTATAAGTATATAAGTCCATCCTTTTTTAACATAAGGATAAAGTCCCCACTCAGGGCCAGCGGATAACACACGACACAGTGTGCTTTTGATGATCGCTGGCGAACCACGTTTCCTAAATACAAGTACTGCTGTATTGTGCTAAACTGTAATTAATTAATTAAATATTAAAGTGATCGAATGAATTATGTGGTAAAGAAGTGGTGTCACACAAGCAATAACAGTTCACCAATCGAGATACATGTTCGCCTCAAAATCCGCGGCGCCCCGTACTGGTAATCCGTCAGGAGCTCCCCCTCCACAGCAACCTATCATGACTCCCGATAAGTAAGTGTTAAGCTATCATTTGGAAGAATATCGTAAGCGACAAAGCACAAGAAAATTATAATGACTTAAGTAGCTTGGAAGTAACTAAAAAAAGTACTTTTTTAAAATGTAATTGTCGCTTACGATGTTCTTCCTGAAAAGGCTCGATTTGTTCCTTGATCGAGTATTTCTCCGCAACTTTTTACAAATATTTAATTTATTTTATTAGCTACATATGATATGTGTATTCATTCACAAAAATTGAAAAAAACAATGTAATTTCATTTCTTATTATTAATTTTAATAGAAACTATAATAATTGCATTACGATTTTGTGACAGAAAATTTATTTTTGGATGTTTAAAATTACAGTGGCAAAGTTCATAGTTGATATGAAATCGAACTTTTAGCGAATTCTGTTAAAATAAGAGTTTTAAATTATTTAAGATTTTATTTTAAATATTGATTAATAAATTCGCAATGGTAAGTAGCAATTGTGAGTCTGCGGACGTGGCACGTGGTAGGTTCTTGAGGAATGATAATTTGCATTCGTTATTTTTGATTGATGTTACCATGTATCGCCTTTAGTGGCATGATGAGAAGAGCGGAAGGTCATGTGTGGTAACAGGCGTTGAGGGAAGCCAGGTGTCCGCTGGAAAGCCTTATATATTCAGTAAGTCAGTGCAGGGTAGTGACCGGGCGCCCTATAGTTGCAATGAGTGTATTCGTGAACGCAGTTTAAAAAACATGAATTCCGAATCGTGGCACAACGGGAATTCCCCGGACCTGCATGTTTACTATTTTTTTGAAGTAGTTTGTGGTACATAAGTCCTTTTTGCAATATATTTTTACTATCATGCATGTAATTTAATATTTAGCTCTAAATGAGTTCCTGCGCAATATTGTCATGGATCGTTGTATACAATGCACGTACTTAATGTTAATTTCCAGCCATATGCAAAATATAACAGCTATTGTTCAGGGTATGTTCTTGCCTACGTACTGTAGATATGTGTACCGTGTACCCAATACTCCAATGTTGGCTGTAGTTTGAAGTTTTTATTCAACAATACTTTATGGGTAAAGAAAATCATATGTCATTTCAATTACAGTTCAACATTGAACCTTAAGCTGTAGGTACGTATAAAGTCGTTTATTAGCTTAAAACTCATTGAAACTACCTAAAATTTGCTTTGAAAAAGGCAGGCAAATTTGAAGTCAAAACCGCATCTTTGCCTATCTCTGTAGATAAATAAGTTTACACAACAACGATGTTGACACTTGACACCCATTTAAGATTAATTTCTGTTCCATGTTGGACTTTACTACGACTGTATTTAAGTTTTTTTTTGGAAAGGTAGGTAAAGTTGAATAAGCTTCCGTAAGATTTACATATAAAAGTGAAGAATGGTAGGTATAGGGTATCACAATGGTAGGTATCACAAGGTAAAAAAAACAATGTGTATCATATTAATGCAGTGGCATTTTTCTTTGTGATATTTGTGATTTAGTATTTATAAAAATTGCTTATTTTTATTTGTTTTTTTTTATAAATGAATTAATGAATGATTTCTTTATGAAATGAATCAGCTTCGTAAACAGTGTAAGGTGACATTAACCGTTTGCTGTACCAGCAAACATTACTGTGACGGAACTTTTGGTTGAATTAATTACGCGCTCTGGATGTTTAGTTCCTCTTTTAAATATGGCTTTACCAGGATCGTCGCTGAGATTTGTTTCATCAAAATTCAGTATATTACTGGGAGGAATGTATTCAAGAGATTTTTCCAGTATTTTGTAAATATCGATCATCTCTGTATTTTTGTATAGTTTTGTAGGTATATGTTTTGTATAGCGCGCTGAGTAAAGTGACGGAAAAGTGC
The DNA here is from genome assembly GCA_914767545.1 of Sesia apiformis. Taxonomy (NCBI): domain Eukaryota; kingdom Metazoa; phylum Arthropoda; class Insecta; order Lepidoptera; family Sesiidae; genus Sesia; species Sesia apiformis. The sequence goes on from OU611964.1 coordinate 3,557,490, forward strand.
GTGCCCAACGTTCGCCTGGCATTTTACCCGTGAAAATGTCTAGTCTGCCATTCCTGTCCAAATAATTACCTATACACAACAATTCGCAAGACCCCTCCAATTTACATCTCACTTCCAAAACCCATATGTTCAATCAACTGAACAATAGTCCTGGGTGCGAGTGTCTTAATCAAATGTGAAGTCAAAATATGATCTCCCAGAAAAGAGCTTTGTGTCAAAGTTGGAGAATCACAGAGTATGTGAATTGGTTTTTTTAACTCTCCATGACAGAATCTGCAACCTGAAGTTTCTGACAGTGTCGTTCGGTGAAGATGCTTCCTTAGTAATCCTCAGTGTAGACTGACCCAGCAGGGTCCTTGTGAGAATCCTGACTTGATTTTTACTTAAAGACAGAACCTCAATAGTATTTTTTTGCGAATATTCATTTATTAGCTCCTTGGCATGCTTCAAACCCTGGGATGTATTTCGACATCTGTTTACTGTGGTTTATTGCCGAAGTTTTTAATGTGGACCGAAGCATAGCTAACAATGATGTCATTACTTCCAACAGGATTATAATAGGACAGAAACCAAGGTGGATCACACGTAAGAAAACCATGTAAAGTTCCGGTAATTCCCCTACGGATAAACACGCGGCGCTTTCGTCACGCACCGTTCGCATGATTTACAGATAGATCGATGCATAGTTCACGTTCGGTTGCTAATGGTCTAACTAAATGTAATATTTTTGATTGGCTTATAGGTCATTAGTGTTATTACTTTATTAGATAATAATAATTAATTTCTGTAAAATAGGATTAAGATTTGCATTAAATTATCCAGTTCATTCAGTTCTACGGTCATTTATTTCCTGTATAAAAAGCACTTCGAGATCAACGTGTTAATTTAATATACAATATTCTAATGAAAAATAGAATTATTTTAGGGAATAAATCTGATTTCTGCTTGAATAAATAAATTTTCTGTTCTATCTAATATTTCGTAGTGCTTATTACTCAGTGCAGGGCAAGCTTTTGCGTTATTTCAGTGACACGTATAAAATTTTAAATATGAAGAAGTTCTAGCACGTTGTAGATATCACTTTGGATTTACAATAAAAAAATATATATCGACTATATTCAGGAAAAATATTTTAGGATTAAAATTATAATGATAATTCACAGCGAAAACAAAATCATTAAACTTTTAAGGCGGCTCTAAATTAACATCACGAAGGCGCGGCGAGACTGCACGCCACGAGAACCTCTCTCTAGTCTCTACACGAAATCAGCGAAAACCATCCACATTTGCGTTCACGGCAGAAGAATTTGGAAAAATAGGGACGGAAAGGATGGGATGGGAATGGGTTCTGGCTCATACCTATACTTAGATTTATCTATATTTAATGTATGTACTTAATTGAGGTGTTGTGATAACGAATACATATATTTCCTTTAATCTTTATTTTCTATTTCTACCCTCGGCGGAACGAAAATGGTATTTGGGATAAGAGAATGTGTCTTTGTGTATCTACCTCTTTCTAAACATTTTTCTCTGAAACGGCTGGACCGATTTTGAATCGGTTTATTATAAACGTTTAATCTTGGAGCATGTTTGGGAATGGGAGTTGTGGTTTTAATTCACCAGGGGGCGCTACTGTACCAAGTTGTAAATTGTTTATAATTTCTAAGCGAATGTACTTATTCTTTTTACAGATTGGACGTGCATGTCATAAAACAGCGATGGAATGAACTCGAAATTCTTTACAATGGCAATATGTCATACCTCAGTTCGAGCTACATTATAAGCCGCTCCGCAGAATTTCAGATCAAACTCGCCAACGTTGAACAATTACTGCGCGGCATATCATCGAAATCCTATTGCATGTTCATTAAATTCTGTAATGTACGCAGAGATGACAAGCTGATCTACGTAATTAAACTTAGAAGTAAAGCTCTTGGAATTAACAAAATATTTAGAAGCGATGACGAATACTGGCGAATAGTCGCCGAGGACATTAGTACATTCACACAAATCGACGTTCGTGTTAAAATGGATTTGGCGCCAACTACCGGCATCTTGGCGAAGTTGCACGAAGACAAACAGATGACAGATCTAGAACTGCGCGCAGAAGATGGTTCAATCGATGTCCACAAGGCAATTGTAGGAGCGTCAAGCGATATTCTGTACAGAATTTTGAACGGGAATATTCACGATGCCCTCGAAGGTTGCGTCAACATTGAATACGCTTCGAAAGACACGCTACAACATATGAAAGACTATATCTATTTAAGCATGCTACCAAGCACAAACACTGCGCTGTTACCACTTTTGTTATTCGCTACCTGTTACATGATAAGTGACTTGGAACAGCGTTGCGTGTACAAACTAATGAGTACTGTGACGTCTAACAATGTTACTGAGATGATAGAGTTTGCAGCCAAGCATAAATTATCGAAACTCACAACAGCACTTCTGGAGCACGTGCAATCTGGCGATATTAACGTGACTCCTGTTATTCATAGGTAGATAAGGTAACTCAAGGTACCTAAAGTATTGGATGAATAATTCTTCAGGCATAGCTCTAAAGAATCATCTATAAAATAATATTAAATAGTATTCTTATAACTATTACAATGCATTTATTTAAGTCGTCTGTAGTAAATACAGTACTCACTACACTAACTATAAATAATGCCGTTCGGTCATCGTAATCGAACGCTGAGATTGTACAATAGAACATATATATGTCGGAATATGGCCATGATATCAAATCAAAAAGTGATGATGGACGCAAGAGCGACGCTTTGAGAGAGAGCCCGAAGTACGCGCGTCCGAGGAACTGTTTTCCATTTTATAACGCCGTATACTTTAACTCGGTATAGTGTAATTGTGTAGAATGATAAGTTAATATAATTTTAGACATTAATTCTGACTATATAGTGTTAAGAATTATTATGTAGGACAATTAAAACATTATTTAGTGACTGTATTCATTCCAATACCTATTAAAACTAAAAGATGTCGGACAATAAACATTCTCGGCCTCCTGTTCCGACACATGGATGTTCCCAAGGGAGGTGGGGGGGGGGGGGGGGGGGGGTAAGTTGCTCCCTCTAGAGATTATTTTTTTAATTACTTATTATTTTTCTTGTATTAAAAAGGTTTTAATAAAAATATTTGTACCAAAATTTAAATCATTAATATGATGAATACGCTTAATATTACGTATTGCAGTGCGATAAGTTTTGGTTTTCATATAAACTTCTATGACACAAAGTTTGGATATAATGACTTCGCTTATTAGGACCTATTTATAGGAAATTATGTCCGGTTATAGTGACCAATGAAAGGGGCAATGTCTTCTTTGCACAACAGTGTTAGAGACTGTTATTACAATCTAAAGAAAAAACAGAAGTAGACAAAGAATATTGATTTCTTATGTACATAAAAAGTAAAGAAATATGTAATGTGCATACATTACAATACATAATTTTATGTTTAGCCGGTTTATATGTTTCTATTTTTGATTAAGTTAAAAAATATTACATGTTCTATAAATACATACATTTGGTAGTAATTTTTCTCTCTATTAAACTAAATACCTAACAATAATAGGAAGTTTTTTATTTTTTAAGATTATGCTTTGTATGACGTTCACTTACTATGACTTATTTGTCATTTGCCTTCGATGTCATTTTATACGGAGTCTACTGCATATTTAAGTATTGTACCTAACGTAATGAACTCTGAAAGTGTTTGTATATTCGGTTCTTTTACTCAATCATGCTGAATGATGATGTAATTATCGGCATTATTTAATTAGTTGTAGCTGCTGTATTTTTTTTTGTAACGAGATGGGAAGTTTACCATAGACAAATGCAGGGCCGTCTTTACCAGGGGGTGCAAGGGATGCGGTGCACCCCGGGCGCTCACCTTTTAAAGGTAATGAAAAAATATAACGCTATAGTAAACAATTACACAATAGGATATTTGACTGTCATAGGATACACAATAGGATATTTGACTGTCATAGGATACACAATAGGATATTTGACTGTCATAGGATACACAATAGGATGTTTGACTGTCTTAGGATACACTCCCGCACCCCGGCGCAGAATAGACTTAAGACGGCCCTGGACAAATGTATATCTGTGAGTTTTCTTCACTTATCCAATTAGTTATCAAAAAGTACTAAGTATATCACTTCTTCATTCGACAGGATAAGAGATTTTTTGTTATAAGAAGAAGGCGGCTGACGAGCATACAGTCCACCTGATGGAACCTAAGTGGATACTGTCGCTCGTGGACACCTGCGATACATGCCAATATTAGAATGACAAACGTTGGCACTTCTCCGCATGCGTTGCCGTCTTTAGAGATTTATGAATAGATTTGGAAAAAGGGTTGCGAAAATGGGAAGTGATAGGATAGGATGGAATAGGTTCTGGCATTCCCACGAGAAACACGTACCGTTGGGAACCATCTATCCGCGGCGGGCGCAACCAATCCAGCTAGTGCGGCACGCTCGTCCAAATTAACATAGGTATCGATAGTAAATCAATAAAAAATAAATGAAAATTTTTTTTTGTTTTATTAATCTAAGTCGGAATCAGTACTGGAGCTATCACAATTTTCACTACTTTCGTCCTCGCTATCTATCACTGTCCTGTCTCCCAATTTTAAGTGCTTTCCATTAATCCATCATTCTTAAATATTGCTCTTCAACAGATATAGCAAGTCTCAAAAATTTTCCCAATCATTTGTATTTACTTGAGAAATTGCATCTTGCTAATAATGTAATTTGTTAAGTATAGGTATATGGCAATAAATGTAGGTATACTTAATGAGACGACAGGTTTCCCTTAAACGCGTTATTTGATGAGATGGGATGGGATGGGATGGAATTGGATAGCTAGGTATGAGGAGTATGGATTATAAATTAATAGAATAAGAAATGAGAGAGATAGAAGAGTGAGAGATTTTTGATAAACTCTCTATAGCCATTATTTTGGTATAAATAGGTATATAGTAAATGTACAAATTAAACAGTTTTAAAGTCTTACTGCAGTGGGCACAGTGGCGTATTTACCCTAGGGCCATAGGGGCCATGGTCCGGGGCAGCAGGTCAGCTTTAGGCGCCTTTCACAATCGTTACCTATCTTTTATTTTATTGCTTTTTGACTTGACTTGCCTGAAGAAATTAAAAAAGCCTATCTAATTCCCATATAAGTGAAGAAAGTTTGAACTGTTTAGCCATCCTTAATATAGAAGCTGACTTAACAGTATCCGATAGTTATGACAGTGTCATTGACGAATTTGTGAAACCAATATGTGCATCGCAAAAAAATGTAAATATTTAATAAATGGTGTTTATTCTTTTGTATGGCCTATTTCATTATTAAAAGATTTTTGCTTTTTTTTCGTTAATTTATGGGGCGGCAAACCTTATAGTCCCAGGGCGCCAAATCTTAAAATACGCCCACTGAGTGGGCAAGCTACTCTTTGTAGTCAGGGTTAAGTGTCCTTCAACCTTTGGGTTAAAGGAATACCGATCGCCAAGGCGTTACTGAGTTCAAATCATCGGCCGGTACCATTGAGTTTGTATTTAAATACTTACCTACGATTTTTTTTAATTATTGCTAGCTAGTCGGTGGAGAAAAACATTGTAGACGATATCTGCATGTTCGAAAATTTAAACAAATATTGAGCATGTGTTTAAACAAATTCGCACTGAGTCAGCGTGGTGGATTATTACCCGAAACCTTCATTAATTACTAGAAGCCTGTGCTATGCAATAGGACGTTACAGTCTAATATCCAGGACAGGTTCAAGATAATTATGTACACGCCCAGGTGCAAAGTCACATGCGGCGCCCTTGGCCCTTGCACTCACTGCCTCCCGATAAAACGTGCGACATATCAAAATTAGGCGAACAGAGAGAGCCTTTTAGGAGCTTTTTCAAGAGTTGTTATTAACAATAATGTACCAGTAGTTTTCAATAATGCCTTTTTATTAAGAAAAAAATTATAGCCCTGGATTTTCAACACAAATTTTCGAAAATAAAAATAAATTTGCTGCCCCACGATATATGGTTTCCAAAGCTTCGGCACCCCAAAATAACTGGCGCCCGGGTGTCGTGCACCCATTGTGCCCATATCTGAGCTGGCCCTGCTGATATTGTATTGTATAAGCCGTTTATCGTATACATATTTTACTCATGATAATATGATCTTTTTGATAAGGAAAGGTGAATATAATCTGTAGATAGCAAAATTGATTAAAACCATAGACGTACCTACAATGTCAATTGTCACAGCGATAGCAAAAATCAGATATTATATTATAAAAGTGTGCGAGTTTTGTGGTAGCTAATGTTCATTTAGGGATGGGGTATGTACTTAAATGAAATATCCGACAAACTTCGATATCGATAAATGAAATTACTGTTAAGATAAAAAATAAAACAAATTATTTATTTATTCATTAATAAATACTTACTGAATGTACATTATCTGAAAATTAAAAGTAAAATAGTCTAGAACAGTAATAATTTTCATCTATGTTCACTCCGGGGATAAAATGAGATTAGATTTCACCCCTTTCAATATTTCATATTTCAATATTTCAGCCAGAGATAAAATTAATATATTTTTATAACAATAAATTTCAAAATTTTAAATGAATGAAATGCATAAAGATCATTAAAATGGTGTTCATTATAATTTGTTGAACAAAATAAGCATTTAGCAATAATTAAAATTAGACTCGTATATTGGGTAATTATTATAAATTTCTGTAAATTACAAAATTTGTAACAGATTAAAACTTCTTCATTACAATTTGTTTAATAAAGTACCGTGCATATAGATATTTATTAATAAGTACATATAGGTATTTATTAAATTTAGACACAAATATTAAGTAATAATTGTTTATGAAACTTAAAATCTGTCACTAGTAATTTAACCTTACATAATTGGATTTATATTCATCCAATTTTAATAAATTTTTGGTCCCTACCGTATTTTATCATAATAAAATGTTGGAAAATGATCCGTCTTCAGCAATAAAATTAGTGGTGGTGACACGGGCATTCATTAAATTTTGTCTATTTAAAAATTTTATGTTTCTTAAAAAGCCGTATTTTCTATTTGTATTTTTGTGCCAAACTACTGTATTTTTCTAATGGCAATACTGTAATTCTTTAAATCTGATGTGGTAACACTGCGTTAAATATGTCAAATATACTAACCTCTTTCCACTTTTGACAATATTTTAACAAAATAATCGAAAATTCCTTCAAAATAGTGACGTTATAAAGAAAATGATTAATTTTATCAGTTCCTAGACTTTCATATAAATGAGAAGAATGTCATCTTTTAGAAAATATATAGGTAAGGAATTGCTCAAAACATTCTCAGACAGTGTATCATCGTAAGTGTTGCATAAATTATAGTCTGTGCTCTAGAATTGTCTAGGATTGTCTATGGTTGTGATTATTAGTCTATGGGTTCTCCCAATAAATGTCTCACGTGCAATGTAACACCGAGTTTTTATTTAAACAATTAACCCAGCAGCCCTGCACATATCTAGCAAATATGTGACAGTGGCGACGAGGATAAAAAGAAAACAGTGAAAGTTTTACGTGTTACGTCCGTAAACTACAAGAAAGATAGTAGAATAATTTCGTCTTGTTACGTCGGACGAAATTTCACAAAATGGCGGCTGCTGGGCTCTCACTGCCTGAGTTTTCAGCTGCAAAATGCACATTTAAGGTGTACAAACAGGTGTTTGAAAATAAAATGAAGATCCACGAGGTGGATGAAACGAAGTGGTCACAATATTTAATCTCGTTTATAGGTTTTGACATGGTCACGTTGCTATCAGAACTCTGTTTCCCGGAAACACCACAGGATAAAACGTATACTGAATTAGTGGAACTTGTTGAAAAACACTTGGAGCCACAGCAATCAGAAATCGCGGAAACATATAAGTTTATGAAACGTGAACAGTTGGCAAACGAGTCAATCTCTGAGTTTGTGGCGGCATTAAAGAAAATGGCACAGACGTGCAACTTTACCACACATTTAGAAAGATGTCTAAGAGATAAATTCGTTCATGGATTAAAGAGTGAAAGCATAGTTAAAAGATTATTTGGTGAAGAAAATTTAACGTTTGCAAAAGCCGTGAAGATAGCAATGAGCATGGAGCTGGCGGAGAAGGGAGCAAAATTAATAACTGCTGGCAGTTCTGGGCAAGAAAGCTCAGACATACACAAAATAAGTAAAAAACAGGTGAACATTAAATGTCATTGCTGCGGGAAGATGGGGCATGTAAAACCCCAATGCAAATTTAAAGAGGAAGAATGTTTTAAATGCCACAAGAAGGGGCATATGGCAAGTGTTTGCAAAGCAAACAGTAACAAAACTTTCAAACCCAAGAGGGTCCATGAAATTACAAATGCTGAAGAATTTTCTGTTATGCAAGTTAGTGAAGTACAATTGAATAGTGAATTTGTGGGTGATAGTTATGATTTGTCTAGTTTATTTCAGAAAACAGAGAGTCAATTAAATATTAACAAAGTGGTATCAATAGATGAGAAGCGTCCAAGTCCTTGGTATATAACTTTAAAAATTAATAATGTAAATATATCATTTGAAATTGATTGTGGATCAGATGTCACGTTAATGCCTGAATCTATGTTCATAGCATCCTTTCCTAATTTAAAATTATTTCCATGTAACCTAAAGCTATCAGGATATGGTGGTAACAATATCACTGTATTGGGTAAGACAAATGTAAATATTAAAATTATAAATGAAAAATACTTAGCAACATTGATTATTGTCAAAGAAGGTAAAAAGCCATTGTTAGGTAGGGATTGGCTGAGTGCTATGAAAATTGATTGGCAAACTTGTATGAAACGGTGCAATTTAATTATTCACCAAGATTCACAAATTAAACTTAACAATTTAGTAGAAAAATATAGGTATATATTTTCAGGGGTTCCAGGCGAAATTCAAGGTACTGTAGGCACTTTAAAATTAAAAGAAGCTAATATTAAACCCATTGCATTTAAACCAAGAAGAATAGCTTATGCTGTAGAAAATTTAGTTAAAAAGGAGCTTGACAAGTTATGTACCGAAGGTAAAATGTATAGAGTGACAAATAAAGAAACAGGCACATGGGCTACACCCATAGTGACCATCATTAAAGGACCTCATAATATAAGAATTTGTGGGGATTACAAGGTAACAATAAATCCATTTTTGGAGGTGCCAAATCATCCAATCCCTGTCATTGAAGACATTTTTGCAAAATTAAATAAAGATGATCAAAATGTTAAAACAGTATTTAGTAAAATTGACTTAAGAAAGGCATATATGAACAGGCGAATGGATGAGGAGGCACAAAAGCTTATGACAATTACCACACCATGGGGGTTGTATAGACCAACGTTCATGATGTTCGGTATGTCACCTGCTCCACAGGAATGGCAAGATTTTATGGATGAACACTTTAATATGCCAAATGTATATTGTTTCATTGACGATATTTTGGTTGCAAGTAGTGATGTGGATTGCCATTTAAAAACTTTAGAGTGTATATTTCAAAAACTAAAAAATTTAAATATTAAAGTAAATAAAGAGAAAACTGTGTTGATGTCCCCACAATTAGAGTATTGCGGGCATGTGATTGATAAGGAAGGCATTCACAAGACACCAGGGCACATCAAGGCCATATTGGAAGCACCACAACCTGAAAATATTAAAGAATTACGTAGTTTCCTTGGCACTATTAATTTTTATCATAAATTTCTAAAGAATGCTGCTGAAAATTTAAAACCTTTATATACATTACTAAAGAATTCAGAAAAATGGGTATGGTCTAAGCAACAAGAACTAGCATATGAATGGGCCAAGAAAGCTATTGTATCAGAGCAAGTATTAATACATTATAATCCAAAGCTACCAGTTGTATTGAGCTGTGACGCTTCCAAGTATGGGTTAGGAGCTTGTTTAGCTCATGAAATTAGGTTAGGTAATAATATTGTTGAACGCCCTATTGCTTTTGCAAGCAGAACACTCACTGAAGCAGAAGTAAAATATTCACAAATAGATAAAGAAGCCTTAGCCATTATATGGGCAGTTAAGAAATTTGATTTGTATTTAAAAGGTAGAACATTTACATTAGTTACTGACCATAAACCACTGATATCTATATTTAATCCAAATAAAACAGCTGGTAGTATATATGCAGATAGAATGACTAGGTGGGCATTAATTTTATGTAATTATAATTATGATATAAAGTACAGGACTTCACAACATAATGCTGCAGCAGATTTTCCATCTAGGTTACCAATTAAAAATAGTAATGAGGAGGATAAAATTAATCTGGAAGGCAACATTAACAGCATTGTGTTGGATAATCCACCTGTAACTTTATCTGAAATTGCCAAACATACTCAGAAAGACCCTAATTTAAGCAAGGTTTGTACTTACCTAAGAGAGGGCTGGCCAAAGTTGATTAATAGAGAGTTATGTAAATTTAAAGGCAAAGAAACTGAGTTATATATAATTAAAGATTGCATATTATGGAGGGATAGAGTAGTTATACCTGACAGTTTAAAGGATAAAGTTTTAACTGAACTGCATTCTGGTCATTTGGGTATTAATAAAATGTTATCTTTAGCTAATAGTTGTTTTTGGTGGCCAAACATCACAAATGATATAAAAACATTAACTAATAATTGTGCAGGTTGTATCCAAAATAGGAACTTACCACCTATCAAACCTATACATAGATGGGAGTGGCCAGAGGAGCCATGGAAACGTATTCATGCTGATTTTGCTGGTCCATTTTTAGGGCATATGTGGTTAATCATTGTAGATGCACACTCAAAATGGCCAGAAGTAGTTAAAATGAACAATATTACCTCCAGCAGTACAATTAAATGTCTACGTAGTATTTTTGCTAGATTTGGTCTACCGGAACAAATGGTGACTGATAATGGTCCACAATGGACATCTGAAGAGTTTAATACTTTTTGTAAGAATAATAATATTAGACACATATGTACTGCACCTTATCACCCAGCCAGCAATGGCTTAGCAGAAAGGGGGGTTCAAACCTTCAAAAGGGCCATGTTAGCATATAAGTTTGATAAAAATTGTTTAGATCATAGTATACAGCATTGGCTATTAGCTTATCGTACAGCACCACATGCCACAACAGGCAAGGCACCATGTGAGTTAATGTTAGGTAGAAAACTCCGTACACGTTTATCTTTAATAAAAAAAGATGTGATTATTCCTCGGCAGTTGATTTGTAAGAAACCTGTAAAGCAATATTTGCCAGGTGATAAAGTACTGATCGCATCATATGATAACTCTCAAAAATGGTTAGATGGTGTTATTGAAAAACCAGTAGGAAATGTTATGTATGATGTGCACACTGACAAAGGCATACTCACCAGGAATGTTACTCAGTGTTTGCCTAACTATAGTGTACCTAATGAAAGTGTATTGGAGCAAGAAAAAGAATCGGAGAAATTAGAAGTAAATAAGCCGTTAATTAACAAAGAAATACCAAGTAACATTGCTAATTCTCCTATTCTAGTGCAGCCAGAAGTGCGTAGAAGTGCACATACTCATAAGCCTGTTCAGAGACTTGATTTGTAGTAATTTAAAAATTTAATAAAAATTAGAAGAGAGGAGTGTTGCATAAATTATAGTCTGTGCTCTAGAATTGTCTAGGATTGTCTATGGTTGTGATTATTAGTCTATGGGTTCTCCCAATAAATGTCTCACGTGCAATGTAACACCGAGTTTTTATTTAAACAATTAACCCAGCAGCCCTGCACATATCTAGCAAATATGTGACAGTAAGTAAATAAAATCTATATATATTTATATTAAAACAAAGGTTATATTAAAATTTATATTGACACTTCACAAATTTAACTCTTATTTTATATAAAAGTTCCAATCAATTCTGCCCAGACCTGTCGTTGATCTTTAAGGCTCTGGACAGAATACAGAACCAGACACTGCAATAAAAAAACGACTGCAAAGCTCTTGTTCCGCATCAAATTTCGCATATATCGCACTAAACAATAGAGTTGTAAACATGTAAATAGATTGCCACAAGAAGTGGTGACTTCCGAGAGGGGATTTTTAAATCTAGAGTAGGTAAATGAATGTCAGAGCAAGATCTATGCATACACCATCATAAGGGGCCATCCATAAATTACGTCACACGAATTTCATGATTTTTGGAATCCCCCCTCATCCTTGTACGTGGTCACATTTGTGTGATCACATAATAATTTGTAAAATTGTATCATTTTATTAATGTTTTATTGCTATTATTGTTATAAAACTGTCTGTAATTGATTCATACATGATACAGATATAGCCACAAACCTTACTGATGAGATGTATCAAGGAGTCTATCATGGATCTAAGAAGCATGAACCTGATTTGGACATAGTTTTGAACCGAAGCTGGGATCGAGGAATGGACAAAATTATTATCACAGGAGGGAGTTTAACAGACAGTAAAAAGGCAATAGATCTATCATTTTCTGATTGTAAGTATTAAGAATAGAAAATTCACTTGGCTAGACCTCAACCTGTACTTATTAAAGGGGTTAGGTATCATGTTAATATACAGTCCATCAGGATCAATTACTCTATGGATGCTGCATGTTAGACCCAATGTGTGGGAAAGCAGTTTCTCAAACTGTCAAAAGTGTAAACAACAAACAGTGTATTAATATAAACTGATAACAGTGAAAATCTGATTATCAACTGTTATCATTGAGTTTTTATCAACATGTGAAGTTGTAGGTGAGAATTGTATGTAAGTAGTTTCATCACATGAGAATCGTATACAGTATTCTCAACTGTTCTGTTCGAACTGTTTGAGGAACTCTCCTTGTATAAATGAGCCTTGTGTGACAATTACTCCAAGAACACATTTCACAATTGTGCTCAACTGAGTTTAAGTAATATAATTAAGGAAACATTTTCCTGCTTGCTGCCTAAACTCAAATATGATCAACCAAGGCACCAAAACTGAAGACCAAGGCATTTAGGATAATACTTTTAGGCAATTAGGATAGTCTCTAAGTTATGTTAATTGTTCACTTCATTCATCTTAGCATTGAGCTCACGAAATTGTGCCAGTTGTAAATAAAATCACTAATCACGACTGCCAATATTATTTCTTCAATCACATGCAATGCAACCAACCCCTTTCACTATCCACTGCTGGATGTGAGCTTTGCCATGCTGGCAAAGCGGGTTGTTGAGTCCACACTTTTACTTGGTGTAGTTCCTCAGCCCTTCAATCACATACAGGATGTATGAGTAAAACATAATGAGGTCCAGGCAACCTCCTATAGCCACAATGACTTTTTAACATTTTTTTGGATGTATCAACAGTTTTCCATTTTGTTTCTGCCAAAAAAAGCTATCTCCAGTTGCATAACCAACCACACATAGGCACATATAATTGAAACCTCACATTTTATTGTAAGGTTGTCGCACTAACCCGCACTGCAGCAATATTTGACACATTACACCCATTTGTGCTAGTAAATAGTAAACACAGTGTGCTAGTAAATAGTAATAGAAAACACAGAACAATAGTAAAGGGTCTTTCAATAAAATATTACTCCCCATTCTGTATCACTTAAGCTGCTATTTTGTGAGCGCTCTATGCCTGTGTTTCAACTGTATAATGTGCTATCCCACACATAATAAGTGTATAAATACCAGAGGTATAAATACATTATTTTTGTGTGAGAAAAGCAGTTCATGCAACTACAAAAAACACTGTAAAAGTTTTTCATGGCTACTTCAAACTACTATAGCAAACTGAACATGAATAAGCTTCCTCCACAAAAATCACCTAAAAACCCTAAAAAAGTGACGATGCAAGACATCCATTGTTACAAACTGTAGAAATGCTTTTATGAATTGTTTACTTATTTTTGGATTCACTCTGGTTTGTTTTGAGGTGACATAACGAGTGACAATTTGCTACATTCATGTTTTGGAATGAGACCTAGATTTTAGCCAGTTGTTTTGTAATGTTTTCAGCTGCAGGGTGCATTCAACTGGCCATATTATCCCTCTTACAGAAGACTACTGTAAAATGTAGTTCATTTCCCACTTTATCCTATTCCCCCAATGTACCTAAGTATATGTTTTGTTAGTGAGAGAGTTATGCCAAAGCTCCCAACCCATCCTCCCCTTTCTTCAAAATTATTTCTAAATCTCCAAAGGTAGACAGTGGTTCTAGGGGTGTGCCAATGTTTGTTATTCTGGATCGGTATTGACACGTATGGTGGATGTCCATGGGCGACAGTATCTACCTACCTATCACCAGGTTGATTGTTCGTCTGCTACCCTACTTTCTATATATTTTTTTATCACAATTAGTAAAACATAGTGATCATTTTTATGAGCTCAAGAGGTATAACACTATAGAGCTAAGCAGCCAGGATTAGGATTGTTGAAGACGAAATACTTGATAAATTGTTTTCTCCGTACGCCATGTACCTTCCAAATCATCTGCTTAAACTCGACGACTGATTGTAGATTTGAGGCATGCATAAAAAATTATGAAAGGCTTTCCTCAAGTATGACTAATTTGAACCAACTCATTATAGTGTGGTAATTTTTTTTTTTTTTACTATATATGACGCACATTTTCAGCAAGATTGTTCTCCACTGTAGGATGTCACCCCACAAGGTGTAAGGAGTTCTTAACAGACCCTGATGCATACCTTAAAGGTTTAAGGGGTCTTGTAGAGAAAAACAAAGACAAAGTAGTTGCTATTGGGGAATGTGGTTTGGACTATGAGAGACTGCAGTTCTGTGAAAAGGATGTGCAACTCAAGTTAGTATTTTTTGATAGATCTACTGCACATCAGTAGTATAATATTGGGCATTCTGTCCCACCTCTCGTTTCGCTCGGGCTCGCGCCCTCTCACTTCACTCCAGATGGGACAGAATGTCTAATATTATACTATTGATTGCAATGAAATGTCTGAATTGTGAACGGTATCTGTGATTATATCTACTAAAACGTGTTCGTCGCATTTGAGTTGTGTACTAAACATATTTTGTATTCACATTCACACTTTCTAACATGTACGCTCGTACTGTTTATCCATTTCAACTCTTAGTCCGGATTGGCTCGTTATTCTCCACCCATACCATTCGCGATCAGATTGACGTCCCGTGCCGTTTGTAGAGCGACACCACGAGTTAATGGGTGACCAGATTGGCTCGAGATAACCTAAAGGTTGAAGATTAACAGGTGAAGTACACAATAAAATGGTTTTTACGTTTCAATCCTCAGTCCTGATTTGGCTAGTTTTCTCCATCCACACCGAGTTCGCGAACCGATTGACGCCACGTGCCATTCATAGAACGACACGAACAAGGTGATAGGTGACCAGATTGGCTCGATATAAACCTAAAGATTGAAACTAGATTAACAGCCTTTTAGTTTTATTCGCTTCCGAGGTTGATTTTTAAAATTAAGCAAATTGAGAGGGGTGGGGGGGGGTGTTATAATTATTTTTGTTAAAACTGTAAATAGGTTTTTATTTGTTTCTTTAATATTATTTTTATAGAATATTAAATACGAATACCTATTCAAATTTTGCAATATTATTGTTCTACAATAAACTTTAGTGTGAAATGTTAGCTATATCATAGCTTGTAATGGAAGCAATCACAAATAAAACTGCAACGTTGCGATCCCACGTTCTGTCCGGACTGCATGTTGAAATATGACATCGGAAAAATACGGAATATGAGTGTTAATGTGTCGTAGTAAAATTAAATTTATGTTATACCACAATTTGCCTGTATTTTCGGTAATCCATTTATAAAGCTTGTTTGATTGCAGTTGTGTATAAATTGTACTTCAAGTTAGTTATTCTATTTTCAAGTTATTCAAGTAGTTTTTGTATCAAAACACAGTGTTATAAAATTTATGTAATTGGTACAGTTTAGGGAGATGAACTCTAATGAATTAGAGTTCATCTCCTAACTCTTTTCTCATCACCGCTTCATGTTTGTTCGGAATACGAAGGTGGCCGATGGATATTATTTCATTAGTATTACTGTAATTAACAATAATATTATATATTACCTTGTAATTAACAATAATATTATACTTAATATTACCTTTCAGGTACTTTGAATTGCAACTTCCACTAAGTAAAGAATACAACTTACCTGTTTTTCTACACTGTCGCGCGGCCGCGGATGATCTAGTAGATATTCTTACAAGGAACCGTGAAAAAATAGTAGGAGGTGTTGTTCACTCCTTTGATGGTACACAAGAGGCATTAGAGAAGATTTTGAGCTTAGGATTGTATATTGGAATTAATGGATGGTAAGTAAAATACTGGTCGTGTGGTGTTGCCCGGCTTTACAATAGTCCCACCCCATCTCTTCCCGTTGTTATTGTGAAAGGCGACTAAGGGAGTCCTCACATTTATCGACGCCGAAACGGCTTGAGCCGACTACATCGGGTGTCGTTGGCGCCGAGCCGATGCGATGCGTACAACGTCAACTACACCCTTATGCCGTTGACATTAAGTTTTCTGACCGGCTCAAGCCGTTTCTGCGTCGATAAATGTGGGGACTCCCTAAGAAATAACAAAGCCGCTACCACAAGCCCCGAGGAACTACAAAACCTCTAAGAGTGAACTCGCCGGCCCGTTTGGCCAGGGTGCCGTTTTAAGGGCATACATCTCTCACACACGCACAAGACAATGTGCAGTGGAGGACATTCTTTTTTTTCTTTGGCCTTTTATATTGCCTGTTTTATCTACAGCATAGTTTCTCTACTTTTTTTGTAGCGAATAAAAGTCTAAAAATAAAATACTAACTAATAATACTAATAATATACCTCCACGACCATACTAATAATAATTATAAATAAGTCCTAACATTGTTTTTACCGTTTAATATTTGTATGTACTTGTATCAGCCTCAATTAAATGTCCCACTGCAGTGCACAGGCCTCACCTAGTAAATCACTGGTGGGTTTCGGGCCGTAATCCACCACTCGGGTGCTTTGCGTATTGATACACATACTCTATTTTTTTTATTATTTCTGGAACATGGGGGTTTCTTTACGATGTTTCCCACCCGCCGCCGAGTTAGTGCCCTATGGTCTGAAGAGTTTAACTTACGATAACACAAATGTGAGTCGAGTATAGAGTATATATCACTAAAATTAATAAAAGTTTATTTCCCAACTGTGACCCTGGGGGTCGCAACCACCAGGTTGCGAAACTATGATCTATAGGAATAAAGAAAGCAGATGTAGTTTAATGAGTAAATGTGTCTTTCAGTTCACTTAGGACTCGAGAGAACCTCGATGTAGCATCAAAGATACCTCGAGACAGGTTGATGATTGAAACAGACTGTCCCTGGTGTGAAGTAAAACCTACTCACCCTGGCTACAGCCATGTGACCACAAAGTTTGCTACTGTGAAGAAAGAAAAGTACAACCTGGGATCAGACCAGCAGGTCAAAGGGAGGAATGAGCCCGTGAATATCGTGTAAGTCACATGTAGATTTTTAACATAATTACACAGGTTCATGGAGGTATGATAGTGTTGCTTCAGAGTGGTGTCGGCTGGCATTACGATACCACCACCCCATTTCTTGCCGTAGTGTCATAAAAAGCGACTAAGGGTCAATAAAGCCACTGCCACAAGCCCTGAGGAACTACATCACCTCTGAAAGAGTGGACTCGCGAACCCGCTTGGGCAGCGTGGCGTTTTAAAGCCAGCGTTAGGAATCACTCATGCACGAAACAATATGAGGCCCGTGTACAGCAGTGGACGAAAAAGGAGCTGGTTAATGTATAAAATTTGTGTATGTATATTTAATAATATGTACTTCGGCCCAGTAAGTGACTCGATATATTTGTTTTTGGACTGTTAATTAAAGTTATTTTCTATTTTGACAGACAAGTTTTGGAGATACTGGCCGCAATACGAAAGGAAAACATAGACGAATTAACTGAAGCTATTTACAACAACACCAGTAGATTGTTCTTTAGTAAATAATTGAATGTTAAATAAGTATAATTTGTTTGCATTTAAACCAATTTTCAATAAAACTGTTTATAGAAATTACTTTGTTTTATTATGAATAACAAAGGGACACTATTATCGGTATGGACTTCTGAAGCCTCATACAGGCGGTGTCCAATTTTTTACCACAGCTGCTCATAATTCGGAATTCATTAACACAGTATGTTCTATGTTATTTGGGAAAGTATACACTTTTTGGGCTTTGTATTTAGTAAATTTGTATGAAAATTTCCCGGTGGCACCGAAAAATAAATTTGCAAAAAAGTTTATACAATTTGTATGTCAATAAACTCAGTCGTTTCATTCGGATATACCCTTAATTTTAATTACATAATTATCTAAAAAAAGCAAATGCTGTATTGTCACAAATCAGGTTAATCATAAACAGAAGACGGTTGCAAATTAAACACATAATAAATTACTAACAATATTTTATTATTATAATTCATAAAACCTCATACAACACATAATCTATCCTGAATCACTACACGACACTTGACAATTTCCAAAATAATTCCTTTATTTACATTTAACACAGCTCCACTTTGTATTTTTGACTTATTATAGACAAAGTATAAATATTGTTAGGAGCTGATAATAATAGTATTTTACATTGTCTGATTTACTGTTATAACATAATTTAGTTTTGATGTATACTTCGTTCCAATCCAATTTATCAAAAATGTAAACAAATATGAGGGCCTAAGGTGACTGACAAGGTCGTATTTTTATTAAATACTAAGATGATAATCGTTTACATATGTATAATTTGATTGATCGAGAGGCAAGTTTGCAATAGATTTAAACCAAAATGTTGATATATTTCATTGATTTGGTGTTGTTTTCGGCAAATTGGACTGCAATGGACTATAACTAATATTATTTCGTTATTGTATTTGAAATAATTCATTGACGTAACAAGTTCATAGACAATGTGAAATAATGCATAGCTTTCTTTCCAAAAAAATTTTTTTCTTTTATACAATATTAAATTGATTTTTAAATTAAAAACAGTGTCAATGAGCTAAGTAATTCTCCATAGGAGAGGACCTTTTAAAATTCAAAATAAATGACACACTACTTTTGAATATGTATGTAGGGTCGCAAATGATTAAATAAACTCATAAACATAATTAAATAAATAGAACACAATTTGTAAAAAAACTTAAGAACCTTCACTGACATTGGAGATTTTATTAATTTTGTGCTAAAATATTACATCTCACACAATTGTACAATATATACATTGAAATTACCATCTGTCTTACTGAAGCTGAACAAGGTGTGTACAAACTTGATACGTTACAAGTAAATAGTGAACATTATAGTGTAACATTTTACTGTATACTAAAGTAATATTCGAGAGAATTACAAATAAATACTAACCAGTCAACCTTTTATTGTTTGTCTATTGTTTGGTCGGCTGCAGGAATCATAACGCCACCATATTAGCTAAGCATTACCATGTAATATAACGCTCCAGCGATTAACACATTACCAAGAAAATACTGAGCAATTACTGTAGTTCAAGTATTACAATGTAATAATTCCAAGTAATGATAAATTACACTTGTAGTTTGTAGCACTTGTACACTTACACATTTCACTACATACTAACATTTCATTTGTAATATTACATATTACTTAAGTAAGTATTATTGTAATATTCTAGTGAAACATAACAAATGATGTTACAAATAAATAGTGCACATTGTCACGTGGTGTCAAGTGAATCCTCAGATTGTAAATTTTATTTTATGTATTTAGTTTGATAACGGGTTAACGCTAAAGAATGCCCGATGTTCTGTTACAAATGAATTTTCTAAGTAGTACACACCGTTAGATTATTTTTCCAAAAAAAATTAGGCCTAATGGGCCTAAGTTACTCTGTAAATGTCTTAACACTAAGTTTCAACACACTATACTAACGCTAAAAATAAAACAGATAGTTACATCACAACTGTCCATGATCATACATACATATATAACTATATTATAAAACAATATTTGGATAAGTAAAATAATATTTGGATGAAAAACGTTAGGTAACTATTACTATGTTAAAAAAATCCTTCAAATTACAATTTAAATGCATAAGGGAATGTGTTTTTTTTCCAAATAATACTAGTACATTATACAAATTGTCATGACACGTTAGTTAAAAAAAAAGATAGTCTTGATATGATTTCTTATTGCATTTCTTTACTTTGATGCAGTTTTGAAAATGAAAGGTATTCCTTGTCGTAATAGTTATAAATTATTGTACTCGATTTAAAAAGGGCAGCTGTTGAATGTTTAATAAGAAAAGAGGCAGTTTATACGAGGGTTGAGTTCCAAGTTTTATATTTTAACAACTAATCGATTTACATATGGTATTTTGGGTTAGGAATCATTATTAACATTGAGTACATATCTCGCAATAAGTACAGAATGTGTTCGAACTTTCCCGAGGCTTGAAATGAAGGAGTATGTTAATGATTCTAAGTTCAATGACATGAAAATTTTACAAATATTTCTTTACAAAATTCATTTTTTTTGCCAAGATTTTAATATAAACTTGCTAAATCCAGAGCTCAAAATTATGGGCATAGTTTTAGACTTCGGGAATACATTAGATACATTCTGTATATGAACACTTTGATTGTTATATCAGTCTGTAAGATTTAAGATTGTAGTTAAATCAATTAACTTTATTCTTCATGTCATTTTCAGCATTATAATAGGGGACTTGAAATACAATTTAAATTGTTAACGAATCATATGAGAATGCTAAAATATGGCTAAAATAACTTCAACTAATCATTATTGCCATTTCAGCGGCATACTCTATTTATTCATGGGACGCATGAGACAAAAGGTAAATAATATGGGGTCTAACTAGGGTCTGTCTAACATATAGGGCCTATATTATAGCCTATAACATGCAAGTTTAACCCCAGGAAAATGCAAGTGATAGGAATTAAGTTCTGCCTTTTTTATTTACCTTTTATCTCATGCTATAATGAATACGGTATAATCATGATTCAAATTAACAGCCTCATTGAACACAGATTTTAAACATAACAATAAATTTTACATTTAAGTGGTCCTCAGTCACAATTTAATTTTGAAAATGATTGTTCACTTACGTGATAAACTTGGAACACACCCCTCCAGCTGTGATAGTGTTAGTATATCACACTACAATTTGTGATCACTTCAAGGTATCTCCGAGTACATGTTCACTTGTTCTCTGAACCAGTGGAAATATGACGAGACGTGGGTTTTGGTCACGTTGAGTGCACTTTGAGTTTTGTTTTGGAGAATTTCTGGAGCCCATTCACCGCTGAAAATCGAAATAATTATTATTTATTTAATTATTTTAAATTATCACTAAATGCCTACATTTTTTTTTTTTATAGCAAAGAGGGCGGACGAGCAAGCGGTCTCACGTGATGGTAAGTGTTACCGCCGCCCAAGTAAAGTTTCATGTTACACTACCCTATTCACACCTTTGTTGAAGAGCCCTATGTTATAGTTCAGTCGAAAAATCTTAGTCTTGTGAATAGCTATGAAAAATGAGTGGAGGGAGGATGTGATAATTTATGTAAACCCATTTACTGTTTAAAATTAAATAACTTTCATTGCATCTCCTGATGACCTTATTTGCTCAACTTGAAGGGCTTTATCCTCAAGGCATTAATGCCCGCCTTTTGTACAACAATATACCATAGCTGTCCTAAATTAAAATAAATATCACAACCAATACTTACACAAACACCTTAGTCTTCAAATACTCTGCTGTAAGCTGGTAGTAATCATTTGAATACTTCTTTACAGTCGCAAATCCAGTGGCTGTGTAATTTTGCACATTATCTACCAATCCCGGAGCATACTCCTCTATAGTTGCAATGACCACTGGAATCTTCTCTATGACATAGCCCTTGATATTTTCATAAAGAATACCAGTTTTCTTCACAGCTACAGTGAATGCATCTTTGGAGAGTTGTCCGTAGGGTTTCGCGATTTCTGTCGCTTGTATGTAGTATATAGGAGCATTGGATTCAACCCAAATGTAGCCGCGAGCTGATGTTGATAATGTCTTTTGCCAGGCGCGCTGGCTTTGCTCTAGTAGACCTACATCGTTTAGTAATCGACCTGTCGCACTCTCTGTAAAGTTACATGTGTAACTCATGTATAAATAAGGTTTGTATTTAAACGAGCATACAAAAATACTATTGTATATGAGCAGCACATACAATCTCAAGATTATTGTCATCAGAGAACCTAAACCTAACCCACCTGTAAATTTGTTCTCATTGATTTGCTGCTCATTCAGTATTTTCTGTTGCTCATTTTATTATTTATCTATAAATAATAATAACAATAATCATTGTAGGATCGTCACAGTCTCAGTACCAATTACTTATGAAATGGGGGTAGCCACAGAAAAAGGTTAATATTGTGGAGTGAAGTATCTCTTGGTACAGTCGGATCACTAATACAAAAGAAGACAATAACAGGTTGCAGGTGGCATGAAAATGGGATGAGTTAGGAAAATCTACAAAGAAATTAATCATATTCTTAGCGTAGGGTAAGCATAGATAAATTAATCTTATCATGACATGAGTCCATTCATATTATTATCTCATTATACTTAAAAAAGATGTATAAATACTTTGACTAACTGCTATTTTACGAATTATTTTCAAATAATGTAATTGATTTTATTCATTTTTTCGATTCATTCTTTTAGTATGTATGTATCAGGATTTAACGTCCCACTACACGGCACAGGCCTCCCCTAGTAAATCACTGACCCCACAGTATTAGTGAATAAAGAAAAATATTCCTCCATAAAGAAAAAAATATTCCACAGAATAAATTTGAAATATTCCATTCCTTTATTATAAGAATACAATATTACAAAGTTAAAAGATAAATAATAAATTATCAATCTGCACTCAATAGTTAAGGGCATCATGTTACATTATAAGTCCTATCCAAATAAACATAAATGTTAATTGATACTTGTAACAGTCTTATCAGTATCACCAAAACAGTGTATTGGTTAATATTATAAACAAATTTGAGATAAGAGTATAAAGTGTAATAAATAATAATAAATAAATCATTTTGTAATGTATGTAATAACTTTGTTTCTTATCTGTGGTACAAGGAGTAGTTTATCTTTAAATTAATGAATGTTTACATCCTTTTTTAATATGTACTTTTATATTTATATTAATTTTAGTATGTACAAAACCATATTTAGATTTAATGATAAAATTATATTTTAAGGTTTAAAGTAATGTAAACAATCTTTTATACCTTGCCTAAAATGAGTAGGTATCTAATTAAATTACATTAAAAAATTGCGTGCACAATTGAAGATTGTAATAAATATAAAAAAAAATAGAAATAATGACACACTCCTAAATCTCATTATGTAGGCATACCATCGGACATCCGGAGCATAGCGCCGTCCGCCATTTTTGACAGATGTGACTGATGTTGGCATGTATCGTGTTTGACCATCAGAGATAGAATCCACTTACCACTTGCGGACTATGGATTGTCTAGTTATCTGACAATTTCTTGGTATAAGTGTTATTAATATGCCCTTCCAGACTATATAGCTTGTTTGGAAGCGCTAGAACCCGCCTGCGGTACGCTAGACGAAGCGGGGGAAGGGAGAACGGCGTAACAGTTCTACACGTAACAAACTGTATCGAACTTGAGATATCAATTCTTTATTTTCAAGAATAAATTATGAATTTTATATAGATATACTTATGTTGTATTGTATGTGCTGTGTGTATTGTTTACTTAGTACCAACTATATAAATTCATTAAAGAGAGAGTTGGGTACGTAAGGAAAAAGGTTAAAGCATAATTAAATATATATAAATAGATAAATGGAATAAACACGTCACATATAACATTGACAAACAACTTCTGGGACAAGTTTACTTAAGTTGGTAAGACAGATAAATACTGTGCTGTCTTTATCAGCTCTCTTTTTTTCAGAATTATTCGTAAACCTTATACACAATACTTTTAACTTCTCATGTTATCGCTAGACTATCATGAGATATTTTGTCTCGCATGTATCTAACCTAGTGTGCGGTAGAAGTAATACGTGTTATGGCGTCAGTGTTTGACGGCCGACTGTATTCCTATGTTATTCCTATCCGCGGCCCCACCTCGCTGCGCAGCTACCTCAGGCGGGTTCTAGCGCTACTAAACAAGCTATACCCTTATGCTATAACCTTAGCTATAAGCTATTAGCTATAACCTTCTTCTCATAATAAATAAAGGGTTAGCAAGTTTATATAATTGTAATAAATAAGAAACTTACTTGAGAAGTTACCACCGACTCTTGACACATCAAATGCTACCAATCCAACCGTTGCCAGCAGCAGGAAGAAGCTAGCCCAAAGCCAAGGGAACCTTCTAGTACTCGTCATCCTGTCTAGAATATCCTGTAATAGACAGAATAAATTAATAATAGTTTTTGATATCAGCCTATAAATTCCTATAATCACTAGAGGTTTCTGAGCCATTATTCACAAGCGGGCCCCATTTAGATTGGCAGATACACATTTTCCAGACTTTTATTAATTCTTCATAATGTTTCCTTCACCTCTGATATAGTGAGTTTTGAACTCCGATATTAAGCAGAAACTGTAGTACGGACCCAGGCTTTGAACTCACATTTTCACAAATGATAGTAGATACCCCAGACTGCCACTGCTCTTGTTTAATAATTGTTTATTGAGCCACAAATTGGGAGACAGATTAGATCACCTACTGTGCAAAAGGTCCACATTCGGATCCCCGGTGGAACATTCATTTGTTTAGTGACAATTTGACTTAAGCACCATTTTAGAAAATTTCATAATATACATAATAATTAGGGTTCATAAAAATCCGATATTTATAATAAATATCAAAATATCCAATATCATGTGTATATAAGAGATGCAAATTTCCTGCTGGAAGTAGTTGATTAAAACCAAGTTTGATTAAACTTCGTTTAAGCTTATTTATTATAAAAGAAAACAAAACAAACAGTCTTTGAGATTAATAATCAGTCTTATTAATCAACATTCAACTAAATTGTAATTATAATCTTTAGTGTTGGATCATTGGCAGTGGCCACTAATTAAAATAATTAAATAATTAAGATTGTAGTTTTTTGGATCTGCCAAAATTCTAGCTTCGACAATTAATATCAATTGCTATATATCAATATAAACATCAATTGATATATATTGTGATATGTATCAATTGAAATATATCATGATATATAGCGAACCCTGAATAAATTGCAAAACACCTGATTGCAATCTAAAAAACCTTTATCTATTTTTAATAACTGAAAACAGAAACATTGTGGGTCTGATTGAAAACTTTGTATTTTGGAATTTGTTCCTTCGAAAAGATCAGATTTAACCCCATACATGTATGTGTTATCTGTAAAAGTATGGAAAACATACAATGGCTTTGAATATGGATTAATGTAGGCAATAAATAATAAAGTTTAATAATGACAAAGGTAAAACATTTAAAATATACATACAGTATGGTAATCTTAATATAAGTGTACCTATAACCATGAGCATGGACATTCTATAAGCAAGATTGCAAAGATTGTCAAGGTGATGGATACTCTTGTAAATTATAACAGTAATTTCTAAATATTAATTTATATTTTCTATTGTTTTACTATCATTAACTCCTTACCATTAGCATACAAAATATATTTTTAACAATTATAAAAAAACAAATTATAGAGTACTGCTGTAAGTATGAAAAATGAAAAAGTATGGAAACATATATGGGACATGTTAATTATATCTCGGACGCATACATCCTGTTGACAATAACAATGTATTTCTGTAGTTTAGGGCTGATTAGATTATAGATTTTTTATAATTACTTCCTTAGCAAGTATAAAGACCGATTGTACAGTTAAATTTGTAGCTCTAGCAGTAAAGAGTACCTATATCAAAATACAACGGCACTTGAAAGAAAACTTTACGAAAATGTCCAGGTGTTCAATATAGAAATTATTAGTTCATTTCACTTTACCAAAGGTCATAGATAAACGTGTCACTTTCAAAAAGATTTATAAAACATTTCACTCGAAGAACGTGTACAGAAAACTGCCTTTTAGTAGTCTTTTCTACACTTATTCACGATCTATGAAATATAAAATGAACGTTACTATTACCTCGTCACTTTACAGGTAATACACTACACATTTGAATAAATGCTTCTATAGCCACCTCACAGTGAATAACGGATATTATAAAAGAGACTACAGTTATTTTGCGCTTTCTTTTTCTAATAGAAGTCGTTTTTCTAGTTTCATTCAACAATACGTATGCCTTGCGCGTAAAAATTACGCCTTGAATGTATCCATCCGCCCTCGGGAAAAAAATATATTCACAAATATTACAGATGTCATAAATTGTATTACAAATATAGAGTTATTATAATTCTCGATATTTACCTAGATTCGGTAAAATCCGTTGAACAAATTTTTATTATCGAGAAATTACGAGTTAAAATTTTTAACAAACAATGTCGACGGCAGAGACGGCAATGTTACAAGCAAAAACGATTTTTTTTTACTATAAATAAGTTCTGGATACAGACTTATTACGGGAATTCTTTTTAATATAATTTATTTTGACACTGGCATAGCAATTGGTTCACAGAAATAGATGCATCTAATATAGGCCGCGATCTAAAACGTGCGATTTTAGGTTTTACAGTATAAAAATGGTGCATTACTGTCTTAAAAAAACAAACGTCAATTTTTTTTTACTATTGGTATTTTGTAAGTAGGAATAGTTATTATCGTTTAAAACACGAGAAAAAATGGTGCAGCTTCATAATAATTCTCTTTTTATAGCTTCATAAATAGCTTTTATTCAACTTCATGCAATATTTTATTGACTTCTTAATTAATCTGACCAAAAAGATATGGCATAAAAAACATACTTTCATAAAAAATATTTTCTCAAACAGAAAATTTGATGTTTTAACAATACGAATTACAATAAATATACACTTTAGGTATGTTTATTTTGTATTAGGTGCTTAACTATGAAATGACCGATTTTATTACTGGCCACTGAGTTTCGATATCTTCTATTCTAATTCGAATTTCAAAATAAAACTAAATGCATCTAAATATTAGATTCTAATAGCTACAATATTCTTATTTCAAAATCGGTATTTCATTTGTTTCACTGTAGCTAAATTTTGTTCATGTGATTGTCTTGAAAATAAATTGATAATTAGTGCTATTTTTGAATATGAGTTTCGTCGCGGCACCAACGCATGTCAGACAGCTCACAATATCAATAGTGTGTATGACCAAACACCACAAACGATCGCACCGTGCATCGACGGTTTGAATGCTGCCGTTCTGGAAATTTTGATCTTAAGGATGAGTCCCATGGACAACCTATGACCAAAGTTAATAACGATGAATTAAAGGCTATAGTGGAAGCAGATCCATCTCAAGGTACAGCTGGGTTGGCAGCATGGTTTGATGTTAGCGATAAAACAGTCTTGGATCATCTGCGTCAAATTGGCAAATTAAATAATCTCTAAAAACGGGTACTGTATGAACTGAACGAACGTCAACGACAACAACACGAAGTGTGTAGTGTTATTGTCACAAAAGCAAAAGGAATTTTGGATCGCATTGTAGCTTGTGATGAGAAATGGATCCTGTACTATAACTGCAAACGTTTGTATCAGTGGCTAGATCCAGGAGTTGCAGCACAATAATAACTAAGAAAAAGCTACTGGTATCAATTTGGTGGTCCTGTGCCGGTATTGTCCACTACAGTTACTTGCGAGCCGACCAAACGATTGATGCAGATGTGTACTATAAGGAGCTGCAGACAACGGAAAAGCTGGCAACAAAGCAACCAAGTTTGGTCAATCGCTCATCTACACTTCTTCATGACAATTGCCCACCCCTCACACTTCCCATACGGCAGTTTTAAAACTTCAAGAGTTTGACCTGGAGACTCTCCCTCACCCACCATACTCACCTGACTCTGCCCCGACAGATTTCCATTTCTTTCGAAACATGGACAATTTTTGCAAGGAAAAAAATTCGATTCTGAAATAGCTGTGATTTTAGGGCTTTTGAAGAATTCATTGATACCCACCCGTCCACCTGACTTTTACAGGAGTGGCATCAATCAACTGCCCGTAAGGTGGCGAAAGTGTGTATATGGCCGTATGGGTCAATATTTCGACTAACATAAAAAATATTTTTATGACAAAAAAAAATCAGTTTCTCATACAAATCGGTATTTCATAAGTAAGCACCAAATAATTCTCGTAAATGTCTAACAGCTTATATATTTAAGTATGTAGTTACATTTTGGGTAGGTGCTCGGCTGTGAAGTGGATGAATTTAAATGGGTCTGAATGCGAATGTGCACACCTTATTTATTTTACTGGACGAGTAAACATACGCGTTGAGACCGGTTTAAATAGATAAATATGTGTGAAGTGATTAGCCAAAACGAAAATAAAAAAGTAAACAAACGCCTTTGTTTATTTATTTATACGCGTTTAAAGACGCCTAAGACACTAAAATATTATGATATAAACTTTAATATTATATATCTCTTTAGTAAATTAAATATTTTTGTGTGGAATTTCTTCATCAAATACCGAAAGCGGAATGTCAGTAGGTAACGTCCTTGAATATTTTAGATATTGGCAACCCTGATAGAAAGTTGAAACTATGCATGGTGTATATTATGTGAGATAAGTACATAAACTAAATAGAATTATCATTTAGTTTTGTGAACAAAGCTTGACTGTAGTAGTTGGGTGGCCACTGATTTGCCACGGGTACTGATAACTCCATTTCCGTAGCTACAAACTGTTCTTCATTTTACTCCGAAACTAAACTAAATAACTATTATTTCTTATGTATTAAAAAACCTAAATTATTTCTTATATAAACCTGTAAAAAATTTAGAGGTAAATTATTTTCGTCAACTATTTTGCCGACCGTACCATATCGTTCATATCGTTTCTTTATTGGCGCAAGTTAGGTATATTATTATAACTTTAATATGTTCATATACACTCTGGATTTGAGAATACATACTAGGTATTATATTTATATTATACAAGCACTAGGGTAGCCACATTAGTCTAATAGTATTCTATGTTGAGTAGCTCTCAAATTCTTTAATTAATGTGTTTTAAAATTTGACTCTTTTAATGAACCTGTCCTCATCTGCTTCAAAAAAACATGATTTCTGCTAAAAACATGAAATTTGGATTAAAAAAACATCGGGCTTCTTTCGTACTCTTTGTCATTGTCTAATATACCACACGTTTGCAATTTTTTTTACTCAACAGTTTGACAACCTTGTGTAACATATGAAAGATAACATAACATTGTTTTTAAGTTTGCAAAAAAAGTTAAGTTTAAAGTTAAGTCTTGAAACAAAAGTTGTTAGTTAGTTGATTAAGAAAGTTGATTTCACCTGTATAACTCGATTTCAACAAAAGTAACACTTTAGTAACTTTAGCTTTCCATTTACTATTATGTATCTATGTATTTATATAGAGAAATTATTTCTTTATTGCATCATCTACCTCTATTCGTCTACGGATAGTCCTTACCACCCAAAGGTCATCTGAACGAAATCACTTTAGCAATAAGGCCGCCGGTTGTACTTCTAATTACTTGTATATTGTGTTTCTCTTCTATACATTTTGGTGTATTAAAGTATTATCTATGTTTTATTTTTCCACTAACCTGGCATATCTTGTTCGCTTTGACGACAGCCTCATCCTTTTTCTTCCCTTTCAGAGCATTGCCGCTCATCTCCTTGTACAGAGTAATGGTTTTCTTCAATGACTTCGGCTTCAGTTTCGGGCTAACTTGCACCCAATTCTTGTCTAATTGAAGGAATCAGTACAAAATTTTTATTGGCATGCTACAATCCACAGCGCTTAAAGGGTGCGAGACTATATAAGAAGGTCCTATTAAAACAGTGTAAAATATTCTAGTATGTCATTCACTGGGTTATAGTTAAAAAAAAAAGCTTAGACCTGGAAAAAAAATCTGGTAGTTAAAATTATTTTATAAAGTTTAGTATACAAAGTATACAGCATAAAATATCCACGTGTGCAATGGTGGACATCTATCACTATTCTACTGTGCATGCTCAAAAGCTCTTTCGATGCTCTTAACCCCTTGCGCAACCTCATTTAGACAATTTTCTCTCTGAGACCCGCAATGCACTATGATTTTACACTGTGACGCTTGCTTATCGCAGTTTATAGTCCATTTCCCTAGTCCATTTCCCTCGGCACATTGTTTTATATACACATGACACGCAACACTGTTACTTGTTCATGCACTGTCGTGTTATGCATTGTTCTGTCGTATATAGATTGAAATATTATAAATCGTTATAAAGAATGTAGCTAGGCATTGGCTTTTATAAACTGTAATGTTCCCTTCCTTGTTATATCTTCCCTATTATAATCTTCCCTTATTTAAATAAATAAAATAAAAATAAATTTTACACTGTTTTTGTAGGACCTTATATATTTATAAATTATAAGACTTACCAATATAGTCCAGTAATGTCGCAGACTGTTTACTGCACTTGTGGAACAGTTGCTTCCATGTCTCATTACACGAATCGTCTTTATCCAAGCAATCAATTAGACTTTCTACTAGCACTTTATTGTAAGCGTCCAAATTGGTGCCGCTGAGGTATTGGTTAGGCATCTTCTTGATAATTTGGTTAAAGGTCACTTGTAATTTACTACCACTTCTATTGAAATATATATCCTGAAAATTTTGTCAAGTTATACCGTTGTATAAAATTGAGTGTTAAGCTCTAACTCTTGAGAGCTAATGAACCATTAAGACTTAACCGTTAAACGCTCATGAGCGTTAGAAACGTATCGTACAAGTGATCTTCGAGTGTAAGCGACATTGTCGCGATATCCCACGGCATTTATCTCAGGAGATGTCCACCGGCATCGCCACGACGCGACGTCTCCTAAGACAAAATGTAACGATATCGCTCGCTCATCTCATCACCTACGATCGAAAATCGCCTGTGTAATACAGCTCTTATAGTTTAAGTTTGAAATGTTTGATGGTCTTACACACTTGAGGTTAAAAGCTCAAGTCTAAAACGGTTAAGGTTAATTAGCGCTGACTTAGCGGTTGGAATAAAAGTCTAAAATGGAATAAATAAAAATAAAATGGAATATCATAATGGAATAAAAGAAACTCCTCATTCTATTATAATCTTGACACCCCATTCTCCTTCAAGAAGGATTAAAAGGATTAATATGACGTCCAATTATGCCACCCTATTCCCCATTTTCCCAAATGGGAAATTAATCTTTAATTCTGGACTAATTTTAGCATGTCTCTCGGATTGTCCACGTATAACAATAGCCACTTACGAAGTGAACCTTGTGCTCATCTGGCACCTTCTTTTTATAAAAATAAATAAAATGTTAATATATATTTATATATTGTTACCATATCTGCATTATATTACATGAAATACATATTTTGATAATATTTATAAAAACATTGTTTGCGCAATTGTTGTACAGCCTTTTATCTTAACTACACTCACCTTATATTTACTTAATTGCTTTATAAGGTCACTTGATAAATCTTTAGACAGGCTATTCTTTTTATTGTTCACCAAGTCGAACATAGCCAAAAGTTGCTCCTGGCTGATCTTTGTGCTATCCGATTTTGCATGTCTTTCTAACAGATTGGACAAGTACAAAACTATGTATTTGGAGTAATTCTTTAAATCTATTATAGGAAGGAAGAGTTCTTGCCAAGCTGAAACAAAATTTTACATATTAAACATTGTTTTATGCCAATTTTCACATTATCTGAGAAAAGGACCTTATTGTCGGTTTCAGTTTCTCAGATATTGAGACTAATAATAATAAACCCTCCTTATTGCTTACAAATGGTTATTACATGTGCACATATCTTTAAAAGACACAATAGGCGACCTTATCGCCAAGGCAATCTCTTCCAGGCAACCTTGGGATAGAGATAAATAAAAATGATATAGGTAGTTTTTTTTTATAGAGAAGAGGGCGGAGAAGCAAGCGGTCCCACGTGATGGTAAGTGTTACCGCCGCTCATGGACACCTGCAACACCAGGGGGCATGCGTGAGCGTCGCCGACCTTGCAAAATCCTATTCACAGTTTTCTTGAAGAACCCCATATCGTAGTTTAATGGGAAGGCAAAATGATTGAAATTTACACAGAAATATGTTTCATATATACCGACTATATCAGTAATAAATAACTACAGTATAGTATATACTTATAGTAATAAATAACTTAATAATAAGACTGAAATCTTACTTCTTTATATTATAAAAACATGCTCTAAAATCTGACATGTTAGAGTACATGTCTATTTAAACAGAATCTTGAAATAACGACATTATAAGTTCGAAAATCTTAACCAAAATCAATAAGTCCCTTTATTCTATTGTCTTGTGCAAAGTGATGTATGGCCTTAAAACGCTCCGCTGGTCAAGCAGGTCCACTGTTTTAGAGGTAGTGTGGTGTCTCAGGGTAGTGGCTTTGTTATCCCTTACGACATCCACGGAGAGAGATGGGATGGAGCGATCCCAAAGCCGGCCGACATCACACGGCCGATTTTAATAACTTAGGGAAAATAAGATTGCAACAAATAACTGTGAACTGAAAAATAAATTTGATCAATTTTATCGTAAAAACCTTGAGTGGGTGATTTATTTTTACGTTTGCTGATAACAACTTGACAGGTGAAAGATGAGCTTTACTATCTATAAGTGCTACACTATTTTCTTAGTTTGTGATAAATACGAACATTTTGATCACCCAATCACATGAGTAATTATTTACAGACTAATAACGACCTAATACTAATTTCATTATAGTAAACAACTTCTGCTTTCTAATTTGATACTGGTTCTGCCGCGCGCGCGCCGAGTTGTTGTTTGTTGTGTTGTTTTCATACCCGTAGTTATTATATTATATGTAAACGATGTAATGTAGTGAATCGTAAGCAATGTTACCTAAACTATTATAAATTGTATAAGTACACAAAATTAACCTAGAATAAAATATTTTTAACTACATCGCGGGCAAACCGATATTCGTTTTTTTTTATAGACAAGTGGGCGGACTAGCAAGCGGTCCCACGTGATGGTAAATGTTACCGCCGCCCATGGAATCCTATTCTCAGCTTTCTTGAAGAACCCCATATTGTAGCTTAATGGAAAGACCTCTTGAGGCAGTTAATTCTACAGCCTACGGGTTCGCGATATAAAATAATTTTTGGACCGAACAATGCGCGACACCTCCGTATCGAGGAATTGCGTATGGACCGCACTTCTGTGACGCGAGGTGCGGTTTTGTGATGTTTATCCAAATATCAAATATTAATATTAAGGTTATAAAATTATAAAATTTGAGAACCGGAAAGAAAAGAAAATCAGATAAAAATAAATGTTTTAAAAAACCAAATTTATTATTGAATTACCATAAGACTGAAGAATTTCAATTATAATTTACATTACATAGATGCAAAATAACACAAAAAAATTAAACATTTCTTTTACCCGGTATTAAACAAATTATAATTATTATTATATATCTTTTTTTACTTAAGTGTATATTTATTGGAAAAATATCTTACCTTTCATACCAACAGCAAAGTCACTGAGGCCACCTTGGCCGAAAGCCCACAGCAATGAGAGGCAGATGGGAGGTCTATTCTGATAAGAGTTCCTGAGACTAGAGTATTTGACTACAGAAGCTATGCAGAAGTCGGGATAATCTTGAGCTAAAAGTTGCAGAAGGATCCTGTGCCCATTTACATTTTGACCTGAGATAAATGGAAAATAAATAAATAAAGGTGTTTATACATTGCTATATGTTGGGTGAGGAGTGTGCACACTGCAATCCCACAGCTGCTGCCTAACTAGCAAAATGACATTTGTGATATAGTGCATTCCAAATGATATTAAAGACATATTGAAGTATCCATTGTGATAACTAGTAGTTTGTTGCAATGGCACAGTTACAAAGAAATTATAACACTAAATTGTAACTTGTAACAGCCACAATTTCACAACTATATCACTAAATTGCAATGTAACTGCTCCAAATTATGTTTGGACAAACATGTACTTATATAAACTAATTCTTTACTAAGTTTTGCTAGTTGGGTGGGCACACAACTGGCCAAGTTATCCCTCTCTCATAGATGACTACCATAATACTTTCGGGAGTACAATAAAGTGGGAAATGCAGTACATTATTACTGCATTTCCCACTTTATTGTACTCCCGAAAGGAATGAGATATGGCAGAGTCCATTCACATTCCAACCCCCCCCCCCCCCCCCCACCCTTTCACCATATCAATTCCTAAATCTCTAAAGGTAGGGAGCACATCCAGGAAGTGACAACGTTTGTTATTCTCGACTGCATGTCCAACTTTCCTGTCGATTCCTCCATTCTATAAAAAGGGACTTCAACAAGTCTCTAGATTCAAATCTGATTTTCTAATGAAATTAAAATTTGTTAATTTTTTTTTAAATATCATTTCCTTTTTTAGTTGTCAAATAAGCTAATATCAAGTACAGTTAATTACTGTATACTTACCTCTACTCATATCATTAGCTAAAGCAGTGAATGTAACATCAAAGAACAACTGTGTGTTCGCCTTGCCGGCATCTTTAAAAACATTTTCCAAAGATTTTTTTATTTCGTTCGGTAACACAGACGATGGATAAAATTTAGGATAATTTGCAAATGTTGGATCATCTACATTAATTTGAGTCTTAGAATTGAGGAAGTTCGCAACTTCTTTCAACCAAACCAGTGGTGCGTTTGAGAAACGGACTTTATTTGTTGCAATTATATTAGCCAGTTCTGTTGGATCAATCTGAAAAGTAAAATGAAGTAGGTTAATCCATTAGCAGTGTTCACAGGGATGCACACAGATAGATTTGATGCTATCTGGTGCAAAACATCCACCTAATTGTTGAGTAGAGTGTAAGGCAGTGGTGGCAGCATTCTGATTGTAAATAGGTTTCATAGTCCACTAATGTAGAAGTTAAGCAATCATTTCAAATGGTCTACCTAACAAAATGTAAAAATTAGTAACTCATCCATTACACAAGAAGACAAGATGCAGAATAGTTTAAACAGTGATAAAATAATAACTAAATGCCTTAAGTAGCAAAAGTTCAAATTGCAAAATGTATTTTATGTAACAAAGTCCATGTCAAAAATAAATGAAAGGTTTGGTAGAACCTTATTATTGGAACTCCTTGTAGGTTTTTTTTAGAAAGAAGGTAGCAGATGAGCAGATAATCCGACTGGTGGTAAGTAGATACTGACATTCAAAGAAATCTGCAAAGCATGTAATAACTTGGATATATGTAGGTTCTGGGAAAAGAAATTTGAGTTTACCATAAAAAAAAACTTGATTGTTGAATGAAAGTATTTGAACTTTCTATTTATTCACATTTTTGAAATTATGCTAAAATAATAAAATACATTTTGCTATTTAGAGAAAGGACATTTTAAAATTTTTGGTAGGAGTAGAGTGCAAGCTCCAGTCCAACAGCCGCTGGGCATACTCGACTGGCCATGTTACCCGTCTCTCACAGATGAGTACCTTGAAATGTCCTGCATTTCCTACTGCTATGTATTTCTCCAATGTATGTATGTTTTGATGGTAAGTGAGATATGCCAAAGCCCATTTGCATTCAATCATATCCTTATTTTCCCAGCCCTATCTCCCAATCCATTTGTTAATCTGCAAAAGCAGGCAGAGCATCTGGGGGCTTAGCAATGTTTGACATTCTGGACTGATGTTGGCATGTATCGCGGATGTCTATGGAAGATAGTATCCACTTACCATCAGGTGGACTGTATGCCCGTCTGCCTCCATGTTCTATATAAAAAATTACATTCTTGTTGCGTCACCTAGATCATTGTGCTCTATATACATAATTCTATATAGAGGGAAAATTAATTGACAGGATCAAATCCTTTTTGAATAGTACTAATAAAGGTTAAGTTTTTAGTATTACTAATAACTATACAGATTAGTGCTGTCTTAATAAATAAATTCTTCTTATTATAATGAAAATATGAGAAAAGTAAAGCTAGAAATGTACAAGGTAGCACACTTGTGCCATTTTCACTGCATATTGCTTAAGAAAATTACACAGCTGGTTTTTACAAAAAATATATTCTTACTGCTTGCAAAGCTCCTTCGAGAGTTTTGGGAGGTTTAGGCTTAGGAGGTTCTGCTTTCTTTTCTTGTTTCTTTCCTTTCTTCTCGCTTTCTTTCTTTTTATTCTCCTTTGAAGGTTTCTTATCATCAACAATCTCCATACCCGGGTAAAAAGATTTTATTTGAGAATGGGACACTGTAAAGAAATACCAGAGGCCGCATATCAAATAACATACGTTCCATATATATATAAAGGATCAAAAATATAAAATCCAGTGATCCTGTTACTCACCAACATCCTGCAACTTAGGACCATTTTTCGATGGTTTCTTCTCATCTTTAGTATTTTTCACTTTACCATTTTGCGACTTCTTATTTTTTCCAACAACTTCCCATTGACCACTAGACATAATGAAAGTATTTTCGCGAGTATTTCTAGTATTCAATTTGCGATAATATTAAAATAATTTTGTAAATATTGGTGAAAGCGATAAGTTACACGTCAAACTAAAGATAGCCTATATAAAAAAACAAAAACGTCAGTAGAAAGTGAAAACCAGTCTTCTTATTGGCTAATAAATTCCAATTGGTCAAAACGTGGCAGAACAGTGGAACAACACACAAGGTTGTGTTCCAAAACGTATTTAATTCGCTATTGTTTTAACTTTACATGCTTGTTTGTTTAGGTCAAATCTTGCAAGTTGATTTTAACCCACTTCTTTAACATTAACTTGTACTTGAAACTTTTCACATTTATATAAAACCGATGACAATACAATAATCTCGAGCTGAGCCGCCATCGCACACAGGCGCCAAATACTCGGGGGCGCCGCGAGGCGCCCTGAGTGATGGGCGTCGTTAGCATTGGTCTGTAACCTATTTAGGTGAAGGAAATCTCCAAAATCAAATCCAAAATTAAAAGAATTAAGTAGGTATATGCGTTACTGGAAACTTATAGGTTAAGAAGTTTCTGCAACTTAGAACACTAAAAAAGAGTAAATAAATGAAAACTTAGGTAATTACTTTTTAGAAAACAAGAATTAATTATAATATACTAAAATGAAAAAGCATTTAAATCACAAATATTAACATAATGGGGCTCAATTAGGTACATCAAATAATAGTACAAATACTTCCATGTTTATTTTCTTAATTTTAATGCATTTTAATAATAGCTTGTATTTAAAAGTTTTTTCATTATTACTATATTAATAAAGAAAGAGACGCACCACGTGTGAAAATTTTTGAATATATTCGAACAGCCGGCATTATTCCGTAAGCATTTATAGTCCAGTTAACATAGGAAGAGCTCTGACAGTTCTATATATAATTCATTTTATGTAAATACCGTTCCTTTCTTAAGTCAAGTCATAACATGATACAATAAATAGAAAGAAAATATTCTCAAAGGACTATAAAGTTGTAAAATGATTTTTACGACATGTTAAAGATTTATGTTAGAATTTATGTCAGCTGTCAGAGCTCTTCTTAAATTAACCGGACTCTATTACATTTTGTTTGGTTTTAAATGTTATGTTGACACTGAAAATAAAAAAAGTCAACAATTTTTATGCACAATCAAAAAGTTTAATAAAAAGAAACATGAAACATATCGTTGTTACGGTTTCAAATCGACCAATTCAGCTTTGTATTTGACGCCATTCACGCATACTACACTACAAAAATAAAATACAAAGATGCTTAGATTGTGAAAACAGAATTTCGTACGTATTGGAACAAGGCCTTGAAAGTGACATTACATTGACTCTTTAGACAAATGACAGAACAAGGAAGACAACACTTCCCAGTAGACAGTTACTTACAGATTTTGTACTTTATATGTACTTGTTTCCTGTATTTCTTCTTGGCAAGACGGAATTGTTGTGACTTCGCATTGGTTTTTGTCAATTTATTATAAACGAAAAAACGTTCATTGAGTGAAACGATAGTTTGTATTGCTTTGACTTTGAACAGTGACTATGGAGGAGAAACTGATACTGGACGATGTGTCGAACTCTTTGAAAGAAAGGGTCTTTTTCGCAGCCAGAGATGGAATGTCCTTAACCCTTTATGCTTTGTTATATGAAAAAAGTACACATGAAATTGATGAGATATTGAACAGTGTAAGTAACTTTTTTATAAAATGTTAATGCAAAGTTTTCGTTTCCGTGCTAATGTCATCTGTCTAAAATCTCGTTCAGTCACGTTATTTTCTATTTTTATCGTTTAAATCAGACAGTGTATTGCCTTTTGCGCGTTGTGTGCGAATGCTTGTGCGTTATTAAATTATTTTTGTGCGCCGTCATACGTGAATTTGCGTCGTATCAGTTTATTACAGTTAGATAACCTTGATAACACGTAACGTAGAATGTGTAGAGGTTAGCGCTATTTCCAATTGGCACTGCTAAGATTTTCTTCTGACTTTATCTATATACAGGTAAATGTCATGTCAATGAACTTGAGATCAAGAACATTGTAAATACAAATATCTACATATGGTTCATATATGTCAATGTACCATCAGTATTTTGTAAATATGTCACATGAAATGGAGATATCGTGTTTTATTTTTGGATTTTATTAAAATTTGTTATTGGTTCCCTTGTATGTAATGCTTCTGGCTGCTCAGCAAGAGGTCCCAGGTTTTAATTCCAGTTTAAAGAAAATTGGTTTATGATTTGAGTTTATGTTCATTTTTGTGTCTAAACTTCAATATTGTGCTAGTCTGTGATAGTAAATGCTAAACAACATTAGAGTTATTTAAGTAGGAAATTATTTGTCTAAATGGAATAAATATATTAATGAATAGAGACAAATATATTCCATAAAAAGGGTCATATGGTTTTGTATACATTTTTCTTTATTTCCTGATTAATAATCATTTGTTCCTTATTATTTTGGTGACAAAGAAAATAGTTTAATCAGAAATGTTAGTCACCTATTTAAATTAGTTGCAGTCTAACTCAACATTATTATACAATGAGTAAGCACTAATATTTAAATGTTGCTATTACACACTTCATTTGTAAAATAATATGATTAACAGAAATGATAAAAATAAATAATGTGAGGAATGATAGCAATGATATTGGTATCAGCCTTATAATACTGATATCTCCCTGCTTGGCATTATCATTCCCAAGTAATAATATGGGAGTTTAGGGCCATAATCCACCATTCAGTCCTAGTAAGGATTAGCCTTTATTTGTTTAACATCTGAAGGCAATACAGGGGGCCCAATAAACAAGAAAAGGCTTAATATAGCATACTGTGAAGGACTCTGGAGGAAGCTATTGCTAAAAGGAAAACTGATGAGGAGACTGTGACACAGACCTAATAAATTGTTAAAAATGCTTCCTAAAATCAGTTATTAAAAAATTATCTAATTTGTTTAACACCAACACATTTTTTTTTATTTTTTACTTTATATTTTAAAATTGTTTATGCTGTATGAACATACTTTTATATCTCCTAGTCAATAAATATTCAAATAATTAAAAATAATATAATGCCACAGTCAGTGACCCACACACTAAAATTCCCCATGCTCCACAGATACTTATTCAAACACAAACACTCCACCCAGGTCTGAACAAATATTTGTATTTAATCAAATGAATGTCCATCCGGGAATTAAACATGGGGACTTTTTGCAGAGCAAGTACAGATCCTGGCATATAACTTGAACACAATTAGTCATAATGAGGGGTCAGTTAACACATGTTTATGTATGCTGTCCCACAAAATAATTTGCACAGATTTTTTTACAGTTTATTTTTATCTTGTATTCTCATAAGGTCTGAAATAAACATTTTCTGAACAAAAACTTAATTAAGTTACAAAATAATTTTAATCATAATGGAAAGAATGAATTTTACAATGAAATCTTAATTATTACGTAATGAAAATAAAACTTATTAGTCCAGAGGATTACCTCCGATCGCCATTAGGCGATACTCCTTCCATTAAGTTGTTGTGTCGATGTGGCCAGCAGAAGTGGCACTGGCGCTGGCAGTTGGTACATCATGATCACCTACATCGTCATCATTGCCATCATCATAATCAGTGTCACTAGAGCCATCATCATCAGCAAAAATAATAAATTCTTTTATAAAAAACTAATAAAACTATGACAGAACTATGTCGTTATTCTTCTATATTACCACCACGCATGAGTAATAGAGATAGCAATAGCAACCCTCACTGCATCTCCACTTCACATGTTTTCAAGTTCATTCACATCTCACAATTAAGAGGGAACATACGGTATTTCTCGACATGGAGAAGGCGTTCGACTGCGTTTGGCATTGCGATCTTATTTACATGATCGCTTCCATCTCAACGCCCAGAAGAATAACCAAAGTAGTCGCCCTAGAGGACCTCCGCTTTCAAGTGGTGGTGGAGGATGCAATATCCTCCTTACAGGTCTTGGAAGCTGGAGTGTCCCAAGGCAGTTGTGTGTCTCCGATCTGCTATGTCTCGTTCACCGCCGACATCCCCACGGTGGCGGGGGTGTTTCTTGCCCTGTACACTGACGATGCAGCGTACTACACTTAATCTATGAACGACGCCCACGCCCTGGCTCTCCAACGGTGAACGTCGGGAAGACTCGAGCGATGCTGCCCGGAGGCACGCTTCGCGTGCCACCGCCAATTCAATTACAAGGCTAGGAATGGTCGCCCAAAGTTAAATACCTAGGGGTGACTATCGCCCAAAGACTCATGAAGCGCCAAGTAAAGAACGTGGTCGCCGGAGTTAGAGTCGTGCGAAACCTGCTGCGTCCAGTGCTCTCGTCTCTCCTCCCTCTGCGTGCGAAGCTCGGTCTATAAGACCTATATTAGATCCCGCCTCACATACGCTGCGCCAGCGTGGTACGCCTAGGCGAAAGAAAATAACAGAAAGCCGATTCGCGCCCAACAATCGCTCTCCCTGCGTACCCTAGTCGGCGCACCTCGTTATGTGGAGAATGCGACCATTGCGAGGAACCGGTGGACTTGATCGCGGGGGCGGCGTGAGGAACGGATGGACACCAGGGCCTTACGATGTCCACCCAAAGACGTGCCGGTAATAGCAGAGAACGAAACCTCTACAGTGGGCAATAGCCCAGGAACCGATACTCCGCTCCCTCATATAGGGGAGGGCGTGATATAGTCTCGACATTGCGTATTTTTTTTAATTGTTGAAATAAGCCAAGAAACATTTCGGTAAACTATAGTCAACTATGGTATTGGACCGATAGATCCCAACATTAGTTTGGGAAAGTAGAGAAACATGTTTCTATGTAGAGATGTGCTTTATATTTGTTAATAATGATGATTTTAATTCAGAATGTACACAAATGTTACTTTATTACCACACCACCGGCCTGTGTCTTATCATTATCACTGCTGGATGGTAGGCCTCTTCTACAGCTTGATCTTTTATTGATAAACCAGCTGTTGCCCACAGCTTCGCTGGTTTAATTGTCGCGTGGTATTTAGCACAGGGTTAAATTTAGGTTATCTAGTGACTACAGAAATAGGAATCCCGCGTAGAGGAACTCCGTTGACTTTATGATGCCATTCTTAGTAATTAAAAAAATATTTATTTCAATTCTTCAAGACAGTATGAAACTACTGTCTATGTTACATATTTCTAGCTTCAGTGGTTTCCGCTCTGCTGGAAATGTCAGTCGGTTACAAGATAGAATAATGTTAATAAACAAATCAGCAAATAATTGCAGTCTTGTTTATTATTATTCTATATAAAACTATTGTGATGTAAGAGGATTTCTTTAAAATATTTTTGTTTACCATAATTATAATAATATGTATTTTAAATAGATAATTCATGACAAATACAGGCAATGATAGCAATAAATGACAATTGATTTGGCTATACAATGCAACCAGCCCTTTCAATATCCACTGCTGGACATGGGGGCCTTCTCATGCACACTGACTCGTGTATGAGGGATGTAAAGCCTGAAAACGCCAACCTGACCAGGCGGGTTGGCGAGTCCACTCTATTAGAGATGGTGTAGTTTCTCAGGACTTGTGGTAGCCGCTTTGTTCTCCCTTAGTCGCCGCGACACGACACCCACGGGAGGAGATGGGGTGGTGCTATTTTATAGTCGGCCCACACCACACAATTTGGCCTGTTCCATCTATCCCTACCGGCCAATCCCTACTGTTAAGGGAATAATGGATTTTTTTTTCATCAGTGGGGATGGGTCGATAGGGATAGATGGAACAGGCGCACGATTTGACTATAAGCAAAATTAATTAAAATTTTATTTATGTAATTAATGGTGGTTGGATGAGAAGAGTTGAAGATTGTGTATGGTCGCTCTCCGCGGGAGAGGCCTAATCCGGCAGTAGAGAGACATAGGCTGATGGTATAGTAACACTATCGGTGAACTGTGAACAAGATTCTACAAGGT
Organism: Sesia apiformis; assembly: GCA_914767545.1. NCBI lineage: Eukaryota > Metazoa > Arthropoda > Insecta > Lepidoptera > Sesiidae > Sesia > Sesia apiformis. The sequence continues at coordinate 3,600,328 of OU611964.1, forward strand.
CAGTAGCACACCCATATGCCTGTAGTGCTGTGGGTGTCCACGGTAGGTGGTGACAACTTACCATCATGTGGCCCGCCTGCTCGTCTGCCATCTCTTCTATAAAGAAAATGTTGATTTAGATATTAACATAATTTTGAAATAATTTTAATAATTGTCATCGATTGAATTAATCGGACGATAAATCCCACCCCTTCCGGTCCACAGGGATTGTGATCATAGTACGGATTGTACATTGAAAATTATTAATTGTCGATATTTAATTTACACTCATGACATGAAATACAGTGCCGCATCACGCCTTGTAGAGGCTCTAAGGCAATGCAAGTATTGAGGTGAGGCCCTCTTCTCACTTCCCAATTTACAAAAACAGATTTTTTTTGCAATGATTTCAGTGGTAGTTTCTAACTAATATTGTGACAAAATGGGATTTAAAAAGGACACACATAATTGCAAGCCATCTAAATTTGTGTTTAGTAACATGTACTGAAAAAAATAAAATAAAAAAAAATCTTGTTAGAAAAATCGTATAAAATTATCCAAACATACACCACAAGACATTAATCTCGTTCATTTGGAACTTTTAATTAAAGCAATCTACGACAATATTAAATTACTTCAATAATCGTAAAAAGCATGTTTATTTTTTTTTCGGGCAACAAGGCTCTTAAAAACTGTGGGGCCCATAGTCGGCTCTCTACTCTGCCTATTTCATAATCCGACACTAATGTATGCGGGTATTATAGGGTTTGCGGCAGACGAGCACACAATCCACCTGGTGGTATGTGGATACTGTCGCTCATGGACATTCGCGATTCATGCCAACATCAGTCCAGAATAACAAACTTTTGCATGCCTTAGGATGTGCTGCCTACTTTCGAAGATTTAAGAATAGATTGGCAGAAAGAGAGATGGGATTGGGCTCTTTTCATATGGACTGGCATATCTCACTCAGTAGCGAAACATATTCGTACGTACATAGGGGAAATAGAATAAAGTGGGAAATGCAGTATCTACATTTCGTGGCAGTTTTCTGTGAGAGAGGGGTAACTGCGCCTAGCGACTGCGATCGCACCGAGCATCCTGCCCCCCCTCCCCCCTTCCCCTTAATAAACTACAAAATACCAAAAAAAAAACTCCAAAAATACGCAACGACTTAGTTGAAGATTTTGTTTTCTTTATAGAACAGATGGCAGTTGGCAGACGAATGGCCGCGCTACATGATGGTAAGTGATTACCGCCGCCCGTGGACACATGCAACACCCTGCGGGTGCGCGGTGAAATAGGGGATTAATTGCACAATTGATTGTATTAGAAAAGCATAAAAGTAAAAACATTTTTCATTTCAGGATGTGTGCAGCGATGGAGTCAAGTGCACACCCCTCATCGCCGCATCGAGGCACGGACGCGAAGGTGCGGTCAGGATTCTTCTGGAGAAGTTCCGACCACCTGTCCGGTTGGAGACTGAAGGCACTGTCAAATTCGATGAATATGTTATTGAAGGTCAGTTTAACCATTGACTTAGGGGAAAATAATTTTTATCAATAGGCACTAGAGGCCTATCCAGCAGAGAAACTCGGGCTGCGGACATTTTTAGCAGAGTTTTGTAAAGGAGTCTTAGAAATAGTCCGAGTTGTATTTAGAAGACCTTATATAGCCTGCATAGAGGTTAATTTCGAACCACTTTATCTAAAATCTTCATACGATAGATTAAAATCTCTTTTTTGGTTTTATTCTTTTAGTTTTGTTCTTTAGTATTTTCGGAGAGGTTAAATATCTAGCTGAATTTGGCGTGAAAAGCGTCGCAATGCGGTATCTAGTGTACGCAAGAATCTACAGCATTTTATCTAAGCAGGAAATTCAAACACAGTTCGTGGTCACTATGGTTAGGTTTATTCCATTTAAAATATGGAAATTCAACATTCTTAACGCGAACGTGTTACTATAAAAATACTTTAACTAATGAAGTACCTGATTCTCATATATTTATGGAATCAGGCATTACTTTGCGAAAGTTCATTATGAAATATGCAATTATGAAATATGCGTTACTTTGATCCGTCTTACGCTAGGTACGGGGTTATACACATATGTCTAGTCGCTGTCTAGTACAAATTGACAAAGCCTGTGACAATACATACTCAACCAACCAATAGCTTACAACTAAAATATCGACGACGCCTTTCGGCTTCATGCACGGCTCATTTTGAAGACAAACACATATTTTCAGTCGGTAATGCATATTTCATTACCCGATTTTCTTCAATCTCAACGAACGTGCTGTGATTTTAAAAAAATACATAAAAGTTGCAAGATAAATATAATAAAACTGATTAATAAAAAGATCCATAAGAATTCTCCCCTCCGAGGCAAATAGTCTCATGAACCTCGCGACACTATCGTACTGATAAATAAGTAGAAAGATACAAATAAATATGTAATGCGCAGTCTAATATGAAAAACAGCGATGTATATTCGTTCTCCGTACAAAATATTCTGGAGAATTTTCGTAGGGCGCAGAAAACTCCGGGAATAGCGCTCAGTCATTGACGCTATAAGTCGTTCGGAAACGATTCAATGTCAAGGTCTCCTTTGTATCTCGGTCGCTGCTCCGCTTTGTCTACTTTAAGCCGAGTCTACATTAACCTAGTGGAAATACCTATATTTGTATCATTTTACCTTTTTATATCCGCGATGTGTTGCATGAACGAAGGTATGGACGTGTTTTGATACGCACTTACGAGATGCGCCGTTTGTAACTGCGTATCAAAACAATGCACATACTAAGTTCATGCGACACATTGCGGATACGATTCAGTGAAATTTAACGGTGAAAACTGTATGGACCAAGGCGATCGATATCAACCTATAACGCCCCACTGCAGGTACAGGTTTCTATTTAATCATGAGAGGGTTTCGGGCCATAACCCACCACACGGACCCAGTACGGATTTGGCTGATACAATGGAGATGTTCAACATTTGCTATATAGTTATCAAAAAAAATTTAAAAATTACTCCAATAAATCCGGTGACTTTTTTACGATATCTTTAAAAGTAAGGAAGCTATAGGCTTTCAAAGTTGGATATTGAGAATTAAATTAGCGCAGTATGCCAAGCAGTCTGTAACATCACGTTCCTGTTCATTGCTCGCATCAGTGCGGTTCATTTTCGTTTTTAATATAAATAAAGTCAAATTACCACTCACTACTCACAGATTCACTGACATAATTGTCCACCCACTTCCCGTATTGGGGATGGAGACTTCTCAAAGATCATCTAGCCCGCTGACAATATTCGACAGCCTATATATATATACATAGGGTGACGGTAAATTTTGAGATACACAAGTTTTAGAAAGAAAACTCATTTGAGCTATACCGATTGTAAAAGATCATTTATTTGAAATTCGAATTCCGAAAGCCAAAAAGTTTAGTCAAAACTAAAAAAAAAAATGTTATACAAATTCACTTTTTTATTCCATTTCGCGCATTTTTCTTTGTACTCGTAACAATGTAATTCGAACGAGAACATTTTCGTGTACTAAAGTTGTACGATTTTAAAGTTGGTTTAAATGAAAGTGAGTGTAAAAATAGATTAGTATCAGCTTTTGGGGACCACGCACCATCTCGTTCACAAAATTTTTTAGATGGTTTTCTCAATTTAAACAAGGAACATTTTCCTTGAAAGATAATGAGAGATGTGGCCGCCCTGCGACTTCTGTAATGAATGAAAACATCGAGATGGTAAAGAAAATGTTACACGAATACCCAAAAACTACGTACAAACATATGGAGGAGACTCTTAAGATTTCATCGCCTGTCAGTCATGAAATTTTACACCAACACCTTCAAGTCAAGAAGCTTTGTTCGCGTTGGGTTCCTCATTCACTGACTCCTGAAAAAAAACAAGCTGGCGTGACATGGTCCAGGGAAATGATTGTGAATTTCGAAAATGGAGAGGGACGGAATATATTACTGGAGATGAGAGTTGGATGTTTCAGTATGAACTAAGCGGCAGTCAACTGTTAAATCAACTGCTCCCAGGAAGGTTAAATGTAGACGTAGTGTGGGCACAAAAATGGTAGCAACATTGTTCTCTGCGTGTGGCGACAATTTCGTATGATGCTTAAAAAACTTAATGCCCAATGTGTGAACTGTGTTTACCAACTGTATTAAATGAAAAACGTCCTATAATAGGTTTGAGGAGGGCTTTTCTTGCATCATGATAATGCATCTCACAAAGCAAAAGTTACCCAAGAGTTTTTGAAGACCACAGAAATCCAAGAATTGAGCCACCCTCCTTATAGACGTGACAAGTCTTCTCTTAGTTATTGAGGACTTCCACAACTCAAGAGCGTTTTAGCGTCGACTCGAGCGTTTTTACAACACTACAGTACATTAGGCTAAGGGCTAGGTAAGCCTGTCGTGTTGCGAAAATTTGCGACCCTAGGTCTATCTCCCCTATCTATCTAGATCCTAGATCCCCGTGTCAATCATTCTTCGGCGTGTTTCTCACCATTATATTGGATTGGGTGGACACAAAGATCCGTTTGGCCCTCGACTTTTATTTCATACACAGAAAGTGCCCAAAATCCCATTTTTTTTGTTTCACTAGTACCTCTCTATCTATCATAGTTTAGCTGATTCTTTAGGCTTCCACATCAGGTCCTCCATGCCTAGAACTTTATTTTATATTCAGAAAGTGTCTAAGGTCCTGGACATTTTTTGTTTCAACAGTATCTCTCTATCTCTCATAATTTAGCTGGTTCTCCAGGCTTCCACATCAGGTTTTGGGAATCCTCAAACTTCAACACCATAATATTGTATTGTCACCAGACCTACGCAAGTTTGCAAAATTCAAGTGAATACGACACGTGGAAGTGGGTGAAAATCGAAATGCATTTTTTTTCTTAGTTGCAGGTCATATTAATAAAAGTGAAAGTGAAATATCGTTGAATAGTATTCACGATGGTCTACAACTTTTGTCTAAACACTTTTTTTTTCTAAAACTTACGGAAAATAGCGACATCTTTCTTTTAACTATTGTTCAAGGATTTACGGGAACATGACGTCATCGCGAATAGTTCGTCGGCGGATTGGCTATATCTCGGTCATATTTTACGACGAAATATTTTACGACATATATTTATTTAAATGCAATAAATTCGCTAATTCTGAACGTCTCCATTGCTCTAGATTTTTTAAGGATACGCAGGGTTCTTCACGCGTCTATTGTCACTGTAGAGTTATAATTTAAAAAAAAAATCCTTTAGACATTCATTCAGTCTGAGACATTCATCGAGTTGACACGCAGTGATATGGGCTGAAGTGTGAACTTACGACCTTACGAATGAACTCATGGGATATTGCGGTGCTTCAGATAGTTCCTATGGCTTTTGTATTTTCATTAAATATTTTAAATTTTAACTTCAATTACATTAAAGTTAAAAATACGACATTTATTTCAGAAGAAAATAGACGCTTCTTTTCTGTCACTGCTCCTTTCCCAAACAAAAATCATTTGGTTTGAACAGCCTCTGTTTGAAAGTTTTGTCAAATCGTCTTTTTTGTCAAACATGTTTATTCAGTTTGACTGTTGCTGAAACTCTAGGAATTATTTGTATGTAGTTTAGTTTAAAGCCGCAAATAAATTACACCTTGATTTGATATTCTGTTATAATTATAATATACGAGTACAAAGGACAGATGTTTTCGTATTCAACTTATTGTTTTCGTAATCTAGGGAATTTATTTAGGGCTTTGATTAGTTTTAGGTCGAGGATGATTCATTCTTTCTGAACACTCTGGCTAGTCTTTATCCCTTTTAAAAATCGATTACAAAAATTGTAAATCTCTAGCCAGAACTTGGCGACATTCCAGTTTTTAAAAACTTAGGATTTAATAATAGTTAATGCGATTGTATAATTTAGCAAAGGTATAATCGAGAACAGACAACCGTTAGTAATTTATTAGTTCGAAATTATCAGAAAATTTCTTCCGAGAATCCGGAGAAAATGACAAACTGACATCGCCAAATTTTTTCGTCAACAAAAGCGAGCGTTGACTTATATACAAGTATTTTTTCCCGTTCATTTCTTCTACGCAATGGTAGTTATATTTAGAGTTTAACGTTATATTTAGGAAGAGTTTATACACAAAGGAAAGGTGAATATTTCAATTATATGACTCGAGTTTGTTTGGATCGCTTCCAGGCTCCTTTGTTACGGCTCAGATTAATTAATTATTGCAATTAAGCTTACCATGCTAGTGACATACACGTAGTATATTTATATTCATCTGTGCTACGTCATCAATTTTGACGTTTTAATATTGCACTTAATACGTGTTGCTAAAGTCTGTAATTGCATGCGTTTTACGAACTTCCTCGTGATGCTGACGGCTCTTTCTGCGAATATGACTGTAAACTATAATAGACTCGTATTCATAAAGGGCTTGTCTTATGCGCATTTGTTTCATCTACTAGTTTTGTCTTTTGTTTTGCTACATTTAAGCCAAAAGTTGGTAGTACGAATAGTGGATTGTGATTGGATTGTGATTTTTTTTGTCCCATATATATGAATGTATGAATGTTAGTACAATGTGACGCATTAATTGTTGTTCTATAAATAGGACAGGTGGACAGTCTGTCCTGTAGTTTCAAAATAAAAGTCTAGACAGAATCAAAACATCCGATTTGTAGGACTGTGTCAGACAAAAATGTTTACCCATTGTGTCTTAATGTTGTGAAAAACATTGACCCAATTGTATTGTTGTTCCTTTTTTTTTTCTATTATAATATTATTGCGCATGTTTAAACATAAACATTTTTGTTTGCAAATTTATTGCATGTTACGCGGTTATTTGGACCGAATCGCGGGAGGAGCGCGCCGTACTTATGGTACGCAGGCACGAATAAGGTTAAAGCGATAAGGTCATCTGGTTGAATTCTCTTCTGTAAATATTGTTTTAAATCTATTTCTTAATGCTATTTGAGACAGTAAAAATATTCTATCATTATATCTATTTTAACCTCACTAAGTCGACCTATCAGCTCAGTCTTGGATTCGATCCCTGGTCGGAGACATTCATTTGATTAAACATATGTAAATCTTTATTCGGGTCTGAATAGTGTGTTCGTTTTTGTGTCTCTTTGGGCCCATGACACAGGAAATTCTAGTGTAGTATAAGCTAACTATTATAATACTAATATTAAGAATAAATACCCCCTAGACTCATCGCCCATTCAGTCTATATTAATGATGGGTAACTCCGGAGTTAATGAATCAAAAGAGTTGAATCGAGCGAGCGGAGCAGAATCCCTTAATTGTTCCATCGAATTGTTATTCATTTCGATTCCGGCGTCAATCATGATCGTGAGTGTAATCGCGCATCGGCACTTGTCAGGGGCACAAAATCGAAATGCAACGATGGCATGACCTTTTATTTTTGCTTATGCAACAACCACTAGGGAAAGGGAATGAAACGTTCTCGGAAGATGAATAAGTAGGTGAATCAAAAGAGTTAAGGAGTAACTAAGAGGAGTCGGATCCGCAAGCGGAGCAGGATTAAGTGAGTTAACACACTCCGAGAAGTCTTGATTACCCACCACTAGTCCATATTAGAAAGGAGTTAATGTCCATTTATGTGTTAATAATTTGGAACGATTTGGCGTTTACTAGACGTGTATAATTTTGCATGTTTGTACCTGTGCCGATCTACCACAATCACGAGGCAATAAAGGTAGATCTATGCCAAAAAAACGATAAATTAAACTATAATTTATGCCGCCATGGTTTCGTAATATGTTCAGTTTTAGTATTATTGCGCAATGATAATGTACAGCGAGTATTACTTTTGACGGCCGTTTAGCTCTGTTGCCCCCTACTGGCTCGTTCCGCCGGTATTGTTGGCTCTAGTCTCGGTCGTTGTTTAAAGTCATTTGTTTAAGATCTGTTACCGCTCTCTTAAGACGGGATATCCTCCGGCTTTCAAAAGCTCTGATATTCGCCGTATCCCCTAGCGGCTTTACCGTTCTTCAGCTATCTGAGGACAATACAAAAAGAAAATACCCAAGATGAAACAATCATATCAAAAAAAAAAATTTTTTACTCACCATCCAAATGCCGCAAAATAGGTTAATCATATTTTGCAGTCATAAGCCTCAGAACACTGTTGGTTCTGAGGTCATGTAACCATCGCATTTTGGGCAAAAGTAATGTGATTCTTTGCGTCTGACCGTGTGAAAACCGTCAGTATGCACTTCTAAGAACATCCAATATGCACTACAGTACCAGGACAACCTCACCAATACCCTGAAGAATAGGACACTAATTCCGATTTCACTTTCTGTTTTGTTTCAGGCGCAACAGCACTCTGGTGTGCAGCAGGCGCAGGCCATCTTGGCATCGTGAAAAGACTGGTTCGCGCAGGTGCTAATGTCAACCATGCTACTAAAACACTAAGCACGCCCCTCCGTGCTGCCTGTTTCGACGGGAGACTAGATATAGTCAAATACCTGGTCAGACACGGAGCAGACATTCATAAAGCGAACAAGTACAACAACACGTGTCTCATGATTGCAGCTTATAAGGGACATTTGGAAGTGGTACGTTTTCTTGTCACTTTTTTCTATGTTATACTGGATACAATCAAATATCGAATCTGGACATACTTACGGCTAGGTTCACATGGAAGTTTACTTTTTTGCAGCATTAAATTGCAGAATTATTAAGTGGCGCATATATTGTGTATGGACTCGTTCACACGCATTTCATTTCGCAAAAAAACGTATTCGGTTGATCTCACCAGACTTGTCAAATAAAACGAATGACTATCGAATGAAGTAAGGTATTCGATTGAGACCCTTCGTACACAAGGCTACGCAACTATTTGATACTCGACTCGAGTATCTCGACTCTTTCTGTTTCTGACCACACTTTTTTTTACCGAATAGCAACCGAGTCATCTTGTAGTATTTTTTTGGGTCTTGGCAAGGTGTGCACGTGTTTAAAAGTGACTCAATTGGGAATAGACAGTGAGTCATTGATTAAACTAGTAGAAGAAAGTCTGGTTTTATGAGATGGAAAACCACGTAAACTTATAAAAATCGTACTGCAATTCAGTTGGCTTGGAGATAAATGCTAGTTATCTCAATATCGGGTTTCGAAACGACGCCGATACCGATATAAAGTACAGCCACGCGTGAGTACGTAACGGACGTTCGGTTCAAAATAAAACTTTGTATGTTTGCCATGTGAACTATAATTATTATTCCGTTCCAATCAAATTTCTCCAAAATCTAAACAAACATGGCGGCCTGAGTTATCTGACACGGTCTTAAATTAAAGAAATTGAGTGTCAGTTACTTCAGGCGGTCATGTTTGTTTAGATTTTGGGGACTACTACAATGAGAATCTCATGTGATTCTCTTGTAATATCTAAATCATATGAGAGTTTATGAGTACTTTTTATTAAAACATGTTAATTTTGTTTATAATAACTAATAATTTTAAATACAACTTAGCTATAAGATTACTAATAGTTATTTAAATATAAACGTAATCTAGCCATCTTCGACCAGTTGTCCGGTGTAGGCCACCTCTATATTTTTGCATATATTTCTAATTTGGAATGTTAGGTTTTAGTTGCTGACTGCGATTTTCTTAATATCGCCCTTTCACACCATTTGCAGTGTTCCTATAGGTCTTTCTTGCCTTATTTCATGTTTCATGGTTTCCAGTCTAGCAATCTTCTGCACCACGAGTCAAACTTCCGGGCTACATGTTTAAACTTCCCATGTGTTCCCGAAGCCAAGTTTTTTTTATCTTTCAGTGTAATACACTGATTAAAATAATATTTACATACGTACATATAATATAAAGATTAGGATCTTGTGGCGAGCTGCCCAGCATACTGGCAACGTTGCCCCCTTGAATGTAAAGTGAGCTCATTAGTGAGTCTATACTTATCAAAAGTTAATGAGTTATCTACTATTCGAAAAAATTATCCTTAAATGTACTTATATTGATACTTTCAAAATAAATTGAATTATCAGAAATGAGTAGTCGTTTCGCTATAAATAAACATATTTATCACCGCTTCCTCGGGCTTACAATATTTTACTCTCATTAAATTTGTCAAGCAAATGCTTTTACTATTTACTGTACGTTATCATTGTTATAAGAATAGGTTATGGACATGGGTCAGAAACTTCGATGTCTCATCTTTTATTATCTGTTTAATTATGTTGCCTAATTGTTATGTTTGTTATACTGATATTGTTATATTCATGGCATTTAATGAAGTGACGATGTTAGATGTGGATAACACAAGACCTTGATTGGAATAGCTATAGTAGAGCCGTTACGAACACAAAGTTTGGGTCATAAATCATTATCGACGGACCACTTATGGGCCGGGTCTTATGGAACTGTACTAGTGATGTACGTAACGATGACGGATGTATTGTCGATACAATAAAACAATACTAATGAAATTATATAAATTTTGTTTAAAAAAATATATTATTACAATATAGAATATTTAAGTATCTACAAATTAACAGTTTATAAAGAATATATATATAAACATATATGAGTATATGTATTATTTATTTAAAAAACTTTATTGCACATTGTTGTACAACAGGCCAGATTAACTCTTTAAGGCATTCTCTACTAGGTTAAACCTTTGGGTTAAAGAGAGAGATACATTGGGAGGTGCGATGAGATGTATAAATAAATATAAGTCGAACGACAAACAATATAAATAATTTCCCTACAAATAAATATACCTCATGGATAATGGTTAAAGAAATTTTGTTCTTTCTAGGTACAATTCCTTCTAGACTGTGGTGCGAGGGTAGATGAAAGAGCGCTATGCGGTGCCACTGCATTACACTTTGCTGCGGAGTGCGGCCATCCATTAGTAGTGATGGCACTCATCGAACACCAAGCGAAGATGCTTACCAACGAAAATGGTGAGTTTGTACCATAGTTATAAGATTTCTTTTTAGCTTACGAGTATCGCAAAGATCAACACAACTGACAGTCACGAGCGATCAGTCAGCTCGTGGCCATTAATCTCCACATGAAAAATGACGACTAAAATGAAATAGGTAAACACCTTAAAAGTCCGGTTTAGTTAATATACAGGCTAAATAAAAAATATCTGCACTGTTTTAGCAGTAAATTTCTTTTATGAAAAGTAATACTAATAACCTTTGTTTTACATTTTTTTCTGAAATTGATATTTTCCCCAAAAAAGGTAATTTTATTAAACGAAGTTTTTGACTTTGTTATTCTGTATTACGGCTGCTATAATAAAAATAAATGTATTAATTATTCGCAAATACTAAAGTGTTGCATTCTCAAGACTCGAGCACTAGATAATACACTAGATTAGATAATCCTCTTTCTCTCCGTATATGCTCTCTCAGTGCGTGCTAAAAACACGTGAAATCCGGAAAAGTTATTATACATGAATGTTGTTACAGGTATGACACCTTTACAATGCGCTGCCGAGCGCGCGCGACACTCAGTAGTAGAAATATTAGCAAATCAGCCCGGAGTGACCAGAGAGCAATCCATAGAAGCATACGAGTTGTTAGGAGCCTCGTTCGCTAATGACAAGGAGTATTATTGCTTAAGGGTGAGTATTTTCCAAATATTCTTTCTCTTGCACTGTATGTTTCCGACATTTTCAATTATAAATAGTCGGAATGAAACAATCTTACAATAATTATCTATTTTTAACCGACTCCATGCATTGTATACACAGTAAAATCCGTTTTTGTCAATAACATAGTCAATAAAATGGGCAACAGTATCCAATTAGCATCAGGTGCACTGTATGTTCGTCTGCCTCCTTCGTTCATAAAAAAATAAATAAAAAAAAACGTTAAACCATACATCCCTCGTATACAAGAATATGTGTTTGAGCAAGCCCATGCCCAGCAGTGGATACTAAAAGGGCTGGTTACGGTGACTATAGAGTCAACCAACCAACCCATGGGCGTTGTGTAAGATATGAGCTCCGATGTGGTTTTTCAGGGTTAAAAATATATTATAAAGTATTTTTTCATCGACAGATGGCGTATCAATATTTGCACAGAGCGATGGCGATGCGTTACGACACTCGCTACGGACTATTGCTAAAGAAGCCGGCTGATCCGATACCGGCTTACGATAACTGGAGGGAGTGCATTACTTTAGAGGTATTTATTTATTTAAACTTCATTGCACAAGTAATTGTACAAATAGTGGACTAAATGCCATATGGCATTTCACACCAGTCAACCACCAGATCAAACAGAAAAAAGAAATGATCGAGATTTGAAAGCCGGTTTATTTTATAAACTGTTACTTTTGCAATTTTTTAGAGCAGAATCTAAATACCGGTTATATTTAGTCATGATATTTTAATGTGTAATATTTTGTTATAATTATTTGCTACAATTTAGTTATATGTGAATTTAAATGATTTCTTCTAAATTTAATTATACTAAAGATGAATGTAACAGTATAAATGAAGGACTTATTAAAGATTTTTAAACACATTCGGTGTAAAAACATTTATTTCTTGGTCGTAAAAGCCATTTGATTTTCATAGTTTGACTAAAAGAATTTTTTGCGCGCCTATTAAGGATCGCGGCCGGTCGGCGTTGTCAAATTTGACGCTTAGCAATGACGAGAAATTTGTCAATATGACAAGAAATGACAAAGAATGACAAAAATGTTCCTATTCCTTTAAAGACGCCACCAGTTTTGAAATTTACTCGTCAGGGCTATTTTAGTGATGCCCCACATGCATAGGTTTCTAAATTTGAAAAATTGCTACTACATTAAATCCGCCATTTTAAATTTACTAAGCCTAAAAAATTTCCTCGTCAAGGTTATGTGCTGATGAAGACGTGTGCCAAGTTTCAGCTTTATAGGTAATCAAAAAGTGTCAGAACACGCTAAAACTCTTAGAAATATGTTTCTGTCCATTGTAATGTTCAGTTCGCTTTGTTGAATTTTCCGAATAAGAAAATATTCAGTTTAACCTTGTATACTTATTTAGAATTATCTGCAATAAATTTTAGCTTTCTGTCTGATCAAAAAGTATCAAAAACACCATAGAAAACCATAGGAACGGATTTCTCTATCGGTGGCCATATTGGAGCAGCCATATTATATTTTCCAAGTCTCCAAAAAAATATTTTCCAAAATAAATAATGAAGTAAATTCATCTCAACAAACAATTACACTATATAAATTACTATTTACTCGTATATAGAAAATATGTTATTTTTTTAAATTTTTAAATAAAAAAAAAATTAAATAAATTTGTTCACTGTGCAAATATTGTGTGTGTACACAAGTTGCGCGTAATATTTTTTGTAGCGAGAAGCGATATGCTCTCTCCCCCCCCGACAGCCAGCGGCGGTATGAGGGCAACGGACAGATGACGATGTACAGACAATAGCGAGGCCGCGAACGTCATACAAATTACTATGAAGAATTCACGCAACAAAATAACAATGTTTGAGTATTTATTTTATAAAATCTAGTAATCAGCTTAAATTCTTAAAATGTGCACAAGTTACTTTGACTCCTTAACTCCAAAATGAGTCATTCTTTTTTGTATTTATATCGGTAGGAAACTCATAGTTGAGGGAACGCCACATGTCGTGTTTCCTGATTTTAGTGATCTTTCAGATTTTTTTTCTCAATAATTACGATATTTGTGTCAAATCCGTTTAACTAATCATACAACTTTTATTTCTACGAAGTATTACGATTTCAAATTTTTAATTTGGGGAATGCGAAAGCATTTTTCACGTAAGGACCTCTCAAGGCAGAACATATTGGGCAATGTATTTTACTTTGCATCTTGTTTTACCTGTGTTCTGGCAAATTAATCATTTCAATTCAAGTTCTTTTCTGCTATCAAAAACATGAAACGTGTCGTCCACGAAAACGATTCACCAGTGTGATAAGTTGAAATCAATATCGTTGTGTAATGGAATCTATCTGTACATATAATAAAATTGCAGTGTAAAGTGCGAATGATGCAGAGTACAAAACAACAATTTTTCGTATTTTTGTGTGTCTGTCTGAACGCATATCAGGCAAACAGCACTGGCCGGATTTTAATGAAACTTGGCATAGTTATAACTTATAATAATAATAATAATAATAAATACTCTTTATTGCATACAATAGTTGTTACATGTGCACAAATAATAAATGACAGAATACAATAGGCGACCTTATCGCTAAGGCGATCTCTTCCAGGCAACCTTAGGATAGAGAAAAATAAAAGGGATATAGGTAGTGAAAAAGAACCGAAATCCACAGATGGATCATGTTCAATATATACTCATCGACAATAAATATAGTATAATAAATAACTTAATAATATATAAATTCATACTCGTACATACATATCTACATGTACACTGCACACAATATCAGTTCGTAAATAAGATTAAAGAAATATAGGAGGGAATTGAAAGTCTTATGTGTCTTATGTCTTATTAAAAACTTATGTGCCGGGTTAACATTTAGGGTACTTTTTATCCAGATCAATCATAAAATTCTCACGAGAATCACCAAAGTTCACGCGAACTAAGTTGCGGGCACCACTAATCAAGGCGAATGACAGTGCCGTGAACCAAGATTATAAAATCAGTTGATTACAATTATATTATATTCCAATCATCAATCAATCAAAATACATAGATGGATAATTCCCTGTGACAAAACTGTGTAAATAAGTGACGTCAGTTCTATAAATAAAATATTACTGTCACGGTGAATAAGTTGTAATAATTATTATTGTTACGTTTCTAACAGTCTGTTTTGTTTAATTATAATACTTTTTTTTTTTTTTTTATCGTAGTTAAGGGCTTTGTTGCACATGCGATTATGCCGCCCTGGTTAGGTAAACAATCAACTTAGGATGATCTTAGCCTAGCTAGTTTGTAAAGAGTTCTAGCTGTACTTGATAGAGGCTCAGCTAGAACACTGTTACAGTGACCTACATCCATAGACCTACTTTCTGATCTACTTCTAAACCCATCGTTGCAGACACACTCCATCAATACGTGATAGACATCATCAACGGTGTTGCACAATAGACAATTTGCGGTCGTAGATTTTCTCATTAGATGTAAAAACTTATTGCATGGAATGTGTCCGGAACGAAGTCTTAGCGCGATGACAGTATCTTGTCTATTTAAAATCTGATTATCAATCCACGGTGAGCTCAAAGGATGTGGTTGGATCGTTTTGTACCAAATTCCTTTTTCTTGGGACCTCTCATCAAAGTACTCCTTCCAAAGAGAATAGCAATCCTGTTTAATTTTTGGAATAAAGTTAGTAAAGTAAGGGGATAAGTTTAGAGGTATTCCATCTGATACTGCTTGCTTGGCTAGTGTATCAGCAGTCTCATTGCCCTCCAGGCCAACATGTGATGGAATCCACTGAAGTACTATGTTCTTTCCTAGAGTTTTTAGTTTCAAAATAGTGTCTAATATAGTGTAGGCTATCGGGGTTCCTCGAAATGTCGAGGTACACCGAGCCACGTGTTGGAGCGAGCTTTTGGAGTCTGTCAGTATTACAACATTTACATGCCGTGTTGATTCGATATATGACAGAGCTTCAGCAATGGCTATCAGCTCGGCTTCCATTATACACACATTAGCATTTATTTGAAATTTGACAGGAATTTTTGCATCGGCGACATAGAAGGCGGCTCCTATTCCTTCACTTTCCTTCGAACCGTCTGTAAATATTTTTGAAAAAGTGTCATATTCTGAATTAATAAAATCACTAAAAAGGTTTTTTAAGCTAACAGGATTGTATTGTCTTTTTGGTTTGGTAGGTATCATGCTTAATGATTTTAGAAATATCTATATTACTGACCCATGTATTGAGAGAAAACATATCTAATTTATTACTACAACGAATGTTTAATGTGTCTAACGAGTTATGAACCTGAATTAGCAATGGAATTTTTTTGTTATACCAATATCTAGAGTTATTACATAATATAGATAGTTCAGCAAGGAGGTTTATGGAAGTGTTTGTGTTCAAGGATTTAGTTTTTAACCAGTATTTACCGGCCAGAAACCGACGTCGAAGGTATAATGGCTGTAGGCATAACTCGCTTTCCATCACGTGAATAGGCGTCGTTTTAATGTAACCACCTACCACTCTCATGACCTGATTTTGAACCTTATCTAATTTTGCCAGGTGAGTTTTGGCACTATTGTCATAAAAAAAACTCGCATAATCTATACGGCTTCTGATTAAAGATATATATAAATTTCTCAAATATTTGGGGTGCAGCTAGATCCAGCCAAAACTTTAAAAACGTTTATGAATTTAAGCACTTTTTGAGACGTTTCGTTGATATGTCTTCCCCACCTCAGCGAACGGTCCAACCACATTCCAAGATACCTCACCGAGTCGACGACTTCTAATCTTATATTATTAATTGTCAAATCAACTGAATGTTTTCTATAGCCTCTGTGAAATATACAAATTTTGCTTTTATTTGGGGAAATGCTGAGATTAAGAGAATCAAATAAATTGCATAGAATATTTAGAGCGTCTTGTAACTCTGCGGCAGATTGACTAACGCTGTGAGAGGTAATAAAAAGAACATAATCGTCAGCATACTGCGAAAAAGATATAGTATTAGGTATTGATTTACCTACATAGATGGTTGCTATATTAAATAACAATGGGGATAAGGGACAACCTTGGGCCAGGCCTCTTCTAGCTATTCTAGTGACATCATGATCAGTGCAGTCGATTGTTCAATACCTCTCTTTAAGAAACTCCCACAAATATCTACAGTATCTAGCTCCAACACCGAGTCGGTCCAAGGTCAACAAAAGCCTGGTGACGTCCACATTGTTGTAAGCGCTATCTATATCAAGGAAACATCCGATAGTTAATAGATTTTTTGAGAAACCGATTTGTATTTTAGATATTAATGAATTTAAATTGTCAAGGCAGGAGCGTGCTTTTCTAAAACCTACAGTCTCTTCAGCAAAGATACCTGCATTTTCTAGGAACCATTCTATTCTTCTGTTAATGATGGAGTGGAAAATCTTACACAAACACGACATTAAAGAAATAGGTCTCATTGCGGAAATAGTTGAAGGATCCCGGCCTGGCTTTGGAATTGGTACGATGCGAATTCGACGCCATTGTTCAGGTATAAAATTCAATGAAAAGAAGATGTTATAAAGTTGGAGCAGAATATCTTTAGCTATTTTCGGAAGGTTTTTAATCATCGAAAATGAGATGTCATCACAACCAGGTGCCGTGTCTTTATGTTTGACACACTTGTCGAATTCTTGTCTGGTAATATCAATTTCTAACTTACTATTCTGCGAGAAAAACGTAGGTACCGGAGGACATGTAAAGTCAGGGGTGAGGTTACAGAGTAAATCTTCGGCCAGTGTTTTATCAACGTGGACTTTGGGCGCACGATATCCTTTCAGCCATCGCATACGACGCCACATGTCGCTAGCCGACGTAACGCCATCCACAGATGAACAAAACTTGCGAAATCCGTCATTTCTAGCATTTCTTATTAGCCTCTGAGCCTCACGGGTTTTATCTTGTAATATTTTTAATTTGTCCGGGGTTGGGTTTTTTCGAAAATAAGACAACGCTAATCGTCTCTCTGCCACAGCTTTAGATAGATTTTGGGACCAGTAAGGTTTTGGTACAAACTTACTGCAGGGATTTTGACTAAACTTAAAATAAGGAATATTTGCATCCGCCGCTCTATTGATAATGTCCAAAAATAAGTCATAGGCTTCTTGGGTGTCGGTAGGTAATGTAACCCCAGCAAGTGCTTCTCCAATAAATTGGTTATAGGCCCTCCAATCAGCTTTTTTGAAATTCCTTTTTTTTACTAATTGGGACGTAGCCTTGTAGGAAGTGGATAATTTGATCATCATGTGGTCACTGCCTAAGGACTCGTTGGTAACTTTCCAATCGAATTTTAAAGATATGTCAGAAGAGACTATAGATATGTCAGGCGCAGTTTTCTGTACCACTCCACATACTAGTTTTATTCTAGTCGGTTTCCCATCGTTCAAGGTGACAAAATTATTGTCAATCAATGAGTCAAAAATCTGAGTACCTCTTGGATTTGTTTTCGTGGACCAATTCGGGTGGTGACCATTGTAGTCTCCCATCATCAAAGTTTTTGAATGGGCTATAGAAAACACTGTATCCCAGTCATTTTGGGAAGTCTGAACATTTGGTGGGCAATAAATTGAAATAACGTCTTGAATATAAATACAATTAAAAATTTTAACATGAATGATTTCAATATCGTGATTAAGATGTACTGCTGAGCATAGTTGGGCTTTGATAGATTTGTGAGTCAATATGGCGACACCTCCGTGTGAGTCAGCCCTATCGCGGCGAAATACGTTGTAGTCCTTTACACTAAAATTACAGGTAGAATTTAACCATGTTTCGCTTAAAGCAGCAATGTGAATTTTTTCCATGTACAAAATTTGTTCAAATTCTAATTTTTTGGGTAATATACTCTGTGAATTCCATTGCAAGATATTTATTTTGGTTGTATCATCCATTATTAAAGATTTTACCTAAGAAAGAGAAATCTTTAGGTATATTGCTAAATATCCAAGTTATTGCCCACTCCACGGAGGTTTGAACTACGGACATGATTTTTTCTTGTAAGGTGTCATTTCCCGCAAATAAAATATATTTAAGCTTAGCTAACAGCCTATTAAATGAATGATCAATTCGTGGTCGCTCATTACGCTCATTTTTTTCCCGCTGATTGTCAGATACGTCTCCTTGGTAGGTGTCGTCCTTACTGTCCATGGCACATTCCTGTAAAAGATAGTCTTCAAACTCTGATACGATTTTCTGCTGTTTTTTCTTCTTGGGTTTTTTACTAGGTTCTCCTTTCTTATTCTCTAGCCGTGTTGGAGTTGCGTCTTCATTTGGAGTGGACGTAAGTTCTCTATTTAGTGCTGGGCGAGCTGCTGCTTGGGCGTATGTAGTCTTCGACTGTAGCGCGGGTGTAGGCATTGCTGGAGTCGATGTCGACATGGTTGCTTCATACTCAAACGTAGGCACAGGTGCAGGGACATACATGTCCAAAGCTTTTCTATAGGAAATATTATACTCACACATGATATCTCGTATCTTCTTTTCTTTGATGAAAGCCGGGCAAGTTTTGTCCAATGCCATGTGATTATAAGTGCAATTGATACACTTGAATGAGGTAGTCTCACAGTTATCGTGTTTCCCACCACATTTAGGACAGTATACCCTCTTAGATGGGCACATCCTAAGTGTATGTCCGTACCTCCAGCATCTTGAGCATTGAGTCACCGGGAAAACGTATGGTTCAACTAATACTCTCATATCATAGATGAGTACATACGGAGGCAGCGATGAGCCTTGAAATCCTATTCTCCATGTTTCGCTTTCCGTCCAGCCAGAGCCTTCTCTTTCTCTCCGTTTCAGTCTCCTCACATTAATGACCTCAGTTGAACACGACATACATTCACGTAGCTCCTCTTCCGAAATGTCCAGGTCGATATTCTTTATGACACCGTAGGATAATCCTACTTCAAAAGGACGTTGAAATCTCCATCCCAATTCCTTAAAGTGTTCACAGTTAATTAATTTTTCCGCGCATTCAACATTGTTAAACTGCACAATGATTTTGAAGGGGTTCACATGCCTTACTTTGGTAATGTTCTGGATGTCGTGGCTCTTAAATAATTTTGCGAGTGCAAATTGTTTAGGGAGCATATCTTTGCACGTAACGCATATTTCCGTAATCCCTCTGACTTCTCTAAACCTCTGTTTTCTGCTTTTGACTTGGTTCCATTCATCATCTTCTCTCACTCTTTTCGTCGCTCGTGTAGTACAATCCACCGCCTCATTCTCCTCAAATAAATGTGTTAAGTCTTCTACAGGTATAATTTCAACTTTGTTAGTTCCCATATTGATTGAATCCTCAGTACGATTTCCGTCCGTATTACTCATGCTACACAAGGTGTAAATTAGCGCGGGCGATAACCGAACACGGCTCGGCCGAGCGGCCGGCCAAGGTCAATGCACAATAAATTCCGATAACGATGAGCTTATAACTGCAGTAACACGTCTAAGCGACACGGTATGCGCTGCGACACTGTTTATTTACTTAAAATCAATTACGCAAACAACACATTTCCCGCGAAATATTTCATCATTAATATTATTTCGGTGTATATGGAAAATCTTGTGTTTTTCATTTATTTGTTAGTAGTTTTTTGCCGCCAAATGTCGGTCTGAATTATTGATAGTAAGTAAATTCTACAGACTCGCAAATGCCACACCTCTGTATTTGGGTTGATCGATAAACTAATTAATATATTACCGTCCCTTTAAATCATAACCAAAAAAATCGTATCACAGCCATATATATATATTGTTATGTTAAATACTTATTCCTGTCAATGTCGTCTTTCCACTTTTACTTTGCGGTAACAGCCTGTAAGTAAGGCAACATTTAATTAATGGCATTGTATTTAGCCTATTATTTTGTTGTTGTTCCATTGCATGTCTTGTTGGCTGTTCTACAAAATAAATATACTGGTTTGTTACAGGAAGTAGAGCGTCTCCAAGGCAACTCTCACGCACTGCACATGGAAGGGCTGGCAGTACGCGAGAGGGTATTAGGGCGATCTTGCCCCGACTTACCCCACCCCGTCGTGTTCAGAGGAGCTGTCTTCGCGGATGAAGCGCGCTTCGATCGATGTCTGGCTCTTTGGAGGCACGCTTTATTGCTGAGGCAGCAGAATGAGGTTAGTATGTAATTAGATTAATCTTGCCCTGATCTGTTCCATCTTAAAAAATGTTTACAGTGATATTTTTTCTACTTTCTCTAATGTCGTCCTATGGAGGTTACAAAATATGTACATATGTTAGGCTGATCTCAACTTTTTGCATGTTTAGAAATGTTTTTAGTATTATTCTCACGACTTTCTCTAATATCTATGCTCACCTTACCTCAACTTTCCTAATCTCTTCATATTTCATATCGAAATGTACTGCTTTTCCTACTTTATCGTATTTCTACGATGTACGTACGTGTTTCGATAGTGAGCGAGAAATGCCAGAACCCATTCCCATCCCATCCCATCCTATTCCTCCCCACTCCCCATTTTTCCAACCCTTACTCCAAGTATTCCTATATCTCCAAAGATAAGCAGCGCAGCCGGGGCCGTGCCAATGTTTGTCATTTTGAACTGTTGTTGGTATGTATTGCGGATGTCTATGGACGACAGTATCCAGTTACCATCAGGTGGAATGTATGCTCGTCTGCCACTCTTTTTCTATAAAATAAGTTTCAATCGATGTCATTGAAGGGACACTTAAAAGGCTGATGTTGCCATATTTGCTCCAATATGTATAGAGTGAGTGATCTTACCTCGACTTATCCCACCCCGTCATCTTTAAAGGCAGCAGAATAAGGTTAGTATGTCGTTAGACTGATCTTGACTTGTTCCATCTTTAGAAATGTTTACAGTAATCTTTTCCTGACTTGCTCCAAAGTCTATGATGATCTTGCTGATTTTATCTATGATGATTAATCAGGTACTCTATCAATAATGTAACATTTTTTTTTTCAGGTGTCAGTAGTGAAGGATTTGCTACGATTTGCTCAAGTTTTCTCACAAATGATACATATTGGAATAGAACTACCTCTAGACCCGGTAAATGACTTTATCTTCTCATTTAAATATCTTTATGAATATTCTGTCGGGTCCAAGGGCTTAATCAGATTTTATCCAGGGTAGGGCAAAGCAAACTATTCTCTTATAATGTGAATAGAGATAGTGTAATGCAGAAAGTTTGTTACTTATTCTTCTTTATTCCAGGGGGGCAAGCGCCCCAATCTGCCCCACCCTGGCTATGTCCATGGTCGGGTCAATTCCATGTGTCTGGTTAATTACTATTTATACTTATGTAAGAATGTAGTCAAAGTAATCTCAATACGCCCGGCATTGGAAACCAAATAAATCAGAATATTGTAACTTTTATCAGCCTATAACATCTCACTGCAGGCCACAGGCCCCTCCCTTAGTCAATCACTGGGGGGATTTCGGCCCATACGGGTTTCCATCATACACAAATGAATTAGTGGTGCGGTGCGCACTATATACATGGTGCGGATTAGTGGATACACATCCTCCAGATTTTTTTATTTCTGAAACATGTGGGTTTCCTCGCGATGCTTTCCCTCACCGCCGAGCTAGTGACAATTTTTAAAAATCCGTACTTACTTAAGTAAAAACTCGGTGGTACGGGCTGAGGATTTGCACTCACGGTCGTACGAATGTGAGTCGAGTATCACCGCTAGCTAGGCTATCACCGCTCTCTAGGCTGTTACCGCTCTCTTGGTTATCACCGCTCAAACTTGACTCAAAACATGATATGTTGAAGGTATTTTTTATGTAATAAAACCTCTTTCTAAAATTCTTTTTAAACAGAAATATTGATTTGATCTTGAAATTTGTATTCAGTTTATATTATTGAAATTTGTATCAGTAGAAGTCTGTAGTCTTCTGGCCCCGGATTATGGTTGCCTAGAACACTCATTCCGCATCTCGCCAAATCGTCACATTCTCACAAAAGATACGTCATCTTCTTCCTTCCCGTAGCAGGCTCTGCCTATGTTGTCATCTGCTAATTTCATTCTGCAGAGGAGGCCTTTTGTACTAAAGTGGCCCGTGAATACTCTAGTCAATTGCTGTAGATATTTTTTGCTGTTGGTTAAAATTTTCCTTGACCAGCCTGGATTTATGTCTTTGGTGAACTTTTTGCGTGCTTTAAACCATCTATCTCATCGCTGTTGTTGATATGCCCTAGTCGCCTTTTTCGACATCCACGGGAAGAGATAGAGGTGCTATTTACATAGCCGACTGCCATAGGCTATGACAGTTAGTTGTATTGATGTTTTGTCTTCCGTTCACAGGTCTGTTACGTGTTGGAAGCCTGCGCGGAAGAATTGAGAAGAGGAACTAAAAGACTGGTAAAACCACAGTTAAATAACGACCCTGAAGCTCTAATAGTAAGTTGTTAATTATTTGTTTATTTTGCACAAAATTATGTGTTTGCGTAATGTTTGTCAAAAGTCAGTATACGTTCAACGGTGTAAATCTCAAGTGGCTTAAGGGATAAATCAGGATCTTAAACACTAAGGGCCTTTCTCATCACTTTCTTATAAAGTAACTGGTAACAATCTGATAGATTAATTATGTGCCAATTAAATATAGCTGATACAGTCTTTCTGATAAAGTGTAACAGACTTTCTGATACATTCTGATACCTTATCAGAAGGTGGTGAAATAGGCTCCAAGACAATTAAACAATTAAAACAACAGTCTCTTAAGCTATAATTCTATTATAGCTGCTGATAGCTATAATAGATCGAAAAATGTCCCTTACGTCAAGATTTACACCGTCGAATATGTACGATATTTAAATGGTCAGTTCATAAATTGACTGATCTTTGAAGATTCCTAACAGTCCAAACTAAACAGTTCTTTTGTTTGGTACCGTTGTCCGCACTGACAATCCCCACTGGTGTGGCCAACGCGAATTACAGACAAAATTATTACCACTAACATCAGTGGGTACAACGGAAATTTGTTTCGTTATGAATTTTCGTTGTCCCTACTATAGTTGTTAGGAAATACTGTAAATAAGGCTAGCATGAAAAGCAATTAATTTTGAACTATTTGTAATTTTAGTAATTATATCTGTATCTGATATTTTCTGATTTTTATTCTGGCCTTACTTATCGTATTTCGTAACTGCCCCACTGTAGCTGTATGTAACAAATGAAATTTGAACACGATATTTATTACCGTTGTCCTCACCCATGGCAGTGGGGACAATGGTAATATTTTTTTGTTCTGTATTACTTTGTTTCGAAAAAAACATATTTATCTATTTAAACGGGTCTCAACGCGTATGTTTACCCTATTTATTTGGCTCGACGTTTCGTTTCGAATTGGATTGCACCAACCATGCTCACGAGCTGACTGAAGAGTCCACGTCGAGAATTGCGAGGAGTTTTATCAACTACCCGCATTTGGTCTTCATAGTCCGGAAAATTGCGGCGCCCAACACTTTTATCGAACTGCGTTGAAAAAAGTCAGTAATGTTCTAAAAATTCTTAGGATTCGTCCCGTTGTTAAGTGGGGATTACCGGAACAACTGTACCAAACCCCTTTCGATGTGTGTACATAAAAATATGTGATAATGATCAATGTCATTCTCCAGGATGAATATGAAAGCAACGTTCGTACTGCGCTATATTTGGTCGCGGTTGCTGCTAGATTGTTAGAACATACCTGGACAAGCGAGGTGAGTACACTATTTTTCTCATTTCCTTTACAGGTGAAGGGAATATAATTACGTCATCAATAAAGCGATTTTATAATGTCTATTTAAAATTTTATTTTTAAAGTTTAATTTGGTTTAAAATGAACTCGTAATGGGTTTATTACACTTCAAGTTATTCAGGAATCATAACTCAATTAGTCACCTGTCACCATCGCAACAAGTGGTGCACCACTAGTGGCGTGTGGACCCCGATTCACTTCCGCGTTAGACGAGAACTGTCAAAATTATTAGAAGTTATATAAACGTGTAAAAAAGTAAAAATAAAGTGCAAAGAATCTAGCGGTTTAATTAATATTGATAGAACAAAGGAGCGATAACGCGTGTACATGTAAGTAAAAGATATTACAGTTAGGATCCTAATTAGGAAGTCAGGACGCTCCTTACCTTTCTAACTCTTTCAGGATGCTAATTAGGAAAGGAATTAGTATAGTGTAATAGCATTCGGGTGACAATTTTAAAAATCCGTACTTAGGAAGAACTCTGTGGTACTGTCCGAGGATTTGAACTCATAATGACATGAATGTTAATCTTTTTAAAAATTGTCAATAACTCGACGGCGAGGGAATACATCACGAGGAAACCCACGTGCTCGAGAGTTTAAAAACATCTTGGAGTATGTTTGTCCACCAATACCCCCCGCGTGTTGGATTGCGGTCCGTAACCCCCCGGTGATTTACTGGGGGAGGCCTGAGCGGCAAAAGAATACTAAATGGCCAGCAAGCCTAATATTTTTGAGTGGGAAAGTGCACGCTGAAATCCAACAGCCGCTCGGCACGCTCGACTGGCCAGGTTACCCCTCTCTCACAGAAGACTACCTTGAAATATACTTCATTTCCCACTTTATCTTATTTCCCTAATGTACGTTACGTGTTTCGGTAGTAAGTGAGATGTGCCAGAGCCCATTCCCATCCTATCCCTCTCCATTTTTCCAACCCTTTCTCAAAATCCATTCCTATAGCTCCAAAGGTAGGCAGCGCATCCGGGAGCATGCTAACGTTTGTCATTTTGGACTGATGTTGGCATGTATCGCGGAAGTCTATGAGCGACAGTATCCACTTAGCATCAGGTGGACTGTATGCTCATCTGCCGCCTTCGTACATAAAAAAAAATCATGATCAACAAGACAAAAAAAATTTTGAATAATTGGAATAAACAATTTTTAATTACTAAAAATGTCATTACGAAGTCGACGGAGTTACTCCTATATCTTCGTTGTGACCGGAGAACCTAACCCACCTTTGAATTTGCTGCCACTTTCAGTACTTCTGCTGCTCTATTTAAATTTAAAAGGTTTAGATTCTCTGGTGACAATAAAGACCTAGGCGGAACTCCGATAACTTAGTGTTGAGAATGAGTAATTTGAAATTATTGAAATTACTAATTTAGTGAGTGACACTCAGTCACAGCATGTGCTGAGTTGGATACCATTTCCGGCATCACAACACACACATGCATGAAATAGCAACGTGGCCTTTTTTATTACGAGTAATATATTTTTTATTAATTGTTGTATTTTTTTAATGTTTGTGATTTTCTTTAGTTTCTCTTATTGTCTACATTGCTTTTTTTATTCTTTTGGTTATTGTTATAAGTATATAAATAAAGTCGAAATAAACTGTTGTTTATTGTCTATTTATTTTAGTTATTCAATAACAGTTTGTTTTGTTGATCAGGATTTGTTGCCCGTTAAGTATTTTTAGCAGCTCGTTTAAATACAAACCGACGTGTAAAAAGTTTTTATATCGTACAGGAGGGCACGTCGGGTTTGATTAGGCGCGCGATATTCCGTCTGCGCAACGCGCGGCTACGCTCGGGGCAGACGTTGCTTCATTTGGCTGTGGACAGGACGCCCGTCGATGACTTCCACACCAGTGACGTGTGCCAGTCAGTATATATACATTAATCAATGACATTTGGGAGACGTATGATAATTCCAAAATCGACATTTTCTGTTAATCCAGTTTCATTCTGTTTTTTGTTCTAGACTACTAAAAGTATACGTAATAAATTGATCTAAAGTTAAGTGAATTATATCATGTTATTTAATTGTTATCATTATCATCTTGTGAACGTTCGGAGTTATCATAAGTGTCTCAGATATTTATACATACATTATAAATACATACATACATACAGGTATGTTTCAAATAGCGAAAAAATAACACTAAACGCAAATACAAAATACCAATACGGGGCCAACACCACACGGCCAGTGAAATTAGCCAAAATTAGTGCCTCAGTAATTTTCAGTTCAATTTAAAGTAAGGTACGTGGCTTTTTTAAATAAACTTTTATACTTGAAGTATTTTTTTTTCTTTTTATAGAAGGCTTCTTTTTATACTCATGTTCGGTTTTTTCTATTGGATTAGTATTCAAGCATTCGTTTAAAAAAGGTTGAATACGAGTAGGAACAGGAATAAGGGGAACAGCCCTAATACATACGTATAGGTAGCCATATTGTTTAATAATGGACACTGTTAATATATTTATTTTTGTTAATTATATATGTTAAAATAACTTCAAAGTTTCATTGTATCGTTAAATTGGTTTAATTATATATATTTTTATACATAATTACAAAGAGCATTAAAAATAACTATGTTTTTCGCTAGATTCCCATGTACTCGGACCACTAGGTTACTGTTGGAGTGTGGCGCGGAAGTCGATGCTTCGGATGACTCGAGGCGGACCGCTTTACACGTCGCACTTATTTCTTATCAGTTGATACCAGGTATGTTTATTTATCGTTTAAGGTATACCAGTGTTATAAATATTCAATATTCAATATTGAATATTTGTAATATTCAGTTACAAAATAAAAAAATAAAATGTTACATACTTATATGTGCACAATTTGAGGTGAACACAACATTGACAGAGATAATTTGTAATTAAGTAAATAGCAAACATGAGGCATACAAGTAAAATGCACATGCTTGTGAAGTAGCTTTACAATAAGGCCATGTACCGGGAAGCGCAGTGAGGGCCACCCTCCGGCCAGGTGGATCGACGACTTAAGAAGTTCACTGGTGATGGTTGGATAAGAAGAGCCCAGGATCGTGTGTGGTGGCGAGCCTACGAAGAGACCTATATCCAACAGTGGAATAGGCTGTCTTTGATTTGTGTATTCCAGTGCATGTAAATATTAGATGTGAGGCTCAGGTGGTAGAATTAAGGAAGAATACCAGCCAGACCTCACTTTAGCAATTTATTTAAACGTATACAAAAGACTTTGGCGGGAACCTGTGAAGTGGAAGTTGAGATTTTGTTTGATTATTGTAAAAATTGAGTATTGTGGGTTTTGTGGTTTAATACTTTATTAACCCCAAAGGCGTAATCTTTATAATAATCAAATAAAAGTATATGATTACGACTTTCGTGTGCTTTCAAGGTGTCTCTTCTCTGTTCTCTCTTCTTAGGGAACTGTTCTGCTCTCAATAAACCTATTATTACTTTACGTGGCGGCTCCTAACTTGCTTCGACGGGACTGGAAATTGACGAAATGTGTTTTGACTTCAAAATTGTTAATAACGAAGAAAACTCAACACTGGCAGGAATGTGCTAATTGCGATATATGAAAAAAAAAAGAAAAATGGAATTAAAAAAAAATAACTAATTTTTTTTGTATAATTAATTACATACTCTTAATTATATAATTATATTTCTTATGTAATCAATTTATTCCTGCCGTGCACTGAATTATTCTCTTACAAAATGTAAGCAGTATACACTACTCTTATCTCACGATTGTATATCATCAAAACCAGTAGAAAATAATAATATTTTGTTGTGATTCATGCAGATGAGAGAGATCAGTGGAGCGAGGCGTTGTGTGGAGTTGTTTGTGAGTTACTCGGGAGGGGAGCCCATGTGGATGCTATGGATTCCAGTGGTATTACGCCTCTAGTCGCCGCCATTGGGGGTAAGTGGTTTAACATTCCCTTTCTTGTCCTTACGTATTGATAGTTACTCAGAGTAATTACGTCACAGCTCTAGAATAATAAAAAAAAACAGCGTGTATTACATCTATATCTATACTAATATATAAAGAAGTAAAATTGTATGTTTGTAGGTATGTTGGCGGTAATCTCTGGAACTGCTGAACCGATTTCAAAAATTCTTTCACAAATAGGAAGCTACATTATCCGTGTCTAATATAGGCTACATTTTATTTTGAAATTAAAAAAAAAAATGGAAAAAAAAACTTATTAACTGAAGCAAAGCAAGGGGGGGGGGAAATAATTATGTAAAAATCAGTCGACAGCGTCCAGCGACTGTGGATGGCAAAATGTACCCATTCTGCCCCAGTGAAAGCAATATTTCATAGTCACATCATTCACAAAAGGTCTTATGCTTATAATATGCCCGCAACAGAATAATTTGTCGCGCCCTGTAAGGGCACTGCAATATTAAATAACATTATAAATATAGAATTTACAATATCTATTATTATACTTTGTTGAATGAAAAACTCTCGAATTTTGAGAAATATTTATTTTGAAACAAGACTGACTAAGTACAACATTGCTATGGCTCACGAACTAATGCACATGTGTGAAATTAAACCTAAGTTCTTGTTCACAATATTTACACCCTTAATTAATTCTTATATATAAGTCTATGAGAATGTTGACATATCTCTAATTTAAATGCATATAAAAAAAATATGCTGTGAATATTCTAACAGTGTCCTGTATATAAATAATTCTTAAAGAATTGAATATAAATAATGCAAATAATTCAATTATTATAAATAGTGAAATACTAGCCAACTACTGGGGCGAAAGGTTGGTTTAAGGGTGTTGGTGCACGCTGCAATCCCACAGCCACTATGCGCATTGGACTGTCCACATTACCCTGCACTCATAACACTACCCTCACATGTACTGCATTTCGCACGCCATTCTATTCCCCCAATGTACGTACGTGTTTCGGTAGTGAGTGAGATATGACAGAGCCCATTTCCATCCAATCTGATCGCTCCCCGTTTTCACAATGCATTCTCCAAATCCATTCCTACATCTCCGAAGTTAGGCAGCGCATCCGGAAACGTGCCAACGTTTGTCATTCTGCACTGTTGTTGGCCTGTATCGCGGATGTCTATGGACTACAGTTTTCACTTACCATCAGGTGGACTGTATGCTAATCTGCTGCTTTTTTTCCATAAAAGATATAGGGCTCCGTACGAAGGAAAGTCAGAGTAAGGTTTATAGGACTTCGTTCGTTCGGCTTTGATCGGCCCCGAAAACGTAAAATCAGAGGAGAGCCCCTGGTAATTCTAATCATGATATTTATTCTCCAGGTCCAGCAGAAAGCCTGGTCCGAGCAGCACTAAGCCCCCGTCTATCTTGTCTTGCAGCTGCTACTTTAGCTTTCCACGGGGCCAAATATAACCCTACACAGGTTCCGAGAGACCTACACGCCTTCCTCACAATGCACGGCGTTAAAAAGCAGTAAGGCTTAGTTAAAAATGTGTCCCACACTTGTGTCATGGTCGTTTTTATGTGTCTAGATTAATTTGTTAGCATCAAATGGGGATAGATAAGACCCCACATCGACTGTTTTTCTTTATGAATAACATTAGCATACAGTTAGGCCTGGTTGTCAAAAATGTGCCCCACATTTGTCATCGTCGTTTTTATGTCTTAATAATTTTTTTTAACTTCACGTGCGGATGAAAACGAACCTAAAATGAGTTTTAATAGACTTATACGTGTTTCTTTTTTTACAACGTGTTACCAAAATCACGCAAAGCTGAAAAGCTATCAGTACCGAGAATAGATTCAATTCTACCAGTTTCATAACTTATTGTTCATTTCTAGTACATATACTTTATGACAGAAATATTCATTGGCTACCGGCTTGTGCTTTTAATTCTTCGCTCTAATGAGTCTTAGATGTTTAGGGTCAAAACTAGATGCATAATTTTTTTGAAACAAAAATGAAGAACTTATTGTTTTTGGTCTGTAGTGCCTTTTCCCACACATTTGAGCAATATATTTATTTCTTACCCTTTTCCGTTTGTAATTATAACAATAATAAAACGGTACGACGCCTTTAGATCATCGATAAGTACGTATTCAAGACGCTAAAATCTAATAAAATATAAAAACAATGATGATAAACGTATGGGGACACATTTGACTGATACACAATTGACTAATGATATCGATCTCCATCTAGCCATGTTTTCGTCATTAAACAGCGGACGACAAATACCAAATATGTGCCAATTATTACACTTTATAAAGCGTTTGACATTTTTGTCGCAATGAACATACTATTCTCATACTGTTATTATTTTTCGGAGTGTTTATATCTCATTCTTCATTTTGAACTCTTGTGGTCATATCTCCGTGAAGACATGTTCAATTTATGACAATTATTAGTTGGAGTCATGAACTGTATGTTCAGTTCAACACTTACATTTGATCCTCAAGATAAATGTCTATTTTAAGTTTGAGAGTCAGAGGTCCAATTGAGTCATTTAATGTCGATATAACTGTAATTTGTATTAATGTATTTATTGTAATTATCATTTAACATTTTTATTACTTATTTTATTTGTATGTATTGTATGTATTCTTTATGTATTATTCGAGTATGTATTTGTATATTAAGTAATACTTAATTATTTAATGTTAATTGTTTGTAATCCCAACTAATATATTTGTATTCATAAGCCGTATGTACAGTTCGTGACTATTGTATTAATAATCACCGATGGCGGTACTTCCATAAAAGTTCAAAACCGTCTAGAAAGTTATACAATTGGTTTGGTTTATACAGCAATAAAATGTTTGATTCTGTAGAAGTGCCGCTACTGATAAATTATTGATGTATTATATATTTATGTAATCTACAGCCTTCTATGTAACTTATTTAACTAATATATTGCTAGTGCTAATGGCCAAACACAGATTACACTGACATTATATACAGTATTTAATAGATTGTCCGCAAGTAATAGGTGATTTTTTTTTTCTTATTAATAGTACATGTTGATTTGTGTTGGCATTGGTGTGCCCGTTTGTGTGTGCCGTGCGTGTGTGTGCGCCCCAGTGTGAGGGTGCGAGGGATATATCACGAATTATATTTTATTTGCATTTCATTGATACAACATTTTAATAAGTATTGACTGAATCGTGTATACACAATAATTTCGTATTAATACGAATGTTATAAATATTAAAAAGAACATTTTGAACGACTATTAAAAGAGCACTCTGTCAATTTTTAAATACTCCGTATTGTATATATGTTAAATATATATTATAAAATGTGTATATATTTAATTTGTATACTCTTACATTTATTATTTAGGTATATGCATATGGTATATAAATATATATTTATGTATTTTGTTAGTATTATTGTACATATGGTACACATTTTCCGTACTCACTCGCCTGCCTTTCTGTGTTGACCTATATTTTACTTCCCACATCTACTGGAAGAAATTTCTTCTTATCTAAGCTTGCATTTTTTTCTTCCCTTCTCTTTTTCATGTCATGGTATGTACTATAAATTAATTTATTAAATAAATAAACTTATAAAATAATTCTATAAAAACACCCGTATGATGTTAATTATATTTTTGTATTATTACCATCTTTCTTCTGATTAAATTAACATGCTCACATTGAATTGTGCGGTATAATATAATATGTGAACATTATTTAAGCTTAAGATCTGCAATGTACCATATACTGGAGAAAAAATGTTATTCAAAAAAATCATTGCGACAAAAATCTTAAAAATTGAATCTCCCTTATAACTTTTCACGTTTAGTAATTAGTAACAAGTAGCAAGTTTGTGATGTGAAAGGATGACAGATAAAATTATATACGATCATAGTAGAATGTAGAGATGAATAAAATTTTTCTCTTTATGTAAAAGTTTATTGTAACATATTTCACTATATTTCAAAACTATTCAAGTAACAGTCACATTAAAGACTTAGTTTGTCGTCTGCAGTTACGCGCCATTTTCGCCGCCATTTTGACGTAGCGTCCATTTTGTGTTCGAGTTAATTTAACTTTAATTTTAGTCTCGACTAAAAAAGAAGTCTTTCAATTATTCGAAAGACTTTACTCGATTAATCGAGACGTTATATAAATAATCGATAGGTTATCGAACACAGGGTTTGTATGTGTTCAGATAACATCTCATACGGATATAATATAATGATGGCTCAAAAAATAATTATTATAAAAAAGAAAATGTGTCAAAATAATATCGAATATACTTAGCGCGTGTTAGAGATAAAGTCATATTGTTTAAATCAGTCTTAGTTTACATATAATTAAATACCATCAAAAAAACAAACGATAATTCAAAGTTGTTATCCGTCGGTTTTTGAATTAATTTGATAGTGATTATTTGATAGCTTAATCGACAATTAGAGATAGAAATCTACGTTAAATATATTTTCCAAATTTGAGAATATTCAAGGTGGGGGGGGGGGGGACGTGCATCTCGTTTATAGAAGAATGGCGTCCTCGCCTTATATTGCTGTCCCTTTCTTGTGACTTCTAAGCACTTTATCACATTCATTTTTTAAGATATGTATTTTGATTTTCGATTTACACATTGAATTGTGTTATTTATAACATTTTTTTTTAAATTAAGTCGAATTTCTTTGGTTCTGTCAATTAAAATATGTTTTCTGTTAATCAGTAAACAAGTATTCTTATTTTAGATTAAAAAAGTTTCTTATATAAGTTATTTTGCATTACAAAATGCATTTTACCTTTCGCAAGTTACGTCATTTCTTTTTTCTAACACGCGTTAAGTTAAGTAGTGGACGACTAAACATGTGATAATGTAGTTTTAGTATAGATTAAGAATAGAAGCGGCAAAGCTAGAGGTAAGCCTTCGCAGGCTTCATTTTGAGAATTATCGTGTATTTAACCCACTTCTGCAAAGTCAATACGGGTTTTGTTATATATCGCTTTTTTTGTCTTATAAATTGGTCGACTTCTCTTATAGACTGTTTTAATTATTTTAAAATTAAATACAATAAGTTTAGCTTTTTATTATGTTATTATTTCACGCAATGTTAAGGAATTAGTTTTACGTTCGATCTGTTACAGGTGATTAAACATTGAAATTTATAAATAAAAAATAAAATCAATACGTACAGTGAAATCTTGATTATCCGAACTAATACGGCAATTGACTACTTGAGACTGATATGTCTTCTTATGGCTTATTCGATAACGAGAGAAAATGATTTAATAGACAAAGAAAGTAAATAAATAGTAAATAGTAACAAAGAAAATTAATCCTCATTAAAAGGAAATATTTCAAATTATTTGCAAAACTGACCTAATTATTATGAACTTGAGAATATTTGAGGTGGGGAGCTATCGCTAGCTTGATTACTGTTAATAGCGTCAGTATTTATTAATTATTAAAAAATATTAAGTAATTATAAAAAAAAGAAGCCAATACCGAAATAGTCAAATGGTCAATTGTTGCTACGTACTATTTGGACAACAGAAAATTTGAATAATCGAGTTTATGGAAGAAGCAAACTGTTTCCTACTTTGATTTTTTTAAAGAAGTGATATAATAATAAACGTTACATAAATCTAAATAAAACAGTGTTTAATAATAATAAAATCTAAAATTATAATAGAAGAAAACTAACTCTTATCGATCGAAATACTATACTTTTATACTTTCAAAACTGTGTAATAATATACTATACTTTCTTCTACTGTATACTTTTTAAAATGAATGTAAAGAAAATTGAAAATAAATTTCCAGTACTCGATAATAACGTCATCGAGTATTCGAATAACAGATTTAGATAATTGAGATTTCACTGTACATTTTAACAATGTACATAATAAATATTTATAAATTACGTAATTGTGAGATAAAAAAGCATCATAAGTTACGCGTGTAAGTACGCGGCTGTATTCCTTCTCATTACTTTTTATTTTAATTAATACTTTTTAATTGCAGATGTGTATCTTTTATGGTTTTCTTGTCTCTTGTTTCGCAGAACTGTGTGATTTTGTTTGTTATGTAAAGTGTTACATATACAGTATACGCTGTAATATATTGTTTAAATAATAACATAAATATATTATTATATATTAATAGTTACATATAGTTTATATGTATTAGACTATTGAATAGTCAAATATCTTAGTTTTGACAATATATGAACGCACACATAACAATAGATAAATGATAATAGAGTTTATATCAGTGTGACGTGTCTTTGAAATGACGTCACGTTTTCGGAATTAAACCAAATACCAAATAGATATTCTACTTGTAAATATGTGCAGATTTTGACAAGGCAAACGATATGTGACAATAAAAGGGCGCAAAATAATTAATACCAACAACATACCTGCTAAATTTATAAATGCATCAAAAGAACCCGCCAGAACTCCAATTGCGCCCTCCGTTCACATGGATCCACAATCAGGCTCCACCGGTGGGTCCATGAATAATTTTTCCTCCCCTTCGATCCACCAATTTCGGGATCCAGGTATTATTTATAAATATTCCTAGGCCACTTCTATGTTCACATTTGTCAAGGCGACGAAATTAATGTAACAACAAACAACAAAAAATGTAATTCATTACTAACAACTTGTGAATTGAAAGGGAAAAAGAATTATCCGTGAATCCACATGTGGGTTGAAGAGGGGGAAAAATATTCCACGGATCCAGCCGTTGGAGCCTGATTGTGGATCCATATGAACGGAGGCCAATTATGGGGCCGAATTTGCCACATATGATCACACTGGTATGAAATTAGTTTTTTTTTTAGTCAAAACTGCACTTATTTACCGTAGGATAATAATACAGTATTTAATTAAAATAGATTCAATGATGCATGTTGTTCTTATGCAAATGAGTTGGTAATAATCCTACAAATTTCAACAGAACGGTTATGTATTGAATATAGGACACATTTTATCCAACATTTATTTTTACGTTCTACAACAAAAATCATAGTCTTAGAGGTCAAAACTTCTTAGCAATAATACTAGTAAAAAGAAATATTAAAAAAAAATATATATTAATTGAAGAATATACTGGCGCCATTTTTCTGCAAAAATCTTTTCTCTATTTTTCTCCATACAACTAAAAGTGCAAAGGCAATGAATGCTATACAGCTTTAGATTTATCAATTTCAGAATGGTGCCCATATTTTCATAAGTTCTAGTCAAAAGTTATATTGGTTTAATGGTGTCTAGTAGTTTTATGTGTAAGTAATTTACTTTTGTACCTATGTAGATAGATCAGTCAGGTAGACTTAAGTTCTTAGTCGAAATACATAACTTTATCCTGATAGAAAATATAATAGCAGTAGTTCAAAATTAAGTAAATCTAGGATTTATCAAAAACAGAGAATTATGTAGTTTTGAATTAATACAATCTGGATGAAATAAGCTGTATAAAATATGAATTAATCTTCTGCATTTTTTGCGATATTCATAATATGAATTAAAAATGCAGTAATGAGAGATACTTTGCCCTATATTTCACTAGGTATACATAATACAAACAAACGGTAGAATCGCAATTCTTTACATAGTAATTTTATTTTTAATATTTAGTTGCATGAACACACTTGTTTCTTTTATAAATGAATGGATTGCGTATTAAATGACAATTTGTTGAAATTAAGTTACAAACTACAAAATACTTTAACCGAAATTTAGTTTTATTAATCATTACTAGCTTTATTAAATGAAAGAAACTGTTAATGAATCAACTGTAAAACTTGAAAAAAGAAAAGAAACTGATTTCAAGGACGGCCTAAATAGTTTAATATAAATTTATCTAATTTATTTCTGCATTAGTTTTTATTTTAGTTTAGAATAAAAAATATAAAATATTTTCTGATTAATATCTTAGTTTTTTTCTGATTAAAATGAGTGTAAATACTTGTTTTTTTTTTTAATTTGCCGCGCTTTTCTCGTGCCACATTTCATTTGTCGGACTTTACCTATGTTTATATTATATCACAGATATACCATAGCGCAATATACAGCAAAGTAACGCATCTTTAAAAATTGCATTGCATTATTTACTGTCGCAGAATAACGCCTGTTTTGTTAAATGATAAATATAATAGGGATAAAATATTTTCGTAGACTCTTTTCATGTAGGTCTGAATTTTTTTTCTTGAGCTATTTTGATCTAGCTTGCAAATCATATCTGAATCATAGATAAAGTAGGTTAACTCGAAACGTGGTTCAGTGTTCGCGTTTGCGAAGTTCGTCATAGTTCAGCGTTCACTCTTTAGAAACGGAAAATCAGTTACAGAAAACTTTTAAATTACATATATGATTTTTATTAAATTTAAAATAGGCTATTATCAATCAAAACACTCTATATAAATAAAAATGTAAACGTTGGCTTGTATAAAATCTTAAATCTCCAAAAGTTCTTCACCGATTGCTTTGGAATTTTGACACAACGTTGCATTCGAATACACGTGTGTTTTTACATACCTATCACAGGGTAAAACACCCAAAAACCACTGTTTTTACCCAAAAACAGGTAAAAACCGGTTAAGCGCCATCTGTTGACCAGCCACAGCAACACATGGCCGGGTACAGCTAGTAAATGAATAAAAAGATTAAATAAAGAGAGTCTATTTTGCCATATAAATTATTTAATATCATCATAAAACCATTGACATAAATTTATCGTTATGGACACAATGAAATTTATTTTTGTAACAATGATCCTATTTTTTGTAAAAATATGCCATTATATTGTACTTATCAAATTAATGTACCTGCTTCATGTACAACCCTAATGCTGTATATGTTATTATAAGATGAAATATATTGAAAATTAATAATAAAGTCTAAAGGAGACAGATTTTGTATTTTATTTTGTAATCCTTACTAATAAATGCGAAAGTTGGTTTGTAACCTAATAACTCTACAATTAGAGTCAGGGGTGGATAGCCTAGGGGTGTCTGTTCTAGACTTTTAGGCCTTCGTATACAAGGCTACGCAAGTATCCGATACTCGACTACTCAAATATCTTGGCGATTGTCGCGATATGCGAGTATCTGTCCTCACTTATGTCAGATATTTTCCAGCTTGAAATCCTGGCAACTGAGTTACTTCCATTAAATAGACTTGGTGTCTGAATGCGGACTGACTATTCGACGGCCAAAAGTTAGGAAATAAGTACTGATTTAACAACATCTACCACACAAAGGATTTGCCACAATCAAATTAAACTATTGCAAAATTCTTAGATTCTGACAAATGCCCGTAAATTATAGAAATATGCAGATGGACATTAGTTTTAACACAATCGATTTAAGACAACGATCTTAGAACTTTCTCAGTCTTAGTACCTAATAACTAAGACTAGTTTAATTGTATTTTTAGATGCCATTATAGGGTTTATTCCACGAACCCCCTAGAGATCCTCTTTATGGGGGAAAACTGGATTTGAAAGCAAATTTTGTACAAAAATCCCTCCTGGCATCACGGGGTTAGGTTGTAGTGGACAAACAATTTTGAATTCCTAAAATCTCCAAATAATATAATAATAATAAACAGAACGACAGAGCAATGGATAACATAATGATTCCTGGATAAGTTTAAAATTAACTTAGATCCAGTTATAGGTACTCGGTATTTCATAGTTTTTAAATGTTTAAAAATGGTTGACTGGTGAGGCATTAAGCTCACCTTTTGTACCATAATGTGCAATTAAGCGTATAAATGAATAAAATATAAATCTAATAATTTAGTAATGATCTCATGTAAACAAACCATTTGCGATCACACTACATACCTACAATTCTCGCCTACAACTGTTTACATGATGATAAAAACTTGATGATAATTGATAACAGTGATATGATGCTAACAATTGTTTATACTAGCTTTTGACCGATGATCGAGTAACTCCCTTGTGTAAATGAGCCATAATTCGTTACCCATTTGAGGGGAAGACGGCACGCTGCAATCCAACAGCCGCTGGGAACGCTCGACTGGCCACGTTACCCTTCTCTCACAGAAGACTATTTTGAAATGTAGTGTATTTCCCACTTTATCTTGTTTCCTTAATGTACGTACGTGTTTCGGTAGTGAGTGAGATGTGTCAGAGTCCATTCCCATCCTATCCCTCCCCATTTTCCCAACCCCTTCTCCAAATCCATTCCTATATCTCCAAAGGTAGGCAGCGCATCCGAGGTCGTGCCAACGTTTCTCATTTTGGACTAATGTTGGCATGTATCTGGGATGTCTATGGGCGACAGTATCCACTTACCATCAGGTGGAATGTATACTCATATGCCGCCATCGTCCTTAAAAAAAGCTATTTCTCTGTAGTTCTGTTTGTTATAATATTACTAGTTTGGGATAATAGAAATTTAAAGTTGTATTTGTCCGGTTTCCCTCCCTGCGTAAGTCACTGGGTATTTGTAGACAAAAATTGTCAAGTCCGGTTTACGAGATTGTGAAATGAACCCATTAAGAAATTACTTTGTATTATTTCTCTGTTAAAGTCTCAATTTTACTGTTATAAAGTTAAATAATAATCGCAGTGGGAGCTGTCGAGGTGTACACCATGACAAATTCACAATGAGCGGCGACATCCGTGAGAAGAACAAGATGGTTATAAAAACAACGCAACTCGAGATGATGTGTAGGAAACATACCTACGAGTAGTCGCTTCCATAACAATTGCGTAAAGAGGTTTTTGTTATATTTGAAGTACAGTCAATAACAATACGTGGGTGACAAGGTAAATTATGAGATACCAACAAAGATATTTGGGTTACAAAACAAATTTATATTACAACTTCTCAAAATACTCTCCATTAGTCACTCTTATTTAGCGAGGTCCTCAACAGCTGCCATAAAAGCATTCCGAGCGTCCTGAGGGCTGTCGAAAAGAATGCCAGCTTCACTTTTAGAAAGAGAAAGAAGTCGCATGGAGCTCAATCAGGGCTATAAGGAGGGTGGCTCAATTCTTGGATCTCTGTGGTATTTAAAAACTCTTGGGTAAATTTTGCTTTGTGAGGTAAATTTTGTAATGCATTGTCATGGTGTAAGAAAAGCCCTCTCAAACCTGTTCTGTTTTAGGACGTTTTTGATTTAACACATCCAATACAGTTGGTAAACACACTTCACTGCACTGTACCATTGGGCATTAACAGTTTTTTGAGCGTCTAAAGAAACTGTCGCTAAATGGCCACTCGCGTAGAAGAATGTTGTCACCATTTTTTTGCCTATACTGCGCCCACATTTGACCTTCCTGGGAGGCTCTTCGTCTGGAAACACCCAAACTATTGATTGCCGCTTAGTCAGTGGGTCATACTTCCAACTCTCACTCCAGTAATAATATTAAATATATTCCGTCCCCCTTTATTTTCGAATTTTACAATCATTTCCCTGCACCATGTCACGCGAGCTTGTTTTTGTTTAGCAGTCAGTGGATGAGGAACCCAACGCGAACACAGCTTCTTGACTTGAAGGCGTTGGGGTAAAATTTCATGAATGACCAGCGATGAAATCTTAGGAGTCTCCTCCATCTGTTTGTAGGTAGTTTTTAAGTCTTCGTGCAACATTTTCTTTACCATTCGTTGTTCGATGTTTTCATTCGTTACAGAAATCACTGGATGGCCACTTATTTCTCTCATCATCTTTTAAGGAAAATTTTCCTTGTTTAAATTAAGAAAACCATCTAAAAATTATTGCAAGGGACGGTGCGAGGTCCCCGAAAGCTGATACTAACCTATTATTACACTCACTTTCATTTAAACCAACTTTAAAATCGTATAACATCATCGCACGAAAATGTTCTCGTTCCAATTCCATTGTTGCAAAGAAAATCGTGCGAAATGCAATAAAAATGTGAATACAACATTTTAATTTTTTTCGTTTTGACTAAATGGCTTTCGAAATTAGAATTTTAAATAAATGATGTTTTAAAGACGGGACAGCTCAAATGAGTTCTTTTTCTGAAATGTGAGTAAAATTTATCTAGTTACCCCCCTATGTACATGAAGTTTATAAAAAAATAAACATAAATAGGGGTCTCATCTCAGATCTATACCTAAGA
The DNA here is from genome assembly GCA_914767545.1 of Sesia apiformis. Taxonomy (NCBI): domain Eukaryota; kingdom Metazoa; phylum Arthropoda; class Insecta; order Lepidoptera; family Sesiidae; genus Sesia; species Sesia apiformis. The sequence continues at coordinate 3,640,861 of OU611964.1, forward strand.
CTGAAACTGTGAGTTAGTTCAAGGTAGTTCCTTACCTATGAAATTGCCGTTTAATATGGAAAATTTAAAAAAAAAAATTGTATGAAAATTATATATTTTATTAATCGAAGGACCTATTTATTATTATTATCAATTGACTTTTGCCTTTTTAATGGAAATTGATTGATGCCTCTGCTATAGAACTCCTGGGGACGGGAATCGGTGAATTCTCTGAAGGCATTTTTCACTGCCTCATCGGAGTTGATTTTTTTCTCGTGTAAAAAGTTATCCAAATTCCGAAAAACATAGAAATCATTAGGGGCAGGGGCTGGCGAGTACGGTGGGTGATGTAGAGTTTCCAGTCGAAGCTCCTGTAACTTTGAGACTGCCTGTCGTGCAGTGTGTGGGCGAGCGTTATTATCATGGAGAACCAGTGGACTAGAGCGATTGACCAGACTTGGTTATTTAATAGCAAGCTTGTCCATCATCGTTTGTAGTTTTTCACAGTATACATCTGCATTAATTGTTGCGTTAGATCTCAAGAAGCTGTAGTGGATAATACCGGCACATGACCGCCATCATGAGCTTCTTTTGACTCAGTTTACGTTTGGAACATTGTTTGGATGTGTCTCCTGGGTTCAACCATTTCAAATAATGTCTACGACTATCATAGAGGATCCACTTCTCATTCCTCATAAGTGACAATACGATTCAAAATTCCTTCATTTCTATGCCGGTTCAGCAAAGTAAGGTAAGCTTTGACGCTTGTTTGCAGCTGACTTTCATTAAGCTAATACGGCACCCACATTCTGAGCTTCTTCACTTTCTCAATTTGACGCAAATCAATCAATATCGTATTGTCACTTATGCCGAAGGCTCACACGTGGTTTGAGATGAATCCGCTTCCACTATTGCTTTCAATTCGTCATTATCGACTTTAGTCTCCGGTCATCCACGGGACTTCTTCTTCAGGTCGAAATTTCCAGAAACCATGAAACCAAAACCGCACCGCGCGTACCTACGTTTTCGTTTTGTGGTCCGTACACATCGTTGATATTGCGTGTCGTCTGCGTTGCTGCCACGACGGGACTCATATTCGAAAATAAAGCGAACTTCTTTTCCATGTTCGCAAACACAACGATATCTAAACAAAAAGTAGTTAGACGGAAAACAAATGAATAACTGATTTTTAAAAGAATGGTTATCTTTAAATTGAACTTAATTTGAATTTGGAATTCGTGGTCACACACAAGGTATGTAACTAAGTTTATAGTAGGCAATATGAGCAAACGGCAATTTCATGAGTAAGGCTCTAATATTTACTACCATGTGCACTGTGCGCTCGAGTGTCGTCGTCTTTCTATAAAAAAAAAACCCTGTAAATAAATGACAATATTGTTAGGTTTTAAGACCGTCTTAACTGAAACCCATATTTACTTTCTTAGACATGCGAGTTTTTCTCTCTTTTGCTACCTTTCAAGGCAAATTAAGACATGTTGTGTGTACAAATCTTTCTCATTAATTCGTAGTACCCACCCAATAATGGTTTGAATCGGCAGTAGTGCCGTTAATGCCTTAGAGAGAATGTTTCATCTACTTTTTATGTCCATTTCCAATTGAAGCCCGACTGGCTTACGGGTGTGGGTGTTGCGAAATAATAAGAAAAAGGAAACTTACTTTACTGATTTTCTTTATAGGAAAGACTAAGTAACACTTACTAACACTTTCAAGTACTTTGCTTATTATGGATTTTAGATAGGCTTGCTAAACAATGTACAGTGAGCAACACGTAATGTACCCAAAACCACTGATTTCTAACCCTTATTATACAAGCGTATTAATGCTATAGCCGTTGGTTGACCTATTGCTGGGTGTAAGTACAATAAGGATCAAAATAAAATACGATATTTCACTGTAGTAAAAAAAATAAAAAAAATTCAAACTGGGAGAAATGTTTTTATCAAACAGAGCTTGATGTAATGTTCGTACTATCACTGCCATAAATTTGATTTTTTTTACTAATTCTATTATGGTTTCTACATTGTCATACTTGTCAGTAAAGCCTATCAGTATTTTTTTTTTATAGAGAAGAGGGCGGACGAGCAAGCGGTCTCACGTGATGGTAAGTGTTACCGCCGCCCATGGACACCTGCAACACCAGGGGGTATGCGGGCGCGCCGCCGACCTTGCAAAATCCTATTCACAGCTTTCTTGAAGAACCCCACGTCGTAGTTTAATGGGAAGACCTCTTGAGGCAGTTCGTTCCACAGCCTACGGGTTCGCGATATAAAATAATTAAGTTATATCAGTTTAAGCTTTTGGAATCTGATAACTGACTATCGTACCTCCGGTGTCGTAGAACGATACCGCCCGAGTTAATTGGCCAGTAAACAATCTATAATAAGATATAATGAGAGGAACGCCTGTATCAAGCGAGATCAAACGAACATCTTTCATAAATTAAATAATTCTGATGATATTGCACTCTATCATCTCTAGCTGTCACCCGTTGGGAGGTGTTGGGAGTTGGCACCGCACTGTCTGGCACCAATGATGTTCCAAGTATCATCTAATGAAAGCATGCCAAGAAAAATGATTTTTTTCATAACATTCATTTACTGCAACAATGCCCCAATTTCTATGATGATAAATACTTTGTAATTTCAAACTGAGATTTAGGCCACACATGAGATATTGCAACATTATGATACAAAGAGACAACAATAAAACTCGACATTTTCAAGACAATGCGTTTACCGCAGTTTTCTTGCGGAACCATAATGCAATACATGACAAAACATCGATCTGCAACAAAAGTGGCGGATGTGTAGAGGCTTCATGAAAAGGGATTAATGGAAATCATTTGCTATTACCTAATAGCAGTCGCATCAAGGAGGGGTTAACAGCAGTCTAGGAACCACTTTCAGTTTCAACGACTCGCTCACTCCGACAACACGCGCTGACCGTAACGAGCGTTGCGTAACGCATGCGCGAGCGGTTTGACAGCCCGCATTCGTTCGAATGACATACTTATTAATTCAACTTCTTATCTAAAATAACAGAATACTCACATAAATTTGTAAACGTTAAACTAAAATAAAAGTAAACTGTAGAAAAAAGTCTGAAAATAAACTCTTATCGGCATTCCCGCAATAAATTACCAGGGAAAATCAATTGACAATAATTTTTCGCGCCTCTTCGCCGCGTGACATTTCGAAATTTAAAAATTGAGTAAAGAGTAAAAAGTTTAAGGAGTTAATTTCAGTGGGTTTTTTATTGGTGTATTTCGCGTTGTTATTCAAAATTATGTGTAGAACACAGTGTTATTTTTTTGTGCAAAAGCGTGATGTGTGTGCTGAATGAAGTAAAATTTTTGGAGACATCATCTGTCGAAACGTAAGTTATAACTTATAATGGAAAAAATATTTTAGATTTTATTATTATTAATATTATGTATACCATAGATTACATCAATAAGATTTTACGATTTGTCTATAGGATCTGTGGTGCATACGAATATTGCGTGATTGCACGTCATAAGACTGCATAAGGATGCCGACATTTATCTATTAGACGTTAATTATTTTGTATATACTATGTAATACAACTTTGAATGTGATTATTGAATCACATTCAAATTGCATTATTTATTCAAATTGCGCTTATGCGTTTAATTAGCCCACAGGAAGCCTTATTCAAAAATATTTGTTAAAGTTACATTTTAATTATTAAGTGCGATTTTATAATATTTGAATCTATACAAGTGTCGATACTTCGTACAAAGTTCGTATGTATACTCGTACATGTAAAGAAAACAAAGAGAAGAATATTTTTTTAAAGAAAGATGGTGGCGGAGGCAAAGACAATCCGCTTGATTGTAAGTGATCCGTACCTTTAGGGATTTAGGTATCAGTGTTTTAAAAGTTTTAGGAACGATGGAGAATAGATAAAAGAAGGAGAAAGATTTAATATTACAATTACAAATATGACTATGATGTATGCAGCAGATACAGATAGGAAAAACAGCAGAAGTGGGACCTTGATTCTCACAGTAGGATTTCTAAAATAGGTACTTTATCTCTACATATACGAATAAATTGCAAAAAAAGTTTCAACTTAAAATTAAGGTAATGGAAAGTTAAATAAACTGACTATCTAAATATTTAAGGTAGTATTGTTACGCTCTCAGACAAATATAAACACAGATTCGTTCTTTACACAATCTAAACATTTTCACTTTCATTTTTCAAAGAGATTTCACGGAAAAGAATAATTTTAATTGTTGCTGTATTATTCGCTAATAACCTTTCCAATGTTTACGATTACGATGTGCCTGTCTGCTTCACAAAACGCATTCTCACGATAACAATTACTCAAAAATTATGCGCATTCCTTTGTTTTTCTTTTAATTTTAATCACGCTGTTCCGAAATGGCGATGGTAAAAAACTCTTTCCGTTGACGCATAATTGGCTATAGAGCTCTAAAGAAAGGAATTTGATTGTTCTCGATGAATTGTTATTGAAATTAAGTTGAATATTCTATGTAAGTTTAAATATCAATCCTCTCTGGTTAAGTTCAGTTGTGTATTCGGTTGAGAATACACAGAATTTCCAGTGTTCTATTACCGGCTTTCCTGAATGTGCATTACGTGCAACCTCAAAGGAAAGCATTCGAGGTTGTCATCAGAAAATTGAGCAGTTCCATGCTTCAAAAATACCTTTTTGATAAAAGCAAACTCATAATAACTTTCGACAGTTTTTTCTTAATGACTCGGGTTGCCGAAATTTAAACAGGTGCTCAAAATGATTCTAAGTATTGGCTCATGTTATTCCTGTAATTCATTAGATGTAAAACTGTAATTAGATGTAAAACCTATCTATGATTAGATCGAAAATCGAAAAGCCAGCTTCTAGCCACCAGCCGTCAGCTTCCACCTGGGTGTGTTTCCAACAGATGTTTTTATTTTTTCTATTGAGTGCAGAATGTCATTTCACCGGCAATATACCAGAATTACTGAAGCCAAACAGTATCGTGCGGGCGACAGCAAGACATTCAACTTGGAAAATGGGCCGAATGAGCTGCCTGTCACAGCAGTGGTAGATCAGCCGGAAAATCGTAAAATCGTCATATATAGGAATATCAGATCGAATATACTTTTCATTGTAGACAGTTTCGGGTACTTAGTCTCATATTTATGGTATTTATTTTAACGATTATTTCAATGTGCACCTGGTAATGTGCCCAGGTATAACACCATATAAGTAAAAAAATACAGTATTTTAATCATGTGATAACACTAGCAATCCTAAGACTGGCCATTGTCTCTGGCATTAATCCTTCTTTCTATAATTTACAATGTAAATAGGAATTCTATTTGTTTTTAACTCTGTTGCGGATTTCTTTGCGCTACTGAACGCGAATCGTTGAACTTTTTCGTTAATCACAGTAATGACTTTTTGGCTTTTTTTGACTTTTTTCAGCATTTCATATCAATTATCCGCGAAATAATAAAATGATAAGAATATAATCAAAATTTGTTTATTATTTATTAAATTTTATTATTTATTCATTTTATTTATTATTCTATAGTCATTGTTATTTAATTTTTTTTAAGGTCCTTAAAACACTTCTAGATTAATTCTAGCAACGGCAATATGCAAACGCGGCGCCAAAACGCAGCTGGGGACATTCTAATTATAAACATTGCATTTCGTGTGTGAAGGATTATAGATCTTTATCTAAGGATTTATAGATAATTGTTATTTATTATCCTTCTAATGCCTCTAAATATGGGTAAGCGATATATTTCTCGGATAATTCCGTTGTGGCCGGTTTGCGAAACGCAAGAGCGCACTAGTGTGAAGGCCGTTACTTTAAAAAAAAAAATAAAGATTATTAATTTTTTTTAAGAAATTACGTTCGACTTACCGAACTTCCGATTCCAATTAATACGGGTTTGTAATGAAGTTTTGCAATCATTATTGAACATGAGTGACATGAGAAATTTGACATTATTGCAGAATCACTGAATGTCAAAGAAAATAATTTAAATTGCAATGAACAAATTGGCAATAAAGTGAACGTTTTCCAATAGTCAACATTATCATTTAGAGCCTGGCAAATGAACGTTGAGACTGGAACAACGCGGCAAATTAAATATAAATAATACGTGCCCTGTGGTGGCGGTCCAACTGTTCCCGTGGACAACCACTGATAGGGGAGGAATAACAAAGCGGCTACCGCAAGCCTTGACGAACTACATCACTTATAAAAGCGTGCACTTGCCAACCCGCTTGGCCATACATCCGTCATTCAGGAGATAATGTGCAAAGGCCCATGTCCTGCAGTGGACACTGAAAGGGCTCATTGGATAGCGTGCCGTTGCAATACGTTCTCTAAAAATAGTTGCCAACAATAACTTTGATGCTTGAATTCATTGCTAGGCTAATTTTATTATTTAATTCAAGAATCAAAAAATATTTGTCCAACAATGTGTGGTGATAACCTGTGTTTTTTTTTCAATTTGCCGCGTTTTTGCAGTCTCAAGTTTGATTTGTCAGACTATATTATTTATTCGAGATATTGTACTCGTATGAGACATGCATAAAAATAACTTAAGTTAATAAATAGCAAACGGGCTCTATCTATTATATTCGTAGTCAGTAATAAATGCACTTGATGTTTGAATAACTACCAAGTGGGTGAGTGTGAGATGTGAGAGTAGATAAAATCGGAAAGGTGTAGTAAAAATTGAGCCTTCTTCGAAATGATCAATAGCCAATAAATCGAGGAGACAGATCTATAAATCACAAGGTAGATCGATGAATGGAAAAGATCGATAGTCTACCGTGAGCTCGTCGAAAGTAGAAATGAGAATTACAAAAAGTGTCAGTTACATAATCAACAAGGTTGCGGTCAAGATTGTTTTACACTCTTATTATTTTATTTGGCGATAATCAATCACTTATAGATTTTTTTCTTTTCAAATAATAGTAACTATAGATAGGGAATTTTGCTATTCGCATGCGCAAATGCATCTTAAGAGTCTGGCAAAAAAGAAACTTACTCGTAGCCCAAAAAAGACCGGCTAGATGTCCGAATTGTCGACAATTCCGCTCTTACAAGCAAATTAGAATCGCTAAAGGCCGCGGATAGGTCCAGAAATAGGAGATTGATTGATAAGACATTTATTCAAATTACAGTTACAGGACCTTACCTTACCTTACCAGGCGTCCAGTTCAGCTCTATCTGTGTACATATGAGAGAACTTCTGTTTGCTTTTCTTTCTGTGTGAAGAGAGTTTCTTTCTGCGTCTTTTACCTCTCGTATAATGGGGACTGTTTTTTTTATGGATGAAAGCGGCAGACGAGTATACAGTCCACCTGATAGTAAGTGGATACTGTCGCCCATAGACATCCGCGATACATGCCAACATTAGTCCAAAATGACAAAAGTTGGCACGCCCCAAGATGCGCTGCCTACCTTTGGAGATATAGGAATGGATTTGGAGAAAGAATTAGGAAAATGGGGACGGATAGGATGGGAATAGTCTCTGGCACATCTCACTAACTACCGAAACACGTACGTAAATTAGGGAAATAAGATGAAGTGGGAAATGCAGTACATTTCAAGGTAGTCTTCTGTCAGAGAGGGGTAACGTGGCCGGTCGAGCGCGCCCAGCAGCTGTTGGATTGCAGCGTGCACTCTCACCCTCAAAAGAATGTTTCGAAGAGCTGTTTAATCTGATGCCAACTTCGGGTTTTTACTATCGCACATTTCATCATCGAAAGGCGGTGCGTGCATCCACACTTCCCTGACAAGCTGCGGCGTTCAGTGCGCTCTTCAAACTCGAGAATACGGCGTGGCGTATTAATTAAAATGATGTTTAGGGAAACAAACGACACAGTTATCTGACGACTAGGTTTCATAACCACGGTGACATCGAAAAGAAACCCGTATGTCCGAAAAATAAAAATGAATTATTAAACACTAGCTGTTGCCTGCGACTTCGTCCGCGTGGACTTTGGTTTATAAACACCGTCTTTATTCGACGTGATTCTTTAAATTGATGTAACTTTTTTATTTATGAACTGATTGAAATAAAACAAACACTAAATTTTAAGTGAAGCTTACCACAATACATTAGTGAAAACCGCACCCAAATCGGTTAAGCAGTTTCTAAGATTAGCGCGCACAAACGCACAGACAAACAGACAAAAATTCTAACAATCATTGTTTTGGATTCTATTGCGTTGATAAAGGCCCCCATTAATAGTTTTTCTCATATATCTTCCATGTACAGACAGCGATCAGTTACATTTTTATTATATGTTTATTATATTTTTATATTTTATTATATTTTTATTTTATTATATTTTTATTATATGTATATAATATAATATATGTGTATCCACCGATCCATACTCGGCCCGCGTAGCAGATTATGGCCTGAAACTATTTACAGGAAGACCGTGCCCTATAGTTTGGGATTATATGATCTGTGCTAAGAATATCATTATGATAATATTCTGATATTGAAGACTATTCCCAAATCGTAATTCTAAAATAATAATAGACTGATATTGAAGACTATTCCCAAATCGTAATTCTAAATAATAAAGGTAGAGCACATCTTCGGATATGTTAACGTTAAGCGTTTTCTACTAATGTTGACAATTGACATGTATCACACAAGTCAATGGGAGACAATATCTACTCGTACTTACCCATAGGCAGAATATCTGCTTATCAAATTCAAATTATTTACATATGTTTACAACGGTGTTTGTAACAAATTTAAATAGAACATGTCCCGTCATATGTCTTTACAATCTTTCTTACAATTACACAACTTTCATACAATTTGCCATCTTCTTTCTATACAAAAATATCATAGCACTAATTTATCAAATAGTTTTGGTGTTGAAATGAAGCATTTCTAAACAATGTCGTGTTCCTCAGCAAATAACATAGTATCACTAGGCACAGTTGCATAACGTAAACCGCAAACACATCGCGAAACATCACAAACGTGCCATTGTGGAGGCTAACAGAGGTTATTAAATCATTTCTGGTACGGATTCATCTTAGTTAAACCGCAAGTGGACATAATCTGATAATAATGCTCATCCTAATATAACACAGAACCTACCTAGTTTTGGGATCAGTGGCCTTCACAGCTGTATTTGCACTGATACAAGCCATGTAATAGATATAAGTTTACTGCTCACTGAACTTTTACTTTCTTTATTGTAATATGCTAATCCCAGCTCTCTTGAAGGGCCCTATGTCGTAACTTAGCGGAAAAACTTGGCTTGAAAAAACGGAAAAAATTTGCCTGTTCATTCGATAATTTTTGCGATAAAAAAAAATCGATATATTTTGAACCGGTTAGAAATCTTAATAAACAGAATCAGATATGTCTGCGATCTGTGAACTAATTACAGTGATTTGATTACATATAGTACAGTAACAATATTGATATCAAACAACCGAGATTTTGACACTGTTATGGAAGTTTATCGGTTGTTTAACGTTTGACAAAGTACCTATAACATAAATTATAACAGTTCATGCTGTTACGGTGTATGTTTTAATTTAACTCGTTATATGAGTAAGAGTAGTTTGAGCTTGGTTTGGACAAGTTTATAAAACATCTCGTACCTATTGTTTTATGAACTTTGTATAATGTTTCAGTTTCAACTGTAATTTAAGAAGTGATATGTTGCCATTAGTTTTGTTTGGATTAACTGCGAGGAAACTTACTCCTAAACTGTTGTGGAGCTGTACTGATTTTAGATTTCAGAGTACTATGGGTGGTATTCGGATGGTTGCATAAATGAACTACCTACTATTGTTATCCATATTATTAACTAAAAAAATGCAAATAAGTTGGGGGTGCGCGAGACAACTGGCGGGTACGGTGTGGACAGTGACGCTCTACTACGAGTTTCTGACAACGTAAACACCGTCCGCGTACTGCGTGCACAGTATCGATACTGTCTCTACCTACACTGTTAATGTGTAGGTACACTATAGTATTACAAAAACAAACAGCGAGTTTGATTTTTGATGTAAAATTCGTTTTTGTTTCTTATGTATCAACTGGACGGCTCTTATTTAAACATCTTTGATATGTGTCAATCACGATCTTCGGGTGTCATAATATCGACTTCCTTTCGAAGCATTTGTAAATTCGATAGAAGTGTTTCTTGTTATATTGTTAATGCTTAATATAATGTGTTTTATGTTATACATATAACAATTAACTATACTCGTATATTAATTAATACACCAATAAATTTTATCGATAAGTTGCTAGAACAGCACTAGTATTCCAGATTATTTCAAAGAATACAATTTAGAATTCTTCTTATAACATTTTGATCACATCTCGTGCTGAAATAATATCTACGTACGTTTCATTAAAAATAAATGTTTATTTAACTACGCACATGTCTTGTTGTTATAAAATAACTATCAAACGAGTTGATGTTTGATAGGCAGCTGATCCTGCACAAAAATAACATCGTAAGCGACAATTACAAGGAAGAATAATGTCTTATGTCTCAGAGAAAGTATTAAAAATAACACCTACTTCGTCCCGCACTACTTTTTCCGATACGTGGTCTCCGTTCGATTCGTCTACCCCGTGGGTTGTCAGCGCTATGGCAAACCTGACCGTTGCCACTTTATCATGGTGGTTCTACGAGCTACTTTAGTTCTTTCCACATCCTTTTGTAAAATTTACAATCGTCGCCGACTATGTTATCATAACCTATTCATATATTGCATCCATAACTACATTAGTCACCTTTTTGTTCCAATAACATTTTCGTACTTTTGCAAATCAAGATTCAACATCGACATTGTAAAAAAATAGTCCCATGATTTCACAAATCAATTAAATCAGAAACTAGTTTTCTGATCGATATCGACAAATATGAGAGCAGCGCATGTCTAAGGAATGCGTGCCGAAAAATAACGAAGGTCGTGTTTGTGTCGCAACTGTTTACTTACTTATTTCACCTAGATGTTTGTTTGTCCAGTTTTGTCAACCTGATAGATTACAATCAGTGTTCTAATTGCTTTATGCAGAGTTCAACTTGTATGACAAAATCTGGCTTCAGTTGGGTACCGTTATCTCTTCGTTCATCAAATATTTTGTGTTCCTAAACATTTGACCTTTTTCTGCTGTGTTTTTGTCTTAAAACATTTGACTACTATTTTTATTAAACATACCATATCATCAGCTTATGTCTCTCTACTGCTGGATCTCTACTGATCTTCAGGTTTTCTCATCCAGCCATCACTGGCGAATTCCAGTCCCACACTGCGCTTCCCGGTGCGTGACCTCCATTCGAGGACTCGTCTACCTCGTCATCGTCATCGGTACGGCGGTAAATGTGATCTGCCCATTGTTACTTCAGCGTGTTGATTCTATGAACTATGTCGGTGACTTTAGTTATTTGGCGAATCTCTTCGTTTAGGATCTTATCTCTCTCCATAGCTCATTGGGTGACTTTGAACTTATGGATCAGGCCTACTGTCAGAGCCCACGTTTCGGCACCGTCCGTCATAACATTTTCTATATTATTCATCAAGAAACATTTTTTATTTTTATCAAACATTAAACAAATCTACTGGGATTATTTGCTTTTAAGAAATTCATGGTAGAAAGTCTAGGGAGACAGTCTAAGAGTTACCGAGAGAGGTATAATCAGGTGATTATGATTTTCTGTTTTCAGTTTTTTGAGATAAAATATGTAGGTAGGTACTTAATTAATTTCAGAAGACTGGGAATATTTCGTCAATCTTGGTATAATTTGGCTGGATTCGCTGCACATAGACTTTGGGATCTTTCGTTCTTTTGATTTTTCCTCTAGTGCTCTAAACAGCACTGATCCAGCTTCCTGATCCAGGGCATTTGACCCCCTATTGCTTGCTTAAATCTGATCGAGATAATAAGACTGACCGAGGTTATCCTTAGGTACCTCTTGAATTCTTTAGAAACATTTGAATCTACATTTCAAATGTTCACCAAGAATTTCCTCAACTCAAAAGTAGTTATTGTGTTCTCAAACGTATTTCCGATAAAATATGAAGTGAAAGAAATTCTTGAAACTTTCGGTCTTTTTAGGTAATGCTTGAATTAAATTGCAATATGGTATTTGATGGCAGACTGGGTTTATTGGAAAGGTTGCCTCAGGTGAGTTCAGATATGGCAGTCAATAAGTTTACTCGCTTCTCGCAATGATTGATGGCAAAAATTCTTTAGAATTAACGTTCATCATTTCCGTCATGGCCAAAATGGCGTACATCATACTATGGCATAATACTCCTACAATGGAATTTGGAAGAATATGCACAGTCATCGACTTAGAACCTGCAATTATTGACTTGTTACGAAATCCGACCTCCTTGTGCGAAGACGTGCGTACAGTTTCTTGTCCAATAACATTTAGCACCTTCGTGCTGGGGGTCGTAGATGTGACATTTGTTTACCGAATTACTTGTAGAACTGGGTTTGTGCTGCAATAAGTTGTGGAGGTGGAAGTTGATTTACTTCGTATTTACGAGTAAGTTTTTGTTCTATCAAACAAAATACATGGCATATGAAGTGTCGAGGCGTGATGCGTAACTTCAGGGAGATACATCCAGAATCCTAGAATGAGTGTTGTATTGTTTGCGAACTCTATTATCACGTACGCGTCAAATCTATTTTTTTAAGATTTCAAGTTTTCTGGGGGCGCTGCTTGATTCTCTGTACAAAAGGGAAGACATACAAACGTATATTTGGTATAGTAGGACTTACAAACCAGACACAACGGCCACGGATTTAGAATAAACAGTTGCTCCAGTTTGTAATATCGAGTATACGTCATTATTATGACTACTAAATATTTAAACGTCATTATTATGACATCATCTCTTCTCCAAGTCAATATCTAAAGTTGAGCAACGGCATCCACGGATATGCTGACGTGGGTCATTATTGAAATTAGCATACGATGCGGATGTCTGTGGGCGAGAGAAGCCGTTTATTCTCACGCGGACTGTCCGCACATTACTACCTTCTTTCTTAAAAACATGAATTTCCTATTGTAAACCTGTTCTTTTCATGCGGTAGTTTTGAATCTTCTCTCATCCTACTGCTGCCAGTGTATACGACGTCATCGTGGCTGTGTAAATGTGGATTATTTCATAGAAAACTTCATCTGGCCCTTCCAATTCTTCTTTACTTTCCATCGCTGTTGCCAATTATATCAGAAATATTTTTAAATGCCACTGATGAATTCACGACACGTAATAAATAATATTCATAACCGATGAGTTGGATGAGATTTCGAATGAGGACCACGTACTAAAGGTCAGGTGGACTGACTACTTGAAGAAAGTAGATAGTGGTTGCATGATAAGAGCGGAACTGAGATGATAAGAAACGACATAAGCCCGCCACTACATTAGCGAACTGAAAAACTAAACTGTCTCCAAACTGAAGTTTAACCCTAAAGGTTAATTTAATAAGTATGGCATGTTGCTCCCGGTTGTCACTTATTATTAGCTACTTAAAAGCATGAGCTCATGATAACCCACACATAAGTTTTGGGGTACCACGGAACGCGGTCAGTCGGTTTCAATGTCACTTGTATAATGTGCCGTAACCGAGTGAAAAGTGCTGTAAGGTTGCGTCAGTGCTGGATTGCGGTATGCAATATAAATATAAAAAATAAAAATCTTTACAAAGTTATCAGCTGCGAGGGAAAACAATATATGTATACAGAAATTTATTTAATTCCATTATATTCAGCATGAAATGATTTACTGGTTGATATAAGGATAATATCAATCTCATATTTTGATATATTATTAAAAATTATTATCATTTATAATCAAATAATCATAAATATTTCCCTATGTTTATTTCGTACGTTACATCATCCTGTCTCTTTTTAACTCAAATGCAGCCCTGCAAAATGTAGTCCTAGAAGCTGTGCTTTGCATAATAATTTAATAATGGACTTTCCCACTTGATAGCATATTTTTTGTTTATTGTTTGTTTACGATGCGCACACTAGGCGCGCACCTGCCTCGCGTTACGCGAAAGCAGCCCGAGGAATGTGCACTCGGACCCAAATGTAGTAAACTTACTCAATAACCACCACAATGGTGGGTAAGCACAATAATAAGATATACAGGCCTCACTTACCCCAGGTGGTTTTGCCCACGCACAAATCTGGAAAGTGTTCCTACGCTAGTCCCTACTAGACGTGACCTATCTTAGTGTGATTGAATAAATAAATACATAAATTCCCAATAAATACTTGTGTAGTAATCCAAGTCTCGTCCTGTGGTGAGCCGGTGGCCGCTATCGTTCGGCAACTCACACCCGGCAGCAAATCACCTCGAGAAATCACTTCCAATACAAGCACAATCACAGCAAATCCAACCAAAACACTCGCGTGGCACAAGGATATCGCGAACAAGACCTATTACTAGGCGCGAATACCAAATAACAACTGTCCGTGGCCGCGGTGTGAATTTATCTCAATTTAACTCTGCTCGCCGCCGAGCGCGTGTTACTACTCAAAAATATCAAATTCTCAAACCGCCTTCAATATGGCGGGGACAAAAAAATGTTGCTTCAAATAATCAAGGTATGCGGGTATGCAAAGATGCTCGCGCCAATTCCAAACATTGTTTTTTATTCCGATGGTTACACTGAAGTATGATTTGTTAAGACTTAAAAGTTAAGACCAAATATCAATATAAATAAAAAAACAAAACTACCAACTAAATAAATTAATACGATCAAGTATGAAATAATTAAATTACTAGTTTGCTCATATAAGTAACGCACCATTTATTGCATTACAAAAAAATAAACTAAAAGGTTATTTTGTATATTGGTAATGCGTCTATATTGAATAAAACCATCCACTCTTGCGGTCAGTCAGCTGCGTCTGAGCACACAAACTTTCTCCTCTTTGTTTGCCGGCGGGCCGAAATTATGAAGTATGTATGTTGTATACATTACTATACATAATATGATTTATGACTATAGCTTAATTACATTTCGTACTTTTGAGAATGTCAGTTATCAATGTTATCTATCATACTGATTAATTAATTTAATATGTTCACAGTCCTCATGCTGTGAACAAAAATGAACTCTTTAGTCTCACAATTTTTTTATCTTTTTATTTTTTACATGTCAACTATTATAACAGTTACTTATTCTGTTAATAGTGTCAGGGAAAATGAGAGGAAATTACTGATGTCTCGAATTCCGGTCGCTCGGTGACCCACATGTGATTCATTTGACTGTATTAACATATTATATTTGACATACCATACTTTGTCTTAATATTTTCTTAGGTTTTCGCGATTACTATACAATTAAACAACTTTGAACGGTGTTAAGTCACCAAGAATTAATTTGCTTACACCTCAATAGAGGGCGCTGTGCACTCTAGACTAGATCACGGTGTTAAGATGCGCCGCCAAAACATGACCTGTCGTGAATGTATATTATTAAAAGTCTATGTCCTGAGCAAGGTGTTTTCTTTGGAACTTCCATAAATACCTTGCGACTCCTCGGGGCTTTTTGGGAAATCTGTACAATGGTCATTCGAGTCGGATGACTGGCGCGCTTGGATTGCACAGTGGTCACTGAGACCATTGAACCCGTACTCGTGAGAAGATCGCTGCAGCGGCGTGAGTACGTGGTAGGATTGGCGTGTTTACCAAGTGTAGTGTTGTGACATGTGTTAGTGTTGTGATGTGTTAGTGTTGGACCAGGAAGTATACCAAGTGATAAAACAGTGAGTACTCTTTATTTATTGACTTAGTTAAAATTCAAGAAATTTAGGACTTAGAATAATTTCTTTAAAAGTGAACAGACGGGGAATCCATGCCGGTTTTCCTACAGAATTAATGCGCAAACACTTAGAAAAATTTGAGAAAAAAGTCCATCAACTTAGAACATTTTGCAATATTAAGAAACTTATATTTTTTCTGTTATTGGGCACAATCATTACTTATGAAAATTACAACTATTACTGCAACTAAGGAGATTTAAATTACACATAAAGTTATTAGACTCCAAGATGGAAACATACACTAAGGTTCAAGAAGATACAAAATTAAAAATTCAAAAAGCCAGAGTTAATTTTAAAAAATCTCCCAAGGAAAGAATAACGCAATCGTACGTGGAGACTCGGCTGGAAACACTAGAAAACTATTGGACTTCTTACCGTGACACACATAAAATGATTGTTTCCGAATTTGATAGCAGGAAATTGATGAAGTCTAGTTATTACTCGTCTGATGCATATGAAGAAGCGGAAGAACTATATACAGATTATAAGACGGAATTGAAAGGATGCATGCTTAAGTTTAAGACCGATTCTATTGCTGTAGCATTGTCTGATTCTAAAGTTAATGTATCAAACGTTGGCCAATCCTATGGTGTTAAGTTACCTCAAATTTCGATCCCTGGTTTTAGTGGAAATTATACCGAATGGACTAGTTTTCGGGATTTATTTATATCGTTGATTCACAACAACAAAGGATTGGACGACGTTCAACGGCTACACTACCTTAAAGGTTATTTGTCAGGTGAAGCCGAGCAACTTTTGCGACATATTCCTCTTACGGCCGCTAATTATATGTTAAGTTGGGAACAATTAGAACAACGTTATAATAACAAAAGGCATTTAGCTAATTGTACTTTTAAACGATTCATGAATCAAAGGAACATACAGTCCGAATCTTCTAGTGCAATAAAAGAATTATTAGATACAAGTAATGAATGTTTAAACGCCATTAAAAATTTAAATATAGATATCTCTTCTTGGGATATAATTATAATTTATATTCTAAGTTTAAAGCTTGATAGAGAGTCTAGAAAACTATGGGAAATTCAAGTTTGTAAAGTTAAGGAAGAATTACCTAAGTTAAGCGAATTTTTAGAGTTCTTAGATCAGCGCTTCAGGTCACTTGAATTTTTAGATAATAAAATTAATAAGCCAATTAATAGTACTCGCATTTCAAGGGTAATGCATGTTACCTCAGTTGCCACTTGCAATTATTGTTCTGAAAATCATAAATTAATCAATTGCAAGAGATTTGCTAAAGAAGACGTTGACGCACGTCGTGACTTTGTCCGAACTAATAGGTTATGCTTCAATTGTCTTGGTCCAAATCACTTGGTATTATCATGTCGTCAGTCAGCCACTTGTCGTATTTGTAGAAAGAGACATCACTCTCTTATCCACCCAAAAGCAGTCCCTAGAAGTGGCAACACTTATAGTGTTCAGAAGGTAGATGGTGCGGATCATTCTTCAACTCCACCATCAACATCACAGGACAAAACGTCAAATATTGTATCCTGTTTCTCCAATGTGAACAGCCAAGTATTATTGGCCACTGCTTTAATAAAGGTAGAAGCGAGAACAGGTACTTTCCTATTGAGATCTCTATTAGACCAGGGATCTCAAGCATCTTTTATAACCGAATCAGCGGTTCAGATGCTTGGTCTGAAAAAGATACCGAACAAGAGCTCTATTTCAGGACTTGGCAGTGACCAGAGTGCAACATTGCAGTCAAAATGGTTTGTAACCATCAAGGTTCAGTCACGCCACGATCCCAACTTTATAGTTGATGTCAAGGCTCATGTTCTTAACAAGATAACGTCACTTCTTCCTGAAAGGAAAACAGTTATCAAGGCTTGGTCAGCACAAATTGCGGATTTGAAATTGGCCGATCCTTTGTTTGGGGTACCAAACAAAATTGATATTCTTCTAGGTGCAGAAGTATATTGTCAGATTTTAGCGGAAGGAGTTATCAACGGTCCACCTGGATGTCCTATAGCACAAAATACCAAACTAGGTTGGATCCTCTCTGGCAGTATACATTCACCACGGAACCATAGTACACTGCAACAAGAAAACATGGTTAGCATGCACACGCTAATATCTACTGACGATCTCTTGAAGAAGTTCTGGGAGATAGAGGAGCCTCCTTCTGAGGGCAAGAAGCTTTTATCAGAGGAAGAGCAGTCCTGCGAAGATTTATTTACAAAAACTTTCAAAAGAGATTCGTCAGGGCGCTATGAAGTAAGGTTACCTTTTAAGACAAGTAATCCAGAGTGTCAGTATGGAAATTCCTTCGACATTGCTCGGAAACGGTTTTATTTATTAGAAAAAAGGTTGCATAACAATCCTAAACTTAGGATTCAATATTCGGATGTTATTGAAGAATATTTATCACTGGGACACATGGAGGTAGTTCCAGAAACAGAGATAGCCAAATCTACTGCCGTCTATCTACCACACCATGCGGTAGTTAGAAACGATAAAACCACAACCAAGGTTAGGGTTGTATTCGACGCATCATGTTCCCTAAATAATGGAACATCATTAAATAAGGACATGATGGTTGGCCCAACTCTTCAACCTGATTTGAGGCATATCATCATACGTTGGAGATGTTATCCTATATGCCTTGTTGCCGACATCGTGAAGATGTATAGGCAAGTAAAGGTTTCTGAGGCAGATGTTGATTTTCAACGTCTTTTGTGGCGTAGTGACTCAAATTCAGAACTTCAACATCTAAGGTTGTTACGTGTTACATTTGGTACATCCTCAGCACCTTACTTGGCAGTACGAGCTCTGCAACAGCTAGCGTATGATGAAGGTGATAAATATCCCTTAGCAGCTGACAGAGTTTTAAGGGAGTTCTATATGGATGACCTCATGTCAGGCTGCGAAAGTGTTGAAGAAGGGATGCATGTATATCAGCAGATGAACGAACTTCTTAGTCACGGTGGTTTTGAGCTGCAGAAGTGGTCGTGCAGTAACACTGATTTACGGCAAAAAATAGAGAAAGGCAAACAAGAAAAAAGGGAAAGCTTAGAAATTAAATTAGATACGGTTATAAAAATTCTAGGATTAACGTGGAACCGATCTACTGACGAATTTCAATACACTGTCCAACTTCCTCCGTTTGAACCGCCTGTGACTAAACGTAAGGTGATTTCGGATATTGGAAGATTGTTTGATCCACTCGGTTGGATTGGGCCGGTTATAACAACTGCCAAAACCTTTATTCAGAGAATATGGCTCGCTGGTGTAGGGTGGGATGATGAGATACCATCTGACATACTTAAGGATTGGATTTCATATCGCAAGGATCTTGTTCATCTCACTAGTTATCGCCTACCAAGGTGGATGGGGACAAGCAAAGACGATATTCACATGGAACTACAAGGGTTTTCTGATGCGTCTAACGCAGCGTACGCAGCCGTTGTCTACGTTAGGACAGTAAGCGGTAACGGTGAAGTTCATGTGAATTTGGTCGCCTCTAGATCGAGGATTGCTCCTGTAAAGCAGGTGTCAATACCTCGTTTGGAGCTATGTGGAGCTGTTTTATTAGCGAAACTACTCAAAGAAACATCCGAAGTATTGGCTGTTCCAAAGGGAGACATTCACGCTTGGACTGACTCTAGCGTCGTTCTTGCTTGGTTGAGTAGTCATCCAAGCAAGTGGAAGACCTTCGTGGCAAACAGGGTCTCCGAGATACTGACTATAACAGACAACAGCCAATGGTCGCATGTCAAGTCTGAAGATAATCCAGCAGATTGTGCATCGCGGGGTACAAGCCCCGGTGACATTTCTGAAATTGAAATATGGAGAAAGGGCCCTAAGTGGCTACAAGAAAATACAGTCCATTACAGCAAAGGAAATTTTAAGAAGACAGATTTAGAAGAGAAGAAAAGTAAAGTTTTATGTCACATTGCTACTGAGGGTATAGATACAATTTCAAGGTTTTTCAAACGTAAAAAAAAACGTAAGAGTTATTTCATATTGTAGAAGGTTTCGGAATATAACTGACAAGCATATTGGTACGGACAATCTCACGCGCGTTGTTTCGTTAAATTGTAAGGGATCAATAATCAAAAGACCTGTATCTAGGCTTATTACTTTACCGGTGACAACTTAAGATTTAAGATATTAATGTGTATTCAATTTGATGGTTAATGTTAAATATGGTTAAGTTTATTTTAATTTACAATTTTTGTATTTTTTCTTAGGTAGCAGCTTCACTGTTGTCATGGTGGGCGGATTGATTCATGTATAGTGTATAATTTGATTGTATAGTTTTGTATGGACGCTCTGTCCATGGTGGGCGGAATGTTAAGTCACCAAGAATTAATTTGCTTACACCTCAATAGAGGGCGCTGTGCACTCTAGACTAGATCACGGTGTTAAGATGCGCCGCCAAAACATGACCTGTCGTGAATGTATATTATTAAAAGTCTATGTCCTGAGCAAGGTGTTTTCTTTGGAACTTCCATAAATACCTTGCGACTCCTCGGGGCTTTTTGGGAAATCTGTACAAACGGTTTAAATCGCGTATATTTAACATTATTTATATCCCGACGTTTCGAACACTTTGCAGTGGACGTGGTCACGGGGTGACTAATTGATTTTATTTGTCACTTGAGTTATTAAGAAATTATTTGAACTACCGTCTGAAAAAAATTTTTTTTTAATCATAACATTCCCTATGCATGCAGTATTCGCTCACGGTGTCCAGAGGTCTTGCAGTATTGCGTTGGCCTTGGGATTTAATTAATTTAATGACTGGATCCCAAGCCGGTGGTACTTGCCAACCATCTTCTCTATTGAAATTTGGGTGGTTCTTGATTTCTATAGCCTCGCGTAACATTCTTGGCATGAACCGGGTCTCTCTAGCGAGGATTTGTGGATTATCGAATCGAATGTAATGGTTGGGTTTGTCCAGAACATGTTCACAAACTGCAGTCTTGGTCGAGCGTCTGTTCTTCATGTCAGCTATGTGTTCTTTTATCCGGATACCGATGCTCCTCTTTGTTTGCCCAATGTATGATAACCCGCATTCACAATCAAGCTTGTAAACACCTGCATCTTGTAGGGGGATATTGCTCTTGACAGGTCTTAAAAATTGGCTAATCTTCTTGTGCGGCTTGAAGTAAGTTTTAATTGAAGCTCGTCTTAAGATATTGACAATTTTGTCAGTGATGCCCTTGATGTATGGTAAGATGGCAGGTTGTCGCTCAACTGTAGGGGGCTTGGGGCGGCTTTTGTGACGCACTCGTGGGAGTTTGTGATTGTTGCTTCGCAGCACTTGTTTCACATGCAGAAGCTCTTCCTCGAGGTGGTCAGTGTCACAGATGCCGTGTGCTCTCTGTAACAAAGATTTGCCTACGGTAGCCAACTGACATGGATGGTGATGGGAGTTACCATTGAGATATTTATCTGTGTGGATGGTTTTCCTATACACAGTATGACCAAGAGAGTTGTCAGGATTTCTGATGACTAGAAAGTCAAGGAAAGCTAAGGTTGGAATAGTAAAGGATAATCAACAAGATGCCCAACGCATGGTAGGTTCAGTAGCGTAAAATCAATAATCAATAATAACGTAAATGGATACAATACACTCTGTGTAAGTATCCTGTATAATCGATTAAGTATTTATTTGCAGGAAGTACTCAAAGCATTAATAGTAGATACCTAATTTAGGTAAATCAATTTGAAAAAAGGCACTTTCAAAATTTGTGACGGTCGATTGAAACAAAATCTAATATTGCATTGAAACTTTTGTCTGACTATTTGTTTCGACTAAACGCAGGAAGTACTGATCTGATTACATTGGGGTTATTACTATTGTATACCGTACTTTTCCCGGTAGCTTTCAGTATACATGTCTGCTTAACTGGTCCAAGGTTCCAGTAATTGGTATCCGTAGATAGAGAGAAAATGAAGGAATGACGAAACAAAGAAGAAACATTTATTTATTGAAAGGTGAGAGCTGTTTTTTTTATAGACAGAAAGGGATACGTTTAAGTGTCATGCCAATATGTGTCGAGAATAACAAATGTTGGGACTCACCAGAACGCGCTGCCTACCTTTCGGAAGTTTAGGAATGGATTTTGAGAAAGGGTTAGAAAAATCGGGAGCGATAAGGTGGGATGGGAATAGATTCTGGCATATCTTAGTAAGATACGTACGTGCATAGGGAGAATATGATAAAGTGGGATATGCAGTACATTTCCCGATAGTTTTCTCTGAACTATGTTTGAATTTGAATTTGAACTTTAAGAGACTTAACCAGTTTTCGATTAGAGTTTTTAACATCAAGGGTTTAATACCATCAAACCTTAAAAACTAGAACTATAAAGCTCACGAGCATTTGACCGTTCGAATCTTAGATCCATTAGCGCTTACTCAGCACTCCACGCTCGAGCATGAATTCTTACAACACTTGATACCTATCTCTCTTTACGCAGGTACAGAGGCGAATAATCATTTCTATACACTAAAAGGAAAAACAATTTATTAGTACCTTTCTAGAGAAAGAGTGCTCTTTTCTGTGACCCCATGTCAACTACGCCGGTTATGTCATGTTGTGTTTCAACACAATTACATGACAAATATTGGTTCTTTCCTGTACGACGCTGCTCTTCACTTCAATTAACGCATCAACATATATGATCTTTGACTTTCAATTCTTCTCTGCTCGATAGGTTAGGTTTCTCTTCTCTAAGATGCGATTATATCAACTTTATCGTTTTTGAGCTACTTATTCAATATCAGTTAAATAACTTTTTTGGTTAATACGCGAATAATTGGTGTAAATTAAGTTAGTCATTATTATTTTATTTATTTATAACCCGAGTATGCTTTACAGTGTACCCCGCAATTTGTATTTATTTATTTATAACTCGAGTATGCTTTACAGCGTACCCCGCAATTTGTATTTATTTATTTATAACCCGATTATGCTTTACAGTGTACCCCGCAATTTGTATTTATTTATTTATAACTCGAGTATGCTTTACAGCGTACCCCGCAATTTGTATTTATTTATTTATAACCCGATTATGCTTTACAGTGTACCCCGCAATTTGTATTTATTTATTTATAACCCGATTATGCTTTACAGTGTACCCCGCAATTTGTATTTATTTATTTATAACTCGAGTATGCTTCACAGCGTACCCCGCAATTTGTATTTATTTATTTATAACCCGAGTATGCTTTACAGTGTACCCCGCAATTTGTATTTATTTATTTATAACCCGAGTATGCTTTACAGTGTACCCCGCAATTTGTATTTATTTATTTATAACTCGAGTATGCTTTACAGCGTACCCCGCAATTTGTATTTATTTATTTATAACCCGAGTATGCTTTACAGTGTACCCCGCAATTTGTATTTATTTATTTATAACTCGAGTATGCTTTACAGCGTACCCCGCAATTTGTATTTATTTATTTGAGAGAAAAATAGATAACAACTTAATAATATACAATGAAGCAAGAAGTCAACGATATAGGCAAGATGAATCCTTAAAAATCCTCAATGACATTTATACATATGTAGGTACCTATAACATATCAATGCCGTGTGGCCCGCTTTAAAATAGCATCACCCTATCTCCTCCTTCTAAATTTCTATTTCTCCATGTTTGGACTAAAATTAATAATGTATAATATCTGTTTGTTGTAATTTTTTCGATAGTAAAATGATCAAAATACAGCGGTTTCCATAACTTAACATTCTTCAAGATTTCTAAGTCTTTACTCATTGTCTGTAACACTGTCGTAATTTTTTTTATAGAAAAAATCCACCTGATGGTAAGTGAATACTGTCGTCCATTTTCATTAAGGAGAGAAAATTGGGAGGGATAGGATAGAGTGGCACGGGAATGGACTCTGGCATACCTCACTCACTACCGAGACACACATAAAGTGGTAAATGTAGTACATTTTAAGGTAGTCTTCTGTGAGAGGGGATAACGTGGCCAGTCGAGGGCGCCCAGCGGCTGTTGAATTACGCAAATAGTACCTTTTGTGTACCTGCAAATATAATTACCTACAAAATGTAATTATATTCTAAATCGGGTCTGAACACGTATAATAAAGGTATTTGTATACCTTTTCTTCCTACTCGACATTTCGGCACGGGTTACACCAGCCGTGTTCACGAGTTGATTGAAGAGGCCGGTAATCCAGAATGGGAGCTGCGAGCAGTTTTATCAACTACCCACATTTTCCCAACAATTTCTCCAAATCCATTTCTAAATCTTCAAAGGCAGTGGCATTCAGCTGATCAAGCGGCGTGCATCCAGCGGCTTGCAAACCTTTGTCATTATGAACAGATGTTGTCCACTTACCACTACTAGGTTGAAAATCTGTCCGTCTGTTGCTTTCTTTCTATATAAAAAAAAATAAAATAGTGTCGGAATCCCATTGCTTCCCGGTATACATGGAGATACCGAAGAATCACCTTTGTTATTATTAATAAATTAACGAAATCTGCACATAATTCACCTCTGTTCTTCCACGTGGGGCTGCCTTGTAAACGCTGACATTTTCCAAAGACACATTCTCTATTACAAAACATAAAATACCTCGCATAAGTGGAATTCTATTCAAGGTCTGATAACTTCAATGTGACGATGACATCTCGGAATAAACAAGAGGATAAAATCGGGGTCAGTGCATAATAATCACGTATTAATTGCTTCTAATAATCTCAGGAAGTGGAAGTTATTCGTGAATAAAATGTATGGGGATGTAAACGAATTTATCTCTTTACCTATTATATGTATGTATAGAGGACAGTATCTGTTTGTTTGCTAGTGATTTTGTTTTTAGCGTGTTTATTCCATAATAGAGCGGCGACAGCCTAGGGCTATCTGTTCACGACTTTCATTCGTGAGGTCGTGAGATTAAATCCACGGCCCGTACTACTGAGTTTCTACTAAGTACATTGTTTTTTAAATATGACGCTCGCAAATCTGGAACATATCACCAGCCTACACGAGGCCCGCGTGGTGGGTTATAGTCCGAAACCCCTAGTGATTTACTAAGGGAGGCCTGTGTTCTGCAATGGGACATTAAAGACCGTTTGACCGACGCCATTACTCATTAAGAAAATGGCATTGCTTAAATATTAAGGAATCGGCACTGATGAATGATGATACAATTATATTCTCTGTGATATGCACATTAAATTGAAATTGAATAAATAATGAATTATTTACGCTGTCTGCTTATAACTTGACACCTATTATGTAGAGAGGTTGTTAAAATGTGATAAAATCGTCACTTCAACGGAAGTAGGGGGTCATCGTGTCACCGAATTATGTAATATACTTAATTCTACAAGCTAAATATACCTTATCTATAGTTTTTTGTCCGTTTTTTTTTTTTTGTTTTATGTTGGTTTTTCTTGAGAAAACGCTGTTTACATGCCTGCCATTAATTTTGTAATTAAGTACACCTTTTTAGATAAAGCCTTTTTTAGTGTTGAGTAAATGTTGCCAAAGAAAGGGTTCGTTGTAAATGTTGTGCTCTGTAAGATCTAATGTAAACAAAATATAGTGACAGTTTTATTTATCATATCATCATCACTTCAAGTGGACAGGGGGAGACATTGTATTACCGAATTACGATCTAATTATACATTTTTATACTATACATACATAATACATAGACATTACATAGGTTTCATTAACAGCTTTTTATAAATGTCGTGTGCAACGAAATGGAGTATAAGTATAACAGTAGTACAGATTAGTGTTGTTATGGAGCTCCGTAATCGCAACCGAAGCTATCGGATATACCTGTATCCGAATTAAAAAAATATTCGAATTCGAATCCGAAATAAAACATTCGGATTTTATTGTAAAACAGCGACCCGCCCTCGCTTTGCTTCGGTTTATAAGAGATTTTTTTTTCAATTTTTTTTTTCAAAATAAAATATAGCCTATATTAGACACGGATAATGTAGTTTCCTATTTGTGAAAGCATTTTTGAAATCGGTTCAGTACTTCCAGAGATTACCCCCAACATACCCACAAACACACAATTTTACTTCTTTATTATATTAGTATAGATATAGATAATTGTATACATTGCGGAATTTGAACGAGGCGAGTTTTGACATGTTCTTATTGCTTTCATTTGATTTGATAGATTTTTCGTTTGTCCTTTATTATGAGAGTATATAAAGTTGCAAATTATTCCCTGTTTAGTTTGATTTTTCTTTGTTTTCAATTAATACATTTCTTAAATAGTTCATTAAAAACATATCCGTAACCGAAACCGCATCCAAAACCATATCCTAAATAATTGCATATTCGTATCTGTAACCGAAATTGGTAAAAGAGTAAATATAGGTCACCGTAATGGGATCCGAAATATCATATCCCTAACAACCCTAGTACAGATTAACAAAGACAGAGACTTTATTTGTGAAATTTAATTTCTTTTGGCAAAATATCAAATTCAGAAATATGCCGTAGAATAAAAGTAGCTACTTGTAATGATAGATATTCAGATGTTTTTTATTTAGCCCCATATGGAACATGTCTTCTACTAATTTTGTAAGACTTGTATTTATTTAAACGAGAAGCAAAAAAATACCAAAAGGGCAGCAGATCATAGTCGTCAAAACAAACATTTTTTTAATAACTGAAATAAGCAATATTTAATTTATAAGGATAGCAACACAGAGTCGACGAAGTCGCGCTTCGCGGCACTCCATGTCTTTATAGTCACCAGAGAATCTAAACCTAACCCTAAATTTGTTGCCATCGATTTGCTGCCACATTCAGTATTTCTGTTTGCCCATCGAATTATTTCCCATTTTGTTATTTTAGTGTTAAACAAATCGGGCCCAAGAAAAACATCGATGTACGTTGCCAACGTTGCTGAGTAATCTACCACAAGATCTACGTACCTGAATAAATGTTGAGTAACATTAGGTACCCGACAGTTTTATTTATCACAAAAAATATGCAATATGCATTTCGTACATGTGTTATGGAACCATTTGCAACTTTGATGTGTGCACAGGTGACGCTGCTTACAAATTAAAATCTGTTATTTATTTCAATTCGATTTGATTCAATTTATTCGATTCAATTAAATTTTGCAAGAACATACTCAAGAAATGTGGTGTTAATAGGTCTCAATAGGCGTGCAAAATATCTAGAATTTGAACCAATAATTACTTATAGCATCATTTTAAATTTATTATGATTAATTAATTATAAATATTAAAAACAATGTGCAATTAAGAGGCCCGCCCATGTCTTACAGTGGACACTGAAAGAGCTGGTTGCATTAATTAATTTATATCAATTATTATTTAATTGAATTAATTAATACACGACAAAATTAAATTATTAAATTATTTACTACGACATGGGGTTCTTCAAGAGAGCTGTGAATAGGATTTTGCAAGGTCGGCGGCGCGCCCGCATACCCCCTGGTGTTGCAGGTGTCCATGGGCGGCGGTAACACTTACCATCACGTGAGACCGCTTGCTCGTCCGCCCTCTTCTCTATAAAAAAAAAATATAAACATAAATCTTTTGTTTGAACCATCCACGGAATATAGGTAGGTATTATGAATATCATACCCCTTTAAAACTTCTGTTGTAAAAAAAACCCAGGAAACGTTCTTTTCGGTCACGTTGTTTGGACTTGTGAAAGTACCAGAATCACATAAATCGAGGCGGGATCGCACAATGACTATGTGTAACTGGCATTTCACACGAGAAGAGGACAGATAGAGAATCTACGAACATCATTCCTTTTCACCATCACCATCTCTTTCATGCAATGTGACGTGCAGTGTTGTGACGTAATTTTTTAGAGATGTACGGCTCACAGTTTTGTAGGTTTTTTAGCACTTAATAGGTCCTATCTTAGTTCTATGATGCCATAATTTGCCAAGCTTAACTAGAACAGAGCTTTTTACGATTCCTAATAGTTTGTAATTATTTTCTTAAATTTCTTCAAAATTTAATTTAAGTTAAAGGATGTACTTACAGACATATGTGTTATGTATGTATTCTCAAATAGATGTTTCAGACAAACAAATAAAGAAAACAAAACCAAAAAGACCTATCTAATCTACTTACTATCTTTGCAAACCAACAACTCAACAAATTAGAACGTCACGTGTTATTTAATCCAGTTTACCAGGAGAATATAAAACGCAGGTGACATTTCAATCTGTATTTGCAAAATCCGGCACAAATTGCTCACGATGGAACTGCAACTAAATGCTGGCTAAGGATTAATTGTAAAATAACAATTTTTGTATAATAAAACAGAATAATTTAGGGACATAATAAAAAAACTGTTTATATTATATACAATTATTAATTAATTATATTAATTACAGTTATTTATTTTACAAATTAGAAGGGATCAGAGTTTCTCTAGCAGTGGAGAGAGAGATGGTAGGGTATTAAAGAGGGTAAATATTTTGATTAAATAAATATGTTACATTTGAGAAAAAAAACAGTTTTAATTTTTCAGTACAAATCGGCAATTTCATACTTTAACCCCTAATATTAAAATCATGTAATAATAAAAAAAAATTAAGTCTTGAACCAAGCCGAATAACAATGTTTTTTTAAATAACCTTAAAAAATGTCCCAACTGTGCAAAGGGTTCGAAAAATCATAATTCCAATATCATCAGCGTTGAAAAATTTTTCACAGTCACGTGTTATTATAACCGGTTTACCAGGAGAATATAAAATACAGGTGGTATTTCAGGCTGCATTTGTAAATATTGTGCACGATGTACTTACTGTACTTAGCTGGCAAAGATCTGATAATAAAAATTTCGAATTCAGAGAGGCAATGAGTTTATATATTTTTCGGCGCTTTTAATGCCCTACTGCAGGACACGGGTCTCCTCTAATATTTACTAGGGTGTTTGCGGTAAATTGTTAGTTTTATTAATTATTTAGGTACATGTTTATGTTATTATTAAAAGGTAGAAGAAATCAGAGACAGTTATAATACAATAAATACCATATCATGAGCCTCTCTCTCCACTGCTCTCCACCAGGAGGAAAATTATCCGTGTAGTATCCGTGGATGAGCCTGATTGTGGATCCATGTGAACGTAGGCAAATTGTTGATGGAGTTGAATCACGTGGTCTCAGTCACCTGTTATTACATCCACTTTACCAGGGGAATACAAAGTACAGGTGATATTTCAGGCTGTATTTGCAAAATACGACACAAATAAATTGTGCACAATGAACTGCAGTAGGTAGAACCACGATTATCCGTTGCTAGCAAAAAATTTTAATTCAGAGACACTGTTTATACGAGGGCGGAGTGATAAGTCTGGTAAAAATGAAAGAAGGAATCAACTTTATTTAAAAATTATGATTTATTTTTCAACGTAGTTTCCTTCTAACTCAATGCACTTCATCCAGCGTTTCTCTAGCTTTTTGATCCCTTCCATAAAATACGACTTAGGCAACCCTTTGAAATAGGCATTGGATTCGTGTATGATCTCCTCGTTGGAGCTAAATCTTTTCCCACCGAGCCATTTTTTTAAATTCGGAAACAGAAAATAGTCGCAAGGGGCTAAATCTGTCGAATATGGTGGGTGAGATAGCAACTCATATCGCAACTCATGGATTTTGGCCATGGCAATCGCGCAAGTGTGCACTCGTGCGTTGTCTTGGTGGAAGAGGATTTTCTTCTTAGCCAAATGCGGTCGTTTGTCAGGTAAAATTTTGTTAAATTGGTCCAATAAATTGGCATAATATTCGCCATTAATCGTTTTACCCTTCTCTAGGTAGTCAATATGGGTTACCCCACGTGCATCCCAAAATACTGTAGCCATCACTTTATTGGCCGATAAAACTGCTTTGGCCTTCTTCGGAGCTGGTTCGCCAGTAGCAATCCACTGTTTCGATTGTTGCTTGGTTTCTGGTGTATGGTGGTGGATCTATGTTTCGTCTACCGTTATGAAACGACGCAAAAATTCAGTTTTATCCCGTTGAAACAACGCCAAACCTGCCTCCGAAGTGGTAACTCGCATGCGTTTTTGATCAACAGTCAGTAAACGCGGCACCCATCGCACGGAGAGCTTCTTCATATCTAAATGTTGGTGTAAGATATTGCGCACACGTTCGTCTGAGATGCCAACTATCTCGACTATCTCGCTCACTTTTACTCTTCGGTCGTTCAACACTATATCATGGATTTTAGCGATCATCTCTGGAGTAGTGACCTCAACTGGGCGTCCTGGGCGTTCAGCATCACTTGTGCTTGTACGACCACACCGAAAACCTTAAACCATTTATGAATCATTTTAATCGACGGAGCAGAGTCCCCATAATATTTATCAAGTCTTTGTTTCGTTTCCGTAATAGATTTTTTGCGCAAAAAATAATGTTTAATCAACACACGAAATTCACTTTTCTCCATCTTTGCGAAAATGCGTTTAATTGTTTTTATTTAATGGCTGTCAAAAAAAAACTAACCGGCGGTACTGGCTGAAAATTTTAATTTAGTCCTTCAAAAGAGTTGTGAACAAGGAGGTTTCATGCAATTTGCGATAATTTTATTCCAAGATAGATTTTTACCAGACTTATCACTCCGCCCTCGTATTTTTATACCAACTGATATATTAGGTAGTAGGATAAGTTCGCGGCCTTTTTGAACGTATGACTTTAGCGTGCTATATTTTTTTGATGATAAATGATCACTGGCCGGAAAGTAATATACCGTTAGACAGTAATGCTTTTTTGTAATGGCGGTAAATTGAAAATACAAGTTATAAAAATAAAAGTTTTCCCTTTTCATATTTTGAAAAAAAATTGTAATGGAAGTTAATAAGGAGAAAATTAGATATTAGATAGTCCAACTGCAACTGCGGGCACACTGCTCCCCTAGTAAATCAGTAGGGATTTATGGTAAATTATTAATTAATTATTAATTATATGTTTATTTTACTATTTACATGTTTATTTTAAATTACAGTTGTTTATTAAAAGGTAGCAGAAATCAGAGCCTTTCTCTCCGGCAGTGGACAGAGACAGGCTGCTAAAGTAAATGGTTTCAAATTAAAAGGTATTAAAAGTAAAAGTAAATTGAAACAAAACACAAAAATGACATCTTGAAGTAAGCCTCTTTAAATTAACCTTAAAATGTGTCCCACTGTGCAAACGGTAAAAAAATGTTTGACAGAGTTGAAAACACAATATGTTTTCAGTCATGTGTTTACCAGGGGTATATAAAATGCTGGCGGTATTTCAATGTCTATTGCAAAATTTGCGCCCAATGAACTGCAAGTATAGACGGCAAGTAGAATATATGAACCAATTGCCGGCAAGGATGTTTCATATAATCGAATATTCGAATTCAGAACAAACTGATTATGTATCTATAAATGAATAATTTTATTACTTACAACTGTCTCTTTAACAGTGGAGAGAGAAACACAAGCTGATGGTACGGTCAGGAAGATCAAATATACGAGGGCGGAGTGATAAGTCTGGTAAAAGTGAAACAAGGAGTCAACTTTATTTAAAAATTATGATTTATTTTTCAACGTAGTTTCCAGATAGCCAGATAGTCTACACATTGTCATAGTTAGGTGTCATTTACATTGTCATTTACACCTTAAGACTCATTTACACAAGTAGAGTTTCTCCAACGCGTGTAGGCGAGAAAATCGACCAAACACTAGTATAAACTAGGTTATCATCAAGTGATTAGGATTACTGGTATCATGGAGTTTTTGTCATAATGCAAACAGTTGCACGCGAGAATTGTATGAAGTGTGGTCGTATACGAGAATCGTATAGAATATTCTCGTCCGAATCGTTCGAGAAACTCTCTTTGTGTAAATGAACCATTAGACTCGCAATAGCAATTAATGTAAATCGAGTAGAATTTCAATCAGATTGTCGAGATCACAGACGTAAGATTTCCTTATAATATTTTCTGGTTGATATTTCACTTTTATTGTGTATTTGTATGATTAAAATACAATTTTCAAACGGTCGAGTTAACCGATTATATTAAATGGACCCATTTTTTCAAATATTTTATATTTTGGGCTTAGGTATCAATTAGGTATAGCAAAATAGACCTAAGTTTATTTTGAGTCATAATAATATATTTAATAATTAAATAGTATCGATATAGGAATATTAGGAATACATTTAAAAAGCATTGTACAAAGAGACCCGTTTTCAAAACGTTTTGGAATGTGTGCGTGGCCATAAATCTCGCCCCTTCGATGTTCTCCGATCACTCGAATTTGGCTTGCAAGAGAGGTGTATGTGTGTAAATGTAATTATTTTATTTGCATGTGTGCACCTCAAGACGCGGGCATTTTTGTGTGTGCCGTTTACTTCTACAGTCTGTGGATTCCTGGTACTTTTGCCGTATAAAACAACGTGACTACAGCAAAAAGCGAGCAAGTCTTAGTTAGAGAGTTAGGCTCAGGTTTCATTCATCATATTGTTTATTAAATTCGCTTACCTACCTTTTTGTGTATTATATCTTCAAATGTGTAACAATGACGAGAAGATTTCATCAAACTTTGGAGACCAGAAAAAACCTCTTTTCCGTTACTTTAAATAGCTTCCGCAATATGGATTTAAAAGTTGCGCTGATTCATCCACGGTTTACTGAACACGACAATACTGACGTTTATATTTAGGGGCAGTTAGTTGTTGCCCGCATCCATAGGAGTTACCTTTCAGCACCTTAAAGATGGTGCCAATGAATGGCGAATATCGACCTCTAGTGTTAACGCGCGTCGACGAAACAGCCACCTGGCTCGCCAGGGCAACTATTAAAGGGCTATAGGGCCTAAATAATCCCCAAAAATAATTGTTTAACCAACTCGCAATAACCTTTTAAACTCGCCTCTTCGTGACTACAAAAAGGTATATTATATTCCCTACAGTGCGACTTTATAGGCTGAGATTGAATCACTAATATGGTACCATAACTTGACATATCCACTGTACATGGGTAATAAAATGATCGCCCGTAGATTCCAAATTCATATAGAGATAGGTTACCTTCACTCTAGTGAAGGTAACCTATCTCTATATGAATAAGTAAATATCTATATTTCACAAACAATACGTCATTACAAGCGCACCCACGAAACATTAGCAAAATGTATTTTCAAAATCCATCACGCTGGAATCGTGACTCGATGTTAAATCGATACCTTCGATAAATGAATTCATTTATCGATGATCCTGCGATAGACAAAAAGGAACAATATTTGATAATGGACATCAAGGTTGTGTTGATATGACGAAGCCTTGACCTAAAGACATGATCATGATGTATAAAATTCGATATATAAGTAAGGCAATGAACATATTGGTTTATTTAGACGAATTGGCTATTAAAAATTATATTAAGGCCTACTCTGATCAATAAACTATGAAAGCAGCATTGAATAATTTAATAAAAAATATATTTTTATACAGAAATAAAATATAGTTGCAGCCTCCTAGCACTCTGATAATGGCTTTACTATTACTTTTTTTCTTCATATATGGCAATGGTGCGATTAGCACATTCTGCCAGTGTCAAGTTATCTTCGTAAAAACATTTATAAAGTTTAAAACGTATCCTGCTGTCAATATCCAGTCCCGTTGACATTGAGTCCAGTCAGGAGTCAATATAGTAAGTAAAGCGATAGTAAATTTACTGAGGACAGAAACAGGTAGTTTACTGAGGACTCCTTGGAAGCACACGAAAAACGCAGTCCACACCTTTATTTGATTATCATTATCACAAAAACCATGGACAAAAAACAATGAATGTAAACTGTCACTATTAAATCGCAAAATGCCAATACAACATTTTTACAATAATCAAACAATAACTCAACATCACTTGTCGAGTTCCCGCCAAAAAGTCAACAACTTTACATGTACATACTTTGTATTGCTCTGTATGTTTTTGGTATACAATAAATAAAATAAAGAAGAGTAATTAAATGACAGCAAAAAATACTGAAAGGCAAATAAATCAATGGCGGCTAATTGAATTTGACATTCATAGTAGGTAGGGGAACCCGGGGTGGAACGGGGTAGCTAAGCTTTGGTTACAATTTGTGAGAGTTTGAATGAAACAACACCATTATTTGGCAATTTGTAGGTTTATTTACTTCTTTCTCTACAAGGAAATTAAAGCTAAACTTATCTAAATTAATGATCACTTTGAAAAAATATTGTTTGAAAAATAAAGGGAAATTTCCCATTCTGCCCCACCCCCCGGGGTACAATGGGAAATGAACCCGGGGCACGATGGGGTACTAATTATTGGCATAGTTCACAGATGAGAACACTGTCATCGTCGTCACTATCTAGACCAGCACACGCCAAATGTGTCCATTTTTTACAAGTGCTACAAGACCACTAGCCTTCATTGGACTTGGAGTATAAATCATGGCAATACAAGCAGATCGCGTCTTCATCTTCCGAGCTTTCTTCAGATTCAGTTCCGATTCTTTTTTGTTTCTTTCTTCTTGTTTCTTCTTTGTTTTTGTTTAAAATTTTCTACGTCTTCTGAGTGTTCTTCAGGTTTAGTTCTGATTCTTTTTTGTTTCTTTGGCTTAGTTTTCATTCCTTCAGGTATGTCTTCTTTACCTTTTAACGTCAGTCTTGTTTATTTTTTTCTACTTTCGCTTTATTGATATTTTGTGTCTTTTTAATAGATTCTTCTAATTCAGTCTTGTAAGGTGAAGCGGTCAGGATTGCCGTTTCTCCACCCTTTCTTGTAACTCTTTTCATTCCAGCTTTCACCTTTGGCAACGGGATTAGCAATGTAGACCAGGACTGTCGGCTGGTTTTTCTTATATATGAACGCGCCATCTGCAGATGAAATAAAAATGCGTATTTATATGAGAAGTACAAATATTTAAGGGGCGGAACGGGGTATACCCCATTGTGCCCCACCCATTGTGCCCCGACGCACCGTTCACGTAAACACGAGTGTTATGGCCGGTTATATTTATTGGACTTGAGTTATCACTAGACGTTTAGTTAGTCAAAAGTATGTTTAAACAAACATGTAATGTTAATATCCGAACAAAGAATAGTGTATAGTGTAATTACCTTGGTGTTGCATAGAAAAATTAAAATTTGCAAGCTTTTTCGTCGACCTTCGATAAAATCCAAACTAAGCGCACTCTCACACTGACAGCGGCCACTCCGTATAGTGCAGCACAGCGGACCGAACGTTGTGCGCGATGGTCACGCATCTCTGTCGCCTGTAGCGAGCACAACGCCTCTTTCCCGTTCCGCCCCGGTACCCCGTTCTACCCCGGGTTCCCCTACATAATTTAAAATTTATTATACATACATCACTTATTTAAGAATAGGTTTTGTTGATTATTTTTTGCTACTCCGTTATTTACTAATTTGTTTTCAAGTTCAATCGCGCGTTACTTTACTTGGTGATAAACAAACGGTACTAAATCGTCATATTGTACCAAGAGCACATAACTAAAAGGAATATTTGTGAGGTTGCTAGAGTGAGGAGGCAAAACGAATCTGCCCACATGTTGCATGACGATAGCGAGAGTATGCGGAAAACATAGACTTGAGACTGCTTTCCTGCCGATTTCATTGCTAGTTTTGTTGTTGTTGCTCTTTATTGTATTTATAATGAATTGTTACAGTAAAACACTATAGTATTACCATAAGTACAAAGGCGGACTTATTCCCAGAAGGAATATCTTCCAATCAACCTTAGAATAACCAGTTTTTTTATTTATTTAATTTTACTAAAGAAACAATAGGTAAGGTGCATTGGGGTAAGAGCGGACAGGTTTTTGACGAGATAACGAAGGTTTATTTCATGCCGTTATCATTGAGTGGCATTGTCATTCAGCGTGAATGTATAATTACTCCCCCTAAGTAAATTAAACAAATTTTCAGAAAATATAATGCTCATTGCGGTTCGATGTACCATTTTACAATTATATTTAAAACAAAACAAGTTAATAGAAAAAAAACCTTGGGGTAACACCGCAAAGTAGTGGGGTAAGACCGGCATTTATGCCATTTTTTTAAATATTAACATTAGAGCTATTTGTCACTTGACAACACAATTGACGGTATATTTGTTTAAATATGAGCTTTAATGTGATAAAGTAAAGTGGACTGGTAAGCGAGGAAGACTATATTTAATTTTTGTAATCCGATCTTACCCCGTTTCAGTCCATCGAGTACTTGACATTCTCAAAGTTTTAAAATCGCTAAACAGCAAATATAGAAATATTAACTACGCACAAAATTAAAATAATACTGAAAGCATGTAACAAAATTATTTATTTTTTTACACTGTACCTATAGATAACATTGTGATCTCTAACACAAAATAAAAACATAATTGAAAGTAAGAAACAATGAAAACTTTGGTATCAATCAAATCAAAAAATAAATACCTCCAAATTAGGTAAAATTTTAATAAAATTAAACTTTTTAAAATGTTAGCTACTCTTATTGTATGTTATATCTATTAAAATCCACATTAAATAATATTTGGCCCCGTCGAGAAATCTTTGGTTTGGGCAATACTGAAATAATGTCATCTAAATGTTTCATAGTAAAAATTGTCATCTACTGTCGGGTAAGTGAAAATTGTTCCATTTTTAGATGTCAAATCTTTAACTTTTCTTAAAAATTTAACTGTTGGAATTCTCTCTTTAAGTGACAACACATTCCCCACAAAATGCTTCACACTTTTTTTGAAGAAAATTTTCCTACTATCCGGTCATCTTCTTTTAATTGATTCT
This sequence comes from Sesia apiformis, assembly GCA_914767545.1. NCBI lineage: Eukaryota > Metazoa > Arthropoda > Insecta > Lepidoptera > Sesiidae > Sesia > Sesia apiformis. The sequence goes on from OU611964.1 coordinate 3,677,502, forward strand.
CTTTTTCTGTTAAATATTCTATTTCACTGATTCCTAATTGTTCTATATTTTCTTTTTCTCCCTCTTGCTCTTTTAAGCATGCTTCTATGTAGTCTTCCATAGTTTCATAATCTGAATGGTCAGTGTCAGCTATACTCATTTCAATATCAGAGTCCTCAGATGTTGAGTCAGATTGAAGACCAATTTTTCGACATTTCACCGAAGTGGGCTTTTGAGTTCTTTTTCTTTTCTTGGTTTCTATTTTGCTTTTCATTTTTCTTTTTCATTTTTTTAGTTATATCGTTGTCCTTGTTCATTTTAATTTTATTTATGTTAATTCATCCGAAAACTTTCTTTGGTTTCGCTTCCATTCCTTTTTTGTTGGGAACAATTGTCATCTGTAAGGCTGTTTGTGTTATGACTTCAGCTCCATGGGCCACTCGTTTCTTTCTTTTCGTAATATTTTCCCTTTTGGTCTGCTGCACTCTTTGGAGAAGTATTTCTTCGTAAGTATAGTTATGTCAGAACAGATGTCATAACATAGTATGTCATAACATAGTAGTATAGTATGTCAGAACATATTACTACTTTAGGGGATGTCGTCTCTGTAACTTTTAGAAGGTTACCAGAAATTAAAAGATCAATGTGTTCATCTTGTTGTATGCATTCCGGTATATCGCTAGTTTCAAGAGCAATGAATGGCAAATTAGCGTTATTGCTCTTCGTATTACCCAGATAATGAACATCCGGTGTTTGGAAGGATGATGCATTCACAATTGATAGATCCAAGTAATTAATAATATCGATACAAAGCGTTTTTAGACTGGCTGGAGTCTTGGGCATTAGTAATGACTGCAGATCTGAGGCAGCATTTTCTTGAGAAGAATCTTGGATAGAAATAGTCATGCTTTCCTTTTGCTCTTTACTTTTCTGCCATCTTTGATAAGCATTTGGACCAAATTTATTTTTGGGAATCACATTGGAATTGAAAGGAAATATCCCCGCTTTTTTAAAACCGTTAGATGTTATTTCCGGTTTTGTGTTGTGCCAAATTTCGCTAAAAATTTCTGCAAACTCTTTCTTTGGCAGTTTAATCCCAATATTTTTTCGTTGACATGTCACCAATTTCGCATCCCAAGACGTTTTGAAAGATTTGAACACAGCTACGTCCAGAGGTTGGAGCAAATGAGATGTGTGAGGTGGTAGTTTCAATATGGTGATGTCATGACGCTTTGCTAGTTCAATCACCTTGACATCGACATGCGTGCCATGACCATCATCAATAACAAGCTGAGGTCTAGCATTTCCAAGTCCTGGAATTAACAGTTTTTCCATATAATTATGGAATATGTCCGTCTCCATCCATCCTTTCTTACTAGCAGCGTAAGATAATTCAAACTCATATTCCTCGTTGCGTTCAGCCATCCATTGATCCCAAACATACTTGCCCTTGAACACGATCAGGGGTGTAAGCTTTACACCATTAGCGTTTACAGCCGTTAAAACAGACATGTTTTCTTTCCCGGTTCCGTGTGTAGTACGAGAACAGGGTGCTCCTTTTTTACCCAGTACCTTAGTCTTTGATGGATCCAAGCACACGGAAGTTTCATCTAAATTCCAGATTTGAAGGGGGCTGTTCACAAATTCAGGCTTTCTAAAGTTGCTCTCAATAACTTGAAATATTCCTCAATTACAAATGGATCTGTCATTTGCCTTCTCACATATTCTAAACATTGGGCTTTTTTTATAGAAAGTCCATGACGTTTCCGAAAACCGATGAACCAGTCTGGCCCTGGGGTGTCATTTTTAAACGGGGTTTTAATGTTATTAAGTCGAATAAATTCTGCGACAATATGCATTACTTCATGCCGTGATAGTCCAAATCCCCACTTTTCTAAAGTAATTAGGGCATTTGCTAACCTTTCTTCGATTTCGTAAGGAATAACAGTTGGTCTGCCTAGTGTTTGGCTTAAATTACCGGTTTTCTCTTTCAAGCGGTCATGCAAAGTAGAAGTAGGTATATTATATTTTTTCCCCGCTGCACATAAGTCATCTTACCACTCTGCACATCTTTAAGAGCAGAGCTTAAATCTTCTGGAGTATAACAAGTAGCGCGAAGCGTTTTTCTATAATAATTTCGTGGCATGGTGAACCTATAACAAACCTTATTTTCAATATCATTAAATAGCTACGTTATCACCAGCGTTACTAGTAAAGCATAAGACTATCGTCAAACTGAGGGCGTATATGCCAAAAATCTATACAAACCCAGTGTGGGTTAGCAAACTCTAGATAACCCTCGCATGTTTTCTCAGGCCTGTGCAATTTATAAGTAGGATTAAAAAACACTATTATCTTTTTATTGAACCCACGACCTTTTAAATGAAAGCCAGTGTCACTTCCAACTAGCTTATCATGTGAAATAATATTGCTCTATAGATCCTATTTTATCATATGTGTAGGCAATTTATGCTCACTACACTGTTTATTATTCACTTTATCTTTTGAAGTACCATGTTGTGGTTTGGCAGAAAGAAGAGCATTGCCAGGCCTCAGAAACGTTTATGAGTAAAGAAATATTGAAACGTAAATAAATGGACCATAAATATTAACATTTATCATCAAAGTGGTTTCTATAAAAAAATCAAAACTTTGAGAAGCTGTGGCATTTTATATGAAAAATCTAAATGGGGGAAAATCGGATAAATCATATTCCGATCTTAACCCTTGGGTAAAGATCGGAATATTTTTCAAATTGTAAACGGTGACAGATACGACTTTTCCAATACAATAAAACCTTTACAAATAAGATATCTTATTTCAGGAATTTAAAAAAGCTATAGAAACTTACCTGGATAAGAAGTTATAGACCACGGGGTTAGATCGGATTTCTCGAATATTCGCGAAAAAGTGCACACTCCTAAAAACACTCTCATAACATAAGACCTCTCGCCAACAGCGTCTGCAGCCCACTGAGGTGGGGAGCGTTACGACTTTGTCATACCGACAATGTTGCCATGCTTAGAATTGTTCTAACGGTTTTAGAGTTATGAAAGTTTTACGGTCTTTCCCCATTTCCGATCTTGCCCCAATGCACCTTACATGACATTTTATGTACTCCGTGCCCTTAAACCTAGAAGATTTGTGGTGGCGCTGAACATTTGTATTAAAACTATTTATTTACAAAGAGACTTTAAACTTTAATTAGAATTGGTTAGTTGGGATTGGTTAGGTGGTTCAATTACAGTGATATCCGAATACGTTTTTATTAAACTTAATTTCAAAGAGCTAAAATCATGGAGCACTGAATTTTGTTCAACTGTATGATTGATAGATAGAAAGTAATTTTATTTCACACAAGAGATCGTATAGTAAAAATGTCTAAATTTAACAAGCATTAAACATCAATTAACTTCAATCAACTAAAACAATCGATTACAAATAAATGGGTCTTTGATTGGCTTCCCCGATTCCATTTGTACCTTTTCGACTAGGGCTTGCTATTTTACATAAGAGAAGATTTTTTGTCCTTTTACATAAGTTCATGTTTGTATCCGTAGAAAGAAGGTGACAAACGAGCAGACAGTCACCTGATGGCAGACGGTCACTATCGCCCGTGGCTATTTGTATGTCGTAATAAATATTTATAGTACAGAGGGAAAAGTGATTGAAAATAGGCTAAATCCTAAGCGGGCAAAGCCATGGGAAAAACGGTTGTGTATAATGTGCAATACACAATCACACTCTAATTCGTTTTTTTCGATCACGAATCGATAAGTAATCGATAACTCATTACTTTACACAGTTGAATGAAGCAAAAATGCTTTTGTATAAATAATATAATATGTAATGTAACATCTCAATCAAATTGAACCCGTCAGCGGTGTCGAATAATTATATTAAAAAAGTGTATTGTGTAATCTGTATAATACACACGGTTATCAAGTCTAACGAGCGCATCGAAATAATATTCAAAAATAAAGGAACAAAATATGCATCGCCAAGTGTATAGCTAGTATGTTAGCGAGTTCATAAGATCAGAGTTCATGTTAGATTCTTATGCCTCTTAATTCTCATTTTTATGTATTTCTTGTATGACAAGAAATACACACAAGTAATACAAAAAATAAGAACTTAAGCCAGGCAGTTACTAGACGGTGCCACAGATTGAGCGCCGGATTTAATTCAGAAAAAAAATAAAGTCATTGTTTCTCCGGCTGTATGACATGTGGCACCGTCTTGTTGGAACCACAATTGATCGAGGTCCATATCTTCCAATTAATGCCAAAACTCCTACACCTATAATATATATCACCTATATAGCATGTTCTGATACCTATGCCTATCTACATACCAATACCTAAAAAAATGACCCTATGATCCCACCGAACTAAAAGCCGTACCAACGGTAACTCTTTGAGGATGCATCACTTTTTCATGAATCTCATGAGGACTCTCCAAGCTCCAGATACGACAATTTTGCTTATTGTCGTATCTGTCAAGGTGAAAATGGGCCTCGTCACTAAAGATGATTTTTTCACCAAAATGATGGTCCACTTCATACTACTTTAAAATTCATACTGCGTTGCTCTTTCGTGTAGTATTCCATGTTGACTAATTGAAACTGTCATATGTGATATCTATAAACAAACCAGGTTGCCAAGCGCCCAAAAAAAATGGCGCGAAATTTAAATCCGACGCTCAATCTGGGACATCCTATATTAGGACCTACGAAATTGCCGTTTGTTCATAGTGGCCACTTTAAACTTATTTATCTTGCATTTGACTTGGAATTCCAAATTCAAATTTATTTCAATTTAAAGCTATGACATCTTTTTCAAAATCAGTTATTCATTTGTTTTTCCGTCAAACGACTTTTTGCTTAGATATATTAGATTTGTTTTCCACCATGGAAATGTTAAAAATTTGCTTTATTTTCGATTATGAGTTCCGTCGTGGAACTCGTCGTCGTCGTCGTTTCCGTCGTGTATTAGTAATGCAGCACAGACGACACGCAATATCAATTATATGTACGGACCAAACACCGCAAACGAACGTACGGTGCGTTTTTGGTATGATCGTTTCCATTCTGAAATTTTCTACCTCAAGAACAAGTCGCATGGACGACCGTAGACTAAAGTCGATAATGACAAATTGAAAAAAATAGTTGAAGCTATTTCGTCTGAAACCACGTCCGAGTTAGCAGCAGTCATGTCGTCAATCGTCAAATGTCGTCGTCAAAGCAGCGTCAAATCGGAAAAGTGAAGAAGCTCAGAAAGTGGGTGAAGTACAAGCTGAATGAATGTCAACTGCAAATTCCCGTAGAGACTTGCCTTAGTTTTCTGAACCGGCACAAAAATTATAGGATTTTGAATCATATTGTCACTTGTCACATCATGAGAAGTGGATCCTGTACTATAATAAACGTTCGTCACAATTCAAGAGACACAGCCAAACAATGTCCCAAACGTCTCCATGATAACTCTCGCCCAAACACTGCACGACAGATAGTCTCAATGTTACAGGAGCTTCGACTGAAAACTCTCCGTCACCCACCGTACTCGCCAAACCTTGCTTCTACTGATTTTTATTTTTTTCGGAATTTAGATAACTTTTTACAGGGAAAAAATTCAACTCCGATGAGGCAGTGAGAAATGCCTTCAGAGAATTCATCGATTCCCGTCCCCGGGAGTTCTATAGCAGAGGCATCAATCGACTTCCATTAAAATGGCAAAATGACATTGATAGTAATGGACAATACGTCGATTAATCAATTATATAATTTTCATTCCAAAAAATATTAAGGACCAGGATATTATTACATTATTCCAATAATTGTAGACAATATTGATTGTAAGTAAATATTGACTACATTCAGTTAACAGTCGCTTATGTGTTGAATGGCATGACAAAAGTAATGAAGTCGGTGGATGTAGAATCTCTTACAAATGCATAGATCGATCTAATTGCTTAATAAAACAATAATAATTGCAATCGTACTATCTGTCGAGATACTTGACAGACAGATCAAGCTCGTGTAAAAGTCGAAATTAGAGAATAAAGATAATTGGAATATCGCAAAGATTAGGCACGTTGAGTGGATTTCAGATTTCAGTACTTACTAAATTATAATAAAAAAAAATGTAGGTACATAGTTTTTGTTTTCTGTTTTTCGAAATTGCTCGAAAGTCGTCACGACCGTGTGTATCAAATACATAACGTAGTAGGATGAGAAGATATACTCGCCTCACACGTTATAAAATTTCACAGCTTCAGTCGATTGTATGGCCGTTAATGTTACTTTAATGTTTGCAATGGGCCTTCGGGCCTCGGTCACTTTATTCTTGATGGATTGTGTCGTAACTATGAAACGTGTAATTTGATTAACGCCATTATAAATGTTAGAATGGCAGGAATTTTAACGACCCAGTCGGTTGTTCTGTGCCATTCTTCCATCACTAATTCTAATTTGTTATTAAAAAAAAATATTTCCGTGTATCAAGAATTTTATTACACTCGATATAAGCCTTAATATTCCATTTCGCGGCTCAGGCCACTACCACGTGTTCAGTGGCTGTTGGTTGATACACATATCCCAGATTTTTTGGGAGATTAAACATCTACCTATCTATAGTGGATTCATGACTTTCGAATTTTGGAATAAATCGCTATGTCATGAGGTCGTGACTCATGACTAATAGTGACCAGTTAAATTCAAAACACCAATCAGTTTCGAGATATAATAAAAAAGGAGATTACCAAACCGTAACGACAAAGAACGCTCTCACAGAAAATTACCGTAAAATGCATTTCCTGCTTTATCTTATTCCCCTAAGGTACGTACGTATTTCGGTAGTGAGTGAGATATTCCGGACCCCATTCCCATTTCATCCTATCCTATCCCTCCTAACTTTCCCAACATATTCTCCAAATCCATTTCTCTTACGGTAGACAGCAAATTCGGAGGCGTGCCGAAGTTCGTCATTGTGGACTGATGACATGTATCGCGGTTTCTATGATTGACAGTATCTATAACCTAACCATCAAATGGACTGGCCGCTCGTTTGCCACGTTCTTTCCATAAAAGAAATAATTAAATTAAGAGAATAAGGTGGCAGATTCCCGGCTCCTCTGAGGTTACAACTGACAATATTCTAAAGTGAGCCGTCTGTCTGTCTGCCAATTATTTAAAAAAAATCGCTAACAACCGGGCTAGTACTTATAATGTTTGTTTTATACAGCTCAATTAATTGATCAAACAAATGCACAAAGACTGGACAAATATTAACTCGTCCAAGCGTGGGATACATCGAGTTGATTCCACTTAAAACATTTTGACCTCGATTCGACTGTTTCCTTAGTGATAGATAAGTAGGTATAGGTGATATGTTATGAATATATGACTGTTTCCGTGAAATGAATAATCTTTAATATTCTATTTTAAAGAAATATACGTAATTAGTAGACAAAGTACATTAGTAGGCGTATTTCTTATCTCGGTTAAGTTTGAAGTTGACCCAAATCGGTTCAGTAGTATAAAACTTTTGTACAAATCATTTTGTACACAATTTTTAATGTAAATCAAATTTGAACGCGTAACATTAAAAGCTTTTGTTTAACTTTTATTTCTACTGGACGTTTCGGCGCGAGTTAGGTACACAAGCCACATAGATTGGCGGTTCAGTAGTTACGGCCAAAACCTTTTAAAAGTCACAATAAAAGGAATTAAGACATTTATGCATAAAAAATATCGTACAGCTCTACAATTTATGTCTAAACACCTTTTTTAAAAATAAAAAACTCCAAATTTTCGTAATGTACCTTTCGTTAACCTTCACAAAGTGCAGATAAAGATAAACATTAAGTACACTAAACTGCACGAGTGTACAATTATATTATTTCTTAACACTTAACTGTACTAATGTTACTTATGTTGTATTTCCGCGGGGAGGGCAAGTGGAACGAGGGCGATATGGCTACTTAGGTGCGAACTGTTGTGACAGCGATCTGTTGCTGTTATACAATGTATGTCGTGCCACGCGACATTCTTCGTTACGCATGGCTACACTCGGCTAGTTATAGACCAGAATTAGTAGAGTTGAATTAGGAAACTTCGATAAGTTTAATTAGAGCGCTAAAAGTCTACTGCTACTGGCTGTTAAAATAGCACCACCCTTTTCTGTGGGTGACAAACTCCAAACAGTGGACTATAAAAGGTCTGGTTATTGTCCATAATTGTTTGGTTATTGGACTATAAAAGGTTTCACCAAAGCTGCATATAGCGCACTCTCAAGGCTCGCTATCCCACACGGTCTATGGCTCATCCAGCCACCACCGGTGACTTATTTAAGTCATCGCTACGTTTACCAGTACGCCAGAACTACCTACTAGGTACCGCATTGAATGTCGATCCACACACGCGATGTCTCTAGTAGGGATGTTAGGGAGCTCCATAATTGTAACCGAAACTATCGGTAACCCGAATTAAAAAAATATTCGAAACCGAAACAGAATACCAAATAAAAGATTCAGATGTTATATTACTTATTACAAATAAGTTTATTCATAGCTTTTAGGGGCGGAATTTATACGAGACGAGTTTTGACAAGTTCTTGCTGCTTGCATTTGATTTGATTGATGTTACGTTCGTTCTTTATGAGAGTAAAATTGCAATTATAAACTATTCGGTTTTATTTTTCTTTCCTTACAGTTAGTAATACATTTCTTAAAAAGTTCATTTTAAACATAGCCGTAATCAAAACCATATCCGAAATAATTTCATATCCGTATCTGTAACCGAAACCGGTAAAAGAGTATACAATATATCCGGATTCAAAATATCATATCCTTAACAACTAGTCTCTAGTCGATCGGTCGCATGGTTGTAAGAAAGAAAGAAAACAGTTTAAATTTGCCCAAAATCCCATAATAAAATCTTTCAATAAATCCTTTTTAATAAATTTAAATAAGGCTCAAATTTTGCAATAAGTTGTAAAGCTTACAAACGATACATAGGGTTTTGTCTAGGCATTTTTGTTTTAAACGTGTTATCGGTGTTTTTCATTATTTATAACGAACAATAAAATAATTCAATTTAGTCATAAGCATTTACTGCAAACTCAAACACGATGTACAATTTAAATAAAACAAACAAAACATTTCTGTTATTTCATTCATTATTCAAATGGAGTTAGCTGTGATTTTCTTGAGATAACATCGGAAGCTGCCAAGAACTGCACTATGGAAACAATGTGGTAAGGGTATAGTCGCAGTAACTGTGGGAAGAGCTTTGCTTATCACCCGATTGCGACATGCAAGGAGGTCGGGACTAAAATACAAAATAAAAAAAACCTGGTCCAGACTACTTTAAGTCGTTGCATACCCCCCGGTGATGCAGGTGTACATGGGCGGCGGTAGCCGCTTACCATCATGTAGGTCGCTTGCCCGTCTGCCTCCATTGATATATAAAAAAAAAGTTTATTACTGAATTGTCAGAATAGTAGAGTAATTCATAAAACAAAACAAACAAACCAGTTAGTGTATGCAGTAAATATACAAATTTACTTGCTTTTAAATTTTACTTTTTAGTTTATTTCAATAGTGTTCATACAGGAGTTGGACACAGGTGGTATTTTTATTTTTAAAATGACTTACTCAACGAAATTAATACTCATTATAATATTATGCACGTCTGTGATGTGGTGGTTGCCATATTTGACTGGTAGAAGATGCGGTACCTATGGCATTATGTCCGCCATTTGTTCAGTTACTTGTGCAATGAAATTTAAATAAATAAGTGATAATTTAGAGTACACCACATCATCAGGGTTGCCTAAACAGCTAATAACTAGGAAATACTAGGCAACCATGACGTAATGTACGCTAAATTATTATAATCTGTTTTTCCCAATAATATCAGCTAATAAATCTCATTGTAAGGCACACTGTAGAGGCCCTGGCTTATAATTCAGGGGTTTTAGTATCCAGTCGACCACTGTTAAAGTTAAGTTAAAAGTTAAAGTTATTATACTTAATCAACATCCGAATGAAATGCCTAAAAATAGAGGAGCCATATTTATCCGCTATCATCCTCAGTTATTAGCTGTTAACTATAGCTAATAACTTGCAGTGAGATTTATTAGCCGATGTAACCTGAACTGTTGATTTGTACCTGCAATCCAATTCAAACTTTCAGAAAGTGTGAAATTACTACCGCTACGGTCGTAAAGGAACCGTACCTTTAGCTAGTTCTGTATCGTATTACGTAACGCACAATGTTAATTGTGTGGTTTATCAAGATTTTAACTAATTGAAATCTACATATTTACCTTGAAATAACTATTTTACTGTGTATAAATACTTAAAAGTAGATTCACCATTAGAAAAGTAATGAAGATTATTTTCTATATCTATATATATATATAAAACAAGGTCGAGTTAGTTACACCACTTATAACTCAAGAACGGCTGGACCGATTTTAATAATCTCTGATTTGTTGGATTCGTCTCCGCCCCGAATAACAGAATAACTATTAAAATATCTGAAAAATTCCCGGAAAAAAGAAGAAAATTAATGTAGAAATATATTGAAATAAATAGAAAATACTCGAATCGAAATTTAAACAAAAATATAGAGAACAAATGACAAATTCTGTCAAATCGATTGGTGTCATGTTGTTGTTATTTGTTTTGAAAAAAGCATATAAAGGTTACCGGTCGATTTGTTTGTTTTGTTCGAGTGTTAAATGAATGTTTGTTGCTTTTTATCCAAAGACAGGTAAAAACAGGGTAAGCGCCATCTGTTGGGCAGCCACAGCAACGCGTGGCCGGGCACAGCTAGTTTCCAATAAAAAATGAGAGAATATTAACTGTAACTAGTAAGTTACCGATAACATTAACTATTTGCAATGTTTTTTTGTAAAAAGCTAATGTGGTCCTTAGTTTCTAATAACATTGTAGATTTGCACATGACATTTATGTAAAACTTAGGCTATTGGTAATTGAGTTTATTCAGTAGTTTGCACAAAAAATAGGCCATCAAGGAAGTGTTAATCGAAATATGGAATAATTAATTATTATGTATTTATAAAGACTTGAACCCATATTTGGGTGAAGGTCGGTTAGATGTTAAGAAAAAAATTGTATAGGATTTAATTTCAAATAATAAATAACTAATGTACGTTCTTTTATATTATTGCCAATCGCACGATCACGCGATTTCAAACTTCTTGCGATAATATTGTGACTAAATTTCATTATATGTTGCTTTGATTGAAAGTATACAGATTTGTTCCACTTACCACCAGATGGATTGCTTGCTCGTCTGCCGCCAAATGATATAATATTGCATTACTTTTAGTTATTCATGTTTAAAGTTCAAAGTTAACGGGCGTTGTGTTACAACGCCCTGGATTTCACTGCCCGTTCAGCGATGATCTGTCGAAGAATGTGATAAGTTAATCTTTATATCTAAGAAAGGTACAGGCCCTGCCTAATTTGGGGACCACCAGATATTATAAGAAAAAAAAATATATAATAATAATAATAATCCCAGTCGTTTTATCCGTAAACGGAGTAATCCCGACCAGCCTCGAGACCAACCTGAGGCGGTACTGCGCGGTACGGTATTGGCGGTGCGCGAATCTATCGCCGATTTCCCTCCCTAGGGTCCTGAACTCCGTCCGACTGTACTTCCGCCTGGGTTTATACCGTCTCTCTCTCATTTAGGCTTATTGAAGTCGAGACGAGAAGGTTTAAGACCATAATTCATTTATTTCAGACCATAATAATTGGTCCACAGTAATTGTTAATATAAACTCAAAATCTATGTGGAATAAATGTAAAGTTACAAACATGTAAGGTTTTGTTGTCCTGTCTGAAACATTCGTAGCGCTCATTACCTCGTATTTTCAGCTTTGCGTTATTTCAGTGACACGTTGTACACACATACACAATGTATAACAACCGTGTCAAATAATATGTAGTTTTCGGTTTTATTTAAACTGCATTTTCGGATTGTAAATAAATAAGAAAAATAAGGATTTAAGTTTGTAGCAATGAATTATGGTTTTTGGATTCAATGATAGAATATTAATATTGATAGAATATGAACTCAATAATAGAATATCATTGAGTACTATTTTAATGATATTCTATTCTAAAAAGTCATGGAATAATTTAAACTACAATCGACTAACCTATTTCCCGCTCGAAAACTAGTTAAATTCGCGAGAAGTCGAGAGCAAATCCTAGTAAACAATGGGCTACCTTGCTCGATCAACCTTTTGTCTATTAAATCAAGAACTGGTTAAAAAATATAAGAAATCATAGCATCCTTTTCAACCTAAATTTTTCAACTTAAATTTATTGTCAACAATAGTTGGTCTAATTAAAATTAAAAAATTGGCAATGGGTCTACCCATTACACGCTTAAATGCGTACACACGTGTAATGATCACGGCCATGTAGTGGTTGGACTATATTTGGAATAACTTTTTTGTTTTATTAGAGGAATGTGCGGCAGAATTTTAATGTTACATTGAATTATGACATCATTTCCAGGATATATAGACACAGAATAATTAGCACGACAAGCGGTCATACTGGTATCACTATTCTCGATTCACACGAGGCCATGAGAATTCACCAATTGCGCAGGGCCGTCTTAAGTCTATTCTGCGCCGGGGTGCGGGAGTGTATCCTAAGACAGTCAAACATCCTATTGTGTATCCTATGACAGTCAAATGTCCTATTGTGTATCCTCTGACAGTCAAATATCCTATTGTGTATCCTATGACAGTCAAATATCCTATTGTGTAATTGTTTACTATAGCGTTATATTTTTTCATTACCTTTAAAAGGTGAGCGCCCGGGGTGCACCGCACCCCTTGCACCCCCTGGTAAAGACGGCCCTGCAATTGCGTGTTAATGTTTGTCGTTCATAACTGATGTTGGCATGTATCGCAGATGGCGACTGTATTCACTGACAACCATGTATCGGTGTGTAGATCCACACTTACAACCAACCAGGAAAATTGTCTGCCACCTTTTTTCTATAAAAAATTTAGTTGAAGTAGACTACTCAGACAGACGCATATTTTGTGCATATAGAAGTTTAAAAATTACTAGCTAACCAATTTAAAAAATAATGTTTTTTTTATAGAAAAAAGGTGGCAGACGAGCATACAGTCCACCTGGTGGTAAGTGGATAGGTACTGTCGTCCATAGACATCCGCGATACATGCCAACATCAGTCTAGAAGGAAAAATGTAGGCACGCCCTCGGATGCGATGTCTACCATTCGAGATATAGGAATGGATTATGGGGACGGATAGGGATACGTTCTTTAGATGTTTGCTTCGCTTCGTTGTCACTGCAAGTGGCTTCTCATTTTTTTTTTCTTCGTGGGGAAATCCTCTTGGATGCCTTCCGCTATAAGATGTTCTATTATTCCGGCGGAAGGCGATGCCGGACTCGTACCGGCTAAAACCCCACGATTGCAAGAAAACCCCTGATATGAAAGTCAGGGTCTGTATTCATCGTCCTATTTCTTGCTATTCAAATTTAATTACTTACGAGTGTATCGTTAGTAGTATACTTTTTTGGAGTATACTTTGCGTGATGTTGGCCCTCGTTTCGGTGACTAGAGGGTGGGGACTGCAAGGATTGACGACGGTTTCCATCGCCGAGCGTGAGCCGCTGAAAATACCGAAGCTCGACTCTCCGCTTTGGAGGATTATCCTCGAGGCTCTGCATATAGCTAGCAGTTCCGCCTGGTAGACCGTGCAGTACGGCGGCAGCTTGAGTTTGAGGGCTCTAGTTTCGGCTTCATTCTTCCAAATGGATAATGAAGCTCCCACATTGCCCTCAATCTTAGAGCCGTCGGTATAGATTTTTACTGCTTGGTTTGCATAATCGTCAAATTGATTTCGGTCTACCAGGTTTATGAACTGTAGACCTATATGTTTTGCCGGGTGTGGAGTGTCTGCAAGTGCCACCCTACTCTCCACCTCCCCATCCTTCGGCGTCATCTGGGGTATCCCTCTCTTTGCCTCATATAGGGCGGGACTAATTACGGTTTATGAATATGTACTCCTTTAAGAATATACTTATAGTTATCTTAAAGGCTCATTTACACAAGGAGAGTACTCGAATGATTCGGGCGAGAATACTGTGTACGAATTTCGCATGCGAGCAAACTTCATATGATTCTCGCCTGCAATTGTAATGTGATGATAAAAACTCGATGACAACAGTGATCACATGATGATAAATTGATAACGGTTGTTTTTACTCGGCAAGCATATTCCTGGCCGATTTTTTTTCTCCTGCACGCGTTCGAGAAACTCTCCTTGTGAGCCTCAAGACTGAAAAAACAAAGGATAAACATTTGATTTTATCTCTGTTCCAGGGTGGAGGGCGACGCGAGTGCGAAGCTGGGGGGTGCGCATGCAGCGGCTGGCGCGCTCAGCCCGCGCCGCCCGCGCCCGCTCTGCACCCCCTCCGAGCCCTGGACGAAGCGCCGCCGCCTCTACTCAGGTACGACTTCTTAGATGATACGATCTGATGTACCGAGCAATACCGTCACTCGTTGATAGAAATGAGCTTGTTTGCCAACATTTGTCATTCTGCACCGACGTTGGTATCTATTCTGAATGTCCGTGGGAGACAGCATCCACTTACTGTCAGAAGGACTGTATGCTTGTCTGCTCATTAAAAAAATACTGTGCTGACTGTGGTGCACAAACCTGGTTCAAACTGAAAAAAAGGCGTTAAATAGCATAACTATGTATATATGTACATAGTTATATATACAGTATGTATATACAGCGACAATTGTAAACCTATACCTACCCATAGGTAGCTTAAAGTGCTGGTAATAAGCGCTAGTATGGTTATGGTTATGGTAGTCGAATGGTTTTGGGTACATTGGTTGTACATAGATAGGAAGTCTTCATTCTTAATTTCATATAATGAAGCACCTACGGAAATTATGACACAAACATTGTCGAAGTCATGACAGTCGGGTCAATGACTCAGAAGCATTTCGCATGCGCAGTGCGTATCTAGATTGCGTACATGATACCTCAGTATAGGAAATATTTGCATTTGTATGCGTTTAACGCATTCTCGCGTCTGGCTCGCTCATTGGTCGATGACTGCATGTCTATAGGTAATGGGTTGCAACTGATATTACTAACAGTAGCCAAAAAGAAAATGACAGTACCTATAGGAGTAGTGTGAAAGAGAGAGAAGACAGTACATAGCTGACGAGCAAACAGTCCACCGATAAGAGATTATCTGCCAACTTCAGTTTTTAATATTACACCTCTCGTCACGGAAAGGCGGTTCAACCTCACTTTCTTGACAGAGATAGAGATAATAGCGTACTGTGCGATCTTCAAGACACTTTATACCGCGAACCCGGAAATTGTGTAACGAACTGCCCACTGATGTTTTCTACTTAGTTAAGACATGGGACTCTTCAAGAAGGCTGCGAATAGGATCCTGCAAGGACGGCAGCATTCCATTCCACCTGGTGTAACAGGTGTCCACGAGTGGTGGTGACCTTTTTTCCTCTTATTTTTTGTATCTGTGGTATCCTGTATCTTGAATAAAGACCTTATCTATTTACGTGAGGATCTTTGTCCATCAGAAGCTAGAACATGAACTGTTTTCTAATCCGAGTGTTTTTTTCTAGGTCTAACCCCCTGTATACTGAGGAGGAAGAGCAAGAGGTAGTAATAATCGTGGATTCGCTGGACGATGCGGCGGAGTGCGAGGTGGCGGAAGCTACTCACACACCTCGCCGAGCGCCGTCCACGTCTTCAGGTTTGTAAAATATCGCATGAGTATAATGAGATGAAGACAACTACACACCCCATCTTTTTCTCTATGCTCTATCCATTTCTTCAAATCCTGATTTCTATGTTTCTAAAGGTAGGCAGACCTCGCGGAAGTACCAATGGCTGATGTTGGCATGTAACGTATATGTATACAATAGTATATGTCTACGATCAAGTCCCATCAAGCAGATTGTCTGCTCGTTGGTAATCATCTTTTTATGAGATGTGACTTTGTAATATGCTGCTTCTTCTAGATACCTTTTGATTTCAATGCGTAAATCATTAGGCAATGTACCTTTAACCCCAGATATTACAAATCGGAACATTAGAAATGGGAGTTATGAATCTGATGCATTTGCCAATAGTACCACCGCGAATTACCACTCCGTCTCTTTCTGTGGGTGTCGAAGAGATAACGAAGCGGCTATAACAAGCGCAACAACTTTCCAGCCCGCATGGCTAGCGTAGTGTTGTAAGGCCGTACACAAGACAGTATGCATGAGGACTGAGGAGGCGCATATCCAGCGGTGGATACTATACTAAAAGGGCTTGTTACTTTTACTGTTACTGGTTGCGCATAAACAAATCAAAAATCACTTACCCCTTTTGCCTCCTATAGTCCACAACATTGACAGGGCCCTGTATCTTCAAAATCACACTTATCACGATTATTCGGTTTCTAGTTATCGAGATAGCTAAGTTAGCGCGTGTTCACCACTCCAGTCTCAAACGAGTAGTGTGTTAAGAGAGAGGGGGTGACTAGTGACTGCCCATGCACAACAAAGTCGTAATCGGTCGATTTACCCTCAGGTACATCACTAATTATGAGCGTTTGCACTAACATAAGCCCCCCCAAAAAAAGGGATTTATCCCCCTTTTTTTAAAACAAACGAGTTGCTGAATACTTCCTACAATTAGCAACTGCTATAAGACCAAGATGAACTAGTATCTCGGTGCATTACAAAAGTTATCAAAATATACGAACCTTAACGCTTAAAGAACAGTTTAAAGTGATTAAGCATTTGAACAATTAACATTCCTTATTTTCATTTTTTAAATTACCTTAACTAAGAATAACAAATTAAGTTGTTAGCTAATCAGTGTTACATGGTAAAGGGCATAGTTTAGATAGAGACCTGGTAAGATGCCCTTTAGCAGTCTTAACTTCCACTACCCGAACAACCGAGTCCGGCCCAGGAAAAACTCGGGTGACACGTCCCAAGCACCATTGTAGTGGAGGCAAATTATCCTCTTTAAGTAGTATTAAATCCCCTATCTTTACATTGTAACTGGTAGAGTGCCATTTCAGTCGTTGTTGCAAGGTATGGAGATATTCACCCATCCATCGCTTCCAAATACTGTTCACAATCGACTGTGTTAAATGCCAGCGAGACAGTAGCGTCATACGCTCAGTAGATGGTACCTCTGGCACCGACACGAGAGGCGCGCCAATTATGAAGTGGCCCGGAGTCAGCACAGCAAGATCACTAGGATCGCTAGACAGAGGGCATAGAGGACGCGAATTCAAGACAGCCTCTACCTGAGCGAAAACTGTTGCTAGCTCTTCAAACGTCAAGTTACGATCACCTACAACACGTTTCAAATGAGCTTTGCTAGATTTGACGGCTGCCTCTGCGAGTCCATTGAAATGAGGACTGAGAGGTGGAGAAAATCGCCACTGAATAAAGTGCTCCGAATAATAAACATTTAAAGAGAAATCCTTAATTATATCTCTTCTAAATTGATTTAATAGTCTGCAAGCCCCTTTAAAATTTGAACCATAATCAGACCAGATTTCCTTCGGTAACCCTCTTCGAGACGTGAATCTTTTTAGGGTCGCTAAGAATGCTTCTGTAGTTAAGTCACTAACCACTTCCAAGTGCACCGCTTTTGTTGTAAAGCACACGAAAACACACAGGTATGACTTATTTATTTTAGCATTGCGAAGTTTACTAGTTTTAATATAAAATGGACCCGCAAAGTCAATGGCCACCGAGACGAACGGACGATGAGATTTAGTGACGCGGCTGGCCGGTAAGTCTCCCATTAATGTCTGTGGAGGTTGACATTTCAAACGGAAACAACGCACGCACTTAAACACTCGACTCTTAATGACACGTCTGGCTGACAAGATCCAGAATTGTTCTCTGAGGAGAGACATCAACGCATTAGGTCCCGCATGTAAATATTTTACGTGGTAGTAATCCACAATCATATTTGTAAAATGATGACACTGTGGTAATGCCAACGGATGTTTTGACGAATAAGATAAAGATGAGTTAACGAGTCTACCGCCTACTCTGAGCAAGTTACTGTCATCCATGAACGGTTGTAAGCGTCTCAGCCCAGTACTACAAACCTTGTTATTTTTTATCAGCTGAATATCAACTGCAAAGACCCGTTGTTGAACTACCTTAACGAGGGTTAATAAACTATGTTGCAACTCATCACTTGACAAGAAACCTCTCCCTTTAGGCCGTTTTGAGCAATTATGAATAAACCTGAGACACCAAGCTGTGACTCGTGTGAGCTTAGAGAGAGAACTAAATTTATTAATCAGATCCTCCTCTAGACATACGTTATTGACAGGAACAACAATGGATATCGTACACCGTTTTAGGCCTGGTAACTGATCCTGTTGAAGTTGTTGACATGGCGGCGGCCATGTGCATTCATCCTGCGCAAGCCATGCCAGATTCCACCACAGATCATGATGGACCAACTCTTGTGGCGTGATACCTCGTGACGCTGGGTCAGCGGGGTTCATACCGGTTGGAACGTATCGCCAAAACGCTGGTGAAATTAACTGCTGGATCTGACTCACACGATTCGATTCAAAAACTTTCAATAGATGTGGTTCAGTGCGTACCCAACATAGTACTATTGCAGAATCGCTCCACGCATATGTGTGTCTATGTAACTGAGTTCTCCATTTTAAGGACTTCGAAACACGATCTAACAACCGTGCTAACAAAAGCGCACCCGAAAGTTCCAGCTTAGGAATCGTGAGCTTTTGTTTTATTGGAGCTACACGCGTTTTTGCTATGAGCAAATGAACTGTTACCGTTCCGTCATGATGGACACATCTCATGTATACGCAAGCCGCGTATGCATTCTCTGAGGCGTCACTGAACCCATGTAAATCCCAAGACTTTACCGAATCCGATAAAACTTGGCGATCAATTGATATTCTTTGCAAGTGATGTAAGTCATTGCAGAATTGCTGCCACTCGACAACAATATGAGTCGGAGGTGTATGATCCCACTCAATACCTAATGTCCACAGCCGTTGTATTAAGATCTTTGCGAAGATAACGCAAGGTGATAACCACCCGTTGGGATCATAAATGGAACTTATCTTTGACAATATGGTACGCTTAGTACACACATCATCGTTAATAGACACTTGATAGGAAAATGTGTCCGTTTTAGGGCTATATTTAAAACCCAATATTTTCAGCGGTGTGTTGGTATCTTCCGTGAATTTTAGTTCACAAAATTCAGATGGTATGTCTGTGAGTAACTGAGAAGAGTTACTCATCCATTTGCGAAGCTCGAATCCTCCCTGTGACAAGAGGTCAATAAGTTCACTCTTTATTTCTTGAGCTTCGGCTAACGAACTAGCACCAGTGACCACATCATCCACAAAAATGTCATTGAGAAGAATCTCCGATGCGCGTGGATGTGTGTCTTTACCTTGATAGGCTAGTTCGTGTATACATCGCATTGCGAGAAAAGGGGCTGAGGTCACGCCATACGTAACCGTATTTAACTGAAACACTCTGACAAGCCCTTCCTCGTTGCGCCAGAGGATACACTGATAACACCTATCATCAGTGTGCACTAGGACTTGCCTATACATTTGGCGAATGTCCGCTGAGAATACGACATTGTGCAATCTAAAATGGAGAATAATGTCCACAATATCTTGCTGTAACTTGGGACCAGCTAATAACACGTCATTCAATGATTTCCCTGTTGTACTCTTCATGGAAGCATCGAACACACACCTGATTTTGTCCGAATCCTTCTTGTATACTCCATGATGTGGTATGATAAATTTAGGGAAACGCGATGCAATCGAGATGTCGATTGCTTGCATGTGGCCCAGTAATGAATATTCTCGCATAAAATCCTTGTATCTCAACTTTAACATAGGGTCACGCTTAAACCTTCTCTCTAATGATAGAAGTCTGCGTAAAGCAAACTGCATGGTATCCCCGATTCCCCAATTACCATCATGGTCACCCTGTTTAAAAGGTAAGCGCACGATAAATCTGCCATCTGAAGTACGCGAATGTGTCTGCTTAAAATGATTCTGACATATCACAGCGTCAGGGTCTACGGGTTTATTGGTAGGTATTTCTTCAGATTCCCAAAAACGCTTTAAAGTATCATCGATTGACGTTACTGATGTTACACAAGATAACGCCTGAATCTCTGTAGTCATTGGGCTCTCACATGTAAAATTTCCCATTAAAACCCACCCAAATATTGTTTCGAAAGCAGCAGGCAAGTTGTCACCGAATATCAATTTGTTTCCATGAAATATTTTTGAACACGCTCCAGCACCCAATAAAATATCTACGGGACCCTTCTCTACACAGTGCGGATCCGCTAACCTGAGATGTTTGAAACATTGTAGCATGTTGCTATTGATAGTACTCGAAGGTATGTCTGCGGTAACCTTAGGCAAAACAAACAATTCGACATGTAAAGGTGAATCGACGTCACTATCAGGGCGTAGGTATAAGTGTAACTGCCCCTTAGGATACACACTATGCGTTCCCCCTATGCCTGTTATTATTAAGTTGGTTTTGTCATAACGTAGGCCTAAGCGCTGTATGCATGACGTAGAAATAAAATTAGCCATACTGCCAGGATCAAGAAGCGCGCGAACGGGTTGAAACTTGTCATTTACATTAACATCTATTATCGCCGTGGCGAGTAATGCGTGTTGATAAGAACCGCCACAACCAGTGTACTCGCGTCTATTTGAATCGCGTGAGTGCGAGTGAGACGACACTATGTCGCTCGTGCAATGTGCCGCGACGTCCGAGCGAGGAGACTTACCTATTGTAAGTCCCGCCATATTATCAATGTTATCATTCTGTGGAGTTTTACATGGTTCTTCATCTAAATGCAGTAAACTATTATGTTTACGTTTGCAAATTTGACATCGGGACTTAGAAAAGCAATCAATGACCCTGTGTGACCTTAGACAATTAAAACACAAATTTTGTGATTTAATGAATGCTAACCTAGACTTAATGTCCATGGCCACAAACTTAACACATTTAAACAGCATGTGGGCACCCTTACAAAGATGACAAGCCGTTGAGACTGTGCTGCTGTTATCACTACATCTACCTATTGGCTTATTGATATTATTACCTACATTACGCTCGTGTACACTGGACGTGTAGAAGGAAGAAACCTTCCCCTTCTTGGGCAATGTGCTATACGACTTGCCGCTACTTTGTTGACATAGTCCAGTGGTTTCAAATGTTTTACAATAATTATCTAAAAATGTAAGCAAATTATCAAATGTAGGTAATTTTATATTTTGATGCGCTAACTCGAATCTCGAGTGTAGGTCGTTGTCTAACTTTCTACAAAATATATGTAACAACATAAACGACCACTCGGATACTGGAAAACCTAGACTACTTAGACCCCGTGTATTCTCATACAAAATATTAACAAAACTACGCAACTGAGTAGCATTCTTAACGGTGAGGGTAGGGAGAGAGAATATCGCCGATAAATGCGAATCTGCGATTAATCTTTTGTTGTCGTAACGATCTATCAGCAATCCCCGTGCCACCTCATAATTATCGGGAATATTAGTTAAGTGCTTAACTAAGTTTAATGGCTCATTTGATAGGCAACTCAGTAAATAGTGCATTTTCTGAATCGGACTCAGTCGCTCGTTGTTGTGAACTAACGTATCAAACATATTTATAAAGCTAGGAAAATCGCAATAATTTCCAGAAAAGTGAGGCAAACTGATGTTGGGTAGCGGTAGAATAACATCACTTGATGTTTTACTGAACATAGTCGATTGACTTTCTTTGTGGACTGTATTTTGGAATGAACTCAACAATAACTTTACTTCAAAAAACTGATCTTCAAAGTTATTATATTTTCCTCTATGCGTTACAAATTCCTGTGAATCCGTATCTAATTTTGATAACAGTTGTAAATGAATGTCTTCGAATTCTGCTTTAATAGATTCAAGGTCACTGCAACGTACTTTGAATCTTTCGATACTACCCTGAGTTGAGAAATCAACTGAATTGGCAGTATCATATAGTTTTTTTATTTTTTCTGACAAGAAATCATGTTTTATTGTTAGTGCTTGCACTGATTTAGACATTTTAACTATTAGAAGTTATCCCAATCCCAGCTCAAACGGTTCAACTTTGGTTATCCCAATCCCCGCTCGAATGGACCAACTTTGGTTGCGCATAAACAAATCAAAATCACTTACCCCTTTTGCCTCCTATAGTCCACAACATTGACAGGGCCCTGTATCTTCAAAATCACACTTATCACGATTATTCGGTTTCTAGTTATCGAGATAGCTAAGTTAGCGCGTGTTCACCACTCCAGTCTCAAACGAGTAGTGTGTTAAGAGAGAGGGGGTGACTAGTGACTGCCCATGCACAACAAAGTCGTAATCGGTCGATTTACCCTCAGGTACATCACTAATTATGAGCGTTTGCACTAACAGTTACTACTATGCAAATATAAACGCTTAAGTGATATCTTTCTAGCAGGTTACGGCAGTGGCGGAGGCAGCCACGGGCGCGTGTCGCCCTCTTTACCAAAGAACGAGCACTTCACGGAGCCGACACGGCGACTCTCCGACTCCGATAAGAATGGATCTCAAAGCACATCAGACTCAGACAACAGTCCCATTTGCACGCTCTCGAGGAGTCTTAAGGAGGATATTAGAGCGTGTTTGGGAGGATGCAGGTAAGTTAGATAACGACGAATCGGCCTGGACACAATTTGACCAAATCGAGCACTCGTTAATCATTACCTTTTTGTTTTTTCTTAATTTGGAATTGTGTCCTAACTGTTGGGCAGAAGTCTTGTCCAACTCGTAACCTAATAGCTGATAAAATGATGAATCTAGGTTTGTGTCAGTGTCTACTGCTGCTCTTACCAGAGTCTCATTATGTAATACTCTGGAGTGAGCTATTCTCTTAGTTGTTATATGAATCGCATATAGTTTCAATATAATGTAACCTTTACAGATGGGAAAAGGATGTAGGCGAAGTAGTAGAAGCAGCTGTGAAAGGAGCCGGCGGCATCAGTGCAGCAAGAGCTCGACTCCACGCGGCGTTGTTAGCACTTCACGACCCACCTCGAATCCCAAACAGGGGCCCGACGCTCCCGTACTGCGGACCGGGAGTCAGACCTGGGGACGTTACTATGATGCCGAAGAACACTGAGATGTCGCTATTAGTAAGTACTTTAAAGCAATTGTAGATTTAAGCAGAAATTTAAGTACGTATTCGAATAGGTTTCCGAGTTACTCGAGGTTCCTGGTGATCACAAGGATTCTTTTAAAGATGAGCGCGATCCAAGTTTGTCTTCGGGCTCTATGACTACATTTTTTAATTATCTATCCTTTTTATAATTACAAACAAGGCTTAGTTCATTGGTTACAAAAAGAACACTCAGACAATGTAGGCGGGCGCCGCACCCCTGTTTTTAGCACAACACAAATGTTAACTGTATTCGCGGATTGCTGACAACACGGTACTTTTGTTTATAGTGCATATAATAATTTATTGAATTACTACTACCGACTATTCACTACTACTAGCTGTATTACCTACTAGCATATACTACACTACACTATACTACATTGATTTCAGATTGGTTCTATATCTTGAGGGATAATTTGAGGAATATTGTGTCAGTTTGATGCGAAAATATTAATAAATTGGCTGAGATATGGCGAATTGAATTTAAAATTTGACGAAATTTGAGTTATAAAAAAAATGTATCTGCATTTTTTTATAATTTTATAAAATATTATAATTGAGTTATAAAATATAACTTTTTATTTATAGTGCTTTTTGGTATGTACTTTCAGAAAAACCGAGTTACAAGCGGTTGTCTCGACATGCCATGTTTTTTGGTTTTTAGAGCACTTTTTGGGAGTGCGCCGCACGCCCAATGGACCTTTGAGATTTTATTGTTTTCTTTTGTTAAATTATTCACCTGTGGCTACAAAACGACTAAACTCTTACTCGTGTCTAATTTCCTCTACCACTCACTTCCATATCACTTTTTCCTAAGTACTTCAATTAAATTTTTAATCGTTTTTAATAATAAAACAATTTCTAACGAATACAAACAAAACTACAAATACAATATGTAGCTTAGTCCAATTTGAAGATTAATTAAAGCAAACAATCGCTCACGTATTCGCATTTTGGTTCTTGGTCACACTTTTGTATTGATTTGTGTTTGTATAACTGGTATTAGGGAGTTTCATTATCCAGTATTACACCATTCTGCCGGGAACAAATTCTGATTGATTGCTTGGTAATCAAAATTAAATGGCGACATTCAATTAATACAATATTAATTGATATTAATACAAAAATGTATCTTCAACAACAAAGAAAGAAAAGATACTAGGTAACACTGATTATTAATAATAAAGCATAAACTAATTATTAATAATAAACCTTACTAAACACAAAGGTGTGTACTGTCAGTATTGCCACCCGTTGACGGGCCGCAGCTCAGCATGTGCTGGAGCAAAAATTGCGATAATTTTCAGTGGTTTCAGTGCAATAATACTTACTGGTTTACGGTGACGAATCGACCCAGAAACCTGTTGCTGGTGTAACATGACATTGTCATGCAGGTAACAGGAGCCTTCGCTATCGGATTTTGTGTGAACCGAAGTCGTGCATCCACGCGTACACAGAGTCGTGTCGTATTTCTTTAATTATAAACCAGTATGTGTCCGTGGTTTTTCCCTCTTGAAGACTGTTTTCGAAAATTCAACCTTGTGTCAAAAAAACCCTATATTATTATATGTATTCTTTTCGTCCTATGATATTTCCCATTGTCCGCCCTTCCCAACCCTTTTTCTAAATCGACTCCTGAATCTCCAATGATCGGCGACCCTTCCGATGTTCAACGTGTGTCATCCTGGACCTATGTCGACATGTATCGCGAATTGAATACAGTTGTCATTTACAACATTACCGGTGGATTTTCTGCTCGTCTGCCACCTACTTTCTATATATAAAAAAAATCGAACCTACTTGACCTATTGTAGAAGATTTTTATTTATTTATTTATAAAGCACACATAGCAGAATTTATGCAATACATAAATAGAAAGGTAATTAATCAAACACAAGTAACAACTAGCCAAAATTCCTAATAATGTGTATGCACGCACAAGTTAATTTAATTTATGTAAACTAAAATTTCAACGCACCATAACCTTCCAGAATACTCCATACAATACTGTAAACCGTAAGAAAATAGGTTTATTAAGTATTATTCGAAATTGAGCATGTCTGTGCATTTGTACTCTTTGTTTAACACCCTCCGCTTGTCATTTCTCCTTCTCCGCGATTCGACAATGTTGCGTATTTTTTCGCTCCACAGAGTAGATCACATACTTAGATAGGTAACTTAAAAATGTTTTTATTTTTGTGTGAAAAAAGTGTGGAATTTTAAAAGTACAAAGGAAAGGGCGCAAGTATTTTTTATATAACACTATATATGCAGAAAACAAACAACTAATTGCTGCATTGTACATTTTTTCTGATATTTTTTTTTGTCTTCGAATACAAAAAAATGTAGAAACATACAATTAAAAAAATATCATAATTACTGTCATTAAACGTAAATCAAAATTGACGATTATAAATGACCACGAATGAAGTGTCGATCATGACTCAAACTAACATTATTTCCTTCAAAATTCGTCACGTATCACAGCCAAAGGGCACGAGGGCTATTTCATAATTATTTTCATACCCATTCACGACTCCATTGCCTGTCCAATGTGAGAAGGATATGATATGCCAATCAATAAAGGCATGTGACTAATAAGACCACTACACACAATGTTCTATTCATAAAATAGTATATGTATAATAATAAAATACATAGTTGTATTAGGGTGATTCTCTAAGGCAGTCTATAAGGGCTACTATGTTTGTGCTTTCCCCGGATTGTTCAAGTCCGAAGAGCGTCTGGGTTCATAAATTTATTTTGGAGACTAATTTAAAGAAATCGTATGTTTTTTAACATATTCACAATTAAACTTTTTGTATAGTTTAGATGTAAATTAATGAAATTTTAAATAATTATTTAATGTGTGCATTATTAGGCTTGTGCCACGGACAACGTGAATTTTTTTTATCTGACAATCAGTGCTGGCGTTAGCGTTAATGACGCCCCGGGCAAGAATATCGTGGCGCCCCTTTTTAAGGCCACGAAATTTGTAGAAAAGAATGAAAACGTCAAATCGAGCGGTTTAGTTATGATGTTTCTAGAAACTTTGAAACTTTTCATTAACATTATCCAGAGCTTATGACGTGGACATAAAACGTTTTTGTAGCTCCTTATTTTTTTGTTTTGAAACCCCGGTCGTCAGAAAATACTTTGGCACAATAGGCGTATCTCGCGCCCCCCTAATGCAGCGCCGGCACTGCTGACAATGAAAACATATTGAAATTTTATTTTGAAAAATTCTAGTTAGATATATTTGAAAAATGTCCGGGCTTTAAGCTCAATAGCCCGGAGTATTTGATCTCTTGCTCCGATTTATTAAAAATTAAATAAATAGGTAAATAGATAATACGTTATTGTACACTGAAACATACAGAAGAAAAACACAAAAATGCAAGTAATCAGAAGTACAATCGGTGGCGTTATCGCTAAAGCGATTTCTTCCAGACAACCTTTGTGTGGTAGGGAGAAGTCTGTAGACGAAATAGTGGTAGATGGTGCAATAAAGAAATAATGTTTCGTATAATAATAAAGAAACTTGGCATAGTTTTACACTTTTTATCCAGATAAATTACACAAATCCCATGGGAATCACTAGTTCACGCGAACAAAGTCGCTGGCATCGCTAGTATTACAATAAAACACAATAGGCATCATGACAGTATTAAAGAATTAAAGAATAAATGATTTTAGAGAAAAAAATATGTTGAAAGAATTCTAATAAAGTAACCAGTTTTAATGAAACATTGAGATTAATAATATTTTCAATCAAATAAAAGTATAAAATACTGCATTCGGCCATGTTAACTAAAACGCCAATCAGAGCGAATGACGTCACGCCTCAGTGAACATCACCGTGTCGCTTGAACTTCGATTGATTTACCTACCTACGTTTACCTAGGTGTAACGTCACAAGCGACGCCATGACACCTGCGAGTGTTTTCGCGCATAATTCAAAGTAGATAGAAAAAAAATGCATAATTTGCGTTAAAACTTATTTTATTGCTGAAATAATGTTATTTTCGGAAACAGTAGACGTGAATCTACATTATAGAAGCGGATTTCAAAATCCGTCATCATGCCCATTGTCGTCATTAATTTCTGTTTTCGAGTAACTTAGCTCATGGAATTATGCTTAGTTCTGAAGAAACATTAATGTTTAATCAATAAATCTTAATTGGTACTGACTGCTAAAGAATTTCATGTCTTCACATCAAACACAAATAGACACTTAATGATTTCGTAACTGACGACTAAATCATTTATCCATCGGATTGACGTTCAATACCCGACAGTTAAATGCTAGCAAGTACTTATTTGAAAATTAATTTTAATCACAATTATCCAAATAATGTCTAACATTTATGAGAATGCCCTTCTAAAAAGATTAGTACAGTAAAAGACTTATAAAATTTATATTTTATACAATGCTATTATCGATCGTCTAACTAATGGGATAGAAGAAACGTCAGTTAAATATTGCTAAGCAACTGGTGGTGTGTTTCATCATAAAAAAGAAGGAAAGAAAGAAAATTATTTTATTGATAACAACATATCAAATGAAATGCCAATTAAAAAATACAATTTAAAATTGTTGTGCTAAGAGGCGCGGGCCAACTTAGCATATTATGTTTGCAGCGTGAACTGAGACGCTTATTTTCAGTTGGCGATGCGGCCGTGGTCACCGGAGACCACGGACTCTCCATGGTAGACCAAACACAACGAATTACAACGTGCCTCTCTGTTCAACCCACACAGGTTGGCTGGTAGAGAATGCCTCCAGACATTAAGCTCGCCTTTTGAACAATTAAGTGCAATTAAGTTTTTTTTTTAAATAAATCACTAAAATACATAATAGCCCTTCGAAAATTATTAGGCATATTGCAACGAAACACTATAATTTTAAATGCCCTAATAAGATAATTCTAAAGATGTTATCAGTTTCCTTCATGAAACAGATAGAGATAAAAATCTTTGAATGATTTAGAACAAAGAGCATTATTAACTTATCTGTGTACAAGTTTAATTAGAAACGGATGTTTAAGTTATTGTACAACTTACATGATTTCGAAAGAAAACTTAATTTATAGGTATCGTCTAAATTCATATTTTTTGACACGTGTTTCATCAAAATCTTCATCAATAAATTTCATCATGCTATCAATAACTAGCGGTGCCAGCGACGATCTATTGAAAATCATGAACTAGAAAGCACACAATAAAACTGTAAATTGATTTTATTATTTATTCAACGTAATGAAATAAGTAAGCCTTGGTTACCACTCACTATACAATTACTACTAATATTTTCAACAACAATCAAAACCATCTTCAGTTGATTGACAAAGCATAGACAGCCGATTGATATCCATTCACCGAATGATGAATTGACGATGCTTGAGCTGATGATAAAGAAACTTAAAAAATAATGAATAATGTTTATCATTTGATAGAACGTTTGATAGAACTTTTAACTCTGTCACTCAGTGTGATATATTATTACAAAAATAAAATTAATGTTGTCAAACTCGATACATATAAAAACGTCAAATGGTTTGTCTGAATTAAACGCTTGAGCTTATAGGCTTGTTTTAAAACAAGGTTAAAATTGTTGCTGATTTCAAAAGCTTGCTATAATTGAAATGAATATTGAAATGAATATTTCAATTATAGAATCTGAATATTTGAGGGGGAGAGTGCACGCTGCAATCCAACAGCTGCTGGGCGCGCTCGACTGGCCACGTTACCCCTCTCTCACAGAAGACTACCTTGAAATGTACTGCATTTTCCATTTTATCTTATTTCCCTAATGGACGTACATGCGTCGGTAATGAGTGAGATGTGCCAAAGGCCATTCCCATCCTATCCCTCCCCATTTTCCCAACTCTTTCTCCAAATCCATTCGTATATCTCCAAAGGTAGGCAGCGCATCCGGGGGCGTGCCAACGTTTGTCATTTTGGAATAATGTTGGCATGTATCGCAGATGTCTATGGGCGACTGTATCCATTTACCATCAAGTGGACTGCATGCTTGTCTGCCGCCTTCGTCCATAAAAAAAAAGTTATGTATACTCGTATATGGTACCTACAGTGACATTATATACATAATTTAATTCAATAATTATCCTTGTATAATTTTAATTAAAGAATACATGGATAATGATATTGTATGTATGATGAATCGGAATGATGAATTGTATATGTGATATATATTATTTACTTAATGATTACTTAATACCATACCATCGGCCTATGTCTCTCCACTGCTCGATATAGGCCTCTCCCAAGGCTCGCCACCAGGTCCACGTGGCCGGAGGACGTCTCACACTGCGCTTCTCGGTACGTGGCCTCCATTCGAGGATTCGTCTACTCCAACGGTTATCGGTCCTGCTGAGGCAAATATGACCTGCCCATTGCCACTTCAACATGCCGATTCTACGAGCATATCGGTGACTTTGGTTATTTGAAGAATGTCTTCCTTTCGAATCTTAGTCCGCAAAAAAACTACGAGCATAGTTCTCTCTATAGCTCGCCGAGTGACCTTGAACTTATGAATCAGGCCTACCGTTAGAGGCCATGTTTCGGCACCATACGTCATATAACTGGCAGGATGCACTGTTTGAAAACTTTCGTCTTCAAGCATTCTGGTATAGGCGACGAGAAGCGCCGACGCATTTTCCCAATATTATTATTATTATTTATTTTCGCTTAACGATTTATATTCATGATATGGAATGTACTATTTTTTTTCACAATAATCATCTTTATATAAAATACCCGAGATTCCTGCAAATAAATGATTTGATTTGATATTAATAAATACTTGAGACAATCATATTTACAATTAATTTTAAAGCCTCCGTCAGCGACGGTTAATAATTCTGTCATTACTTTTGAAAAGGTTAAAATAAACTTTTTAAACTTTCGCGATTTGTACAAGTTTTATACTTATTCTAAATCGGGTCCGAACGCGCATAATAAAGGTATTTATTTACCTTTTATTTCTACTCGACGTTTCGGCGCGGGCGCATAGGTAACACCAGCCGTGGTCACGAGTTCGCAACTATAATCACTAACATCGTGTATAAAGAATTAATCATCTTGTTATTTTTTTACATTCCTCAAACTTTCTGTCTTATGATAGATCACATTTTGATAACGATGAGCCTTACTAACTTCAACATAAGAAAACGAAAAGTTATTGGGGTCAAATTTTGCGTAAGAAATTTGCAAATTTTAAAACTACCTATATATTGTTGCCAAGTCGGTCATTGCTAACGGTGCGCATGACAATAATTTTGATCATCATTTAAATATTCTCATCTATGCTGTAAATCAATTTGGTATTCTGAAACCGTGGTTCGTGAGTCATACCGTTGTGCATTTCGTTTTTATTTGGAAGAGTAGTTGTAATTCAACTTTGCACCTGCGAAGTCCATATACTGGCTTAAATAAAAAAGAAAAAATACCTGCACCCTCTTACCACTGTATATCTTAACGCTGTATATCTTTTATGGAAACAAATTCCTTTAATTCTACGAGTTTTTAAATTTTAGCATTTTTATTTTCACGAGGTGCATGTAAACCTCTCAGGTTTACCGTGCAAGTACGCCCGCACCAATTTACATGATTTATATCTATTAGATACGTATGTATCAAAGTGTGACATAATATGCCTGTTGGAGATGGAGTCACGATTTTTGCGACGTCACATTTAAAATACGAAAACAATTAGGTGAGAGTTTCGCTCACAGTTATATTCTTAATCGGACATTCTTTAAAACGGTCGTTCCTAGAATTTAAAATGAAAAATAATAATGTCAATGTTATTTTAACCAAAATTAATTCTGAATTAGGACTTTTTGCTGGGAACTCGAGGTTCCTCCGAACTCCGAACTCTTGTTTTGAAATTTAATGGTGATAGTTTATTTACATGCAAAGTGTTTTTTGTGTGCAATCAAATAAAAGCACAGGACTGCCTTTTTAGTATGCTTAAAAGAGTCCTCTTCTGTCCTCACTATCACTTTATTGAGTGACTCCCGACTTACTTTGACGGGACTAGAAATTGATAGGATACGATTTAGACTTTAAAATTGTTAATTTCGAAGTAAAATTCACACTGGCAGAATATGCTCATTGCACCATTGCCATATATGAAAAAAAAAAATGCAAAATATGTGACCATACAACAGGGGATTGGTGGTCACACGAATTTGTTCACGACGTGTCATAAAGAGGGGGAGCCACTTTACAACATCTATCTACTCTTAAGATAATAATCTAATCTATAACTTTTAAGAACTCTGTATACAGACTTTTACGAATAAACAAAAAAAAAGCAATCTAGTCGATGTCCAACAGCGCCGCAGTGGACTTCAGCGGAGAGATAGACTTGATTTGTTATGGTATATTATATTCTTATTTTTACATTAATATGTAACGGTACCGTTTGTCTTTCTTCAAAATGTTTGGTAATAAGGCCTTGATATTTTATCAACATTAGACAAATCAGAGTCATTTTGAATATTATTTATTCATATTGCACGAAATACAATACAATACGAAATATAATTTATAAAGAGACCACAAATTTTACACATTTTTGTTAATTTTATAGTTTCGTGAAAATTATATGAGGAAGGGGAGGTTCTAATTTCCCAGATTTTGATTGTTTTGTGAAATCTTAACACAGTATAGTCAAAATTTTTAACGTTCCATGGTCTTAAACCTTGGAGGTTGAAAGCTCGAGTCTAAAACGGTTAATGTTCAAGTTATTAATTAGCACTGGTTTATTTCCATTATGGTGAACGTACTAATTAGGATAGCAAAGAATCATATTATATTTATAGAAAATTTCGACTAGGAAATCCTACACCTATGGGAGTCCCAACAAACATTGTTGGAACTCCGCGCCATTAGAGTATGCATTGGGTAATCGGGGTGGTTGCAATTCCATTCCTCTTCCTAGATCCACTTTAGTTATCGTTGTGGGCCTGCTCACGCACAAGAGGGATGTGTGGCCTTAAAACACCACCCAGGCCAAGCGGGTTGGCGAGTCCACTCTTTTGGAGGTGGCGTAATTCCTAAGCGCTTGTGGTAGCGGCTTTGTTATCCGTTAGTCGCCTTTTACCACATCCTCGAAGATGAGGTGGTACTACTCCAAAACCGGCCGACATCACACGGCTAAAGGTAAAGGAGTTTACAGCTGGTAGAAATGGTTGCAGTTGGTCTTTACGTATACGTCCATATCACATGTTGCACCGGTCCTAGCGTCCAGTGCTTACGACATCTCGCACTAAACGCCCGTACTATCACTTACTGCTAAAAAAAACAAAAACACTAGTTTTGCCCAACCGGCCACCTGACCAACAAGCAACTAGCGCCATTAACCAATTGGCAATAAGGTCTATGTCATCAAGTAATATTAATTTGTTTTATTTACACTCGAGACGAGCTACCATACTCTCATTCTGCGTTCGATTACATACATATTGATACGTGAGTAGATGTGATAAGGTCGAAAATAGGTGTACAGATAAGTTTGCGAGGTGGTATGCAAAACAATCCGTGTTGCCACATTACGCTCTTGAACTACATTCACTCACGCAAATGTAGTGAAAAACTTTTGTGAGAATTGAGCAACTGGTAATACTAGTTGGGTATGGGGTGCCTATCCCTCGTGGATACTGCAGTTTTTATGTACATAATTATATTTCAAACAAAGCTACCAATTATAAAGATCCATAACCGCCCCCTCACCCCTTTACCATCTCCTACTGCTGGCTTTACTCGTATCTATAAGAAAACAACATAGAATTATTAACCCGTACGGCGGCGATGAGATCTCACATCTCGGCATCTCACAAACAATAGAAAAACAAGTCAAAGGTCATTGCTTGAACGTACTGTCAGCCTATAACGTCCCACTGCAGGGCACAGTCCTGCCCTAGTAAATCCCTGGGGGATTTCGGTCCACCACGCGCTCCCACTCCGGATATGTTTATCCCATAC
Source organism: Sesia apiformis (assembly GCA_914767545.1). Taxonomy (NCBI): domain Eukaryota; kingdom Metazoa; phylum Arthropoda; class Insecta; order Lepidoptera; family Sesiidae; genus Sesia; species Sesia apiformis. The sequence continues at coordinate 3,710,842 of OU611964.1, forward strand.
TCTAATTTTCTTATATATTTCTGGAGCATACGATGTTTTCCCTCACCGCCGATCCAGTGTCATTTTTTTAAAATCTGTACTTAAGTAGCAACTCATTAGTACGGGACGAGGATTTGAACTCACAGGAATCACAGGAAAATAAATCGAGTATAGATACTTGTTTGCTGGTTGGTTAATGTTCAAATGGCAATTTTGAAATTTCTATGGAAGAACATTCTGAGTAGCTGAGGTTGGAATATACTACTCGTATATAGAAAACTGATTATTTATTGTGCGCTGATCATTGCAAACCTTTTTTATTATATAACCGTAACGAGCCTCTCCATGTACATTGTCTTGTACATCGGCGATGTATGGCCTTAAAACGTCACACTCCCCACGTAGGCAAGTCCACTGAGTCTACCCTTTTAGAGGCAGTGTATTGTTTCTCAGGGCGTTGAGGTAGGGACTTTGTTATACTTACTTGCCATTGACGACACCTTCGGGAACAGGCGGGATAAGGGATTGTAGAGATCATGACTTTGAAATTCTTGAATTCCTGTACATCTTTACCTACCAGCAGACTCCTAAATTACCCTTACTCCAAAAGTTTACTTAAATATTTACATTAGATATAACGAATTTTTTTTAGTTAAGAAATGCTTACTAAAATAATCGTTATTTCCTAATAAGAATTATAATATTTTCCTAAATATTATAATTCTTTATTACGTCTAGATCCAAAAGAAAAACTAAATTGAATCTTGTATACAATTCTCCCGTGATTCCCTTGCTCAGGCGATTCGTGTGGAGAATAAATCCATCTTAGGGGATCCCAGTGGACGGAAGCGAAATGAGACTACTCGAAATTTAATTTAATGTAATTTTATTGGATATAATAGTTTATATGTAGTCTATATTATTGGCTAAGTCTCCAGTTGACAGATCGACAATTCGCACTTACGCAGGCAAGCGCCAAATTTTCTACAGATATGGCATTTACCCTATATTCTATAGTGACATTTCGGGATAACATAGTTTTTTTTTTATGTACGAAGGCGGCAGACGAGCATACAGTCCACCTGGTGGTAAGTGGATACTGTAACCCTTTCCTTCCGGATACATCCGCGATACATGCCAACATTAGTCCGAATTGACAAACGTTGGCACGCCCCCGAATGCGCTGCCTACCTTTGGAGATATACGAATGGATTTGGAGAACGAGTTGGGAAAATGGGGAGGGATAGGATGGGAATAGACTCTGGCACATCTCACTCACTACCGAAACACGTACATACATTAGTTAAATAAGATAAAAGTGGGGAATGCAGTAAATTTTAAAGTTAAGAAGACTACCTCTCTCACAGAAGTGAGAGAGAGGGGTAACGTGGCCAGTCGAGCGCGCCCAGCGGCTGTTGGATTGCAGCGTGCACTCTCCCCCTCAACGAGCACAGCTCAAATACGAGTACATATTATTAGCATCTTATCTTATCATCATATCAGTTTTCTTTCGCATTAACACCTTATTGGCATGTGTCGCGGGTGCCTATGAAGCAATCCGTGTAACTCCGCAAGATATAGGCCACTTCCAAGCCCCACCACCAATGCGATATTATCCTAGTCTTTGTTCTTTTTTCCTATTTTGTATAAGTACGTTTTCTAATAAAGTACTGAAGTAAGGCCTTGTTAGTATTCCTTCTTTAAGAACCCATAACCACCTGAGCTAACATTACAACCGTGTATCCAACGCCTTATAATAAACGATTGCACTTTTGATAAGCAATATGATAATCGCAATAATATAATTTACTGCAATGAGAACGCTTGCCTAATCTGATTTTTTACTCTAATAAAGCTATTAAATTACATTAATTTTTAGATAACATTTAACTACTTGATGGCCGCACCCACGGACGCAAATAAATTCTTTCATACAGAAACCACATCGACATTTATAAGATTTCTATCAAACTTTAAACATAATTGCATCAATGAAATGTCCTCCTACGTAAAAGATTTGATTCGTATTGCGACATAAGTAAGACAAAGTATATTTCTAAATGTTAGTATTAATGTTTTTTTCTTACAATTTTAGAGAGGAGATAGCCTAGAGGTATCAATTCTCGACTCTCATTCGTGAAATCGTGAGACTACAGAGTTTCTTTTTAAGTGCAATTTTTTTTAAAATATCACTAGCGCTCGATGAAGGGAAACATCGTGAGGAAACCCACATGCTCCAGAATTAAAAAAGAAACATGAACATGTGTATCCAACAATCACTTAGGCACTTCGAATGTGCATTTAGTTGAGTCACGAGTTGGATAGTTTGAAATTCTGTTTTCTAAACTGTGATCATTTTCATTTTTATCTAATAATAATTTTACTTTATACCCTATTGCAGAATTTTATATATGTATATATTAAATAACATTTGATAATCTTTGTTAAGTATATGGATAAGTTAAGTATTAAATATAAGTATAGGGAATCTCCGAAAACTGAACTATTAATACTCAGTTATGATGAATATTTTGTATATGTTAAGAATGTAATTTAAATGTAAGTATTTATGTAGTAAATCTGCTATTTCACCTCGACATGTGTGTAGGAAACAATTACGAACGTCCTCAACCGTCGCGATTAATTCTCCAAACCAACAATTATTTTAAATCAACAATTAGATAATTGTAGATAACGACATAAATTGCTGATATTATGAAAGGCCCTATCAAAGGGCTGAGTATCAGGAGCATGGACACTGTTCGATGGGTTACGTGGCTTACTGATAAATATATACCACTTTACTATCAGCCTATGTCTATCCACTGCCGGGTATAAGCCTCTTCCAAGGCTCGCCACCACATACGATCTTTAGTTCTTCTCATCCAACCACCACCGCCGAACTTCTCCAAATTGTAGGTTTACGTGGCCAGAGGCTGTTCCACACTGCGCTTCCTGGGACATGCCCACCATTGGAGGACTCGTCTGTCCCATAGGTTATCAGTTCTGCCGATTTTATCCACTATGTCTGTGGCTTTAGTTTCTAGACGAACCTCTTCATTACGGATCTTCGGATTATTCGGATGCTCAAAGAAACTCCGAGAATAGTTCTTCCCATTGCTCGCTGAGCAACTGTCAACTTATGGATGTATGGAACTTTATGGATGTATGGAACTTTATGGATGTATGAAACTTTATGGATGTATGGAACTTTAGTAATGTATGAAACTTTATGGATGTATGAATCCAATATTTATTAGATTTCTAGATATCCACAATGATAAAATTGTTTTGTTTTAACGGTATTTTAACCATAACATTAAACAATAAATAACGTTTAGGGTTTAACATACCTTAAAACAAAGTTCAATAAAAAATATTTATTGATAAATAATCACTCAAAATATTTAAGCTCTCATTGCCGACGGAGATAATAATCGATATTGTTTAATGCACATTATTGTATAAACGATTAATCGATATCAGTCGATCGGTTCGGCCGCTTAACGTCGACAACTATGTATCGATTATAATCGCTCGCGTGAGTTTAATGAATTTGTCGATGCGATTTGTCGATAGGGCTCATAGAACGTTGAGTAATCTTTGCGAATTGGGGCGGAGATAATGTAGGTAGGGTTGCTACTTTAGGAACTTAACCACGCAGAAAAATCTGTATTATTTCTTGTTTTGTAGTCTTTTATTGTATTCTGACCGCGATGTCGGCCGGTTTCAGGATAGTACCAACGTTAATCATTTTTAACCGTCTATTATACATATAAACCTATTCTTAAAGACCTTTTAAAATATGCATCTGGCCGACAGCACCCGGTAAGTTCTATGGCTGGCCATTATCTCGCGTAGCCTAGCAATCCAACAGGGCAATGCCATAAGCATGCTGGGTAGGTACTTTGTCACAGGGATAAAGTACAAAATGCTCATTATATATACATACGCATTGAGTATGATTTACAACAAATTAATTTTTAAGTTTGATATGATTTCTAGTTTTGAATATTTTACCGTACACTGAATTACCTATATTGTTTTTCGTAAATACAATTAGTCATTTGAACATATCAATACATATATTGAGTATGATATAATATGTAGATATTGTATAATGAATACTTTTAAAGTCTGTTTTAAATTCTACGTTTTAGGTGGTTTAAGCTAATAAAAAAGAGTAACTTATTTAAAAAATACTAAAACCACTAGTTAAAAGCAACGACGATAAAAAGCTAACTATAATAGGGTGCAACTTTTTCATTACTTTTCAGGTAATTCAGCTGGCAGTAAAAACATTTCCTCTCTAAATAATAAACTAGTAATTACTTACATTTACATTTTGCGAACGTATTATTATCATGAAATTGCGTGTACATAATTAAAAAAACACGTTACATATTCTTCATGATGCGATAACTAAACGCAAGTCTTCGATTAGATAATTCTATCTATCTGAAATACTATTTGAACTGAATACCTATCATGTTAAATGCACTCGTGTTTGACATTATGGGGGATTTCAAATAAATATACCTATTGCGGAGACCATTGAAATTGAAATTTGGCAAAAATATAGTTTGTGTTTATATCTCGGTTAGTCAAATTGGTATAGTAGTTTCAAAATTATGACGGCGTACCTATACAAAAATCTCAAATAAAAATCGACCATTACGAGCATACATATAAATTATTTAGATGTTGTTGGACTCGTAAAGCTCTACAATTTTTGTCCAAATACTCTTTTCTAAAATGTACGGAAAATAAGGAAATCTACCTTTCCGCCTGGCACCTGCCACCTGCCACCAACCCAGCGGCCTTGCAATTGCAGCTTACACTCCCTGCCGCTTGTTTGTCTAGACTCGAGACATACAAGCGGCAGTGAATCTATCTCATTCCGGATTCTGATTATCAACCAATAGTGCCCTGCAATAAAATGTTATAGTTATAAATATATGTAGATAATATCACACACCATAGTGTATTGTATATGCAAAAATTATAAAAAAAATAAAAATAATATTCAATTAATGCGGCATGGCAAGAGGCTCGTGACCGCCGAACTGCCTTGCCGCTGGCTACGAGTATGTTGCGTCAGGTCAAGCTTGTTGAACCGGCCTCGTGTATAGTGAGGGAAAATAGTGCATGTGTCTTCTTGATAATAAAAAAAATAAAAATAAGTGTTTATTGACACTAAATTAGAAGAATAATAAATAGTTTACATTTTTATTTTATTTTTGTGGAATGGCAATCGTAGGTTGTGAAACGGGAGTCAAAGTTTGAAACTTGACGGTTAGTGTAAGTATTCTACAAAACAAATAACTGAACCGTTTATTACCGTGTATTACAGTTTAACAATTTTTTTTTCTAAATTGAAATTATTAATTTAGGTTATATGTTGTGGTGTATTTTGAGGTCTGTAAATTGTGTATCATTTGTAAACTAGAAAATAAGTCATACTCTATGGCCGGTAGTCCGGCTTTTTAATGGTTATGCCGGTAATTGTCTCATCTATCGTCTTGTATTATTTCGAGTCAAATATATTTTATATCCGTTATTAAATGATGTCTTATTGTAAGAAATCATCCAGGAATCCACCACTCGGAATACCACCCAATAGACGACCACCGATTAATACTATTGAATTCGAATATACACTTTGTATTCGGCAAATAAGATATTGTTAACAATTATGTCGATCTTTGATGTCAATAATAAAATTGATAATATCAATGATTTAAAGATATTTGTTGTTTAACGTAAATGTTATTTACTAACATACAAAATTAATGTTTTCTTAACTATTCTTGACCTTCGTGGCATTTTGTAACTTATAATGTTTTATTAAGTTGTAGTATAATTTGTGCATTAAAGGAGAGAATGATCGTTTCTATTATTCATGTTGACAAATGAAATTCAATACTAATAAATGTTAAATACAGTAATTTTTCATGCTATCCTCGGGCTATGACATATTCATAAAATAATGTGAATTAATTTCCATATTTTTACGAAATACATTACGGTGCAATGTCACTATATTTAATCACATTTACATAATTTTGTTTATTGACTTTTTTCCTTAACCTTATTTTCATTTGGTTACAGGACAATTTTTAATAAACAATGAACCCACATGCCAAACAATGACTAAAGCCAAATACATCACTGTCTCTCCACTGTTGGATATAGGCCTCTTCTAAGGCTTTAAGATAATAATATGTTAAACAGATAAGTAGCACAAAAAAATTGTTCTGCACATTGTTAATTTCCTTGCGTACTCATTCTACGATAAGTCAAATTATATGGACGTAGTTCTTAATCCGTTTGTAATATGGGTCAGAATTCAATGCTTTTAGGTACGTAAGCGTGTAAATAGTAATTACGCATTTCACTTGCTTCCATACTGGCTTATTTATAACCGCGATTCAAACTTATCAAATATCGCAATGTGTCAATTCTTCTCTTTTTCTTCCTTAGCCCTCTTCGACCAAGTTGTCTAGTGTAGGCCTCCTTCAACTTACTTCGCTTATTTCTTATCACTTATCACTTAGTTCAATTAGTGTCCAATTGCTGTCTACCATTTTTTAATATCGTCCTTCCATCTCATTTTATAATTAAAACATCGTCAATTTATAACGTCGTTGGTGTTATTTTTCAGAATCTTTAGGTTCACTTTAGATGTGGAATACTTTATGATATGGACATTTTGTGAATTATGATTTTGCCCCCGAAAACCCACCGGGATGTGCCCCGGATGCTCAAACTTGGACAAATTCGGGGAAACCCTGATCCCTTTTGTATCAGTCTATGACGTCCCACTGCAGAACACTGGCCTCCCCTAGTAAATCGTGGACAGGTTTTGGGCTATAATTCACCACGCGGGCCCAATGCGGATTTTTGTTTTCGAGTATGCGGGTTTCTTCACGATGCTTTTCCACACCGCCGAACTAGTGACAATTTAAAAAAATCCGTACATAAGTAAAAACTCAGTGGTACGGGGAATCGAGTATAGTTATCCTTAGGCTATCACCGTTCACTAAGCCTAAGTATGCTTATAGCCCTAAGTATGCGTGGACTATAATAAAACATCTATTGTATTGTAATTAAACCGTACTGTAGCTTATTTGCCATAAAAAAACATTTGCCATTAATCATTTAAATTTGAGTCTTTTTATCAAAAAATGTCATGACTCCATGAAACATGAAAATATGGCATGAGTTTGATACGATATACTCCACAACTCCACCATTCAAGTATGTCAAGGCATCGGATGTGCGAGTAAATAAACTATGGTTATTATCAGTAATGACTACCACAACTGATAGTTAGAACATCCTGTAAGTTTTTATAAAGCTAGACCAATATGTCGAGGCTATGGGTCGTTTTCAATTCGTTACTTTTGAATCGTCGATCTATGCATTTTCAAAACGCATACTGGTCGAAAAGTTTCGTGAACGCTCTTTCATATAACATAGTAAGTAACACACGTTATAATTAATGCTGACAGGTTTACGGAATTTTCGAGATTATCTCAATATTTGTTACTGTGTCCGTGTTTTTTTTTTATGAACGTGGGCGACAGACGAGCATACAGTCCACCTGATGGTAAGTGGATACTGTCGCCCATAAATTAAGCAGTCCAGGAAGCAGGAATTGTCCAGGAATTGAAGCAGTTTATCCCTGAAATGCTCAGTATGATAAAAATTATGGTTATTATCATTTTTAGATTGCAATTGAACAAAATTATTGCCGGATCAACGCAGCTATTTGCTAGCTAAAGTCGGAATTTTAATTCGATTCCAGATTTGACAATTTCAGTGTTGCAACGTTATGACAAGTACTAAATAGTAACGTTGCGAAATTATTCGATACGGAAATGGAATATTTCCGGATCGATTCTTCTCGTTTATAATTTTATTCTCGTAAACTAAGTATATCAGGAAATTAAATATTTGTGAACGGATAATTTAATTATGACGATTAATTTTATTACGGATCTGAGAGTTTTCTTTAATAATTGTGTGTGAAATAAATAAATAAATGTGATCATGAAGGAACATGAGAAATAAAACAAATAGATGTATTATGGTAATATTTTATTTTATAAATCGTCGCCGTCATCGCTATCGCTATGGCTGTCACTTTCTGTAACATTTATTATAAATGTGTCTGTGATATTGTCAATTAACATATCTAGCCTACTCATTTTTTCCTCTTCTTTGACAACATGGGATACGCATTTAGACCATTCGGTGGCCGTAATTTTTTGAATGCCTTCCTCAAATAAATTTCTCACGTCTGTCAATTTGAAGGTTTTATTATTTTGAGCTACATGCCCCTTTACCTGAGCCCATATCAATTCGATAGGGTTCAGCTCGCAATGGTAAGGGGGCAGTCTTAAAACCGTGATCCCATGTTGTGCTGCCATTTCGTCTACAGCGTACTTATTAAAAGACTCGTTATGTGGAATCAGTTCTAAAAGCATAGCTTTAACCATATCTGGTTCGTAATGAATATTTTTATTTAAAAGCCAGTCTTGAATGGCAGCTTTTTTCCAGCTCATTTTTGGTGCCGTTTCCAATTTTCGGGAGTGGTAAGGTGCATTATCCATCACCACAATTGAGTTTGGTCTTAATTTTGGTAAGACTCCAGCGAACCACTCCTCAAAACAAACTGCATTCATCTCATCATGGTAATCTTCACAATTTTTCTTTGCTTCAAAAATCATGAGCCCCTCTTCCAGGAAGCCTTCTTCACTACCTATATGGCTAATTATGAGACGTTTGCCTTTTCCAGATGGGTTTTTTAATCCAGTGGTCAGTCCCTCCAAAAACCCTTGCCGAGATGATGTGACTTGCTTGTCCACCCAAGTTTTTTTTACAGTATGACCTTAAATCACATATAGTACATGAACATTCAATATTACTATTAAATTTAATGTAAATGTATATTAATTCAAAATGTTAGCCTTACCTGCGTTAACCCAAGTTTCATCTTGATAATATATATGTCTCCCTTCTCGTCGAAACTGACATATAGATCGCAAGTAACGCTGGCGCCATGTTATTATATCATTTCGATCAATAAGTGTGCTCTTGCGTGACCGTGCAACAAATTTAAAATTAAGATGCTTCAAAATTTTTCTGAGGGTGTCTTTGGAAACCTTGGGCATTTCTGGATCATCGTTCATCACTTGTAAAATCTGAAATAGTAAATTTTATAATAGTTTGGAATCATTACTTATATATAAAAGATGTAGGTATAAAATAATACTGTCTGACTGATTGACTAACCTTTGCAATGGTTGGAGGTTCATTTCGGTAAAAGAACTGATGAACTATTCGTCGTATTGCGGAGAATGTAAATTCATCAATTTTATCTTTGAAACTTCGCTTTGGTCCAGTTTTTTTAGGGGGAGTTGGCGGCGCACCTTTATTTACTTCCTTCAAAACGTTACAAACAGAGCGTGAGGTTATTCCCAATATGTGAGCAACTTTGTTCATACATTCATTTTCTTCCACAACTTCAAAGGCCTCCAATTGCGCAGAAGTTTCATTTTTCACGTACTTATATGCGTTGCGGATCATTACTTTTTCAGTAACAGTGAAAGCTTTTCGTGGACGTTTTTTTCTTGGAGACAAGAAAACATCCACGTCTTTTTGTGATGTACTTGGCGGAGGATCCATTTTGATGGAAAACCAAAACAAATAGATTCACTCAAAGTTCACAAAAAACTATAAACGTAACAACAAACACAACGTAACAAAACTTTAACAAAAACCCAACAAAATAACAAAATATCGATTCGCAATGAAACGAGATATTCATGCAGTCAGACTAGGAGAATGAAGCCGAATGACAAGATAAACAAAATGGCGATAGCTGCACGAGCGCGCACGGGTTGCCAATACAGAAAACTATCTAGGCTCTTTTATTATAAGTTTTGTTTTTAATATAAAAAAAAACAAAAATATTAACTTTTTATAAAATAAAGCAGCGGTTACTAATTAATAAATAATTCTTATGAATAATTATGTATTTATTTAAATAAAAATCAATAATTTAGTCTTTAATTGGCACACCAATATTATGATTACATAAACATAAATCGCGATTGTTTATCGATTTTTGTGTTCATCACTACACTATTATATGTGGTATCATTATTTTACAAAATGACAGTAGCTAATGTCAAATGTGGAATCGAATTATAATTCCGACTATAGATCGTCCGACGCTTAGAACCGCTTGGTGGCGCTCACTCATCATTAAATGAATTTAGTTCCTCAGTTTTAAAGACAAAGGCGTTGAAAGATTGTGACATTTAATTTTGTTAATACAATCTTTCGTATGTCGTCTGGAAAGCCACACGTAATCAGCCTTTTTATCGCTTTTTGTCTGTATTGTCTCGTAGCCATGTTGTCTTGTGCACGAGGGATGTATGATTGAAAAAGACATGAAGACATGACATGACTTTTAGAGATGGTATAGTTTTGTGGTAGCCGCTTATATTTCCTTAGTCTCCTTTACCCACGGGAATGGTGCTACTCTAAAGAGACTAGCGCCATCCCATCTCTTCCCGTGATAAGGCTGATTACGATTATTATTGCAGTTTGCAGTAATTCATTTTGAATAAAGGCTAAAAAATAATGTTACTTCAATGAAGTTATGTCGCAAATGCGAAAAGAAGCACGCTCCGTTTCGCGTTTGGGGGAATCCCCATGCGAGATATAGTAATGTATCCCTAACGTGACCATTTCTATTTTTACTCAAAACGGGACATTGTCAAAATTACCGCGACAGTGATAGTGTCACAATAAAAAAAAAAAAATTTTATATGTTAAGAACATTTATTGAAGAAAACAATAATTACAATCAAATGATACCTAGGTAATGAATCAAAAAGTAGGAAAAGCTGATTATTTTTATATTTGTCTGATGAACAAATTTGTTTTAATGGCAGGTTTTTTTAATATTCACCATCGTTATCAATAGGCTATCAGTTATCATTCGTTATCAGTTAATAGGCTGGTTGACATCTTCCAAAATGTGTTTAATCGTGATTTTGAAAATTAAAATATGAGTGAGGGCTCATTCGATTCGGAATGGCCTCTAGAAAATTGTGCGAAACAATTCAACATGCACAGAAACAATTGCCCCCCGGAAAAGTGATTTTTAAATCTGGCACTCTAGTTACAATGTAGCATACCTATGCTCGCTATCTTTCTGAGACGCATTAATATGAACATATTCTTTCATTTCGATGTTGAGATTTGATCCACCGTTTACTGCATGGAGAATGCGCTTACGTTATGAGACCGTAACGCCATCTGGGGGCGTGCCAATGTTTGTTATTCTGAACTAATTTATTTTTATTTACTTCATGTAACTATGACCCATACAATATATACCTTAACCTAGAATACATATAATATAACTTTTTTTTTTCGGAATGTTTAAATTCTCGTGGCTCTAGTGGCCTTTCAAGAGTCACCGGTCGTGGATATAATATAACTTAATCACTTATAAACATTTTGTAGTTGCTCTGTCTCGCTTTCCTAAAGCGTCGGAACCCCACCCCCTCTGACCAAAAGTTGGGACTGAGGAACAGCCTTTGATGCAGTGCAGGAACTCGGAGCTTATAGGCTTTAAATTTGCTGGACCTATGTTGATTGTCTTATGTTGTCATGTATCACGGATGTTCATGGCCGACAGTAATGGCTCATTAACACAAGGAGAGTTTCTCGAACGTATTCAATATTCTCGTATGTGACCGAAATACATACAATTCTCGCTCACAACTGTTCACATGATGATAAAAACTCCATGATAACAAGGATATCCGTGATCAGATGATGATAGCAGTTGTTTATATTAGCTTTCGACCGACGTTAGATAAACTCGCGTTCGAGAAACTCTTCTTGTGTAAATGAGCCATAAGAAAAGTACTGGTAAATGTTCGTGCGGTCGACTTACAGCTCGTGACGACCACCTGATTTTTTTTAATTAGGTCCAGCCGAATGGGTCGCTTTCTCTATGCATATATTAGTATTTAAAGTGCCTGCTGTAAACACCCATTTTTCAAAGCTGCCATCCACAAGGTTCAGGTCGAAATAATCGATAATGAAGATGGGACATGTGTCGCGCGACTCACTTGCAGCACAAAAACAATAACTCTTATAGATATACTCGTAACTGTCGTTACGTTTTCTTTCAAATATTTTCAGGAACTGCTTCAAATTTAATATAATTTATTTATTTATGTTTAATTTTTGTATGATATATTATTGTATGTGGGTATATAATACATATATGTATAGCCACATACATATACATACAACATACAAGAATAATTTATTACATTAAGTTGAATTACTTAGAAGACAATCCATTGTAATATAATTCATTGTCATTCCACTGTTTAATTATTTTTTTATAGGAAAAAAGGCGACAGACGAGCATACAGTCCACCTGATGGTAAGTGGATACTGTTGTCCATAGACATCCGCGATACATGCCAACATCACTCCAGAATGACAAACGTTGGCACATCCCCGGATGTGCTGCCTACCTTTGCAGATTAAGGAACGGATTGGGAAAATGGGGAGGGAGAGGATGGAATGGGAATGGGCTCTGGCAAATCTGACTCACTACCGAAACACGTACGTACATTGGGGAAATACGATAAAGTGGGGAATGCAGTACATGTCGAGGTAGTCTTCTGTGAGAGAGGGGTAACGTGGCCAGTCGAGCGCGCGCAGCAGCTGTTGGATTGCAGCGTGCACTCTCCCCCTATCTTTTACGTGATACGCGCTCAGACAGACAGAGCCAGACAAAAACTATAAAAATGATTGTTTTGGATTCTGTATCGTTCTGGGCCAACTTAGACCTACACGATGTTAAGGCAATCAAGGTTTTTTAGCCGGTAGGAGTCCGGCACTACCTGGTACCACCTAGACTAGCCTAGCTAGACTAGCTGGTACCAGGTGACCATGCAGGGTTTTCCTTGATTGTCTTTCGTAACATAAAAAAAAAAAACTCCATTGTTCATAGAGTAGCAACGATATTTTTAAAAAAATATTTCATATAAATATATGTACTGTTACACGGCTCTGTTGCGATTTTATTATATGTATATGTTTTATTATTATAGAGATATCATCACCGGACAATATTTGATTGTTACACTTCACGTTGAGCGGTCATTATTTTGTAAAATATCCCTTCTCTGGATGCCGGCCTTCATGTTCTGTCATACATCCATTCTCTTGGCACATGACTGTTGGCAGTCATTTGCAATTTACCGTTTGGTTTTGTAACTTAAATTGCTGCAGCCTTGTTTCTGTTTGGTACACTTAAATTAATTTTAATGTCTCATTATTGGATATCTAGGCATATCCAATAGTAGGGGGAGGGTGCACACCGCAATCCCACAATCGCTGGGCGCACTCAAATGGCCAAGATTTTTTTATAACAAGAAGGCGGCAGACGAGCATACAGTTCACCTGATGGTAAATGGATACTGTCGCCCATTGACATCCGTGATACATCTCAGTCCAGAATGACAAACTTTGGCACAGCCCCGGATACGCTACATACCTTAGGCGATGTAGGAATGGATTTGGAGAAAGGTTTAGGAAAATGGGAAGGTATAGGATAGGATGGAATAAGAATGGACTCTGGCATATCTCACTCGCTACCAAAACACGTACCTACCTATATTTGGAAATAGGGTAAAGTGGGAAATGCAGTATATTTCAAGGTAGTCTTCTGTGAGAGAGGGGTAACGTGGCCAGTCGAGCGCGCGAAGCTGCTGTGGGAATGCAACATGCACTCTTCCCCTCCAATTATTCCGTATTCCGTTCTTTCCCATCTCCCATTCCCATCTCATCCTATCAACCAGCTGTACTTACCATTATTTTTGAATAATCCGTCCACTTGACCGGACGACGCGTTCCATATTACATTTAGCAGTGGAGGGTGGTAAATGTCAGGTCTTCATAAAATTAGGAGACACTTCTTTAAGGAGTGGGTTCAAATGTAAAAACCATTGTCAGCGCCAGTCGAGAATTCGCCATTTTGTGCAATAACTGCCCACATATATTATACACATATATGATTGTTTGTTATCTCCTGTAAACTTATTTCGTCACAGCATGATATGGACCGCCACAAATTCGTTCCGCGTGGAGTGGACTTGGGAGTGGGTTTGGACTATGTCCAGTAGTGGACAGACTCAGCTTACAAAAAAGAAGAAGGAAGAAGGAGAGAGAGAGACATTGCGTGTTATTATATATATATACTTGCTAAGCATAGTGAGTAATCGCAACAAAACCTTGGGATATTAATGGAATATTCCTTCCCGACGTTTGACATTGTTGCACTTTAATTACAAATCCTTCACAATTTACGTTTATAATTAAATCGTAAACGAAATTACCTTCGTAAACGTAAAATTGTAAGCGAAATTGATCGATTTATTGTAAATGTTAATTTATGACATGTTAATATTAACAATCCCATTTATAACATCGGTGAACGGATTTAAAGTCACAGACAAATGACTTGTATTTTTATAATATAATTTATATAGTATAATAATTGCCTATTATGGTTGTTGCACACTAATGTTTTTATTGATTGAAAACACCGTTTTTTACTTCTACGCTGAAATAAAATTTGGAAATAATTGAATTAGCCGCAGAAATACTGAAAGTGGCAGTAAATCGATGGCAACAAATGGTAAGCTAGGTTTAAGTTCTCTGGTGACAATAAAAATATAGGATTCCGTGGACATTGTTACATTCTCAGTAATTAAAAGTTGTTTATTTCAGTTATTCAAAAATTGTCTGATTTGATGATTATGATTTGCTGATTTTTTTGTTGATCGGTTAAATACAAGCTTCAAAAAATAAACTAACGTGTTACCAAAGTATCACTATCAACCTATATCCTCCCACTGCAGAGCACATGCCTACTCTTACAATCACAAGGATATTTCGGTTCATAATCCATTATGCTCTCCCAGTACGGATTGGTGGTTACTACAATATATGCTTACAGTGTAATTGGCTAGTGGATACTACAATGTATACAGTGTTGCAATAGTCTAATTATGTTTACATCCCCACATATAAACGATTTTGCTAAAGAGATAAAAATTCGACGTTCACAGGAAACCATAAAAACCTTATTACGCAAAGTGAAGTCGATGGTATCTTAAAGACGTCGTCCAAAGTTACTAACTTAGAGCGCTGACAGGAGCGGATTCAAATAATGGATTTATTGTTGATGTTTTTAAAATTTTAACGGATTTAGTTAGCTATTATGAGTCAGTCCCCAGAGTTGTTGTATAACTAAAAGAGCATTGGTACTTTATTTCGACGGCTTCATTACTTACATACTTCGAATTATTTATTCAATTCGGGTTCTAGATAATATTGAAATCTACATTTAGGAAAAGTAGCTTAGTCACCTCACAAGGAGACCTTGAATAAATAGAAATAATAACATACTATGTGTTCAGAGACATTAGTCTTATTTCAAGTATGTTTATAACAGAAATAAAACGAAGTTTCGGAAATAATCTCCTTTCTCCAGTGAGATGATCCAAAACTTATTTAAAAAAATCTAAAAGTAATCTAATCTAATCAAGTAATCACAGAAGGGATTTGAATTTTATTAATCTTTACAATTTATTTGTAGATACTTGCGTGTTATCCAAATATAAGAGTAAACCACCGAGTTTGCCGCCACCCGCTTTCGTTTATGGATTGTACTGCATTACACACACTCTTGCATTGCATTACTCTGAGTGACGTAATATGGTGCATTTCCGCCAAGCGACATGTCCGGACCGGTTAATTGCCCCGTATTAATTCTAAATACGTCATCTTTACAGCAGCTATCTAAATTATTTATATACACGAGAAATAATTAAAGATTCAGCAGAAAATGCTGAATCGGCAGCAAATTTAAAAGCCGTTTATATTTAGGTTCTCTGGTGGTAATAAAGAAATAAGGCCTCCGTCGACTTGGTGATGATTGGTGATCCTTAGTAATTTAAAATTATTTATTTCAGATATTCTAAAGTAGTTTGTTTTGTTGATCGTTTTTTAGTTTTTAGTTAGTTTTATTAATAACTAAAAGACTATATCAATTACAAACATCGCAATAACATAATCTCATAATAAAGTATATTTGTCACAAAGTCTTCACGAATTTTATGAAAAAATAGTGAAAACATTCTTTTTAATTTTTAAATTACTTAATATTAAATAACATTGTTAAAGAATTGTTCAATATAATTCCCACCTCGGGCTTCTACAACCGCACCTCGCGTCACAGAAGTGCGGTCCATCCGCATTTCCTAGATACGGAGGTGTCGCGTACTGTTCGATCCAAAAAATATTTTATATCGCGAACTCATCGGCTGTTTATATCGTCATTTATATCGGCTCATTTTATATCGGCTCTGGAACGAACTGTGGCTGTGGCCTCAAGAGGTCTTCCCATTAAACTATGACATGGGGTTCTTCAAGAAAGCTGTGAATAGGATTTTGCAAGGTCGGCGGCGCGCCCGCATACCCCCTGGTGTTGCAGGTGTCCATGGGCGGCGGTAACACTTACCTTCACGTGGGACCGTTTGCTCGTCCGCCCTCTTCTCTATAAAAAAAAAAAACAAACATTTTGTTTTTACTTAGTTCAGTAGATTTCATTAGTTTCAGTAGATCGTACCGGCTTAGCGTTCGCCGCGCGGAGCATTCAACATTCAATAATAATTAATAATTAATCTTTTAGTTAATTAATTAATTAATAATTAATCTTTTCAACATTAAAATAAAATCATTAATAATAGAGATAGAGTTCCGGGAGTGGATACTATTTTATTAGAAATTTCCTCCACTTTCAGATTCTTTTTTTAAAATTTCTTCAATATTAATATTTTTTGAGTTATTTGCAAAAAATTAAACTCCTTTTTTTCATCTTAATTTGTTAACAACTTTTGCAATTGTATATGTGCGGGTTTGAAACTTTTGCAACATTTTTCTAGGCGTGTATTCCAAATCCAATGAGCCCTCGCTCATATTTGTACGAGCGTTATCAAGAATTAACACCATTTTCAACTTGTGAACTAGACCAGTGTTTCCCAAAGGATGGGTCGCGACCGAATATTGGGCGAGCCCGAAAAAAATAAATTTAATCTTATTTTAAGTATCTGATTTATAGTATTTTTACTTATTAAAAGTTTCGATCATCACTGGATACTGGATTTATTCTTATTCTCTTAATTGTACAAACCTTCACATAACTACGCTACGTAAACGAGAACATGCTGCAGCAGCGACATAATGCTATTTTCATGCAAGGCGTGAGGTGGGTCCCAACCTTTGTCATTTTTTTTAGGTGAGTCGCAGTTCATATAACTTTTGGGAATCACTGAACTAGACAATTACTAAGAATGTGAACACAAAGTGGACGGGAGTCCGATAACTTGACCGTCACCAGAGAACCCAAGCCTAGCCCACTTTTAAATTTACTGCTATCAATTTGCTGCCACTTTCAGTATTTCCCTTAGCAAAATGTCCTACGTATCATAACGACCTAAGTGGTCGATCCATCTGCCCGGAGCGCATTCCACACTACGCTTCTCGGTACGTTATCTCTATTCATGAACATATTGATCTCAAAATTCCACTATAATTACGAAGGGGTTTCAGGCCATAATTCAGTTCGCGGGTCCAGTGAATAGTAGATATTACACATATACCGTGCCGACAGTGGTGTGGACCGGCTCCAGAATAACACATCCAAATCTCTTCCCGTGGGCGTCATAAGAGGCGACTACACCATCTCTAAAAGAGTGGACTCACCAACCCGCTTGGGCAGCGCGCGGCGTTTTAAGGCCATACAATCCTCATGCACGAGACCCGTGTACAGCAGTGGATACAAAAAGGGCTGGTTGCATTGCATACACATATATCCGTGTTTGATTTGTCGGGTTCATGGCTTTCTCCACGATATCTCCCTTCTAGCTAGTGATAATTGAAATATTATTACTTTATAAAAACTCAAATTCACTAAAATCCCTTGTCATATATAACGAACAAGCGTTTATTTGTTCGCTGGAGATAAGATCTCTAAAACTACCAAATTAATTTCGATCAATATTTATTACGTTTTCCTTGGATTATCCCCAGCAGTGTCTCTGTCTGCTTTGCGATTGGTTAAAGACGGGTGTTGTGTTCGTCTTTGTATGTGTCTCTGGACCCACGACACAAGGAATCCCAGTGTAGGCCATTGAGTGTGGCGTTATATAGACATTTGTTTATCAAATCCAACACCATTATTACTAGTTTCTAAGATCTGAAATGTACTGAGTCCGGTTTCACTTCCCATCCTGCCGCAAGCGCACCTATCGCGCAAGCCTACATTCCTGCACCGGTGCTTACCGGACGGTTACAAAACGCACTGATCTTGACATGGCGTCGCCCGGTCGCGGCCGGTGCAGATTTTCGCAATCGTTTAATTAATAACCTCACGCATTCTTACACGCATTATCCCACAAAAGAATTATGAAGAAAGGGCCAAGTTCTTTATCAGAACCCGCAGACGATTTTAAACAGCATAATTGAGGCGGGAGTCGGCGTTGTCTGAAAACTTTTTAATGGCTGATAGAAGGGATTGTAGTGGCAATGGTCAGGGTATATTTGCCGCAGGTCGCCACGTGCCGGGAAGCGCAGTGTGGGACGTCGAAGATCGTGTGTAGTGGCAAGCTTTGGGAGAGGTATGTAGCCAGAGGTATGTACACAGACTGTTGATATGGTAGAGGGAATTTTATCTATTACACAAAGGGCAGATCAATAATTTTCAATTCTTAATAATTTAATTTCATTACCGCCTTTATTTCAGTACAGCCTAGTTTAAGATTGAATTTTTGTAAATTGTATCATTCGGTCCAAAACATATTGTAATTTTAAACTGTAAATTCAAAATTTAATTTAATTTCATTATTTTATACTTTTCAATAATTCAATTATTTACTCAATTTACAATCTTCAGTTGAATCATAAAAGCAATCCTTTTTATAATTCAAGTTCACCGTCTACCATCTAAGATAGTGTATCTGCAATTTGGTTTTGTTTAATGGTAATAATAAAGCCTCCAAGTAAATTAATATTCCCAGGTAGTGGGCTCAGAGACACACAAAGATGCATACAAAATAGCTAGATGTTAAAACATTTGTTTCTAAACAACTTTTTCCGACAGGAAATTAAATCTTGAATTGTTAAGGATTGAAATATTGAATTGTTAGAAAAAGAAAAAAACAATATCTAGTTAAATGTCTATTTTTCTTACGTTAAACCTGTGTAAGCGGAGACACTGGCTTTCAAGATCCAGATTTTTAATCTAGTTGGAGAGTCAGGGCTCCCTCGAAATTTGGTAAGTAAAGATCGAGACAAATAAAAACAATTTCAATCGGTAAATTTAATATGAAGACTGCCAAGTTCGCAAAATATGTCTGTCATGAATTTTTTAGTGTCAACACCATTTCTCGAATCGATATCTCATAAAGTTGATAGATCGTCATTGCATATATTTGAGTTTGGTTCGTTTGTCATTAACTTAACATTTGTTCAACTGACAGTTATATGTGTATTACTTTGACCTTTAATGTTATAAATTATGTGACACGGCGGGTTGTATGTGCGTCTGTATGGCGGAGAGATGAAAGATATCCATAATCGATTGTCATCAGTATGCGTGGTTATATCAAAGCGTGCTACTTTTTGCTGATTTTGAAATTATAAAGATCAACAGTCTAGATAGATACTTTATTGCACACGAACACGTGTAGTAAAATTACAATAGTAATTGAGTAGCAAGAAAGGCCGTTGGCAGTACCAGTCGCAAGAGAGAATTCGCTAGTGCTCGTTCGTTAAAGAAAAAAGTATAAGCGCTTCAAGCGCTTAAGTTGCGCTCGAAGATGCCTTAAGTCTCCAAGTCTCAACGCTCATCGCGTCCAATTGCAATTGATGAGAACCCATTGAACCATCTTCACTTTCAAAGAGATAAGAACGAAAAACTATTCCAATGAAAAGTTTGGAAAAACCTACAAAATTTAATTTATTGTGAAGAGCCGTAATTTCTTCTCATCCTTCCACTGGTCAGTGCTCATTGTTTATTTCGACTGATTCCAAACCAATTATAATTTAATTGAATAACCAGCCGTTGCATACATTTAAACAACCATGTCACTACGTTGCGATGCCGAACGTGCATGTTGCATGTTGCATGTTGCATTCAATAACTGTTTCCGAAAAAACTACAACTGCTTATAAAGTAGCGACAAAAACAAAGAATTATTATATTATACATGCTTGTATCACGTTTTGTTTTTCAAATTTCCTTTTATGACTACGAACTGCCACCAAATTTGTTGACGTTTTGATTTTAAAAGTCAAAAGACGTATATAATTATGTATGATTGATTTTTAACACATTTGTGAAATCAGCGCGTGAAACGTCGAACTCAGAGTGTTTTATTATAATAATTATAGAAAAAAGGCAGGTTGTGACCGTACTTAGCGAGTTGACGAGTAATTAGGTTGGTTTTGGGTGCAGCTGTTGTCGGTTGCGTGTGAACAAAACCTTCGATTGGCCGCGGTTACGTTAATAAGGCTAGGTTCAGATGATCGTGAGTTTCAGTGCACATCGCATTTTCCCGTGGCTACGGCCCAGAAGAGTGACATGTGACTTGTTAATGGAATGCCACTAAAACCTTGAACAGATCAGTAAAGGCAACGGAGGCAACGGATACTACAGTGGATTGAAGGCACGAACTGGCCAGGAAAGGCTCTAATAAAACTCCTTTAGGACCGGAATCTATTCTTTCGATACCTTTCACTCAATTTCGGAACTGGCTACTAGAAATAACTAAGCCTGAACCCGGTGACAAATGGAAACACACTACGTAATGCAGGCAGGCGCGGGAAACACTACCAGCAATCAATTCCTATTTAATAAAACAACTACTTCAACTAGACAGAGGTAACTTAGGAACACTGTCCAAACATTGTATTATAGGAACAACACATCGGGCGACACATCAGACAAACATTATCGGCATTCTACAGACACTCCCGGATGCCTTCAGGAAGCTAAAAAAACATCTGCATTTCTGGAGGGAAATGGGGTGTCTGGTGTAGCCGAAATCATCGGATATCCGTATCATCGGAACTCAACTAAGTTCTGAAATCTACCACGGTTAAGATGAAGATGCTGTCTGTGGACGAAGGCGTGGCAATCTGGTGTTATTAGCCATTGCGAATGGACATGGCGGAGGCAATTCGCTTTTCGCAATATTGTCTACTGAAACACTATAAGCCACTTCGTTAATACACGTTAGTCGGGACTCTAGGCCTCTACGACTAATTGAAAACGCTTGCCATTTCAGTTGGTTCTGACTTTTTCTCGGTACTGAAGAACGTGCTGCTATTTGATTCCACGTTCCACATTCGCACGCTGTATTGATCTTTGTAGTTATTAAAGAAACTTGATTTATGGTTATTTTTTATTTGTATATTAATATAAGCGTCATTGCACAAGTAACTGTACAAATGGTGGACTTAATACCATATGACATTTTCCACCAGTCAACCACCAGATCAAACAGAAATAGATATGCAGGTACAATTTTGATCTAACACACAAATAAAATAATAATTAATTATACCTACATTTACATACACACATACATACACATATACATACACAGATTCGACACATAATATTATAATATTATATTTGTAATAAACAAGATAGCAGAAAACTAAAAGAAGTAATGAAAATTAGGGCATAAAATATACTTAAATAATGATCCTGAATCTTTAAATAATGATCCTGAAGCAATTTTTTAAAAGATCTTCTACGGGCTGCGTTTCTAATGTCAATGAGAAGCGCGAGAGAGAGTTACTGCTTCCAGAGAGTAACTACTTGAACAGCGAAGGATTTGGACACGAAACTAGTACGGCGAGAAGGGTCGATTATCGTCAAAGCGAAGATGGCGATTATGAGCATCACCCTGAAACTGAAATATTTATTAAATTATTATTGAAGTCCTATACGTATAAACATGACTATGATTTTTGCCACTCACGACACAAGCGCGCATCGACGTTTCTTGTGGATAAGTGTCCGTATACGTGAGAAGTAACTTTTGCCTCAATGTATTTAAAGGTCTACTGTGAGACCTTACGTTGAGTAAATTTACGTAAAGTGAGACTTTATGCTCACGAACCACATTGAGTGGAATAATAGTGACGGTGTGCAAATGAAGAACGAACTGAAACAGCCTGCATAAGAATGTTTGTGTTTAAAAAAAAATCTAATTGTCGTATTGGGAGCGATGGGATGTGCGCGTGCGTCGCGTGTACTGACACTCATCGAAAGGCGATCCTATGTCCTTATATTCTACGTCACTACGTTCTGAGTCCCTACGTACACTCACTACTACAAGCACGGCAGACACGCGCTCGTAGGGCCATGCGGATCTATATCTATACTAATATAATAAAGAGGTAAAATTGTGTTTGTGGGTATGTTGGAGGTAATCTCTGGAACTACTGAACCGAGATCGAAAATTCTTTCACAAATAGGAAGCTACATTATCCGTGTCTAATATAGACTATATTTTATTTTGAAATTATGAAAAAAAAAAAATGTAAAAAAAACCTAATAAAAATCTATACTAATATGATATAGAGGTAAAATTGTGTGTTTGTGGGTTTGTTGGGGGTAATCTCTGGAACTACTGAACCGATTTCAAAAATTATTTCACAAATAGGAAGCTACATTATCCGTGTCTAAAAAAAACTCTTATAAACCGAAACGAAGCGAGGGCTAGCGCTAGTGTAGAACATAACAAAATATAATTACACGAAGGAATATGGGTGCTGGTAGTATGCCTAATGCATGGTATAGCTTACAAAACATTGGGGTTAAAAAGGGCATAGAGACGGCATTACAAAACACAATATTGGCTAATTTATTTCCAACACCGAACTTTCTCTACAAGAGTCGTCTCGGCATGTCCCACTACGCCTAATTAAGCGCCACAAGTAAGTGATGTAACAAGTGTCAATGACGGTGTCAAGTGTCATCTAATCGTGACTTGCTGTGATTATACTTGTAGCCCTAGCGATCAAGACCGATTTACACGCAACTCGATTATAATAATCGATCTATTATATCGCAATGCAATAATCACGCGTAATTGCGACTCATATAAAATTAACGTCGATGGCAGCCGCCAGGCGCAGAAGTCTCCTAGATGGCAACTCGACCGTAAAAAATCTAGTCCGTGATTGACTGATTTTCAAAAATGTTGGTGGTCGGTCAAGAGGGGAGGATGAGCGAAAGCGGGATGACGACAGCCGCGTCTTGTCCGTATAAACGTATTCCCGTTTTCTCCCTGAATTCTGGTAATAAGGCAATAATTGTTCAATATGTTAAGGGTGAGGGAGGGGGTCAACAAAGTGTGACATCGTGTGACAAGGGGGGGGGGGGGGACGAGTCATAAGCTTCGTGACGTCACATGTATAAATCTAAAGTATTAAAACTAAACTTCAACTCTAACGAAAAACTTTAAAATATTACCAACTCTATCAATATTATTATAAAGTTATTAAAATTGCAAAATATGTGACGTCACACCAGAGGGGGGTCACACAAATGTAACCACCTGTGACAAGGACGGGGGGGACTCCAAAAATTATGAAATTCGTGTGACGTAATTTATGGATGGCCCCTATCTACCACGAGCATATCCCTTCGTATTGGTGTTTTTGATTAATTGTTTCTTATAGGAGCTAGAACCCTTAAAAAATAAAATGCCTCGTTAAAACTCTTCAAAAAGAAGTCCAGTTTGCGAATTTAGTCACCTTATTTAAAATGCTAAACGTACTGACAAAGAGAAACTGTTCTTTAAGTACCTAACGCAAATCAGAAAACAATTATAATCCGTCCATTTTTGGAGGAGGAGACAGGGGAATACGAATTTTTTGAATACTTAGGTATTTTTAAAATCGGCTTCCGTTATCTTCACCTCTTAAGGCTGCACCCGGAGTGGGCGCGGGGCGTAACAGCGGAATCCGCTGCGTATTTATCAAACACATAGTCTGAGGTCAATATGATCGCGGGGCAGGTAGCGGATTCCGTGGCGACTCTTAAGAGTGTAGTTAAAGGTGGCGTAGTTAAAGTCGCTACGACTTAGTTCATGTTCATGTTTGTAGTTATCCAAAGTTATGACGTTTTTCGAGTAGGTATGTGATAATGTTTCAAGTAAAAAAGCACTTCTTATAAGTAAAATTTCTTCTAAATTAAATGTTTGATCAAGACATTGCCTATACAAAACAGAGACTCTTCCACGGCTCACTGTGTGGGTAGTGTCTCTGCGTAACTGCGGACACGTTAGGAAAAGAGTGGGTTGCGACGCTGCATTTCCCGCTCCCGCTTCCTGTCCCGCGCCCACTTCGGACACAGCCGAAGCACTTTATGTGTACAGTTGGCTGCCTATAACTTTATTTAGGTGGATTATTATTTTATCATACTTATATACATGTTTTATCAAAATTTCTACTTTTCTAATACGCCCGATCTATTCGTAAAGAATGCTGAAAGGCATTAAGTCCGCCTCTGTATAAATATAGTGCAAATAAATTTTAAAATACACCTAATTTTAAATCCTAAAAAATGTCACACACCAGTCACTACACAATTTCAGTTAAGTGACACAAAATGACAATTGACATACAAAAAACAAATAGCCAATTTGTAAAAAGTATTCACACATGTGACCCTGCCACATCATCAATCGTTGATCGACATTCATCAATAATGTCTGTGGGCAAATCATAGAAACCCACTCGTGTGTCGAGGCTTTGACG
Organism: Sesia apiformis; assembly: GCA_914767545.1. NCBI lineage: Eukaryota > Metazoa > Arthropoda > Insecta > Lepidoptera > Sesiidae > Sesia > Sesia apiformis. The sequence goes on from OU611964.1 coordinate 3,735,775, forward strand.
GATTGGCTAATTAGGGGTCTGTCTGGTGTAAGTAATAGGATACGAGTAGGTATGCCGCTGAATAGCAGGGAAGATGGATGGAGTGTGAACTGAGATATGGTTAAGTAGGTACCGAGCACAGATATGCAATTGTATTGGTGGTACGGTGTAAACAATGTTTTAATTATTGAAAATACATTAACTGCCTCTTCCGTCAACCCGTTACCACGTCAGTGACCACGGCCGTTGCAACCCGTGCCGAAACGTCTAAACCTCCTTAATTACTCCTTACAAACAAACATTGCCTTAAATTAAATAGTGAGTTGATAAATTGTTTACGTATCCATAATGTAATTCATTGAGACTGCAAGTTTGCCTTCAATGTTGAGATATTTCATTGATTTGGTTTTGTTTCCGGTAAATTGGACTACTTATAGTAGAAATTTAATGTAAACAATTAGGTATTAATTGTACGAGTTTATACACGATTTACAATATAAAATGTGTACGAAACGCGAAAGTATAGGATGTTATATATATTATATACTGCCATTCCATGTCCAAACCTATAATTACTTAACACTAAACATGTTCAAAGGTCATCGTTGACATTTGTAAATATTGTAGTTTAAATTTATCATGTCAAAGTCCGAAGTGCCCCCGGGAGTAATTATTGGCTAGAAATGTGCTAAATTATGAACTAGTGTGTTATTTATGTGTCTGTTTTGTTTGATTGCTTTGAAATAGAAATCTTATTGAATTGCAATAGTACCTACAATCTATATCTTTTATTGTGTCTATAATAGCTTCATTGCAATAGAATAGAACATAGTTTAATTCGTTTCCAATACACGATCTCTTATTTACTGTTTATTATGAAGAGAGACTGTGAATTTGTGAGAGGTGAAATTAAATAAGTACGGAATCGATTTTGAAAATTCTTTCACTTTTATAAAGTTTAATGAATGTAGATAGACTTAGTATATGTTTGGGTTGCCTAGGAAATCGTATTATTAATAAATATATAATCGCAGTTTTTTTGGAAATAAAGTTAAAGTTACCCGAGTCTATTGTCATCTGAGGGAAGCCTGGCGAGCCGTTAGTATAGGGAAATAAATCATTAAAACCAGCTATTTTATTCCTTCCTTGTGCATTATTGCACGAATCCCTTGCACGAAAACTGCAAACGGCAAGCTGGTGAAGCAGGTTGGCGAGTCAAGTCTTTCAGAGGTTATGTAGTTCCTCAAGGCTGGTGCTATTCTAGAGTCGGCCGGCATCACACGGCACACAATGGAAATAATCTACAGTTATTTACATAATATAGATAAATAAACTAAACTGTACCATGAGATCCCCAATTCTACATAACGTTATGGTTGCCTAGCCGACATCAGACCATAACATACAATACAACACAGCCCACGTTCTGTGTACCGAATTTGTTAGGAACGGATTTAAAAAAAGAATTGAGGAGTTTTCCTCATTCAATTACACATCCGTTTCTCCACTTCTATAAAAAAAAAAAATCGACCAGCAACGCACGCCCTGTGTCTCAGGGATGCAACATGCCCCCAGTCCCCCAAAATTTATAGCAAATATACAGACAGACGCATTTTGAGGACTTTATATTATGAAGTGGTGTAGGCAGCAAACGCCATTCAAGGCCATTAACCTTGGACGGGCAAGTTCGCCCCCGGACCGCTCAGTTAATTTAAAAAACAAACACGGTACAAATACAGAAATCTCATAAATATCACGTGACTTAGATACGTAATACCGTAATATCGATTTACATGAATTCATGACGTCATCTGCTGTAATGTAAACAAGTAAAAAAGCTGTGTAAGCTTTTATAACTACAAACGTCGGCGCAAGCGCCGCTTATCTTATAGATTTACGGCCTTTCTCACCACCTTCTGATCAGGAGGTATCGGAAAGTCAGTTATAATTTATCAGAAAGTCAGTATCACCTAGATTTAATTGGCAGATAATTCACAACTGTCAGATAATTTATCTATCGGATTGTTAACAGTTACTTTGTCAGAAGGACCCTTTGCTCAGACAATCGCACAGGCGCGGTTACCGAAAAATCTCAGGGGGGGGGGGGGGGGGGGTGTTTGACATCTTGAGCTATGGGTGTAATAATAAATCTTGAAGTCACATGCAAAGCTTAAGAAAACTTTATTCAACCTGTTTGTGTTCTCTTCTTTAAACGATGAATTTCATGCGCCTATTCTTCCTGCCAAATAACTACTCGACTCACAAATAAATTGCGTTAGATTTAGCCACGAATAGATGGATACGTCGCTCGCGACAAGGGGGGGCGCGCGCCCCCCATATGTATCCGCCACTGAAACAACGTCATATATCGTAACTCCTTGCAAATTGATTGTATCTTCTTTTCAGCCCTTGGACGTCCACTGCTGGACATAGGCCTCCCCCATTGTCCGCCATTTAGACCTATCGGCAGCGACCTGCATCCAGCGGGTGCCCGCAACCTTTATGAGGTCGTCTGTCCATCTAGCAGATGGACGTCCTCGGCTTCGTCCGCCGGTACGTGGTCTCCATTCGAGAACCCTTTTGCCCCATCGGCCATCGGTTCTTCGAGCTATGTGCCCTGCCCACTGCCACTTCAGCTTGCTAACCCGAGAGGCTATGTCGGTGACTTTAGTTCGTCTACGGATCTCCTCATTCCTGATTCGATCACGTAGGGAAACCCCGAGCATAGCCCTCTCCATAGCTCGCTGTGCGACAGTGAGCTTATTTATGAGGCCCATAGTCAGAGACCACGTCTCGGTGCCGTAGGTCATCACTGGCAACACACACTGGTCGAAGACCTTCGTCTTCAAGCACTGAGGTATTTTGGACGAGAAGACGCTGCGTAGCTTCCCGAACGCTGCCCAGCCGAGTTGGATTCGTCGATTGACCTCTTTCTCGAAGTTGGACCTACCTAGTTGGACCGTTTGGCCTAGGTAGACGTACTCGTCAACAACTTCGAGAATCGAGCTCCCAACTGAAACTGGGGTGGGCACGACATGGACATTCGACATGATTTTCGTCTTGTCCATATTCATTTTAAGGCCCACCTGTTGGGAAACTCGATTGAGGTCTCCGAGCATTGTGCTAAGATCCTCCAGCGATTCTGCCATGACCACGATATCGTCGGCAAATGGAAGGTGAGTGATGCATTCGCCATCAACGTTGATGCCGAGTCCTTTCCATTCCAGGAGCTTGAAAACGTCTTCCATCGCATTGGTGAAGAGCTTCGGAGAGATGACATCTCCTTGTCTCACACCCCTCTGCAATGGAATCGGCTCAGTGCTCCCTTCCTGTACTCGGACTGACATGGTGGCGTTGTTATACAAACACAATATAATTGTTATTGATTGTATATAATGTTCTAAAAATTAAGACAAGGTCGTATGAGGAATGTTGTTATTTTAAATCATAATACATTAATGTTAAAACAAATAACATAATAATGGATGCAATCTTCAGCAGATCTTTGCGTGCGATTTTCACATGATCTTGACCGTGTTTGTATTAATTATATTTATCAGTTACTACAACAATAGACATGTTTTGTAATTTATGTATTTTAATATGTATTAAAGTTTTGTTTTTGTACTGTTTGTCGTTTTATATTGTAATTCGTGTCTGAACGCATAAAATTAAAGGGTTTTGTTTACCTTTTATTCATACAGGATGCTTCGGCACAGGTCACACCATATATACGCGTTCAGACCCGATTTCCAATATAAAATGTGTACAAAACATTTAAAAGTTATATCTTAGATCGTGTTTGCTCCTAGCGTGTTCCACACATGTTTAGTGATATAGGAAAATTAAAGAATGTATATTCAACAACATTTCTTAATATTAACAAACTTTAGATATATCGCAACTGTATTCTAGTCTAGAAAATATTAACAAATACCATACACACAGATTTGTCTTTAGCCAAAAGAATGTGATGTTAGTTAAATAAAAGTAGGCATATTAAAAACATTTGTTATTAGAAGCAAATGTTCGTGCCACAGCGTCGAAAACTTCGAACATGCTGTAGCCCATCGTGCCGTCAAAACGGGACATTTTGGCATCCCAAAGCTTAAGTTGGGGACAACCTGAAACGGGACAGTCCCGTCCAAAACATGACGTATGGTCACATTAACCATACCATCAGTCTGTGTCTATCCACTGCTGGGTATAGGCCTCTCTTAAGGACCGCCACCATACACGGCCTTCAGCTCTTCTTATCCACTCACTAGAAGATGCCCTTCTTCGGCGACTTTCTTCAAGTAGTCAGCCAAAAGAATAATAAGACACAATCTGCGAAGTAAAATTCTGCTTATGTAAGCAGGTGTTACGATAACGTTACGATCACCTAGAACTAACTACGGAAATATTCTGTACGAAGAAGCGCAAATTATTTAACAAATTACTAAATGAAGTCCCCTCTTAGTAAGTCCTCCGTGGAAATGTACTAATGTCCAGTAGCCAATTGTATTTTGCGGTCTTGTCTGTTAGGATAATAACCAGTCTGTTATTATTAATACAATGTATTTTATTATTTTTCTACACTTCTTTTTCTAAATAACTGAAAAACGTAGATAACTGAAAATTATAAAAAAAAACAATCGCATTAATCGCCATAGTTAATTTCAATAGTCTCGAATCGTTCAGTTAGTATTCATTCCACAAACATTTCAATAGACTCGAATCGTTCAGTTAGTATTCATTCATTTCACAAACATTTTAATAGACTCGAATCGTTCAGTTAGTATTCATTCCACAAACATTTCGTAACATCAAATTACTTTTTATGACAAGTACGTGCTATATTTAGGTACTTGTACCGACTCACTTTTAGTGCTACCGTTGCATAATGATTTTATTTAAAATCGATAAAAGTTTTATGAGATTCCTTTTTAACAACTTATCTTGTTAATTTTCTGTGGACACACGGTTGTTTTGTTTGTTGAATAATGCTGTTCGCTACCAATTAGACTGTAGATTTTTGTCCATCATAAATTGGAATAGTTACACTATCTTCTCAACACGGTAAAAAACTGTGTTCGATAAGTAATGCTACCCTTTATTTTTATCCGTTTTTGTTTGTATTTTTCTCAGCTATTGTGTATTTATTCCACAAGGCTCGTTGTAGCATGTCCTGATATTGTCAGAGGTCATTTCCCACCCTCATACCATCGCGTGGGATTTATAAAGGATTAAAGGAAATATCTATCTTATCCCATAATATTCACTCGCACTTCTGCACCCGCATTCTGTTCTCTGTTTGATTTGGTGGTTGGCCGGTAGAGAATGCCCCAAGGCATTAAGTCTGCCTTTTGTATGTGTCAAATACTTGTGCAAATATGATGGGGTGCATCATATAACGAAGGAAATCTATCATCCTATTATAATGCCTACTCCCCAACACTCCATCCTATTTAATCAAATCGCATCGAGTAGTAGAAACTTTTCGATGGAAATAAAGGAGACTTCTTATCTCATTTACTCTTTACATCCAAGATGGGGGGGGCATCTTATCTTATTCTCCCTTTTACGAAGAACCGAAACCGTATTGGGATGAGAAAAAATCCTAATTTCGTTATAATCTTTATTTCTCATAAGTTTCTATTTCTATTTCGTTATAATCTTCCTAATCCTTTGGCAAAATCCATTCCTAGATCTTTAAGGAGGCAGTGCATCGGGATGCTTGGCAACGATTGTCATTCTTAATTGTACGGTTTGTTCGTCTGCCTCCGTCTTTCTATAATAAAATCAAAGTTCCGGGCCTCAATTTTTTCCAGTTTTATGTATTTAGCCCGATATTTTGTCTGAGAATTACTTCGTTTCAACAAAACGGTTCTCAGTACTTGCCAACAGTGTCCTCAATATAAATTCTTTAAACTATGTCAATTGCTTTTTTATGACTTGTAGACACTTTTGCTCTTAATTAATGAATAATTGTTGTTTCGTAATTTAGAGGGTACTCGTAGGTGTTAAAGTTTTAAGGACCCCTTTACTTTTTAATGACTGAAATCTGACTGACTGTTGTTGACTGGTGACATTTTATTCACATTTTGTAGTGTAATTGGGTTCTTACTACAAATCTATTCCTAAATCTCGAAAGGTAGGCAGCGCATCCGGAGGCGTGCCAAGGTTTGTCATTCCGGAGTGATGTTGGCATGTACCGCGGATGTCTATGGACGACAGTATTCACTTACCATCAGGTGGACTGTCCGCTCGTTTGCCGCCTTCTTACTGTTTACCTGTTTACTTTCATTTATACTTTTATTATCTGTTATTTTCACTGGATGTTTCGACCTCCTTTATCATGTTGCTTTATCTATAAAGCCACCTACTTACTGTAAAAGATGGTAGCAGACAATCCACCTGATCCATATCTTACAAACATTTCAGAGAAAGCTTCCAATCCAGAGGTCGATTACACTTTGTTTAATGTCGTTAATGTTTTTCCAGGCTGCCAGCGCTCTCTTTACACTAGACGGGCCGAGAGGAGAAGCCTTATCCAGGCGCCTGGCCAGGGGTGAGCGGAGGAGAAGACGATGCAGGGCTGTTCTAGCTATCATAGCCCTGTTGCTGCTGCTAGCAGCTGTGGGGGCAGTGGAACTACTAATGTCAAGGGGACAAAGGGTTTTTGGAGCTGTACTGCGCTAAGATGTAATACTATCTCCTCACCAAACATACAAACGTCAAATTCAATGACCCACGCCTGATGTCACCTTCGGGTTTTTGCCATCGCACCTCTCGTCATCAAAATATATTTGCACTTCCTCGACAAGGTGTTGCTGCGTATAGTGTGGTCTTCAATACACTATACAGCGAACTCGAAAGTTGCGGAATGAACTGCCAACTAATTTTTTTCTACTAAGCTACGACATGAGGTTCTTCAAGAGAGCTGTGAATAGGATCCTGGGAGATTCGTGGGTGGGGGTGACCACTTACCATCACGTGAGCAGCCCGTCTGCCATCTCTACAATAATAAAGCAATATGATTCCTTATGTTGTAAGTTCAGGGATACAACGAAGATAAGCAACGAACATAAACTACAGTTTTTGTGTATCATAACATAGAGAAAAGGTACTATTCCAATGCTTACTAATTTAATTGATTTGAATTCCACTATCGAAATTGTATTTATATTAAATTTAATGTACGAGTAAGTTATCATAGGTTTCATTTCAATGAAGTTACTGTAGTAAGAAATTGTAGTTTACATTTTCTGTTGAATATATGTCTGTATAATAATTAATTAATGACTATTCTCATTCAAATGAAGTAAAAGTTTTTATTTAAAATTGATTTACCAAAACGCTGTTCTTCTTACCATAAAAGATATACATGCATTATAGTTTTCTAAGGTGGTTTGAAGGGTCTAAAAAATTTGTTTGGTCGAAGCGACCTCTGTCGCACGAGATCCATTCATTGATCGCGGTGACACAGGGCAATAATTAAAAATGGCAAACAGCTATCAGATCGTGCGAACACTATTTTTTATTTATTTATTTATTCATTTAATAACTTAACAGTAAATACAGATTAAACTAATTAACTAGTTACAAAGGGTGTCAGACAAACGGTATTAATAAATATATCCGATTTTTAAATCTTATGCAAGCTTTGCTCACAATGTTTTCACCGAATAAATGATAATTAAAAAGGCCCGGATTTAAACTTACGTCCTCACAGGTGACAATGGAGATGAGATACATCTGGGTAACGTACAGATGGTACAGATGAGATGAGATATTGATATATTATGATTTATATCTCGGAATTCATTCCTAAATATCCAAAGGTACTAACGTTTGTGATATATCTAAGGAGGAAAACTAACGTTTGTCATTCTGGACTGACGACGGCATGTATCGTAGATGTCACGTGGCGACAGTATCCATTTATCAACAATTTGAATGTCTGTCCATCTGCCACCATTTTTGCATAAAAAACAGTATTCAATTCAACGCCAGTCTAAGTTTTTCGGCCAATAAGATTTGTTAAAAACAATGAACATTGTTTTTAACAAATCTTATTGCATGTCACATTTTAGTTAGTCATAGTCACAATCAATCATGACTATCTTTTGTGGTAATAGTGTATTTTTTGTGATGCTTATTGTATAGTTATTAAACATCATGAAGCGAAGCGAAACGTTATGAAAGAACATTAAAAAGTGCCACCAAAAGTTATTTTTGGATGATTGCACAGAAATTCTTTTGTCAATAAAATTTTGGTTTTATTTTTGTAAAGACGTGACTTTATTATCATCGGTGAAATGTTTTAGGTTTTTAACTTTTTTCCACTTAGTCAAGTGATAACATAACAATGTGTTTTTTATTTGTTTTGAAAAAAAAATGTTACTTGTGTCTAGCCAAAAAATGTCGCACAACGAAATTTTTCTAGTTCTTTACATAGCAACGTGTCGGGTTCTACAAATGCAACATGTCAGTTGCATATTGGTACTTCGTGATTCTTACTGTTTCTTTTAAATCGTTCAATACTCAAGAGCTTCAGAGATGTTTCAGCATGCTCTTGAAAACAGTTGATTTTAGCTTATAGCTTTAGAGTAAATTGTTACTCTCGCCACAGATTATATAATTCTAACACCCGCCATGCACGAGAAAAAAACATAACATTTAACTAAGTGGTTTGCGCCAGCGCCGCTAGATGTCGCATCTAAACATTTAAATGAAAATAAAAATATAATTATAAAAACTGTGTAATATTTCGCGATGCTCCTGTTAAGAAGTCGCGGCTGCCCAGGGCGCCGTGACGCACACTTTGAGGACCGCTGCTATAAACAATAATTGAGTATACAGGTTATTTTGGTTCTAGGTTTAATTTGAATCAAAAGATCAGTGTAGATGGGTAATTTAAATTAAACTGTATGTGATGTGTATTGTGTTAATCAATAATTTAAGTATTGTATTTAGGGAACCCCACCACAATGGTGGTTAATGCTTCAAGTTAGCTTACTATCGAAGGGGAGCCTATCATTTTTTGTAATTTTTATTATAAGAGATTACATTAATTTTATACTTTTTAAAAGTAATTTGATAGTGGGATACAATCTTAAAATGATTAGAAAGTACGTATCAATGTACTCGTATTATTCAGTACCTTACATATTTTAAAAATAAGTATTTAAGATATCCTTTACATATTTTTTGCGTAATTGTATTTTATTTTGTGAATTTGATTGTAAAAATAAACATCTGATTGTGTTGCATACAAGTAGAAAATTAAAAATATTTTTTTAATAAAAATTAGACACATGTTCTTATATTAGGACTACCTATTAATTATCTGATCCTGGTTTCATTACAGGTGACATAGTAAAATCATTTTTATTAAAAACAATTGGATTATCGAATTTATTATATGTATATTCCAATAAAATATTGTTAGATATGATAATCTTAGTTACAATTATATTACAATGTTTACAACGAGTACCTATTTATGATTTTGTGATCTTATTTACATTATGAATGTGATTTTCCATATAAGTATAAGCTTATATTTTTGTATTTAATTTAGTAAAAATATTGTCTGTAAGTTATCCGAGGGCTAAGAAATACTTCGCGCGCTACACACGATCCGATGTGATCAGCCGATGAGAGAGATAGCGCCATAAGTAAGATAAGGATACTATTACAGCGTTCCCTTTCTTTTATATGACGCCATCTCTGTCATCACCCGATGACGTTGTTAGTTTCAATGATACACGTTCATTGCAAAAGTGTGCGCTCGATCACGGTGATCGAGCGCACACTTTTGCAATGAACGTGTATCATTGAAACTAACAACGTTTGTTATACGACTTTTTCGGAACTTAATATTTTCCCCACATGTTTAATTTTAGAAATGAAATTTCTGACTTTATTACTCTGTACTAGAGATGTTCCAATATCCGTATTCGTATTCAGGTACTCGTATTTGTACTCGTATCCGCCATTTTATAAACGAATACTAATCAAATAGTAAAGTCCAATGTGAATAGTAGGTAAAAGAGATTTTCTACAGAAAGAAATACTTTTAAGAGCAAACGATTATTTGTCTTTGATCTGATCTGATCTGATTCAAACATCTGATTTTTTAGTTTAATTTAATGTTAGGTAGATACCTAATTTTAGATTAAACCAAATATACTTACTTACTTACTGATTAAACTATTTTTTGTTATAGCACTAGGTATCTTTAAATTGAACTACAAATTACCTACTTACTCATTTTACAAGTGCTTGCGTACTCGCGTAGTAGGTTAGTTACTATGCGTAATCGCATTCGCGAATAGTGGGGCAGATTATTCATATTTGTATTCTCGGATAGTGGGGCAGATTATTCATATTTGTATTCTCGGATAGTGGGGCAGATTATTCGTATTTGTATTCGCAAATAGCGGGGCAGATAATTCGTATTTGTATTCGCGGATAGCGGGGCAGATTATTCGTATTTGTATTCTCGAATAGTGGGGCAGATTATTTGTATTCTCGAATAGCGGGGCAGATTATTCGTATTTGTATTCGCGAATAGTGATTTTTGCTATTCGAAACATCCCTACTCTGTACTACGATCGGCAACGTCACATACTCCATTCATAAACAGCTGCTAATTGAACGGCTACAATTAAATACACATATCTCTAAAGCGCGCACTACGAGCAGAAAGAATTTCGGTCATTAACTAGAGGTCAGCCAAGACTGGACGCAAAGAGGTTTGTATGAAATCGTCGCACACCGACTACTTTATTAGACCCCTCATATTATTGAACCATAATCGTAAGAACAAAAGTTGTTAGTTTTCACAAAAGAAATTCTATGTTAAGAGGTTGTAAGTGTTTATTATTTTATCCTTGACAAATGAAGTTTCGGTAAAATGGAGCAGCAGGAAACTTTCTTTAATATTTTACGAAGCAAACAAAACAGCGTTCATAGTAAGGCGCTGTGCAGACGTAGCAACTTTTAGTTGCTGCCACCAACAAATTTTAAGGCTCGCGCATTTTATGTGGGGCCGTACCGCAGCGCATAACATTGCAAAAATACTCCTGAATCATTTTCATACGTGTTGTGTAAACCATCTCACACTTCAGGCAGGCCGCATCGCGTCCGATCGCTCGTCAGCTGTATTATTCGCCGATGTCATGCGCTGCAACGCGTCCGACTCAATGTATTTCATTCGCCGTGCGACGACATGAAGGATTGAATGTCAACAGCTAGCTGACTTAAATGATTAATTCGCAGTTTTGCAGTGCCGCGCCGCGGCATAATGTGGCAGAACCTTTACAATTTCCAGTTGCGGTCGTTGGCTGCGATAACTAAACACAGCTGCAACTGCAACTTCTCTGGTCAAGCTACAAACAAGCAAGATCAATCAGTGGTATGATGGATCTCGAAGAAGTGACACTTTCTGTGTTTATAGTACGTTGACGTAGTCATTGCTGTTGTGTGTGCGCCGCTATAAGTCAACTTAGAAGAAATTTTATACAAGTAATTTTTAAATTGCTAGTTGCGGCAACTGCAAACTTGTGAGTGTCGTTGGTTGGCGCAACTCATAACTAGAGTTGCTATGTCTGCCCGTTAATTTTAGGTTCCATAGTACCTAATTATAAGAAGCCAATTGCTGAAACTGATGATTAAAAGCTGCTACGAGTTCGTCTGCACAGCGCCTAAAAATGGCAACAGGTCTGGAACTTAAGGGGGCTAGTAAGACTAGAATCAAATGGTTCTTGGACATTTGTAACGTGTTGCTTACTGTAGGTACCTTCTGTATAAAGTCAAAACATTCAAGATGAATTAAAATTAATACGGTTAAAATAGGTAATTAAAATAGCTTTGCACCAGAGGTAATTTCTAGTACCTACGCGTTTAATTTATTAGAGATGGTTATTATTATATTACCGGAGATTTGAATCACTGTCTAGACAGGATGCGTCCGAACCTTTCCCAAAACCGGAAACCATGCATTTGTACAAATTACAAACACAATAAGTGCATTGAAGTAACTTCTGCAGGTGAACCGATAAACATGTTTGTGTTTGCCCTTCTAAAGCTAATTAAATTTAATCCAACCTCCCTGTCCCTATCAGACGGAAATCTTACGAGTATAATTTTTATGTGATAAGAACATAAAAAACTGATTTTTCAGAAATTGTTTCCTTACTAGGTTTTTCATTTGGACATGTTACATTTTTATGTACATATTGTAAAAGATCCTTGTTTTGAGGATTTCTATTAGCAAATTTCTATGATAAATTTGATAAAAACTCAAAGAATTTTTTTTATTTCCAAAATATGATTCATAATTTTTTAATGTCAATGGACTCAGTATCATGAACAGAATTCTTGGTTTTTAATTCGTGAAAGATTCGGGACTCAACAAAGACAGTCAGTCGTGCTCCAGAGTTGCCGCTGTAAATGATATTCTGTATCAAAAAGTAACGCCAGGTAGCGATACAGTACAATACAATGGAATATGTTTCTTTGTGGACATTGGTGGAAATATTATTAGGAGCGTTTCTCTGTGCCCCGCCTCGTGGTCATCAACTCATCACAAAGAATGCGGACACAAACATACAAGCCAATAGAATATAGCAAAAATTAACAGAATACCAGTAAATCACTCAAGTCTCAAACTTGGACTGTCTATAAATGCATCTACAAATGCATTTACAATTTTCAAATACAGTAAAACAGTCTTCCGTTTCTATATCTATCGGTTTTTCTATAGTATTTCAAAAAACGGTGCAAAGCCCTAACAATGAAATTAGTTAAAATATTAAAAATTAAGGAAAGTCTATTAAATTATCAACAATATAAAATTATAATTATATGAATATACAAGGTGAAATAAAAAATATCCGCATCTCTTTCGTAAAAATTAACACCTTTTGTTGTACGACCGTTTAAAATTTAATAATTCTTTTACACAGAAAGAAAAACGTAATCTACCTCTGTGAAGTAAAAAAAAAGCAATTGCAAGGAGACGATGTATTAGACACAGACAAAAATACTGAAGGAAAACGAATTAAAAAATAATTTACTTTTTTTTGGGAAATTATGAAGTTCAGAAAGAAATCGCAGGACAAAGGTTGTTAGTTTTAATTACGGTGCAGGTACTTTTTATTTAACCCTGTATAATCAATCTATAAGATTACATAATTTACACTTGTATATTATTATACATAGCAAGCATTATTATTCGGGTTAGCAAGCTGAAGTGGCAGTGGGCAGGGCACATAGCTCGAAGAACCGATGGCCGATGGGGCAGAGGGGTTCTCGAATGGAGACCACGTACCGGCGGACGAAGCTGAGGACGTTCATCTGCTAGATGGACAGACGACCTCATAAAGGTTGCGGGCACCCGCTGGATGCAGGTCGCTGCCGATAGGTCTAAATGGCGGACAATGGGGGAGGCCTATGTCCAGCAGTGGACGTCCAAGGGCTGAGATGATGATGATGATGATGATGATTATTATACATAATAGCAATAAAATCATGAAAATGTATTTGACACTTCTGTTATATTATCTAATTACTGCACCAAGTGAGTTTGTATTTTTGTAATTAAAATGTTATTCCTATTATATATAGCGTTTTATTTGAATTTGAAAAAAAAATAGGTAGTAAGGAATTTTTGAAGGTTTGATTTAATATTGATTCTTTTATGCTTTCGAATCGTTTTTAGGCCTTGTCAAACGGTAACAAATAAAACTGGACAAGTTGATAAGGCAGACAAATTCAAAGGGAATTGTGTCTTTAATGTATAAGACTAATTAAATTATTGATAATATTTTTCCTGACATATGACACCCTCAGTTTAGCAAAGCCGTAAGTCCTCTTATGTCAAAATTTGGATTTTACTAAAAGAAAATATTTGAATTTGAATTTTTGTATTGTGCCAATTTCCAATGATCAGACTCTACTAAAACACGAACAGAGATCAATCTGCCGAGATCACTTCATCCACTTTTTGGTCCAGTTCATCCACAGGAACCTCATTCACTATTTGACAACTGAAGGCTAAAGCTATGACCTGGAAATTGAGATTTTAAGAATTAGATTACACAGGAGGGAAAGCGTGCTACATAGAATAACCGTTTTAACTTTTAACCTCAAGGGTTTAAAACCATGAAACGTTAAGATTGCACTATAAATAATGGTCACGAATGTTCAACGCTCGAGTCTTATTGTAAAGGTTCATTATCGCTCACACAGGGCTCGAGCGTCAAGCGCTCAGCGCTCATTTTTACAGCACTAATAATAAGGCATAGCACAGCCTGAGGGCGTTGTATTGTTCTAGTTACCCCAGTTTATACGCTGTTCGTGGTCGTCTTCAATGTGAGTATAATTAGATAAGCAGGAATCCAATTTACTCCCTTCCCAAACCAATTCCCTTTCCTCCCAATTCAATCCAATGTCATCCTATTAAATAGGAGGTGTAACGGATAAAATAAACCTGTCATAACATCATTATTTACACCCATTGTCCTACATTTCACTCCTTCAAATAAATTTTAATCCTTCAAAGTGGAGTGTGTTCAAAGTGACATGAGCATACCTCATTCTGTTTCACAATCCTTTCCTCCAAATTTTCACACTACAATCGTGCCAACGTTCGTCATTTTTGACTGATATCGGACACGTATCGTAGATATCCACGTGCGACAGTATCCACTTTATTACCAAGTCTATGAACTTTTTTTATAGAACACAATCTATATAAAATACGAGTGTATTGTTAGAGATCATAATATATTGGTGCTTGTCCCGGCTTTTATAACTTAATTCCAGAGGCCTTAGTTTTAATTTGACAAATGCCTTCTTATTTAAAAAAAGAAAAGCAATTTTACCTTTGGCACTTTATCAGAATTTTCGCGAACCTTGGCCAAGTATTTGTCATAATAGCCACCCCCGTGGCCGAGCCTCGCTCCGGAGCGGGAGAACGCTAATCCCGGAGCTATGACCAGATCCAGACCTGAAGCAAATACAATTATTTATTTAAACATAACAAATGCTACATTATAGGTATAAAAACCAATGCGTACATTCTTTATAACGCTTTCTCTAAGAATTCCACAGCACACCTGCCAAAGCATGTCATTACGCCCCCCTAACATTTTATTAATAATTATAACGTATTATAAATCATGGTGAGGATATATAGCTTTTAGATTATTGCGTTTTGCACATATTTTCTAAAATATAGGATTCCCTAGTTTGAGACTCAGGACATCAATGTATTTACACCCTGTATTATGACAGTTTATCAAAAAAAAAGTTGGTGATGGCGGTCCTTAAAAGAGGTCATTATGGACAGTGTGCTATCCTATTATGTCAATTAGTATGTTGCCCCCCTAAGAAGAAAAGGCATTAGTAACATTTTTAAAGAAAGCATACATAACTTTATATTGGGAAATTTCAATTCGGGAATTTAATTTGGTAGGGGGAAAGTGTACGCTGCATTCTCACAGCCGCTCGGGGCACTCCACTCGGGCACTCTTACCTGTTACCCCTCTCTCACAGAACTAACTACCTTGAAATGTACTGCATTTCGTACTTTATCGCATTTCTCCAATGTACGTACGCATGTATGCTGTAGTGAGTGAGATATGCCAGAGCCCATTCCGATCCTATCTTATCCTTCCTTCTTTTCGCAACCCTTTCTCCAAATCCATTCCTATATATCCAAAGGTAGGCAGCGCATCAGGGAGCATGTCATTGTTCGTCATTCTCGACTGATGTTGGCACCATCGCGGATGTCTATGGACAACAGTATCCATTTACCATCAGGTTGACTATATGCTCGTCTGCTGCAATTTCTCCATAAAAATAAAGAGAACAGTGAACTGGCGACTTAAAGACAATCACTGCATGAGAATTGAGGTAGATTGTGTATAACAGTGAGCCTTAGGAGAGGCCTATATCCAGCAGTGAAGAGACTGTTGGTATGGTATATACTTAAAACGCAATGATAACGTATATAATACAGTACATTCAAAGTAGTCTTCTGTTAGTAGGCACTTACCCTACTACGTATCCCGATACGAGGTCTCCATTCGAAGACTCGTTCATTCATCGGTTATAGGTCCTGCGACAGATGTAGTCCCTTCAGCTCGCTGATTCTTTGAGCTATGTTGACAAGTGCTATGTTGTTGCAGTTCTTTGCCGAATTTCTTCGTTTCGAACTTTATCTAGTAAAAAGACTCCGAGCATAACTATCTATCTTTATATACGTTTATGTCTTCGACATTTCACAGCTTCCAGTGACACTTACCATTATCTAAAGCATCTTCTCTCGGCTGCTGCTGTGAATGCTGAGCGATGCCATGCTTAGTGATCTCCATGTAATGCTGATCACCTGCTTCTAGTCGTAACATCCTCATTTTCCCTCCTGAATTTAATTTTAATAAGGTTAATAGTTGTCCTGCGAAGGCAGATTCTTCGTCCCATGACGGCGTGGGGACTAAAGGCCGGTTTAGACGTACTAAGTATTTTTTTAAGTTAAAAATCTATATGTTTACCAAACGGTAAGTAACAAGTGAATAAATATTGTTGCTTGTTGTTTTGTTTACAAATAGATATTTAAGTGAAAATTTAATTAAACCCATCATTTATCAATTGCAATAAATGCATATTTTTCTTTTGGCCATAAAAAAAGAAAAAAGGTATAGGTATGTAAAAATCGGCCTTAAGCGCTTCCGATTGAGCGAATTTCTCTCACTCTCTTACTCTGAAATGTGCCAACATTTTTTCAGGAGTGAGTGAAAGTTGCCAAAGCTCGGTCCCCTTGTCTAATCAGGGTTTCTGATTCCGATTCCTACTCTTAAATCTCCAAGTATGTTCATCAACTTTGAGTGACCATCAGGTGGATTCTTGGCTCGTTTTCTTATTTTATTTTATGTTTTTATGTTTTAGTGGAAAGGCTGACTAGATTTGGACCGTCTAACTTAAGAGTATGTGGCTTACCTACTGTTCACTATTTTGAAAAAATGTCGATTTTACAACCGCCAACCAAAGCTAAATAAATTGATAGAAAACATAAAAACACACAAAAAATGTCTTTAGGTAAAAACTCCTAAAACGTTTCTGAACTGAAATAATCAAGTCAAAGTTTCAATATTAATTATCTCGGTTTCTAGTCGTTTTAGAAGTTTTTACCTGAGAACATTTTTTGTTTAATTTGATGTCTTCTATGGATGTATTACATGTAATTTAGACAAGAAAATATTCCAAATATTGAATATAGAAATCAAAAAAATTCTAAATAGTCTACACACCGAGATAACATTGAAAATTATAACTTTAATAATAATTAACTTATAACTTTAATTAACTTTATTATATATAATAATATTGACCTTGATTATCTCAATTCCGTGACGTTTTAGGAAATTTCACCTAACAACATTTTTTGTTTATTTTAACGTCTTCCATTGATTTATTAAGGTTTCGTTTTCAAAAGGCATATTAAGGTTCGTTTTTGAAACGAGAATTTTTCGAAAAGGTAGAATGTGGGTATGCCAGGCTCTATACATAAATGTCCGAACCCCTTTGCCACCTTCCGTGTGAAAAGTAGTTAAAGATAACTTTCCCAGCTAACCCAGTCATCAGCAGCAGCGTGTATCGGAAAGGGGCGAGGTTCTGAGTCTATGAGGTAAAACAATGTTGTTTGGAATTGGCGCGAGCATCTTTGCATACCCGCATACCTTGATTATTTGAAGCAACATTTTTTTGTCCCCGCCATATTGAAGGCGGTTTGAGAATTTGATATTTTTTGAGTAGTAACACGCGCTTGGCGGCGAGCAGAGTAAAATGGAGATAAATTCACACCGCGGCCACGGACAGTTGTTATTTATTATTCGCGCCTATTGATTAGATTTGCACGCGGATATCCTTGTGCCACGCGAGTGTCTTGCTTGGAATTGGTTGGATTTGTTGTGATTGTGCTTGTGTATTGTTCACCACGGAACGAGACTTGGATTACTACACAAGTATCTATTGTGAATGTATGTATATATTCAATCACACTAAGATAGGTCACGTCTAGTAGGGACTAGCGTAGGTACACTTTCCAGATTTGTGTGTGGGCAAAACCACCTGGGGTAAGTGAGACCTCTAAATTGTATAAATTGTTATTATTGTGCTTACCCACCATTTTGGTGGATATAATGAGTAAGTTTACATTTGGGCCCGAGTGCACATTCCTCGGGCTGCTTTCGCGTAACGCGAGGCAGGTGCGCGCCTAGTGTGCGCATCGTAAACATCTGGTAGCAGAGCGTGGTTGATACCGTCATCAACCATTCTTTTTTTTGTTTTGTCATTATTCAATATTTGTTCGTGATAATTGTAACTTCACGTGTTAAGGGCCTTGCGTATATTGGATCCACGCTCCTGCTACATCGTAAACATCTGGTAGCAGAGCGTGGTTTGATACCGTTACGTGATATTGATGATATTGATAATACCGTTAGGTAGTTAATATTGATGACTTTTTGTTTTTGTATATTGGTAATTTGGTTTTTGATTTTTATTTTACGTTCACGGTTTGAAGGCTAGGCCCTACGTATATTTTGTATTCTGAAGATATTTTGAATCCACGCGTGCGACGTTTAGTAGGTGGCTAGTTACCCACACACGTTAATAATTTTTTTTGGATATAACGCTTCACGTTTTTTTTTTAATAGCTGGACATTGCGGTTTTATTGAGTCCACGCTCGTGTACATTTTTGGTTGCGTTTATTTTAATTTGATAATTTGATAATTTAACTTGTTTTTTTTTGTTGTTGTTGTCAGGTAGTCTTAATTAATATTTTGGACGGTTATACCTTCTTGAAGACACATACGCACCCCTTTTGTTTTTATTGTGCCTCCACTGCATTTTTTGTTTTTTTATTTTGTTATTTTTTTGTTATTGTTGTTATTTTTTTACTTTTATTTTTGTTTTTTATTTTTGGTTTTTGTTTTGTATTGCGTGCGTCCTGAGGTGTAGACATGTCTGTCAAGGTGACCTTTTCCACACATCAGTCCGCAATGACTGAGATGGTTTTCTTCTGCAGTTGCAATGGTCAACCGCCCGGACCGGAAGCAAGCCTTACTCGCCCGGGCGAGTGAAATGCCGGCCCGTTTGGTGGCGTTAGATAGGAGTTTTGCTGAGGGCTTGACATTTATGGCGAATTTGGAAACGCCTGTACCGGACGAGCAGAAGCAGCGATATGAAGCGGACTTTGGCCAGATTTACGAGTTTGTGGACACCATTAACGAGGCGGTCTCCCACATCTCAGCTCCCTCTGGTGGGGATTCACTTGTTGCACCCCATGCCTTGTTGGGTCGTCTCCCCACGCTCAACCTTCCCACCTTTGACGGTGATTTGGACCAGTGGTTGAGCTACTATGGGATGTTCAACAGTTTGGTGGACTCCCATACCGACCTGTCAGCTGCTCAAAAAATGGCGTACCTGTTGGCCTCCTTACAGGGAGAGGCTCTAGGCCTGGTACAGCACCTGAAGGTCGATGACAGCACCTACTCGACAGCCATGGATTTGTTGAAGCGCCGTTACCACAACGTGCGACTTTTGGCTGACACCCATGTGGGGCAAATTTTGAACCTGACTAAGGTTGCCTGTGCGTCAGCCTTACGGACAGATATTGTTAACCCGGTTTTGGTGGCTGTTAACGCCTTAAGGCGATTGGATTTACCTGTGGACCAGTGGTCCTTTTTGCTGCTCCATATTGTGTTGGCGAAACTGCCTTTGGAGATGCGGCTGCGCTTTGAGCGACAATATGGTGGGGACAGCTCCACTCACTTGCCTTCCTATGAGGAACTCGAAAGGTTCCTCGAAGACGAGTGTCGCAGGGTGGATACCGTGGAGGGTTCCACTCTCTTGATGCCGCAGACTAGCGTTCGCCGAGAGCGACCACTGGCCCGACTGCAGGGTCCGCCGGTGAATAAGCAGTCACGGCCGAGATATGGGGTCTCCCAAGAGGAGTCCGTGGCTTGCAGATTCTGCAAGCGCTCCGGCCACCGGATGACTGCTTGCCACAAATTTGTGGTTTTGCGCGTAGCAGCGCGTCGACACATCGCCAAGGAGAGGCGATTGTGTTATCATTGCCTGGAGGGTCACTTCCAGCGAGAGTGTCCTCAGCCTCGTCCATGTGGACAATGTGGTGGTGCTCACCACATAATTTTGTGTGCGAACCGCAACCAGGAGGGTGCTGGTGTTCGCGATGCTGAGCGACATTCGGGTGCTCGCGCTGGTGGTGACAGTCCTGCCAGGTCCAGCGCCCAAGATCGAGCCCTTACGGGCGGGGGTAGGCGTTCGCCACCCCCTAGAGGCACTGTTGGGTTTGCGGAGTACTCCACAGTCTACCGCAACCGGAGATTCTCCCCCCCGCTGTTGGAGCGACCGGGGTTGGAGCGGCGTCCGCCTCGCCTGGGAGGGCAGGCTGCAGCCCCCCTCTCATCCGCACATGTTGTGCAGGGTCGTCGCGGTGAGGGCAGGGTAGACAGTTATCGTCCCCTGCCGCACTCGTGGAGGGAGCCCTCACTCCGTAACTTCTCCCGTTAGGGACTTGCAGCTCACCACGCTGAGAACCCAGAGACCATCCTCTTGCCTACGGTCTCTGTGCGGGTATGGGACCCGAAGGGCAACTCGATTGTTGTTCGTGCCCTTTTGGACTCGGGTGCCCAGGGTTGTATAGTCTCAGCTTGGTTGGTGAGCCAATTGGACCTCTGTGTCGGTCCTTCTCCTTTCCCAGTCTACGGAGTGGGAAACGTTAAGGTGACCAATAGAGTTGGTCACACCTTTGTGGAATTTTCTCCAGTACCACTTGGAACCAGGAAAACCAAGATTCCGGTTATTGTGCTGGAGAATATTTTGAGTAACCACCCGCGCATAAAGCTTCCTCCACCTGTCATAGCTTTGACAAAGGGTTTAGTTTTAGCTGACCCCATGTTTCATACTCCAGGTCCTGTTGACCTATTGTTGGGGAGTAATATTTTGGGACAGGTTTGTTCGGGGAGTTGGAGAGCTTTGCAGCCTGGTGGTTTGGTAGTGGTCCCCACGATTTTTGGTTCGGCATTGTTGGGCCCTATCCTTCCGGTTTCGACCGTGTTTTTTGCTGAGGATGGGCTACGTGTGGGATCCACGCTTTCTGACGCCGTTCAGAAGTTTTGGGAAGTGGAGGAACCTCCCTCTATGCCTAGATTGCGTCCAGAGGACGAAGAGTGTGAAAGTTTCTACCAGAGCAACACAAGTCGCCTCGCCTCTGGTCAGCTTGTCACCCGTCTTCCCTTTTTGGCGAATAGGCCTCCGCTTGGCGAGTCTCGGCAGTTGGCTGAACGAAGATTGGTCTCCATGGAACGTCGCATGAAGCGGATCCGGAGCTTCGCCGGAAATATATTGAGTTCATGCGAGAATATGAGGACTTGGGACACATGTCTGTGTCGAATATTGGTTGGCGCTCAGTGGAGCATTACTTCCTTCCTCATCATGCCGTTTTGAAGACGCCAGGCGGCAAGATACGTGTTGTTTTTGATGGGTCAGCGCCTACTACTTCTGGTGTATCTTTGAATCAGTGTCTCCATGCCGGACCTAAGCTACATCGAGACATTGGAGATATCCTCACTGGGTTTCGTCGTCATGCAATTGTGTTCGTCGCTGACATACGTCAGATGTTTAGACAGACGGTAATTCATCGCGATGACCGGCGATTCCAGCTGATTTTGTGGCGAGAGCATCCTGACGATCCCATGGTTGTCTATGAACTTCGTGTCAACACCTATGGTTTGCGTTCTAGTACCTTCATTGCGATCCGCTCGCTCTTGGAGCTAGCTGAAAGAGAGCGGATAAGGTTTCCTCGCGCGGCTGCCATTTTGAAGGAGGATATTTATGTTGACGACTGCTGTAGTGGGGCAGCAACTGTAGAAGAGGCTCTCGTCTTGCGGGACGAATTGATTGACCTCATGAAAGCTGGTGGCTATGAATTGCGAAAGTGGCTGTCGAATTCACCTCGGCTCCTTGCCGATTTGCCGGAGGAGCACCAGCAGAATCCCCACATCTTCCACAATGTAGACAATCCTGATATGTTGGCTGTCCTTGGTGTCCAGTATAGACCAGTCCAGGATGTCTTCACTTATCATGTGGACCTACAGTCCCCGAAGTCTTGGTCGAAGCGATCAGTGTTGTCCACTGTCGCTCGGACTTATGATCCGAATGGTTGGATCAGTCCAGTCATTTTTTGGGCGAAATGTTTCTTGCAGAAATTATGGGCTGCTGAATTGTCGTGGGATGAGCCTCTTCATGGAGAGCTATTATTGGAATGGCTAGAGTTTGTGTCATCCCTCCCAGCTCTTAATCGGGTTTCCTTGCCCAGACGTTTCCTTCCGTCTGGAAAATATCGAGCTAGCCTTCATGGCTTTTGTGATGCTTCCGAGCGAGGATATGCAGCGGTTGTTTATCTACGCACAGTGGATGCTGCTGGACATGTTTTGGTCTCGCCGGTTCTAGCAAAGAGCAAGGTTGCGCCTATTCGCTCGCGTATGACAATACCGAAGCTAGAATTGTCAGGCGCCACTCTCTTGACTCGTCTCTTGAATCATGTCGTCGCTACTCTAGGGCGTTCCGTAGAGTTAGCAGACGTATTTGCATGGACAGACAGTCAAATTGTGCTTTGTTGGTTGCGAGCTTCTGTTCACACCTTGGAGGTGTTTGTGGCGAACCGTGTTTCCCAGATCCAGGCGTCGCAAGCTAGATTGATTTGGCGACATGTCCCTGGCGATATAAACCCAGCTGATTGTGCATCACGTGGATGCTCAGCGCTAGAGATTATTGGACATCCGTTGTGGTGGGGTCCGGACTGGCTGAAGGGACCAGTGTCAATTTGGCCGGCCTCACGGATCACTCTAGTTCAGCCTGCGATAGGCTTTGTAAGTTTACCAGTGGCCGATGGTGCCGGGAGCGGCCAAGCAGCGGAATCATCATGTGATCCCGATGTTTTGCTGGCCAGGTACAGCTCACTGGATAAACTTTTGAATGTGACAGCTTGGGTTAGACGTTGGCGTCACAATGTTAAAAACCCACAGAATAAATTGTTGTCAGCCTTCATCTCGTCTGAGGAACGACATGAAGCGCTATTGAGTTGGATTCGCGTAGTCCAGTCTGTTAGCTTCGCTTCAGAGTTAAAAACTATGAAGGAAGGTCCCGCTAAATTGAAAGGCGCTATTGTGCGATTGAATCCCTTTGTGGATCCTTCGGGTCTACTGCGCGTGGGAGGTCGGCTTAGACATGCCAATTTGCCTCATGGTGTCCGCCATCCTCTTCTCTTGCCGAAAGATGGACATTTGGTGCGGTTGCTGGCGATTGATCGACACATCAAGAACTCCCATGCAGGCTGTAACGCACTGTTGGCGATTTTGCAACGCGAATTTTGGATTTTGTCGGCTAGACGACTCGTCCGGGGGGTCATTTTTCGTTGCATGTCTTGTTATAGGACTAAAGCTTCTACCATGCAACCCCAGATGGGCGATTTGCCCGCGGACCGAGTCTCTGAGTCTAGACCCTTTGCCACAGTTGGTACGGATTTTGCTGGTCCTTTTTTGGTGAAGTCATCTCAGCTTCGTAACGCTAAATCCGTAAAGGCATATTTGTGTGTTTTTGTGTGCCTGTCTACTAAGGCCACACACTTGGAAGTTGTGTCTGCTCTCTCCACAGAAGCCTTCGTAGCGGCCCTCAGCCGATTTGTATCCCGTAGGGGACTTCCTACTTTGATTAGGTCCGACAACGGAACTAATTTTCATGGGGCCAATAACTACTTAAGGGATGTGTGTGAGTTTCTTGAAGAGCAGAAAATGAATTTGGGTCGTGAGATGGCCCTCCGTGGGATAACTTGGCGCTTCGATCCGCCAGTTTGTCCGCACTGGGGTGGAATTTTTGAGGCCGTAGTTAAATCGGCAAAGACCCATTTGAGGCGCGTTATTGGTGAGACGATTCTCACATTTGAGGAACTCGCGACCGTGTTTGCGAAAGTTGAGGCCGTCCTCAACTCTCGACCGCTATGCCCACTTTCGTCGGATCCGAATGATTTGGAAGCCCTAACGCCGGGCCATTTTTTGATTGGTCAGCCACTCGTCGCTCTGCCAGAGTACCCTTGGACTGATGTGCCCAGTTCTCGTTTGTCGCGTTTTCAATTGCTCCAGCAACTCACTCAGAGTTTCTGGAAACGCTGGCACCTTGAATATTTGCACACTCTGCAGCAGCGCGTCAAGTGGACGGACAAAACGAATCCGCCGAAGGTTGGGGACCTCGTGTTGGTTAAAGATGCTAACCTACCGCCCTTGTGTTGGCGCCGGGGGCGCATTGTTAACCTTTTTCCGGGCTCTGATGGTGTTCCCAGGTTAGCCGAGGTCTTGGTGGGCGATTCTATTTTGAAGCGGGCCGTCGCGACATTATCCCGCCTACCCATTGATTAGCGACCCGAATACTTCGGCTCGGGACGGGGGATTGTTTGGAATTGGCGCGAGCATCTTTGCATACCCGCATACCTTGATTATTTGAAGCAACATTTTTTTGTCCCCGCCATATTGAAGGCGGTTTGAGAATTTGATATTTTTTGAGTAGTAACACGCGCTTGGCGGCGAGCAGAGTAAAATGGAGATAAATTCACACCGCGGCCACGGACAGTTGTTATTTATTATTCGCGCCTATTGATTAGATTTGCACGCGGATATCCTTGTGCCACGCGAGTGTCTTGCTTGGAATTGGTTGGATTTGTTGTGATTGTGCTTGTGTATTGTTCACCACGGAACGAGACTTGGATTACTACACAAGTATCTATTGTGAATGTATGTATATATTCAATCACACTAAGATAGGTCACGTCTAGTAGGGACTAGCGTAGGTACACTTTCCAGATTTGTGTGTGGGCAAAACCACCTGGGGTAAGTGAGACCTCTAAATTGTATAAATTGTTATTATTGTGCTTACCCACCATTTTGGTGGATATAATGAGTAAGTTTACATTTGGGCCCGAGTGCACATTCCTCGGGCTGCTTTCGCGTAACGCGAGGCAGGTGCGCGCCTAGTATGCGCATCGTAAACAAATGTTATTTAGCTGGTTATTATCATAAATTTATTATTGCAGTTACTTAGCCGGTGCTTAAATGCAATTACAATTGTTTGTTATAGCATAGATGGGTTGTTTAAACATTTTGTAATTATCATATTTTTCACGATTTTTATTAAATCATACGTTACAATTTAATTGGAGTGATCGTTTGTATATAGTACATATTGCAATGTTTGTTAACAATGGAAATGTATGGTTGCTATGATTCACTAAACCTTTAGGTGGCTTATCTTCTACTTTGTTTAATTTTTTTAATAAAAATTTACCTGCGTACTGCGGGACGAAGGCAGCCGCTCCTCTAGCCTTCAGGTGGACGATAAGAGGCGCTGTGTCGACTTCTTGATCGGTGCTCATATATAGGGCGACGCGGTTTGAAGATTTGTAGTAAGGATGGTTGATTACCTGAAAAAGACGACGGTCTAGGTATTTAATTTGAATTCCACTTACGACGAATAATAATTCCAATCCATAAACAACAATTTTTGGAACTTTTGTCTGTCTGAACACTTATCTATCACGCAAAAAAACATTAGACAGATTTTAATGAAATTATACAAATCAAATATGGCTGAAAATGGCAAAAAATATTCTTACGATTTTATTATTAGTATGTTATTACTGTTATTATTTATTACTTAGCATGTTTATGTTTGTGATATATTGTTGATCACTTGCACGTACCATATCATCACCATAAGCCTAAGCCTAACCACAAGCCCAGGTTGGCTGAGAGGAAATGCTTTTTAGCATTTAATCCGCTTTTTGTTAAAACAATAAAGGGAAAATAAAAGACATAAAGTTATTGAAATTGAAATCTATACCTACATATAATAATGTTATTGAAATTGATATCTATACCTACATATAACAAAGTTATTGAAAATGATATCAATATCTACATATAACAAAGTTATTGAAATTGATATTAATACCTACATATAACAAAGTTATTGAAATTGATATCAATACCTATATATAATAAAGTTGTTGAAATTGATATCAATACCTATATATAATAAAGTTGTTGAAATTGATATCTATATCTACATATAATAAAGTTATTGAATTGAAATCTATATAAATATATAATAAAATCGTAAGAAAGCCGTGTCTGTACATATTAATATTTTTACAATAGTACCTACATATAATACCGCAGTGTGTGCGCGCGCATCACGCGAAAACCAATGGACGGACTTTAATGAAACTATAAATAGGCATAGTTATAGCACTTACCTATAGCTTATGTGCCGGATAAATATTTATGGTAATTTTTATACAGATCCATTATAGAGTTCCCGCAGGAATCACATGTTCAAGCGCACGAAGTCGCTGGCACCGCTAATATGTAATACAATTATTAAAATAAAAAAATAAGATGTTTTTATAATTGCTTGACCTTTTCGAAAATTATTTGTGACTGCCGCTTTTTCTCGTCAGTTGATAAGGCGGCGATGCGAGATGCCACTTCGTTGCGGAGGAGCATTTTCGCTGGGTTTGGCTTTAAAGGACTCATCGTTGACAACCTGTACATTGACAAGAAAGTTTTGTACAAAATAACAATTAATAGTTTCTTGAACATGAAGGGTGGGCGAAGCATCATCATGTTAACTGGATTTCATTCTGAACGTGGCAATGATTTTTTATATAATATCATTGGAACGTGGCAATTCATTTGATCACTCTTGCGCATTTAGTCAGTAGTTTGCCGCTGCGGCTAGGTCGGTTAGATCACCGCAGCCATCGAGTTCTAGTTCTAGAGTGAGTTACGAGGGTGCATGCATTATAAGACCAGTGATCTCGCTTGGCCTTTGTATACGGGTACATGTTTTAAGACATAACTAGCCGTAACTTTACGTGATCCATTTATTCTTGTTTAGAACAAAAACTAATAGTTTGCATTGTAGTTTCTAATTTGGTCCTGATTACCTGCTATGCAGTTCTTATTATCAAAAATAAATTGACAAATTTAAATTAAATATTTTCTAATATCTAATAGTAAACATAAAACGTATATTAATTTATATCAAATGGCTGGTACGCACATAAGAAATTAAAATGATTTAAACTCGACATAAATTATGTCAAAATAATAACAATGTTTCCGATGAAATAATCACCAGTTTGTTTATTCGAGTACCTACTAATAACATAACAAAGCAATAAAAGTTAAAACATGTATGTACATGGAAATCTAATCAGTAGTAGGTACGGACGTTAAGTATTCATAGGTCTTATAAAACACATATCTTTTAGAAAACTTATAATTCTATCGAAAGATCTGTAAATACTTACGCGACGCCAAACTTATCGGAATGCGGTGATAACAAAACCGTCGCGACGACTGACTGAATACAAAGATATGACACTTGTGTTATGTTGTGTTCTTGTGCAAAATTAACCAAAACATAACTTGTCATTCGACGTTCACATGCTCATGTAGTAATAGCTCCATCTAGGAATATATCTTGAACTACTTGGTACGCCACCTAGTGACGATTCTCTAGACTTTTAGATCTTTTCTGCATTCAAGTAATACTACACCAGTTGTTTGTTTCCTACATCGATGAGATGGCATTTGATACAGCATCTTTCAACCACACTGGACTAGGATATTCTATCTTCGATTTTTGTAATTGTTCATACTCGTAGTTTTACGCTTCAGCAACTAAGTAATGCATGTGACCTCTTCTTCATTTAAAAAAATATTACTTAAGTATTTTCGAGATACTCCAAAATACTTAAGTACCCAAGTACCTACACGTAAACACAAAGATAAAGAACTCATAATTTTGGACTGAATTTAAATACATATTTGTTTATAATTTGGAAAACAAATTATTTCTGAAACATCGACAGTAATAACCATAATTGAAGACAAGTTAACTTCAAAACAAACTGTTCAATACAATCATAATAGGAAGTCCTTTTAATGTTTCTCTTAATGATTCCCAAAATATATCAATCAAATAAAAGGCACGTGTATACACATAGATCTCGAAACTGATAAACAATACGAAGCTTGATTGGATCAATATTGATATTCATAATGAGATGATAAAAATAAACGAATGGAAAAAATAGCGTCAATTTACAAGTTCGAGAATAACTATCCATATTTTCATATTCTCAAGGTTTTTATTACTTTCTCTGGTCCTGATGGATTTACTTTGAAAATTAAGTATTTGTTTTGTTTGTTGAACCTCTAAAAATATTGGTCATCAGAAATTTATGACTACTTACTAAACAGGAAAACTGTCTTCTCTCTATGACATCATCTATGACATTTGATATTGTAGACTGATACGTCCTGATAATAATTATCGATAACGATTTACGTGATATTACGAGTCACTACACTACATTTCCTATTGTATTTATTTCTCGTGAACAACGTCGAACTGAAAATTGGTCTAATATTTTTTATTCCACATTCTATTACCTATGTTTTCGTTTTGTCTTCATTACACTTAAGTAATTTGTTAATATTTATACCTATAAGTGTGTTCGGTTACACTTATGTCATTAAACCTAAAAGTATTAAATTTTTTTTAAACCTCTTAAGTCTATGTTCGTCGACATTTCAGGTATAATTAGATCGCTTTTCTCTCATGATCTCACCCATATTGTAACATGCATGACGTCATGTCATAATTTGTCTAAATATTTACATACTTAATCAACAATTAGATTGATTGACCGTATAAAAATTTCAAGGATAGACAGAGAAGAATTATCTACGTTTTATCATACTAATTAGTTTACACAATACAAGCGGCAACCAGACACTTATTGTCACGATATATTATATCAAAGCTACTCAAGCCAATATAAAATCTAAAGTAAGCTGAAACATAATCTAAAATAGAATGAATAAATTCAATAATTAATATGATATAAAAGGTGGTCGACGGTTTTATAGAAACAATACATACATGGTAGCTGAAAGACGAAGGGTATTTGGGCGTGAAAGTCCCATCGGACTTAAAATTGCACTTGTAAAAACGTTTATTAAATTGGGTATTGTTTAAACCAATAACTCAAAGCAAATCAAGTTACATGGGTTGATGACTAATTGCAATTTATTATATACTAGTAGGTTCAGGAATTTGATGACCATGTTGCGTATATGAGCATCGATATCAATTCGATATACAGAGCTCCGTTTCTTTTTGGTATTCTATCATTTTGCGTCCACGTTATATATATGTTACGGGTAAAGTTAGATAAGCGAGTAAACCTAGGTTTACCCGGGTAAACTGCGTAATACCCAAGACTCTTGGGTAAAGTCCAGAATATATTTGGAATTGTACACGGTTCGGGCTTTACCCGGGTAAACCGCGTTTTATCCGCTTTCGCTTGGTTAACGTTAGGTGTAGGATATTATTATTGCGTAATTACTTATCTGTATAAAAAAAAAATAACCAAAACCTATTTTCTTCAATAAATTTAAGCGATTTTGTTTCGAAGCGTTTCGATGGGGCTGGCTCCTTCCGGCTTAGCGGTCGTAACCTCGAGACTATCCGCTAAGCCGGAAGGAGCCAGCCCCATCGAAACGCTTCGAAACAAAATCGCTTAAATTTATTGAAGAAAATAGGTTTTGGTTATTTTTTTTTTATACAGATTTAGTCGAGTTCAGAGCTTAGTTACTTAATGTAATATGTAATTTGGCGTGGTAAAAGATATCCTACACCTAACGTTAACCAAGCGAAAGCGGATAAAACGCGGTTTACCCGGGTAAAGCCCGAACCGTGTACAATTCCAAATATATTCTGGACTTTACCCAAGAGTCTTGGGTATTACGCAGTTTACCCGAGTAAACCTAGGTTTACTCGCTTATCTAACTTTACCCGTAACATATACACACTTTTACAATGCTCATACATCACTAAACTGATGTCTCGTCGTTTTTGGGGGTTCGTCGTCTGTGGGTGCGTCCCCAATCCCCATACATACATAATATAATATATTTACACTCAATGCACAATATTTTTAATTAAATCGTATTATAATATGATTATTATTATTGTCATGTAATTTGCACAATTTACATGAAGTTACAGGAGTATATATCGGTACTTGGATATTTGTATTATAAAAAATGGATATAGATTTATCGTCCCCGTGGACGTTCGCAAGTGTACTTTTATAATAAGGTTCTGGCAGAATACAATGTGGTTGTAAATTCTACTCCGCAGCATCATGCTGAGCCAGTTAACCTTTTTATCGCCGCGACACACAGCCAAGGGTTGACTGGATAAGGTATTATAGCATTTATGAACTAATTGTTTTGTTTGTTGTTTACTTTATGCCTGTGTATTGTGTTGCGATAAATAAACATTTTCTTTCTTTCTTTCGTTCCCTTGCAACGGGGTTTTCGGGTCATCACTCGTCACATGGTACCAGTGGGGTTTGCTCCATTATAAATATAAGCATAGAGTGGAATAATGTAAAGAATCATACAATAAGGATTTTAACATTTTAATTGTTAAAAATTAGACCAGATATTCAAAAACACGTTGGGGATTTTACGAAAATAAAACAAATATGCTGGCTTTTAAATTAACATACTTTTTTGTTTGTAATCGTAATTAAAGGCAAGTAAGTAGGTATCCACTAACTTCAAATCATAAATGCAATTGTTAAAAATACTCAAATATTACGAAACATTGGAAATATTTTTCTTGTTATCTGAGCCAGATACAGTTATTATGCTTTTTCTTTGCGAGGAAAACAGGAAAACATTACGAGAAAATATCCGGGTTTGGATTATCGTTTCTATAATATTTACTTTGGAAGATATGGAGCTACTGAGACGTCGATTCAGAAAATACTTTCAGGATAAGTGATGGAGAAAATTTAAAGGAACATATATGGTATTAGATACATCCAAATCCACACCGTCCAATTCATTCATAATTCTTTATTTGCATTAATATGAGTGCCTAGCATTAGCATTAATATGGGAAAGTGGAATACTATGTTATCCCTCATCAATCGGAATCCTTTTCCCAAATCCTGAATTTTAGGTCTTTTTAAAAAATAGGCAGAGCACATCGGCGAATATTTGCATTCACCATTTTCAATTGATATTGGCATGTATCACATAGACGAATAGTTTTCGATTATAACAGCTATTTTCTGCTCGTCTGTGAACTTTCTATCAAAATGTGATAATTGTTTTTTCAAAGAAAGAAAGATAAATATTTTTATGATGCCATATCGTTCTCATGGATGTGTTGTACCTAAATTCCTAAATACTGGTGGAATAACTAATTGTACCCAATTGTAATATGGTAATTGTAACATACCTATTAATTTTTGTAAAGTATCTTCAACTTTTTCGACGTTCGAAGCTCGTTAGAATTTTTCTTCAGGGAAGCTATTATTTTGGTCACTAACAGTTTCACCCATTTTTAAAATAATTTCTCGTAAAAAGTGCAAATTGTAAAATGTTTATTTCTATTACTCGGTTTGTGAATTTTATATAATGTATGCTTAAATAAACATGGCATGTGCTCGAAACCTCAACGGTTCGATAACTGAACGCAGATAATTCCTTTATGAGGGCATTTATTCGAGGCTTAATGGGCTCTGCGGCATTTTAACTCGGATTAATAAAATTAGATACTGTTTTCACGAAATTTGGTGATCCACTTTGTAAATTGTTTACGTAACATTTAAATATTTAGGGTCTGTGATAGGTACAATCTTGGTTTTGTTAAATTGAAACCAATTAAACTTTTCTCCAGATCTGTTAGAGTTCTAGTCTAGATTTTCTAGTTTTCTAAACGGTTGTACCTATGTTTCAATTGTTGCGAGATTTGTAAGACAACTTGGTGTAAACAGGAAAATCCATATGCATTATGTAAATAAAGTAATTGTTGTAATTCAAGTTAAAAATATAAGTCTTGAATTAATAGTAACCAAGTTTTGTCAAAAAGGGATCTGTCATTTTTTTTGAATAGATATCCAATTAGTGTATCTCCGTATTTGTTTTGTCAGTCCGGTAAATACCTCTGTGGACAAGCACAGTCTTAAAAGTTTGTTATGTATTGAGCGTAGCAGTTTTTGTCTCATCTTCCGCTGCCATTGAAACAGCACCAAGTTCAACGATTTGTACCTCATCTTTGACCCTTTTTTGCCATAGGTGTGGTCTAACCGACAGTCCTTCCTTTGTTCAGTGCCGTTACTGACGTTCGCATGAGGTCGCTCCTAGCGCCAGCTGCTCTCCGCCCGGTCACTTCAGTCGTCTTTCGGCGCCCATAGCAAACGCATGTGGTTCGGTTATTTTTTCTAAAACAAAACTTTCTTACGTCAAATCAATGGATATAACCTAACACGCGCATTTGTCAACACAATATTGTGATTATGTTTTGTGTCTCAACAATCCGTACGGGCGACTAAAGTGTGAATATCGTGTTAAGTGACGTGTTACAGTTTGCAGTGCCAATGATGTAAATTTTTTGTGTTGCGTTTTGTTGTGTATAAAAGGAGCAATGAGTATCCAAAAGTGTCTTCTGGATAACTCTAGTAGGATGATAAAGGCGATGTCCACGGCGAAATCCAGCAACAATGAAGTTAAAACGGTGAGTGGTGTTTACATTAAACTTTTATGTATTTGCAATAGCGAACAGTTGGCGTTTCACCGCAACCGTTTGATTGAAGGAAATGATTATAGGTTATCTTTCTGCAACTAAAATAACTAAAGGTTAAATTAAATTGTGCGGTTTGTTATTACAGTGGCAATTTACAACTAATAATCCAGTTATAATAATCATTGTTAGTTTTAAATAGTATCTAATTTGTGAACTATGTCATTGGTGAAGCAATAAAATCAATTGTTTTTATTTGCTATGTGGTCACTCTAATTATTACGTTTATTTACGAAATATTTTGTTACGAAAGATCGATTTTACATACGTTTCAAACTACAATCTGCGTCATATACTCTTTACTATATTGTCGCGTTGCTTTTATTTCGCTTAAATTTCCATTTACTTTTTATTTAACTCAGGTATAGAAATTTCATAACTGCATTTTTTATTATGTACCTAAGTATATCACACTTATACTTTATACACAACATTTTTATACATTTTTATACACAACAGTACTGTAGGTGTGCATTTTCAGAGATAATGTATTTATATGATTAGAGGAGAAAAAGAAATTAGAATTGCTACGAGAAGTGTAAACATCAAGGGTATCTAGTGTAATTCACGTAAAACGAAGTTTCAAAATTTTCAACTGAATGTTATATATTTGATTTATGGTTTGTGATTAAGATTATTGATGATAATTTATTATTATTGATAAATTTATGATTTATTAAATTATGTCTATTAATTTTATCGTTATCTTACAACTTGCAAGGCTTAATAATTTGCAGAAATTCTTACAATATTCTGATGAAATAACAGTGTTCTTCTTATTCGAATGTATGCAAATATCAATTATTGCCTCCTAAAGCCACATTGTGTTTATTTTATTTTTTAATTTATGTACAACAATTGTTCTACTAGTTGTACCGTAATAGCCGAGTACACAAAGCGTAGTTAATTGGACATACCTATATAACAACGTTCTTATCATTTTGAAACATGAATGCCATATTTTATTTTGCCACATACCCTGTTATAGATTTGATCTATGTTGCTGTAAAACAAGATGTAGTTATCATTTCAGTTTTAATCTAAATATAGAAAACACGGTGTTGTGATATTTTTAACATTGTAGAGATATAGATTACAATGGACATTACAATATATACATAAGTACTTCGGCTATTTAATATACATTTTGTATTATAAAAAGTTGTAATTTAATACATATAGGTACATATTTAAACTTTGTATCTAAGTAACTATAAAAATTATACTGATGAATTGATGATGCCCATACTAACTAATACTAACTAGTACATACTAACTAATGCCCGTGTTCGTGTGCTCTACGTGAATTATACGTTATAATCATGACTATATGTTAATCTCGATTACAATGTACCTAATTACTTACCAGTATATTGGCAAATTTGTATGAAAAATAGTATAAAAACCAAAAAAGAGATATTTTGATCAAGCCAACATTCAAACCTAATGTTAAAAGTTGTGTGTTGCTTTGTAACAAAGAAACCGTTCATTTAGTCATTAATTCCCTGTTGCCATCGTCCTCGTCATCCTCGGCACGTCTAGTCTCCGCCAGCGGAGACGAGGATGTCACCGTCGCGTCGTTACACCGTGAGCACACACCGGTCTTCAGCCAACACTTTTACCAGGCATCGGCACGTGCCTGGGCGCTTCTCACTGACTGGCCATTAGGCCCACAAGAATTGACCCATTCCGAAAAAAAAACCTTTAATTTTCCCAGCGCCAAAAATTCCCCGTCATTCATTTTCACGGCATTAAACTCAGAATCAGGAATGGAATTCGTACTTTTAATTTCAAGTAGCGATTCTTTGATTTGATTCAGTTATCATAACATGCAAATAAAGCAACTTCGGTAAGTATTATAAAATGAGGATTAGTCCCATACACATGGAAATTGCCATGTGCCACTAATAATATTTTAGGTCTTTGTGTATTTAGTTTAGGCTTTTTTAAGTCGATGAATTCTAAAATATTCATACTAAAAACAAATGATGACAGAAAACATGATACCTAACAGTTGATGCATTATATCGATGGTGACCATTTACTAATAGACGGACCAATCTGCTCAGTTCTCTAACCTATATCAAATTTGCTATGACTGATAAATAATGGTACTATAAAAATTGGTGATATTTGGTTACGCCTGGAACTATGAAATAGCACAGTCAAGACTGAATATATACTTGTTGATAGTATTCTCACAGGCGTTATAACTAATTTATTTATTTCGATAACATTTTAGGTAGGTACCTAGCTACAACATTGATGAGTGATAACACTCAGTTTGCCACCCGTGTTGCCAAATTGATTAAAATAATAATATTTTGTCTTTATATCTGCTTTGTATGGGTGCCTATTTATGGAATATCTATTGGAATACAATTAAATAATTATTTATTAAAGTTGTTACAAAGAATGATATAATTTTAATTGGTTGATGCACGTCACATATACATATATATCGGACGTGAATTAATTGACACAATATTGACATAAGTATATAAAAAATATTTGTATATAATCTAAATACATATGTCGAAACATTTTGATCTTACATTTACATTTTACTTATAATAATACATATAAGGAAACATTTACTAAAAATGAATTAACAAAGGAATTGTTATAATAATATTTTGTAATTTTATAACTATTGCTATTATTATTAATTATTATACGTCATCGTACGCCCATGTGGTATGTTACACGGGAACATATCATCGTACTTGTAACATTTCTTCACCTGTAATTATTAAAATAAATGAAATAATTGGCTGCGAAAGGGGACCTTTCTTAGATATTACGATTTTAGTAAAAATCATCATTTCGATAAAAGACATAACGATGAAAATTATAATGGGTTATCATATCACATTGAACATAGCCCCGGGACCACCAACACTTGTGTTTATGTTAACCTAACATGTACCATAAACATTTAGATTGACGCGTGCCTTTGCAAGTTTGCACCTGGTTAATGTCGCATGCTGACTTTGAATCGATAAGGACGTTTGTTCCAAGGGTTATGTACTAACAGTGGCGGCGGTTCTATCATTGAAGCCCAAAGGGGCCCGGCTTGCCTAATAAATCTCAAACCTACACAATGAGTGATAATGTTAATACGTTATTGGTTTTGTTTATATCAACATTTTATTATGTTTTACTATATTCTTAATTAATTATTATGGATAACAATAATAATATATACTTAAATATTACGAAGCTATGTTGCACATAGTTTCGTAAGTTAACAAAGTTATATATAAGGTCCCAACGAACATGGTGCAAAATATTTTAATATGTCAATGATAGAATAAAACCTATTAAGTACCTATATCTAGCAAAAGTATTTCATATACCTACTTCTTGATTTTCTTTATTACATTAAAAATAAATAGTGATTAATATTGCGTAACACTATCCACACTTCAAGTTTTTATACCTACTTACAGATACATTACGAAAACATTGGCCATCGACTAATTTGGAAACACCCGCACACGTCATCCACGTCTATATGCAATAAAGTATCTCATAATAAAGTATGCAATTAAAGGTACTTACGCCAATTCATGGACGTGGATGACGCGTTCGGATGTTTCCGAGTTAGCCGATGGCCAATGTTTTCGTAATGTAATTGTACGCGTAGGTACTTAGTAAATTGAACTTTTAACCAGTTGGTAGTTTGATTTTGATTTTAATTTTTCATGTTATCCTGTGTTAGTCCTTATTATTAAGATTTTATTACTAACTAGCTGTGCCCGGCCATGCGTTGCTGTGGCTACCCAACAGATGGCGCTTACCCTGTTTTTACCTGTTTTTGGGTAAAAAGCATATTTTTACCCTGTGATAGGTATATAAAAACACGCGCGTATTCGAATGCAACGTTGTGTCAAAATTTCAAAGCAATCGATGAAGAACTTTCGGAAATTTAAGATTTTGAACAAACGAACGTTTACATTTATATAGATTATTATTTATATACATATACACTAGGGTGGAGCGATTTTCTTTTTTATTTATTTTTGCTTCAGCATACCTGTTAAAATTATAGCTATTATAGGTCATAACTAAACACAATAAAACTCAATTTGCTTACGCTATGTTTAGAGGTGCCCCCATCATCATAAATTTTTGAATAATTTAACCAAATCTCATGAAATCGCAAACATTCTATAAACGCTGAACCACATCCTAAGCGATGCTTTATTAGTATAAAATAAACAAAATTGAACTTGAAACGTACGTGTTCTGATCGGTAGGTAAACGGGGTGCGGGGGAGGGGTATTTTACATTTCGCTCTCTCACACCAACGGAATGACATTTAG
The DNA here is from genome assembly GCA_914767545.1 of Sesia apiformis. Classification (NCBI taxonomy): domain Eukaryota; kingdom Metazoa; phylum Arthropoda; class Insecta; order Lepidoptera; family Sesiidae; genus Sesia; species Sesia apiformis. The sequence continues at coordinate 3,772,888 of OU611964.1, forward strand.
TCAACTCGCGCGCGTACAAGAGTTCACTTTTTTGTCGTGCACCTAAGTACTTGACGCATCGAAATATACCCCTGGGAACGAGATATTTAAAGTAAGTAATATTTTTCATCTTTATTACTCGCAGTTTTGTTCATAACTTTTGTACTATTGTTTATATTCTTTGTCTTGATTACAGAAATATGTCTCAAGTTAAAACACGACAAATGACGAGCTGTCCTGTGTTTGGTTTGCCAGAAAAGTTACCTGTTTCTCAGTTACCAACTTATAACGACGTAATGAAAAATTATCTTTTTATCAAACATGAATTAAAGCCCGATAAAACAACAAAAGAGCCAACAGTTCATGAAATATCCGAAATATTGGCTCAAGAAGTTTTAGAAATATGGCAAAAATCGTCGCTGCCAACTGTAAGTGTAAAAAGAATTCTACAATTGATTCGCTCTTATCACGACAAATACAGACGCTTAATGAAACCATATAAAGGCCGTCAAACGAACATTAAATACCAAGAAAACATTAATAAATTTATATCAGAATCCCATAGCTTGTTTGATATTTGCAGCTGCAAATGCAAAGTTATCTCGAATTGTAACTGTGTTAAAGGTAGTCGTGTTCCCAAGGAGGAAGTAAATTTCTTACTAGATCAAAGAACGAGCAGAAAAATGATGATAGGCGGTGTGGATGTGGTTGCAACTGTAAAAAATAAGAAAAAACAAGAGAGAAATGAAAAAAGTTTATCGCGTAACAGAGAGGTAAACTATTTTGATAAACCTTGTTGTTCTCGTTCTTTGACTGATAACTTGCCAAGCGAAAGCAGCAGCTCATGCGATAGTTTACTTGTGCCATCTTCTAGTCCTCAGTATGAAAACCCGGAACAGTTGAAACACAAAGCTTCGCCACCTCAAAAAAAAAAGAGACTGAATTTACCATCTTTAGCCCTTGCCTGTGATCGTACTGGAGTTTCGGATAGAGCCGCTGCCATTATAGCTTCTTCTGTCTTAAAGGATGTTGGCATTATTTCATCTAACGATCCAAGTCTTGTTATTGATCGTTCAAAGTTGCGCCGTGAACGAACTAAAGTCAGATCAACTTTACAAGAATCTGACTGCAAGAAAATTATTCGTGGTATGTATTTTGATGGGAGAAAAGATAAAACTTTGATTCGTATTGAGAAAGAAGGGAAATTTTACAGAAAACGGGTCATAGAAGATCATTATGTGATATTATCGGAACCAGGAAGCAACTATTTTGGGCACGTCACGTGTGAGTCGGCAACTGCTAAAGGTATAAAAGATACTATGATAAATCACTTGAAATCTAAGTCCGTAAAACTGAGTGAAATAGCTGTAATTGGCTGCGATGGAACAGTGGTGAATACAGGTTTCAAAGGTGGTGTTATTCGTCTGATGGAAGAAGAACTAAACAGACCATTGCAGTGGTTTATTTGCCAATTACATTCTAACGAATTACCACTGCGACATTTGTTGTTACATTTAGATGGCAAAACTACAGGGCCCAAATGCTTTTCCGGTGCCATCGGATCTCAACTACAAAATTGTCATACAATGCCGATAGTCAAATTCACCGTTATACCCACAATATTATCTGCAATTACAAAGAGAGACCTGAGTACCGACCAAAAATATCTTTATGATGTAATGACTGCTATCAGTACTGGTATATTTCCTTCTGATTTAGCTAATATGGAAATTGGACAACTTAACCATTCCAGATGGCTAACAACAGCTAATCGAATTTTAAGGTTGTATGCCACTAAAACTGACCCAGAAGAAAAGTTAGTAGTATTAGCCACGTACGTGATGAGGGTTTATGGACCGATGTGGTTTACAATAAAATCTAATTCTTCGTGCATTAACGGAGCCAAGCACCTATGGCAAACTATTAGTCTTAGTCGCTATTTGAACGCAAATATGAAGACAATTATTGACAAAGTAATCCAGCGAAATGGATATTTCGGTCACCCAGAAAATCTTCTTCTTGCCATGCTTGGCGATGACAGAGAGGTTATAAGGGATCTTGCATACCGAAGAATTATAAAAATTAGATCAGAGAATGTTCGAGGGCTTCGAAAGTTTAAGGTGCCTGCATTTAATTTCGATGCAAAAGATTATACGGACATTATTATGTGGCGAGATTTTGAGATAACGGAACCACCTCTTACTTTAAATATGTCCGATGAAATCTTGAAAGACATAGTCAAAAATGGTCTCGGCATGTGTCAGAATATTATTGATTTTCCATGCCACATCCAAGCCGTAGAACGCTGCATCAAGTTGGTGACAGAAGCATCAAATGCAGTTTGTGGGGAAAATAAACGAGATGGTTTCATTAGGGCAAGATTACTTTCGCGTAAACGAATGCCTAGTTTCAATACAAAAAAACAATTTGATATTTAAATATGTTTTTTTAATGTTTCTAATTAATTTTTACAATAAATGAAAAAAAGAGAAAAAAAAGTTTTTTTTTTCAATATTCAGCTGTTCTGGGGCACCTCTAAACGTTATGACTGGTGGGTGAAATTTTGTGCTTTTGTTTTATATATTACAAGACAACTTTTTATCGCTATGCCGTTGAAATAAAAAGAATTTTTCAAAACTCCATACATTATCACTCCACCCTAATATACACACATACTAAATAACATATTAGAATATTTTATACTATTTTTGCAGGACCTTACATGTTGCAACATTTTTCAATTCAAATAAGTCCGCATTTAAATACACCTTTAATTAAAAAAAGCCTTTATAATGAGGAATGTTCTAAAGAGCTGTTGAATTTGATGCCAACTTCGGGTTTTTACCATCGCACCGCTCGTCACCGTCGTGCGTTTCATCCACATTTGCTCGACTCAGAGTCCGCTGCGTACAATGTGGTCGAAAAGACACTTTATACCGCGAACCCGAAAGTTGTGGAATAAACTGCCAGCTGAGGTATTTTATCGTTATATCGATAAAATACCCCATATCGTTACTCTACGACATGGGGCTCTTCAAAAGAGCTGTGAACAGGTTTCTGCAAGGTCGGCAGCGCACCCGCAAGCCCCCTGGTGTTGCGGGTGTCGATGGGCGGCAGTGACCACTTATCATCATGTGGCCCGACCGATCGTCTGTCATTCATTCTATAAAGAAAACAGAAAATAAACATAAGTAGCTTATGTTATGTAATAAAAACAACAGCACAATGATGCAACGACGCTATGCTTGTTAACAATAAAAACGCATTTTCTGTTGTCCCCACAATAATATGGTACAATTAAACTGTTATTTACTTGGGCGTTGTTTTCCGAGGACACATTACTTTTGTGGTCGGAGAAATGCCCTCCAGCGCGGTTTATCTTTATGTAGGTACCCCCAGACGGCAATGCTTTAAATTTCCTTTTGTTTTAAATGCGCTCCGGAAATTACATGTACAGTCGACTGGGTAATGAATTAGGATGTCTATTACAGTATTTGTAGTCTATTTATGACGTTATCTGGGCAAAGGAACTTTAATATGTATATGAAATTATTGACTGACTAAAATTTCATTGTTTCAAGATTATGTTTAAATAGAAACTTGTTTTAATATCTAAATATGAAGCATTAAAATTATGTTTGTTCTCTTCATCGGAATACACATAGGTACATTGGATGCCACTTATCATTTTACTTAATATTATATGTAACTCTAATGTGTTAATTCGTATTGTTTTTTTTTTATAGAAAATAAGGCGACAGACGAGCATACAGTCCGCCTGATGGTAAGTGGAGACTGTCGTCCATAGACATCCGCGATACATGCCAACATCAGTCCCGAATCACAAACGTTGGCACACCCCCGAATGCGCTGCCTGCCTTTGCTGATTAAGGAATGGATTAGGAAAATGAGGAGGAATAGGATGAGATGGGAATGGGCTCTGGCATATCTCACTCACTATCGAAACACGTACGTACATTGGGGAAATACGATAAAGTGGGAAATGCAGTACATTTCAAGGTAGTCTTATGTGAGAGAGGGGTAACGTGGCCAGTCGAGTGTGTCCAGTGCCTGTGGGAATGTAGCATGCACTCTTCCCCCACAACGAGTAAGTGTAAGAGTACAAGTGTCAGAATATGTTAATGAATTTAATGATACCTATTACCCTACTACTGAAGTTACATGAACTATATTTTTCTACACATGTATTTCAAAAAGTAATTTTTTAATAAATAAAAGATTACGTAAAAGCAATTGTTACAAATAAACACGACTTACCATCTAACAATTGTTGGCTCCATATTGTTAAAATATAAATTACCGAAACAAAAAAAAATAACGTGTGCGGTCAGGGGACTCCCGTTCCTCACGCATTTTTTTAAACTCGGAATGTAATTCGAAATAAAATCTAAATCAATAAATCAACAAAAAGTTTCATTAAATATATTGCGCACATGCCCAGCTGCTGCGGCTCACAGCCTGCTCACAGAGAGAAAGAGAAAGGCGTTTGGACGGGGTAAAAATCTTACGTGATGTTACATTTTCTCTCGAATCACACTTACCGCAAGCCGCGTAAAGGAACTTCGTTCCAAAACAGATCAAGCGAGAAACTCATTATTTTTGCTATTTTTTTTTGGGATAAGTGAAATGTTAAAAGTTTGTTAGCGGCAACATTCATATTGTCAAAGCCAAAACATTATACCACGGATATAACAAAATTAAAGACTATCCTTAGCTTTAACGTGAATATTATGCTGTGGTAATACAATGTGTTTTTAATTTTATAATGTACATACTTTTTTTAAATAATCACAGTATACGTATTGAGATAGTACACTTTATTATCTTACCGCTAGTTTACTGTAACATACATTCATAGATGTAATATGTTTTGCTAACAGCAAAGTTCATCATAAATCATAAGCTACGAGTAGAAAGAATCACCACTATCTGTCAAAGGGCACGCGATTTCAACAAGTCGGAGGGGCCCTTAGTCCCGACCGACATTTTTATTACGAAGTGGACTATTTATTTGTTTCAGTAGACTATGTCATGTACACACTATAGTAAATTATAAAATCATACACACTTTTTCTGTTTCGCACTGAATTTTTACATTTTGTTGTATGTCTATGGTACAATATTGCGATAACATAAAAACTAGCTTACTTCTGGCGACTTTATTCATTCATTCATTCATTCATAAATTCATTATTTTAATTAGTTTCCACCTTTATTTTAAGTTTATCTTATTTATTTTAATTAATTTCCTACAGGGCGTGCAAAGTGGCCTTAAAAGGGTGGGCCTGGCGATGCTGTCACTGTCGATACCTGTCGATGAGAAAAAGAAAGTCAGTAGCTCGTGTCTCGAGCATGATTATCATCATCATATTTTATCATCATCATCAAGCTCATTGTCGTCCTTTCTATGGAATATTAGCTGCGCCCGCGACTTCGTACGCTTGGAATTTTAGTTTTTAAACTCTAAATTGGGATATCTTTTCTTCCCGTCAGCCGATTTCGACGAAACAAAGCCTATTCGAAGCGCCAAGCTAAGCTGTGGAAACCCCATGAAAATCCGTTGAGTAGTTTTGGAGATTATCGTGTTTGAACAGACAAACAAAATTTCAAAATCGTCTTTTTGTATTCTGATACTGTTCGTTCATCGCCCCCAATCAGTTTTTGATAAATATATTCAATGTATAGACACGCTGGTTCTACAGTTTTATTATATGTATAGAAGATAGTAATCAGGCAGACGTTTAACAACATCATAATGATATCTAGAAATAATACCTACGTGGTTGAGTTTTTCGGGGAATTCTTAAGGAAACTAAACTGAAATAATTATGAAAACGATCAGAACGATTTTAGAAAAAAAACTGCATATACGTGCAATTGTAATTTATATATATATATATATATATATATATATATATATATATATGTAACTACTTTAAAAAAATAGTTTTTAAAATAGAGAACACATCAACAAATATTTTTTGGAAAATTTATACTCATTATTTAATTATAGGTGTAGTAAAAGGCGACTAAGGGATAACAAAGCGGCGACTACAAGCCCTGAGCAACTACAACACCTCTAAAAGAGTGGACTCGCCAATTTGTTTGACCAGCGTTGCGTTGTAAGGTCATACAGGAGACCCATGTCCAACAGTGGACACTGACAGGGCTGGTTGCATTGCATTCCATATAATTATAAAGGGAGACCGTGACTTTGTTTTTTTTTTATTTAACAGGTGTAAACTAAAAAAAACTAATCGATCGATTTTGTAAATTTTTCATTAAACAAATGCTACCTAAACAAGATGTACATAGGTTATGTGTAGGTTGCCTAGGAAATCGTTAGTTACCCTAACCAGCCCCTTTTTGTCCACTGTTAAACACGGGCCTACCCATGCACATTCCATGAGAGCTTTCTCTGGTGCATGAGAGACGTATGACCTTCAAACGGCACGCTGGCCAAGCGGATTGGCAAATCCACTCCATTAGAGGTGGTGTAGTTCCTCGGGGCTTGTGGTAGTGGCTTTGTTAGTCAACTTTTAAGACACCCACGGGAAGAGATGGTGTGATGCCATTCCAAAGCGTACCGATACCACACGGCCAAAGATTATTTGTAACTAACGCCCAAGGCACTAGTTGCAAATAAGAAAAAAAAATGCAGCTTTTGTTTTTTCAAAATTGTTTTCATGATCATAGCTTGGAACTTTTTCGAAGAGGCTTTTGAAAAATACTCAGCTTCCTACGTTTGCTTAAAAAAATATTTTGCGTGAGCAATCTGATTCAATTTTAAAGTCGATTAAATTTTCTGGCCAGTTCTATCTATTCCGACCTACACGACATATTTCACACACGTCACATTTGTACATTAATCACGCTCATAATTATTCATTATTCATAATCATTTTTCATCTATGTTTTGTGGAAAGGAGTTCGATTGCACAGATTATTCTCATGGTTTGTTTGCAGTGAAGCATGAATTTGAGTGTGCTAAATCTCATATTGCATTTCTCTCCCACTTTAGGTACTAGCTAGCTGTTGTGAGACAGAGACCGGAAACTTGTTCTCGTTCAAACCTGTGCCCTAAGCGACTTAGTGTCAGGAAATATCAATCTTGGAAAAGTATTGTCTGCTTTAAAGCGTGTTCGTGAAAGGTACACAAATTAATATTTTGTGCATTTGTAAGTAATTATAGGTATCTATTGCGATGATACCTCAGAGGTATCTATACTCGACTCACAATCGTGTGATTGTGAGTTGAAATCCTCCGCCACTGAGTTTCTACATCAGGACGGATTTTTTTTAAATTTTAATTTTTCGGTGGTGGGTGAAAACATAATGAGGAAACCCGCATCTTTCTTAAATAAAAATAATAATTTGTAGTTTGTGATCTACCAATCCGCCCTGGACCCGCGTGGTGCATTATGGCCCAAAACCCCCCAGTGAATCACTTGGGGAGGCCTGTGCCCTGCAGTGGGACGTTATAGGCTGATTCAATGGACAACTAAATTGTAAGAATGTGGTAGGAGCTATTATTTATCGTATATTATAGTTAAGTACCTGTTTGTATGGTATGTATACAGGTAATTAGGTATGTATATTATATGTGTGTATGTATGTATAGTATGTATATATATATCCATGTATGTAAATGTTTATTTATATTATAGTATTTAATTAACATGCGTCAGTATTAACTATAGTTTTATTGAATCTTACCTATCATTGCATCTACCGCGCCATCTCTGCATAGGCCAAAGGTTGACGGGGGAGATAATGCTTCTAAGCATTAAGTCCGCCTTTTGTCACTGTGCAATAAAGAATAAATTCTTATTGTCGCTCATGAGCGACATGTTCATGAACATCTATCAAAAACAACAGATATTGGTTCATCATTGGTTAATCTCAATATTATTGGATATAAATAGAATCAGAAAATAGATATTGTCCAATAGAAAACTTCATAATAGATAAGTTGATATCCACCTATCTAGTAGATCTACTTAAGTATAGACATAGGTGGATATAGATAATAGAAACGTAGATATGGATTAGTAATAGAGAAGTAACAGACAGTAGAATTTTCTTAATTACTTTAATATTTTTAGTGGGTTAAGATAACATCTTTCTGTGATAAGCTTTTTGTACTAATTGTATCAGAAAGACATGAAGAGATAAAAGATACTGAAAAATTAATATTTGTGTTGTCTGTTTGTATATTACCTATGTTATTTCCAAGACATTTATAAATTGTAAAACACTGCTGGGAAATATGGCTGTTCGATTGAAATGTGCTCTGTGGCTTTTCTCATGGACTTGTATTTATATAAATGTGAAATGTGTTTTAACTTTCCATAATGTATGTATTTATACCTTTTATATAATTAAATTTAAATGATATGTTCGTGTCATTTAGTAATCTATTTTTTCTAAATTTTATCCGTTTTTGTACCTACTGCATCATCACTGTATAGCCCAAAGGGTAACTGGAAGACATTGACTTATTAACCCTAAAGTTCAAAACTCTCTATAGTCACGAAATTTCTTTCATTTGTTTTTGCAAACCAAATGAAAGTTAATTATCTTTCATTTTATACTTTACCTAATCTCCTGTCGGAATGTCTACGCTTATAGGATGACTCCAAAGTATGTTACAGTTACAGAACTAAGTAAGATATGTGATATATTATTTTTTCTAAATAGAGTAAAGTTGCTTCAATCGTAAAAGTATTTAACTTTTACGATTGAAGCAACTCCGTGATTTTTATGTTCCCGCAATCCTATCTATGATGGTACATCTACGATTTTTGTTAACTCCGGACGTTTTGTTCGTCAATTTTGTACTAGATCAGTCGTCCATTTGATACTAGCTCTACCTACTGATGCTGGTACCAGGGCCGGCGGATAATGTGGGTAAAGAGTGGGTAGAGCCTACCCGCTCTACCCACTCGGAATTTTCCGAATGGGTAAAGTATCCACTCGGATTTTGACGAAAAGTTACTGACGTCACTAGACATGGGGGTTTCCTCGACGCTCGAATAATCCATGTCTAGACGCATTTTCTTTCTTTGTATCTTATTTTACTTAAAATTATATCCCGGCCTCATTGTTATTTAGAGCCATTGTTTAATATAAGCTAATGTACGGTACTTACTTATTGTTAGGGATATCTATCGAGTCCCAATGGACAACTGTGCAGAATTAAAATCTAACAAGGGACTGTCCTCCCTCCCGGCCAACTATCCACTCGGGCCTAACGTTTAGGCCGTAGCCTAACGGCCTACGGGCCTATGGTGCGATTTGTCCTGTTTACAAAATATATTATGTCGATTTAATGTTCAAGTTTGACAAAAAAGGGTTTGACAAGTCTCTATTTCGGTGGCTAATTAGATAGTTTGAATAATTTTATCGAGTCAAACGAGATTAAGGTACATTACTCCATATTACATTATTGTACTCCAATAATAGTGACCAAAGATTCAATATTCTTTAACGATGAGGGGGAGAGTGCACGCTGCAATCCAACAGCCGTTGGCCGCACTCGCCTGGCCACGTTACCCCTCTCTCACAGAAGACTACCTTGAAATGTACCTACTGCATTTTCAACTTTATCTTATTTCCCTAAAGTACATACGTGTTTCGGTAGTGAGTGAGATGTGTTAGAGCTCATTCCCATCCTATCCCTCCCCATTTTCCCAATCCATTCTCCAAATCCATTCCTATATCTGCAAAGATAGGCAGCGCATCCGGGGACGTGCCAACGTTTGTCATTTTGGACTAATGTTGGTATGTATCGCGAATGTCTATGGGCTACAGTATTCACTTACCATCAGGTGGACTGTATGCTCGTCTGCCGCCTTCGTCCATAAAAAAAAACAGTAAATTTACAATGTGTTTCTGAGTTTCTGTGTGGCACATTGTGCTCAGTTTACTAGTCTGTTTTAAGATAAGTATGAAACATAATTTAACACTGCATCATTTATACCGCAATGTAAAGTTACACTGCTCTGCAGCAGAGTAGATGACGGCATAGGCACAACCACATGCATAGAGCTACACGAATTGCGAAACTCATTGGTCGATAAATGCGGCAATTATTGTCGCAATATAATGTGGTCGGGACTTAAGCAGGTGAAGTCGCGTGAAAATTACATAATTATGTCACTATGACGAATACTTTGTGAACTGCTAAACTTCTCTAAAAATCTATTTTATTTTTCAAGGCTAACACATAAGTGACACATTTACATGTTAAATAAGACTTATGCAAAGCGACAATGGCGAGTTCCAAGGCTAGTTATCAACCACACGCTAAATTAGTTTGTCATCAAAAGAATAATTTAGCACGGCAATATAATTTGTGTATCAAGTGTAAAACTGAGACTCCACTAGTCGTGGCCTGGGCGCGAACCATAGAAATGTAAATGATAAGGAAATAATTATATCTAAGTAAGTAAATCATTCTCTATTTTTTTTTTAATAACGCCACACTCAATGGGCCGCACTAGGATTTCCTGTGTCGTGGGTCTAGAGACACATACAAAGACAGAGACAAACACACACCTAGACCCGAACATACATTCGTCTTTTTTTTAATCAAATGTTTGTCCGACCGGGAATCGAACTCGGGACCTTTTGCACGGCAAGCAGGGTCACTACCAACTGCGCCAATCGGTCGGTCAAATTATATTTACATTTCTATGGCGCGAACGGTTGCATTGAGACGGGTCGGGCGTGTCCGAATGGAGATGAAAAATGGATGTACCGAAAATGTATGATCGAACAGAAGGGATCATCCGCATTTCCTTCTCACTACCTACAGTGCAATCATTAAGACACTTTATATCGCGAATGAACTGCCACCTGAGGTTTTTCCGCTATGCTGTAACATGGGGCTCTTCAAGAGAGCTGTGAACAGAATTCTGACAGGTTAGGAGCATATATGCCCTTTGGTGTTGCATGTTTCCATGGGCGGCGGTGACCACTTACCACCACGTGAGCCGCCCGCTCGTGTGCCATCTCTTCTCTAAAAAAAGGAAAAAAATCCGAATGTGTGTGGTGCAGAAATGCTAGGCGTCTTGCATGTTCCGGGTGGGTGCGTAGTATGTTTAGAGCGATTATTACGAGCCATTGCGAACGAGCGCTTCTAACGGTATTGTTTTTTTATCAACCCTGTGTTTATCTACTGCCGGACGTTATAAGCCCTATAGGCTAAGGTGGACCACGATGTTCGGTCATTCGCCTTTCCCATTCAGCCGCCATCCTCCACCGCTTTCAGGTCATCGGGGTTAACCGGGGGGGATGTCGTACGTTGCACTTACTTATACGCAGTTTTTAGCAAACTTACACAAAATCTATAGTTTTACTGGCCTGGAGAAATACAAACATTTCACCTCCAGACTAAAGTGCAAATTGCGACTCGCCCTGAGATTGTCTGATTGTCTCTAATGGAGAGACAACATGAAAAGCGAGACAATGCTTTGTCTACACTTAAAGATGTGTATAGTCCGTTCCAATCCAATGTGCCGAAAACAAAAATCAATGAAATATCTCAACATTTAACTTCAAGTCCAGGGCAAAGTTGCAGTTTCCATGCATCAAATTATGTATTATGAAAACAAATATTACCTGACAATTTCATTTAATTCCGTGTCAGTTACCTTAGGTCACCGTGTTTGTTTACATTTTGCACAAATTGGGTTAGAACGACGTATAGTAGAGTTCAAAGGATGGTGACCACGCGATAACGGCTCTAAACTAGAGAGCACGATCTGTTGATTACCGTTTTTATGTGATCGTGTGACAACCGAAATTTGCCATTTTATTACAAGATGTGGTTGAGATTTACAGCAAACATGTTTCTCCTACAGTGGTGCTATTCTAACGTTTGATATGGTGCGTTATAGAGCGCTTAGTTCCTACAGAAGAAGTTGTTACAAATCAGTCGAGAGTTTTATCAAGTGTCAGATGCCAATGTAATGGCGTCACCAAATGCAAGTGAAGTGCTTCAATTCTTTTTAAAACCTGCAAATACTATTCTCGAAGAGATTACAATAATAAAAGTACAGAATTTAATGATTGTCTTTTTTCGCGCCCTTCAGAAAGGGCGCTAGGTCAGCATAATGACGAATGACAGACAAGCGCGCAAATCAGTTCTCAAATTAGTGTTTGCGGTGTGTATAAATAATTTGATGTTACAGTCACTCGAATATGTAATTGAGACGGTCTTAGCCTAGTGATTGTGTCTTGAGTGATCCATAATGAATTAAAGTAAACAGTTAAACAATCGATTATCGTCATAAATGCTAATTTTTTGGACCGAGCACTTGAACAAACCGCAAATGGCCGCGGTGGTTAAAAGAAGGAAAACCCCCGGGTGGGGCTTCTTCCTAGACCTAATTGCAATGGTAAGTGATACAAAATTATTATTTACTCATTTGTGTCCCTAGTCCAATTATTGTCTTTCGGACTGATGGGTAGCATGTATCGCGGATGTCCATGGACGACGGCATTCACTTACCACCAGGCGAGCCATCTGCTCCTCCGCCGCCTTCGATGTATGAAAAAAAATTGAACGTATCACATGGAGTTATGTACTGAACTGTTCTGATTGTACACCACTGTACTGAATATTTGATGATCACGGTCATTTCGCCTAAAGTGATCTATAGCGGAGAGGCAGTTTTTATCGACTATTGCTCGTTGTATTTACTGTTGGAGATAGTCGCCTATTGAATAAAATGTTAAATGAGGTGCAGAGTCGTTTTTATTTCTTCGAACGCGCGAATAGCCGATACTACATGTAGTTGTGTATGTTAGCATGATGTTAGCATATTCACATATGCAAGATACGTCCAGCGTCCGAGACGTTTAATATACTTCGTTTTATCTGTGTAACATTTTCTCGACAATTTATTTGCATTGTAATAATTCGTTATCACAGGAAGATGTCCATTATACACATTAGTACTTTGAACAATGTAGTCATTGATAAGTAATTTAAAAGTACACAAGTAATAAATAAAATCTAGACTACAGTGTGATAAAAACATAATTTATAAGATTCAGAATTGTGAAGTGGAAAGAGGCTGCTAGTGTCCTCCATATTAGATTTTTCTTTATAGAAAGAGGTTGACGGACGAGTAGGTAGTCCACCTGACGGTAAGTGGATACTGTCGCCGACGTCCGCGACTCATAAAATATCAGTTCATAATCATTGACGCAGTCCCGGATGCCTAGAAATGGATTTAGAAAAAGGATTGAGAAAATGGGTAGGAAAGGATAAGATGGTATAGGAATGAATGGACTCTAGCATGTCTTACTCACTACCGAAACACGTACGTACATTGGGTAAATGGAAAATGCAGTACATTTCAAGGTAGTCTTCTGTGAGAGAGGGGTAACGTGGCCAGTCGAACGCGCCCAGCGGCTGTGGGAATGCAGCGTGCACTTTCTCCCAACTTCGCATTTTCCCCATTTTCACAACCCTTTCTCCAGATCCATTTCTATATCTCCAAAGGTAGGCAGCGCATCCGAGGGCGTGCCAACGTTTGTCATTTTGGACTAATGTTGGCATGTATCGCGGATGTCTATGGGCGCGACAGTATACACTTACCATCAGGTGGACTGTATGCTCGTCCGCCGCCTTCGTCCATAAAAAAAATATAAATAAATATCCATAAAAATGTTGTTGTTATTAGTTACCATTAAGGCGATTGATATCATCAAAATCCCATTTATTTGTAGTAACATACATAATATACTTTTAATTTAAAAGGAAAACCACTCAACAAGTCGAGTTTGTTATAGGCGCCCAGCAAATTTTTCTCACTGAAAAGAGAGTTTACCGCTTTAGCGCTCAGCGCTTCAGCGGAACATTAACGATAAAAGCTTAGGTCAAATCAAAAGAAGGAAGATATACCGCGCGAAGATACTCACTTACCGCGTGTGGTTCTACAAAACCGAGTCCAACGGACCTGCTTCGTTTAGTCACCCATAGAACAGCGACTTGCTTACACCTGATGCACTGTGAACACAGTTTTGTAGTTTAAAAATACATTTAAAAATCCCTTTCTGTGCATTTATTCAGTGCACAAATCACTCAAGGAGCAAAAACAACACAGACGCATGGAATCACTTTTCCTTCAGTGTAAGTACACTAAACAGTAATAATTTCTAGAAGTTTTTTAAATTATTAGTTTACATTCGGCCATTAATGAGTGAGCGAGATAAAACTATACGAAATATGTGCGAGCGACACGTTTAGCTTGTCTCGCTCTTGCTACTGTCCAAGCTCATCGCTCTATCTCTGTCGATGCCATCTAACGTGACTTCATTTATAGCTGTATGTACGAGTTTGTGTGCATGTAGCTGTGCACTTATACCTATTTTCAGTTGACGCAATGTAAGAACATTCTGTACCCTTTTGCTTTGATCTAAGGACAAAAGTGCCTTTGTTACCTGAGCAACGCGTGTTATTTTTGCGTTTGTGTAAATATCTTCTTACGCATATGCATATGCTTCATACGCACGGGCGGCAAGATAGGGTACGTAGGATTTTTTGTACAGGGAGTGTAAGTCAGAGGAGAAGCGAAACAATAGTTGAAACTTTGAGCCTCGGAGCTTTTTATTCTGTGCTATAACATTGCGTTCCTTAAAAAAAAATAACATTTACCACTGTAGAGACAGCGATGTGTATTCTCAAATGAATGGGATCTAAACAGTTATACTATAGAATTATTAGAGAAATTCTTGTACTGAATGTACGTATTTGTTACTTCCTAAACAGCGTGCACTATTTTTGTGCTTGTGAGAATAACACCCAGGCCTGAAGCTACAATAAAATTGTACAATAATGTCAGTGTACAATATTATTGAATCGCACCTTGCACTCAAACGAGTTTTTCAATACACACGACTTCTGAAGCGATGCCTACTTTTCCTAATCACATTTCCCTGTCTCAGATTGTCTGGAAGTGATTGCACAATTGCAATAAGATAGTCTACTGTTTTGTGTTGATTTGTAGTTATGTGTGAAAATTTCTTTGTAAATACAAACAATAAAGATAATAATAATTATTATTAATCAATATTAATCCGTATAATTACACATAATAAATTGTCCAAGGGGCCTTCAAAGTGAAAGTAGTACAATAAAATGACAAGTAAAAAATTACTATACGTGTGTGTATAATTACAATTATAGATAGAGAACCGTGAAGTGAAATAAGAGAAGGTAGCTTGTGTAATTTTTAAAAATGAAACAATAAACTGTATTTGAATTCCCACGTAAAATCTAGCCTTTTAAATACGGAAACCAGAGCCTCGCCTACATCTGCAGATTATGGTAATGTTTTAAGTAATTAGAGATAGAATTAACACGCACCGTCGAATGTGGTCATAAGACTAGCGGGTTATTAAGAAAGTTGAAAAAAATCCAATTAACTTATGAAAATATATGTTCATAAAATGCAATATAAAATGTTAATAATAACTACTTTTTAAATTTCTATTTATTTGGAAAGTATCTGAAACGAATGTTAATGAGTAGATTCTAATAATGTGATAAAAAAATTATAATCATCATCTAGTAATCACGAAGGGATTTCAGGCTGAAATCCACCACGTGGACTCAATGGGGATTCGTAGATACCCAGATTTTTTTAATTCTCGGGCATGAGTTTCCTTTACCGCCGAGTAAATGATAATTAAAAAAAATATATACTTCAGTAGAAACTCAGACCGGGTTTCTAAATTCTCTAAGTTCTAAGTTTTCTAAATAATTAGTTACTACATACATATTTGTTTACTGTTTACGTATGTTTACGTAACAGTTTATGTTTATGGTAAAACATATTCAGAGTATTCAGTAAACAGCTTCAAATAAATCTGCAATAAGTCTTCAATAAATCTTTCAAATCTATGTTTTCATGGCCCCAATATTTCAGTTAGCAACAGTCTCCACTTACATGAGAAATTCAATGTGTGTTGCTAGATGCATAGATGGATGGCCTGACTATTTGTGTACATATTATCAGATATTTTACGTGTATATCTACCACATACTGTGCAAATGTAATGAGGAATGTATCCCACATATATATTATTGCATAGGTATCGAAAGTATCGCATAGGTTCCGCCTACGTTCCGCTGTTTACATAACGATTGATCTGCAATAACATTAGGTAAAATGCATGAACCCTAATCTGGTAGGGGAGACGTTGATAGCTTCTAATTAAAAAAAAATCAGAACTCAGAACGTACCTACATCTGTATACATTTTAGAAATACATATACATAAACAATGTTTAAAAAAAATCTGTTTGGTATGATTTTTTTTTGCAGTGACCAACAATATCAATGAAACCATAGCATATCATCACCCTTTGTCTCTCCACTGCTGGATATAGGCCTCTCCCAAGGCTCGCCACCACACACAATCCTCGGCTCTTCTCATCCAACCACCACCTGAGTTTTTTTTAAGTCGTCGGTCCATCTGGCTGGAGGGCGTCACACACTGCGCTTCCCGGTACGTGCCCTATACTCGAGGACTCGTCTACCTCATCGTTTATCGATCCTGCGGCAAGTCGGTGACTTAGTTCTTTGGCGAATGTCTTCGTTTCGAATCCTATCCTGCAAACAAACTCCGAGCATAGCTCTCTCTCAGTAGCTCGCTGAATGACTTTGAACTTATGAATCAGGCCTACCGTTAGAGGTCACGTTTCAGCACCTTGGGTCATAACTGGCAAGTTGCACTGATTGAAGACTTTCGTCTTCAAATATTGTGGTATAGGCGACGAGTAGAGACGACGCATTTTCCCAAATGCTGCCCAGCCAAGATGAATACGTCTATCGACCCCCTAGTTGAAACTGGACTTGCCTAGTTGGATTGTTTGCCCAAGCTGAACATCATGGTCAACAACTTCGAGTGCGACACCTTCGACATCTGTCAATCCCGGAAGAACATGTTCTATTAGTTAAATATTATTAATTTATTATACTATAATTATAACAAATATTATTAGAGGTTATCAAATGATACAATCGTTTTCAATTGTCATTCAATATTTATATCATAAAATCATTGCTTCTATAGCACTTGTATACCGGTATTTACATAGTTACTTCAAATCAATTTAAATCAATCATTCATGGCTAGGCACGAACCGTTATGAAGTTATGATGCAAAAATGTTTAACGCTGTTATGTCCAGAACAAACACAGATAGACTTTTAGGTGGTCGTCGAATTCATATTTACTCGTCTAATTTCGGGATTCGTCTAATTCGTTAGTCGTCTAGATCTGGACTTGTCTTAAGTTTGAACAGTCGCCAATATCCTTTTTAATTAATGAATAGTTTTGAGAAAACCTTCGCAAGCTAGTGAAATTAAAACATAAGGATATTTTGAAAACTTCAGAAACTTAAACACAAAACTTGAAAATCGTGTTACTTGTTTGGTTTTTTAATTTGTGGGCCATATTTTCATTCATTAAAAAAGTTCGTTACAGTACAGTCGCGTTAACATAACTAAAACTATCACGTGAAGTATGTATACATCATATATTTCAGTATACTTCATGTACCTCAAGAGGTCTTCCCATTAAACTACCACATGGGGTTCTTCAAGAAAGCTGTGAATAGGATTTTGTAAGGTCGGCGGCGCGCCCGCATACCCCCTGGTGTTGCAGGTGTCCATGGGCGGCGGTAACACTTACCATCACGTGGGACCGCTTGCTCGTCCGCCCTCTTCTCTATAAAAAAAAAAAAATATATCGCATATAGTAAAAAGTAGTGTATAAAGAACGCGCCATGAACAAAAAAAATTTCGGTCATTGACATGAGATCAGCCAAGACTAGACGCAAAAGAGATTTGTATGAAATCGTCGATCACCAACCACTTTACTAGACCCCTCATATTATTGAACCGTAATATATATATGTAGTATATATATAATATATACTACATACATATTATATATGTGAAGTATATAGTAAAGATTGCAATTAAACAACTTTTAACGGTTTAAATCGCGTATATTTGACATGATTTATATCCCGACGTTTCGAACACTTTGCAGTGGACGTGGTCACGGGGTGACTAATTGATTTTATTTGTCACTTGAGTTATTAAGAAATTATTACTACAAGCTTGATTGTGAATGCGGATTATCATACATTGGGCAAACAAAGAGGAGCATCGGTATCCGGATAAAAGAACACATAGCTGACATGAAGAACAGACGCTCGACCAAGTCTGCAGTTTGTGAACATGTTCTGGACAAACCCAACCATTACATTCGATTTGATAATCCACAAATCCTCGCTAGAGAGACCCGGTACATGCCAAGAATGTTACGCGAGGCTATTGAAATCAAGAAACACCCAAATTTCAATAGAGAAAATGGTTGGCAAGTACCACCGGCTTGGGATCCAGTCATTAAATTAATTAAATCACAAGGCCAACGCCATACTGCAAGACCTCTGGACACCGTGAGCGAATACTGCGTGCATAGGGAATGTTATGATTAAAAAATTTCAGACGGTAGTTCATAAAAATTTCAGACGGTAGTAATAATTTCTTAATAACTCAAGTGACAAATAAAATCAATTAGTCACCCCGTGACCACGTCCACTGCAAAGTGTTCGAAACGTCGGGATATAAATCATGTCAAATATACGCGATTTAAACCGTTAAAAGTTGTTTAATTGCAATGTATAGTAATCGCGAAAACCTAAGAAAATATTATATAGTAAAGAATCAAATTATATTACATTATATTAATTATATTAATGTAATTTGACTTTTTTAATTGACTACTAATAGCGTCTTTGTGGAATGCCGAATTGGACTACTCCCACCACTCCCTAAATTAGATGAGCAACGAATTTGACGACCATCTAAAAATCTTTATTTTTTTTTTTTCATTTTGGTTGAGCGTTTTCTGCAGTCATCCTAAACTACACATGTCCGGTGACTCATGAAAGGCCGCTAGGATTTAGCAATAAAAAAGCTTCGAATTTTTTAATTCAAAATTTAATTGTTCCAAGGTTATGTTAAAATAGAAACGTGCTCTAACATCTTATTTTTGAGATAAAATAATGAAAATAAATATGTTATTTTTTAAGTTTTCACTGAATATCTGAGAAAATACTCGTAGAATCGACAAGAAAGTTCCTTTATACACATTTCCTTTCTTCATTTATTCTTTTCATAGGTCTCAGAGAATATTACATATTTCATAAAAATGATTTAAAGTGCCGTGTGATGTCGGCCGGCTGTAGATCCAGTGGCCATCTCTTCCTATGGGTGTCGCAAAAGGTTAATAAGGGATAACAAAGCGGTTACCACAAGCCCTGAGGAACTGCACCTCTATAAGAGTAGACTCGTCAACCCGCTTGGCTAGCGTGGCGTTTTAAGGCCATACAACCCTCGTGCACAAAGCAATGCCCACGAAGAGGCCCGTGTGCAGCAGTGGATACTGTAAGTGCTAATTGCATTTCATGAAAAAAGTTCTGTTTATTAACTACCGGGTCACCGAATCCCAGTTAATTCACACCTACTTCGACGTCAAATGTGATCAAATATAATAATATACGCCGTCGCAAACATACGTCGCCGGTCCCCTGATTACACAAATTGTTTGATTGTGAGCCCCTTATTTACACGGGACACTTGATAAGTTAAGTCTTCAGGGAATGGCGAGGTGGCCTTGTCGCAGCGTTAATTTTTTATTATTAAATATTTTTCACGTTGCCTTTTTGTTTGTACTCGTAAATTAAAATTTATAGGTGTTTTTTCTAAATTTCTTAGTTTTATAAAACGACTAGTCGAGATTCACCTAGTCGTCACTTTCAGCCATTGCTGGGCACTGGCCTCCTCTTGCACATTGTCTCGTGCACGAGGGATATATGGTATGGTCTTTAAGATGCCAAGCTAGTCAAGCAGGTTGCCGAGTCTACTCTTTTTGAGGCGGTATAGTTTCTCAGGGTTTGCAGTAACCGCTTTGATATTTGTTAGTCGCCTTTTACGACGCCCAGGGGAAGAGATGGGGTGGTGCTGAAGTGTTTAAAACGACATTAGTGTTCTGAAATTCAGACAGAATCCCCCTGTTAAACCAGTAACATATTATGGCTTACCAAATCATTATCGAATGAGAAATTTAATAATATTTACATGATTGTATTTCTAAATAAAAAATAGACCACAACGCGCGTCAACTTCCAAAATAATAACTCATTAGCGCCTTGATTAAAGGAACCCTGACCTTTACCCTCTGTCGGAGATATTTAATCCGGCGGATGAATATCCCTTCTGGTTTGACCTTTACGAGTGGTACCTGTAAGTACCTTCCCAATTTTAAAGTGGGTATACAATACAGTTAACTAACACGTACATACTACCATTTTTGATGAACTTTTGATTAAATATCTGTTACCGCTTTGATGTTTTTCTTAACAAAAACATTATCAGTTGATATAAATATATCATAATTTCCATATTTTTTGCATTACTGATTTCTAGTGATTTTTATATATAGAAATATAGGAAAATATCATTTTTAGATCAAGTCATGTGCCTATGTGAGATCACAATTCACTCATAATTGAGCGGGAGGGTGCACGCAGCAATTCAACAGTCGCTGACTGACCTCGTTACTCTTCTCTCACAGAAGACTACCTTGACTGCATTTTCCACTTTATCGTATTCCCCAATGAAGTTACGTATTTCGATAGTCAGTGTGATATGCCAGAGTGGAAATCTTTTCTCCAAATCTATTCCTACATCTTCAAAGGTAGGTAGCGCATTCAAGGCGTGCCAACGGTAATTTTTGACTGAAGTTGGCATGTACCACGGATGTCTATGGTCGACAGTATCCATTTACCACCAGGTGGACTGTATGCTCGTTTGCCACCTTCTTTCTATAAAAAAATACAATAATATTTATATTGTGTTGACATTTTTTTTACGGTTCAAAAACTAATTAGTTTGGTTGTTGACATTTTTAAAAAAAATACAATAAACTTAACGAAGTTGAAAGTTATGAAAGGTTAGCGAGCCCGAGTAAAGTAGAGTGAGAGTGAGAGAGTAGAATGAACTATTTGTGTTTTGTTCCATAAAATAAGTTCACAGCGTATTCCTAAAATGTACAAATGTATGTTACGAACTGTACGTAAATATGCTACTTTACGTTGATACAAAGATATATCGTATAAAATCAACGTTCTTGTTTGCTAAACAGTAGATATTCAGTGTGATATGATGCGTCTAAGCATTTCTACTATGAAAATGTTTTTATAGTGAGTGAGTTTGTGAACAATATTTTGAAAATTCAATTATTTAGTTCAAGAAAGTGCATTTTAACATATAGAATCAATAAATTGTGACTTTTACGAGTATCTTTAAAGGATAAAATACTTATCTTTTAAATATTTGATTCAAACAATTGCAGATAGTTAATATGTGTATTTAATACTTTAGTAGGACTATTCGGAGAAATATAATGATTTTAATAATAAAAAAATTACAGTGAAGAAATTAGAAATTACATATTTGCAAAACAGATGCGGAACATCCTTTATCAGTACAGTGGCTTTGTCTGAAAAATGGTTCCCACAAATAGCTCGAACCAGACGACAGATAAATTTTACCTGGATTTTTTAATGTACTAAAAGGGAGCTACTAGAACGTGACGTATAACTTCTATCAAAATACAAATACATTTGTATTCAATTTCTCATGATTTACTTTTAAAAATATCGAAATAAACATTGGATTTTTTTTATTGCGGCACCATTAACATGTTTTTCTGTTTATGGGACGAAGTTATCGGGAAAAAATTACAATATTGGTTCACGAAATTCAATGTAATTATGGCATAAACAGCAAAAAACAACAATAAACGTAAAAACAGTATATTTTAAGTTTTAGTTAATCCCCGTGCCAATTACAATTTAAAATAAAATCTAAGTAATTAACACGTATAAAAAATATATAAAAAAGCTATTTTTATATTTAACGTTATAGCAAGCTGGTTCTTCCAAATCTAGTATTATTTTATTACAAGTGTTGAGTTTGTAAATTGACTTCATTGAAAAAAATGGTGGTCTAAAGAAGCTACAGAACCTAAAAAAAAACTATTATTTTTGTCTGTACGTTTGGCTGTTGTCTGTTTGTTTGAGCATTACGTAAAAACTACTAAACGGACTTTGATCCGGTTTATACTAATGTATCTAAGTGTCCAGAAGGGAAACTGGTATACTTGTATGTGTCATCTTCATATGACACGAGGAAATTGAGTTTCAGAGGATAATTAAAAATGAATGACTTAATAGAATTACTCAAAAAGTACTTCATGGATTTTCATCCGCAAAATTCATCATGTCCGTGCTTTTATAGATGTACAAAGTCCTTTACAGCTGGGTTTTTTTTTTTATAGAGAAGAGGGCGGACGAGCAAGCGGTCTCACGTGATGGTAAGTGTTACCGCCGCCCATGGAGAGCTTTGGTTAGTCCACGCGAACGAAGCCGCAGGCAGAGTAGTATATAATATAATAAAAAGTTACAGAAACTAGAAGTTTCTCTGAATGAAGGATCCAGTTCAATCACAGTTCGGTCATTGCTCCAAACAACTACGCAGTTAAACACATACGCTTGAGCTTAGAACTGATAGGTCTGATTAATATTTTTTTTGAACAAATTTGATTAACTGTACCCGTGTGTGACTTACTCCAATAGGTTGACAACATAGGTTGTCGTCAGTGGTTCCGTTTTTCACTTTTAAAAGGAAAATTATAATTATATGAGCAATAAAAATACTGAATGGGCAGTAAATCGAGGACATTAAAATCAAAGGTAGGGTTAGGTTTCGGTTCTCTGGTAACAGTAAAGAAATAGGAGGTTGACCTTGTGAGGATATTCTTAGTAATTTTAAATAATTTATTTCATTTTTACTTTTTATTTATTTATCACGCAAATACGCGCAGTTGTTAAAACGAAATTTGCTTAAAGCGAAAATTGCTCAAGCAAAAAAAAACAATGCCGTCTTCAGTTAGTTTGTTAATAAAGTTTATGACGTGGAAAACATCGAATAAGTATTGAAAAACGCTTGTTTATTTTTATTAAAAGTTAATTAATTAAATTAAGCCTTGTTAAAAATTTAATTTAATTTTTAAAAGTTAGCAAATTATGCCTTTCGCCGTCGTGTCTTAGAACGTGATTCAAAGCATAATATATTCATTTAAAGAATAAAGAAGTGAAGTGGTTATAAACGGAACAGACATTTATTTACACGTGATGTGGTCAAGATGACCTCACTAGGCATCCCAACAGAGGCGCCTGTCCACACCATTTTGTACACATCTGCGTACCCTCAGAAAACAGTTAAGACTTCCAAGAAAAAGGTATGTTTACAATTTTTTTTACAATGTATATTGTAATCACAGTACAATGTGATATTAGTTTTATTTATTGCCAAAATATAACGTTTAATAATATGAGTGTATAGTCTCCTGAAGTCACTAAGGCTTGTCTAAGGATACCAGTCCGTTTGTCTGGTGACCCTGGTGACAATAACAAGGTACAGTTTATTAGTAGTACACAATTGTATGTTGCGTATATTAAAGTAGGTAATAATAATGTAATGGCAGCATGGCACCACCTGTTACCGTGCGTGTCGGTCGTCTTAGTCGCATCGTGTCCGTGCGGCGACTAAGGGATAAGAAAGCCCCTACCACAAGCCTTGAATAACTACATCTTCTATCTATATCTATTATATGAAAAATAATGTTTGTTTGTTCGTTCGTTCGTCTTCTATCCGTTCATAAACCATTCATCCGATTGCGATGAAAGTGCGCGGACGTTTCTGAATTAGTACTTGAAGACCACGCGAACAAAGTCGCGGGCAACAGCTAGTCACATCTATAAAAGATTGAACTCACCAATCCGTTTGGTCAGCATGGCGTTTGAAGGTCATTCATCACTAATGCATGACGAAGCCCATGTGCAGCAGTCGACGATGTAGGGTTTACAGTACTTGTAAGAATTTGACATAGGGGCCGCCTTGGGAAATCTATATTCAACAATGGCGTTGAGAATCAAAAGTTTCAAAATTACTATTTTAGAGTGCTGAGAGATAACGGACGCGGGTTATATTTAGTTGCTTATCACTAGGCGTAAATATAGTGCGATGTATGTAGTATTAACCTGTAAGGTCTCATTGCTGGACACTGGCCTTTACTGGGGGTTTCGGGCTATAATCCACCACACGGGCCTACACTATACTACATTTTTTTTTATTTATCGAGCATGCGGGTTTTCTCGCTATGTTATCTATCACCGCCGCGTTAGTGATTTTTTTTTTTAAAACCGGTACCTAAGTAGATATTCAGTGGTACAAATGTGAGTCGAGTATAGATACCAATAAGGCTATCAGCGCTCTCAAATCGCACGAGCGGTGATAGTGCTATGTAGCGGTTTAAATTCTACGTCATACATATATGTATATATATATTACAATATATTTGCTTTGATTTATATTTTAAACCACCTGGATATCGATAACATAGTCGTATGTCAAATATTTTCGAATTACATTTGTGACGTCTTTGTGACGTCAATTGTGAAATACTTTTGTACTTACGATACGATATCAGCTTATAGCGTCCCACAGCAGGGCACAGCTTTTTTTTTCGGAATGGCTAAATTCTTGTGGCTCTAATTACCTATCAAGAGTCAACAGACATGTATGGTTTAGAGCAGTGATTCCCAAACTTATTTCGGTCATGGACCCCTTACCATAACAAAAACTTAACTATGAACCCCCAAGTGAATTAACTTTTATGATATAATAAAACCTACTAAAAATACTTTATTCTGTCCTCTCTGACGAGACAATTGCACGTAGGTAGGTAGGTGGCACGGAGTTAGGGGTCCATACGGACCATATGGTCCACTTTGGGAATGACTGGTTTAGAGCGACCGCAGAAGGCCAGGAGCAAAAAGTGTATGCAGCAACGACCCGGGGCTCCCCCGCTGGTAGACCGGCGGAAGGAACGACCTCGGCTTCGGGCGTTGCTTTGGGAGGGCACCGCGGGAAACAAGGCACAAGCCTACCCTAGTAATCGCTAGGGAGTTTCGGGCCATAATCCATTATGGCCATAGCCATAATCCAAACGAGCCCAGTGCGGATTGATGGATATAATATTCGAGCATGCGTATTTTTCCTCACCGTCGACCAGATGATAATTTTCCATCTAGTTGTTGGCATGTATTGCGGATGTCTATCGACGACAGTATCCGCTTACCACCAGGTGGGCTGTATACTCGTCTGCCGCCTTTATTCTATAAAAAATATCGACGTACATAAACGATACCGGACGCTATAAAGACAGACAAACAGAAGGAACATTTTGAAAAAAACATTTTTGATTGATTAATTACAATTTTGCTGCCCGGGAAAATAAAACCATTTACATTAATATCGAGATGATAATAAAATATGATGATCGTATGATTATGTATGATCGTGGTTTTTGTAGTGTTGAATTAGAAAATTCATGAATATTTATAATTTAATACTGAATCTTTAATCTTAATGATTAAAATTATTCTTTATTAATATATATTCAATGTACATATATTTTTCAGTAAAAGATATTTATCTTTTTTTATAATTTATCTTTTTACAGTCCGCTTAAAGGTAAGCCTTTACCTTTTCCATGGCATCCATTTAATTTCATCTCATATAATCCGACCTCCATCCCATTCGACAAGTCGACAATCGGAGGTTTGAAAAACAGATTTGACAAATTAGTTTGATAAATCGATTTTACAATTATGGATATATTACTGATTATATCGATCATACGGTTGGGATAAAAGACCTATAAATTTTAAAAATCGCTTCTAATCAGCCTAGTAGATTCCGAGATTAGCTCAAACCAACAGATACACGAGTTTCTCCCAATATAGGTACTAACTTTTAAAAATAAAAGAGTGATTTGCTTTACGATTTGATAATTCCAATATATATTTTTTTTTATTTACGGATTGTAGTCGACAGACGAGCATACAGTTCACCTGGTGGTAAATGGAAACTATCGCCCATGGACATTCGCGATGCACGCCAACATCAGTCCAAAATGACAAACTAAGATATAGGAGTGGATTTGGAGAAAGAGTTAGGGAAATGGGAAGGGGCGTATCTTATTCACTACCGAATACATTGGGGACGTTTGAAATGCAGTACATTTCAACGTTGTCTCCTGTGGGAGAGCGGTAACGTAGCCAGTCGAGTGCACCTAGCGACTGTGGGACTGCAGCGTGTACCGCTCCCCTCATAATCTCAGTAGTACATACTTATAGATTTTTAATTTCTAAGCATTGTAATAATGAGACAGGGACAGGCTGAAAACGCTTACACAACAGCGCTGTGTAGGCGACTACTCACAACATACGTTGAGCTTGCAATATTTTTGCTTACCGTGTTGCACCTATATATTTTCCTTTCTTTATATACCGTTGCATTTTTTAAGTTTTAAAGATATCATTTATTTACATATTAAATAGAAAACAGATTCACGATACCAGTGTTAGAGAAAGTTAAAAAATAACGTCTTTTCCTCTAAAACAGTGTATTAGCAACGAACGGTATTAATTGTAATGTCATACAATGCAATGCAACCGTTGTTTAGTGTTCACTGCTGGCCACGGGCTCATGAACATTGATGAACCCCCACGGGGGTGGGGGTTGTGTTATTCTATAGCCGGCCAACACCACAGGCCACCCGACATCCCACGACACCCGACACCCCACGGCACCTGACACCCCACGGCACTGTAATGTCATACAGAATAATTAATCTTGTAACCTTGACATACTATAAAATCTAATTTTTAATACGTCAGTACTTACTATGAAGTACGGTCACGCGAGCCTGTAAAAGTTCTTACCTACCCATTTGAAATGAAGGGACAGGATAAATGAATAAATAAAAAGTTTGTACTGAAGCTTAGATTGGATTCATTGTAACTATCCATTTTATTTTTTTCCTCTGTTTCAAATTGAGAAGCCGCCTATTATTTTTGTATTGCGTTAAAATGCTAGGTAGTATTTTATATAATGTAAAGGATACTTACGTTATATATTTACAAAATAAAATAGATTAAAATCCATTTTCTTCTTTTCTATCACACTCGATTTTGCTGGTATTGAGCATTATGACTCTCGTCGTAAATTTAATAATAATTAAGTTTCAGAACTATCACCTGACTACGCAAAAGTTTCTAATAAGTTTTATCTTCTGCAGCTGTGTTGATAGTTACGCTTCCAAAAATATCTCGCTAAACGATCCTACTTGTAAAATGAGATTTAAAGCATATATTTATGTGCGAATATAGAACGTGTCATTGAAATAACGCAAATACAGAAAATAGGTTGTTCAGTATCAAAAGTAGAAACGATTAGTATAGCAGTTTTTATAATAGGCTTTTCTCATATGTTATTGTTTATTTCTAAAGCGCGCCCCACGAGCAGAAAGAACATCGGTCATTGACATGAGGTCAGTCAAGACTGCACGGTAAAGACATTTGTATGAAATCGTCATTCGCCGACCACTTTACTAGACCCCTCATGTTATTGAACCTTAATATGAGAAGTCTAGTAAAGTCTAGTTACCTAGTTACAAATTTTACGAGTGCGTAATAGATTAGGTACTATTCGTAAGCAAATTATTCGTATTTTTATTCGCGAATAATGTTGTTTTGTTATTCAAAACATCCCTAGTACGGAAAATTGTAAAATGTCCCTTCAGGCTGCCAACGGTAATTTTTTTTATACAATATATCGTTTTCGTTCTTTCTTCGCGTTGTTGTTCGCTCTACTTCGGCAAGTGTACATTCCTTTGCGTCATTCGTACTCATCAGACGTGTCAAATTTAATGAATAAACTGTAACGAGATCCCAAATGGTTGTACGCACGCCACTTAACCATACCACACACAGTCATGTCGGCTCATTAATATCTGTGTGTTTAAAGTTCTCTCCGCGATCTGTTTTACTTAAGGCCCGTTCAGATATAACCGATATTCGCTGCCGCCTGCGGCAACGATATTTGCGTAGATATATACGCGATAATTCCTTTGCTCAGACATAGGCGATATTAGCTAATATCGTATAACACTTCGGATTGCGATATACCGCATATAGTGATCTAGGCCTAGTGTTAACAGTATCGCTTACCCAAGTGGTAAAACGGGTGCATAGGCAATATCCGCTCCCGCTGCGCGCTTGCGAATTCTTGCGTTACGCTGACATTATTGTTACCGCAGGCGGCAGCGAATATCGCTTATATCTGAACAGGCCTTTAGGGTAACTTTTTAGTGTTTTTTTATATGATGAGGTAACTCGTCTATGCGGTCAAAGTGATAGTAAGTGGTTACCGCCGCTCATGGACACCTTTACCATCAAAATGTATATGGGCGCGCTGCCAGCCTTGCAGAATCCTATCCACAACTTTACGGAAATACCTCTTTGAGCAATTCATTCCATAATCTACGGGTTAGCGTTTTAAAACTATTGGAACACACAGTACGCCACCGTTTAGTATGTTTTTTTTTTAATTGAAAGTAGAAGGTATGAATCGCGAATATCGCCAAGTTAATATCTGGGAAATTAATTTAATTTGCTTTTGCCTTGACATGTGTAGAACTGAATAATTTGACATTTAATTTAATTGTATTGTATTGTATACGAGGCCAAAAATCAATTTATTGTTTCGCAAAATATTCTCCGTGAGCGTCGATACAATTTTTCATACGAATAAACCAATTTCCATAACATTTATTCCACTCCATGCTCCCATATTTCATGCTCTTCGACAGCCCCTTCTGGCGATGAAAATCGTTGACCGCGTAATTGGTTCTTAATTTTTGGAAACAAGAAGAAGTCACAAGGTGCTAAGTCGGGACTATATGGGGGATGGCTCATGAGTTTTACGTGTTTCGCCTTCAAAAAGTCTTTTGTCTGTTTGGCCGTGTGAGAGCTGGCATTGTCATGGTGCAAGATTATGCGGCGTTTACAGTTGTTTTTACGGAGTTCGTCAATAACTTCCGTCAAGAAAATGGTCTTGTACCAATCAGCATTCACGGTACGACGATTCTCCAAAGCAACAGTAGCCACGTGTCCAGTTTTTCTAAAAAAAGAAGCGATCATCTGCTTCGTGGCACTTTGCACACGCGCCACTTTGGTAGGGTTCGGCTCATCTTGAAAGACCCAAATGGTCGATTGGTGCTTTGTTTCGGGGTCGTAGCTGTAAATACATATATGTTTCCCCTTCGTTGAATCTGGTAAGCATGGCATTGCACCAAGTATGGAGCCTCAGCCAATTTGTGTGGAAATCCACAGACAAATCCACCGCGAGCACAGTTTTCGCATAGCCAAATGTTTATGTAAGATTGACTGTATTCTGACTCATGCCTATGCCTAAGGATGCCCGAATCTCACGTAGGTCACATGCCTGACGTTTCGATCATATGGCGCACAGCATCGATGTTTTTGTTGTTGACGTCGGTGAACGGGCGACCTTCACGAAACTCGTCACTGAGATTGACACGACTGCGCTTGGATTCTACAAACTAGCTTGTCGTCTTGCTCGGTGCTTCATCGCCAAAAGCAGTCAAATTACAACTTAAATCATAGAAAATCATACAGCCAAAATGTTCACGAATTAAGTCCATCGTAATGCAGATATGAAATTTTAAAAATGATGCCACAATGAAAAAATAAAAGACTGTTAGATGAAACAAACTTTATTCTACAGCCAAAGAGTTCCATTTTCAAATATTGTAATTACTTTTAAATATTGTTTATGTAAGTGGTCAGTTTCAGAAATTTTCAGTGTGACCTATGTATAGATATATTATAGGTATTTGCTAGATTGCTGGCGCCTCTACAAGGGGATGATACCCATAATTATAAATAGTTGTGTACATTAATGCAATAAATAAATAAATTAAACGGGACAATAAGGTCCCTTTGATCAGATAATATCAGATTCAGATTAATTTATTTTTCGTGGATAGGCCAATAGGCATACTAATATTACAAAAAAGAGAGATAATAATAACAAAAATACAAAGTCAATAATCTTAAATATATAGTACACATACATTAATCAAAGTATGTCAGAATAAAAATAATATTTATAATTATTTAAAATTAGTCAAATAGTTATCCGATTTGCGCTTTCATCCAATTATTTAACCACGCCATTTGCACAAACTGTTCTACCCACGAAATACCTCAACTGATTAATTCTGGTAAGAGGCTGTTGTACTTCTATTTGTGGTTACTTTAACGAATTTTCGCCTTCACTGAACTAAATAATTAGCTTATTTGCATCAATTGTGCACAGTCCACGAAATACTGGGTCACGACATCGCTCATTGAACTAATTAGGTCTAGTAAGAGGTTATTCACAAAGCCGAAGTGCATTCAACCACTTCTTGCGTTGAAAGTGCATTCAATGTTTTCATAATGAAAGTTGATTGCTGCAAGTTTTTATGCTGAAAATTTCTGCTGTTTTCCAGTTCAATTTTTATTTATTTTAATATTTATGTAATTACAATTTAGTTACAATTTCCAATTACAAATACCTATTTAGAATTTTGAATTTCTTTCAATTACCTATATATTTATTATTACTTTTACTATAATTTCCTCCGAGTTTTCCTTAACACTCACTATTAGAGAAAAGCGGGAACCACACAGAGATATACTCGATATTTAAAATTACTTTGGCGTTATTAATAAGTAAAAATAATAAAATAAAAATGAAAACAGTGATATAAATAATAATTAACCTATTATTTTATTTATTATTTATTTACACACTTAATTGCACATTTTCGTACAAAAGGCGAGCTTAATGCCTTGCATTCTCTGCCAGCCAAAGTGTACGTAACCTATTGCGTCACTATTTTTTTTTTATAGAGGTGACAGATGCGCGGTCGGCCCATAAGATGGTAAGTGGTCACCGTCGCCCATGGACACCTGCAGGGGCGATGTGGGAGCGCGGCCGACCTTGTAGAATCTTATTCACTGTAAATTTCTGAATTGTTTATTCGTCACCTGCCATTAGCTTTCGAGTACTATTTATAGTTAATAATATGTTATTTGTTCATAACTATTGTAGGTGTTGGTAACCTAATAAAGATAAATAAATACACTGGAAATCAATGATTAAATTAATAAAAATTAATATACATTTTTTTTATTAATTACACGTGTTAACATGTAATGAAATGAAATGATAGTGTTTTATATTAGATAGAAGGACAACGCCATCTGCTGTCAGCTTTCTTAATTACGATGTACTATGTGTCTTCAACATCTGTTAACTAAATTCTCTTTTGTAGCCTTGTTGGGTCAAATCGCGCTTAACTAATGAATAATAATTTGAAAGGCATCGATATTAACATCTAACGTCCCATTGCAAGGCTTAGACCTCCCCTAGTAATTGCAAAGGGGGTGTTACCACGCGGGCCCATACAGGTTGATGGATGTCTATGGTGTAGAATAAAAAATCTAGGGTACCTATATCCTAGATTTTTTATTCTCAGACAATACCACCAAAAGTTTACAATATTGTCTCGGAGTACGAAACACAAGACTGTGTATACCTTACTTAAAATGTGAGTAAACCAGAACCGGGAATTGATCAGAGCTGGCTGAAATCTTTCCATTCCTCTCTTGCCCCTAATAAAATGCATGTTTCCTTGAGTATGTTTCCTGATGACGTTTTCC
This sequence comes from Sesia apiformis, assembly GCA_914767545.1. Lineage (NCBI taxonomy): Eukaryota > Metazoa > Arthropoda > Insecta > Lepidoptera > Sesiidae > Sesia > Sesia apiformis. The sequence goes on from OU611964.1 coordinate 3,804,687, forward strand.
TGCACCGTCGAGGCGATGATTTTAAAAATCCGTGTCTAAGTAGAAAATCAGTTGTATAGACCAGCGTTTATTTAACTCAGCAATGACCAATCAGATTTGAAAATGAACAGCCTGCTATCACGTCTCTTTTGGTCCTTTGCTCACGTTCCTCTTTTGGAGCCGTATATTTTAAGCCGTAAAACCTTTAATACGTTTGAAAGGTATTTTAATTGCTCTTTTCAGCGATTAATCGGGCAATAAAAAGGGCAGAATCAATACCGATTCTAAAACGAAGCTTGATTTGTATCCAAGAAATTACGAGTTTTTTATAATGTATTGTTTTTAGTTAGTTAGAGACCGAAGTACGTGTAATACCTGACTAATTGTTTGTGTTAATTGACGTTATTTTTTTTTCATATGTCGAAACGTTCTAATCAAATTTTCTGAAAATAAAATAAAATCAATGCAACATCTCAACATTTAGCTTTAAATCTAGGGCAAACTTGTAATCACAATGAATTAAAATTATAGAGATGTAAACAATTATCACCTCACTTTTTAATGCCGTGTCGGTTACTACCGGCCACCATGTTTGTTTACATTTTGGATAAATCGAATTGGAATAGACATGATGCTTCAAAAACTAATGATCATTTCCTGAAGTCAGAACCAATGAATTGTGCTCATGATTCGAAGTTAATTGACATATAATGTTACATACGTATTCTTTGTAAAAATATGACTTTTGGGGCTTTGTTTTTAACAAATTTATATGAAAATTTTAGTAATAACTAAAAAAATATTGCAAAAAACATGCGTGGAATTTTCATCTTAATGGACTCAGAATTATGAACGATTTCGGGCGGTTTCGGTTGAATCCATAGTTTTCACTTCGGGAGAGGTTCGGACACTGTATATTAAATAATGATGAAATGTATATATGCAACTGCAAAGCGAACTTGGGACCTGTCGAACTGCAGCAGAACTAATAGGTCATCATCAGTGCTTGTATCCATGAAAATTTTCAAAAATTCTATATTATTATTTAATCTTTTCGCATTGTATAAACAAGCCTTTATTTAGAGACCTTTACTAATCGAAAAGGCTAAAAACTGATCAATTGTCTAGTTTTCAAGGATTTCAGATAGAATGCCGATGAGAATTTGCCACAATAATATTGTACGTAGGTTTTTTCGGATTCGGCAAACCAATTAAGGCCGCTCGCCCTTTTGAATAAAATAAAAGAATTTCAACATTTCTCCATAACGCTTTTATTCCTTCTCACGGCATTTTTGCATAAATTTTAATAGTTTATACCTTTCGGGGTGAGGGTAGATATTGTTTAGAAAGTGTATGAAAAAATTTAAATTCATCCGAAGGTGTTTTAAATGGAGCAATCATTTATCTGTGAATTTGGCAGTTTTTCATAGACTTTTCATTACACAAAAACTCTTTCATTCATCTGAAAATTTCACTGTTACAGCTGTGGCCAGGTTTTGGATGAAACGCCAGCTAAGTTAAGATAATTTGTAGAATACGGTGCAAGTTTTAATCGCAATGCGAATATCTCATATCGAAAATCTTCACTCAGTGTGTTTTGCCAATTATGACGTACAGTGCCGAAATGTGGTCTCTGACGGCGAGCCTGATCCATAAGTTCAAAATACGCTGCAAGCTTTTTGCAGGATAAGATCCGAAACAAAGAGATTCGCCGGACGTAAGTTACAGATTTAGCGTGCTGAACTTGCAATTGGGCAGGTCATATATTTTGCGGCAGGATGGGGTAGACGAGTTCTCGAATGGAGGCCATGCACCGGCGAAGAGCAGTGTGAGACGTACTCCGGCCAGGTGGACCGACCATTAGAAGAAGTTCGTCAGTAGTGGCTGAATAGACGAGCCGAAGATCGTGTGTAGTGGCGAGCTTTGAGAGAGGCCTATATCCTAACAATGGAGAGACATAGGCCGATGGGTTGCTGTTTCAAACACTGCTATTAAATTTAATGGAAGTATTGTACAACTTTTAACAAATATTACGGACTTTTCATGGAGGGGGAGGGTGCACGCTGAATCCCACGGGCGCTGGACGCACTCAGCTGACCACGTTACCCTTCTCTCACAGAAGACAACCTTAAAATTTCCAACTTTATCCAACTTCCCCAATGTAAGTACCTGTTTTGGTAGTGATTGAGATATGGCAGAGCCCCATTCCTACCCTATTCTACCTATTCTACCTATTCCCTATTCTACCCTATTCCTACCCTATTTTCCTAATCCTTCCTCTAAATCTCCAAAGGTAGGCAACGCATCGGGGGTGTGCCAACGTTTGTCAGTCGGTATTGATGTCGGCATGTATTGTGGATGTTCATGGGCGACAGTATCCAATTACCATCAGGTGGACTGTCAGCTCGTCTGCCGCCTTCTTTCCATAAATAAAAAAAACATTTACTCAGTTTTCAAAGTCACTTTATTTGCACGCAACATTCTCGCCAAACCATCAAGCACTCTTCTGTTGCCATTAATAATACGAAAACCGAGGCGCCAACACCATAATCTACTAAATTATGTATCTAGTAATATCTCCAACAGTAAGCATCATAGGAAAATGAACTTTAAGCACAGTGTCGTAGAGTTTTTATTTGCTTAACAGTATCAGCAGTTATGACGTAGTTAAATATAGATCGAATTAGGCCTATCGATAGTGGAAACTTTTCGCGATCAATTTGAATCGTAAAAATGTTATAAAAATGATGCGATCAGAACTTGAGGACGACCAAGGACGCCATTACGAATATGTTACGGAGTAGGTATTTAAAAGTGTGTTTCCCGGTACAAAAATGATGGGATATAACTAAATTTGTAGAGAAACTGGAGGGTGTAGTTCTTCATGGATTGAAGTTAAACTTGATATAAAAATGGCTTAGATCTGTATCTCAGTTATCTTACAAGATGAGCTAAATCGGTTTAGTGGTTCCAAAATTATGACGGTGTAAACTTTTCAAAAATATTCGAAAGATATTGGACGTTTATTTATACACACAAATTACCTATGTATAGAGTTCATCAAACTTTTGTACGGACTCTTATTCTGAAATAGTGAAAAATATAGAAAATAGTAAGATCTCCCTTCGGTTTAGTCGAGATCTAGGTAGTATTTTTTTTTTACGAAATTCAAAAGTTGTTATCTCTCTACGATTCTTCGGAATCTTACTAAAACGATACCATCATTACCATACACTTATACATCTCGATAATATTAAATTAAATAGAATAAAAATTGGCTGTTGTGTTTCTGTCATAGCCCATTAACCAGCGCTAACGGATTGGTTTCAGGATGTCTAGATAGCATTATGACAGATTACGCAGAATGCCTAAGTCGTCTAAAATGACTGACCGCGCTACCTAAATCCAGATCTCAAATTGGTCATGTTGTATAATACATGAGTCGTAAAGTGACTAAATCGTATAATGTCTAGTCTGTTTCAGTCATAATGCTATCTAGGCAGCCTGAGACCAAGTAGCCCAACCCAATAATGCTTATCATAGAAACAATAATTAATGAAAGATTTGAAATTACATGGAAAACTTTGCGTAAAAAATATACAATTTATGTATTTCTGACCCTTCTGGCGGCACAATTTTTTGTCGAATATACTCATTGTTGATATTTGGATATACGAGTATGTTAATTTCCTTATAAAATGATCATTAAAACTATAGTGAAGTTGGACATAGGTCTGTATGTGACTGCTGGATACAGGCATGTATGTAGCTTGATAGTATTATGGAATACAACAGTATGGAGTGGAACATCACTTAGACATTTTTTAACTTTGTCTGTCCTTTTACTGGCGCCAGTATATCAATAAAATTTATTTAAGGGCTTCATATGATTTATAAGCATGCACACGATTAAGGCATAGTCGGAAGCGGGAAGCGATTTCGTTATTATTTTATAATACTTTATTTTGCTAGCTTCGGAAGTGAGACAGTTGTGCTGACAGTTGCGAGAACTCGTTTTCCTCATAATATTGCAATTATTGTATAATGGAATGAGAGAGATCCTTCACGTCGTTGTACTTATTTTTCAATATCATTGCCAATCCTGTTTCTAAATTCAGATTCTCAAATGCTCGAAACTAGGTAACGCATACATGTGAGCATGTATATCAGATGTCCATGAATGACAATATTAAATTACAATACTATCAGGTAAACTGTCTGCTCTAACTTCTACTTTCTTGATTTAAAGGCTCTTTCTCCACACATTAGGCAAATCAAGGCATCGGGCACAAGGTGTCGCACAAAGACTTCTTAATACTTTACACCAGTATTAAGAAGTCTTTGGTGTCGCACCGCGTGTCGTCGATGCCTTGTTTGGGAAACGTTTTGGGTATTATATGGGGTCACTTGAATGTGTTCGGTATATCGTAACTTATCTTAACTTAGCGATTTGTTATGGAAGAGCGGGGCCTCTTGACACAGGTATTTCTTATAATTCTTACAACGAGACCCTTATTTTATGTTAACGATTTTTTTTTGTTGATAAAGCATATCTTATGCCGGGTGCCTATTGTATACACAAGATGCAAAAAAGGCGGACTTAATGCCTTATAAAATAAATGACATTTTGTACCCGTCAATGTTTGAGCAAATTGAGAATCATGAGTGGAATTACTCTCTCCACTCTAGAAGCTTTCCTTTTTTATAAGATCAAAAGTTTGTCACTTGAGCCGAAGGTTAAATTGAAACAGTTTGAACGAAATACAAAAACAAGGTTGTCTATTTCTAGACCTAGAAGTAAATATTTGGTACGTTCACTTTTTAATACAGTTTGTGGGAATTTATTGTATAAACTCATTTAAATGGCTTTTTTATTTCACCTGGAGATATGTGGATTTCTTTTTTATTGGTAGTTGTGCATATGGTCGAACGGCCTCCGGTCAGATGAACTCACCGCTTGAAGAAAGTCGCCGGTAGTGGCTGGATAAGAAGAACAGAAGACCGTGTGTAGTGGCGGTACTTGGGAGAGGCCTATATCCAGCAGTGAAGAGACAGGTTGATGGTACGGTAAGTATTTTTATCAGTGAGAATAGAGTGCTACATCGGAGCAATTTTCATATCATATAATAAGCCAATGTTTCTTCACTGCCGATGTAGGCCTCTCTCACCCGCTCTTACTCTCCTCCAACCAGCACCAGTGAACTTCTCTAGGTGGCCGGTATCAGAACAATTTTCATAACTAAAACAATTAAATTACCTACACGTGAGTACGTCTAACTACAATTTCCAGTACAACACGTAATGCTAACACATCTACCTAGAACTAATTAAACACAGAGTTTAAACAAACGTTTATTTGACCGGGAGTCGAATTCGGGACTTTTTGCATAGGTAGGCCTGTGTTATACCACAGTGTACCATACACAGTGGGCCTTTGATGTTTGCGTAAAAGCCGACATCGCAAGACACTGGGTCAGTTAGATTGTGTATTATAGACTGGATTTATGGGTTATCAAATTATACATTAATATGACATTAATCATATACCCGACTCACAAGATTAAAGAAAAGACCTGTGAGTGTTCGTACGCGTAAAAAGAGATCTTATATCCTTCCCATTGTAGCTCCAAATATATTGACTCGAAAGTTAGTTTTCGGAATTACAGAAATTAAAAAAAAAAGGAGTATGTTATCCACTAATCCGCACTGGGTCCGCGTGTTGGATTACGGCCCGGAACGTTGGTGGATACAGATACGAGTATATCACATTTTTTTTAAATTCTCGATCATACCGGTTCCCTCGCGATGTTTTTCATTATCACCGAGCCAGTGATAATTTTAAATATCCGTTTTAAGTATAAACTAAGTGGTAGGTACCATCCGAGGATTTGAATTTAGGCCCTCACGAGTGAGAATAGACAATTGATATCTATCTCTAGGCTATCACCGCTCTTGAAAATTTTAAATCTAAACGCAATGATTAGGACATGTTGTAACCTTTGAGGATGCGTTTTTTTTATGTACGAAGGCGGCAGACGAGCATACAGTCCACCTGATGGTAAGTGGATACTGTTGCCCATAGACATCCGCGATACATGCCAACATTAGTCCAAAATGACAAACGTTGGCACGCCCCCGGATGCGCTGCCTACCTTTGGAGATATAGGAATGGGTTTCGAGAAAGGGTTGGGAAAATGGGGAGGGATAGGATGAGAATGGGCTCTGGCACATCTCACTCACTACCGAAACACGTACGTACATTAGGGAAATAAGATAAAGGGGGAAATGCAGTTCATTTCACGTGGCCAGTCGAGCACGCCCAGCGGCTGCTGGATTGCAGAGTGCACTGACGTGGGTAAAGAAATAACACTCTGAGTCAAACCTCTATTAGATAGATATGCATTCGTAGTGGGTGGATAAGTAGAGTGGAAGATCGTGTGTGGTGGTGAACTTTAGGAGAAACCAATCTCCCGCACTAGAGACAGACTCATGGTATAGTATGGCATACGGTTTTCCTTCTTTATCTAATTTTTATATTTCCTTTCTTTTCAATATTGCGGTAGTAATCACCCCACGTATTGAAAATAACATTGTGTATCACCTGTCTTGCTCCAATCCTTAGGCAAAGCAGTGTGTTAGAAAGAGGCGGAATTCGATCAACCGGAGATTGCTTGCGAACGCCCGTACTCGTTGCACCAGGTTGGCCCGAAGAAATCATTTGACTTAAGTAAGATCCACATAAAAGTTTCTCTTTAACGTAAATTCAATATTTTTTAATAAGAATTAAGTCATTTCACAAAAATGACTAAAGCAAGTTTAGGTAATTACAATGCAAAGCGACTGGCGATAGTTCATGCCGCCGTCTCTATAGCGTAACTATGGAAAAAAAGTTTTGATACTTTGAATAAGCCGAACTTTTCTCCGTGTGTTTCTATGGACAATAATTGACCCCAAAAATATTGGAAATCAATTATTCTACTTCCATCAATGACGAAATGTTCCTAAAACAAATAAAAATAAGAAACGTAAAGCATTTATAAATAAATAGTTACGTGTGCATGTATGCATTTTTTTTCACTGAAACCAACAGCTTATTACAAAAAACATTTATTCATACTTTATAAAGCCAATTACAAGTTTCAATCTTATTACTAAAATGAGAAGAAAAAAAAATATCGTGAATCGAGAGGAAACATGAATTGTTGCATTAAAAGTATTTCTAGCACATTTTAAATTTTAGTTGCTTAAGCATTTTCTAAAGCATTGTTTTTCATAACTTTCAATTATAGAAAAAAACCTTGCGCTTCTAATTCTAACCTATTTCTATTTCAAGTAACTGAGAATTGGCCAGGAATATGACGACGACGCGTTAAAATGAATCTAGTATATTTTAAATTCTAGATAATTTTTTTCTCTGTCTGTACTTATACCAAACAAATCACATCCAGACGCTCATATCTCCAGAGATTACTTCACGATATGCACCAACCGCCGCCATCTTGTAACTTTTTACTTATCGATTAAATTCTTGTATTCTGCACTAAAATACTTTTTCTGTTAGTATAGTAGGTACCTATTCAAGTTCCAAAAGAACATATAATTATGTTTTAAAGATGTAGAAAACGTGAATAGTGTTCGTATTCTATGAATATCTGAATTCAATTGAATTTTGATTTAAATTGTCAAATATTGCGAGCATTTATTTTAACAAATTGTGATGGGGAGAAAATTCTTTAATAAAACATTATGAAGCACTTATTAAGCATCGGGTCCCCCTTTTATAGAGAGCAGAAAAAAGAGGTGTACACATTCAATTTCATTGATTTATTACATACTTTGATCATTGTTCGACTCATATTAAGATATACATTATGTAGGTATAATACAATATTAATTACTATGTATGTTCCTTTTGTTATGTCAATGCCCGCTAATGGTTAAAATTCTAAGATTTCTGAAAACTTAAATTAATATATTTTGTCTTGGACATACAAGCTGTACAAGCTGTAGAAGTGTGGAAACCTATATGTGGCATTATTATTGGCCTAAGTATATAGGACTAAATCAAATCTAATTAGTAAACAACAACAGATTTACAATGACATATTTACATACAACCTTCAATCCGTGAAGCTAATGGTCCCATGAGAATTGTGATAGATAATGTATGCAGGTCCATATAATATTTGTATCGGTACGCAAATACGCCTTTGATTTAAACGAATACAGAAACCATATGCCAAACTAAATAGTGGAAATAGAATCCGCATTATAGAGAACTAGCTTTCGTCAGCTGCTTCACCCGCGTGATTATTAAACTGGGACTCTGATTTAGGCAAGTTTCTTGTGTGGCTAATATTAATTAATTGATTGCATAGGTAATGGTAATTACCTGTGTCCAGAGATGTACCACAAAGTCGAACACAGGCATGCAACACCCAAGACCCGAATAAACAGCTTTTTGTATGTTTATCCGAACCGGGAATCGAACCCGGGATCAATTAACACAGCAGGTGCACTACCAACTGTGCTAATCGGTCGTCGATGTTAGTTTTGTAGCCTTTCCTTGGTCTCCAAGAAGGTCTATGCGAAATTTCAACTCGGTTCGTCCATCTATTGACGCAGAAAACATTTTAATCAAACAAACATATATCTTGTCATTTTTATACAAGTATTAGTTGGACGGTGTTCTACGTTTGTGTATCAATCAACCCACAAAAAGTAAATTTCGAGAAAACGGGCCTCAGTTTTTTTTGTAAAAACTAGCTGCTTTTTCTTTAATTGCCGCATATTTATAATTTTGGTAGGTACTCATTTATTCGCGGAAACGCGAAGATTAGTGAATTATTTTTTAATTTCGTGGGAGATTTCGGAAATCTCTCTCAATATTACATTTCATATACCTTCCTTACTCAACTCCACATCTGTTCACTCTAATACCCGTTCTGAAAAATTGCCACAAGAAAGAATGTTTCAGTTACTCCTGTAAAAATAGGGATTAGAGAGATTCATCACGTGCGTCACGGAGAGTCCATTGTAATGGTCTCCATCATTCTTAGTCCAAAGTCATTCGCACTTCCTAAGTAATGTTGGCAGTTCTGTTATTATTCTTTGAACAGCTATATACGTATAATAGAATCGTAACAGAGTCGTGTCAGTACATGAAATTAAAAAAAAAAAATCATTGGTGTGAAGTACAAACAGATACAGAACTCAAAACATTCATTTTTAGAATTTTTGCCTGTCTGTCTGAACCCGCGTCACGCCAAAGCCACTGAACAGAATTTAATAAAACTGGGCATAATTATAGCTTATATCCTGGGTAAACATTTAGAGTACAATTTATCCCGATCCGTTGTGAAATACCTCAGGGAATTGTGAATAAGTACATATGTACAATATCAGCCGTTACATAAAAACCACGGAATGGATTTTAATGATACTTAAACTAAACAGTATCCTGGTTTAACTCCTAGAATAATACTTTTTATCCCGAGCTATTTTAAATTCTCTTGGGAATCATTGTCGTGATGCACGCCTGATAAATTCTAATAGCAATTTGTGTGTACAAAGAGGAGTTGTAAACATAACTTTACACTTTACTACTTTTTATCCAGATAAACTATGAAGTTTCCATGGGAATCACAGGTTCACAGGTAAACGAAGTCGTCGGCATCGCTAGTTTCTTTATATTTTTATAGCCTGATATATTTCGTAAATATATACTGACATTGTAGTAAATACAAATGAATATCTGTCATTAAAATAAACAACTTTACTATGAGCAACGCCGCACAATCCATTGCTAAAGAGTTGCTATAAGCCGCTCCCTACTATTATTAGATACCAACATCTATGTAAATCGGTACGTAAGAGTGTGTAGGAAGTTTCATCTAATCCTGTGTATAAAAATAGCTTATAGCACTCTTGAGCCAATATAATCTTGTAAAAAGTTTTTATCTCTTCTTTATTATAAAGTTTTATCTTTAAATAAATTGTAAAAGTTTTAAAAATAAATTCCAAAAAAAAGAAGCCCGAACTATAAGTTAGAGCAGGGGTGCTCAAACGGTCGATCGCGATCGACCGACTTACCTTGACTAAAAAAATGCATACTGTGCGGAAAACTAATATCTATGCTACGATACACCCTACCTAGACGACAATCCTGCATCACACATACTTGCAGCCTCTCAGAGTCGATCGATCGTAGTCTAACAATATTGAGTTAGATCGCCAGCAGTTTAAGTTTGAGCACCCCTGAGTTAGAGGGTTACATTATTTAATTACTTATAGTACGTTAGCTCTTGTATTTTACATCGTGGTACTTGTTAAATTCCACAGGCGGCGTTGATTTATTCTTTAAGAAAACATTTTGTTACGTGCGGAACGTTTATTTATGTTTATTTTTCAAGATAAATCCACTGGAATCTTATAAAATTCATAAAAAAGCACTAAAACGATTTGAAATTATACCAAAATCCCTGCTTAAGCACGTAGCTAGGACAACTGAAAAGGAGAGAACATTACTTAAGTTTAGCTGTCAAATAAATTAAGAAACTCAAAACGGTGATACTTATTAGTGTAGGAGTTCTGGAGTTGTCATCAGTTAGGTAAAATTAGAAATATGTGTCTCTATGTAAATAGAGCTTCTAATATCTTGTTAAAATAGCTTTTCTCGAACGTATTTTAAAATTTTGTTCGTTCAGTTAAAAAATAAAGATATATATTTAAAATAATTTCTCCGGCTAGTTTATGAAAGTTTATCTTTATGAAAGCGACTCTTATAGTTGACTGTAGTGGATAATAATGTGTATTTTTAAGGCGTTAGTGAAGGATTTTGACATCCATCACAACATCATTACATTGACAGGATACCTTTTTCAAAATTAAATATAAAAAGGTAATTTAAATGAGGTCGGTAAGAGTTGACGAAACCAAATATATGTATAAAATTTATTATCTATTGAAAAAAAACATTTTTGGGGTATTAGTCATCATTTCAGCCCTTGGACGTCCACTGCTGGACATAGGCCTCCCCCATTGTCCGCCATTTAGACCTATCGGCAGCGACCTGCATCCAGCGGGTGCCCGCAACCTTTATGAGGTCGTCTGTCCATCTAGCAGATGGACGTCCTCGGCTTCGTCTGCCGGTACGTGGTCTCCATTCGAGAACCCTTCTGCCCCATCGGCCATCGGTTCTTCGAGCTATGTGCCCTGCCCACTGCCACTTCAGCTTGCTAACCCGAGAGGCTATGTCGGTGACTTTAGTTCGTCTACGGATCTCCTCATTCCTGATTCGATCACGTAGGGAAACCCCGAACATAGCCCTCTCCATAGCTCGCTGTGCGACAGTGAGCTTATTTATGAGGCCCATAGTCAGAGACCACGTCTCGGTGCCGTAGGTCATCACTGGCAACACACACTGGTCGAAGACCTTCGTCTTCAAGCACTGAGGTATTTTGGACGAGAAGACGCTGCGTAGCTTCCCGAACGCTGCCCAGCCAAGTTGGATTCGTCCAACCAAGCATATGAATATGAAGCATGTAACCAAGCAATATGAAGGTATCTATTGTTAACTTTAATGTCGTGAGTACAAATCCTCGGCCCGTACTACTGAGCTTCGACATAAGTATGGATTTTGAAAATTAAGTATCACTAGCTCGGCGGTGAAGGAAAACATCCTGAGGAAACATCGGAAAACCTTAAAAAACATTATTTATATCCCGACGTTTCGAACACTTTGCAGTGGACGTGGTCACGGGGTGACTAATTGATCCGAACACGTCCACTGCAAAGTGTTCGAAACGTCGGGATATAAATAATGTCAAATATACGCGATTTAAACCGTTAAAAGTTGTTTAATTGCTAATCATTTTCTATGCATAAATTTTAATAAAGTATATTCAGAAAAGGAGATTTCCTTGAATTAATTGTTGAATTTATCCCTTCAACCAATATTTACCTCACAAAAAAAATTCGTTGTGACAACCCTATACAAACACATTGGTATCGACCGATTTGTTTTGCCTTGCGATCGTTTAAAGGTGGAACTCGAATTATTTGTGAATAAATAAAACATTACGATTTGAATAAATAAAGGTTACGATTGATTACATCGCCTGCGGATTTTTCTGCGAATTTGCGTCAAAGGATATTGAGGCGATCAGTATGGAAAAGTCTTAAACTATTAGAAATAGAGAATATTGTTCCAAGGAACTATGGCGCCGATTTTAGAGTTATGAAAATCTGCATTCAAAAATTATAAAAAAACTCATACACAATCGGCAATCAAACCCATTCATTTTCTTTGAAAAATGGTAAGTTATTTTATGGCGCTAATTGATAGTGTAGGTTGTAAGGAATAAATCATGTTATCTAAATAAAAAAAAGAAATAAACATGAAACCTTTCCCGAAGCCCTGATTACCTAATACATATTATTGTGCTTACCTAATTATCGGATAGATCGTATTATCCGGAGCAAATAATCTGTCTGTCGGTAATCTAACAATAGAAATAGTAACTACGAGTAGGTATGTATACTTTATTACCAATCAATTAGATCTCTTTCCACGCAGGTCAAATAAATTTTAAAAGGTGCACTTGCCTGAGCACAGACGAGTTTCTTGTGGAACCGCCTCGAAAACTTCAGAAAGTCGCTGTCTTTAACCATCCAATCACTTAACCACATGTATTATTCAAGGAAAAGCCAACATTGTAACACGGTAAGTACATGACTGCGGTACTTAATTTTAATGAATAAAAAAATATTGTGTTCTTTTTCTTCCTTAATCGGTTTATTCAGAAAATTGTTAGGTAACCGTCTGCAGTGAAAAATTTTCACTGAAAACGCCTTTTATATAGGTATATTTTTTGTAATTCACAAGCGCTTCAGACCTAAAGACTAGTCTTCAATCTTCAGTAATCTTCTTCTTAAAATGCCTGACAATTCTTCTACTTTCTATTCTTCTAAACTATCAAAGCGGTTCGCTTATGGAATGAATGCATTACTTACCTTTAACAATAAAATGCGTTCAATCTCTGGCAAGTTTATTGTAATTTCTTAAACAGGATCTCTAGCGAGAGGTGCACAAGTGTCCTCTCAATTAGAGGAGTACAACAGCACGCATGAGTGGAAAATTAACAACACTACAATTACAACAAAGTGTACAAATTGATTACTATGACTATTATTAAAGAATAAAATACACAAATGTGGCGCACTAAGTCTCGATAAAGAACAAACTTTTTATTAATTAGATAGATAGATAGGTATTTTATTTCACACACACAAGCGATCGCGTAACATGATTATTTCTTATTCCAAACATATATAAAAAAAGAAAATTTAAAACATGGCGATAAAACTTTGTTTTAATTAGTTTTAATACCAAACGGAAAAACTTTCCAATACTATATATTAATAGCAGATTTTGCAGTTAGTAAACTGTACAATCCGCTATTAATAGATACAGATACAGTTTAATCCTTGACCCGAATACATGTAAAACAGTCAAAGGTCAAACTAGACTGAAAAGAATTCATTTAATGTGCGCATCTGATTCAGCTGGATCGCAACAAAGAGTCGTGTGTACACCGCAAACACGGATGCGGATTCATGAACGGGTGGGTGGTTCAACGCGGATTGCAAATATAACGTTCTCGGAACTAGAAACTGATGTTTTGATCTTTCCTATAATAGTGAGAATACGAGCGTAATCTGTGTTAGCTAAAAAGCCGTCAAAAAGACTAGGTGACCACGATGAGGTGGTAACTTGTTTTTTTTGTGGAACTGATAGCCTTTGCATCATAGATGAAGGAACGGTATGAGTTTTTAGATTCAAGTGGGGGAAGTGGTAAATCAACCCCTCAAAACTAACTGCTTTTATTCTCTTTTTTTATGTGCATATCGGTTTGAAACCAAGTTCCAGTAGGTTCCAGTAGTTTCAGTTTGGAAACTCTGGAGTGAACAAGGGCGCCGAGAATGGAAAATGATTAAGAACCACTGCAGACCGAAGAAAGTAGACGTTAGTTCTACGGACAAAGCCCCGAGCAAGAAGTGGTTTTACATACCTATAATGTATATAATGCTGTATATACAATATATATGTATATAACGTATGTATAGTTCGCTGTTACCTACTACTCGTCAAACCAACGCTGAGAAACGTATACTACTGGGTCGATTGGTATCTTTATTTAATGACAATTTTAGAGACCTTGATGTTTTTGTAATAACTGCACCAAAATAAAAAAATGCCAAATGATGACTTACTTAAAGTTATTACATTTCTTTGAAGTCATTAGTCATAATTGTAATACATTGCATTACATGTCAACACTTATAGTGGATAATGTGATTGTACAATTAACACTTTCATGTTTATTTGTTATTTAGTAAACAGTTATTTAGTATTTAGAGTTTGGTATGTTTATTTGTTATTTAGTAAAGACCGATCGAAACTTCGGTGTCGGCCACCTTCGGCCAAAAAAAGCACCCTCGGTCGCACATTCGGCATCGGCAGAAATTAAAGCCGAAGGTTTGGCCGAAGCCGAAGTTTTGCATCCAGCCGCCGAAAACGAACGAACTATTACGAATGACGTCAACGCAGCGCGCCCACGGGTCTATCAAATAACTACAGCCTAGCTGGGCGCACGTGGCCCTTTCTTCTAGGGTATATCCACTAATTAAACTAACAGAATACTGGCTGTGTGAACTCTTTATGGGAATGTAAATGTCAGTTTAAAACTGCCCACTTTCATTATCGTGAATCCCAAAGTCGTTCTATTTGGTCTACTTGCCCTGTATTGACCGCCGTCTCTACCTAATCACTGTTAATTATGCTTGTGGCTATTTCAGTCAATTCTCGAAAACCCTTAGATGATGTGCCATGGAATAGCAATTTTTAGAATAGGATGTAACGTGTTGGGACTCCTGAAGCTTTGAAGCTCTACATACTATGCAAGAGTCAATGAATTTGCGGTACATCTTTGACATCTCTGGGAACCAAAATTACTTGTATTTTTTTCCAAGAGTTTTATCGTGTCCAAGATGTTGGTTTTCATTATGAACATGATTTATAAGGGTCCAAGTTAGTGATCAGAGAACAATGGGCAGCGAAGAACTAACTTAATTGCTTTCTACTTTTCTATACAGAACACTGTCCCTTACGTCCTAAGTGCAAACGACAGCCTCGGGTATTTCTTTGTTTTATGAGGTCTTGAATCTCAATGTCACGCTTTTACTCTGCTGGAAGCCAACTGCTATGAAGTTCCACAAAGTTCACAAATTTTCGAGAGAGGTTTCAGAACCCAGTACTTCACGAAAATTTGTACTAGGTTCTGAAGTTACAATACGTACGATTTTCCTATGAATTTCATCGTGTTTATTATTGAAATTGAACCTTATCTTTAAGTAATTAGCTTTGTTCGCGCTAAGGATTCAGAACTAATTCGGAACTAGTACTGAACTAATTTGGAACCGTAGTAGAGCGCATGCTCGGTTATAGACCGATTCGTGATTTTTATTTCCGCGAACGATTTCGGAACCAAACTGCGTACGATCTACTGTCATCGGCAGTGTTACCAACTCTCAAAAATATTTATCCCTAAAGCTTAAGTCAAAAACCCCCAAAATCGCCCCAATTACTTAGAAATCCCTCTAAAAAAATATATAATAAAAGAAAAAATATAAATTACAAAAATGCAATGAAATTTCTTTACCTTTTAAATCTGGATCTGTTTCCCAAATCTACGTGTACTTCTGCCTGTACATTTTTTTATTTTTAGTTTCTTTAGGCATCATTAACAAATTGCTTGTCGGCACAGTAGTACAACAACAAAATCGAATTAAACAAGTAAACAATAATCAACGTACATATGTATAGGCACATAGGCCTATACATAGGCACAATAACCACCAGTCACCACAGAGTAGTTGTAATATATTTGTACTAGATGTCGTTAAGTCGCTAGGTCAACAAATAAATATGATTAGCTATTATAGTTTGGATTGTCCCAGGGCCTATACTTTCACATAATATATGAAAAATATATATTCAAAAAAATATATGAAGAGTCAAAAAATCCCTAAAAATATAAAACCCCTAAAAAAAAACCCATCCCACTTATTTACCCCCTAAATTTGGGGGGAAAACCCCTAAGTTGGCAAGTATTTAAGTGGACCCACCAAAACACATTACTCTTATTAGAGTATTATATAAACTTATTTATATAAACAACAAACAAAACTAACCATATTTTATTTAACCCTTAATAAATTAATAAAATTTATATTTTATTTAACTATTTAACCAGTTTATTAGTTTCTAACCAACTGAATATAGCCGCAGCATGTATGTCAAATGTCGTTAGGTAAAAACTGCGCATGTCTGGAACTACGGATTCTTGCCAAAGTTATAGAACTGATAGAACTGATTCTGAACCGATCCTGAATCGAGTTCGACGGTTCCGCGAACACAGAACTGTAACTAGAAATTCTGAATTGTGTGTTCCGCGAACGGCATTATTTGAACTGCGCATGCGTATAGTTCCGAATCAGTTCTGAATCCTTACCGCGAACGAAGCTATTATTTCTCAAAAGAAGACATCCTATGGTATAAGGCCATCATTCTACAAGGGTCGTCAGCCCGATATCGTATTTACCCGCAGAGACCCGACTAGTGGGTATGCCGTCTGTAAACAATTCCTGACATTTTTGTAAAACTGCTACAAGTGCATCAGTTTCTTTACCTTGCATATCGGTATTATTACTAAAAATCAAATTGATCAAAACTATGACAAACGTTAATTTCCTGGCGTGTGGAAAAATATATATTATCGCTATTTATTAGCACTGTTACTATTTAATTTTCTAATGGTTTATTTTTTATTATTGCCAAATAATAGCATTTAATTTATCTAAATTGCATTGCTCAAAACCTAGTTTGGTACTATGTTACTGTTATATTTCATTTCAATAAATTAACATGAATAACACAGAGTTAATCATTTTTGGAAAGGTGTAATTTATTTATTTAAAGTATATATTTACAATTATTATCAACACTATAACGCATAAAACAAAATAACAGTGCAGAATTGTCATTGTTATGTATACATTTCAGTCAGTGATCTTAGATTTCTAAATATGTTGGAACCTTCGGCTTCGGCCGATAGTCAGTGTTCTTAGATTTCTAAATATGTTGGAACCTTCGGCTTCGGCCGATAGTCAGTGTTCTTAGATTTCTAAATATGTTGGAATCTTCGGCTTCGGCCGATAGTCAGTGTTCTTAGATTTCTAAATATGTTGGAACCTTCGGCTTTGGCCGATAATAGTCGGTGTTCTTAGATTTCTAAGTATTTCTAAGTAGTTATGGCAAAAGCCGAACGAACAATCGGCATCGGCTTCCGCTAAAAATTGACCTTCGGTCGGACCCTATTATTTAGTAATATTGTATTGTTCAATTGTTTATTGTCCCAAATAAAAAAAAACAATGCTGTGATTTTTCTGTTTATTTGTTGGTAAAGTTATTTACTCTCTATTCACAACTTGGGTTTTATTCTACAATTTTCCAAATTGACAGTGCAAATTTTCGAGCACAAGCAACACGATTGGCGATCCCAAAAGACCTTTTGATGGATCATAAACTAACAAAAAGCATTTTGCATAAACTTGGCAAAACTTTTCCTATTCTGAACAAGAACAGAAAATTTGGAACAAAATCGTGAGTGAAATAGAAAATAGCACTATATTTTTTCGACATCCCTCTTTGTGAAGGTTTACGAGAACTACCAAGGTCCCATTGGGAAAGGCCTGAGCATGAATCTAGCGAAAATACGTCTCTTTACTACAACTATAAAGTTGTAATCTATATTGCCTTATTTTTACTCATAGTCGGGGATTTACCACAGTATCGAGTTTATAAAAAATCCATTATAATGTGCAGTCATAATTTCAGAAATATTGCAAATCCAAAATTATTTTTACAGTTCCTCCATAGTTTTACATTTAGGTCACGTTCACATTAGGATAACAGTTTGCAGCTAACAATTTGCCAAAGTTACGCCTAATCATAAATTAATATGAAACTATAATACACACTGCTGGACATAAGCCTCTTCCAAAGCTCGCCAACACACGACCTTCGCTTTTACTCATGCAACCAACACCTGGATGGTGCGCGTCCCGCACTGCGCTTCCCGGTATATTAGTGGAGAGACATAGGCTGATGGTATGGTACCTATTAATATACACTTCATACATACACACTATGTGAACAATTTGCTTAGATGCAGCTGAGTGTGCTACAAAGTCAGAGAGCCTACAAATTGACTTATACAACATGTTACTGAAATAGCGCAAATGCTGAAGATTGATTGTTCTGAGTAAAATCGATTCTACCAATTTTTCACAATTGCTTTTCTTTGCCGTAACTTATTGTTCATTTCTTGTATATATTTTAATATAAGTTCAAGAGTGCTTTGGAAGTTGAAAGTACATTAGGGATGCTTCGTGTTTATAAACAAATGTATTCATAATATTTTCTTAGGTTTTCGCGATTACTATACATAGCAATTAAACAACTTTGAACGGTTTAAATCGCGTATATTTAACATTATTTTTATCCCGACGTTTCGAACACTTTGCAGTGGACGTGGTCACGGGGTGACTAATTGATATTATTTGTCACTTAAGTTATTAAGAAATTATTCATTATTATTAAATGTATTCATTCTACATTCTACCTTTAAAGTGAAATAACATATTGCGTTTCACATTACCTGTTAAATCTAAGTGCGATTCCAAAAAATATCAATCCGAGGTATAGCGCAAAATATAAATGAAATGAACTTGTGACTCTATTCTGTTGCTACGAGAGATCTAAAGCTACACTATCAATTTTCTCGATGCTACCATAATTATTTAATAAGTAAAGTCAAGGGATATTTATGTATCGATTGCTGCTACCACTGGCAGTATTATATTTATTGCTACTTAATATTATATTCTTTTCTATTTATTACTCATTAAGAGCGGTGATAGCCTCGGGGTATTTATTCTTGACTCTCATTCGTGAAGTCGTGAGTTAAATCGGCCCGTACCACGGAGTATAACATATATGGATTTTCGAAAATCATACCTAGTTCAGCGGTGAAGGACCGCATGGATCATGTGGTCTAGAATTATATAAAAAATTCGAGCACGTATTTCCTCCACCTATCCGCAATGAGCCCGCTAGTGGATTGTGGCCCGAAATCCCCTGGTAATTTGCTAGAAGAGGCCCGCGCCTACAGTGGAAAGTGGAATCATTGGCGATAGCGGCCCGTACCACTGAATACTTAAAATCTTAAATTAAATATAACATGCATAAAATAAAAATATTAAAATAATAATATTGCGTGTATTAAAATATTTCAGTTCAATTGTTTTTTGCTTTTCAAACAGGTCGTTTATTTCTGAAGACCTGGAGATGTGCAGACTCGAGGACCTATTATTAAGACATTTCCCTTTCATCTCAGTAATTCAATTGTATCAAGGTACAAGTGGTACAGAGTACTTACTGTCTAGACAGACCGTAACGATGTCTGACCCATTAGTTTCCATTGCTGTGTCGAGACAAAACAATTTCAGTTCGGTTCTTTGATGTATGTATATTCCGTAGTATAACCAAACATGTACAGGCTCGCCAGTCTCTTAATACCTCTGTAATAGAGCCTCAAATCGAATGATTTCGGGTACATTAGCTTGTTGCTGACTGTACGTACACACCGCAAAATAGATAAGTTTGCAGGCAAATGGCCTTTCTCGCTGCGTGCAACAACACACGCTCACATACGACCTTAAGTGGATGTGTAACAGAATATTCTTGACGGCTCTCGTAGATTCCGTAGTTCAATTGATTGAGCGTCTAGTCTGTGAACAAGTGTCTGTGTGTGTCTGTCTAGTGCATGTAAACATATCTATTTTCCCGTTTGTATCTGTAACTCGATGATTTTTTTTGAGATTAATTGTGGTTGTTTTCTCAGTCGAAGTCGATTATTTAAGAATTGTGTAATTCGATGCAACTTGATTGTTTGATTGCGGGATTGCTATCCTGCAATGTTTTCAGTCCCGCAAAACATTTGCTGGATTGGGATTAGAGGCAATGCCGCCAAATCCAGATAATACTTTTTAAATTTTATGATTTTAAATAACAAAATCGTATATTTAGTAAATTGTTTAATCAACTACATTTTTTTAAAAATAAAATTTATATTAACAGACTAACATTAATGCGAACCAAATGCCAAGGACCGAGCCTAGGACATTATCGAGGTTAGGTATCCCTAGCCCTAGGCTATCACCGCGTGAAGTGGTCACAAATCTAAGTACTAAAGCATGTTCGATACAGGGACATGGTGCGACCATGTTGCGCCCAATCATTCCTAATGACAATTTTTGGCATGTCGAACATTCGGTGATCCACATTCAGTTTTATAAATTGAGTTTTTGTTTGATTATTATAGCAAATGTGTATTAATATGATGTGTGGTTTAATAATGATAGTTTATTAAACTTCAGTGTTTTTTTGTTTATGGTGTTTTTTTATAATAAAAAAACGGGATACTGCGTTTTTCGTGTGCTTCTAAGGAGTTCATCTTTTCTGTCCTCAGTATCACTTTACTGAGCGACTCACATTCGTGTGATCGTAAAATCCTCAAATCCTCGGCTCGTACCGCTGAGTTTCTACATAAAATGGATATTTAAAATTATCAATAGCTCGGCGGTGAGGGAAAAACTAATTAATTTATAAAAATAATCAACTTTCTCTCACCGAAAAATAAAAGAAAAATCTGGAGTATGTATATCCACTGATTTACTAAAGGAGACCAGTGTCTTGCAGTGTTACGTTATAGGCTGATATCAATTGAATATTCGTTGTTCTGTTGTAAATTGTATTAAGTAATAGGGAGCCATCACTAATGGTTGTACCTAACCAACATGACATTTCAAATAATGTTTAAACTGAAATGTTTGAATGATTGATCAACAATTATTAAATGTTTGGATTGGAGCGGTTGGCTGGTAGTGAATGCCCCCAGACATCAGCTTGCCTTTTGTACAACTAAGTGCAATAAAGATTTTTAATAAGAAAAACTGTAATATTCTGAAACTCTTTCGTGATTACAAGGAGACGTTTGTCTCCTGCTGTGAAACGTTATAGTCTTCTTTAGTATAAATATCCCTGCTTTCTAGCACATTCTCTACAACTTTATGTAATATGGACCTAATGCGTAATACCTAATACGGACGTCCGCCTTAATCTGAACGTTGACTTGTTGCTGACTGTACAACACCACGTCCCCGTTACTATACACCGTGTTCAGGGAGAAACTTTATTTTAAAGGAACTCAAATATTCTCACTAGGTTAAAATATACTTTGGTGGCTGTGCCGCTTCGAGTGAAATAAAGTGTTCTGCGACGGTAATGATTGCGGTTTGGGATACAGCCGAGGGAAAGAAAATGAGAACGTGTACGGACGTTTGTTACATAGTATTTGTATGCTCAACTGAAGCATCGTGTTGTATACCTATAATAATTGTGTCTGTGCTCGGGACAAGAAAAATACAGTAATTAACTGAAAATTATTAAGGACAAGAAAAATAGATTTAATTAGTGTAGATAACAGTCGTCACATAAGTGTTTCAGTAGTCACAGTAGTCGTTTGTGATGCGAGTCCCGTCACACGACCTGGAGACGTACTGGACCTCAAGAGGTCTTTCCATTAAACTACGATATAGGGTTCTTCAAGAAAGCGCGCACCCGCATCCCCCTGGTGTTGCAGGTGTCCATGGGCGGCGGTAATACTTACCATCACATGGGATCGCTTGCTCGTCCACCTCGTTCAATATGTAAAAAAAAGGACTTCTGGCCGAAGGGTGTATGTAGTCTTTGGGCATTTCTGAGGGCGATTTTCAAAAGACAACAGACAGCATAACTTATAGTGCATATATTTATATTATAATGGAGTGTAGGCTTTCTCGGCCGGTGTCCATATTAATTGAATCTTCCGGGAAACCCTTCAAGTAGCAATTCGGCCAAGTAGCCCGGAAGATATTCAATTAATATATATTTATATTATTTTTGTAAATTTTGTTTTATAGTCTATGGGCCTTTGTTGCCTGAAGTTAATAAATAAATAAATAAAAGACTGGCGGGAACTCGAGAAGTGAAGTTGAGTTTTTGTTGATTAAAGTGTTTTTCGTGCGAAATGTTTGTGATAATCAAATAAAAGCGTGGCCTACGCTTTTTGTGTGCTTTCAAGGAGTCCTCTTCGGTCCACAGTAAACCTACTATCATTTTACTCAGCGACTCCTGACTTACTTCGACGGGATTGTACATTGACAGGATCCGTTTTAGACATCGAAATTATTTATTACCAAGAAAACTTGACACTGGCAGAATGTGCTCATTGCACTATTACCGTATTAGAAGAAAATATGAAAAATAAATAAGAATAAATAAGACTATACTAGCGATGGAAGCTTCAGGCGCGAACTATACGAGCGAGTCTCTCGCCGGCGATAATCTCACCCGTGTAGTCGGCTCGACGATAGCTCATACAGTTACTATTGCGTTAATAATGGCTGGGGTGAGGATATCGCCGCTGAGAGACTCGCTCGTGTACGCGGCGCCTTACAGTTTTATGTTTAAAAATATTTGCTTTTGCTATCTGGGCAGAACACATACATTAATTCATTTACTTTAATTCATGAATTATCCGCTGCATACTCGCGTAAGCGGCCCTTACCTCTTAAGCCATACATAACTGCTTCTAATAAAAAAAAAAAAATTTGTTTCAGGTAAGTTTTCAGTATGATGATTGAAGTAAGTTTTATTTTTATATATAGAAGTTTGGCGAACGAGCAAGCGGTTACACGTGATGATAAGTGTTACCGCCGCCCATGGACACTTGCAACACCGGGGGGCAACCGTATATTTAGTATACAATACACTAAGTATGTATGACTTTAATGGATTTCTTGGTGTCCACTAGTGGCATATAAATTTCTATCTAAGGAGTGATTAATATGAAATTACACTTTACTTTGATAGCTAGCAGTGGCCCTGATTCAACACGTTGAAAAGATTCGTAGGATGCAAGTATCGCGATACTTGCATTTGATTTGCATACTTGCATCTGATCTCTAATGTCTCTATTCTAAGGCATTAGATCAGATGTATCGTACCCCCCCATATTTCACATAATATTTTAATACCTTGGTAAAAGCACATAAGAAATCTTCAACAGTAGAACTATTTGTATTTACCGAAATAAAAACGATTCACATAAATCTAGCTGTGCGTCTAGCTTTAAAAAATCATCAACAAGTATCTCGTTTCATTCCATTTCTATTTACGTGATTTACTCGAATACGCTCGATTTGAAACATATTACTTATCCACACAAACAAATTGAAACTTTATTGTAACGCAACACGACTCCAAGTAGTATTCGTAGAGCGCAATTCAAATTCCAGTGATATTTCCCGAGGATTTGCGTATATTTTCCCATAAGACTTGTCGACGTCTCGGACTATTGAGGGCTCAGGGATATCAGCCCTATTACATGTAAATTAGGGTTGAATTTTATTTGCAGATGGTTTTGTAGGAGAACATTGGGGTAGTCAATATGTTCAGTATGTGTGCTAAAGGTGTATAATTGCATACCGATGAGAGATCAAAATGCCGTAAAAGTATTTCCAAAAAAAGTAATGGGCTTGTTTAAGATTAGTAAACAGATGAATATAAATGACTAAATAAGAGCCTAAAATAAGCACATGCCTAAAATGACATTTTAAGAAAACACTCAGAGATTAGTGAAAGATTAGGACTTATACGCAATGCGGCTAACCTCTCACACGGTTGGCCGCGAACCGAACCGTGTCTAAAGCCTTACGCACACTCGATACTTTTAGCATCAGTGACTTAGTCGCTAGCGTAGCGTTGTGGTTATGGTACCGATTGAACGCTAAACCCAGCGCATTTAAATATGCGATCGCACAATTTCTAGTTGCGTAACGATGTTACCAAATGTGTCTCCCCGCTTCCCCTATAGCTCGTTTGCGTAGCACGCGCAAGTCGATCGCGATGCAACATCGATGCAGTCGCAGAATCGTCGATCGTCGGTCCTAAGTGTTGAGTGCAATTATGGCCTAAAGCGGCTGGTTGTATTTCAATATGTAGACATTTTATGTATTTGTGGTTTAAACCTAAGATTAATGTGTTTGACTAAGTGCACATACTTCGTGCATTTGAACCATCTAAGAGTCTTAGCTCTCAGATGGATCATTTGGAATGTTTTTACTGTAATTAACTTGATTTATTAAATTATTGTCGTATTTAAAGCGTAACATAAAAAAAGTGTAGTAAGTACTTTAATTTATCATAAACGAGCACAAATTTAAAAATGTAATTTTTAACTTTTAGTTACTCATTCATAATTATCTGTACTAAGCTTAATCAACAACATCAATTCGTCAATTATGATATTTTTAACATACTATTCAACTATTCTATACAACATATTTTTCTCTGAATCATAACTGTTTTTCTATATAAGGGTGAATATACAAAAGTTGGGTAACTTTTGGGGATATTTTGTTTACTATAGTTTTTAAATCAAATTTCTACAAATTCGGGTATTTGAGATAGCTAATGCAATGAATATATTGCTCGTGATCGGGCCAGTCACTTTTTAAAGTAGATTTTGAGATATCTTGATTTTTCTGAATTTGACTGCCAGGGGACTGACGAGGGTAACATAGTACTGATAAAATACACAACTTCATAAGAAATGTATGAAATTTATTTAAACTTGGAACAAATCTCTTAGAATCTAATAATGGCACATATCTTTTAAGTATTAAATCACTTAAGTAACTATTAAAAAAAATATTATTATGTAATACTGTGAGAAAGAACTATCTCCGCCTTCAAAACAGCTTTTTATCATTTTTAATAACGTTACATTATAACTTATACTATTTTGAGGTTGTTTAGCTTAACAGTATACATTTTCTAAGTAATCAACAAACAATTGAAACAAAAATATGACTATCTCTGCCTTAAAGGTACCAATAACATGGGATTAATAACAATTCCTATGTAATACTATGAAAAGTAAACTATCTCAGTCTTCAAAACAGGCTTCTAACATTTTTAATAACGTTTTATTGCTTAACTTATCTTACTTTGATTTAGTTTTACTTTGTAGTGTACATTTTCTAAGAAATCAACAAATAATAGAAACTAAAATATGACAATCTACACCTTAAAGGCATTAACATAAAATTATAATAACTGAAAGTAATAAAAATGAGATCATTTTCTCATCATCATCATCATCATCATCTCAGCCTTTAGACGTCCACTGCTGGACATAGGCCTCCCCCATTGTCCGCCATTTAGACCTATCGGCAGCGACCTGCATCCAGCGGGTGCCCGCCACCTTTATGAGGTCGTCTGTCCATCTAGCAGATGGACGTCCTCGGCTTCGTCCGCCGGTACGTGGTCTCCATTCGAGAACCCTTCTGCCCCATCGGCCATCGGTTCTACGAGCTATGTGCCCTGCCCACTGCCACTTCAGCTTGCTAACCCGAGAGGCTATGTCGGTGACTTTAGTTCGTCTACGGATCTCCTCATTCCTGATTCGATCACGTAGGGAAACCCCGAGCATAGCCCTCTCCATAGCTCGCTGTGCGACAGTGAGCTTATTTATGAGGCCCATAGTCAGAGACCACGTCTCGGTGCCGTAGGTCATCACTGGCAACACACACTGGTCGAAGACCTTCGTCTTCAAGCACTGAGGTATTTTGGACGAGAAGACGCTGCGTAGCTTCCCGAACGCTTTTTCTCAACATTTTCTCAACAAAAAATAAAATTAATGTCCAGTCAGTCACCTGATGCACCAATAATGTCCCCTTAAAGGCGACCATTTGAGACGACTTATCATTAATCAAGGTATTCATCTGCTCGATTTCACAGCCTTCGATCACATCCACTTTTATACCTAGACATCTCTCGCGGATGACAGTAGCAAACTCCTTCAAGTTAGTTATATCACCTCCTGTAGCAATCACTTGATCTGCTGTTCGTTTACAAGTGGCCCCCACACCATTGGGTGCCCCCTTTCCATGCCCAGTTTCATGAAAGTTCCAGGTATATTGCATAATATTAAGGTGCATGTCTTGCAGTTTATAGCCCAATACATAAAACATAGATTTGTTCCTGTATTGAGTTACAGGACCATCGCTGAGAAAGTGAATTTTTTGAATATTTGATGGCAGTGATATCGATCGCAACAAAGCATTTCCAACATACTTTAATGATTACTCACTGTTGTAAGAATATTTGCCTTTTTTAAAGCAGCAAGTTGAAGGTCCATGTTTTCGTGGACCGTGCAAGCACAAGTATCACGGTTTGACCAATGTAGGGGGTACCACCCAAAATGGTCGAAGTCGGGTAAATAGGGAATAACTGATTATAAATGGAATGGTTTTCAAAAACTTCTTATGAAGATTTTTCATACTATCAAGTAAATATCTCTTCTGTTTTTTAATTGTTTACGAGACATAAATTTTTTCTTTCCTGCTGCTTGACGGCTGTTAGAATCATCTTCTAAAAATTGCTGAACTAAACTTTGCACTTTAATTTTGCCGTTAATTATTTTTTTGTTTGGAAGGTTATGTCAAGTTTTTTATAAGTCACTGCTTTGTTTTTTTCTATTCTCCATAATTTGTATTTGTCTACTACATTTCCAGATACAGCTTGTTTGAACTTTTTTTTATCTTCACGGCTCTTTATTTTAGTGTAGTTTTCTTCTAATTGACTTTTAATAACTTCACCGAAAAGGGCCTTCTTCACTAATTCTTCCTTTTTAGTTATATCTTCACTCATTTCTTCAATTCTGGTTTTTGGACTTTTTTCAACAGATTTTATAACTTTCTTTAACTGCTTTTAACTCGTTTATATTTTTGACGCTGAGTATTCAGTTTAGTTCTGAGTTTTGAAACTATTGCTTCCATCTTTTTTAATTGCTTATTTCTAGACTTTCTTTGTCTTTCGCTTCTCTTTTTTGCTTCTTTTGCTCTTTGGTCTTCGTTAATAATAGATCTCATTTCTTCACCAACTATTGGTTGTACTACATCGTCAGTAGTTGAAGGAATATTCTGGTGTATAAAATTATTAGTGGTTTGTTTCAATAGTTGTTTTTTTTTGCCTGTAGTTTGATGAATACATTTTCCATTTTTTTCTAGTTAATCGTTGCTCCCGAGGTGTCATTTCTTTAACATTTTTTCTTTGCCCTTTCTCCTTTTTTTAAAGTACTGCAATCTTTGTTTCTCTTTGTAGTCAACTAATTTAATGGGGTCACTTTTAATTCTAGCTAAGCGAGCCTTTTCGGCTTCTCTTTTCTTTTTTAATATATCTTCCGGAGTCAAATTTTGTTTTTTTTTAGGAGGCGGCATGATATTCTAAACTGAAATAAGTAAAAAAAAATGTTTACACACGCTAACAGTTGAGGTAAAAATGATCTAAAACAAAAAATATCAGTACCCTAGAAACACGTCAGTCCTCTGGCGCAATATCAGACAAAGAACTGACGCCAACGGACTGACGAAAAAGACATGAATTTGAGGTTATAAATAGAACTAATGTTTCTTTTGTTATTTTCGAATATCAACAAGCTACAATTTAACAAATCATAGTTAACTATGTATACATTAAAATATAACACAGGTTTACAAGGAAATAACGACTCACCACAGTACTGAAATTTTGGCTGGATCGGCACGCGTTTACATGGTAAACAGAATTCTAGCACTGACACAATAATGGCGGCCGTCAAATGGCGCGGTCTGCAGGTAACTTTACTACCAACGTTGAAATTTAACAGGGATTTGATCTTGAGTCGGTAATATTTAGCGGGAATTTCAAATTCGAACATCACACAACGGACTGACGAATAAAACTGAACACAAAGTTTCTTATTTTTTTACAACACGGTGAGAATATTATATTATGAAAGTCGTGAATATTACATTATTAAGTACATTACAGATTGTCGTGAAACAGTAAGTTTTCTTAAATTAAAGGTCATATTTAATACACAGCCACTTGATTGCGCGTTTTTGGGATTATGACATGCCAAAGAACTGACGTTTTGAGAATATATTGTGATTTTTTACAAACTTGTATTTAAAATAAATAGCTGAAATTGGGTGACCAAATAGAAGACTTTTAATTGTTTCAAGATAAAATGAAATATTAACAAAATATAATAACACTTCGTATCTATTGACTGATGACATTGAGTTACCCATTTTTTGTAGAACCACCCATAAATATGTCGTCCGATTTTACGATTTATTTTAACGTCATTTGTATCATATGTATTTCTTAAAATATAAAGTTGTACCTTATATACTTCATATATAGAATATATACTATATATGTATACATTATAAACCTTAAAACAGAAACTATGACAATAACTCTGTTTTTAAAAGTCATTAAGCCTATCCGTAGGTGTTCATTAAAAGGCTCGTTTCTGGCTCGTGTGTGAAGGCTCAGCAAACTCAATTATTTCAAGTGAGTACGAGCCAGTTAAGTGGTGGCGAGTGGGAGTACATTTGCATAACGTTACGTTGCCGTTTGTAAGGTAACGTTGCCTAGATTTTCCCTACGGAATTGCTCTCGTAAAATATATGATGTGATGTCGGTATCATTTTAAAAAGTCACTCCCAAATTATAAATGCATTCTAGCTACGCATGTATGTATTCTCTGCTGGAAAAGGGCACCTTGCACATTGTCCGGTGCACGACGGATGTATGAACTTGAAACGCCACGCTCTGGCCAAGCGGGTTGGCCAGTCCACTATTTTAGAGGTGATCTACGAACAGTTCCTCAGCGCTTGTAGAAGCGACTTTGTTATCCCCTAGTCGCCTTTTACAACACCCACGAGAAGAGATGGGGTGGTGGAGTACAGCCGACCGACACCACATGGCACAAGTTAAATTCAAATAAATAAATGAATAATAGAAAACGTCTTTATTGATTCATTAACAATATTGCATGAACAGATAAATGAAAAGATTTCTTAAATTGTCTTTTTGCAACATGTATTAGTGTATAATAAAGAGTTTCTATATAGTTTGACTTTACGATTTAGAAACATGCATGTTCAGTTTCCACTCAACAGCTTAACCAATAGCCATCTAACACGAAAAGCATGCACAGTAATACGAATATGCCACCTTATAAAAACATACCAGTTTCTTGCTGAAAAAAACGTGCCTTGAACAAATCTTTAGCTTCAGTTAAGTCTAATTACATATTTTACCTAAAGGCTCATTTACACGTATCCAGTATTTAGTAGTGTGAGATTTTATTCACAAAAATTTAGCTACTCGAGCTGTGTAAACAGCCAATGTAGTAATTAGTAATTATCCGTTATTCTAGTGACAATTGAATTCGATTTCCAGTAAGGCAATAGAGTTGCATTCTAATTGGTGTGCGAGTAAACGTCCCTCCCGGCCCGCGCGTTTTCCCTTCTCGGAACTCAAGTTGCAGCTCTAAGCCGGTGAACAATTTTAATTAGTAGAGTTCATTAGCTGCAATACATTTTCGTCCCCATACTTTTTTGATCTTGTAGATTTGATTACTACTTATTCCTCAATTTCTTCTACTATATAACAAAATTTATAGTTCCTCGCACGTCATTGCGCTTATCCATTGTGACTATTAATGTGTCAACTGTACGTGTTGCGATTATCGTTAACGTAGCTAATGAAGCTCACTGGTAATAATATATACTACTAAATATATACTAAAACGCTGGAACACTAAACTCGCACTCTGCTAAATACTGGAGACGTGTAAATAAGCCTTAAGACCGGCCCAAGCCGGTTAGTGGCGTTAGTAACAGAGGCACGTCCTCACTAGTTTTAACATGCCTTAATGTCGATACGGGTCATGGCGTCCGGTAAGTACGGAATTCGCAGTTTGCACATTGCCTTAGTTGAGCAGGGAATGCGTGTATGTATATTATTTTCCTTGGAAACTATTTTACTTACTTTGCTTTTTATGATTACAATAGTCTTTACTGATGACGTTCTCATTAATTAAGTCTAATTATTTTTGGTTTGCAATTAGGGTTTGTTCCCGGGAATTCTCGTCCCGGGAATTCCCGGGAAATCGGTTGGTCTCGTTCCCGGGAAATTCAGCTCGAGAAAAGTCGAGACATCGAGAAATTTAAATAAACATTTTTACGCTTAGCTTTCTTTGTAAATGCGAGGTGGCGGCGGCAATCGGCGGCATCCTTTGACAGCGCGGCTCGTGTCTGTCGGTATCCTTTGTTTTCGCCGACAAACGCAAGCGCCCGCGCGGCCCCAGTTGTGTTTCGTTCATTCGTGTTTCAACTCCCGCCGTGTTCGGATTACTTCGGATTGAAAATCGGATCATAAAGCCAGCATAGTGTACTTATTTAGTAACGTACGAGTAATAGAATTGCAGAACAAACAGGTAAGTTTTGTTATTATTTATTTAAAACTAGCTTTCCGTCCACGGCTTCGCCCGTCATCAGCCTAACCTAACCACATCAACCCACTGCTGGGCATAGGCCTCCCCACTGTTGCGTCAGTTATTTTGTAGGTACTAAAATACTTACTAATCCTTGAACTGTTTGTTATAGATTTTACAACTGATGGACCAAAATGGAAACTTCCAAAGTTTGGAAATATTTCAAAAAAAATAAGGACGCCTCAAATTCGCAATGTCTAAAATGTCCTAAAACCATATCCTGTAAAGGATCAAACACAAGCGGACTAGTGAGGCATTTAGCTCATGTACACAAAATTGATGTAAGATCCACCGAGGCTCAAATGAACACAGAAGACGGATCTACCAGCTCGTCCAGTTCCGGGGTGACGGCACCAAAAAAATCTAGAAGTGCTTTTGAAACTATGCACGTACAGCAGACACTGAAATTTGACGTTCAACCCAGAAAATCGTTAGGTGAAATTTTAGCTAAACTTTCTGCCCAAGACGGTTTTACTATAAGAGGCATTACTAAAAGTGAATTTATCCGTGAATCACTTGTTGCCAAGGGGTATAAACTCCCAAAGACCCAAACCGAAGTAATGAACCTAATATTGAAGTTTTATGATGAAAAGGAGAAAGAGATGATAAAAGAGCTTTCTCAGATTTGCACATCAGGAAACCGGCTAAGTGTGACAATTGACGAGTGGACAAGCATACGAAACAGACGATATTTTAGCGTCTGTGTCCATACAGCAGAGGCAAAAGTTTACAATTTGGGGCTAGTTTACATACCCGGAAAATGCGGTGCCGCAGAGGTTAGAGAAATAGTAGAGGAGCGTTTGAAATACTTTGGGGTAAACTTCGAGCATTACGTCTTGGCCGTAACCAGCGACGGGCCAAATGTTATGAAAAAATTTGGCAGAGAGAGCCCCTGTGAGATGGTCCTCTGTGTAAACCATGCCATCCATTTGGCTATTCTTGATACCTTTTGTAAAAAAAAACCAGAAACTACAGTTGCTAGAAGAAACACACCTGTTAGCGACGATGAACACAGCAGCTCTGATGAAGCCAGCACTGATATCGACGACGAATCTGATGAAGAATCTATATTGCAACCTGATGACGACATAAATAAAGTCCTGAATGAGACCCGTTCGATCATAAGATTTTTCAGAAAGAGTCCTCTCAGAAATATCACACTACAAAAACATGTGAAGACTGAATTCGGGGCAGAACTAGCCTTATTACAGGATGTCAGAACTAGGTGGAATTCAAAGCTAACAATGATTGAGCGTTTCTTGAAGTTAAAAAATTCCATTAAAAAAGCCTTGATTGATTTAGATAGCTCATTTAAATGGAAGGAGGAAAATATTTGTGTACTACAAAAATTGCTGTTGATATTGACGCCAACGAAACTTGCAGTAGAAGCATTGAGCAGACAAGGTGCCAATTTACTAACTGCAGAGGCTATAATAGACGTGTTGCTAAAACAATTACAAAATATCGACCACCCTTTGGCTCTTCAATTAGTAGAATCTCTTAAAATGAAAATATCAGATCGTCGGAATACACCTCTAATATCGCTGCTACGCTACCTAAACAGCCCCGATAATTTTATGCACAAAAAGAGTGATTATTTTATCGATAATAGCAAGACATTTTTAATTGGATATGCTGAAGACTTATTCAATCGCCTATACCCCACTGTTCCCACTACTACAGAACCTTTGACAGAAAATAATTCAGAAGTTGTTGAAGCAGGCGTAAGCGAATCAGAACCTGAACAAGACAGCTTTGCAGCTCAATTAGAGAGAGCAATAAAAGGTGTTTCGAAAAATGATGAATCAACTAATGCTGTGGTGCTTTCAAAATCAATAATAAAAAAAGAGTTTTTGCTATTTGAAAAAACAGGCAAGAGGACTCCTAATCTGGAAACACTACACAAGGCATTAATTTCAGTCAAGCCGACTTCAACAGAAAATGAAAGGGTATTTTCCATATCGGGAAATGTGGTCAGTAAGATTAGAAGCCGCCTGTCTGATAAATCTATTAATGCTTTAGTTTATCTTAAGGCATATTTTATAAGAATTAATAAGTAGGCTTAAAGACAGTTATTTTTTTCGTATTAATAGCAGATACCTATTATTTAATTACATTAAAACTGCCAAAAATTGTGATGCATACCATATCACCCACATAGTGAGATTAGTGAGTGACTTTTAGTTATGATGAGAAAATTTATGATTGTTTTTAGTTAAAAATGTTTGTTTTAAGCTGATTGTTAACAGAGATTTTGTTTTTTATTAAAAATTAGTGAGATTAGTTATGGTGAGAAGAAAAAATATGATTGTTTTTAGTTAGTATATTTGTTTTGAGCTGATTTTTTATTAAGAATTAGTTTTTTGTTTCAAATTATGTTGATTTTATCATTTAAAATAAACACAATTAAATTAAAGACTCTTTTTATTATTTAAATAAAAAATCTAGACAAAAATTTACTTTTTTCTCGACAACCCGAGAAGACCCGAGAAATCAGGCTCGAGAACTCTCGACACCCGAGAACTAAAAAACCTCGAGAAATCGGAAACCCTATTTGCAATTCATAAATCAAATATTTTTTCATCTGACTTTTGCCCCGCGTGGGAACCTTATTTTTATAGCATCCCAAGGAAAGGTTCCACAGGTACCTTCTCGTCTATGCAAAATTTCAGCTCGTTTGAAAGTATTTCAAATATAAGCAAACAAACAGATATCGTTTAATTTTTACGTATTTTTACGTATTAATCCATATCAATATATGGATTCAAGCCATATTGCACCTTTTTCAAATCATCTATTCATTTACTCTTCTATCCTTTGTAATCCTCTTCTAACCTCATTTTTTTGAAGGTTATTTAAAGTTGTCAATACCAGCGTAACCGTACACAAAAGCCAGCGTTCAGTAATCCTCCTCCCGGTACGTCTTATCTGTCGCAACAAATACGCTTAGCCGACTTCAGATTCAGTTGCTCAGAAAATTGCGTCCCGACCTTATTGTGAGCAGGCTTAGAGATTGAAAGTTGAATCGATTTTGAGATGTGACACGCTTATTTGACGAATACGATTTAATCGTGTACTTCACAGTATCGATACTTCACTCTGTATAGTCTTGAGTATTTCGTATTATACATATTGTCGTGTTACCCTAAGAGATAGCTAAAAAGGGGGTACACAATTTCTATTAGAAAGGAAAGAGATAAGATTTGTTTCAATAGCTTGTTAAATTTTACGAAAAACCTAATTTTACTAAAATTTGAGATTAATTTAGAAAATTAGTACTTAAAAAAAAGAGTCTGTGAAAGTGTCTGTTTCCTAGTTCTCGAAGCACCGAAAACTCACGGTTAATCGGCAGGAGAGGCGGTGCCTAGTAAGGCGCACGCCCAGAGTGATGTAGATCGGGCACTACCGCCAGCTGGAAACAGTGGTCGGACGGGGCGATGGAGGCCAGTCGTTAAATAGCAAAGGATCAGAGCTGCGGTGGCCGGCGAGAGTAGTGGCCCAGATGTTGTGTCCAGGACAGCTGAGTCCCGGGACAGGCCTGTGATTTCTTCAAAACGTCTTCCCTTGATTGCTCCCAAAACAAAATTGTCCGTGCGGCCCCTTATATTTTTCTCTTTTTCTTCATTGTTAGAATTTTGTCAGATTTACAAAATTTAGAATTTTCTTTTTCGTCGAGTAGTTTCCAGCCAGTGCTATTAATTTCAGCCAGTGTATTTATTCACGAAGTTGGGTAATGTGTTTCAGTGGTTAATACATAGCTAATATAAAAACATTAAATATTGAATGACAGAATACAGATATGAAAAATACAGAGTTTTTAATAAAAGTAAGCTATTGGAAATAAAAAAATACAAAGTTTAAAAAAGTGAGGTATTGCAACAAATGTTATAATAATACACATATTTATAATACTGTACATATATTTTTTATAACTTATAAAATTCTTTCTGTAAAATATTTACTTATCGACATTTAAGTTATATTTATACGTTCTATAGCACCTCCCAATGTGCCTCTTTGTTCAACTCAAAGGTTGGCTGGTAGAAACTGCCTCCAGGCATTATTTAGCTTGCCTATTGTACGATTAAGTGTAATGAAGTTTTTTTAAATAAATAAAATTAGTGCAGTTATCAAGGTACTATATATGGCGAACACGAAATATAAAAATCAATATTTTAGTGTAACGTAAAATGCGTCTTAAATAAATGCAAAAGAAAAACCGTCCTTTATAAGGACAAGCTCGCCGGTTTAATGAGTTTTATTGGTACAGAGTAGTCAATTTATCAGATACTTCAATAGAAAC
Source organism: Sesia apiformis (assembly GCA_914767545.1). Taxonomy (NCBI): domain Eukaryota; kingdom Metazoa; phylum Arthropoda; class Insecta; order Lepidoptera; family Sesiidae; genus Sesia; species Sesia apiformis. The sequence continues at coordinate 3,839,592 of OU611964.1, forward strand.
TTTATTTTTAGAACACACGTTTAGTATACAGGATGTCATCGAACAATTTTCAGAGCCTGAAACCATGAATTATGCTCGATCCTAAATTAATTGACATAAAATATTATGTATTTTTGTAAAAATATATTTTTTCGAGAATTTGAGGGTATTTTGCCAATTATAATACTCCTATATGAAGATGATAGGTAGAGACGGCTATACAGTAAGGTACCCTTTTCATTCTAGCCCTTATTAGTAGCAAGTGCTCGAGAATCATATAAAACAGTGATAGCCTAGTGATACCTATTTTCGGCTCTCAATCATAAGGCCATGAGTTCAAATCCCGGCCCGTGAATGTTACTTTAACTGTTGTACATTACTAGTTTAGTACATTTTTTTAATTATTTCCTTTTGAACATTTTGAAACTCGCCCGTGTGGTGAATTATGACTCGACACTCGCGATTTTCTACGACCGGTGATTCTTGAAAGGCCACTATGGCCACAAGAATTTAGCCATTCCATTTTAACCCGTTGCCGACAGTACATCAACGACAACGCTTACGCAACTCTACTAAATAACAGCAAAGGCTATTAAGGTTATGAATGCTCAGATAGAGACAATTTGTTGCAGAGAGATCAATGAAGTGACCGTTTTCTTCCAAGTGTCGACTGGATGTTTCATACATGCACAACCAACTCAGAAAATATTCAAGTAGTGACTGCAGATAACTGTAATAAATACCTAATTTAAACGCATGTCGATAAATAATAATTAAGATTTTTGGAGTTCATAAATTGTTAAAGAAATTGTGCCAAATAGGTAATTAGATGGCAGGATGGTGTTGGCCGGGTTTAGAATAACACCACACCACCTGTTCCCGTGGATGTCGGAAATGGCGACTAATGGATGTTTTGGCGTACAATAAATTATATCCAGGCGGACTGTTTGTTCGCGTTATCACCTCCTTTTATATGAAAAATAAAACGTCTCAGTACTTACTAAACTCTATATTGAGTAAGAAAGAACTACGAACAATATTTTTATATCTTCAACGAAGTATTTGTTAGAGCTCAGGTAATGATGTACTTATCTTGTATAAAAGTTTTAATGGCGCCCTGAGACTGTCACGCCACCTACTCATGTAATCAGTGGATAGGAACGGGCGCATTGATTGTGTTGTCATAGAAAAATAACTTTACCCTCACGTACTTTTGTAACAATTCTACTCTAATTCTGCCTGATTTTATACATATATAAAAACCACGATCGTTACTGCGGTGATAACCTTGGGGTATATATTTTCAACTCATATGCGATTATGTGTTCGAATACCGCTCCGTTGTTTTTTGCAGAAAAATGCCAACATCAGTTCAAAACACAAACATTAGCACGCCGCATGCGCTGCCTACTTTTGGAGATTAGGAATGATTTTTTAGAAAAGGTTGGGATCATGGAGGAGGGATAGGATAGGATGGATCTGGCATATCTCACCCACTTCCTTCTGTGCTTTGGGAGAAAATGATGAAATGCAGTACATTTTATTGTTTTTTGTTTAAAGTTACGGTGGTTACAAAACGGTGAACGGATTAATTTTCTCCCCATTGCATCCCACGGAGTTCTTTTCTTTATATATTTTTAACTATCATCAGGACATAAAAGAAATATAGTGAGGAAACGTGTCCGAAATTAAAAAAAATAGGGAATCCTCCAATCCGCACTGGGTCCCAAAAAACGCTTTTAGGACTCTAAACTAAAACCTAAAACCTGTGTTGTGCCGTGGGACGTTATTTTTTTTATGGAAGATGGCGGAAGACGTGCATACAGTCCACCTGATGGTAAATGTACGCCACTCGCGATACGTGCCAACATCAATCTGGAATGACAAACGTTGGCACGCCCCCAGATGCGCTGCCTATCGCTGGAGATTTAGGGACGTATCGCTATCGACTGCTGCTATCGACTGAAATGAAAATGAAATGATTTAAATGAAAATGTTTCACGTGACTGATAGTCTAAAGCATTTACAATCTTACCAACCTCTATATATTGAACATTCTGAAAATCACAATAACTCATAATAACCTTCTCTATAAAAATAACTATTCTTTTTAAATTATTATTACAGTACATGGATACCTGTTATAACACCAGGTGGTATGCAGGTGCGCTGCATGAAAATGTTTCAAAATTAAAATCTATATCAATTGCCGTCAATTGATTTTATATTGCTCGAAGACGTGATCTGTCTTCTCACGCGAGGACCGTTTGCAGAACAAATATCAACCCTCGTTAAAACAATATTACTAACAAGCTTTCTTTGCAATTAGTTAGTTCTGATTTATTGATTATGAAACTATAGTGAGAAAATAGTTCTACTCTAATTCTGCCTGATAAACAAAACATTGTGGATAAACCACAAAATACTTATTACAATACATGCTCCTGGGAGAGAACAGAAGAAGATAGAAAGAATATAAATGGGAGAGAAATAGAAGTACCAGATCTATAAATTAGTGTGACCAAACGGCAGACTTATTTAATATACTTATGCAGAAAACAGGTTATAGCCGGCCCGACTTAATCCGCACTATACCTGCGCCTGCCCCCCGTTTGTTAAATTAATAATATAATTAAATTAAAATTAATAAAAGAACTAAGAGAGTAGGGCTACGTGACGGTGACGAGGACGGTCGTTGGATGTGTGTGTGCCAGCGGTAACACACAGGTCCGTTGACGCGCTGTGATGTAGCGTCAACGTGCGTGGCGTTGGAAGCGTTCACTGCTGTATAGACGAAATGACCGACGATAAATGTATGCATACCACTGTGTCAATGTATGAGAGTAGTATATATATATCTACTTCGGTTCGTCGATCAGCACTGAACCATTACAGCCAACTGACAATGAGAGCGCACCATCAGTACTAATTGTACTGATTGTAAATGAGCCAAATCTATAACATGTTAGAGATTGATGTTATAGGTAGATGCCCGAAAGCCTTCAAAAAAGATGTCCCTGCAGTAAGACATTATAAGGGGATCAATTTCATTTCTTAATAAATCCAGCACCCTTAATCTCACTAACGTTACTTGCAAGAAAATCTATGAAAAGTAAGGGGTATTATTAATGGATTACTCGATTTCGATAACGGTTCGAGATGCGATGGCCGTATGTCATCTTACACGTTGTCACATTAGCCTGTGTAAAGGCGTAGCTATCTGCCCAGGTTGGGACACCCGATGAGAAGTAGATAGATACTGTAGCCCATGGACATCCGCCATAATGCCAATATTAGTCCATAATGACAAACGTTTCCTATATCTTTGTAGATTTTAGAATGGACTAGCTATGCCTGCGACTTCGTACGCATGGAAAGCTTTGTATACAGCATCTTTTCATCTCGTCCGCCTATTTCGATGAGACAAAGCCTATTCGAAGCGCCAAGCTAAGCTTAATTAACCTGTGAAAACCCCATGAAAATCCATTCAGTAGTTTTGGAGATTAGCGTGTTCGAACAGACAGATAAATATTTTCAAAATTGTCTTTTCGTATTCTGATACTCTTCCTTCATCGCCCCCAATCAGTTTTTGGTAAATATGTATATTCAATGTACAGACACGCTGGTTCTACAGTTTTATTATATGTACCTATAGATTTGGAGAAAGGGTTGTGAAAATGGGGAGGATGCTGCTGCAATAGGACTCTACCAAAGCTCGCCACCATACAAGATCTCCCGCCTTTCCCATTCAGCCTCTACTGGTGACTGGCAGTATGGAAGCCGTCAATTTGATACGACCTACTCAATTATTTGAGACTGTACGTACTTGTATTTCACTGACAAGAAAAGTCAATTTTTAATGGTATAATTGAATTCAATCTTGGCTGGTTCACATTGACTGACGAGTTTGTGATAAGATAACTGAAATATCTGTAGTTCGAAAATTCAGATTCGAAAGCTATGCGGCGATCCGCTACCAGAACGGCACTGTGTGGCCGATGCCTCACCATCCATGAGGAAGGTAACCATTTATTTCTATCTAAAAAAATAATAATTAAAAAATACAAAAATCTGATTTTTTTTATATCTTTAAAATCTTTAAAGTTGTATGTTGGCAAATTAAGTACCGCGTAGCGTATGACGTCAAGATACATTTATATATACTTACATAGTAAGTAGTGTAGGTACATATAAACGATAATAGTGTTCATGAAGCTCTAACTTTTGTCTAGGCTTTTTGGCGGGAACTCAAGAAGAGAAGTTTGTTTGATTATTAAAAAAATGTGTATTGTGCCTATTGTGTTTTAATAAATTTCAAAGTGTTTTTTGTGCGTAATGCTTGTGATAATCAAATAAAAGCATAGGACTGCGCTTTTCGTGTGCTTCCAAGGAATCATCTTCTGTTCCCAATAAACCTACTATCACTTTACTGAGCGACTCTTGACTTCGACAGGACTGGACATTGAAAAAAAGTCTAAAACGTATCATTTCAATGTCCACTCCCGTCGAAACAAGTCACAGGAGTCCTTCACTGTATTCTGTAATCTGCACCGTGTTCCGGAATAGGTACACAATATATTATAGGAGATAATTAATGTACTCATTTGTTGTTTTTGTCCGTTCCGGCAGATGGGACGGCTTCGTACAAGTTATTGGTGTGGTTTGCCGAAATTGCTTTAATAAATTAAATGGTGTTTATATTCTGCAATTATTATGTCGGATGTCCACATTTCTTTCTATTACAAGCTTTTATTTAACTACACATGTTTGTTAGTTCGTTACTGCGTTCAGGACAAATATAACAAGTCGATTTTAACCCACTTTCACTTGTACTTACTGCCTTCAAATTTTACACGTGTATATAAAACTGATGACAATACAATAATTTAATGACCTTGACCACATGCTGCAGCCAGGGAGGCCAGCACACTGTACAACTCCTCAACGGCGAACGGTGGACATGTCGTGTTTGGACTCGTTGGGCTCGTAGTTTTAATGACAACACCTTAGTGTTGACACGATTAGGTTGAGATATGCTTCGTTGAGATGTCTCTGCAACTTAAATTAAACGTAAAATAATATTTAAAAACAAGCTTTTATTAAAACGCACTCGATTGTAGAAAATAAAGAAAAGTCATTACTATTATTTGATGTAGTTAAACCCCAAACCAACAAGGGGGCTAACTGTTGATTACTGGGGGTACATCGACAAAAGTAATTTAAATATACAAATCTAATAATTAAACTAATGTTTTTTGTGTTTAAAAGTTTGTCGTGAGTTTTGTAATTTGAAATGATTGTAATTTTTGATTAGTTTCATTTAACTCAGCTTCTATCACGGTGTTATTTACATGTTTAATGATATTTTTCTTTTCCTTATTATTCTCTCTTGTTCTAAACCAGCATGTAGCTTCCGAGTGATAACGAGTTCCTTTATTTAACTTTTCACATATTTTACATGGGGTTTGTTTTTCATTTTTACTATAATTTTTTGAATTTCCATATATTCTCGTAGGTAAAAAACTTTTTCTATTTACCATGTGTTCATATTTGCTCACCTCATTAAACAAATCCACTGTGTCTGTTAATGCTTCTCTATTAATCTTATTGAGTATGTATTCTGGTAACCCAACTGCAATAAGATCCACCAAAGTACCTGTATCAATCGATTTTCTCATTTCCAGTATAAGTTTTTCTTTCTTTATAGCGTAATTCAACAATGAACCTTCTCCATATTTAAATAATAGAGCATAAGTGACTGGGTTCCATCTCTTGTTTGTAAATGATTCACAGAATTTGGTTTTCCACATTGACCACTCTGAGTTCATTGTCAATTTTATAATCATGGAACTGTACCAATCTGCGCAACTTTTATCCATAAACAATCTGAGTATTTCAATTTTATTTTCATCCTTCGTTACATTAAAGCGTATGCATTCTTTTTCAAAAATATCAATCCACTGGTTTGCATTCGTATTCTTGGTTGTAAATTTCTCAAGCACAAACCTCTCTGCGATGTATTTTAAATTCTGTGGTCTATTTTCCTGTATATTTTCCATGAATTTCTCAAAAAGTTTTCCCAATGTACCTGTTTCTTGTTGTTGTGCTGCAGCAACTTGTTCTGGATTCAATTCTTCTAGAAATTGACCCCCAAACTGTAAATTACCATCCTCATCTATGTAAGTTTTTTTTAGTTCATCTGTTATTGTTATCCATACCTTTCTTTTCTGGTATCTTTTCACTATACTGTTTTTTACTTTGCTGTAAGCATTTGTTTTTATTATTTCTTTATGAAGACTCACTGATTGTAGGGCTTCTGGTATTGCATACACTTTATTATCACTTGTGGTTATTGAGGTTATACTATAAATGTTTGTTTTTGGATCACTTGCAGGCAATAATGCAAATTCGAAACGAAGTTTCTCCATTTTCAATTGACTTTTGTAACCAAATATGTCGTTTTATAAAGGGTTTTATAAAGGATTGTGGAGTGAAACAAACTTATTTGATGTTGCTTTGATATTCAAAGAAACGACATATAATGTTTAATCTTCAATCCTTTTTTAAAATCTATTATCTTATGTCTACCTACAACTTTACAATTTTGTCTACCTACAGAACAATTCTCTTCACCTGACGCCCACACTGTTTTACCGACACCATAATACGAATAGTTTTACCGACAGCGCGGAGCGCCTCAAAACTCAGATGAAAGAAATATATTTTCTTTACATATGTATTATAGAACGCTCAAATTTAAAAAAAATATTTTCAACATGTTATGGAGTCATGAGTAATTGTAGAGAAACCACCCACTTTTTTAAACAGGAAAATAATAAATTACTGATTGATTATTGCTGATCTTACAGAAAGCCGGTCATTTAGTCAATTGCCGATGATTGAATTTCATCACTGAGCCGCATTGTAACTTGCAACGTAGGCAGCATATTATGGAGCTAATATCGCATTAAATATATTGAACGGTATCGGTAACTTAATCTGATTTGCCTTCTATGAAAGGATAATTTATTGTGGTATTTATGAACATTATTATATTTATTACCTTTATTATCTCATTCAATTAAGGTCTATAAGTGACGATATTTGAGCGAAGTTATCTTTTTGTAGGTGAGGATTTAATGACTGATTAAACTTAAAATTTAATTGATAATAATGGATTTGTATTAAAATGGATTAAAAATATTTGATTTTTTCTATAAAGCAATTCATAGCAATTCACGATAATTTCATAGTTAAAGACCTGATATATCAATTACAATACTAGTTTAAAAATCCACTTTTACTAATAGAGAATGCTTTAAAACATGACTTTTTGTACATGTGACTTACCTATTTGTGAACTAGCAGTGGCCGCGACTTCGTGCGCGTTGACGCTTTTATATATGGCTAGCATAATTCTCGTGGGAATTTTATAATTGATATGGTTAAAACGTATCCTAAATGTTAACCCAGCACATAAGTTACTTGTAACTATGCCAAGTTTCATTAAAATACCTACAATAGATTTTGCGTGATGCATGTCCTTACCGTAGGTATGTCTTCATACAGACAGGCGGACAGACAGACCGACAAAAAATCTATTTTTTTTTTTGTTTTGGTCTCTGTATCACTCGTACACAGCGCAACGACATTTTCAATAAAATATTGAATATACAGATACGGCTTTGTTGCGTTCTCATTATATGTACAGATTTTCAATGTATTTTTCTAAATAAATGGAAAACCTTGTCCTGAAATTGTTAGCGTCGGTTTCGGCACGGTGAATTTTAATTTTTATCGAAAGTAGAAATAGAGCCGAGCTTCGGGGACTAAATTATTTTGTCGACACAAAATGACAGTGTATTATTTATAGTGTCAAACACAAACGCGTTGTTGGACGTAACAATGGATGACACAGCACTAACGTTCATGCGAATGACGTTAATCTACATATTTAGTTTCCCCTTGCAACCGGCCCTTTCAGTTGTATCCACTACCGGACATGGGCCTGCTTATCACATTGTATCGTGCATGAAGGATGTGCTGTGGGATGTCGATCGGCTATAGAACAGCTTCACCCCATCTCTTCCCGTGGGTGTAAAAGATGACTAAGGGTTAACAAATCCACTACCACAAGCCCCGAGGAACTACACCACTTCTGAAAAGGTGGACTCGCCAACCCGCTGGATCAGCGTGGCGTTTTAAAGATTTACATCCCCCATGCACGAGTTTCTACTTACCTGTATGCATTTCAGTATTTGACCTGCTACATTTGTGCAACGAACTCTGATCGAACAGTTTCTTGTTAATTACCTACGTGTTGTCGGTGAATGAGATATGCCAGAGCTCATTCTTATCCCTCCTCATTTTCCCAATCCTGTCTCCAAACCAATTCCTAAGTAATCAAACGTTGATGGCGCATCCGGGGACTTGCGATAACGTTTGTCATTCTGAAATGATGTCGGCATGTATATCGCGACATCAGCGATGACGCGGGCCACAGTATCCACTTAACACCAGATGGACTATCTGCTAATCTATCGACTTCTTTCTTAATAGAAAAATAATTTACACAGTAGTAGGCACTGAGGAGTAGCCAGTTCATTCCACAAATTCATTCATTCCGAATGAAGTTCACTGCAGTTCATTCCGAAAATATTATACGTAATAAGAATGAATTCCTATATAAAATAATTCCACACAGAAGCCACAAGTTTCAAGGTTGTCTTAATATAATTTTATAGCTAAAATCCAAGCATTCCCTGCGACACGTGGGCACTTGCATCAGAAGTAGCTCTATTATCATAATATTGCTCGAACACCTGCCGGTTTAATATACTGCACGGGTTTAACCGCACTATATTAAGAGTTTATTATCTCCGGATATTAGTTATAGAAGCGGATATTCATTTACGTAAAATAAGGAAAAGTAGATATGAATTACACAGAGGAACAAGTAGACATATATACCTATACGGTATACTACGAATAGGATCTGTTAATGGCAATGAGTTTGGTGTATGAATTTAAGTTATTTCTCTCTGTTTTGCTGTAGATACATGTTCACGAATAAATAAATTGATAGTTTTTTTTACGTGGCAGTCCGTTTGGTGGTAAGTGGATCCATGTTACTGCATGCCAACATCTGTCCAGGACGACAAACGTTGGTGTTGACAAAGGTCTTCGGATGCGCGTGTTACCTTTGTAGATTTAGGAATGGATTAGGAGAAATATTGGGAAAATGGGGAGGGTTGGAGTGGGAATGGGCCCTGGCATATCTCATATACTACCGAAACACGTGCGTACATCGGAGGTACAGGATAAAACATGAAGGGTCAGGGGGGAGGGATGCAACGTGCACCCTCCCAACAAAGTGATCACTTCAATTCTATGAATTTATGAATGAGTAATCCAACTTCAAATACGTCCCTACACTTGTGGCTAATTAGGGAATATCTAGAAAGAATATTGAATATATCTAATCATTGAGCCATAATTGTAGATAACGCAAGCTGTCCTTCGCAGCGTGTCTCGAAGTTGACGCCAAGCTACTACTTCTCGCGTTACTCGTAATTGTTATACAACACAATAATACATACTATACCATATATCAAAGTCTGATGTAATCGATTTAACAAATAATTATGGCAAATTAAGAAAGTAAATATTTAAATTATTGGTCCACGACGCTGGTATTTTAAATTATTGGCTCACGACGCTGCTGGTATTATAAATTATTGGTCCACGACGCTGGTATTTTTGATTAATTATATAATAACTTAATTAATTAGAATTAATAATTCATAATAATTTCGTATATGAAAATTTTGTGTTTTAAACAATAATAATGTTGTGTTCTCCTGTAAACTACAAGTATAGGGACATTATTTATGTATATTACCGAATATAAGCTTGATGTATTCTATGTTGAAGATCCTTTTGTAACAAAATGTATAAAAACGAAAAAAATAAAACCCAAAAAGGCTATTTGCTCTGTAATCAACTGTAAAAAATTCGTCAAAAGGTGAAATGAGTCAAAGGAGATGTTTCGTTTCATCGGTATCGGTGAGTGGTTTCACATCACTAAAATTTACTCGTGACTTAGTCGTAGGTACAAAGTGAATATTTGATGTAATCCTTGATGAGCGTTTTTGTATGCCTATTTACCGTCAAGTGGGCCGTCCTCCTATCAACCTTTCTGTCTATTTCACAAAAGGCACTTAAGACTCCTTTATCAGCCAACAATTTGTCTGTTCATAGAAATTGCGGCAAGCCCTTCATATATTTTACTTAGCCGCAGTATACGCGTAAGCCCAAATTATTCATTTTGATGCATGACGTCGGGTTCTGACGCTGCCTCATATTTAATGCTGTAGGCAGAGAACCATCGTTTTATTTAGTTGTACTAGGTTGATCAATAAGTTTCTGAAATCGGATACTTTACATTAAATTATAGGAATGCATTCTATTTCATCCGAATCTCAAATTCGGTACTAGCCAGTGCCAAAAAATTAAAAAAAAAACTGTTACCAATATTTTTTTTCGTTGTTTACATTTGGCGGGAATTTTATTAGTGTGCAAAATGGGGAAAATCAAAGTTCGTGCGGTTATTTAATATTTCTGCCTGAATTTTTTTTCTACGAAATGTGTTTTTGAAGAATTGCAGTCTACTTTGAGAGACAATGCTCTGTCTTATTCTACAGTAACATATTGATGCGCGGAATTTAAACGCGGCAGAACCGTCTGATTAACCGTTTAACGTTAACGCAGAACAATGTAACGTCGGTCTGATGTTGCAGGCGCTGCTATCCGAACGGCTGGGTTTCAGTTGATGCAGCACCCGCCATATTCTCCGGACCTAGTTCCTAGTGATTTTCATCTTTTTACCAGTTTGAAAAAAGCATTTGCGAGGTATACAATTTCACGGAGATGATGAGGTCATGTGCGCTGTAAAATCTTTTTTCAATACCCAGGATCAAGCCTTTTTTCCAGGGGAATCGAGCAACTTTCAAAATGTTATTCACCTTCTAATCTAATACAAGATTAGAAGGTGATTACGTTGAAAAATAAATACAATTTAGATATACGTTTCCTAAAGTTTCAATACTTTTCCAAAAATATATTGTTCAACCTATAGTAGTAGGTCCTTACCTATATGAATTGCTGTTTTATATGTAAAAATTTAAATACTTTTTTGTATGAAAATTATATATTTATTTAATCGAAGTATTGTCCATTACTATCAAGGTACATTGGCCCCTTTAATATAAGTTGATCGATGCCTCTGCTATAGAACTCCCGAGGACGGGAATCCATGAATTCTCTGCAAGTGTTTTTCCCTGCTTCATCTGAGTTGATTTTTTTCTTCTATATCCAAATTCAAAGTTATCAAGTTATCCAAATTCCGAAAAAAAATGGTAATCAGTAGGCGCGGCGCATTTCTGGCAAGTGCGGTGTGTGACGGAAAGTTTCCAATCGAAGCTCCTGTGACTTTGAAACTATCTGTCGTGCAGTGTGTGGGCGAGCGTTATCGTGGAGACGTTTGGGACTTTGTTTGGCCGTGTCTCCTGGGTTCAACCATTGTGATAAATGTTTACGATTATGATACAGGATCCACTTCTCATCACAATTGACAATACGATTCAGAATTCCTTCATTTTTGTGCCGGTTCAGCAAAGCAAGGCAAGCTTCGACGCGTGTTGAGAGCTGACTTTCATTAAACTCATACGGTATCCACTTCCCGAGTTTCTTCACTGTCCCGATTTGATACAAATGGATCAATATTGTTTTATCACTTACGCCAATAAATTCGCTTCCATTATTGCTTTCAATTCGTCATTATCGTCTTTAGTTTAATCCACTTTAATCCACGGGGCTTCTTCTTGAGGTCGAAATTTCCAGAACGGAAGCGATCAAACCAGAAACGCACCGCGCGTTCGTTTGCGGTGCGTTCATATTCGAAAATAACGCGAATTTTTAACTTTTCCACAACACAACGGTATCTAAGTAAAAAATCGTTTGACAGAAAACAAACGAAAAACTGTTTTTGAACAGGAATGTCATAGCTTTGAATTGAAATTAATTTGAATTTAGAATTCCAAACCAAACGCAAGATAACTAACTTCAATGTAGCCACTATGAACAAACGGCAATTTCATAGGTAAGATACTAATATATAGGTTAACGATGTTAGCTGAGAGCTCTGTTTATTTATTGTGTAACTTTATTACACAATGATGTGTAAAAAGGCAGACATAATGCCATACGGCATTCTCTATCAGTCAGATTATATAGAAACAAGTTCGCAAGTGCACAAAATGTAATGTAATACATGCATATGTAAATAAATATACATACAGACATGAATATATACAAACATATACAAAATGCAAAGATACATACATTCACTTAATATGATACATACACCAAAATTGAAACGAAAACTAAAAGTAGTGAAGATAGAACTGAGAATATAGATCACTAACTCTGTATCAAATAGTGTTCCTGAAGCAATCTTTTAAATCTCTTTTTATTGGGTATTTCAATCTCAGTGGGAAGCGCATTCCCGAGATTAACTGCTTGAATAGCGAAGGAATTGAAAATAAAGCCGGTAGGTACGACGAGAAAATACTTGAAGAGAGGAGTCATCCGCGGATCGAAGATGACGATTGTCCAAGTCACCCTGAAACCGAAATTTACATTTCACATATACAGAGACAAATGCATCGTATAAAACTTAGTGACAGAGCACGTTACATTCTCATAATACTGCGCTGTCGGATGAGCAATCATTTAAGTGTTATGTTATTTGTAGCCTGCGAGTATCTATTTGAACTTTCATTCTTGAGGTTGAGAATTCAAACCGGGGTCCGTACCACTTTCACTAACTAGTTCAGCAGTGAAAGAAAGCATCGTGAAGAAACCCGCAAGTCCGATCTGCAACAATCTGTAATTAAGCAGCGTAGTGGATTATGGAATTATTTCCTCGTAATTACTAAGAATCGTGTGGTGTCAGCTGCTTTTATAATAGCACCATCTAGTCTCCTGGGTGTCGTAAAAGGAATAATAAACCCGCTACCACGAACCCTGAGCAAATCTAAAAGACTAGATTCGTTTTCATTTTTTCTGAACTAACTTTGTGTCTTTGAGTTCCACAAAGCGGCTAAAGTTTTGAACTAGGTTTAAATCATCTACTGCCGCAGTTCTCTCAAATGCAGAGAAGTCTCATAATTAATTTCCAGTTGGCAGTTGTGGTTTAATTCACAATTATTTAGTTATTAGTGATTTTGCCACAATTCACAGAAGACCACCGTGAAATTTACTGACGTATTTCAGGAGTGACTGAGTAACTAGAGCCTATTTTATATTAAATTGAGAATACACATTATTTTTTATTCCATGTAGCGACGGCACTTTCGAATTGTTTCTTATTAATTTTGTATACCGTCTAATAAATAATATATACTTCGCAATCCATTCGATTCAAACACTGAATAAGGATTGTAATGGAATGAGGGAATGAGAAAAACATTTCGTCCCATTGTACTTCATCTTTTGTAAACCTTAGAGGCAAAGGGCATCAACGGACGTGACAACATGATGTCAAAAACGACAAATGTTGGGTGATTCCCCTCTTTCAAAACGCTCATTACTCTTTTAAATGCGTCCTCGACGAAACGTGCAAAAGTGTTAATATATTTTTTTTACAGTTTATTTTTGTACTGTACATAAAAGGTGAAAAAAAAGCGCTAACGATCGAGGCGACCACAGATTTCCAGGTGCTCCATTAAGCGTAAGCATGGGAGCATGTTGTGTCGCTCCAGTTCAAACGTACGAGTAAGTTGTACGCACCGATCCTTCGCAGTTGACTTTTTCATTTTTTCACCCGGACAACACATCGGAAAATCAAACTGTCTGGTAGAAAACGCCCGGCAACCCTGAAACTATTCTTAGTTGTACTACTAGCTTCTCATTGTAACCTAGTGAAACTAGTTATACTAAAATATTAGTCCCCATTCCGAGCCAGTATAATCTTTAGCACCTGAACTGTTATCAGGATAACTTTCGTACTTAACCTACTTCGCCTCGACCCGAATCCGAAGCTAGTTTCAGGGAAAATTAGTTGGTGAAATTTTAATATTTTTCTGCACATTTTTACACGGGGGCACCCTCTAGGGATGAGGCCGGTTGACCTTCGTCCAGAAATTGTATTTAGAGATACCCACGCAACATCGCGGTAGATTAAATATTAAAAAATAATATAAAAAAAAAATGTTTTTTAAAAACAAGCTTTTATGCCAGCCATGTACTTAAACGAATAAAATTAGTTTATATTGAATTATTTGTTTTCAACAAGCTTGTCGCGCGAATTGTAAATGGTATCTACCTACTTTTATGAATAGTACATGACTTGCATAAAAGCTTGTTTTTAAAAAACGTTTTTTTTTTATATTATTTTATTTACACCTTTTTCGTTAGAAATATTTCTCAATCTATCCATTTTAAGTAACGCATCATTACGGTAGAAAGTCATGTTTTGTTTTGCAAAGTTTCATGTGCATACTACTAACCGTTGAGGAGTGCCCTCATAAGGAGACAATCCTGGCTGCAGCATCAGTTCATGGTGTAAATCATGTTTAGCTATCAAAATTAAACCTACATGCAAAGTTACGTATCTCTGCTACTAATCGTTGAGGAGTGCCCTAATGGGGGGCGGGGGGGGGGGGGGTAATCCTGGCTGCAGCATCAGTTCATGGTGAAGATCATGTTTAGCTATCAAAATTAAACGTATATGCAAAGTTTCGTGTCCGTACTACTAACCGTTGAGGAGTGCCCTTGTGAGGAGACAGTCCTGGCTGCAGCATCAGGTTATTTCTATCATTTTAGTCTATTGTCATCAGAACTGAATAAGCATGCAAAATTTCAAAGTCGTAAGTTTAGAGGAAGTGGTTCAAATTTGACTTGCAAGATTTGTCCCAAACATACTAACAGGTCACTAAATTACACTACACTTCGTCTACATACATACTTATACATACTTGGACGAGCGATTGATTGCCGCCGCTTGTCAAGAACTAGCTTCATTGATTTATTTGCAAGTGTCAATGAGGTGTCAAAAATATAAAGAGATGTCGTTGTGAACGACGACGGGACAGTTGCATCGCGGAGGTATCGCGGACCAGTTCAGCCTAATACATACGCAAAACTTCCTACCGAGAAGTTAGATAAATTACCGCAAATATAATAAAAATATAATTTCCCGCAACGCTACATTCAATCTTCCGTTTTAATCGCTAAATTCCTTATTGTGCGTGCATAGTGTCATTAAGTGCCAACACAGGAGAACCAAGGGCCGGCGCCGGCAGAAGACTTCGGTGCACCAGACAGCTTTCAGGTCAGTGAAGCTTTATTATTGTACGGCTACGGCAATTAATCAAAAATAATAAATAAAAACCCCAATAATTACAGTCCACTTAAAAATCTACCCACCATTTCATGGTCCATATCGAGCCGAATCATTATTATTTAATTGTATTATTTTACGTATTTTTGGTAAATATATACATCTTAAATATAAGTATTCTTAACAATTTTTACAGGAGAGAGCCCAAAACATTCAAGCAGCCAAGTTTAAACATATAGGAAATTAAATTAATAAAAAAAAGATCTCTTTTACACACGTACCGGGAAGCGCAGTGTGGGACGCTCCCGGCTAGGTGGACCAACGACTTAGAGAAATTCCCCGGTGATGGTTGGATGGGAAGAGCCGAGGATCGTGTGTAGTGGCGAGCCTAGGCAGAGGTATATATCGAGCAGTGGCGGGACATAGGCTGAACGCAACAATACGAAATATTACATATGTCATGCCTGAAATATGCTCACGTGATACATCTACTAATTTTAGACATTTTCATTTCTCCATAAATTCGAAAGATTGAATTGTTTGGAGGCTAGTTTTGTGAATCTAATTTATACATTTTTTTTTTAAATTTGTTGCTTACTGGATAGGTTACTTACTGATATGGGGCAGCCTACTTATTGACCGACATACATACACACAAGATAAATGACTTCTGACAATAATATCTGCTTCGGTAGGACATATTTTGGGACTATTAAAAATAATGAATTTAGCCTTAAAAGATTAATAGAAAGACGTTTCTATTCATCTTTTATGAATACATCTGCGAGATCTTTTATACACATCTGACTTATTATTATCAAAGCCGTGTGCAGTCATCCCTAGCAACTAATGGGATAAACGTTACCCCATTTGTAGGTCGTATTCAGCCATCCGCGTGTAGGGTGACCTTGTATTTCAGTTAAGTGGCTTTATTGTGGTTATTTGTGACGACCCTTCCGCACGATTACAGTCGAAATGATGACAGTACGTAAGGACCACTGGGCGACAGGCAACGAAGCCATCTAAATAGGCGTTTTATTAGGTTTCTTTTTCTTTTGATTAACAAGTTTAAAGAGCATTTTGGCTCCGGAGGATTAATGTCAAAGTCGTAAAATTTTCCAGTTATCCAGATCTTTAAATGTTCAGGTCGTTAATGTGCAAGTTGTAAATTATACAAATCGGAATATGTCTACATCAGAAAATGGGATTATTATCTACTTGTGTCGTTAGAGATATTTTTTTAAAGTATTGTATTTTATTAATAAAAAAGTATTTCCTTTGTGTTCCTGCTTCCGCAACAAACTGCTCTGTTCTTTCTGTCCCTTGATATACATACAGTCATTTGATGTTCAGTCATGTGATTTGTTGCCTTTGTCGTCTTCTTGACTACATAACTACTTCATTCCATATTTGCACGCCCATCTACTGCAACCCCGGGACTTACCTAATTTCTGTGGCGGCATAGAAAAGGGGACGAAACACGAAATATGACAGAAAAAAAAATCAAAATGAGTCGTGAATGTCTATACGTTATTTATGACACGAATAAGACATATAACATAAATATGACATGTGACATGAATATGGCATAATATACCATAAATATGACATGTGCTGTAAATATGGCATATGCCATAAATATGACATGACAATGACAAATATGACGTATGCCAATGACATAAATATGACATATGACAATGACATAATTAGACATATGACAATGATATAAATATGACATATGACAATAACATAAATATGGCA
Source organism: Sesia apiformis (assembly GCA_914767545.1). Lineage (NCBI taxonomy): Eukaryota > Metazoa > Arthropoda > Insecta > Lepidoptera > Sesiidae > Sesia > Sesia apiformis. Next base: position 3,856,735 of record OU611964.1, read on the forward strand.
TGATATGACAATGACATAAATATGACATATGACATAAATATGGCATGATATGACAATGACATAAATATGACATATGACAATGACATAAATATGACAGAAAAAATCAAACTGTAAAATGAGTCGTAAATATCTATACGTTATTTATGACATATGACGTGACATAAATATAAATGTGTACTCGCACCGATTTATGATGTAGGTATCTAATAGTAACGGTTCGATTACCACCTGTCTATGAGTGGTGTAGCGGCGTGGGGCGTTGCCATTCATAGGAGCGTATGGGGAGTAATATATAGTAACAGAGCCATAGATATAGAGATGGTGAGTTCATAGCCTTACTCATAAAAGCTACCTTTAAACATTGTTTAAAAAAATACTTTGCCACTTGCACAGAAGTATCTGTAAGAGATTGCTATAAAACGACAGGATCTCCCGATTGAAGTCTCTTAAGATTGTTTTAAATTTTTGTGTTAATGCAATTTTACACAATAAAGAATACTATATCTACATATATAAGGATAAATAAATTTCTATACGAAGTAACTGCAGTTTCTACTAGGACTTCAAAGGCAATAATGGTCATCTGGATTAATTGACAAAGAAAATTGCCTCTTGAATTTTCATAGAATTAATCGCGCAATTTGCGATCGCTCAGTCACTGGCGACAATCAATCAACTTCGTCTGATCAAATTGATATCGATAGAGAATTAATTGACGGCTCCGCTTAAACGATGCAGAATCGATTGATTCAACATCAAATATTTTGTCGAAACATTTATCGGTTTATAAACTTCAATTATTTTTAATAATCGACATGTTGACATTAAATATATCGTAAAATAATTTTAAAATCGTGTTGTTTCTAGCACCGTGCGGTCGGGTCAAGGAACTAGGTCATCTTACCTGCGAAAATGTTTTTTGTCACCGCATACAAATTAGCACATTACCATTGCAAAGGGTCCAATTTTTCAGAAACAACGTAGTACAAATATTGAGCTGAGTCACCTCATAGTAGAAAAAAACGCAGTGGGTGATCTTGACGGTATACTTAAAATAATAGGGTTGACTTAACATCCATATCACCCTATAATTAAAAATGATATAACATTTATTACAGAATACATACATTCCATACAACAAAGTCCATAGATAATTCATTATAAATTACATATATTTATAATTAATACCATTTTATACCTGTTTATAGGATGTATCCTCTAGGCAAGTACAAAATAAATATAATGTTTTATTTATTATTTATTTAATATTATCAGTGTTATAGGATGGAGCAGTCGAATTAGGCCGCTATTATCCTGACGATAAAGAAGGGAAGCGACCTTCTTACGCGTTATGGCGTAAAAACCGTCAGTGAATGCCTCTGCGAACACACCTGACACACACTGCAGTGACAACCTTGACTATAACTGATATAGTCATATGGCACACAGTATGGTACACAGTAATATCCCACAGTATGACATGACAAGAGGGTTTCAGGCTACTACGCGGATTTAGTGAGGATCAGATATTACAAATTTCCTATATGTTTTTAATTTATTTTATGGCAGATGTTCTGACTAATCAGGATTGTCTCAGTCCTATATTGGACGTTATGTTGTAGCTAAAAGTACCTACCACACGTACGATGCTGAGAGGTAACTTCTACGGACGCGCCAAGAATTATTTACAGCCAGAATGGTTATACAACGCAGATTCGTGATGGCGCGCCACTCACTGTGCCATTTACTTCTTTGATCTTTAATTAATTTCACGACGTATGTCTCATTGATAGTATTTTATTTTCTAAATTATCAGTTGACTTGTCAAAATATCTTTTTTTTTTCAAACTCTCAGTTAAGTCTTCTTCTTACAGGCAACAGCTCGGTTCTAGTGATAGCTTGCTTACCCTGCTACTTTAACCTATTCGCTACTGATACTGGTTCTACCCTATATTGTGACTAAGTCGCCAAGATTGATCACTAGGTTAACAACAATTTGCGTCTAATAAGTATGGCAGTTCCACTGATGAAATAGAACATACCCCATTTCATTTTATCACATTATACCCTCCAACCCACCCCGAGTATATATGAAGTGTGTAATGGAACGAGAAAAACTCCTCGTCCCGTTATACTCCTTAATCCCCACGCTTTCTAGTATTTTCCCTAATTCCCTGCAAATTTTTTAAAGGCCTAATTTTAAACCAAAACCTATTGGGCAAAAATTTCGAGCATAGCTCCCTCCAAACCTCGCTGTGTGAATTTATACATTAGGTCAACCGTTAGAGACCACGTTTGGCACCGTAAGTCGGCAAAGAACTAAAGTCACCGACTAGTTGGCATGTTGGTAATTTGACTTTCCATCAGGTGGACTATCTGTTCGTCTGCCACCTTGTTTCAATTAAGAAACATCAAATAATACAAAATCCTATTATGCGAAGTGGCACTAACAGAATTTAACCACTTTACTGTCTGAATAATCTACAGAACCTTTTTGATGGCTCTTAGAAATTATTAAAAAAATATCTTTGGATTGAAAACTGGATCGCCCATTATATTTTCTTTATACTCCATTTTTATACTCTATTCTTTATACTCCATTTTTATACTCTATTCTTTATACTCCATTTTTATACTAATTTTTTTGCATTTTTCATCACGTGTTTCTGTTTGCCAGTCTATTTTTTTCGAATCAATCTCAAAATGTCATTAGATTTTGCTGCGGTATTATATTTCCACCTTTCAGTTATCTGCGAACGTTAAAGAACGTTAATTCGCTGGCAAATATGCTGTTTTATGAAAATTTAGGAATTAAAATTTAGAAAAAACAATATATGTACTTAGAACGTATGTATTAATTTTGTATAGTTATTTATATATGTACTATTATTATGTATTCAGTTAAACGAGGACTTTGCTTTTGCACCCTATGCATTTCTGTTGAACCAAAGGTTGACTGGCAGATAATGCCACAAGGTATTTATGGAGTCCGCCCTCTGTACAATGGAATGGTCTGTTGGGATGGAAGGAGTATAGAGAGTAGTGTGGAATAAGGGAATAAATCACCAAGTGCCGCAATGAGTACATGGTACACTTTCGTATAAGAACTTGGAACTTTAGTGGGAGTAGTTGTATTAAATTATTATTCGGGTGAATGGTTATCTAAAAGTCAAGGGCCCACATAATCCCAACGAAGTTTAACCTCATCTAACTAAACTCGTTCGACATACAGGTACAGCTACTTCGTGATATAAAATTACTAGTTTCAAAATTGAATCAGGATATTTACACTTGATTGAGTGGCGACGGACCGCCATTTCCAATCATTTCGCTCAATTTTGCCGTAATTCGCGGAAACTTGGCGTTTAGAGGTCCTTTTCCCCTTTAAACCTATTTTAGCTTGATTGTGACCACTTAACCTACATAAAATGATGTTTGTGCTGGGGTTCTATCAAAAAGCCAAAGGTAGTTAGTATAGTTCGTTCACTTCACGAAGGCGGGTTCGTGTGCGAGCACAACCACATAATGAGCGTAACCCGCCTTCATGAGATGAAAGAACTGTATACTACTAAAAAGTCAAAGTGGGTAACTACTATCAAACAGTCAGAGTCAAAGAACAATAAACTGATTTTTTTTAAATACCTACTCATATGTTATTTATTTTGGAAGGTTCAGTATACAAGACATCAGTGTACCACGCAAGCGTAGCCACAGGCAAAATGCTAGTCTGTCATAAAACTAAATGTTTTCCTTTTTTTTTCACCGTTCTTGTTTACTAATTACTACAGTCAGTATAACGTGAAAGCATAATAAAATGCTAAAAGTGTGTTACCAGTTTTAATAATAACATTTACACCATAAATTGAGTTAGCAACTGCACCACGAAGGGGTAATGTTTTTTCATAAAGAAAATTAAGCGGACACGCAAAGCGACGTTTAGCCTCGTCACCCGTTTTTCTTTGTTCTCTCGTATATTATATGATTTAACGGATAACGTAAATTTAACGGAAGGCATGTCCTAAGAAGTCTTAGATTTTACTAAGAACTACTGGACCGGACACCATATACCGTAACCGGCCCTTTTATCATACAGGGCTTGTGGCAATGATTTTGTTATCCCTCAGTCGTATTTTACGATCCCCACGAGAACAGACAGGGCGGTGCTCTATCCTAAAGGCGACCGACACCGTTAATCAATGGTCCATTAATTAACCGACATTTAATCGACACACCGATAGACATATCACGACCATGTCAATTTTAAAGGAACTTACGGAGTATAAACCTTTTCAGAAATCTGTGTACGTTTCGTTCTAGGTGAATAACCATCAATGTTGTCTACCTACCTGTTGTATACTATGTGCAAAGATGTAGAATGTTATTATGACATAATTTCTAACTAGGTACAGAAGGAATTTTCCTATTCGCTTTAGTTACCTTGAAACGTTAACCTTGTAGCCCAACTATCCATAATTTTCACCTGCTTAGATATTTATTGAGGCCTTGGCCTTCACACTGCTGTCAAATCCCTTGGAGCACTCACTCAATTTTAGTAGAAACGTATTGTAATAGAGGATTATATGAAAAATACCTCCATCTTATTACTGATTTTTTTCCGTGAAAACTAACCAATTTTTCCCCACGATCTCTTAAAAGTCAGCACTTTTTTTTCACACAAATCACTCATTGGTCCCGCGTAGTTAGATTAGCAACCATTCGCATACATATAGGTATCTAATAGTAGCGGTTCGATTAGCGAGTATTTATGAATGAAGTGTGCGTGTGTTACCGTTCGTAACAACGTATTATAGTGAATAGAATATAGTGCAACAAATTACAGAGAGTAGAACAAAATCAGACACTTCATTGAATAAAATATTTTTTTTGGGAGCTTGATCTTTATCAAGTTCGAGAAAAATCGTCGAACAAAGGTTATTAAGTAGTTTTGATGGTAAAAATACTGTGTTATATTTAAATGACTAGCCAATTACCAGTATCAAAATATCTTACAACTTTACAATGTTCAAAACAAAACGAAGATCAGTGAAAATTTCAGCAACTCCTGGTCTAAACGACCAACTTTTACGAAGACAAGGTGATAATGTAAATTCTGTGTTCCCATCGAGTTTGTGGCGCATTCTTCGTCGGAACCTTGTTACATTAAGATAAAATCCAAATTTTATTTGATCTACCCTTTCACCCCGCTTTCTGAACAAATAAGTCGTTTCGTAGTTCTATGTTTTTTAGTCGAAGGTCAAATTAATTTGGTTGTTGTTAGTAAGAGCGCGGTAGGCTGATGTGTGTATTCGAGCGTGATTCTATTAGCAAAAGGGTGTGTTTAATTAAGGATTAGTTTGTTTTGCATAGTTAGTTAGAGGTTTAATTAAACAAAATGTAAATGAAGTATACTCTCAGAAGGCATTTTGTTTATCAGATCATCAGGACAAAAGTTACACAAGTTATCAGAACAATACGTTATTAAACAAGCTATTGAATTTTGCTAATATTTTGACCTGGGTAATAGACACTTATCCAGAATTTTATTTACGTGGCGAACGGGGAAGAGATGCTCCAGAACTCTTGCAGGTATGTATGTATAGGAATACGGGTATATAAAAACATATACAGTAATACCTCGACTTACGCTACCCCGACTTACGCGAACCCGGAGTTACACGATTTTCAAATCTCGTCGATTCGTCTTAAACAACGAGCTCTCTGTTAAAGACTTTTGGAAACAATTCAATGTTTTAAATGCAGTGAGAATCATTGGGCAATCTTGGAATGAAATTTCACAAAAAACTTTAAATGGCGTCTGGAAAAAACTGACTGTACCTTGTGTCCTTTTTTTTTCATCACTGAAACTCAGGGTGGAATCGATGCCTGATAAAATTGGTAATGTGATTGAAGAAGTTGTCAATCTCGCCAGGCAATTAAATTTAGAAGTGGACAGTGACGTTCAAGATCTGCTGAATTCCCACAATCAGGAGCTGACATTTGATGAGCTCGTAGAAATGCATGAGCAAGAGCATATATTAAATATATATATATATATATTTAATATATCTATTTATTATATATTTGTATTTATTTATTTGTATATAATTAAATACATCATAATATTGAGAATGTTTTAACAATATCTTGTATTCTTTATATATAAGTATTTATCGGGTAAACATCTAAATGACATGATATTGGTAATTTTCAGACGCAAATTATCCTCTTTTATATATTGTTATAGAATTCCAATACACTAATAATATGCCATCATATCCTAATAGGTGCACAAACATCCTAATAGGTTCCAAAACAGTATTAGGATTTATTCTCGAGACACGTCTTTTCTGAAATGACATTGGAAGCAGAGAGAGGTGTCAAACCCGAATAACGTTAGTGAAAAATCAATTTGAGTATGACATATTATATGCCTTTGATTTACAATGCTGCTATCTAACACAACCTAGCGAATAGTAAGAAGCTAACTGCGGATATCATTTACCAAACCAAGAGCTGCAAAGGAGTCTGGTTATTCGGGTCGAATTTTTTTAATGCAACGTCTGTGAACATTTTTTGTTTTATAAAAAGAAGATGACGGACGAATAGATAAATAGTTCGCCTGGTGGCATGCCACATAACAATACACATACATTCACGATCACAATACATGCCACATCAGTCCTGAATGGTGACATATAAATAATGTATAACCTCAAAATCAATGTTTCATATTTCAGTATTGTTTTTGCAAGATTAAAATGTTTAAATTTAACGATCAGTGAACACGAAATCAAGTACAAATCATTTGTCAATTATAAAACAAAGATAAAAAACGAATTAAATGAATTTTATTATAAATGTTTCATATAGTACTGCACATATAGTACTTACTGCACACGCCATCACCCAGCAATTACAGCCATGAAAAGTTGTATCGGTATACTTACGGTGGCGTGATCAATCTCTACACTACAATAATAATAGCTAATCATCTGCGACAATTATTTTCAAGGTGATATCCGATCTACATTTTGTATAAGCTACACAAAAGATTGTCTTGTTTTCAACACTGACATTCAACACTCACAAAAACTATTAGAATTTTTATACGTATTAGAATCGCTTGAAAGGGCACAATTCCGCACTGAGCTCGTGTAGTAGACTAATCGTACTTCCAAAACCTACCTTAATTTCTTACTTACCATAAAATACGAGTAAATTCACAAAATTTCTCTTTGATGTAGTGGACTCTTGTAGCTACTTGTATCAACCAGACAGCGCTATATAAATGTTACCTTTGCAGTACTAATAAAAATAAATGTATATTGTAAAATATATAAACGCGTTGAATTACTTTATGAGTTTGTATTCAGAACGGTTGAGAGTCCAACGTCCAGCGTAACTTGGCCTGACTGTGGCGCTATTAACAATTTATATGCAGAGAGTATCAAATGTATACTCGAAGACTTAAACTTTAATTTTGATTCAATGGACATGAAATGTTGCGTAATTTATTTAAAAAAAAATGTGCTTAGTACCTAGTTACATAAGAATAAATAATAATTAAAAACATTTTTTTATGCTTAGTGTAATTTATAATAAATATTTACAGTAGAAGGAATACTCCCGCTCGACCTTGAGTTATTGCCTACAGCCGCGCGGCGTCTGGCTGTCTACTAGATAGCTAAAAACTGCGGTCGGGCGCAGAGTTGCCAACTTTTTTTAGGCTGATTATAGTATGTTTCAAAATTGCAATTAATTTTTTTTTAACAATATGTATTTATGTATAATTTATTTTCAGATGAGTATTTTTTGCTACTGTGAGCACACAATCATTAGCGACATAACTTATTAGTGACATATTACATATTAGTGATATGCTAAGAATCATCATTAGCAAATATATTATATTAGTGGCATAATTTTTTAAGCAAAGACTAGTTCTGTTTATTGCCGCGTTTCAAGTTATACTGGTTCTGTTTGCTACTTGTGTGTAGACCACTCCTGTACATGCATGATAAATTCATAAAGACCAGGCGTTGTTCTAGAATTTATGAGTGAATGTTGTTTATGGCTTGGACGTTCGCAGCAACTGCCAAGCAGAGGTTGTGACTGCAATCCAATAAAATGGAACGATAGGACTTATTATGTGCTGAGCCTAAACTAACACAGTCTGGGATGAAACTAATTTGAGGGGTGTTGACATTTCTAGCGAAGTACATGAAGATAAATAAAGTCTTTCTTAAGCAGTATGATGCGACCGAATTCATTATCTCCCATAAGACCGCCTCCGGGAAATATACAAACGCATTTTGGGGTGTGAATTGGAAATTACGTGAGCTACTTACTTCCTTTCTCTCATTTTAATTAAATATTTACTAACTAAATCACCGAAGATAGTCGTCGTGTCTTCAGACGTGCCAACGTTCGTCATTTTTTACTAATGATAGCATGCACACGCAAAAATATTAATGCAGAGAAATAATTAGGAAACCTTTTAGGTTTCTAATATATACCTACTCGTACAACAAAACATGCGAATTCAAACTGTTTATATCGTGGCTTAACATAAGAAATATTACCTAAATGTATAAAAAGTGCAACATTATTATGTAAAGAGGACACGCACAGGGCTATTTTTTTAATGTGAAGAAGAAGTAGAGTTATATTTACGAGTATTTTTTTGTTTAAGTTACATATTTATACCTCTCATCTCACCTCCCAATGTATCCCCTGATCCACCTAAAGGTTTAGACGGTTTATAAGAGAATGCCTTAATGCCAATAGCTCGCTAATAAAAAATATAAAAATAAGAGGTAGTTTTTCTTTTTACTCTTTTATTCAATAGAAACAAAAATAAATACCTGTTTTTCAAAAATTGTAATTAAAGCCGAAAGTAACTAAAGCATAATGATTAACGGTAACTAAAGTAATTAACAAATATCTACTAAAAATATTACATTATTCATATATGCACATAGAATACTTTTAAAGCCATGATGGCGCTATTAAATTAGTTCGTGTGGTTTATAAAACAAAGCCGAATTTGAGTTTAAACTTTTATACAGATTAATTTTATTGTCAAGGCGTGCTCCGTCGTCGTTTTTAGATAATTATTATGTGAAATATACTGTTCACGTCAGCCGTTTTATAAATTTATAATCAACACGCGATTTTCCGTGAGAAATTAACACAAACTTGGGCTCGGCTTCTATGCTCTTTCTATGAATCCGGAATTATCCTAAACTGACTGTAGTATGTTGCAACGACATACTAAAATATAGCACTTATACACCTTATTTTAGAGAGATTTCATATAGAATAATAAAACATAGCCTTTGTAAGACTTCTTCTAGGGATATTTAACACTGTGGCTTAACTACAATGTTAAAAACTTGTTTTATTTGTTATGTGACTGATCAGGCTACTTTGACAATTGAGACAATCACAGAACAACAATGACAAGACAAATAAAACAACTTTTATGCATAAGTCAGGTACTTGAAAACAAGCTATAGCTTGTTCTTCAATTATAATTCAATGGTAGTTACGTAGCTATAAATAATGTGGAAAACGTTCACGTAATTAAATAATAATAAAATCCATATAGTTGCCATAGCGACGAAATTCAGCCTTTGTTACTATTTACTATGCGAATGTTCAATATGAGAAATTAAAAGCATTGTAATTATTTTCAATAATGCTCTTTATTAACATAAATGTCTATAATAATATAAAAAAATATTTTGTAAAATTACCAATTTCTTGGGCTTTTTATTAAATTTAACAAATACCGTTGTAATTGTAACAAGCCCCTCTGTCGTCCACTGATCGATATTGTCATGTGGGTGAGATACGAGTATATAGGGCCTTAGAACGCCACGTATCGGCCAAGCTGGTTGGCGAGTCTCCTCCGTTAGATATGGTGTAGCGGCTTTACAGCGTAGCATTAGCCCTTAGTAGCCTTTTTCGACATCGGCGGGAAGGGATAGGGTGGTGTTAGAAGCCGGGAAATATGTATGAATTTAGCAATTATGTATGAAATTAAAAAAAAAATGTTTCTACAAAGAATAATAATAATATTTTCAAGTCAACTCAAAATTATGAATAGAATTCGTGATTTTAGAGGCTTCTGAAAAGTTTCGGTTACTCTCTGTATATTACAATAAATAAATATACTTAAATAAGTACTTAAAATAAAATTTATTATGGGAAAATTCTAATGTACAGTCAGCAATAGGTCAACGTATACCCCATCGGTACCTAAATACGCTAGTAATTATGACTAAAATCGAATGGTTTTGGGTACATCAGCGTGTTGCTGACTGTACGTAAACAATGCAGCCTCTGTTCATATCTACATTGTTTTTCACCATTAGACTGACAATTGTATTAATTGTAATTAACAACTATCTATACATATAATAAAACTATAGAACCAGCGCGTCTGTATATTGAATATATTTACCAAAAACTGATTGGGTTCGATGAAGGAGGAGTATCGGAATACAAACGACGATTTTGAAAATTTTTGTCTGTCTGTCTGTTTGTCTGTTCCAACACGCTAATCTCTAAAACTACTCAACGGATTTTCATGAGGTTTCCACAGGTTGATTAAGCTTAGCTTTGCGCTTCGAATAGGCTTTGTTTCATCGAAACCGGAAAGAAAAGATATCCCAAATTTAGAGTTTAAAAACTAAAATTCCACGCGTACGAAATCGCCGGCACAGCTAGTTAATGCTATGTACCAAAGCAGTATTTCGATATGTTGATATGTGATATTTGATATGTTAAACAAAAAATAGCTGCATCCTCTTAACAATGATTTTCTTTCATGAAAACTGACAACATTTATTCTACGTCTTTTAATGTGTTCGAAAGGGATAGATAGCATCACTGTGTTAAGGGTGTAGATTGTTGGCCTGAGATCTCGATTTCGAGCGACCGCAGCGCCAAAGTTTAATGTAACATCCGACGGGGCGGATGAATGACCTAGAGAGCGCGATTTTCAAAATGTTTTGCAACAAACGTTCCACGTTGAGAAATTGTTATTGAACTTGAATATTTACAGCATAACAATAACGTTGAATTTTTGGAAACTAGCTGTTGATTCTTTTTAATAGATTAATAAGAGTAGTTGAGACACAATTTTTATGTTTTTCTATCATTTGACATCTGACATTTTTGTATTCTACTTACCTAAAATTCCAACTATTTATTTATTTGTAATTTCACTACCAAAATTTATTCTAATTCGTAAAATATTCATTCAATAAAATAATTGCAAATTCAGTAGGAAGTGTGTTTATCTCTACGCAAGGAAATGTGCCTATTGCGTAAACTCAAATACTTACTTTTTGTTTACGATCACCTCGTCGATATCTAAAAAAAATCCTAGGGTTTTAAAAAAAATGTCAATAAATGAAACACAAGTATAAAAATTATTTATTTACTACACAATAACAAATATGAGTCGCCATTACTCGCTATCTCAAAAGCGTGCTAGGGTTGTACAAAAATTAGTAAATAATTCATTTATTTACTAATTTTAACAGAAGTTTGTAAATTATTAATATACTAATTAAAAGTATGTAATTAAACAATAACGAAATATGAGTTCAAAATTCTAATGGTTTTTCATTCGATTACGGATCAAGTTCTGATTTCTGCTAATTTGATGATAAAATCAATGGCTATCACAAAACCTATCAGAATGAAAACGTTACCAGCTGCCCGATTCACGTAAGTAATAAAAACCGTAGCGCAGTGACGTCACTTCGTTTTTTGCAAATTTAGCCCTTTTAACCGACTTAAAAAAAGGAGAATTCTCAATTCGCTGTATTTTTGAACCAATTTTTATGATTCTTTACACCAGGTAACTCAGAAATTGTATAGTAATTGAGCTATTGGAAGATTTATGACAATCCAAGACTAGATAAGTAAGTGCGTTTAAAACAGAAAACCAAAAGGCGATTTCTAAGTTCCTAAGTTAAAACGACTTTTGGACTGGCGTGTTTACGTGAATCGACTGGCTGGGTAGTTAAGTTACCTGTATCTTTCAAAATCATTAGGCGTTCTTCTCTTTCATAACACGTAAAGCTCTTTCTTTCCTCTCTTTCATAGCCTCTATGATACTGGGCGCGTCACGAATGGGCATGCTTCGTGACTGCCGAGGATCAACTAATTCTGGAAGTAGGCAATCGTAATAAAACCTAACTAATTTCATCTCCATTTTCTCCTCCCAAAATTTGTCGTCCTTTTCTATAATATAAACTTTCATAGGTACAGTAGCACCAAACCAGATGCCAAGCATGCAAACGTTTCTTTTAGTAATATGTACCTGTCCCTGAATTTGGAAATACCAGTTATGATTTTTATTTATGACATAACCCTTGGAAGCCTTGTCCTTAACCCAAAAGGTATGTTTGGCCATTGCTTCATCAAGAGTCATGCCAGCTAAAGAATGTGGGCACTTAATTTCAATTAAACCGTTTGCATAAATGCCATCTGGTGTAGTACCAAGAAATTCATATTGATCGTCGACGAACAAACCGCAACCTTGTATACTAATATTCTCTTGAATTTCTAACTGTTTAATTGCGGTTTCTTCGTTTTCGATACCGTACCGTACAGCAGGCAAACTGGAGATATTACTACCATAAACGATTTTACGAACAAGAACAGCACAACTTGTGCTCTCTCGTTTTTTACAAACTTCCCCGAACGATGATGAGGTTAGTAATTTTCTCCTTGTACTCATCCACTCAGAACTACTTCTTTGCAAATGGGTCGACCTTTCAAGCTCCTCTCTTTCAGCACAAGACAACTTTAAATCGGCTAAAAAAGATGACTTGGCTTTCTCATATAATTCTGGACTCAGATCAGGTTTTTCGCAGTTTGGTCCATAGTGAGCGTCTTTCGATACAGCGCTGTGGCTCTTTTTCAATCTTAATTTAGGTTTAGCAATTAAACGGATTCTACGATTACAATTTTCCACTTTCGCGATCAAAGGATTAGGACTAGATTTAAATATTACTTCATGAGTTTTACTATGAATCGATCCTGTATTAAAAGACACAACAGCAGCTGCGCATCGGCCCGTATAAGAACCACGGGAAGAATAATTTACACGCTTACCCCCTACTAATTTGGCAATCACTGCGTTAAAACTTTCAACTATATTACTTGTACAATTATGAATTAAACTTCTAGAATGATATGACAGTCTTTTACTTAAAATGTGTACCGCGTCCATTAATCCGCATCCAACAATTGCTGGAAGCAACCCAACAGGTTCTATTCGACGAGTATCAGGTCTACAGAAATACTCCTTGCAATATTGGTGATTACCAAATACGTGTTGTGGACCATTTAGGATATCTTCACTAAGATTTTTTATTTTTTCTTCGAGTGACTGATTTTGATCGCCCCAATATTTAATAGCGCATTTTACACCCGTTCTTAAACGCAAATACCTTTCTTTTAGGAATTTCCGCAATTCGCAAGGATACTTAGTGTCTTTCGACAGTTTCTCCAAGCTATTGCAGTAGTTTCGTAAAAGATGATTTTTGCATTCAATTTTCTCTACTGTTAAATTACCGTACGGTCGCGAATCTAATATTTTTTTATAAGTACTGGAATCGCCGTCTGCTACAAATTTATTATAAATTACACCGTGATCAACAATGGAACGTTTAAACCCCTCAACTATTATGGTCGATTCCATACCGGTAGATGATCCCGAATAATTCTTGAAACAACGGTGTTCCGAGGGCTGACTGTCGTTCTTTGCGGCTCGTGCACAAACTACGCAGTATTTATTTTTAACTCCAAAAAACAATACTTTATTAGTTTTAATGCCAATTATCGCAGCTGCGCCGGACAAGGCGGAAAAATTCTTACCATAAGATCTCTTGCTCCAACAACCGTCAACAGCAACAGATATTAATGGTGTACCATTTTTATCAACACTACCTATAGACACTGCGTACTCCGCTTCTTCCTTGACAGCTTCTGCCATGGAATGTGCTGCTGTCTTTTTCCACCAATCGCAAACCGTATTATTAATTTCATTGTATAATGAAGGTGACATGATTGGTAGGGCTACTGCGGCAGTTAATGTTTTTAACTGATAGTAGCTCCCACCAGATGATATGATACCAGATACAATTTGATGATTCACTTCCATTCTATCTTCTTTCTTTTCAATCAAACACACAGTAAATTTCATACTACACATACTACATTTCATGATGAGTTTTGAGTCCAGACCAACTTTTACTTCACCTATTATACTGAGGTAACTTAACTTACAATCCATTGGACCGTGGTCCCCTATGGCCTGAAGAGCTTTAAAAAAAAAGAAACGTCTACAACTCTACGCCCAACTTCCATTTCATCCACCTTTCCCTCTTGGTCGTTTTCAATAACTAGTTCCTGTAAAGAAAGATAATGGCTTGATTTTTTTTATAAAAAATAATTAAAAATTTAAAAAAATGCAAAAGAATTAATACAATATTAGGTTCCTGATGAATAGAAATTATAATTTCTTTACGCATTAGGTATTGTTTTTTTATGACGTCACCTATTTGAACGTAAATTTTCTTTTGAGAAAGTAATTGAGAAGTATTTCGGTACTAAGGTGTTTGTCTCTCGATGAAAATAATAAATATTGCAAGAAAAATCTATAGGTAGGTATTGAGATTTTGTCTTCGCCCATCACTAACTAAGTAGTTTGTTTATTTATGTAACAAGTCTACAAGAATTACGTATAACAACTTACCTCTATACAGCGCGTAGCATTGTTGCTCAGAGTCTCGGCCCCAAGGTTTTCTTTATTTTCAATACTGGAAATATTATTCATCAATATTATCCACTTTTTATTTATTTTGTACAACCCTAAGCCAGACGCTAGGCGCCTCGCGTCTGTTTGGCGGTATAGGTATGTCGACAAAGTTGCGCTGTCGCCTACCTACTTCCACAATTTGATATTTAGACAATACTAGCCGACCCGGCGAACTCCGTATCGCCTTTTTTTTTTTTTAAATCCTATTATTTTGATATTACATACAGATACTTCAATTTTATTTATCAGTATAGATATAGATAATACAAACCAATATTTACATGTTATTGTAGGTATATGTCTGAATCGGGCGATCTAAATCATATGACATATTGTATTAGCTTTGTAATGTACCCTGTTCAAATGCGATAATAAATAAGTAGGGAGGAACTTACATTTTATTCCGAGATCTTTTGGCTTTCATATTTTTATAATGCGTACAAAACTTTCTTTTCCCTGGCATGCCACTCAAATTCAATCAGTCCTGCGAAAAAAATAGCCTATGTTACTCAGTGATAATGTAGCTTTCGAATGATAAAAGAATTATTAAAATCAGTCCAGTACTTTTTGAGTTTATTCGTTACATACAAAAATCCAAATCTTTCCTCTTTATAATACCTATTAGTGTAGATATTGTATTTTTTACGATTTATATCTAGTTCCATCATGGTTTTCTTTCAGACATTCATTATATCGATACTTTCTACTAACTGAAAATAAATTAATTATAAAAATGTTATACTTACAGTTTTTTACAAAAAACACAAATTCACAATACGTAATTCTGCTGTCTGCAGCCGACAAGCGTGGTGTCGCGTTCACTTACAGAAAGGAACTGCCGCTGCAGACCACCGAGATTGCACGAATGAAACGAACGTTTTATCCCATACATTTGTGTATGAAAAATTTACCTTAAAATATATCTAGATTTTAGGGCTTTAAAAGAGGAAGTCTTTGTTTGTAAAGGTATAAAAAGAAGTATACAGCTATACTTATTGGTTTCTTCAGTGTTCAAAAAGTGTTTCTTTTTATCAATTTGTGTTGATTTATGGGGTTAAATCTGAAAAATACGAAGTCATGTTTTTGCATTTTTACTCAATTTTGTGCGTTTGTTGACGTTTATTATATAACAACTATTAGGTTTAAGAGTTTAATATAAGCATGAACATACTTATTGGTCTTTGATTGTAATATATACAAATTATCATTGATATCAATCATATGTAAATAGGTTAAATATGAAAAATCGTAACACTCTTTTCGGTGATTTTCACGATCTACACCCTTAATGGCGGCAATAAGGATTTTTCTTTTTGTTGAGATAAAGGCAACTTATCAATTTAAAATACATTTATCTATCATTTTACTGGCTACTTTGCTAATAATGTTTAATAAAATATATTAAAATGATCATACAATTTGTAAGCTAATAAAAATCTGTAGTGAGTGTAAAAGGGAGTTTTAAATACCTAAAGGGCGACATGTATCAACACGCTTGAGTGAGACAAACCTCAAATGAAAACTTTTGTTTCGGAGATATGTTCATTTTTAAAACTGTGAGCGAACCATGACATTAACCTCGTTTCTATTCTTATCTTTTACTTTGTTAAAGTTATTTTTTATATTTTCAGTTAAAACACCAATTAGCAAATATAATTGCTTATAACGTTAACGGTACATCATGTTATTATGATGTACCGTTATCGTACATCATAATAATAACTTTATGTATTTCTATATTTTCTTTATTTATTTTTCTCTTTCATATTTATATATATTGTCACAAATTATATGTTTGTTGTTTCCCATCGTCCTTTGAGTACAATATGCAGATAAAGTTAATCTCTGCCGTCAAAATAAAACATAACGCCTCACATCTTAACTCCTGTTCAAAGATTTCAGCTCCCTCTCATATATCGTCGAGTAAATCTTCTTCGGGTCATACTTGTCCTTAAGTTCTCTCCAGGAGTCACGCTCGTGGTCTCGGAGATGCTTGATGACCTTCCTGATGCCCGAGCGCTGAGCATCCGTGCATTTTAAACAACCGTTCTGTAGAGCATCTGATATGTGAGCTAAAAGGAACGATTTAAGAAGGTTATAAGGCGCTTTTCGTGAAAATAGATTTTAATGAAAACTACGGATTTTTAAGACAGAATAATTAATTTCCCAGACGGTTAAAACTTTTGCCGATTAAAAACGTTAATTATATCCACATATTGCTACTGGTATGCCCTTACTTGTCCTTACTATATAGGTAAACACCTATAGAGAGCACGTCACTTGTCCAGTTTCCACCAGGTGGACTGGACTGTCTGCTCGTCTGTTACCTTATTTTTATGTATATAAAAAAGGTCTCAAACGGACATGTGCGTGGGCGAAGGCTAGGCTAAATATTGCCTTTGAAGAGTGTAGTAACTAATCGACCATTTAATTGTCTGTTGACCGTGTGAAACGTGTCAGGGTCGAGGTGGTTGTTGTGGCAATGTCTCCATATTCATTTCAATAATGGCCGTGTGGTGCGGCGGCCGGCGGCTTTAAAATAGCATCACCTCATCTCTTCCTGCGGGTATCGTAAAAGGCGACTAAGGTACAACAAAGCCGCTACCACAAATTCTGAGGAACTATACCATCTCTAAAATAGGGGACCAGTCAACCCGATTGACTGCGCGTTCTAAGGCCCTACGTCCCTCACGCACATGACAATGTCCATCATTGGACGACAAAAGGGCTGGTTACGCTCACCGTATGCCATTCACAAACATGAAAAGCACGTATCCGTAATCCCGCACAGTCAGCAAATGATCAAAATTTCATTTTCGCGTCATAACCGGCCGTTTGTGGAATCACCGTGTTTTCACGTTGCGGTCGATTTCATGTGCACCGGGGACAATTGCGTCATCGAAATAATTATTATTGTGTGATTTCAATGCTGTGCTGCCGGTGGTAATAATATCATCGACGACACACATGTTTAATGCGACAGAGCTTATAAATTACTAGCAAAACCCGGCAGACGTTGTCCTGCCCGTGTATATTTATTTACCTCTGTATATAAAATCACAAATTATTCTGTTTTGTCGTCGATATGATTTGCGATCGGTTGAACGGTATAGAAGTTGATGTGCTGCAGCGCCATCTAGTGGCTAGTTACAACAAAGTCGATAGCTCGAAAATATTCACCTTGCTCTGTATACCTATATATACCTATGTATACCTATACCTATGTATATCAATTTTCATGGCGATCGGTTGAACGGTATAGAAGTTGATGTGCTACAACGCCATCTAATGACGAGTTACAACAAAGTGGATAGCATAAAAACCTTTTCCATGAAAAAATACATATATGTGCCAACTTTCATGGTGATCGGTCAAACGGTGTTGAAGTCTATTAATCTCAGATATACCAACATCAATTTTTAGATAGATAGCTCATAAATTAAATTTTATGTAGAAAAAGTCAATCATCACATAATCGATTATATAGTATACTTAATGAAATTTTGTGCTGTTGTTGTCGATATCCTGCTTTCTGGTGCAAAATTAATAAATTCATGTTTGATTCTAAATTTTTGTTAGTTGAAGTTAGATTGAATTTATATTTGCCGTGTGATGAAGGTCGGTTTTGGCATAACACCTCTTCTCGTGGGTGTCGCTATAAGGAGAATAAGGGATGACAAAGCGGCTGTCACAAGCCCCTGAGGAACTATACACTACCTCTAGAAGAGTGGACTCCCCAATCCGCTTGGTCAGCGTGGCTATAAGGCAGTGGATGCAGAAAGGGCTAGTTAAAGTTACGATTACGGAAGTTAGATTTAAGGGGTTGAAGCTAAAGGTGAAGTTAAATTTGATTGAAGATTAAATTATGTATATAATAATATCAACCTATATCTTCCCATTGTAGGGCGTAGGCCCCTTTTTTTCATAAAAGAAGTGACAGACGAACGGACGGTCCACAAAGGTGCCAAGTGGTCAGCAAGCTCATGAACATCTGCAACATCATAGGGGATGGAAGCGTGTGAGCTGCCGACTTTACGCCGGCTCTTGACTCACGTCGTGAAACCCTGCGAACAGCTGTGAACGCGAGTGTGGATGGTCTTCGCGGACTTCTCACGCGATCACGGCCCGTTTCCCGGGCGGAATCGGTAAACTGTGTAAAGAGCTTGCGGACTCAAACCGTGAACATTCATGAACTCTAGAATTAATTATATGTGAACTCTACATTCATGCGTTCAGAGCGGCGCGAAAAGTAATGACAAGTGAAAGCACATATTTGTGTACTTTTTCAATACTCTTTGGATCTTCCCCACTTTCAGAGCTTCTTCACTTCCTGATTTGACGCAAATGAATCAAAATAGTTTTGTTAATTACGCCGAAGGCTGCTGCTAACTCGGACGTGGTTCGAGATGAATCGCTTCCACTATTGCTTTCAATTCGTCATTATCAACTTTTGTCTCCGATCGTCCACGGGGCTTCTTCTTGAGGTCGAAATTTCCAGAACAGATACGATCAAACGAAAAACGCACCGAGCATTCGTTTGCGGTATTTGATATTTCGTGCCGTTTGAGCTGCGCTGCTGCCACGACGGAACTTATATTCGAGTATAACGCGAATTTTTAACTTTTTCATGGTCGCAAACACAACGATATCTAAACAAAACGTCTTTTGTCGGAAAAACAAATGAATAACTGATTTTGAAGATGAATGTCATAGCTTTAAATTGAAATTAATTTGAATTTGGAATTCCAAGCCAAACGCGAGATAACTAAGTTCAAAGTGGCCACTATGAACAAACAGCAATTTCAAAGCCGTCATATATTAAGCTAACGTTTCTTCAATTTGGAACAAGCGCGTGAATACGACTGTGAACCGCAGGTTCACAGCGTGAATCCTGGCCGTGAATTCACGGCTTGAGTCTAGAGCCGGCTTTACATAATCCTATTTCCAGGTTTCACAAGATAGTATCGGGCCATTATTCACCACGCTGCTGGCCCAGTGCGGAGTGGGAATTAGTTCATTAGATATAGCGGATTGTTTCATTAGATAGGAAAATTTAAATTAAAGACTTCAAAATTAATTGTTTAATTTGCAGAGTTGTGCATAATTTACTTCCATCTTATTTCTAAATTGATCAATTTAATTAAAATATCCGAATATTTTTTAGCTGAACCTAACAAAATAATTACAAAAAATGAAATTGGGAGTAATTTCAAGACATGACCATTTTGCTTGAGCAATACGTGCCTTTAAACGGTGTCAACTACTTACAGTCATCCGTCACCAGCCCTTATATCGACCACTGGTTGACATCCTCACAAACATTATCCTATGCATGAGCAATGTATGGCCATAAAACGCCACGCAAGCCAAGCGGATTGACGAGTCCACTTCTTTAGAGATGGTGTAGTTCCTCAGGGCTTGTGGTGGTGGCTTTGATATCATATAGTTGGGCTTTAATGACAACCACGGGAAAAGACAGGATGGTGCTATTCTAAACAAAACGGCCATTCACACAGCCAGCAGAGGATAACTAAAATAAAATTCAACTCACATTTCAATTCCTTCCCATCTGGAGTGCATCTTCCTTTTTCCATTACGCATTTTATATAGGTCTTCAGAAGCCTTCTATTGGACAGAATGTCTTCTATGACCATTCCATCATATTTGTCGGTGTACTTCTGTGCTTTGATGACACAGGCCACGGTGAGTACCAAAGTTAATAAGAGGAGTTTCATTCTGGAATCATAGGAACCAAAGAGAAATGTTGAAATTAATGTTGAAACCAACATTAAAAAATCTGTTGTAATTAAGCGATGGCTATCCTGCTTTCCCTAAAAAAAGTGTACTTTGATGATATTCGAGAAAAATGCAAAAAAATTGTAAATTTGCATTAATTTGAAATAAAGCTGAGCACTTGAAGTTTTGGATGAAACAAAACGAATAATCATTTTTTATTAGTTTATTACGTATACTTAATTGACGGGAAAAGAAATACATTGTTTACAATGAAAAGAAAATAGTTACCTACTTGAATCTAATCACTAATCTAAACAGTTTTAATTTCCGAATATAATATTACTTGTGCTTTCGTTAAAAATATTACTAATGAATTTTTAGGAGGGCAGTAAAATACTCTGGAACGAGCGCCCCACTGACGTTAGGAAGTGAGAAGCTTGAAATGGGGAGCTGGGAATCGCTTCAAAGATCTCATTTAAAACAATGCTTCGGGGTCAGTTAATGTCAACGCAACATAGTAATTATCTATCTTACTTTTCTATAGAAGTCTTCCTGTGTACCACATGTATTTTATGTGTTTGTGTTTATGTATAGGTACGTACATAAAGTATTGATTATGCCGTATACATATATACATATATTACATACACATATACATATATACATACGGTGAATGAAACGAATGGACCGTTGAGAGAAAGTCTCCTAAATATTAAACATTTTACTCAAACGAAACTTTATTTTATTTGTAAAGCAGAAAAATAGCATTCATCGATTTTTGAACAGTCGCTTGTCTGAGCCGGGAATCGAACCGACACAAATGTGAAAAAAAATAACCTGTTTTTTTTATTGCACCCATCGATAGGGTATCAGATACAATGATACGGATCAAAACTCCCTAATAAAGATTATGTATTAAATTAAAACAAGACCATATTTGGGATAATTTCCCTCAGGGGCCTATTCATTTGATTTACCCTGTATTTTCTTAAATTTTGTTCTCTTTTAATGATTACTGCCATGCACCACTTTCATATATTTATCATTAACTAGGGGTTGACTGCCAAAAAATGTTATTAGTCGTTAAGTCCGCCTTCTCTGTGGTATTTATGTGCAGTAAAGCTTAAATAAGTTAAAATAAAATAAAATACATGTCCTAGTAAACACAAATTATGGACCGAATGCATACAGAAATATCTGTAGACTGGTTTCATTTGTCGCAGAAGTTATATCGTTAACTATGCAATAATACCTTCAATTTCCTATGACATGCAGAGTCCATATCCGCTTGTACCCATGCCTATGGACCACTTTAAATT
The DNA here is from genome assembly GCA_914767545.1 of Sesia apiformis. Taxonomy (NCBI): domain Eukaryota; kingdom Metazoa; phylum Arthropoda; class Insecta; order Lepidoptera; family Sesiidae; genus Sesia; species Sesia apiformis. The sequence continues at coordinate 3,878,635 of OU611964.1, forward strand.
CTTTGTAAAATATTTCAGTAATAACACATTATTTCTTTTTTACAGGTAAGTGCTGAACTACATCCGTCAATAACCAATTCATTTTGGAGGGTAATGATAATGAGATAGATGGTTGTATAAACGACAGGAGAGCAGCGTAAAATAGGCCGGTACCAAAATTTTCAATACCTAGAGTTTATTATCGTTTTTGTGTCGTTTATATACAATATAACGATAGAATATTAGACATAAAGTTTCATGGTAGATGTGCCCATATCGCAAACCTTTGGGAAAATTGAAAAAAATGCTGAAAGTATGATATCTTAATATTTTCTTAGGTTTTCGCGATTGCTATACATTAATTGCTATGTATAGTTATCTTGTTTTTTTTCCCAAGAGAAATCACGGCTTGCTTCCTCTGCCTGCGAGGCGAAACAATGTCTTTCGAATAACTGGGTTTCCATAACGAAAAATAAAATAACAACAACAATAAACCTAACTAAAACGCCAACGAAATAAAACGATAACAATATTTAAATAATAACAACTATTACTTATAATAACGTAACAACTACGTATTATCAATCAAAACACCACTAAATGCATCCAAACACGTAGGATTTATTTCTTTATTGCATTTATTTCTTTTATGAAGATAGATAAAGACGTACTGTAATTATTAAAGCCAATTTAACACTTCTGGAACGCGGCTTAGGTAATAAAAGAATATCTAGAATTTTTTAAAAAAATATTAAATTCAATGAATTATTATTATTTATTATAATGTGCATGGGCCTATGCTATGTCCGAATTTCACACCTGCAGTCCTTGCAAATCCTAACGGGACGCAAATTAATTTTCATTAAGAAAAGATTCCAAGATGCTATGAAAATAGCTTTATTTGTTGGACGAATTCAAGTTGCTCTTTTGTTTAAATTTCTTTTATGATAATTATATTATCATGTGTTATTATCTTTGACCACTAATACATTGAGCAATCTTAATGATTAATAATAAAATCATTAATCATTAAGTCTCGCTCGATTCAGCCCTGTCGTGCATTCGAATTTTGAATAGCGAGAAGCTAATTAGTATTTCAAAGTTGACAACCCTAATATTATAAAGTTGACAACACTTACTTGATTTATTTTCTTAAACACTGCAAAGGGACTGCACTGAACTGTGAAAGGTTGCGACACTCCACCCATTTTATACCCATCGGATATCCTTCCGGAGACAATCTTCTTACGATATTGCATTTTTCAGATCACGCAATTCAACTATCAAAGGCCTTTCCTCATTTTCCATTGTATGCTTATTCTTTCCTTTTAATCTTTTTCCAATAAACGAAGATCATTATGTAAACGAGAGCTCGTAATCTACATTTCACTAATAATAAAATTATTCATAAAGTTACTTATACAAAACAAAAATATTTCAACTTACTTGATTTGCTTGAAGGATTGTTAAACTCTCCGTTATCATTTAAATACGAGTATTGTACGATGTCGCATGTGTGGTGTCGGTAGGTTTTAGAATAACACCATCCCATCTCTGCTCGTGGGGGTGGTAAAAGTTGACTTAGGAATAACAAAGCCGCTGCCACACCCTTGAGTCTTCTCACTTTCCCTGAGTAGAAGGCGAAGAAACTGTTGCTGGGCTGTCGCCCACTGCAGTGGTTGCATCTCTGCCCGCTGATACGGGCAAGTCCCTGGGTGGGCCTCGTGAGGCCCTGGTGAGTCTTCATTTGTTTTTCCCTCGTCCGCTCCCTTTAGCCCGACGTTGTAACTGCCACACAGATTTCCCAATCCATTCCTTAATCTACAAAGGTAGGTAGCGCATCCGGGGGCGTGCCAACGTTTGTCATTCTGGACTGATGTTGGCATGTATCTCGGATGTCTATGGACGACAGTATCCACTTACCATCAGGTGGACTGTATGCTCGTCTGCAGACTTTTTTCTATAAAAAAGTGTCCATTCGCCCATGCACAACTCACAAGACGATATGTACGAGAAGGACAACAGTTCATCAGTGAACTATAAAAAGGTTGGTTCTGTTACTGTACTATTTACAGTATCAAAATTGTAGAGTATTCTGACAGCTTCGCTAATGTGACCTAGGTCTAGGTCAAGTTTCTCTAGGGCCTTTATTCTAAACAGTACCGGGAAAAGTGGTCAATTAAATATGTGGCAATGTTGGTGTTCTATTGTTTTGTCTCGGAAATAATTGCACCTGATCAAGTTCATAGCATAATTGTTTGTTGAAAGAAGTGATTTTTCTAATACTTTTTGTTTCTTCTATATATAGCGAAGGTGCAATTAACACATTCTGCCAGTGTCAAATTTTCTTAGAAGAACGATTTCAAATTCTAAAACTTATGCTGTCAATGTCCAGTGGCCGTCGAAGTAAGTCAGGGGTCGCTCAGTAAATTGATAGTAGGTTTACAGAAGAGGACTCCTTGGAAGCGCAAGTAAAACGCAGTCCTATGCTTTTATTTGATCATCACAAACATTACACACACAAAACACTTTGAAGTATAGTAAGGTATCACTATTAAACCACCAAACACATAGTACACAATTTCTACAATTAATCAAACTAAAATTCGACTTCACTTCTCAAGTTCCCGCCATAAAGTTCAAGTATTTGATATTCGTAATTTTTGGTAGATTAACTTAAGAACCAGGAAAATTAATATTGAGTTAACTAGACTGTTAAAATACAATAATTAATAGAAATTAGTCGCAAAAAACATAATTAGTCGGTTCGCCGTTTAAAAGTTATAAGGGTAAATTGCTGGCTCACACATAATAAGCTTATTCTAACAGGGCCGGCGAGAATTACGTGGTGAAAAACATACTTTTTATAGCTGACCGACTTTAATTAGAATGGATCCAACCTACAATCACACTTTTTTCATAACAAAGAATTTTGTGACAAGAAACTGTATATATGCATATATAGTGCATATTTTTTCAATCAAAAAGCTTTTAAAACTTAAATTAAGACGTTGGAGATCATAGACATTAAAGCCTAATTAGCTTTGTCCTAAAGCCATTTCCTCGGAAATTAACATTACTATCATCGATCAACCAAAATATAAACATATCAAAGTATAGTGTGTACAGAAGTGTTAAATGTAATTGACATCCCAATAACGTGACGACAGCATGATTGACATTTTAGCTATAAATATAATTGTAAATAAGCTAGTCGTTAAAAATTAATAAAAAAAAAGTAAAAAGAGTGAGAACAAAACAAAGGGAGAGCTAATAATGACGCTCTGTAGTGAGAGCGCCTTTGAGTTTGTTCTTCAAAGTCAGTCCCGGATGTTCCGAAGCTAATTGGTTATATTTTCTACACACGATGATTAATACAATTGATGATTAGTATTACATTACAAATAAGTACGAGTATAACAAAGGTAGGAATTAAATAGTAAGTCACAATTGAAAAACACACTCTTAGATATACCTAGTATAGATAGGTAGTGTTAGATATAGTAAGATATACTCGTAGTATAGATTTTCGTATCTCGCAAAGAAACAGAGCTCTCTCCATAGCTCCATAGTGATTTGGAATTTATGAATAAGTCCTACCGTTAGAGGCCACGTATTTTTTTTATTAAATAAACAACTGTATATAGAACATGATAGTTAAAATCTATATATATATAAAAGGATTTTGGTATATCTGTCTGAGATTAATAGACTTCGACACCGTTTGACCCATCACCATGAAAATTGGCGCATATATGTATTTTTTCATGGAAAAGGTTTTTATGCTATCCACTTTGTTGTAACTCGCCACTAGATGGCGCTGCAGCACATCAACTTCTATACCGTTCAACCGATCGCAAAAATCATATCGACGGCAAAACAGAATAATTTGTGATTTTATATATAGAGGTAAATAAATATACACAGACAGGACAACGTCTGCCGGATTTTGCTAGTACGATATAATTTTCATTTTATAAAAATAATTAACAACATGAAAACAATCGAATTTACATAAACACATTATTTTCAGACGACCTGCTTCACAATACCCTGAAGCTGTTATTTGTGAAACGGAAATTATGAATTATGAACTTAATTTGACTTTCTATTCCTTTAGCCATAACCACGTTTACGACTGCAAATTACAGTTTTACTCGCAATAACGCGTATGATCTAAACCAGAGACAAAACGAAGTAAACAAATGTAGTCGTAATTTGCATTACTAAATGGAAGTTAATGATAGCTCAACACCATTTATTTCTGTGATATTATTCCTGTACGTTAAATGCCCTTGATAATTGTTATCTCTTGCGTTACAGGTGTTATTAGTAAATTAAACGGAAATTATTTTCCAGAAAATTGCCGTGAAATGTATTCTAATGTGTTTCGCGGGGTGAGTGAGACATGCCATTTCATATATCACTTCCCATCCAATTTCTTCAAATGGGGAGTATAATGGGATATAAGAACTTCCTATCTATTCCCATTGATAAATGTAGAATGTTCATCCTTGCCAATCGTACCCAATCCTTTTTCCAAAACTGCATCTTTTTCAGCCTTCTTAACATCTCACTGTAGGGCAGCGGCCTTCTCTACTAAATCAGTAGGGGAGTTTCGGGCCATAATCCATCACACGGGCCCAGTGTGCGTTGAAATATATTTTATAATAATTGAAAACCAGTATTTAATTTTATGAATAAAACTTTAATTACAAATTAAACATGAACAGTTAAATAATACGTATATTTAAAAATGCCATTTTTAAATATATGCTTAATGCTTAATTTATTAGGCAGCGGATCCGGGGGCGTGCCAACGTTTGTCATTTTGGACTAATGTTGGCATGTATCGCGGATGTCTATGGGCGACAGTATCCACTTAACATCAGGTGGAGTGTATGCCAGTGTGCCGCCTTCGTCCACAATAAAAAAAATACTTTTAAGTGGGACAACCTTATCTAATAAACGTAAACTAATAAGTTAAAAAAATGAGACACTTATCACTTTGTTACCTTTAAAGAAACATAGGTAATCGTAATTTCTGTCCTGCCGTCTACAATGTATGGACCTCATAATGAAACGGTTTCAATACGAGTAACGTTCGTAACAGTTCGTATAAGCTAATACGTACGTTAATACGAGTATTAGTTTATCCAAATGACGTTTTATCCAAAGATAACAGGAATAACTTACTTAAAAATGTCGTTAGTTAACTTTGGTTTTTAAATACACAACACCCTATACAAACTATATTTGTTTTTTATAGTCTTGATCTTATAACATTTGCACTAACAACGGATATAACAGTATGAAAACAGCAAAGCTCGAAACGCTGTGGCCAGATGACACAGGAGTTGGTACTCTATATTGAGCAGAGTAAGTGCTATTCCAGAAAGTCATCCTTTGCATATGAGGGTTGAGAAGAGACTCTTCAGTCCTCGCGGACAGGTTTGGCTGAATTTCACTTCCACTGTAACGAAGATAAGCTATGTCGGTAGTTGACGTGATGGGATTCCACACGGTGTAGTTGGTAGGCGTAGGGTTTCTGAAAAACAGAAAGGGATATTCCTGTTATTGACTTCGAACTCATGAGGATTAGAAGACTAATATTTACAACAAATATTTCCATCTGATTCTGCATATTGAAGTAATGCGAGAAACATTTAACAAAAAGAGGTCTTAAAATTTTTCTATGACATTTTGTAAACTGTTTGTTATGTGAACTGCTTCATCGCAAAGTACTTAGTCAATATTAAAAGATTTTAATGCAAATTGCAGATTGTCAATTTTAGTTAAGATTTGTTATTTAGTTATTAAGTACCTATGTGGAGAATTCCAAAACGATCAATTACTTCAAAATTAATGTATGCGGAAATTATTGAAACTTACCCGGTTTGAGCAAATGCAAGCAACCTGGCAACAAGCGAATCCTTCACATTTACATCAGTTAATGATGCCAAATCATCATTGAAAAAGTACTTCAGTATTTCACCGTGCTTCACACCCGTTAAAGGTATTTGGGGGTAGATCCAGTCAGAGTTTCCGGTACCTCTGTATCCAAATTCGTACAGTCTAACCTCGCCTTTAGATGTCAATGCTCGCTCTCTAGCGCCTCTAATAACTGATACAAGAATTAAAGTGTCTCCATGATAATCGAAGTAATCTTCAATAGATGCCATGTTTATGGTGCTCTGTTGAAAATAAAACTCTCTAATGGTCGCTGCAACCGCTGTTATGTTTGCATTAGAGGAAAATTGCAAGTCTGCTTGAAGGAAGTCTTCAAAATTTGTCTCCATTCTCCCTATCCAAGATTGAAGTTGCGGAGCTCGCAGCGTTCCCTCTCTGGTTACATAGCCACTTATGTATGGGATATGGCTGTAGTTCCCAAAACGCAAAATATTTATGGGCGCATCAACCAGGAAGGAGTTGTTCAAATTTTTATTTTCAATGCACGGTGCGAATAATATAGTGTTGTTCCACAAATCGAAACCACTTAGGGCTGGAATTAGAACGTTTATATCTGTTGTCGTAAAGAGCTGAGCTAAATCCGCTTTACTTTTCCCATTGTAACCAAGTTTGTCACCTACGGCTTGTGCATATCCGACAGGGTCATAGGCCAAAGCCCAAGGAGACAAAGCTGATCCGCTCTGTGCAAACGCTTTGTGCACTAAGCCTTGTGCGAGAGGTGACATGGTAACTAGATCAACTATCGCCGCTCCGGATCCGTGTCCGAAGAGTAAGACATTGTTTGGGTTTCCACCGAAAGCTGCAATGTTATTCTTCACCCACTGTAAGCCTTGTACGACGTCTTTCAATCCCGCATTGCCTGGTGCCTCGGGCTCGCCAAGACAGAGAAATCCGAAAATGGATAGCCTATAGTTTATTTTAACAACTACAAATCCTGCTTCCACTAATGTTTTGTAGGAGTATATGTTGTTATCTGTAGTTGTAAATTCTTCGCTTTGGAGCCAGACGAGGACGGGTTTACTAGAGTTGATGGAACTGGTGTAGACGTTGAGAGTTAGGCAATCTTCTACTCCGACGAGACCGTTAGTACTTGCTTGTGCGCATATTATAGAGTTGTCGATAGCGCTATATAACCCAGGATACTTAGTCGCCGGCGTTGGAGCCTGAAAATAGTACAAGGATTTATTAATTATCGTATGTTAAAAATTACAATTTTGGAAGATTGAAAATCAATGAACGATTTCTTATAATTTGGAATATTACAATATTAAAGTATTGTTTTATAAAACGCAAATTATGTATGTTTAGCGTTCATTTCATAAAATCTGTTATGTTCATTGTTAACGGTTTCAATGCGAGATCTACTCGTAATTACTTATGATTTTAACGTAGTCAAAAATTAGCATGTTTAGAATCACAATAAATAACATATTATTTATTGTGATACTTAAGTAATGGATAAGCAAAACACTGATATAAGGAAATAGTAATAACATCATTAATCAATGGTCACTTTTCACAAACAAATTATTTTATTTAATGGGAATGCAATGTGCAACGGTATAGGAATGCATTGGAAGTGATATCAGACGAAAAGTCTCCTACATGATAAGATAATGTTTGTTTTATCAATCCCGTATTTGTCAGCACTTACTACCATAAATGTTACATGTATATAAATGTTTGTATAGATTCTGTTATTATAAAAAATATTTCGTGGGAGAAAAAATGTGTGCGGTCAGGGGACCCCCGTCAGGAACGAAGATTCTCACGCTCAAATAAAATCTGTATAGTTCATGTATTTTTTTTTTATTTTGTATCATATTTTCAATGCAAATAATTTAAAATAAGGAATCAAATCAAAAATCAAAAAAATAGGTTATACAACCGGCCACGCACTAGTCTGCACGTCTGTTATTCTGCTTGAGTCTCGCTCTCGATACTCGCACGCGCACACACACACACACAGAAAGAGAAAGGTTTATAGAGCGGGTAAAAATCTTACGTGACGTTACATTTTCTCTCGAATCACACCTACCGCAAGCCGCGTAAAGGAGCTTCGTTCCAAAAAGGTTTATAATAATTTGACTTCATATAAAGATTAATATTGTTTGCATTACAAGTCTGTAAATGTGTTTCATAAGAATTTTTGTTTGTTGGGATTCATTGTCAATTTGACTTTATTTGTATGAGGCTATACCTCATACAAATAAAGTCAAATTGACAATGAATCCCATTATCATTATGAATCGTTCGCATTAACAATATGTAAATTTCTAGTCTACAAAAACTGTTGCCGACACAACATTATCACCGTAAGTAGAAACAAAATCAAGACAGACCGTCTTGGCGACAATGTTCATCTGCTTGCGGAAACACACGGTTAAATAAAGGTCGAAATCTAACTTCTAACACGTTTAAACATATTTGAAAGTATGTTTAGTTCTTTACATTCACTGCTCCGTCATATTCTTAAATAATACCACTTAGTGAATATTACATCATTATTTAATTTCATGTTGATTATAATGACTAGTATAATGATGACTGGTATAATGAGTAATTATAATGATTATAATGTTAGTCAGAAATATTTGTCTATAAGAATATTTTAGATATTATCTACTTCAAAATATGTAGATTTTTCAAAACCATGGATTTTTTAGAATTGCAAATGTCGTATTCATCGCTTCACATGAGCTCTATAATGAAAGCATCGATACAAATACGACGATTATAATTGGATTAAATAATTCATCTTCTGTTACCACCACTTTCTGTGAGCAAAATTTATATATATCCACTGAGCTATTTTTGGCGTGAGCAAGATTCCGCCGTTAACTGCCATTTTTATCGTCGCTAATTTCTTTACAATAGAAACTAGTTTGCGATAACGCAAGCGGCGATGGTCGTTTCTTGGTAGCGGGTCGACATTATCGTCCTTCATCTCTGTTTACTTCCACTTTGTTTACAGTAGTACAAAACACTTTTATGCAACTTTAATGATTACCTTGAACCGGTTTGCGCCTGACGTAGGCCCTGCATAACGTAGCCCGTAGAATATGTGGTAATTTCCATCGGAAGAGTTTGTGCCAATAACTGTCCCTTCTGTAGTTTCGACTTGCGGGCCGCTTTGCGCGTACGTCAGCGCGAATAACGCACAGACGTACAGGTGAAACAACATGGCGACTCTCCCATGTAATACGAAGTAACACGAACGCGACACATACGTATCGTAGCGCGGTCGGCGTGCGAGTGACGATGCATGGATAGTGTTCTTAGGTTCTTAGTACTGGTCTTAGATAGAGCAATTTTTTTTATCATAAAGATATGTTATCGTTATCAATGAGGTCATCTAATTCAAGTTTACATACTTTATGGATTTTTAAGTGTCGTCTACTTTCACTATTTACTTTGAGAATATGGCGAAGAGGTGGAATTATTTAAATGTTAAATAGGTGATTTAATTATTTAATATTTTATACCGGAATTAAATTAAATTCTTGATATTAAATTAAAAGAAAAGTGCTTTATTGAGTAGGTAATATCTTTTTTATATTACCAGTAATATCTGGTCCCACGTACGCAACGTATGCGATGCAACGTTGTCCCACGTATGCAGCGTGCATTGGCATCAGAGACTCTTGTCACTTCTCAAAGTGCATGCTTTCTGATTGTGAGAGTGAGTTTGAGAACGATTTATTAAATTTGTTATTTTCAAATGAATATGTTCGCGCCATAAAATAAAAAAAAGAGTTAAAAAGAAAAAATATTGGGTTCATGAGATAAATAGTTGTTAGATAAATAGATCAGTTGTTCATCTCCCATTTTGATAACGTACCTAAACAAATAAGTTCACGGGCGACGTTCTATTCGTGATTGACTCGCTGCGAACGTAAGTTCCTAGAAACCAGTGTTGCCAGATGGGAAATCCGTAAATACGGTGTTGTAGCCTCGAAATTGCAGTGTTTGAGACAAAAATACAGTGGATGTTAAAAAAAAGTACAGTGCATTTTACAGTGCAATTAAAATTCATATACATGTAGGTGTTTCCATTTATTTTTATTTATAATAAACTTTACTAAACTAAACATATGCCTATGGGTCCTTTGGATCACGTTGGAGCCAAGTTTTAAAGTCGCTGTAACGAAGCCACTCATCCCTGAATTTTTGTTTGTAATGACGTTTCTTTGTTTTTTTTTCGGAATTGGTGGTCCATCGTTAACTTCAGAAGAAGAAGACATGCTATTTTCGATACAAAGAAGCAGAGAATCAAAACAAATTGCAGCTTGAACGAATGCAGCAGCTTAAACGTAAAGTTTTGTATACTTGTCTCTTGATTGAACTTGCCGATAACGCAACTATTTTAAATAATACTTTATTAATTTAGTGTTGCAGGTGTCCATGGGTGGCGATAACACTTACCATCACGTGGGACCGCTTGCTCGTCCGTCCTATTCTCTATAAACATAAATAAATAATAATAATACCAGACATTTATAATACATTTATAATTCAGCTGGGTAATACATATCACATCTATGATCTTAAAGAATTCAATGAACGGGGAATCCTCAACCCTACCATATGTCGTGGTTGGCAATATTGCTCCAGTTTCGCCGCCGCGCATGTTGTCCAACATTGAACAAGTCAACAACAGTCGCGTTCATAACTTTTTAATTATAAGTCGCGTTTTATTCTACTAATACCATACGCATTTTTGAGTTAATACAGTGCCTTTCATACACTGTATTTGTACAAATACGGTGTACAGTAGATGACTGAAAAATACAGTAGATCTACTGTAATTACAGTGCATCTGGCAACACTGCTAGAAACACACTTGTCTTACGCGTAGGATAGCGTACGACATCCCCTCCACCTCCCCACGCCGATCTGGAGATACAGATCGAACGTTGCGTGTGATAGCGTTGCGTATGATAAGTGTGTCTGTTTTCATGCAAATTCAATAGTCCAGATATCATAATACGTTGCATACGTGGCGTACGTGGGACCAGTTTGTCCCTACCTTTACTTCTCAGCACTCTCCTCGTGTCTGCCGATATTAAGCGGACAACAATGGCCTAAATATCCTACTTCTAAATATCGTGTGACGGTGACATCATGATCCTCTGGCAGGGTGATTAACACAAGCCACGAGGTCTAAATAACCACAATAAAGGGTGGACTCGCACTGGACTGGAACTGGACTTATTTGTAGACGGTGTGACAACGTTCAAGAACAAAGTCAAACTGGCTCTGACCACACAGCGTCGAAATTAGATCTTCACTTACTTTGTACTCACCTATTTCATACGTATGTTTTATTTACTTTTAACCATTAATTTCTAATCGGCAGTGTCCGCAACTTCTTGCGCGTAAACGTTAGATAGATAATTAATCTGAATAAAAAGTACACTAAAGTTAAACCGGCACATAAATGAACGAGAATGTCAGCGTGTTGATCACGGAAACAAAGATTTTTTGTTGTATTATTAGTTAAATTAGTTGAACAACTCCGCTATAATAAAATAACTCATTCCAAACTAATCAAAAATTAGCTAACTATCTACTTATTGATTAGTCACAATTGGCTTGGTCACCAGCCCCTTCATCGCCCACTTCTAAACACGGGCCTCCTCATGCACATTGTCTTGTGTATTCGGCTTGTATGACATTAAAACGCCACGTGGGTCGGCGAGTCCACTCTTTTAGAGGTGGCGTAGTTGCCCAGAGCTTGTCGTGTCGGACGGCCTTACAGTAGCACCCGTAGCACCTAATTACCAATTCAATACAATTCTTTATTTCATGTTGTAAACATACAGATTTTAAAAATATATTAAATATACTATTTTTTCAACATGAACCCTATTGGGGTACCGCAATTTTGGGGGCTAACAGACATATTCTTGTTAGCTACATTAATCAATTAAATAACATTCATCTATTATAGCTAGTAAATTGTCGTATTGATTATAAAATGACAATAATTGAAATTAATAATGAATATAATTGTACTCCTTATTCATTTTTGTCATTGCCATTCTCCTGCAGCGAATAGTAACGTTTATCTATTAGGTATATATTTTGTATTTTGTAATTCTAGTTTTCCGCTCATTTCATTCACTCACCACTGGCGACCTGTCCACCTGTCCCGCGCTACGTTAAACGTTCAGTGGAGTTGATTTTTTGGAGTATAGAGCGAATTCCTCACGGCTGTGTTAATGTTCATGTCAACCTCGGTCAAGTAAGAAAATCGTGGGCCACGAATGCGCTGACTAAGTTTGCAGATTTACGAATGACTCTTGAAAAAGATTTGAATAAAATAGGATATAAGGAGTAATTATAACACTTTTCCTCATCACATTACACTTCCCATTCCTCAGGGCGGAAGGTATGATTTCACTAAAGTTTGAATATCTCAAGAACTAGAACCAACAACGAGGTCCCTTTCTCCGATAAGGTCACATATTTTTAAAATATCTATGTGAATATTGCATTCGAGAAGAAGAAGTTGTTAAGTAGAACGAGGGGTACCTACTCCAACAGCATCCTAAAGATGATTTCAGAGAAATTTAACTGTGCTGTAGTGGGGCAGTTTATTAAAAAGATAAAATCCAATTTAGTTATCGAGTATTAACATAGTTTTTAAGTTACTTACTAACATTTGTATGGATCTGTGTTGTCTGAATAGGAATGAATAAATAAAATTAATTTGAACACGTATAAAGGCATTAATTATGTCCTGATTGACTGACTGACTGACTCATCAATGCCGAGCCGAAATCGCCGAAGCTAGAAGAAACATGAAATTTTAGACAGTAGCTTTCTTTTGTGTCGTAAATATTTACTAAGAACGGATTTCTCGAAATTCAACTCCTGAAGGAGTGTATGGTGAATTTCAGCTTTTTCAACATCCCACTGCAAGGCACCGTCCTCCTCTAGTGAATCATTAGGGGTTTCCAGGTCATAATCCATCACGCGGGCCCAGTAGGGATTAGTTTGAAATATATTTTTTAATAATTTAAAAACGGTATTTCATTTTATAAATAAATCTTTAATTATAAATTTAACAGTAACAGTTAAATAATACTTATATTTAAAAATGTCATACTTAGCACAATTTAAAAATGTAACGCTGCGTTTAAGCGCTCAACGCTGGCACTAAAATAATAAACTAAAATAATGAGGCACTTATCACTTTGTTAGCTTTGAAGAAACGTAGGTAATCATAGCTTCAGTCCTTTTGTCCCCCCATGTAAGTGACAGAAACAATTCCACATACGATGTATATGACAGACGAGTATGTATTGTAAATGCTTACGTCGAGTTCTTTGCATGCATTTTCATCATGTTTCTCCACTATGTGACAAAAGATAAACAAAGGCTTAATGGAAATCACTTTCTTTTATTTATATCAGAGCCTAGACTGAGTCTTTAGTTCTTGTTTAAGTTCTATCTAACTAACATATAGGCTATGACGTGAAAACTTAACCCCAGGAAAATACTCGTGATAGGAATTAAATTTTAAAACTACTGCCTTTTTGTTCACCTTCTGTCTCGTGCCATAATTAATAAGGTATAAGTGATAAACGTGTCTGTTTGCCTTGATTCTGGCATCACATTGATATGTGATGTATATACAAAAAGTTATACCTATCTATCAAATGATTAATGTCTCAATGGAGTTACTGGTAAGGTGGATAATAATTCGTGAGGTCAAAGGGTCAAGTTGATGAATTCAACCAGAGTAACGTTACAAACATCAATATCCAGATCTAGACGTAGCACTGGTCGTTTATGGATGCAGGTTTGAATGTGGTCTGGATGTTGCATCAGTAGGTCAGTCGCGAATGGAAACAATCTAGACATACCTTGTCGGTGACCATGTTTGTCAGCTAATATAGACGCATGGTTAGGTAGTTCTACGGCTGAAGGGTCTACGCAATAATAGTACTTAACATTGTGCAAATGTCCTTTACGTATACGAAGGTTTCGGCTTCTTTGCTGCTAATTTGCAAACGAAAACTGCAGATAATATGTTGTGTATGTTAGCATTAGTTCATCCAAATCACGTAGCTATATCCAAAGGCTTTGAACAACTCACCATAGATATTGAGGAATTAAGAATATACGAAGTTAAGATTACAGGAATAATTTACTTAAAAATGTCCTCACTTCACTTTGGCTTTTAAGTACACACCCTAAAATAAATTTTATTTGTTTTCAATAGTCCTGATCTTAAAGCATTTTCACTAACAGCTGACATAACAGTATGAAAACAGTAAAGCTTAATATGCTGTTCCCAGATGACACAGGAGTTGGTACTCTATAATGAGCAGCGTAAGTGTTATTCCAGAAAGTCATCCTTTGAGTGTGAGGGTTGAGAAGAGACGTCTCGGTCCATACGAACACGTCTGGCTGAATCTCACTTCCACTGTATCGAAGATAAGCTATGTCGGTAGTTGACGTGATGGGATTCCACACGGTGTAGTTGGAAGGCGTAGGATTTCTGAAAAAACAGAAAGCGATATTCCAGTTATTGACTTGCAAAATTCATACTGATGAGGATTGGAAAATGATTTCACAGCAAACATTTCCATCTGATTCTTCTGATTCTGTATATTAAAGTAATGGAAATAAAAAGTATAATAAGGGTATATAGTATATGTAAGGGTTTTAATAATCTATTCTATACATATAATAAAAATGTAACTGATCGCTGTCTGTACGTGGAAGATATATGAGAAAAACTATTATTGGGGGCCTGTATCAACGCAATAGAACCCAAAAATGATTGTTAAAATTTTTGTCTGTTTGTCTTTGCGTTTGTGCGCGTTAATCTTAGAAACTGCTTAACCGATTTGGGTGCGGTTTTCACTAATGTATCACTAAGCTTCACTTAAAATTTATTGTTTGTTTTATTTCAATCAGTTCATAAATAAAAAAGTTATATCAATTTAAAGAATCACGTCGAATAAAGACGGTGTTTATAAACTAAAGTCCACGCGGACGAAGTCGCGGGCAACAGCTAGTTTAAAATTAATTACTTTATTTATTCAAAAAAAATTTTTTTTTTCGCCCACAGTATTTTTTGCGGCCATTTTTTAAATATAAGATTTAAAGTAATTATTTACAAAAAGGTCTTAAATTTTTTCTGTGACATTTTGTAAACTGTTTGTTTGTTATATGCACTGCTTATCGCATAGTGCTTAAAACATTTAAATGTAAATTGCAGATTGTTGATTCTAGTTAAGATTTAATTATTATTTAGGAATTAAGTGTGCAGTAGTAGTATGTGGCGAATTTTAAAACGATCAATTACTTCAAAATTAAATTATCAGAAATTATTGAAACTTACCCAGTTTGAGCAAATGCAAGCAACCTGGTAACAAGCGAATTCTTCACATTTACATCAGTTAATGATGCCAAATCATCATTGAAAAAGTATTTCAGTATTTCACCGTGCTTCACACCCGTTAAAGGTATTTGGGGGTAGATCCAGTCAGAGTTTCCGGTACCTCTGTATCCAAATTCGTACAGTCTAACCTCGCCTCTAGATGTCAATGCTCGCTCTCTAGCGCCTCTGATAACTGATACAAGAATTAAAGTGTCTCCATGATAATCGAAGTAATCTTCAATAGATGCCATGTTTATGGTGCTCTGTTGAAAATAAAACTCTCTAATGGTTGCTGCAACCGCTGTTCTGTTTGCATTAGAAGAAAATTGCAAGTCTGCTTGAAGGAAGTCTTCAAAATTTGTCTCCATTCTCCCTATCCAAGAGTGAAGCTGCGGAGCTCGCAGCGTTCCCTCTCTGGTCACATAGCCACTTATGTATGGGATATGGCTGTAGTTCCCAGAACGCAAAATATTTATGGGCGCATCAAGCAGAAAGGAGTTGTTCAAATTTTTATTTTCAATGCACGGTGCGAATAATATAGTGTTGTTCCACAAATCGAAACCACTTAGGGCTGGAATTAGAACGTTTATATCTGTAGTCGTAAAGAGCTGAGCTAAATCCGCTTTACTTTTCCCATTGTAACCAAGTTTGTCACCTACGGCTTGTGCATATCCGACAGGGTCATAGGCCAAAGCCCAAGGAGATAAAGCTGATCCGCTCTGTGCAAACGCTTTGTGCACTAAGCCTTGTGCGAGAGGTGACATGGTAACTAGATCAACTATCGCCGCACCGGATCCGTGTCCGAAGAGTAAGACATTGTTTGGGTTTCCACCGAAAGCTGCAATGTTATTCTTCACCCACTGTAAGCCTTGTACGACGTCTTTCAATCCCGCATTGCCCGGAGCCTCGGGCTCGCCAAGACAGAGAAATCCGAAAATGGATAGCCTATAGTTTAGTTTAACAACTACCAATCCAGCTTCGACTAATGTTTTGTAGGAGTATGGGTTGTTATCTGTAGTTGTAAATTCTTCGCTTTGAAGCCAGATGAGTACAGGTTTACTAGAGTTGATGGAACTGGTGTAGACGTTGAGAGTTAGGCAATCTTCTTCTCCGACGAGACCGTTAGCACTTGGTTGTGCGCATATTATAGAGTGGTTTATAGCACTGTAGAGCCCAGAATAGTTAGTCGCTGGAGTTGGGGCCTGAAAATAGTACAAGGATTTGTTAGTTATTGGTATTGGGTCAATTACAATTTTGGCAGATTGGATATCAATGAACGTTTGTTATAATTTGGAATATTCCATTTTTAATGTCTTATGCAACATACGTGTAGTTAGAGTATCTATTTCATAAAATCAGTTATGTTCACGCTTACAATGTCTTTCTACTTATCACTTTAACATAGTGAAAACCTGGAATGTTTTATACGACAATGGTATTTAATGTGGCACTTAATTTCTTGATGTGCAAAAAATTAACAGAAAGCCATAATAATTCATTATGTCACAGAAGGACATACAACACAGAAGGACTTCATTCACACATTTCATAAACAAATTACTTTATCTAATGGGAATGCAAGGTGCAACGGTATAGGAGTGTCTTGGAAGTGATATCAGACAAAAAGTCTCCTACATGATAAGATAATGTTTGTTTTATCAATTCCGTATTTGTCAGAATTTACTTACCAATACACATTTAAAACTGTTTTTTCCTTGTCGTTTTGATTGAAGTTTGTATAGATCAATTGACAATTTGACTTCATTTATATATTGTATAGATATTGTTTACATAAAAAATTGGAAATGTATGGCCGACTAAAACTACATCCGACATAATATCGTTTTTTATAAGTTCTTTTTGTTTAATATTTTCTTAGGTTTTCGCGATTACTATACATAGCAATTAAACAACTTTAACGGTTTAAATCGCGTATATTTGACATTATTTATATCCCGACGTTTCGAACACTTTGCAGTGGACGTGGTCACGGGGTGACTAATTGATTTTATTTGTCACTTGAGTTCCAAATAATTTCTTAATAACTCAAGTGACAAATAAAATCAATTAGTCACCCCGTGACCACGTCCACTGCAAAGTGTTCGAAACGTCGGGATATAAATAATGTCAAATATACGCGATTTAAACCGTTAAAGTTGTTCTTTTTGTTTGTATCTATTGTCAATTTCGCTTAATTTATATGTGATATAGATAATTGTTTGTAATTACTACTCCCTTCCTATGTCCTCCCAGTGGGGCAGAGGGCAGACACAATGCCTCTCCGTCTCGTTCTATCGGCGATTGCACGCTTCACAAGTTTCTGCGCTTCTGATATCATTGTACGCCACCATGTTTGCTTTGGTCAACCACACTTGCATTTCCCCTGGGGATTCCAATCCAAAACTCGTCTGGGAATGTGGTTCTGATCCCTGCGCAAAGTATGTCCGACCTAGTTCCATCTGCGACGTCATATTTGCAGATCAATAGGATCCTCCTGGCGCAGTCTCCACAAGTCTATATTGGCAACAGTGTCCGGCCAGAAGATGTTCAGGATCTGACGATGGCAGCTGTTGACAAAGACCTGGAGTTAGCGTGTAAGGTCTTTAGTATTCTTCCTTATCTTACAACCGTATAACAGAACTGATTTGACATTACTGTTAAAAATCTTTAGTTTCACTCTATTTGAGAGGTGTTTAGACTGCCATACAGGACGGAGACATGCGAAGGCGCCTCTTGCCTTGGCTATCCGGAAACCTATGTCCAAAACCTGGCCCTTCAGCTCCCGACACGACACTCCCCAGGTAAGTAAAACTGGAGACCCTCTCCACTTCCTCTTAACTTATGAAAAGCGGGGTTTGGTCATGCGCTCCTGTTCTCATATCCTTCGTCTTTGTACATTAATTTTAAGGCCTACTGAAGCTGCTTCCCTGTGTACGTCGTCTAACTTGGTTTGCATATCCACGCGTCAGTGACTAAGTAAACAGAGTCATCGGCGTAATCTAGAAGTATTCCAGTAGGCGCCATTCAATTCCCCGGGAGTGACACACGTTAACACGGTGACATGACACCGTCCAGCACGATAAGAAACAGCAAAGGTGAGAGAAGACAACCCCACCTCACACCGGAATTCATGGCTATCTCCTTTGATCAGAGACTGTGATGATGAACTCTACAAGAATAATTATCGTACCAGACTTCTGTCAGGTTGATAATCTTCGTCGGTACGCCGATGGCTCTTAATCGTGACCAAATCGCAGATCAACGCAACGTATCAAAGGCCTTTTCGAAGTCGACAAAAAGAGGATATACCTCCCTTTGGAATTCAGTTGCTTGTTCTAAGATGATACGAAGCGTGTTGATCTGGTTGATGCATGATTTACCGGGTCGGAATCCTGCTTGTTTGTTGCGAAGTTTTTTATTTTTTATATAGATAAGTGGGCGGACGATCAAGCGGTCCCACGTGATGGTAAGTGTTACCGCCGCCCATGGACACCTGCAACAGCAGGGGGTATGCGGGTGCGCTGCCGACCTTGCAAAATCCTGTTCACAGCTTTCTTGAAGAACCCCAGATCGTAGCTTACATTCGACAAACAATGCCAGTCGACGCAGAAATACGAAATTTTTACACTGTTGCTGAAGATGGTCTAATCAATGTTATGCATTGTTTTTTTCTTTCTGTTTCAAAATGGTGCATCCACGTTTCGTCTATAGTTACAAATCGTTGGAGAAATAAAGTCAAATCAGCTTGCTATAAGGCCAGACAATAGACCTATATATATAAAACAAAGTCGGGTTAGTTACACCATTTATAACTCAAGAACGGCTGGACCGATTTTAATGATCTCTGATTTGTTGGATTCGTCTACGCCCCGAATAGCAGAATAACTATTAAAATATCTGAAAAAATCACGGAAAAAAAAAGAAAATTAATGTAGAAATATATTGAAATAAATAGAAAAAAACTGGGTAAGCGCCATCTGTTGGGCAGCCACAGCAACGCGTGGCCGGGCACAGCTAGTAATAAATAAATAAGCCTTGACACGCTTTTAATCGATTAAACACAACCTAACAAAATGTATAGACTCTCAGCTATAAAATGGATGGCCACACGTCTATAATTATCTATACCTAATTTTTCCAACTTTTTTGGCGTTTTCGTCAGTGATAGAAGAGAACGGCCTCCCAGAGCGGTCTTCATCTTTACAGCCGGTTCTTACACGTTTAAATTAAGAACACCAAAATGCAACTGTGGAATATGATGTTGCATCATCGTCTAAAGTAAGTCTAGAAAAATTTCTGTAGCAGACATTTTTTTTAAATAAATATTACATTGTAATGCGCCTATCTTCGGTTTTATCTATTTTTCTCTCAACATATCGACACAAAAAGTAAAAAAAAAAACAATTTGTAGGTGAAAGTTACTATGCTGCAATTCTAGTCGAAATATACGAATATATTGTATATCATTTGTATATACGATTGTATATATACGACTTTGACGTTAAAAGAAAAAGAAAATTACCCTTATATCATAACATAACTAGAACTATCGGATTCTGGAAGCTTTTTGATCAAATCCTGTCTGTACTGAGCTATTTTTGGCGTGAGCAATACTTCGCTAATCACAGCCATTTTTATCGTCTTCTTATCGCTAATTTCTGTACAATAGACAGGAAATTGTGGTCGTTTCTTGATAGCGGGTCAACATTGTCTTCCTTCATCTCGATTTACTTCCACTTTGTTTACGTTATTACAAAACACTCGAGTATTAAGTTAGTTACCTTGAACCGGCCTGCGCCTGACACAGGCCCTGCATAACGTAGTCCGTAGAATATATGGTAATTCCCGTCGTGAGCGTTTGTGCCAATAACTGTTCCTTCTGTAGTTTCGACTTGCGGCCCGCTTTGCGCGTACGTCAGCGCGAATAACCCACACACGCATAAGTAGATCAACATGGCGAATCACTCTTGCAGGCGAAGTAGTGCGAACACGACACGGGCGTCTCCTTCGCGGTCGGCGTACGAGTTACGATGATATTCATGCTCGTCTTAGATAGTGTGAAGTTTTTTCATCATAGAGATATGTTATCATTGTTATCAATCGGTTATCGAATTCAAGTTTACGTACTTTTTGGATTTTTACGCGCCATCTGCTTTCTCTATTTATATTGAGAATATACTTATAACTATATACTATACTTATATTTTATACTTTCAGCCGTAAGTATAAAATATAAGTATATTTAAAAGACGAGAAGATCCTATAGTTTTATTGAATTTTTTATTGTATTTGCGTTGTCTTCCATATGTGTATTTTAGTAGAGTATTATCGTCAAGAAATTATTGATTTTTATCATTTCTATCGGAGTATATTCTTTTAAATAAATCCTCTTTTCTCGAACGATAACAATAGATAATTGCTTTAAAAACGTAGTAGGGCTTGACGTTGGAATTATTTTTAATTACCACAAAGCACATTCGGATGTCTCCAAAAATTCAAAGTACTTTTTTTAACGCATACCCACATTTTTTTGGTCTTATATAAAACTATACGTAAATCAAAGCTTTCTTGAAGAACCCCATATTGTAGCTTAATAGAAAGACTTCTTGAGGTAGTTCGGTTCCACAGCCTACGGGTTCGCGGTATAAAATGATTTTTGGACCGAACAGTACGGGACACCTCCGTATCGAGGAAATGCAGATGGACCGCACTACAGTGATGAGATGTGCGATTGTAGATAACCCGAGGTGGGAATTATATTGAACAGTTCTTTAGAGCATTCCACATTGTACAGGCGGTAGAATACACAGAGAGACGCAACGTCTCTCCGAATACTGAGGGGCAGTGAGCTTCTAAATACCTGAGGGGTTTTAACCGCCCGTGAGAGTGGAATCCTTGACAATTCGAACAGCACGTCGTTGGATGGAGTCAAATGGGTCCAATTGATATTTCGATGCGCCGGCCCAGAGATGTGAGCAGTGCTCTATATGGGGCCTAACCTGAGCTTTGTAGTGCATTAGGAGTTGCCCAGGGGTGAAGTACCGCTTGGCTCGGTTCAGCACACCGAGCGTTTTGAAGGCCATTTTGGCTTTATTTTCCAGATAACCCCTAAATTCGACTTTGCTGGAAATGTCGATAACAAGGATCCCGATACTCTCCGAGATCTTAAGAGGTATGCCCTGAAAGCGATGTGCTACGACAACTTATTGCTTTTAGTTAATAAAGATATAAGTAGAATTGCGCAATTCTAAAAAGAGTGTATTTTTAGTAGGGGACGTAAAACCTCAAATATCGGGGTCAAAACTTCCCTTTAATGGATAAGTACTCGCAGTTTTGTTTTATAACATCCATTAAGTGAAATTAACTATTAAAGAAAGCGCAAATCTCGCTATTCGCGAGTGTATTTTATTTTGGGAAAAGGCAAATCATTACCAAATTGTGTGAAAAAACTTGTGAACACATCCAGTTAGGTAGACTTACAAAAAAAATGCAAAGAAAACACAAGACGTATTCAAGCGACGTAAACAAGAATTTACAAACAATTTAGACATATTGTTTGATATTCCACATGCTGATGCACAGCAATTGATAAAAATAGATATTAGATCTTGGAGCGCCAGAGAGAGAGCCAGGTCGATCCGGTTACCGGTAACTTGGCTGCAGTGGATATGAAACGGGCTGACAAAGAAGAAAGGGCGCGACTAAGAGCTATTGAAGAAGAAAACCGGCGAATGAAATATCTTTCCGCGTTAACTTCTTCGGCATCGTATGAACTTGTACCGGACGATTTAGCTTCCAGTTCTGGTGAAAATATGGATTCAGAAAATGATCTCCCAACTTTGATCGAGAGCGCATTAACCTGGGACTGAAACTACTGTAATGGTAACGAGGAACGATTTAGTTAGTCCAAAATTGTAGCTGCATTAGGCAGGTGTCAGTTGAGTATGTCAGTCAGTACAGATGTTTATTCTTCGAATAAACATAGAAAAAACGAAAGGAACGCGCGGAAGCCATAAAAGTTGATTTCAAAAATGAGGCACAGACATGTTGTAAATGTTCACTGGGATGGCAAACTGTTGTCTGCACTGGATACCAGAAAATCTAAAGAGGAACGTCTTCCTATAGTCATTTCGTTTGAAAATATGGATCAACTTATTGCTGTGCCAAAATTATATAATTCTACAGGCAAAGAGCAGGTGCAGGCTGTTTGGAATGCGATAAGAGATTGGAATCTCGAAGATAAAGTGTAAATTCTCCGTTTAGATACTCTACGGCATCGAATGAAGATCGTACTATTGGTGTCTGTGTGTTCCTAGAGCAAAAACTTGACAGAGAATTGCTTATTTTTGCTTGTCGCCATCACGTTTACGAATTGGTGCTGAAAAGTGTATTTGAAATAAAAATCAGTCAAGTGACCACAAGCCCCGATATTTTGTTGTTCAAAACGTTCAGAGAAAATTGGAAAAACATCGATTTCGACATGATACAGTGCTATAGGATAAATGTGGAAACATACCTTACCGCTTCCGAAATTGAAGGTCTGCTTAAATTCTATCGCGTTGAATTGACAAAAAGACATAGTCTAGAGATGACTATCGAGAGTTGATAGAGCTCTCAGTCATATTTTTAGGCGGAGATACATAGTGAAAATTTAAAATTAGGCTCCCAGGTGATGGCACCTGCATGGTGCATGGGCACCATACACAAATGCCTGCACTCATTTGCTATCCATAGTTTGATCCGGAAAGACGTGCCGTGGTGCCTGCTGTACACCGCTAAAGCCTTCAGTGTCGATACTACTTATATTTGTGAATATCCCTCTATTAAAAATATTTAATACACTATAATAATGTACCATAATAATCTACTTACATAATAATGTACCTAATGTAGCGCCAGAGAAGCGCTGCTTGTTTGGCGTACTGAACTAGTTGTATACAACTTTAAATATAAAAAGCCTTGTTAGGATAAGTAGTTAATAATAAAATAATAGATAAGGTTTACATACATACAGTTTACCTTTAAATAGTCAGTTGTTGCTATTAACTTAAAACTATTTATTGTTAAGCTTATTATAATATCTTAAGCTGAAGTTAGAGACTTGCTGCTTTGGAGAGCATCTACTAGTGAAAATGTTGCAGTATTTCAGTTATATTTTATTGCTGTAAACATATATTTCTGCTAGGTCATTGCCGACGCGTACGCCCCAGGGGATGTGCTCCAAATAAACCTTTGTTAATAAATAACACCTCTAGTGCTCTTTTAACTGAAAATCTGCCTTTTGAATAAGCTGCTTTTCCGACATGCTGAGTAATGTGCGTAGCTATAGTAGCTAAGTTATTAAGTCTACTTTTTGTATCTTTTTTTAAATTCGCAGTGACGCAGCCATAATAAGCGAGGAGCATAAATAGCTTAAACTGTAACCAGGCTTTTTATCGCCATTAATGGACATCGGCCTCTTCATGCACATTGTCTTGTGCAATTCTTCTTTTTTTACATATATGGCAATGGTGTAATTATTACATTCTGCCAGTGTCAAGGTTTTCTTCGCAATAAAGAATTTCAAAGTGTAAAACGTATCCTGTCAATATCCAGTGCCTTCGATCCAGTGCAAGTCACCATCCAATGCAATCCAGTGCATCCAGTGCAGTGCAAGTCACGAGTCGCTCAGTAAAGTGATAGTAGGTTTGATGAGGACAGAACAGGACTCCTTAGAAGCACACGAAAACGCAGTCCTACGATTTTATTTGATTACCACAAACATCATACACATAAATACTTTGAAGTTTAATAAACTATTACTATTAAACTACAACACGTACAAATACACAATTTCTCTATTAATCAAAGTAAAACTCAACGTCACTTCTCGAGTTCCCGCCAAAAAGCCCGAGGGATGTACGAGTATGGCCTTAAAACGACACGCTGACCAAGCGGGTTGGAGAGTCCGCTCTTTTAGAGGTGGTGTAGTTCTTCCCATGTTCAACAGTGGGCGAGGGTGGACAGTGGACGAGAAACGGGCTGGTTATGGCTATTGTCCGCTTCCCACGATGTGGATCTTCTACTCGTATGCCATCTCCTTGATATAAAAAACATAACCACAGACCAAGTGCGATTACCGTGCAAGATTTTGACTTGAGTCAATAGCACTTATAAAAATTGCAAGACAAACAACGTAAAAAAGAAAAGTAAAAATATATTATTCCAACAGATGGCGCTGATGTGGAAGTTTGCCTTACAAACAACCCGCTGCAAAGTTCTGATTAGATTCATTATTGGCCCTTACCACAAGTTTGCGTTCACTTTCCACTTTTTATTGTATTGTCATTATAAGTGCGCTGATATGTATATGTTTTTTATGGAAAGAAGGTAGCCAACAAGCAGACCATTCGCCTGATCATAAACGGTCGTCCGTGGATATCTTGGATAAATGCCCACATCAGTAAAAACTGTTCAACACTCTCACATATTCACAAATGCGATCCTATTCTTCAACTTTGTCATCACGTAGGGCAGGGCGGGGTCACTTGAGCATGATTTTGTTCAAATCATTGCAGGGCCCTGTTAAAGAATAAATAAAACCATATTTATTCTTAAATTAGTTCTTTATTTATTTGGCAGTGTAATGTTATCAACAAACTTTGGTAAATGCGCTGTTTTCAAGACTAAATCAACTTATAATAAAAAAAAGTCAAGTGGCTCAATCGACCCCATAGGCGGGGCCTATTGAACCACCCAAAGGGGTCTATTGAGCCCGTGGACATAAAAAAAAATAACATATAGAAACATCAAATTCAAGTAACAATCTTTCTTAGATATATAATAGAAGTTATATTAAAACATAACAATCTTATAAAATAAAGCCTGTGACCTATAAGTTCAGTCACTTTTACAGTTCATGCAAACATAAACTGGACCTGCACCAGAAGTACACTTAACATGAGCCCAATCACGGCAACCAGTGCACTGTAGCCACTGTTCTCCTGGAAGACTATCTGAATAGGCCTCAACGCACACCAGACAGAAATAATCGCCCTCTTCGGTATCCAGCGGATTTTGTGCACTTGGTTTTACTTTTTTCTTCTTATTCTTCTTATTATTTTTCTTATTATATTTAATCTCCTCATCAGACTCTGAGGAACTTTTAAAAATTGCTTTCTTAACTGTCTTTTTCTTGGCCTTACCTACCTTCTTGCTAGATTTGATTTTCCTTTTGCTTTGTTCTAAAGCAAGCGCGTCTTTCTCAGGTGTATCTGTCAAAACAGCAGAACTTCTCTTTTTTCCTCGTGTTTGTTGTTTTCTGGGTCCTGCTTTAGGAAATGGTCTTACAACCTCAGGTGAAAATGAAGCATCGCCTTTGGATGTAGATGGTATGTCAAAATTAGGTGTTCGGTTTTCTTTATTGTTGGACGGCTCTTGAGTTGCTGATGCAGTGGCAGGTAATGGCAAAAGCACAGACGTTTCTACCTCCACCTCAACAGTCGCCGAAGATGCTCTTATTTGAGGCCCTATAGATTGCATCTCTGTGTCTTCCTCTGTTGTATGGCTACCTTCTGCTTGAGATTCTGGTTCCGGACGGTCTGTTACATACGATGCCATAAAATCGTCTTCGGAGAAAATGTCACTGTTAAAAGGGTAAATACCCGCTTTCTTAAAACCATTCATTATGTTCGTCGGTGTCATTGCCAATGGAAGAGCTGTCGCTACTATTTTTGGTATATCATAAATTGAAATAGTTTTGCCCGGATTACTGCGAAGCCATGCATCATGTACCGACGAAAGATATTTTTTGAAAGGCCCATAGACAGAGACGTCTAACGGCTGTAACTTGTGGGTACAGTGAGGTGGATATGAGAGCATTACCACCCAATTATTTTTGGCAAGTTCAACCGTTTTAATAGCTAAATGTGATGAATGGTTGTCCAACAATAATAAAATAGGTGATTCCTGGGTTGGTTTCAAATGGTCAATAAAGTGTTGCATAAAATCGTAAAATTCATCATCAGTTACCCAACCGCTTCCATTACCGCGTCCAATGCATTCAGGAGGTCCATTTGCAACGAAATGGTCCTTAAATTTCTTCCGGGGAAATATAAACATCACAGGAACCGTATTACCAGTTGCTGACGCAGCTCCAATCACAGTTATAGTAGTGCCCCGTTCTCCTGAGGTTACAGAGCCAACAGTATGCTTTCCTTTGGCTGCTATAATTTTGCCCGGTTTCATGACTGTCGGAACCCCGGTCTCATCGATGTTCCATATCCTGGAAGGCGGGAATTTATACTTATCCATAACCGTGGCCAGCTTGTCATAAAATAGTTTGACATTCGTTTTATTAAATGATGTCGCCCTTCCTAAGCTAGTCGGCTCTGGTTTTCTAATAGATAGTTCTGTATTTCTCTTAAGAAAAGCGGATAACCAATCTTTTCCCGCTAACTTATTTGTATGCCAACTGTCAGGGAACTTTCTGTTATATTTCACGGCGCATTCATAAGCAAGTCCGCGTACATCTAATGGAGTTAACCCATAAAATATAGATGCAACTTTCAGTATATAATCCTTTAACATTTTTTCTTGTTCAATTGAAAAAACCTGCCGTGCGTTTGTGTATTGCTTGAACACATCAGAATCAGGGTTAGCTTTTAACATATTGACATACCTGGAAAGCGTAGTTCTGTCTATTTTGTTATCTTTAGCCGCTTTTCGGATACTTTTGCCATTAATTACCTCATCTGCAGCATGTTTCATCTGATCTTTGGATATATTAGCACGGTCCGTTTTCCGCTTGTAAGTTCGCATCCTGAAGAAGAAACAATGAATGTAGAAATATTTATACGTGGTGTGACTTAACATCTGTTTTTAAACCTCGGCAGGTAATTATTTAGCATAGCATTTAACCCTAAAAAATACCTGCATAATATAAATAATGCAACCAAAAATCAAACTAAAAATATGGGGGTCACTTGAACATGGCTTATTAGACCCCCGTTGCTTTGACTCAAGTGACCCCTTTCCCAAATTACTTCTAATTTGCCGAGTCACTCAAAAACCATCGCTAATTGTATAATTTTGATATTAGTAACGTTTGTAAACACTATTTTGAATGCAAAATACACTTACCTGACTGCCGTACGTCCACAGACATATGTTTGAAACCAAAATGCACCGAAGCGATGTTTTTTTACTTTTGGCGCCAAATTAACAACACTGTCCACGTACACTTAACTCGAACGCCAGCCGGCGACTAAAGTACCGGCGACTAGGTTCACTAACCCCCCCGCTTCGTCACACGTCACAAGCTTGTATCTATCATGCAGGGTTCGTGTTCTACTATAGGTGGTGCACTAGACCCCGCGGCTCAACAGACCCCGCCCTGCCCTACTTGATGGCGTACAGTGTTGAACTCCTCGTCGACTCAAAAAGTCCAAATACATAAGTTCCAATATTAATCGTCACGGAGTTTCATTGCTCCACTTTCAACTTCAACTTCATCATTGAATGCATGGCATCTCACCTTTGGTAGCATTGTCCATCAAACCAAATAATTTAAAAACCAAATAGTTTAAGCTAAATTGTGGGTCAACAATTTAGTTTAAACGCGGTTGTTTTACTGTCATCTACAATGAAATTCTCTGACAAACTTTTGGCACCACTGAGAAACTTATTATATTTTTACAATGCCAGTACTTTACAATTAACACAACAACTCTTACAAATACTATTTATTAAAATTTATTTTTCGTAGTAGGAGAGTAAACGTTAATTTTACGGCTCTACTTCCTTTATGTGATGTGTGATTTATTTACCGAGATGAAAAGTAATCGTGAACATTTGGTACAGGCAACATTTTTTATGAGCAAGTTGTGTTATTGATTAAATTAGTCATAACTTTGCGTTTTGTTGCGATGTCAGCTTGTTTTATATCATGTAGAATCTAATAACTAAAACTGTATGTAAATATGTTAGTTTGTAAATTAAAGAGGTCGTTGACTTGAGATACTGCGTCGTGTTGGTTTTTTGCCAGTTCATTGAAATTTACAGGTCACTAAAATAACGCAGAGGCTGAAAATCGATTCAACATCGAGAGTGGAATCTATTAGATCTACAATAGGTTTCTTTTTTCATAAGTTATTCATTTGTACACACAAATGATAAAAAGGTTACAAAAAAAATACATACAAAAGGTATGCTTATCCCCCAAGGAGATTTCTACCAGCAAACCTGCGAGAGCGATAAGTGGCCGATGAAATGGGCACACAGAGCGTACCTACCTATTATGTTATTATACCAATACACACACTTATTTCATTTCTTTCATTTCTAGTATATGTTTTATGCTGTGCGCCATTCAACACACGTCGGGTCATTACCTTGTACTGAGTAACGAGTGCTACGAACGTTTTAACAACAAAACTTTACATGCTTGTAACTTTTGATTTTTTCCCTAAAACAGTTTAAATTTTCGCTAAAACCGTTTTATAAATATATATATATGTATATATATTTAGTGGACGTGTTTCATGTTTTGCGTTAATTCAAAGATAAATTGTAGATTAAATATTTTAGGGACATATCCCTATACACAATGTTTGCGACGAAGTTCACCGATATTCATGTCATCTCGCTTCCAATGGTTGTGAGGTGCAGCAAATTAAAATAGTGTAAAAGGAAATGCTGGATGAAAAGGTCCTCGCTTGCCTATCTTAACACTATAAAGAAGTTATAAAAAATAGGCACGCACCTGGATACGTGTTGGGAAGCAAACGAGGCTCCTACTGAAGCTGATGAAGCGGTGCGAAGGTGGTTATCGCATCGGCGTCGACTGCGCGAGCGCAACTTGCCACTACTACAACTGTCGCGTCGCTGGCGCAAATACGGCGATGATCTGTACGCGTCGCCTGCGCGACTGATACTAGCTACCACCGGAGCAGGGATTGAGGGAGGAAGGGTGCGTGCCTCAATGCAAAACGGTCTAACCACCTTGTTATCTCACACACACACACTTGTTATGAGACTTGTGTGAGGTGTGAGACTTGTTGTGTCTCCATAACACTGAATAATATTTTTGTAAATATCTTATATTTTAAAATACATCTTTTTGAGAGGGAGATTGCACAGTGCAAACTAACAGCCGCTGGACGTGCTCGACTGACCGCGTTACCTCTCTTTCACAGAAGACTACCTTGAAATGTACTGCATTTACCACATTATCTTATTTCCATAATGTACGTACGTGTTTCGGTAGTGAGTGAGATGTGCCAGAGCCCATTCCCATCCTATCCCTCCCCATTTTCCCAAGCCTTCCTCCAAATCCATTTCTATATCTCCAAAGGTAGGCAGCGCATCCGGGGGTGTGCCAACGTTTGTCACTTTGGACTAATGTTGGCATGTATCGCGGATGTCTATGGACGACAGTATCCACTTACCATCAAATGGACTGTATGCTCGTCTGCCGCCCTTCGTCCATAAAAAAAAAGATAAACAACGGTGGTACATTATATCTTCAAATACATTTTGTTTACCTGAATAATTTTTAATGTGATTAACTATACATTTTTGTACGTATTATTGCGTACAATTTCATAACATTAACGACCGTTTGGGGCGCTGTCGCTCGCAGACTTAGGAACAAATTGGTGTCAGAAATATCTAGACTCCACTTTTCTTATTACACAATTCCAGGATACTTTTGTTTTCATATTTATTTCTCTTTCCAAGATATTGAGGTCTCGATGTCTGGGAACTTTTGCAATTGGTACCACTCGGTGCATATAGCGCTTGCACATTGCTGTTTGTGAAAATCTTCTAAAGTTTGAAGAACTATAGTCATCGTTTACCCGATATTGCATTATTATATATTGCAATGTTTTTTATTACCATAAAATAGTTCATTAACATCTAAAATATATAAATACAAATTCTCATAAGCCAGTAATCGTTTCCGAGCGCTTACAAACGAAAATATGTAATAAAATTTTATATATTACGTTAGTACATATCTTCTTCTATACATATAATAAAACTGTAGAACAAGCGTGTACACCATTGAATATATTTACCAAAAACTGAGTGGGGGCGATGAAGGAAGAGTATCAGAATACATAAAGACGATTTAGAAAATTTTTGTCCGTCTGTTCGAACACGCTAATCTCCAATACTACTGAACGGATTTTCATGGGGGTTTCCACAGGTTAATTAAGCTTAACTTAGCGCTTCGAATAGGCTTTGTTTCATCGAAATCGGCTTACGGGAAGAAAAAATGCTGTGTATACAAACCTTTATAAATCAAACTAAAATTTCACGAGTCCGGGCACAGCTGGTATGAAATAATTTAGTTTTAGTCTGTCTCAGACGGAAAAAAAGATTAACAAGAATACATTGCAATTAAACAACTTTGAACGGTTTAAATCGCGTATATTTGACATTATTTATATCCCGACGTTTCGAACACTTTGCAGTGGACGTGGTCACGGGGTGACTAATTGATTTTATTTGTCACTTGAGTTATTAAGAAATTATTTGGACTACCGTCTGAAATTTTTTGAACTACTATTTTTACCGTCTGATTAAAAAAAATCTAGACGGTAGTTCAAAAAATTTCAGACGGTAGTCCAAATAATTTCTTAATAACTCAAGTGACAAATAAAATCAATTAGTCACCCCGTGACCACGTCCACTGCAAAGTGTTCGAAACGTCGGGATATAAATAATGTCAAATATACGCGATTTAAACCGTTCAAAGTTGTTTAATTGCTATGTATAGTAATCGCGAAAACCTAAGAATACATTATTGATATTGTACTTTCTTTTACAATAACTACAAGATTTTTGACGTAACGCTGTTGTCAATGTAAAAAAAAAAAATATAAGCAATAATTGAAAAACTAATCTTTTATCTATATAAACCGAAATAATATTAATGATGTAATACTTCGCTGGAAATTTGTTTGTGTAACTGATTCTAAGTAAATAAACAAAGCCTCTTGGCTAGGATCATAAAAACATGATCATTGTTACTCGTTCATCCAGTCAGTAACATTTTATTCATACCACCCGGCATCACTCATGTACACAGTTTTGTTACAAGGAAAATCGATCAACTAAAATCATCGACTTGGACTTGGGTATACATACTAGATGTGTTACATAAACACTCTAGAGTAGGCACGTTCGAGTCTAATTACTCGTAATTACTATGTACTGAACATAGTAATTACGAGTAAATTAGACTCGAATTCTCGAATTCTTCGAATTCGATTCTTTAATTGATATGTGTTTTAAAATTGCAACATTCTTATTACGTAGTACTTAAGTTTCAAATTTGACTTTCTTAATGAAACCCTCTTCATCTGCTTCACAAGAATCTATGTATCTATGCGTCCATCTATGTATTTTGGTTGATCGATGTAATTACCATACTTTCAATAATGCCATTATCTCGTCCAATCGTAAATCGATCGAGTCCAGATGTTCAAATATGTTAAGGTCGCCGCAAACTACATCCATATGTGTAAATTACATGCCATTTGGAACCCAACGGCACTTATAGAACTTGGGTGTTTTTGAATGGCACTGATCGGTGTTCTGAAATGAGGATGAGGGAAAATCACATACATAGGCAATGAGACTAATGAGTTACAATTCCTCTGAAATGTGTAATGGTAACCAGCCCTTTATTATCCACTGTTGGATATGGGCCTTCTCAAGTATATTGTCCTGTGCATGAGGGTCACGCTGTCACCCTAAAACACCACGCTGTCCAAGCGTTGTGCTGTCGAGTCCACTGTTGTAGAGGTGGTGTAATTCCTCAGAGTTTTTAGTAGCAGCTTTCTTATCCTTAGTCGTCTTTTACTATACCCACGAGAAGAGATGCGGTGAAGTCATACTAAAGCCGGCCGCCACCGCACGGCCTAACAAATAACTGTTACACAACAATAAATTAACCTTTTCTTTTTTTTATGGACGAAGGCGGCAGACGAGCATACAGTCCACCTGATGGTAAGTGGATACTGTCGCCCATAGACATCCGCGATACATGTCGACATTAGTCTAAAGTGACAAACGTTGGCACGTCCCCGGATGAGCTGCTTACCTTTGGAGATATAGGAATGGATTTGGAGAAAGAGTTGGGAAAATGGGGAGGGATAGGATGGGAATGGGCTCTGGCACATCTCATTCACTACCGAAACACGTACGTACATTAGGGAAATATGATAAAGTGGGAAATGCAGTACATGTCAAGGTAGTCTTCTGTGAGAGAGGGGTAACGTGGCCAGTCGAGCGCGCCCAACGCGGCTGTTGGATTACAGTGAGCACTCCCCCTCAAAAATAAGATGATTTCTATGATCTCAACTGGCTTCTTATTTCTGCGTATAGATTTTTTGACTTCAAGTTTCTTGTTTTTTGTTCCTTTATTAACGACAATTTGTTTCATTTCAGGTAAGTCATGAATCCTCTAGACTGATCAGTTCTCATCAGGTAGGAAAATCGACTAAAATATAGTGTGATGGTACTCTTTCGAGCATTTTCTCCGAACTTCTTGCTTCTAAATTCCCAGGAGTTCCTATTGGCCAGTATTTCTGCGATCTTTCTCTTCCACCGCTGGACATGGGCCTCCTCATGCACATTGTTTTGTACACTGGCCCAGCGGTATGGCGAGTCTACTCATTTAGAGGTGGTGTAATTCCTCAGGATTTATGGCAGCGGTTTTATTATTCCTTAGACGCCTTTACGACATACACGGCTAGAGATGGGGGGTGCTACTGATATCCTGATATATTAGTGTAATGATAACGTCATATTTTCTTACCTATGTTCTTGCAATTTATAGCCTACTAGCTGTGCCCGGCATGCGTTGCAATGCGTTAGAATTTCTTTCGGTCGCGCGCACTACAACTCACTAAAGTTTCATCGAAATCGGATGAATGCTTTAGGAACGCATAGAAGACGAACAAACAATCATCATCATCGAGAATACGAGTATATACCCCTATTATAGGTTATTACTGCGCTTAACACAAGTATGTTAACATTTAATTTTGTCTCCCAATTCTCATGATGTATTTTACATACGAGCGGCACAGATACTGGCGGCTTTTAACTCGGATGTGTTTTTGACTAAATTGAAGCAATCCAATCTGTTATCCCCGGCTCAATACGATTACGTACATCAAACGCTGACTGTCGATATTTTGATATTGTGAAAAGGCTATATTGGAAGCCAGTGATCCATCTCGATTTCATCGACCCAGTAAGATATGCTTTCATATCTGCGTATTTTAGTGAGAGGGCTATAAGCTTCACCATACCATAAAATAACCATTTGTTTTTAAACAAATGTTTGTCCGGCCGAGAATTGAACTGCACAAGCAGAAGTAAGTACTAACAGGCTAATCGGTCATAGTAATATATAAACTTTATTTAGTCTTTACTTTACTTTTATCGGCACTACAACTCGTTGTGACCTCTTTTACAGTCCTTACCATTTAGTTCTATCATTGGTCTCTCTCTTCTAGAATGTTGTTCTTCTCATACTCCTCAGATCTTTCTCTACACACTCGATCCACCACTCTCGTGTCCTGCCCCATGATCTCTTTTGCTGCGTTATACAGTCTGTCATTATTTTCGGAGCTCTTTCTTGTGACATACGCTCTTCATGTCCAGCCCATCACAGACGCTGTAATTTAAAAAAAGAAAATGTTCCCCGCAATGACCCACACTAGAATTCCCTGTGTACTCATTGAGTATCCAGAGACACAAAGCGACAATCACACACCCAGACCCGAACAAACGTCTGTCTTTAAACAAATGTATGTTTGATCGGGAATCGAAACCGGGACCGTTTGCACAGTGGGTAGGGTCACAACCAACTGCGTTAATCGGTCGATATATTTCCAAAATTTGACCTTTCCTCATGAATTAGAGTATCTATGTAAAGGTGTGGTGGTGGTTTTATTGATTCCCTTGGGAACCTTATAAATTAATCTAGATAAAAAAACGCCCTAATAGTTATAACTATGCCAAGTCTCATTAAAATCTCTCCAATGGTCTTTGCGTGATGCGAGTTCAAATAGACAAATAAACAGAAGGACCGACGATTATCGGACGTCAGTTCTGAGGTATATATGGCCTGCCCTTTACCGCTTTAATTTGCTGATTCTTTGCTCTACCTGTATGTCGGCAACTTTAGTTCTTTGTAAAATTTCTTCGTGGAATTTCTGGATACTTATAGCTATATTGGTTATAGGGAATGGTTGATGATAATGATCCTAAGTGAAGCCGGAGCGAGTCGTTAGTATCTAATACAACAAATTATGCCAGTACAGAAGCACCCAAAATATACACAATAAGCTACCACATGTTACCCCAATTTGCATTCTAAATTCGAAAGTCACAGAGTTCATTCTGACAAACGAAACTGTATACAAATGTATGTTTATCTTTTAAATTTACGTGCAGCCAACTAACTCTGTTTTGCAATTTCATTTGCATAAAGTTAAACGTCAAAATTGCTAATTGCAAACAAATCCACAAATCAGTTGGAATAGACAATGTTACATTTCCATAATTAAATTGTTGTGAAGTTGTGAACAACGTTCTAATCGAGGTTTTTAGGAATGAGTGCACATGTACTCACGGAACACTCACGGAAAAATGTACTTACATTTCCCAGTTCAGCCGATTCCCACAATATACGTACGTGTTTCGCTAGTGAGTGAGGCATTCCAGAGCCCATTGTCATCCCATCCTATCTTATGCCTCCTGATTTTCCCGACCCATATTTCAAATCCTTTCCTGAATTAAAAAAGCTAGGCAGCACTTTCCCGGTGCGAGGCAACGTTTATCATTCTGGACTGATGTTGGTGTGTACCGCGGATGTCAATGAGCGACAGTATGCACTTACCACCAGGTGGATTGTCAACCCGTTTGCCACCCTCTTCCATTTTTATACAAGTATGCCAGACGGGCATACAGTCCACCCGATGATATGTGGATACATAAATTTCATGATCACGTGGTAGATACATTTTCTGCGGTAGTAGCGCTTAGTTAGAGTAAGTAGATACTTTTTTAACGACCTTTGAGTTGGAAAGTTACGCAAAGTTTGTATCGCCCTCTTTGAACAAAAGATATTATTTCATTAAACATAAAGTAACGTTTCGCGTATCATAAAGTAACACTTGCTACAACACAGATTGTTCTGGTCCCAGAGGGGAATAATCCAGCTTGGGAAACAAGAAACAATGATATTGTGTTGTGGGAAGAGACCTTCCATACAAAGCCTTTGTTTTGTTTGAAACGTTAGCGTTGTTAGTAACTTGGTTCGAATTTTCTACGGTTCGAGTGGAAAAGTGTACATTCTAATTTTTTTATACGAAGTAGGCGGTCCGCCTGGTGATAAGTGGATACTGTCGCTTGTGGTCACCCGTGGTACATGCCAACGTCAGTACAGAATGGCACACATTGACATGTCCCTAATGCGCTGCCTACCTTTAAATATGTAGAAATGGATTTGGAGAAAGGGTTGGGAAAATGGGGAGGGAAGTGTAGAATGGAATGGGAATGGGTTCTGGCATATCTCACTCACTACCGAAACACGTACCTACATTGGGGAATAGAATATGGTGGGAAATGCAGTACATTATAAGGTAGTCTTCTGTGAAAGAGGAAAGAGGAATGACGAGGTCAGTCGAGTATGCTTAGCGGCTGTTGGATTGCAACGTGCACCCTCTCCCTTCTATATCTAGCATGGAAATCATAGATTTCATACATAATTCTAAGAGTGATTAACAAATAAAATTCATTTACAAATCCTTACGTATTTTTTTATCTAAAAAAAAACATTTTTTCTGCTTTGTATTTAATTAATAACCAGGGGAAATTTAGGGATAAATTATTTGTTTACAATTTACTTTAGTCATTTATTTAAAATTTATTTTATTTTATGAGAAAGAATTTAATGTCTATTATTTCAGACAGAATCATTAAACTTTTACACATTGTATACCTACCACAGAACTGAGATTTCCTTGGTTTATACATACATATACATGTGGGACGATGAATGCGTGATATTAAGCGTATACATGGGAGAGTGAAAGAGAAGTATGTGCGAGAGAGAAAGATAGAGTGAAAGACAAGATGGCGTTACATTAGAGACTAGACAAAGGATAGAAAGACATGTTAAAGACGATGTAATTTTAGTAGTGAAAATAAAGTGAAGATTTCCCGTGAAACCGCGATTACTTACCTCCCAGATACATTTTTTTTTATAGAATAGATGGCAATAGAGCGGGCGGGCTACATGATGGTAAGTGGTCACCGCCGCCAATGGACACCTGAAGCACCAGGGAGCTTGCGGGTGCGCTGCCGAATCCTGTTAACAGCTCTCTTAAAGAGCCCCATTTTATAAGGAGGTACCTACACAAAATATTCTTTTATTGACTTCAGAGCAAGATTTGTGTAAATTGACGAGTAGTCATAGGTACATAGGAAGTCGTACATTAATAAAGAATTTCTGGTTTTAATTAAAAGATTAAAATAATTCTGGGTCCAATATTTTTTGTGTCAGTTATAAATGAAATGATTATGAAGTTTAGAATATTTGTACAAATATTGGAATAAAATGTTTCATATTAATTAAGTTAGCTTGACATAGCCTAACAAAATATTCAGTCCATTTCAGTCTAGCATCTGAAAGGGCTTTTACTAACGAAGAACAATGAGAAGTTAAGGAAAATGAACAAGAACGCAGCAGGAACAGATGAATGAACGAATGACTAATTGAGTTTGTGAACGAAATGGCCAGGATTGATAGCTCTCACAAAGTTGAAAGGATGAATTAAAATGGGGTCGATGAAACGTGGCCGATGAATTTTCAACTAAAATTGTTATTTTTTAAACTTAATCTGACTACTTTCTTGCATCTACCTTTATTTGATATTGTTATTTGTTTTCTATTTACTTACCACCCAAAGGTTGCCTGGGCTTAAGATGCCACGTTTACCAAGCGGGTTGACGAGTCCACTCTTTTAGAGGTGGTGATGGTTTAGATCCTCAAGATTTGTAGATTACCTTCATGGCGTAGTGAATCATCAAATCCGTATTTCTCTACCATCGACATAGACATCGCATGTTTGTGAAATTGTATAGAAACTAGGGTTGTTAGGGAT
Organism: Sesia apiformis; assembly: GCA_914767545.1. Lineage (NCBI taxonomy): Eukaryota > Metazoa > Arthropoda > Insecta > Lepidoptera > Sesiidae > Sesia > Sesia apiformis. Next base: position 3,916,156 of record OU611964.1, read on the forward strand.
ATGATATTTCAGATCGGGATACAAATATATTGTATACTCTTTTACCGGTTTTCGGTTACATATACGGATATGGTTTCGGATACGGTTTCGGTGTCGAATATTTTTTGATTCGGATATCCCATAGTTTTGATTACAGTTACGGAACTCCATAACATCCCTAATAGATCTTTAGACTCGAGTTACCACTTTTAATGAATTTTTACAAACGACGTGCTAACGATACGGGTCGGAGAAATTAAAGGAGCAGCGCGAGAAGTAGGACTTTAACGTCGATTTCGGTCTCGCAGCGACGGACTGCTTGCGTTATCTCAGGTCCCTCCATATATGTGCTTTCCGCCAACAAAAAGAATATTAACTCTAAAATAACTAGGAACGATTCCATATCGAGCCTAGTTCTGTGACAAAAATAACTAAACCTAGTCACAACCCCAATTCAAAGACCCCTCATAAGCTGGGTACACCAACAATCCAATATACAGGGTTCCGTATTTCATTATACTCGAGTATAAATTATTAGCGCAATTCAAATTGTCGGGTGAACCCTAACTTTTCTTGTAACTGGATTAGGACGAGGGCAGAAGTGGGTTAAAAGTTTAGAGGAGTTGAAGGAAAATTGTGGAAATGAAATATGACTATTTTTATATTTTGTTGTATAAGTAGATTATATTGTATACTTATTATTGTTACTATTATATATACAGACACATTAAGCCCATTGTCTACTGCACTCGCTTTAATTTTTCACATTTGGCCAAACGTCAACTAATAGAGAATGCCTTAAGCCTTAAGGCATTATATCCACCTCTGTACAATATAGTGCAAAAAGAGCTGCATTAAGCTGTGACTCGCCGCGTCTGTAATGTGCGTTATCGCAATTTTTCAGTGCGACGCGCTGCGGCCCGCCGCATCTGTAATGTGCGTCGTCGCAGTTTTGCAGTGCGGCAATACCTGCGGCCGGAGCCTTAAAGCTCTACAACTTTTGACTTAACATTTTTTTTTTTAAATGTGCGGGAAATATTTATATATTTTATGAAAACAGCACAGAACTGAAGAGGCCGACTTATTTTAATTGGTGTATTTCGAATTTTTAATGTACCACTTTCACTTAATACTTATGCGAATAAGCGCTATTTATTTTAGCCCTTATGGAATAGAATAGAAATATCTTTATTCATTGCTACAAACTAAAATAAATACATATTCAGATAAACCTAAACTATTAAAACATGAAACAAAATACACCTACAAAAGAAAACAATAAAATATATGAACCTACATATTCTATTTGTAGCAATGAAAAGGACACAACTCGGCCTATTGGCGCAAGTTCAGACTAATTTTCACAGACTGATTTTCAGTTGCGACTGTTTCTCATAGAGATCGCAAAAGGCAACTGAAGTGGAAAACAGTGACATGATTTTATGGTATACATATTGTATAAAACTGTGAAATATGGACAAAATGTTCGATTTCACAAAGATATTCAATGGAAACAGAAACTTTCAAAACGATTTGCTGACTTAATTTTACATTTTCTTTCAGGATTCGCTTCACGAACTGATAAAAAACGTGCATTCCATTCTTTATATACCTAGGGTAGAGAGCGTCAGCACTTTCAACGTTCAGCGCTTTATCGGAACATTTGCGACATTATTACTTTTACTCTTTAAGCAATAGCAATTTCGAACTTATATGTCGATCGAAACCTTTCACAACTTCATTATTATGGGGTGCCATCTTCAAAATTAAATTTGGCTGTATGCTGGTGAAATTTCTGTCTGTCTTGCGCCACAATTTTTGACTCTTGCTTCATGAGCCCGCATTCTTTAATGTCCAAACATCTCCTTCTCTGGCGACCTTCTCTTTCCGGGAATCCTGTCTTCTAGGATCAAACTTGGATACTCGTAAAGGTTTTTTTTATCGGCAGCGGCGAGCCACCTGATGATAAGTGGATACTCTCATCCATAGACATATGTGATACATGCCAGCATCAGTCCAGAGTGACAAACGTTGCCTCACTGCCTAACTTTGGAGATATAGGAATAGATTTGAAGAAAGGATTTGTAAAATTCTCCGCTTAAAAACCGAAAAAGGCAGCTTTGTTTTTATGGATGGTAGACAATAGCTCTTCACCGGCAACCTGCTTCACAACTTATGTATCTATTTTAACTTCTTTATTAAGTTGGGGCTCAGACCTTGAATTGGATGAATTTTACGTGTTTCTAAGTTTGATCCTAGAAGACAAGATTCCCGGAAAGAGAGCACCAGGTCGCCAAAGAAAGAGATGTTTGGACATTAAGGGATGCGGCCTCAAGTAGCACGAGTATTGTATTGTCAATTTATCCAACTCGAACATAAAATACGCACAGCCCATGAATATTCAACACGGGCAATACATTTTCTGCACAAACTCCTGAAAATAACGGCTGTTCGCTTCGGACGTTAGGCGGTTTTACAACGCGAAACACGACCCACGGTTTTAATAAAATATATTACACGAGTCATTAGAACTGATTGGTATTTTCAATACTTTGGCCGTCGGAACGTGGCTATAGAGAAATATAGAGAATGTTCTTTATTTAAACTTAAATGCACAATAAAACAAACATTGTACAAAAGGCAGTTTTAATTCCTAACAGCATTCTTTGCCAGTCAACCTTTGGTTAAACAGGAATACAAAGGGCATAAATAATACATATAATACAATACACACATCGAAATGTCGAAGCAATTTTTAAATGAAAATAATGAATTAGAATGTATATTTTAATAACACAAAAAAGATATTTTTGTTCAGACAAACTGTGACTCACGTACTCACAATTCGTTTGAAATAAATAAGAGTACCTACTAAATAATAAATAAGAGGAGATATAAAGTAACAGACATATTTTTTCAAATTTGCGGAAAAAACAAGGCAAAATGACGCACCTCATCTCGCTAGATATTATCATGAATATATGATAAGTCATGTGACATTTCTATCAAAATGTAAATTCATGGATTCTTAACTTAGAACTTAACAGAATTTGAACCAAATTCTAACGAGGGATATTTTTAATTTTGGTAAGTGACTATTTCAAATATAATAATTCACCGTTCAGTAGGCAAAGTTGACTTTCCAGTTCCAGTAAATTTGCTCTTCTTCAAGAGAATTGATTAATCTATAAAGTGCCTTAATAACTGATTTATGAAACTTAAAATATCAAAACAAGGCTTACGTCATTACCCGTCGACCGACGTTGTCATGACAAAAGGATGAGAGGAAGCCGTCTGATGTCATTGTCAAATCTACTCTAGCTATGGTTACACTAAGAGCGGGGAGCGGATGGCGAAAATGCGTAGCGGAAACGTGTATAGTCTCCCGTTTCGTACGACCAGAAGCAAAGGCAAACATACAGCCTGTTTTATGGAGAGCGCCTATGAGTGCGGTCGAGAACGAGTGGTCGAAGCTTCCCGAATGACGTGTTCGGGAAGTTCAGGCCTGAGCAGAATGGCAGTTAGAAAATAATATTTAAAAAGTTTTTAGATGAGTCTTAAACATGTCTACCTATTTTATTGTACTCAATGACGTTTTGGTTGGGTTTGGTGGTGGTTACGTTTGGTTTGGTACTTTTTTTTTATAGATTAGTGGGCGGACGAGCAAGCTGTCCCACGTTTAATAATGTACGTAATTATTCACTGAGATTTGCACTGCTCATATAACTGTTCTTATTGAAATGATGAGAGTGGTAAGTGGTATTTTATGTCCCTGTTATGTATCTATAAACTACTGAGACTAGGTTAAATCTTAGAAAATCACATATTTTTTTATCGTTTTATCTTGAAATCAAACGTTAGGACATAACTATTTTAACGTAATCATGGAATCGTAATCATTTTTGGTTAACAAATAATCTTAACCAAAATCAGTAAATGATTACCGAAATTAAAATGTTATTGCTCTTAACCGCATTCACAATTTCCGCCCCTACAGCTGCGTGGTCGCCCCGAGATGGGGAGAATAGTCTCGCGCGGTTGATTTGAACCGCTCAGTATGAATAGTTAAATATATCAGCAATAAAACAGATAACCGCGCGGGAGCTACCGCGCGTTTCTAACAGCGTAATGTAAGACCATACCCTTACAATCAGTCTGTGACGCGCTCAAATGGCAGCAACACGTTTTTTCCGGAAGATTTATGGAGGTGACAGCTAAAAAGCCTTTGAATTTGTGATAAATTCAGTATGAAAATTGTTGTTGTAATAATTGTGATAGGTATTCATTCAGTTTATTGAGTCATCTAATGAAACCGGATATCCAGCAGTGGACACTGAAATGGTTGTATTAAAGTGGTTATTAATTGTTCATTAACACCGTTTAAATTTAATCACCTCTTACTTTAGACTAAAACGGAGGGTATTATTTTACAATATCATTTAAATCTATCACGTCGGTGCTTTTACAGGTGTTAAAAATCTTTTACAGCTGCTTAGTCCACGCGAGCGAAGCCACTGATGGAAGCTAATTAATTAATCATTTAATTCGCGTACATGTGATTGAACGACTGAAGTGTTCGTAACAAAACGTAAATACTCGTACGTTAAAATCATAGTGTATAGGAGAATTCACAAATTCAGTAAGCAAGTCATGTCCCGATATCGAAACTTTAATAAAGTTACATGCCAGTTTGCGTCAGGCGCACACTCGTATTATAATTACAGATGCTTGGTGCAACATATCTTTGAAAGGGTTAAATGAAGGACTGAAATGTTAATTATTTTACAATAAACAAGAATAACAACACTAAACGAAAATTTTAACGAAATATTTTAACAAAAGGTTCTTCAAAGATTCTGACACTTTAAATTTTTTAAATACTTAATATATACGTGTATATACTTTTTTAATGCATTATTTTTCTAAAATTTTCAAGTTTGTTTCTTAATGTATTTTTCAATTGCTTTTTTGTCTGTTGACGACCTTATAAATGATTAATAAATAACGATAGATCTTTGACATTCAAAAGTTTCAATGAGTTAGTTATTTTATTGCATTAGTATTGTAAATGTAATGTATTGTAAATTAATTTATGCACGTCTATTGGGGCAGAAAACAGCCTCCGGAAAACGGAAAATTCTCCGAAAAATATATGGAGCCTTCACCAATGGCGGCGACCAATGGCGCATCCGCTACAACCATGAGCTCTATAACATACATCAAGAACCAGACATTTTAAGACATATTAAAGTTGGTCTGATGCGATGGGCTGGACACGTGCAGCGCATGGATGAGGAAAGACCGCCAAAAAAGTCCTAACAACCAGACCAGAGGGACGTCGAAACCGTGGCAGGCCGTGGTTGAGATGGCTGGATAGAGTCGACAGAGATTTTAAAGCGGTTAGAATTACACATTAGAGTACGAAGGCCACGAACAGAACGATCTGGAAAAACATGCTGGATCAGGCCAAGACCCACCCCGGGCTGTAGAGCCAAAAGAGAGAGATTGAGGCAGAATAAAATAATGAAAGCTATCTCCAAAGTATAACGATGTTGTGAATTGTGGTGTTGGCCAGCTTTAGAATTGCACCATCCCATCTCTCCCCGTGGATGTGGTGGATAACAAAGCCGCTACCACAAGCCCTGAGGAACTACATCACCTCTAAAAGACGAAATAGGCGCTTGTTAGGGTTATTTTCATAACCATGTTTTGTCACCTATTTTCATGATTACCTAATACCAGAAAACAGTGGTATACTATTTTAATTTAGCTTAAATTATCAATTGTACTTGTATCAGCCTATAACGTTCAACTGCAGGGAACAGGCCTCCTCTAGTAAATCACTGGGGGGGGGGGGGAGGGGGGGGTCGGGCCTTAATCCACCACGCGGGCCAAGTGTGGATTGGTGAATCACATACTCCAGATTTTGTTTTATTAAGAGCGGTGATAGCCTAGGGTTATCTATGCTTGACTCACATTCGTGTGATTGTGAATTCAAATCGCCGGCCCGTACCACTGAGTTAGTACGTAGGTAACTACGTTTTTTTTTAAAATGATACTAGCTCGGCGGTGAGGAAAAAAACCCGCATGCTCCAATAATAAAAAAAAAACAATTATTATTCTTTAACTTTATTTTTAGCTTAATTTTATGGCAAAAGTAACTGTAAAATGCAAAGTATCAAAATTTAATCTAAACCTGGTTTATGAATCGTAAAAGTTAACTAATAACGTTAAACGTCGTTTATGCATAAACTGAGTTTAATTAACGCGAGGCGGCAAGATGGATGTCTTCACTTAATCCCGTCAGTAACACAGATCCTGATTGTATATAATGAATTAGTGACAAGTTGTCAGATTAGGAAGTGGCATAAAGTCAGTGTACATTTTTGAGTCAATTTAATTCGTCTGTATATCATCCATCTACCTACTATTCTTGTGTTCGCATACATCTCCCATCCAAAAGTTGCCTGGAAGAGGTCGCTTTTTGTATACCATTTATTTAATTTTTTGTTTCACTTTCACTGTATTCCATGCAGTCTCAATTTATATTTTTGAGGTTGTGATTTTGATCCTCGGCTCGACCAGTAGTATCACTAAGTTTTTACTTAAACATACATATATATGTTTACTGTAATCAGATCTTTTACCATATACAAAAACAAAGAATACCAAAACGGGACAAAATTTTTTTTTGATGAACTTCTTACTTTTAAAGAGTGAAATAAAGAAATTAATAAAATTTAAATGAAGAATTTGAATTTGAAATTCAATGTTAATATATGCCAAAATGTGCTACAAAACTGTAAACAAATTAAAATTTGATTACCCGCCTAATTTACCCCATTAGGTGCGATTAGAGTCACGTAAGACGTGACTTGACGCAGCCCCTCGTGACCGTCAACCCCTTAACCACTTAACCCACCCTCTCACTTTGCACATTATTCGCAAGTAATCTCACAAAACTATGCCTAAGTTTAGCTGACGAAGCCTGTATAAGATTACAAGGTAAATTATAAATATTTATGTATAAAACCGGTTCCACATTCGGTGAACAGCTACTAAAGAAAATTAGAAAAATCGTCCACATTCCAAATATATCAGTTCAAGTTTCGGAACCGCCTTATTTAATTCCCATAAAGCTATAATGCATGCAATTGACTGTCCTCAGCTACTGACGGAAGTGTCCTTATGGGCGCCAACTAGCCATTTCAAATTAAAATAGAAAGATTTTACGGAGTGCGGTAGGCACGCCTCAATAATATAATCCAAGAACTTGAGTGCAAATGAATGAGAAGGTCCATTTGACTGCTACCAGATGAAAAAACCTATTCTAACTTCCAACTTAAGCCCATTAAATTGTAAAAAGATAAAGACATATATTAAAATGAAAACATACTTTTAATTGTACATACATAGTCTTGAAATCAATTTAAAAACCAAAAACAAAAAAATATTCTCCTTCGACCATAATTAAATTCGAGGGACTAGCCTGGCCAAGATTAACATTTTTCAATTTATATTTTTCGGATGAGTACGACATCAGCTGGAAACTGATACTCATGGCAAGTGCTGTTGACAGCGATTAATCCTGCTCCTATCAGGAGAATGGCATTAATTGTTCGCAAATGTGTATTAACGACATTCATTTAACTAAACACACGTTCGATATCAGCATTTGGATGTGGTAAACTCGACACTTTTGTTGCAACATCGAATAATTATTTATAAAGAAAACAAAAACATTGACTCGTAATGGTAATTCGTCGGTAATTCTATGATTTATTGAACAGCTGAACTATGTTACCATATTAAAAGTTAGCGCTTTTTCCGCTAGACGCTAAAATACTCAGATGCGCGCCAGACATAACAAAAAAGTGCTAGCGCCGAAAGCGTTGGTATGTATCGTGGATGTCTATGGACAGTATCCGTTTATCACCAGGTGGACTGTGTGCTCGTCTGCCGCCTTCTTACTATAAAAACAAAAAAAATCATCTGTATGAAAAGAACCGTAAATATTAACCCGGAACATAAGCTACAACTATGTCAATCTTCATTAAAAGGAATTACTACAGCAATGTAGTGAGTAAAGTAAAACAAATGAAAGTATACAAGACACTTGTTCGAAGTCAGAATATTGTGCTAGTGTATGGAATCCCTTTTACGACTGCCATTCCAATCGAATTGAACGACTCCAAAAAAGAATTTCATATCTGCTGTCGAAATTAACGAGCAAACAAAATTAACTTCCTCAATGCGACAAAATACGACATTTTAAATTACCTACACTGCACTGGCGGTTAGGCGCCGAATGGCTGGTCAGGTTTTCCTCTACAAAGTCATGAATGGATTCATAAACAGTTCCACTATATTAAACCGGGTGAATGTAAGTGTGTCCCACGACCCAGCTTCCGACCACACACATATTCTTTTCTATAAAAAAAAAACATCGAACTACCGCTGGTAAATATAGTTCTTTATCACTTTTGAAATGACTTGGAGGGAGGCTCAGTTAGATATATGTAGGGGATCGTTACCTGGGTTCAAAAAAGGACTGAAAAGATTATTTGATAACAAAAAAAGCTGAAAAGGAGTGGTAAAAAGGAGTTATTGATACTACTCTCGAGTTGTTGTGTATGGTCAGTTGTTTATTGCAATTATTTATATATTTTTTTCTAACCAACTGTGATGCAGTCCACCTGCTCTTATAAAACACTTTTTGCATGCTGTGTTCCTCTGTAAGGGAGCTGCTATATAATAACATGTTAATGTATAAGTAATTTATATTTCTAATGCCAATGTATGGTAGCTTGTTGGAGAACCTAATAAAATAAATAAAGTCAAGGGTCGTGTAGTTTGACAACTGTTCCTGTGCGTGCTACTTCATTTCAGTAACCGCATAAAGGAGATACAATCTATAATATAATAACTACACCGCAAAATGGCGGTTTGTATTTAAACAACACAAACAATAGAGCGCCACAGGCACCTGTAAACCACACCGCACCTGCAGCCTACATAGGTATAGAGGAATTGGAAGCGTCTTGAAATTAATATTTCAAAATCGTAACAAAGCCGTGTTTATACTTGGAATATTTTTTGAAAAAAAAAAAAACATAATATAATGTACATAACCAAAACCAAACCAAAACCAATATATAGAGACCAAAACAACGATCTTTGGAATTTTTGTTTCTGTCTGTCTGCACGTATATCACTCAAAAACTACGGGCCAGATTTTAATGAAACTTGACATAGTTAAACATAATGTATCCTGTTAATATTTAAGGTACTTTTTATATGTATCCGTTATAGAGTTTCCGCGGGAATTACTGTAAAGTTCACGCGATAGAAGTCGCAGGTATTATAATATAAAAATGGACAGAAGTCAGATAATGTTTATTATTAGTTATTATATAAGTAGATTATTAGTAATATAGTAGAATACAAGTACCTACAGGTAAAGAAAAGGTCGTACAAAAGGTGATTAATTTTTTTCTCTGTATTAATACAAAGGACAATGAGAGGCCGGAGATGTAACAGACTACCTGAACCTCGCATCTGCAAGATAATTATTCATATACAAGAAACTGGAAGTGCTTTGGGCGTACTTTTGCTTTACGAATATCTTACTCTAAATTTAATGTGTAAATATTGCACCAGCAGAGAGAATTAGAGAATTAATTTCATTAAATCCTTAACATTTAATATTTGTTAACACTTAACAAATATCTGTCTTTTCTCTTTTCTTATAGTTACTAGTTTACTAATTTTAATTTAAATAAAGATCGCAGGCTCTGATGTTAAGTTTTCTCGTTTGAAAACGCTACTCTCGCATTTGCATCAAATGTTTTTTCCGTATGAATGCCGAGCAGCGTCCCCGGTGAGATGCTGCTACCGGTTAATGAGACAAGGTTTTCACAATTACGCTCACTGCCACATCTAGGTTTTCTCAATGTCCATGCTCGACCTAGGCGGAAACTCTCATTTGTCATGTTAATGCTAACGACCACACGTTAGAGATTAGCTTATTTAATAAAATATTAATAAGACGAAACATGATAGCTTGATTTTCATTAAAATTTAATGACACTTAACGCCTGTATTTTCTGGTTTTCAACGGGTGGGTTTAGATTTTATGAGCAGTGTTTGTATGGTATGAGGGTATCCAAGGTAGGTTTACTTGATGATAAGTGGCTTATCGCTCTCTGAGATTTAAAACAACCCAAAATATTCTGACGATATATAGAATATATAGTTTGCTCTTGTTGCCACTGTAGTTGTTACGAAATACTGTAAGTAATGCCAGAATGTGGATATTAGGATGGATATATGGAAATGAATATTAGTATTATGCGGCTCTTATACTCTAGATTAGAAGAAAAAGTAAAAAAAAATATCAATACATTTTTTAAATTGAAATTTATTAAGTTCACCAACGACACAACATACGTTTTCATTCTATACAAACATGATAAACATTATCATACTCACATATGAAATAAATAAAATAAATATGGTAGCCTCTTACAGGAGAACACAGCATTCATATTGTAACATTAAGTGATCGAAATACAACCCGATAAGCCGGAGTGAGTCACGAGGTATTTCCGTTACGCTATGACATCGGGCTCTTCAAGAGAGCTGTGAACAAGATTCTGCAAGGTCGGCAGTGCACCCGCAAGCCCCCTGGTGTTGCAGGTGTTGCATGAGCGGCGGTGACCACTTACCATCATGTGGCCCGCCCGCTTGTCTGCCATCTATTCTATAAAAAAAGACTTATCTGCAATTCCTTTCTAAAACACTAAAAGAACCTTTATACACATTTGACCCAGCTCCAAGCCATATATGTACTTACAAGTTTATATACTTACGAGTAACACGTAAACACATTCTTAACATGCATTTCTTGTAAGGAGTTGCGCGAAAACACCGAGTCACTGATTTCATTTAATCCCAATAGTTCTGTAAAGTTCTGTTGACCGAACAAGAGAGATTTTTCTCTCCCTAAATCTGCAGACAGAGAACAATTGGGAAGCATTTCTCATTAGTTCGGTTTTAGTACTAGTTATTTTAGTATTATTTAGTACTAAATATAATTATTTTAGTTTTAGTACTTCTGTACTATACATTATTTTATCGACAAGTATATCAAAACTATTTTTTGATCACTTTTTACTTTTCTACGCACTTGTCATCGTAAATAAACTGTATATCGTAATAAAAACATATTTAATAACTATAGCTAGTTATTAAATATGTTTTTAGGTTACTAAATAATATAAACATGTTCTTGTCGACATCCATGTATGCTACATACAGTTTTGTTCCCAGTAGTTCTCTTCTACAGTTCTCTTGACAGAAGCCGGGTGTAGAGCTAGTTTTATTATTCACAGAACTAGTGAAAAAAAAACCTACTGGTTCGGTCTAGAGAAGTACTGGGAACAAAGGGTTGCTTGGATGTACTGCGCCAATAGGAATCTCTTAATTAAAACAATTCTCAAGATCGAGAGGCAGTGATTGAATGAAATTCCATGAAAAGTTATTTTTAACTCAGCACAAGAGACTTAGTAATTATCTTCTCACAATTTAAAAAAAGACGCGAAGCAACAAATCCTATTACCGAATTAGTACATTTGAAGGAGCAGAAAGGACAAGAGCTTTTTTGTATCCTATTAATGAATTACAAATTAAATACAGGCTGAAATAAAAAAATCCTGCAATCTCCTAATACTGAACTTCTTTCTATTAATGGCAACAACAACTTTTGTTCTACGACTTTTTCTGACCTTGACATTTCCGCAATATTTTCTTTAAATTAAGTCTCTGACTTTATTAATCTGTACCACTCCACTATACATTGCTCAAACGGCCACATTTATTCATAAACAGCTACTAATCGATCCGCTAGTATTAGATAGCCTATATCAATGTAAATCAGTAGGTACGCGCGATACGTACGCGATGCGTGTGAGTGGTTTGCGTGATTAAAGACTTGCGCACATTGCAGCCGCGTCGTGCCGCAGCTCAACGCAATAATTTAAGTCGGTTAGCTGTTAACATTCAAATCTTCGCGTCTTCGCACAGCGAATGACTCTTGAATTACGTCCGTAACTGCGCCCGTTCAGCGCACATTGAAGCAGGCCGCGTCGGAGCGCATAACATTGACGCATAAATACGGCTGGCAAACGATCCGGTAATGCGCTGCATTGCAGCACGATGCGGCCCGCCTCTAGTGTGCGATGGTTTATAGAAAATGTATGAAAATAATTCAGGAGGATTTTTGTAATGTCATGCGCTGCGACGCGGCCCGCCTCGATGTGCGTTGAACGGGCGCAGTTACGGACGAAAATCGAGAGTTATTCGCGGTGCAATGACGTGTAGAATTGAATGTCAATAGATAATGATTTAAAAAAATACTCGTATTGCGTTGAGTTGTGGCCTGCCGCGTCTGTAATGTGCGTTGTCGCAGTTTTGCAGAGGAACGCGCAGCGCCTACGTGGCTGTAATAAGTGCGAGCCTTGAAAGTGCTGATTTTTAAAAGCTGTTACTTTTCACGAAACGAATTCAGTGTTAAGAGGGAGCAGGTATTTTCTATTTAAACCTGTATGTAATATTTTAGAATACAGTATAATAATTATCGTTAACAATAAACGTGAACCCGAAAATTGTCAGAGAATCTGCCAGCTGAAGTTTTTCCGTCGTGTTACAACATTGAGCTCTTCAAAGAGAGCTATAAACAGGATTCTGCAAGGTCGGCAAAGCACTCGCAAGCCCCCTCTGGCATTGCAGGTGTCCACGGGCGGCGGTGACCACGCACCATGCGACACGCCCGCTCGGTCTGCCATCTGTTATTTAAAAAATAACAATTTTATTAAAACATTTTACTACGGCATAAAAGCACAGGCTATCATAAAGTGATATTAACTTCATGTAAACGTTTTGTTGGTCGCCATAACTTTTTATTGTACGTTGCTAGCCTTCAGTTCCGTATAGCCTCTATAGCCTCGTTAGCTATAGTAAAATTAAATTTCCGTGCAAGAGCAAAGAGTGGATCATACAGGTTTAGACGCTGAGACAGCGGCTTAAAGTTAATTAAATTTTTAAAATATACCTTCTACATGCGGTATGTACAGTCAGTGAAGAAAAATGTTAGACTAACTCCAGGACAGTAGGGCCGGGCCGTTTTTTAGAACTCTGTATAAAATTGTATAAATTAAGTAATTTTTCGTCTTAACATCAAATGATACATTTTTTTTTATAGGAATAAGACGGCAGACGAGCATACAGTTCACTTGATGGTAAGTGGATTCTGGTAGCCCATGGACATCCGTGGACATCCAAAATCAGTCCAGAATGACAAACGTTGGCACACCCTCGGCTGCGCTGCCTACTTTTGCGGATTAAGGAATGGATTGGGAGAAAGGGTTGGGGAAATGGAGAGGGATAGGATAGGGTGGGACTCACTACCGAAACACGTAGGTGCATTGAGGAAATACGTTAAAGTAGGAAATGCAGTACATTTCAAGGTAGTATTATATGAGCAAAGGAACTTCATTGAACTTATTGCAACCAGCCCTTTCAGTGTCCATTGTTCGACATGGCCCTACTCATATACTTTGTCTTGTACATTAGGAATGTATGCCCTTAAAACGCCACGCTGGCAAACCAGATTGGCGAGTCCACTCTTTTAGAGGTGGCATAGTTCCTCAGGGCTCGTGGTAGCCGCTTTGTTAGCCATCAGTCGCCGCGACACGACACCCACGCGAAGAGATGGGCTGATGCTATTCTATAGCCGACCTATTCTATAGTAAATATGATTTTATTGATAATTTTGAATTTATCGAGTCCTGCTTTTTTGATCAAGATCTCATTTTTGCAGATGTCCGTCCCCTTTTTGTCACACTATACACCTGGCAACACTAATCAGTATACTAATTACGTATTCCGCGACTGTACCTAAAACTACAGGGCTTAACTTTTGCTTCCCTATCGTTAAAGAGAAAAGTAAGATAATCCTCTCCCACGCCCTTGTTATTTAAGGATTTATTTCATTAGAGGTCAAAGTAGGACTTTTACCGCAACTAGGCTTGATTGAACCTAATCTCCGTCAAGTCTTTTAATAGAAGGATTTGTCACTGTGTTGTTATGTTGTGTCATGAATATAATCCAACTTTATTATCTATATATCTTACACATATAATAAAATCGTGTCTGTAATAGAGCCTCGTCTGTATATGAAATATTTTTTGAAAAACGTCTCTCTTTCTGAACAGTCGTTCATCTGAATCACACAGAAACCACTGGACGGGTTTTAATAAAACTTCGTATGCTGGGTTAGTTATACTTATAAGTCATGTTCCGGGTTAACACGGGTACTTTTTATTTACACGGGAATCATTCTGAAGTGCAAAACTCTCAAGCAAAGTTTCAATACTCTGCGATAGAAATCGATGAACTAGTTAGCGGTGGCAACACCTTGCCAGTCGCCGGTGACGGTGGAATATGTATTGTTAGCTTAATTCCCGCGAGACTTTATAATTTATCTGGATAAAAAGTACCCTAACCAGTTTTAACTCAGGACATGACTTATAATAACTGTTCCTGCTTTCATTAAAATATGTCGAGTGATTTTTGCGCGATGCGCGTTTAGATCGTCATAAGCAGACAGACAGACGGACATGCAGAGATTCCTCATTAACGGTAAAATTGGAATTGTTTTCCTAAAATTCAATAATAATCCCCCCGCCAAGAATGTTGCGAACAGAACGACAGAGAAATATATAACAGATTAAAATGATTTCGTGACCATTGGTTGGTCAACCCCACTGAAACGTCGACTACAATAAATAAGGTACACATTCGCGTTGAGATCCGTTTAAATGGATAAATATGTGTGAAAAACGCGTAAATCTCAAATGTAACATACATGTATTGCCCTGTGGTACTTATATTTAAATAAATTAAAAAAAAACAGACATTCAATTTTGTTTTACGATTGAGTCGTAAATTAAATTTTTATATTAAACATTAAATTCCTCCGTTATAATTATAATCAAACTTAATTTTATTAATACATTCAGCAATCAAGATTAATTAAATTAACAATTTAATTAAACGGAACGTGAGATGAGATTATTTTAATTTAATGTTAATTAGGGGAGGGGAGTTCATTGGATTCTGCTGAAATATAGACTTTCTACTCGACCTTCATTCATAGCGCCGTTTGTACAGTTGACTACACGTTATCGATTTTATTATTAACGAGCTCACGAGCTCTTATTATTATTAATGCTTAAAAATGTGGGCGGGCAGGCAAAAAGGGTCTATTAGATTGGCAGATTGGCGGTACGGGAGTTACGGGTAAATTTGAAAACTATAATATATATTGGATTACTCTAATCGTTAATAATAATAATAAATAACGCCACACTCAATGGCCCACACTAGGATTCCCTGTGTCGTGGATCCAGAGACACATACAAAGACAAACACAAACATACACACAGACCCGAACATACATTTCTCTTTTTTTTTTAAACAAATGTATGACCGACCGGGAATCGAACCCGGGACCTTTTGCACAGCAACAAGGGTCACTACCAACTGCCCCAATCAGTTGTTAATAATACCTAATTATAGATATAATGTCTCTAAACATAGTATCCAAATA
This sequence comes from Sesia apiformis, assembly GCA_914767545.1. Classification (NCBI taxonomy): domain Eukaryota; kingdom Metazoa; phylum Arthropoda; class Insecta; order Lepidoptera; family Sesiidae; genus Sesia; species Sesia apiformis. Next base: position 3,931,805 of record OU611964.1, read on the forward strand.
ACATCATAGCAATATTTAGGGCCTTTCCCACCACCTTCTGATAGGGAATCAGGAGGTACCTATCAGAGAGTTAGTCATACTTTTTTTAGAAAGTCCGATTAATTGGCAGGTGATTGTTAACAGCTACTTTATCAGGAGGTGGTGAAAAAGGCCCATATAGTAATTTAATCGAATTCATAAAAAAGGAGAAACTGAGGATCATAGATCTAAAATGTTAACCAAAGTCGTAATATTTACGTACCCGAAGTAATAAAAGATAATAAGTACTTATTATCCAAAGTAATAAGTACTTTTAGTAAAATAGCTAGTTATTTTAAACTTTTTAGGCACGTTTTCGAAGTCTATGCTTTATTTAAAACAATCTCTTACCTTCCTATCTAATAATATTTGAAGTGAAGTAAAAGCTTATTTAAGCGATTTTACTTATTATCTTTCCAGACAGTTTTATCCAAATCGTAAACTTTCCAGTACTTCAGGATTTTACTTACAGCTGTGTAAATATTATTATCGGGATAAGATTCTCTAGATCGAAATCCAATAAATATTTGAGTCTACTTCACAAAGAAAACTGTATAACTAATTATTAAATGTTTACTCTCTCTCGGAGACTGCTGGTAAAATAAATATCCAAATAACGACAAAAAATTTACATATATATATCTTTAGTTATATTTATGAAATAGTTTTTTTTTAAATTGGCCTCGTTAGAAAAGAGTACAAGTTGCATTTTGATTTGATTTCAGTCTTGTAGTAAAATTATTATTAATTTAAAGTCAAGTTAGAAACTTATTTTATTATTGGTTTCCAAATGTCAACAATATAACTTCTTAGCCGGGCAGTATTTTTGTCATAATATATGGTAACAATTATACAGTAAAGAATTTAATCTATCTATATATAATAATCAGACAAGCGATCTATCTGATGGTAAGTGACAACCATCGTCCAGAGTTTATCGCAGAAGCGCTACAGACGTTATAGAAACCTGGTCACTGGTCACCTCTTTATCTAATTGTCAACAATTTTGTCAGATTTGGCAATGATTGCCGCACGCTTTACAGTCTCGACAGCGTTTTCCATTTCACTTGACCCGTTTCTCATTACTATGAACATTTCCCCCATTGACAGTAGCGCACAGAGATAAATTAAATAGACTGGGGCACGGTGCTCGCTTTTGCTATTTTTTTATTTGTGAGAAATCAACAGCAATACAGATTATAATTATGAATACCTAACAACAGAAGAATATAGCTAACTACAGATTTCGTCGTAAAATTAACATAATAGCTTTGTTCGCGGTAAGGATTCAGAACTGATTCTGGACTAGTACTGAACTAATTTGGAATCGTAGTAGAGCGCATGCTCGGTTATAAACCGATTCGTGATTTTTATTTCCGCGAACGATTTTGGAACCAAACTGCGTACGATCTACTGTCATCGGCAGTGTTACCAACTCTCAAAAATATTTATCCCTAAAGCTTAAGTCAAAAACCCCCAAAATCGCCCCAATTACTTAGAAATACCCCTAAAAATATATAATAAAGGAAAAAATATAAATTACAAAAATGCAATTAATTTTCTTTATTTTTTAAATCTGGATCTGTTTCCCAAATATACGTGTACTTCTGACTGTACATTTTTTATTTTTAGTTTCTTTAGGCATCATTAACAAATTGCTTGTCGGCACAGCAGTACAACAACAAAATGGAATTAAACAAGTAAACAATAATCAACGTACATATGTATTTTCAGTAAGCATAGGCACAATAACCACCAGTCACCACAGAGTAGTTGTAATATATTTGTACTAGATGTCGTTAAGTCGCTAGGTCAACAAATAAATATGATTAGCTATTATAGTTTGGATTGTCCCAGGGCCTATACTTTCACATAATATATGAAAAATATATATTCAAAAAAATATATGAAGAGTCAAAAAATCCCTAAAATACCCCTAAAAATATAAAACCCCTAAAAAAACCCATACCACTTATTTACCCCCTAAATTTGGGGGGAAAACCCCTAAGTTGGCAAGTATTTAAGTGGACCCACTAAAACACATTACTCTTATTAGAGTATTATATAAACTTATTTATATAAACAACAAACAAAACTAACCATATTTTATTTAACCCTTAATAAATTAATAAAATTTATATTTTATTTAACTATTTAACCAGTTTATTAGTTTCTAACCAACTGAATATAGCCGCAGCATGTATGTCAAATGTCGTTAGGTAAAAACTGCGCATGTCTGGAACTACGGATTCTTGCCAAAGTTATAGAACTGATAGAACTGATTCTGAACCGATCCTGAATCGAGTTCGACGGTTCCGCGAACACAGAACTGTAACTAGAAATTCTGAATTGTGTGTTCCGCGAACGGCATTATTTGAACTGCGCATGCGTATAGTTCCGAATCAGTTCTGAATCCTTACCCCGAACGAAGCTAATAATAACATGGCATGATAATCGTTAGGTGCATAAGTGTTATCTACATATCAAACATAGTATGATACAATTTTTTTATCGCAAAATTAAGCGATGCGTCACGCATAAAATTTACTCACTTTATGAAGTCATAATACCTGCGAGTATAGTGCTACGAATTAAAGCTCGTTTACACAAGTTTCTTGAACGGTTCTGGCGAGAATATTGTAGGTAGGTATACGATTCTCATATGCGACCAAACTACAGACAAATCTAGACAACTGTTCACATGATATTAAAAACTCGATGGTAACAGGGATAACAGTGATCAGATGATAATTACAATTGTTTATACCAGCTTTTGACTGATGTTCGAGAAATTCCCCTTGTGAATTATTACAGCTATTTAGCCATTCTATTGCTATATAATATATCTCTTTAAGTCAGCACTCGTTATACTATACTGAAGATTTATGGTAAGGCTTTCGCGGTTTTGCGGTCGTAGCGCAATATCTGAGCTGTATTTAGGCGTTTGTTTGGGCACTTCTTCATTAAATATACTTCGGCAGTGTTATTTGACTAAGTCCATTTGCCAAAGTTTATCTTGCTGAAACTAGCGGCCCTATTGGCCCTACCGCCCTCGAATTCAATAGTTCCAGTGGTTTTACTTAAGACATTTATCCACGAATTGAATAATATGTCAGCTAATAATAAATGGCACGTATTTAAATGAAAAATATACTAACGATAGCAGCAATTTAAACACTTTTCTGCGTTTTAAGGCTATAGCTTTGTTCGCGGTAAGGATTCAGAACTAATTCGGAACTAGTACTGAACTAATTTGGAATCGTAGTAGAGCGCATGCTCGGTTATAGACCGATTCGTGATTTTTATTTCCGCGAACGATTTCGGAACCAAACTGCGTACGATCTACTGTCATCGGCAGTGTTACCAACTCTCAAAAATATTTATCCCTAAAGCTTAAGTCAAAAACCCCCAAAATCGCCCCAATTACTTAGAAATCCCCCTAAAAAAATATATAATAAAAGAAAAAATATAAATTACAAAAATGCAATGAAATTTCTACCTTTTAAATCTGGATCTGTTTCCCAAATCTACGTGTACTTCTGACTGTACATTTTTTTATTTTTAGTTTCTTTAGGCATCATTAACAAATTGCTTGTCGGCACAGCAGTACAACAACAAAATCGAATTAAACAAGTAAACAATAATCAACGTACATATGTATTTCCAGTAAGCATAGGCACAATAACCACCAGTCACCACAGAGTAGTTGTAATATATTTGTACTAGATGTCGTTAAGTCGCTAGGTCAACAAATAAATATGATTAGCTATTATAGTTTGGATTGTCCCAGGGCCTATACTTTCACATAATATATGAAAAATATATATTCAAAAAAATATATGAAGAGTCAAAAAATCCCTAAAAATATAAAACCCCTAAAAAAAACCCATTCCACTTATTTACCCCCTAAATTTGGGGGGAAAACCCCTAAGTTGGCAAGTATTTAAGTGGACCCACCAAAACACATTACTCTTATTAGAGTATTATATAAACTTATTTATATAAACAACAAACAAAACTAACCATATTTTATTTAACCCTTAATAAATTAATAAAATTTATATTTTATTTAACTATTTAACCAGTTTACGAGTATTAGTTTCTAACCAACTGAATATAGCCGCAGCATATATGTCAAATGTCGTTAGGTAAAAACTGCGCATGTCTGGAACTACGGATTCTTGCCAAAGTTATAGAACTGATAGAACCGATTCTGAACCGATCCTGAATTGAGTTCGACGGTTCCGCGAACACAGAACTGTAACTAGAAATTCTGAATTGTGTGTTCCGCGAACGGCATTATTTGAACTGCGCATGCGTATAGTTCCGAATCAGTTCTGAATCCTTACCGCGAACGAAGCTTATATGTCCCTCAATATGCACATGCCTTACTAAATGGCCATAGATTCTACTTGTAAAAGGGTGGGTTACCGTAACTGATATCAGAAAAAAATACTAAACCGAATCATGATAAGGAAATAAAACCGATAAGGAAATCATGATCAAGATAACAAACTATTTTGTAATAGGTTTTTTTCTCTTTCAGAAGTTGCAATCACATTCGAGGACATTTAGCATGATATATAGTAATGACATATTTAAAATGCGAATTTAGGTGAATTTAAGTGTAATAAAAATGCATTAAAGGGAAAGGAATTTATTGAAATTGCAAAGTCACCGGATACGAGTTAATACAGTTAATAGGAAATCGATGAGTAAATTCCATATTTGATCAAATGAGGCATATTTATAAGTTAGTACTGCTTATTATTTTAGTAAACGGTTTACATTGTACGGATTATTATAATTGGAAATCGATGAGTAAATTTCATATCTGATCAAATTCATATCTGAGGTAGGTATCATATCTATGAGTTATGCATAATGTGACCATTTATTTTTTTCCACGAAACGGGATATCTACCAATTCTTAGGTTAATTAAAGTGGGTATATTAAATGCACATTATTATTTATTTTTTAAAATATCAAGAAATGACAAATAAAATCAAACAGAAAAAAAACAAAAAGTGCCTAATCATAGCTTTTTTTATGTTTGATACTTTTCAGATAAGCAATTTGCTTTAAATCGCAACCAAATGGTTGTTATTTTAAATAAAAATAGTTGACAGAATTTTGAAACATTCAATGTCACCGAATGGTTTTCCCGTCTTTTCTTCAAAATAATTGCAGCATGTTTACTAACTTCGAAAACGGGACATTTTGGCATCCCGAAGCTTGAGTTGGGGACAACGGTACAACTCACCTGACAACGGGATAGTTCCGTTCAGAATGGAACGTGCGGTTAATTTCGCAGATAACGAAACCACAACCCTCACGATTAACTGGGAATAACAAAGATATAACAATAACAAAGCTCACCTTTCCGGGGCCCTAACGCCGGTAGCTAAGTCCATCCCCGTTGCCGTCGTCGTCGTCGCTCTCGACACGTCTTGGACGACTCTGATGACCCAATTACTGCTGCCAATGCGGTTATTATCACAGACTACACAAATACACCGATCCCGCCCGCGGAGACGTGAGTGAACACACACCGGCCTTCAGCCAACACTTTTACCAGCGCTATCGGTACGTGCCTGGGCGCTTATTATCACTGACTCGCGATCCCGCGGTAACCTCCCAAAGTAACGCCCTAAGCCCAGGTCCTTCCGCCGATCTACCGACGGGGGAGCTCCCCCGTCGGTAGATCGGCGGACTCGTTGCTGCACACGCTCTGCTCCTGGCTGAGAAGCCTTCTGCGCTCGCCCTAAACCATACATGTCCGGTGACTCTTGAAAGGCCATTAGAGCCACAAGAATTTAGCCATTCCGAAAAAAAAGGTAGCTAAGCGATTCTGTTTTTCTGTTGTTTGATTTAGAATAATCGTAAAATAACACAATTTATATGGACATGGAATTTCGTTACCAGGCTGAAATTTATAGTTTTTGATATCTTTTTCCTTATGACGTGCGCTCAGTCGAGAGCTGTATACCACGTTCACTGAGCTTCAGGCCCGGATATATAGATGCTTCTAAGTACGATCTCAGATAGTGTCTTATGCAACGGCTTAGGAATCTTTGTTACTATAATAGACAGTGCTAAAGCACGCGAGTGACGTCTGAGATCGAGACTGTTCTTAGATAAGACCGAGTCATGAATTTCGTCGCCTAAAATTGATTACTATTTACAGGCATAATTACAGGTATGATTATATATTAACATTTCTGAAACATACAAAGCATTATTGTAGATACACATATGTAAAGGGATAATAATGTCAATACAAAGAATGTCACTGTCAATGTAAAATGTCAATGCAGGGTGAGTGTCCAATAAAACTGTAGGTAGAACGAGAGTCGTCTGATCGATGTATAATTTAACACTAAAATGAAGTATGCATATATGATGACGTCAATGCTATAAAAGTAGGTCGCAAGCAGGGTGCAATGCACCTGACTCCACTGCACAATTAAATATGTATACGAGGGCCACACTGAAAGTTTCCGGAATGAATAAGAAAAAATTACAATGAATGGCCAAAAATCAATTTATTGTTTCTCAAAATATTCTCCGTGAGCGAGTTTATAACATTTGACAACTAGTTACTTGTAAATTTTAATGAGCAAAAAAAGAGAAAAATGTGTATAACTATGATTTATATAAATATAAAATTATAAGGGAACGTGTGGAATGTCAACATTTCTTTGGATCCGCCATTACAGTCTTAGAAATCAATGCTAGGCTAATTTTATTATTGTATTCAAGTATCAAAATTTAGATCAAAATTAATTAGCCAAAGAACATAGTCGTGTCCATTGTAGAACCAAAGAGAATCTTTGTTCAGATCAGTCGAAGTGATGTTTAGCTAAGACATGATCTAAAATCGTGCTTAGAATCATCTATTTATCCGAGCCTCAGACTTCAAAAAGTTTTCTTTGATGACCAGTTGAAGATTGGTTTCAGTTTGAAGACGCTTTTACTCAATGGATTGTTGATTTTGCGACAAATAAGACATCACGTAAATTGGACTCAGGCGGGTGTAAATTTCAGTTGGAAAACCCGCAGTCGGAGGCCATATTAAATAATTCGGCGGCTTCCGTTTCCGCCGTCTCGTTTCCGTTGGTAATTTCCTTAATTACTTTAATTTTCATGCTTCATTAGTTATAACCTTCCCCATATAATTTAAAATCATTCACCTTAATATGTGCGTGGTTAAAACTTTAAAGTGTGCTGGCCTTAATTTTTTGTTTTGTTTGTAACTCTGGATTCTTCTAAGTCAGAATGCGCTATACGGAATATTCAATTCAACTTCTGAAGAGCATTTCTTTTCTAAGGTTTTTCGACATTAAGTGAGTCGTTAGAAATCCAACACCCTCTCGTCCCAACTCACTCTGTCTCACCGTTTCCTCCATCTCATCCGTCTCTCTCTCTTTTCATTTTCTATCAATTTCAAATCCCCAAAAGTGGGCAGTTTCTAATGTTAGTTGTTTAGTTTGATTTTTTATGCAGAAGAGATAATCAGACACACCTAATTATAAATGGGTACTACATATTATAATTATAATGGTTAATGGGTCCAAGAACATCTCGAACTCCAAGGAGGATTGCAAATTCGCCCTAAGACGGCTGTCAATAGAGACTGCTATGAAGAATTCTCTTTACTGGAAAGACTCTTTTGAAATGGATTTTCCTGCAGAGTTCTCTCGAAAAGTCCCATGTCGTAAGAATTCCCATGTAAAACTGTTTTTTGGATTAATAACGTCTTATCTACCTAGATAGGTAGATAAGACGTTACTTCATCAGGCATTGCTCGTCAACTCCTGAGACTCAGCCTGAGACTAACAAGTTTGAAAACTGTTGACCCCGAAAACCACCCGATCGATTGGTATGTAAAATATGGACGTTCACATAACGGCAGTATGGCGAATATTGCCTCGTAAACACTGTCGAGACCCACGAACGAGCAGTAGCAGTAAGGAGCAGTAGCTAAACAACTATCCTCGATATCACATCCTGCGACGAACAATACCTAAATCAATCTTCGTTTGAGCGCCACTTTAATAAGCTATTAATAAGAACTGAATTACAACGATTTAGATAGCTGAATATGGAAGAAGAGAATTAGTTATAAAATAAATAAACGGGTTTTAAATGCATATGTTCACCTGTTTTATTCTAATCGATATTTACCATACCATACCACCAGCCTATGTCCCACCATTGCTGGATATAGGCCTCTCGCCACCACACACGAACCTCGGCTCTTTTCATTCAACCACAACCGGCGAATGTCTTTAAGTGGTCGATCCCCCTGGCCGGAGGGCGTCCCACACTGCGCTTCTCAATACGTTGTTAATCGATGTTTAGCAAATCAAGACTTTAAAGTCGTTCCCAGACAGGTGTACATATACGTACAAATATTATTACAAATGTTTTCGGAAATATTTGTAAACTCGTTGCAACGAGCAGCGCTAATATTTGTGAATCAGTTTTCGCTCCATTATATACATAGAAACAAAATAATCATTCGTTCTTGATAGCGTCAAACGGCTGACTCTTTGCAAGTGTGTGGGTTTGTTGCGCCCTTTGATATACGCGAAAAAACCGACACAGTGATGTCAGATACGAAGTATTTGCGCAAAGACGAAATAATTGTTCAAGTATATGCAAAGTGCGTGCTTGTACATATGTCTGTATATCTGTATTGTATATCTGTACACATGTCTCGGACCGGGTTAAGAAAAAGCATCGGTCGACATTGCAATCGACGTTTGTTCCTTTCCATAGCGAGTTAACTTCGTACGATGGAAATACGAGGCATGTCCCAAAAGTAAGGTCTCCAAGCTCCTAGCGGCCAAGGGAAATTTTATTTTTCTAAGTTGGTACCACTGCTGTGACCGTTAGTTTCTTCTCTTTCTAAGAAAATTTGAACTGGCCGGATCGGACATTTAGTACCTTCGTGACACGCGAACAAGATGAGCGCGTCAACGTCGTCAGCGTCCGCCTCCTTATCTGTCCATGCTCAGTGTGAGCTTCGCGCGGTAATCCGTTTTCTTCACTCGCGTGGGGAGACGCCGCCGGCCATCCATGGACAATTGTGTGACTCTTATGGATCGTGCCACAGACTTTCCTTAGTAAAGTAATCACCTAGTTAGTTAATGCTAGTTAATGTTAGTTAGTTCACCTTAGTTTACCTGTATGTCAATTAATTTGACAATTCAAAGGAAATTTAAAGTGACGCAATCTGCCAGAAAAATTATGGCAACTGTCTTCTGGGACAGGAAAGGGGTCCTTCTCATCGAATTTATGCCAACTGGGACCACCATTAATTTAAAAAATTGCGTCAAGCCCTAAAAAAAACTGAAGACTTGGAATGCTAACGAAGGGAGTGCGTCTTTTGCATTCGTTACACCACGACTACTTCTTTGCGGTGGTGTAGTGCTTATATATATGCGCACATATAGGTACAATATCCTACCCCCCTTTATTCCGTGCAGCAACTTATTCTAGATGTGAAGCAAATATTAAAATTTTTAATGAAGATTCCATACTGTTTCTTTGTCTTATATTGTGTTTCTGAGCAGTCGGAGCTATGTATTATGTACGCCAGAATATTTGACTTGGTAGGCCCAAAACTATTCGGGCCGACAAAGGACTTTTCTATGCAAAACTTGCCTAAAGTTTTAATACGAACTATGTATTTAAATAATATATAATCTGTAAGGTACCCGTACTCAACGTATAGTTATGTCACTCAACATTAGTTTCTAGTGTCTTGATGAATACCCATTGGAATAACTAATGTGCGGACTGCCAAATATATATTTATTTGTAAATATATGTGTATAAATACAATTTTATTTGTAATAGTTAGAGGGGGTGAGTGCACGCTGCATTCCCGCAGCCGTTGGGCACGCTCGACTGCTGGCGTTACTCCTCTCTCACAGAAGACTACCTTGAAATGCACTGCATTTCCCACTTTATCCTATTTTTCCCAGAGCCTCTCCCCCTCCAATATATATGTATAATTAAAATACTACTAACAGTAACTATTGTTCAGATCTCTGGCTATTTAATAATAAATACCCTCTGTTCCCTAAACATTTGGATCACAATCTACAATTCATTGTCAGAAAATGAGAATTTATTTTACAGCATTAATGGGAACCGTTCGGAAGACCGTTCTCGTAATCGTTACCAGAGACATTAATAGACCAAATTAATTCCACTCCAGTTGGTCCTCCATCACACCGTTTCGTAAGAAATTCCTTGGATTTTGGATAATTGGGGCCATTCAAGTATTACGTAACAAGAACATTGCAGACACCCACCCCTCTCCCCCCAAAGGAAAAGACGTAAGAAATTCCTTTATGTTTTTATTCTAAGATTACTACTACTTTTTTTTTAAAAGTCCAATAATTACGAATCATTACACCACGGGCTTCGTATCCATGTTTCAACATTATGAACGAGGTGGCTCATCTTGAAATTTCCGGTTTGAGTTTTCTGATTCTGTAATCAATGTATTACAGACATCGTCTTCGGTTAGGCATTCAGCATCTTCGTTGACATCCGCATCTTTAATTATGCACATTTGTTCTCGCGCACGCCGAGCAATTATACGTATTGGACGAAATTTTCCGGATTTTTTATTTTATTTTATCTCTTGCTTTTGATGTACTTTTTTCATATGAATATTGGCCGGTTTTTGAGAGGCATGGTAATGACCACACTGACTGTTAACTATGCTACTGGATTGTCGCTTTACAGAGGGACCAAAATAATCGTATGCGAATTAAGAAAATCCTCGATTTTCAGAGTAAGACATAAAATCAGTTTTAAAAATATATCTATTTTCACTCATGACTAATTCGTAAGATGTTCGATTTATTTTTATCGACCGGGGAAAATTTTTTATCCAGTGTACGCACCGGGAAGCGCACCGTATCTTCCACTAACCGAAATTTCGTATAAATACAAACTAATTTGCTGCTTATTATCAATTTATTCAATAAGCGGTTAGGTAGCCCCAACCGCAAACATAACATTGTAGAACAAACCTATTTATTCACTTACAGCAATGAATGGGAAATTTAAGGTCACCAAAATAATTCTCTTACTAACGCAAATAACGTTTGTCATCGTGCGAATGCTCTGTTGGCCAATGTTCTACGCGACTTAACTCGTCAATACGTTGTGACAGTCTCCCTCGAATAGTGCCCGTTGCGGTGGCAACAATGTCCGGAAATTTCTAGACATTCAACGGTTATCGCCCTGAATTTCCGGATTTCTGAGTCCACGTCGGCTGTCACAAGTTCGTGAGTAATATGAGTTGGCAAGTTGTCCAGTTAGAAGATCTGAGGGAAATTAATCTCTGAGTATGTTACTTAAAGGTAGGATTGATTATTTTCAAGGTTATAAGCTTTTTTTATTATATGATATAAATATAGATAGAATTATTAAAAGAATATTTTCTGACTATTCTAGGATTTTGAAAGAAATATTACATAGTTTCTTAAAAGAGCCGTGATAAATCGTGCACGATTTATCACGGCAGTAACTAACAAGTGATGACGACTCAATACACATGCTTATAACAATCATGACAGTTACTATAATCGTTTCGTGAGTGCCAGTCAAAATCCACAAAATGGGGATTCATAAGTTCCCCGTTCCCCGGTGTGTTCGCCGCTCCTCCGCCCCCGCGGGGAAGCGGGGTACACACCCATACGAAAAATCAAACGGCTTGCGATCTACTGGCGTACTATTAAAACGAATACTTTGACTGGCAAAATCTGAATACACATGCCAGTAGTCCGCACGCATTTTCAAGCGTGTGTATCACGCCCCTAATGTTCCACAGCTTCATACACTTGTACTGAAAGGTTAGGAAATTTAAGTCAGGCACTGAAAGCCATGGGCGTGCAAATATATAAGCAAAGCTTATTATTTGACTACTACTTACTTATCTACAGTAAACCTACGCTAGTAGTGCTACATAATGCTCCTACAATTTTCCAGTCGATTAAAAGCAATTTTTATATAGATATTTGCTTATAGCCATTACCATTTATCAAATTAAATAGTTAGCTGCACGCTACTGCTAAAAGCAAAACAAACAAATAAAAATATCCAATCAAATCAAGGTCAAAATCTAATTTGATGCATACGCCCTATTACAACCCTACCACACTCGTAAGTTGTCAATTTGGGCCAAGGGCGTGAGTAAATGGGCATATTCACGACATAACCCCAGGGGGGTGGAAAGGCACTATGGATGTCAACGGGCGCCGTGAAAGATGAATTCTCAAGGCGAGAAATGTTTACAGTTTGTCTTGGCAGTAGGGTTACCATTAATGGACCATAGCAGACCCATATACTTGCATGATTTACATATACTTCTGTCGAGATTCCGAAGAGGGAATATAAAATGGGAAATATTTTGAAGATGGTAAAAATTCGAATTCGATGACAATTTAGAGTTTTTACCATCGCACCTCCCGTCATCGTCGTACGGTTCATCTGCATTTCCTCGATAAAGGGTAGCTGCGTACGGTGCGGTCTGAAAACACTTTATACCGCGAACTAGAAAGTTGTGGAATGAACTGCCAGCTGAGGTTTTCTCATTGTGCTACGAGATGGGGTTCTTTAAGAGATCTATCTGTGAACAGGATTCAGCTAGTCATGCTCGTGATGTTGTCCATCGTGCGAATAGATCACGGGAATGTCCACTATATCTCGATTAAATGTAATAAAATTGCAGAGCGTATTTCTTAATGAATTGATAAGAAATTTCGCATAAAAATAGTGGTTGAGTTTAGAGATGCGCCAAATTAGTTTATTTGTTTTAGAATTATAATGATTTAAAGTTTCAAAAAATCCCATAAAGTACCTTCCACGTACAAATTATATGTCGTTCGATACGGCTCATCAAACTCCAATTTTGTATAAACGATTTTTTTCTAAAACTTACGGAGAATAGGGGAATTTCCCTTGTGATGGGGACGCTGCTGCTGCGCCGTTGCCATCTCTCTTTAAATGTTTATAATTATATTATTATTCGATATCAGTCCACAAGGTTTCACCCCAGGATACAAGACTACTTTGCGATTACTTCAGTATGTTACATATTTATAAATAATATTGCAACCAGCCTTTTCAGTATCTACTGCTGGACACGGTCTTCTCCTCATGCACATTGTCTTGCACTCATGGGTTGACGAGTCCATTCGTTTAGACTGGCCCACACCATACGGCACAAATAATATTAAGTTATAAAAAAAAGTTATATCGGTATCTCTTCTCGAATTGTCATTCGTGAGGCAATAAACACGTGATTAAGGAAGTATTACTAAGGAAAGTCTGTGGCATGCAGTGGAATGGTCTAGGTTGTTATTATCGCAAATACAATAAAAATCAATATCTCTATACTTATAAAACCCCAACGTCTTTCTGTTCCTGTCTGTCTGTTCGTTTCAACATTGGATTCAACTGTACGGATTTTGATGCAGTTTCCACTGCCTCTTAGATTATTTATTTCTTCATGAAGGTTTTGGTATTTATGACATCAGTGTATATGTATGTCACAAAATAACAAAATGCTATCGCTATATGTTGAATCTTTGCTTCATTAACTGAAGATAGGAAATTCTTTTAACTGCCTCTACTGATATTATGCATCCAACATTGGTTGGAAGTTGGTCTTGCCTTATTACGTAACGCTGGCGGTCGCTGACACGAGTAGTCATGACTTGTAGCCATACGCTGTCAGACGAGTGGTGGCTCGTAGTCATACACTGTCACATATTGACACAAGTTATGTGCGCCTTCTTTGTGAACGTTTCGAGCGAGTGCGAGTGTAGCAGATATTATTGTGGAAATGTTTTCCACGAAGACTTCCCGTGGGAGTGCTTACTTCTACTGAAGAGGGCGACTCCAACCCAATAGTGATTTGTGCACGGTGCGTGCGCGCTCGAGTAGGCTTTCATTTGACCACTGCGGATCACAAGATTAGTGAAGGCTTTCTTTCTTATACTTTGGGAGACAGGGATTCAGTACATTAAAGTCCTTCATATTATTGTGTATTATCATTATGTTCATTAAGATAGCAAATAATCTATGATTTTATTTTTTATTACTCTGTGTTCGTTTTTTTAGGAAAAAAACAACGTATTTTTCTTATCTATCGAGGCAGACAATTTTCCGTAATATTTTAAAAATAATATATTTTCTGAAATTATTAAAAAAAGATCGTCACTTTTTTTTTTTAATATATTCATTCACCTTTGATATTTGATATGACCTTTGATTCCACATTCTCGCAAACCCATTTTATATCTGATTCAAATAAATCACACCTACAATGGCTACATCAATCATTTTAGTAAACGTTACATGAATCATAGGTATACCTTAGCGTCATGATATTACCTAGACTTTTCTTTTAAAGATATTTTAATCACATGCAATATGTATGGGGGCCAAAGCCTGAAATTTCATAATTTAAAAATATGAAAAGTGGATGTAACAGCAAAACAGTTGCTAATTTCCAAGTTAAGGTGTGTGCCCTTGAAAGGCTGTGAAACAAAGCAAGAACTGAAAATATTTTGTTCAGTACAGACAGTAGAATGGACTGTACCAGTTTTTATAATAGGTTCTTTATTTATTTATTTATTTATTTATTTATTTATGTAATCTACAGCCTTTTATGTAGCTTATGTTGTTTAACAATTATGTTGCCAATGCTAATGGCCAATACAGATTACACTGACATTAAGTACAGTATTTAGTAGATTGTGGGCAAGTAAAGGATGATTCTTTATTATTAATAATGTTTGCGTTGGTGTGTCCGTTTGTGTGTGTTGTGTGTGAGTTTGTACCCAGTGTGAGGGTGTGTAGTGTGTGTGTGTATTTGATTAAGATGAACTTTAAAATATTTGTGAGGAAATGGGTTTCAGGAGGTATTATAATGATTTCGATGCTTTTTTATGATTTCCGTTTTTAATTTTTTCTTACTTAATAAAAATATATCAAGGTCTGCGTAATATGTATTGTAATTCTGCAGAATGCGAGAAAGGACTGAATTTTGGGCGTACCTTGTTTTGACCAGAGGAACATCAAACAACTCGGTGTGCCTAGTACGGCTAGTTGGCGCCCGTAAGGACACTTCGGTCAGTAGCTGGGGACAGTCGACTTCGCCTGACCATAAAGCGCACAAAAGCAAAATTCCATGTTGACGCCGCCTAAGCTCCAATGGGTCAACATGGAAGAATTTACAGTTAGTTAGATAACAATCAACTGATTTATTATCTTTAAAACATAAGAATTTTATAAATTGTTTTTGAACATGTTCTACTGAGTCTATATAGGTTAAATATTGAGGTGACCAAATGCTACAAGCATACTCAAGTGTAGTACGCACATAAGTGAAATAAAGTGCCTTTATGCAGTCAAGGTCCCTAAAGGGTTTACAGACACGTTTGACAAACCCTAGCTGCTTGTATGCTTTATTACAAGTTAAATTAATATGCTCTGCCAATTTCATCTTGGAATCCAAACGAACACCGAGATCCCTAATAGAATTAACGGATTCAATGACTGTGTTGTTTATTTTATATTGATAAGAAATAGGTTTAGTTTTCCGTGTAAAACTTACTTGGACACATTTCTTAACGTTCACAGTTATTCTATTTCTTTCATAGTACTTTGCTAGGTTATCTAGATCATTTTGTATTAATAAGCAGTCATTGATCGTTTTGATATTTAAATAAATCTTTTTATCATCGGCGAACATCATAAACTTGGAATATTCAAAGCAGGTATATATATCGAAAAGGTAGGCATTATAGAGAAGAGGTCCTAAAATTGAACCCTGTGGAACTCCTGAGGATACATGAACATAATCACTACATGAGCTCCCGATCCTAACCGCCTGTCTTCTATTAGTGACGTAGGATAAGAACCATCGATGCAGGTTTCCGCGAATTCCAAGAACATGAAGCTTTTGGAGCAATATAATGTGATCCACTCGATCAAATGCCTTCTCGAAATCCGTGTAGATCGCATCGACCTGATGACCCCCATCCATGTTTTGATAAATATAGTTTGTAAACAGCGCTAAATTGGTTACCGTCGAACGTCCCTTCATGAAACCATGTTGTTGATCTGGTATTGACCTAGCTATTAAGGGATACACACTCGTCTTAATTATTTTTTCAAAAACTTTGGCTGGAACATTAAGGATTGATATGGGACGATAATGCTCCATTCTACTTTTAGATCCATTTTTATGTATAGGAACAATTAAAGCTTCTTTCCAAATAGAAGGGAATGCTTGATGAGTATTGATTGATTTGTTAAATATTATTGAAAGAGGCTTAGCGAGGCTGGAAGCGCAATTTTTATAAAAAAAAAAAAAAAAAAAAAAAAAAACGTGAGGGATCAGACTTCATGAACACGCTTTCAAAGAAACTATTAAATCCGGAACAAATTCCATCTATATTATTGTATGTTTCGTTCCCGAGTGTCATAATATTTGGATAACCGGTATCATTTTTACGCAAAGTTTTTAGATAGGACCATAAATATTTTGGGTTCTTTTTCAATGAGGTTTGAATTTTGTCAATATGGTTTTTGTAGCATTTTTGCTGTAACATTTTTTGTCTAGCGCGTAAAATCGAGAATTCGTCGTAATCCCTTGGATTTTTATATTTTTTCCACCGACGATGAGCAAGAAATTTATCGCGTACAACATGTATTAAAGATTTAGAATACCAATCAGGAAATAATGTATCTTTTTGTTTAGTTTTAATTGGAATTAGCTGATGAATAACCTCATTAACCCTTGAGTAAAATTTATTAACTAAATCATCTATAGATACGCCCACTAATGTCGTCACCCAGTCTACATTTCCCAAATAGGCATTAATCCTTCCGTAGTCACCCCTATAAAAATTATAGTTAGCAATTGGTTTCTGATTAATAGTAGGTATCATCACATCAGACGCGTCAATTAGCAAGGGGGGGGTGATATATATCTTCTTGCACAAGTCCCCGTTCACCACGACATATATCCAACGAGAGGTCACTGAAAATTAGATCTAAAACATTATTACTAGCATTTGCTATTGTGTTATGTTGCGTGAGACCCACTAAGCTACATGTATTGACAAAATCAACCGCAGTATTTTGCAAATCAATTGTACCCTGTTTTAAATAAATAGGTCCCGATGGCGTCCAGTCAATTAGAGCAAGGTTAAAGTCACCCACCAATATAAAATGGTCGTCCGGGTGTGACGTCACAATCGCCGCAACAGTGCGAGTCCAGGTTTGCAAATGAGTCAGTTGAAGAGAATCTGGGGGAATATAGACGATTCCTATGTGCAAATTAGCCTTTGCGTTTAAAGACCGTGAAGAAATGGTTATCCAAACACACTCGACATTACTACAAGCCCAATCGACTCTTTCCCGTGCACGAAGAGAAAGCGAAGCACAGATCATGACACCGCCACCAATTTTCTTGGAAGATGTGGACCCACTGCGGTCACAGCGGAAAGAATCATACCTACTGTCACAGACTTCAGCCCTGTAAATACTATCGTTCAGCCATGTTTCAGATAGTAGAATAATATCATAGTTATTTAATAGAATGTTTTGTCGTAAAATATTTGTCTTTGTTCGCAGACCTCGTACATTTTGGTAAAAAAGTTGCAAGGATTTTGGCATCAGATATTCAAAAATATGTAATATATTTTAATGACAAGGATATATGGGGAGTTACTTAGGGAGTTATGTATGAATTTATGTATGTGGTTGTATATGTGTGTATGTGTAATGTGGTATGTGTTAAAATAGTGCAATAAAAGTTAAAGAGATCAATCTAAACCAACTCAACTAAATCAATTTATCAAGGTCCTTAGAAGATCTTATAGTTATGACCGGGGATTCTTCGTTTCTTCTTACAAAAATACTACAATTGCGAATCCAGACGTATTTGAAAGCCTTGTCACGTGCACGAGACTTTACTTCCTTCAACAATTGCTTATTCTCTGGAGTGAGGTGCTCGTTGACAAAGAATCTTCGAGGAGGTCCGCCCAGTCCAAGATCTGTCGTAGAGATACCTTTGATTTTACGTATTCCGGACAGAATCTGATCCTTGATAATACGATTCTTAAGTTTAGCGACTATTGCTTTCGGGTGACCAGGTCGGTTACGCATGGGCTGTACACGACTTGCGAAATCTACAGCCTCTGGGGTTATGTTGACCCCTACGTGTTTCGCTATCTTTACGACAAGATCCACAGGGGTTGCAGCTGCTGTTTCCGGAAGACCAACGATTTCTAAATTTGTGAGTCTCGCCCACTGTTGCTGTTTCGATATTTGATCACGAAGGTCAGATATCGTGTTATCGGATTCAGCGGCGCCTCTTTGAAGTATTTCGAATTCGGCTTTCAATTTGTCGTAGTTAGAGTGCAATTGGAGGTGTGTATCCTGCATATGCTTGACACTATCAGAAAGACGGCTGATTTCCCTTTTCAGCTCCGTCGTTATGGCTGATTTGAGTTCATTTATAATTTCATCCTTCATCACTCTCAACTTGCCATCCAGTAATGTTTCGAATTGATTTAGCAGATTCGACTGGGCAGCAGATTCGGTTTCGCTCTGGGAGGAAGGTGTAATACTGACTGTTGGTACCTCAGAGGTGGAGGTGGAGCCGTCCGCCTCTAGAACTTGTTCCGCAACATCACCTTGTAACGCTAAGGAGCTACACGAAGTTGGTTGCTGCGGATTCTTAGTACCACGCACAGGTGTGTTATTGTTATCACCTCGTCTTGGAAGAGCAGCAACACAATTTGGACATCTCCAGTGTGACCTATGTGCCGCCGGAGAGTAGTTGACACATTCAGTGTGGAAGAAATGCTGACAGTTAGAGCACTTTATTCTCTTTTGAGTGACCAGGACAGTCCCCTTACAGCCACCACATTGACCCACCATAATGTAATTCGATAAAACATTCAACACCGGGTTATCGGTTATCGGTGGAGTCGCTTCTCAACACATAAGTGTTAGTCGAACTTCGCGGGTAGACATATATTATTATTATGCAGAGAAATAGAAATGTATTTTATTTCTATACTATTAATTTTGGGGGTATTAATTTTTAAAAAATGGTGACCCTATTAGTGTATGATGATCAGCCACTTTGATAGGTAACAGCTGACTAGTAAAGTTTAGGAATTTTGTTGTTACCATATTTGTCACTAATTGGAGGGTATTCTTGAAACAATCTTGAATCACAATTGAAGTTTAACACTGGTTTTAAAGTATTTATAAAGGTTCTGGATCGGAGATTTTTGTTTCAATTACAAGCACATCGAATCCGGTATGGATTAGGACAATCCACCTCCAAAAACAAACACTTGCACCACACTTTTTACATTTGTTTACGAGAGCGTATCATACACGCGTTGACGTATATTAACTTTCTTTCTTCATAAAATCATAACATATTGTTCATTTCTAGTATATATTATCGGTGTACTGAGTAATGTGCGTTACGAATACCTACTCACCGCCAGGTAGACTGTATGTTCATCTACCGTCTTCTTTCTATATAAAAAAGTATTATTTGACATAGTTTTAGTTTGACGAGTTTTGACGAGAGAAGTTTTAAGTTTTTGCACATATATTAGGACAATTTAATTTTACCTGTTTTGGCAAATAAATTGTGTGATGTGAACGCGCCGGAGGTTGAATAAATGAATATAATAATTTAGAAAGAATATTCTTTAAAGTTTCAGATTCCAAATTTCTAAATTATTTTAAGAAAAATATATCTAATTTCAACACAGGACACTGAAATTTAGCTTTTTTCATAGTCTCATTAACTCGTAACCTCATTCCCCTCCTACTTTGTTGAGAATGAACGACAAAGACCTGAAGACAAAAGCCTTATCTCTCACAATTCGCAGGTAAACTTTAATTAGCTCCCCGAAGAACGTCCTCTCACCAGAAATTAGAGACAGTACACGGTATGAACGGTATGATATGTTCGTTTTATGGAAAGGAGGTGGCAAACGTGTAGGTAGATAATCCAACTGGTGGAAAGTGGGTACCAATATCAGTCCAGAATAGCAAACTTTGACATGCTCCCGGATTATGCACATCCTTTGGAGATTTTGGAATGGATTTGGAGAAGGGGTTGGGAAAACGGGGACGGATGGGATGGAAATAGGCTCTGGCATATTTCACTCTCTGCCAAAACACGTACGTACATTGACGGAATGGGATAAAGTGGGAATGCTATACATTTTACGATAGTCTTCTGTGAGTGTGGGGCTAATCGAGTGTGTCCAGCGGCTGTATTAATGCAACGTGCACCCTTCTCCCTCCCAAAAGTTAATGAAGCTTTTTTTTAAGAAAGTAGGTAAGCGGTCTACGTGATGGTAAGTGGCTACCGCCGCCCATGGACACCTGCGACACCAGGAGGTATGCGGGTACGCCGCCGACCTTGCAAAATCCTATTACCAGAAACTGTTAAGCATTTTCTTGCAACATCTTTCAAGTCCAAATGTAGGCGTTGTCTACCTTTGGAGATTTTGAAATAGAAAAAGTTGATCGGGATGAGGAGTTTTTCTCATCCTATTACACTTTCCATTCCTTCCTGGAAGTATGGGTTGAGGTGGAGGGTAGAGTGTGATGTCAGAATAAGCTGCAGAGGAGTTTGTGTTAAATTTAAGTATTTTTCCAATTCGTCTTCGCCGAGACTATCGCGTAATTTCTCTCCTCTACAATACCCTGTTAACGCTCCCTATTAACATTATTTCACACCCTTTTAATCTTTGGGATAGTGTGTTATGTGCCGTTTGATATAGTGTTTGGTATAGTCCATCTCCTCCCGTGGATATCGTAAAAGGTGACTAAGGGTTAACAAAGCGGCTACCACAAGTCCTGAGGAACTACACCACCTCTAACAGAGTGGACTCGCCTACCCGCTTGGCCAGCGTGGCATTTTAAGGCCATACATCCCCCATGCACTAGACAATGAGCATGGATACTGAGAAGGCTGGTTGCATTGCATTGTTCTGCATAGTGTTTTATATTTTTTTGTCACGTTGTTACTTACTAGATACGCCAATATGTAGTTCAATTTTGTTTGACAAGACTAAGATTCTCTGCTGTTTGTGTATCTTCACTGTGGATTGGAAGTAATCTGCCATCAGTTGACAGAATGACAGCATCTTGAGATATCCACTGTTTTACGATGATTTATGACATCTACTTAGTAATGGATACTACTTAATAGCTCGGCGGCTACTGTGAGTGGATAATCTAGCGATTTAGTACATATGCAGGGCACAGGCATCATAACATATTTACTTCTTCTTTTTATCGTTCCCTCACTAATGAGGATCGTGACCACATGTGATTTGTCTCCACTTGATTCTGTCCCGCGCCAGTTCAATAGATCGTTGTAGAGTTTCTCCTGTTGCCTCTACAATACTTTTCCACCATCGTGTTGGAATTCGGCCCCTGGATCGCTTCCCCTGCATCTGTCCCACGATCAACTGCTTCTCCAACTCATGCATATGTGATCGCATTATATGTCCAAAGAAGCTTAGTTGACGTTCTCTGCATAGAGAGGTGAGTCGTTTTTTGATGTGGAGCTCTTGTAAAATCGATGCGTTTGTCCTCATGGCTGTCCATGGTATCTTTAGCATACGTCTCCAGCACCACATTTCAAAAGCGCTTATTTTGCTTATGTCTCGACTTTTAAGGCACCAGGTTTCAGCTCCGTACAGAACATATTTACTAAGTATTTTCAAATCAATGCATAATAGGAACGACCAATTATGGCGACTTTATTTGTTCCCCGCTGCCTCCGCATACGAATTCAAACAAATCTGCATGCGTGTGTACATAATCCAATTTATTGGTATGTGTGGATATGATGAGATGGGTTTAGATAGGATGGGATGGGGAGTTGAGAGTATAAATTGTAGGTATAATTTTCCTGTGAAATTTATTACTCTTATGGATTTTACAATTTTAGAATAGAACAGAGCAGGAATAATTACCTTTATCCATTGCTTCAAAGTTAATTATACTCGTATATCATCACCTTACTGGAGGAGGTTCCATCTTGTACTAATCTCCAACGTAATACACCGCGAGACGTAATGACAGAGATGTTTTTTTTTTCAAATAAGTAGGTTCCGAGCAGGTTTAGAGAAATCGTTATAAAGAATGTACGCATTGGTTTTTATAAAGAAAAAAATAAATCTACAAGTCCTATTTGTAGTTACGACTAGGCCGATTTGGACGCTGACTTTCAACTTTGGCACATCTTCTTGTTATATTGTACCCATCAATTTTCAGACGGCCCACGTGATGAATTACGATTTTCGATCAAAAAACCCTTCGTAGGCCTAGGTCCTATAATGGGTGGGACGTAATAAAGTGGTACCATAGAAATCTAAATATTAAGAGACTATAAATGGTATCTACCACTTACTTGTATACTACTGGAACGCAAGTCGCTGGTTCGCTGCTACGCTTACATACGTTCCTAGCATGCTGTGCAAGCCAAATAAACCCCAATTGTTGTTCGTTGCAAATACATATAGCATTGGCTCGCTTACTCACACTTGGACATCTCATCACCTCGCGACCGACTCGTGCGGCCGTACCACTAGGAATTCTCGCCCACGACAATGTCATTAATTGCGTATTACGCTGCTTTTTGGGGTTCGGTACGCTCCAAATATTAACGAACATAAGAGGCAATGTAGTTGAAATGTGAAAACAGAGTGATGATTTATGATAATCTTATTACAAGTATTACCTACCTTATATTATTTATTATCTTATCTTACCGGGAAACGTAGCGTGGGACGCCCTGCGGCCAGCTGGACTGACGACCTAAAGAAAGTCGCCGGTAGTGGCTTAATGGGAAGAGCTCAAGACCGTGTGTGGTGGCTGGCGGTCGTTGGGAGAGACCTGTATCCAGCCGTGGAGAGACACAGGCTGATGCTATGGTATTACAAGTATGGATTTATTATATATGTGTATTTTATCAAAAAAACAAGCATTGTTTCTAAAAGAAATATATTACTTTACCGATGAAAGTTTATCCCTTTATTAGTATAAATACAAGTTGTGGAAGAGTTTTCGCAATTAGAAATGCTGCAAAACACCAAGTTTACCGTTAAATTTCTTCCTTAAGTCGGTGGTATTCGGATCTTCAGATACCTGTACTTTAGCCCAGGCCCTGTATGCAGCCCGTTTATTCTAGTGGGCCTCTCTGCAGGACTGATTAAACCAAGGTTGGCTCCGTCTAAGGAATATAACATTTCACGCCCTGCAACACCACGTCGGCAACGGAGTCTGCACAAGTATCCGCATCTCCCGACGAAAAACAGAGCTACCCCCAGGGATAAGAAGCGTAAAATTCACGCAACCCATCCCAATCTGCAGACTGTAGTGCTAGACGTTATGCGTTCCCTGTGAATGGGTCTACACGGATTTCATAGCTGGCACATATTGATATAAATTGTACTAAACCTAAGTTAGAGATGGAATTAGACTCCACGACACAGAGAATCCTAATATATAATACAAATGCAATCTATGTTATTTATCACCGTCTACCTGTGCTCAAAATAGTTATTTCCTCTATCCAAAGGTTGCTGGCGGAGATCGATAAGACCGCCTTTTGTGCATTTATGTGTCAACAATGTCTGTTATTGTTTATGGTGTGCAATAAAGAGTTTTATCTATATATATCTATAAACAAATGAATATAAATCTAAATGAAATCTTATAAAAACCAGTTGAAAATTATAGTAGTTATGAACCGGTGACAGACGAACAGGCATGACCAAATTATAAGGCTTCCTAGGTTCCTTTGAAACGGTTCCCAATAATGGTGGCTTCAAATATGTACATATTAAGCGCAGACTTGTGCTATGCGTAGGTATAAATAAAACATGAGGTTATCTACTCCGTAGATACGAGCATCGTTTTCGTCGGGTTTTATTCTCTTCTGCTGGAATTTAGTGCTTATTTCGCAAAAGTGGTAACATCACGTGAGTCTGACAGATTTTAGTCAACATATGAGATAAAAATAGGAAATATTAATTCTAGCTAATATTGTATTTTTATAGAAGGTGACAAAAGCAGGTAATCCACCTAGTGGTTAACATCGTCCAGAATTACAAAGCTTGGAACTCTTCAATAAATCAAGGAATCGCTGCCAAAAACCAAAGTATAGACTTTATTGAAGACCAAAAACATACAGATAAATACAAAGTGCCTACAAGTACAAGGAAGTACAACTGGCGGGCTTATCGCTAAAGCGATTTCTTCCAGGCAACCTTTGGGTGGTAAGGTCTGTAGACGAAGTACAGGTAGATGATAGAATAGTTGCTGAGAAAGATTAAACAAGGTACTTCTTAGAATAATATTAGTTCCTAGGGGCCGAAGGCGCGGAGAACAGCTAATAACAAATAATTTTATTATGTGCCGTGTGATGTCGGCCAGATATAGAATAGAACAACCTCAATAGCTCTTCCTGTGGGTGCCGTAAGAGGTTACTAAGGTCTAGAAAGCGGACTATACCGCCTCTAAAAGAGTTAATTCGCCAATCCGGTTTGGCTAGGGTGGCGTTTTAAGGCCATATAACCCTCATGCACAAGACAATGCTCATGAATAGATCCATGTCCAGCATGATCCAAAGAATTGATTGACTGATACGCACAAGCTAATGAAAGCTAACTTCAGCCTAATGAATTATTGTACTGAAAATAAAAATCAATCGCTTACCAATTGAGACCGAACGCAATTTTTTATTACAACAATCCGGATTTTAAGATCGATTTCATGGACTGCAACAATTACTAAATTGTCATTCAATCCTATTGCGGCGTTGAACTAAATGATAAGCATTTATTTGCATTGAATTAATCGGTTTAATCATTATAATTAAGTGGTGCATGACAACGTGACACTCATGACATAGGTATATTATAAAATCTTGATATAAAATTTAATTTATTATATTATATAGGAATAGGACTGTCGATATGGACGCGGAAGTATCGTCTAATAAAGATAAGACAAAATGTATGCCATGCGTACAAATAACACTTATTACATCATGAACATTGTAAAGGGCCAAAGAACCTTAGCAACTCATTAAAAACCATATTCAATTCTATCGACACAATAAATTATCCCGATAGCGTAGATTCGTAACGCCGCTTTCATGCATTTGGAATTTGGAGAAAATTCGCCGATTACCTTTTAATTTTGTGAGCTCAGCGTTTCGTGAACACGTAGCTGTTGAATGAAGCTCATTTCTTGCTTCTTTGATACAGGTTGCGTTTGTGAAACTGAATCGATTCGAAAGACAATCAGTTTCGAGGCTGGTTGCACTTGCAATGGGGCGAAAATTCAGTCATTCATTTATCCATAATTAAACTTGCTAGTCACTGTAACATAAAATAAATTTTATCAATCAGTCTATGACGTCCCACTGCAAGGCCGCTCCTAGTAAATCATTGAGGGGGTTTCGGGCCGTAATCCACCACGTGGGACTAGTGCGGATTGGTGGATCCCATACTTCAGATTCACTTTTTCTCACGATGTTTACCATCACAGCCGAACAAGTGATATTTTTTCACGATCACACGAATATGAGTTAAGTATAGATACCGCTAGGCTATCACCGCTCTTACAGAAAATCAATTTACTCGTATTTTTACTAAATTCTTTGTAAGATTCACATCTCATGTCTACTCGAGAAATATCCATCAAGTTGAAGGATCTCATTACGTGTTTGCGCCTCATAACATCAGTCGTACACCTGGGTTATACGACCCATTTGAGATGTATGTGTTTTAGTTAATGTTCATATATTTGGTTCATGCTTACCAGCCCTAGTGTCACGTTACGAGTATATGTGTACATATAAGTACAAGTTTAATTCTTAAATCAGATACTTTATACAGAGACTATATCGTTTCAGAATAAGTAAATAAAACACAAAACGACATCAGTAGGACGGATCTTTCAGAATACAATTTGTTCAACAACAAAGTAAATAAGGTGACGTGAGTAGGAAGAGATTTCGCTGTTTTCCGCAAGTTTTAGAGTGTTTAGGCAAAAATTATGGACCTCTGTGAGTCCTACCTACCCAACGACACATAGTTTGTATAGTTTTTTTTTTATTTTTCAACTTTTTTTCATTTTTTTAAAAAGTTTGTACCGCCGTAATGTTTGAATAACTGAACCGATTTGGCTCAATTTTGAAGTAAATTACGAGTAAGATATAAGAGTAGCCATTATAAATTTTTAATCTTTCGCGTTTCGTATACATTTTATATTCTAAATCGGATCTGAACGCGTATAATAAAGATATTTGTACAACTTTTATTCCTACTCGACGTTTCGGCACCGGTTACACTAGCTGCGGTCACGAGTTGACTAAAGAGGCGGGTAGTCCAGGATGGGAGGAGCTGCGAGCAGTTTTACCAACCACCCACATTTGGTCTTCACATTCGGAAAGGCTGCCACACGCCACACTAACAATGTCCGCGGACGTATTCGACGGTAAATCGCAATGTATACAGTTAATCATCGGATTCCACGTCGACGACAGTTTATATCCATCTTCACGATTGTTTTTTTTATATTTCTTAATTATTTCAATCGCTTCACGTACAATCCTGGTATATTAGTGACATTCAGTGTAGAAGATTTTGGACCAGAGTATGTAATCTGTAATTTTTATAAAAAAAAAATTATAAAAATCCGCTCTTTTCTTATGTGATCTTTTATTTGTGGAAAACTTTTTCATATTTTTTTTAGTAAAAAACGATTATGGATAGTTCAGAATAAATATATTGTCACTAATTTTGTATTTGTTAGTGGATTGGAACGACATCCATACATTTTTTCATATCGTCTTTTCTTTACATTCTGTATAAATAAATATAAACTATTTGAATTCCCAGTGACTCTTAGTAGATCTGTATTTTTTTTTTTCAAATTTCGAGATGTGATTGATCTCCGAAGATGGTACGTTTTACTTCGAAATCTTTTGGAAAAAAATCGATAAAATATAAACAGGAGTATATTAATACCAGGAAGCTATTTGTAAAAACGTTGAAAAACCTATAGATAAGATATTGAAGGAAGGAAATTGAAGATTGAAGGAATAGAATAGATATAGATTGAAGGAAATTGCAGGAATTGGATCCGTCTTAGTACAAATAAAAGACCCTAATATTGAAACTTGTCCCCAGCAGGACTCGTCTCGTAAAAGATATACAAAATTAGGTTTTTATCAAAAAGAGGCTCTTTCAGTGTCCCTATTTTAGATCAAAAAAATTATGACAAGTAATTTTAACCCCATTCTAACACAAGGTAATAAATAGCCTGTAGACGGACATGTAGGCAGCGAGAGTCACACGATTATAAACTTTTTACGTACGTAAACGTAAAAAATATTTTCTACGTAAAAGTTACGTTTGTTATTATAGTTATTTTACTTAAACGTGTTATTATAATTTGGAATAGGAGGGTTCACGCTGCATTCCCATAGCCGTTAATCTATAATTGTTCTCTCTTTAAAGACTATTGTTGTAGTTTATACTTGTAACTGTGGAAACATCGGGATTTCTCTTTGTTTTCAGTGTTCTATTTATTTCCCGAAAACCTTTATAGGTTCATATAATAAAATCGTAACAGAGCCATATCTGTACATGAAATATTTTGTGAAAAATACAATGTACGAATAATATAGAGCCTAAAACAAAATTTTTTGGAATCTTTGTCTGTCTGACAGAGCGCGCATCACGCAAAAACCATTGGGTGGATTTTAATGAAACTTGGCATAGTCATAGCTTATATGCCGGGTTAACCTTTAGGGTACTTTTCATCCAGATCCATTATAAAGGCCCCACAGGAATCAAGCTGTGCGTTTGCGCGTATGGAGTCGCTGGCACCAGCTGGTCTTATAATAAACCTACGTTTCTTTTTACTGTTTTACATAGCACACGATTTGCTGCTTTTAAAAAAACTATACTTGGAGATATAATCTAAAACGTTTCGTCTTAATGTAACCGGATTTGCATACAAAGCCCTTGTAGCTGATTTTAGGAACTTTTTTGCAATTTTTGCATTTTCACCTGAAAGGCGGGCTTCAAAATAGGCAACGGCACTTATCTTTCTTTTACTTTTTCTTTGTTAAGCAGGAATACGTGAAATACATTTTAATAATAGTATAGAACTTGCTGTAAAATTAAAAGGCTGATATCCAAGTCGTAAAATGTCCAGATAGGAAATTGTCTTGATCGGAAAATATCTAGATTCTAAAATGTTCAGACCGAAAAATGAGATTAATGGAATGGAAGTTTGTTTTCTTCTACTGATTTTTCTTTATTCTATATATAACTAATTTTAATACAATACTTCTATATTTCTTATTTTTATTTCTAAAACACATTTATTCTCTTACGACTCACGTACCACAGATTACAGAGGGCGGGCACACTAAAGACAACATTTTTCTCTTACGCTAAACTACTTTGGCTTGGATACCGGTATATCTTAAATTATACAATGTTGATACAATGTTAATACAATCATAACAGAGATGTTATTAGGCGAACTTAATGCCTTAGGCCATTGTCTGCCAGCCAACCTTTGAGTTTAACGGAGAGCCATATCAGACAGGTATTTGGGTAGAATAGATAGTGAATTTGGTTGAACAATATTCCACTATGTGAAAACAAAGAATGTTTTTGGATTATAATTCATGTCAGGTCCGAGATACCAAATCCTTATCAACTACTACAAGATATTGAATACGTATCCACTGCTGGATATGGGCCCCCTCGCGCAGATTGTCTTGTGCGTGAGGGATTTATAACCCTAAAACGCCACACTGGCCGAGCGGGTTGGCGAGTCCACTCTTTTAGAGGTGGTGTAGTTCCTCAGGGCTTGTGGTAGCCGTTCAGTTATCTCATAGTCACCTTTTACACCCACGAGAAGAGATAGGTTGGTGTTATTCCAAAGCCGGCACACAAGATATAGAATACGAAAAATAAATTAATTTTACGCATTTACCACAATTAACAAACCCTTAAAAAAACAAAATTCAAATGTCGTCATAACGATAAAAGGATTCGCAAAAAACTTTATTAAGCAGAAGCAGCAGTAGATAGCATATGCCGCGAATCGTAATAGCATATTACCATGCAAATGGATCTGATGAGTTGCCTGAATTTTAGTGCCGATTGGATCAGCCTTTTTTTTATATAACCCTAACTGTTTCCTGCGGCTTGGTTCGCTTAGACACCGATTTTGATCAAAAATTCACTGTACATTTTGGAAACTGCTACATTTGTCACAAAATACATCCATTTAAATTTATATAAAGCTATCCTAATAAACACGACTAAAACACAGTAAACCCTGAGCCAAAATGAAGAACTTTTTAAAAAAGCTACATTCTACATACCAATACAAACATATAACATAATATTTTCTTAGGTTTTCGCGATTACTATACATAGCAATTAAACAACTTTTAACGGTTTAAATCGCGTATATTTGACATTATTTATATCCCGACGTTTCGAACACTTTGCAGTGGACGTGGTCACGGGGTGACTAATTGATTTTATTTGTCACTTGAGTTATTAAGAAATTATTACTACCGTCTGAAATTTTTTATGAACTACCGTCTGAAATTTTTTAATCATAACATTCCCTATGCACGCAGTATTCGCTCACGGTGTCCAGAGGTCTTGCAGTATGGCGTTGGCCTTGTGATTTAATTAATTTAATGACTGGATCCCAAGCCGGTGGTACTTGCCAACCATCTTCTCTATTGAAATTTGGGTGTTTCTTGATTTCAATAGCCTCGCGTAACATTCTTGGCATGTACCGGGTCTCTCTAGCGAGGATTTGTGGATTATCAAATCGAATGTAATGGTTGGGTTTGTCCAGAACATGTTCACAAACTGCAGACTTGGTCGAGCGTCTGTTCTTCATGTCAGCTATGTGTTCTTTTATCCGGATACCGATGCTCCTCTTTGTTTGCCCAATGTATGATAATCCGCATTCACAATCAAGCTTGTAAACGCCTGCATCTTGTAGGGGGATATTGCTCTTGACAGGTCTTAAAAATTGGCTAATCTTCTTGTGCGGCTTGAAGTAAGTTTTAATTGAAGCTCGTCTTAAGATATTGCCAATTTTGTCAGTGATGCCCTTGATGTATGGTAAGATGGCAGGTTGTCGCTCAACTGTAGGAGGCTTGGGGCGGCTTCTGTGACGCATTCGTGGGAGTTTGTGATTGTTGCTTCGCAGTACTTGTTTCACATGCAGAAGCTCTTCCTCGAGGTGGTCAGTGTCACAGATGCCGTGTGCTCTCTGTAACAAAGATTTGCCTACGGTAGCCAACTGACATGGATGGTGATGGGAGTTACCATTGAGATATTTATCTGTATGGGTGGGTTTCCTATACACAGTATGACCAAGAGAGTTGTCAGGATTTCTGATGACTAGAATGTCAAGGAAAGCTAAGGATTTATTGACCTCAGACTCCATAGTAAATTGTATTTTATCATATAAAGAGTTTAAATGATTTAGGAATGCAGAAACATTATTTTTGGGGAGGACGGCAAAAGTATCGTCTACGTACCGTTTGTAGATCTTCGGCATAGCCACAGCTCCGGTGAGAGCCTTCTCCTCGAAGTCTTCCATGAAAATATCGGCGACAACAGGGGAGACTGGAGAGCCCATTGCTACACCATCGATCTGTATGTAGAATTTATTATCCCAGAATAGGTAGCCAGATGTTAGGCAGTGTTCTAGTAGTTCTGCATATTCTATGGGTAGGTCGTGCTCAGTTAGCTTTTTCTTGACAATTTCAATGCAATCATGTACAGGTAAGCATGTAAATAATGATTGTACATCAAAGCTGACCATTATTTCATCATCAGTCAATTGTAGATGTTTGATTTGGCTGACAAATTGGTAAGAATCCTTGACATGCGCACTAGTTTGACCGCGAAGTGGAGACAGTATTTTAGCAAGATGTTGAGCTAGTTTGTATGTCGGCGAGTCAATTTGGCTTACAATTGGGCGCAAAGGGACGTCATTTTTGTGTATTTTCGGTAATCCATACAGTTTTGGTGGTTTCACACACGAAGGTACCAGTGCCGTGACGTCTAAACCAAGTGTGTCGGAGTGCTTACTAATTATTTCTTTAGTTTTAGTTACAATTTTGGTCGTGGGATCGCTTTTTACTGGTTTGTAGGTGCTTTCGTCCGACAAAAGTTCTTGTATTTTTAGGTTATAATCTGACGTATCCATGATCACGGTGGAATTACCTTTATCTGCTCGAAGTATGGTTATGTCTGGGTTTTTGCGTAGGTTGGTGAGTGCAAGATATTGTTCACGAGGTAGATTCGGTGTGGGCACTTTACTTCGACGCAAGACAGCAGAGATATCTTGGCGTAACGCCTCCAAATCTTCCTTCTTTACATTGTTTTTTGTGAGACAATGTTCCACGGAGCAAATTATTTCTTCAAAAGGCACTGATCTCGGGGAAACCGCGTAGTTTAATCCATTTTCGAGGGCCTGAAGGGCGACCGGATTTAATACTGTTTGTTTCGATAAATTTGTGACACTATCAGCTGTTTTTGACGGTCGCGAGGTTACGTTTCGTTCCGAATGTAGCAATTGCTTTGCCGCGAGTTTTTTATATTTCGCTAAATGACGGTTTTTGAATTCATCATTTTTAGCCGCGGCGCGATTTTTAATCATTTGCATGCATTTTTGGAAATCCGATGCTGATAGTGCTTTTTGAATCTGGATGGATTGAATCTCAATGATCAAATCAAAATCAACCAAATCATTGAGATTCAATCCATCCAGATCGAAACAAACAGTATTAAATCCGGTCGCCCTTCAGGCCCTCGAAAATGGATTAAACTACGCGGTTTCCCCGAGATCAGTGCCTTTTGAAGAAATAATTTGCTCCGTGGAACATTGTCTCACAAAAAACAATGTAAAGAAGGAAGATTTGGAGGCGTTACGCCAAGATATCTCTGCTGTCTTGCGTCGAAGTAAAGTGCCCACACCGAATCTACCTCGTGAACAATATCTTGCACTCACCAACCTACGCAAAAACCCAGACATAACCATACTTCGAGCAGATAAAGGTAATTCCACCGTGATCATGGATACGTCAGATTATAACCTAAAAATACAAGAACTTTTGTCGGACGAAAGCACCTACAAACCAGTAAAAAGCGATCCCACGACCAAAATTGTAACTAAAACTAAAGAAATAATTAGTAAGCACTCCGACACACTTGGTTTAGACGTCACGGCACTGGTACCTTCGTGTGTGAAACCACCAAAACTGTATGGATTACCGAAAATACACAAAAATGACGTCCCTTTGCGCCCAATTGTAAGCCAAATTGACTCGCCGACATACAAACTAGCTCAACATCTTGCTAAAATACTGTCTCCACTTCGCGGTCAAACTAGTGCGCATGTCAAGGATTCTTACCAATTTGTCAGCCAAATCAAACATCTACAATTGACTGATGATGAAATAATGGTCAGCTTTGATGTACAATCATTATTTACATGCTTACCTGTACATGATTGCATTGAAATTGTCAAGAAAAAGCTAACTGAGCACGACCTACCCATAGAATATGCAGAACTACTAGAACACTGCCTAACATCTGGCTACCTATTCTGGGATAATAAATTCTACATACAGATCGATGGTGTAGCAATGGGCTCTCCAGTCTCCCCTGTTGTCGCCGATATTTTCATGGAAGACTTCGAGGAGAAGGCTCTCACCGGAGCTGTGGCTATGCCGAAGATCTACAAACGGTACGTAGACGATACTTTTGCCGTCCTCCCCAAAAATAATGTTTCTGCATTCCTAAATCATTTAAACTCTTTATATGATAAAATACAATTTACTATGGAGTCTGAGGTCAATAAATCCTTAGCTTTCCTTGACATTCTAGTCATCAGAAATCCTGACAACTCTCTTGGTCATACTGTGTATAGGAAACCCACCCATACAGATAAATATCTCAATGGTAACTCCCATCACCATCCATGTCAGTTGGCTACCGTAGGCAAATCTTTGTTACAGAGAGCACACGGCATCTGTGACACTGACCACCTCGAGGAAGAGCTTCTGCATGTGAAACAAGTACTGCGAAGCAACAATCACAAACTCCCACGAATGCGTCACAGAAGCCGCCCCAAGCCTCCTACAGTTGAGCGACAACCTGCCATCTTACCATACATCAAGGGCATCACTGACAAAATTGGCAATATCTTAAGACGAGCTTCAATTAAAACTTACTTCAAGCCGCACAAGAAGATTAGCCAATTTTTAAGACCTGTCAAGAGCAATATCCCCCTACAAGATGCAGGCGTTTACAAGCTTGATTGTGAATGCGGATTATCATACATTGGGCAAACAAAGAGGAACATCGGTATCCGGATAAAAGAACACATAGCTGACATGAAGAACAGACGCTCGACCAAGTCTGCAGTTTGTGAACATGTTCTGGACAAACCCAACCATTACATTCGATTTGATAATCCACAAATCCTCGCTAGAGAGACCCGGTACATGCCAAGAATGTTACGCGAGGCTATTGAAATCAAGAAACACCCAAATTTCAATAGAGAAGATGGTTGGCAAGTACCACCGGCTTGGGATCCAGTCATTAAATTAATTAAATCACAAGGCCAACGCCATACTGCAAGACCTCTGGACACCGTGAGCGAATACTGCGTGCATAGGGAATGTTATGATTAAAAAATTTCAGACGGTAGTTCATAAAAAATTTCAGACGGTAGTAATAATTTCTTAATAACTCAAGTGACAAATAAAATCAATTAGTCACCCCGTGACCACGTCCACTGCAAAGTGTTCGAAACGTCGGGATATAAATAATGTCAAATATACGCGATTTAAACCGTTAAAAGTTGTTTAATTGCTATATATAACATAATTCTGAATAATATAAAAATCGAAGATGGAAACAAAATATTTAACAGCGGTCTTGACAGACCCCTAGTGGTCCATGTATGCTCCAATATGCTTTTGTAGCAGCTAATAACACCAATGAATGTAACTAAAAAAAAACAAAAGTAAATAAAAAAAAAACAAATATTGGTAGTGGTTGGACGAGAACAGCGAAAGATGGCGTGTGAAGATCGTAGAAGAGGGAGCCTTAGGAGATACTTGTTACCAGCAGGAAGGCCCAAGATCCCTTGTGCACAAGACAAGAGCACGAGGAAGCCCGTCTCCAGCAGTGTATTTATAAAAGGCTTTGGTTACGGTTGATTTGATTGTCTTACAAAACTCTTTATATTTCTAAATAGATGAAGACTGTAGGTACTAACGCATATTAATGCCATTTACGGATTTTTAATGATTTCTCCTATTATCTTTTTTATAGGTTGTAATTACAATGAATAAAGTGGATTAAGAGAAATCTTCGCGTCGTAATTTGATTAAACAATAATTTGGCACTTTTCCAACGATTTATATTCTTTTATGAAGACTTAAGTACGGCTTGAAGGATTTTAAGGTTGGTAAATATTGAAGAGGATTTTCATAAAATTTTTGCCCTAATCTGATTTTTTTATGTTTTATTGAAATACGAATTTCTTCACGGTGACTTACTTATTAAGGATTTCGCTTAATTTGAACTTTGTAAATTAACAGAGTCCTTATTATTTAATACAAGATTTAAGTGATACCTTTGACATGGAAAGCGAGCCCAGGGCGTTGGCTGTATGATATAACATGCTGGCCCGCAGGTTTGCACTGTCTACAAGGAAAGGTAAGTTAACGGTTCTTAAATCATACTCTTGAGAGTGAAAGGATTGATCCTTATCAATACTGTCATGCTGTTACATAGTGAATGGCAACTTGAATTTTTAAAGAATATATTTATTAATATACTAAGAACTAAGACATAAATTTAATATAAGAATACATGTCTTGACCGATGCTAGGTCTAAAACGAAGTGTCGAAAATCCGGGCTGCTGGCAGGAGCTGCGTCATTGCAAACAGTGCCGTTATTGTTCTCATTATCGAGAACTATGTTTATGCATTAATCTTAGGTTTATATAAACAAGCAAAGCACGCGGTGTGATGAATTCTTTAACTATGTAATGTGTGAATGGAAAGCAGTATATTTACTAAGTACATGATCAAACAAGAATTATTATTTACTAATGAATTTACTTATATCTAATAGGGATCAGAGGGCGATATGTAACAATGCTATCAATTATTGACATGAGTTGATTAAAGTTGGTATTTGTATGTTTGTATGTATGTGTAATCTAGGTAGGTATCTATGTATTTATTTCTGTTATGGAATTAAATTTGAATAAACTTAATTAATTAATTAAATTTAAATTAATTTAAACTCTTATTCTGCATAAAAGTTGACTGTGGGATAATGCTTCAAAGTATTAAGAATAAATAAATCCTTCTAAAACACGCAAATAAGCTTGAATCAGTATTGAAAAAACTATAACTTGTTTTTATTTTCACAGAACTTCCGAATTTTTTTAAATTTCTGAACAAATTTTAATTTTTTTATTTCGCTCCTAAATAAGTCGTAAGATAAGTCGAAAAGATAACCCTATCATGCTCAATAAAGAATACCATAAAAGTATCAACATTTTGAACAGTGAAATGTTTACATAATTATCGAGCCGGCGTGTGCGCAAACTGCCACTTGACCGTATGAATTGAATGGGATTGTTTCCTATCTTTGTTTCTCCACATTATTCGGAAACTCTATAAATCATTAATCAGTACTGGAAAAGCTATAAGTTGTTTATATTTTTACGGAGCTTACGTTTTTTTTTAAATTTAGTATATTGTTTTTTATTTCGCTCTTTACAATCATACATAAGTCAAAAGGAAATACCATATCATGTTCCAAAAAGGATAACATAAAAGTATCAATATTGAAAGCAATGAAATGTTTATAACATAATTATCGAACGAGAGCGTGCGCAAATACACCTCGTAAATAACGTCTCCCGGACTATTATTAGTCATTTAGCAGAATTTATTCTTACGACCGAATCTGTTATAACCTTTTGTTACGGTCAATGGCAGTCGCTGACACGAAATGAATATTTTGGCCTGTATTTATTTGGTGATAATGTTTTTTTCCTATTTGGAAAAAGTCTTACTAATTCAATTATTTGTTGAACTAATGGAACTAGAAGGAAACTTGTATTTTCAATAATTGGCTTTTGTTAAGTTGTTTTTCTAATTCTCGGCACGGATTTCATGGGCCGTGATCACTAGCTAACCGAAGAGGCAATTAGTCCACAAACGAGAGCTGTATAATAAAATGGTATATAAGAGTAAAAGTATAATAGAAGGTAAACAAAAACCCTCAAAACGTATATTGCAACTGTATCGTTTCTATTATCGTCCACTGCTCGACATGGACGTCCTCAGTCACACATTGTTTCTAGCATTCTATTCTCGATTTCATGGACGAACGGGTTTGTGAACGACAATCGCAAATACCCTCCAATGCCGATCTGGAATCACTGATTACGTTCACCTGACCAACTGTAGATTGTTTCATAGTTAAGACAAGAGCGGTTTTAACAGCCAGTAATTCCGCTTGAAATACTAAGCAGTAATCTTCCAACTTGAGCTGCTGGTAAAGAACGTCCCCGCCCTCCTTCCAGCTCCTTCCTTCCTCTTTGACACGGCTGCATCTACTTTATTGCCATCAGTGTAGAAACTGCAGTTGGATCTACTGATTTCTTCTGCCTCAGTTTGCGATTTAACCGATTGAATCCCCATTGTCTATAATAACCATTAATATTGTATACGAGTATATGTCCATTGTCTACATGTTCTTCTGCCTTCGCGCTGGATGAACAACATCAAATGGATTGATTCTCCCTTCTAGGCATCGTCCTGGCAGCTGATTAAATGATGCACCCTTCTTTATCCTGTACGGCTTCATCTGCTCTATGGCTCTAAGATCTAGTCAGAAATTCTGCCTAGTACAGCAGATACGAGCGATGTAGTACAATGTGCCTTTTAATACTTTGAGGGCAAATATTCGGATTGTTCTATTTAGCAGTTTAACGGCATACTTTTTACTCGCTATCGTTCCCCAAATGTTTGCAGCGTATAGCACAATGGGTTCGACTACAGTTAGGTATAATGTTCTTATAATTTCAAAGTTGAGACCCCACTTTGCTTTGACAGCTGGTTCCAGCGAATTATATATGCCCACAGTATTCTTAATTAATGCATTCGGAAACTCAATCATTTCATTTTCCGTGGCGCGAAGTTCACCATGTGCCTTTTTTCTCGAGACTATAACTAATGCCTCATTTACTTCGTGCTCTAGTTGACTGGTTTCGTTAGCTATATCGTTATCGTTAGTCTTCGTCACCTCCGCCAACAGTAAATCCAGCGGGATATTCCACAGTATCGGCATACGAATGGAACCTGGTATGCAACCCTTCTTGATTGCTTGGTACTGTAGCTTTACTGTACGATCACATAAATAACTACATATCAGTTTGGCAACTGAGGGTTCTACCCCTTTATGGTGCAACTGGTTAACAATGGCGGGCCACCACGCATTGTCAACTGCCCCTTCTATGTCCACAGAGACCATAGCTACAACTTTTTGTTCTGCAAGCTCTTTCTGACAGTATTAATAGCATCGTACAAGGCGTCTTCTGTACTACGTTGTGGGGTAATACCGTACTGTTTAGGATCAAGCTTTCTTTCGCGCCCCAATTGCCACGTGAGTCTGTTGCCAAAGACTTTTTCAAGTATCTTGTCTATAGTCGGATTATTTATTAGAGTCAGGGATATGACATGAAGAACTGTCAATAAAGTATCATCTCCGTACAAATTTCACTCCGTTTGACAGTTCTATATGAATTTTCCGGACTGTTGCGGACAGCCAACAGTAACATGACATGAGTGATGTGCAGTGATTGCGTAGTTGTGTATATAATGCATAATTGTGTAGCGATAAGTATGTGCTGTGTCTAGAATAAGAATATAATGTGTAATTGTTTAGAATAAGTGTATTATGTACTATGTCTAGAATAAGAATATCATGTAACGTGTATAGGATAAGACATAGTAACATAAGTTGTAATAAATAAAGAGAATTTGGTACAAGTTGCTCAATAAAAAGAGATGCGAGGGAGGTGTTATAACCGAGGGCCTACGTACATGAGAGATTAGAGATAGCACGCTACACTAACATGAGAGGCCTACACGACCTAAAACCCCATACAAATAGTTACTGAGTAAATAAATGCAGAAAGTTAAATATTGATAGAAAACAAATCCCATGCGGGCGCTTCTCACGTGGGAGAAGCGACGCCGAGTACAACATCTGGCGCATGGCGTTTTCTCGGAATTAGGTCGTGTAGAAACCAACGCGCTAGAGCGAGAGGTACGCATGGGCGCTTCCCACGTGGGGGAGCAAGACAAGACGAGAGTACCGTTACGGCGACTCCGGAAACGGCTCGCCGTAACAATGGGGACTGCGCGAGGTAGCGTGCTATTGGACAAAAGGGCGGAAACCCTCGGTTGCAAACATCCCTTGTTGAGCGGCTTGTATTGAGAATATAAATGGGGCCAATCTGGCCAAAATACACAGTCGTCAAACAGCAGTCCTACGAGTATCACTTCGACCACCCGGCACCTCAAGAAAACCCTCCGACTAGCCGACCTCAAGAGAACCCCGCATACATGAAGAGCGAGCGGCATACAATCATTCAAGTTGGGCACTCGGATGCCTCGTCTGTCGTCACCCGCCGCCGCGAACACTAGCGCGTCTTTCGCTCGTATACGACCGGTCGGCCCGCCGAGCCATTATTAGTGCGCCGGTCGTCAACAAGCTGGTCCTTCGAGCCGGATCTGTGCAGCTACATTGCACCATCAGCACCACAACGTTCCGGCCATGAAGACGCGCAGTAATTCGCGAAGCGAGTCGGGCTACGATACCGCGTTACCGCCCGCACAGCCGTCGCCCGCCGCGACGGCCCGCGTTACCGCCGTCGCCTCCGACGCCGCGAGGGGCACCGTCACCGCTGACGTGTTGCCACGACACGTGATCGCCACTTCCACGAGGGAAGCCGCGAGAGAGTCGGCTCTCCGCCATGCCGCCGCTACCGCCCCGCCGCAGGGGGCGGCGCTGGATGAGCGTTCCCAGCGAATGCCCGGCATGCGCGCGTTCACCGAGTCGTCGCGTTCGCCGTCGAGGACGTCGGGCAGCACTGTGCAGCCCGCGTTGCCCGCCCGCGAGCGAGAGCCATACGCGTCGTCGCGAGTACCATCCCCGGAGGGGTACAGACACATCAGGGGGGGGGGACATGCCGCTACAGCTAGCGTACCGGGGGGAGGACGCTTCAACGAGTCGTCGCGCCTCATCGCCTACATACAGTGCATCAAGGCGCACTGTACGATCACGGCGCTCCACAGCTAGCCTAGCGGCGCAGAGGAAAGCCGCCGAAGTAGCCGCAGAAGCCCGCCTAGCCGCAATACAGAAGAAGGAATTAGAAATAGAGGCTAGGCTGGTGCGGAATCAATTGGAGTTGGACTTGGCTAACATAGAAGCGGAGGAATCGGACCGAGGCAGCGCTGTTGACGCACACTCACGCGTCAGCAGCTGGATCCAGAATGCGACGGACCCGGTCAATCCACGGGGGGAGCGCGGGGACCTCGACAACGTGTGTCTGAGGGAGAACTGGCCTGCAACTCCAGCACCATGGGAAGGTCGGGAGAAGCGGATCGACAGAGAGCCACACCGACGCCGCGGAGACGACAGTCAACAAGAACCCAGCGGGGACAGAGGCGCGGCCACAGAGGGGCCACGATGGGCGAATGAACGAGACAACATTCGTCGCGCCAGATCGCCTACGCCGGAACGAGAGCGGGGCACGAGGCAGCTCGTAGAGGCGCTGGACAGAGTCACGAGGATGCGTCCACCGCCACGCCAAGCCATGGAGCTGCCACCATTCTCCGGAGCAGCAACAGAGTGGCTGCCATTCAAAGCGGCGTTAAGAGATTCGTCGCAGCTATGTCGACTCACGCCAGCGGAAAACTTAGCGCGCCTGCGCGCAAGCCTGAGGGGAGAAGCGCGCGAAGCGGTAGCGGCGCTGCTATACACGGCCTCAGATCCAGAGCTCATCGTCCAAGCCCTGGAACGATGCTTCGGGAGGCCGGAAACCATAGTCTACAAAGCGCTGGAAGACTTGAAGAAGCTGCCGCGGCTGAACTCAGCAGCGGACCTGAACAAATTCGCGGTTCGGGTCCAAAACATAGTTAGCGTGTTGGCCACAGTGGACAAAAGGGGCTATCTACAAAACCCCATGCTCGCCCAAGAAGTGGTAGAAAAGCTCAGCCCGCACCTAATGAGCAGGTGGTGCGACTACGCCTACGAACACGGGGAAGGCGGCGAAGCAGAGATCGTCACCTTATCGCGGTTCCTGTCACGTGAAGCGGATCGGGCGGCCCTATACACCCGCCCGGCCCAGCTACCCATCGCAACGAGCGCGCCCAGAAGGAACGAGGCGCGCGCAGCTCCCGCAAGCGCACCACGCCGTGTGACTTATAAAGCGGCGTACCACACAGCCGACGCAGCCGTCACATGTCTTTGCTGCGGAGAGGAGCACCGCACCACCAGCTGCAAGAAGCTGAAGGAGATGGCAATGGACTCGCGATGGGAGTGGGCGAAGAAGAACAACGTCTGCTTCAAGTGCATCGGCGAGCGGCATCGACGATCATCGTGCCGCGCTAGAGCATGCGACGTCAACGGGTGTCGCCGCCCCCACCACCCACTACTTCACAGCGAGCGAGCAGGCCCAGCCCCACCGGCCCCAGAGCGGGGAGAAGAAACAGAGCCGGCGGAAGCAGTACTGTCAACGCACAGCGACACAGCAAGCGACGTCCTACTAAAGGTATGTCCGGTGACAGTAAGCGGACCGCGGGGCAAGGCGCACACGTACGCGCTACTAGACGAGGGCTCCACGGTGACACTGATGGACGAAGCCCTGGCCCAGGAAGTCGGATTGGACGGACCGACACAAGCACTGAGAATAAGAGGAGTGGGCACTACTAGCCTAGAACAGGCAACAAGCAAGCGCGTCACATGCACAATACGCGGTCCCGGCGAGAGAAGTGTACAAATAACCGCCCGGACACTTAGCGGCCTCAAGCTGAGAGGCCAACGGATACCCAGCGTGCGCCGATACGACCACTTAAAAAACCTGCCGTTGTCTTCACGTCGAGAAGCTACGCCGCGCATATTGATGGGCGCGGACAACTGGGCAGCGATCGTAACACGTGAGTTACGGGTCGGCGGGCACAGCGAACCCGCAGCATCGAGGACGCGCCTGGGATGGGTATTACACGGCATGATGCCACGCCGTGTAATACGAGAGAACGAAGACACAGTGCTGCACGTGACAGCCACACAAAGTAGGGACCGTGTGGAGGATCTTGTGCGTGAGCACTTCCGCATAGACGCGCTGGGCGTATCGCGAGCGGAGAAGGTGAGCGCCGAGGACAAGCGCGCGGAACGCATCTTGGAAGATACCGCTGCAGCAACTGTGGCGCCTGAAACTCGGCTGGGACGAGGCCATACCCGCGGAAGATGCCAGGAGCTTCAGCACGTGGCTGGAGGCGCTAACAGAGACGGCGAGCCTGCGCATCCCACGCGCCTACTACACCTCGACGCCGGACCGACTCGAGCTACATGTTATTTGCGACGCCAGCAGAGAGGGGTACGCAGCGGCGGCGTACTGGCGCGTCACAACAAGGGACGGTGTGTGAGTCGCGTTAGCCGCCGCCAAGGCAAAGGTGGCGCCGCTGAAGTCGCTGACGGTGCCACGACTGGAACTACAGGCGGCGACGATCGCAGTCCGGCTCGCCAAAACCGTGTGCGGCGAGCACAGGTTCCGTGCCATCGACTCGGTTACATACTGGACCGACGCGACTACGGTGCTGCAATGGATACGGACAAACGCGAAGAAGTATACGCCGTACGTCGCACACCGTCTCGGCGAAATCGAAGAGGAGTCAAACCCACAACAATGGCGGTGGGTTCCGACGGCAGAGAATGTGGTGGACGACGCAACCAGGGCGTCGTATAACCACGTTCCCGTCGCAACGGAACGTTGGTTCACCGGGCCGGCCTTCCTGCAATTGGAGGAAAGCGAGTGGCCGCGAGAAGACGAAGAGGCCTACCCACCACCACCCGAAGCAGTGTTCCACGTGGAAGACGTCGAGAGAAGCCACGACCACTTACCCGACGTGACCAGGTTCTCCAACTTCCGGCGATTAATGCGAAGCACCGCATATGTGCTATTTTTTACAGATAAGCTGAGGAAGAGGGGAACGCAGCTAGAGGCCAGGCACATAGAGCGAGCCACGGCGCTGTGGGTCAACAGGGCACAGGCAGACAGCTTCGGGGCAGAGGTGGAAGCCCTGCGGCGAGGCGACTCCATCAAGAGGGCGAGTCGCCTATTCACCATAGACCCCTATCTGGTAGGGGACGTACTGCGCGTCAGAGGGCGGATCGAGGCGGCCGACGTCCCGACGGACACGAAGTCGCCAATCATCTTGGACGGGCGACACCCATTCACCCGTCTACTAGTCGCCGACGCGCATCGTCAGGCGGGCCACGCGAACAACGAGCGCGTGGTCAACGAGCTACGGCAACGGTACTGCATATTGGGGCTGCGGCCTACAGTGAGGGCCGCCGCACGCAGCTGCCAGTGGTGTCGCGTCAGAAGAGCGACGCCGCGCATCCCAGCGCCGGGCGACTTGCCGCCCGCACGGGTCACCGTGCATCAACGTCCGTTCACGCACTGCGGCGTGGACTACTTCGGCCCGATGACCGTGGCGATCGGGAGGCGCCGCGAGAAGAGATGGGGCGCGCTATTCACCTGCATGGCGACGCGCGCCGTGCACCTGGAGTTGGTCGCGAGTCTGACCTTAGACTCGGCGATCATGGCGATACGACGGATGGCAGCGCGCCGCGGCTGGCCGGGTACCATGTACTCGGACAATGGCACTAACTTCCGCGGCGCCGACAGCGAGCTACGTGCGGCTTACAACGAGTGGGAGCCGCAACTACGAGACTACGCAACAGAGCGGGGAGTGAGGTGGATCTTCATCCCACCAGGCGCGCCACACATGGGTGGCGCTTGGGAGCGCCTGGTACGCAGCGTGAAGGTCGCACTCCACGCTACACTGAACGAGAAGGCGCCTAAACAGGAGGCGCTACAGACACTGCTGACGGAGGCCGAGCACTCAGTCAACGCCCGGCCTCTGACCCACGTTGCTGTTGGGCCCGACGACGCGGAGGCGCTGACCCCAAACCACTTCCTGTTGGGGTCATCATCGGGCCTGCCTCTCACCGGCCCGTGCACAGAAGCGGACAGATCCACATGGCGAAGGACCCAGGCGCTCGCCGACCACTTCTGGCGGCGCTGGGTCGCGGAGTATCTGCCCACATTAGTACCACGAGGACGAGCAGCGGACGACGTGCGACCGCTGCAGCAAGGGGACCTCGTGGTGATCGTCGACGCACAATTGCCGCGCAACGTGTGGCCGCGCGGCATAGTGGAGAGAGTCTTCCCTGGGCGAGACGGGAAGGTGCGGACGGCGGTGGTGCGGACCAGTGGCGGATCATTCCTGAGGCCGGTGACGAGGCTGGCTGTCCTCCCTGTGGAGCGAGAGGCTACGACGAGTCTTCACCGGGGGGAGAATGTTGCGGACAGCCAACAGTAACATGACATGAGTGATGTGCAGTGATTGCGTAGTTGTGTATATAATGCATAATTGTGTAGCGATAAGTATGTGCTGTGTCTAGAATAAGAATATAATGTGTAATTGTTTAGAATAAGTGTATTATGTACTATGTCTAGAATAAGAATATCATGTAACGTGTATAGGATAAGACATAGTAACATAAGTTGTAATAAATAAAGAGAATTTGGTACAAGTTGCTCAATAAAAAGAGATGCG
This sequence comes from Sesia apiformis, assembly GCA_914767545.1. Classification (NCBI taxonomy): domain Eukaryota; kingdom Metazoa; phylum Arthropoda; class Insecta; order Lepidoptera; family Sesiidae; genus Sesia; species Sesia apiformis. The sequence continues at coordinate 3,975,947 of OU611964.1, forward strand.
AGGGAGGTGTTATAACCGAGGGCCTACGTACATGAGAGATTAGAGATAGCACGCTACACTAACATGAGAGGCCTACACGACCTAAAACCCCATACAAATAGTTACTGAGTAAATAAATGCAGAAAGTTAAATATTGATAGAAAACAAATCCCATGCGGGCGCTTCTCACGTGGGAGAAGCGACGCCGAGTACAACATCTGGCGCATGGCGTTTTCTCGGAATTAGGTCGTGTAGAAACCAACGCGCTAGAGCGAGAGGTACGCATGGGCGCTTCCCACGTGGGGGAGCAAGACAAGACGAGAGTACCGTTACGGCGACTCCGGAAACGGCTCGCCGTAACAATGGGGACTGCGCGAGGTAGCGTGCTATTGGACAAAAGGGCGGAAACCCTCGGTTGCAAACATCCCTTGTTGAGCGGCTTGTATTGAGAATATAAATGGGGCCAATCTGGCCAAAATACACAGTCGTCAAACAGCAGTCCTACGAGTATCACTTCGACCACCCGGCACCTCAAGAAAACCCTCCGACTAGCCGACCTCAAGAGAACCCCGCATACATGAAGAGCGAGCGGCATACAATCATTCAAGTTGGGCACTCGGATGCCTCGTCTGTCGTCACCCGCCGCCGCGAACACTAGCGCGTCTTTCGCTCGTATACGACCGGTCGGCCCGCCGAGCCATTATTAGTGCGCCGGTCGTCAACACGGACTATAATCCAACTTTAGTACTAGCCGATTGGACGATAGGAGTGTAGTTTCTCAGGACATGTGGTAAGTAACGGCTTTGTTATGCCTGAGTCGCCTTTTACAACACCCATGGTATGTGGTGGTGCTATTCTACAGTCGACTGACACCACACGGCACACGCGAAGGCATACAAACATAAAACACAAGTTTGTCGAATATTCCACAAGTACTTTAATGAAATAGGAATTAAAACCAAAATGCAATGATTCTGTGTAAGCAGACGTTTAAATAAAAACATCAGTCGAATGTAATTTTCCGTAAACTAAATCCGGCGACACTGATTTATAAACGGGTACCTTTATATTAAAAGGTAACCTTGACTTATTAGCCAACGTTACCTTTGCCATCCAAAAAGCATCTTTTTGTGAACCGGAAGATCCCACATGAATTTATATTATTCAATGAACTGAGAGCGCCGCGTTACACCGGCACCGTTGGTACCTTATCCAATAAAACCTAATGCTTCTGTCACATTTAGCTCTAGGGTTGTGCAAAATGTATTTGCCAGTTCGTGCGCGTAAATGTTAGAGTATAATAAATAAATAACGCTACACTCAATGCCCACACTAGGATCCCCTGTGTCGCGTGTCCAGAGACACACACAACACGCGCAATACCCAGACCCGAACAAACAAACAGTCTTAAAACTGTCTTTAAACAAATGATTGTCCGATTGCAGGGGCACTACCAACTGGACTAATTGGTCGTCTAAGTATGTTTGGTTCATTTGATTCCTGTAGGAACTTTATAAAATCTAACTAAATTCGTCTAGTGTTCTTGTGTGATGCGCGTTCAGACAGATAAAATAGACACAAAATTCAAAAAATGTTGTTTTAGGCTCATTTACTGATACTGATACATATACTGAGCCATGTCAGTGGGGCAAGGACCGCCGCGATGGTGGTGGCCTATGATGTCACATGTCGTCAACGGTGCATACGCGCCAGTTAGGTGTAAACGTATCTAAACATACATAAACGAAAAGCTATTTTAAAAATAAACTTTTAAATTTATTCCCCTACATCAGTGTTCTAGCATTAGTTGTAAAACTTAGAAATACACAGTTACTGTAACACTCACACTCAACGTTTTCAAAAATCAAATCAAAATAGGAATAAAAATCACTAACCGACATTTGAATAGAACAGAACGGAGCTAATAATTAATTGTGAAAACGGTGAAAATGATCTCGTCGTGGGAGAAATATGAAAATGTCAATTAATTTGACGGGAGCAATTTGTAATGATGGTAACAGACTGGTTATATGTACGAGTATACTCTACTCAATATGCTTATATCAATACACTCGATATGTATATACTCAATATAAACAATATGTATGCTTGTTAGCTTGTAATTTAAGCTTGTTGGAGAACCGAATAAAATAAATAAATATTATCCATTTATTTAAAGGGGTTATGTTGCTTGCAAATAAAGGTTTTTAGATTAGACAGATTTTAAAATTTATAAAAAAGATCGCTTTCGCAGTTACTTTTCATTGTAAAAAGTATTGTAACTAATATTATGAATGTAAAAGTTACAAACTCTTCTGAGAAATTCCCCGTTATAGAGGCACTGGAGAACGCAGGAAGATGCTATGTCGTTTTTGATGCTGAGCGATTGGAAGCCACCTGTGAATAGTATTGTGTACGAAATTAAAAGTCTGTTCTATTTTAACCATCTTCATCTTCGAAAAGTTTCTAGCTACCATTTCTCCCAAAAACTATAATAAATTAGTATATTAGTTTAGCAGAAAATACTAAATGGGCAACAATCGACGGTGGCAGGTCGGGTAGGGGGGTTGGCTTCAGATTCTCTGGTGACAATAAAGAAACAGTAGTCCGTCGTCTTGGTAAACCAAAATCAATTAATTTAGTTGTTCAAAAATATATTTTGTTCGCTGCTCATTTAGACATTATTTGCTGATCGTTCAAAAACAAACTCAAAACTAGTATTTTCAAAATCTTGCGTCTTTAGATCTTTTTTAATTTCATAACTAAATTATACACACTGAAGCAACTTTAAGGAAATTTATTATAAATAAATGTTTCTTTTGCCAAGCGTTATTTTCTATGGTTATATTTATTTTTAAAAAGGCCAGTGTTATTTAGAAATTTTTACTTTTACAAATGTACGAGTAGCAACCCTAACTCGCGAGGTTGTACATAAAACTGTCGGCTCCTCTTTCTGCCATGCACATAGAAAGTTATTTTAGAGGACTCCTTTCTATCGTGTAGGTATAAAGGAAACAACTTGACCGCCATATTGGACATATAACAGAAAAAAATCCTTTACATTCCATTGAAATTGAACTCGTGGATATAAAAAAGCATTGGCATGTTATTGGATGAAAACAATGTTTAAATTTTTTCATTCACTTAAGGATACCGACAGATATTTTACGTGATTGGAAATATCAATAACTTAAGTCTAATACCGACTAGTACGGCGGTGAGAGGAAACATCGTGAGAAAACTCGCATGATCTAGAATTTAAAAAAATCTAGATTATATGTATCCAGTGGATACTATCCACTAAACTGCACCGGACCCGCGTGACTTACGGCTCGAAACCCCCCAGTGATTAACTAGGGGCGGCCTGTGCTCTACAGTAGGACGTGACAAGTTTGTTACAGATACTAATACCGACCTCCTCCCTAATCATCATAACATCACCCTGGCCAACCGGGTTGGCAAGTCCATTCTATTAGACGTGGTATTATTCCCCAGGGCGTGTTAGCGGCTTTGTTATTACTTAATCGCCTTTTACGACACCGACCGTGTTATGCCGTGTTGCTATTCCAAAGCCAACCGACACATCTAATATAATCTATATAAATAAAAATGTAAACGTTCGTTTGTTCAAAATCTTAAATCTCCGAAAGTTCTTCACCGATTGTTTTGAAATTTTGACACAACGTTGCATTCGAATACGCGCACCTATCACAGGGTAAAAACATGCTTTTTACCTAAAAACAGGTAAAAACGGGGTAAGCGCCATCTGTTAGGCAACCACAGCAACGCGTGGCCGGGTACATCTAGTGATTGAATAAAAAAAATATATTTATATCCGTAGAACATCTGAGAGAAAAATATTTAGTTTTGGTCTCCTATTAGCGTGTGATCTTTATGAACGAAGAAGTTCTCTTTCATAAAAATCTAATATTTAAATACTGTATTTGTTTCAGAAAACTACTCGCAGTTGGATAGAAACAACCTTCCAGAAGCGTGAATGTAACTTCTTCGTGCCAAGCGCCAAAGATGAGCATGTGTAAGTGTACCTTTATAATTTTCTGTTGCCAACAGCATATGCGACATTATCAGTTAACATATTGGCGTTTGCATTGTTATTTTTTAATATTTGTTTATTTATTACCTGAGTAGAGTTTATAGTGTTGTCCACCAATTAGCCTACTCAGGACATCTTTCAATTGTAAAAAAAACAAACAAATAATCTTCAAACAAGTGTAAGTCACTAACGAGTGCCTATTACCGCCCTGCGAAATGCTTACAATGTGCAGTGAAACAAGATGCTTACAAGAGCAGGCGCAGAACCCGCGGGAGAGGAGCGTATCCTGCCGACACAGTCCTGGACCCTGCCACAGCAAACTGTGCCTAATTATCAGGCACATGAAAGCGCCACACACTCTACCAGAGTAGCGTTCAAATTGTCACCTCCAATCAGGTTGAATACATACTCCATCACCGAGACATTACGTCGCAGCTCAAGAGTATTGTAGCCAACCATGCCCTAATCCCCGGGCTGGGAGGGCTTTAACGGTCTAGTACACTGTCAAAAATCTTTTAGTATATAAATACAGTGAAATCAACGAGACATGAGCTTTGCGTTTGTGCGATTGCACACCGATAGTGTACAGTGCGAACCATTTCGACAATCGGATTGGACAATTCGGCACCCGTACACACATGCAAAGCTCATGTCTCGTTGATTTCACTGTAATCGACTGTGAATAAGTTAAAAAAAGCTGAAGCGAATATGGTACAGCAGTAAACCTCAAAATCCTTTGCCGTCATTTTTTATGAGTAAGAAAACGCCATGATAAGTAGGTGGTATCTAAGATACCACTTTGCGCTTACGATCTAAGATACCATCTAAACTTTTTGCGAAATTAATCATTATTTAAACCTGCCTCATGTACGAGCAAATGACGCCAGATAATGGCAACATTTATCTGAAGGTTGTGCGTTTTGAGCTACGCAGTTCCGTAACGCCTTACTTTCTGTCGATTTGCCTTTATTAGAGGTATAATTGTGATTAGCCGTACAATGCAAAATGTCTCAAAAATAGCAACACGCAGTTCGCCTGATGTCCAATGTTTATTTATGAGTAGATGTACCTGCATCTTCATTCGCATGGACTTTAGAGTATGAATTTGTAGCGGATCTGAATGTTGTCGTAAAACCGTAATCAGTCCTATTAACGTCCACTGCTGGACGTGGGCCACCTCATGCTCATTGTCTTGTGTATGATGAATGTAAGGCCTTAAAACAGCACGCTGGCCAAGCGGGTTGGCGAGTCCTTTTAGAGGTGGTGTAGTTCCTCAGGGCTTGTGTGGTAGTCGTAAAATGCGAAGGGATCTGAATATAGTGTTGTAAAAAGCGCTAAGTCAGCGCTAATGAACCTTAAGAATCTTAACGGTATTAGACTCTAGCTTTTAACCTCAAGAGTTTAACAAACGTTAAAAACTTGTATGACAACATTCACGAGTGTTTAACGCTCAAGTCTTAATAGTTCATTAGCGCTCACTCAGCTGTAATCGAGCACTCAGCGCACATTTCTACAACACTATCTGGATAACAAGAATCATACATGTCTAATACATGTACCTGAAATACACTGCTATAACTTATATTGAGTTTCTTTAAAATACGTCATTTGGTTTTTGTTTCATGAGAAGAAACATATTATTCATAGCACACAGTGTAATATACATATAGGTACCTAATACACAGCAAAGACTCTTCATAAATATTTTATACACACAGGACTTCGTTACGATTTAATTATATATATGGATATAATCATATATATTACACAATCTTTCGCCAATTGCTTCAAAAAATCAAGCATACTCATACTCACAGGAAGGGTGCACGGTACAATCCTTCAGCCGCTGGACACTCAACTGTCCAAGTTACAAGTCTAGACTAGACTCATAAACGACTAAACGACTATCATGAAACGTACTGCATTTCCCTCTTTATCTTACTCCCCCAATATGTTTCGGTAGTCAGTGAGATATGCCGGAGCCATCCTATCTTTCTCCCAAATCCATTGCTAAATCTCCAAAAGTAGGCAAGCACATACGGAGGCGTGCCCACGTTTGACATTCTGGACTGATGTTGGCAACTATCGCGGATGTCTATGGACGACAGTATCCACTTACCACCAGGTGGATGGCATGCTCGTTTGCCACCTTCTTTCTATAAAAAAAATATGCACACCTAAGATTAACTAGTCAAACGACGAATTCCTTTGTTTGAGTTTCTACTTTTGAGTGACTGGTTTAGTCTCTCCCAGGATTATACTTTCTATAATTTTTAATTCTATAATATAATTTATTATTGAATTTATAGAACTTTCTATAAAAAAAAAAAACTTTTTTTGTGAATTTTTAGACCCTCTATCGAAGGGTGTACAGCTTTTTCCCCAAACGCTTTGCAGCTGTTGCCGACGCAGTTGAGACATGGATGTCTGCTTCAAGTGTTTTGTTAAATTTGCGAGGGGACACATTTAAAGAAAATGCTCACGTTCAAAGTAACAGTGCTCTGGTGTTTTATTTCAATTCTTGTTATTGCCGTATGTTCAAATCATATATATGCTATAGCTATAGATAAACACAAATGCTATAGATATATTTACCCATCAAGCTTTATAAAAGATAGATAAAACTTGATTGTATAATTGTTACATTTTTTTTAGAAATAAGGGAGCAGACAAACATACAGTCCACCTGATGGTAAATGGACACTGTCGTCCATCGACATCTGCGATATATGCCAACAACAGTCCAGAATGACAAATATTGGCACGCCCTCGGATGCGCTGCCTAGCTATGCAGATTAAGGAATGGAATGGGAAAATGAGATGGGAATGGGCTCTGGCATATCTCACTCACTACCGAAACACGTACGTACATTGGAGAACTACGATAAAATAAGCACTTGGACTACCACTAAAATATCGTGTTAAATATGGTATAAGCAAAAATTCAAAAATACTTTCAAAACTTGTAGATTTCTCTAAATTGAGTCGAATGGAGCAGAAAAAAATCAAATTTGCCGCTTGGAGTAGTTGTGCATAATTATATCCAGTTCGTATCGTTTATAATGGGGTATAACTAAACTGGTTGAGAAGTTTTGCGGCAATATTTCGAAAACCGTTCAATAAGCTAATCTTTCATAGAACTGTTTCAAAGAAATAAGCTAACACTGGAATTATTAATTACCGACATATTGGCATTAGGAAGATAAATTACGGAGTGAAAACCGAAAATTGTTTCGTTTGGAATCACGTTTCTGAATACCAAAATTAGGAAGGATTACTTCAAAATCATTCTTACATCAACAAAGATAGGCAGCGTATCCGGGGGCGTGCCGAAGTTTGTCGTTCTGGACTAATGTTCGCATGTACCACGGGAGTCCACAGGCTACGGTATCCAGTTACCACCAAGTGGACTATATGTTCGTTTGCCACCTGTAAAAAAAAGTCTGAACTAGTGAATTAAACCACAGTAGTGAACTAAGATTACATGTCTAGATTAGACTACTTTTTATCTCAATAGAAAATTCCCTTGAATAGAAATTAACGCGTAAGAAGACGTGGACTTAAGGTACTACCACCAATTTTATCTCTGATCTACAGTTCCAGGTCAGTAAATTTGAAACGTGCTACATACGAAATTGCCAAACGAAGCAAATAGAAATATAGGCAGTTAGGGCGCCCTAATTTTGCTTTTGAATGTCCTTTACTTATTTACTTTACGCTCTCTTAGAATCTATGTAAATATTAAAAATATGTCATACAGAAAAGTCGCATATACACATGAGAACGGTCAAAGAACTTGAATGAGCGCTATAGCTAAAACCTACGCTTGTCTATTTCATAATTTGTTCATAATATTGTTCTTCTATCCATTCGTTCATATAGCTATCATATAGCTATTTCTGTAGCTATAGCATGTATATATTATTAGCTTGAGAATAATTCTCTGTAACCGTAATCTCAAGGTCTCCTTGCGCATCCGTCTCTTCCAGTGTTATATCTGGCCCATTCTTCTATACGGATGCGAGTCTTGGACAATGAATGTGGTGCTTAGTAAACGTATAGAAGCGTTCGAAATGTGGGCGTACTAACGTATGCTGGCCATCAGTTGGACGCAGAAGGTCATCAACGAGGAAGTCCTGCGACAAGTAGATCGGAAACGCGAACTCTTGCAGACCGTCAAGTGCAGAAAAGTTGCGTATCTGGATCACGTGGTAAGGCATGAAATATACGAACTTTTGCAACTAATTATGATGCGGAAGATTGCCGAAAAGAGGTGTGTTGGTAGCAAGGAGAAGTCATGGCGGCGAAGTCATACGGGAGTGAACTGGCATCGCGAGGGCCGCCGAACGGTTTCGCCTCGCGAGAGACACGGCAACATATTTGGAGATGATTGTCAACCTCCACTAATTGGAAATGCACCACAAGAAGAAGAAGAAGCATATATTATTTTATTTTTAATATATATCTATGTATGGGGTGCCAGTTCTGGGTTCTGGCATATCTCATTCACTATCGATGTTCGTACATACATTAGGCGAATAGGATAAAATGGGAAATGTAGTACATTTCACGGTAGTTTTCTGTCAGAGAAATACCTTCCTGAGGCCAATCGAGAGCGCACTGCCGCTGTAGGATTGGAGCGTGCACCCTCCCCCAAATGTGTTTTGCGCTATGTGACCTAAGTAGGAGAGAATATATTGTAAATAGATATTTATTAGTAGACTTATTATCTTACTGATAGATAAGCGTCAGCGACAAACGTTGAACTTGAACCAACAATATGTTAGACACGTACCGTATCTCACATAAGTTCGCCAATTCACACAAGTTGTTCAGCGTAACGACGTCGACGGCAATTACGTGTAAGAGTTTCGTAGTCGTCAAACCATAACGAGTAGTCTTAATTGGTTTAACGAGTTTCGTATCAAGTTAAGAGCTTCCATCCATCGGTGGCCTTGATCATAAATTCTTGTAGCCCTAATGATCTTTCAAGAGTCACTAGACATGTATGGTTTAGAGCGAGGACAGAAGGCGCACAGCCAGGGGCAAAAACTATGTGCAGCAACGAGCCTAAGGGCTCCTCTGCCGGTAAACCGGTGGAAGGAACGGACCTCGGCTTAGGGCGTTGCTTTGGGAGGGTACGCGATCGCGACTCGGTGAGAAGCGCCCAGGCACGTACCGCGATACCTTGTAAAAGTGTTGGCTGAAGGCCGTGTGTGTTCACAGTGTAGCGAGGAGGACGTCCTCGTCATCATTTTTTCCCGAATATCGTCAAAACGCCGGCCAAAGGCCGGTGTGTGTTCACCGGCTCATGTCCGCCGGCGGGGATGGTGTATATGTGTAGCCTGTGAGTGTAGTGTAGGAACCTCATTGGCAGCAGTCATTCTTGTCGGGGACATAGGTTAGGCTGGCAACTATTAGGCGGTTGGGATGGTGAGGGACTCTGTCATACTAGCGTCTTTCACGTATTTCACGATGGAGGGAAGTTTCAACTCCTTGTGGAGGTCGACATTGCGAGAGTACCATGGGACAGCTACGGTCTTACGCACGAATATATTCTGGAGGGTTTGAAGTATTTTAATGTTGGAGGGGGCGGCATGTGCAAAGACAACGCTAGCGAAGGTCATTATGGAACGTACGAAGGTTTTGTATAATGTCAGCTTATTTATAAGCGACAGTTTACTTCTCCCGCCTATGAGAGGGTTGAGGCTACCGAATACAAAGGCGGCTCGGTTTCGGACAGTTTGTATGTATTATCGGAAGGTCAATCGATGGTCTAGTCAAGTCTAGTGTGACTCCGAGATCTTCCTAACCCACCATTTTTATTTTCTTGCCCATGACTTCGCCCTCTTGTAAAGTGGTTTTCAAGTTTGATTGTCAGTCTAGTAGAAGTTTATATAGGTAACTTTAGACAGACCTAAGCCCGTTTAAAGTCGCCTGTCTCAAAAGGTGAAATCAATAAAGTCATAATAATAAATGGAATATACTATAAGTAAATGTGCAGCAAAAAAAAATTGAACGGATAGCGTTTTAAAGTTGGGTTCGGTTTAGATTTTCTGGTGACAAAAAAGAAATAGGAATCCCGCGAAGCGGGACTCCATCTGGAGTTTGTACTTGGTCATGGCTCTTGGTCAAGCGGAAGTTTAGTAGTAATTTATAACTATTCACTTCAGTTTTGTTGATCATGATTTACAGCCAATTTAGTATTTTTTTGCTGCCCGTTTAAGAATATAAGCCAAAATAAATTGTCATTTTATTTTGTTGCTTACCAATTTTATTTTCAAAACTACTAAGTACCTTTCGACCTAATTCTACATAAATAATAGGGGTTAAAGTATGAAATTTCCGTTTTATAGTAATAGATACTTTGAATTGACATAAAACCTTCATGGTGTGAGATTTTCGAGTGAAACTTTTTTCACATGATACCTATGAAGTTCTTGTTTTAAAAAATGTGCAACATTCGATTTTAGACTTTCAATTGTTTTTTTTTTATTCAGCTTAGACGGGAAAGATGGATACTTCGAAAATCCGAGTAATCTTTGAATACGAGTTCCGACGCGGAACTAACGCGGCAGAAACGGCTCACAATATCAATGCTGCGTTTGGAGAGGAGACTGCTAATGAACGAACCGTGCGTTTTTAGTTTAAACGCTTTCGTAATGGAAACTTCGACTTGAAGAACGAACCACGTGGAAGACCGCCCACACAGGTGAATAACGCTGAATTGAAGGAGATGGTGGAAGCCGATCCAAGTCAACTACCCAGGAATTAGCGGCATAGTTTAACGTTACCTTACCTACAATATTGACTCATTTGTATCAAAGAAATAAGATAAAAAAATATGAAAAATGGGTGCCTCATGATTTGACTGATCTGCAGAAAGAAACGCGTGTTGAAACTTGCGTTGCCTTGTTGAATCGGTACAGAAATGAAGGAATATTGGATCGAATTGTGACATGTGACGAAAAGTGGATTCTTTACGATAACCGAAAGCGAAAAATGCAATGGCTGACCCCAGGTCAAACGCCGCAACAGTGCCCTAAGGCAAAGCTTACCAATAAAAAGGTAATGGTAACTGTTTGGTGGTCTATTCATGGTGTTATTCACTATAGCTTTCTCAGGTCTGGTCAAGCAATAACAGCAGATGTTTACTTCGAACTTCGAACAATGATGGCGAAACTAGCAGTGAAACAGCCCCGACTCGTGAATCGATCTTCAACCATTATTGCTCCATAATAACGCAAGACCTCACACTGCACGAGAAACCGTTGTAACTCTACAGGAGCTGCAGTTAGAAACCATACGTCATCCTCCGTACTCGCCAGACCTTGCTCCAACGGACTACCATTTTTTTCGTGATTTGGACAATTTTCTACGTGGTAAAAAATTTTCTTCCCAAGAGGCAGTACAAAATGCTTTCACACAGTTTGTCGAATCTACATCCCCAGAGTTCTATCGCAAAGGCATAAATGAACTTCCGATTAGATGGAAAAAATGTATAGATAATGAGGGTAAATATTTTGATTAAATAAATATGTTACATTTTAGAAAAAAACGAGTTTTAATTTTTCAGTCGGCAATTTCATACTTTAACCCCTAATACATATAGGCATAAATCAATCAGTTTCCCTAAGTTACTGAAAAACAAAACGGAAAATAGGAAATTCGTTTTAAAATATTTCTTATTTTACGCTAACGACAGTAACAAAGGTCCGACGTAAATCGTCAAAAACAGTAATGTTCCCGTAACTTCCACTCAGTCACGTGCATCTAACGTTGTATCTGCCTAAACGGATGTATCGAACACGTGAGTCTTTCAAGACATTTTTGACGAAGTAAAATAGGGAAAAGGAATCTCTAGGAAATCATTACGGGGTGGGGGTGGGGGGGTGTATTCAATGGCCCTTTACTATATTTTATTAGAGGTACGAAATCTTTCCAAATTGCCAATAAGTTCGGTCCAATGGGACTTTTGTATCCTCCTTTGTATAACTTATTTTTCTATACCCAGGTATAGAAAATTAAGATACAACTATATAATATATAGATATAATTTTATAAATATTATTTATTTAAAGATTATAATCTATATACAGTAGAATTATAGACTTACCTGTCGCTGCGATACCAAGATCCCATATTCTAGTTTGTGTGTGATTTGTCGTAATGTTCGTAATGCGCCAAGCTTCGATATCGATAAATGACGTAGCTATTAGGTACGAAAAAATAAAACAAATTATTTATTTGTCATACATTTCAATTGAATTACTGAATGTACATTATGTGAAAGATAAAAATAGTCTAGAACAATAATAATTTTAGTGTACGTTCAATTAGCGAATAAAATAAAATGTAGTTTCACTCATTCAAAAATATTTCGTTCGTACATAGTCGTAGGTAATATAAGTTATTTTTTATAACAGTTTTCAAAAGCAAAATTGATATAATACATAAATAAGGTTCTGAGATTAGAAATGGTTTTCGTTATATTTTAATAAGTATTTAGCTATAATTAAAATTAGATAAGTACATGTATTGAGTAATTATTAGAATTGTCTGTAATCTACCAGATCTGTCAGATTAAAAGGTCTTCATTACAATTTGTTTAATAAAATCAGAATAGGTATTTAACTATAGTTTGAAACTTAAAATTAATCAATATATTTAAATTATTTAAATTTCATGTTTCTAGCTTCAGCGGTCACCGCTCGGCGATGATGGACAGTCAGGATACGCTGCCATTTTTCACGCAGTACCTAGCTAACGGTATATTAGCCCAAGCATATACCTAGCTTTATATCTAGCGGTAACAGAAATATTAGATATGTGATTAGAATACTCATCAGTCATAGAAACCTATAAACCTTATGTGTGTAGGCAGAGCAGGATCAAGCGTGTCTACCGCCCTGGGCGGAAAATCTGCAGCGCCCTTTTAAGGGCATCGTTTTACGCGCGTATAAAAAGTAAACTACACGATCTATAATACATAATTTACGTATACACATCATAAACCTATATAGTACAATACACATGGAATAGTTATATTTAGTATTCATTCAATAATCTGCACTGAGCACTGCGTGTGATGGAAACTCCATCATGATTATAAGAAGGTATGTGCCATGTACTGGTTGCTATAGCCATGCTATAGTTGCTATAGTTTAATATCGTAATAAGCCCACAAAGAGATAAAGGCAATGTAAACAAAAGGAACAGACAAAGGGTGTGAGGAAGCTTTTACAAAATTTCGTAAATCATGTTATGTCCCAGCTCGATCGACGATCTGAGAAATTCTCGGCAAAGTCATACGGCTTTCCCCCAAGTACCCTGTATCTAACGTTACAAATACGCCAGTGATTGATTGTCGACCCATAAAGATGAATGGGTTACTTCAAGTAATTGAAGCGGAGATAATACGGTCCCACCCAGAAGTCGACAATATTATGAGATGGTTGGATTTATGTTGAAGCTTTTAATGGATTAGTTTATGGAGCGAGAAAATGACTTTCTGGCGGCGAATGACCCAGTGGTATAATATTTATTGCATAATTATCATTACTAGACAGTTACTTTGTTAAATTTTAATATTGCACTTGAAATTAAATTTAAACAGATGTTAAATTAATACACAAAAAGTTAAATTTATATTGATTGAAGGCAATCAGGTAGTGAAAGTCTGCTACCTTTCGATGAACATGACGTCAAATAAGTTATATGGTAGTCAAAGTGAGTTATTACCACACTGAGAAAAGCTATAGATGATAAATCGGCACAGCAGAGAGCGGGGGCAGTTTAATTAGTGTAGTAACAGCGTCAGCATTAATTGGACCATTGGAACCTTAAGAGTTTTACACCGTCAAACGATAAAAATTTTGACTATACAGTATACTGGTACTGTATACTGTATAACGAGCATTGGCGTTTAATGCAGGTGTCTTGAGTGTCGAGCGCTCAGCGTTTATTTTTACAACACTAAGTTTAATGCCAGTCGCCGAAGGAGTAATAAATTATGATTATACATATAAAATGTATAATCATAATTTATTTGAAATCATAGGCACATAAATGTTTAGATCTTAAATGTTTAGATAGTCCGGCTACGATTTACCCAAAGGGTGCACAAATATTTAATCTCCGTTTTTATACTAGGTATCATATTTATTCTTATTTACGTTACATTTTATATATAGTCCAGTCCAGAAGACAAACATAGGCACGCTTCGTATAGGCTGCCTATTTGTAAAGATATACTCGTAATAATAGATATTTAGATATTAAGAAAATTAATTTTTAAAGATATTTAGAAAATAATTGGGAAAATGGGGAGTGAGATGTGTAACGACGCGGTCAGTTCTCCTGAATCCATTACGCCTCTTAATCCTCCTTCAAATAACATCATTCATTCACGCGAAAATAATTGCTTTCAATATAAATAAAATGTTCACTTAAATACTGTTCAGTTTTGTGTCCTAAGTGGATCTTCCAGTTTCAAAGAAGCTTCACTGTCCAGAAATACAAGAAGAAAGATCGCTAAAGTGATTACTGTAAAGACATCAAGGCTTGCTTTACGAACTTGGGTCACCTTTGCTTTGTGGGTCATCTGTATAGCATTAGGTCAGGTCAGATGAGGCTTGGCTTACGGCTTCTGTCAACCTTTAGGCCGTGTAAATTGTACCTTGGCTTTATCGAAGTATAGTCTTTGTAACTGCAGGCTTCCCTTTGACTCAAATTCTATGTGCTTGCATTCAATCTATTGAGCTATATACATGACCTTTGACTTTAAAAGCTTTCTATTGTCTTTTAGGAGGCTTATGGGGTTGAGTTTGACAGGTTAATTAACTTAATTGATTCTACAAACGGATGGAGAGCCTATTCTGTGTGTGTGTCTGTGCGCCCTTGCAGCGCGACCATCATTGATCGTGATTCGACATGACGGATTGTTATGTAAGTTAAACGTACATAACGTAGGTACATCGAACGGAAATAACGGTTGTTGTTTGTCGCGTTTCCGTTTAATGTACATTATGTACGTTTAACATAAATTACAATCCGTCGTGTCTGATAGATGACGGTGGTGCTGTTGGTGGTGATATCACACAGTTCTGTTTGTGTATTTACGCTAATTTTGAGTTCAAAAATTTGTCGAGTATTTATCCATTGTACAATGTACGTTCGAGCGATGATAACCTAGGTATATCTATCTATTCTCGACTTGATTCCCGGGGTCATGTATTCAAATCCTCGGTCCGTACCACTGACTTTCAACTTAAGTACGGATTTACAAAAAGATATGTCGTAAAGCTCATGTTTCAGAATTTAATAAAATCGCATTGTGCTCGCATGGTAGACGATGGGCCGAATGCCCTCATGTTTTTTCTAGAGGTGGCCTGTGCGCTGCAGTGGAACGTTAAAGATAAAGACTAAGAAAAAAAAACGCATATATTGTATTTATAGAGTGGTCCCGAATATTGTGGTGTGGTACTTTTTATCAAAATTGGTTTAGTGGCATGTAGCAACAATCTGATTTTGACTAATTTTTCAATACAATTAATATGTGAATATCTATTAAAAGGGTTCTAATAAACATACGTAGAAAATATACGAAATAAAATTAAATCTTTTACTAGTTGTATCAGCCTATAACATCCCATTGCAGGGCACAGGCCTCCAATAATAAATCACTTATTAGGGGTTTGGGGACTAATTCATCACGAAGGCCCAGTGCGGATTGGTGGATACACACACTCCAGATATTTTTTGTCTCGGGCATGCGGGTTTCCTCATTATTTTTTTGCTCTCACCGGCGAGCTCGTGACAATGTTTAAAAATCCGTAAGTAGAAACTAGGCGGTACGGGCCGGGATTGATTTGAACTCGCGATCACACAAATGTGAGTCGAGTATAAATACCCCCAGGCCATCACCGCTCATAGATATAAGACAACTTCCACTGCAACTTTAAAATTATTAGCTCGCAACATTTTCTTCAAAGGAAGCCACAGCAATATTCTTGAAATGCCGCCACATCCGTTGAGAATTATGGTAAACCTTAGAAATTCCTTTTAGCTAACAGGCTTCCATAAAAATGTATGGTACAATCCTGCATATTTCATGGCAAGAAGGAAAGAAAAATATTCTTGGGAAAATTTGGTGTCATGTTGATTATGTTGAGACCGTTTAGAAAAATATTTAATTTCTAAAAAAGCCCAGTAAAGAATGATAGGCACATTTGTATGAAACCTGGCCTGACCACCAATATAAATGTAATATATGACAATTTATCGACTATATAACCTACATTTTACATTTTAAATCGGGTCTGAATGCGTATAATAAAAGGTATTTGTTTACCTTTTATTCCTACTCGAGGTTTCGGCGCTGACGCACAGGTCACACCAGCCGTGGTCACGAGTTGACTGAAAAGGCGAGTAGTCTTGAACACATACACAACATACTTACATAAAACACACACAACGTACATATTATACACAATAATTAAAGAATAGATCTATGGGAAGGCGCTGACAGCTGTAAAACAGATTATTCTAGTACAAATTAGATGTTTTTTATAAACTTTATTATAAGTGACAATTAGTGTATAGAAAATATGTAAATGTCTTAAATATATAAATTAAAAAAATGTCAATAAATTAAAACTATTATATCGAACTAAAAATAACAAGTATTTCATGATTTTTTTATTACTTTTTTTTGCTATTAATTTTCTACCATCATACAAAACACAGTAACTTCGCGGCAAAACCTCTGTGTACCTAAACGTGCTAAGACTATCACTATAGCTATCAAATAGTTTCAGTGTCATCAGTTTCCCTGTTCTTGTTATCCGAGGCGACGATACGCAACAAAATCGAGGTCTCATTGTCCTTCCTCTTATATGCTTTCTGTATCACCTGAAAATAAGAATAAGTCAACTTCTATTCTTGACTAATATTCATGAGGTCGGTCCGTGGTACAATTAAATTTTTCACAAGTTATCAACTAGCTCGGCGAAATCGAAAAACGGCGAGGAAACCTCCTGTTCAATAATTTAAAAAAATCTGAATTGGTGGATACACATATGTATCCATAATTTTAACCGTAGCCAGTCGTTTTGTCGTCACCTGCTGGACATGGACTTCTTCATGCACAATGTCGTGTGCACAAGAGATATATGGCCTTAAAACGCCACGCTGGCCAAGCAGGTTAGCGAATCCACTCTTTTAGAGGTGATGTAGTTCCTGGGGACTTGTGGCAGTGGCTTTCTTAACCATTAGTCGCCTCTTATGACACTCACGGGAACAGATGTGGTAGTGTTATTGTAAAGCCAGCCGACACCATACGTCCAATTTAAACAAACATAGTAGAAAACTCAAAAGTTAACTTTATTAACAAAAAAATACATAGGTAAGTAAAATCTCCATATCAATTAATTCAAAATCCGTGCATTTTATCTAAAGTCTACTGAAAACCTTAGGTATATATGTATAGGTATTTAAGTATTGTGTATTTATTTTAAAAAAATTACAGCACCTTATTGTGCAAAAGGCCCTTGGGTTGAACAGAGAGCCATTTTAGGAACCGCGATAAAACGCATCAATATAATTTTAATTTATTATGTGGTGCGGTTACCTGTTTCTTGGTTACTGGTTGCAATGTGTCACCATAAACTTGCCAGAAGCGGGTGACGTGAGACTTGGTCAGCTTGGAACCCATGAGAGCACAGCTTAGACGCCAGCAGTTCTCTTCGGGACACATTACTATACCTAAAATACACTTTGACATTAGCTTTCCATAGAATAAGCAGCTGTGAGTTGGATATTCTGACCTTTAAATTTAAATTCAATTGTTTTAATGGCTGTCAGAACTTATACTCAATATTAAAAATACATTTATTGTTTTCACATGGTTATAACAAAGATATTTCACAATAATAAATGTTAGAAAGATATCTGTCGGAATTTATTACTTTTCCTAACTACCTACATTTAGTTTCGACATTTATATTTATAAAGTATTTAACTCAAAATTAAATCAATTTTATATTAATTAAGATTTAATTTAAATAATACGATTTTATATATTTAAACCAAGCGTAGCTGTAACCAGCCATTTTACAACTCCACTGAATGACGCTGTTGTTGTTGTCCAGGAAGTACAGCGTGGAAGCGATATCAAGAAGATGGTCGATACAGGTTTTTTACGATATTTTGGATCTTGCAGCTATAAATGCATGATTTTCGTACCAGAATGTGATATGCAAACAGTTAGTAGAAGTTTCATTCTGTAGCTGGCAGTTGAACTGAGTAACACCTCGAGTTCATCAACTTCAGTGCAACAACCCAAGTGGATAAAATCTCCAGGTGCAGACTCATGAAAAAGATGTCACTACTATGTGTTTATTTGTTTAAACGAATTTAAAAAGTCTGGGATATTAAATAAAGCTCCTGAAAAAAATATTTTTACTACTTAGGGGTCAATTGCCCCTGATCTTCTTTTGAGGTGACCATTTTTCTCGTCTTTCTAGTGTTATTATATTTAATTATGAAAAAACTAATTTTATCGGAGGATTTAATGAAACACGCACTAGCGTACCACTGGATACGCTAGGTCGGACCACTAGGTCGGAACAGGAAGAGACTGTAGTTTTTTTATTCAATGTTGTGTCATAATGTCATATAGAAATATTAATTTATACAGACTCTCCTTATGGCAATGTTAACGGAGCATTTTTTTATGTTTGGAGTGTCTTAGCTCGTATAAGAAACAACTAAAGCGCGCGCTACGAGCAGAAAGATTTTGGGTTTATTGTGATGAGGTCAGCCAAGCCTGGACGGTAAAGAGATTTGTGTGAAATCGTCGTTCACCGATCACTTTCCTAGGACCCCTCGTATTATTGAACCTTAATATGACCTCACGTCAATGACCGCAAATTTTCCTGCTCGTGGCGCGCGCTTTAACAAAAAATCAAACCGTAGGGACGTGCTCATGGTATCTAGCATATCTATCTATTTACATATCAATCTTTAACATATTAAACAAATAATTGCCCCATGGTCAGAATTCAGGGAGAAAACAGGGAATACGTTTGTATGGACAAAACGGCTGCTGTCATTACCCCGCTTCCGCTCATCCTCCCCACTAAATATTTGTGAAGTGCGCACGCGCTTAAATACATAAGTCAAATTAACTCGGAATTACTACAATAAAATTATACCTATGACAGAGGTATACAGGGTGTTTTTTTTAACTGGGACAGTATGGGGAAATCTGAAACCATAAGAGATACAGGGAAACTGTCTTAGGAACCATTAAGTCTTTTTTTGTGAAAACAATTTTGGCGTAGTAATTTTTTTGGTCAAGCGTGAGTTGTCCATAAAAACGAATAAAATTGACTATTTTTTTTTTTTAATGCTGATCGACTCAGTTTCTTATAAGGATCATTTCATTGTATTGGAAGAAAAAAATCGGGACAGCAGAAGTTGGTCAAATTTAATAAAATGTTTTTTCATGCAATAGGAGAATACGATGTACTAAATCATAGTCGAAGTATTTACTTGTGCACAAATCATTTAAAAAGTGTTCCATAATTGAATTTCATGTCGATACGTGCTACACGAAACTGAAATATGGAACGCTTTTATGGCACTCAAATATTTTTTCACAGATTTACGAACTCCATGCTATTACGAACTTTTTGAACTAAATTCAAAACAAATTCAAATTTAGAATCAACATTGTTCTAACTGTCGCCCTCATTTGTTATTATCGGTTGATGCTTGTGATTCATCATGGCGTTATCTAATACGCATAAAGTTGATTTAAATGAAGCGTATTTTCTTAATTATCGAAGCCTAGATAATGCATTAAAGTGGTATAGGGAACACTATCCTGACCGCGAGCTACCTAATCGCAAGATATTTGATAGATTAATTAAAAATTTAAGACAAGAAGGTCGTTTTAAACCCAAACGTGAGAGGCCAACAACAGTCGTAAATGAATTTATTACCATCGCCGTATTAGGATTCTTTGAAGCTTATCCAAAAGCTTCATTGCGGGAAGCGGCTGAAAATATCGGTGTGCATAAATCCACTCTACGAAAAATACTAAAGACATACAAGTACAAATGTTACAAAGAAGGTCGACTTGTGCAAGCATTACTTCCTGGCGATAAAGATCGCAGGTTATCATTTTGTCATTGATTTGTAGCACGGACTGTTAGAAGTTGTTATTTTCCAAATCAGATCATTTGGACGGATGAATGCAATTTCTCTAACAACGGTATGTACAACAGGAGAAATAACCATTACTGGTCACGTACTAATCCATTTAGAACTACAGAGACGCATAATCAAGCCCGTATTTCCTTTAATTGTTGGTGTGCGATTTTACATAATAAAATCTTCGCTATTAAAATTTACCACGGAACGTTGAATAGTGAAAAATATCAAGAAATATTGAGTATGGTCGTGGATTTAGTGGATGATACTATTACCTTAAGCAATGTAAATAATGTTATCTATCAACAAGATGGTGCACCTCCTCACAATAGTAGAGTGAGTAAACGGTTTTTATATGAACATTTTCCGGGCCGTTGGATGGGCACATATGGTCGTATAAAATGGCCACCACGTTCACCCGATATGACGCCGATGGATTTTTTCATATGGGGTTACCTTAAGGGTCGAGTTTATGAATCCCAATACAACACCATACAGGAGTTAAAGACGCCGTTTATTATCATTTAAACACCATTCACCACACGTCTTTGTCTAAAGCCACTAAAGGTGTTCTGAAACGCGCCCGTACCTGCATACAGCAAGATGGAGGTCATATTGAACATTTATTGAAGCATTAGTTCTGTTAAGGTAACAAATTGTATGAAAAAACATTTTATTAAATTTGACCAACTTCTGCTGTCCCGATTTTTTTCTTCCAATACAATGAAATGATCCTTATAAGAAACTGAGTCGATCAGCATTAAAAAAAAAAGTCAATTTTATTCGTTTTTATGGACAACTCACGCTTGACCAAAAAAATTACTACGCCAAAATTGTTTTCACAAAAAAAGACTTAATGGTTCCTAAGACAGTTTCCCTGTATCTCTTATGGTTTCAGATTTCCCCATACTGTCCCAGTTAAAAAAAACACACTGTATATAATCTAATGATAGAAGAAAATTCAAAATGGCCTCGATAATTATTATATTGTGTCAGATTCAGATCAGAGTGGCGTTCCTCAGAAGAGGCCTATATCGAGCAGTGGAGAGACTCGGGCTGATGGTATGGTATATCAGATTCAGGCATTTGTGTATATGTTGACCTGTTACCGACCGCACTTCAAAACAGTTATCTTCTATGGAATATTTTATTAAATAGCAAATGATAGGCGTATTCTCCATTCAGCTCTAAAACTGTTATGAATATCTTACCGACAATGCAAGCGATTCTTAACTTCTCCTTCAATTCAGTAAGCAGTTGTTTTCCAGTGCGGTTTACTGGATAGTGCGTCTGGAAAATGCAATGAATAAAGGCTTTTTTTATAGAAAGACGGTGACAGACAGTCCACTTGATGGTAACTGGGTACCTGTCTTTCATGGACATCGCAATAAATGCCGACATCAGTCCTGAATGACAAACGTTGGCATGCCCGCGGATGAAATTCAAACTGTGGAATCTCGTATAACGGAACAATTAGCGTCCCGCACCGCACCTCATTCAGGACCCTAAAAATGGGAGATTCCGGCTTGGTTAGCACTCTAGCTATAAGATGACAGAAAAATAAATAGATGATAGAACTTGCTTTGATGTAATTAAGGACGGCTTCTGTACTGACGTTTTGCCTCCACGTCGACAGTCTCCTTAAACTCTGATATATCATTTCTGGTGAAATCTGTAAGTACAAATATTAAATTATTAATTATGACAACACCACCCCATTTCTTCCCGCCTCCCCCCATCTCGGGATAACGAAGCGGCTATCACAAACCCCGAGGAACTATTACACCTCTAGAATAGTGGACTCGCCAACCCACCTGGCCAGCGTGGCGTTTTAAGTCCCTCATGCATGAAGGTCCCATGTTCAGTAGTGGACAGTGAAAGGGCTGGTTTCATTGCATTGTTGCATTGTAATTATGATTCATAAGCGACAAATTCAAAGATTCACACTATAGTTGCGGGTACAAAGGACACCTAAAATTTGCAGTGGAAACAAAGTAGGAGTTAAATACTAGGGTAAATCAAATATAAACGGTAATTTTGCTATTCTTCTTAGAATGCAGTTCCGAGCTACATGATGTTGTGTGGAGTAGATGTTTGGTTTATGAGGAGTGGGGAACCGGCCGGGTTCGCGCGCATGCTCGTCTTTGTCGTCAGTACAGCCATGACCGAGCAAGAGGTACATTCGTCTGTTGCGCAACGGATTATCATAAAGTTTTTAACCAATGAAGGCGTTAAACCGTCAGAAATTTTAACTTGTTTGAAGGCACAGTTTGGGGACAGTACACTGTCTCAGAATCGTGTGTATACGTGCGCGAGAGAATTTAAGGGCGGACGAGAACGTGTTGAAAACGAAAGTCATGATCGACGCCCAAGGACAAGCCTTACAGATGACAATACCCGTGACTATTTTACTGATCGATTTTCTACACGATCAACGTACAGTGAATGCGGCTTACCACTGCCAGTTGTTACTGTGGGAATGAAGAAGTAGATGCAAAGTGAAATAACTCTTTATAACACGGTCATTGATTGTTTTATAGCTTGTTCGATAACTGGACAAGAGAACAAACCAATATTAGAAAAATATTTTTTAAATACATTACAAAGAATGATGCAACATTTTGGCCGGTATATCCAATACATACAACATAAATACCAAATGAAAGCTTTTAACATTTATTATGGCAACAAGGCCCTACAGTACCGGGGAAATAAGATATCTGCTAAATTATCTCAGACATGTATAAAGGAGACACGATATAACCGCCAGTGGAAGAACAGTCGCCTGAGGTAAATGGCCCCAGGTGGTGCAACCTGTGCGGGGGGGGACATAGTTGAGCAGGCTTTTCTATCCAGGGTGTCTAATTTGGTCTGAGACCATATGAGCACGCCAAAAGTGTACATGAGAGCGGGCATGACCCGGCTCGTATCTTATTAGGACGCGATTTTACTATTAAGTTTTTAATTTACGAAGAACTATTTTTATAGACACCCCATTAATCTGGGAAACAAAATATTCCTTTATCTACTCTCATATCGTAAAATTCGAATTACAAACTTCGAAACGAATTTATATTGACATACTTTATAAATACAATACCGAAATTTAAAAATCATATTATAACACCTTTTCTCAAACAAAATAATGTTATAAATTTTTTTTTTTTTTCATTACGATACAGTTTTACTTGTCTGTGGCGCCATTCATACGTTTTGTTGTACTGAATTTCGTGGAAATATTGTTATTTTTGCTTAAAAATGTCCGATAGCAGTGATTGTGAAGAAAATTTGACTCCGCCCGATATTTTAAATGCGGCGACGGAAATGACTAATAATCTATTACCAATAAAGTCGAGAAAATTATATGATAAATGCTATGGAGACTTTATGGAATGGAAAATTCAAAAAAAGGCTACTTCGTTTTCGGAAAACGTGCTAATGGCCTATTTTCAGGAATTGTCTGACAAGTTCAAGTGTTCCTCATTATGGTCTAAATACTCAATGTTAAAGAGTACATTAAGCATATATAACGAAGTCGATATATCCAAATATTCAAAACTAATTGCGTTTTTGAAAAGAAAATCTCAAGGATTTAAAGCGAAGAAAGCCAAGACGTTTTCACCCGAACAATTAAATAAATTCATAAACGAAGCTCCTCGACACGAACATCTTTTATCGAAGGTACGTATATATATTTAGATTTTAGTTATATAAACGTGAAAGTCTAATTAGCGTTTGTCGTTCTTGGGTTTTCATTTAAATTCGTAATTTTTAATTTCATTTGTTCCAGATTGCACTTATTTTCGGTATCATACAGGTATCATGCCTGTCGGAGACAGAAACTCTATAATGTGCAGTTTCAGGACGTGGAAGTTTATGAAAATACAATATTAGTAAAAATTCGTAATACAAAAAATAAAAAAGACCGCTCTTTTAGTATTACAGGGAAATATGTATTATGTAAGGGGATTATGTAAAGAATACATATCACTACGGCTCAATTCTTGTAAAAATCCCCGTTCCTTTATAAATTACCAACGTGGAAAATACACTCAACAGAGAGTTGGCATCAATAAATTTGGAACTTTAGGTAAAACTATAGCCGATTATCTACAACTTCCGAACTTGCTTTAGACGAACTTCGGCAACCCTGCTAATTGACGCCGGTGGGGATATAACAACATTGAAGCGTCATGGTGAATGGAAATCGACGGCAGTGGCAGAAGGTTACATAGATGATTCTATGACTAACAAAATCTTAGTTTCAAATTCCATTCTAACCACCATAGAAAACAAAAAGAACGTAATTAATATTAATTTGCCAATAGCCCCGACAGCAAGTACGAGCACCTCTAATGCCAATGCCTGCGCAGCAATACATACACAATTCCATAATTGCAACATACAAAACTTGAATAATTATTATAAATAATAAATTATTTCTTACTCTTTTAACTTTGATCTTTTATTTAGTAGGTTCAACACCAATGTATGAGAGTAGATAAAATGGTGTATGAAACTGCACATAACTAGGTATTAACACACTCGTGTTTTAATACCCCTCATTATACAACAATTTCATAAACTACTATTATGGTAACTGTAGGGCATAGTCAATAAGTTGACATACATTACAATTGTATGTCAACAATTACAGTACAGTACATTACAGTTGACAATATGAGGGGGAGAGTGCACGCTGCAATCCAACAGCCGCTGGGCGCACTCGACTGGCCACGTTACCCCTCTCTCACAGAGGACTACCTTGAAATGTACTGCATTTCCCACTTAATCTTATTTCCCTAATGTACGTACGTGTTTCGGTAGTGAGTGAGATGTGTCAGAGCCCATTCCCATCCTATCCCTCCCCATTTCCCCAACCCTTTCTCCAAATCCAGTCTTATATCCAAAGGTAGGCAGCGCATCCGGGGACGTGCCAACGTTTGTCATTTTGGACTAATGTTGGCATGTATCACGAATGTCTATGGGCTACATGATGGGTGGATACCTGATGGTATCCACTTACCATCAGGTGGACTGTATGCTCGTCTGCCACCTTCGTCCATAAAAAAAAAAAAATTGTATTGATGGTCACGCCGGATTTCATACAAAAGTACCCATCATTCTTTAGGTAGATGACCTTGAGGGTACTCAAGATAGTGGAGTGTAGGCTTTCTCGGCCGGTGTCCATATTAATTGAATCTTCCGGGCTACTTGGCCGAGGTCTTCTGGAATCTCTACTCTTTCTTCCAAACGTTTCGTCAACAACTGCGGTTGACATCTTCAGTGGCGACTGCATTCACTTTCGGAGAGATGTTATCTCTTCGGCTTCTCGAGCGCAACTGAGCGCAAGTTAGTATCTTTTCACTACTATCTTTTGTCAGTCACGCGTGGATGTGATGTCACTAAAATACTGTATAAGAAACGTCATTAACACAGTATAATAAAAAGTCTTTAGCAAACTTGAATACGTAAATCTCACTATTTGCCTTGCAATACGGCTTTTCTTGTGGTAGTTCCATCCCGGGCGGGTTATAAGCGTTGATGAAGAGAGGCGAAAACATCTCGCTTCGTGAACCAGCCTGTATGCTCTCTGTAGGAAACATCATAATTTTAGTTTATTCAATAAATACCTCCTAGACTTCCATATAGGGGGTAAAACTGGACTTGAAAGCAAACTTCGTCCAAATGTCCCCTCTGATTTATGAAGGTGGAAAACTGAACAAACAACTTTGAACTATTATAATTATTATAACAATATATTATAATTATTATAATAATGGTCTCAGAATCCATTTATCCGGACCTGAGCCTCTATCTACTAATTTGTCGTGAAGTGCGTTATGTTACTTTGTGCGCTCGCTAATCGATGTAGGTAATAAATTTTGTTGTAACGAGCATTTTTCTTTTAATCTTTGTTATTTTAATTTTATAATTAATTGTACTTTTTAGTCACGAGCAATATTATAGTTTGACGTAATGAGGAGTCGACTAATTACCGATTTGTCCAATATTGGACTTGACGAATGTCGTAAAAACCGAGTTACAACGGTCCAAAGCTTGCCTTCAGTGCAAGTCCTGTAGAACTCTTCCAAACTATAAGAGGATTTTAGTTTCATGGCACTATAAAGCGCTTTATTGTTCTTGTCGGAACTTACTTACGGAACATATTCCTGGTTTTAAGTTTGATTACGCTTTTAATAGTTTCCTGTCTTCGTTTTATTTAGCTACATACATATTTTGTGGTATACAGAATTACAATAGTGAGCTTTACAAGGACTATGCTTGTAGTACTTTTCTTAGAAACAGTTCTTAAATAAGTTATTGAAAGTATAGTGTTTAAGTTAAACAGTTTAAATATAAAATTAATATATATTCGTTCTTGATTCGTTTCATAACGAGTAGTCCGGTTGATTTTTTTCCCAGTAGTCCAGTTGAATACTACGACCGGACTGCTGAGAACAAAAAGTCTCACTAGTCCGGTCAACCGGACTAGTGAACCAGATCTCTGGGAATGGATGCTAAATTGCACTGTCAACCAAATTCAATGAATTTGATCCCACTCTTCCTTACAATTAGGAAGAAACAATTTATAAAGAGGACATTATGAGTTGGAACGTTGTCCTTAAACAGACCTTCCCGAAAATACTTCACCTGAAATCAGTTTCTTGAAGTCCTTTTTTAACGTCCGCTTCTTCCCGACGCTCTGGAGCTTCTTTATTCTCTTTCCCGTATACCTTCTTCTAGACAGCTGATGCCTCGTTTCTTCGTACTCCCATCTGACAAAAGATCTTTGTTTTCTAATTTACCTCAGAAATGAAATTAAACAAACTAAATCAATCGTTTATTACAAACAGATTTGACAACAAAATTTAAAACCTTCTGAGGCAGCAGCGATGTCCACAATATTTGCAAGTTGAGCTATCGCAGCCGCTGTGATGGGATGGCCTGCTGAAAATGGTGTAGGCTGATGCGATTCGTAGTTTAGCTCCTTTTGCCCTTGGCTTTCGTCTTATGGACGTTCTTGCGGTTTGTCGTCTTGTCACAGATTTCCTTCGTTTCGCCACCTGTCCGTTTCGTCTACCTCGGACACGCTTCTTCTTCGCTGGTCGTCTTGGTCGTCCGAGTTGCTTCACGTCGGGTTTGACATTATCCTCTGCCGCATCAATGCGACTGACTGAAAACGAACCAGAGGCCGAACTCTTACTATTTGACGCTTGATCGTCCATTTCCTCATCAAATACGCGTAAGTCATGCTGAGAGGCATTTTTCTGACCTTCCTTTTTGCTCGTTGAAGATTTGTTATTATCATCGTTTGGATTATCCTCGTCCATCGTCAATTTCTTCCAAATTAAACTAATAATTTTGTATTGATTTTTAATATGACTCGCACAAAATATTAATAAGCAGCTGTCATGAAAACTAGCAATGACATTATTTTAAATTCCATTGTTTTCGGTTGATATGTTGTCATTCTCCTCTAGCGGCCAGTAAAGAAGACCTTTCATACATACTAAAGAGGTGAAAAAGTGTAAGATTTCTATGAACAGTTTTGTTTATAATTTTTAACATACTATTTCAATACATCAATGGGTACATTGTACTTGCATTAAGCTTGCTATCTGCATTTCATTGACATTATACTGGTGGATAAACTTATGATTAATCATACATAATGTTTGGAGGTAAAATAAATAGATATATAGATTATATTGTTAACAAATAATTTTCTTTGTTCAAACAGATGCTGGTGCGGTCTCGGCAAGACAGCGCATGGGTCGAGCGTGGCCACAGGGGCGCCGGGCGACGCGTGGCTCCCGGCGAGACACACTCAGCCGGCTCCCACTGACGCGTACGGAACTGTTGAATTCCAGGGAGGACCCCATCCTACCAAGGCACAGGTGAATATCCAAACTGTCATCACCGTCATGGTAACCAGCCCTTTCATTGTCCACTGCAGGACAAGGGCTTCATCATGCACATTGCCTTGTGCATAAAGGTGTAATTCCTCAGGGCTTGTAGTAGCGGCTTTGTTATCCTTTAGTCGCCACGATACGACCCCCAGGGGCGAGATGGAGTTGTGCTATTCTGAAGCCGGCCGATACCAAACCAGTGTTTAATTTTTTATTGAAAAGAGATGAGGGAGATGTTTGGTGAGGGAGAAATAAAACTTACTATCAATTAATAAAAAAAAGTTAACAGTTGTACTAAGGAGTAGGATCCCTAGTTACAAAGTGAATTCGGTGTATTAATTTATTTACTTACTAGAGAGTAAGTATTACTAAGTTTTAAACCAATTACGGACTAATATTCCGAAAAACAAATAAATTATGAATATAATTAAATACCCGTGTTGTGTTGTGTGTGTGTCGTAGGTTGTTTTGTAGGTTGTAGGTAGTTGTTTGAGCATTGTGTAGCGTAAATTGTTGTGTATGACGTGTGGTTAATTGCAGGCTTGCCGTGTTTGTACTTAATTTACTGTGCTTGCTGTTAGAGAGAAAGCAATATGTGTCTTTAAAGAAGTCTTTCTAAGACAGAAGGGATCTGCGTACGAGAATTGTTTGTTTTAATACACAAATACCGATACAAGTACCTACAGCAAGCTCGAAAATATTCTAAACGATGAATTAGAATATTTCAGATTTTAAACAATGGCCAACTGTGTTTTCATAGATTCAGTAGGATAATACTATAATTCAACGTATTCACAGGGATATCAAGCGCAGAAAGACTTTGAAACTGAATATATTGCTTAAAAATTTTATATTGACATCGTGCTCTCAATTTTTCACTCTTTATTCAAACTGATATTGTTGTAATATCTCTAAAAGAATATGTTATACTCTGCGCTCTAAACTTACGAGTATATCTATGACTCCAGTGTTCAAGTATATAATTCATTATCTGTTCATTCATTGATCGAAAAAATCAAATGAAATTGAACAGCATGTGCGCTGTATGCATCCAGAGAGATGGGCAATAATAATATCAATGGGTTCCAATGGACGGACACACCTGCTGAGGTAGACCTAGATGAAGATTACGAGGTGTCCTCGATGCTTTCTGTGAAAGATGGCCGAAGGTAGCTGCAAACTGAAAGAGCTTAAAATAGAAATGGAATATATAGGCTATAAAAAATTAAATTAAATCCAGGTTAATAGCATTGTAAATTACAGAAAATGGATATGGACTTCGCATTCATATTTCAACAGAATAAAAAGCGTATCTACGATAATTAACGTTGTTGGTCGAGGCCGGAATTAAATGTCCATTTTACGATTCATATCGTATAACTTCAGTAACATTTTATTATTGTCATAGCTCAGATGTTAGAAGAAAAGTCATAGAATTATAGATCATAGAAAAAGGAAAAATGACAAAATTAAATGGAAAATGTCAAAAAAAAATATTGAAAAATATGCGCAAGGTGAAAACTAAGCTATAACCTGGATACGGTGCAGATTTTTGATTTTAATGAGATGGAGTAACCGTTAACAACCTTTTTAGCGTCTACTGCTTCACATGGCCCTTCTCCTGCATATTGTGTGACCTATTGACCTTGAAACGCTACGCTGGACAAGCGAGTTGGAGAGTCTACTCTTTTAGAGGTAGTGTAGTTCCTCAGGGCTTTATCTTATCTTTGTTGTCAGGGCTTTGGACTTTGGCGGTTTTATTATCTCTTAGTAGTCTTCTACGGCTCCCACAGGAAAAGATGGAGTGGTGCTATCCTAAAGCCGACCAACAACACACGGTCAAATTTGCTTACAGAATGAAACATCAAATTACGCATATATCATTCTAATATACTCGTATGTGATTTTATCAAATAAAAGGGTCCTTGTTCTCGGTTCTAATTTCTCTGATAAGGAACAGCTTTAGTAAAATCTTTAAAAAAATGCTTTATCTTAAAAATCAGAGGAGTTATAGACTGTAGTGAGACGTCATAGACTCACACTTTATCACTCACACAAGTTCCATTCATAGACAAAAATTATAAAAAAAAATCCTAGATCTGTGGTTTCACTGAACCGTTATAATTGTGATGTTACACACAAAAGTGAAATGTGTAAAGTAAGAAAAAAAGAACCAATTATTTCGACATAAAACAGAATACAACACGCTACGACACACACATATACATACACAATAAGAAAAATAATAATAAACAAACAACAATTTGAATTTAATGTTCACCGAAACCAGACGAAATCGCCCGAGCACGAACGTTCGCCTCGGCTCAGCATTCGTCTTGGGCGCTTGCCGCGATGTAAGTTTAACGAACGTCTGTTTACATGGTTGCCATCGTTCAGTCACTGTTGAGGGTTCTGTTTCGGTGACAGGCTACCATCCACCATCTTCTTTTTATTATTTTTCTGACATTATATAGTTTTATAAATTCCTCAAACATAACGCTGATGCAGAAATTACTTCTACGTTATTCATGTTCGGCGGCAAAGTACCGACAGTGTTCTCGCCAAACGTGTATACTCTGAATTCTTTTGGCCTTAATGGCTTTTCAATAGTCACCGCACATGAATGGTTTAGGCCGAGCGCAGAAGGCGCTCAGCCAGGACCAAAAAGTGTGTACAGCAACGAGTCTAAGGGCTCCCCCGCCGGTAGACCGGCGAAAGGAACGGACCTTGGCTTAGAGCGTTGCTTTGTGAGGGTACCGCGGGATCGCGAGTCAGTGAGAAGCGCCCAGGCACGTGCCAATACATGGTAAAAGTGTTAACTGAAGGCCGGTGTGTGTTCACGATGTACCGAGGAGGACGTCGTCGTCACAGGCGCTCGTGTAAGCAAGTTTCTCGCCGAACGTTTCGTCGAGACATTCGCCTGAACGTGTAAATGAGACATCAGAGAATGAGTATTGAGTAGGTATTAGGTACTCTTGTAGATAAATGAGAATAGAAAACTCTATATCTGTCTCTTTCTTATTTTTTGTACAGATAGTTCATCGTTTACTGGCAATTGTGTATCTTAGCTTATATCAATGAATAAAATAGAAAGTAGCAATAGAACATGCCAATTATTGTATTACCATCAGTATTTTAAACCTTTCTCACCTTTCAGTACGTTCGACTCGCCCACGATACACGTCCAGAACTCATCGTCCAACTGCTGACAAGGGAGTGGGCCCTCGAAAGACCAAAGCTCCTCATTACCATCCAAGGAGGGAAGGCCAACTTCGACTTGCAGCCGAAACTGAAGAAGGTTCTGAGGAAAGGTCTCTTGAAAGCCGCGAAGACCACAGGCGCTTGGATCTTTACGGGTGGAACTAACACTGGTAAGTTTTTAAATCCTGTTGTAATTGGCTTCAGTTTGTTTAACCTGGAATTGTGTCCCCTTTATGCCCTTGCACTGGTTTGAAATACCAACCTCTCCAAATCTAGCCATCACACACGGTTTTCTTGTCATCCAGCCACAAACGGCTAACTTCTTCGAGTCGCCAGTTCACCTAGCCACTAGTCAGAGGGTGTCCCACCTCCGCTTTTCCCCGTACGCGGTTTCGCATTAGATTAAATTGCTAATATAAATCCAAGTACTTCCACTAAAACTTTATCAACTGGTCTGAAACAAAGGGTAGTAATAATAATAATAAATAATAGATATATGGTCAGAACTTTCATGAAACCGTTATTCTCAGGTGTGACCCGTCAAGTGGGAGATGCGTTGCAGCTGGAAAGATCTCAGCGGGCCGGACGGGTGGTTAGCATCGGCATAGCTCCGTGGGGAATCGTGGAGGGTGCCAACGAGCTCATTGGCAGAGGAAGAGATGTGCCCTATCATGCGATGGCTTCACCTAGGTAAGTCCATCATTAGTGACAAAGCAGTAAATGGAGGAGAGGAATATAGGATGGTGTATAATGCAATAACCGCTGGGCGTACTCGACTGAACACGTTACCGTTTTCTCACAGAAGACTACCGTAAAATAAACTGCATTTCCCATTTATCCCATTCCCTCAATTCCCTATTCTCTGCTCGTTTTTTTAGGGCGTTCAGAGCGAACGCAGAAGGCGCTCAGCCAGGACTGCTCGTCCTGCTCGTCTGTAGTCTTCTTTATATAAAAAACAACAAGGAACAAATGGTATCTAAGAATATGTCAGTGTAACAAAAGTGACGTATTGCAAGTCGAAAAGACTGAACTTGAATACCTTCATCAAAATGCGCTTTGACTTAAATACTGTTGCTCCAAGGAGAGAAAGAAAATATACTCCAAAACTCCTTTTAATTCTCTGATGTAACATTTTTATACGATTTCTTTTCCTTTACCTATTTTCTTCGCTTCGTGTGTATTCTTCATATGAGTATGTATGTATACATATTTTATATACATTTATGTAATCTTATACGAGGGAAGGTCCAAAATAGTCCGGTCGGACAAATAAAAAGGACACTCTAGTAAATGAAACTATTTTTATTTTTCAACATAGTCTCCGTCTATTTGAACACACTTCGGATAGATTAATTAGCATTTCTATCTCAGTATAAAAATCGTCAGATGTTTTGTCTTCAAACTGGGCGAAAACCGCAACGGTTACTTTATCATCCGTGGAAAATCTTCTACCCCTTCAGTACGCCTAGAGCTTTAAGAACAAATAGTAATCACAGGGCGCCATGTCAGGACTATAGAGTGGGTGACGAATTTCCGTGAAGCCACACTTTGAAACAGCAGCTTTCGCAACTGCGGCGGCGTGTACTAGTGACTAGGACTAGTCGACTCGTGACCACGGCTGGTGTGACCCGTGCGCCCGCGCCGAAACGTCGAGTAGGAATAAAAGGTAAACAAATACCTTTTATTATACGCGTTCAGGCCCGATTTAGGATATAAAAATTCTTTCATTCATTCATATTGTAGAAAAGGAAGAACATGTCATATCCTTTTATAGATTGGTACGAGGGTAGGCTGAAAAGTAATGCACACATTCTTGTAGAACACGAACAAAAACAAATAGCAAGATCGGGCAAAAATTAAATCAAAGTACAATTCTTAAGGTTCAAAATCATATATTTATTTTTCAACATAGTCACCGTTAAGCCTAATACATTTCTCCCAACGTGTAACAAGTTTTTTCATCCCGTCACTGAAGAATTCTTCCGACTTCTCTCGAATCCAGGACGCTGCAGCTGCCTTCACCTCATCGTCCGAGGTGTAATGATTACCCTTGAGGTCTCTCTTGAGTAGAGGAAAAAAATAAAAATCGCAAGGCGCGAGATCGGGAGAGTAAGGAGGGTGTGGAATCGGTTCAGGTTCAACGTGAATGCGAACTTCAGGTTTCGCAGTGCCTCTTCGGTTGCGCGCGAGGTGTGTGGACGAGCGTTGTCATGTTGCAAGATTATTGGCGCCAGGCTGCCTCTAACCCGACAAACTCGGCGTCGGAGATGTTTTAGAGTCTCTATGTACTTAGAAGAATTTACCGTTGCCCCTCGTTCCAGATAATCGGTCACATAAACTCGATGAGCATCCCAAAACACAGTCAAAAGAATTTTTTTGGCGGATGGTTGTGTTATGAACTTTTTCGTCTGAGGAGATCCCAGATGTCGATATTCAGCGCTCTGTCTTTTCTCTTCCGGGTCATATTGATGGACCCATGACTCGTCCCCCGTTACAATATTCAAAAGAAAGTCGTCTCCTTCGTCACGGTAGCGCTGCAAAAGTTGCTCGCAGCATTCCAATCGACGCTGTTTGTTCTCGTCTGTGAGACGGCGTGGTACCCATCGTGCACAGATTTTACGGTATCCCAATTGTTCAATAATGAAGCTCACACGTTCCTTGGATATTCCAGTATGGTTCGCGATACGCTTTTGAGTGATTCGCCGGTCATTTTGAATCAAATCGTCGACGAGTTGGCGATGTTTATCGTCTGTGGCAGTGATTGGACGTCCGCTGCGTGTTTCATCAACAATTATGGCTTTTCCAGGCTCGCAACCACGAAATTTTAATACCCATCGATTTACAGTAGATCTATCAACAGTATCGTCACCATAAACAGCCTTTAAACGGCTATGAATCTCAGTAGGAGTCACATTTTCAACAGTTAAACATTCGATAACAGCGCGCTGTTTAACTCGCGTTGACATAGCACTAGAACACGTCTCCGTACTTTCGCTGCTCAAAACGAACTGGTGAACGCAACGCCTTCAAATTGGGCATGCGTATAGAGGGGGATTGTGACTTCCGAATGCCACCATGCGCGCTTCTGTAAGTTATGTTGTTCGTGTTCTACAAGCATGTGTGCATTACTTTTCAGCCTACCCTCGTATCATCAAATGACATTACTAAATTTTAAAAAAAAAACGAAGATTATATATGTATTTAAAATTTGGTGAAGTAACTTTAGCTCCGTCTAAAAAAGTCCGTTAAATATTAAGATATTACACAGCTGAATGAGCGGTGATAGCCTAGGGGTATCTATGCTCGACTCACATTCGTGTGATCGTGAGTCCAAATCCTCCGCCCGTACCACAAGTGTCTACTTAAGTACGGATTTTTAAGAATTGTCACTTGCTCGACGGCGAGGGTAAATATCACGAGAGAACCCGCATGATCCAGAAATAAAAAAAATATGGAGAATATGATCCACCAATCCGCGTGGTGGATTACGGCCCAAAACTTCCCATAGATTTCTAGAGGAGACCTGAGTCCTACAGAGTGGGACGTTATAGCCTGATACAAGACAAGATACATCTGAATTTATAGACTTATATAAATCCTGTGATTTTGTAACTTTGCAAAATGTATCGAACCAGCATCTCTCCACGGAGATTGATCTCTGCTTTACAATCAAAAAGTGCCAACAAGCATCAGGAGAGGGAGGGACGTGACGTATCACGCGATTGTGTCGCCAAGGTAAGCGATGCGATGGACTCCTTGATAAGGACGTGAAGTAAATCCGCTATAAAATTAAATATACCGACTCAAAACGGGATAACAATGTTTGCGAACATTCTGCAGAATTAGGAGCCCTTAAGGTAAACTGAGGGCTTTTTGGCGGGAACCTCGAGAAATGAAGCTGAGTGTTTGTTTGATTATTGTAAAAATTGTGTATGAGGCGTTCTGTGGTTTAATAGTGATAGTTTATTAAACTTCAATGTTTTTCGTGCGTGGTGTTTGTGATAATCATTTAGAAGCGTGGGACTGCATTTTTCGTGTGATTCCAAGGAGTCCTCTTCTGTCCTCAATAAACCTACTATCGCTTTACTGAGCGACTCCTGACTACAGAACACGTTTTGGACTTTGAAATTGTTTATTATGAAGAAAACAAGATTAGCAGAATGTGCTAATTGCGCTTTTGCCATATATGAAGAAAAAGGGTAAACTTACATTACGGTACATGAATGACTGATCACTCAAATCGATTTAGTGTGGTATACGGCACCGATCGATGTTCGCGATCGACTTCGATCAATATCTACAACTCGACTATTTTCAATCGATGTCGATTGATAATGTGGAATGGATTATCCATCCATCGGCCGTTGAACGATGATCGATCGTCCCATTAATTGACAGTCGATAGTTATAGAAAATGTGTATACCACTGTCATCGATTGTGTACTTGAGACGATTAATATCGACTGGTCGACGGTGATTGACAATTTTATCCACGAGCCACATACAAATCGCTGTGTGCGGTTGATTTGACCACAAAATTTGCACCGACGCACGTTCATGTAAGATAACATTAACTTTTACATGACCGCGACTCGTAGA
The DNA here is from genome assembly GCA_914767545.1 of Sesia apiformis. Classification (NCBI taxonomy): domain Eukaryota; kingdom Metazoa; phylum Arthropoda; class Insecta; order Lepidoptera; family Sesiidae; genus Sesia; species Sesia apiformis. The sequence continues at coordinate 4,011,911 of OU611964.1, forward strand.
CTGCGATCCGAATCTTGCGGTCGCGTCGACCACATTTGAACCGCACGACGGCCGCACGATGTTGACAAGTATCGCCGATGTCGCAGGACGGCACTATCCAGGTGAACTGTATGCTATATCACCTTCTTTCTGTAAAAAAAACTGCGGGATATGGTCGCCTGAACTACATTTTGCAGTCGTAGCAAACATATTTTGTGGTTCGTGTACAGTGAGCTTAAGGCGATTTATGTCATATCGTGAATTACTTTTGTGAACAATAATTAAAATCATTTCAATTAGTCCAATCTGCTCCTATCACTCTAAATATGAATCGTTTTAATTTAACTTCTTACCGGAAACTTTTTCAATTAAACCACGGAAATAAATTTTGATTACGTTTAATATTATTATAGAATGTTTACAATAAGTTGGGGCTGGTAACTTAATTATAATTACATTTAATTTATCTTGTAAGGATGGGCGTAGAAGTGAAATGGCTTTCGGAGTTCAGAATGTGAAAAAATTCCGGTAAAAAATTCACATGTACTCAATGTACTGAAGTTTAAAGTGTAAATGTTTATGACAGAGTTTCTGAGAACTCTTCAGTATATTTTTTCCTTTTACATTGTTACATAGGTCACACTGAAAATTTCCGGAACTGGCCATTTACATAAGCACACAGAACTCTTTGGCTGTAGAATAAAGTTTATTTCATCTAACAGTCATTTGATTTATCATTGTGCCGACATTTTAAAAATTGCGTGTCTGCATTACAATGGATTTAACTCGTGAAAATTTGGCTGTATGATTTTCTACGATTTTAAGTGTAATTTGACAGCTCAGCAGAGCCTCGCTCGGCTTCAAACTGCTTTTGGCGATGAAGCACCAAGCAAGACGACAATTTATAGCTGGTTTGTAGAGTTCAAGCGCGGTCGTGTCAATCTCCCGTCAATCGCCCCGCCCGTCCACCGCTGTCAACAAAAACATTGATGCTGTGCGCCATATGATCGAAACAGACAGGCATGTGACCTACCATGAGATTCGGGCATCCTTAGGTACAGGCATGAGTCAGATACAATCAATCTTACACTAACATATGGCTGTGCGAAAGCTGTGCTCGTGGTTGATCCCACACAATTTGACTGAGGCTCAAAAAACGGAACGTCACTTGGTGCAATGACATGTTTACCAGTTTCAACAAATGGGCATCAAATTTGGTTTGGAACAAATTTGGTTTGGTTGGTGTAACAGGTGACGAAACAAGGATTGACAGCTAGGACCCCGAAACAAAGTGGCAATCGACCATTTGGGTATTTCAAGAGAAGCCGAACCCCACCAAAGTGGCGAATGTGCAAAGTGCCACGAAGCAGATGATCGCTTCTTTTTTTAGAAAAAACTGGACACGTGGCTACTGTTGCTTTGGAGAATCGTCGTACCGTGAATGCTGATTGATACACGACCATTTGCTTCCTGGAAGTTATTGACGAACTCCGTAAAAACAACCGTAAACGCCGCATAATCTTGCACCATGACCAATGCCAGCTCTCACGCGGCCAAACAGGCAACCGACTTTTTGAAGGCGAAAAACGTAGAACTCATGAGCCATCCCCCATGCAGTCTACAGACTTGGCACCTTGTGACTTCTTCTTGTTTCCAAAAATTTAGAACCAATTACGCGGTGAACGATTTTCATTGCCAGAAGAGGCTGTCGAAGAGCATGAAAAATGGAGCATGGAGTGAAATAAATGTTATGGAAATTGGTTTATTCGCATGAAAAGGTGTATTGACGCTCACGGCGAATATTTTGAGAAACAATAAATTTATTTCTGGCCATTTATTGTATTTTTTCTTATTCATTCCGGAAACTTTCAGTGTGGCCCTCGTAGTTAGATATATTTTATGTCTTTTTGGCAACTAAAGAAGAAAATAAAGCCACATTAAAACATTTTTTAAATTCATTAAGAAATTAAGTTGACACAACAGCGAAAATGGAACAAAAATGTTATACTTGATGTCTTGTTCCTGTCAGAGGCGTTAAAACTTGCACGAAGTGCTCATTAGATAGGGGGTGCTGTAAAAGAGACGACATTAAGATTTTATCACAATCTTTACACAGAGAATTTTGCAGAGAATATTTTTGAAATCATGTTAAAAATAATACGAAACATTTTTGAAGTAGTGAGTTTTATGCGATTAGTTTTTATGTGATAGTTTTATTTTTTTTTCTGTTCAGTGCCAAGTTTCTTCATAATAAATAATTTCAAAGTCTAAAACGCATCATGTCGATGTCCAGTGCCCATCGAAGTAGGACAGGAGTCGCTCAGGAAAATGATAGTAGGTTTACCGACGACAGAAGAGGACTCCTTGGAAGCACACGAAAAACGCAGTCCTATGCTTTTATTTCTATGCGCACAAAAAAGACTAAAGTTTAATAAACTATCACCACAAAACGCACAGTACACATTTTTTATAATAATCAAACAAAGACTTAACTTCACTCCTGGAGTTCCCGCCAAAATGTATAATCTGATAGTTAAAGTCCCGTAGGACTATGAAATAGATGTAAGATATATTTAAAGTCGTTCCTTCTTCGATGCCGTTTCCTATCGGACGTTGGCTATAATTATGGACATCTCAATTCTAGGGACTGCTGCTCAGAGCAGGAATCTGATACTCATTGTAACTACTCCCTTAGGTTATTAATTCAGGCAGTGCATATAAATGTAAGTCCCGGCTTTTCGTGGATTTTTTTCTTGCATGATCAGATCAGTCAGAAAAGGTGGTGTATCTATCTTACTGCGCACGATATGATCGAAATACGTTTCCGTCCTTTTATTAAACCGTAGTAACATTTATTCAACAAAATATAGTACAATAACCTTATTGTATAGTACAATATTTTACTCAACATTACATTATTATATTTACTACTAATATTAGTAGTACTTATATTAATGTTAAAGATAAATACAAAAAAAAAAAGTAATACAGTATTGAACACGAGTACAGAAAGAGAATAATTTTGGACATAATTGTTTCTCATTACTATAATTAAAATTATTAATTTACAATGCGACACAGTGAAATCAACGAGACATGAGCTTTGCATCCGTGTGAGTGGTTGCCGAACTGTCCAATCCGATTGACAAAATGGTTCGCATTGTACACTATCGGTATGCACTCACACAAACGCAAAGCTCATGTCTCGTTGATTTCACTGTATTCCAGTACACGATTTCATACGATTTAAAAAATATACACAAGGCGCTGTGCCGCTGACGACGCCCGACCATTACTTACTCTATACTGAGAGTAATGAGCGCTACGAATGTTTAGATAGAACAATGTAATAATGTATTATATTAATTTTACCACACCATCTAAAGTGTGTCGTTACTGCACCTCCTAATTGAACTTCTCTGATCAATCCAAACGTTGGCTGCTAGGGAATGCCTTAAGGCATTAAGCTCGCCTTTTGTACGATATTGTGCAATGAACTGTAAAAATAACGTTTGCTTTATTTCCTAAAATAATTTACATTTTCACTAGAACGGTTTTATATATTTTAAATCAGTTGATGTGTTTCAGGTTTTGCGGTTATTTCAGTAACACGTTGTATAATTAAATATAAACATGTTACATACAGTTTCACACAATAACTTCGCACATAATCCTCGTTAGACATTAAAAGTGTTAAGTCACTAATTAGCTAACTTCGCCGTGTTTTCTCAGTATGTTGTCAAAGTTAACGAGACCCCTGCAACTTGTTCTCATCAAAAATAAAATATGTGGAAAAGTTCGCATAGAAAAGTTGTACTTTATCGTAAGTTCACATTAGCCGACATACATTTATCTATTAAAGGGATCTTAAACTTATAGTATACACCTAAATCTCTTTATGCGCGATAAATACGTTTCAAAACTTAGACGTAAATAGAATTTGCGTAAAAAGAACTGCTGACTGCATAGGAAAACTTAAAATTGGTTCCAAATGTCGAATATAAGCAAAATAATGTAACAAAGGTAAACATTAAATTCGTAACAATCATAAGAATTTCATTAATGTTTTGTGCAGAATTGGTCACTTGGAGAATTACGTTTATTTTTTCTAAAATAAAACGAGAATCAATTTCCTAACTTTTTAACTATCTTAGACTCTCCTAACTTTAGACTTTAGGTTGGTCGCGTGAATGATAATTAAATAGGCAGAAAATCATGATCGACAAAACAAATTATTTTTAATAACTGAAATAAACAATTTTTAATTACTAAGAGTGTCAACATAAAGTCGACAAAGACTCCTGTCTTTATCTTCACCAGAGAACCTAATCCTAACGCACCTTTAAATTTTCTGCCATCGATTTGCTGCAGCTCCTTTAATTAATTATTGCCCAAAAAATCGTATAAAAAGAGATTCATTGCATTCGATCATTTTATACCATTACATACCATTCGACGTATGTAAATGTTAGATGCTGCAAATTGTACAATATTTCTTTTTTAATCAATCAATATCGACATTCCTACAGATTATTCTCCAAATCAGATTTTACATAATACTGTCCTGCTTAAACGGGTCCGGGGTGGATATTGCAGTGGAGGAGTTCAAACCATTCATCTGTGCTTGGTACAGTACGTCATTGATTAGCTTTTCAGATAGTATCCTCATGTTCGGTGGCAGACCTCGCAGTTTTGCGGCTACATTTATACCTAGAAAGGAAAATAAATTCTATTTAGTATTAGGCATTCACTCAGGGAGCGATGATAGCCTTGAGTAATCAGTAATTCCGTTTTTGGCTCACATTTATGAGGTCGTGAGTTCAATACTGGCCCGTAGCAATGAGTTTAGAAAGTTCACTACCGAGAATCTGTACTAAAGTAGGTGAGGAAAAACATCGTAAGGAAACTGGCTGAACTTCTCTCACTGTCAGCAGCCCTTTTATCGTTCACTGCTGGACACTAGCCTCCTCATGCATATAGTCTTGTACGTGAGAGATGTATGGCCTTAAAACGCCATGCTGGCCAAGTGGGTTTGGCGAGTCCATTCTTTTAGAGGTGGTGTAGTTCCTCAGGGCTTGTGATAACGGCTTTGTAATCCCTTAGGCGCCTTTTACGACACCCAAGGGAAGATATGGAGTGGCGCAACTTATTCTTTAGGGGTAGCAAATGTAGGGTTTTCTTTTAGGAAGGTAACAAAAAAAAAATCATCGTCAATGAAGCACATAATGTTATTTATATTTGTCGTGGTCTGTAACTCAATAAAATTTGCTTTGTATAAAATCGCCTCGAGTTCAAATAAGGAACACAAAGGATGCTCAGGTCGCAAAGATGAATTGATGTTATTATTACTCACCCCTTGCTTGACTGACGCGGAGATTTTAAAGTAATTAACTTAGAAGATTGTAGATTAAATGTATTAATTAATTTAATGAAAGTAACGATACCTTTATAGAGATACCTATAAGATATAGTTACCTCGTATATCAGATTTACATGTAATTAGTATTTCACGATTTATTAATCGGCCGTATTTAGAATAGCACCCACCTCTTCCCGGGGCTGTTGTAAAAAGCGACTGTATCACCTCTAATGGGCGAATGGGCTCGCCAACTCACTTGGTCAGTGTGCCATTTTAATGCCCTAATGGACCATTTACACGAGGCCCATTGTTAAGACAAGCGACTAAGCCAATGAAATGTCCCAAGCCATTTATCAAGCCACTTCACTTAAACGATTTCAAATTTTGTGGCGCCAGTAAAGTTATTGGTAAAACGTGTGGCGAGACGAATGAATCGCCGGTGAATGCGTGTTCACGCGCAACACCGCCTCCGCCGTCTTGTCCCATGTCTCCGAATATATTCCCGCCCTCCATAGTTTGTTCCTCACCAGCAACCAGACATTTAACGTCACCGGTCATAACCGCGAATAGTGAACATACGAGTGTACCTATAAACAACGACTCATTTATAAATGAGGACGAGTTTTTTTGACGCTGTTGGTGAGGAGGAAGGAGTTAGTGGAATGGAAAGCGAAAGTGCCCGGTCTGCATATTTGCCTGATTATAGTACTAATGCATCAGAGCAAAATCAGACGAGTGATATCAATCATGGCACAGAGGGGTCGCGCATTCCCGCACCCCATCAACAACTAAGAGCGCGAAAAAGAGTAGTCTAGCGTAGATATAAATTGTTCGTTCTCTCTTATTGTTGTCAGAATTTCAAACTAGGATGGATGGAAGGAATGATAGGTATAAATATTAAGGGCGGTAGATGTTTTTTTTTTTTTTTTATTTTATAGAGAAGAGGGCGGACGAGCAAGCGGCCTCACGTGATGGTAAGTGTTACCGCCGCCCATGGACACCTGCAACACCAGGGGGTATGTGGGCGCGCAGCCGACCTTGCAAAATCCTATTCACAGCTTTCTTGAAGAACCCCATGTCGTAGTTTAATGGGAAGACCTCTTGCGGCAGTTCGTTCCACAGCCTACGGGTTCGCGATATAAAATAATGTGATGGGAGCTGTGATGTGAGAGATGTGAGCAATACTCCACATGGGGCCTCGCCTGAGCTTTGTAAAGCATTAGGAGTTGCCCATGGGTGAAGTACCGTTTCGCTCTGTTCAGCACACCGAGCTTTTTGGAGGCCATTTTGGCCTTACTTTCCAGATGACCCCTAAATTCGACTTTGCTGGAAATGTCGACACCGAGGATCCCAATACTCTCCGAGATCTTAAGAGGTATGCTCTGAAAGCGAGGTGCTACGACAAAAGGGTTTGTACCCCGTATACATCTACTCTCAACGACCTGTGTTCCCGCCCTCAGGTAGCGAATAAAACAACGGTCACAAGTTACGTTTTTTATTGTTTCCCCGTACATATCAGTGGCCGTGGTGTGGATTGGCTTGTGTAATGGCCTCGTGTGACATTTTTCAATTAGCTCTCATAGTCGTTTTACGTCTATCCATGCATTCTGTTAAAAGCGATTCTAGCGTCCGTACATAACCCTTATATTTACGAATATGGCTAACACAGGCCTATGTGTAAGCGATAAATTGTGTTTTTCGTTGGACTGTCTTCAACCTTGGCTTAGTCTATTGGCCTCGTGTAAATAGTCCACTACATCTCCCATGCACGAGACAATGTCCATGAGGAGGTGCGCGTTCAGTAGTGGAGGTTAAAAGGACTGGTCGCGACCCTTACCAATGGCATCATACTCGTCATCGATTTCCGTGCAATGTCGCTTAGCCTTGTCCTCCTCGTAGCTCTGGTAGCGTTTGGACACTGACGAATCTGTCACTTCAATCATGTTGGATGTGACATCGTACTCTGCAGGATAGCTCTCCATGGATTGCTCGAAAGGATGCTCCTCTTCGTCTGTCGGTACATCCTCCTCTGGTGAATCCTGAACGATAACAAATACATAGTTATTATATTTGTATTGGATTGATTAAGGGAATAATTGCAGTACAGAAATCATAAATGGACAATATAGGATTTTCCAATAGCAAACAACTAAACAAAAAATACTTTATGGTCATCGAGAAAAAGGTACAATTAAAAGAAAACAGTAGTAACAATGCAGTACACAAACAAACATACAAACACACATTATTTTATCCCAAAAGCATATCTGCGTTCCGTTCTTTGTAAAACCTTGTAGAAAACAAGTGTATAGTAACGACTTCTGTTATTGTCAGAACCAATTGAACCGGTTGTCGAAGTTGGTGAAATAAAGGATTTTGATACGGAATGAACACGGATGTTGCAAGTAGATGTGTTTCACTTTATTGTGTGTTTCCACATATTGAAGATATTTTTGAAGTCGGATTAATAGAAAAGACGATAGGTAAAAGTGTCAGAAAAATCAATATGTTTCAACGTACATTAATCTGTACTAATCAATACTTTTGGGACAATTTCACTCGTTAGTGTGTTGACACTTGTTAAATGTTAGAGATGTTATGGAGATCCGTAACCAAAACTTGGGATATCCGAAACAAAAGATTGTTCGAAACCGAAACTGAATCCGAAATAAGATTCGATTGAAATTACAAATAATTTTGTTTTGATGATAGCAATAACCTGTGGTTGTTAACATAATTCCTTGAAAATAAAGTTGCAATTACTTCCTATTTGGTTTTATTTTCCTTCACTTTCAGTTAGTGATACATTTCTTAAAAACAATAAAGTGCTATTTTTAAAGGCCCTATTATGCTTATAAATAATATAGTACATGATTGTAATTCAAAGATATTATTATTTTAATTGGAACTATTACAATTATTAATTAATTATTAAAAAAATTTCACAGAAATCATGAAATACCGTGAAAAAATTTTTTTTTGTCTCTATTTTATTTAGGGGCATGAAAATATTTGCTATTGTAATATTACAAAAAGTATAGAAAACAGTAAACATAGATACCGCCTTGTACGACACCCACGGATAGAGATGGGATGGTGCCATTCTAATGGCGGCCGACACCACATGGCACATACATACATTTAATATTATTTTTCTTTATTAGATATACCTGGTTAAATTTACAATTTCGATTAGTTCTCCTATAAACGTAATGTGAGTACGAACTGGACTTTTGCTTGTCTATTGAGGCAAAACATGACGGGACAAATGTATTTATTGTAACACCATATTTTGATTACCTATGTTTTGATTTGATATAAAATGCCTAAAAATGAGTTTCAATGTTTTTTTTTTTCATAGACAAAGACGGTAGACAAGCATACAGTCCACCTGATGGTAAGTGGATACTGTCGCCCATAGACATTCGCGATACATGCCAACCTTAGTCAAAAGTGACAAACGTTGGCACGCCCCCGGATGAGCTGCTTACCTTTGGAGATATAGGAATGGATTTGGAGAAAGAGTTGGGAAAATGGGGAGGGATAGGATGGGAATGGGCTCTAGCACATCTCACTCACTACCGAAACACGTACGTACATTATAGGAATAAGATAAAGCAGGAAATGCAGTACATTTCAATGTAGTCTTCTGTGTGGGAGGGGTAACGTGGCCAGTCGAGTGCGCCCAGCGGCTGTGAGAATGCAGCATGCACTCTCCCCCTTTCAAATAACCTGTGTTTCAAGGTGTTTTGCGGACATGTCATATATTTCAAATACACAGTAACACAACACATTAATTTAATGACCAGGATGCGTTTCAAAACTGGTGCAGATCAGGCAGTTATAAAAAAACATAGCTTTTCAATAAGTGTTAAATGAATGGAAAAAACGGCAAAGTGTGGATTCAATTTATTATACCACAAACATGCGGAGTGCTGCTCTGTAATTGTGTGTGCCGGGCGCGTCTGGTTTGCGAACAGAACATATACCATTCCTCGAAAACAAATATAAAGCCCTGTTAGCTTCAATCCAAATAATCAGCTTCAGTTATTTTCTCGCTTCAGAGAAACATTATTAAATTGTCAAAAAGTCTGGGTACTTTGTAATATATCAGTCTATGTCTGAATATAATCTGTAATGCGAGTATCTATAATCCAACGATTATGAAACAATTGAACCAAATTGACATGTTTAAAGTGGTGTTTTGTACACTTTGCAATTGTACATTGTAAGTGTACATTGCACTTTGTATTGTAATGTTGTTTACTTGGGCATTAGCGGCGGTGACTAAACTTTGGATACAAATCCAAAGTTTACATCAGGTTATAAACAGCAAAACATTCTTGTTTTGTCCCTTGCGTCAAATGAAATTTCTAGGGTTACTTATTTATCTCACTTATCTATTACATTTATTTGGACAACACGTAGGACTTCAAAAACAACATTTTATTATTACCCTTTTCGGAAATAACTGCCTTTTCTTTTGTGCTATTTGAGCTCAGTACAAAAATACACGTATCATTTAATTCTGTATATTTTATTCCGGATCAGCTCCTGAAAATATGGTACGTGAGCCAGGCTTAACAGTTCGTACCTTTTTGTACGAAGCAAAAAAGAGGCCGACCGGCTCGGGTTAATTTTTTGGTCCAATGCCTTTTTGCTCCTCGTTACCCTATTAGGGACTCTATTTTTACCTGACAGCAAAACATTTCTCCATCGTAAATTATAAGGTTGAAGTCAGACGGGCCCTTTGGAAACGCACCGCAGTTTCAGAAGCTGCGGAAATCTTAGATAACAAACTTTTAAAACTGAAAATGGATGACAGAAAGAGAAGATACGCTATACATTATCTATAGCCCTAGGTTAGAGCATACATTCTATGGCGAAGCAAAAAAAAATCCACCAATAACTTAAAGATTTCAAAGGTTTGTAATTTTATAAATCTATGTAGTTATTCTACTACTCATAATAACGTAAAGTAAATGTACTCGAATAAAGCCAACGAGACAGTAAAACTAAATTTCTCACAATATTAATTAATTAGTGTTTCATTGAAAATTATACTTCGTAAAAATTATGCACTCTGAGAATACTGTCACTTTTAAGAAGACATTTGTGTTACTATCTTTTAATATTAAATTAATATACTATGTAAAATATCTGTATAAAGATGTATTGAATTTCTATCTTTCTAAAAACGAATAAGTTTTCGTGAATATAGAACTTTTCCGAGTGCTAAAGGGTCCCATATCTGATAATAGTACTAGAGCCTATTATTAAGTAATAATAAATTATTTCCACAATTCCGTGATTTTTTTTTATTCCGTTCTTTCTTTTTTATTTAATGTTTTGCATTACATTGATATTTAATAATTTAAAATATGAATAATTAAATATTATGAGCATAAGGGTTATCAACAGTAAAAAATATTTAATTCCATCATTTTTAAATGGTCATCAGATTTTTAAGAAAACAATTATCGGGGTGTTTTCACCTACATTTTTGCAGCTGAGGGATTGAAAATCCGATATAATTGCAATCATTGCGCGTGACAAACCAATGTTCGTCACGCGAGTTCGATTATCTTTTAAAATTCATTTTCCATTGTCACGTTTCTTTTTCAAATGTATTTTTTTTATTGCTATGTTACGTACTAATTTGAAAAATATAAGTTATTTTACGCTGTGTGAAACATAAATAGAAAACCAAAAATCAAATCGTGTTTGAAATTATGTTACATTGTTTGATGATTAGAGAAAATTTTCGATAATTTTCTCCAGTACCAAAATTTATCAATGAATCAAAAAGATTGTTTTGAAATTATGTTTTTCAAATTATGTTTTGAAAACAACTGATTGTTACTAACCGTATGCTACCATCGCCGTGCGTAATGTAACGAATGATCATATTTTACACTAAATCTTACACTCGATTACATTCATTTATTACAATCATTACGCACGACGATGGTGGCGGCAGATTGCATTCGATTATTGAAGATTGTCCTAACGTTTACATTTTACTCTCTTTATACCGTATCCCAACCTACCGACTCTAGCGTCCGAAGATTCAAAATCCGGGTTCAAAATCCCGCGAAGCAGGATGCCTATTTTTTATCCGGGCCTTGGTAGCAAAATTATAAATCCTCACATCCCTATTTTAAACCATAAAATACTTGTTGCAGATCAAAACTAGCAGTCCTGAACAACAGACATGCCTACTTCCTGCTAGTTGACAACGGTTCCGTCGGACGGTATGGCGCAGAGATCGTGCTGCGGCGCAAGCTTGAGAAATACATTGCTGCACAGAAGTTACACCCATGTGAGTTTCTTTATACTATAGACCAGTATTTCCCAAATTATGGGTCGCGACTCCGCTGGTGGATCGCGAGCGAATATTGGGTGGGCCCCGAAAAAAAAGAATTGAATCTAATTTTAAGTATACTGTTCTGATTTATCTTACTTGTACATATTAAAAATTTCGATTATCACTGGATACTGGATATTTTCTTATTTTCTTAATTGTACATCCTTCGCATAACTACGCTACGTAAGTGTAAACATACTGCAGCAGCGACACAATGCTATTTTCATGTAAGGCGTAGGGTGTTCCCTACTTTGTTATTTTTTTTAGGTGAGTCGCGGTTCATATAACTTTGGGAATCACTGCTATAGACAGAAAGTGGCAGACGAGTTGACAGCCCACCCGGTAGTAAGTAGATACTGTCACTCACGGACAACCGTGATGCATGCTGTAGACAATAAAACGAAAAATTTTGCTTTTGAGCGACATAAATGTATGGGTGAAGTTCACTAGTAATAAAAGTCAACCGTTAGTTCCACCCGAGACTACTGTTAATTAGCGATTGTTAAAAAATTAAAAAAAATGTTCGCCACCCTCATCAAGTCGTCATGCACTTCTGTCCATTTATTATAAAAATAAGACAGTTAGCGCCATCTATTGGTCGTTATCGAGTGTAAACATTTAGTAAACAAAAAAGTAAACATGATAAAGTTTTAATAAAATTATGACAATTATGTAAAATTTAAAGAACGCTAATGTGTGATAGGCTGATAACAAACAAAGGAGAATCCCTACGAAAGTATGGAGCTCAGGCCCCCTTTCGGAAATTAATTCGTAGTGTTATATTTTTCATATGTAGCACTATTTGCTGAACTCACTCTAAGTAAATATTGTTTGAATCCAATGTAGGCTTACGCAGAAAATTCTATGGAAATTAACAATTTTTAAATTAGTTTTTCTCGTTTTGACAGCATCAAAGCATTTACGAAGTGTGTTGTGTAATAAGAAAAATCGTATTTAAATATTGTCAGAATTATCACATCAGCAAGATATAATTCAATATCTATAAAACTAAAAAAACAATATTTAATAAGGTTGGATTTCGATTGATACATTTTGTGTTATAAGTTCTTTCTCAATTGTCCCTTTTGATCAATTATAATTTCTTGTTCTTAGTGTGTGTTAGTTTAGATGTGTGTGAATGTGTTACTTTGGTTACACTGGTTTTCATACAAAATAAGTCATCATACTTCTTCTACCTACTTATATTCTCTGTTCTGTGATTATACCCTTAAATACTTATATCACCAAGTAGCGAAATAACATTTATGGAATGCACTATATCACAACAAAGTGATATTAACAATATTTAGCCATTTTATGTCACAAATAAGTGACAATAAATTCATTGTGATAACTTGTTCGTTGCAACGCTCACAGTTATAATATAACTCAATTATAATCGTAACACTAAATTGTCACGTGTGAAGCCATGACTTATCGCAAATTTCAGTATAACTGCACCAAATTTTGTGTCTGCATAACGTTTTACATACCTATGTAACTTTTATGGGTCCAATTTTACTAAGTTTAGGTATATAAGTATCCAATAATGCCAATGTTATCTAGAAAAGAGGGAAATAATGCAAAGAAAAAAAGGAGTTTAGAATTTGACAAATCACTGAAGGTTCTACATTGGTAGAAATTGCTATATACTTGTGTATCTATTATTTATATATACTTACCCGTAGACACACTATTTTATTGACATAGGTACCGTACCGTATTTTGCTCAGTCAAATCTCCACGCTTGATCTTATTGTAACCCAGTTCCTCGTCAGCAAACAAGAATGAAAACAAATCATAATACCACAGATGTGGCGCGTATATCTCATCCGGATCGCTCGCTTTCAACCGACTGTCGATCACTCTTTTATGTTCGCGCCGAACACACGCTCGGAGACTCTCGATTTTTCTCAATACGTGCACTCTCGTCACTGCCGGTTCAAACTCTTGCACTAATTCAGTCAACTTTGAGATCGCTTCATGACGTTTCTGCTTGTGTTTGTAGGATATACTTGTACGGTTCCATAGACAAGGGAGATCTTTGTACATGTTGATGAATCTTTTTAGCAGTTTGCGCGGGAAAACGAACGTAGTCTCCATTTTGCGGAGCGTTCGACAAGCGGCGCGTCGCGCAGGTCACTGAACGTGTTGGATTGCGGGACTGCGCTCGATACCCGTCCCCGCGCTGACCTCCTTCAGCCCCTCTGGCGTCCAATGCTAATGTGTGATTGCCAACAAATTTGTCGTTCATGCTATTAACTTCACGCTCCATTCTGCTCGCTATAATTCCTCTACGGTCATTGTATTATTGATCGAATAACATGCAGTGCATTGCTTAATTTTACTGCCCACTCTTTACACTATCGTGGTTTTAAACTAGCATTGCATTACGGATAACACAATCTCTAATCTGTTTATGTATTTAAACTTCTAATCAGTCCCTGCATGTATGTATAAAATCCAATTATCTTTTTACAAAAGGCATGGAATTTTTGCGTACTCGTACGTTTCTTTGATCCGACACTTATTTCGACTTTTTGACGAACACATTAAATTCTTTCTCTTTAATGAAATACGTAAGAACCTTTTGCTCAAAGGAAACTTAAAAAAATGAGCGGAACTCTCAATTATTTTCCGCCAAAAAACTGTCGTTTACAAGATATCCCTTCTCGAAAGGTCTCGTAAAGATATTTCGTTGACCTCGCTTTATATTCTGATAAAGATCGGATATCGGCATAATCTTGAATTAATGTCCCATCAACATAATACGTTTTTACAATGAATAAAACATTTGAGAGTTTACACGGATAATTCAAATTCAAATTATTTATTTGCTGAACGAATGATTTTATACAGATGGTAATGTGATCTTGGCCTCCATTCATACTCCCGGTGTGTCGGTGTGCAAAAATATTTATAAAGATTAAGATTAATTCATCCATGTCATATACAAAGCTACAATTCAATTCATTACAGTTCATGTATGTCAGTTAATACACATCCAAGTCAAATAATAATGAATTACATACAGCTTACCCGTAAACACACGTAAATGTAAACAATATTTATCGACCGATTGGCAGAGCTAGTAGTAACCCTGCTTGCAGTGCAAAAGGTCCCGGGTTCGATTGTTAAAAGACAAATGTATGTTCGGGGGTCTGGGTGCGTGTTTGTGTTTGTATGTGTCTCTGGACCCACGATACAGGGAATCTTAGGGTGGGCCAACGAGTGTGGCGTCATTTATTAAAAAAAAAAATTAAATACACTTCAACACAGAAAAATTAGCAATAAGAAACATTAGCAATTCCTAACGCAAATATTCATATTTTCAGATCAATTGTGTTTGTCACAATTCGAAACTTTAATTCGCCTTTTATCTTTAAAAGACTCCTATCTTCGCTGAAGTATTTAATTTTTTACCTTATTTCAAACTTGGTTGATCTGAGTTTCAAACCAACTAGATTCTAGATATATTTAAAACCCTAATCAAAAGTTCTGATAAAGATTATTTTCATAATAGCCCTCTAGTCTCCTGAAATGAATAATATTACGATTTGTTACCGGGAACATCATCCATCAATTATAATATGATCTATGAATGAATTAATTTGGTAGCCTATCTTTATTCGATAATTGGACCTTCAACAATCAAGATAAATATCTACAAATATTAGTTGAAAGTAAAATTTATAAGACGCGAGTCATATATGTATCTCTTAAAGCATTTTGGTTGATCAACGCTTAAAACTTTCGCCGAATAAGACTAGCTGAAAATCTTTAGAAAGTTTCACGCGTACACTTTACCGATTAGGAAATGAACGTAATCGAGGACCGACCGAATACGTAAAATTGAAACAAATCTGCACTAAAGATAAATCTCAATATTAATATTTATTTTTGAGTTTGTTAGTATAAGTAACAAATATTATATGGTTATTGGTTACCCACAATACAGAGAATACTAATATACGAACCAGATTTGGTATGTTAAGTGCAAACACGTGTAAAAATTCAAATAAATTGGTTAATAAATGAAAATCATTATAATAATTCTCGGAGCGATAACCGATCGGATAGATTAGTGGTGGGGATAGCTGGAGGCCATGTATCAAGAAGCGTAGTGTTAGACGTGTGTGACCACGTAGACCGATGCCGAAGACGTTGGCCGGCGATGGTTGAATGAGAAGAGCCGAAGATCGTATATGGTGGCGAGCTCCGAGAGATTCCTATATCCAGCAGTAGAGATATGAAGCCTGAGGGCATGGTTTTCATTATAGTACGAAAACGCCAGACGAGCATACACTCCACCTGCTGGTGAGTGGCTACTGTCACCCATGGGCACCCGCGGTACATGCCAACATCAGTCAAGCAAACAGTCAAACACTCGCACGCCCCCGGATGCGCTGCCTACCTATTGAGATGAAGGAATTGATATGGGAAAATGGGGAGGGATAGGATTGTATGGGAATGGTTTCTGGCATGTCTCACTACCGAAACACATACGTAAATAGTCATTAGTTATGGAATTGTCAGTGATTGCAGATATGACAAAACGAAAACGTTCTCCCTAAAACTTTCTGCAAACTTTCTGGCCCTCGCCGCGTTTTTCCTTGCCAAAGATGAAAGATATACTTACGAGAATATTCTGGAACTTTGGAGCACTTTCCAGTCTTATCGCTTGGCAAACGGACGCAAAAAATAAAGTTACAAAGTATTTAAAGTTTGATAAATTTTAGTTTGGATGAAGCTGTTCTTTTTATGGAGGAATGTTTCGTCTGGTTCAAACTTTCGAGACTCTATTACCTTTAAGTTTTTGAGGAGTAAGTGTTTTACATAGCACATGAACGATAACTAATAGTGAAAAACATAATGAATGAGCCAAGTAAGTTTCTTTATTAGAGAGACGTGATGGAACTTTAGAATATCACCGTCCCATTTGTTCCCGAGGGTGTTGTAAAAGCCAATTAAGGGATAACAAAACCTCTACCACAAGCCCCGATGGACTCGCCCTACACCAGTAAACCAGTGTGGCGTTTTAAGGCCATACATCTCTCAAATACAGCAAAATGTACATGACCTCCTCTTGTGTCCAACAGAGATCGATTCAAAAGTCTGGTGTCGGTGTGGTTTCATTATAGACAAGCATATAGTTCACCTGATGGTAAATTGATATTGTCATCAATGGACATCGAACCTTGCCATGCCCCTGGAATGTTTGTATTTTATATCAACTGTCATGCATGACCCAACTCACGACATAACTATCCAATTTAGACAGTCAAAGGGCATCGAGTATACGAAAGTAGCTTCAGCTCTAATGAGAATGTAAAAATATTACTTTTGATTTGTCAGAACAAATCCCAAAAAAGGTAGCCGACTCGTAATCTCATCGGATTGAGTGTCCTAGCTCTCCGTCCTAAAATAATACTGATTTAATACTCCTTAATGATATCAAAATCTTTGTAAAGACCAAATTTGGCTTTAACAAAGTCTTTTAGTAATACCTCCCCGTCTTCCAACTCTGCAACATGGCGACGACAGCTTACTTTAATGTTATTACAGAAAATTTCATTTCCACTGTATATTCCCTCCTGGATAGTGTATGAATGTCTATTATTTGTGTCCTTTGGGAAGATAAAAAGGGCGTTTTGATGTACACAGTGTTCATGAGACTATGAATAGCGAGCGGTATGATATGCTTTGGGCGTGGGTCATTTCATTTTGAGCAAATCAAATGAATTCCTTCGGCACTCCTGAACTGATAACATTTTTTTATTCACTTTTAATTATAAGATAATCTTAACTTTCTAATCTTAGCAGAGCGATGGAAGCCTAGGAGAGCGGTGATAGCCCTAGGCTATCTATACTAGACTTATATCCGTGTGGTAGTGAGTTCAAATCCTCGGCCCGTATCACTGAACTTCTACTTAATTACGTATGTTTTAAAAAAAAATTGTCACTATCTCGGCAGAGAGCGAAATAATCGTGAGAAAGTTCACGTGCTCGAGAAAAGAAATCTGGAGTGTGTGTGAAGGAGTATCTTAAGTTGGTAGATACCAATCTCTACTGAGCCCATGTGGTGGATTATGGCCCGAAACACCACTAGGGTAGGGTAGGGTAGGAATTCACTAGGGTAGGCCTGTGCCCTGGAGTGGGATGTTTTCACTGATATCATCTCTAATAGTTCCCGAACTAATAATTCATTGAATCCTGACGAATGAAACCGCGATGGTGAATACAACGTACAGGGTAAGTATTTACGTTCCGTAGATGTTACATCCTATAGGCTACTTTGCTATGTTACATCCGTCCACTGCAACGCATCAACGTTGATGGCGAATGCATCACTCACCTTCGATTTGCCGACGATATCGTGGTCATGGCAGAATCGCTGGAGGATCTTAGCACAATGCTCGGAGACCTCAATCGAGTTTCCCAACAGGTGGGCCTTAAAATGAACATGGACAAGACGAAAATCATGTCGAATGTCCATGTCGTGCCCACCCCAGTTTCAGTCGGGAGCTCGATTCTCGAAGTTGTTGACGAGTACGTCTACCTAGGCCAAACGGTCAGTGCTTGAAGACGAAGGTCTTCGACCAGTGTGTGTTGCCAGTGATGACCTACGGCACCGAGACATGGTCTCTGACTATGGGCCTCATAAATAAGCTCACTGTCGCACAGCGAGCTATGGAGAGGGCTATGCTCGGGGTTTCCCTACGTGATCGAATCAGGAATGAGGAGATCCGTAGACGAACTAAAGTCACCGACATAGCCTCTCGGGTTAGCAAGCTGAAGTGGCAGTGGGCAGGGCACATAGCTCGAAGAACCGATGGCCGATGGGGCAGACGGGTTCTCGAATGGAGACCACGTACCGGCGGACGAAGCCGAGGACGTCCATCTGCTAGATGGACAGACGACCTCATAAAGGTTGCGGGCACCCGCTGGATGCAGGTCGCTGCCGATAGGTCTAAATGGCGGACAATGGGGGAGGCCTATGTCCAGCAGTGGACGTCCAAGGGCTGAGAAGAAGAAGATGTTACATCGGTCTCTATACAAATGAACTCAATGGGTCAAGAGCGGTTTGGCTCAACAGGACCATTAACACAAGAGAATAATTGAAGTTTGAGAAGTTAAGTAGGTTTTATATTTATTTTATTTTGGGAAACAGACAACATTTAATGACAAACGACTAAAGTTTCCGTTTTTAAACAAGTGGTGAAATTATGTGAAATATGATATGTAAGTGTAATTCTTGACAAGAAATATAATTACAGACTGTGTAAAATTAGTCGGTCAATAAAAATAAAATAAAAATCTACATTTCATATAATACCGCGAACCTGTAGGCTGTGTAACGAACTGTCTCAAGAGGTCTTTCCATTAAGCTACGATATGGGGTTCTTCAAGAGAGCTGTGAATAGGATTTTGCAAGGTCGGCGGCGCGCCCGCATACCCCCTGGTATTGCAGGTGTCCATGGGCGGCGGTAACACTTACCATTACGTGGGACCGCTTGCTCGTCCGCACACTAGTCTATAAAAAAAAATTATTCACACAATTTTATGTTTTCTAGATGTTTTCACAACATCTTAGTAATTCTATTAAGAGTAATGAACT
This sequence comes from Sesia apiformis, assembly GCA_914767545.1. NCBI lineage: Eukaryota > Metazoa > Arthropoda > Insecta > Lepidoptera > Sesiidae > Sesia > Sesia apiformis. The sequence goes on from OU611964.1 coordinate 4,031,234, forward strand.
TTGACCTTCAGCTTAGTAGTTACAAGTTTAAATTTAGTTTTGTTTAAACTTTTAAAGCATTTTAGACGTCAACAATTGAATTTCCCACAACAATAATTGGAGTTGTTGAAAGTTTGATTTCATTTTGTTGTAATCCAAATATTGTGGTAGAAAAGTTAACGAAAGCCTGAAATGAGTAGATACCGCTAAAGTTTAATTTGTGTTTTATGAATAGTTTCTCTTATCATAATTAAGTCACAAGCCTTTTGATACAGAGTATTGTCCTTTAATTCGATTGTGCCTTCAACGTTTTCTGTCTGGGTGTGAAATTCTATACAATGGCATAATGAATTCATTTAGGTATATCGTAGCCGGTAAAAGTTCAAATTTCATTGAAGGAATTAATTAGTTCTTGCAACTCATGAGAACGGGTCTGACTTGAGAACGTGTTTGACTTGAGAACGTGTTTGACTTGAGAACGTGTCTGACTTGAGAACGTTCTCATGAGAACGTGTAGTGGTAAATGTCTGTACTAGGCATGTTTCGGATAGTAAAAAAACACTATTCGCGAATACGATGTCAAATACGATCCATGCACTTGTAAAATTAGTACTTAAGTATTTTTTAAATTGAAATATGTAGTTCATTTAGTTCATTTTAAAGTTTTTAAATGAACTTTGGTTCATATTTTTTTTTATGTGAACGCTCTTCACCTTAGTACTCGCGTATAGTTTTTATTATTCAAGTTTTCATTTAGAAAATGGCGAATCCATGTACGAACGCGAATGCTTGAAAATTGGGGAGCATGCGCCGAAAAGAATACGAACATAGAAATCTAAATAAGTAGATTTCTATGAATACGAGTATTTCTAAAATCCCTAGTCCTTTCGACAAACATGGCACCGCGAAGTACTATTGCTTTGTTTAATTTGTAACTTTTTAATCATTTGCTGGCTTAACTGTGATTTAAGGCACGTTAGATTTAAATATTATTATATATGCGATCCCTTGTGTGTGTAAAATAAAGTTTCTATATATCTATCTACATAGCAATCTCGCAATTTCATATAAGAGTTGATACCACGACTCCAGAGCCTCGTAAAATCTATTAATAGTGGACATACTCCCTGGCATATTTCTAAAAATATCTCCGAGAGTCGATACCAAAGCAACGGGACTCCGACATAGTGGGACATCATCCGCTTTAATAGCTATAAAAGAGATTTAAGAGGTCCGAGCTCTATTGTGTGCGATATTGAAAAAATGCCAACATAAACTGACGTCGGATGTGTGGTTCTGTCAGATAATAAATTATTTATTATGTTCGCGGCTTTTGCTAATAGAATCTGAACTTAAATTATGTAGGATTTTACCAATAATCGTTATTTTGCGGATTATATTTGGGTTTGTATCAAAATTAAAGGGCAATTTCATTATAAATTGATGACTCATTACTCATTATTTATCAATGGAAGAGGTCGTTTTAGTTATAAGGTCATATTTGTGTACCTACCTATGAAATAATTAATTATTATTATGTACCTATTAATTATTATTTATGGTACCTAAGAGCGCGTTATTTGTATATCTTGGTGTAAAATAAAAAGGGTTTACTTACTCCACGAAATTGAAAGTAGTTTTCGGCAAAAACGCAAGTCATAATTTTTATAATTATATAAAAACGCAATTTTATAAAATTTTATATTTTATAAAAACGCAATTATAATTTAGAATTAGATCATTCTATGACAAATAGGTACCTACTATCACATATTTTTAAAACAAACCATGTATACACTTATTACAGTATTTTATCAAAAGTAATCCTAAAGTATTTTATAAAAATTATAAATAGTTATCAGCCTCTTCAGATTTTTTGACATTCGTTTTTCACCGTCAAAATTATACTTTAGGATCATTCCATAGCAAACGCTACTACACTTATAACATTTAAAAGACACGCTATTGTTTATTCTGTAAGTAAACGATGTAGTCCAAAATATGCAAATATGAAAACAAAATCCAAATTTCTGATTTACTTTGAAAAAAGTAATGGTTATTTAAAATGAATGGAACTGCCCACAGTTGATTACTACAGCTTACTACAGTTTACTATTTTTTACTACAATTTGATCTGTCAAGCGCGTCTTAGTCCAACAGTAAGACATGAGGTGGTACTATTAAAGCCGTCCGACACCACACAGCCAAAGATAAAGGACACAGCCTTTCGATAGACATTTCGATAGCGATAGCGATATCGATAGCGATTTCGATAGACACAGGCACGGAACTCTGAAATTCCTTATACTTTTATTCATTCATTACGAATAAATGTATCGACAAGTTCACGTTTCTTAAAGGCCGACAAAACCGGTCATAGTCATAATTTTGAAAGATATTTGTCACACCTGTCTTTTCCTTTTGCTGTCTATCGTAAAATTTATTCAGGGGCCTTTTACGTGGTTTTTATTACCTTCTGTAGCCTCTGTAGGAAATAGGTCCTTAAGATTTAGTCTGCGAAAGTGTACAACTTGCTCAGTTAGAATCACGTAAAATTTTATCGTACGGTGCTACAGATTGGAGTTACCCTCCCTGGTCTGAAGTGTAATCGGGTCGTCAAAAGTATAAAGATCAATTAGATCGTCACGATTTTTATTTTGGCAGCATATCAGAATAATTCTGAAAGGTATATTCATATTAAGTTTATTTCTTTTAAACATTACTTTTATGTTTATTCATTTCTTATTCATTCATGAATAAGTATATTCAACGTGTCACTGAAATAATGTGGATGGGGAATGTATATAACTGGTTCAGGAAAGGGTGGGATGGAATGGGTAGAAAGTAGATACTATACCACCAGCCTGTCTCTCCACTGCTGGATATAGGCCTCTCCAACAGACCGCCACCACAAGGTCCACTGCTCTTCTCGTCCAACCACTAATGGCTGCTTTCTTCAAATCGTCTGTCCACCTGGGCGTAGGACGGCCCATGATACGTTTCCCGGCACTGAGTCTCCATTTGAACACTCGTCTCCTCCATCGGTTATCAGTCCTGCGGCATATATGGCCTAGTTAAGGAAAGTAAGCTATTTATTATTGGGCTGTATTTAAACGAACAGAAAGAAATACAGCAAATCGTGACCAACAATTTTTGAATAACTGTAATAAACAGTTTTTAATGACTAAGAATGTTAACACAAACTCGACTGGGGACTCCTATACCTTTACTGTCACCAGAGAACCTAACGCACCTTTAAATTTACTGCCATTGATTTGCTGCCACTTTCATTACCCATTATTATTGATATTATTACTAATTCTTATTTGAATGGTAAAATTGCGGTCTAATGATCTATATTCATTCATCCTGTATAAAATTTATTTGTTTTGTTCACGATTTATTTTCGCTACATACCTACTCTAGGTACTCGCTACTATAGTAGATAGTCGATTATAGATTAGAGGTAGATCAAAGAGAATTAGTTTCTAAGAAAATAAGCAAATCATTAAAAGTTATTACATTTTTATTTACCTTTAAAAATGAATTAAAATATGAAGTTCGCTGTCAGAACATTTTAAATGTAACGTTAAAAATTGCATATATATATCATGCACATATATACAAATAAATAAATACAAAAGAAGACGATTAAAGATCAACGGTCATAGGTTAAGAGAGAACTAGTCTGTAAAAATTTAAGGCCAAAAATTTAAAACAATTACGGCTCTTATTTCATTTGCAAAAATGAAATATGAATTTCGCTCTCAGTAAAACGTTTCAAAATGTATTATAAATTTCATAGACAAACATATTCCATTCCATAATATTCCATTCCATATGGAGCTATTCCATAATACAGCAACAAAATTTAAAAATCGGGTTAGCGACCGCGGCAGTTCACGTTTTTCTTTGACCTCGTACAATTAAAATGCCACGGAAATTTTCAGTGTACATAACCCTTTAAGGTGGTTTCAGACTACGCTATACTATTGTCCTGTATATTACAGTATATTAGGGACGTCATAAACTATAGGAAGATTTCATACAACACGCTATAATATGTTTAATGTTGCTTTATCGCTAGCTTCAGTTGACCGCAATTCACAATACAGATTGCACACAATGAATTTCGTACTCAATAGTCTTCATGAGTCTTGTGGAGAGCGCGGGACGAGGAAGCCGTGCGATATAGCACAGTGTATCGCTCAAATTTATAGTCAGTAATTTCGGTCATAGACATGAGGTCAGCCAAGACTGGACGGTAAAGAGATTTGTATGAAATCGTCGATCATTGACCACTTCACTAGACCTCTCATATTCAGGTTCAATAATGCGCTTTAGTATAGCTAAGTGTGAACGTTTTCATATGAAAAGTATGCTGAGCGATGTTGTTGTGCTACAAAAGATATATTATGCTATATAGCATAACGTAATCTGAAATCACCTTTATTCTTTCCTTTTATATTTTTCCAACCTATACATAGAAGTTGCTGTGTAAATGTTTAATATAAAAGCTTCCATAACGTTAAAAGGTCGCGGTAAAAAAGAACAATGGATGAAACTGAAATCCATTTAATAAACAAAATGGAAATGTTACTTGTATTCGCGGCACGTTCGGCTCCATTGATATTTCAATACTTTCCTTTCCTCTATTCGCATAAATTTAATGCTTTTAAAGTGACGTCACAATACAATGCCTTCCTCAATTGTACTGGCATTTTAAAGAAGACCAAAAAACCATAATCATGTAACCAGCTTTTTTATCATCCACTTCTGGCCATGGACCCCCTTATGATAACGCAAGATAATTAAGTTCAAAGTGGCCACTATGCACAAACGGCAATTTCATAGGTAATTCCCTAATACAATCATAAATCGTCATTGCATTGTCTGTCGTGGATATTGAGCACAGACGATTAAATATTCACTGTAGTAGGATTGTGAATGTTAGATGGACCAAATATTAACAAAATAAATTATACCTAACATTATCTATAGATTGATAGATAAGCTCTTTAGTGTACACCAATACATGTTGCAAAAAAGACAATTTAAGTAAGACACAAAAGTACAACGGGGGATCAATCCCTATGGGGATCAACCAAACAAGATAAATTCCCGCACAAAGCTTATAAATCGCTAAAAGCATTAAATCCCTTTGACAGCGTCACCCAAGAAAGCCGGTCTATTTTTGACCTGAGCCAAATACGATCGGATCCAACATTTATCCACCTTCCGTTAGTTTGCTTATCCACCTTATAGAGTTTGCTCGCGACTTCGCTAAGGATTTTTTAGGTTTTGTCACGTTGCCTTTCAAATCCTTTCGAAACTAATGAACTGATATTTCAGTTATTTCAAAAGATTATAATTTTCATGTACTTGTCATGAATATTAGCTCTAAATTCCTAATAAGTATTTATTATTGTTTTATCTTACCCCCTTTTGTGTTTCTCTATTACCCCAAAGGTTGATTGGTGGAGAATGGGAATTAGGTAGAGGAGAGTGCACGATACAATCCAACAGCCGCTGGGCGCACTCGAACCTTGAAATGTACTGCATTTCCCACTTTATCTCATTTTCCTAATGTACGTACGTGTTTCGGTAGTGAGTGAGATGTGCTAGAGCCCATTCCCATCCTATCCCTCCCCATTTTCCCAACCCTTTCTCCAAATCCATTCCTTAACCTCCAAAGGTAGGCAGCGCATGCGGGATCATGCCAACGTTTGTCATTTTGGACTAATGTTGGCATGTATCGCGGATGTCTATGGGCGACAGTATCGACTTACTATCAGGTGGAATGTATGTTCGTCTGCCGCCTTCGTCCATAGAAAACGCCATAAGGCATTAAGTCCGCCATTCGTACAATATTTATGTGCAATAAACGATGAATAAATAAAAAATACTACTATGTATTTTTTATTTATTTTTATTTATAACCTTTCAGATATACATACCCTACACGACTTTGAAAATAGCAACAAAGTTGGACCCGTAGTTTCAATGATTCCGATTACCTAACGCGTACAAAAAGACAAAGCATATTAGACAATCCTACCATCTGTCCAATACTTGATATAAGCCTCAGCCAAAGCTTATCACCACACACCATAAAAATGCCCTTTATCCATTTTACCTTTGCAATTACAATCTCAGGCATAAAGACCAGCCGCTACCGATGAAGTATTCGTACAATAGTCTATTAACTGCAGGGCCTCGCACCCCGCCCATCACGAGTTTGCGTGAATTTACGAGAGACCAGTGTATTATTTTTCAATTTATTTGCCACTTAATAAATTCTAATTCAAGTATTTCCATTACAGACACACACTCTTCGACCCCAGTCGTGTGCCTCGTTATAGAAGGCGGGACGAACACGGTGCGCGCGGTGTTGGAATACGTCACGGACACGCCACCGGTGCCCGTGGTGGTATGCGACGGCAGTGGTCGAGCGGCGGATCTCATAGCTTTTGTTCACAAGTAAGTATGATGAACTTGTAGTAACAAGAAGATTGTATGTACCAGTGTTTCCTAAAGCCTTTATTATGTACAATTATGGCGTAAACTTTCAACTCGCCATTTGATACAAAAAGCCACATTTACTTAGTGGCAATCTCGTCGAAGTTTCATACAACCAGTCTTTCTGTAAATTTTCCTTCATAATTCATAATATAATCGTCATAATCGTCTCTCGAAGAATCTGGTTACACCGCCTAAAATTGAGATGAGAGAACTATAAATATTCTGCGTACTTAGTTTAACTTATTCTTCTAGGGGTAATATATACGAATCAAACCATTTATGTTGCCAGAACATAGGTAAAGAAAATAATTTTATGATGTTACAATAAGTAGGTAAGTACGATATATCATTTATCCCATTATTGTTTTTCACCTCAATAGGCGTTCAAAAGTCAAGTTCACAATCCAATAATAAATAGGTACATTAATACATTTGACTTATTACACATAATGTTTTAATATCAATTACAAATTTTATGTCACTTTTCTATTTATAAATCATTTACATTGTAAAAATAGTTTCTTGAAATCCAGCGTATAATTTTACATTAGTGTATTGGTTACACAAGGCATAAGTATACTCGTGAGTATACACGCGAGTGGAGCGGTGAGCAAAGATAGAGTATAATTATAGATAGAGCTAGTAATGAGGGAGTAGAACTATGGGCAGTAACCCCAACACCTGGCGCATTCCATTAGCAAAACGACCCTACATAAATACCGAAGCAATTAACTGTTTTAAAGCATCAACGGTGAATCGTAGGGCGGTAGGGTTGCTTCGGTGATTCATGAGTCGTGAGTTATTTTCCTCATAAAGTTGAGAGGATACTCAAAGAGTACTTCGAAACTTTTACCTTTTACCTTAATAATGCTCAGTACACTACGAAACCACACGAAGTTTGCGAATCACACACGATGTTTTGAATAGTTTACGAAATATCTTGTGTTTGATTCATAAGTAATTGAAATAAAATAATGCATTGTTTCTTTATAACTCACATAACATATACTCGTAAGACCTATTACTATTGTTGTACCGGAAAGCAATTTAACACAATCCCAATAAAAAAAAATAAGCCCGTTAGAGAAATTAATGAAAGCTTATAAGTTAATTGCATGGTCGAATTAATGAATGATTGCAGTTGGAGGCCTGGAATATTAACCATAGACAATCAGAACTGGCAGAAGTCATAAACAAAGCAAAGCAGTTTATGAGACGCTGCTTGGATATTGGATGGTTTTTTAAATGTTCACTCACTCTAACCACTCTTGTGTCCCGCAGTGGGTCGTTATAGATTGATATATATATTGATCGAAATTGGTATTTTCATTTTATTGATATTTATTATTTACTAGCTGTTGCCCGCGACTTCGTTCGCGCGGAAAACGCTTGTACTAATTAAGAAACCATCGCGCGGGCGTGCTCACAACAACTCACTAAAGTCTCATCGTAATCGAATGAATGGTATAGGAACGTATACGGGACAAACAAAGAAACATTCATTTTTATATTATATAGATTTATAGCTAAAGTTATAGTCAATTACAGCAATTTGACGTGTGCTCATAGCTTAATCACAGAATAACTAATAGTGGCTTAATTTAATTTTAAAAATGCGTTGAATAACCCACGAATCTCGAAGCTGAGATTCCACAAATTTGTATTATCATTTATTTGCAAATTACTGATTTGCAAGTAAATTTTTTTGTTAAATGATGTTTTCCTCATCTACTAGTTAGTGAAGGGAAAAATCGCCCAACACTAGTTATAAAGAGTGTGTTGCAAGGGCGGTGCCGAATGCAGACGATATAAAACAATCTATATTAATATTTAAAAGTGTGAACCTGCAATTACGGCCGTTAAATTACACGGCACTATATTGATAAAAAGGGGGCGTGCCGACCTTTTTCATTTTGGAATGATGTTGGCATGTATCGCGGATGTCTATGGACGACAGTATCCACTTACCACCAGGTGGACTGTATGCTCGTCTGCCGCCTTCGTGCATAAAAAAATAATAGCTTCGGACTTAGACTACTACTGCCAACATCATTTATTAAATGTTCGGTAACCTAAACCGTACAATTAGTGAATCCTAGAGATAGAAATAAGTTGTCTACCGATTAATTTCTATATCAATGTTCACTTCTTAATTGTTATCGGTCTAGCAGTAAAAAACATCTTTACGCGACACAATTTAATTTTACATTTGCATATAATAAGAGTAGGATTCCCTCGCTCAATATTTGCCAATATTCTGCGCGCACGATATTTCATCCTAAGTCCAATATTGGTTCGCTTGATGAACTATTTCGCGGCCGAGGCGGTAATTCTGAACATTTGTTTGTTTTAATTTAACTTGAAAACATTTCCGCCATCAGTCTAAGAAATTTCCTTTGGAGATGAACAGGGGAATTATGTGAAAATTATAATTTTGTCACTGTCATTCGAAGACAAATTAGGCTATTTGGCAGTGTCCCCGCGGGCTGTATGAAAAGTCAAGGATTTCAATTTCAGCCGGAAAACTTTTAAAGAGCTCTAGGTAGAATTCAGTATTTGTATAATATACACCGTGTCATTGAAATAACACAAAACATGAAACACGTCAACAGAAAATATATAAAACGAAAAAATAAATCAAAACTTACACTTACAAATATGTAGTTAGTTACATTTGTGTTGTTCTGTCTAGAAATTCGTAGCATTTGCAATGACCGAGCGCGTAGAATGGTACTATTAGAATAAAAGATGAATAAGTATTGAAAAAAAATACCTATTTTAAAAACAGATAGAATGGATTGTACTTTCGATAATGAACAACCTATTTCCAGTTTTTGCGGTATTTTAGCCACATGTTGTATATTATTTAAAGTGGGGTTTCCACCTGTCCCTATTTAATAGGGATGTCCCGATTAAATGGCTGTTCGAAGAAGTATTCTTTTTATGTCAACTGTACATGGACTTGACGTATCTGACTAATTATATAATTCAAATCGTCGGCCTGTACTTACGCATGGATTGTTTTACGATTTTAGTCTAAACTTGATATTTTCACAGAAGACCACCTTTAAATGTACTTCATCCCCCTTTCCTACCTACTTCTCCTACTTTATCCTATTTCCCCAATGTGCGTACGTGTTTCGTGTTCGTGATAGTGACAGCCTATCCCACTCCACTTTTTCAACCCTTTCTCCCAATCCATTCCTTAATCTCCCAAAAGTAGGCAAATCATTCGGGAGCGTGACAACGTTTGTCATTCTGGACCGTTGTTGACATGTATCGCGTATGTCTATGTACGACAGTGACCACTTACCTTCGGGTGGGACTGGATTCTCCAGTCTGTCACCTTTTTTCCATAAAAGGTATAAATCATTACCTTTCCGGACGAGCGAAAACCCCTTTTTTTTATAGAATATTCTGTGTAACTTTATCGGTGTTACGTATATTGATTTGACTACATATAAACGCTTTAAAATTAATTTTTAGATGACATGGCTTTAAACGCGCTTTAAGATAAAAATGACCGTAACATTTAAAACTTAGAGATGTTTTTAATAAATTGTTAATTGCTTGTTCTTAAAAGTATTGATTGATATGTCCCTTAAATCAGTTGAAATTTCCATCATTGCCTATAGTCATAGATTTAAGAATACATGTGATAAATATATTTGATACAAACACTTTAGGGCAGGCACTTTAGAGTCTAATAGTGTTATATGTTCAGTAGCTCTCGAATTCTTTAATTCATGTGTGTTTTGAAAATACAACTTTCTTATTACATAGTGCTTAAGTTTTAAATTTGACTTTTTAATTAACATCCTAGAGCGCAGGAATCCAGTGAAATGCAACTCCGCTTTTGAATTCATATATTCTACCTTCTAACACAAATTAGGTACAAATGGTCTGGCACAAGAATCAAATATAATTTCTTAGTTTTATAATCTTATTTCTAACAATTTTATAACTGTCGACAATCATATCTCTTTTTTCTTTTTTTGACAGTCAAACATCGGAATTCCGCCTCAATTCAGTTTTGTCATAACAAAATATAATCTAATAATTATTTTTCACAGATATTATAACAAAACATTTCAATGGAAACCTTTTTTATATAAATATCTTACAGTCGTCCACCCTGACTCGTGTAATGCCCTCATACACGCAATTACACTCTATCTTACATTTGGTCGTCCGCAAATTAAACGAAGAATCAACATCATTATAGTTAATGATGATGTTTAAATAAATAACCATTTAAATTGATCAGTAATTATTAGACTTTAAACTTTGAAAACGTCTGTCTCCTTTAAACCCATCTGTCTATTCTTATCTATTTTAGAACTAAATTATAGCATCCAATACGTTTATCATTTCACTTTATGGTATCTATTATAAAAGCAAATGGCTTTTAAATAAGAAAGGCTTTTTTAAAGGCGTCATCTAATGCTTTTCTTTTTTATATTTCTTTTTCCTTCAAATGGCAGCGTTTTTACTGCTATCCTCTCAAGTAAATACTCAAAAGTAAATACTCGTGTTCTCATTATACAAAATACTCATGATATTCAAAGTCTTTTTGTAATCTCGTGTAAATGGCTCGAAAGTAAGTTAATAATCTCATTTAAATTTAGACCTTTTTCCATTTAAATATATAGGTACGAAGCATTAGTTTTATTTAAAACTGTTTTAAACGAATTCCTTTTAAGATATTCTAATGTAAGTATTTAACATCTTTCTTTTGATTTATTAAGAATATTAAGAAATACGTCTGAATTAAAATGCTCTTTTCAAACTGGTTCGTCCATTGGGATCCCCCAACAAAATCCCCCGGGGAACTGTCTGCACTCACCGGTTCGTCAGAATCCCCCAGGGGATCGATGGACACTCGGCGGTTCATCGGGATCCCCAAGATACGATTTGACATAGTTTAGTTTACTTTTTTGGTGCAATTTTTTAATTTTATAAGTACATGTCTAAGAACTTATAATATTTTCTAAACCTAATCCATATACACTTAAAAAAAAATCTACGTAGATCCCCGTCTTGGGAGATCCTGATTAATCGGTGAGTGTAGACCCATTCATTTTTCTGTATTCATTTTGTAGTAATCTACGAGAATAGTAAATCGGAATTAGTCTACCTATTTGCAAGTTTCAACGAAATCGATTCAGCCGTTTAAATATGATTGAGTAACAAATTTTCGCAAATTTTTGGCTTTAAATACTTTGTTCAGATTTAATTGCTGTAAGATATATTTACGTATACGTTCGACTTCAATGTAATAAGTTTTTTTGTATGATACGAGAATATTGATTATTTTAAAAAAAGTGACTAGGTTAATATAAAAACTACGTACAAAATAATTATTGCAATTAACCTACCAAATGAACACACAAATTAGTATACATAATGATAGGGTGTTTTCTTTCCCAGTTGTTATACCGACGATCCGTCTTGTACTCCAAAGCAATTTAAATTTATTTAAGCAAAAACAGCGAAAACAGAGTTCAGACGGACAAGTAGAAGAATAGCAGCATACAAAAAGATAACACTATTATAATATAACATACTGGAAGATAACACACTGGAAAAAAGTGTCATTACAGGCTAGGCTAAAGTTATGCATAGACAAGTAGTAAAAACATGATACTGAGACAGAGTCCAAGATAGAAAGATCTGCGAATCTCGAAGATATAATAATACTAAGCGCACTCTTCAAGTGACAAGTCTACTAACTTCCTCATCATCATCATCATAATCAGTCCACTGCTGAACTAGGGCCTCTTTCTGTGCACTCTATCCTTTTCTGTTGGTCGCCCGCTGCATTCACCTCGTTTCCACCGCCGTGGCGACATCATCGCGCCAACGAGCCATAGGTCAGCCCACCCTTCTCCGGCCAATCCACAGTCGCCATTCCAGAAGCTTACGGCTCCAACGCCCGTCCTCTCAACGACATACGTGACCTGTCCATTACCACTTAAACATAGCGATCTTCCGAGCAATGTCAGTCAATTCTGTTCGTCTCCTGATCTTACTATTAGGCACCAACCTACCTGAGGCAATTCTAAGTGCAATTACTTTAAACTATCATTTGAGAGCACGTAAGAATTAAATAGTAGACAAATGTCCTGCGTATGCCCCCGGATGCCCTGCCTACCTTTGCAGATACTTATATGTTCCTACATGGATTTAGAGAAAGGGTTGTGAAAATGGGGAGGGATAGGATGGGAATGGCCTCTGGCACATCTCACTTACTACCGAAACACGTACGTACATTAGGGAAATAAGATAAAGTTGGAAATGCAGTACATTTCAAGGTAGTCTTCTGTGAGAGAGGGGTAACGTGGCCAGTCGAGTGTGCGGCTGTTGAATTGCAGCGTGCACTCCCCCCTCATAAAGGTCTTTTCGTTTTAAAAGTTTTCCAAACCTATACTTATGCGAACTTTTTAACGGCTTGTCTAGTTTAAAAAACCTCCTTGTTCCAGATACGCATCAGAGAGTGGAGAGCAAACGGTTCTTGAATCTATGCGGGATTACCTGATCGGCACCATCCAGAAAACTTTCGAAGTTGGGTTGCAGCAGGCGGAGTGTTTATACAGCGAGTTGTTGCAGTGCACCAGAAAGAAGAACTTGGTGAGTTCTTTGTTTTACTATCACCTCTTATGCAAATTACTTTGTGCAGTAATCATGAAATCGAATGAAGTACGCGGAATTACTATCAATTACTATACGCAGAATTCACTATTTCTTGCTTTAGACTTCGAAACGCATATTTATATTAAGCTTCGCAAGGACTCCGGAATCCCTGAAAACGAAAATTAAACAATGAAGGTTAAAACATTTAATAAATTGGAGAGTGGTATAGTCCTTTCATCTCACGAAGGCGAATTACGTTTAGTAGGTGTTGTGCTCGTACATGTCCATTGTTTTAGTATGCGTAAACTTGAGAACGCTCAGTTAGGTTCCCGACGCCGCGGCGCACACTGAAACGATGTATATAAAGCACAACCACTACTAAGCGGGATATTCATCCCATCTCACCTACGAAGTAAGTATCAGGTCACGTAGTCAGCAACTGTATCAGGGGGTCTACTCTGATTTTATGCTTCCGATGTTTCGGGCCCGACCGAAGTTTGAACGAACGAAGTGCTATAATACCCTACAATTACTCTGACTTTCCTTTGTTCGGAGTTCTCTATATCGTGTATTACTAATTATTTGAAAGTTGATATATTGTTATCATGAATTTTGACGTTTGACCCCCAAATATCTCCTGCCAAAATCTATATTTCAATAGTTCTCTCGTGCGATCTGAGTAGTGTCAAATGTTAAATTAATTTCGTTCGGTCCAATATAGCGCAGTAAACGTTTTCGTGGTAGGAATCCATCGAAATATTGGCTGAAAGTTCGTTTTTCGTGTTTTCGGAGTACATCCCCAGGCTCGTTAGTCCGCAATTTCAATATCAGAGAACCCATTTTACGGTTGTTTCACATTTTACACACGTGAAATGTGTGACGAATTGATGAGATTTTTCGCTTCACATATTCCACAGCTCGGACGATTACAGATTTGACGTCTTTGCGATTTTCTTTAAAGGACAGATTATTATGAACATGATGATTTTAGTGGGAAAAATACACGAATTTGTATATTGATTCAGATTAAATATTAACATAACTTATTATTAAGACTACAAGTTCTCTAAATGTTTTCTATGGCATAGCGGTACAGAATACGTACTCGTATATTAAAATATACAACATTAATTGTCTTATTCAAGTCTTAGAACTTATTCAAGTCTGGCCAGGTGGACCGACCCATCTGGTCGGAGGCGTCGCCCACTGCACTTCCTGGTACATGACCTCCATTCAACGACTCGTCTACTCCATTGGTTATTAGTCTTCCGAGCAAAAAAACTCCGAGCATAGCTCTCTCCAAAGTTCAAAGTTGAACTTTTGGATGAGCAATTACGATAGATAATATAAATTATGTATATGTTACCATTTTCAAAATATGTAGTCGTATTATTATTTATAAGTAAGGTATCTTTCAATGGAATCTGGCAATAATGTAAACAAATATTTTTTTGTACATTGACACTTGGTTGTCTATGTTCATAGTGATGTACCTATGCTGATGTCAAAGTGAGTGATCGAGCATTGATCATTGAGATATAGTTCACTGTTCACTGCTTCACCCTAAGTATTTTAATTAGTCTAAAATAGTTATTAAGCAAATCAAATCAAGGTAGAACCTATTATTCTAGAAAAATCGATCGATACACACGTATCGATTTTTTTCTGTGACATCAGGTTTCACTTTTGTCCAAATGTTTAATGGGAATGTCTAAAATAACCATCGCACAACCATGTTACACGATCATGATACATTATTATACAAAGAATTATTACGGCCTAATATGCATTAACATACGTTGTAATATTTTAGGCTTTTAATACAGAAATGAAATTAATAAAAGGGCTTGTACAATATTTCAAAACTTAGGGCAAGGCTCTTTAAAAAAAAGTACTTAATTAAATTCTTTTAGAAAATTTAATCAATTCAATTAATTGTTAAATAAGCTTCAGGGCCATGGCACCTGCGCGGTCTTGTGGCAGCCTGACGGCGCGCCGCGCGTCACTCGCTTGTGTCAGAGTCATCATCACTCGATGTGTCACCGGTCACAGTTATTATAAAAGGCTTTGTTACAGCGTCGCTAGCCACATCCATAATTCCGTCTAATGTTTTCATCTGTTCCTCTTCCTTTTGAACGTGACCGACGCATTTAGCCCATTGTTCAGCCTCGACTTCTGCCATTTTAAATGATTTGTTTTTCTTCCTACATAGGACTTTACCTGTGCCCAAATGAGTTCAATCGGGTTAAGCGTACAGTGATATGGAGGAAGGCGCAGCACAGTTATTCCTTTCGATGGGGCGAGATCGTCGACATATTTTGTTTTATAACTTTCTTTATCGAATTTTGTGAGCAACTGTGCTTTTATTTCGTTTGTTTCAAAAGCTATATCTTTGCTACGTAGCCATTCTTGTATAGCGTCCTTCCTCCAGCTCATATTAGGCACATGTTCGAGTTGGCGAGAATGGTAAGGGGCATTATCCATGACAATTACAGACCCCGGGTGAATTTTGTCCAAAATTTTTTGAAACCTGAAATAAAAGGATAACAAATTATGGCAAGCATATGATTAACTACGAAGGAGCACAACTATATAACAAGTTACCTTCAGATCTTAAAAAAAATGATTAATGTAACCTCAAACTAGCCCAATATATTAATAATTAACAACATTATTAATCAACAAAATTCAATATTGAAATGTTTTCTTTTTCTTTTCTTTTTTAAACTTAATTGCTCGTTATTCTCACAGTAACAAAACAGTTTTAAGGCTTATCATTGTTCAAAATTATGAGCATCCATTTCCCCGTGATAGTCCCCATCCGACTTCTTCGCTTCAAATATCCATTCCCCATCTTCGAGAAATCCATCCTCGTTTCCTATGTGGGTGATAATGAGCCTCTTCCCTTTCTGAGGATTTTTAAGCCCACTTGAGAGGCCTCTCAAAAATGACTGTCTGCTACTTTTAATATCATTGTCCATCCAGACATAATTGCAGCTGTGCCCTAGTTAGAACAAAAAAGAAATTCTAATTTACAAATATAAACATTAGAATAATGCATTGAAATTAAGCAATATAACAAGTCTATAAAAATAGGTAACTCAAAACATTTTATTTTAAATATGATTTTATTTTCGCAACTCATGGGACACTAAACGCACTTAAAAAAATAATAACCCTCATTAAGCCATGTTTCATCCAAATAATAGATTTTTTTATTCTGCTTTCTGTAATCAGCTATCTTCATTAGATAGTTCACGCGCCAGACTTGTAAGTCGGGTCTCTCCAGTAAAATACTTTTTCTAGATCGTTTTGAATATGAAAAATTCAACTTCTTCAATATTCTATACATAGTTGTATAGGAAAATGTAGGTAGACTGTCGTCCTCATTGACTGCCGTCATAATTTTTTCAATTGCCTACAAAAGTAAAGTTGATGAACTTTTCTACGTATTTCAGATAAAGTAAATTCATCTAAATTTGCGATTATTGCTCGATTTGAAGGTCTCTCCTAGAAAGTGAGTTAGTTAATCAAAAACAAACAATAACGTAACTTGATAAGTAAAATGAATTAAAGATGTTTTTATATTTAATACAAAAATTAGGTCATTAAATCTCACACGGCAGGTAATTTAAAGAGGTTATAAATACCTTTGGCTGTGGTATTTCTTGAGTTTCTCCATAATGTTTCATAACATCTCGTACATGCTGAGACACCTCCATAATTTCTGAAGTTATTTTATATAACTCCATTTTGGATGGGTATGTAGGAGAGGATTTTTCTAAATAATTATAAATATTCACTATATTTTTTTTTCTCTCATGGTTAGGTGTATTTTTCGTTTTTTGGCGGGCGGACGAATACCCGATCCTGATGTACTGGGTTGCGGCTCACTCATTATAATAACCTAAAAATACCAAGTAATAATTTTACACTTTCTGTATATTATTCTCGGATTTATTCATAGCATCTCTAAGTGATTCTGTGAATCTGTTTATAACGTTTTAAAAGAATTAAAAAACATTGTTACGTTCTGATTGTTCCTTGAGAAAGAAATCCAATCGTAAGCAAAAACAAAGTCCGTGATTTCACGCAGAAGTCGTCGTTCCAAGAATAAGTCCAACCAAATCGCAAAGCAAACCAAAAACCAAAAAACAAAAAGCAGTCGTCGATAATTAAAGAAAACAGAAAAAACGTACAGAACTCGGAACAATACCCACTCACATTCAGGGCAGTGAACAAACGTTTTTTTTACATTTACCGTTTATGGCTCTGGATACAAGACTCTTTTTGCTTTTAAAAAATCACGCAATCTGCAACTTCGAATTTAGCCATCATTATTAAGGTTTATTTTATTTATAACTGACTCAGTGATTCCAATTATTAAATCATTTTAAAATCAATTAGTGAGTAAAAACGATGAACAACGCTAACTTTCCAAAGACAAACAGACTTTGATGAGTAAAATAATATTATGACAGTTTTTCAAATTATTGAAATTTTCGTCTTACGAGTATTTTTATTAAAATAACTATCCTAAAGAAGTTATTTGGTGTCGCAATTATTGTAAGAACAATGTATGGTTAATTGAAATGTGAATATGATCAGGATTGTTATTTAAATGTAAGTAACTACGGAGTAATCGTGTTTAATTGGTTTGTTTACATTATTGCCGGATTCCATTGAACGGGACTTTATATGTATATATCATTAATAACAAACAAAATGATCAGACCTATTTTTGGTAGTAAATATATGCTTACTATAGTAAATAAACCAGACATAACAAGATAAATTTGCTTGATTGCTTGACATTAAATCTCTTTGAATGAAAGGTTTTATGAGACGGTACACTCAACTTCCACCATAAAGGTATTCGCCGGAAACTGGAGCTTGCTAGCCATTCACGACTTATTACGATCAGCTACATTACTTCGTTTTTTGTTCACGTTCTTTGCAACAGTATAATTAAAATGAAAAGTGAAGTATTTCAGAAATTAAGGACTCTGCAATGTTCCCTGAGAGTATAATTAAACAAAGAATTGTTATTAATGGCTCTGCAATGTTCCCTGAGAGTATAATTAAACAAAGAATTGTTATTAAGGCCCCTGCAATGTACTCTGAGAACATAATTAAACAAAGAATTGTTATTAAGGGCTCTGCAATGTTCCCTGAGAGTATAATTAAACAAAGAATTGTTATTAATGGCTCTGCAATGTTCCCTGAGAGTATAATTAAACAAAGAATTGTTATTAAGGCCCCTGCAATGTACCCTGAGAATATAATTAAACAAAGAATTGTTATTAAGGGCTCTGCAATGTTCCCTGAGAGTATAATTAAACAAAGAATTGTTATTAATGGCTCTGCAATGTTCCCTGAGAGTATAATTAAACAAAGAATTGTTATTAACGGCTCTGCAATGTTCCCTGAGAGTATAATTAAACAAAGAATTGTTATTAAGGCCCCTGCAATGTACTCTGAGAACATAATTAAACAAAGAATTGTTATTAAGGGCTCTGCAATGTTCCCTGAGAGTATAATTAAACAAAGAATTGTTATTAATGGCTCTGCAATGTTCCCTGAGACTATATTTAAACAAAGAATTGTTATTAAGGCCCCTGCAATGTACCCTGAGAATATAATTAAACAAAGAATTGTTATTAAGGGCTCTGCAATGTTCCCTGAGAGTATAATTAAACAAAGAATTGTTATTAATGGCTCTGCAATGTTCCCTGAGAGTATAATTAAACAAAGAATTGTTATTAACGGCTCTGCAATGTTCCCTGAGAGTATAATTAAACAAAGAATTGTTATTAACGGCTTTGCAATGTTCCCTGAGAGTATAATTAAACAAAGAATTGTTATTAAGGCCCCTGCAATGTTCCCTGAGAGTATAATTAAACAAAGAATTGTTATTAACGGCTCTGCAATGTTCCCTGAGAGTATAATTAAACAAAGAATTGTTATTAGCCAAACTGAAAAAATATACAAGCTTATAAGGTACCATTCTATCAGCTCGTTTATCTACACTGCTAGATAAGTATAGGATTCTCCCAAGGCTCGCCAGCATACACGATCTTCGGCACTTCTCACCCAGCCACCACCTAGGAACTTTTTCAAGTAGAAGATCTATGTGCCCAAAGGGTGTATCGCATTGCGCTTCCCGTTACGTGACCTCCATTCGAGGACTCGTCTACTCCATCGGTTGTCGGTCCTGTCGCAAATATGACCTGCCCATTCTATAAATTTATAAGATCAAAGTGTAATACCAAATACCATCGGCCTGTATCTCTTCACTGTTGGATATAGGCCTCTCCCAAGGACCACCACCACCAGGGTCTTCAAGCTCTTCTCATTCACCCACTACCGGCGACTTTTTTGAAGTCATCAGATCAAAAAGTAAAAAAATGAATTATGGAAGATACATAATTTTAATTAGGCATCACTTAAGATTTGCTAAGTACGATATATTTAGTTTTATTTCGTAATCCATTTCTCAATTACTTCCTTTCTTCATTAGTTTTGTTTCATAATTTTTACACCCTTCTTGTTATTAATGTATATTTTAACAAACAATATTGGCAATCTAAAATAGATTTTACACTTATTATATAATTTGCACATGTCTCTACAAGTAAGAAATTGTGTAAATAATCTCTAGCTATCTTTGAAATAAAATAAATACTTGCCTATACATACTTATACTTATACTTACCATGAAATTAAACAAGAATTATATTTAATTAATAGGCCTTTAATTACTACAATCAGTATATCTGTACGAGTATTTCCTGATAATTGTCGCACCAGCTTTTCGACGACTCAAATTATCGTTGTCAATGTTGACAATTGACAATGTTTTGGTATCCGCCCACATAATAATACATTTTTAGAACTAACGACGAAGTAGAAACGTAGAAAATAAACATGGAATACAGAATAACTGAAAGCGTATGACATGTTTGAAAAAGAAATCCAATATTAATGATGGAGTCGTGTCAATGTATGCGTGAATCGACTCTATCATGGTATTTTTATAGAAAGTAGGTGACATACAGTCCAACTGGTGGTATGTGGATACTGTCGCCCTGTGACATCCGTGATACATGCCAACATCATTCCAGAATGACAAACATCATGCAAAAACCAGTGGACGGATTTTAATGAAACTTGTCGCTTATGTGCCGTGCCGGTTTAACATTTAGGGTACTTTTTATCCAGATCAATTATAAGGTTCCCACGGGAATCAAGTTAACCACACATACTCTAACGTCGATGCGTAAGAAGTCACGGGCACCATTAGTTTCGATTTAAAAAAAAAATATTTTTTAAAAAGAATAACATTGTCCACTGAAATTATGAGAAATTAACAGAACATTAACTTAGAATAGGTACTAATACATTTGGCATTCAGCCCACCGGAGGTACAGTATTGTTTAACACATATTCTTTTAAACTTATTTTTTAAATTACTTATCGATAAACAATTTTATATATTTTCAGGTAATATATTATATAGCTTAGCTCCCTCAAACTGTATATTTTTCCTTCCATATTGGGTTCTAAGATTAGGTAATTCGAAAATGTCTTTATTCCTTGTACGGTAATTGTTTTATTTTTTACTAGCTGTGCCCACCCACGCGTTGCTGTGGCTGCCCAACAGATAGCGTTTACCCTGTTTTTGGGTAAAACCTGTGGGTTTTTATCTGTGATAGGTATATAAAAACACGCGCGTACTCGAATGCAACGGTGTGTCAAAATTTCAAAGCAATCCGTGAAGAACTTTCGGAGATTTAACATTATGAACAAACGAACGTGTACATCTTTATTTATATACTAGCGACTCGCCCTCGCTTCGCTTCGGTTTATAAGTGTTTTATTATTTTTTTTTCAAAATTCCAATGTAAAATATAGCCTAAAGAAAAAGGTCCATTCTAAATTCATAAAGAAGTGAAAGAATTTTTGGAATCGGAATTTTTGAAATTTGAATAGAATTTTAATTACTTTGTTTTGTGTAAATTACGCAGGTTAGTTTGCAATATATGTTCGGAATTAATAAGATAACACAAATACAATTGAACTGTTATTAAATAAACGGTTAGTGGAAATACATGTAATATCCACGAAAATTCCAAACGAAACGTCTTGTAAAATTTTCTTCAGCAATCTAACTACATTCGAATCACGTTTCGTCTTAACCGGACATCTTAATTAAAAGGGTACGTCAGCAAACTTCCTGTAATTCTTTCAATCTAAGCTGACAAAATTAGTTCCACCTACCGAACTTTTAAAGAAAATTCCAAGTCCTTATAGAGTTTTAAAGAAACTTGCATCTAGACCTGTTATAAAAGACCTTTACTAAAAAGTTTTTTTTCCTCTGATATATCCTATAACAATTTATTGCGACATTGTTAGGTGTTAGGTTATTGTTAGGTGTTTTCAAAATGTTAATTTACCTACATATATCTTGTGTATTCGTGTATTATAATATTATGTAGGCAAGTATGTATGAGTCGCTATTCAATGAACTAATAAAATTAACAGTGAAAATAATGAAATATAAAATGTCATGATAATTAGTATCAATAATACTCTTTGTGGAGAAGCTGTGATCTAGTAGCCGTTGGGATTTGAATATATTTAAAGGAATTTTATTTGTGTATAATATTATTAATTTTTGTTTATATTTAACCCAAAATTACACCCTCGTCCCCATTTCTGTTTGATATGGTGATTGACTGATTGGAATTACCACATTGCATTAAGTTCGCCGTTTGTGCAATTACTTGTCCAATGAAGTATAAATAAATATACATTTTTTTTTATGTTAGGAAAGACAACCAAGGAAAACCCTCCATGGACACCTGGGAAGGGGACCCGGGTAGTGGCGGACTCCTACCGGCTAAAAAACCTTGAGTTGTCTTAACATCGTGTAGGTCTAAATTCTCGTGGCCCTGGTGGCCTTTCAAGAGTCACCGGTCGTGTATAAATATACATGATTAAATTTCTCTTCACACACTTCATCCTCTCTTTCACACACTCACACTACATAATACATTGCATTTGATGCGAAATGGCATTTACGTCAAATCGTGTACTCGTAACATAACCAAGGAGAAGGCCGACCCTCAATTTAAGATTTATGCTTAGTTAGAATGTCAAAAATCCAATTTAATGCATTTAATAAAATTATAATTGTATTATTGTATGTGTTTATTTTACAGTAATAAATAGTAAAGTAAAAATTTAAAATAGAAAATTAATAATTAAAAAATACGAAATCCTTTTTGCGATCCTAATTGGGATTGATGAGAGCTGTCACGTCATAAATGAGGATTAATCACTGCACTTTGTTACATCTTAATTCCTTAATTTAATTAATTAATGTCGTTCGCCGATTAGCGATAGGAAAGAGTAATGGAAGAAAATACTTTGGGAAAACATTAAACATCAGCGACAGAAATAACTATGGCACACATATTTCTTGTAGGTACATTTTTGTCTTAATTCAATTATATTAAATAACTAATAGATTCTCTTTTTTATTATTTTCTCTGATATTATTCATTATATATAGAGATATAATTATTATTCAGATATAATTATACAATGTGCCACTGAAACAGCGCAAAAGTTGAAAATAGATTGTTCAGTATCCAGAGTATTTTTACAACAGGTTTTGTTTTTCATGATTTATAGTACAATTCTAGCACATCTTTTATTCTACGTGCGTAGTCTGAGCCGCGTCGTGCACGCTTCCTAGGCGCCCGGTCGGAGTAATGAGTGCTGCGAACGTTTTAGACACGACAACAAAACGTTACAACGTTACAAATTTTGATTTTGAAAATTTGAAGATTTTGATTTTCCTTGAAACAATTTTATTTTTCGTTAGAACCGTTTCATATATTTTAAATTCGTTGACATATTACAGGTTTTGTTTTATTTCAATGACCCATTGTATAATAGTATATTATTCTATAATATTTCACCTTTTACCCTTATTATATGTTATCTTTTAAGCTTAACTAGAGATAAAACTATGCGTATAAGACAAAAAGTATGTCAAATGTGTAATTACAAACCATCGTATAATAACCAAAATAAACTAACGTTTCAATTAACATAAATCTGCACATATATCTAATAATAGTAATGTTAAAAAATACAGAAGTAACTTAGCAACAATAACTTTTATTTTTCATATATGGCAATGGTGCAATTGGCCCATTCTGCCAGTGTCAAGTTTTCTTCGTAAAACAATTTCAAAGTCTAAAACGTATCCTGTCAATGTATAGTCCCGTCGAAATAAGTTAGGAGTCTCTCAGTAAAACGATAGTAGATTTTTTACTGAGGACATCAGAGGACTCCTTGGAATCACACGAGAACCGCAGTGTCACGCTTTTATTTGATTATCACAAACACCACGCACTAAAAACACATTTAAAGTTTAATAAACTCACTATTAAACCACGAAACGCCTAATACACAATTTTTACAGTAATCAAAGAAAAACTCAACTGCACTTCTCGAGTTGCCACCAAAAAGTTATTATTGAACGTTACCATACCATATTAAACCACCAGCCTATTGAGACAGGCCTCTCGCAAGGCTTGCTTGCTACCCGCAGAACATTATTATTATGTTCTGTGTTGCGATCCCACACGCGATCTTTCACTCTTCCCATCCAACCATTATCAGCGAATATTAAATGTATTATTACCTTCACCTCGGAATAAAGAGCAAAAACACAAAATAAATGAGAAATTTCAAATATATTCCAAATTATCTAGGGCCGAGAATGGCTCCCTGTGAGAAGACGCCCGACTTCTGTACCGCCTCGGGGCTTCCATTAAACGCGCTAACGAGCTTCACCCATCAATTCAACCAATTCATTATAGGTACCCCCCGCGCCTCACCGGGAGCAAAATTATACCTGAAGAGGGAACTCTTTAATTACAATGCTGATTAATATTCAGAGGTGGGGGGTAATCTCGATAGATAAAATAGTAAGAAACATAACAAAAACTGATTTAAAAAAGAAATAAATGTGATTAGCAGACGCAGAAATATCACTTTTATTTAATTCTCGACTGTTATGTTCTTTTCATGATTCATTACCCGTAGTAGTCTCCACATATAAAAAAATCGTAACAAAGCGGCGTCTGCGCATGAAATATTTTTTGATAAAAAATATTGCAATATAGGTTCTCGTAAAGTATGAATGATATAGGGCCCAAAACAACAGTGTATCAACAGTGGAATTATAAATATAAAATCATCACGCAAAAACTTGACAAAGTTATAAGCTTATGTGTACTCTAAATATTATAAGTTATTTAGAGTACTTTTAATACAGATAAATTATAAATTTCCCACGGGAATCAAGCTAACCACACGTACTCTATATAGTCTGCGCGCACGATGTTGCGGGCTCGCTAGTGTTACATAAATATTTATCTAAGCATGTATGGGTTTAAGCTTCTGTTTATTTTAGTATAGTTTATATTTTGCAGTCAATTAGTTAAATATATTCCAGACGAGCTCTGCAAATTTTTATATTATTTATTTAGATTATTCATTTAAATAACTAATATTGTATACGAATGTGGTTTACGGAAGGAATAATTATCAGCATTATAAATTCACTTAATTATTATTATTATTTCAAAGATGTCTTCTTATGTCGTATAGTTAGAGCAACAATATTACTCGTGCATGCAAACGTGATATCCTTTTGTTTTGCTAACACATGCATATTGTTCCATTATCGTTGTGGTTAGGACAAATTGGTTTCTAATGTTTATTAAAAAAAAACTATTAACTGTAAATAATAATGAATGTACATTATTACATTTGAGGGCCAAAGTGCGTGTCTAAAGAAAATAAAAGATTTCGCAGCGATTCACAATGGAAAAGGTAGCTCTCATATACACCGTCATTGAAAAGTTTTAGGACCAACTTCAGACTGCTGTCATTTTCAAACCGCTCGTACCACAACTGTCAAATTTAGCCTAATGACACTTCAGTCTATTGTTTACAAGCGTACGAAAGCATTTTGTTCCGCGATTTATAGAAAAAAAGTTTTACATCATGGAAATGAAGCGTAATGCGGTAATTGCTCTTTATTTGGGCAAAAAATCAACAATGCAAATTGTTCGCGACCTAAAACACCTCAAAATCCACAAATCCTTCGTGTGTCGCACCATAAAACGATGGAATGAGACCGGTAGCGTGAACGACAAACCAAGAAGTGGCCGTCCAAAAAGTGCAACAACAAAATCTACGGTCAAGAAAGTGAGAGAACGAATTCGTCGAAATCCGCGCCGAAGTGCAAATGAACTGGCAAAAGAATTGCATGTATCAACCGAATCAATGAACCGTATGCTGAAAAACGACCTTGGACTCAAGCCGTACAAGTGCCAAAAAGTGCATGAACTCACTGCAAAGCAAAAAAAAGTTAGACTGGACCGATCAAAGTTGTTGCTTCGTCGGCACGCAAGTGGTGAAATTCCGAACATTGTGTTCTCCGATGAGAAAAATTTCCCATTGGAACAATATTTGAACAAACAAAATGATCGTGTATGGCTAAAAGAGAGGTCGAGTGAAAATTTGGATCATCGTACGGTCGGCAGAAACCAACATCCACCACAAATTATGGTCTGGGCAGCTGTAACCGAAAATGGGCGCACTCCAATCGTTTTCATCGACCCTGGCGTCAAAGTGAATGCGACATACTATCGGGAAAAAGTCCTGGAAGCTGCTCTGAAACCGTGGGCACGTAAACAATTCGGTTTGAGACCGTGGACGTTTCAACAAGACTCGGCACCGGCACATAAAGCGCTTGTGAACCAAGAATGGTTAAAAAACAACGTTCCGAACTTCATTTCGCACACTGAATGGCCATCCAAATCTCCCGATGCAAACCCGCTAGATTATTGTCTCTGGTCCATTTTGGAGACCAAGGTCGGCGCAAAAAAATACCATAGTATGGATGCATTCAAGAAAGCCATTGTTCGAGAATGGGCCAAAATACCGGAAGATCACGTTCGTGCCGCATGCAACTCGTTCACAGACCGTTTGAAGGAAATTGTCAAGGCAAAAGGTGGTCATATCGAGCGAAAGTGATTAAAATCGAAAAAATTCATTGTTTTTGAACATTTCTGACTTTGGTTTCAATAAAAATTATTTTTGGGAAAAAAATTATGGTTGTTTTAAGTGGTCCTAAAACTTTTCAATGACGGTGTAAATATTATAACACGACAAAGCGATTACTCTGAGTTCTTTGTACAACCACAAGCTTTATTTTAATCTAGATTCTACCTGTGCCACTCCTAAATCCCAAGATGAAACAAGTCTAACGTATGTCATTCTTGACTGATGTTGGCATGTCTATTGAATATCCTTGGATTACTCCAAAGAAAACGGTGCATAACGGCAGTCCATCTACAAATGTTTATTCCCACTAGTTCAGTTGCCTAGTTCATCAATATAAAAATACTGCTATATAAATACAAAACTATATAGCCCTACATAAAACTAATTAAAATGTTCTATTTATTTTTGCATCTCAATGCAAGATATCAACATATCAAAGGCCAATTTAATACAGTGTGTCCAGAAGTGTTAAATCTAATTGACATCTCACTAATGTGACGGGAGCATGATTGACATTTTAGAAATAAATTTAATTGTAAATAAGCTTTTCTTTGTGGTTTCTTTATGGTTCTGCATACTTTCATCGATATTGAGCTTATACGCTTGATTTTGATTATGAGCTTTGAGATTTTGAGATAATGTAGCCTAAAAGCCTGATTATTATAATAATAAGACCCGAAGTTGTCGAGAAAGTTGTCGCAAATGTCGGGGAAGTATTTATTTATTAAATTTGTTAACGATACAGAAAGGTACAAATAATGTATTATTTCATTTGGAAAAATTGTAATTTTCCTTATTATAACACAAAAAATATCTCAGTACCTACCTACAGGGTTGTGACCCTGCCCTTGTAAAGGTCAAGGGCGTTAAAATCTATTCTTCGAAGATTTATCTACCTCTAAATCCTAAAGATTTATCTACCTAAAGATAATCTATCATTGATTCTTTCGTGACATCAAGTGCCCTCGAAGGACCTTCTGGCGGGAACTCGAAAAGTGAGGGTTGAGTTTAAGTTTGATTAACGTAAACACGTGTATTGTGGGTTTTGTGGTTTAATAGTGATAGTTTATTCAACTTCAAACCGCCTAGGGTTTGTGCATAATATTCGGGATAATGAAATAAAAGCATACGACCACATTTTTCGTGTGCTTTCAAGGAGTCCATCGCTGTCCTCAGTAAACCTACCACCATCATCTTATCTTGCTACGACGTGACTGGACCAGTTGACAAACAGTGTTTTAAATTATTTTGACTTTCAATTACGAATAAAACTTGACACTGATATAACGTGCCAATTGTGCACAAAATACATTCTGCACTGCATTCTGATATAATAACATACTTAAATTTTAATCTTTTTAATTTTAATAATCAGGACAAATAATTACCTATCCTACCAATATACTACATATTTATCGTGCTCACACGCATCTACGTTAGGGCGTAATCTCTAAAACAATAGTGATAAGTTATTTAATGGTTAAATTATAAGTTATTAGTTTATTAACGGTAAAGCGGCTAAATTGGCGTTACAGTTTGTTATAATAAAATTTACATTTCTAATGAGAAATTCATTTCAATGGTTAAACTATCTATACATATAATAAAACTGTTGAACCAGCGTGTCTGTACATTGAATATATTTACCAAAAACTGATTGGGGGCAATGAAGGAAGAGTATTAGAATACAAAAAGATGATTTTGAAAATTTTTGTTTGTCCGTCTGTCTGTTTGTCTGTTCGAACACGCTAATCTCCAAAACTACTGAACGGATTTTCATGGGGTTTCCACAGGCTAATTAAGATTAGGTCTGCGCTTCGAATAGGCTTTGTCTCATCGAAATCGGCCGACGGAAAGAAAATACAAATGCTGTATACAAAGCTTTATAAATCAAACTAAAATTACACGCGTGCGAAGTCGCGGGCACAGCTAGTCGTTTCATAAATTTAAATCGTTATACTGATATATCTTTCAAACCGTAATACGTAATCGTAATCGCCACATTGATTTAATGGTGAATTAATTTAATAGTGATTTAACAATTAGTTAATTATGTGAATTTGGTTGAAGTTTTTATTGTAGTTACCTATTTATTACCCGTGGCCCATTATTATTGGTTCATAGTTATTAAAATATTTGTTAATTTATTTTCTCTTCCCTAGATCACCGTCTTCAGAATTCAAGAACGCTCGGAGGGCGGAGAAGTCCAAGAACTAGATCAGGTCATCTTGACAGCTCTGTTTCGAGCCCAGCACCTCTCACCGAGCGAACAGCTCTCGTTGGCTCTCACATGGAACCGCGTCGACATCGCCAGGTCCGAGATCTTCGTTTATGGACAGGAATGGCCACCGGGTGAGAGATTTTTCTATAATAATATTACACGAAAGAATCGACTCGTATACTTTTTATTGATTGTATTTACACGTATTTATTTAGACATTAATGTGTCAATTTGCTTGTAGATAAATGTCAGTATGTGGCAAAAGTAACTTTCGCGTTAATGTATTTAAAGATATATTAACGCGTACATAGACATACATAGTTAAATATGTTTCTTTTATGCGTATGGACAATCACCGCTACAAGCGAGGTGGACGCGCGCTCGTGAGTCTCAACAATAGGGACGTGTCGACATTTATTATCCTGCACTGATGTCGGCATGTATCGCGCATGTTCGTGGCCGGCAGTATCCCCTTACCGCAGGTGGACAACCACGTTTATAAATTAACTTTTGAAATTAAATATACATTAAAGTATTGTGATAAATTGTTGTTTGTTGCAACGACACAGTTGCAGCGCTAAATTGTCACGTGGAGCTACAGTATCACGACTGTATTGCTAAACAGCGAAACATTTGCACCAAACTCTGCCTGCATAAACGTGCACTTGTACAGGATTAAAAAAAACCCGTGCGTACCTTCTTAACATTGAATTTCTCTCGCGAAAAGTAATGCCTTTTTAAAATTCAGTATTTTTTTTTCTTATTTTTTTAATGGAGTACACGCCGTTACCGTTCGTAGCCGTGTATTTATTTATTTTATTTCTTAAGACACACACCAACACTTCACTTGATAACAATTATTGTTACAGGCATTCTTTAAATAACTAACATAACAAGTGTCGTAATAATATGTATGTATAAAATACATTGCGAAAACATTGGTCATCGGCTAATCCGGACATACCCGAACGGGCATCTTCCACATTTATGCAATAAAGTATGCAATTAGAGGTACGGTAATTCATAGACGTGGATGATGCGTTCGGGTGTTTATAAAACCTTCAAAGAAAAGAGAAAACTCGCATGAAAAAAAAAATTAGAATAAAAATAGTGCGAATAGTGCAGAGTAACAAAGTCAGTGACAAAAATTCACTTTTTTGGAGAAAATATCAAGTTAAAACCAGACCAACATCAGACCAGAATGACAAACATCAGCACGCCCTCGGATGCGTTGCCTACCTTTGGAGATGTAGGAATAGATTTGGAGGATGGGTTGCCAAGATGGGAAGGGATAGGATAGGATAGGAATGGACTCTTGCATATCACACTCACTACCGAAATACGTACATTGGGGATTAATGTGGGAAATGCAGTATACATTTCAAGGTAGTCTTCTGTGAGAGAGGGGTAACGAGGCCAGTCGAGTGCGCGCAGCGGCTGTTGGATTGCAGCGTGCACCCCCCCCCCTTCAAATTGAGTGTTAAGAGGGTGCAGGTTTTTTATTTAAACCTGTATAAACTTTTATTGGACTAATTTTATTAAGTTTTGCTTTGGGGTTCAACGCGACAAAATTATTGAATTGCCAAAGTAGTCCCCAGAATTGGATCCAGTAACCTGACATTTTATTTTGGAATTTTCCAAAATATAATGTCTTTTCCCGCTGCTCTATTGCATCCTCACGCTTCCGTAATTCCCAATAAAGTACCGATGCCGTGTTTACGAACATCGGTTTGTTGTGTTTGTGTTTGTGTTTGACTAACACGGGAACACCCGGGAGATCCTCTCAGGTCACGGAGAGCGTGTTTGCTCAACCCATTGCTACATGAATTCCGTTCGTGCCGGATTTAATCCTTGTTAAAAGTTGAGACATTTTCAGATTAGTTTTAAAAACAACATTTAATTGAATAACATGCCCAATATTTTCTATTATATCCTACATGTACAATAAATACTTTATAAGCGTACTTTATATACTAAGTATACTTTATATACTAAATTATACCCCATAAAAATCCTAACCGCCTATCCAGCCTCTTTTTTTCGTACACTGCTTGACATGGGCGTCCCTCATATACATCGTTTTGTGCATGACAAATATATGGCCTTAAAACGGCACCCTGCGTTGGTCAAGCGGGTGGGCGCGTTTACGTTACGGTCCTCAGCACCAAAAGTGTACAAATTCTGCCCTATTTTCGATTATATTATAGAGAAGATTTTTAGATAGACAAAAAACCCTTTGTATGTTTTCTCTGTACGTTAGAACGATGGACGTAATATTTTTTTCTAACCACAAAGATCAACACAACGAACGAGAAAGAGTCAGAGACAACTATCAAATGACACACGTTTTCAATTGATCGGAGAGGCCCGGAGTCCCGATGCACATATGTAATATTATATACCACATATTTTGAACTAAGCTTTAAATTTAAAAATAGAAGTAAAGGTTTTTACACGTGCTGTAGTATGATTCCCCACGATTGAGCCATTAATAAAACCGAACATTGTCCGAAACGGAAGCACCTTAAAGGAATTTACTCTCAAATGTAAATCCACCATACTCATAAAACCTGCTTCATAGCCACCTCTTTTCATATGGGTATTGTAAATGGTACCGCCACACCGCACTTACTTTTTGTGACAACCATTGCCCAAGAAGGGTCTAATGCCAATATGGCCTTTTGCGGAATAAGGCTCGTTAAGTCAATGGCTTTTACTTTTTACAGCTTTTTTATGCTTGCTTTTCTAATTAATAAACTCTATTCAAAAACAAAAGTGAGGCCGCAGCGTCAGATGTTTGAGGCATAAAAGTGCAAAAATCCTAAGAATCAAACGAACTAGGGAATGCCGTGTAGGATTTATAGAAAGATGACGTCATTATATACTTAACTTGAATGATGTTTCTTAACGTGAGGCACTTTATCAGAGCAAAGGGACATCATTGTTGATATGGATTTGTTGACTTTGGTTAACATTTAATACTAGTTAAAAACTTAAAATTTACTTGATCCAAGATTATGTTTAAATACAGACATGCTCGAACATAAACAGTCTAACCTTAGCTAATCTTTTAAATGAAGCTTTGAATATTATTTGAGATTTTCGCGTTTTTCACACATGTTTATCTATTCAAACGGGTCTTAACGCGAATGTTAACCTTATTTATAAATAACTAGCGATCCGCCCTCGCTTCACTTCGGTTTATAGGTAAGAGTTTTTTTTTTCAATTTTTTTTTTTCAAAATTTCAAATAAAAATATAGCCCATATTAAACACGGATAATGTAGCTTCCTATTTGTGAAAGAATTTTTGAAATAGGTTCAGTAGTTCCAGAGATTATCCCCAACATACCCACAAACAAACACACAATTTTACCTCTTTATATATTAGTATAGATGTAAATTAATAAGGTAAACATTCGCGTTAAGACCCATTTAAATAGATAAAATAAATAGATACATAAATACTTTAAATAGATACATGTTTTTTTTTTAAATTTCATTAGTCACGATATTTGAGAAACTGGAACCAACAATAGCGTTCCTTTATTCAAATAATGTGAGTGAATTAATGAATGAGAATGAACGAGCAATAAAAAATTGATCGTTATTACACACAATACAAGAGGATATCTACATATATCATATTAAAAATATTATAGTTACTTCAACTATTACGTGTTTTATATGTTTTTTTTTATTGATTTATGAGCATCACGTGATGCAGTAGGTTTCGAGGCATTCATATCTCAATAAATACGATTTTTTTTTAAATATGGGTGTGTTTGCGTAGTTTTTAGGCTAGTTTTCTAAATCAATTTTTTTCGAAAAATAAATTTATCTTTTGTTCTTTACTTTGTTTTGATATGGGGCAGTTGATATGTTGTGCTTAAGTAACATAAGTACAAGTATACTCGTACATATTAATCATCTATATAAATTGAATACTACTTATATAAATTGAAGAATGGTAAAGTTTCGCATCAGGTGTTTGTCTTGTAAATAAATTTGTACTAGTCGCTCTTGTTGCGTTAAATTTCACTAAAGAGGTATTCTCCATCTGTGAACTCGATAAATTGTCTCTCGGGGACTCTAGACAAATTGCTTTTAGTTCCCTTGGTATGAGGAATACTCATAAAGACATTCGACCCTACAGTCTCAATAATTGTTTCTATTTCTCACATTATTTGTTTATGTATTTATTTAAAATTGATTTCACAAGTATTTAACGTGTACAAATGGCGGACTGCCATAGAAATCTAAATTCTCTTATCATTTAAATTTCTACGCTTACGGCATTGTCTTCCAGACAACCAATGGATCGAACAGCAAATAAAACGCAGTTTCAGTTTAAATAGATATCAATATAGTAATATATACCTACATATACATATCAAATAATAACATACGTAATATATTAAATACTAACATATATACATACGCGCATACTTTATATAGATATATACATTCTATTGTAATACATAATGTATAATTGAACAGTTTCCTTGATATTTAGACCTTTTTAGTAAAATCTTTAAAAAAAAAATTATTTGTTTATTTTAAAAATCAAATGTTAGAGCACGAAATGTTAAACAGGAGTTTATTAGTCCAGAAGCACCCTTTTGCTCTTAATAATATTTTTATTTACACTATATGTTCAAGGAGTGGTGATAGCGGGGGGGGGGGGGGGGTCTACTCTCAACTCACAAACTCGAATCCTCGGGCTCGTATTTCTACTTTACTGCGCATAAGGAAAACATATTAAAAAAACACGCATGCTCTGGAAAATGAAACAAAATTTGGAGCAAGTGAATCCACAAATTCGCACTGGACCCCTGTGCTGTGTTAAGGCCAGCAACCCCCTAGTGCTCTACTAGAGAGGCGTACGTTTTATAGTGGGACTTTACGGGTTGATATTGTTCAATTGTTAAAGATCTTATGTTTTTTAATAAATTACTATGTGAATTTCAACAAGAATAAGACTAAAATAAAATATCCACGTCTCTCGTTGTCTAATGTAAAAAAAAACACGTATAGAGGACGGGCTGTCAACTGAAAGCGACCCCCCCCCCCCCCCCCCACATAAAGTTGAAATTGAAAAAGGGTCCATTTAAATTTTTGAGGGCAAGCCCTTTACTCTTTATTATGTGTAGAAGAAAAGCCTTCAGATATAATGGAATGGATTACAATGACAAGTGTTTTTGCAGCAGTAGCTGTAAAATCCTTACAATTCTCTCGATCCTTTTTATGTCAATACAAATACTCGTAAAATGTTGTCATTCTTTTATCTTTGTTTTAGGGAAACGAAAAACATAGTACCTACATATTTTATTTTGTAACGGTTTTATCGGAAAATAGTTATTTTTCGATGAAATAAAAAATATATAAATACGACAAACGTGCCTATAGAAAAACTGTAGAAAATTGTTATACTCGTATATTGTAGAAAAGCGTTTTGCATATGTGTGCCCACACTTTAACATTTGGGGTACATTAACATTTAAAACACAATTCTCAAAGGTTTATGATATTGATGTGTAGGTAGATACTTAAGGGGGTATGAAATGCTCCCATGTGTATAGGGGGTCCGGGGGTCCTCAACCGGGATTTTTTTTTTAAACTAACATCAAATTGTTAGTTTTTTAAGCTTTTTCGGACTATTTTCACTATAAAATAATTGCTAACATTCTCTCTATTTACCCTACAAGATTCATTGTTGATTACTTTAATTAATAGCAAAACCATTTGTAAAGTAGATATCATTTACACGCAACTCAAGAATAGACCTATTTTTAATTGATTGAGTGTTCTGTCTGATCTTTTATCATGTAAATAAAAATGAAGCAAACATTATACTAAAAACAAAGTTTTATTCAACTTTTACTCAATGTCATCATCACAAGTTATTTTTATACAAAATGAAGTCTTCTCTTTAGGCTTGAATTAAAGTTGTCAACTTCCAAAGTTACTTTGGAAATGTCTATATCAATACTCCTTTCGATAGCCAAAAGAGCTAACAAGGACAACCTCTCTTGGCCGATCGTATTTCTGATGTATGTGTAGTGTATGTCTTGTGTCAGCAAGAAAAAGACCTCTCACAGGATGCTGAGTTCATTGGAATTGTAAAAAATAAACGGTAAAGTTCAAAAAGTAGAGGGAACACACTTTTCAAAGACTTCTCAACAAAAAGTAGAGAGAACACACTTTTCAAAGACTTCTCAACAAAAAGTAGAGGGAACACACTTTTCAAAGACTTCTCAACAAAAAGTAGAGGGAACACACTTTTCAAAGACTTCTCAACAAAAAGTAGAGGGAACAAACTTTTCAAAGACTTCTCAACAAAAATGTCAGCTCTTTCGTGGATATTTTTGTTTTTTGACTCTTCCATGTTGTAAAAAACATCTCAGTTCAAACAGAAGAAGTTCAGTGTCCAAAGTATAATATTTGCACATATACCTTACACTTTCTATACCTACGTCAGTTCCTCCACCTAAAACTTTGCTTAAATGGTTGAGTACATCTAGGTTCTTTTCTTGAAGTCTGACCTCTAACTCCTGGTTTAATCTATCTATCTAATACTGGGTGATTCTAATACTATTCTAATACTGACAACTGCCACCCCTTGCCACCCCCGAATTACGCCACTGCTTGTGATTGCAGGGGAGGCCCTTGCCTTCTAGCGGAAAGTTATAGTCTTAATAAGAGGAGAATGTTGGTCTTATTTAAGAGAAAACTTTAAGCAACGTTCTTTCACAGGAGCCCTCGACGAGGCAATGATGCAAGCGCTAGAACACGATCGCATTGACTTCGTGAAACTTCTCCTAGAAAATGGCGTTTCTATGCGCAAATTCCTCACGATACCTCGGCTGGAGGAATTGTACAACACGAAAAGTGGACCAAGTAATACTCTGAGATACATCCTGAGGGACGTCAGGCCACATCTGCCGAGGGGATACGTGTATACTCTACATGATATAGGGCTGGTGATCAACAAGCTGATGGGCGGCGCTTATCGGTAAGTAATCCTAATCCCTATTTAGAAAGAGAAAATGACGATTTTTCGGTGAGTTCATATGTCTTCAAAAACGGATTAATACCTAATAAATTTATTCGCCTTGCGTTATTACGTTTTTTTATGACATATTATTTTATATAATAAATATAATAATAATATTTTTCTTAGGTAGATATGAGTGACAATAAAATTAATATATACCTACTTACATGTAGAATGGTTTTATGGTTAAATAGACAAATGGAAAAATGTTTTTTTTTAAGATTTCACTAAATAGAATCGACAGTCAGGTGTCATTTCTCAGACAGGGTCGTATTTCATTACACGGCTATCAAAGCAACATAAACAAATGTAGTTTGTAAATAGCATTTTTCACGTCCCACGTACGAATCTCAATATCCTTTTCCCCGGACACTGTCATGTAAACTGTCCAAGCCCACGCGTAACCCGGTTTGAATGACGCGTGCACAGATAAATAAAAGGGTATCTCCGCAGTAAAATACGCTTGTCAAACTGGAATTTGGATAAACGTAAGACAAAAACTTGCATTATTTCGTTTTCTTTAGTGGTACGTGACTTCTAGTCTGATATTGTTCTGGTCTAAATTGAAATTGTAGAGAGAGACTGTGAGTTTGCTTTTAGGGAGATGCAGAGATTACGACTTTAGAATTTCGGAAATATCACTACATCTCGTCTCGATTAACCTATGTAACTATGTATATTTACGAGTACTCGTATATGGGATATAAGTGCTAAATTTATGGACAAACTGTGGGGCACATTTCTTAACAGATTGACATGAAATTCGGCACAAGCACAGTTTTGGTAGATATATATCTTGATTAAGTACGTATATCAGTGGAGTTATTCCAAAATTATGATGAGGTGAACTTCCCAAAAACTCTCATAGAAAATGTCAGACTAGGCAGAAAGTTTTGCATCAAACAGTTTTTATCTATGGAACAGTAGCTGCTTTTTTACGAGTTGAATCAAAATATCGTGTCTATTAAAGATTCTACGGAAACATTTCCATGCTATAATTTGAAATGTTCTTTAAAACCTGAAGATGTTTTAATCGACTTCAAATGGCGTTTGCAGACAAGTGTCGTTCTAAGGCAACCGTGTATCGTTGATACAATAAATTTAAGCGTGGTCGACTAAGTTTGGCTGACGAAGAAAGAACCGGTCGCCTTTTAGTGGCTGTTACGGTAGAAAACGTGGTGGTCACGAAAAAATAATTTGTGAAAACAGGCGAATTGATTACGAGGAGATTCCAGACAGATTGCACCTTAGTCAGGAGTGTGCCGCACAACCTCACCGAGGCTCAAAAACAAGTTTGTGTCGTATGATGCCGTGATATGATAACAAAATTTCAAGCAAGGTCGTCTCGGCTTGTTTACGATATTGTTACAGTTGACGAATCTACCAGCATGATCCAGGAACTAAGCGTCAATCTACTTTGGCTGTTTCAAAGTGAGCCAACGCCTATCAAATTGAAAAGAGCAGGAAGTGCTGGAAAAACTTTAATCGTAAGTTTTTTCACTTTAACCGGTTATCTAAAATCTGTATCGAAGCCGAAGCAGCATTACCGCAGAATGGGAAGTAGCCAGCCACGTGCTTGCCAAACTGTTTTTACTGCAGTGAGTAACAACCGCCCAAACAGAGGTCTCCGCGGACTGCTACTGCACCACGCGACGGCTCGCTCACTCAGCGCTTAAAACATGGGACTTTTTAGACAGTACCCCGGTTAAAGCTTTAAGCCATTCTCCTTATAGTTCCGACATGGCAACTTGTGACTTTTATTATGTCTCAAAATTAAATCCCAACTAAAATGGAAGCAGGAAGACGCGCTGGCTACTTTCGAAGACGCTGTGAAAGAGGTATCTGAAGAAGAGTAGAAAAAATATTTCAAAATTGGTTCAAACGCATGAAACTTTGTATAGATGTAAGTGGAGAGTACTTAGATAAAAAATAATAAACAAAATGTTACCCGCAGAACTTTTTTTTTCTTTTTCGCAAAATTTTGAGTTCCCCACATTCGAGTACATACATATATTACAACGAGTCACCAAACTAACTAAAATTTAAGGAATAAATCAGAAGTTACAAACATATAACGTTTTGTTGACCTGTCTAAAACGTTCATAGCGCTTATTATTCAAACCGGGCCTAGGCGGCGCGCGCGACGCGCCTCAGACTACGCACACAGAGTAAAAGATGTATCAGTATTGTACTATAAACCATGAAAAAACTTTTTTTTTCTAAAATGTAAACGTCAAAATATGAAAAAAGTTACTCCATCAATTTTCAAATTATTTCACTTTAGGAAGCTCAACTAATACAGGCTATATTTAAATTCCCCAGGAAATCGTTATTCCATCTGAGCGAAGTCAGGGCAGGTTACTAGTTGTTATATGTATATTTATTGCACTCGCCTATTACCTCAGGTCGCGTCACATTAAACGGAGAAGGTAGAAATACATATGTTATTTCTTGTATAATTTTATTTTGTCTTTTACGTCTTCCCTTAAAGCTAAAAACGTTAATATAAACGTGGCGTTTATTTTGTTGTGCCTCGTCTTTGTCGAATTATCGCTGTCTTATAATGTTATATTCAATATGTTTTTTTTTCTCTTTAAAGTTACTGGAAGAGTGTGTTCAGTGTTTCGTAAATATTTAATGGTTTTGAAAAAATCGAGGCGTTATGAGATATATCCGCGGTGCTACATAAATATAACATAGGTACTCTACCGAATGTTCCCAATATTCGTATTTGTTCGCGCCAATAACATTGGTGCTTTTATTTTGTAGGGTAATATTATATTTTATTACCCACATTTTCAAATAATCACTCCGCCGATCCTTTTTATATCGCTGCACCTTTGCATACCAAAACAGGGTGGAAGGTCGTGGAGTGCTACGTGTGCCGACGATAATACACCGCTGTCGTTCACTGCTCGGACCGCAAAAAAAAAAAAAAAAAAAAGGGAACTCTGCTAGCTTCCTCGAGGAAACCAGTACGGAGTTCACCCACAGTCATTGGCTGCGGCGGGGACAATCTTACCTCTAGTTGCCAGGGGAGAGAGGTAGCCCTCGCCGTGTACTAAGCCCCGGCTTCCCACCAGCGGGATCCCCCGGATGCAAGGTATGACTGGCGTTCGCCTCTCCCCTTTTGGTCGCAGTGGCGTATGCCACCCCGTATAAGTCATGAGCTCGAGCGAAAGCTCGCGCTCCTCGAGCCCTTCTAAGGGCTCAGTCACCAACCCTTCTGAGGGCATCCCGCGCGTGTCAGCGCGCTCTTCGCGCAGACCGCTCTTGCGCGACTCGCCTCAGCGCCCCGCCCGCGACTCGCCTCCGCGGATCGACCGCGACTCGCCTCTGCGGCTCAACCGCGACTCGCCTCCGCGGCTCAACCGCGACTCGCCTCCGCGGCTCGATCGCGATCCGCCCACGCGCCCCGCGCGCGAATTTGTCCCGCGACCCGCACGCGATCTATCTCCGTGCCCCGCACGCGAACATACCCGTGCCTCGCGCGCGAATCGGCCCCGCGGCCCGCTCGCGACTGTACTCCGTGCCCAGCGAATGACCAGCGCCCCGCGCGCGTACCGTCTCCGCGCGCGTTATCACTAACACGCTCGCCCACGCGCTCACACGGGCAACCGACTGCCACCTGGAAGCTTCAGCCGCTGGAGCTTCCTCCGCACAAAGCTCATCTATCCCCCAGGTCATCCCACGAACATGACCTGAAGATAACAGCGCGGCTCTATGAGCGTGGCCTTCTCTCGCCACAACTGCTGTCCGCCATGGCCATCCATCTCAAAAACAGAGAGTGGGAATCAATGGTGAAACGAGCAGCCCGTCGCCATCGTAGCCCGGACGACGACGACGACGACCAGGTAGACGACAGGGGCAAGAGGCACTGCCCCGACGCCGACCGCTCACAGCTTCAAACCCCTCCTCTGCCGCAGAGGGACCCGCGGATTGGAAACCGCCAAGCGCAACAAATGCCGCTTCCGTTGCCAACAGTCACGCCGCAGCGGTCGTTTGCTGACGCAACACGAGCCCAGGCATCCAACCTAAGGATGCCGACACAGAAGCCGATGCCACCACCTCCCAAGCCATCAGTGAACCCGCTCGCCGCGACGACTGCGGTTACGACGGCCCCCGACCTGGTCGATGCAACGCCACCGACTTCCGGCTCAACGGCTGCCACAGCGCCGCCAAAAAGTCCTAAAACGCGCTACCCGCCTTTGATCGTGGAGCACCTACCAAACTGGGTGCACCACTTCAAGCAGCTGCGCGAAAGGCTGGGACACGCACCTACCGCGCGCCCCTACGGAAAGGGCGTGAGGTTCACCCCGAAGGACGAGAGCGAATATCGCACCGTCCAGAGGTACCTCTCTGAACTGGAAAAGGAGACCAACCTGTCGTGGTTCTCCTACTCGCTCCCTGCCGAGGGGAGCGTCAAGGTGGCCATCAGAGGCCTCCCTGCGGAAACGGACCCGCAGGAAATCGAACAGGAACTTCGCAGCATGGGTTTCGAACCGGAGTACGTCCGTTCCATCCGAGCGCGACAGGGTAGGCCGGGCTGTATACTCTTCGTACAGCTGCGCCGCACCCCAGAAACCACACCGGGCATCTTCCAAATAGAAGAGCTACTATACATGCCCGGCGTCAAGGTGGAAGCCTGGA
Organism: Sesia apiformis; assembly: GCA_914767545.1. Lineage (NCBI taxonomy): Eukaryota > Metazoa > Arthropoda > Insecta > Lepidoptera > Sesiidae > Sesia > Sesia apiformis. The sequence goes on from OU611964.1 coordinate 4,071,449, forward strand.
GGGGTAAGAAGGGCCCAGCGCAGTGCCACCGGTGCCAGAAATTCAGGCACTCCTCCCACTGCTGCCACCGCACCCAAGCGTGCGTAAGATGTGGAGAGGAACACGCCGCCAGGGACTGCCCCAGACCCAGAGAAGACTCTCCCACCTATGCCAATTGCGGGGCTGGCCACACAGCCAACAATCCCGCATGCCCGATCTTCAAAAAGGAGGTCCGAAACAAGAAAGCGGGCACTCGGGCCTTCACGGTCGTAGCTGCACCACCGGATGCCAACGTTGAGGCGGCAGCTGAAGCCATAACGCTCATGGCTCCCTGCAATGATCCCGTCCCGAGGGGAACCGCCTCGGAGAAGAAACACGCCAAGAAGGGCGGCAAAGGGAAAGGGGCGAAGCAACCCGCCCTAGCCACTGCGCCAGCACCGGTCCCGGCTCTCAAATCCCGGCACAAATCCGTGGAAAGGACCAAGATAACCTTCCCCGCAACGGTCACCGCCCCGGCCGCGTCCTCATCTAACACGCAGATGGAGATAAAGAACGCAAGACCCACACAGACGGAGGAAGCGAAGGAAGCTCGACAGGCTTCAAACCTATTGGCCGTCGAGATCCTCCAAGAAGTCTTTACAGCAATCCAGTCGGGCGCCGACCCCCTGCCAATCCTCCTGGCAGGGCTCATGAAATTAATTCAGCGGGATGGCTAGCACGCCTCTCCTAAGGATTCTTTATTTGAATGCCAATGGCCTTCGCGAGAAGGTCGCGCCCCTACGTGCCATCATCGCCGAGTACAACATCGACATGGTACTTGTCTCGGAAACGCATCTCGCGGCCCGAGATAGGCCCCAGTTCCCCGGATTCCATATCTACCGCCAGGACGAAATGTCCGACCTTGGCCGAGCATACCGCGGCTTAGCGGTGCTCGTCAAGCGAAGAGTCGTCCACCAGCCGTGCCCCACCCTGCAATTCCAATCACTCTACGCTCTGGGCGTGGAGTTGTGTATTGCCGGCAACCCGCTGCGCCTTTATGCAGCATACAAGCCGCCGCAGCAACGAATCCACACGCCCGACATCCGTGGCGTACTGGATTCCACAATACCCACACTGATTGCTGGCGACCTCAACTGTAGGCACAGAGCGTGGATCTCGACCACCAGCTGCCCAAACGGTAGGCGACTCTTCGATGACGCCGAGGCACACGGATACTGTGTCACTGGCCCGGAGGCGCCGACGCACTACCCGTACAATACGTCACGTGGCGACGTGTTGGACGTTGTGGTACACCACGGCCTCACATGTCATCCTACACTAGAAGTGCTGTTGGATGACATGAAATCGGACCACTTGCCGGTCATTGCCGCCCTGGCGACACATCCGGCGAGAGCAGCGCCGCCTCCACCGCGCCGACTGATCCGATGGAAGACCTTCTCCGAGATGATGGTGCGTCAGACACCGAGCCGGCCTGTTGCCTCCTCGGGGGACGCGGAGACTCTAACCCGTGAGATCACCGCTGCCATTAATAACGCAACTGAGGCATCTTCCACGACGACCAGCGCTCGAGAGAGAATGCCAACTCTCCCGCCCCACATTATCCGCAAGATCGCCGAAAAACGGCGAACCCGCAAACAATGGCAGCGAACGAGATGCCCACGAGTGAAGACGAGGCTTAACCGACTCACCGAGGAGGTAAAGGCAGATCTGGCAGATCTGACAGACGAGTCAAACGTCGGGGCTTCTTAAGACACCGCCGCCCAAAAAGGGGCGGGAGCTAGCAACGAAGCCTCAAATAATCCCTATCAAGGATAAACTACCAAAGACCCAATAGGGTCACCCCAAGGACCTGTCCGTATTAACGGACAGAGGCGAAACCACATTAAGGGAGAAATCCCGGAATTGTTTCCTCCGCCTCCCTATAAGGGGGTGCGAGAGACGGCCTCAGGAATACCAAAACAGTCTAGCGATCGACCCCTCCAGTAGCCGGTTGATAGTGAAACCCGCGTATTTGTGTGGTCTCCTGGACCCTAGAATTGGCACACGCCGTGCCCTTTCTATACCGCTAGTATAGCTACTTAGTGCCGAAGGACGCTTAAACCAAGTGGAAGGTCAAGAAGAAGCCGAGAAGAAGCGCTACCAGGCTGGGAACAACACAAGGAAACCGTAAGCTTGGTCGGAAGACAGCGATTCTCGGCATATAAGGTCAGGCTTTCTATTTTGGCTATTTTATCAGCAAAAACCTATGGATCCGCACGTGGATTAGCGTACGGCTATCGCTTAGCTGTCGCGTTCACAGTATTTACATGCGAATATTCGCTAAAATTAGTAACTATCCGTTTTGGCGAATACTCGCCAAATTTCAAGTAGTCGTAGTCTTATTCGCCATGTTCTAAACAAATGCTCGGAATACTAATCGATTATGTGAATCGCCCAATGTGAATAGTATGTAAAAGAGATTTATTTACAAAAAGAAATAGCTACTTTTAAGAGCAAACATTCATTTGAAAATCAGTTACAAAGCATATATTTTAATTTAAATAAAATTTTAAGCCGTTCAATTTAAAGTTAAAAAGGTACTTCCTGATTGAAATAAAAAAATATAGCATTAACTTTAAATTGAACTATAAATTACCTACTCACTAATTTTACAAGTGTGTGCGTAGTGCGTAGTAAGGTACCATTCGTAATCATATTGGTATTCGCCAATAGAGCAACAAATTATTCGTACTAGTATTTATATTCGCGATTAGTGATTTTTTGCTATTCGAAACATCCCTAATAATTACATGTAAATAGGCGACATTGTACGAGTTATTAAATTTATTAATTTAAAAGTTAAGAAAGACACTAGTAGACCTTTATATACCAGAGGTGGAAGACCAGCTGACGGTCTACGCGATGGACAATGGTCAATTGACACCTACAACACCGGCCAAGATGTAAATAAATTGTCGACCATGCAAGATCCTATTCATAAATCACATCAAAAACCATAGGTTAATAGCTTTACGGTGTGGTAAGTATGAAATACATATAAAGCTCACGCCAAGAGCAGGAAGAATTCCGGTCATTGACATGAGATCAGCCAAGTCGATCACCGACAACTTTACTACAAAGTTGTCGGTGATCGATTATTTCATATAAAACTCTTTACCTTGGCCCAGTCTTGGCTAACCTCATGTCAATGACCGGAATTCTTCCTGTTCTTGGCGCGCGCTTTAGTATTGAGTTATTGAATATAAAATAAGGAAGGGATCCTTGCATACATGCATACATTGACCCCATGTCCCGGACATATGAGATATTGTATTGGCGTCAAAACAGACAGACTTCAATAAATGTCAATACAAGATACAGCCAGTTTATCGTATTTTATTCATATGTTTTTCAAAGAGTAAAATATATACTTACCATTAGTTACCATACTAAAACACACCACCAGTTTTTGTACTTACCGTCGTTGTAAAAATGAGCGCTAAGTCAGTGATGATTATAACTTATACCGTTATAGACTCGGGCTTTTGATCTATACAGGGTTTAAGACCACCAAACATTAAAATTGCTCTACTCTTGAAGGTTCCTTGGTGCTCACTTATCGCTCGAGTTATATTAACGTAGATTTAATGTAAACAAGCAGAGATTTATAACAATCTTATATGATATGCACGCCTTATATGAGCCCTTTGCCATCCTATATCCTATCTCTACCGATTTTTTTTTACTAAACGTCTTTTTCAACTTTTCCAACCGTCTTCTATCCATAAAAAATATATTGTTAAAGATGCCTATACACGCGTCGTAAGTTCCGTCCGATCTACGCAAAGGTAATGAACAAGAGTGCGAACGTCCACCGGAACAGCGCTTCGTTCTCCCGCCACCAGGCCGGCGGACTCTCACTCATCACCGGGTTCATGCCCGTCACCACCGAGATGGCGCTCTTCGACTACCCGTTCAACGAGCTACTGGTAAATATTACATTATTCTTTATTTACACGTTTATTTGATTACTTTACAAGTTCACCCTTAGAGAACTACACCACCTCTCAAAGAGTGAACTCGTCACACAGCGTGCCGTTTTAGTGCCATACATCCTTCATGCACATGACAATATTAGTTGATAATAAATATTTGTGTGGTCTATGTTGCATGAGAACAGGCTTCTGATGGAGTCTTACATGCACTCAGAGCCTTCTAAGGTTAACAACACCAGAGCGCCGCGTACTCTGTCGCAAAACGTATCGTGATTTTATTAGAAATATCTACTTTCAATCATAGATATATTAAAATACTTGTCATCCAGCCACCACCGTCGAATAATTCCGATTAAACCACAAATCAATGTTGCGAGTTTTTCAATGTGAAATAGCAACTAGAGAAGTTTTTTCGGAAAATCTCTCTAGATTACCTTCAAAATTAGCGGTCATTTCATCCAATACCTTAACGATTGCAATTATCTTGATTATCCTCTATCAGTGGGTCTCCACTAACACCTACAATGTCCCTCATTCAAAGATGCGCATTAACACTACGTCAGCTATAAATGGCTGGGCCATTTTGATATTTAATTACAATAGCCTAGCAACTTTGATATCTGATTTACAATAAAAAACTAAGATATTACTTGTGTTTAAAAGATAATATAAAGCATAAGCTACTTTGTTCAAGCAATAAAAATCCTAAATGTTATTATTGACAATTTGTTTGGCAAAGGTATCAATAATTAAATGATGAAAACACGAACAATTTTTATACCCGAACTTCCCAAAATTAAGGAAAAGTGGATATAGGTACAATATAGAGAAGATCATTGTGAACACAATCATACATTCACGATTAACTACTCTATATACTTACAATGATTCATCAATTTTGGACAATTCCGGTATGAAAAAATTATCTTACCGGTGACACGAGGAACTAAATGTTAAATTATCAATAATGAGATCAAATTATCAATAAAAAATGATTGTTTAAAAATTCCTAGCCACAAAATGTGACGAATCTTAATACTATTAAACATTTACACTAGAAAATGATATTTCAACGCACAGTCATAGAGTTGAAATTTAAACGAATTAAAAGCCTTTAATATCGCGTCAATTTTGTTTAGATGTGGGCAGTGTTAACAAAAAGGCACCAAATGGCAGTACTGATGTGGACTCATGGTGAGGAAGCATTAGCAAAGTCCCTTGCAGCTTGCAAACTTTACAAAGCAATGGCTCACGAGGCGGCCGAAGATGACATGGAGACTGAAGTTTACGAGGAACTGAGGCATTATGGCAAAGAGTTTGAAACCAAAGGTAAGAAAAAAGAGTTTAGCTACCATCTATGTTTCGAAAAACCACATGAAAATTGAAACAGCATCTTCAACGTAGTATATAATAAACATTTTAATTTGACTTAATATTCTCTAAAGTTCCATTAAAACTTCTCAAAGTGTATAATCAAAATAATCATCGATATGGAAATATACTAGATGACATATCATACGTTTTTATCAAAGACACTTGGTTGGCAACTTCTTGGGGTTCATTAAAAAGTCAAATTTGAAACTTAAGTACTACGTAATAAGAATATTGCATTTTCAAAATACATATGAATTAAAGAATTCGAGAGCTACTGACATTACAGTTGCGGAAAGAGTCAAGGAACACATCGCAGCTGTAAGAAAGTGTCAAACTAATAAATCAGCAATAGCCAAACACGTTCTCAACGCTGGAATTGGATAGAACTCTGCACTCCCAAAAATCCTCTCTACTGAAATTACAATCCGGGATATAAACTGTCGTCAACGTGAAATCCAGTGATTAGCAAATTTAAAACTTACGATTTTCCGTCGAATACGTCTGCGGACATTGTTAGTGTAAAATGTTGCAACCTTTCCGAATGTGAAGATCAAATGTGGGTAGTTGATAAAACTCCTCGCAGCCCCCATCCTGGACTACCCGCCTCATCAGTCAACTCGTGACATTGGCTGGTGTAACCCGTGCCGAAATGTCGAGTAGAAATAAAAGATCAGAAATATCAGTTCTCATATAAACTACGAACAATTTTGAATGAATTTGAGATGTTTCGCAGATGTCCGTGGCCGGCTGTTCATCTACCACCGTTTTTTTTCTATAACAAAACATATTTTGTTTTAGCTTTGGAGCTACTAGACTATTGTTATCGCCAAGACGATGATCAAGCTCAGCAGCTATTGACGTGTGAGCTCCAAAATTGGTCCGGACAAACTTGTCTAAGCCTCGCTGTAGCCGCAAATCATAGGGCTTTGCTAGCACATCCATGCTCACAAATAATTCTCGCCGATCTCTGGATGGGTGGACTTAGAACGAGAAAAAACACCAATTTGAAGGTATGAAATGAAATGTAATTATAAGTTATATCTTCCATTTTTCTTTTGTCGTTCACCTTGTTAACGCACAGACTTATCATAGGCACGTTCATAGTAGCGTCAGTGTTAGAGAAAGTAACTTTTAACATTCGAAAAGTAATCGAAAAATATTTCGATGTCTGTGTGTCAATGAGTCGCTTTATAATACTCGTACTTTGGAAATCCGCATGCGATGCATTCTATTTATGACGCCGAATATAACACAGATTACAAAGCTAAACTTTAAAAAATTGGTAGTAATACATATGTAGCACGACGTGAAACCGGTTTGATAGTTAATATGAGTTCAGAATATAAGTTATATTCGAACCGAAGTCCGAAATCGATTCACTGATGTTTCATGAATCACACACAATCAATCACGTGTCACTTTGGCATCGTATTGACAGCGTCTTGAATATGTCTATGTCACCCCGAAAGGCGATACATCGAAACAAGAAATGAATTCTAAATCGTTCTATATTGACCGGTAAATAAACGTAAATGAGAAATAGTTTAAACAACCGGTTAGATATTGGTTCTATAAGAATGAAACCGAAATAAAAAGAATAAACGTTATTTAGATTAAAATTGGTTTTATATAATCGGTATTCGAGCCTTTGCTATCTAGACGTAAAAAATTGTGGTCTTGTGTATAATCGGCGTTCTGACCCCTTTTCGAATAGTTAAACGTGGCATGTAACGCTTAAAAGTCAAAGTAAATTGATAGATAGCATCGAACGAGCATCGTTTCCATTGCCATGGGCTTTGTCGTCATGTCTGAAGGTAATTCTGAGCCTGCTGTGTCCACTCTACATTCCGCAACTGGAATTCAAGTCAAAGGAAGAACTTCAGCTGATGCCGCAGACGGAAGAGGAGCATCTTGAGAATGAGAGTATGGAAGACGACGGGAGTACCAAAGATCCGAATGATGCCGAGGTAATGTGCTAGTGTGTAGTCGCTTCCCATCTTGCTTTTGAGGATTGTAAAGTTAATTTGGAACTGGTGCGAAATACTATTACTAAAGACAATATCATTTTGAAGAATTTAAATACTAATTTGGAATTTGTACGAAATTGTACTATCAAAGATGATATAATTTTTGAGGATTTAGATCAAGATGGAATTGATGCGTTTCGCAACTACCGAAACTGTCGTTAGTTAGTAATTATATTGTCTTTGTTATTACTTATAAAATGATCGAACTTCTAAATACAACAGAGACTAACAGATGTAACTATTGTTATATACAGGGTCATTGGTGATGGGGTCGTTATTGTCTTGCTACGTATTGTTAAAGACACTTCTTTTTTCTTCATATAATTTAATAAATAGTGTCAGAAAAAATTGATTAACCGTACAAATGTATAAACGAATGTATAATTCATGATGACACCATATTTCTTAATGATAGATTTCATATTAGTACTTATAGAGTTCTTATAATGTACTTGATGAAACTCTGCAAATTAGAATGTGTTGATAATAATTTGTTGCGTACATAGGTGGGCATCGTGAAAAGGCGTACGCTTTCTATCAAGAAGATAATCCCTCCCGGACAATCGAGTAAATCCACGAAGGTAGACTGTCTCAATCCGAGGTCGAATGTGATACGAACACAAAACTGCACTTTGTAGAATCCCGATGTAGTAGCACTTCTAAAAACAATACCTACTACCAAATTGAATTAAAATAATTTCTTTGTCAATTCAAACCTTATTAAGTTTAAAATTAGATATTCTTCTTCTATTACTATCCACGCACTTCAATTTCAATTCACTATAGTTATCTAATCTAATTTTAACGTTAAATGTATAACAACATGATTGAATAAAAATTCAGTCACATTATTCCATGCACTATCTCGCAAAATATTAAAATATTCAAGTGATTGTGTTCGTGTTACATCTGTGTCTTTTACACAGATGTAAAAGAGGCGACCCGTTGTAGGTGATCCGTCTGTGGCTTTCCGTAAAAATAGGCTTTCGTTACGACTTCATGTAGGCTCGTCCCTTTGTTCATCTCTTTAGTGCCTTTGAGCGCGCCTTTATAGGCTGTGTTAAATCCGTTTATGTATCACCTTGAAATTTACCTGCCACCCACGACAGTCTGGCGGGGAAAAATACTTCAAAGAATAATAAAATGTTCTCATTTATCGCACAATGAATTTTACAAATATAAGTTGTAAAGATTCCGTCCTGACTATAAAGATGGAACTTTACGACACAATAAAAGGTTAATGTCATTAATTAAATAGACATTTTAGATGTGAAATTGTATTCAAAATCTTAACGTGAAACATGAATGGGAGTAATAAAATTTTCGTTGCCAGAAATTGCGTCGATGTCCTTTGTAATTAAATTAACCAATCTTGATAGAGTTATTGAAGTTATCTTCTTTTTCAAAAAATGTCAACTTGATGCTTCTGTGCTTATTTTAATCCGGTCGCTCTTCCTCGTTGTTTCCTGCGTTGATTCCTAAAATTTCCTAAAATATTTTTTTATTTACTATTTGATGTCAAACTGAAATATTTTCATCTCTGCAATTTTCAACATTAACAACGGCAACAGCTTTGTTGTGTGTTTCTATTTCTGAGTCTGACTTGGCACATTGTTTGTTATTAGCAGCTTGTGTTAACTGTGAATGTCTTTTAACAAAATTTTGCTTGATACTACGCTTTCACCTGTTTGGAAATATCTAGTCACTAAGTACCTAATTACTTCTACATATATGTAGTTGTTAACTATACTTACATTATCTTTACTAACTTCTACATTGCATTTATTTATTAATTTATCTCATAATAAGACTTCAGCTTAGTAATTAATGTGTTTGCTATGATTACATTACTTTTTCCTTTCGGGCATTTATAACGTTCTATGATTTTGTCTGGACTCAAGCAGGCGTTGATTGGCTCAGGGGCCGAATGCGAGACCCGTGTCGATCAGAATGGGAAAGTTGGTAAAATAGGGTGGGAGCCTATACAGTACAGAGAGCTACCCGAACATCACACGCCGGAGGATAAGAGAATGAGGCCACTGCGCCTCAGAAAGAAGATCTATGAATTCTTTACGGCGCCTATTACTAAGTTTTGGGCGGATTCGGTAAGTGAAGTTTATACTGTTATCGATACGAATAATTGTATGATTATGTTAACGAAATAATTTTCTGAAATTTCCAATTTGAAGATTAAACTTAGCTTAACCCTATTTTAAAAATCAATTTCTACTGTAGCGAACCTTAATTACTTTTAATCGACTAAACTAACTTTTATTATTTACCAATTTAACTTTTTGTAAAACGTTTTATTATTCTGGAACAATAATTTCTAAACAATAGATTTAAATCGTCTCAATATTGAATACAAACAAACTGTTTCCAAATAACAAAGTCGGTCTATATCCGTCCTTTATTCGTCCTCCCTATACGAGTACAATACGCTTGAAAAATTGATGTAATAATTTTTCAAGTTTGTCATATTTTCTGCTTACTCACTGAGCCTCTTACTGAGGATAAAAGATGTCCCGCAAAGAAATTATGATGTTAGAAAGTCCATTATTGCAAAATAACTTGTATAGAACTAAACTGACACGCTTGACAAGGAAAATTGCTACAAACACGGCAAAATGTCTCGTAACAACGCGCAACGCTACTGCATTCATTTGGAAAAAATTAATATATTTTGGGTAATTTTTCATTGACGGACATATTTTACATATTTTTTTAAATTTTAGATCATGGAACTACTAATGTGACATAATTAATTTAAGAAAACCTTTTCATTGACCTGATCATATTTTGATTCTACTCTAAAAACTTACTGAATTCAGTTTCTAATCAGTATTTTCTGCCTTCATTCAACTTTAAATTAAGGAACAAACTTTAAAGTTAAAGTGATGCCTGAGATATGCATGAATGTTTGACCTAGTTATCTACTCTACGTATGTTCAACGATAAATCGATAAAATATACGCATTGACGCCTTCTTCAATACTTTTAATTCAGACTCATAATGTGCCATCATTCCGATATAAAAATGAACGTAGGTATCAAACATTAAAATACCAGACAGCAATAGACTTTCCACAAATTACTAATTGAGTTTTTGGTACTATTTCCTCTGATTACGAATATTTTAGCGAGTTTACTGTTCACTGCCTTTACATAAACGTGTTTTTGTTTCTTACAGTTCGCTTTAATATTCCTAGAAAAATATTATGTTCATATCTCTAAAAATACATCATTAAAAGTCGCAACACTTTTCAAAGAAAAGTTGTATCAAAATTTTTGTCACTATTTCAGATTGCCTACATATTGTTCCTGCTGATGTTTACGTATACAGTATTAGTCAAAATGCACCCGTCTCCCTCTTCGCCGGAGATATATTCTATATGTTATATATTAACGTTTTTATGCGAGAAGATAAGGGAAATTATTACGTCCGAACCTGTTGCTATTAGGTAAGTCCGTTATAATCTCCTTATTAACTTCCCTACTTTTACGCCTCTTTTTATATCCACTTGCTTATGTATTAGATACTTAACGACTTCGTAAGCGAATCTAATGAATGTGTGCCTGTATAAATATTTTTTTTAGCGCTTAGCACTTTTTTTGGATCTTTACATATTTATGAAGGTTGGAAAAAGGTTTTTAATTAAATGTTCTCTCACTTAAGTTATAATCATAATGCCTATTATAATTTTGTTCTGCATCCGCACGGCAATAAAACTAGGATAATTTTTCTTTATTCTTTAATTGGTATTTTTATACGTCCTACTGTCTGGCGGTGTAATGGCAACCTAAGGACTCCAGACTGGTATGAATAGCACTGGTATGTTCTAGAAATGTACCAAATTGTACTATTAACCAAAATAAATGTAAAAGGAATAGAAAAACACCCAAAAATGTTTTTCTCTTATTAATGTACCTATATAATTATTATACACACACTATTTAAAATCTGATTTAAAGTTGATGTAGTAGGTACATAGAGCCCGCTGAGAAGTAGGCTTCTTTCTGGAGGTAACATTTCTAGTATTGCTTTTTAGTAGGTACATTTATTTTGGTTGATGGTACAATTCAGTACATTTTTTTTACATACCATTCTGGAGTCCGTACGTTGCCATGTCACCGTCGAGTAGGACATATTTTTTTGGTCCTTTGATTAATTGACCTTTGACCTTTTATTGTTTTCTTTTGTATTAAGTTTCACTGATGGCTACGATACGACTAACGGATTAATTAATCGGATGTACTCGGTCCACTAATTAACTAACCACTTTTTATTTTATTTTGTAAGCAGTATAGTAGGCCGATCTAATGCAAAATCGGTAAATGTGGAAATTTTGTATAACTTTTGTGACACCTATATCGCTTATTATTCGTGTATACTTGTATATCACAAAATCTTGAATTTCCCTTGGAAATCAATAAATAACCCCGAAAGTGTCTGTCTGTCTGCTGGTTTCTTGCGTTTTCACAACTAAACTACTAAACCGATTATAAGGAAATTTGGCAGAGAGATAGGTAACCAGAAACTTTTTATCCTGGAAAATTGATTAGTTTTTCCAGTGAGAGTAAATTACTTTTAAAACAAAAGCCATTCGGACAAAACCGCTAGCTAGCTGGTTGTAAAAAGCCGAAAGTTTGTTACTCAATCATGCCTCACCGAAGCAATAAATTGTAACGTAATTTTGCGTGGGGTAATATTAGACTAAGGAGAAAAACATAGACTATATTTTATCCAGATCCACTACAAAGTTCCCGCAGCAATCATTATAAAGTCCACAGAAGCGAAGTCATAAAGCTAGCTAGTATTATTAATATGACTTCCTGTGTATTTAGCGAATTAGCTGTGCTCAGTCTCTCATATTTTTAATCCCTTAATTTTCGCTGTAGCTTTCACAAAACATTTCATGGTTATAACGATAGCTTAGTATAACAATAACAATGGTAGCTGAATAGTATTATTCTAACAATCGCGTATTTATTTATTAAAATAAAAAATGGATGTTAACATTCAGTTATTCAGTATCGAGAGTAGAATCGTTCCTATCAGTTTTTCAAATAGGTTTTTTTTTATAGCTTATTATTAATTTCTACGATATTTTTTATTCTTCTTTCTTTTATTCTTTTATTACTGTACCGCGTAACGAGAGCTAGGAACGTTTTTGATCAGTGGTTCTTAAGTTTAGTGGACCATCGGTGGTCCTTCACGACTGGTTCGCGAAGTTATTCATTCACCTAACCAAAAATATATTTAAAGGGCACGTTTGAAATTCGATACCCAACCGAGAATTCACCAGTTGGTAATCCCAAAAATCTTACTAGGGTGATTTTTGTGAAGGATGTTGTAAGCTTGTTGTATCCCATATCTGTATTTGCGTAATTAACAAAACATTGAACTTGCATTATAACTGAATTCGTAGTGAAACTTATAACTTTTTTTATTGATAGTAAGTTTCATTTAGTTCTCACATAATCATATGGTCAGTGGTCCACGATCAGAAAAGAAATGTGTCAAATGGTCCCTCGTGACTGGTTTAGATACACTGTTGTTACCACTGTTTTAGATAGAACAACAAAAGCTTACCTTTGATTTATTCCCTAAAACAATTTTATTTTTTTCTAGTACGCTTTTATATTTTAGGTGAGTTGACGAGTTTCGGGTTTTGCGTCATTTCGATAACACGTATAGTAGTTACTATATATTCTTGTTTATAATCTCATTCCACTATGCTCGGGTCTGTTATTGCGCCAGATTGTAACTTGCAGTCTAGTGTGAATAGTCTGTGTGTGGATTAAAAGCTGAGAACTTGGAAGTAAATGTTTCTTGTCGCGCTTGTTGCTCTTTGTGAAATCTCATGTCACCTTTGTGGAGAGTCCGTTTATAGCAGTCTTGGACGACGAAAATGTGTTCGCACAAAAGAATTTTTTCATACAGTACGAGTTAGAAAGCTGGTTCTTTAAAACTGTTTAAAACAATTTTCAATACTCCAGTAATTTTAGGTTTGTTCTTCCCAAAAAATCCTGTCAGCTGAATTGTGACACCTTTGTAATAGTATTCCAAACAATATATCATAAATCAACATTGACATCGCTGGTGCGTTTCGAACTATTCAAGGTCAAAGTTCACGAAATACAGTTTTTCGCGAAAATCTCGCTTTCTATGGGTTAGATGTCAACTATACAGTTTTTTTGTAGAACCAACCGTTTTTGTCTTAGAGCGCAGAGAAAGTGGACGTTTAATCATTCATTTCTACCATGTTAACCCATGTTAGATGTCAACTATACAGTTTTTTTGTAGAACCAACCGTTTTTGTCTTAGAGCGCAGAGAAAGTGGACGTTTAATCATTCATTTCTACCATGTTAACCCATGTTAGATGTCAACTATACAGTTTTTTTGTAGAACCAACCGTTTTTGTCTTAGAGCGCAGAGAAAGTGGACGTTTAATCATTCATTTCAACACCATCTATGCATTCATTTCCACACCTGACACACCTATGACGTAGAAGCCAAGGCAGGGTTTTTTTTATATGGTTTCTCCAATAATGTATTTACTGATTTTATTTATTTCAATTCCAAAAATACAGTTTACATAACACTAAAAACAATTAGGTACATAATACAAGTTAGATTAATATGAATTATTCCTAAAATATCTCGTGGTCCCTAAACTAGACAGGGCCTGTAGCTTAGGGACCATACCAAGTGATGTAAAAAAGGATTCTAAACCAGACTGATACAAATTCCTAAACTCAATCAATCTCTATGTAAATACTACAATGCATTGAATATATTATTATGTATGAAAAATGTTTATATACATTGGTGACTATTGTATAAGTTTTGAGATATCTACTCGAAATTTAAAAATGGAACACATTTGCATTATACCCATTTTAATAGTAAATTTATTTGAAAATAGAACATAATGACCATTAAAAAAAATTGTTTTTTCGCATTTTCAACAGCATTTTCTTTTTATTTGCAACTATGGAGTTTAAATATGGAGTTTTTAATCTTTAATTATTTTAAATTAACTGAAGAACGCTTGGAACCCTTAAAATCAGAGGGACTTCGCGCCGTCACGGACAACCGTTTTAGATGGTTTAACTGAACCTGAACACCTGAACTAAAGACTTTTTTCATGAAATTGAAAGTTATTATTTTCATCTAGTCAAAAATCTAGTTAAATTAATTAAAGTTTTACCGAAATTTTTGACATTTTTTGCTTTTGTTTTCTTCGTAATGACTAAATTCTTCTTTTTTTTTTATAGTGAAGTGGGCGGACGAGCATGCGGTCTCACGTGATGGTAAGTGTTACCGTCGGCCATGGACACCTGCAACACCAGGGGGTATGCGAGTGCGCCGCCGAGACCTTGCAAAATCTTATTCACAGCTTTCTTGAAGAACCCCATATCGTAGCTTAATTAAAAGACCTCTTGAGGCAGTTCGTTTCACAGCCTACGGGTTCGTAGTATAAAATGATGTTATGACCGAACACTACGCGACACCTCCGTAACGAGGAAATGCGGATGGACCGCACTTCTGTGACGGTAGGTCCTAATGGTCTTTCAAGAGTCACCGGACATGTATGGTTTAGGGCGAGCGCAGAAGGCGCTCAGCCAGGAGCAAAGGGTGTGTGCAGCAACGAGGTTAAGGGCTCCTCCGCCGATAGACCGACAGAAGGAACGGACCTCGGCTTAGGGCGTTGCTTTGGGAGAGTACCGCGGGATCGCGAGTCGGTGAGAAGCGCCCAGGCACGTACAGATACCTTGTAAAAGTGTTAGCTGAAGGCCGGTGTGTGTTCACGGTGTAGCGAGGAGGACGTCCTCGTCATCATTTTTTTCCGAATATCGTCAAAACGCAGATGTGCCTTTTTTCTAGCGCCGACATGTCTGTATGCTAATTTCATTTCAACATTACAGACATAAGTTCAGCGTGTGGGCGTGGAATATGTGGAACACTTACGACGCTGGTTTCATAATATTTTTCCTAGTCGGTTTGACCCTCCGCCTGAGAGAGGGCTCCATGGATGTGGGGAGAGTAATATACTGCGTCGATATCATTTATTGGTACTTAAGGATACTTAATATATTGGGCGTTAATAAGTACTTAGGTAAGTGTTTATTTTTTCTAAATTTATGTCTCATTTATTTCAGTGAATCGTGTTCAACCACTAGTAACTTATCTCTTTATCATTTAGCTATGCTACATAGTTATATCCCCATAACAACGTGTGGCAGTTGAATACGTATAAATTTTACTAATTTACATGCGTTTAAATATGCTTCAAACAAAAGTTTATCGAGCATAATGGAAGCTCTAATAAAAAAAAAAGTTTGCATATATATTTACATTTTAATAATATATTTTTTTTTTGTATATCTTAATTTCATGTATGTACCAAAATGTATCTACCATAATATTAGAAATATTAGGAACAGATTTTGCACATTAACGAAATATAGATTCAAATTATTTTTATGCCAAAAATCATTTTGATTAGTTTAGAAACGATAGCTACCCCTCCATGGCTATAAGATACCTTTCTTATACTAGCTTTTATTTACTAAGATGTCACGATGGCACTTTGATCAATCACGTCCCGCGCGTCTCGCCCCAGCCTTCGATGTCTGGAGTGTGACGTCACTCACTACATGTCTGTTTGTTTGCTCCAGGTCCGCTAGTCACGATGATGGGTAAGATGGTTAAGAACATGATATACTTTGTGGTGCTATTGTTGGTGGTGTTGATGTCGTTCGGGGTGGCCAGGCAGGCCATACTGTACCCGGACAGCGATGCAAGTTGGTATTTGATAAGAGATGTGAGTACTTCTCAATATACTGTTAATCATGTTGTTTTCATTTCCGTTTCTATTTGTATGATACATTAATAAAATAACCAACTAGTTTAATGACATAAAAATGTTTATTACACTACATTTTCTGTGACTAATTTTGTATTAATTGCATATTAAGTTTTCACTGTCTAAAATTACTAGCCATTAAAAATAATTATATTTTACATACCTACCTCCCTATAATGTTTTTTCAACAAAGATATGTCGGTTTTCCAGATATTAGTAGACATCCTTTCAATTTTAAATGTAGTTTACACTCAAACATTTTATTAGAAAGAAGCATGAAAATCAATAAAATACAACTGTCCATACACAAAAACATACGAAGTTTTATAATTTTCTAAATTATTTCTTACGAATTCTTTCACTTATTGATTCATTAAAGGTATATCTACTAATATCTGATTTACGAGAATGTGATACAAATATTAAGAAAATTACAACTTAACTTGCTACCAGAATCTTAATTCACATTTTTTAATGGCAGCTAACAACATTTTCCAAGCTGACTAACATTTCCAGGTGTTCTTCCAACCATACTTCATGCTTTACGGGGAAGTGTTCGCGGAACAGATGGCCCCTCCCTGCGGCCTCCCGGGTCTTGAGGAGTGTCGAGTGGGCCACTGGGTTCCTCCCGTAGTCATGAGTGTGTACCTCCTCATAGCAAACATCTTACTAGTAAATCTTCTCATAGCCGTCTTCAATAATATCTTCATTGAAGTCAACGGAGTGTCGCATCAGGTTTGCGGCAAATTCTAGAATATTCTAGCACATTCGTTGTTGTAGTCTCGATGTCTGTAGTTTGATGTAGCCTGTTGCGAGATTTGATTACGTTGGAAGTAGTTTTTGAATGTAGGAAATGGGTTTCATCAGATGACCGTATTGTGTTTTTTTTTAGTATTATCTTTTCATTTTTAGTGCTCATTTATTTTAGAATCATAATCATCCACTAACACTTACCATTTTCATCTAAAAAGTTTTACTTTTTATATTTTCAGTAGTATACATTGATGACTGATTAATCTGATATCATAAAATTTTATTAGAAATGAAAAATGATTATGTTGATGAATTCCAAAATAAAAAAAACATAAATCAATTTATATCAATTTGTGCTTATTTGACATTTATTTTTCATTGTATCTATGCGTTATAATTAATTGATCGTTCCCCTAAGTCCCCTGATATTTTCGCCTATGTTTTTGTTTTTTATTATTTTATTTTCACCCTCCACATTCTTTGTAGGTGTTCTTCCAACCGTACTTCATGTTGTACGGCGAGGTGTTCGCTCCGGATATCGACCCGGAGTGCGGGAAGGACATTAAGGATCGGAAGTGTGTCACCGGAAGGTGGATCACGCCAATCGCCATGACGATCTACCTGCTCGTCGCCAATATATTACTCATTAACCTCCTTATTGCCGTGTTTAATAACATATTTAACGAAGTCAATGAAGTCTCGCATCAGGTTTTCTGTTTATTTTTGCTTATTTTTATTTTTAAGTAAGGCTTGTTTTGTTAGATCCGTGTTAACAGTCGCACTTATAATATTGGATAAAATAATATTCTACAATATAATAAAATAAATCGCATTAGAACTGTCCAAGACTATTTTTAGATATATTTTTTTCCATCAAGAAGTTTGAACACAAATAACCACTTACACTTTTAAAACAATGGCTGAAGTTGTAGTTCATATTAATAAGAAATGTGCCACTTTACTCCCTTATATCAGTCTGTTCCTTATTGCATTAAAATATAACAAAGTTAATAGAAATATTTACGAGAAATTTAGATAGTTACATTGCTTTCCCTTCCCTCTGCTACCTTAACCTTAACCTCACTGTCCACGGGTTAAATGTCACGTCTATTCCGAATAGTATTATGAACATACTTACAAATTCCAAAACAAGCCCCACACACAGTTGACGCCTCTGATCCTTTAAGACACTCGCATATTAATGTGCTATTTACATACGGATCACTACACAAACATAGGTCGATTTCAAATATCCCGTTGTTACTAAGCCATTTAATTGAATAGTTGGAAGGTATTGGCATTATTATGATCAGTAGCGTCAATTCTGTCATAAAATTTAATGTTATTATTTGCTGTTGTGTTTTTAGTTACAGTTCCAGCTTAATTGAAATTATTTACTCAGTGTTTAACAAAGTTAAGCATGTCACGATGAAATTGTTTTCTAATTTGAATGTCCTAGTTTTTAAAACCTTCAAATCGGTATACTGTGTTAGAATGCTGTTAACTTTGTTTATCCTACTTTGAAGTAGGGGACGATAAATCATGTTGTCACAACTAGTAACTAGTTCTCAAACCAGATATTGACTTAGGGCAATAACTTTTAGAATATGAAAATGTCTACGATAGATAATTGTCTCTTATTGTTAGTAAAATCCAATGTATTCATGTACACAAGGGAACAGAACTCGTTGCGTGATTAGTTAATAATTGTGCCATCGTCGCGTGTACAAGCTCAGAAGCAACTTGAATACAGAAATTAATTTAGAATGAACGGCTAATTGAGCATTAATAGCTAATTCGAAATGTTAATGGAGCCGTGGCGCTTGTTACAAAGTTTGATGACAGTATTTGTCATGTTGTAAATGAATCCTGTAAGTTTGTTACTGTCATATACTCGTATGCCTTAAATTTCAACATTTATAATTTCAAAACAACATCTAATGAGAACTGTTTAATTTTGCACACCTAATCTCTTCAAATATACCTAAATTCCTAAATTTTTAAAGGTAGATAGCGCATCTGATGGTGTGCCAACGTTGGTCTTTCTTGACTTACGTTGAGACGTATCGTGAATGTCGCAGGGCGATACTTTCCACTTACCACCAGGTGGACTGTCTGCTCGTCTGCTACCTTATTTCTATAAAAAAAAAACTATAAAACCTTCTTAAAATCCAACAGGTTTGGATGTTCCAAAGATTCACAGTGGTGATGGAGTATGAACAGAAACCAGTAATGCCACCTCCATTAATAATACTCTGCCACATATACGCCACTTGTAAATGGATAACGAGGAACGTCTCCCACAAAAGGTTCCAGTACGACAATGGACTGAAATTGTTCTTAGAGAAAGGAGACATGGAAAGATTATATGACTTCGAAGAAGAGTGTGTTGAAGGGTACTTTAGGGAACAGGTAAAATGTTATTGGAAATTTAACCGGCCTTTTTACCCTTAATACATGACACAAAATTAACGTTTTTGCCTTACCCTTATTGAAAATTATTAATAAATTATATTGTTTTGATATGAAATGGAATCCAATTTGTAATTCAAATTCGTATAATAAATTAAGCACATTTAACAGTTGTAAATATTTAACATATAGAGTAACCTTTGAGAGCAGAATTTTGCAACTTTCTCACAAAGAATATTTTGTAGACTGAAGACTCTTTATTTACAGGAAATTAAATTATCAAATTCAATGGAGGAGAGAGTTAGAAGTACAACTGATAGGGTAGAACATATCACGACCAAAATGGAAGACTTGTATCAGAAAGCTAATTGCCAAATACAATCAATACAGGTAACAATATCATTGGACTAATGTTATCTTACTTTCTCATAGTCTTAGACTTTAAAGTAAACTGTTCATTCTTAATCATTTCTGCGTCTTTAACTTCTATTTATTGAACATTATTATTATCCCCATATATCACTACTTCCTGCTAATTTACAATTTAGAATAATCTGGACGCTATCTCTAAGTTAATACTAAACACCTAACTGCATATTTCACAGTGTACATTTATGACCACCTCTACGTAATTGCTTGTCTTATACTTTGGTAGGGATAACTTCCTAAATGTTAATGGAAAACGTGTCCAATCCAAACTCACTTTAACATAGTTTAAATTAAATCATCTACATACATGCAACATTGTCTAGACACAATGAGTTTGATGCAAACACACTCAGTGATAGGACTCAAAGTTTTGTTTGGATAGTAACTTACTACCGACATGAAGTTGAATGTATGCGCAGATGTTCCAAAGCAGGTTCTACTTCTAGATTTGCATTATGGGTATCCAGACTTAGGAAACACAAATTTACGTTATACTTTAATTATACAAATTACGTTATATTTTAGGATTATATTTATAAAAGATTGTAGTATTGAATTGACAAGCCCACATCAAATACTAACGTACTTAATATAAGTAGGTACCTAAAAATGTGTTATAGTGCTGTGAAAGAATATCCGGAAAACAAACAGGATCAGTATTAATACAGACAACAGAAGAAAATAAAATAGTACAAATAGAATAATCCTAAACCCATTGCGTAACATCAACTGCTTAATAAATTAACCTAAACCTACTGTCAATATAAATACGATACGAGTATAAAGAATAATTGCACATCTGAAAAAAGGTAACTTCACTTGTACCTATGTTTATTTCTCGCCAAGCCCCAGAGTAAATAGTTCACTCGTTAATTTATATCTCGAAAATTTTCTTTATGACTTTTCATGTTGTTTTATCGAATAAAGTGAAGTAGAGTTTTTTTTTAAATTAATCACGGTCGACTCTCAAACATAGAAAGAAGTTCAAACATGATTTTTCGAATAAATAAATAACGTCATAAATATTATTTGAAGCATGTTTTTGAAAGTTAGTGTTAGTCCTGGCAATACCTAAAGACATCGTGATTCAGAATTCAACTTTTTGAAATTATTCAAGATTCAGATGCCTCCAAGGGACGAAAAGGCTAATAAGGCTCCTCGAGAAGTACCGTGGGACGGTGATATTGTATGGTACACCGATGTATCCATAAACGATCGTTGTGCAGGTACAGGAATATAGTGTGAGCTACCTCAAAGGTATATCCATACGTCTTGGCCGATTTTCCACTGTTTCAGGACGAAATGTGTCCCAGAATTGAAGGCGTAAACAAAAACCTACAACGAACTTATGCTAATAAATGCATCTACATCTTTTCTGACAGTCGAGCGGCACAATTCTAATTTCCATCCCTTATGGCACGTTTCCAATTAAAAATATTTGAGTAATTAACAGAACAGCGATTGCAAATATTTGTCGCACACGAACACACAAATTCAGCTGTTCATTTACGTCAAATATCCATTTGTGAACGTTTAAAGATGAATTTTTAAATTCCACTGACTCACTTTTATTCGTTTTTATTTGTTTATTGTTTTCTGTTTGTCTCTTTTTAGTGTTCCGTGGGGAAAATGGTACAACAAGACCCATATAAAATGAACTGTCAGTTTATTTGTTTGAATCTACCATAAATATGTATATTGATACCAATTCATATTTTGACCATACGACCCCTCAATGTCTTCTATCTATTATTTATACGACTCATAGGATTTATCTTTTCGGTCGTGAATTGTAATCATTTTATTATATCGTATATTTTCATTAAACCGGACCGTTTATGTGTTATGTTTATCATTCTATCACTTTGATATTAAATAGTCAGACTCACGATTAATATGTGTCTTTTTAAAGGTATCTTCTTATTATATACAATTATTAATTATATATTTATATTATTATATATATCTTATTACATATACCAATTTCATCTTTTTCAATTACATACAATCGCACCCCATTTTATAGAAACCTCAATCCTTTTCCTAAATATCTGAACTCTAAATTTACAATTCTAATTTCCTTATTACCAACATTCGTCATTTGACATTTGACACGCACAAACGTCCATGGTACCTACGATTCGGCGGAATATTTACTCATCTAACACATTCTTTCTATAATATCCTTTTGCAGAGTGTAGAGTTTAGGTTAAGAAAACTAGAAGACGTAGCGGAACAGACCATGAATCACTTGGCCGTCATACACCGATTCATGGCCACACACCCTTCGCTGGTTAACCGAGGGTCCACAGACACCTTGGGTCCACCTCCACCAAGCTTCCAGGCGGGAGCGGCGAGGCTTCGAACTGCTAGTGACAGATCAGAGGTAAGACTGATACATGACTTAATCATTGATATATCGGCTATTATGATACAAGTACTCATATAATTTATTAGACTCTTGATATCTTAGTTTGCTCTATGTAAAGAACTCCTCTGCCGTCTGAGCAAACATCGCATCTCAAAATGGAATGAAACCTAGAAAATTCTCAGTATTTTGTCCATTATTTCGTATTATTATTCCTATTACTCCACATTATTAACTTTCTTTGATCCATTTTTAACTAGCTTATTAATTTTATGGATTTTTTCAAGGTTTGCGATGCGCTTTCTTTACAATTATATCATGGCCTGATGACTGATCGGTGTCATATATTGAATCATGCACTGATTTTATCTATGGATGTATAAAAAATTCAGAATAATCTATAATTTTTCTATAGTCAATCAATAATAATATCTCTCTAATCATATTACCGTGATTCATCCAAATATATTATCTACTTTATTCCATTTGTCGTGTTTTTGTCAATATCTACAAAAATAGTACCAAACAAAATTGGAATGTCACAGCTACAATTTAGGTTACACGTGCAACACCCATATCAAAGTTACCATCCCTCCTGTAACGTAATTGTAAACTGCGAAGGCTACGCTGCACATCAATTTGACTTATGGAATATTTCGCAGAAAGTTAGCACCTTCTGCTGAAACTCATATCAATGTAGGTTTTAATAAAGCATTGCATTATAAATGATATAGATCGAAACACAATTAATAACATGCCATTTTCTAATCCGCTTCTCTCCATTCATTGATTTAACAATATGTCGTTAAAATGCCCTCGACTATATATTTAAGTAAATATTGTATAAATAGATTCTTTATTGCCACACTAAACAAGAAGATTACTTAATTAAATCAAAGACAATATATTATGCAAATTAATGGCAACGGCATTGTACATACGTCAGTATATGATGGCCGCTTATTGTGCTCGCGCTGTTTAGCACAACTCCATTATTAGGTAATAGCATTTAGAGATAAACTATATTACTCCATCAAAGGTCCTCACATAAATTATTTAAATCAATGGGTTCTCGGCTCATAGAGGTTATTGAATTATTGATTGGTAAACCTAAACTGGACCTTTACTAAGATTAGTTACAGGATTATGTACAGTTGGACCTCAATTCAAATTTAACTCAGATTTTTCTTGTCGATTTCTTTGTTAAAGGAAGTAAACAGATCGTCCTCTACTATTAATGAAGTCGCTTCTGATTTTTGTTAAGTCTAAATGCAAATTTATGTGATAATCAAATTAAAAGTGAATATATACCTACATATTATCATTATTTCTTTCGTGCATGTAAATAATGTCAATTTTATCTACATAGATAAAGCTAGCGCTAGCTACGACATGCTAGCGTGTCCTTTTTTATAATTGATTAAATTTTGAGTCTGAAAATATCCGAACGCGGAAATATTGAAATCTATTACATCATATCTTCGGTGATCAATAGTTTAATTTCTACGAGTATTACTCTGCACCTTAAAATTGTACGCAATGTTTTATAAATAAAAACCTTCCCAAAAAATATTCTCCAACAAAAATAAAATGCATGACCATCCATTAAAGAAATATGAGCCGACAGACAGAGGAACATTCACATCAAATTGATAACTTTTGTGTAGGGATCTAAAAACAAAGTGCAAACTAGTGTTGCAAAAATGACCGCTAAGTCAGTGCTAGAACCTTAACCTTTTAAGCCTCAGGAGTTTAAGACCATCAAACGTTAAGAACTTGACTATAACGCTCCTGAGCGTTTGACGCTCGTATCTTAAAGGTTCATTAGGTACCTCTAACTCAGCGTTCGGGCATCGAACGCTCAGCGCTCATTTTAACAACACTTACTTTAAACCCTCTCCTGAATAATGTTTGCATTTTGTAGGTGTGACTTTGTTATTGTTAGGATGAAGCGAAATTCTAGTTATATACTTGTACCTCAAAGTGCATTGCGCATATTGCAATTTACATTGGATAGGTTTGCATATGTTTATTGTCCAATTTTTTCATGAACTGCTTCAAATGTTCTATCAACATTATATGTTCTACACGAGCATGTCATTAACTTGTGTTATGTTGATGTTTATTATTAACTCTACATTGTGTTTACTTACTTTCGATGTTACTCGTTAATTTCACGAATCATCAGAACGATTTATTTCACTTAATTTGCAAAAACATCCAATTATTTTTATGCTGAGTTAATACTACAGCGATCATATGTTAGTTTCGTTTTCAACATGGCGGTGTTTCGTAAGTTCTGATGATTTGTCGCTTTGTCGTATTTGGTGGTTTGACGTCGAGTGTCGCAAAATTCAATAATTACTTATTTAAAATATGCTATAAAAATAACAAAATACATTTAACAATTTTCCGCATCTATTAGGTTAGGACAAGAAAAAAGCGACAAACTTTTGAAAAAAATTTACTGTCAATACAGATTTTAATCAGAAAGATTTAATTTGATTCTTTATTTTGTTTTATTTTTATTATTTGTGTTCTAAAACTAATATGTGCTAAATATACTTAAACGAACGCAGAAAAACTACATAAATAATTATTGTAAGTCCGTTATTTTAATTTTTATTAACGTATCTTTATAGTCATTTTTTTGTTTTTTACACAGTTAATTTTTCGTTTTCTAATCAACATCTATAATTATGTTTCTGTTAAATTATTCCCGTACTCTAAACCTCATTTCAACTAATTTAACATTATGCGATCCGTTAATTTGCTAATCAATACAGACAGTCATTTTTCATTTAGTACAAAAAATAACTAGTATCAAATATTAAAATGTTACCTACCATGTATAAAATCTTTAATTTCTACCGTTATGACACGATTCAATTGCCAGACATTGTTTATTCAACAATGCCTATAAATATATCGAATATCATCAACCTTAACCAAGCTCTTCGCATTTCACAATTTGAAATTCGAATTCCGCAATTCGAATGACGTCACACCACCGAGTACCGTCCCAGCTAGATGTGTCACGCTAAACACTGGTGCGCGGCAGGTGCTGTCGGACAGCGACACGGGCGTGGCGCGCTTCACCGTGCGCCCGGTCCAGGAGGAGGACGAGCACGCCTCGCAGCCCTCCGACGTAAGCACTTCCAGCAGACATTAATTTGCGTATGCTGCCTAAACTAACGCGCAAAAGAGGGAAATTTATTGTTTATGGTGTGGATTTCATCAAGCTAACTGTGAAAATGGTGCTTTTATCGTGTTTGACTACTAAAAACTGAATATCTTTTACTAATTTCTCAACGTATTATCACAAACGATCCATATGAAAGAACACAAGCGGGCCTTCTAAGAACATTTCTGTTCCGTGGAGCCTTTATACAAGCCTACATCTTCCTTCGATCTTAAACATAAAACGTATCTAGTAAAGAGTAGTCTTTTGATAAAAAAACATAAACATACTATATTTTACTAGCGTAATAAATGGTAAAATAAGATTTATAAATACATATTATTTCTGTAATATAATTATTTCACTATTGGTTTAGGCAGTTAACGCAGCAGTGATCTTCGGTACCTACCTGTACAATAGCATTTATAGTTTAATTTAAACGCCATCTGTAAATGGCTGATTGGCATTAATTTTTATGGTTAAATTAAAATAAAATACGCTTGTGTCGTCCGATGCAGCACCAGTTTATATTTCTAATAAATTTATATAATTTTTTTCTTAAAGCTTAATCAATATGAAAACACTAAACTAGAAACTAAGTTGCTTACTCGTACATTGTTTCTTTTCACATCTTTTATTAATATTTGCACTAATTGAGTCTCCAAATTTTCTAGCTGTCACTAATGCATGCTCATAGCTTACTAGATACCTATACTCTTACTACTTGATACGAGTAGGTACCATGTTTTATTATTATTACTAAAATTCCATTCATACAGTATAATAAACGTAAAAATTTTAATATTCACATATACTAATATCTAATTATTTTTTCTATATAAATCTTAGCCTTAGTCTATTTATTAAAGTATAACGTTGGAGATCCTAAATGTTTTCCTCAACTTTCCCTACTTTTGGGGAAGAGTTTTACGGGCGAGTGACTTCGCAGTTTAAAGGGCATGAGATATGTGCTTACCAACTTTCTCTTCATAGATCAGAACAATATATGTAGAAACTTTAAGGGCTCGGTTGTTTTCAAATAATTTTACCAGAAGTACGATAGTTGTAGTTCAAACACTTCCCCGATGATGTTAACTATTGCTTACACAATAAAATATATAGTACTTTACAATTTATAAGATATGTATCTAGAAGAGACTTTGCACTTGTATATATGTATATGCTATATATTTAATATATGGTCTACTATTTACATTATTAAAATCCACTGCTGTTAAGTTAAAATTGAGCTGCAAAAAAAATCTCGCAAAAAATTTCAACTCACCAAGCCTGCCGCACACAAAGATGTTCAAATGGAAACGGTTTAGGAGCTGCCCTGCTACCTTAATATCTAAAACGTTTCAATTTTATACTCCATTCATTTCAAAAAAAATAAAACAACCAAGATTAAAAACAACCTAAAAACACACAATACATTTCAACTTCAAAGAATTAAGGAATTAGGTAAGCTCTTCAAATATGCAAATGGGATTCTAAAAGCATATTATAGACAAGCATATACCCGATGTAATTCAATGGTTCCAAACTAAATGCTATACACCTTTATTATCAATCTGCAGCGTCTGGAGCGAGTCTGAAGCGTTCAAACTTACTTTTAATACGTACCATCCAAGACAATGCGATAACAATTAAAATATTCACTCGAGACCAATTCCTTACACAAGTACCACTGAAACCCCAATTATACGAACCCGCCTCACACCTTTTAAACTTGCAAGCGCTCGCTCCTAAACCACTCACTCACCCGCCAACCTGCCGCGTAGGACGAGTTGCCTCAATCCGGGGCCGAAGTTCACGTGGAGAAGGAACAGGAGGCAGACTCCATATCGACGTCTTCGGGAGGCAGTGCTGCTGGACCTGACGTGACAGTGGTGAGGCAACAGCCAGCTGCCACTCCAGCGAGGCAGAGGTCCTCGGATAGCAATAAGACGGAGCCTAGTGATGAGAAGAAAGGTAACAATTCTATAAGTTGTACACACAATAAACGTGTCAATGGTATAGTTCTTTCATGTCAGGAAGGCGGGTTACGGTTAGTAGTAATTATGTAGTTCGGTTACCGACGCCCGCGCCGCGTCGCCGGGAACCCACCCAGCCGACCGTTCCCAAATTTACGCACACTAAAACAATGTACGTGTACGAGCTCAACCACTACTAAACGTAACCCGCCTTCATGAGGTGATATAATTATATCATCTTACATTTTGTATTGTATCTCGTTTACATTGTATTGTCTGTATTGTATCGGGGTATAGCTACTATGTTCACTCTTTATAAATATTTCTCTTTCTGGAAGTTCGTGTACGTTATTAAAATACATATGGGTATGGGATGTATTATTAATTCCACATTACACATTTGGTGAATTAAATGCATCTCTGATTCATTGATTGAACGAAGAACCATTTTATTTATTGCAAAATTCACTACCTAACGAAGTTATTGTAAAAAACAAACAATTTTTGGCAAATTCGTATGAAATATTTGGTAAAAATTCAAAAGTCCGTCTGTATGGTAAGCAAATACCGTTGTCCATGAACATCTGCGGTACATGCCATCATCAGTCCAAAAATGATGACCGTTGGCACTTTTGCAAATGCGCTGAATACCTTCGGAGATTTAGCAATCAAGATTTGCAAGAAGGTACATCCTGGAATGAATTAATGGAATAAGGGAAACGGTATGGGACTGCATGGGATGTGGTGGGATTTGTAACTCATTTCATATAATCAAAGAGAACATTAATCATCTAGTGCCATCGTCAACGGATGACGCCTTTCTGCCAGAAGTGCGTGAAACGGCAGATACGTACAGCCTGCACCCGCGCACCACCTCCGCCGGGACCAGGCGTACTGCCAACACTAGACGGTATGTACCATTATTATACAAAAAACTCAGAAGTTTTCAAAAGGTGTTTTTGTACTATACTCGTATGTCTCCATGTTGTAAAAAATGAACGCTGAACGTCGAGCGTCAAACACTGAGCGAGCGCTTATGAACCTAGAGTCGAGTGTTAAGCGCTTGTGAGCGTTATAAATATGTAGTTCAAGTTTTTACTATTTGATAGTTTAAAACCCTTGACATATACATATTGACATATACATAGTAATCTAAATAGGAACAATTTGATATATATTTACATTTTACTTACATTAGGTACAAAGAAGCTCAAAGAGGTACAAATTAGGTACAAAGAGATTTTTTTTTTATGTACGAAGGCGGCAGACGAGCATACTGTCCACCTGATGGTAAGTGGATACTGTAGCCCATAGACGTTAGGTACAAGGAAGCTCTTACTAGAGATGAATTGATAAAATAATTGTATTTTTATAATGATATTATATAGTATTGTGTAGTCACATCTGTCTCATAATTATTTTTAATATTTTACTCTAAATTTTACAGTTGTAATTTTATTATAAGTTACGTTATTATTAATGGCAAATCATTATTAATGCTAAATAAAAGATAAAAATAAAATAAATACTAGTATAAAACGGTTGAAGGTTATATTCTTAAGATACATTAGCGCTAACGCGGCGCTCGACTTTCGACGCTCAGCACTCATTTTTGAAATACTAGTCTCAAATAAGCAGAAATCGTTTTAAGAGGGAATTTAATTTAATGAAATTAAACATATTTGTAAGAAAGATTTTACAAATTTGCGTAATAAAGAGACTACTGGCCTTACGGTCACCCTAAATGTTTTTGAATGATAGATCGATATCATTCTATAAGTAATTTTACTTCAAAAAATATAATAATATAGAAGATTACTTCAAAACACCAATCTATTCCACATCATGACGCCTGCGCACGAAACTTGTGTTATTTTAGTATATAAATAAATGCAGTCACAGACAGAAAGATACATTTATTTCATACAAAATAAACCCAAATAATAGAATTATTAATGAGACTTTTTATTAATTAAATACATAATATGTTAGTAACAGTTTGTCCTTTTTTACATTCTTATTAATCGATGCCTTATACTTTGTATATAGCTTTAACTTTCGAGACATGCAAGTTGAAACCTCGATTTCTTTGAATGAGCAATATTAATTTTAGTAATTAACCACATCTTTTGATATTCAGCGAACCAATTAAGAATTTGCTTTGATCGTTGTTGAACAAATACAATACAGTAAGTATAAAATAATACGCGCCGTTCGCAGAATTTATAGAAATGCTCGTAATTTTGGTTAAGTTAATTACATAATGCTCATTCGTATTACGGTATCGCAACTTACCAAATGGATGACTTAACAAATAAAGGTTATATAGGGCAAACGCGAAACATATACCAATTTCGTAATCAACCTACGTGCTTGACTATAAGGTCAATGTATATTTATATTTATTTTCTATATTATAAAACTGTAATAATGGTCGCGCCTATGTGCTTTCTATTCGAGTAATCCTTGAACGGTCCTACGAAGCAAACATAAAATCAAAAAAGAAATAGAGAAATGTCTTTATAAATGTTTCATATACATATACAGAAGTAGGTATATTCTGAGTAGATAGATTAAGGTACTCGTAGATTAAGGCGATTAGAATAGAGGAAAACTAAAACGAATCATATCACAGTTTAGTTGAAGCATGACAGCTGTTTTATTTATTTTTATTTTCCACAATGATCCCAATTGGAGTCCTTACACCCAATACTGATAATAATTCTGACTAGATAATAATGAAAGTTAATCGTTTTAAATTTTCAACATTCACAATATTTAATTGTTGAGCTACTATCCGTTAATCCTAATTTGGCAGTGAGTACTAAACAAACATCGACAGCATAATATATTATTCAATGGCATCACGTGACAGTCGTACGTATCGAATATTATTATAACGGAAAAATTAAGAATAAAAGATTATCAACAAATATTTCTTGCGATCGTACTCAATATATTGACCAGTTCCAATCAGATTCTGCCAGGACACCAGCTGTGATCACACCATCCGTTTCATTCACGAAATTGGCAAAATAATTTGTTATTAAGACCAAAATTTCCATACGCCATGATTGTTTTAATTTTGATTTTTTATTACTTTCTTGCATCTGTTAGGAGACGGTTGTGGAAACAGTAAGTCAATAGAGATCATTTGGCGATTGGCTTAGCTTGTAAATATAGCGATGTAGTTAGTTAAGTAGCGCCTTATGTGATTATAACTATGTTATTTTATCAACATTCCACATTTGTAGCTCACACACACGCTCAAGTTATCATTAACACATATGCACTACTTCTTATCACAACCACATATGCAATTGTCTATAGACTTTACTATTGTGACATATTTCTAAAGTTGTGTGAGATAGATATGCAATTTCTGTCGTATTTTGGCTATATTTGTCTACACATTAAATTTTCTCACTTTACTTAAATATAAACAAATAAAAAACTAATAATTAATTTATTTCGTATGAGCTTGGTACACTAAAATTGTCTTTTTTTTTAAAAAAAATAACCTTTTTAATAGTTTAAACTCTTCTTAAGTTTTAAAAATATCTATGCTAGCTAACTTCAAAATCTCATTATGTTATCTCCTAGATATCTTTTCGGATGTCTTTACAAATTCGACGATACACAAGACTCAAGGTAAGAGGAGACCCTTTGACAGTCGAGATGAGATCCTAACGCTTTGGAATAATGATCGTTACTTTTATGAGCACTGTTTATACACTTACAACACAACCTTGATAGTGTATTTAAACTGCGGTCCAAGGGTACGTACGACCTTATAAATGTCAAAAAGTCTGCATTTTATAGTTCAACGCCAAATAAGTTGTTCCACTTTCATTTATTTTTATATCTTGCAAGAAGTGCAAATAAACTCTGTGAATAGTCACAGAGTTTATTTGCACTTCTGTCATATGCAATAGTGTCATATGCAGAAATCACGATTTCTTAATGTTAAACGTGCTCTTTTAAATTACACATCATTTATTAAAATACATTATTTTTTGTCTCCTTACATGATTGAACTTCAGATTTTTGACTGCACTTGTTGCTGTGAAACTTTAAACGAACTATTTGACGTGACACTATATCTCAACCTATTGGATTTTACTTATAGATGGATAGTTACTTCGTAATCTCAATATACTTACCTACTACACATAAAGGGTGGGCCATCTATCGGTTGGAATTTGAACTACCGTTTATTTTGAGTTTAAAAGGTATGATGACATTTATGAGGTGACAGAAAATTAATTTTATGTTTGACATTTACGAAATGGGTCGCTTTACGCTTGAAGAAAATTGGGAAATATTAGAAACTTACTTTCAAAGTGGTGAGTCTTCTACCCAAACTGTAAGAAATTTACGTTATAAATTTGGCAGAAATCGAGTGCCTTCAACGCAGTTCGTGGATCAATTTGTGAAGCGAGTTCGTGAACATGGATCGTTATTGGACAAAAGAACCCGTTTACGTTCTCGTCCAGTGCGCTCAGCCGAAAACATTGCTGCTTTTGCTCAGAGTGTGCTTGAACAGCCATCAACATCAACTCGTCATCGTTCTCAGGAATTGAACATTTCTCGCACTTCACTGAGGAGAATTTTGCATAAAGACCTTGGCATGAAGGCCTACAAAGTTCAATTAGTCCAGGAACTGAAGCCTCATGATCATCCGACGCGTTATCGGTTCGCACAGTGGGCTGAAGGTCGCTTGGTTGAAGATGAGCATTTTTTCCGGAAAATAATCTTTACCGATGAAGCTCATTTCCACCTCGGAGGCTATGTCAATAAGCAAAATTGTCGAATTTGGGGCTCAGAAAACCCACGCGTCATCACGGAGAAGCCGATGCATCCACAACGGGTTACTGTTTGGTGAGGCTTTTGGTACGGCGGCATCATTGGGCCATTTTTCTTCGAAAACGAGCAAGGAAATGCCGTAACGGTCAATGGCGAGCGTTACCGTGCAATGCTCAACGAATTTTTGTTTCTAAAAAATTGAAGAGGATGACATGGGCCACATTTGGTTTCAACAGGACGGCGCTACTTGCCACACAGCCAACGCAACAATCGATCTTTTGCGCTCTGTTTTCGAAAATCGCATAATCAGCCGAAATTCTGATGTCAATTGGCCTCCTCGCAGCTGTGATTCGACTCCGTTGGACTATTTTCTGTGGGGAGCCGTTAAGGATAAGTGTTATGCTAACCATCCAGAAACTATTGAAGCCTTGAAACATGTAATCGAAGCTGCCATTCATGAGATAGAAGCCCAAGCAATCGAAAATGTGCTGAAAAATTGGGTTGATAGAATGGGGTACTGTAAAGCCAGCCGTGGAAGTCATTTGAATGATGTTGTGTTCCATGCTTAAAGGCAATGTTTACTATTTCTAAAAAAGCCATACTTTTGAAAAAATATCAATGAGTTTTTTTTTTCAGCCAAATTAAATTCCAAATTTTAAATGGCCCACCCTATAGATAACCTTCCTATGTTAGAACTACTCTGACAATAGAACACTCTTTTAGTATATTTATTTATATCTACTTCACCTATCAATAGAACAATCCTTTGATCACTGTCATACAGCAAAACACTATCACTACCTTCACATAAAGACGCATCAAGCTCCAGTATGTTTCTTCCCATCATCCCCCTTACAAGTCTATTTAAGGATCTTCAAGGGAGGGTTCTTCATAAACAATGTTCTCCAGGCGCTCCGAAGGTGGTAACGA
This sequence comes from Sesia apiformis, assembly GCA_914767545.1. Classification (NCBI taxonomy): domain Eukaryota; kingdom Metazoa; phylum Arthropoda; class Insecta; order Lepidoptera; family Sesiidae; genus Sesia; species Sesia apiformis. The sequence goes on from OU611964.1 coordinate 4,104,532, forward strand.
CTGCGGTATGGGAGGCGTTTCCGCGCACCACCTGGCTCCGAGGCGTCAACTCAGCCAGACTCATTCGGAGCCTGACAACTCCGCTGTCGACGCGGGCTCGCTCCACAACTCTGTTACTGGTATGTGATTTACTTCATTATCTTACATACTGCTCGCTATATTACTATAAATATTACTGGATCGTCCTATAAATAAACCTTTTAATTGCGATATAGTTACTCTAATATAGTTAGGTCCTACAATATTTTTGCAGTGCCATCTCTTAAGCGACTAAAACTAGACTACATACATATACTATACTAAATTGCTATTTGAAATATATGAGATTTGATAAATAAAGTCATAATGTTTTTTTTTTATTCTGTACTTTGAATTCGAAACTGAAAAAGTAAAAATAAATTTGTATATGTAATAAAACGTTTGACTTTTTTCCCATACTATTGCCAGAGGAAATAAAAATCCATAGCATGAATATGAACTATATTTTTATAGTTAAAACTGTTACGCAATCGTCACATGACTGGATAAATAAAACTATGTGTTGTGATAATAAAATGTAAAAACGGGAATCCATAATACCTACCTATCTACTCCATGATAATATGAAATATCTGAAATTTTAATGTGGGGAAATAAGAGACCAAATTTTGATAGTTCCTGCTAATTAACTACTGATGCCTAACTTTGTTCTAATTTCCCTTGTACAAACATTTAATTTCCCGTAGGCCGTCAATCTGGTTGGGAAGCGACCGGCCCTACAACGGGTGTCGGATCGGGCCGCACGAGAGTTGGTGGCGCACCTCGATCTTTGTTGCTAGCGATGCACGAATATACCAGCATCACCGATGAACTGGAGACTGTGTATGGATTGTTTTCTCCACCACATACACCCAGGTAATTATTTTTTTTATTTATTGGTAATCCAACAGCGAATATGAAAATAGTTAACACTCTGCACCCAATAGAGGATTACACAAATAATGACAAAGACGGTCAGACACAACATTTACGGGTACTATAAAATCTAATTATTTTAAACATCCAGTGCATATTTATATGTAAGTAAGTATATATTTGTTATATGTATATAAGTATTTATGTCAAATGTATATTGTACGCATCGTTTAAGTTATATTTACCAGGCTACTCTAGACTTTTTATCTATGGAACACTGGTTGGTTTTGATGTCAATTAAAATTACATAAAAACATAAATAATAACATAAAAACAAAACATTCTAAATTCAAATTGTCTCCATGTTTTTTACGAGCTAAATTCATATATCGTATCTCATTAAAAAATGGTTACTAGACGGAAACATGTCCACGCTATGATTTTGTATGATTTAAAATGTTCTTTAAACCTGAATATTTTTTCTTTTAATACACTTCAAATGGCGTTTGCAGACAAGTGGCCTTCTGAGGCAACTGTGTATTGTTGGTACAATGAAGTTAAGCGTGGTCGATCAAGTTTGGGTGACGAAGAAAGATAAATAAATAAAAATAACTTCCTCAGAAATCATTTTCGTCTCAGAAAATTTAATTTTGAAAAACCAAAGTATTCACGAACTCATAAGTTTAAGTCAATACGTAAAGGTCAATATCACTGAATTAAACAAAGTTTACCAATGGATAAACATTTTGAAGTAAATAAAGTCTCAATAAACAATTTTGATAGAAATTAAACGTTATCATCTTGTTTCAGAACAATATCTAATTGAAGAACATTTTTTTCATTTTGACTCTATTAGTACTAAATAGAGATCGTTTTGATCTTTGTTTAATATCCTTTCTTTATTTAGTATTTCTATTTAGCCACCATTAACACAGCAATCAACTACATGACATGTTGTTGTTAACAACTTACTCTAAACTGTCGCGATTAAATGTTGAAACTCTAAAACAGTCTTCTATTTCTAATGTCAATTAAAAGTGGCTTATATTTAAACGAGCCGCAAATCATAATCAACAATGATTGCTTGTTGATTATGATTTAAAAGTAAATCATTTTTATTCTTGATAATTTTAAATTACTAAAAACGTCATCACCAAATCGAAAGAGAGGTTTATTTCTTTATTGTCATCAAAGAACGTAAACCCAACCCACCTTAAACGTTGTTACCGTCGATTTGCTGACCATTTAGTATTTTTGCTGCTCATTTAATTAATTCCTCATTAAAAATCATGAATATTTCCAGAACACCCATCGCTTCAAGACTTCTGTCTCCAGCCCGAGCGGCTTCTCCCTCAGTACGTCGTCGGCACGCGAGCGAAATGTCCAACCCAGAATTCGCATTATTCATGGAGAAGGAACATTTACGAGGTGCTGAAGAAGATGACTACATCATAATGGAAAACTTGATCCAGAGGCGGTGAGTGGTGTTTTCTTTCGCATGTGCTTCTTAGCATGTTTAAAGTTTGTTTCGCTTCACTTACTTTAATCGACCTTTCAGCACCATAATTTGAAATCAATAGATTTGGCAAAGAAACGTCAGTTATTTGCAATCACCAACTCGTGAAATATAAAGATTGCATCATAAAGTCATACATATATACGATACACAAACGACCTCTTTTATATTATTATATGCTCACGACTCTGAGTCTTAATTCGTGTTGTTGATTTGTTTCAATTAAATCTTTTCAAGAGTTTATAATAGCTGAAATATAAAGTTAAAGTATTATTAAATCTACCGAAAGTAGCTGCGTAAGCAAAATAAAAATAACTTTACGTCAAGAATATGACGAAGCCAAATACTATTTGCCATAAATGTATTTTTTCACCTCTCGCTCTTCCGTCGTGTGTTATCTTTAATCTGAAGTCCAAATAAATTACTTTCCTTCGTATCTTATTAAATTATTACTTTACTTTGAAATATAATTTAATTTTTTAGCCGTTTGAGATTCATTGACTGTACTGATTGTTTCCACTTATACTCGTACGTCATCTGATCCCATAAGAATCGTTTATAATGTATTGAGTTAGTGAAGTTTAAACTCTGTAGATACTGTTATATGTATGTACCTCTAGATATTGTTGTACCCAAATTATATAATTAAATTAAGTTGTACCCAATTAATTATGCACTCTGAAGTTTAATAAAAAAATTGATAATTAATTTTATATTATGATCCCATTTATTATAATATTTAGCTCAAATGAAGATGTAGTGTTACCTATGCATAATGCAAATCATTTGCCAATCGTAACTGCAGCCACTGACTAATATTGCGAAGGGACACCTCAGTGTATTATTAACCACATAACTCCGCATACCTTCCGAATACCATCGCTCCTGGCATGTTACCTTCTAAGAGATTTTATCTCGACACTATACCTAAAAATGGAGCCTAATCACATCTAGTGACTAAAAATTTTAAAGACACATTTCCACATGTCGCCTTGTGATCGAGCACGCCACATAGCTTCCTAACAATGTAGCACTTTTCAAACTGGCGTGTTACTAAGGGATCTCATCTGGACTGTAGCCTAGAAATGGAGTCTGTGCTGGACAGATATGAGGAGGAAGGAGAGGAGGAGGGTGAGGGAGGGGAGGTGAATGTGAGCATCAGCGTATGTGTCAACACGAGCGACGAGCAGCCTTCGGTGCCGCTACAGACTACTACGTTGTTGACGGTCAACGATAGGAGACTGCCGCATCAGAGGTAATACAATGGATATTTTTATTTGTCTGTGTCATACATTATGTCATAAGAATTGTTTTCAGTATTTTAGAGCTTATTACATCTTTAAAGGTAACTTGGAATAAATTGCAACACTTTTTGGTACTGTCAAGTAAGCTTCATAGAAAGTTATGATAATTATTTTATTTAATACAACATTTTAATCGACTTTGAAATAGATGTTCGGCCAGTATGTAAACGATCTTCTTCGAGAAGTCCTGGACTGTCTTATGGGTTATTGACTGCAGAGAAATTAAAATATCATGAGTATTATTATGGATTACATTTTTTTATAGAAAAAAGGTGGCAGACGAGTATACAGTCCACCTGACGGTAAGTGGATACTGTCGTCCATAGACATCCGCGATGCATGCCAACATCAGTCCAGAATGAGAAACGTTAGCACGTCCCCGGATGCGTTGCCTACCTTTGCAGATTAAGGAATGGTTTGGGAAAATGGGGAGGGATAGGATAGGATGGGATGGGAATGAGCTCTGACATATCTCACTCACTACCGAAACACATACGTACATTGGAGAAATACGATAAAATAGGAAATGCAGTACATTTCAAGGTAGTCTTCTGTGAGAGATGGGTAACGTGACCAGTCGACTGCGCCCATCGGCTGTGGCACTGCAGCATTCACTCTCCCGTGAGTCAATCGTTCAATCGTGTCAGCGATAGTTAAATTATAGTATACGTATTATACAATATATTTAAAAAAACGGTATTTTTTTATTTTATCCGAATTCTCTGATTTTACATTATAGGTACTCCATTCCGAACGAACCCATTCTAAATCGAAATACTAACAATAGTCCACCCACTATAATGTCCCAGAATTCAACGGCTATAGAGAAGTAATTACAATACAGAAGAGTATATTATGTCAGTATATTTAAAGCGATTGATATTAGTTTATGAAAATAATTCGAACTTTCAAAAAGTTTTACCTCAGAAAATCAGAACTCTGATAAATGTACAATCGAGGAATTTAAATATAAAAACTGCTACTTCAGACCGACATCTTGTTGACGAATATCGAATCTCGGATCACATTTGTTTTAAATTAAAAGAAATCGCCCTCTATTCTTTAATGTGTTGATATAATTCCCAGATAATAATTCATTGTAATAATGCATATTTTATTAATATTTTAATGACTAATATTTCCTGTCACATGAATCTTCCTCATAGACATTCGTTGCGAAGATCATCAGCGATTGACAGTCGTGAGCTACCTTCTCCCCTTCAACCGCTTTTGGGAGACGACGCATGTGGAGAAGTACTGCTGCCGGTGCCGAGGCAGCCTTCTGGTGAGTTAAGGCTCTTTTTCACAAGCATACGATTGTTCACATGAGTATTCACTCTATAATAACAGGGATAACGGTGATCAGATGATGATAACAGTTGCTTATACTAGCTTTTGACCGATGTTCAAAAAGCTCGCGTCCGAGAAAATCTTCTGTAAATGAGCCATTAATCTAAGATCTCCCTCTAATCTTCTACCATAAATGTCGTTAAAGTATTTTATTCTCAACAGACACTTTACTTTCCACTTCATGAGAAAATAAAACGTTTACAATTTATGACTTAAGACACATACGGTCATGAAAATTTTAATCTGTTTTAGAAATAAATTCCTTTATGTAAGTAAGGCTTTTCTTAAAAAAACATTTTTTGATCTAATTCTTTTGCACCATTAGGTAAAGCATTTTTCTTGCATTTTACTTAAATCTTAAATAATCTTATATATTTTAATCTTAAATTCTAAAACCTTACATTTCATCTACAAAGGATATAGGAATCATATTGATCGTCACCTTGATTTTGAAGAAAATATTCATTATTTTAAATTGACTATGATTTTCCCATATTTGGAGTCAATTTAGGGCTTAGACAAACACAGAGACTGAGGAGTTACTGGACACGCCTGAAAATCTTGATTAGGCTTGATTATATCCATTCGTTGTGTCTTGGTCTTCATAAGTACGATCTTATTTCGGACTTCCGCAAATTGTCTATTGTAGAAACGAGCGGGCTCTGAGCACGCATGTTGCGGATTTCCTAGAGAAATCGAAATAAATAATGTATGCATTAGTTTTTTTTTATGAACCGTAATGCAAGTACCTTCAGTTATGTTTAAATAAATAACTAAGGAATTGCATGTTCAATCATTCCTTCGTCATACTTTTCTCAAGCTCGCCACCACACTCGGCCTTCTGTTGTTTTCATTCACTCAGCATCGGTAACACCTGCACGGAGGACATATTCCTGCATAATGTTCTATTCCGGCACAATTATATTCGTGAGAAATTTCGAATTTCTTAGTTCCTTGAATCTTCGTCGACGATCTAACAATCCTTGCAACTCCATACATACTCGTAGGTCACAAATGTACAGTCAGCAATACGCTATAATTTATCTAAAACTATACGGTTCTATAGGCGTTATTACAAGCGCATTAAGATACCAATGGGTGTCCATAACCTTGTTGCTGACTGTACGTCATAATTATTTTTTTATCACTTCTCTAGAATCAGGTCTGTGTTGATATCAGAAAATGTACTAGTATTGATTCAAAAGTCGTATGTTCGTTGATTTCTATCTCTCGTTTATTGAAATTATTGATTTACAATTCCAACAATGTGCTTGTAACATATTGTTCCGCTTTACTGTACGCACTGTAAATGGCGTCCCAAATTCAGCACCGGATTTAATTTAGACAAAAAATAAAGTCATTGTTTCTTTGGCTGTGTGACATGAGGCATCATCCTGTTGGAACCACAGTTGATCAAGGTGCCAAAAAACTTCCAACTGGTGCCTAAAAACCTCCTGTAGCATGTTCCGATACCTCTCTCTGCCTACCTAAATACGGCCCTAAATACCTAAAAAAATGGCCCAATGATCCCGCCGAACCAAACTGTAACTCTTTGAGGATGCATCCGTTTTTCATGAATCTCATGAGGATTCTCCAAGCCCCAGATACGACAATTTTGCTTATTGGCGTATTCGTCAAAGTGAAAATGGGCCTCCTCACTCAATATGGTCCACTTCATTACTGCTCTAAAATTCATACTGCGTTGCTCTTTCGTGTAGCGTTCCACGTTGACTAATTGCAACAGTCATATGTGACATCTATAAACAAACCAGTATTGCCAACCGCCAAACGAAAAAATGGTGCAAAATTTAAATACGGCGTACAATCCGGGACAGCCTATATGTATACATTCTGGCAATTCCGTTCATAATTGCTTTAAGCTTAACTCGAAGATATTCCACTTAGGAATAATCCCGGTTTTAATATGCACACTGAATTGCATATTTACTTGATTATTCTATTTGTTTTTCGTTTTCGACAAGAAACATTAATAAATTATTTATTAAAACATTGCAAAAATTCTTCTGCAACTTCGATTCCAAAAGCTTTAAGATTGATTAGAACATTGCTATCTAGCCGATCGATATCACCCTATAATGTTTCACTACATCGATCGACTTTCTAAACGGACATAATTCTAGTCAAAATTCGACAGCACTGACCCAGTGCGGATTGATAAATACAATCCATGTCCTAGATTTTTTAATTCTCGGGCGCATGGGTTTCCACGTTTGCCTTCATCGTGATAATTAAAAATGCTAATGCTAATGATAATTTAAAGACGCATAGACACTCAGTGGTTCGAATTCAGGTTTAAACAAACGGGTCGTATAATTAGTTTGAACGCACGATGTCATATGAGTCTAAAAATACAATACTCGCTTCGCTATACCGTTCAGCGTTGGCTGAAATACGAGTACGTAGTAATTATTTGGTGCTACTAATTCGCCATCCTCTAATTAACGGTAGGCCTAGATGGATGACATTTTGTTCCGTGAATGTTTGTCACGCCTTGCTGCGCTAAGTACTATATAATGTACAACACAACAGTACAATAGTACACAGTGAGTAATACATTTAAATTTAAATGTAATACACAGTGAGTACTACATAGTAAATGACTGAGAGTCACCACGATACAGTGGCGGGTCGCCTTAACTTCTTGTCTCACATCACCCATGAGCGCAGTATTTTGTGTTTCCACAGAAAGCGGTAGTCATCGAGACAAAATTCACCGGTACGCGCTAGCTCTAAATACTACTTACCTCATTGTCCCCAGGCGAGACCAACGGGTCGAGTGACCTGTCCATGTCGCACATGGTGAGCGAGTCGCTCCCGCCGCGGCCCTCTATCGTGCTGGACTCGTCGCAGCTGCCGCGGCAGCGCTCCGACCCCCCGCCTCCGCCGTCCGCGCCCGGACCCGCGCGCCCCGAGACCATGTGCTAGTGAGGTGAGACGTAACACTGTGACACCGACACCCACACTGTATCGCACTTGTAAGCAACGCGTCGAGCGACCTGCCTGACCATGTCGTACATGGTAAGCGAGTGGCTCCCGCCGCGGTCCTCGATCGTGCTGTACTCGTCGCAACTGCCGCGGCAATGCTCCGCTGACATATAAGTATAACCATACGAATATCTTTAAATTCACTAACTCATGATATCATCGCAATAATCATCCAAAATCGAATGTTGGAAATAACTCGAATGTTTGTTTTATAGGAAACATCAAGATAATAAAACAACAAAGAAGAAAATCAACTGGCTGAAACAGCTACTTAACATCCAAAACAAATTAGCGACTGAACATTCTTAAAAGTATTAATCATAATAATAGAAACACCAAATACTGTTAATGTTAGAACGTTTTATAAGGAGAACTCACCCTAATTTGCGAAGGCCATTTTGGAACCCCCGTTTTCGGATAAGCCTTTTTATAATTGACGTACTTACTCTAATTCCCGAGGTAATTCACGCGGTGCGAAGTTTTCGTCGATTAAATTTATCAATATTAAACATTTAATAATTATGTTTGTTATAATTTTCACGAAGGCAATTCACACGGCATTAGATTAGATTATACTACAAAAAAAATCGCGTATCCAGGTGCGTTTTTTTATGTTATAGCGGGAGCGACCGCTAAAGTAAAAGTAAATTATATTACATTAAATTGACAATGAATTACTTTTAATATGACAATTGTCTGCAATGGATGAAAAAAAAAATAACTTTAAATGTTACTTAGCCTTGATATTAAAAACCATATGGTTTTTCATTAAACAATTTTACTTATACGTAATCATTGTATCTCAACTTCCATTGACATTGTCCTCAACTAAATAAATGAAATAACTAACTAAATGTAATAATTTTAAAATGTAATATTTAATTAAGTTTTTAATAGTGTGGGTGTATAGAGTTCAAAAATAATCATTGAGTTTTTATTGCCGTAAATAATGCTTGTATAAAACAATGAAATTGAATTATATCTACATATTTTAATCTTAGACAAGGTTCAACTGCTCTGGATGCTAGTCCTTTTGGGACAATATTATATCACGCTAAAGATGTAAAATTCGCACCGTGTGAACGTAACAAAATAAATCTGTACTGTATCTAATTTTCTACCCTGTGTGATCTACAATTTAGACTGAATTGAACTCTATTCTAAAATGAACCATATCTGTTAGAACTTTCAAAATTTTCATCATTCTTTACCTTAAAAATAGTGTTGCCAGATGAAATCTTCCTAAGTCAAACTTTGTATAATCAGAAACAAAGTAAAATGAAAATGATTTTTTATGTAGAGATTTTTAAACATTATAAATATTTTTTTTTTTAAAGACAATACTAACATAAACTTCTAAAATATTTATTTCTCTATTTTTATAATATTTGTTTTGATTTCCGAATGTAACATTTAAATTATTACCTAATTTAATTTTCAACTCTTTCCTTCCCTTCCATTTTCTACTCTGTAAGTACTATCTAAATGTTATCTTCAAAAAGGACTATATAAATCCTAGAAACAACATTATTTTATTTATCTATACACGCATGTGCTCTAATTTTATATTAGTAAAGTCTCAACCAATCGTTTTTAGTATTAATTATTTATGTTCATAATTCTATATAACGACAATCTGGCAACTCTACTTCCAAAAAAAACTTCATTTTAGTGAATTGTAAATTTTCGCTGTAAATAAGCTAAGAAATAATAAATTACGCAAGGACATTTTATAATTCCTGACACGTTTCCATTTTTATAAACATACTCGTGCCTCGAACATCCAAGTGGTTTCTCTTGTAGTCATTTGTGGACTAATGACTCGAACTCTGTCGCAGCCGCATTGACTCAAATTTTAAAACCCGGTAAAGAAATTACGTTAAAATTATTTTTAAATCTCGTAGGTACTGAGTTTTAATACGTTAAGTCCAGAAGCATTTTTGGTGTCACTAGACTCACTAGATCACTAATATTCGCTCTGGTTTCTCTGGAATATTTTAAAATAATTTAATTGTCACATAACCTGAGAAAAGGACCTTATTTTCGGTTCTAAATTTCTAGAGACATTCGTTAAATTAAAAAAATAGAGATTTTTTATTAAAGTAAAATTATACAGCATGTTTTATATAATTTTATAGCACTAACTATTAGGTACATAATCTTGAAACAACGAAATTTTAAGTGAAAAAAAGATCTCTTTGCGCAAATAATGAAATAAATATATGAATCAAAATAATATAATCGGCATAAAGTTATTAAATAATTCGATTATAACCCAATAACTATAAAATTATAACTCAAAGAAGACTGCCATGAAATGTACTATAAACGTATTTTAGGAGTAAGGGAAAGTCCCCAGAATCCTATCTAAAGAGTAATAGGAGTGTAATGGGATGAAGGAAGTCTCTCAACATCTTATCTTCTTCTTCTTCTCAGCCCTTGGACGTCCACTGCTGGACATAGGCCTCCCCCATTGTCCGCCATTTAGACCTATCACCTTATACTTATATACTTCCCATACTTCCCACAATTCCTACTACCCAGCTCATTCCATCTCAATACCATCGAGTGAAGAATATAAGTGGATAAGAGAAACTCCTTATCCTCTTAAACTCGTATTTCAAGAAACTACAATTCAATAAAACAAAATGAAACGTGTTATTCTAAAATGATCTTGCCATTAAAAATGTTTGTATTAGAGCCTTACCTATAAAATTGCTCTTCATAGAATTCCAAATTGAAATTAATTTCAATTTAAAGCTATGATATTCTCTTTTAAAATCAGTTATTCATTTGTTTTTCCGTCAAACGACTTTGATTTGCTTAGATATCGTTGTGTTTGCGACCATGGAAACGTTAAAAATTGTGGTCGGACACAGTCTCAAATTTACAGGAGCTTCGACTGGAAACTCCGTCACCCACCGTCACCGTATTCGTCAGACCTAACCTTACTGATTTCCATTTTTTTTTAATTGGACTTGGATTTTGGAATTGGATTTCCATTTGGACAATAACTTCCATTAATTAAATATATAATTTTAATACAAAACAATTACTTGATTTTTTTATATAAAACTAATTTCATAGGTAAGGATCTAATATATGGTCCAAAGCATATACTATGTCTATAATTAATACATGTACATAATGTTAGTGGGAAGTTGAAGGACTTAAAGCCCACGCGGCCATTCGATATTTTTGTTTGATAGTTACATCGAGTCCCTAACAATACATATCGATACACTCATCAAAAAATTGATAACTAAAAAAGTGAATAGAAAACTTTGTCTAACTCGAATACGTCTTTGATATTTGAATACTTTGAATGGTTCCGAATACTCAACGGCCGAAGTAAAGTCGAAAAGAAAACTTTGTGTTAGCTATTTCGTTCAAATGATCTATATATTTTAAGACCCTTGTAGCATCAAACTGGCTCATTCTACCAAATAAATTGGAAACAGAATAGACATATAATTTAATTCGATTACGCGTATATAGGTCAATTTAAATAAATTTCAAGTTACATTGTTATTAAATTCATATGAATTCTAATTATCATTAAATTCTTACGAATTCTAGTGGGGATTAAATACATGTAATTCCAGTTACAATTAGATTCGTATTAATTCTAGTTGTGATTAAATACATTTGATTCCAGTTAAATTAGATTCGTATTAATTCAGTTGTGTTTAAAATCGTATGAATTCTAATTGGGATTAAATTTGTATGAATTCTAATTGGGATTCAATTTGTATGAATATTAATTATAATTAGATTCACATGAATTCTAATTATGATTAAATTCGTATGAATTATAATTGGGATTCAATTTGTATGAATATGAATTATAATTAGATTCACATGAATTCTAATTGTGATTAAATTCGTATGAATTCTAATTGGGATTCAATTTGTATGAATATTAATTATAATTAGATTCACATTAATTCTAATTATGATTAAATTCCTACTAATTCTCATTGAGAATTACAATTGCGATTAACGAGTAATTCGAGTAAATTTCGAATTTAATTTAGGAATTTAATCGGAATAAATTTTACATAAATTTAGGATAAGTTGATAAATCAACAGTATGCTCGGTATATCTGGGCTTGATGTAACTATCGATTAACAATCGATTGATCGTCAACGGCTTAAGGGGATGACACACGACAATACAAGTTCTAGCTCACATTGTATATACGTCAGTGTTAGCAAAAAATATTAATTATCCGAACTGAAGTGTTATGTAAATTACGTAGTTGTACGATAGCGTTAAATTTAATTTACGTTAAATAAGCCAATAAGGTAACGTTAATAATAAGCAGAAGTTTCAGTTGTTAATGGAATTGAGCCTGCCAGCAGAGTGAGATTTTTTGCTTACGTATAAGAAAGAGCAGCTTCACAACGATCACACGAATTCTCCTTACTTTTTAGAAACTGAATAAATTATGTTCCTTAATTTTATTATGAAACCTTTATATATTCTTATTTTATACAATTTTATAAATATGTACTTTATTTATTGCGATTTTAAAAAAAATATAAATATACATTCATGTATGCCTGATAGTATAATCGTTTATGTACTTATAACTAAAATTCTATGTTAAATTTTAATATTTTAGAACAATGATTTCCATATTACATTCAGACCTCACTTAATTGGTGTACTTAATTAGTACTTTAGTTATTTCACGACCTTACTTATTTTTGTACTTAATTGAAGTAAAAAACAAAATATTTCTTTGTGTTCACCATTATTAGAACAATACAGTAAATATTCTACTGAAAAAAAAATGAACATAATATTATGATAAGTACCTATGTAGGACATTGGTGGTACTTCCGCAGAAGCCTAAAAGCTCGAGTTACTTCAAAAATCTCAAACCAATAGCATTGACAAGTATTGGTATAAACCAAATTAATATCGGTATAACATCAGACCAATGTTTATATAACTTTCGAATATGATCTACTTCCCAATTGGTTCCAGGTTTTCTAAGTAATCCAGGTTTTTGGGTACCAGTGTGATGTAACAAATTTCTTAAAATAAATTTCACGCAAAACGTATTATAAATGAATATGTTTTTAATTTTATTTTTCTAAATCATTATATTGACATATCAATCTTTAATATTTATTAATTTACTTTAAATATTTTATTTAATATCCAATAATATTTAAGCAATTTGTAAAAGCAAGCATTCTGTTATGGGAAACGTTTTACGTCAGCATTTTTAAATTCAATTATTGGATTAATTCTTGAATTTACTAAACAGCATAATTATTTTCTTTAACTTATACAATTCAATATTTCACTACCAAATGTTTACTTATATATGTACAGTATATAGGTATATAGTTAAGCTCTTGTTTCATTTTTTTTCCTATTTTTTTTGACTTTGATACTAATTGCCCCAGTCAAATATCACTTGAATAGTAAAAATTAACTAAATTTGCAAATTGATGTTCATACACATTATTCAATGTATCTGCAGACACAAATCGATTATAAATCAATTTGGAATGGACTTAGGTCCTAAACTAAGGTCTTAGTATAACTAATAGACGTCGATAAGAGAATACTAATAGGTAATAGATGGGTTCATTCATTAGATGGGTTGATTGGGATGAGTTATGGAGATAATCTAATTATCTATAGAAATTTAATCGCTCACGTGAAAACTTTCCTCTCGTATAAACATATACAAGCTGTAACTGATATATGTTACTGTAAAAACCCGAACAACAGAACCAGAAAAACCTATGATTCACTTAGTAACGGTAAAACCTGAAAAAAATATGGCATAGTTATTTATTTCGTACCTACTTTTACCGGCAGATATACATATCTAGATATACATATGTAGATACCTACATATATCGGTATCTATCTATCTGTTTTTTTTTTTATCTTCTGATTTAAATATATCCCAATAGTGAAAACCATCACAATGTGTTCATTTATACCAAATATTTTGTGCAAGTATTTACCACTTTATTATATTTGCAATGCATACACTGAAATATTTCAATTTTGTATATAAGTAGTTGTAAACGAGTTTTATATTGATGAAATTGCTCTGTATTTTTTTAATAATTTTCCATACAATTTGTAAAGCAAGTTATTGAACATCGACATATACATATTATTTTATATCTTATTGTCCGTACATGCAGATTCATTCATATCCAATAAAAATATAATAGATACAATCTGACATTTCCTTCGTATAAATATTCGAGTGTGCTCCCGTGTCACGCCCTACAATTATGTCATTATGTTTGACATGTCAATAGATTACGAGGATACATTTAACATAGAGCAGATTTAATCATAGACATTATTGTCTATGTATTTAGTTTGAGAATAATAAGTCAACACAGATTCTGATTATGTATTACGTGTGAGCCCAAGTTCAATCTCTTACATTTAGAAAATTATACATATTTCTGCTACAAGTCACATGTTTAGCCACATGACAATGATTTTCCGGGGAGGGATTCTGTAATTTTCATCGGAGTAATATGTTTAATTATGATAAATATTGTATGTTTTTTTTTGTTTAGAATGGCACGATGATAGAAATGGATATTTATTTTGGTTGACAAGTTATTTGGTTGTTTTTTTTTTATAACAACTCATTCGATGCAATAAGTGCGAACACATTGTCCGAAAGCTTTTGAAAATGGGAAACGTTTCTTAATCCGCATCATCTTTTTTTAAGATATATAAAATTCAGTTAATATTAAACTGAAAGTTGATACATGCAAAAAATGCATTTTATAGTAGTTTGAAATTTAATAATATCATAATCTTGTTTTAAATTCGAAAGCAATATTTGTAAATAATAAGAAGTATATATATCATTCATTAAATTACCTTTAGAACATAATTTCTAGGTGTAGGTAAAATTAACTCGTGCGTATTTTTTTCCAGAAAAAATATGCTTAATTCTTATTAAAAATTTACTAAACAAAAATTCATTTCACTTGGCTTTAAGAATATGAGTTTTTTTAATAAGAAGTAAAAATGTATTAAAAATAAAAAAATCTCGTTAACTTTGCCGCTAAATGAAAACGGGTGATTTAAAATTTCATTAACAGTTCGGTGGTGGCTGGCGGCATTTACTTTTACGTGTTTCTACGTAGGAATCTGCAATCAAAATCTTGAATGGCCCATTCTCAATATACTTGTTATTGAGATACTTTTGTAACCCATTTTTTTTTTTAAAAGACTCAAAAATATCCAGGAATGTTTTTGCTCCCTTTGTCAGGTGGATCACATTACAGCTCCAGGATTCGAGTACATTTATTTTTCCTGCGTATCTTTAGGAATGTTGTTTGCCTCTTACTAAAATACCACCAATTTTTTCTTCCCATCCTTCTCTTCAATATTTTCTTTTTTGGTGAGTAATCCTACTGACCCAAACCGAAAAGTGATAAAATTGAGAAGGGAACAAGTCTCATTAAGATTTATTAGCCGCGATAATCCTAACATAATGCGTACCTTGACAAGTACAAAATAACCCTTGTACGCACTTTGTAGAGCACACACAGGACGGAATTTGGAAAGACTTGTAAATAATTACGAGGTATTGAATTAACAAGCTCCTTCTTCTCGAGATTATGTATCCACGTTTCCTGTACGTTTAACGAAAATCTTTACATTTACAAATTAACAGAGGCGCGCAAGGTCTGAATAGGGAAACATTGTACTTTCCCGCGCAATTGGTATTTCCATACAAAAAATGAAATAATGGTAAAAAATCTTCATTTCATTCGTTTTTTTTTATTGCTAAAGGTTTTCTTTTATCACAAAAAATATTTTGGTGTAGTTTCAACCAGCTTTTTGCATTCTACTCTGTCCTCAACTTTGTTGCGAAAGCATTGGTGATTGGGAGTCTCGTTATGTAAGTATTTTTAATTGGATAAAACTACCGCGCTGGTCGTTTCCCATCCACTTGACCCAATGTTACCTTCTTCTAGATATTATCTGATTCTCTCCTAGCAATGTAGCCAGCTTAAAAAATAGATGCCTATATAAAACATGTACCTTTTCAAGCATCTGCAGC
Source organism: Sesia apiformis (assembly GCA_914767545.1). NCBI lineage: Eukaryota > Metazoa > Arthropoda > Insecta > Lepidoptera > Sesiidae > Sesia > Sesia apiformis. The sequence goes on from OU611964.1 coordinate 4,120,680, forward strand.
TGTTAAACATTGCGTTTTCTTTTGTTTGTAAGTATATAATTTTCTGTTTTTGTTACATGAATCCGTCATTTAACATTAGCAATATTGTTCCTCATTGTGGACCCATGGAGGACCAGTTGCCAGTTTAAAAAAAATACACCGTCATTGAAAATGAGTTATTCATAGTGCAATATCACGCGATCACCGAGGGTTGTCAACCGTCATCTATTTGGCAGCTCGTAACTTCCCAGCAATAAAGAGGTAATAAACGCCCCCGCCGTTCGGGGTGAAGGCGGAATGATCATGCTCTAACGCGCACCCAGCTGCCACTTGTATTATTAACTTCAATTAAAATTCAAGTATAACTTACAAACTCGCACAATTATAAACTTCTTTACGCTCGTAAACGGTTATTATAGACTTTATACTCGTTGCTCTAACTTAAGAATAAATTTGTTAAACAACGTTCTGTATGCAGTTGGCTTCACTTAACCGTCTTTTTAACTAAGTCGATAATTAAATATAAATAAATTTGTATTTGTTCATATGTTGTATTGACCATGTAACAGATGTTTTTTTCTAAAATGATGCTTGCTTGTTTTCTGAAAATTAATTCTTTTTTTTTTTTCCTTTTTTTTTAAATAACTCCTATTAAAAGTATATATTTATAATAAAGATGTTATGGAGATCCGTAAACGTAACCGATACTATCGGATATCCGAAATAAAAGACCATACGAAACCGAAACCGAATCGGAAATAAAAGTTTCGGATGTTATTTATTACAATTTTTTTTTATGATAGTAATAAATGTGATTATGAATATAATTCCTTGAAAGTAAAATTGCAATTACTCCCTATTTGGTCTTATTTTCCTTTGCTTTCAGTTAGTGATACATTTCTTAAAAAAGTTTAATAAAAACATATCTGTAACCGAAACCGGTATAAGAGTACCTATTAATATATCCAGATCCGAAATATCATATCTCTAACAATCCTAATTTATAAGCATTTCCTTGCAGTTTAACATATCATTGAAAATAATACAATACTTAATAAGATATATAAACACAAATGTTAGTTAACTAACATTAACTGTTATAAATCAGATAATGCGTCTACATATATTTGCTCGACCTTGTCTATTGATATTATCGCTCAACAGGCTATGTCAATCGACGAAACGTTTCCTCAGTTTTCTTGACCGAAACAATGTATGGTTACGTTTAACTGTTAATCAAAAATGTTGAAAATTAATTAAGCTTTAGGTAAACATTAAAACGAAGAGATGTTATCATAGCTTTTTTTTTCGTCTCTGCTAAGTATCTGTAAGTTGATGTTTGATTCATCAACGATATTGATGAATGGATCTCAAAGACAGTTTTGATAAAATCGACAGTATGTATAAATATTAGACACCGATCTTGGGGTCTCAAGGTCAACTGCGCACTAGTAAATTTTTAGGACTGTTTGGCGGTTTGAAGTGAGGCGAAACGGGCGCGGCACATTGCAACGCTCGCCGATTAGCTCATCAGTCGTAGTTACGACCCTTTCATTCAATTCATACAGTCGAGTGCAAATTTATTACTTATATTTTTAATAATATTAAATTAATATATTAGATATTTTAAAAACTGTTTTTAATTAAAATCGATAGTGCCGCGACGAAATATGACTTTACGAAGGCAAGCGAGGAAATTAATTTATGACGTCTATAAGTAGGTATAATATACTTTGCATATTATGCAAAAAGAAGCTGATGAAGGAGTGAACAGCGTACTTCAATTATTTAAGTAATTAATATTCTTTATATACATAATATGTATTTAATTTATTTTTAAAATTATGAATTTAATATCCATAATAAAAAAAAAACTAATTCAATTTCTTTGAAATATTCCGCCAAATAGATACCAAAATTCCTCACAAACAGAGCTGCAGCCAAAAGCTAGTAATGTAATAAAATGAATATTCCAAATAATATGAATAATTGTAATCATAAATATTAATTATTATTTGTAAATAAACAATTTTGTTCGGAAGTGTACCTACATGCGCGTTATTATCCCCCACCACTTCGCTCAGACCCCAACATCCGTGTCTCCGATTTAGTAGGTATCGATTCATTCTGACGATCGTAAAAATCTTTCGAAACTTTAAGATGTACCTACATTGTCAGTTTTTTTTTATTTGTAACCCATCAGCGATATATAAACAAATATATAACAGTATTTATAAACAAAAATTAAAGTTAAAAACCAAGGCCAATACAAGATTACACTAAATAGTTTAAACATATCTATTACTAAACATATTGAGGTGATAGCAATTTTGAGTTTGATCGCACGTTACGATCGAGAAAATCCAGGAAATTGATAGACTCCCTTTTTCATCTTATACTCTACTACATTATCATTTGTAACGCTATTTGAGCAAAAGGACCTTATTGTCGGTATGAACTTGATTTTGTTTAAGATGTTCAGTTTTTGTCGGCATGGACTTTTTGTTTAAGATGTTATCTTTTAAAATTCATCTGATTTTTAATACAAACCAATAACTATACCTACCTATGTTATTTTTTCACTGATCTAAATATCTGTGAATTACAAGTCGACAATTAGATCCCATTTCTCATAATTAGATATCATTAAGTAAAATAAATCGATTTAGAATGTTAATATATCATGAAGTGAAAACTATTGTAATATAGTATAGCATATTTAAACATTTACATTATAACTTGAATTGTATATAATGTGTATATTTTGTCAGTGTCGTTTTATACCGAAATGAAATGTTTGGAACTGATGAATTATCGCTTCCACATCCCATGCTTAACTCCACAAACTTTACTAATAAATCATCTTAAATGAATCTTGAGCACAATGTTTTTAATTATAGAAATCTATCCTTATTGGGATTTTTTATCGATTAGACTTGATTCATCAATTTCTCTGAGTGATAGTAGAACTTGGTCTGTGTTATGTAAACATAATGTACAATAATACAATAAATATATTTGTGATATCTGAGTGTATGCTTTGATTATTCAAATCCCTACCCTATTTTAGTAGCACACCATGCGACGGTATCGTCCAACCGAGCGTTCGCACAAATACAAACAATGCAGTTCATTATTGAATTATTCTATAAGCGGTTAGGTAGCGCCGCCCGCAAATATAACGTTGTGGAAAAAATCTATTCATTAAGAGTAACGAAAATGAACTTTAAGATTACCGCAATAACTTGTTTACGAACGCAATAAGTTTGTAATTGTGCGAACCCTTCTGCACTGTTGAATGTAGCCTACATTCAACAGTGCAGAAGGGTTCGAACAGTGCCTTGTGAGAGGCCTACATTATGTGGGCCTCTCACAAGGCTCGCCACTACACACAATCTTCAGCTCTCTTCATCCAACCACCACTGACGAAATTCTTTAAGGCGTCGCGCGTCGTGGCCGTGGGTAGGCCAGGCCGTATTGGCCACAGTACTGACAACCCATGGAGTAGACGAGTCCTAGAATGGAGGCCACGTACCGGGAAATACATTATTTTGAGCAGGTCACTGTGGGACGACGACTGTTAAAGCTCAATAAATACAAATTTCAATATCCGCCTATAATCCCAAGGGCTTTTCGGGTTCCCACGTGGGCTCAGTGCAGATTAATGGGCATGCACATTTATCTGATTGCTTTTAATCACGTGGCTTACGATGATTTTCTACACCGACGAGCTAATGATAATGTAAAAAAATAATCAACACTGCGGTAATAAAAGCGGTAAGTAAATAATATTTCAACTAGGGGGTATTTTTTTTTTAATTTTAGATCGACCACTTTATTCTGACACAACGAAAATAGGAATAAACACAAGAGATGGAAGCTTAAAAAAATAAGAAACACATGAAAACCGACAAAGTAAGAAAGAGACTCAATCCGAGAGTTCAGATGTGCATTGCGATGCTCGAAATGGTATCCAACACTGCATTAGCCGCACACCAGTCACGGCGATGGTTCTCAGTGGAGGCACCGACAATTATAAGAATATAATACGGAACATAATATGATTTGATTACCTATATATTAATATATTAAAATAAGATAAAAGATACAAAATAATAATGGTATTCACATACTTATCATCTGGTATACATATCAGCTGCTTTCATTACAGCGCAATGTAGGTAAACCGTTAGTAATGTAAGTTTGATGATACCGAGTCTGGGAAAACAGATACCCCCTATAGCAGCGATAGCCCAACAAACAAATCAATCGCTGCTCTTACAAATAAAAAGATGATTCCAAAAATTAGCCATACAATACTTATTAACAATTACTTAGGCTTTAACCAATAGCTCTGGTTAACCAGAGCTATTGGTTATTGGAGCTATATTAACGGAATTTGTTTATTGAGTTTTCAAGACTTAAGACCTATTATAAAGTTCACTCTAACTTTTACCAAATGGCTAATGGCTTTTACCTAAACTTATGGTTATTTTGAAAGCCGCTAATGATTATATATTTTTGCCTGGGTTGCGCTCGCTTGAATCAGATTTCATGCGTGAAATTATACAATCGCTTTGTCTTACTAAACCCCGCTATATTTTCAAAACTACTAAACTAATTTTTATACATAACACACAAAAATCTCCCCGAATGAAATTAAATATATACAATGACGGAAAACGCATGAAAATCTACCCGTTTTGGAGATTAGTGCGGACAAACAGATTGAAACAGAAAAAATGATTCTAAGGCTTTTCTCATATCTTGTTTTCGAAGTTTGTGGCACTAACCTACCTATATACCTACGTGTTCCTTACGTCGCAAAATTAGTTTACGGTTCAAGCATTTTTAGACTGTAACCAAAACAATTGACACAAACTATTCCATTTTTTAAATTTAATGTAGATATATTATGTAGATATATTTGGAGGAAGCTCTCCAGTTAGAGGAAGCTCTCCAGTTAGAGGAAGCTCTCCTGTCGGAGGAAGCTCTCAATTAGGAGGAAGCTCTCCTGCTGCTCATCATCACGTCGGGGTCACCAATTTGGAGAAAGCTCTCCAGTTAGAGGAAGCTCTCCTGTCGGAGGAAGCTCTCAATTAGGAGGAAGCTCTCCTGCTGCTCAGCATCACCTCGGGGTCACCAATTTGGAGGAAGCTCTCCTGTCGGAGGAAGCTCTCCTGCTGCTCAGCATCACGTCGGGGTCACCAATTTGGAGGAAGCTCTCCAGTTAGAGGAAGCTCTCCTGTCGGAGGAAGCTCTCAATTAGGAGGAAGCTCTCAATTAGGAGGAAGCTCTCCTGCTGCTCATCATCACGTCGGGGTCACCAATTTGGAGAAAGCTCTCCAGTTAGAGGAAGCTCTCCTGTCGGAGGAAGCTCTCAATTAGGAGGAAGCTCTCCTGCTGCTCAGCATCACCTCGGGGTCACCAATTTGGAGGAAGCTCTCCTGTCGGAGGAAGCTCTCCTGCTGCTCAGCATCACGTCGGGGTCACCAATTTGGAGGAAGCTCTCCAGTTAGAGGAAGCTCTCCAGTTAGAGGAAGCTCTCCTGTCGGAGGAAGCTCTCAATTAGGAGGAAGCTCTCCTGCTGCTCATCATCACGTCGGGGTCACCAATTTGGAGGAATGCTCTCCAATTATTTGTGCGTGTGTTTACTGAGCTACCTTGAGTAGAAACTAGGATCTTCGGAATGTGAATATTTATTTAACCAACGTACAGTACAACGTTTGTAGCGTTGGGAAAAAGCTTGATAAAATTACATACATTAAAATTAAAACATTGTAAATTAATATGATAGGAACTTCCTTTTAGCCTGGTGACATGAGTATATAAAAGAAAAATTGTTGACAAGCTACATCAAAATAAACAAAAGCAAAGTTTATAAAAAGAACACATTTAAAAGTATTAAATAAATCAAATTAGGAGCTCGACCAAAGAGGTCGGCTCTCGACGCCACATATATATATGTGTAGATATATGTATTTAATAAATCTTTGTAGATATATGGTATTTATTTAAGGAAGTTTAAATCTACTTATTAACAAAATCGAACAAGTATCTTTGAATATATAGCGAGTTTTTAAAACAAGTAGGTACCTACAATATAAGATGGTTTCTTTTGTGTATAATATAATCTGGCCCTTCCAAATTATTTATTAAATATTCAAACGTACGAAGTCGCGGGCAGAATTTATAAAATAATTAACCGCAATTTTCAAAAGGTAAATATTTTAGTTCTCAATCATAGGAACCTAAAAAACAAATTACTTCAAGAAAATAAATTATGCATTACAAATGGATTGTAAGGTTTTCGTATATTTATAATTTCATTGCATAAAAAATCTAATTAAAAAGCCTACGTACAGTAAGGTACAGTAAGATCTTCCTCATTTCCTTTGACAAATTAAGGGAAAGTTTTATTAGATTTCATTCAGAATTATTACTTGAAGACTTCATTATGCAAAGGTTGTTTACAAATACGACAAACAAGTCGTCTTTAATAACTTTCTACTTTTTTATTACATGTACAATAATATATCTTAATGTAATAACAAAAAATACAATGTTATATTGTAAATCGGGTCCAAAGACCTCATTTACAATATAAAACACTTATATACAAAACTCAAATGTCTAAAAAAGGTTTAGGTACCTACAAAGTACAACTTCTTATTATTGCCTCATAACTTGTTCAATAAATCAACGAGAACAATAAAAGAATGCAATAAATTCTATTCGTAAGCACAATAAACAATAAAGGGCGCCGCTATCTGCATTTTATAAGTCTATATCTTAACAGAGAGGCCACTTGAATGGGCCAGCTTTGTGGCCTACTTATAATGTCGTAGTAACATGTCTGTTAGTTCATAATAAACTGATACCAATCTACACCTATCGAAAAATCAGCTTATATGATCTTCTACACTTTTTAAATATAGATACTTATATATACCTAATATATACGAGTTTCACGACTTATGTCCACAGTGATAAATTGTCCAATACGTAATTACGTCCAAAAAGTCATCTGATTTTTGTCCAAACTGAATACTATCCACACTGAATATTGACTTTCAGAAATAAGTCGAATTATGTAAATATCAATTCAATGAGTTAAACTTATTTATTTTAAATTAAACGCAAACTAAATGTACTCTTAACATATAGAATTAAGTGCAATAAAAATTTTATAATTAATTACTAGCATTCCAGACGTATTAATTGTTAAGAGCCATTTCACAAAAATGACTAAAGCAAGTTTAGGTAATTACAATGCAAAGCGACTGGCGATAGTTCATGCCCCCGTCTCTATAGCGTAACTATGGAAAAAGTTTTGATACTTTGAATAAACCGAACTTTTCTCCGTGTGGTTCTATAGACAATAATTGACCCCAAAAATATTGGAAATCAATTATTCTACTTCCATCAATGACGAAATGTTCCTAAAACAATTAAAAATAAGAAATGTAAAGCATTTTTAAATAAATAGTTATGTGTGCATATATGCATGTTTTTTTTATTGTATCCAGCTTATTACAAAAAAAAACATTTATTCATACTTTATAAAGCCAATTACAAGTTTCAATCTTATTACTAAAATGAGAAGAAAAAATAATATTGTGAATCGAGAGGAAACATGAATTGTTGCATTAAAAGTACATGTCTCGTTGTCTTTAATTGGTACAGCATCACGAATGTCATTTCCCAACACAGCAATAGCGTTAGATATTTCAAGAAAGCTGTGAACCGCTGTCTGCAGGACCGGCCACGCATCAGTCACCCTTCTGATGTTGCAGTTGTCTATGAGCGGTAACAACCACTTTTTATCAAGTGGACCGTCTGTGTAAAATAAACAAAAGATATTTTATAAATGAGGAGTATCATTTCAAAGGGGCTTATTTCCACTTTCGGGAAAAATATATTTTATTTTTTTTAACGATTTTTAGCATTCGTTTACATCTCCATGCAATATAATTTTCATTAAAAACGCTTATTTCTTCTAGAAAAATGACCTATTCAGGTACTAGTTCACGACAAATCCTCTTATTTCCTTATATTAAACACACAGAAATCGTTAATCTAAAGTTCCATACAAAACGACTTAATTCCAATATAATAACTAAAGATAAAGCCACGTCTTCTCTAACAAACCGACTTACATTTATTTCATAGATCTATTATTTTATTTTAGTGAATATACCACATCTGGTACGTAATATTATAACGTAAGGAAATGATGGTGGTCCAGCTGGTGTGATGTTACAGTGTGAGGAAGAGGAAGATTGTAATTGCTTACATTTAGATGTAGGTGAAATTCGAGTTTTAACTTTTTAACCGACTTCATTTATTAAAGTAATTTATGCAAATCAAAATGTCTATTATTTATCTCATAGTACAAAACAAAAAGTCTTATTTCCAGCAGTAGGTACTGAACAAAGGTACTTATTCCCAAATTTGATATATTAATATCTTCTCTTATAATTAATTTAAAAATAAATAAATTAATGGTAAATACAGCTCTTGTGAGTTACTTTGCAGTCCGGGTAGGAAAATATTTGTGCATTATTGATAGAATTCTATTATAATATTTTCCAATTATTGAAAAACCTGATAAGGTGGAAATAAGTCCTTTTGAAATGACACTCCTCAAATAAAATTAAATACTAACGATTTTTCCAGATCCACGATCTTCCGATTCCATTGCATGAAACAATCCTTCTAAAAAAATGACCTTGTCAGAGGACAATAATTTGAAAATGCCCTATAAAGATACGGTATTATTACACAAGTTACCTTAACTCACCACACTTTCGATACTATTGGAACTTAATATTTTCTTAGGTTTTCGCGATTACCATACATAGCAATTAAACAACTTTGAACGGTTTAAATCGCGTATATTTATATTTTAATAATGTTTAATAATGGGATAGTATATTTAATAATGGGATATAAATAATGTTAAATATACGCGATTTAAACCGTTCAAAGTTGTTCAATTGCTAACTATTGGCACTTATTTGATGCTCAATCAAATTTTGTCGCTTTTTCATCCTGAAATTAAAAACTAATTTATAGAAAAGGCACTGACAAATTGATTTTTATGGTTACATCACAAAAACAATACCTGGCTTCTGTTGCTTTTTTCAACGCTGCATATTTATGACGTTTTTTTCTTTTCACACAATGCTAAACAGAATCTTTTCTCCCCATTTGCTGAAAATAATCATTTTTTTAAATACATTTACGAAATATTTTAAAAAATATCAAACACTAGCGACCCGCCGTCGCTTTGCTGCAGTTTGCTTTTTTTTCAAAATTTCAAAATAAAATTTAGCCTATATTAGACACGGAAAATGTAGCTTCCTATTTGTGAAAGAATTTTTGAAATCGGTTAAGTAGTTCCAGAGATTAACCCCAACATACCTACAAACACACAATTTTACCTTTTTATTATATTAGTATAGATGTGCAAAAAACCTAATAATTCAAAGACTTCAAAAACCAAATAATATTACCAAATAATACCAACCATTATAATATTTTAGTATGTCAACTAAACAAAACAATAAAAAACTCAATTGATCAAGACGTTGCAATCCTTGTATAATGTTTCGTAAACGCGTGCGATTGAAGCGCGGTGAAACTGACATAAATCTTATGCGATCGGAGCGCGGTGAAACTGACATAAACCTTACCTCGATGAGCGTTCCCGCTATACTAATGGTCGACGCGAAAATTCCCGAATATAATAGAGCAATTAGAGCAGTTTTGTGATATTAATAAATGTATAAATAATAAATCATAATTTATAAAAATACTTGTTTTCGTTTCAATTACGTACAAAATTGATTTTATTCTAAGTATAATAAAAAAAAATCTTAAACAATGATAAAAATATTGCAGTTAAATGCCAGGTATTTTACGTCGAAATTGACGCACATTATTTTATTTTTTCTCGTGATTTGTGTTCATTTACGGAAATATTAGTACACCATGTGTCAATAGAATTATATACTACGTATAATTGTACCTTATCTTGTTGAATTAATGAATTTTAGTGGAAGCAGCACGGCTCTGAAGTCCTTACTACGCGCGTTTTGCTAAAACATGGTTGAGCACTACAGGATAAATAAAGATATATTTAGTAATGTATTACATTAAATGTCAATACAAAGAAATGAGCTATTTAAAATATTTACTCAGAAATGTATAGCAACTTTCTTTTCACCTATAAAAGAGCTCAAAAACTTGTATTTTTCGCTTAAAACGTGAAATGGCTCTTAATAATTAATTATATTTGTAATCCACAAGTGCTCTTAGACCGTAATAAAAGTTAACCCAAATTTTAAAACATAATATGACCACATTGGACGAATTGCCTTTTGGGCAAATCTTTTATTGGTCATTTTTAATTTTGGTCAATTTTCATATTTGACATATTCCATTTTGGACAGATTCAGTATTGGACGTTTGTCGTTGCTTGGACAAGATTACGTATTGGACCATTATCATATTGTGGAATTCTCTCTGTCATTATGTTAAAAAAGTGTGCAGAAACTCTTATCTGTTAATAATCGCCAAAGTGTTAATAACATAAAAGACCAAATTAACGAAGTCCTAAATGATCAAGAGCCTGACCAAGTAATTAATATTCTTATTCTTTTAACGGGTCTTTCAAAAGGGACAATCGATTTTTAAAAGCCTATTGCGGCCGTCTTTAAAAAGATATATCTGTCATGTTTATCAGTAATATTTATTGAGCTTCACTAATTAATCATGGAAAATTACACGATTCAACAACGCACGGAAATCATTAAACTTTACTATCAAAATGACTATTTCAGTTCGTAGAACGTTCCGAGCGTTACGTGGAATTTATAGTCAAAATAATCGGCCCGTTGAGTCTTCAATTCGACGTCTAATCAACAAATTCGAAAAAACTGGGTCAGTTCCCGATTGAACAGCTGCACGTCAACGAAACGCAAGGTCTATCTAAAACATTGTTGTTGTTCGGGACAGTGTGCGTGAGTATCAAAGACAGTCAATTTATCGTCGTGCGCAAGAACTTGGTCTTTCTGCGACTTCAACTTGGCGAATTATGCGTCGGGATTTGAGGCTTCATCCGTATAAAATTCAATTGACTCAAGAATTGAAGCCGAATGACCATAGACAGCGTCGTACATTCGTTAACTGGACTTTGGTGCGATTGGGAGTGGACCCTGCTTTTGGCCGAAAAATAATCTTCAGCGACGAAGTCTATTTTAGGATAAATGGCTTCGTTAACATGAAAAATTGTCTCATTTGAAGCGATGAGAATCCACGGGAAATTGAAGAGCGTTAAGTGCGTCCCGAAAAAGTCACTGTTTGGTGTGTATTTTGGTCCGGAGGCATCACCGACCTTTACTCATTCCAAAATCAGCAAGAAGCTGCATTCAGTGTCAACGGCGACAGGCATCGGGTGATGATAACCGATTATTTGTGGCCTGGGTTAGATGATATGAACATTAGCCGTATGTGGTTTCAACAAGACGGCGCCGCGTGCCACACAACGCTTGCAACAATGGACATACTGCAGGAGAAGTTCGCTGTTCCATTAAGTCGCGAGGCGGAGACATCAACTGGCCACTAAGATCATGTGACTAACTCCGTTAGACTTCTTGTGGGGTTACGTTAACTCCCACCTGCATACACCTGTATGCAAATCAATCGGAAACAATTGTAGTCTTAAAGGCCAACATCAGCCGTGTAATTAATAAATACTTACTTATAAGTATTCATTATTGTAAATCACAGATAAAAATACATGTATTACAAACAAGCGATGCCAGCGACTTCGTTCACGTGAACTTGTGATTCTCTTGGGAACTTCATAATTTATCTAGATATTCATATTTAAGGTACCCTAAATGTTAGAACCCAGCATATAAGCTATGAACAGTCCCATTAAATTCCATCAAGGCGGTTTTGCGTGTTGCACGTTCAGATAGACAGACGAACAGAGAGACAAAAATTCCTAAAAATGTTTTTTTGTGCTCTATATCACATGTATTTTACACTGCAATGACATTTTGAAAAACTATTTCATGTGCAGACACGACCCGGCTCTGTTATGATTTTATTATGTCTATAGATATTATAGATAAAAGTCTTTATTGCACACCGAAAAAACAAAAAAAAGACTTGTTTGTTGTTACACATGAAATGTTCAAAAGACGGTCCTATCGCTAATAACGATCTCTGTCAGACAATCTTTAGGTAGAGATTAAATAAATATAAGTATTATTAGATAATAGTCGGCATTCAGAACTTGCAGTGGCCAGCTCGTAGCCCGGACTTAAATCCAATAAAACACATTTGGGACATGCTCAAAAGAAAGATAAAGTCAAGCTCTAACCTGCCACAGACACTCAATCAGCTACGAAATGCAGTACAGGACGCTTGGGAAAACATACCGCAAGTTGATGTCAGAAACATCATTCAAAACATGCCAGATCGAATGCATGCGGTTATCAGGGCCAGAGGAGGAAACACCCGATACTAAAACATATAGACGATAAAGAAAATTAGCAAACTCTTCATTTTCTAGCGTTTTAAAATTGAGTGTTTAAAATTCTTTTTTTGTGTAAAAGTGCGTGGTCTTAAATAAACTTTAAATTTGTATCGTAATCTTTCAAAAAGTTATAAAAAAAATAAAAGCGACACGTATCGAGCCCACCTACACTTAATTTATTGAAGAAAATTTATTTAAATGCAAGCTACAGCAAAAATCACACGTGGCCAACTTTCCGTGCCGGTGAGTGTATATTACAGTACTATATATTAACATTATATTAAAATCATATATATTAGACTTAATATTTCATTTATTATATATTACAATAAAAATCGTGTAGGAATTTCTAAAACACATAAAACACGTGTAGGAACACGATAAAACTCAATTCATTAAGTAGTCTCTATTCATTCCCTTATTACTCAATTTAGTCATCAAATGTAAAGTTACATGCGTATTTACTACTAAATAGGTAAGTACTATCTAAAAATTTACGTAAATCCCTCTACCAGCAACTTTTTTATTTCCTCAAATTCTGTCTTCCCGCCAGCTAAATCTCTAGCAATATTCTGTCAAAACTAATAAAGCTTAGCCGAGTAGCACTTTGTTACAAATTGCCTCGGTTGGAAGTACCACCCGTCTGTCATTTTCTTTATCACAGTGCTTGCCTCAACAATAATTGTGGCTTTCCAAGAGTCACTTTAAAGCAAATATTGAACGTTTGGTTCACCGTTTAACAACCTTTCCAACTCTTATATTTGATTACTCTGATTATGTAAATGAATAAAGTTCGGAAGCTTTTTTTAGTCGTTATGCTTATTGGTCACTCTGCGTATATTTGGTCCTTTTGCATTAACAGAAATTGGCCATTAGGTGAGTGATCGAATATAAACACTTAAAATCTATCCCACATTTTATACCTTTTTAGAATCATTCTACACTTATAAGATAATTCTATACGTTCACCGTGAAATATGTAAGGCACACAAAGAAACGTTTGAATCTCCAATCCATCTAAATGGATCGGAGATTCTAACGGAGAATCTTTGCATATCAGACAAAAAAGCACAAGTACACTATCGTTTGAATTAATCCGGGCGGGTCGTTAATAAGTTAGGCAGAATAGACTAACAGGCCTAACCCATTCAAATTTCACTGCCCTCGTTAAACAAAAAGAGAACACAAGTGCATTTTGATGACATTCGAGAAAAATGCAATTGGTAAAATTTTCATTAATGTATCAAGATAGAAACTTGGAGTTTTGGATGAAACAACAAAAATAACCATTGTTTATATTATCTTTTTTTAATTTCAATTTCCGAATACACAATATATTTACTTATACTTTTGTCAAAAATGTTACTAATGCCTTTTCCTCCTAGGAGAGCAGCAGTCGAGGCAGAAAGGGAATCAGATATATACGTATTTTTTCTTGTTTTCTTATTTATTATAAAACCTTAAAAATGAACTCTTATTATCCAATTACCGGTGCCATACTTTCATCAAATGGCGAGTAATGTGTTGTATATGTATACCCACGAGTATATCACTTTTTTATTTGATAATTATTTTAAAAGTGGCATTGTATATTCCTTTTAAGAAAATTCTAAAGAATATCTAAAAAAAATTCCCTGTAAGTAATATTCTGAACATCCCCCGCGGTACCAACACAAGATAACAATGGACGTGTCGATCTGGGGATCGTCGATGTCGATGTAGATGGGGATGTCGATCGTGACGACATGGGGAGTGTGATTCCAACAATATAATGCAAATATTGGATGTCACGTTGAAATTGAAAAATAATTTAGATGATTATTGTGTCATAAGCTGAATTAAAAAATATATATGCCACCTGATTCTTATAAGTACTTATGTATATTATATATATTTACCTAGTCATGGGCGGTTTGAAGAAAAAAACGACGCCATGTCCGTTTCAAATAGTGAGAATAGTCGAAAGAGTTTTACTCTTTTCTGGGATTTTCTAGATATAATTAAAGCAGCGTGGGACGTCCAAGCCAGGTGGACAGGCTACTTGAAGAAGTTTACTGATGACGGCTAGATGAGAGGAGCGGCAGACCGTAGTGACGAGCCCGGGAAAGGCCTATATCCAACAGTGGAGGCACAAAGGCCGATAGCGAATGGCGACACTTACAACTGGGTGAATGTTGATATTGACGATGCACTTACTCATTACTTGGTGACAAAAAATATTTTGTCAGTTTTTTTACTTGACAGTTTACTTAGTTAGAAAGAGTAGTTAGACAGTTTGAGAAAGAGTTTACTCTTTAAATTGTATTATAATGTAGTTTTTACTTCTTCCACAATAGAAATTGGAGCTGAAAGATGGTTTATACTTCGTTCTTTATAAAGCTTTTCTGCTACTCAGGCACCTTATCTTATGATAAGGTAAGATAAATAGAGATTTATCTTACCTTATCATAAGATATCATCACCTTATCATTGCTGTCTGCAGTCGAAAGTGAGAGCACTTCCGACTGCAGACAACAATGCTAGCGAAGCTGCTTGAGGATTTGAGCTATATAAATGGGGTGGTCATCCACTTGAAATCCCAATCGTTTCGACCCAATGGGATCTTTTGTGTTAACTTAACCATATTTTCTAGTTTTACTCATCGAATATTATATCCCATATACTTCAGAATATCTGGCAGTCGGTTCATGTAAAAAAATGGGTAATCGTGTTTTAGTGGTATGAGTAACACTGAATATAAGTCTCTACATGTTTGACGGGTGAAATATTATTTAAAATTTTTAGGTATAGGCTTTTATTATAATTCTAACTGATGGTAAGGCATACTCTCAGCTTTTCCGGCCATTTTTATTCAATTCTTATACGTTTGTAGTACGCAAGAAGGCATTCTAGCTGTTCAATTGCAATAGAAAAAACTGCTAAAATTATACATCATTTTTAGACGTCAAGTGACAGACTGAAACAAAAGGTCAATTTGACCGCCATTTACGGCATTTGAATGGCACCTTTTTAGGGCCGCAATCTCTATATTTCGTTTAATCGATGTCATTGACAGACATAACTGTTCAGATAGATTGAATTTTTTTTAAAGGAGTTTCCGACTAAACAAAGTTTTTATTCATTGCCGAGTCTCATTTTGCCAATCTTTCACTGACGATTACTATGTACATTTGGAAAGGGTTTTATTTAATAAGTTATTTAGAGTTTTCTATTTCTATTTAGATCCTTAATCTAATTTTTTCTATTGATATTAAGAATGTTTTATGGATACATATTCTTTTGTTGTGATAGCACAAGGCATAAGTACACAAGGCACAGTGATATAAACTCCGCTATCATTTACAACACTATACTTTATAGAATGAGCTATAAAATAAAAAACCTGAAGATTGCTTGAACAAAATTAGTGTTAAACTGTGCCGAAATGTAATCCAGTTATGTACTTTATAAAATACAAAACGGAATTCATAAAGTAAATAACGTAACATCCCGCGTATAAAACAGCTAATTTTAATACAAATGTATGCCTACAAACACGTATCGCATTTTCTACCTGTATCCAACATTCTAATAGGATGTATTCATCCTAATTTTCTAATCCTAATTCATCCTAATTTTCTAATCTTAATTCATTCTAATTTTCTAATCCTAATTCATCCTAATTTTCTAATCCTAATTCATCTTAATTTTTTAATGATTTTAAAAAAAACCTTTTTACTGGGTTTGTTTTCTCGTAGTTGTAGAATAATTTCAAACCGTAAACTACAGTAAACCTTGTTGGAAATAATAATACAAAGTGTTCATCTCATACTCTTTATTAAACCACTCAATTATAATAATAATCATTTTTTTTACATAAATCACTCATTATTCGATGAAGCAGCCATTCAATTTTATTTCTGTATAATAAAGTTAATTAACAATTGTTTTATTTGAATATATATGTACTTAGTATTTATGTTAACAATGAACGCATTTACTTACTTTTAATAAAAATAAGTAAAAGTATAGTTAACAAACTCGAGGGAATCATAAATTATACAATAATTATTTTAATATACTAGGCTTATATTATACAATACAGTGTGTGTGTGTGTGTGTGTGTAATCAATTGTCTACAAATACACAAAGGAGTAACATTGTGCACACTGTACAGATACACAAATGTACACATTAGTGATGCAACGAATATTCGCATTTGTGTTCGTATTCGCGAATATTCGTGTATTTTTCAAAATAATGCGGATATATTGCGAATATGTTTGCAACAAAATTTTCGATTAAAATACATTTAAATAGAAAAAAATATTCAAAAGAAACAGCAACTTTCAACTTTTTTATTGTTGAGTTGTATAAAAAGTATTCATGTTACAATAATATACTCAATCTTGAAGTTACTAAGTAAATATTCAGGTTTCGTACACTGCAATTTAGGAATCCTAACTTGCAGTGGTTATTTTTTTTAATTACATCCCAAAATTGGGAAGTTGTCAAAATAGTAAATTTAACTTTTATAACTATTTTTTTCCAATTAGTTGTCAAATTAGTTTTCCAAAACAAACAAATAAAGGAAATGAGAAAACATTAATCATTGGTGAAATTTTAAGTTTGAATTTAAATTATAGGAAATAAATTGTAGGTAATTTAAGGATAGTTTAGCATAGATCAGCTATAATATAAATTTGTGTCTGCGTCCATGGTTGTTAATATTTAACCATAGACAAAGGGTGCCACATCAGAAAAGTCTATATTGACATTCATATTCACGAATATCGGTAATGGGGACTCGCATCCGCATTCGCAAATGTTTAAAAATGGACATTCGTTACATCACTAGTACACATTAACTATAGATACGCAAAGTACCTACATTGTTGTTTCAAGTAGACGAAGTTATACCCTTGTGTACGAGTACACAAAAGGTATACCATTAGTATAAATAAACAAAGGTATACTTTGTCTACAGGTACACAAAAGTACACCTTTGCTACACATAAACAAAGGCACGACCTTGTCTATAAGTACACAAAACCATTACAAATATACAAAGGCACACCATTGTCTACACATACACAAAGGTACACTGTTGCTACAGGTACTTTGTATGTCTTTGAGTACACCTTGTCGACAGGTACTCAAAGGCACACCAATTTGTACAGGTACACAAAAACACATAGTCACAAAAGATACAAAAGTACACAAGAATATATCATTGTCTACAGGTACACGAAGTCGTGGTCGACTTCGATTTTCTTGGTTAGTTTAGGGGATAGCTCCGATACCAAGTTCAACGGAATTTTATCTGAAAACAATAATATCTAGATACAGTTAAGGTCAACAATATTTATCAGACACAGAAGAATACAACGACATTTTTATAATCCTTATCTAATCATTATTATTGTCTATTCTGTCTGTGAAAGCATGTCTCAATGATCACTGAAAAGATTTTAGCGAAATTTAGGATAGTAGGACACATATATTTAGAACAGTTACCAAGTTCTCAGGAGAATTGTAGTACTCGCGGACAAATCAAAGTTCGCTAATGATCCATAAACGCCACAAACATTTGATCCATCCCACGGTCATGACAATGGCGGTCCATATCAATCACAAATTTCAAATAGATCCGATCCATTGCAAGTGAGGGGGAGAGTGCACTTTTGGGGGAGAGTGATTTTTTGAGGGGGAGAGTGCACGCTGCAATCCAACAGCCGCTGGGCGCACTCGACTGGCCACGTTACCCCTCTCTCACAGAAGACTACCTTGAAATGTAGGTACTGCATTTCCCTAATGTACATACGTGTTTCGGTAGTGAGTGAGATGTGCCAGAGCCCATTCCCATCCTATCCCTCCCCATTTCCCCAACCCTTTCTCTAAATCCATTCGTATATCCAAAGGTAGGCAGCGGATCCGGAGGCGTGCCAACGTTTGTCATTTTGGACTAATGTTGGCATGTATCACGGATGTCTATGGGCTACAGTATCCACTTACCATCAGGTGGACTGTATGCTCGTCTGCCACATTCGTCCATAAAAAAAAAAAGTGGTTTTAGACGTTTTACATAAATCAGAGGTAAATTAGACATAGACAAAGGTAGACATACACATAACTTTATTCCCACACATCAACACAGTAAAGGCAAGCAAATCACTCATAGAAGAATGAAAATAAATTGGAACAATGAAGAGGCTTATTTGAGAGGTCGGACTCGCCACCACTAATTCACCAAAATATATTTTTTAATTATAATTATCAACAAAACCCTTTTTTCAATATTACACTATCGAAAATCAATAGTCCTACAGTTACTGCGGGGACCATGCCTATAAACAGAAAAAATGCGTCTTGCATTCTACTTCATGTGGGTGGTGTCTAAATGAATGCATTGCCTTTGAACGCATATTTTCTTAGCGCTCTACGACGAAAGCGGTTGGTTTTACAAAAAAATGTATTTTTTGTATACAATTTTTCGATCTACAATTTTTGTAATGTTAACCTTCATTGACATCTGCGCCGCGCCATAGAAACGGAGATTTTAGCCAAAAACTTATTTTGTGACATTTGACCCTGAATATCTCAAAACATATAAGCGATAGAGATATATTTGATATGTTGTTTAAAACACTATTACAAAGGTATATGCCAAAATTTAGTTAACGGGGACTTTTAGGAAGATAGGGGAATATATTTGTCTAAAATGAGTGCACCATTAGTGTAGTCGTAATAACTAATAGCGCACCATTGATAGATGAGGTTGGGCTCGATATCATCTGTTGCGTGCATTTTTGCATTTTTCTCAAATGTCAAAGACACTTGTGTACCTTTACAAAGAGGATAGAATAGCTCACCATTGCATCGATAGACGAGGTTGGACCAGATGATCATCTCCTGTGAGAAGCAGAAGACACCAAGTCTGCCGCCGGTGATGGTGAAGTCGTACACGTTCCCGGAGTCGGCCACCTGTCGGTTATTCTCGTACACCTTCAATCGGATCAGTCCAATCTTGGGCCGGTGGATCAGCCGCCATCTGTACGCCGTGTTCTCCCTCCAACCGACGTTGCGAGGATCTTTCCATAGTAGAGTTACCTGGAGAAAGACGAAGTCATGATACTGATTCTATGGGATTGCAAGAGGATATTGGCCACCTCTTTCATCTTGAGATAGCAAAGGGAGGCCTCTAAAGATTATCAAAGGGCATGTCTCTTTTTTGAGTCTATTTCTACCTCTATTTCGTCTACAGACTTCTCCTCGCCATCTAAAGGTTGCCTGGAAGAAATCGCTTTAGCAATAAGGTCACTGGTTGCACTTCTAATAATTACTTGTACTTTGTATTTCTTTGTATGTTTTGGGTGTAAAATAAAGTGTATCTCTCTATCTCTTTAGATAATAAATAGCGTGTAAATAATTCAAGCGTGTGCAATCAGTGGTCGTACCTGATCTGGAGTGGAGTCTGTGTTCCATAGCGCGTTGCGCAGTATCTTCCCGGGGCCGGTCTTGGAGTTGACCACTTTCAACTGTATGCCGGGCTCGGCCACCGCTCTAAATGGCGTCATTTGCCAATACGTCTGAGTGTTCTTCTTCCACATAACCACGTAGAAACGCTTTGTACTCTGGAATCTAATAATGACCATCGCAGATTTTTAGAACAGCTTTCTAGATATCAAAAGAATGGTAATCGCGCTAGAAAGTACACCTCCAGGCGCGACCATACGAGACACGTTAAATCTCGTACGTCTTTGCGAGTTCAAATTATAATGAATGTAGTACAAAGTAATTCATTTAAATATTAGAATTGTACTGCAAATAAAGGGCGTTTTAGACTCTGGTCCTGTCAGGAAGTATGACACAGAAAAAGATGTGGTCACCGCTAATTTGTGGGGTCAGTAGGAATTAAAATTGGCATTTCCATATGAACCCACATGTGAGGTTCCGTTGTGGGGACACGAGTACTAAACGAAAATATGGTGACAATTGAGGATCAAATTGGCGGTCATTCTGATCGATCTTTCTTTGTCATTTTTAGCGGATGTCATTGCTTATACGTCAACTCATCAAGTAAAAATAAAGTAGGATGTCATAAAGTGGGACATGCGGATATATACGCCAATATCGCTACCTACCTTTGAAAACCTTCAGAAAAAGGATGGAGAGGATAAAGATTAGGAAAAGGGGGAAGAAGCTACGAAACACAACGATAAAAGCACATTTGTGTCAATTTTACATCGGTCTTCTTTGAGAAATGTATAAAAATATTTATTTCATTCAACAAGAACTTCGAAGAAATCCAAAAGAACAGCAAGAGTTGTCATATGAACGGATAGACTAACTGCTTGTCTGCCAAATTCTATAAAAAAAATGTAGCACAAAGTATTATTGACGAACGATTGTCTAGGTGGTCGTCTAATTCGTTAGTCGTCTAAATCTAGACTTGTCTAAAGTTTGTACAGTCACCGATATCCTTTTTACTTAATAAATAAATAGTTTTGAGGAAAACTTCGCGTAATGGGGAAATTAAAAAAAAAAGATTGTGAAAATCTCGAGATACTTCAACCATTAGATTCTTCGACCATTTCCATGACGACCACCGAAACAATCGAAAGAACACGTTTTAATAACACAGTAAGAACACAGGGGGGGAGTGCATGCTGCATTCCCACAGCCGCCGGTCGCACTCGACTGGCCATGTTATCCCTCTCTCAGAGAAAACTACCTTGAAATGTACTGCATTTCCTATTTTGTCGCATTTCCCCAATGTATGTACATGTTTCGGTAGTGAGTGAGATATGCCAGAGCCCATTCCCATTCCATCCTACCCTATCCCTCTCCATTTTCCCAACCCTTTCTCCCAATCCATTTCTTAATCTGCAAAAGTAAGCAGCGCATGTGGGAGCGTGCCAACGTTCATCTTTATGGACTGATGTTGGCATGTATCGCGGATGTCTATGGACGACAGTATCCACTTACCATCAGGTGCCGTCTGCCTCCTTTTTCTATTAAAAACCTAACTAATATTCATATTAAGCCCATATACAGACATCATTGTATAAGAACTGCTAACAAACAAGACCAATGTTAGTCTCTTGACGGGTGCTCTGCTTTAAACTATTGAGATTTTGAAATCATTTACTGGTCAAGCGCGGTTAATTAATAGGCCCACTGGTATATGAGAGAAAAATTGAAGGGTCAAAGATAAATATAATAAATAATACATACCCAAATATAAAGCCAACGTAGTCATCATCGATCTGAGTGTCCACAAAGAATGTTCCATCAAAGTCGACTCCATTGAAAGCGTCATAGCCCACAGCCAGCCCAGGGTCCGAGTTGAGCGTCTGAAGAATTTCAGCGCCCTGATTGGCTATCACCCAGTTGGGGTCCTGTTGGGACTCCCCCTCAGGATCCAGACGGACCGTTATGTAGTTCCTGAGAGATTTTGTTTTTATATTTCCGGGTATTATATAAATAACAACACACACACTGACAAATTCTAGAATTCCTTGTGCATTAGTCCACAAACACGAAGAAAGACGACCGATTGGTCCTGGGTTCGATTCCCGATCGGACATTCTTTTGTTTTAAGACAAATGTTTGTTCGGGTTTGGATGGGTCTTTATAGGTCTCTGGACCCACGATGCAGGGAATCCTAGTGTGAGCCATTGAGTGTGGCCTTATTATTATTGTTAAAGAAGAAAAACGAAAACAAACTACCGAAATTGCAAGTAAATTGTTGTTAAAGTCCCCTCTTCATTCAAGTGTGACGATTCTCGAAGAGGGGATTACCCTCTTTGAAAAACGTCACTTACTCAAATCAGACCTAAGGGTCTTAAGGAGCCTTTCTCACAACCTCCTGATACTTTATCAGAAGGTATCAGAATGTCAGTATCAACTAGATTTAATTGGCAGATAATTTATCTATCAGATTGTTAACAGTTTCATTACCCGCAGATAAATTATTAGGAGTAAAAAAAACTTCTGATTAAGTGTCAGGAGATGGTGAGAAAGGCCCTCAATCTTTTAGGCGTATTCCATTTTCCATTCCTTTCCATCTAAATCAGAGCCTGTGTACCACTGCTGGATATAGGCCTCTGCTAAGACTCAACACACTGTCTTTCTGCTCTTCTCATCCAGCCTCTGATAGCAAACTGTATCTTAGCAGATTCAGTTAAGTCTTTCATAAAATTACACTGCAGGACACTGTTAAATTAGGTTTAGTATCTTTAATTTATATTTTCGATTCGATTCATAATCATTATATTCTTTAAACTTAGTATTAGCTGTTAAGGAATAATTATTCAATAATTCTACTTCGTCCACGGGCTTCTCCTTACCACCCAAAGGTTTACTGGAAGAAATCGCTTTAGCGATGAGGCCGTCAAATGTACTTCTAATGACTTGTACTTTGTATTT
Organism: Sesia apiformis; assembly: GCA_914767545.1. Taxonomy (NCBI): domain Eukaryota; kingdom Metazoa; phylum Arthropoda; class Insecta; order Lepidoptera; family Sesiidae; genus Sesia; species Sesia apiformis. The sequence goes on from OU611964.1 coordinate 4,143,622, forward strand.
CTCTGTATGGTTCGGTGTACAGTATCTATCTATAATTCCGCAAGTTTTAACATCATAAACTTACTACGAGTACTTTCTAGTGTAATAAAAATCAATACATTAACCAACCTGTGTAAAACAAATGGCTTTATGAAACTGTGTATATAAAGTAAGAGTTACCTAAAGTCAGTGCGCTGTATCCTGGAGTTGTTGGGGCAGCTGTCGAGCTCGTTGATGACGGTGTCGCCGTCGAAGTCGTTCCAGCACACGTCTCCGATGCCGTCCTCTGAACATTATAACACACGTGAAATGCTGCCTCCAAACGATTGTGGGGTGGATGAGGATGACCATAGCGCTTTTTGACAAAATACTGCATTTATAAAAGGTGAATTTCGTCAAAAGTTTCTATTCGCCAGAGGTGCGTTTCGTGTAACCGTTTTTTGTCAAAGGTGCGTTCGGTCAAAGTCCTCGATACCTAGTTTAAAATATTAGTATTAAAGACCAAAAGCACCTTTGACTAAAAACGTTTACTATAACGCACCTTTAGCGAATATAGTCTTTGATGAAATGCACCTTTGGTACATATACCAAATACAGCATACAGTATTTTGCCAAAAAGCACTATTGGCCATCAGCTCCAAAACCTACCAAATCACTTTTAGAGCCACCTGTGTCAAAAATCATTAGATGATATCCCGGTCTATGTTATCTACGTACTCTATATGTGAATCTATCTATCTATTAATGCCCGTGAATACTCACGTAATCAAATAAAATTCTAACTAGCCGTAAGTTTTCCTATGAAAATAAAATACTTGGAATGCTATGATCAGGGCTGTTTACAAAGAATCATTATGCTCTGTTGGAATTGATCAAACTTATTTGACGAAAAAATCTTCTGCATATTAAGAATAGAACTTAACAGTACAGAAGAGGGAAGAAGGCAACAGAAAGGAACGAAACAGGGCACACATTAATTTTATTTATCTATTAAATTGTATTAGACGATCGTTTACATTCTTAACCGTTTCCAGCATATAAATATTGTTCTGGCTACTATGCATATATAATACTACTATGCACAGCATCTGCATATAAATAGTAAATTTTTGACTACTATTTATTGAACTGTCTTAAACTCTATTAAAGTCTGTCACTTTAATAATTACTTATTGGTATTGTTTACTTCAAATATCTCACTCCAGATCTTAATTTAAAAATTCTTTTGAGTTTTAAATAACTCACTGTTATCATCCCTCTGGTCAGGATTGGGAATCAATGGGCAGTTGTCTTCCAAATCGGGAATACCGTCACCGTCATCATCGTCATCGCACGCGTCGCCCAGATCATCACCGTCAACGTCCTGTTGGTCACTGTTGGCGATGTTAGGACAGTTGTCGAGCCCATCTTGAACACCATCCCTAAAGACAAAATGTGATTTTTCATTCAACCTATCTAGTGGGTTGATCTTTGATGTTTTATCCTATACACCCATACATATTGTTGTATCAACTAGGTATAAAAACTAACCCAGCAAAGTCCCGACCATGAAAAGGGAATAGGTGCTCACAGGACGTTGCACTTTATTCTCCAGCCCCGGGGCACTTCCTTTACAGGTATCTTTAATATCTGATCCACTGGTCTATTGTCACTATATACACCACTCTTTCATTTTAATTTTATAACCGCTTCAATGCAATACTACCGCGCTCGCGGGACCGACATCGGTGAAGAGCTGTGCGAGTGGTGGTTGGATGATAAGAGCCGAGGATCGTGTGTGGTGGCGAGCTGCGGGCCTATACTCAGCAGTGGAGACACATAGGCTGATGGTATGGTATGAGTATTTTCAGAACTTATAACGCAACACTATTACCATCTCTAGAAACATTCTCCTAGAAAATTTCCATCTAAGAAGTTTTCTTTGTACCGTTTAAGGATAGTAAAGTCACACTATGACTGACACCCGCGTGACCTAACGAGGCCTGGAAGGCATTCAGGATATATATTCTGTAGTAACAGTATTATCGCATTGCTACAGCTTTTCCTGGGAGAGTCAGTGGTATTGACGACCGACCACTAAATTACTATATGTTTAGAAACGAAACTTTAGCGCGTTCTAATCTATCAAGGTACATCATTCTTGTCTATCAATTCTCTATCATTCATTTCATCTATCTATCATTTCTTGTCGAGAGTTGGAACTAAATCGACCTGTAGACACGGCAGCGACATATTTATAGAAAATGATTATTGAAAATGAAAATACGATAAAATTTAGATTCCCGACAATCGGGAAAATATTGGGAATTTATATATTTTTTCTGGAAAACTTCCATATTTTCTTCTGCCCATTTGGGAATTTTCGCAAGACACATTAGTGGTATAATGCGATGAGACTCATTGTGTAATTACCGTCCGTTGTAATACTCACAGGTCTCTGTCGACGTCGCTGTCGCACGCGTCGCCGACGTTGTCGCGGTCGGAGTCGTCCTGGTGCGGGTTGGGCACTCGCGGGCAGTTGTCGCACGCGTCGCCGATGCGATCGTTGTCGCCGTCTTCTTGTCGCGGATTGTATTTTAGGGGACAGTTGTCGCGCTCGTTTGGTATGTCTGGCGACAAATACAATTTGATGTAGTAAGGTATACACTTGCCTGAATTCTAGCGTAAATTTTCAATAATTGTACTGGAATGTAACACTTCCTTGCAGTATTAGGAAATTCGTCGCTAAGGAGAATTGCGAGCAGAAGTCAGCGCTTAGAACCAGTTTCTTATATGTATAGTTTGTGTCTCCCTTAGATATAAAACAGAGTATTTGGAAAGTAAGACCTATGTAGACTGTATAAGTTTCCTATAAACTGTTGTTTCACAGCCTAAGTTTAACTCAGAGAATCATGACTATCCATGAATCAAAATTTATCCAGGTAAATACACAATTCTCTTATTCGGACTTAAATCAAGTTAATCTTCTGACAAGTTATGTCAAGACAATTTAAAAAAAAAAAACTTAAACAGTCTACATAGAACTTCTATTATTGACTGAATTATTGAGAATTGAGACCTGAGAAAAAGAAACTGAATTATTCAGAGCCGAAAACAACATTTTTTGGTATTTTTGTCTGCCTGTCTGTCCGTCTGTCTGAACAAGCATCTCGCAAAAACCACTCGACGGATTTTAATGAAACTACGCTTAATAGTAACTTATGTGCCGAGTCAACGTTTAGTGTACCTTTTGTCCAGATCAAATATAGTGTTCCCACGGGAATCAAACTGACCAAACATACTCTATCGTCTGCGCGCACGAAGTCGCGGCGAACGCTGTTTACACTACATAAATCTCTAAAGATGGACCGAGACACAGTGAAGAGATTGAAGAGTGAGAGTGAAGAGTGAAGTGATAAGAAGATCCTATGGTTGACCTGTTAGCACAGGTTAATACACTACAGAAATTCGTAATAATTATAACACAGACATTGTCGGGAGCATCTAAACCAACTAATACTGCACATAAACAAAATATATCTCGTTTCTTACCATCATTATCCATATCCGGGTCACAAATATCTCCTAACCCATCGCCGTCAGCGTCTTCCTGGCCTGGGTTATACAAGAGCGGACAATTGTCGCACACGTCACCACGATGGTCACTACGATCTTCATCTCTATCCGATTGGTCCGGATTGTATTTTAGAGGGCAGTTGTCCTGGAAATACATACATCACATCCAAAATTGATGTCTATTTTGTAAACTATATTCAACATAGAATTTGAAGCTGATAGAGAGATGAAGAATTATTAATCTAATTGAAATGTCATTAAGGAATTGTATAGATGTTTGGCGAGATCTATGGTGAGTGGATTCGCCAACTTGTAATGACCAAGGGGGTTCATCGGGCACGACCAGGGATGAGTGGACCAGAGTTTTATGCCTTTAAACGCCCCCATGGCTATGCACCCTGCAGTCCACTACAGGGCTTAATCATTACACCGTGGACTAACCACATCTTGTACAATATAATATTGAGGGTGCCAGTGTAGAAGGTATGATTAGGGAAACATAAAAGATCCTATTGGTACGAAGTGATTGATCCAAGTGGATATCCGTGATAAGATAAGATAACCACAGTTTGTATTGGTCATCAATATTGTCAAATTCGAAATTAAAACTAAGTGGGTATATTGATTGGTGAAATGTCCAAGCGTGTTTTGGATTGCGAATTTTCCAATCCTTCATGTCACCACTTCCCCTTGTCTCATTGATTCATCCTTCCGTATTTCTTTATACAATATGTAATTGAAATAACGTAAAATTTGAAAATAGATTGTTTTCAGTATTGAGAGTACAATCGTTTCTTCCAGATTGTACAAGGTTGTTTTTTTTTGTAAATACGCAATCAATGCGTATTCACAACAATCGTAGGTAACAGCAAAACAAGTAACAATCGTCGCTCGCGCCGCGCCGCGGAAGCAACCACCCGGTCATTATTACGCCGTCCAACGCGCTATGAACGTTCTAGACAGAACAACAAAACTACATGTTTGCAACTTTTGATTTATTCCCTAAAAAAATTTTGATTAAATTAGTTGATGTGTATTGCGTTAAATCTGTGACACGCGTTGTATATCCTAAATCTTTTGCCAAATCCAAACACCTAACTGCGCAAAGATAGTGAACACATCTTTGTCATTTCTGACTGGTGTAGTACTTGTCATAGATGTCCAAGTGCGACAGTAACCACTTACCATTGGGCAAACTAAAAAAAAATTGTACTAGCAAATTTCAGACAAATAAAACAAAATATATACGATTGAAAATTTGTAATATATTGTACTTAAACTTTAAAAAGAAATCTGACAATTGGACACTATAGTTGTGTTATTTTGTTACAATAACACAGAGGAAACACAAATGAAATGCCTCTGCGTTTTCTACTGCCTATATAATGGGGATTGGGGAAGAGTTGTTCTAGCATCGGACTTGACACCTAAGTAGCCGCCCGCGCCGGGTCGCTCACTGGGCTTTCCACAAGCGGAATCCACCCGGTGGGCTTGATCGTGCGGGCGGCGTGAAGGAACAGGACTCGACCAACGGCAACCCAACTGGGAAGCCACTCCAGTGACCTTCCCGCAGTAGCGGGCAGCGAAGAAACTTCCGTAGGTGGGTTGATCACAGCCCAGGAGCGGAACACCACTCCCCGTGAGGGGGGTTTGAGACGGCTACGAACAAGCTGTTCGATTTGATGCCAACTTCGGGTTTTTACCATCGCACCACTCGTCATCGTCGTGCCGTCATCCGCATGCCTCGTAGTGTTGCAGGTGTCCATGGACGGCAGTGACCACTTACTAAGTGACCCGCCCACTCGTCTGCCATCTCTTCTATTAAAAAAAATGTACAAACTTACCGCTTGCTTAGCGATCCCATCCCCGTCAGCATCAGGATCACAGGAATCTCCTAGGCCATCTTTATCGGCGTCCTCCTGTCCCGAGTTCGAAACTTCGGGGCAGTTATCAGCCTTGCAATGTTCCTCCGAGCATGGAAGCTGCTGGTCCGGATAACCGTCCAGGTCTCTGTCACGGCCGCACACCGTTCCGTTACCCGCAAACCCCGTCTGGAAAAGAATTAGAGCCCATAAGATTTTAGAGCTCTTACCGTCCATTACCCGCAAACCTATCATACTTGCGATATTTTCAACATACTAACATTTCAAATTCACTCTTTTGCCAGATGATTATTTTTAAAAGTAATGAATTATTCTATCGATTACCACAAATTTGATCCCGCACCGCGCATTTTGCAGAAAAACCATTTATCAACATGGAATATGGTTAAACGATTAGTTCAGATCACATCACTATTTTAAAAATGCCAAAAACTAGCAACACATGAAATGTCACTTTAGTCTCTGGGATTAAAAAACGAACTTTAGTATGAACCCTGCACACATTGCTATGATAATCATACTCACCGCACAAATGCACCGCCATCCATACCCGCAGACGGCGTTAAACCGGCGACAGTACTCGGGGTCGCAGCGCGCCACCAGCGAGGAGGCATCGTCGATCGTGTCGTAGTCCGGGTAACAAGGCCGCGTTGCATTCGTGTAATAGCGCCCGCCGCCGCCGCATGGCACGCATGTGTATGAACCCTGGACACACATAGGTTCGATAATAGGGTAATTGTACTTGAGAGATAGCATAGAGACAATTTAAGTAAGTAACACGAAAGTATAACAGGCGACCTTATCGCCACGGCGATCTCATCCAGGTAACTTTTGGGTGGTATGGAGGCAACAGATAACTATATCAGATTTTTTTTAGTAAGAAGGCGGATTTTTTAGTAAGTGGATACTGTTGCTGGTGGACATCCGCGATACATGCCAACATCAGTCCAGAATGACAAACGTTGCACGCCCGCAGATTCGCTACCTACCTTATGATGTAGCGCTGTCCTTCGCTTGATTTGGAGAATAAGTTCAAAAAATGGGAAGGGATAGGATAGGATGGGATGGGAATGAGCTCTGGCATATCTCACTCACTATCGAAACACGTACGTACATTGGGAAAATAGGATAAAATGGGAAATGCAATACATTTCAACATAATCTTCTGTGAGGTAAATTATATGGTGCAATTTTAAATAATACTGAAAATTTCCAGAACTGGCCACTTACATAAACATTATTTAAAAAGTAATAACAATTTTTGAAAATGGAATTCTTTGGCTGTAGAATGTAGATAGTATGTTTCATCTAACAGTCATCTGTTTTTTCATTGTAGCGTCATTTTAAAAATTTCGTGTCTGCATAACGATGAATTTAACTCGTAAAAATGTTCGCTGTATGATTTCTACTATTTTAAGTGTAATTCGACAGCTCAGCAGAGCCTCGCTCGCCGTCAAACTGTTTTTGGCGATGAAGCACCAAGCAAAACGACCATTTATAGCTGGTTTGCCGATGAATTTCGTGAAGGTCGCCCGTCCACCGCTGTCAACAACAAAAACATCGATGCAGTGCGCTATTTGATCGAAACAGACAGGCATGTGACATGCCATGAGATTCGGGCATACAATCAATACAATCAACACAACATCTTACACAGACAACATCTTAACAGATACAATCCATCTTACAACATTTGGCTGTGCGAAGGCTGTGCTCGCGGTGGATCCCACACAATTTGACTGAGGCTCCAAAAACGGAACGCGTCACTTGGTGCAATGCCATGTTTACCACTCTTTAGTAGTTCCTCAGGGCTTATGGTAGCCGCCTTTTACAACACCCACGGAATGAAATGGCGTGGTGCCGGTCGACACCACGTGACTATATACACGAACCTGCAATTCGGTTTAATACTCACCGGCGTGTTGACACAAAGTCTTCCAGCGGGACAGTTAGCTCTTCCTTCAGCACACTCATCTATTTCTGTGCACACTTCTCTTCTCCTCTCGTTTCCCGCCCCACTCCATCCCTGGCTGCCAGTGTATCCCGGTGGACATGGACCGCAAGTGAACCCGCCCTCGGTGTTCCGGCAAGAGACTAGCTCATCGCAAGGACGGATCAGATCGCATTCGTCCATGTCCTGACACAAGTAGCCTATGGAACAAAAATGTACTTAACAGGAGATAAATAAGATCATACTTAATAGCCTACACTCAGACTCCGTGTACCATGCGTACACGGAGTATCAGCTATGGGCTTTTATTCTGAGGACAAAAATTTCATTTGTAATTTTGAATCAGACTAATAACACCAGAATTAAAATAATAAAACAATTTGTAATTTGCGAGGATGTGAGTGCATGCTGGTATCCACAGCCGCTGTGCGCACTCGACTGGTCTACCCGTCTCTCACAGAAAACTACCGTAAAGTGTACTGCATATCCTACTTTATCATTATGTTATCGCACGTGTTTCGGTAATGAATTAGATACGCCAGAGCCTATTCCACTCCTAAATCTTCAACGGTAGGCAGCGTATCCAGTGTCGTGCCAACGTTTGTCACTCTGAACTGATTTTGGCGTGTATCAAGTGTCGCATGGCAATAGTATCCATTTACCACCGGATGGACTGTCTGCTCGTGTGCCGTTTTCTTTCAATAAAAGAAACCTCACCCGAAGAGCCTACACCAAGATTCCCTATTCCCAGGATGCAGAAACTTCAACTATGGATTTTTGTTCTAATAGAAAAAATCACATTTACAATTTTGGTTCGCACTAAAATTAAGTCCTGAAGCTCATTCAGACTATCCGTGATGTTAAGGATAAACAATAGTCCAACTATAATATTTGTCATTGATCCACAAAAACCTTTTTAGGGAGACCATTATATCGTTGCGAACTAATCCTGAGCAAGTACTAAAATCTGTGTTATTCAAGGAACTTTGCACAATTAATTAAGCATTTATGTGGAGACACTGAATGTCGACTCGAAATGTCTAGCGAGCTAACTTTTATTATCCTTTAATTGGAAAGTCTGGGAATGTTACCCAAAATGATACGTCAATCTATCTAAAACCACTCCATTTTAACTCTTATTACTCTGATAATCCTAGCACGAACATACCAGACTGCTAGGGAAGTGGAAATACGGGCGAAAGAGCGCAAGGCCCTCAGAAGTGCCCTGACGAGCCAACGAGGGCGTGATGGTGTCAATTGTATTGTGTCGGATTTGTCTGTTGTATCGTGCCGTAGAAGTGATGCCTATGTCCACATATTAAAAGAAGATTCATTTCTCTCGAGTTTTTTGACAAATACAGTGTTTTTTTGTCAGACAGCACTATTTACCAAACAAAATATTCCCGTATATGTGTATACGTGTGTCCATGTCCGTGTAGAATAGAATATAGTTTTTTTTTTCCAAAACATAATGTATATAGCACAATTAAAATAGTTTATAATTATTAACATAATCTACAACTAAGTAAAGTGCAGTGGATACGAAAAGGTCCAAATCCAAGTCCAATGTACAAGTCTAAGTTTATGTCCATGTCCATGTTTATGCTCAAAATCAAAGCGGTGATCTCACCATTCCACTCGTATCCCTTCGGGCAGTCCTGACAAGTGTAGAAGGGACTAGTAGAGATGGGGGTGCAAGGTCGGTCCCCACAGGGTCGCCGAGCGTCGCATATGTGCTGGCAACGTTGCCCGTCACCATGGTAACCCTCGGGGCACGACCCGCAACGAGGGCCCGACGGTGCCTCTTCACACGTTACTCCTGAAATGTTTACAAAAACGCTAGTGATCAAGATTTTTTCAGGGATTTCACCGTCGACATGAGAGAATTGTCTCATACTGATGCAATGGTGCCTATACAATATACAGTTCTTCGAATACAAATGTTGATGAAATATTAAAGCTAGTTCTTATTATATACTCTTATCGTGACCAGCCCTTTTAATATCCACTGCTAAACATGGGCCTCGTCATTCACATTGTCTTCTGCAAGAGGGACGTATGGCCTTAACACGCCACGCTGATCCACTGGGTTGGCGAGTTCACTAGAAAACTTACTATAGACGGGTACAAAATTAATGGAAACACCGACAAAGAATAATAAAAATATAATAAAGGGATATAAAATAATATTAATAAAGGGGGAAAATATCGATAGAATACATGACAGGACGTTTTGTATTCCAGCGTCGGCTCTAGCCCATGTACTCGTAGCGCCCGGGTGCAATCAACACTCTGGCGCCCTCTAGTAGGCGCGCGAACACGGGCGCAGGGACTTTGAGAGCGCCCTGTAAAACCCTGAGCCCGTGTGCGCCGCACACCCTGCACCATAAGTAAAGCCGACTCTGTTGTATTCTATCCATCTCCTTTCATATCCCTTTATTAAACTCAAGACAAGGAATATGTTTAAAAAAAAGAAATAACCACTCATCATCATTATGTACTCGTAGCACAATTAAATAATACGAAAATTATCGTGACGCCATTAGTCAAACGTGATGTTAAATAAGCGATGCGTAAATTTCATTCCAATCATAACATACCGTCAGCCTGTCTCTCTACTGCTGGATATAGGCCTCTCCCAAGGACCGTCACCACATACTATCTTTAGCTCTTCTCATCCAGCCACTATCGGCGACTTCCCGCAAATCGTCAGTCCACCTTATATGTTATTCATTCATACATATACGTACAGTGAAACTTACCTTCGAAGCATTTGTGTCTGGAACAAGAGTTCCTCTGGCAGGTCTTCCCATCGCCACGGTAACCGGACGGACACGAGCCGCACCGGTAGCTACCGTCCGGTTGGTCTTGACACTGTACACCTGCACACAGAATTGAACCTTTGAAGCCTTCTTTACAGTGGGATGTGGATGACCTGTTCAAAACTTAACGATCGACAGCACAATACACACCAACCAAATTCCACACCAGTGTCTACTTCGTCTAGTCGTGAAATTGGATTCTTGCTGATGAGCTTATTAACGGTAAAATAAGACTGTCTTTCAATGTCGGTTAAAACTATGCAAGGCCGTGTCCTTTAATAATATTTTAGCACTTTTCGTATAAAGGTCCGACAGACAGTCCGATCCCTTAACCACCCACGGTCCTGCCAACCTTGCAGTGTTATACCGACAGAATCACGGTAGAAACACGCTAATAGAGCCATGCGAGAGTTCTTTCCTACCCGTTTTTCTTGACTCCTTACAAATTCTTATACGATCCATTTTCTCTTTTAATCAACTCTCCCCTTTCTGGAGCTAGACGACATATTAATATGTCACATGGTGTACGAGCCATCCAAACATCGCCGCCGAGTTAAACAGTTCGGGCAGACAGTTCGTCTGTGGTTAAACGAGTTCTAAAATAAACCGATTTTGTCATATTTGCAGAAGTCATTGCCACGAAGAACAGGTCATTTGGGAAGTATACTTTTGACACGATTACTCAATACGTAATCGGTGAACAGTCAACCTAATTACAGCGCTAAATGAATGAGACTAAAGTTAATTTTCAATACTCACGTCCTCCCCAACAGGGTCTAGCACTACAAGCAGAGTGGCAAGTCTGTCCGTCGCTGGTCTGGCCGCCCGGGCACGGCAAGCACTGATATCCCTGGTCCGCGTCTTGACAGTACTCCGCTATAACAGATGAGCTTATTTAGCAGTACAAGAAGAAAAACATTTCCTTATTAGAGCATTAAGTGTAATGCCTTGTGGTCAAGAAATTTTATCAGTTGTAATCTATATCTGCTTGTTTTTTCAAAAGCAAACAACAATTTGCATCATCTGTCAATCCTGAATACCAGCAGGTTCAGGATCGGCAGATCTTTGGGGATTCTGATACCTGGAGTCAACTTGCAATATGTGTCTTTACAATTAAAAGACTTGTGACTTTTTAATAGAAAGGAACATACAGTCCACCTGGTGGTGAGTGGATCTTGTCGGCCATGGACACCCGTGATACATGCCGTCGGATGCGCTACCATAAGACTACTTGCGACTTGCTTCTTTACTATAAAATTAGTGAACATTACACAGTACTCACTCTGCGAACAAGGCCTCCTGCTACATGTTATTATGGGCACGCAGCGGCGGCCGTCGCCCTGCATGCCGGCGGGGCACGGCCCGCACTCGAACCCGGCGGCCGTGTTGCGGCATTCTACGCCTGAATCGTACCACAAATACATTCTACATTACCACAGCCTTCCACTATAGACTAAATAAGAGATAGATAAGATACGAATTTATTTAAACATTACATAATATACACATAGGTACATACACACACATACATATAAGAGATAGAAGGCATTGCATTACACGAATTGTACTGTTAAGAACCCCAACTCTTGTTATTTCTACTCATGATACCTCGTAAATATAAATATTAATAATTATTAATGTATAGTTTTAACTTGATATAATTTGTAATATCTAAATACGACTAGAAATGTTTAAGATGGGAAAATGGATCTTAAAATTAAAGTTCATCACCGTCATTAAACAATTTAGGCCCGGCAGTCTATGATTACCATCCATTTTCATTTTATAATATTGCATTTACCTACACTTTGATCAGGCTAAGCCGCTAAGTGAGATTATAATGATACCCACCACATATAGGTATCTAATTACACGTTAATTTGATGTTAATGTTAATAAATGTTAAATAATCAAAGTTAAATTTATTTTGTTATCCATAAATATACTTACGTATACCTAGAACGTGTCATTGAATTAACGCAAAAGCTGGAAATAGATTATTCAGTACCAAGTGAAGAACCGACTCTAGCAGTTTTTAAATAGGATTTTTTTCATAACTTATTCTTCATTTCTAATATATCTCTTTTATTTCATACGCAGTTACTTGCGCCCGATCACTATCGTGTAATGAACGCTACAAACATTTTAGACAGAACAACAAAACTTTATATGTTTGTAGCTTTTGATTTATGTCGTAAATTAAATTTTCTTTTTAGAACGGTTCTATACGTGTATTTTAAATTAGCTATTTCAGAGACACGTTGTATAATTTTATTGGAGGTCATAAAATATACATCTGTAGTTTATTGCAATTGATGCGCCAATGCGCCAATTCTTCAGGACCAATGTGCGATCTTTTCATTTCGAAATATTCAACGAGAAATAACTAGGCTCATCATTTCGAACGTAAGAGAAGTGGTCTCTTCGTATTTTAATGCTCACTACATACAATGCAGACTTCCTGCACAGTTTAATAATTCTGAAGTTGCCAAGAGAACTCATTTCAGCGGCCTTTGGAAATGACAGTACAATCAAAATCCTAATTGCCACAAAGCATTCATTTAAATTTTTTACTCTTAATATCATTGTAAATGCTTTATTTAAAACCCATACTAGTGTTGTAAAAGTGAGCGCTGAACGCTCGAGCCCAAAGTCAACCCTAATTAACTTTGAGAACCTTAACGGTTTTAGACTCAAGCTTTTAACCATAAGAGTTTGAGACCATCAAACGTGAAAAACTTGGACTACGCGTATAACGCTCACGAGCCTTTAACGCTCGAGCCTTAAGGTTCTTTATCGCTCACTCAGCGCTCAAGCATTGAGCGCTCAGCGCTGGTTTTTAAGCACTAATCCATTCTTTTATTATTTACTATTCAGATAGAGGTGATAGAGAACCGCAGTTCTGACTACAAAGTTCTACTTAAGTAATCATATTTCAATTCAATTATAATCCACCAATCCACACTGGTTCCATTCAATCTGGACTCTTAATTTCATTATTACACATTGATAGCCTTGATATATTCCAGACTCACATTCGTAACGCCGTAAAATCAAACCATTAAAACATTTACACACACACACACACACACACACACACACAGTTCGATCGATCTTCGTATAATGGGTTTGTCTGCAGAGTAACCGTTCACCCACTAGCGATTTTTAAACATTAAACATTCACGATTAATAGATTGGTTAAATTTACAATTTAAGGCTAATCAAGCAACTTTAAATATATTTATAAAAATTCGCGTGGGTGAGACTCGGTACTCTGTTGGCAGAAACACACACTCGGAAGCTACACTCACACAATGATAGGTGTAATGAATAAAACGCGACAATGATTTTACGAAATATTTAATCAAAGCCCACACGTTTAACAGTTGCTTGATTTACCTTAAATTTAAAAATAAATGCGTTGACCAAACTATACAAACCTTATAAAGCGATATAAGGTAGGGTAAATGAAACTAAAGTTGACACTATGTCGTTAGAATGAAGCCAACAAAACATGGCGTAAAAATGTCTAGAACATTCTCCAATACGGATAAAAGAAATGAATATTATAATGGATTAAGGAGGAAAAGGATGACAAATTATTAATGATTCTTTAAAAAATAAAGAAAGTTCTAAACGAACGTGATGGACGGCGTGATAATAACCATCACTTAAATTAAAACTTCTATATTTTAGAGAGATGTATACTAACAAATTTAATTACAATTATAAATAGACATTAATTTTATGACTAAATGCGATGTAAATGTTAACAGAGGGAATAATGTGTTCATTAAAAAGAACCAGAAATATAAAGTGACAGTTGAGAACAGTTGAAATGGAGTGGCAAAAGAAACGGGAGCAACCTGTGGACCCGTTAATAGACTGACACAAATGGCCGCCATTAATTCCCCTTATTGTCACATACAATTATTTGATAATAATTAATAAACCGACTACGGCAAAGCCAAAGGAGGATTATGATTTTAGCAATCTATGTTAGTATGTAATTTACGTTCATCTGTTCCCTAGTAGCTCCTAAACTACTGATCACATGTTGATAAATGAGGTGTCGTTGGATTCGTATTGATGTTCTGCGTAACATATGCTATATGACGTCGCTTTAATCCAAAATGGCTACTATGAAACACGAAAATACAAGTAGCAATAAAAATAAATGCAGACAAAGCTATCGTGTTTAGTATCAAATGGAAGGTTTTAATGTGCACATTTCAAAAATGTATAATTTATAATATACAATACATAAAATTAGAAGGAGGTTATTTAGAAGGAGGCTTTTTGCATACGGCATATTTATAACTAACGTGCGACTGCATCATATTTATTTATTTCTTATTTCAATGGTACACAATTTATTTTCTAAGCGTTCGGAAACCATTACTGGTGTATGTGAGTCGCTGCACATTCCGCAGTATATTTACATAGATAAATGTAAACAAAAATTATTATCTTAGTAAGTTATTATTAGTTATAAGGTTCATTTTAAACTACATATTGTAGACATAATACATTATAATAATGTTTATATAAGTTAACTGTATTAACTTCTCAGTATTTCCGCCATTACCAATATAATTTTCACGTACCCCCAATGGGACCCCGCGTACCCACAGGGGTACGCGTACCACACGTTGGGAATCGCTGTACTAGTGGATGAAATTAGTGCGTATATTTAGCACTACCTAAAATGTCTCCTTCTAAAGAACCTAAAACTTATTTAAAACTTAAGACGGATTTTAATTTTTAAAATTTTTTTTTTAATAATTATGTTCAGCTATACCTAAAACTATTAGTAAAATATCTTTTTTTTATCCAATATCAAGCTAAGAATGAATTCTCTCTCAAATATGTCAACTTTAATAGCATTTAACCGTTCTAAACTAATTTATATTGTATGTGATAAAAATAACGCTAGTAATTGGTTATTTATAAAAATAAAATAATCAACTCCAAAATACAAAGAAAATTATAAAGACAGTATTATATAGATAGAAAGTATGTAAATGTAATGAATATAAAAGAAAAGTTGTAAAAGAGGCCTTTGATTTAAAAATAACTCAAGATACACAATGGGCCATTTAAAACCACCGTAAGAAAGAAAGTAAGTTTAAAGTAAGTTAACACCGTAAAGAAACACCGTAAGTTTTAAGTAAGAAATAAGCATTAAATTCCTTTAGCGCTTTATTGACTTAATTTAAAACTACTCAAATTATTAAATTAAATTAGAAGTTATGCCTTTCTCCTTATAGTTAATTATATAGATTTGTGAGATTTTTTTACTTAGAACTATATAGAACAAAAAATATCTAAAAAATATATTCTAAAAAATATAAAAAGAATG
Source organism: Sesia apiformis (assembly GCA_914767545.1). Lineage (NCBI taxonomy): Eukaryota > Metazoa > Arthropoda > Insecta > Lepidoptera > Sesiidae > Sesia > Sesia apiformis. The sequence continues at coordinate 4,159,174 of OU611964.1, forward strand.
GCAACATTCTTTTTAGCGACATGTAATCGTTGTAATCTTTGGTTAGAGAACAAAGTCCATTAATATTTTTTATTTTTTTTTTATTTAAGGCTTTGTCCTGCTAGCTGCGCGGCGCGACGCGTCGCATCGAAGGTTGCATCGGCCGTTGGCGCGCGGCACGTCGCATCGCGGATGCGTTGTGCTACGTGGGAGTCGTGGACGCGCGATTTTACATCACTACTATTCGAATTTTAATATGACAACACATATAATTTGTCGCATATTACTCGATAAAGCATTTACTTAAAGTTAGACATTTATTTAGAAACACAAGGAGCAAAATAAGTCGCCAGCGAACGCGTGTCAGACGAGCGTCACGCGACGCGACTCTAGAAGCGTTGCTTACGCACAGGACACACGAATGGAGAGCAAAACATTTTTGTTAAGTTCGCGACGCAACGCTCGACGCGATGCACCGCTTCACGCCACTTAACACAGGACATAGGGTAAATGAACTAACAAAAAATTGAACAAGCTGTGTATCTAAAGTTTTTTTTTTAAATCAATGAAGAGACTTAATAACCAGGGTGGCAGGAAGAAGAAGTGCAGCGATCTTGTTGGAAATTAGTGCAACACTGGCGCAGTTGTCCACGCAGGTTGTCTATGGTGGCTTTTTGATCGGCGATTTCGCGCCGAAGCGTCTCTATGGTCTTCGTTAATAGCTGCAAATTGCGAATCACTTCATCTGTGGATGAAATAATTATATTTAAAAATAAAAATGATATATATGTAAATCTGTAGAGAAGATTTAAAGAAAAAGATTAGAATATTTTTTGGTTTAATAACTGTTCTAATTAGAATTTCAAAATAAAATAAAATGCATCTAATAGCTACGATGTTCTTATTTTAAAATCAGTATTTCATTTGTTTTTTTGTACCTCAATTTTGTTTATGTGATTGTCTTGAAAATAAAATGGATAAATTGAAAATTCGTCATATTTTTGAATATAAGTTTCGTCACGGCACCAAGCAAGTCAGACAACTCACAATATCAACAGTGTGTATGGGCTTTGGCCCATACACACCAGAAACGATCGCACCGTGCGTCGATGGTTTGAACGCTTCCGTTGTGGAAATTTCGATCTTAACGATGAGCCCCACGGACGACCTACGACTAAGGTTATAATGATGAAATAAAGGCTATAGTGGAAGCAGACCCATCTCAAAGTACAGCTGAGTTAGCAGCAGGGTTTGATATTAACAATGTTGGTTCATCTGCGTTAAATCGGAAAAATAAAGAAACTAAATTTTTGAATCGCACGCATAGTGACTTGTGATGAGAAATGGGTCCTCTAAACCTGTAACCGCAACCGTTCGGATCAGTAGCTGGATCCAAGAGTTGCAGCCCAACAATGTTCAAAACCCAAGATAACTAAGAAAAAGCTACTGGTATCAGTTTGATGGTCCTGTGCCGGTATTGTCCACTACAATTTCTTGCGAGCCGGTCAAACGATTGATGTGTACTGTAAGGAGCTGCACACGTTGATTAAGCTGGCAATACAGCAACAAAGTTTGGTCAATCGCTCATCTCCACTTCCTCTTCATGACAATCCCCCCCCCCCCCCCTCACACTTCTTATACGACAGTTTTAAAACTTCAAGAGCTGGACCTGGAGACTCTCCCTCACCCACCATACTCACAGGACTTTGCCCCGACAGATTTTCGTTTCTTTCGTTTGGACAACTTTTTGCAAGGAAAAAAATTTGGTCCTGAAGTAGCTGTAATTAGGGCTTTTGAAGAATTCATTGATACCCGCCCACGAGAATTTTACAGAATTTAGCCACGAGAATTCTCGTGGGCGGGTGCCCACGAGAATTTTACAGAAGTAGCATCAAACAACTGCCCGTGAGGTGGCGAAAGTATGTAGATAGTATGGGTTAATATTTCGACTATCATAATAAATATTTATATTACAAAAAAAATATTCAGTTTCTCATACAAATTGGTCATGTAAGCACCTAATATAATCTTAGGTTTCTTTATTGAAGAATTGTATTTTTTAGGTTTTGTATTTCAGCAAACTTGTATGAAAAATTCGGTAAAAACAAAAAAAAAATATTTTTTTCATAGAGAGATTCATGGTTTTAGCCTCCCGGAAAAGTTCGGACACACGTATGTGCAATTTATAACTTGTCAGAAATTATGCGCTCTTAAAATCATTAAGCGGCACCTCAATCTTGACAATGTCAATCTATGTCAATCTTGACTGATGCATCGTGAACACCAATGGGCGATAGTAATTACTTCAAATACATTCCAAATGGAATGTCATATATGTACTTATACTTAAATTTACTCATTATATTTATTCTTCAAAGGTATTTTTTAAAATTTTTCCTTACCATCGCACGATTCAATCCCAATTGATGGAATATCGCCTCTATACGGAGTATTTGATCCAAGAACTCCGTGAATAACTGCGTTCGTATCTATATTGTTATTGTTTCTATATTCATCTCCCTGCATCTCATCATCGTGCCTTTTAGCATCCTTCTCTAAAAACTCTTTCACTTCTTCCACATCTGTCTCTTGTTTAGTTAAAGCTGGTCGTATTATGTCCTCACCAAGGTCGCAACTTAGTGAGTCAAATGCCGCTTTCTCGGAGCTATAGACTTCTACTGGAGAATTATCTTCGTGGTACTGTGGCAGGAGAAATAATGTGTGAGATAAAACTGTGCGTATGATCAATTTTGGTACATTACCTAAGAGAGGTTTCTTAGGCACATGGGTATTTACTCATAAAACATATTAACTATTACGTTCCACTGCAGGGTGCAGGCCTCCCCTTGCAATCATGAGAAGGTTTCGGACAGTGATGCACTTCGCCCATTCGCTCATTTGCTCATAATTCACCCATGTATTATGTAGCAAATGTCCTAACTTTTCCTACATAGTGCACATATCGAGATATTTTGCATGTCCAGTCCTATGAGGATCAACTTTAAACACTTGAGCATGCTGGTTTCCTCAAAATATTTTCTTTTACCGCCGTGGCTTAAATTCATAACTTTACCAATGTGTTGTTGATATAAACTATCAACGTTCTCAAGTCTACTAATATGTCTTTTGCTAAAATCCAAATCATACAAATACATCAATCTTATGACGTTCGTTCCAATTACCTGTCGTAATCATAGCTGCTTTGTTAGAATGTTACTCACCAACTTCAACTTCTGGTTCTCCAACAAAGTCATCAGGTCGTGTCTGCTCGGCATGCCGTGCCAGTGCAAAGAAGTGCAATCCACAGACAGTTTGACTCTATGCGGAGACGCTACTAGAATCAGCTTTCCTCGGGGATGCGAGCCTAGGCCCCATGAGATTGATTTCAGGTGACCGCCGTTGAGACTTTCCAAGGAAACTGATAATAAGTATAAAAAATACTAGCAACTTTACTACTTTACTATAATACATTGAAATTCACAACCTACGAAAATAATAGAGTTAAATCTCTCTTATCTAAACGTATGTATGGGTCATAGATATTAAGTTCATTAACCTTTTTTGGCCTCAGAAAGATACTATTTCGCCTTACGATTTAGACACGAATCTAACAAAGCTCTCTATCACTGGATTTTACTTTTACATTTTACTCTCCCAAACTAAGCGCATCTCTGCTACAAAAGCTCTAACTTTGTCTGCATTATTCCACATTGTAATCTCTTGAGGTTCCTCCCAACCTTTAAAATTTTCAGTTCTTTTTAAAAGGATTGTAGTTGCCCTGTTCACCTATATTCTTACAAAATAAATAAATTTGAATTTATTGTTAGAAATACTAGTTTTGTATTTCTCTACTACTTTCAAATGAACTTCGACCATCGGTTATATGTTTTCCTTAGTATTTCACTCACCCTTATTGCTTTTGCGATTGTAATAGAGCGAGAAGGAATCATCGTCTGGGCCCTTAATGTGCAGCAGTTCTTCCCGTCTGTTATTTTTCCCATGAGGACCTCGAAGAATGATGGCAATCTCACCACCTTCCCGAGCTGACCCAGCTACTGCTATGACGTTATTTGTCGCTTCTGGAAAATAATGAGAATAGGTAGCTACTTAAAAGGTTATTTTGTGTCCTTTTATTTATTTCTGAAGTTAATTTTTTGTAGTTCTTTCATTATTCCTTCGTTTAAGTGACTTTCGTAATTGGATAATTTCATTACTCTATAATAAAAGGTAGAATGATGATATTTTAACTTTTACCTACCAAAGGTCTATGTAATACATCACATGCAGTATCTACTCGCAATAAATTATTATTTATACTATAAAATTTTAGAGAGCATGATTACCAAACTGTATGGCAACAGACTATAAGCTGTAGATAGAATAATAATTTATATTCGAAGCACGTTAAGCGTGGGTTAGAACTTATATTAACAAAACAATAAAATGGAATTGTAACAAATGTCACAAGTTCAAGTAGATAGTGTGCCGCTGAATTGAATTCGTGAATTGTTTTATTGATAAGAGTGCTTCAACCCACGGTTCAGTTCATAATTATTGCGATACAAATAAAACTGTTGCTAAATCAGTTCTATTGAACTCCCTAGCTTCCCGACTATATTGCTATGATGATTTTGTTTAACACAAATAAAAACCATTATTATTGTTGTTTGCGTTAATTTATAACCTAAATATTTGAATTTGCGGTCATTTGCAAGATAAAAGAAAAAAATATTTAATATAATACCATATTACAAACAAAAGAAAAAAATCCATTATACATAGATACGTGACCCGCCAAGAAACCTAAAATTCTTTGATTTACGTTTACATTTTACAAGAGTATGTACAAGTTAGATATTCTTCATATTCGTATAAAGTTCTGTAATCCTGATTTACTATAAATAAGTATAGCAATAAAAATATGCAAAATAAAAACATACAAAATATGATACAAAGCACAAATCGCTTCCTGTAACTTTTTGAAATAATAAACTTTTTAATTAGATATATATCACAGCTTTAACCATATGCATAAATTAGATTATTGTCTTTTAAATTAATAGATTATAGTCTTTTAAATTAAAATTTTCGATTCTCGATTAAACTTTTTTCGATTAACATTAGTTCATAGCTTTAATATGGCGTACTGACATCTTGTACATCATGTTATGCAAATACATTTGATTTGATTAAACTTGTTTATATTTTTGTCATATATTTCCGGTCAATAATAGTATTCTGAATAGTGAATAATAGCATAATAGGATCCTTTTGATTTTTTTACACAAATATGGCACTTATTAGTGTATCAAAATATTTCAATTCAATGGTTTTAGATATTAACAATGCAGATTTTATAATCTGAAAATCAGAATTATCTAACAATATGTCAACTACATATTAATACAAAATAATACATAAAGTCCTAGATTAAGTCCAAAATAATAACAGGGGATTTATGGACATTATAGTGTAGGTATCCGCTACACATTTCTGCTATATATTATAAATTGAACATTAAATACTTATATAAAAATCACATTACACAATGCCAGTTTTAGTTGCATCTACCTTACAAACTAGTCCACATGTTACCCGAGACCGGGACCACTGTCCGCAGTTATTCTTAACCTGGATGACACAAACGTTTGACTCACGAGTTTAACGCAACGCTTCTGTTGTTTTTTACTAAGAACGTTGAACGTTTCCTACATCCACCTAAAGTTACAATTTTACAAAACTACATATCAGTATAGTGTGTAACAGAACTTTTGCTGAAGTCTAAAATCACGGATTAGTTCATTGACATCATTTTTTTAGAAATCTTATTTTCAAACCAAAATTCAATTTTCAGTTTTCACTAAATTCATACAAATTTGCAAAATATAAAGGCCAACATTGACAATTTGATTAAAAAAAACGTGTGCGGTCAGGGAACCCCGTCAGGAACGAAGATCGTCACGCATTTTTTTTTAAACACCGAATGTCATTTGAAATAAAATCTGTATAGTTCATGTATTTTTTATTTTGTATCATATTTTCAATGCAAATAATTTAAAATAAGGAATCAAATAAAAAATTTAGGTTATACAACCGGCCACGCACTAGTCTGCACGTCTGTTATTCTGCTTGAGTCTCCCTCTCGATACTCGCACGCACACACACACACAGAGAAAGAGAAAGGCGTATGGAGGGGATAAAAATCTTACGTGACGTTATATTTTCTCTCGAATCACACCTACCGCAAGTCGCGTAAAAGAACTTCGTTCCAAAAATATGACTCAGAATGATGAGAAAAATTTCGTGGTTTCAGGCTTCGAAAAAGATACAGCCTGTATCTGATTGTTCGAACTGGAACATACTGATTATTAACCTTTAAACTTATACCCTTAAAGAGATTCCAAACCTTGATAGTTATAATTGAATGAGTTTTAATGAAATTTCAAGAGTTTCTTCATACAAACAAGGTTACAATGCGAAATAAGAAACTCAATTTTCTTGCAGTTTTTACTATGGCATTATTAGTTTTTTGCTGATACACTGATGTCTTATATACTGAAATTTTCAGGAAAATACAACTTACACTATATTGAAAACCGCATCAAAATCTATGTAGATTTGACCCGTCGATTTGAGAATACATACTGGATATGTTATACAAGCACTGTAGAGCAGGTACGTTAGAGTCTAATAGTTTTCTATGTTCAGTAGCTCTCGAATTCTTTAATTCATGTGTGTTTTGCAAAGGGTACATTCTTATTATATAGTATTTAAGTTTCAAATTTGACTTTTCAATGAACCTTTTCTCAACGGATTTTGTGAAGCCGTAATAATTCTGTGAAGCCCTAATAATTCTGTCGGGTAATCAAACGCCGCTGACAGATGAGCAAATGAACTTCTCTCTATCAATGAAATAGAAACTAGACCAATTGCTTACACAACAAGTGAAGATATTATGTGGGATGTACATAATGATCCATACCATACCATCAGCCTATGTATCTCTAGTGCTGGATATAGGCCTCTTCCAAAGCTCGCCACCACACCCGATCCTCGCCTCTTCTCATCCAACAACCACCGGCGAAACTCTTCAAGTGGTCGGTGCCAGGTGCTGTCGGGGGGCGTCCCACAGCGCACTTTCCCTTACGTGGCATAATGATACATAATTATCATTACCATACGTAGGTGCCACTGAAAGTTATTAGAATCTCAAAAATGAAATCAGTTATAAAGATGGAAGTTGTTTTATTGCTTTTCGAAGTATTCTCAGCGACAATCCATTGTGTGAAGCATTCAGCCCACCCTTCTTTAGGCACCTCTTCAACGGCCGCTTGGAAGGGCGTTACTGACTCTTCTGCATTGATAAAACTTATTCCTCTGAGTTTCATTCCTTCATTTTATGGAATAAAAAAAATCACAGGGCGCAAGGTCAGGACTGTATGGCAGATTACCCATTAACTCTACATTTACAGTACTCAAAAATTGCTACGTTTGGCTGGCGGAGTGAGCTGGGGCATTATCGTGTTGGAGGATCATTCTGCTCCGTGGGCGTCGTTCTTTCACTTTTCCCAAAGCAGAAGTCAAGCAGCTGTTTGCTCTTACAAATATTATTCTTTTATTTTCTAAATTTATAGTAGCAAAGTGACCTGATATCAAATCATCTTCTTTTCAGCACTCCGTCCTTTTTTCTTTTTTTTTTATAGAAAAGAGGGTGTACGAGCAAGCGGTCCCACGTGATGGTAAGTGTTACCGCCGCCCATGGACACCTGCAACACCAGGGGGTATGCGCGCGCGCCGCCGACCTTGCAAAATCCTATTCACAGCTTTCTTGAAGAACCCCATGTCGTAGTTTAATGGGAAGCCCTCTTGAGGCAGTTCGTTCCACAGCCTACGGGTTCGCGATATACTCGTAAAATAATTTTTGGACCGAACAGTACGCGACACCTCCGTATCTAGGAAATGCGGATGGACCGCACTTCTGTGACGGGAGGTGCGGTTGTAGAAACCCGAGGTGGGAATTATATTGAACAATTCTTCAGAGCATTCCCCATTGTACAGGCGGTAGAACACACAGAGAGATGCAACATCTCTCCGAACGCTGAGGGGTTCTAAACTGCCCGTGAGAGTGGGATCGTTGAGATGTGAGCAATACTCCATATGGGGCCTCACCTGAGCTTTGCAAAGCATTAAGAATTGCCCAGGGGTGAAGTACCGCTTCGCTCTGTTCAGCACACCGAGCTTTTTGGAGGCCATTTTGGCCTAACTTTCCAGATGACCCCTAAATTCGACTTTGCTGGAAATGTCGATACCAAGGATCCCAATACTCTCCGAGATCTTAAGAGGTATGCTCTGAAAGCGAGGTGCTACGACAAAAGAGGGTTTTTTTAGCGGTGAATGCACTTTCGTCGGCAACTCTTCAAAAGGAAAGACCCAGTGCGCGCCTCTTAGTTTCAAGCTCATAGCAGTAGATCCAGCTTTTATCACCTGTTACTATATCGAAAACAGCATTTGATTGACCATTGTCGAATTTTTCAAGCCACGCTGGAACGTTCTTGGCAGTGTTTTTGAGCTTCGCTCTAGCACAAAGCTTTATTACCCGTAGGTGATCGTATAAAATAGTTTGAACTTGACTCATACCAATACCTAATGATGCCCGTATCTGCTTATATGTCGTTCGTTTGTCTGCTTCAATCATGGGCCGCATAGTTCTCCTACGTCACCACCGTCGCAGGAATCTAGAATCGTCACTGAAGAAAGTATGACCACATTTAAATTCACAGAACCAGTTATAAACAGTAGCACTGGATAGGACTACATCACTAAATAAGTTTCAAACACTTAATTTTAAAATTGCCGTCAGAAATAAAAATCAAAGGACAGCTTTGGAAATTTCATAGTGGAATTTCATAGAACTGTGCACAACAGTAGCCAGTTCTAATTTTTAGTTTGACCTATCATATATTTAAATATATTTTCAAAGATAACATTTTTGTCTTATTTTCATGGTCGTCGGTGATCGCAATTTGTGTTTTATAAGAACTATATGATTAGAAATCCCGTAATCAAAACGCCAATGTAAAATTGTCGAGGTGATGTCACAAATGGACCGATGTGGTAACGGTGCTGAGCAAAAACTGCGTCGCCTTGTACGGCCTTCCTGCTGAACATGCCACATGCCTCGCAATCCTGACCCCGATGCTCTAGTCTGACGACACGTACTTACAGGTTCTGTTATCACGAGACTTTGTCACAGACTAAATAACAGTTCTAATACAGCATCGGGGAGCAGTTTCGCAGGGATCAGGCTGCTTTTATGGTATCTTGTAATATTGGTAAATTGTTTTTGTTCTAAAAGTTCGTGATAGATCTTTTTAGTGAGGATACGAATCGCGGCCGCACAGACATAATAACTGTCTCTTGATACCTCGAGGGTGTCAATGACAAATCAATCTTTGTCTTTATGTATCAGGGTACCTATAATACCTACCTATAATAGGCGCTCTAGCAGTAGACTCTTTCAGTTTATTATTCGTATTTACAGACATAGTTATGTAAGTTCTTACCGCAGATCTAGAACTTTTGCTACGTCTATTTATGGTGCTTACCTACTAATAAAAATTGGACCTACAACTCGTCCAGACTTCACGCAAGTGGCATAATAGGCACGAAATAAAGACCGCTGGTCATTGTTTTGAAAACTTGTTATTAATATACTAACTTTCAAATATTGCGAGCTCCTGAGGAACCTAAAACATAGCCATAACATAACCTAATCTAGCATAACCTAAACATTACATTAGCTTACTAAAAGTGAAAGAATTTTCGGCATCTGTTCAGTATTTTTTGAGTTTAACTCTTACATAAAAACAATATAAAAAACATAATCAGAGTCTCTTTAAAATATTAACACAGATTATAAGTTCAGATCGCGCTCTAAGTATGACTCGCTTTAAATAGGATAGGAAAGCTTCATTAACAAAAGTTCACACAAAAATCGGGTGTATCATTAATTTTCGTTTTTTGCTCTCTTGACCTATAGGTATATGTCGCATTATACATTTTTACCACAACTTTAAACGTATATTTTTTTTAATATCCCTTTACAGTCTACTGATTCATAAATCCTTAAATACCAGATCCGCCATTTCACAAAACCGACAGCGTATAATATATTTGTTTACAATACGAATGTAGAAGCTTTGTTCCGTTTCACTTTGAATCTAAATGTTTTGTAAAAATATGGTTATCATGTGGAGGCAGGCTCGAAGCCGTAGACCTCGCGTTGCCTAATAAAGAAACATGTTGGTGCTCACATGTGAATCATTGTCATATTGCGCGAGCTGTTATCGTAATATTTTTTTTTTAATTTTGTATGTTTTTGGGGCAGACTTTTTGATATTAAAATTTTATTTATCCTGCTAAGTATGCTAAAGGGATTAAATCATTTGTTAATTGACAATAAAGTAAAACGATTTGCAATATCATTCTTACAGTTGAATATGACTTCAACTTAATTATATCTCATTCAAATATGTACCTACATAGTATGTAAACAGATGTTTACTCTTGCCTCTTACTAAAGTAAGTAAAGTTTTTTAGAGGTAAATCTTTGTAAATTAAACTACATAGGTACCTATGTAAATTACCTTTGAATTTTATTGTCTTCGTTTGAACTAGTGGTCCTATTGAACCAAAAATTGCGTTGTAATAATCGAGGAAAAAATACACACATAAAATACATCTACCATTAAAAAAATATAATGCTAGTAAATTTTCCCAATACTTTCAGATTATCATTAAATCTTCATAATCCTAATTTAGTGCTTGAAATAATATTTTCCAATAATGAAGTATCAGATAGGGTTGTATTTTTATACAATTATTCCGGGTCTGTAAATCTTCAAGTTTTCAGTTGAGTAAGATAAAAGGCTTTCTAAGTTTTAAACTGTTTAATGAACACTAATAGCTATGGTAATTTATTGGCTGAATTATTATTATTAGTATGATAATATCTTCATACACTATTTGCATAAGGTTAATAGTGGAAACTTTATTGGTTTACGATATTTAAAATCTGTTTAATTGCTATCGTATTGTATAAATACCGTCTGTTTCCCAAATAAAATAAAATGAATTAGACTCTTGTAATGAATTTAATTAAATGTCACTGAATTGTAGTTTAAACAACGCCTAGCAATATCTCTATTATAGTATATGCGTTGGGTATAAATTAAAACTGTATGTATGTACTTAGTTGTTACTTGGACTATTTCAAAAGCAAATCATATTTTTTTTTATTATTTATTTAAACTTTAGTGCACAAACAAACATTGTACAAAGGCGGACTTAATGCCTAGTGGCATTCTGTGCAAGTCAACCTTTGGTTAAACGGAAATATGAATGGACCGTCATCGTGCAATCATTAAAATAAATATAGCTAAATTAAACATTAAATAATAATAACAATATAACATCAATAATATTATAAAATACAATTTTAGCTGCCATTACAATTAAAATTACAATATTGTGGACATGACCTTTCCGGTTTAGGTATCTTTTAAGTTAGCAATTAAACAACCTTAAATTAAGCAATTAAGCAATTAAACGACGTGGTCACAGTCACCCCGTGACCACGTCCACTGCAAAGTGTTCGAAACGTCGGGATATAAATAATGTTAAATATACGCGATTTAAACCGTTCAAAGTTGTTTAATTGCTATGTATAGTAATCGCGAAAACCTAAGAAAATATCTTTTAAGTTAATTATAGAATCCTCAAAATATCCTTTTAAAGAATGTCCACTAATATCTTATAATTATTATATTATAATGACACAAAGGCCTAATAAGAGCGGCCTAGGGGTAGCCTAGCTTAGACTCACATTCGTGTGATTGTGAGTGCAAATCCTCGACCCGTACCACCGAGTTACTTAAGTATGGATTTTTTTTAAATGACACTAGCTCGGCGGTGAGAGCAAAACATCGTACGGAAATCCGCATGCATCGGAAAAAAAGACTTCAGTATTTGTATCTATAAATCCGCACTAGGCCCACGTGGTGGATTACGGCCCGAAACCCCCAGTGATTTACTAGAGGAGGGCTGTGCCCTGCAATGAGTCATTTAAGGCTGATGATACAAGTACAAATATAAGTACAAAGGCCTGATATAAGGCGTAGATATATCTCATTTATAACATTTAAGTCAAAGTTTACATACGGTATCAAAAATTAAGGAGTTAATAATTTTTCGACTGTTGCAAAAGGATTATGCGTTAGCATAACGCTGAATTATATCCGTACCAGTGCCATTCAGCGCTGTTTTTTAACGCAATCCTTTTCTCCAATGACATCAGTAGGATTTTAAAAAATAAAAAAGATATAATATATGAACGCCGGCCGGACTATATCAGTAGAATAGTAAGACGACTTTTCCAAACAAATAAAAGGCGTAACAAAGCGGCTTGAGGAAGTACACTACCTCTAAAAGAGTGGACTCTCAAACCCGCTTGGCCAGTGCAGCGCGGGCAGCGTGGCGTTTCAATGCCTTACATCCTCCTCAAGCACATTGTCTCTTGCATGAGGAGGCCCTTGTCCATCAGTGGACATTGAGGGGGCTGGTTGCAATATATGAATAAAAATGCTTCACATTCTTCACGTACGTGTTAAAATTTAAGCATTATATACTTTATTTTTTTTTTTTGCCAATTAGGCCCATTTGACTCCATCCAAAGACGTGCCGTGCCATTCGTATTGTCAACGATCCCACTCTCACGGGTAGTTTAGAACCCCTCAGCGTTCGGAGAGACATTGCATCTCTCTGTGTGTTCTACCGCCTGTACAATGGGGAATGCTCTGAATATAATTCCCACCTCGGGTTTCTACAACCGCACCTCCCGTCACAGAAGTGCGGTCCATCCGCATTTCCTAGATACGGAGGTGTCGCGTACTGTTCGGTCCAAAAAATTTTTTATATCGCGAACCCGTACGCTGTGGAACGAACTGCCTCAAGAGGTTTTTCCGTTAAACTACGACATGGGGTTCTTCAAGAAAGCTGTGAATAGGATTTTGCAAGGTCGGCGGCGCGCCCGCATACCCCCTGGTGTTGCAGGTGTCCATGGGCGGCGGTAACACTTACCATCACGTGGGACCGCTTGATCGTCCGCCCTATTCTCTATAAAAAAAAATCTGGTCGAATAAAATCGAATGAATGAACGAAAAATTCTTTATTGTACCAAATATACATGACCAATGCCGCTGTTGCTTTTAATTCTGTATTGTACCAAAACATACATGACCAATGCCGCTGTTGCTTTTAATTCTGTATTGTACCAAAACATACATGACCAATGCCGCTGTTGCTTTTAATTCTGCTGTTATTTCATGGAAGTTTATATTACTACTTACCATACACATACATACCATCAACCCGTATATCTCAATACTGATGGATATAGGCATCTTCTAAGTTCATCCACTACAATACAGTGTCCCTATGCACAATGCAATAACGTAAATTGCAATATGCGTAAGAAAAATCACTTGTTTGCCAAATCTTAGGTTCCGTTACTTCCCCCGTTAGTTCTACTTTAGATTTAAATTAAAATCATAAATGCCTCAAGCAATATTTGAACATTTTAACATCACATTCAATGTCGCACACTAGGATTAGCTGTGTTGTGGATCCAGAGACACAAGCAAAGACGTACACACACCACTCAGACCAGAACAAACATTTGTCTTTAAACGAATGTCCGACCGGAAATTAAATGGACCTTTTGCATAGTTTTGTTGGGACTATCTGAAGTTTCGTCTGCGTAGAATTCCTACGCAGACGAAACTTCGGAGCTGGTTAATTAGGGATGATTACGAACCGATCCACGGAGCGGTGATAGTCTAGAGGTGTCTATTCTCGACTCTCGTTTGTGAGATTGTGAGTTCAAATTTTCGACGCATACCACTCACTATTTCAATTTTAGTACAGTTTTTTTTCTAAACCCGTCTGTTACACAGTTAAAAGCAATAAATTTGGAGCATGTGTATCTACCCATTCACATTGGGCCTGCGTAGTGGATTATGGCCTAAAATTCCCTAGTGGGCGTTTAAAATAAGTGCAATTCATCAATTTCCGAAGACTAAAACATGGATTTACCTCATCCATATGAGAATATATTTAGCTCATTATTCGCGTATTAATTGACACATAATTTGAAGTATTTTTGTTGTAAAAATTCCTTTTTTGGCAAATCTATATGAAAATTATGGTAAGTTTGTTAAAATTGTTAAAATTATCTTGTCCATAACCTTAGGACAAAATGAAAAGGTCAAGAATGAAATCTATGGTTTCAGGTTTCGAGATGGTTCTTTCTACACGTAACCTAACAAAGTGCCGGCCAGTTAAGGTACAAAGACCCAGTATTTATTTACAAATAAATTATATTCTTTGTTAGTTAATAAATTCCGGGAATCTACGAACAATATGCAGTAATGCCTATGTAATGTCTATATTAGTCTTTATAAAAGCCAGCAGTGAGTAGGAGGCGACCGCAGAGCGATAGTATGATGTCACTGTTCAATATTACGACTGAGACCTTTACATTCTACATCAGTGCAGTGGTGCGTTTTAGTTACTTATCTCTGTAACTAAAAAAGTGTTAGGTGTAAGTATGTCGATCGATATGAGTTTGCTGTACTTAGAAAAGAAGGGTTCATGTATATAGTTAGTATATAGTTTTTACTTATATAGTATATAGTTGGTATAGGGTTACCAACTATCCAGATTTAATCGGGATTCCTGTTTCTAATGGTTCCCACGTACATCATAGGATGATGGTGCAATTTGCCTCAATTTTTTACTTTACTTTTAAAACAAATCCTTATAAATATGTTATAACAATACTCTTTCGAGTGGTGTCTTTTATTGAACTTCTTGATATAGTGAAATTAACACGAAATGAACTTTACATCTGTGTGAACCCACTCACACAGATGTAAAGTTCGAAATGGTTCGCTCTGTACGCCATCGGTGTGCAATCATACAAACGCAAAGCTCATGTCTCGTTGATTTCTCTGTACTTGTGCGAAATGTGGGAATTCTCAGTGATTCAGTATCAATAAATCCGGTAAATGACAATACATACTCGAAAGAGCACCGTTACAATGTAACAATGATGATCTGAAACCCTCCAGCGATTTATTAAGGAAAGCCCTGCAATGTGGGACGTTATAAGCTGATATCGATGTAACAAATGTTGCATTGCGCTAGAAGACAACTTTAAAGATTAAAATATGAATCAGTTGGAAAATTATATGAATTTTTTTCTACATATCCCAAAAATTACTGACTTTTAGGCAAAAGATTATCAGACAGTTTTTGGAATAGCCAATCATATTTGAAATTTACTTAAACCAATTTTCTTCTAAACGTTATTTGATTTAGTTTCAAATGCCATAGAAGAACTAATTATTTTTCTCTTTATTGTACTAAAATAAATTGCAAATAAGAAGTGGGACGATTTGAACAAAAATAATATTTTTTTTTGTATCTGTATTTCTTCAGGGACGAAGCTATTGTGGGACGAACTACCTACTGAACTACCGTAGGTTAATAGTCTTCAGATGGTATAATAATCACAATGGTAATAATTAATGTTAAATAACGTGTTCCAGATGTTTTATTTCGTAAGTGATCGTCAAATCACTAATTCGTGTTTATTTCAGTTTCGTCTGGAAAAAACATCAACAACATGTCTCAATATTTAAGGTTGCCTGGAATTTGATCGCCTTAGCGATAAGGTCACCTATTGTATTCTGTCATTTATTATTTGTGCACATATAATAACTATTTGTATGCAATAATGGGTCTTTATTATTAATATTTAGGAAATTTTAGGACCATATGTATTTTATTTGTTCTTATTTATTAATATAGATACTTAGAACAATACATATTATGTTGCCTATTGCATTTTGTGCCAGTAAACCTTAAACGTTTGTGCGGACACACTTTAATGGTCTTAAACACTCAAAGGTTCTTAAGATTCGTTTTTTTGTAGCTTATTATTCGCCTTCCTTGTCACTTATTATTCGTGGTTGTAATAGTACCACCGAATTATGACGTCATTATTACAGTATTTTTTTATTTGTATTTCAGGGATTGATTCTAAATTACTTAATTATACAATTATCTAAAAAGAATCAAATACCCCGTCCAAACACATATTTTCACAATATGCGAATGTCTCATACTGTTAGGTGCGACTTAATTAAATGGTAGAAAATCGATTTTCAATAGTTGATTAATGTTGTTCGTCTAGTGTCTAAAGTGAGTAGGTCAGGGGACATAATATGGTGGTAAGATACGGTACGCAATAACTTAATATATTCAAGAACATTTCATTATAGCCCTTATTGTTAGTGACGGAAGGTGCGTGGGTATAGGTTGACTTTATGCTCGCTATATGTACATAAACTCGCCATATTTGGTGAGCTGTTGTGGATAAGCTTACGCTTAAGAGACGTTGTAAACACAAGCTTGCATATCTCGTAATGTAGTCATTTAATTGATATTGAACTTTACTAGCTTTATTTTTATTTTTAGCCATGTGGTGTCGGCCAGCAGGTACATTAGCCGTCACTCGCATCGGAGTCATTAGCTCGAGCATCGAACACTCAGCGCTCATTTTAACAACATCTAGCTCTTCACCTTAAATATTCTCAAGCTCGTATCTAGTTGATTTTCCAATGAATTTGGAAAATTATTTGCAAATATGAATTACGTTTCCTTCTCTAATTTACGAATATTCTATAATACATACCAATTTCGGGAACAATCATTTTCTCTATTGAAATTTCTTATTTTCGTTATTATCTTGCTATTAAAACTCTCTAAAAAACTGACAGTGGAAGTAGTTGAAACAGGAGATCTCTAAGAAAGCCTTGAAAACGAGCGCTCTACTCTCTCTAGACACTTAATATATTTCTGTGTTCCGTAACATATACATAATTTAGTTTCCTATACCCTGGTCTCTGCGGCAAAATGTGTGATGTCGACCATGTGTCCTAACTAACTGTGACAAATAGATTAAAGGCTCATATATACAAGGAGCGCTTCTCGAACGGTTCGGGCGAGATTATTGAATACAATTCTCGTATGCGACCAAACTTCATACACCTGTTCACAAACTGGAAAACGCGATATTAGTGTTAGACAAATACACTATGACAAAAGAGTAGACAAAAGAGAGTTCTGCAGAAATATAAATACTTAGTCGGTCTATCGTTCTATCGGGACTAGATTAGCCGGTCGAATGATCTGTCGATCTGGTGACCGTCATAATTTCGTCCGTCAGCATACAGTGGTAAAGTCAGTGATAACAATGATCACATAATAATAATAGTTGTTTATGTTAACAGGCCATACATCCCTCGGGAGGCCCGTGTCCGGCAATGAATGAAAAAATGGTTTGATTACGCTTAATGTTCTGATTCCAGAAACTTTCCTTGTGTAATTGAGCCTTTACAGACACGATCAGTCGAGCACATGAGTAAATAATAAGCAATTATTACTCACGTGATTTGAGCCTAGGAGTTGGTACCTAATTTCGTATTCAGTCTTATACGAAAACGTTCATTTGTACAGCTTAATTAGATCGCAGTGTAGACGTGTTAAATGAAGTTAATTGATTCACTCCTACAGTTACGTCACACGGATACCTAGATATTATCGCAGTTGAAATTTAAGAATTTATCAATTGTGACAGTTTATATCAAATAAATACCTACCTTAATTAAATGAGTAATGCAAATATACCTCGTTGACAATCTAAAAGAGGTGTCCCTTTCTACCTTCATAACACAAAAAGAGATACAGCATCATTGACTTTACTGAGGGACTCCTTGCAATCACCCAGAAAACGCAAGATTATAGTTTTATTTGATTATCAAAAATATTACCGTACAAAAATACTTTATAGTTTAGTAAACTGTCACTATTAAACTACAAAACCCATTTTTATAACCAAACAAAAACTCGACCTCAGTGCTCGAGTTCCCGCCAAAAAGTTGTTCTACTGATCATCTGATTATTTCTTGACTTGCCAAAACAAAAACAGAGACTTGTCAAATCACATTTATTTCTTAATCACAAACAGTATTTTTCATACAGAAAGATTCTTTTAGACACAAAATATTGTTAGAAGGACTATGTTAGACGGAATTATTTGATTTTACCAATTTTAAAGCAAAATGCATCTGTATTTTTACTTAAGCGTTTTCAGTGGGGAATTATCAATCAAGCACCATCTTCGTTCGATACTTTCGTGTTCCATATTTAATGTCATCAGTGGCGCACTAATGACCACGTAAATAGTAAACGCCTGCTGGTTGAATGGGTTTTAACGAGTAGCTTCTGTTTCGGGTTAATTATGAAAAAAAGGTCAATACGTTTTTACTTCACAACTCATTATACGTAATATCGATTAGTATCTGTTTTCTTAACTTAATTTACAGATTTCAGATTTTGCGCTGATTAAAAATAGTTTCAATTTCTTAAACGCAATTTAGATTAATAAAAGTTTCAGATTTTTGTGAAAAGGGGTCTTGAGAAAAAATAGACGATTTCCCTATCGTAATTAAGTAGAGTCTGAAAGAGCAGGTAATTAAGAAACATAATACATATAAAAAGTTCCTTGCTGATTTTATTTATCACTTAATATAAACTGCAAAAAAACTGAAAACACGAATAGGATTCATTAATTATAAATTATTTAAGAAGCAAAGTGAACAAATTATCACGCCACTATGAAGTAGAAAGCTGAAGTTACTTTTTCATACAAAAGTAGAAGACTGACAAATGACCAGCCTTATTGTTGAAAAAATAGGCGAATGAAAAAAACCTCACGCATACGCGTTCGCGTTCGAACTATTCAAGTTAAAATTTTACATGTACTTGCTTGGGAATCACGAGAAGGCTACAAAACTAAGGTTCCCGTGGCACAATGAGGACGAGGAGCGAAACCGCGGCGAAAGTTAGTTAATTTATATGTGTAGACATAAACAGATGATACCTTCGTCCATGGTGAGGGAGTGTGAAGCCACCACAAGAGCGAGAAGCGCGGCGGCGCGTGCGCACATGGCCGGGGAAGCCATGTTTCCTGCTGAAATTCGATACTGAAATGAGTACCTAATAATTAAGATATCCCTTATGTACATTATTATTTCTTACAATAACTAGACGAAAGATAAAGTTGTGGCCGTCGTTTGTAGTGTGTTAATGTATGTAGGCTACATGCAACCGTATGTACGGTGGGCCTATGAAAATGTTGAGCAATTCCAAATTGCCCAACCAAATATAAATTTACAAGTTAGAGCAAGCGAAAATCGCACTTATAACTATAAAATTGTAACTCAACTTTGAAGTGCTGAACATTATCATGGGCCGATTGTACCTACGTACATAAATAAGTATTCCCAAAGTTAATTGAGACGAAAATTTCAAATATTTTCTTTTTTGCAAAATAACAAAGCACTACAAAGCACAAAAAAATCATAATGTATAAAAAAATAAGTACCTAACATTTCATTTAGTCATCTTTCTTGTGTTTTTGCTTTAAAAGATAGATAGATAAGGTAAATAAATAGATAAAAGATTATAAAAGACTAAAAGATAGATCGATCTTTAAAAAATAGATAGATTGTAAAGATATATACATATATAGATAGATACACTTTATTGTACACCAAAAATATATAGAGTAATACAAAGTAGGTACAAGTTATTAGAAGTACCTACAACTGGCGGCCTTATCGCTAAAGCGATTTCTTCCAGGCAACCTTTGGGTGGTGAAGAGAAGTCAATAGACGAAATAGAGGTAGGTAGATGGTGCGATAAGGAAATAATGTCTGTATATACATACATAGATACATACATATAGAAATATATAGATACCTACAGGCATTCATATATACATGCATTAATACATATACATACAGAAAGATAAAGGAAACAATTTGGGAAACAAGCGTAAGAGAACTCTTATTCTTAACATCTAAATTGTATACAAATAGAATCTGCCATTACAGCTTATAGTTGCAAACTTTGTAGGTATTATCAATAAACCCTAGCACAACATGCGTAGGCTTACAAAGCCGCAGGAAGACTTATCAATGTTTCAGATTAATGGAACCCCTGCAACATACACTTGTCTCTTCTGTATACATTTGGAATAAACTTTATCAATTATTATTATTAAAGGGTAAATAATTAAATGAGCAGCAAATCGACGACAGCAAATTTAAAAGTGAATTTGGTTCAGATTCTCTGATGACAATAAAGAAATAGAAGTCCCGTGAAGCGAGATTCGGTCGACGTTGTGAAGATAGCTATAGTTAGTAATTAAATTATTAGCTTTTTGTTGCTACTCGTTTGAATACATGCCTTATTGAAATTTTATTGTATTTCAGAACATCTAGAGCACTTTTTAGTAAAATACAATAAAATTTGATATAAAAATTCACTACCATCTTCAATGTTCAATCTTTAATCATCTTTGAACTTATAACATTTATAACCTTGACTTGTCTAAAACTTTCGGATGTTTTATTGATTATTCAACCAGTTTGTTTTTGTTACAAATTGTACGTGCCTAAGTATATGTCGCGGGAAGATTCTAAAAATCGTAGAATTATAATATTTCCTGCGAAAATTATTATGTTACAGATTGAGACGATTATTTATTGTGAATTAATAGTATTTCTTATTATTTACAGACGTCACTTGTTTACAGACATCTGCGTTTAGAAAATCATGAGATAATATTTAATAAATATTTAATTAACACTAGGTTGCTTGTGCCATTTCTTATACGATTTTTTTCTTATACAAAACCATGTTTTCTCTAAATAGTCCCTCCCAGTAGGTACACTTTATTCGACATGTAGGGGCTGACATCGCTTAATCTATAATATAATATATTGATTTAATAATCTTTGTATTAAAATTCTGAAAGCAATAAATTTTGGTTCTGCACCTTAAATCGCACTAATTGGTCGCACATTAGCATCATACAAAAGACTCGCGGAAATCATCCATTCAAAGCACACGTCAGAAATTTTTATTATTGTATTCGCATTTTTCGCAATAAAATGTTTTTTTCTATTTCATTAATTGATATCATAATCTACTTAGGCTTATTACTATTATCCTAACACAAGTAACACAATATTCTAAGAATCGGCATATCATCATCATCATCATCATCATCTCAGCCCTTGGACGTCCACTGCTGTACATAGGCCTCCCCCATTGTCCGCCATTTAGACCTATCGGCAGCGGCCTGCGGCCTGCGGCCTAAATCGGCATCTATTAACAATAATTCTACAATTATAAATATCTCTCCTCGGTAAACTATGTAAAGTCGCGGATTTTACGGTTTTCCTCTAACACAATAAATAAACATGTAAACATTTTTTTTATAATTACGCACCCACGCTTTGGCCTTTATAATTTGTTAATACTTAACTACATATATGTAGTTTTGAATATACTAATATTTGTACAATATCGGTACTCCAGCATATTTATTTACGAGTAGGTACTTTATTGAGATTACTTTACAGTATCTATTAAAATTACTGCAAATTCGATAAGTTAATAAATACAAATATAAATTACTTAGAACACTTCCATGTTTCAAATAAGTTTATGTGTTCAAACAAGGATTAGTCACATTTTATTTTGTTCACCTTCGTGTTGATAATGATATTCATTTATCACAATCTCCAAAAAAATGTACTTTTTTTTAAAAAAAAAAGTCTTTCAATGTATCATGATTTATATGGATCATACAATTAGCGTTATTAAAAAAATAAATAAAAACTTAAGTACTTATATACAATTACTCAGTGTGTTTACAATGACGCCTAATTTAAATCAACCATAATATTTAAAGATCTATAATTAAGTAACTGAAATAGCGTAACATGACCCATTTTCAGTAGCACCAAACCGCAGCAAACTGATATAAAATTATCACTTTAAAATTTTAGGTATCTACTATTAGAATATTTTGTTCTGATTACACTAATAAGAGTATATTCTGATATAGTTTGCTGATTGAGACCATTAAATTGCAAAAACTAAATAACGTACTAAAATATATAATTTAATATTAATTTCCTTAGTTTTAAAATGTATTTTTGTATTTTTTATACTTGTTTCTGGCTTTGTTATTTGCTATTGCGATAGCTCATAATAAAAAAAATCCAGTCATCCATGATATCAAATAAATTGCCTTTAACAAACTTTCAAATTTACTCGCAAAAATATATCTGTATAACGTACCCATAAACACGTTAGTATTTTAATTACATAGTGATTTTTATTACATTTTTAAATTTAGATTTATCATCTTCAAACACAATTTATTAATAGTTCCGAAAACTAAAAAAAAACACTTAATTTTCTATTAACGTAATTTAGTAGAAAAAAAATGAATTTAAAAAATACACTAAATAAATACCATTTTTATTCACTGTAATGAAAGTAGTATGTAGGTACTTAACCATAAAATTAAAAACACAATATTTACCGCTATCTACAGCACTATTTTTCCGACGTATTTTCCCGCGTAACTTCGATACGAAAGCGCGTGCGCGAGGTGCTTGCGCGCTTCACGACTGAGACAATTTTGTTAGGTTTGTTTTAACGATCCCAATTCGAAATCCAGCATCTGTACAACACGTATTACATTGTGTACTTGTGTTATTCTTATTAACTCATTCAAGGAGTTAAAGCTATTATAAGCTTTGTATACATATTCAGCTGGCGCAGTTACTAAGGTGTAGGCTATAGCTCACAGCTTCGCCGTTAAGAATCTAATTTCGCCTGCATTTCACCTGAAGTTTCTCTTGCCGTGTGGTGTCAGCCAGCCTTAGAGTAGCACCACCACCAATAGCACCACTCTTGCCGTGGGTGTCGTAGAAGGCGACTAAGAGGTAACAAAGCGGCTATCACATGCCCTGAGGAACTACTACACCGCCTGTAAGCCAACCCTAACAAGCGTGGTGTTTTTTAAAGCCATACATCTCTCATGCATAAGATAATGTGCATGAGAAGATCCATTTCCAGCAGTGGATGCTAAAAGGATGGTTCCGGTTACTGAGATTACAACAAAAAAATAAGTTAAATTGTTAATTAAGTTTAAATCTGTTTAAAACTACTTAACAACTATTTAAAAAAAACACCTTATAGAGATTCTTAAACGGATGAACTTCCAAAGATATAGATGTGAAAACGCTTCAAAATTCGTCATTTTTCATTGATATATCAGTCTAATATTTCGCGGATGTCCATAGGCAGAATTAGAGAATGCACATACCAGTTAAACCCTTATTGACTATTCTCATTATGCTGTTATTTGTTTCATGCAATTAAAAACGTGATGAAGTCTCATATAATTAAGAAAATAGGCAATAATGTATCAAGATGAATATGGTATATCGCTCTTTTGATTATATTATGTTTAGGTACATAAAAAACTAGCAAGTTTTTGTCGAGTAATTAGAGCATAACTATATATTATAATTATATAATAGATCTCCTCCAACCAAGAGTGGCCAGGCATTTCTACATGATCTACTCACTCTCAGATCTAGGATTCCGAACTACTTACATAACGTAAAATTATTAATAACCTCCATAGTAATATAAAAATAATATTAATTAAATCCATAAAATTATCAAGGATCCATTTCTTTAAATTTAATATCCCGATGGCTAGAGTTAATTTAGCTTTGAAGCGCTTCGTAACTATTCCGTACAATAGACAATACCGTATCTTTCTATGTGAATTTTAATTACTGGCAACTGACATTTTATATTCCTTATCTATGATCAATGTTTGAGTGATTTCATGATTTGTCTGCATTCGTAAATATCACAGTATTTTTAAGCACAATATACTCCAGAATGGCAGAAAACAGAGAGGAAATTCTAGCAAATTTTCAGGTAAATATATTTTCCGCCTTGCCTTTCAATATATAAGCTATTATAAACTCAGGAATTCATAATTTGTGCAGGTTATGTGGTGAATAACAACAGTGACTATGAGTTCTTCTTTATTTCTTTTTAGCCGTTATCTCCAATGATACTTCACTTTTATTTCATACTGTTTATAATATTTCGATATTGACGCGTCATTGTGTTAAATAAAAGGTGAATGCTAACCGTGTATAATCAATTTTACATTAAATTTCTTTTTTCGTTCTTTGTGCCTCGTCAGTGCGTACTTGTGTCAAATCCACTACGTTACAAGGTTACCCATGCTATTTCCTACATTTAAGTGCTGAAATTTAATTTATCCCTATAAAGAGAAAACTACATTTCTAACTAATATTCTTTGTTCTTTGTGCATCTTTGATAACTGACTTGGTTTTTGTTTTAGGGTATAACAGCTATAGACGATGTTGCAGAAGCGATATTTCACTTAGAAGAAACAAATTGGGATTTACTTGTAAGTTTACAAACAATCCTGCTGGTTATCCTTACATTTAAATATTAAAATACATATCATTATGTGTATTTTTTCCTCATTTTTACAGTTTAAAATATTTTCATATTCATCTTTTCCTGTTAATTAAATTTTACATACAAAATGATGGCTCCCATTCTCCTGAAAAGAAAACGAATGAATAAAGACTACTAATATCATATTAACAAAATCACATAATGTTTACAGTTTGAAACTAGGAAATAACATACATTTACACATTTCCCTCATTAGTGCAATTGGAGATGTGTGTACATCAATACATTTGTTTTAACTTTTGTATGTCTTTTAACTGATTCTTAAATCAGATCACATGAAATCAGGATACATACATCCTTTAGACTCAGCACTACAAGCAAGCCAAATTTCCTAGGTGAAATGAAATTCTAAGACAGTGCTGTATACAAAATTTAGTTTAAATAAATAATATTTTTTTTCCGTGTCACTCAGAATAGATAGATACAGAAGAGATTTAGTTATCAATACTTTTTTTAGAAAATTTTTATTTTAAATAAATATCTCTGCTGATTCACACATATACACATACATGTATATACATTTACACATGATATACACAGTTCACACTATAATATGACTTTATATTTAGCTCGAAGTTGAAAAGTGTAAAAATATAGGTTTAAATAATCATATTCTGCATTCTGAATCTATATAATAACCACATTTGTTTTACATAAACTGCCAAAAAATGATCTTAATCTAGTAACCAAGTTCATATCAATGGCTTGCATTAGTTTTGATACTGAGTATTAGTATCATAACCTGCCCTTTTATTGTCTCTAGCAGAAGATGGGCTTCCTCATACACATTCTTGTGCACAAGGGATATATGGCCTTAAAACGCCATGCTGACCAAATAGGTTGGTGAGTTCACTCTTTTAGTGGCTTTGTTCATCTTTAGTCACCTTTCACAACGCCCAACCCCTACGGGAATAGATAGAGTGGGGCTATTCTAAAACCGGCTAGCACCACAAGGTCAAACATAATATGGATACCATTCTGCTTATCTAATACAAGTGACAAAAAGGAAATTTTTCAGGAAAGAAGGTTTTATATTTCTGTTTGTACTAAATTATCATGTAATGTAAAGTACCATGTAAAATATAAGTAAAAAATAAAAATCTTTTTAAGGCTTGTATATTATGCTAAATTCAGTCAAATGGTGCAAAAAAACAAATATAGTATTTGATGCTTGCACTAGTTATGCATAATTGTATCCATATACAGATTTGTTAAATACGAAGCCTAAAAATTTATTATTTCGAAAGAATACCTAACATTGTAAGTTAATTTAACTGAGAAGCATGAGCAGAATCCTTGCTCCCAGAGTTCAGGAAAGGTCTAAACAATTATGAGGATCCAAATATACAGGTCCGAATTATACCGGATGTGTCTGAAGATTCCTTATATAATGACAAACTGTATAATCCGAAATCTTGAGAAAAACTGTGTAATCTCTTTCTTTTTCACTTATGCAGTCAGCCATCAATCGTGTGATGCCACAAGACAGCAGCAGCGCCTCAACACAGAATAATGACACTCATAATGTGGAGATGATAGATGATGATATATCTGTGATAATACCAAAAATTTGTCCACCAGGTATGATTTAGATATATTTTTTTCAATTATAATAGCACCTATTGTTATTGCTATGTCTATTTTAGTCTGTTTGTTTGCATTTACATCGAGGAATACTGGACCTATTTCCTCATAGTATTCATCATTGTTTTAGAGTATTTATTACCCATTTGTGTCAAGTAAGTATATTATTATAGCAAATTTTTTTTACAATTTTGTGAGAAAAAATGGATACAGAGTGAGTGAAACCACAGGTGAGCGCAAGCAAATTATGATTTGAGACATTCCTAAAAATACATAGCTTGCCGTAGCCAATTGTAAAACAGTTTGAACGTAAAGGTTCATTAAAAATATCTAATGTACTACACATTTGTTCAGATCAAGAAGACAGCAATAATCAAGCATCAACATCGTCACCTAAGTGTAATTCACACGGTATCATACAGTTGCAAGTTCACTGTAATAATAAGATTTACGAAGTCAAAGTTTCTGGCACAGCTACTGTCAGTAAGTATTCATTTACTAAAACTATATTTGACAGAGTAAAGGAACCTTATTGTCTATATAGAATTTTGTTAAGATTTTGTAATATAAAATTTTGTAGTTTCACAATTCTTTTTATATATATTTTTTATAGGGAAGTAGGCGGACGAGCAAGCGGTCCCACGTGATGGTAAGTGTTACCGCCGCCCAAAGACACCTGCAACACCGGGGGGGTATGCGGGTGCGCCGCCGACCTTGCAAAATCCTATTCACAGCAACATTCACACATTTTTATATAGAAACATGCTTTAACATCTGATTTTTAAGATAAAGTAAATAAAAAATTTAAATTTCTTAGCTCACATAACTAATCAAATTTGTTAAAGCTCATAGCTCACATACTCAAGGAAATAGTTTAAATCACGGAATATATGAATGTAGATGGAAGTGGCATGTAGCTAATTTTGAATGGAAACCCAGTGTCGCCACACTCACATTGAAATAACTTCAATGCATCAATAATAAAAAGTAAATAAATAAAGGCATTGGTTATTGATTGATAACATTTGATAATAATGGACAACACTTGGATTAATTTTCATACAAAAAGATTTTTTTTTTCCATATAATACGGCAATTTCATAGGTAAAAACCTAATATTTAACTGCATAGACTCAAAAATACTTCATTGGATAAGTAAGCGCTAAAATAAAACAATATACATAGCATTTACTTCAATTATAACTAATCAAACGTAGGCTTTATCCGACTGCTAAAAGTAAAGAAAGTCACAGAGGGCATAACATTTATATAGAGTGCGTTTTTATTTTAACAAAGCTTTTGCTGTTGTATTCAACATGACTTGTACATGAAGTAACGTGAAGAACATGCATAACACAACCTCTGTCATAAGCGCGTTACATAGGTGTAGATAAGACAGAAGTAGCCCTTCGACGCGACGGACATGCTAAATTTGATTGTTCTTCACTAATATTAGCGTTATGGGTAGATACTCTGAACATTTATCCAGGCAGACGTAGTTTGGATAGACAAACAAACCGAAACATAGACGGACGAACGGGCACATAGACAACACGAGCAAATTTAGGTATTCGGGAGGTTCCGAAATTATTGTGCATTTGTGAGGATCAATCAGTGAGAATAGAAACGCCCACTTTTTCTTTTACAAGTTATGACCACAAACGATATTTACATCGTGGCTGTTATATAAATACTGACATCGCATTCTGAACTATTTTCTGATAAACGAAACCCCATTTTTTGTTTTGTGTTACGACTCTAATAGTCGGATTTTTTATTTGAGTCAGGGATATCTCGATCTCTTTGTATGGGACAAAGTGTCATCTCCATACAAATTTCACTCTGTTGGAAAGTTCTACATGTCATATCCCTGAGTCGAATAAAAAATCCAACTAGTGTTTTTTAATAGCTGGAATAAATTGAGTTTACTGGGTGACCATTTTTGATGAAATAAAAAGTGTTGTGACAAAAGGATTGACTTCAATCATTGTTTCTCTTATAGAAATTTATAAATTACATACTTATAGTTTGTAATCTTAATAATAAATAATTCAAGCTTTGTAAACCTGGCGGAGAAATTTTGAGATTTAATTGATCTATGCACTATTTTATCCTTCTTCCGGCTTAAAACATATTATTTTTTCTAAAAAAAAAAAATCTAAAATGTAATAGTGCATAGACAAATTAAATCTCAAACATAAAACAATCAAAATCATAATATTTTTAATGATTTCACTAAATTCTCAATATTTACAATAAAAGTCCCATTTCTCAAATAATGTTATAAAAATATGAAATGATACACAATCTGAACTCACCCTTAGGGCAAATAACATTTCATAACATACTATTTAATCCTTTTAACATAAGTAACTAAAGATGGTAAGGACGTTATTTTTAAATTTTAATGCATTCTACACGTTTTGCACGCTCACAATGGGCTACACATTTCTTTTGGTTCAGTAATTACTTTAACAAGTATAATGAATGACATGGGGCAATTACTTTTAAAGCATAAACAATAACGAGTAACCAACTTCTGTGAAGGAAAACTAAGAAGCATTAGTTATTATTTATTTATGAAACAAATGTATCAAAATTATTATTATTTATTATTATTATGACATTATTTTACAAAACCAACTACCTTACACTGAAAATTAATATACATTTTACAAATATAAGGTAGAGATTACTAGATTTTACAATGAATCAGTTCTATAATTGGAGAGTTTTTATATTTGGGAGGCGGAGAGAGCACGCTGCAATTTCACAATCGCTGGGCCTACCCCACACTCAAAGAACATTGTTGTTGTAGGAACACTACTGCATTCCCCATTTTATCCTATTCCCTCAATGTACATACGTGTTCTGGTATTAAGTGGGATATGCCAGAGCCCATTCCCATCCTATCCCTGCCCATTTTCCTAGCCTTTTCTCCAAATCCATTTCTAAATGTAAAGGTAAGCAGTGCATCCGGGGGCATGCCAATGTTTGTCATTCAGAACTGATGTTGACATATATCGCGGATGTCGCAGGGCATTAACCACCAAGTGTGTTCGCTGCCACCTAGTTTCGATAAAAAAAGTTTAAAAACAATCTTCGCATTTGCAATATGTGTATTTAATTGTTTTTTTATCATCTAAAACTTTCCTATTTATTATATTTTTTTAAGTTATTCATACTTTTTTAATATTGTAAATCAGGTCTAAACGGGTCCGCTTAAGCAAGAGTTCTTGACAGCTCACATAAATATTTAAGATCTATTATCTCGATAGTTCTTTAAGATTTTTTATCTCTATTTTATTGTGTTATTTTATGACTTAATTAAGAAAGAAACGGTATTTCCATAAAATGAATTAAACACAGAACTGTCAGCGCTCTTCCTATGATAGCCGGACCATAAAGGCTTTTGTTTACCACAGCCGGTGTAACTCGTACCGAAACGTCTGGTAGGAATAAAATGTTTTTAGCGTTAAGTCCGCCTTTTGTTACAACAATAAAGCGCAAATAAAAGGTAATTGCGTTTAATTGCACGCGTTTAGACCCAATTTATAATATAAAATGTGTACAAAACGCGGCCTTTCTCACCACCTCCTGATACTTTATCAGAAGATGGTAAAATAGCTGATAAATGAACGCCTGATAAACTAACTGTTAACAATCTGATAGATAAATTATCTGCCAATGAAATTAACTGATACTGACTTTCTGATAAAGTATTGTTCGGGACTTCCTAAACATACAAATAATCATAATACATATATCTCGCATGTCTTTCAATCAGTATAACTGACTTTCTGATACCTCCTGATATCTTATCAGAAGGTGGTGAGAAAGACCTTTAATTTTATATAATCATACAATTAGGCGACCTAAAGAAGCAGTTAGAGTCGTTATGTGGGGTGCCGGTGTGTCGGCAACAGATCTCCGGACTAGGGGGGTCCCGAGCATCGTCAATCGCTACCATCGCAAGTTTAAACCTGCCCAAAAACGCAGTCGTCCGGCTCAAACCC
Source organism: Sesia apiformis (assembly GCA_914767545.1). Lineage (NCBI taxonomy): Eukaryota > Metazoa > Arthropoda > Insecta > Lepidoptera > Sesiidae > Sesia > Sesia apiformis. Next base: position 4,189,338 of record OU611964.1, read on the forward strand.
GCTGATCAACTCATGGCCGATGACGAGTAAGTATTGCTCATTAATGCGTTTACTATCCAGGATTTTCGTATTTTAACAAGCTAATATTTCAATTACATTTACAGAATATCACTGTTAATAATAACCGTAACCTGTTGTTTTTTGTCCATTGTTGGACTTGTGACTTTCTCATCACTGCTGGCCATAAGTCTCTTCGTGCACATTGTCCTGTGCATAATGCTTTCTAAAATGTTATTAACTGGTATTAAACATTTTATTTAAATCAGCCAAAAAAGTCTAGGTATTAATTAGAAATTTAGTTCGAAAGTTCATGCAGTATTTTGATGCAGTTTATGTGTCCATCAGTGTTTATAATTACTATATTTAACAGTTCCGTACAACATTACCAACATTATTTATTGTCCCACCCTACCAGGATAGCAGAAAAATTAACAACAACGTACACACTCCGGATCAAAGCGGAGGACAAGGAGTACACACTAAAATTCCCCGGCACGAAGACAGTGCAAGAGGTCAAGATCGACATCTATTCACTAACGGATATACCGGTCAGATATCAGGTAAATTACTTTTGTTTATTACCACTTACACTATGCAAACAGCCCTTTCAGTATCCCTCATGCACATTGACTTGTGCATGAGCGATGTGTGGCCTTGAAATGCCACGCTGGCAAAGCGAGTCCACTCTTTTACAGCTGGTATAGTTCTCTCGGGGCTCGTGGTGGCCGCATTGCTATCCCTTAGTCGCCTTTTACGGCACCCATAAAACCGGCCGACATCACCAACAGTAAATAAAAAAATATTAACTTGATTATTCGTGTAAATTCGTTTGATTCACGTCCTTAAATATCACTACATCTCGACTTAGGTCTCCAGCCAAATCCAAAACGCCAATTAATTTAGAGATTTATTTATAATATATATTTTTGCTGACAAATTGCAAGACGCATTTCTAAACGGACTGCAATTCAATTTGGCGGAAAAATACTTTGTCTATTACTAATAATTACTATAATTTGAATGAGTATTTTATGAGGTAGTCTGTTATTTTAATATAGGTACAATACTTATAAGAATTATCTATGGTTTTGTTTGTAACTAACATTATTTATTGACGTTGACAATCTATAGCACTGACATTCTGTAAATGATTTACTATCATATTATTTCATTGTTTAGCCATTTGACATTTGTAAATAATTATGATTGACTGCCTTTCGGTACTGACGCTTATATTAATTATGTAATTCTAATAATTATTATGCAAATTAATTTATTATGTTAAATTTATTTATGCGTTACATTTAAATTTTGCATGCCATTTTTATGACAAACTTGTAGAACTTCTTTTAATTTTTATACATCTTATTATTACCATGTTTTAGCAAATAAATTATATCTCGGTTGAGTTCTAAGATAACCCAGTATATAATCGAAGTACCGGGCTACTGGGAAAGTTTTGCGACAAAGAGTTTTTATCTATGGAACACTGACTGGTTTTGATGTCAATTAAAACTAAACTATCTATAACATAAAAATAAAACATTCCAAATTCAAATTTGCCTTATTATTTTTTTACGAGCTGAATCAAAATATCGTCTCATTATAAAATAAATATTCGACTGGAACATTTCCGCGCTATGATTTTGTATGATTTTAAATGTTCTTTATAATCTGAAGATTATTTTATTATACTTCAAATGGCGTTTACAGACAATCGCCCCTCTAAGGCAATTGTGTATCGTTGGTACAACAAATTTAAGCGTGCTCAACTAAGTTTGGCTGACGAAGAAAGAAACGGTTGCCCTTTATCGGCTGTTACGGTTGGAAACGTGGCAGTGAAAAATATAATTTGTGAAAACAGACGAATTACACACGAGGAAATTTAGGCGACATTGCAGATTGGAACGGGTAGTGTATATAAAATATTACATGGGCATCTACGAGTAAGGAGGATAGTATCGCGCTAGGAGGTGCCGCACAACCTCACCAACGCTTAAAAACAAGTTCGTGTCGAATGGTGCCGTGATATGATAACAAAATTTGAAACAAGCAAATGAAATCGGCGCGTTTACAACGTCACGGAATCACGGGTGACGAATTTTGGATCTATCAGTATGATCCAGAAACTAAGCGTCAATCTACTGTTATCTGTATCAAAGGGAGCCAGCGTCTACCAAAGTGAGTGCAAAAAGCACTGGAAAAATGATATTCGCCATGTGCTTACCAAACGTTTTCATTGCAGTGAGTAACTACCGTCCAAACAGGTTTCCGCGGACTGCTGCTGCATCACGATAACTCGCCCGCTCACTCGACGCTTACAACAAGGGACTTTTAGACAGTACCCCGCTTAAAGTTTTAGGTCATCCTCTTTACAGTACCGACTTGGCACCTTGTGACCTTTTTTTTATTTCCCATAATTAAATCCCAACTATAAGGGAAGCAGTTTTCTTCGCCGGTAGACGCTCGGGTTACGTTCCAATAGGCTGTGAAAGAGATACGTGAGGAAGAGTGTAAAAAATGTTTTCAAAATTGGTTCAGTCACATGAAACTTTGAATAGATGCAAGTGGAGAGTACTTTGGAAAAATGTAATAAAAAAAAATTAAAACCCGTAGAACTTTTTTTTTCGCAAAATTTTCTGAGTTCCCCACGTATATAACAATTATTATTTGTATATAATCGAAGATATACGGTTCAGTTAGTTCAATCCATTCAGTTTAAATAATATAACTATTCAAAAAAATGCGAAAATTAAATTTCGACACGTTTTGAAATAATGCCGAAATCAAAATTCGACATACCGTTAGATAGGGCTACAGCTAAAGCGCTGCAACTTTTTCTAAGGCTTGCTCCAATCACGCCGTAAAGCCCCGTGAACAGTTCGCAAGGTTTCAAGGCGTGAGTGTAAACCCGGCATAACAATAGCCAATTCTCCGTTCCGACTGGCGCTACTATTCTCTTTGCCGTTGTACTAGTTTACGTAGAACCTGATGATATACACAAAATAAATTGGTGTATCAATGCCCTTTGTACCGTCTATGATTTTTAGTATTTCTTTTGTTCCTTTTTTTGCCTGCTTACATCTACGTGCCTAATAATTTGGCACTCGACCAGACAACTGACCCCTCTAAAACTAATTATGATTAGCCAGTCTCCCAGACGATGTTTCACAAACCAATGTACAATAAATACTGTGTGACGTTGTATATGAGCAAAGGGATATTATCGTTGATTGCTTTGTATACATAGTTAAATCCGTTTTGGCAATAAGCTTTATATATGTATAATAATAAGTATACTGTTTTGCTGTGGATCTTTCGTTCGTTAATAAAATATTTAAAATATGGACTTTGACTTTGGTTAAAGAACGATGGGTAAATGTATGAATTACATCTTGTAATCAATTTTATTTATATTGTAGAACAGCCAATAAGACATACAATGAAACACGAGTACACACTAGGCTAATTATTATGCTATTAACTAAATGTTGCCTTACTTACAGGCTGTCAACTGTTACTTACATTTTTTAAATATATATGTAGGTACTTTATATATATTTTTTTACTTTTTAAAAATATTTAACAAAAATATTCAATAAAAGTACAACGATTTGATGTAACAATAGATCCTCTTTTACGTACGAATTGCAATATCTACGACGTCTATCAAAGTATAGAAACATGCAAATATTTGTACTTGTATCAGCCCATAACGTCCCACTGCAGGTCACAGGCCTCCTATAGTAAATCACTGAGGGGTTCTGGGCCATAATCCACCACGCTGGCCCATTGCGGATTAGTGGATACACATATACCAGATTTTTTTATTTCTCGAGCATGCGGTTTTCCTCACTATTGTATTCCTTCACTGCCGAATTAGTGATATTTTTTTAATAATCCATACTTAAGTAGAAACTCAGGGGCACTTACCGAGGATTTGAACTCACGATCATACAAATGTCAGTCGAGTATCGATATCCCTAGACTATCACTGCTCTACTTCATTGTGTACACAAACATAAAAGAATTAGGGCCTTTCTCACCACCTTCTGATAAGGTATCAGTAGGATTTTATTCATTGTTTGCTCCTGATACTTTATTTCCTGATAAAGTAACTGTTAATAATCTGATAATAAATTATGTGCCAGTTAAATCTAGCTGATACGGACTTTCTGATAAAGTATCGAGAGATTAAGAATCTCTCGATTAAGAGATTAAGATTAAGAATTAAGAGATTAAGAAGAGATTAAGAATTAAGAAGATTAAGAATCCCTTCCTATTTCATAAAAACAAAATAATCTCGTTCCACTCCTTCCCATTTCTCTCATCCAGAACACAATGGTATGAATAGAATAGAAAAAAGCTACTATCGTATCATAATATGGGTTTTATCTCCAGGTATGGACGGGATGGCCAACAGTAAATGGGTTAGATGACACAGTGTTAGCGATGGTGGGTCTCGACCTGCCACAACACACTCTAACCCTCAAACGTTCGACCAACAACAAACAGAAGGAATTCAAGAGGGTGAGTACTGTATATAATGCAAAAAACAATTCATCTATACTCCTTTCTTTTTATGGACGAAGGCGGCAGACGAGCATACAGTCCACCTGATGGTAAGTGGATACTGTCGCCCATAGACATCCGCGATACATGCCAACATCAGTCCAAAATGACAAACGTTGGCACGCCCCCGGATACGCTGCCTACCTTTGGAGATATAGGAATAGATTTGGAGAAAGGGTTGGGAAAATGGGGAAGGATAAGATGGGAATGGGCTCTGGCACATCTCACTCACTACAGAAACACGTACGTACATTAGGGAAATAAGATAAAATGGGAAATGCAATACATTTCAAGGTAGTCTTCTGTGAGAGAGGGGTAACGTGGCCAGTCGAGCGCGCCCAGCAGCTGTTGGATTGCAGCGTGCACTCTCCCCCTCAATGTACTCTTCCTCAAAAACTCGAAACTGGACTTATTCGCAGACAGTTTGCTGACTTTCAAGAACAAAGTCAATCGCGCTCTAACTACAGAGCGTCATTATTAGGTCTCCCTTGGTTTTGTTCTCACTCTTTTTTTTTTATTTACCTTTTTATATTGATCAACCTAGTGGGTACCACACACTACTATCACTACTAATGTTGGTATCATGCTAACTTGATGGCGACCCGTTCGTAAAAAGACTGTCACCTTCGGCTTTTATAGAGCTGCTAACAAACGGGAATAAAATGGGCTTGACAGAAGTTTGCGCGCCACTCGGATATCACCCCAGCGCCCTCTGTTTCCTTCCACGCAAGCGCTCTAGCTCTTACTAATTTTAAACGTTTTTATAATAGTTTTTATAAACTAATTTTTATAATAGTTTCAAGTTTAACAAATAATCATTTATGATTTTACAAGATAGTAAAATAATGACTCAAACACGACAACTAGAGACATCTTCAGTCTATTTCGGACATATTTATTACAGATAATAGTGGAGAGTTCTGACAGCGAAAACAGTTCTGTGGAAGAGATAGAAGACGGTGGCGATGGGTTTACTGCAGACGAGGACATGTTTGTGGATCTCGTGCAGTCGGAGAGATTACGGCCTCTTAGTAAGTACTCGTTAACTAATTATAGCACTTCTACTTTTTCCATTCGACATAAGGTTAAATGATGTTTTAGATTTATTTAAAAGGTTTCTTATTCTCTACTGTACGATCACTGCGCGGAACGCAGTGATTAACATTTTAAAGGAGTTCAGCAGATGACAATTCCCTATCAAGTATTTTCTTCAGCGTGATAAGGTCGCATAGAGACCTACGGCTTGATAAAGTGCACATTTTAAAATTCCTAGACAATTAGAGTATTCGTTTCTGTAAGAATAGTTGCGGTCTTTATTAATACCAGCAATTTAATGAAGCCGCGCTGATGAACTCTATATATTATATATTAATTATATGTATACATACTTATTTAGTTAATTAAAGTTAGGCCGTCGACAGATTACCGATTTGACATATGTCAGATTAATGTAATTAGTGATGTGACTATAGAGAATCTTAGCAGTAGCAGTAAATACTTTTATTAACAGGTAATAATAATACTTTCGTTGCCTTTAGGAGCATATCGTCCAAAAAGCAAATAGTCTAAAATGTGCTTAATGCTTAATGGAACAAGTTTGATTAATGGAATATTTTCCGCAATTTGCACTATCTTGAACATTGTGCGTATTGAACATTACGCGTGGCGACGATTATCCTTGGCCTTGTATAATTTTATAGAAACAAGAAAGAGGGCACTAGAATAGGGAATATCTGAGTATTATGTAAAATCTTTCCCTAACAATGTTTCTCTTGTCACTTTTCTTGTATTCAAAGCCATTCTTTTTTAATACTTGTGACAATACCGTTTTTCCTCCACTAACAGGCTTCTCTTGAATGTAATTTTAGTCCATTTAGAGAATTTTGTACAGAGCGGAATAAATGATAATCCGAAGGTGCTATGTCTGTACTGTATGAAGGATGCATTAAAACTTCCCAGCCTAAGTCCATCAATTTTTATTTAATTATCAAAGATGTATGCAGTCGAGTATTGTGGTGATGGAATACTACACCTTTTCTATTCATTAATTCTGTGCGTTTTTCTTCAAGTGCTTGTTTCAATTTTACTAATTGCTGACAGTAGACATCAGAATCAATCGTTTGGTCATGTAACAGTAGCTCGCTAATACACAATGCCTTTCCAGTCCCACCATACACATAAGAGACTTTGTTCAGAGTGAGACCCGCCTTTGGGGCTATTTGTGACGGCTCACCTCGCTTACACCAAGATCGTTTTCGAACATTGATTGTTATCGTAAGTGATCCACTTCTTATCGCCTGTTACCAATCTCTTCAGAAATGGATCGACTACATTTTGTTTTAGTAACATCTCGCATATGGAAATTCCATTCACCGAGTTTCTGTCATTTAAATCATGCGGCACACAAACATCTAGCTTTTATACAAAATTCCTTTTATGCAGGTGACTCAATACTGTTGAGTGGTGAATGCTAAGCTGTGGGCTTCAGAAAGGAATACTTATCGGCATTCAAACCACCAGTGTTCTCTAGAATCTTTTATTACAATTTTTTCACGTTCCGCATAGTGACAATTCGAATTCTCTGTATGTCAAATGACTGACACATCGATTCGTTACTTTTCGAAACGCCATTCGTTTGTTCACTTCACATTTTTAATTTATAAAATTACACGCTGTATAATATAATTGTTTACAGTTGGCCAGCTCTTCCGCAATTTGATGATTGCTTATGTGTCGGTCTGCTTCAATTTTTTCAATGATAACATCAACACTTACCTTAATAGGACGACCATAGCGAGGAACATCATTCGCATCAAAATTACCAGACCTGAATCGACTGAACCATTTTTTGCATTTTTGAGAAAATTAGATAGTTTTAGATAGAACATCTACTCTAATTTTATAATTCTAATTATAATATAAAACATATCTATTTTTCTCCTTATTAACTTCCATTTTAAAATTGTTAAAAAATATGAAAAGTAGAACTTTTTATTGTAATTTCAATTTGCCCCCATCACAAAAAGTCAGCTGTCAAACGGTATATACATATATCCCTTTTCTCACCAGTGATCAGTGTTGCCGGATATATAGTACGCTAAAGTCAGACATTCAAAAAGGCCGCGAACATTTCCGTCTTTTATAACTATAATTAATTATAGACGTGTCTATATATGTGTCTATCAGGAGTAAAAAATGAAAAAAATCCTCCTGATGCCTTATCATAAGGTGGTGAGAACGACCCTAATTTTTTTATGTTTGTATTTACAATATAGTAGAGCGGTGATAGTCTAGGGATATCTATACTCGACTTACATTTGAGTGATCATGAGTACAAATTCTCGGCAAGCACTGAATTTGTATTTAAGTACGTATTTTTAAATATTTAAACACCAATTCGCCGGTGAGGGAAAACATCGTGAGGAGACCAGCATGCTCCAGAAATAATAATAACAAAAAATCTGGAGTATGTCATCCACCAATCCGCACTGGGCCCGCATGCTGGATTACAGCCTGAAACGTCCCAATGATTTACTAGGGGAGGCCTGTGCCCTACAGTGTATAGGCTGATACAAGCACTATGCTTAAAATATACCCACCTGTATACAATGTTTGTTTGTTCGTCACAGTGTCAGAACACATAACAGACGAGACACTCGGTTGCGCGGAGTTCGCGGCCCGTTTCCGCACGAGGTACGGCCCGAACACGCCCCACTTCTACGAGGGGACCTTACAAGACGCCATCAAAGAAACCTGCCTGAAACCCGCCAGAGAAGTAAATCAAACCAAATTAATTTTTTTTCCTCAATGAAATGACAATATGTTTGCTCTCTCATGTTTATTTTGTATTATTTATTTAATTCTGTGCCGTGTGCTGTCGGTCGGCTATAGAATAGCACCACCCCACCTCCCCCCGCGGGTGTCGTAAGAGGCGACTAAGAGATAACAATGCCACTACCACAGCGCTGAGGAACTACACCACCTCGGAAGGAGTGACTCCCCAACCCGTTTGGCCAGCGCGGCGTTTTAAGGCCATGTATCCCTTATGCACAATACAATGTGCACGAAGAGTCCCCCTGTCCAGCTGTGGACACTGAAAGGCCTGATTGCATACTCAATGAATGGTTTTACTATTATTTATTTCTAAAATTAACGTAGCTACGTGTTTCAGTAGTGAGTGAGATATGCCAAAGCTCATTCCCATCCCACCCTATGCTATCCCTCCCCATTTTGCCAACCCTTCCTCCAAATCCATTCCTACATCTCCAATATTTTTTAGGGCTAAATTAAATGTAGTAAATCCCTAGAAGACATCAAAATAAACAAACAGTGTTCTCAGGTAAAAACTTCTAAAACGACTATCAACCCAGATAATATTGAAAGTTATAACTGACTATTATCTCACTCACTACAAAGACGTTTTAGGAGTTTTTAACTAAGTACATATTTTGTCTGTTTTAATGTCTTCTATCGATTTATTTAGGTTTGGTTGGCGGCTGCAAAATTGAGAAGTTTTCTAAATGACAGAAATTAGCCATCCCACTTCCGTCACATGTCATTTAACTTTCTTTGGGGATAATATCAAGTCGCTATCAAGAAAAAAGTTTTAGTTTTAAAGCCCTCGGCAGATTACCGATTTGACATATGTCAGATTAATGTAACTAGTGATGTGACTATTGAGAATCTTAGCAGTAACTAGCAATACTTTTATTAACAGTTAATGATAATACTTTAGTTGATGTGATAGAATAGGGAATATGGAAATAAAAAAATGCCATTGAGCGTGAATTTAAGAGAGATTTAAATAAAATAAAGGTTGGTTTCAGATCTGATTCTTATATTCGTTAAACAATCTTCTCAGCCCTTGGACGTCCACTGCTGGACATAGGCCTCCCCCATTGTCCGCCATTTAGACCTATCGGCAGCGACCTGCATCCAGCGAGTGCCCGCAACCTTTATGAGGTCGTCTGTCCATCTAGCAGATGGACGTCCTCGGCTTCGTCCGCCGGTACGTGGTCTCCATTCGAGAACCCGTCTGCCCCATCGGCCATCGGTTCTTCGAGCTATGTGCCCTGCCCACTGCCACTTCAGCTTGCTAACCCGAGAGGCTATGTCGGTGACTTTAGTTCGTCTACGGATCTCCTCATTCCTGATTCGATCACGTAGGGAAACCCCGAGCATAGCCCTCTCCATAGCTCGCTGTGCGACAGTGAGCTTATTTATGAGGCCCATAGTCAGAGACCACGTCTCGGTGCCGTAGGTCATCACTGGCAACACACACTGGTCGAAGACCTTCGTCTTCAAGCACTGAGGTATTTTGGACGAGAAGACGCTGCGTAGCTTCCCGAACGCTGCCCAGCCGAGTTGGATTCGTCGATTGACCTCTTTCTCGAAGTTGGACCTACCTAGTTGGACCGTTTGGCCTAGGTAGACGTACTCGTCAACAACTTCGAGAATCGAGCTCCCGACTGAAACTGGGGTGGGCACGACATGGACATTCGACATGATTTTCGTCTTGTCCATGTTCATTTTAAGGCCCACCTGTTGGGAAACTCGATTGAGGTCTCCGAGCATTGTGCTAAGATCCTCCAGCGATTCTGCCATGACCACGATATCGTCGGCAAATCGAAGGTGAGTGATGCATTCGCCATCAACGTTGATGCCGAGTCCTTTCCATTCCAGGAGCTTGAAAGCGTCTTCCATCGCATTGGTGAAGAGCTTCGGAGAGATGACATCTCCTTGTCTCACACCCCTCTGCAATGGAATCGGCTCCGTGCTCCCTTCCTGTACTCGGACTGACATGGTGGCGTTGTTATACAAACACTTCAACACTTCGATATACCGATAGTCAATATGGCACCGCTGGAGGGACTGTAGCACTGCCCAAGTCTCGATCGAATCAAAGGCTTTCTCATAGTCCACAAACGCTAAGCATAATGGCAAGTTATACTCTTCGGTCTTCTGTATAACTTGCCGCAGCGTATGGATGTGGTCTACGGTACTATAGCCTTTTCGGAAACCGGCTTGTTCGGGAGGCTGGAAGTCATCAAACCTGCGCTCGAGACGATTCGTGATAACCCTCGAAAACAGCTTATAAACATGGCTCAGAAGCGAGATGGGCCTATAGTTCTTCAACAAGGTCTTGTCGCCTTTCTTGAAGAAGAGCACCACCACGCTTCTGTTCCATGCCTCCGGCGTAATACCTTCGAGCAAGACGGAATTAAAGAGCTTCTGAAGGACTTTCAGTACCGGTGTTCCACCCGCTTTCAGAAGCTCTGAAGTGATTCCGTCCTCACCCGGCGCCTTGTTGTTTCTAAGCTGTTTGAGGGCCATCCTAATCTCGTACAGGCTGATGTCCGGGATGTCTTCGGTATAGTGTCGGGTCAACTTGGCTCTTGGGTCTTTGGCCAAGTTGCCAACAGGTTTAGCGACCGAGGTATACAACTGTCCATAGAACTTCTCGATCTCCCTCAGTACCTCTTGTTTGTCGGAAGTGACACTGCCGTCCTCCCTCTTCAGCTTCGTCAACTGGCTCTGCCCAATAGATAAGTCTCTTGCGAACACTTTGGAGCCTTTATTCCGCTCTATCGTCTCCTTAATACGATTAGTATTAAAGAGACGGATGTCGTGTCGCAAGGACTGGTGAATCCGTCTATTGAGCTGCCGATATGCTTCCGCGTCATCAGGAGTCTGCAGTGCCATCGAACGTCGTTCCGCCAAGAGGTCGAGGGTGTGGTCGGTGAGCTTTTGGGGTCCATCTCTTCGACGATGTCTGAAGAATTTAGACCCCACCGTATGGACAGTTTCTACCAACCTGTTGTTGATATCGTCCACTGCAACGCAATCCTCTAGGCAATCGAAGCGATTTGACAATTCAAGCTGAAAGCTTTCGGGGTTTTGTATGTGGGCAGCAGTAGGTCGGAGCGTAGACTTCATCAGGCGGGACCTTTCCAACTTGACGTTTATATTCAATGTGCCTCTAACCATTCGGTGATCACTACCGGTTTTCACCCTGTGGATCACGGAGACATCATTGAATATTTGTCTCTTTGTGGCCATAATGAAGTCTATCTCATTTTTAACGGAACCGTCGGGGCTCATCCAGGTCCACTTCCTATGAGGCGGCTTCTTGAAGAAAGAGTTCATCATAAAGAGTCCCTCTTTCTCAAGAAAGTCGGCCAGCCTCTGGCCCCTCTGGTTCCGGTGCCCACATCCAAATTGCCCCACTCTCAACTCATCGTCGCCTCTTTTGCCCAGTTTCGCGTTGAAATCCCCCATAACAATATTGTAGTGTGTTTTCGAAGCATGTATGGCTCTACTAATGTCCTCATACATTGCTTCCACTTCGTTATCCGGGTGTGCCGAGGTCGGTGCGTAGACCTGTATGACCTTCAACGAATATCTCTTGGATATTCTGAGTATAAGGTACGCGACCCTGCTCGACACACTCGTGATGTCTACAACATTATTTACGAGGGACTTGTGGACGATAAACCCGACACCACCTTGGGACTGCTGGTCGCCCTCCCGGTAATAGAACAAATTGCCGGACTTCAGGGTTATCGTGTCCTCCCCCTCTCTTCGGATTTCTGATAACCCCAATATATCCCAGTGCAACTTGCCTATCTCCTCTTCCAGCTCAGCGATCTTCTCGTCTGTCCTCAAAGTGCGCGTGTTGTAAGTCACCAGTGACAACCGACGTCGGTAATCCGTTTTGAAAGCCCTGGTCGTTCGACGGTGGAATCCCGCCCGGAGATTCTTAGCATCCCTGGCTCCAGCGCTCGACCAGCGCCCGTCTAAATAAGGCCCGTTAAACAATAGGCAAGAATAAATAAGAAAAACAATTTCTCTTAGTTTTTTGAAATACCACCCCCCTTCATGGGGACAGCCCTCCCAACTGGGCAAAAGCTTTTTTCCAATTACTCAAAAACTACTGGACCGATTTGGATGATTTTTTTTTTAAATTCATAGAATTAAATTATCTAGGCGGGTTTTTTTACAAAATTTGCAAATTTCGAACTCCATCACTCAAAAAAAATCAAAATGTTGCTAGTTATAAAATTTATCACTTAATGTTGATTATAGTGAAATTTAGTGGTTAAAAAGCTGCTAAAGTAGTATTTAACCCAAAATTAAAAAAAAACTGGAATTTTTTTCAATATTTTCACGCTTCAATAATTCAATTTCAATAATTCACGCTCCATTGTAGTTATAATATGTTTTATTGAGTATTTTACACTATTCTGAATCTGAATCACGTGAACTACAGCTAACGTCGTCGCTATCAGTTACTTGAATAATTATTTCATTGTCAATTATGGAATCAATCCTAATATCGCGATCATAGTCATCCAAAATTATTTTTCTTGTTTTTTCAACTACTTTTGCCCCGTCGTCTTTTGTGACCTCACAAGCTCCTTTTAGCAGTTTCAACATTTTATTGGTGCGGAATAGCGGAGCCGTATTGTGGCGAGCTGCGTAACCTGTAATATACATATGTATAATAAAACATTTATCTGGTGCTTAGCTTTTTAGTCTTTGTGTAGAATAAATCCGTGCCATAGCACCCAATACATATAACCGACTGATTGCTATATTGAATCGAATAGAAAATCTTTATTTGACATCAACACACACACAAATATACCAAGATATTTATTATATAACACTGTGTTTAAAATGATAAAGAACGTCAATTTGAACATTTAGTTTTAATTTGGGCCCATATTAACTCGACGGCATTGTACTGACAATGGTACGGTGGAGTTCGGAGAACGCGATGTCCGCGTGCTAGAGTCAGTTCGTCTATCTAGTATCGCACTTTTGTCGCCTTGTTCTCTTTCACTAGTTTTATCGAGTCTGCTTTCAGCATCTGGACATATTGGTTTCAATGCCTTTTATTCAAGCCAGGCAACCAGTTCTACTTTTTTACTGGCCTGGGTCGGCGCTTTATCCACAATGAACGATGTTAACGATAAAAATATTTTTATCGTAATTTGTACCTACTCAAATCGGTAATCTGTCGACGGTCTAACTTTAATGATAGAAATTAAGAGGGCGCAGGTATTTTTTATTTAACTCCGTTTATTTTAATTTATTTACTATACTACGTGCCATTTAGCATGTCAATAGCGGTCATTGTCTCTACTTTCACCTCGAACAAATGTACTCATGTTTACGATAGCGACACTTCCCAATGTTCCCCGTAATGAGGAAAAATAGGTATCTCCAGCATATCGTGGTAGTAACCACGTTGACATCGAATGAAATGAGCGAAAATACTATGGCCACCGTATCGTGGTAGTAGGCACGTTCACTATTGCTATGCTAAATGGCACGAACTATAGTAATACAATATACGAAAAGAATAAAAGTTAGAAAAGGCAGACATTGGAAGTTCATATCGCTTTCGTTTCTACTATGAATGTTTTTGTTATAATCCGTCCGTCCGTCGTTTAGTAGTCATTGGTGAAATTTTAAATAAAATTAAATAATAGAAAGTTAAAGCTCAATTGTCTAAGTGATTATCATGTTTATTGTGTACAGAGGAAGCTCCTCGGCCTGTATCTCCACCACGAACAATCAGTGCTGTCAAACGTGTTTTGCGCACAACTGCTCGGCTGTGAAACAGTGTTACAAACACTCGCGGCTAATTTTACTGTATATGGATGGGACCTCACGCATCCGGACAACAATAACATGCAAGTAGCACTCACTGTAACTTTTTTAACCCTGAAACAATCTATCCACTTATTTATCTATTTAAACAGGTCTCAACGCATATATTTACCTTATTCATTTTACTCGACGTTTCGGTTGGGTTGCATCAATCCTGGTCACGAGCTGGCCGAAAAGGCGGCTAGTCCACGTCGAGAATTGCGAGCATCTTCATCAACTACCCGCATTTGGTCATCACAGTCCGTAAAGTTGCGGCTCACAACACTCACAATATCTGAAGTAACGTAAGACGAAACATCGGAAAAATGAATATAAACTGTCAACGTGGAATCCAGTGATTAACAAATTGCGACTTATTGATACCTTATTGTACACCAAAACTTACAGAAGAAAAATGCAAGTGATTAGAAGTGCATTTGGCGGCCTCGTTCCTAAAGCGATTTCTTTCGGGCAACCTTTGGGTGGTACGGAGAAGTCTGTAGATGAATAAAGGTACATAAATACATGCATAGATATATACACGCACGCCTGTGAAACAGTGCTGCAGACACTTGCGGCTAGCTTCATTGTATATGGATGAGATGAGACCTCACGCATCCCGACAACAATAACAATAAATAAATAAATAACATGTAAGTAGCATTTAGATAGATAGATAAAACTCTTTATTGCACACTAATACAAAAAAAGACAGTAACAGACATTTTGAAAGCATGAAATGCACAAAAAGCGGTCTCATCGCTAATAGCGATCTCTGCAGACAACCTTTCGATAGAAAGGATATAAGTATTTTGATCACCGGTATATTTACTTATTTAGAATTTACTGCAACTTTTTTTAATTCCTTGAATAATCTTGTATACTTTGAAGCAGTATACTTTGTTCAGATCGTTGAAGTAATCTGTCCACATCTTTTGAAGTGGACTTTAAAACAATCTGTTCACAGAGAGTATCTTTTTTTTGATTTACAGGTATGTGTAAGTTTATGAGAGTGTGTGTGTGTACCCTGCAACCCTGGGCGTAACTCGACTGGTTAACTTACCCCGCATTCACAGAGCTCTACTGTAAAATATACTGCATTTTCCACGACATCCTAATTGCATAATGTATGACGTACCTGTTGTAGTGAGTGAGACATGCCTGAGCTGAGCTTTGGCAAGTCTCATCTCATCTTATTGTATCCCTTCTCGTTTTTCCAACCCTTTTTCGAAACTCTTTCCTAAATATAAAAGCAGGCCATACATTTTCAGTAACAGTGTTTTACCACGAGAAATCATCGTATCGCCTACTATAAACAGTTTCAAAAACAGACTTGACAAAGACTTATAACATCAGCTATTACAAGTATCTCAATGATATATACGGGAGAGATGATATTATAACCATCAACGGAAGCGCAGTCGACCCAGTGGTGCATCCTGTGGAGAGACATCGTTGAGCGGACTGTCCAGGATGTCTGAGACTATCTGAGCACGCCAAAGGTGTACGTGAGAGCAGGCATGACCCAGCCGTTACAAGCTCGCATCTTATTAGGGCCCGATTTGTACATTAAGTTTTTTATTTACCAAGCACCATTTTTATAGAGACCCCATTAATCTGTGAAGCAAAATATGTATTTATGGTAACTAGATTATAGTCAATAAGTTGATATACATTACAATTGTATTGGTTTTGCAGGCCAGATATTTCATACAAATTGTGCCCATCATTCTTTGTTTTTTTAAGTATGGCTCATTCCTAATTCTAATATCGAATAGGATACTGTGTTAATTAGTTTTAAGTATAATTTTGTAATTTTCTTTTCATTAAATTTTAATAAATATTTTTGGGTGATTTTGAGCCTCTGTCTGCAGCATATGTATGTAGCTTGTTACTTTGTTTGATGCAACTCAGCAGAAACGTCAAGTAAAACAAACATAGGTAATTGTCGTAATTGTTCTTAGGTTGCTAAGCAACGTGACGACAGCCCTCGGCCCAGTAGCCGCTATGACGATCCGCAGCATCCCCGTGGACCGTCTGCCCGCTCTGGTCATCATCATGCGGGTGCGGTCCAACACAGAGATATACTCCGTTATCAATGGTCAGTTGCATCTCATTGTGTTTATAGAACATTATATTAGGTCCATATACTTTTTTTTAGAAAATATGTATTCCGAATGTCAATTTTAGAAAATTCTCACATATCGACTAAAGGCTTTCTTACACAAGGAGTGTCTCTTGGGACTAGAAAATCGATCAAAAACTAGTATCAACTTTATTAACAAGTGATCACTGGTATCGTGTTTTTATCATCATGTAAACAGTTGCAGACGAGAATCGTATGATCGTATACGAAAATTTCACTTTCCCAGGTCTGCTGGAAGAAATCTCCGCGGGAGATAAGTTTGCCTTTTGTACATCTTTTCTGTTTGTTTCATGTTATGTGTGTACAATTAATTGTTAAATAAATAAAAAATAAAATCGTATGCAATATTCTCGACCGAACCTTTGGAGAAACTCTCCTTGTGTAAATGAACTATAAGCGTGAGCAGGTGAGGTAATAGCTCGGCTAAGGCTTTTTGGGGAGGCGCTACAGTACATTGGTTACATTGGTTATGAAACTTAAGGATTTTCTATATTGAAAATTCTTTTTAATCGACTGGACAATGTAAAAATCACTAACAACACTAGCGATCGGGTGACTTCGCCGGTGCTATTGTAGGCGGTGTTGTAGATAACTATTAATTAAATCAGGTATGGGCAACCTTTGGGATATCGCGGGCTAAACTGTCAAACGTTCATGATATAGCGGGCCGTAGGTAATAGTTGTGTATACAAAAAAAACGTTTTATGCGTTTATTTAGTAAGCCAAAGTTACAATGTTATCCTAATAGTGTATTTATTTATTATTATTGACTTTAATGGGAAGCTGTAGCGGGCCGTATCCGGCCCGCGGGCCGGACGTTGCCCATATATGAATTAAATGATACATGATACTCTGCTTATTTGTTTATATAAAATGCACGTCCTTGGGAGGATTCCAAAATCAAATTCCAATGTCCGCCATCTTGGGATTTTTCTGTTTTTTTTCTGTCACAAAGAAAAAACAGCAGCCTCGTAAATTCTAAAATTTTACTTTCTAACATGTTCTAACGTGATTTAACATTTTTATCGAAAGCATAAGTAATATTATATTCCGAAACTAAAAATAAACGATCGTTATTTTTTTTGTTGTATCCGAAACCCCAAGTTACTAACATGATTTTAAATTAATGAAAATTTGGGCATTTTTTTTGTATGTTTCTCGAATGTCATAAAAATACACTTGTACATTTTTTCTAAGGACAGCAGAATTACAAGAGAGAGTGTTCATCGATTGACCAATTAACGCTATGTTATCGTTCGACGACGTCACTTCTTTCTTAATATGAATAGAGTATAAAGCTGCGTATCGATTACGCGCGGCAAATCCTCGAACATTGCCGCGCGTAATCGTTAGTGACGCCGCACGAGCCAATTCAACCAATCTCGGTCGGTTTTAACCACGCAGCAAAGGCGCGTCTGTACTCAACTCCCGCGTAGTTGGGACGAATGTGTCGTTTAGATTCGCTCGTGCGGCAACTGTCGACAACTGGTAACTAACTCACGAACACTGATCGTGAGATGGATCGTCTGCCGCGCGCGCCAGCCGCGCTTTAACAAAAATCATGACAAAAATGGCTCGCGAGGTAAATAATCAGGTTTGCCCTGTGTAGGTAACGTAGGCGTGTCGGAGCTAGTGGGCGGGCTAGTGGAGGCGTTGGAGCGGTTCGCGTCGCAGCGCGAGGAAGACGCGCGTATGGAGCGCGAGCGCGACGCGAGACAGCGCGTCAAGCGCGAGCAGGACGAGGCCTACCAGCGGAGCCTCGAGGCGGACAGGTACTCACGCACATACACCATTCTTTAGTAACTAATCCTAAAATAAATTTCCTCTAATAAAAACTATAACAAGAAGAAAGAAGGAAGGCATGTCTGTTTTCATATCGGCCTATCTTACTCTTTTACAGAGCCAAAGAAGAGATAAAGAAGCAACAAGAAATGGAGAAAAATCAAGAGATCGAGCGAGCAGAGTCAGAGAGGCGCATGGAAGTAGCGAAGAAAGAGGTATGTTTTAAAGATATATTTAAAAAGATGAATTTCATACATGTTTTTTTTATTACTGTTATTATTTACTAATAAGCATTCATAGAGCTCTGTGAAATTAATTCAACACTCGTCAAAAGAAATTATGCATATTTATCTAACCTGTAGTATACTTTAGATGGTGTGTTATTTTTATGACCAAACATGTATAACTTAAATATCCATCGTTTTCGTACAATGTTTTAGCAAATACATTAATTATGATTATGTGGGCAGACATGTAGTTTCCAAACCTGACCATAACTCCAATACCCCCTACCATCGCTGTTTGGACTGCCATATATGACCAAATTTGATAATGCCCAAATTATTACTTGCCACGTGCCCTGCGGCCGACGCCAAAGACAATTCGAAAACGCGTGCGCCAGTCGTTTCCTACGTGTCATGTGGTCAGCAGACATTTAATCTAGTTTACAAATCTGCCAATACCATCTATCTGAACCCTCTTTACTTGGTCGTTCACATATGAGGAATAATTGAATCGTGTATTGTTCAAATGGGCTAATGACCAATTTTTCCAAAATGTGCCTTTATCATGTTTTGTCATCAGTAAATTACATTTTTTGTAAATTATATTTTCAAAGGCTAATTTCGTATGAAAATCGTTGTGTTAACAGTCATGTCTCTGCTATTCCAGTAGCTTATTCAAGTGCAAAATGCTCTATAGACGATTGAAAGATTCGGGAGTTGAAGAAAGTACAATGTCACATTGTCACATGTAACGGACTTTTATAATATTATCGTAGAGTGGCAAAGTGATGTAGATATATGTGTAGAAAGTGATTCTGATACAGAATGATACCTAGTTTCTCCAATAAAAGTAATAATATAAGTTAATTATTATGTTGACTACATCTATCCATATATACCTAGTCTTGCCATAAATACTGAAACAAAGAAAAAAAACATTTTCTATTGCAAATAACATTTATTACTTTTATAGTGTGTTAGTTTAATACATAAATATAAAACAATTTAAAATATAAAAAGCTTATTCGAAGTAGTCTCCATTGGCTTCAATACAGTCCTTTAAACGTTGAGGCCAGTTATCAATAGAAGCACGCACTCTTTCCATGGGAAAATTCTTCACTGCCAATCGTACGGATTGTTTTAGGGACTCCAAATTATCATGGCGTTTAGAGCAAGCCGTACTCTCTAAAACTGACCATAAATCATAATCCAGCGGATTAAGATCGGGACTAGACGACGGCCAGTCTTCAGCTCTGATGAAGTCCGAAACGTTCGTTTCCAACCAAGACTGCGTAGACCGAGCTTTATGACCCGGCGCCGAGTCTTGCTGGAAGGACCATTCTTGGTTATTGAACATGGTGTTGTTAAGGGGCGTCACTACCTTCTCAAGAATGGTATCTTGATACACTTGTGCCGATGTTTTGATACTTTTTTCACAAAAGTATGGCTCAGTCACTCCTTCATAGCTAATACCCCACCAAACCATCACTGAAGTCGGGTAGTGCCCACGTTGCACTCTGTCGACTAATTGGGAAGCTTCCTTAGAGCTTTGAGCATAAATACGGTCATTTTGTTTGTTAAAATGTTGCTCAATTGTAAAAATTTTCTCATCCGTAAACAAATATTTTCTGTGACCTCCCTTTGCGTACCGCTTCAGTAGTTGTTTCGATTTTACCACCCTATTCTTTTTTAAATTATCAGTTAAGAAATGACCAGTACGTCTCTTATAGGCTGCAAGTCCTAAGTCATCTTTTAAAATACGCGACATGGTTCTAGGTGCTATCTTCATCTCCCGAGATAAAATCTTTTGCTTTCGGACAGGATTTCTTCGAATTCTTTCGCTTACTGCTTTGACCACCTTTTTCGTACGAACACTACGTGGACGGCCAGATCTTTTTCTGTCACAAACAGAGGAGGTCTCATTGTACCTATTAATAGCCCGGTACACAAACATTTTACTAATACCAAGCGTATGGAGAGTTTTAAAAATTGCATTTGGCTCCATACCTACTTTGTGTAATGCAATCACAGCGATTCGGTTCTCTTTATCACCCCACTCCATTTTAATATCGCAAAATATTGTACAATGTATTGGCGCCAAAATGAGAAAACTCAATGAACAATCATATAAAAATGACAGATTCCAAATTCAAATGTAATATTTAGTTTATTTTTAATTGTAACAGTATTTATGGCCAGACTAGGTATATATATATGTGTGTGTATATATAGATATATATACGATATAACATGATTTTATGTAATTTGTGTTTTAATTTTCTCAATCATACTGTTTAAGTGTATAAAGGGGCTAATTCCGGGAATCCTAAAAGCCGTAATTTTTATTCTCCTAGAGTTCAAAGGAACTTTAAACGTTTAAATATATTAAGTATGGAGTATTGCTCTCATCTCTGGGCCTGCGCACCGAAACACCAATTGGACCCATTTGACTCCATCCAACGACCTGCTGTTCGTATTGTCGACGATCCCACTCTCACGGGCGGTTTAGAATCCCTCAGCATTCGGAGAGACGTTGCGTTTCTCTGTGTGTTCTACCGCCTGTACAGTGGGGACTGCTCTGAAGAATTGTTTAATGTAATTCCCACCTCGGGTTTCTACAACCGCCCCTCCCGTCACAGAAGTGCGGTCCATCCGTATTTCCTAGATACGGAGGGGTCGCGCACTGGCCAATCCAAAAATTAATTTATACCGCGAACCCGTACGCTGTGGAACGAACTGCCTCAAGAGGTCTTTCCATTATTCTACGATTATGCATTATGGGTTCTTCAAGAGAGCTGTGAATAGGATTTCGCAAGGTCGGCGGCCCGCCCGCATACCCCCTGGTGTTGCAGGTGTCCATGGGCGGCGGTAACACTTACCTTCACGTGGGACCGCTTGCTCGTCCGCCCACTAGTCTATAAAAAAAGTAATATCCAACAATGATTTTCAAATTACTTAATTTAATATTAAAGTACACAGTTATAACCTCTCCTGAAAAGTTGTAGACAACGGAATAGGCCCTCCTTCAAAAATAAACGATTCAATTTGTGTCTATACGTTACGTGGTAGGCGGCGTTGCGCATACCCGACGAGCACATACACATAGCCACCGGTGGCTGGCATCAAAGATATACTACGGATCCGCGTGCAGCCTTTAAACCCGTTGTTTTCTTTACGTCATATGGCCAGACATTCTAATTGTCAAATCTGAACTCCAATACCAGCTATCTGGACCCTTTTGCTTGGACGTCCACATATCAGCAACATTGATAATATAATTTGTATCCTTTATGGATGAAGGCGGCAGACGAGCATACAGTCCACCTGATGGTAAGCGGATACTGTCGCTCATAGACATTGCGATACATGTCAACATTAGTCCAAAATGACAAACGTTGGCACGCCCCCAGATGCGCTACCTACCTTTGGAGATATAGGAAAGGGTTGGGAAAATGGGGAGGGATAGGATAAGAATGGGCTCTGGCACATCTCACTCACTACCGAAACACGTACGTACATTAGGGAAATAAGATAAATTGGGAAATACAGTACATTTCAAGGTAGTCTTCTGTGAGAGGGGGGTAACGTGGCCAGTCGAGCGCGCCCATCGGCTGTTGGATTGCAGCGTGCACTCTCCCCCTCAAAAACCCTTTGGACCCTTTTCGCATGGACATTCACATATGAGCAACATTGATAGATAATAATTGATATGGTGATAGGCTGCGTGTGCGGAGGCAGCGTCGCGAGTGCCCGGCGAGCCGGCGGCCAGCGTCACTGAGATAGCGCGCATTCGCGTGCGTCTGCCGCCGCCGCATGACGACTGCCTCGAGAGACGTTTCCACGCGCACGACACGCTGCAGGTGAATAGACATTTTATTTTTTTACTAGCGGCATCAACAACTTTTGTGTGATGAGGGATATGACATGTAGAACTGTCAATAGTGTCATCATCGTACAAATTTCACTCTGTTTGACAGTTCTACGTGTCATATCCCTGACTCGAATAAAAAATCCGACTTTAATGTACTGTATGACACTATGACAAATGTTTTGTAACTATATTAAACTGCCATACTACCAAAAGCTTACAACAGGCTTATCAATATTTCAGGTGTTATTAGACTACCTCGCATCGAAAGGCTTCCCCCAGGAAAACTACAAGGTCATCTCTAGCTGGCCTAGGAGAGATGTAAGTTACTCTTGTCTATTCATGTTTTACATTACATTGTAATTTTTTTTATAAATAATCCATCTAATAATTTATAAATTTTGTTGTCATAAGTATAAAGATTTATTCATATCTTCACGAATCTTTCTGAAATATGGATTATATTTTACGTAAAAACTATGCAGATCCATATCAGGATCCAATTACTGGAAGGGATATCTTTTATTGTATTTTTATTTCGTTTACAAGTTAAAAATTGCTCATATTCGTGTGTAATTTTTTTACCAACAATTTCACTGTAAATTATTGCTGCCACACACAATCAGGTCAAACTGCCATTCTTAACTAAACAGTTAACACTGACGTTTCTAGTATGAAAAACGTGATAGTTTTTATACTATCCACGGTCAGTTTTAACTGTTCAATTAAAACTGTCAATTTTAACCGATCATGTTGGCGGCCATTTTAAATTATGTAGCCATTTTAAAGTTCCCTAGTTTTAAATTATGATTTCCGATTTTAATTTTAGATATTGTATTCAATTGCTGATCTTCATGGACGATAGTATGTACCTACTTACCACCAGGTGGTTTCTGTTCGTTTTACCACGTTCTTACTATAAAAACGTAAATAGCAAGCCATTATAAATCCCAACGATACGTTTGTTACAGCTTACAATGGAATCTCACAGCAGTACCCTGAAAGCTTTAAAGCTATACCCTCAAGAGACGGTTATGTTAGAGGAACGGTGAAAGCGTGCACCCGCGCGGCGGTCACCATCCTCTACATACACGCGTTACTGTTCACAACTCGTTTCATTTGTACGCGATTTACCAAAGTATTCATTGATTCTGTTCAACAATATTGAACCTTGATCTTTCTATTTAAGGTTCAAAATCTATCCACCATCTGCAATTGTATAATTTGAATACAATTTGAAGCCTCCCAATTTTAAAACTTAATTTCTAAATTTCAATGGCTATATATACTCATAGCTCGTTTCATTTGTACGCAATTTGCCAAAGTATTAAACGATTCTGTTCGAGAATCTTATATATTGAACTCTGATCCTTCGACTTAAGATTCAAAAATATAACCGTATACAGTCGACCTTTGAAAATTCCCGCTCGATTTTAACTTAATTTCTAAATTTAAATGACTACATACACACTTATTACTGTTTACAAGTCATTTCATTTGTTTGTGATTTACAGATGTATCCATCCGTCTATTCTGTTCGGCAATCTTACCATTTGAACCACATTTCTTCGACTTAAGGTTTAAAATCTATCCCACAATTGTGTACAATTTTGAGATATGCTCACTTTTAAGATGTAATCTTTGAATTTCGATTACGTATTGTGAACTATGTTTTTGGAAGATATGTATGAAAACCATTTTTATAGGATTGATTGTGCATGACTCTTTAAAATTTTAATGCGTACTTTTGAACCCTATGTTAAGGAATTAAGGATTGAAATTGTGAACCTTCAAAATGTACACTTGTTTTTTATTAAAAGTTTGTGATATCCGACTTGTTTTTGACAATTTTAATTATAAATAAACCCATGTCACAATTTAAACCAATGGCTGTCACATTATCCTTCATTTATCATTAATTAAAAATAAATGCAATATTTATTTAAGGCTTTCTATTTGATTTTTCCCCCATATTGCTCTCTCTTGCTACAAACATATTTCACAAACTATATGTTACTGTGAATGTCCGAAGTATTGCGCATGTCAAAATTCGCCGGAGAATATTGATATTGACCAAATACGATAGAGAATTATTTCTAACATGTCCAAACCTCAAACTAACAACAAAAACAATCTAGTTTTTACAGAAGTAAATAGCGTACAAATTAAACGGGTTAATATTTGAACTGACACGATTATAGTTAATGTAAATATATTCAATACGAATCATACATGTTGAAGATGAATTAAATCCAAAATTTCGTGATAGCTAATGATTTTATTAACATTTTGTGTACTTTCGTACTTAATAAACATATATAACATATTGTCACGCACGCAGTATATAATGTATTATATGATATAATGCATCGTATCATACTCTATGATAGGATACATTTAATTATATATGAATACTATATGGAAATTACTGTCACGAGATTTTGCATTTAATAAAGGTAGATGGACCAATGCGTTGCACGAATATTTGCAGAAAATAGTACAGGTAAAGAGTCCCCTTCCATCCCCTTACAGGTACTTCGTATCCCATTCCGTCCCATTTAATAAAATGGATAAAGGAAACTGCTTATATCATCATGCATACAAGGAGATCCCTTTATCTCGCTATATTCCTTGCCCTCCATTTCAAGGAAGAATGGAGATTCTCCCCATCCTTCCCAATCGTATTTCTAAATCCACTACGACATATCTAAAAGTCCAGCGGCATGCCATCATTTGCCATACTTGGCATGCATTGACTTACCATCTGCATACCATCAGATAAAGCATATGTTTCTTTACCTCCTTAATTCTCAAAACAGGCAATAAATAACTTGGCCTTTGGTCAATCTAATTACCAGAAATATTTTCAGACTCCCCATTGGTCGATCTAATTGTCATTTACAGTTGACGCTGTATCCACCTGTTAGGCAAATACTAAAAACTAATTTGTTTCACCTTTGCACAATACAATTATCTAAAGAAGTCCATTCGGCATATCTCGAATTTTATCGGAGCAGTTCGGAAGTGCCACTATAACAAATTATGCGAAGTACATTGCTGCCTTTTAATAGAATATCAAGCATCACCTGATAATTTGGAAGAAGTAATGTAAGTCGTCTAATGTGACACCTCTACACCCTGATAGTAGTTTTGTTAACAGTAGACTTATTAATATACAGAGTTGTTACTTACATTTACGCGAATCCAGTCACATTTGGAAAGATTATAAAATTATGTATTAATCTTCAGAATCAACTATAGTCACTTTCGCTATCTGAATCGGAAACATTAATTATAAAGCTCTCACTAAATATGTCGAGTTTTTTATTCTTGTGTCAGAAATTCTTCACATTTAGTGGCGTGATTACAGACTTTCGTCCATTCTTCGGATCCCATCATATCTATTTGTTCTATTAAGAGCTTCTTCACGGTGGTTTTATTCATTTCTATGTTTTTAGAGGCATCATATCCGTTCATTTGGGCCCAGATGTTTTCTCGATTGGATTGAAATCCAGATGATATGGTGGCAAGCGAATTGCCGTGTCCATATTCTTGAAGAACTTTATCCAACATTAATAAGTTCAGAACAGTTTCTTTTGTGACATTTTATTATGTCATAAAGTTTTCTTGAAATCCCCGTAGCTTTAGCAACTCTTTGATACCTTCTGATAATATTTTTTAAAAATAAAGCAGCATTACGAAAGTATTATATTTATATACGTTAATTACAATTTCACGAGAGTGTGCAACAAGCGGTTTACAGCTTTTTATATTGGTTTTAGTTGAAGCCACCATCATGCACGTATTGTTATTTATTATACAACAGAACGATATTAGTCTTCTGTTATTTGTCTTTATTGAGAAATAAAGGCCTCGTCAATTTTATTATATTATAACAGGAAAACAAAGTAAAATAGATAACAAACTGCAAAGGAAGTAGATAGGATGAGGTCGATAAGGAAATCTATTAAATACATTTTATTAATACAAAATATTAATAGCCGATAACTACAAACAGTCAACAAAGATTGTTTTATTTTTAAGTAATTCTCTTTTTATTACCGCCCATGCTTTGATTTAAAACAAAGAGATTTAATAATATTTTTCTGCCACATTCAACACGCGAAATTTGACCATATACGTCACACAATATGCCAAATTGAATCTTCATATCAGTGAAGTCTAGTAGTTTTAATAACTCTATGTGTAAAAACGAGCTTTGTCGACTAAAACCGAGATATGCCGATGATACTTCTTTAGATAATTGTAGTGTACTGTAATAACTCAATATACAGGAAAGGGCAGAGACATAGAGCGAGACAAGAACTTTTCTGTTATTGCAATGCGGCCGGTCCACTGTTATTTTAAAACCTAGTAGCTCTTGGAGTCCATTTGAACCGTTTCTAAGAACTTCAGACACTTATCTATTTACCTACAAATTATGTAATTTGGGTATCACCTAAGAAATGTATATAACGCCGAAAGGTTTTAGAAAAAAGTATAATAATACAAAAACTACCCATATTATATTGAAAATGGGGTCTTATTCGCGTATAATTAAGCTTCTCTTGTTCGGGTAGTAACACGAAAAACTGCTCGCAACTTCCGTCGCCTTTTCAGTTCACTGCTCACCGTGGCCGGCAGCAACTCGCAGCGAAAGATCGAGTAAAGAATATATTTCTAATTATACGCTTTTAAGACCCAATTTACAATATGAAATATACAAAATGTGAATATCAAGAACAGTTCTTGAACCGTCTATGTGAATATTCCATTTAAACTAAATAGAAAACGAAATAATTATTGATTTTTCACCTGTATTTTATTTAAAGACAAAATACCACTTATTCATTATTCTGTGTTGAATAAAAGGAGTACATATTCAATTCAATAATAAATTAACATCAAAAGAGCGCAATACTCGTATATAATTTTTAAAAACGTATAGTTGTTACAACTTACAGTGCCACGAAGTATATGTGTATTCGAAGTATTTCGAAAAAAAACTGATTATTATTATAAATTTGAACCATTTTGCCTAAAAGCATATTGTGTACAATATAAGACTAATTGTCTCACTACTAAATACAAGCCTGCGATATAATTACAAATTGAATTTTGGGCTATAATCCAACAACGATTAGTGGGCAAAATCGGCATATTGTTCTGTATTTATATAGTAATTTTTAAAAAGATTAATTACTAAAATTGTAACTGAATTCGTATTATTAACTTCACTTCAAACAATTTGGTTTAGTCGGCTATAACGTTGGCCAACCGAGCGTTCGCACGCCTGACGAGTTACAAACAGTGATTTATTCGTTACTCTGGTTGCATGAACAGGTTTGTTCAACGTCTTATTTGCAGTTGACGCCACCAAGCCGCCTATCGGATATGTTAATAATCAACTGCAAAGCATATTGGTCATTCGAACGCACGATTGGTCAATAATATAAAATGTGTACATAAACTACCTGTATATGCAATTTATGTTGTTCTGTTCTACATTAGTGGTAATTTTTAATTCTTCCTTATACATATAGCATTATGTGAAGTTTAATAAAATTTTCGTGCTGCGCAGTCAATTCCAAATACATTCTTCAAACTGTTAGTACCAATGGATATTTTAATTTTATATAAATAGCAGCGAAATATGTATTTAATTCCTTTGTATTTGTATAAATGGTTTTAGCTTGTAATGTAAATTTAAATGATAATGTACGGAGCGAGGTATAAGCTGGATTTTTTTTCAACATTTTCATTTACAACGGCCACGCGAGATTGTAACTGTGCATGCGAAGCAGCTATGTACCCAAATAATAAATAAATTGATAACTATGACTACTATTTTATTTATTTGCCATAATTATCCCTTTTCTAAAAAAGCTGTTTACTGCTGTGTCTGCTTTTGAAATCTTTTTTTAATGCGTAGAGGCAAGCGTAGTATTTCTTTATTCTATTTCTGTTTTTATACGGAAACAATAAGACCTGCCAGTGTTGTTTGCTGTTTACGTCTCTTGATTTCCCATGTCCTGCCGGTGAGGCAAAGGCATCCAGTTCGACTTGTTCTGGCCTTCAACTTTACTTCGCTCTATGTCTTGCAAATGTATTGAACTTCTACCAAAACTACTTGTCTTCATTTACCTCGAGTTCCGGAAGGGATTCCCTTTGTATGTCATCTTGAGACCACCGTAGGGTGTGACCAATACAAGGCCGTTTCCAGCGTTAGATTTGCCAATGGTAAAATCACCAATGGTAATCGTTTTGTCTACACATCAATAACTAAAACAATTTAAAAGTGCAGCAAAAAACGTTTCTTTTACTTTTGTACTTAAAGGCGAAACTCAATAAATCCTTTCTTAGCAGCCTTCTTATTTGTATAAATTTCAGCTACTAACACAACAGTAGCTAATGCAATTCCAAAGACAAGCACGATCAATACCATAGAGAACTCCTTTATGGAAACGTTGAAGAGACTGGTGTCGGGTGTACGTACACAAGTAGGCTTGCTGTCGTCCCAGATAGATTTGAGTCTGCTAGCCAGTCCTGATTCGAACATGCGGCGAATTCTGAACATCAAAAAATTATGTGTATTCTATGCATTAACGTAGGTTATATAGAGATCTACATTAACAAGACCTGCTCTTTAACGGCATTTCTTGCTCATTTTTTAATCAAGTTTTTAAGAAATCCTAAGGAGGTTGGCTCATTGTGCCGTAGATCCCTAAGCATTGATATATACTACGTAGATACGTTCGCCAAGAATCTCCACTGTTACATGTAACTTGAAGAATACAATACAATTGAAGAATACAATACAATTGAAGAATACAATTATCGCTGTCGCTTACAAAACAGTATTCACAAGTTTAGGAAAGATTGCATGGGTCGATACATACTTTTGATAACATTTGCGATAGCTGAAGCATCTCAGTTTTTGGCGCACACCTGTGGAACCTTGGGAAAGGGGTTGTAAAGAACCTTGGAGGCCTTTCTCCATAAATAGTTATATAAGAGGTCTACATATAACATACCTACTATTGCATACCTTCTTTCCATTCTTTAATTCACCCCTGAGGAAATACCTACTGAATGGGTAGGACTGAATCCATCAACTTGTCTCTCGACTTGTATATATAGGCTCTCCCAAGACCTTTGGTAGCAAATGTGGGAAGTACCCATAATACAATCATATTTTAAAATGTAAAGCATCTTACCCATATATAATATGTTCTTTATATGGCGAACCCTTCTTCACTATAGCATTAGTATACTGCGGTGGGTACAACAAGACCTCGTGGGCGGTACACAGCTGTTTCTCGGTAAATGTACCTTTCATAATTCGATAACCCGTGGCAGCATCCACATGGAACGCGAATCCACCTTGCTTCACTAGCGCCATGCCTACTTCAGGGGTGAAGAAATTGTACTGCTTTTCGTTTGCAATCTTCTTGTTATAAAGTTGGATGGCTATCGGATCTGTTGTATGCTAAAAATAAAATCAGGGGTGATTTGGTAAATTTATCTTAAAGCGAATCCAGCTCACCCTTCATCTTCCATAAATTAGCATAACAGAATTATAAATACCTATTCGGTACCTATCTACCCGAAAATTTCCAAGACGTTTTGAATCCCCTATCCAACTCTGGTTTAGGCTGGGTGTATATATACCTCGAAGGTAGGGAAGACCGGGGATGAAAGTAACTAACGAGTTTTCGAACAAACCATGTTGCCTGTATAAACCTGTCCGCCATTGTGTTGCGTCGGTTTTACTCCCCTCTAACCTCAGTAGCACTAGCACCCGTGGCTTTGTGCCGAACGGCTGTCTGTGCACTGTATAAATGCGTTGAAAATTCGACTAAAAGTAAGAATTTGGTATTTTTTCCGATGCTTGACATTTCTTTTCTTTTAATTCAATATTTCTTGTCAATACTGTAGTATGTTTATCCTTTTATAGTTTTTACATTATGAAAACTATGCTTCTAAATAATTTCTCTTAAGGCATGTTTTTCTGATTTAAGGATATAAAAGTAACGGCTTGTTACTTTTGTCCCGATTATAATAGTGCTTCTTCATATTAGTTTTCAGTGAGTTTTTTCTATTATTTTAAGTCTAACATATATAAAAGAAAAACAAACAGAGGCCTGGCAGCGCCTGCGATGCTCAAACTAACTGCAGAAGAAGTTCCCGGGAATGTACCACACCGAGACGCTGTAGCTTCATATCATCTTCGTCATATATGGACGTTTCCCTTCCACTGAATTCTACCTGTGACTCATTTATTCCACCTAATTCATCAGCTAGTCTGGCAGCGTCAATCATCAATTTGGCAGTCCTGTCTACCTAGTCAATTACTTCACAGTTGAATCCAATATCTAACCCATTACAAGAGAAAAATAT
This sequence comes from Sesia apiformis, assembly GCA_914767545.1. Taxonomy (NCBI): domain Eukaryota; kingdom Metazoa; phylum Arthropoda; class Insecta; order Lepidoptera; family Sesiidae; genus Sesia; species Sesia apiformis. The sequence continues at coordinate 4,219,987 of OU611964.1, forward strand.
GCAAAGCGTACTAATTAAAGAAAGTAAACAATCATTTTGTCCCTATGACGTTAAACCCAAACCAAAAGCAGAACCCAGAAAGAATAATGGAAGAGGAAGGAAAGTTAGGAAATTAGCGATAATGACGGTTACCCCAAAAAAAATTGGAAATCCAAAAAGATGAACAAAGAAAACGAAGGGTAAGAAAACAGAAAATACTAAACCAAAGAAGATTCATCCAAACAAGGAAGTCTTTAAAACAAATAGAAATGAAGATGAAAGTGAGGATGGAGAATATTATTGTTTGATTTGTGTTGAGCAGTTTTCATGCAGTAGGACAAATGAAAAGTGGGTACAGTGCATTGAGTGCTACTTGTGCTCTCGCGTAGCCTGCACTAATAACGAAATAATTTAGGTTTGTCATAATTGTTTATCTGATTGACAGATTTTATGTTAAAAAATGGTGAGTATTTCTTTTGTTACTCTATTTAATTTTACTACTTTGCAACGTTGAATAATTACACAATTATCATACGATTATTATACAGAATCCATTTCTCATCACAAGTGACAATACGAGTCAGAATCCCTTTATTTTTGTCCCGGTTCAGCAAAGGCAAGATTCGACACGTGTTTGCAGCTGACTTTCATTAAGCTCATACGGTAGGTACCCACTTTCCGGATTCGCAAATTAATCAATATCATGCTGTCACTTATGCCAAAGTCTGCTACTAACTCAGACGTGGTTTGAGATGAATCCGCTTTCACAATTGCTTTCAATTCGTCATTATCGACTTCAGTCTCCGGTCGTCCAGGAGGTTTGAGGTCGAGATTTCCAGAACGGAAACTAGCCTTGAAAGCAATAAAATGCGTGTTCACTTGACGGAGTTGTTTTAATAACTGAATTATAAGGCGAGTACATTTGTTTTATATTTGAACCCTAATGCCTTTGCGTGCTACACGTATGTGTGAGGGGCCACTATCCATACGGGTATTAGCTTGACTGATATTTTAGCTGTCTAACAATCGTTAATCGAATTTCATTCTCCTCAGATCATTATTACATAATGTTTTCTTTATCAAATGTGCAAGTAATAAGTTAAGCGATCAATTTGAGTGACGCGGAGTCATAAACATGTATCTGGCTGCCTTTTCAGTACGGTGCAATAATGCATCACTCCAATGGAGCACACATTAGTCTTTGTCGAACCTTTCAAACTCATACGCAAAGTGAACCATCCCCCTGACCCTTACTCATAAAATTAAAATGATGCAAACCTTTAAGTAGTCTTTATTATAGAGAGTGTCTTCGACTCCAACCTTCAAGTTACTCTTCAGCAAGTCCTCGAGTGTCCTAATGCTTTTAGGAGGATCTCTCAACAGGCTGGACATGACCGTTGCGTTGTAGTACTGGTACAGAGTCAGTGTGAATATGAACGTTACGAATATCACTATCTTTATTGATGTTGCGTCTCTTCCGAGTGATGTACCTGTGATTCAAAATAATACCCGTATTTTACTTCAAGAGAGGTCTACTATACGATTTAAGTTAAGATTACACTGCAAGGCAGAGAGGTCTTCGTTAGTAATCTCGATAACATAACCCACATATCCCAAGTATTAGTGGATGCTTCACATGCTCCAGCTGGTTCTTTAATTCTGGAGCATGTGAATTTACTCGCGATGTTTTCTTTCCCCAATTCAACGAATAAATACCTGTAGGTATATAAAGTAAAAACTCCGAATGTAATTCGAAAATAGGTGACCTTAACTATCCACAGCTTCTTGGTTGCCTTAAAAATCTATTCTATAACCCTTCGCGTGTAGAGCAAACACCCGTCATATCAAAGAACGTAATCTTTGATACGACAGAGTGCCGCTTTGCGTATTGTTCAGAAATGCAGGGGTTTAGGAAAGTTAGCTCCAACTAGCACCGATTTTAAATACTTCATCTATGTTGTAACCAATTTACCTTGTTGACAAACAGCACTCCAGATCGAGAACCAAGCGAGACTCGGTGACGACTCATTTTTCCCGTCGTCTTTCAGAATTCTGATCTTGAACATGAGGCATAGGATAACTGCTGCCAGACTCAACAGAGCCGTTGTACAGTACCATACTTTAATCGTCATTGGTCTAGAGTAGATGGTTAAATAGCCACCTGGATGCTTCGGATGCAGGAGTATGAAGGTTTGCCTAAGTAAAGCAAAAAAACTCATTGTTCAAAGAGGATTTCCAATGATAATGGGAGTAAGGGATCTTCTATTCTTCTATAAGGAGTCTACATAAGATACCTTAAATGGTAGTGAAACCATCTATCAAACGGCAGTAAAGTACATTGACCATGCGGTTAAGTAGGTAGGTACTGCTATTTGATGCGCACATGCTTGGCCTTAAATCGCCACGCTAGCCAAGCGGATTGGCAAGTCCACCCTTTTAGAGGCGGTATAGTCCCTCGTGACTTATAGCAGCGGCTTTATTATCCTGTAGTCGCCTTTGACGACACCCATGGGAAGAGAGGGGGTGGTGCTATTCTCAAGTCGGCCCACACCACGCTGCGGTCATGTAACTCCTCACGCAAGTATAATGCCTTGATAGCTTTTCATTTTAACGCGTTACAGCCCTAAAACTTGGTTATTCTGTCAGAAACCATTGAAAGCAGAAATCCCATTATTGGTAGGATTTTTCGATGCCAAATTGTATTTTTACCGAGAGTTCCAAACTGTAGCGGCATAATCTACGGCCTGTAATCGTTCCTTCTTGAAGAATACAGGGGAGCCGCCGATGTCCGCCTCTTGCCGCTGCAGGACGCCAACCATACCATCGAAGCTGCCGTTGTTCAGGTAACCCCAGGAGTTGGTGCGCTGAAGAGTATACCTAAAACGGTGTATGACATGAAACATTATAGGGTAAAGGTGACCCGTGAACAGTAGCGAGGTCAAGATAGCGTACGTAACTAACTAATTACAGAGATGCCTATCACTACATCCAATTAATTGATTTAGCAAATTGTGGCGTAAAAACAAATCCTGGTGATTTTGAAAAGAAACCAGACATGTCGATGTCTATAGATAATGTGGTGGCTAAACTCTACTTATGACTGAACCACCTTCATCGTAACCCTTCCCTTTCATTCTGGTATAGGTACCGGCTGGAGTTAATGTCGATAGTGAACCAACTTCGATATTATCATCTTCACACAGCTAGTGCCACTTTTAAATCTACCTACAGAATATCTACCTGTACAAATTTAAAATTCTCGTAATCGTTACCTGACGTTGTACATGTCCTTCAGATATTTTAATAGTGTAAAAAACTTCAACCTATGTACCGGATCATTAGTGGCTGGTCTGGGATGTTCCAAATATTGCTCGAATGTTGTATTTACTACCTTTTGAGCTATCACTACTGCAGCTTTTAATACGACCCCTTGCAAATCAAGTCGGTCGCGTTTTTCAACATGTAATGTAAAATTCCAATAGCCTACTTTTCTTATATTCCAAACACCACGTTTATTATATCCAGTATTGTATATTTCATGTAATTCGTAGGTATTTCCATTTTTATAAGCGATTGTAACATCAGAGTCAACATCTATGGGATAGTGTATCAAAACGTCTACGGTAGAAGATAAGTCTTGAGTAATAATGAACCATACATTTGGATTTTTAAAAGCAATTTTGGGGTTAAGGCAATCCAAAATTCGTGACCAGAGAATGCAGTTAGTGTTTACTACTATGCCAAGCTTTTGACGAGAAAATGGTATGTTGTAGTGAGTACCATCTTGAATTTTGATACTTCTAATCAGTAAGTTATTACAGTTCAATAACTTCTGTGTGGATATTGCAGTCCGTACACTATTACAATGAAAATTTATACCATTATTGATACTTTTATATGCAAATACATCAATGATCAAAGAAATTTCTGTTGTTGAGAGTGCAGTAACCAAGAAATTGTAAGTAAGTAAATCCATATTAGATGCAAATGAAACTTCTGAAGACTGACTAGCATTAAATTTATTTCAAGAAAACTTGATACATGAAGATTGCATTTGATTGTAAAATTGACCATCATTACTGTCAACAGATTGAATGGAAGTAAGGACATAAAATTGACATTATAATTGGAATAAAATTGTTTTCAGAACTAAATTTTTTAATAATTAAAATGAAACAACGGGATACTACAATGGCAAGTAGAACATTAAAGTTAATAAATTAAAATAGAACATATTAATATTCAGAGAACACATCTTGGAAAGGGAATTCTGCCTTGTCTGGAACCAGAAGATCAGATAGGTAGCATACAGTACCAGCTGTTCCCTCATACAAACTCTCGGGGTTATCAGGGACACTTGCATCTCTTAAAAACTCATCAGTATTCATAAAGTCTCCAAATGCTTTAGCTCTATACAAATACTTCTCTTCACCAGTCACCCTGTAGAGAAGTAGAAACACATAGCCATTCCCGGCCACACCATGGCAAATACCAGGTCCCTTACAAAGCAACCCCTTGTGCCAAACAACTTCACCTGCCTTAATGCAGGAATCTAAGAATTTCTGATCCTTAAAAACCAGGTAAGCTCTTGCCATGAGATAAACAGTGCCAGGTGCACCATGACACCAATGCACAAGCTTATGGTCAGTTAAACTAACTTCTTCCATACAACATGGCCAGTTGCCTTCATCTGTTTGCAAGGATGCAATAAATTCAACAGTAGCCCTAATGTCCTGAGCAGCTGATTTATTAAAATCCAAGTAACCAGGCACAGTCAGAAGCATCTGCAATATGGAGCTCATACCATGGGCTGCACCCAGGTACTGGGTGTTATAATAATGATACATTAGAGGGCATGGACTCTGATGCTTCTTAGAATATTCACGTCCAGATGCTACCATCATGTCACAGATCTTATAGAGGTCCTCGTTTTTAAAGATCTCGGTTTTTAGTTCATGGCGCAACCACAGAGCTCCTGCTAGATAGCCAGCTCTTCCAACAAAGAACTCATCTCCACCACATTTAAGGAACTTAGGATTCAAGTATTGATTATACAGTGCCATGTACATCCTCAGTGATTCGGAAGCATGCTCGTCGCCCGCTTCGCTTTGCAGAACGGTGGCCAAAGCATACGTACCCGCGTCACCCAGCAAAAAGGACGTTTTATCTCCTGCAGATGTCTCCAATGCGGGTCTCAAGTACTCCAGACCTTTTTCGACGTAAATTGCTTTTTTATCAGAAAGTAATGGGTTTTTAGCCAAATGGTAAAACATGTAAGCGATGCCGGTCACCCCGACATACAGGCCACCGTCTACGTTCCTGCGGGATGGCTGTAAACGCTTCGTTATATTCTTTACATGTTCATCGATCTGCACATTTACATCGTCCTTGTTTATAGCCACTGTTCCCGACTGATGATCCTTGAATTTGTTTGGGAAATATCGAACCATTTTGTACTTGTAGGCGACGGGAGAAAAACTCGCTAATTTGCGAAAAGTATTGAGAGTAAAGGTTCCCAATTTGTTACTCATGCGGCATCATTAATTGAGTTTTCTAGCTGCTAAGTTTCTATGTCATTAAAATATTCAAATAAGCTACAAATTCTATAAACTTTTTCTTTTCTTTCTTCGTGTGTTATTCTTTTATTTTTATTTTGATCGACGCCAGGGTTGCCAGGTGAAGTGAAAACTGACGTCTATTGCATTGTGTTACTAGAATAGGGCACACGAAAGTTGAGCCTGAAAAGCGCGGAAAATTTAAAAAACATTCATATGGTATCATCAAGGTTACTTTATAAAGGTTATCATTAGCAATAAATCATTTTGATACTTGAAGAATAGTATAAAATAAAGGGTGGACAATTGTGTTTTTTTTTAAATCATAAGTTATATTGACACTGGCAACTCTTTCCCGCTCAAAATATTAATAGGTATCACATTTCCGCGGGACAAAATGAATCAATTTACGCTTGATCAACATTGGAAAATATTAAAAACTCATTACCAATGTAACTGCTGTGTAACCGAAACAGTGCGTATTTTGAAAAGAAGTTTTGGCTGAAATGAGGCACCCACCGCTCCTGCTGTACGCAAATTTGTGCAAAAAGTTCGTGAAACGGCCATGCTAGTGGACAATACTCACGTTCCCCGTGCTCGTACGGTGCACACAGTCGAAAAGGTCGCTGCTGTAATCGAGAGTGTGCAACTCAATTGCAGAACATCAACTCGCCATCGATCGCAACAATTCAATAATAGTCGCACTAGCCTGAGAAGAATTCTGCACAAAGACCTCGGATTATTCGCTTACAAGGTCCAATTGACTCAGCAGTTGAAGGCTAATGACCATAGGATCCGCTTCGTTATCGCTTCTCAGTTCTAAGTTCTATCTAAACTGTTCTAAGGCCCAAAGCCTTAGAACAGTTTGAAACGGACGATGATTTTGCTCGAAAAATCACCTTTTCTGATGAAGCGCATTTTCATCTGGGCGGATAGGTTAACAAGCAATACTGTCTCAGCTGGGGCTCGGAAAACCCGCAAGTGATCATCGAGAAGCCAACACATCCTCAGAGAGCGACGGTTTGGTGCGGATTGTGGAGTGGTGGCATTATTGGCCCATATTTTTTCGAAAATGCTGCTGGAAATGCTGTTTCGGTCAACAATTAGCGCTACAGATACATGGTAACCGACTATTAGTTAATTTTTCAACAGTTTCCTTAATCGAACTACGAATATCTTCGATATTCAAATTGTTTGTGAACAAACCATTTATAATTCCATTAATTTTGAATTACATAATTATATGAATTAGATAAATATGACAATTTTTAATAATATTAAATGTGGTGTATAAGTATCAAAATTCAAATAATGTACACATGGCCTAGATGACATTTATTAAATGTTGCCCTTTGAAAAGTTTCTATTTACCCCAGGCTCAATTTTCGTGTGCCGGACTAGTACCTATTTCTATTAAACTTTGTGGGGTTTTTATTAAACCTATTAAACCCACAAATTAACTATTATTAACTTACCTAGATTCGCATATTCACAATTAATGTTAATGTTCTACTCTGTACTTCCACCAATTTAATGCTACCAACATAAAACTTTTATCGAAGCATTCAAATAAAAAAATTTTAAAAGTAATAAACTTTTCTACTAGAAGGTAATAAAATGTTTTCCCCACTCTCTGTGTCTTCACCCCATTAAAGCTAATTTATATATCCGCACGTGTAATAAGAAAAACATACACCGAAATGTATTAATAAGTTCTTTTCAGTTGCTTGTTCTGTGGACGCTCTAAAATTACATTATATTGACGTTACTAAGCAACGGTTGTATTTGATTTCAATAAAATCAGAGTAATGGACCAAACTGCCTTTTCTACGAATTTATTTTCCTAATAAAAGTAGATTTAATGGGGCCAATTTATAATTGAATTGTGTAATATATTTTAGAGTAGATAGAGAAGTAATGAGTAAATGACAGCAATCGAAAAATAATGCCCATGTCGTACAACCGTGGAAATGTAAGTGAAATGTTATGTATTCAAGAACTTATCATTAGCACATAGGTAGGTACGTGTTTTTTTAACCCTATTTATTAATTTCGTTGGTACAGCTGAGAAAGATTGCCTTTCGGAATAGAGGACGCTCAGCGCAATCTCTCGATGCAGGAGGGCCTCGTGATTCGAACGCCGGGGGAGACAGTCGACTGTTCTTACAAATCAAACCTGCATTGGCGGATCCAAGACAACCACTTGCCCATCGATCTCATACGACACTTACAGGGTAAATTTGAATAATGTTACTATGACGAATTCAAGACTTAAATACTTGGATCTACCTACTTATACGTAATACGTATTGTATCTATTAACGATCAGTATCTATACCTAGTTTGGCCATAAATACTGTTACAATAAAGAAAAATAATTAAATTACATTTGAATTTGGATCTGTCATTCTCACGTGAAAAATAAATGTATTTTCTCATTTTGGCGCCAATCATTATTAAATATTGTACTAATATTGAAATGGAGGGGGGTGATAATGAATACCGTATTGCTTTTAATTACATTACATACACAAAGTAGGCATGGAGCCAAATGCAATTTTTAAAACTCCATCCGCTTGGCGTTAGCCGAATGTTTGTGTACCGGGCTTTTATACATTGAAACGGCCTGTGTTTGTGACAGAAAAGGGGCTGGCCGTCCACGCACTATTCGTACTAAACAGACGATTAAAGCTGGGAAGGAGAGAATCCGCAGAAATCCCGGCTGGAAACAAAAGAGTTTATCCAGAGAGAGGAATATAGCACCCAGAACCATGTCACGTATTTTATATTTTGTCACGTCGTGTTGCCTACAAAAGAAACTTACGCTGGCGAGCGAGCGCCCTTGCGCCGTCTCATGTTCACATACTTACATAGTTACTCTTTGCCTATTTGTTACTATTGTTTCTCTTTGACAGATTTGGTGAAAAACGAATTTGGAAAAAAAATTGTCACTAGCTCAGCGGTAATGGGGAACATAAAAAATCATACCCAGTAATTTACTAGGGGAGGCCTATGCCATGCAGAGGGACGTTAAAGGCTGATAAATAGATAGATACAACTCTTTATTGTATAATTGGTACATTATGACAAAAATAACAACAATGTTATAGGAAGAGAATACAACCGGGCGGTCTTATTGCTCTATAGCAAACTCTTCCAGACAATCTTGAGAAACAGAGTTGTGTTGTGACTACTTGTGACTGAAGTAATAACGCGGGTAGTCACACAAATAAACAAATATGTTAATAATGAAAGTGTGGGATCGTTTGATTCGGATTCAACGCGGAGTTACCTCGGCGAGTAATTAAATTTGTTTGTTTGCACAACATTGTTGGTAGAACCGTGCAGTGAACTGTGGTCGGCTTATGACGGACTTTTATAATTTTTGCCACCCCTATGTACAGAAAATATTACTGGACGAAGTTTGATGAAAATTTAATCAAAAGTGTAAACCTGCTTTGTAATATTGAAAAAAACGTGTACGGCGCGTATACTGTTTGGTATAATCCCTTAAGGACTTGGTAATCCTTTTATTAGATTTTACTGATTTTTTACAAAACCTAAAAGGTATTCAAATCCGCACTAATCTCTACATTTATACACATGTATAAAACATAACCGTTATCTGTTTGCATGTTGCTGAATAGTCTTATCAACCCGTTTCAATAAAAGTGTATAAGTCAGGTAATTAAATAACTGAATTATAGAGATTAGAAGTCACAAGTCAGAAAAGAACCGCGCTTTTATAATGTTAATGACGTAATTGGCCATCAAAGAGGAACTTATAAAGAAAAATTGGGTTGAGAAATCGAAGCAACTTCTTCGGCGGGAAGGAAGGCACGCAAAGGGAGATACGATCACAGACAAATCTTATATACGGACAAGAAAATGTTTACCATTGCCGAACATTTTAACAAGCAGAATGATCGAGTTGCTCATAACTATAGAAAAGGTGCTCAATTGGTCAAAAGGGCTCAACGTGGCCATTGTCCGGCTTCAATGACGGTTTTGTGGGGTGTTCGATATCAAGGACTGACTGAACCACATTTTTGTGAAAAACGTCGGCTCAGGTGTATCAAGATATGATTCTTGAGAAGGTCGTAGTCTCTTAACAGCACCCTGTTCTATAACTAAGAATGGTCCCTTCAGCAAGACTCAGTACCAGGTCATAAGCCTCGCTCAACACAGGCGTGGCGTGGCACAAAGGAATATCCTCGACTTCATTAGAGCTGAAGACTGGCCGTCATCTAGTCCCGATCTTAATCTGCTCGATTATGATTTATGGTCTGTTTTAGAGAACCATGCCTAAATGCCATGATAATATCCCTAAAACATTCTTAAAAGTGACAGTTGCCTATTTTTCCATGGAAAGGGTGCCGGTTTCAATTGGAAACTGGACATAACGTTTGAAAGATTGTATAAAAACAGATTCGAATAAACGTTCTATTTTTAAAATGCTCACCTATTTATTTCTAAAATAACACAAATTCTTCTAATAAAATTATAATGTAAAAAAATATCAATGTTTTTGTTTGTAAAAATATTTATGGCTAGACTAGGTATACGCAATGATCCATTACCTCCTTAATAATTGCCTTCATTTTTAAATTCGTAAGTAGATGAAGCTCTCTTACCTATATTTTTCATTAGAAAACGTAGGGGAAAGTCCTCCAGTACCGGCCGGCATCCAGTACCGGTCAGTTGCAATTTCCGAAATTCTACAATAGCTGGCGCTGAGGCAGTTATCGTCATTTAAGTAATACGGTCTCACAAGTATATGCCTCGCGCGGTGGCGATCTGTCGCGATCGGCTTACTGTCACTGCGAAGATTTGTGTTGCGCGCAGTGAATGTACGATACACAACTAAAGTTCCGTGGGTGATTGCTGGAGTTTAGACGACGAGCTCGAGAGAAGTCAAACCTGGTATGTATTCATTATTTATATAGCTATTATAAAATATGTTTTACTTCGAACTTTATGCTTACATTCTTGTCTGTGGTCGAACATAATATTTTATTCCGTTCCCTACAGTACCGGCCACAAAATTGTCCTCCAGTACCGGCCACTGTTTAAGTTAATTTTTGTGTGGTTTTATTTACTTATAGGTACACAAAGATGCTAGACAATAAAAGTGATGGTGAGATGAAGAAAAAGAAGGGCACCTGGGATCCTGCCGATATGCATAAAGCCGTGGAGAAGGTGCTGAATAATGAAATGTGTTGACATTGACCAATCGGTTGATAATTTTAAAGTAATAATTACAGAATTGTCACCGGTTCCTGATGCTTCGAAAAGAAGAGCTACTGCATGACGTCATAAAGCTGAAAGAAGTTAAATCTACACAAGTTCTCCATACAAAAAGGTGCTGGAACAGAAAAGAGCAGATAAAAGAAGAGTTGAGTCAGCTAAGCGAGGCAAGAGTTTGCTTTCAGGACAAGATGTCAGCAAGAAAGGCAAGAGTTTGCTTTCAGGAAAAGATGTTAGCAAGAAAGGCAAAAAAACAAAAACAAAACCAGAGTCCTCCCCACAGATCGATTCAGGAAGAGACAATTTGTCGTTTGTGCCTTGAATCTCATGAAGAAGATTGGATACAATGTGGAAACTGCAAGATTTGGGTCCATGAGGCTTGTGCAAACATATCAGAGCTGCGTGCATAGGGAATGTTATGATTAAAAAAAAATTTCAGACGGTAGTTCATAAAAATTTCAGACGGTAGTAATAATTTCTTAATAACTCAAGTGACAAATAAAATCAATTAGTCACCCCGTGACCACGTCCACTGCAAAGTGTTCGAAACGTCGGGATATAAATAATGTCAAATATACGCGATTTAAACCGTTAAAAGTTGTTTAATTGCTATGTATAGTAATCGCGAAAACCTAAGAAAATATTATATCAGAGCTGTTAAACCAATATATTTGCGATTATTGCCTCATGAGTATAAATGTTCATATTTTTGCTGGCCGGTACTGGAGGCCAAATTTTTTTAGTTTGAATTTTCTTTGTTTTGGAATTTTATTAATAAAGTTGATTATTTCTAAATATATCGATATTTTATTATTTTTATTTACAGCACAAGAGTTCCTTTACTAATATCAGCAGGTATTACAAATGTAACCTAAGGGATTTTTATTTTATTCTAAATAAACCTTAGGGTGACGGTACTGCCGGACTCTCCCCTATAGTTAAGAAACTAATTCGCCTACACGATTCACATTGGGTACCTATCCAAATTTAACTAAAACAATTTTCCAGCAATGATTATATAAATAAAGAAGATGATAAAGATGATGCTGTTAATTTACAAGCCGTAGGTGAGGGAAGAGTTCAACTATTTCGAACTCCGCAAGAAAAAGATCGTCTCCCGGATAGGATATGTCTTGACAGGTAATTGTAAACATTACTAATAGACTGTGACCACTGTGTTGGATCAAAAATGAATCATTGGATCAAAATCTCAAGTTTCTCTTCGCGAGCATTCTTTTATATAACGCTTATAGAATCGGTCATAATATTGGAAATTCAACCGTAGTAAATACTTACTATCATCCATCTTTCATCCAGAAAGTTTTTAAGCTAGTGACCATATTTTATTATTATTGATTTCAAATTATTAAGAGACTTATAAACTATGTTAGTAAGAAACAACTGTATTTATCTATCTATTTTATCATTAGAACTCAATCAATGGTATTTGCGACCACCATCAGAATTCTGTTGGTGCTGCCCAGCTTCCTGCGCTACGGGGATGCTATTCTTTTTCGCCTAATCGCATAAAAATCGTCCGTGCGCTCGGCAGCAAAAATCCCTGAGGCACTTCAGAAGCGTGATAGTCCTAACAGCATACTGAAGGCATTATTGTATTGGACTCGCAGGACATTGTAGACTCTCCGAGTGTAATTTACCCACAGACTGCTCGTGTAGAACACCTGACAAGATTTTAACGAGCAACGAGCAAATCTGCGGGCTATTCATGACCGCTGCTAATGCCCTGCGTTCCCATCCAATATTGGAATCGTCTTTTAGGTTGTCAGTAACAATGTGTCCCAAGTTATCATTGGACAGGCTGTTAGTCAAATGTTATCGCCTCACTCACATCGCTAATAGTCCAACTCGATCCAGTTGCATGTAAATTGTATTATAATCAATAAGCTTTTTTTAAATTGCAGGAGAGGACTGTCATCAATTCCCCATATAGTGGGTGAGCCGGGATTAAGATTGCTATCCTTACAACATAATTTGATAAACAGTTTGTCGGGACTAACACCCTTGGACTTGGGCAAATTGGTTTTTCTCGATGTATATGACAATCAGATTGACAAAATCACTTCGCTAGAAAGACTTTTCAGCCTAAGGGTACTTTTGATGGGAAAAAACAGGTACAATGATGTTACGATGCAAGTACAGAAAAAGTTATAACGCTAATTATAAACTTATTAACAATTCGTTCCAGGATAAAGAGAATAGAAGGCCTTTCAAATTTGTTAAAATTAGAAGTACTGGATTTGCATGGGAATAGACTAGGTAAAGTTAGCGGTTTAACTAACTTAAGTGAACTGAAAGTGCTCAATTTGGCTGGAAATCAACTAAAATTTATCGGTCAGACTGATCTCCATGGCATGATTTCTCTAAGAGAGTTAAACTTGAAAAGAAATCGGCTGAGGAAGCTACTTGGATTTCAAAATACGCCTAAATTACAAAAACTATACCTTGGAAATAATGATTTACAAAGGTAATGATATGTTATTAATACACATTGATTAACATCAGAGGCAATTTGAGTAAGGAAAACTTTTGAATACGGCAAACTTTCAAAAGAATGTTAGTAAAAACGTAAAACCGCCTCTTTGTAACGTAGTTTCAACGTAGTATTCAAAACTCAAAATTGTGTGTCCATTTCAGTGTGGAAGACATGTCATCCCTTGCTGAAGCAACATCTCTCGTTGAAATTTCTCTGGATGGAAACCCAGTGGCTTTGGGCGGCGATTGCACTCCTTTCCTAGTATCGTACCTCCCGAATTTACTTACGTTAACTAACATGCACGTAACTGAACAAGTAAGAATAAATAAAAATAAATTGTTAGGAATCATTTATTTATCTTATTTTTCTTTTCAAAGACCAGCGAAGGCCATAAACATTTACAGTAATAGAGTGAATATATACAATTAGTTACCTCCAGAACTAATTGTATATATTGACTGCTCTAGAACTAATTGTATATCTAATTGTATATACAGCACTATATAATAGCACTCGCCTTAATAGACAATAATAATATAGATTATAATAATCTTAAATCACTAGCTATGAAGATTTTGTTCTCACGTTTTCAGGTGAGGCGAGCTGCAATGGCTTGGCGGACTAATAAAGAGGCAGCTCATGCGGCTTATTGTGCTCTAGGTGGAACAGCGCAACAAGCGGCGCGTCGGGACCAAATTATACATAACGCCCGTACGAACTGGGAACTGCTTAGGTATCTACATATAATTAACGATTCAGCAATTCGAAACGAATATCATTGGAGAATATAAAACCACCATAATAACTTGTATAGGAACTGAATGGTTTGTATTCGTGCTAAAGCTCAGTTAGCCAATACATTAGCTATCCCCGTAATTCGTTTTACATTTCCTCTTACGTACCCATCCATTCAATAATCATTCCTTCAGCAATAGCTATTAGGAATTGGTTGACATTTAAGCATGTAGATCAAACCATTTGCCTTCATCTCACACATCACAATATTTATAAATTCTAACATAACTTTTATAACACTGATAGTATTTTTGCTAATATTTAGGTCAGAAAACAAATGTTTCGCTAATGCATCCAGTCCAACTAAAAATGTTGATTTGGAAAAGGAATTCGTACTAGCAGCTTCCTGTGCAACTATGACTCAAAGTGGAGGTACGCAGACTATAGAGATATCTGCACTTCCAGACGTAGTTGTGTCCTTGCAACAGGGCGAGACTGAAGATTCTGATTCTAAAAATAACAATAGCGACACAAACATAAAGGCATTTTCTGATAGCGGTGTTAAAACGTCTCCTGTGCGGAAATTGCAAAGAAGTTCAACTGTTCAAAAACCTTCTGAAAGAAGGGTCAATTTCTCTGAAAGAAGTGAATCCCAAGATACGGATATATCGCATTCTACATCCACCAGTAGTGAATTGAGACTGCCACCAATATTACTGCCAATAATTTCCTCGTTAGAGAACGTGAAACTCTCCGATGGTGCTGAGCCAATACTCAAAAGGTGGGAAAGTATATCCAGCGTGGAACCTTTCGTCGACTCATCATTTAGTTCACTACCTTCATCCAGCAGCGATAGTGAAGAAGAAACAAATCAAAAACAGTTACGACGTGTACCTACTGCTTTACGACGACGAGCAAATTTTAGTGCAATGCGATCAAAGTCAGTATGCGATCCCGAAAGTAGAAGATCTAAGGCTAAAAATTCTGATAATAGTGAGAATGCGAGCAATATATCAATCAGTACCAATGTCGGGTCTGTAGCTACGTCTTCAACTTCAGGAAGCGATCAGAACAGCAAGATTTTAAGGCGAGAAGGTTCCGTTAATAGTAGATTGAGTAACAGGAATATTAGAAGCGCAACTATTTCACGTCGAAACGAGAGAGCTTCATCGGCTAATCGAGCATCTACGGCTAGAGCGAAGGCGGGTAAAAGTTTGGCGAATCTGAAGTCTTCAGAACCGGTTTCAAAACCCATGCCTGTATCAAAGGATAGGGAACAAGGTGCGTTTATGTAATATTAATAATGTCTTTATTTTAATCAGGTAGAAGTCTAACATGTGACTTTTAATAGGCGTTGATTACTTAGTGGAAGTGTGTGATGGAATTGTGAGCGCATGGGGCGCTGGCGCTGTTCGTCGGCTCGCACGGGACTGGGAGTGGGACCGTGCTCGAACTGTCACTCGTGCTGCCTTTCACTACGTCCACTTCAATGCTGTCGCACAATCTCTTCCAGAACTAAAGTCTAAGTAAGTATTTCATAATTTACTTAGTAATAATTATTATTAGCATTAAAGTAATAAACAAAATTCAATGTTTCCACTTTTTAGATTTCCAAATGTAAATCATATATCGGTTCGTGCTACTGGGCTTCAATGGCTTGGACAACTGCATGCATTAGCTGAATTACGTGGACTAACAGGCTTGACGGTACTGTCTGAAGGAAACCCAATACACGCCAAAACTTGGCGCAAATACGCCGTCTACAGACTCGCACATTGGGGTTTGAAAGAGATCAATGATAACCCGGTAATTTTAAAAAGAATTGAAGAACTTTTGCATCATTTAAAGACATCAATTAATGAATCAGTTTTATTGCAGGTGACCGACGAAGAGATAAAATCCGCAAATCAGACGTTTAGTGGCTTAAGTGACATAGTGCTGAGAGCCCTTCCAGACGCGCCACTTCAACCGCTTCTGACACGTTTGGGTAAAAGTGGTAATAGTGCAGTAAGTGCAAAAGCCTGGCTTAGAGCCGCGGATCCTGCATTACGAGATGTCATAGCAAAGGAAGCTTTGCAGTTTAAGAAAGGACATATCTCCCAAGTAAGTTTTTTTTTTATAGAAAAAAAGCAGCAGATGAGCTTACAGTTCACCTGATGGTAAGTGGATACTGTCGTCCATAGGCATCCGCGATACATGCCAACATCAGTCCAGAATAACACGTTGGCACGTTGGATTGGGAGAAAAGGTTGGGAAAATGAGGAGGGATAGGATGGGATGGGAATGGGCTCTGGTACCTATATCTCACTCACTACCGAAACACGTACGTACATTGGGGATATACGATAAAGTAGGAAATGCAGTATATTTCAAGGTAGTCTTCTGTGAGAGAGGGGTAACGTGGCCAGTAGAGTGCGCCCAGCGGCTGTTCAAATGCAGCGTGCACTCTCCGCCTACAAAAGTTGACAAATATTAACCCATAAGTTATTAGTGGCCAGGTAGCGACCTGTGGCCATTGGCGTAACCATTAGACCATTGTGGCCACTAGCGGCCAGTAAAACGTAATTAATAGTGACCTTGCCAGGTACAGATACATTTTTTTTTTTATAGAGAAGAGGGTGGACGAGCAAGCGGTCTCACGTGATGGTAAGTGTTACCGCCGCCCATGGACACCTGCAACACCAGGGGGTATGCGGGCGCAACATTGGCAATCGGCTAATCCGGAAACACCCGAACGCATCATTCATGTGTATAAATGTACTTCTAATTGCATACTTTATTACGAGATACTTAATAAAGTACTATGCAAAGTATGCATTACAGTAATAACTTTATTGCATACTTATTGCACAGACGTGGATGACGCGTTCTAGTGTTTCCGAATTAGCTGATGGCCAATGTATTCATAATTTATCTGTACTCATGTATGTGTATGTGAAGCAGTAACACACTAGTACATCAAACAAGGGGTACCCTGATATAGTAACTACAAAGGAGTACCTACCATGAACATACTGCATAGGAACTGTTCATTCGGAACAAGCTCTTTAGAAATATAAAAATTTTCATTTGAATATACTGTAAATATACCGTGTATGGTGGCGGTCCTTGGGAGAGGCCTATATACAGCATTGGAGAGACACAGACTGATGGTGGTATACTGTGACTTCTACTTCCATGCTAAAACCAAGCAGATACGCTTAGTTAATTGCATCAGACTCCAGCGTGTGAAAAACTATTGAGAAACAAAGTGAAAATGGTACTAAGGAGGCTTCCACGTGGTATTGTTTACAGGAGGACATGAGCTGGCGAGTACGTGGTCGCGGGCAACTGTCGCACGCGATCGAATTGGCGTGTGGCGCGGCGCAACGATTGCGCACTCTCGAGCTCCAGTGGCCCACGATCATGGTGGAAATGATCGAAGACGCGTTGCGGGACTTCTCCAACATGGAAGAACATGTAAAAGAACAGTTGCGTGTGCTTATGGATTCTTTGTAAACTAAGTGTTCGTAAGATATAATTTGTAGCTACGGGTAATTATTACGCTACGCGTGTAGGTATTCATTGCAGTTTTTGGTGTTAGATTGTAGATTTTACACTTTATTGGAAGGTGATTTAATAAATAACTGAATACTAAATAGACTAGCTGTTACCTAGGTATGAATGTATTAGTCGAGTACAAATAATGTACCTATGTAGGTAGGTGTTGTCCCACGACATAATGGGGGATTTTTTTGCGAAATCACTAAGGCATACCCTCTATTTGTTTTCCATTTGGTCCTAATTACTGGATTATGAAATATTATTGCCTTAGGATAACGAGAATCCGTGCCGACTCGATGTCAAACTTACAACTTGACAATTTGTACGAAGGCACTGTGAATTTAGTTAAGAATTCATGTAGTTTCGAAAATAAAACACCAATTGGTCCAAACCGTACATTAATCAGTTATTGAGCATAGTTTCTTTTCAGTTTGTTTTTTACAGTCAGGGTAGATCTTTCTGTGCTCAAGTATACATCGTAACAAAAATTGTTTCTATTCTCCTCAACCATAATCAAACAATGAAAGTCTTGCATCAACTTTACAGCCCTTTTGGCTGTATCGTTTACTGCTCTAAGGGTTGACACAGTATTTTGGGCTTCTAGAAACGAGGCGTTAGTCTCCCATAAAGAAGGACATTCGTGGAGTAAACTATCATCAATTCTGAGATGAGAGAACAAGTCCTTACTCTTGACTGATATAAAATCATAGATGATTTTCTGGGAAATAAAAATAGCGTGAAATTACATGAGATCGAAAACTAAACAAACAGCTACTAAACAACCATTTATCCGTCAAACTAACCGTACAATGAACCACAAAATTCTTCCTTCGATGGTGATGTACCGGTCCATATATTTTCTTTAGTTAAATTGGCCAGCATCTATAGATTTGTTGCTTGGTCTGCCTCAACGTCAAATAGTGACGGGATAGCTGCTTCATCAATTAAATACCATAAGTGTGGGCTAAACTTTTGTAGAGGTGCTTTCGAGACACTTTTGGTCAACGTTTTCCTAAGCCTTTAATAACTTCACAAGGTGGTAAGGTGATTTTGCTGCCAAATTGCATTGAAGCCATGGCTTGACATAGTATGTCACAATAAGAGTAGACGTCAAGCAGAGCTGCCTTGTTCTTACTGGTCATTTTGAACTCAAGAACTTAGTAACGATATTTTGAGAGAATAGATCGCTCTCGCCATCCATTGAGCTTGGTGCATGGCATCAGGGGGCCTAATTTTCAATTTTCGCTGTATATCTCCATCTAAAAATATGATTGAGAGCTCCATCAACTCTCGATAGTCATCTCTGACTATTTTTTTTGTCAATTCAGCGCGATAGAATTTAAGCAGAGGATTCCACAATTTTGGAAGCGGTACGTTTCCACGTTTTCTCTATAGACTACATGAAATGACTACAGAAAGACGTTCTTCTTTGGATTTTCGGGCATCTAGTACAGGCAACAGCTTACCGTCCCAGTGAACAGTTACAATGTCTGATACCTCATTCTTGAAATCAACTTTTATGGCTTCCGCGCGTTCCTTTCGTTTTTCCGTGCAGATTCGTTGGATGGAAGACTTATCGGAAATTTGTCCATATTATGTCTAAGTGCCGCGACAATAGCTTGAAGAATAAACACAGAGTCTCTCATACTGTCTAATGCAACTACTAATTTTGGAGTAATTAAATCTTTCTTCGTTACTATTACAGTAGTCTCAGTCTCAGATTGTGCTCTCAATCACAATTGGCAGATCATTTTGTGAATTCATATTTTCACCAGAACTGGAAGCTGAATTGTCCTGTACAGGTTCATACGATGCCGAAGATGTTGACACGGAAAGAAATTTCATTCGCCGGTTTTCTTCATCAATAACCCTTAGTCGCGCCCTTTTTTCTTTGTCAGCCAGTTTTTATCCACTCCAGCCAATTTACCGGGACGACTTGATTCTCTCTGGCACTGCAAGAAGATCTTATCTTCCTCTATTTTTATTAATTGAAGTGCATTGGCGTGTGTAATATTAAACAAATTGTCCAAATTGCTTGTAAATTTTTGTTTACGCCACTTGAATACGTCTTGTTTTTGGTAGGTATTCGTGCCTTTTCCCAAAATATAACACACTCGCGAATATCGAGATTTGCGTTTTCATTAATAGTTATTTCACTTCACGGATGTTATAAAACAAAACTACGAGTACTTGTAAGTTTTGACCCCCTTATTTTATATTTTACGTCCCCTGCTAAAAATATACCCATTGCGCAATTCCACTGACGTGTTTATTGTCTAAAAGCAATAAGTTTATTTACTGACAATACAACTGGAAATCACACGCACGTCGACGCATAAGCGCGCGCTCACATAAGTATGCAAGTACCGACATATTTCGATGCAAGTCGGCACGGTTTGCCGTAGTCCAAAGATCATAAAATTTGATTTACGTGTGTTTTGATATAAAACAATAAAAAAGTGGGTATCCGTTAGAAAAATACTTTGATTTTTTTGGGACACCTTAGTGTAGGTAGATGTTGGATGAAATGAAGTCCTCTATTTATTTAAATTAACATAGAAAGTCTGCTTAAGTAAGTAAGTACCTACCTTAAAATATAAGATTTTTATATGTGGAATATTGGATTTGTTAGATACAAAATGTAGTTATTTGTTATACTAAATGGTACATACCTAACACGAGGACTGATAAAACGACAAAAGTTGCGACTTGCAACAGTTTGCTCAAATTGAAATGATTATGCGACTACATTGGTTATCACAATCTTGTTATAGATAATAATAACTGTACTTAAGCCACGAATTTATGTATAAATAGTTATTAGCAATTTTGCAGCAATCATGTAGAAAATAAAATTTTATAAAATTGTATCAATGAATTGTTTTCATTTATATTTTCAATAATAAAACAACACAACAGTTGAATATGCGATTTTTATAGATAAAATAATATGAACACCGATAAATTACACAAACAAACACCGTTAGTGCACTATGCGCATTAAACTTTGAAGCATGTTTAAACTGGGGATGAAGAAAACATGCTAAAATATTGGAGGTCTCTAATTGAATAAATTCCAAGGCAAATAAACTTCAGAGATGATTACACACCTAACACAAATTATTAAAGATTTTATTTAAAAACGGCGGACATATCTTACTTTATTAAACAAATGAAGAATATTAAAATTTCATCGATCAGCAACTTCTGATGACTTGATGAGACAGCCAGTCAATGTTACTTTATCACGAACGCATCGGCGTAAACAATAGTGCCAACATAGCCACATAATTTGATATGACATTTGTTTGACACTTGGTCTGATGACATCAAACATTCTAATGTGAAAATAACCTTTAGAACCATTTTTTTGTTTAAGTGATTATTGTTCGTTTACGAAAGAATGGAGCAATAAATGTAGGTGAGTTTTGGACGTCATGGACGACACAGAAAGTACAACGACATCCGCAGACGAAAATACTGGAAACCTGTGTGATAATCCAACGCGCGATACCCTTGCTGAAGGCCTACACGGACTCCTGAAACCCACAGTCGATCAGCTAGACGATAGAGTTAGGGCTACCAGGTACCGTTGTATTATAATTTTGTTTTTTATTTAGTTCAACCAAATCCTTCTGGATTAATATTAAAAAAAAACAGACTTAATGGAGGTATGTACGTAATTAATAGACAGGATTATATGCATATGCAAAATCCATATTTCTCGGTTTTCACACTATTGCATATTACCATGATTTTTCGTTTAAACCAATATGACCTGGAATCCATAATTCAACATAAAATGCGTCAATTTAAAAAGGAACGCTAGAAATGTGTGCTGGATGTCGGGAGGGAGTCATTGGCGGACCGAGAGGGGTGAGAATAGTTCGTTGCTCGCTAGCGACATGGCATTTCTACAGACATGGTACTAAATTTCAAATTCAGCCCTTTCATATCTATCTACATGGAGTAGCCATTTTCAGCCTACAAATTAATTCTAACTGACAAATGTCACTAGTTTGAAATTGATAATTTAGAGAAGTGTATTGTAATGTATTGTTATAAAAACTATAATTGATTGTGTAAATTTATGGGCTTTTATTTTGTGCAATAAAAAATTCATCTCACACCAAGATTCTTCTTTTTTGATAGTGCATATATTATGCATATTTAGACCCCCTTTTCACACATATTTGTATGCATATCTTGGCACTTAATACACATATTTTGGTACTGATAGTACACATAATGCTATGTCTAATAATTAATATCATAACAATAGAATGCTTCGGAAAAAAGTAGTGGCATTCATTGTCCCTATTGCTTCTTTTAGCAATTTTGCTTCTACAATAATTATCTAGTACTGTGTGATATGTTATCTGAATAACAAGTGCCATATGTTTATTGTAATTGAGGGAATTGTGACAATTACATGTTATTTATACCACTGGCATCACTTATGTAAGCAGGCAGTGTAGGCAGTTGTGTATTTTGATTGATGTTGAGTTGAGAGGCATATCCAATGACGTTTCGCTCTATGGTTGGAGACATGTATCTGTATATAATGTTGTATGCCATGATACTACCGAGTTCCTTGTTTAAGGCTATCACAAAGCTACCTTGTTCTGATCTACTACTTCATCACCCTTATAATTGTTGAGTTTTTTTTAACTAATATCTGTATAAATGAGTGCTTTTTCAGGGAGTGTATTGTGTATTATTTAGGGAGTGTATTGAAACTCGTTTGGGTGTAGGGTGCAGTTGAATAATATTGTGCAATGACATCAGTAATTTTATTGTAGATCTAGGGGGCCGCCTTAGGCTATAAAGCCCAGTTGACAGTAATTTTTTATAGCTATATTATTTCTACCATCTCACCACCATTTTGTAAAGCATCATTTTGATATGACAACTTATCTTTATTGCAGAATATCTCAATTAGAATTAAAACAGCAGATAGATTCCCTGAATGAGGAGTTGCTGAAGGTGCGCGAGGCACTCAACAACCATCCAGATTTGGAACCTTATGTTAAGAAGCTGATAGCTTGTAAACATAAAGTCACTGTTATCCTCAATGTATTACAAGCTTCACAAGTAAGTTAATTATTTATTCCAGACACAAAAATTGAATACTATTAAGATTTAGTATATGTACCAATTGACATAAAATAGTTGTTGTAAGACCTTATGTGATAATGTGATGAGTCTAAAAGCAATACTCACTTGAATGCATATATGCAGAATTGAATTGTTTATATTGTGTGTTTGTAAAATCTGCGTAAATAAAGTAAATCTGTAAAAGTACAAGATTTTGATTGTAATAAAAGTAGTTATGCCATATGTTCAGACACGTTCACATTCAGTCATCAGAGTATATTTGTCATCTACAAAATAAAAGTACTCTATATTTCCACCTTTTTTCACAGGACAGACTAAATGAAATAAGACATATGGTCAGCAAAGAAAAGAATGTTCGACCAACTGTAATGACAGAGCAACTGGTACAAGAACCAGAACAGGGAACCAGTGGTCTGGCCTCAAACCAGAACACAATCAACTAATATGGACACTCCATACCAGAATCACATTGACAAGGCTGACTTTGACCATGTATATGAACCAGCAGAAGACAGCTTTCTACTAATAGATGCTTTAGAAAAAGACCTAGAATATTTAAGAACTAAACACCCCATTATTTGCTTAGAAGTCGGCTCGGGAAGTGGAATTGTCATAACAGCCTTTGGAATGGCTTTCAAACAGTGTGTCTGTGTAAGTACAGATGTCAATTTTAAAGCTTGTCTGATGTCACGAAGTACAGCTGAATATAATAAAGTGATAATAGATGCAGTAAACATGGACCTTGGTATAAACTTTGTTGATAATAAGTTTGATGTGATTATATTCAATCCTCCATATGTGGTGACTGAAACTGAAGAATGTGGAGGAACCAATATTGCAGCCAGTTGGGCCGGTGGAGTGAAAGGTCGAGAAATAACAGACAGACTTTTAGATATGATACCAAAGAAGCTAGCCCCAAATGGCACCTTTTACATCCTACTTATTGAAGAGAACATTCCAGAAGAAGTGATAGAAATTATGTTGATGCATGGATTTAAATCTGAAACAGTTATAAGGAGAAAGGTGAGAAATGAACAGCAGTTAGTACTGAAGTTTTATAAGTAAAACAGAGATATAAAAATATAATGTTTAAAATAAGTTGAACATTAAAATGTTTGTTATAGAAACTTTTTTATTCACTATTTAAGGTTTTTGCAGATGGCTTCCCCAAATATTTTTGCACCTTCCTCATTCTCTTCATAACCAGGGAGTGTAGAACATTGTTTAACCCAATGCTGAATATTTGGGTAATTTGTTATATCCCACCCCACAGCCTGAAAATAATATGTAGAAGTTTTCATTTTAGTATGTACGGTAATAATTTTCAGTTAGGTATAAAATTTGTGATATCTAAACAAACTAAGAACCCTTATAGTATGGAAACCTTATTGATATGTAAATAAACTAAGAATCCTTATGGTATGGAAACGTAAATTTATTTTTTGCTAAACTCTGATGAAATAAAAACACGCTCTAACATCAGATTTTTAAGGTAAAGAATAAAAATTATATTATTTTTTGAGATTCTACTAAAGTATCAATAATATCTGGGAAAAAATCGACGATAAGTTCCCCTTTCTCAGATAATGTCACATATGTATTCATTTTAGTATCTACAACAGTAATGTTAATTATTATGTATAGGAATTATTATAGTAGCTGACTGGACAAAACTGGTTCGTCTATTATAGATTGTTATACAGGGTTTAACGATAATTCCACACCCTTAACATCTAATTTCTATCATTAAAACAACTTCAGAAAATACAGAAAAAGTTCAGAAAAAGTCATACAACAGTATGACTTTTTCTGAACCATATTATAAAGGGTGCCTCAACAAGAACTTGAATTTTGAATAAATGGAAAAACACCATATTTAAAAGAATTTCATAGAAATTTTATTTACATAAACAGATCAATTATTGTCATTACACATTAACTAAAATGTCAGTCAAATGATCACTGCAACTTCATTGGCAAGCATGGACTCTTGATGAAATCTCAGAATACTTTTTCGAGTAAGACTGAGGAATTTCGTTTATTTGGCGTTCAATTTCATCTTTAAGTTCTTCAATCATCTCAGGTTGGTTTGTAATAGAGCTTGCTTTTCAAAAAACCCTCACAGAAATAAATCTAAGCAAGTTAAATCACAACTTCTTGGTGGCCAGTTTTGAGAGATGACACAACCTGGGAACTTGGTTTGCAAGAACGTCATTGTTTCGCGCGCAAGTGGCACTATTCTTCAACTTTCACCTAACTGGCTTCTATTGTGACAGCCACAATAATTCCGCCACAACCAAGTCTTGATCCTATCCTATCTATCCTGCTAAAACCCATGTCAGTTATGTCAGGCGATGACGGGTAAGGTTTATCTCATCTTTCAATGAAAACGTCCGTTCAAATTTCCGGACTCAACTTTTAATAACGGGCTGCGACGGTCTATTATGCACATCAAAATGATCACGTAACTTGCGAATTGTTAGTGTAAAATTTTCTCCATTTTCTCTATCAATAAACATTCTTCCAAACTGTAACGGCATTTTCAAAAATGACAATGTTTCAATTAACAAAATATCAAATATGGCTGATAGAACAACTGACAATCGAAAATAGCACGCTATTCCCATTTCAATTTCTTATTGAGACACCCTTTATTTTCATTTTCCACTAAACATAGTTGAAAAAATAATTTTGATACTTGAATTCAAAACTAAATTATAGTCTAATTATATTTAATACTAATACTAATTATACTAATTTATAGTCTGTCTTTTTATTTGTGTCAGGGATATGACATGTAGAACTGTCAAACAGTGAAATTTGTACAGAGATGACACTATCGACAGTTCTACACAGGGCCGTCTTTACCAGGGGGTGCAAGGGGTGCGGTGCACCCCGGGCGCTCACCTTTTAAAGGTAATGAAAAAATATAACGCTATAGTAAACAATTACACAATAGGATATTTGACTGTCATAGGATACACAATAGGATATTTGACTGTCATAGGATACACAATAGGATATTTGACTGTCATAGGATACACAATAGGATGTTTGACTGTCTTAGGATACACTCCCGCACCCCGGCGCAGAATAGACTTAAGATGGCCCTGGTTCTACATTTCATATCCCTGACTCGAATAAAAAATCCAGTTTTAGCTTTGAATTCAAGTATCAAAATTATTTTTCCAACTATATTGATGACCTATTTTTTTTATTTGCTGCACTTTTCCAGTCTCACCTTTCATTTGCAAGACTATTTATATATTTACAAGTTTGAACACTGCTTAATGGATATTGTTAAGGTTTGTACCATTTGTTAGGGCATAATTAATAAATAGTAATGGTATAACATATCATCT
The DNA here is from genome assembly GCA_914767545.1 of Sesia apiformis. NCBI lineage: Eukaryota > Metazoa > Arthropoda > Insecta > Lepidoptera > Sesiidae > Sesia > Sesia apiformis. The sequence goes on from OU611964.1 coordinate 4,246,020, forward strand.
AAAGATCTACAAATACAATCATATCATGTCCTTGTAGGGATAAATAATATTGAAATTATTAATGAGAGTAAAAAGATATTGCAACTTACAAGTATGCCAGATAAAGATGCATAGATTGAAGTATCTGCTATAGTAGGATTTTCACCAGCTACCCATTTGGAATCACTCAGGGATTTGTCCAAGAAAGCCAGCGTGTTGTCAAGATCATCTCTTAGTTCCTGCTTTATTTCTGTCACACCTAGAAATAGTATTGGGAACTGGAAAAAAATATACAACAGAAGTATGAGTAGGTATAAAAAGATGTTATGATAATGATATCAGCCTACAACATCCTACTACAGTGCACAGGTATCAATTAGAAAAAATACTAGGCAGTTTCAGGCTATAGATACTATCAGTGTAGATTAATAGATACACATTCCACATTTTTTTCATTGTAGAGCATGTTAATTTTCCTCACAATTTAACTTTTCAACCCAATGATAACTTCCCTTTTTTATGGAAAGAACACGAGCAGACAGTCTACCTGGTGATAAGTGGCTATTGCCATCCTGCGACATCTGTGATAATCCAGAATGACAAATGTTTGCCCTGGATGTGCTGCCGACTTTGGGATTTGAGAATAGATTTAGATAAAGGATTGGGAAAGATAAGGAATAGGAATATAATGTGAAGGGAAGTCTCTTAGATCTCCCTTTTTCTGGGACATAAAAATAGAATGGGGAATGTAATAGTGTGCGAAATGTTTTATACCATTTTCAAATCCTCACTCCACAGGATGGGCTCTGGCACTTTTTATTATAATTATTGTTTAACAGATAATATTTGGTATTACTTACACAAATAGCTCTAATTTTCACATATAAAGATGAACTATCGAAGAATAATCTTTGATTAACAAGAGCGCGGCGTTGTAAATCCTTGGGGTATAATTGATCATCCTTTCCATATTTGTCAGCTAAATAGCACGCAATGGCGTGACTCTCCCAGAGTACAAATCCATCGTCGTCCATAGTGGGCACGCAATGCTGAGGATTAATTTTCAAAAAACTTTCACTTAGCTGCTCTTTTTTTAATAAATTCACAATTTCTATTTCTACGGGGACTCCAATAGCTCTAGCGGCCAATACAGCACTTCTAGAAGGTCCACTTGGAGAAAAATGGTAAAGTTTTACAGGAGACATTTTTGATATCTCGAGATTAAATGAAAAGTTGTAAAACTCGAATAAACAATCTACACCCTTTGTAATAAATTTGAAAGTTCAAAATAATTGAGTGCCACCAATATATTATATACTTTAGATATGGAAACTAGGTCTTTCAGCCATATGTTAGTAATTTCAGAAAAAACGAAATGTGGCAAGGAAATAGAGAGGCAAATTGAAAATTTGTTAAGCTAAATTTCTTTTTTCACTCTTTTAGTTAATATAAAGTATCAAATTTTTTTTTCTGATTAAAACTGAATGTGATAGCCTAAAAATTACTGCAGTTTTCTCGGGTCACATTTCATTAGCCATGCTACAAAATATTTCTCTTTAGAAAACTGGATACAATATTTTAAGATTTATATTTTTCTCATCTGAGGTGCGATGTATCTTTATATTGCTTGAAATTTGAATAAAATCAAATTGGCATTCAATAAAACTTTTGTTTTTTAATGTCTTCGATTAGTCTTATAATGCCGCTGTCTAAAAACTTGTCGCGTTGAACAGGATTGTAATACATTGCCTCTTATTTTTATGTTAAATCTAGATTATTCAACCATACATTGCCTAAAAAGGGTGATCGCAACGACCCGGCCAGCCACAGAACAATATCGATCACCTCCCTCCTTTCCAATGTGATGGAGCGTGTTATAAACACACAGCTCCTTGGGGTACCTAGAGGATCACCAACTGATTAGCGACCGTCAATATGGATTTTGCCATAATCGTTCGGTTGGTGATTTTTTAGCGTATTTAACACACTGCTGGGCTGACGCCATTGAGAGTAAGAGCGAGGCTCTAACTGTGGGCCTAGACATTGCGAAAGCTTGTTACCATCTTTCAGGAAACCCGAGGGATTGTGCGAATGGGTTACCAGTTTCCTGACTGGACGGAGCATCAGAGTCGTTATCGATGGCAGCTGCTCCGACACCATGTCTATTAATACTTCTTTCTTCTGCATATCAACGATCGGTTGCAAATTGGTGACATACGTTGCTATGCAAATGACAGCACTGGAAACGCCCTCTACAGGGGCCGCGCCAACATCCAAGGGTCAAAATAGAAGAAAGTCGCGTAAAAACAGAAATATAAAATAACGGAATAACGGAAATAAAATAGAAAAAAAATATTTTTAAAGGAGTATAGGGTTGGAAAATGATTTATAACTACATGTTAAAAAATTATGTTGTTTTATGTCAGCTGTCAGGAATGGTCCGGCCATAGTATTTAGAAGTCTTTGGAAGTCTGAGCAAAAAAAGTAGTGTGTCGGCCATATTTTGACAAGAATTTATTTCCTTTTCCGGTTACCCTAAACGTAGTATTAGTACACATACAGATAACTCCATAGATACAGTGGCGTATTTCGGATTTCTACGCCCTGGGCGAATACGATTGGACCGCCCCCCTGCCCTCAACCAGCTGCCGAAGGAAAAATAAAACAGAAAAATATTTTTTTTTATTAAAAATTATAAAGGACGACGACGCGTCATTTGATCAGCAGTCATCAATGACGTCTTCATAGTTTTTTTTTTTTTTTTTTTTTTTTTTCTCTTCGGGGGGAAATCCTCTTGGATGCCTTCCGCTATGAGATGTTCTGTATTCCGGCGGAAGGCGATGCCGGATTTGTACCGGCTAAAACCCCCCGATTGCAAGAACCCCTGATATAAATTCAGGGTCTGTGTTTATCTTTATTATTTTCTTCTTGCTCTTCTAATTAATTGTTTATTTCCTCGTATATTTGTATATACGGTATGTCGTCTTTGCTCCGCTTTCGACTTCCGATGTACAGGTCGGAAGTCTTTGCGGTGTCTTAATTTCTTAGTTAATACTGATGTATATGGTCAGTTTGTCATTTCTTAAAATTTTAATATATACATCTTATATCTATATCTTATCTTATTCTAATTTTTTGGCTCTGATGTATAGGTCAGAGCCCTAGTCCTATTGCTTAAAACTTATCCATTATTATCTTATGTTCCTTCCGTTCTGTCATGCTGTTTTATTTATTTCTGTTAATGGCCCCTTTGGCCACGTGCCGACAGAACTCCAGGAGAACGTGTCTTGTGTCGTCTCTGTCCATCAGTTCCGCGAGATTATTCTTTTCTATATTGCGATCCATTTTCATTTCTGTATCAAACCTTTTCTTTCCATATACAGGGCAGTCCACTATCAGGTGCAATATACCCTCAGCCACGTCTGGGTCACAGATACATGCCGGGCTCTCCTTGCACTTGAAGCGATTCAAGTACTCGGAGAATCCGCCATGTCCCGTTAACACCTGAGCGATGACTGACTCCATCCGGATCTTCCTGATTATGCTGTGTGCCCTTATGGCGTCCGGTAGGAAGGCTTTCGTTACTGCAGCCGTTTCGCCTTCTTGGTAGCGCCGGTTCCATTCATCAAGCGAGTCCTTGCGGATCTGTCGCTTCATGAATGAAACCGGATAGCTATCATACTCTGCCTTCACTTTCAGTTTTCTGGCAGCGAGTTTGGCTAGCTGGTCAGCGCGCTCATTCCCTTCCAGCCCCGCATGTGCTTTAATCCAAAACAAAGAAACTTCTTTGTTTTGGAGTACACCATGTCGGATGTTGGCCCTCGTTTCGATGGCTAGAGGGTGGGGACTGCAAGGGTTGACGATTGTTTCCAACGCCGAGCGTGAGTCGCTGAAAATGCCAAAGCTCGACTCTCCGCATTGGAGGATATACCGCGAGGCTCTGCATATGGCTAGCAGTTCCGCCTGGTAGACCGTGCAGTACGGCGACAGTCTAAGCTTGAGGGCTCTGGTTTCGGCTTCATTTTTCCATACGGATAATGAAGCTCCCACTTTGCCCTCAATCTTAGAGCCGTCGGTAAAGATTTTCACTGCCAGATGTGTTATTTCCTTATATTGTTTTGGGTCTACCAGGTTAATGAACTGTAGACCCATATGTTTTGCCGGATGCGGAGTGTCTGCAAATGCCACCCTGCGCTCTACCTCCCCGTCTTTCGGCATCATCCGGGGTATCCCTCTCTTGACCTCATATAGGGCGGCTGCCTCCTGAATCCTGAGGTCGAGTGGTAATATCCCGGCTAGTAATAGTGCCGAATTTAGGGAGACAGTGCGGTAGGCTTTGCAGAGCTTTTGGGCAAAGCCTCTTTGAACTACGTTCAGCTGCCGTTTAACGCCCAGTCTGGTGGCAGCCAGTGCCCATGCGCTGGCGGCATACAAGATTATGGGCTCCACCGTTGCCGTATATATAATACGTATTATGTCTGGGTGGAGCCCCCAACTGATCCTGGCAGCTCTAGACAATTGCTTATAAACATTCAACGCCTTTTTGCAGGTGTTCGCAATATGGGCGTTGAAGTTCAGCTTCTTGTCTACTGTGAGCCCCAGGATCTTAATCTCGTCGGACATTCCAATGTCAACCCCGCCCATGCTCAGGAGTGGCACGCCAAACTTTAGCTTTCTAGTTAGCACCATTGCATTTGTTTTATGCGGTGCGAACTTCAGCTTATTTTTGACGCCCCACCCCCGAACATACTCGAGGGCGGCATTGGCTTGCCCTTGCACTTCCCGCGCAGTGCCACCGGCGAACACCAGGACGACGTCGTCAGCATACGCCTGCACGTAGTCACCTCGCTGTTCCAGGCCCCTCAAAAGTGGGTCGATGAGGAGGTTCCAAAGGAGGGGTCCTGCAATGGACCCCTGTACGCACCCTTTGTGAGTGTCCTTTATGTATTCCTCTCCGGCATACCTGACCCGTACCTTACGATCTTCGAGGTAACTGGTCATTATCCGCCGGAGGTTAACCGGACACTCTTCTTCGGCCAGTCTGGTTTTTATAACCGGCCACCAAGCATTGTCGAAGGCTCCCTCTATGTCCAATGATACAACTACCACTAGCTTCTTCTCTTGAAGCTTTCCGCGTATGTGTTGTATCAGGTCATAGAGGGAGTCCTCGGTGCTTTTTTGTGGCATAAAACCATACTGGCGGGTGCACATTTTTGGTGTGAGGTGCCATTTTAGCCGCCCCACAACCATTTTCTCTAGCACCTTCCCCATGACCGGCAGAAGGCCTATGGGCCTGTAGGATTTTGGGCTGCCGTAATCCTCCTTCCCCGGTTTCCGCAGGGTTATAACTGTTGCCTCCTTCCAGATCTTGGGGAAGTGGTTCAGTTCTAGGCATCTATTAAAGATCCTTAGGAGCAGCTGAGGGTCGGCGGACTGGACTTGTTGGCATATGTCTGCTGTAAACCCATCCACTCCGGGGGCTTTCTTGGGGTTGAGGCCTCCCATCGCCAATTCCATTTCGGTCAGAGTAAACGGTGGGTCATGTTTTTCATTATGTACCCAGCCGTTTACCTGATCTGCCGTAGCTCTGGTTTGGCGATGGTCTGAGTTCTCCCCTTCCTCGGAGTCCTCCGGGTAGAAGGTTTCAGCCAGCAGCCTCACCGACTCCTTTTCGCTCAGTGTTCTCCCCATCACGGCCAGGGGCACATCCTCACTTCTTTTATCTGTTTTTATGATCACCCTGTATATGCCTTCCCATACCCCTTCTCTAGTTTGTTTCTGGCAGAAACCCTTCCAACTCTCTGTTTGGGCTTTCCTGGCCTCCCCCTCATATACCTCTTTCGCCTTTAGGTATTCCTCGACGACCTTCGACCTGCGTATTAATGCAGCACATCTGATGCGGCGTCTCCTGGTGGTGACTTCCTTCTTCATTTTTTCGAGCTCGGGGGTCCACCACGGCATAGTTATTTTCTCTAGTTTTTTCTTCTTTGGCATAGTTTGTATGCATGCCTTTGTAATAGTGTCGTTGATTTTATTTATTATACTTTCGAGTTCCTCTGTGTTACTAATTTTTTCTATTTCTTCTATATTAATTTGGTTTTCTAATTTTAGTTGGGCCAGTTTTTCATGAAACTGGCTCCAATTTGCTTTGTTTGTGTTAAATTTTCTAGTCGTTCTTTCTATTTTTATTCCTTTTTCTCTATTTAATTTTATTTTGAAAGTTATGCCGTTGTGGTCCGAGCTCGTCAGGCCTTCTTCGACCTTCCAGTCTTCCACCAGGTCTAGTGTGTCGTTAGAGCATGCCGTGACGTCCACATGGCTATGGTAACGTTTGCCGCCTCTTATTGTGTCGAAAGTCGGAGTGTCCCCTTGGTTCAGTATATGGAGGCCAAGATCTTCCAGGAAGCCGGACATTTCATCCCCCCTGCCGTCTGTTTTAGCACTCCCCCACCATACGCTTTTCGCGTTTGCGTCACCTCCGAGGACAAGGCTCTTGAGGCCAGTTTCCACACAGATTTCTTTCAGGTGCTCCAGGTATGGCCCTATGGGCTGATCTGGTTCGAGATAGAAGGTAACCAGTGTGATCTCCCAGACTCTGGTTCTAATTCCCACCACAACGATGTTGTTTGTGGTGAGTTCCGGGTACTGTACAATATCTATGTTTTGGTCAAAGACGGCTATTGCCGCCTTAACAGTCCCTTCTTCTTGCTCAGAGTTCTGGAAGATCCTGACGCCCCTGTAGTTCTTCAGGCGCCTGTCTCGGCCCACGTACGGCTCCTGGAGCAGCGCTACTGTGGCTCCTTGCTTTGATGCCTCTATTATCAGTTCTTCCATTGCGAGTCTTTTCCTCTGGAGGTTCGCCTGTATTATTCGGTGGGGGATGCTTGCACCCTGTGCACCCTTAGCAGTAGGCCACTGTTGTTCTGGCCAATGCATCCCACCGTCTTCTGATGGGGCAGTCTGTGCTGAAGGCGTTATGGTCCTTACGGTCCATTTTCGCCCTCAGGCAGTTTCTGCAAGACGGGGCCTCTCCTTCTGCCTGCTTGGTGCACTTTGTTCTCAAGTGCGGGCCTCCGCAGTGACTGCACAGGTCCGCACTTTCCTCGCACATCCGTTTTGTGTGCCCATATCCCAGGCATCGGGAACACTGCACCAAAGGCGATTGGTCTTCGACCTTTACTCTCTGCAGGTCGATGTGCAGTGTCCCCGTTTCCGTGATTCTCCTCCAAACGGCAGGGGATGTACTCATCACAATGTGCTGTGTGTGGGGGTTTCTTGCCTTTTTTGTAAACTTAATCACCGCCCTGTTGTCCTTGTCGTTGAGGCCGTTAAAAATGCTCTTGTTCTGGTTCCTTATGGCTTTCAAAATGTCCTCGTTTGTGTTTATTTTTAGGACATTCCTGAGGACCAGGAGCGGATCCTTATTTTTAACCTCCTCAACGACAAGGTTGCAACCCGCTTTTTCAATTCTATCTTTGATCTTATTTCTGTCTTCTTTCGTATTGCATCCCATTATAATTTTTCTATCCTTAGCCTTTCTAATTCGTTCTACGCTTACCCATCCCTCTTTCGCGTCCACCGCTTTTCTTATTTTCTTAAGGACTTCGTCCCCCGTGTCCGTTTCGTCCCTTGAGGTCACCACTACGGAGTGTAGCCCAGATCCCACCGGGTGTAAAGGTCCGGTGCGTCGGGCCGCCACATTCGCATATGTGGTTTTCCCCAGGGTCTCGTTTTGCCTCTCCAGCATCCCCTTCAATCCATCCATTCTTTCGAGCCCGTCTTTTAGTAATTTACCATGTTCCTCTAGTTTCTTTAGTAGCGTGTCTTGTTTTATTCCTTTCTCCTCTTCCCCCTTCGTCGTCATTTCCCCTTCCCCTTCCTTTCCATCTCGTTTTTGTAATCTACATTCTTCAGCCTCTTTCACTAAATAATAGAGCCTTTCGGCCATCTCTGTGACTTCGTTTTTGATCTCCGTTTTTAGGTTCCTGGTGTTTCCTATTTGGTGTTTAATTTTAGCAAGGCAGGCCTTTGCCTCCGTGGTCCGGCTTTTGTACTCGGGTTCAGGCCTCCCAGCAGCTTTGCCCGTAGATGTTGTTGGGGCCATGGTGGGTGCAATCTTTTGTGATTTTTGCACCGGCCTGGGAGACTTGTTCCTGGCCTCGATCTCCCCCACACTGCGCCTTACGCTGCTGTTTGACATATTAGAGGGGGGAGAGAGGTGTTTTGGAGGTTTTTTCGGGGCCTAAATATAGGACAAATTTGTGCGGTATCTGCTCAATAAAACAGATACCGTATGCACCAAAAGTGTTGAAGTGTGAAAGTGCGAAAAGTCTAGTTCTGTGGGGGCCAAAAGACGGCCCTCCTTGTCCTCTTTAAAATGAGCCCAAACTCGGGGGGCTCACGACTCTTCGTCACAGAGATAATCCTCGGGGGGTAAAAGTGTCAAGGGGTGAGGGGGGGGGAGGAAAAGTGCTCCACATGAACCCCCGCGGGGGTGGGGTGCGGGGGGGGGGGGTGCGGGAGGTAAGGGGGGGGGGGTAGGGGTGCGGAGGGAGTGTGGGCGAAGTGCGTCACCGTATGACGTCACCGTGTGACGCTGTGGAAAGTTCTGGAATGTTCGAGATACTTCGAGACTATTCCAGAAACTTGACCTCACACTTGACTTGCGACTTGACTTGCACCTTGAGTGCCGAATGACTTCACGAAAAACTTTCCACTGCAGCGAACTTGTAAACAATGGAAAGTTTTTAAAAGTTCTTATCCAGTTTTGGGCACTTTACTTACGGTTGCAGTTTTGATTATATCTCCGCAATGGCTGGTCCAATTTTGACGTGGTTTTCGGAGTTTTACTCCTCCCGATGAGGTCTTCGCTCTGGTTGTTCCAGCCACCGCAGAAACGGAGCCGCTGAGGAGATACGGAGACAAAGGAATTTCGTTTTTCCCCGATATCTCACTCAAAAATGGCGCGAAAAATCCCTTCTCTGGCAAGGCGACGGAGGACGCTGAGCACGACGACTTGACAGTTGAAAAAGGGGGGGGGTCGTCGATCCGTTTCCACAGCGTCTTCAGAGAAGTGTTTCGCACGGCGGTTTTTGGGCTCCTCCGGCCAAAGTTGAAGTCCGATAGTTTCGCTTTTCACACCAAACGATTGGGCTCGTTAGCGCGCAACTTTCTATGTAGCGCACTAGTCACTTTGACACACTTTATGATTTTTGACTGCGGAGCAGCGCAAAAACGATGCGTTCGCGACGACGGTTGGAGCGACACTTGACGTCTTCATAGTTATGTGACTTCGTTATGTCAGACTCTAGAGTCCTCGCCACCACTGAAGTCTTGCGACAAAAATTGGAACTAAATTTGTCAGGAGTGTGCGTGGAGAGTATCGTTCGTGGATTTTCTTGAAATTAAATTAATCATGTCGCGTAAAGTTGTAAAAAGTGCAGCCCGGGAAATGATCCTTAAAGGGAAGGAATTTTGTAAATTGGAGCAGAAGAATAAAGGAGTATTGATCCCGTTAAATAATGTACAAATGCGAGTCGCTGCCATGACAGGTAAATTTTAGGAATGCCAGAGTTTAAGTGTTTGCCTAATAAATGGGTAAAATATTATTAATCGGATAAAAACTATTACTCAAAAAAAGGCCTAACTTTGTCTAATGGACGATATAGTTCATTGTATTTTATGCAAAATTATGATTGAACATAGAAATATCATAATGTATTAATTAACAGAAAATAATATATTTGTTTATTTCAGGTGTTTCGGTGAAAACGGTTTCAAGAATTACTAAAGAAGGAATTGCCTTTTGCCTATAATTGCCACCCTGAAGGCCAACATAACTCGCGTTCTTCATGAAATTGGGACCCATTTATGCGAAGATGTCGTATAAAAGTGGTCCACCAGGATACGCCACCTACAGCGGAGCCGCGGCGGCCATTTGGCCGAAATTATTTTCCACACATAATGTCATCGAATGTACTTTAAAACAAAAAAAAAAACAATTGTGGCAATATCACATAGACAGCTTGTTTTATTTCATTTCAAAGTTCGAGCGCTCTTAATGAAAAACCCTGTATCTAATAAAAATTAAATTAGTGTGTGGCGTGGAGAGCTGAACTCTTTGGTCGAGCTCCTAATTTGATTTATTTAATACTTTTTAAATGTGTTCTTTTTATAAGTTTTGCTTTTGTTATTTTTGATGTAGCTTGTCAACAATTTTCTTTACATACTCATGTCACCAGACTAGAAGGAAGTTCTTACCATATTAATTTACACTGTTTTAATTCTAATGTATGTTGTACGTTGGTTAAATAAATATTCTTATTCCGAAGATCCTGGTTTCTTCTCAAGGTAGCTCAGTAAAACACACGCACAAATAATTGGAGAGCATTCCTCCAAAAGTGCAATATGATAATTATTTCATTTTTATGCCTATTAAAAACCCTATTATCTATCTTTGCTTGTTATCCTAAATTAACAATGTGAAACGTGAAACTAGTTTTACAATGTGAATGAATTAGCAATTTATTGATTGCTTTAATTTTATCATATGCATTGATTTATTAATTAATTTATTAGAATAGGTTGCCTTTTAGAAGGGGTAAATTATTGCCCGTCTTGCTGGCAACATTTCATTACGCGATTTGAGCGCCGCGTCTATCGGACTTCAGTGGTGGCGACGACTTTATATTCAGAATTGCTAAACAATTCAGACGTTCCTCACTTGTGCGAGAGCGCATATAATTTTTTATCCTCTTTAACACTGAGAATGAACGCTCTGCACTGCAGTTCGTCACTGCAGTGCAAAGAAACATGCGTAGTATAATACTCTTGTACGGAAACACGTCTTTAAGATCCTTGTCATTTATTAATGTGGATAATTATAATTGTTTTAAGGTCTTTGGTTTTATCTCGGTACTTATATAATTTCTTAAGAGAATACATTCTTCTTGAAGTCCATCTGCCAGATCTTTTGAGTATGTAGATTGGAGCTCTTTGGCGCTGGTTCCTATATCCTCTTCTGTCATCTGGTCCATTTTCAGAAGGAATGCAACTTTATCATATGCTACTTTTCGCCTTCTCAACTCTCCTAGAATCTGGTCACAGACGGAAACAAACGTTTCCACGCGAAATTGGTCGCGTCCTGTCAAACACACTTCTCCTTCTCGCGATTCGTCATTTCGAAGCTTCCTTTTTATCGTGCGTTTTTGGGCAAATTTATAATCCTGAATCTGAGATTTCTGTTTAGCAACCTCTTCGAAATGATCAAAATGCTTTAACTAAACTACGAAACTGGAAGGCCGCCCCTTGGGACAGGCCGCCCGGGGCGATCGCCCTTTTGACTCTATGGAGAATACGTCACTGCATAGATAGACAAATGAATAGAATCAATCTGTAACAATTTTCGCTTCTTCATTGCTAAATATGAGCCTATCCTAAGACTCGCCACCAGACACAGTATTCTACTGTTCGCATCCAGCTGGATGAGAATCTAAGAACCTATGAGTCATGGGTTCTTAGATTCAGCCCTTAAGAATAGAATTGAGAAAGTCATAGGCTATGGCTTTCTCAATTCTATTCTTAGGGGCTAAATTTCTCCTACGCTGACGTCGCGCGTCGTCGCGTACCGTCAGTCGCGTATGGAAACTGGTCGTCAGCGAAAAGCTATAACTAGTCAAATTACAAAAAAAAGAAGTGGGATGATGCTATTTTAAAACCGGTCAAAGAATCAGCATGGCAAAATGGCAATGGGCAGATCATAGTTAGGATAGAAGAGCTCTCGAATAGAGGCCACATACCGGGAAACGCAGTTTGGGAGTCCTCCGGCGGAGAGGTGAGAGGGCTACCTATATCCAGCAGTGGAGAGACAGGCTGATGGTATGGTATGATAATAATATGACCTACTCGTAATAACAATCAGACTAATTTATACAAATGTGAAAATTTGAATGTTTGTTACTCAATCACGTCGAAACGGTTGAACCGATTTCGTTGAAACTTTGGAAATAGGTAGATTGTAATCCGAATTAACAATACGTAGGCTATGTAAATCTTGTAGACCAAGCGAATGAAGTCGCGGGCAAAGGCTAGTTTAGAAAAACTACAATTTCAATTTAATTTTTATTGTTAATGTTAATAAAAATAACTTCAGATAAATTAGTTTAAATTGTATCTTGTAAATACAAATAATGTCACCACCTCGCAATGGAAAGTAGAACGCTCCGATAATGCGTAACGGTGTTATGAGAACATAATACATGGCCGTATCATACGACGCCCTTGTTAGCGACAAGCAAAACTGTTAACATTCTCCAAACTGAAAATTATGTCTGGCATAAAACTTTACCATTTTCCTGTGAGTGGACCTTCAAGAGGCACTTTGATGGCTGTAAGAGCTATTGGAGTACCAATAAGTATTGAAATAGTTGATTTGTTTAAAAAAGAACAATTTAGTGAAAGTTTTTTGAGCATTAATCCACAACATTGTGTTCCGACGTTGGATGATAACGGTTTCATATTGTGGGAAAGTCGTGCCATTGCTAGTTATCTAGCCGACAAATATGGAAACGATGATCGATTGTATCCTAAAGATTTAAAACTTCGGGCTCTCGTCAATCAAAGATTATACTTCGATAGTTCGTCCTTGTTGGTTAAAATAAGAGCCGTTTGTGTAAGTACCCAATAAGTATTTATATTTTTGTTTATTTGTAGACTTTATTCAGAATTAAACACGAAAATCTTCCATTTTCATCTTTCTAACCTGGTTGAAAGTTTTCGAGTACCCAATGAGGCGTCGGTCAGTCAATCATAGTGGTAAAAATAAACAGGCAGTCTCAAGAAGGCTCATTCATACCTCCCTATATATTAAAAGCATAGATCTGTCATATATTTAAATTTATTTTAGGCTCTGTATTTTCTCGTTCTAGTTGCGCATTATGGTAGTTAATAGACCTATTTCCGTGAAATGTGCACTGAGCCGACATATTACACTTGCGTTATCTATGTAATTTATTTACACACGGTATTTAATACGGAACCGAAAATGATAAAATACATGGACATTTGCCGATTTTAATCTATCCTAGGCTTCGTTCTTAGTCCTTGCTTTGTTTAGATTTAAACGAAGTGGTTAGAATTGCTCGAATTAGTTCGTTTATTTATCAATATCAAACTTTTTATTGTGTAGGTAGGTACATATGTTTTTATGTTATTTTTTGTTTATAGCATCCAATAATGTTATTTAATGAAAAGGCGATAAAGCAAGAAGCAAAGGATGATTTAAACATAACACTTGGATTGCTCAATCAATTTCTAGAGGACAGCGAATGGGTTGCAGGAAATCATTTTACTATCGCCGATACGTCTATTTTTGCATCGATATCCAATATTATCGTAAGTTGTTTCGATATTATTCTAATTTATCACTAGATAGTAGATAGATATCCCTATCGTGAATTATTTACGTCATTAGTAAATGTTTGTATTTAATTTTGCAGTCGTTTGGTTGGGACATGTCAAGATTTCCGAACATTCGGCGTTGGCTTGAATTATGCAAAACTTTGCCTGGATATGAGGAAAATTTCGAAGGAGCTAAACTATATGGGGAAGCCATTATGAAAAATCTCAAAAAGTGATAATCTTGTGTATTCTATCTATGTCCACATTTTCATTGTTGATAACATAAACAACAAATGTACCGGGACCCAAATAAAATTAAAAATAAGATATCTATAAGAAACCTGTCTGTATCGACAAGAAATATTTTTTTGAAAAAAAAAAATATTTTTCTGTGTATACTCTACTAACGACACAGAACCCAAAACAGAGATTTAAGGACAAAACATTTTTAAAATTATAATACAAGACAAGACAGACAGACATCTCTGTCTGCGTGTCTGAACACGCATCAGGCAAAAGCCGCTGAACAGAATTTAATGAAACTTGGCATAATTATAGCTTATAACCAGACATTTAGGGTACATTTCATTCCGATCCGTCATAAAGTTAGTGAGGGAATTAATCTTAAGTACGCATGTACAATATCAGCAATTACATAAAAACTACTAAATGGATTTTTTAGAAATTAATAACTACAGTGATAGTATATGTCCTGATTCAACTCTTAAGATACTTTTATTCCGATGGTTACATTATACTTTTATATAAGGTCTGTTGCGAATCACTGTCATGATGCGCGCCTGATAAAATCTAATAGCAATTGTTGGTACAAGGAGGAATTATAATCATAACAGGCGTCGTTGAGGTTTTAATTTTGTATCATTTGAATCCAAATAGAGTGGCGAGAGGACACCGGTGAATTAAGCAACTGGATAGCTACGACCTTATACGGCAGAATATAAAAATAAAATAAAAGAAAACAACTACGAGGATAGTGCACATATCCTAAATAACATTTCTACCGTACCAATATTAATACTCCGCTGCACGTATGTCATCGCTGTCACCATCCTGTTAATCTAGCATAAATCTTATTAGAGTTACATACTAAATTATGGCTACCGGCTGTGTTTTAGAAAATTTGAAATAACATCTGTAATTACTTAAGAATCCAAGGACTGTGGACATCCGTCTACCAGAAGCGAGTACAGTGTTTCCTACCATCACCCGATTCGGGCTAATGACAATCAAATCATATTAAATTAATCAAATTAACTAATTAAATCACACATTAATGTCCAAAAGTCCACGCGAATGAAGTCGCGGGCCCAGTAACATATAAGTTGAATGTTACTGCAAGTTAATGTGAGTTATTTTCTTACATACTAAGTACAACTGGTTGTAATACCTTATCGTTGATCAACCAAATGTATTTCGGTTGATCGATGTCCCCTATTAATACTCTATTTCCATACACGAGAGGAATAAGTTGGCAACTGGAGAATTCCCTAATAATACTTTATATCTGTGCACGACAGGAACGTTGGTAAGCCGAGATCGATTGATCGATTAATCGATTTTCGAGATATATAAAATTTTAAAGAAGGTGTCCTACTACACTACAAAATCTACAATACACATTTTTTATAATAATGAAACAAAAACTCGACTTCACTTCTCGATTTTCCGCCAAACGTCTGATTTTTTTACTTATCAACTTATTCGCACCATGCTCGGATATTGTCTCTGGGCTAAGGTTCACAATGTGTGAAAAACGCTCATTGACAATCTAATTCATTCTGCGTTCCTTTCTGTATTATGTAGTTAGAAAAAGATGCACTATAATTCAAAATGAGATTTTCGCATATTTTGCAATTAGTTCCAAAATGTGCGAAAAGAGATAAGTACCTACTTAGGTAGTCTGGCAAAGTTGAGTTGAGCAGTAAAATTAATAAATGGGCAGTAACGCGTAAGCAGTTACTAAAAATAAAACAGTACACTAGAAATATTGGGAAAAGTAGTAAATAAATAGCATAATATGACGATCAATAGCCCTGACTACTGGCAATAGGTCCCGGGTTCGATTCGCGGTCGGACAAACATTTCTTTAAAGACACTTAACCCAGTGTTACACGTGTTGTGTTCGTCTTTGTATGTGTATCTGGACCCACGACTATTGCTAGTATGGACCACTGAGTGTGGTGTTATTATTATGAATATGAATTAGGTACCTCTAACAAATTGTTTGTGCGTAGGAAGAACTTTCGTGTTGTTTAAAAAAAATAACCATGAAGTCCTTAGACTGCGAATCTAATCAAGGCGAATCGTTTCTAGGTAGGAAACACTTTTCAATCAAAATGATGTTCAATTTTTACCGAACGCCGAGACGCGTCGCGTCGCATTGCAAAAGTGCAACAACGCACATTACAGACGCGTCGGGCCGCAGCTCAACGCCATCATTTAAGTCAGTTAGCTGTTGATATTCAATCCTTCGTGTCGCCGCAAAATGAATAACTCTCGAATTACGTCCATTAACTGCGTCCGTCCATCGTACACTGAGACGAGCCGCGTCGTAGCGCATAATAAATGTGACTGGCGAGCGATCCGGCAGTGCGCTGTGTTGCGGCGCGATGGGGCCCGCCTCAAGTACATATGTATGAAACATATGTACATATGTATGTACATATATATGAAGTACACATATATGTACAAAATGTATGAAAATGATTCGGGGGGATTTTTGCAATGTCATGCGCTGCGGTGCGGCCCGCCGTAACATGCGCAAGCCTTAACTAAAATATTTATCACCCAGCCAAGAAATTTGCATTAGCGCCAAACTTTCTTAAGTCGTCAGTCAATTTGACCGGTGGGCATTTCACGTTCACGTTTCTAACAGTCGACTTGATCCATTAAAGTCACTTAATGGCCGCCCCACACACGATCAGTCAAAACTGACAGTTTTCACAGACCAACACAGTTAAAACTGCCCGTGTGTAGGATGAAAACTGTCAGTTCGTCAGTTGAAACTGTTCAGTCAAAACTGATGTTTTAACTGATCGTGTGTATAGCGGCCATAAAACGAGTTATGGAGAGCTATGCGTGGATTCTACGCGGGATAAGATCTAAAACAATGAGATTTGCCAACAGATGAAAGAATGAATGAATTGGCAATGGGCTGGCCATATCTGCCGCAAGGCCGACAACCGATGGGGTGCACACACACAGCACGCTTCAGACATATTTTTTTTAATTCTCGGGCACGCCGGTTTCCTCACGATGTTTGCCTTCAGCACCGAGCTAATAATACTTGAAAAAGCTTAAATAAGCAGAAACTCAGTGGCAGGGGTCGGAGATTGAACATACGATCTTAAGAATACGAGTATGGGTAGAGAGTAGATACCTTTAAGCTACCAACGCTCTGATTAGAACTTTTGGTTTAATGTTACAATTCCAATTCCAATTACTTAATATGGCCCCATCAAGACTTCGATGATTCTGCCAATGTCAAGGTTGAATGAAACAAATGTTACAATTAAAATAATGTTAATGGATTAATGTCACTGTGAGGTTTTGATCCCATATACTTGATAAATGTTGATGTGATGGCGCAGGAGTAGTCAGAGAAATATCGCCGAAGTTAGTTAAATTATTTAGTTTAAGTATTTAACGGTAGTTAAATAAAGAAGTTATAATAAATAAACTATATTTTTGGCAAGTCTTTCTCTATGCATTTTTCTTGTCAGTTTTTTTGCTACTCGATTAAAATTATTGCTATTATAAAATACATGCGTTAGGGATTAACTAGGTCTAAGCACAAAATATACTTGTTCGACCATTTCCTAATAACAATTCATAGAAAACACGGAAATCAATTCAAAAATATATTCCATATAAACGCTTACAAAGCTTCAATCACATTTTATAACTAACATTAAATTGTATTCACAATACTTAATAATAAAGGGTGATCCAATTTGAGTTTCCTATATTGGCAACACTGTAAATTAGAGAGCTGTCAATAATGGCACGTGTTTGAAACATCAAATGTTAATTTGAAACAACACATTTACGAAATGGATCGTTTAACCATCGCTCAACGCGTTAAAATTGTTCAATTGTTCTACAGAAATAACAATTCTGTACGAACTGTGTATCGACGTTTACGGGAAGATTATGGTCAATCTAATCGTCCTACTGAGCGAACAATTCGCAACATAATGAAAAAATTTGAGGAAACTGGAAGCATTGGAGATAGGGTAAGCCGTGTGCATCATCGTGGCGCACGTTCAGGCGAGAATATTGCTGCTGTGAGTGATAATATGGCCGAAGACCCAGAATTATCGATTCGTCGCCGTTCGCAGAGTTTGGGCCTTTCTTATGGCTCCCTTTGGCGCATTTTGCATAAGGACTTGCACCTACACTCGTATAAAATTCAGTTAACACAAGAACTGAAGCCCAGAGATCATGGACAGCGAAGAATTTACGCAGATTGGGTGTTAGAGCAACAGGAAGTTGATGCCGATTTTTCAAATAAAATTTTCTTCTCTGATGAGGCACATTTTCAACTCTCTGGGTATGTTAATAAACAAAATTGCCGCATATGGGGTGATGAAAATCCTCACGTGTTACACGAGACACTTTTGCATGCCCAAAAAGTAACTGTATGGTGCGCATTGTGGTCAGGCGGCGTAATTGGGCCTTACTTTTTTGAAAACGATGAAGGTCAGACAGAAACAGTCAACGGTGAGCGCTATAGGCGCATGATAACCGATTATTTTTGGCACGAAATCGAAGATATTGATGTGGGAGACGTGGGTTCAGCAAGACGGCGCAACTTGGTACACATCGCGTGCAACGTTAGCTGTTTTGCGTGAAAAGTTCAGAGGTCGCATTATTTCACGTTGCGGTGACGTCAACTGGCCGCCAAGATCATGCGATTTAATGCCGTTGGATTTTTTTTTGTGGGGTTTTCTTAAGAATCCCATCTACGCCAACAAACCTGCAACGTTGGAGCACCTAAAAACTAACATCCGCCAAGTTATAGCCGAGATAACCCCCGAAACTTACGAAAAAGTCATCGAAAATTACCTCGAACGAATCAACTGCTGCAGAAGGTCCAGTGGCGGCCATTTGCCTGACATCATTTTCCATAATTAATGAATAATACCAAATATTCGATTAATAAAATAAAAATATAAATAAATATTAACCCCTGGTGTTGCAGGTGCCCATGGGCGGCGGTAACACTTATCACCACGTGGGACCGCTTGCTCGTCCGCCCACTATTCTATATAAAAAAAAAAAATAAAAAAAAAAAAAAACTAAGATAATATTACATTTTGTGTGTTTCTTCTTAAATAAAAGTTAGGAAATTGGAATTGGATCACCCTTTATTATCATCAGTGAACATCGGGATGTTCTTTCGATTGAACACGAACTTCTTTGCGTTTCAGCTCCTTATTGTATGCTTATTCCTAATCCTGCGCGTGCCGTTGTAAAATGTGACGTTTGAGATGCGATGCTCGTGCCAATCGTACTCCACAAATACAACAAACGTGGGGCTTAACGCCGCTGTGAGTTAACAAATGTTGTTTTAAGTCACTGCGTGTTATGAACGCTCTCCCACATGTATCGCATTCGAAGTCCTTCTCACCCGTGTGTCGCCTATAAAGTAAAATGTTGTTTCGAATACATATTACTGTGAAAACCCTAACAATGTTAAATCCTAAGATTTTCTAAATAGTAACGTTAAATCTCGAAATATTATGAATAATCACTTCGTACTTTTACCATTACATTGACTAGTAAATCTTAGATTTTCCCTTAGATATATGGTGAATGTTGAAAATATTTCATGTTGTAACTGGTACGCATTTTTACATGTTTGGGTACAGTAACTCACTTCGAAATGAGCGTAAAAAATAATAGATTTTATGAATTCATGGACTAGTAGGTGGCAAAAAAAAAATTAAGACGATAACTTTTATTTTGATACAGACAAATATGTTTAGAGGAAGTGAAAACTGCTAGAAACAAAAAAACAATCAATAAATAATACATGTAAGATCTAATATTTACCGCTATTCGAGCTTTTACAATTATGACACATACACAATATAAACAATTATGAAAATTGTTACAGATTAAAAGTGACCACAAATATGCTTACCTGATGTGATACTGCAGGTGTCCAATAGTGCGGAAGGTGCGCGGACATAAGGTGCACATGTAAGGGGTCTGTCCCGTGTGTTTTCTCTTGTGCGCGGCCAGACCCGCCGACTGTGCGAACTTGGCACCGCATATTGTGCAACTTAGTGGTTTCTCGCCCTGATTATGTGAAATAAAATATACCTGCACTCTATTAACACTGAAATTCTATCAATAAAACTAACAACATTTATCCTATATAACTCTTTTCTGAACTTGATAATTTCCCAAAATAAAAGTAAAAATTTTAAATGAAGTCTCTGACTGTTGTAACATTAGTTCCAATAGCTCATTCTTCATAACCTCTGTATTTTTATATCTGTATTTCATTATATTTGTCTTTGTATCTGAAACATTACTCTTCTCATTAATATATAGAAACAATCTACAAACAATCCAATCCTACATGAAATCCTAGAAACAATCCTACATGTTAAACATTTTAAATTCTGAGAGGACGCCAGAAGAAATCTATTAGGCTGCTACGTCAACGAAAAACTAATCTAGGCGGCCACGCCGGCGACTCCCCATAACCCCCTTCGATCAAACTATTCCTCTGGTTAGAAAGACCAAATATCTCGGAGTTACTCTAGACCATAGACTGACCTTCCGAGAACACATTATAGCCGTCCGGAACCGAGCCGCCTTCGTACTCGGTCGCCTCAACCCCCTCATAGGCGGGAGAAGTAAAATGTCGCTTAGAAATAAGTTGACATTATACAAAACACTTGTCCGACCTATAATGACCTACTCTAGCGTTGTGTTCGCACACGCAGCTCCCTCCAACATCGAAATTCTTCAAACCCTCCAAAATAGATTCGTGCGTAAGGCCGTGGTTGCCCCGTGGTACTCACGCAATGTCGACCTCCATAAGTACTTGGAACTTCCTTCCATCGACAAATACGTGAAAGACACCGTCCGACGTTACTATGACGGTATTCCGCACCATCCTAACCTCCTGATCGTTACCTCCCTCACCTATGTCCCAGATAGGAGTGCCCCTCCCCGCTACCGTCGTCCACGGCACGTCTTAGACGACCCCAACGACCCAATTACTGCTACCAATGCGGTTCTTACACCACACTCACAGACTTCACAGATACACCGTCCCCGCCGGCGGAGACGTGGACGTCCCCCTTGTTACACCGTCAACACACACCGGCCCTCAGTCAACACTTTTACCAGGTATCGGCACGCTCCTGGGCATTTCTCACCGACTCGCGATCCCGCGGTATCCCCCCCAATGCAACGCCCTAAGGCGAGGCCCGTTCCTTCCGGCGGTTTACCGGCGGGGAAGCCCTTAGGCTAGTTGCAACACACATTTTGTTCCTGACTGAGTGCCTTCTGCGCTCGCCCTAAATTAAACACGACCGGTGACTCTTGAAAGGCCACAAGGGCCCCAAGAATTTACCCATTCCGAAAAAAAAAATGCCGGCGAGGTAGGAATCTAGGAGGGCATGCCGTCGTGTTAAATCTAGGCGGCCATGGCGTCGTGTAAAATCTAGGTGGCCACGCTGTGGAAAGAAGAAATCTAGGCGGTTATGAAAAACAAAAGAATCTAGAAGGCCGCGGGGAGAAAGGGAGAGAGAGGAGATGAAATTGGGGGGTTGGAAGAAAGTCAGACGCCTGTCATCTCGGCCTCCAGTGCGATTTAAAAAATATAAACGCAACCAGAGTGGCAAACGTTGAGTTGGCATCGCTTGGAGCGTGAGCCTTGCTGGGCGCCGCCTCTCCTGCCGACTTACCGTGAGTTTTTGGTGCTCCAGAACAAGGAAACGGATACTTTTACAGACTTTTTATTTTATGGATATTTTTCAAAATTTTGTATTAGATTTTTAGTTACTAATTATACAAGCTATTGGAACAAATTTAGCTACCTCACTTTCTAGTTAAGAAATGTTTACCCCCTTATTCAGTTAGCTCATAGTTAGAACATTACAGTTTGTCATAGTAATAATACGACACTGATCTTAGTACTCACTATACTACTCACTATATGCTGCTACGAAGGGCAACGTCGCAAATTTCATTCATAAACAGTTGATAACAAAATTATCTCATTTGATTTATTATCAGTACCATAAAAATAAACAATAGGGTATTCGATATCAGCCCATGTATAACGTTCCACTGGAGATCAAATGCCTCCCCTAGTAGATCGTTAAGAGGAGCGGGCCACAGTCCACCACCCGGGACCAGTGCGGATTGGTGAATACACATGTTACCGGTTTCTTTTTAAATTCTCGTGCATGTGTGTTTCCTCACTATGTTTTCCTTCACTGCCGAAGTAAAGATAATTTTAAAAATTAGTAGTGGAGTGGAACATCTGTGGAAAAGGCCGATGATTTCAACTGATTACCTTACAAATAAGCGTAACCGTAACCAAATCTTGTATCGTCCACTGATGGACAGCCTTCTCATGCACATTGTCTCGCACACGTGGGATGTGTGCTCTAAAAGGCTCGCTCACATGACAGCCGCCTCGTGTCGCAGCGCACCGCACTGCGAAACTGCGGCACCGCACATTACAGGCGGGCCGCAGCTCAACGATATAATGTAAGTCAGTTAGCTGTTCACATTCGAATCTTACCCCTACGCCCGTTTAACCCACATTGAGGCGGGCCGCGTCGCAGCGCATAACATTGTCGCATAAATACGGCTGGCAAGCGACCCGCTAGTGCGCTGCGCTGTGGAGAATTTTTGCAGTGTTATGCGCTGCGGGCCGCCGTTATATGCGCAAGCCTTAAAACAGCAAGCTGGCGGTGGGTGGGCGACTCTCGAACTCTTGTAGAATTCCACTCTTGTGGACACTTTTTTTTTTATAGAGAAGAGAGCGGACGAGCAAGCGGTTCCACGTGATGGTAAATGTTACCGCCGCCCATGGACACCTGCAACACCAGGGGGTATGCGGGCGCGCCGCCTACCCCTTGTAGAGGTGGCGTAGTTCCTCAGGGTTTGTGACAGCGGCTTCGTTATCCTTTAATCGCCTTTAACGATACCCACGGAAAGAGTTGGGGTGGTGCTATTTTAAAATCGGACGACACACGGCCGCAATAATGATGATAAAAGTTTTAAGTTTTATACCGTATGTATTCTCAGATGCACTTTCAGGTTTTGTGCCAGTGAAAAATTCTTGTTGCAATGTGGGCAGGAAAATGGACGCTCTCCAGTGTGAGTACGCAGATGTGTCTTCAATCGAAATCTGAGGACAATAATTATCGAAAACAGAATCTCGATTTAGCCTTTTCATTACCAACAACATTTCAATCCAATTTGTGTAAAATATAAACAAACTTGGCAGCCTGAGATAACCGACACCGCCTTAAATTAAGATATTGAGATATTTTATTGATATGGTTTTGTTATGGGCAAATTGGATTGGAACGGACTATAAATTTTATCTTATAGGTTGACTGTCAATGAAGTCAACGAATATCTCGGCCATATCATGCGAAGTCCTAAATATGAGCTACTACAGCTAATCATCCAAGGAAAGATTCAAGGCAAAAGAAGTGTGGGAAGACGAAGGATATCGTGGCTGAAAAACCTACGCCAATGGTTCAACACCAGCACTCGATCACTATTCAGATCTGCTGTATCGAAGGTTAAAATCGCTATAATGATTGCCAAACTGCGCGAGCGGACGGCACCATAAGAAGAAGAAGTCAATGAAAAATGAATTTATTTCCAACTATGGTTTACAATTTATTTACCAGTTGTTCCCACACTAAGCATGCCTGTATCGTGGGAACAGTGGATACGACTTACAATAAATCTTGTTTTAGTTCTCGGGAACGGTTTTCATTCATCGCTTAACGTAATTTAAAATAATGTTAGGTTAACAAGATAAGATATTAAAATTCATTTTTTTTATTTTAAGTTTCCAATGCTTATTACTATATTAAATAGGTACATATATATATATACATATTTGTATGACTGTGAATTAAAAAAACTTTATTTTAGATAGATATAAAATTCCAGAGTTATAAGTAAATAAGTGATAATAATGATTTATGATATTCATATAATACATTATAATGTGATATTGTATACTTATAAATAAACAAAATAATGATATTCAATATATTAGGACACAGTAGCCAACAAAATGTCAGTTTGGTCGTAAGTCAGTGTCATTAACCATTGAAGAATTCGGGATTTCGCTTATTTTACAAAACATTTTTCGATGTCACACACATTTACAACAAAATTACAAATATAGAAAGTACTAACAGGATTAAAACACTTAGCAAAAAATGAATTTACAGTAGGGACTTGAATTTTACATACGCGTTTACTAAGCATCTACTTATAATGTTCTGAACTTAGGACTATTTTATGTCCCAACAGGATAGTTCTAAGAATATAGGTTTGAGGGACATTAATCATTGTGAATTGTTGTACTGTAATAGAGGTGTTGTTTTATAAGGTTTTCTGAACATTACTTTTAGTACAGAGCTTGAGCTCTCTCCAACTGTATCATATGTGTTTTGGCTGCACTGCCCTAACTAGAGATACACGTAATTAGCAAACTAGACGAGTTTCAATGTGTCTGGATTTGCTGCTCTGCGTAGATATTATTTAATTATAGGAATTATTATCCTATGTACGCGCGCAGCCAATGTGCTGATATGAGATTTAAAATTAAGTTTTGAATCTATTAAAACATCTATTTATGGTATCAGCTTCAAGGATAAGCTGACAGTTACATATGTTTGTGTTTTCTTTACAAACATGTATTTATAAAAATATTAACATGTATGGGGTATAAACCTGAAGAGAAACATGATTCACTGACTGTAGTTTTGTGAAAGCATAAATATAAGGTCGGGGACAAAGTTTCTTCGTATTTTATATACAAATTCAAGACAATTTTTTTAAAAGTTTAGTTACATTTAATTATAATATATAAAGGGTGATCCAATTTGAGTTTCCTATATTGGCAACACTGTAAATTAGACAGCTGTCAATAATGGCCCGTGTTTGAAACATCAAATGTTAATTTGAAACAACACATTTACGAAATGGATCGCTTAACCATCGCTCAACGCGTTAAAATTGTTCAATTGTTCTACAGAAATAACAATTCTGTACGAACTGTGTATCGACGTTTACGGGAAGATTATGGTCAATCTAATCGTCCTACTGAGCGAACAATTCGCAACATAGTGAAAAAATTTGAGGAAACTGGAAGCATTGGAGATAGGGTAAGCCGTGTGCATCATCGTGGCGCACGTCCAGGCGAGAATATTGCTGCTGTGAGTGATAATATGGCCGAAGACCCAGAATTATCGATTCGTCGCCGTTCGCAGAGTTTGGGCCTTTCTTATGGCTCCCTTTGGCGCATTTTGCATAAGGACTTGCACCTACACCCGTATAAAATTCAGTTAACACAAGGACTGAAGTCCAGAGATCATGGACAGCGAAGAATTTACGCAGATTGGGTGTTAGAGCAACAGGAAGTTGATGACGATTTTTCAAATAAAAATTTCTTCTCTGATGAGGCACATTTTCAACTCTCTGGGTATGTTAATAAACAAAATTGCCGCATATGGGGTGATGAAAATCCTCACGTGATACACGAGACACTTTTGCATGTCCAAAAAGTAACTGTATGGTGCGCATTGTGGTCAGGCGGCGTAATTGGGCCTTACTTTTTTGAAAACGATGAAGGTCACACAGTAACAGTCAACGGTGAGCGCTATAGGCGCATGATAATCGATTATTTTTGGCACGAAATCGAAGATATTGATGTGGGAGACATGTGGATTCAGCAAGTCGGCGCAACTTGCCACACATCGCGTGCAACGTTAGCTGTTTTGCGTGAAAAGTTCAGAGGTCGCATTATTTCACGTTGCGGTGACGTCAACTGGCCGCCAAGATCATGCGATTTAACGCCGTTGGATTTTTTTTTGTGGGGTTTTCTTAAGAGTCGCGTCTACGCCAACAAACCTGCAACGTTGGAGCACCTAAAAACTAACATCCGCCAAGTTATAGCCGAGATAACCCCCGAAACTTACGAAAAAGTCATCGAAAATTACCTCGAACGAATCAACTGCTGCAGAAGGTCCAGTGGCGGCCATTTGCCTGACATCATTTTCCATAAATAATGAATAATACCAAATATTGGATTAATAAAAAAAAAACGAAGATAATGTTACATTTTGTGTGTTTCTTCTTAAATAAAAGTTAGGAAATTGGAATTGGATCACCCTTTATATGCCGTTTTGTTCTATAACTTGTTGCCATCTTATAGGTAGTGACATGATCCCGTTGCTGTAGAAATTTTGGGATTTTTGGTCAAAAAATTACGACAAGTAGTTTTGACAGTCCTCTCTTGATGGTTAACCTTACACTACCTAAAGAATTCTGAAGAGACTGAAACAAGTGGGAAATGTTAACTTGATTTCTTTAATCAGGTACCTTCACAACCCAACGGCATTTCAGAATGATAATGAAAGAATTATACACAATTGCAGCAAAACGGCTTTTATCAAATTTACAGAAGAACTGTATAATAGATTATTTCCCAGCAACTCAAATTCAGCCGAAGGTGATTTAGTTGATTGTGAAGGTAGTTCCTGTTCCTTTAGTTATTTGTATTATTTAAAAAAATATTTTTTGTTTAATTAAAAGACTGTGATTAAAAGTTCTACTTATTTATAGGAAGAAAGATAAAGATTGTTTTTATGAAGATACTTCAGGTACCTACTATTTGTTTAATTAGGACTGTGTGATTAATATTTTTACTTACCTCAGGAAGGAAGCTAAGATACATATTCAAAGTATTTACTTTTTTTAATAAAAAGACAAATTAAAAGTTTTATAGGAAGATACTCAAAGTTTAATTTAGTTAATCCTAGTCGAGAACTCTCGAGTCCCGAGAAATAAAATAAGTCGAGAAATTAGAAACCCTATTTATGACATACGTATCTACTAAAAATGGATTTTTAGAAATTTTACTGGGAAGAGGGAGAAGATTTTTTATGCAATGCCTATATCTCAAGAACTATTTAAGTTAGACCTGAAATTCAGCAAATTAAACGGAAGGGAGCATACAAGGGAGGGGGGACGCAAAATCTAACGACGATTCATCATCGCCGAGCTGAAACCGCTGAAGCTAGAAACATGACATTTGCACATATCCACCAAGGAAGGATTTTTAGAAATTTTACTGTGAGGAGGTGGAAAAAGGGGGAAAGAAGATATTTATGTAATGCCTGAATCTCAAGAACTATTTAAGTCTCTAGACTTGAAATTTGGTAGACTTCTAATTAAAAATAATTAAACACGTGTATCTGAATTTTTTGATATTTGACTTACAAAATGACCAAAATGTAAGGGATAATTTTATATGTAGTCTGTATCTCAATTTTTTTTAAGTAAGAGACATGAAATTCAGTACATAGACTTCTCATTTTAGTCTGAAATCTGGAAAAATAGTTGCACACTTTTTATCCTGTAATTTTTTCCAGTGGGAGTCCATTACTTTTAAAATAAATTAATCCACTGAGGTGAAGCCACAGGCAAAAAGTACCATATAAAATGCAACTCAAATTATAAAGCTTTGTATTCACTAGGGGATAAATGTCCTAAGAATTTTGTGTGGAAGATGTTCTATTTAAGGGTGTAGATTGTTGGCCTGAGATCTCGATTTCGAGCGACCGCAGCGCCAAAGTTTAATGTAACATCCGACGGGGCGGATGAATGACCTAGAGAGCGCGATTTTCAAAATGTTTTGCAACAAACGTTCCACGTTGAGAAATTGTTATTGAACTTGAATATTTACAGCATAACAATAACGTTGAATTTTTGGAAACTAGCTGTTGATTCTTTTTAATAGATTAATAAGAGTAGTTGAGACACAATTTTTATGTTTTTCTATCATTTGACATCTGACATTTTTGTATTCTACTTACCTAAAATTCCAACTATTTATTTATTTGTAATTTCACTACCAAAATTTATTCTAATTCGTAAAATATTCATTCAATAAAATAATTGCAAATTCAGTAGGAAGTGTGTTTATCTCTACGCAAGGAAATGTGCCTATTGCGTAAACTCAAATACTTACTTTTTGTTTACGATCACCTCGTCGATATCTAAAAAAAATCCTAGGGTTTTAAAAAAAATGTCAATAAATGAAACACAAGTATAAAAATGATTTATTTACTACACAATAACAAATATGAGTCGCCATTACTCGCTATCTCAAAAGCGTGCTAGGGTTGTACAAAAATTAGTAAATAATTCATTTATTTACTAATTTTAACAGAAGTTTGTAAATTATTAATATACTAATTAAAAGTATGTAATTAAACAATAACGAAATATGAGTTCAAAATTCTAATGGTTTTTCATTCGATTACGGATCAAGTTCTGATTTCTGCTAATTTGATGATAAAATCAATGGCTATCACAAAACCTATCAGAATGAAAACGTTACCAGCTGCCCGATTCACGTAAGTAATAAAAACCGTAGCGCAGTGACGTCACTTCGTTTTTTGCAAATTTAGCCCTTTTAACCGACTTAAAAAAAGGAGAATTCTCAATTCGCTGTATTTTTGAACCAATTTTTATGATTCTTTACACCAGGTAACTCAGAAATTGTATAGTAATTGAGCTATTGGAAGATTTATGACAATCCAAGACTAGATAAGTAAGTGCGTTTAAAACAGAAAACCAAAAGGCGATTTCTAAGTTCCTAAGTTAAAACGACTTTTGGACTGGCGTGTTTACGTGAATCGACTGGCTGGGTAGTTAAGTTACCTGTATCTTTCAAAATCATTAGGCGTTCTTCTCTTTCATAACACGTAAAGCTCTTTCTTTCCTCTCTTTCATAGCCTCTATGATACTGGGCGCGTCACGAATGGGCATGCTTCGTGACTGCCGAGGATCAACTAATTCTGGAAGTAGGCAATCGTAATAAAACCTAACTAATTTCATCTCCATTTTCTCCTCCCAAAATTTGTCGTCCTTTTCTATAATATAAACTTTCATAGGTACAGTAGCACCAAACCAGATGCCAAGCATGCAAACGTTTCTTTTAGTAATATGTACCTGTCCCTGAATTTGGAAATACCAGTTATGATTTTTATTTATGACATAACCCTTGGAAGCCTTGTCCTTAACCCAAAAGGTATGTTTGGCCATTGCTTCATCAAGAGTCATGCCAGCTAAAGAATGTGGGCACTTAATTTCAATTAAACCGTTTGCATAAATGCCATCTGGTGTAGTACCAAGAAATTCATATTGATCGTCGACGAACAAACCGCAACCTTGTATACTAATATTCTCTTGAATTTCTAACTGTTTAATTGCGGTTTCTTCGTTTTCGATACCGTACCGTACAGCAGGCAAACTGGAGATATTACTACCATAAACGATTTTACGAACAAGAACAGCACAACTTGTGCTCTCTCGTTTTTTACAAACTTCCCCGAACGATGATGAGGTTAGTAATTTTCTCCTTGTACTCATCCACTCAGAACTACTTCTTTGCAAATGGGTCGACCTTTCAAGCTCCTCTCTTTCAGCACAAGACAACTTTAAATCGGCTAAAAAAGATGACTTGGCTTTCTCATATAATTCTGGACTCAGATCAGGTTTTTCGCAGTTTGGTCCATAGTGAGCGTCTTTCGATACAGCGCTGTGGCTCTTTTTCAATCTTAATTTCGGTTTAGCAATTAAACGGATTCTACGATTACAATTTTCCACTTTCGCGATCAAAGGATTAGGACTAGATTTAAATATTACTTCATGAGTTTTACTATGAATCGATCCTGTATTAAAAGACACAACAGCAGCTGCGCATCGGCCCGCATAAGAACCACGGGAAGAATAATTTACACGCTTACCCCCTACTAATTTGGCAATCACTGCGTTAAAACTTTCAACTATATTACTTGTACAATTATGAATTAAACTTCTAGAATGATATGACAGTCTTTTACTTAAAATGTGTACCGCGTCCATTAATCCGCATCCAACAATTGCTGGAAGCAACCCAACAGGTTCTATTCGACGAGTATCAGGTCTACAGAAATACTCCTTGCAATATTGGTGATTACCAAATACGTGTTGTGGACCATTTAGGATATCTTCACTAAGATTTTTTATTTTTTCTTCGAGTGACTGATTTTGATCGCCCCAATATTTAATAGCGCATTTTACACCCGTTCTTAAACGCAAATACCTTTCTTTTAGGAATTTCCGCAATTCGCAAGGATACTTAGTGTCTTTCGACAGTTTCTCCAAGCTATTGCAGTAGTTTCGTAAAAGATGATTTTTGCATTCAGTTTTCTCTACTGTTAAATTACCGTACGGTCGCGAATCTAATATTTTTTTATAAGTACTGGAATCGCCGTCTGCTACAAATTTATTATAAATTACACCGTGATCAACAATGGAACGTTTAAACCCCTCAACTATTATGGTCGATTCCATACCGGTAGATGATCCCGAATAATTCTTGAAACAACGGTGTTCCGAGGGCTGACTGTCGTTCTTTGCGGCTCGTGCACAAACTACGCAGTATTTATTTTTAACTCCAAAAAACAATACTTTATTAGTTTTAATGCCAATTATCGCAGCTGCGCCGGACAAGGCGGAAAAATTCTTACCATAAGATCTCTTGCTCCAACAACCGTCAACAGCAACAGATATTAATGGTGTACCATTTTTATCAACACTACCTATAGACACTGCGTACTCCGCTTCTTCCTTGACAGCTTCTGCCATGGAATGTGCTGCTGTCTTTTCCCACCAATCGCAAACCGTATTATTAATTTCATTGTATAATGAAGGTGACATGATTGGTAGGGCTACTGCGGCAGTTAATGTTTTTAACTGATAGTAGCTCCCACCAGATGATATGATACCAGATACAATTTGATGATTCACTTCCATTCTATCTTCTTTCTTTTCAATCAAACACACAGTAAATTTCATACTACACATACTACATTTCATGATGAGTTTTGAGTCCAGACCAACTTTTACTTCACCTATTATACTGAGGTAACTTAACTTACAATCCATTGGACCGTGGTCCCCTATGGCCTGAAGAGCTTTAAAAAAAAAAGAAACGTCTACAACTCTACGCCCAACTTCCATTTCATCCACCTTTCCCTCTTGGTCGTTTTCAATAACTAGTTCCTGAAAAGAAAGATAATGGCTTGATTTTTTTTATAAAAAATAATTAAAAATTTAAAAAAATGCAAAAGAATTAATGCAATATTAGGTTCCTGATGAATAGAAATTATAATTTCTTTACGCATTAGGTATTGTTTTTTTATGACGTCACCTATTTGAACGTAAATTTTCTTTTGAGAAAGTAATTGAGAAGTATTTCGGTACTAAGGTGTTTGTCTCTCGATGAAAATAATAAATATTGCAAGAAAAATCTATAGGTAGGTATTGAGATTTTGTCTTCGCCCATCACTAACTAAGTAGTTTGTTTATTTATGTAACAAGTCTACAAGAATTACGTATAACAACTTACCTCTATACAGCGCGTAGCATTGTTGCTCAGAGTCTCGGCCCCAAGGTTTTCTTTATTTTCAATACTGGAAATATTATTCATCAATATTATCCACTTTTTATTTATTTTGTACAACCCTAAGCCAGACGCTAGGCGCCTCGCGTCTGTTTGGCGGTATAGGTATGTCGACAAAGTTGCGCTGTCGCCTACCTACTTCCACAATTTGATATTTAGACAATACTAGCCGACCCGGCGAACTCCGTATCGCCTTTTTTTTTTTAAAAATCCTATTATTTTGATATTACATACAGATACTTCAATTTTATTTATCAGTATAGATATAGATAATACAAACCAATATTTACATGTTATTGTAGGTATATGTCTGAATCGGGCGATCTAAATCATATGACATATTGTATTAGCTTTGTAATGTACCCTGTTCAAATGCGATAATAAATAAGTAGGGAGGAACTTACATTTTATTCCGAGATCTTTTGGCTTTCATATTTTTATAATGCGTACAAAACTTTCTTTTCCCTGGCATGCCACTCAAATTCAATCAGTCCTGCGAAAAAAATAGCCTATGTTACTCAGTGATAATGTAGCTTTCGAATGATAAAAGAATTATTAAAATCAGTCCAGTACTTTTTGAGTTTATTCGTTACATACAAAAATCCAAATCTTTCCTCTTTATAATACCTATTAGTGTAGATATTGTATTTTTTACGATTTATATCTAGTTCCATCATGGTTTTCTTTCAGACATTCATTATATCGATACTTTCTACTAACTGAAAATAAATTAATTATAAAAATGTTATACTTACAGTTTTTTACAAAAAACACAAATTCACAATACGTAATTCTGCTGTCTGCAGCCGACAAGCGTGGTGTCGCGTTCACTTACAGAAAGGAACTGCCGCTGCAGACCACCGAGATTGCACGAATGAAACGAACGTTTTATCCCATACATTTGTGTATGAAAAATTTACCTTAAAATATATCTAGATTTTAGGGCTTTAAAAGAGGAAGTCTTTGTTTGTAAAGGTATAAAAAGAAGTATACAGCTATACTTATTGGTTTCTTCAGTGTTCAAAAAGTGTTTCTTTTTATCAATTTGTGTTGATTTATGGGGTTAAATCTGAAAAATACGAAGTCATGTTTTTGCATTTTTACTCAATTTTGTGCGTTTGTTGACGTTTATTATATAACAACTATTAGGTTTAAGAGTTTAATATAAGCATGAACATACTTATTGGTCTTTGATTGTAATATATACAAATTATCATTGATATCAATCATATGTAAATAGGTTAAATATGAAAAATCGTAACACTCTTTTCGGTGATTTTCACGATCTACACCCTTAAGATATTGCAACTGTTCTTACCTAGATGACATAACTTTTCCACATGTGAAACATTGTTCCTTCTGTGATTTTCGTCCTTTTACCTTCAACTTCTCTTGTAAATTTGATTCACTCAACCATTCTTTATCATCTTCAGTTTTTAAAATATTAGTCTCCAAATTTTTGATTGATTGATGGACTTTTGGTGGAAATTTAATTAATTCTGCATGTAAAGAATTACTATCATTATCAAATATATTATTTTCATAAATCTCTGGCACATCACTTACGTTTCCTCTCTCCACCAACATAGCTCTAAGTTTTATAGTTGAATTGTGACATAGTGAAATAAATGCTATACAGTTGTGTAATAAGTCAATACACCTCGAACATATAGTTTCTGGCAAACCGTCATCTGGCTGCACCTGTAAATATATCCAATCCACATTTGTTTAGTGTGAATAATTCCACTCCATCTTTTCCCATAGTTGTTGTAAAAGGCCACTATAATATAACAAAGTCGCTACCACAAGCCTTGAGGAACTACATGATCTCTGGGAGTGGACTCTCCAACCCACTTGGCCAGTGTGGAGTTTTAAGGCCCGTATCTATCAGTGGAAGATAGATCAGGGCTGGTTACAAAAGATTGGGCACAATTTTGGGCACAAAAGATGTACTTTGAACGAATTTTCCCACATTTGCTTGCATTATACTATATATTGGAACCTACTATATATAGGATTCCAGTGGGTGCCAAAGAACATGCTAACAAGTACAGATATCATGCAATATTTTTATTTATAACACAGGAGGCAGACATCAAGAGGCTCATATGACGGTTAGTAGCCATTGACTTCCATGGACATTCACAGCTTTCTTGAAAAATTTCATGTCATAGCATAGCAGTCTCGAGGCAATTCATTCCATAACCTACGGTTTGACAGTATAGGGCCTTAGGACTTTGTCCTGCTAGCAGCATGATGAGCGTTAAGGCGCGGCGCGGCGCATCGAGGAAGCGTTGTCGTACGTGGGAGTCGTGGACACGCGATTGCCGTCAGAACTATTCGAATTTTAATATAACACAAAATTTGTCACTTATTATTACTTATTGTGAAAATATTTACTTATAGTATTTTAGAAAGGCAAGGGGCAAAATAATTCGTGAAGTGACCCGCGTCACTCTCGCGACGCAAGCGCAACGTTCGACGTGATGCGCTGCTTCGCACCGCCTATCAGGACATGGGGTATAGCGATTTTTGGAGCGCAAGTTAAGCGACATCCGTTATCGAAGAAATGAGCTTGCATCGCACTTCTGTGACAAGAGATGCGGTTGTAGAAATGAGAGGTAGAAATTATGATTTTGAATCTATATCTTGGGTGAATTTTACAAGTCTTGTACAAAAGTCTGTTGTTTATTTCCTTTCCCAGGGCTACGTAATAATAGAAATTTGACTAATTTTAGTTTTATTTAAAATAGCTCTACCAAGTGTTTTGTGGTATATTAGATAAAAGTGCTACTACTTACGTTTACCCTAGTTACAGTCATAATTTTTGTAGGCAACCTCAAATCTTCACGTTGAAAAATATTTGTTAAAACACCTGTGCCTAAACATATCCTACACCTATCTTCCTCCATAATGTCTATAATAAAATATTTTTTATTAAAACAACTTCGTTATAAGAGTAGGTAAAAATAAATGTAAACAAACAATAGAAAAATGAATTTTTGTATTTCGGTTGACTCAGACCGGACGTCACTTAAAGTCAGTTGTCAACGTCAACTCTTAACTCTAGTCAATCAGCTTTTTTTTATTTATTTGGACACTGGCTGTAGGAACACAATAATTACAAGGACTATACACACACGCACAACAGTCGCGCGTATAATGTACGTCGTCGTTGCCTAGATTTTAATATCATAAGGTAAGGAAATAATACGTGTCCTCACCATCCCAACTCCCTAATAGTTGCTAACCTAACCTATGTCCCCGATAGCAAATGTCGTCGTCGTCATCCTCGGCACGTTCTAAACGACCCCGACGATTAAATTATTGCTGCCAAAGCGGTTCTTATATTACACTCACAGACTACACGTATACACCATTCCCGCCGGCAGAGACGAGGATATCCCTCTCACTATACCGTGAACACATACCGACCGGCCTTTAGCCAACACTTTTACCAGTCTACCAGAGGGGGAGCCCTTAGGCCATGGGTTCCGAATCTGGGGGTAATTACCCCCGCGGCGGCAAAACAGCTATTCTGCGGGGGTAATAAAGCTGGTAATAGATAAGAAATTAGATTAGACCAATAAGATTGAATCTAGCTCGCCCGCGCGTTTCATGCCTAACTGTATAATTAAATGACCTACAGTAATGACCTACAAAAGTCGGAGCCGCGAATGATAAAAATGAGAATTGTAGTGTGGATACTCTTTTGTTTAATTCTCTTTTGTACCACACAGAGGTTCGCTGGTTGTCAAGAGGGAAAGTTTTAAACAGAGTTTATGAGCTCCGTGAAGAAATAGGATTGTTTTTGGAAAACCAGAGAACACAAAAAGAAACAGAGTTTTACTCAAAAGTCAAAGATAAAACATTTGTCGAAATGCTGGCGTATCTTGCTGACTTTTTCAGTGAAATTAATAGTCTGAATACCTCATTACAAGGGAACGTGACGAATATCTTGACAGCGCAGGATAAAGTTGCAAGTTTTGGGTCTAAATTGGAACTTTACCAACGCAGAGTTCAAGTTGGCGATGTGTCGATGTTTACACAACTTTGTGAGCAACTGGTATTTGACAAAGCTGACAAAATCACGTTTGAAAATTCCGTGGTTCAACATTTATCTTCAGTAATAAACTCACTGCAGCAATATATCCCAGACATGGATAATCGTCAGTCCAACTCTTGGATATTAAGACCATTTTATACTGATGATAAAATTTTTAAGGACGAAGATGTGCCAGCCAAAGTAGAATTTCTCGGACTACGCGAGGATAGCACTTTAAAAGTGGAATTTCAAAATTATGACCTGTGTACGTTTTGGCGAAAAGTAGGCACTGAATATCCTATTATAGTAGACAGAGCTCTAAGAATGTTAATACCGTTTGCTACCACTTATAGATGTGATAGTGGTTTCTCAACTTTAGTGACATTAAAAACAAAGGCCAGAAATCGTCTCAATGTGGAACATGACTTGAGATGCGCTTTAAGTGAAACTAAACCTAACATTGAAAAACTTGCGAATACGAAACAATA
The DNA here is from genome assembly GCA_914767545.1 of Sesia apiformis. Classification (NCBI taxonomy): domain Eukaryota; kingdom Metazoa; phylum Arthropoda; class Insecta; order Lepidoptera; family Sesiidae; genus Sesia; species Sesia apiformis. Next base: position 4,281,697 of record OU611964.1, read on the forward strand.
CCAACCTTCACACTGAAAATCATTAATGTGATTGTAAGAACGTATATTTTTGTGCAATTTATTATGATTAAAAAGTCTATTTGTATTTACATGTACTGTGTTCATTGATAACATTTTAAGGGTTTAGGGGGGGGGGGGGGGGTAAAATCAGTTTCCCTGATAGGTCATAGGGGTAATAAAATTGAAAAGGTTAGGGACCGCTGCCTTAGGCTCATTGCTGCACACCCTTTTTGCTTCTGGCTGAGCGCCTTCTGCGCTCGCCTAAACCATACATGTCCGGTGACTTTTGAAAGGCCATTAGGGCCACAAGAATTTAGCCATTCCGAAAAAGAAGCCGGCTTTACTGGTATAGGTTACTAATAGACTTAAATGCGAAAAAATTAGTAAATCTAACCACAAATTATAGAACATTAGTAAGTTGCGATGAACCACAAATATCCACTACATTTATGGAATTGCAAAACGCAGTAACCGTATCACATTCCTTAACGGATGTATTCCTATTGCTCCCGAATAACGCGTCAGATTAAAATTAGTAAAGTGTGTTATTATTAACCCATGCTATTAAAGGTGCAATTGAGGGGCTTGTGCATCGTATAGACCGTTAGTTACCTCCCTTCAAACATATGCCTAAAATGTTTCATGGCCATTAAAATGGCACACAACTCCCTATCGTAGGTACCTACTGTATTTCTGTTGAGCATTGCTAAACTTCAAACATATGCCTTAGCCTATTTCTAGAAATACGCAAAGAGTTTCCACGTATTACTTACATACTGTTGCAAAACTGTGCCCGCACACGTATGTATTTGATGCGTCAGTCATATGAGCGATTGGGGTACATCTGAAATGGGATGTGATAATGTAACTGCGTTTTGAACTTCTATCTTACATTGTTCGAAAACACTAATAGTGTTATTCGTCCATTAAATTTTTGTTTTATCTTTAAGCTTGGTGTTGTGTAAATATCAATATCGATGGTAAGAACACATAACCATCGTGGGCAAAGGCTGGGTAGAACTAGAATGTTTATTTTCAATCAGTTAGAGTTGTGTTTCTTCGATCATAATTCTGCAGATGCAGATAATCTTATATCAATAATTTTAAAACGGGGCCTTTCGGTCCCCTGGTAGGCATCGTCGACCTCATAAAATAGCTATTTTAAGCTATTTTTATCGTAAATAGTTTACCTATTGTTTCTTGTGGAGGTGAGGTTGGTAGGCTATAAACCATTATAGGATTAAGCTAGGAAGCTTCCTATAAAGGTTTATAGCCTACCAACCTCACCTCCACTAGAAACAATAGGTAAACTATTTATGATAATCTTACTAGTAACTGTGTCATTTAGTAAAAGGACTATATTCGGAAGCTAGTATTTGAGTCATAATAATGACCTTTAGTTTGCTCGTTTGCCTTAGTATAAGCACAATGTCATACCACCGACTGCATATCGTTGAGTGGACGACACCTAGATCCAATACTGCCTGCGTTGGCTCGTGATGTTATATTATAACACGGAATTAGCGTTAATAGTAAAATTGACAGTTAAAGGGTGAATATAATGCCTCACTCCTCATTGGATCTTAACTCACAGGCTCGTTTATTGTTAGTCAAGAGCGCATCTAGTTACTGATGACTTTTATATCATCAATCTATTCAATATTCATTACTCAAGCGCGGAAACTATGATCGATGGAATTGACACGAGATTCGCACCACTTGTACATACAATTATTGTATTATCCCAGTGTCATTTATCTTTCCCGCGACATTAGCTTACTCTCTTTATCATAACAAATAATAAAAGAGAATTGTTTTTATTACGTCGAGTCACTCAGTAAAGTGATAGATAGTGATAGATAGATTTACTGACGACCAAGTTGGACTCATTGGAAGCACACGATTAATGCAATCTCACGCTTTTATTTAATTATCACAAACATTGTGCACTGACAATAAGCACTTTGAAGTTTAATAAACTATCAATAGATCACAAATCTTACAATACACAATTTTTACAAAAACAACTCCATTTCTCAGGTTCTCGTCAAAAAGTCTTTATTTTTAACTTTAATTATAGTCTCCAAAAATTATTTACGACCTTTCAACCTATGGTTTTACAAGAAATTAAAAGAATTAAACATACCATTTGAGTTGCAAAATATTAAAAAAATCTTAACCCATAAATTAATGTATTATCTTTTTCAAAGATCTATAGAATATAAATATTCAATCCGTGATGGAAAATTCATTTTTATATATATTAACGCATAGTGAGCGCTTTTAATCGCCAACACTCCAAAAAATAACGAGCGCTATTAGCGCCAATCCGATTAAAGCCTTTTTTTCGAATTTTGAAATCCGTAACGTATTTTCTTATGGCTGTCGGTCTTACTATTCTCCAAGTCTTTTTTCTTTGTGAGTTTTCGAGATTTTGCTTATTGGGGAAGCTACTTTACATTCCGACTTTCATTTTCAGCGAGGAAAAATAATACTCAGATAACTGTTTTTCTAAAACTCCAATAAATCATGTCTACAAAAGATATCTATTATTCGGAGAAATATTACGACGAGGAACACGAATACAGGTAAATTATTACTAATAACAAACATTTCTTAGTTAATTTCAATAAAAATATTGTTCTAACCTTTGTGATTTTAACGATAACCAGTAAAATGAATCCTATTTATTATAGGATTCCTATAACATGTACAGTTACTACTTCTATTAAGTACTTACTTTTAAGTCTACACTACGTCTAAGTTTGTCGCTCTAAAAGTTCTACTAGTACCTGTGCAATATGATCTTATTGCACTGTATTCATTTTGTTAAAATTTTAGTGATTTTCAAATGGTCTGTGCCTCTAACTGCTGTGTAAATAGCTCCCAGTTGGATTCCTGGTCGAGCGCTTGTTTAAAAAACAATTGTTTATTTGGGCCTGACTGGTTTGTCTATGTATGTAGGAGCCAGGACACAAAATGGGTCATTGAGTTACTATTAATTTCATTCTTATCTGACTATCTGGTAAAATCGATTATCTGATTATTTTTCCACAAATAATTATACCAAAAAATCAGCTATTCGAGCTTTCGGTTTTCTGCTAAGATGAACCTTTTTGTCGATATTTAGACAAAAAGACATTTATTAAATCTTATTGTGTTCGGCAAGTTCATCTTCTGTTTTTTGCTTGGTATGCCAAAAAATATTAAATAATCTATACAATCTGATTAGCAGCATCGGAAATAAAACTTTGCATTATGTTCTACTTACCAAACTTTCAGATTGAGTAGAAACTCAGATTTTAAGAACAAATTCAAGATGCTGTCAGATAATCGCTTTTGCTAATAAGGGAACTATATATGTATTTGTACAAGTCTTTCGATGTTTGTATTATTAGGTCCATCCTTACCAATGTAATTGCTATTTTATATGGAAAAACTAAAAAAAATTTTTTGTATGAAAATTATGTATTTATTTACTCATATTCCCCAATGTATATATATGTGTTTCGGTAGTGAGTGAGATATGCCAGAGCCCATTCCCATCCTGTCCCTTCCCATGTCCCCAATCCTTTCTCCACATCCATTCTTTCATCAACAAAGGTAGGCAGTCATTCTTTCGTCAACAAAGGTAGGCAGCGCATCCAGGGGTGTGCCAAAGTTTGTCATTTTGGAGTAATGTTGGCATGTATTGTGGATGTCTATGGGCGACAGTGTCCACTTACCACCAGGTGGACTGTACGCTCGTTTGCCACCTTATTTCTATAAAAAAAAACCTTACGATTAGACTTGCTTCCAGAGGATTCAGATGAGTAAATGTCTAATTGGTATTCATTTCAGACATGTGGTGTTACCAAAAGAGATAGCCAAACTAGTGCCAAAGAACCACTTGATGTCTGAACAGGAATGGCGCAACATTGGTGTGCAGCAGAGCCAGGGGTGGGTGCACTACATGCTACATAAACCTGGTGAGTGGCCATATTATAGTTATATTAGGGGTTAAAGTATGAAATTGCCGATTTGTACTGAAAAATTAAAACTCGTTTTTTTCTATAATGTAACATATTTATTTAATCAAAATATTTACCCTCATTATCATCTATACATTGTTGCCATCTAATCGGAAGTTCATTTATGCCTTTAGGATAGAACTCTGGGGATGTAGATTCGACAAACTGTGTGAAAGCATTTTGTACTGCCTCTTGGGAAGACAATTTTTTACCACGTAGAAAATTGTCCAAATCACGAAAAAAATGGTAGTCCGTTGGAGCAAGGTCTGGCGAGTACGGAGGATGACGTATGGTTTCTAACTGTAGCTCCTGTAGAGTTACAATGGTTTCTCGTGCAGTGTAAGGTCTTGTGTTATCATGGGGCAATAATGGTGAAGATCGATTCACGAGTTGGGGCTGTTTCACTGCTAGTTTCGCCATCATTGATCGAAGTTCGGCACAGTAAACATCTGCTGTTATTGCTTGACCAGACCTGAGAAAGCTATAGTGAATAACACCATGAATAGACCACCAAACAGTTACCATTACCTTTTTATTGGTAAGCTATGCCTTAGGGCACTGTTTGACCTGGGGTCAGCCATTGCATTTTTCGCTTTCGGTTATCGTAAAGAATCCACTTTTCGTCACATGTTACAATTCGATCCAATATTCCTCCATTTCTGTACCGATTCAATAAGGCAACGCAAGTTTCAACACGCGTTTCTTTCTGCAGATCAGTCAAATCATGAGGCACCCATTTTTCATATTTTTTTATCTTATTGATTTGATGCAAATGAGTGAATATTGTAGGTAAGGTAACGTTAAACCATGCCGCTAATTCCTGGGTAGTTTGACTCGGATCGGCTTCCACCATCTCCTTCAATTCAGCGTTATTCACCTGTGTGGGCGGTCTTCCACGTCGTTCGTTCTTCAAGTCGAAGTTTCCATTATGAAAGCGTTTAAACCAAAAACGCACGGTTGGTTCATTAGCAGTCTCCTCTCCAAACGCAGCATTGATATTGCGAGCCGTTTCTGCCGCGTTAGTTCCGCGTCGGAACTAGTATTCAAAGATTACTCGTATTTTCGAAGTATCCATCTTTCCCGTCTAAGCTGAATAAAAAAAACAATTGTCGACAAAAAGTCGAAAATCGAATGTTGCACATTTTTTAAAACAAGAACCTCAGGTATCATGTGAAAAAGGTTTCACTCGAAAATCTCACACCATGAAGGTTTTATGTCAATTCAAAGTACCTATTACTATAAAAGGGCAATTTCATACTGTAACCCCTATTATCTACTAATTGTTAAATGATTATCAAACTCCTTGCCCTAAATTCCTAAGCATAATTTTCTAAGCATAAATCTAGTGTTTCTATAATACCGTCTTTATTCTGGTTGGCTTTCCCCACATGTAACTAATCAAAACGCATAACTTCCTAAAGTCTGAAGCATAACTTCCTAGTCTGAAGCATAACTTCCTAAAGTCTGAATGTATGGATTCTGCTTTATTCACAGTAAATTAACATAAAATATTGTATAATTATGTACGAGTACATAAATAACTTTTTACTAATACAAAAATTTTGAGCTTTGCATTTAGTATATTTGTATGAAAAATTTATCAAAAACTCGAAAAAAAAAATTGTTTAACTGGAAAGGTTTGTATAATGTACATGTGATAACTCAGAATCATGAACTGAATACATGGTTTCAGGAATAGATTATGGTTGAGAAGGACCATTGTGCAAGCCAGTGGGTTTAACTGAAAAACACTAGAAAATAAAACTAAAGAAGCACCTTTAACAAGGGCGTCGCCAACGGGGGCAGGGGAGATCAGTTGCCCCCCACTAGAGATTCGAAAAAAAATGTATTTGTACCTACAATTCATCTCTCTCATCCATCTTCTACTTCCATCCTCTCTCTCATCTTGACCCCCCCCCCCCCCCCCCCCCCCGGCATTACATCCGCCGGCCCCCGGCCCCCGGAGGAAGTTGGCATTACATACATCCCAGCCATCCCAGTTCCCTCCACTAATGCGGGAGTTTTGAATTTCTACAGGCATCTGGGATTGCACTAAGAGTGCTGAAGAGGATTTTTTTATAGAAAAAAAGGTGGCAGACGTGCATACAGTCCACATGATGGTAAGTGGATATTGTAGACTGTAGCCCAAGGAAATCCATGATACATGCCTACATCAATTCAGAATGCCAAATGTTGGCACGGCACTGCATGTACTGCCAACCTTTGCAGATAATGCGTGGATTGGGAGAAAAGGGGGAGGGATAGGATGGGATAGGCTCTGGCATATCTCACTCACTACCGAAACACATACATACATTGGGGAAATACGATAACGTAGGGAACGTGGCCAGTCGAGTCCGCCCAGCGGCTGTGAGAATGCAGCATACAATGAGACTGTCTATAGACAAAAAAATAACTTAGTCTTCACCTGTACCATTGCGGGGGCGTGAGAGCGGGGTGACGTGGAACGACGCACAGGCCACTTGTCGCCCGCTCTCCGCACAATCCCCGCGTTGCCCCGCCCGCCCGCCCCCCTGCAACCACACAGGCAAAGACTCGGCTTATCTTATTTGTCTATACATTAAATTGCAAAGTTAGTCTGATTACTATATGTATGGGGAAAACACTTATTGTAATTTATTTTTTAAAGCATCACTAAGCAGAGATGCAGGCAGAAATAAAAAGTTTGTCAAATATAGGATTTGAAGGCCACTTTTGATATAGCTGGTGCATTTATTTTTCACTAATTTTCTAATTTTAGTTTTGGTGTGTTATCATCCGGTAGTACTACTCCGGTAGGAGTTATCTTCTCCGGTGCTTACGCGACTCTTTAAGCTCTCATACTCCACAAAAAGCTTCCCGTCAGCATGGAAGGTAGCTCATGTTCACCCTTTGCCTAAAAAGGGTGACCGCATTGAACTGGCCAACTACAGGCCAATAGCGATCACCATCCTCTCCAAGGTGATGGAGTGTGTCATAAACACACAGCTCCTTGGGTACGTATGTAGAGGATCTCCAGCTGATTAGCGACCATCAATATGGATATCGCCATAATCCCTCAGCTGGTGATCTTTTAGCGTATATAACACACCACTGGGCTGACCCCATTGAGAGTAAAGGCGAGGCTCTAGCTGTAGGCCTAGACATTGTGAAAGCAAATCCTTGCAGCTAGACCTTGCAAAATCCTATTCATCTTTTGGGATACCTAAAGAATTATGCGAATGGGTTGCCAGTTTCCTGACTGGACGGAGCATCAGAGTCGTTATCGATGGTAGCTGCTCCGACACCATGTTTATTAATGCTGATGTCCCGCAAGGCTCCATGCTATCCCCAACTCTGTTCCTTCTGCATATTAATGATGTGTTGCAAATTGGTGACATACATTGCCATGCAGATGACAGCACTGGGGATGCCTTATATAGGAGCCGCGCCAACATCCTTCGTAGTAGTAGGTGGAAGTAGAAGAGAGTCGCGTCAGCCTTGTGTTGAATTCGAAGACGCTTTAGATCGTGTAAGTAAGATGCAAATCTGTACATTCACTGCTAAAAAGCCCCTTTTGTTGTAGCACTCGCTCTCAGAGCATACCTCTTAAGATCTCAGAGAGTATCGGGATCCATGGTGTAGATATTTCCAACAAAGTTGAATTTAGGGGTCATCTGGAAAATAAAGCCAAAATGGCCTCTAAAATGCTCAGGTGTGTTGAACAGAGCAAAGCGATACTTCACCCCTGGGCAACTCCTAATGCTCTACAAAGTTCAGGTTAGTCTCCATATGGAGTACTGCTCACATCTCTGGGCCGGCGCACCGAAATATCAATTGGACCCATTTGACTCCATCCAATGACGAATTGTCGACGATCCCACTTTCAGCATTAGAACCTTAGGCTTTACGGCTTAGAACCCCTCAGCATTCGTAGAGATGTTGCGTCTCTCTGTGTGTTCTACCGCTGCTCTGAAGTTCAATATAATTCCCACCTCGAATTTCTACAACCGCACCTCCCGTCACAGAAGTGCGGTCCATCCGCATTTCCTCGATACGGAGGGAGGTGTTGCGTACTGTTCGGTCCAAAAATCATTTTATACCGCGAACCCGTAGGCTTTGGAACGAACTGCCTCAAGAGGTTTCCTTTCCATTAAGCTTTGGGATTCTTAGAGAAAGCTGTGAATAGAATTTTGCAAGGTCGGCGGCGCACCCGCATAACCCTTGGTGTTGCAGGGGCAGGTTCCATGGGCGGCGGTAACACTTACCACCACGTGGGACCGCTTGCTTGTCCGCCTACTTCACTATAAAAAAAAAATCTGATAACTAATTACCAGAATAACAAACAATATAAGCCCAAAGTCGTGATTGCAACTGAATGTAGTAGTAATCTTTGTAATGTTTACTTATTAAATAATATAATACCATCCAACGACGTTCTGTTCGTATTGTCAACGATCCCACTCTCACGGGCAGTTTAGAACCCCTCAGCGTTCGGAGGGACGTTGCGTCTCTCTGTGTGTTCTACCGCTGCTCTGAAGAATTGTTCAATATGATTCCCACCTCGGGTTTCTACAACCGCACCTCCCGTCACAGAAGTGCGGTCCATCCGCATTTCCTAGATACGGAGGTGTCGCGTACTGTTCAGTTCAAAAATTATTTTATATCGCGAACCCGTAGGCTGTGGAACGAACTACCTCAAGAGGTCTTCCCATTAAACTACGACATCCTATTCACCTAAATCCTATTCACAGCTCTCTTGAAGAACCCCTCAAGAGAGCTGTGAATAGGATTTTGCAAGGTCGGCGGCGCGCCCGCATACCCCCTGGTGTTGCAGGTGTCCATGGGCGGCGGTAACGCGGTAAGTGTTACCGCCGCCCATGGACACCTGGACACCATCACGTGAGACCGCTTGCTCGTCCGCCCTCTTCTCTATAAAAAAAAGAAAAAAAAAAGTTTTTTGTCCTCCTATCCTGTATCTTACTGCTGAACAGACACTTCATCTTTTATCCACTTATTTCTGTCCTCTGTAATGCTTTAACGTGTTTAATTGACCATCTCATTAATTTTCTCTCCTTAATTTACTTTAACCTCCTATGGTTTAAGTGAGGCCCGTGCCTTGAAGTATGGTGTTATGGGCTGATACCGATCTCATTAATTTACTAAAAAAATTACATTTTCAGAGCCCCACATCTTATTGTTCCGACGAAAGAAGACTATACAGGGCAGAAAATGAAGGAAGTGTGTGAGGGTTGTGAGTTGCATGTACAGTCATCTTTTTAGTTGTAAATTGTTTAATTTTTAGTCCATGACAAACTACCATATATAATAGGAAAGTAATGAAAGAAACCACAATGTTTTGACGAAAACTTACCGCTTCCAAAGTTAGCATGGAAAATAAATATTGTTTACTTTCTTTTACTACCCACTACAACTGTAAAAAAATGCTAATAATGGTAATTGACATAGAATTTCTGATTTTAAACATAAGGTATAGTCATTGACTTATTAACTCTAAATGGGCATCGGGTCCGCGCTCAAGCGTCTCAACTAGTCGGTCTTCATTCGCCGAGCAACCGACGACAAATCTATAATGCCGTATTGTGGTGAAAATTGTATATATTACGCACCAAAAGTGAAAAATAGGATGGAATATTATATTTTCAGTATGTTTGATTGTTATTTATCCTATCAAATTATTTATTTTACCTCCGAACACGTCATTTCATTTTAAATTATTTATTTGTTTGTTCTTGTTCCACACGCACTTGTAAGATTACGCGTAATTAGTCAGAAAGAGACCGACGCGTTTTTCATCGCCTCAGAGGTCCATCCAATCTTGCTGGACAAAATTTCTCAAAAGAAATAGAGTCCCATCGAATTTATTATTTTTTAAAAACTTTCAACTTATTACAATCAATTGAAATGTTTGATATTACATATCGTTATTATTGACCAATAGTTGTTATTATATAATAAGTTAATCATATTTTTTCAAAAGTGCATAGATATTATGGCATATGCATAGGTATTTTAGTTTGTAAAACAAAATGTCATCAACTCATCACTCATTTATATATCATTGAGTCATTGATTTCATTACTTAAGCTCATCAATCTTTATAGCCTTGAAATTTATTTGATTTGTTTTTGCAAACTAAATCGAAGTTGATTATGGTACCTTATCTTTCGTTTTATACAGATTATTTTGTACCCGACCCATCGTCTATAGGATACTAGGTCAATGTGTATAGATGTTTTATTAATATATTTTTAATAACTGCATGTTTTTTTTAATAACTTACTACTACTATTAATTGCCAGACTAAAAAATATTGTATTTGTAGTGGACTGTGGATCTTCATTCGATAATTTATTTTTCCTAACTTATTTTAAGTAAGGGATGTCTAAACAACATATTTTAATGTTTTATGACAAAACAAATTAGTAAGTTGCTTTTGATTGAACCCCTCAAAATAGATGTACAAATAAAAAATCGTTATAATTCTAATTTTAACAATGATATTTTAATCTAGTATAATGTTTTAATTATTCTTGACTTTTATTTACTGTCTGATGTAAAAACAAATGAATGTTTTACCTAATGCATTTAAAAACTTGTACCGACAGGTCCATAATAATAACAAGAGTCAAAAAAATATTTTTAATAATTTTATAGTTTTTAGCCATTACAGAAAAGATTGCAACAAAAACATATAGCATTATTAAATAAAGAATTCATGCATGCATTTATCGTTTGTGCTTCTGTGGACATTCCTCTGGATTTGGATTGGTTTTATTTGAAAGTGATTCAAATAGTTGAAGCCAACCATTTGGAGATTAGATTAGATGAAGCCTTTTTCACCTTTGAGGTTTTATATAGGGAACTCATGCTTCTGTAATAATTGGGTTTTGTGACATTTTACTATAATAGTAATTTAATCTAATAATAATATTAACTGTAAATATAGTGTAAATTAATCAGTCTTAATCAATTTGAATTCCTATAGCCAGTATTTTTTTCAATTGAATGAATAATTGAATATAAATTTTGTTTGTTATAACTTATAACATTCGCTTCATGGAACAAATAAATTATTTTGGTGCTATACTGTTGTTTTTATTACCTCATACTGGTTATTACCAACCCTTTTAATAGAACTAAAAGCTGAAAAGTATACATAATTCACCACAGAGATATCCACCTAAGTTACAGGATTAATCTCAGCAAATTGAAGCATCAATCTCTATTCATCTAAAGCAGGGTGTCTCAAAGTGGGGTACGCGTACCCCTAGGGGCACATCATCTGGTCGTAAGGGTTACGCGGCAAGATTTACGTTATGGCGGCTGGCTGGGTGGCAAGTGTGTGCAACACGCGCGGTAGCACGACAGCAGGAATATCCGGAACTTTTACACAAAGCGGTGAATTTCCTTTCACCCTTCGCGACAACATATTTATGTGAGAGTGAGTTTTCACACCTGGTCATGATAAAAACGAAATATAGAAATCGACTTGATGCTGAATCAGAATTACGATTAAAACTGACTAAAATTGCCTCTCAAATTGACACAATTTTCCAGAAGAAACAAGCCCATCCATCACATTAATTAAAAACATTCCTCTTTTGTCTGCACTGTACTATTATTATTAAAATAAAAAACCATATTTTTCTATATCTAGTTTTCTTATTTTCTTTTTATAAAAGGGTATGCAATCTTCAGGGAAATTTAATAGGGGTACGTGAGGCTATAAGTTTGAGAAACCCTGATCTAAAGGATATACAGGGCCCTGGTGCGTCAAAAGCTTACCAAAGCTTAAAGTCATAAATTCCACTCATGTTATTGTTCATTGATATGAAAAGTTTGCAAAATTGTTTTATACATTTTGTATACAAATAGGTACAAAGTTCAAAAAGTATTAATATTTTTACGTAATGTATTAAAATTATGTACGAAAAATATATCATAAAGTTGAACTGTGAAAGTTCACACATTTAAAAACGGTGGTTTTACTTTTGGAACTTATTTTCTTCTCTCAGGAGAGTTATTTTTAAACATTATTGTGTAGAAAAACAGTTGATTAGATATGATAATCACATTTACATAATTGAAAAACTTACATTCAGGCTACTGCTTTCAACACACATAGTAAAAGCATCGAAAATAAATATTTCATACAATGCCCAAAATTAATTAGAACCTGGACAGACATTGTATTATCAGCTTGAAAATGACAAGCGTATTTCCTTTGAACTCCCTGATTATAGTTTTCTCCATTTGCTAATCTATTTCAATTAAGTATTGTTAAGCATGTAATTTTAAGGCCATCCATCCTTCAACCATTAAGACAATGTTGAGGGCCATGACCACTGATAAATTTGCTGGTTATGGTATTTTTTGTTTTGTTTCTTATATTAAAGATAAAATTCTACCTATTAGAATGGAATGTTAATATTGCTGACATTTGCAGTCAAACATGATTGTATGAGCTATCTTGGTGACAGGATTATGGAATAAAGATACAGAAAATATTAATACATTATTTATTCCTTTTCTTCTTAGCATTTGGGGACAAAGAAGGCTTGCTAGTTTCTGGCTGAGAAAAATCCAAAGATTCTATTTTTATTTCATCATTATTTACAGTCTCGAGTAAATCTAGTCCTTGAAGCTGCTCCTGCTCCAAACTGTGCAACATTTGGAAACCGGGTTCTAAGGAAGGTGTGAATGCACCGTCTAAAGCTGCAGGAAAGTGTAATTCTGGTACTTCTTCAAGTTTCAATTCAGGAGCAATATCACCGACTGCCAGAGCCTCACACTGAGCCTTCAAATCCTCACATCTCTTCTTAATTTTACCATGATACTGTACTACACGAGTCTGATAATAATCGTGCAAATTCCCTATATTCAAATCAGCAAGCACTTTTGATACAATGTCAGGGAAACCTGATTTCTGACCACTTGCTTCTCTGTCAGTCACAATTCTCATTAATTTGCACATGTTTGTCATGAAGTGATCGAGACCATCTGCTACGCCGGTGAGGACCGTATTAGTGCACGCCGACACGCCGATTTGTCCCAAAGTTATTGCGGCACATTGACGCAGGGCACGCTGATGACTTTCGGGTGTAAATGGCAGTATAACTGGTCCTTTTCCTAGAGCGAAATCACAATACTCTTTCGGCATGAAGTTGATTGGTGGCTCAGCTACGTGTTCTAAATTCAAAGGCGGTCCCGGCGGCATTGGTGGTAAACTCATAGCGTCCAATCTCGCACCATCGAACACTGCGTTTTCCGTCTGTTCAAGAATAGCCGAGAGTTGCCGTGCGTATGTATGCAGCTGTATGGTGTGCGTGATTAAATTCGGCGTTGGTAATTCAATTGGTAAAGATTTTACAGTTATGGGTATTTCAGGGATGTTTTGCATGCCCAGTTCAATGATTGGGTTGAAGTTTACATTTTGAAGGACTGTTTCGTCGTGTTCTTCCTCTTCGAATTCACCCCAAAGCTTCCTCATCGCCATAATAGTCTAACGTGGCTATTATAAATTTTTAGAGAAATCAATTATATAAAAAGCGCGCAAAACAAAGCAACATATGATTCACGAGTATTTTGACAAAAAAATATAAACAGTCATATTTGACATTAATACTTTATTTTAATTTTAAAGGCATAGATACAAAGTCTTTAAGGATAATAATTGATTTCGAGACACTAAATTGTGAAAAATTAATTAAGTATTTATCATGTTTGTAAAAACCGCCCAAAACCGTGTCGAGTATGCAGAATGGATTCAGTAGCCTTGTCAAACTATAATAAAGTGTATAACTATTGTACCGGGGACTTTTTGGCTGGAATCCAAGAAGTAAAGTTAAGTTTTTGAATTTATTATTGAAAAAATATATTGTGTATTGCAAAATTTGTGGTTTAATAGTGATAGTTTAATAAACATCAAAGTATTAAGTGTTAGTGCATAATGTGTGTGATAATTAAATAAAAGCGTGGGACTACATTTTTTGTGTTCTTCCATCAAGAAAGCTGTGAATAGGATTTTGCAAGGTCAGCGGCGCGCCCGCATACCCCCTGGTGTTGCAGGTGTCCATGGGCGGCGGTAACACTTACCATCACATGGGACCGCTTGCTCGTCCGCCCTCTACTCTATAAAAAAAAAAATAATCCAAATCTGTCCTCAGTAAACCTACTGTCACTTTATTGAGCGACTCCTAACTTCGACGACATTGGATTGACTTACTTCGACGGGACTGGAAATTGACATTATACGCATTTGACTTTGAAATGGTTTAGTACGAAGAAAAACTTGACACTTTATAATAGAATGTGCTAATTGCACCATTACCATATATGTATAAAAATAATAAAAATTACCTGATTCAACATCGATAATGTTTTAATTTAATTGAACACTTGCACTCGAAGTTGCTTGAGATCACGCCCTGTGGGTATACGTTTTTAGAATTTTGGAAGAATAACTTGTAGTATGAGCGCACGACGCTTGTAAAATTAAATAAAACAATTAAATGGACAGTCGAACGTCAGGATAAAAAGTATTTTGCGGTGTTGAACGATAGATGGCGGTGCCAGTATGGATATTTGGATTTTGTGGCTTGTACATTCTAGTATTATCTAAAAGAAAAAAAAATAAATAGAAGTTTGGCAATTTGTACCTGAGCGGTGATAGTCTAGGGGTATCATCTATATTGGACTCACTTTCGTGTGATCGTGAGATCATTCCTCGACCCGTACCAGTGTGGCCCGTATCACGGCGGCAATGAAAGGAAAACAGCGTGAGGAAACTCACATACTCGAAGAAATGAAAAAAAATCTGGAGGTTATGTATGCACCAATCTGCACATGGCCCGCGTCGGCCTCGCGCCCGACCCTAAACCCCCCAGTGATTTACTAGGGGAGGCCTGTATCCTGCAGTGGCACTTTAAAGGCGGATACAATTTGTACTAACATTATTTACGTGAATAAAATGTACGCAACAGAACTTGCACGAAATAAATCTGTAAGCAAGATCTCTAGTTCCATATACAATGTTGTTATTTGTACTAGTGCGATATGTGAAATTCATTTAATTTTGCATGGATCCAAAATTGAATATGCATCGACGGATGTTGCACATAATTGTACATGGTTGTAACATACCGGTAGCGGCGCGGCGGTGAAGCCGCAACTATAATAATTATTTTAATCAATATTAATAGAGATGTGACGATCGTATATCAGACCAATTTAGAACGAGGCTGTCATCCGATATTTTATGCAACTATTTCATTGATTGCAATTAAACTTTAGGAATGTTATGTGTCACGGTTCACACGATAAAAAATTGATAATAACATAATAATTACTTAGGCAGAGTCTAGTTTTCTTAACCGCGAAACCATGCTGCTTTATGACATGCTTTCTTGAAGATTTGCTACCACACATAATTTTCCACGGTTCTCATTC
The DNA here is from genome assembly GCA_914767545.1 of Sesia apiformis. Classification (NCBI taxonomy): domain Eukaryota; kingdom Metazoa; phylum Arthropoda; class Insecta; order Lepidoptera; family Sesiidae; genus Sesia; species Sesia apiformis. The sequence goes on from OU611964.1 coordinate 4,297,158, forward strand.
CCCAGTTATTAACAGCGACTTTTTTTATGCTATATAAATCTTCCACTCTGCTACCAAGAGCGGTGATAGCTTAGTGATTCTCAATTCTTGTTTGTGAGATCGTAAATTAAATCCTCGTCCTGTGCCGCTGAGTTTCTACACCGTATTTCAGTCTTAAGTACGTTTTTTAAATTACGTTATTAAAAGGAAAACATCGTGAGGAAACCCGCTTCAACGAGAAATCTGGAGCAATTGTATCCACTAATGTGCATTGGGCTCGCGTGGTAGATTATGGTCCGAAACCACTACTTTACAAGTTATTAGTGATGTATATACTGTCCCAGGGCACAGGGTTGCACTGCAGGCAATGGGACGTTGTAGAGTGATATCGATACAGTGCTGTAAAAATGAGCATCGAGCACTTAAGCGCTAAGTCCCCGTCAATGAACTTTAAGAATACCTTATTATTCTTTACCATTATATACCATCAAACATTACGAAATTGGACCCTTAAGCTCACGAGTGCTTAACGCTCGAGTCTTAGAGGATCATTTGCGCTCACTCAGAGCTCCAGCATCGAGCGTTCAGCGCTCATTTTACTACACCATATCGTATCATGTCTGATATCAAGCAATCGTTCCTCACGAAATGTTTACTGTCGAATTTTGTAAAAGTTGAAAATGGCACGATAGAAATTTGTATCTAATGTACAAACAGAACATATAGGCACATATCAACACTAGTTGTACACTTGTCTTTCATAGAATTAGACACAAATAATACTCATATTAGGTATGCATAATATCGTATTATGTTTAGGAGAGTAGTGTTAGCCTAGGTATTCTGGACTCTCATTCGTGATGTCTTGAGTTCAAACCCTACCTTCGATCTACCACTGAAATATGGATTGAAAGTGTGTGTGTCGACCGCATTTTGAATAATATCCATCTCTTCCCGTAGGTGTCATAAAAGGCGACTATGGGTTAACAAAGCTGCTACTACAAACCCTGAGGAACTACATCACCTATACGCACTCCGCTGACCACGTTACCCCTCTCTCACGGAACATTGCCGTAAAATGTACGGCAATGCCCACTTTCTCCTATTCCTCAAATCTACGTACGTGTTTCGATAGTGAGTGAGATATGCCATTCCCAGTAATGACCATTCCCATCCTATCCTATTCCTCCTCATTTTCCCAACACTCTCTCCAAATCCATTCCTACATTTCCTTATGGCGGCGGACTCCGATGGGAGGGTGAGTGGTAGCAAGCCACGGACAGAGTCCTCTCACCGCAAGAATGTTTGCCGGTACCTCGTCCGTTTATCAGCAGGATGCACCACTGGCATATGAGGTTGGCTTGGGTCTCAAAAGATGGTGGTTGGGACCACTTACACCTCATACACCCCATACACCCCATACACCTACTCCCTCCAGTTAAAATGTTCCTCAGTGCTGAACATTTTCTCATCCGTAAATAATATTTGTCTGTAAGTTCCCTTTGCGTACCGCCGAGGAAGTTGTTTTGATTTGTCAACCTTATTTCTATTTTATTTGCACCGCTATTTATGGCCACACTAAGTAATCATATAGGATTGTGTTTGAAGAAAGGAAGCGGTAGGTAAATCTTGACGTAGACGCTCGTAGCTGATTTTTGTACATTTACGAAACCATTAAATGTACAATATCATATTTATCATATTTAAATTTCTATGTAATACTTATAATAAAAAATTATTTCAATGTATACATAAATTTGTCTTTGTACGGTCGTGTTTCAAACAAGATAAAATAAATATAATAACTTTCATGTTTCAAGTGCAGCAGTGACGTAGCATTGTCTACAAATATTCGTAGCGATATAGCTACGAAGGCTACAAACAATTGGCCTGCGACTTCGAATGTAGCGTTTATTTCTCCATTCTTTGAATGCAGTATACAAGTAAATTGCTGTACTTATCTCAACAAAAGGACGACATTTGTCGCTCTGTTTGTTTGGATTAATCTCGGAAACTACTAGTCTGTATTGATACCGTCTTCACTGTTACGTACAGGTGATACGTTACGGAAACATTTAACTTATTACTTTAATACATAGACGTGGATGACCACCCGTTCGGGTGTTTCCGGATTCGTAATATATCTACAGTATTTATGCTGAGATAATTTATTACTTTTTTTTTATCAAAAATGTCCAATAGCTTTGTAAATTCAGTCAACATTACTAATTTACAAATTTAAATATACATTGAAATAACTTTTTAGTAGAGATGCGCTGAGTACTCGTTTAGGTATAGTAATACCCAGTATGGGTAGTTGGCATATTCAACATATTTATTACTCGTAGGTACGCGACCGAATAACTCGGTTTAAGTGACGAGTACTCGGTTAAAATAATGTAGTGTAATAAAATTTGATTGTTAAGATGGAATCAAAATAAGCATATTTAATAAATAATGAGCAATCATTTCGGCTATGGCATTATGGATTTCTTTAGCACTCGACGTTATGTCCCACTTAGCAACCAATGTTTCCTGAAGGTACCGCTCGCGTTGAGGTAGGTACCGCTGGCTCACCGGCCTCACGTCGCGATCAATGTGTACGTATTTTCTCGCCCTAAACCTGTGTAAACTGAACCGAGTAATTTGGCCGAGTACTCGGTTCGGCAGACATACAACAGAGTAATATTCGGTACTCGGTTACTCGGTATAACTTGTACTCGGCGCATGTCTACTTTTTAGTATCTCAAAGGCCCTATGGACTTTCTTGGATTTTTTGGACAGTAAAGATGATGATTCCACATATTTTTTTTATTAATTGACATTCAAAGATTATTTTTTTACAACAAAAGAATTTAAAAAAAAAAGTTTCGAACGGTCGGTACGGAACATATCTGTATTTGAAAAGTAAACAATCTCGCGCGTTCACAGATCGCGACTCGCTTACTACGAGCGTAGGACGTGCGACTCGCGGCTTTCATTCAGGACATGAAACGTCGCCGGAAGCTGTCGCAAATCAATCGCCGCGCCTCCCGACCCTCACACCCCTCGCGTCAGGATCCGAGGATGTCCAGACTTATCACAACTCAATTCAGTTATACTCCGACCAGCAGGTGGAACGCACGTGTCTGTCACTCGCGTACTCACGCACGCACGATCTCAGTGATGCGGTGTTTATCTCTCGAACATTGCTAAGTGCTACGTGCATACGACTTTCCCGGTATTATAGGATAAACGGTGAGTGGATTTTTGTGATGTTTATGTGATTCTAAGCCCATTTCTTTGTGATCACTACGCAGTTTAACCATCAACCATCACCTGTTGAACATGTCTCTGTGAGAAGTGAATTCAGATAGTAACAGAGTCTCTTATTCATGTTATTTAAAGCCAAAAGGAAATAATCAGCATTCTAGAGTTTTTGTTTTAGCATCGATAACAAAGACACCACTTACCATCACGTGCTGTTTAAACAAAACTTTATACCACGTCTTGGGTTATTTAGTTATTTATGACTTGGATTCTGCAGTCCATTTCGTTTTCCAGTAAAATACCCTACAGGTTTCTCGTTTATGTGAACAAAATAATCAAAACTCGATAAATCAATTTGCCGATGTCAATTTAATTACAAATCCTACGATGCTTGCTGAGTGGGGCCTGAATGCTGTATAATCCGAATGACTGGTTTAATTAAGCAAATCTCTATCAGAGGAAAGAATAATGTGGGAAAGATGAAAATTATATTTGAATTACCGTTGGATATCTAGAAAAATGACTTTTAGTTATAAGAGAAATATATGTAAGATATGTGATATCTGATGTGAAAAATGTTCCGGATTTGCGTTTCGGCTCTTTGTTCCAAGTTGGGTAACACCCTATGGATAATTGCAACACGAGCTTGTGTTTTATTTTACGTACGTTTATTTTACGTATCACAGAGAATTGTTTTTCATATAGCTGAGCGTTTCTTTAAAAAAGTAATGTTCCCATTTTGTTTTACACTAGATATGAGCTTTACATAAAATAATACCAATTATTATATTAATACTTAAATTCAGTCCAATACTTATGAAAACACAGCTGATAAATAATATGTGAAGCTTTGGTTACACTTGTTTCGTTTTACGTGAATCTGTTAATTTCGGACGATTATTTCAGAACATTAGTTCTCTCACTTAGAAATTAATTAAATAAGCAATCGTCGCACCCGACGCCTTAAATTATCACCGCTATAGCATGACTAACATTAGAGCGGTGATAGTCTAAATATATCTATTTTCGACTCACAATCCTGAGCTCGTGAGTTTGAAAGATCCGGCCTATTGAGATCGGCCTAGTATACAATTGGGTTTCTATTGAAGTACGGATTTCATTATCATCACTAACTTTATGGTAAAAGATAACATCAGAATTAGGACATGTATAATATTTATTTACTTATCTATTTTAAACAGGTGTCAACATGTATGTTTACCTTTTTTTCATTTTACTCGACGACGTTTAGACCGTGTAAGACCCGTTTAATAAAATAAAATCAATAGATAACACTACACTCAATGGCTCACACTAGAATTACCTGTGTCGTGGGCCCAGAGACACATACAAAGACAAACACACCACCCAGACTCGAACAAACATTTGTCTTTAAAAGTGGTTACAAACGATGTAATCATTTAATATGTGGGATAAACGCAATTCGCTTTGAGGCCAACCCATCTTTAAGTAGGAGGTGAGGGGGGGGTTTACTCTCAGTGACAGAACCGTAGATATAGATGGATAGATGATAGCACTAAGCTCTTACTTTTGCGCTGCGCGTCGTTGTTTCAAAACACAAAAATGTTTAAATGCTCTATAAGCAATTGTTATACATTAATTCGTCAAAGGCGATGAACCGAGTCATTGGAGATGTTTTGTTTCATCGGTGAGTGAATTCCTATCGCTAAAATTTTTATCGTGACTTAGTCGTAGATACAAAATAAGTGACACAGTTTCCATACAAATTCACGTACTTGCGTTATCTATGTCTACAGACATTACAATTATAGGCTGATTCCGATGTTCGCATAATATTCTCATCCATCGTAGTTTTGCCGAGTCATATCCACGACATCCTTTCGCGAGCTTGCCTTGGCGGCGACCGGAAGTGTTCGTTGTCGCAAATTGAGTTTGCTTCGGTTCGTTACGGCTAATACAATTTTCTGCCGCGACCCGCGAAAGCTTTAGCTTCCTGCACATCGCAATTGCAGAGATCTAATTAAATACACGTATCTGAGAGAAACACTTGTATTTACATACATGTATTATTACCAAGTAAGGGTCAATATCGTATTAATAAAAGCGTTTGTACACGCCCTGAAAATTAGACGGGTCTACGCCCGTATTTCATGTTGTTACTGCACATAAAGAACAGTTTCCCATTACTTAAAATGAACGTTTGTATACAACGTGGTCGGCGCTAGATATACTGGTAAGACAGAATATCGTTCGTTATTAGGTTCAAACATCTTATTGTGTAAATAGTAAGACCCGTGTAATTTTCTTAGCGTGTACAAGCGCCCTAAGAGTTCCTTATTGATTCATTTATGGTAATGTCCATTAATATAATTAATGTTAATGTAATAATTGAGTAGGCGTAATAAAATAAGTACTTTCATTTTTAAATAGTAGTAGTCTGGCAAATGAACGTTGAAATTGGAAAAGCGCAGCAAATTAAAAAAAAATGCTAATAGGTAATAAGTAGAAGAAATAATTTTGATATTTGAAATTAATACTAGACTAATGTTGTTATTCAATTTAAGTATCAAAATGGTTTTTGAATTATTTTTAATGATAGCTTATTATAATTTTTTGAATTTGCTGCTGTTTTACAGTTATTTTATTTTTCTTTATTAAAACAACGCGTTGATGTCTTTTAAAAGTAATACCTACTCAGATTTAAAGTTACTAATAATAGTTGAAGTAAGGTTACTTTAAAACACGAGTAAAACAATAAGAAAATCCTTTATAAGAACTAATTACGGTTACGGATATGCAACAGTATATAATAATTATGTGTATGTTCCGTTAGAGTCAGTGACAGACATACGATTTTACTAATCAATAAACAATGGGTTCAGTCAATTTATTTTGTCACATATTTCCAAATGATTTAATTTAGTAAAAAAATAGAAAATATGACTTTCCCGCAGCGTCGCGCCATGTCGCGCTAAATGTATTTTCTTTAATAATTCGGCAATTAAGTAGTGCATATTTAGAAAACTGTTAGTACCTACTAATAAAACGTATAGGCTGTGTGGTATAAACGACACCACAATATAATTTAAGTAATATCTACATATCCGCAATATTATCCCGGGGACGTTTATAGATTTGTATGTTATGTTTAATGTAAATACTTAATTCCAGTTTTAATTAGTTAAAATAGGAATGCAATTGATAATTTTCTTTCATAATATTCATTCGTATTATAGGGTAATAGAAGGAAAAAGTAATAAATAAGTAAATATGTTTAACTTTCAATTTACTCAACGTTTTGGCTAGGTTTCGGTAACCGTGGTCGCGAGCTGAATGGAGAAGGCGGATATTCCACACCGTTAATAAATAAATATGTACGGATAAATGCGAACTTTCAAAAGTTATAAATAAAAAAGATTCGTAGCTTGGCATGGCAAATGAAGAAACAAGAGGTCACAACAAGAGGAAGGTGTCTATAAACAACTTATAGAAGTGACAGACAGACCTTAAAATAGTGTGTAAAATGTGTTCTGAGCGCTCGACCGTTTGAGCGATAAGTCAGAGCTAACGAACTTTAAGCGTTTTGGACTTGAACTTATAACTTCAAGTACCCTGGTTTGACAACTGTTTGATGGTATTAAAATACCCTCAAACGTTAAAAACTTGGATTGTTAAACGCTCATAAGCGTTTAACGCTCACTAATACAATAGCGTAAGCCTAATCTTAAGATGTGTGAAGTGAACAAGTAATAAATGTAACTTAGAGATTATTATATAATACTATCCTAAATGCTTGATTTTCAGTCCCGATAGCCTTCCTCGATCACGTTGAGTAGAGAGCAAACAGGAAAATGTTTCCTTAATAATATCCCGTAGGTTCGAATTGGTGCGCCCATAGTAACTGTGAAATGTTTACTTGGCGTAAGTACTTAATTGTCACTTAGTGTCGCTACATTTGCGTTTATTATTTTTTAATATATCTTTAATTGTAAAATCTTTCGTATATATTATTACTAGCGACCCTCCCTCGCTTCGCTTCAGTTTGTAAGTTTTTTTTCAATTTATTCAAAATTTCAAAATAAAATATAGCCTATATTAGACACGGATAATGTAGCTTCCTATTTGTGAAAGAATTTTTGAAATCAGTTCAAAAGTTCCAGAGATTACCCCCAACATACCTACAAACACACAATTTTACCTCTTTATTATATTAGTATAGATTTTATTGTTTCTTTATACGTTCTAGATATTTACAATGTGAACAATATTTGGTTTGTCTATAGAGAATAATCTCAATTATGATATCTTGCTGCGATATACGATATCCGGGTGCGACAGGCAGTCAAGCGAAGAGCGGCCAAGGAATAGAGCCCGGGCAATTTCCGGGGAAATCTAACAGAGACTTGTGAAGTTGATTGACCAGTCATCTGGACTAATAAACGATGAGTTGTAGGATTGTAATTACTATTTCCGATAATTTGAGGTGTAATATTAATTTTTAAATCATTCGGTAAGCATAATAATTATTTTAAGACGCCACTCACAATATCTTAGCAGAACGTCGCGCGACGGAAAAACACTAATAACTGATTTTGAAAAATAATGTCAGCTTTAAATTTAAATTAATTTGAATTTGGAATTCCAAGCCAAACGTAAGATAACTAAGTTCAAAGTGGCTACTATGACCAAAAGGCAATTTCATATGAAAACATTGGCCATCGGCTAATCGTGTCATCCACGTCTATGCAATAAAGTAAGAAAGTATCTCGTAATAAAGTATGCAATTAGAGGTACGGTAATTCATAGAGGTCGATGACGCGTTCGCGTGTTTCCGGATTAGATGATGGTTAATGTACCTACATAGAACTTATTATTTAGAGAAATTAACATCGATATTCCACACTTAACATTAATATTTCGTTAATATAATATAGTGACGCATTGCTCTGGAATGAATGCGAGATGATAATCTCCGTCAGCAGGTTGGTGACTGCGCGTACCGGTTCGGAGCTAACAACGATACGCCGTTCGACAAACATGACAGCAATGGTAACTTCGAAACAGTTATTAAAGATGAAACTTTAAGCCTAAGACTCTTCTTAGATGCACTATTTCCAAACCTCAATAATAACCGTAACCAGCCCTTTAAATTTCCTTTGTCGTGCGTAAATCTAACACTACAGTCTACGAGTATAAACAGTGCTGAAGATTCCCACGTGACAAGCTCTGCTTGGTGTGAGGATCATAGTTAATTGTATAGCAATGAAAACAGACAATGTACATACTCGTATTATACACTAAAGTATCTATCTATTCGTGTTCGAATTTGAAATGGTCTACTTCTGTAATTTATATCTATTCACAATAATATCCACTGATGAACATGGGCCTTATCAAGCACATTGCCTTGTGTATGAAGGATGTATAACTCCTAAAACGCCGGGCTAACCAAGCGGGTTGACGAGTCTTATTTTTTTTAGGTGGTGTATTTCTTCAGGGCACATTCGTATCCCTTAATCCCCTTTTACGGGAAGACTCATGGGTCTTCCCCACGGGAAGAGATAGGGTGGTGCTATATTAAAGTCAGCAGGTACCACATGGCCTTGCCTGACATACTTGACCTTAAGCAATGACTATTTTGTGGTTATAAAGTGATTTAGTGATAGTTGAACTTCAGTTCTAAGATGTTCAATCAACCATATTAAAAGGTGATAGCTATTTTACGCGCCTAGTTTGGTCGCATTCGCATTGCTTGGCTAGTATTATTGATCGGGGAGAAAGTTTTTTTGTATTTTCTATAGAAATTCAAGACAAAATTTTATAAAGTTTAATTATATTTACTTATAATAAATATGTGATGTTTTGTTCGATAACTTGTTGTTATCTTGTAGATAGTGTCATGATCCCATGTAGAAATTCTGGGATTTTTGGTCAAAAACTTGCGACATGTAGTTTTGACAGTCCTCTCTTGATATCAACCTTACGCTACTTAAAGAATTCTAAAGTGACCGAAACAGGTGGAAATCTGAGGGTCAGGGCTATACGGTGGATGTATCAACACTTCCCAACCAAGGTCTCTCAATTTTTGCTGAGTGGCTAATGATGTGTGTGGTCTGGCGTTATCATGGTGACAGATCACACTGTTTCTGTTTATCAGCTCAGGCCGTTTTGTCTCAATTGCTTGCTTTAATCTCATCAATTGCTGGCAGTAGAGGTCAGAATCAATAGTTTCCCCCGGCAGCAAAAGCTCATAATGAACGATACCTTTCCAATCCCACCATACACACAATACGACCTTGTTTCGCGGTAAGTCGGGTTTTGCCACTGTTTGTGCAGCCTGTCCATATTTTGACCACGATCTCTTTCGGGAGTTCTTGTCGTAAGTGATCCACTTCTCGTCACCAGTGATCAATCGTTTCAAAAATGGTTCGGTTTCGTTTCGTTTTAACAGAAAATCACAAATGGAAACACGGTTCATGAGGTTTCTTTCCGTAAGATCACGTGGCACCCAAATATCGAACTTTTTCTGGCACTCAGACTTTTTCCAGTGACTTAAAACCGTTTTGTGATCAACATACTCAGTCCTCAGAAATGTCATAACTACTGATGTGTTGACCTTGCTCGACTTTTTCACAGATGACATTGACTTTATCTGCAACTGGGCGACCAGAGCGAGCTCCATCTTTCACGTTAAAATTGCCATACTGAAAACGCTTGAACCAACTTCGTACTATTACCGATACCGCATTAGATCCATAAACAGCACAATTTTTTGGGGGGCTTGTGTCGCATTTTTGCCTTTTTTGTAATAAAATTTCAAAATGTAACGAATTTCTTCGTTATTTCCACTCATTTTCACAGACTGGAAAACAATGGAAAAATGGCGGAAAATAGTTTTTTTTCTAATATTTTTTTTAGAATGTCAACTTTTAATAGTATTACAACCAGCCAGGTACAAATAGTACAACCAAAGATATTTAATTACGACTTCATAGGTAAAAAATACGAAATTACTTTCTCCCCGACCTATTATTTAATAAATAACAACAATGGTTCGTATTAATCAATTACCGTTCAATTGATGAAAGGTTTTAATACTATACTTACACCACCAAGCTCGAGAAATTCTAAAAACATCCTAAAGAAGTTTGGTGAAGAAAGAAAAGATTGTAAATGTCAATCAATTTTATGTAATATAGCCTGGAACTCGAGACATACTATTTTAATCAATTACGTTTAATTACGCCCGGAACTAATTACTTATAGTAGATTTATTAAAAAGATATTATCTAAAATTCCTGCAGCTAAATAATACTAGCTAATACAATAGTAATATCATTTATCAAATTAAGTCAAAAATCAGATGCATCATGAAATTCGCGCGCAAAATACTAGAGTTGAAGTTGAGACTGGATAAGCACGGCAAATTTAAAAAAAATAAAAAATAGTTAAAAAATAATTTTGATACTCAAACTCAATGTTGAGCTAATTTTATGATTAAATTCAAGTGTCAAAATTATGTCCAATTAATTTTGTATTTTCTTTTAACCTATTATTTTTTTAGCTTGCGGTGCTGTTCTTAACTTGTCTTCACTTTAATTTCTCAGAAAATTCACTTGATTGCGTTAAACTACAATCTGCTACAGATATACGTACCTAATATATTGCCTAATATATCCATATATTTAGACAGAGAAGGAAATAAAGACATTATAATTATTCATAGTCACAATACAACAATTAAGTACACATATAAAATTAAAACATTAAATTAAATGTAGTTATTTATATATCTGAAGTAGGTTTATTGCTAAGGCTGGTTGGAAGCTCATTCAGCGCAGTCACGAGACACATGAAGAGCAGATCTCTATATCTATTCACTTTCTGAAATTTCTGTGTTGTTATGTGATTAAACATATATGTTTGTATTTTCCTTTGTAACTGTAGCGTCCTGTAACTGTGTTCTTTATTAACATTGTATGTCGTATCTATCTATTGTATGTCGCGACAATAAAATAGAGCTGACTCAGCAAACACTGCAGATAATTTGCATAAGATATTTTATATTTACACATTTTATACATAAACTTAAATTTTACTCAAAAAATTTATTACGCATAATCTTGCTCCACATATCACACGTTGAATCGCAGTTCCATTCATACGTGATTAACACCCCAAGAGGGATACCGAAGCTGTCGACCGCCGTAATCCCGCGATATAGGTCGACGACAATCTCATATCTATGTCGAATTTCATCTGCGGTTTTTTGTTCAGGAAGTGGGACAAGGGAGGATTAGCTCTTGTACCTGCGCGATTAGGTACGCTTTTTCATATTGACACGTCCGCGTTCGACTGTCGTGTACGAGTTGGGAGCGACTCTGATGCGGGTGGGCGGGTCAAATCATAGACTATTATGAGGTCTATTGGGTCGTAGGCCTAGATTAACAAGACTACCGTACATATAGTTTTGACCAATTGAGATTTCAAACAAATAAGTGCCTTTCTTCATTATATAGGTGATTACTTGAGGCCAACCGTAATTAAATAGATGCTTTTTTTGAAGCGGTGCCCGAGACGGGCGGCTAGCCTACTGATGGTCACCGCCAATCGTACTGCTATGGTCACCGGCGTCCATGGATACTTGTAACATCACGGACGACGCAGGTATCCGCCGACCTGGTAGAATGCTATTTACTATTTTTTTTATCTATAGAACAGATGGCAGACGAGCAGGCGGGCCACATGATGGTCGTGATGGTCACCGCCACCCATGGACACCTGCAACACCAGAGCCCCCTAGTGCGGGTACGCGTCGAGCTTGTAGAATTCTCTTCACAGGTCTCTTGAAGAGCCCCATATCGTAACGTAACGGAAATACCTCAGCTGGCAGTTCACTCCACACTTTCGGGTTCGCCGTATAAAGTGTCTTTTAGACCGCACAGTACGCAGCCACTGTATGCCAAGGAAGTGCGGATGACCCACACGACGATGACGAGCGGTGCGATTGTAAAAACTTGGAGTTGGCATCAAATTGAACAGCTCTTCAGAACATTTCCCATTATAAAGGCGGTAGAAAACGCAGAGAGGCGCCACATTTTCACGGATGCTGAGCGATTCTAAACCACGTGTGAGAATGGGATCGTAGACAATTCGGATAACACGTCGTTGGACGGAGTCAAAGGGGAGCTGGTACTGCGGTGCATCAGCTCAGAGGTGTGTGTTGAAGAGCTTTATGTCGTGGCTTTAGTAAAATTTTAGTTTATATTTTAATCCACGACTTGCCCGATCACTGCTGATATACGAGAACTAATTTTAACCAAGAATTTTGTAATAATTACGGTAATGCTTATTACTTTTGTTTCGATATTATTATTTATATTTTATTACAATATAAAATTTATTATATTTTTATGCAATATCCGTATTGAAACACATCAAAGATATAATAGTCGTGATTGAAACGGGATTACGAGATAGGACACATCTGAATCTTTTTCTATCAAATTGCATCTATTTAACTGTATATACCTAAATGTGAATTCGCCCCTGTACCAACCTAGAACTACAAAAGAATGCTTGTGAAAATGCTTCTATTCTACAAATATTTGTTGCATTGATAGGGGCTGGAGTGAACTTTGACCAATATTTCTTTCTTGACTTGTTGTTTTGACTATTATTTTTGTTATGTTTTATTTATTTGATAAATTATAATTATCATTAATTATAATCTAATTAATGATATTATCCTTGAATTATAATGTAATTAATTATATTATCATTCAATTATAATCTAGTAATGACATTGTTTATGAATTCCTTTTAATAACTGTATTATTAATATAATTTGACCAATATGTTAATAAAAAATAACAATAAATTTTTAATGCTATAAGTAACTATTGTTAATGGGGTGTAACTAATTAACTGTCTACCATACTCGTACTTTAATTTTCGCTCTTCGGATGATTTATTACTCATAGATGCTAAATGGTACCTCTTTTTCTAGATCACTACAAATTGAGTCATTCATATTATTTGGTGGTCGAAACATTGCACAATTTTAATACAATTGCGAAGGTTTTAATGCAATTGCAATAATAATTAATCAAATAAATAATTCAGTAAGACATTACATAAGTATTTGTTGACAATTACCTATGTAACGACACAAAGGGGTTTCGGGTTGAAGTCCACCACGTAGAACATCTGTAGATATTACATATGCATTGTGGATTATGGCCCGGAATCCCCCAGTGATTTACTCCCAGTGGTTGCCCTGTAGTGGGACGTTATAGACTGATATCATCAACACATGTTCAAGTTTTTTTTTTCAGAAATATGATCATTATACAGTATGTAACTAGTCTGGCCATAAATACTGTTACATAAAAACTTTTCTTTTTTTGAACTTTTTAATTATTTTGAATTTGGAACGCGTTTATTATTTTTAAAAGTTCTTTCGATTTCGCGCCATTTCACGTTCATTTTCATTATCAAATTACAATATGGAATGGGGTGTTAAAGAAAATAGGATTGCGGTGATCGCCTTGCACAAAGTGGGTATGGAGCCGTCGGTCATATTCCAGACACTTCAAAAGCTTGGTATCAGCCGTATGTTCGTATATCGTACTATCAACAGATACAACAACACTTCCTCTGTCGAAGACCATAAAAGATCGGGGCGGCCGCGTGCTGTTAGAACTACAAAGGCTGTTAATGCTGTTAAAGCCAGAATTCGTCGAAATCCCATTAGGAAGCAAAAAATCTTATCGCGAGAAATGAAGATTCCCGCTAGAACTCTGTCGCGTATTATAAAACAAGACCTGAAGCTCGGTGCTTATCGTCGATATACAGGACATGCCCTAAATCAATCTTTACAAAGAGAGTGGATCGATCAAAACGCCTTCTGTCGCGATACGCAGGTGAAGGGCACAGAAATATCCTCTTTACCGATGAAAAAATTTTCACGATTGAAGAGCACTACAATAAGCAAAATGATAAAGTGTACGCTCACAGTTCTAAAGAAGCTGCTCAAGTGGTCGGAAAGGTACAACGTGGTCATCATCCTGCGTCAGTGATTGGTTGGTGGGGCGTGTCTTATCAAGGCGTCACAAAGCTACAATTTTGTGAAAAAGGAGTGAAAACTTCAGCCAAAGTGTATCAAGAGACAGTCTTGGATCGTGTTGTTAAACCCCTCAGCAATACACTTTTTAAAAATGTACCGTGGACTTTCCAGCAGGACTCTGCACCTGGTCACAAGGCACGAACTACCCAAGCCTGGCTTGAAACCAACGTTCCGGACTTTATAAGAGCTGAAGACTGGCCCTCATCTAGCCCAGACCTCAACCCTTTAGACTACAAATTGTGGTCAGTTTTAGAGGACATGGCTTGCTCTAAACGACACGGCGACATTGAGTCTCTTAAAAAATCTCTGGAGCAAGCAGTGGCGAAATTTCCCATGGAAACAGTGCGTAAATTCATAGATTCGTGGCCAGACAGATTAAAGGCCTGTATAAAAGCCAAAGGTGGCCATTTTGAATAGAATATTGTTTTTATTTTTTGCTGAGACTTTAATATATATGTACATATAAGTTTTAGTAATATTACATTACTTCATTAAAAAAAAATGTATTTTCATTTGTAACAGAACTTATGGCCGGACTAGGATGTTCAATAGTTCGTTGTCTAAGCTACCCTGGCCGTAATTTAACTAAATTTTCATTATTTTCATTGTTACGTTATTGTTGTGTGGTACTTGACATGCAAATGTCCCTCTGTAGCCAGCGTAGCCAATAAGTACGAGTATATTGCGTGTGAGCGACAGAGGGGGTCCGCGGATTGATCGCGATACCACTAAATAAAGATTTCCGCGGCGACATCCGCGCGGGGGACCGCGTGGGTCCCACGTGCGCGCATGCCGATACTGCAGGCAAAATACCGAATACATGCTCTAATTTGTAGTTTATGGTGTCTCTATTTTCTTTCCGCACAGGTCATGTATTCCATAATGTATATATAATGTATTTAAATTAAAAAAGTACGGTTTTTATTTTTATTTGATTCTGTTTTAGTATTATATTTATATAATCATGCAAATTTATATATTTTACTAATAAATTCAATAGAAAATACAGTCGAATAGAAAAGTTAAGTTCCTTATCAAGGATCGATTAACCTTGTATTTAATCAATCAATAATTTAAAAAATCGATAAACTAGGCTATCGGTTAACAAAGTCTCATCACTGTGTTTTTTCAACTGTCAGCTGTTAGAGCTCATGCTATAATAACCGGAGTATAGAAACTCTTCCCAATTTGTCCTCCCACGGATGAGGATTATTGTACATTAAAAATAATATCCTTACTATGTATTTTAAATAAGGACAATTCTAAAAGAAACAGTTCTGTAAGGGGAAGAGTGCACGCTGCATTCGCACAACCGCTGGGCGCACTCGACTGACTACGTTACCCCTCTCTCACAGAAGACTACCTTGAAGTGTATTTAATTTCCTACTTTATCGTTTTTCCCCAAGGTACGTTCGTGTTTCAATGGTGAGTGAGATATGCCCATTCCATTCCACTGTAACCTATCCCTCCCCATTTTCCCAATCCTTTCTCCAATTAATTCCTTAATCTGCAAAGGTAGGCCGCGCATCCCGGAGCATGCCAACGATTGTCATTCTGGACTGATATTGGCGCGTATCGCTGATGTCTATGGACGACGGTATGCACTTAATATCAGGTGGACTGTACGCTCGCCTGCCGCCTTTTTCTATAAAAAAAACGCTATGTTATGTATTGTTGTCATTCTCTGCATATAGCCCCAGCATCGGCCTCGGCCTTTTTGAGCTTCTATGGCAAAACATCTCAACTTTGCTGTACTCAGTTTTTCATCAACTAATATTTACACCCTATATGTATTATGTTAGTAACTGCAACCAGCCCTTTTTTTCGTCCACTGCTGGACATGGGCCTCCTTTGTGCATGATGAACGTAAGACCTTAAAACGGCACGGGTGGCCCAACGGGTGGGCTATTCCACTATTTTAGAGGTGATATACTAGTTCCTCAGGGCTTGTGGTAGCGGCTTTAGTCGCCTTTTCTGACACCCACGGGCAGAGAGGGGGGGGGGGATGATCTAAAGTCGGCTGACACAATTCGGCCAATAAATAAAATAAACACTGTCTCTAACATTTTTGTCCGAATACCTACATATTTCGTTTAAGTAGATACTTGCTATATGTAACTACTAGCGACCCGACCTCGCTTCGCTTCGGTTTATAAGTTTTTTTTTTTTTCAATTTTCTTTTTCAAAATATTAATATAGCCTATATTAGACACGAATAATTTAACTTCCTATTTGTGAAAGAATTTTTGAAATCGGTTCAGTAGTTCCAGAGATTACCCCCAACATACCCACAAATAAATACACAATTTTACCTCTTTATTATATTAAGTATAGATAAAACAATCGTCCTTGATAATATACAAACATTTGAACGATTCTTGTCAGCATTATACAATGTTGCAGAACGACGATGTTGGTGAGCGTATAATAAATATCTAACGTTATCTACCGTCCGAGCGCAATGTTTCATCAAATTCCACCCCGACCTCTACACAGCGCTTTAAATTCGTCGTGGATTAGTTTATCGTTCTCTCCGGCTGCCAAGTGTGCAACTACTAATATTAACCTCTCGCGTCTCATACCATTCGACATGCCGGTACAACATTTCCATCGTCCAGTTGCTGTTCATCAGCGTTTATAATTTGATTTATACGGTCAACTGTTTTTCGGGAATGTTCGCAATGTTTTGTCAGGAATACCAACTACACCTTGAAACACCTTATCGTAAGTTTAAATCCCGGCCCGCACCGTTGATTTTATTTTGAGTCCAGGGAAAAATCTGAGGCATGAAAAATGTGTATACGTTACCGGCGAAGTCCGATTTCAGGATAAACTACTACTTTTTCCTAGGCCGAACCAGTTAGTCCGAAGCGTGTTAGAATCAACCAGTTTAGCCTGGGATAAACTAGTTTGTCCTGATAAGAAAATTGTAATTAAATAGTATATGAATTACATGAAACAAATTGTTATGTTGTAGGAAGGATTTTCGCGTTGCTTAAATAAAAATAAGCACGAGCTAAATCGTTTCTGGGTAGCAAAGTCTTCCGCGCAATAATCACATTAAATAGAATGGGTAAATAAATATTCGGACCAAGATGTTTAATTGTTTATGGAGAATAAAGAACAGCCTAAGCAATGTCAGTTTGTCCTGAAGTGTGAATTTTCTTATCAGTACAAACTAGTTTATGCCAGACAAAACTGGTTGACTCTAACACGCTTCGGATAAACTAGTTTATTCTAAAATCGAGTTTCCCGAGTAACATATTCAGCCATTCCCGCTGAGGCAGCAGCGTGAAGGAACATGGACCAGAACTACTCGTGGTTTACTACGGGACGCTTGTGCTGTGTCTAGGGTTGCCAGGCGCCCGTCTTTAGCTGGACATGTTTGGCTTTTTACAGTCGTGTCCGGCCAAATATTTACGTGTCCGACCTGTCCGGCTTTTGTTAGGCTTTTTGTCAAATATATTTCATAGGATATATTTTTTTATTTGTTTATAAAAACTTTTATTTTATTGTGTTTTGTTTTTTCTTCGATTTTATCTAGTCTCCAGAAGACTTTGTTCTTAATAAATACTTAATTAAAATACGTAACCAAGTTTTCTTTACTATAAAAGTTATGTCCAGCTTTTAAAAAGATATGTTCCGCTTTTAGGGCAAAAAGTCCGGCCTAATGATGCGCTGCGTCCGGCTTTTTGGGCAAAATGTCGGGTCTAATATAGCGCCGAGGCTGGCTTTTGTATTTTAGGGCCTGGCAACCCTAGCTGTGTCCTACAGTGGAACGTTGTTATCTGACAAATAATCGAATTGAATATTATTTGCTATTAATATAAACTGACATTAGTGTTGAATATTCAAAGAACGTTCCGACTGTCACCTCAGATGTATTGTACTTAAAACATCTGTCGCATCCACAAGTGGGGCGACTGCATCGTGTTGCAACTTAATTATGCTGCCAACATGTAAATGTACTTTATACAACTGTATAAAATAAATAATTAGTATTATCGGAAATGTTTAATATGTGTATTCAACAAATACATTCAGCCTTCAACACCTGTTACAAATATTCTATTTTTATGTAGAACCTGACCCTTTTTTATTATTCACAAGTTCTAGTCATCTCTTTTAATATTTATACTGGAATTTCAATTAGCTTATGAGACAAACCAATTACTTTTCAGGACGACTAAATCCGATTTTTATTTTTACAGCAATGGTTTTAATCTTAAATCTTTTAAACAATAGGCTTTTAAATAAAGATTTCACCAATTGACATTTACAATATCAATAAATTTCTTATTTATAACTATGATTTATATCTTTCTTCGCTTTTATCATTGCTTGTAATAGTACTTTATTTTCTTTTTACCCATGAATTATCAGGCAGAGATCGCCTCTAGTGATAAGCGCCCTTTGTGCATTTTATGTGTTTAAAATTCGGTTATCTAGTTTGTTTAAATCGAACTGTCTATTCTCAGACCGGTATATCTATATATTAAACATATAAAAAGTTCAATTCAATATTAGACATAGTCAATATTACAATCTGTTCAATTGGTTAAAGGCTTACACAGTTTATCTTATAAAAAATAATAAAAATCTCTTTTTCCCCAGAATAGTCGGAGTAATCCAAGATGCCGCTCCGGATCAGGCGGGAAAGATGCACCAGCTTCCTTCGGGAAAATCTGTTGACCATGCTGACGGTCATCGGTGTGGTCGCCGGGACCTTACTGGGCTGGGGACTTCGAGCCTCCGGAATCGAGTGGTCCCGACGAGACGTCATGTACTTCCAATACCCGGGCGAGCTGTTTTTGAGGATGTTAAAGAGTCTTATAGTGCCACTGCTGGTGTCTTCAATAGTATCAGCTATAGGGTCGCTGGATTTGAGCCTTTCTGGCAAGTGAGTTGATTCTGTGATTAATTATAATTTGGATGCTATGAAAGAAGTGTAAAAAGAAGCTAAATGTGGCGCCTAAAAAAATACCCGTTTTCTGTTAGTTTTAGAATAAAAGTGTTTATATAAAAGTTATCGAACCTATCGCACAAAATATAATTTGTATGTGTTACTGTACCAACATTGGAACCCTTCTCGCAAACGTTATTACTCATATAACGCCACTCATATGTATGTCTACTAAAATCTGCCATTATGCCCACAGAGTTGGTCTTCGCGCCATAATCTACTACATGACGACGACGATCTGTGCCGTGATTCTGGGCATTGCGCTCGTCACCACCATCAAGCCGGGCAAGGATCCCGAAGCATACGAACAGCCAAACGCGACCAAAGTTATCACCAAGGACACACTCACTTCGGACACCTTATTGGATTTGATAAGGTATGCTCTACCTATACGGGATCTTTTTGTTTATTTGGTTAGCCAATTTTTTGGTTTGCAGTTAGCGGTTTTTGATTTCAAGTTTTTCTCCAATATATCCAACGTTGGAAATTTTCACGATAAAAAATTAAATAAGTTAAAAGTCAGATAAAATATTAGTTTCTATAACAAAAAATATTGCCCTTGATAAAATAAAAGTTCAAATACGTAGTTAGTTATAAGAGATTTTGTTTATTAAATGTAATGTGACTATAAAATAATCTGTAATTACAATTTAAAAATCTTTGGTTGAATAGAAGGGAGAATAGTCGACTGCTTTAGTAAATTATATTAAAAAACTAAAACTATGTATAAAAAACTAATATTAAACTAAACTAATTACACAAAATTAAAACGAGTTAAAATGTAGGAATAAATTTAACAAATAGGAATAAATTTAAAAACCTGAACGCTATCGACAACCCTAGCCAGACACCCTCCAAACTAGGACAAATTCAGGGAAATCCTGACGGATGACAGCCCTAACTAAAGGGCGTCTCAACTTGCGAATTGTAACTGTAAAATTTTCTCCATTTTTGTAATGGGGTTTTATTAGTAGTAAACGTTTAGTAAAAATGACAATGTTTCAATTAACAAAGTACCAGATATGGCAGACAGAACAGTTAACAATCGCAAATGGCGCGTCAATCGAACTTCAAGTTCTTGTTAAAGACGAGCTTTTACCTTATCCTCTTTATCATACATGCTTAATTTTAATTATAAATTAATTTTTATTGCCACTTTCTAGCCAGTTGAAAGTTCTACTCATATTTTTTTATAAAAGGAAACAGCATTTTAAGAAGTTTTCTACTACAATGTTGTTTTTAAACAACTTTTCTGTATCTTTGCCACCAATTTATCGGCCCTGTATAAAACCTATCGAAATAAAAAAAAATACTGTTTACTAACTGGCAAGTACATATTAATATGCATTGTTTTGATTCTGTATTAGATACTGTGTAATCGAATTAAAGATACTGTGTAATAAGTGCTGACAATAAATGACGTTTAGTCATAACATCAAACAGGCTAGCTTACTTGACATTATTACAACGCCACAACCACAAGCCCAAAGGAAAAACACCACCTTTAAAAGAGTGGACTCGCCAACCCGCTTGACTAGCGTGGCGTTTTATGGCCCCATACATCGGTCTTGCACAAGACAATATGCATGAGGCCCGTGTCCAGCAAAGGACGAAAAAAGGGGCTGATTACGATTACATTAAGCTTTACGTGAAATGAGAGTAGTCCCTCTGAATCAGGGGCCTTATCGCCTAAGGCCCCCGCTCCGTGCCAGTTCGCAGTTGTATCCTTGCAATTGACTGATGTGTACGATTATGTAGTTCAACTATCCTTATGATTAAATTGACTGAGTGCCCTACATCGTCATGCGATTGCATTCCTTCGAATGAATCAACTGACCTTTGACACTTCTCTATGTTTCAATTTATTTATCTAAAGAAAGGGTTATAAAACATTTTTACATAGACATTAGTTATACTTAATTACATGAATTACATTATACTTAATTACATATAGTAAGTATTTAATTAAATTCAACTGCGTACGTGCACCGGCAGTTGAATTTAAGTCATCTTCGCTATTGCTTGTACTATTTATCGTATTTATTAGTTTATTTATGTGAGAATTATTTATGTGAGTTTATTTATGTTTATGTATAGTTTATTCGTGAGAAAAACAATAATTAAATTTCATATACGAGTACTTGCAGTATAGAAATTACACATATCTTAGGTAGTAGTATCAGGATATAATATACATAGGTACAACTCGGTACAAGCTATAATAATCAAAGGTACAAGAATATTAAATGTTCATGAATTATCTAACTATATACTCGTATTGATATTCATACTAAGAAGATTCATACATAATCAGATTCTAAATTAATTGATATGAAATATTACGTAGGTATTAGACAAGATTACCTACTCGTTCAATATTCAGTGCTACAGTTTCAAAAGTACAAATAGCAATGATGATTGCCAACATTCGTTAGAAGACGGCACTGCAAGAACATAGAAGATTATGTGCTCGTATTTTATTTTATACATTGTGGAGAAAGAAGGTAAATTGAAGACATTAAATTCTAGATGACAAGTCCGTCTATTCTATTCAATGTAAACTAACAAGTTGCAGATTTGATATGTTTCATTTCAAAGTATCAAGAAGATAAAAAAAAATATTTGCAACATATGAGTGGTAAAATTTTCATATCACTGCACTTGAACCATGAACGGAATCCATGGTTTCAGGTTCCGGAAATTATTCGGTTATACCTTGCATATTGTAGGTACTTATTGCGTTTACTTCATTTGCAAGGATTATGCCGCTGTTCAATTGTGACATCCGCATTAGTAATACGCTATAACTTGATACTACTACGCTATTTTGCTGGAGCAATACAACAATTCTAAGAGTTGACATCTAATGAATGTTCAGCAACAGTTAGTCGATAAAAATCTCTCGTTACGTCCTTGTATTTCCATGCACCTATAGTTTACCGTGATATATTTAAATGCCAATCACTTTTGGTAAACGGTATTTCTATAAGGTGAAAATATTTACTAAGCTTTAACAATTTAGGTATCTAGCTACCCATCTTTTGAAGAGTTCTCATGGTGAGATGAACAATTTTCAAATAAAGTGTTTTTTTTTTAATTTAAGCCTCCCTCATGATACTATAATTACTATAACATCAGCCTCTGCTGAATATAAGCCTCTCCCAAGGCTCGCCATCACACACGATCTTGGGCTCTTCTCATTCAGCTACTACCAGCGAACTTCTTAAAGTTGTGAGTCCACCTGGACGGAGAGTGTCCCACGCTGCGTTTGCCGGCATGTGGTCTCCATTCCAGGACTCCGCTAATCCTCCTTTGTAGATTCTGCTACAAAGCATTGCTGCAGCGAATGACTTGCCCACTGCCACTTTAGCATGATGCTTCTCTGAGCTATGTTGGTGACTGTCGTTCTTTAGCGATCCTCTTCGATTCGGATCTTATCCCGCAAAGAAACTCTAAGCATAGGCTTTTTTCATGGTTCGTTGAGAAACTTTGAATTTATAAATCAGAGCTACCGTTAGAGACCACGTTTCGACACCGTTACCTTTAGTTTTTGCAATTATATTTGAAACAATTGTTTTAAATACAATGTAGATACAGACAACAGCGTTAACTAGCTGAACCGGGGTCAGAGGTCTCAATCACACGAGTTATCGACCAAGTATCGACCATCCGATTCAATTGCGCCAATTAATTTCGCCACACACAGTAACAGACACGATCGAATGATATCACACATACACAAATGAATTTCGAGTAAGTTCCACGGTCAAAGAAGTCGGAATTTATCTTGCAAAAACATAATTATTATTAAAATTATATTTCAAGAAAAAGGTTTTTCTGAGGTTCACAAAAGTATTCATTAAAAGTGACGTTGTCTGAACAAGGGGGGCCTTATTATCCGTGTGAATGTGTCGAATTTGGTTAAGATTTGTTAAACCTTTCAGGGACCATTTACTTTTACATCCGGACGATTTGTTTGTCCTTTTCAAGTTGTTTTGCTAAATAAAAATTAATGTATATTCACTATCTCACGTCTGTAAATTAGGGTTGGGGATATGATATTTCTGTAATTAGGGCTGCTACGGATCTGAATATGGATATATTGTATACTCGTTTACCGGTTTCGGTTACAGATATGAAATTATTCCGAATATAGTTTCAGATACGAATATGTTTTTGATTAACTTTTTATGAAATGAATTACTAACTGAAAGCAAAGAAAAATAAAACCAAATCGGGAATAATTGTAACTTTACTCTCACAAAGAACCAACGAAAAATCTATCAAATCAAATGTGCAAGCATCAAGAACTTGACAAAACTCGCCTCGTTTAAATTCCGCCCCTATGGCCTCTTGTTAATTACACGGTTTTCCTACGGTACGGTGACTTCGCCGCGCTAGAGAAACCGTATATGCTTGTTCACGACACGGTTTTCCGTCAGTGGCGGCACGGCTAACGTATTTTAGGTGCGGATTTCCTGTGTCATTTTTATTTATTTATGCACGGCAATATTATAGATACAAAACATGATTAGAAATATACAATTATAAGACTCAAGTCCAGTATGTATCCCAACTAAACACGTGCTCAATATGGATTGAAACTTATATAGACTAAATTGCGACTGTGACACAAAATTATAAAAAAACAAATTATAACCCAAAAATCTGGAATAAAAGCGGTAACATGTAAGCGGTCAAACGTCCAGTGTCGTAAACAAACTCCTATAGATTGTCATACAACACTGCTCGATATCTCGCAGTCAATTTCCACGGCTTTCTGCAGCGCCGTGAGTATCAACAAGCTCCCATAGCGGCCCCTACAACGCTGACGACCGCAGGTTTTAATGGCGTAAAACCGTGTCGTTAACAAGTGGCCAACAGCAATGAATAAAATTATTTGTAATAACAGCCGAATTTTTTATTTCGAACTCAGTTTCAGTCTTGAATATTTTTTTAAGTCGGATATCCGATAATTTCGGTTACAGTTACGGAGCTCTATAACATCCCTATTTCAACTGTACATACATCCGCATAATAAACGTTAGTACCTAAGCAAGCTTTGCATATTCTTTTCATTGAAAAGAATTGCAAGACATTAAAAATACGTTGTTTCAAGATTATGTTTAAATAGAATCATGCTCTAACATCTGATTTTACTATCTTACAATCACTGCACAAATCGTTTTACAATTGGTCTCGCGATATAAGCTTCGGTTAGTGTGAGATCTGTAAATAACTACATCCTGTATACTAGGGTGTCCCTTATCTTTCAAAGTTTTTATTTTCTAACGCATAGGTCTTAGTTTTGTTCATTTGCTCTTAAAACACTCGGAAATAAATTTTAACCTTATTTGGAGTACGATAACCCGTGCCGACTTGCATCGAATCATGTTCATACAAATTGCGCGAAAGTAGCAGCGCGTACTCGCGGTATTTGTTCTCAGTTATTCTCGTGATTAACACGCATTGTTTTACATTTAGAAGATGACAGTGGAATTAAGAAGCAATAAAAAAAGTATTTTCTTAGTTAGTGAGGTAAATTATCAAATAACAGGCGCAAAGTTACCGTCTAAACGTCAAGTTCTTGCAGTACTTTTTTTAACATTCGCGAAGTTAAATTGACTGTTAGTGAAAGCGCAAATCTCGTCATTCGAGAGTGTATTATATTTTGGGAAAAAGCTAGAATCCCTACCAGAGCTATACCTAAGTGTGTAAAAAAACTTGTGGATCTTCACCATGCTTGGAGAGTTGCAAAAAAATTCCAAAAAAACACAAGATGTTTACGAACGCCGTGAGGAAGACTTTCAAAACAATTTAGATAATTTATTCGATATAGCACACACCGATGCTTTGGAACGGATGAAAATAGAGGAAGATGAAATCTTTTTACTAAAACAAAGAGAATCAGGGCGTCCAGGATGTTTAGCGGGTGTAGACAAAAAGTTAGCCGTGAAAGAAGAAAGGGCAAGACAGAGAAAATTAAAAGAAGAGAAAAAAGACATGAGCAAATGTGTTCCAGAGTTTATCATCATCTCTTACTACACAAGATTTTATACAAACGCAAGGACATTACGATCAACCTACCAGCTCTGATGAAAGCCTTGAGGAACCCTTGCCATCGACATCTCAAACGGTAAGTTCTGGAACTACTACAAAAAGAGGAAGGAAAGATTTTATCACGCCTAAGTTAGTTGCAGCTTTGGATAGATGTCAATTAAGCATAAGGGATTCTGTCTATATACTTCAGGCTGTAGTAGAAGCACTAGATCTTAGCTGTGATGATTTCCCGATAAACAAATCGTCCATTCAACGCATTCGCACACAGAGTAGAAAAGATAGAGCGGAATCTATAAAATCAGATTTTCAGAATAATATGCCTGAAATGGTGACCGTTCACTGGGATGGGAAATTATTACCTGGACTGGACGTGAGAAGTTCTAAAGAAGAACGCCTGCCAATTCTTATTTCATTTGGAGAAAAGGAACAACTTCTGGCTGTGCCCAAACTGGAGAGCTCTTCTGGTCAAGATCAAGCTAAAGCTGTGTTAAACGCACTTTATGACTGGAACCTCGATGACAAAGTACAAATAATGTGCTGTGATACAACTACGTCTAATACAGGGCGCTTGAAAGGAGCTTTTGGAACAAAAATTAGACAGGGAATTAGTACTCTTTGCTTGCCGCCATCACGTTTACGAACTGGTTTTAAAATGTGTGTTCGAAACAAAAATCCACCAAATCACAAGTAGCCCTGATATCCCGATGTTCAAAAAGTTTAGAGACACCTGGAAAACTATTAATCCTGCTGCTATTGAAACATACACCGATATCGTCACACAACATTTTTGTAATACAACAATAGAAGAATTGTTGACATTTTATAATCAAGAACTGCAAAAATCCATTGTACGTGACGATTATCGGGAACTGATTGAACTATCTATTATTTTCTTAGGAGGAGATAATGAGAAAAAAATTAAAATCAGACCTCCTGGAGCGATGCATCAAGCAAGGTGGATGGCTAGAGCTATTTACTCTTTAAAAATATGTTTGTTGCAATATCAGCTCAAAATTAGCGACAAGGATAAACGAGCACTTCAAGACGTTTGTTTATTCATTGCGGTTATATATGTGAAACCATGGCTTGGATGTAGTCTGGCGGTGAAGACACCAACTCAAGATTTGTGTTTTTTAAAGAGGCTTAAGGAATATGAAACTGTTGACAAATTGATCTCCAAAGCAGCCCTGAGCAAGTTTAGTCAACATCTTTGGTACTTGTCAGAAGAAATTGCCGTTTTATCACTCTTTGATGATGAAGTTGATGAACAAACCAAGGGAAACATTGTAATGAAATGTTTGTATGATTCTGGGAAGAGATACATTCCATCGAAAGAAGATATGTCTGATTATTTGTATGGTAAGTGGGAATACACAGTATTATTTTTTTACACTGTTTTCACTAAACTGATAATAATACTGCCTTATTTATTGTTGCAGGAAAATTATTAAGTGATTTTGTATCTGTCAAGAGCTCAAATTTATTTTCTCGATTAAAAATTTATAAGAACTTCCTCCAAAAACCCGTTTCTACGTGGGAAGAAGATGTTGCCTATTTAGAGGCAAAAAGAAAGGTTATTTTTTTAAGGGCAGTTAATGATACAGCTGAAAGAGCTGTAAAACTTATACAAGATTTTCATGGTTTGATCACTGCAAAGGAAGAAGAAAAACAAATTTTTGCTACGCTGTGTGCAAGAGCATAGAAATCTGTATCCAGACTGTAAAAAAGAGACCCTCAAAAGAAAATATCCTGGTTGATCTGTAATTTTATCTTCTTTTAATAAATAAGTACCTATTTAATAACTTTCTTTTTGATTATTATTTTTATAAAATATAAATATTGATTGATATAAATCAATTGATGATTTAGCTACATAACGGAAAGGGTTAAAAACAGCAATTTTCAAAATCTTCAGAGCCCTGTCGGCACGGGTTAATGTTGACGTAGGAAGATAAAATTTTGTATTTGAGTAAGTCTGGGTAGTTTAAAAAGAATTAGGGGGTATGCATTTCGATATCCGAAAAAAAATTTTTTTCACCCATATAAGGGACACCCTACTGTATACCTACGAGATGCAGCAACTGTATAACAGACGTTTGCTATCAATAAAACATTGAAAGATTTGATTTGAATAGAAATAAAAAAAAACTTTGTTTTAAGAATTCTCTATAGTCAGAATATCTGGGAACGTAGAACCGACAATAAGGACCCGTTCTGGGATAATGTCACACAAGTACTTTGGATTAAAAAGGTACAAGAAATTAAACATAACACTAACAGAGGTGATGAACCCACCTTTTAAAGATGTTTGGTTTTCAGAATGCAGTCAAAAAAATAACCTTCCAAAAATTCGAATTCTGGATCCATCTTTTAATTACTCACCTGCACTTGCCATGGCCATGCTTTTATATGGGATAAAATATTCAATCGTATTATCAATAGCCAAACAAATGTATGGTGTAGGTACTTAAAATGCACCCGCCACACCTATTGCTTCAAATTGCAATAAAACTAATTTGCAGCTTCGCATCCGATCACCAATTGTTATTTTACTTCTCATTCTGTATTTACAATGACATCGGACCATTTTGCTTCCATTACTTTTTTGGTATTGACCGCATCACCGACTGTTCTATCAAAGGAGACTACAGACGCGTGAAAATGCTTGCAATCGCCGTGGCGGGCAATTGTTTCAGTGATGTGATGCGGGTGTCAGTTCCCTGGTCGTCACTCTTCATCAGACCGCTGCCGGTTATTTATATTGCGCTCTACATACATGACTGTAGGGTTGTCATTTAATGGAATAATCGAAGACGATCGAAATATTTTCGTGCGAATATAGATGTAGAAGTTTTTTAATTATTATTTTCCAGTATTTATTCTGGTTTGTGAATTTCTGAGTTAGCAGCAGTACATAATATGTGTTTTTAACAATTTTCCCAGGATGTAAAAACTTCCGCACTAAGAAAGTAAGAAATGTTCCTACTAACTATTACCAAATAAGAAATCTTAGCTACAAGTGTATTTTTCATAGGTTTAATCATAAAATATCTGTCTGTATTATATCTGGTTTTCATCATATTAATCCCTTATCATAGAGCTTACCGCACCGCCTCCTCGTGGCCTCCTCATGAACGTTGTCTTGGTATGTGTGGTACGTTGTCTTGGTATGTGTGGCCTTAATACGCCATGTTGGCCAAGCGTGTTGGCGAGCCCCCGCTTTCACGACACACCTCGTGTCATTCCTCAGGGCTCTATGAGAAAGCTGGCTACCAGCTTTGTCAAAATTTACGACACGCATGGGAACAGGTGTGGTGGTGATATTCTTAAGCCGACCGACACCACGGTCAATGATAATAGAGCTTACCTAATTCAATTAAATACTTGTAGCGCCTAAATGATTTTGTTCGGGAATCTATATCCATATTGTCGTCGTTGTCAACCCTAGCCGAAGTTTTAATCAAACTAAAGAGTGATGTATCAGATTGTCGCCGAGTAGATTGCCAGGTGACATTGCTTCACACGATTCTGTGTATACAGTAACTAATTCTATAAATATAGATTTTCCAGCTATACGGCTAGGGTCATATATATACTCCTAGAGTCCTATAGGTCAGTCGCAAATCCAAACTCTTGCCGTTAAACAGAAACAGGTCCTGATGTGAATAGATGATTCTATTTCATTTTAAATATATATATGCAAAACAATCTATCTACGAGGACATCTATTGTATGAATAAGTACAAAATTTTGCCATGGACATTCGCATTTGTTTCATTCTATTCAAATTACTGTATGCCGTAATCATTCAACATTAATTTTTATTATAATATTATAGTAATTCATCGCCGGAAGCCGACCTCGAGAGATCGACCTCGGGCTATTCAAAGGATCACATAGAATTGCGCCTGCGGACCTTTTGATCGGTTAAAAGAATCGTCCTTAGCTCCGGACGGTGTATTACTATTGACTGTGTTGAATCCTAGACTAGATTGCTTGTCTATACTAATATAATAAAAGAGGTAAAATTGTGTGTTTGTAGGTATGTTGGGGGGTAATCTCTGGAACTACTGAACCGATTTCAAAAATTCGTTCACAAATAGGGAGCTACATTATCCGTGTCTAATATAGGCTATATTTTATTTTGAAATTTTGAAAAAAAAAGCGAAGCGAGGACGGGTCGCTAGGAAATAATAAAAGTAGTTTTATTACTTGTAGGTGAGTACTGAGCAATTTGCATATAAAAGTAAGGTTTCATTATCATTCGAAAAGTGACGTATACGATAATATACGATATTACTCTAATCATTATGTTACGGGAAATAATTTCCATATTAAATCCCGGAAATTGGAGCTCACGCTATTTAACAGCTTAAATGTAATTATTTTATTTTATTTATAAATTTATCATTTACACATAACACGAAATAAATACAAAATGAAGAAGAAGAAAAGATGTAGATGTAGATAAGGCAAGCTTATCACCTGCGGAACTTTCTTCCAGCTGACCTGGGAAAGTAAAATATTTTTAGACTCCAGGGTCGGATTAAGGGTAGTCTCAACGGGCTATATAACCCAGGGCCCCGCGGTCCACCGGGCCCTATCGCAAGAAACTTAGTAGGGGAGCAAAAACTTTTCAAAACGATTGGTCTAGGAAAGCAAGCGAAACAAATTACACTATGTCTGCCTTTCCGTCTTGACCCATGTTTCACTTTCCCAGGTCTGCTGAAAGAAATAACCGCAGGAGATAAGCTTGCCTTTTGTACATCTTTTCTTTTTATTTGTTTTATTTATTTGATGTTGTGTACAATTATTGAATAAATAAACAGTTTAACGAACTTGAGCTCATCTCCGAATCCACATTGTATAAACCAGTGAAAGCGAGTGTCACGCGTCCAAACCTAGGTTGAGCGGAGCGACCTTGTTTTCTATATAGCCAAGCACCCCAAGACCACAAGTTATGTGGGTTCGGAATTAAGCTCTCTGCCTAAAGGTTGTTTGGCGTCTGCCACACAACTTATCGCTTTTAGCGATAAGACCGCTTTTTGTGCAGATTGTGTCTACAATGTCTGTTATTGTATTGTATTGTTTTTATCTATCTGTGTAACACATCAACATCATACTGTTATTATTATTATTATCTGTGTCAGGTACGAGACCTATATTAATATAAAATTACAACTTTGAATACATATATAAAATTCTAAGTACATATTATGTGTGTTCCAGAAATGTCTTCCCAGAGAACATTGTGCAAGCCACCGTAGCAACGTATAGAACTAGACTGGCATTCGATGTTAATGATACAAAAGCCGTCAAAGGTACTAACGTTGTTTTTATTTACATACATATTTAATATAGTTATAAAAATCATAACTTTTTTTTGTGGTTCAGGTTAGAAGTCTAATTAACGTGTATTAATCAGAAACCTTCCTGAATTGTAGATGGTATAGGCGAAGGTAAGTCTGCATAACTTTACCTATCTTAGAGTCTCACAAATGAAAGTTGAGACTGGAGAAGCGCTGCAAATTCAAAAAAGTTTAATAGGTTGTTACTAAAATGCATAGTTGGAAAAATAATTTTGACACTTGAATTCAATAATAAAATTTGACTAGCCTAGCAAATAGGCTAATTTTATTATTAAATTCAAGTCATTAAATTTTTAACCTATTGTTTTTAATTTGCCGCGCCTTTCCAGACTCAACTTTCATTTGCCAGACTATATCATTTACGATCACATTTATGTCGTGTTCATTCAATAAACATACCTTTGATATTGCATATTTTTTTTAAAGCAGGTGGCATACAAGCAAATAGACAGACAGACAGGTAAGCGAATACACTCATCTGCGATACATGCCAACATCACTCAAAGATGGCAAATGTTGACACATTCACAAATGCGCTGTTTACCTTCGAGAATTAAAAGATTGAGGAATGATAGTCAATGAATGATAGAAATGAAACAAATGAACGGGATGAAATGGTGAAGGGAAATGGTTTATTACCAGAAACTCACTCTACTCACTTCCGAAACCCGTTGGTACGCATCATGCTAGTCTTCTTCTGTGAGGGTGATGTAACTCAAGTAGAATGCGTCCTATAATGTATATCATCGTCTTCATCCGTTTTTTATCTATAACTAACACACAATAAGTAAGACATTCGTCAATAATTTTTAGGGCACCTGGAGACGTACAAAATCGAGGGCGATTACCAGAGCGGCAGTAACGTGCTGGGGCTGGTCTGCTTCAGCATAGTGCTCGGCATCACACTTGGCAAGATGGGCGAAAAGAGTAGACCGTTGCAGAGCTTCTTCCACTCGCTGTCTGAGGCAATGATGATAATCACTGGATGGGTTATTTGGTAAGAAAAGGCTTTTAAGCTTCTCTATCACGTAGATTTACTCAAAATGTAGGTATACCTAGATCAAATTTTTCTCTGTCAGTTGTCAGATAAGGTAAATCATAGCCTCATTAATTATCATCATCAAGAAAACTTTAGGGACAACGTTGCTAAACATAATTCTATAAATCATGAGTAATTTCAAATTAAATTTCAGAATTCTTCGTACCTATGGAATTTTATTATTTCAGATTACATTGTTTATTCAACTCACTCCTTTCTTCTTTTCAGGTTATCTCCGCTGGGCGTCTTCTTCCTGGTGACGGCGAAGATTATGGAGATCGACTCTTTTTCCGAACTCGTCGGTAGACTGGGGCTGTACTTTATGACAGTAATTCTGGGGTTATTCCTACATGGTTTCGGAACCCTTAGCATATTGTTCATACTGGCCACGAAAAAATTGCCCTGCCGATACCTCGCCAAAATGGGACAAGTTATGGCTACTGCTTTTGGTACTGCTTCTAGGCGAGTATTTTTTTTGAACTTGACGTCAATTATGATTTTATTTTCTGTTTAGATCTGGTGGTTGACTGGTGGTGAATGTCGTAAGGCATTATTAAGTCTGCCATTTGTACACGTCAAAAACATGTGCAATGAAGTTTAAATAAATGTACTGTAACACTAGAATTTCTTTATCTTTCCCACAAACTCTCGCCATTTTATTCGTTTTCATCTTCTCTAAATCTTCCGCCAAATGAATTTTGATATTTATTTATCTATTTAAACGGGTCTCAACGCTCAACACGGTCTCAACTCGTGACCATGGTTGGTGCAACTCAGCCGAAACGTCATGTCAAATAAATAAGGTAAACATACGCGTTGAGACCCGTTTACATAGATACACACGTTTAATAGTGTGAAAAACGCGAAAATCTACAATGTTATATTGAATTTTGATATAGATTTGAGATGGAAAATTACACTTCACATTTTTATGAATAATTCTCAATTAGCCAATGTCATTTACTTACTACCCAGAGTATTAATTGAAACAAATAGCATAGCAAAACGTTCTTCCCAAGTATATAACTCAGTAATAGTTAATACATTTTTTTAAAAATTTCAGTTCAGCAACAATGCCAATAACGATCGGTTGCTGCGATGAAATGGGCCTGGATCCACGCATCACTCGCTTCGTGATCCCGATCGGAGCGACCATCAACATGGACGGTACAGCCCTGTACGAGGCGGTGGCTGCCATCTTCATCGCGCAGCTCAGAAAGGTCGACATGTCTTTCGGCAAAATTGTCGCTGTCAGGTGAGATATTTTGATTTTTTTCTCTTCTTAAGCCATTGCCGAAAAGATGGGATCGATAAATGAGACCGGTTCTACTCGTTTTCCGATCACCTCGGTGGAAGGACTTCGTGTGGGACAGAAAGCTGTGGCGTCTCTTAGTTGCGGAAGCCAACATTCATTTTGAGCTGCTGAACCATTAGAGTAAATATGCCTTTGCTACTACAAGAACGGTAGTGGAGATTCCTTGCCATTAATAGTCATAATACGTAATTCTGCAAGTGTCTCTTTTGCCTTTGAAAAGAAAACACTCGTTCGTAAAAGGTTGGTTGTGGGCTTTGGTGTGAGAAAACTCATATCGATGGTTGTGGAATATCTGATCTGGCTAGTTCAAGGGAACATAATCTTATTTACCTATTCTCACCGTAATTTAATTCAGTTTTCCTAGATAGCAATTAATCTATTTGAGATGAAGAAATCCATAAAAAAAAAATTGAGAATACGATCTAATATAATTTCTAATTCATTAATCATGTTCTAATTTCTTCAATAAAAGTCTTGTTTTGGTTGCTTCCAGCGTGACAGCTACAGCGGCCAGTATAGGCGCGGCCGGTATACCACAAGCGGGACTGGTTACTATGGTGATGGTGTTGGACACCGTCAACCTGCCCGCTGAAGACGTCTCTATCATCCTCGCAGTCGACTGGCTACTGTAAGTCTATCTTTAACTTAGTATATAAGTCGTAGCCTTACATACTAAGTGGCTAAGTTCCATAAAAGCATTTTATGGAAAGTCCTAGACACTTCAGTTCTTAGCAAACCAATAACCAACTAGCTCTTAACTGCTGTCAAACGATAACACTAGTATATTTAGACGCACTAGAATTACATATAATCAGGATTGAATAAATCACAAGCAACTCTTGTCAACATTGTTGGCAACATCTGTAACATAACGGAGTTTTATCATCTAATACAACCGGTTGGATAAGAAGGTGAACAGAATGATCTTAAAGCAACAAAGGTTAACAACTTATTAGCAATCAAGCAAGCTTATTTGGCAAGCTTTGCCATGTACCTTTGTGTATAACTCAATATTCCAACTAATAATGATGTCTTTACTTATTTTAATATAAAATGTTCTAGTGATCGATTCCGAACAACGATCAACGTGATTTGCGATGCGCTGGGAGCCATCATAGTGACGTCACTATCTCAGAGCGACATCGAGAAATCGCGTGCAACCCAAGATGAGCGCGACTTAGCGCCCGCACACGAACTGACGGAACTAGAGAAGGGCGACCATTGAACGAGAATAACGTCCAGCGATTAATAACGGTTATAGCCGTTTTGTGTTCAAATAACGTTAATGCTATTTCGTGAGAGGACAATAACGTGTTTATGCAGTAGTGTAAATTATTTTGTGATTTAACGATGCGTTGTACGATGTCTATGTTATTTAAATCGTGTAAATGTTGATATGGTGTTCATGTGTTCTAATAAATGTCAAATCTGTATACTTTGTTCTTATTTAAATTATTTGATTATTAGGTAGGTAGGTACCTACATCTGTGAAGTTGGCTTAATCGTATAAACACAAAACTTAGATAATAATTAATCATCATTAATGATAAAGTTCTTCAGAGATTGGGATAAATATCAAACTAAATTAAAGTAGAATTTTGTTCTAAAATACTTTTTATCAAATTTCTGGAGGTATTTGATATTTTGTAGTTATGTAAGATTTAAAACTTTTATTATGGTGGTTGAACATAATAATTGTTATGTAAACGGGTTACTCACCATTTATTATTTATTTATTATAGGCGATATTTCGGTCCAGATACATGAACCGTGGTGGGGGCGAGACTGCGGAGGCGGGTGAAGGTGTTGTTGCTATTGGCTGACAAATCTGTCTACCCCCCCCGTCGTTTCGTTTTTAATTCACCTATAATAAATAAATATTAAATCTTGAGTAAACCGTTTTTACATAACAATTTTGTGGTAGTTATGTTGTATAGATATTTATATACCTAGATATATACAGTGTATTATAATTTCATAGGCCAATTAAGTATTCTGTATGAAGGCAAATAGTATTGAGGTTTTATTCATGTTATCTATATACAAAAATAGCTTTATCGTTTAAAATGCGAGTATTTGTATAAAAGTATGAAATTATTAGGAGCTTACGATATCTGGGTGTGTTCTTGATGTGCCATTGTAAAGTTTGAATACTAAATTTTATAATACGAGTAAAGCAATAGAAAAGCCCTGTTATCTGTATTTAAAACCGATTTCATGATTTCTCAAAAACATTTGTTACTCGTAGTTTGCATTTTGAAGACATTTTGAGATGTCGTGGAATGGATTTTGAAGAAAATCTTATGTATGACAGAATTTTTCTAACTTAGGCAGGCAGATAGTAATTTTTCTAATAGTTTTCAAGACCAAATTATTGACAAAAGGTTTTATGTAGGAATATATATCTATTTATTAGACATGGTAATGTCTTATCTGCATCTAGGTGTACATTTTTATGTACATACCTAGACACAGTAATTGGGAGAGCAAATGTCTTATTGAACTTTATAAACACAGGATTAAAAATGGCCAGTCCACCCTACGCATATATTTGTTGAATAGAACTTGTAGCTTGTAGTTCTACTCTACATCTATTTTTATAGAATGTTTAATAATTAACAATATAAAGTAGCAGATAAATTAATATTTTGTAACTTGACTGCGTACTCTAGTTATAACGTGTTTATTTTAGCCCTAATTGATACGCAATTCCAAAATACTGGTGTACGGTTTCCTGTTACACTGCACAACTGCACTACGATGCATAATAATCAATATAATGATGCAATAACTGCTGTACTAATTGAATCGTAGCATATCGTAACCTAGCAGGCTGCAAAGGCTCTTGCTATGATATATCGTAGCATATCACACAACGTTGTGTGATTGTGTTATCATGTCTTACCATGTCATGCTACGACATACCGCATCGTAGCATATGGCGTGTGGTGTATGCATCATCTGATTTCGCTTGTAGAACCTACATTCATCATCATCATCATCATCTCAGCCTTTGGACGTCCACTGCTGGACATAGGCCTCCCCCATTGTCCGCCATTTAGACCTATCGGCAGCGACCTACATCCAGCGGGTGCCCGCAACCTTTATGAGGTCGTCTGTCCATCTAGCAGATGGACGTCCTCGGCTTCGTACCTACATTCTGAAATTGTATTTAGGTAGGTACAAGTAGTGCATTCAAGTCTCCCACATTTCCATTACATTCCAATGTATAGTTTAACTGTAATAAACACTTGAAGTGTTTATATTGCAATATCATTATTTGTTGTACTAGATCATAGTTCACATATCGGTTTAATTGTTATCATTCTTCGAGTATGATTGTTGATAGCGAAGAAGAGATTGAATTTCGAAGTGTATTTAGATACATATCATAAGATTAATCTCTATCGTTTAATCGTTTATCATCTATCGTTTTAATTGTTTTGTTATCATCATTCTTTGAGTAATTGTTTGTCTTTACATAATTGTTATTGAAATTAGTTTATTAAATTGGAATTTATTTGCCTTGTATTTAAATGGACAACGTCGCAAAAACTGTTATATTTGTTACAAGTATTATCAGTATAATTTGTAATAAACTAAGCATTTTTGTGCTCTTTACGATGGTTGTCACTCGAGACGAATATATGTTTATAATCAATAGATAGAAATTACCAAAGTTATTCTGTTTAAGCTCTACGTAAATGTTAGACCTATTCATGTGGTGGATAAATATCCACCAAATTGTTTATAATAAAATTGTTTATAACAAATTATAATATTTCTTGTATGTATCAAAATATATAAATGTAGGATGAATGTTTACAATAGTTCTAGTCTGCTGTATTGATTCCGTGTAGTGGTTGTTAGAAATTAAAATGAATTTTGAATATTGATCGCTGTAACTTATAATTTTTAAATTAATTAAACTATACTGTATTATTTTATAGCATTTTTAACACGATGAAAATGGTGAGGATGTTTTTAAATTAAGGAAATCTTTATCATTCAAATTAATGTAAATCCTTCTATGTATAAATTTAAAAATAGTTACCTATACCGAAATACATACTATACGACTAAGGTGGCAGACGTGAGCATACAGTCCACCTGATTGTAAGTGGATACTGTAGTTAATAGACATCCGCGATACATGTCAACATTCGTCCAAAATGCCAAATATTGGCACGCTCCCGAATGCGCTGCCTTCCTTTAGAGATATAGAGATGGATTTGGCGAAACGGTTGGGAAAATAGGGAGGGACAGGATAGGATGGGATAGAAATGGGCTCTGGTATATTTCACTCACTACCGAAACACGTAATATATATACGTAACAATAGTAAATTATAAGTAGACTCTAAAATTGTACTTTGAGGTTTTTATTTTAGTTAGATAATAATTTCCCGTCAATCGTATGGGACTGCGAGTAAACGAAATAAATTACATAATGATGATTCATGAAAAACATATCGGCTTAATGTTTACCAGCAAATTTCATCTGTGTTCTCATTTATATCAATTAATAAAAAATACGTATGGGTAGTTGTGTTAATTTATTTTAATAAACACTTTGTGAAATACGACGCTTCTTTTTTTATTATTTTATTTATTTAATTATACCTTTTACAGGTAGGCGTCTTCTATTTTGACAATAACTTGTAACCTTATTGTGTATTGAATGTGAAATATGTATATGTAATATGTAAATTAAATAACAAAGGTTTGGATTTAAATTCATTTATTTATGAAAATCACTTACCTAGTTGCATTGACTTAGTATTATTTGATAGGTATAAAATTTTTATTTGTTTTATGTATAGAGCTGAGTCTATATCATCTCACAGCCAAGAGATTCATTAAACTACAAACAAAAAATTACGTTTAATCCACAACGCCACATCCACAAAAAAATTGAATCTGTTAGGAAAGTTTACTTTATTAATTAAAACTTAGAATTTGTATTCTAATTGTGTGAGGTGCCAACGACTTGAGTAACTTTACCACAGCAGCCCTGTAATTTTTGAACGGTTAAGATCATTTTTTTTACTAGGTACTAAATAATTTGTAATGGATAGATACAGAGATAACCCTCATCTAATCAGATTCGAAATCAGAGAGTGTGGTGCTGCTGGACGTACACGCACATGAAACAAAAAGTAATAAATACTAATAAAAAGGAATTTAACAAAAACAACATTTGAGGAGATAACAGAGGCATTTGATATCAAAATACCTAATAGAGACTTTGTCTATTCATCAGTTTTATTCATAAAAAGAAAATAAATTAAGCGTGCTATTGGAATGTTACATTTTATTATTAATATAAAGAAAATATAATATTTTTCACTTTTAAAATGAGTATTTTTCTTTTTAAAGTAACTTATATTAAAAACTATCGAAGTTAAACATATAAAAAATTAAAATATAAACCTTTAATAACGTAATGATTTTTGTTTTTTGCGTTTATTTTTCTATCGACTGAACATAATTCTTTATAATGTAGAACCGAATGCGAATATGTATGAAACAATACTTAATTACACATCATATTTGCATTAAGGTTAGCTCAAATAGTGCACACAGACAAATTATAATTTTTAAATCACCAAAAAGACAATGTGAGATGAAACAACTACTCATACCAAATTAACCTATTTATTCTTAAATTAAACGTCACATTCAGGAATGTTACAAAAATAACACTTAACATTTATTAATTCTACCTTCAAAGCATGGCACAAACGACGACCTCGTGGAGATTCTCTCCAAATTCTGGATATGTCTAGGCACTACCTCTTAAAGCTTTCAATTACTCCCTTATAATTAAATAATCATTTAACAACATTTTCATGCAGAATGAAACTGTCATATAAAACTATCATGCCTGCTCGCTTGTGTTGAAATGACCCGCGGTTAATATTTCCGCGAAGGTAATTACAGCTGTCAATTTCTAAAAAAACAACATAGTTAACATAGTGCTAATTAACATAGTTAAATATTTAACATAGTGCTGACAGTGTCAAGTTTTCTTATTAATTAACAATTTCAAAAACATATCCTGTCAATGTCCAGTCTCATCGAAGTAAGTTGGAGTCGCTCAGTAAAGTGATAGTAGGTTTTCTGAGGACAGAACAGGACACTGATAACACTCGAAAAACGCAGTTCTATGATTTTATTTGATTATCACAAGCATTACGCACAAAAACATTTTAAAGTTTAATGATCTATCAATATTAAACCACAAAACTCAAAATACACAATTTTTATAATAATCAAACAAACACTGGACTGCATTTCTTGAGTTCTCTCCAAAAAGTACCATTTTTTCGTATATGTCGAAAATGTAAATTTTATGTCAATTTTCATTACACTTCTCTAAACAAATATTTGGGACCTAAAAGCAGTCGGAATAGAAACTTAACTAATGTTGTCTTTGGTTTACATTATTCCAATCCAACCATTCCAGTCATTTAACAAATTCAATCGTATTTAGATCGATACAGTAAGTTTCATCATTAATTTTACAGTTCATTGTAACTGTAAAATTAAATCTAGCTACAATATACTGTAATAACGAAAGGTATTAGCAGGAACAATACCATGAATAACATGACAAATGTTAATCGTTAATGAATTTTACACGACTGATCCAAGCGACAAAACTGAAATTTTACGGGAAATAAGATTTTGTGCATATGGGCTACTACTAAAATATCGTGTAAAATATATATACAAATTCAAGAATCATTTTAAAGCTTGTAGATTATATGGTAAATTGAGTTGAATGGCGTAAAAACATGGAATTTGGCGCTTCGAATAGTCATGCATAATTCTATGCTGTTATTTTTATTAATAACAGTTAAGCAACTTATTTTAGTTATTTAACCGTTATTACCGTTATTTTTCCCCGTTATTAGCAGGTTAGGCAACGTTAAATGGTTGTTATTATTTATAGGCTTCTTGTTTCCTATAAGTACAGCGAATGCTGAGTCTCGTCTGCCATTTCTCTCGCTGGTCAAGGAGCTTCTGGCTCTAGCAAGAGTGGCTGCTGAAATCTCCATCGATTCGCCGTAGGGCAATCGGGAGCCGCGTCTCATGCTACCGTTGCGACAGCGACCATTCTGAAAAACAGCATTTATTTATGATAAATGCTTATCTGCTAAAATCGCCAAAATATTAAGCTAAGACTGTTCAGTTTTTATTCGAGATGAGACGATTTTGAGGGGGAGGGTGCATGCTGCAATCTGCAATCAATCTGTACTGCATTTCCCAGTTTATCTTATTTTCCTAATGTAGGTATATAGGTACATGTTTCGGTAGTGAGTGAGCCAGAACCCATTTTTATCCCATCACATCACTCCCCATTTTCCCAACCTTTTATTCATTCCTAAATCTCCAAAAATAGGCAGCGCATCCGGAGGTGTGTCAACGTTTCTCATTCTGGACCGATGTTGGCATGTATCGCGTATGTCGCAGAATGACAGTATCCACTTAAGTACACCAAGTGTCTCACAGTATCCGAATAGACTGTATGCTCATCTGCCACCTTCTTTCTACGAAAAAATAGACGGCGTCTTCTGGGGCAGGGCATACGTTTATCATTCACGTCCATGGGCGACAATATCCACTTACCACCAGGTAGAGTGTCTCCTTGTCTGTCACATTCCATTCATATCTTTTTTTTATACAATAGTTTACATACATTTAATCTATTTTAATTGTACAGTACTTAATATTCATACACTTTGGATTTTAACAGGTATTATTTATTAGACTTACATGTCCAGTACGCCAACACCAGCTGTTTCTGTTGAAGATGCCATAGACGATAGGGTTGGCGCACGAATTGGTACACGAGAACAGCCACATCGCTTTTTGGAAGGCTGGGTCCAGTTTTTGTACAGAGTCTTTGTCTATCCAGAACCTGAGGAACGAAACGCCAATTTGAACATATTGCAAACATCTATAATAATTAAATGGCAGAATGGCATACAAGGCAAAAGCAGTCGTCAACCAATAGCTTTTTGTACATAGTTATAAAAGTAATTCAAACATTTAATTTATCATTTTCCTATTATTTCTTAGGGGACTTTTATTTTTCACGCCTTGTTTCCTTTACTTAAAGTTACTAGCATGTTGTTGTAATTGCTCTTTACTGTAGATACTTATAATGGATTGTTACAATAAGACATATCATACAATAATTATATTGTAATTACAATAATAAGTACAATAGAGAGCAACAACAACATTGCCGTAAGTTATGGCGGACTTATTCTTTCTTGTTGCTAATGATTGATTGATTGACTGATTTTTCCACTTCCTAAACAAAATTCCACCCGAAATGGAGCATACTATTTCTCTATGTTTAATATTATTTTAGGCGTTACAATTAAGTAACGAGAGAATAGAGTCGATGTCACGTTGCTAGTTGCAGGTTAGCACATTTAATGGGGAAGGGATCATGGGTGCGATTCTTGGTAAAGTAAACATTTATGACAATAAATGTTTCTTTGGTATTGGTCAGAAAAACGTTCTAATAAAAAAAACAATTATT
Source organism: Sesia apiformis (assembly GCA_914767545.1). Taxonomy (NCBI): domain Eukaryota; kingdom Metazoa; phylum Arthropoda; class Insecta; order Lepidoptera; family Sesiidae; genus Sesia; species Sesia apiformis. Next base: position 4,338,801 of record OU611964.1, read on the forward strand.
TTTGGCACTTTTGGGATTTTCGCGCTTATCTCACATATTTATTTATGAAACTAGTCAGTCTTATTTAACCTCGGTAAAATAAAAAGGTAAACATATAGGTACGTTACGAAACGTTATTTTTTTTCTTTTTTATAAAAACTGTGTCAAAATGAAAACTAACAGTCTCAATTGGTGTTTTTTGTTAACTAGAAATCTTATATTTTTGTCTATATTACCTACGTTATACGTCTAAAAATTAAATCGCCTTTTTATATTTGATGAATAAAGACCATAATTAGGAAAATAATAATTATGATCCTTGCATGTAAGATATAATTTAATAACTCTCATTGATTTATTCACACTATTTAAGCTGAAAGTAATTTAGTCAAAGTTTACAAAGAGTGTTACTAACTGAACTACCCGGCGTTTCACTCTTTGTTAATTAATTACACGGTAAATTAATTGGCATGCTAAAAATAGAGGATCGTCCGAAGGTAAACTCGAAATAAAAACTTTAGGAATATTTTATATCGTCTGAAGCGTATGTCAACATTGTTTGTTTTCATGTATTGTTTTGAACAAAATGTTTTACTTATTTAATTCCTTACATTCTTCTTAATTAATTCAATAACCTAAATATTCATTATTAGATTTCATTTACTTAGACAATAAAACACAATAAACTTTACACAATAAACACGATTACACAATAAATTTACACAATAAAGAGCCGAAGTAGAATTACTTAGATCTATTTATGTTCATAGGTACATCAGTAGGTATAATAAAACCGTAAAAAGCCGTCTGTACATTCGATATTTAAAGAAAAAGTCGTTGCAGTGTAAAGTACGAGTGATACAGAACCCAAACAACAACGTTTTTTGGAATTTATGTCTGTCTGTCTGTCCGTCTGTCTGCCTATCTAAACACGCATCACGCAATAACCATTGGACGGGTTCTAAGGAAACTTGCCAGAGTTATATCTCATGTGCCGGATTAACATTTGTTATACGTTTTATCCAGACCATTGATAGAATTCCTACCGGAATCATCCTCAAAACAACGCGGGCACCAATATTAATAAACTTTGTTATAGTAGGTATATTATAAGTTATTGTAACTTGATTTTCAATTTTCAATTTTCTTTAAGATTTTCAACTTTTAGAAGCTACTGATGCGCAATGAAAACTTGCTTTTAAGCCCGATTATATAAAATAGACTCCGCTTATAAAAATTTAACAATGAATAAAATATTTCACGTCGCGTCGTTTAATTTCTAAAATGTTATCTATGTCAATCACGTGCACGTTAACAAACAACCATTTTACAATAAAATAACTTACCATATTCGGGTCCGAAACCTTCTAGTGATTTATTAGGGGAGGCTTGTGCCCTGCAACGGGACTGATATATCTATACAATCCAATGGGTTAGGTACTTAAGCTCCATGGAGCTTTTTGAACATTTAGTTATGGAATTCAAATTATATTTTAATGTGAGTGAACAACTTTTTATTTTTAGATTATATTGTGATAAAATTGAGATTAAATTCTGAAATTAGTTTGAGGCACTTCTCCTTCCAAAAAGTGTTATTATTGATTTCCGGGCGGTCTCAATTAAAATATATAAAATTATCTTGTTATCACACTTACCACATACAGTAGCAATAGTACGGTGACCAGCAGGTGAAGAAAACTATCACTATAGTGACTGTCATTTTGAGAGTGCGGGACTTTGCTCGTCCGAGGATGCCCACGCCGCTGCGACGCATTTTGTCTGAAATATGATGAATCGACAATTGCAACAAAAAAATGATTATTTAATAAATAAGGACCATGGTAGCGTGAATCGGAAGGGGATCCCTATTTTCAGTAAGAGTCAGCAAATTGATGGCAGTAAATTGATGGCAGCAAATTGATGGCGGCAATTTGATGGCGGTAAATTTATGGTAGTAAAATTAAAGGTAATTCAGGTTTAGATTCTCTAATGACGATAAAGATATAGGAGCGTACGTAACCAAACATAGGGCTCCTGAGAGTGACATTGTGACAAGAGTGATATCAGGGGAATACGATATATTTTTAATTAACATGAGTGATAAAAACGAATATTGAATGTTAAATAAACTTGACGATTCTATTAAATCCTATATGTAGCTGCATGTTACCATTAGATACTGTGCGAATATTTATTTAGGAATATTGCGTAAAATGTAGTATTACTTTTCCTTCTCATTTTAACCTTCGAAAGGTGTCGGTTATTGGAACTCTGTCGATATTACAAAAAAAAACATAATTCAGTTTCTCTAATACTATTTTTAACCTATCACATTATATAGATCCTTAACCTCAGTTGTTGTTGACTATAAAGGTACTGTTGACCTCAGATTTAGGATATACTGTTAGCTAAGCCGTGCTTGACAGGTTGTTTGAGAGTTTTTGATTGTATGCGACGTGTGCCATGGTTCGAATTCGCAGTCACAAATAAAACATACTTAATGCATACATTAATGGAGACGAGTATTTACTGGTGATGTTAAAGCACAGAAGAGAAGTGTAATGTTGACAGCAGTAGCGCAACTTATTTGAATGCCACGGAGAGGATATAAATATATATCTTCTCTGTTAAATTATGTTATAACAAAGCTTTTATTGTGTATGCATTAAATATGTTTAATTTGTGAGTGCGAATTAGAACCATCGCACACGTCGCATACATGAACGTTACACGCAGGTATATGAACGCCGTTGAAGCATGCAACGTTGCATACTTTATTTTAGTTATATAACGTTATGGAACGCCATGACATTTAAATTTTTTATTATAGCTCCCATACTGACTAGTGCTTCTACACTGAAAAAACATAACAAAACATTTTACTTTTCGGTGTTGTTATAAACCATGCTCTGTTATACAATGTTGTATAATATTTATTAATTTCGGTAATGTAATAATTACTTTATTAAAATTTTATGTACGCTATAATGTATTTTCTTTTGTAATACTTTATTACAAGATTTATAACAAAACTCTTATATAATAAGAGGTGGAAATTAATATTTTTTACCGTTAGCAGTATTGGCGCGGCGAATAATCTCTAGTAGTGCCGCCGAGGAGCAATACAGTGTCGACAGCAGTGGCGCTACGTACATAAGCGCCATGTTGACAAGGAAGTACGCAATCTCGTGTCGCTCTGTGGGTAGCGAGCCGTACGACACACATTGAAAGTACCTGGGAAAGGGAAAAGAAAATAACATTGATTATCTGCGACACAAATCGTCAAACCAATCGTCTTATTATACTTATACACAACCTGTTTTTTATAGGTATTAATGGTAGCAGATAGACAGACGATCTACCTGATGTGTATACATAAGTACATAAGTTGATACCGTCGCCTATATCCATAGGAATAGGACCACACCTACAATACCAGGAAGATTAAGGTTGCGTCGTCTATGTTATTTACAAGATGCCTCTTGATCTATTTACAGCTCTCTCGAATAACCCAGTGAAGTAATGCAGCCGAAAGACCCCAAGGGAGGTAGGTTATTGCATAAGCCTCTGGTTACCGGTATAAAGTAGCCCGAACAGTACTCTATCAAGAAAGTGCAAATGTATTACAGTTTAACGCCAAGAGGTGCGGTCAAAAAAATCGGACAGAGACAGAATTAACATACTTATTATCTCCGGACATTCTAGACCGACTGTGAGTATGAGTTCGATAACTATTCATACAAGAACTAACTGAGCTATTAGTAACGATACGACAAGCTATTTAATATTTACAGATTTTTTAGTTATCTTTACTAATCTTAAATTTTGTGAGAGTTTTAAGGCCATGAATGTCTCATGCACAAAAAAATATGCATGAGGACGCCCATGTCCAGCAGTGGACGAAAAAAGGGGCTGATTGCGGTTGAATTACTAATCTTAAATTTGATAAGCTTTGTCAAAACTTAACAACTTCTTCTTCTTCTTCTTTCTCAGCCCTTGGACGTCCACTGCTGGACATAGGCCTCCCCCATTGTCCGCCATTTAGACCTATCGGCAGCGACCTGCATCCAGCGGGTGCCCGCAACCTTTATGAGGTCGTCTGTCCATCTAGCAGATGGACGTCCTCGGCTTCGTCCGCCGGTACGTGGTCTCCATTCGAGAACCCCTCTGCCCCATCGGCCATCGGTTCTTCGAGCTATGTGCCCTACCCACTGCCACTTCAGCTTGCTAACCCGAGAGGCTATGTCGGTGACTTTAGTTCGTCTACGGATCTCCTCATTCCTGATTCGATCACGTAGGGAAACCCCGAGCATAGCCCTCTCCATAGCTCGCTGTGCGACAGTGAGCTTATTTATGAGGCCCATAGTCAGAGACAACGTCTCGGTGCCGTAGGTCATCACTGGCAACACACACTGGTCGAAGACCTTCGTCTTCAAGCACTGAGGTATTTTGGACGAGAAGACGGTGCGTAGCTTCCCGAACGCTGCCCAGCCGAGTTGGATTCGTCGATTGACCTCTTTCTCGAAGTTGGACCTACCTAGTTGGACCGTTGTATTATCTACAACGTTGGACTACCTAGTTGTTGACGAGTACGTCTACCTAGGCCAAAACTTAACAACATGTACGCACAATTCCGAGATTTTCCGAGAAAAATTCTGGAAAATTGGATATGGAAAGCAATTGAAGGCAAGGCTTCATTGATAATATATTCAGTAATTGGTATCGGTCTTACCTGTTGTGAGGAAAAATCTCTTTGTGATTGAGAACTGTAACTGGTAAATAAAGAGAGGGTAACTGGCAAAATAGAGTAACTGACGTTAATGTAAAAATCTGTATGTAGTCATTAATACAACACAGCATTCGCCAAGAACTATGAAAGGATGCATGTTTTTAAGAGCCACGACAGCCTAGGAGTATTTTTTTAATAGAAATAGGCGGCAGGCGAACATACAGTCTACCTGATGATAAGTGGATACCCTCGTCCATAGACATCCGCGATCCATGCCAATATCACTCCAGAATGACAAATTTTGACACGCCCCCGGATGTACCTTTGGAAATATAGGAATGGATTTGGAGAAAGAGTTCGAAAAATGGGGAGGGATAGGATGGGAATGGGCTCTGGCACATCTCACTCACTATCAAAACACGTACGTACATTTCGGAAATAAAATAAAGTGGGAAATGCAGTACATTTCAATTTAGTCTTCTGTGAGAGAGAGGTAATGTGGCCAGTCCAGTGCGCTCAGCGTCTGTGGGAATGCACGTGCACTCACTCCCTACAAAATATTGATTTATTCTCGACACACATTATTGAGGTTACATTACCGCTAAGTTTCTACTTGAGTACGGATTTTTAAATGTATTATTAACTCGGCAGTTAGGTATAGCGAAACATGAAAGCAAAAATTGGGCGCACCACATAATTAAAATCAAACTACAGGCCATGTGTATTGTCTAATCCGCGCTGGGTCCGCGTGGTAGCGTGAAAAGCCACGTGATTTCAAGGAAGGGGTTGTCCTTGATTCCCGACACCTCGATATCGAGATCGATATCAGGTTGATATGACGTATAACTTTTGTTATATACAAATAATCGATTACATACTATTATTTGTAATACAATGTAAGTACAATATTACATAAACAACTGATTAAATCAAATTACAAATTTGTTCCCATTATATTATGAAAGTATGATGGATGAAGTGTTCATGTATATTTTCTCATACATTTAAATACACACATTTCGCCTACGTATTACGAAGTAAGTCCTACGTCGTCATGTTAGTATAATTTTCTTTGTTGGCACATGGGCCTGGGGCAAATTTAATAATATCTACTTGCTACATGTTATCTTCCTTTAAAGAATTACGACGCCGTATTTAAATTATTTTCGAACAATTTTAAATTTTTACCAGAAATTAACAAGTTAATGGAAAGTGAAAACATCGAACTTTCATTGCGTTCCATTCAGAAGTCTTGCCAGATGGGCATTTATTCAATCTATGTTTGCATTCTCGGCGGTTTATTAATAAATAATGTTTATATGACGCTGCAATTGTTTACCTGTGCCAATGAATCACGATTGCCGTATCTTTTTCATCTATCATTACTTACTAGATATATGTTTTTATTCATAACTGTAACTTTTACGTCAGAAAATAACAGATTTATATTGCATAGAACCACAACTAATTAATTTAAAAGAGTGACCTTTTAACTAAGGCGCTCAATAACTGTAAATGTACCAACGTCCGACATTTTTGACTGATGATGGCATATATCGCATATGTTCATAGGCCACGATAGCCATTTACCATAACGGGGATAATTGTCTTACACTAACATTCTATATAAAAACTTCAATCATAAAGTTAATTAATTCTTCATATCTTTTTTAATAATTCTTTGAAAATACATATGTAACAAATAAATGTTATTATTAACATCTATTATAATTTCTCAACTTTCTTAATTTTGTCTTTCCATTAATAAAATCTTAATTAAACTTTTGCGAATTTTACGAAATTTAAAATTTTAGAATTAAAACTTATGTCCAATCTTTACTGAAACACTGGGACAGTCAGAATGGGTTACAGCTGGGAACCTGCTGTTTAAAAGAGATCCAACTTGATAACAAAAAACTATGCAACCAAAAAATCCAACCTATTGGGATTCGGATGGGGATGGTGCACGCTGCAATCCCTCAAACACTGGACTCACTCGACTGGCCAAGTTACCCCCTCTCACAGAAGACTACTGTTAAAAATTCCCATTTTCCATCACTATCCTATTCTCCCAATGTAAGTCCATGTTTTGGTAGTGAGTGAGATATGTCCGAACCCATTTGCACCCTATCCTATTCCTCCTGATTCTTCCAACATTTTCTCTAAATCCATTCCTAAATCTCCAAAAGTGGGTAGCGCATTCGGGAGCGTGCCAATGTTTGTCGTCAACATCAATGCGAATTGATGTTAACATATGACACGGATATTCATGGGCGACAGTATCCACTTGGCGCCAGGTGGAATGTCTGCTCGTCGTTCACCTTCTTTCCATATAAAAAAGGACAATAGTTATAGAAACCCGTACATACATACCCTCTAACGTCAGGATGCTCTTCTAGGTGAAATATGAAACTCTGAGGCAGACTGGCCAGAGCTGCGCAAACCCACGCAATGGAGAGCGCCTTCCGCGCCCGCGCCTCCCACGCCACATTCAGCGGTTTCAAGATCGCGTAGTATCTGAAATGATAAAAAAGATGCTGTAGGGTGTCTCAAACCCAAGGGAAGATAATTAATGGTATACCAGGAAAACCATATAAAATTCTATATTAACAACAATTCAGATCAAAAATAGACTATTTATAGAACTGCCATACAGGCTTGTGATAAATTTTGCCAGAATTTAATAAGAAATTCTTTTGAGTTTTGTTAACTAGTGGAAAATTAAAAAGAAAAGGAGCAATGCCGTCGATAGTCTGGCGTTTAATAAAACACAAAACCTCGCCTGGGCTTTCGGTCTGACGCATCATGGTGTGTGTACATGCTCCACATAACATCGCCGGTCAGCCTCAACACAGTGCCCGCCCAAACGATCTCAGGCATTACCTATCATCAGTATTCAGTATACATGGAGTTACTAGTTTGAATATGTATAGATACCTACAAATTGAAGAACCAGATGAATATCATGACATGCTAGATATAGACGACGACGCCTTCTAATCACCGTGAGTCATCAGCAACATCATTAGGAATGTTACTTCACTATATTTACCTGTACACAGCGATACATATGCGCTCAAAGCTGGAGAAATACTTAGATACAGGTCGAAAAACTAGACCAATATCACGACAAGGAAATGACGTTTCTGGCTAGCTTCTGCACTATGGGCCTCCAGCGGTATTAGAATGTCACCCTACTATCCTCACCTATCTATAGCGATACAGATGAGAACGAAGCTAGAGAGGTACAGGCCGAAGGTCCGGGCGAACATCATAACGCGGCACATGAGGTCTCCAGCCAGCCACTGCACGGTGCCGGCCCACGCGATCTCCAGCGGCATCATAAGAAACGTCACCTGCGCACACGCACTGCTTGCAGATTAATGATTAGTATCGTATCTCGTGAGGAGTAGTTTAACGATAATAACTTCAATACAAATTATTTATTTCAGACTTTATGGTCCATATAATTGTTAGTACAGAAACTTAAAACTATGTTAGTAATAATAAATGTATCAGCGTGTAGCGGAATCAACCGCCACTGTATTACAATTGGGCAGTCAATTCGGCCAGCTACCGTAGGATGCTGGCCGAATTGACTGCCCAATTGTAAGGGGAGTAAGGGGGAGAACGACAATGACACCTAGTCGGCCCCAAGCGTCAACCTCACCTGCACGTGGTGCTCCCTGCCAGATAACAGACGAGGCTCTGGCGACCGACCAATGGCGGTATATCCATGACATCCTAACCAGGCAACTGATTGGAAGAGGTTTCAGCCACCTAGGGGCTCTAAATGGCTCCTAAAAGGACTGGTGCAGAAGGCAACGGGAAACCACTGCACTATTTTCCCAAGAGAGAAATGGTGGATTGCAACTCAGTACTGATTTTGTCGGACGATCCGGCTAACGCCCGGCGCCACTTTTCCGGGAGAGGTGGTGTGAAATATGCTACCGGCCACGAGGGTGTGGCTCACCAGGCACCACGTGGAAATTATGCACCTGGTGCACAATGCATTGAGAAGATCCGGGCGAGACACCCTCAGCGTATTGGAACATGGAATGTCCGTGGCCTTAATCAAGACGGTAAATATACCTATCTAGGCTCACGAATATGCAGTAATGGGAGCTGTGTTCCAGAAGTTAGGAGACGCATTGCAACGGCGAAAAGCACCATGGCACGTCTAAATGGAATATGGAGGAATCGGGGTATAAGCAACACCACCAAGAGTCGTTTGGTCCGTGCTTTAATTTTTCCAATATTCATGTACGGAGTGGAGACATGGACCATAAAGGCGAGAGAAAGGCAAAGGATGGACGCGTTCGAGATGTGGTGCTGGAGGCGCATGTTAAGGATTCCTTGGACAGCCAAGCGCACAAACGCGTCTATCCTGTCACAGCTAGGGGTAAAAACGCGACTATCCTCCATATGTTACCAGCGCCTGCTCTCTTACTTCGGTCACATAATACGACGGGGGAATGACAGCTTAGAAAAGCTTATAGTGACGGGCAACACTGAGGGCAAAAGATCGAGAGGCCGCTCACCAACCAGATGGTCAGACCAACTGAGGGACTCCAAGTTCAAATTTCACACCATTGCAAGACTGGCCTCCGATAGAACCCAATGGAGGAATTTAATCCGCACAGGGTTGCAAAATCACCAGGACCACGATCTTCAGCAATGAAGGAACGACTGGAGAGAGACCGTAGGATGCCGTTAGTGCTACCACGGACACGGCTTAAAATCGAACCAGCTCTTTTTGTTAGGATGGCATGGAAGCCATCGGTGTGAGCGTCTGTAAACATGCCCGATGCGCTGCAAAGTCCCGGCAACCCTAATAGATTATTACTACTAAACGCATTATTTTATTGCACGAGCATGGCGTTGATTGTCTTCTACGTCTTTTGCACGTATAAAAGAACTGACAAAAAGTCTTCGAAAGTACAATGCTGCAGTGCAAGGTTTGCATCTGCGAGCCAGCATATTGCTGCTGACAGTCAACGCCCTACGTTCCCTCTCAATATCCTCATTGTCTGTGAGACCATCCGAGATCCAGTGGCCCAGGTACTTGAATTGCGTAACTCTGGCTAAAGCGATACCGTTTAGAAAGACGGGTGGGACAGTGGTAATTTTATGACCACGTTGTTGGAACACTAAAAGTTCGCTTTTCTTGCTTTTTACCTGAACCCATTGGACCCGGCCGCCATACAGCTCACATTTCTTGAGGAGCTTCCTTACGGCGTTTATGGAGGAACTCAGCAGCGCTAATATTATTAACTAACAGTGCCCGCGACTTAGTACGCGTGACATATTAGTTTTTAAAATCTAAATTGGGATATCTTTTCCTCCCGTCAGCCGATTTCGATGAAACAAAGCCTATTCGAAGAGCCAAACTAAGCTAAATTAACCTGTGGAGACTCCATAAGAATCCGTTCCGTAGTTTTGGAGATTAGCGTGTTCGCTCAGGCAAACAGACAGACAGACAAAAATTATTAAAATCGTCTTTTTGTATTCTGATACTCTTCCTTCATCGCCCCCAATCAGTTTTTGGTAAATATATTTAATGTACAGACACGCTGATTTTACAGTTTTATTATATGTATCGATAAATGTCCTCTCTATGTAGCAGCCGACTGTGGTGTTGCTTACATAGGTAAACTGTATTATTTGACTTTTTAGATTTTTCCATTTTGTAAACATTTTATATTGTAAATCGAGTTAAACGCGTAAAATTAATGACTTTTATATACCTTTCATTTTTACAAAAAAAAAATGTTTCTATCATTTAATATAAGATAAGCAGAAGTCCCATTTAGACCAGTTTACAATATAATACCGTATATACCCTTCAATACTCTAATCAAGTACTAAGTACCTATCAAGTACTAAGTACCTAATCAAGGATTAGAGACCACGGATGGTTCCTAAACCTAGATCTATAGAAATCTAGATCACATAAAATTAGCGTAATTCAGGTTTAAGTACCACGGATCATGAAGAACGGATTTCAATTAAACCTTTTAACAAAATACGTTCTTCCGTTTCAGAATAAAACAGTGTTGGCGACTCTGTTTGTTAGAAGGGGCTAATCTCTTGAAATACTGATTTCGTTTTATTATATTACTATTCACTGTTGTGTAAAGTATTTATACCAGAGTTCTTAGTGTATGTATATAGCAAAGGTTTTATAGCAAAGAAATGGTGAAAAATAACTATACTTCACGGTTAAAAGGCAACATTTAAAAAGGAAGAAAAATTTACACTTAAATAGATTTATTGTTTTGTGTGTGGAATACATAATGAATCCTTAGGAGGAGATTCTTTAAGGATCATGGGAGTCAAATTCAAGCGGGAAATAATGATACTGGTTGCCACAGCAGCTAGCACGTCCAACTGGCGGAGTTATCCTCCTCTCACATGTTTTGATTAAAACAACTGTAAATGTTGTTAGGACACGTATTTTACGCCATTCCTTAACCGATCATTTTTCCTTCTCTCATTTAAATATTCTCTCTATTTCTCACCGTTCCCAATTTTTATTCCATAAACCCGTTCATTAAAATACCCGTAAATAGGAAGCGTATCTGTGAATATACCAACGATCATCATTTTTAAATGATATTGGCGTGTAGTACCTACTTATCTGCCTCACATGTCCTTGGACGATTTGGTTTAATTTCGCGAATTGTTATTAATTTGCCACTGTCTTTCTATAAAATACTTTCCGTGGACTTTATGGAAAGAAAAAAGAAACATATTCGTATTATCCATAAAACACGAATAGGAGAGGGGAAGAGTTCACGCTGCAATCCAACAGCCGCTGGGCGCGCTAGCCTCTCTCAGAGAAGGCTACCTTGAAATGTACTGCATTTCCCACTTTATCGTATTTCCCCAATATACGTATCTGTTTCGGTAGTGAGCGAGATATGCCAGAACCCATTCCCACCCCATCCAATCCCTCCCCATTTTCGCAATCCATTCCTTAATGTGCAAAGTAGGCAGCGCATCCGGGGTTGTGTCAACGTTTATTATTCTGGACTAATGTTGGCATGTATCGCGGATGTCTATGAGCGACAGTATCCACTTACCATCAGGTGGATTGTATGATCATCTACCGCCTTCGTAGATACATAGACGTTAGAAATAAATAGATCGTAATCGTAGATCTTCGTAGAAATAAATGTTATTAAAAAAGTTGACGTTGGATTTATTCATTAAACCTCTGAAATCTCTTATAAAAGTTGTTATATAATTATTAATTGTTTGAAAATCTTTATTAATTTCTATGAAGTGTGAGTCTCAGTTGCTAATTAAAATTAAATGGAATTAAATTAAATTGCTAATTGAGAATTTGAACACCTTTTACGAGTATGTGATTATAAAGGTATCTAATTAATTCATATGCAAATAATAGATTGAGAAAGTATGTATCGTTGTAATTATGAATTATATTATGAAAGCTTAATGAAGCTACGATATGGGTTCTTTAAGAAAGCTGTGAATACCTCCTGGTATTGCAGATGTCCATGGGCGGCGGTAACACTTACCATCACGTGGGACCGCTTGCTCGTCCGTCTACTTCCCTATAAAAAAGTCTAAACATCAAACGATGCTTTTAGCAAAGTAACTTGTAAATGCCAATTTTTATTGCTCTCAGTATATTGTCCAATTACTTGTTTTGATAAGATTAGAACACGTCATATTTTTCAATTTGTATGTAAAATATGTATGGAGTCAAGGACGACAACGTTTAGATCTCTGAGACTGTTCAGACCGAACAGAGTAAGAGACACATAAAGCCTCATCTTAAAGCAGACTTAACTAGTGTTCGGATAGTAACTAGTTACTAATGAAACTTTTTGTTTTATTAATAACTAAATTTATTAGTTTTATTAAGTTATGAAATACTAACTACCAAGTTCTCCGAATTGTTCTCTTTGGAAGAATTGAAGGTGTTTGACCGCTGCTCTTTAACGCAAGAAAAACTAACCTCTCGTATTGGAAACTGCTACAGAAGATATACTTCTAAAACGTTTAAGCCATTTAATTACAAATATACATCATAGAAATTAATTTTTAATTTTAATAGTATTGTAGCAAAATTTTATTTAGAATTTGAAACGAGTAATAATACCCACCGTTTATTTACATTCTGTTTGAATATAAGTAAGGATACTTATGACCTTTTTTGACCAATAATTTTTCTTATAATTCTTAGGTCTGTTTCACAGTCAAATGCACATCTCAGTCTCACTCAATACTTTGTGTGGAAGTCTATTGTTTTGTAAAGTATCACTTGTTTTATATCGATTTAAAAATAAACAGTTCTACTTTGGCTCTTACTTCTTCTTAAAAATGAAGTCGATCAATAATACACTTACAAATATGTAATAGTTCTCAGATTGAGAGTTAATTATTATTGATAATTTTCTTTACGAAATAATTAACATTTTAGTGTTGTATATAAAGACATTTTAGTAATATTAATTTAATTTGTATTTCTATTAAGTATTAAGGATTTTTCTCTCAATATGTATTTTTCAATTTTAATATAACTATACAAAGTCACACAGCACTTATAAATATGTATTGTATTTTATTATTATCAAATATTGGAAATTAATGTAAACATGCCTTTACTAGTGATGAAGTAAACACATTTAAACACATGACATTCTAAACACGAACAGACTGTACGTAGTAATAAAAAGAAAACTAATAAAAATCTTACCATAAGGTCCGCGACTGCCAAGTGCATAAGAAGCAAGTCCAACCGACTCGCTCGACCCGCTCTTCGCCTCTTCATCAGCTGCGTGAGCACTGTTAAATTACCAGTGGCCGACACCATCATCAGTACACTGTACACAGTTATGGATACCATGTGTCCATGATTGAACTTCATCTCTAGAGGCAGTTCATCGTAACTCGTGTTCAGATGAGTCCAGTTCTTCTGCGATGCCCCGCCGGGGCCGGACACTTTCTCGTCGATATTCATTTTGAAATATTATAGCACTTTCACACTTTACTTGATGTAACTTATTATCGTGAACACAGTTTTCTCTTCATTGTAACAATCACTATATTTTCAAACAAACTTCTTTCAATGAATCCTTTTATTTAACCTGAAACAAATGAAAAAAAACTTGCAACTATTCGGAAAATATATTTTTCAAAATCAGAATCACCATAAATATATTCTGATTCTGATTTCGAAAAAGAAATGAAAACAAAGTACATATATAAGGAGGTATTTTTCAAATTCTATTTGTATATTTCCTGACTATTTTTCTGCTATACATACAGGGTGTGTCCGAAATTTTCCCGAAGACATGGATTCTGCTCATGGTTAAGTTAATTGACAGATGATGTTGCATATTTGATTTAATAATAATAATAATAGTTTATTTGCCAGAATTTGAGTACAAATGTGTTGGAAATGAGTATTTCTCAATCCCTCACATAAGACTGGTGATGGGTACATCACTGTTGTTGTGTCACATCACTAGGCTACACGTTATTATTATTCACTGACCGTCGTTTGTTCTCTTACTACGAGAAACATGTTTTAGCCTTGTAATAAATATCTAATATATGTTGTCTATTATGTCTTCTTAGTTTATATTAAATAAACAGTGAACCCTGCGCTAGCTGTGCTAACCATTGTCAATAACCAACAAAATGTAGGTGATATTATTATTATTATTTTATGCAAAGAAGGCGGCAGACGAGCATACAGTCCACCTGGTTGATAAGTGGATACTGTCGCCCGTAGACACTCGCGGTACATGCCAACTTTAGTCCAGAACGACAAAACGACAAACAGTTGGCGAGTGCACTCTTTTAAAGATAGTGTAGTTCCTCGGGGCTTCTGGTAACGGCTCCGTTATCCCTTAGTCGCTTTTTGCTACACCCACGGGAAGAGATAGGATGTTGTTATTCTAAAGCCAGCCAACACCACAACTTTCATTAAAAAGAAATTAATTCATTTCAAATTTATCACATAATTATCTACGCACACGAATTTGCCCTTAATTAATTCATATTATGTAACATTACAATAGTATCACTTAATTTATTTATTAAATAATTAGATGCTTTATTTCGATGATAATAAGATAGTAGTCAGTTTTAACCAGTTCCATCGGTGTAGATAGAGCGGGTAACAGTAATTACACCTAAACATCTGAAGAAAAATTACTTTGAAGTCGCTTTAAAATAAGCATTTTCATCATAATTAACGAACTCGAAAACAATACACAGATGGGAATGTCAAAGGTTGTTGATTAAATATAATTAATAGGCACGAATAAGCACTTAACAAAAACATTGTTATGACTAAAATTCCACGGAAATATTAAACAATTAATTTTAGGGCAAAAATAATTAAACGCTAAGTTATGGTATTATCGGAGGTATTCTTAATTAACAGTGATTTTTTGTCTACATTTTAATAAATGATTTTTTTAACTACCTTTTTATTTCTGAGGCTTCATCGGTTTGTCCGAATCTGCCAACGTCAAGGGACGCTCACTATTATCCTGTCTTCCCTAAATCAACCCTCAAAACTCCTTTAGTCGCTGGGCCCGCTCGACTAGCCACGTTTAACCTTCTCTCACAGAAGACTACCTTGAAATGTACTGCATTTCCCACTTTATCTTATTTCCCCAATGTACGTACGTGTTTCGGTAGTGAGTGAGATGTGCCAGAGCCCATCCCATTCTATCCTGTCCCTTCCCATTCTCCCAACCCTTCTCCAAATCCATTCCTATATCTCCAAAGGTAGGCAGCGCATCCGGGGGCGTGCGGATGTCAATGGACGATAGTATCCACTTACCATCAGGTGGACTGTATGCTCATCTGCCACCTTCGTACATAAAAAAAGTGACTACACTCCGCAATCAGATATAAGAAATCCTCTATTGTGTTACAAAAACTGCACAAACTGTTACAAAACTATCTATGTGGTGAAGACTTCTTACCCATCGTGTGATAAAATTTATTAATGGCCATATGACCAGACCTCAATCTAAAAGTTACAACAAGTTAGTCCCTGATGATGAGGCTGGCACAGTCGAACCATGGAACTCGGGGAGGAGTATTAATATTATTATTATAATAGCGAGGATAACAATATTAATGCTTTGAATAGATCACACACGAATAGTTTTCAGTTTATCTTTCTTTTCTGTTTAAAAGCTTATATTATAATTTCTCTAACTCAATTTAGATCCATAATATCGTTTCTTCCCTATTTCGTCATATCTACTAAAAAAATATTTTCCTATTTATTATATACATGTATCAGTGATATATGTGTTGGTTCTTTATTGAATACCTGTTTAATTTTTTTTTAAATTAATTTTTCGTCATGTAATTAACCCTTACTGACTGACCCGTTACCAACCAAAGTAGTTCAACGCCGGATTAGAAAGTTGCACTCTAATAGGCGTTAATCCTATAAGAAAACAAATAAATCTCGGAATAGAATACTTTTTAATTTGTTGTTTACAAATAGTAGATACGTGAGGTTGAGGTGAGGTCAAATATACTTACACCCAAATATAATTCGGTGAGAGCCAAAGATTTCTACTTCTCGAGCCTCATTTGTGAGTTCAAACCCCGGTCCACACCACCTAGTTTCTACCTAAATTAAGAAATTATCACCAGTGAAGAAAAACATCCTGAAGAAGCCCGAGATTAAAAAAAGAAATCGGCACTGGAGCCGCATTATAAATTATAGCCCGAAACTCCCTATTGTATACTAAGGGAGGCCTTTGCCTAGCAGTGGCATAATATGGACTGGTATCAACTCTTATAAATGTTACGTTATCTTACTTTGGTTAAGGTTTTTTAATTTAAAATTTAATTCTTACAAGATTCTGTTTAAATGGGGATATTTTCTAACATCTAATTTTGAGACAAGCCAATAAAAATATTAAGCAATTGTTTACTCTAAAGTGCACTTTCTCTCACTTCCTTTAGCCTTTTTTTTCTTTCACTATATTCACAATATCTAAAAAAAATTAACCGACAATAAGGTTCCCTTTTCTGAGATAATGTCACAAATAGTCGTAATAAGATACAATAGTGACGTAATAAGCGGTTAAGCCAAGATAAACCCCGCTGCGGAAAGCGTAATTAGAAATAGATTTGCTACTATCTCATAATTGCACCATAAGCTGTTCGACTACACATGCATTACTTTTAACCGATTTAATATAAAAAGCGTACTTTTCAACGGCCATTTCATTAAATTACTATAAGTTTTCGTTATTTTGTTAATGGAGAATTTTTGGGTCAATTTTATGTAATATTTTAGAATGGAATATTTTCTAAATAATTCTTCTTCTTCTTTGTCAGTCCGTTTCTCTCCACTGCTGTATATAAGCCTCTCCCAAGGTGCGCCAAAATGCTCTATCGTTTTACGTTCTCCATCCAGCCGCCACCTGCTACCCTCTTCGGATCATCGGTCCATCTAGTCGGGGACGACCAACACTACGTTTACCAGCGCGCGGCCTCCACTCGAGCACCTGTTTACTCTAACGCTCATCGGTAGTAGGACATACATGGCCGGCGCACAGCCAATTTAGCTTCAGTTAGCTATGGGAGCACTAAAGCTTTCACTTTAGCTTTAGCCTCAGCATTGCTCCCTCCATAGTTCGCTATGGGACTTTTAGCCGGTGTACCAGCTCCTCTGTTAGGGTCCACGTCAAAATGAATTATTATAGTAACTACCTAAGTTGATTTTAAGTTCATATTATAATATTTTTAAATGAAGATTTTTAAATCATATATGTTCAGACAACTCGATTAAGAAGGTATTTTGAGCGGTAATACACCAATCTCGATCGAAGATTATTATCTACACACGAATGCCTCAAAAATCAAAATTATCAATTCTGTTATGCGGATTTTCTCGAGGTGTTTTTCTTTACTGACAAAATCTATCTATATATACATTTAATAAAACCGTAACGGAGCCTGTACATGAAATACTTTTTTGAAAAAAAAAAGTGATTGTAGTGTAAATGTTATAGAACTCAAAACAACATTTTTTGGATTTTTTGTCTGTCTGTCTGTCCGCCAGTCTGTCTGCCTGTCTGTCTACCTGTCTGTCTGCCTGCCTGCCTGTCTGTCTGCCTGCATGTTTGTCTACCTGTCTGTCTGAACGCGCATCACGCGAAAACTACTACGCGAATTTTAATTAAACTGAATATAGTTATAGCTCATGTGCCGGATTAACATTTAGGATACTTTTTATCCAGATTGATTACAAGTTCCCACGGGAATCACAAGTTCACGCGAACAAATTTGCTCGCTCAAATCTAGCCCTGTTGCCAGTCAATTGTACACCAGAAGCTTGGCTATACATTTTAAATGAAGTAGCATCAGATGACACCTTGACGAGGAAATTAATTTCGTATTTTGATAATAATTGGATGTCAAAACTGTGTTCAGATATGTGGAGTTGTACTACCGAACGCCATCGGACGACAAGCACACTGGTAGGTTGACACTTTTGCTTAAACAAAAATGTGGGAGAGACCAATAACTTGTTCTATTACATACATTTTAAAAAAAAGAAGGTATTTTTGGTAAATGAAAGTTGCAGTAAGAACAAGTTTATACAAAGCCAAGAAAAAGGCGGTCAAAATATATACTCAGAGATGCTAAAATTGAAAAAATAAATGATGATCTGTTGAAGGGAGACATTGGTTGAGGAATGTTTGAAAAGTTATGTTGTTTTAAGTAAATTCTTTTATTTTAATAAGTTTTCAATGCGTTGTCGGCATTTTTTTGTTTTCCTTCATATTTTAAGACAAATACATTATTGTATTGTTATCATATTAATGAACGTATTATTTACATTTATTTTATCAACAACTGTAGATACTTAAACATAAATATTTACATTTATTTTATTAACAACTGTACTTAAACATAAATATTTACATTTATTTTATCAAAAACTGTACTTAAACATAAATATTTACATTTATTTTATCAACAACTGTACTTAATCATAAATAAATACGAAAATTAAGAATTCGGAAAAGTCTGAATTCGGGGAATCCATAATTAAGAAAAATAACAATTCGGAAAATTCAGAATTAGAAATACCTATAATTCAGACAATCGAGAATTTGGAATCTACGCGCGAAAAGCGTTAAACACCCAGACTCGAATAAACAACCGAAAAACGAACCCGGACCCCGGACCTTTAGCACAGCAGATACCAACTATCAACTAGAATAATTGGTCCTCATAATGAGCTGCAAAGGAGTTTATATATGTGCGAACGCTCTATTGGTCGATACTTTAATTTGACAATGATGAAGATAATGTGTTAATGATCGCGGAGTCGGACAAAATATAGAGAAATTTTATTTCCAGATGCTTCCATTCTATTCTCTATCTACAGGAATAAGTGTGCATTTGTATGCTAAACATGCGATTATAAAGTGTCTAGGACCCCCTGACCTCGTCGCGTTAATTGCTTGATAACGGTGACAGTTACATTGTATTTATATTGCACTGCATTTAGATGTCATGAAATGGAAATTAATTACAAATAAAACAATAAGAATTAAATAATTAGATATTAGAATAATCAATAAAGCATTATTTACTATTCTTATGGTAGAGGTATGATTATAATTCTTTCCACGGCTGGAAAAATAGCGTTATTAAAAAGGTTTTATTAATTAGAGTATCTTCCTGGCACGTAATGAAAGTGTTCTGACATGTAAGAAAGTACGTGATACTAGTAAATTAAAATTTTGCACTTTTTAAAGGAAAACAAATTCTCCTAAAAACCTTGCTTTATATGGCGCAAATTGTTGAAAGTTTTTGTTAACGGTTAAATCACTTTTAGAGAATTGTTGTTATGTTATCTCAGTTTATTGTTTTTTTTTTTATTTTAATGCGGTTATTTCCTGCGTCCCAAAATGGTTGATGATACGATAATAGTTAGCAAGATTATAGCGCTACTTGAAGAAGGTTGTAGCCAATGTTACGTGCGCCGGCTGTTAAATGTGAGTCTTTCAACTGTCCAGAGGACTTGGCAGCGGTATGAAGAGACTGGTTCCGTCAATAGGCCGGTTATAGAAGAAAACGGTGCACACAGCCAGGAGACGAGCGCTTTAGTTTTACCGAAACGCTTAATTTTAATGAATTTTAAATTTAATGAGACGTTTTAATGAGTTTTAACGCTTTTTAATGAGATGAGCGCTAAGAAATCTGAAAGTTTCGTACGTGGACCTAAAAACGAAGCTTGAAGAAGTAAGAGGTGCACAAATTAACTTATGGACGGTCAAGAGGTGGCTTCTCGCTGCCAATATTAATCCATGAGATTTGCTCTAAATTGTGTATCGTGGATGGAGTCAAGAGTACTGGAGTAGTGTATTATTTTCCAATGAAGCCCAGGTATCGCTATGTAGTGAGGAGCGACGTCGGCAGGCTCTTAGAAGACCATGGGAGCGCTTTGTAGACGTATGTTTTGAGGAAGTCACCATCTATGGTAGAGGCTCGGTTATGTTTTGGGCAGCCATCAATTCTGAAGACCGTACGGAATTAGTTTTCATCGAAAATGGCACATTAAAAGCACACGGGTACACAACTGAGGTCTTAATTCCTCATGCACAGTCCGCATTGACTGCTATTGGAGAGGATTCTATTTTTATGGATATTCACAAGCGATGCGCAATATCAGTACAGCCAGCTCCACAAAAACATCAGGGAGCTTAAAAGGGTGATCGCCACGGAGTGGGAACGTATTTCATAAGAGACATGCAAATCACTTTCGAGATTTGCAAATATCAGAGGCATACTTTCGATGTTTCTTGATTTGCATGTCTCTTACATGCAAATCAAGAAACATCGAAAGTATGCCTTCAAGATTACAAGTCGCAATTTTGGCTAGAGGAGGCCACACACACACGTTACTAAACTTTACTTGTTCACATAACATTATTAAAAAAATCAGAAATTGACTTCAACATGTATATACTGATTGAATCTAAATTTAATGACGGAAGTGTACAAACCTGTTTCTTAATATTAAATACCTAACAATATTGTGATCATACTGGCAAATATAAGAAATTAAAATAATCGAAAATAACTATAAAGAGTAAATTATAAATATAATTTATAATAACTACTAGGTGCCCGTTTTTGTTTCAAATGAGTGTATATACAAAATAGCTCCGGCGAGATCCCGAGCAACATCACGTAAAATATTATCATTTTCCACCTCGATGAAGGTCGATACTTTTCATATATTGGAATCGTTTGACCCTGCCCTTCAACGAACCGCCTCTTATCATCTTGTGTCAATCTCTGCGATACCAGTCGCTATCTTGCAGCAATTAGAGTTGTTTTGACGAAACCTGCAGCGCATGTCCGAACACTAGGGGACATTCCTTGACCCTGGAAAGGTCATATGTATCAGCTATAAAAGGGGTAGGTTGTCAGTGTGGGTGGGGGGGAAATGCGAGAGCGAAAAGTCATGTCCACGTCAGCTTTATAATACTTTTATATTGTGTTGAAAGTTTCTGAATAAAAACAAGGCATTTTCTCTCATTGAACATAAAAATTCTTAGTTGCAGGTACATATGATAAATCCGTGTCAAATGTTGACATTTTATTATGATCACTGGAATAGTGCTAAGAGTACACCTGAAGTTTAAAAGTTGACGCACATCCGCTAGCAACCACTATCACTGTGTAATTAAATTAATCTATACATATAATAAAACTGTAGAACCAGCGTGTCTGTACATTGTGTATAATAAACTAATTGAGGACGATGAAGGAAGAGTATCAGAATACAAAAAGGCGATTTTAAAATTTTTTCTCTGTCTGTCTGTTTGTCTGTTCGAACACGCTAATCTCCAAAACTTTCAGTAGTGTATGGGGTTTCCACAGGTTAATTAAGCTTAGCTTGGCGCTTCGAATAGACTTTGCTTCATCGAATTCGGCTGACAGGAGAAAAAGATATCCCAATTTAGAGTTTAAAAACTAAAATTCCACTCGTACGAAACCGCGGGCACAGCTAGTTAATAATATGTGAGATGCATTATTTTTCTCATTTATGATGTGCATTTTTTTTAAATAATGCCCTATACAAATACATTTAACATTTACTATGCATTTAAATATACAATGAAAAAATTGCCAATAATGCTTGGATAAGAAAAATGGAAGTTCAAATGTAGTAGATACTCTTAGATTAAGATAAAGGCATTTATTCAGGTATTTATTTATTCATTTATGCTTAAAGGTTATTAAAAAGAAAATGGACAAACGCGCATATATACAAATTTCGACACGTTAAAAGAAGAAGATATAAAGCTGGATATAAAGAAGTTAGAAAATAGATGATATTACAGAGTAGCATATACTGCCTATGACTGCATATACTGAATGAAGGTCCAGCTCAGCTTAGCTTCGGCTTTAGCGGACTTACCTATAAATTATCCGACCGTTGAAACACGTTTAATATATACTTGTCGGTATATTATGGTATATGTGATGTCCGCTTAAAGGTATAGTAGATAACCCTATGCCCTCAGAAGATAAAGCGTGTGTAGTCTAGGTGTCAGTAATGTTAGCAACAGACATCGTTAGTGTCGAAGCCGATTTATCGTGAGATCTCCCTCCACGTAAATACCTGTCAATACACGTGGCGCGTTACGAACACAATAATAAACAATTCCTTCGCAATACTGCATTTTAGCGCGTAGAATAAAAAATACGATTATAATCGTTGCTATTAAGTTATATAAGCAATTAAGTTCATCGAATGGTTTGACGTGTTTTGCATTGGGTAACAAAGTTTTCTTCATAATAGTTTATTGGCTCTCAATTATGACTTCCATAGATCATCAGCTAAGTCGACGTAACGTTTCGCTTGACGAAAAATTTAACCCTTTCCTTGCCAGCTACGTAAATATACGTATCTACCACCCAAGTATAAATGCCAACTACGTATTTATACGTAGATAATTATTTACTGGGCTCTCTATACAAAACAGTTCTAGCTGGCATTTATAGGAATGTAGTGTTTGAAAGGTCAGTAATAATAAAAAACAAATACACATAATTGCAAATACTATTTATTGAGTTTTTATTGCAAATATTAAACTGATAAAATTGGAATGGATGGATGGAATGGATTAGGAAAATCCAGAATGGGAAGCATAGGACGAGAAGCTTTCCTCATCCTATTACACCCTCCATTCCTCCTTGGGGAGGATAGAGTGAGATGGGGAGTCAAGTGTTTAATGGAATAAGAAGTTTCTTTTATTCAATTCTTTATTCTCCATTTGATGGGATAGGATGCGTTGGTAAATGAGCTCTATATCTCACTTACTACCAAAACACGTACCTACGTTAGAGGAAATAGAATGGGGAAAGGAAATGGTAGTAGTTTTCTGTGAGTGCGGGACAACTTAACCAGGCGAGTGCGCCCAGTGGCTACAGGATTGCAGCGTGAAAGAAAGAACGTCAACCGCAGATCATAAAAAAGGGAGGCATGCCATGGGCGCGCGGCGCCTGACGCCTCGATATGCTCAAATGATCATATCGTTTCACAGTTTGAGTGTAGTATTATTTGTCGTCACATTTTCAGCTTGAGCAAGCAACATGTAACTTGAGCATATTTAACACGTGCAACACAAAAAATGTGCGTGGGACAGTAAAACATAAAATAAATGTGAAAACATTATGCACACTTCTTTAAAAGTGGCGACATTGGTATTTGTCTTAATTTTCAGTAGGTAATGAATGATATATATTCCTTGATTTTAAGATCTGTGAAGTCAACGCATAAAAATTCATTCAGTATTTACGAGTACCGAGTTTAAAACCTAATTGCACTCCACTACAGATTATGTATAAACATGTTTTAATCAAAATTGTTCTTGTTGAAAAGAAAAACAAATAAACGTTATCATATTCGACACGTGTAGATAAATATAATTGTAGGGTCGTTATGTCTCCAATTTGTGGACTTTACTGCAACTTGGAACCGTATGTAGTAGCAATAAGGGCTATATTTTTTAAAGGAAATTTCTTTAAAATAAATAATTGTATATAACTTTGACTCGTGAAACAGTTTAAGATAATGTTTGTATACTTAGAACAACAAAGTTTTTGAAACTTTGTGTTTTTTTTTAGAAAGTAGAAGCCATCTTCCTCGTGACAAGCAGATACCGTCGTCCATGAAAAATTACGATACATGCCAATATCAGTCAAGAATGATAACAGGTGGTATGATACGGTGAATTACGGATTTGGTGATTCACGAATCACGATAGAAAGGGGGTTACGATGGATGGGAAATAGGAAATATCAAATCCCATCCTTGTTCCCTTAACCGTTGAGGGTTTTAGGGGGGAACGTGATGGAACGCATCAGACTGAACGATCCTATACTATTTCACCCCACTTCTACTTATACACAATGATAGTACATGATTATTTTGGAAAAATGGTCACAATAATAATGAACGATTGATATAGAGCCTAAAACAACAACTTTTGTAATTTATGTCTGTCTGTCCGCCTGAACTCGCATCACCCAGAAACTGCGGGACGGATTTTAATCAAACTTGGTATAGTTATAACTTATGTGTGGGGTTATCATTTTATTTTCATCCAGATCCATTAGAGAGTTCCCACGGGATCGCTCACTAAATATCAAGCGAACGAAATCGCGGGCACCAGCTGGTCAACTACATAAGATAAATAAACGAGATGGCATGACACTTAATGACATTGTAAGATACCACGGGACATAGGGACATGGCATATATAGGATAGGACTCAAAAGATAAAATATATTTTATTATATAAAGGAATATAGCCTGAATTTCGTGAATTAAGGAATTAAATTCATTGTAATTTGCTTAAAATCTTTTCAGATTATAAAAATATAAAAACATAGACACTATAAAACACTACGAGTATATACACTATAAAAACTTTGAAGCATCTGTTGTTGTATTGACAAACAAGGAAAAGCTCAACATAACGAGAATTCTATTTGTAGCATGATTTTCCTGTTACATGATTTTGATCCTTAATCTTTACTGATTAAACTCAGTAATTAATATGGTTCTTTGGATTTTTCTGATTAAACTATAATTTATAATTTTAAATAGATAATCAAGTCTACTGTGCAGGGTAGAACGAAGAAATTAAAACATACCATCAATTTACCAATTTATGATTGAGTACTTTTAAGTGTGGTTCTTTGAGTAGTTGTTCCTCGCCCCCCGTTATTCCTTCCGGAAGGGGATATAATGGGAAGTAACTCGATGTTAACACACTCCTAACTCGATGGGATTGAAAGGGATGCGATGAAAAGTTGAGAATTAACGGCGTTCCCATTAATTCGCTGAAAACTTATCCGCATAGGTTTCTTAAAATTATCGTACGTCGTTATTTACATTACTACACGGCCTACACAAGTGCCCCACTACCACTATCATACCAGGGGTCAGACCCCGACCTTCCTGATAAACGATAACTACACTGGATACGGACTCATCTATAGAAGACATCACAAACTAACTCCTTACATCGTCCCCTTTAGAAGCTAAACCAATTATCTCATGTTTTTCAACAAAATATTTAATTATGGATACCCGTAGATCCAGCTTTTAGAGCTCTTTCTACGGGTAAAATCAGTTTTCTACTAATAAGGACCGTTTCTGAGATATTGAGAGAAAAAAACAATTAAATCTCATGTTCGACTTTTTTTTCTTTTTTTTCCGTCTCGATTCTTCAATTTTTAGCACAAAATAAAAGAATTTATTCAATTTTCTATTCAGTGTGGATAGGGTCGAAAAGAAATTTACTTTACTGTCTTGTTCTAGTCGCCAAACTTTCAAATTAGAGTTTTCTCAATAAAGATATTTTTATTGTGATGATATTTTTTATTTTGAGATGACATATTTTAAATGTATTGGAATTTAACGTGTAATATATGTACTAGCAAAACCCGGCTGACGTTGTCCCGCCATAGAAGTGGATGTGCTGCAGCGCCATCTAGTGGCGAATTACAACGAAGTAGATAGCATAAAAACCTTCTCCATGAAAAATACATATATGTGCCAACTTTCATAGTGATCGGTCAAACGGTGTCGAAGTCTATTAATCTCAGACATATATACCAACATCCATTTTTATATATAATAGATTGACTTAAATGTTGATTAAGTATTGATTTTATTATCATTTTAGATATGTATTTTCATAACGTAATTTTAACGTTACAAATAAATTGATTCATCTTTGCGAATCTAATTATTTAATATCAATTCCAATCTATTTTATATCAATCCAATTTTATATCAATCAAGAGAAAATCGTCAAATTACAATTCGACGAAAATCATATTCGAATGTTCATTACAAAATCAGTTTTTTAAATAGAAAAAATGTATGGCATACATTCAAAAGTTCAATTTTTTACAGGCATACATTTTTTCTATAGAAAAAACTGTAATTCTATAGAAAAACTGTTTCTAAAGAAAAAATTATGTAATGAACATTGATAAAAAATTATATTGAAAGTTCTTTTGGTCGAATTGTAATTTGACGATTTTCTCTTGACGATTGAGGAAAACGAAATTATTTGGTGGTTTTTGTGCCTTTTCACGTTTCAACGAAACGTGAAAAGGCATAATTCTTATATAATTCTTTAGTATCAATTTCAGTTCTTGTACGAATAATACGTTTTAAAATATCTTATAGTACTAAAATTATCGAAGGAATGCGTTATTTTCAAATCAGTTTTGGTGCCTGCTTACTTTCTACCTACTTTTGCTAGCTTACAGTTCTCTAACTTTCTCATTTCTTTTTTACATATTGTTTTAGAATCTCTTAATTTTCCTTCCTAATAAAATGAAATCATCGTCTGCTGGGTCTCTCCTGCGGGGATTTAATTTATTAAAAAATCTGCGGGTAATAAAATAAAAAAATAAAATAAAAGTGTCTTTATTATTTGATAAAACTAACCTCACTTTATAACTGGGACAGTGACTGCCCTAGTGTAGTTTTAATCTTGTTTTCTTAACCCTCGCATTTAAACAAAATGATATCGACAGGAGGACAAAACGCTTCGAAATATCTTGTATATGTATACCTAGACAGAAGTTTACCTTATAAATTATACTGCATATATTCATTGCTTGTAGTATTTACATACATCGTATTTACATATGATGATTACTTCTTATGATCCCTATGCCCTGTCTAGTTTGGAGACCATTTATAAGAAAAAAAAAATCATATTTATATAAGAACGGTGTCAAATATTATGTAATTATCGGTATTATGTAAACTGTATTTTGGAAAGGAAATAAATAAATATGTATATCACATTTTAGAGATACCTGAATAATAAATTTTAAACTTGGACTCGGAACTTTGGGCTGAACTTAGACTAAAAAATGTATATTTTAGTTTATAGCTTTAATGTATATCTTTATTTGTATATCTTTCATATATACCTTCTGCCTTCGTTATTTTATATTCCACTACCTTCCTCAATCCTTTCTCCAAATCCACTACTAAATCTTCGAAGATAAGCGTCTTGCTAGCTAGATAAGCTTAACTAATGCTAGCATATGTCGGGGATATCGATTGGCGATGGTATCCACTTACCACCAGGACTGTCTGCTTGTCTACTACATTCTTTCTATAGAAAATGACTTATATTATGATGTGTATAAAACGTGTCCTAGAGAAACATTGTAGATATTTCACAGCATATACAAGTAACAGATTAATAATCATAATCGGGCTAGTTCCGTTTTAAGGCCTGTTCAGATATAAGTGATGTTCGTTGCCGCCTGCGGTATTGTTATTCATGTGGGTACGCGATAATTCCTTGCGTTCAGAGACATAGGCGATATTCGCTAACCGCTTCGGGTAGCGATATACCGCGTATAGCGGCCTAGGCCCAGTGCTAAAAGTATCGCTTACCCAAGCGGTAAAACGCGTGCCTATTCGATATTCGCTCCCCCTGGCGAATTCGCGCAACTTCTGGTACTCGTACAAAGCATCCAGCGGTATATCACCTAGACATTATCGTCACTGCAGAAGACAGCGAATATCGCTTATATCTGAATTAGCTTTTAGGAATTTATAAGTACCTTAAATTTTTATGCCAGCTTTTCAATTTTTTTTTATAGAAAAAATGACGGCAGACCAGCATACAGTCCACCTGATGGTAAATGGATACTGTCGTCCATAGACATCCGCGATACATGCCAACTTCAGTCCAGAATGACAAACATTGGGACGCCCCCGGATGCGCTGCCTACCTTTGCAGATTAAGGAATAGATTGGAAAAATGGAGAGGGAGAGGATGGGATGGAAATGGGCTCTGGCATATCTCACTCGCTACCGAAACACGTACGTACATTGGGGAAATACGTTAAAGTGGGAAATGCAGTACATAGGCAGGGGAATACAGTAGTCTTCTGTGAGAGAGGGGTAACGTAGCCAGTCGAGTATGCCCAACGGCTGTGGGAATGCAGCATGGACTCTCTCTCTACCTACAGGGCGTCTACGGGTGAACTCACACCAGGATTCACGCTGTGAACCTGCATGCCCCGAGTACACCTCTCTAAACTCACAATTTTTCCCGCGATCCCTGTGACACGAACACAACTTACCGACTCCTACCGGGAAACAAGAGCAATTAACACGAGAGACGTCGCGAAAACCATCCACACTCGCATTCGCGGCTTGACGGGGTGTGTGTAGAGCCGGCATTACAGTTTTTGCCCCCAAAATATTACAAAAGTTTGTCGTTTTAATATAACTTTGTACGGGCGTCTGTAAGATAAATATTTTTTGAGATAACAAGTAACTAGACAACAAACAAGCGACGTTTCACTTTCACAGTAATGTATACTTAGATATTGAAGGACATAATTGTCGCTTGTCTCAATCGTCTCTTAATTGGCAATATCAAGCCAATGTCATACCGTGTTATGTTTGCGTGTAAACAACATATCAACTTTAAATTAATAGATTAAGTACATTTATTCGGCTAACTAATTTAGTCAACAACTTTTAATAGGTTAACTTGAACCCAATGTAGCTGTAAACCAAACCGCGTGTTTTTATACATATTGGTACATACACAACAGTGCGTGTATGTGTAAATAATAACAATTAGCACTCACTGGCGAAACAAATACGTCGTACATTGGAGGAATAGGATAAAGTGGGAAATGCAGTATATTTTACAAAAGTCTTCTGTGAGAGAGGGGTTACTTGGTCAGTCGAGTGCGCCCAGCGGCGCTATGGGATTGCAGCGCGCAACTATACTCTGCCAACAAACCCTGCCTAAACATAGGATTTTAATAGATATTTATATAGAATTAGACAAAAAGTAAAACAAGGGCGATTATTACTGGATACTAACACGTATCGCTTTTACAGGTTTAGTTGTAGAAATGTCCAAGGGACGACCACACCTTTTGTAAGTATTTTCTTTTCTAACTATTTTTATTAATTGTGTGTACAATAAAGTATGTAAATAAAATAAATGAATTAACTAAAATAATATGTTTACACATAATACGTAATCCGATAATACGTATGTGTTTACATTACAATGATAGGTTTGAATCATATTCGTGAGGTCGTAAGTTTGAACCCACCAGCATCAGTTTCTACTTAAGTATATTTTTTTCAATGATCACTAACTAAGTAAGTCGTCGTAATCAGATTACTTCTTGGGAACGCGGATTACCGTAAACTGCGTGCTCAAAAATTGAGCATGTGTAACATCCACCAAATCGCACTGGGCCTGCATGGTATGCTCGAAACATCCTCTCAAATGCAAGGGGAGGCCTGTACCCTGCAAATGAATATATGCTGATGTCGTTATTTTATATTTCTCGTCCGTTCCCGAAGCGCGCGCCACGAGCATGAAGATTGACATGAAGCATGAAGATTGACGAGCATGAAGCTCATCGGTCATTAACATGAGGTCAACCAAGACAGGACCGTTAAGAGATTTGTATAAAATCATCGATGACCGACCACTTTACTAGACCCCTCATATTATTGAACCGAAATTCTTCCTGTTCGTGGCGCGCGCTTTACGCTAAATGAAATATTGGAAATCGTATAATTCCTCGTAAGAATCGTAATTTTATCGCTAGAGAATTGCGAATTTTGATTCTTTCGCGGGCTTCAAAGACGCGCTCGCTTTTATTTTGTTTTTTAAATGCATGTGGAAATTTTATCAGATGTGTAAATGTTTAGTACCTAGCCCCTCTAATTGTAAGTGTTCACCATAATTTTCTGTAAACTTTGTAGTGCAAGTAAAGATAAGTTTACACATTACTTTGTTATCAAATGCATAAAAGGGCCCTCGCGTCACAGATCACTAAAGAAGGCGGTGCTGTGACGTGCGTGTGACATCAGCTCATTGCGATAAGGACGCATATTGACCTTATTTTCGATTTAATTAAAGCAAGTGTGATTGTAGCAAAATACTCTAGTAATAAAAAGAAGATTACGGAAAAATTAAATTCTCATAATAAATTATTCCCTTATACATATAACTGCCAAGTGTTTTTTTAAGTCAAACTTTAATATTCGATTTTATCGAAATGTATTTTTTTAACTCTGACACTATTTGTACTCTATTTTAGAAGTGGTGTAGTTCGATAAAAGTGGTGTAGGTGTAGCTTCCAGGCTTGGGGTTAGCGATGGGTAACTCCGGAGTTAATGAATTAAAAGAGTTGAATCCGCGAGCGGACTATAAACTTTAGAAACCTTTAGTTACTCCACCGAACTGTTACTAAGTCCGAGGAGTTATGTAACTCCGAGGACTTACTTATTCTTTGGACGTTTTGTTTTTGGTTGGATTGTGGCGCGACCCTTTTTTTTTAGGATAGGTGTATCAAGAGTGCAATCTCTCAATTGCTTCATTTACTCCTTACTACTCCGATCGTCGGAGATTACTCCTCGATGGCGCGACCTTTTTTTTTAGGATAGGTGTATCAAGAGTTAAATTGTTTAATTGTTCCATAATAGAGATTCTTTTTTTCCTTGTGCTTGATTACCCAGCACTAGCATCGATAGTGATTACGTAAAACAGTTAAGGAGTTACTAAGAGGAGTTGGATCCGCAGGCGGAGTAGGATTAGGTGAGTTAAACTATTCCGAAAAGTCTTGATTACCCACCACTACTTGGGGTAGCTGCTTTGTTATCTTTTACAATATAGACACCCCCCCCCCCCACCCCGCCCTCCCACCCCACCCTACCCCATATATCACCTACCTCATAATATGATAATAGCCAATAAATATGGTTAGGAATTCTACTAATAATAAAATAGGGAACTGCACATTCCCTAATGTGCAGTTCCCTAACCGTGATTATAAAAGTGAGACAGATAAAACGCTTATCAATCTACGTTTCTACGATATGTCAGTGGGTATTTATTATTCGTATCATCAAATGTATATCTCAAAATACTTAAGAAATTTAATCGAGAAATCGAGTTTCGAGATGCGTCTCGAGGGATATCCTTAAACTTCCTAAATATAAACGAATATGTGACATTGAGATGGACACACACAAACAATTCCAACGGGACTGTACATTTTTCTTTTTTAGATAGAAGTTTTAATACGAGTAAATGCCTATTGATTCTTAAAGTAACTGTTATCTAATACATACCTGTACATCTAGATACTGGTTCCCAAGATACATTTTTTTTTTAGTTTGGGAGTCGGGGCTTATTACAATTTGTATCTATCTTTGTATTTGTAATATACATATATTTAATACAAATAAACAATTTGAATTTCAAGGGAGTTTGTAATTTCCTTAAATTTCAAATCAAACGTAATTTGGCCTCGACCAAAGACTCCAAGAAAGACGATCAATGCCAACTATTCTCGAGACGAATCTGGAGAAATTCAGTGAGGTTCAGTGAAATCTTGAGGTTACAGTTACCTAACACGTTAAAAGTTAACATGTAACAATTAAATGTTACATGTTAATATTGAATGCTAAAAATTGCCAATATTTTTCGAGTGACTATCTCTCATGAGCGGTATGCTTAGTTCCACTAGCTCTATATTCTAACATGCAATGGTAAATTTGTACACAGAGCAATAAAATTGTTATTGGGTAACAGTTTTTGATTAAATGTAATAATATTTATGCTTGCATGTGTATGTGCGTTATATAAATATTTTCGATTAACTCCGACAAATTTACCTAATTAGTTGTTAAAAATAATAAACCAAAACAGTAATCATTATCATAAATGTACATATGCATCTTATTCCGCTTAGGAATAAGATTATTCTGCCTAAGTAATAGGTACAATTTTAGTCTCAAGGACATAAATTAATTATTTTAATTAATTTATATGAGTAGGCTTTACAGCGTTTTCTACTACTCAGAGCCCCTAACAATTTCACTTATGCTAGTATTATAGAATGAGTAATAATAAAACTACTTTCATTCAAACGTAATCAGCATTGAGTATCCACTGCCGTCCTGCAAAACGTTTGTAAAGTGTAAGTTTTGGGGTGAAATAGGGAAATTTATGACTAATCGCCGTGGGACGCTCTCCTGCCAGATGAACTTACAACTTGCCGGTAGTGGTTGGATGAGGAGAGCGAATGTGGTAGCGGTCCTTGAAGCCTTTATCCAGCAGTCAAAAGACAGGCTGATGATAAGGTAAAATTGAAAGGAAATAATTCCAGATTTACTTTTTGCAAACATCATAGATTTAATTAAAACATAATATATACAAGAGGCATAGCACAATATTTTGAGAAATGTTGACACCAATAGGCTTATAGATATTCTTATATTCGTAACTTATTGTAACCATTAACATGATAGTTGTTAACCCATGCGTATCGCTTATTTTTGTTGTATATCAGTTTCCCAGATAATTAATTGCTTAATACCGTTCTATAAAGAGCGTGTAAGAGTGACGCGATAGAATACTCTAATATTTTTATGTGCACAATACTATCATAAATTATTTGTTAAACTAATCCAAAATTATTTTGATTTTCAGTTTCTATTGTAATGCTTATTACTAAAAAAAACTCTTAAAAAGCCATTACATGATACACATTTTTACAATGCGAGTAACGCATTGATGACCTTTAGCAGTATTAACCTTCAATCAATAGACGCAATTGAATATCCATTAAGTCTAGCCTACGTACATGTATATACTAGTATTAAATGTTTGTAGGGTTGTAAACTCTTTAAAATACTTCAAGTACACGTTCATCATTTGCCTTGCAATCATCAAGCACACACCACAGCCATCACCCGCGTTGATACCTCGCTCCTCCCACACATTAAAAAGAAAACGTTATGTACGCTCCGCCTAGCGATAGCAAGGCCTACTCCGGTGGCTCCACAAGTGGAATTCCACCGGTTGGTGGGCTAATACCGCGAGGGCGTCGTGAGACCTGAGGGGGCGCCACGAGCCCAAAAAGTCATTCCAATAATCTGTCCGCGTTGCTGGACCGAGGTGTCACCACAGTTGGCAACTCTGCCCCGGCACTATTCCTCTTTAAGGAACAGCGCGAGATGACCCTGAATGCTTCAATTACATGTTTTGGATATGTTCGTGGATGTTTTTTAACATGCATATCAAACGTGACTACAGTAGATAGTTACGTACAAATAAACGTTTAATCGGTATAGTCGAGAGAGGTACAAACTGTAATCTGAGAAAATTCATACCAATTAAACAAACTACTTTGCTTGCTTTCCTTTTAAAATAATTTTATCATTACTCTTAAAAGGTAAAAATATTAAAGGAGGACTTAAAGGTTCTTATATAAATCTTGATGTCTCTTTAAAAAGTCTCAAAGCATAACATTATACGAACTCTAAATAAATACAGCGTTTCACCTTAACCGAGGTCGAATACGACCTCGATAAGTTCGAATTCATTGAAATCATTGGAATTCTGTAGGGAATTTATTGGAAATTTCATTTGGCAACTAATAACTGAACCCCAAAATCGTGACATTATTAACTGCTTTCATAAAGCTAAATACGCGATATACGTATATTAATAATTAGTTTTAAGCCTAATTAGTTAGTACGTCTTTAAATAAACGTTATATAAAATTAGCGTCTATATCTTTTATGGACAAACACCGGCATATAAACTTAGAAAAGTGGCGTAGCATAATATCGTGACACCTGTGTTTCGTAGGCATTCGTAGCCCGCGTAGGCTTCACTGTAGCGATGGCGTAGCAATAGTGTCGCGTGTCGTAACTACTCGTAGCGCGATATCTAGATGTATTGTAAATGTGGCTAGGTTTTCTACAGATGTGCTATTTAAGTATAAATTCTGTGCCTTTTTCCGTCTTTAATAAACTTAAATTCCAATAGCATACAATATCGTCAGCCTGTATTTCTCTACTGCTGTATATAGGTCTCTTCCCAGCTCGCCACCGCATAGGATTTTCAGTTCTTCTCATTCCATCTGGCCGGAGGGCATCCCACACTTCATTTCACGGTAATTTTTTTTTTTATAGAAAAGAGGGCGGACGAGCAAGCGGTCTCACGTGATGGTAAGTGTTACCGCCGCCCATGGACACCTGCAACTAGGCTCAATTCGAAGACTCGTCTACCCCTCCGATTATATTATTGGTCCTGGGGTAAATAATTACTACCTATTGCCAATTCAGCACGTTCCTTTGATGAATATTGTCGGTTACTTTAGTAAATTCTAATAATTAATTAAATTCCAGTTGCTATAGAAACCAGTTTCCTAGTGTACTCCTCGGGACAAGTTTAATCCCATAATCTGACAGTTTACACATGTGTGGATTTGCCAACATTCATCATTTTGACTGAAATTGGCTCATATGTCAGATTTCAGTATCTACTTATAGACGACAGTGGCCACTTACCATTACTTATTCAACTTACTTACTTAATTACCCTTCAGAGTAAGATCTTGTACAAACTACATACAGGACAAGATTGAACTAATTTGTTTAGCTCGCAATTTGAAGATCGCAAGATTGAACCGCTCGCAATTTTCCCTGCTCAATGGCTAGAAGTTTAAGCTACTTGTAGAAGTGACTCTTATTAGAAAAAGAGAAGAGTAAACGTTAACTCCTCCTCCTCTAATGAGGAGAGTAAAAGAAACTTATTGATCAAGTTTCAATAAATTAGATTATTTTTTAACTTTATTTATTTAACATTTACAAATACAAGGATACATGAAGATTTTCTTTATATGAAAAACGGCAGACGGGCAGACAGATTGTTCAGATTGTTAAATAGTAATATCAATTTAATATTTAAATTTGCTCTATTACGAATAATGTAAAGATTTCTTTTTATTGAAATAGACTTTTTTAATTTTTATATTGGTTTTTAATTTTTGTATTGTTTTACTGATTTAAATAACGTTCCTTTTTTATTACATCAACATTCGCATAATCGACTACAAAAGATCATTAGATTATTATCTGTAACAGTCTCAGAAATCGATAAACACTCATTTTAGATAGGCATTCAACACGATATTGACGAAAATTGGTATGAATACATATTATATTGAATAGATCGGAGACAGGGGACGACGAGGTCGTGGCAACCCAATCAATCACCGGACATACGACCTTTTGGGGCTTAACGAATGCGACGTCAATTTTTAATCAGAATATTTTCCATAATAATATTCGATATTTTATGGGAAAAAAAGGCGGCAGACGAATATACAGTCCATTAATCATTTATTTATTCATTGTGATAATTACAGGTGAAGAGATGTTACGAGTACCAGGGCCGTCTTAAGTCTATTCTGCGCCGGGGTGCGGGAGTGTATCCTAAGACAGTCAAACATCCTATTGTGTATCCTATGACAGTCAAATATCCTATTGTGTATCCTATGACAGTCAAATATCCTATTGTGTATCCTATGACAGTCAAATATCCTATTGTGTAATTGTTTACTATAGCGTTATATTTTTTCATTACCTTTAAAAGGTGAGCGCCCGGGGTGCACCGCACCCCTTGCACCCCCTGGTAAAGACGGCCCTGACGAGTACAATGGTATTCTCCTCTGTGATATATATACCCCACGGGCGTACAATGATATGTCATAATAACGTAACTTATAATAAAATTAAATGTGACAATGTGACTACACAATGCTATAGAATATCATTATAACAATACCATTATTTTATTAATTCATCTCTAGTATTATATATAAGTATTTAATGTAAGTAAAATGTAAATATATATCAAATTGATCCCATTTAGATTACTACTCGTATGTGTATGTATATGTATATGTCAAGATGTACGTGGGGAATGCAGAAAGTTTTGCGAAAAAATAAAAAAAAAAGTTCTACGGATTCCGATTTTTTATTATATTTTTTTATTTACTACATCTATCAAAGTTTCATGCATATGTACCAATTTTTAAAACATTTTATCCATTTTCCCTAAAGTACTTCCTTGACAGCCTCTTCAAACGTAGCAACGCGTCTTCCGGCGACGAAACTGCTTCCCTTTTAGTTGGGGTTTAATTTTGGGTAAAAAATACCAAGTGCCAAGTTGGGACTGTAAGGAGGATAGCCTAAAACTTTAACCGACGTACTGCCTAAATTGTCCCTTGTTTTAAGCGCTGAATGAGCGGGCGCGTTATCGTGGTGCAGCAGCAGTCCACGGAGACCTCTGATTGGACGGTTGTTACTCACTGCAGTAAAAGTGTTTGGTAAGCACGTAGCTACGGTCTGAACGCTGCTTTGGTTTCGTACAGGTATCAGTTAGCCAGCTAAAGTGAAAAATCTTGGTCTCGTTGGCCATGGACATGGGAATAGACTACATGAGTCATGACACATCATACGTTCTTATCAAAGAAACCTGGTTGGCAACTTTTAGGGGCGTGAAGCACATGAGGAGGGATTCATTAAAAGTGTCCACTCTCTCACAGAAGACTACCTTGGAATGTACTGCATTGTATAAGTCGTGTCTGTTATTCAAAATTTATTCTCCTTTTTCCCAACCCTTTACCCAAATCTATTCCTATATCTCCAAAGGCAGGCAGCGCATCCGGGGGCATGACAACGTTTGTCATTCTGAACTGATGTTGGCATTTATCGCGGATGTCTATGGACGGCAGTATCCACTTACCATCAGATGGACTGTATGTTCGTATGTCGCCTTTTTTCTTATAAAAAAAAAACAAAATATCGTGCTGTCGTATGACTTGGCAGTTGATCCCCTCCCGCCATCACAAACATATTTGTGGTGGTTTTTTATAATTATAAAATTATAATTTACAAATTTAATAGGGTCTGTATGCTCTGCTCTACACGTTGCTCTCTTAAACTTTTCCTCTAGATATAATTTATCTTATAGATAGCCCATACATTGGCTGTGTGATACTGATAAGCAACTACACGATAGACTCTACGTTAATTAAACTTCGTAGCAAAATTTATTATCACGGTATCATCTAGATACCTACATTTACTATGTATATCGTGTAATCCAGTAGTGAGTATATATACGAATAAAGTAAACCAATCTAGATATTAGATAGTAATCTGGATTTTATTTTTATTAGAAAATTATTGCTTAAAATGCTGATTTCTTTATTTATTTCCAACATTAACATTATATACTTATGAAACATAATAACGTTAGTTTGTCTGCGACGTGCTCTTTGCTATAAGAAAATCTATTCTGCATTATGCATTGTTAATAAAAAATATAACATAAAACAATTAAACAAAATAATATGAAATTCGCGTATAGTATCTGCGAGCACGATAAAACTATGATTCTTTATTACATTTGGTATTTCTGTCATAATTAAACCATAAAAATACTTATTCACATTCCACGTGGAAAATTTAATTATAATTCTAAAATACCATAATCCGTCATTGCAATTTCTAGAAAACACTACTGAGAAGAAGAAAAAAATTACACACGTGAACATCGAACTCATCCTTTTTACTTCATTGATTTTATTATATGCTATGGTAAAAAATTATCTATAATAACAAACATTTATTTATTTATTTTGTGTAGAAGCTACTTACCCACTTCAAGTGGTTTGCATCCAAACTTTTTCACAACACTCACAACAACAACCACGTAAAACACATTCGCGTAAACTATTGTTTGTCAAATTACAGTGTCTGCTAACCTTAATTTTTCCCACGTATTTAGATTTACTTTTGTCACTTTACTAAAGTGAGTTTCGTGTTTCATTAATCATGTACGTAAGAACAATTT
The DNA here is from genome assembly GCA_914767545.1 of Sesia apiformis. Lineage (NCBI taxonomy): Eukaryota > Metazoa > Arthropoda > Insecta > Lepidoptera > Sesiidae > Sesia > Sesia apiformis. The sequence goes on from OU611964.1 coordinate 4,376,814, forward strand.
TTAAAGAGGCGTTGATAGCGTTCGCGCTCGTTCTTCAGACTGGTGCCCTCAACGGGTGGGCGGCCGCCCAGATGTATCTCAAGTTCAGTACTTTATATGATAGATAAGTGACAAACAATAATTCGTAAATACTTTTCTATTGGATGTTTGGGAATATTGCATTAATATTGTATGTGATTAGGTACCTCTACATGTTTTTATTATTGGACAAGATAATTGATAACTGCCAACTGTAGCTATTTGATAGCTATCTTTCCATACATTTTACATTATATTTACAGTTAACTTTTCCTTTATCCATATATCAAGCGATAAAGTGAAAAGGGTAGAAGATACGTAGGTGATGACGAGTCTTTGTGCCGATAATACCCGTCCGTTAGATGTAACTAGCAAAGAGCCCGAATGGCTTACTCCAGAATATTGCTTGTCACCACAGATATAAAAATGAATAGGTATAAAGATATCTATAGCAAAATAAGAAAGAGAGTTTGATACCTAAGTGGAACAAGAATAATTCATTTTAAAATTAAGTGGCCGTGTGGCTCTAGCCGACGATATTGTCGCCAACATGGTTTATTCTACAATTATGTTTTCTTTTACCATAACTTTTACAAAGGCAACAATCGTATAAAACATTTTTCACAAGACAGTGTACGACATTGTAATCGGTTAGTGGAAACGCACGTCTATATAGACTGTTGCCCTAAAGGATGTCCGTTAATGTTAGATGACGTTTAATTAATACGATAGGTCAAACTAAAAGTTCTTAGAACTGGCTACTAGGTATACAATGCGATAGAAAAAAAAACAAATACGAATTTTGAAAATGGAATTCTTCAAAGCTGTCATTTGTTTTTAGTTCTGGCAGCAATTTGCGGAAAAATGAATTTAACAAGAGAACATTTCCGTTCAATGACGTTCGTTGCGGTCTAAACCAGAAACAAAGTTACGAATAAACTTAAGTTAGCATTTAATGATGAAGCCCCATCCAGTGACACTGTTTATAACTGGGTCAGTAAATTTAAACATGGCCGTACCCACCTCAGTGACGATGTTATGTTAGATAATGGCGTCCCGCGACGGCGGTGACGGAGGAAAACATCAAAACTTTGCGACTATAACATAAGGTTATATAATATACTAGCAAAATTCGGCAGACGTTGTCCTGCCTGTGTATATTTCTTTACCTTTGTATATAAAATCAAAAATTATTCTATTTTGCCGTCGATATGATTTTTGCGATCGGTTGAACGGTATAGAAGTTGATGTGCTGTAGCGCCATCTAGTGGCGAGTTACAACAAAGTTGATAGCTCAAAGCTTCTTTGCTGGACAAAATCCGCAACGAAGAAATTCGACGAAGATCTAAGGTTGCCGACATAGCTCAAAGGATCAGCACCGCAGGACTGATATCCGACGGGGGAGGTGAGTCCTCGAATGGAGATCGCATACTGGGAAACGTAGCGTGGAACGCCCTTCGCCCAGGTGGACTGACGACTTGAAAAAAGTCACCGATAGTGGCTGGATGAGAAGAGCTAAAGACCGTGTGTAGTGGCGGTCCTTGGGAGAGGCCTATATCCAGCAGTGGAGAGACACAGGCTGCTGGTATGGTTAACTATTCTAATTAACGTTCTAAATTAACTATTAACTCAATTCTGAACCAATTTACCACTCCAACAATTTTATCATGTCGGTCGGGATAACATCATTCCTTTTACCTACGCCATTGTATGTCACGTTATTTCTCCACTAAAGAATCGGTGTATGTATTTTAATCGTATTCTCTCCGACAAAATGTCGGAAATGCTAAAACGCATCTTTCCTAACCCTTTTTCGAGGCCCATTCCTAAATCTCAAGAGGTACGCATACTGGAACGTGATTCTGGACTGATATTCACGTACCGCGGATGTCCATGGGCTACAGTATCCTTGCCACCAGGTAGACTCTGTGCTCGTTTTCCGCCTTCTTTCTATATAAAAAAATAGATAGCTTGTTCTTTTATTATCATTCTTTTGATAAATATTATAATTTTTTCAATTAACTTATCAAGCTATATGACCTTTGACCTTCTATTATGTCATTTTGGATTAGTAACCTTGTTGGGCCAACCCCCATTTGACTGTTCAAATTGGTTGACAATAACATGAAGCTGATTCTTCATTAATATATTCTCTTTCTTGCCACACCGAAAGGCAGCAAGAAATTTCTGTAAAATACCGATTATAATTACCGTACATTTACAATTGACTTGTAAGGAAAGCTCCTGAAAGGTATTTTTATTGAACAACTTACTTTCTAGCCTGTTTATCGAAAGTTAAAACACAAATTGACTATCTACTTTTTGTTACATTCTTTTCACCACACGACGTTACATATTTTTCTAATAAATTTGATTGATATGAATTAATATTCCAATTAACATGAAGCACGTTATTTCTCAATAAGTACACTTACGTGTACGCAATAAGCATTTTAAATACAGCAAAATATTTTGGCTTAAGACTAATAAATACTGTAATTTTTTGTACAATTACACTTGCAAGGAAGATTATTAAAACACAGTATTTATGGAACAACTTGCTTACTCCTCCACGTGAATGAATTAATTAACTAAATTAATGAAAGGATTAATTGTTATAAAACGACATACACAACTATGAAACATTTGGTTTGAAGAAGCAAAAAGGTTAATACGCCCAGGCGCTTCTATTTTTAAGTGTTTACAAAAGGTAAGAAAATATTAAACAAACGAAAGTATGAAATTATGTGAGTCGCAATAACAAAATATAGGCTCCACATATTGTTGCATAGATACGGAAAGCCATGATACATCGAGCTGATTGTCGGTGTAGTACTGGTAAAAAAAGGCCAAGCATTCTGGCTAGATATTCAGTCTGTCCCATATTATCCGATTTCTTTCGGAAGCTTTTTAGTCTATGGTAATGCCGTGAGAGCCTTATGGTGTCGGTATTTAGATGGTGTTTAGAATAGCACTACCCCGTCTCTTTCTGTGGGTATCGTAAAAGACATGGGTGGCTTATTTTGAAATCAAAAACAACATACTTACGAGTAGTACGAGTAACATATTTGTGGAATCTGAAATGTCTTGTTTGTGTGCGTGGATGATAACCTAATGCTTGCTAGAGGTCATTGAAACGATAAGCATGTCGCAACTAATGTAGGGATATTTCCCTCATCACAAGTACATAGGTGTTGTTCACGTTATCCGAAAAGCTACCTTTTTATTACAACATATAATACAAATGTAGTACGTAACTAAATACTTATGCACTTACTGCGGCTAGTAAATAATAGCAGGGATCTTCATAAGGTCCCCTAGATCCTACGATCCACTTCAAGACCGTTATTACATTATTAAAGATATTTGATAATATCACTTATACATAACACCCATATATTACATATTTAAAAACAACTAATGTACCTAGATACTTTAATAAATGATGATCAAATATCTTTGATAGTGTTAGCGGTCTAAAATACTCCTGGCAATGACGCTCAACTCTACTTCAGAATATACAATATTACAGGGAAATTGCATATGTGTTGTTGAAAGTTACACATTAATGTACCTACTATACAGGTGTAAGTACTCTGGTCAAAATTATGTGAACATTGAAGCTAACAGCTATTTATATTAGTAAAGGTTATAAAGGTTAGGCTTCAGTTTCTGGAAATAAATCAAAATATAATTCAGTAAGTAAATGAGCAGGACCGTACGTTTTTATTATTTATTTTCGAGAATGAAAAGAAAACCCTTTTCATCGCTAGGTATTCAGACATGTACACGTTCATTCTCCTTTTACATGAAGCTACACACCTACACATGATTGACTTCGAAAGAAATAATCCGCTTGACCACCCACACCTTTCGGAAGTAACTTAAGTAAATATTTATATTCTAAGTAACTTAATAACTTAAGTAAATATTAAGAAATATGTTCTATATTTTTATTACAGAAAGCAGGTGGAAAACGAGCAAACTGTCCACCTCGTAGCGAGTGGATACTGTCGCCAATGGATACATGTCAACATCAGTCCAGAATGACAAATGTTAGCACGCTTCCGGATGCGCTGTCTGCCTTTAAAGATTGGGAAATGGATTTGAAGAAACGGTTAGGAAAATGGGAAGGGATAAGATATAATAGAAACGCGCAATGGCATACCTCACTCACTATGGAAACTCATACGTAATATTGGAGGAATAAGAAGTAAAAATGCAATACATTTTAAAGTAGTCTTCTATAAGAGAAAGTTAACTTGGCCATTCGAGTTCGCTTAGCGGCCGTGGGATTGGAGCAGAAGCAGTGGGATTGGGAGAAAAAGGGGGAGAGATATTTTTATATGCAATGCCTGACTCTCAAAACTGTTTTAAGTAAGAGACTTGAAATTTGGTATATAGACTTCTCAATTAATTTAAAGCTATTTAATTTAAAGCACGCGTAATTTTATGATTAAATGAGGTAGCCTTAAATCCGGAAAAATACATGCATGCTTTTTATCCCATAATATTTTCCAGTTTCCATTGCGGAGTCCAATAGATACTTTTATAACAAAATCCACGGGGGCTGAGCCGTGGTCAAAAAGCTAGTATATTATATAAAAGTAGAAATAGAAATATCGATATCTGTCCGGTTTTCATTACGTCTACAACATATGCTAAACACCTCACGGGCAACGGGCGTGCTTAGCATGCTCCTTACACAAACGAGCTCCCGGAAGTTGATAGAAAATACGACGAAGAGTAATCTTTATGATCCTTGACACATGGACGAACAACAATCAATCTCAAATGTAGCGGCTTTAATTAGAGACACGTCACCTGTTTTGCCCGTAGGTGGACTCTGTTCCATTAGCTCACCGATTTCAAAGGGTATTGTGACCTATGACTTTCTGATAAGAAACACATTAATAGTCTCATTAATAGCGCTCCATTCGCTATAATATAAGATACCTACGATAAGAGGAAATGGATTTGTCCAAAGGCAAATAAAAAAAGGCTTTCGATACGCTTGTACATAGTTGTAGTTTTACAAACCCTATTCAATGGCATACGTGGGTTAATCAAAAAGTTACCACAATTAGTACGGAATAAACGAGAATAAATAATAAATATTATTTATTTTACTACGTAATCTCCTCCTAAATCAATATACTTAGAGTAAGACGCCTTATTGAGAAAAAAAAATCATGAATACAAATCTCAAAATGCGTCTACCACAGACACAACCTCCTCATTGTTGTCGAGTTTAATGCCAATGACATGTTCTTTTAAAACGGAAAAAAGATAGAAATCACTAGGGGTAAGTACTTACCGATTAATATGGAGGTTGTTCCATCTGCAATTGTCTCCCCTTTATTTGCATAATCAATGAACATGATTCCATCAGTATTTCTGAAGACAGAGACCATAACTTTGCCAGTCGATATAGAAACAGGATTTTTTTTCATTATTGGTGATGATGGCCTTTTCCCTATCGTGCATTGATTTTTTTCTGTCTGGGTCAAAATGGTGCACCCACGTTTCGTCCATAGTTACAAATGGTAAAAAAAATCGTACCATATTTTTTTTACAATGAAATTTTTAATTACGAAGCGATCTTCAATTTTATCAATTTATCTCTCAACATATCGCCACACCAACTTGAAAAAATATTACAATTTGTAAATATAAGGGATCATACTGGAATTTAAGTGTATGTATACGAATGAGTTTGACTTTAAAATAAAAATATAACTATCTAGGTATATATCATAACTAGAAATATCGGATTCTAGAATTTTTTTGATCGACCCTCGTATTTACGAACCCTATCCAACGACATATTTATCTTTATCATTTGATTTTTATAAATGTTTGGGTATTCATAATTTTTAAGTTTTAACACAGTCATAATTTTTACCACTGCTCTGATGCAGTTCATCTTTGAACTTAACCGAGATATGAGTATAGAGCCAAACTATTTGTACCGAATTTCCTTATCAGTTCGTCCACAAATCTGGTTTTTTTTTAGAAAAAAAAAATGACAAGCGAGCATACAGTTCATCTGGTGGTAAATGGGGACTGTCGCCCATAGACAACCGCGATACATGCCAACATCAATCCAGAAAGACAAACGTTAGCACGCCCCCGGATGAGCTGCTTACCTTTGGAGATTTAGGAATGAATTTGGGAAAGAATTGTGAAGGTGGGATAGTATAGGATGGGATAGGAAAGGGTTCCACTTAGAAGAGGAGTCGGAGGAGAGTTGGACTATGTTCTTATTCTCCTCGGGGGAACAAATTTCCTCCTGGGAGACGGGTTCGAGCGAGACAGGGCTCTGTGTGAACCACAAGTTCTATCGGAGCGGGAGTCAAGGCTTTGCACACTAACGCGTCGCTACTGAAATAGTAGATTGTTAACTAAGGGATGAAAGGCACTACTCAAAAAGACTGGCTGGCATTATGGCGCTTGAAAAATGTTACGCGTAAAAAAGAAAAAAAAAGGCGGGTAAGCGAGATTAATGCAAATTCTTGGGAAGTTGAAGTAATATTTTTTGCATATATGGCTTGTGTTTACTTTCCTCATATTCGAAATGAAAAGTAGTGTTTAATTCGGGTGAAAAGCACCCATTTCAGACTCGAACTATTGGCGCTCTCACTTCGTTCGAGCGCCAAAATATCTCGTCAGAAATGGGTGCCTTTCATCCCTTAGTTAACAATCTACTATTTCATTTCTCATAGTCTGTAAGTAGACCATAGATTATCTAAGAAGCGGGCTGAAAGTGATACTTTTAAGCTCTAGGGCCGAAAAGTAGTTTAAAAAAAATTTAGTCAATATATGGTAGTTACACTGAGCAACGGCAGAAACCTATGCAGCCACACTTCGATTAATACTATATTAATTCTTAACTTTGTAGAATTTTTGTTTGTGATGTTATTTAAGACACCGATTAAACCGCGTCAAAATTAATTTAGATAGATCATTGACATAAATTATAAATAATCTATAATGATAAGTTCTTTTTATCAAGCTAGCAATAAGTACTACTCAAAAAGACTGGCTGGCATTATGGCGCTTGAAAAATGTTACGCGTAAAAAAGAAAAAAAAAGGCGGGTAAGCGAGATTAATGCAAATTCTTGGGAAGTTGAAGTAATATTTTTTGCATATATGGCTTGTGTTTACTTTCCTCATATTCGAAATGAAAAGTAGTGTTTAATTCGGGTGAAAAGCATCATATACTAATATATTGTATACTAATATACTATACTAAAACAACCATATACTAATGATGAGGGTAATTAAATTATCTCATTAGTTAAAGACACTCTTTGAGGGTATAAATATAAAATTTAATTTAATTGTCACCATTAGTATTCGTGATATCATTACGAAAAGGCTACTAGGATGACTGATACGACAATGTTGAAAAAAATCGAGCATCGCGCTATGATAAAATTCCTTACAAAACAAGGAAAGGCTCAAAAAGTTATTCACGAAGAAATGGTGGCTGTTTACCAAGATTCTGCTCCTTCATTATCAACTATTCAGAAGTGGTCTAGTGAATTCAAACGGGGTAGAGAAAGTATTGTAGACGACCCCCGTGCCGGTGGGCCGGTTAGTGCCGCTACTGAAGAAAATGTCAAAATCGTTGAGAAACTTGTACTAGAAGATGCCCGTGTGAGAGTGAAAACATTAGCAGAAAGGACTAAGCTATCCGTGGGTACCATTCACACTATCCTTCATGAGCATCTGAATCTGTCAAAGGTCAGTGCAAGATGGGTGGCACGAATGCTCACGGCGCTTCAGAAACAAGTGCGAGTTGAGTGTTGCAAGGAGTTTTTGGAGCTCTGTGGTGAAAATCCGCATAGTATTTTCGACCGAATCGTTACCGATGATGAAACGTGGGTTCATCACTATGATCCTGAGAGCAAGCAAGAGTCCATGCAGTGGCATAAAAAAGGAACAGACCCACCGAAGAAGTTTAAAGTCACCCCATCCGCCGGAAAGCTCATGGCCACAGTGTTTTGGGATTCTAAGGGAATCTTACTGATTGAGTACACAAAAAAAGGTCAAAGTATTACTGCCGCATCTTACGTAAACACCCTACGTAATTTAAAGGAGGCAATAAAAGAAAAAAGACGCGGAAAATTGACCGCAGGTGTATTGCTTCTTCACGACAACGTGCCGGTTCACAAAGGACGCGCTGCCAAGGCTGCTGTGCGGGATTGCGGGTTTGAAGAAATCAATCATCCACCCTACAGCTCGGACCTAGCCCCTAGTGATTACTTTCTGTTCCCCAACCTTAAGAAAGATCTTCGAGGTAAGCATTTTTCCGACGATGAAGAGTTGAAGGCGACAATTAATGAAAATTTTTCAGACAAGGAAGAAAAATATTTTTCAGAGGGTATTGAAAAGTTACTCTTCCCGTTAGTTAGTTTCCCGTTCAAATAAGTGTATTGAGGTAATAGGGGACTACATTGAAAAATAAATTTTATTCAGAATTTTCTGCTTATTCTTTCATTCCTATACCGAGAATACATTGAACGCTCCTCGTAGATATGTCGTAGATTTATTAGATTATTAGTTGATTTTATTATTTGATGTACAGTGAACCGATATTTTGTAATTCAGTCAGTCCCCTAGCTGCATGCCCGCTGCCGCTGCTAAGAGTGTAACAAGTCACAATATGCAACTTGCAAGAACGGTCAGACATGAAGAGACGCCTTCGGGGGGAGGGGGGCACATCTAGAGAGTGTGGACTGAAAGTTGACGTGGTTAGGGGAACATGCCGGACGAACCATTCGCCTCTGTACACCACCACTTTGTTCCGCGAAACAGTTCAGCTGCATCCAGAGGAAGCTTCAAATACACCGCGACCAAGTGTTGGAACAATATTCCCTCACCTATTAGACAGTCCATTAGTTTAAATTGTTTCAAAATTCAAAGCTTTTCTCACTGACGTTCAAAAAAAACTTGAAAACTATATAACTGGTAACTATTCCATTAAAGCTTCCTTTTAGTGTAAACCACTGCTATAACGGTTATTTGTACTGCAACTAATATTTGACTATTTGAGGTACACAGGTAGGTAGGTACTATTATATTGCAGCATGAAAGTAAATATATTTGTCTATATTTATATATTATGTATATCTATATACTTAGGTGTTTGTCTTCTCTATTTTAAATATTGTAATGTAATACATATGTACATATTTGACCACTCACAATAATTATAATTTACATTTACCTACACACCTTATAGGCCCAAGAATTATGTTCAACGGCGCACACCACTGTTACACCCGTACCCGCGTCTTGGTTCCGTCTGAAAATCAGCGCTGTATGCTGTTTTTACGGTATACAGCTTGTGCTGAGACGGATACCCTTTCGACACACATGGGACCGCGCAGTTTTATCGCCTTTTTTAATTTCATTTTTTTGTTTGTTTGCATAAGTATGTTTAAAGTTTTTTTTAGAATAAGTCATTGTCATGTTATTGCGATCACTTGTGTGTGTGAAATAAAAATTTCTATCTATCTATCTATCTATCTTGTTAATGTGTAAACCCTTCCTGCCACAAGCAGAAGAGTTACATGAAGCAGGCGCGGATCCAGCCCTCAAAAAAGGTTGTAGTCACGGCCACCTGAAAATCGGCCAAGTGCGAGTCTGACTACGGACTCGCTCACGATCGATACATTGCATTCCTACAAAGGAGACGTTTACAAAATGTATGACGCCCCTGTCAAGACCTTGTACAGTGTATAGGTTCAAGCGGGTAAAGCCGCGGGGCGAACACTAATAAATTAATAAACCTGCAAAATGTTAGTTTGTATGCTCACGAAAATTACAAAAGTAAATGTGTTTGTTTGCACATCACAATATCACATCTAGACTCGTAAACTACTGAACCGATGTTGATGAAACTTTTACAGCTTGAAAGCATATCAGATTTTAGATTTAATTAAAAGTATACATTTTACACTGAATAATTTTATTTAGGTGCTTACTTAAATAACAAATTCAAGCTTACGTTTCTTTTTCTCGTAAACGATGATAATTTCATCGATATCCAGGCTCACATGTTTGTGTATATTTCGGAGAACTAGCCCAGATAATCTTTCCTGTGCCCAATGGCACAGGTTGCGTGCCAATTGTAGCACAGTTGCATGCCACAATTGGCAGGCAACCAAAATTTTACTTTGCGTAGAGTAAAAAAAAAATGTATCCGCGGTTACGCTGACCGGAAGAATCGCCAGTATTTGTACGAAAGTTTTTATGTTAGGGTACAAATCTTGATCGAATCTTTCAATGAGATGAGGTACTGCGTATTGCGGAATTGTTTTCACATTCTCTTTTCCATTTGGCCATCCAGAGGCGGTATTCGTTTATTACAGTTGATTCACTATCGTTAATGAATGGCCGGTACATTTGAACCACTTTTTTCACTGTCTCGATATCGATATCCCAGTCTTTGACACTGACATTTGGTTTAGGTAAAAAAACTCCCAACTGAAATAGGTCGAGTACCTCCGGAGACAGTCTCTGCTCTAAATCATTACTAACGGAATCTCATAGGGGTATGTAAATTGACCTCCGGAAGTACTCTTCAATGTGTCCAGAAAAAAAGACATCAGTTACCGCACTGAACACAAAAAAATACTACGCGTTACTACCAACAATAATTTCAATTATACCTCATAAATAAATACCTCATAATACCTCATAAATAAATTACTACAGTCTAACATATAGGGAATATTAATTTACAATACTCATAAACATTCAAATTCTTAATAATGAATATAATATTAATTAACTCAAGAAACATCAATATTTTTCGTACTGCTAACGAAAATGAGCTTTTTTTTTTTTTTTGTATTGTTTTTTTTTGTATACTACTGTAGTAACGAAAATACTACATATGGCCACACTCACCCAAAACAAAGTCACTCGAGTTCTTACGCGCCGCGCGATACCGCTTCATTCAATCCAAATGTCAAACATCTAAATTTGGTAAGGTTATATTCTCGCTCACAATGCGTGTGCGTGCTTGTGCGTGCTTGTGCGTGCGTGCGTGCGTGCGTGCGTGCGTGCGTGCGTGCGTGCGTGCGTGCGTGCGTGCGTGCGTGCGTGCGTGCGTGCGTGCGTGCGTGCGTGCGTGCGTGCGTGCGTGCGTGCGTGCGTGCGTGCGTGCGTGCGTGCGTGCGTGCGTGCGTGCGTGCGTGCGTGCGTGCGTGCGTGCGTGCGTGCGTGCGTGCGTGCGTGCGTGCGTGCGTGCGTGCGTGCGTGCGTGCGTGCGTGCGTGCGTGCGTGCGTGCGTGCGTGCGTGCGTGCGTGCGTGCGTGCGTGCGTGCGTGCGTGCGTGCGTGCGTGCGTGCGTGCGTGCGTGCGTGCGTGCGTGCGTGCGTGCGTGCGTGCGTGCGTGCGTGCGTGCGTGCGTGCGTGCGTGCGTGCGTGCGTGCGTGCGTGCGTGCGTGCGTGCGTGCGTGCGTGCGTGCGTGCGTGCGTGCGTGCGTGCGTGCGTGCGTGCGTGCGTGCGTGCGTGCGTGCGTGCGTGCGTGCGTGCGTGCGTGCGTGCGTATGTGCTGCGCTGCGAAACTGGTGTTCTCTAACTATGAAAAACTGAAGGCAGTCTATATTTGGAACACTAGAATTTGGTGGAGCACTTCACTGAAGTCACTGAGTCTGTGCACTAATACTGGGGGAAGTAGGCTCCGCGTTAGATAGACACACGCGTAATGGAGTAAAAATTACCACTCGCAAGGTGTGTGCGGTAAGAAAAGAAAAACACCATGTGCGCGCGCGGTGGCGAAAATCCAGTACCTGAAAATCTGAAGTTACAGTAAAAGGCAAGGCGCGGGAAGCACGTAAGGGTACGTGTGCAGAGCGGCAAGCAGAGGGTGGCGACGGTATGACACAGGTGTATGGGCGCGAGCGCAGTCGGAGCGAAACACGTAGAGAAAATGAATCATAGGTAAGCTACCACTATCACAATTCAAGATTCAATACTCCGCTGTTGTTACTTAATATTCGTAAATAAAAAGATATTTAAATGACAATGATTATTTTATATTTAAATCAATCTTTTATTTTAAATCCGATTTCTACATTACCATTCAAGCCTACATTGTTTTGCTCAAACATCTTACCAAATAATGAACTATACAATTTGTTTGTACTCTCGTCTGTCCACGTTATACTTTTCTCTTGAGCCATAAAATTCACTAACTGATTATGTACAACATACTTAATTTTCCTTCCTTTTGTTGCTTTAGTATCAACTTTTCTTTTCATCTTACTTCTCATTTGCTGTAAAGCTATCCACTGTCGGCTCAACTGTACTGGGTCCGAAATGTCAGCTGACTTGCACTCTATCAATTCTCTAAGCAGTTGGTGATAGAAGTCACTGTCATCAAATATTTCAGGAATATATTCATCATCATCCTTCCTGTCTTTGTTTACTGGATTCTCTAAATCATTTGCATCTTTTTCTTTATATTCTTTCTTAGATCCAACAAATTCATACTCAGACCGTTTTAGCTGTGTTCGTCTAACTAGTTTATTTTTATCGGATAAAATATATGAAATTTGCTGCAATATTGTATTAGTTGGGGCATTTTTTATGTTCACAGCTGAAGCGAGACGAGTCTTATCATTCCATTTTTGTATGGTTGTATCTCTGAATGCCTTGAATGCTTTATGGGAGGTTGCTATTTCTTTCTCATAGTCCTCTGACTTACGTTTTTTAGGAGCAGAATTGGTTATTTCGTTTTTCGTAGCTTTCATAGCTCTTTCATCTTCTTTATTGTGTTTGTGTTCAGTGTCAGAAGGTATTTCTTCATTGTCTGTGTCACTTGGTATTTCATCATCACTCTCCCCTTTTATGTCCTGTTTCTGGTCAACAATTTGCTTCTTTGTAGACAAGCCTTTAGTTTCGGGATAGTTTTTGAAAAATAAGCCCTGAAGTGTCAATAATCTGAAATAAAAAATATATTGATTATAGATAGTCTACAACTTGATTTACAACATTTTCATATTTTTCACACATCTATCTATTAATTAAAGAGGTTTTAAGGGCATATGATCATTGCTGGTCACACCAATGTGTCATTAGTATAACCCAGTCAGAACTTTGAGTAAAATAATATATATACACATTATTATACATAAAGACCTGTATAATATATAATAATAATAAAAATAAATAAGCCTTAAGCTAATTAAAACTGGTTCAGTTACTGCTTCATAAAAGAAGTTTAGAAAGTACTTCACTTACTTGTCTAAAACATTAGCTACATTGGCTTTAGTTACATTACATTCTTCTGAAAACTCAGTTTGGTTCTTCAACTCTTCAAAAGTATCAGGCATGGGCATCTGATTAGCATTGTTCATACATCTTTGTAGATGGATTCGTATCTCAAGAAGACCTTCCCAGACTAACAGTTGGTTTCTCACACAACTTCCTTTCTGGACTTCTTCAGTCACATCCTGTTTCTTTATATGCTCGAACTCTTCTTTAGGTGGCTTTTCCATTTGGCTGATGTCATACCCTTCTCCTTCATCATCATCATCTTCCTCGTGTTCACTGTCAGATTGCTTGTGAAGCTTTGTAACACTGTAGTCCTCACTCTCACTTCCGTCAGACTCAATATCTTCAGAATCAGATGTATTTGTCACAGTTTTAAGACGCACATTCTCGTCTGAAATGGCTGAAGAGTTCTCATCATCTATTGAGAGCTCCTGTAAGGATATTTCTTTTTCGGTACAGCTTTCGTCGTCACTACCTTCAGAGGTCTCTTGAAAGTCCTTCTTTGAAACGATCTGTCCCTCATACTTCTTACTGATTTCACTTAACAAATTCACGTTCCTCTTGTGGAAGTCGCTTATCAACGCCTCTTCCTCGCTCTCTGAGTAGCTAAAATCCACACTCGTAACTGTTTGTGGTTTCGTATCAAATACCTGATCATCCTCGATGTCTGCTCTAGCTTTGACCGTTAAAGCGTCCGATATTTTATCGGACAATGCAATTTTTGTCGATTTCTTTTGCTTTGGTTTCATCATTTTTATATTTTTTGTTATTCCAAACTACATGGAACACGGAACGCAAATGGAAAAGAACAATACCAACGTGTTTTTGACATTTTCGACAATGACACACAAATGACAGTATGATGTTTTTTATTTATTTGGATACTGGTATTTGGACATTAATTTGGACAAGCAAGCTTGTTATAGCGTGCTTATAAAATTAAAATCTGTGTCAAAGCATTAAACAAAGTGGTTTTTCTCTGAACGCATCTACACTGCTCTCCAAAACGTGCGATTATGGCTCTTTGACTACTCAAAACAAAATATGGTCCATCTCAAGTTAAGCTAGTAAAGTTTCGGGAGCAAGAAAAATGCTTTTTAAAAACTAAAAATTAATATATTAAACTAATAAGATTGAAGACAAGTGGCAGAGCTTGATGCCAGTATTCAACTGCTTATTTAATTAAATCTAACTTAACAAGTAATCTGTTATGGATACATCTTAAATGCTAACTAAGCGCTAGGTTACTAGACTAGAACTATGGGTTCGGCCGACCACCCAGTTCTGCTAATCCAGCTATCAACAGGAAGGGCTTGGGTGACGTAACTAGCTTGAAGTTTGTTTATAAATAACTCGTGAGGTAATCATTAGTGATTTGAAGCATTAAAACTCGCCGTCAGATGGACTCAGATTCTCGCCGTCAGATGGACATGGAAACCGTGACCAGAACGTTGGTTTTGCTTCAGAAGGGAGAATCTGAGGGATTTGTAGCAATACGTGTCAGTGTTGCGACGAGCTATCCGGAACTTATGGGAATGCTACCTGGAGACAGGTAGTGTGATTAGAAGACGAGGATCAGGAAGAGTTCGTGCCATAACCGCTCAGGAAGACCGGTACATCAGGCTAACTGTACATCGGGATCGTACTGTAACCACCCGGACCTTATAAAAGCTACTACGGCAATCTACTGTTACACGCTTTATTGATCAAACCATCCGACAAGTAGTCATCGTGCAGTGCGTTTAAGGTTCGCACGTGAGCATTTGAACTGGACTATGGATAACTGAAGGACTGTACACAGACACATTCACAGACGAATGTAAGGTCAAGTTTCTTAGTGATGAGTTGATGACAGACGAGTATGCGTGTGGAGAAGACGAAGAGGAGGAGAAGGCGAACATTTTTCACAACCATGCATTCACAGAACAGACCGTTTTAGAGGCGCAAGTGTGATGGTATGGAGTTGAGTAAGCTTGATAGGCAAAACAGAACTGGTAAATCTGGATGAAAGTTACTGTTGGAAATGAGTATCTCTCAATCCCTCGCATAAGACTGGTGATGGGTACATCACTGTTGTTGTGTCACATCACTAGGCTACACGTCATTATTATTCACTGACCGTCGTTTGTTCTCTTACTACTAAAAACATGTTTTAGCCTTGTAATAAATATCTAATATATTTTGTCTACTATGTCTTCTGAGTTTATATTAAATAAACAGTGAACCCTGCGCTAGCTGTGCTAACCATTATCAATAACCAACAGTTACGTCGTCTAGTTACGTTAACCACTGCTAGTTGCGTCGAGCGAGTAATCAGACCTCATGTGGTCCCATTTTCATAAAGAGTGGGCAATGATTTTGAAATGTCGTGCGGATTTATTGAGATTAGAATAAAAATAACTTTTGTACAAGCAAAGCGGAGGACATTTTTATTTGATAAAGAACCTAACTAACTACTGAAGCGACATACAGAGGGTATGGGGAAAATAGGAACCATTTATGTTGCATTCCGAATTAACAAACCCCTTATGAGAGGGCGTTCATTTTTACAAATGATTTTGTTTTTATGCAAGATAATGCTCGCGCGCATACGGCTCGTACCACACAAAGAGCACTTTCTGACGCCAATATTACAGTTTTACCATGGCCAGTGATGAGTCCCGACCTCAATCCCATCGAACATTTATGGGATCAATTGAAAAAAATTCAAAGGAAATTACAGTAGCATCAACAGTCAACGGGAGCTCATAAACGATCTAAAAGTCTGTTGAGAGCGAATACCTAATGAAAATGTTAGCCATCTAATTGAAAGTGTACCAGACAGGCTCAGAGAATGCTTAAGGAGCCGAGAGGGCCCTACTCGCTATTAAACATGACACCTATCATCAGTTTTTTTAGAGAAATGGTTATAACCAAAGTTTACTTTTAATGTTCATTTAGTGATAACTTCCTTAAAATATTACTGTTTTTCGTGAGTAATTTAAGAAATAAACAACTTTTACCATTGGTTATGTTTACACAATTTCTGAAGCCCTAATTTAAACATAACTATTCATACAAAATAAATTTGTATATTATTAAGTTACACTTTAAAAATTATGGCCCTATTTTATGTTGAGTGGGCACTTTCTTTTTGGGTTACAAAGTTATAAAAGTGAAAGAGCGATATGGACGCGTTTTGGAACGCAGCTGTCACAATCACAACTAAAGGCGCGAAAAGTGACAATTCGTTGAGGTAACCTTTTCCATTTACATACCTTCAACTTTCTTCTTTTAAAATATTGAGTGGAAATAAATAACAATCTTGATACTTATCGAAATTATTTAAAACTAAAAAACGTGCAATAAGTGAGAGACGTACAGAGATCATAGCTATCATACGTTAAAATGCCTAAGAATGTGGTCCCTACACCTGTTCAATGGCTCGGTGAAAAAGTAAACAATCAATATGAGTAAGTAGCAAAGCCTTCTAATTTAAACTTACTTTACTTTGTATTTATTAAGATAAACAAATTTTCTTTGTTATTCCCGGTTTCAGAAAGTTTCAGTTCAAAAACATAATCGCGTCAGTAGGAGATTTTGTACTAATATCAAATGCTGATGCTGCGGAGCCAGACACGGAGGAAGGTTGTGATGCGGCGCAAATAATATCCCTTTATGAACATCCCTCCAAATCAAAGGACCCTTTTAGGGCCAAGGTTCAGTGGTATTGCCGACCAAACGATTTGCGTAAATATTTCTTCAATAATGTTGAAACAAACTTTGTTGAGAGGGAGGTAAGCAGTAACATCATAAAATGTTTCGTAAAGCTTTCATTTTTAAAAATTTACTTTATAAATTCAAACTAATGCCATAAATGTAGTAGGTAGTTTATTAATGAAGACATTTTTCTAGATTCTAGAAGATCACCGCCCATTTGATAAAGATGTTTCCATTGAAACATTCTTCAAGAAATGCACAATCACACTAACATTCACCAAAGACACAGATGCAGTTCATACCTCTCCATACCACTACCTGTGCCGATATAGAATCATACCTATAAGTACAAGAAAGGTCCAAATAGAACCAGTACTTGAAAGAGAAAGGAATCCCTTACAATTGTTATGCACAAAAATAAATGATATTTCTATTTCGGTGAAAGACAATTGGAGTGTCAGCAAAAATAATGGTACAAAATTATTACTTAAACGAGGTTTGTCATTTGACAAAACAGAGTCCCACAAAAAGGCTACTCCTAAAATTACATCTATAGCAACATCTGTGATGCCTAAGAATAAGAAACCAATTAATCATACAGAAGAAATACTATCAATGGAATTAAGAGAAAATTCTAATGATGAAGAGTTACCCACTCTTATTATAAGACAACATATTGATGCTCCTACTCCGAATATACTACCGGATATACCGGATACCGGATATACTCCGAAGTGTAAATATTCTGTATCCAAAATTGACAAGAAGACTCCAAAAAAATTGCTAAATTTTGAGGAAGAGAAGGAAGAATATGTGACTCAATCTTGCCAAAAAACGAAAAGTCCAAAAAAAAATATTGGAACTCTTAAAAGGACTCCCCTGAAAACGAGAAATCAATCAAATAATATTGATGGCGAAAATTGTAAAGGTACCCCTACAAGACGTAGGACTAAACTACATCCCACCCCTATGACTACTCCTACAGCACATGTTAGGAGAAACATAACTAGACAGTTAACTCCATCGTTGCCTTCTAGAGCACATCCTGTACATGAAATTGATGGTAAAATAACTCTTTTTAATAAAGTTCCTGTTCTTGTTTACTTTTTATAAATTGTTCATTACTGTAAAAAGCCTTGAAATTACTACTTATTATAATTATATTTTCAGATTTTATTAAAGACAACACAATCCTTCCTGGAAGAGAAAGTCAAATGGAAGAAGTCCTATCCTTTGTAAGGACAAATCTTTCAGATGGGATCAGTAGGTGAGTGACCATATTTTAAAGTTTCTTTTATTTTAAAACAAAATTATCCCAGTAAATCCAGAAATTAGTGCAAAGTGACAAACATAGGCTGTCTTTTCGTGATGTGTATATGCATAAAACTATCTCTGCCGTGGTTTTGCTCACATTTATTTGTAATTTGTGTCATGTCTAGTAATTTATTTAGTCTCGTATTTGGTGCAGGAAACATCTATATATTTGTTTTATATCATCTGCTTTCCGAGGCAGACAAAAATAAATGTGGATTCTTTTGATTGGCCAAACTGAGATATTAGCAATTTAAGTGATTTCATACAAACTTTGACGGCCTGTATTTTATCACCATTCCAGAACACGGTAAAACACGTTTTTAATTATTTACATTTATACCAAGAAGTTAATAGGATCAACACATCATTTTCCATGCAAGATTTTGATATTCCATTTCACCCCTTTAGGCTTTAAATTTCGAGAAGTCCCTTCATAATAAGTCTTTACTTTAGGCTTTACTTTATTTATTGAAGGCATATCTACTAAATACATACAGGACATTGTTAGTACATTCAAAGCATCATTTTTTATATGCATTTAAATTACATGACATGAAATGGAACTGCTGTCCAAAATTTATGTTTTTAAATTCAGGTGTTATTGGTATTGATGAGTCAGTCAGTCTGATGAGAAATGTCAGTCAGACATTTCTCGTTATATGTAGGTATACATTTCTTACAGATATTTATCTATTTAAACGGGTCTTAATGCAAACATTTTCCTTATTTATTTTACTCGACGTTTTGCTTGTTTTTTTGGGTTACAGGAAATTCGACGTATTCCTTTTAAGGGGTTATAGTAGAGCTCATTTGCAGTAAATTTTATGATAAGGTGTCCTAGGCAAAAATGACTGATTTTCGAGTAATTTGACTTTTAATTTTTTTTCATAATTTCATAAAATTTATTTACATAATCATAAAATTTACTGCAAATGAGCTCTATTATAACCCCTTAAAAGGAATACGTCGAATTTCCTGTATCCCTGTATAGAAAAAAGGCGACAGACGAGCATACAGTCCACCTGATGGTAAGTAGATATTGTCGTCCATAGACATCCGCAATACATGGCAACATCAGTCCAGAATGACACATTGGCACGCCCCGGATGCGCTGTCTACCTCTGCAGATTAAAGAATGGATTGGGGAAATGGGTAGGGATAGGATGGGATGGGAATGGGCTCTGGCATATCTCACTCACTACCAATACACGTACATACATTGGAGAAATACGATAGAGCAGGAAATACAGTACATTTCAAGGTAGTCTTCTGTGAGAGAGGGGTAACGTGGCCAGTCTGCACTCTCCCCCTCAAAATGCAGGATGCAAAGTGCAAATTGCACCAACCGTGGTCACGAGCTGACTGCAAAGGCGGGTGGGGGTAGTCCACGTTGAGAGTTGTCATATTCCGGAAAGTTGCAGCACACAACACTCACAATATCAGAAGTAGCGTCAGACGAAAAATCGCTAGGTTTAATTCTATTAAATTTATTAGTCACTGGATTCCATGTCGAGGATAATTTGTATCCATCTTCTTGATTGAAATTTCTATATTTTTTTATTTCAATTGCTTCACGCACAATCCTGGAGAAATAGGTACGGTCAATGGAGAGAATTTTTGGACCATGGAGTTCTATCCAGTGATTAATCCCAGCGTTGAGTACATGGTCTGCTATCTGCTAAATAAGGTAAACATTCGCGTTAAGACCCATTTAAATAGATGAATATGTGTGAAATACGCGAAAATCTCAAATGTGATATTTCTTACAGATGTATGTATATCTCTGGAATGCCAGGCACTGGGAAGACGGCAACTGTATGTTCAGCTCTCAAGATTCTCAAAAAAGATCCACATCTCCCTGAATTCCAGCTGGTCACAGTTAATGGCATGATGATTGCAGACCCTCCGCAAATTTTTGTACAGATATATAAACAGCTAACTGGTAAGTATTATATACTAGCTTTGGCCCGCGGCTCAACTTGCGTGCAGATATTTATCTATTATCCCACAGTAATTTTAGAAATAATACCCTTTTGTAATTAATACATAATTTTATATTCTAATTCGGGTCTGAACTTGTATAATAAAGGTATTTGTTTACCTTTTATTCCTACTCGACATTTCGGCACCGGCACGGGTTACACACACTACACTAACAATGTCCGCCAGACTTATTCTACGGTAAATCGCAAGATTTGAATTGATTAATTACTGGATTCCACGTCGACGACAGTTTATATCCATCTTCCTGATTGAAATTTTTATATTTATCAATTTAAATCGCCTCACGTACAATCCTGGGATAATAGTGACTTTCGGTGGAGAGGATTTTGAGAGTGCAGAGTTCTATCCAGGGAGTGATTAATTGAGAATGTGCTTGGCTATTGCTGATTTACTAGTTTGGCCTCTATATGGCACAAAATCAAGAAGGTGGCGAATTTCGATTTCGAATTTGGACAAAAATATTTTTAAAGTTATCTAATAAAAATTGGCTTAAATCATTTTTTTTTTTGTTTTTATAGACTAGTGGGCGGATGAGCAAGCGGTCCCGCGTGATGGTAAGTGTTACCGCCGCCCATGGACACCTGCAACCCCAGAGTGTATGCGGGCGCGCCGCCGACCTTGCAAAATCCTATTCTCTTGAAACAGTTCTCTTGAAGAACCCCATATTGTAGCATAACGGAAAGACCTCTTGAGGCAGTTCGTTCCACAGCCTACGGGTTCGCGGATAATAGTTATCATTAATGGATAATCAATCATTAATCATCATCAATCATCAACTGGTGTGTAATTGGGGGTTTTTCAAAAAAGTTGTCGGTAACGTAATAGGAATTCCACTTAAATAAGTATTTTGATTTAGCTTCCAAATACATATAATGAAATTGATATAATATAGTCTAATTTTAAAAGAGTTTTAAGGAAAACTAGAGGTGTTCAGAATTTCTATACTTTATTAATTAATATTTAACAATAACAGTCTTCCAAACAATAAATTATTGAGCATAACAAAACAAAACTGAAGATTTTTGACAACGACATTCCCTAACGCTACTTTTGGATATTTTTTATTTATATTCATTCTCCTAGAGCGACATATACGTAATATTATTTAAAAATGTTTATCAATAGAAAAAAAACTAATTAAATAAAATGTATTTATACAAAAATCACTACAAATATCTTTGAGATCTATTTTTAATCTCAAGAATTAGGTCACAGCGAAAATAGGACAGTGACGTATAGTGGAACTCGAAATGACGTTTAGGAACTATAAGGCAACGTTTATATGGCACAGAGTTATGATAACAATTAATGGTACACTAATAAATGGTACATTAAACCGTAAAAACGGACTTACAGCGTAATGCTTCTTGGGTACAGATTAGCTAATTGTTTTAACTTCCTTCCCACACTAAAGTAATAAAATAACCTAATCTCAAGTAAAAGTAATAAAATAAATTAACCGAATAGTAATAAAATAACCTAATCGAAAGATTTCTAATGTACCTATTTATTCATAATAAAATACATACATACATACATTCGGTTAGTTAGCATTTTGCTCTTTGTGAAACGATCCTTACGTCACTTTTTAGTTCCATTCCTGCGACAGTGACGTAATGGAGGTGACGTATCTATGCCAATATTTTTTTTTCATGAAATTATAAATAAACTATCAAACTTTCTGTCAATTTAACTTTAGAGTCAAAATAAGCATAAATTAACAAGTTTGACATAATAAAAACTCAAATACACAGTAATATTATTACATGGAGAAAAGCAGTCTCGTATGTGGAACTATTGTTTTAGCATGGTCCAGGCCCTCCGTTTCTGTAACGTTTCGCGGACGAACTGCGGTCAATTTAAAAAAACAATGGCGACGACCATAGACTAATAACGTTGCCATAATTCGGAATCTGTGCCGTAATTTGAGGTATTGTTGTTCGAAGTCATCAAAAATGCGGTCGCGTAGGCGGAAATTCCACCATGCACTATTTTACAGGACAACACAACCGGTTGTTTTAATTGAATTTCAACAGTAATAAGTCTGTTTTAAGATTATAATTGAAGTTAGGCTCACAACTGACCAGTGTACATACTAAACTAATACAATTTGAAACTATTTGAACAATATACCAGAACATTATCTTTTCGACTCCGATCTTGTCATGATTGGTATGCCAAAAACATCGCCCCTATAATTATTTTGGCATTATTTTATATTTAAGTAAGATTTATTGCATTATTTTAAAGTAATCCAGGAGTTTACAAGTTATTTATTGTTAGAACATGCATATATGGTATAATACGATAATAATCTTCATAAAAATTGAATAATTGACTATGAAAGTGAACGGACGCTAACTTTTCTCTAAAGACAACTTTTTTGAAAATGCCCAATTCATATTTAAAAGGAGCATGCACAGAATTTTAAATTACATTAATAAAAGCTATTTATGAAGAACATGTGAGAACCGTCATCATACCAGGAACCTTTTAAAAAAAATTGCCAGTTTGATAATGCACAAAATAGTTTTTTGTTAATAGACATATAGCAGAGGTGTCTTCAATATTTTAAAATGAAAAACATGTCAATTATTGAGTATATTTAATCTCTATAACAAAGACTATTCATATGCAACATGAAGGTACACATTTCAATCATAAGTCTCTTTTAGAAAAAAAAAAATACTTTTTTAACATTTGATTACTTTTATATAGAATGAAATAACCTTATAATTGTTATTTTTCAACTTGTTTCATAAGAAAATCTATTATTTTGGATCATTGATTTGTTTTTAGTAGCGTTCCAGGTGTTCACAAAATGATATTAATGTTTCCGAAATAACAAAATATTTGCAGTCATAGATTTTTTGAAATAATAAATGCGTAAATGTAAATCAAAACTTTTATTAAACTTCAATTTGACTCAACTCTTAACATTCTACAAAACAAACCAACATTTTAACTTATTAAGTGATAGTTATAACCAGTTCTTATGTTATCTAGTAGTAGTGCACAGCCAAGTGCAAATAACCTTTTAAATGTACGTTTATTCTCCTAATTAGAATGAAACAAAAATATAATATAAAAACAAAACTAAGTAATAAATTTAATAAACTATAAAATAATGTACAGTACGTCCATCTATCTATATCTATACTAATATAATAAAGAGGTAAAATTGTGTGTTTTTAGGTATGTTGAGCGTAGTCTCAAATTTCAAAACCTCAGAACTGATTTCATTTGACGGGGACCTGTCGATTCTCTGGGCGCGTACTGACTACGGAGGTTCCACTAAAGTCTACGCTTGCCTTTACAGGTCTCACAGCGGTGATACGGAGACGACTCGCTTTTTTGAGCGTCTACAAGAGACGACTGATAACGAGCTCGAGCAGTTCCCCTGCGCGGAAGTGGTGGTCCTCGGTGATTTCAACGCTCACTACGAAGAGTGGTTGGGATCCCGAACTATCGATCGCCGCAGGGAGAGCAGCCTATAACTTTCCCCTGGCCTATGGTTTCTCGCAGTTGGTGTCCTCACCCACGAGGATACCTGATATCGAGAGCCATACTCCCTCCTTACTGGACCTCCCGTTGACTACGCGGCCGAACGACTACAATGTTGTTGTTGATGCTCCGTTAGGATCATCAGACCATTGTATCGTTCGAACTGCTGTGCCAGCTAAACAATCCGTGCCGACCCATTCAAAGGGAACGCACAACGTCTGGCACTACAAGTCTGCAGATTGGGATGGGTTGCGCGAATTTTACGCTTCTTATCCCTGGGGGCAGCTCTGTTTCTCGTCCGGAGATCCGGATACCTGTGCAGACTCCGTTGCCGACGTGGTGTTGCAGGGCATGGAATGTTATATTCCTTGTTCCGCGATACCTGTAGGCGGACGGAGCCAACCTTGGTTTAATCAGTTCTGCAGAAAGGCCCGCCGTAATAAGCGGGCTACATACAGGGCCTGAGCCAAAGCGCAGGTGTCTAAAGATCCGAATACCACCGACTTGAGGAAGAAATTTAACGCTGCCTCGAGGTTCAGTAAGAGGATCACTGTCAGAGCAAGGAATGAGCACATCCGCAGAATTGGCGATCGACTAGCAAGCTATCCTTCTGGAAGTCGGGCTTTCTGGTCGCTCGCTAAGGCTGCTGAGGGTAACTTCTGTCAGTCGTCAGTCCCACCACTGCGGAAACTCGATGGCTTACTGGCCCATGAGGCGAAGGAGAAAGCCGATCTCCTGGGCAGTCTCTTCGCCTCAAACTCGACTCTGGACGGTAGAGGTGCCTCATCACCGCCTACCTCGAGGTGCACAAGCTCCATGCCAGAAATCTGTTTCACCCAGCGTGAAGTCCGGCGAGCTCTAGCATCTCTTGATATCCGAAAGTCGAGTGGGCCAGATGGTATTCCTGCAGTGATGCTCAAATTTTGCAGCGATCACCTCCCTCCTCTCCAAAGTGATGGAGCGTGTTATAAACACACAGCTCCCTGGGTACCTAGAGGATCACCAGCTGATTAGCGACCGTCAATATGGATTTCGCCATAATCGCTCGGCTGGTGATCTTTTAACGTATTTAACACACCGCTGGGCTGACGCCATTGAGAGTAGAGGCGAGGCTCTGGCTATAAGCCTAGAGATTGCGAAAGCTTTTGACCAGATATGGCACAAATCGCTGCTTTCCAAGTTACCATCTTTCGGGATAGCCGAGGGATTATGCGAATGGGTTGCCAGTTTCCTTACTGGACGGAGCATCAGGGTCGTTATCGATGGTAGCTGCTCCGACACCATGTCTATTAACGCTGGCGTCCCGCAAGGCTCCGTGCTGTCTCCAACTCTGTTCCTTCTGCATATCAACGATCTGTTGCAAATTGGTGACATACGTTGCTATGCAGATGACAGCACTGGAGACGCTTTGTACAGGGGCCGCGCCAACATAGGGTCGCTCATAACATCGCATAACATAACATCGCGCCTAGGGTCGAAGTGGAAGAAAGTCGCGCCAGGCTTCAGGCTTGTGTCTGAAATCGAAGACTCTTTAGATCTAGTCTCGATTTGGGGTTCCCTGAACCTAGTGGATTTCAACCCCAGTAAGACGCAAGTCTGTGCATTCACCGCTAAAAAAAAACCCTTTTGTCGTAGCAGCTCGCTTTCAAAGCATACCCCTTAAGATCTCGGAAAGAATTGGGATCCTTGGTGTCGACATTTCCAGCAAAGTCGAATTTAGGGGTCATCTGGAAAGTAAGGCCAAAATGGCCTCCATAAAGCTCGGTGTGCTGAACAGAGCGAAGCGGTACTTCACCCCTGGGCAACTCCTAATGCTTTACAAAGCTCAGGTGAGGCCCCATATGGAGTATTGCTCACATCTCTGGGCCGGCGCACCGAAATACCAATTAGACCCATTTGACTCCATCCAACGACGTGCTGTTCGTATTGTCAACGATCTCACTCTCACGGGCAGTTTAGAACCCCTCAGCGTTCGGAGAGACGTTGCATCTCTCTGTGTTCTACCGCCTGTACAATGGGGAATGCTCTGAAGAATTGTTCAATATAATTCCCACCTCGGGTTTCTACAACCGCACCTCCCGTCACAGAAGTGCGGTCCATCCGCATTTCCTAGATACGGAGTTGTCGCGTACTGTTCGGTCCAAAAATTATTTTATATCGCGAACTCGTAGGCTGTGGAACGAACTGCCTCAAGAGGTCTTCCCATTAAACTACGACATGGGGTTCTTCAAGAAAGCTGTGAATAGGATTTTGCAAGGTCGGCGGCGCACCCGCATACCTCCTGGTGTTGCAGGTGTCCATGGGCGGCTGTAACACTTACCATCACGTGGGGCCGCTTGCTCGTCCGCCCTCTTCTCTATAAAAAAAAAATCAAAAATTCTTTCACAAATAGGAAGCTACATTATCCGTGTCTAATATAGGCTATATTGTATTTTGAAATTTTGAAAGAAAAAAACTTATAAACCGAAGCGAAGCGAGGGCGGGTCGCCAATACAACATAAATTAGAACTTTTCAAAAAACATCAGTAACATTCATTTTTATTGAAGGCGTAGGAATAATTGTAATTATCCGTTGAAAAGTAATGTAAGGAACATTTTTGGGTTCAAGCTTTAAAAAAAACTAATTTTCTCATCATCTTCATCACACGTCTGACTAGTTGCGACATATCTGTAAAAAATTTAATTTTTTTCAGTATATAAGTACCTTCTTTTATCAATAAGAATGTACCAGAAGATTACTTTGATATCATATAATTCTTCAACTGTTTCGTTTAATAATTGAATTAAAGGTTGTATATCGCTGACCTTAAGTTTTGACGCCAAAGTTATGGTTATAACAATATACTTGGTTATAATTATTGACTTTTTAAGTGCATTTATTTACTGTCCTTGTTTGTACCTAGTTTATTTTATGGGAAAAAAGACTTTTATAAAGAGATATATATTATAATTACTATATTATTATTATATATTATCTACATACTCGTAAATAGGAGGTGATTTAATAAGTTTTTCAGTGGCGTCGGAATGTTGCTTTGTTGCCTGTTGTTTGTCGTTTTCCTCTTCAAGCGCAGAGAAACTATTCAATGTAATTACTGGAGCACTTAGCCAGTAACTTTAGCTTGGTTTGTTTTTGTTTTGAACTATTAAGTTGCCTTTTTTCCAGAAACAGTGTTCCTCATTTCAGTGGAATTTGTAGAGATATCAGAACCTGTTGGGTTTATTACAATAATCTTCTCGACTTCGGTATTTTTTTGTGGAAGTGCCACTAAAAGATGACGATCGCGCACTTTTTTTAAAGAGGCCTTGTAAATTTGTGGTTGTGTTCAATTCCATTTTTATTCTCACGAGTAGGGTCGATTTAAAAATATCGCTTAAGGGGTGACAACCATTCCATTCCATTGGGGTGTAGGCACAATACAACGACGTTGGCCGGATCCGTATTCATTAACTGGATTCATCCTCTTGGTGCGCTCCACACTGTAGAATTGGGGGATTTTTTAAAGAGGTTACCTTCTGCAGTCTGAGTGGCCAAACTCAGACTCCCGTTCCTGCGAAACATGACCACAGGTTTACGATCTACGAGAGCAGGTCTAACAGTAGGCCCTTGACACACGCTGGTTTTTCTGTCGGGGTTTTCCCCTTTAACTAGAAATCCGATTTTAACGCGTCAGAGATTCTCCTTCGCCCACCATAATTAGCTATTGCGACCACGGAGTACATGGAAGCCCCTTAAAAGTTGTAACATTACCCAGGGTTCACGACCCACAGAGTGTGGGTCCGCTACCAGCCCGCGGCGGCAGACTAACAGCGGCAAGGATGTTATATGGTAGGTTATATGATACATTTATCGGTGCATTCCAATTACAGTCCAATTTCACATGCCCAGCCGCACACTAACGGCCTAAACTCAGAATTTTATAGGTATACACCTCCCAGCAAAACATATACCACTGAGAGCTTAACACCAACATGAACCCCCCTTAAGAGATAAGAACAAAAATATTGATGGTCAAGGGAAAACATCTTTTTAGATTTGTTGATTTCAAGCTCAAATCAAGCAAAATATCTTGATTGTTTCAGGTAATCAGGTAGTGTGGAAGGAAGCTTGCTCTTTGTTACTAAAACTCTTCACTAATCCCGAACCCAGGAGATTACCCATTGTCTTGTTCATTGATGAGGTAAACATTTTTTCATTATTTTCTGTCGAATTAATGAATAAGTTAATAAATTATTATTTTGATTATTAACTAATTTTGAAGTAATTATTTCCAACTACTAATACAATATCAAAATGTTTTCTATTTCTCAAGATCATGATGTATGTGTTATAGTCAAAGATCATGATGTATGTGGTCGCTTCTAGGTTTGACTGGTCAATCCTGATCATTGACGAGGTCTCTTGGTCAAAGCCCAAAGCATTTTTATATTTGATACTTATATTTTATTTGAAAGCATTTGAGCATATACTACCTTTGACTTTTGCTGATCACGAATTTGGGGAAAGTATTTTAGGCACTTTGAAATTATAAAAAACAGTACTATATCAATGTTAGTGAATCTGGAATCGAGAGTCTGGAAGGGCATTTGCGGTTATTTCGCTACTGCGCAGCTTACGATATTAGCAAAAAAAGAATCCAAATAACATATCCTCAAGGCACCTTGGAATTATTTTAATTTTTTATTTTAGCATTTATAGAATCTAGAAATAAAAATCCCAGACTATTTGGACGGTTTTGAAGTATGACCAGACTGCCCCGAATTTGTTTTATACTTTAACACTGAAATTTTTATAGCAGATTTATTAATTAATATTGAAAATATGTGCATAAAGCCAGGCGAATACGACGGTTTTAAATAATTACCTGACACGAATAAAGATTTTAAATGAGTGCGACCTCCTAAAATACCTTCTCCAAATTCGCCATCATGGAATTCATCTCAAACCTCGTCTGAGATAGCAGCAACCTTCGATGTAAGTGACAAACTATATTGATTCATTTGCGTTAAATCGGGAAGTGATGAAGCTCGGAAAGTAGAGGTACGTTATGAGCTTAATTAAAGTCAGCTGCAAACACACGTCAAAACTTGCCTTACTTTGCTGAACCGGAATAAAAATAAAGGCATTCTGAATGGTATTGTCACTTATGATGAGAAGTGGTTCCTGTATGATAATCGTAAACGTTCGCCACAATGGTTGAACCTAGGAAACAGCTAAACAAGGCCCCAAACGTAAACTCATTCAAAAGAAGCTTCATAAGGTGACTGTATAGTAGTCCTGTGCCGGTATTATCCACTACAGCTTCTTAAGATTTGGCACCACAATTAATGCAGATGAGTACTGTGAAGAACTGCAAACGGTGATTGACAAGCTCGTTATCAGACAACCGAGTGTGGGCAATCGCTCTAGTCCACTGCTTCTCCGTGATAACGCTCGCCCACACACTGCACGACCGACAGTCTTAAAGTTACAGGACCTTCGACTGAAAACTCTCCGTCACCTACCATACTCACCAGACCTTGCCCCTACTGATTACCATTTTTTTCGGAATTTCACTAACTTCCCGTCCCCAGGAATTTCATTATTTTTATTTTCCAATAAAATGACAAAAGTGTGCCAAAAGTGCATTGGTAATAATGGACAATACTTCGTTTAATTAAATATATATATATAATTTTCATACAAAAAATATTTGATATTTTCCATATAAAACAGCAATTTCATAGGTAAAAGGGCCTAATAATTTAGTACTTGCAAAAAAAAGAAATTTAATTTTTTTCTTTCCTAAACGCAGCAGTATGAAGGTGCCAGATATATTTTTTTGTTTTTTATAACCAAATAATTATTTCCAGATAAATTTGATTGACGAACAAATTACTTAAATATTCAGATATGAAAAATAAAAAAAAAATCATTTACGCAGAACCATTTCAATGTTAAACTAAGAAATAAGTGTTAAAACAAATGCTAGTAGCGAGCGAATGATTTATGGACCCCTTTTTACATTTTCAATGAGCTGTTAATTTATAACGCGGCGATAACATAATGCCAGACGTGGTCATTAATGTTTCTTATAAATTGATTTCCACTTCTGGCATACCAACAAATCATTTAAAAATTTCTGCCACCAGCTTCATAATTAAGAGAGTTTATAACGGTATGCGAATTTTCTCCCGGTGACAGCGTGTCGTGATCTGTCATAGACTAAAAGGCCGCGTTCCGAAACGAGACCAAAACAAAAAAGCGGCGCGTAAACCTAGAATTGACCAAAACTACACCAGTCGAAGGTTGTAAGTAAACTCTATTTCGGGGTTTGACCAAAGCCATGGTCAATGTCAAAGCACAAAGGTCAATTCTAGGATTAACTAGTCCTTCCGCGAAGAGCCCGCACTACAAACTGACCATAACACAGATAGGTACCCCTGGTACTTCTTAAAGTCTACGACTGCTACTGAAGAACTAATGAAATAGCATACTTTTAACTCACTCTGTTTCTGGTAGAATGTGTAAAGCTTTGTATAACATAATTTCATAGCATTTAAAGAGTCATAATTATGAATCTCCATTGTTAAGCAAATAAATAAAAAGATTTACATGTAGTGTATCTAATTATCCAGTTAGATGCCCTGTGCATGCGGAAACAACAACAAAACGTCCTGTACAGTATTACGGACTGGACATCCCGTAACTCAGCGCTACTAACAGTACTGGCGGTGGCCAACATCCAGGACCTGCCGGAGCGCTTGCTCGCGGCCTCTGTGACTTCACGGGTCGGCCTCAAGCGAATCGTCTTCCTGCCTTACACACACACGCAACTGCAACGCATTGTCGCCACGAGGCTAGCTAATGACAGTGTCAATCCTGATGCGGTGCAACTCATCGCTCGGTGAGTATTAGTTCTTTACTGGGTTTATCAACTTCTTGTCCAAACAGATAGGTCTTGTACAATATAATAAACTGGGCGTCGCACAACTGGGCGCTACTAAAAGTGCTGGTGATCGCTAATACTATGGATCTACAAAGCGCGCACATATGGTACGCAACAGCAATGCATTGTTTGCCACTCCTTTTAATGATTATTATTATTAGTTCTTATATAATGGATTATATAAGATGGATTCTTATATAATGGAGTGGTGGTCTCTCAACTAGGCGCTACTAACAGTACTAGCCGTGGCCAACCGCTTATTCCCCACTGATCAACTGAAGTACTCAATTTTTAATAGTTGAGCAGTGGGGAATCACATTAAAGTCCTAATGCTTAACTGATTGAGCACTTCAGTTGCGCGCTCGTGGCCCGTGTGGCTTCACGGGTCGTTCTCACGCGGCTCGCCTTCCCGCTTTGCACACATACACAACTGCAATGCATTGTTGCTACGAGGCTAACTGGTGCTAATGTCACTCCTGACGCAGTACAACTCATCGCATCATCGAGTTACTTACCACCTATATTTATTGTTTACTACCTTTGTCGCTAGAAGACAATACGTCTGGTCATCTACAGTATAATGGAATAATTTGCCCAACTCTAAAAGTGCTTTAGTAAATACTGGCAGTTGCTAATACCATGGATCTGTGAAGTAGCCTCGCAGCTCACTTTCCCCCCCGTACACACAAGAAAATGCAATGCATTGTTACCACGAGACTAGCTGATGCCAATGTGACTGCTGATGCCGTACAGCTCATTGCGCAGTGAAAATCATATATTTATTGTTTACTAGCTTTATCAGGTTCTAAAGTATAATTAAATAACTTAGAATACAACTTTAAAAGTGCTGGTGGTCGATAAAACTGTCTCGCCTTCCCGCCCTGCACACATGAAACTGCAATGCATTGTTGCCACGAGGCTGGCTAATGCTAATATGTCACTCCTGACACAATAGGTACAGCTCATCGCGCGGTGAGTACTAGTTCTTTACTAGGTTCACCAACTTCTTCCGCAGCCAGTTAGATGCGATGTGTACGCGGAGACAAAACGTCCACTCTTTCTTTTTTAAATTCCTCGATATTGATTTCACAGGATGAGCTATTCGTGTCGTCGAGATAACGCAAAACCTGAAACACGTCAACTAATTTACTATATATAAAATCGTTCTAGCCGGAAATGAAATTATTTTAGAGAATAAATCAGAAGTCACAAACATGTAAAGTTTTGTTGTTGTCTCTAAAATGTTCGTAGCGCTCAGTGCAGCGAGTGACCCGGCTCCGCACCCGGTAGTTTCAATGGGTATGTTTGTTTTGCGTCACTACCTGTACAATAAAAGACATACTGAAAATAAATAATAAGTTAGTAAAGAAAACTATTTTAAGAACTGGTCGAATCTATTCTCCTCTTGATACTTCTTATTCTCAGCTATTGCGTTATTTCAGTCACTCACGTTGTATATCCCCAGTTGTATATAATATTTAATTAATTACCTTTATAACAGAAAAATTGCAGCAGTATCGGGCGACGCTCGGCGCGCGCTCACGCTATGTACAAGGGCGTTAGAACTGGCGGGGCCGAAGGGCCTAGGGCTGAAGGAAGTACAGCAGACACTTGAAGAAGCCATCTCCAACCCTACCGTAAGGGCCATACGGAACTGTTCACCGGTTGAGAAGCTCATATTGAGGGCTGTGGCTGCCGAGGTGAGATTGCAGCTAGTATTTTTAATAGGAACATAACAGATTCAACAGGTGCAAGAGACTTGTATCAGCCTATAATGTCCCACTGCAGGGCACAAACCGCAGGTAAATCACTGGGGGAGCTTTTGTGCTATAATCCACCACGGGGGCCCAGTGCGGATATGTGGGCACAGATACTCCAGTTGTTTTTTTTATTTCTCGAGATACGAGTTTCCTCACGATGTATTCCCTCACCGCCGAGCTAGTGACTTGATTAGGAACTGCGTAATTGAGTATGTGGTACGGGCCTAGAATTTGAACTCACGATCACACGAATGTAAGTCGAATATCGATACCCTTAGGCTGTCACCACTCTAAG
Organism: Sesia apiformis; assembly: GCA_914767545.1. NCBI lineage: Eukaryota > Metazoa > Arthropoda > Insecta > Lepidoptera > Sesiidae > Sesia > Sesia apiformis. The sequence goes on from OU611964.1 coordinate 4,409,635, forward strand.
GGCACTTAACTTTGAGCATCTCCAGAATCTTAGCATCCGCTTCATATTTGAACAGCGTAAATATGACCATTTTTTAGTTTCGTGACCATCTTTTCAAAGTTTCGTAATAGGTTCAAGTGGCTTATATATATATATATATATATACTTTCGCTTCTCTACTGCGTACTAAACCCATTTACTTCTAAATATACGAGGCGTATTCGAAAAGTAAGGGCCGTTCGCTTATATTTCAAAATCGACAAGTCGTAACACGTTTAAACTTGTGCATATCTGTACGTGCACTACTCGTGCAGCTATTTCAGGTGTTGTTTTGATTCAGTAGTCATTTGCCTATCTGTGCGTACAGTAAACAATGTCCGCGATAATCGTTGCTCCCGCCAGCTGTGAAGTTCGCGCTGTAATAAGATTTATGTGTGCAAAAGGATCTTCAGCTGCTGAAATTCGTCGAGAGTAGACAGTAGTGCGTCCAAGATGAGGAAATTCATCAGCCAGGGCACTAATCGTCAACCGACGATCAGATCGCAGTTTTTGGTCCACCAGAGAAACAATTTCATCGGTTTGCATACTGGGTCTACCACTCCGCTCTTCGTCATGAACATTTGTTCGTCCAGTTTTGAAATCACGACACCATTGTCTAACCTTTCCTTCATTCATTACAGTAGGTCCATAAACTAGGCATAACTCTCGATGAATTTCAGCAGCTGAAGATCCTTTTGCACACAAAAATCTTATTACAGCGCGAACTTCACAGCTGGCGGGAGCAACGATTATCGCGGACATTGTTTACTGTACGCACAGATAGGCAAATAACTACTGAATCAAAACAACACCTGAAATAGCTGCACGAGTAGTGCACGTACAGATATGCACAAGTTTAAACGTGTTACGACTTGTCGATTTTGAAATATAAGCGAACGGCCCTTACTTTTCGAATACGCCTCGTATATTAACAGCGTTAATTTACTTCACAGTCCTTGTACTTTGTATGTTCTTCTGAAAATCTAATATTTAAATTTCCTACCCAATCATCAAATTTCTTTATTATCTCTTTCTCTGTTAGACTTTATAATTGCCTACCAGTTATCATTAGACGTGCTCAATACAAAAGGAGAGAACAATTGAAGGTCAAAGGTCATATTGCTTGATAAGTTAACTTTTGACCGTTTATTTATATTGTTATCTATTGTTTGATTTTGTGTCTGTCCGCATCTCGAATACGTTTAAATGGTTAATAATATTTTTACAGGTAGAAAGAACTGGCACAGATGAAACTACCCTTTCTCGTGTGTTAGAAACCGCAGCAGTTATTGTAGCTCTAGACGGTGCTCCATACAAATCAGCCGTGGGTATTTGCGTGCCCAAACCTTTGCATGCACTAAAAATTTGTGAGAAACTTGCATCTATAAAGTTGTTATTCCTAGAGCCTCTGGCGGCTGAACCGGGGCTGCTGTTGAGTGCCAGTGTTGACGATGTACACTATGCCACGAAGCAGATTACAGTGTACTAATCACTATTTTTTATTTATAAGCTTTATTATCCCATAACAAAGAAAGATAATTAATGTAGCTTTTATAAATTTACTAAGATACTTTATTTAAGGACCCCTCTTTGAGTAAAAACCTTCTCGATCTTTTTCCCAAATCTTCCTATCCTTTGCTGCATTTTCCCTGTTCGTGTCCGCCACAGACCTCTCGTCACCATCTCGTCAACAAAACATTCCATTGGCCTTCCCCTTTTTCTCTTCCCCTGTGGATTTTTCCACTTTGTTACTATTTTATTCAATTTCCTGTCATTTGTGCGTGCCGCATATGCTGTTCATTTCCACTTTAATTTTAGTACGTGTTGTAGTGCATCTATAACTTTAGTTTTTTCTCCTATTCTTTTTCTTATGTTTTAGTTTTATGTTTAGGATACTCCGTTCCATAGCTCGTTGGCAAGTGTGTATTTTATTTCTTGTAGTTTTGTTCTATATCCACGTTGGACATGCATACATTAAGTAAGGCAAGATGGCAGTATCTATTACAGCCTTTTTTTTTTGTTGGGAGGACAGTAGCAATATTCAGTTTCAGTTATTTCTTTTGGATCTTGTATCATATTTTCAAGCTGTTTTAGAGATGATAAGAATAAAACGATGTCGTCTGCAAATCGCAGATTACTTAGATATTGACCATTAATATTTATTCCTTTATCGGACCAGCCTAGATCTTTCATGATATCTTGTAGTCTTTGCAATTTTTATTTCTGGGCTCAACCGATATATAGTTTGACTCTACTTGTACAATTATTATATATTAATTCCCTACATCAATGGGACGCCTTTCTTATATTAGGTAGTCTTGTAAGTTCGCGGCCTTTTTAGAGTAAAAATAATAAAGACTTTTTGTATTACATAAATTGAGCGGAATATTGTCCATTTAATTCGACTATCTTTCGCCATTTTTCTGGCAGAGCCATTATCCCATCGTTATGATTTTTTTCCGGTTTCTGAGCGAAATACATATGAAAAGATAAAACTTGTAACTTGTAATTTCAATTTGCCGCCATAACAAAAAAGTCAGCTATCAAACGGTATATAACTTTTCCGCCAATGATTAGTGTTGCCAGAAATATAATACGGAGCGCCGGCTTTTAGAAAACCCCGTGGGTGCTCGTGCTCATTTGATGACTCGTTTAACCACTGAAATGTCCAGCGCACACACGTGTATGCCGTAAGGAAAAAGTGCCCAAAATGTCCTGCGCACACACTTGTATGCGTAAGGAATATAGTTACTTTTGAGACCGCCTAACATTAGCTAGCGTTGCCAGATGGAAAAAATAATTTACCAAGGCATTGTATTATTATTTCTTGCAACATTACAAAAAAGAATTAATATTTTATCGTGAACGAAGGAGAAAAAAAAATGTTGTGTGGTTGACGCGTCAAACAATTTCATTGACAATAAATTAATTAGACGTGTTGCTGCGCGGCGGCTCATGTAGTAGAGGTATCGCTTAAAGCCGACTCCTTATTAGTTTTGATGTCTATGGTCATGGGTGCTCCGCACCCACTATTTACTTCTCGTGGGTGCTGGAGCACCCGAGCACCCACGGCGTCGGCGCCCCTGAATACATCAACTACATGGAATTTTCCAGACTTTATTTCGATTTGTTGTCTGGTACTGGGCTTTTATCGTTGTTTAATTTATCGATCTTTTTCATGATCTCATTCACATGTTTTTGTTTCTTTAGTTTAGTTTAGTTTTATCTTTAGTTTCAATAATTTTGGCTACGCTTATACATTTTAATCTGTCTGTTATTAGATTTTGTATACAAGGATTCTACGCTTTTATCCTGTGATAGGTTTAGCTCGCACTTCTTTGTCTTTAAAGTTTTTCTAAACATATCTTCTTCAGCCCGCGTTTTTAATTGAGTGGTTGTGCTGCTAAAATTGTTTTTTATTTTAAATAATTGTTTCTCTTTGCGTAGTGGTATAGTCCCATTATTGTTTATTCAGCAGATATTCGCTCTCCAATTCTGGCATTGAAGACACCCATTAGTATTCTGTTATTACCGGAACAGTTGTGTGGTTCTTATAACTGTTGGTAGAAAGTTTCTAAGTCTTCATCTGGGTACTCCAATACGAGCGCATACGGTTAAAGAAAGTATTATTGCTCCAAACTTAAGATTTAGTGGACATACTCTTTCCGATAACCCGATAAAACTCTATATGCGGTTTAAATTTATTTTCTAAAAGGAAACCAACTTGGTATTGTCCTTTGGTTTCTCCTACGTGGCAGAATATGTGTTCGTTGTCTTCGATTATGCTATTCCCAAGACTTCGGACAAACTGATAACTTCGTATTTTATATGTGTTAAGGTTGCCTTAAGTTCAATCATCCTTTCTTCTGACAGCAGAGATCTTACATTGTATGTGCAAATATATAATACCGTCTGATCTCCAGATCAATCAATTCGTGACCACGCTGGCGTAACCCGTGCCGAAACTTCAGAGTAGAAATAGAAAGTAACAAACACTAAAAGTAATAAAAATAAATGAAGTTTTAAAATGACACAAATAAAAGAAGGTAAACAATTTTATGTTGAATGGACTACTTATTATGTTCAAAAAAGCGTAAACTTAAAAATTATGCTGTAGAATACATAGGTATGTATTATACATACGGGTTGTGTCAAATGAACTCCTGAAAACTTAAACTATGGGATCACATTTATAATTCTGAGTAAATTGACATGATTTTTAAGTAAATTTTAAGATTTATTTGTATTTATTGAATAAATAAGTGAATAAAAGATTGACTGATGAAGTACAAGTTTCATTTTAATTAATTTACGAATCGCCCACTTGTAGAATCTTTATAAGACCTTCAACGTTGTTATCTCGAACAGCCAGTCTGCTTGCAGCAACAACTGCTTTGCTGTATTTCCCAACTGAAAAAAAATATATTTAGGTACTTGATAATTTAGTTTCTGATAATTTAATTTTAAACAGGTATTTCATAAGTTAATTTTATTGTACTAACTTAATTAGATCTGTATATCGTTTAAAATTAAATAAAAAGTATAGTTTGTGTAGGTAAAAAAATCAAAGCAATTGAATATATGCAGATGAAAACATTTTGTAGAATTTACCTCTTAGCCGGGCCGCTTGTTGCAAAATAGTGTGTAAACTTTTCAGTGAGGCAACAGCTTGCTCTTGGGTAGCGCGACGCATGTGGCATCCCGTTAGCAACTCTTCATTTAGCATTACCACCTCTTTGTAGCGATTTAACATTTCTTTCCTAATAACAATCAATATTTATTTATCATTAACATAACACGCATATTTAAAAAGTCACTATAATTAGTTATAATTAGTAATCTGTCTTAATGAACTTAGAATCAAAATTTACAGGAAGTTTTATGAAAGTGTAGTAGTATAATATAATAACTTATCATTTGTTGAAACATTACCCCATAATACATAGATTTGATAATACATAGATGATACATCCTACGTTCGTTCCGAAGACATCAGTTTGACAGTTTTTAGGGGGGGAGGAAGCAGGTGAGGCGGGATTCATAATGTGAAATTAAATAACTAAAATTGATACTTTGAATAGAATCGTCCAGAGTCGAGTTTGAGGCTTTCTCCTTCGAGAGATAGCCCAGGAGATCGGCTTTCTCCTTCGCCCCATGGGCCAGTGAGCCATCGAGTTTCCGCAGTGGTGGGAGTGACGACTGACAGAAGTTACCTACAGCAGCCTTGGCGAGCGACCAGAAAGCTCGGTTTCCAGAAGGACAGCTGGCTAGTCGATCGCCAATTCTGAGGATGTGCTCATTCCTTGTTCTGACAGTGATCCTCTTACTGAACCTCGAGGCAGCGTTAAATTTCTTCCTCAAGTCGGTGGTATTAGGATCTTCGGACACCTGTGCTTTGACCCAGGTCCTGTATTACGACGGGCCTCTGCAGGACTGATCAAATCAAGGTTGGCTCCGTCCGCCTACGGGTATCACGAAACAAGGAGTATAACATTCCATGCCCTGCAACACCACGTCGGCAACGGGGTCTGCACAGCTGGATGAGAAGAGCGCAAGACCGTGTATGGTGGCGTTCCTTAGGAGAGGTCTATATCCAACAGTGGAGAGACACAGGCTGATAGTATGTTTTGGTATGTAAACAAATATTGTATATTCATACATGTCATAAGCTGCTGCATCTTGAGCCGCCGGTAATAAGGCAGTAATTAACTGCGCTCTTTCGGCTGTCTCGGCAGCTAATCGAGACCTAGTTTCCCCAACTTGAGCGGCGTGGGCCATTTCCTCTCGAAGCTGTTTTTCAGCTTCCGGAAACTGTGCCGTTGACTGAAATTCAAAACACCCCTTAAATTCAAAACTGGATTTATCCCGTTAAAACATATGGGTATTTCTTTTCTTTTTTTGTGGCAATTGCGCAATTAGCATATTGTTCCAGTGTCGACTTTAACAATTTGAAAAGAAAACAATTCAAACTCAGTCAAAACGCATCTCGTCAATGTCAAATTCGGTCGAAGTACCTATCTTGGAGTCGTTCTCTAAAGTAATAGTATTTAGGTTTGCTGAAGACAGATGTTTACTCCTTGGAAGCACACGTAAAAGGCAGTTTTATGCTTTTATTTGATTATTACAAATATGCGCAAAAACCATTCAAATCACAAACTGAAAAACGCAAAAATCACGTAGTTCATCTGTGACCCGCTAACGAAATAAGACTCACTATTACTAGACATACATACAAACAAAAAACAATGTGTGTGTGCGTCGGTTTATTCAATCTTGGGAGCCGCTCTGTGTTAGCGCGCGCCAACCAGTGCGACTGCGAAACGGTTATTGAGAGTTGCACGTTGATTTTTGGCGGAAAATGTCTCGTCCGCGACGAAATAAACAACTTCAACTGTTTTTTACTGTCCAGAATACCACTCTTAGTTTTTTTCAAAATATATCATACCAAAAAAGATTACACTTTGTAAAACAGACATTTATAAGGAGTTAGAATTATGTAAGATTTTTTTTCATTGAAAGTGCCTTGTTGGTTTTTAAATAGTTATATTAACAGTTATTCTGGAAGAAATAGAAGAGATTCCAGAAGACCTCGGCCAAGTAGCCCGAAAGATTCAATTAATATGGACACCGGCCGAGAAAGTCTACAATCCACTATTTTTAATAGTTGTTGCGGACAGCCAAAAATGACATGAGTGAAACCAGTGTATTGTGATGTGCAGTGATTGCGTAGATACGTAACTATGTATATAATGTATAATTGTGTAGCGATAAGTACGCCCCATGTCTAGAATAAGCCTATTATGTACCGTGTGTAGCTTAAGAACCTTATGTATATGTATAGGATGTAAGGATAATTGTGTATAGTAACGTAAGATGTAGTAAATAAAGAGAATTTGATACAAGTTGCTCAATAAAGAGAGATGCGAGGGAGGTGTTATAACTGAGGGCCTACGTACATGAGAGATTAGAGATAGCACGCTACACTAACATGAGAGGCCTACACGACCTAAAACCCCATACAAATAGTTACTGAGTAAATAAATGCAGAAAGTTAAATATTGATAGAAAACAAATCCCATGCGGGCGCTTCTCACGTGGGAGAAGCGACGCCGAGTACAACATCTGGCGCATGGCGTTTTCTCGGAATTAGGTCGTGTAGAAACCAACGCGCTAGAGCGAGAGGTACGCATGGGCGCTTCCCACGTGGGGGAGCAAGACAAGACGAGAGTACCGTTACGGCGACTCCGGAAACGGCTCGCCGTAACAATGGGGACTGCGCGAGGTAGCGTGCTATTGGACAAAAGGGCGGAAACCCTCGGTTGCAAACATCCCTTGTTGAGCGGCTTGTATTGAGAATATAAATGGGGCCAATCTGGCCAAAATACACAGTCGTGAAACAGCAGTCCTACGAGTATCACTTCGACCACCCGGCACCTCAAGAAAACCCTCCGACTAGCCGACCTCAAGAGAACCCCGCATACATGAAGAGCGAGCGGCATACAATCATTCAAGTTGGGCACTCAGATGCCTCGTCTGTCGTCACCCGCCGCCGCGAACACTAGCGCGTCTTTCGCTCGTATACGACCGGTCGGCCCGCCGAGCCATTATTAGTGCGCCGGTCGTCAACAAGCTGGTCCTTCGAGCACCATCAGCACCACAACGTTCCGGCCATGAAGACGCGCAGTAATTCGCGAAGCGAGTCGGGCTACGATACCGCGTTACCGCCCGCACAGCCGTCGCCCGCCGCGACGGCCCACGTTACCGCCGTCGCCTCCGACGCCGCGAGGGGCAGCGTCACCGCTGACGTGTTGCCACGACACGTGATCGCCACTTCCACGAGGGAAGCCGCGAGAGAGTCGGCTCTCCGCCATGCCGCCGCTACCGCCCCGCCGCAGGGGGCGGCGCTGGATGAGCGTTCCCAGCGAATGCCCGGCATGCGCGCGTTCACCGAGTCGTCGCGTTCGCCGTCGAGGACGTCGGGCAGCACTGTGCAGCCCGCGTTGCCCGCCCGCGAGCGAGAGCCATACGCGTCGTCGCGAGTACCATCCCCGGAGGGGTACAGACACATCAGGGGGGGGGACATGCCGCTACAGCTAGCGTACCGGGGGGAGGACGCGTCAACGAGTCGTCGCGCCTCATCGCCTACATACAGTGCATCAAGGCGCACTGTACGATCACGGCGCTCCACAGCTAGCCTAGCGGCGCAGAGGAAAGCCGCCGAAGTAGCCGCAGAAGCCCGCCTAGCCGCAATACAGAAGAAGGAGTTAGAAATAGAAGCTAGGCTGGTGCGGAATCAATTAGAGCTGGACTTGGCTAATATAGAAGCGGAGGAATCGGACCGAGGCAGCGCTGTTGATGCACACTCACGCGTCAGCAGCTGGATCCAGAATGCGACGGACCCGGTCAATCCACGGGGGGAGCGCGGGGACCTCGACAACGTGTGTCTGAGGGAGAACTGGCCTGCAACTCCAGCACCATGGGAAGATCGGGAGAAGCGGATCGACAGGGAGCCACACCGACGCCGCGGAGACGACTGTCGACGAGAACCCAGCGGGGACAGAGGCGCGGCCACAGAGGGGCCACGATGGGCGAATAAACGAAACAACATTCGTCGCGCCAGATCGCCTACGCCGGAACGAGAGCGGGGCACGAGGCAGCTCGCAGAGGCGCTGGACAGAATCACGAGGATGCGTCCACCGCCACGCCAAGCCATGGAGCTGCCACCATTCTCCGGAGCAGCAACAGAGTGGCTGCCATTCAAAGCGGCGTTGAGGGATTCGTCGCAGCTATGTCGACTCACGCCAGCGGAAAACTTAGCGCGCCTGCGCTCAAGCCTGAGGGGGGAAGCGCGCGAAGCAGTAGCGGCGCTACTATATACGGCCTCAGATCCAGAGCTCATCGTCCAAGCCCTGGAACGGTGCTTCGGGCGGCCCGAGACTATAGTGTACAAGGCGCTGGAAGACTTAAGGAAGCTGCCGCGGCTGAACTCAGCAGCGGACCTGAACAAGTTCGCGGTTCGGGTCCAAAATATCGTCAGCGTGTTGGCTACAGTGGACAAAAGGGGCTACCTACAAAACCCCATGCTCGCCCAAGAAGTGGTAGAGAAGCTCAGCCCGCACCTAATGAGCAGGTGGTGCGACTACGCCTACGAACACGGGGAAGGCGGCGAAGCAGAGATCGTCACCTTATCACGGTTCCTATCACGTGAAGCGGATCGGGCGGCCCTATACACCCGCCCGGCCCAGCTACCCATCGCGACGAGCGCGCCCAGAAGGAACGAGGCGCGCGCAGCTCCCGCAAGCGCCGCACCACGCCGTATGACGTACAAAGCGGCGTACCACACAGCCGACGCAGCCGTCACATGTCTATGCTGCGGAGAGGGGCACCACACCACCAGCTGCAAGAAGCTGAAGGAGATGGCGATGGACTCGCGATGGGAGTGGGCGAAGAAGAGCAACATCTGCTTCAAGTGCATCGGCGAGCGGCACCGACGATCATCGTGCCGCGCTAGAGCATGCGGCGTCAACGGGTGTCGCCGCCCCCACCACCCACTACTTCACAGCGAGCGAGCAGGCCCAGCCCCACCGGCCCCAGAGCGGGTAGAGGAAACAGCCGGCGGAAGCAGTGCTGTCAACGCACAGCGACACAGCGAGCGACGTCCTACTAAAGGTGTGTCCGGTGACGGTGAGCGGACCGCGGGGCAAGGCGCACACGTACACGCTACTAGACGAGGGCTCCACGGTGACACTGATGGACGAAGCCCTGGCCCAGGAAGTCGGATTGGACGGACCGACACAAGCACTGAGAATAAGAGGAGTGGGCACTACTAGCCTAGAACAGGCAACAAGCAAGCGCGTCACATGCACAATACGCGGTCCCGGCGAGAGAAGTGTACAAATAACCGCCCGGACACTTAGCGGCCTCAAGCTGAGAGGCCAACGGATACCCAGCGTGCGCCGATACGACCACTTAAAAAACCTGCCGTTGTCTTCACGTCGAGAAGCTACGCCGCGCATATTGATGGGCGCGGACAACTGGGCAGCGATCGTGACACGGGAGTTGCGGGTCGGCGGACACAGCGAGCCCGCAGCATCGAGGACGCGCCTGGGGTGGGTATTACACGGCACGATGCCACGCCGTGTAATACACGAAAACGAGGACACAGTGCTGCACGTGACAGCCACACAAAGTAGGGACGCCGCTGAAGTCGCTGACGGTGCCGCGACTGGAACTACAAGCGGCGACGATCGCAGTCCGGCTCGCCAAAACCGTGCGCGGCGAGCACAGGTTCCGCTCCATCAACTCGGTTACATACTGGACCGACGCGACTACGGTGCTGCAATGGATACGGACAAACGCGAAGAAGTATACGCCGTACGTCGCACACCGTCTCGGCGAAATCGAAGAGGAGTCAAACCCACAACAATGGCGGTGGGTTCCGACGGCAGAGAATGTGGCGGACGACGCAACCAGGGCGTCGTATAACCACGTTCCCGTCGCAACGGAACGTTGGTTCACCGGGCCGGCCTTCCTGCAACTGGAAGAGAGCGAGTGGCCGCAAGAAGACGAAGAGGCCTACCCACCACCACCCGAAGCAGTGTTCCACGTGGAAGACATCGAGAGAAGCCACGACCACTTACCCGACGTGACCAGGTTCTCCAACTTCCGGCGGTTAATGCGAAGCACCGCATATGTGCTATTTTTTACAGATAAGCTGAGGAAGAGGGGAACGCAGCTAGAGGCCAGACACATAGAGCGAGCCACGGCGCTGTGGGTCAACAGGGCACAGGCAGACAGCTTCGGGGCAGAGGTGGAAGCCCTGCGGCGAGGCGACTCCATCAAGAGGACGAGTCGCCTATTCACCATAGACCCCTACCTGGTAGGGGACGTGCTGCACGTCAGAGGGCGGATCGAGGCGGCCGACGTCCCGACGGACACGAAGTCGCCGATCATCTTGGACGGGCGACATCCATTCACCCGTCTACTAATCGCCGACGCGCATCGTCAAGCGGGCCACGCGAATAACGAGCGCATGGTCAACGATCTGCGGCAACGGTACTGCATATTGGGGCTGCGGCCTACAGTGAGGGCCGCCGCACGCAGCTGCCAGTGGTGTCGCGTTAGAAGAGCGACGCCGCGCACCCCAGCGCCGGGCGACTTGCCGCCCGCGCGGGTCACCGTGCATCAACGTCCGTTCACGCACTGTGGCGTGGACTACTTCGGCCCGATGACCGTGACGATCGGGAGGCGCCGCGAGAAGAGATGGGGCGCGCTATTCACCTGCATGGCGACGCGCGCCGTGCACCTGGAGTTGGTCGCTAGTCTGACATTAGACTCGGCGATCATGGCAATACGACGGATGGCAGCGCGCCGCGGCTGGCCGGGTACCATGTACTCGGACAATGGCACTAACTTCCGCGGCGCCGACAGCGAGCTACGTGCGGCTTACAACGAGTGGGAGCCGCAACTACGAGACTACGCAACAGAGCGGGGAGTGCGGTGGATCTTCATCCCACCAGGCGCGCCACACATGGGTGGCGCTTGGGAGCGCCTGGTACGCAGCGTGAAGGTCGCACTCCACGCTACACTGAACGAGAAGGCGCCTAAAGAGGAGGCGCTACAGACACTGCTGACGGAGGCCGAGCACTCAGTCAACGCCCGGCCTCTGACCCACGTTGCTGTTGGGCCCGACGACGCGGAGGCGCTGACCCCAAACCACTTCCTGTTGGGGTCATCATCGGGCCTACCTCTCACCGGCCCGTGCACAGAAGCGGACAGATCCACATGGCGAAGGACCCAGGCGCTCGCCGACCACTTCTGGCGGCGCTGGGTCGCGGAGTATCTGCCCACATTAGTACCACGAGGACGAGCAGCGGACGACGTGCGACCGCTGCAGCAAGGGGACCTCGTGGTGATCGTCGACGCACAATTGCCGCGCAACGTGTGGCCGCGCGGCATCGTGGAGAGAGTCTTCCCTGGGCGAGACGGGAAGGTGCGGGCGGCGGTGGTGCGGACAGGCGGAGGATCATTCCTGAGGCCGGTGACGAGACTGGCTGTCCTCCCTGTGGAGCGAGAGGCTGCGACGAGTCTTCGCCGGGGGGAGAATGTTGCGGACAGCCAAAAATGACATGAGTGAAACCAGTGTATTGTGATGTGCAGTGATTGCGTAGATACGTAACTATGTATATAATGTATAATTGTGTAGCGATAAGTACGCCCCATGTCTAGAATAAGCCTATTATGTACCGTGTGTAGCTTAAGAACCTTATGTATATGTATAGGATGTAAGGATAATTGTGTATAGTAACGTAAGATGTAGTAAATAAAGAGAATTTGATACAAGTTGCTCAATAAAGAGAGATGCGAGGGAGGTGTTATAACTGAGGGCCTACGTACATGAGAGATTAGAGATAGCACGCTACACTAACATGAGAGGCCTACACGACCTAAAACCCCATACAAATAGTTACTGAGTAAATAAATGCAGAAAGTTAAATATTGATAGAAAACAAATCCCATGCGGGCGCTTCTCACGTGGGAGAAGCGACGCCGAGTACAACATCTGGCGCATGGCGTTTTCTCGGAATTAGGTCGTGTAGAAACCAACGCGCTAGAGCGAGAGGTACGCATGGGCGCTTCCCACGTGGGGGAGCAAGACAAGACGAGAGTACCGTTACGGCGACTCCGGAAACGGCTCGCCGTAACAATGGGGACTGCGCGAGGTAGCGTGCTATTGGACAAAAGGGCGGAAACCCTCGGTTGCAAACATCCCTTGTTGAGCGGCTTGTATTGAGAATATAAATGGGGCCAATCTGGCCAAAATACACAGTCGTGAAACAGCAGTCCTACGAGTATCACTTCGACCACCCGGCACCTCAAGAAAACCCTCCGACTAGCCGACCTCAAGAGAACCCCGCATACATGAAGAGCGAGCGGCATACAATCATTCAAGTTGGGCACTCAGATGCCTCGTCTGTCGTCACCCGCCGCCGCGAACACTAGCGCGTCTTTCGCTCGTATACGACCGGTCGGCCCGCCGAGCCATTATTAGTGCGCCGGTCGTCAACAATAGTTATTACGATTATTACAATATTTCATTATTTTATTTCTAAAATAAAAATATAATACTAATATAACATAAAGAAAAAACCGTCAAATCTATTAATTGTCTATGAAGTCATAAAATATGCTAAAAATGTCCCACGTACGGGGGCGTTGCGCGCGCGATAGCTCCGGCTGGGAAAGTGATAACAAAATATATCTATTACACCACAAAACTTACAATACACTACAATATTTCTATAATACATATATCAAACAAAAACTCAACTTCACTTCTGGAGTTCCCGCCAAAAAGTCAAAAGGATTGATACTATAATAATACTAATCTATAATCCCGATTTTAATTTGATTGGAAACATATGGTTACAACTTAGGGGCTGTATGTAGCTCAAAGAAATGTCGATATGATTAGAGTAAAATGTTATTTGAAAAAAAAAATATTATCTATTGGTCCAGATGAATGGGAAAAAGTTTGTGATCAGTGATCACGCAATCAAATGCGAAGATGAATATAGAAAATATAAACATGCCATGGATGATTTTATGGAGTTTTAATGACTGTTTATTAGAGATATAATGTCATTATTTTTCAAGGGAAAATAACAGCATCATATATTTATTTACACTGACTCGTGACATGTTCATAAAGTTTTGTATTTATCTCGTAATAAGGTAAGGTAAACCATAAACGTGGATGACGCGTTCCGGTGTTTCCAGATTAGCCGATGGTCAATGTTTTCGTAATGTATCTGTATTCACTTTTACTTTAAAGTTTGGACACAATCACGGCAGAATGATATGCCGGCCTTGAAAGAACCGACACGCAGAGTGGGATACACGATAGCAATACTGTGTCTTGTTTTAAATTATTGAGAGCTTCCTTTCTGTTAGACAGTGAGAGAAGATACTGTTATGTCTATCGATTTCTCTGTCTACGATATTTTCAAAATGGTGTACACAGAGCGCGTCACTTCACAGTTGTCAGTTGTCAAACAAATCTCCTCGTGTAAATATTCAAACATTAGAAATTTTACCTGCATTTCAAGAAAAAGTATTAAAATGGTTGAAAACAATGAAATTGAACTTTCAGAAGCTGAAGCAGAACAATATGATCGTCAAATTCGCCTATGGGGGCTAGAATCTCAGAAAAGGTTGCGTGCTTCCAAGATATTAATCATCGGGTTATCCGGGCTTGGTGCCGAAACAGCTAAAAACATAATTCTGTCTGGAGCTAAGAGTGTTTGCTTATTAGACAACGAGAAACTCAATGATGTGGATTTATACTCTCAGTTTTTAAGCCCACCAGATAAAATTGGAGAGAACAGAGCCGAGGCTTCGTTGCAAAGAGCTAGGGCGTTGAACCCTATGGTTGAGATTACCGCTGAAACTAATGGTGTTGACGACCTGCCAGACAGCTACTTTGCAGCTTTCGACATTGTCTGCGCGACAGGATTAAAGCAGGAGCAATTGGAGCGCATTAACAACGTTTGCCGTGATAATAACAAGAAGTTCCTCTGTGGCGATGTTTGGGGCAAGTTTGGTTACATGTTCGCCGATTTAGTCGACCACGAGTACTGCGAAGAGATAGTGCAACATAAAGCTGTGAAACGTGGCCCCCACGACACAGAGAAGAATGCAAGAGAAACAGTGACAATCACAGTGAAAAGACGGGCAATATACGTCCCGTTACAAAACGCGTTGTCAGCTGATTGGTCGAAACCCGAACTGCGGTCACGTTTACGTCGCGGTGACCCTTCATACTTCGTGATGAAGATCCTGCTACGTTTCAGGGATGAATACAACAGAAATCCAGATCCAACAAAGAGGAAAGCTGACACAGAAATTATATTGCGCATGAGAGATGAACTTGTGAAGGAATTGACATTGCCAGCTGGATTTGTAAGTGATGACTTGCTAACAGATGTCTTTGGGATTGTTTCGGGAGCTGCTGCAATTGTCGGAGGTGTCATCGGGCAGGAAGTAGTAAAGGCAGTAAGCCAACGAGAACCACCGCACAATAACATGTTCTTCTTCAACCCAGTAAAGTGTAATGGCTTTGTAGAACTTTATGGTCAGTGAGATTCAATTTTCTAAATTATTTTTTTGTAAGTTCTTTTGTCATAAGTGAAATAATAAATATTTGAGTACATCTTGTTTTTTCAGTATAATTATTAAAAATTTTAATGAATTCAAAAATAGTTACTAAATGAAATTTGGTAAAACATGTAACATCAGCAAGCACAGCATATCTGTAGTAACACCATTTATCTCTTACAACAATTATATATTTTTATTACAATATATATTATAATAACACAGAATGACATTTTACATGAAGAAAAGTTGATGGTTTTTTTGTTCTAGTAGGAGTATTCGCTTCCTTTTCATTCTTAAATGAACCAAAAAATATTACTGTCTAACAGGAATATCAGAATTGCATTGGAAACAGCAAACCTTGACAAAAACATTGACTAAACATCACTAACCTAAACTGAAATATATTTTTTATTGAAAGAAGGCATGTCTGCTCCATATGGACTGTTGTCCATCTGATGTTAAATGAATACTGTCACTCATGTGATATATGTCAATATCAGTCCAGAATTACAAACATTGTCATACCTCTGGATGCCCTGCCTACCTTATTTTATTCTTATAAGAAAATTTCATTTAAAAAATGTTAAATCTAATCACATAAATTATGATTTTCACTGTAATGGAATATTTACCTGTAAATCAGTTAAATTCAAATAAATAGCCAGGCTCTGCACTAGATTTCCGGCCAGCCTAATATCAGGTGTTGAAAATTTCACTAGTCCATCTGCACCAAAATCCATATCCAGATGCGACTTATCTCTAAGATGCAGAAGACTAATGTGTAGTTCTTTAGTATCTTCTGATTGAAGTTCTATCTCTTGTTCTAAGAGAAAGTTTTGATTTATCCATATGCAGATCCTCTGTACTCTCTCTGTGATGCGGAAGGTCACATGACTGATGTTTTTCTTTCTGGCTAAAGATGGCTCAGCCAGTGTATACATTGAGAATCTTGGTAACTGTTTGGTAAGCTCAAAGATGTGATATTGCTCACTCTCTGGATATCCGATTAGTGCCTGTAATAAAATTTCTATATACTTTAAAAAGACAATGTACCAAACATGAATTGATGACAATGAACAAACATGACAATGAATTGATACTCTTGTGACCTACTGAGATGATTTGGTTATCGCTTTTATGAGCACTGGACGTAATTGAATACTTACTTTAATATGCATATCAACGGGCACATCCCTTGGTGGCCGCAATGGCACTTGCAGGATGGAGCGCAGTTCGGCCGGCAGTGGATGCCGCGCCAGTGTCTCGCCACTCTCGAAAATTCCCTCAGCTAATACTAAGGCTGCTCGGACCACAGTGTCGTTGTTAGTCGTAATTGCTAGCTTTAGACATCCCTGTATAATAACAGATCGATCACCAACAATTTTTTACTCCCTGAACATATCAAGTCACAGACCAGCAACAGTTCCTGCATCCTTAAGCGTTACCTCACACCTTATATGTGTAGTACACCACCGGGTAGTTCCATATAGATTACAGCACAACGCCGAAAATCGAGCGGCGACAATCTGAACCTTTAGCATGTCAGCGCGGCTACCACCAGCTTTGGTAAATAAGTCATTGGTACGAAAAAGATTGGACTAGCCAACTCAGAATGGCCAGCACGGCGTATTAATTAAGGACCTCAAATCTCCTCGAGATTACAAGGGGAAGTCTGTGCCCTACACGGACGAAGACACCTTTTAAACACCTTGCGATTAAAGGTTGCTATAAGTGGAAATAACGGAATAATGAAGACGTCGTATATCTATTTTATTCTGCTCTACGTTACTATACAAATCTGTGTAGAGGTGTGGCAGCTGTTGCTGAAACTCGTTGAATACTCAACGTAGTTTTGATGAAGTCTCAGTCGCTCGCAGAGCACAATTCAATTCCCAAGATAGGAGTACCCTGTCATGGAGTTGCCTAATGTCAATGAAGTCTATATAGAAACAAAATAAGTGAGTCATCACAAGGGTTCGGGAGCGGGCCACCGCGGGAATTGCACGGAAAACGAGCGGCTGGTTGTTTTTCAAGATATAGGACGAATATATACCTATCCGACAAGTCTATAACATATCGATATCCTACCTCTTCGGCAGTTGCCGAAACGGCCACCTGCAACTTAGTGTTGGTCGGCATCGCAGTCACCGGTCGGTCATTTTCCAAGCTCAAGTTGCCGCTAGCTGCGTTTGCCTCATAGTGCTGCAGTTCAACCATTAGGGCCTGTTTCTTGTTGAATAGTTCCGTAATCGCCAAACGATCTTCCTCGGAAGGAAGCTTTTTCGATGTCGCGTTAAAGCCTGCGTTTACTTGGTATGGTGGGTAGCCTAAAACTGATGCAATAAAAATATGATTTATAAATTTGTTACATTACCATTTCTTATGCTATATTCATTGGTGTAACTAAGAGGGACCACATGGATTCAGTCCACCCTAGACGGCTTTAGTGCTCACCTTAGAATAGGTAGCAAAACTAGTTTCCAAATAAAAGCCACGATTTGAATAATCTCACACTAATGATAATCTTCGAAACATTCACCCATATAGAATTTGTTTTACAAAACACTCCTTTTCAAAATCCATCAAACAATTGATAATACCTACCTGTAGTCTCTGGAGGGACGTACTCGTATTTATATGCCTCCAAAACGTATTAAAGCTTGTCTGTATTCCTTACTATACTCAACGTCGCGTCGCCCAGAGCGAAGCTACTTTATCATCGATAAATAATTTGAGCATTCTCAGATTTCTGACAAAACACCTACACTTGATGACGTCAAAAGTCTGCACCTACCTACAGTTCTCGGACTGGCAACAGAGACCTGCCTCATTTGTTCTTTTTAAAATGAAGTTCAACGATTACCTTCACCTCTATCCGACACGCAGACAAGATCAGGCGCACCCACAGACCGGTAGTCAGCGAGTAACATAGCGGCTGCATTTGAACGCATTTGCACTCGACGCAGCACTCTTCCCGAAGTACCCTCTCTCCAGTCCACACGTCCGTTGCCCCAGCAACATGCGAGGCTCTCACCCGACCATTGGAGGGATACAGCGTTTTGCTTCGACTGGGTATAAATCAGATCACGTCACTATTGTGAAATATTTCATTATTTAAGAAGGTATTATGATATAGAAAACAGACTACTTAGAAAGGACAACGAAGTGCCTCTCTTCCTTCCCCACTCCCGCTATCCCTCTTCGGTCAAACTATCCCTTGGGCTAGGAAGACCAAATATCTTGGAGTCACCCTAGACCATCGGTTGACCTTTCGAGAACACATAAAAACGTCCAAAACGGAGCCGCCTTTGTACTCTTCGTCTCAAGCCTCTCATAGGCGGTAGAAGTAGAATGTCGCTTAGAAATAAGCTGACATTGTACAAAACCTGCGTACGTCCCATAATGACCTTCGCTAGCGTTGTCTTTGCACACGCAGCCCCCTTCAACATTAAAATATTCCAAACCTTCCAAAAGAGATTCGTGCGTAAGGCCGTGACTGCCCCATGATACTCTCACAATGTCGACCTCCACAAGGATTTGGAACTTCCCTCCATCGTTAATACGTGAAAGACTCCGCCCGACGCTACTACGACAGAGTCCCTCACCATCCCAACCCCCTAATAGTTGACAGATTAACCTGTCCCCGATAGGAACAACCCTCCCCGTTACCGTCGTCGTCGTCGTCCTCCGTACGTCTTAGACGACCCTGACGACACAATTGCTGCTGTCATTGCAGTTCTTACACTACATTCACAGACTACACATATACACCGTCCCCGCCGGCGGAGACGAGGACGTCACCCTCGCTACACCGTGAACACACACCGGCCTGCATATTTGTGCTTTATTGGAGAACCAATTTTTTCCCACATTTTCTAAAGCCCTTGTACAAAATTCTAAAAAGCCCTAGAAAAAATGGTTCGTATACCTACTTTAACTCTCCACAAACGTATTCCTTCTTCGTAAATCCCGATAGTGCCATTGGCCAGACCGTAAGCGAATCTAACCTCAGTTATAACAGAGAGGCAGATTACTGGTCCAGTTTCAGCCAGTTCCACAATAAACTGGTTGTTCTTCAACACTCTGATATATGAATCATCACAACCAATGAGAAGCTGTAAAAAATGTACTTATATGAAAATCCTCTTATTTATAAAGTTAATCTGAAGCAAGCTATTCAGTCTTCCTTTCAAACCTGTAGACATTAGAAAGTAACGAATAGAATAGCTTTATTTTCTTTTACGTAAGTGCATGAATCGTTAGTAAGAAGTCAACACAAATTGTAAAAATTTTGTAAGTACGAAAGGTTCATTTTTGTTTTATAGAAGAGGTTTTACAGACAGGCAGACCACGAAACAGTAAGTGGTCACCGACGCCTGTCTGTTATCCCAGGGGAAACACGGGTTATTTTGGATACACAGGTAAACACCCGACCTTATTTTTCTACTGGTAACAAATTGAATAAAAAATATATATTCTCATATAAAATAGTAATCTGTATAGTTTACCTAGCGATACCTAGTGTATAGTTATTAGTAATGATTCTAATGATGATGGGAATGACCGACTATGAAGGTTATTTATTCAATTTATTTATACCTACACTTGTACCTGCCTTGCCTCCCCTAGTAAATAACTGGATAGTTTTCGGGACATAATCCACCACGTGGGCCCAGTGCGGGTTGGTGGATACACATTTTATATTCTAAATCGAGTCTGAACGTGTATAATAAAAGTATTTGTTTACCTTTTCCCTACCGATTTAGAGTTTCAAACGCCAAAGTTTAAAAAGTTATATGGTGAATACACACAGTACAATTTTTTTTTTATTTCTCGAGCATGCAGGTTTCTTCGTGGCTTTTTCCTTCACTGCCGGGGTTGGTGATATTTTTTTTAAATATGTAGAAATTCAGTGGTACGGACCGAGGATTTAACGCATGATTAGGCGAATTTGAGTCGAATAATAGATACCCTTAGGCTGCCACCGCTCATTTATATACTACGTACCTAGAAAATGACAGATATACAATCTTTTACCTCATTCTCTCCATCCTTATCAAAGTCGAAAAGGATCAAAGCGCACACTTTCCCGCTGACTACGTTCCAAAACACTTCATTGCCCTCCCAGTTCAGCCCTTGTACTGAACTGTTGCCACCAACAATGGCTAGGGACTCGTTATATTTCCCAAAAGTTCCGGTAATGATCACATTTACCCCGTCCGGAGACTCTTTGAAGAAAAGGTCTGCGTTGTCATGGACATCGTATGCTGGAATTTATACTCGTATATAATTTTTAAGTACATATATCTAACTGACACGTGAATATACCAGTGAGGTCCAAAAGTTTTTGGCCTGACATATTTCTAGATGACTAAAAAAACAAATTATAATTTATCCTGTTATTTATTGTTATGCTAATTTATTTATTGTCATTTATCCTGCTTATTCGTATATAATTTTTAAAGTTCAACCCTCGTTATTTTGATTCCACGACTTAGAACTTTAAAGTTGCAAGTTAGGAACTTAGGAAGTTGCAAAATCTTTAAAATGTTTAAACTGAAATATCGTTCCGTGATTAAGTTCCTCGCAAAGGAAGGTGTTAACCCCACCGATGTCAAACAAAGGTTGGATAATGTGTACGGGGATTCTCCTCCATCACTTTCCATCGTCAAAGATCGGTGTAAGCAATTTCCTTTAGGACGAGGGTTCATCGACAACGAATCACGCTACGGTCGACCGGTTGAGGCACTCACTCCAAACAACATCGAACTAGTGAAAGAAGAAATTTTGAGCGACTGACAGCTAAAGACGAAAGAAACAGCAGCAAGGACAGGGCTTTTAAAAACTACAGTTTCTAGGATTCTTCATGAACATCTTCATATAAATAAAGTTAGTACGACGTGGGTGCCAAAACGATATTCAAGTATGCAACGAAGTGAACGAGTAGCGTGCTCTAAGGAACTTTTGGAGACCTTTCAGCGCAACGGACACGATTTTTTACAGTCAATTGCTACTGAGGATGAAACTATGGCTCTTTACTATGATCCCTTTTCCAAAAGGAAGTCGATGGAGTGGCGTTCGTTCTGGTAAAGCATCGCCCAGAAAGGCAAAGGTGACACAATCCACTAAAATGATTATGGCTTCGATGTTATAGGTTTGTCAAGAAATATTGCTTATAGACATAAAAGAACGCAATAGTATGGCGACTGGAAGCTATTCTGCTAACCGTATAGAGCAATTACGAGAATCAATCAAGCAGAAACATCGTGGAAAACTAAGCAAAAACTAAACTAGGCTTCTCAGAGACAGTGCACCGTCCACGCCGCTGCAGTTACTAAAGTTGCGGTTTCAAAGTGTGGCTTCATGGAAATTCGCCACCCACCCTATAATCCTGACTTGGCTCCCAGTGATTACTATTTGTTCCCAAAACCGAGGCGTAGGTACTTAATGGGTAGAAGATTTTCCTCCGATGATGAAGTGACCGCTGCGGTATTCGCCCATTTTGAAGACAAAACTGCTGATTATTTTTATGCTGGGATAGAAATGCTAATTAAACGGTCTGAAAAGTATGTTCAACTAGACGGAGATAGTTGAAAAATAAAAATAGTTTTGTGAACTGTGTCCTTTTTCTTTGTCAGGCCGGAAACTTTTGGGTCTCCCTTGCAGGTAATTTATAAAGTCGAAAAAGAAAGAATTCTTCTTATTCTATTCTAAAAGAAAATATAGGTACTTTTTCTAGATATAGTGTGTCTTAACACATTTTTAGTCTCGAATATAATTAATTACTTACATCAAAGATGTAAAAGTAGAGAGTAGTTCTACTTTATTGGTATTCAGTGCTCTGGTAAAACTTCCCTTGTTTGATAAGGTCCCCCCTACCATTATTATAGCCAACAGCTTTGTTAGAGAATCTGGTTGGATTAAAGTGAATGAACCATACATAATTATCGTATAAGCTGCACTGTGTTTATCTAGTCTAGCTATAAGTATTGTTACAAACATTGATATTTTTATTTTTACATTATCATTTTATTGCAAAAATTTGTGTTATTTTAGAAATAAACAGATAAGCGTTTTAAAAATATAACGTGTATTCGAAATGGTCAATATTTCCTTTAGACTAATTTCAAAGTTTTTGATTAGGTACATATAGTTTACATACGGTTTTCCATGGGAAAATTGACAACTGCCACCGTTATAGAATGTTTCAGGGATTCAATATTGTCATAGCGTTTAGAGCATGTCATACTCTCTAAAACAGACCATAAATCATAATTGAGCGGATTAAGGTCGGGACTAGATGATGGCCAGACTTCAGCTCTAATGAAGTCGGGAATATTTATTTCCAGCCACTGCGATATTGAAAGAGCCTTATGACCAGGGCCGTCTTTACCAGGGGGTGCAAGGGGTGCGGTGCACCCCGGGCGCTCACCTTTTAAAGGTAATGAAAAAATATAACGCTATAGTAAACAATTACACAATAGGATATTTGACTGTCATAGGATACACAATAGGATATTTGACTGTCATAGGATACACAATAGGATATTTGACTGTCATAGGATACACAATAGGATGTTTGACTGTCTTAGGATACACTCCCGCACCCCGGCGCAGAATAGACTTAAGACGGCCCTGCTTATGACCTAGTGCTAAGTTTTGCTGAAAGGACCATTCTTCGTTATGGAACAAGGTGTTGTTAAGAGGCTTTACGACCTTCTCAAGAATCGCATCTTGGTACACTTGAGCCGTGGTTTTAATACCTTTTTCACAAAAATATGGTTCAGTAACTCCTTAATGGCTAACACCCTACCAAACCATCACTGAAGCCGGATAATGGCCACATTGCACCCTATTGACCAATTGAGCAGCTTCCCTAGAGTTATGAGCATAAACTCGATAATTATTCTTGTTAAAATTCAATGGTACACATTTTCTCGTCCGTAAATAAGATTCGTCTGTTAGCTCCCTTTGCTCCCTCTCTTTTAAAAAAAAAGAAAAATAGGGTTGACATATCAAAATAACTTTATCGGCGGATAAAGTTATTTTGATATGTCAACCCTATTTTTCTTTTTTTTAAATTATAAGTTAAGAAATGACCGGTACGTCTTTTGTGAGCAGCAAGTCCTAAATGATCTTTTAAAATACGTGACATGGTTCTGGGTGTTATATTCATCTCTCTGGTCTCTTTTGCTTCCGAACGGGATTTCTTCTCTCCTCCTTCACGGGATTCTCTCCTTCACAACTTTAATCGTCTGTACGAATAGTGCACGGACGGCCAGACCTTTTTCTGTCACAAACAGAGGACGTTTCATTGTATACCAATAGCCCGGTACATAAACATTCGGCTAATACCAAGTGGATGGAAAGTATTAAAAATTTCACTTGGCGCCATGCCTACTTTGTGTTTTTTTACGGACGATAGCGGCATACTGTCCACCGGATGGTAAGCGGATACTGTCGCCCATAAACATCCGCCATACATGCCAACATTAGTCCAAAATGACAAACGTTGGCACGCCCCCGGATGAGCTGTTTAGCTATGCAGATTAAGGAATGGAATGGAAAAATGGGATGAGAATGGGCTCTGGCACATCTCACTCACTACTGAAACACGTACCTACGTACATTAGGCAAGTAAGAGAAAGTGGGAAATGCAGTACATTTAAAGGTAGTCTTCTGTGATAGAGGGGTACCGTGGCCACTCGTGCGCGCCCAGCGGCTGTTGGATTGCAGCGTGCACTATCCTCATAAATTGTGTAATGCAATTACAGCAACAGGTACGGTTTTTCATTTTTAATATTAGGGGTTAAAGTATGAAATTTCCGATTTGTACTGAAAAATTAAAACTTCTTTTTTTCTACAATGTAACATATTTATTTAATCAAAATATTTACCCTCATTATCTATACATTGTTGCTATCTAATCGGAAGTTCATTTATGCCTTTGCGATAGAACTCTGGGGATGTAGATTCGACAAACTGTGTGAAAACATTTTGTACTGCCTCTTGGGAAGAAAATTTTTTACCACGTAGAAAATTGTCCAAATCACGAAAAAAATGATAATCCGTTGGAGCAAGGTCTGGCGAGTACGGAGGATGACGTATGGTTTTTAACTGCAGCTCCTGTAGAGTTACAACGGTTTCTCGTGCAGTGTGAGGTCTTGCGTTATCATGGAGCAATAATGGTGAAGATCGATTCACGAGTCGGGGCTGTTTCACTGCTAATTTCGCCATCATTGTTCGAAGTTCGGCACAGTAAATTAGTTACCATTACCTTTTTATTGGTAAGCTTTGCCTTAGGGCACTGTTGCGGCGTTTGACCTGGGGTCAGCCATTGCATTTTTCGCTTTCGGTTATCGTAAAGAATGCACTTTTCGTCACATGTCACAATTCGATCCAATATTCCTTCATTTCTGTACCGATTCAATAAGGCAACGCAAGTTTCAACACGCGTTTCTTTCTGCAGATCAGTGAAATCATGAGGCACCCATTTCTCATATTTTTTTATCTTATTGATTTGATGCAAATGAGTCAATATTGTAAGTAAGGTAACGTTAAACCATGCCGCTAATTCCTGGGTAGTTTGACTCTGATCGGCTTCCACCATCTCCTTCAATTCAGCGTTATTCACCTGTGTGGGCGGTCTTCCACGTGGTTCGTTCTTCAAGTCGAAGTTTCCATTACGAAAGCGTTTAAACCAAAAACGCACGGTTCGTTCATTAGCAGTCTCCTCTCCAAACGCAGCATTGATATTGCTAGCCGTTTCTGCCGCGTTAGTTCCGCGTCGGAACTCGTATTCAAAGATTACTCGGATTTTCGAAGTATCCATCTTTCCCGTCTAAGCTGAATAAAAAAAACAATTGAAAGTCGAAAATCGAATGTTGCACATTTTTTAAAACAAGAACCTCATAGGTATCACGTGAAAACAGTTTCACTCGAAAATCTCACACCATGAAGGTTTTATGTCAATTCAAAGTATCTATTACCATAAAACGGCAATTTCATACTTTAACCCCTATTATTAGTACAAAATGAGAACAGACATTTATTTTTCACGTGAGAATAACAGATTCCAAATTCAAATGTATTTTTTTTTCTTTATTGTAACGGTATTTATGGCCATGTACTGATAATGTTTCGTTTTGTTTGGAACTTGGAACTAAGTTAAAGTCTACCGTCCTTTATCAATATATATTTGCAACTAACTTCAATAACAGCTTAGAATCTTAACTACATATCTAGATACATACTTATAAATTAATGTTTACTGTATAGCCCAGTGCTACGTTCAAAACAGGCCAGACTAAGTATATATAAATGGTACATTTGTATCTAAATAAGGGCAAGATCACACGAATCATTTATAATATCACTATGTATTATTATCTACATACCTAGAATCTGCGAAGGCGACCCAATCAGCAACATGTCCCTAATGGAGTCTGGTTTTAACGGTCCAGCAGCAACTGCTATGACGGCCTGGCTAAGGTTCAACTCTGACACCTCGCCATGCGCTTGCGATCTCTGCGCACGACCGCTGATCACGCCGCCATGAGGGTGGTGAATTATTATCTGTAAACCATAAAACCACACAAGTAGGTAGTCACTTAGTAAGTAATAAGAACTGGGACTCGAATAAAAACGTCACAGTGTAAAAAGATATTTATGTAAGAGCTTTAGATAAAGGTCGTTTAATATTTGTTTTATAGGTTTTTAGTCTTCTACTGCTAGCGAAAAAAAATCGGAATCCTCTTATGCTCAACGGATATGGGTGGGTACTGTACAACACAGAGTAGGTAAGTATAAGCCAAAGTAGGAACACCCTGTGTATAAAGACCTATAACAATGTGTCGTTGCTTTGGGAGGGTATCGCGAGATTGCGAGTCGGTGAGAATATGTGAATGTGTCGTACTGAAAGTGATCCCTAAACTTTCCAACTAATCTCTCTGATACTTTTAATATATTTGTAGTTAATAGGTTTATTGTTAATAACTGTTACCTACTTTATCATAGCCAGCAGATGCAGTGAGACAGGGATGTGTTCCGTCATATTTCGCTATCGTTACTATGTTTGGAGTAACTTTATGATTTAATTCCAACTTGAATACTGGCTGAACAGTAGATATTTGCATTTTCAATGTTATGTTTTACCGAACGTATTTTATTTTAGTGTTCGTAATTTTGTAGGCTTCCGTTGTTATAGTTACAAAGTCGACGATATTTTAGCATCTAAATTTCCAGATAGGGTGAAATGGAAATATTAATCCATAAAATTCTTGAATTATTCGTTCTTTAATAAAAAGTCATGTGATAAAATTTAAATACCAATAATATAAAAAAAATCTGTAACAATAGATAGAATGCTGCCAGCTATTATATTATAGCCCACTCGAGTTGCTTTTATAAAATACCTAAACCACGTTCCTAAACGTGTAATTATCGGTTATTGTCAATCTAAATCATGCTACTAAAAAAAAGTCTTATTTTTGGATTATGAAGGTAGAAAATGATAAACTGAGTTAAATTGTCAAAGACCAATCAGACTAATAGTGGAAAATTTTGAAACTTTATTTTATATAGGAATAAGGCGGCGGACAAGCATACAGTACACCTGGTGGTAAGTGGATGCTGTCGCCCATGGACATCCACGGTATATGCCAACTTCAATCCTGAATAACAAACGTTGGCAAGCCCTCGGATACACTGCCTGCCTTTTATGATGTAGGAATGGATTTAAAGGAAGGAAATAAAGAAAGAAAGGAAGGGTAAGGAAAATAGGGAGGGATAGAATGGGATTAGAATTGGAACGTAAATTAGGAAATATTCGTTCCAAAACTGATTCTTTCTGTGAATACTATATTGATATGACACATTTATGAAACGTTTATATTTATGCAAGATATATTAATTATTATTGGTAATAATTTCTATATTAATAATTCAATATTTTTATAAAATTCTGTGATCTTCGAAACACACTTAAATGACGTTTTATTGACAGTTGACACAGCTGTTTTACAGAATAATTTATTCATGTCATTTTATTTTATTACGCATTGAAGTTGAACGTCGAAACTTTTTGCGGAGGATTATTTATAGTGATATAAAAACAGTATTGCTCTCAACGTGATATGTATTTAGTGAATTAAAGACTTATAACCAAATGGGTAGTGAATTAAATATTGTACCAGCTGAAACCAGGTATTTCTTTGTTTATTTACAAAATTGCAGTCCCGTTTCATTA
The DNA here is from genome assembly GCA_914767545.1 of Sesia apiformis. Lineage (NCBI taxonomy): Eukaryota > Metazoa > Arthropoda > Insecta > Lepidoptera > Sesiidae > Sesia > Sesia apiformis. Next base: position 4,437,059 of record OU611964.1, read on the forward strand.
TCATTGTAATTGCGCAACTATTTCATATTTCAGTATGACGCTTAGTTTTAATTTGTAGCTTAGTAGAGCTTTGTTTTCTGTATTTTAGGTGTCGCGCGATCAACATTCCCTTACATCTGTTATGTCCAGAATTTTCGTGTCATGTTTTAACATTTGGACGCAGTTTTTCATGCTACTTATTTATCGTGTCATTATCGGCTTTCTGAGGTAATTTCACAGTTAGACTAATTTCTCTTTAGTTTTATATGTTATGCACTTCATCTTGAACTAGCTGTTTCATTATCAGTTTCACTACAGTAAAGGCTGGTTTAGAAATGGTAACCCAGCTGGTTTAGTGGATAAGTGTTTAACTAAAATTTTGTGTAAACAAATGTTATGTATCAAATTAATAAGTATTGCTAATTAACATTTGGTTCACACAGATTTTTATGAATAGATGATTCTAATGATTCTGTCTTAAACTTTGATCAAGTGGTTCACAAAAGTATAACTATAATTCTAAGACTACAAGGAAACATCTATTGGCCCTAAAATTCATTGAAACACTATTCATACATTCATCTTATACAGCCTAGATAGATGGCTTCATTGTTAACCTTGTTAACAGAATTATTATAATTGTCGGTAATATCCATTGAAACAATAAATTCTGTTGCAAAAACTTGATAACCACTATTAATTATTAAAAAGAATTCTTACAGAATCAATGTTAATAATTCCAGATATTGATTTGCAAGAACAGGCACCAATGGTTTTTAACAAGCAAGTTATAGTCGAATTGATGTGTTTTGTTTTTTACAATATTTGCATGATTTTCTTTTTCTTCAAAATAAGAACTTTGTACCAGGTTTTGTGGAATTTTTACCTGCAATAAATATATTTATATGTGTGTATTTAGACTTGTAACTGCATGTAAGATTTGTGTATGAAAGGTGTTAAAAATAAAATTTGGCTTACCTAAATATGTAATATTAACTTTACTGCAGCTTGAAAATATTTTAACAATAAATTATATTAGTAATTTTAGCAATGAGAAATCATTTCGGAGAGTTCCATGTAACACTTGAGAAAAAATATAATTATTAATGTAATAATAAATAATTACATTATTGCAATTTACTAATTGTAAATTTCATCCCATGACTCACTTGCATGAAGTTGTTAATATCATTAGTTAATATTAATACAAATAGTATTAATAACATACAAAAAAATATATAAATGCCATAACTAGCTTTTGCTTACAATTTCTTTGCATGGTCTGTGTGAATCCAGATTACAATCTACCTATTTGCTAAGTTTCAACATAATCGGTTCAACAGTTTTGACATGACTTAGTAACAAACATCCAGACTTTCACATTTATAATATCAGTGGAATATTTCTATAAAATTTTATAAAAATATGAAATATATAAATGATTATTAGCTTTGTGTTTTTACAAAAAGTTTAATTAATTTTTACACTACATTAAAACTATTTGAGTCCTGTGAAAAACATGCATAGTATAATGTATTTAGCTTAGCATAAAACATAACGTTTCTGTATTTCAGTACAGATACCAGAAAATGGCCTGGACGAATCTTATCCATTATATGGAAGTAAGATTTATTCTCTTTACTAAATATACAGGGTTTAATAAAAAATAGCTGCACTGTCTTAAAACTGATTTCTTTTGTAAAAACTAATAATTTTTGTTGTACAGCTTAATGAAAACATTTAAATGTTTCCAAAAACTGTAAACTCTGGGAACCATAGAAAATGCAATGTTGTCAAATAGAATTTACAAGTGAGTGGCATATTAGACAAACAATACACAAGAAGCAGGACAAAATAGAAATAAAAAAAACACTTATTATTTTTTTATTAAAATATTTTATGGGGAAAATATCATGTTCAGAAAAGATCCTAAAAGAAAAATTGTTACTTTTTAATCATAGAAATTCAGTGTTTAGAGAGGGGCGGTTTTCTTAAATCCTATATACATTTTTTGTATTTATTTCTTTTACTTTTTGGCTTGTATCAATATAATATTATTGGCCAGTATAATTTGTTATATTAATGTATTCCCCAAATTTTTAAACAATTTGTAGACAAAATAAAAAGAAAAGGTTGCAAAATATTTAGGTACTCAAAATTGTTAGTTTTATTCATTTATATTATGTTTATTTATACTTAATTGTATGGATGGATTAAATGGATGGAAACAAGGATTGAACGTATTTATTCATAAATTTTAGTTTTCCTTGTTAGTAACTAATTAAACGAATATTGGTGTGACTAGAGTTTGATTTGATATTTACATTGTGTGCTTACATAATTATGTAGCAATTTGTGTTGTTTTGCTGTTTTTTTGTTATCCTTAAGGGCTTTTTGTGATTTTTTTTTTAGTTGGACTGGTGGATGGTTTAGTTGGACTCGTCAGTCAGAGATAATGCTGCGGACTGCTGAGAAGAAAATATTGTCATGTAAGAATCACTTTATTTATTACTAGCAGTGCCTGCGACTTTCGTGTACATAGATGTTAGAGCATGTTTAATTAGCTTCATTCCTGTGGATAAAACATACCCTAAATGGTAACCCAGCACATAAGCTATGCCAAGTCACATTAAAATCTCTCAAGTGGTTTTTGTGTGATGCTCGTTCAAATAGACAGAAGACTATATAATAGAGTATAAAGATTCTTAATTTGCTTTCTGTAAGACATAAAATGATAGTATTTAATAGCAATATATGCCTGTGTAGTATATATGTCTATCTGTTAGTTTGGACTCTGCAATTACATATCTGACCTTGTGTTTATGTTAAAGAGTAAGACATGCAATGGTTTTAATTTGTTATTTATCAAAATTGGTGGAGTAATATTAAAACTAGCAAACTTTGTATGATGATTAGTATCAAATTTTTATTTTTCTACCTACACCAAACATACACACATATCTGTATGACGGTAGCAGTGTTGTGCTGGCCCACTTTAAAATATCACCATCCCATCTCTTCTCGTGGGTGTCGTAAAAACTGACTTTAGGATAACAAAGCCATTATCACAAGCCCTGAGGAACTACACCACCTCTGAAAGGGTGAACTCGCCAAATCCAAGTTTCAGGTGGCATTTTCAGGCCACACATCTCTCATGCACAAGACAATGTCCATGAACGGGCCCATGTCCTGCAGTGGATGATAGAAGGGCTGGTTATAATTACAGTATACAGATTATAATTCAACCTTTAGAATAATCTACTGATTACCAGTTGAATAATCTACTGATAAGCTAACATCATTTACCGTTTTCTACAAGTCATACCGTCTCAGTCACCGTTTTCTACAAGTCATACCGTCTCAGTCATTCAAATGTGTAGTTCAAAGTCAAATATCAATTTAATCACAACACTCGAGAATAGTTGAGTCATCTTGTTGTTGTTATTGTATCAGCCTATAATATCCCACTGCAGGGCACAAGTCTCCCCTAGTAAATCACTTCGGGCCCTACTAATCAGTTTCGGGCCGTAATTCACCACGCGGGCCCAGTGCGGATTGGTGGATCACATATAGCAGATTTTTTTTATTCCTTGTACATACGGGTTTCCTCACGATGTTTTTCCTCACCTCCGCCGACAATTTTTAAAAAGGCCGTACTCAAGTAGAAACTTAGTGGTACGGGCCGAGGATTTGAACTCACACGAATGTGAGTCGAGAATAGATACCCCTAGATAACCTAACCTAATTTCACAATAATAATCAGATTTTGTCAAAGATTTTATTTTTGCACACATTTTAAATGTCCTTTTTCTCTTTAAATTTTATCATATTATATATCATAGTAACAAAATTGTTTATTAGTTATCTACTTTATCGCACGGTCTGTAATATTGCTTTGTTTGATAAGAAATTTAATATATATTCTGACATAATATTTAAAGTTCTTTGGACTCTGTGTCATCGATTGATCAATATTAGATAATGACGTCCCACTGTAGGGCCTGTACAATCACCAGGCGGTTTCGGGTTATAATCCACTATTGCGGATTAGTGGATATTGAATACCATTTTTTTTTTAATTCAAATAGGTCGAGCTAATGGTAATTGATAATAATAGTAATATTAAAACCGGAAGAGGTCCAACAACTCGCTGCTAAAACTATGCTACGATATCTGCAGGCCACAGGTATTGGCAGCTAACTATAAGAAGAGTGACGACCAGCAATATTCACAGTTAACTCATAGACTACTTAACTGAAGTTTCGTCCAATTGAACATTCGCATAAATACAAACTCCTTTGCAGCTCATTATTAACTTATTCAATAAGCGGTTGAGTAGCGCCAAACGCAAATATAACGTTGGTAAACAAAGCTATTTATTCAGTTAGAGAAACGAATATGTCCTTTAAAATCACCGAAGTAACACATTTCTGAGCGCAATCGTGGGAGCGGCTTGTTAGCCAACGCTTTAGAAAGGACTCGACCTCACGTGAACAGAGAATAGACTATCACCACTCTCTGCTATTGTGGGTTTTCACTGTTGTTGGCTATTTATTCCGAAAGGTTTAGTAGGGAAAATATTATATGGGGAGTAAAAGTATATAATTTTCGAAATTGAGCGCAGTAGTTGGACATATTAAGCAATCTTACTTGTGATCCAACTATTACAAAAGAATATTTTTTCATATCCGTGTGCCTCTTACGAAAACAAACAACAACAGAACAAGTCGCGTGATCGGACTTCGGATCCGCAAGCGGAGCAGGATTAAGTGAGTTAAAACACTCCGAGAAGTCTTGATTACCCGCTACTACAATATAGAGGCCATCCATAAATTACGTAACACGAATTTCATGATTTTTTCAGTTCCCCCGTCCTTGTCACAGGTGGTCACATTTGTATGACCCCCCCCCCCCCCCCCCCCCTGGTGTGACGTCACATATTGTGCAATTTTAAATTTAGAAATTATTAAATTAAAACAACCTTATAATAATATTGATAAGAGTTGGTAATATTTGAAAGTTTTTCGTTGCGAGTTGAAGTTTAGTTTTAATACTTTAGATTTATACATGTGACGTCACGAAGTTCATGACTCGTCCGTCCGTCCCCGTCACACGATGTCACACTTCGTTGACCCCCTTCCTCCCCCTTAACGTGTGACGTAATTTATGGATGACCCCATATGACTAATACAATATTTAATTGTATCAGCCTGTAACGTTCTACTGCAGTGCACGGGCCCCCCGCAGTAAGTCCCGCGCGGCCCACTATTGTTGCGTTATCAAATATACACAAAGTAATGTACATTTTCTCTTCCGCATTTTATTTTTTCCATATATCAGTCGATCCTCTTATGCCAAAATAAAAACTAAAAAGCAAATTTTCCTCTAATTAAAATAACCCAACTCATAGGAAATAAAAAAATAATTATTGATAGATTGATACCCTTTATTGTACACCAAAAACATACAGAGTAATACAAAGTACAAATAATTAGAAGTTTAACCGGCGTCCTTATCCTTAAAGCGATTTCTTCCAGGCAACCTTTGGGTGGTAAAAAGTCTGTAGACGAAATAGAGGTAGATGTTGCCATAAAGAAATAATATCTTTATATACATACACACATAGATACATTACATAATTACATACATACATAATATTTTCTTAGGTTTTCGCGATTACTATACATTGCAATTAAACAACTTTTAACGGTTTAAATCGCGTATATTTGACATGATTTATATCCCGACGTTTCGAACACTTTGCAGTGGACGTGGTCACGGGGTGACTAATTGATTTTATTTGTCACTTGAGTTATTAAGAAATTATTACTACCGTCTGAAATTTTTTGAACTACCGTCTGAATTTTTTTTAATCATAACATTCCCTATGCACGCAGTATTCGCTCACGGTGTCCAGAGGTCTTGCAGTATGGCGTTGGCCTTGTGATTTAATTAATTTAATGACTGGATCCCAAGCCGGTGGTACTTGCCAACCATCTTCTCTATTGAAATTTGGGTGTTTCTTAATTTCAATAGCCTCGCGTAACATTCTTGGCATGTACCGGGTCTCTCTAGCGAGGATTTGTGGATTATCAAATCGAATGTAATGGTTGGGTTTGTCCAGAGCATGTTCACAAACTGCAGACTTGGTCGAGCGTCTGTTCTTCATGTCAGCTATGTGTCAGCTTTTATCCGGATACCGATGCTCCTCTTGCATCGGTATCCGGATAAAAGCTGACACATAGCTGACATGAAGAACAGACGCTCGACCAAGTCTGCAGTTTGTGAACATGCTCTGGACAAACCCAACCATTACATTCGATTTGATAATCCACAAATCCTCGCTAGAGAGACCCGGTACATGCCAAGAATGTTACGCGAGGCTATTGAAATTAAGAAACACCCAAATTTCAATAGAGAAGATGGTTGGCAAGTACCACCGGCTTGGGATCCAGTCATTAAATTAATTAAATCACAAGGCCAACGCCATACTGCAAGACCTCTGGACACCGTGAGCGAATACTGCGTGCATAGGGAATGTTATGATTAAAAAAAATTCAGACGGTAGTTCAAAAAATTTCAGACGGTAGTAATAATTTCTTAATAACTCAAGTGACAAATAAAATCAATTAGTCACCCCGTGACCACGTCCACTGCAAAGTGTTCGAAACGTCGGGATATAAATCATGTCAAATATACGCGATTTAAACCGTTAAAAGTTGTTTAATTGCAATACATACATACATTCAGAAATATATACATACATACATACTAAAGATCCAAGAACTAAAACAGATAAAAGAAAATAATTTGGGCGTAAGAGTACTCCTAACTGCAAAGTAGTGTTCTTTCACGAGTCTTAACGACTTGCCAGAGATATATTATTATAATGCAATATAGTAATTCCTGCATAATTATTCCTTTCTATTTGTTGTTTCCCTTGTTATTTTCCTTCCTCATTTTTTACACTAAATTATAATTATTTCTTTACGATTAAAGCTCTGGCTGAGCATACGCCATAGGCAATAATTATTATACTCGTCTGTTATGATAACTTTAATAAAATAATAATAGTTTTGTAGGGGGATAGTGCACGCTGCATTCCCACAGCCGCTGGGCACATTTGACTGGTCACGTTACTCCTCTCTCACAGAAGACGCGATGTACTGCATTTCCTACTTTATCGTATTCCCCAATGTACGTTTTTTTATATAGAAAAAAATGGCAGACGAGCATACAGTCCACCTGAGCCTTTTTTTCTATAAATAATAATAATGAGCGGTAGGGAAAGCAAAACACCCCTGAAATATTTTCAAGTTCATACTTACATACTTAATTTTCCTGTTAAACAATCTACAGTCCACTTATGAAGGTCCCGAAATTGACAACAAATGGCGCTGGGCCGAATAAATGTTAGGAGGAGAGTGCACGCTCATTCCCACAGCCGCTGGGCGCACTCAACTGGCCACGTTACCCCTCTCTAACTGAAGACTTACCTTGAAATGTACTGCATTTCCTACTTTATTGTATTTCCCCAATGTACGTACGTGTTTCGATAGTGAGTAAAATATGCCAAAGCCCATTCCCATACCATCCTATCCCTCCCCATTTTCCCAATCTATTCCTTAATCTGCAAAGGTGTGCAGCGCATCCGGGGGCGTGCCAACGTTTGTCGTTCTGGACTGATGTTGGCTTGTATCGCGGATGTCTGGGCGACAGTATCCACTTACCATCAGGTGGACTGTATGCTCGTCTGCCGCCTTTTTCTGTAAAAAAAAAATGCATGCTATCATTTAGTTTTATGACTTCCATATAAATGAAAGGAAAAATAAACGTAAGAGTACTTCACTTAGAATACTTGATATTATTACTCAGTCCTGTTCCTGCGCATTTTTGGGGTCTTCTGCCGATAGTGTATAAATGGCAATAGTGCCGATGTGTAATCATGAATTTGGACAACTATTTTTAAATGTTTTTTTCTACGTCATTCTTCCACAATGCCATTGTAACGACACATGACTAATAGAGACAGCAATAGCTCCCCACAGCATCACCACCTCAAATATTCCCAAGATGATATTTATCTAATTTTCTAGCAAATTTAGATTTTTTTAACATGTATTTGTTTTCTTCTTTAATTATCGAACACTATCTTACTTACTATCTAGATTACCGTAACATACGAACAAAAACTAGTTAACAATAATTTACTAATAGATCTTTATTGTCCAACAGATTTGAAGACAACCTACAAGCGATTCTATGTAGATATTGGATCCGTGGTAGGGGAATGCGACAAAATATGGACGATAGCGCTCAACCAAGAATCACCAAATATACCTTTAGTAATGTTACACGGCATGGGTGCTGGTGTCGCCCTCTGGTGTCCAAACCTTGACGCTTTTGCAGCTACACGACCGGTGTATGCCTTCGACTTGTTAGGTGAGAGTTTTTATATGTTTACCTAACTTTTTATTATTGTTTTACACACGAAGATCTAAAACTGGCTCGTTAATTTCAGTGTCATGGATAGCTAAGTATTAACATTACTATGCTAATTTAAAAATACCCTCAGAGTTTATTACTAACATTATTTTACAACGTTTAGTACATATATGAATTTAAAAATAATAATAATACATGGAATATCAACATAATTCCATGGTATAAAGACGGTATTTCCTATGCTTGTAATGATGAGCATGGCTGTGCAAGTTAGGAATGTAGTAACTGCAATAAAGTAAATTTAACAGGAGCAGCAATAATATGGAGAGGTTATAATTATAAAAGCTAATTATAATCCTTTTTTCACAAGAGTCCATTACTAGATTTTTAATTTACGCAGCCAAAAACATGAAAAACCCTGCACGTGCAAAAAGAAGTGTGAATATGATGTGAATACAATCATGCTAATTAATTAATTATTATTGTACTTGCATGAAAATAAGGTTTATGGACTTTACGGTCATGGAAATAAGGTTTTTAAATTATTGTATTTCCTTGCACCTTTTTGAATTGCAACTGAATAAACCTTCATTGGGATATTTTAACATTTTTTTTTATTTATTTATTTGAATATACCAAAAACAACACATTTATGTTGCCTACTTTGTGCCCATAAACCTAGGTTTGTGCAGACACTGCATATTGGTATACAAACTAATTACTAAACTTATTTTTAACTCATTATAGTGCACAGGCCTCCTCTAGTGAATTAATGTGGGTTTTCGAGGGTTTCAGGCCATAATCCGCCACGCGGGTTGAGTGCGGATTGGATATACTCGTATATGCTTCAGATTTATTTTTTAATTCTTGAGTATAGGGGAGACCGGGGGCAAAAGTAACAGTTTTTACTTCATGGACGATTGTGCTAAAACTGTTAACCATCTAACAAGTCCTGTTAGTCTCCAAGGAACTTAGTTCTATGGTCTACTAACATGTGTAGCCAAAGTTCGAGTACTAATTGTAGTTACTTTGCAATCACGGTTTTTAAAGGGAGTGTCGAATGTTACAAATGACCCATAGTACGGGGTCGTTTGTAACACCGTTTTAATGGACAATAAAATAACAATTTTAATGACAATAGCCACATTTTAATTATCAAAATAATCACAAACTCAAATACAATCAGTCTTATAATTCGTAACTAAAATAAATGGACTCGCTTCTTCAAGCCTCTTTGAAACAAAAAAATATATATTTCCCTTTGTAAGTGATCAAAATCTAACATATTACCATGTAAAATCACAACTTTAGACAAGTTATAAGTACTACTACATGAAATAAGCTTGAAATCGTAAACTCCTATGATATATTTAACAATAATCAACAACAACAATTTGTATGAAAATCGAGTGTGTTACTAAGAACCCCCTGTTACATTTAACCCCTGTCATATTTTTGCGTACAAAAAGATTCATCATCATTTTGTCAAAGGTTTTTTTAAAATCCCAAGAACCGAGACTGACCTATATACTCGTAATCGCTAGTATTCATGTAGACAACAAAATAAAATCGAAACGTTTAAAATTTGCTACATTTATTTAGTACTGAAATATGTATTTTACATTGAAAGTACAATATGAATATTTTAAATTTTTAGTCTTTTATTTTTTTAATTTTTTAGTACATACGAAGTCAAATAATCAGAATTTTTATAAACCAATTAGATACCATCGATTTGTTGTATATAAAAGAAATAACGAGCCTCTTAAAAAAACTTATTTGTTAAAACCACACATGGATATTACTACTCATTATTGATTACTAATAAATAATTATTAATTACTAATATCGTTTAAAAATAAAATGGCCACTACCTACATGATAATATCAGGAACTCTCAAGACGTAATAAAATACACTATATGTATTTCATTGTGTAATGGCATATACGGCCTCTGAATTTCGATGTGAATTTTAATTCAAGAGAAAATGATTTATTAACGTTGGTAGCGCTAGTGCGCTTGTAATACGCATGTTAACACAAAATAATAAAAAATCAGAAAATGTATAAACAATAATAATAATAAAATAATGAAATTAAATACGTAACTGAGGCACCACAAGCGACCAGAAACGCCCGAAATGTATTGTAAACCCTAGCTGGGCGAATATTTGTGCTGGTGAATGTATTTTACCAGAAGCACCTCCAAGCACCAGGCTTAATCGGAATCACAATTGTGGCACACGTAGCCATGCGGGTCTTGTGGTGTGCACAATTCGTGGGCCCATAGATGACACTCTGTACAAGTAACCCATGACTCATTTGGCCTACTATTTTTGTAAGAGTCCATACAGACAAGGCAAAAACAATCCTCCTCTTCCTCTTCCTCACCGTCAGTAGTGATTTTTGACGATTTAGACGATATTTTCTTTCTTTTGTTTTTTTTGGGCGCGGTTAAATTTTTTTTTTATTTTTTTCGCTTCCTTTCGTTTCTTTATCTCTTCAGTTTCTTTTCTGATAACCTCTTTTTCTGGCGTGTCCGTATATATCGCCGTTCGCCGTTTTTTTCTTCCCTTGTTTGAAGATTTGCGGGGTGGTGCTTTCGGTAATGGTCGTACAGCTGCCGGAGAGAATTTTGGGGGTAAATTTTGCTTCGAGGAGGAATGAGTCGGTCTTTGAGACCGTTGTTCAGTTTCAGATGGCAATATAGAAGAGGCCGCTTCTGATGAAGCAGGTGGAGTAACCGGGTCTGAAGGAGAGCCAACTTCTAATGAGACTTCTTTTTGCGTCATTTGGAGTGCTTCAGACAGCAATACAGGATGTGTAGAGGTGGATAGAGTGGCGAGATCCGAAGCAGGGATAGTTTTTAGTGAGATCTCTCTTTGTGACGTTCGGACAGCTTCGGGCATTAATACCGGATGGATAGTTTGCGTTGTGGTTGTGGTGGATGCAATGACTAAGTTCAGCGTTGAACGTGGACGTGTAGGAGTAAGCTCCGGAGAGTAATCTCCGTGATTTACTTCAGACTGAAGGATGTGATCTGCATCCGGTATATTTGCGAAAGGATCTACCAAATCTTGATCAGAGTTTTGATCATCTATCTCTACAAGAACAGGATCCACTGGGGATCGGTTTTCTTGATCTGCCTCTGTAAAAGCAGGATTCGGTCGGTCTGTCACATATGAGGGTCCGAAATCTTGTTCGTCGAAAATGTCTCTATTAAAAGGAACTATTCCGGTGCATCGAAAACCAGCTTGAATGTTGCGTGGTGTGAATGACAATGGAAATGACGTCGCCACAATTGATGGAATATGATGTATTGTCATAGTTTGGCCGGGATTATTCCGCAACCAAGCATCGCATGCACTGTTTACTGCCTTTTTGAGTGGGCCATGTACAGATCTATCTAATGGTTGAAGCTTGTGTGAACAGTGCGGTGGAAATGATAGTACGATGATCCCATTAGCTTTACAAAAATCCAGTGCCTGTATTGTAATATGCGATGGGTGGTTATCAAGCATCAGTAGAACTTTGTTTTCCGGCGTCGAACGCGTCTGATGATGAAAATGTCCAAGAAATCGCAAAAATTGCGTTTCATCCATCCAGCCGGAAGCATTTCCACCACCAACACTTCCAGGGGGGCCATCCCTTACAAAATGGTTCTGGTATCTTAGGCGAGGAAAAACAAAGTAGGGTGGCAAAGCGTTTCCTAAGGCATTTACAGCCATAGCTACAGTGACTAGGGTTCCCCGTTCGGAAGACGTTAGTGCTCCTACTTGTTTGATTCCTTTTCTGGCTACTATTCTATCTGGTTTTTGGACGGTTGTAATACCAGTTTCGTCCATGTTATAGATATCTTTCGCTTCAAATGATTCTCTTGCCAAAACCAACTCCAAATTATTGAAAAAGGCTTCTACGTTGGTTTTATTGAAACTTGTGGCCCTTGCTAGACTGGTCGCCTGAGCACACCTGATTGAAAGTACGGGATTTCTTTTTAAAAATGCCGAAAACCAGTCCATTCCAGCCATTATATCACGATCCCAAGACTCTGGTCTTTTCAGGTTATAGGCTACCGCTAGATCGTAGGCCAACCGCCTTACCTGTTTCGGTGTAAGGCCGTAGTATATATCAGCCGATTGAAGCAAATACTCCGTTATTTCTGCCTCTTGCTCTTCGCTAAAAACTTTTGTCGCAGGATTGTATCCCATCATCACTATAGGGTCATTCTCGTCCGCCTTGTCTCTTTTTTGTTTATAACGCATCAATGACACGTGACAAAGGTCAAACATTTTTGCAGAAGCACGAATCGATTTTCCATTTAAAATTTCACTGTATGCTTGTTGATACAGGAAAATGTCTTTCGAGCCTCTATCGGTCTTTTTTTCTCTTTTTCTTGGCATCTACAACAAAATTAAAGAAAAAATTAACTGCTGTAAATCCTACTGAAATGAAAATATAATTCCTGGCTTCCGACTTCGCTAACGGTTTGCTTCAGCAACAAGTGGTTATTATAGCGTAGTATATGATCAATGAAATAAAATAATACTTGTTAGAACCTTTGTGTAACAATTTATATTTATATAGGTATTTCTGCAGTAAGTCAGTTAGCTATAGTGCCACCTATTTGGGGATAGAGATTATTGTCGTAGTAATAGCAACAACAAAATCGAAATCGGTTGCGTGGATCCTGATATAAACGCAAATAATGAATTCACAACGCAATTAGAAACAAAAAAGTTACAGCTATAAAACGGTAAAATAATAATATAAAGATTTCGTAATGTCTCGCAAAAAATATACCCAGTTAAAAAAATAATAATTTTCTCCTCCGGGTCGTTTGTAGCAAGGGGTCAATTGTAACGTTACTACTGACCCCAACAACAATGGTACAATTGTTCCTGAGGACCATTTTACGAAAAAACAATAATAAATTGAGAACTCTCAACACTGTTTAACAAACTTGATAAGATTTATGTAGCGTGATATACATATATTCTAATAATAGTTGTTAATTTACTTAGGGTTTGTAAATTAAGGAGTACTAACAAATTTTTAGAACTACGAAACTTACTTTGGGTGTGCCAAAATGGTGGAAGTCCTATAAACACATCCACGCCGCTCGGAGCACACGGCAGACTGGCTAGCCTATTGAAGCACGTCACTGCCTATCCCCCCGCGCTCGCACGCCCCTTAACGTTGCTTGGCAATCGAAATATTGCCAACGTTACTATTGCCCCGTGGTACTTTTGCCCCCGGTCTCCCCTATGGTTACTTCCCAATGTTTTCCTTCACCGGCGTAATAGTGATAATTTAGAAAATCCATACTTAACCAGTCAAGAAATTACCTAAGGTCCCTTTATTGCGACCAAATTGGTTAAGTAGAAGCACGGCACCATTTCGTCCCCATGGGTGTCATAAAAGGCGACTAAAGGATAAGAAAACAGCTACCACTAGCCCTGAGGAAATACACCACCTGTAAAAGAGTGGACTTGCCAACCTCCGTGTGCCGTGCCCAGTGTGCCGTTTTAAGGTCACGCACAAGACAATGTGCATGACGAGGCCCATGTCCAGCAGTGGACGATAAAAGCGCTGGTTACGAATACGGTAAGCAGCATAGACTTGATGGGATGAATTGACGGAGTTCTGAAACGTGTGAAAATTGCACTTTGATATATTTAGTTAATATCCCTTTATATCTTCTTATTACAAAAAGAGATGCAGTATGAATTAAGGACTCTCCAACTGCTATTTTCACATACACGTTTTGGAACTCAAGCTAATTTATTAAGTTATTGATTATATTAATCATTATAGTCTTAAATATAAATATGCATAATGTCAAAATTGTCAGAGTGGAATGAACTCCTCGGTACGCAGAGAATCCGAATGTGAGGGCTAGGATTTATCTGTGTACTGAGGAATTCATTCCACTCTGACAATTTTCAACCTTGTTAAAAACTAAACCTGTTGTTTAAACCTGTGTAAATCTTGTTTTTGTATAAATTATTATAATATTTGACCAGGCTTCGGTCGCAGTTCCCGACCAAAGTTCTCCAATGACGCCGAGAAGGCAGAAGCTCAGTGGGTGGAATCGGTGGAGGAGTGGCGGCGCGAGGTCAACATCAAAGAGTTCGTGCTCTTGGGTCACAGCCTCGGGGGATACATCGCTACAGCTTACGCTATTAAGTATCCAGAAAGGTGAGTGTATAATGTGTATTACTTTTATGTTTCCCATGTTAATGCTAGGCCAAGATTACTCGTAAGCAGGAGCATAAGGATAAGCAGGAGGAAGAATTAAAATTTTAAGGCTTGTATTTAAACGAACAAAAAACTACTAAATGGACAGTAAATCATGATCAACAAATACTAAATGGGCAGCAAATCATGACCAACAAATACAAAATTGGCACCAAATCATGACCAACATAGTAAATGGGCAGAAAATCATGACCAACATACTAAATGGGCAGCAAATCATGATCGACAAATACTAAATGAGCAGCAAATCATGAGCAACATACTAAATGGGCAGCAAATCATGACCAACATACTAAATGGGCAGCAAATCATGACCGACAAATACTAAATGAGCAGCAAATCATGACCAACAAATACTAAATGGGCAGCAATCACGACCAACAAAATAAATTATTTTTGAATAACTGAAATAAACAATTTTTAATTACTAAGAATGTCAGTCAACACAAAGTCGACGAAGTCAATCCTGTATCTAGTATCACCAGAGAACCTAAACTTAACCCACCTTTAAATTCACTGCCACTTTCATTATTTCTGCTGCTCATTTCAGTATTTCCCGAATTTTAATAGCGAATAAGTGAATTGCATTAAATATGAAACATCATGCATAATCTACAATCAATGTTAAAATCAACCTTCATCAACCTTTTCGTGCTAGAATTTATCTTTGTTTTGTATAAAAAAAAACAACCTAAAGTAAATTATCGTAACTTTAACTTCAAACAATGACAGTTTTATAATCTCTTGTTATTATATGTGCGTCCTTGTTGAGACTAGATATTGTTAAACTATTAACGTGTTCTATGTAATACTAAATAATTTTTTTGTTTCGCAATCCTTACTGTGTAATGAAATTTGAAATAGAAAACTAAATGGCCCAAGTTTTTGCAATACTCGTATAATCTATACAGATAATTCATTTTTTTTTTATTTTCTGTAATGAAATAAACAGATTACCTGTTTCTCTGCTCTTATAGTAAATAAATCTAAGGATAAATCAGATTTTTCTAAGATAATTCTTTATTTAAAGGAGTCATTAGAAACTAACATATTGAATAAGGTATAGTCGATTCCAATCCAATTTATCCAAAATGTAAACAAACATGGCGGCTTTAGGTAACTGACACGGCCTTAAATAAAATAGTGAGGTGATAATTGTTTACATATCCATAATTTGATTCATCGAGACTGCAAGTTTGCCCTACATTTAAAGCAAAATGTTAACATATTTCCTTTTATTTGGTTTCGCCAAATTGGATTGGAATGGGCACTATAAAACACGACTCCAACTAATTCCATTATCGTCTATTTATCCCGACCTATTTATCACTCGACAGGGTCCGACACCTAATCCTAGCCGACCCTTGGGGTTTCCCCGAGCGGCCGGCGAACATAAATGAGAAATATCAATTGCCCCTATGGGTTCGCGCGGTGGGCTACGCGGTACAACCCCTCAACCCCCTGTGGGCAGTGAGAGCGGCCGGACCTGCGGGCAAATGGCTGGTTAGTAAGACCAGGCCTGATCTCTCCAGGAAATACCTCAATTACGTGTGCGATGCCGAGACTACTATCCCGGAGTATATTCATCAGTGTAATGCGCAAACGCCCAGGTGAGTTATACATACATGTAGGTAAATATGCTCAAACACTTAGATAGATATAGTCAAACGCGTAGATGCATATACCCAAGCACGTAGATAGATATGCCCAAACACGTAGCTAACACGAAAATAAGCTTTGTCAAGTATATTTTTGCAATCCTGTTCCGTCCTAGGGGGAAAACTTTGAACTTTGGGGAAAAGACAATGAAAATAATCCAAAAACAATTCATTTTAGCGGCGAGAGCGCATTCCACACTCTAATGCACAGCTTCGGTTGGGCGAAGAACCCGATGGTGAAGCGAGTGAATCAACTACCCGCAAGTTTGCCAGTTACTGTCCTGTACGGGAGCCGCTCGTGGGTGGATAATGCCACTGCACAGTGCCTTATCGAGCATAGACAACCGTCGTCCAAGACTTACGTACAGGTATGACGTCACATATATTTTCAGTAACAGGGGATGCAGTTGTGAATAAGTTAAATGATTGCCCAATACAATTAGTCCTCTGTTTTCTAATTGGTGACTTCTAAGACCGTTTAACACAGTTGGTAGTGCCCCTACCTGCTGTGTAAAAGGTTTCAAGTTCGATTCCTGGTCGGACATTTATTTGTTTAAAGACAAATGTTTGTTCGGGTCTGGGTGGTGTTCGTCGTCTTTGCATGTCTCTGTACCCATAACATAGGGCATCATCCTAGTATGGCCCATTGAGTATGGCGTTATTTATTTAATATAAAGAAAAAAAAATCCTTCGTCTTGATTATTTCAATTTTATGTTATAGATTTCTAATATATTTTATCAATCGAGTACCCTATTGCTAAGTGTAATGTTTATTCTCCACAGATAATAAACGGTGCCGGCCACCACGTGTACTTAGACAAACCGGAACTATTCAATAAGTACGTAGTGGAGGCGTGCGCGCGCGCAAACGACACTCCGCGCGAAACTATCATACACAAACAGGCGAACGAAATTACTAATGAGACCACCGAACCTGCTGCCTCTTGATATAATCTTATTTTAAAACTTGAAATTCACTTGATTCAGAAACCCAATGTGGGGGCTCAATTATACCATTTCAAGAATTTTGTTGCGTCCGATTTATTATACATGTATAGTATTTGAAAAGTTTCAACGAAATCGATTCAGCGGTTTCGAGGTGATTGAGTAACAAACATTCAAACTTTCACATTTACAATATTAATGGGATCATTCCTTATTATTACACAATTTTATTTCGCGATATTATTTAAAATTGTGTATGTCCACTGAAGATTCAATGTACATATTTTAATAGAGCGCGCTGAGACGTTTGACTAAATGTGAAGTCTCAAAATTTATATAGAGAATATTTTGTCGACGGTTGTAAAAATGAATCTTTAAGACGAGAGCGTTAAACACTAGTGCCTGTTAATAGTCTTAAATTCTTTTTTACAAGCTTTTATTCAACGCGTTAGTATGTGTGGGTCAAATTTTGCAACTGATGTTTAAACCAGTTCCACCTTTTTTTTATAGATTAGGGGGCGGACGAGCAAGCGGTCCCACGTGATGGTAAGTGTTACCGCCGCCCATGGACACCTGCAACACCAGGGGGTATGCGGGCGCGCCGCCGACCTTGCGAAATCCTATTCACAGCTCTCTTGAAGAACCCCATATCGTAGCTCAATGGAAAGACCTCTTGACCTAACCGATTGAGCTGAAATTTTGCACACACCTTTGGGCCCGGTGACAATACAATCTAGTATACTCACGTGTGTATTTTTTTCAAAATGGCCGCACGCTTGAAGGTGGCGGATTACTTATTTATTCACAACCTCCTTGACATGGGTATCAAATTAAAGGGTTTGTCAAGCATAATACGTGATGTCATTATAATTTGAATAAAATAATATAAAAAAAACAAGCCTTCAAACCATGTACTAAAACGAATAAAATAAGTTTATATTGAATTATTTGTTCTCATCAAGCTTGTCGCGCGAATTGTAAATGGTACCCTAATTTTATGAATATTTTGCGACAAGACATGAATATTTGTAAATTGTTTTTAAAAAAACGTTTTTTCTTATTATTTTTTCTTTTCATTTTTCTGACCACACAATACTCGTATATAGTAGCAAAAGACTATGTAGCCATCTACTGAAATCCACGAGGTTTATGTGTAAATGGCGAGCCGCTCCTTATTTATAATTATATATTAAATATGTTTTAGTAATTAACTTAAGTTTACTGAAATAGGACTTAATTAAGTCCATTTTATTTGTATTCATAAATAAGTCCCGAAATTTAGTGGGCAATATGTTAAATTTTAACGTTTGATTTAACGTTAGATTCGAACTTTTAAACCTTTGTGTAAGCACACTTGTGTTTGCGTGTGTATACACTAAACCTTATCCATCCAAGGCTAGACTGAGCGCCCCAGCACTCAGTGCTTATTTTTACAACACTGGACTCGTCCAATATCATATTACTATTTCCTACGGTACGGCGTTGCCGCGCCATAGAGAAACCATATATGATTGTTCACGACACGGCGAATTGTCGGTGGAGGCATCACTAGCGTATTTTATGTGCGGACTTCATGTGTCATTATTGAGTGCTAAGCTAAGAAAAAATAATTAAAATAACCCAAAACTCGAATCGGAGCAGGTGAACGTCCGGTGTCGTTAACAAACTCCCATAGACCCCATACAACACTGTTCTCGCCGTGCGTTTTGACGGTGCATATAGGTCGTGGCACCGCCTTGTGTGTTAACAAGCTCCCATAGTGGCCCGTACAAAACTGGCGACGCGGTTAGAAATGGGTAAGACTACGCTTCGCCGCGCCATTACGCTAACTCACTTCACTGCGATAACTGTGTCGACACACTACGATAGGACGCACTTTGTAGGTGCGGTACTCCACAAACTGCGCGCCTACCCGCGCAGCGCTACTGTAGCCGACACTGCGCCATAAAGCAATTGGGTTACGTCAGTGCGCTAACACAGTTTGTTGCTTGAGTTACTGCGTTTCAAGGAATTTTGCTGAGTTACCCATCTCCAGACGCGGTCAGTTCGCCGTGGGTTTTCACGGAACCGTGTCGTTAACAAGCTTTTGTTTTATCCAAAACATCAAGTTACTAGCATGATTTTAAATTAATGATGTTTTTTGCATTTTTATGGAATATCATTAGAATACCACTTGTGCCTTTTTTATGGAGGGTACAGTATAATACGTGACGACGACGCCGAGATAATTCGATCGCATCAGTTTCCATGTTTTCTATGTTACACACATATATATATATATATATATATATACATATATTGGAACTAATGTGGTCTGATCATGTCTATCTCTTTCCGGTTTTGTGATTCATGACTTTAATTATATTATTATACATTTTATTATGAAAATGTCTTTTCAAGTGCAAGTTCTAGTGTTAAGTTTTCAAAGATTGACGACCACGCTACAGGATATAAACTTGGCAATGAATAAACGTGCGACTAAAGCGATTATGCGAAACAAAAACCTATTAAGGGACATGTTTGTGAAGAGGATTTTTATACTTCTGATCGTATTTCATGCTAATACGTAAGGTAGTCTGACAAATTAAACGTGACGCAAGTGCGGAAAGTTGAAAAACTTTTAAGCTAAATATCTTACTCAATTCACTCGTGTGTCAGTTTCAGTAACCCTATATAAGATTGATATCGTTATAATGCAAATTTATATCCGTAGTTCGGAAATGTTTGCTGTTGTTTATCCATATAATAGCGTGTGTCACTTACGTGATATTTGTTTAAAAAAACAAATTTACTATAACACACGCATTGTGAGCGCAGATACGCTTGGCATTGCAAGGAAACAAGTCTAAACTTTGTTTAATAACGTCCATTATATAACACGAGCAACATACTACTTCCTGAATTAACATCAAATTATATCGTTATAAATAATAGGGCTCAATTATAATACGTTTAATTCCTACGCCCATGAAGTGATAAAAAATGTTGTTGTTGATATAAAAATCAACTTCTTGTTTTTTAATGTTTTTACTTCAGAAATGTTTGTTTTGTTAGTTAAATAATGCATTTCACATATCACAAATAAGGTACGTGACTGTTCCAGAAATCCATGTTATGACTGACGCGTAGATAAAAAAAATTTAAAACAAAAGGATTCTCGCTATTGTTCATTATAATTCAGTTGTTAATTATTATTCAATTGTTCATTTTTGATTACAAAATAACGTACATATAATACATAAATAACGTATTGCTATCTCTGCTTCGCATCCTAATGTTATCTATGAATAGTCTTGTTTTAACAAACAAATTATGATGAATATTAGATCAAAGCAAAAGGGGAAGATAGGGTACGTTCTGTACGTTGTTACATTGCGTCAACTGAAAATAGGCTCGAATGCACAACTACATGCACACAAACTAATACAGTTATGATTGAAATCACGTTCTACGACTTACCGAAAGACAGAGATAGAGCGATGAGCTTGGACAGTAGCACCAGCGAGACAAGCACTACTTCCCGGTTTTCATCTCGCTCACTCATTAATGGCCGAATGTAAGCTAATAATTTTAAAAACTTCGACGAATTATTACTTTTTGGTGTACTTACGCGTGAAAAGTGATTCTGTGTCCTGTTTTTGCTCCTTAAGTGATTTATGCACCAAATAAATGCACAAGAAGGCATTTTTAAATGTATCTTCCATTACAAAAGTGTGTTTACCGTGTGAGCGTATGACGTGCAAGCAAGTAGCTGTTCTATCAGTGACTAAACGAAGTGGGTCCATTGGACTCGTTTTGTAGGACCACCCGCGGTAAGTGAGTAACGTACCTTCCTCCTTTTGATTTGAGCTAAGGTATATTGAGTATAATTTAGCTTATATGTTGTATAATTATATTTTGAAACCGTATTTGGCAAACTGATTTTTACAAAATTACAAAATACCTATGTGATATTTGCAAAGCTTCAAATTTTGGGAAAAATTGGATTTTTGTAGTTTGAAGAATTTAATCGGCATATAAAATGCATATGTAGTATATTAGGAATTTGTTGAAAGTGAGGTATAATTTTATTTAAAAAAAATTTGTTTATTTAAAAGAGTAAAACAAAGGGTTGTAATGCTACTATTGAAAAATGACTCCATTGTTCTAATACTATGGTCCTTTTCTTAACTTGTAACTTCTGTTATTTTTTATAGATATTTCGATGTTGAACTCACAAACTAATTTAATTGAGTTATTTAAATTGTTTTATGTTGTAATATATTGTTTTAACAGTCAAGTACACCATTACCACAAAAGTAAGTTCTCTCGACAGTTTTCGTTTACACAGATAAGTGCAGACCGAATCCTGATAATAGCCGAACGTGTAAACAATTTATATTGAACTTTATTTGCAAGCATTAATGGTGGAAGGTTACTTACCGTGCATCCCGCTCTGTCTCGTTCAGGATTCGTATACTGTCGGACAACTTAATGGCCAAGATGGCGCACGACACGACTGGCCGCGATTTACCGCGAAATCGTTCGACCAATAATGGCGCAAGATTTCAGCGGGCGCGAAATATTCAACATTGCCATTGGTGGAATGATGTTTACCGCACTACTAGAATGTGTTTACTGCGCAGGCACATAGTGGAGACTTATTTTTGTGGTAATCGTGTACAACAAATATGAAAAATATACACGCTAAATTTTTAATGGTTTTATTACCGCGATCACTTTAAAGCAGTAGTATCAGTAGGTACATAAAGTGAAATTAAAAATATGCAGATAAGAAAAATTAAGTACAGGAAGGCGACACATTGACCTCAGAGTCGTAACGTGAGAGGTGCACGATGAGGAATTAATTCACTAAAAGTAACTTCATTTAATTGAACTTTGTATATTTTTCTTCGCTTTACATATTGTTAATACTTTAATACAGTAATTACGTCACTGCTCTAAAACCATAAAAATATCAGCGGTAATCGATATTCCCAAATACGGATAGAATGGATTTCATTCATGATTCTGAATAATCTGAAATCATCAGTTCCGATATTTATTTCATCTAATTTTTAATATTTACTACAGACTTATATATGCTAAATACAAAGCACAAAAAAAAAGTTATAATAGATCAGAATCATGTACAGAATATTAATTTCAATCTTATTGAACATATCAGTTGCACTCTTTATATGCTTTCTTATTCTATGTTATTATGAAAGCTTATTTATCTCTTTTATTATACAAGTAAATGGTAAAGGTAGAGGTTTAGGGTAAAGATTTATTTTTGTTATTTGTAAACCAAAGGATAGTTGCTACTCTTCCTTCCTTTATGCTGAGAATAAGTATAATTATGTTCTTTAGTAATTATTTTCTTCATCCCAGGCTTCCTGTTTATTTATTATTAGTTACACTTTCCTCAGTTGCATCACCTTCTTTCGGGTATTATTTTTGGGATATACAGGCTGTAACCGATATGTATCTACCCGTAAACTGAAACCAAAATTACAAATTTTGATTCAAACCAAAATTCCATTGGTAAATAAAATATATTTAAAAATGTACATGTCATGTCAATTAACTGCGAATCGTGAACAAAATGCGTGGTTCCAGTCTTCGGTAATATATTTGTTTACACCCTGTATACTTTCTCTTTGTTGTAACAATACTTGTTAAGCTGCTTGGGGACGTAGCGAATCCGCATTTAAAAATATCAAGCATCATGTCCGCACCTGCCTCTACGATTATCAAGTCCGAGACCATACAATAGTTTCTATACACGTACGAAAATCGGTATCGAAAATACTTTTTATTAAATGCTAGGTTTTGTTTTTGTTTTCCCGCGCGAAAGTAAAGATAATAAACGGGGGAAAGTATGTACATAACATGTAATACTGTTTCTAAATTAAGTTCCAGGATTTAATAATAATAATAATAATGTTTTTATTTTCAGACAAAATGTCCATAATATGTGTTAGTGAGCAGAGATCTTAACCTGGAGTAATGGGGAACAAATTGAATTAAAACAAAATTAAGATGAGACATTAAGATTAATCCTGTGCGCGTTTTACCAAATGCAATCGCGTTTCAGAGGTGATAGATATACTATTCTCGTTTGGGGGGTCGACAGTTAAAATCCTAACCCGTATCGCTGAGTTTTTACTTAGTACGGATTTTTGCGGTTAAAGAAAAACCCGCATACGTGGATTAAAATCAAAAATATTGAGCACGTGCATCAACAAATCAGAACTGGGCGCACGTGGTGGCGCATGATTATTAGGGTAAGTTTGTGCTTTGCAGTGGAACGTTATATCGAGTCGCGCTTAAAAATGTTTAAATGTAAAAAAACCCGTAATAAAATCGTTTCAGGCGGTTCAGAGAAAAGTAATTGCAAAAGAGTACACAAGACATTGCCTTACTCCAAACGCATATTCATTGTTTCATTCACCTTTGTTTCATGGTGGGTAAAAAGTGTTGTTTCGCTCAATAAAAATGTAGGTATATGCGGATTCGCTGTTTGCAAACGGTTGTTTGTTTAGTAAGAATGTACAAGTGCATTATGTTTGACGAAGTATTATTTGTTGTTGGCCACGGGATTTTTGATACACGGAATGAACGTGTAAATAAAAATAATTTATTGACCCTTGTGTGTTATCATTTGATGTACCTACACTCCCCATGTCTTATATGTGATGTTATCTGAGCAAATGGACCTTATTGTCGGTATAAATTTGACTTTGGATAAGATTTCCTAACTTAAAATTTCGTTTCAAGATTGTTTAAATAGAAACGCGTTCTAACATCTAAATATTTGTATCAATAAAAATTGATATTTTTTAAGGTTAGTCCAATATCTGGGACAATAAAACCATCAATAAGGTCCCTTTCCCGGATAACAGGTATCACATATTTTCAAATCTATACATATTGAATAGAATATTTGAAATGCAACGTAATGCATTATTGTAAACTGCTTTTTAGAAACCGTTCTCTCACGTCTTGATAGTTAATAGTAAGATCTGATCCTTGTTACGTCTTCTACAGTCTTCTGTACGGTGTAGAATCCTGGACCCTCACCCAGACTATGTGTAAAAGGTTAGACATTTGAAATGTAGGTCTACAGAAGGATATTACGAATATCGTGGGTGGATCCAACGAAATGAGACGGTTTTGCAAGGAATGAATAAGAAGTTGGAGGAGGTCATCAAAGCAGTCGAAATTAAAAAATTGACATGTTTTGATCAGCGACAGATACCATCTTTTGCAACTTGTAATGCAGGGTCGCTGTAAACCTGGCAGAAGACAGACATCTTGGCTCAGAAATCTTAGAAAATGGTTGGAATATGAGCACGAAGTCTTTATTCCGGGCAGTAGTCTCTCTTAGGGATAGCCAAAAAAAGCTGTGCGAAAAATAGGATTTCGCAAGGTCGGCGGCGCGCCCGCATACCCCCTGGTGTTGCAGGTGTCCATGGTAACACTTGCCATCACGTGGGACCGCTTGCTCGTCCGCCCTCTTCTCTAGAAAAAAAAGGCATGCTGATCGCCAACTTCCCTTAGATTGCACCAGAAGATTAATATTACAAAGATCGATTCCCTTGTATATATATGTTACCAGCAAAACCCGATTCCAGGTTAAACTAGTTTTCCGTAAGTCATACTAGTTAAGCCAAAGGCGTTTTAGGATAAACTAGTTTAACTTGGGCTATATCAGTTTGTGGCGACAGTCTTCAGGCCAAACTAGTATTGCTTAGGCCTTAGGCCGTCATAACTGACAAAATATGTAACGAAACGTGTTAATTCTGCAGTTCCCCTAGCACGTCGCTATCCTGCATTGGGCAGGTGCTACAGAGAATTGTTTTTTCTATTGATTGCACATCGTGTTGTGCTGATCTCACTTAGATATTAATTTTAATATTCTTACCTCACTCAAGTTGTGGGTTGTATTTATATTACTATTGTGGATAGTAATATAAATACTACACCATACTACATAGTTACCATTATGTAGTAACTATGTAGTACCAGTATGTAACAATCTGACCAAATGCAATGGAGAGAGCAGTTTCATAGTGAAATTTTGCGATGTGAAAACGAAAAATCAGAACTTATTCTACAAGTGGGTTGGCCGAAAAGATTGAAAATATGTTGTACAGCAAAGATTAAAAAGATTTACTGTACTAAACATTGTGACCGTAAAGAAAGTAATTGCACGGATTGATGAAGTAGGTAATGTAAACAGTGTGTAGTAAAATATAAAGAAAAAGAATAATGAAAAATGTGTTTAAACTGATTTGTAATTTAATGGTCAATTTTATGTTCGATTGATTAATAAAACTCAGAATTCATTAAATTTATCTTGTTCGTCTCATCTCCGGCACATCAGCGTACAGTAAATATCCGTACAGAGTATCAACTGTTTTACGGCGCCGAATATTTATACCTATTTTGGTAGGTAAAATATGTACGAGCGCTTTACTACTGGCTCATTTACACAAGGAGTTTCTCGAACATCGGTCAGAAGTTAGTTTATACAATCATCATCTGATCACGGTTATCCTTGTATGTAGTTTGGTCGCAATAAAAGAAACGTATACAATATTCTCGCCCGAATCGTTCATAGACGAAACCGTCGTGTTTCGTCCGAACTGCCTTTGACTCGGGAACAAAAACCCGACATGGAGGCAAACGGCCGAGCCGCGGCGACCGTCCGTTTACACGTTCGTGCTCGGGCGCTTTCGTCTGCCCATTAAAAATTGAGCGTGTATAATGTGTCTGAACTCAAAGACTTGGGGGGTCAATATTGAAAATTATTTAATATTTAGGAACCTACGTATGAAGCTTAGGAATGAAATACGTATGCATGAGCTCACGAGTACGTATGAAGCTTAGGAAGCTTTCATATATGTAAATAAAGACAGTCTATGTTTAGGTTCCCTTGTTTACTGAGTGAAGTCAGAAAGTATCGCTATATTTTATAAACAAAAAAACAATGTTACAATCTATCGATGAAAAACATTTTAATTCTTAAAACAATATGAAAAATGTACACATTATCTTATAAACCTATCTTATAATCATTGTAATTTGACGCATGAAGAACATTGTTAAAAAACATTATTAAAATATTATGGTGCGTACAATAAAATATATTGAGTTTTCATTCGTAAAAA
Organism: Sesia apiformis; assembly: GCA_914767545.1. NCBI lineage: Eukaryota > Metazoa > Arthropoda > Insecta > Lepidoptera > Sesiidae > Sesia > Sesia apiformis. The sequence goes on from OU611964.1 coordinate 4,463,502, forward strand.
TACGAGATTAAGTAAGTTAATTAATTAAAATCAGCATAAATTATGAAATCCGTAATTGCCATATTTTGGAGAAAAAGATGTCGTGTATTTTTGTAATCAATAAAAAGTATTTAACATGTATAGAAATGTCTATATCTTTTCGTTAAAATACGACAATCACAGATTTTTTTATACAATCCTATTTTTGTCCAAACAGAATCTCGATTCAGGTAATTACTGAATTACCTGAATCGAGACTGGATTTTTAAAAAATGTGATTAATATCGCAATAAAACTTTACAGTACTGCTAAAAATGCCGGCTGGTCATCTTCGTATTCTGCAATCATTTGAGCACGACTAAACACGACTAAAAAAAATAGTAAAAGAAAAACAAACAACAAAAACACACTTTCAAGACTTCATTACGTTAGTTGTAACCACTCTACGGTCTCTGGGCATTCGGTCGCGGTCGGAAATACGAAGATGTGCCACTGGCATTATTTAATTAGTAGTACTTACATTAAGCGTCCAGCTTTCGCCTTTATTTACAGCAAGAATGACGTGAGAGCAACTGCATCGTGGCAGCTAACGTTTAAATCAAGAATGTTGAGTGTGAACAACAACGGGAATGTGAACAGTTGACAGTAGTTGAAATTTTATTGAACTTATTCTACAACCTCTAGTTGTAGAAATCAAATCCAAATCAAAAAGAATTATTTTTATCAGATTAGTACACATATGTGAGCTTGCAAATATTTGAAATGCAGAGCTATCTCCGTCTGTTATTTACGCACGGTTATAATGGCACAACGTCATCAAAACTTCTAAAGCCCTTATATTCCAGTAATTTTTCAAGAAATTTTAATTTTGATTTCACAGATCGATTATACAATTAAATGAGTCTGATATCCATTTAAAATACTTTTCAAAAAAGAGTCACATACCCTATGTTTTTTTATAAAATAACAATCAGATCAACAGAGGCGCAAGTGCGTTTGGCTCACTATCAGAACTTTGCCCTCGTCTTGTAAATCGCGCAACGCCTCCTCCAGTTGATCTCGTGTTACCGTCTGAAAATTCACGTGAAATAGTTATTTTTTGTGAACATAAATTTATACTGCCCTATTAAGAAAAGGCGCAAGTTCAAAGCAGTGATGATGTATGTATGTTGTATGTAAATGGAACATTACTTACAATCTGCGAGCTGGCATTGAGCTCCTGCAGCAGCTTGACGTGTGTGATGGTATGTGGCTTGGTGAACGGTTTGATCAACTCCTTTAAAGCGGTGATTAACTCCGCGCGGCGGCGCCTAGCGGCCGCTCCTAGGCCTGTCGTTAGAATGCCCACGTCTATTCGCCCAGAAGCTGGGTCTGTTGCGGATTGCTTTAGGGCTTCGCGGTGTAATCTGTAACATTGTGACTTGTTGTTTTGAGCTACTCGTGGACATGGAAGATCATTTGTATGTAAAGCGAGTAAGATTTTTTTTCAGTAAGCAAATAACTTCTAGGGTTGAAGCAGATGAGGAGGGGTTCATTAAAAAATCAAATTTGAAACTTAAGTACGACGCAATAAGAATGTTACATTTTCAAAACACATGAGTTGAAACGTGCCTGCCCCAGAGTGCTTGTATAACATATCTAATATAGTATGTATTCTGAAATCTATGTTGTGTGCTAAAAGTTGGCGCTAAGCTCGTACCTCTCGCGCCGCTCGTTCAGTCTGGTCCGACCCATGTCGGTAGCAAGTGGTGGTTACAAAACACAAAAATGCTTATTTGCGCTATAATCAATTGTAAAAATTCGTCAAACATGGAGAACCGGACCGGAGTCGAGGGATACGTTTCCTTATATCAGTGAGTAGTTACCGATTACTAAAACTTACTCGTGACGCGACACGCTTGGTTTCCATACAATTTTATGAACTTACGTTGTGCATCTATAGATTTACCACAAAATGCATTTAAAAGAAAATGAAACAGAACTTCGAAATAGTTTATCTATTTTTAACAATTAATTTATAAAATCTTGAAGAAATGACTAATACTGATCCACGGATTGCGCCTTCTTTACATTAAAAGGTCTTTTTTATTTATTTATTTTATAAGAAAGGATTTGGAAAAAGGTTTGGGAAAATAGGGAGGGATAGGATGGAATTAAATAATCAATCTGAATTAAATAAGTTATACCTGGACGCTTCGTCGACGTCAGATACCTCAACGGTAGGAGAAAGTCGTACTCTCGCATTTGCTTCGGCCAATCGGATCAATGATTCCAATTGGCGTGGATACGCTGATATCTGACCGTGACCGCTGCCTATACGTCTGAAAACAATGCAAAATTAATATAAAATGGCATGTTTCATAGAGAGATTACAGAGAAATCTACAAAAATGGTCTGGATCTATACCCTGACCCACACTACCAAACTGCACTACCAGTAGTGTCGCGGGGAATTTCTTATCCATTCTGCATTACTCACCAAAAATTCGTTAAAAATCATAGATATAAATGTTTTCTACTCTAAAGACTGCATAATGGTTATTTATTATTGTTATCGTTCCCTTAGATTAGCTAATTACAATTTATGTTAATAATATTAAGCATGTATATAGTTATTAGTTTGTAATAGGCGTTGTAGTCTGACAAACATGTTCCTTGTTATGTTAGTTTAGCCTAGGCGTTGACACTGGGTTTTAAACTTATGTATATTATTATATTAATAAAGACATTTTAAAAACAAACAAACCAAAAATTCGTACAGTACCGATTTTTAAAAATTGTCACTATCTTGCCGGTGTGAGGAAAATCGTGAAGCATGCTCCAGAAATTTAAAAGAATCTGATGTATGTGTGGATTGGTGCATACCGTGGTGTCGCCCACGTGGTGGATTACGGTACGAAACACCCCACATTTACTAGGGGAGGCCTGTGCCATGTAGTGGGACATTAAAGACTGATACAAGTAAAGTACTATTGAAAAAGTATTAGCAGGTATAAAATTTCGATAATATTTTCGTGTCACGTTTAATTTTTCGATGGTTGCATCCAGTAAGTCAAAATATGAATAAATACCTCATGTCAACGTATGCGTCGATGAGCCTCTGCTGAGCAGCTTCTGTGATCACCGGGTGAACATTCTCCTTCGCGAACGCGATGTACTCGCGCATCACGCTCATGTCCTAATACCAAAACATCGATCAACCAAAATACATAGATGTACGTGCCTGTGCCGTGTGGTGTCGGCCGGCTATAGAATACCACCACCCCATCTCTTCCCGTGGCTGTCGTAAAAAGTGACAAAGGGGCTTCGGGGGCTTTACAAGCGCTGAGGAACTACACCACCTCAAAAGAGTGGACTCGCCAACCCGCCTGCTTGGCCAGCGTGGCGTTTTAAGGCCTTACATCCCTCATGCATAAAACAATGTGCACGAGGAGGCCCAGAGTCCAGCGGTGGATAATGAAAGGGGTGGTTGCATTGCATAGTTCGTGCCATTTAACTCGACAATAGTGAGCATTTACACCTCCTCATTAAAGTACTCGTGTTTACGATAGCGACACTTGCCAATGTTCCCGTAATGAGCGAAAATAACTATCGTCAGCGTATCGTGATAGCTACGTGGTTCTACTAACGTGACTGCTACCTACGTTTACATTACGGAGAATATTGGCGCCATCATAGACACGAGTACATTAAAGTCGAGGCAATGACCGCTATTGCCATACTAAATGGCACGGACTATAGCATTACGGCCTGTGAGGGACACTGTCGAATACTAGACACAAACTTGGTGTTTTGTAAACTTGGCAGTAGAGGCCAAGCAGCACCGTACGGCCCTGCTCCCATCAGTCACTCATCTGCTCACTTATCTAACCATTATTGGTAATTGTATTCACGTAAAATAAAGTATTTGGAAGATATTATTAAATGTTTCAGTATCGCAACCTAACTCAATAGACATGGTGTCGGATTAATATTATTGGGGGCACAGGGCTATTTGAGAGCAGGAGCTGAACAATTTTATAGATTTTAGATTTAAAAGATTAAAAGATATTAGATTTAATTTTAGATTTTAAAGTTTTTAAATGGTCGGGCTTAGCGCCCTCGAGAAGCGGAGCCCGGGGCTTCCGCCCCTAGCTTCGTACTTTAATCCGGCACTGATTATACAATTAACTAAGAACCGACCAGAACTCTTAACAGACTCTAAAAGGTGACATTTTGCAAGTCTGCCAAAGAATGACTACTGACCAAATCTCTTCTGTCCACCAATGTAATTGTGACTATATAACCTACAGTTACCATAAATAAATATTTTGTTTCCCAGATTAATGGGGTCTCTATAAAAATGGTACTTCGTAAATAAAAAACTTATTAGTGAAAATTGAGCTGTAATAAAATCGGAGCAAATAACGGCTGGGTGCTCAGATGATCTCAGACCAAATTAGACACTGGATAGAAAACTCCACTCAACCATGTCTCTCCACAGTATGCACCACCTAGAGCCCTGCGCCTAGGCCGACTGTACTTCCGCAGGTGCAAAATCGTCTGTCCCTTATACATTTTTAAGATACTTGTAAGACAGATATCTCATTTCCCCGGTACTTTAGGGCCCTGTTGCCATAACAAAAATTAAAGCTGATGTGTTAAAGGCGTTCATTTGGTAGTCACGTGGTTTTTATTGGATATACCGTCCAAAATGACGCATCGTTCTTTACCGACCTGTCAATTGAGTATGCCACTTGACGCCAAAAAACTATCGAAAACGTAATTGATAGTTTACCTTTTCACAATAACTGCAATAATTTTGAAGTAACGGGGTTGTCAATGCAAAAAATATAAGAAATATATAAATAATTGTAACTCAAAACTTTTTAAGAGTATTTCTCTACTAAGTGGACAAATTTTAGGGCAAAAGTGTCCTGTGGTATTTTCTCTTCCAACGATCGAGAAATAGGTAAAATAAATAATGAAATATCATAAAATCTACTAAATAAGGCTGTCATTTTTTAAATATTGTAGGAATTATAAAACCGCAAAGGGGACGATTATGGCATACAGGAGACTGTTTTCAATGGGCAATAACAACACAATATTACAAAATTGTATTACTAACTTTTAATTATTTTTAACGAAAAACAAAAAAATATAGTACTTACAATTGTTCATCAAAAAAATACATTATTTAGTTTAAAAATAGTAAATCTCCTAAACTTAATTAATAAACATTTCAAAACCAACACAGTAATTTGTGCTCTATATCTTTTAATAAAGTATGACCTATCATCATCAAGTCTCAAAAATTGCGAATCAACCTTCAACATTGGTATACGTTTATATTTCAATAAAAATATATTTATAATATTAAGTCATTTACCTCGTGGTCAAGTGACCTACACTTTTTTGATTATCAATCAGACACGGCTCTGTTACGATTTTATTATATGTATTGATCTGGCAGAAATTCTATCTCCTCGTGTTCATGCAGGCATCACAAAAGATGGCATAAATTTGGATTTCTTGGACTTCTTAATTTGGACTGGCATAACATAATTATATAAATATAATTAAGAAAATGAGGTTTCAATCAACTTACCAGTGGACTGTTACCTAATCCGGCCCCGATGCATGCGCCCGAGGCAAACACCAAGTTATCATCAAATAAGATAGCGGCGACAACCAGTTTTTCATATATGTATGAACTTTACACCAATAGTATTTCGTTTAACGCTAAAAGACTATTTATAGCGTAGTCTAAGATCCTACTTATTTTGAATTACAGTCAGGGGACTGCTTTCAAAACCTCAGGTCAAACTTTATGCGATAATTTATGATACTGAATATATCGTTTAAAATATATAATTTCGAAAATAACGTGCTCTTACTATTTATACTTTACATTTATTAACAAGAAATTAAATTTCATTTAAAATATAAATTGAGACAAATATGTTTATCTAGCATTCTGGGTCTGGGACACGTCAGGGGACTGTGTTTTGATATGTTTAAAAAGAGATATTTCCATATTGGTGATAGATTTTCATTTCATTATGTATGGCACAATCAGAATACAAAACATATTTGCTTTTAACATAATGATTTAATTATTTCATTAACATATATTAACTAAACTAACTCAAAACATCGATTTTTCGCCTGTACCCTTACATAGTAATATAATATATATAAATCGAATATTTATGAATATTAATGAAGTAATATTTCGCGCTAAATGTGTATTATACATACATGTTAATTTTTACTTTAGTCTACTGATTGATTAATTAATATATTTTACACTATTTTTGCTGGACCTTATACAATATATAAATGCTGTCATACACAAATCACTAAGAAACTGTTGTTAAATCATCAATATAATTATAGTAGGTACTTACAACAACATCTTCCGCATTCTGTGAGTCGACGGGCTCTTTGTAGTAGAGCGAGACGAGATGCGACGCCAGTCGACGGTCAAATACCTCGTCCTGAGGGTCCAGCACCAGGAATATTAGGTCGAACCTAAAAGCCGAACATACATCATAAACAACCATTGCAATTTTTCATTTGACAAAAAAAGCAGAAGATAAACCATAAACAACCTGTGCAATCCTAATGGCTCAATTAAACAAGGAGTGTCTTGAACTTCGGTCAAAATGTGGTATTTATTTATTTATAAAAAAAAGGCGTACCAGTGGTACATCCACATATAAATCCATTTGGTACCACCTGCTACCTGTTCCATGTGGTAAACACAGCACTAACATAAAAAATTTTTGAAGCCCAGAGTAATAGTAATAAACAAAAAAGTTTGATTGAAAATTAAAGCAATGAAGTGGAAGTTACAATAGTGCCGACACACCACGTTTGAACACCGGCAAGGAGTCGTCGAAGATGTCAATGCAATTGCTACACAAACAGTGGTATATGGTAAGTTGAATTAAAAAAAGATAGCGCAGTGTTGTTGCTCGGAAACTTTTATTTACATAATAACGTAAGGTAGTAACTTTTTGACAAAAAACCGGTTTTACTATGTCGACTACTTAATTCTTTTTTAATATTTTTTCTTAATTAGACGCCAGCTACCAACTTTTTAACAGTATAAACAACTGTACAACAACCAACTGTTCAAGTTGTATAAACAACTCATCTGATCACTGTTATCATCGAGTTTCTATTTGAACAGTTGTAGGCGAGATTTGTATGTAGTTTGGTCGCATACGAGAACCGTATACAATATTCTCACCAGAAGTGTTCGAGAAACTGTTCTGGTGTAAAAGAGCCTTTAAGAGTTTGGCAAAAAAAAACACCGAAAATTTTAAAAAATCTTGGGCTCTTAACTCTCTTTGTAGTCAAGACAATATGAAATTGATATTTTATAAGAACTGAAATTATTAACCTCTCTTATTAAGATGTTATTCCAAACCGCAACCAGCTCTTTCAGTGCACATTGTGTTGTGCATAAAGGATGTATGGCCGCAAAACGCCATGTTGGCCAAGTGGGTTTGGTGAGTCCACTCTTTTAGAGGTGGTGTAGTTCCTCAGGGCTTGTGGTAGCGGCTTTGTCATCCCTTAGTCGCCTTTTATGACACGCACGAGAAGGGGGGGGGGGGGGGGGGACACTAGATGGTACTCAGATATTATTTCAGTTTATAATAAACTAGGGGTGCTGTGACTTCGTTCGTGTGAACTTGTGATTTCGTGGGAACTCTATAATGGATCTGAATAAGAAGCACCTAAAGCATATTACGGTGGGCCGCACCGCAGCGCATAGCATTGTAAAAATCCTCCTGAATCATTCATACATTTTGTATAAGCCATCGCACAATTGAGGCGGGCCGCATCGCGCCGCAGTTCAGCGCACTGCCGGATCGCTTGCCAGCCGTATTTATGCGCTGCGACGCGGCCCACCTCAATGTGCGTTGAACGGGCGCAGTCAACGGACGTAATTCCAGAGTTATTCGCCGCGCGACGACGCAAATAATTGAATGTCAATAGCTAACTGACTTATATCATTGGATTAAGCTGCGGCCCGCCGCGGCTTTAAAATGTGCGTTGTCGCAGTTTTGCAGTGCGACGCGACGCGGGTGTAATGTGCGCGAGCCTTAAATATTAACCCGGAACATAAGCTGTACTACTGTAACATAAGTTTCATTGAAATCCGGCCAGTAGATTTTTCGTAATGCGCGTTCAAATAAATATTCCAGATAAATTCCAGATAAAAATTCCAAATATAGTGGTTTTGGACTCTATTTCGTACGTTACACGGTAATCACTTTTTTCGAAAAATATTTCATGTACAGACACGGCTCTGTTACGATTTTATTACATGTTATAGATTATAAATGATAATAAATACCTGGACATGAGTGTGTGCGGTAGTTGCACATTTTCCACGATAGTCTTCTTCTTGTTCCACTGCGATTCTGCTGGATTTGCCGCCGCTAAAATTGACGTGCGAGCGTTCAGCTGACAGATGATACCCGCTTTTGCTATTGACAGGGTTTGTTGTTCCATTACCTGTAATAAATACATAGTCAAGGTCACACTGAAAATTTAAGGAATTTAAGTGAAAATTTAAAATTTAACTGAAAATTTAAGTGGCCAGCCACTTACATAAACTATATTTAAAAAGTAATAACAATATTTGAAAATGGAACGCGGTGGATCCCACACAATTTGACTGAGGCTCAAAAAACGGAAAGCGTCACTTAGTGCAATGCCATGCTTACCAGATCAACGAAGAGGCGTCAAATTTAGTGTGGTACATAGTAACAAGTGACCAAACATGGATTTACCGTTACGACCCCGAAACAAAGCAGCAATCGACCATTTGAGTATTTCAAGATGGGCTGAACCCCACCAAAGTGGCGCATGTGCAGTGACGCGCAGATGATCGCTTCTTTTTTTAAAATAACTGGACACGTGGCTACTGTTGCTTTGGAGAATGGTCGTACCGTAAATGCTGATTGATGCACGACCATTTGCTTGCCGGAAATTATTGACGAGCTCCGTAAAAACAACCATAGACGCCGCATAATCTTGCACCATGACAATGCCAGCTCTCACACGGCCAAACAGACAAACCACTTTTTGTAGGCGAAAAATGTAGATCTCATGAGCCATCCTCCATAGTCCTGTCTTGCCAACTTGTGACATCTTATTGTTTCCAAAAATTAAAAACCAATTACGCGGTCAACGATTTTGATCGCCAGAAGAGTCTGTCGAAGAGTATGAAAAACATGTTTCCGAGGTCACCACAGAGGATAAATGTTATGGAAATATGAAAAAGTGTATTGACGTTTACGGGGAATATTTTGAGAAACAATAAATTGATTTTTGACCATTCATTGTAATTTTTTCTTATTCATTTCGGAAACTTTCAGTGTGGCTCTCGTATATAGGCGCCGTCAACGCGAGCATCAAAATAACACCTGCGCGCGCTATTGGAAATACCACGTGTGATAGGAGGAGATCCCAGAGCCGTCCGATAATAAGAATGCTGTAACATCCACATCCCCAGGTCGCATACCTGGGGATATGGATGTTACTTCGAACGCATACTTCAACATTGCTGGACACAAATCGCCAGAGTAAAGATGTCATTTTTATCAATTATAATTAAAGTTTCAAATTTAAATATATGATATTAAAGTCTATGAGCCTCCCCAGACCCCACGTAACTCGTGCGTCGAGCTATCGAAAACACCACGAGCGAAAATACCATGTGCGTCGAACACCCAAACGGTATAAATTGACACAACGGCTCAGTGTTGCCAACTCTATCGACTCTTCCATAGATCTACCAACTTTTAGTGACTTGCTCAAATCTACTACCATGCATCAAAAATCTCCCAACTTTTAAGTTTTTTAAAAAAAAAAATCAAATCTCCGTGAAAATGATAATAATGCTTTATGTTGTTTTTCACCAACCTTTCTATTGCCTTTTGACCCTTTGGTAGATTTATTGAATGTAATAGAGAATAGAGGGCGTTACAGGTTACTGTACAAGCTGTCAAAATGATATTTTATTTACTTTTTACATCTACATACGTAAATAAGATACGTAAAGAAAGACACGAAATGTACAGTTTTTTAAATTTGTGTCAGGGTCAAATTATGGTGTCAAATTTTGTATAGAATCACTTAAATCGCCAATATGTAAAACTACAATCATAAGAGACATCATTTAACACAAATAAATAGACTTTTCCCTGCACTAAATACCACGCGATAATGAAACGCAAGGAAATCTCCGTGATCGAAACAGCGGATAACAGCTAATTAATTTAATTTAATTAATTAGTAATTAATTTAATATTCCAAGCTTACTGAAATCATCAAAAAAACACTCACTTCATGTAGCACACTACGGGTTGAGTCATTCATTTTGTCGAACTCATCGATACAACATATTCCATTGTCAGCAAGTACCAAGGCGCCCCTGTAAATAATTTTGAATCTAATTTCATTTTCAATGTTATTATAGTAACAAATAGACTATGTCAGTGTTGTTTTTTTTTAGAGAATACAGTGGCAGATGAGCACCGTTCCACTCTATCTCTCCCAAATAGGATTAGAAAGCGTAATTAAAGGAGGAAAACTTTTCCATACATCCTATTCCCCATTTTCCTAAATCTTCAAAGGTAGGTTAGCACATCCGAGAGCGTGCCGACGATTGTCATTATTGACTGACGTTGGTATATCCAACGACAATAACCACTTAGTATCGGGTAAGAGCAGTGATAGCTTAGGGGTATTTACACTAGACTGGCCTTTGTGTGATAGTGAGTTCAAATCCTCGGCTAGTGCATACCACTGAGTTTCTACCGATACAGATTTTAAAACAATAAATTGTCACTAGCTCGGCAATGACGGAAAACATCGTGAGGAAACCCGCGTGCTAAAGAAATGAAAAAAATCTGGAGTATGTGATCCACCAACCCGCACTGGGCTTGGCTTTGGTTTTGGCTACCGATTTAAATAACCGCGATATTGTATGTGATAGTTTGACAGACTAAAGGTAGTTACTGTAGGATCGAAAATTCTTTACATGGCTACATTTAGTTGTTATTCTTTTGCATAGACATATATTATGTAGCAAAAAATCGAATTCCGTTCTTAAAAAAAAAATCTAATAAAACCTTCAAGACGCCGTATAAATAAATATACGAACGCCGCGGTGTCAGCAATACAATTCCAATGTTTGTTCCAATTCCAAGTGTGTTGCTAACACACTATTGCGGGTCGCCGCGCCGTTCGACCAATGTAATAAACTTATCGGGATTACTTCGAATACAAGTTTTTATCCCATAAATATAAAGTGATGGCAGAATCATGATTCTTTTTTTAAATTCGGTCTAGTTATCCCGATAATACAGATTACACATTGCTCTTTATACATTTTTTTTGTGATATGAATGCATTCTGCTTGTAAGTCGATATTCCCCAAAACATACACCGTAGCACAATATGGATGACACTTATGCATGATAGGCAGTTAGTTATAACTTATAACAGTACTTTAGTTTGCTATTTTTGACAGTTTATACAGAGTATGAAAATTGATTAAGTTTAGTACAGGTCTTGCACGAAAACTGACTAATTAATAAGGACGCTTTGCGGTGTTGTTTGCACGAGCAACGACGTGCTGTTCGTATTGTCAACGATCCCACTCTCACTGGCAGTTTAGAACCCCTCAGCGTTCGGAGGGACGTTGCGTCTCTCTGTGTGTTCTACCGCCTGTACAATGGGGAATGCTCTGAAGAAATGTTCAATATAATTCCCACCTCGGGTTTCTACAACCGCACCTCCCGTCACAGAAGTGCGGTCCATCCGCATTTCCTAGACACGGAGGTGTCGCGTACTGTTCGGTCCAAAAATTATTTTATATCGCGAACCCGTAGGCTGTGGAACGAACTGCCTCAAGAGGTCTTCCCATTAAACTACGACATGGGGTTCTTCAAGAGAGCTGTGAATAGGATTTTGCAAGGTCGGCGGCGCGCCCGCGTACCCTCTGGTGTTGCAGGTGTCCATGGGCGGCGGTAACACTTACCATCACGTGAGACCGCTTGCTCGTCCGCCCTCTTCTCTATAAAAAAAAAAAAGTCAAGAAGCTCTGTTCGCGTTAGGTTCCTCATTGACTCACTGCTGAACAAAAACAAGCCGCGTGACATGGTGCAGGGAAATGATTGTAAATTCGAAAATGGAGAGGGATGGAATATATTTAATATTATTAGTGAAGATGAGAGTTGGATCTATCAGTATGACCGACTAACTAAGCGGTAATCAACGGTTTGGGTGTTTCCAGATGATGAGCCTCCCAAGAAGGTCAAACGTGGGTGCAGTATAGACAAAAAATGGTGACAATATTTTTTCTGCGATTGGGCATTTAGCGACAATTTTTTTAGACGCTCAAAAAACTGTTAATGCCCAATGGTACAGTGAAGTTTGTTTACCAACTGTATTGGACGTGTTAAATCAAAAAACAGCCTAAAACAAGTTTGACAGGGCTTTTCTTGCATCATGACAATGCATCATCTCACAATGTATAACTTACTCAAGAGTTTTTGAAGGCCACAGAGATTCAAGAATTGAGCCACCGTCCTGATTTAGCTCCATGCGACTTCTTTCTCTTTCTAAAAGTGAAGCTTGGGCTCCGTGGCTTTATTTTCGACAGTCCCGAGGACGCTCGGAATACCTTTATGGCAGTTGTTGAGGACCTCGCTAAAGAAGAGTATCGCCAGTGCTTTAAATCTTGGTTTAGACGAGTGAATCACCATACAGAGAACTAATAGAGTATTTTGAAAAGTTGTAATAAAAATTTGTGTTGTAACCCAAATATTTTTATTGTATCTCAACATTTACCTAGTCACCCACATATAGGTGCTGAGATATAGTTGTTGATTTTTAAGATATAATGTGAATAAGGCTAATAAAAGCAATATAAAATTATATCTACATACATTACACAATATAGATACGTACTAAAATTAATTATCTAATATGCAAAAATATGTACATAAATATGTAAATAAAAGACCTAAGTAGAAAAAATGTAATACGATTATCTAGCAATATTAGTTGTTAGTAATAGTTGTTAAGTAGAGATATAATATCATTAGTTTTTCAAGGGAAAATAACAGCTCTATATATCTCTCTGCACTAACTAATGACATGTTCATAAAGTTTTGTATTTAATTCGTATGCAATTAGAAGTAAAGCAAAATTAAAGGTAATTCATAGACGTGGATAACGCGTTTGGGTGTTTCCAGATCAGCCGATGGCCAATGTTATCGTAATGTATCTGTATTATTCTGTATATGCACGGACGCCGCATATTAGACCCGATGTGTAAGACACACATATAATTAAATCTATACATATGTATAATAAAATAGGTCATATAAGCATGGCGAACCCGGCGCAAACCGACCAAGTAACAGAGCTATGGATAGGTTGTCTTTTGTGTGAGCAGTTCATGAAATAACAAAAAGGACGGCATTAATTTTCATCGATAAGTAAGAATTTTATTCTAACAATTTCTTGCAGATGCGTAGTGTTTAGGCTAATTGGTCTATATAGACATGTTTCAGTGCACTATACTCACGTCTGCAGCACCAATTGCCTCGTATCCGGGTCCTTAGTGACGTACGCCGTGAGCCCTACGGCGGAAGAGCCGCGTCCAGACGTGTACTGTGCACGAGGAACTAAGGCATGTACCCACCGGAGGAGCTGAGATTTGCTCGTGCCTGGATCTCCACACAGGAGGATGTTGATCTCAGATCTGACGATAAACAAGATTTCAATGAGCTATTGAGGATGCACTATTGCGCACGGAGGAGAAGTTGGAATTTGATTGTGCCTGGTTCTTCGTATACGAGGATGTTGATCTCAGATCTGGGGAAAGACAGGTAAATCTTCAAAGTAACCCATAAATCTGACTTTTGATTACCAATGGCAATGAAGTCTTCACTGTTCCTGTGGTACCTTACCACAAGCTCAGCAAAAAATATTGTGCGGAATCACAACAAGCAGTGACCCCACACAGATTTCACAGCTTGTACAAATTCGGCTCGATGGACGAAAATCTGTACAGATATGTTGTGATTCCGTATAGAAATTATGACCGGTATGTCAAGTCAATTGTGAAATAAAACGTGCTTGACGTGAATACCTGTTTCTATTGCACTAACTACATGTCATAAATATGCTTAACTCACCAAAATGTAGGACTTGACTCGTACGTATATATTGAAAAAAAAATGTGTTAAAAAATCAATAGAGGTGGTCGATGTAACTGAACCAAACACATGTATTTTATAAAGTATGTTCAGAAAATACATAAAGTATAAAATATCTGAAATAAGTGACGACTTTTCTGGTTTATGAGTTATTAACTAATTATTAGTGTATTAATCTAATATAATAACACGAAAAAGTCTTCTAAAGTTGTAATAGTGCATTCTATCATTGCATCTGATATATCTTACCTAAAATGTGTTCTCCCAGCAGCGTTGAAATTCTTTTTAGTTCCTCCAAGTAATTGTAGCAGCACTCCTTTTTTAATGTCCAAATTTTCATAAACAGATGGCGCAATAGCTCTCGCAAGGCGCTCATAACAATCCGGCTGCGATGATAGCGCCTTGAATAGTTCCACGCGTTCTGGGGGGAAATGGTGTTCTTTGCTGAAAATAAATATATCTATGAATGTAGATAGCATACTAGCTTTTGCCGGTGGTTTCGCTCACGTGCTCATGTGAGTTACACCAGCCGTGGTCACGAGTAATAACAACGCACTTACCCCTCCTCAGTCTCGAGCAGGCGGTCGCTGTGCACCTTCCCGTAGTGCAGCGCGTCCACGTGCGTGCGGTGCAGCGCGCGCAGCGTGGCCCTGTGCGGGTGCGTGGCGGCAGATGCGGCGCGGAACACGCCCGTCACGCTCACGCGCTCGCCCGCACCCACCCCATCTACTAGAGCTCCGTGCGCCATCACGCTCACTGTGGCCGGTGTGCGACCGGCTGGCATGTCGTCTGAGGACGAGGCAATAACCGTAATCAGCCATTTTATCATTCACTGCTGCTGGACACTGGCCAACTCGTGTATACATAACCTCAAAACGGCAAGTTGGCCAAGCAAATTGGCGAGTCTTTTAGAGGTAGTGTAATTCCTCAGTTGTTATCCCTTAGTCGCCTTTTACGACAACCACGAGAAGGGATTGGGTGGTACTATTCTAAAGCTACACGACATCACACGGCCTCCAAACAAGGAAATGTTAAGGCTCATTTACACAAGGAGAGTTTCTCGAACAGGAATGACAATCAGTCAAGAATATGCTTGCTTAGTAATCAACTGTAATCATCGAGATTTTATCGTCCAGTTGCAGGAGAGAATTGTATACAATATTCTCGTCCAAACTGCTTGAGAAACTTTGTGAGTCTTTATTGTGAAAATCTTTATACATTATTTAGTACCAATTTGAGGGACACTGTATACAGAACGGCATAGTGTTTTGTACAATCAGTTATTTTATAGTAAAACGTAACTATGAGCCTGTACTATCAGGAACACATCCTACTGTTGTAATGTCATCATGTCACTGTTGTAATCAACTATAGGACGAGAAATATAATTATTATTGGGAGACAATCGTTAACTGACAACAACCCTATACATGCAATAAAATGTTTAGTAAAACAACACTAATTGCACAGAACATTACACAACACATTTCTAAAGTAGTGATCCCAATATGATGTGGAGGACCATATTCTAGTCAGACAAACCTCCAAACACAACACACATGTATATTAGAGGATGAAAATATGTTGAAAATAACAAAAACTCAAAAAATTGTAGTGGCTTTGTCTTACCCGGTGCCTCCTGCAGTTTAACCAGCTGCTTATCGTTAAAGTGCGACCTGTTATGTATCAGCTGGAAGCAATGTGCAGTGTTGCATTGACTGCAGTGCACTGGCTCCGGTACTCGGCCGCGAACTAGTTCGGCTACTGTCGCCGCGCCGCAAACTGTGCAACGGAAATACGCTTCCCGCATCTCCGGCACGATGTTGGATGTACGGATCACCATGCCGGAGATTGTTACTAGCTGGTCGATGTCTGGGGAACAAATAGTAGCTTTAGAAAAGTAGCTTGACCTAGGCCATAACATACAGTAAGAGAGTTGTGGGCATATGGAATAAGTTACCACAAGAAATCATTTTGGCCATACAGTAGCAGAGTTGTGGACATATGGAATAAGTCACCACAAGAAATCATTAAATTGCCAAGTTTATACTTGGCAATTTAATGATTTCTTGTGGTGGTCGATGTATGGGGAACAAATAGTGGTTTTAGAGAGGTAGAAAACGTCATATAAATTGTAGACTTTTGGAGCTGAAATATGCTTCCTGCATCTCCAGTTCAATTTCTGACGCGATGCTGAATGTACATGTCAGAGATTGTTAGTAGTTGGTCAATGTCTGGGAAACAAATAGTGGTCTTGGTCATGCTAATGTAGCTTCATCTAAATATGCTTCCTGCATCACCGACATAATGCTGGATGTACGGATCAC
This sequence comes from Sesia apiformis, assembly GCA_914767545.1. Classification (NCBI taxonomy): domain Eukaryota; kingdom Metazoa; phylum Arthropoda; class Insecta; order Lepidoptera; family Sesiidae; genus Sesia; species Sesia apiformis. The sequence continues at coordinate 4,480,044 of OU611964.1, forward strand.
TATGCCAAAGATTGTGTGGCGTCGAGAGCCGACCTCTTTGGTCGAGCTCCTAATTTGATTTATTTAATACTTTTAAATGTGTTCTTTTTATAAACTTTGCTTTTGTTTATTTTGATGTAGCTTGTCAACAATTTTTCTTTTATATATACTCATGTCACCAGGCTAAAAGGAAGTTCCTATCATATTAATTTACAATGTTTTAATTTTAATGTATGTAATTTTATCAAGCTTTTTCCCAACGCTACAAACGTTGTACTGTACGTTGGTTAAATAAATATTCACATTCCGAAGATCCTAGTTTCTACTCAAGGTAGCTCAGTAAACACACGCACAAATCATTGGAGAGCATTCCTCCAAATTGGTGACCCCGACGTGATGATGAGCAGCAGGAGAGCTTCCTCCTAATTGAGAGTTTCCTCCGACAGGAGAGCTTCCTCTAACTGGAGAGCTTTCTCCAAATTGGTGACTCGTGAAGGATGTGAGCAGTTGAGAGGAATTGGAAGGATCACTACTACGGAATATCTGGGAATTTTTTTTTTATTCTCTAGCGCTCTACCAAGGTATCGAATTTAAATACATTTCGTGACTGCAAATTATTGCAAGAATCATCCGGATGAAGATTTAGCCGCATTTTCACATGGATTCATAATTAATAACAATATACTTTTTCTTTCTTTTGGTGTGTGATTGTGTTTTGTCATTTACTTTTTTACATAAAACTTTTTTTTTTTTTTTTACAAGACATTAATTAAGATTATTTTTTTTTTTTTTTTTATTAGATGTTTTTACGGTGCCACACCACCACGCGTAATTATGAGCGAAAGCTAGGCTGAATTCGCAGAAGTGCCAGGCGGCAGGGCAATGGCGAACCGCCGAACTCCATCACTCATTATCTTAACGATTTAGTAGCAGCTAATGTTTCAAAAATTAAAATTTTTGATTTAGTTGCATTAAATTTGAATCTGGGTTTGAAACGCGATTTTAAGTGGAATTTCGTTGTAGCCGACATTGAGTCTAGTACATATTATTGGCACGAATGTGACCATGGTGATATACCAACTGGTCGAGTTCGTCCTTTTCTTACAGCTCTTTTTCGTCGAGCGGCGTCTAAGCTGATAGGGAGACTTCGTGACGGGAAGACAGGTCTGTCATCCCTCGCGGAACTCCAGCCTGCTACCCAACCTAGCGTTAAGGTTGTAGCTTTTCCAGTTTCACAGTACGCTGCGTCGCTACAGAATTTTTCCACCATTACGCGCCCTCATTCGCAATTCAGGAGCCGAAGCATACTACCAAGCACGTGCGGCCCAATCAATTCAACTTTCATTCATTAGTCAATTTACTACGGACATAGTTCATATTAAAGTTGTTGACAATGTTGTTGCAGGCCCCTTTCTCGTGCAGAGGCAATTTTCCTTGAAGAGGAGTTGGCGCATGCTCGAGTTAATTCTTCATTGAAGTTAGAGGATGTTTTATTCCTGGCACGAATGTGACTATGGTGATACACCAACTAGTCGAGTTCGTCCTTTTTTCGTCGAGCTGCGTTTTTAACAATGTCATAATCTCAGCCACCCTAGCGCGCGAGCTTCCGTTCGTTTGGTGACTGAGAGGTTTATGTGGCCTATCGTTAATGCTGATTGTCATAAACGCTCGCGATCTTGTGTAGTAAGGTGACATTAAAGCTTTCTTTTTCTGCCGAGGTTCTATATGACGAATCACTTCGTTTACCCGGAGAATTTCAGCTCCAGATATTTTGAGGAACCCTAGTTATGTAGTAGATTTTGTTACCGATTCAAGAAGCCATTTGGATGCATTGTGTCCAGTTTCTGCTTCGCGTCATACGCGTCCGTCAATTACTTAGCGACGGCATCGCATGTATGGTTGAGGGACGACACCGTTCGTCGTCCGCCGTTTTCATGTTCTGATGGCTGAATTGCCGCCATCGCTTTCGCCTTCGCCCTTGCCCGCTCCTACAGTAACTAAATCCGGTAGAAAGGTACGATTAGGGACATTTTGGATTTATAGTAAAATTTTTTAACGTATATCCTTAGTCCTTCGAGGGGTTTTCCTTCTGCGTAGGGGGGTGATGTGGCGTCGAGAGCCGACCTCTTTGGTCGAGCTCCTAATTTGATTTATTTAATACTTTTAAATGTGTTCTTTTTATAAACTTTGCTTTTGTTTATTTTGATGTAGCTTGTCAACAATTTTTCTTTTATATATACTCATGTCACCAGGCTAAAAGGAAGTTCCTATCATATTAATTTACAATGTTTTAATTTTAATGTATGTAATTTTATCAAGCTTTTTCCCAACGCTACAAACGTTGTACTGTACGTTGGTTAAATAAATATTCACATTCCGAAGATCCTAGTTTCTACTCAAGGTAGCTCAGTAAACACACGCACAAATCATTGGAGAGCATTCCTCCAAAATTGTTAATAGCTTCAAGATGGCCTCAACAAAAATATAATATTAGGAAGGTGTCACACACATTATAATAATAGAAATTCTCTCAAAACCATGCTATGCTTTTGTACTATGCTAAATTTGACATTGACGGTTTTGACATTCTAATCAAACCTCATCTATAACATTAATCAGTGAAACCATACCTTCAGGATTAAGATCCCTCATGTGCCGTTGGGGTGCGTTGTAAGGCCGCACTTGGATCTGATGCTCCAACACGGCAGCTGGATACTTATCGAAAAACAATTCGTTCACAGCCGCATCAAAAGCTGGTACTACCTACAAATTGTTTAAAATTCAATATTTGGAGCATTCACAATAAATTTATAAAATTTTGATAAGAATTTAACATAATAATATTTATTTTATTTAAATACTTTATTGTACCACACATATATACAAGTACACATTATAGTACATTATGATACAAGTGTGCTAAGTTGGTCATTACAGTGGAGGTGGAATTGCAGTCCGAGCCGAAGGCGAGGACGTAATGGGGCCGAGAGTGTAATGATCAATGCTCACGCGTTTCAACACACTTGCGAGGAAAAATAAATAAAATTTCATTGTTACATTTTTCAAAATAATCGTAAAACACTGCTATGAATTAACAATTATCTGTGAAAAATGGCGACAGAGATTTTGTTTTTACGCGCGCCGTAGTTTTGTTTTATGTTATGCGCGCGCAGGTGGAAATAGAGGCACTGACGAACCCGCCAAACAGCCAAATATTAAAAATATAATAAACTGAATATTTATGTATTTATAACAAAATATAATGTTAATTTGTTGATAAAAATAAATAATTTGATAAAATGAAATGATTATTTAATATATTTTAACTAAAACAGTTTATTTATTTGCAAAATGTTTACTATTTTTTAAGACATCAAAACATTTTGCTGTGCTTTAAAAATCGTAATGTAAAAAAAACTAGTGCGGTAATGTAAAGTAAAAAGCACGAGTGTTTTATATACTGCATTATGACCCTAAAAACGCTGCAATAGGGGCCACTTTACGAGCAAGTGTGTTGAAAAACTGTTACAAAAGAGAATGGTACAAAGGAGATTTCTATAGGCAAACCTTGGAAAGCTGTAAATTATATACAATGAAAAAAATTATATACTTAATATAATCAATTCAAATTCAAATAATTTCTTTGTCGAATATGGGTACAGAAATAGTTGTCAATAACAATAGGCCGCCATATTCCACCTCTAATGTAGGGCATGCAAATTTAAGCAATAAATACAATTAAAAAAATACAATTCATGTCATCTTTAAAAACGTAATAATCAATAAAGATATAATAAAAATGTCAAAAAAAAGTAATCTTAGTCAAAGAAGGATCTCAAAGAATCAATTTAATGTTACCTGCCCATCACTAAATAACTATTATAACATCTATTAGCTATGTCACACAATTGTCTTCAGCGGAATAGTATGATATGTCAGCCAAAACATTTTATAGTGGTTATTTAAAACAGGCATTTGTAACTGCCAACACAATATTCCTCGGCAGCTTATTATAAATTTGCGGTCCCCATACCAAACACGAGGTGTGTTTTTAGAAAAGCTGTCCTACAAGACATTGCACATAATTTGTTACAGTTACGTTTCCTTTTGAATGTAATAATAAACTTATCGGGATTACTTCGAATACAAATTTTTATCCCATAAATATAAAGTGATGGCAGAATCAAGATTCTTTTTTTAAATTCGGTCTACAGTTATCCCGATAATACAGATTACACATTGCTCTTTATACATTTTTTTTGTGATATGAATACATTCTGCTTGTAAGTCGATATTCCCCAAAACATAACACCGTAGCGCAATATGGATGACACTTATGCATGATAGGCAGTTAGTTATAACTTATAACAGTACTTTAGTTTGCTATTTTTGACAGTTTATACAGAGAGTATGAAAATTGATTAAGTTTAGTACAGGTCTTGCACGAAAACATTGACTAATTAATAAGGACGCTTTGCTATTAATAAGGACTAGAATTGAATAGTTTTAGATAAATTGGCGTGTTTCTATCTGTAGACGACAGTATAGGAGGTGTTTCTTGATATTTCTTATAGCAGAGATGAGTCATGTTCCAGGGTGTATTGTATATCATATACAGATCTTGCACAAAAACATTGGCCATCGGGAATATTCGGATATCTTCAGCAAACATCGAATTTATAAATGTATAGAGCTACTAATAATAATAAATGAATTCGCGTTAATAATGCGATAATTCGCAGCTTAGGCTATCAAACTCTGGAACACTCTTCCCACTAACATTAGGAAAGATCATTCAAAATTTTCGTTTAAAAAGTTGTTTCGGCGATATTATCTATCTATGCAACAGAGTTGATAAATATAGTTACTTAGATTTTTATTTCCTGAAACAACCTCCCCTCGTATAATTTGTTATAATTTATGTATAGTATAATTTATTGTTGTATGTGTTTATATGGGTACATATGTATATACCATAAGTATATATTTTTATCAATATTTATATATGTATATTATGTATTATTGTAAATAGGTATTATATGTGTATTGTATTATATGTACTGTTACTAGTCATGTTTAATGATTGCACCACCCTTCATATTTCTGTTTAACCAAAGGTTGATTGGCAGAAAATGCCACTAGGCATTAAGTCCGCCCTTTGTACAATGTTCGTTTGTGCACTAAAGTTTAAATAAATAAAAAAACGATTAAGCTTCCTCGTGGGTTAATAACGTAATTAAAATTATTAATGGTCATAGTACTTAGAGGATATTTTTCCAGGTTTATTTTATTTATTGAAACTTTGTTGCACAGTCATTTATATGAACAACAGGCGGACATAATGTCATAAGGCATTCTGTACCAGTCAGCCACCAGATTGTACAGAATCGCATGGGCAGTTTTGAATTAGAAAACAGACAAAGAAAATAACCATACAGGCACATCTAACATTAACTGGGTTCTGACTAAAGAAAACATACCTCTTGTGGGTAAGAGACAAGTTGACGGTGGAGTTTAGCATCAAATACTTTGACGTGTTCACAATCCACATCCAAGAATGGCTCTTCCAATGTGTGAATCTGGAAAAAATATTTATTATTAAAGCATTGTCCAAACAAGTGTTAATTACAACCTTTATTGCATTCATAAATAAGTTATTACGGTGACTTTAATATTAATATTCCATGGTCTAACTTAGTTTCTCAAGGTAGTGTATATTCAGTTCTAATCCAATTTGTCAAAAATGTAAACAAACATGAGTGTACTAATGTGCTGAATACTCATACTAATGTGACTAGGGTGACAAATGGCTAGGTTGTGATTGTTTTGATTACACTGACCTCCTCCAGCTTTTGTTCGTAGAGCGGCTCGTTGATAACGGCGGTCGGCTCGACGAACCTCTGTATGAACTTGACGAACTTATCGCGGCACTCCGCGATCGCCACGTCTGTACCCCACACCACTAGTTGCGGCTCGTCTGACGGAGTGTGGGTTACACCATCTTCTTCCTGTACCAATGACAACTGATTAATCCTTGTCTGCTGCCCGAAAGGTCGCGGGTTCGAGTCTCGGATGGACATTCATTTGTTTAGAGATATACAGGTATTTGTTTGGATCTGAGTGGACTATGTATACGTCTCTGACGACGCAGAGTCCTCGTGTGGGCCAATGAGTGTGACATTATTTAAAACTTATTAACACAAGTTTGACGGCAAGTTAAGCTTATTAGCGGAGCAATGGGACTCCGATCTTGGAGGCTTTGGATACGACTGCATGCAGTCAGGTAGACAGGTCACGATCAAGGACAGTCTGGTCGATTACAGCTCATTCTAGGAACGCTGTTTGACGATTGTTCTACAGCTCTGGAAGTTTAGTGCCTGTTGCTATTGCGTTCATGAAAATGGCTGCCACTTTGAACATTTATTTAAATAAATATTGTATCATACATTATTTGAAACACATTCTTGTTCTTTTTATTTTAAGACACAAGGTTACTTAGCAAGATTTATTACTTACAAGTTACAACCTAACTTTCAGTTAGCGCAATAATAAAACTTATGATTTTATCAAGGAAAATAAATGGGTTTGATTACCGATTTGTACGAGTTTTTCGGAAATCTTCAAATACAATCTTTAAAATTAGTTTTTAATAACTCTAAAATAGATGTAATGTTTCGATAGAACAAATTTCTCCATTTCTATTAGTTCCAGACTTTTCCATACTGACCCATCTCAATCTCAAAAGAGCCTGTATTCTGTGCGTAAGGTGTTAAAAATTACAGATGTTATGGGGATCCATAACAGTAATAGATACTTTCGGATATTAAAAATAAAAAAAATATTCGATACCGTATCTGAAACAAAAGTTTCTGCTGTTATTACAAATAATTTTGTTTTGATGATAGCAGTAAATGTAATTGTTAATTAATTCCTTGAAGGTAAAGTTGCAATTCGGTTTTACTTTCGTTTGCTTTCAGTGATACATTTCTTAAAAAAAGTTCATTATAAACATATCCGTAACCAAAACCGTATCCGAAATAATTTCATATCCGTATCTATAACCGAAACCGGTAAACGAGTATAAATATATGCGTTTCCACATCCGGTTCCGAAATATCATATGTTAACAACCTTATTAAAACTGTATCTATAACTATAGACAATAGACATGCGTCTAACTATAAAAGGAGTATGAAAAGACTAAAAAGAGGATAAATATAGATAATCTTTGCAACTAATAAACTTTTTAGACAATTTTCAATTTCAATGTCATTAATATGAATTATGTTAAATATTCAAAATTAATCATAAATAAAAATATTATTTTGTAACTATGTAAAAACTCTAAAAAATGTCTCAAACAAATAATGAAAGGTCGGTGAACTACTACACTACAAAAAGATTCAAGTCGCATAGTAGTTTAGGAAAAACATCTTCGATACGGAGTACTTGCAGAATCTGTCTCTCGAATATTTTTGACCCTGCTTGTCTGACGTGCGGTCATACATTTTGTGAGAAGTGCCTCGAACAGTACTGGCATACAAGAGAAGAACCTGACTTCATAGTTTGTCCACTGTGCCGTAATTGTGCATTTGATGTCGCATTTGCTAAGGTAGCTTTTTTATTTTGAGTTGATATTTGAGTATACTCTATAGAGGTGAGCGAATACCCCTGCAAATGATAGCTGCTTTTAGCATATCACTACAGCACTGTTTAATAAAGATTAGAGTTTCCTCGAGTTGAGATTGTATAGTATGGGATGCAGTTTATTAAAATGTTCCGAGGACTTAAAAGTTGCTGGTAGTAGCTGGATAACAAGAGTGTAAGATTTCTTATCCAGCGACAACCCTAGAGAGAGACATATCCAACAATGGAGAGACAGACTGATGGTATGGTATACGGATACTAAACCCCTTAGTCCTTTTAAGTCCTTGACCTGATCATAAAGCCGGAATGCAAACATCATTCAAAATGCCAAATAAAAAGACAAAGTCACTGTCTTCGAAATGCACCACATCACTCAGATCTGTTAATTCTGTGTAATTATATTACTAGTTTCTACTAAACTTATCTCTATCGTATGGTTGCCTGGAAGAGATCGCTTAAGCGATAAGGCCGCTTATTGTATAATTTTTTTCATTGTTGTGTTAAATACCTAAGTATATTTAGCAATTAAACAACTTTGAACGGTTTAAATCGCGTATATTTAACATTATTTATATCCCGACGTTTCGAACCTAAGTAGTATATTGTTTTGTTTATTTTTATACAATAGAGAGCATTATTATTATTAATTCTGCACGACTTATTATTTATTTATTTCTATGATGAGACCGCTTTTTTAATCTCTTTTGTTTTTGTGTGCAGCACATATCCAGCTATTCTTAGTTATGAAAGTGCCTGTCACAAACACAATTTTAAATTTTATTAGCTTCTAAATAAAATATTGAATTTATGTTCGCAGAAAGCAGATGTATCATCAAGAGAAGAGTTCCGCAAGACATTCACTACAAGCAGTATAGAAAACATAAATAATGTAGACATGAACAATGTGACACTGTTTTGCCTCAAAATGAGCATCCTTATGCCTGTACTTTATTATTTTGTGAAATGGTTGCAGCCTTCATTTGTAAATTTATTAACAATTTTGAGGTTAGAATTGAAATGGTTTTAAAACAAAAATACCAACCCAAGGTAATGTTTAAACAGTCCAGTTTAGTGACATTGAATAAAATTGGAAAACATAAATTAATAATGACTTTCTTTTACTGTCCACATAGAGTGAACATCTTTATAATTGGCAAGAAATCATAATGCGTGTCATTTTAAGTAATTTTAAGAGGTGATATTTTAAGTCAATGATCTGAGTTATAAGTCTGCTTAGACGGTGGGACAGGGTGGGGCGCTTGCCATAAACAGGGTGGGGCCATACATAGGAAAGAATAAGTAACAGATTTTCTGCATTATACAATCTCTATTAAAAATTATATGAAAATTACTTTGCAGCTCCCTGGATGAAATCTTAACTACACCCTTGTGCTTAGTGTACCTTACCCTTATCGGTGTGGGGGCAGGCACAGTGGGCCCGATATGGTTAGTCCTCAAATCTGCCCTTTGTCGTGCTGGAGTCATGGTACCCCTCATCACGGAGCGTGGGGTGCTCAGTGAGCTTGGTGTGCCATAATTAAGAGGAGAACTCATGTCTATGTCTGTACCTGAAAATTTGTTTGGCATTTGATTATAACAAATAGTTTGATATGACACATCTCCTTTCAATCTTCTTACAATCCATTTATACCACAGTACTGATCACAGGGTTCCCTTTCAATATTAATCCAACAAACCAATTTGGCTGCCCAGTGACCACTTCTTAAAATATCTTCTTTTGGATAGGATCACTTCTATATTTGACCACTTCCTCTAATACATGGGATGACTAGGTAAATTTTGAGATACTCACAGAAAGAGAACTCATTTGAGTTGTACCGTTTATTTAGCTCCATGCGACTTCTTTCTCTTTCCAAAAGTGAAGTTTGGACTCTGTGGCATTCTTTTAGACAGCCCTGAGTATGGTCGGAATGCTTTTATGGCAGCTGCTGAGGACCTCAGTAAAGAAGAGTATTGCTAGTGCTTTAAATCTTAGTTTAGACGAATGAATCACTGTACAGAGTCCAATGGAGAGTATTCTGACAAGTTGTAATAAAAATTTGTGTTGACATTAAAATTTATACATTATTTATACTAAATATTTTTTTTGTATCGCAAAATTTACCTAGTTACCCACATATGTCCACTGCTTGTACAGTGTGCAAACACAAATGAAAATGGAGTTTATTCCGTATATATATAAAGCTCGATTACCACTCACTGACTGACTGACTCACTGACATAATTGTTCTCCCGGTTCCCCCCCGGTGGGTGAGAAACTTTGAATTAGAAAGTAAACTTTCGGGGTCGGTGAGCACCAGAAAAATCCGACTTCTTCGAGTTGACCATACCTGATGAAAAATTAGAACGGCCAGACCCAACGGTAACAGCTGCGCGGGGGGTGCTCGACCGAATGTCACAGGGAACTGCCGGCAGATGTCAGAGCGCGTCGCGAAAATTTGAATTTCGAACGTCCAGCGTCGCCTCCATACAAAATTAAATCGCTCGTATTTTTGAAACGGTAAGAGGTAAGTCGGGGGTGCTCGACCAAATGTCATTCGGGAAGGGGTGAGCTTTTTCGTGGGTGCAATTTTTTTTCAAAATGGCCGATTCAAGATGGCGGCCGATTTTCAAGTTGGTCCGAGGGGGGTGGAAATAGGCACCAGGGGGGTCGGGGGGGCCCTGATTGAGAATTTCGGGTCGGTTTTTTAATCCCGCCCTTTCCAAGATGGCGGCCGTCAATTGAAATTTCAAATTTCGATCGGCCGTAACTCCCGCGAGGCCGGAGGCCGAGCGGCGCGGGCGAGGCCGCAGGCCGAGCTCGCCCGGGACTTGCACCGGGAGCGGGCCCGTCCTCGTCCGGTGGACCTTCAGCTCGACGGTCGACGGCCTGCCTGAACGGTGAGAGATAGTCACGTGGTGCTCGACCGAATGTCATAGAGAACCGCCGGCAGTCTGACGAGAGCGCGATGAAAATTCAAAATGGCGAATTCAAGATGGCCGCCATACAAATTTATTTCGACCGTCGCTCCCGAACGGTCGGAGATATCGGATCGGGGCTCGAACTAATGTGGTGGGGCGAGTCGATGTCCTTCCACTGGACCAATTTTTTTTTCCAAGATGGCGAATCCAAGATGGCGGCCATTTTTAAAATTCCTCCGATCGGGATGAAATTTAATACCCGGGGAGTTCAGGGGACCCCGATTCGGGATTTTGGAACATTTTTTTAATTCCGCCATTTTTCAAGATGGCTGCCATACAAAGTGGAAATTTCGATTTTGGGGTCCGAGGGCATTTCCGAGGCGGTAGCTCGAATCGGGCGAGGGACGCGAGGTGGAATTTCCCCTCGTTGGAAACTCTGGTCTATGGGGAAATTAGGCGGAAAAAAAAATCCAAGATGGCGGACACAAAATGGCGGAAATTTAAAAAAAACTTTGGGAAATTTAGAAATTTCTGAGCGAATGTGTTTCGAGGTGGAAAATCGAGGAGGAAATTTGAGGATTTAGGGTAGGTGCCGAAATTTTCCAAGATGGCCGCCATACGAAATTCTCTCAGCGACGGCTCCGAAACGGTTAGAGATATCGGGTTGGTGCTCAAACTAATATCATTTATCATGACGATTTCATTCTACTGAGGGGAAATTTTTTTTTTAAGATGGCGAATCCAAGATGGCGGCCTTTTTCCAAAATCATCCGATTTGGATAAAAATCGATATCTGGGGGGTTTAGGAGATCCTGGCTAAGAATTTGGAATTATTATTTATTTTCCATCATTTTTGAAGGTGGCGGCTATACAGCGAGGCCGCAGGCCGAGCTCCGCGTAGGGCGAAGCCCGGAGCGTTCGAATTCGATCACCGTGTAACTTACGCGAGGCCGAAGGCCGAGCTGCGTCTGACGAGGCCGCAGGCCGAGATCCGCGTAGGGCGAAGCCCGGAGCGACCGGACTACGGCACCACCAGCCGCCGCGCACGATGTGTAACTTACGCGAGGCCGTAGGCCGAGCTGCGTCTAACGAGGCCGCAGGCCGAGATCCGCGTAGAGCGAAGCTCGGAGCGACCGGACTACCGCACCACCAGCCGCGTACTCTGTGTAACGCGAGGCCGAAGGCCGAGCTGCGTCTAACGAGGCCGCAGGCCGAGATCCGCGTAGGGCGAAGCCCGGAGCGACCGGACTACCGCACCACCAAAATTTCAAGTTGTCCGATCTGGATGAAAATTGATATCTGGGGGGTTCAGGGGAGCCTGATTAAGGATTTATGGTTATTTCCAAGATGGCCGCCAAGCAAAATTCTTCGGAAGACATCTCCGAAACGGGTAGACATATCGGATTGGTGCTCAAACTAATATTGTTTATCATGACGATGTCTTTATATTGAGGTAAAATTTTTTTTCAAGATGGCGATTCCAAGATGGCGGCCATTTTTCGAATTCATCCGATCCGGATGAAAATTGATATCTGGGGGGTTCGGGGGAGGCTGATTAGGGATTTGGAATTCTTATGCAGGTCCCTCACAACATCAACTACAGCGATCTCTCTCAGTGTGTAACTTAAGCGAGGCCGCAGGCCGAGCTCCGCGCAGGGCGAAGCCCGGAGCGTCCCCCCCCATTAGGGGGAGGCCGGCGCCCGGGCGGCGCCGCCGAAACCTAGTTTGTAGTTATAAAAATGAAAGGTTCAATTAATAATATGAAGTGTTCAAATCCAGAATGGTTTTCCCTAGAAGTGGTCTTTACAGGAAGTGGTGAAATTCAGAAGTGATCTTACTCAAAAGAAGACATTTTAAGAAGTGGTCCACTGACCACTAACTTTGTATTGATTTGGTGGTCACTACCACCAAATCATTATAAAATGATAAAGTCAACGGACTTTATCATTTTGATGGAATGGTGATAGTTCAGGGTAACTAGTCTCTACTCTCATTTGTGAGATTGTGAGTTCAAATCATTGGCTCGTACCACTAAGTTTCAACGGAAGTACACACATGTTGCAGAATTAAAGAACTGGAGCATATGTATTCACCATTCAGCAATAGGCCTGCATGGTAGTTGTGGCCCGACACCATATAGTAATTTGCTAAAGGAGGCCTGAGCTCTCTAGTGGGAGGCTCAAAAGGCTGACATCATCTTCATCACAGTAGTTAACTGTAGTTAAAATTTATGTTTTATGATTTAATTATTTAATAACTACAGAAAAAAATAAACACATATTAAAAAGTATATGGTTTGGGAATATCAAAGGTTCTATACATCTACATATGACAAAGATATAAATACTACACTACTGGATTAGTGATGTCGTTAACACAGTAGCATGTTCCTTTCCAACTTGAAAGTCCTATAACTCGTATATTTTATAGCCATTTTGATTTTATTTCATATAATGATTTCAGTTATATAATTAGGTATTTAAAAACAAACAGCCTTCTTACAAAAAAGTGAGAAAAGGACATTGGAGGGACACTAGAATATAAATAATCATGATTTGAAGGACACTAGAATGATAAATAATTATGATAGATAATAATCACAATTTTTATTGATATGCATTGCATTGAGGACCAAAAAGTAGTAGTGTTGTAACAAATAGTGAGTCTATCAAGAAACAAAGAGGAGTTGCTTACCAATAGGACTGTATGCCAAGGCAAGAGCTGGTGATGAAGCAGGTGGTTGAGCACTGGGTGTGCGAGGAGTCCTAGGTGTACGGGGAGTTCTACCGCTAGGTGATCCATCTTTAAAAATATATTTAACCATAAATATATATATATTACTATAGTTATATGTAGTATTTATTATCCAAATTCATATTTATAATTACATTACTTAACATGAGTATGTACACTAACCACATTATTACCTCAGTCACAACACTCTTTCTCAAAGATGTCTGGAAAGCTGGTTCCAGACACATTTATATGTAGAAATATTTCTACAATTTTTTTTCGAAATATTTGTACCTACTCTAAACTATTTGCCAAGAGCAGCCGCAATTATTTTGTAAATTTGCATTGCAAATATTTTGCAAATACAGTAATCCCCCCTATAACACGGTACTCTTATAACGCATTTTCATATTACGCGATTTCAATCCCCCCCCCCCCCCCCCGTATAACACGGGCATTCCCCCATATAACGCGGGGATTTCCCACATTATATTTCTGTATGTACTGTGAAATTTATAATGATAGTGTAATTTATTTGAAATTAACTGTTTTTTTTAGTTCATATGCATAAATTTTTTATTTAAAATGTTCTTAGTTTAGTTTAATTTTAATAAAACGTACATATTTCGTTCATAATATAGTTTTTTCTTAATATTCGATTTAAACCCCCTTTAGCGAGAAAAGTTAAACGTTGAATAATTTATACGTAATGCGTTATACGGGGTCGTAAAAACGCGTTATACTTGAATACTCCCACAACACGTTTTCCTATAACGCGGAACCAATCTACCGTGATTACTGTATGTATTATTTTGCAAATATTTGTGGATCAGTTTTCACAAAGACATAATGGAATAATGGAAGACCATTTGGTTGACACTAGCATTGTAATATTTATGTTCCTTTAAGTATATATTTCATCTGCTCTGCCAGTCAAAATCCAAAGCTCCGAAAAAATTAGGACTCCAAAGATTTGGTTATCCTTGTAATAGTTCAATAAATTCCAATGCAACCTCACTCATCCACTCCATTATATACATAGAAACAAAACAACTATAATAACAAAATAGCTGCTTGACCTTCTAAATAGTGTCAAACAGCTTGACACTTGCAGGGGCAAGTGTGTGGGAGCCATCTCAAATATTTGCAGTTTGCGCCCTTTGATGTATGCTAACATAGCAAAATAGTGATTGCAATTATTTTTTTATAGGGAAATAGACAGACAAGTAAGCGGTACCACATGATGGTAAGTGTTACTGCCACCCATAGACACCAGCAACAGCAGGGGGTATGAGGGTACCTACCTTGCAAAATCCTATTCATGAAAAACCCCATATCAAGGTGTAATGGAAAGACCTCTTGAAGCAGTTCATTCCGCAGACTATGGGTTCGCAGTATAAAATCATTTTCGAACCGAACAGTAGGTACGCGACACCTCCGTGTTGAGGAAATGCGGATGGAACACGCTTCTGAGACAGGAGGTGTGATTGTAGAAACCTAAGGTGGGAATTATATTGAACAATTCTTCAGAGCATTTCACAAATACAAAATATTTGTACTGGTATTTGCAAAGTACCTCCTACACAGTATTTGTACAAATACTGTACACATGTCTAGGACCGGCAGAAGAAATTGTAATAAAGCAATGACTGCCTGGTTGTATTTCTTCTTATGCTATGACCACACTTTATGTATTTCTTCGGGAAATGTGACGAACATTTTGGGCATACTTACAGCGTCAGCGCGAACCTTAGGCGAAGCGGACATTGTGGCCGTAGCATTATAACATTGTTCCTTATTTTTATCTATGTATCTATCTAAAGTATATTCGCTTAGAAGACGAATAAATTACAATGGATATGAATAAAAGAATAAGTATTTCTGATCTTATAAATAAAGTACTTACCTTTTGAAGGTGTGCCGGTAGACCGTTGTGGAGTTTCAGGAACAACAAGTTGTTGTGACGACCTGGTCCTTCTTGAAGGAGTCGCCGTTTCCGATGATGCACGTGATGACGGACGTTTGGATGGAGTCGACATTGTTGGTTTGTACACTTATAAAAAAATTAAAAACAATAAAACACTGTAGTTTCACTAAAAACAAACATACGAGTGAAAGCGTAGTGAGGTCATTTTACCGCGAAAGAAGATGTCAAAATGGCAGTTGACAGTGGTAGAGGTGATCACAGTTATTTTGTGTATCGTAGATAAATCGGTTTCGTGTTGAAAGTGTTTCGTTATAAGTTGGGTAAAACCTTTTACCACCACCATTGATGGTCAAATGCTAAAAATTTATCATCTTGTAGGTGTACTGAGCTTACAACGATATTTATTTTGTTTCCAAATAGATATTTTATATAACTATAATAGCGTAATTTTCGTAAGTTTCCGGTTAATCATAGTTCAATGACTCCTAGTGCTGTCAAGTTGTCAATTTTCCACAGACAAAAGAGTTTACCTTTTTTATTCATTGATCGTTCATTCACCGCTGATGTTTTCGTGGTTTTGTGAATAAATAAATACAATACAAACAATTAAATGAGACACGTTATTCGAAGTAATTGCTATGATCAGCAGTATTTATTTACTGCAATAAAATCGTAAGATCCTATTTTGTATCTGAAACATAAATCATTTGTTATCCTATCTTTAGTAGTCTACCTGCATTCGTCGGGCATATTTTCCAATAATTATTCTGTCGCAACAAACAAGATTTATATTTTTAGTTATCCGTAGTGTAAAAAAACAGTTTTGATGTGTATTACTCCTGTTTGCTTGTGAATAGACTGTGCGCTACATGATCCAGGATATTTTTGGTGAGTATCTGTAGGTATAAGCAGATAATAGGTAATGATTCATTTTATTTTATGCACTCCATTGTAGGGATGCACACAATACATACTCTAAACCTGTGCTTACAATGTGAGTATAAAAATGTAGAACTTTAGAAATCTGCTATCAGATTTTTACTTCATAAATATTTGAAAAACTGTGTGCAACAAAGATATCTAGAAATTACTCCAATAAGTATTTACAGTCAATTTTTAGTCCCACATATTTCGTAAATAAAATTAACAAAACCTTTTACAATATTTGTGCTTGTTACTTATCTTTAACTACAAAAAAAAAATATTGAAGAAAATTTTATACAGGTACCTACTTTATATCCAAAAATTTTAAAAATATCCATAATCTGTCTAAATGAAAACTTTCATGGTTTATGTACCAACAGCTCATATTCTGTAATTAATTAGAAGTAGGAAAAAATAAAACGAAATATTTAATGAACATACTAACAACTATAAAGAAGATTTTTCATTATTTAAAGTGATACAATGCAAAGCTATCCAATTCAGACCTGATCTACCCACTGAATTTTTTAACTAATATCTATTTAAAATGAGCACTTTATGCAAGTACAAGTACATGCAAGTACTTTTTACAATTACAAGACCCTTCAATTCCACAAAGCATCCATTTAAATATGTAGACATTGGTTAAAAAAGTTCAGTGTCAGATTAATGTAAAAGCTTAGGTAGATTTGTTTTACATAAAATTAGTGGTTAGGTACATAAATCTAAAATAAAAATAGGAAACAAGTTCAAAGTCATTATATTTAGTTTCCATTCATTTACATTCATTGCATTTATGTTTACATTCATTTATATTTTAGAATCTTTTTCTTATGAATTTGATTGTCAATGTAATGAAAATATATAAAAGATGACCTGCTAATGTAAGGCTTTAATGTCTAACCAGAACTGATGAATGATTTTTTAACCTAGGTACTTACTTGCAGTTAGGTAGTACAAATATTATGTAATGTATTGCAGAAACCAATCAAGTGCATGTCACATGTGCATTATTCATTGTTGTGAAGCTGTTTCTATAAAATCAAAAATATCTTTAGCAGCCAATTTAGTGTAAGAAGCACACTTAGCCTGTCATTTAACTGTCTGAAATGTAACTATAAAATCACCCTCAACTTTGAATATAATCAAAAATATCTTTGGCACCCTAATTTAGTAAGAGAAGTGCACTTGACTGTCATTTAATACCATTTGAATATTAGCTACAAACTCCACCCCCTACTTTGAGAACTGCTCACTCGGTAACTTACCTTATTGTAGGATTTGACATCAATATCAATTCATCCTCCATTTTGTTAAGCTGTTAGAGATGGGATACCGAAGTCTGGATATAGTAGGCTCTACACAGAGGACACAACATCAAACATACATTAATGGATCTTATTGCATAGAGTTAAAGGCGAAAATAGAACAAAAATTTAATCCATTTTATGCACTAATGCCATTAAAAATCTTAGTGTAAAATATAATTGAAATATGAATCCTGTTAGAGGGAGCAGTATATTCTTAAAATTTAAAACAATTTCATATTAATTATTACAAATAATATTAGACATTGATTACAATAGTAAAACCTATACAGACAATATGTAAAAACTTACTATTAAATTATTGTGAGTTTAAATATTAATAACTATTTCAATTATTGTGAGATATCATTGAAGGGCAGCACTACACAGTGAAAAATTTGTTTTACTTTTTTATTTGTTTTATTTGTATTGTCCTTGTTGCCTGAAGTAAATAAATAGAAGTACAATAAAATAAAATTTAATTTAATAGGATTTCGTCTTCACATATATTGTGTAATTATTGGTGATGGGTAACTCAGAATTCAATGAATCAAAAGATCTGAAACCGTGAGCGGAGCTGAAACTCATAATGATTCCGGCTAACTTTTTGGATTGCTGAGTTACATGAACGAATATGAAGCAAAGCAAATGAGTCACTCTCAGGCTCTTATAAAATATAAGTAGATGAATCAAAGGAGTCAATGAATCGTTAAGAGGAGTGGACCACTAGTGGAGCCGGAATAAGTGAGCCGAAACACTCGCGGAGGAGTCGTGAATAAAGTTACTGCAAAAACAAGACCTATAAGGTACTCATTTTATTCACTCATTCAACAGTTTTTGAGCCATTCGAAGAAACGACATCGAAGTTTAGACCTAATGTCAACTGCTTTAGGAGTTGTTGTTGGTTGAACATAGCCCCGGCACGAGTACGCGGTTTGTTTTTAAAAAACCATATGATGTACAGGCACAGTTCTGTTACGATTTTATTATATTGACCTTACTCATTTATAGTCGTCTCAGCGCACTGAGAACAAATGTTCATTTTGAAAAGTCATAATTGCTAATTTATTCAAATGAAAGTAAACCTGCCGCACTTTTTAAGCTAAAATTCAATGCATTTCATGGAAACAGAATTTTCTACAATTCACAGGGTTGTCAATTACTTCTTACCCAATTACCAAACGAAAGGAGGGTGGGTTATTGTAATATACTTTTAAAATATAACTTATAATATTTTATATATAATATAATTGTAAACAAAAATATACTTTATTTTTAATCATTTACACATTTTATCTTGTAAGTACTTATATAATCTATGACATGGAAACATCAAAATCATTATCTTCATTTTCGCTTTAGGATGAGGACACCACATTGATAACGGAGCATTGGCGGTGGTTAGTCTCAGTGGTGGTAGCTGTCCTCTCAATAGTTTGATTGTGTCTAAAACAAGGAGTCCAAAGATTTTCTGGAATACTTTCTATCTCACTGCGAATCAATTCGACCACTCTCGAATTCAGTGGTGGCTGGGTGTTGTTCTGTCGTATTTTCCGTTTTAATTCACTCCTTACTAACTCGATCGGATTCAACTGACAATAATAAGGCGACAGTCTTGAAACTGTATGACCACTCTGCTTTGCCATTTTATCTGTAACTATTATTTTCTCAGGATTCTGATTTTTCACAGAATTTAGGAGGTAGGATTTAGTAACCTTTGGAGTAATTATTTGATCGTAGTTTTCCAAATATTTTATTATATCTGCTAGTTTGTTGAATTATTTGTATTTTTTCAGCTTGCCATGAGTGATATGAAGCATTATCGAGAACAATAACACTGTTTGACGGTATATTTGCCAGCAGTTGTTCTTCAAATCAATTTTCTTAAAGATTTGTTGTCATGTCTTCATGGTAATCAGCAGAACTATTTTTGATGTTCTTGGCAGATAAAAGAAGAGATTCTGGCAGAGTTCTTTGTGTCATACCAGCAAGGAGTATGTATTTTGACACGTATGTATACGTTGACGTTTTGAACAAGGTGTGTACAGAGAGCAATTTCCACACTCATCAAACCATCCTTTCTTCACAATATCGTGGGTGTCACACCATGTTTCGTCTGTCACTACTATTTCCCGACCTTAGGATCGAAACTCTTGATTTTTCTCAATACATATATTCTGTCCTCAATTTCACAAGACGAGCAGATTTCAGAATTTTTTAAAGTTTATCAAGTGTTTTTGTAGGAGTTTCGCACGATACGGAAAAGTATTATCAGTCTCAGCATTTAATTTCTGACGAAGGCCCGCAACTGTTGACACTAGATTTTGATTATAACAATCATAAATTATTGGATATAATTATATAAGATCACCTGTCAAATTCTCAATTTTACTGAACTTCCCTGAAAGACTATTCGTTTTTCGACTTTCAATTTTCATTTTAAATATCTTCTACAACACGATGCTGTATTATTTTCCGAACCGTTCCCTAAGACACTTTAGTAAGTTCAGCAGTATTTTGTAATGCCTTGACTCTTAGTTCTCTAAATAATCCGTTGTATACATTCTTCACTATTTGCTTACTTTGAAAATTTAAACGAATCCGAACACCAACGTTTGTCACCAATTTGTCAGTGTAAAACAGATACTGGTGCTTGTGCTCACGAATGAGTCATGTTTATAGCAACCCTGTCGGTAAAATCTTTTTATCCCACCTTTTCCTATAGTGTGGTTTTGATTAACCTTATGTCAAACTATTTCATTCTTTTTTTTTGCATGTATAACTGACATTCGATCTTTCGGAATAAATGTTCCAAGAAATAACAGTTTATGACTATTTGCCCTTGGTGCGCTGCGGCATATTACTAACGATGCCTGCGACTTTGTTCGCGTGTACTTGTGATTCCCGTGGGAATTCTATAAAGTCTAAAAGTACCGTAAATGTTAACCTGGTACAATAAGCTATATCTACCTATGCCTAATTGAATTGAAATCTGTCCAGACAAAAAATCCAAAATGTATTGTTTTAGGCTCGTTATTTTTTTGGAATGGCTAAATTCTCGCGCCTTAATGGCCTTTCAAGAGTCACCGGACATGTATGAGCGGAGAAGGCGCTCAGCCAGGAGCAGAGTCGATGAGAAGCGCCCAGGCACGTGTCGATACCTGGTAAAAGAGTTGCCTGAAGGCCGGTTGTGTGTTCACGGTGTAGCGAGGGTGACGTCCTCGTCTCCACCGGCGGGGACGGTGTATGTGTGAAGCCTGTGAGTGTAGTGTAAAAATCGCATTGGCAGCAGTAATTGGGTCGTCAGGGTCGTCTTAAGGACGTGCCGAGGAAGACAACGGCAACGCGGAGGGTCATTCCTATCGGGGACATAGGTTACGCTGTCAACTACTAGGGGTTGGGATGATGAGGGACTCTGTCGTAGTGACGTCGGGCAGACTCAAAATTTTGGATTTTGTATCGTTCATACTTTATATTGCAACGACTTTTTTTAAAAACATACTAAATGTACAGACACGGCTCTGTTACGATTTTATTATATGTATAGATTTTTTTTACTATTATTGAAAAGAGTAAAAAAATAACGTGTGATACTGTTTTTGAAAAAAAAAAAAACCTTTCCGGTTTCCACGATGAAAGATACAAAGCCCAAAACAACATTTTTTGAAATTTTTGTCTCTGTCAGACTGTCTGTCTCTATGTCTATACGTTCGTCTGTCTGTCTGAACGCACATCCCGCAAAAAACCCTAAATAGATTTCAATGAAACTTCATTGAAATCCATTGAAATCATCATTCATTGAAATATGTGCTAGGTTCATTTTTAGGCTACTTTTTATCCAGATCAATTATTAAAGTTACACTGTATGGATTTTTATAAAATTTAGTACAATGATAACTTATGTCTTGGGCGAACATACGGGATACTTTTAAATCCCGAGCTGTTATAAATTTCCACGGGAATCATTGTAAGAAGTCGCGACGACTGCTAGTACCTGGTAAATAAAGATTTATAAAAGTTGCTCAAATTAGTTCCGTCCATTTTGGAGGCACGCACGAGCTGGGTTATGTTCAAGCACAATAACTCATAAATTAGTACACTTATGGACAAACTTTGGTACTGTTATTTAGAATAGCTTAAAAACTGTTAAATGAACGCATAAAATAAGTAAACTTAAAAAGCCGAAAAAAAATAAAATATGTTACCTAGTTTTAATATACTCGTATATTAAATTTTATAATTTTTTCGAAATGTTACACCAACTAATATGTGCATTTCAGTTACATAGTTAATAGATCACACTTTTGTCTATTAAATGACATTTTATAACGCTTCAACTTCCAAAGACATTGTTGTCATTCAGAGGGGATTGGTTTATGGCAGCCATCAATAATATTGAGTGTACTTCCTACTTGCCTTTAGAATTTGTACAGACCAAATACACTGTATAGTCTGCTAAATCAACAAAAAACAATTTCAATCCCTAATCTTCCTTCTCTGTCAACTTTGCTTACAATGTTAGTTGTAAAATATTGACCGGGCTGTATAAACTCGTGTGGAGTACGAGCTTTGTCCGAAGGACATTTTCACGGTTTATATGTAAACGTCATGATGCGTGCCTATTAATTCAATGTAAATTGTGATCACTTGTTTCACAATTTACAAATAATCATTACGAAAATTGAATTTGAAAACATTTTTTTTGTGTTCTCATCGGTTTTTACTGATACAGATAGTAAAGCTATCATTATAGTGTCTTTGTTTTGTATATTGGAGTATTGTAAACTTAAGTTACTCAAAAGATTTCTCTTTAAGTGAACTATTTAATCTTCTTTGAGAAATTAATTTCTTTAAACCGATATCTTATAAACCTTTTACATAATGTTCTATTCTGCCCACCAATAATAAAGAAAGAAAGGCAATAGTAACATTTTTAACAAAAGTATAAATGACATTATATTAGGATATTTAATATAAACAAAGGGAATATACATTGGTTATTCTTTTTTTTGTTATTCAAAATTCCATATTTTTAGCTTAATTAAATTACTTATTATTATTTTTTTCATTTTTCTCGTTTATTATCAAAATGCACTGGTGCCTTTGTAGGGAGGGTATTATTGAATGGCAAAAAATCTCCTCGATTTACTCCACCTTCCCATCCACTTACGTACTACCTTCCTCTCATGAGTGACTCATCAAACTGTCCTTGTGTAAATGAGCCTTTAAACTCATAGGCATCTAAGTCATCCCGTCATCTCTTTCATTCTTGATCTACTTCTTCGTTCATTCTGGGACATGTTCCTAATCTAAGGCCTTATTCGCACTGGTGCAAAAGTAAGTCGCGTGGACAAAGGGTGGACTGAATGCCTTACAGCATGGCATCATCTCCCAGTCAACCTTTGGACTGTGCAGCACATGAAGGGGTAGAAGAGTAAATAAATTTAACGAATATAGCAGATAGAAAAAGAGAACTTATTTGTATACATATTATAACAAATACGTACCCAATACATATATCTAAATAAATCTATTATTTATAATATATTATACAGGCTAATTATTATAAGTATTAATAATACGTAATAATGAATAAAAACGTTATCGATGCTAACGTTTCCGCAAAAGCTCCTCCCTCTTTATACAAAGGATCCCACGCGCTTATTTCAACCTTCGCGTAGAAGCCGTATTTCGCTAATCTGCTCGAGTCAAATGAGTTCTTCATTCCTAGACTTTATCTTTGTTATAGAATAAGATATTCAACAAATTTCTATTAATTTAACGCCTTTACTTTGAATTAAAAGGTTGCGTTCTAAATTTATAAATTTCAATGAGTATTTTAACTACAATCAGCTCCAATAAGTAATTGACCTTAGGACTACCCTTGGTAGGTAGAACCTCAAGCCAAAACCAGTTAGCACAAGAGTTATTTTATTTATTGTCTTTTCTACAAGTATTTTTCGAAGTCTCAAGCTTCTAATCCGAGTGGAGGGTTGTTCCCCACGTTTGTCGGCGCGCATGCGCTGCGACACGGCCGCATCGCGGGTCCCCTCCTACACTAGCGTAATTATTTATAGTAATAATGCCCGAAATATCGCTACTATGTTCCACCTACGGCTTTATGTCCTGTAGTAATTAGAAATACATCAATATACAAGCATTGGTCAACAGAGAACGATCACAAAATTATTTGCGTTCTTGTAAAAGTTATTCAATGTCTTTTTAGTTTATATTTTATGTCTTTTATATGTCTTTTTAGTGTATATTTATAAATAACTGAAAGAACAAGTTTGTTCTACAAACTTGTATTTGCGGTTTATGTCAACTATTTGACGGTTTAATGAGCTACAAATGAGTTTGTGTTTATTCGAACACTCGTTTGGCCAATACATGAAGTGACATTGTACGAGGCCGGTCGAATCATACAGTCATGTTAAATATATGTCACAATTGATACAATAAGAATCGTGATGATACAAGTGGTGGTCAACATGTACAGTCAATATACAGTCAATTAGAGCGATCACATATCACACAAGCGATTTCGAGCGCGACAGCGTCGCAATATTCTTCTTTAACGAGCTGTTTTCCACGATTTGTCGATCGAAGCTTCAATTTTGTGTGGGAGTCCCTCCTCAGGCATGAACTATATTTGAGCCACCCCAACTCCTAGAAATCGAGTATTCTTCTGGGCTTGTTACATGATCAAAATACCGCGACTTCAGACTACATTTTTCTTGTAATCTGAGACCGCGACTGTATCGCAGCGATATTGTGACGCTGTCGCTCACTCATCGCCTACGCTCGAAAATAGCTTATGTGATATGGCCTTTTCTTAAATAGTTACAAAATAGGCGAAAATCACTCTTTGACAAATTGACAATATAATTACGGTATGTCTTTTTTGACTGTGTTTTCGTAGTAAAGAAACATGCAGCCCGATTTTAAAGTGTAATATAAGGTTTTGTAACTCGGCCTGTGAAAACAAAAAAGAACAAAAGAACAAAACAAAGGCCTTCTCTGACTGTGAAATACAAATACGAAGCGAAAAACTATTCATAATCGTACGAAAGTTTCTTTCGAATTTTACGACTATGCAGTCACATCACTGATAATAATTTGTTTAAGTCCTCTTGTTATAATATAGTTTTCCTGCTTTTCTGCGAAAGGTTCCGGGTTCCACCTCCGAGAAATATTTGTATAAAAGCAATTGTAAAACACATTTTTTAGAGATTTGTATAATTTGTTTTCTTCTTTTTCTGAACTCGCAGGGAATCCTATGTTTGGACCGTTTGATGTATTACGCGCTTTTGTATAAGTGTCATTAAAGTAATGCAAAGGCTTTAGTATCGAGAGTACAATCTACCAGTTCAGATCGATTCTACCAGTTTTTACAATTGTTTTATTTTTCATAACTTATTGTTTATTCTACGCGTCGCCTAGGTGCGCCCGGTCATTATACTTTCGTCGACTGCTGGCCGTGGACCTCTTCGTGCTCATTGCCTTGTGCATGAGGGATGAATGGCCTTAAAACGCCACGACACGACACCCACGGGACGAGACTGGGTGGTGGTATTCTAACGCTGACACCACACGACCACATATGTGCATACAAGAAAAATATCCCAGAAGCTAGAAACTTTTACATTAAACTTTTCTGTGTTCGGAACGTAGGTCTGGACCTACGTTCCGAACACAGAAGCCTTGTTAATGCTACTTTCCTCCAGACTCAACTATACATTCACCAGCTGTTGCATTATTACATTTTAATAGTTGTAAGTTTTATCACTGAAATTTTTTGGCGAGAATCTTCCAGAGAAGTGCGTTACTTAGTAACACTTTTTCTAATCAACATTTTTTTAAACGTCCAGGGCATAGGCCTCTCTTGCAATCACGTGGGCTTTTCCGGTCATAATCTACCACGTGGGCCTATTGCGGAGATTCAGTTTCAGTAATCTCGAATATGTCTGACACAGCCTTGAATATTAAAAAAAATGTCTCTGTCACATTCCCATTGATTTCGAGCCCGTTATTGATTGGCGCTCTTCAAAAACAATGTAATGCCAATTCCACAAAATGAAACTCAATTTCTTATGGCACCGTTCGCGCGCTCGGATTGGGTCGTCGTGCAGGTAGTAGAGTTTTTCTATCGGGGAAGTTTCAGAGGTGCTCAACATTTGACATCTTATTCGCTACATTCCAGTTTTATTAGAGACCAACCCATGGCTTCAGGTGGCATAACGATTTCATATGAAACTAAAATATAGCCGGCATCCTTCTGCTGCTTAGTTTCCTAAAAGTATAAAAATTTTCAAAATCGATCTGTTGGAGGTGGACGCCGATCGTTATCGTAAGGCCAATGTTGCAGGCCGCACGTCACCGTCCAACGGGGGGGGGGGGGGGGGGTGTAGGGATTTTGGCTCGGAGGATCAGATGGGGGGATCAGAAGGTTGGGGGTGAATACGGAAATAAAACGCTGCTCTAGTTCACATTAAACCACAGGGGTGCGGAGGGAGCGGCAATGGGCAACAAGCTCACTTTTCTTGTTAGGTTTTGTTGGTATCTGAGTGATGAGGGCGAACTGGCTTGCTGGCCGTTGGAGTTTCGCCCTTTTATAGTAGTTTGCTGCCCAAGTGATCCCCCCGTTCCCTGGGGAAGTTTTATTGCTAATCGCTTCCTGTTCTTGTGGAAGCGATTACAAGTCATACATGTTTGGGTTGGTCCTCCTTTTGCACGGAGGATAAAGACTATTTTCGATGGCGAAGTATGGGTATTTATCCTTTTAATCATTTTCATTCTGTTTTCCCTTCCTCCCTTCTTGAGTAGCAAGGGGTATGGGAGGATTGAGGGTGTATGGCTGCCTAGTGGCGCCGATATCGGAACTTCGCCATCTAGCCCGCAACTTTTATGCTTTAAAACTTATACCTAAATAAAACATACTGCGGGTGGTAGTCTTTATTATGAACCTTATTCTATTACCCTGACTTATAACCTAGGTATCCTAACACATTTGGAGAGCGAGAGTAAGACATACATAAACAAACTATAAGACGTTGTAAAAATACGTAAAGAAATAAATAATAGTACAACATAATATCAATATTTACATAATCAATATTTTATCTAACGTTTTACATAATATTAACGTCTTATTTAACAACGATAATGTACGTACTAACATCTTATGATCTCGGAGGAAAGGCACATGAATTTACTTTTTACGCCTTTATTGGCGTATGTCTAAGAGTTCCGTCGTTCAAACTTTACTGGTTGCGGAACTCTTTCTAGACGACCCTTTTTTCCCCCGAGATATGCGATGTCAGCACGTGCATGTTACGCGCACTGATTCTACACATATGTATATAGGCACCGCACTTGCACTATTCACTATTCTGTCGTGCACACGATGCAGTAGTTTTGAATACATATTTTAACATTCTCCAAGGTCGGTAGCGCACCCGCAGGTGTCCATAGGCGGCGGAAACCACTTGCCATCTCGTAGGGCCACCGCTCGTCTGCCACCTCTTCTATAAAAAAGAGGTATCCAGGTCGCCCCCATCTTTTCCCATCTTCAAACCATGTTTCCGGTCTATCCTGGATTATTAGTCACATATATTGAGATATGGCCTAATTATTTCTGCATGCTGAGTAGACTTCACATTACAAATAGTCTTCTTGTCTCTTTGATTTGTCTTCCTTCATCGACCTTTCTGTGGTCGACTTAGTGTTGATTCTCTTATATGTAAAAGTAGACCTAACTACATAGGAACCTTTTATCGGCATGAACTTTGGTTAAAATTTCTTAACTTACAAAATTTGATGGTTTCAAGATTATGTTTATATTAATAGATACATCAGATTTTTTTACAATAAAGCAGTAATATTGTTATTTTTTTAAGATTTCATTGGTCTCCATATTTGGGAAAATGGTACCGACAATAAGGTCCCTTTTCTCAGATAATGTCAAGTATAGAGGTATAAATTTATTATTAAAAATATATTTAATAATAATCTTGATATATACTGACTGATCTGTGTTATTTTGTTAAAACACTTTATATTTTATCTTCGGAATATTGATTTTGTTGTGTCGAATTATCCGATATTTGAAGTAATTGACCTCATGGCGAACACTATTCTCTCTTTGCTTTGATCTGCCTATAACGTTACGCTGCAATACACAGGCCTACCCTCGTAATCCCTAAGGGATTCCATAAGCTACCTTGTAGGAGATCATAGCCTACAACGGTGACACACGCTGACTGATGTTTTACCAACAGATAATTCATCTGATGGTGAGTGCGAAATTGGCATCCTGCGACATCCACTATACATGCCCATATCTGTCCAGAAAAACGTTGGCACGCCCTGGATGCGCTGCTTACCTTTGTAGGTTTGGGGAATGGATTTGGAGAAAAGATTGGGAAAATGCGGAGCGAAAGGATAAAATGAGATGGGGATGACATCTGGCATATCTCACTGACTACCGAAACACATACGTACATTAGAGAAATAGGATGAAGTGGGAAATACAGTAAGTACATTTCACGGTAGTCTTCTGTGAAAGAGGGGTAACTTCCCCAGTCGAGTGGGCCCAGCGGCTGTGCGATTGCGAGAACCCCCCTCTCCTCTCCTAGAAATTCTCGGGCATTCGGTTTCATAGTAATAATTGATAAAGACAAACTTAATTAGAAAGTCGTGTTTATTTGTTCGAGCTAGGGCATGCTTTACCGACGTTTTTTCATTACAGGTAATTAAAGTCGATAAATAGAAAAAATACCGGTAAACCGGAAGATTCCCGTTAATTGTCAAAATCTTAGGTGAGGTGTCCTGAAAAGAGAAGTAATGTGGCTCACCACATGACTAGGGAGTAATAGATGAATAAAAATAGAATTATTTTTATTTACGTAGGCAGTTTGTCAAATGAGAGATCCGAGTTGATAAAACACGACTGTTTTCGAATAGCTGCATTATATTGCGAAATACGGCAAGCCATCCATGATCCACATCAGTCATTTGGGAATGGCGATGTTCATCTCGGGTTTAATTTTTAGAGTGAAATAGTCCGTAAATCTTAACAAGTGGTTCTGGAATGCTAAACTTTGTTGAATTAGAATTGGTAAAGGAATTAGATTGAAAACAGCGAATACCACAGGACCGAGAAGGGTGGCATAAACAAAAGTGGCGTTATACTCTGCAGGGGGTGGAAACGAGCTAGAGAAGAACTAGAGAGGTGTTTATCAACTTTATTGTCTACTAATTTAAGATGTGACAGTCCCGATGTTGAACCGTCGACGCACTTTGTAGCGAATTTTACAGTTTATGCTTAAATCGTCTTCTGCTCGTAAAAAATCTTGCCATACGGATTTTCAGAAATAAATCATTTATATTCTCGAAAATATGTCATGGCTATATGGTATATCCCAGCGACAATCACCGGACTAAAAGAAAAATTTAAAAAAATCTAAGCTAAGTGAACTTCATTAAAACGAAGCAATGATAGCGGTGCAGCGTTCAATAGATATCGGTAGATTTAATAAGTTACATCGAAGAATATTTTCTATCATATTAAATAGATAAACCATTTATTTGATGACACGACACTAAACAAAGTCCGCCTTTCTCGACACATCGCCTTTATCCAAGAATAAATCGATAATAAATATAATAATATACAAAATCTAATTTTACAATAATAAATAAATTAAAAATCTTATCTATTTAAAAACTATAAACTGTTGAAAAATTGTTTTGATACCACTAGAAACCTTTATGCCAATACCTACTGGTACAATAAGTTTATTTACTTATATTATTGACTAGCTTCTTTCCCTTTCCTTTAATGAAAAGTCTGTTTACCAAATTTCATATCTTTAACTTTAAATAGTTCTTGAGATACAGGCTTTGTATAAAAAATCATCTACCCCTTTTTGCTCCCTTCCAATAATCTTTCCTTGGCGGTTACGTACGTCATAAAACCTATCTACTGTGCAAATTTCATGTTTCTAGCTTCAACGGTTTCGACTCGGCGATGATGAATCAGGTAGTCAGGACATTTATTTTTATAGATAGATATATTAGGTTGGTAAATATTAAACAACATGGTATGTTAAGGAAAAATAATTTTGTTAATCTTATATTGTGGGTATATTCTTTGCTATTCCGATATCTTTTTACAGCTTTGTTATTAATGCAGACAAGAATGTAAAAAAATATTAGGGTGACGTATTTTGAGTTTTAGAACGCGAATATGCAAAAAACATAAAAAAAAAACAGTTACAGCATATTACGGTTTTATTTGGGGGGGGGGGGGGGGCAACATATTATATCATAATATTATAGATTTTATTTTATATATATTATAGGTTGACACTTGAAAGCAGGTACAAAGCAAGTTAGACTACGTGATCGGAAACGTTGACCGATGAGTCGCGCGGGAGACGAGTGCATCGGGTTCATGGTACGTTCAATAGATATGTCCTCTTCTAAGATGTTCCACATTATTCATTCTAGAATTTTATTGCAGATATATAGTGCAATACGTTCGATAGATATCGCCTTAGTATTTAGGAAAATATCCATATAAAAATAGCCTTTCCTAATTTATCGAATTTATCGGTAATTACTAATTACCGACAGAAAAAAGTGATCCGCTTTTACTGATTGTCGGTAATGCATGCCTTCTAGTTCAAACTGACAACCTCACGAATGTGAATCGAGAATAGATACCCTGGGTCCGCTCTATGCTTCAGATATAAATTCACTTGTTCGTTAAAATGTTGGGCACCTCTGCCCCGAGGGATGGTCGCAGGGTGTGCACTGTGCGCCGTTGCTACGGTCCCGACCTGCGCAAAGCTATTGTTTCTTATCAGGCACCACAGAAAAAATCACCAACCATTGAATTTTTTGCCGAAACATGCACATTTGGTACCTGCGTCCAACAAAGGTGTTTTTCAGTAGTTTCTCTTTACTGTGAAAGTACATGAAAGGTTCTTAAACCTGGTGCTGTTATAATACTTATTTTAAATGTTGTGGATTTAAAAATGGAATGTAAAAATTTATGTCTTATGTAGTTGTGATGTTTAGCTTAATTAAGCAATCTAAAATAACGAGTTCAATTTGAGACCGATTTATAATACCCAGGCTATAAAATTATGGATGTTTATTAAATTGCTTATTTAATAAACAACAAACAGTTTTAAAAACCATCTGTATATCAAAACGTAATCATTTGTGATACTTTCTAGTGATTATCTAGAAAAGTAAACACTAAATATTTCATATTAATAATATTTAAAATTTATTTAAAAAATATCTTAGGTTTTATTGCTTTTTAAAAATATGATATTAAATCTGTTGTGGTTAGCCAACTCTATTTGTATTAACAAATGTTATGTTTTCTTTTTTAATGTGTTATTATCATTGATAAATAGAATTTGTTATACGCTTTTGTTCTGCATTCACTCGAAATTAAAGACCTCAGTCAGTCTTGTGTCATTCTAAAGTTCTATAAATTCTATAATGTAAATAATTTCTTTAATAAAATTGTGTTTCTATTTAAACAGAATTTTAAAATAACGGAATTTTAAATTATAAAGTGTTGAGCAAAGTTCATTACCGACAATAGGGTCCCTTTATTCAGTAACATAATATCACATCCCATTTCTTGTTATATAATATCTAGAACCCGACATTGGTCTTCTTCCTTGACAAAACGCCTTCACTGTGTACTTTTGTTTTTGAGATGTCATGTAATTGTTATTACCCGACTATGGCGGGCGAAGCTTAAACATTATTATTTTCCAGCCTGTGCATTAGGAATGGTCCGAATTGTCGTATTGTTATTGGCGAATATGTACTCGTCAATTTTTAGGTATTCGTACTGATATTCGTTATTTTCTAGACTAATATTCGACTATTAATCGAATAGTGGTCTTATCTTAATCGTATACGCAAATCATGTTTTGTAATCATGTATATATTTATTTATTTTTAATTATATTATTACAAAAATAAATACTTTTAAGTTCAAACGCATTGAAGTACCAATGTACGTAGTGCATAATAGGTCAATGTGCAAACGTTCTTTTGAAAATCAGTAAGGGAGGTGCTTTTTTAGTTTAATTAATAAATAATAATTAGGTGACTGATTTTTGGTTTAATTTAAAATTAGGCAGGTACTCAACATTATATTAAACCAATAATGAACAAAAAAAAATATATCAAGACTAACTAACTACAAATATATCAATTACAACTATGTACTTACTAATTTTACAAGTGCATGCGCAGTAGGTTAGTTACTATTCGTAATCGTATTCGCGAATAGTGTTTTTTTGCCATTCTAAAGATCCTTAATACGGTATCCCTAAGTGTGGATATTCCACCACAACTTGCAGATTTGTTTTTCATGTTTTTTTTGTTTTCTGAAACCAAGGATGTGCCTACTGTGTTTACTAAATGCCCTCCATTAGAGCAATTCAAATGTTTACAATTGACGAATCAATTGTAAATACTACTCAAAACTAATGTGTTTATACAAAGCGCAGTTGAGACTGACCGGATCTTGTAATTACTGCGATGAGTGTGGACATGTGCTAATGTTGTTTGATAGTTAACGTTGGAATTGGAAAGGAATCTATTAGCAAGAAAGTGTTTGCATTATGTTGCGATATTTTTGAAAGAATGAACTTTATATCTTACTGGAACTCCGCAAACATTCCTCAAAACGCCTCCTGTGACTTTTTTCCTCCACCTAGTGCCCAGTTTTATCTGGGATAATCAAATTGAGCACGATAATTTTAAATACAAAAAACCGCTTTCCATTTTGCGGATGAATTTTGAAAAAAAAATTTTGAAATTAATACCAACAACATTATTTCGCTGCCAACAACAATCACAACTGCTATGAAATCGAATAGGTATAGGTATATCGGTATATATGAATAGGTATATCGAATGCTGCTATAGGTAGCGAAATTAGTCCGTGCAAGACAGCCCTTTACCTAGACTCAGTTTCAACACGTGTAAAAATAGCTCCTGACGATCTAAATATTATGGTGCATCCGTTTTATCTTCATAAAAAGCGCAAAATGATGTAGATTGTCAAATAGCGATAATAACAATTTGAAAAACAGCCTCATTGTTTAGTAATTATACCTAACACTGATTAATCTAAGCTAAGGTATTCTAGATCTTAAGACATGTTTTACGGTGATTTAGCAAAAATGAAATGCCTTAGTACGTGGCAACTGAGGACGTTCTCTGATTGAATAATTAGCAAATATCGATGAGCCCATGCTGATCTAAGAACACAAAACAGTGATATCAGTTCAGGCATCCATTTTACTCAAAGGTTGGGTGTTATGGCCGCGCCCGTGGCTGCGCCCTTCATGGGATTTGTAGGGATAAGGGAAAAACATCGATTTTCAACACCCTCCCGAGTTTTCGAAATAGCGTTGCGTTGTGCGGGGGCGTAAGATGGCGACGCGCGATGGGGTCTCCGGACCTGCCTCACGCGCGCTCGCTACCCAAGGTCACGAACACGCCGCATATGGTGCCTCACCCGAAATACAAAATCTCAAAATGCTACTTTTTCCCTTTCACTCTCGCCTGTGTTTGTCTTGCGTCCTTGTTGCACATCCGCCCATGAAATGTGGAAGTATGCTGCCCAATAGTGATTTTAACGCTAGGGCTGACTCAATCTAATTACAATTACAAATCAATATTTTTTGAGTGTATTTTTTGTAAAAGAATTTGTTATTAGGTACGGTAATATAACATACATACCTATTCTGTAACTGCAGTGGAACTACAGTTAAGATGTGTCTTTGTTATACTCGTTGTTTATCAGCATATAGTCTTCTGTACTACATTTTTGCTAACCGCAAAGATCAAACTAGCATACGAGCGAGAATTTGCACGTTCATCATAAGTGAAGAAAAGGTGGAATCAGTCCAGACTTTTGTTAAACGTGTGTATTACAAGGCTTGCTGCGTTTTAATAGGCACGGCACTATCACGTCCAAATCATCCGCTTTCAATTAAGAAATATTTGACATAGTGCCATTTCAAATTTGGCATTAACAGTCTTGTAGTACTTAGGTCTGTTCTACCGAATTTGTTGCCTTACAAACATACAAAAGACTGCTAATTTAGTAATAATTTGCACTTATTAATTGGAATAGATACTTTGCAATGACAACCCTAATCATAGCAAACCTTCTTTATCTAAATTATGGAAAATTTTGGAATGTGACTTATTCCGTCTCCTTTACATACTCCCTTATACACATCTCACTCGCTCCCTCTAGGGTCGTTACCTAAAGTATCACGAGGGGCGGAGAGTAGGGGCGCACAAAAGATTTTGGGATACATTTTTTTGCAAACTGCACCACATGAATTTATTTGTTGAGACCATCAGTTCCTCCGGTGCAGTCTCCCACGGCGGACGCTACCGCCTTTTTAGTTCAAATGTGTTTAATTTTTTATTTGTTTACAAACAATTATTATACCATTGTTATTTTGTCTGTTTTCAATATAGTTAATGTCTGAGTCAGTGTTACTACTCGTATTATCACGTACGTATATTTAATTACTTTTCGTATTATTATAAAATATTCAATTTTATTTAATCCGGACTTCAATGTACTTAATTAATATTTAATTTTTTTAAAGGGATAATTGTTTATTCAGTTTTTTTTATTATGTATGATTAATACAATTCACATCTAGTACTTTCCTAACTTTTCCTATGATTTGAAGTACGAGTGGGTGTATTACAAAATGGCTACATGTTATAATAAAGGATCCCGCCGCAAAGTATTTTCCCCATCAATAACAAAAATAAACAAACCAAATATACAATATAAACAAATAAGGTACAATGGGGAATGCTGTGAAGAATTGTTCAATATAATTCCCACCTCCCGTCACAGAAGCTCTTTAGTACCTTATGGTATTAGCAGTTATGGTAGAACGTATAAATCTTACTTAGATAACATCTTTCGACTACAACTAAAAATTTTAAAATTTTAATTGTTCCCACCCTTAAAAAACTAAAATATGCCAACAATGACCTTAAACTATTTAAGCATTACAATACTTTATCGGTCCTTAAAAGCACATATAATATATTAAATATATTAAAAGTATATTATATATATATATTAAATAATATATTAAAAGAACACTATTTCAATACCAAAGTTCAAACATTAATATCATAGCCTGTAGTGTTACACTGCATTTGGTAATCAGCGCCGCGAACAATATATACGGCCAGCGGACCAGCACTTACTTTGTTCCCAAGTTAATAAATGAATTAGATCTTAAATTTAAAACAGATATCAGTGAAATAATTTAAAATAAAAATTAAGAAGATATTTCTTGTCCAAATTATGATTTGTTCACTGCTCACTGGTAGGTTTTTAATGTCTAGCTAGACTACTGATTTCGGCAGTACTTGTATCTTAGACAAATCTGTATGGTTTATTAGATACAATTATGTTAGCTTTATACTTATTTTTTGTAAATTTGGTAATAATAAAAAAAAAGTGCGGTCCCATCCGTATTTCCTCGATACGGAACAAAAACAGATCTGAAAATCTTAGTGACAGGAGAATATGTTTAAGGTATTATTTAATATTATAACATTTTAAAATTATTATTGTCACTGGGAATTTTGAAAAAAGAATACCCGCGTAAAATGCCTGCTTAATATATTGCTGTTAGGTTGGCAGTATTGTAGCTAATTCATGTAAAGTTTTGGCGCAATCTGTCAAATAGTTTGAAAATTTTCATATTTGCTAAACGACCTCGAGTGTACTTTGCGAATTTTACAATGGATAAAAATATCGAACAAAGAATTAGCCTCAAATTTTGCGTTGCTAACAATATTTCTTGTGCGGAATCATTGAAAATGTTAAAGAAGACCTAAGGTGAGTCGACTTTATCAAAAACAAGAGCATATGAGTGGTACAAAGCATTCAATTAAGGCCGAGAACTGGTTGAAGACTTGCCTCGTTCTGATCGACCATCAACGTCTTCGACTGAAAACAATATCAACTCGATGAAAGACACGGTGATGGTAAATCGTCGCACTAGCTTAAGAAATATAGCTCACTAAGTTGACATGTGTCCCGAATCCGTTCGCACCATTTATCTTGATGTTTAACTCATATTTTCAGAGGAAACAAAATAAATAAATCAAACAAATCACATTGTATATATCTTTATATATATCAAACAAATCATATTGTATGTAGGTATTATATTACATTCAGATTTTTATTTGTACGAGTCTATAAGAGTGTTAAATCTAACTAAACGAAGTGTACTTGTGATGGACAATGGAAGTTCACAATGCAAGACATTCTCAAAAAACAAAGTCATATCCCCACATTCACGAAATTTTAATGCTGCTTCCGATTTATTGCGACCTCAATTGAGCTTATATGGAGTAAGGTGAAGAGAAAAGTAGCTATTCTTACAAAAATATAGGAAGACCAGGGTCTGAAATGCAAAAAATTAATAAAGGAAAGTTTTCAATCCGTAACTGCCAATGACTGGAAAAAATACACTGCTCACATTCTGAATGTTAAAAATCAGTACAAATTAAGGGACGGTATTGTTGAAAATGAGCTTGAGAGATTCATAATAGTGTCGAAGACGAAGAGCGAAGGAAGCAGTGATGCTGGTTTAATATTATCAGGTGTAGAATACTTGAAATCAGGTTTCAACTATGAGTCATAAGTCATAACACATATCTTTAATCAAGAAGACTCATAGTCGAAATCAGATTCCAAACATTCTACGCCAGATATAATGGATTCAGAATCGTCACATTCATCACTGCTGTCTTCCCCGACATTAATTATAAATCTTTCTTGTGTATTTTCAAGAATAGCATCTTTTTCTTTGTATTCGTTTTCAACGTTAATAACATAGTCAATATACTTTTTCCAGTCATTTGCAGTAACAGAATTAAAACATTCTTTTATTAAGTTTTCCATCTCAGAACCCGGTATTCCAATATATTTGCTTGCAATCTTCCGTTTAGCTTGGCTCCATACTAACTCAATAGGGTTTATATCACAATGATAGGGGGGGAGCATTAGAACCTCGTGATTATGATCTTTAATAATCTCGTGTGCTTCGTAAACTGGAGCACTTTTGTTGTCTTTAACAAAGCACATTAATTCTGCTTCGTATGATACTCTTCAAAGTTAATGTTATTTTCTCTGAACCATTTTCGGATATCAGTTTTGGTATTAGACATCGTGGGAGGTTTGTTCAATTGTTTCACATGGTAACTGGCATTATCCATGACAATTACACTGGGTCTAGTTATAGTATATTTGGTAGAAGCTTTTCCTTAAGCCACTTCATGAAGTTAACTGCGTTAATGTCATCATGTTAATCTGCCGATTTTGATTTAATGCTATAAATCAGTAATGCATCAGGCACAAAAGATCCCGCATTTATAATAATATGCCTTTTGCCAGTAGATATTTTCGTTGTGACACCGCTTGTCGCCATCGACAAGCGGTGTCACAAGGACCATTCCTTGCCATGATTTTTTCACCTTGTCATTGATCGTTCGTAGATATTTATGTCTCCAAGCGGATATCTCATAATTTTCTACAAGTATAGACCTTTCATTTTGATTATTTTTAAATTCAAACCCGTTTTTGAGTAAAATTTTGTGTTAAAGTTTCAACACAACCTCTGAAATCACTGGCTTCCTTTAATTCATTATGTAAACTCCGTAGTGTAGGAGCTTGTTTGTTTTATTTTTTTACTATATAAAATTCGTTTATTTTATTTCTTATAGCACTAATATCAAAACTGTCCAAGTTTGACACACTCAATGGGTGTGGTCGTTTTTTTTCCTGGAGTATACCAATTACCTTCATTCAAAGAACTTTCTTTTTTGATTCGGTGTAAAGTTCTGACACTAATTTCTGTAAAAAAAATACTAGATTAGTAGGCACCCTCAAGAATAGCAACATTCAACTTAAGTATGCAGCAGTAATAATATACATATCTCTAATATTATAAAACTGTTGTTTATCTGTTAGTTTGTTTATTTGTCCGAGCATTTCATTGTTATATCTCCGGGAGCCGGAGATATAACAATGAAATCAGTCCATGCGAACGAAGTCGCGGGAAAAATCTAGTACTATATTAAATAAATAATTAGTAACATCGAATGTATAGTCAAAATATTTTGTTAAAATAATATTTACAAGGGAATGTATCGATGATATTTTTTCCAAATATTCCTTCTCATGTGTCAACATCTCATTTGTTACACTTGATTTTAAAAAATCAATTATGTTATTGATCTTGAGTTTCGACACCTCATCATTTACACTATCTGAAAGTAACCAATAGTTCTGTTAATTGTAAATAAATAGCAATAGAATCATACTACCAAAAATGTCGAGAGTAGGTATCAAAATCTATTGCTCTTCATACAAAAACTAACCTGTAAGCGTAGCAATTTCATTCAATTGTCGTATTTTCACTTTAAATTGAGAAAAGTAGTTTTCTCGTGGTACGTTTTATCAGTTTAGACATTATTTCTTGAGGAAAAAGCAATTTGTCCTTAGAAAGTTGTTAGAAAGAATCTCTCAAAGCGACAGTTCTAATGTTGCTATACTAAAATTTTAAAAAATACCGATTGACACGTTTCATTATACAGATTCTAACCTTAAGTATGACACGCACCGCGGCACGGCTTGTTCCGAAGGAACTGAATTTTCTTCAAAAAGATACCCCCCCACAGGTTGCTACAGACATGCTTGAACGAGCCAATGTGGATCCCACATTCATGAAACGCATCATGACGGGTGACAAAACGTGGATTTATGAGTTTGACATGCAAACCAGCCAACGAACCGAAACCGAAAAAAAGCTACGTCAAAGCCACTCAAAAAAGAAAGTCACGTTGACTATTTTCTTCGATTATCATCCACTATCCACTATCCAAAAATATCCACTCAGAATTCCTTCCGGAGGCTCAAACAGTCAATAAACATTATTATCTGGTCGTCATGAGACCAGACCAGATTAGTAGAACAACAATTGGATACTGCACCACGACAATGCGCACTTCAATCACACCTCAATCATCGTACCGGGATTTTTAGCCAAAAATTCAACGAATGTCATCGACCAAGCACCATATTCGCCAGATATGGCCCCGTGTGACTTTCTTATTCCCCAGACTCAAATTACCACTTCGTGGCAGACGTTTTGAGTCCGTTGACATAATAAAACAAAACACCGGAAAGTGACTATAAGAAGTGTTTCGACGAATGGATTATTCGCTGGCGAAAATGTATTGCGTCAAATGGAGCCTATTTAGAGGGCGACAAAATAAATTTAGACGATTGCAACAATATTTTTTATTTTATTAAAAATATCCCGAAACTTATTTGACAGAGTAGTACTTCTTAATTCCACTAATTTATTAATTGTTTGTGTGGTATATGGTTCATTATCATTAAATTTGAATATTATTATAAAGAAAGTAATGATTTTGAAACACGGAAACTGAATATATTCTTGCAACGATTAACAACGATGCAACGATTATTATTTTATTATTACTATGCAACGATTTATTATTTTTTAACAATATTTGTGGAGTGATAATTAGAGTTTAAGGAGGCTATTCTTAAATAGTAGTCTTATCTATTTTTTTTATTATATTTCTTAAACATTATTATTTACAATCGTTCTGTTGATTACAGGTGTGATGTGTGTGTAACACAATGACGTCGTTCGCGAACATTGCACAGACTCTCGGCGCGAGCCTGCCGTCGAACTCGGCGGCGGCGGCGGCCGGCTCCACCCACAGCCCCACCGAGCAGGAGGACTCGCTCGTCATGACCCACGTGATCTGCAATCTGCTCGAGAACATGAACAAACCCTCCTCCTCCTCCCTAACCAGCGCCGCTTCCTCTTCAACCATCCCGTACGATATATGGGCTCTACCATCCTGCAGCGCACCGCCAGAGCCCGTTGTGGCCGTGTCACGTGAGTACAGCGTCTTAAATACAAACAATAATCACCATCATCATAAAGAAGACAATTCTAGTGGCTCACCTGGCACCTCTTCCTCTATGTCCATAACCTGCTACCGCTGCGAGGAGCGCTCGCCTACCACGCGTTGCCTCGAATGCAACGACATATTCTGCTACGAGTGCTGCCACAGCGCAAATTGTGACTGCCAGCTGAAGGAACACACGCTCTTACCGATACACCAAATATCACCTATAGGCGTCAGACCAAACTCCGTCAATCACGAAAAAGAGTCAGTCCTTTGTGAACATCACGGAGACCCTGTCAGATACTACTGCGAAGCCTGCGTTACTTTCATCTGCCAGGAATGCACGCTCTGGTACCATAAAGATCACTCCTTTACTCCTATCAAAGGCGCGCTTGACATGTGTCGCGTAGGAGTGCTGAGAGCAATAGACGACACAAAGACCGGCACAAAAGCCATTAAATCCGCTATAGATCGCGCTGTAGCCATGTCCAAGGCCTATGAAAAGGAGACTGTTGAAGCAACAATGAAAATAAGAAAGGCAATGCGTTGCTACGCTCAAGCTATTGAAGATCGTGAAAAATACCTTTTGGACAAAGTGGAAAAAATGCGCCAGGGAAAAATGAACGAGCTCACTGATCACATGAACACGCTGCGTGGTATTCTCGCCGGCCTGGCGCACACCAACGAGACCTTGGTACGGATATTAGACGCCGAAAGCATCGACTTATTCATGATAAAAGAGAAAGCGAGATCTCAAGTAGACTACTTTTCTGCTATGTTTAAGAACTTGTATTTAAAAGAGGATAGAATTATATTCTTGCCACCAAATTACGATTTAGTAGATCAGCTAAAAAGGCAGTGCGATGTTCAGTCAGCATCTGCAAGTGCAATTCATTCTTTAAATTCCGCACCGGCTCTTCAATCGCGCCATTCATTGCACGCATTACAACCTCTGCAATCTGCACATTCATTTCCTCCCTATAATATACCCCTTGCTAGCAGCAATTCGAGGTCTATGCCCGATTACAGCGGCACGCACACAAGATCTACTAACTATTACGACCAACCAATCAGTAGTAGCTTGGACATAAACACCGCTGCCGGCATCGGCCAGGCGGTACCAGGATCGTGGATGCCCGTCATTGTGAAACCAACAAGGAGCGCTGTACCTGGTGTTCCTATGTTTTCTTTCGGTCGCGAAGGTCAAGACGAAGGACAAGTATCACGACCTTGGGGTTTGTGCGTAGACAAAGAAGGTAACATTATAGTTGCAGACAGAAGAAATAATAGAATTCAAATATTTAATAGTAGAGGGGAATTCAAAACTATGTTCGGTTGTAAAGGAACAGGACCCGGAGAGTTTGATCTTCCAGCCGGGATAACTACAGACCTTTGTGGCCGCATTATCGTTATCGACAAGGATAATCATAGAGTTCAAATATTTACAGCATCTGGCAACTTTATATTAAAATTCGGCTCCTTTGGTAAGGAGTGTGGCCAGTTCCAGTATCCTTGGGATGTAGCTGTAAATACAGTTGGTAACATCGTAGTTACTGACACGCGCAACCATCGCATACAGCTGTTCAGCAGCGACGGCACTTTCCTTACCAAGTTTGTGTTCGAGGGTGCTAACCCGGCTAAGATGTTGAAGGGGCCTACAACTCCGAGGGGCGTATCTTTCACCACGACGGGGAACATCATAGTGTCCGATTTCGAGAACCATCGCTTGCTGCTTGTGGACAGCACTCTGTCGAAAGTGTTACAGTGCGTGGGCCGCGAAGGCGCTGGCATCGGCGAACTGAATCGTCCGTCGGGCATTGTGACGGACGACGACGGGCGTGTCATCGTGGCCGACTCGAAGAACCACCGGGTACTGGTGTTGACATGGGACCTGCGCGTGCTCTGGGCGGTAGACCTCAAGAGCCCGGGACTGGATGACAAAGACCGCCCCAGCGACGTTGCGCTCACGCCCGAGGGCTACCTCGTGGTGCTTTTCGAAACGCTGCCCGACACCGCGCGCGACATCACCTCTCACGGCAAGCAGTACATCAAAGTATATTAAATTGGTATATTTTTTACGAGAAACTACCTGCATAGACCTAAGGTCTGTCGGAATTTTATTTTGAATGTATTTGTGATTTTTTTTTATAATGTGCCAAGTTTATTATTAACGTTTTAAAAGAACTCGATCGAGCATAGCTTGTGTGGAGAATTAATGTTTGCCCATTCATGTTATGTGCAAATTGAATTCTCCTTAAAAATATTTAATAACTTTTTGTTACCATGTAATCATTCGATTTCTGTTTTCACTTTAGACTAGTCTAGGACCAAACTTTGTTTGACACAGATTTACTTGCACGATTACAGTAAAGCACCAATTATTTATAGCGTCAATAGTCTAGATTGTACTACAATTCAGTCAATAATAAAATCGTAGTCTCGATTACATGTATTCTGTCCGTAGGCTTACGATTTATATCAAATGTATAAGAAATCACGTTGTGATATAAAAATGTTTTAAATTAGATATTTTTAAAATAACTTCAAAAGTATTTTTCCAAAATGTTAATTTCTGCGTTTTTTTAACTTGGTTAATTAATTATTGCAGACTTTTATATTATAATAGCGCTGTGTTATTTCACAAAATATTGATTTAGGTTATTTTTATTATACCATTGTTTGGGCATTGGCGCTGTTACATTGACTAAATTGATTTCTCTCGCTACTCGCTTTTTTTATTTTAATCGCGAGGGGATGGGGATTAGAGTGAATCAATGCAATAAAACTTTGAGACTGACTTCAGAAGACTGTCTTGAAGAGTTTGATCTGGGGCGTGGTGAGAGGCGCGTGTCGTGCGCGAGGCGGAGCGCCCGCAACGCGCCGCGCTCGCATTGCGGACGCGGGCCGCAGCGCTCCGCTGACCGTTTATATTTACGCGAGAGTGTTGTAGTACCAAAATTTAGATATGTAATTTACAGTCGGAGGTATTTATCAATCGATGTCAAAATTTCGTGGCGTATTTGCTTAAATATAAAATGCGTGTCATTTTGTGTGCGATAGTAATTACTTGATAGTATGACCTGTGGTTTATCTTATCCTATGATTAGCATCAATTTTCAACTGTGGCTTTTGTGGCGAGTTACGATGGTAACCAGTCAGTTATTCGCTAACTTAGTTAATATATCTGCATATAATCATGTAGCTCTTATTGCGCATATTATATGTTCTGCAAAGTTGAAATATTAGCCAATTTATAGTTATTCTTCTACATATTAATATTAACATATTATATTGCCTGTCAGGTAACTTGTATTCAAACAAAATTATTGTATTAGTGCAAATATTGTAGTGAAATTGATAGATTGCATAATGTAATTGTCATTTATCGACCTAAATCGATATTATGGCCAGTCGTAGAATCCTTCGAATCCGCACGCGCACAGTTAACTCCGACATCTGCCTGAGAACGCATTTAGGATAATCGTGTGCGGACCAAAAAAAAAACACTCGTCTGACGATGTGCGGATGCGGATTTGTCCGCCTCTAGGGCCTGCGATGTGTTCATCTGCATGTGTTCAGTAACTTTAGTTCGCTTACGTATGTTATAGGAGCACTG
This sequence comes from Sesia apiformis, assembly GCA_914767545.1. Lineage (NCBI taxonomy): Eukaryota > Metazoa > Arthropoda > Insecta > Lepidoptera > Sesiidae > Sesia > Sesia apiformis. The sequence goes on from OU611964.1 coordinate 4,523,158, forward strand.
TAGAGTAACTATTTTCTAAGTAGTCTATGCGATATATCCTATCGCGACGTATTTAGTCACTGCATAGGAGGCGTCTTAATTAATGTAATATTATACAAAGGAACTTAGCACCCGAGTTTATAGATATTATGACTGAAAATACAAACAACACAACAATTAACCATAATAATCGCGATAATTAGCCTTAAATCAAAATCCTATTCAACTCGCTCGTTCCAATCGGAAACATAAACTCATATTATGTAGTAATAACTTATAATAAGTATAGATCATTAAGTCGTATTAATCTATACGTTTGGCGCGTAATTTTAACACGTTTAGCTATCTACATTTAGATTAAGTCTAGGATAGGTTTCTCTTTTCAAACGAAACTATTTTATATGCGTAAGGTGTAACACATACATCAATTCAAACAAGAATTTTCTTATGGTGTGTGAATGTAATTTCAAATGAAATAATGCTAATGAACTGATTATATTATACTATATAGACTGGGGTCATGAGTCTGAGATTAATTTTAAAATAATTGATAATGACGAGAAAATTTTTGTTTGGACTTTAAGTAAAATAAAAATGGGTGAAACTTTCTATACGTTGTATTTTTGCACAGTTTACAGATCACAAACCAGATAGTAGTATTCAATTAGTACTATTTCCTGGTAGACTTACCAGTATCTTCTAAGTTATTAAAGTAAAACTTTTTGTTTGATGCCATTTTAGATGTTATTTTCAAAATAAGTTGCATAAAATGCATGTTTAATTATTGATTTTTCAAAGTCAATTTCGACATAAATGAAATATAGAATCTCTTAATACAAAAACCGGTAATTCTTACCTACCGATGGTTAAGGTTCCGTTTAAATGGATTTGCAAAGCAAACTCCGGCGGCTATTGCGTTTATGTGCCGAATGATGCATTCAAAGAATGTGCATCAATCGTGCATAATTAAAATATAGTTTAAATAGTCCGACAGTTAAGTCTCTGTTACTCCTTTTGCATCTTTTGTAAGTACGTCTCGACGAGGTGGTAGGATATAATATTCAGTTAGCAGTCGTATCAGAAGACACTGGCTTCACCTAATTTACGTATAATATGCATAATATAAAATATTAGTGATTATTATATTTTAACACCTGGTCAGACAGAATTTTCATAATAATACCGAGACTTAAAGTTGACTTGCAGTTCGCGAGGATAACTCAGCTGTAAGCTGCTACCTAAATACATAATTTAATTTTTAAACCCCCTTTTACGTGATAATTTATTTGTTTTATTTAGAGTTTTATTAAACTTGTGGACTTGTGGTAATATCGCTCATGTGGAGATGAGTATGCATACTGTTAGAATTGTTTCATCTGCCTGTCAAAATGTGCAATGTGGCATACATTTGTAAAAATATGAAGTGATTACTACAATATGGCATACATCTATAAAAATATGAACTGACTACTGCAATGTGGCATACATTTGTAAAAACACGAACTGACTACTGCAATGTGGCATACATCTGTAAAAATATGAACGGACTACTGCAATGTGGCATACATCTATAAAAATATGAACTGACTACAGCAATGTGGCATACATCTATAAAAATATGAACTGACTACTGCAATGTAGCATACATTTGTAAAAATATGAAGTGATTACTACAATATGGCATACATCTATAAAAATATAAGTTGACTACTGCAATATGGCATACATCTGTAAAAATATGAACTAACCACTGCAATGTGGCATACATCTGTAAAAATATGAACTGACTACTGCAATGTGGCATACATCTGTAAAAATATAAATTGACTACTGCAATGTGGCATACATCCATAAAAATATGAACTGACTACTGCAATGTGGCATACATCTATAAAAATATGAACTGACTACTGCAATGTGGCATACATCTATAAAAATATGAACTGACTACTACAATGTGGCATACATCTGTAAAAATATGAACTGACTACTGCAATGTGGCATACATCCATAAAAATATGAACTGACTACTGCAATGTGGCATACATCCATAAAAATATGAACTGACTACTGCAATGTGGCATACATCTATAAAAATATGAACTGACTACTGCAATGTGGCATACATCCATAAAAATATGAACTGACTACTGCAATGTGGCATACATCCATAAAAATATGAACTGACTACTGCAATGTGGCATACATCTATAAAAATATGAACTGACTACTGCAATGTGGCATACATCTATAAAAATATGAACTGACTACTGCAATGTGGCATACATCTGTAAAAATATAAATTGACTACTGCAATGTGGCATACATCCATAAAAATATGAACTGACTACTGCAATGTGGCATACATCTATAAAAATATGAACTGACTACTGCAATGTGGCATACATCCATAAAAATATGAACTGACTACTGCAATGTGGCATACATCTATAAAAATATGAACTGACTACTGCAATGTGGCATACATCTATAAAAATATGAACTGAATACTGCAATGTGGCATACATCTATAAAAATATGAACTGACTACTACAATGTGGCATACATCTATAAAAATATGAACTGACTACTGCAATGTGGCATACATCTATAAAAATATGAACTGACTACTGCAATGTGGCATACATCCATAAAAATATGAACTGACTACTGCAATGTGGCATACATCTATAAAAATATGAACTGACTACTGCAATGTGGCATACATCTATAAAAATATGAACTGAATACTGCAATGTGGCATACATCTATAAAAATATGAACTGACTACTGCAATGTGGCATACATCTATAAAAATATGAACTGACTACTGCAATGTGGCATACATCCATAAAAATATGAACTGAATACTGCAATGTGGCATACATCTATAAAAATATGAACTGACTACTGCAATGTGGCATACATCTATAAAAATATGAACTGACTACTGCAATGTGGCATACATCCATAAAAATATGAACTGAATACTGCAATGTGGCATACATCCATAAAAATATGAACTGAATACTGCAATGTGGCATACATCCATAAAAATATGAACTGAATACTGCAATGTGGCATACATCCATAAAAATATGAACTGAATACTGCAATGTGGCATACATCTATAAAAATATGAACTGAATACTGCAACATGACACACATCTGTAGGAGAAAGAAATACACCGACAATTAGTTCCTGCATTCGTTTTTTCGCAACGATGATTGCACTCTGTACAGACACTGCTGTGTAAAGTGCTCTTCTGTAAACAAATAAAATAACCGTTTCATACCATAAAAACAAATGAAAACATGTGGAAACAATTGAAGGTGAGCGAGCAGTGTGTGTTGCCTGCGCCGCCCGTGTGTACCGATCTCGATATTATATTGTAACACATTAAATTCTAGGTGAGAATAATAACGAAACATTTGAATTGTGCAGTTGCTACGTCACGTGTATCTATCTATCTATTGTATGCTACTTTATCCACTTCTATTATCACAAGGTCAATCAAAGGTTTTTTCATAACTAATCGATCATCTGTGAAAATTTTGCTAGTTGCTAGCAGTAAAATTGTAGTTTTGTGATAAATACAATGAAATTGAATGAATTAAAATAAAAAAGAAATTAATAATTTTCTACAAGATTATAGTGTATTTAATATTCCATCAACCAATAACTATAGTTCAGCTGATCGCATCATGTTGCCGATATTATGACCCAATAATATGATAATATGATGTAGGTACAGTTCTCTGTAATAATCTCATTATCACGAGATTTTAAGCAAAATTGTATTAAGCCAGTTACATGCTATTTTTGTAATATTAACTAGCTTGTGTTGTATTAGTGTTAGAATTAAATGTGTGTTCACTTGTCTTCTCTTGGTCGTTTGCAATGAACTTTATGTGTAACTTATATGAAGCTACCTATATCTGTTCGATCGACGCCATTGAAATGTTAATTGAAAATAGCACTTATGTAACAACATAATAAGGTACGTTAGAGCTCACGCTGTCTTTGCTTTAAAATACCAAAGTAAATCTAGAAACTTAGTTTGGACATCATAGTTTGGACATCGCCACCCTCCACGACTTTCTGTTTACTGAGTTTCGATAAATTGACATTGATTGGACGTCAGCTAAATCGACCCAGTAGATTATGTAGCTTAAGTGTTACCATTTTATTAACACCAAAAAGTGTCTGCGTTATGTTTAAGCACGAATTATCGGCTAGAATGCAAGATGACTTCTCACACTAACAGTAATAAATCTTGCCAACAATATCAAATAGAACGTAATTGTAGCTGCTCCGACATTGTAACGACAAAGGGGAGAGATATGAATTAGTCTAATATTACACATACAAATTAGTAGTATTTTTGTAATTGTACGAGCCTCGCGACGCGCGCGGACCCCTTGCTTGTGGCGGCCGCGCGCTCCGCGAGGTGACCGCTTGTAATTGTACGAGCCTCGCGACGCGCGCGGACTCGTTGCCTGTGGCGGCTGCGCGCTCCGCGAGGTGACCGCTTGTGTTCATACGTTAACCGTATCTACCTCCTTTGTAATAAATATTAAGACTGACTTTTATGCAATGGTGGTTTGATCACCGTTTTTAAGTCTGTTGTCTACTGTAAGAACTTAGTTTAAGAGAACAAAAGTCAGCTGCCTAGAGGCAATAGGATAATAACTTTAAGTGTATTAATAGCAATATAAAATAAGTAGCTTACATACCCTGTCGTTTTTCTATCTTAATCTATACTCGACCTCTGGGTTAGGACGCGCGATCATATTTATCTTATGTGGTAATCTCCGAGTGGCACTTAACCGTTTAGCCTGTAGGGCGACTTCTCATAATAAATGTAATAAGAAGCAGGCAGTGGACAACAGTCTTTGTGTTTATATCGTATGTATCTTACGTTACACTTCTGTAATGTTGTTATTGAAGACTGAGTATTTTATGAATGTTCCTAGTTTTTTTAGACTAATTATTTCTTTTACATTATTTTTATTCCTTCAATAATAACGTTACTTTTATCTAATAGTCTTATCAATTGTGTATGACGCTATATAATGTCATAGAATTTTTGAATTTTTTAATGGATTTTTGTATGAAAACATAATAAAGTGATTGATAGTGACTGGGCGTTTTTATTTCACAGCCTACTATTGTATCGTACCATACCATCAGCCTATGTCTTTCCACTGCTGGATGTAGGCCTCTCTCAAAGCTCGCCGCCACACACGATCCTTGGCTCTTCTCATCCATCAACCATCGAATCTCTTCAAGTCGTCGGTCCATCTGGCTGGAGGGCGTCCAACACTGCGCTTCCCGGTACGTGGCCGCCACCCGAGGACTCGTCTACCCCGACGGCTATCGGTCCTGCGGCAAACCTGGCCGTTGCCACTTAACATGCTGATTCTTCTAGCTACGTTCTTTAGTTCTTTGGCCAATGTCTTCGTTTCGAATCCTATCCCGCAAAGAAACTCCGAGCAAAGCCCTGTCCATAGCTCGCTGGGTGACCTTGAACTTGTGGATCAGGCCTACCATTAGAGGCCTGGCTTCGGCACCATACGTCATAACTGGCAGGACATTGATTGAGACTCTTCTTCAAGCATTGTGGTATAGGCGACGAGAAGAGCCGACGTATTTTCCCAAATGCTGCCCAGCCAAGTTGAATGCGTTTATCGGCCTCCTGAAGTATTGTACTTTCTCTAAAATATAAGACTAAACTTATAATAGTACCTCTTATAGCTACTCGTAATGTAAATTATGCATGTAGTTACCGGAGGTATTTTTAAATCATAGCCATAATGATATCTTGAAAAATATAAAGTTAAGATTTGACATAGATTTAATTGACAATATTGCCGATTGCTGCATGTTGACGTTTCACCATTTCAAAGATATTGGCATATTTCTCCGACTATTATAATTAAATTGAATTCAGCGTAGCTCCATCTCAAAGTACGATCATTATAATAAATAGAACATATATGGGTCACAGTGTAAGCACTTTTATCTCCAGTCTAGGAAGGTTCTTCGAATATCCAGTGCAAAGGAAACCAATATGTTTCTACAGACAGGAGGATTTCACAGCCACCGGTATGCTGCTAGCACAAAAGTACCTTAAGAACACATACCTTTACCTTTGACCGAGTGGTAGCCAAGAGACTAGTAAATGGTGTATCGTTAGTTCAGCGGTAAATAAGTCAAAGATATAAAGAAACTAGGAGGAGATAGGAGGGACCAATAAGAGTGGCAAAAATAAGAAGAGATCTGTATTCTACAATGGGTAGACTGGAGTTGTATATTGTGGTAATAATCACTTGTATAGGTAATGAAATTTTTGTTTGAATAAGTTTAACTTTAGAACTCCATTCGTGAGTTCGTCAATCGACCCATATCACTGGGTTTCTATTTTTTATAGAAGTAAGATGGCAGACCAGCAGACGGTCCACCTGGTGGTAAGTGGATACTGTCGCCCGTGGACACTCACGATACATGCTAACAAGTAACAACAGCCAGAATAACAAACATTGGCGCGCGCCCGTATGCGCTGTCTACCTATCGTACACCTTTCGAGATTTAAGAATCAATTTGAGAAAATAATAAGTACCTACGAAGAAGTAACCAGCCCAGTATTATTAATTAATTATTAAGTAATATTATTGTATTAGTAGTCCACCTCCCAATCTTCCTTGGGAGAATATCGAGTCAAATTATGTAATAGCAATCAGGAGTTCTCTATATTCCATTATACTCTCCATTCGATGGGATAGGATCAGGTGGATATTCGTATATGTTATTCACTAAATTGATTGATGGGAATAGGATAGGGATGGAAAATACCTACTTCTAGTAATATACATTTTACTCTAATGCATTTTTTTTTGTATAATAAAACCATTATACAACAAATATAATAATGTTATGTGGGGTCAGATGTAATTTGGCCAGTTGGGCGTGCCCAGCGGCTGTGGGGTTTCAGTGTGCACCCTCCCCCTCGTAACAGCAACCGTAACCTCCCAATGTAACAGGCGAACCGGTGAAGAGACCACCAGACGTCCAGAAAGCTCTGGCGACAGACTACGACAGATTAGTTGATTTATTCTACGAGAGATTAGCGGAGCAAAGACAACATAATCGAGTATGTAACGTATTTTTATACTTGTATGTAGAATATATTATAACCATGTGGGAAAATAGATATTTTTTGTCTGACAGCCAGAAGCTTTTTGTAACACTCATTCTTACATTCTGCTTGTCCACGAAATTAGGTACCAGTACACTGGTACTGACCAGTGAAGAATAACATCTAGGTAACCACTGGCTGGCAACCACTTACTTTTTTTCTATTTAACTGCAAAAACCAAACAACTTATAACATATAGGTACCTATATGATTTTATTTTTATTAGCCATTATTATTATCATTTGCGAAGTTAGCAGACTGACAATAGCTTCCTGTTATTATTATAGTCTCGCCGTTGGTACTAATAAACTACCTACATGTAATTGTAAGAAAATTCTCAGACGTCTAGAATTGAGAATAACACAAGTGAATTAAATAATAGACCCTGAATTACTGTCGATTTTATATAAATCTAGGTGTAAAAGTTTTTTACACCTGTAATAAGCACCGACATGATGGATTTCACGAATGAAAATGCACCCGGTAGTTTTTGAGTAATTCTATTAAAAGTTATTATTTTATTTTCCTGTATAACTCAACTTCCTTATATCACATGAAGATGAAACATATACCAGTTTTCCTTCTGGATACTTAGCTATACACTAGTGAAAATCCGATCAAAATCCGTTGAGTAGTTTTTACGTGATGCTCAAACATACAGACAAGAAATTTAAAACTACTGTTTTGGGTTCTGTAGCTTCATTTAATTTTTTTAAGTCAATGTACAGACTCAATCCTTTTACTCTTTTAATGCTGTAATCCTTTTACATGGTACTTTTACTGTAATCGTGCCTTTGGGAACGCAGGTATTCTCTAGAGTGCGGTGGGGCCGATGGGCGGGCGCTCCTGTTTTATTTTGCAGTAGAAACAAACGAATAAGAAGAATGGATTCTTGGCAAATTAATAAAATTCATTTTTCTCTGTTTTTTTTTTATTTTCATATATACACCATATAATTTACTTTTATGAAACTACCATAGAGATTAAAATAGTCTCCCGTGCATCTGTAAATATAGTAGGTACTCCCTAAATATATATTATTTATTATGTAGCAGTGCAAATTATCTGACTCTTAACGGTCTACCATAAAATTTACATTGAAGAAATCCTTTTAAGTTATGTAATAATAGAAACCACATATGGCTGAACATTTATACCACACCTAAAGCACTTATTTATACGTACATATACGGTATGATCCCAGGAGATGAAAGAGAAAGACCGCCTTTGGAGCACTCAGCAAGTGGTGCTACGTTTCCCGGGCTGGAATGAAGTTACTATCGCCAACCTACACAGTCTCTTCCTGCTCTTCGACAACCAAGCTAACGGAATGCTTGGACTTGATGATTTGTTAGTTAAACATTGTATTTTTATGGAAAGAGAGTAGTAAAGGAACAGACAGTCTATCTTGTGGTATGTGGATACTTTCGCTAATCGACATTCGCGATACATACGGACATCAGTCCAGAATAACAAATGTCGACACGTCCCCCGGATGCGCTGCTTTCCTTTGGAGATTTAAAAGGTTGAGAAATGTGGAGGGATGGGAATGGCCTCTGGCATATCTCAGTCGAGCGCACCAGTCGACGGGTCGAATGCGGCACACAGCAGCTGTGGAATTGCAGCATCCACCCACACCCTCCTTGTATAGACAAAAGCGGAAAAAAGTATATCACAATGAATTTCTTAGCCCAACAATCACGTCCTATAGCTTACAGGCACTCTCCACTCACACTTGTGCGATTAAAAATTCGAACTCCGGCCCAAAACATCAAAAATAAACATCAATTCGTGTGGTAGGTGTTAATGTGTCGTCGAGATCTAGAGACGGAAGAGTAGAATACATGAGAAGGGACTGTAATACATGAGAATACAATAATTTGTAGGGTGTAAAAAAAAAACGCCTCAAAGTGCCTTAGCAAGTACTGCGCGAATTAGTCACCCACGAATTAGTCCGAATAACCGCAAGGATAACCAACGCAGGTGGAGGTGGAGTCGCGTGGTAGACTATGGTCCTAAACCCCCCTGTGATAGATTAATTGATTGTGAAGTTTGTGCCCTACAGAGTGATTTTAGATAGCGAGTCAGTCTAGCAAATAAATTGGTCTTCTTTATCAATGAGCTTTTTATATTTATCAGTGGAGCAATATTGGAGAGTTTGGGCGATGAAACGCCCATGGAGCTGAGGAAAGAGAAATTCATTGCGGCGGACACTGACAACGACGACTGGATCACATACGACGAGTTCCTCTCGGTAATAAGCGCTTTTCATCTAAAATCTCACGTGTAGCACTAAACTAACCTAACCATCAGCCTGTGTCTCTCCACTACTGGATATAGGCCTTTCCCAACGACCTCCAGCCACCACACACGGTCTGCCGCTCTTCTCATCCAGCCACTACCGGCGACTTTAAGTCGTCAGTTCACCTGGAAAGCGTCCCCCACGCTACGTTCCCTGTACGCGGTGTCCATTTGGAGGACACGTCTCCCTCATCGGTTATCACTTTAATGTACCTACTTATTACGTAGGTAACCTTGCTGGAAACTTTCTAGATATCTAAACACTAAATTATTTCATATTGCAGTGTTTCTGTGCATGGTACCTAATTTACAATGGCAATTTACCGGTACCTGCCTAACTGCGGTACCTGCCATGCGGTGTCAGGTTGGCGTGTCCACTATTTTACAATAGAAGTGGTGTAGTTCTTCGGGGCTACTGTTAGGGACTTTATTATCGCTTTGTTGCCTTCCCTTGACGACACCAATACTGTCAAGGGAAGGCAAGGCGGAAGAAATGGGGTGGTATCTACTATATATACTAAAGCTGGCCGACAAATGACCGATATGTCCATCTTACTACTGGGTTGTTCATTCTACGTTTGTGTGTCGTAAATAAATCATTATTTATTTTCTAATTTATCACCTTAATTTTCCAGTTGGTATATAACTTCAGTCCGCAAAGGAACGGTCAGATCTCAGGCCTGGCTTTGCTCTGCAACGAGGTGGCCGACAACATTCAATTTGTCAGTAACTTGTCAGTAGGGGAACAGTTGGAATATGGACTGTTTTGAATAAAACAGTGAATTTGTTGTTATAAAATTTATTATTTCTTTTACATAATTTAAATTAGAATTGACTACTTCCCGTCTTCCCGTTAAACTACGACATGGGGTTCTTCAAGAAAGCTGTGGATAGGATTTTGCAAGGTCGGCGGCGCGCCCGCATGCCCCCTGGTGTTGCAGGTGTCCATGGGCGGCGGTAACACTTACCATCACGTGAGACCGCTTGCTCGTCCGCCCTCTTCTCTATAAAAAAAAAATTATAGCTACCTACTTATTCGTAAAACTTTTATCATTTTAGTTTAGCTTCCTAGGGGTACTTTATAATGGTCAGTTGAAGAGGAGATCAAGCAGATTCTTATGGATTTAACGGTGATTTATTTCAGTCGACGCTACTGAATCTTATTTCGATATCCATGCCAACATCACATGTCAAAGTGCTCTTTATCGCTCAACGAATCCCTTCGGATTTTATTATATATGTGCAACACAAGCAATCACAATAAATTACATAATATGACATTATAAAATAAACATGGTGCAAGGACAGAATACTGTTCACAAATTATTATTATTAGTCAGACTCTTGAACTATGCAATAATACAAAGAGATGCTGAGAATCGTTGCTTCACTTAATTTTGTACAACATATTTTTATATTTGCCTAAAGTTAAATGAAACAAGTCTAGTTCACTATATTTAGAGTTATAGGATTGACAGGCTCGAGGAACAAAAGTATTTTTTGAATAATTTGTTTTGTAAACAGGAATGATGAAGAGATTTTTATTTCGAATGTCGTGATTGGCATAACGAAAATTAATTTTCTCTAATAATTATGCACTGTCCACATTGTGATTTAATATTTTATATAAATATGTACATTTATTTAGTCACGACTTTTCTTGCGCGCATATAAATCTAGTATAGGGTTTTCAGAATGATATGATCTAAAGTGATAATTAAAATGTTTCTGAAACTTTTTCTGCACTCTCTCGATTTGGTATATGTATGTATTGTAATAAAGGGTTCCAAACAACTGTTGCATATTCTAACTGAGTTATAATATGGCCGGATTAATAGATGGTTTAGTATTAGTCCTAATCGCGTCCACGGCATAGGCCCCTTATATACATACTATCAGTCACGTGATTTCACCTATTGACCAATTGCGAAAAGGAACAGTTCTCAAATAACTTGGTCATTTTATCACATATACATTTTGTACATTTTAACAATGAGACAATTCACCATTTTTGTGTTTTTACACGTGGGTTGATATGTAGGTAGGTACTGGGAGGTATTGTATCAATGTCTCGGTTGCTCTTCATCAGTCAAAGAGTCCACGTCACTCAACTCAGCCAGGCTCGGGTCGCAGGCGAGGCACCGCTCGCCCACCTCCACCCAACATTCTGGGCAGTACACGAACGGACACTTCGTTATTGCGCACGAGTGCCACGAGAGGGGAGAGTTTTCTGTAATGAAAGTATTTTAAAGTTCCATAGACTACAAACACTTCGACAATAATTCAAAAATTACTTGACCGATTAGTTTCTACGTGTCGTGAAATTTGCTAAATTGCTTTTATGTGAGAGGGGTGACATATCTCTCTCTCTCTCTCATAGAAGTTTTAAGCGGACCATTGCGCGAAAGTCTTTCCTACCCAGAAACGATTTGGCTGGTTTGGGTTAAAAGTGTGAGCCTCATACTTCGTGGTTATTTTTTTTTACCCGACTACGGCGTCGCCAGATCTAAATAAAACTAAAAGAGGGTTATGATTTTTATCAGTATATGTTAGTATGTATGTATGTTCATTTGTTCCCTCGTAGAGTGCTCACCACCAAAGAACTCCCGCGGAAATTAAGAGAACTAAATATGACAGGTCGGTAATTCTGCAAAATAAATAAATAAATTTACTTCCTAATTTAGACACATATTGATTGGTAGGTATAATACATAATTTGATAGGGTAGGTAAATAAGCTGGAAACATTATGTCGGCCGATCAAAGGACTTCTTACCCAACCGTGCAGGATAAAAAAGTAAAGGTTTTTACGGGTATGCATCCTAGGCTCCGTCTCCCCGCATATAAGGCAGCACATCCTTGCAGCTGGCAGCACCTTCAACCAGCCCAGGATTTTCGGAAACCTCATCCTTATGCTAAGCAAGCTCTCACCAGAGAGATAGTGCGCTCGTACAGCTTGCACTGCTTTTTTCTGTAAAGTCTTCTGCATCTTCAGTCGTTTCTTGAGGATGTCGTTGTACAAGTGCAATATGCGCTGCTTTTCGCGACGAGGATAGAAGTAACTGCAAATTAATCTGTAAAGATAAGTAATTGTTTCTAATAGATTATCTGCATCAACAAATTATTATAAAACCCGTAGTCATCAAGTCGTATAGCTTTCCATAAGGTCCAAAAGTATCGTAAGAGCGGGCGTGAGCGTGTAAGATATGCTCTTCCCATAAAGATCCCGCTGCACGCGCTGAGCGAGCAGAAATAAAATCAGGTAAGTCTCTCTTCTCATCTAATTCCATCGAGTAGAGACGTATAACGGAATAAAGAAAACTCCGCAGGGATTTTTTTATAAAATATTCACTGGTTCCCCATCCTATCGGGGGAGGAAGGGGGTGTGATCGGATAAGGAAAACCCCTCATCCCGTAATATTTTCCATTCTCTATCCTATACAATCCCTTTTTCAAATTGACCCTTGAACATTTCTAGCGTCCGGGAAAGTACCAACGTACGTCATTTTTTACTGATGTTATCATGTATCTCAAATGTACTTAGACACCGGGCGATGGCATTTATTTGGTGGATTATCTGCCACCTTCTTTCTAAAATAGCAAAAAAAAAAAAAAACAACATAGCAAAGACCGCGTCCACTTTTCGATGTGTTTGGGGCCATAGAATCCTACAAAGTACTAATCAGGTGAAGATACAATTTTCACTGATTTGTAGGAGGAATAACAGACGAATGTGGTAAATCTTATTTGAATTATTTATAATTATTACCTATTTATTATATTTAAATGTCTTGCGTTGATTCAATGGTATCGGCCGGCTTTAAAATATCACCACCCCCATCTTTTCCTATGGGTATCGTAAAAGGCGACTAAGGATAACAATGCCGCTGCCATAAGCCCTGAGGAACTACACCACCTCTAAAAGGGTGGACTCACCAACTTTCTTGGTCTGCGTGGCGTTTCAAGGCCATATATTACTCATGAACGAGACAATGTGCATGACGAGGCTCGTGTGCAGCAGTGGATAATAAAAGGGCTGATGATGGATTTATTCAATAACAGATTAAAAGACATGGTGATAAATTCAGCTATTGCATACCTTCTTAGTCTTATCGTATATGGATTGACAATCAACAGGAAGAGTATCCAAAGATACCCGCCGTATATATGCACGAAGTAGGCAGTGGGCATGAGTCGGGGTCGCGGCAGGCATGGAGCGTTTGTGACCACCCGCTGGACGTGACCGTGAACGCGTCCACCCAGGACTTTACGGATTATTGTAGCTAACATACCCGTACCCTCCACCTAGTAAACCGGTAAAATTCTTAGCATGCCGACAGTATATCGGATATATACTGAATTGTACAAGAGCAGAATTGTAAGCGCCAGATGTGTGTGCTTTGTATTTATATATAATAATAATACACTATGTATTTTATATTTCTTTTACCATACCATCTCATTTTAATCTTTCACGCACCTCCTAATTAAACCTCTGTGATCAAACCAAAGGTCGGCTAAATGTATAAATAAATATCCAGAGACAAGAATTAGGCAGTTGTCATGAGTCTATGGTGACGGTAGGCATGTAACTAATCGATGTACGTGCCCTAGCTTTATTAATTATTTATTATTTCATAAAATGACAAACGGTGGACGCTTTGAAGCATTATTATCTCCCAATCAACCTTTGGGTTCATTGTTGATTAATCCCAATTAAGATTAAGTTGATTAAGATAATCCCAAGCAACAAAGATGACGCATAATTGCAATAAGTTAAAATTATATAGGTACCTACGCTAAATTATAATTGTATGTATATTATATTAATTACTTTTTCCCGATTTCCGACCATGTGATGTTGCTTCAGCTAAGTGCCAAACCGATGATCAAAATAGAAAATTTTAACGCAGATATTGAAAACTTGTTAAAGCAATTTATCTAGCAATTTTTAATTTAAGCAGTGCTCAGGGTTTACTATTATTATGGCAAAAGAACACGAAAATATATAGTATGTACCTAAATTTGAAAATAATTTACCTTTAGATTTAAGAATTAAAAATGTGTCAAAAGCTGTCTTCAAAAACAAATTTAAAAAAAATATATTTGAAATACAGTTAAAAAATAAATCAAAGTTTATGTAACATTAGTACCTAAACAAAATTTTGTAACATAATACAGCATTTGTCATAATATACTCGTACATAAATACATATAATTGTACAATAGACTGCACTACAATTAATTTATACAGAGAGCAAGCAGTTCTGCCAACGAACTGCTCTGCAGTTTGGCAGATATTATTACTATGTGATATCTGTGATTGTATAATTAATTATTTATGTTACGTGGTTATAAGAAACGTTTTTTAAGGAAACATGAGGTTAAAGTTATAATGGGTGACTTCAATATAAATAAATATATACCAACACATAACCAAGTATATTAAAAAAAAATAAAAAATCTATAAAAATATACTTTACGTATGAAAGCTAACGTGCCCATATCCTCCAGTATTTATTCCGGAAAATACTTTTTTATAGAAACGATAGCAGACGGGCGGGTGGCCCACGAGATTTCATGTGGTCGCCGCCGCACATGAACACCTGTAACACCAGAGGAGACGCGACCTGGTAGCATCCTTCATAGTCTTCATCAAAAACCTCATGTCACAACTAAGAAGAAAATAACGGTATAATTAACTAAATTAAATTGTCGATATAATTAGTCCCCTAATAGTGATAATTAAATAAAGGATATTAATTAAACTGACTTACTCATCTCTAACTGCCCTATAGAAAAAATCAATACCAGAACAATGTAGGTGAAGCCGCGTGTAGGTACGCACCCGATGTACCCCTAAAACGAGGGAGCTAAATAAAGGTCTACGACCGACAGTACACCCTATTGATCTCGCTGCACCTACAGTCCCCTTGTCCGTCGACACATGGTACATACTTAGCTCCAAAACTTAAGTATAAGCTATATAAATTAAAAGGAATAATTAAATAAGCGGCAAGAAAATACTGAATAGGCAGCAAATTATAAGTGGATTAGGTTCACGTTCCTTCCTGGTGACAATAAAGTAATAGGAGATACGAGTCGACATGGTGATCATATTCTTTATAATTTAAAATTATTTCTTCCAGTTATTAAAAAAAAAAACAAATAAAAAACTACCTAGCTGAAAAAAAACAAATCATAAATTAAAATTTGAAATCTTTTGACTTAACCTAAATGACATTCTATAATAATTAAATTATTAATTTGACATTATAATTACCTATGACTTTATTTTTCTAATTATTATTGTTGTTTTTTTTCTTTACTAATTATTGTTTTTTTGTTTCCAAATATTTTACACGTCAGAAATGGCAAATGTGTTGGCTCAAAACACAAATAAACAAACCTTCTGTGCAAATAAATTGATTTGATTTTATTTGAAATGCTGGTCTGAATTTTTTGCATTACCATCTTTGTCTGTTTATCTCTTTCTTTGCTATATGTCTTGTCGTACTAAAGTTATTATATTGCGGTTTTCACTCTTGGGTACGCCATGTATCCCGATGTATGCTATGTATCCAGTGATGATGTTAGACATGCTCTAGACTTTTTAAATTCTCAAATTCGCGGATTATTCTCGTGTTTTCTTTCCTTCACCTATCATTTATTTACCTTCAAGTAGGGGAGAGTGGGGGAATTGGAGCCATGTAAGGAAAAGTTAAAAAAAATACGAGTTTATGTTGTAATCATTCATTTTTTTAGACACTAATTAGTCTTTTATTTATCTGTCTTTCAGTAATTGCTAAAAAAAAATTTAAAAACTAACTCTTAGTTAGTGAAAATGACTTTTTTTATAAATATTAGTTTCGCTCGCATTACCCCACACATCGGGTAACGAGAGCCAAAAAACCTCCATGTGTGTAATGAGAGCCATCACTTAATACTAAACAAAATGAAACTCACTTTGGTTCACGTAATAGGAACTTAAACAAATCACAGGTATAAAGTAATCAACAGAACCTAATAATCAACAAAAATAAAGCTTTTCTAAAAGTTAAATATACAACATAGGGTATTCTAGGGATCTAAACAAAAATTGCAAATTTAATCTATGGGGTCATCGCAACCCGAACACTCGGAATGGGCCCATTTTCCACAGGCTCTGCAACGGTACCATAGCTCTTTATTTTTACCAACATCGTTACATATGATGCATTCATTTTCCTCCTCTGAGTATTCAGAATCATCATCACACATATTATTTTCATCAACAGATGATTCCTCAGTTGTGTTGTCTTGGAACAAATTTCTGGTTGCCTTCTTTATGTTTTTTTTTAAATGATTTATTCTTAGTCTTTAATGTAATATTCTTAGATTTCTTTTTTTGGATTTTCTTCGGTCTATTTTCCTTTTTGTTCTTTATTTCTCTCTTCTCCTCGAAAATTTTCTTCATGGGGGTACCAGTCAAAACTTCTGAATGCTGCTTGTTTCTATTAGTCTTTGCAGAGTTTTTTAATATTTGTGGACGAGGACTTACAACATTTAAGATATCAGCAAAGCTTGTAGATGGCTGTGGAGAATATTGTGATGGTTGGTTGCTGGTATTTTGTGACGTGGTAGTAGGCATTTGCAGGGGCTTTTGAGAGGATGTCAATGATTGTGAAGTAACTGTAGCTATTGTTTCTGAAGGTAGAACAGAGTTACGATCTATTAATGCTAGTCGCTTCTGGCTTTCTAATACTGAGCTCAGGGTGTCGGCTCATGAACCCAAACAACCAATCTTTTCCAGCAATTTTTTTTTCAGTGTTAAATATTTTTTCAACACCAATATTCACAGCCATATTATAGCATATTTTACGCAGTTGACTGCCGGTTAAACCATAAAACATATTAGACATATCAATGATATGGTTAACAATGGTATGTTCCCGTTCATTAGTGATCACAGGTTTTCTCCCAAGCAGCGGAGAACGACTGTAAGTAATAACATCACTATTTGCTAACCTGAACCGTTTCTTGAGCGTGCTATAGAGTATTTTAAATTGCTGTGCCGCTTTATTAACTGATTATTCCTTCCTTTCGTAATAGTTTCTATTGCACTCTCTAACGAAGCCGAGGTCCAACTGGCCTTTGATGTCGTTCGCTGTCTAGTTCTTGGCATCTAAAAAATAAAATAAAGCATGTTTCATTAGATTAGAATTACGTTTTTCGAAAGGGGTAATAGTAGCCATGGCGGGGTAATGGGAGCGCTTCTAGCTCCCATTACCCGAATGTTAAACATCTCGAATTAATAAAAGTAACATAAACAAACTTTGCTAAATCATCTATCTTCCACTTATATCGTAAAATTTATGAAATAAGGCATTTAATAAACACAAAACACAACAGAATGATAAAAGTTCAGGTACTTACTTTGGTTACGAGATTTGATATTTTTTTACAAGGATGACTCACAAAACTAACTTCTTCTCGTCACCGCTATACGCGTGCTACTGAGCTGGCCAGCGGCGGTCACGTTGCATAATCGAAGGTTCCCGAAGCCGTTCGTGTCATTTCGGCGCGACTTGTACGTTCCTGTGTGTGTAAATTGTAGTAGCTCCCATTACCCGCTAGCTCTGTTTACCCCGTTCTCCCCTAATATAAGCGGGTTTCACAACACAATTAATTCGTGATCACCTGATCACACAGAACACTACCGTAAATTGTAGGTACTGCATTTTCCACTATATCCTATTCCGCTAATGTAAAGTGTTTATGTAAAGAGTGAAATATACCGGAGTCCATTCCCATCCCATCCTATTTTATTCCTCTCCATTTTTCCAACTCTTTCTCCAAATTCACTCCAAATATCCAGGGGACGTGCCAAAGCTTGTCATTCTAAACAGATATTGGTATGTATCGCAGATATTTATGGTCGACAGTATCCACTTACATACCACTGTATCGTCGTCCGCCACTTTCTTCCTATAAAAAAAAAGAAATTGCGGGACGTGCCAAAGTTTGTTGTCATTCTAAACAGATATTGGTATGTATCGCAGATACTCATGGGTGACAGTATCCACTTACATACCACTGTATCGTCGTCCCCCACTTTCTTCCTATAAAAAAAAAGAAATTGCGGGACGTGCCAAAGTTTGTTGTCATTCTAAACAGATATTGGTATGTATCGCAGATACTCATGGGCGACAGTATCCACTTACATACCACTGTATCGTCGTCCCCCACTTTCTTCCTATAAAAAAAAGAAATTGCGGGACGTGCCAAAGTTTGTTGTCATTCTAAACAGATATTGGTATGTATCGCAGATACTCATGGGCGACAGTATCCCCTTACATACCACTGTATTCTCGACAGCTGCTTTCTTCCTATAAAAAAATAACAGATTGCGTGTTCGAATTTCGACCTGTACCGCCAAAAGTAAAGACTTTTCAGTTATCATTCGCTTGAGGATAAAGGAAAACATCGTGAGTAGGTACATGAATCGTGAAGCTATGACTACCTAGGAAATTTTGCGGACGGGGGACTTCTGTTAGGTCATAAGTCAGCCGTAAAATACCAACCTGTATATTGAGATCATGGGCCCCTTTCTGCGTCACTTCAACCTGTGCGTGTTGCCTGACCACATCAAGCGCCTCATAGAACAGCCGGTCCAGCATCACAAACGTGGTAGCGGTGATCACTTCCAGTGTAACCTTCAGCGTCTGCGTGAATAGTTTGTGACGTTTGACTGTTACGTACGAGAAGCAGTAGATATCCACGTATTTGTTTCTTTCCATCTACAAATTGTAAACTGTGGTGATTATTTATTGTGATTGGTGGGGGGTGTTGAATTGTGTAACAACCGGGAATACAGGGAGTCAAATATGACTGCCAAAAATGAATTAATTTATATTTAATTAGTAATTTAAGATTTTAACAAGAACTTACAACAACACAAACATTTTTAGTGATTTTTTGTCACCATAGTGACACATTCACTAAAAATTCCTACTATCCCGGATTTGTATTCGATTTTTTTTTGTATAGAAAAAAGGCGGCAGACGAGCATACAGTCCACCTGATGGTAAGTGGATACTGATGTCCATAGATATCCGCGATATATGCCAACATCAGTCCAGAATAGCAAACGTTGGCACGCCCCCGGATGCGCGCATGCTGATGCCTCTACCTTTGCAGACTTAGGAATGTATTGCGAATATGGGGAAGGATAGGATGGGATAAGAATGGGCATATCTCATTCTCTACCGAAACACGTACGTACATTGGGAAAATACTATAAAATAGGAAATGCACTACATTTCAAGGTAGTCAGTCTTCTGTGAGAGGAGTAACGTGGCCAGTCCAGTACGCCCAGCGGTTGTGGGAATGCAGCATGCACTCTCCCCTACAGCTAATAACTAAACATTCTTCTATTACTGTTTTAATTTACATACTACAATACTTACTTTAAATTTAATTACCAAATCGCTAGTGGTGATTCAGAGGATATTGATTTTTAAACAGTAAAAATAGATACAATACTAAGGAACTATTAAATTATCTCATAGAATCAACGTGGTGAAGTGGCAGCGGGCAGGTCACATTTGCCGCAGGTCCAGCAATCGATGGGGTAGTCCTTGATTGGAGTCTACAGCGAGTCCGTGAATGGAGACGACGTACCCGGAAGCGCAGTGTGGGACACCCTCCGACAACGTGGACCGATGACTTGGAAGAACTTCGATGGTAGTTGGTGGATGAGGAAAGCGGAAGATGAGAAGGGCCGTGTGTAGTGGCCAGCATGGGCGAGGCGTATATCCAGCAGTGGAGGTCTATAGGTTGATCGTATGATATATATCCATGTAGAATACCTCAGTCGTAAATAAATCGCTGTAGTATACTTACTTCTTTTATGGCACAGTATAGTAATTACCTTTTTGAGTGGCAACAGGGAGTACTTATTCCTCATCTTCCTCCTATTATCAATCCTCTTGAAGTAACTCGTGATGTACATATTATCATATCCTATGCTCGTGAGGTACGCCTCATGGTAACTGACTGCGGCGGTGAAGATGCGGAGGAACAGCAATGCCATGCAGATATTGACCACGGTCATCGCAGACTGCATTATGATGCTCTTCTCTTCAAACGCGTGTATCACGCGTTCTCCTGTTTCTTTTGCGTCCTAGATGACATAATTTGAGATCACTACATTGAGTATGTACTCCTACACCTTAAAACTCAGAAGGATCATCAATCTATTTATCATTTTAACTTCCTTCCATCTTTTATTTTAATTTTTCTTTCTTTAATGAATTTTTATTTTTTTATAGAAAGAAAGTAAGTTCAAAGGGCTTCGTGGTTCCAGACTCTTTAAATAATTGTTTTTTGTTTTTTTACGTTAAGAAAGACAATCAAGGAAAACCCTGCATGGTCACCTGGTACCAGCTAGTCTAGGTGGTACCAGGTAGTGCCGGACTCCTACCGGCTAAAAAACCTTGATTGCCTTAACATCGTGTAGGTCTATGGCAAGTTCTTGTGGCCCTGGTGGCCTTTCAAGAGTCACCGGTCGTATGTTGATGTGGGGCGAGCGCAGAAGGCGCTCAGCCAGGAAAAAAATGTGTGTTGCAACGAGCCTAAGGGCTCCCCCGCCGGTAAACCGGCGGAAGGAACGGACCTCGGCTTAGGGCGTTGCATTGGGGGGATACCGCGGGATCGCGAGTCGGCGAGAGAAATAATTGTCTGCTTCAACCTATCCTATCAAATAATTGTTTATCAAAATCATTGCCTGCTTTGCGGAGTCAATATTCCTCTATTGGTGAGATTGTGAAACGAGTCAAGAATAGATACCGTTGGGTATTATTTTTCGATGTTCTATACCCTTATATACCCTTCTATACCCTTTCGAATAGTACACAGTAATATGATACTATGCAAATGTTACAAATTCTACAAGTTAATGCTAAAAATAAATTTTATTTGAGTTCTACGTTCTTGGAAGATGTTTTAGTTAGGCCTTACGCAGACGACGAACTGTAATCCTCGGCGGACAAAGTGTGGCGTGGGAAAAAATGCATGCGGTAGACACATCCTTAACGCACACAACATATAAATTCATTTGATCGTCAGAACTCTAGAGGTCTGGATGTTAATATTGTATTATTGATAGTCAGGGTCCAAAAAAAAAAATGAAAAAGGTTTTGAAAGAGTACATGAGAGACTATTTGTACGGTTCAGTCTCGTCGTCAAAGTTCATCGATGTCCGGGGGATCTTTTGTAGGCGGTACATTTTGTACGCCGTGTGTGTCAACTCATAATATATAGTATTATGTTATCTATATTCACGGAAAAAAAAATCATGTCAAGAACTGTCCATCGTCTACTTTGGGCTTTATGTATGTAGAAATTTACAGGAAAAATATACCTGAATATTATACAACTCGCGCACGTGTGTAACCTTGTACTGAAGTTTTACGTCATCCAGCTTATGAGTTAACTCTTGTTGTGATTTCTGTAGGGCCGCGTATCCTTCACCCAAGCCTCGAGTTATGTGCTTCGACAAAATGAAAGGATAATTTTAATACATCATCACCGCATTCAGCGTGGAAGTAGTTTCCACTACTTGTATCTCTGTAGGTATAATTAGAACCATAGTTTTCATAACCCAAAGTTTGGGAGATAATGATGTAGGGCATTCAGTGCGTCTTTTGTAATAATTTACAAAAAAGAGTAAATAAATAAGAAATAATAGAACTAAATAGGTAATAAGAAATAGTTCCGTCCAACCAAAAGAAATAATAATAATAATAAAAAGAAATAATAATAAATAATACGGTTCCTGAAAAAAATCGTTCATCCGTTGACGCATGAAAGCATTTGAAACAAACGGATAGGATCATTTCATTTTTCGTAATTAATATACTGAGCTACAAAGGGTTACCTAACACTTTAGTTAGCTCCAGCTTTGTCTGACTCACCT
Organism: Sesia apiformis; assembly: GCA_914767545.1. Classification (NCBI taxonomy): domain Eukaryota; kingdom Metazoa; phylum Arthropoda; class Insecta; order Lepidoptera; family Sesiidae; genus Sesia; species Sesia apiformis. Next base: position 4,545,594 of record OU611964.1, read on the forward strand.
GTTTTTCACTATCGCATAAAGCGTCTCCTACATGCAGTATATTACATATGAATTTAAGGTTCATAGGCCAACACAGTGCAAGCGCTACTGTATAGAAGGGCACTGCGTCGAAGCACTTCTCATAAGTTGTAGCAAACGTGTTCATACAAACTTCGACAGCGTGGGATAATTGGGTTTGACAACGATACTCAATTTTCTTGAGATATTTCTTTTGATAAGTATCATCCACGTTGTCCGTTGGTTTGGGTCTGAAAAATGATTTTTGAAGGACCCATTTAGTTTCACTTCACGTATTTGGAAGATGACTATCTCTGAACTTATATTCTCAATACGTTGCTGATCCGTATTTTTTTTTTAAATAGAAGCCTTAGAAGTCGTCTCTTGAATGATGCGGATAATGTGTATCATGTCTGGGGGCTGTGGATTGCAAAGCTAGTTAGTGGCCAGTGTAATAATATTTGAAGCGATGAAAGTCGGGATGACGTCTATACCTACAGTTACCAGTCACATGGTCGAAAATTCGAATCATATGATTTTAGACCATTAAATAACGTCTCATCGTTAGTCCAAATACAGCGTTGAATGGGTAAAAGACACATTAGTTTATTAGTTGGTTCCTGACGACTTGTTTTATTGTGATAATGCGTGCCTCCCCTTCTGGTGGATTACGCTGATTTGCGGATACCCAAAGGATTGATGAATGGTCAGAATTTAACCGGACGATAGATTGATATAGTTGATAAAATGGAGATACGGATTCTATTCTCGGAGAAACGTTTGTTTCACATATTCATCTTTTGTGTGTATGATAGTTTGTGTTCGTCTTTTAAGGGGTGTTAAATCCGCGTGAACCATAATTTGTACCCTACAATTGGGTGTCCTTGGGAACTTTTGAGTGTATTATAAAAATAAATACTGAAAAAATGGAATAAGAAGATTTCAAACATGACGGAATTATGTACAATAACTAACACATATTTTTTATCGATAACATCGGTGCGACTTCCCTGTCCAAAGAAATTATCTATAAAGTAAATTTCCTTGCGATCCTCTAACAACTCTTCTGTGCCTTCTATTTCCACCTGAATCGGTGCCACTACATCACGAAATGACCTGTAAAAAAATAACATCACAGTTCTCTACACGTATAAACAAAAATACCTATAGATTGTAGATAGGCACTGGCGTCTTGCCTGTGTTCCGATTTAATTTAACCACATTAAAAATTACCTTACAAAAATTCATAAAAAATATGTTCCATATTCTGAAGAATATAGAGATGGAAATTGAGAATATGGTGATGAGAGATTATAGATAATTTGGGATGGAATAGCGCATTGTGGGATGCTGTAAGCCTTATTGCGTCCTGTTACGTTTCCTTATCCTATTGGAATGAGGAAGGCACGATGGAGTGGTACAGAAGTAGATAACAATATTTCCTATTTTCCATTCTTATCGAGCGGTGATAGCCTAGGGATACCTTTTCTCAACTCACATCCGTGAGGTGGTCAGTTCGAGCGCCGACTCGTGCCACCGACTTTTTCTTAAGTACGGATTTGTCTATTACTCATGACTAGCTCGACGGCGAAGGGACACATCGTGAGAAACTTGCGTGCCCGTGAAATGAAAATAAATCTCAGGCGTTTATAACATTCATCATCAATTCGCAATGGGTTCTAGTGGTGAATCATAATGCAAAACCTCCTGGCGAGTGTTGTCCTGCAGTGGCATTGTAAGTTTCGTTTCCTTCATTCTTTCTGGAAACCTTGTTTCAAGTAGATAATGCATTTGTGCCAATGTTCGGCATTTTCCACCGATAGTGGCAAGTATCGCCGAGGACAACAATAAAAAATTACCTTATGAACTGCATATTCGACCGTTACTTTTTTCTATATAGAAAGCAAAACAAACAGATTTCATAACTTAATCAATTGGTAATGACACTAGATCTAGCAACATAACCCATTATTCTAACAATTAAAAATACAACATTAGAGGAAGATACCTTAATGTATCCTTAGCTTCAGCAATTTCAGTGTTCAGGTCGAGTAACGCTTTCTTCAAAGGACTAGCAAATAATTCGTATTTGGTTTCAGAGAGGTTGTGCGAGAGCTGTGTACTGCACGCAAACACCCTCACAACCTCCTTGGCGTTTAAACCCATATTCATTATTGGACCTTCAAATAATGTTCCATTTGAAAATTTAAGACTTGAAATCTATTGAATTAGTAATTAAAGTAACTATTAATAATATTTATGGTATTTTTGTACTCGATTAGAGAGCGTGGCCCCAGTAGCGATAGAATATACGACTGTTGCCGTTTACGGACATCGTCTTAGTGAAAAGGGGTAAGTTCACCCTCACCAGGGGTACCGATCGGACCGACGACCCTTATCTGAGAAGCACTCATTCTTAAAAAGCCACATATCTCAGCTTAGCTCAATGAAAAATTCTCGGTTCAAAATTGCCTACTGTACGCTAATTGTCGCAAATGATCTTAAACCTAGCTTTACAATTTGAAATATACCACAAATATAAAACAATTTCTGTCTAATTATGATAAAGAGAAAGCAGTGATAAACTAGAGGGGTACTTATCTATTATCGACTGGCATTCATGGCGTTGGCTCCGAATTCCGGCCGTAGGTACCATTGAATTTATAATTAAACATATGTAGATATTTTAATTATCATTAGTTCCACGGTGAAGGAAAATATTCTAAGAAAACCCGTGTGCTTGGCAATTAAATTCTCGAGCATGTGTAATATATCCACCAATCTGCTTTGGGCCTGCGTGGTGGATTATAGTAAATCCCTCCTGATTTAACGGTACTCATATACCTACCTACTTACCTGTAGTACGAGATAAAAATCCTAATAACATATTTATTATTTAGTAATCAAATCAAACTTCCAGTAAGTTGGTACCAGTAATAACATAAGTGAGAACCACAGCCTTCCACAGGCCGCGGCCGTGCCTGCCACAGTACATGGACACAGAAAGTAAAGATATACATCGTAACTGAACGCACACTGCGTTGCCAACACCTGAAAGAATAGTGCATAGTAATGCATGCGATTAAATTATTATTAGTACATAATAATGTGAGACATTCGTGGTTTTATGGAAAGAAGTTGGCAGACGAGGTAGTCGACATGCTCATAAGTGGATACTTGTTGTCCACGGACATCCGTGATAAACAAATCAATCCAGAATGACAAACATTGGCATATCCTCAGATTCGCAGCCAACCTTTGGAGGAGATTTTGAAAGAGTTGGGAAGGGTGGGCAATAGAAGTATATGGGGACGAGTTTTGTTCATGCCGTTACAGGGTTCATTCATGGGAAGTACCTATTCGCGAAAGACTAGCTAAAGCCACAATCAGTGCGAGTGTGGATCTACAATTATTAATGCTGTTAGCTACATTACCATTAGCCTATGTCCCTCTATTGTCGGATGTATAGTCCCGGAACGAGTTGAATGCGCGCGGAAGGAATGTGACCGTTTTATGTCACTTGTTTTTAGTGTTGTATTACAATGATCTTAGTGAAAGATAGGTATATCGATATTGGTAAAAGTCGATATTTTTAATTTAAATATCGCGGTCTAAAATAAAACACACGACTATGTAATTATAAAAAACATCACTTATTTTTTACTATTTTTATTTACTTTCATTATTTATTTATTTATTATTTATCACACATTAGATAATATAGTAAGTAGGTATACATAGTTTTTAGTTTTAAATAGGTATTTAATATTTAATTTTGAAAAATAAAGTTACTAAAAAATGAAAAGAAAAAAATAAAAAAACTTACTAATTGAGAGCAATATAAAAAAAACAATATTATAACAACAATCTACTACGCATTACATTAATAATAATAAAAAATAACTTAAAAGTACTAAAAGACACAAAAGACTATCATATTGTTTTGAATGAATATTAGTCACTACAATCATCACTTGTAACACCTGATGCAGACAAGTCAGAATCAGGTTTGGTCGCTCATTTTAACAAGTAAGTATAGTAAACTACCCAACACGTGTTATATCGATGACGCAAGAGAAACAATGGAAAGTGAGCAAGCGCATCACTTAACTAGCCGGCACAAGTGCGGCGAGACGGCTGGCTGGGTGGGGGTGTACTCGTGTCCCCACACCTTACACCGCTCGCGCATTTAGCTCATTCCGGGACAGTATCTCTTCCATACACTTATACTATGTAGGTATAAACCCATGTAACCACTAGGTGATTAGGACATTAACCAGGTAATCAATTCATTAATTCATCAATAATAATAATCACTGCAGGCGGGTTGGTTAGGCCAGAGACAGGCATCTCGATGTATAGAGCCTTTCGGATCATTACGTTGACTTCTTAAAATGTTGAATTCCCAAAATATGGAATTTGAATTTCCTAAAATGTTGAATTCATAAAACGTGCATTCCTAAACATGATTTGTTAAATTCGTGCAGTCCCAAAATATAATTTGTTAAATGTGAAACTTATTTTGAAAAAAAAAAGCGACTTTTGTTTGGTTATTATAGGGTGGGCTATGGGTTATTATATGACAGCTGACATAAATCTTTAACATGTAGTAAAAATCGTTTTATAACTCGATAGTCCTTTAAGAATATTTTCTTTATATTTTATTGTTATGACTATGACTTAAGAAAAAAACGGTATTTACATGAAATGAATTAAATACAGAACTGTCAGAAAAAATAATGATAGGTATTAGAAAAAACGTGTACCTATAGAAAATGTTACTACAAGGAAATAACAATTTCGAAAAACTTATCGAGCAAATGGACTGACTGACTGACTGGAGACCGAGAAATCGACATAAATCAACATTTAACATTTTCAGAATTCAACATTTTAAGAATTCGACGCTGTGCAAAATGGAAAAATCAATACACGTCTTGCATAGTCCAACGATTGATTGGGAGATAGGTAAAGCTGTAAAGCCGACTTTTGTAATAATTTACAAAAAAGAGTAAATAAGTAAACTGTAAATAAATGTAAACTTATGAGAAAACAAGACAAATCGTTAGTGACAGTGCATATTAAGATTTGGGACGTCGAAAGAATGAATAAGAAAAAACTTGGAAATAGTATAAAATTATTATTTGATGTACTAACCTAAGATTAAACTTACAATCAAGGAAAGAGTAGCTGCTACATAGTAAGGTAACGGGATTTTCTTCAACATATAATTGTAGTAAATTTGCCCTAGCACTACACCGCCGATAAAACCTAGAAATATTTGCATTCCCTTGTTAGAACGTACAGAAATCGACATTTTGCTTTAATGTATAATTACAATAAAGTAGACTTTTCATAAATGTTATGACACTATTTGCGTAGTACAATCTTCGCTTTTAAAATTATCACGAGACACATGTCGCATGTCAATCGCTTTCACCGAATACCATAGACACTACGAATAATTTGTATTTAGGTATGGAGTAAATATAAATTGTAAGTATCACAGATATACGATTTTTTGGTAGGTATCTACGTCTCTATAATTGGCCGTGTAGTGTCGCCCGGCTTTAGAACAGCACCACTTCCCGTGGATGTCGTGTCGTGGCGACTAAGGGATAACAAGCGCTGAGGAACTACACCACCTCTAAAAGAGTGGACTCCCCTAGCCGCCATTTTATGTACTCGCAATGACACCGTTTTGCATAGATAAAGAATTTCCATATAGTCTATGGCATACGCGACATGTTGGAAGAAATCTCCGCAGGAGATAAGATTGCCTTTTGTACATCTTTTCTTTTTCTTACTTTTTATTTGTTTCATGTTGTGTGTACAAAATAAATTGTTAAATAAAAATTAAAAAACCAAGACCAATACAAGATTACACTATATAGTTGTTAAACATATCTATTACTAAACATATTGAGGTGACTGCAAGTTGCACTCGGTCATACGCGTTCAATACAAAACCATAATACCTATGATACTATAATATCTTATTTCTCTGTGCGTGTGTGTGTGCGTGTGTATGCATGATCTTAGATTCGGGTGAGTATAATACTCATTCACTCACTGAGCATAAGCTAAACATTTGTGCCGGAATCCTAAGTTTATTGCATTATTTACGATGCAATTTAAATTACTTTATTAGAGGGCCTATGGGCCTTTCTCAAAACCTCCTGATACCTTATTAGAAGGTGCTGAGGAAGGCCCTTAATATTGCAAATAACCACCATTTAGTTAACTCGCGTTAGCGCCTTATTTTCATAGATAGGTATGGTGTGCCCTTATAATCAGCTACAATGACAACGAAATTTGCTTTGAAATTAAACAAAATATTAATATATAATTAACTTTATTCATCATCATTAATAGTTAAGTATAATTAGTCTTATATAATTCATTATAGAGGACACTGAGAATGACAAATAGAACGTTTAAACAAAATGCCTCAAGCGAACAACAGCATTTTATGCCAATTACTGAATACACTAGTACATGGAACACACGCTCCAAAGAGATATTCATTCCTTACATTTTTTTCTCTGTAACATGTTATAATTTAAAAGAATAGTTTTAAGAATGCGAGTAGTATGCGCGGTGTTCACACAAGATTAGTTTTTTTATTAGTCTGGTCAACGAAATATGGCACAAGAAAAAATGGAAAATAAAAAAAAACTTGAGCTGTTATCACTAATTATGGTCGCAAAAATGTACTTGATATCTTATAATTTATCTTTGATTGTTACTGCTAGTTCCGTAGCTTGTACCCAATTATTTCCAACATTTATTATGTGATCCATTTAAAAACCCAACTATGAGAAAAAAAGTTTCAAATCCTATGCCACGTCTTGTTGGTTAGACTATGTAAGATAAAATTAAAACGTCCATTCCAAGTTTTAACAAATCGCTCGACATCGACATGAATAAATACGTACTTCAATAAAACAAATACAAGATACACAGTGCGCCACTAAAGTAATGATGACAGAAAGTGCGCCACTAAAGTAATGGTGACAGAAAGTGCGCTATGTTGGCGCACTTTCTGTCATTCAGTATTGATTGACAGAGAACATAACTCATATACGCAGAGAAGTGTAGTTTACTGTTTTCTCCATTTCTCCGCTTATAAGTTTTGTTCTGTATCAATACTGAATGTTAAGGCAGGCGAAAAAGGCAACGCAAATTCGTGAAATTATATGGTAACCAAGCGTGTCAATTTTAGTGATGGGAAACCACTCACCGTTGAAACGAAACATCTCCCTTGAGTCTGTTAACAATTTTTACAATTGGCTATAGCGGAAATAGGCATTTTTGTCTTGTCTCAACGAGCGCGAGAAGGTGCCTAGCGCTTATTTCGAGCACGCAGCGACGGACAGTGTATGTATTGCGTTGTCTGTGGCGCCAAATTTACACTAACGTGAGCGAATCTCCGGCGGTTGCTAATATTGGTAATGTTCTTCACATTTTCCAAACAGATAAAACAGATCTTTATTGTACAGGTACCTGCATACGGTCAGTACCGAGTATCTAATTGCAAAACGAACTGTTTAAGAATGAATCTTATTTTTGTGTTGCTACAGTTGAAAGTTTAATGCCTATGTTATACCAACAAATTGGCAACACTTTTTTATTAGGAACTGTGTTTATTTTATCTATGCTAACGTATCAGTAGCGAAAATTACGATCATATTTGAAACTTATATTGATAATTTGCGTGTTATTACAAAATAAATGAAGATGCACAATGTCGCCAAGTGCGCGTAGAATTATACAGATCCGAGGCTTAAAGTGGGCTTGAGATACAAGTGGTGATAAATGAGTAAAAAAACCTTAACTCACATGTACTTGAGATTGCGAGTTCGATCAAAACGATTAAACATGTAAACAACTATAATTTTCATCAAAATTAATAATTAGTTTGTTTTGGCGACGAAGAAAAACCTCCTATTGAAACTTCCAGCTACAAAAGGGCTTGAAATTAAATTGGACTTCGTAAATACGTAAGTATTGCATAAACCCAAGAAAGTTAATTTGTTAACTTTTCTATTTACGTTTGTTTGGAAAAGAGATAGTACACGCCACTTGAACATTTAAATAAATAAATATCGATAAATTTTAAACCGGTTTCAAGGCATTGCAGTAGGACATTAATGACGCCTAAGAACTAATTAAAGTATTTTTCAAAATTCAGAACATATTTTGGTTCATAAATCAATTTAATTAAATGACATATCCTATGCGACAAAATGACGAATGTGTCAAAATGGCATAAGAGAAAAAAAAAAACGTTTGAATACGAGCTACAACTAGATACATATATTAAATACAATTAAAATAGATATTACAACGATCAATTTTTGTACATGCCTCCGTTTGGTTCTAAGGGCTCGCGCACATTATAGCCGCGTCGCGCTGCAAAACTGCGTCAAAGCACATTACAGACGCGGCGTTGTGAACTGCTTTACATTTTGCGGCTAGCTTTACATAAACAAGCACCAACATTCCGCGTAAACCTGTTAGGCCAGAAGAACGTTTAGCAGTTTCACTTCCTGGCGTGGCACAGCAAATAACTCTCGGATCTCGTCCATCTATTTGCGCCCGCCCATCGTACATTGAGGCGGGCCGTGTCGAAGCGTATAAGGGGCCATCCATAAATTATGTCACACGAATTTCATGATTTTTGGAGTGCCCCCCCACCCCTCCCGTCCTTGTCACAGGTGGTCACATTTGGTGGTCATAAATTTACAGGGGCTAGATTACGTAATGTAAAATGTCGATTTATATAATTTCATGTGCTGTTGATTTTCTGTCACAATTAAGTATATTATGGACCTTGTAAAAAACGGAAACATGACAGATCTTGAAATTGTAAAATTCGGCTTTACAGTATTGCCCAATGGAACGTTCGAGCAGCTCATTATCGACGAATTCAACTGGCGGCGAGGCGGCGCCGACCGGAACTATAACGTTGTATAACAAACCTATATGTTCAGTTAGAGCGATGAATGTAAACTTTAAAGTCACTAATAAGTCGTTAACGAACGCAAAACAAGATTGTAATTGTGCGGGGGATCGGTTGGTGGATGCGTTACGTACTTAGCAAAGAAACAATAATAATATTGTTGTAGCAATATTATTTCAATATTTCAAATTTGGCCAATATGTGACGCTATCTGAGCAAAAGGGACCTTATTTTCAACAAAGGTTTATTAGACTTTAGTTACGATTTTCTAAACAAAAATTTCGTTGTTTTAAGAAAAACCTTAAAACAAACATGATATTTTTTCTTAACATTTTAATCTAATATATAAAAATAATGTTTGTTTGTTCGTCTTCTCGGACGAATGGTTTAGGAGGCTAAACCATTCGTCCGATTTTGATGAAACTTTGGTGAGTTGCTGGGCGCGCGGTCGCGAAGGTTTCTGACAAAAAGAAAAATTCTAACGCATTGCAACGCATGCCGGGCACAGCTAGTTATTAATAAAACATATTTGTCTATTATTCTGGCTGGGATATAGTGATAAGTTTGAATTCTGACTAGACAGGGGGAAAGTCGATAATTTGTTGAAATTAGCCGCCCAAAACCAGAACTGTTAATTTGCCATTTAAAAGTTATAAGGGTTTTGTTGTCCCTGCCAGAATAAACAGACACCACTGGATCTCAAGAACAATTTTACACAGCTAAGATCCGATTACTACCAAAATTAGTCACCAATCAGTCGAAATTAGCCGCCAAAAACCAGAACTAGTCGATCCACCGTTAACTATACACACTGTGTAATGGTTGAATGGTTTTTAAGTAATTAATATGTAATCGCACATAGAATTATTAGCTAATTAGTCGCAAGGAAATGGTCCGTCGGAATAAGGGACGCCAGCCACAATATTATTCTATTAAAACAATAATACTTCTATTCCGACCAAAATATTTATATTTAAAGAAAAAGCTTAAACAGAAATAGAAGACAGCGGTAAACAATTCTTTTTAAAGAATTTATAAATCACTATATCTGAAAAATAAGAATAAGGTCCCTTGTCTCACACAGAGATATACATGATATTAATTTTGATCATAGAAACTATATGTAAGAGAGACAGTGGCGTTCGAAATGGAGAATGTTGTAATGAACATTGGAATATTAACTTATTTTGACCATTAATGTTACTTAGTAATGCATTCATTGACCAATGAATGCATCACTAATGCATTCATTTTCGGATCCTGTAACTACTTAAAATTCACCTTTTTGTACATATTTTAAAAGGTAAAGGACGATAGGTATTTATCCTCAAAAAAAATCTATATGTATCAACATTCTTGAGATATAGATCTATTTATGTATACACTTCATTGCACATTATTGTACAAATACAAAAGGCGAGTTTAATGCCTTAAATGATATACCCAAAAATGACAGCTTTTATTTCATAGTTTTTTTAATGTCAAGGCAGTTAATGTCAAACTCGTGGATGAACTATGATATAAATTGTTTTTCTTTTCTAACCTTTCACTTGTTAAAATCTTCTTCATTGCTTATAACGCCTATAGTAGATCATAACAAATACATGATCACCGATGTTATGCTCGTTGGTGGTTGGTGTTGACACAATATCCATACATATTTTACCATCATCCTTTACATTTAAGATCCGATTTTCAGTAGGATTGTGTTAGGATTGTCACATATTTTGTAAAAAAAAATGTATAAAAGTACAAAAAGTGACAATTACAAGAGGTGCATACAGTATGAGCTAACAAGCAGTCATTATTTTCTAACTTTTTGTGGAAATATGTACATTACTTGATTAACTTGAAACTTCGTATCATTAAATATGTATTTTACCTATTGTTCAAACATGTGTCACAGACTTAAAATATAAGGTCCTACAAAAATTGTGTAGAATATTTTAATATGTCAATCACTAGACTAAAACTATTATAAATAATTAATGATTAAAAAAAATAATTATACTTACAATTTTGATCTTTGAACGCGCTTCCAATCTAGTATTTCACACCTACTTACGGGCACTTAGTAAATGGAACTTTTAATCAGTTAATGATTTGATTTTAATTATAATTTTCTATCCCACTTTTACAAGCTGTGGACTGTTAAATTAATGTAATTAATGTATGTATTAATTAATGTATTTTTTTAAAATATTATCACTATAACCCACTAAATGACTTACTAGAATATTTTGCACTATTTTTGTAGGACTTTATACAAAATGTCACCGAAAATACAACCTGAAATATGTCAACCAATTTAAAATATATAAGAGCGCTCGATCGGAAAATAAGATTATTTTAAGGAATAAATTGTAAGTTACAAAACATGTAAGGTTTTGTTCCTAACTAAAACGTTGTTATCGCTCATTAGTGAGCGCGGCCGCGGCGGCGCGCGCTCGCGGCTCGGACGACGCGTGTACAATAAATGATATCCTAGATTTGTACTATAAATCAACAAAAAAAAACCTATTGTAAAATCTGGTATAATTGATGGTAGACCGGCAGATCAATGCCTGCTGAACAACAGATTTTCAACTTTTGCGTTATTTCAGTAACATGTTGTATAGTGTCAAATTTTGTATGAAATCACAATTAAACACAGGCGAGCGAAGCCACGAGCAACGGCTAGTTACTATATAAAGTAGCCCATAATTTTCGTTTAAAATTACAAAAAGTTACCTCTCAGGTAATCACGATGTTCAGTTACAACATCCTTCATCCTAATCATGCCCTAAACATCATTGTTTCCACGTGTAACATCTCCAGTCTTCGTATTTACGCAAGTGCTGTGGGTGGGTCTCCAGTTGGGTCTTGAGACACATCCGTCACCATGGGTTCTTCCTCGGGTTCCTCCTCAGGCAGTTCCAATATACGTGGTCCATAGAGAAGGAGGTAAGCGCAGTGCCAGTCACCTGTATTATGTTATAAAGGTTGTTTTATGAGCTGTTGAGCTGTTGTATTTGACTGTTACAAATCTTATTATTCGTTAAACTTGTACATGGTGGGTGGAAAGGAAATAAGACAGTATAATAGTAATAACTAGGAGTCACATGTAACAAAGTGTGGGAATAAGACAGCTGTTTAAGTGTAGTAGTCAGAAAGTCAGGTGTCTTAGTGTAACAGTCAGAAAGTTAGCTGCCTAATTGTAGCAAACAAAACCAGTTATCCAAATTCAATAGTCTAAAAATCAACTAAAAGTAGCAGTTAGAAATACTGTTGTCTAAGTGTAAGATTCAAAAAGTTTACCGTTTGAGTGTAGCAGTCAGAAAGTCAGCTAAGTGCAGCAATCACAAAATCTGCTGTCGAAGTGTAATAATCAGAAAGTTTACTGTCTGGTATGAAATAAGAAAGTGAGTATGTGAGGTAAGAAAATCGTGTGTTTAAATGTTGTAGAGAGTAGAATGAATGTAGAATGTCAAGCTGTCTAATGGCTGCCTAGTCTAATTCCTAGTATGAAAAACTGACAGTTTTCAGGATCACAGTGTTTAAGTTTCGCTGCTACAGCGTATACAGCGTATAATGTTTGACTGACCGCCGCCGCTGAGCTTTAGCACCTCGTCCTCGCTGACCGACGAGACGGCGTCGTCGTCGCATCGCAGCCACGAGCCGCCGCGGGAGACCCACGCCACGTAGTGGCCGGAGGACGACGAGCGTCCGCGATGCGTCAACACCGCCTGCAGCCGGTAGTAGCCACTGTTGTTGCTGCCGATGTCTGGGCACACGACAACAACCAATATTTAGGGCATATCTCGACTAGTATGTCGCATACGCACAAACAAACAAACGCAAGCGAACTCTCTATATTTACATTACTTATATTTTACACTACATTACTATATTTGGAACTTTATATTGTTCAAAAATAAACATACAATTTTATGGTGTGACAATAAGAAAGTCAGCAGTCAAGTGTAGCAATCAGAAACTTTGTTGTCTAAGTGTCACAATCAGAATTTATTAGACTACACTTTTAATTTGCTTTAACGGTTGATAAATAAATTATGACTAAAGTTGTTGTCTGAACATGTCCACATTGAACTCGATTTAAAATATTACATTTACATCGAAGAAAACAATCCATTAGTGGCAGTTTGACTAAACATAATATACTTATGTAATATTACCAAGTATGTATTTATATATAATTCTGAGTTCCTCGTACATATTAAAAATAAATAAAGTTTAAGGGGGCAAGTTTTTATTGTTGTAGTCACAAATGTAATTAACAATAAATAGAGGCGTGTTTGCCCGGTGGACCTTACATTATGCCAAAACACTTTAATGAAATTAATATATGTAGTTCAATGTACAAGTTTCGGTGTATTTATTAGATTTAATAAAGTTAAAGCTGGTCCTAGAAATTGCTCTTCTCACAGAACACTGCCGTGTAACGTAGCAGCGTATTTAGAAAGCAATTGAAGACTCATCATCCCTTTCCAACTTTTATTCTCCAGTATATTAACTATTCCCCATCCTATATGCCACTCCTAAATCTCTAAAGGTAAACTGTGCATCCGGGAACATATCAACGTTTGTACTTCTTGACTGATGTTGACAGTGCATTTACCCAAACATGTCCAAACATTGAAGTCCCTAACTGAGTACCTATTCAATAAAACCAAAATTCAAGAACTTACCAAAATAAAAGTCAAACTATTCTGTCAGATTTAGTTGTCTATAAAATTACGAAATCTCTACTTAATGGAGGAAGAAATTAATATTTAAAGAATTTATACACCCTCGTATTTACAGAACCAAATCAAATTTATTATGGATTTTAAACTGTATTTAGTTAACAAGATATAATATCGCTAAGTCCCGCCTCTTGGGCATACAATAAATAATTTAGTAAGAAAATCGGATATGATATATAGAAATTCCAGAAATGGAAGTAGATATATGCATTGATTTGAAAATTCCTAATTGATATTAAAAACACGAAATAAACAAAATTAACCTAAAAAAGGACACAATATACATGAAAATTACAGAAACATCTTTATGTGCTATTATTATCTTTTATGTTTATCTTTTAAAGAGTACCTATATTAAAAGTTTATAAATACCATTTTCAAACCAGTACGGCAAAACCCTCTTCTTTTTGCTGTCTCTTTTGCTATCGCCGTGGCTTTTGTTCTTTAAATTTAAAGATGATTCCACAGAAGCATCATCTAATTCCTGCAATTTTACAAGTGCAATGAATTTATTTCTTCAGTCTTCATTGCTATTCAAACTAACGCCAAATAAATCTAACGCAATTATTCAAAATATGTTCAAATTTATTGAGAAGAAACTCTAGGAGTGGTCCATGAAGTTATTCAGTCACTTAACAAAAAATATATTTTTGACTTTTTGGCATTTTTGACATTCCATACCGAATCAAGAATGCAGTAATTAGTAACACAAACACAAGCTCAAAAATTTCATCAATGTAATTTTAGTGAAGGATATTTTTGAGCTTGTCGTATCCCAATCCGTATTTGTATAATTGACAAAACACAAATTCACCTTGTGACTAAGTGCTTACTTCTTAGTAAAACTTCTAACTTTTTATCGATTTCTAGTAAGTTTTATTTCTTCCTCACCAAACCATATGACCACATTAACATTTCTTTATTCTAAAGCCTAGTCCAGATGACACGATTTTGATGGCCAACTGAATTGAGTGTTAGTCAGACTGGGTGTCTAGACGTCTAGTTAAATTGACAATTGAATCAAATCGGCCATCCATCCACACGGCGCCCAATCTCGTTTCAATTTTCGAGGTACGGACGGCAGGCGGAGGCATGCCTGCCGTCCGTACCTCTAAGCTCGAAAATTTTATCCAAAAAATGAAACAGCACTGGGGCTCAGGATTAATATTAACGAGGAAGAAAGAAGAAGAATCTGGACAAAAAGTGGCTCTTACAAAAGAAAAAAACTAAGCCACATGTCTCTTACAAGAGATAGAAGCCAATGAATTTTAAAATTTAATGAAAATGAACTACAATCAATAGCATTCGTGATTTATTAGACCTTGTAAAACGTATATTACGAAGCAAGACACAGTTATGCGTGATGCAGTTTCTCTCAAAATTTACCAATATTTAGCCTAAAATTGTTAATCACTGATTGGTCAATTTGATTGGCCGACTCGGGCTCGTTTTGATCGGGCGGCACCGGCCACCCGACGACCTTCGATTTGAATTCATCGCCAACTACACTCTACAATCATCCAATTTGATTAACAATTCGAGTAAATTATCAATCAAATCATGGACTAGGCTTTTCCAGTGATACCCAACCTTTTACACATGGACCATTTCTTAAAGGAAGAAAGTTAATTTACCAGTAACCAGAAATAATAAGTGTGCTCGGAGGTTTAAAATCTATATAAAAACAGAATAAAAAATATTTAAACCTATAATCGAAATTCAATGGTCCCTTTTAAAATTAAAGCTTATTAAAAACATATTAAAATGCATTTTACCTTAAATTTGGCCCTCATAGGTGCGAGTCTCTCCTGCAGCTCGGGCGAGCACAGTTCGTACACGTCCAGGTCGAGCGGGAACTTGACGTCCTTCAGGATCTTTGCGTTGATCGACTCCTTCTCCTTGTAGTAGAACCGCACGAACTGCACCGTTAGGTACGCGGGCAGACGGCTGATTTTGCACTGGAATTATATTTTTTTTTGTAGCAGCCTATAACGTCCCATTGTAGGGCACAGGCCTCCCCTAGGGTCCCCTAAATCACTGGGGGGTTTTGGACCTTAATCCAACGCGCGGGACCAGTGCAGATTGGTGTATCATATACTCAAGATTTTTTATTTCTGAAACATGCATGCAGGATTCCTCACGATGTTTTCCCTTACTGCTGAGGTAGTTTTAAAAATCCGTAGTTACATAGAAACTCAGTGGTACAGGCTACAGGTACAGGGATTTCAACTCACAATCAGACAAATGTGAGTTGAGTATAGATAGATACCCCTAGACTATCACCGCTCTTACTGGACTTATAATACAAAACTGTAATTACAAAAAGAACTATCTAATAGTGATCAACTCATGGAATACCACACAAGTAGGTAGGTAGGTGGTAGGTACCACAAAAGACAGTTAAAGTAGGAGTGAATAAATTCAAAAACTGTTTACACGGAAAGAAGTCAGCAAAAGTGTACTGATGTGGGTGCATCAGCGAAAGCTGTTAGCCTAATACATAAATATTAATAATAATAAATAAGCTATTATCAAACAGAGAAAACTTAGGCTAACATTTAATAACTAAGAAATCCAAAAAAATAATTAATGTTATATAAATTGTGTTAAATTTTAAAGCAAGGGGCGAAATTTGAAAACGACCGTTCTTACGGTTTTTGTGTAAACTGCGTCCCTCCCCAGGGTCTGCGACATTTTTGTGATCTGCTCTGACATTTTCTGTAACAAACAATAAGGTGCACAATGTATACAATATTGTATAGGTACGCAGAAGTGCATGTCCATTTGTGTATTGTGTGTCTATGTCGTGCACTCACCGATCTGAGCCCCGACTGCAAATACTTGACGTCCTGCGAGATGAAGCAGGAGAGCTGCAGGAAGGAGTCGGTGCTGCGAGACGGCGGCTCGTCCGCTTCCGAACAAACCAGCTCCACGTCCAGCGTGCCGCCAAAGTACTGCTCGATCACTGACGACCTATAGACAAAAATAAGTACATATGTATGGCGGCCTCTTAACTTGTATGTACAAGTTAACAGGGTTCCATAGAAAGTAAGGTGATATCAGGTCAGCTAAAATGCTTGTTTTAGTAAACTAATATTACAACATAATCACGGTGATGCATTTATCTATTTATAATAATAATAAATACTCTTTATTGCATACAACTAATTATTACATGTGCACATATCTTTAAATGACAGAATTCAATAAAATTACAGACGACCTTGTCATTTATTTGGAATATATTTTGATGTTTTTAAATTCACAGCTCACACCTAAAACCACAGCTAAAACCTTATTAACTAATGTAATGTGTTAGTATTCTTAGACCAAAAGGTAAGTTCCCACATAACCGTAGGCAGCTCTTTTATCGTCCATGGGCCTCCTCGTGCACGTTATTCTGTACAAGAGGGTTGTATGGCCTTAAAATGGCACACTGGCCAAATGGGTTAGCGATTTCATTTAGTATAGATTAACGTCAACTAACCTGTCATTAGTGATAGTTGTAGGAGCAGCGGGTAACCTCTGCTGCAAAGCCCTCACAATCTCTGTCCAGCACTCGGAAGCGTCTTGTTGCGCTAGTCCTCCGCCAGTGGCGCGCTCCGCGAACCGAGGCGCGGCCGCGTGTAGCGCCCGTAACAAACGCGCGGCGGCCCCGGCACAAGCCCCTGCACCGCCCCCTTCCAAAGCCGACATTGTCTCGCTGAGTGCGGACGTTAGTTCTCCCACCGTGCCGCCACTGGTTGCTGAATCAAACGAAAATGCCCCATGCTTATTTAGCGTTGGTTTTAGAGTGGTGCTTGGCGCCGGCGATCCATAACCAGGCGATAAATAATTCGTAAAAGAGTTGTACGCTCAAGTGTAGCACTGTCGCGCAACAGGGCAGCCAGTCGTTTGCAACTTCAGATATTCTCATTTCTATACACACAGGTGCATATTTTTAATGTAATGTTATAATGTTTGTCATTATGACTGACTACTCTACGATTATATCGAACAATTGTAGTAGATACTGTGGCGTGTCGAGAAGCAATTCGACCGTGCAACCTGCTGCGTAACTACGAGACAGGCAGTGTCACTGGCCGCTGCGACAAGCGTCACCGTGTTTTCAACGCCTAGTGCACACAAACAAGGTTTCTATCATACTGTCTACATTTTATAGGACTAAATATTCAGTACCTCCATTAGCAAATAGGTACAGACATATGAAGGTCTAAATCTAACGTTAGCAAAATCAACAAATTATATTTTTCTGGTCTAGAATGTATCAGTTGCACTATGCAAACTTCATACTGGCCTTTGCTGCATTATGCTAACTTCATGCTGGCCTTTACTGCATTATGCAAACTACTGTCCATGTACTATTTTCAAATGATAATGACAAAACTACTTACAATTTCATAAAAATCAAACTGACCCTGATCCTAACAAGAAAATCAAGTTAAAGACTTATAAAAGAGATTTAAAAACCTGTGGATATCGGCACATCAAAATAAAACATCATAAAGATCACCGAGAACTGGCAGGATTGAAGCTAAATTACTATATAAATTTCTGCTTACATTTTCATTTTTAATAACAACTTTAACTAACTTAAAATTTTTGATGCTAAATTGGGCAGAGTATGTTTTGATTAATTACATTCAATGACATTGCAAAATACTTCCTATCATAGATTACATAGTCTTAAATAAAATGTAAAATCTATTAGACATGTACTGTCTTACATTCTATTATGTATCTAATTATACTTACATTCAGATTGAGACTGTCCAGGTTTGCTTTCTTCGAAGAGAAAATTAGAGAAGTTAATGTCAATTGAGTTCTCTTTGTAAATGTATTACAGCAAACATATCTTACAAAGATGTCAAATACATATTTCCAGTGCACTAAATTGTAACATAACAAATGTTTCTGAAGATCATTTCTAAAATAATATACCTAATATTTTAATAAATTTGATCCACATATGCATTTTACAGGTGAACTTACCCTTATTGTAGTCGAGTAGAGCATTCTTTAACTCTGGCACAGTCTTGAGGCACTGGACCGTAGCATTCATGTAGCAAGTGTTGCCTAAATTGATGAGACCCTCGGGGAGATCCATCTGAAAAAACACATTGTTTGTAACTGATTAAGATTTATCAAGGCTAGTGCATTTATTATTGACTATCATTCATCTTTATTAATGATAGTCAATAATTTGACTTTTCAAATCCAAAACCTTGGTCTGTACCACTTAATTTCTACTCAAATATGGACTTTTGAAATTGTCACTTTGAAGGAAAACTTGAGAGTAAAACCTGCATGCTTGAGAATTAATAGAATCTGGACCAATCCACACTGGGCCCCATTCTGTCAAATGCGTGTTGTGTAGGTTACATGAATATAGTATTACTGTAACATTTAATAAGTAAATAGTAAAATATGGCTTTATTGATCATTTATTGATAAATTTTGGTAGTTCACTGATTCTATCTATGAGGGGTAATATATAATATTGAATATATTATTTTTGTAAAGACTAATAAGAACAGACACAGTAAAATACATACAGCAGTAGCAAGCTCTGCCTCATTCATGTCCTCAACAAATCTTGTTTGTTCCACTGGTGCCGATGGCACATCTTCCTCTTTACTGCCCATCACTAGCACCAGAGCATTCTGAAACAATGGAAAACATTAGTTATATTAGTATTATGAAATAAAATATGGAAGTTAGTATAAATTTAAATATGTATTATAGATCTATGAAACAAAAGTTTTCATTTGAAATAATGGTGTGTGTTGGCACATGTTGAATTTTTTTGGGACACTTTTACCCATCATTATTTCCTTTTCTTTTTATTTCATTAACCTCATACAAAAACCTCCAGGGTTCACTGTAGTACTGAAGCCATTCCTTAAATATAACTTTCTGTCCTACTTATTGTTAAAAAATGTTTTTTTAATAAAAGTTATATTTTGTCTTCATTTATATATTTTTCCTGCAGCTTGATGGCAGTTCATTATCCAAATTGGGTAACATATATTGCCACATTCTTTTGACATGTACATTATTACCTTTGGATAGTTCATAATTGACATAATTGTTCATAATCTATACATATAACAGTAAAGGGGTTGTCTGTACATGAACTTAATTTAAAAAAAATGGGGTGGCTCTTTAGAAACCGAAGCTACAAAAAAAAACAGCAGTTTTTTAAATTTTTGGCGTGTCTATTTTTTTGAGTGTCTCATAAAAAACTACTGAATGGATTTTGATCAGGTTTTCACAAATGAATAGCTAAAGTATCCAGATAAAAATCTACATATGATACAAGGAAGTGATAGAGGAAAATAAAAAAAATACTTAATAGAATTACTCAAAAGCTACTGGATGGATTTTTATCTGTGAAATCCATCATGTCAATGCTTACAGGTGTTAAAAATCCTTTACAGCTGCTTAGTCCACACGAGATAAGCCGTAGGAAGAAGCTAGTACTATATGCAATACTTTTATTATTTACATATATAATAAGGAATAAATACACTGGAAATACTTACATTGGATAACTTGAAGGTCCCCCAAGCATCATCCCTGAGTGTGACCCCTTTACAGACCACCTTCTGTCTCTCCGGTTGCACACCAGTCAGCGCGAAGATTTGCGCCTTGAACACCTCGGGCTCATCATCCGTGTTCACCTCCACGCCCGGATACAACTCCTTGCCCCATTTTACCTTTACTGATGAAATAAATAGCCAATTTTAGATACAGGAGAGAAGAAGACGAAAATGATGACTTTATCTCTTCTCTCAAGATCGATGCTGTTATAGGTTGAAGGAACATTAAAAAGAAAAGTTCTAGAATAAAACATAAACATAACCGGCCTTCTATATTTGTCAGCTTTTAACACAGTGACATGACACAACAAAATTATTTATACGTTTATTATTAAGAAGTCATGGTTTTTTGTTAACAACAAAGTATTGAAAGAAAATATTAGAATAATAAAAACAGAAAAGGCAAAGATAATCAAATATTCACTGACATTTGTACACCGAATTATAACCTAAACAAAGCCTACACAGGTGAGTAATTTCCGTTGTACGAAAGATATAAAAACTCACCGGAAAACTTAGGCATCGTTTACTAACTTATAAAACCACTTATTTTATTTGAACAATAGAAATTTGTTTATTTCTTACGAATTGAAAGTCACGATTGGGTTTCAATTCAAGTTCACGTTCTGTCACCGACCGAGACCGATTGAATTTGATGATCCGACAACACGGAGTGACACAGACGTTAGTTTCACTTTTGTTTATGGTATATAGGGAAAACCGGTAAATATAGAAAAATAACAATTATCAATTTCATTAGGAATTCATTTTATTTTAACGACTACTATATTTTAATGATATATATTTCATACATAGGAATCAACAAATACACACGTGCGTGCCGTCTAGTCTTATAAATTCTACGTGCAGCGCCATCTGTACTTAATTCAGTTGAAATATAAAGTTGTTATCTTCAATAATTTTTAGTTAGCTAATTCTTCTTCCAAAAGAAAACAAAAACCATTCGATAGGTAATAAAACAATCAACCAACTGATTAAATCCATTTTATTTCAGCATTATTAGCTTCGTTCGCGATAAGGATTCAGAACTGATTCGGAACTATACGCATGCGCAGTTCAAATAATGCCGTTCGCGGAACACACAATTCAGAATTTCTAGTTACAGTTCTGTGTTCGCGGAACCGTCGAACTCGGTTCAGGATCGGTTCAGAATCAGTTCTATCAGTTCTATAACTTTGGCAAGAATCGTAGTTCCAGACATGCGCAGTTTTTACCTAACGACATTTGACATACATGCTGCGGCTATATTCAGTTGGTTAGAAACTAATAAACTGGTTAAATAGTTAAATAAAATATAAATTTTATTAATTTATTAAGGGTTAAATAAAATATGGTTAGTTTTGTTTGTTGTTTATATAAATAAGTTTATATAATACTCTAATAAGCGTAATGTGTTTTGGTGGGTCCACTTAAATACTTGCCAACTTAGGGGTTTTCCCCCCAAATTTAGGGAGTAAATAAGTGGGATGGTTTTTTTAGGGGTTTTATATTTTTAGGGATTTTTTGACTCATCATATATTTTTTTGAATATATATTTTTCATATATTATGTGAAAGTATAGGCCCTGGGACAATCCAAACTATAATAGCTAATCATATTTATTTGTTGACCTAGCGACTTAACGACATCTAGTACAAATATATTACAACTACTCTGTGGTGACTGGTGGTTATTGTGCCTATGCTTACTGGAAATACATATGCACGTTGATTATTGTTTACTTGTTTAATTCGATTTTGTTGTTGTACTGCTGTGCCGACAAGCAATTTGTTAATGATGCCTAAAGAAACTAAAAATAAAAAAATGTACAGTCAGAAGTACACGTAGATTTGGGAAACATATCCAGATTTAAAAGGTAAAGAAATTTCATTGCATTTTTGTAATTAATATTTTTCCTTTTATTATATAGGGGAACCTGTTGTACCTTGGTCACTTTTTCATTCAACGATTTTTTGAAAAAAAGCGGTTATAACTATTGCGATTAAACAAATTTTAGCTGTTAGACGAACTAATGTGGTTCATAATATAAATTATACAAAAGCATAGATCATCCTTTTTACAGGTTTTACATAAACTAAAAAAAGTTTGGAATGTTGATCAAGGTACAACAGTGGTGATGTACCTAGATCCGCCTATGTTGTACCTTGGTCATAGTTAGAACTCATCAAATAAAATCCATATTTCTCGACAAATAGCAAATATTTTTATTATTTCCAGCTTCAACACGTCTATAAATATCTTTATAAGCTTATCTAATATCTATGACATATCAATTAACAGAATTTATATGAATAAAATCAGTATTTTTCGTAACACCTAACTTAAACATTTTAATCACATTAGCAACAAGTCTTTATTCACTTCGTACTGACTAATATTTGGACTAAGCGTTTCTTAATTAATCAATAAACTCCGAGTATTTATTCATTTCAGGAACTGAGTAATATTCCCTCTTGGAATTAGTTTTTTTTGGACTTTTAATTTCTCCTTAATATCTAACCATTGGTATAAGTTGAGATCTTCTTTTTCTGGCCATTTCCAGTTTTTTAGCGACTTCTTCATGGATTTTATAAGAGCACCCTCTTCACTGACAGACACTATTTGGCCAACAAAGTATTCACCTTCGTATATAAAGATAACGTAATCACCATCTTCAAAATTGTTTGCGTGTCTATTCTCTTTATTTCCCTCAAAATAATTGCTTAATGGTTCTTCCTCAGAAGATAAAAACCCTTCTGAAGCATCTGAATCTCGCACAGAAAAGCTTTCGTTTTCATCTTCTGATGTTTCTGATTCTTCTTTTAAAATTTTTTTCTTAACTTCTTTTAGTTTCTGTACTTTTACCTTCTTATCTATTTTAAGTTTTTTATTTTGTCTTGCTGCCTTTATTCTTTCTATTTCATTTTTTTCCGGAGTGTCAGTTAGTATCCTTGACTTTCCTTTCTGTCTGCCTTTTCGAACTTCTTTTCTTGGTTCAGCTTTTGGGTGCGGTCTAATCATAGATGGCGTTACAACATTGGAACATCCTGGTGTGTTTTCTTGCAACGAGGTTTCAAGAACTTCTTTGCATTTTTGAGTGGATTCTCCAGGAAGATGCTGTTCGTTACAATCTGGCTGTTCAAGAATTTTATTCGTTTCTTCAGATGAGGTCCCAGCATGAGGCTCGTTTTCACATACAGGGAAGGGTCGGTCAGTTACGTTTGATGGCATAAACTCATGTTCTCCAAATATATTTTCATTTAGTGGGTGTAATCCTGTACTCCTAAAACCCTGAATAATATTTGAGGGAGTAAAAGATTGTGGAAAAGCTTTTCCAACAAGACCGGCAATATCATAAATTGTCAGTGGTTTACCCACATGACCGGGTGTCAACATTAATTCATTTGCTGCAGTGTTATAGTATTTCTTAAAAGGACCGAATACAGTCTTATCCAAAGGTTGAAATTTATGACTCGTGTGTGGATGGAAAATTACAAGGATGACGCTATTTTCTCTGGCCAATTCTATAACTGGTATTTGAATGTGACTTTCATGATTGTCAAGTAGTAAAATGGTTGGATAATCCTTTGATGGTTTTACATATTGAATAAAGTGTTTGAAAAATTGTAGAAACAACGCTTCATTAGACCATCCAGAAGGATTAGCTCCACCAATAGTTCCATCAGGAGCTCCAACAAGCATAAAATCCTTGAAATTTACACGCGGAAATATGAGCATAGGAGGAATGAATCCACCTCCTGCATTTATTGCAGCTATCATTGTGACTGTATTTCCTTTTTCTCCGCTCGTCATTGCACCAACTTGTTTGACACCTTTGGGTGCTAATATTTTTGGTGGAACATGGACTGTTGAAATGCCACTTTCATCCACATTCCAAATATCAATCGCTCTTAATTGTGGGCATTTGGACAAAGCTTTTTTGTAATTTTCAAAAGTCAATTGCACATTTTGTTTATTAAATGCTGTAGAACGGGCAAGGCTAGTGGCTTCAGGCTTGCGTAAAGCTAATTGCTTTTGATGTCGTTTACGGAAAAGACGTAACCAGTACTCCCCAGCCATTTGGTCTTTGTCCCATTGAGCTGGATATTTTTTATTGTTTTTCGTCGCGAACTCTTATGCCAACCTCTTAACGTCCTTTAAAGTGAGTCCATACTGTAACTTTGCTGCTTCTTGTATGTAATCCACAAGCAAGAGCTCTTCGTCACCTGTAAAAACTTTTTTCACGGCTAAATTATCATGAAGGTCGCTCGCATCTTTACCAGTCTTCAAGAAGTATTCATAATGCCTCTTTAAAGTACATCTTGACAAGTTAAAATGTTTGGCAGCCCCTCTTAATGAGAATTTTTTTTCTTTAACTAGTTTAATAGCACTAGAAAGTGCTGTTTTAGCAATAGGAGTCCGTTTGATGTTGTTTTTGCTACGAGGCATTTTACCTGTATAAAAAACAACAAAATAATAAGTATGTGCGTTCCTAAACAGAATTAACAAGAATACATTTGAATGTAGGTACCTTGACCATATGACCAAGGTACAACTGTTTTACTATGGTCAAAGTACAACACCCCTACCCTTTTATGTTTATTCGCACATGTAAATATGGAGGTTATGATTAACTCAAATAAGCATACTACATTCTAAACTTGGCTAAAATACTTGTTTAAATCAAATGGTTTTAAAAATTGATGTAGTGAATAACAGAAGTAATGAAAGAAATGAAAAATATTGAATATCTTACATTTTTGCAGCGAAAACGTTAAAGTGATCTCCCATGCAAACTCGATGCAATGGCCGCCTGCAACTAATTTCATGTTGATTAGTCTTGTCAAAGTTCACTATACCATAGACAAAGAGACGAAAAAAAGGCGCGAACATTTCAAAAAAATAAGTGGCTCTAGGTACAAAGGGTGTCAAGGTACAACAGGTTCCCCTATTATTTTAGGGAGATTTCTAAGTAATTGGGGCGATTTTGGGGGTTTTAAACTTAAGATTTAGGGATAAATATTTTTGAGAGTTGGTAACACTGCCGATGACAGTAGATCGTACGCAGTTTGGTTCCGAAATCGTTCGCGGAAATAAAAATCACGAATCGGTTTATAACCGAGCATGCGTTCTACTACGATTCCAAATTAGTTCAGTACTAGTTCCGAATTAGTTCTGAATCGTTACCGCGAACAAAGCTACTAACAACTCTTGGTAAATAAGTAAATAGGAACAGTACACGGAGGTAAGTATATGACACGTGATATAATAGCTGTTTTGAATTATGTAAATAACTATTCAATAATAAATTGTCGGTATATACATATTAATAAATAGCTATTATACGTAAATCAAAGGTCTCATGCCAGGCGACGGTGAATGACGAATTACCGGTAAGATGCTCTACAAAAAGAATTAATTGTTTCTTTAGGACGTGGGATATAGATATATCGCTGAGTAGGTAGGTACATACATACAGTCAATTACAAAAATCACTGAATATAAATCAAACATTCACATTTTTAGATAAGTATATTCTGTTAATCTAAGATAAGTAGGTATTTTTATTTTAGCCGGCAACTAGCTGTTGCTGGCAGTATCGCCCGCGTGAAATTATTTATTTATTTCATTGCACACAAACACTATACAAAAGGCGGACTTAATGCCTTATGGTATTCTCTAGCAGTCAACCTTTGGGTAAATGGAAACATTAAATATTGGGTAACATTAAACAATAATAAAAATATATGCATACCTACATCATGGATTACAAAGGAAAGCTTATAAAAAACATATACCTACATATAATACGAAATAAAATAACAAGACAATAAATATCTATAAATATTTACTTAAATACATACCTATATATGAATATACCTACATTATATACCAACATACCTCTTAATAATAAACGCCTTTGACAAAATACGGAAATAGTTGCAAAGAGTAGTAAAGAGATGAGAAATAGAAAATACAAAAGAGAAGAAAACAGAAAGAGAACAAAAGTATTATGGTATTGAGTTGAAATGATCGCGAAGCAACATTTTGTTCAAATGCTTGTTAGAAGCTTTTCTAATGTCAGCGGGACGCTCTTTCCAGAGTTTTGTATGTAGCCTGAATGACGAAAGAAATCCTGGTTTTGAGATAATAATTCCAAAATGCATTCTTTAAACATTTAACCCCCCATAATCATTCATTAATTAAAATTCTTTGTCACTTTCTAACTCTTGTAAAGTTCTAATTGCTAAAACAGAACAACAGATATTATATCTGCCTACATATTGTCATAATTGAATCCTCAGGTTAGAAGAAAAGGGTCTAATCTGAAATTGGAAAAATATTGCACAGTAATAATATTTATGAGTTTAATTAAATGTATCTAGACTACCTAAACCACATATTTAGATGAAAATGTTAATAAACTAGCACATTGCCATCAACAATGTCATTAAATACCGCTAACTATTTACTCATTTTTCTGGAGGCTTTAGCCTAACCGCTGAGCATGTGTTCGGAAAGACGTTTTCTCATGTGACGAGTATACCTTGCGCTCGAACAACTCGTTCGATGAACTTTCCATTCGCGAAGCCTGTGCTGACGCCTCTGTGCCGCCGGCCGCTAGCCGCCAGCCTACTAAAACACCAGTCTCTACACAAACTTTAACGTAACCTAACGTTAATACTGTCTGTACGTAACATTTCGCGTTGAATTTCACACGACAAAACTAGTCAAAGCTCTCTCCCGAGTGAGTGTCTATGTAACATTAGTGTAGTGTAAAACTCGCATGTGCATTAGATATACGTGTAGAGAAGCAGATTTTAGTGCAAATAACGAAGTCAACTTTTTACGGAATGATAACGAACGCGCGGGGAACTTCGACAGCCAGAGCTTACTGTAAGTTTACTAGCTTTTGTGGTTTTGTTAAAAATGTTTTTAACCTGAAGTAGTTAAGTAGACATAATAAGAAAGGCCAAATATTTGTATAAATATCTACTTAATTAAGAATACTAAATATGATAGAAATCTGTAAGTAATTTACTGATTATATGTTAAACGAAATAGAAACACAAAAGGTAATCAAGCTACAGAGATTAACTAACTATAGATTGACTATGTGTCTATCAATTAAATATATACCTTTGATGATAAAATTCTAATGGACGTTTAAGTAAAACCACACAAAAATCTATTTAGATGGATCGGTTTATGTTAGCATGTATGTACATTTTGTAGAATGTGTTTCGAATGTAAAAAGCTTCATTAGGGCAGTGTTTGCAAAGGCTCGAAGGCCACATTGTTATGGTTGTTTTTGCTTCAGCGTGAGGAATTTATAATGGGACAATGAAGTAGGTATATTATCTACCTGCTGCTATTAGCTGTCCACACTTACAATGTAATGATAACCAAGCATTTTAAATCATCCTTTCCATTCTGTGTGAATCATCCTTTTCTGTTTCTATAAACTGTGATACCAACTGGACTTGGAAATGGAGATTAACATTTCACCTCACCTAATTAAGCCTAGGTAGCATTTATCAATAACATACTCGTAGAACATAAACTAAAAGTATATTCCAATAAAAAACAAAAGCAACCAAGTAAACAAAAAACTCTTTAATGAAGTCATAAAATAAATTCATAATTTACAATCGACTTAAAATATGATGCCCGCGAGTGTAGGCCCGATATACTTTCTCATCTTCTGTTCACGGAGTCACATGTTGTTTTTATAACATAATCATCTTATTCTTTGAAATATCGATCACAAACGTCAACTAAAGAAGGTCATTAAAATTGAATTTAATAAGAAGGTTATTTAAATCATTGTTCATCCATCTCATATGGTTTGCTACTTAGGTAATCGTGACTAGAGAAATGCTGCATACAATGAATAGTTATTAGACAGAATATAAAAAAGATTTATTTTAATATTATTTGAATATTTACCTAAAATATTATGTTTAGTTTTATTACGAATAATTATTTTATTAATAACAATACAAAGTTAAAATAATACAGCAATTAGGTAATATTTTAGGGACATAATAATTGGCCTTCTTTTACTTTCTGTCTATTCCTATCTTAGGTTATGATTAATCTAAAGTATCTTATATGAAATGTTTAAGTAGGAATGTTTAATGATTGATTTTAATCGCGAAATAGTTCATAAAGTACGTAACTCGAGTAATTATGAATGGAATTCATGGCTTTGGGAAAAATTTGGTTAGGCTTGCATATTTAAGTCAAAACAAGTTGAAAAGAAAATAACAGGCATTAAATCCTTTTGTGAACATTTAAGTACCTAGAATTATTTAGAACATTATTTGGAGTTAATAATACTAATAATAATTATAATACTAAATAATAATAATAAATACTCTTTATTGCATGCAATTGGTTATTACATGTGCACAAATAATAAATGACAGAATACAATAGACGACCTTATCGCTAAGGCGATCTCTCCCAGGCAACCTTACAATATATAATTTTCATAATTTCATTAATGGGATGATGATTATATTATATAATAATAATTGTATTATATAATAATAATTATATATAATAATAATTATATATAATAATATATTTTGAGTTAGTAAGTCATTATTTGTGAACGATATTTGCGCAATAAATTATGAATAAATAACACAAAAAGTAAATCGTGAAAAAATAACATAATCGAATCACTCAATATTATAACGTAAGTAGGCGTACGTACCTGTCTATATAACGAATTGAAAAAAATATACAAAATTCGGCAGTCTCCTTTTGGGTCGTTGTCCATGCCGTCATGGTTCACGCTTCGCGGCGCGGGCGCATCTTCTCTCCTTAACAATTTATTGTTATTTTAACTATATTCTATAATTTAATGTTAGAGATGATGAAAAAAAACATATATAAGTAACATTTAAAGTGATCCATGTTATTATCAAGGAACACTTATTTATTTAGTGCATTGTTATGTATATGTTTATATACATATATATTATGTTATATATATGTTATATATGTCAACTTTACAATGCACCTCTCTTTTCTCTGTTTACCCAAAGGTAATGCTATAAGTCCGCCTTTTGTACAATGATCGAATAAAGTTAATCATGTGATTTAATTAAGAATTAGCTAGCGATTATTGAAGGCGATTGTACGATGATACACTTTTACTTGTACATAGAAAAATAACGCCACATGTGATGGACACACTAGGATTCATAGCAAAATGTTAGCATGTATGTACATTTTGTAGAATGTGTTTCGAATGTAAAAAGCATGTATGTCGAATGTAAGCGAGACTCGAACAAAAAAGTGTCTTTAAACGAATGTCCGACCGAAATCGAACCCAGGACCTTGTGCACAACAGGTAGAGACACTACCAATGTGGCCAATCGGCAGTCAAATAAAATGTTATTGATTTCCATATTGTAAAACATAATTGAATTATATGATAGATCAATGACATCAATACTTAGTGTACAATGAATTAAATTGGTTAGCTATAAGTACGGAAGTGGACTCCCATTTATACAATTATAATTCTTTAGTAGAAAATATTCACCTGTGCTGTGTCCTCCCGCAACGCAACCCCATGTAAACCACGATAGTTATTATGACCTATTTATTGTTTTTCAAGACTAAATACATCAAATATTGACATGTTCCGTGTGCAACGCGACGCCACTCTTTAATTATTTATTCAAGGACAATCAGTGGTTAACTACAGTAATGATTGCACTGTATATTAATCATAAATAAATAAGTGTGAAACCTATTTAAGGCAGGTATAACATGCATATGTATATGTAAATGTTTGAAAGAAATGGAAAAAAATAACAATTATCTAATTGAAAGAACGAAAACCATCACAATTACCTATTCCACTTCTATATTAAACTACTAGAACGATCCGTCCAAACGAAAGTCCGCCCTTGTATCTAATAATGTATATCTTGTATAGCGACCCGCCCTCGCTTCGCTTCGATTTATAAGTTTTTTTTTCAAAATTTCAAAATGATATATAGCCTATATTAGACACGGATGATGTAGCTTCCTATTTGTGAAAGAATTTTTGAAATCGGTTCAATAGTTCCAGAGATTACCCCAACATACCGACAAACAAATGAATAGGAATTACAATTACAATTACCCGTGAATAGGATTTTGCAAGTTCGGCGGCGCGCTTGCATACCTCCTGGTGTTGCAGGTGTCAATGGGCGGCGGTAACACTTACCATCACGTGGGACCGCTTGCTCGTCCGCCCACTAATCTATAAAAAAAAAACACAATTTTACCTCTTTATATTATAGTAGTATAGATTAAATGCCATTTAGTTGGAGTGTCTTTATTATACATTTCACTCCGACAACGTTAATCATTCGCGTTTACACACAAGAAACCAGCTCATAAAATATTTTCTAGAATACTTTAGTATTATTATTTAAGATCTAGTTTTAGATAAAAAATATTGATTTCCAATCGAAATCGCGCACGTTAAGCAGAAATTTAAATATTAAGATAGCTAAACTTGTTATGATTATGAAACCAGTCGAGCGATTAAAAAATTAATCGCCTTTCCTTTTCGATAATACCTACTTACACTTTTCTTGTATTTTATGTGGCTATAAATTATATAAACTGACTAGGGACTCCTCGCGATATCGTCTGCTGAAGCATAGCCAGCTAAAAGTAGCCTCGGAGAGAATCCAAAGAAATTGTGTAACTGTTATCAATATAGATAATTTCTGAGAATACTTTGAATGGGCATATGTGTAATATACATTCGTGTATATTTAGTACCTACGTTTGTAACATCATAAACACTGAATTTTCGAAATTACTGCCTTACCCAATAACAGGTACGCAGAGTTCTAAAAAAGAGAATAAAAAAACAGTTGAGCGTGGGAAAATTGAAATTGAATCACCGTATAGATTTTAATTCAAATTCACGTGCCACCCAAAAGTGAATTTCTTTAAAATCTCTCTGACAATATAATTATAATTATATACGGACGTCGCACTTTATATACCAGTATAAATATAAAAACAACGTCCATCACAAAACTCCAAGTTTTGAACAAAAATACTTAATATGTAAATCATGAAAAGTAGATATATTATAACGTCTACAGACTTGTTACATAACTTAACATAGACGTTGCCAAGATGATCGATATCTATGTCAATACTTTTTTAATAAAGTTATATAAATATGGCGGAAATAATCTCGGAAGCATCATGAAGTGTGCGGAAGCAATAAATAGGAAATACTGGGCCAGGTCGGCAGTTAGGGAAAAGTGGAACGCGCAGTAGTTT
This sequence comes from Sesia apiformis, assembly GCA_914767545.1. Classification (NCBI taxonomy): domain Eukaryota; kingdom Metazoa; phylum Arthropoda; class Insecta; order Lepidoptera; family Sesiidae; genus Sesia; species Sesia apiformis. Next base: position 4,577,219 of record OU611964.1, read on the forward strand.
CGTGTGAATTGTATAACGATAAGGGTTATTTGACGTAACAAAGGTAATATAACTACAACTAAATTATGGCCTTGTTGTAATAAATTAACTTTAACATAAGTTTAACATTTAATTAATAATAACGTCCGCAGATGGCATCGATAGGTGAAATATATTCAGTCATAATTTATACTGATTTATAAAACATTCAAAAATGAATTAGTAGAACGAACCATCAGCCAGGGCAAAAATTACAGTCCTTTGAAAAAATCTATCATTTCTATAAATCATTTTTCTATGGAACGATCAACGTCGAGCTCATCGTAAGGAAAGGGGACGAAAAACTGTAGAAACTGAAAGGTTTCTGACGTGCTTTCACGAAGCAATGATGTGATGACAGAAGAGAAGATTAAGAACTTATAAAAATAAAATATATCTTTGTTACAAGTGTTCTTGAATGAACAAAGCAAAGGTTATCTATACTCCATACCTTATCCTTAGGTTACAAATTACAAAACCATAGAACAGTCAGTGTTATATCTTTATAAGTTACCATACCACAAGCCTATGTTTCTTCACTGTTGGCCTCTCCCCAGGATCGCCATAACACACGCTCATCTGTTTCTCTCATCCGAGCTTCACCGGCGACTTTCCACGCTGTTTCTCGGTACGTGGTATCCATTATGCGTGTTACAAGTTAGTACACTTTATGGACAATTTATTATGGCCTAGTTAAACTGGTTTTATTTTTAATTTAAGGCTATCGAGGAGATATGCTGTTTACATGACTATCCACGCCAGAACATCTGGGTTTAGTACCTAGGTATAACAAAACCCGTATCGGAATTCAAGGACGATATGCAGGTTATACACCTGACCGATTATCACCTGCAACTAGTTGTTGACCTTAAAAGGCATTCTTATCGGAGCTTTAAAGTATCTAGTAGTAAGAGCAATGAGCAAAGACACAACGAGAAAACGTGTTCACACGAAAATTATCATTCGTATCACACAGAACGGTAGCATAAAGCCACTTTTATGCTATATAGATTGCCTAATTCTCATTAATAATAAGGTCAAATGAAACAAAACTGCAATATTTAAAGAATTATAATCCCAAAATAGAAAACAATATTTTTCTCCTTTATAAAATAATGCGTGTAGAAATTATCTCAATATCAAACAAACATTAAAGTATGTCTGGACGTGATGTGCGGCGCTTTGTCGTGTATTCATATCCTACTCAATTTGTCTACGCCTGCGCACGCGAACCCGACTTGCCCGGTTATGAATGGCGTTCGTCCTTGTTCTGGGTGACTGCCCTTACATGCACTCGTACAGCTTGTAAACAACTTCTAGGGCGATTAACAAATTTGTGGATACTAACATGTCCGATACTATTTATTGAGATTTACATATACATTTACCCAATATACATATTTATTGAGAAACCAAAATATTGGACATTTTGTACCTAATAAAATCTTTACACCTATGTAAAGGTGCATTTAGAGTGTGGTAAATCGACGTCGACCAGTCGATATTAATCGCCTACATGTATTTGAGACAAGTCCGACGACCTACGAATCCATGTGATGATCGATTGTCAATCGATGGACAATCAAAAATGTCGATGGATAAATAATCCATTCCACATTATCGATCTATATCGATTGAAAATAGTAGAGTTGAAGTCGATCGAAATACATGATCGAAGTACATCGTTCGGTTTTATGGCACCACACTTATTCGATAGGAATGATCGAATCGATCGTTCGAATCGAATTCGGATGTCATCGATGGACCGCAATGTAAGTTTACCTTAAAATGCGTCTTCATGTAAGTCACGATTTTACTCTATAAACTATGAGTCAGATCAAAAATATAAAGGAAATAATAAAGTGCAACTTGATTCTACGACTCGTCGCAACACTAAATTATAGCTTACAACTTACTCGGAGAAATAAAACTACATTAAGTAAAGTGTAGATAATTTTGTGCCTATACGTTGTTGAACGCAGAGACATTAAGATCAGATACATTAATCTTCAGCAACTTCTCCCTATTTATTCCATTAGGTAGGTAGGTACATCTACTTTCAAATAAAATCTGCAGACGTCTCTGTCTGCCTATATTCTAACTTACAGCCGCACATTATCAACTTTATTTGTTCGTTCTCAATTCATCCAACAAAACTGATTTCTATTTAGTCTAAAGTATTTACGATGAGGTACCTATATGCATGTGATATCATACACATAAGCATTATATATAAAGGGTGATCCAATTCCAATTTCCTAACTTTTATTTAAGAAGAAACACACAAAATGTAACATTATCTTAGTTTTTTTTTTATTAATCCAATATTTGGTATTATTCATTATTTATGGAAAATGATGTCAGGCAAATGGCCGCCACTGGACCTTCTGCAGCAGTTGATTCGTTCGAGGTAATTTTCGATGACTTTTTCGTAAGTTTCGGGGGTTATCTCGGCTATAACTTGGCGGATGTTAGTTTTTAGGTGCTCCAACGTTGCAGGTTTGTTGGCGTAGACGCGACTCTTAAGAAAACCCCACAAAAAAAATCCAACGGCGTTAAATCGCATGATCTTGGCGGCCAGTTGACGTCACCGCAACGTGAAATAATGCGACCTCTGAACTTTTCACGCAAAACAGCTAACGTTGCACGCGATGTGTGGCAAGTTGCGCCGACTTGCTGAACCCACATGTCTCCCACATCAATATCTTCGATTTCGTGCCAAAAATAATCGATTATCATGCGCCTATAGCGCTCACCGTTGACTGTTACTGTGTGACCTTCATCGTTTTCAAAAAAGTAAGGCCCAATTACGCCGCCTGACCACAATGCGCACCATACAGTTACTTTTTGGGCATGCAAAAGTGTCTCGTGTATCACGTGAGGATTTTCATCACCCCATATGCGGCAATTTTGTTTATTAACATACCCAGAGAGTTGAAAATGTGCCTCATCAGAGAAAAAATTTTTATTTGAAAAATCGTCATCAACTTCCTGTTGCTCTAACACCCAATCTGCGTAAATTCTTCGCTGTCCATGATCTCTGGACTTCAGTCCTTGTGTTAACTGAATTTTATACGGGTGTAGGTGCAAGTCCTTATGCAAAATGCGCCAAAGGGAGCCATAAGAAAGGCCCAAACTCTGCGAACGGCGACGAATCGATAATTCTGGGTCTTCGGCCATATTATCACTCACAGCAGCAATATTCTCGCCTGGACGTGCGCCACGATGATGCACACGACTTACCCTATCTCCAATGCTTCCAGTTTCCTCAAATTTTTTCACTATGTTGCGAATTGTTCGCTCAGTAGGACGATTAGATTGACCATAATCTTCCCGTAAACGTCGATACACAGTTCGTACAGAATTGTTATTTCTGTAGAACAATTGAACAATTTTAACGCGTTGAGCGATGGTTAAGCGATCCATTTCGTAAATGTGTTGTTTCAAATTAACATTTGATGTTTCAAACACGGGCCATTATTGACAGCTGTCTAATTTACAGTGTTGCCAATATAGGAAACTCAAATTGGATCACCCTTTATATCTATTCACATTAAGAAAAAAGTGACGTCATCCGTCCAATGTAGCATGACAGCGTTAATTGGGCAAATCGGAGGAACGCTTCCTCTCGTAATTGATCAATCGAGGGACGCTTCCTCTAGGATTTGGTCAATAGGTGAAATCATTTGATTGATAGTGATAACATCACTTTTTTCTTAACTGGAACAAAGATTAACTTTAAGTTAACTTTTAATTCTACAATTAACTACAATACTTATGCCTCCAAGGAAAGGTTTAAAATGCAAAAGGAGTACAAAAATAGGGCTCTGTATTTCTCTGCATCCCGTGGAAGTAACAGGTGCGTGGAAACATCTGCTCGGGGCTTGAATATGCCGCCGTCGATATTTTGAATTCTTTTTGTCATATATTTGAATATAGTTATATAGAATATAGTTTTGCGGCATTTTATAACCTATTTCTGTCAAATTTTGATATAATTTCGTTATTAAATAAAAAGCGTTTAATATTTTGTAAATTAAAATTGCATATTGAACACTGTTTCTACTGTTGTACAAAATAAAAATAATCGGATCACACCAGGCACTTCATGCCATTTTATTCTTGCAGCAGAGACTCCGAAGCATTGTGCTCTATATGGTCGGGGACAAGTATAAAAATGTGGGATACGAGTGTACCGTTCAATAGTGGTGTAAATAACCGGTAACAATCGATGAAACGCCTTTACAGCTACACACATATTAGTTATAAGGAAATTAAATTTTTCAATTTAATATCCAATTTATTACTTAAGCTATAATCAAAGCTAGTAAAATGTAGAAATTAGTAAAATTAATGTCGGATAACCTTAGAATCATCGGAGTCATGTTTTATGATACTTTATGGAGTCTGCATAGAGATTAATTTCCAACCACTCGGTCTGAGACAGAAAAAAAAACGTTCTAAAATACTTAGGCGGGATGATAAGTATCTGGCCTAAACTATTTAAAAAGAACATATATTTAAAAAAAATATCTCATTTTATAAAAGAGATTTCTAGCTATCTATATTCTAAATTTGAAATCGACGGCTCCAATACTTTTTAATAATCTGACATTTTAGAAAATCTTGTGTTGAATTATTCACAAAATGAATAAAATTGAACAAAGAGCAGTGATAAAGTTTCTTCATATGAAGGGTTTAAAGGGCTCAACAATTTTTGACGAGTTAAAAAATGTTTTAGGTGAAAGTGCTCTTTCATATGCCACAGAACTGGGTTGCCGAATTTAAGCGCGGACGTACAAGCGTCCAAGATGAATCCCGATCCGGACGTCCAAAAAGCGTCACCACCCCAGAAATGATCTCCAAAGTCCATGAGATGGTCTTGGACGATCGAAGATTGAAATTATCCGAAATAGCTGAAAGTATAAGCATCTCGAAAGAACGGGTACATCACATCCTGAATGAAGAATTGCATATGAAAAAGCTATCCGCCCGTTGGGTGCCGCGTTTGCTTACTCCCGATCAAAAACGAATTCGTATGCAAGACTCCCAACACTGTTTGAATCGTTTTAAGAGTAATAAAGTGGATTTTTTGCGAAGATTTGTAACAAGAGAAGAAACGTGGGTCCACCACTATACACCTGAATCCAAAATTCAATCAAAGCAGTGGACAGAAGCTGGGTGTTCGGCTCCAAAGAAAGCCAAAGCTGTGAAATCGGCAGGGAAAATGATGGCATCTGTATTTTGGGATGCGAAGGGAATTTTGATGACAGATTACCTTGCGAAGGGTCAAACTATTACCGGCGACTACTACGCTGATCTGTTACACAAGTTACAGGAATGTATTCAGCAAAAAAGACCAGGTTTGACTCGAAAAAAAAATCTTTCACCAAGACAACGCAAGGGTTCACACATGCGTTAAGGCAATGGCAAAAATCAACGAATTACACTACGAATTGTTGCCCCATCCACCTTATTCGCGTGACCTAGCGCCGTCAGACTTCCACCTGTTCCCTAAGCTCAAAACTTTTATAGGCGGACAGAAATTTGAGACGAATTATGCCGTTATAACTGCTGTAGAGGAGTATTTTGCCGGCCTTGAAGAAACGCATTTTATGGAGGGCATAACTGCTTTGGAGCGAAGATGGACTAAGTGCGTAGAGCTTACAGGAGACTATGTCGAAAAATAAAAACCACTTCGTTACGTTAAACTGAGTATTTCTTTCCTAGGCCAGGTACTTATCATCCCGCCCTCGTATGTATTAAATTTATCCGGCGCGGCCCTAAGGCAGCATCGTCTAGTCTGCCTTCGATTCAGAAGCATCAATGGAGGTAATCTGAAAGGTTGAAATTTGAATCTGTCCTAGAAGGACTGTCCCGGTCCCCTATTCTACTAATGAAAACAAAAAGGTTCAAATAGCTGCTTCAGAGTTGAGCGTGTTTGGAGCAATTGCTCATTAATTGCTCATCTTACGGTAGGCTAATTACATTTCGCCTACCTATTCTAAACGTATAAAGTGATAATAACGATGATAGCCTAGGAGTATCTATTCTCAACTCTCATTCATGAAATCGTGAGTTCAAAACCCGGCTCGAGTAGTTACTGAAGTACGAACCTTAACAGAAACGAAAACTAGTAACTAAAGAAACCCACGTGCGGCAGGCTGGCCCGGCCCTTCGTCTAGACCCACTGAGATGTGCATTAATCCAATGCATTCCTCTTGATCTACCAATTCGTACTTGCCTCGCCTTGCCGAAACCCCTCGTGATCACTTGGGAAGGCCTGTACCCTACAGTATGACGGTATAGGCTGACATTTGTTCTAAACGTCCGTATTACAGACTTGATTAAAACCTTGTGACAGACACCACACGCTGTAACTTCATTAACGCACTAAGAATAGACCATAAATGGCGTGCAGAAAGTAACAGTACCATCGTAATGCGATTACAATTATGTCTGCGATCGGCTCACTCGGGAACAATCCTCGGTGTCGGCTCGCATTCCGCTAAGTTGAATGACCAAACGCCTTCATTACATCAATAACGACATCCTCAATGCATAAAGAGCTCATCTAGCATGTACAAAGTACCCAAGAGTTACTTGTGATAAATCAGAAGTGTTATGTTTGAAGTTTGCTAACTACTAAATAATAGATAGGTAGGTTATGGTTAATCAATTTGAACTACACGAGGTAGGTACGAAGTTGAGACCTCTCCAGTGATTTTGGCGAAACATAGATGTCTTAAAACCGGTAAACCTAAATATTGTATTCAAAATTCGTCCATCACTTGTTTTCAACCATATATATACATGAAGGATGCGGACCGTGTCTACATTGAGACATTAAGGTAGACATTGAGGAATAAATGTAAAGATTTACTCCTCAATCTCTACTTAGCAGGTTTGTATTGTATTCATTTGCGTTCGGGGAATCTGTAAGAATCTTTACGATAAACGTAATAATTTCAAATCCTACCAGGAAAATACGAAATTAAGTGTGATTGACACATAATAGAACTTCTCGTAATTTTCTTGGAAAGTATCTTGTTCCTTAGAAGAAAGAACAAAAACAGAAGGCGCAAAGAAGTCAAAACCATAAATCTGTACCTAATTTAAGGGTCCCAGTTTCTTAGTTTGAATTTTAAAGCGTTTTGGAACACCACCTTACAAAAACAAAATCCCGAATACTTGCCTAACTATTAAATTGATCCTGTACTTATTTCGGAACTCATTTTTCTTTTATCTTCCGAAAATTTAAAACTATACAAAACCTTTAGTTAGACCTCAACAAGGTCAATATAATGAACGGTCATCAATTTGGATTGAATCAGAGTTATAAAACAAAAGACAGCTCATACAGCGGAGGTCAAACCAAGGCATTGTCTTGTCTCGTGTTGTTGTCACACACATTGATTGACATTAGCAATTTACTGCCAACGCGGCAACGTTTACGAGTAGATATTTTTCATATTCAGCAATTTTATCGTAATGTTTAGTCCTTTGTGGAGAATTCGTTTGATATCGATCTATAACAGTCCACTGCGAGATCGTTATGACAACAAATAATGCTTTTATGATATTCGATTTGGAATCACACTTAATATAATGTAAAATAATTCTCACAAAGTAATTAAACACGTATACTTACTTATTGCTTAAAGTTCGAAAGAGTTCCAAGGCCTACGTTAAGATTAGGATGGGTTTATGTAATAAATCCCTCATAGTAAAATTTTCAATCGTGAAGAAATGTTGATCAGTTACACTTCAATAAATGTCATTAAGCAACAGCATATCTTAATAATTGCTTCCCTTGCTTTAGTATTATAGGTAGGTACACTTATGTAATTATCTGGTAAAATCCAGATCCCATGGCCTCTGGTTATGCTAAAATACGAATATAATGTGGAAAATGCTCATGTCTCGGACATTCAGCTTCTTAATGAGAATTATATGTATGTAGAAGACGTTTTCTACTTATAATCAACAAAGAAATAAATTAATTCAATTGAAAATACGTGTTGATAGCAAAAACAATTGCTTCCATTATATGTACTATTTTGTAAATAATATCTGATCTATACATATAGTAATAAAAACGGCCCAAGAATAGGCAAATACGACATAACACTGTTATCTATTAATAAATGCTGTCGATACAAAAATGATTTGATCGCTCTCGGAACTGCTTAGTTACAGATTAATTAAATTGGATTATGCTAAAGCAATTTCCTTGTAATTTTATTAAGCGATGAAACAGATAACAACTCAGCTAAGTGAGTTTGAGATCGCAAATCAGGCGTAATAATTTACTCAGGTATCAATTTATGCATAGATCAAATGCTAGTTTTTTCGCATGTCTGAAGGCTTCGACCCAATAAAGACGTTATTGTTCTGCACAACTATGCTTCCAAATAAGCTATAAGTACTTTTTTTAAATAAAAGTGTTATATTTTTCAGTGAGATGATATTGTACTCGTAGCTGCATTTAATTATTTTAAAAGAATACCATTTTTTTATCTTTATATCATAATGAAGTCGATGAAGACACCTGTGTATTATGAAAAACTATATTTTTCGTCTGTTTCCCTTGGGTGCAATAAATATTTTCTACTGTTCCGAGTATCTTAAGGAAAACTTGAAGACAGCCGTGGGTTTTCTATAAAACTTTTTATGACCGTGTAAATAATCAACGTAACAGTGTGTGAACTAGAATTCGAACCATAACAGCCAAGAATGTGTCATACCCTAAGCGAGAATCAGAACCAATGTCATTTTCGCTCATCACCTCTCAAAGTACCAGATCTTTTAGATATCAAAAATACTGGATACTCCAAGCTATCAGATGCATTTTGCAGTATTACCACATTGCATCTAATTCAATATAAAGTAGATAAACAGCTGACAATTTTCAACAACCCGTTATGACAGACTTACTAGATCAAAAGTTAGTATTACGGAAACAAAATCCCATTGGGCAGTGGACGTTTGACCGGATTTATTGTTATTTCACGGTAGATTTACTCCGCTTCGTGAACGCAGGAAGACACGTAATTACATAAGATCAATGGCTACGTACTTGATCCGAGATCAAACTGGTTTTAATAGGTTCCTACAAAATTTAAATAAGTTCATATTATAGTGAGTGCCTTAATTAACCATTCTATTGATAGATTCTGCTTACCGTTATATATTGAAAATTAAATGCTTACAAAAGTAATAGAGGAGAATCATGAATTTGCTTAAAGCGACTAATCGATCCGCATTGCACGGGAAACTCCAGCAATATCTTTTATAATCCTGCAAAGTAAAAATATTAAAATGATCCCGTAAAAAGCATAATATGTCGCCCAATATTATTTAAACTATTTTAAATATATTAATTTTATATGGGTAATTATGAAAGCTTTTATGTATGCCGTTCTCAACCAAAATCCTGACCTAATAAAAAAATGTCACACAAGTGAGTAATGCAATTTTAAAAATAAATTATTAGTTACTGTATGTAAGTGTGTCTGTCCCTTGGTTCTATTTGATTTCTACGCCCGTGTGTGTACTACACATAATGTCCCACAATGATTTTTCAAAAAGTTGACCGCTTTTGTAATAAGCCAAGACTGGTTTAAGTTACAAAATATACGATACGTACAATACGATAGAAAAAAACATATTCGGATTTTGAAAATGGAACTCTTCGCTTGTCAAACGTCATTAAAATTTCAAAGCTGTCATGTGTTTTTAATTCTGGCGGCAGTTTGAAAATTAAGTGTTTGCCGAAAAATGAATTTAACAAGAGAACATTTTCGTTCAATGATTTTTTATGACTTTCTTTGCCGTCTAAACCAGAAACCCTAATTTATTCCCTAAAAATAAGGATAAACCCAGAGGAATACGTTTTATGAATGCAGAAGAGGCAGTAACGGCCTTCGAAACGGCTGTTGAAGAGGTGCCTAAAGATGGGTGTGCTGAATGTTTCACACAATGGTTTCATCGCATGAAAAAGTGTATTGATCGCCGCGGAGAATACTTCGAAAAGCAATAGAACAACTTTCATTTTTTATATCTGATTTCATTATTGAGATTCTAAAAATTTTCTTTCAATACTCATTTCAATAAGTACATTTCAAGGTAGTCTTCTGTGACTACCTTGAAATGTACTACCTGTGTGAGGGGTGACGAGGCCAGTAGAGTGCGTCCAGCGGTTGTTGGATTTCAAAGTGCATCCTCCCCTTTCCAATAAACCATTTATTGATAACCAATAACCATTCATCAATTTGTGTATTGCTGAGTGACTACTTGCTGTCTTCACGACATATCCCACATTTAAGCTTATTATGTAAGTATTATTACCACAAATCTAATATCTATGCTCTATGATTACATTGATATGAGCAAATGTGTAATCAACTAATCAGATACCCTTTATTATAACAGTTAGTAGTGTGGACATCTAACACCTAACTGCACTCGTTATTTGACTCTAATTCGCTCTGACCGCAATAACTTTTAATATTAAAATTACACCAGTTGCACTTGGTTGAATCAAACCAATACCTTTTATACGAAACTAGAGTACAAAACTTTTATTATACTTATTTGTACATTCAGCAACACGCTAATGTAAGAAATCAAAAATCATTCTATTTTATTATTATTATTTGCAAATTATGGTGGTTCTGGGTATAGGTTGATCTGTAGCCGACTGTACATTCAGACTGACAAATTTTAATGCTTTTCTATTATATTTGATTAATCCTTAATAATCACACAAGATATGTATTTGTTATGGTTTCATAAATTAATTACCTACCTGTCTAAACAATAAATAAATTGAACAGGTAACTTTTATTTGTTTAATTAAATTTATTTACTAAATATATATTGTACGTTATTCAATGTATATTGTACATTATTAAATGTATATTGTACATTATTTAATGTATTTATGTTGTATATTATTCAATGTACCTATATTGTAGCTATGGAGTATAGTAAACTCAATTGGAAACTCCTGGTAATCCCATATAGCTTCTATAAGCGATCACAAATAATGTGTAAAATTGAATCATTCATCTATTCTCTGACTACTTATAAATTTGAATGACAGGAATGATGTTTGTATGTTCCTGATACTAGGAGAACCTAATTCACGAGCAGCATTTAGTTTGTACAGATTCGTTACAGATTCTCACTAGAGCTGATATATTGGTACCTACATAATGTTGTTGAATGTAAGTTTAGGGTACGATGGAACTGACATGTGCCAACGCATAAAAATTCCTTTAAAGGAAGAATAAAAGAAAACTTGAATGACACGAAAGTACAATGTCAAATTTAACGCTTTACAAAAAATCTTTTACTAGTGTGCGTGATTCGTTATAACCGCGTACAACGCCTACAGAAACACTATAAAGCACTTCATAATCATCGACCAAAATATTTCGGTAAATCGATGTTCGTAAATAAGTTTTTATTGGGACTCTGGGCCTCAACGACTAGTTCAAAACGTGTGCCCTTTGACAGTGGGCCTTGCTTATGGTAAATATACTCGCTCCCACGTTCTATTGATATTTGCGGTAAGCAAAAAATTCTAAATCTATCATTATAGCTCATATCGATCAAAATGGTGTTGAATCCGTTCCATAAATCGATTTATTGGTAAAAATTGACGCTTATGATCCAGTCTGCACTGGGCCCCAGTGGATTATCCCCCACTGGGTAGATTCTGGCCCGAAACCCCCCAGTGATTTACTATTTACTCCGTCGTGGGACATTATAGGCTGATATCAATTATTATGATGTCGGTGCGCACCTCGCAGCGAGACCCTGGTGTTGCAGCGCAGCGAGTGTCCATAGATGGCGATGACCATTTTTTTTATTGACGAAGGCGGCAGACGAGCATACAATCCACCTATGGTAAGTGGATACTGTAGCCCATAGACATCCGTGATACATGCCAACATTAGTCCAAAATGACAAACGTTGGTAGGGCCTCGGATGCGCTGCCTACCTTTGAAGATATGGGAATGGATTTGGAGAAAGGGTTGGGAAAATGAGGAGGGATATAGGATGGATTAAATTAATAGAATTTAAATAAGTATTCGATTTAAAATAAAGTATCCATCTTGATCCCCCCCCCCCCCCCCCTCCACAATTCCCAAATTATAAAAAAAAACAATTTTTGGTAATACTGTAATAGTTGAAAGTTTGACTATAATAGAATGTGAGAGCTTGAAGTATTTCAATCTTTATTGATTTAGAATCATTGAATCAGCATGAACTAGGATGTCCTTTATGTGATTTTTAAGAATGTCCATGAACTCAATGTCTTAAGATTTAAAACCATAAGATATTTCACGATACTGAACTGATACGCTATCAGGCTGTCACCGTTTTAAAGCCCATTTATTTTCACTCACACTATTGTTAATAATTTGTGGATGGTACACTTCAAACTGCCCAAAATCGCGCTGTTCTAGTTCTTATTACTACTTCATTAAAACGTCCATAGTACTTTTGCACCTGTGCATCTACACTTTCCAGATAAGTAGGTACTTACATCTCACGTCAGCATTTGGAAAGCAAAATTTAACCATTAGTTGGTTACATAGCCTTAGGCGTTCTGTCCACGACATTATCTCTGTATTCAACCAGAAAAGCCGTGTCAGTAGCTATTGGAGTAGTTTTGTATGACACCCATCTGTTTTTACTCTGTATTTATTGTAGTATTTTTTAAATCAATTAAATGAAGTTTGTACGCTACACACTCCCTCTTTTTTCTTTCGAATGAAATGCAAGTGTCGAGTGTCTATTTACTTAATCTCGTATATAATATAAGTATAATATATAATTACGGCTAAAGAGAGACCGTTTCGTTTTTTTGTTTTAGGTAGGAGGTACTCGTATGTAAGGTATGTACAGTACAACTACCTAAATAATGCCGATCGGCCATCTATATATTCAGCAATAATTTCAGCATGATTGAGTAAAAAAGTAACAATCATTCAAACATCCACTCTATTTTATTAGTCTCAGCATTCGATCACGGTCAGAAATGCGAAGACGGCCGATCAGTATTATTTAATTATTTAATATAAGAGGACTGATTTTGATGATTCTTTCACTTTTAGGAAGCGAAACTAATGCAGATGCAGTAGGCTGTTTTATATTTGGAAAGATGGATATTAACTATCGTCGTAGTGGAATCCAGTGATTAACAAATTTAAACCTTGCGATTTACCGTCGAATACGTCCGCGGACATCGTTAGTGTCGTGTGTTGCAGTCTTCCCGAATGTTTTCTTTTCGGAATGGCTAAATTCTTGTGGCCCTAGTGGCCTTTCAAGAGTCACCGGTCGTGATCTTACCGAATGTGAAGATCAAACGTGGGTAGTTGATGAAACTGCTCGTAGCTCCCATCCTGGACTACCCGCCTCGTCAGTCAATTCGTGACCACGGCTGTATGTAACCCGTGCCGAAACGTTGAGTAGAAAACAATATACAATATAAAATATGTTTTATGCCACTTGAGCGCAGCCAGGGTGCATCACTAGTTAGATAAGAATTAAATATGGAGATATACTTATCAGTCAATTTCGTAACCAGCCCTTTTTTCGTTCACTGTTGGACATGGGATTTTTCCTCATGCACACTGTATAGTGTACGAAGGATGTATGACCTTTAAACGCCATGCTGACCAAGCCGGTTGGAAAGTAATCTTTTAGAGGTGATGTTGTTCCTCGGAGCTGGTAGGTAGCGGTTTTAATCGCCCACGGGACACGGGAGGACGGGGTGGTGCCTTCTAAAGCCGGCGGAAAGTCATTCATTCATTCATTCATTTCGGCCCTTGGACGTCCACTGCAGGACATAGGCCTCCCCCATTGTCCGCCATTTAGACCTATCGGCAGCGACCTGCATCCAGCGGGTGCCCGCAACCTTTATGAGGTCGTCATAGCTAATATTAAATTAAAGATATAAGAAAATAAAAATGTATCCGTTGACGTTTACAGCACCCAGGAAGACAATGCGTACTTCGGTATATCACTGTTATAAAATAGATACTACCGATATTTATTACCTCCAGCTATTAATATTAGCTCCAGCTAATATCTGGCATTGGTTTTTAAATCGAATATTGTATAGAAATAAAACACAGACCGGTTAAAAAGACCGTAACAACCAACATTTTTAATTAATGAAACTTCTTTAGCGTCATCAAACTTCAATCGATTTCTAAAGTCATCAAATCTGTTTATAATACATCCGCGTTGTACTTATTTATTCAACTTTGAAACAATACAACTCCAGTTACGTGTATTGATTTTAAGATTTGTAACATATAAGTATTTCAATATTTTTTCCGTAAAAAACAAATCTATATTTATACTCTATACTAATAATATAATATATAAAGAGGTAAAATTGTGGGTATGTTGGCGGTAATCTCTGGAACTACTGAACAGATTTCAAAAAATTTTTCACAAATAGGAAGCTACATTATCCGTGTCCAATATGAGCTATATTTAATTTTGAAATTTTGAAAAAAAAAATTGAAAAAGAAAACTTATAAACCGAAGCGAAGCGAGGGCGGGTCGCTAATAATTAATAAGATTACTAAATTCAAAAAGTGTTGGGAATCAGGGATGATTAGGTTCGATAATGAAAGATGAAAAGAAGAAACAAATTAGAATTTAATGAGTACCAGCAAGAATACCTACCTAAAAGCAAACTACAGAAGTTTTTCAACTTCATGATGGACACAAATGAGGGTCACTCCAATAAGCAACAATAAATGAACAGTTTGTTATAGGTCGAAATCGTTATACCCAACATTTTATACAGGGGATTTTGACTCTTACTCTAAATCAATAAGAGACATGACATTATCATCGGACTGAACATCGGGCACTTAATGCTCGAGGATGATTCTCGTTCCGATCGGCCATCATTTTACTTTCAACATCGCGTTTCTCTTCGCGCCGCGAACTGTAAATTCCGCATAGTCATGCGAGCAGATGAGCTATTCCGATTATGTCAACATAAATCTTATTCCTCTGTGCAACATACATACAACATACGTGGTAAAGTATATACATATCGAATGCAAAACTACTTTATTGAGAAATCAAACGGGCAGTCGAAAGTATTGAATGGGTATCAAATCGATGCTAGCAAAAGAAGCAAATTTCAAGATGAGCTAGGTTTTGCTTCTTCCGTAATGACATTCCGTTTTGGTTTGTTCCGTAATGACATTCTTAGTAAAATTTTACTTTAGTTAATCCCTTTTTTTTATTTTATTACTAAATTTACAAACAAAAAGCATAAAACTATCATGATTGTATCTAATAAACCATACGGATTTGTCTAAGATACAAGCAGTGCGGTATCGGCAGTCGAGACATTAAATGCGTACCCGTGAGCAGTCAACAAATTGTAATCTGGACAAGAAATACCTTCTTAATTTATATTTTAAATTATATTATATTCAAATTTATAATTTATATTCAAAAATAGATTCTTTTGTTGATCATGACTGGCTACCCATTTAGTATTTTTTAGCTGCTCGTTATACAAGCTAAATTTATTTAAGACGTTATCATATCTCGAAATGCTCTCAAATTTTTTTTTTCATTTATAAACTAAAAAAATAATTGCTCCATAACATAAACATATAAAACTAAAAAATACCGGGTTAAAAGAGTTAAAGTATTATCATTAAATATTATAGGATACTTATCTGAAATTGTTAGGTACCACTTGATGCAAAGACGGACTGATTTATGTCGTCTAATGCAATGTATGACATTTGAGATTTTCGCGTTTTTCACACATATACGGGTCTTATCGCGAATTATTACCTTATTTATTTTACTCGACGTTTCGGTTGATATGCACCAACCATGGTCACGAGCTGCTGAAGAGACGGGTAGTCCACGTCGAGAGTTGCAGCTGTTCATTAACTACCCGCATTTGGTCTTCATTGTCCGGAAAGTTGCGGCACACAACACTCACAATAACAGAAATAGCGTCAGACGAAAAATGACGATATTTAATTTTATTAAATTTATTAATCACTGGATTCCATGTCGAGGACAGTTTGTATTCATCTTCTCAAATGATTTTTTTATGTTTTTTTATTTCAATCGCTTCACGCACAATCCTAGAGAGATAGTGGCGATCAGTGGAGAGGATTTATGAACTGTGGAGTTCTATCCAATGATTGATCCCGGCGTTGAGTACACAGTCCGCTATCGCCGATTTTGTCGTCAGGTGATTCTTCACAGTTGCGATATGTCCTATAACCCTTTCTGTTACCGTGCGCTTTGTTTGGCCAATGTACGAAATAAATAAATAAATATAAAATAAATAAATATGTAAAAATATGTATGTATGTAGGTACTTGTAGAATGAAGCGAAAATAAACCATTCGTTATAAAGATATGGAACTTGTATGGTATACCTGTGTATGACGTGTTCCGAGACTGACTGAGATATGTCAGCACTCATTTTTCCCATCCCATCCAGTGAGGAGTATAACTGTCTTTTATAAGAGGTTTTTATGAGATTTCTCATATCATTATATTCCTTACTCTCTAGTCCGCCCCCTGCTGCCCCTTTGAGTAGGTACACAGCTATGTAATGGGATAAAGAGATCTTCTCGTCCTATACTTGCTATTACTTATCCTTCCCAACCCTTTTTGGATTCCAAATGGTAGGTTAAAACTCATAAACTGTCACAGTTTTATGGCACCAAGAAATTGTTCTGTGTGTACACTTCATTTGTAAAAAAAGATGGGGGACGTTACATCGTTTGTCGTGGGGACGTGACATCGTTTGTCGTTTTGGACTGATGTAAGACGAATGTGCAGGGGCGACTATATCCACTTACCCACTCTCTGCTATAGCTAGTTTGCCACATTCTTTATTATAAAATGGAACCTATTTTATAGTCTACATAACGTAAATTAATCCGAATCAGATGGAACCTCTCAGCAAGTCAATTCTTGCATCAAACTTCAACTAGGTCGTCTCACATGATAGCAATCGGGTGCATTCACATCGTGTGCATTCTATCTATCTCGACTGAATGTCGTGTGTACGGAGTATTGCAGATTGCATCAGGATAAAGCCATTGATTAGATAGGTACCTGCATTTTATTGCCACTTTTACCCACTGATTTAGATTTTGCCGACACGATGATGTTGGTTCTACTTTTGAAATAATAACAACATTTTTATTGCAATTGGTATTGTAAGAAACCGAGGCATTTGGGCTCGTAAAAATCGCATTGATTTCCAATATACCTACATAGATAATTCGTGTGGATTATGAGCTTATGTGGAATGCATTGGAGTAGGTTCGGCGGAAGGCTACGTGTGTAATAGATAACCATTATCTGCATATTCAGGACAATAGTGGTCAAAATAATAGTTTTAAAAAAAGTTTATAATAACCAATATAGCATTCCAAATTCGTTTTAAATTAAGAGTTTATAAGTTTCAATATGTAAACAATTAATTGCAATAAGTGATAGGTTCCAAATATTGTTTTTATTGCAATTTACGCGAGTCCCCCACACCTCTATAAGAAAATAATAACTTGTGTATTTTTTAATTGCCTCACTGGATTCAAGTTAATCCACTCGATTAATCAAAGCTTTAACTTATCTGCAGTGTAGGTATTTATTAAATTTATCAAAGCTTATTGATTTCAAATAAACATTTTTATTCAAATCAGAGTCGATAAATATATTTGAGTCATCGTGTAAGTCATCATAGGATCGCAGACAGATTTGATCTATTAGGTGTACTCTTACTAAATCATGTAAATTTCAGTTTAGTTAAAATGCAAAAATTCGAGAATCGTAAATATTGTGAATAAAATTAAACATATAAATTGTCGAGCCGTGTAGATGGGAGATGGGAAAGTGGTACGACCTCGTTCTGTCGTTCGAGAGTCAACTTGTCGCATAGGTACTTTAGTATACGAGTATATACTGGTATTTTGCACTAAAATTATAAAGATCAGGTCATTGATTTGGGTTGAAGTCGGGCGCCGCGATAAAAACAAACAAGATGGGTGTGTTTTTGCTCTAAAAACTGTTTTTACTGATTACGATGTGCAACACGAATTGATGCCAGTTATTCGTTTTTGAGAGCCATATGACATCATCTAAGATGTGTGGAAGAAACTCCTACGACTGGTTACTATGACTCCTAGACCTTTCGAGCAACTTATAAATTTGTGATATGGTTGCGTTACGATTTACTACAAGCGTAGAAAAGGTAGACAGTCATTAGTGTAGATTAATGAAAACGCTTCTTTTTCACCCCTACTTAATTATGTTACCATCACAATACTGAATCTATATTCATCTTCTTGTGTCCTGGTTGGAAATCAAAATAAAAATAACGATAAAAAACTCTTAATTAAGGTTTTACTCACTTTAAGTTCTATGAACTTTCACGTCCTTGAAACGCTTTTATACAAACAGTACCTACAGAAAATGGTTTCAATAATATGCTAAATGACATCAATGGACTGGCTTCACGTCGCGCGAGACTGCTAGAACAGGTTTAATGTTTGCCGTCCCCACGAGCAAACACGACTGTTTTCCGACTAAATATTCTAAATAATGATAAATCTTTAGGTGCAGTTAAAATAATATTGAGACTGCGTACATTTACTTGGGCAGACACGAGAACATATATTACGTCTTTATTGTGTTGCACAGCAGCCAAAACAACAGATTCTTGAACTGCGATCTTATTGAAAACGAGGCAAGTGGATAGTAGGTACCTACTCTATTTCTATATGTTTTGTTGATTGAGTCACTAAGTAATCCATGTGATAACATGTGACAGTAAACGATATGAACTCATAAGCATAAGAATGAAAGCATCACTCTTGATCCGCTATGATGAAGGTACCTATAGCAATGCAAAACACGGCATCACCACACAAAACTCTCTTTTCTTAAGCAATATTCTGTTTAAGCTCCCTTCTAATAACTAATGAACAGTAATTAATAATAGAAATGAATGGATACGTGCAATTCTTTCGCAGCTCAGGCCGTAAAGCTCTCGAATGCCAGAGAGCTTTACCCCCCCCGCCCCCCCGCGGACACCAGAAAAACTTCTAACAAATATTTCATTCAAAAAGAGATACTCCGAAATATATTTTATGATTATACCTGTTTACCCTCTAGTTGCCAAAAGGTTGACTGGTAGAGAATGCCATAAGTCATGACCATAGGGAATGTCCGTTGCCGTGATAAACTCACACAGTTTTATGGCAACAAGAAATTATCGTTATCGTTAACCCTTTATGTGCACTTTTTGTACATTTTGTTTGTACAATAAAATTACAATAAATAAATGAATTTAAAAATCTGGATTTTCAATTTTTTATTTTTTTCTTGTAAAATATTACGGGGGATTATTATTGCTTTGAGCCAACAGTAGCATGGTACAGTAAAATAACTCATCGGAACACCAACGAGGTACAGAGCTGTACCGAGGCCTCATATGAAGACCGTTAACATTTATTAAAACCCGTAAAATGGCTGACACACGCGTTTACAAGCTCATTATGTTTGTGGCTTAGTGTTAAAACATGTTCTTTATGGCAAAGTAATCAAGATTATCTAAATCTTCTATCTTTTCCTTATTTGAATATTCTAAAAAAGTCATTATTCCTAATTAGTCTGATCAGATTTCATTATTTCAATATTTTTTTTAGTGAACTTAAGTGTATTTGCTAACAACAATTACAGAATTAAAGCTTAGGTATTTAATCGAACGACAGACCTGTGGTTGTAATTCAGCCTGTAATTTTCATTTTCTAGCAGGAACGTACCTACAATAAAATAAAAATCTACGGAAAGTAAAATACTCTGTAACCATAGACTTGTCATATAATAGATACCACATTCGATGATATTATATTATTATTAACAACCCTTTTTATTATTTGAAAACCATAACTTATACATAATTAGACTAATCGTAAATATAACAGTTTCTATGTCGGGTTCGGTTCACCTATAAAGGTAAAGGGTGTTTGATTTTACATCAAATTGTTAATTCCCTTTCTATTGTCCTCGTTTATTACTTTCCGTACGTGTATGTAACATGTAAGTACCTATAGTAACTGCAGCTAGTCGGTGTCGGTCGTCGGTAGGTACGTATCTAATGTTAAATAAGATATCATAAACTCTACTTGCTACAATATTTGACAAAACGCCTTGTTAATATTAATATAATCAGAATAAGTTTAAAATTTACATTATTCTAACATTTTAATGCCATCGGCCACAACACGCACGCGTCATCCACATAAATTAAGATACACATCTCATTTCCTTATAAATTATGAATATGATATTTCAATCGTATCTATAAAAATTATACAGGTCATTTTTTAACACTAGGTATATTAGATGTTTAGGTAATGTCTTCAAACAACGATCATGTTATAAAGAGACAAAGTTAAACAAAGTTTGTTCAAACTAATCGATGAAAATACTGTTATCTAACTAGTTATACTAACCCCATGCTATCCCCAAAAGGTTATACTAATGGGGGCGAACTTATGGGTAGTCGCTATTTAGTACAAAACTCCGATGGCACGCGCCATTCGAGAAAGAGATTTCGCTACTTTGTGTTGCAAGTGAAGTGAAGTGTTGCAGTCGCTTGCCCGTCTGCCTCATGTTCCAATAACAAAAATATGCCTCTCCAAGTAAGTACTTGCCTCTCCACTTTGTCTGTTTGCTTTACGTCTGGTCCATACGGGGCCTGCCAATCTTTACGTCGTTGAACCATCGGATCGGTGGTCTGCCCGCGCTTTATCTTCCCGTCCTCGGTCTCCAGAAAAGAACATGTTTGCTCCATCGCCTAGTAGTGGCATTTGTATGTATAGGAACAGAAATTTTCCTTTGGGATTTTTTACACGGACAAATATGAATGTTGTTTATCTGAAAATAAATGTTATTATTATTATATTATTATTATTAACTCTACTACGATCTTAGCAGAGATATCTAATAGACCGAAACCATATTTTAGGTTTATTAGATATTCAATCTGTTAAAAAATGTGTCCTCAAATTTCTCTTTTGCTCGTCATAGTCGAAATAAATTGTATTTAACGAGGGAAATTTATTTATTTTGTTCTCCTAACGGAGGTTGGCGATCGACATGGCTATTCTCACGCGAGAGACGTTTCAACTCGTGACCACGCCTGGTGTGTAATAAAATAATGTATGTAATGTGTAATGAACGCCGTATAATAAAGGTATAATAAATACCTTTATTATACGGCGTTCAAATCCGATTTAGAATATAAAATAATCAGCCCAATCCAATTATTGATAGATCTTCCAGAATTTTAAAACGAATAATTTTACCATAACAGCTCCATAATTTTATCTTAAGTTACTACCAATTAATCTGCTAATGCACTATCCATCTCTTTAAACTTTTAGGTAATTACCTATCCATTCGTTCACGCATACCATCACAATTAAACTTATTACATACATTACTAACCTCTTTGTTAACTAATGTTATTTTAAACGTCGATTTTGTATACTAAACTTTGTTTAGTATAGTTAAAAATCTGTAAGTTTGTACATTTAGTACAGTCAAAAATTTTGTATTCAAGCAACGTGTAGACCAAAGATAAATATCGTAAATCCGACGAGACACGTGATCAGCAGGATAACAATGCAATCATACCGTACATACAGAATGCCCATTGAAGACTTCCGAATGAACTGTTTGAATAAAATGCCTAGGTAGTCTGCCTAGTACTAGGCAATAATGCTACTTGATTTGTATTCGTAGATATGAGTACAGGCCTTTATATTCATAGGGTTTACTTATTCGTATAGGTAGTCTAATTAATACCCTTGGTCTTTTTCCCGTGATTTTAATCTGCACGATTATCCTTAGATTAATTAAAAAAAACAACCATTTATTTCCTGAGATTTTACCGTATTGGTGAAGGTTAAGTATAAAAAGTCTCGTTTGAAATCCAGGTCACAGAGTAAATGTGAAAATTATAATTAAAATGATTGTGATTGATGATTGTGAACACATTACATTGAGATAACGCTGTATAGAGCTTTAATTAAATAGTATTTAACAACGCTTTCGGCATTTTTTTAAAATTAGTATGTCATCCAAAGCCAGTTTGTAGTGAATTAGCTTTCCATTTAAAGATTTTACACTATTCTTTTTCGGCTTCCTTTACCCCTTGTTCAGTCAGGACATGACCCTCTTGTAATGCGCATATACTTTGTAGGATTTGTTGTTGTACTACAAATATTTCCTGCTATATTCGCGCTTTGTGTACGTTATCCTTTTTATAAGTGTATTGCAAGATCGGCAGCGCACCTGCATACCCCATGGAGTTGCACGTGTCCATACCATCATCACAGATATCCATTATGAAGCCCGTCCGGTCGTATGCTATCTATTCTATAAAAGAATCCTATGTATATTTAAACTAAAACTAAACCCGCGTTATATTTTCTGTTTGATCTGGTGGTTGACTGGTAGAGAATGCCGTAAGGCATTAAAGTACATATCAAATACTTCATGAAGTTTAAATAGGTAAATAAAAATATCGTGGCTCCGATGGGCCGGCCTGTATCTGCTCCTTTGGCCCAGTCTCGCCGCCAATCGAGCATTTGTAGCTCCACCCTCCGTGATATTTACGTCACACATGACTCAGCTCCAAACTTTCTTTTGCTTCGTGGGTGCTATAAAGTGACCCCTCTGTAACGCCACTGCTTTCCTCATTACAACAAATTATTTTCCATTACAAAAATTTAGTTATTAAACCGAACGCTTTGTCTTCCAGGAGCGGATCACCGATCCTAATGTGCGGTGATCGTGGGATGGTGCGAAGATGCGCGAGGAGGAGCTGGAGGTGGCGCTGAAGGTGGTCATCGTGGGCGACGGCGGCGTCGGCAAGTCCAGCATGATCCAGCGCTACTGCCGCGGCACCTTCACCAGAGACTACAAGAAGACCATCGGCGTCGACTTCCTTGAGAGACAGATCGAGTAAGGAGAACTCTATATATGTATACTTAATCCTTTATTATTTTGCGCATGTAAGAAGAGGGAGCCTGCTATCCAGCTGTAGATAGAAAGCAACATAAATCTCTTCTTAAATTTACACGCCTCTACATAAGTCTAGAATGACAAATGTTGGCACGCTCCGGGATGCGCTACCTACCTTTGGATGGAAGGATTTAAAATGGAGAGGAATTGTACTACCGAACTATACGTAGGTAATTGGTGAAATAGGACAAAGTGAGAAATGCAGTACATATATTTAACGGTTGTCTTCTGTGAAAGAGGGGTAACTTAGCTAGTCGTGCTCAGCGCAAGCGGCTGTGGGATTACAGCGTGCACCCCCACCTCCATAATTACCGACGACCTTACGTCAATTAGACGCATTGACGACCTTGTACTTCAAATATTTACAGCTTCTAGAGACTATACCTACTTAGTCACAAAAAACTCGTTGCTACCGAGGTGCCTTTAGTTTTTAGCGAGATATTTATATTATATTTATATTTTTTTTTTTTATTTATTATGGCCGGTGGGGCAGAAGGGTTCTCGAATGGAGACCACGTACCGGCGGACGAAGCCGAGGACGTCCATCTGCTAGATGGACAGACGACCTCATAAAGGTTGCGGGCACCCGCTGGATGCAGGTCGCTGCCGATAGGTCTAAATGGCGGACAATGGGGGAGGCTTATGTCCAGCAGTGGACGTCCAAGGGCTGAGAAAGAAGAAGAAGGGTTTAATAATAATAATACTTTGATAATTGAAGATTTAAAATAACGATATATACAGGATCGACGGTGAAGAGGTCCGCCTGATGCTGTGGGATACGGCGGGGCAGGAGGAGTTCGACGCTATCACGAAGGCGTACTACCGCGGCGCGCACGCCTGCGTGCTCGCCTTCTCCACCACCGACCGTGACTCGTTCCTAGCATTACACTCATGGAAACTAAAGGTAAATTACTTATTTACACTAAACGTACTATTTCTTTTATGAACGAAGGTGGCAGACGAGCATACAGTCCACGTGATGCTAGGTAACTGTCGCCCATAGACATTCGCGATACATGCCAACATTAGTCCAAAATGACAAACGTTGGCACAGCCCCGGATGCGCTGGCTACCTGTGGAGATATAGGAATGGATTTGGAGAAAGGGTTAAGTAAATGGAGCGGGATAGGAATGGGCTCTGGCACATCTCACTCACTACTGTGTACTGTGTACTGTATGCTCGTCTGCCGCCTACGTCATATTATCTAGTTTAATGTCATAATCATACTCATAAAGTAAATCCATAATTAATAAACTTCTCTACTCAACGGTACCTATTCTCAGCTATCGGTAGGTATTCGGAGATCCGATAAATATTTGTTCATATAATTTATACAAATTACGTATTTTATTTTATTTTCCTCACGTTGTTTTACCATTTTCACGGCTAAACAGATATACTGTATAATTTTATATTGAAATTTAAAACGCGTGCGGCATCTTAAAACGATTAAGTAAATATTTTTAAACAGTTGACGTAAACTCAGAACGTAATCGGGATCATAAAAGATAACTGGGGTCGTGTTCCGCTGTCCGGTACAGATATCCACGCACACATTAGTATAAAGCTCAGTAACACACGGGCTTCGTGTGCACATGCAGAATCAGTTCACGCGGCATTATGTTTACATTTCCGCACTTATATTTAACTTCGTTACATTTCGCGAATCTGTGACAAAATCTGCAAAGATGTCTATTAAGTACGCGTCTGTGTTAGGATTTATAGTTTTGTTTTGTGAAATAAGCTGTTTAAAAAATTCTAAAAGCGAAGAAGAGAACAACTGCATCGATTACTATAAAACCAGGAACAACACCTTCGATCTAAATCTGCTGCAGGGTCATCAATGGTATGCCGCATACTTCTGGCCCCCTAACCAAAGGCAGCGGGATAGCTGTGAGGTGATCAACTTCAAGAACCCGCCACAAAGTGATCTAGATGCTCTGCGTAGTTGTTACAACGCTAATGTATCATCAAACGATACTATAATGCAAGCAACGTACATAAACAGCGGGGGAAAGTTAACCAGCATCATTTATTATGGAAACGATGAAGTGAAGAATTTATATCGCTCTTGCGATCGCATTTTCAAGTACATATTTATCCAAGTTAATGAAGATTACGTATTAGGCATCAACTGTTCTTCAGGAGGTCGTGGAATTCTTATAGCTAAAGTTTTTCATTCGTTGACTGAAGTGGAGTATATTGTGAACGGCATAGACATTATGAGGGGCCGCGACGGCAGGCCCGACTGTCCACTCAAGAGGAATTAATTAAAAACTGTCGTTTTTACCAAAACATACATAAGACAATTTTCATAATAATATTACTTTTAATGCCATAAATTAATTCATTATAATTAACATACAATAATATATACTTTTGTTTTCATTCCCAAAGCTGCAATTAAAACATAAGTATTTTTAAGGTAATGCCTAATTTGTTAATTTTAATGGTGTTATAAACCTAACTCGATAAAGATCTGATAAAAGGTAGGTTTTCACACATTTTTATCGTTTTTCAGGTAGAAAATGAGTGTGGCGAAATACCTACAATAATAGTTCAAAATAAGATAGATTTGATGGACCAATGCGTCGTTGGACCGTGAGTACATAATTATTTATTAATTGTTAGACCTTATTATATTTTATTTTCATAACGAAATGTAAAACGGTGTTTTATATCTTTTATTTACTGATCCTTCGAGCCGGATGTGAGTAACGCAGGAACATGGTGCGTCCTCCACATTTCTAATCTTTTGGACCGTACATCGACGTTCTGGAATTAAACTGCCAATGTACTGATTCTGTTATAAGTGGAATGGATGTTTATTGTTATAATTGACAGGGAAAATAAGTGAAATTATAACAGTAACATCAATCCAACGAGAATAGGAAAGCAACTCACCTTTTTATCGTATTAAATTATTGCAATATTGGGCGACAAAGATAACACACTGACCTTCCGCCAACACTATCACCAAGTATCGGTACATATCTGTGCGCTGCTCACCAAACCCACGATCCTGCACTGACGTCCTAAAGTAACGCCTGAGGTAAGTTCTTTCTGCCTTATGCTATTCTACACCTTTTTCTTGGATAAACCCTTTTATCGTCCGCTGCGAGACATGGGAATTCTCATGCACATGCTCATAAAACGTCACGCTGGCCAAGCGGTTTATTTGGAGACTCTTTTAAAGGTGATGTAGCTCCTCAGGGCTTGTGATGGCAGTTTTGTTATCCCTTAGTCGCCTTTCACGACACCCGCGGGAAGGGATGGGGTGGTGCTATTCAAAGGTGCAAAGCCCACCCGACACCACACTTGACTGCGCGGTTTCATTACTCGTCCTAAACTATTTATGTGCGGTGAGTCTCAAAGGGCCAATAGAATCACAAGACTTAGTCATACTTAAAAAAGATATTAATCCTCGTTTCCAGCGAAGAAGCAGAGCTTGTAGCGCGTGCGCTGGGGTGCCGGCTGATGCGAGCGTCCGTGAAGGAGGACGTGAACGTGGGCACAGTGTTCCGAGCGCTCGCCGCGCGCTGCCTATCAGACATGCGGCGCGAGGACAGCGCCGACCACATGCTGCCGCCCTGTCCAGCGCCCGTTATAGGTAACTGCAACTTTTCAGCACATATACATTTTTTAATAGAATGAGAAGAAGCTGATGAGCGGGGGGGCCACATGATGGTAAGTGATCACCGCCGTCCATGAACACCTGCACACATTAGGGGGTATGCAGGTGTGCTGCCACCTTGCAGAATCCTGTTGAAAACTCTATCAAAGAGCCGCATATCAAAGCGAAATGGGAAAACATCGATTAGCAATTAATTCCACAAGTTTCAGGTTCGCGGCATAGTCTTTCTGAGCGCACTGTACGCAACGACTTTATGTCAAGGACGTGCGAATGAACCGCACGACGATGACAAGCGGCACGACGGTTAAAATATGGGATCCATATTCCGTGTTCAGATTAGTCTCAGAACGGAAGGAGTTGAATGAGTTCACCTATAATTATAATTGAATACAATTGCATCCAAGACTACACTACATCCAGGACCGCTAGATAGAAGACTTAGCAAGTGTAGATTCATTAGCTTAGTTAGACTGTTGGCCCGAATGGTGAGTGATGGCTCGGCGGTTACCCTGTATATAAATAAATAATAACTTTATTCATAAAAGCTTGCAAACTATATTTGCAAGCACCAATCCGCATTGGGTTCGCGTGGTAAGTACCTAAGACTAAACCCATCCACGACTATAAAGGGGGCCCTGTGTGCTGGCAGCGGGACACCATAGTGGACAGTGAAGTGCATGTGGGTTTACGAGTAATGCAGTTAAATTGACAGCTTAAAAACTGTCACACTTGTTTATTCAGATAAGTTTAAAATCACCTGTCAATTACGGATCTCAACCAATAACGTCCCACTCTTGATCGCTTGTATCATTTGGGTGTGGGCTACACTCCACCATACTGACCCAAAGCGAATTAATAAATTTTACGGTCTTTCAGTAAGTTATAGACTTATATGGAGTTATCACCACTCTTAGTACACTGTTAGTACCATCATCGGATCACTGTTATTATCAAATTTCTATCGTCATGTGAATAGTCGTAATCGAGTTGTATGGTATACAATATTCTCGCCCGAACCGTTCGAGAAACTCTCCTTGTGTAAACGAGCCGCCATTGTAATTGCAATTAGACAGAGTTCCATTATTATCGACTACCTACCTCCGTTTATTTCAAAAGCATATTTATTCATTCTGAACCGACTGTGTATGACAGTAAGGTTGTAATTCCTTTATCAACTATTCCAGGCACGTTCACGAACCACAACAGTAACGGCACGATCCTGCTGC
This sequence comes from Sesia apiformis, assembly GCA_914767545.1. Taxonomy (NCBI): domain Eukaryota; kingdom Metazoa; phylum Arthropoda; class Insecta; order Lepidoptera; family Sesiidae; genus Sesia; species Sesia apiformis. Next base: position 4,605,225 of record OU611964.1, read on the forward strand.
GGCCCGCCAAGCACCGGCCCGGCGGCAAGAAGAAGAACGTGCTCAAAAACGCGTGCAGGATACTGTGATCGATATGAATGACTAATAATTAAATAAGCAAAAGAAAATAATGAATGGACAGCAAATGTGGGTCGAGTTCTCTGGTGACATTAAGACAAGACATAGGGAGTCGAGACTCCGTCAATTTAAAAGTATTTACTTGTTATTCACATATTTTTTTATATATAATTGGCAGACAAGCGGGCGGGTCACATGATGGTAAGTGATCCAGGAGCAGCACACCCTGCCGATCTTGCAAAATCCTGTTCTTCATTATCACGATTTACAGCTCATTCAGATTATTTTGCTGCTCGTACACAAATCGATATTAATGTGGTCACAGGGAATGAAGTCTGCCTTGCAACTAGTTATAAAGTTTCTTTTTTGTTTTCGTACTTGGATTAGCTAATAAACGAGCTACAATCGGAAGCAAATAAACATTATACAGGTTCGTATCCAGAATTTAGTTTCGTTTTCTTTTTTGCCTCCTCATACACATTGGCTGAGTGCATGAGGGATGTATGGCCTCGAAACGGAATGTTGGGCAAGTGGGATGACGAGTCCACTCCTCCAGAGATGGTATAGTTCCTCGGGGCTAGTAATAGCGACTTTTTCATCCTGTGGGGTGGTGCTATTCTAATCACATAACTAAACGTAGGTATTACCCATCAATTCGTACATACCAGCCTATAAGACAATAATAGGCCTATATTTAGGTACAGTCAGCATTAACAGTAAGTTAAGACCAACGATAAGAGTATATTGTCATATCGATGGTTACAGATTTACAAAACTAGTTTAATATTTTAAATGTATCTAATTATTGAAAAGATGTCTTTTGTTGTGATCTGGGTGTTCGTGTAAAAATAATTGCGTGTAAATAATTTAAGATGCCGTCATACCCTACAGTCATTTATTCTAGACTTACATTTTTGTGGTCGTGAGCTCGAATTGAGTTCGCACTGGCCTGAAAACATCTTACTTAAGTAGAAACTCAGAAAGCATGTTAGGAAACCCACATGCACGAAAATTGATAGATCAGAGGCAGATTGTGACCCAAAATTCCCTCGTGATAATCAGGAGAACCGTGTGTCCTGTAAAGGGATGATAAAGGCTGATATTGAAGGAGAACTATACTCGTGATGATTATACAACGGAAACCCGACAGTCGTGCAAAGGCTGTTTGTTCGACAAAACGTTTGACCAACACGACGATTATTCGTAATCACGTCGGGCCGAAGAATGTTACACCGACAAAGTTTTTGACCGACACAACAGTAGAACGACATAACGTTGAAGAAATTTCTTTAAAAAAAAGGAAGCTTTCCTTTTATAGATACTCTTAGGTGAAACTTTGAATGTGATCTCAGTAGTAGGTAGCTATTGATCCTTTGCAAGGAATTTTTTTGATGTTATTTGATTTTGCAGTCGGATATACATTCTTTGTACCAATATTATGTCGTTCTATTGTTGTGACGATCAAACAGCCTTCGCACAACTTTGTGTCGGACTTCCGTTGTACAATCAATTATTAATTACTTGTAACAGGATAGTGGGATTTAAAATCCGTTGCTGTTTAATAACTTACTTTTGCAGCTGACTGTACCTCGAAAACAAGACCCTAGAGAAATACATTAAAAACTTGATGTGTACATAATGCTTAAGTAGTGTAGGTTAAGTACATATCGTGCAATCGTCGTAAGATTCCGTTAATTTTAAGATTTTAGTTGATAATTTTCTGCTTCTAATAACTACCTAATGAATTTGGGCAAAACACAATACAACTGTGCTTTCATTACGTATTCAACAAGGATTTACTTCCTACAAAGTGTTCCACTAAGGCATTTCGACGTTATATTACTAATCGTACCATAAGATACTTTGCGTAAGGTTTAATTGAATACGTGTACTAGCTCTTGACAGTTATACATTTCAAAGGCAGCAAAAAACAGACTAGCGGTAGCAACAAATCCTATATCTGTGTAAAAAGCAGTGCAATCTAGTGATATAATTAATAGAATGATTTATGAGGGCTGAATAATAAACAATTTGGGCGGAAAGAAAAATAGTTATATAATTACATACGTATTGCCTTTTAATTTACACCTTCACCCCTAATTTGAGAATGTATTCTCAGATCTTATATATCTAGAAAGGTGTACCTTTCTATCATAAGCCAGAGGTGCACGCGTATCTGGCGGTAATTGCCGTCATGGAAAAGCACGAATTGGTTGGTTTTTTTTTCAAATTTCAAGTTCAAATTCTTAGTATTGCACGTTACTTTGGAATATTTCCATTTTTATTAAAGCATTAGTTACATAGTGAATTAAATTTCATAATATTGTAGGATATGACGAATTTAGCTATTCATTCTTAAAAACCGAGTCACTACTTCAATTAACAATTTACATATTATTGTGGATCCATGTGAACAGAGGGTTATTCATAACATAATCATAACTGAACATTGTGTAAATATAATGTACTTAATCAAATTGTGAAAAACTAATAAATTATTTTTATGCAACTTGTGTAATTCTTTAACCCAATAAAAACAACTGTTTATTCGCGATAATCTCACAATGTACTGTGACGATTTTGTTACGGTTTTCACCATGCTACGCCACAGTATGTTTATTCAGGAAGAAAAGGCATCTTTTTCATCGAAATCGGTCCAGTAGCTGGAAATTAACGTTCAAGAGACATGTTGGTATCAATTTTGATTACTGTACATATTTGCAAATGCAAAATGATTGATTTGCAAGAACATAATAATTTTAAATATTCACCATCATTCATATTAATCACGTATTTAATGACTTAGGTAGTACTTAGAGTTACAATTCTATATTTTTGCTTATATTATCCTTAGAATCAATAAAAGACAACATAAGGTTATAATATTTATTAAAAATTAAAACTATTAATACGAGGTACATTGAAGTTTATTACAGTACAAAGAGAAGCCGCAACAACGGGCCAAAGGCATCGTTACAGAGCCAACATCTAATAAGTTAATTAAGACTCGATCTCATATTTTATTCAGTGTTACTGCATTTTTTTTTAATATATCGATATGTAGAAATTTATTAATGTGTATTCACTTGGACATTGTAGTATTCACTAATCAAGCGTACGAACGAATACAAACTTGATAACGACGTTACCTAAACTTAACCAGTGATTTTTTTTTGTTTACGACCATTCTATTCTTTCGAGAGTCTGTCCTCATGCGAATCATCCCAAACTTCTTTGCATCTCATTATCAATTTATACACAATAAACTTAGCCGGTAAGTTGCGCCAACCATAGGTAGATACAATTTTGTAGAACAAACCCATTCTTTCAGTTACGAGTAACGAATATAAACGCTAGTTATCCAAAGAACTCGTTTATGAACGCAAAACAGTTTGTGGTCGCAAGAACGTTTTATTGATTCCTGCTTTATCGTATTGGCTAATGGAGTGTTCAAACAATTACAAACTCCCTTGCAGCTTATTATCAATTTATCAAATAACCGGTAAAGTTACGTCAACCTCAGTAGGGGAGACCGGGGATGGTTGACTATAGGGGTAGGTAGACTAACCGCCAAAAACTCGCCAACGATTTGAATTTTACGTCATCCCAGCTCAGGTGCGCATCACTCTCCGCCCCCCGCTCAGTCGTCCGTAGCGCCGCGTCGCGGACACGTGCCGTTTTCGAGCAGTGACATGTGATTTGTTTTCATATCATGTAAGTAATATTTTCACATTGTATATTTTTTGATCTGATACCTACACATTTTCTGTTAACCGTTTGCCTATTAGTCAGAGTGTTTCATGAGTCCATATTAATCATATTTCATGTATTATTTCGTAAGTTGATGGCAGTGTTTAGATTATCCATGCCATCGAAACTTAAAATGGCGTCTGGGGTTGGTAGACTAATTTCTTTCGGGGCTGGTTGAATAGTTAGTCATCCAACCCCAATAAAATTTGGAGTTTAAAATATCTCTGAAATGAAGCTTTTATTCGATTCTTAATAAGTACCTATATTCATTGTTTTGCTACAGTACAATGAGGACCTATAAAAGAACGACTGAACGAGCTGATGCATCGAAGGATGTCGTACAAAGAGCTTGTCATCAAATCATTTTTGACAATAAAAGCATTAATGCAACTGCAAAACAATATGACATTCCCTATAAGACATTACATCGTTATGTGGCGAAATTAAAGGAAAAATTTGAACGTAATCCGAACTTGACGAGAGCAGAATTAACCTTGGACTCAGTGGGATATATCAAAAATAGGCAAGTTTTCACTGATGTAGAAGAAGAAGCTTTAGCAAGTTATTTAAAGAAAGCCGCTGATATTTATTATGGATTGACGCCATATGAGACTCGAAAATTAGCATATCAGTTTGCCATAAAAAATGACAAAGCTATGCCTGATTCTTGGAGAACAAAATTGTTAGCTGGCGAAGATTGGTTGGGCTCGTTTCTTAAACGTCATCCTTCTTTATCCATCCGGACACCTCAAGCAACAAGTCTTTCTAGAGCTACATCATTCAACAAACATAACGTCAGTATGTTCTTCTCAAATTTAACCACTGTTTACCAACGGTTGAATCTAAGTCCTGGTGATATCTGGAACGTCGATGAAACAGGTATTACAACCGTGCAAGTACCTAATAGAATAATAGCTCGACGAGGTATTAAAAGTCTGGGTAAAATGACATCTGCTGAGAGGGGTACACTGGTGACAGTTGCAGTAGGTGTTTCAGCTCTTGGAAATATGGTACCACCATTTTTTGTATTTCCACGCGTACATTACAAGTCCCATTTTGTTAGAGGTGGCCCTATAGGGTGTGAAGGTGATGCTAATCCGTCTGGCTGGATGAAAGAAGAGAACTTCATAAAGTACGCCAAACATTTCGTGCAACATGTTAAGCCCAGCAAAGAAAAACCTGTACTTTTGTTGTTGGATAACCATGACTCTCATTTATCCATCGAAGCATTGGATTACTTTAAAGCGAATGGAGTGACAGTTTTATCATTCCCTCCACATTGTAGCCACAAGCTACAACCTCTTGACAGATCTGTGTACGGACCATTGAAAAAGTATTTCAACCGAGCATGTGACAACTGGCTAGCTAGTAACCCGGGAAAAACTATAACTATTTATGACATACCGGAGCTACTTAAAACGTCACTACCATTGGCTGCTACAATTGAAAATATTCAATCAGGATTCAGAGTATCCGGGATTTCACCATTGAATGAAAACATTTTTCCTGACTCCGAGTTTAGTGGTTCTTATGTGACAGATAGGCCGATGCCCAATTCTCATGACAGTGGTAATTCTTCAGCATGTGATGTGAGCACAGTTACTGTTCCATCGACTTCCGATGCATCTAACAGATTGTCTATTATCGAAGAGGTTCCAATTCCTGATCACAATACTGTAACCGAAACTCACACTCTGGCACCGCAATGTTCATCTGTAAATACGGAACAGATTACTACCACAATGCCCTCTCCTACAAAATCTTTGAGTACTGAATGTAAGTCACCTTCTCTTTTTGACGAAACATTTAATTCTGTATATGAAGCGAAACTAAGAGAAAATCTCAAAACCCCAGAAAACGTGCATCCTCCAGAAGCAAATGTGCTCCCATCTTTATACAATGTAAACCTGGCCTCAACTTCATTAGCAACACTTGAAGAGATAAGACCCTTTCCCAAAGCGGCGCCACTTTCAGGTAATAGAAGAAATATTCGGAAACGTAAAAGTACTATATATACAGACACTCCTGAAAAACAAAATCTTATAGATATGAAAAACAAAAGAGAAACTTTTAAGAAGAAAAAAAAAAGATACAAAAAACAGAATAGAAAAAGGAAAAGGAATGAGCAAAGGTAAGGGTAAAGGAAAGGGTAAAGGAAAAGGAAAGGGCAAAGGAAAAGGAAAGGGTAAAGGAACGGATAAAGTAAATGACGATGCTGTGGATTCAGATGACGAGAGTACAATTTGTTTAGAGTGCACTGAATCTTACGCCGATAGTGTTCCTGGTGAACAATGGATTCAGTGCATAACTTGTAAGTTATAGGCTCATTCCAAATGTGTAAAAGGTAATCTAATGTTTTTTGAATGCAAACATTGTATTTCTGATTATGAAGACTGATAACTTGTCTGTTTTTTTATATTTTTAAGTATACAAAGATTAACATGTGATTTAAAATGAGACTGAAGAAGAGTTTAGTTTAAAAAAAAGTTTCAATACAAAATACAAGTACTAAGCAATTACTATTATTTAAGTAGAGCAATAAAAAATGTGCATTTAATTTCTAGCGTAAGAAAAGTTAATTTAAAACTGTTACATTAATATACGTAATAAATGTTTAAATAAAAAACTAAGAGTTGATACTGTTGTTAAAGACTTATAAAAGATGTCTGTACCTGATTAAAATTGTTTTTGAATAAAGAGCTCAATTAAATTGAAAAAAATGTTTTATTGCTTGACTCTTCTCATAATTTGTCGCTTATTGATACGTAGGTCTACCTACCCCGGGCGTATAGTCAATCTACCCCGGAACCGGGGTAGATTGACTAAAAGTTGGTGTTCTGTAAAATGCATTAAAACATGATCATGATATTGAATAATGAACTAGGTTTTATTTTTTTTTATTAGTGTAATAGTTCTTCTATCCATTAATGCGATTTTATTGTCTGTATGTATGAAAACACAAAAAATATGTATGATTTAGTAAAAAATTAGTCAACCATCCCCGGTCTCCCCTACAACGTTGTAAAACAAACTTTCTTTCAGTTAGAGCAACAAATAAAAACGTTTCTCTTTCGGAATGGAATATTCATGTGGCCTTGAGGCCATAGGCCACCTAGGCCATTGCCTTTCAAGAGTCACCGGGACACATTGGTGTAGGGCGAGCGCAGAATGCGATCAGCCAGGAGCAGTGTGTGCAGCAACGAGCCTAAGGGCTCCCCCGCCGGTAGACCGGCGGAAGGAACGAACCTCGGCTTAGGGTGCTGCTTAGGGAGGGTACCGCGGGATCGCGAGTCGGTGAGAAGCGCCCAGACACGTGCCGATACTCGGTAAAAGTGAATAAAAACGTTTAGTCACTTAACTAACGCAAAAGAAATTTCAAATCGTGCCAACGCTGGATTGATCCAGCTGGATTATTTTACGAATGTAAATTTATAATATAACCCTCTTGTAAGATATATTCGGTAGCTTGCGTTAAAAGGTAGACAATGCGACATATTCGATGTGCAGCGTAACTAGTGTTTCCAAACATATAAATGTCAGTTGCAACGGTACTTCAAAGTAAAACTAATGCTTATAATAGTATAAAGTACCACGCGTGTACACGCACGCTTTCGTTATGAAATTAGTACCAGTTTTTAATGAGAAGCCACATTTTCTGATTCAATATGTAGTGTGCCACTGAAGAAGTACCGCGGAATTTAAGAGAACTAGATATGACAGGTCGGCCATTTTGCAAAATAAATATTATTGTCCGTTTACACTTCCTAATTTTAGACATCTTTATTGGCAGGTGTAAATAAAAATAAATAATTTGATAAAGTAAAATGAAACCAATAAGTTGGCAAGATTACGTGGGCCGATTGCAGCACCGCGCCTACGGGACTTTTTTTGTGGCGCCTACACTAAATATAATAATACCCACCGATAGTTGTGAATGGGAAAGGAATGAATGAATGAAGATTATTTATTGTATTCCTTTTGCAACTAATTACTTAAATTTAAACATTGACAAAAAGTTCATCGATCATGGTGATCATGATTTTCGGTTTTGTATACTATACTATTGTTTTTCTACGATGAGCCTTCACGCGATGGTTGAAAACGAAAGGCCTTTTAATGTAAGTCACGGCGACATTCGCCGGATACATACTCGAGTGTATTTAAAACTTTAGCCACCCGAGCAATGATTACAAACTTTTTTTGCAATCGTAAACGAGTAATTATGTTATTGACTTTAACATTCAAAGTCGTTGCTGTAGCTGAAATAATAAGTTTGTTATAGAGCGTAGTTTGAGGTCGGCGCCACAAAGCCAATCAATTCAAATTGTAATTGTATTTGTTCAAACGCTCAATCGGCTCAATATTGAATCACTAGAGGTATAGCTTCTATACTTGTTGCATAAACACATCGTTTCATAAGAAATAAATGCCCAAAATACAACCTCACATTAAAACTTGTTTAAGTGCAGCGGGCTGATTAAATTTTAACTTTAAATTTTTTTATGAAAACATCAAATGGCTAAACGTTTTCCTACTATTAAAAATAAGTAGAGATTAATTTAGTTATGACAAAAACTCATTCTCATTTCAACATTACGGTATAATCCTTAACTGTCAATTCGTTCCAATACCTTTAAAATGCTTTTCCAGTCTCAATTTACATTTGTAAGACTAAGACGGAACTTGACAGTTCACAACATTAATTAATCACTGGTGTCTCAAATGAATTATTATGGTTTAAAAATTCCGGACAAAGTGGGAAATTGCTAAAAGTAAGTAAGTCATATTTTTGTAATAAATTATATATGATTATGACGACACTATAGCTAGCTGCTAGGTGCCTACTCTACGATTTACAGAATTATATTCCTTTTAGACAATATAATAACAAGCGATTTAGTAAAAGAAACCTGTATAGGAAAGCGCAACGAGAGTTGATATAAACACAGTATTCACACAGATTCGTTTAAATATTTTTTAGACTGGTTTACTCAAGATTTATATTATAGCCGGTTCAATTACATGGCTCGTGGTGACAGAGACTGCGGTGGCAGGTGAGGGTGTTATTGCTATTGGCAGGCGCATCTGCCTACCCTGTGTTTAGCTCGTTTTTTATTCTGCTGCCCACACTCTTTTATAAATGTTGTTGTATTGTTTTTGTTATAAAAATCGATACATAATATTAAATATGTTAAAACACGATAAAGAAAATATAAAATGTTAAGTCGATTAGTATATCAAAAATCACTAATGTAGATTTTGAATTATACTCTATTCAGTTCACATTGAAGAAAAAAATGTTGTCATCTGTCCAATGGTTGTTAATTAGTCAATCTAGGAACGCTCTGTGAACGTGCGTCATTCGCCTCAACTCTCCCTGCGTTATACCATCCACAGACACTATGCTACATTTCAGCTCATACTGATAATTTACTTAGTATACTGCAGTACATTTTGTACTTTATAATTTACATATCGATAACAAACTGAGCTTGTTACACATTGACACAGCCCAATAGAATAATGAAATGTGGGTAGCTGAGCAGTTTTTAGTATGAATTACATTAAGTGGGCCATACCTCTTTTGTTTTTGGTATTTATAAGCTGTAATGTGAATTAAGACTGGGATCGAAAATCAGCTTATATGACAAACCGATTTTTAATTTTCATCACCACAAAATTAAAATATTTGGTTACATTTATTGAGTTCGCGATATCGGTCAATAAGAACGCTGTTGAAGAAACTAAAATCCAAATATCAGTTAGGGCTATTGTTGTAAAAGTGAGCGTTGAATGCTCGACGCTCGAGCGTTGAGTAACCGTCAATGAGCCTTAAAAAACTCGAGCGCTAAACGCTCGTAAGTGTTCTAGTACAAGTGTTTAACGTTTGATGGTCATAAAACCCTTGTGGTTAGAAGTTAGTCTACGAGTAAAACAGTAAAATTAAAATTCTTCAAGTTCATTAGTAGCCGAGTGCAATAAGGTTTTTACCTCGAAACCCAGGCATGGGTTATTGTTTAGAATTTAACCCTTCGCGCCACTGTTAGCTTTAAGTTCTAGTGCTTATCTACATGTAATTTTCTTCACTCATTTTTCTTCGTTCGGAGAGTAAAGCGTCGTTGTCGAAATTATTGGATTGTATAATTTGTAGTTTGTTTTTGTCGCATTTCTATGGTTAATTTCTAACAAGTTCACCCATTACAAATTACCGCCATTTTTTACTCAGCTTGTGTACTACTTTATTTTTTCAAAGTACCGCCCTTGTCAAATAATATATTTCCCCATAAGCTCAAACAGCTCTTTAATCCTGCCTTTTTATTTTTCATTGGGAATTAAATGGAGTTCTTCATCAACCTTCAATGGCCAAACTCGAGACTCAGTTCCTGATTCCTGGACTCAAAGAGCTGTTTGACGGCGACGGGAATCAAAATTTTAAAACATTCTCTCTACAATACCGATCTCACGCCCTGTGATTTCGGTTTGTTTCCTCGTGTGAAAATGTGCATAAAGGGTCGCAAATTCTCAACAGAGGAGCAGTTGAGGAGAAGCTGGATTTAATTCCCAATGAAAAGTGGGAAGGTTGGATTAATGAGTGGTTTGAGCTTATGGGGAAATGTATTATTTGACAAAGACGGTACTTTGAAAAAAATAAGGTAGTAGGTATATAAACACAGATAAACTTTATTGACCAACCCGAGCAAAAAACACATGCGGTATTTTTAGTAATCGACCTTGGAAATACAACAAAAGAAATTATACAAAACCATTCAGTATAACTTGGTTCCGAGGTTTATCATTTTTTATGTGTTATTGCACTCTACTATAGCGCTGATTTAGCGCTCGACGTTCATTTATACAGCTCTAGAGTATACAAATTATAGAATTTCGTTATGTTGAAACGATACCGAAATAAAAAAACTGATTTAACCTAAAAAGGCACCAGATATCGAAACCAGTTCCAAGCAATGTCTAAATTTAAGCAATCATTAGTATAACCGATATGCCCGCTGCTTTATGTGAGGTTAGAACGGCACCATCGCTACATAATTCAGTAATATTGAACAATTTCCCTCCACAAGTATAACTATGTTCTAATACTAAATGGGATCGGAAAAATAGAACTCTTTTAGACCATTCTTTGCTTAAATTTAGACAGAATCGTTGAAGTTAACCTCTATATAGACTGTATAGGATTCTATAAAACCATTGACATAGATAGACAACGCAAGTTCGTGAAATTGCATGGAAACCAAGCGTGTCACTTGTAACATCACTTGTCACTTGTAGTGATGGGGAAACACTCACCGATGTAACATCTCCCTTGACTCTGTTCACCACGTGTGATAATACAAACACTTGTGTTTTGCAATAATGATTTGCTATCGACGCGCGTCAGAACAGACTGGACGACCAGCGCGAGAAGTGGGAGATTAGTGCCAATTTCGGACACTCAGCGAAGGGCAGCTTGCGTTATCTATCTATAATATATCTTCTAAAACTACTTCGCCTAAAATTAAAAAAAAATCGATTAATTTTAGAATCGAGAATTGTCTATTAATCCGTATATCTTTATACACTTATAGAGAACAATTAACGCAGCTGTTGAACTGATCAATTCGAATGCAATAGCGTAAGTAACAGTAAACTATAGGATAGTTTTAAATGATCCATATGCAAACAAGTTCGTCTAGAGCCCACGAGACAATTAAAACAAATTAAAACGATTAAGCTAACTTCATATGAACGTCAAATGTGCATCTCACATTCACGAAGTGAATTTCGTCGCGACATTTAAGTATATATCTATATAAATGGTTGCTTGGAGTTTGATGAAGAGAGATAATAAAATTATAATCTTTATTCCGAAAAAATAAATGTATAAACACTGTAGTGTTAACAAAACGTACTACGAATGAAATACCTGAAACAATTTCACTATTCTCAACCTAAAATTCAATCAATAAAGTGCCCATACAAAATATATTTGTTATATTCCTGTTTTTGTATGTATGTAACGGTTAATTCCCATTTGCTATAGCGGGGCGTTGAAACGACCAATTCGATAAATTTCAAATTAAACTTGTAAGATCAATACTAAACTAATTAAACTAAGATCAACTAATTTAAACAAATGACTGAACGACTGAAAATGACAAAATTACACATGTCCGGTGACTCTTGAAAGGTCATTTGCACCTTGGGCCACAAGAATTTAGCCATTCCGAAGAAAAAAAAAGACAAAATTACAGGGATCACTTGGAAGCGGCGACTGGCCAGTTGCCACTGTATTATTTATATTAAAAAAGTTAATATTTTAGCTTTTTCTGTTCAGTTAAGAGTGAGTCCCGTGGGTTCCTAGTTGCGTTGTTAAATTTTATGTTAATTTGGCGCACGAATTAGACTTATGAGTGGCTCAGCTGGCGAGTTTAGTTGCTTAGGCGTCAATACTGCTGACTAGATTATTTATTTAAACTTCATTACACAATGATATGTATAACAGGCAGACTTAATGTCTTAATAAGACTTAATAAGGCATTCTGTACCAGTCAACCACCAGATTATACAGAAAAATAATTGTAGATTCGCTGCATGAGCGTTTGCTTATCGCTCCGGAAGCAATACTTTTCGGCAGAAATCAAGCAGTATAGTTAATCGCTCAAGTAACTAGACGAACGTTTATGAGACTTGTGTAGCAAAAACGTTTTTTCGTTGTACTTGCAGTGTGTCTATACTTACGTCAGCAACTGAAAAATAGTGAGCGACTATAACGTTGATGGGACTAGTCGCCCGTGAACGGTCACCTTTAACCTCTCTGTGGCCAAGTGTCGAGCGCTATCAGAAATGACGTACCCTTTGCATGCCAGACGATTTCGGGCGTACTCTAGGCGTAGAGCACTATATCGTGCTCCGGCACACGAAGGAAGCACCAAATGAGTGCACAATAACGTGCTCCGGCATAACGGAGGTTCAACTGTTATAGAAATAAACGCTTCAGCGCCACTTGTTGATTAAACTTTAAGTGTTCCATATAAATTCAGTGTGCATGACCACGTTCTTACATATTCGTATAAAGTTAGCTTACCGTGCACCACGCTAAAATTCATTAGGTATACAAAAATATCACGTTGCCGAAGCTAAAAGAATCAAAACAGAAATGTGGCAGTTGTATGATGGATGCAACGTGCAACGCAGCGGAGAGTGTAGCGGAATCGCATAGCATTATAATACACTTAATGTGTAAATTATATTGAATTATATTTACATTTAACTTCCGTCATGATCGCGATGAGTTTCATTAAATTTGAAATGTCTCATTGTGATAATTTTTGTGAACTCTTTGCGGTGACCTTTTTTATGCAGTTGTTGACTGTAGACAAAAATATAATGCCAAAAAATATCTTGTCGACACTGTAGATGTCACGAAATTGTGCTTCATTTTATGCGTTTCACTCTTTTTACTTATCTAAAACAATTTTTCACATAATTTGCTTCCTAAGCTTCCACCGCGACATTATTGATCCTTTGAGCCGACCTGTTGTAGTGGAAGCCGAGGAACGTCGGTGAATGTCAAATTACGTGAAATATGGTTTATTTAGTTAATTACAAAGGGTGCAACAATTCCACAGAGTCCACAACTGTGATAATGTATTATGCATAAACTACTGAAGTTCAGTTTTTTGGCTTATTCAAAAATGTATCTATTATATAAATAACCTTTTCGGTTCATTGTACGTTGCATCCCTCTGATTGTTATCTAACTTGCGATTAAAATTACTGCTCTCCAAACATTAAACAAATTATAAAGGCACTGACGGTTTCATAGTAAAACATACTCACAGTTCATTTTGTGTTCTGACCAATATAGGAAATTGAAATTAAGATAACAAAATTTAGAAAATTAGAAGCACATTAGTAATTCTTCTATATTAAGGTTCTTCCGATTTCTAATTGCTATATCACGGACATTTTTCAACATATTTCAATTTCAACATATTGATTTCACAGATAAGTTTTAACTTACTTAGTAATATTGTGTACTATTATGTTAACTAGTATAACTATAGACAAACAAGATAACGGCAAACGCAACTGCCACCCTCTCTACGGGCAATCCCCGCCCCGCACCCCTACAACCGTTCAGGCTAGTGTACGTTAAACATCGATAGTAATCGATATTTTTTGTAACAATCGATTGTCGGCTACATCACTCAATACTTGTTACTGATGACACTAATCTCTTTATACTCTAGGGTCCAGGGAATTAGGTATCGAAACAAAAAATCGCGAAGTTCTCATTCAAATTTCGAATTGTTCCATCACTCATTCACTGTTGATTCAATTCGAAGTATTGATGCATTGTTTTGTTTAATCTCTAACAAATATGTTATTTATAGAGGGCCTACAGAGGGCCAGATGGATTTCCGCCATATTGTTTTTGAATGACCTAAACGACCTAATGACATTTACGAATATCATAAATAATCCATTAATAATCAATAAAAAAGAAATACGCGCATGTGTCTAATAATAAGATTCTTACTACAAAAAAGTAATTAAAGAGATTATTAAATAGACTATTAAATTAAATATTAACTATTAAATATTAATATTAACTATTAAATATTATTAAACAGATTATTAAATAGATTATTTTCTCATTTGCCTAGGTACATTCAATCAAACTATCGATAGTTTTTTTTTAGACAATATCGATATTTCACGATCTTACAAACTATCGACGTTTAACGTACTAAGTCCGGTGAGGACTCACTTATCTTATTTGTCTATAGTAACTGTTAACTAGTACATGTGTTGATATAACATGGAAAACCATCAGTGTTTCACACTAACCGAACCCCTTAAGAGGATTGAAAATAAAAACAAAATTTTACCTTTATATCAGCCAGCTTCAACCTTCGCAAGTTAGATAACCAGGAACGTTTAAGCAATAATTAGCTTCTCTAAATAATCCGTGACTCAAGAGCAAGTGGTTACATTTAATTTAGCAATATAATCCGAGAGTCCCTGCAAGCGTTTCTTGACACGTTTCTGGTCGTCCAATGTGCACCCTAAGATGACTGTTTCAAAGTTTTTGTCGGTGGGCGCAGAGGGGTCTGGCTGAGAAGTGCAGGCATTCATGAACGTCTGACAGCGGGTGTGAGCAATCACTGCATCATCGTGTACTGACATCACTAGCTGGTCTATGTAAAGATTCACCTGGAATTGGAGTTGATGATCATGATCATTATACAGTAACCGTAACCAGCCCTTTTATTGTCCACTGCTAGACATGAGCATCCTCATGCACATTGTGTAATGCATGAGGGATGTACGGCCTCGAAACGACACGCTAGCTGGGCGTTTTAAGAGTCCACTCTTTTAGAAGTGGTGTAGTTTCGTCAGGGCTTGTGGTAGCAGCTGTCGCCTTTACGACACCCAGGGAAGAGATGAGGTGATGCTATTTCAATAATAAATAATAAAATAACATAATTAATTTGGAAGAGCGGTGAAGGGAAACGGCGTGAGGAAACTCGCATGTTCCAGATAAAAAAAAAAATCTGGAGTATGTAATCCACCAATCCCCCGTGGTGAATAACGGCGCGAAAGCCCCAGTAATTTACCAGGGGAGACCTGTGCTATGCATTGGGACGTTATAGGCAATTAACAAACAACGTGTACAACTAATTTAGAAGTTTAAGTACATTGCTGATGAAAACAAGACCAAGTGTCTAAAAATGGTGATAGGTGATAATAACTGATAAATTAATGAAGCCACAAGTAATAAGATAAATAGTGTCATTTGCACTAGCGATGCAGATGCATCTGCAATATTCTTATCGAAGGAAGCATTAATTGTGTGCGTTATATAGCAGCTTAGTTGTATCAGGATGTTTGTTGTATTAGGTATGGTGTTAAGTATTGTGTTCTTTGTTTTTTGTAAGCATTTATGTAATTTTATGTTAGATATATATATGTAATTTTGCACGCCATTATTGGCAAATATGTCGACCTGACTATCTACTTACAACCTTTTCTAACACACATTGCAAATAAATAAATAAAACTGAATTTAAATGAATTGTTATGAAAAATAATTAAAATTCTAAGCATGCATTAACGAGTATTACAATATGAGTACAATACGTATGTATCTGGTGATCATTATTTGAATAACATATTAATTAAAGTAGAATCTTATAAAAATGTAGTCATGTATAATATCCTCAAATCCTTTTATCGTCTACTGCAGGGGTTGGGCCTCCTCATACACATCGACTTGTGCATGGGGGATGTATCCATCCACTGTGGAGAATCCACTCTTTTAGAGGTAAAGTCATTCCTCAGGGCTTGTGGTAGGAGCTTTGATATAGTGCATACCATAAATGTCATTTTGTTAGCTGGGTACTCACCTGGTGTAGCGCCTCCTCCTGCTGTGAGTCGCGGTTGGTGCGCACGACTGCTTCCACTGTCATGGCACGTGCCAAAATGCGGTCTGCGTATCGCGTTATATCGTCCCTATCACCTGGAAACAACAGAGTTTTCGTTTGCAAACACTATCAGTTGTTCATATAGTGTTTTTTATATAGAAATATAAGCAATGCTTCTAGAGCGGCTGTATTTCAAAACTTAAAAACCTCATAGAAAAAAACAGTTGCTGCGAAGGTAGTAGCGAAGGTAGTAGCAACATTTGCATACAAAACAACTAACACTGTACAGGTGTACACAGTGTAGTAAATATGGGTAGTCTTGTTGTGGGAAGGAATGTCTAGTAAAGCGCCAGTGTTTAGCTGGTAAATTCCTAAATAATAAATAATAACCTTTAACATTAATGTGCTTTTGACAAACAATAGGCTCACATTGGAAAATCTAATCAATTTTCCAGGATAAAAAGTATCTTATGTCTACTCTGGATTATAATTTTATTATATTTGTTTATTATTATATTGCCTTTCGAAGTCGATCAAAGTGATCGAAAAAAATATTTGATAACAAGAAAACTAGCCAATATTAAAGATTACAAAACGTTCTTAGGGAAACTAAGGAGAATATAAATTTGAAACATATTTTAAGAGAGTCTGAATTTTAAATTTAAGTCTATTTTAAGAAAGATTACGACAATTTGGTTGTGGGGATAATATTTCATTAATTGTGTTAGTAATTGTATTGGCACAGTAAATGAACAGTAACTATAGACACTTATGAGTGACTCTAAAGTAGCATTTAGGAATGTTGTTTGAGATCATTGTACTGGTATTCTGACAAATATTATTTTACAATGTTGAATAAAAACGTTACTCGTTTTGTAGATATGTATTTAAATAAGATTTTTCTTATTACACAAAAACAAACTAAATATCATACTTCGTAAATGTTTTGACAAAAATAAACCGAAAAATCGTTAAATCCTATATTGTTTTCTGCATAATCGAACATTGGGTTCAAAAAATATTTATATATATTGAAATTATGCAAATGGTGCTTGCTACACATTATTGAAATTTTACCACAAAAAATTTCGAAAAGGGGCCTGATCTCCATACTCCTTAACTTCGTGGTCATTCTCCTTTTACACTTCCAAAATTCTTTTTACATTAAGTATAGTTTATGTATAAATGTTGTATATGTGATAAGCAACTTTAGCGTCAGAGGTCTCTTTTAATACGAATACACACTCAACACTACAAGCAAGATAGACACGCGCTCGTGAGTTGCACAAACTGTATAAAGTATTGGCAAATTGAGTGTTCGCACAAAAGCAAACACCTTTGCAGATCATTATCAATTTATTCAATAAGCGGCTAGGCATCGCCAACCACAACATCAACATAACATAAAGCAAACTTATTCATTTAGTTTGCACAACAAAAATGAACTTTAAAATCATCAGAGTAACTCGTGTATGAATGCAAAAGAAGTTTGTAATCGTGCAAACCCTCGGTTGGCTAATGCTTTCTTTATGTATACCTATAAATGATTTCCTGCAAGAGGCAACTCACATTCAGATATTTCATTGAGAAGTTCCGAGTGCCTGACACTGTCCAGGGTAGAGAGCAAGGAATCCTTCTCTTCTTCGATTCGGGCAGTGTCACGACGGAGCCGTTCTACTCTCAACTCCACCTGGTCTAATATTTCAGTCAACCTAGAACAATATAAAAATTGGACTGAGTAATTAATCAAGAAAATTTCAGGTCCTAGGAGGTTTTTATACAAGAGAAAGGTGTGATTGTTCTTAGATTTATAACATAACTCATAACTCTTTAGACAGACCTTAGATTTATATCATTAGTGTAGATCCCACCTAAAGCTGTAAATAAGTTGAAACAAACTTATTCAAAAACCTGCTTTACATATTTAAAATAGTACATTGTGATTACCCATTCTGTATTATGTGTTAATCAAATAGTATACATAGTATATCACGATATTTATATATATAATATATATCAGTTGATTGATATTTATTATAAAAACTAGAATTTTGGCAGAACCCACGCTTTTAAATTGTTATACTGACATAAATAACAATTATGGTCACTGCCACTGTCACTAAACACTAAAGATTATAATTGTTTATAGAAAAAGGCGGCAGACGAGCATACAGTCCACCTGATGGTAAGTGGATACTGTCATCCATAGACATCCATCCGCAATACATGCCAACATCAGTCCAGAATGACAAATGTTGGCACACCCCGGGATGTGTTGCTTACCTTTGCAGATTAAGGAATGCGTTGGGTAAATGAGGAGGGATAGGATGGGCTCTGGCATATCTCACTCCCTACCGAAACACATACATACATTGGGGAAATACGATTAAGTAGGAAATGCAGTACATTTAGATAGATAGATAGAAACTTTTATTTCATACACACAAGTGGTCGCAATAACGTGACAATGTCTTATTCTAAAAATTAATTAAACATACTTATGCAAATAAACAAAAAAATGAAATTAAAACAAGGCGATAAAACTGCATGGTCCCATGTGTGTCGAACGGGTATCTGTCTCAGCACAAGCTGTATACTGTAGAAACAGCATACAGCACTGATTTTCAGATGGAACCAAGACGCGTGAATCGGGTGTAACAGTGTAGTACGCCGTTGAACATAATTCTTGGGCCTATAAGGTGTAGATAAATTTAAATTATAATTATGAGAGTGAGTGATCAAATATGTACATATTACATTACAATATTTAAAATAGAGAAGACAAACACCTATATATAGATATACATAATATATAAATATAGACAAATATATTTACTTTTATGCTGCAATATAGTAGTACCTCAAATAGTCAAATATTAGTTGTAGTACAAATAACCGTTATAGCAGTGGTTCAGCAACATCAAGCTTTAATGGAATAGTTACCAGTTTTATAGTTTCAAGTTTTTTTTTTAACATCAATGAGAAAAGCTTTGAATTTAACTCTGAAACAATTTAAACTAATCAACTGCCTAATAGGTAATCTTCTGTGAGAGAGGAGTGATATGGCCAGTGGAGTACACCCTGTCGAATGGGGCTGTGGGAATGCAACATGCACTCTCTCCCTACCAGATTCTAATTTTTGTTACTATATTATTCTATTATAACTCTATTTTTACTGTTATTTCTTGTAGTTTTATAATAAATAAGTTTATTAATCAAACTCAGTTTCATTTAACAATTTTGTCAAATTAAAACCACTTACAGAATGAAATTCTGCATCTTATTTAAATACATAATATATATCTGATATGTATCAAATATCAGATATTTTAATATTTATTATAAATATTGGCTTTTTAGGAACCCTGTTTATTTCTGAAAATGGGGTATGTTTTTGGAACAATGAAACAATGCCACAAATGAATTTACATACTTATTAAATATTTCCAATAGAGGTTAAGGTGAATTTAATTTATTATTTCACTTACCATCCTCTAATAGCCCTTTTAACTTAATGAAAATAGAGTTCAAAATGTATTATCACTTGCACTGATCATAAATTGGACACCTATTCAACTTATTATAGTTCCAATAAATAAATTTCTGCAACATGTATTACCTGTGCAAACTGTCATATCGTGTAAGCACAGTGATAAGACACACAAAAAAAAATTCATTATCATTGAGGCTTACCTCAGTGACCAGATTGTAAATATGTAAGCACTATAGATGTTGTGATATAGGTATGTTAATTGTAGATAGCAAATTTTACTCCAAGGAAATAATTTTATTTTTAAATATTTTTTTTGTATTTATTTTGACAAAATGTTTGATATCATAGTCTTGTTATAATTTAGTACATGTTTATTAAAGTTTTGATCCATATCATTGACCATATCAATTAGTGCTATAAAAATAAAAATGTATTTTTTTCAACTTGCGTCCTTTGATTTCCAACTCAGATGAGGGACTTTACAAAAATCATGAATGCAGTTTTTCTTACCTTAACTAAAATATAGTTTCCTTTGAATAAAATTTGAGTAAATATAATAAAGTAGGAAATTCAGTACATTTCAAGGTGGTTTTCTGTGAGAGGGGTAACATGGTCAGTTGAATGCGCCCAGCAGCTGTGGAAATGCAGTATGCACTCTCTTCCTACCAAATATGTTACTACCTAAATCTAAAATATGTTTAATATAGCAATAAAAAATGACATTATTTGAGATGTCACTGAAATCACAATAATGCAAAGCTACTTAACACTGACTTACTACCTAAATTCAATGAGATTTTTTAGTCAATATCTATTCAAATGGGTGCTTTCTCAAATTGGACAAGTTGCATAGACTTTCATAAGTAAATGAAGCTACATGTTACAACATCTTTCAATTAAAAAGCACAAATATTATACAGATAATTAAAAAAACTCAGTGAATCATTAGGTTTGTTTCAGAGGAACCAAACCAAAACCAGCAGTAAGGTTTTCTCAAAAATATCACATAAAATAGTGATATTAGGAATCCATAACCTTATAATACAACATAGTACACAGAATTACAGCAAATAATAAAATTATAACATTATAATTAAATTATAATTAATTATAATTATAATAAGTGTTATAATTATAATTAATTATAACACAAAATTATAAAATTATAATAAGTACAATGAACTGTTGAGTAGTAAGTACATATTCGGTCATTGTTACCTCTCAGACCACACCACATTTTATCTCAGTTTATCAAATAAAATATTATCATAATAAAATGTCAAAGGTACTTGGTGATGGTTACGTTAACAAATTATGTGGGCGTAAACATAGGTAACTATGAACTTTTTATAGGTAGGCCATAAAAACGCCATAGCCAAATTAGGATAAAGAACTGCGGATGTCAAATGTTGAGAGAAACTGCGCAAAAACTTCGACCACCAGTTGCCTATTCGATATATAAATGAGAAGTAATTACCTGTCTTTCGGTGCCCGCGTACCTAAAGCCGACGACTCGTCAATAAGCGGCAGCCGTGAACTTTCGCCGGTATACGAATACTCGATGGCCAATTGGTCCACCTCCATTGTTTGCGAATCGTTAGGATTATACACAGCCAGGATTAGTATGCTTCGTTACCAATAAAGATTTAGTTATTTCTAAGCGAGAAGACCTATTTTTTAGCTTTTTCCTATGTCAAAGTCAAATCAAAACTAAAAAAGTTAGACCAATCGCAAATTTACTCAGAAAATGACAATTGAAAACCAGAATTAAAGAAAAATTGTGAGTTGTCAAACAAAACTGCGTTCTAAAATGTGCGATTATATCGTTCAGAAGTTAGCTCTTTATAACAATGGTCGTTGATAAAAAAAAAGTCCTCATAAATATTAATAGAGTTTTAATTAATAATAAAACTTACCTATTATTTTTCCTACGGTATTCAGAATACATGTTGATTTTTTTTTTTGTTAGGAGAGACAGTCAGGAAAATCCTGCATTGGACACCTGGCACCAGGGCCGTCTTAAGTCTATTCTGCGCCGGGGTGCGGGAGTGTATCCTAAGACAGTCAAACATCCTATTGTGTATCCTATGACAGTCAAATATCCTATTGTGTATCCTATGACAGTCAAATATCCTATTGTGTATCCTATGACAGTCAAATATCCTATTGTGTAATTGTTTACTATAGCGTTATATTTTTTCATTACCTTTAAAAGGTGAGCGCCCGGGGTGCACCGCACCCCTTGCACCCCCTGGTAAAGACGGCCCTGCCTGGCACCATCTAGTCTAGCTGAAGGCCAGCCTAGGTGGTGCCAGGTAGTGTCGGACTCCTACAGACTAAAAACCTGATTGCCTCAACATCGTGTATGTCTAAGTTCTTGTGGCCCTAGTGGCCTTTCAAGAGTCACCGGTCGCGTTGATGTAGGGCGAGCGCAGAAGGCGCTCAGCCAGGAGAAAAGTGTGTGTTGCAACAGCCTAAGGGCTCCCCCGCCGGTAAACCGGCGGAAGGAACGGACCTCGGCTTAGGGCGTTGCATTGGGGGGATACCGCGGGATCGCGTGTCGGCGAGAAGCGCCCAGGCACGTGTCGATGCCTAGTGAAAGTGTTGGCTGAAGGCCGGTGTGTGTTAACGGTGTATCGAGGGGGACGTCCACGTCTCGGCCGGCGGGGACGGTGTCTGTGTGCTGTGTTTGGGTGCAGAGTGAGATCCGCATTGGCAGCGGTGATCGGGTCGTCGGGATCGTCCAGGATGTGCCGCGGGCGACGATAGCGCGGAGGGGCACTCCTGTCCGGTATGTAGGTGAGGGAAGAGACAATCAGGGGGTTGGGATGGTTTGAGATAGCGTCATAGTAGCGTCGGGCAGTGTCTGTTATGTATTTGACGATGGAGGGAAGCTCCAAGTCCTTGTGGAGGTCAACGTTGCGCAAGTACCATGGTGCGGCCACGGCCTTGCGCATGAATCTATTTTGCAATTTTTGGAGGATTGCAATGATGGAGGGAGCTGCGTGTGCGAACACAACGCTAGCATATATCATAATGGGACGGACGAGAGTTTTGTATAATGTCAACTTATTTCTAAGCGACATTTTACTTCTCCCGCCTACGAGGGGGTTGAGGCGACCGAGCACAAAAGCGGCTCGGTTGCGGACGGTTTTGACCGTTTTGAATACATGTTGAGTCAAGGAGCTGTCTTTTTATCGGTTGCGGCCTACCTAGCGAGTTTCCTTCCTTTGTCATTCGCTAATAGTTTCACGATCGGTGGGGGAAAGAGGGGGCGGACGTGGCGCGCGCACACCGACCGGCTTTCGTTCACTATAGAACTCAGTGTACCAGGGTTACCTGGATTCCGATAAGCTGGATGATCATAATATTGATGAGCGCATGGAATCTGAGGTAGCATTCAAACTTGTTTCCTTAGGACACACTTAAACATCCAATGATAGTTCTCGACCCGAGAATGGGGGTCTCCATTGATTGTGAATACCATACATACTATATACGTCGATGTCTTGAAAGTACCTATAATATTAAAGCGGAGATTCGAAAGAACTTTTTAAATGTTTACAAGTGTTCATGATTGTAATAGCTCAGCCCTGTGCCTCAGCCTCAGATTCCCTGTGCCGAACAGCAACAATGTTTTGATAGACCTTGCGTTTCGTTGACGTGCAACTGAACCGGTTTCTTCGAATTTGTTGATTAGACTTCGATTTAAGGACTCAACGGACCGATTATTCTGACCATAACGTTACACTGTTACACGAACTGAACAATCATTTTGATAGTAAAATTTCCACTCGTTGTTGAATCATGTAATTTTCCATGATTTAATGGTGAATCTCAATGAACATTAATGTAAAATATGAGACATATCTTTGTAAAGATGACGGCAATAGGCTTTAATAAAGCCCTTTATAAAATAATTTCTGGAGTTCCTATACGTTAGAGGAGAGTAACTAAATATGGGCTACCATTTTGTTTTTGGGTGAAAAATAAAAAACTATTTAGAAATATTTATTTTTTTAATGTAATATTAATTATACATATATTACTAGAGAGCAAAGTAACAGTCTTATATTTTTAATAACAAACTACATTATCAAAATTGAGCACTAAACAAAATTGCAAAATGGATGCTAAATATGGAACAGGTACTCAAATATGGGCTATAGTCCATCTAAAGATATGAACTAAATTATTTTTCAAGAAAATAACAATAATAAATGTTTATATTATAAGAGATAAAATCACTTTGGTGAGTGTGAGAAATTACTTAAATCACTTGCAAAAATCACATATCCAAACGTCAAACTCTGGCCCAGCACAGTTATTGTGTGCCCAGAGCCCACACATCAAACATTTTATCCACAGTTCTCCTCGTGTGTCTTCGGAAAAAAGTTGCTGACAAAACATACACTCTGCATCTGCAGAATCAGGAGCTTCTCTCCCTATTATGGCATCTGGTTCACTGTCTGAATCAAAGTGGATTTCCTCTTCACCTTCACTGTCAATTAATTCATTGTCATTAGTCTTTACTTTCTTTTTTCTTTGGTTTCCTTTCTTTTCTTTGGGTTTTTTATCTTTAGTTTTATTTTCTTTTTCAATTTTCTTCTTAGTTTTTTCAATAAGGTCATTTTTATAGGGTGATGACGTTATAACAGAGGCCACAGCAGCTTTTCTACCCCTGTTAGATGTCTTTCTGATTTTTTTTGGTACAGGACTTATGTCATAAGGAGATACTAAACCTAGGTTGCTGCGATCAATTCTGGAAGAAGAAGGTTCGCCACCATGTTTATATCTAGTTCCAGAGGTAGATGATTCTGGTTGATATCATATCCAGACGCAGAGGTTGAAGGTCCAAGTGGAGGCGAATTTTCTGTTTCACATCTAGATCTTGAGACTGAAGCTTTGCTAGAAATCAAATTGTCATCATTAAGAATACTAGTCAAAGACCTAGATAAAAGTGGAGATCTGGGATTGTTATCAGATGGAATTTCATTATGGGATGATGATTTTGTTGGAGTAATATCTGTGCATCCATCTTTGACAGCATTTTGTTCGGCTGCAATAAAATCTACATCGCTAAATAGGGTTCTATTTAATGGCCAGAGTCCTGTAACATGAAACCCATTAGCTGCAATTTCACCTGTTTGAACTTTCATGTAAGCTCTTCCAATAGCTCTACAATGTCAAAAGGGCTCAGTGCTCTGTTGTTGTTTCTGATCCAGGTTCTTATTTCTTCACTATAGTAAACTTTCAATGGCCCCATAAAAGTTTTGTCTAGTGGCTGCAGCTTGTGGGTTGTGTGAGGTGGTATAGATACAATATCAACGTTATTCTCTCTAGCCAGGTCTATTACATCAATATTCCTGGTGTGGCTGAAGTGTCCATCTAATATCAGTAGAACTCTTGATTCTGGTGTTGGGTTTGTATGTTTTATAAAATGTTTGAACCAATCTGTAAATATATTCATTTGAATCCAGCCAGATGGATGTGCAACTCCTTCAGCTCCAGGAGGACAACCTCTCATCAGTTGGGAGCTCATATTTTTTCTTGGGAAAATTATGAACGGAGGAACAAAGTGGCCAGTGGCATTCATGCTCACTACAATTGTAACCAGGGAACCCCTTTCAGCCGATGTCAGTGAGGCTATTTGCCTCTTTCCTCGGTGTCCAATTACTTGTGGAATTTTACTTTGGACAACTGTCAGGCCCGTTTCATCTACGTTGTAGATACGATTTGGTGGATAGTTATTTTTCTCATACATCTCTTCCAGAAGTCGAAAAAAATTCTCGACGTTATCTTTGTTAAAGCCAAACGCTCTTGCAAATGACGTTCCTGTAGGCCTTCTAACTGACAGTTTTTCTTTGTGACGTTTCAGAAATAGCCTTAACCATGTTTTTCCTGCTATGCCAGATTCACAGAATGGATTTTGCAAGTTGTTACGTACTGCCAACATATACGCCATTCTGCGAAGATCTGGTCTTGTAAATCCATGAAATTTGCTTTCCATTGTTAAAATATATCCTACTAAAACGTTTTCCAACTGTGCACCCAACACTGTTTTTCTACCTAATGTCGTAGCAGCCGCTTCTTCAGGAGTAAGTTCAGTTTTCAGGCTAAAACGTTGTAAAGTCGTACTTGGTACGTTGAAATTTTTTGCTGCTTTTAGGGTACCCATTTTCTTCTCGCGAACCACTTTTATGGCTCCATTTGTTCTTCATCCCAAGTTTTCCTTGGTACTTTTGATCGTGTTGGCGGCATTCTGAAAAAAAATGTAAGTACGCTTTAGAAACAAATGTCCGACCACCTAAGTACTAGTACGATAGTCATAGCCCATATTCAAAATTCTTGACCGAAATAAACTTGACTTTGTATTTCACAAATCATACATCCCAGGCAATTAATCGACTAAAAACATAAGATTAAACATATATTCTACAAATTAAACACATAGTTACAGTATTCAACTCTAATTTTCATCAATAAAATAACATACTTTTACGTACCTTACAAAAATTTTTAACTGCGGCGAAAGAACACCATCCTACCTTGACCACAGCACGCGCCGGATTGACGAAATAGCGTGAATGCGAGGTTAGTATGAATGAATGCGATAGAAGATAGTCGTTTGTAGCGTCTTTCAATTGTTTGTTTTCGAGAAATGTTACTAGCCCATATTAAAGCACTAACCCATATTTACTTACTTTCCTCTATTCCTGGAGATAACAAAGGGTACATTTTTATTTATACTCGTAACTTCTTATTCAATTATTAACCAATGAAAATTTAACACGAAAATGTTAATAACATTATAATATTATACTTACTTTTCATTTATATGTTTATATTTGCATCCTTCGGACTGCATGCAATTCACATTGACCCTTCTAAATGACAGGATAGAAAGTTGCGCTAATTAAATATTATTGATATAAAATTCATTTTAGAAAATGAACATACACAAATGTGAGACGAATCGATGTGGACACGAGTGGTAATCCTAATCATAAATAATCAAAATATTTATTTATTCGCTATAACTAAATGGTACTGAAAATCAGTTTCTGTAGCTAGGTAAGTAGGTCTTATACGGCCAAGGGGCGCACGTTTCATTGATTCGGGCTACAGATTGAGGACCACACTTTTAATTTAGTTTGTCAGAGCAGTATTTGCACGTTTCGAAACGCTTCTAAAAATCTCGCACCACATCGCACGCACACCTTTGCGAGTGCTCTGTCTCTATAATGCGCCTAAATCATAAAAATGTCCATAGATCAAAGAGCCAAGATGATTGCCAACCTTTGTTAGAAGACACCACTACAAGAAGATTACTGGAGGTCTGTGTACTAAAATGCTCATTACATTTGGTAATGCTGTCAAAAAATGTAACCCGGTGAAATAGAGTAAAAAAACTTTAGTTATATTTACAAGTTCTTTATTCTAACATTACATAAAACGCATGTAAAACGATATTTTCAATACAAAGATCATGGATTCTTCTTGTAAACATGATTTTGTAATAACGGACATCATGGCGGGATTATATTAATATCTATGTATATAAGCGTTTAAATCAAATTGAATAGGTTAGTATACTTCGCATATTATTGTCCTAATTAGGTAGGTATGTAAAAATGTACTATTGTCCTATGTAAAATATGTAACACTTGTCCTATGTTACATATTTCAATACTTCCAGCTACATTGCGCTCTTAAAGTTATTCTTCGGTCAAGTTAGTTGAGTAAATCAGTGTGTACAGATATTGTAAATGCTATTTACAAAGTAACTCTCACAAACTATAGAAAAACAAGATTATTGAGTGGTCGCCTGCGCAGATACAGGGGTATGGGGGGGGGGGGGGGGCAATACGGGAATATACAGAGGGCGGAAACTCACTTGGTGCACTTATGCAATCGCGCAGGCGAGGATTCACTTATCCTGTTTGTCTAAACAATTAAACTAATATATAACGACACTTTGAACAAGATCCTTCTATATATTTTTTCTTTGGGGTTGTGGCCCAAAACGTGCACAAAACACTGTATGACACAGTTTAAGTATGCCATCTCCGTCTATAAGGATTATATTACAAGGAAAGAAACCAATGGGTCATAAGCTGCTATTACACTATCAAAAATATGACCGTATTTAATTTAGATTAGCTACTCATTTGGCATTTTAAAATATGCCAAATGAGTAAATTTATTAATGAACAAGTAATGCATGAGTATTAACAAACATCTGTCACTGCAGCTGCTGCTTTAAATAGTATACATTAAATGTTATCAAAGATTGTCAAATAGGGAAATTTGCACGCTTTGTGGTGGAATAACTTTAAAGGGATTTCAAAAACATGTAAAAATAGCTCTTCGACAATCCAATTTAGTGCTGAGTGCCAATTGCATCTTTCGTGGCTTAAGGGCGATCACTGACCGGAAGCATTCGCGTGTAATGTAACAATGCAAGATTCGATTTTGAGTACAATGCTGCGCCAGCTCGACAGATTGCGCACTGTAATGGTCGCCTGGAAGCATTCACTGATGTAATGCTCGAATCTGAACTGTTACATTACACGCGAATGCTCCCGGTCAGTGACCGCCTTTAGTGATTTAGATTTTATCAAAGAGCTAATTACACATGTTTTGAAACGCAGCTATAATATGGACGTATCATAGCAAATTCAGGAAGCATTGTAAAATGTACATGGAAATGTGCGGGACGGAACATCCATAATGACTAATTTCTCAATATATTGTTATTTTTTAGTTTATTTTATGATTTAACATGTACAGGTTAAAATATATTTTTAATATAAACAACTGTGAATAAATCTGTGAATAAAAATAATAAAAAAACAATAATCATCTAATTGAAGACTACATTGTAATAGGTAACAAAAAATATTATACACAAAGTACTAAATTAAATTACATACATATATAGTCAATTAAGACTGAATGGAAACCATTTGATAGACATTAAGCTATTCAAAGTCATTCTACTCTAGCGCCTACTACTATGACGTTAAGGTACATTGTATAGCTTGACTTGCCATTCTCCGTACATTTACATGGTTCATGTTCTTCGTAAAAATTATAAACACTAGGCCAACGATGCGATCGAACTACTATGTTTTTGCATTTTGCAAACAACTTACTTAAGGCGGAGGAAGGTTTGCATTCGTTACTCTCAACTGAAAATAAATAAGTTTGTATTACAACATTATTGTTGCGGTTGGCGAGACATACTCGTGGGCTTACAAAGAGATTAATCTCGTTATAAAATTAACACATATTGGTTATGTTAACGAGCTGCAAATTGATTGATATTCGTTCGAACGCCTGGTTGACAACCTAATAAGTCATTGGCGTAAGGTAAGACCCAAGTCTTAGCAAGGACCCAATAACATTAGATGTGCCAATAATTAAAAAGACAAAGTCAATTTTAGATCATTTATAATTAATATACAGATGACAAAAGAAATCTGTTAGCTAATAAGTAGACACATAAACAGCATCAAACTACAGGTGACTTTCGAACTAAAATTCCAAAATAATGTGCATCCTTTTTGACTATTTTAAAAGAAACTTTAAACAGTCTCCCAATTTTGCTTATTAAAATCAATAAAAAAAATGTTATCAATAAAACGAGATTATAAAACAGTGTTTAATTTGAAATGTTTAATTAAAATTGAGGGTGTTGTTTTATTTTTATAAGGAGAAATAATCTCGTGGTCTCACGTCATCACCGATCGTAGTCGGGTGATAACTTGATGTCATCCAGTACTTTGTTGCAATTTGTTTCTGTCAGTGTATATTACTTTTGAGATAATTAATTAATAATCTCATAACTTTTTAAGCTGGTTTCAGACAACTGAGTGATAATCAAGCCGATTCTTGGACTAAAATGTTATAAAACATCTGACAAATCTTGTATTAATTTGAACCATAATACTTCGAGTTAATAAATATTTGGTTTCTTTGTTGATGGAACAACTTAAGATCAATAAAAAATGTACCGTCTGAATTATATTGTTTAGCACAGCACAAGCAGAAATCTGAAATCAACGTAAAGTCAATTTTAACTGCATAATAAAATATAAACAAAGTAACAATAATAATAATTGACTCGTATTATCGTATTACTAGACAATGACTATATTATAATAATAATAACATTTAACTCTTAAAATAAGTGTAAAGAAATTTTCAAATTTTGGGAAAATTTCACTTCAGCTAAGATAATCCCGGCATATAACTTTAACACAAGTCGGCGTAGTGGGGGGCCAGTTCGTACATGTACCACTTACGAACAAAATAATTCGCACAGATTTTTTTATTTATTTTATCCTGTATTCTCATAAGTTCTAAAATGAACGTTTTTCTGAATAAAAACTAAATAATTAAGTTACAAAATAATTTTAATCATAACCGGAAAGAATGAAGGTTACAAAGTAATTTTAATTACTAAGTAATGAAAATAAAACTTATTAGTCTGGAGGTAATGGAGATGCTCCTTCCATTAAATCATCGTGCAGAAGCACATTGCAGATATGGCCAGCAGGTTGGTACATCATCACCATCACCTACATGGTCATCATCATAATCCGAGTCACTAGTCATCGTCATCGGTAAAAATAATAAA
Organism: Sesia apiformis; assembly: GCA_914767545.1. Taxonomy (NCBI): domain Eukaryota; kingdom Metazoa; phylum Arthropoda; class Insecta; order Lepidoptera; family Sesiidae; genus Sesia; species Sesia apiformis. The sequence continues at coordinate 4,635,598 of OU611964.1, forward strand.
TTCTTCGGTAACCCTATATACCACAATAACATGATCACTTTTTATAATCTTCAATGTCTGACTTTTTTTAGATAATTTTTCCCATTCTGTCGCACCCATCTTTGCCACCTTTTCATTTACCAGTTCTATCAGTCTTTTCACCTTCCAAATGATATTCTTGCCTCTCACATATCCTTTAATTGGTGCCCATGCCATCTCAATCCGGTTTAAATATGGGTGGTACGGTGGTAACCTGAATACGTCATGATTATGATCAGTTAATATTTTTTTTAATTGATATTTACGGCTTTTAATTAATACATGTAACTGACGTTCCAACATATTTTCATTATAGTGTACCTATGCCTTTTTCAGTCAACCAGTTGTGCATATCGGCTTTTTTTGAATTCAATGTTGGGGCGGGATCATATTGCTTATTGTGATAAGCCGCGTTGTCAACTACTACTATGGAATTTGCTGGAATATTTGGTATAAGTTGAGTACGTAACCATTTTTTGTAGTTATATTGTGGTGATAATATCCCGATTTTGTCCCAGCTTTGAATGTGAGAAAGGCATTCGGCACAAATCCAGTTTCAGAAGCCACGTGCACAATTACTATTCGTTGACTTTTGATATTGTTTTTCGAAGGCCTTTGGTGGAACCATCTAACCATGACCTAGGACACGAATGAGAAGAATCAACGTATAACGCATCGGTACAAATTATGTCTTCCCTCTTGTCGATACTTACGCGTATTTTTTGTAAGTATTCAATCTTTAGTAATCGAATATTTGACATTTCAATTAAAATTCTTCCGTTGTTTTCTGTTCGTTTCCACCTATAGCCTAATTCTTAATGATCCGTCGAAGACTGCGTTCTGACCCAATAAAATTAATATCTTCCTTTAACTCTTTCAATTCTTTATTAGCAAGATGGTAATTGTGTATACACCTTTTTATGACAGTCTGATGCCACACATGTGACGGTTTCCATTTTTTCCAACCTGTTTCCCCAAGTGTTCTAAAATCGTTGAAGAACTCAGTCTTTCCCGGGTTTTATAATACGCCTCACAGTATTTATGGAAGTTTCAGTTACCTCGGCAGCCCGTTTTACTGTTTCCATTTGTAATTCGCCTCGTTTAGTCTCTTGTTTCATAAAACAGTAGACATCATACACCATTTTTCTTGTTTGCCGTCTTAAAAACATATTACTTTTTCGCGGCATCACAACGCGATATTGCACGGGCGGAATACGAAAATAATATTGGAGGGAAGTGCACACGGGGACGAGCGGGACGCGAGTGGACGGGACGTAGTGCGGGAGACAAGGGCCGACCGACGAACCAATCCCGCGCTCCGCCGCGCTCACTCCCCGTCGTGGCGGCCCGTGGCCACAGCCGAAGAGACAAAAATACGTGTAGACTAATGGGCAGTCAAAGTCAATGTTCAAGTTATTTGCCGGTAGTAATGACCAGTGAATTTCGGCACAAACATAGTTTGGGTCTGTATCTTGATTAACTCGAAGATAAATCAAATCTGTTCAGTGGTTTCAGTCGATCAACTTTTCAAAAGGTCCCAAAAAATGTATTCAACGCCAATATAAATTTTGTTGGATATACGGCTCATACTACTTTTGAACTTGATGAAACTGCTCGCAACCCCTCTTCAGTTAGGTCGCGAACGTGGTTGGTGCAACCCAACTGAAACCTCCAGTCAACTAAATAAGTTGAACATACACGTTGAGTTTCGTTTAAATAGACATCTACAAATTTTGATTTTTGTTTTAAAAATACGGAAAATATTGAAATGTCCCCTATGTCTGGTCCCCGACATCGGGATTTTTTGTGGTGTTTAAATAGGTACTTTGAAAAAGTAAATAAAAGGTTCGAAATACGTAAATAAACCCAGGTTGTGGAAATAAAATGTCAGGTACTGCATAATGATTTTTTTATATTTGTATAGGCTTTTTTCTCTTTAGATATCGATAGAATCAGTTTAGAAATGTAGTAACAAGACTATTCTACATACTCGTGTTATTCTCTCAATGTACTTTAATCTTTATGTGGGTACTTTTTCTTTTATGGAAAATATTGGATACTGTCGCCTGTGGACATCCTCGATAGATGGCAACATGACAAGAATGACAAACGTTGGCACGCCCCTTTAAACGTAGTCATCTTTGATGATTTTGGTTAGGAGTATGTAAATAATGTCTTTGAAGAAGCGGGGAAAGATGCATTTTTTATAAGAAAAAAAATAATATACGCGACACGTGCCAATTTTAAAGAATGATAAACATTGGCACGCCCCAAAATTTTCCATCTACTTTAAAGATTTTAAAAATATATGCGAGTTTCCCACTATATGGTACTCGATGAAATTAGATGGGACAGGATGGGGGAAGAATGATGGATTTAATGTAACAGACTGGAGATAACACTATTAAGTTACCTTAAATTCCCATTATATTACCTACTCAATAGGATGGCATGAGATGGGAAATGGGCTTTGGGAATACTTACTCACTTCTGTGAGAAGAGTAATATGAAATTAAGTCTAGATTCTGGTGATACATGTATAACAATTTTTAAATTGATAAAAGTCAACGGACAGATCTCTCAGTCTTAGTGGTGTTTTAGTGTTACGATCAGAATGCCCATGTAGCAAATTGTCCAAATCGCACAAGGTCCAAGTCGCTGAAAGTCCAAATATGCAGAATGTCCTAAAAGCTAAAGGTTTAAATGGCAAAACGCCTCGATATATAGGTACAAAAGTAAATAATTAAGTATATTATAATAAGCTGTTCCAATACAAATCATAGAACCAATAATTCTTTAGAGGGGTGGCATCGTAGGTTTGCGCGTGTGAAGCAAAACCTACTTTATTCCTATTTATAAATGCCCTAAAAAACAAGCGGAGTGGCAAGATCGTTAATTTGAAAGTTTTTATGTGACCTTCGCAGACATCGTTTTTAAAAAACATATAAAAGGGAGCTAAAAAAAAGCCGGTAAATGAAGATGTAAGACCTTTTGATTTAAAAAGTATTGGATGTACAAGAATATTGAATAAAATACTACATCCTGATTTTCCTAATCCTACATCAGCTGTAAAAATATTAGAAAATTCATATTTAATTCATTTTGTTATAGCTATTGTTATTGGTCTGAAATAAATAACACAATAAATTAATACGATTTTTAATATTTCTGTCATCGATTGTACAGGATGCGTGTTAGACGTTTTGTTAATTAAACCTTTAGCTTTTAGGATATTATGCACGTTATATATAAACGTTATGTGACTTAGACCATTTGCAACATACGAATTCTGATTGTAGCATGTTTTATAGGACCTTATGTAGTTTAAATAGTAACCTCTTTCATATTACTCGCTCTAAAATATAAAGCATCGGCCAATTGAGCGTTGGCAAAAATACAAACTCCTTTGCAGCTGTTTATCATTTTTTTCAATAAGCAGCTACGTACCGCCAAAGGCAAATAGAACGTTGTAGAGCAAAACCTATTCTGCGAGCAATAAAAGTGAACTTTAAAATCACCGTAATAACTCGTTTAGGTATGCAAATAAAAAAAATCGTTCAAACGCAAGGTCGGCCAATACTTTAGAATCGTCTTAAAATTGGCTATTGGTTTGAACCTAAAGCCCGGATAAATAGACGATTTTCTTACTTAGATTAACTTTTGCTGGTGGCTTCGTTAACGTAGGTCTAAATTGTGATTCCATACAAAATTTGACTTACTAATCCAATGCCGAATTATCAAATTATAGATGAATAAAGACATTATAGATTTCGGCTCTGCCATTTCATTTCTCTAGGACATTTCTCTTTATATGTACATATAGATAGAGCGGTTCGAAATTAACCTCTACGCAGACTGCATAAGGTCGTATAAAACAACCCTCGAACTAATTCTGACCGAGAAATGTCTATACAGCCCTAAGTGTTGTATATAGACTTTCAGGTTTTATACTTTTAGTCTGTTTATTATTTTTATGATAACTAAAAATATTTGTCCGGTATCGCTATCGACGCAATTGTATTGTCTTCTCTAATAATATCGATGGGTAGATATGGCGTGTTAGAGCGGGACGGCACTATTTGCCGCTCCACTCGCTGATTCTTCCATTTTCAAATGCCAAATTTTTCCTCGGCAAAGGAACTAGGGTACCTCGTTTTACGATTCCCATGTCTTCACCGGGATAATACTGGAAGAAATTAAAAATATTAAGTAATCTTGAAAACATAAGTAGGTGATCAAATATTTGGTAATTCACCTTACCTGACATTGTGAAACAAATTTCAGCACATCCGAACAAATGAACTCATTGTCTTCTTTCACTTTTTCCAATCTGAAAAGGGTTAAAGTTTCTTTAAATTTTAGATGGAAAATGTGTAGAAAGAATGTGATACATCTTGACACTGAATACATAATTAAACATTAGATGGGAGTCATTATTTCAGCCAACTTATGTTTTCAGATAGTACAGTCTGAGTCTAATATTGATCCACATTCGTGAAGTCGTAAATTATGTTAGGACTTTTAATAAAAGCCATTTGCTAAAACGAGAGCAACACTGCTCTCGTTTTAGTCTGCCCTCCTGGGGAGAAAAGGCATATTAACATTTTTAACAAAAGCACAACTAACATTTTGTTCGGATATTAAATTAAACAAATAGAAATAGAAATAGTTATTAATTTCGTTATATCCAAAACTCCAAGTTTCTAGATTAATGTTAAATTAATGAAAATTTTACCAATTTTTTTTTTCTCGGATGTCGCTGCCTTTTTTCTATTGATCAGTTTTATCAAAACTACACAGTAATATTTTTAATGGAGGGAACAATATTATTTATTTTATGTACAAATATGTCGTCATTTCTTAATACTAGTGTTCTAGTGTTCGGGGGATGAGAGGCGAGAGGGGAGTTGACGTGCTGCTCGGGCGCGGATCGCCCGGTGAGTCGGCGACGGTGGGTCGGTGAGTTTGTTGTGCAAGTAAGCTGCACATTTTTGAGACTTTCGGATTCGCGTGTGTGGTGAGTATTAATGAATTTAATAGTGTAGGGTACGGAAGACCTTGCAAAGGCGTCATTGAGCGCCTCCCTGTTCAGCAGTTCCGGGGCCCCCCAGGAAAATCGAGAGCCTGTTAAAGAGCCTCAAAAAACTGTAAATGCCCAATGGTACAGTAAAGTGTGTTTACCAACCGTATTCGATTTGTTAAATCAAAAACGTTCTAAAATAGGTTTGAGAGGGCTTTTCTTGCATCGTGACAATGCATCATCATCTCACAAAGCAAAACTTACCCAAAAATTTCTGAAAACTACAGAGATCCAAGAATTGAACCACCCTCTTTACTGTCCTGATTTAGCATGCATGCGATTTCTTTCTTTTTCCAAATGTGAAGCTTGGACTCTGTGACATTCTTTTCGACAACCCTAAGGACGCTCGGAATGCTATTATGGCAGCTGTTGAGGACTATGCTAAAGAAGAGTATCGCCAGTGCTTGAAATCTTGGTTTAGACGAATGAATCGCTGTACAGAGACCAATGGAGTTTTTTTTTGAGAAGTTGTAATAAATATTTTGTTTGTATCTCAAAATTTACCTAGTCACCCGTGTAGTGACGAAAAATATGTAAAATATGTTGTGTAATTTATCTATGGTCATATTAGTTGTTTTATCCGCGATACGCGGAGTCAAAATTAAGAAATAATCTAAAGTTCCGGTCTCGTAATTTCCTGACATGAATGGGGGACGACGGTAAAAAGTTTTTCGGTCGAATTTCCCTTGTCCCCACTGTAGTAGTTATGAAATACCCTAATTAAAGCCAGAATAAATTAAAAAAATTATAAAGTAACTTTAGTTTATGTTTTTTTTAATCAACAAATGAACGTAACATAACGTCAGATGTTATTTATTAAACTTGGCAAATGTTATTTCGTAACACAATAGTGAGGACAACGTAACACGTAAAATTGTAACGAAACTAATTACCGTCGTTCCCAGTGATGTCAGTGGGGACAACGTAAATAATTTTATCTACAATTCCCATTGTATCCACCAGTGGGAATTGTCGGTGGGACAATGGTACGAAACCGTTTTCAAAAACAAACCCCCTCGTGCTCGCGAGTGGCCTCTCTGCCCTACAGAGAGACATTATAGATAGGTATTGATTCATATCAATGTTGCATACTTACACTTCTGGCTTCGCTATTCGATTAACTATACACTGACATATTTTTTCGCACAACGCCTCGTCAAACAATGGAATGCCAAACTGCAGGTCCAATATGGTCCATTTCTGAAAGAGAGAGCAACAACTGTACTCAAATGCAATATTGATCAACAAAGGAAATAAAAATAATATTCCAGAAGTCACATTTAATTGAAGTCTTAGCCAAAAAAAATACGCATCCTACAAAAAAGAAACTAGGGACATCAATCAATGGAATAGATTACTTAAGGAAGTCATATCATATGAGAACATTAATCAATTGAAAAATGGACCCTACCAACATCTTAGAACACAAAAACAGACATAGAACGCATCAGCGCAAGCTGCTTGTCTATAATAATAATGTAGGTATATTATATTAAAAACAAATTGCATGTATATTAAAAACAATAATTTACAAATAATACTATTTCAGACACAGTATTATCTATAAACTAATATGCATATAGCGTTATTGAAAGTGAATATGAGAAAATGTATATCACACAATTGCCAATGTAGATTTGTGGAAATGGTGCCATGAAGATTTTATTGCCCCGCGGGGTGCAAATACGGCTTTGTAGAAGGAACTGGGAGTCTACTCAGATTTTACACCTCCTAAATTTCGAGCCCGGTCGAAGTTCCAACTATTGTTATAACACTATTCTGGTTTCCTTTTCCTTGTACACGGGGTATCTCCGCGTATTTAAAGTGTTTCCCTTGTTATTGTGAAATTAGACGTTTGATGCTGAAGTAGCTTTCCTTAAAATCTTATTCTCGTACTTTCGACAGAACAAATGTCAAATGAACTTTGTTCGGGCCGATATATTGGAGTAAATGTATTCGTGGTAGGAATAGACCTAAATATGTTAAATATTTAACCTAAATATTTTGTTTTCGGAGTAGACTCCCTGAATCAGACATACATTGGCCAGAATGTTACCACATTACCCCACGAGCTCATCTGACTGTTTGCCACTTTTAGAATAAAAACTAATTGTAATTCCCAAGGTAAATGCAAGCATAGATAGCCCAAGCAAACATGGTAACGCGCAATCATAAAGGAAGTGCAGTAAATTGATTTTACTTGGAGTGAGGAGAAATATGCAGTTGTCAATACGAGATGAAGGAATGAGAAATAGAACGAGCCTGCACTCTACGTCTCGATGGAGGTACATAGGAAGAGAACAGATCGGCAGTAATAATAAGTTATTAAACTAAGGTCAATCAGTGACAACCGATATGAAGTTTGAATGGTCATGAAGTTTCATAATTACTCTAGCCATTTTTTCTTAGTGCATAATTGCATATATACGGTAGTTTAAGTTTGGAAGCGATTTACGAGACTTTTTATGAGCACTGTTTGTGGACATGCCTCGACAAGTTCGAGAATCGTAAACTGTTTTGATAGAAAGTCATGTAACACCCAGCCAGTCGCTGGGTGCACGCGCCTGGCCTCGTTACCCCTCTCTTTAAATGCACAGAAAACTACCTTTAAATGTACTGCATTTCCTGCTTTAACCTTTTCCCCAATGTGCGTAAGTGCTTCTCATCCCATCCCTTTCTATTTCCCTAACCCTTTGCCCAAATCCATTCTTACATCAACAAAGGTAGGCAGCGCATCTGGGGGCGTGCCAAATTGTGTCGTTCTGGACTAATGTTGTACCGCGGGTGTCCACGGGCGACGGTATCCACTTACCACCAGGTGGACTGTATTGCTCGTTTATCACCTTTCTTTCTTTCTATAAAAAAAAACAAAAAGAATATCGATAGCTGTCAGTCCTAGCGGTCGTCACTGGTCGGTCCCGGTGTAAATATAATACATACCTCCGGTCTACATGTTTCATCGTCGGAAAAGTTATGAGCCGTATCAACACCACTATCGCCTTCCGCTGTCGACATTTCAGTCAATTTATCTGACAACTGCGTAAACATCGATATCGACTCCTCCGCTGGACTCAACAAATCGCCCAGTTGGCTCACGGATTTATCACTCGGATCATATTTATACTCGTTTAAATTCTCCACCGAAGACGAGTGTATCGATACTAAATCTATTATCGATTCTTTGCTCGAGTTTTCTTTGGAATGATTTTTTAAATGGTCTTTTTCTTTCAAATCTTCGATGCTGGTTGATGAGGAATGTATGGGTACCAGGTCATCGCTGCAGGCAATTGATTCCTTACTTTGATGAGTGTCAACTATTGCTAAGTTATCCAACTCTTCGCATAGTAACTGTCCTCCTTCGAAACTAGTGAATCCATTTGCCGGTGAACTAGTCTTGCTATCTACAGTAGGAGTCACAGCAAAGTGTGATTCTATGGGCGACTGTAATCGACTGGCCTTTGTCTCTTCAACTTTCTCTGTGGAGTCGCTTGAGGAAATGGAGATCTCGGATAGAGGTTTGGCCATGCCGCAAATGTCTTTCTTCTTTCTTGGTGGAACTAAAAATGACAAAGGATAAAATTTTTAATGCAATTAAAATATGTAATTAATTTGCAATCTTTTTTATAACATATCGCTGAAATAACGCAAAAGTTGAAAATATGTTGTTTAGATTCGAGAGTAGAATAGATTCCACCAGTTCTTACAATAGGTTTTTTTTTCTCATAACTGTTTACTGTTCATTTCTTGCATCCTTTAGTCTACGAGCAGTTTTTTTTATAGAAAGGCGACAGATGAGCATACAATCCACCTGGTGGTAAGTGGATACTGTCGACCGTGGACACCCGCGGTACATGCCAACATCAGTCCAGAGTGACAAACATTGGCACGTCCCCGTTTGTGCTGCCTACCTTTAAAAGGTGTAGGAATAGATTTAGACTTTAGAGGAAGGGTATGGAAAATGGAAAGGCATACGATAAGATGGGATGGGAATGGGTTAAAGTCGGATATGCAGGTACATTTTATGGTAGTCTTCTGTGAGAGAGGGGTAACGAGGCCAGTTGAGTGCGTCCAGCGGCTGTTGGATTGCAGCATGCACCCTTCTCCACCAAAATTAGTTTTAAATTAGTTGACGTGTTTTAGGTTTTGCGTTATTGTATATGTACATACATATCATAAATATATATCTATACATATAATAAAATTGTAACAAATTTATTATATCCAAACTAACAATTTTTAGATTTTTTGTCTGTCTGAAGGCGCTGGACGGATTTTAATAAAACTTGGTATAATTATAGCTCAGGTGACGGGTTAGGATACTTTTTATAGAATAGATAGCACACGAGCGGGCTGGCCACATGATGGTAAACGGTCACCGCCGCCCATGGACACCTGCAACATCAGGGGGCTTGTCGACCTTGAAGAATTCTGTTCAAAGCTCTCTTGAAGAGCCCCCTGTCATAATATAAAGGAAATACTTCAGCTGGCAGTTCATTCCACAAATTTCGGGTTCGCGGTATAAAGGGGCTTTTTGAGCACATGGTACGCAGCGACTCTATGACAAGGGAGTACGGATGAACCGCATAACGATGACGTGCAGTACGATTGTAAAAATCATAAGATAAATTATGAAGTTCCAACGGGACTCACAAGTTCACGCGAAAGAAGTCGCTGTTACTGCTGGTATACAATTACATAAAGTAGTAGTCAAGTATAAACATTATGATACTTATTTTTAGTCTATTCACATTACCAAGTTGCACATTAGTGGGTGGTCGCGCGCAGCCGAGGTCGGGTACGCCGATGTCGGCGATCGTCACGTAGCCCGTGGAACGCGACAGCCGCAGTCGCCGGCACAGGCGGCGCAGGCCCGCGTGCCGACACCACAGCGACTGCGACTCTATGAAATATTATTATTATTGTGTAATAGACGAGCACCATTAGCCTAGGCGTATATGAAGACGCAGGCACATGCGACGCAGTGCAGACAGGCGTAGTGCAGTTTGCCTGTGCGACACAGTTAAATTTCAGTATACATATTTGAGAAACTGTGTACGTCTGGCGACATCTGTGTAGAAAATTCAGTCGCCAATAGGTTTTTGTAGCGAACAGTCGAAGCTACATGAGTTTATCCGATTTTGACGGGATTTTTTAATATTACTTAATATTATTTTATAAAAAAAAACATGACCGCTCGTGCCTCTTGCGCGCAGAAACTGTGCCGTATTTAAGACGCAGGCATGTACCAGCGTCGCACGTGTCGGTGTCGATGTTTACGCTCGCATATGAAAATGACTTTTGTACAAAAACCTGTCCTGTGCTGCGCTGCCTGCATCTTCGTATAAGGCTACGCTTCCTCCCGCTGCTGAAAAGCTGTATAGACCCTTCTAAGTCCACAAGTGACCTTATTCTAACTTATCCTTCTAAGTGACCACAGCAAAACCCGATAATACACTAACTACCTTTCAAAATTTTTCACTTATTACGAGCTTATTAGTTTAGTATTTTATTAGTTTCTCAAGGTTTACTTTTAGGAGTGCTAAATGACTAAAGAATAATTTACGAGTACCTGTATTTATTATTTTTGTTTTTTTTGTTTCTTATTTTTATTATTTGTATTTTGTTATATATATATTTATTCATTGTAACAATTACAAAATAATTATGGAATAAAAGAGTTATTTAACTTATTAAAGGCACCGAAACCCGATTTATTAACGAGTACAATATTATAGCGAAGGGGCGCTTAACTCGGCGCGTGACGTGTAGTGACTGAAGGGCCTAGCTCTTGCCCCGGCACCGCAAGCTATAAGTGCTTTAGGCATTAAGGCATTTAAGTGTGTCTACAGATTTGGGTTTGCAAATGCATGGATCTCTTCAATATAACATTATACCAGTCAATAGAGATTTATATTTAGTTCCTCAGTCGGTAAACTCTGTGAAAATCTTTGTTTTTATATCAACATTAAGGGAAAAAGAAGTTTACCGCTGCACACATCAAGCTTAATTATTTATTTTAAAAATTAGGTTGCAGAATATGTGTTTTTTTGTGAATAACACTTTTGGGTTGTTTTTTTTAAATTTGACTACGCTAATAGAAAGAACGGAACATTTTACGTAAGATTACAGAGTATTTGTACATAATATAAATATTGCAGCCGCCCGTTTCATTTTTATAATTTTGACTTCAGGATCGTTTTCAGCATTCACAAAAAACCCATATACAATTTTCAGGCCTATATGTTTAATACATATATTTAGAGAAATTTCATTGTGTATTTAATTTTGCATAAATAAAATTTATTGCAAAATATATATGTTAGCGGAGTAATTCGAAGGGTAAACTTTTATATTTAGGCCACAAAAAATATGATACAAAATGTTTCACATTAACTGAGGAAGTTATTCCGAAATCATACATATTTTTGATCTGTAATGACTGGACTATTTTTTTTGTTTAAAGATTGTTGCGTCTTTTTGGCCGGTATATACTCGTACAATAATAAAAACCGCATAAATACCAAATGGACGCTTTTAACATAAGTTTAAATTTTTATTATAGCAGCAAGGCTCCAAAGTACCGGGGAAATGAGATATCTGCCTTAAAACCATCTTAAAAATGTATATGGAAGAGACGACATAACCACCGGCGGAAGCACAGTCGGCCGAGGTACAGAGCCTTAGGTGGTGCATCCTGTGGAGAGACATGGTTGAGGGTACTTTTCTATCTGGTGTCTAATTTGGTCTGAGAACATCTGAGCACGCTAAAGGTGTACTAAACATGACAGCGGGCATGACCCAGCCGTTATAGGCATGGATCTTATCAGGGGCCGATTTTTTCTATTAAGTTTTTAACTTACCAAGATTTTTATAGATACCCCATTAAACTGGGACACGAAATATTGATTTATGGTTAGAGTCAATAAGTTAACATACATTGAAATTATATTGATGGTCATCATCAAAATGCCCATGAGTCTTTGTTTAAGTATAAACTAGGGAGTATTTTCAACAAAAATTGAATTAAAGAAGATAAGATATTAGAGAAGATATTAGAAATTATAAATATTAAATTCATTTACTCCTAACTAACGAGCGGTAACAGCCAATTTTTTTTTTAATTTGACTCTTTTTTTATACTGTTTCGTTGATCAGACCAGCAACTTACCGGAACAAGTGTCAGCTTCAGGTGGGAACATCAAATGCTTCAAATTTGCAGGTTGCCGTACGCCCACAGCTTGCAACAACACCGGTCCTCTTCTTAAAGCTGAATTGGCTGCAGCGAGGGCTGCCGGCGCCGGTAAAGCGGACGCCACGTTTGCGGAACCTTCCAGAGCCTCCGCCCCCCACCAGGCCACTGCTAAGCGGGAAAAACCTATGAGGGGGCGTGGCACGCTGCGTAGCACTGTGCCTGAGGAAAGTAGAAGATTATTTTATTTTGACATTGACAGCAACGTGGGCGGTTGGCACCCGACCACATGGCAGAGGCGCTGTTGAGTGGTGTTCAACTGACCTTTGGTGAGCAGCAACGTAGGCGGTCCATATCCTGCCACGTGGTAGAAGTAGAGGCGCATCCAGGGCGAGGTGGCTTCGGGGGGCGCGGGGCCCACGTGTGGTAGCGCAGCCGCCGCTACGCCGGCGCGAGCCTCTCTACATAGAGGCGCTGTTGATATTGCTAGCCTGGGGAAGAAAATGCTGGTTCTAAAAGGTTTCTGGTAACCAAACGCAGTTACCAAACGGGAACAATTCACGTAATTGTTAGGCCGTGACATATGTATTTTCTGTGCTCTTTGTATTTTTGTTGAACCAAAGGTTGACTGGCAGAGATGCCACATGCAGGCAGACATGCATTAAGTCCGCCTTTTGTACAATGTTTCCTTGTGGATTAAAGTTTAAATAAATAAATATGTAGTTACAATGAGTAGTCTCGAATCTGCAACAAAACGACTCTAAAAAAGATATATGAATGAGTGTGGGTAACCACACTCATTGTACATTTGTATTGTCTTTTACTTCCTAGTTAATACTAGTTAATTATGGTATCGCACTTGAAATAGGTATCCTTCATTACGAATCTACATACTGCGCTAATATCGCAATGTTACGGTATAATTAAAATAAGTCACTACTTGCGGTCGTTCTTAGCGTCGGGGCTAAAGCGTGCAGCGCTTCACAGCGTAATAAGTTTATTGCTAGTTAATAATCATAAGCAGTCGCTATGAGATAATAAGGCAACATCTCATTTCCTACCCGATTTTGTTACCTCGTTTCAACGTTTCGTTTCGTTGATATTGGTTCATATCAATATTACCTGTACTTTGTAGTGAGTAGCCTCGAGCGAGCAGCAGCTCCTAAAGCGTGCAGCGCTTCACAGCGCAGTAAGTCTAACGGTCGCAACCGCGGCCTCAGAGTCCGCAGCGCTACGCGAAGGCAAGCGGCTGCTGCTAGGTACCGTCTCGCTTCCCCTTCGATCTCGGGGTCTGCTACCACCTGCACGATAATATTTACAATTAACTTACACCTTCTTCTCGACATTCCTCTTCACCATTCAATTTTCTATTCTTAATTCTTTACTGTGCGAGCAATTCTGTTGTGGAATCATCTTCCCCTCAACATAAAACATTTATCTAGCTTCAAAGATCACTTATAAAACACCATTTAGGTTTGTAAACTCGGTAACTTAATATATGGTTCAGTCTCACTTTTCTTCTATTATTTAGTTCTAGTTATCTCTTTTAATGTTTTTCTTAATTTACAGTATTATATATATCTTTCTTCATCTTTGTAATTAGTTGTATTACTACATTTTCTCTTATTCGAGTAATTGTACTGCTTCTACTAAATATAACTACTTTCAGTAAGTATATTGTATAAAGATTTATGATTTACGATATCTATCATTGTGACGAACGTTTATAATTATCATACAGGATTCACTTCTCATCACAAGTGACAATACGATTCAAAATCCCTTCATTTTTGTGCTGGTTCAGCAAAGTAAAGCAAGCTGACATGCGTGTTTGGAGCTGACTTTGATTAAGCTCATACGGTACCCACTTTCTGAGCTTCTTCATTTCCCGATTTGCCACAAATGAGTCAATATCGTCTAGTCACTTACACCGACGGCTGATGCTAACTTAGACGTGGTTTAAGATGAATCCGCTCCCACCATTGCTTTCAATTCGTCATAGTCACTTCAGTCTCCGGTTGTCCATGGAGCGTGTACTTGAGGTTTAAATTTCCAGGACGAAAACGATCAAACCAAAAACGCACCGTGCGTTCGTTTGCGGTGTTTGGTCCGTACACATCATTGATATTGCGTGCCGTCTGTGCTGCGTTGTGGCCACGATGGAACTCATATTCGCAAGTAGTACGAATTTTAAACTTTCACATGGTCGCAAACACAACGATATCTAAGCAATTAGTAATTTGACGGAAAAGCAAATGAATAACTGATTTTGTACAAGAATGTCATGGCTTTAAATATAAATTAGTGGCATATCTTGTACTCAGGCTTAGAAATTTTGTAGAAAGAAGGCAAGGGGGACAAACGAGCATACAATCCACGAGGTGGTAAGTGGATACTCACTCAGCGAGCTATGACGAAACAAAGACATTCGCCAAATAACTAATCACCGATATAGCTGGTAGAATCGGCATGTTGAAGTGGCAATGGGCAAGTTATATTTGCCGCAGAACCGATAACCGATGGGGTAGACGAGTCTTCGAGTGGAGGCCATGCACCGGAAAGCGGACTGTGGGATGCCCTCCGGCCAGGTGGACCTACGACCACCGAACCAAGAAGTTCACCGGTGGTGGTTGGATGAGAAGAGCCGAGGATCGTGTGTGGCGATGAGCCTTGGGAGAAGCCTGTATCCAGCAGTGGAGAGACATAGGCTGATGGTATGGTATCAAACTTTCAACCGCAATACCGATAAATAAATTAATATTTCACAGATATAAGTAAACTAACCTTATCAAGTTCTATTAGTAAACTATCCAAGCTTTCGTCACAAAGTTTTCCAACTTCAAACAACGTCACGGCGTGGCTTTTGAGATCCTGCAATAATATAGCCATTAAAACATTAAGAGCCTTTCTCACCACAAGATAAGGTATTTAGAGATTTTGAAAAAGACCCTAAGGGTCTTTCTCACCTCCTCCTGATAAAGTAACTGCTAACAATCTGATAGACAAAATATCTGCTAATTATCTGCCAATTAAGTATAGTTGATTCTGATAAACTATAACTAACTTTCTGATACCTCTGGTAAAGTATCAGGAGGTGGTGAGAAAGACCCAAAGTATGCATGTTACTATGATTTCAATAATATGCATTAATGTTTACGTACTCTTTGCATAAGTTCCTAAAACGCGTCTGTTCATGTTCACAAAAAATACTATATCCTGGATTTTGATACTGTTATCACTTATCACTGTTAACTAAAACATATTGATATTCTGGGTGATTTTAGTATTTATTTTTATTAAAATTATTTATAAATTTTAATATACTAAACATACACAAATGCAAGCATGCGCGCAGTCAAACATACGCACGGATGCGCGCGCATACACACACGTATAATAAAACGGCAAGCTAGTTTCCCATAGGCTAAACTTTTATTATTTTATTGGAACAACATTATCTATGACAGGTAATTGTGCTTTAACTTATCTGCTATGTAGCGCTCACTATTTAAATAATTGAGTAATTATTTTGATACAATTTTAACAACATGAACGAATATATGCAGCATATACACATGTAAGTGGGTATGTGTGTATATGCCGCCACACGATTTATGTAATTTTTGCCAGCATTATTTGTTTTATTATTAAAGTAGTTTTAAAAATTAGCCAAATTGAACGATTTCTCAGTCGAAAAATAAGTCCAAGCAAGTCAAGCTGCGGGTGAAATCTAGTGAAATAATGTTAAACTCACCGGCGATAAGTTTCCCATCATAAGGTAGGCGGCTAGTGTCGAGTCAAACAGTACAGCTACACGCCTGTTGCTGGCGCTACTTGGGGCATCCGTCGTGTCTTGATAACTCTACGACCAACAACGACACTTCAGTATAAAATGCGGTGACAGATTGGACTGTTCTCGACTCTCACTCATGACGTCGTAAGATCAAATATGTACTCGGGCCACAGATAGATAGATAAAACTCTTTATTGCATACCAAAACAAAACAATAACTAACATTGTAGACAAAATGCACAAAAGACGATGTTGTCGCTAAAAGCGATCTTTGGCAAACAATCTTTGGGCAGAAAGGAAATAAATATTTACATTGAGTATATTACCACTGTTTTATTTTATATTTGCCACCATTTGGTTTCCACTTAAGTACGGATTTTATAAATTATCACTAAGTCGAGAGTGAACTCGAGAGAAATTTCGCGAGAAAACTCGCATGTTAGAGAATCGAAGCGAATGTAGAACATGTGTATCAACTGCGTGGTGGATTACTGCTCGAAACCCATTAGTGATTAACTAGGGGAGGCCTATGCTCAGCAGTGGAACGTTACTCACATCGATACTTTAGTATAAAATATGTAGATTTATAACAACGTGAAATAATATAATAAAATTGACCGGAGAGCATCGATATAAGATAAAGTAAGAAAGAACAATGAAAGTCTTCGGTATCAGGAACGCGCGCCTAGGCGACACTGTTATATTAACCAGCTGTCGACTAGCAAGCTAGTCTCGTGAACGAGCGACCAGCCTCAACTATGAATTAGTTGAGGCTGGTCGCTCGTTCGTAGCCTCGATTATGGAAGCCATTTTAAATACGTACATATATATACTCATATTATCATATTGAAAAGTCCTAAATATCTTGAATTTTATTCATGACTAGTGACCCGAAGTTTTTTGATGTGAAACATCTAATGCGGCGGGTCAGACCGGCTGTTGGCATGGCGACGCGTCGCCACGGAATACCATCAAAGGCAACATCGAATATATTTACAGAAGTCATAAGCTATCCTTTATTGCTCATTATTTCTACAAAATAATTTCGATGTTTCACACCTGCCAGACGTCCCGCGACGGCTGATTTTTTTTTTCAAAATTTCAAAATAAAATAGCCTATATTAGAAACGGATAATGTGGCTTCCTATTTGTGAAAGATTTTTTGAAATCGGTTCAGTAGTTCCAGAGATTACCCCCAACATACAAACACACAATTTTACCTCTTTATTATATTAGTATAGATAACGTAAAAAATGTAAACCAGTAAAATGATTTTAATAGCACTACCTACTTTTCAACAAACGAATAGCAATAAATAATTATAATGGTATAAGTAATAATGGTACATAATGTACAATAATTGTACAACCTGCTTGGAGGTGGATGGTTCTTGTTTTATAAGTACAGGTTCCATTTGCAAAGTGTCTTCTTCCATACTGGGGTCGAATGTCAGTGGCGCTATTTGGCTGTACCTGGATATTGAGATTAAAATTCAATATGAACCTTTAAAATAAAACGATATTTTCTTTAAAAGAAAAATAATGTTTGCACACTATTTACTAAAATAGAAGTACATCCATAAATAAAACTGATGTTTTATACAATGGTGCCAACGAAACAACGCAAAATCTAAAACATGTCAACCTATTCTAAATATTAATACCGTTCTAACGAAAAATAAGATTATTTTATGGAATAAATCAAACGATATAAACATGAAGAGTTCTGTTGTCCTGTCTAAAACGTTCGTAGCGTTCATTACTCAGACCGGGCGCCCAGGCGGCGGGCGCTCGCGACTCGGGTGACGCGCGTAGAATAAATGATATACTAGAATTGTACTATCACTAAAAAAACCTATTGTAAAAACTGGTAGAATCAATTCTACTCTAATTCTAAACCACCTATTTTTAGCTTTTGCACTATTTCAGTGGCACATTGTATAGTCTAATATAAACATTTATTTCTATGGAGGGTGTGTCTAATCTATCACACAAATAGAAAAATAAAATGAATTGTTCACACTCACTAGAATATTATAGATATTTAGAGTAGAGCAGCAACAACTCACGGCTGATGACTATGCGTGGTAACTGCGTGGCGCCACGATACGTGTTGTGGCGAAACGGGCGGCGGCTGCAGGTTATTTGCAAAGCCCAGTCTACAATACAGGGACACCGCTTGCTTTACTAGCTCACATTCCACCTACAAGCAAAATACACACCTAAATGTATTAATTGGATGTCTAGACGGTAAACTGAAACCTTCTATAATGTGCCTGTTAATATTCCCAGTTATGTTAATATTAACTGGATATCTAAATGACAAAACCTTTCTAAATGTATTAACTAGATGCCTAGACGGTAGCCTCACTGAATGCCTTAACTGGATATTAACTGGATGCCTAGGCTGTAAAGTCTTACTTTACCGTCCAGTTAATACACCCATATTAACTGGATGTCTAGACGGTAAATGTTCACTGGATGCATGAGTATTAACTGGATGCCTAGGCGGTAAAGTCTTACTTTACCGTCCAGTTAATACATCCGTATTAACCGGATGACTAGGCGGTAAAGTCTTACTTTACCGTCCAGTTAATACGGATGCCTAGGCGGTAAAGTCTTACTTTACCGTCCAGTTGATACATCCGTATTAACTGGATGCCTAGGCGGTAAAGTCTGACTTTACCGTCCAGTTAATACATCCGTATTAACCGGATGCCTAGGCGGTAAAGTCTTACTTTACCGTCCAGTTAATACATCCGTATTGACTGGATGCCTAGGCGGTAAAGTCTTACTTTATCGTCCAGTTAATACATCCGTATTAATCGGATGCCTAGGCGGTAAAGTCTTACTTTACCGTCCAGTTAATACATCCGTATTAATCGGATGCCTAGGCGGTAAAGTCTTACTTTACGTTCCAGTTAATACATCCGTATTAACTGGATGCCTAGGCGGTAAAGTCTTACTTTACCGTCCAGTTAATACATCCGTATTAACCGGATGCCTAGGCGGTAAAGTCTTACTTTACCGTCCAGTTAATACATCCGTATCAACCGGATGCCTAGGCGATAAAGTCTTACTTTACCGTGCAGTCAATACATCCGTATTAACTGGATGTCTAGAGGGTAAATGTTCACTGGATGCATGAGTATTAACTGGATGCCTAGGCGGTAAAGCCTCACTCGATGAATAACTGAATGTCGGAACTATAAAGTCTCACAGAATTTATTAACTGAAAGTTTAGACGGTAAAGCCTCATTCTTGATCGTAAACCGATCGCTAAGTCAAACAGAATATACCTGTAAAACCTGTGCCAAGTCAGCGACAGTGGTATGTTCGTCTATCGACACGAACACTTTGTATAGCAGTGTCTCGAAGTAGTCACCCGCGATGCGGTTCATCACGAATCCCTTGAGGGGCGGCACCGACACTTTATCCGCCGTTGTTATTGGCACGTCCAGGTAGATTAGGCCGCGCCTGCGAAGACAACGGCGTTAATTAGTTAGGCGTTAATGTTTTTATTTAAACTAAAGGTATTCTAAATAAAGAACATTAAAAAGTATTAAATTACTATCAAATCTAAGGACGAATACAACGTAGTTACGTCACCCAAGCCCTTCCTGTTGACAGCTGGATCAGCAGAACCGGGTGGTCGGGCGAACCCATAGTTCTAGGAACCTAGTGCTTAGTTAGCATTTAGGATGTAGCCATAAGAGATTACTTGTTAAGTTAATTAAATAAGGAGTTGGATACTGGCATCAAGCTCTGCCACTTGTCTTCAATCTCATTAGTTTAATATATTATTTTTTAGTTTTTAAAAAGCATTTTTCTTGCTCCCGAAACTTGACTACGTAATAAATAAGGTCAATATTTCGACTAACACAATAAATATTTTTATAACAAAACAAAATTTTCCAGTTTCTCATTCAGTCTAAATCGGTAATTTCATAGGTAAGCACCTAATAAATAGATCACATTTTTTTCTGCAACCCAACATTTGCTCCTTTATTATTTAACCGCCTTTATAATTTACTAGCGACCCGATCTCGCTTCGCTTCGGTTTATACGTTCTTTTTTTCTAAATTTCAATAAAATTCAATTTTCTAATAAAATATAGCCTGTATTAGACACGAATAATGTAGCTTCCTATTTGTGAAAGAATTTTTGAAATCGGTTCAGTAGTTCTAGAGATTACCCCCAACATACCTACAAACACACAATTTTACCTCTTTAATAGATTAGTATAGAAAAGCCTCCTATTTAACATGCATGAATTTAACATTGTAGAATTAATTTCCAAATTTATTACTAAAAACAAAATTAAACTTTAATCTCATATTATGTATCATAGTATTTTTTTTAATGTTATCGTTATGTGTGTATTTACTTAATTTTATGATAGGTAACGGTTTATGTTTTAATAACAATTTGGATATGTGTTGTCTTGTGATTGTTGTATAATAGGTACATAATGCATAATATATCTCTGCTTGGTGAATTCGACTACCGATCAAGTATCCCCATCGTGTACTCCTTCGTAACGAGACTTTGGCAGACTTGTGATTTCACATTTGGTACCATAAATAAAAGAAGAAGAAGACTTTAGTCTCCGGCCGTCCGCCGTCCACGGGGCTTGCCCAGAACGGAAACGATCAAACCAAAATTGCACCTTGCGTTCATGTGAGGTGTTTGGTCCGTACACGTCGTTGATATTGCGTGCCATCTGAGCTGCGTAGCTCCGACGGAACTCATATTCGACAACAACGCGAATTTTTAACTTTTCCACGGTCGCAAACAACGATCTCTAAGCAAAAAGTCGTTTGAAGGAAAAAAAATGAATAACTGATTTTGAAAAAGAATGTCATCATAACTTTAAATTGAAATTTATTTAAATTTGGAATTCCTAGCCAATTTGCAAGATAACTTAGTTCAAAGTGGTCACTATGAACAAACGGCAATTTCATATGTAAGGCCCTAATATATTCCCTTGTGGTATAAAAACAGTATGCTATAAGCAGTTTCGTCTTAAACTTTAAGGAAGATTGTAAAGCAATATTATACATAGGATGAATAAAACTAACTCACCTGTAGAGCGTCTTGACGACGTTGTAGTCGAGCGTGCCGGCAGTCTGCGAGCCGCGGTCGATCAGCAGGTCTATCAGCGCGCGCTCGCCCGCGCTCAGCGGCTGTACCGCGCGAAACGCATGCGGTTAGCGGTCACAAGGTAAACAAACATTGACCAAACAACACGAGATACACAGAACACTGTTCAAGTGTTCACATAAAAAGTGCAAAATCTGGGGCTTATAATTCCATATTGACGATTAAGAATGAACATTACTTTTGTAGTGTTACGGTCGAAATGAATGTACATAAACAAGTATATTTGTTATAGCCGCCACACATAATCAGTTAATACTGTCAATTTTGACTGAACAGTTTAAACTGACCGTGTGTATTAAAACTGTCAGTTTTCATACTATTCCTAGTCATTTTAACTGTCACTTTAAACTAACTGATAGTGTGTGGCGGCCATTATACACATGAATAGGGTACTCTTTTTAGATAAATATACAATTAAATACCACTAGATTCTAGAAATGAATCGGCAAATCGAGTTATAGTTATAGAGCTTACAGCTTACTCACAAAAGGACCACATTAATGTACTGTTGATGTTATCTACAAAATAGTGCTATTAAAATTACGCGTGAGCAACAGAGACGGCGATAGCTCCCTAACTCAAATCTACGTAATTTTTTAAAGTTCATATCTAGTAGTTTTCTAATTAACTTCAAAAATTCGGGTTTTTTCAATACGGGTTTGTTTTCTTTTCTAGTTATTGAATATAACATATCAATTTCAAGCATATTCAACTACCGTATTGCTAACGTTTTTTGTTATTAAGAACTGTGTATCTAGTGTTATTTTATCAATAATAAGAAAAAGATTCAGTATCAAAACCTTTACTGAATATATCTGAATATTCAGTCTTCAGTAAATGTTAATTATTTTAAACATGCTAAAGCAAAATAAACCACTAAAACATTTCGAAATTCTTCTTTTTGCTGATCAAACAGCCATTTTATCGCAGACAATATTTTCTATTCAGGATTATCGGTAAAATATACCGGCCACTTCTTGACATTGTATTCTTACCATTAAAACAATAGACTTCTTAGACTTCTCGTCTATAGGTTATAGGAAAAAATGCTGAAAATTATTAATTGAATATCTAGAAGTTTTTTTTTCTTCTTATAACCACATGCCAAGAACTCCCAGACCCCTTTGATAGTGTCAGGTAGATGATATGACACTAATGCACTTATTCAACTGTCAGCATTAGAAAAAAAACATTTAAAAAGAAACCATTAACCTCAGTCTTATAAAAAACATGCCCTCAATCTCCAAACTCTTAAAACCGTTTAATATTTACCTTGACATCATCCTCAAGTACATATCCCAACTCTACTCTCCACCAGGGTTGTATGGGTATATTTAGAGGCACGCGCGGCAACAATGCTCTTATGGCCTTACTGCGTCCGCGCCGACCCAATGATCTAGCCTTTGCAACTAACTCTAGATACTCGTTACGTCCTATACCTAAGAGACGGAGGCCTGTAAAGTGTAAACAAAAAACATACAATTAAGCGTAAAATGCTGCTTATAGCATTTAGTTGTAACAATTGATATTTAGTTGTAGCCACAAGGAGCTACAACTGATAATCAGTTAGTTGTAAAAAAACGTTCAAACTTGATGTTTGACTGCCGAGTGAGCACTAATGAACCTTCAAGGGTCAAGCGCTTGACTTAGAGCTCGAGTGTTCAGGGCATCATTTTCAACACAAATCAGGACTGGAGTTTTCTTTTGTAGCACATGCTAAGCTGTAGTCTGTTAGAATATGTTAAATAGGTTATATACATAGGTTATATACATGCGTCTTTATTATTAGTGTGCAGTGTTATCTAGTACTATTAAACTGGATTTCTGTCATTTTTCTTTGGTTCTTTCTTCTTTATTGGCAACAATTACAGATATAATAAGATGCATAGTCATATTTGACGTGGCATGCAACAATTATAAACATGATTTTGTTTGAATCATTGTTATCATTATTATTCTAGTGTATACTGTTATTTATTGACAGTTCTACTTACAGTCCGCTGCAGTAAAATTAGGCATTGTATCATAACTCTTCTCAAGTTCAATAAGCAGGGCAACTACTTCTACATAGTAAATGAATGGGGTTATCCTTAAACCTGAAACGTATATAATATACAATAGATATCATTATATATTACTAAACAGAAAAGTTCCAAAACTATGTTTAAACTTGAACTTCGTTTGCTCTTCCGGAAGTGACATGCGGATGGGTGACCCATGAGATGGTAAGTGGTCCCCGCCGCCCATGGACAACACCAGGGGGGGGGGGGGGGGGGTTATGTGTGCGCCGCCGACCTTGCAGGACCCTATTCATGGTCCTTTGAAAAGCTAACGAAGTGTAAAAACTTCAGTTGACAGTTCATTCTACAACTTTCGTGTTTGCAGAATAAAGTATTTTAAAGACAGCACTGCATGCAGTAACTCAAGTAAGTCAAGTGGATGAAACACTCTTTGGTGACAAGAAGTGTGATAATAAAAGTTACTAAAGAAATGTTTGACATTTCTTTAATTTTGAAGATTTCTAATTTTTATTTATGGCTGAACATAATAATTGTTATGTAAATGGATTATTCCACATTTTTTTATTTTTTATAATCAATATTTTCCCTCCATTCACACGGATCCACAATCAGGCTCCATGGTGGATCTTTGAATCATTTTTCCTCCTCTTCGGTCCACTAATTTAGGATTTCAAATATAATAACATTTTTTTATTTGCCACTTAGATTAACTAATTTCGGGATCCACGTATAATTATGTATTTCTACTAGGCCACTTCAATCCACACATCAGTCAAGGCATCGAAGGTAATAACTAAAGATAAATACAATAACTGCCCCCTTTTTTAAGACAACAACAATGTAATTCATTACTAACACAGTCACAATCCATAGATGTAGCAAACACACTTTGTAATATGTATTCCAATGATCGTAAAGCAAAACACCAAATATATATGTGATGAAACAGAGGCCCTATATTTGGGCATTCAAATAAAAGATAAACATTTCATGCTAAATGCTAATCACAGTGTATAGAGCCGGGAATGACCTGGAATGGACTGTTAGAGACTTATTACTGTACAGCAATATTAAGGAAACTTCAGTCTACAATACTGTTGATGTGATTGGGGACTTCCACTATAGAGAAATAATATGGCCACTGACTAATATGCAATCTCTGTCAGGATCTGGAGCTCTTTTCCAAAAGATGTATCTAGCAAGTGCACTTCATCAACTAGTAACGCAATCAACACAAGCCCGAACTGGCAATAGAGCACCACTGTCGGATCTTGTCCTGACAAATGATGAGGCTTTATTAACAAAGTTTACATACCCATCTGCAATAGACAATAGTGACCACTGCCTTTTGACATTAGACATGCAGGTACAAATGGACATAAAGTATCTACAGTATAGTTTATCATCCATCTGTCGAGGCTCAGTAGATCAATGGTCTCCCTTTAAATGTGTATTGGAAGATAAATTGGACATGTTTGGGCCATTAAAATGTAGGAAAACTAGAAATATTAATAAACCGTGGAAGAAAAAAGAGTACTATGGGATGCCTATATATATACATAGTGGCAATGGTGAAGAGTATACATTATACAAAGAATGTAGCAACAAATGTGTTAGTCTAACAAGGAAATTGAGAAGACAATACAAAGAAAGCATCATCTATAGTGGAAACAAAGCACTTTATGTTCATATATGTAGAAGCATTACATCAAAAATAGGCATTCCAC
Source organism: Sesia apiformis (assembly GCA_914767545.1). Lineage (NCBI taxonomy): Eukaryota > Metazoa > Arthropoda > Insecta > Lepidoptera > Sesiidae > Sesia > Sesia apiformis. Next base: position 4,660,588 of record OU611964.1, read on the forward strand.
TTTGAATAAGAGATAAGAGAGGCAATTTCACTGTTGTTCCAACTAAAATAGCCGATATTTTAGCCTGTGAATTCTAAACAGCCTACTATGAACTTCAAAAACTTCAAAAGTTGAAAACTCTCTAAAAGATATATGTTTCTCATCTATAGAAATTTTCAGAATAGTTAATAACATGGAATGCTGAATCTTCAGCAGGGCCAGACAATATTCCAAGTATAATACTGAAACGCTGCTCTGCAACACTAGCATGCATATGGAGGAGTCATTCAATTTGGGAACTCTACTTTAGATTTAGAAATATGCAGTTGTAACTGCAGTATATAAAAAAGGAGAAAAGCTGGAGCCATCAAACTTTTTTTTTTTATAGATTAGTGGGCGGACGAGCAAGCGGTCCCACGTGATGGTAAGTGTTACCGCCGCCCATGGACACCTGCAACACCAGGGGGTATGCGGGCGCGCCCCACAAATGAATAGACCAATCAGCTTGACCAGTATAGTATGTAAGCGTATGGAACAAATAATCCATCATAGAATCGCCAGCAATGAACAGTTTCAAAAACAGACTTGCCAAATGGCTTCCAGGAGAAGAAATATGGCAAAATTTATAACACGAGATATAGGCATACCAGCAGTAATGCTGCTCGCCTAATACAATCACCAAGCCTTACACAATCATAATAATAATAATAACAACTTCGATCCACCTGTGAATCCAATAGGAAAAGGTATTATCCATCAATCCATCTGTGGATTGAAGAAAAATGAGCCATGGATCCACATGTGGAGCCTGATTGTGGATCCATGTGAATGGAAGCAATATTTTGGTTCAGTTACATGGACCCTCACCCACCACCAGTCTCACCATGACCACAGTTCATGTGACTGGACAGAAATATAAACTATAAAAATAAATAAAAATTGTGAGAAACCTGTTAATATAATTGGAGGAGAAGGGTGCATGCTGTAACTCCACAGCTGCTGGGCACTCTCAACTGGTCATGTTGCCCCTCTCTCACAAAAGACTACCTTGAAATGTGCTGCATTTCCCACTTTATCCTATTATGCCAAAGCATTATCCTATTATGTGAGATATGCCAGAGCTCATTCCATCCTATCCCTTTTCCCAATGGTTTCTCCAAATCCATTATTTCTAGACCTCCAAAGGTGGGCAGTACATCCAGGGGGGAGTACCAATGTTTGTCATTCTGGACTGATGTTGACATGTATTGTGGACGTCCATGGGTGACAGTATCCACTTACCACTAGGTGAACTGTTTGCTCATGTGCCACCTTTTCTATAAAAAAAAATATATTTATCATCTTTCTTTGTTTACCCTTTGGATCTTTGGATATGTTTGGATCAAAACTTAAAATATAAGTTTGAATTTTTTTTTAACTTTTTGTAAATATCTCCTTATGTCCTAAGAGTATCTAAGATCTAAGAGTAAGAGTATATTTAGGACTTTACCTTTAACAATCATATCAGCTAAGTGATAGGGATAGAGCATGAGCCTCTGAATGCTGCTCTGTATGAGTGTCTCATAGTATTTCCTTTCATCCTTACGAACAGTCCTCACTGGAATGTAAACAATTCAAAAATATTAGAATTAACCAAGCAAAATCACATTTGCTTATGCCAATTGATGTAAGGAACATACCACATTTCAGGATAGAAAAATATTTTGTTCCTTACGTCAATTGGCATTCAATCCAATAATAATAATACACTTTATTGTGTGAAAATAACCAATACATAATATACTTAGGACAATAATGAAGAATTTATACAATTGGTAGCCTTATAGCTTCTTCTTCTTCTTCTCAGCCCTTGGACGTCCACTGCTGGACATAGGCCTCCCCCATTGTCCGCCATTTAGACCTATCGGCAGCGACCTGCATCCAGCGGGTGCCCGCAACCTTTATGAGGTCGTCTGTCCATCTAGCAGATGGATCTATCTCTTATAGCTTAAGTGATAATAATAACATTTATAATATTTAATAAAATAATAATTTAATAAATATAATATTACTTACTATAATATTATTCAATCTCAAATTAAATTTCTCTTTTTAGAGCAATTATAATAATTTATACTAACCAAGGCTCCCCCTATATCTCAGTTGGTTTTTAATACTGAATTCATATATGAACTTTTCATAGGCTTTCGGAGAATCTCCCAAAAGCTGTAAAAAGAACAATTAGCAATAATAATATTAACCAATAATGAATTTTATTTAGAAAATAAATAATTGATTATGGCAGTTCCAACCTAATCCAACTAACAACACAGTAAAAATGGGTCCTTTAAAAGAGTTATAGGTATCTTTTAAACCCTGAGTAATACATAACTTTATAATGTGTATGTATACACATTTATTATACAAACAGGATTTGGCAGAGTTGTATTACAATCTTTTAATGATATTGTACATAACATTTACACATTTACTATATGTTTCGGCTTGCTTTCCATTTTCTTTTCCTAAATTTTAGGACTTCTTGAATAAAAAAATGAAACACGGGACGTTGTTTTTAAATCGCTTGTCATGCATATTTTTACCATGGATTATAAAGAAAAAGGTTAACAATTATTTGTACACAGAGTTCGCTGTAGATTTCCAAGGCGCGCGGGATCTATTTAGGCCTTAACAGATATAGTCCTGTCATTGTAGCTCCAAATGTGACAATTTAGTGTTATAATTATACAATTACAACTATAGCTGTGCCATTATAACAAGTTACCATTATCACAAACAATGAACAATGGATATATATTTTTAATACCATTTGTGATATAAACTAATAATATTAACTAATGATGTAAGAGTTAATTCTCAGGGTAAAGAAATAAATACCAGCTATACAAAGATAACTGGAATTAGTTGTTTAATATTTAACATAAGTAGCAATATATTTTTTAACATTTAACAGTATCAGAAAGATGGATGACATATAACATGGTGATATATTATAAATTATAATAAATAAAGCTAAAATGTTTAGTGAGTTCATGACACTATCATCTCATTGTAATTTTTACCACCATTTTCACGAATTTTGTGGTAATTACCTATCCCATATTTACAACTTTGTTACTGAGAATGTTTGTTACTGCTATTATGTCTTGGCCAGTGTTTTATCTAAAATTAGTTTGTTACAGTGTCTTATTTGTTTGTTTGTTTAGTTTGAACATGTGGAGCAAGTCTTGATAGTTGTAATGATAATGATTTACGTATTAGAAAGTACGATAATTACATAAACAAACAAGGTGGGTTGAGGATTTATAGAATAGAAAACGTGGATGAGATCATCACAGAATGAAAAGTAATTAAAGATTTATTTAGATATATATGATGATCATAAACAGAATGACATTTACCTTTTTCCCAGTAGCAGGTAACTGAGACCAAAGAATTTTTTTTCTAACACACTCCTCTATTTCATCCTCCATTGTATGAAAGTTGTAGTCCTATTATAATTAACATTTAAAGGTAAATAATGATTGACCTTGGCTATAAATGGCACCAAATATTTTGTAGGAAAAAGGAAATATAATTTTAAGAGCGATTAGATGATTGGACAACGACGACTGACACATTCATAACAATACAAAATTTATAAGCTTTAAAATTAAAATTTAAAAGCTACTACAAAATAATCCAATAAAAAAAATATCCAATCATTGTCTATGGAATTATTGCAATAAATACCTCTAATATAAATTAAATAACAGGTAACCTTTTTAAATAGCTTTATTATAGTAATTTGAAATTAAACAAATTTAATTTTAAAACAATAGTACCTACAAAAAAATATTTCGCACAGTCGTCAATTTGTCACAAAGATAAGATTTGTCAAAATTTGGCATTTGACTACATTCTTGCTACCGACAAAAATGAAAGTGAATCGATTATTTCTTTAATCGATTATGAAAATTATGAAGTTTAAAATTATTACGGCCGATTCCTTAATAAAATACTCAAAGCAAAGCCTGGAAAAATTAATGTAGCTATTACATAATTGAATTGTGCAATTTATCAATGTCAATATTATCCTCTTTCTGTCGTGGAATGGAGTTGATACGAACGAAGCCAAGCTATTTCATTTCGTGAATTCTCGTTGATCACCATATTCGTGTGACCTTCATCAGTCCGAGTAAAGAAGATGCCAAAATCTAATGAAGTACGTGGGATTTTTCAGAAATATTATTTTTTACAAAAAAGCGTCATCTTGAAACAAAAGGTTTTTTATAAAAAAATCGGTCATAAAATCGTTAAATTTTAATTAATCGAAAAAATCCTACGTACATATTGTCATTATTACTACAATCACTATCATTGTACAGTTAAAATTTGGAGTTGATCGGTAGAAAATTGAAGGTGCTAGTTGGTCACCCGTCTTGAAATATAGATTTGAGAAAAACGCTTTTCTAGTTTCAAGTTAATAAAGTAGGTATTCACTAGTGTTGCCAGATGTCCGGCTTTTGGCGGGACGTCCCGTTTTTCAGCCTCCTCAGGACGCGTCCCGCCAGCATCCTGTATGGAACGCACAAAATCCCGCTTTTTCATTTATGTAGCCAATTTGGCGTGATAGGTACTTTAAAAAAAATAAAAGAATCGGCCAGCGAAGGAGAAGTGCACGAGACGAGCGGGCGGCGGATGATGTGCGAATTGGGCGACTGTGCGAAGCGCGGGAGTTGGGGTGGGAGAGTTACAAGCGGAAAAATCAAGCTCAAAATGTGTGTTCTATAAAAAATAGTTTATATTTTAATACCTAATTTATATTTATGTAACATTAAATATTTAATTTAATATCGTTGATTCCTTACATTGCAACTTCCTTTTGAAAATAATTAATATATTTATGTTGAATTTAATAAGATAAATTTAGTAATTGTTTGTCTTGATAGTATGAATAAGTAATAGTAGTAAATCTTAAGGTTTGATTGATCTCAATAAAGTCTGTGATTTTGAATTAAAGGATTGTAACCATTGTAAGGGGCCATCCACAAATTACGTCACACGACTCATGATTTTTGGGGTCCCCCCCCCCCGTCCTTGTCACAGGTGGTCACTTTTGTGTGACCCCTCCCCCTGGTGTGACGTCACTAATTTTGCAATTTTAAATTTAGAAATTATTAAATTAAAATAACCTTATAATAATATTGATAGAGTTGGTAATATTTTAAAGGTTTTCGTTAGAGTTGAAGTTTAGTTTTAATACTTTAGATTTATACATGTGACGTCACGAAGCCCCACCCCCCCCCTTGTCACACTTTGTTGCCCCCTCCCTCCCCCTTAACGTGTGACGTAATTTATGGATGACCTCCTAATAGGATTGTTGCATTTTTTCTACGTCCCAGTCCCGCTTTTTTTCCATTTAAGTCACGATATTTGGAAAAACGGATCTGGCAACACGGATTAATTAGAAAATGTACTACTATACTTTAATTACTTATACTTTAGAAAATGTACATACAGGCCTACTATAAATTAAATTTAAAATGTACTACTATTTTCTGTTTCGTTTTTGTCCTATTTTTTTAATATCTGGGTTTAGAGTATTCTGAAGGTAAGCCGAATCAGCCACACTGACCGTAGCTAAATTAGAACAAACAATGTGTTACTAACCCTGATTACCGAAAGAAGTATTTCCCTGACATTGATAAAAAAAAATTAAAAAAAAAAAAACCTTTGATTTACACGTGTAGCACAACCTCTGTCCCATAGAGTATTATACCCTTGGGTATGTACTCTATGCTCTGTCCGATGTGAGGAGATGACTGCATGGGCGACAAGAACAAAGAACAACTTTGTTCAGCAAAATTCAACTTTAGTTTTAATCTTATGTAGAACAACTTTTTGACAAATTTTAAAAGATCTTCAGTTTCGTGCGTAGGGCGTAAACAGACGGACGACACTTTATCGACAACATAGGCAACTGCAGCCTCGCATGTCGCCACCGTCAGCACCTTGCCATTGTCTGCCGTGAGCGTGCCGCTGACTTAAGACTAGTCGACGTCAGTTATCGGCTGATTCTAGCGGTATGCGACGGCCTTTAAAAACCTTTTACAATTTGTCTAAAAGTGTATGTATACACTTCGCTATAACCTAATTTTCTTAACTGCACATCTGGAACTGTCAAAATTTCCGCAGAAAAACGTCAAATAAAAGTCAAATCTCATAAAAAGACAGCTATTTATTTCAAAGAATCGAGTGACTGTATTTGAGATTCCTACCAGTATAATACATAAGATTGACAAAAATGTATAAGAAAGAAAATGCATAAGAAAATGTAATTAACTTAAAATCTTGTGTTAACTGTGTTCTGGCAAATAAATAATTTGAATTTGAGTTATGTATAATAAACAGTTATTGGTTAGTTAAACAATTACCCGTCATAAAAATAAACAGGATTATTCAATCGATATCGATACATTATAGGCATTTTATTTGTACATCACTAGCTGCAACCATCAAAAACGGTTACATTGGGATTTAAAGGCCTAGTTAATTGTAGCTGTAGTTATCTCTTTCTATCACGGTGGTATAGTAATATTAGATGAGAGTGCCGATGCATATGAAAAGTTCAATTAATAGCTATTTCTCCAGGGTTGTTAGTTGCTCTGACATAAAATATGATTATATTATTTTGTTAATTAGAAGAACTGCAATTTCTGTCAATAGTGGAATTATTACAGTGTCCGTTTACACAAAGTGAATCTGTCCATAAGATTCAATTCTCGGTAATGGGTCTAATGGCTATTGATTATTACTCTCTTCATGTAATACAAATTCTCCTACATTGTTAACTTGAAATGAAAACAACACAGATTTTCATATTAAAAACAGCATATTTAATTCTTAGGAAGTCTCAAATAACTCTTTGAAAGCTGGATGAATTTCATTTAGCATGTCTGAAGCAGTCATACTGCGACCGTGCAATGCAAACGCTAATTTGTTACATTTTCTTGTAAATATTGATGCTGCATATGTAGCTATACTTTTAGCAAGTTGAACAGTCGTTAAAGGTTTATCTTTACATAAATCCGTATCATTTAATGTTCTCGATTTTAAAGCCCAATTATAAAATGTTCCCAAAGTACCGGATAAAATATCTCCCTGTCCACCAGATCGTCGTCCAGATCCTCCTTCTGCCACAGACCAAGTGAAACAAGAATAATGACAATGATAATAATCATCCTGACCTTTAACTAAAACAGTTACAGAATCTCCCCAAAAATCATACCAATAGCTATCATTTGTTGAAGCTTGCATTATTTTTTTAGCTTCGTGGTGATTGGGTGTTAAAATTACCCCTGGTGTAGGGTAGTCTTTTATAATTGACACATTTTTCGAAATAGCATAAAGCGCATCAGCATCTAAGACTAATGGTTTGCTTAAATCTTTGCAAGCCTGTATAATCTTATAAATTAATTTTAAAGTATCCGGTTCCCTTCCTAATCCAGGTCCTATTATGATGGTGTCTATTTTCTTCAAAAGTGAGATTACTTTAGTTAGAGACTCAATGTTCAAAAAAGGGTAAACAATAAGTTCTGGACTGTACGCCTTTATAACTGGTGCAGCATTCTCTGTTGTTATGACATACACCAGATCGGCTCCCACCTGAAATAAGAAATACTTAATGTATAGTATTTTAAACACAATATCAAGCTGTTTAACATGATACCCATAAGTAGGTATAAGAAGTACATCTGTTTGTTTTTAATTAAGCAACATTTGGCTGCGGCTACACCCTCTAAGAACTTGTTCTCGCTCGTGAAATACCTAGTCAATTAATTACATTGCCTTTGAAAAAATCTCTGTTACACTTGGCAAACACACTGTTTTTTCATTAATTGTATTTTAAGTTTTATTGTATTTGTATTGTATTGTATTTTAAGGATAAATAAATTGTGATTATGATTAATAATTAACAATGCTTAGGACCCTAGGCAAAAATTAACAAGTTGCTTTTAAATTTAATAAAGTAATAATTATAGTAAATAAAACATACCTTCAGAGCTGTAATGGCTGAAAAGTAAGGCGCTCCGGTGTATTCAATAGAGCCGCCAATAACTCCGATTTTACCGGCCTCTCCTTTTGTCTTTCCTTCTAGAGATGGAATAATGGACTTCGAAAGAAATATTAAGTCATTTTTTTCAAGATTGGACTTTAAAGACAACACTGTAGAATATTTTAAAATAAAATAAAAAATAATCAATAATTCCATTATCAGGACAAATTAACAACTTTTCTATCTACGAAGTAAAGGTTACTAAGTGACTAAGTGAGTAACATTTAATGAATGTGTTGACATAAACAATGTTATCTTATCAATATCATTTAGATTAATAACATGAGAACCCTGATGACCAGATGACAGGAATTTTCCTGACATGTCCGGAATTTTAGCCCTCTATCAGGGAAACAGGGAAAATTTGAAATTGTCAGGAATTTTTAAATAGAAAGAGAAAAATTAAGAAATAAATATTAAAATATTTATTGAGCAGTTTGTTCAAAAAAAAAATAATAATAAAAGAATCAAATCTCAACAATAAAATTAAGTTTCATTCAATCTGATCTGGTTCGTACTTTGTATTGCTGGATATTGCTTTCAGCAACTGCTGGTCTTTCATAACAATTTTATGAAACTCTTCACATGACGTGTTCTTCAGATTGAACTATGTCAACAGTAAAGCCTTAACAGAAGCTATGGACAGTCTATTTCTCTCCTTTGTCCACTAATGAATTAATGAGAACACTCGCTCTACGTTCGCATTTTGTGCTTGAATTGCAAATATAAAACAGCAAATTTTATTCAGTTCTGCCAGTCTCTCACAGCTTACGGATTTTAAAATCATTTTCCATTGTTTAACAGGCACGCACACGTAGGCTACATGCTACATAGGCGGGTAGGCGCACGAGTCAAGCTCACCCGCGAGTTTTTAAAATTAGATACTTTTGCTGCCTCCGGGTGGGTATAGGTCTACCGGAATCTCATGGCAAATGGGGAAATAAAAATTTGTTGTGTGCAATACTGGGGAAATTGGATTAAATGATCTTGATACTGTTTAATAAATCAATCGTATATTACTCTATGTGCTAATTTATTATATATCATTTAAATCATACTAATAACTTAACACCTCATTCAGAACTAGAAAACGATTCCAAGAACTCCATTTGCATTTCTTGTTCTTCATCAGATGATGAAGATAAAGAGGTATTTATTATAAATCCAGCATTTCAATTATTCTATCTTGCTCGATGAAATCGTTTTCAATTTTCTTTACGTGTTCACAACATTTTCGCCATTCCTCTGTACCAATTTGTGAGAAAGCTTCTTTTGTTAATAATTTAATGTCACATGCAGGCTATTTACATTTTTATCAGCAACTTTTTGCTTCATTATACCCCAAATCATTTCTATGGGATTCAATGTGCAATGATAAGGCTCCCAGCTTAAAACTTCGTGACCGTGCGATTTTAATACTTCATCTATCTATCTCATATAAAGGCGCAGACATGTTTTGTTTCACTACTTCAAGTAGTTGACATTTACGCCAAAGATCATCATAATGTACATCATTTGCACGAAGCCATTCTTCTATATCAGCGATACGATTGGCTTGTGTGGGCGGTTTGTTCATCCGTACGGAATGATAACTAGCATTATCCATAACAATTAGTGAAGGTCTTGTCAGATTTGGAATTAGCTTCTCTGTCACCCATTTTGTAAAATTGTCCTTATTCATATCGTGGTGATAGCAGATATACACTTGTTGGCCTGTACACCAGACAACAATTTGGTACAAAGCCATTTTCTCCACCAGCGTTTACAATGATCCACCTCGCTTCAAGTGAAATACTTTTAGATGGACCTGCAATATCTTTACTTTGCCAGCTCTTGTTCACAGAACATGAACCGTGAATGTAAGTCTCATCTAAATAAATCACATCCAATTTATTATGCTCTTCAGCTTCGCGGTTTTCCTTTATACGCTTCAAAAACTTGTATCTTTGTAGTTTTATGTCATATCTCTCCATCAAAATGGTCCTTTTTGCTTGGCATTTAACATATTCAAAACCAATCTCCTTAAGTATAAATCTGTAAAAAATAATAAAATTTATCATGTTACTCAAACGATAGCTTAGTTATTCATCATCATCATCAGTCTATATACGTCCCACTGCAGGGCACAGGCCTCCTCTTACGAGTGAGAGGGTTACTTAATATTTTTCTTACCTCAAAGATTCTCTCCCTCCGTTGAAATCAATATCTTGTTGAAGAATTTGCAACAGTTTCATTACTGTTGGAATTTCCTTCCGAACTGTATAGAATTCATTTACTTTATTCCTAATGAACTCTAAATCGAAACTGTCCAAGTTGATTTTCTTCTTCCCCCCTCTCCTCTTTTTACCAGGCGTGGAAAATACACCATCATTCGATGTGCCCTCACCTACGATTCGCCGTATAGTAGTACTGGAAACGCCTATAAAGAAGCTACAATTAAGTAAGAAAAATATAAAATAAACTAAAAGTATCAAAACAACTCAGTCCAACTTATCGGTCCAACTCTACGACGCGCTTTAAAATCAACGATTGAGTTTGATTTATGCCTTCTTCTTCCCTTATTTTACGATAAACATTGAAAACAATATTTCTCGCTTGAGATCGAAGTGGCTTTTTCGACATTTTCACAAAAACAACAAATTGTCAAGAAGATATCACAAAATCTCAGCAGCGGTTGATAAATCTCGTACTTTGATTTGACAGGTGACAATTGACATTGCCATATGAAAATCGCAATTTTTTTTTTTTATGCCATGAGATTCCGGTAGACCTTTACCTATCGTAAATATAACATTGACACAAAATATCAGGAAATTTATTTAATAGTCAGGGATTTTGCCAGGAAAACTCATTTCCGGATCTGGTAACCCTACATGAGAGTAGCAATCATTCATCGCTAGGACCAATGGCTACGCTAATGTCCAAATAAATGTATATAAAAAAGACATCTGTCAGCAGTGATAAAATAATAACAAAAGTATCTCGGTTTATCCCAGTGAATTCTTATAAAACTTTGTATTAAAAATGGATGAAACGTATGAAAGAATTAAACTTTCCTATAAAGTACACAAGTATTCGAGTTATTCCTCTAAGTGTGTGCCAGAGTAAGTAATTCAATGTACTGCTAATTGTCGCTATTCTTGACATCGCATTCTACTAAAATTCCGGCGGAAATCCTCTAAACTACGACGTTCCTATAACTTTACTACTAGTGTTAATGTGCTTGTTCTTAGCAATTCAGTTTATTATTTATTATCAAAAGCTTTATTTTCTAGTACACATCACTTGTTTAAGGGTTGACACGATATAATGGTTATAATTAATTTTGCAGGAATATATTGGTGAATAAGCCTTCTGATCACCTCTCAAGATGGTTCACAGACAATATTGCGGCCTCGCAGTTCATTACATTGAAACTGGAATCGCCTGCCATTGTACAAACAATAAAATTTGGAAAGTTTATCAAGCCTCATGTGAGTGACCTCAAGAAGTTCCAGGTGTATGGAGGTACAGATGATAACAACTTGTCTCTGTTACTAACGGCGTAAGTTCTAGCACCTTTAAATATGATTACTATAGTAAGAGTATTCTATTTCTTTATTTACATTTTTGTAAATTATTACAAAAGGTGGACTTAATGTCTTATAACATTATCTCCCGTCAACCTTTCAATTATTGTTAGCTCAGTAGTGAAGGAAAATATTATGAGTATATCCACATGCTTGGGAATTAAAATCTGATGCATGTGTGTAATAACCACCAATCTGCAGTAAGCTTTCATGGTGAAAATTGTCTTGTTTCAAGATGTTATATGCTAATATTGAAGAAGTGAGAATGTATTGTAATGTGTGTAGCAAAATCTGGCTCATGCAAACTAAAAGAAACAAACAATGAATAATACATTTTTGACATTTAATACTATAGATTTTGCCATTTGGCATGACAATAGTGAGCATTCATACCTCCCTATTAATGAACTCTTGTTTACAAGAGCGACACTCGCCAATGTTCAACTTCAACTTTCACCTAACTGGCTTCTATTGTGACAGCCACAATAATTCCGCCACGACCATGTGATTGATAGAAACACGGAGGGGTGCGCTGGTTTCGGCTTATAGATAATTTTGTAAACGAGTTGTAGTAGTAATCTAAACAGAGGGGAATATAACGATAAGAGTTAGTAAAGTTAGTAGTTTATAATATTAAATATATATGGTTATAAATATAATTGAATATGTTTAAATATACTTATCTATGCTTATAATTTAATATTGTTATTGTTTATAAATTTACATAAGATATTTACAAAAGGTGTATATACAAGGGATAGGAGGCATTTGAGATTAGTAGGGCGCGGGATATTGGGAGGAAGGACATCATAAAGGGAGTATTGTAGTTTAGGGCACGCAAAGAAGATATGATCAGGGGTTCCTTCATCTATTCCACACTCACAAAGAGAGTTATCTCTCACTCTTATTTTAGCTAAGTGAACCGGTGTACACGCATGACCCAATCTGAGACGGCAGATAGTAGAAGTGACCGATTTGCACGCATCACGACAGCGAAAGAACCATGGTTTGCAAGGAATATTGGTTGGACTTCCCCATAATATTTACCCTTAAGCCTTTTAGATAATTGCCACGATCTATTCCACAAGACCACAAGCTCAGGCGCCGCCAGGGAAACTAGATCACAGGGGAGGTTTTTGTAATGTGATAATGTACCAGATTGGATTGCATCTCTGGCACATGCATCGGCTGATTCATTACCGAGAATACCCGCATGCCCGGGGATCCATGCAAGGGCCACCTCAATGCCCAGGCTGCTGCAGGCGAAAAGAGCCTCTCTGATTTGGAGTATGACAGGTGATATAGATTTAGAATGGAAAGGGACAGACATAACAGAATGTAGACAGCTAAGGGAGTCTGAAAAAATTATAGTCTTGTTTAAACCGTGAGATTCAGTATAACGAAGGGCTTCCAATATGGCCACCGCTTCTCCGGTAAAGACTGATGTTTGAGGGGGGCATTTGAAGTTTAGTATAATACTATATCTAGGCAACCACACCGCACACCCTACATTGCTATCCGCTGTTAGTTTAGAAGCGTCAGTATACATGGTTAGCCATCCATTCCAATCTCTAGACAAAATTTCAATAAACTCCTGGTTAGCAGTTTTAGAGTGCTTGGATACACCGAAAAAAGTATTTATTTGTGGATGAAAAACTAAAGCATCATATTTTGTAGAAAATAGTGGATTTTGGTTATATTGTGCCAGAGGGAAAGAAGAGTGAATAACCTTAATATAACTCTTCAAGACACAAGGCAAGTACTCCAACGAAGGCATACCCTGAGCATTGAAAGAGTCATACATACATTGAAGGATAGGAAGGAGGGGGTGAGAAGACAATTGAATAACTTTGCAGAAGAACCTATCGCATAAGAACTGTCTTCGCAAATGCAATGGTGGGTCAGCGCATTCTAATTGGAGAGCATTTACGGGGGAAGATCTCATAGCACCGGTGATTATACGGAGACACTTTGACTGAATTTTACTAATTTTAGATAAAGCGGCTTTATTACAAGGTTCCAAAAGAAAGCAGCCATAGTCAAAATGGCTTCGTACAGTAGCATTGTAGATTAGTTTCTGAGTGTATGGGTGTGACCCCCACCAGACTCCAGCTAATGATCGCAGAACATTAACGCCTTTTTCAGCTTTTTGTGCTATGTAATTAAGGTGTGCTATTCCAGTTAGTCTGCTATCCAGAATAACGCCCAAAAATTTTACTTTGTCTTGGACTGGGATAGCTTCATTATTAACTCTTAGATCGACATAAGGAATATTACGCTTTTTAGTGAAGACTACAGCAACACACTTCGGGATTGACAAAGAGAGCCCATGATTAGATAACCATTGACTTAGGTAATTTAAAGCAGAATTCAGGCGGACAGAAGCATTGTCAGTGGACTTAGAAGAAACATATAGAGTGAGGTCATCTGCATATTGAAGAACTTGACAAAAGGGATTTACAGACTGTTCAAGGTCATAAGTGTAAAGGTTGTAAAGAAGGGGACTCAATACAGATCCTTGAGGGAGGCCATTCCAGACAAGTCTGGAGGGAAGAAAAGAGCCCTGACATTTAATGGTAATAGACCTGTTCGCTAGAAGGTTGTGTATGAAACGAGTCATCCTCACAGGCAGACTCAGCTGTTGCATCTTGTGCCTGAGTACCGGAAGAAGAACATTATCATATGCCGAGGCAATATCTAAGAACACGCCTACAATAAATTCTTTTTTTTTAAAAGCCAAACGGATTTGCGAGGAGATGATACTAAGACTGTCCATTGAGCTAAATCCTTTCCGAAAGCCAAATTGGGATTTTGCCAGAATACCTCTTTGTTCCACTAGCCATTCAAGCCTGTTCTTAACCAAATGCTCCATTATTTTAGAGAGAGCGGATGATAGTGCAATAGGTCTGTGAGCGCCAGGATCTGAGGGGTCCTTACCAGGCTTGAGAAGGGGAATAATAATTTGATTGTGCCAGGAGTCTGGAATAATGCCAAGACCATAGAAGCCATTAATGATTTCTAGGTAAAACTGTTTCGTTCTATCACTGGACCTGGTTAGAAAGGAGTATGGGATGCCATCTATACCAGGACTCGAGTCAACCAGGCCATCCAGAGCACAACGGAGCTCATCAAAAGTAAAGTCCCTATCCATGGGTTCAAAAGAGGAAAGAGGGTAGGGGGGAGAAGGAAGAGAGTCATGGTATGGAACAAAGGCGGGAGCCAATCTATCGGAGAATACATGCAGCCAAATAGAAGGGTCGTTAGATGAATTTAGATGGTCACAAGAATTCACGGAGCCTCTGTACCTTCTAATATTTTTCCAGACAAGAGAAGAAGGGGTTTTAGGTGAAAGCCTTTCGCAGAATTGAATCCAACCCCGTTTTTTCTTCTTGGAGAAAATCCTTCGCAACCGAGCGGCTGCCTGTTGGTATTTGTTGAAATTCTCCAAGGACATATTTGAGTTGTACTGTGATTCAGCATCTTTGCGCAGCTTTACTAAATTGGTACATTCCTTGTCCCACCAAGGAGGCGAAACTCTGTGACAAAGCGGTTTCTTGAGGGGGATGCAAGTTTCCCCTGCAGTATGAAGGATATCAACTAATTGGGAATAATTACGAAAGAGATTGTCCTTGTTGCAAGGAGGGATTGAGATTATTTTCTCTTCTACTGAAGAGGAAAACTTGGGCCAATCTGCTTTGGACAATCTATATTTCAATAAAGGGGATGGGTCAATAGTGATAGATGAGCTTAGTGAGTATGAAATAAGTATAGGGAAATGATCACTCCCATGAGTAGAGGGGAGAGTTCTCCAATAGAGGGTAGAAGAGAGAGACGCCGAGCACACTGAGAGGTCTACCGCCGTTCTTGTGTTCTGAGAGGGGGAAACCCTGCGGGTAGGGGAGCCATCATTAAGAATACACAATTCTATTTCATCAAACATCTCTACAAGGGCAAAGCCGAATGCATCACTATGATGGCATCCCCAAGAGATATGGTGACCGTTAAAATCACCAAGTATGATAACAGGAGGGGGGAGTGAGGAAATAACCAAAAGTAGGTCAGGGATAAGGGAGGGATCGGGGTGTGGAATATACACAGACAGGAAAGAAACGTCTGCTACACTAACTGCAACAGCGTTAAATCTCTGCCCGTGCCTTACCACCGTAAGGGGATTGAAGAATAGGTGAGGCAGCGTCTTACAAGTAAGGCGCTACCCGCATACCCGTCATCCCTGTCATCACGGAGACATGCGAATCCAGGTACCCGAAAACGGGAACCGGGCACAAACCATGTCTCCGAGATGGCAATGACGCCGGGATGATATTTGTTTATTAAGTTACATAATTCATGTTTCTTATGTCTAAGGCTCTTTATGTTCCACTGAACTATTGTCAGTGGAGCCATTGCGGACGATAGAGAAGATTTGGTTGAGTTTATTGGCAACGTTGGACGGTAGGCTATCATCATATTTGCGGATGATGTTAATGATAGCTGCTAATAAGAGGTCAATAAGGTTGTCGTTAGGAGTGATTGAGAATTGAGACTGAAGATTTTGGATTAGAGCACATCCATCAGCGGGAGGAGCTGGAGTATCTCCAATAATGGATTGATGGGCCCGTTTGTCATAGCCTGATTGACTAGGAGCCCTAAGACGACGAGGAACCGAAACAGTTTTCCTATAGGAGATGAGAGGTGAAGAGGAAGGAGCTGGGGCTGGTTGATTACCATGAGCGGAGGATGTTGTGGGAAATATTGCTCTGGATACTTCTGCAAAGGATCTGGAAACACGAGGGAAGCGCGATTCAGCTTCAAAGTATGAGATACTCTCCTGAGACATGACCACTTTGATATTTTTCTGTCTGGTCTGTTCGGGGCAATCCTTGCTAGTGGCAAAGTGATTCCCCGCACAGTACAAACAGTTAGCAGACGTTGCTTCTGTCCTACATGAATCCCCGGTATGGGGTTGTGTGCATCTAAAGCATCGGGGCTTTGAACGGCATTGTGCCTTTACATGCCCAAATCTGCAACAATCTAGACACTGTATGGTGGGGTACTGATATGCTTCTACAGGAAGAGAAGTGTAGTACGAATATATGTGCTTCGGCAAAGATTGACCTCTGAATGTCACAGCGACAGATTGTGTAGGGATCCAGTTGGCAATTCCTTCTACAATTCTCTTCCTGTTGATCCTACGCGCTTTGAGGATGATGCCACAACCAATAGGGAGTGTCACAGACTCTGCGAACTCCTCCATTGTCAGGTCAGTATCAACTCCCCTGACGAGGCCCATTCTTGTGACGTTGAAAGTGGGTATTTTAACAGAATATTTGCATATGTTTAAGATGGGACTATCTATGAATTTATTTGCAGTTTCAGCAGTGGAAAATTCTACAGAGATCCTGTTGCGCCCTACTCTCTTTACTCCATCTTTTACTATGCATTGAAATTTGTTGGTCATTAGGAACCGGCCAAACTTAATTGGTCGCAGTACCGTTCCTGCCGAAGGATCCTCCTCCTTAAGAGAGACATGGACAATATAAGGGCCTTTGTCATCTTTTTCGTAAATTCTATGCCCTTCATTCAGACTGGCATGTATGTACACCAGCGGAATAGATGCTTCAGGGACAGATCTTTTATTTGGAGTACCCTCAGATTGATCTAAGGGGCGTTTTCTCTTAGGAATACTGCTGTCTACGCATGCAATATTCGATGTGTTGGCTACCTGTGAGGCCTCTCCCACAGACGCAGAAAGCTCCATGTTTGAATCATCTATTCCTGTCGGATCAGGGGGATCGGGAGGTTTAGGATCCGGAGGCATAATTAAAAACAGTAATCACTTACTAGACAATAAATATTGTACCTATTTAACACCCACCACCACTAGGTATAACTAAAAATAATATAATCAATTTAAACTAGGTTATTAATTTAACGAAAACTTTAAAATTTGAGACTATCCCACTAACACGTGTTTCACCAAGCAGTGTTCGCAGCGGAAAAGCTCTCGCCAATGTTTTCTGCAGTGAGTGAAAATAGCTATCTCCAGGTTTGATCTCAAAGTGGCTGCTACTAGGACACACTGGTAATAAGTATTTTCACTCATTATGGGGTATTTAGGCAAGTGTAGCTATTGTAATCACAGGTACATTAGTAAGGGGTGAAAGTTGAGGCAACGACTGTTATTGCCATACTAAATGACACAGAGTATAATTATTGTCATTTACTTGTTTGCTCTAATTTAATTGAACACTAGTTTTAGCTCAAAAGCTCATTAAATAATCATTAGACAAAAAGTTATTGTCTACGTGAGGAGACACTGCGAGTCTAATCCCTTTTGTCGAAATTAAACCAGAAAGGTTGTTTGTTGTAACTGATTTTATTGGCTGGCGTAATGTTAGTGCGTCTCGGCTGACGACTTTGACTGACTGTTAGTTGACAATTTTGTGTGTAAGAAACATCTAGGTAAGCGCCCAAAAAGCGAGCTACCTATATTTGTGGCGGTAGTTTTATAATTAAATAAAAAAAATGTTGAAGCGGCGATGTGGAGCCGCGACATATTCCGCCCCGTTGAAAGACTCCGTCTTTCAACATGAAACATCTTCAGGCTTCGGGAGGGGACACAGACGTACGAATGAATGATCGCCGTACGCAGCCTCTGGTTGTATTTATGTCCGCCACTCGATGTATGCTATCAGGTCCCATGTAGAGCTTCACAACTCTTCCAAGACTCCAACATAGGGGGGTCACGTGATCCTCCTTTATCAAGACAAGATCTCCCACTTTCAGACTTGGCGACTCCTTTGTCCATTTTTGACGCTGCTGTAGCTCCGATATGTATTCTTTCTGCCATCGGACCCAAAAGTGCTGTCGTATTTGTTCCAATTTTTGATATCGCTGAAGCTTGTTTGGGTCGATATCTTGCAGTGCAGGAGATGGGAAGATTGTCAATGGTCTTCCGATAAGAAAGTGTCCTGGGGCGAGGGAAAGTAGGTCGTCAGGGTTGGAAGACATGGGACACAAGGGACGGCTGTTAAGTATTTCCTCCACTTGTGTAAATAAAGTTTGGATCTCCTCAAAGGTTAAATGGCTGTTGCCTATGACTCTGGTTATGTGGTGCTTGGCACATTTGATCCCGGATTCCCAGATGCCCCCAAAATGAATTTTATCCCTTCTTGCGCAGCAAAGTCAGAAAAGGAATGATTGTGTGCCTTCGAAAATTAACCTAATTCCTTGGCCGCCGCGACAAAATTACGACCGTTATCCGAGAATATCTCTACAGGTTTGCCGCGACGCACAATGAATCTGCGAAGTGTCATTATAAACTCTTTGGATAGACTGTTCACTGCTTCTAAGTGAACGCACTTGTAACGCATGCAAACAAATAAACATAAGTAACACTTTATTAGCTTGGAGCCACACCCTTTACGATTTAGTATGAAGAACGGACCCGCAAAGTCTAAACCGACTGATAGAAATGGAAAGTCAGGTGTGACGCGCTGTACTGGGAGATTCCCCATTTTTGGACAAAGAGTTTTGCCTTGAAAACGTCTGCACTTTACACAGCTGTGAACTGTGTTGCGAGCGAGTCGTCGACCGTTTATTGGCCATATAGTGTTCCTGACAGTGGCCAATAACAACTGTGGACCAGCATGCAACTGACGAATGTGTTCGCGTGCGAAATAAATTTTTGTTAAGTGATGAGAAGAGTCAAGAACTATGGGGTGTTTTTTCTCGTACGGAAAGTTGGAAGCGTCTATCCTGCCACCTACTCTCATTAAATTGTTCTGGTCTAAGAATGGTGACAATGATAGTAGTTTAGATTTGCTATTCAAAGGTAAGTTTTGTTTTAACATTTTGTATTCGATGGGAAATGATTGTGATTGAGTCATAGCACAAAGATGATAGAATGAATCTTGTAGTTCATCAGTAGCTAAATTACCGGAACGTTTGTTTGAAGGATTTTTTAAATTGTTAATGAATCGCTTCACATATATGCGAATGATCTTTGTAGTTTCGTGAAATTTGAATAATTTTCGAATTTTATTACAGGTTCTGCGACGACGGCTGGATTTGCTTGGATGGACTTCATTTCAGGTAAGTCATTTTCAATTTTATTTAGTTTAAGAGATGGCCATTCACTTTCATTTTTAGGAAGAAAGGCTGGGCCTTGCCACCAGAGATTCGAATTCATTAGCTGATTGGCATTTACACCTCTAGAAATTAAATCTGCTGGATTTCCTGCAGTAGGTAGGTACCGCCAAGACGAAGGATGTGTAATCTCTACGATTTCACCTACTCGGTTTGCTACGAATGTTTTTAAATTTCTAGGTGGACTGTGTATCCATGCGAGGACCACGCTGGAGTCGCACCAATAGAATATGCGTGCAGGTTTGTATTTTATGGCTTCAATTACACTCTTAGTCAACCTGGCAGAGAGAAGAGCGGCGCAGAGCTCCAACCGAGGAATCGTCGTGGGTTTTAAAGGTGAGACCTTCGATTTTGCACATAACAGTTTGACAGTGACTTCGTTATTAATGTTTGTTGATTTTATATACACACACATATATACATATATAAGCGCCCTGAGCTGCGTCGCTAAACGAATGAATTTCTATAACCGTTGGATGGTCACATAAGACGGTTCTGGGTATTTTTAAGTTTATGAGATGTGTGTTGTTAGAAAACTCATCCCAAGAATTTTTTACGTCTTGGGGAACAGGCTCATCCCAATCGATTTTTAGGAGCCATAATTTTTGTAGAATCATTTTTGGTTGGATAATGCATGGACTTAGAAGTCCCAGAGGATCGAAGATTTTGAATACATTAGACATGATAGATCGCTTTGTAACATTACGATTATCAATGGATAAAGGTTTTATGGGGAAGTGTAGATTATCTTCCTTTGGATTCCACCCTAACCCGAGAGTGCTCGTCGATTGACTCAAAATTAATTTGTCGTTTGTTGAATTGCTTTCGATGTTTTCAAAGAGACTTGGTAAGTTGCTCTTGTACTTTCGAAGAGAAAAACATGCTGACTGTAATGCGTCAGAGACAGACTTCTGTATGTATCGTAACTCGTCCTCATCGTTCGCTCCGGTTATTAAATCATCGACATAAAAGTCGTCTTTTATTATTGATTGGATTTTACTATCCTTACACTCCTCTCCAACTTGCCACAAACACCTCGTGCTTAAATAAGCCGCACTTGCTGTACCGTAAGTGAGAACATTCAGACATAAGGCTTCTATGGGGAGCGACTCTTCTTCTCTCCACAGGATCAGTTGCAAGTCTCTATCGTCGGGATGTACCTCAACCTGGCGGTACATTTTTTCGATGTCGCCAGTGAGTAGATATTTATACTGTCTTGCTCTAACCAAAATGGAAAAGAGAGAGTTTTGCACGTTCGGGCCTACCATAAGGATATCGTTGAGTGAGTACCCGGAGGAAGTAGGTGCAGAGCCATCATAGACAACCCTGGTTTTTGATGATTCGCTGCCTTCTCGGAACACAGCATGATGACATAAAAAATATCCTGGGGTCGGATTGGGGTTAGGAGACACAGATGAATGGCCTAGTTCGGCATATTCACGAATAAATTCTGTGTACTGTGATTTGAGATCAGTATTCTTACGAAAACGCTTTTCTAAATTGAGCAGGCGTTTTTTAGCCATGCCGTAGGACTCACCTAGTCAATCTGGGTTGCTTTTTAAAGGTAGCTTGACGCAAAATCTACCAGTGCTTGAACGACTGATATTGGCTAAAAAATGTTCTTCGCACATCTTCTCTTCATTACTTAAGATAGATTTTGGTGGGAGCTCTTCGAGTTCCCAGAGTTTGCTTAACATCTTATCGATGTCTGGTTGAACATTGTGTGAATAGTTGAATGATTGAAAGATAAATCGGATGCATAATTGTATGTATGTTTGTTTGTTTGGTTATTGTTGGCTGCAAAATTGGAAGTATTATTAATCGTTTCATTAAATGCACGATTATATGAATGGTTGCATTGAATATATTTAGTAGAACTTGCATGGATAGGTCCGGCTATTAGCCAGCCAAATTTCGAGTTTACTAGCTTTGGGTTCTTGGGCCTAATGACTGTTGTTCAGGACACAAGACATCCCAAAATATGTTCGCCCCAAGGAGGACATCGATCTTTGCCGGTAGGTCAAAGTTAGGATCGGCCAATCTTATATTATGAGGTAAGTTAATATTTTGTATATTTATAGATGCCTTTGGCAAATCGCCTGTTATTTCTTCAAGTACTAAGCAAGGTAAGGTTGCCTTGTATGGAGTGTTTCTTGATTGTATTTGTATGGTAGAACTTTCAACTACTTTATTGCATGAATTGTTTCCTATTCCTATGATGTTTATTGCTTCTATTTTTTGTGTATTTAACTGCAATTTCTGTTTCAGATTTTCCGTGATGAAAGATGATTGACTGCCGCAGTCTAGGAGTGCGCGCACCTTCACCGTCGTGTGTGTCAACGGGTTCGAGACTTCGATAACCGCTGTGGATAAAATAACTTCACCAGGACCTTCTTTAGAAAAGTTCACTATGGACTCCGCCGAAGTGGAAGGGATCGGAAACGAATCGGAATGAATCATTGTATTGTGTTTCTTGTTACAAACTCTGCATGGTCCTAACCGACATTCCGAAAGTTGGTGTCCCTGCCGTAAACAATTGCTACATAAATTGTATTTTTCAACATCAGCCAGCTTATCATTTATATTTTTATTTTTGAATATAGGACAATTATAAATGCGGTGTGCATCCTTGCAAATGACGCACGCTATTTTCCTTTGTGTAAGTTGACTTGTACTTGAGAAAGTTTTAATAAAGGGAGTTCTTACTGGTTTATTATTAAAATTTGTGTTTTGTTTATTAAAACTCAAAACTGATTGTTTTGTGTGTATGTATTTTGCCTATATAAACTCTGACTAGGGCGAGAGGCGCCTTGTTGCATAGCATTAAACTTGTCGTGCTTACTACGAGTCAAGGCTTCTAGAACATCAGCTCGATCAGTCAAAAACTTGTTGAACTGATGAATGTATTAAGAAGTTCTTCCCACTTCATTAAGGTGTGACTATCTAATTTCGATGACAACACAAAAATAAGTAGAATGTCCCACTTGTCTGTTGGTTGTCCTAAACTAGACAATGCGCGTAAGTTCATCGTTACATGGTCGACCAGGAATCGTAAAGAGCGTTCGGATTCACGTGTGATTGGTTGCATGTTGAACAGCCCAGTAAGATGCTGATTTATAAGCACTCGCTTGTTATCGTAGCGTTCACAAAGCAGCGAGCATGCATGCGCATAGTTCGTTGATGACACTTCGAGATTGAATATTATTCGCGCTGCGTCTCCTTCTAAATATGAGACTAAATAGTGGAATTTATGTATGTCAGATATACGGTCGTTTCTGTCCACAAGCGTTAAAAATGCACCACGAAATTGCATCCAACGAAAATAATCGCCGTTAAATTTTGAGATTTCGATTTTCGGTAATTTGAAGTTGGAACTTGAACTCTGATCATGATCGTGAGAATGATGACATGGAGATTCTGTCATAACAGACTTGCGACGGGTTTCCATCTGAATATTTGTATCCTCAATCAAAACTTTAGCCTTAGCAATGCAGGAAATAATGTCGCTTTCAATGCATTCCCTCTCGTCAATCTCAGTGTCCAAACATTGAGAATTTAAGAACTCAATCTCAGTTTGAAGAGTATCAAATTTGCCAGCCAATGATTCGAACTTGCTTAGTTTAAGAGAAAGCTCAGCCAATTCTAAGCTAGTTAATTCTGAAGATTCAACTAATGACAGGTAGTTTTTGAATTTTGTAATTTGACCTTTCACTGAACTGCGTTTTACGTTTAATTCATTTAATGCGGCACTAGATTTTATTGAGGCAGTAGTCATAATTTTAGTTAATGAATTTTACTTTGATTTATATAGAGAAAGAACTTGAATTTATGTAAATATGATCGATTCAATTTTAGTAAATCATGTATATAAAACGTAGGTACTTGTGAAAAAAAAATAATTTAAATGTTAGGCAACTAAAATTATAATACTTTCTCTGACTTAGCTGCAATCGGATAATGTCTCACTCTCCCCCTTTGGTGACAGCTTGCCGCGGGAAACCAGGTCCAGGCGGCGCCCGCCGGCCGACAGCGCGATCAGCTGATTGCTCGAAGTTAGATGTTCGAGAATCTTGAGACCGGGGCGCCCCGGGTTATGTCTGGAAATATCAGCGAATCGGGTGAAACAAAAGAAATGACTATGCTGATTAATATGGGGAGCTACTGATTAATGAATCAACTTGTATTGTTGTTTTTATGATGTATTGACGATGGGTAGAAAGGAATTTAAAATAATTGACTGAATATGTAGAATAATTTTGCACTTTGTTTATCGAGATTATCGAGATAGAAATCATTTGAAATAATCGAATGTATCGAGATTACCTTCGTGTGACTATTTGAATCCTTTGTTACACTGTGGACGCAATAACAAATAATTTTGAATGATTAATATTTGGTTGGGTATGAAGGACAAAGGAAAGACACATCTTTCTGGAAGCCCCTTTCCGTGGTCGTGGCGAAGTTTCACTCCTTGTGCTTCGCTGCCGGACCTGCTGTTGTCCAATTGTGTGATTGTATGATCCAAGATTGAATTCGACGCCGTTTGCTGGTGCTAACTTGGCGCGTCGATGATTCGCGTCCTGTCACGGTCGCCAAAAAACTTATGTCTACGCGAGGAGACACTGCGAGTCTAATCCCTTTTGTCGAAATTAAACCCGAAAGGTTGTTTGTTGTAACTGATTTTATTGGCTGGCGTAATGTTAGTGCGTCTCGGCTGACGACTTTGACTGACTGTTAGTTGACAATTTTGTGTGTAAGAAACATGTACGAGGGGCGTTCAATGTATTCTCGGTATAGGCATGAAAGAATAAGCAGAAAATTCTGAATAAAATTTATTTTTCAATGTAGTCCCCCATCACCTCAATACACTTATTTGAACGGGAAAGTAACTTTTCACTACCCTCTGAAAAATATTTTTCTTCCTTGTCTGAAAAATGTTCATTAATTGCCGCCTTCAACTCTTCATCGTCGGAAAAATGCTTACCTCGAAGATCTTTCTTAAGGTTGGGGAACAGAAAGTAATCACTAGGGGCTAGGTCCGGGCTGTAGGGTGGATGATTGATTTCTTGAAACCTGCAATCCCGCACAGGAGCCTTGGCAGCGCGCCCTTTGTGAACCGGCGCGTTGTCGTGAAGAAGCAATACACCTGCGGTCAATTTTCCGCGTCTTTTTTCTTTTATTGTCTCCTTTAAATTACGTAGGGTGTTTGCGTAAGATGCGGCAGTAATACTTTGACCTTTTTTGTGTGCTCAATCAGTAAGATTCCCTTAGAATCCCAAAACACTGTGGCCATGGGCTTTCCGGCGGATGGCGTGACTTTAAACTTCTTCGGTGGGTCTGTTCCTTTTTTATGCCACTGCATGGACTCTTGCTTGCTCTCAGGATCATAGTGACGAACCCACCTTTCATCACCGGTAACGATTCGGTCGAAAATACTATGTGGATTTTCGCCATAGAGCTCCAAAAACTCCTTGCAACACTCAACTCGCACTTGTTTCTGAAGCGCCGTGAGCATTCGCGGCACCCATCTTGCACTGACCTTTGACAGATTCAGATGCTCATGAAGGATAGTGTGAATGGTACCCACGGATAGCTTAGTCCTTTCTGCTAATGTTTTCACTCTCACACGGGCATCTTCTAGTACAAGTTTCTCAACGATTTTGACATTTTCTTCAGTAGCGGCACTAACCGGCCCACCGGCACGGGGTTTGTCTTCAATACTTTCTCTACCCTGTTTGAATTCACTAGACCACTTCTGAATAGTAGATAATGAAGGAGCAGAATCTTGGTAAACAGCCACCATTTCTTCGTGAATAACTTTTTGAGCCTTTCCTTGTTTTGTAAGGAATTTTATCACAGCGCGATGCTCGATTTTTTTCAACATTGTCGTATCAGTCATCCTAGTTGCCTTTTCGTAATGATATCACGAATACTGTTAACGACGGAATAAATGACAATGTAAAAAGCTAGGGTACTTGTATATGTATAGATAATAGTTTCGCTTATATAGTTGTTTTCTCTTTAATGTCTTATGAATAATGTCTCTTAATATCGTTATGTTTACACAATGTCTGTTTAATGACCTATATGTCCGTTTTATGATTATTTGTTGTGTAATTGATATTAAAATGATCCCTAGTGTGTCTTTTATTACCCTATTAGGATAATTGTTGGTGAATAGGGTAAGTAGGGCATGCTAGGGATAAGTTGTGGGCGCTATGGCGTTCGGGGAACAACTGAGCGCTCCGCCACCTTTTTTTTTTTTTTGTTAGGAGAGACAATCAGGAAAAATCCTGCATGGGACACCTGGTACCATCTAGTCTGGCTGGGCCAGCCTAGGTGGTACCAGGTAGTGTCGGACTCCTACGGACTAAAAAACCTGATTGCCTCAACATCGTGTATGTATAGTTCTTGTGGCCCTAGTGGCCTTTCAAGAGTCACCGGTTGCGTTGATGTAGGGCGAGCGCAGAAGGCGCTCAGCCAGGAGAAAAATGTGCGTTGCAACAGCCTAAGGGCTCCCCCGTCGGTAAACCGGCGGAAGGAACGGACCTCGGCTTAGGGCGTTGCATTGGGGGGATACCGCGGGATCGCGTGTCGGCGAGAACCTCCGCCACCTGGCGGGCGAATATAATATTTATAGTCCTGAAGCGGGGGACGGGGTTACGTAAATACGCAAACCGCGCACCCCGTCCACTCGAAACCGAACGTTATAGCGTCATGATCTTATTAGATCCATCTTAGGTTAAGTTTTATCTAATAAGTATCTTGTAAGAATATTGTAAATGTATAAATATATGTAAAATGTGTATAATATGAATAAATGATCCCCCGCGGGTAGCGGGAGGGGTACACATGTAGACAAGTAGTGGGGGAAGCCCATTTGGAATAAAAGACGGACCATTTTGGGCTTCCCGGCATTCCGATCAGCGGCACCACTCCGAACACTACTAATAGTCAAGCAAGTGACTACTACAACAAGCTAGTACCTCTGCCCCCTGCCCCGGCTCTGCTGATTATCAACACGGAAATAAGGCGTTATTATTGTTTCTACCGAACCGTAGAAAACCATCCTATATATACAGTCCACATCCCCCGGCGACCTATACGGTTGTAGGACAATACTGTCCTCGATCTGTTGAAGAGATCGCAGTCGACAAAAGTGTCCTCAACAAATACTAACGGTGACAATTAAATTAAATTTTATATTTATACCCTCAAAGAGTGTCTTTAACTAATGAGATAATTTAATTACCCTCATAATTAGTATATCACCCCGATACCGAGAATACATTGAACGCCCCTCGTAGGTAAGCGCACAAAAAGCGAGCTACCTATATTTGTGGCGGTAGTTTTATAATTAAATAAAAAAAATGTTGAAGCGGCGATGTGGAGCCGCGACAGTTGTTATGGTGAAATAATTGTATTTACAGATTGTGGTGATTTTTAAGTTGTTGTTTCTACTCTATCATCATATTATAACATTTCTAACCAATGTGGGATAATATGTCATAACTTTTTAGTGGTCTGAAGAACGACAACAACCCTGAGACATTCCGTCTGAGACATAAGACTATAGAGGGTCTCCAGTTACCAGTGCAGTACATCAAGATAGTGCCATTGCAGTCCTGGGGACCTGCACACAATTTCACCATCTGGTACATAGAGCTACATGGAAAGAACCAGCCTCAACTCATGGATACTGTTATGGACACAATTAATATGGTATATTGTTATATTTTACATTTTTGGAACCTGACAACCTGAAATAGTAGATTTTTTAAAGTTTAAACCATTTTTTATTTTAAATCGGGTCTGAACGCCTATAATAAAGGTATTTGTTTACCTTTTATTCCTACTCGACTTTCGTACAAAATGGTGACTCTGCAGTCACCTGCGCTCTACAAAGCTGCCTTTTTGAGATCTGGCACAACATTTAATGAAGACTAACTCTTAAGAACTGCAAACGATGATGGACAAGCTCTCTATCAAAAGATTGAGTCTGGACAATCGCTCTAGTCCACTGCTTCTCCATGATAATGTTCGCCCACACACTGCATGATAGTCTCAAATTTACAGGAGCTTCAACTGGAAACTGCATATTATCGAAGTATTATTATTAAATATATAATTTTCATACAAAAAAAATGTTGGAAGTTTTCCATATAAAACGTCACTTTCATAGGTTTCATTTCATTCTTTTGAATGTCTAATCTTTCAATGTCTATTCAAAATCACTGGTCCTAAAAACAAAGATATATAAACAATTCTCATTTTAAAGTTTACTTGAAGAATATTTTGCAAAAATTGCAGCTGATTATTGTATTAGGATTGAATTAACCAGCTCCCAAAACCATTGACTGACTGAAGCTGTTTATATAACTGATATTTATATAAGTTTTTTATTATATTTTCTTAGGTTTTCGCGATTACTATACATAGCAATTAAACAACTTTAACGGTTTAAATCGCGTATATTTGACATTATTTATGTTTTAATTATTTATTATGACATTATTTACATCATAAAATCCAATTTACTATGGAGTCTGAGGTCAATAAATCCTTAGCTTTCCTTGACATTTTAGTCATCAGAAATCCTGACAACTCTCTTGGTCATACTGTGTATAGGAAACCCACCCATACAGATAAATATCTCAATGGTAACTCCCATCACCATCCATGTCAGTTGGCTACCGTAGGCAAATCTTTGTTACAGCGAGCACACGGCATCTGTGACACTGACCACCTCGAGGAAGAGCTTCTGCATGTGAAACAAGTACTGCGAAGCAACAATCACAAACTCCCACGAATGCGTCACAGAAGCCGCCCCAAGCCTCCTACAGTTGAGCGACAACCTGCCATCTTACCATACATCAAGGGCATCACTGACAAAATTGGCAATATCTTAAGACGAGCTTCAATTAAAACTTACTTCAAGCCGCACAAGAAGATTAGCCAATTTTTAAGACCGGTTAAGAGCAATATCCCCCTACAAGATGCAGGTGTTTACAAGCTTGATTGTGAATGCGGGTTATCATACATTGGGCAAACAAAGAGGAGCATCGGTATCCGGATAAAAGAACACATAGCTGACATGAAGAACAGACGCTCGACCAAGTCTGCAGTTTGTGAACATGCTCTGGACAAACCCAACCATTACATTCGATTTGATAATCCACAAATTCTCGCTAGAGAGACCCGATTCATGCCAAGAATGTTACGCGAGGCTATTGAAATCAAGAAACACCCAAATTTCAATAGAGAAGATGGTTGGCAAGTACCACCGGCTTGGGATCCAGTCATTAAATTAATTAAATCCCAAGGCCAACGCAATACTGCAAGACCTCTGGACACCGTGAGTGAATACTGCGTGCATAGGGAATGTTATGATTAAAAAATCCAGACGGTAGTTCAAAAAATTTCAGACGGTAGTCCAAATAATTTCTTAAAAACTCAAGTGACAAATAAAATCAATTAGTCACCCCGTGACCACGTCCACTGCAAAATGTCCGAAACGTCGGGACATAAATAATGTCAAATATACGCGATTTAAACCGTTAAAGTTGTTTAATTGCTAAGTTTTTTATTTTTGGAAAAGCTGTGATAGCATGACACATAAAGCTTAACTTGTAACATATGAACACTAACAGCCAATTTACGTAGTAATGTGTCAAGGAAACAATAAATTTAAGAGCTTGAGATGCACCAAATATTCAGTAATTATTTGGTATTCCGCATGTTTAGCATAATTTTAAATTTTAACCTTAGGCTGAAATGTTCAGTTGATACCATTAGCCTTATACTATTCTAGATAAAAATGTGCTACTGACTAGGTCTGGCACCTGCTGACTCCATGTACTTCAAAATAAATGTAGTTAAATAAATTTATGTTTAAAGTAGTTAAAAGTAAAGGATGTCCCAGATTGAGTGCCGAATTTAATATAGAAAAAAAATAAAATTATTGTGTCTCCACTGCGTGACATGTGGCACCGTCCTGTTGGAACCACAGTTGATTGAGGTCCATATCATCCAATTGGTGCCAAAAAATCTCCTGTAGCATGTTCCGATACCTCTCTATGCCTACCTAAATACTGATACCTAAAAAAATGGCCCTATTATTCCGCCGAACCAAAAGCTGCACCAAACTGGAACTCTTTGAGGATGCATCCGTTCTTCATGAATCTCATGAGGATTCCCCAAGCTCCAAATATTGCTTATTGACGTATCCGTCAAGATAGAAATGGGCCTTATCATTAAAGATGATTTTTTCGCCAAAATGATGGTCCAGTTCATACTGTTCTAAAATTCATACTGCGTTGCTGTTTCGTGTAGCGTTCCATGTTGACTAATTGCAACTGTCATATGTGACATCTATAAACAAACCAGAGTTGCCAATCGCCAAACAAAAAATGGCATGAAATTTAAATCCGGCGCCCAATCTCTCTTGAGTGTGTGTGGATTGTTTAAAAATGAGTGGTTGGTAGTATGAACATATACATTTTTATTCCTAGTGTGCTTTAATATAAATAGATTATATTTAGTACTAATTCTTTTAATAATAATAACAGCGTAAAGAAGAGGAAGCTGTAAGATTGTTACTGAAGCATTTACGGCGGCGTCGATACAAGGACGCTTTCGAGGCGCTATCAAGAGAGAGTGGGGTGCAACTAGAGGGCGCTTTACAGGCGCGATTGTGGAACGCGCTCGTCGAAGCGGGGGATTACAAGCAGGCCGAGAGGATCCTGGACGAGTGTCATGCAGGTGAGGAAAAGTTTGAAGCATATAAAAGGCAATTTAATACCTATATATGAACATCTAAATCTAAAGTCTACCACAACCATAACTCATAACTTGAAGTCTCCAGTCAATCCAATCAATGCTGCATTCAAAATGAGATGTTGTTTGGACCTTAAAAACCAGTAGGGTTTTGAATAGATTTGTTGTTTGTAAGATTTAAACCTAGTGTAATTTATGATAAAAAATATAAAGTCCTATCCCTCATCTGACATTTTTTAATCACTTGCAGAAGGCGAATTTGACTGGTACATGTCATGGCTGCCTTATTCACCGTCGTGGAGACTGATGTCGCCATGTTCGGCTGGTGTGGAAGAGAAGCTGCAAGCGAACGAAGGCGGGGCGTTGTGTGTGAGTTCGCGACAATACGACACCTGCGACCGCGACCTGCGACCCGACAGCGCCGTGAGTGGCATCATCTTCATTATTAAATTACAATTTATCACACGGCAAACACCTGTGGATCCAGCCATATATTACTATCGACATGTATTAACGTTGTGGATATCGGGCAACTATCCAGTATCCGACGCTTTTTTTACTATCCAGGGGGATACCGGATTCGCAGCTTGTATTTAGTTGAAACCAGTTACTTAAAATACAAGGGTGTAGACAGTGGATATAAGGAACATTTTTTAATATAATTAGTGAAAAAATTGTTTTTCTTATTAACTAAAGGCTTTTTCATAAACATTTCTAGCCTCAGAAAATAGATTCTCAGTATACACTGGTACATGGCGAGGATAACATATTTTTGTTAGAATGTAATATTAGCAATTAAACAACTTTGAACGGTTTAAATCGCGTATATTTGACATTATTTTTATCCCGACGTTTCGAACACTTTGCAGTGGACGTGGTCACGGGGTGACTGAAATCGTCACGTGGTGAAACGTCCACTGCAAAGTGTTCGAAACGTCGGGATAAAAATAAATGTCAAATATACGCGATTTAAACCGTTCAAAGTTGTTTAATTGCTATGTATAGTAATCGCGAAAACCTAAGAAAATAGAATGTAATATTGTTTTGAATTAATTCCCCACTATTTGTAAATATCATAGTCGCGAGTAATCCCAACCATCGTTTCTAAAGACGTGATCGTTGATTGACGAATCCGCCGAATATCCACTTATCTTGTCTGGCTATATCACATTCGCCAGATATCCAATATTGTTATATTACGTACTGCTGGCGGTACATTCAATATAATCTTTGTTCCATTCCTGTAATGGCTCATTTACGAAAGTAGAGTTTCTCGAACGATTCGGGCGAGAATATTTTATATGACCAAATTACATACAATTCTCGCCTATAACTGTTCACATGAAAAAAAGTTCGTCTATAAAAACTCGATGATAGCAGGGATAACAGTAATCAGATGATGATAACAGTTGCTTATACTGGCTTTTGACCGATGTTTGTGAAAGTCGTGTTCAAGAAACTCTCCTAGTAAATGAGCTATAACAAAATCGCGTTGATTATATAGGAGGTGCAAATAATCGGTGACGACGTGCTCGACCGCGAGATAATGTGTGAAGGAAGCACGTGCTGTAACAAGCCAGGGCCACGTGGCGGACACCAGCTCGTCGTCGATTCCACTACAGGTGAGCATTATTACCTTGATCTCACCAGCAATATGCACGATAAGAGCAGTGATAAACCAGAGTCTGTTGTCGTTCTTTTCAACTATCTACTACTAACGACTTTCTTGAAGTCTATCTAGCGGGTCACTAAGATACAGTATAACTTTTTAAAGTTTCGCGTTTCGTACACATTTTATATTGTAAATCGGGTCTGAACGCGTAAAATTAAAGGCTTTTGTTTACCTTTTATTTCTAGTCTACGTGCCAAAGTAGCGATGGGTAACTCCGGATTCAATGAATCAAAAGATCCGAAACCGCTATGGGAGCCGAAACTTAATGATTTCGGCTAACTGTTATCGATTCCGAGTAGTTACTTATTCCTTTCATTTTTGGATTGCTGAGTTACATGAACGAACATGATGCAAAGCGAATCAGTCGCTCTCAGGCGAAGTAGGTGAATCAAAGGAGTCAAGGAATCGTTAAAAGGAGTCGGATCCGGGAGCGGAGCCGGATTAAGTGAGCTGAAACACTCCGTGGTGTCGTGAATACCCACGACTATGCCAAAGGCACGGGGTACACCGTCCGTGGTCGCGAGTTGACTGAAGCTTACAATGATTCCGTCGAACTATTATTTCCATCTCTGTCTTGTAGAATTTGTATATGTCTTGGGCAAAAAAAAAGTTCATAGCTCATCATTTCTCGTTCTTGGTCGGACCGCGGCCTTACTATGTCTGTTTTTATATATATCTCATTGAGCTCATGCTTTTGTTAACAGGCACACTATACCTGTTTGGCGGTTGGAACGGTACGACAGACTTGGACGACTTGTGGTCATTCGACACGGATGCAGAGCGGTGGTCGCTTCTGTGCGCGCACAGCTCGACCGTGGGCGGCCCCTCGCCGCGCTCCTGCCACAAGATGGTATTCGACCCGGTGCACAGGAAGCTTTACACGCTCGGCAGATACCTGGATAGTGCGCAGCGGATACCCAGCAATATGAACGTGAGTATTTGGGGTCGAAATGGATTATTTGATAATTTCACCAAATGAATCATAAATGAATCATTTCAGAGATATTAGCTTTGTTCGCGGTAAGGATTCAGAACTAATTCGGAACTAGTACTGAACTAATTTGGAATCGTAGTAGAGCGCATGCGCGGTTATAAACCGATTCGTGATTTTTATTTCCCCGAACGATTTCGGAACCAAACTGCGTACGATCTACTGTCATCGGCAGTGTTACCAACTCTCAAAAATATTTATCCCTAAAGCTTAAGTCAAAAACCCCCAAAATCGCCCCAATTACTTAGAAATCCCCCTAAAAAAATATATAATAAAAGAAAAAATATAAATTACAAAAATGCAATGAAATTTCTTTACCTTTTAAATCTGGATCTGTTTCCCAAATCTACGTGTACTTCTGACTGTACATTTTTTTTATTTTTAGTTTCTTTAGGCATCATTAACAAATTGCTTGTCGGCACAGCAGTACAACAACAAAATCGAATTAAACAAGTAAACAATAATCAACGTACATATGTATTTCCAGTAAGCATAGGCACATAAACCACCAGTCACCACAGAGTAGTTGTAATATATTTGTACTAGATGTCGTTAAGTCGCTAGGTCAACAAATACATATGATTAGCTATTATAGTTTGGATTGTCCCAGGGCCTATACTTTCACATAATATATGAAAAATATATATTCAAAAAAATATATGAAGAGTCAAAAAATCCCTAAAAAATACCCCTAAAAATATTAAAACCCCTAAAAAAAACCCATCCCACTTATTTACCCCCTAAATTTGGGGGGAAAACTCCTAAGTTGGCAAGTATTTAAGTGGACCCACCAAAACACATTACTCTTATTAGAGTATTATATAAACTTATTTATATAAACAACAAACAAAACTAACCATATTTTATTTAACCCTTAATAAATTAATAAAATTTATATTTTATTTAACTATTTAACCAGTTTATTAGTTTCTAACCAACTGAATATAGCCGCAGCATGTATGTCAAATGTCGTTAGGTAAAAACTGCGCATGTCTGGAACTACGATTCTTGCCAAAGTTATAGAACTGATAGAACTGATTCTGAACCGATCCTGAACCG
Source organism: Sesia apiformis (assembly GCA_914767545.1). Taxonomy (NCBI): domain Eukaryota; kingdom Metazoa; phylum Arthropoda; class Insecta; order Lepidoptera; family Sesiidae; genus Sesia; species Sesia apiformis. Next base: position 4,694,880 of record OU611964.1, read on the forward strand.
AGTTCGACGGTTCCGCGAACACAGAACTGTAACTAGAAATTCTGAATTGTGTGTTCCGCGAACGGCATTATTTGAACTGCGCATGCGTATAGTTCCGAATCAGTTCTGAATCCTTACCGCGAACGAAGCTATTGACAGAAAAAACCGATTGGATCCTAAATTTATTTTCTGTTTTTTCTTGATTCTCAGGTTTTTCTAAGATGTTATTTAGAAATTTATGAATTTTTCTATTTATATTGATTGATAGATTTGAAAATATGCTTTGAAATTTATGCCTAATTAGTCAATTGAATTCTAAATGCTTTGCGCTGTCATAGTTATTTATCTGAATAGGAATTGAATAGTGACATTTGTAGTCATCGTGTTTTTGCACATCTATTGAGGCAGAACAATGAGAATAATAAATAATGCTAGTATAGAAGGGAATCTCCTTTGTGCTTGTCCCAAAAGCCGCGAAGTAAACACCCACTTCCCCCCTCAGTCCGTAACGTCCCCCTGTCGCCCACGGATGCCTTGAGGGCGCTGTCACTTTTTTAATAATTTATATCCGTATACCTATTAGGTTACAGATACGTTACGAAAACATTAGCCGTCGACTAATCCGGAAACACCTGATCCCTTCATCCACATCTATGTAATAAAGTATCTCGAAATAAAGTATGCAATTAAAAGTAAGTATGTTAATTCATTGACGTGGATGACGCGTAATGTATCTGTACTTATTAAAATAAAAATAATTATAATTAAATAGTTATTAAAACGTTTAATTAATTATATAGAACATTAATTCATTTTTTTATCAATAGTTTTATAAAAAAACAAGGTGACAATGTATCAAATCGAGCGCGTGGCGTCAGACGGTACGACGCGGCCGTGACTCACGACGGCATATGACACAATGCGAAACTGTAGACTATTATCGCGACCTTGAATGTGTTTATTATTCGGAAGAGCGTAATGGCGATTATTTAAGACTACATTTGTTGCCTATGTCTTTGCAAAATAAATTGAATTGAAAAAAAGCACGTACTTCAAGTACTTGTTCTAATTGCCAACTTTCAAATCGAATTTTCGCAAAATCACGATGTCGTCAGATAATCGCGGTTACCAAGGTACACACTCTAGTTACACTCTAGTGGAATTACTCTAGTGTAATACATTCTAGTGGAATTATTTTGTAGAATCATACATTACTTTGTAAAATAAGTTCATCGTAAAATGCAATAAGTCACATTTGACGTACGACGCGCTCGACCGATTGTACTTATCAGGTCTGCTTAGCAGCATGTGTAGCTAGCTGTTCATAAGCCTTTTACTGGCTACCAATGCAACTTTACCAATTAGACATTCGTCGCTTAAACAGCCATCGTTGACCGTCAGTCAAGCATTAAATCCAGCCTTAGAGCCGGTGCAGACCTGGCGAAGCGTAGCGCAGCGCGGTTTTCATTAACAAACAACAATGAACATTGTCGAATTTGAAATAAGATCATAAATTCACCAACCTACCTACTGGTCTTCGAGCACGTTAAAGCGGACATAGGTGCAGCGCTAATGCGATTCGCCTGGCGTGCGCGGCAACTAGGAGAGTGTGCGAGCACGCTCTGCACTTCGCTTCGCCAGGTCTGCGCCGACCCTTAAGGTTATTTATTTATTTTTATTTAATTTGATATCTCAGATTACAAGATCCAAATGTGTTAATAAAGTTATCTAATGGACTAAGTGTTAGTAGATATAACTTGCAAACTAATGAGACATGAGTAACGGGTATTCATCAGGCAGGCCTGATTATCGGACAATCTTATTTATCCGCTATAGTGCTTAGAATGCTGTTGGTGCTACATTTAGTTCTGTTTAATAAAGAAGCTGTTTTCTTACGCACAATTGCGTAAAATCCATCTGTTCGCGTTTCTGCGAACACATTGGATGCGCTGCGGAAACGGGGCCGCCCCAACAGCATTCTGAACGCATTATTATATTGAACACGCAGATTATTGTAGGACCGCTGCGTATAGTTGACTCATAGGGCGCTCGAGGAGAAAGAAGGATTGACATATTTAAATGAGGTTATTTAACTGTGTTGTACAGAGCGACCTATACTCGTACTCGGTTGAGTGCAACACGTGGTCGCTGATAATGAGTGACACGGCTGGTGTGGGCGGGCCGCGGCTCGTGTTCGACCACCAGATGTGTATGGACCACCGCGCCCAGGTGATATACGTGTTCGGCGGGCGTGTGCTGCCGCATAACACGTGAGTGCACACGCAAAATGACAAGCGTTTACTAGTTAATATTTAATGATTTTTTTTTAATATCAATAAGAATCAATTAATTTTGGGACTTTTGGCGAGAACTCGAGAAGTGAAGGGTTCGAATTATCCAGATAATTATTCTTATTGATAATTATCGAATAAATAGCTAGCAACCGATCTTTACTGAGATCATCTTTTCTATCATCTTGCACACTAGCTTAGGCAAATGTCAATCTATACTTATATTATAATAAACAAACATCTGTTTTTTGGTTTGTACGAGGTAATCTTAGAAACTGCCCAACCGATTTTAAAAAATATTTCCCTATTCGATAGCTATTATCTTATTAACATAGGCTATATTATAATATCCCGAGAAACTCTATATATTTTCCAAGGGGAACACTGCGGCCAGCGCTGCGGCACTTTAGCTAGTTTATTAATAAAACGTACACATTCAAAAATTCCAGTATACGCATTTGTTTTAATGCATCAAATGTGAATGAGAGATTGATTAGTGGCGAATGAAATATTTACGACTTAAATTATTAGATAATTAACGAAAAACGAAAACATTCAGATAATTATTGAACAATTATCGTTTGGAACGCTGGTTTGTTTGTTATCAACGTGCAGTCAGCTAATGGTTGTGCATGTTTGTGTGTGTGTAGCGAGGAGGCGGTGAGCCCGCAGTACTCGGGGCTGTACGCGTACTACGTGCCGACGAACACGTGGCAGCTGCTGCTACCGGACAAGCACGAGCTGGCCGCCCCGCAGCCGCGCGTCTCACACTCCATGCTCTTCCACCCGGTCAGTATACATGGTTACACTACTTAGCGATATGACGGATTTAGAACAAATAGATAGCAGTTTGCTCTGAACGTAATATTCTAGTGCTCAATCCTCAGAAAAGTAAATACACGATTATTGGTTCTAAGGTTCAAATATCTAAAGTTACCTCCTTGAATTCAATAATTTACTTATGAAATCAATCTATGGAATGTCTGTCTACAGGTAAAAACTTGGAGATTGTAATGTATAATGGTTTATGATTCCAACAGTATATTATAAATTTCGCGAGACTGCTTTAACCACAGAACATTATAAGACTAATAGAAATGCAAAGTGGGCGCTCCCGCGTAAACACAAGTAAGCCATGGCAAACTTACTTCGCTGTCATACGTCGTTAGTTGTCAGATTGACGTCGCTCTCTGCCCACGTTTTGTGGTTTTCGTATTTGGGATACTTAAACTGATAAAATGCCTCCCTGTGCCGTGCTGGAGTGTACAAAATAATAGCATAAGCCAAAATTTGTCCACAGGTGGGATTACATATCATCGGTAAGTTACATTTTAACTGATAATACTTAAAAATGAAACTACAGTTTAATAAACGTAAATAAGAAGAGACAAGGAAAATCGACTGTATCACACACAGCATAAAGTTGAATTTCCTTGTTGTCGAAGGGCTTTGAAACGATTGTATTTCTAGTGCTCAGTATGCTACTAGTTTAGTATTGTACTATAATTATTTTTGTCGTATATCGATACTTTGGCTTGTATATTGACAATTATAATTGACTACTATAAAAATATAATTACACTACACTTTTTATGTTTCAGTTTTCCAAGTAATCCGATTGTTAAATGAAAATGGATGAAGGCAACGGGATGACAGAACTGGTTGGCAGAATACTACCCACTTTCAAAATGATGAATTCATCATAAAAAAAGTGGCAATAAATATTTAACCGATGGTGCAGTACCGACTAGAAACATATTGATATTTTATATTCATGATCGTGTAAGTGTTTCAAGCAATAATAATAAAAAGTAAGTGCATACTGAAACCAATTTTATTCATTTATACTATTCATATGATTTTAGTTAAGCGATTCTTCAATGACATCAACTTCAAATGTAAAACGCAATACTAAACAGGATGGTGGAAACAAGTTACCTGAAGTAACAAAGAAAGTAAATGTAATAAGTCATAAGAATCAAATATTTCCTATATGATAGTTATAAATAAATCGTAGATAGATACTTGCTTCAATTACTGGAAGTAAATTACTGATTAATGCTTAAATTGTACAACTTGGTATTTCAGGGAGATGCCACACTGACTAATTCGGCGTCACCAACGACTTCAAATTAATCCACGCCAAGAAAAAGAAAACTTAAAAAATAATTTCTAATGAAGAAAGTGTTATTAAAAGACAAAGATTGCAAATAAAAAGAATTCAAGCTCAAAAGCTTTTTTGAAATAAGTTTTATTATAATTTATTCACAGCGTTGTATTGAATAGCATTGTATTTAGCATACTGATATAAAATACTATACTTTTATTATCCCTATCAAATATATCGATAATATGACGAACCATGAATGTTTCACCCCTAACTTCAGCAGTAACAATGAAAGAACGTTATAAGTATTGACAAACAAATATCAAACATATTTTTATGGGTATAAGGTTATAATTTGAATTGAATAACATTGAGTGACATCTAGCGTCGAATAGCAGAACTTACGAGTACATTATTCTTGTTTTGAATTCAAGGATAAATTGTAGTATAAAATGCTTAAACGTAAGGCAGTATCAACTCAATAGTCTTATAAAGACAGTTCAGTTTCAATCCGACTATAATTTATCTTATATCCTTTTTCAATCCACGAATTATGACAAAGTTTTCGTAGTATTGCAATAAATATACAGTAATCCCCCCTATAACACGGTAGAAAACGTGTTGTGGGAGTATTCCCGTATAACGCGTTTTTACGATCCCGTATAACGCGTTACGTATAAATTATTCTCGTTTAACTTTTCTCGCTAAAGGGGGTTTAAATCGAATATTAAGAAAAAACTATATTATGAACGAAATATGTACGTTTTATTAAAATCAAATTAAACTAAGAACGTTTTAAATAAAAAACTTATGCATATGAACTAAAAAAACAGTTACTTTCAAATAAATTACACTATCATTATAAATTTCACAGTACATACAGAAATATAATGTGGGAAATCCCCGCGTTATATGGGGGAATGCCCGTGTTATACGGGGGATTGAAATCGCGTAATATGAAAATGCGTTATAAGAGTACCATGTTATAGGGGGGATTACTGTATTATTGTATTCACAACTGTGTGAGTTTGGCGACGTCGGTTCTCTTAGCATTAGGGTATGATACCATTTCTATAGTCTTATTATGTTCTGTGCCTTTAACAGATTAAAAGTTTTATATAAAATTCGTAATTATATAAATACCGATATACTAATCCAGTTATGCAATTCTTTGATCTTATCTAAATTTAGTTACGGATGAGGTATATGGACATTGTCTGCTGTCCAGATCGATGCGTATTGTACAACGTGTGCAAAATGCATTGTTTTAATGTCCCACCCAGTTCCCATACAATGCAAATGTTGAAGCTTTTGTGATACCTTTGTGAATAATGCAAAAATGTTGAAGAGTCAGGTGAAAGGAAAACTACACCTAGCAGGTTTGATTTTTAATATAGTTAAGAATCAGTTCCCTAAGTATCTCTGTCAAATTAATGTGGGCGTAAAAAAAATCTTATCCTATTTATAGTCAACAATTACGTACTTTACATATCTGCATTCAAAACTGCGGGCTTCAGAAGGCTCCAAAATTTGGAAATTTGAACTCATCCATATGTGTTAGTCGAAGATATCTTTTATATCCAAACTAAAAGCCTATATATTCAATAAACAACAGAGTATGACGTGGAATCCTCATTCCAGTTCTTATTTTAGTTAAAAAAATATTATATACAGTAATTAGTCTTCTATTACTTATACCGCAGTTTGTTTGATCCAATCTTCGAGAACCGATACATTACTTTATGTTATAAATAATTAGATTGTTGGCCGAAGGCGTCCTTGACGTACAAACACAGTCTCGGGCTGAAAATCAGCGGCTACAACATTTTGCTGTCAGGCACCTTTTTTCGTTATAACTGCACTATACCTATTTAGTTTTAGATTATGTTAATAATTATAAGCTATTCTCATCGTGCTATGTATTGTGTTTTGGAAACGAAATAAACTATATTCTGTTCTATTGTTAAATGATCTGACTGAACATAATGACAGGTTGTTAAGTGAAGATCCGGTATTGGTTTAGGCTTCAGGTGACTACAAGTTACAAATAAGACGCTCTTCAAAAGAGAATATAGTTGATTAGCCGAATGTCTCAGTCTCATTTACCATAACTGTAACCAGACCTTTATTGTTCACTGCTGGACAAGAGCCTCCTTATGCACATTGTCCTGTGTATGAGGGCTGCCTTACATAAATCGACAAAATATCAAGTAATCAATCTTGTTTTTTGTTATCGCAACTTTTATTACAACGAGATAAAGTGTTTCAGACAAAGAATTGTTGCGTACAAAGTTTATTAACAGCGCAATTCTAAAGGTTGTAGAGTGAATTATCATCCTAGGTTTTTTCAACGAGCTACAATGGTAAGGAACAAATCAATCAAGAGAGTGAACAGGATTCTGTAAGCTTGGCACCACACTTACATGGTTAATATGCCACCGTAATCACTGACTGTTATATGAGACGTCGGAATGTTTCTAATTCTCCGTACGTTTAAAATATATATATACAATATATATATAAATATAAAGACGCAGGCAAAATCTTCATCAGAATTATTATTTATAATAACGAGCGCGGTTATGTGGGCAAAGAGTAAATAATAAATAAGATGACATTATCATTTTAAGCACTTGTTCAACACTGAACAATAAAATGGCCACTTGGAGAGTCTAATTAATTGTCGTTCCTAACGTTATCGAAGTCGTCTTGATCGCGGTCCGCGCGAGACCGTTTCACGGCAAAATAGTCCCATAGTCAACATGGGCGCCGCACAACAACAGAAAATACTTTTTAACGAATAAAGATGGCAACCGAGCATACAGCCTACCTGTTGGTAAGTGGATACTGTCGCCCATGGTCACACGCGATACATGCCAACAGCAATCCAGAACGACAAACACTGGCACGCCCTCGGATGCGCGTCAATCTCTGTTGGTGTAGGAATAGATTTCGAGAAAGAGTGAGAAAATGGGAAGGGATAGGATGAGATGAGAATAGATTTTCATTTTCAATAGTTGTGATCTCTGCAATAGGTGGATTTTTTGTAATTTGCCTAAAACACGTGTAACTGTGTGTGTGTTACAGTTGCAGGGCCGTCTGTATATATTCGCGGGTCAGCGCAACAAGGAGCACATGGTGGACGTGTGGTGGTGGGAGCCGGGCGCGGGGCGCGGCGCCGCGCTGTGCGCCGCCGCCGCGCTGCCGCCGCCCATCGCCGGGTTCACGCAGCGCGCCACCATCGACCCCGACACCGACGAGATGTTCGTGCTCTCGGTACGTGCACACCGACGGCACTCGATACCGACGGCACTCGACGCCGACGAGATATATAAGTTATCGTTACAATGACACACAATACAAACTTGACACTCACTCTACTCGACACCGACGAGGTGTATGTGCTCTCGGTACGTGAACACTGTGACACCAACGACACCCGATACTGATCTCAATACAAACTTATTGTACGTGCTCTCAGTACATGCATACTGCGCCACCGACAACTCCTAACATAGACTCGACAGTCGATACCGACGAGATGTTCGTGCCTCGGTACGTGCATACTGCGTCACTAACGGCACCCGACACACCTATCCCACCCTATCCTGTCCTATCCCTCCCCATTTTTCCAATCCTTTTTCAAAATCCACTCATAAATATCCAAAGCCACCGCATCTTGGGGCATGCCAACGTTTATCATTCTCAACTGATGTTGGCATGTATCAGAGCATCTCCATGGGCGTATCCACTAACCATCGATTGCCGCCTTCTTTCTATAAAAAAATCGACATTGAAGCTTGATTGACTTAATTAGCAAAGTTCAATGACTGAAGTAGATAGATACACGGCAACTTGAAAAAAATTTAAACCCTCCTTGCAAATGTCAAAATATTATTTGACATTTATTAATTTCTGTATTTTCTCGAACCAAACACAAATATAACGGAATATAACGCAAAATGCTACATACTCTTATGGCTCATTTACACAAGGAGAGAACACGAGTTTCTCTAACATCGGTCAAAAGCTAGTATAAATAACTTATCATCATCTAATCACTGTTATCCCTGTTATCATCGATTTTTATCATCATGTGAATAATTGTAGAAGAGAATTGTATGTAGTTTGGTTGCGTATGAGAATCGTATACAATATTCTCACCCGAGCCGTTCGAGAAACTTCTTGTGTAAACGGACCTTTATGCTAATAATAAGTATTCCTCTCTTTCCTCAGGGCATGAGCAAGGAGAAGGACAAACGCGTGTACAACACGCTGTGGGTGTTCTCGCTACGTCACCTGACGTGGACGTGCGTTTACCGGAACGATAGCGTCGCACCCACAGAGCCGCGACCCAGGTTCGCCCACCAGCTTGTCTACGACCCAGTCAAGAAGGTAACGTGCAACTTTTCACCAAACTGATTAATCACCAAAGATATTACATAAATAAATAAGTAAATTCTTTATTTGCCACACTATAAATTTCTGAAAAGAAAGCAGTGGTATACAGAGTTAATTAAATTTAAAATATATTTTTTAAACTATTTAAAATAAATGTTGAGGGGACAGTGCACGCTGCAATCCAACAGCCGCTGGGTGCGCTCGACTGGCCACGTTACCCCTCACAGAAGACTACCTTGAAATGTACTGCATTTCCCACTTTATCTTATTTCCCCAATGTACGTACGTATTTCGGTAGTGAGTGAAATGTGCCAGAGCCCATTCCCATCCTATCCCTCCCCATTTTTCCAACCCTTTCTCCAAATCTATTCCTAATCTGCAGGGGGCTTACGGGTTACGGGGCTTACTTTTTGTGCCGACACCTACAGAAACCTGTTCACAGCTCTTTTGAAGATCAACTTTTTACATCCCCATATGTAGCGTAACGGAAATACCTCAGCTGGCAGTTCATTCCACAACTTTCGGGTTTGCGGTATATAGTGTCTCTTCGACCGCACAATACGCAGCGACTCTGTGCCAAGGAAGTGCGGATGAACCGCACGACGATGACGAACGGTGCGACGGTAGAAACCCGAAGTTGGCATCAAATTGGACAGCTCTTCAGAACATTTGCGCAACATTCGGAGAAAACGCAGAGAGATGCAATATATCTACGGATGCTGAGCGATTCTAAACCACCTCTAATTTTCGCTAGTGCAAGTTTCCATAATAAATGGTGCACATGATAATATCATTTCTCATACCCTTTTTTATCTTTTTGAATTAATACCAAGGGAATTAAAACGAAAATAATACAATTTCTAGTGAAATATTGTATTTAATTTCGAGCAGAGTACAGTACCAAATTATTAGTTTGAGTAAGTAAAGTAAATTATTGGGATTCAGTCAACGGTTTTAATAGTTATTGGAAAAGGGGCCTGTGACCGAAAAAAGTTTGGGAACCCCTGGTTTAAGGTGACGTACTGTTTATGATATAGCGACACAAACTGACCTGGTGGCCAAAACTAGAACTAACGTCCCCATTTTGAAATGTCAGCCACTGCATATTAGTTTTTATTTTTACTATTTGCACTTATTTTTTTAGCAGTGCAAACCATTGGCAAATTAAATGCTGAAATGCTTCAGTTGATAGCACGGGCCTTTGATAAAATAACAGTAGATGAATGGCAAAAGTATTGTGATCATGTCAAAAATATATTGAATATGAATACAGAGAAAAAATGTCTATTTATCCATCGTCAATTTAGGGACTGATAGTGAAAGCGAAAGTGGCGACTCTGACGATGAAATGAATGAGTTCGACGGTCCTGGCAGTACAGGAATTCCTGTCCGTCCTCTAAGCAGCATATATTATTTCTTAGACGAACATAATTATTGTAAAAGAATATAATTAATTAGGAGAGGACACGGCCTAAAAAAATAATTGATTTATCAGATACATAGAGTTTTGCAAGAGTTTTTGAATATGGACTTAAAAAGTTGTAAGTTTCATATTTAAAGTTATATATGTTAATTATTACGTATTTTTTTTGTCCCCCTCAGAAGAAAATGCTGGCCAATGAACCTGAGCAAAACTAGGGCGAGTTGCTATTATTGTACTTTCGTGTACAGATACACTACCTGTTCGGCGGCAACCCCGGCGCGCAGGCATCTCCCCGCCTGCGACTAGACGATCTGTGGTCGCTACAACTACGTCGCGCGTCCCTAACTCACGTGGTGTCGTCCGCGCGAGTCGCTCTGCGCGAGGCGTGCTACCACGAGCTGATTGCGCGCGGACGAGACTCACACGCGTTGCACTACCTGCAGACGGAACTACACGATGCGTTGGACCACACGGACCCGGAACAGGTGTGATAACCTGTTTTTTAGTGTCAGCTAGAACATCCTCGACGCTACCTGCACTGCATTACCTGCAGGCTGAACTACACGACCATATAACCTAGAACAGGTATATGAACCTGTTGTCATTCGACTTTAGTGTCAGACGCGCAACCGGGCCTTCATCTCCGGTTGAACGACCCGCGGTCGCTGTGCCTTCGATGCCCGTAGCTGTACTATCTGCATCCAGAACTACACGATGCGCTGGCCGCTGTACCACACGAACCCTGAACAGGTATAACGACTTTTTGTCACTCGACTTAGTGTCAGCTGGAATTTACAGGTGTATCTCTTCGACCCCATGTTTTTTTAATGTAACAAGTCTTTAGTCGTTGACTATTTAGCATGTCAGCTCCAAGTTACCACCTGATAACGTATATAGATATGACAATTAGCGTGTCAGGTCGAGTGTACATTAAAGACTATTAACATTATGAGTGTAAACAACGTAGAGCTTTAAGTATTTATCGTGTCAACTCAACTCGACGCTGTGCCCTGCAGTGGTACGTTAAAAAGACTGAAAAAAAAAAAGATTCTTCATTCGAAAGAATAGGAGGGCATAGAATAGAAAATAGATGTACAAATTCCCCAGAAAAGATCCCAAAGTACACAGAAAGGAATAACTGAAACTACCCTTTGCTAGTTCAAGACAAGTCGACATATATTTAATTGTCAATGATCTCATAACTTTACTGTGAATTTTGTCGCCAGGTTGCAGCTCTTGGTACAACGCCATCTTCGCCAGATTTAAAAACTTTAAACAACACTTGCAAAATTCAAGACACTACGCAGTTGTACAATTAACTGCCAAGCTAAATAACATTGCAGTAAAACTACCTTTAGGCGGATGAAGCAATGTAAACAAATTTTTGTTTACATTGTTTACCCAAAGTATAGAAGCTAGCATGTTATAATATAACTGATATGTTTTCTGAAAGTGTAGAAAGTGGAGTTTACATATTTACACGCGGGTAAGATTGAATTGTCGAGTTTGTTATACTGATTACGTATTATGGCATACTAGATTAGATACGTATTATTAGTTAGGATGGCATACTTAAACAATATCTTCTGACTATTCGAACGTGCGATTGGGCAATACCAATTATTTGACTGATGTATGTGTTGTTTGTCGTTTTCTAGGTGTGGCACTTCCAGAAGTTAGCGACAGCACTGTTCAAATGCGAGAGGGAGTCGTGCGGCGCTATGGGCGGGTTGCGGCCGCCGCGCACGCGCACGCTCGCGCGCCGCCGCGCGGCCGCCTCACAACGCGCGCCATCCGAACTCGCACTCGTGCTCGCAGCGGTAACTATGCACCTTGCACTAACTTTTGGCCACGGGTTCGCCCGCGTGGATTTTGTTCTAAAAGTAAATCCCTCCCTCTAGTAAAACTTAGAGGCTATAATAACATTTGAGATTTTCGCGTTTTTCACATATATTTATCTATTTAAACGAGTCTTAACGCGAATGTTTATCTTATTTATTTGAACTTTCGGTTGGGTTGCACCAACCATGTTAACGAGCTGACTGACTTAAGAGCCTATTTTTTTATTATTCAAGTAGGTCTAAGGTAGTTGAGAATCACGAAATTTTTCCAACTAATGTTACAAAAAACTCGAATCTTTTAGGTCTAACATAAGAGACTTGAGTCCTTTTTAGAGCTCGCCTCATAGAATAAGTTTCAAAAGACTCGACTTCTTATAAAAAACTTGAGCCCTTTTAAAATCTGGATTCAAAATTCGAGCTGTTTGGTGAAAAAGAGACTAAGTTTTTAATAAGGTTAATAATAAAGTTTGAACAATTTATGCATTGTACCTGTATGATAGAATGCATAAAATGTTTAAACTTTATTATTAGACTTTTGAACCCTATTAAGTATATATATATATATACATACATATATGTGTATACCTACTTAATAAGGTATACATATATATACCTACTTAGATGTATACCATTATTTATATTATTTATTCAAATTGATATAAATAATAATAAATGACGAAAGGACAAAATAGAAATGGTGGATTTTTACATCGAGACTAGATAAATGGATGTGAGAGCAAGATCTGTGCATACTCCAGCACAGGATATAGCCACATCAGCTGCTAGCTGCTCGCTTATTATTATGAAATAATAAAAATGACAAAGAATAACAAAAAAATAGTGGCTAAAGATGACCAAAAAGTGACAAAAATTACTCGGCTTTTGTAATTTTTTACACTATTTTTTGTATTTTTATATATTTTTTATTTAAAATATTTTCAATATTCCTTTGCGGGCGCCATCAATACCATTTTAACGATTCCCCACATGAATAGGTTTCTATATTATGAAAACTTCCTAGTATATTAAAGCCGCCATTTTGAATGTTTCAAACTTAAAATATTTCCTCGTCAAGATTATGTGCTGATGAAGACGTTTTAGCTTTCTAGGTAATCAAAAAGTGTCTTAAATACGCTACAACTCGTAGTAGAATATGTTTCTGTACATTGTAATTTCGAGTTGGTCATATTAAATTTTCCGGATATGAAAATGTTTACGTTAACCTTATTGTATATTTAGAATTATCTGTACGAAATTTTAGCTTTCTATCTCATCAAGAAGTATCAAAAAACACCATTAGAATGAATTTCTCTCTGTCGGTGGCCATGTTGGAGCCGCCATATAGAATTTTCCATGTCGGAAAAATTTATAATGAAATAAATTCATCTCAACAAACAATCACACTACAAATTACTACTTACATACAGAGGGCCGTGAGACCTTGACCATTCTAATGAACTCAATGAAAATACTCGTAGTATTTAAATATAAAAAAATCGTCGATTCTAAAAGATTTTCTTTAATTTTCATTTCCATCATATATTCTAAAATAGTAATTATATATATTATAAATGATAACCATCCCCAAATACGTGGAATCTAGTAGCGTTTCATTTTACGTACAGTATTTGATTTTGTAATGAAATCACATTACATGTATGTTCGGTTCCCGAACACCACTTCGTGACGTATGCGGCGCGGGGCTAGATACACCGCGGGCGCATACGTCACTTCAGCTAAATTTCGAACGGACAAAGTGCAAGGTGCACTCACGGAACATCATAAACAAACAACGTAAACAACAATGTACATTTTCGGGTACCGAACGAACGAACCGGTTGCATTCTTAACGATAACAATCACATGCTAACATAAACATAAACAGATACGATACAATTATAAAATCATTGCACGATCAACTTTTAGTTAAAACCACTCTTCAACCATTCACAATATAGCCGTTTGGTGACAACCCTTCATTGTATTTATTCGCTTAAAATATGAATTATTCAATAACGGGAGCCCGAGCGCATGTTTAGCGTAGCAACGCGCTACACAACGATGTTGATTGTCCACACCTCCTAAACAAAATCAATTTCTGCAACGCGCATCTTAACACTACATTCTAATTGTTCCGGTGGTAAATTTATGTGATTGAAACAGGATCTTTACGATCTACTTAAAGGTATGTTTACGTACTAAGTTCATTACGTGACTGAGGGTAGAGTGCGGTATACAGATATATAAAAGAATCTCAAAACTAGTAATGATACAGACACAAAAATCGTGAAATCAAATCTAAAAAATGAGAAACAATCTTTATTCTCATAAGAATCCTTATCTTATGAGAATAAAGATTAAAATCACATCTAGCAAACTTCGATGTTTCACAGGTGTTAGGCGCCGACGAGAACTTTACAGAGCCCAATCAACCCTACGAAGAAGTGTCAGAGCCTACCCCCGAGACGTGGGACGTCGGACAAGAGGGAGACGAGCCGCCGTCCGGAGAGTGGGACGTGCGAGCTGCTAGGACGACCCTATACGACCACCTGTGCAAGTACTTCCGGCCTAGTGTGGTACCCCCCAAGGCAGACATCACGGACCTCGTCGCGCTGTAAGCTGATAATTTAATTAAAAGACAATTATATAAAGAGAGATGTCCTGACTGACTGACTCATCAACACTGAGCCAAAACCGATGATCCTAGAAACATGAAATTTGGCTTTCATTTCGGACTCCCAAATGGGTGAAACGGAGTATCAAAGTATGGAAAAAAATATTTTATGATCCTATTAACTTAAAACTTGGTATGAATATTCTACAATACAAATAATTAAACACATATTTTACCGCTTTTCAAAATTCTGTCGAGGGCTAAAATACAATCTGTCAAATTTTGTATGGAATCATAATTTAAGCTGCGTGCCAGCTAGTAATAAATAAAGGAATTCCCCCTTTAGGCGGAGTAGGTTAGTTTCGTATGGGGTCAGATACGGAGTACGTCAATTTCTTATTAGGTCGGATTCTGAGTAGGTCGGAGAAGGACAGGCAAGTGTACAGTCAGATCAAACTAAAACAAAGTAAGTTAAAATACAAATGATATATTAATTTTAATAGCTACCTGCGGGCGTGGCCGCGGACAACTACCAGTTAATAATAAAAGCAAGAATTTTTGATTTATGTTATGACTGAAGTTGCTCCATAATCATCTGTGTCAACTTCAGATACTGAGTCCATTTCAGATTCACTTGAATGGTCACTTTCAGAGCTGGTATATACTGAAGAATTTTCATCAAACTCAATTTCATGTTTTCTAGAAATTTATACACAAATATTTCCTTTCTGTTATATCTATCTGTTAACACATTTTTTAAATGCTGATCAAATTGGAGATAAATCTTTCTTGATCTTTTTTTCTCTTTGTTGCAGAAGTTTGTTTTATTTCAATATCATAATGCTTTGTTTCTTTTTTTAATGTATATAAAAAACGGAATATGTTCAGTTTGATGTTTAATTTTCGGTTTAATCTGTTATACCATCCTCCAAGATGACGTCCGGCATTTTTCCTCGGAACAGCCAAATATGCTCGGTGTAATTATCCCTATCCAGTAATTTTCAAAATATTTTAGAAGTTTTTCAATGCCCTTCGCATGCCCCGACTTGGCGATTAAATCGAGCCATCCCTCGGGTATATATTCATTGGGAATTAAAGGTAGATATGTAACTAATCTGACATTTTTTTTGACAATTTGACAGTAAAGAAAGAGCGGGTCTTTCTTTACAGATACCCATTTCTTTAGATTTTTCCAAATAGCTTTGATGTAGTGTAGGAAGCATTCAGATTTTTTCACTGGGGAAAAACTTGATACGGCGTTCAATGCAGCGAGCTCAAAGTCGCTTTTAAAATGTTTAATGTCTATAAGGTCGATTATTTTCTCTTCATAAGGATTGTCAAATGAAGCAAACTTATGTGGTGTTGCTTCAATATACAAAGAAACGACATATAAAGTTTCTTCTTCAATCCTTTTTAACATCTATTATTTATCCTTACAATACTCTTATTTATGTTTACCTACAATTTGACAGTCAGCACGATTCACTTGAAGCCTACACTGTTTTACCGACACTATGATAATTTCACCGACAGCGCGGAGCGTGGCAAAATTCAGATGAAAGAAATCTATTTTCTTTACATGTCCAATATTGTTTTTAAAATTTCAAATAATCGTTCATCATAAGTATTTTTTGTTTATTGGTTAAAAGTATATAAACAACTGGAATAATCGTGCGGCTACTTTCTGACTCATCATTTAATACAAAATGAATAGTGTAGAGTTGGTAAAATGGCTTTGGCGCTACCTTAAAAGTTTCATCTTCAAGGAATCTAAGTCTTTTTTATTATCTTTTTGAGCGGTCTGTGCTAAAAACAAATATGTAACTTATCTTCATCCCCATTCTCACACTAGAAAATTTTTATTTATTAATTTTGGAAATTTAAAATCTTTTGAATTCTGGAACTTGTAATAACTCATTGGTAATAAGTTTGTCCCCAAAATTCGTTTTCTTAATGCATATAGGCTTTTTTCGAGGAAAAAAATGGTAAAGAGATTGAGTGACGCGTACCTTTTAATGTTTTTAAAGAATCCTCAAACAATGGCTGTATTGGTTCTAACATTGTAGCACCTTTGAGTTTGCAGGAATGCATATAATGCTGACTTTCAGGAATTATATTAGTCATTTGAGAATTAGTTGTAAGTGACGCACAACACATTTTTCTGTTACTCTACATCTAAAGTTCATGGTATTATTTTTGCTTTTAATATGAAAAAAATATTTGTATCCCTTTAGTAAAATACACGGTTTGTACTTTGCAGAAGTTATCATTTTAATTCATTAGCTTCCATTGTATCTATTTTTTAAATTTAAAGAAATCCTTGACATTCACAGAAATTTGAATATTGTTTTATCATGTTTCTCATTATGAGTGGTCAATACTATGATTAAAGATTAGTGTAATGAGTATCTAATGAAGTACTCAGAAAAGATAGTACACTTTCTGGCCGAAAGTAATACACATCGGCCTTTAGAAAGAGACTATCGGCTAAATTTGGTTTTGTAAAGCGTCGTCTCTGTCGTGTGCCGTTACGACAGAGACGACGCTCTACAGAACCGGGCTAGCAGATCATAGTCGATGTGTATACTAATGCGTGCCTGTCCCGCTCCGAATCTGACCTACTCAGAATCCAGAATAAGAAATTGACACACTCGGAAACTGGCCGACTCCGCCTGAAGGGGACTCCCTGCGTCGTGGGTCCAGAGACATACAAAGGCGAACGCAACACGTGCAACACCCAACCCTGAATAAACAGTCTTTAAACAAACGTTCGTCCGACCGGGAATCGAACCCGCGACCTTTTGCACGGCATTAAGGGTCATCACCAACTGAGCTAATTGGCCGTGAAATGATTTAAAATAGCGTCCGCTTAATGACAAGTGAATACTATTGCTTATAGACATCATCAGTCAAAAATAACAAATGTTGCCATTGAGAGAGTTGCCAATTCAAAAATGAGAGTTGCCAGAACGAAGTTTCTGATCCCTACTTTGCATCTGCTCCCATTCTATCTCAACTCATTTATCGAATAGAAAGTGTTAATCGGCTAATGGAAACTCCTCATTTCATTGTGCCCTCTTCTCTCCATTTCATCTCAGTGGTAATGGGATCAGAAATATTCCTGTCCTTTTAAAATCTCCGTACTCCACACATCTCAGTCCTTTGCTAACTCCCTAGTGGTAAGTAGAACATCTGCCGATGTGCAAGCGTTCGTCACATTTGACTAATGTTGACATGACATTGATGTCTACGAACAACAGTATCCACTTACCAACAGGTGGATTGTCAGCTCATCTGCCACCTGTTTCCTATAAAAAATGAGAAAGGAATGTTGTCAGACGACTTGTGCTACAGATATATTGTTATACCAATTAGAACTATTTGTATTAAGGAGGATATCTTTTTTTTATTAAATCGTTTCGTTCGATAAAAGCACGGACAACATTCCGAACGCTGTGTGCAGTGACATAGAGTTGATATTACAATACCTTTTATTAAACCTATAAGTTTAGTGATGGGACTTGGTAATACGCGAGTTATTTGTAAAGATTTTATGCTCCAAAGGAACATTTTTTGTTTTTAAATGGAATTAATGTAAGTTTGTTGTTAATAAAATATCTTATGTGGAATAATTTGTGAAATTCAAGTTATTTTTTTATCAATGAGGCATACTTAGTATGCAAATTACTTTAATGTACTATGTATGCAATTTTTATTTTTGATCTGGATAATTATGATTGTTTTAGAATCACCGCAGGCCATTGTCGCGTTTGTGTATTAAGTATATTTATTGCAGTAGTGTCGCCGTATTTTTAGTTATGACAGTGACATTTGTGTGTAAATAAAAAATAAATAAATTAGTCCTCTCCCCTGCCGAGAGAGCATACAAATACTTGTGTATATTAAATGCGTGACGCGCAACTGAATTGCCTTCGTAAAGTTTGTATAAATGTTTGCATTAAGACAAATCTGCTGCTCGTGTTTTTCTCTAAACCTTACGCGATGCGCTGTCTCCTGCTCACAGATTTTTTACTCAATGTTTTAAGAACAATAAATTTTTTAAGAGTTCACACAAGGTAACGTGCTTCGAGATTTAGTGATTGTTTAAATTAACTGGAATTTGATATCAAGCGATTGTTTAAAATTTAATATCAAGAAGAAGGTCCGGAGAATTACACACCGCGTCGGACTTATTTGAATCCCAATATTATGTGAATAGAAATGATTATTAAACGCGGAGCTAAATGTGTGGTTTTTTAACCTCTATGGAAAACAAAAAAAAACGCAGATGTAAAGAAAATAATACAACACTGAAAATCCGCCTGAAATTTACGTACAGTCAGCTGCAAAAAGATATGACCCCTATGTATCGTATTAATGTTTCAATATGTAATTAGAAATGAAATGTTAATAGTTTTTGAATACTACTATGTCAAATAAGTTTCGAGATTTTTTTAATAAAACCAGAAATATTGTTTTAATCGTCTAAATTTATTTTGTCGCCTTCGAAATAGGCTCCATTTGACGCAATACACTTTCGCCAGCGAATAATCCATTCGTCGAAACACTTCTTGTAGCCACTTTCTGGCACGGCCTTTAGCTCTTTTGTTTTATTACTATTTTTATCCATTGTAGAATTCGTAAAGTACACTCGAGGTCGTCTAAGAAATATGATAATTTTACTATTTGACAGATCGCGCCAAAACTACCTGAAAATTAGCTATAATAGTGCCAACCCAACAGAAATATATTTTTACGCAGGCATTTTACGCGGGTATTCGTTTTTCAAAATCCCCGGTACTTAATATTTTCTTAGGTTTTCGCGATTACTATACATAGCAATTAAACAACTTTGAACGGTTTAAATCGCATATATTTAACATTATATATATCCCGACGGTCACCCCGTGACCACGTCCACTGCAAAGTGTTTACTTATTTCACATTATGTATATCTAGTCATGTACAGATAAACAATAGAATAAATTACCCCTTTTTCGATTAATTGGGTTGGATTTATATTTAACATACAAATAAAGTAAATAAATAAATTATCCTTGTGCATTACTCTATTTTATTGGTGGTCATATTTTTAATACATTGGTGGTCATATTTTTCTACAGCTGACTTTACACAATACACAAAAATACTAGCAAGAGACTCGGTATTAGAAGTGAGTACCTGGATGTGAAGTGGCGCGACCCTGGCTGCGATGAAATCCCCCGCAGGTTTCTAGTTGTGCCAGTAGGAAGTAGCAATTGAACTATGATTTTTATCTAAATGCTAGAATAGATTTTTTTGTAACAAGCTTTACAGTCACAAATATAACGTATGCATTGATAAATTCAACGTTAAAATGAGTATGCAGTTTTTCATTCTCTTTTAAATAAATGAGTATTGCAATATAATTTGCTTGCAATAAGAATAATAGCAATAATTCAGTTGCATCGCAGGCATAAAAAAAAATACTGTCTTCCGAGATTTTCCATGATAAACCTGCTACAAGTTTGGTTTCTCCAAAACAGTAAGACTGTTTCACATGAATTAAAATACTAAATGTAATCACAAAGAAATCTTTATTTAAAGTGTACTGTTTCAAAGCTAAAGTCGACAGTGGCTCCCTCGTGTTTTCCTGATTTGTAATCATTTAATTCATACGTCATTGTATGCTGTTTTATTTAGAACTCGCTTTAAGGCGCACTTTTTAGGCTACCTTACGCAATAAATAATATATCAATACTTTGAAACGAAAACATGATGAAATATAACTGCTGTTCTATATGCTATAGGAATTATTTAGGCTCCAATAATTCTATAATATATGTAGCATTATATGGAGTATTTAGATAAATTTATCGCTTGCTCTTAAATACATTAATGTAAATAATATTAGAGAGGTTAAAGTATGAAATTGCCGATTTGTACTGAAAAATTTAAACTCGTTTTTTTCTAAAATGTAACATATTTATTTAATCAAAATATTTACCCTCATTATCTATACATTGATGCCATCTAATCGGAAGTTCATTTATGCCTTTGCGATAGAACTCTGGGGATGTAGATTCGACAAACTGTGTGAAAGCATTTTGTACTGCCTCTTGGGAAGAAAATTTTTTACCACGTAGAAAATTGTCCAAATCACGAAAAAAATGGTAGTCCGTTGGAGCAAGATCTGGCGAGTACGGAGGATGACGTATGGTTTCTAACTGCAGCTCCTGTAGAGTTACAACGGTTTCTCGTGCAGTGTGAGGTCTTCGTTATCATCGAGCAATAATGGTGAAGATCGATTCACGAGTCGGGGCTGTTTCACTGCTAGTTTCGCCATCATTGTTCGAAGTTCGGCACAGTAAACATCTGCTGTTATTGCTTGACCAGACCTGAGAAACCTATAGTGAATAACACCATGAATAGACCACCAAACAGTTACCATTACCTTTTTATTGGTAAGCTTTGCCTGTTTGTGCCTTGTTATTGGTAAAGCACTGTTTGACCTGGGGTCAGCCATTGCATTTTTCGCTTTCGGTTATCGTAAAGAATCCACTTTTCGTCACATGTCACAATTCGATCCAATATTCCTTCATTTCTGTACCGATTCAACAAGGCAACGCAAGTTTCAACACGCGTTTCTTTCTGCAGATCAGTCAAATCATGAGGCACCCATTTTTCATATTTTTTATCTTATTGATTTGATGCAAATGAGTCAATATTGTAGGTAAGGTAACGTTAAACCATGCCGCTAATTCCTGGGTAGTTTGACTCGGATCGGCTTCCACCATCTCCTTCAATTCGACGTTATTCACCTGTGTGGGCGGTCTTCCACGTGGTTCGTTCTTCAAGTCGAAGTTTCCATTACGAAAGCGTTTAAACCAAAAACGCACGGTTCGTTCATTAGCAGTCTCCTCTCCAAACGCAGCATTGATATTGCGAGCCGTTTCTGCCGCGTTAGTTCCGCGTCGGAACTCGTATTCAAAGATTACTCGGATTTTCGAAGTATCCATCTTTCCCGTCTAAGCTGAATAAAAAAAAACAATTTAAAGTCGAAAATCGAATGTTGTACATTTTTTAAAACAAGAACCTCATAGGTATCATGTGAAAAAAGTTTCACTCGAAAATCTCACACCATGAAGGTTTTATGTCAATTCAAAGTATCTATTATTATAAAACGGCAATTTCATACTTTAACCCCTATTCAAATTACTTATGTAATCGTTACGCTATTTAATATTTATATAATGGATTAGATGCACATTTTTCAATGCTTGCCTGAGAATACAACAACCTAACCTGAAATGATTACTATTGGGCACACGTACATTGGGCACAAGTTTACGGCTTTGGACCCTTTTTTATCAGAAAGTCTGTAGAGTTATTGAATATAATGTCCACTCTTCGGGCGGGGGGGGGGGGGGGGGGTCGCGCGTGTCGCGGTGACTAAGGGATAACAAAGCGGCTGCCGCAAGCGTTGAGGAATTACACCACCTGTAAAAGAGTTGACTCGCCAACCCGCTTGACGAGCGTGGCGTTTTTAAGGCCATCCATCCTTCATGCACGAGGACGCCCGTGTCCAGCGGCGGATACTGCACGGGCTGATTGCATTGCATTGCAATAATATAATTCTTAGTTATAACACATAAATGAAATAATTTTTTATCAAGATCTCATACGAGAGATTCACCACCTAATCTACAACATTTGTTGGACCACACGATCATTGGCGCGCAGTAATTCCCTTATAGCGATCTGCTTTTGTGCAAAAGGTTTTGTCTGTTTTCCTTGCGATATCCACTTTATTTAGTACCGAAGTTTGAAACCATGCATCCCATTCATTATTTAGTTCGTTGACTTGAATATTCATTTTTTTTTTAGTTTTTAATAAATTTATTGTTATGTGGGTATCGTTACTATTCATTATAGCCTATATTTCAGTCCAGTTACATGAAACGTGGTCGCGGCGAGACTGCGGGGGGAGGCGGGTGAAGGTGTTGTTGCTATTGACAGATAAATCGATCTACCCTCCGTCGTGTTCGGTTCACCTGCCCACACTGAACTTGTTTTTGTTTATTAAGTTCCTTGCACACTACTAACAATGTCATCACACACGCCATCCAGTTTGAAAATGCACCTACTTTTCTACGTTTGCAAAGTTAAATCACTGGGTCCCATGTACGTGCCAACTTAAATCCGTCCTTGCGATTGAAATTTCGGCATTTCAATGTTTGCTATTTACTTGCTATTCAACGCACAGTGTTACCTACAAGTTGATGGCGTAGCAATGGGTAGACCGGTCGCTCCAGTAACAGCTAACTTATGGATGGACGAGTTAGCCATCCACTCTGTTCCTAGTTTCATAAAGATCTGGAAGAAATATGTGGATGACGTGTACTCTACACTATGTTACTAGGAGGTCAAAGGCAGGTGGACCAGTGCGTGGAACATTTAAATTCTGTCCACAGAAAAGATACATGCAAAGTTGAGTCCAATAAGACTCGCCTTCCTGAATTATTATGTTCAACTACGATAACAAAAGTTTAATTTTTTTTAACAAATTGTTCATATATAGGACCCTCCTGACTCACGATTTTTTTCCCTTCTGCACTACTCCACCAGTAGTCTAGGGAATGAAGGATAAATGATGGTGGGTAAAAAAGTCCCAAAAAAAGTCAACATGTACCAACAACACACTTGAGATTACCTCAAATGAAAGCTTTTATTTCATAGATCTTTTAATGTTAAGACAGTTGAAATTAAAACCGTGGACGAACCATGATATAAACCGCTTTTTTATCATTTTATTTGTTAAAATCTTTTTCATATTTTTTTCTAGTAAATTTTCTAGTACAAAGGCCCAAAAAATCGATATTTTTATTAAAAGGACCGTTTGGACGTTTTACGATTTGGACATCCTGCCCCTAAAAGCCCCTAATTGTTTTTATCTCCATTAACTCGGAATCTTGAGCAGAATCCATTGCTTCAAACTTCAGAAATGGATCTATTACACCCAATGACTTCTCTGTATTACTAGACAAGCAGTTCCAAAGATAAACTTCATCACAGCGCGGGTTGTACGGGTTGAGGTGCGGGAGGGGAGAATTTAATGTAGTGATTAACTGAACGCTCACTCAGATGTGACACGAAGCAATCTTTGCCTATTTCCATTTTGTTTCTGAGAGTAAACTATTTGAATTTTTTGATCTCTGTAGTTTGCGCATTTGTAGTGAAATGATATATGTAGTAAGTATTGCAATGTGAATTTAACCGGCACCTACATAATAATCTAGTAGGTTCAAGTGAAATACTAATGTAATATAATTTCAATTTTCACAATACATATAAACGCACGTACATACGTAAATATGTACATATCACTATTGTTTTCGATAATATACATGCATAAGAGATGATAGTGAGAGTAAGTAAATTATATACGCACTTATGAAATGATATGACCTCGGAAGACTTCCTTGTCCTTTGAGAACATTTTTTGCAATATCGTAGTATGCAATTGGACATTTTCATAAATACTCGTATACTGTTTCGATTAACCGATATCTAAACAAAAAAATGATCAACTATCTGCAAACATTTCTTTTCTAGCTACGAGTGCTTCCATTGTTAGGAAATTGTCTCGTCTGTGTGAGTGTTTCTTATATTCTATGCCAATGTGATTGGTAGCAGTCATTGTGTAGTCACTCTCGCTACTCGCACTTACATGATTAAAGTAAGAGTAAGCGAGAAAGACATACTAAGATGGCTGACGAATGACTTTAATTTACGACAATATATTTTGGTTTTGTAGGAAAATACAAAATGAATGAGTTAATTACATAAAATTAACCTCAAATCACTTAAATACAGTGCACATGTAAATAATAACAACGTCAAACTAAATGTGCAGTGTTTTGTTGATTGCAACGTTTAATGTCGACGCATTTCTTCGGAGTTGTGGATAATTGACCGTGATGTAATGAGCAATTTTTAGTACTGCATTGCTTGTCTAGTAGAATAAATAGAAGTCATTATATACACCACGTATTTTGCGTATTGACACAGTTTATGAGAGTGCAACCATTTTAAAATTTCCAGCTGTAGATACATTGCATTTGTTACTATTAGGCTTCCATTTAAACGAGCAGAAAATACTAATTAAACAACAAAACATTTTTTTTTGAATAACTTAAGTAAATAATTTTGAATTACTAAAAATGTCATCAGCAAGTTGACAGAGACTTTATTGTCACCAGAGAACATACACCTAACCCACCTTTAAATATGCAGACACGAGTGTGCTGCTCATTCAGTATTTTTTTAAATTATTTCTCTTACTATTATTAGTGGAAAACAAGTGTTGTGTGTTCGTTTACAAGGAAGTTAAAAAATATGGAGACTGTGATACGACGACACAATGTTAGTCAATAGTTGTAATGTGCGTTTTACTATTATAGTTATACAATATATAGTTATTACTATTCTGTCGCGTATGACGTAAGAAGTTACTTTTTTATTTTTGTGATGACTTGTGCTGTCACTATAATATTATTACTTATTAAGATAATGAGAACTTAATCATTTGGTCGACGAATGTCTAATTCGATAAGAGATTATTTTGTAAAATTGTTAAATCCCACAAGGACATGCTTAAAATGTTCAATTGGTCCAGCATTTACAAAATTGGTCCGTTCGAGAACTGGCCATTTCGAAAATTAGTCCTTACGCAAATGGCCATTTTATGAATTAGTAATTTGTCGGATTTCCTTTACCGAATTAGTCATTTAGTTAAGTGGGTATGTCAAATTCGGTAGCCATTTTGCGAATTAGGAGTTCGTCGACTAAGCCAATTTAATTTAGAATATTTCACTTACATGTAACCAAAATGAAATATGTATTTACAAGACGTTTCAAAATTAGTTTATATGCATACCTTGAGCGCTATTATGGACTGTATCGACTGGATATCAAAAGAATATTTTAATTTATAAAAGCAATTAATTCGAAAAAATGGTTAATTCTGAACCTTGTGTCAGTGCATTAAGGTTTTAATGTCATAGAATAAAATTTATTGAATGTATGACTTTAAATAGTTTGTTGAAACCAGTGTGCGCCGGATTCTTTGTCCGCATAGCGCTTGACACAAAACTTATGAATATTACCAAATAATATACTTAATGTATCCATATTTTTTGTAAAGATTACTCGTAATATTGTGTAAATACGTAAGAATAATTATTTATTCTTAACTCTGTCTGTATGTAAATAAATAAATTTATTATTCCAATTAAAATGGACTTTTAATAAGAGTATACCTTACTACAAACAACAAAGAATAGAATTACTTCGGTTCACCCCTGATAAGATCGAGATATCATCACTTAAATGGTGGAATCAATACTGGAAGCTATTAAATATTGTAAGATTTTTTTGCCAAATCTATATGGATCAAGTTGTTTTTACCGTGCACGGGATATACAGTATGTCGGGGAATTCCCCCTAAGTTATTACCTGACTTGTCGATTACCGTTACTTTAAGGTCGTTACTATAACAGTCGTTATTCACTTATTTGTATAGACTAAAATGCTTCTTTCGCTGAATGGCAGATCCTTTAAATGGCAGATGTAGTCCCAGCCACATAACTAGACGCGAAGCGTCATGTGTTTTTAACTAGATATCAATTGTTTTACAAAGTAACTTGAAATTATTAAACTCAGTAGTTTTTGGCTCCATGTCGCAAATCTAAAGAAATTACTCGGCAACTAGACCCAGATTTGCAAATGGTTTTGTAACATGAGCACCTTCTTGCGAATTACTTAACCCAACTTTTTTTTACTCATCTTCAAAATAGCATGTGTAGTGGTAAAAGCAGCCTCTAACTTGTAAACCTGGATGGACTTGCTTTACCGTGTTTATGCGGCAATTTCATAATCACAGTGGTACACTTTTATTTGCAAAGGTAATTGATCTCAATTGTGTATAGCATGTTGTATGTAAGTTCGCTTTTATTTGGATGAAGAATATAGGTACAGGACCGGCACAGAATTAACAGTACCATGATCATTCGATAAATCGATGTGTAGAGAATAGAGCTGATAAAACGGGCCCGGCGCAACTCTAAATGTCCCTCTCCGTAATAAGTGACAATCGTTTGAAATATTTTTTTGCTTCCAGAGTGGCAAAAATTATAATTTTATCCTCGATGCTGTCATCATACAAAAAAAATCATTGATATTATGATCGAGTCACTTGAAATCTTTGAAATTTTTACATTAGTTTAATTTTTAAAATTTAAGGTGCACAACACTTTTAAAATATTGATAGTTTGTTTTACGTGATCTTGACATGGATTTGTAATCAAAATAAAACACAAATGTTTAAATATAATAATTTATTATTCCATACATGATCCATATCAGTCATTGTGACGTCACGGTGCGCCGAACAGTTTGAAAATAAGTCCACTGTAACATGATATGTTCCCTGGACTGGTTCATTCGATCTGCCGTTGGATATCATTGCATGACAACCTTGTGGGACAATATAACAATCTTGAAAGCTCATTCGTTACAGTTTTGATGAGATTAAATAGGAAAAGACATGTAATCTGATGTGTACGAACGAAACCAGAAGTAATCAGGTACATGGCCATCTCGTAACATAAAACTAAGAAAGTGTCATGTGAACCATCAAACTGTGCAATACGAGTATTAGAGATTAAAGATAAAAAATAATAATTGAAAGTTTACTCAGCTACAGATGAAAATGAATCCAAGATGACGGCGGGAACATTCATGCATCCAGTTGTCCAACACTCCGGATCATACAATGATCATACAATAAATAGCGAGCATTTATAATATTTTATAATAAACTAATAATTAATACTCTTCTATAGAAAATAATATCTATGTCTAAGCAAAATACGTAATACTAAATTGTTATAAAGTGTATAAGGAAAAATAATATTTGGTTAATCGCTCATATTACACCGCCACCCGGAGGCAGCAGACATCGAGCGATACCCGCTCCAAGTGATTATGCAGCAAGTCGTATGCAGTGGCAGTGCAGGCGACACCTGTATACGAGTACACAACTCTGCACTAATCATACAACAGTCAAAGGTACTTAACAACTACCCACCTGTATAACAATTGATTCCAAATAAGTAAACGTAAACGAATTCATGATGTCAAATAACATGTCAGCAAAAATACAACAACTCTGAAATATCTTGTATAAGTGATAATTAGATATCAACTAGACACGATAACATAAATACTGCACCGACAACCCGTTCCAATATACATTGAACCGCGCGCGCGGTGCGCCCCTCGCGCCGCGAGCGCACCGCGCACCGCGCGCGCGCCACTAACACTGACTAGACGTAAACAATACATAAACGATGTCTGCTGCTAGCTACAAAAGAAAATAATACTTAGAGAAGATCAATAGATACGCACTAACGCTAATATTGGTAAGTCCATCGTTTAAGTACATGAAGAATGCGCTACGATAAAAGCTAGTCGATATAATTTATTCTAAAAACAATAAATGCAAGGCTATGGTCCTCGCGGCCGCGAGCCGCGCCCTCCGCCCGGCCCCCGCGCCACCCGCCCGGGGGCGGTGCGGCGCGGGGGCCGGGAGGAGCGGCTCGGAGCTGCATTTCAGCTATGCAAATTAATTATGCTACAAGTAGTTAATATTGCAAATCAATTAATCTACGCTCAACAGAGCTCTTAATAAGATAAACCTACGAAGTATACTTGAAGGTAATGGTCTATCATCTAGGTCTATACCTAAACCAGTAAAAATAACTACTTGGGCGAGTGCCCACTACGTGGAACGGATGAACTAGCCTAACTCAGCGAGACGCTACTAGACACCACTACGTCATCGACCGCACACGACACCTTCTCACGGGAAGCTGTCCCTATCACATCCAACAAAGTAGAAAATACACAGTAACAGTGATAAATTTTGATTTATTTCTTACTAATAGAACACCGGCCGACTCGTGTGAGCAACATTTTGAGCAAATGAGGAGTTGGTTATACAAGACTGTAGCTATTGGTTTCGTGTATACAAATAAAACAGAGCATTAAGTAGTGGTTGCGAGATCGGCCAGTGATGGACAAGAGTTTGGACTCTGGTGGCTCGGCCACAGGACGGCAGAGGGCGCGGGGCCCGCGCTCTCACCTCACCACAACAAAACAGACGGAAACACTACGAGTACAACTAGAACAAGATGGACGAAAGTACTTGCCAGAGGGCCACAACAACACAACGAACGTATAACTATTAGAACAGATTACATAGTCTTTTTTGCGCACACAATACAATGGATGGATATCAATGAATATTTTTAGAAATTTTTGGACGTACGTAAATATTCGTATCGAGTAATATTTATATGGGAATAGTTCCATTCGATTATAAATATATCATAAAAAATAACGTTGCGCGGTCGCTTATCCATAATTCCTGTTTCACCACCGACATAATTTCATACAGTTAAAATTGTTACATCACTGATTTGTACCCCGCGGGATATGTCCGGTTCGCTTTACAATGACGCCGATAAATTCATCTGCGTGATAAAATACACCGATCCCGTTACAAAAATACTTGTTAATTCGGTGTGCAATAGATAAATATGAGGATTTCTATCAAAATATTACAGTTAGTGCAATGCGGGGGTGAAGTGAGTATAGAGGTGTGACTCTGCACAGGCGATGGCTCGCCGGCAATTCAATATCGGACGATACGATGAGTCGGACGCGACGCCTCTCTTATTATTGATATTATCGTTAGTCGTTAGCGCTGGTCTTATATGTGACATTATCTGAGATAAAAGACCATATCGTCGCTTCTAGTTTCCTAGATGTTGAGGTAAGCGAAATATAAAAAAAATATTTTAGATATTATAAGTAAAATAAATTTATAAAATCGACTAAGGTAAATAAGTTCATTTTTTTTAAATCACACCACACTTACTTCAGGTACAGAGACGTCGCGTCTGACTAGTAGAAGCCTTAAAGGTAACTAATAAATGAAGCGGCGGTCAGCGCCGGACCAACATTAACAAGAGCGGCGCGTCGCCCGCCCCGAACACCACCGGTACCCCCGGATATTATATATCAGTCAACTTTAACTTAACATCAACCATTGAACTCGCGGAAGGGCCTCGTCCACTCAAAAGTTTAACTTTTTTTTTATTTTTCGCTAATATTTCAATTTTTATGCGGTACCAAATCGTCTACGGCCGCGCTATTGCACAGTTTGACGGTTCACCAACGGAAGAGGTATAACGCACGGCGCGTAGGCACAAGGTACATTTTTTAATAGCAATCATAGTCGACGAGGCCCGTCCGCCTTAAATTTACGATTAATTAGATTAAATTTTATAAAACGTATAAATAATTTAGTCACCTAAGAACCACGAATATAAAAAACGTTCAACCACCGTATCGACGGTCGGCACAGTGTCGCGATGTCGCTCTCAGACGACAACGTTGACACACTTAGGTAGACGTGTGTTAAAACACTGTATTTATTTGACGTAAAAGTTACGTGCGCGAAGATCGCGCGAACACATGAACAGCACGAGGATAAGGTTTACTCATCATAAAACTACGCGCCACTTGTAACACTTCGTGGCGAGTACTGGAAATCCATGTTGGATTACGGTCGATCGATATTATCTCAGACACGAAAGATTACATTAGTTGATCGATGAGTATCTAGGATCATCGATGGATTACGTACATTTAGATATTTATTTTTTATATATTTAATTGTGCATTGAAGGCGCATGCATTGCACCTTGTTCGCGACTCACTTTTATCATACCTACATAATCACATGTGCACGTTTAATTTTCTAAAATTAGTCTTCAATTAGAAGCCAATCAGACAACTCGCGTTCTGTATTTTTATTGAACACTCGTGTGCATTGACATTTTCATTGACAGTGATATTCTTGCATTGACAATCATACATTTCTTTTTTTTGGTCCTCCGAGTCGGATTCCACATTATCCATTGGAAACAGTCGAATTGTAAATATCGATGGATATCGATCGTTGACATCGTTTAGTGCCACACCCCACACTAAATCATTTTGAACAGTTGTAAGAGGCATCGAACATACGTTGTTTGGTCATGCAGGTTTATCAACTGACAGCTGTCGCGCAACCGCGTGCCGCCGAGTGAACACATTCGAACAACCTCATACAACTGCTTTAGAGTTTTAATTGCGCCCGAAGGTTAAATCATAGTCGATCGACCGCAATCTAAGTGCATCCTTTATCTAGCGCACTAGCCAGCCCAGTTAGGATATTGGCGCGGCGGTCGCCATTAGCGCCACCACGAACCGCAAGAAATCGTGCATACGGTGTCGCTTGATCACGTGACCAGCTGTCAATTCAACTGACAGCTGGTCCCACGACCGTGTGACACCGTCTAACCACTTTCAAACGGCTCTATACAACTTTCGAGTTATTGTTGAGTCTGAAGCCTAAATCGTCGTCGATTGGATGCGATCTAGATCCACCCTTTATCTAGCGCACTAGCCACGTGTTGAGGATAAAGTTGTTCACGATAGTGGGGCGGCGGGTGTGACCTTGTGCGCGGCGCGCAGTGTTCGCGCGGCGAGCAGGGCGCGGAGGGCGGCGGCGGCCGCCTTCAGCGCCACCACGAGCCGCTAGAAGTCGCGTGGTCGGGCGCGAGTCGTCACCGCCGCTTTGGGTACGCGGCGCGAGCGCATCTCGCGGTCCACCTGACACGTGAATAATTAAATGTTATTTTTTTAAAAATAAGTTGACTTAAAAAACGCGGATGTTCAAAATAAGATTAGCGAATTTAAAAGAACACAAAAACTGACTGTAAAGACGCGCTAAAGACGGGTACATTAAATTAAAATAATAGGGGTTAAAGTATGAAATTGCCGTTTTATAGTAATAGAATACTTTGAATTGACATAAAACCTTCATGGTGTGAGATTTTCGAGTGAAACTTTTTTCACATGATACCTATGAGGTTCTTGTTTTAAAAAATGTGCATCATTCGATTTTCGACTTTCAATTGTTATTTTTATTCAGCTTAGACGGAAAAGATGGATACTTCGAAAATGCGAGTAATCTTTGAATACGAGTTCCGACGCGGAACTAACGCGGCAGAAACGGCTCGCATTGATATTGCGTTTGGAGAGGAGACTGCTAATGGACGAACCGTGCGTTTTCGGTTTAAACGCTTTCGTAATGGAAACTTCGACTTGAAGAACGAACCACGTGGAAGACCGCCCACACAGGTGAATAACGCTGAATTGAAGGAGATGGTGGAAGCCGATCCGAGTCAAACTACCCAGGAATTAGCGGCATGGTTTAACATTACCTTACCTACAATATTGACTCATTTGCATCAAATCAATAAGATAAAAAAATATGAAAAATGGGTGTCTCATGATTTGACTGATCTGCAGAAAGAAACGCGTGTTGAAACTTGCGTTGCCTTGTTGAATCGGTACAGAAATGAAGGAATATTGGATTGAATTGTGACATGTGACGAAAAGTGGATTCTTTACGATAACCGAAAGCGAAAAATGCAATGGCTGACCCCAGGTCAAACGCCGCAACAGTGCCCTAAGGCAAAGCTTACCAATAAAAAGGTAATGATAACTGTTTGGTGGCCTATTCATGGTGTTATTCACTATAGCTTTCTCAGGTCTGGTCAAGAAATAACAGCAGATGTTTACTGTGCCGAACTTCGAACAATGATGGCGAAACTAGCAGTGAAACAGCCCCGACTCGTGAATCGATCTTCACCATTATTGCTCCATGATAACGCAAGACCTCACACTGCACGAGAAACCGTTGTAACTCTACAGGAGCTGCAGTTACAAACCATACGTCATCCTCCGTACTCGCCAGACCTTGCTCCAACGGACTACCATTTTTTTCGTGATTTGGACAATTTTCTACGTGGTAAAAAATTTTCTTCCCAAGAGGCAGTACAAAATGCTTTCATACAGTTTATCGAATCTACATCCCCAGAGTTCTATCGCAAAGGCATAAATGAACTTCCGATTAGATGGCAACAATGTATAGATAATGAGGGTAAATATTTTGATTAAATAAATATGTCACATTTTAGAAAAAAACGAGTTTCAATTTTTCAGTACAAATCGGCAATTTCATACTTTCACCCCTAATACAACTTAGCATGTTATACCTAATTGAATATTAATAACAATACAAAATTATAGCTAAAAATCAACCCCATGTTCTCGAAGCCACTCCTGTATTTGGCTCCTTCTGCTAGCTGATGTGAGTGCATGATTTATTTGTTGGGAGTGGTAGCTTGCATTATCCATCACTATGACGGATGGCTCTTCAAGACTGTGCAGTAACCTAGTGAACCACTCCGTGAAGCCTTCGGCATTCATTTTCGTATGGTAATCTTTATTCTTAGACTCATTTGTTTTTATCGATAACGGGGTTGCGCCCGCGTCGCAAACGCACAACACTTACCTTACTATGATTTATGGCCCTGTCTGCAGCGAGTGAATAACAAGTGTATAGTTTAAAACCAAAAACAACAAAGAATCAGGTATTTTATTAAAATCTTTTATTTTATTAAAATGACTAAGGTTAAATTTCATCAAATTTGTCGCTATTCTCTTGTATCGCGTTTCATTGACCAGCCTTTAGCAGGAGTCTCGAGACGTCATTATTTAATTTTGAACCTTAAACTGTCGACATAAGGCTTAAGTGTCACCTTTGAAATTATTAACATAGTAACTGCTTTTTCTCATTTCCATTCGTATTTTTTTAGAGACGTAATATAAAGAATAAATATAAAGAAATAAAATAAAATACAGCACGTTTCTGTTAGTCAACACCTGCATCAGCTGTATTCTACCGTAAATGTTGTACAAGATTACGGGCAAATATCGATATTCCATTTTGAACAATCTGTTCGACATAAGAATTCAATTACCTCCAGCTCCTCGAGCCGCTGCGTGAGCGCGAGCTTCTGCTGTACGGCGAGCCGCAGCAGCTGGTTGAGGGTCTTCTTCTCCTCCTCGGCGCCGGACAGCGACTGCGTGAGTTCGTCCACCTGTGTCACGTACTCCTCGCACCGCGCCGCGAACATCGCGCGCAGACCTCACGGGAGAGAGGTTAATTAAGATTAATCATGTTTGTAGTGCACGTTCTTAATGGATTCAACTCCTATACAACATATCAATGAAATGGCAAAACTTGGAACGTGTTACGTGGAACGTGGAAATTAGAAGTATATGAAACGGTTCTAGATAAAAATGACAAAGAAATGTGTTGCCTTTATTCTTTGACTTGAATCTTAACTTTTTGAATATTTGTTAACAAATATTAAATTGCGAATTGTAATTATTTGGAGTGATTTCGTGACGCTCTCGGATTATCGGGTTGTATTTCGATCACTTAACATGTTGCAATATAAATGCTGTGTTCTCCTGTAAGAGGCTACCATATGTGTGTATTACCATGCTTGTGTGCAATGTAAATATAATATATGGTGTGTCGATGGCGAACCTAATAAAAGTTACAAACATGCAATTTTTTGTCGTTCTATCTACAACGTTAGTAGTTCCCATTACTCCGTATAGCGTAAAAGGAAACAGCGCGTAGAACAAAAGATATACTAGAAATAAACAATAAGTTTAGAAAAAGAAAATCTATTTAAAAAAACTGGTAGAATTGATTTTAGTTTTAATACTGAACTACTTTCAGCTTCTGCGTTATTTCGGTGACACGTTGTATGTTAAAGTGGTCCTTCGAGCCGGATAATGAAAAATAATAAAAATGTGTTCATTGATATATCGAGTTGGTTTTGGACTCTAGGCTTAGCTCTCGGGCTCATTACTAAACACAATGACATGACATAAGCTACAGCACGCGACAGCGCGCAAGTGCGGTTGAGTTACGAACTTATTCGCTTTAGTTTAGTCGTTTGATTTTTAAATTAATAGTACATTACTGTCCAGGCCCGAAATAAAGCAATTGACGGCCGAGTAATATTGGAAGGACGAGGCGAAGCAGAGTCCTTACGAAGTGATTTTAAAAGGACGAGGCGAAGCCGAATCCTTTTTAAATAAACGAGGCCATTAATTGCTATTTCGGCCGAGACTTGTATAGTGTTTTTCTCTAATTTGCGAGGAAACAATAAACAAATTAATTCAAGAAACAAAAGTTTTCCGAGAAAGAATTCGCTTTTTTTCAGTTTTCCACTTGATGAAATCTTCATATGCCTTTTCATATTTTTCTCTCGATTTCGGTGGTAACAGGTTTTCAGAAAGTATCTTTGCTTCATCAGCTACGTCTGGTGGCGTTAAATCTAATTCACCTTCCAACGAACTAATACTCATTGTGTATTAGACAACTTAAAATTGTGATAAACTTATGAGAACATAACATCCACAATACAGAGTTGGTATCTGATTTTCATTCCCGCCAATTCGACTGCGCGCGATCTTTGTTCTTTTTTTAAACTTTTGAAAAGAAATGCACATTCAGCCTTTATAATAATAAATATTGTGTACCTAAAAAAAAGTAATTTATGTTAGTGTGCACTAAAAATAATCTCGCTACTGTCCAGCAATCTCTATTATAGTAGTGTTGGAAATTGCTGGCGTGCGTACAGAAACGAGCCGATTGACGTATTCCTTTTTTAAAATAATGAAGCCATTTCCGAACAAGTAGGAGAAAATTATATTATATGCAAATATAACAATTTACTCTAACAGCATAAATTAAAATTATCCATAAGTACCTATCAACCTAACGTTGTTTTCACATCGCTATAAAATTCCTTGAATCCGCACTCCCGCGCTGTTGCGTGCTACTTGAGCATGAATACTTGTATATATGAACTCACTTGAGAACGTAGCGGCGTCCTCCTTAAGCAGCCGCAGCTCGTTCCTCAGCTTGAGCATGGTCTCGGTGACTATCGTCTTCTCGGTCTCGTACTTGGACTTGAGGTTGGCGAGCGCGACCTCTGCCGTGTTCTTGTTGGACTTGAGCACGGTGCGTAGTGTCGCGATCTGTTCGCGCTTCGTCGACAGGAGCGACTTTAGCTTGATCACTTGCTCCTGGAATTCGGCTAGTTCTGCTCCGCGTTCTTCTGTTTCCATCACTGTCGACATAATCATATTTATTAGTTATATGAATGTGAATGTAAACATGTACGATAACTTGACAGTGTTCAGTAGAAGTTACGAATAATTATATTTTGTAAACAGCGAGAAATCAAATTATAACAATAATAGATTATTTACAATACTAAATAGTTTTTTTTTATGTACGAAGGCGTCAGACGAGCATACAGTCTACCCGATGGTAAGTGGATACTGTCGCCATGGACATCCGCGATACATGCTAACATTAATCCAAAATGACAAACGTTGGCACGCTCCCGAATACGCTGCCTACCTTTGGAGATATAGGAATGGATTTGGAGAAAGGGTTGGGTAAATGGGGAGGGATTGAATGGGAATAGGCTCTGGCACATCTCACTCACTACCGAAACCCGTACGTACATTAGAGAAATAAGATAAAGTGGGAAATGCAGTACATTTCAAGGTAGTCTTCTGTGAGAGAGTGGTAACTTACGATTGCAGCGTTGGATAGCTGTTGGATTGCACCGTGCACTCTCCCCCAAATATAATGAGCGACACTGTTATTATTATCATTGAATATTATTTATTATTATGAACATTATTAAGAGTTTGAAACTATGTTAAGAGGTGTTATATCTGTTCCAGTTCTTTATTTTCTCGATGACAGCTGACACACAGCGGTCGATATAACTTTGTTCTAGCGTCAACGCCTAAAACTCCGAACAAAAATTAGGCACCAAGACGTCATATTTCATTAACAAGGTCACGTCAGACAGAAAGCAATTTTAGGGATGTAGTTATCGATAAACGTAACACGATAACAGATCCGATATTTTTTTACAAAATGTAAGAAACTAAACTACTGCCGGATACTTTTGTACAAATTTATTAACTAATATTATATTTCATTACAAGATGTTACACGTGTTAATTCTTGATTGATAATGCCAACTTCTTTAAAATTTTCGAAGCTGTTGTAAAATAAGTAGGTAGGTACTCGACAATGAAACGAAATAATTATAATGACAGGTAATCTTTATTTATTTATTTTAATCATAATCTGATGAATCGTCACTGTCACTCGATGAGCTCTCCCCAACATTTATTATAAGTTCCTGTACTTCTATATTATCGAATGCCACATGAATTTCCCAATCCAACGCTATAACGTTTTGGGTTCTTCTCACAATTTTTTCCCAGTTTTCGGCAGTTTTTTAATAAACGGCACATGCATTTTTTAATAAATCTAACATCTTGTTTGCCGTAAAAGGGGGATGGGTATTGTTTCGAGCGGCGTGTCCTTTGATTTGTGCCCATATTAGTTCTATAGCATAGGAAGT
This sequence comes from Sesia apiformis, assembly GCA_914767545.1. Classification (NCBI taxonomy): domain Eukaryota; kingdom Metazoa; phylum Arthropoda; class Insecta; order Lepidoptera; family Sesiidae; genus Sesia; species Sesia apiformis. Next base: position 4,732,017 of record OU611964.1, read on the forward strand.
CGAAGAACCCAATGACCACATTCGGCAGCTATTTCGTCGATAACATATCTTTTAGGGAGGCTTTTTTTCGATTTTAAAATATTCACTAATTGTACTTTTAATAAAGTATTATCCACATTTTCGCCATGACGTTGGAGCCAGTCAATTATCTCTTGTTTTTTATTGGCCTGCGTCGGCATTTTATCAATTTGTCTGGAGTGATATGTAGCGTTGTCCATAATAATTATCGACGGTTCTTCCAGAGATTGCACCATTTCTTTAAACCATCCTTCGTAAATCTCCGCGTTCATTTCTTCGTGGTAGTCCACTGTTTTCTTGGATTTAAAGGCCAGTAAAGCATCTGACATGAATCCTTTCGTAGACCCTGCATGGCATATGATGAGGCGTTCACCTTTTCCCATTGGCACTGAACTAGTGGAAGCGACGGTGTCGTCAGTCCAGTTCTTAGATACTGTGTGGTTTGCATTTAACCAAGTGTCGTCAGTGAAAATAACATTTGACCAATCTGATATCTTTTTGGCTTCGCTCAAAAATTCGTAGCGAGCCATAGCAACGTCGTGACGCTCCATCAATATTTTACGTTTGTCCGATTTTTTATAACAAAATCCAATTTCTTTCAAAACCAAGCTTAATGACGATTTTTGGCCATGGAACAAACCACATTCACGTAAAGAAACAACAAGTTTTTTAAGTGTTGGAATTTCTTTGCGCAAGTAATAGTCATTATATATGACGGCGAATAGCGTCAGCGTCGAAGTTGTCAACCGATGTCACACGACGTGGTTGGTGTTTTTTCTTCGGCGTACGAAGCTTATTTTCCTGCATGCCGCTTGTACCGTAAGCTTCGGTAGTAATTTTTGAAACAGTAGGTCCACTAATTCCTAATGCGGCCGCAACACGCTCTCGCACTTGCGACAGTGGTAATAGCGGGTCACCATTTTGATACTCTGCTTCAAAGTAATTACGAACCTTGATCACCAGTTCTCTCGCCTGCCTTTTCAGAACAGATCCTTTCGGCATTTTGATATTTGACAGCAATCAACACGGAGGAACACAAAATACACAACGTAACGTATGGATAATGTGAAAAAACTCAGTGAACAGAAATGTAGTGACTAGCACGACCGTCTTGTTGCGGGTGACAGATTAAAACAAACACAAAATGGCGGTGGGCCATTGAGTGTTCCCACCTTGAAAAAATATATTTGAATGTTTTTGTTGTATTTGTCTTTGTTCAAAATATAATAAATATATGCGATCGATATCATTACTTATTTGGTCACAACACTAGAACTATCAAATTAGAACTGTCATCGAGAAAATAAAGTTCTGGAACAGATATAATATAGTAATAGATTTACAATTAGTTTTCAAACGTCTGTTGCGAGGAAACATAATGAAAGATAACTATCGTGGACATCATAATTGTTACCTGTTTTTGGAAAAAAAAATGATTTAGTAGCAAAATGTGTCAAGTTAACGTCGATAACTATCTACAATAAATATGATTCTGAATTTTTTACCCTCTTTTAATGATCGTTTACATCTTTACTCGAAGTAAATAATAGACGCAAAGCGTTGGCCAATCGAGCAGCCACACGATCACCAACTTTTTCTACGTTCGATTTAATTAATTAATATGGTCTCTTTAACGTTCATATTCGTTGCTCTAACGGAATTAATAAGTTTGTTCTGCAATGTTCTATTTGCGTTTGTCCCACCCTAGCCGCTCCTTAAATAAGTTGATAATAAGCTGCATTAGGCGATCGGTCAATACTATCATTTTCTGAATTACTTTATCATTAATTACTCAAATACTAAGGCAAAACTACAAATAAACTTACAACTACATTACTTATAAATCCCTTACGTCACTGTACCTATTTACACGACGTATTGCAACATCAACATACAAGACAAGAGACTCGACTTCACAGAGTCCCTTATATTGTTCAGCACATTTTTCTTCCTCTTACTATTAAAATATATCTTTTTTCCGCGCAAAACTTCATCCTTCCACATAGAGTGGAGGTTGATATTTCTTGACATGCTCTTCCTTAGCATGTTTATATTTGGTTTCTGAATAGCACGATAATGAATACCGGTCCCATGTATCGGCATAAGATTTTCCTCTTGGCCTAGCCCTATATTTGATGTAGATTTGTAGCTATTTACATTTTCAATACTTTGTTTAGAAATGCTCTCAAAATATTCAGTAATCTCTTTCACTGTTCTTCCTGCACAAACTGTATGTTCACTTACGCAGTCCTGTACATCGATTTCCTGAAATTTAGTTATCAATTTGTGCAGTTTTCTTTTGGTATCCACTATTTTTAACTTAGTATTATTTTGTTCTTTTAATTTCTTTATTGAAGTATGAGATAGTTCCTTCGATTTCAACGGAAAAATACACGCGTCATATGATCCTGAGGAAGGGTTGCATTATGTTAGGACAGGATAAGGATACTGGAATGTTAGTCTGCACAAAAAATAGAAGTTAAAACAAAATAGTAAATAAATAGTAGAGCCGAAAAAGGGCAAAAGTTATATTTCGTTTTGGTTTATTTTGTTATACACTTTCTTACGAAACATCTATGTTATCTACGTCCTACGTAGATAACATGCATACATGTTATCACACACAGACTATGACACAGCATGCCCATATTGTCAGTATTGAAATGTTCCTTAGATACTAAGAATATGCAAATTGTATAGTAGAAAATGTCGCTTGTTAACAGAATATAATTAAATTAATGTAACATTTTATAGTTTCTGTACAATAAATAAATCAATAGATGACAATAATGACGACATTATACGATATACAAGTAGAAAGGCTGCTACTGAAGTCGGACTTAGGTGACAATATGAATCTAACAAAACATCAGAATCCCACTTAACACTTCTGACAAAACACAGAAATCTAAAGTTTTCTTCAAATAAACGCTGACGCTGCGCTCGTAACTGTGGCCATCTCCAAAATTGGAAAAAAATAAATGTCAGATATACATACAGCTAATCATTTGACTAATAATAAATTCAACACAATTACATTAATAATTTAGTTAAGAGATCATCGTTGTTTGCTGTTCTGTTCTCAACGATATGAACTGCCAATTGAGCATTTTATCTTGCTATTAGTACTGTCAAGTACAAGGAAAATGTATGGAAGGAACGAACTCTGGTGATGGTATACGGTGTATTGGCAATGATTGTGATGGTACGATTTAGTTATCTGTGAGCCACTTCCACTTCCACTTGACAACTCGACGACTCCTCGTAGTGTATCTCATAGCGCAATCTATCACGTGTGTATTGACTACTTTATCTAGAGTATTTCTACAGTTTATACACCTTAGCTAGAGTAATCGCACTCCTGTGTATACGTGGTAGATTGCACTACGAGATTTAATCTATCGTGGACGAGGGTCCTAATGTTCTGTAAGAGCTTGTCCAGATGAAATAAAACACGTGCGCAAGTCCTCGCGCGTACACCCACTCGCGAAAGTTGGGTCTATATTGCGCGTTCAATGCGCGAGCATTTGGGGTAGGAATCAGTCATTCGATATGGATACGTTCATGGATTCGCGCAATACTCGCGTACGACTCGCCAGTCGAGTCTGGCGAACTGTACGCGATTTACGTGCGAACTTTAAACGTCCGCGTTGTATGTGGACAGAATGTATAGGCGCCTAGTACCTTCTCGACGCACGGTTGTACGCGCGAGCAGATTTGCGCGTAAATCATCTCATCTGGACAAGAAGTTGCAATTTCCTGCAAGTGAGGGTACATACCGTGCTGGTGTCTGGTCCTGGAGTCGAGCGCGGTGTCGAGCGCGGCGCGCAGGTGCGTCAGCTGGTCGAGCAGCGTGTCCGCAGAACGCGCCACGCCGCCCGCGGCACGCAGTCCCTCCAGTTCGCCCGCGGCCAGCGCGAGCGCCTCCTCCTCCTCCGCGGAGCGACCCTCCGCGCCCGGCACTGCAACCACCCTCCACTTAGTGCATACACCTAATATACTTGTAACTCATGAACGCGAGTCTTGACTTTTTTTTTGTTGCCTACTTTGTAGCCATAAACATAGGTTTGTGCAGGCACTGCACATTCGTATATAAACTTAATTATTAAAATATCATTATAAATGGCTGGTTTGTTATTTTAAATAATGAATACAATTCACGCAACACATCAGTCATAATAATGAACCAATCGTACAATCGTCAAGCTCGTCGATACTGGTGCAGCGTCCATCAATTAGTCATATAATATAATAAATATTTATATGATTTAAATGTCATTATTTATTATATTATTTTGTAGTTTATAATTTACCTTTATTATTAATATAGTCATTTACATTGTAAAAAAATTTATTCAGGAGTCAGCTATTAATTTTATTTTTAAATTTTGTATCCTCCAGTTCCCACTAGCAAAGCCATATTCGGAGATTAGAGGCAGTCCATAAGCGCTTTTCGGCACTTCTTATCACTCACCAGAGATTGGAGACACGATTTACACTCGTATAAAGACCGATTATAACATTTCAAAATAACCTCCCTTGAAGACCGTCGTTGAGTTGCATATTTTTGTTTTACAAGGTATTAAGAGGTATAGTAGATTATTATTCTCAACTTCTGGCTGATGTAAGGTTTTGATGTTGATGTAAGCTGATGTTTTAAACTATTTGATAATAAAATACACAGAACAAATCTGAGCACTTTTAGTATCATGATCATTTAGTAGTATCATGTAAAGAACATATTTATTTTAATTCGGCTCCTCGCCGTGCGGATATTTTGTCCTGTTCCTTAAAAACACCTTCAAAAAAATATCTTTATGATATAGAGCCTCTTAAATTTTGGAATATCACATTGTTATATTTAGTCCATTTAAAATTAAAAATTTTTGTAAATTTTAATTTGTATATTGTTTTTAACTAAGTATCATATTGGAAAGGTATAATATAATTTCAAAGTTCTGTTTTTAAATGTTATATTTATGTGCAGGCTGTGTTTGTCTATTAGATTTTGTAAGGCTGGTTTAATCACTTATATTCATGTAACTGACGTATGTATTAGTGTACGAATGCTGACGAACGTACTAAACACATTAAAAGTAAGTAATGCGAATCTGTAAAAAAACTGCGTAATATTGTATATCATATCCAATGAGTTATATAATACATATATTAAAATGTATATATTTTATAATATGTATAATAGCGTACCGGTTTCGAAGGTATCTATACTGTATCGATAAAGCAGAAACACAAGCAAGTCAACGTCATTATTAATAATCGAGTATACTAATAATTTGTTTACACTTCAAAAGCGCCATAATACAGTGCTGCGAGTTTAGTGGAAGAACTGCGGATTCCCCGTAATTATCACTTACCGTCGGTGTGTCCGGCGTGCTCAAGCAGCACCCGCTCGGGTTGCGTGCCGTTGATGGCGCACACGTGGTGGTAGATCTGCGCCAGGGTCTCCGCCGCTGATGATAGGGCTGGAGCTGCGGTGGCAAGGGCTCGGCCAGCACCTACCACGTGGATGAAAAAATGTTAAATCCAGCGGTAAGGTGCGTTCCGCATTTTAAATACGAAAATATATCTATGGGGGCACTTTTTATTACACGGCAAATATTTCAGAAATTACTTCGTATCAATAATATAACCATTATGATAAATACAGCAAAATATATTTTGTGATAAAAAAAATAATTTGTCTGTTATTATATATTGCGGAATAATTGTATCAGGTAACATATTGCGTGGATATACAAAGGAAATAAAGTTATTTTTCTTTAACTGTCAACATTTTTATATGTTATTCCGAAGCTCAAAATTGTATAATCTCTTTTACAGATATTGGTCTGTTCAACTGAATCTAAATCACTAAAATCAGTTAGTTGTCACCGAGTTGAAATGGATACCCGACTTAAAGAAGTTCGCCGGTGGTGGTGGGACGAGAAGAGCCGAGGATCGTGTATAGTGGCGAGCCTTGGAAGAAGTCTATATCCAAAAGTGGAGATGTATATGTTGATTGTGTGGTACAAAAATACCTCCTGCGAGGGTGCGCAGTAGATCCGCGTCCGCTTGTAATGCGGCACACCGCACCTCCGCCTCTGCGACCCTGTCACTAAGCTGCGCGAGCGAGGCCCGAGCAAGCGAAGCGGCAGTCGCATCCGCGGGCACGGCCGCCGTCTGCAGCTCCGCGAGCGCGCTCGCCAGCGCGGACAGCTCCGCGCCGGACACGCGCCACCACGTGAGCCAAGCGGCCGCGCGCGAAGACACGCCGCCGGACACCCTCTCATCCTCCTGCACGATTATTTATTTTATTTACGTAACACACACTCATTGAAAAATATTACACAGTGAATAAAAATAGACAAATTGTTACGTTTGATTGAAAAAAAGATAGAAATAAAAAATATCACGTTTATGAACAAATTTGTCCTTTCATTGCACAGCAAATATGCTGAGCGATGAAAAGACGACCAATTAATGATAATAAGGTAAGAGAACAATACTAAACTAAATAAATATAGGGTTATTATAATATAATACAGATGTTTGAGCCTTTCCTCATTATACACGGTAAAACAAAAAATATGTACACCCCCTTAACACTGGATTTCCTTTGTAAAAACTTACAACTTTAGTTCTGAGACTTTTTAAAATTCAACACATTTTTATTCACAATAAAAAGCAAAAACATTGCCTGCAGCTTCGCTCGCAAGGATTTGGTTTTAAAAATAATTGTCTGCTGCAGAGAAAATAAAAAATATCCTGTCCTTCTCTGGATTTTAGGCTGACTCTGCCAAATTTTACAGTGATTTTCCAGTCATCTATCTGTTCGTAGTACAATAGGTGTAACATACAGCTCTGAAAGTTACATAACCTTCGGAGTGCCCCAGGGCAGTATTTTAGTCCCTATCCTGTTTAATATATATTTAAATGACTTGTTCGTTAATTCCTGTTAATCTAAAGAGTTAATCTGTTTCACCGATGATATGATACGGTTTCGAATAACATATGGAATGCTACAATCATAAAAGGTGAAGCACGCTAAACGTGGTATTCGTACTTTAAACGAAGACAGAATCGTATTCGTGTGTTTTTATTACTTTTATGGAATCGTGGCATGGGGGGGGGGGGGGTGGCACGGGGTGAGTGTCACCCCGTGACCACGTCCACTGCAAAGTGTTCGAAACGTCGGGATATAAATATTGTTAAATATACGCGATTTAAACCGTTCAAAGTTGTTTAATTGCTATGTATAGTAATCGCGAAAACATAAATAATAGCTTTGTTCGCGGTAAGGATTCGGAACTGATTCTGGACTAGTACTGAACTAATTTGGAATCGTAGTAGAGCGCATGCTCGGTTATAAACCAATTCGTGATTTTTTATTTCCGCGAACGATTTCGGAACCAAACTGCGTACGATCTACTGTCATCGGCAGTGTTACCAACTCTCAAAAATATTTATCCCTAAAGCTTAAGTCAAAAACCCCCAAAATCGCCCCAATTACTTAGAAATCCCCTTAAAAAAATATATAATAAAAGAAAAATGCAATGAAATTTCTTTACCTTTTAAATCTGGATCTGTTTTCCAAATCTACGTGTACTTCTGACTGTACATTTTTTTATTTTTAGTTTCTTTAGGCATCATTAACAAATTGCTTGTCAGCACAGCAGTACAACAACAAAATCGAATTAAACAAGTAAACAATAATCAACGTACATATGTATTTCCAGTAAGCATAGGCACAATAACCAGCAGTCACCACAGAGTAGTTGTAATATATGTGTACTAGATGTCGTTAAGTCGCTAGGTCAACAAATAAATATGATTAGCTATTATAGTTTGGATTGTCCCAGGGCCTATACTTTCACATAATATATGAAAAATATATATTTAAAAAAAATATATGAAGAGTCAAAAAATCCCTAAAAATACCCCTAAAAATATAAAACCCCTAAAAAAACCCATCCCACTTATTTACCCCCTAAATTTGGGGGGAAAACCCCTAAGTTGGCAAGTATTTAAGTGGACCCACCAAAACACATTACTCTTATTAGAGTATTATATAAACTTATTTATATAAACAACAAACAAAACTAACCATATTTTATTTAACCCTTAATAAATTAATAAAATTTATATTTTATTTAACTATTTAACCAGTTTATTAGTTTCTAACCAACTGAATATAGCCGCAGCGTGTATGTCAAATGTCGGTAGGTAAAAACTGCGCATGTCTGGAACTACGGATTCTTGCCAAAGTTATAGAACTGATAGAACTGATTCTGAACCGATCCTGAATCGAGTTCGACGGTTCCGCGAACACAGAACTGTAACTAGAAATTCTGAACTGTGTGTTCCGCGAACGGCATTATTTGAACTGCGCATGCGTATAGTTCCGAATCAGTTCTGAATCCTTACCGCGAACGAAGCTATTATAATCAGATTTGTCGTCACTTTAGGATGAAATAACTAGTCATTAAATAATGTCCAAATAAATATATACACATACTTTACGTAAGAATATGTATGGATTTTTGAATATATATAATTATCCATATATGTATATTTACCAAATTACTAAAATAAATCCTGCACTTGTTAGTTTAACTTCACACATTACTCGTACACCACCTTACTTATTTTTGAGACCGTATAAAAAAAAAAAATTTAAATAGTTAACCCTAGCACAGACCTTTGGTCTATTTGGGTAAATATGAGTTGCACAGTTTCATTCTTTCGACGTATACTTGGTTTTAAACAAATTTATGTATTTGGTGTAAACATAGAATATGATGATTATGATATTTATTATAAATAAAAAAAATCGCTAAAATCGGTTTAGTTGTTAGTAGAGAAAACGTAAGAGAGAGAGAAAGACAGATGAAGATAGTGGAGTGTAGGCTAGTACATTAAAGTAAAGTAGCCCGAAAGATTCAATTAATACAGATGAAGATATTTTCAAATTTGTAATATTAGTGAGGATGTGTAAATAATGTGGATATATATGGATTAATGTTAATGCAAGAATGTCACCGTCAAAAGAAAATATCAATACAGATGAGTCTCAATAAAAATGAAAGTTGTCTGATTGACTTCTAATTGAACACTAATTTCACAAAATAAAATATATTCAGCACGACCGCTGCTACGCTTTCACGACCTCTGCTACGCTTACGCTTTCTGCTGTCAATTGTGACAGCATTAATTCTACCAGCTATAATCACACTTACCACCAGGTAGTGTGACCAAGTAGACAACATGACATACCACTGGTACGGAATCCTTGTGCAGTGCGTGTAACGCGGTGACCCTCGAGGCGGCGCGTTGTACGCCGGTCCTGAGGACGGCCGCCGCCGCGCTCTCGCTCTCCGCCGTCGACTGCGCCGTGCGCATCGACGCCGATAACTGGCTCTGTACGTACAAACATGCTTGTTATACACAATGAATTTTGTATGGCTTTGACGTGACGTAATTACTGTTTTAAGAAAATATTATCAATAAATACGTAAGGTCAAGAAAGATAATCAAAGTAAAAATAAAATTCGATAAAAAAATAGTGAAGTCGCGTTGCTTGCCGCCGCGCACCGTGTTGCAGACTCGACGACACGTGCAACGTGTGCGTTGCTACCAGTTCTCACTACTGCACTCGTCAATAATAATATTCTTATTAATTTCTGTACTTTTCTTATGCTCATATTTTTAATTTGCCCTTATGTGTACTACCAATCCTTAATAATAAAGTGATCACAGCTCTAAAACCATTTGTGGTGGACGAGACGTACTCGTGCGCCCGAGCGCCGATACCAGCGATCGCTCGGCTTGTTCCGTCGCGTCTCGGGTGCGACTCGGTTTTCCCGAGCTCGCCAGTCAAAAGAGCATCTTCACGCCGGTAGGCCGCTCGCGCTCGACCCCGCTCCAGCACACGCGTACCACCATCTTGTAATCACGTTATTTAATAAACACATTCCTCGAGTATATGTGGACTCATTTATACGACCTCCGCTCCACACATTAAACCAGTGTGTATAAATATCTACAAATGTATTTTATAAAGAAATTAAAATATTGCTTCTTAAAAATAATTGAATTTGAAATTTGTATTCTAACTTCCATGTATTTCACTGGAGTCACTGTAAGCGACTACAGCACACTGTAAGCTGTGTAAGCACTGTAAGCGCTGTTTTTGCTGCAGCACATGGTCAGTTGTAGCCCGTTGGATCGATGGCAATGCACACCTTTTGGTTAAATAAGCTTATATAGTTTATGCTTTATTTCAATAGTGTGTAGTGTTACTTGGTACCAATAAATTTCTTTCTTTCCTGTATTCGCCTGATGTATATGATAATGTACTCGTATATACTTAAGTAGAGCGATTTTTTTCCACTTGTAATTTGTAAGCTCTGTAAGTCATTTCCAAGTTTTTGATTTAGATATTCGCAGATTGATGTCTAGTCTTAAATTAATTAATTATCTAAAACGAATACCCTACATGGTATTTACATATAGTGTAATTATATGAAAAGAGAACATGTTCAAGTGTATAATGTACGTACGTTTTCGTTGTGCGCCTGCTCGAGCTGCTTCTCGAGTCGCGAGATCTCATGCAGGTGCACCTCGGAGAAGAGGTCCGCGTGGTGCTCGCCCATCGCGCTCGCCAGCTCCGCCGAGTGCGACCCGCCCGCCTCACCCTCCTCCTCCGCGCCGTCCTCCGGCATGCCTGACACGCATATACATGGGTTTATTACACTATTATCACATGGCAAATCAAACTACGTGGGGGGGGGGGGGGGTGCACGTTGCAACCTCACAACCGCTGGGCGCACTCGACTGATAACATTAACCCACACTCACAGAATAAACACTACAGTAAAATGTACTGCATTTCTCACTTTATACTATTCCCCCAATGTACGTACATATTTTAAGTTATATTTATACATTTCATGGCACCTCTCAACGTGCCCCTCTGTTCAACCCAAATGTTGTAGAGAATGCCTCCAGGCATTAAACTCGCTTTATGTACAATTAAGTGCAACAAAGTTTTTTAAATAAATAAATAAATATGCCAGAGTTCATTCTCATACCAATTATCCCTAGAGACAGGATACCATCCCTCCTTTTTCCCAACCCTTCCTCCAAAATCATTCCTAAATCTCCAAAGGTAGACAGTGCATCCGGGTGCGTGTCAAAGTTTGTCATTCTGAACTGACGTTGGCGTGTATCCAGGATGTCTATGGGCGACAGTATTCACTTACCACCAGGTGGACTGTATGCTCGTCTGTAGCCTTCTTACTATATAAAAAAAGATCAAAACTCATTAGTCTTTTGATCACCTACGAAGAAAATCTCCCAGATGATGAAATTCCACTTGATTTTATGTATTTTTTTGGTATCCCTCTTTCGTTTACAGATGAACTATAGATAATAAACAGTTTTGCAATATTGTTATAAATTAAGATCACACATACATTTTCCGAAAATTTCTGAAAATAGAATATAAATAATTAAATTGTTGAGCACTCCTGTAAGGTCACTAGCGCCACTTTCTGATCGTCAATATACAAAAATCAGTTCCATAAAATATTAACAACAGCAAAGCAAACGCGCCGCGAACATATCTCGACACATATTGGCACTAAACCCAAAACTATTAGGGGTTAAAGTATGAAATTGCCGATTTGTACTGAAAAATTGAAACTCGTTTTTTTCTAAAATGTAACATATTTATTTAATCAAAATATTTACCCTCATTATCTATACGTTGTTGCCATCTAATCGGAAGTTCATTTATGCCTTTGCGATAGAACTCTGGGGATGTAGATTCGACAAACTGTGTGAAAGCATTTTGTACTGCCTCTTGGGAAGAAAATTTTTTACCACGTAGAAAATTGTCCAAATCAAGAAAAAAATGGTAGTCCGTTGGAGCAAGGTCTGGCGAGTACGGAGGATGACGCATGGTTTCTAACTTCAGCTCCTGTAGAGTTACAACGGTTTCTCGTACAGTGTGAGGTCTTGCGATATCATGGAGCAATAATGGTGAAGATCGATTCACGAGTGGGGGCTGTTTCACTGCTAGTTTCGCCATCATTGTTCGAAGTTCGGCACAGTAAACATCTGCTATCCATTATGTTAGAAAGGAAGAAAGAGAAAAGAATATTCTATTGACTATTCTAAACACTGATACAGAGGGATAAATAACGCAAGCTGTCCATTGCTGCATGTCCGAAGTTGGCGCTAAGCTCCTATGTCTTGCACGCTTGTTCAGTCCTATCTATCACTTCCCACAGTTGTCCTAAGAGGCGATTAAGGGATAACAAAACCGCAACCACAAGCGTTGAGGAACTACACCACCTCTTAAAGACTGGACTCGTCAATTCGAATTCGATCCAATATTCTTTCATTTCTGTACCGATTCAACAAGGCATCGCAAGTTTCAACACGCGTTTCTTCCTGCAGATCAGTCAAATCATGAGGCACCCATTTTTCATATTTTTTATCTTATTGATTTGATGCAAATGAGTCAATATTGTAGGTAAGGTAACGTTAAACCATGCCGCTAATTCCTGGGTAGTTTGACTAGGATCGGCTTCCACCATCTCCTTCAATTCAGCGTTATTCACCTGTGTGGGCGGTCTTCCACGTGGTTCGTTCTTCAAGTCGAAGTTTCCATTACGAAAACGTTTAAACCAAAAACGCACGGTTCGTTCATTAGCAGTCTCCTCTCCAAACGCAGCATTGATATTGCGAGCCGTTTCTGCCGCGTTAGTTCCGCGTCGGAACTCGTATTCAAAGATTACTCGGATTTTCGAAGTATCCATCTTTCCCGTCTAAGCTGAATAAAAAAAACAATTGAAAGTCGAAAATCGAATGTTGCACATTTTTTAAAACAAGAACCTCATAGGTATCATGTGAAAAAGTTTCACTCGAAAATCTCACACCATGAAGGTTTTATGTCAATTCAAAGTATCTATTACTATAAAACGGCAATTTCATACTTTATTTTTCTAAAGAAGAAATCAACCTTAGTACCAATCTAGAAAATCAAAGAAACTGCATCTATGGTGGTGATATCGGCTCGTTGAGATTGAGAAACCGACTAATTGGTGAATGCTCTACTAGTTTTCTGTGAATCCCTACTACTTGTAGCACCATTGAAACGATATTTTCATCAATTTCACAATAATAATGTTTTTATTGTGAAATCGGCGGCGGATCAACTTTTATATATTAAAAAGGTGGCAGACCAGGAGACAACAGACTTAGTAGTAAGCAGACACTGACGGCCATAAACATCGTAGGAAAACTGTCAAATGGCCAGTGTATTAGAATAGATTATACATTTTTGCAGTGTTGCCATAACGACTGTCTGTTATGGCAATTTGGTTATACAGAAAAGGCTTAGTTAGACATACCAAAATCAATTTGATGTAATTTGCTAAATTTTACCCATACCCAATATTGATATAATCAATCTTAATATGTGGTCTCTATATTTTTTTATTTTAAATCACATAACCATAATAAATGTACACATGGTATATGGCTAACTGCAGAGCAGTACGTCGGCAGAACTGCTCTCTGCTTAAATTAATTTTTGTGCAGTCTATTGTACAATTATATGTATTTATGTTACAAACTACGTTAATATTTTTTTTTACTAATGTTATATAAACTGATTTATTTTTAAATGTATTTTAAATAACTAAAATACCTAAATGTTTTTAATGAATCATCAATTCATCAACATCACTGCTTAACCCATCCTTAATCCGCACATGTTAGGTATTTAACGCACACTTGATCATTAGCATTCAATTCCTTATTCATTACAAAAGTTCTTTCCTTTCGTACTTACAGCAGTAAAACATTTTAATAAATTCTAATCTTACCTCGTATACTGTATGCCAGATTGGTGATATTATATGCGGCTTCTCTGCTGAGATGTGCATCGAGCTCTTTCTTTGCTGCAAATTTAGCTTCCCTTTCCGCCTGTAGCGCTTCCAGCGCTTCAGCCAGCTGTCTCTCGGCGATGCGTCGCAATGCAGCGGTCTCGTCTGCAGCCGCGCGTGCGTTCTCTGCCTCTTCGCGTAACTGACGCACTTCATGTTTTAGGCCTTCGAATTCCACCTGAAACACATGATTATATTAATTAGGTATTCAACAGTTTGATAACATTAATTAAAAGTTAAACAGAGATTGCCACTACAATTGCGTAAGACCATTAAGGAAATAATTATTCTCTAAGATTTTCCCTTCTCATAACACTTTAACACAGCATATTGTAAACTAGGCGTGCACGCACGCGACTTCGTACGCGTCGAATCTTAGTTTTTAAACTCTATCTTGGGATTAATTGGGATATCTTTTCTTCCCGTTAGGCCGATTTCGATGAAACAAAGCCTATTCGTAGCGCCAAGCTAAGCCTAAATAACATGTGGAAACCCCATAAAAATCTGTTCCGTAGTTTTGGAGATTAGCGTGTTCGAACAGACAAACAGATAGACAAAAATTTTCAAAATCGTCTTTTTGTATTCTGATACTCTTCCTTCATCGCCCCCAATTAGTTTTTGGTAAATATATTCAATGTACAGACACGCTGGTTCTACAGTTTCATTATATGTATAGATTTATAATATTTATATTTAGTGTTATGCATTCGAGTATAGTTTTGTTTCCACAAGGTCGAACTTCCTAAGAATGTGTCATTGTAATTTGAGGCAATTGTCTAAATTCAAATGGCACAGATAACGACAGGTGGACTTCCCACGCGTTTATGGTTTTTAACTACGTGTATTTTGTTATTTTATTGTGATTCATTTGCGCGTGTAAGTTACGCAAACTAATCTAAAATTAATGGAGATTATGAAAGGTAATTTTAAAGGGCTTGGCATTATTCGCCGCATAGCAAATTCGAACCGAAGTTACCACTACAGACATTCGACTGTAGCCCAGCTCGTGCCGGCCGAAATGTTGCAGTGATTAAATCAAAGGCGGTTTAGCTTCTTAACGGGACTTTCGGGACCGTTCACTTACGACATTATTGTAACTACTATTGATAATAATGAAACTTTCATTCATTCGCGTTCTTATCAATAGCGTCATAAATAATAAAATTCATCGCGCCAATAACAATAAAAGTTGCACAAATCAACGATAAGTTAACGTTTTGCTCCACATTTTTAGCACTATTGATCAAAAAGGCAATACCGGTCGACCGAGATATGTCGCGTGGGCGGAAATAATCCGCTCGCAATTTGAAAGTCTATCTTGAACTAAGATGTCATGGGGTCTGGGGTTGAACAGCTCGTTTTAGAACGTGTGTCCTGACACTTGGCTATATAGTTTACAACCGACCGGACATGTGTAGAGCCCAAAATTACGTAAGAAAAAAGGACTTCAAAATTATGCTTTTAAAGAGTGTAGCACAGAATGTATTCTTTCAAGATCATCCTTTTAACGGAATTACACGATGACCTTTCAAGGTACTAATCAAACTACATTACTAATGAAGGCTCATGTAACAGTCAGGAAGTCATTATTTCAAAGTATAATTAATACCTACACAGAGTTTAGTGAACTCTTTGTGGTACCTAAGAATAACATTAGCTGAGAGGACCTGAGCATGCAGAGAAATTTTGTAGCGATATGTCCTCGTCCTTATAAGTTCCCTAGTGAACTAGGGAGCTAGTGAAGTAGTCTCGGATGTGCCTTGCGTAACTTTGTACGAAGAACCGCCGCCGCCGGTTTGACTTACACGTCATTTTATTGCAATGAGAAAAAAATATATAATTACCTGTGAAGATCTAAGCACGGAGACTTGTTTCTGCAGCGATATGTTCTCGTCCTCCAAGTCCCCGATGTCGGTAAGGAGTCGTTGTTCTCTCTGGTGCGCCTCCCGCATCTCCGCGCGGAGTGCCGCTCGTTCCGACTCTCTTGTTGCCTTATCAGCACCTAACTCGGAACTCTCGGCGAGGAGTCGGTCCCGTTCACTCACCACGCGGTCGAGTTCATGACGTAACTGTGCATAAAGAAATGTGTTACTGCTATAATTTAATATATTGAGTGGCATACGAATTACTTTGAGTAACGAAAGATTACGAAATTTCTGTTAGAGATACTTTGAGTAACGTTCACTATAAAAAAATATAGTAATGCTAACTGTAAAGCACTTATCATTTATTGTGTGAATTTTTTTTTGTATAACAGCCATGCAGCATCCACACTGCATGGCTGTGATACTTGCAAGTCACTCAAAAGTGACGAACGTTGGCGCGTTCGCAAACGCACAGCCTGTTTTTGGGGATTAGGAATCAGGATTTAGAAGAATGGGAAATAAGGAGAATCGTTATACAATCGCACATCACTCTATAGCGGATGCTTTCTTCACACCACACTGAAGAAATTCATTACCTTTCGAGTATATTGCGTTACGTATCATTATTTGCAATGCTAAGTGGGATTATGTCAGTGGTATTAACGTTGTATCACGTTTTTCACGTTTTCATATGCTTTCATACGGATAATACATTATAGGGTATCATTTTTAGTTCATGTCTCTACCGGCACTCTGCGAAATTGCTGTCTGTCTACAAATTAGTTAGGGCAAGGTGTGGCACGGCGGCGGCCGTCGTAAATTTAGACGATACGGTCATTACTCCAACGAAACATGCTATACTTTCCAAATAAATATTCTTGTTATACTTCATTACTGTAACGTTACCTCACGTCCGCGACTCATTCTTATTTATACAGTAAATCGCACAATAGTTAAAATTTGAACTAAAGAAAACCCTAAAGAAATGTCATCCTTTGGGCAGATAAATGCTATTAAATTAGAGCAATTAAAATTTAGCAAATAAATTCTTGTATAATGTGAGTAGTTTTAGTATAATAATCTGAAAAATCGTGAAAAAAATCTTGTTCTAAAACATCGATTTGAGAATAGATATGTTATACAAGCACTTTAAGACAGGCATGGCATGTTAGAGTCTAATAGCTATGTTCAGTAGACAGTGGCGTAGCGTAGTGGGGGGCGGCCCGCCCTGGGCGGCACCTTTAGGGGGCGGCAAAATTTCACAATAAATAATAATAATCTCTTGTAAATATTTGAATCGTTGGGAAGTTCTGATAGCAGCTACAGACAAAAGTTTAAAAAGGGTTCAAGACACGCGGTGGAGTGCAAGAGACGATGCCGTAAAAATGACATGACATCATTACAAAGACATTCTCGTCACTTTGGAAAAACTGACAGAGACAGGTAAAAGCTTAAACACAAGAACAGATGCAAGAACTTTGCTAGTTACGATGCAGTCATTTTCCTTTCTTTGTTTCTTGGGCCTCTGGCAACCGGTGCTACATGAAGTGAATGACGCACAAAAATATTTACAAACAAAGGGACTTGACATAAGACTGTGCGCTCAGAAAGTAAATGCTTTGCAGATGGTACTGAATTACTGATAGAGAAACGAGAGGAATGGGCAGATGGCGCTGTAAGTTATGCAAAAAATATGTGTAAAGAACTTGGCAACTTGGAACCTCAGAGGCGCATAACAAGAAGGAACATTTTTGATGACGGGACCAGAGATGCTAACTTGTCTTGTGAAAATGAGTTGAGACGGAAGCTGTTTTCTTCGTTAGATAGAATCATTGTAGAAATTCGTGAGCGTTTTCAGCAGCTACAGAATTTGGCGGATAAGTTTGCTTATCTAACGTCGGCTATATTACTAGATTCGAACGACACTAAATGTAATCTAGACTACGCATCTGCCGAAATTGACGAGCAGGACTTCAAGCTGGAACGACTTCGACTGCGGACTTTCATTGCTGCCATAGGCAACGAAAATAAATTAATTAATGCGGACTCACTTGAATTATTAAAATTTATTGTGAAATCCAAGCTGGAAGATACTCTGCCCAATATTATAATAATGCTCCGAATATTCTTCACAATAAGCAATGCCAGCTGTGAGAGACTTTTTTCAAAATTGAAATTGATAAAAAATTATTTAAAATCAACAATGAGTACTTTAAGGCTAACCAATCTGGCTATCTTGTCTATTGAGCAAGAGGTGTGCTGTAGACGTGATGCTATAGACATTGATAGTGCAATAAAAGACTTTGCTCTTAAAAAAGTAGACGAATAAAGTTTTAGTTAAAGACAGAAGTTTTGTTTTTAATTCTAACAAGTATATTATTTTTCAATAAAAATATAAATATTAACAGTATCGTTCTAGTTCTAATTGGAAGTCGATTTGCGTTTTATATTGCGGTCTTTCCATTGAGCTACGATATGGGGTTCTTCGAGAGAGCTGTGAATAGGATTTTACGAGGTCGGCGGCGCGCCCGCATACCCCCTGGTGTTGCAGGTGTCCATGGGCGGCGGTAACACTTACCATCACGTGGGACCGCTTGCTCGTCCGCCCACTAGTCTATAAAAAAAAAATTCAATTCGCTAATAACTTAATCTTGTCGATCGTCAAGGTATAATCATAAGTGTTCTATACCTGTTATATCAATGAAAGTGGCATACGTGTAAGTATTTTTGTAATAAATGTGATTATTATATTGTAATATATATATATATATACATGACTTTTTTATTTGTAACCTGTACAATACACAATAATGATGACTGTTCTTGCCGTAAAGTTCTTTAGAATTACTGTATATTATAGACTTTTAAATTGAAATACCTAAATAAGAGGGCGGCAAATATTTTTCCGCCCGAGCGGCTGACACCGCTACGCCACTGTCAGTAGATCTCGAATTCTTTAATTCAGTGTTTTGTAAAATGGAACATTCTTATCACGTAGAACTTAAGTTTCAAACTTTACTTTTTAATGAAATGAACTTTTTATTCATAATATGTACCTACCATCTTATATCATAAGAATAATAAATAATACGAGTAAAAATGATAATTAAGGTGTAGGGAATTGACGACCCCATCGCCTGTTATGAGACAGCTGTGTAACATAGCTGGCCCATCAGGCATTCAGTACCAGGGAGTAGGGGTAAGGGAGTACTCGTACTCACCCTGCAGGTGTGGGGTGTCGTGCCTGTAGGCGACTATCAGACTGGGTCTCGATGCGTAGTTGGCGCGGGGGCGGGGTGTTTGCCTGTCGGGAGGTCTCGGGTCAATCAAGTTAAGATTGGGCTGGGCTGCTGTGGCGAGGGAGGGATATCGAGTATTCTTGTTCTCGCGTCTATAGATGTTGGCATCCGAAAGCGGATAGTGATGTACCAGTCTGGCAAAGAAGGACCGAACGCCGTATCACCGACTCCAGGGTCCTCATCGGAAAACTGACCAGCTTTAGGTCACGGGTAACACGAGACCCAGAGTCATGCCTTTTGTTAGGGGAGTGTTCTCTGGGGAGGACATTGACATGTCCGATCCGTATTACACCTGAAAACTGACGGGGCGCATGGACGACCTGAAGCAGAAGATCGCTGCTTGGGGGAAGCGAGTACGGCGATAGTCAGAGAGAATAAAGAGGTACCAACAGAATCGTCTCTTCGCGGGTAACCAAAAGCAGTTCTTTAAGAATGCGGAGTGCCCCAGAAATAGACTGACAGGTCCTAGTCCGACGCAGGCCGATGTCGTTGCCTTTTGGCGAAGCCTGTGATCGCGCCCTGTCACTCCTACAGATGGCTCGTGGATGCAGGTTGTCGAGGAAGCATGCGCCGAAATAACACCGATGAACCCCATAAGCATATCCGAAGAGGACGTAATTGCTGCGGCCCGTAAGGCTCCAAACTGGAATAGTCCGGGACCGGACGGACTGCAGCATTACTGTCTGAAGGGTTTCTGGCGATGCTCGCACGACAGTTTCAGCGAACCCTTGAGGACGGGACGGTCCCGGACTTCTTAACCACAGGGGTCACTCACTCATTTTGCTCCGAAGAGTGAAGCTACTGCGGATCCATCAAAATACCGCTCCATTACAATACAAGACAAGTACAAGACACTCAAATCCATTCTGACTTCCATACCGGGCCAGCATCGTCGAACGTCGATTTTGCGCCCAGTCTCATGCTTACGCACTCACTCCGACAGTGTGTCTACACTTGTGCGAGCGAAAAGGCATGACAGTAGAAGCTGTATATAAAATGATAATTTCTTATAGTGCGGATTGTAAACATATTGATTCATTGCAACCTGGCTTTTTTATAAAACTACTGATAAAAAACGATTTTATGTTTCTTAAAATTAATTAATAGATTTAATAACTATACAATTTAATTAATAAATTATTATATAAGTGACAACCCTAGGTATATAAGGTATCCGTGGCCGACGGACGTATGTTGCGGGCTGAGGGGGGAAGTATGTGTTTAGTTCACGGATTTTGGGACACGCGCAAACGAGATTGCCTTCTATACTGAAGAACCTTTACCTTTACTGAAGATATTCATAACTGTATACAAGAGATTATAACTTCTGTTGTATTAGGTAGGTATCAATATTATCAATAAATATATGGATAGTATAAATTTATTTCTGCAAGCTAATGTGTTTAGGTCACGCTCAGCTAAACACGATGGGCTCGTGTTTTATGAAATTTAATCAGTTTAATGAATGAGTGCTTGTTAAATATAGGAAATTGACCTAGTTTATCCAGTTCTCATATGCAAAACCAATTAGTCATAGCGAATAGAAATCTCGTGCAGTGATAACAGAAATAGCCCTGTTTTATGCGGCTAGCACACGTCACGTTCAATACTTACCCGTCGACATGCGTTATGTATTTTATGGCAGTAGTTGATTATATCGAGCCATAAGTAAAACAACATAAGTGTTTTAAATATATTTTTTTTATTTACTTAAACTTTAGTGCACAAAAAAACATTGTACAAAGGGTGGACTTAATGTCTAGTGGCATACTCTGCCAGTCAACCCTTGTTTCAACAGAAATAGGGCGGTGGATCGTGCACTCATTAAAAATTACTACTAACAGTACATATAATACAATACACATATAATACCTAGGTAAAATAATACATATATATATTGCGATAAAAATATACTTATATAACCATATAAATACATACAACAATAAATTAATAAAATAATGTTAGTGGGAAGAGTGTTCCACAGTTTGATAGCCTGAGCTACGAAAGAATTGGACATAAAGCCAGTGCGGCAAGACAGGATATGTAAGGAAAAATTCTCATCAGAGCGAAGATAGCGATTACCGATTATAAACGGTACATTAGAAAAATATGTCATAAGTAATGTTTTGAATTTGATAAAAGTTAGGTAACATGTTCCAGAGAAACGAAATGCAAAAACATTTAATGAGTCTCGTACTGAATTGCCAATTTAGTCTCAACATAATTAATGACACAGAAGACTACCTTGAAATGTACTACATTTTCCACTTTATCTTATTTCCCTAATGTATGTACGTGTTTCGGTAGTGAGTGAGATGTGCCAGAGCCCATTCCCATCCTATCCCTTCCCATTTTCCTAACCCTTTCTCCAAATCCATTTCAATATCTCCAAAGGTAGGCCGCGCATCCGGTGTCGTGCCAACGTTTGTCATTTTGGACTAATGCCAACATGTATCGCGGATGTCTATGGGCGACAGTATCCACTTATCATCACGTGGACTGTATGCTCGTCTGCCGCCTTTATCCATAAAAAAAATGAATAGTAATTAGAAAGTGGTCACATATCCACCTCTGGGATGACAATACAGTATTATGTACTTTTTAATGTATTATATTTTTCTACTTTAAAAATGATGCTAATTTGCTATAAGACGTGTTCAATTAATATCAGACTTATAAATATCAAGAAAAGATAAAATTTTAAATGCATCTCTTGATTTCATTACTTATCTAAAAAATGAAGTTCAGAAGATTGTATGGCGGGTCTTGGAAGAGACAGGCTTACGGTTGTATGACATAGTAACAAATTGTGAATAATTTTGCTATTTAATATTAAAAAATCATGCTTTTCACGAAATAAATTATGTATGTCCTTAATTGTATACTGGTAAACCTTCATAAGGAGCTTGAATCTAATGTTTATTCCTTTGGCAGACCGCCAACCATCAGCTGAATGTCAACAGTGTTCCATTATCTGTATAAACACTACACGAAATACGAGCTTTGATACGACACGTCCGCGTCATTCATCCCAGACCATTAGTAAATTCTAGACAGTATCCGATGGCAACGCCAAATGCTCCAAATAAAGAGGGTATTTGCTTAGTCTGAAAATTAGGCTCACGTATCAAGGTCTGTCTTCATCAGTATCTCGATGTTTTCTAAAAGCTTAGACATGTGTTCAAGAACAACTGAAAACACGCCTATAGCCGTTGGTGACATTAGAATATGCTATCATATTTTTGTTACATGAAATATGCTATAAAAATACACATATTCAATCAACTGGAACGCGTCTGATATTCTAGAGACAATGAAAAATAACACATTACCTCTCCACTTTCATTCATGTTTGAACAAATAACTGCCGCATTCCGCACAAACAATCCTACCTATAATAATATCGCGACACACACTTGGCACACGCACAGATTAACCCACATTATTCTGATATTACAGTTGCACCGCGAATTTGTGCATTTTCCAACAAAGCCACACACCATTGACTAACGCGTGAATATGTGAATCAAGGCCAGGCAAATAAAAATTTATTTCTGGATCAGTGTTAGAGATTCCCGGCTGCGCTTACGCCATTCGCGGCATTACATCACGGACGATAGAGGTCTTTTTAGGCCGCACTGTAAACTGTGATTAATCACAAATATTAGTTTGCTACTAGTCGAGTTTAAGGATGAAGGCGTACAAAGAAATTTATATTTTTCTTTTTATCGTAACTTGAACATTCTTTACGACGAAAAGAAGTTTGAGTGTGATCGAAAGCGTCGCCTCGCGAGCACTGTACGAGGGTCCTATGATTCACATCCACATCAATTGCTCCATTTCATTAAAACGAGCGTAGGTATAATTCGTCAGATGCGTCTGGGAAAAAAATGCTAAACAAGATAATGATTCCCTCACTAGCACTTGGAAACAACAAGCTACTTTGTACAGATGTACAAAGTAATAATTTATAATACATTTTTATAAAGAAAAAACATTTAAACAAACAAACAGAATTACCTACCACAAGTTCAATGATAACTTTACCAGTGCCTTTATTCAACTCCTTAGAAAGACATAAACAATCCTACATTTATAGACAAGGACATAATAAACCTTCGTAACAAAACATAACATAACATAACAAAAGCGTGGTTCTTTTCTTACTTATGACAAAGCTGTACAACTCAGTATTTTTTCTATAAATAGAAATGTTGATTGTGATTTGCCATATCGATTTATAGTATCTTAATTTTTTTTATGGACGAAGGCGGCAGACGAGCATACAGTCCACCTGATGATAAGTGGATACTGTCGCCCATAGACATCCGCGATATGCCAACATTAGTCCAAAAAGACAAACGTTGGCACGCCCTCGGATGCGCTGCCTACCTTTGGAAATATCGGAATGGATTTGGAGAAAGAGTTGGGAAAATGGGGAGCGACGGGATGGGAATGGGCTTTGGCACATCTCATTCTTTATTTATTTAATAAATTATTTAATTATGTAATTATCATAAGCCTCAAGTGCACACGATATTTTTAGCATCGTAATTTAGTCGCTTACAGGTATAATAGTTGTACAAATCTAAACCTCTCATATATAAAAGTGCGATGGCACGATTTCTAGTTTAGAAATGCCACTACATATTTATGTTACCCCGCCTCCTCCATCGCTCGTTTAATCGCGACACAACATCGATGCAGTCGCAAAATCGCCGGTCGTCGGTGCTAAAAATATCGAGGGTGCCTATGACCTTAAAATAATCAAATACTCCATTCTGTGCTATATTGATGCTACCTTAAGATTATTGATTATAATACCCTGTCATGAATTATAATTTTATTATAAGTATACTTCGTATTATAAGTATAACTATTTATTGAGGATATAGAAAAAGTAATAACAAAAATAACTTAAGTTGACATGTCCACAGTTTTAGGATACATAATAATATAATAGCATGCAGGAATAATTTACTTGTTGCAATAACAGAATTCATAATTCATAATTACTAATAGGCATAATTTCCAATAAATGGAGAAACATGAATTTATGTAATTATTTAAAATGGCATTAAGCACGTAGTGCAAATGGAAAGGTTTTAATATGTAGACAATAAAAACCACGGAACCCAATAGATAGGTAACCGCAGAAATAATTACAGAGAGTCACCATAAATACTAATTAGTATTAATTTTCATACTAAATAATAGAGCATTCATTGTAAGACTGAATAGTTAGCTAAGTTGATTTTAACATAGAAGAACTGAAACGAGTACGATAGGTCAAACTAAAAGTTCTTTGAACTGGCTATTGTACAATATGATAGAAAAAAAAAATTCGAATTTCGAAACTGGAACTCAATTAATTGTCAAAGGCCATTAAATTTTCAAAGCTGTCATTTGTTCTTTGTTTCTGGCGGCAATTAGAAAATTAAATGAAAATTTGAAAATAAACATGAAAACTGTGCTTCTCTTAATTGAAGCAGACAAACGAACGACATAAGATGATTGCCTCCTTCTTTGGCAGATCGGGCCACTTTGTTACTATAACTTTAGAAAATGAACGAACAGTAACTGCGGACTGGTATGTGAACAGCTACTTGCTTTCTGTTTTGGAAAAAGTCAAAGAACGACGCTCACGAAGCAGAATGATTTTTCATCACAACAATGTCCCAGTTCACTCCGCCAGACACACAAAGCAATTTTTGAGTACTGTAAATGTATACAGTACACGACCTTGCGCCCTGTGATTTTTATTCATTCCCTAAAATTAAGGGTAAAGGACACAGAGGAATATATTTTATAAATGCAGAAGGGGCAGTAACGGCCTTCCAAACGGCTGTTGAAGAGGTGCCTAAAGGGTGGGCTGAATGCTTCACATAATGGTTTCATCGCACGATTGAGTGTATTAATTGTCACGGAGAATACTTCCAAAAGTAATAAAACAACTTCCATCTTTATATGATTTCATTTTTGAGATTCTAAAACCTTTCAGTGTCACCCATGTATTAATAACCAAAGCAATTACTGCTTTTGTGTTCAAAAAGGAAATCATATTAGTGTAGCTTTTTTCTTAATTCGTCGTTTTTGTTCATAGCGATGACAAAGCATTTTGCTTACTGTAATATGTAGCTAGATCTATAAACTCGTATATTATAATAAACACCTATAATTCTGAATTCGATTTAAAAAGAGCAAATAAATACCTCTAAATATTCTTGGATTAGTATTGTAACGTAGTTTACATGTTACCTAAAGGAAAAAGAGTTATTTTTATGAGCATTAGATTCACAAACCACATTTAAACACCTTGATGAGCTAATGAATATTAGTTTTATAATAATATATACCAGAAATAAGCTAGATAATTATCATAATGGTTAAATAACTTTAATAAGTATTCTAATGTTAACTAGTCCAATTAGAATAATTAAAAATTATAAAAACACTAATTGAAAAAAATTATAATGAAAGTTAGTAAGGAAAAAACTCACCCATATGTGCATGCAATAGAGTTTTGCATGATTATTGTTATGAAAAAAAAAACAAATTAGAAAGTGAAGAAATGCTCATCATCGACATTTTTGCTTCAAAAATCTTTTGTTCTCTATAATGATTTGGACTTTGGTGAGAGAGTAAAATCTGTTTAATTGTTCCAACACTGCATCACAGTATTGTTAAGGGTGCTACATACATATTGCATCTAGATATGTGATCCAGATACATATCTAGATCAGGTTCAATTCACATAGACCACAGGCAACTTACGCAAATGGCCGTTCTCTATTTCAATGTTTAACTTATCTCTGACATTCTTGAGTTTGCATAATATGATTTGGTATCCCAGGAATTCATACAAATCTCCATTGATTGGCTGCTGGCTTTAGTGTATCATGAATATTGGAATTAAAGTTCGCTATTAATATACAGGAATTATTCGCATTAGTTCCATTCTATTAGTTGCTGTTTTTTTTTTATTGAAAAAAAACGAGCATACAGACGAGTCGACAGACGAGCATACAGTCCACCTGATGGTAAGTGGATACTGACGTCCACAGACATGCGCGCTATACGCCAGCATCAGTCCAGAATGACAAACGTAGGCACGTCCCAGGATAATCTGCCCTAATCTGCAAAGGTGGGCAGCCCCACCTTTGCAGATTAGGTGTGAATTGGCCTTAATGCCGAGCTGGATAGGGCAAACTGAATATGTATGATGTAATGCTCATTATAATATAGGGTGTATGTTAAATAAAATTTTAACCAATTCTGTAAACATAATTAACTAATTTTTCATCAAAAACCTAAAAATATGAAAATGAAAATATGAAATGACTTTTTTGAAATTCGTAGTTTGGTAAATCTCATTTACTATTTTTGTAAAAGATTTTTTAAATTATCATCACGGATCTAATAGATTGGACGCAAGTATGTCTATAATATAAGTAGTGTATTTTTTATATTTTTCATAGAGTGTATTTATATTGTATACGAGGGTCACACTGAAAGTTTCCCGAATGAATAAGAACAAATTACAATGAATGGCCAAAAATCAATTTATTGTTTCTCAAAATGACCACGGAAATGTGTTCTTCATACTCTTCGACAGCCACTTCTGGCGATGATCATCGTTGACCGCGTAATTGGTTCTAATTTTTGGAAACAAGAAGTCACAAGGTGCCAAGTCGGGACTGTATGGAGGATGGCTTATGTGTTCTACCTTTTTCGCCTTCAAAAAGTCGTTTGTCCTGTTTGGTCGTGTGAGAGCTGGCCTTGGTCATGGTGCAAGATTATGCGGCGTTTGCAGTTGTTTTTACGGAGTTCGTCAATAACTTCTGGCAAGCAAATTGTCGTGTATCAATCAGCATTCACGGTACGACTATACTCCAAGGCAATAGTAGCACCGTGTGCAGTTTTTCTAAAAAAAAAACACGCCACTTTGGTTGGGTTCGGCTCATCTTGAAAGACCCAAATGGTCGATTGCTGCTTTTTTTCGGGGTCGTAGCTGTAAATCCATCTTTCGTCACCTGTTACTATGTTCCACACCAAATTTGACGCACCTTCGTTGAATCTGGTAAGCATGGCATTGCACCAAGTGACGCATTCCGTTTTTTGAGTCTCAGTCATATTGTGTGGGATCCACCGCGAGCACAACTTTCGCAGTCATATGTTTGTGTAACATTGATTGTATCTGACTCATGCCTATGCCTAAGGATACCAGAATCTCATGGTAGATCACATGCTTATCTGTTTCGATCATATGGCGCACAGCATCGATGTTTTTGTCGTTGACAGTGGTGGACAGCGCGACCTTCACGAAATTCGTCACTGAGATTGACATGACTGCACTTGAATTCTGCAAACCTTGCTTGGTGCTTCATCGCCAAAAGCAGTTTGAAACCGAGTGAGGCTCTGCTGAGCTGTCAAATTACACTTAAAATCGTAGAAAATCATACAGTGAAAATTTTCATAAATCCGTTGTAATGCAGACAAGCAATTTTTAAAATGACGCCAGAATGAAAAACAAATGAAACAAACTTTATTCTACAAACAAAGAGTTTCATTTTCAAACATTGAAATAAATTACTTTTTAAATATAGTTTATTTAAGTGGCCAGTTCCGGAAATTTTCAGTGTGACCTATGTATTACCCATGTCATTAATAAAGAAAATCAAGTTATTTTTTTTAAATGTAGATTTTTATTGTAACATTTTTTACAAGTTTGTTTACATGACACAAATAAACTGCTGACAAGACATTGACATCATTTACATTGACCATGTAGAATACATTAGCACAAGGAATGTTGTTTAGAAGCATACATATACCTACTTTAACTTAAGTTTGAACTTCGAGTTTGAATGAGATATAGGATGTTTAGGGAACTCTAAATAATGAAAGATGAATAGGACTGAATTATAAATTTCATTTTATATATCATTATTAATTTTCTTTGATTCATTAAAAAGGATAAAAAATGTAAATTAATATTTTATTTTATTTTTTTATCTTGAAACTGATAATCGACAAATATAAGTTCTATTACTTTTTGTTTAATAGATGTACTTCCCAGCAGAAATATCTGTGGACCTCAACAGAATGTGCTATGTCCCAATCTACACTGTACTTTGCCCTCTTAAAGTAGGTTCCCACCATGTCAGACCAACACATTTATCGTTTTTGGGGTATCATAGAGCTATTCACACCAGTACACTGCACAACTGTTGTTCAAACCATTAGTAAATGAAACATCCTACACTTTTATCAGCCTGATGTGTCAGTCTGACAGTGGGAAGGTACTAAGAGCAGGTGTTCTAAGTATTATGGCAGATGCAATACTGAAGATGTCAAATGACTTCACTCATGAAACCATTTGTCATCTGCACAGATATTTCTGACAGGTTGTTGTAAAAAAAAATATTATTGTTACCTGTTTCGTTTCCCCCTCAAGTTCAAAGATCTGTAGTGTGAGGGAGCTCTCCATTGCAGCGGATTCATTGAGGAGTGCATTTTCTTGCTCTATACCACTCCGTGTGGTCACCTTTTGTGTCGAGTCTAATTTCATTAATGCCTGCCAACAACATTGTAGTCTTATTATAGGGTATCTTCATGATTTAAATAACAGCAATTAGAATCACATAAAACAATATAACTTAACATTAGAAGTAGTTTTGTGGAAAGATTGGCATAAAATCTAGGTTATTCCTATTCGCAAACATCTGCTTATGAATTTTGAAAGTGGTAGCACATAAAGATACAATTTTACGGACGATTTTATGTTTCCGTCTCTGCACGTTTAATGTACCGATTAATGCATGAAAAGTGAAATTACTGCGACAAAATGTAGGCCACTAACCTCATGTGTGATGTCTAAATCGTGCTTGGTGTTCTCGTAGAGGATCTCTAATTCGTCGCATCGTTTCTGAAGTTCACTTTTTTCTTCAAGCAGTACTAAACCAAGTTGTGCTGATTGTATCTTCTCGCTGCTGGCCTGGTCGAGCTCTCGGCTGAGTCTCTCGATCTCCGCCTTCAGCTCAGACAAGGACATATTGTTTTCAGCCGTGGTTGCCATCTCGTGACAGTTAAACGGCTCCTTATTTATTCTTCATAAACAAAGTAAATAATCTCACAAAAACAACGATATAAAACGTGTAAAATAAAAAATGTTTCTACATTCTCCCGATGTATCGTCTTGACAGTTCAATGCACTAATGGTTAGTGTCGCCATTTTATAAAGTGTATAACTTATTTCTATTTTCTACTATTAACAGATGTCAAAATACAAATTGCTATTCATGAAGAAACATTAAAGGTATTTATTTATTCTATTGAGAAGGTGAATAAAAACAAATCGACATTACCCATAATTTATCAAATCTCTACATATCATAAAATTGTAACAGAGCTCTGTACATGAAACACTCTTCGAAAAGTGATTGCAATATATAGTACTAATAACAATAGTAGGTACAATAATAATAGGTAAATTTTTGGAATTTTTACCCAATACCTACGATTTTTGAAGTTACTGCCTGTCTGAACGTACATTATGCAAAAAATAATTAAAGAATTTTAATGAAACTTGGCATAATTATAGCTCATGTGGCGGGTTAACATTTAGGGTAAGAACTTTTTATCCAGATTCATTATAAAGTTCCCACGGGAATAACTCCCGTGAATAAGGCACGCGAGCGTGCGGCCGCTTGATGTGGTCATGTGGTATTACGAGGAACATCAGGCGGTCAATTCACTTTTTTTTTCCCCTCCACTACCCATGGCCCCGCCAACTTTACGATTTTAAGGACCCAGTAGTAGGAGATGCACGCCGTACCTACTCGTACTCAACATAATATTTTCAGCAAAAGAACATATTATATAGTATGATATTGGTATATTATGTATTATATCTATGATCGCAAAGGATTTCTCTAGCTACGATTACAGAATCAGCAGCGTCCGCTGATCTAATAAAATTAAATGAGCTACAGCTCGGATTATGAGTCCGAAGGGGGCGACAGAAAACACCGACATCTGTCGCCGACGTACGGGGAACACTACTGCTCCTCTGGAGTTGTAGGAGACGAACAGTAGTGTGGCTGGTCGCAGCGACCAGCCCTGTCGTTGGGAGGTGGTCACGTGGTGGCGCTAGTGCTCGCTAAGATACGCGACATCACGACCTAAATCGATCGATATTCCTTTCCCTTACGCATACAATTCCCATCAGTCGCCTGGTCGCTACTAGTGGTGGGTAATTAAGACTTTTCGAGAGTAGTTTAACTCACCTAATCCTACTCCGCCTGCGAATCCAACTCCTCTTAGTAACTCCTTAACTCTTTTATGTAATCACTATCGATGCTAGTGCTGGGTAATCAAGCACAAGGAAAAAAAGAATCTCTATGGAACAATTAAACAATTTAACTCTTGATACACCTATCCTAAAAAAAAAGGTCGCGCCATCGACGAGTAATCTCGAACGATCGGAGTAAATGGAACAATTAAGGGATTTCACTCTTGATACACCCATCCTAAAAAAAAGGTCGCGCCATCGAGGAGTAATCTCGGACGATCGGAGTAAATGGAACAATTAAGTGATTTCACTCTTGATACACCTATTCAAAAAAAAGGTAGCGCCATCGAGAAGTAATCTCGAACGATCGGAGTAAATGGAACAATTAAGGGATTTCACTCTTGATGCACTCATCCTAAAAAAAAGGTCGCGCCATCGAGGAGTAATCTCGGACGAACGGAGTAAATGGAACAATTAAGGGATTTAGCTCTTTTAATACACCTATCCTAATAAAAAGGTCATGCCATCTTTTCATTCATTAATTCCGGAGTCACCCAGCACTAGTCAATAGGCGGTCACACGGCGAGCGAACGGCAATCCAACCAAAAACAAAACGTCAAAAGAATAAGTAAGTCCTCGGAGTTAGTAACAGTTCAGTAGAGTAACTAAAGGTTTCTACTCCGATCGCGGTTTCAACTCTTTTAATTCATTAACTCCGGAGTTACCCATCGCTAGTCGCTACTGTTCGCCTAGTTACGTGTCGCTGCAACCAGCGATATCGTGCATCTGACACATAGAGGATCCTTAAAGTATTTTGGAGTGGCGCATTGCCAATCGGATAAACTTGTACTAAAAAAGTAGACAGGCACATAAGCATGCCTATAAGCAGCATTGAGTTTTTAAGGTTTATTTAAAACTAAGATCCAATTAATTTAATAGCTGTTTATTTCTGAGGTGACGCAAGTGTAAAAAAAACAAGAAAATCACTAATTATTAATTATAATTTATTTCTCGTACTTTTAAAAATGTAAATATAAAAATTATTTACACAATTAATTAAACATTAAACACCAAATACAAAACTTTTCAAATAACATCAATTGACTATAGTTTTATAATTTAAAAATTCATTTAAAATTTTAACTACAATATCATTTATCTATCAGAATAGACACCATGTTAATTGTTGAAAAAAATCAGCAAATTTTTAATATATTATGTTAAACACTTGAATAGGACTAAACATATTATTTTATTGATAAAATGTAAAAGATTACAAAATGTTTTAGTATTGTCAGCGTTATTGAAAATTAATAAATTCACATGATTTTTCTTCGCCTGTAAAATAAACTAAGTATCTATTGTACAATACTCGAGAATATGAAAAAGGCATCGTGCAATGAGACCAGACATCTCTTCGTTTATTCACGAACGTATACTAAATGAAGGAAAAGATCTTAAAAACCCTATTTAAATTATAGAAAGAACTTTATGGTAACGGCAATAACGTTATGTCACATGTGTCACTTATTATCGTTGATGTGTCACTTATTATCGTTGATTGTGAAAAGTAAAGTTTTTAAGTTCATAGAACATTATTTGAATCGATATTCTAAATTCCAAACTAAATATGAATTTGCGTTGATTTATATAGAACATAACAAGTGTGATTTTAATCTACTAGGTGTGACAATGAAATCTAATAATAATACTTGATCGTAAATCGTTTGTAGCGTGAATCTCCAATATTCGTCTGTTCCAATGTGTTCGTGGGCGATATAGAGACGAATTTGGTATATATTGCGTAATGACATCAGATTCACAATAACATTTTTATAAAATGACTATAATAACATTATATTTTTTTTTAATTTGAAGAAAAGATTTTCTTCAATTAAATAACTTGCCGAGCTTGTGAATTAATAATTTTCCCTCTTTTAAAATCAGGTGGTGCCATAATTATAGCTTTATATAAATATTCGTAATTGAACGCGACCTATTCGTACACTGTTTCATACGCAACTTTACGATTCGTGTAATTGGGAAAAAGGGACTAAAAAACGAAAGTAGGTACACGACAGTGAGCGATGGATTTTCCATGTTCATACTTGTATGTTGTTTCGAAGCGTTTATGCGCACAATTCCACAGCTCGTCCCGCATTCAGATTTGTCCCAAGGGACGAAATAATAAAATTAAAAATAAATATACTTTTCATTCATTAAATAGTCCCTAAAGCAAAATTGAATGTTCGGTAAAAAATTAAAAGTATATTTAATTTACCTAATATTAATCAAAAAGACAAGCATAATGCTAGAGTTTCTTAACAATTTACTTACAAGCAAAAAAATATTGAAAATCTAATAGGCAAGGACAATATTTGTTTATAATACAAATGTTCTTTTAAATGATGCTTAATTCTCAAATCAATATCGCAAACGTTGGCGCCGTAGTTATAATCCTATTTATTCACGTTGTCTTCGCTTGGAAACTTAACAAGTTCCAGGCACCAGAGCAGGCCGGTATTTTGAACCCTAGGCACGGCACCGTAGACCTGTGTGACTGCGACAAATATTGTTTACAAACCAATTTTCACTCGATTGTACAACAAACAGCTTAAAAAAGTGCGACGATATAATGAACAAAAATATTATTTATTTTGAATATTCCCATTTCGTCTTAATAGGACGAAATTTTGTGGCACGAGCTGTTATGCCGTTTAGGATTAAAAAAAGTAGGATTAAAAACATGTAGCCTTTGTTACCAACGACACAACTAGGTGTGTCATTGGGAAATTATATTCAGAACGACACCACCAGTTGGTAACAAACGAAATGTAGTCATTTTGGACTTCTGTGAATTTGGAACTTCGTTCTGAGGTTCTTTCGTAGAATTATTGCTAACGATCGTCATTACCAAAACAATATTCTAGTCAGAAACATTGCTTTAATTCATATAGAAATCGCCGACGGCATTCGGCAGTCGAAGAGGTAATTTCGAATCTATTCAGTCGTCATTTCGCTTTTTTCTCCTACGGTGATATTAGGACCAGATACTGAGTAACCATTTAAAATTTGTAGCAATAGTGTTTCTAGAAATTGTAAAAAAATTGTGTTTATGTACAATAGAAAAAAAAATATTTCCACAACTATAATTGACTATATTACTACACTAATATCTCGCGCGGAATGTTTTATTGCCATTTGCCAATTGTTTATGTACAAAATGTATGCTTGGAATGCACTAGATAACAATATTCTACAAGATAATTCTTACTGCAAGAATATTATACACATACATACCTGTAATTTATTATTATAAACAAAGACAATCGTTAATAATTGGCAGCAACTTGAGTTGCAAAATAAATAGACGTTCCTCGATCTTACAAATAGTAGTGTTTTATAATAGACCCTTATGCCGACTGCATAGAGGATAGTTTCCAACCACTCGATCTAATTCTAAGACATGGCACGGTCTTAGAGTGGTCTATTTATCTGGGCCTCAGTTTCTTTTGCGTTCTGGGTAAGAGTGATCTTAAAGTTCCCTCACTGTAAACTACTGTAATATAAAAGCTATTTCATAACACAGTAGTGACGCGCGTTCGCTTTGCTCACATGCAATAACTATTTCTTAGAGACTTTTTAAAAATCGATCTCGTAATTTTTAAGTTTACCTCTCAGATATAACAAACAAAACAGAAGTCACAGTTTGATAATATAAGTATACATTTAATTTATATTTTTACTTTAGTAAAACCGTCTATAACCGTTTGTACTACGCGGTATACTGAATAAATGTAAATTATATAACATTATTTAAAATAACACTATTTAATCATTATATACTTGGCACCAAGATGGTGGGAAAGATACAAAGGAAAATAATCTATAAATTAAGAAAATTGAACGATTGGGCGTTAAACACCTTATTTTCTCTAAATCATGAGATTTTCAATTGATTGAAAAAAAAATCATTAAAGTTTAATTCAACTAAACATAATGCGCGAAATAGACATTGTATTGTAATTATAATTGTGTTGACCTAAAACCCAATAAAATTAAAATTGCTAGGAGTATGATACTTTATGTGTATATTATAATAAATTAGACATGTTATTTATAATGTTGATGTTATTATTTAGAGTTACAACTTTACGAAAATATACCAAAATGCCCAAATCCTAAATAGATTATCTAAAGGTTTTATTACGTAGTCACGCAAGAAACAATATTTTTTAAGGTATTTCCAGTTCTTTATTTTCTCGATGACAGTTCTAATTTGATAGTTGTAGTGTTGTGACCAAATAAGTAATGATATCGATCGCATATATTTATTATATTTTGAACAAAGACAAATACAACAAAAACATTCAAATATATTTTTTCAAGGTGGGAACACTCAATGGCCCACCACCATTTTGTGTTTGTTTTAATCTGTCACTCGAAACAAGACGGTCGTGCTAGTCACTACATTTCTGTTCGCTGAGTTTTTTCACATTATCCATACGTTACGTTGTGTATTTTGTGTTCCTCCGTGTTGATTGCTGCCCAGCTGTCAAATATCAAAATGCCGAAAGGATCTGTTCTGAAAAGGCAGGCGAGAGAACTGGTGATCAAGGTTCGTAATTACTTTGAAGCAGAGTATCAAAATGGTGGGTTCTTCGACTTCCGCCGTATCATTGCCAGTACAATGCTATAGAACTAATATGGGCACAAATCAAAGGACACGCCGCTCGAAACAATACTTTTACGGACAATACCCCCTTTTACGGCAAACAAGATGTTAGATTTATTAAAAAATGCATATGCGGAAGTAACTGCCGAAAACTGGGAAAAAAATTTGAGAAGAACTCAAAACATTATAGCGTCGGATTGGGAAATTCATGTGGCATTCGATAATATAGAAGTACAGGAACTTATAATAAATGTTGGGGAGAACTCATCGAGTGACAGTGACGATTCATCAGATTTTGATTAAAATAAATAAATAAAGATTACCTGTCATTATAATTATTTCGTTTCATTGTCGAGTACCTACCTATACCTACTTATTTTACAATAGCTTCGAAAATTTTAAAGAAGTTGGCATTATCAATCAAGAATTAACACGTGTAACATCTTGTAATGAAATATAATATTAGTTAATAAATTTGTACAAAAGTATCCGGCAGTAGTTTAGTTTCTTACATTTTGTAAAAAAATATCGGATCTGTTATCGTGTTACGTTTATCGATAACTACATCCCTAAAATTGCTTTCTGTCTGACGTGACCTTGTTAATGAAATATGACGTCTTGGTGCCTAATTTTTATTCGGAGTTTTAGGCGTTGACGCTAGAACAAAGTTATATCGACCACTGTGTGTCAGCTATCATCGAGAAATTAAAGAAATGGAACTTGTATAGTTTAGCCTATGTGATGAGTTGATGACGGTATTACAAACGAATATTCGAGAAATTCGAACTAAGCCGTGATAACTTGATAATCGGATCAATGGCGGGCTACGTCGATAGTTGAAGTTCAAATTCTACGTACTTACGTATCAGGGCTTGAAATATCGACATTCCCACATACCGGTAACAACGTATAGATACCGGTAATTAAAGAATCATTAAAAATGTAGGTATATATAGTGGCGTCGATATATTTTTTTAGCTCTTATAAATACTTAAAAAGGTAAATAAATAAGTAATAATACTCGAACGTTTTCAAGTGATAATGCAATGCAACCAGCCCTTCAGTATCCACTGCTGGACATGGAGCTTCTCGTGCACGTTGTCTTGTGCATTGGAACGCCATGTTCATCAAGCGGGTTGGCGAGTCCCCCCCCCCCCTCTTTTAGAGGTGATATACTCGTAGTTCCCCGGCGCTTGTGGCAGACCCTCTGTTATTCCTTAGTCGGCTTTTACGACACCCGCGGGAGGAGATGGTACTCGTATGATGCCTATTCTATAGCCGTCCGACACAACACGGTACCAAGTTCTACTTCGCAAGTAATAATACTTGACGGTAAATAAGTATAGGGATTTTATACTGAGCTGCAGTAAGTATATTTTTTACCGATGTCTTGATCATTATTTTACAAATTTTAACAACGAATGGGGTCGGCCGCTTAAACGAAATCCGGGGATGTGTGGCGCACGCAAAACGCACGGAGTGGCAACACCGGGAAATACGTTTAACGCTCTTAAAACAGGTATTAATATCGGTAATAATACCTGTAAATGTAAAATAGCGGTTCCTACGTTACAATTTGTCAACTGGGAACGGTTTCAAGCCCTAGTACCCTTATTCCACATTATAATGTAACATACAACATTCGGCTATTCGCTATTCGCGGCTTTTGAGCAATACAAACAATTCAAGGAACGTAATGCCATAACAGTTAAACATACATATATACATACGTAAACTAGTATGTCTATGGTTAAACACGAACTTCTTTCTACAATATCGTGACGAATTATTTTATAACCGTTTACAATCGACGAGGTTTTATTTTCATTATTAATGTACAACTACATCTCAATGTTAATGTATCCCTCATAATAATATCATTAGGAAGACAAAAATTTACTTAAAACAACAATTATTCTAAAAAACACCGTCCATTGGCCAAGAGTGGAATGGATTATTCATTATTAATAATAATAATTAAACATTGAGCATCCTCAACTAATCAAT
This sequence comes from Sesia apiformis, assembly GCA_914767545.1. Taxonomy (NCBI): domain Eukaryota; kingdom Metazoa; phylum Arthropoda; class Insecta; order Lepidoptera; family Sesiidae; genus Sesia; species Sesia apiformis. Next base: position 4,769,129 of record OU611964.1, read on the forward strand.
TATGTAGTCTAGCCAATGAAACGTGGCGCAACGGTAAAGTGATATCTTTAAGATGATATGTGGCCTGGTAACATGTAATAGCAATATGTGGATACAAGTAGGAATTATTCTAAAATTCCTCGAGGTTTTAATTAATTTCGGATTAGGATACAAATACAGGAGCAGGGGGCCCGGTGAATTGAGCAACTGGATAGCGACAATTCTATACAGTAGCAAAGTACCTGTGCAATGAAGTTTTAATAAATAAAAAAATGGCCAGATTTTTTTATCTATTGATTGTGTGGGTTTGTAAATGGGTGGCATAATGAATGTTGTGATTGTTGAAAATAATTGGGTATAAATTACGGAATAATATAACACCGAATGAATTATGAAATAATATTGTGACGCACTCACTATCAGTTCTACAGTGCGTTGTCCAATAGGCTCCTCTCCTTGAGTCTACTATTTGTAAGGTCTCTCAACATATTAAATTTATTTTGTCCTATGAGTTTTAACTCGAGATTTAAGAATTTGCTTTTTGAGCCGCGTTTCGTTGGTCAAACTCTAAGGCAACGAGACGAGATAAAGAAATGAAAAACGTTGTACTTAACTACATTATGTGGCAATTGCGAACGATTAGTATGTCTGTGCTTTTCTCTAGCACGTGATATTGACAGAAATGGCTGTCGTAAGTGATTTATGGTACACTTCATACACGTTAGATTACAAGATTAAGGGCCTTTCAAACCACCTTCTGATAAGGTATCAGAGGGAAGTTTGAAAGTTTTATTACCTTTTGAGAAAGGCCCTAAATCTTTTTCACCACTTCTCTCTTAACAATCTGATAGATAAATTATCTGCCACTTAAATCTAACTGATACTGATTTTCTGATAAAGTATAACTGACTTTCTGATGCCTTCTGTTATCATAAGTATCGGGAGGTGGTGAGAAAGCTTATAATTATTCATTTCTGACAGTGTTATGAAGTTGTGAATGTTTATTTACATTCTTTATCTGGGCTCGTTGACTCTATAACAGTTAAAAATATTAACTAACAGTAATTAGTACCTACTCGTATAACAATACGAGATGCAAACTGCGCCATTAAAAGTGTTGACTTAGAAGGTGTGCCATATAAGTCTGGCGAATTCAGTATTGACACTAAGAATGAATCTTATTGATATTGTAATCTAGTTTTTATATCAATGTTAATAGTAGGTACATGTTACTTCAATAAGTAGTAATTAGATATTTAATTAGTACATTTAGTAACTAATTATGTTTTTATCAATAAGTGAGTAATACATTATCAACTTGTTTACATTTGTTTATCATTTGTTAAATTAACACATTTTCCTAAACGTATTATTCTAAAATATCAAGTTATTCTTACGCATGTATTAATTAATTAAATCTATGTGAATATGTTTAAAGAAAATAAATTAGTGAAGAAGTAACAGGAGACTAGAGGAATTTGAAGAATTTACTTAAATAAATTGCTTTAATATTTCAGCACCAAAGTTCATAATAAATATTGAAAAAAATGTGTGTTGACGAGTGCCATAAAATGTGAATTCTCGTTATTTGGTGCCAGTTTAGCCTAAAATATGTAATAGATGTGAAAGTTCTGTCTTGACTTTATAATAAGTACGAGATCGAACACGTTGCTATAGAGTTACACTGTTCTGCCCTCCCTAGAAACAAAGGCGCGAGTGCATTTTGACAACATTCGAGAAACGGGCGAAAAAATTGGTAAAATAGGCATGATGACGGATTTTGAAATCCGCTTCTATAATGTAGATTCACGTCTACTGTTTCCGAAAATAACATTTTTTCAGCAATAAAATAAGTTTTAACGCAAATTGTGCATTTTTTTCTATCTACTTTGAATAATGCGCGAAAACACTCGCAGGTGTCATGGCGTCGCTTGTGACGTTACACCTAGGTAAACGTAGGTAGGTAAATCAATCGAAGTTCAAGCGACACGGTGATGTTTACTGAGGCGTGACGTCATTCGCTCTGATTGGCGTTTTAGTTAACATGGCCGAATGCAGTTTATACTTTTATTTTATTGAAAATATTATTAATCTCAATGTTTACATTAAAACTGGTTAATATATTAGAATTCTTTCAACATATTTTTTTCTCTAAAATCATTTATTCTTTAATTCTTTAATACTGTCATCGTGCCTATTGTCAGTGAAGCTGGAAACTTGTAGTTTTAAATAAAATTAAAAGAATAACCATTGTATATTCTCTATGTATATTTTTATGATTTCCGAATATAATGTTACTTATGCTTTTGTTGAAACTGTTACGTACTTAATGCTTTTTCTTCTCAGGAGGGCATTGTTGCTATAATGACAACCACTTTCTAAAATATTTAGGGTTAAGAGTCAATAGGGTCAACTAGTCAAGTCCCACCTACGGCCCGGCGATAAAGAAACCAATTTGAAAATTTAAATTAAACTTTAATGTCTTTAACATATGGTTGAATATGGCATACGGTATCTCGCGAGCCAGTCTGTCACTGGAGCCATGACTTAGGGAATCTTAGTGTAGGGCAAATAATGTTACATTATTTAATATACATAGTTTATTTTAAAATTTAAATGTGTACGTTTACTTTATTTTATTGGACGTTTCGGTTAGAATGCACCAACCATTGTCACGAGCTGACTGAAGAGGCGGGTAGTCGACAAGAATTGCGAGCAGTTTCGTTAACTACCCGCATTTGAAAAAAAGAAAAATGGTTTGGTCTTCATAGTCCGGAAAGTTGCGGCACACAACACTCACAATATCTGCAGTACTGTGAAACGAAAAATCGCGAGATTTAATTTTATTAAATTTTGGATGCCATGTCGACGACAATTTGTATCCCATATTCTCGGTTAAAATTTTTATGTTTCTAGATTTCAATTGCTTCACGCACAATCCTGGAGAAATAGTGGCGATCAGTGGAGAGGATTTTTGGACTATGGAGTTCTATTCAATGATTAATTTCGATTTATTTGTCTCCTGTTTAAATAGATAATAAATAGTTTAATTAGATATGTGTGAAAAACGCGAACATCTTAAATGTTATATCATTGAATTGGTTGCTTTGTCACCACTTTGTTTGTTTGTTTCTTTTGGAACCCAAAACCGAAAGCTATCCGAACTATCGAAGCTAATTTATCCAAACTTATACTTCGTTTTACATGAAATGAGAGGAGCCCCTTTGACCCTTAGGGCTTTATTCTATATTCGAGTTTTAAAGCGACGACATTACAAAAGTATTAACTTTTTTACAGTACACTCACATTTAAACTAATTATTTCATTAATGAAAATATTACACACAAACAAGATAACTGAGTCCTCGCCTGCGCGGTGGCAGGGGTGCGTGACGGGGCAATGCGGGAATTGCGCGGAGAGCGGGCGGCAGGACTCACTTATCTTGTTTGTCAATAGAAACTGAAATAATTGCTTGCGACGTAGTTGGGACTAATTTTATTAACACTCCACAGCATTTAATACATACAAACATTAATGAAACCTCTAAGCATAGTAAACAGATATAAGTAAGTTATGTTAATAGAAACGTACAAGTCACAATTTTGTTTATGATTGTGAAAGGTGACAGCAAGAGGTTCTTAAGTAATGATTAAAACATCGAATAAAATAGGTAGGTAAATTCGTGATTAAGACTGTTATTTACAGTGAAACATCGAATATCGAGATGACGATCGTGCTTAATTTATAAAGAAGGTGGACGTAAAATATTTTAAGAACGACCCACAGCAAGTGCTTGTTAAATATATAAATGTACAAATATAAGAATTCTTATTGATTGTATGAACATTTCAAATACTTCCAATGCAAATCCAAACTATACATACATATAAGTACAAACGTACATATAAGTATAAGTAGAAAATAAAAACACATTGTGTATTACGATCTTTACAATGTTTTTTTTGATAGTCAACAAACTATAAAATCTTAACTAATGTAAATTACTTATTTAATACTTAAAGAAAACAATTCCCGAAATACTAATTTGAACTTCTCGGTGACCAATGGAAACATGGAATGGAACCTTTTGTAGTCACTCACCACAACAGCATACTTAAATGCAACCTGTGACTCGTACGACTCTGAAGATTACCAGCTCGTATTTTTTTAGTATGCTTCTTTTCACCAGTTATAATTACATTATGGCACAACCCGAGGTATCCTCATTAGTAACACTCGGCAGGTTTGGAGCCAACGTAGTGTTAACGACAGGTTCTTTAACAGTCGGCGAGTCCTTCCTTACCGATTGTTTGGACACTTCCTGGGCCTTTTGTGGTGGTGGGAGTTTCGTCTCTAGAGAAGACACCTTGAAATATAATTTGATATGCAATAATAAAGTAAACCTCATTTTGCTTAATTGATAATTTTAGTTCGTGCAAACCTCGGCTTGAACAACGTTCTAGCACAAACAGCTAACTTACTCTTACTCATAATAGCTTAACAATAACTGAGATAGGTATATACCCATACCACATATTTTTCTGATAAATTTCTTGTCATTTGTAAGCATCTCGACTTGGTATGTAATCATATGATATTAAAGGATGTAATAATAGCTTACATAATCCTTACATAGAGCCTTACATAATCGGGTTACATAATTACTTCTCTTTTTAATCATATTATTTACTGTATGCACATCGAATGATGAAAGCCAGTATCTTAAATTAGTGTAAATTTATGATTATTTTAAATTAGACACGCATTCAAATGATTTTTTGTAGCTCTAATAAACCTTTTAGTTATGAGACTGCAAAATGCTCTTTATTCCACAAATTAACTGTTCTATTTTTTCACTTACCTGAGGCTTAGTTTTGGGCTCAGTAAGCGAGCCAGTACTTGAAGTCCTAAATCTTGTTTTAGTCACCATCGACTGTCTCCGCTCCCGCACATTGATGATTGACGTTAAGAACGGTATTTGATTGCTGATCGCTAACATGAACGGTTTGTAGCCGAGACTGGAAAAAAGTAACGGATATTAAATGACAAAGGAATGAAATTTAAGTGGGCCCAATACAGAGCCCTGTGGAACGCCAGTCGAATTTAACAACTATGTAAACATACCTAATGATTAACTACTATGTGAACATACTTAATGATTAACTACTGTTTTTAAACGCACGATAATGTAATGGAATATGAATATACAAAAATATATTATAGGTTCCTTTGTATAAGTGTTAATTGATTTTTTTTGGGAATTCTTACATGATCAATCTAATCAAATGCCTGGGTCGTTATGGTTTCATCCGCATTATAATGTTTTTGGTACAGTAAGGATAGCATTGGGAATTGGTATCAAAAAAAATTATATGGATATGACAAAAACATTTAGATTGACAGGTCCTTATCGATAGCTTTTATCAAAATGTATTGTATTACATATATTGTAAATAATGCATCTCGATAAATAGAAGTTAAGAAAGAGAAAATATGATTAAACTAAAGGTGATTAAATTAAAATTAAGGGATCTATATTATATTTATTTATATTATAACGGGTCTTTCGATTAATACATTGTTACATTTTTGTCGTTTATAACGCATTGTCTTCAATAATCACGACAGTGTACGATAATAAATAAAACGCGAAATGAAGACTTGCAGCAGTTCGAGAAAGCTGAAACACACCACTAAAAGTGGGAGCGAACGACGCGTGCGGATACCGCAGGCGGAGGAGCTTCTTTCACTCCATTCCCTCCATCCTTCACTCCTCAACCACACCCCCGCGAGACAGCATTTTAACATTGTTTGCGGATGTGTTTCATAGAGCCCTAAGTTCTCTTCAAAGAGTCTCAACAAAGGTCTTGTCTTCACTAACACTTACCACTCGCACTCAGTCCAAGCAGAAATGTCTCTCAAGGCGCGACGCAATCGGCGCAGTGCAGGTAACGTCAAGTCCGGTGCGCGGGCGGCGTTACATGTACGTAAGACGGCTAGAGCGTCGCGTAGTGCTACCGCGATTACTAGAGCCCATTCGACGCAGCTCGCTTCTGTCATTAGCTGGAGGAAGTATCTGAAAAAACAATGTTTGTTAATCAGGAAATGGAAGTAAGATTCATGAACTTTTAGGCAGATTTCGAAGAATCTTGCCTATTACAGAGATTCACAATTCTACACCTCGACTAAATCAGCAGAAAAAAAATCCAGTTTATACAAGTATCTCGGTTAAATTCGTATATGAACATCCTAAATTACGAAGTGTAAAAGTTTCAAAAAAGTGATCATCAATATATACATTTCTTGAAAGGGTTCTGGAGCTCTACAATGTCTGTCTAGACATTTATTTTCTAAAACGTACGGAAAATCTCGAAATATACCTTTTCGACTGGCGTTTGCCATCGGATTTTTTTACAGAAAGAAGGCGGTATACGAGCTGACATTTGCGATGAATGCCAATCAAAATCGACGAAAGTTGAAACGTTCGTAAATATGTTTTCTACTTTTGAAAAGTTAGGAGGTTAGGATTTAAAAAAGTGTTAAATTATCACACTATATGAGCTTCATTTTTGTTATAATAATGCGTCAAGATGCGCTGAATTCTAGAAATGATGGGAAATGTTGCGCGTCAAGAATAATCGGAAATAGGAAGCATATCGAAGTATGAATACATTTTATTCTATCCAAGGGGATGAGACTGGATGGGAAGTAAAGCGTGCAATGGTATGAGCGGTATCCATTATCCCACTACTTATTGATGGGATATTTAACATACCTCAACTGCACATGTGCCGTATGCTCTCCTCTCTCCGCTTGATGATGGTGCAACCTCTCCATGAGCGCTGCGTACTGTCGCTCCTCCCCTTCCTCCCCTACCCAAGCCACCCCGCCCCCCTCCGCGACGCTGCCCTCCCCCGCGGAACTGACTGGGCCAGGACTGACTGGGATGTTGGGTAAAGTAGCCCGGAGGGGGAGACTCATGTATCCACTATCGCCGCAGAGACTGTCTGACTCCGCGGGTGGAGTGTATAAACCTTTGATAACAAGCAAATATGATGTGTTCATTAATATGGTACGTATTGTCAATGATAGATTATTTTAAGCTCAATTTTACTTTATATTGCGATGAATTTAAAAAGTTTTAAGATTGATGTCTTATGTAATTGTAAAATAAGTCTGAATTCATTTAAGGATCAGTTAAATACCCATAAATTACACCAGCATAGTTATTTTTTCACGCCAAGAGACTGAAGTAAACAAACGAAATATAAAGTTCGTTTTTTAATCACCGAGACTAAAGTGACATTTCATGTGTTGCTAGTATTTGGCATGATAAAAATAGTGATGCCCAGCAATGGGAATTAATCGTAAAACCGTATTAGAAATATTGTTTAAAAAAGATTTTTCTGCAAAATTTTCGATGTGTACATACTTGTACACATTAAGCATCACCTCTTTCTCGGTTGCGCTAAAAGGTCGAGTTTTGCGATTATTCTCGACAAAAAACAATCTTCCTTACGCGGATGCGATGAAGTAGATGGATGAACATCTTACATATACGTGTTACTATTTTTTTTTCAATACGAAAACCGTAACAACTTAACAAATAATAAAACAGCAACTCGCACTGACGCAATAGAAAAGCAAAGAAACATCCGAGAACTCCGTAGGTTGAAAGCCGAAAATGAGGTAAACAAAATTGTCATGGGTCAAGTGAAGCGTTTGTTTTTTTATTGTTACCTTTGGTTGGCAAAGGGTGAATTTTAAATATTAATATGGTGGAAATATCGTAAGTATGTTAAGTAATGACAATAGTTTATATTCGAATATATTGAATGTAACAAATTAATTAATTAATGCCTTCAATACACACGATATACAAAAAACATATTTAAAATTTTACGATTCGAATAACCGGAACCATAAGGACCATACTACAGTAGAGTCCAATATAATAGGCAACTTTTGACATTTTATTGACTTTGTGACGATATAACTTTGCATCGGTCCCATAAATCCGATTTATGATTTATGGGACCGATGCAAAGTTATATCGTCACAAAGTCAATGAAATATCAAAAGTGGCCTATTAAATTGATTCTACTTTACATTGACTCTACTACACGCAAATTAATTTTAAGCAACATTATTTTCAAGTTTGACATTTGTACTTGTCACTTAAAGGCTCGCGCACATTACAGCCGCGTCGCGCCGCACTGTAAAACTGCGACAACGTACATTACAGACGCGACGGGCGTCACGCGACTGTGTCAGTTAGCTGTCGACATTCAATTCTTCACGTCATCGCACAGCGAATATGTCTTGAATTACATCTGTTAACTGTTAACTCAAGAAATAATTCTTGAGTAGAATATGTAATTTTCGAAGATCGTATTTATTTCTTAATAGATCAAAATTAAAACAATAGAAAAAAATATATCTCAATGCTACACTATGTACCGTCCATGGTCCGACTTCCTAGTAAAATGCTACCTATAAAAATAAAGATTTATCTAACGATTGATAATATAATTTCTTGGTTTTTGCATCGACTACCATGATTATTCTGGCATTAAGTGTCAAAAATACCGACATCCTGCGATTACAAAAGAATATTCTCTATTTATAATCACTTACTGTTAGCTGTACTGCCCTTGCTCTGCACACATTGCTCGTCGTCCCGCGGCGCCGGATAGGGCCACGCGAAGTCCTCGTGCAGCCGCTTTAAACACAGTACTGCGTTGTCCACCCTCGCGGCCCTTTCCCTTTCCCCCGCCAACCACGCCACTAGATGCAAGTCCAGTGCCGCCGCCATCTTGCCGAGAGCGTGCAAACGACCCGTGGATAATAGGAGTCGTGCGTGCCGTTGTATCATCATGTCGATGAAGAATTCCTCCGCGGTGCCGCTGTACGATTCTCTATTATTAAAATACATGCAAGATATTTCTAATTATCTTAATTTATAGCATTAATAAGTGTTGATGTGGCTGTAGAATTCCCGGTATTTTATTATTCTCGGGAAACTTACAGATAAACAAAGAATGTAAGCCCAGATTAATTGGAAGGACAACAAAAGTTATTTCTACTTTTACAGATAATAAGAACATATACTTTAGAATATTGTAGGTTGAAAAGTATAACATTAATAATTTAATTAATGAATACAGTAGGCTATTATCTTAGTTTAGTAATAAAAGATCTAGTTCTTTCTAATTACCAACGAGTAAACTACTTCGATAATGGTCCAACCTAGGTCCAAGTAGGGGGAGAGTGCATGCTGCCTGCCCACCAGCCGTTGGACGCACTCGACTAGCCACGTTAAGCCACTATCAGAGAAGACCACCTTCAAATGTACTGTATTTCCTACTTTATCGTATTTCTCCAATGTACGTGTTTCGATAGTGAGTGAAATATGCCAGAGCCCATTCCCATCACATCCTATCCCTCCCCATTTTCCCAATGGTGGAATGGTCCTTAATCTGCAATGTAGCGCATCCAGTGGCGTGCCAACGATTATCATTCTGGACTGATGTTGATATGTATCGCGCATGTCTATGTAGAATATGTAGAATAGGACATAGATAGAATACGTTTAGACTTTGTAATTGTTTGTTGCGAAAAAAACATGACAATGGCACTGTGCTAATTGCACCATTGCCATATATGACGAAAAAAAAATCTCCTAAAATATCATTTAAAATAGGACGGAGATTTCTTAGACCATTCTTTACTTGAATTTAGACGAAGTGGTTCGAAACTAACCTCTATGGAGAATGCATAAGGTGTCTATAAACACGACTTGGACTAATTTTAAGACCTAGATACGTGTGTATTCGTCCGGACCTTAGATCGTATACTGACCTGTCCGCTCTGGTGGGCACGGATTTTTTTCTTTTGACGGTAGCGGTGGCGCGAGCGGCGGGAGCCGGCGCAGGCGCAGGGGCGGAGGGCGCTTCAGCCTCTCGAGGGGATACCGTTGTACTGAAGCTGCGCCCGCGACCACCGGCCAGCTGCAATTTACACATTGATAATGTGCTGTGAAGGTTTTTTATTTAATTTTTTCTGGCCGCCGCCGATCAAAGTGTTGTTCCATTAGCGAGTAAAACCAACCTAAAGGTTGACACTGGTACATAATGTCATAAGGGATTGAATCCGCCTTTTGTACAATATTTATGTACAATGAAGTATAAATAAATTAAAACCGCCAATAGAACGAGTTCTATTGTCGAGAACGACGACGAGACATGGATTACCCAGTCTGGAATAGAATTACTTAGAATGGGACTAAACAAGCGATGACGCGAGCGGTGATAGTCTATGGGTATCTAATTTTGACTCATATTGGTGAACGTTTGAACACGATACACATACTAACATCAAGTAACAAAGACAGACGTTAAGAAGATCAGAGAGTGTAACAGGATAAGATATTTCTTCATCTCGTTACATTCTTTCTTCAAGTAAGAATGTAGAATCGTCTTACTCATAATATGAGACGAGATGGAATTGAATGGGATGGGTTGAAGAGAATGGAGAAGTACAACTAATTTCAGTTTAAAATCTTATACAAAACTGCGTTACCTGCATACTGCCCAATATGACGGAGAGGTCTTCAGCATTTGGCGCCTGCGACTGCACAATCTGCCCGTACTTCGCTTGCACATTCACAGAGTTCCGCGGCGAATCCACGTCGTTGGGATCTGTGCAACGAAACACATGTATCGATCAACTTACAAACTGCATACTTTTACAGACAATTAATATACTATGTTGAGAAGCATCTAAAGAAAGAATGAAGCGTCTAATGCCGTGGTTAGTGTTGAGTCCTCAAGTATTAATTTTGAAGACTCGATTAGATTATTCAGGACTCAAAGTTTGAATTGGAATTCGAGTCGTAGGCCCCTTGTACAATGAAAGCGCGTCGAACTCAATAGGTGTGGCGATTTCAAACATTGCCAAATAGTATAGAATCGCTTGATCAAATGTACAATGAACGCATAGGCGCCATGTGTTTATGCAACTGGGCGCGCAGAAATCAAACATATCTGAGCCATATTTGCGTACACAGTGCACCGACGTTCAATTGGGCGATTTAATTTGGATGCGCCGCGTTCGCTTCGTGCTACCACGTGATTTCATCGTGTAAGGGGCCTTAGAGTCGAGTCAAGCACGAGTCTTCCTTATAACGTCCGATTTATCAATTGATATAGTTTCCATAAATGTCATTTTGTTAGTTGTGAATTGCTAGCCGTTTATCCTTTCGGACCATTACGTTGACTTCTTAAAATGTTGAATTCCGTTTTTCACTCACCAATGGCCCTGAGGAAGCGCACCAGGTCACGCGCGAGGTCCCATCTCTCCAGCTGCAGCGCGGTGTCGAACAGTTGCGTCGCCAGCTGTCTGCTCACCGCTGAGCTCTCCAGGTTCTGACAACACATCGCAATAACACTCATCTGCAATATACTTATATCACGGAAAAAGAAAAAAATCATTATTAGATTTGTTATTAGATTATTATTAGATAAATACATTATTAGATAAATAGGAAGTCCACTTGCAAAGGTTTAATCCAAACGTCCCCGGCGGCCCAACCCCATTGACGGTGTCCAACGCCTTAGAGCAGCTATACTCTAAGTGTGTTCCGCGGAACCCTAGGGTTCCGTGATACCTCTGTCGGGGTTCCGCAAGAATTTAGAAATAAAAAAATCAAAACACCTCTCTCTGGTCGCTCCGCGGCTGTGCGGACTCCGCGGCCGCGCGGAGACAAAACGCTATGAATGTTATTTATTTATTTATTTGTATTTGTATAAGCTTGTGTTACATTAGCTGGTACAATATCTCATAAGTTTGGTCTCAACAATTTTATACTTGTACAACGCGTTCGCTCTAAGTTTGCCGGTCTGTGGAATGCGCGTACCCTCCCCCACGTGACAACAAAACTTATAATGTGTCATAGTTTTACCCAAATATCTAACGTACACAATTTTTATTGTTACAATTAAATAAAAAATTTCGAACGTCATACACTCATACCTATCGCCAGCGGCAAACTTAAAACGAGCGGGTAGTATACTTGTAAGCGCTCAGTCTCTTTGATAAAAGCCGCCTCTGAATTAGACGCTATAGTTGTCAACTAGCGACTTTCGTCTCTAACTTCAAAGGATAAAGTCGATATTGTTTACAACGCTATTTTTAAATTTCTGTTTTTATTTTTGCTTTTTGTTTATCAAAGGTGCCGACTCGAGTATTTTCGAGAATATTTGAGATCGAGTCTAGGACTAAGTATAAAAGCGGCGATCGCGCGTTGGCGTCGTCAGTTGATGATTAGCGTTCGGAGCGATAAGTTACTACCTACTTACAAGCTCGCTAGCGAGAAACTAGTGTTCATTGTTTTACTGCCTGCTGTATTCTGTTGTCTCAGTTTTATACATTTCTTCCCTGTAGGTTCTAAATTTAGTCTCTTATACGCAGTAACGATTGTGCATTATTTAAACCCCACTATCCTGACTTGTAACATTATAAATAAAGAAGAATGGAACGTTGGCTTAAAGGTGTTAAACGTGTTCCAACAACATCTTCTAATGACGCTGAATGTTCAAAAGCAATGCGCGCGGAGAATTTAGCAATCACCGATCCAGAAGATGATGCCACGAGTGCCACGACGTCAAGCTCGACGGTTTCAAAGACGAAAAAAAGGAAGTATGATGAATCTTATATCAGTTTCGGATTTGTTGATTCCAACGGCTCACCTCTCTGCATGCTCTGTAGTAAACTGCTTCCTAATAGTTCCATGGCACCTGCCAAATTGCGTCGACATTTAGAAACCGTACACCCCGAGACTAAAGACAAGAATAAAGAATTTTTTGTTCGCAAAAAAGATCAGTTATTAGAAAGTCAAAAAAATATGATGCATGTAACACAAACTACCAACGAAAAGGCCACGGAGGCATCATACTTAGTTAGCTATCGCATTGCACAAGCAGGTGAAGCGCACACTATCGCTGAGAAATTAATAAAACCATGTGTATTAGACATAACAAAATGTATGCTTGATGAAAAATCTGCAAAGCATCTTTCTACTGTTCCGCTATCAAACGATACTGTTTCACGACGAATCCATGATCTGGCAAGCTACGTCAAACAAGAACTAGTTACACGTCTACAAAATACACGATTCGCTTTGCAAATGGACGAGTCGACTGATGTCGCTGGTTTGGCTATCCTGCTGGTTATTGTGAGATATCCATATAAAAGTTCTTTTGAAGAAGACATGCTTATGTGTTCATCGCTGCTTACAAACACTACCGGGGAAGAAATTTTTAATAAAATAAATATATTTTTTGAAGAACATAATCTCAGTTGGAACAATTGCATTGACATTTGTACAGATGGGGCCAAGGCGATGACAGGTAAAACAGCAGGAGCAGTGTCACGAATGAAAAATAAAGCGCCTAATTGTAGTTCCAGTCATTGTATTCTGCATAGACAAGCACTTGCGATGAAGCAAATGCCGTCTAATCTAAAATTAGTTATGGATGAAGCGGTAAAAATAATTAATTTTATCAAATCACGACCACTACAATCCCGATTGTTCTCATTATTGTGTGAAGATTATGGCAGCAAACATAAAACACTGCTGCTCCATACAGAAGTGCGATGGCTGTCTCGGGGAAAAACTTTAACAAGGCTATTTGAACTTAGAGCCGAGTTACAAATGTTTCTTTCAGCAGATACTTCTTTTAATTTGAAGGACCGTTTGTATGATAAAACTTGGTTGTTCCGATTGTCTTTTATGGCGGATATCTTTCAAAAACTTAACGAATTAAATTTATCGTTGCAAGGTAAACAGACAACAGTGTTTCAGGCCTATAATAAAATAACTGCTTTTAAAAGAAAATTAGATTTTTGGATCATTTGCATTGGTAAGAAAGAAATAGAAAGTTTTACGTTACTCAGTGAGTTTGTTAGCGAAAACGACTCAGAAATGTTTGAAGATAATGTGTTTGAAGAATTGGTCCAATATCTCAGTTCGATGCGCGCATCTTTTGAAAAGTATTTTCCCGAAGAACACAATACAAAAATTAAAGTGAACTCCTGGATTCATAATCCTTTTTTACCCAACTTGGAAAAGCCTGAAAACATGTCAAATGAGATATATGAATCTCTTTTAGAAATGTCATCAGACACAAGTATGGAGTCATTGTTCAAAACGACGCCTCTTAATGATTTTTGGTGCAGAATCCAAGATGAATATGCAATGCTTGGCCAAATGGCTCTGGATATTCTTCTCCCGTTCCCAACTACATATTTGTGCGAAACAGGATTCTCTACCTACGCAGCCACGAAAACAAAATATCGCAATAGACTGGACGCCGAAGCTGATATGAGACTCCAACTTTCTTCCATCAAACCTGATATCAAGCAATTGATGAAAAATAAAAAACAGTTTCATACCTCCCACTAGTTAGATTTTTTCTTTTTTAATGTTTTCTATTATTGTCCTTACCAAGTGGTGAAGTAAATAATAATTAGTAACTGATACATTGTACTTTTATTATGCTGATTAATATAGAATACACTTATAAAAATAATTGTTTTATTGTAGGGTTCCATCAAGTATTTTGCTTCCCAAAAGGGTTCCGTCATTTAAAAAGTTTGAGAACCACTGCCTTAGAGCATACAATAAACTTGTATATAATAAAAGTGTGGCGCGACTGATTCGAGAATGTTTTGACGGAGTACGGATGCAGGAGCGTACAATGCAACCGCTCAACATAACGGGACGCTGCGCCTGCGCACTGAACGGTCGTCGCTTCGCCTCGCCAGATCGCCGCCGGCTTTGGGACGGGAAACCTGTGTCGCTTGCCGCGCTCTCAGCTACCCGCTTACGCTAAATTAATTGGTGAACGTTTAATTGTTTTCCCTTCTACTTAGTGTTAGTGTCGTAATAACTTTAGTGTACCTAATTTCTTTCTGTATATGTTCTTTCTGTTATTATAACGTTCATATATCCAGTCTTTGCTTTTCTTTCATCTTCCGTTAACTTTCTCATATTATATACTATATACACGCACAATACAAAAGTATCTTATTATATACAAATTTATCTTATTATATAGGTATATCATGTATGCTCTAAGGTGTTGGACGTCGCCGGGGGGACGAGCCGCCGGGGACGTTAGGATTAAACACTTGCAAATAACGCTATTTGAGTTTTTCCCGGATTAAAATTATATGTTGTATGATGTAATTACGTAACAGAAAAAAAAATTATTTGTATTTTTATCTATTGATAAAAATACAAAAAAAAATACAATTCAAAATTTATGATTTATGAAATACCATAAGTAATTAATCTACCAGTGCAGCGACTGATGGTTCCCATACATTTCAAAGGCAGAAAAAAAATCATTGTTATCTAGTGGCTTTGAGTTAACTTGACTCTATTAATAAGATTTGCTAGGCTTAACTTATTACTAATTTTGAAGGCAAATAAAAAAACTAATTTGAGGAGATACAGAAATAACTATTAATTGTGATAACAGAAATAACTATAACCATTAAATGTGGAGTTTTCTTTAATTTTATCGTTAGTGTTGCTTATCCACATATTTTATCAATTAATGTAATTAACCATAAGCGAAAGGAACTTAAACGCAATAACGTTTGTCTAAATGCATAATAAATATACATTAATTACGTACGGATTTATAAATTGTCGACGGTCGACGACGAAGGTAAAATTCGTGAGGAAACCAATGCAGAGATTTAAAAAAAAAATTACGGCATGTATCCACCGCCCGTGTTTTTCATGAGTGGCGGAAATCTGCCTGCAGTGGGACGTAATAATATGATATCATATGCATTAATGAGCAAGTGAGTTTACTTATAACGAGTAATACAGTATAACACTATATTATAACAATAATGGTACAATAAAAAATAATAACAATATACCCCATATAATATCTGTAAAAAAATCATAAAATAGTATGAGTACAAAACTAAAATCTTCATCCAAAATAATGACAAATTAATAAATAAACATATTTTATTCAAAACACATATTTATTTTTTCCAAAAATTCACCTGCAGTATGATGAGATAGGAAGCAGCTGTGTCCAGCATTTTCCTTTGTAAGCATTCCTGAAATAGTTCTTTGGGCTTTCCGGCAGCAGAGAACAGGTACGCCCATAGTGCTATCTCTGTCTTTCTTGCGCACTGTACTACTGTCTGGAAAGAGATAATTTCTTTATTATAAAGAAGCTCATTGCGAGAAGGCAGCTGATATCGTGAAGGGTAAATAGTCTTTGAAATACTCCTTAAAAAATATTAAACATTACACTTGCGCCGTGGGTTCGCTCACTTAAAACCAAATTTCTAGGAACTGTTCACTTTGATTACTTAGATTTATTAAATTCATTTTGATAAAAATATACCCTTACAATTTTTACGCAAGATATCGGCCCGGTAGTTCTTAGCGCAGCGGGAAGGGACACACTAAAATGGGTGATTTTTACATGTAAACCCTTCTTTTTATTGATATTGGTTTCAATCTTTGATATCTAGATAACGAAAGGGCACATCTATTCTGAGAGAACTTTTTATTTAATTTATTTGGATATTGCAACCGTGTGATGTCTGTCGGCCAGTTGTAGAATACCACTACTCCATCTCTTCCTGTGGATGTTCTCTACCACAAGTGCTGAGGAACTGCACCACGTCTAACGGAGGGGACTCGCCAGCCCGCTTGGTCAGCGTGGCGTTTTAAGATCATACATCCCTTATGCACAAGATACGGTGCATGAGGAGGCCCATGTCCAGTAGTGATATATAAAAGGACTGGTTACGGTTTATCCACACAGAGTGAAAACAAAAAGTAGAAGAGTACGTAACAATACATAAAACTTTATGAGGGGGAGAGTGCACGCTGAAATCCAACAGCCGCTGGGCGCACTCGACTGGTCACGTTACCCCTCTCTCACAGAAGACTACCTTGAAATGTACTGCATCCACTTTATCTTATTTCCCCAATGTACGTACGTGTTTCGGTAGTGAGTGAGATGTGCCAGAGCCTATTTCCATCCTATCTCTCCCCATTTCCCCAACCCTTTCTCCAAATCCATTCCTACATCTCCAAAGGTAGGCAGTGCATCCGGGGGCGTGCCAATGTTTGTCATTTTGGACTAATGTTGGCATGTATCACTGATGTCTATGGGCTACAGTATCCACTTACCATCAGGTATACAGTAAACCATGCAGTCGTATGCTCGTCTCCGTCTTCGTCCATAAAAAAATGTTGTTAATACCGTTTTAAGTTTTTTTTAAACATATCAGTACAAAAAGATATATTCATGGTGTTATAATCACCTGTAGATAAACTGGGAACTCGTGAACGAACTCGATGATACTGGGCAGTTGCGCGTCCGGTATTGGCTCCTTGCTCGTCGCCTCCTCCTCGAGCACTTCGTGCAGGAGCAACTCGAGGGAGTGCGGGAAGTAGGGAAGTTGAGCACACGAGCGCGCGATCTCCCACGCGTGGTACCCTAGGTTGCGACGGAGCAGTTGACGAAGAATTTGGTGGAGGTATACTTGACTCTGAAACGGTATTAGAAAGCTTGTATGTTTCTTTTTTATATAAAGAAGGTAGCAAACGGGCGGACAGTCCACGCGGGCGGGTAGTAAGTGAATACTGTCCTCTATAAACCACGATGCATACCAACATAAGGGGAGGTCAGCTAAAAAAGAAAATATTATACATAGCCATCTATAATGTTAATGTTTACATCCTTATTTTTGTAATTTGCCGAGCAAATAATATGAATTAGTAAATGCAAATTATGACCTATTCAACTTCAAGGGTACTTCTTAAAATCAATAAAATGACGTCAAAAAATACTAAATGAGCAGAAAATTATAATCAACAATACAACCTATTTTTGAATAACTGAAATAAATTACTCGACTCTACTCGATTCGTTGACTCAACTCTACTCGATTCGTTGACTCGACTATTCGATTCGTCTCTGGTCTACTTTAAGAATGACATCATAAAGTCGAATAGATTTGCTGCTTATTCAGTATTTCCTGTTGCTCATATAATTTTATTTGTCACGGGTGGCATTATTTGCGGCCCTACCATAATACATACTCTTTTTCACGAAATCAGATGTCCAGAGATAAAATTTGAAACCTTATGCATTATTTCAGAATCCTAAGAAAATTTTAGTTTCCTTAAATGTCAGAAATATACTTTTGTGCTGAAAGCAAATAGAAGGTATAAAATAGAAATAATGTCAAGTCATGATTGTTGCTAGCAAGTCATATTTTTGAAAACTCACATATAAATGATGGTGATACGGAAATTAAATTTGGTATAAATTTATGCTTTTCTTTTCGGATAATTCTGCAGCTGACGGGATATACATACGAGATAAATTATTTGCTGTTACAAAATTTTCTTGCTGTGCTAATCATTTTAATTCAGTGCAGGATTTTGTTGATGGATAAATTTAGTTGATCTGAATCTTCTTGGCCAATACTATCAGCTTAATTGTATTAGCGGCAACACTAATAATGCTCAAAAATTACTTTTACTCGTAAACGCAATCCAATTACACACACCATCAACGGTACAGCCCTGAACGAAGTTAGCTCCATTCGGGATCTCGGAGTCATCTTAGACGGTAAAATGAAGTCTAAACATATAGAGTTCATTACAAAAAAGGCACTAAAATATTTAGGATTTCTGATACGTACTTGTAAACCGTTCAGGGATGTCAGTTGCATAAAAATGATTTATTCTGCTTATTTCCGCAGTCATTTGGTGTTTGGAAGCACCACATGGTCTCCTCAGTATGCTGTATATCAAGATAAAGTAGAAACCATTCAACGGAAATTTATTAAATACCTTAATTAAGATTTGGTAAAAAAAATGGTCATGTGAATTATTTAAGTTACTTTGACCTAAAGATTTGCTGTGCTAATCATTTTAATTCAGTGCAGGATTTTGTTGATGGATAAATTTAGTTGATCTGAATCTTCTTGGCCAATACTATCAGCTTAATTGTATTAGCGGCAACACTAATAATGCTCAAAAATTACTTTTACTCGTAAACGCAATCCAATTACACACACCATCAACGGTACAGCCCTGAACGAAGTTAGCTCCATTCGGGATCTCGGAGTCATCTTAGACGGTAAAATGAAGTCTAAACATATAGAGTTCATTACAAAAAAGGCACTAAAATATTTAGGATTTCTGATACGTACTTGTAAACCGTTCAGGGATGTCAGTTGCATAAAAATGATTTATTCTGCTTATTTCCGCAGTCATTTGGTGTTTGGAAGCACCACATGGTCTCCTCAGTATGCTGTATATCAAGATAAAGTAGAAACCATTCAACGGAAATTTATTAAATACCTTAATTAAGATTTGGTAAAAAAAATGGTCATGTGAATTATTTAAGTTACTTTGACCTAAAGATTGTAGATCCTTACTTGACATAACCTTTCTTTATGATCTGGCAAACTCAAAAATAAAATGCGCATCACTCGTGGAACAACTATCATTTCGTGTACAATTCCGCGCTCCACGTTAGAGAAATTATTATTTGACATACCTCTTCCTAACATCAATTGCACCTACAATAACATGATGTTTCGCATCATGCGTGAATATAATAATCAGTTTAGTGACGTACATCTATTCTGATACACGAAATTGAGTTTCAAAAATAAATTTATTAAAATAATCACAAATAATTGTGCACAAAGATAAATCAATCATCACACGTGCGAATACACTCTCACTATCAGTGAATGGTTTAGGACACCATTGGTGTCTTGGATTGGAAGGGAGACGAACAGACACGCATAATGCATACAAAGCCTAATATCACGCACATAACGCACACGCACACATACAACCTCACAATATACTCACTTTTATATTTTCTAATTAATAACTACCTCCTATAATAAATAATAATAGATCCATGCACACATTGTAATAGTTTTTTTTTATGTTTCGTGTTAATATAATTTTATTAACTGTAGGTATGTTGGTCGCCTATCATTAGTTTCAGTTCTATCTATAATTATTAATAATATTACTTGTTCATATTGGCTGTTGGTAAACTAATAAAGAGAAATAAAAAAATAAATCATTTGCTGCCATAAAAATTATATCCGAAAATCCATGTTGCCGATGTATGTGTTGGCGAAATTCCCGGAGGCCATTTTTAAAAATAAAAGTGCTCCTTAAATATGGACTTAGTATTATTAATAAATCGTTTTATTGATCATTAAAACAGTAAGTGTTAGGAAACCGTAAATATTAGCACTAATATATGCATAATTTTTGGAACATTACTTATGTTGCAAGGAGTGTTCCAAGTATTTCTTGCTAGTTTATTAAGCAATTGTGTTTTAAACACTGACACCTGACTTAATGGCGTTCGGTTGGATCGTGTTCACACGGTCGCTAAAGAGGGCGCGTTTGCATTTACAGACTAGGGAGCGTTACCGATTTAGCTCTAAACAACGACTGTTTTGTCGTTGTGTGCTCTAAACTAAAAAAAAAAAATTTTTAAGTACATGAGCCGAATGAATGAAGGAAAAAAGATGCTTACAATTTAATTAAATGTAAAATGCATTTCAAGAAAACACGACATTTTGGAGGAAGCTTTTTCCTAAACCCGATGTTACCTAATGACGAAATAAATATTTCAAAACATTGGCTCACCGTCCTATTAACAACGCAGAATGGTAGCGAAAACACGGCGTTGGAGTCAGATGCATAAAGAGTTGTGTCATTTTCCGCGCCCAGAAGAATGGCGTCATCAAAGAGTATGGCTGAAAATAAAATAGAAATACATATTAGGAATTGTTTATAATTTTCCTTTCTTATTTTATGGCTAAAAATATTAGATTAAAGGTTACGCATGGTGGCTCTTGCTTCTGGACTCCTGTTTCGTCTGATTTTATAATTTTACTATACTCAGAAATACAGTAAATGCTCAGTCACCTAATTTTTTGACGGTCAGCATTGATTACTTGAGACGAACATATATTAAACAGAAACATTAGTCGGTTCTTACGAAAATCTCTTACGTTTCTCACGACAAGTGGTCAATTATCTGAGTGGTAAATAAGGATCTGTGATAAAGTGATGTACCTCTGCAAAGGCAATAAATAACAAGCCTGTGTATGTTACTAACTTAACGGATATATGTCGAGATGAAACGGCAGCATGATCCTCTTCGCCATGAATGTATGCCGTGAGGTATCCGGGTACCTCGTGGCATCGCGCGGCAGTAATGGGAGCCACACTCGTGCGCCGAGCGCACCGCACCAAAGCCACAAAGCGCGCGAAAGTTGCGTTTGTGTGGGAGAACTGTCACCGCAAGACCAGACGCTTTCTACGCATGATGCGAGTACTGTCGCTGGGAGGCAGCTGTAAGCCTGTGTGCAAGATAATAAATTCTATTAGGTCGGGGAAATACTACTAATACACATCTGTGCGTGGTTTCAAGCCATAAAGCATACCACTAGTTCTAGTTCTATTTAGTTCTAGTTTAGTTGGTTACATTAGAATAAACATGTAATTGTGATTGTTTAACGTCTGCAAACAACATTTATAGGCTTTAGGCAAAGCTGACTGAATCAATATTTGTGATCAAGATAATTATTATATCTATGAAGGGAATAGACTATTTTTCATAGGTTTAGAATTTATAGACTGTTTATAAAATACTTATAGTTCTGCATTTTACAGGGGAGGATAAAACTGAACTCAAAAAGTAGAAAGAAAACGGAACGAATGGGAAGCAAATGTATAAAGTATAAAGTGGGAAGCAAATGTCAATAGATTCAAGCCCGATTTGTGCTTCCAAACCCAAATACCGGATAATTAAAAATGGATCATTAACAACTCAAATTAGTATTTTCATACACGTAGATTAATTAAATTAATGTTAAACATTAATATGTTGATTAAATCCGCAATAAAGACAATTGTTTGATCAACATCTGTTAATTGCATGTTAAAGTTTTTACTCGGTCGCCAGCTATCGATATGCTGCCTGAGCGCATGCGTGTACGCAATTGGAGCAAATCGTCACATTATTAATTTGCAAACATTGCGTCAAGGCGGACATGCTTCAACGAACTTTCTTTGTATTATGTTACTTACTTTAATAAGTCATGTGGATATCATTGGCATATTTGAAACCAGAAACATAAAATATAAATTAAATTTCTGTACTAAATGACAGACAATTAGCTCTTGTATTTTATACATTGTTCGATCAGCATAATAATAATTATTAGTTAATTATTATTATGCTATTACCATAGCAGTATAATTATTTATTCATTACATACAATTACTTAACACCGCAAATTGCCTAACAATGACTAAAAAACACCGGTAAAGTCTAGTTTGCGTATCCGGCTTCAGTTCATATTTTCACCGCCCGAAGGTTGTTCAATGAAAATGAAGGAAAACTGATGCAACTCCATGTGGCTGTTGCTACGAGCGCGGGCGTGCTATTGAAACATTTCACATCCGCCGTGCGTCAGGACATGAAGGTCTAAGACCATCGCGTATAAATTGGCATCATTGCCCTTTACTAATCAATACGTGATTGACATTCAGTGTTCAGCGCTTCTCAGTTAAAATGAAGCTTTTTGTTACGGTTGGTGTGTCTTTCGTGAATTATATTCTTTGAAGGAGTTACTTGATAAATATAGTGCGGCAACTTTGAATGTTGCAGATAACGTGCCTCTTGGCTTTGGCGGTGAACATCGACGCGGATGGTGTGTTGGATGGGCTTGTGTACGCGCCAGGACACGCTTCTGTTGACTATTACGTAAGTCATTATTGAAATCATAGTATTATTGTAGCTATTTTCAATTTAGAATTAATAAAATTTTATTTTAGACGTATCCCAGTTATGCCTTCGAATATGCTGTAAAAGACTCCCAAACAGGAGACAATAAGGCGCAATGGGAGAAACGTGATGGAGATGTCGTTAAAGGTTACTACTACAATAAACTTCTAATGATAATATTGTTTATGATAATTTTAAAAACTTAATAATAATAACAATATACGAATCATTACAGGAGCATACTCGCTGGTAGAACCCGATGGCAGTATACGTGTGGTGGAATACTATGCCGATGACAAGACTGGCTTCAACGCTGTTGTAAAGCGACTGGGTCCAAGTTTGCACCCAGTTACTATCCCTGCACCGCCTTCTATCTACAAAGCACCTATACCGGTACTGAGTTCAGCGCCAGTTGCCCCGATTACCGTGGGGGCAGTGAGCAAGTTTCCAGGATTGGCCAACGCGCCTCTTCTTAGTGGACCGCTTCCGAGTGGAATAATTTCACCACTAATCGGGGGAAGTGTTTCACCTCTTGCCGATAGCCTACAAATACCAATAGCTAAACCGATCGCTTCGATCCTTCCAATCCCCGCGCCAATAGTTAATCCCATGTCATTTCTGCCCACACCGGTTATTCCAGCGCCTATTCTCAAGCCCATTCCCCGCTACGTTCCTATTGATAAAACCGCTCCTTTTCTACAAACACAAATTCTTCAAACCCCCATTTTTAAATCTAGTCCAATATTAGAGTCGCCACAACTGCCATACGTTAGAATCCCAATGTTAGCTCCGCCTAATATTCCGACACCTGTCTTAAGGCCTATACCGATAGTACCTCCGCCTATTGCCCCTGGATCTATTGTTACAACGAGTCCCATTTTGTCTCAGCCTATACTAGGACCTAATTTTAAATCTGAACCGATCTCAATAGATGAACCGATAAATGTAGGCCCAATAGCACCTCCACTGTCTAAAGTTCCCGGTTACCTGGATGGCCTTGGGCTGGAGTTTGGAAAAAGACCACTCTTACCTTATTTGGATAATAATCTAGGTTCCTCGTGGATTAGCGGCAAATATTAGAAAAAATATGACTAATGACTGAAGTATTATAGTATCTAACTTTAGAAAAGCCGCTGCCCTATTTCTATGTAAATTAAAATTCGACAATGCGAGCTTAACGTCGGAGAAATATGCCTCTTATGTAAGTTATTTATATTTTTATCATTAAGTTAGGCGTTGGAGCACGAATAAATCATATCTAGTGTTTGGTAAAGTTGTTTTATTTTATAATTGTAAAAGTTTTTCAATTTTCATGACTTTCTATGGATCGTGTCACAATTACGTTAGAGTCGAATCCTCGTAATAATGGTTCCAACTTGGATATGTAGTGAAGCGAAAACTAATGATAGTATTACGTCTTAAAGACAGTGATTGATGGTCGTCAATGAAAAGGAAATACTTGAAAATTAAATTTTAGCTAAAAAATACACTGCATCTTAATGCATCAGCAAAGTTAAGAATGGAAGGTGATGCACTAACAGACATAATATGCCTTAATGTGGTACTTAAAGTCAATTGGAAAATAACAATCTCTTTATATGCCAAGCGCTTATGATCATAGAGGTCGCATAACTCGCGTTGAACAAATAACCAGAGAACGAGTAACGCCGGTCTTCGGACTGGCTCGTTGCGGCGGTAGTAACTGACATATATAAGGTTTACGCCTTGATAAGAAATCATTGTATATTGCAACAGCTCACAGGGAAAACTATTGCAAAATGAAGCGACTTTTAACGGTAAAAACGATTGCTATTAATGTGATTTACAAACGTATTGGAATCGTTGAAAGCAAAAGTATTTGATTTCAGACTGCGTGCTTGCTGGTGGTAGCAGTTGCAGAGGCCATGGGCGTGGCTTTACCTGTAACTATCATTGTAAGTATAAGTAGAGTATGAGCTTACGCATGTGGACTTTGCCATAAATAAAAAAACAGACCCTTTTTTAAATTAAAGAATTATATAACCTTATAAAGGAAATTTAGTTGCAAAAAACTGGGAAAATTATAACAAAAACTACAATAATTTAGTTCCATTACGTTATGACTACCGCATTAGAGGTCGTGGTTGAAAAGTAGTTTTTAACGCTATAAAAGTGTATATTTTGGATAAGCTTAGTCATTCATATTGTAATTTTAGTCATTCAAGTACTTACACAAATTCCAAAGAAATTTAAATTATATTTTCAATATATTCAGGACAATCCTCAGTACGCCTTCAACTACGCAGTTGGTGACACATTAACGAAGGACAACAAAGCACAATGGGAAGTGAGAGATGGCGGAGCTGTGAAAGGATCCTATTATTTAGTGGAGCCAGATGGGAGTCTCCGTGTAGTTGACTACGCAGCTGATGAATTGACTGGATTCAATGCGGTTGTCAAGAAAGTTGGTGCAGGAGTTCATCCCACACCAGTGATTACTCCGATCGTATTGGCTAAAGTAGCAGCAGCTTCAGTTGCGCAGATTGCTCCTATTGCGTCTGTGGCACCTATAGCGTCCATGGCACCCATTGCACCAGTAACAGCTATCGCGCCAGTGGCCCCTATAAATGTACCTGCTATAGATGTGCCCATTACGCCTATAGTGGCCGATTATGGCGTTGCACCTCTACCACTCGACCTGCCTAAAGTTGCGAATTTGGGCCAATGGAGTCTTCCATGGGACCCTTTTACCGGATCGTACGGAGGATGGGTACCACTCAACAACCCTTTGCCGCCTGCTACGCGCTACGTGACAATATTTAGCAAAAAATTTGTGAATGGAAAATGGTACAAGTCGATAACTGGACCGTTTCCACTTTTTAATGGTACGAAACTGGTCTTCAAGAAGAAGAATTAATAAAATAGATAATAATACATCTCTTACATTAAGAGAGTATCGCGGTATTACAAGTTACAGAGGAGTGAATTGATGTTGTGGTGAATGTCACAATAATTTATGTAAATATTTTTCAAGCGTACCTGAACCACCTGTGAGTAAACTGACTAGTCTTACTATTGTAAATAATTAATAATAATCGAAAAAAATAAATGCGAAATCTATGAAACTCGAACTTTTACATACAATAAATTTTTTAAAGATAAATGAGTTTTAATCTTATTTTATGTTAAAATTATTCACGAAACATATACGATTTAATAATAATATACGTATGTATTATTATTAATAATTCGTAGTAACAATATGATAGATCTTACACTACAACCTCCTTTGTTTTACAAAAACAATAACTTTATATACTTTATTCCTATAAATTAAATATGTACTTTACAACGTTGTATAGTAACAGTTACTACTAGCGTTCATGCTTCAAGAGTTACGTATGTTCGTTCTAAATTTTCGAGGAATTACAATTTTCTTTCACAACAAGGCAAAGGATATAAGTTCTTGCAACTCATGACCGCACATCTGGCTCACTCGTAGTTATGTCTGTATGCGTCAAATATACCCTTATATATTAGATATCACTCTTCACAAAGTACCTTTAAATACATTGATGTGAAAGTTAGTACTCGACATTTATTCATAAGCAAGGTTGACGTACGATTGAGAGTTGCCAAAACTATGTTTATAAATTAGTACAATTTATTCTATAAATATGGAGCAGTCAAGCGCGATTTGTTCAATAGAGCTATGATTAAAAAAGAGAGTTAAACTAAGTTAAGAGAGAGAGAGAGAGTTGAAGGTCAAACTTCATATAACTTGATAAGTAAAATCGATAGGCTTACAAACATATCTGTACGATTTATTATAAGTTAATACTATTTCGAATAACTTCTGCACATTTGTCTTGCAGTAAAATGGATCCCCAGAGGATTGGGTTGTAAGGGAAGGTGCTACCATGAAGTTGGAAGAAACCAGTCCCCACAACACGGAATCCTAGTGGGGGGCTGGAGCGCTACACTAGAATAAGTCTGAATTTTGGTACATTTGTTAAATAAATAAATGATTTCTTGTATTGGAACTATAGAAAGAAATATCAAATCTTTTTGGGATGTGAAGATTAATCTTTTTTGTTATAGACTTTTTATATATTTTTTATTTGTGTTGTTTTTTTATTACATGTCTATTCTGAACTAAACATTAAATTTTTTTTTATTTTTTTATTTCACGTACGTCAAAGGTAGAAGACACTTTACTACTAAGGTTTCCCAACTAGTGTTGTAAAAAACTCGAGTGTTTTAGGCCTCAGAGACTAGAGTCCTTTTTTTAGTTCTTTTCCTTTTTCTCCTCACAGAATAAGTTTCAAAAGACTCGAGCACTTATAACAACCTTGAGCCTTTTTAAAATTTGAATTCGTAATTCAAGTTGTTAGATGAAAAAAAAAAATACGTGTGCGGTCAGGGGACCCCCGTCAGGAACGAAGATCCTCACGCATTTTTTTTTTAAACTCCGAATGTAATTCGAAATAAAATCTGTATAGTTCATGTATTTTTTTTTATTTTGTATTATATTTTCAATGCAAATAATTTAAAATAAGGAATCAAATCAAAAATTTAGGTTATACAACTGGCCACGCACTAGTCTGCACGTCTTCTATTCTACTTGAGTCTCGCTCTCGATACTCGCACGCACACACAGAGAGAAAGAGAAAGGCGTATGGAGGGGGTAAACATCTTACGTGACGTTACATTTTCTCTCGAATCACACCTACCGCAAGCCGCGTAAAGGAACTTCGTTCCAAAAACTTAAGTCTTAAATAAGACCTAATTTCTTATAATGTCTAATATAATAAAAAAGTTTGAACATTTTATGCATTGTATTTAGTAGGTACATTACGAAAATTTTAGTGATCTTTCAGATTTTTTTCTCAATAACTGTGATACTTTTGTCAAATCCGGAAGATGTAGGATGTAGTTCAACTCTTTAATTAATCATACGATTTTTATTTCATCTAAATAATAGGGGTTAAAGTATGAAATTGCCGTTTTATAGTAATGGATATTTTGAATTGACAGAAAACCTTCATGGTGTGAGATTTTCGAGTGAAACTTTTTTCACATGATACCTAATGAGGTTCTTGTTTTAAAAAATGTGCAACATTCGATTTTCGACTTTCAATTGTTTTATTCAGCTTAGACGGGAAAGATGGATACTTCGAAAATGCGAGTAATCTTTAGTTCCGTAGTCCGTTCCGTATCTTTAGCGAGTACGAGTTCCGACGCGGAACTAACGCGGCAGAAACGGCTCGCAATATCCATGCTGCGTTTGGAGAGGAGACTGCTAATGAACGAACCGTGCGTTTTTGTTTTAAACGCTTTCGTAATGGAAACTTCGACTTGAAGAACGAACCACGTGGCAGACCGCTCACACAGGTGAATAATGCTGAATTGAAGGAGATGGTGGAAGCCGATCCGAGTCAAACTACCCAGGAATTAGCGGCATGGTTTAACGTTACCTTACCTACAATATTGACTCATTCGCATCAAATCAATAAGATAAAAAATATGAAAAATGATTTGACTGATCTGCAGAAAGAAACGCGTGTTGAAACTTGCGTTGCCTTGTTGAATCGGTACAGAAATGAAGGAATATTGGATCGAATTGTGACATGTGACGAAAAGTGGATTCTTTACGATAATCGAAAGCGAAAAATGCAATGGCTGACCCCAGGTCAAACGCCGCAACAGTGCCCTAAGGCAAAGCTTACCAATAAAAAGGTACTGGTAACTGTTTGGTGGTCTATTTATGGTGTTATTCACTATAGCTTTCTCAGGTCTGGTCAAGCAATAACAGCAGATGTTTACTATGTCGAACTTCGAACAATGATGGCGAAACTAGCAGTGAAACAGCCCCGACTCGTGAATCGATCTTCACCATTATTGCTCCATGATAACGCAAGACCTCACACTGCACGAGAAACCGTTGTAACTCTACAGGAGCTGCAGTTAGAAACCACACGTCATCCTCCGTACTCGCCAGACCTTGCTCCAACGGACTACCATTTTTTTCGTGATTGGGACAATTTTATACGTGGTACAAAATTTTCTTCCCAAGAGGCAGTATAAAATGCTTTCACACAGTTTGTCGAATCTACATCCCCAGAGTTCTATCGCAAAGGCATAAATGAACTTCCGATTAGATGGCAACAATGTATAGATAATGAGGGTAACTATTTTGATTAAATAAATATGTTACATTTTAGAAAAAAAACGAGTTTTAATTTTTCAGTACAAATCTACAATTTCATACTTTAACCCCTAATATTACAATTTATTATGGGAACGCGAGTGTGTTTCGCGTTAAGTCCGAAATTAAGCAACAAGCTAATGTCGGTAATCGCTTCAGTATTGAATTATCTAAACAATAAACACACTATCATTGGATGGCAGATCCAATGCGCATTAAAGCTTTAAAATAATTTACCTCGAATGCAAGTCAATGTTATTTTTAGAGTGTTGTAGCTATCCTGATGAATATTACCTACTTTTGTTTCGGTTTACCTTTTTTTTAAATATTTTGTATAAAAGAAATCCATTATTCATCGCGTACAGAAGAAACACACTTTTAGTTAGAAACAATACACTACTGATCAGTAAATTACCGTAAACCTATCTAGAAATGTGTATATACAAAAGGCCACACTCATCGGTACGTTCCTAGAAAGTTTGTGAATTTATTTTTAAAGTTCAGAGGTTCAAAAATTTTAGAGATATCTAGGAAATCTAGTTCCCTGAAATGGGTGCCCAAAGATGTAAGCATTATTAATATAAACAGTACTCGTATATGATAGATAGATGTTCGGTGGTATTACCGGTAATTGCTGAATGAGAAAAAAAGAAAATATAGCGCAGGTTTTAGTAAGTGATGGGAATTAAGAACGCAACCATAATGTTGCTATAGTTCGATATATGTTTTTCAGTCGGAAAACACTGTCTAAGATGTAAGATTGGGACAACCCAATATACGTTTCTTGCATTTCTCGAAGTTTACGTTTTTATTTCAACCTAAATATCAACAGTAAGACTTCATTAAACTCTGCACCGTATAGGCATTAATGAGCTATAGAGAGAGGTTGAGAGATTGTTAATTATTTTCATTGATATGTAGCAGATTGTAACCCATGACATTTGGCCAATGTGTATTATCGCACTAGAGAAACTCAAATGGGTCAAAATAATACCCCGAGGAGAATTAAAACTTAAATGTATAACGTAAATCAGACTGTTAACGACACACATAAGTTTACATTATAATTTTTACACGCTGTTTTAACAGTAGAATATGTAGGTACCTAGTGCGTCTGCTGGTAAATTTCACCTATATTGTACGCACATTCTTGCAAATAAACAATTATTATTATTAAAATAATTTTTCAAATTTCTACCATTTTCATTTTTTGCATTAACAAGAAAAAATGGATTAAACCAAACTTGGCGACTTTTAGATCTCATAACTTCGTCGGTCGAATAATCGAGATTAATAGCATTTTTTTACAGAAAAGTTTTTGTTGGGCCTGGTAGTATGTTATATAATTCACCTACAAAGCAACAACAATTACTGCTTAATTTAATCGCGATGGCCGTAATAGCTTATTAATGCTACGTAAAACAAGTTATGTATATAGATAAACTAGTAAGAATATCAAATTCGTTGGTAAAATGGCGCTAAGGGAAATGATCCGTGGAAACGAGATGTTTGACAAAACCGGAGCGTGGCCGGGTCGAATAATTAGTGTAGTATAAGTAAGCGGGTGGGAATCGACACAGTGTAGTGCACTTCGTTTGCTCACTGGAATACCTGTGAAAAATGAACACATTATTGGCGGTAAATGTCTTTTTGTTTATCACAAATATTATTAAACAATAATCTTTAACCCATTCTGTCAACGTTCTAGTGAACTAAAGGGAAGCAGTGTCCCTGTGTACTATGTGGTCTATTCTTTATGTTTTCGGTTCCGGTATAATTTGTATCAATTCAGTAAAATGTGCTAATGTGTAAAATATTTACGTTATTCCTTTTAAACATAACTTTTATAAATAACTAACACTATTCTGTATGTATACGTGTAGTAAAGTCGACAATGTAAAAAGCCACATAAACTTCTATAAACACATACGGCATTAAAATGTCCATTGTATCTAGCTTGATTTGACTAAAATAAATAATAACATATTTTCTTTCAGACATTCTGCCTCCTGGCATTGATTGGAGTGGTGTCGGCCATGCCACCGCTGGGGCTATCATATATACCTATAAGCACCATAGAGAAAATTGTAAGTTTTACTACTTCCTTTTATTTTACTCTGCTGGTTCAGTTACGTGAATTATTCATAATTATTCATTCGCAATTATGTGAGCTGAGTTTTATAAAGTACATGTGTATGCATCCGATATTTCAAGAGCTAAGTCTTGAGTACCATTAAAGGCTGAGTTTATTTAAATCGAGTAATTGACTTATGTGTAAACACGTTTAATCGTCTACAGTGCAGTCGAAAGTAAAGATAATCAATGTTAGGAAATTAAACAAAGCGTTTTATTCACCGCAGCCCAACCCCAGCTACGGCTTTAACTACGCAGTCAACGACCCTGTAACCGGCGACAATAAAGCGCAATGGGAAGCACGCAGTGGCGACGTCGTTAAAGGCGCCTATTCACTAGTCGAGCCTGACGGCAATATCCGTCTGGTTGAATACACCGCTGATCCCCTCACTGGGTTCAACGCGGTTGTTAAACGTACCGGACCGAACGTGCATTCGGTCGCTTTACCTGTTGCGGCCCCGGTAATTGAGAAGCCGATTGTGGAAACTATGGCACCTATTGCTCCGATTCATAGCACCTATACGCCAATTGGTATCGGTAAATTTGGACCTATTGCACCAATCGGCCCAATTGCCGATGTCTTCCCAGGGCCAATCATCGACGTGCCGGTATCTCCAGTGATTGACGCACCTATAACCCCAGTTATCGACGCGCCGTACACTCCAGTAATCGACGCACCAATAACACCAGTAATCGACGCACCAATAACCCCAGTAATCGACGCACCAATTACGCCTATCATCGATTTACCCATTTTGCCTTATCTACCACCTCCCTCCCCATTCATCTCTATTCGGGGAACTACGTACGGAGCAAAAGGGCATATTGTCCGCCGATGGGCTACCGGACCCATTTCTTTGAATGGCAAAACATTGACAATTAGAACTAAGCACCGAAGTATATAATGACTAAAAGATATTATTATAGATGGGCGAGAAGTGACTTTGAAAACTGAATACGATGCCTGTATGTATACACATCTCAATTCTTCAGCAATTCAAGTTCCTGTATCAGTCTGTATTATTTTGCTAATTTTTAGGCTGATTTAACTACGATGTGAATTATTGCCCGCCGTGTATACATGCGCCCGCTCCCAAAAATGTTGATAGTTTCACTACGTGCCGCACGACGGCCGTACGTATACTAAGGGCGTTTAGTATGAAGATTATATTAATTGATACGCACACGCTTGCGGAGAAGACGTGAAAAGCCGGTGTGAAACAGCGTCGTGTTGTCGTCAAAAACGTCACTAATTTCGAACTAATATTCAGTTTACTCGAATTTCAATTTGAACAAGTGATATCGTTTTAACTTCAGCGGTACATGCTGTGCAATTAATTGCCATCTTATAAAATGTTTTTAAATGGTGTCGTTGCCATATTTTGAAAGACTAATCTCCTTACTCATTACGCTGTTCAAATGTAATAATTGCGTAAGAATCTTTGTCGTTTTTTAACTTGTTTGAAGTTATATTTTTGGGAAAGGAGAAGAGAGAGCAATTGTTTTTAAATAGCGTTTACGAGTAAAGCGGTTTATGGTTATAGTTAAGTAGTTGATAATAACTTAATCTGTGCCACGATTTTTATATATATATAAGAACTTCTATGTACGTGTATAGGTAACCTTATATAGTTACTCACGGCGCTAGTGTGTTTTTGCATAGGGGATATGTGCAAAAATATACATAGGTCTATATAGAAGTTAATGGTAATCCATAGGCAGTGTAATCCAAAGCAATGGAGTGTACGAACGAGTATGATGTGTATGCGTTTTATAAATGTAAATATACACTAATTAAAATTAAAACTGCATTTTACTTTCATTCGTAATTATCATAATTAGATTAGTAGCAAAAATGTCCCAATTACCACAGAATTGGTGCATGAAAATTGACTGAATTAAAATGTTATGTACCTTTTTTTCATGTTGTAAACTAGTTGTGTACTAATTATAAACTACTAGCTGACCCGACAGACGTTGTCCTGTCCAATTTCAATAATTTCAATAACGTCATACAAAAATCTCATAGAAAAAAGCACTTTCAGTTTTTCCCGAATTTTCCAATGTTTCTTTCCCTAAAAACCTTATTCGGACTATTACGAATATTTAAAAAAAAATTAGCCAAGTCGGTCGAGCCGTTCTCAAGTGATGCGCTTACCAAAGAACAGCATTGAATCTTTATTTATATAGATTAACACATAAGCCGTATCGCTTTTTCAACCCAATTCAAAACCATTAAAATTCAAAACTAGCCAACAACACTTATTACTCACCGGATTGTTATCGTCGTCCACATCGTATTCTTCCCTTTGCACCATCATCAGTTTTCCACTTGCGTTGATAACCTGCAACGATTATTCCGTCAAAATTGTAAACATAACTTCCTTTGATTGTTTTTATTTTATTTACTTTTTCTTTAGAATACAAAACGCTTTTACAAAAATATGTATAGGTTTGCTTAAAAAAGACCTAATATTCCATATTATTAATTTTTGAGCGAAAAATAAATAAATTTTGAGCTGGTCAAGAACGAAACGCTAAATGTATTTGAAGATAACAATGAAAAATCAATTTTAGTAAAAACAATGTGTTTGTTAATGTTGTTTATTTAATGCCGGCAGCCAACGAAGAGAGCTCGAAAGATCGTACCTATCAATATTGTTCAAAATTTATTAGAAATAAAAATATTTATTCAGTGAATATGCAACAAAATTTTACTGATTGCTCTCATAGCTCAGTTGGTTGGGCGTCTAGTCTATAAACAGCTTCCGTAGCTCAGTTGGTTGAGCGTTTAATCTGTGAACAAAGTCTATTGTATGCCAACTTATCTATTTTGTCGTTTGTACACAATATACACACTGACCAGCGAGTCCGGGTGTCGCATGTGCGGCGCGGTGACGGATGCGCGATGCGTGCGGTGCGGCGAGTCCTGCAGTCGGCAAAGCGCCGCCGACACTACGCACGCGGGGTGTGATAGTGCGGATATGTCCACCGCTTGTACGCATCGCATCTCGATGTTACCGCCTGTGTGACAAGGTGGTTTGGCATTTGTGAACGTTTGAACTTCAATAATGACGATCCATGAAGCAGACAGCCACAGTTTACCATTTAATTACCACTTATCCACGCTAAACCTATGCTAACGCGTGCAAATTACGCGAGATCGCTTATGTTGTTATTGTCCCCTAAGATACCTTGAATACTACAAATCCACGATCACAATCAGTGGCCGCACCGACCAACTGATATATGTGAAGCGCAATATTGTCGTGTATTTGGCCGCAACAGCTAATTGGTTGTACCTCCTGCCGAATATCGTGCCTTACATACATCAGTTGATCGGTGCTGCCACTGGTCGTGGTAGTAACCGCGTAGTGTCCGATGTCCCTAACACATGAAAACAACAAATATTTATCTATTTAAACGGGTCTCAACGCGTACGCGTATGTTTACTGCCATTATTGTTCATTTAGTTTCGAAAGCAATACAATCATCCCTAGGCCCTGACTGAGGGGTCTATTCCTGACTCACATTTGTCAAGTTGTGAGTTAAAATTTTTGGCCCATACCACTCAGTTTTTACCTAAGTACGGATTATTCATTTATGACCAATCAATGATAAAGGAAAACATCGAAAGGAAACTTAAATACTGAGAATAAAAAAAAATCTGGGGCATGTGTATCCCCACTAATCCGCACTGGGCGTGGATACTGGATTATAGTCTAACATTCCCTAATTTATTAGGGGAAATCTATGCCCTGTAATGGGACGTTATAGGTTAATATCGATCGAAGCTTCAATAAATAAAGACTGCATAAACTTGCGCCCGAAAAATTATATAATAATAATAGAATTGCGGCATGTGTAATATCTGCCAATTCGCACTGGTTCTTCGTGGATATTATGACCCGGTCATAATCAATTATGACCGGAGGTAGTCAAACAGCCAAATTGAGGACATAATGTAAGTGTAACCAGCCCTTTGACCGTCCACTGCTGAATATGGGCCTCCTCGTGGACGTTGTCTCGTGCACGAGGAATGTCATTCACACGTCGAGGATTGTTGTTATAATGTCACACTGGCGGTGGGCGGACAGTTGTTGAGTATCCTTTTGTAGAGGTGGTGTAATTCCCCAGTGCTTGTGGTAGCAGCTTTATTATCTGTTAGTCGCCTTTTACGACACTCACCTTTACGACATTATTTTTTAATTATGACCAGTAATATCTTAGGACGATATATACTGACATCAACATAAAAATTAAGTCTTAATGAAATATATGAATTAAATAAAATTAACGTGGTGCGTTCTCCAGCCACGTGGATCAACAGCATGAGCAAGTTGCCGATAGCAATAAAAGTGCAAGATAAGTACAACGTAGCAGTGGAGACATGTGCTAACAGCAGCAAAGAAATACAAGTTTATGGTATGATAATTTCAGTAAGCACTTACCATTATCCAAGCACGTCAATTCGTAAATGGTAACGAGTGCGTCCGCACCAAAGACGACCAGTTGATCGTCCAAAATGTCCAAGACGAATACTTGTGACTGTACGCGAACGATCTTGGCGAATCGATTGTCGAGTTTCGCCTCTCGTGGGTAGAAGCGAATCTCGTCGTGGCCGTCTATGATGCTGTAGCAACCTGCCATGAACAAACAACACATTTAACATATACATATACCGCAGTGAAGAATATTAATTCTAAAAATCATTCACGGATCGGTGTTTTGGATTCGGCTTGAAGGACCATACGGTTTGGAGGACCATATTTTATGGAATCACATGGGTGCTTTACAAAAGTCCATTATGCAATGCAATAATGAAAGACACGTTATTTTAATCTCCCTCTTACCAAAAAAGCATGCTTTTAAACAACGTTCGCCTAAAAGTCTCAATTTTTATTCTTAAAGGCTTTAAATAGAGAACTAGTAGTATTCGAGTACTTTGTAAGGTTACCAGGATGAGGTCACGTTTACAATGGTAGTGTCAACGGTCTATCTGTAGTGAATTTTCTTTCGACATTATTCCCACAAATATGTACAACTTATCAAATTTAAATCATCACATAATAGGATATCTGCTGTTTTATAGAGATGTGTAGGAGAAACTGTGACAGTCGCATCTCTAACGAACAATTCAGAGACTAAAGTATAGTGTTTTCGTTCGTTTCAATATTTCTAACAAAGAAAACGAAAATCCAGCATTTAGCAAAGATCCAACAACCGGGTCTACTTGCTGGATTTTGACCCGTAACCTCTTCATGAGTGTATGGGGAGGCCTGTGCCCTGCAGTAGCACGTTACATATCGTATTGAGCAGTATCATGTATTCGGTGCCTGAGCTACAACGATGTAGTCGCGATATCAGAACACGCCGCCGGTGATCACGAAGTCCTTCTCCTGCGCATCACCATGGATAGGTGCACATCGGCAACATTTATCGCACTGTACTGTGGGGAAAACACACACAAAGTTCAGTGACTCGCCTACAACGATGTAGTCGCGCCACCAGAGCATGCCGCCGGTGACCACGAAGTCCTTCTCCTGCACCTCATTTCCGAACAGCTTCCAGCGGCGCGCCGCGAGGCTGTAGTGCGCCAGCCCCGCCCTACCAGCCACGCACAGGTTTACACCCCCAGCATCTATTGCACTGTACTGTGGGGAAAATACATATGAAGGAATACATACACGGAATAACATACAGTCTTAGAATTAGTCAGAGTCGTGTTTTATATATAGGACCTTAAGCAGTGTATAAAAGTTAATTTTTCGATCTAAGATATAGACAGATATTAGTGTTAAGGTTTTCGCGTTTTTCACACGTATTTATCTATTAAACAGGTAAATAATCGCGTACGTCAATCCATTTGATTTTACTCAACCAACCATAATTACTCCGTTTGTCAACTTGTGAGCATGATTGTTGTATTGTAACTTTACTAAAATGTCAATTAATATAAGATAGGTAAACGTACGCGATTAAGATCCGTTTAAGAATATAAACATAAAGAGTTGTCGAGATAAAATAAATAGAGATGAGAAAGGAAGAGATACACATATTAAGAATTGATGTGCATAAAAAACATTAAATAAATAGATAATCGCGTTGATAACAGTGAACCTGATCCACAAGTTCAAAATCGCTCGGCAAGCTATGAACAGAGCTCGAAGTTTCGTTGATGAATTCAAAATGAATGAATGAATGATGCGAAATATACAAATTCGTAAAAACCCAAAGACACCGACATAGCTCAAAGAATTAGTACACTGAATTAGCCACAGGCACGTCACCTTTATCGCTAGACCGGTAACCGAAAATAAAATACATATTTCAGAAATTTACCAATCTTACAGAAATTAATTAACCAACATTTCGTCCACTACTGCCGTTTTACCCTTGTATTTTCTATCTACCTCTCGCCTATCCTCCTGCTTTAATTCTTGCAACACTTGTTATCCTTAATGTATATGTATTGTTATTTTTATATAACATTTCTGTTATACAAGTACATACATATATATGTGTGTAAAATGTATTGTGTATAGATACGATTGTTCTTTTTCTTTCCTTGTTATATCACTTGCGATGCATCGCCTACTTTTCCTAATCACATGTCCCTGTGGCTGGTTGTTTGGAAGAGATTGTATAATTGCGATAACACCGTATATTGTTTTCTGTTGTTTTGTAGCTATGTGTACAAATTTCTTTGTAAGTATAAACAATAAAAATAACTATTATTATTTTTATTTCATTCAGGTGTCCAAAATCACGACGAAAACTATGCGGCCGACTTCACCATGAACCTTTCTTCGTATAAATTGCATCTTAATGTTCTTTTCAATCGAATATTAAAGCAATTAAAGTTGTCGAACTGGGAGCGCGTCATAGACAATAATATGCGACAAACTCACAGTGTATCACATATTTAATTTATGCACTTTCTATGATTCTGATTATACTACCTTCTTTGGTATAAATATTGTACTTCAACTCATCTTGGCGCGCGGCGCTATGTGTGCGTAAAGCTTGTATAAATACAGTGACTGCGTGTGCGTGACAAGAGGTACAGTCAAGTACGTTTTTTTACATAAAAATGTCTGTCGAAAATGTTCATTTCTTATTTGTTCAAATTTAAAATAAAACAACAGCTTAATTAGATAAGTGCATATTTATTGAACATATTATTCCGTATCACTACTAGAAAAATCAAATGATGAACTTTCGGATTCGCTGCTCTCACCAACGTTAATTATAAATTCTGTTTCTATATCAAACTGGGTCTGTATTGAAAAGTGGATTTCTGACTAGTTGCAATATTTCTTTCACATCTTTTTCCAGAAAGTCGTATACCTTGACAGTAGTTTCAAGGGTCTAAAACAATAATAAAACATTAATGCTAATAAAATCAAAATATTCTCTAAAGCCACGTTATTTAATTATATAAGAAGTAGAGTAACAAACATACTAACTCGCACACATACACTCACAAACTTTCGCATTTATAATATTAGTGGGATTACCTACGTACACATTATGTAATAATAAAGATTTACCTGACTTCTTAAACATTTTTTCCGTGAGGAACTAGACATTTTTATTACTGACTGTACCCGCACAACAAAGCGATAAGAACACGTATTGCTCTGACGACGACTGTCGCGTCACTTGCACACAAATCAAAACTGCATATTTACAAGCACACGCACACATAGCGCCGCCAAGATGAGTTGAAATATCTCTACGATTGTTGAGCTTGGTATGACATCTTTGTAACAATACAAAGTAATATAATAAATGTATTTCCGAGTTAATGACTTACCCGTAGTGGCCAATTAGTAGCGATATAAGTAGCCGGTAGTGGCAAAACAATCCATTGTTTCCTGCACTCATTATCATCCACAAACTCCCTGTATTTAGTACTGCTGTCGTATTCCAAGTTAGGCTGGTCAAGCGCACCGTTCTCCGCTTGATATGGATCCGCTGAGGAATCTATTATTGAGATTTTCGTTCGCTTTGTGAGATTGTCCTCCAAATTCACATAGAGTTTATCGTCTCCTTGTAAATATAAGTGGCTTTGGTTGCTCTGAAAGGCAAGTGAAGTATTTTGATTAGCTATGTTACATAAAAATTTGTAACCGTCGGCCAATGATGATGTTGAAAGCACTCCAAATTTGAGTTTCAATTTAACATTTCTAAAACATAAGAGCGATTTTCGCTTGCGAATCTATCTTGTCAATTTATATTTGTAACTAATGCCTGTTCTTTCAAACGAATCGAAAGTGAAATTGCTCAATATTTTAATGGGCTTATCATGGGTAACTAATGTTAATGGACCACTGGTCCATTAACACATGTATTCAGGGCACTTTTCTTTTTCTAGAACATCTTAGGATGCTTTAATCGTTATTGTAGTCGGTCGTTAGTCGTTAAGCGGTTGTTACTTTGTACATGTAAATAATTGTCTGAAAATAGTCATTGGAGAGATTTTTTGGCAGGAACTAGTGAAGTTGAGTTTTTGTTTGATTATTATATTGTAAAAACTGTGTATTGTGAATTTTGTAGTTTAATAGTGATAGTTTATTAAACGTCAAAGTGTTTTTGTGCCTCTAATCTTTGAGGAAATTAAATAAAAGCATAGGACTGCATTTTTCGTGTGCTTCCAAAAAGTCCTCTTCTGCTCTCAGTAAAACTACTATCACTTTACTAAATGTAAACTACTATGTAAATTGACAGGAAACATTTTGGACTTTGAAATTGTTTATTACAAAGAAAACTTGACACTGGCATAATGTGCTAACTGCATCATTGCCATATATGAAAAGTAGAAAAAGTAGTGTTTGTATTCGACTTCCTAAAAAGACGTTATCCAAGTTTCTATAATAAATAAGAGTATCAATATCAGTTATCGAATATGGGTCAAGCAGTAGCGGCTTTCCTTTCAAATAGACTTACCATGCAAGGACTAACAGTAAGTGGACTTTTAACAAAGTTGAGTTGAATTAAATTCGAGCTCGATTCTCCTTCGACTTTTACCATCCACAACTGGTAGCCTTCTGTTGCCCATTCCTGTAAATAACAACAATAATATTAATATTTATTTTCTATTTTACAGAGCAGTATTAAAATAACGGTTACGTTCATTTAAAAAGTCGAAATCGGTAAATAAGGAACGTTAATGAAAGAACACAACCTAAACATTGATTACAGAGTGATTTGGTTCGTTCAGTTATCATGGTGTACACGTACCCATAATAAAGAATTTATTG
This sequence comes from Sesia apiformis, assembly GCA_914767545.1. Lineage (NCBI taxonomy): Eukaryota > Metazoa > Arthropoda > Insecta > Lepidoptera > Sesiidae > Sesia > Sesia apiformis. The sequence continues at coordinate 4,809,589 of OU611964.1, forward strand.
GTCAGAGAACTTTCGTTTAATTGAAATTTTGTTCCAGATTATTTTGTTCGAGCAAAAATGAATAAAAAAAATAACGTAAAAATATCAGTAAATTTTATACCGGTTTTAAGCAATCTTGGTAATCTTGGTGGTCATTTTCCTCAAGATACGACAGTTTGCCAAGAAAAATTGGCTCTACCCAAAACCAATACTCAAACACTAACAACTAGAGATGAGAAAGCTCACGAGTGAGAGATAAAAATGAGCTAACTCACCTCTTGTGAATCAATCTTTATCTAGCTCACCACTGATCTTATTATATCCGTGTATCATTTAGTTCATTCTCTGAAAAGACACTAACAATGTAATCTAGTCGCTGTATAGTTCTCGCTAGAACCGCGAACGCGGACGACCCGCGTTGGACAACAAAAGGGATATATTTATTATTTCAAATACAAAATGAACGTTATTGTATAAGTTTAAGATACATATTTTATCGCACATACACAGTACATACATGTACTTGCCTACACACATTCCCTCGCAGAACTGTCAAGTGAATGCACAATATTTTTTTCAATGTTTTTTGTTGTATAAGTATGTGTACGTATGTAAGCAAATATTCTTTAAATTTGAAACTCTGTGAAACATTCAGCCCACCCGTCTTTAGGCACCTCTTCAATGGCCGTTTGGAAGGTCGTTACTGCCTTTTCTGCATTAATAAAACGTATTCGTCTGAGTTTATTCTTAATTTTAGGGAATAAATAAAAATCACATGGTGCAGGGTCGAGATTGTATGGCGGATAACCTATTAACTCCACACTTACAGTATTCAAAAATTGCTTCGTTTATCTGGCGGAGTGAGCTGGGCCATTGTCGTGATGGAGAATCATTTTGCTTCGTGGGTGTCGATCTTTGACTTTTCCAAAACAGAAGGCAAGCAGCTGTTCATATACCAGTACGCAGTTACTGATCTTTTATTTTCTAAAGTTATAGTAGCAAAGTGGCCCGATCTGCCAAAGAAGGAGGCAATCATCTTCTTTTCAGTACTCCGTCCTTTCTTCACTTTCGTCGGCATGAACTCTTTGAAAGGAAAGAAAGACCCACTGCGCGGATTGCCTCTTTGTTTCAGGCTCATAACAGTAGATTCAGCTTTCATCATCTATATCATCATTCATCGCTATATCAAAAACAGCATTTGATTGACCATTGTCGAATTTTTCAAGCATTCAGTCAATTCAAGTGTCTCCACCAACCACTCCATGGGGCAATGTTTCTGAGCTTTGCTCAAATTGTGAGAAACTCATCTGGCACATAGCTTCCTTACTCGTATAGGTGATCATGTAAAATAGTTTGAACTTGACTCATACCAATACTTAATGATGCCCGTATCTGCTGATATGTCGTTCGTTTGTCTGCTTCAATCATGAACCGCACAGTTTTGATGTATTCCTCCGTCACCACCGTCACAGGATGCCCCTCTAACATTTTCACTGAGGTGGGTACGATCACGTTTAAATTCACTGAACCAGTTATAAACATTGGCACTGGATGGGGCTTCATCATTAAATGCTAACTTAAGTATTTCATAACTTTGTTTTTTGTTTAGACCGCAACGAAAGTCATAAAAAATCATTAAACGAAAATGTTCTGTTAATTTCATTTTTCCGCAAACACTTAAATTTCAAATTGCCGCCAGAAATCAAAAACAAACGACAGAAATCAAACTTAATGGCGTTTTAAGAGTTCCATTTTCAGAATTCTAATTTGTTTTTTTCTATCGTGTTGTACAGTAAGTAGTTCGACAAACTATTAGTTTGACGTATCGTATGTATACATAGGTATATTTTAATCAATGTAAATAGCTCGATTTTTGAATACGTCAACCTGGAGATAGCTTTGTTTTTATTTATATTTTAACGAGGTTACCTAGATCGACAGTCCTAAGCCTGTTGAGTAAGAAAGGAAATCGTAGTTGAATTAAATTCAATTTTAATATGTTGTTAACTTAAAACGTGTATTTTAATTGTAAAATCTGTGAACATTATCTTGCTACCGACAGTTCTGCGAGCGAAAAATTCATTCAATCAAGTCTAACGCTCAGTCGCTCTATATCACTGCGCTAATTGAACTACTGAGCTAGATGAGTGATATACATCCTTAGACCAAAAATGATTCGCAACTCTACTAGCAACAATTGGCTCCATCCAAACTTCTTTATAATTAAATAAGTGTCAGTAAGACGAGCTACTTACCATCCCGGATATAACGAGCGGGTTATGTTTGCTCAGGTCCTGGTTGAGGCCATAGTCCCAGGCTAAGGAGCACATGAGGAGCGCTCCGAAAGTGCTCCACACTGAAACTCCGCCTCTCTCCCAGCTGACGGCCACCGCGCGCCCGTCAGCCGTCCATCTTTAAATGGATTTGTAAACATTATATTCACTACTAAAATTTGCACACGACTTCAGTTGCTTCTGTTCGCTTATTAGCAATTGCACCTTGCAAAATCACTTATAACTTCCTCCTCCGAATCCATTTTTTTTAATGTGTACAAACATGGGGGTCCGAAGTAACGGACACGGCTTAAAATTAAATAGTGAGGTGATAATTGTTTACATATCCATAATTTGATTCACCGTGACAGCGCTCTTGAGGTCAATGTTAAGATAAAAAAAACCAACCCAACCCTTTTTCTCAATCCATTCCTTAATCTACAAAGGGAAGCAGCGCAACTGGGGGCGTGCCAACGTTTGTCATTCTGGACTGTTGTTGGCATGTATCGCGGATGTCTACGGACGACAGTATCCACTTACTATCAGGTGGACTGTATGCTCGTCTCGCGCCTTTTTTCTATAAAAAATATGTAAACCACCAAGTGATTACTAGGGGTGGCGTGTGACCTGCAGTGGGATAATATAGGCTGATGTAAGTACATACAAGTAAGTTTTCGACAACTTTGATTGGAAGGGTCTATAATAGAGCGATAACCAGTTTGCCGTTTTACTGATTATCACTAAATTTACAAAACACAAATAAAGAACATATTTTTAAGTCGGTAACTCGAAAAAGTCCTGAGGGTGACGGCTGAAGCCATCTCGCGCGCATTTCATTCTAGCATTCATACAGATTATTCTAGTACTGATGTCAGCACTCATTGTCCTTATGTATACAATTTGATGTTTTGTAAACTACATTATAAGTGACAATTACTGTATAGAAAATATGTATGTAAATGTCTTAAATAAATAAATAAAAATTCCGCCTGTTGTAGTGACAAAGAAAACCATAATATGCAGATATAGTTTTGATAAATATGTAATCTCTTGTATTCAAATGCTATACACTCACCGTCACGGAATCTTAGCCGAGCGCTTATCTCGCGATAAATAAAGTTTTAAGTATTTCTAATAAATGTTTTTTTATGACGATATGTTGAAAATATATGTTGACGATAAAGAAAATTAGCAAACTCTTCATTTCTAGTGTTGTGTAAAAGTGCGTGGTCTTAAATAAACTTTGTTTGTATGGTAATCTTTCAAAAAAGTTACAAAGTTCAAAAACAATAAAAAGCACACATCGAGCCTACCTACACTTAATTTATTGAAGAAAATTTATTTAAATGCAAGTTACAGCAAAAATCACACGTGGCCAACTTTCCGTGCCGGTGAGTGTACTTGTGTCTCGATGCCATCTACCATCTCTCGATATCTTTTTAGGTGCGGCCATTGACGAAGTAATTTCAAAATTGATAAAATAGAATGTATTAGGATTTGATACAAGTCGGCGGTGACTTGAAGAAGTTCGGCAATGGTGGTTGGATGAGAAAAGCCGAAGGTCGTGTGTAGTGGAGAGCTCCGGGAGAGACTTATAACCAGTAGTAGAGAGACTTAGGCTGATGGTGTAGTATTAAAATAAATTTTATACAAACCTTATACACTTAACAGGTCCCGGGTCGCCGGGAAAGTCTTTGGAACTGAGAACCATTGTGTGAGACAATTCCAGGCCCCCTGTCGCTTCGTCTATCGTGAACACGTCCACTTGAGAACTGAACAATAGTGAATAACAATAAAATACTTCAAAATATACAAACAGGATTTTACTGTCATTACATTTTGATGTGTTAACACTAAAATGAGGGCTACTCTAATAAAAATGTTTATGTCAACAGAGGGCGCTACTGGAATGTAAAGTATATATTATTAAATATGTCTTGTATTCTTATTTTTTATATCAAGACAAACGTTTTTATGGTATTGAGGCGTCATTGTACAAAATTATCTGAAAATATTTTTTGTTGTTCTATAATAAGCGAAAAATATACGTCTTTCCTGTTACTTGACAAAAATAACTAAACAATATTAGTTTAAGATGTTTTACCACAAATGGCACAAACAACAATTCATTTCATATTGTAAATCGGGTCTAAACGTGTAAAATTAAAGGCTTTTGTTTCTTATAATTCTACTCGACGTTTCGGTACGAATTACACCGGCTCCACGAACCTTCAATTTTACGCGCTTAGACCCGGTTATATAAAATGTGTACAAAACAGTAAAATCTAAAAGAATAAATAACAATTCATTTATAGCAAACACTAGCCCTTATTATATGCACTTACTTCTTTCTGCCGATGGCAATAAGTCTGAACTTATGGTTAACTCTCGCGCATGTCGCGTCGTCAATGCCTGGAGCCCAAATACCTTGGGCTGCCTAGAAATACACGGAAACAATATGATATAATTTTATTTCATTAATGCAGTCAATGTCTAATGTTTTTTTTATATTTATTAGTAAAATAAACCCATCACTTTAGCAGTTACAACAATAGAGCATAACAAATATATTGCCATTAATTTTATGATTGTTGGTGGGTCGGCACAATATACGTTTCTTCCCACCGACCTTTAATATAACGAACTGTAACGATAAACTATTTGACTCATTTTAATTTAAATAATTATATACTTAATAATTAAATAGCTGAATATACTAGAAATCAATCTGTGGATTAAAAAATCTAAGAAAATTAGGGAAACTAGATAAATTATCTAGGGGCTTAGAAGTTGGAAAAGGATCGGGCTACTGCGCTAATGACGTCACTAGCAATAGTGTCTAATGGTGTGAACTATTATGCTCCTTTTGCTAGCTTTAGTGACATAACTTTATCATAAAATCAAAATAAATGTATTGTTTATAATATAGTATGTTACGGTCGCATGGCATATGAAGAGTTATGCATTAGATTTCAGACAACAAAATAGAAGATGCAAACTTCTTACATTAAAATGTAATGTATATGTAATGTAATATCTTAAAGTAAAATCTTTATTTTTGGCACGATTCATTGTAACAAGAATATACGATTATCTGAGTCTTAGGAGAGGCAAGTTAATAATATAGGTACAGAAAATAATTCAGGTTTAAAACTGAAACCCAGTTTTCCATGCAACAGCTTGCAAAACTGGCTTATCTTGAGGAGACTGACAATAATAATTGATGTGGTCGAGAAAGCAACGCTGTACTTTTTTTTAAAGATTTTATTTTGAATCTTGTATAAAATTCTATTGTTTACAAATACATAAAATATTACAAATATTTTATTTACGTTAAAGGATAGCCATCATTAGTTACAGACACGGTAAACAAGCTTAAGTCAGAATTATCACAGCATTGTGCAAGGGTCAAATCACTTGAAATATATTAGCATACAACTTCTCCATCACTCTTACCCTTAACTCCGTATCCAACAATATCTGAGATAGTGAAAAGTGGGCATTTGAAAACAATTCTTAAATAAAAAATAATCAACTAAATGGGTATGATCAGTCTAGAATTTATCGTACAACATTTGAGAATCAGGTACAACCAAAGTATCATTAGTTAGTGATGATATTTATACAAAATACACATATATATAAGACCTATATATATATATATGTATGTATGTAACAGTACGTATGTAGTTATATTATATGTATATAAACATATTATATGTATAAACGAACTAACTCATTTAATCCATTTATTCTCATTTAATTCTCTGTAATAATAGATTCTCAAAGAATATATGGACTAACTGCAGTCAGATCATGACACATCTAGATATATCAAAACAACGCGTTAACAATGATTTACTACAATAAAATAACATCTTTCATTATCGTATTCCTTATACCAACACTAAGTCAGTAATCACTGACTTAGTGTTGGTTGACATGCTGTTGACATGCATCTCATACAATATGCCACTGAAATAATGCAAAACTAGAAACTAGTAGGGACATGATAGTAATTTAAAATATAAAATCTATTTTTGAGAAAAATAAAAATATTTTAGGGATTAAATCAAACTTTAGTTTTGTCGTTCTATCTAAAATGTTCATAGCGCTCATTACTCAGTATAGAATAATGAACGACGCGCGTAGAATGCAACTGTGCGAAGAATAAAAGATATAAGTACTAAAGCGTGCGCCACGAGCAGGAAGAATTATAGACCCCTCATATTATTTAACCTTAATATGAGGAGTCTAGTAAAGAGGTCGATATACGACGATTTCATACAAATCTCTTTACAGACCAGTCTTGGCTGACCTATAATGTCAATGACTGAAATTCTTCATGCTCGTGGTGCGCGCTATAGAAATAAAAAGTTATGAGAAAAAAAAGCCATTTTAAAAACTGGTAGAATTGATTGTACTCTTAATACTGAATCGCCTATTTTCGAATTTGTGTTATTTCAGTGGTACGTTGTATAAGAAGACAAGCACAGCTTACTACTGCTTATCTATGCTAACGCGAGCAAATCACGGTTGCTAGCGTTCTTATCACATTGGTATCTGGTAATTAAAATCCATGTGCATAAGACAGTGGCAGTGCAAATTGGTTTGGAGTGCACATGGATGTAGGTGAACCGTTGCTGACCATGCAATATTTCATGTGTAAACAGTAATAGTTTCTTTTAAGTTTTTTTTATATATATGAAAACGAGCAAATGTGATCTCATCACATTAATTGCATATATTTACAGTAAAATTGGTTGTCTATGTTTAGGTCAAATATTATTAGAATTGTCCTAGATATCGCAGACGTTTTTATATATCGTAACTAATATTTGCAAACATAAACATAATTAAACCAATAAATATATATTAAAGCATACTTACATTGGGGTCAAATTTGAGATTAGGGGCAGTGAGATAAGCTGCCCGGCCATCATTCAATGTAATACCAAACCCGCACACAAGGGGAGAGTATTCTATGTCATTTACATGTGTATTGTCCTCCAATATTGGTTCAGCTGGAATTAAATCAAACAATAAGAATAGTTATTTAATAAAACAATGCATTTTTTTTTTTAAATAAGTCATTATTTTTGTTCATAAAATATCCTTATTCATTTAAAGTGGAATTTCTTATAATTAGAATAAATAAAATAAATAAAAGATAAATAAATTAGAATGTTTGTTGGCATTAAAATACTGGAACATTGGGGGGGGACCAACATCTAGTAGATCTGGTTGATTCAGTCACTACACAATATTCTAGTAAATTACTATTTTTATAGAAAAAAAATGGCAGATGATCAGATATATTCCACTTGAGAGACAACTAGAAATTGCCACCGATGGATCTGTATTCGCAACATGCCAACACCAGTCAAAAATGACAATTTTGGCACACCATGGTTGCGATGCCCAACTTAGAAGTTTTACTGACCCCCATTAAACTCGCGGATTCTTCCTTAGGGGACAGGAAGTAAAGAGTACAATAGTATGAAAAACTTCTCATACCTTTAGAAACCTGTTGATTGATAGAAAATGGTATTCGTCCAAGGTCGAGACAGTAGTCTCTATTCTGGCTGCCATCCCACCTGTACCTCAGCAAGTGAGCGCGGGTCGTGCACACTAAAACCTCTGTGCCTGATATGCAGCACATGCGGGTGATCTGACCATCCCATATTAATACTTCCTTGAACTGTGCACACAAATTAAGTATTTAGAACAAAGTAGATTGTTATCTAGCACTATTGATTGTCTAAAATTAGCATGTGAATCTTTACAGAGTTGACATAATGTTATAATTAGTGTTTTATTATTACTCGCCTAAATACGTTTAGATTTATATCAATCAAAAAATGCTTATCAAAATCCAATTTCTTAATATGGCCCCATCGAGACTTCAAAATTAATTCTGAACATTTATCTCTAAAACGAAGTGTTTGACAACTGTCACACAAGCCATCCTTTAGTATATGCTTTTATTTTTGTAAAATAACTTAGTAGGCCCTAATCTTCTTCGAAGGCTACCAATTGACTTGAATGTAACAAATATGAGAAGTACTCCCATATGAAGCTATAAGCTCCTAATTAAATATTTTTATTATAAATTTATTATTATTATTTGATAGACAAGCAGCTTGCGCTGATCGGTCTATATCTGTTTTTGTACTCTTAAGTACTATAAGATATTGGTCCAGTCCATTTTTGCATTGATTAATGTGCTCAGATTATATGACTTCCTTAGGTAATCCATTACATTGAGTGACCACTGTATTTGTAATGAAGACAAGTGATAGTAAGACTTTGATGTCTCACAAATTCCCACTTGAGAAGAAGGATTCTGGCTTTTAAATATTGTTTAAAGTTTTGGTTGTGGAATAATAATTTAATGTATGATGCGAATTATTAAGAAAACTAAGTTCTCTTTGCCAAAATAGCCAAGACGCCAAATGGCACGTGGCTTTATACTTGGCAAAATACTGGAATAATAAAAGGAAATCATTCCTGGTATCAATGTACAAGAATACATAGGAGGAACAGATATTTTCCGCATATCCTCTTCAAATGTTTACTTTAAGTACAGATGAATTAGTAATTAGACAATGTTAAAAACGCTAAAAGTACATATGAAATTAATTCGTTAAAAATAAATATTGTAAACGAGTTGAAAGAAATATATTCTGGGTGGTATATGGTAAAGGTACCATTACCTTTACCATATACCACCATGTAACTTTACCATGTAAAGGAGTCACTTATTTTGATCTACTGAATGTGACCAAAGAGTTCGATCTGCGGGGGTGTTTCAAAGTGACGTCAAAAGTGTTTCTATTATGTCAGTAGAGCTCTATATATTGCAACCTCTGAGGCTATATCATATATCGGAACAATTGGATGTAAATAGGTGCTTATATGTATGGACAGTAGAAGTGCTTTAAAACATATAGCTTTACAGCTCGATGCCCCTCTGATACCAGAGGTGTATCGATAACTTATGTTATCTTAGCAAAAATATAACAATTAAATAACCGTGGCATAGATTTGAGATTACATTGAGCCTCATTTAGTTTGTACAGATTCATGAGCCCTCACTAGGGCTGATATATTGGTACCTACATTAATGTTGTAGAATGTAAGTTTAGGATACGATGGAACTTTGATGAGAATAAAAAATAAAAATATATATATATAGATAATTGGTATGCCGTCTGGTCCTGTTGCGGTCTGTCCTGTATCTTTAAACTATTTTAAAGTTTTTGATACTTTTTCCTATGTGAAGTCTTTTTTTCCAGTGTTCCTAGAATATGAGGTACTTGATTGTTGGCAATAGACCAGGCAATAGAGGTATCGGTACAAATGATTTCTAAAGTTGTTCTGCATAGACATTAGCTATATCTTTAGGAACAGTTACTATACATAGATATACATCACAATACATTCATTATCGTAATAAAATCAAACATGTAGCAGTGTTACGCAATATTGTTTCAAATGTTTTGTTGAACATACAGAGCATAATATTGTATGCACGGCAAGTCATAGTGATACATGTACCTATGCTTTTTCAACACCTTTTCAAACCTATACCTATGCAATAAATCATTTGATGTTGACTTTATACTTACAAGTGTGATTTTGAGTGAGGGTATAACTTCTTTCACAAACAGCTCTGCAGAGTCTCTTCTGAGGCTGGCTGTTGGGGGATCGTATTGCTGGTATGCTGTTTGTTCACTCAAGCCTTCGACATTGTACAGAATTAAATGCCCTTCTGACGTCTGGAATATTTAAATTAATTTTTCATATCTGTTCGGTATTGTTCGGGGGCTGAGAGGTGAGGGGTGAGTTCACGTGTTGCGCGGGCGCGGATCGCCATGGAGTCGGCCACCAATCGTTGTGCTGTACGATAGCAATTTGTTTGTTGTGCAAGTAGGCTGCACATTTTTGGAGAGCTTGGGGTTCTCGTGTGTCGCTATTATTGTTATATTTAATAGTACTGTACAAAAGACCTTGCAAAGGCGCCATTAAGCGCCTTCCTGTTCAGCAGTTCCAGGGGTCCCCCAGGAAGATCGACAGTGGGTGAGCAGGCGGTTATAAGGTCAGGACTTTTGTTTTCTTCCTTAATTTAACTCCGCGTATCGCGGATAAAACATTGGTAGTAGAGCGTGGTTAGGCCATATGGACCTTATATTGTGAAACATAAGCATAAGTTAAATTATTATTTTGTTAATAGCATCATATTCCAAGGTCTACCGGTTTTTTAAGAGTTTAATCTTAAATTCCTTTGTTATTGTGAAATATTCGAAATATTAAACTTAAAAAACAAATTAATGTTGTAACATTTTTGTGGTGGGTATTTTTGATTCACATTCCTTTGTTAGTGACTGGCCTGTACCTATTGTGTGGGTCTACCTCCAAATTAATAATTATTTATGTTATCAATTGAGTTGTGATTTAAACATCTAGTTTACGTGTTTTGTTGTCTATTTGGGTTACCTGAGGAGGATAGGTATTGACCACGTATTATTTTAAATGGAATTTTGTTTTGATTATCTTTAATTCTTCTCGCGTATTGGTGTCGATTTTTGGTGTGAGTGTTACGTATTGGAATATTGTATTGCACATGATTTTATCTTTACTTAGTTTGTGCCCACAATAACTTTTTTTTTTTTGTAGAAATATTAAAACTGTACTCAGACGAAGGTTGTATTTGTATGTTTTCCGTCTGTATACCTATGAATTGTTAGTAACCGTACAGTCATTTATAATATTATGACTATTATTATTTACTACTATTTACTAAGACGCGTTGGTAGTTGATCCCTCTATTAGTTAGGCAATTAGTACGCATATAATATATATTTTTTTCTTTTATTATCGATAATTGTTGCTCTCGGTAATTGATAATAATTAAATTTGTAGGTGAGGCCTGTTTGTTTGTACACACCTGTTATTACATTTAGTGACGTATCACGTAACCATGTCAGCATTGTCAATTAGTGGACATATTAAGGCGGTACTCCGATGGTTGGCTTCGGCGGCTGCTTTGATTGACAGACCCGATCGTCATGGTGCCCTGATCAAACGGTATCAAGATTTACCAGCACGGATGGTTAAGTTGGACGAATATTACGCGAAATTTACTGAACTTTCGGATCTTGATAGGATAGGATCGAGGCCGACGTGAACCAGTGCTATGAGTTAGCCCATTTCATTACTGAAAAGGCAGTCTCCCTTTCGGAGGAGACCAGAAGTCTGCAGTCGGGTTCTGGACAGGGGAAGGCAACCCCGCCGGCGTTGTTGAGCAGGCTTCCTAATTTGGATCTCCCACATTTTGACGGAAAGCTCGAACAGTGAATCGGATTTGTAAACCTGTTCGATAGCCTGGTAGACTCCAGGGACGATCTAACTCCTAGCCAAAAGATGGCGTATTTACGTTCGATTCTTCTGTTAGAACCCAGCAGCCTCACCCAACATTTGGATGTTAATAACGAAAATTATGTCACGGCATGCCTAAGGTCACCCGGGTTTCCTCATTAAGAGTAGAATTGTTAAACCCACTGTTGGGGGCGGTGAATACCTTAAGTAAACTTTATTTGCCAGTGGACAGTTGGTTATTTCTTTTAGTCCACATTGTGTTGGGTAAGCTGTCTCTGGAGCTACGGGGCCCAGTTTGAACATAAGTGACAGCGCAACATACTTGCCCAAATTCACGAATTTACTAAAATTTTTGGAGGATGAGTGTAGGTTGATCGATAATTCGGATGTGGCCATCCCGTCCACTTCCCAAGCTCCCCCTAGACGGGAATTGTCAAGTGTAACGTTCGGACAACGTTCCCAGACAACGGTTTGCTGTCGCCCACTGGCAGCACCTCATACAGATGCCTATATTGCAAGGCGGAAGGCCACAAGGTAAGCGGAATATAGCATTCCAGCGCCGCTGGTGCTATGGTTGCTTGGGAGAGCGGCCGCTGCGATCGCCGAGAGATCTTTGCCGTCCCGTAGGAGCAGTGCTCCTACCGGTTATCCTCCTTTAGCGGAATATGCGCACTTGGAGCGACGTCAGCCGCGTTCCCATTGTTCGCAGGACAACATTACCCCTGAGGTGACTCAGGTGGATCGCCGACCAGCATACCATAACTGGGACCTGCTAGCACATGTGGAGCGCTCCGAGGTTAATTGGCCCTAGTTATAGGAATTACCTGCCCACTCGCCAACTGCATCCGTTCATTGGTTTACGTACTCATGCCGACTATTTCAGCTATGGTACGGGGGTCCAAGGGACACATGAAGATTCATGCTCTATTAGATTCGGGTGCCCAAGGCTGCATTGTGTCATCTTGGTTGGCGAGGAAATTGGTTTCACGCGTTCACACCGGTACCTACAATGTGCGAGGTATTGGTAAGGAGCAGGTGCGTGTGATCGGTCACACAAAATTCAATTGTTCACCTGCCACCATGTCACCTGTCACGTTTCAAACATTTGTAGCTAATCGAGTATCACAGATTCAAGGTTTGGGTACGGTTTTGATTTGGAGACATTTGATTGGAGGCTTAGAGGCGCCGGATCTGGTCCCCTCATTGATGTGCTCACTGTCTCGACCGAGCCCCTCAAGGGCTCCGATTTTCTGCTCGATCGCTACAGCTCCTTGTCTAAATTACTTGGAAGATGAAAGATTTCGCCTTAGAACTTGAGACGCTCTGGAGTGGATCTAAACTCGAGGGAGCCACTCTGGAATGGATCTAAGCTCGAGGGGGAGCCGTTGCAAGGCTCAACCCCTTTATTGACACTGATGGATATCTACGTGTTGGTGGTAGATTGTGTCAAGCTAATTTGCCTTTTGGGATTCTTCACCCATTGTTGTTGCCCAAGGATGGGCCCTTAGTGCGTTTGTAGGTGACTGACCGGCATATTACAAATTCTCACTCTGGTTGCAATGCATTGTTAGCCATCTTACAGCGTGGATTTTGTCAGCCAGACGGATCGTCTGTGGCATAATTTTTCATTGCCTGCCTTGCTATCGAATGAAGGCAGCGGTTGTGCAGCCCATGATGGAAAATTTGCCAGGCCGTTCTTGGTCACGACTTCGAACGTCGAAGCCAAAACTCACCCAAGGTTATTGTTTGAGGAACTTGTAATGGTATATTGTAAAATTGAGGCTGTTCTCAACTCGCACCCTTTGTGTCCACTCTCGTCGTCGGATCCTAATGACTTGGAGGCTCTAACTCCAGGTCATTTCTTGATAGGAAAACCACAATGCTCTGCCTGAGTACCCATTTACAGGGGTAGCATCTAATCGTTTGTCGTCGCCTCCCAGTGTAGTAACATGCAGATTTCTTCTGCACAGGATGGGGAATTTGTTGGGTATGTATTGTGTTCGTATTGTTTGGGAGCTGAGAGATGAGGGGTGAGTTCACGTACAGCGCGGGCGCGGATCGGCCATCAATTGTTGTGCTGTACAATAGCAATTTGTTTGTTGTCCAAGTAGGCTGCACATTATTGGAGACCTTGGGGTTCGCGTGTGTCGCGATTATTGTTATATTTAATAGTGTAGACCTTGCAAAGGCGCAATTAAGCGCATCCCTGTTCAGCAGTTCCGGGGGCCCCCAAGAAGATCGACAGTGGGTGAGCAGGCAGTTACAAGGTCAGGACTTTTGTATTCTTAATTAATTTTGACTCTGCATATCGCAGATAAAACAATATCTAATATAATGTCTGCATGGGATTTTTTTGTTTATAGAATAGATGGCAGACAAGCGGTTGGGCCACATGATGGTAAGTGGTCACTGCCGCCCATGAACACCTGCAACACCAGGGGGCTTGCAGGTGTGCGCTTGGTATGCATTGCTAACCTTGTAGAAACCTGTACACAGTTCTTTTGAAGAACACCATATTGTAGCTCTGCATATGGATATGAGATTAAAGTGCAAATAAGTAGGTATTGACATATTTTACTAATGTTGACTTTTTTTGCATTAATAAATGCAATATACCTACAAGCATATAGAGTATGCTTGATACTTTCTAAGATTCATTAATAATAATTGTAATATAATTGTTTGTGTAATATAATTGTTTGTCTAATATATGTTGTACTTATTGCATGTTAATTTAAATATTTGCCTGCCATAATAGCACCATGGCATGGCACCATAATAGCCATGATACCTTGACAGCACACATATTTTAACAAATAAATAATTTTAATTGAATTGAATTTAGTAAATAAATTCACTTAAATATGATGTTACAACTACAAGATGCTTTTGATTCAAAAGAGCCGAAAAATTAAAGTTGGGAATCAGAGTTGAATATTGAAATTTTTTAAAACGGGTTCATTACAATTACAAAGCTAGAACCTATATCTATGACAATATTAAAAAAATAGTAGACTTAACACTGATTCAGAAACAATTTTTGTATTTATTATTTTTAGTAGGGATTAATTTTACATAAAGTAATAGTATACATTTAAAGAGACTATAAAATTAATAGCAATGGTTACAGTGTAAGTTGTAAGAGGAATCTTTTTGGAACAAAGTTCCATTACGCGGCTTGCGGTAGGTGTGATTCGAGAGAAAATGTAACATCACATAAGATTTTTACCCCCCTCCATACGCCATTATCTTTCTCTGTGTGTGTGTGCGTGCGAGTATAGAGAGCGAGACTCAAGCAGAATAGCAGACTAGTGTGTGGCCGGCTGTATAACCTAAATTTTTGATTTGAGTCCTTATTTTAAATTATTTGCATTGAAAATATGATAACAAAATAAAAAAAAATACATAAAGTATACAGATTTTATTTCGAATTACATTTGGAGTTTAAAAAAAATGCATGAGGATCTTCGTTCCTAACGGGGACTTCTGACCGCACATTTAATTTTTTCAATTTATATTTTTCTCCAACCTCAACTTCAACCACTACTTTGAACGCATTAATGTTTCTGAAGGATTTTGATATTTCATACAGTCTACATTACGGTAATATGTATAACTCAATCTGCAGCATAAGGTAGCCTTAACACTTGGAATATCACAATACATACCGAAATACATATCATAGATGAATCTGGTTTCCATTCCACTCCAACATTTACACCAAGCCTTTTTAGAGATTCTGCATCACGTTTGTGGTAAACTATTGGAACAGTTGGCTAAAATAAAAAATAGAAAAACTACAAAATAAAAAAAGAATACAACTACATACATTTACAATACTCCATGACGACTAGAAGTAAACATACATACCTTGCAAAACCATACTACAAAACAGTCATCACATAATGATACAAAAAGAATCTTATCCCTGTTAGATACGATCTGTTTAATAATTTGATTATCTGGACCTAGACTTTTCAGAACTTTGGGCCAACCTATTGGAAAGTACATTTTGATTTGTTAACATTTGCTCTTTTTGTTACTTATGAGTGTTATAAATCCTCGTGATTTTTAATATAATCTATTATAAAAAATAATTTAGCGAATGGTCAACAGCACGCCAAATCATGTCGATGTAATTTTTGACACTGTTTTGACAATTACGATTTACGACCTATGGTTTTGACAGTAAAGTCCAATGTTTTATATTTTTAATAGAATCTGGCAAACGAAAGTTGAGCCTGGGGAAATCGAAACCTTTCAAATGTGAAGTTATACCAAATATTTTTTACTCCGTAGATAAAAAAGAAATCGTATATTAAGGAAAGACTACACGATTATAGTAGGTAAGTTACAATAGTACTTGTACATATCGAGTGGATAGTAAACTCTGCGCCAAATAACTGTGCGCGCGGTGGAAATTGGAACTAATCGTGGTCCGTCCGTCATGATTTCGCAAACGTCAAGTATTTATTTGTTGTTCATGGTTGAGTGCTCGGTGTTTTTATTTGTATTTGCCTTGCTAAACGCTCATCATGCCAAAGGCAGGTAATTAAAAGTGCCGGACAGAAAGATTATCTTAAATAAATGTGAAACGTTCGTGTGAAGCAGAACGCGACTATGAGGGACCTATTGTACGATTTTTTAAAGTGCATGCTCGTGTTGCATTTTTAACAGGTAATTTTCAGGGTAACCATTTTACCCACATTAGTTCTTATCGATTCAACATTATTTTGTTTCTTATTTTTAACTGCATCATTGTTTTATAAATACTTAGTACCTATACATGGTTTTATTTTAGTACATGGTATAGATTTTGTTATAATAATTTCATAGTAAATATGTATTACTATCAGTTTACCACGCAAGTCTCTCGTTTCATCATAAGAGTTTATTAACATTAATAAAAAGATATCTAATTAGTATAATGACATAATTAGTAATTATGTATGTGAATATGTATGGTATATAATATTATTATATTTTGTGCATTGATTTCAGATGTATCTGAACGCACTGTTACTCAAATAACGAAAGAAGGAAATGAAGCTACATCGTCATCATCTAAAATTGTCATTTAACTCCTGGAAAGAATAGAAACTGAGTAAAAAATATTTCCTCCATCTATAAATTTGAAAAGTGTGCTGTAAGGCATATAATACTCTCATTTAATGTTGTTAAAAAAGAAATCCCTATGGCTATGGCTAGATATAAACAAGCTATGGCTTGAATTAAAATCTGATATAGATTTTAAATATAGCCGTACTTCATTGAAGCTCATTTTAAAAAGTATGAGGTTTAATCACAAGAAATGTCAGTCCAAATGAAAAGTTTTAATGAAGCGAGATGATATAGCAGCATGGCGATTGAGGTATATCCTCAGACTGAAGAACCATATTGAAGAGAAACATCCTGTAATACATCTGGATGAAACACTACTCTGTCAAATATGTTTTGGGATTTTTTTAATAAAACAAAAAATATTGCTTCAGTCATCTAAATTTATTATTTTGTCTCCCTCAAAATAGGCTCCATTTGACGCAATACACTTTCACCAGCGAATAATCCATTCATCGAAACACTTCTTATAGGCACTTACCTGATAGGACATCCTTTAGCTCTTTTAGTGAAATTTGTTTTATTACGTCAATGGACTCAAAACCGTTTGTTACCAAGTGGTAATTTGAGTCTGGGGAATAAGAAAAAGTCACATGGGGCCATATCTGGCGAATATAGTGCTTGATCGATGAATAATTGCGAAAGTGAATGTTACATTCTTTGTCAGAAGAATCTGACAACTCGAGTAAAAAATTGATGGTTGTAGCCATTGCAGGACTCAAATAAATAAACAATTATTCATTTATTTATTTATTCAAAAAATAAATAAATAAAACAGTATTTATGTTGTTTGTTTCATTTTGAGTCGAAATAATCATTAGGCCATGATAGTCACGCCATAATACACTCATGTTCGTTAAAACAGGCCTTATCACTTTAAAAGGTTAGTCCTTTTCCATTACCAATTAGAGTAAAAATCTGTCTCAATAAAAAAATATCAAAATATTGCAAAAGAGTGCGCTGCTCAATTTTACCACTGACGACTGTTACACTTTTTCCGAAATGGTACTATGTATTTTTGTTACTATGTAGAGTGTAGTTACCTATCTAGACCAGTGTTTCCCAAAGTGTGGGTTGCAACCCACTGGTAGGTCGCAAGCGAATATAAATTTTATCTAATTTTAAGCATAGTGTTCTGATTTATCTTATTTTTACTTATTAAAAATTTCGATCAATACTGGATACTGGATTTTTTCTTATTGTACAACCCTTCACATAACTACGCTACTTAAACGAGAACATGCTACAGCAGGGACACAATGCTATTTTCATGTAAGACGTAGGGTGGGTCCCAAACTTTGTCATTTTGTTTAGGTGAGTCGCGCTTCATATAACTTTGGGAATCACTGATCTAGACTAGAGAGTAATCGTAAGACTACGTTCCAAAATATTTGATTATCGTCTTTGACATTATAAATCATGCTGCGTTTCATTCTGTTCCGATTATAAAAAAAAGATTCATTAAATTGCCCGAGCATTTTGACACGTTTTGGAACTCAACCCAAATTATGATTTTTTAGACTTTTTGGCGGGAACCCGAGATGTAAAGTTAGTTTATGTTTCAATATTGTGAAATTTGTGTAATGTGGGATTTGTGGTTTAATAATGAAAGATTATTAAACTTCAAAGTGCCCAGTGTTAGTGCATAATGTTTGTGAGAATTAACTTTACTGAACGACTTATTTTGACGAGACTGGACAGTGACATGATAAAAACAATTGTTTAGTATTTGCACCGTGTGGACCAATAACTATGCCAGTGTCCAAATAAATTATAAAAATCTATTTCGTATTTTATCTCATTCGATCATTTATTTTGTAATTTGGTAACATTTTTACTGCCAATTTCATCGACAAAAGCAAAGCAAATGCAAGCAAAGTTATCAACCATCAACAAAGGTTAATTTTTCTATAATTACTTAAATTTCGTACATTTAAAGTGTTTTAGATGTAAGTGTTCGTAATGGATAATTTGGTTCGCCGCTGTAATTAGCAGAAATAGGTTAACATTCGCCATGTCGAACGAAATTGATTTTGACACAAACAACCTCTGTATTGCTGTATCAGAGGATGCGTTTGAAGAGTTTCAAGCGAATGCTATGCAGATAGAAGAAGCATGCATCACGTTACCTTTTGACGGTTCACCGCCGCCTAATACCGAAGCTGAAGCGAACGCCGCAACGGTAATACCGTCTGACAATGAAGTGGTTTCTTCTACGAACCCGAACCCCATGGAAGAGAAAGAGTGTCTGCCGTTAGTGTATTTTCCCTCGACGGAATATGATAATCAAGTGGTTATAAATACTGAAATCAAGAAACCCGAAGACATTCCTGAAACTGTGGTTTCTGAAGGAATTTATGAAGATGTTTCTACTAGCCTTTCTAGTATCGATAGATCACAAAATATAACTAGTGATTATTCGAATAATGTTCCTCACGATCTAAGCTTGTATACAAATACAGATAATTGCTTTGTGAGTAATCTGGACGCTAATGATGATAATGTCATCCCACAAAAGACTATTTATAGAAGGGGACGGAAAAAGAAAACCATAAACAATGATAACTTAGAAATGGATGTCAATTCTAGTATTACTCCAGAAATTAAAATACCAAAAAAAAGAGGTAGGAAAAAGAAAGTTATTGAGAGTGCTATGAACAATACAGATATTAGTGCTGATATTGTAGTCCAGGAAGATGTCCCATTAAAAAGACGAGGTAGATGGAAGAAAAATGTGGAACCTAATGATAGTATGACCAGCAATGTTGATACTGGTACAGATATTGTGGAGGAAAATACTCAGGAAGCTAGTACTAGTGCTATTCAGCATGATGTCCCATTAAAAAGACGAGGTAGAAGGAAGAAAAATATGGTACATAATGATAGTGTGACAAATAATCTTGAAACTAGTATAGATGAAATCCAGCACAACACTCAAGATGCTACTATTTTAGCTATTCAGGATAATGCTCCATTAAAAAGACGAGGTAGAAAGAAGATAAATGTGGTCCCCAATGATAGTATGACAAGCGATTTTGAAACTAGTACAGATGAAATCCAGGAAAAGACTGAAGAAGCTACTAATTTTACTATTCAGGATAATGTCCCAATAAAAAGAAGAGGTGGAAAAAAGATAAATGTGATACCCAATACTATGATAAGCGATTTTGACACGCGCACAGACAATATCCAGGAGAACTCTCGAGACACTAGTACTGGTACTGATTTTGCTGTTCCAGACAGTGTTCCATTAAAAACACGATCCAAGGGTAGAATAAATTCTACACTTATTGACAACAGTTTAATGGACAATTTTGACACTAACACAGATAATGTTATCAAGAAAAACACTCAAGAAACTAACAATCTCAATTCCTCTTCAATTGTTGATGAACACTTAAAAGATGTAAATAATGAATCATTATTAGAAGAAAGTAATGATCAAACATTGTCAAATAATAATGAACCTAGTATCATAATGTCGGAAATAATATCTGGCCCTAGCAGTGACAATATGAATAAATCAAATGAAGGTATGTTGTCAGATGATGAAGCAGATGATATAAGCTTGAGTAAATTAAAAAGTACAATTGAAAAAGTAATATGGAATGAAGAAAAATGTAACAATGAAGAAATTTTGAACACAAATGAAACATCACTGAATTCAATAAATGTGACTCCATCAAAAAGGAATTCTAAAATGCCAGTGATGAGTGACTTTGAATATAACATAGATAGTGTTCTAAGTGAAAATGTAGATGACAAACAAACTGAGGATAATAAAGAGTCAAATGAATATCTTGACATTCTGGCTATTGATTCCCCTAAAAGACCAACGCGGAGAAGAGCCCGAAAAACATTCCATTATGATGAAGAATCTGATGAAGACCCATTTGCTAATGTTGAATTATCTGACGACAATGATGATAAACATAGAAGAGGCAGGAAAGGTTATAAATATTATTCTGATGATGAATACATACCAGGTGAAAAAAGGGGAAAGAGAAGTTCATTAGATTCATCAGATGATGATATAGAAGAATATGACATAGAGGAACTAAGAAAACAAAAACGAAAGAAGCATAAAGTATGTTCACCTAAGAAGAGTAGAAGTAAAAAACTGGATACAGAAGATGCGGAAAGAAGTAAGCTCCCTTCAAATAGTACAACTGAAGCAGATTGCTTAGTAAATGATGACATTGAAAGCTGTTTAAATACATCTGTCATTTCAACTGAAAATCCAGAAGAAATGCAATCTACACAATCTTGGGGTACGACACATGAATTTGAAAATTTTCTTGCAAAAAAAATTAAAGGAACTGAATTAAAAATTAAGAAAATAACTGCAACAACTAGTACAGATAGTGTCTTGACTCCTCTTAAAATTCCAGTAATTGATCCAAATGAGACAAAAAAGACAATAGATACTTGTTCTCAAACAGATACTATTAAAACTTTAAATATTGCTGCGCAAACAACTACACCATATGCTATTAAAATGAAAGAAAATGTTGTATTGACACCAGAGCAATCAAATAATGCATGTGAATTTCTAAAGAGTGTGTTTACGACAACTTCCGAATTAGGCCAATTAATGACACAAAAATCTGATGATTTTGTGAAAAAGAAAATAACCACTGCTCATGTGAAGGATACTTTCAAAATAGACTATTGTGTTGAAAAATCATTTTTATTGTTAAAACTTGCAAAAAATAATATCACCCAGATGGAGGATGACTTATCCAAACAATATGAACAATTTTTGGAAAATAATAATTTAATGGGCTGCAGGGAAGAAGAGAAAAAATTAGAAGCAAAATTAAAAACTGAAAGCAGTGATAGTGACTGTGAAATAGTTGAAACACCAGTTCAAGTACAACCAAAACAAAAACCTAAATTCAATCCTAAAACTGTGTTTCTCAACAAAGAATTATCAATTAAGATTGCTAAAAAATCTACCACAGAAACTAAACCTAAAGAAAACATTAACATTAAAGGAAGGCATACGGTGTGGATAAGTGATTCAGTAATGGTAAAAAAAGTTAAACCTTCACAGTCTTTTTTAGCCCAGGACAGCCGAAATAAAAAACCTCCTGATTGTTTTGTTACTTATGAAATGGTAAATAATTTTTTCAAGTCTTATTACCATCAACAGGCATTATTAACCTGTGCTCCATTTATAACGACTGAATGGTTATCTACACCCAGGAGGGAACAGGTCTGTAATTACTTTGTGAAACCTGATAAATGCCCAAGTGGTTCTAGTTGTATCGAAAATGTGGGACTTTATGAAGATAATAATAACACAGAGAACAGAAATGCTGTGAATAATAACAGTTTAAATGTTACCAAAAATATATTGAGTATAAATATGAGAAGCCCAAGAAGTTTATCTTCCATGTGCTTAGAAGTCTTACAACAACAACTGTCTAAATCAAATGAAGATAAATCTGATGTTTGTTATGATCAGCCAGATAAACTGTCTGCAAGTACTTCACCTACTGATAAAGTAACATGTGATTCCAATAAAAGCTATTTCTGTAAAAAGAATTTCCAGGAAACTGTAGCAAAAAAGCCATATATAGAAATCAACAACACAGCTGAGAAAGAAACATTGTCTTCTATTTTAAATGATGTTTCAAAAACAAAT
This sequence comes from Sesia apiformis, assembly GCA_914767545.1. NCBI lineage: Eukaryota > Metazoa > Arthropoda > Insecta > Lepidoptera > Sesiidae > Sesia > Sesia apiformis. The sequence continues at coordinate 4,831,990 of OU611964.1, forward strand.
GAATTCATCTATAATAATGAAATCAAATCACTGTTTTCACTTTGTGTTAAACTAATACAGACTAGGGAACTCATTGCTTATCAAAATAGTTGTTTGGAACACTCGCATATGCCCCATACTTTACAACATATTGCATTTATAAAAGTCAAACATTTATTGTATAATGAACATAAAAAATATCAGTCTAAAGAGTTAAAAAACGTTGCAACTATAAGAAATAAAACTGTATATAAAGTAAAATCGTTATCAGATATTTGTTTCAAATTTATTTCAACATATTATACTAAGGATATATGTGAAAGCACTAACACAGAACCAGGAACTGAAATGACAATTGATAATATAAACACCTTATCAGAAGAAGCGTTTCTTAATATTATTGATCGGACACATTTTGATATTGAAGACAGTTCTCAGGAATACTTGGAAAATTGTGATGATGTTGGAGGATATGTACCTGATTATGAAGTTTTTGAAGAAAATCAACCAGAAGAAAATAATTGGGTATCACAAGTACAAATGGAAGAACTAACATCTTATAGTCTCCATACGGGATTAAATAGAAAGGATAATGAAAATGAGGAAACAAATCTCGATACAGATGATACTGTTGTTGCACAGGTAAAGATTGAACCGATAGAAGAAATTACATCACAAATTAAAATGGAGCCTGAAACTCACTATGACCAGATGACAATTATACCAGAGAGTGTGTGTACTAAAATGGAAAATATAGAACATTCGAATGTTACAGCAAATTTAGATCATTTTGAAGAGTTTGTAAGGTCAAGTAAATTAATGTTTCCATTGAATGAAGATCCTGATATTGATGGAATTTTTAGCCAAAGTGCTTTGAGGATTCGCAGGCAACATGAGCCTGATTCTGATAACGAAAATGAATATGACATGAGTCTACTAGTACCACAAATATTTGGACCTTCACACTTAAATAATGCTAGAAATAGTCTAATGGAAAGCAGTTCTGGAGACGAAAATTTAAGTAGTCAAACAGTAGAAACAAAGAAAAATGAAAAGAAATATAGAGGTAAGCCTAAAAGGACAGACCCTAAAAGTAACAAAACTCTACTTACAGTAAATAAAGAAAGGGAGAAGGTTGTAGTAAACACTGAAATTAGTATAATTACAAGAAGAATGAAAGAAAAAATAAGGCAAGAAGAGAAGAAGATTATTTTTTCTGATTCTGAAGAGGAAAGTGTACCTTTAAGTAAAAGGAAAGAAAAAGATACATCAAAGGTCATTGATACTAACCAAAAATTGTTAAGAAGCAAGAATATGCTGCATGAAATACAATGCAATGATGTTGATTCCACAGAACCTGAGACTATTCCTGATAAACATACTAAAGATCTCAATGTAACTGATCAAAATGAAAACTATGATAAAAGTAATGATGCTATTTTCTGTTTAATATCTCCTAATGAACCTGTTGAACTTTTGGAATGTGAACCTTTATTGCCTATGTTTGAAAATGATTCTACAGAATTGTCTTTAAAGGAAAATCAATCAAATACAAGTACTGACTTACAATACCAAGAAAAAAATACATCATATGTAGAACAACATGATTGGAATTGCTATCCTGTGAACAGCAATGATATAAAATTATATGGATTGACGCAGGTAGTCTTACATAAACTGCCAGCAGAATTTTATGACACTTATATGAGATACAAAGATATTAGCGATAAAAACAAAGAAGACAATGAAGTGGATAAGTAAGTGTAAAAATTTATTTTATTAAATATAAAATGAAATAAAAGTAAATACTGTACAATATAGTTTTTTAAATTTTTTAACAGTTTTTTTTCTCTTTTTACAGGTTAATAAACTTACAGTCTTTAAATAGAACTTCGAATATAAGGGATCAAAAGCGTAAGCCAAAGGACAAAATAGAAGGCGAGAATGCATCCAAGTCAAATTCAGTTGATGAAGCGTTAGCAGCGGATACACACGACTCGGACCATTATAGTGAACTGACTCCTTCAGAAGATGAAGGAGAAAAAGTCGACGACCAAATACCTTCAGAGATGGTAGGTTTGAACACATTAAAAAACATTTCGAAAATGACATTTGAACTGTTTAAACACTGCAGCTATATGATTAGCTCGGTACAGCTTGGGCAGCTACAGAACAATTCTCGGACACAGATCCCTTTTGTTTTAGAGAGACTTCTTTTAAAACTTCTTCAATATTATCATGGCGTTTAAAGCATGCTATGCTTTCTGAAACAGACCATAAATCATTATCGAGCGGATTAAGATCGGTACTAAATGACGCCCAGTCTTGAGCTCTAATGAAGTCGGGAAAATACCTTTATAGCCACGCCTGTGTTGAGCGAGCCTTATGACCTGGTGCTGAGTCTTACTGAAAGGACCTTCTTGGTTGTGGAACAAAGTGTTGTTAAGAGGCTTTACGACCTTCTCATGAATCGTATCTTGATACACTTGAGCCAACATTTTAATACCTTTTTCACATAAATATGGTTCAGTCACTCCTTGATAGCTAACACCCCACCAAACCATCACTGAAGCCTGATAATGGCTCCATTGCACCCTATTGACCAATTGAGCAGCTTCTCTAGAGTTATGAGCATAAATTCGATTATTCTGCTTCTAAAAATATTCTTCAATGGTGAACATTTTCTCATCCATAAATAAGATTTGTCTTAGAGTACTCTTTGCGTACCGCCGAAGAAGTTGTTTTGATTTGTCAACCCTATTTTCCCTTAAATTATCAGTTAAGAAATCACCACTACGTCTTTTATTAGCAGTAATCATAAATTATCTTTTAAAATACGTGACACGGTTCTGGGTGCTATATTCATCTCTCTTGATGTAATCTTTTGCTTCCGGATGGGATTTCTTCGGATTCTCTGCTTCACAGCTTTAATCGTCTGTTTAGTACAAATAGTGCGTGGACGGCCAGATCTATTTCTGTCACAAACAGAGGATGTTTCAATGTACCTACCAGTAGCCCGGCACATAAACATTTGGCTAATACCAAGTAGATGGAGAGTTTTAAAAATTGCATTTGGCTTCATACTTGTGTAATGCAATTTAGTTACAGCAATACAGTTTTCGTTATCACCCCAATCCATCTTAATATTAGTAGAATATTTAATAATGATTGGCGCCAAAATGAGAAAAAACATTTATTTCTCACGTGAGAATGACAGAATAATTGTTATGTAAACTCACGATTTATTATTTATTTATTATAGCCCATATTTTGGTCCAGTTACATGAACTGTGGTCACTGCGAGACTGAAGGTGTTGTTGATATTCAATTGAAATTACTTTTGGTTTGTCTAATTCAATGTAATGATTTCGTTCCTGCCTCTAATAGATGCTCTGCAATTGCCGACTTGTGTGGGTTATTATTTTTCACAGCGGTTATGTGTTCCTTTACACGGCTTGCTATGGTTTTCACGCTTTCGTGCCCAAAACAATTGCGTCCCTTTTATTTAGAATGTAGACCAGCTCCAACAGTATCTTGAGGATGATAGCGGATAAATATGACTTCCCTTTTATTAGGTATTTCAGATGTTGATTAAGTAAAATAACTATTTAATAAACATCTGAGCTGAAGTAATTATGTTAATTTTTATTTTTTAGGTTAACATTATTTTAGTTAACCTAACATAAGTCTTTTTCTTCTTTTTATTATACTAATACTTGCTGTGGATCTGTGTTGTCCGTTTAAATGAATAAATGAAATAAATAAGTAGAAATTATTGAAACATCCATTTGTAATCTGTTTTATCCCTCTTTGTCAAGCTAGTAACCAGATGAATTATTAGGAGTAGGTCCATTTAGCCTTTGATCCAAATAGCACTTCGTCCAGATGCCAGGTGATAGGTTACAGTAAGTGCAATATGATAGACTGTGGTAGCATATAAGGGGCGAAGAAAAAGTTTTTGTTTTAAGAATATGTGTATATGTTTAAGACCATGTAAAATGTTTATTTAATGAGTTTTCTTTTCATTTTCATCTGAAATGTGCCTAAATAAATGTTATATTAGACTTACTGTGAATATACAAGTAGACATACTGCATCTGGCCGAACTGTGATTTGGATCAAACTCCTAATAATTCAGCCAGAGGGCGGTAACATCTTATGCCTTCATCTAATTCTGTATTATAGTGATAACCATTTTTTAAAATTATTTGATATTAAGGCACCAAAGCAGTCTGAAAACTGTATAGCAAAGAACTCCCTAATGTATGAAGAAGACAGTGACCCGGCCGAAACGAATGCTGCTGAAGATGACACTCGATCTTGTAAGAATGAAAAAATTGAGTCTGCATCTAAAAAGCACAATATTAAAGAAGAGCATACAGAACAAGAGTTGATGTTGACTGCCGATAAAATGATGAATAAAGAGTTGGCTCTGTTACACGCACCTGTCAACTTGAAACACGAAACTGAGGAAAATATGGACAAAGAAAGTCCATCTAAGGATGGTGGTCACAAAAAAACCCTTGTGAGTGAAGAATCTATTTACTAAATTGAAAGACTTTTAAAAATAGTTTTAAAAAGTTTATTTACTTACATTTCTGGCTTCATTTCAGAAAAATCCAAACAAAAGCCAAAGCAAACGCGACCGAACAAAGTCGGATAACGATTCGTCCTCCGAAGAGGAAAAGCAGTGGGTTAATACTAAAGAAAAACTTCTTAAAAGAATGGAGAAGAAACCAGAAGATAATAGGTACGTTGAAGGTGCATGCTATACATTCTACATGCAAACATAGTACAATAGTACACATCTTTTTGATTAAAATTTTGTTACTTGTTCCTTTTTAGAACAATTACCCCTCCCCTGTAGTACCTAATACCCAACTAGCAAAATGCCATGTGCACGTTTATACTATATGACAAAAAAAAGATTTTAAAGATATTAGAGTACCATACCAAAGCTCATTTCAAATCAAGTTCCAATTGAAGTACCATTTCAAAGCTTGTCACCACACACAATCTTTGGCTCTTCTCATCCAGCCACCACCGACGAACTTCTTTAAGTTGTCGGTCCACCTGACCCGGACGTCCTACACTGCGCTTCCCGGTACGTGACCTCCATTCAAATTTGCTTAAAACAGGTAACTACAGATGACATTCAAATTATTGCACAGCTGTTCTGCCCTCGTGGGTGTACAAATTTTAAGTAAAAAGAACAAGAATTAAACATAAATCATGCATTACTAATTATCATTAACTTATGTATTATTAACTATTTATATATTTCAATAAGTCTCTTAATTAAACTATTTTCCAAAACTCAAAGACACTCGTGCAACAAATATAAATCTAATTTGTTTGTTCGTCTTCTGTGTTCCTAAATCATTCAACCGATTTCGATGAAACTGGTAAGTTGTTGTGCGCGCGCTCGCGAAGGTTTCGCGAGATAAAAAACCTCTCAAGTGCATGTCTGATATTGTTGACCAGATAAAATCTATGTGCAAACAATGCACATATGAGAATTTTATTGCCTTAGGTACTCACTATTTTACACAATTGCTAATTGAGTTAAAGCTCCTATAGTAGTGTAATAGTGTTTCAAAATAAAATATCACTGAATAATTTAAACTATTCCATTTGTGTGGGTAGTTCTGAAAAAATGCATTTGTGTCGATATTTTACTCGCATTTATTAATAGTAGCCGTTATGATATCATTCGTAGTTCAGAAGCTTTTTCTTTCGAAATGGTTAAATTCTGGTGGCCATAATGGCTAGAGTCACTGGACATGTATGGTTTAGAGCGAACGCAGAAGGCGCTCCAGCCAGGAGCAAAAAGTCAATATGGGACGTACGAAGGTTGTGAACAATGTCAACATCCAGGGGCGTGCCAACTTTTGTCATTTGGACTAATATTGGCATGTGTGGATCACCATGGGTGTCGCCCATTGATATCTACGGTACACGCCACTTACGACCACTTACACTTAACTTTCATTTACCACCAGATGAACTGTATGCTTGTCTGCCGCCTCCATTCTATAAAAAAACACATTGCGTTTGTACATTCCGCGGTAATCGTATGTAAATTTTCCTAACGTTACTTCTTTTTGTTTTTAGCATAGAAGATGCGAAACGTACCAAGATTGTGAACGAATTTATAGAAAGACGCGGAGATGCAACTGATCGGAAGGCAAAAAACCTTCGCGGACGCCCTCGCCGCTCCTATAAAAAGTTCTTGGAACATCAAAAGCAAATGAGGTATAGTTCAGAAAAACATAAATGTTTTAAACTGCTAAATTGTACGTGAAAAAGGAAATAAACAACTCCTAACATTTTTAATGTTGTTTAAAATATTATTATCAAACACAATCCAAGTTTTTGTTTCTTCAAATGGAAACACGATTTCTAATCTCATCTATGTGAATGAGCAATATCTCTTGTAGTATAGAGTTGCTTGTCTGCACATTTATACATATAAATAATAAAATCTTTAAAGAGCCGTGAATGATACAGAATCCAAAACAATTTATGACTGTTTCTCTTCTGTCTTAACGCACATCATAAAAACCACTGAATGGATTATAATGAAATTTGGCACAGTTACAACTGTGCTAAATTTATGTGCCAGGTTAACATTTATGACACCCGTTATCCAGATCCATTTAGTTCATTATTAGTTCATTATTATTTATTTATTTAGTTCTTGCAACACAGGACCATAGAACATAAAACAAAATTATTAATATTTGTGTAGTGCCTGCACAAACCTACTAGCTCCACGGGCACAAAGTAGGCCAACATAAATGTATTTATTCTTTGATATATTTAAATAAAAATAAAAAATACTAACTAAATACAATAGACATGATGACAGTATTAAAGAATTAAAGAATAAATGATTTTAGAGAAAAAAATATGTTGAAAGAATTCTAATAAATTAACCAGTTTTAATGTAAACATTGAGATTAATAATATTTTCAATAAAATAAAAGTATAAAATACTGCATTCGGCCATGTTAACTAAAACGCCAATCAGAGCGAATGACGTTACGCCTCATGAAACATCACCGTGTCGCTTGAACTTCGATTGATTTACCTACCTACGTTTACCTAATAGGTGTAACGTCACAAGCGACGCCATGACACCTGCGAGTGTTTTCGCGCATAATTCAAAGTAGATAGAAAAAAAATGCATAATTTGCGTTAAAACTTATTTTATTGCTGAAATAATGTTATTTTCGGAAACAGTAGACGTGAATCTACATTATAGAAGCGGATTTCAAAATCCGTCGTCATGCCTATTCACTATGGGTTGTGCTGTCCGTTGTCCATTGGAAGTCGCCCTTGGAAACGCCGGAAGACTACCCCCTTCGGCCAGAAATCCTCCCTGGTGTGTGTCTGCAGGTCGTGAGAGTTCCTACTCTCACTACAAATGATTTAAAATTGACGTTGTCGCGCAACTCTAGCAGCTCCACCCTGAGGTTGATCTTCGCCTTGATCTTAATATACTCCGCTAGATCTTGCGATTTAGTGGAGTAGTGTGTAGGTGGGACACATATAATAAAGTCGTCGGTATGCAGCTCGCGGCAAGAAGTTGGGACCTGTCGGTGCGGTATCGCAATGGTTCGAACGTGTTTGTCTTCTGCGCTTCTTCCCTACCTTGGTAAACCCCTCTACTTCCACTTTATGAGTGGAGGGACATGCAGGGACATTCGTTGTAGACAATGTATCCCTAGAAAATATTTGCCACTAAAGTTGTAAGGCATGTCGGCTAGTGCTTCAGACAGCTAGACAGCTGCATAATCGCGCCAAGGAATTGGAAGATAGGAATTCCCTAGAATTATAGAATTCCCTCGTGGTTTTTGTGTGATGCGCTTTCAGTCAGACAAAATTTAAAATATATATATTTGGGCTCTGTATCACTTACACTGCAATGACTTTTCAAAAATATTGCATGCACAGAGACGGCTAGATAAGATTACATAAGATAGATAGATAGATAGACTGTATAAATAAGATCTACTAGACAGTAGATTTATATGTATCTAACATGTTCAAATTAATGTTTCAGAGTTCTTTCACATGAGCTGTTTGGAGAAACCTCAACATTTACCGGGAAAAAATCTTATCAGTCCTTTGCGAAAGGACGACGAAATATTAGAAAAGTGAGTATGGTATTATGATGTGTGGTTTCATGTACAGATCTTTCACGAAAATATTGGCCATCGGGAATATTTGGATATATTCGGCAAACTTCGAATTCATAAATATACATACCAATTCTTTTTATATTTAATTTAATTGTAAAAAGAGTATCCTGTCAATGTAATGATGTTCTGATGGGTGTCAAAATCCTTCACTAACGCCTTAAAACGCCACATTATTATCCACTACAGTCAACGATAGGAGTCGCTTTCATAAAGATGTCAAAGAATTTAAGACAAAGAATAGTAGTTTATGAAACTTGCATAATGAGGGGTATTAAAACACACACTAGTGTTTTAATACCTAGTTATGTGCAGTTTCATACACCACTTTATCTACTCTCATACATTGGTGTTGAACCTACTAAATAAAAGATTAAAGTTAAAAGAGTAAGAAATAATTTATTATATTTGGATATATCGACTTCGTTATATATGCTTAATGTACTCTTTAACATTGAGTATTTAGACCATAATGAGGAACACTTGAACTTGTCAGACAATTCCTGAAAATAGGCCATTAGCACGTTTTCCGAAAACGAAGTAGCCTTTTTTTGCATTTTCCATTCCATAAAGTCTTCATAGCATTTATCATATAATTTTCTCGACTTTGCTGATAATAGATTATTAGTCACTTCCGTCGCCGAATTTAAAATACGCGGCGGAGTCAAATTTTCTTCACAATCACTGCTATCGGACATTTTTAAGCAAAAATAACAACATTTCCACGAAATTCAGTACAACAAAACGTATGAATGGCGCCAAAACCCAGCATATCACCGCGCATGCGCTAAAGTGGGCGCTGCCACAGACAAGTAAAACTGTATCGTAATGAAAAAAAAATTACTTTATAACATTAGTATTTTTAAATTTCGGTATTGTGTTTATAAAGTATGTCAATATAAATTCGTTTTGAAGTTTGTAATTCGAATTTTACGATATGAGAGTAGATAAAACCCATTTAAACTATTTTCACCGGTTTGTTTATTTATATCTTTATTTTTTAACTGAGTAACCAAAATTTAAAAATAAGTCTGATATAAACTATATTAACAAGATAAAACAATGAGTTCGTGATTCAACTGATCTTTTTCCCGTACAAGCATCCGTAAAATTGTTAGAGCTCATGATGATGCGTGAGGGCTCGGTTTCATCAGAAAATCAAAAACACGATAGACCGAAAAATCTTATTGAATCTTGACGATCTTGACGAAACAAGTTTGTGATCACTGAACAGTGATCACGCAATTAAATGCGAAGATGAATATAGAAAATATGAACATGCTATGTATGATTATGTGGATAGGATAATAATTAATACTTCTGAAAGTGACGATGAAGACTACTATTCTGATTATGACATGGAAGGCATTGAATACATACCACCAGAGGGTCAACCAAAATCTCCCAAATGATCTGTAACGTTTGATTGATTCATGATATATGATGCTGTGATATAGTTGTTGATTTTTTTAAATATAATGTGAATAAGGCTAATAAAAGCAATATAAAGTTATATCAACATACATTACACAATATAGATACTTATTATAATTAATTATCTTGTATGCAAATATACATACATAAATAACTATGTCGTAAGTAGAAAAAATGTAATACGATCATCTAGCAGTATAGTGACCTGTTTAATGAAGATATAATGTCATTAGTTTTTCAAGGGAAAATAACAGCTTGATATAGTTCTTTTCACTGACTCGTGTCATGTTCATAAAGTTTTGTATTTATCTCGTAATAAAGTATGCAATTCATAGACGTTCATAGAGTTATGGTAATTCATAGACGTTCATAGAGTTATGGTAATTCATAGACGTTCATAGAGTTATGGTAATTCATAGACGTTCATAGAGTTATGGTAATTCATAGACGTTCATAGAGTTATGGTAATTCATAGACGTGGATGACGCGTTCGGGTGTTTCCGGATTAGCCGATGGTCAATGCTATCTGTAACATCTTTTAAATCTTACTACTTTGATTTAATATACTATAGTAAAATAAGTTTTTATCGTGGCTTATATTTAAACGAGCGGCAAAAATTTTTACGAAATGTGCAGCAAATCACGATCAACATAGCAACCTATTTTTTAAAGAACTTTTACGGGCTGTGCAACTCACCTAGAGTTGCACAGTCCGTAAAAGTCGCTTAAAAATGGAAAACACTGACCACTTCCACCCTAGTGGGTAATTTTGATGTAGTTTTATATTTTCGAGGTCGCTGAATACGAATCTGAAATTATTTTTTACCTCACTATGGTAACACTGCGAAAACTGGATTTGAAGTAAAAAATGCGAAAATTAAAATTCGATACGTTTTTTTTTATTCAGCTCGCCATATCTCACCCAATTACGAGTCTTTCCCTTTGAAATTTTTACAGGTGCATCTTCAAACCTCTCTTGACAAGTTCAAAAACCGGACTAGTCGAAAATTTTCCAAGTACTTTTAGTTTGCGTGGTGAATTATCGATTTTTTTATATGATGTCATGAGTTTTTGCATGCTAACGCAAAAGTTAGTGACGAAGTTTCAAGTTCTGAATTATAACCTACATAATATTAAAATATAATATGTGAGTTAGTTTTCCGGAAAGTTTCACCACTTAATGTGCACTAGAAAAAAGGATACAAGAGTATTAAAATCAGCGTCAACTGGTGTGCGCCGCGCACTGCTATTTACGTTGAAAGGCACACTCCATCAAGACTATTTGCTCTTTGGTAGCTGGTTTCACATTATTTTTAAAGGTGCTGAAAGGTAATTTGCATTATTTTTTTAAATTCATAATATTATAATGAATAGGAACAGCAATCGTGATAAGTGAAACGAAATTAAATTAACAATTTTAATTAGTTACGTAATACAAAATAAATATTTCAAATTTGCTGCTATCGATTTGCTGCTCATTTAATATGTTCTGTTGCTCATTTAATTACTTCTCTTTTATCATTAGCACGTACTTGTGTGCGTGAACGTACGTACGTAAGTGCGTGCTTGGCTGTCTCTGAAACAAGCACGAAAACAGGTACATATATGGTTGGTAACTGTTGATAATATTTTTATTTATCAGGTCATTGACAAGAAGTCTCTGGCGAGAAGCACTGTCGTTGCCAATATGGAGGAATTTGAGAGAAAACGTAGACTGAACATCAGACAAAGTAAACTGGTAAGATTGTCTTATTAAATACTAGCTGTTGCTCGCGGCTTCGTCAGCTTGCTTACTATCCCACGGGTACATTAGTTTAGTTAGGATTTTGTCGCTTATGCTTAAAACCATTTAAAAAACAAACTGACACTGTTTCATTTTTAGATATTAGTTAGAATGATTCCGTAAGTTGTAAGTGGCGTCTGCTTCTTACAGCACTCGTTTTTTTCTAGTTATACAATTTCAGAGGGCTGCAAAGTGCTGATGACCGATATTAGTCTAAGGGTTCTCAATTTTGGTCTAGAAACCTAACCTTACAGTTACCAGCTAGTCTTGTTAATCAATGTAATCAGAATGAAACTATTCAAACCTTCGTCGAAACAAACACGATGTAACTAAGATTGGAGTAAAAATAATAATCTGAGATAGGTTCGACCTTGACGGTGTAGTGTCGGCCGGCTTTACAATAGCACTACCCCATCTCTTCCCGTTGGTGTCGTAAAAGGCTACTTAGGGGGAAGCCGCCACCACAAACCTTGAATAACTGCACAAATTATAAAAGAGTGGAGTCACCAATCCGCTTGGCTAGCATGGCGTTTTAAGGCCATACATCCCTCATGCACAAGACAGTGTGCACGAGGAGGCCCGTGTCCAGTAGTGGAAAATAAAAGGACTGGTTACAGTATTGCGGTTTATATTTGACTTTACTAAGAGACCATGCATATAATTTCCTTCGCTTCCTCCAAGATCGATTGCAATACTTTGATATTTAATAAATAAACTATATCAAACCACAAAACATACAGTGCACAATTTTTATAATAATTGAACAAAAACTCAACTTTTCTTCTCGATATCTAGCCAAGAAGTGTTAGGGCCTTTCTCACCACTTTCTGATAAGGTGAGGTATAAGAAAGTCAGTTCTATCAGAAAGTCGGTATCAACTAGATTTAATTGGCAGATAATTAGGAAACAATCTATCAGATTTTTAGCAGTTACTTTATTGGGAGGTCAGTACCTCCTCCAAATATCCAGATTAACTTATCAGAAGGTGGTGAGAAAGTCCTTTAATGTTACTTTTCAGAGGGAAGTTCTAGGCGTAGAGGAAGGTGTGAACGTGGTGGTGATAAACGACGAAGTGTGCTTGGAGTATGACTTTGCGATGCAGCAGCCGGTGGTCACCGTCCATCCGTTTTTCACCAAAGTTATGAAGGCACATCAGGTACAAACATTTGCCAACCGAGCATTCTCGGGATTACAATCTTTTCTTGCATTGACGAGTTATTATTATAACGTTCATATGTGTTTCTCTAACTGAATGAATAGGTTTGTTCTTCAACGTTCTGTTTAAGGTTAGTGCCACTTTCCGCTTATTGAATAAGTTGATAATAATCGCCAAAGGAATTTGTATTCATCTGAACGCTCTATTCAATACTTATAGTTGGTTGTTTTTATGTGTATTTTTGGACTCCCAACAGAATTATAGTGTGAATTACCACACCCATTACCTTATGTTTCTCCACTGTTGGATATAGGCCTCTTCAGCAGTTCGCCACCACACACGATCTTCAGCTCTTCTCATCCAGCTGTCACCGGCGAACTTCTTTAAGTGATCGGTCCACGTGGCCGTAGGGCGTTCCACACTGTGCTTCGGTAGGTGGCCTCCACTCCAGAACTCGTCTACGCCAACGGTTATTGATCCTGCGTCAAATGTGACCTACCCGTTGCCACTTAAACATGCTGATTGTACGAGCTATGTCGGTGACTTTAATTCTTTGGCAAATCGCTTCGTTTCAGATCCTATCCCACAAAGAAATCCCTAGTATAGCTCTAGCCTGAATTTTGAGATTGTGTGGATCATTGAGAGTTATTTATAAACAAACTAGCAATGCCCCCATTTCGTGCCCGTAGACGTTAAAATATGTTTGGATGGCTTGATTCCCATGGGAAAGTTATAACTGACTTCGATAAAAAGTACCCTCAATATTAACCCGGAACATGAGTTATTATAAATAACTATGCTAAATTAAAATTAAAATCTGTTCAGTAGTTTTGCGTGATGTGTTCAGATCGACAAAAATTCCAACAATTGTTGTTTTGAGCTCTGTAACACTTGTACACTAACGATTCTTTCTAACAAATATTAAATGTACTTTGGTATGATTTAATTATATTTTGTAAAATTTATAAATATAATTTGTAGGTTTGTATGTATGTACATACAGTGGTGGTCACATAATTAAAGAAACTCAGGAGATATTAAGTTAACTGAGATTTTTGATTATTTATTTTTTACTTTAATACAATTGGAACTTGCAACAATATTTAAATCATTCGTATAGGCATTGTGAGATGTTAAAATTAAATATTTTCGATAAAGTTGAGACGACCTACATTTTTATTCGGTTAAACTATATTTCAAGCTGAATTGAACAAAGGTATGGCCAACTAATTAAAGACACACTAACTAAGTAACCAAGAAAATGGAAATAACGTAAATATAAAAATGAAGTTTATTATAATTAATTATGGACATATTTTATAGACATTATAGTAAAGTTATCAATATTTTGTCGCATGTCCTTAAGCAGCAATAATAGCCGGACATCGCTTTGGCATTGAAGAGACCAATTTGTTGCAAGTTGATATTGGAATTTGCTTCCATGTTTCTTTAAAAGCCATATAAAGTTAATGAACGTTAGTGGTACGTTTTGTGGCCATCATTTTCTTCACATGGTACCACAAAAGTTTCAATAGGGTTGATGTCGGAACTGTACGGGGGCCAATCTAAGACTGTTACTGATTGGCTCCGTAGAAAGTCTTTAACCACTGCTGCTGCTGTGTTTTGGAGCGTTATCTTGTTGAAAAGTCCAAACCACCGGCAAACTTTCCTCGGCATAGGGTAACATAGTTTCCTCTAAAATATTCTTGTACTGGAATTTATCCATATTGCCTATAATTTTCCTGACAGGTTCAACACTATGTCTGGAAAAACAGCTCCAAACTTTGATATTTCCTCCCCCATGTTTGACTGTTTTCTTCATATACTTTGGATCCATTTCTTTATTCGGAGGACTTCTCATATATTGTTTTCCGTCAGAATTAATTATATTAATTTTTGTTTCATCCGAAAGTAGTACATTTTACCACTCACGTTCAGTCCAGTGTTCATATTTTTTTAGCAAACTCTAATCTAGCTTTGATATTTGTTTTTTTTTAAAGTGGCACCTTACGAGATATTCTTCCAAATAAGTTTGGCTCACATAATCGCCTTCTAATTGTTCTTGCCGACACACCTCTCGACCCTCCTGCACCAAATACTTCCAAACGAATAAGCTCTGATCCTTTTAACGGTTCTTTTTTGGCTAACAATATCATTCTGGAGTCTTCACGCGGGTTTGTTCTTCTAGGTCTAGGTTTCCTAGGTACGTTTTCTGTTGTATTAAACTTCTTGAAATGTTTGATAGCATTCATGACCATATCTTTAGAGCATCGCAAGTGATTCGCAATTTTCCTGTATGACCAACCTTTGTCATAAAAAATCAGAATGATCTTCCTTGTAGAGGAGTCGCAACTTTTATTTTTTCCCATAGTAGCTCGTTGAATATTAATTTTGAAATGATATTAATTTTGAGATAAAGTTAAGCTAGTTTTTGCTTTAAGCGCGTTTCTTGAATATTCCCGGCAAAATGGAAAATATAAGAAGTGTTTTTTTTTTTTTAATTTTAAATTAATAAATATGAAACATAAACTGTCTTTAATTAGGTGGCCAGCAGCAAGCATATTAAAAAAGTTTGTGATTTAGTTAAAAAACGAATAAGATCTCAACTATTGCTAAATACAAGTCTTTATTGTCTTCATTTTAAGAATATGATGTTAGCGTAATGATTAATAGTAATTAAAGTAGAATTAAGGGTGTAGATTGTTGGCCTGAGATCTCGATTTCGAGCGACCGCAGCGCCAAAGTTTAATGTAACATCCGACGGGGCGGATGAATGACCTAGAGAGCGCGATTTTCAAAATGTTTTGCAACAAACGTTCCACGTTGAGAAATTGTTATTGAACTTGAATATTTACAGCATAACAATAACGTTGAATTTTTGGAAACTAGCTGTTGATTCTTTTTAATAGATTAATAAGAGTAGTTGAGACACAATTTTTATGTTTTTCTATCATTTGACATCTGACATTTTTGTATTCTACTTACCTAAAATTCCAACTATTTATTTATTTGTAATTTCACTACCAAAATTTATTCTAATTCGTAAAATATTCATTCAATAAAATAATTGCAAATTCAGTAGGAAGTGTGTTTATCTCTACGCAAGGAAATGTGCCTATTGCGTAAACTCAAATACTTACTTTTTGTTTACGATCACCTCGTCGATATCTAAAAAAAATCCTAGGGTTTTAAAAAAAATGTCAATAAATGAAACACAAGTATAAAAATGATTTATTTACTACACAATAACAAATATGAGTCGCCATTACTCGCTATCTCAAAAGCGTGCTAGGGTTGTACAAAAATTAGTAAATAATTCATTTATTTACTAATTTTAACAGAAGTTTGTAAATTATTAATATACTAATTAAAAGTATGTAATTAAACAATAACGAAATATGAGTTCAAAATTCTAATGGTTTTTCATTCGATTACGGATCAAGTTCTGATTTCTGCTAATTTGATGATAAAATCAATGGCTATCACAAAACCTATCAGAATGAAAACGTTACCAGCTGCCCGATTCACGTAAGTAATAAAAACCGTAGCGCAGTGACGTCACTTCGTTTTTTGCAAATTTAGCCCTTTTAACCGACTTAAAAAAAGGAGAATTCTCAATTCGCTGTATTTTTGAACCAATTTTTATGATTCTTTACACCAGGTAACTCAGAAATTGTATAGTAATTGAGCTATTGGAAGATTTATGACAATCCAAGACTAGATAAGTAAGTGCGTTTAAAACAGAAAACCAAAAGGCGATTTCTAAGTTCCTAAGTTAAAACGACTTTTGGACTGGCGTGTTTACGTGAATCGACTGGCTGGGTAGTTAAGTTACCTGTATCTTTCAAAATCATTAGGCGTTCTTCTCTTTCATAACACGTAAAGCTCTTTCTTTCCTCTCTTTCATAGCCTCTATGATACTGGGCGCGTCACGAATGGGCATGCTTCGTGACTGCCGAGGATCAACTAATTCTGGAAGTAGGCAATCGTAATAAAACCTAACTAATTTCATCTCCATTTTCTCCTCCCAAAATTTGTCGTCCTTTTCTATAATATAAACTTTCATAGGTACAGTAGCACCAAACCAGATGCCAAGCATGCAAACGTTTCTTTTAGTAATATGTACCTGTCCCTGAATTTGGAAATACCAGTTATGATTTTTATTTATGACATAACCCTTGGAAGCCTTGTCCTTAACCCAAAAGGTATGTTTGGCCATTGCTTCATCAAGAGTCATGCCAGCTAAAGAATGTGGGCACTTAATTTCAATTAAACCGTTTGCATAAATGCCATCTGGTGTAGTACCAAGAAATTCATATTGATCGTCGACGAACAAACCGCAACCTTGTATACTAATATTCTCTTGAATTTCTAACTGTTTAATTGCGGTTTCTTCGTTTTCGATACCGTACCGTACAGCAGGCAAACTGGAGATATTACTACCATAAACGATTTTACGAACAAGAACAGCACAACTTGTGCTCTCTCGTTTTTTACAAACTTCCCCGAACGATGATGAGGTTAGTAATTTTCTCCTTGTACTCATCCACTCAGAACTACTTCTTTGCAAATGGGTCGACCTTTCAAGCTCCTCTCTTTCAGCACAAGACAACTTTAAATCGGCTAAAAAAGATGACTTGGCTTTCTCATATAATTCTGGACTCAGATCAGGTTTTTCGCAGTTTGGTCCATAGTGAGCGTCTTTCGATACAGCGCTGTGGCTCTTTTTCAATCTTAATTTAGGTTTAGCAATTAAACGGATTCTACGATTACAATTTTCCACTTTCGCGATCAAAGGATTAGGACTAGATTTAAATATTACTTCATGAGTTTTACTATGAATCGATCCTGTATTAAAAGACACAACAGCAGCTGCGCATCGGCCCGCATAAGAACCACGGGAAGAATAATTTACACGCTTACCCCCTACTAATTTGGCAATCACTGCGTTAAAACTTTCAACTATATTACTTGTACAATTATGAATTAAACTTCTAGAATGATATGACAGTCTTTTACTTAAAATGTGTACCGCGTCCATTAATCCGCATCCAACAATTGCTGGAAGCAACCCAACAGGTTCTATTCGACGAGTATCAGGTCTACAGAAATACTCCTTGCAATATTGGTGATTACCAAATACGTGTTGTGGACCATTTAGGATATCTTCACTAAGATTTTTTATTTTTTCTTCGAGTGACTGATTTTGATCGCCCCAATATTTAATAGCGCATTTTACACCCGTTCTTAAACGCAAATACCTTTCTTTTAGGAATTTCCGCAATTCGCAAGGATACTTAGTGTCTTTCGACAGTTTCTCCAAGCTATTGCAGTAGTTTCGTAAAAGATGATTTTTGCATTCAATTTTCTCTACTGTTAAATTACCGTACGGTCGCGAATCTAATATTTTTTTATAAGTACTGGAATCGCCGTCTGCTACAAATTTATTATAAATTACACCGTGATCAACAATGGAACGTTTAAACCCCTCAACTATTATGGTCGATTCCATACCGGTAGATGATCCCGAATAATTCTTGAAACAACGGTGTTCCGAGGGCTGACTGTCGTTCTTTGCGGCTCGTGCACAAACTACGCAGTATTTATTTTTAACTCCAAAAAACAATACTTTATTAGTTTTAATGCCAATTATCGCAGCTGCGCCGGACAAGGCGGAAAAATTCTTACCATAAGATCTCTTGCTCCAACAACCGTCAACAGCAACAGATATTAATGGTGTACCATTTTTATCAACACTACCTATAGACACTGCGTACTCCGCTTCTTCCTTGACAGCTTCTGCCATGGAATGTGCTGCTGTCTTTTCCCACCAATCGCAAACCGTATTATTAATTTCATTGTATAATGAAGGTGACATGATTGGTAGGGCTACTGCGGCAGTTAATGTTTTTAACTGATAGTAGCTCCCACCAGATGATATGATACCAGATACAATTTGATGATTCACTTCCATTCTATCTTCTTTCTTTTCAATCAAACACACAGTAAATTTCATACTACACATACTACATTTCATGATGAGTTTTGAGTCCAGACCAACTTTTACTTCACCTATTATACTGAGGTAACTTAACTTACAATCCATTGGACCGTGGTCCCCTATGGCCTGAAGAGCTTTAAAAAAAAAAGAAACGTCTACAACTCTACGCCCAACTTCCATTTCATCCACCTTTCCCTCTTGGTCGTTTTCAATAACTAGTTCCTGTAAAGAAAGATAATGGCTTGATTTTTTTTATAAAAAATAATTAAAAATTTTAAAAAATGTAAAAGAATTAATACAATATTAGGTTCCTGATGAATAGAAATTATAATTTCTTTACGCATTAGGTATTGTTTTTTTATGACGTCACCTATTTGAACGTAAATTTTCTTTTGAGAAAGTAATTGAGAAGTATTTCGGTACTAAGGTGTTTGTCTCTCGATGAAAATAATAAATATTGCAAGAAAAATCTATAGGTAGGTATTGAGATTTTGTCTTCGCCCATCACTAACTAAGTAGTTTGTTTATTTATGTAACAAGTCTACAAGAATTACGTATAACAACTTACCTCTATACAGCGCGTAGCATTGTTGCTCAGAGTCTCGGCCCCAAGGTTTTCTTTATTTTCAATACTGGAAATATTATTCATCAATATTATCCACTTTTTATTTATTTTGTACAACCCTAAGCCAGACGCTAGGCGCCTCGCGTCTGTTTGGCGGTATAGGTATGTCGACAAAGTTGCGCTGTCGCCTACCTACTTCCACAATTTGATATTTAGACAATACTAGCCGACCCGGCGAACTCCGTATCGCCTTTTTTTTTTTTAAAAATCCTATTATTTTGATATTACATACAGATACTTCAATTTTATTTATCAGTATAGATATAGATAATACAAACCAATATTTACATGTTATTGTAGGTATATGTCTGAATCGGGCGATCTAAATCATATGACATATTGTATTAGCTTTGTAATGTACCCTGTTCAAATGCGATAATAAATAAGTAGGGAGGAACTTACATTTTATTCCGAGATCTTTTGGCTTTCATATTTTTATAATGCGTACAAAACTTTCTTTTCCCTGGCATGCCACTCAAATTCAATCAGTCCTGCGAAAAAAATAGCCTATGTTACTCAGTGATAATGTAGCTTTCGAATGATAAAAGAATTATTAAAATCAGTCCAGTACTTTTTGAGTTTATTCGTTACATACAAAAATCCAAATCTTTCCTCTTTATAATACCTATTAGTGTAGATATTGTATTTTTTACGATTTATATCTAGTTCCATCATGGTTTTCTTTCAGACATTCATTATATCGATACTTTCTACTAACTGAAAATAAATTAATTATAAAAATGTTATACTTACAGTTTTTTACAAAAAACACAAATTCACAATACGTAATTCTGCTGTCTGCAGCCGACAAGCGTGGTGTCGCGTTCACTTACAGAAAGGAACTGCCGCTGCAGACCACCGAGATTGCACGAATGAAACGAACGTTTTATCCCATACATTTGTGTATGAAAAATTTACCTTAAAATATATCTAGATTTTAGGGCTTTAAAAGAGGAAGTCTTTGTTTGTAAAGGTATAAAAAGAAGTATACAGCTATACTTATTGGTTTCTTCAGTGTTCAAAAAGTGTTTCTTTTTATCAATTTGTGTTGATTTATGGGGTTAAATCTGAAAAATACGAAGTCATGTTTTTGCATTTTTACTCAATTTTGTGCGTTTGTTGACGTTTATTATATAACAACTATTAGGTTTAAGAGTTTAATATAAGCATGAACATACTTATTGGTCTTTGATTGTAATATATACAAATTATCATTGATATCAATCATATGTAAATAGGTTAAATATGAAAAATCGTAACACTCTTTTCGGTGATTTTCACGATCTACACCCTTAATACTTATCTTCACTATTGATAATACTATCAATAGAGTTGTGTGTAGCTAAATAGAAGGTGTCTTTAATTATGTGACCACCACTGTATATATAAGAATATAGTAAATGTGTGTATTCTATTTCACCATACCATCTTATTTGAGTCTTAATTACAGCTTCCAATTGAATCTCTGATCAACCCAAAAGCTGGCTCGTAGAGAATGCCTTAAGGCATTAAGCTCTCCATAATGTGCAATGAAGTGTTTAAATTTTTTTTTTTCTGATTATATTTACAGTACGAAGGCGTGAAGTTCATGTGGGACGCATGCTTCGAATGCTTAGCGACAGTAGAGTCGGACCATCCCGGCGGCGGCTGCATCTTAGCACACTGCATGGGGCTCGGAAAGACTCTACAAGTTTTAGCTTTATTGCATACGGTATGTTACCACACATATAATTTACTACGACTTACGGCTCGTTTACCCAAGGAGAGTTTCGAACGGTTCGGGTGACATTATTTGTATTCGATTCTCGTAGGCGACCAAACTATATACAATTCTCGATGATGAGAGTAATATATGATATAACATTTGAAATTTTCGCGTTTTTCACACATATTTGTCTATATAAACAGCTTTCAACGCGAATATTTACCTTATTTATTTTATTCGACGTTTCGGTTGAGTTGCACCAACCATGCTCACGAGCTGGCTGAAGAGGCGGACCGTTCGCGTCGAGAGTTGTGAGCAGTTATCAACTACCCGCATTTGGTCTTCATTGTCCGGAAAGTTGCGGCACACTCACGATTTCAGAAGTAGCGTCTGACGAAAATACGCGAGGTTTAATTTTATTAAATTTATTAATCACTGGATTCCATGTCGAGGACAATTTGTAGCCTCACTACAAATTGCTTCACGCACTACAAGTCATCAATTGCTTCACGCACAATCCTGGAGAAATAGTGGCGATCAGTGGAGAGGATTTTTGGACTATTGAGTTCTATCCAGTGATTGATCCCGGCGTTGAGTACATGGTCCGCTATCGCCGATTTATTCGTCTGGCGTTTCTTCACAGCTGTGATATGTTCTTTGATCCTTTCTGCTACGGCACTCTTTGTTTGGCCTATGTACGAACTACCACAGCTGCAGTCTATCTTATAAACACTTGACATCTGATAGGGTATTACATCCTTTGGTGTGCGTAGGTTTACCGCTACTTTGGAGGATGGTGTAACACTCTTAATGGAGTATTTTCTTAATAGTGTTCCAACTTTGTCCGTCACTCCTTTAACGTACGGCATAAATGTCCGTTGTCTGCTGACCATAGAATGTCTTTCCCTACGATCTCGCCGTGGTTGCCTTCCACTCTCAAGTACCTTCTCAATATGTAACAACTCACCCTTTAAATTTCCAGGGTCACAGAGGTCTTGTGCTCTAGTATTCAAAGAAACAGGTACGGATTGTAGTTGTCGAGGGTGGTGATGCGAGGAGGCATGTAGGTGCGTTGATCAGTGTGTGTTGATTTTATATACACAGTGTGGGACAAGGAACCATCTTCTCTAACCATTATTTTAACGTCTAGGGAGCGCTAAAACTGGCTTTCTCCATTTCATTGTTGAATATTTCAAATGTTTCAATTAACGGAAATTTTGTTTTCCGGTTTGCAGTTAGTGTTATTTTCAGTATTTCATAATTGTACATCAAGTTATCCTTTATGTTTTCACTGTTTATAATATCTTTAACTTTTCTTATTGACAAGACTTCGCGTCTATTTAACAAAGAAAGTACGGATTTTATTCGTCAAAATATTTCGCATAATAAAATGCTGCCTCCAGCCAAGTCCCCCATCTAGTAATTACTGATCCTGAAGGCGGCGGTAAGCATCAACATGCTGAAGTGGCAGGGGGCAGGTCATATTTGCTGCAGGACTGATAGCCGATGTCCTCGAGTGGAGGCCTCGTACCAGCAAGCGCAGTGTGGGACGCACTCCAGCCAAGTAAACCGACGACTTGAAGAAGTTTGCCGGTGGTGGTTGGAATAGAAGAGCCGAAGATCGTGTGTGGTGGCAAACTTTGAGAGAGGCCTATATCCCGCAGTGGAGAGACATAGGCAAATAGTATGGTAAGATACTCTGCAACTAGGCCCTTACAATAGATACCATAACCTAAAAATACATATAAATTAAAACTCAGTTAATCCTAATATTCAAGAGTTTTTGTTATTGCCCCGAAGAACACCCTTTGATGCACTTTCCTCGACTAATAACATCTTTTTTCAACCTTTTTAATGTCTCACTGCAGGGCGCCCTCGTCCCCTACAAAAACACAAGGGGATAGTTGAGTGCAATTAGACATAAAAATGATAAACCCCGGAACCCAGTTATACTGAATGAATTTGTATATTTTTTGTTGTTATGTTTCTAAGGTCAATTACTAAAAAGCTTACCCTTTAAAAATTTCCGCTATATGTTTTACTCTGGCTCAATAAGTTTTGTCATGTGTCCATATACTACTTTATTTTTTCAAAGTACCGCCCTTGTCAAGTATGTAATACATTTCCCCATAAGCTCAAATCACTCATTAATCCAACCTTCTCATTTTTCATTGGAAATCAAATCGAATTCTTCCTCAAACGGTCCTTTATTGGCAATTTGCGGGCCTTTGTGCACATTTTCATATATGGAAACAAACCGTAGTCACAGGGCGCGAGGTTGGGACTGTAGAGGGGATATTTAAAAACTTTAATATAGCGGCAGTTCTTTGAGCCGGCGACACGTGGAACTGAGTCTCGAGTTTGGCCGTCGATTTTGTAACTCTTTAGACAACTGAGGCAGACAATTTCCAGTACACCATGACCTTATGACTATCTTATGTCCAGAAAGCATAAAAGTTTTGCTAGGCCTTGTTTATTAGAAAAATACAACCATCAGTCTTTTATCGACGAACTTTGATTGTCGAACTGGCGTCGGTATATGCTCATCTTTAAAGACCCACATCTTGATCTGTGACTTAGTTGGCACAACGTAGTAGTACATCCATGTTTCGTCACCAGTTGTAATTGAAATCACGTTCTTACTTATGTTCTGTAAAAGGTCACATCTGAGGTATTCTTCGATTGGTTTGGTTAGTTACAATATTTTTGTGAAAGTATCGGTATGACTACATTTACAAAACCCTAAACTGTTAAACTTTTTAGTAATTTACTTTAGAAATACACAAAAAATATATACAAGTGCATTCAGTAAGTTATACTGACTGGGTTCCGAGGTAAAAACCTAATTGCACTCGACTATTGCAAGAGCCGCAGCTTTACCTGCAAAGAGCCTCCAATTATAATATAATATAAAAAATGCCAATCAAATTGTTATAGGTGCTAACACACCCACGCGTGGGCATGAAACGCGTACTCGTCTGTTGCCCACTGTCCACAGTCCTCAACTGGGTTGACGAGATACACAAGTGGATCGGACCCGTCACAGACAAGATCAAGGTCAGCTTTAACATATAACACATAATATACTAGTATTTATTACCAGGGGTGTGCATTAATCTTGTAGTTTTCTTTAGGAATAGTAGTCGGTAGACGAGCATGCAGTCCACCTGGTGGCAAGTGGATACTGTTCCCCCTGCGTTTTTATTTTTATATCATCTGAGAGAGCACAAACACATCACAAACTATGTATACGATAATAGGGTATACTCAATTTAGATAATTACACATTCAAATAATTTAAGATACTAAAATTAGAGAATTACAATCTTGAAATCAAAATGTAATACATATATTCATACGCATATCTACTCAACCTTCAAAAAAATTGAAAAATAATTTTTTAACAACTTTCCTTCTTTAGTTGCCGAATAAACAATATATAATAAAGTGAACAACCCTATTCTTGTTGTAAACCTGTCTGGTCTGGCTTTCAATATCTTCTATAATCTTATTTTGCTTGGCGTACGAGACAAAAACATACCACAAAACAATCAAAGACGTTCTGAGGACTTATATTTGCAAATGAAATTACCAATGTTTGTAAAAAAATAAGCATTTTTGCAAATACATATTTTATGGAATATTCTATCTTTATGAAAAATACTTTTCTCTTTCAAGCCACGAACAATAAAAAGAAGATTACAGGTACTTATAATACCAATATTGACTTCTGAATTTCATAAAAGTGACATTTCATAAAGCTAACACAATGCTAACATATATTTCTCCTACTACAATACTATATGTTAGGTTTTCTGATACAATGAAAAATTACGCAAAATTGCAGTGGTATATAAAATTACTTTCAAATAGATTATTGTGTAAAAAATCGCAATCTCAGCGTACACAGCGCTGATTTTCAGCTTGCCCCTGCCTCATTATTACAATGTTCCCATAATATTCATATTGGTTTGTATTTAAACGGACACCAAAAAAGTACTAAATGGACAGCAAATCATGATCAATAAAACCTATTTTTAATAACTGATGCAAATAATATTAAATTACTACTACTGTCATCATCAAATCGATGATATCTTTGTTTGTCACCAGAGAATTTACATCTAAACCCACCTTTAAATTTGCTGTCATCGAATTGCTGCCCATTCAGTATTTATTTGCTGCTCATTTAACTATCGCAGTCAAAAGAGTTTTTGACTTCGAGGCCCCGTCTCTTCCCGCTCCCCATATCCCTTTGCGGTCAAACTATCCCTTGGGTTAGAAAGACCAAATATCTCGGAGTCACTCTAGATCATCGACTGACCTTCCAAGAAGACATAAAAAGTCTGTAACCGGCCTTTGTTTTCGGTCGCCTCAACCCCATAGGCGGGAGAAGTAAAATGTCGCTTAGAAATTAGCTAACATTGTACAAAACCTGCGTACGTCCCATAACGACCTTCGCCACAAACCCTCCAAAATAGATTCGTGCGTGGCTGCCCCGTGGTACTTACGTAATATCGATCTCCACAAGGAATGAAAGACTTCGCCCAACGCTACTACGACAGCGTCCGTCACCATACCAACCCCCTAGTAGTTGACAGCCTAACTAACCTACGTCCCCGACAGGAATGCCCCTCTCCGTTACCGTCGTCGTCGTCGTCCTAGACGTTCTAGACGACTCCGACATCCCAATTACTGCTGCCAATGCGGTTCTTAAACTACATTCACACACTACACACATACACCGTCCCCGCCGGCGACCGTCAACACACACCGGCCTTCAGCCAACACTTTTACCAGGTATATTACCTTTTACCACGTGCCTGGGCGCTCCTCACCGACTCGCGATACCCTCCCAAAGCAACGCCCTAAGCCGAGGTCCATTCCTTCCGGCGATTTACCGGCAGGTGAACACTTAGGCTCGTTACTACACATTTTTTGCTATTTTTTTGCTGGCCTTCTGCGCTCGCCCTAAGTTATACATGTCGTTCGGTGACTTTTGAAATGCCATTGGGGCCACAAGAATTTAGCCATTCCGGAAAAAAAAAATTGACTTCAAATATATCACAAATATAACTACCGCTTTGCCTTTAGGTTTTTGAACTATCAAAGCTTAAGAAGACATACGAACGCGCGTACCAATTAGAGGACTGGTACAACGGCGGCGGAATATTTATTATAGGCTACGAATTGTTCCGAAGCCTCTCCACACTTGATCCATACCTCGACAATATTCGTCCAACTATTGTGAAGAAAATACGCAACGCATTGTTGGATCCTGGACCAGATATAGTCGTGTGTGACGAAGGACATTTGCTAAAGAATGATAGCTCAGTACTAGCGGTGGCTATGAGCAGAGTCGCTACCAAGAGGCGATTAATATTGACCGGAACGCCTATGCAGAACAATCTTAGAGAATATTACTGTATGGTGAACTTCGTTAAGCCAAATCTGCTGGGGACATACTCGGAGTATTCTAACAGGTAAAGTATAAGTGGACCGAACGTTCACACTATTACAAACCTTTTTTTGCATCCATGAAAATTATGGTGACTTTAACGTTTAAGAAATATGTTTGTTTTGCAAAGTTGTATTTGCGGTTGGCGCCATGTACAGTATAACCACAAAAATAAGTCCTCTTGACAGTTTTCGTTTACGAAGAAAAGTGTAGACCGAATTCCGACAATAGCCGAACGTCTGAACGATTTACATTGAACTTTATTTGCAAGCGTTAATGGCAGAATATTACTTGCCTTGCATCCCGCTCTGTCACGTTCACATGATTCGTACACTGTCGGACAACTTAATCGGGTCTATATTAAATAAAAAAAATTAAAAGATACGGATAAACCTTTCCAAAGTTAAAAAAAAACACACTACCCCAAATAATATTATTTTTATTAGACATGAAAAATGAAATACAAAAATAATATGTATTTGTGAAAAAAAAACAATCTAGTGGAAGTTAACCATCTATTTCACTGCTTGTATTGCTGGCATTTGAGTATATTTACGATGAAGAAGACGAGTCGTTACTATTAATAATAAATCCATCCATGTGGTCATCAAGTGCTTCTTCTAATGTCAGTAATTCGTTTTTACATTTTAAGACGTGATCGACAACTTTGCGCCAACCTTCTGGTGTTATTGATCAACTTTTTAATCCGTTGCCACTGCTGTCCGAACAGGCACGTTTCTTTGTATGCGTTGTGTGCACATACGATTCATTTGCATATACATATATGTAATCTCTCTGCCCTCTTCTCTGTATTGCTTTACTTCTCTGAGATATTCGTAGTAATCTCACATTCTCTTTTTTACCTAATATTTTCCTATTTGTTTCTACTTTTCTAAATTTGAAACCAAGTTGCTGCAGAATTTTTCTAAGAGTTTCTCTCGCGCCACTAAAATTGATCTCTTCCTGTAACTTTTTTCTCAACTAAATGAGTAATGTATTTTTTGTCGAATCAGTTGATAATCAAAATCATCGAGTTGTAGGCGGCGAATTTTTTTTGGGCGTCCTTTTTTTGGGCATACTGAATTGATGCACTTGATCAATGAGTTGTTGATTGTTGATGCAACTTGAGATGATTCGCGCTCTTTTAAAATCCTAGAAACTGTTTTTTGTAGAAATGCCTGCCTCTCGCTTGGGATGTTCGTTTAATAATTTGCTGAAAATAGTCTTTATTAAAAACTTGATTCTTGACTTCTTGTGCTTCTTTTTCCGTAAATCGGTGAACATTTAAAATAATTTCTGTCGTTTGACCGTTCAAAGGCCGTCCTCTTTTAAGAGAAGTCATAATAAATATCAGTAACCGCTTTATTTACTACTAAGTGTAACTATCATCGCAGCCACGTAGGTTCAGGGTGCAATCTGATAGTCGACTAATGGACAAGATGGCGCCTGGCGCACGACACGACCGGCCGCCATTTACCGCGAAATCGATCGACCAATAATGGCGCAAGATATCAGCGCACGAAATATTCAACATTGCCATTGATGGAATGATGTTTACCGCGCTCCTAAAATGTATTTACTGCGCAGGTACATCGAGGAGACTTATTTTTGTGGTAATCATGTACCCGCCTATTTAATAGTTTGATAACAAGCTGCAGAGCAATTTGTATTTTTTCGATTGGCTAATACAACAGTCATATCTATGTATCTATTATGTACACTGTTCATGAAACTAGATACAACACGAGCCACTAGAATTTTATAGATGCAGCATGGAGTTTCAAAAAGTAAAGCCGGACCAATGAAATGCCACAAAAAATATTTTTTACAGTTTCAACATTTATCATGTGATCCATATACATATATATAAACCCATAAAATATATAACTACATAAGAAACAAGTTAATCTAAAGTACGAGTATCAAGATGTTCATGGTACACTATAAATTCAACTTACGATCGAAAAATGTCATATAGAGAATTCCGAATACATCATTTTTCCTTATATTAATTAATTATATACATATTTTGTTTGTTTGATAACATTAGCAATTGTTTAGCGAGAATTTCAGTGTATAATTTAATATTTTTCTTTACACAGATTTGAGAATCCAATAATGAATGGACAGCACAGAGATTCGAGAGAGGAAGACATCAAATTAATGAAAGCCAGGACCCACATATTACACAAAGTACTAGAAGGTTGCTTACAGAGGCAGGAAGCATCTGTCCTGTACCCTTACTTGCCGAAGAAACATGAATATACAGTTTTCATATCCTTGACAAAATGTCAATGGAATTTGTACAAGCATTACATAACAAATTATGCCAAGAAACACACTCGACAAAGCGTGTTGAAAGACTTCCACGTCCTGCAGAAGATATGGTCTCACCCACAGGTGTTGCATAACTTCCAGATGAAAGCACGCGATAATAAACTAACTGTGAGCAAGGGTAAGTAGTACAATAAAAAACCCACTGCAGGACAAATGCATTCCCTTGTAACTGTAACCAGTCCTTTTACTATAATAGTTACTCTAATAGTTTAACTGTAACTGTTTTAGTGTAACTGTAATAGTTCACTGCGGCACATAGGGCTTCTCATTCACGAGAGTAGAGCATGAGGGATGTATGGCCTTGAAACCCCCTTGTAGTAACGGTTTATTGCACTATAATCACCTGGGTTGAGTGACCAAAGGCAACTTATTAGTGTTTTTTGATCACTTATAAAGAAAATTACCCAGGTGACTGACTAGAATGACTTGTATTTTATACACTTTTTAGTATCCCTGAATCACCTACAGTCTTATTACAGTTATATTACGATAAATAAGGTTATCGTGATTAGTTTTTATGTTTTTTTAATATGATTTAAATTAAAGATGATTTATAGTAAAATTCTACATGTAAATTTCATTTGGTATTTAAACCACGGACAATTCATTCTCCTAAAAATCATTTAATAAATTCGTTAAAACAATTCATACAGGGTTAAATACAAAA
Organism: Sesia apiformis; assembly: GCA_914767545.1. Lineage (NCBI taxonomy): Eukaryota > Metazoa > Arthropoda > Insecta > Lepidoptera > Sesiidae > Sesia > Sesia apiformis. Next base: position 4,861,339 of record OU611964.1, read on the forward strand.
ATACCTGCACTCGCTTAACACAGATTTTCTTTCGTGAAAACTAAGAACTAACAACTTTCGGGTCGGCCAGTCCACTCGTATGAAGGTACTTCCTCGAGACTTGTGGTAGCAGCTTGTGTTATCCCTTAATCGCCTTTTACGACACCCACGGGTAGAGATTGAGTGGTGCTATTCTGAAGCCGGCTGGCAGACCACACGGCCGCGACATATACCTAATACAATTCTCTCGTCACATTTTAGAAGAGAAAATAGAAGATGAGTTGGCTGCAGAAGACCTGGCAGCCTCAGAGGACATAAAGCCTCCGACTACAGAAGTGTGGTGGCTGCCGTACCTTGAAGGCGGGGACATGTTGAATTTGCTTGAAGCCTCCAATAAATTCGTGGCCGTCTTCAGTATACTGGATGAATGCGTCGAATTGGGGGACAAAGTGTAAGTCCACTCTTTTTTATCTTTGTATTTAATAAAGGACATTAAGAAAATGTCTAATGAAAATATTGTTATTCGAAACGATTTAAGTATTTAAGCGCTTGTATTTAAACAGCGAAATAATACACATAGAAGTACTACTTCATACAAATCTATTTTGAATATTAAGAATCGAACACAGAAACAAATGCACAAATGAAATGCTAGTCTGAAATGTTTGAAGTAACAAAACGTTTAGATGATTATAGACCAAATTAATTATATTCCATTCCAATTACGAAGTCGCTTTTGACAGATGTCAAATAGTAGGATACTAGTGAAGTACCATTGTCTAACGACATCGATTTTCGATTACTATTACGAACAAATTTAAATCGAGATGACAGAATCTAAACTATTAAAGATTAGCATGGGGTTTGGTGTTAAAATAAAAGACAAAACCTTTTTAATCAAGTTTTTAATTTTAATTAGATACAGTATGATATTTTATCAGCATTTGATTTATTCGTCATCGCTATTCGAAAGCGTTACTTCATTATCGCCATCGTCATCGTACTCATCTTCGTCTGTGGGATCTGCTGTATTAATTATAATTTGGTTATCTATGAAGTTATCGATATGCACATCTCTGTCCCAATCAGACGAAATAAGATTTTTTGTTCTTAAAACAACACTTTCCCAATTACCAGTTGTAACGCTATCGCAAGCTTCTTGCAACAACGACAGCATTTTGTTAGCCGTAAAAGGTGGGCTCGTATTTTTACGAGCTGCATATCCTAAAACCAAATGTTTGCATGTTAAAATAGGAACTTAGCATTAAGTAAAAATATTATAAGTTATATGTATTATAAGTATAATACATTAAGTAAAAACTCAAAATAAATATGATCAATTGTATAATTACCTTTATTTTGCGCCCAAATCAACTCTATGGCATTGTATTGGCAGTGGTAAGGTGGAAGCCGCAGTACATTGTGTCCGGCTTCTTTTGCCATTTCGTCCAACACATACGTTGGTCTGGCTGGTTTATTAATAGCAACCAAATACTGAAACTCACATTTTAACATTGACATGTCATTATCATTCAGCCATTTCACATGCGCCATTTTGTTGTTGTTTGACGTTGGAGGCTTATTTAATTCTACCGAATGATATGACGCATTGTCCATAATTATAGTTGATGGATCCGTCAAGTTGGCTAACAAGGTACAAAACCATTCTTTAAATTTAACAAAATTCATATCTTCGTGATTGTCTCCGGTTCTCTTAGATTTAAATGCCAAAAGCCAGTACGGAACAAATCCCTTCATGGAACCCGCATGACATAATTAATTTTTCCTCTTTGCCAGTAGGTACTTTTGTGGAGGAGTGAGGTGTGTCGTCTGTCCATATCTGGCTAACTGTATGATTGGCGTTTAGCCATGTCTCATCTAAAAAGATGACATTATTCCAATCAGTAATTGCCCTGGCCGATTGTAGAAAATTGCATCTAGCTAATGTTATGTCTCCGCGTTCCATCATAATAATCCGTCTTTTGTCACATTTTTTGTATGCAAATCCAATTTTCTTTATAACCCTCTACAAAGAAGTTCTACTGCCATTAAACAGTCCGGATTCTCTTAAAGTATTCGACAATTTGTCGAGCGTTAGCAATTCGTTCTTGCTATAGTAGCCGTAAATGTGATTTCTTATAGCGTCGGTATCGAAATTGTCGATTTGTGTAATTATAGACTTTACTTTTTTTTAAGTGGCGATTTTAATTTATTGTCTTCCGTCTTATCTTTCTCATGCTTTTCCTTGCTTATCCGGGAAACAGTTTTTCTACTGATACCGAGAGCTTCAGCTACTCGGTTAGTCACTTGTGAAAGTGGCAAGAGTGGACTATTATTCTGAAACTCCCGTTTAAAGTATTCTTGTAGGCGTACCACAAAGTCACGCACTTGACTGCGCAAGACGGTTCTTTTAGTTGTCTCGGCCATTGCAGTGTTTATAAAAATAAACAAAACCAAAGATATCACAGCCACAACTTAATAACAACAAAGAAATAACAGACGGTAACAACTAACAACAACTACTTAACAAAAACTCAACAAAAAATCAACCAAACTGAACACACGTAACGTATACAAGGCTTCTGAAATCGTACTAAACAGATAAACAAAATGGCGGATCGTGAACGCGAGGTGGACACGAAGACATAGACACACTCGCGTAAAGACCCGGAACCAGGTTTTTTCGATTTGCGAGTGAGTTACCGATTAAACTATAAAATCGTTTTCGTTTTCCGATTCTTTGAGTCACGTCACTATGTTTAAAAGTAAAAAATATACCATAGTACGTAAACGCGTGATTGCGGTAAAATAGTAATTGGAAATTACTATTTTTTAATTATTTTGAGCACGATATCTTGAAAAAAAAAACGTTGATTGTGTTTGAGAATTAATTGTTTATTATTTTGGATTGATTGAGATTTCATCAAATGGTGATTTACTGCCATAAACAAAGACTGTTTATTTTTTCAATTTATATGAAACGTGGAGAGTTACGTTCTCAGCGAATGTCAAAAGTGTCAAAAGGGACTTCGTAATTGGAATAACGTGTAAGCATCAAAGTATGCATTGAAAGTCAAAGTTGCTTGCATTGAATTCTACATAAGACATTTCGATGTCTACTACTCGTATGACGGGTTATCACTGTTAAGTTTTGTCATCTGCTGGTCCGCGTCATAAGGATGGTTTATACAATAATGAACACTGGAAAAATTACAATATCTGATATTTAGGCAGTAATAAAAATCTTTTTTTGTAAAGTCAATTTATTTTATACAAACATTTTATATATTTGCGAACATTTACATTTACATATTTTTAAACACTTGTTCATTAAATAAATACTCAATCAGTTACGTCCCTCTGGAAAGAGTTAGTTTATTTAACTTCTGCCTCGAGGAATGAAGTAACGAATCATTCATAGCAATATAATGCAGTCTAACACGTACAAATTCTTCTATAATGCTTTTTATCAATAAAAGACCATAGTTACAATCGGTTGTACAAAAAACATCATTAAACGTTGTTGCATGCAGTAAGCACTTATTTGTAATAAAACAAAGATTGTGTTTGCTAGACAACGAGTTTCGTGATCCAATTTTGATGATACTTCTTATGACACATTCGGCACGATAGCAAATTTTGAACAATACTGTGGATGGGAAACACAAGGCACCAAAATCGTTTATCGAAATTAATTTATGGAAATAAATTTTTTCTGTGACAAACAGAAGAGTCGTACATTCTACGCATTAAATTTTAGAATTTAACTTTTTTGCTACAAAACCAGATACATATCCTATAATTTTCTCTATAGAAGTTGACAGTACAGTGGGTCTATCTAACATTTGGGACAATTCGTCACAGTTATTTATTACATCATGTGATGGCGGCGAAGTAAAATGTGGAACTACCGTGGTTCTGTGACGAAAACCTGCTGTAGTTTCATTTATACGTGTTGCTGCCGAGCAATTTAAGATTGGAAAATATTCAAGCGGATAAGCATTTACTGTAAACTGGGAACGAAGTTTTAAATTATTTAAAGTTTTTCTATAAATTCCTTTGAATTTAAGTGCATTTGGGTTGTTATTACACCGGCCATCATCTGCCTTCCCGTGTTAGACATACGAGTATAAATGTCTTTTATTTTAAAATGCTAAGAACATATTTGAGTCCTCTTAGTTGGACACCAGTCATATTCCTGTCGTTCTAAGCGAACAGTTATTATCCATAATAATTCCCTACTAGTTAATTCTCATGGAAATCTGAAAGATTTTTTTTTTTTCATTATCGATAAGCACTGTTGCATAACACCATCCCTATTACTAAACAACCACGAAATTTCAATTACTTCAATTTAAATTTTTATTTCAATGTACTTACACATGGAATGAAATCCCATGGTCTTTATGATGATCAGTAGAATTATTTATGCACCATTTCACACAACAAGACGGCATCGTTTCTCCGTTTCGAACATTTAAATAAATCGCAGTAAACTGCTACTACGACAACTGTTGACGCGTAACTAAGGAAGCGAACGGCGACTCTTTTAAACCACGCCTACTGCGGCGACTCTTCAGTGTCATCATTTTTAAGACTTATTAGTGCTTCTATGTGTTATTATTTCGCTGTATTTAAACAACCGGCAACAAAATACCAAATGGGCAGCTAATCATGATCACCAAAAGAAACTATTTTTGAATAACTAAAATAAATAATAACCAAGAATGTCAACACAAACGGGTGCTCCTAACCAGGTAACCTAAACCACCTTTAAACTTGCTGCCACTTTCATTATAAATGCTCCTCATTTAATTATTTCCCTTTATTTTATTGTAATTTACCATTGTGTTTTGTCGAGGAGTAAGAGAACCAGGACCTTTCCTGCCTCTTTCTTCATCCTTCCCAACTTTTATCCTCTCTATTCTTCTCCCAAGTCCTGTATCCAAAGGTATTTGATGACATCCCCAGGTAGCCAAAATGGATCATTTTTGATGGGATTTGGCAGATGTCTATGGGCGACAGTAACTACTTATAAGCAGGAGAACTTACCTTGTCTGCCACTATTTTTCTAAGGATTAAGAAAATGGGGGGGTAGTAAGATGGAATGGGCTGTGGCATATCGCACCCACTACTGAAATACGTACCACCAACCACCCAAAACCACTCTATTCCAATCCTTATTATTAGCGAATCAAGGTAGAGATGGGTATACGTTGACCTATTGCTAACTGTATGTACATTGGAAGAATAAGATAAAGTGGGAAATGCAGTACATTCTACAGTAGTGTTCGTGAGTGTGAGGTAATTTGGCCAGTCTAGTTTGCCCAGCGGCTGTAGGGTTAAAGCGTGCACCCTCTACCTTCTAAAACTGAGTGTTTTGTCTTTATCTCAAAATCTTGAGATGCTGATGATGAAATACATTGCTTGTCTAAGGCCTGTTTGACAGAGACGTGAGACTGCACTATTAAAGGTAGTAAAAATATCTAATTATGTATACTGTACATCATCTACTGTGATTAAAATATATATTTCATCTCTATCCAATCGCTGTTAACGATAAGACCACCTTTTGTGCATTTCATGTGTTACAATATCTGTCTTGTTTTGTTTTGGTGTGCAATAAAGAGTTTTATCTATCTAAAAATTGATATTTTATAGAACCTATAATATTTTGTTTTGTCACCAGGCTAATATTCTCCACGTCACTGTTCTCGATGGATTCTCTGGAGTACTTCTTGAAGAAGATCAAGAAGTGGAGTCTTGGCACGGAGTACTACCGGTTAGACGGCACGGTGCCGCCTGAAGTGAGGCAGAAGTGGTGCCGGGAGTTTAACGCAGAGAACAACGTTAACACCAAGTGAGCATTCTGTTTATAAAAGGATAAATAATTGGTTTACGCGCATAATATGCAATTCGCGAAATGTACAATTCGAAACATGTGCAAAAAATTTTGTACAGTCAGAAGCAGTTTTGTAAAAACTAAAAACTACCTAAAAATAATAAGTACTGAATAATATTTATTATTTTTAATTAGTTCACGTTAAATGATTAAGATTTTTTTTTAGTGAAATGCAAATCTAGTAATTGTAATTTGATGGTGTTTCATTTTTTTCACTTCTATACAAATTAATTGCACCGTTTGCGAATTGCATATTATGCGCCTAAATCAAATAATTCAATGAACAGCAAAAGATAGTGAATGGGCAGTAAATCAATGGTAGCCAATTTTACAGGTGGATTAGGTTTAGGTTCTCTAGTCACTATAAAGAAATAGGCGGTACTCCGTTAACTTGGTACATAAATTCTTAACCATTTAAAATTATTTACTTCAGTTTTGTCGATCACGATTAGCTGCTCATTTAGGTTTTTTTTTTTTGCTGCTCGTTTAAATATAATCTTGTTTTATTTTTATACTTTTAAGCATCATAAATTTAGTAGTACGGACCTTTTCTAACTTGTGACTTCAAGCCAACTCTGTCATTTTTCAAATTATATTCATTTTGGTTTTACGGGTTGGAACCTAAACCGTTTATAGGTTCGAACCGCAGGGTTAAAGACCATTAAATCTTAAAAACTTAATCTTAACGGTTAACGCTCGAGTTTCAACAGTTCAGTGCTCATTTTTACAACAATATTGTAAAGGGAAGTTTGAGCCCTACTGTAATTGTAACCTGACCAGTCGCTTTATGGATATGGGGCTCCTCATGTACATTGTCTTGTGCATGGGGGATGTTTGGCCGTAAAACGCTACATTGCTTTCCAAGCGGGTTAATAGCGATAGTTTATTAAATTTCATAATGCCTAGTATGCTTTCAAGGAGTTCAACTCTGACCTCATAAAACCTACTACCACTTTACCGAGCGACTCCGAACTTGCTTCGAGCGACGTGAGTGGACGTTGACAAAATGTGTTTTAAATTGTTTTGACTTTAATTACAAAAAAAACTTGACACTAGCAGAATGCTAATTTCACCATCATCATATATGAAAATACGAAAAAAAAGTGTGCTGTTATAAGTTTTTATCAAATCTATTCTCAGATTGTTCCTGGTGTCGACTCGCGCGGGTTGCCTGGGCCTGAACATGGTGGCGGCCAACCGCGTGATCATTCTGGACACGTCGTGGAACCCCGCGCACGACATACAGAGCATCTTCCGCGTATACCGGTTTGGACAGAAGAAGGACTGCTACATTTACAGGCTCGTCGCGCTTGTGAGTGATTCTTACTGTATTTACTATTATGAAAGGGAGACTTGACTGGCCACTTACCCCACACAGAACTACCGTCAAATGTACTGCACTCATTCTATTCTCCCTACTTACGTACGTTTTTTGATAGTGAGTAAGATATGCCAGAGCTCATTCCCAACCCATCCTAACTCTCGCCATTTTCCAAATCCATTCCTAAACTTCCATGGGTAAACAGTGCACCTGCCATATCAATGTTTGTTACTCTGGACTGATGTTGGCGTGTGTCGCGGCGACAGTATCCATTTACCAGCAGGTGGACTGTCTGCTTTCTTTCTGTTAAATTTCTATTAAAAAAAAGGTAGATTTCGACGAAATATACCTAATTGTAGAAATCACATTAGAATTTCGGAAAATTTTACTACATCTAATAAACTAATGCCGAGTCTATAACACGGGTCTAAGTGCAGAGCGCATTTCTTAACGGGAAATAATGTTTAAGTCTACAATTTTTTTTCTTAAACACGGAAAATAGCGCGAAATCTCTGTTTGCGGCTGCCGCTGATATCGACGTTTTTTATTACCTAATCTTAACTTTCTTCCTACCTTCTTTCTATATAAAAAATATAATATTAGTATTGCAGTGATGTTATTATACGTATTGATGTTATTCACAGGGCACGATGGAGCAGAAAATCTACGAGCGTGCTGTGACGAAGCAAGCGATTGCGTGCCGCGTCGTCGACGAGCAGCAGATCGACCGCCACTACAACATGTCCGAGCTCACAGAATTATACAGGTACACACTGAAGCTCATATATTTTTATTTACTGTGAAAGACTTATTGATTATACAACATGTTACCGAAATAACGCAACACTTGAAATACGTCAACTAATTTAAAATATATGAAACAGTTTTAGACAAAATAAAATTATTTTAGGGAATACAACAAATATGTAAAGTTTTGTTCTATCTAAAACATTTGTAGCGCTCCTTACTCTTATTCACACACACACCCATATATCAACCTACACTCAATAACATTAATACTCAATAATGTAAGTAACATTATTGACTCTATTGCTATTTTTTCAAATCTAGATATTAGTCAAATCTAATATCTAAAACCACACTCTCACACATTCACATACAGACATACTTACATAAAACACGCAACGTACATATTATACACAATAATTACCACCTGAATAAATTGTTTTCTTAAACATCTGTAACTTAGTATTAAGAATGGGGAATACTAAGGGAAGGAGCTCACAGCTGTTAAACAGATTATTCTAGTACAAATGTCAGCACACATTGTCCTTAGATACTTGTCCTTGTCCTTAGATTGACCTACTTGTAAAGTTGATGTTTTTGTAAACTACATTATTTGTGACAATTACCGTATAGAAAATATGTAAATGTCTTAAATAAATAAAATGATTATTATTAATTACTCAGTACAGGATAGTGAGCGGGCGCGGCGCGGGCGCGGCGCGGGCGCGGCGCGGGCGCGGCGCGGGCGACGCGTCTAGATTGCGAATTGTTGCAATTGTGATAATGTGATAAGTTTGAGTTATGTGTAATGTAATGTACACGTGCGTGTGCTCAGGTTCGACGAGGCCGGCGCGAACGTGCCGGGCGGCGTGGCGGTGGGCGTGTCGGACGTGGCGCTGCTGCGCGTGGCGCGGCACCCCGCGCTGCACGCGGTGCACGAGCACGACTCGCTGCTGCGCGGCTCGCACGAGCGCGACCTTCCCGAGCACGAGCGTGCCGCCGCCTGGATGCAGTTCCAGCAGGAGCAGACGCACAGGCGTGAGTGACACCATACAACATACTACACTTACATTTATTCACTTATTATTTTGACACTAGCAGTGCCCACGACTTAGTGCGCGTATAGCTTGATTCCCTTGGAAACTAGTAAATCTAAACCAAAAGTACCTTAAATGTTAACCCGGTGTATAAGCTATGCTATAACTATGCCAAGTTTAATTAAAACCCGTCCTGTGGTTTTTGCGTGATCCGCGTTCAAACGGACAGACAGACTAAAACTCCAAAAAATATTTGTTATGGGCTCTTATTATACACAGTGTACACGGCAATTAATTTATTTACAAAATATTTCATGTACAGAAATGACTGTTACGATTTGATTATATGTATAGATCATAAAAAACCATTGACATATACATACAAAGAAAAAATATTACAACTACTTTTACTTCATTAAGGCCTTCTTTACACATGGCCCCGCAGCGGCTACGACGACGCCGCTACCGTTGCGGCGCCGCTTCCATTAAAGTAATAACCGGCTTTAGTAAATGTGGGCTCATTTACTAAAACCGGTATTTACTAAAATCTTATGAATATCGGAATTCCATGATATTCGATATATTTATTAAAAAAATTATAGGTTTAAAACAATTAATTTTGAGATATAAAATGGTGTTTTTAATTAGATTCAAACGAAACTAACAAGAACTGTTACGAACAACTTTAAACTTATAATTATATTAATTATAAGTAACTAAGTGATTGATTACATAGTGATTATGCTGAATGTGATTACATTTCAGCGCTAAAAGACAACTAAGAATATAAACTATTCTTAATTTCAAACTCAGTCTTTAAAAGAAATAAACATTTCTATGTAATTTTAAATTACTTAACAATTATTAATTATTAGAACCTGTATTTTAATGAAATAGATAATAAAATAAAAGTATTATTATTTCTTGACTTGTTTCATAATAATAGGTAACAAGTAGTTACGCAGGAAGGGAATGTTTTGTACCATTAAGTGCAATAAAGTTTTTTAAATAAATAAATGACTGAAAATAAGTCTTTTAAAAATGACATCTTTATACATGAAACATTTAATACCATACCATCAGCTTATGTCTCTCCACTGTTGGTTAAAGGCCTCTCCAAAAGCTCGCCACCACACACGATCTTCGGCTCTTCTCATCCAACCATCACCAGTGAACTTTGAAGAAGTTTGAATAAACTAATGGGTTAATAATAAACTAATGCCATTAGTTTATTCAGTGTAATTATTAGATGCTTACCTACGAAATGACTGATTTGTATGAGAAACTGATTTTTTTTTGTTATAAAAATATTTATTATGTTAGTCGAAATATTGACCCATATTATCTACATACTTTCGCCACCTCACGGCCAGTTGAATGATGCCACTTCTAAGTCTCGTGGACGGGCATCAATGAATTCTTCAAAAGGCCTAATCACAGCTACTTCAGAATCAAATTTTATTCCTTGCAAACAGTTGTCCAAATTTCGAAAGAAATGGATATCTGTCGCGGGGCAAGGTCCGGTGAGTATGATGGGTGAGGGCAAGTCTCCAGGTCCAGCTCTTGAAGTTTTAAAACTGTCGTATGAGAAGTGTGAGGGCATTGTCATGAAGAAGAAGCGGAGATGAGCGATTGACCCAGAAGAAGTGGAGATGAGCGATTGACCTAGAAGAAGTGGAGATGAGCGATTGACCAAGGAGAAGTGGAGATGAGCGATTGATCAAACTTGGTTGCTTTGTTGCCAGCTTTTTCATCGTCGTCTGCAGCTCCTACAGTACACATCTGCATCAAACGTTTGACTGGCTCGCAAGAACTTGTAGTGGACAATACCGACACAGGACCGTCAAACTGAAACCAGTAGCTTTTTCTTAGTTATCCTACGTTTTGGACATTGTTGGGTTGCAACTTCAGGATCCAGCCACTGATACGAACGTTTGCGGTTATCATATAAGATCCATTTGTCATCACAAGTCACGACGCGATTCAAAATTCCTTCGTTTTTGTGACGGTTCAATAACGCTGCACACTTCGACGCGTTGTTGTCGCTGACGTTCATTCAGTTCATACGTACCCACTTTTCGAGATTATTTATTTTGCCGATTTGACGCATATGAACTAACATCTTTTTATCACTAACATCAAACCCTGCTGCTAACTCAGCTGTACTTTGAGATGGATCTGCTCCCACTATAGTCTTTAATTCATCGTTAATAACTATAATATTAACACTATAGTCTTAGTCATAGGTCGTCCGTGGGACTCATCCTTAAGATCGAAATTTCCAGAACGGAAGCTTTCAAACCATCGACGCACGGTGCGATCATTTGTGGTGTTTGACTCATACATACTATTGATATTGTGAGTTCTCTGACATACGTTGGTGCCGCGACGAAACTCATATTCAAAAATAGCAATAATATCAATTTATCCATTTTATTTTCAAGACAATCATATGAAAAAAATTTAGCTACAGAAAAACAAATGAAATACTAATTTTGAAATAAGAACATCATAGCTATTAGATGCATTTTGTCTTATTTTGAAATTCGAATTAGAACAGAAGATATCGGAAACTCAAAGTGGCCAGTAATAAAATCGGTCGTTTCATAAGCAAACACCTAAAATTTTCTTAAACAATTATGGTTTTCTTAAACAGTCTGGACGATCGATTGTATTTTTTTTTTTATTAAATAATGAAACCTCCATTTACGCTTTTCATTACAGATTTGCAAAACCAGCTAACTTCATGTTACTTACCGTCAGTACGTCCGCATGGACACGACTATGCTAGACCGCCTGGCTATATGAAATTGCCTGGCTACGCGACATCGCCCAATTATCAGCAACTATCTGACACCGCGATACTACAAGAAACTACACCTCCGGAATCCATAGAACAATCACAATCAGCCGAGGAACCACCAGAGATAAAAGTCGATCCGGAAGTTAAGGACAAACAACTCCAACCAACTAACAACTTTATGCCTTTTAAAAAATGTATAATACCCATACAGCGGCTACCAGACCCACTTCCGAGCAATTTTTCTGACAAAATACAAAAAGTAACAACCAACAACGATTTAGACGAAGCCAAAGTCAAAAAGATTACGAATCTTTTAATCAAACACAACTTCCAAACTAGACCACCGAAAGAAATTTCTGAATTGGTGGCAAAAGTACGAAGAATCGTTTCAGAAAAGCAGCTTCACATCTTAGAAGAAAGCAGTGAATTGATTAGAAATATCGCTTGCGTTATGCTTGGAAGAGACGAGAATGAAACTGACTTCGAAAATGTCATAGATAAAGAAAAAAAAACAAACAAGTGGATCGAAAATAAAGCAAACGATGGCGTTGCGCCGTCCACTTCAAAGGCAGGTACTGTTCGGCGTGTGTATACTAGGAAAAGAAAAGCTGCGTTAGCCGCTGAACAAAGTATAAGTTCTCTCGAGTCGTCGGTCATCGATATTGTCGATCTAGATGACGACGATTGGGCCCCTTCGTCAAGTAAACCTTATGAAGAACAAGTTAGCCTTAATCGCGATATATTAGGTGTGTCATGCGAAGAAACCCTCAGAGCCATTCAGAGCATAGCTTTGGATGATCCAGATCCCAACCTGAGAATATTAAATGTACAGGGGAATGTTGAAAGTATTTTATTGAGCGACGACGACGAACCACCGTCTCGACGTACAGTTGAAATGAACAAAATGGTAACTAATAAGGAAGTAAATGAAACGAAGACAGATGATTCAGAACCCATATTCCTGCATCCTTCGTTGTTAACAAACGAGAACTTTATAAAAATAGTCGCTCACACTTATTTGGCGGGGAATCCCATGTTAGATGAAGATGCCGCCACTCTAGCGGCAAAATATAGTACGGGAAAAGTGAAAGCAGAGTTTGACAAAACTGGAAAACCTATTGAGAGTGGCCCTATTTACGATATAGCTGTTAAGGTTAGTATAACCAGGACCGTTAAGTTTTCTATTACAGGATTCATTAAAATGTCATATATTAAAATTTGATTTCTTTTAGGTTTTAGGTAAAGATGTTATGAAGAAGTTACATGTGGGCGGTGCTAGTGCAAAGAACAGCTTGAGGTACTCTTCAGACAATACATCTATTATAGCTACAAAATCGACAGCTATGGTTGAAAATTCTGCAGTTGTAGCAGAAAAACCCACGACTCGTTATAAGCCAGGACCCAAGAGCAAAAAATTACAAAAGACTCTTAAAACCCAGTCAAAGAGTAATGACACACTGTTAACACGTAAAACACAGAAGACATCCAACAACTCCGAAATGCAGAAAACAACGGATGCTGGATTCGTGAAACTTTCTACAATCATTGGTAGCACCAAGCAGACTGAGATGCCCAGAGTCGTACCAGTTGGCATGTAAGTATAATAACGACTGATAAACACTATGACATTGTCATGTGTTTTATTCGTTATGTTGCACATTATTATGCCGGTGAACGTTATTGTTGTTACATAGCACATTCGAGTAGATGTATTGACGGTAATTCTATTGACGTTTTAATAAAGGTTGAGACGATATAAATCCTTTCGTAACCAATAAGTAAAAAATTACGAATATGTCTGTACTATAGTTACGACTTACTTCTTGTGGGGTAATAAAATGCTAGAGCGCGTCGGTGCTGAGAGCGCTGTGTGTCACAGCGTTAGATTCATTTGTGGCCCAGAGCGCTCCGCATGCGCCGCCTTGTGAGCACAATAATATAACTGAAAACATTTCCAGGTTCAAAGGACCGGCTAATATAACTGAAAGCAAGCCGTCCAACGACGAGTGTATCCTGCCGGACGACGACTTTTGCGTCATAGACATCGACGCGTCCACGCCTGCAACCACCAACTACCCCCAGCCCACACAAGCACCAACTACAAGGCGAAACTCGCAACCCCTCATGGTGAATAACATTCGGGCTAGAGGCGACAAGACAAACGGCACTTTCGAGGAACCACGCTACCTTCCTATTGCACCCAAACCGACTCCAAAACCTATAATGAAGACTATAGAGTTTACGGGCGGCAAACTGTTATTAGCGAACTCCTCGGAAGACGACGTGATCCTGAGTGACACCTACTCCATGCCCGCCACCCAACCTCAACCAACCGTAACTTACGTCCCAGCCCCACAATCGACTCTCATAACGCCTGGAAAAGCCGCACCGACCTCTGCCATGACAATATGTTTAGATAGCGATGAGGAGGAAACGATAGTCCCTACAATCCACCCTGATGTATCAAACCCACCGAAAGCGTCGTCTATTTCTGATAGTGGCAATATTCCCGTTGGCATCAATATGCCGACATTGCAGAAAGAACCAATTCTACCCGACATACCTACATTGAAAACCAAACTGAAATTAGCTAAGTCGTCAAATAAAACAATCGTCATGATTCCGAAGAAAGAGTTTGATAAAATAACTTCTACATCACCTGCAGAGGCGAACAAAATAATAAATAAGATATTTGCAATGCAAAAGTCATCTATCGCACCACAATCTATATCTTACGGGGCACCAGTGGTGACACAGACTGTAAACCTAACATCGCCTACAAATTCGATTCCATTTATCACGTCCTCCGCAATACCCACATCGGCCGTGTTCGCCCAACCAACTACGACTCCGACCAACCAGATAGTATCAGGTCCACCGCAAAGTATAAATCAAGCTATGATTAATACAGCACCCATTCTCACCGAGACACCGTTGCTTAGAACGCACAACGAAGCGCAGGCTTCGTCGACGATGTTGGAACCGACAACTAAAAACAATTTAAACCGTAATTTAACAAAATGCAAACCGGGAGACATTCTGCGAATTACTCAATCTGGACAACTAGAAGTGTTGAATAGACAGGACGATTCTGTTATTACTGTGATAGACGACTCTCCCAGCACAAGAACACAAATCACAACTAAGAGAACGACAGAAAATACTGTAGAGAAAAATAATAGTTTACTAGACAAAGGACAAAAACATAAAGCGAAAAGTTTGTTAGATTTATCGAGTAGCAGCGATGAGTCTCGATCGGCAAGTCCAGATCCGCTTTCTATTCTCAAAGATGTGGTCCATATACCGGCTGACGCATACGAGACATCGGTTAATAAACAAGAACCTAAATCCAAAGCCGCATCAAATCGAACTGTCCTTAGTTTCAAAGATAACAAAAGTATTAAAACTGCTACTGTAAATTCTAAGAGTAATAAAACAAATCGTGACCCTTCTGTCTACAAGAAATCATCGTCAAGTAACGATGTGCTGAAAATGTTATCAAAAAAAGGCAACGATATTATTCTTTTAAAAACGAAACATAAATCTGCGGAACAAAAGCTACAAAATAAACAATTTGAATTAAAAACAACATCTAAAACAAAAACTCCATCGTCTAATAAATTGAGTTCCAGTAAAGTGAGAGTCGTTGTGGACACAGTTGACTTGACAGACACAAGTTCCTACTTTAACAGCAATGTTAATAACCCAAACCGTGGAAATACATCAAAATTTACTACATCAAAGTCAACCTCATCAAAATATATTACGTCAAAAGCGAGCGACAAAAGTAAAGTCAGCTCAACCATTGTCGGCACTTCTAAGAATATAATTATAGGAGGAAGCGGTCAATTGATCAAAAGGCCTTCCCTTTTAAAAGACAGGTATGTGAATTTTAATTATCTATAACATATCAAAGAGAGCCCATGTTTTATTTGATGTGGACCCCTACATGTTCTTATGAAATGTCACGCGGATAGCTTTAGGGCATGTGAGCTCTAACGTGAACAGTGGGTGATAAGATGGTAAACTCTAAGCAAATCTTAGTACGTACCATAGACATAGACAACGCAATTTCGTGAAATTGTATGGTAACCAAACGTGTCACGTCACGACTAAATTGTATAGTAACCAAACGTGTCACGTCACGAGTAAATTTTAGTGATGGGAAACCATTCGCCAATGAAACGAAACATCTTCTTGACTAAGTTGATTATAGCGCAATAAAGCGATATTGTGTTTTGTAACGACTTGCGACACGGGTCGAAACAGACTAAACGAGCGACGCCAGAGGTGGAAACTTAGCGCCAACTTCGTGCACGTACCAACGGACAGCTTGTGTTTATCTATTCCTCCATATCTGTTATTTTTACCATCTTAACATTCAGTATTCAAATAACGCTGTAAAAATGAAGTGTAGTAACAGAAAAGTCACGAATACTATATTATTTTCAGTTCTCCGAAAGTTATCGATATGAAGGACGTAGTTATCAAGTCCGAAACAATGAAAAGACCGTCAGAATCTGTACTACCGATCAAAACGCCAAAGAAGAAAAAGACTGAAAGTAAGTTCCTTGTTTTATCATGTTTCTACGCCAGGTCGGTGACTCTTACCGTGTACACTTACACGGTAAATACGCGAGGGACACTGAAAGTTTGTAGAATCTCAAAAATGAAATTAGATATAAAGATGGAATTTGTTTTATTGCTTTTCGAAGTATTCTCCGCGACAATCGATACACTTTTTCATGCGATGAAACAATTGTGTGAAGCATTCAGCCCATCCTTCTTTAGGCACTTCTTCAACAGCCGCTTGGAAGGTCGTTACTGCCTCTTTTGCATTCATAAAACGTATTCCTCTGAGTTCATCCTTAATATTAGGGAATAAATAAAAATCACAGGGTGCAAGGTCGGGACTGTATGGCGGATGACCCATTAACGCCACATTTACAATACTCAAAAATTGCTTCGTTTGTCTGGAGGAGTGAGCTGGGTCATTGTCGTGATGGAGAATCATTCTGCGTTGGGAGCGTCGATCTTTAACTTTTTCCAAACCATAAGGCAAGCAGCTGTTCACATACCAGTCCGCAGTTACTGTTCTTTTATTTTCTAAAGTTATAGTAGCAAAATGACCCTATCTGCCAAAGAAGGAGGCAATCATCTTCTTTTCAGCACTCTGTCCTTTCTTCACTTTCGTAGGCAACTCTTCGAAAGGAAAGACCCACTGCGCAGATTGCCTCTTAGTTTCAGGATCATAACAGTAGATCCAGCTTTCATCACCTATTACTATATCAAAAACAGCATTTGATTGACCATTGTCGAATTTTTCAAGCATTTGGAGACACCATTCCACGCGGCAGTGTTTTCGAGCTTCGCTCAAATTGTGAGGAATCCATCTACCACAAAGCATCCTTATCGGCGTGTGATCATATAAAATAGTTTGAATTTAACGCATACCAATACCTAATGATGACCGCATCTGATGATTTGTCGTTCGCTTGTCTGTTTCAATCATGAGCCCACACAGTTTTGGTGTTTCCCTACGTCATCGCCGTTTTCTAACATAGTCTTGAGGTGGGCACGACCACGTTTAAATTCACTGAACCAGTTAAAAGCAATGGCATTGGCTGGGGCTTCATCATTAAATAACTTAAGTCTTTCATAACCTTGTTTCTGGTTTAGACCGCAACGAAAGTCATAAAAAATCATTGAACGAAAATATTCTCCTGTTAAATTCATTATTTCTCAAACACTTAATTTTTGAAATTGCCGCCAGAAATTAAAAACAAACGACATCTTTGAAAATTTAATGGCGTTTGACAAGCACAGAATTCTATTTACAAAATTAGAATTTGTTTTTTTCTAGCGTATTGTACAGTAGCCAGTTCTAAGAACTTTTAGTTTGACCTATCGTATGCGCTCATATATAGTAAGTAAGCTCTCTAGGGCTGATAGGCTAGAGTCTAGTGTTCATCTATGCATTAGTGTTGTACTTATGTTATCGAAATTTTAAATAGTGAATTATACTTCTGTCGACAACATCTTCCATACTCATGTTTTATAGCTATATCCTCTCATACAATTGTTTGCTTGTTATTATGAAAATGCAATTCAATTAACTATATCAGCTAAAAATATTATTTAACGATATTTAATGATTATTTAAAGAATTTGATTTTTTTATATCGATTTCGTTCACTGTCTTGAGAACACTAATACTGTAGCAGTTTTTACCTAAAGTCGACGAGAAGGTATAACAACATAGAGGAGTTAAAACCACGAAATATATTTACTTATTTTTATTGGATCCCGAAAATAGTCGTACTACTTAGTACACATGAAATTACTCACATTGTTGGAATGTCTAGCAATTACAGCGGCCCTCGTGCAAAAAAAAATGCAAATAATGTGGTGGCCTCGAATTCGGTTGAAAATTAGTATCAGAAGATTTTGGGGCATTCTGATTCTAAAAAAACTAGGGACGACCTCCTCAGTAAGAAAGGATGGAGTTCAACCTTGTTATGTTTCAAAATTGAACCCCGTCCTACCTTACCATCTTGTAATCTAGTTTAGTAATCCCGAGCGAGACAATGGACTCGCTAAGATATCGCTAACTCAATAACAACCAACAAGGCAAAGGTAAAGATAAACATTAGGGTGCTTGAAAAATGTTGAAAAAAAAATTTTCTCTTTTTTTTTTTTATGGGGCGGGCTTTTCATACGTCTAAAAACTTACACAGTATTTTTTTCAGATTTTTTGATGGGGTTTTAGGGGTCGCTACCAGCTATGAAAATGTAGTTTTATTAAAAAATACAAGAAGTTAGGAATTTCACTGTAAGTATTTATTTTAACCATTTTTGACAAAAGTGTAATTGGACACACGATTAAAGTTTGAAACATTTAAAAATAAACGTAATTAAAAATAAAAATAAAATCATTCAAGATGACATCAAAGTGGACTTTTTTGAGTCAGGAAATTTTCGTCGATAATCTTTAACCGTCAAGAGTAAATATTGGTTCTGCTCCTCATTGGTGTTGTGAAGAGGATTGTACGTTTCCACGAGCGCTCCTCCTCTCTGCTATGTCATTAACAACTTTCATAGAATATACAAAAGTCTTACATTTTTTATAATCATCATCATCCTTCCTGGTTTTGACATCTTTCTTCAAAAAATCACAAGAAACAGCGATTGTATTGAAAAAGGTCAGTGTATGATATGTTACAAAATCTTCTAAGTTTTTAACGAGAATGAGATCATTGTCAAGGGTCGCTCGCTTTGGACAATCTTCCAAACCTAGTATTTCAAGGGCAGTGACCATCGTCTGTTTAGTTTCCAAGGAGACTTCATCATTGAAAAATGCAAAAGTAACAAGCTCTTCAGACAGATACCCAATTATGTCCCATTATTTTTTCGAAGTAGCTTTTGTAAGTGAATGATTTATCTCTTCGTATGCCACCAAGTCCTTCAAAAGCTGTAAATCATTCTTTGGTGCAGACCATACGCAAGGAGCTAGAAACCAGTACTTTTCGTAAATCCCAATAGTAAAAATACAAACATCTTTAAGGCCTTTTAATTCTTTCTTTGTCAATTTTAGCTGTTCTCTAAATAAATACATCTTTAAAGTATATATTGCTTTAGCCATCCATCTTGCTCTGTGTAGTCCAGCAGGTGCTCTAAAGGATACATCCTTATCAGGTGTTCCTCCCAAAAATATAATAATGAGGTTCAGTAACTTTGTAATCTTCCCGCGGTTGAAACTGCTTTAACTGATGTGTAGCAAAAGAAATCATTGTTGTGGTTGTTTAATTGTTCAACTTGTTTAATTTGAGGCCAACATTTTTGAAATCTTTTAAAGATCTGTATTTCGCAGCCGACTTGAAACACCAACTGCTAAAACTACAGCTCCTTCAAGCACAATCTCCAAAATGTGCTGTCTCCATGGAAGCCATAATAATTTTTTCTTCAACATCTGCTCTAATAAGGTATAAGCTCCATTAATTTGACCTGTTTTTGATGCAGTGGTATCAAAACTCATAGATTTAATTTTATCCCACAAGACCCATAATAATAATGTTTCAAAAACAGCTGAGGCCATTGCCTGCCCTGGTCCATTTTATAGTTTTGGAACACTCAAAAGCTGATCTATTCCCTGGCATGATGGGTAAACGATCCACAACCTCATGTCCCGTTGTATCTTCTAGCATTTTATCACCCCCGTGAATAATAAGAGGGACTTTTGGTTTTAACTCGCTTTTTAAAGACTGCAATTTCTTGTCGTCGCTGCATTCGTTGACGCCGAATAGACGAAGAACTAATGTTGCAATTCGCAACATCACAACCTGCACTCCTGAGAGTAGATGTCAACACAACAGCCGCTTTTCGATCGCTTAGCTTAGCAACATCAAAATTTAGGTACAGCCAAATGGTCATCGATTATTCGTTACCTGCCTTGTTTTCATTGTGATGTCGATGTAGATACTCTTGGCAATGGAGAACCCGGCAAGTTGACCGGAAAATCCAACAACGTGAGTAATTTCATGTGTACTAAGTAGCAGAACTATTTCCGGGATCACGGGATTCGATAAAAAGAAATAAATATTTTTCGTGGTTTTAAACACTGTTATAATATCTTCTCGCCAGCTTTAGGTAAATTAGCCCTACGTATTCGATCACTGCTTATTACTTTACTTTTCAATAAACTTTACGTCATCTGGCGTCAATTAGCAGTATTTTTTCAGTTTTTATTAGTGATAAACAATGTGAATTCTATTAAATTTCACCCGTTGATAAAATAATAAATTATACACGAACATACACTAAAAGAACTTCTTACTAAAAGATTTGTACAATAGGCAAAATAATTAATGTGGCTTGTACAGTCAGTATCAGTAATATGTATCCATACTGGCATACCCCTTAATAGACAAAAGCAGTGTTTAGTGCAAAATTATTCATAGACGGGCGTCCATTTCGAAATTTATTATGTCTGACAGAACCATTTGGAACTATTTTTACCAAATTCACCAAATATTAATTAATTGATTTAATTCATACTCTTTCTTTTCTTAATATTTTTAAGGACGAGTAGAATAAATCGAATTTGTAACCTGTATCGAAATTCAAGCCACTGGTACTCAAAAGTGGCACTCAAAATGATGTCTATCATTTCCAATGTTTTCCGAGGTCAAATGATTTTTAAATCCTAAAAGGCGGCTGCCTCTCAATACTAAGATTTTGTGAAAGTGTTATTGTCAATGTATTCGAGTTCATGTAATTGGAATTTAAAGTCACTATGAATTCAAGATGGCGGCCGTTAAAATTTTCCGTTACCGTCCGGCCGCTGAGACAATACGTTCCTGACGTCTGTCAGTTGGTCATAACTAGTGATGGGCATTAAGTAACACTATTATTTACTTTTTTCAACCGACCCAAGAAAAGAGTAACATAAGTTTCAATACTTGTTTGTCTGGCGTCTAATTTCTGAATGTATGTAACTAGCGCAAAGAAAATAAAAATGCGATAGTAATATACATTCGGAAATATTTAATATAAAATACAACAATAAAAGTATTTTGAAAAATAGTTACCACTGGATTCAAACAAATTTAATCAGACTCCGATTGGCTTGAGGAGGTGCTGTCTTCGTGATCATCTTCGCCTATATGTATAATTATATTATTATCAATCATAGTATCAATTCTGATATCTCGGTCAAAGTTTGGAAAATAATATTTTTCGTTTTTTCGACGACCTTCGCCCAGTCATCTCTTGTGACTTTTCATATGCTTCTTTTAATAGGGTCATCATCTTTTTTGTGCCGAATGGCGGAGAATTATTGTGGCGGGCTGCGTAACCTTTGATTTGAGCCCAGATTAACTCAATCGCATTATACTGGCAATGATATGGAGGAATTCTAAGAACGCGATGACCGTATTCCAGTGCCAGTTCATCTATTTCATAACGCACATTTGCCGGCTTATTGTCTTTAACTAATTTGATCAGTTCTGCTTTTAACATCTGCATATTTGCGTCAATGCCGTTTCTTTGTAGCCAAGCCACCAATTCTTCTTTTCTATTGGCTTGGGTAGGTGCTGTTTGTATTTACACCGAATGATAAGGGGCATTATCCATAAATATTACAGAAGGCTCTGGCAGGCCGGGCAACAGCACATTCTGGAACCACTCTTTGAATGTTCATTTCTTCATTTCTTCGTGGTAGTCAGTAGTGGTTTTTGATTCAAATGCCAGTAAGCCGTTCTCCACAAAACCGTATTTTGCAGAACCGGCGTAGCATATTATCAGTCGGGCCCCTTTACCCATTGGTACTTTCGACGTCGACGCTTGTGTATCATCTGTCCAAGAACCAGAAAGCGTGTGATTGGCGTTCAGCCATATCTCATCAATGAAAACGACATTATCCCAGCTATCGATTTTTTTCGCTGCCCTTAAAAAAAGATATTCTTTTTAAAATTATATCATATCGTTCTAAAATAACTTTTCTTTTGTCTGTTTTTTTATATTGAAAACCAATATCTTTTACAATTTTGGATAAAGCAGTTTTACCTCCCTTAAACAAATCAGCTGCTCTCAAAGATGCCAAAAGCGTTGTCCTGTTAAGGTATTCATTCCTCGAATAGTAACCATATATATGATTCCTTATTGCATCGGCGTCAAAGGTATCAATATCTGTCACAGGTTTAGTTCTGCGTTTCTTCTTCGGTGTTCGTAAAATATTTTCTTGCGTGCCAGATGGGCCGAACTTTTCTTTATTAATATTTGTTATCGTTCGTTTGCTAACTCCAAGCGCCTGAGAGACGCGCTCTTGTACCCGTTCTACAGGTATCAAGGGTCCACCATTTTGCCTTTCACGCTCAAAGTAATCCTGTAGCTTGATGATTAGCTCACGCTTTTCACTTTTCAATTGTCCACGTTTCGGCATAATAATGCACCAAAAGTACAACATAACACAATGCGAAACACAATCGAAGTCCAATTTAGCGCCGAGGTCAGTATAACAAGCAGGAATAGTCAATTAAATGAAAGCCGGGTCACAAGAAAAATCAGAACTAGAAACACTGGAGAACGTAATCTGCGCACGAAATGAAAACAGACGACTGTTTTAGCGTCACTAAATGGCGGCCCATTACGCCATTTGGGGTTGCTATTTATTACCAGAAATATAAAAGTAGCTACTCATATTACGATACTTGCCTTCGCGCGTTCGGTTTGGGCGCAGCTTTATAATATTATTAACTTTATTAGTACATTCTATTATTATCAAATTATTAGAAAGAAAATCGTATTATTTTATAGTATAACGACAGATAACGTTACAATTGCCTAGTATTTTTGGCACATCACTACAAAAATAAACAGTTGACATAGCCTTGTAACAGCGCAGTATGGATTTAAAAAATATTGTTTTCTTATTTATTTAACATTACATTTAGCGCAAAATTATAACATTTATTGTAAGTTGACATAATGATATAGTTTTAATGATATTATTCGTTAGTAGAGCAAATAAACGATAATAATATTTCTATCGTAAATTCTTCGCCACTTCAAAGTTACATCGTCCATTCTCTCACGAGCTGTCAGCAACGCATTGTCTCAGCGGCCGGACTGTAGTTCCCGAATCCAAGGTAATGGTTGAAATTTAAAAAATCAAAATGAGTATCATTTAAAAAAAATCAAGGTCGAGTATTTCAAATTTAAAACGTTGAAATTTTGTTGCGGGTGTCATTTACTTTCGAATACAAATTCAGAGAAATTCAAATTTTAAGCCAGCTTTCGAATTCATTTAATAATTCTATCTAAGATAGTGACTGTCAAAACTAAAAAATGGTTTTTGGTATCACATTCAATGATTTTAATTTCCAGAACAAATTATGCAATTTTTAAGCCCGTTTTTAAATCCTAAATTACGGATGCCACTGAAAACTGAGATTTCGTGATGAAATTTTGTTCAAAAGCTAATTTTATCAGGCCATCATGAGGATCAAAACAAGAAATTCTTCCTTAACTTTGAAAAGTTATTATCCTTAACTTCCTTAACTCCTCATTTAACTTTTTAAATACCGTTATAAAAAGAAATAAATACAAAACATAGTCGTTATAAATTCAGAAATATAGCTTCTTTTAAATCAGATATATATGAACATTTCTGATATATATTCTGTTAAAAATATTCTGATATATATGAACTTCTGAATAACAAATATTGAAAATTATTACGGCTACTGAAGCAAAAAGTTTTGTTTGCTTTCAACCGAAAGGGAATATTATCGAGGCAAACATTAGGTATTTATATTGAAATAATTACTAAGCCATATTATATACGTGTCCGACACACACCCCCGGCCGTTTTTATCGATGATGAAGATCAACAACACAACATTTAATTCTTAGTTCTTCTACTCAACAATTGATGTCTCTGTTTTTAATTTACTCTATTTACGCTCTTATCAATCGATTCCAATTATCAATTGTACTTGTTCACTTTCACGTTTTGACTCCCCCCCCCCCCCTTTCTAAAAACCCCGCCTCCCCGCCCCCCTCCTCACCTGCTTCCTAAAAACTGCCAATCTTATTTCTTCGGCAAAAACGTAAGATGTGCTGTCATCTATGACTTCTCGCCGACTCGCGATCCCGCGGTACCCTCCCAAAGTAACGCCGTAAGCCGAGATCCATTCCTTACGCCGGTCTACCGCGAGGGAGCCCTTAGGCTTGTTGCTGCACACACTTTTTGCTCCTGGCTAAGCGCCTTCTGCGCTCGCTCTAATACATGCATGTCCGGTGACTTTTGAAAGGCCATTAGAGCCAAGAACAAGCCATTAGAACAAGAATTCAGCCATTCCGAAAAATTCACGTACAGAGTAGCAAGGGCCTTACAATGTGCATCTAGGACATATAAAAAGACACTGTTTTATAAACGTTCGAAAAATAATTACTGCGAGGAGAAGCTGTTCGAAGTACCTTGTCCTCTTTCACAGGTCGATTAAAGAAATAAACTGTCAATTTTTACTACTTTTGTTACTACTACTATTCTTTATACTTTGTTCTGTCCTTTTCGTTTATGGTCAATGTTTGGCGCATTGGAAGCTTTGAATGATCGCCGTTTTAATCTTTCCGTTGGGTTGAATTATCGCTTGCAGGCTATTTTGATCTGTGTAGTTATCAAAAACATGCTAGTTGTACGAGTGTCACGTTCGCGGCCGGCGTAGGATTCTAGCGTATAATTTGGTTCCCTATGATTTCTTTTTCTAAGCTTAAGTTAGATTTGAAACTAAATGTGGGTGGTTTCTATAACCCAGCCCTTTTATCGTTCACTGCTGGACATACGGGCCTGCTCATGCACATTGTCTTGTGTATGAGAGGTGTATGGCTTTGAAACGGCACTGGCCAAGCGGGTTGGCGAGACCACTCTTTTAGCAGTGGTGAGTTCCTCAGGGCTTGTGGTAGCGACTTTCATATCCTTTAGTCGCCTTTCACGACAGTCCCGGGAAAAGAAGTTGTATTCTAAAGCCATACGACAGCACACATCCACGTTTGTGGCTTCAAAAAATATACAAATTTTACGTTTTTTTTTTCAGATGAAATGACTTTAAAGGACTTCGACATCGACGATCTAAGTGACTTGGACGACATTATAGAATTGGAATAAAAGCAATAAGTACTTTTAACCAGTCAAGTTGGTATGTTATCTCGGTACCATAGATAAAAACCTATAGGTAGAATAAGTACAGCGGCCGTAGTGTTAAGTTTTTCTTTAGTAAACTTTATCACGATTGCGTCAAAGGTTTTTTTGTATTAGGGAATGAAGCAGTGCCTCAAGTGGACATGTTCAGAAACTTAAAATGTTGTACGCAAATGCGATACTAGAGTTTGCAAACGAGAATTAACAGTAGGGTCTCAGTACTGTTATGGTAAAAGTATTGTAATTATATGGTATACACCAGGGGTGGCCAACAAGTCGATCGCGACCGACCGGTCGATCGCCAAAGGAAATTAAAATTTTTGACCGGTATCAAAATTTTCGTTAATATTGTCAATATTATCGAATTATACTCCTGATTTTGTTAATTTGACAGAAGAAACGAAACACAAATGCACAACACAAACTTCTCATTCTTTTTTGTTACCTATTGATATTAATTTTACCTATTAATAAATAATTTAAAAAACTATCTCATTATTGTTTTCATCGTGCCACTAAAGCACAATTAAGTCGATCGCTAGACGTCAGATTTTTTTTAAGTAGAACACTGTTCTAAACAAGTTGGCCACCCCTGGTATACACTATACATAGTTATAGGAGATATACTGGCAATCTTTACATACTGAATTTATAACGATAAATAATGTACTTATGTTCTACAAAGTTTTATATACTACAAGGCGGTATAAGATGTTCCTAAAGACTGAAACTTTGAATTCCGCTCATCAACCACGAGTTTTTTTAAAGAATTTGATTTTTCCGCTTTGTATTTGGATAATATGTTATGAAAATTAATAATAACAAAAAATAATTATTTTTTTACATTAAACGTACCATATGCATAGAATTTTCACGTCAATTCAGATTTATGATTGGAATCAATGGTTTCAGTTTCGGGATTACGTCTGAAACAAGCTGTAATTCGCCTTAAAGATAAAACATTATCTCAAATGTACATTATCGTATTTTCTCTTAATCTCGTTTTTTTTAAATGGGCGCAAATCATAATGTTTAAAACAACCTATATTTGAACAAGTGGCGTAAATAATTGTAAATTACTAAGAATATCATCACCAAGTCGACGATATCTTTATTGTTACAAGAGAACCTAAACCTGCTCATTCAGGTCGCTGCCCGTTCAGTGTTTGTTTTTCGCTGCTTATTTATTTCTCGTTTATTGTTTTACGTCAAAAATTCAGAGTCGAAAGGTGCATGTATATTTCCAATAATCCTGTACAGTAGCAGTATAGTTTCACAAATAAAACGTGGCGCAATAAAAGGCCAGCAATTTTAAAATATCTTAGGATGTTAATACTTAAGAAAAACAAACTTGCTATTTTATATTTACCGTTGTAATCTATTACGAAATTAAAATTAAATACATTTTTTTCGCCCTTAAAACTTTTTATATCTATTTTCTAAAATTAGTAAGTTTTTTTAAATTATTTCGTAGTTTGTACCACAATGTTAACAGAAATACGTGTATCAAAATGTTTGTTACATTATAAATTTAACTATTCAGAGATATAATGTTACCATGTCATGAATTTCGATTCTACCATTGCGTCACATTTTATTTGCCTAGCTGTCAGTGTTTTAATGGTCGTCGATGTTTTCGGTGATTGCAACATATGGTATAAGCGGAAATATTCCCAAAAGTATATTAAAAAAACTAATCTATTGGATCCCCCTAGATTTAGGGCGACATCAATAATATGACAATTTATATTTTTTTTGTTGTTTTTGAAGCTGGCGCCTTCCAGTATTACCGATGATGCGACAGCGCGACGCGTTAGTTTCGGTTCTGTCCTCGCGTCATACTTTAGTAGGATCCATAAAGATTGTTTCGTATGATTCCACTACTGAATCCTACTTTATTTACTTTAAGTACAGTCACTTAATTTTAATTTATATCTAAATATAAGATTTATTGTTTTTCTATATACTGACACATTGAAATTTTTAAACTACATATATTTCTGTAGTCAGTAGCGATTTTCTTCAAAATACAGAATTAGAAAACCTTAAAGTCGGAAAATTTATATTTACCAGATATAATAGTAATTGATAAAAATACTTTACTATGCATAATTTTGAAAACGTTTGTCATTTTTCGCAGGAAAAGTTGTAGCTGCTATGTACATATACCTTTAAAGCTGAACGTATAACTATTCGAATGTGATTTTTAGTTTTATTGGTTATAATGAGTAATAGTTATAAACCTGGAATTTGTGGCTCTGGGCTGAGAAATCTCATACTGGTAAAACCTTATCTATAGTATATTATGATCGATTAATATAAGTAGCTGTACTAAAGCTGCTGTCTTAATACCTATTTGTGTTGCCGGTTTGGACTGAATTGACTGGATAGTAAAACTAAAAACACCTAACCCCCTTACTCATAAACGTCATATTTAATCATTGCTTGAAATTGTTTGTCACTTTCTACCCTGTTTGAAGTACTAATTGTTAGAAAAGGATAGGAGATTTTAAGCAATTGTGAATTTTAAATAGCACTTATGAGTAAGGCGGTAAAACGCTGGACATGAACTAAAAAACACTATAATAAAACAAGCGTTCGACCGATTACAAATCCATTTGCAGCTCGCTATCCACTTATGCAATAAACACTTGCGTGACGCCAGTCTCGAACACAATGTTGCAAACAAATATTATCTGTTCCAGTTCAGAATACCAAATATAATATGCCTTAGTTGCCTTAAGTAAATCGTTTGCTAACTGTAAAAAAAAACAATGTTAATTGTTTGGAACGCTTGTTTGTCCCAGTGTTTACACGTATTTTTCCGCGCGAAAACAGCAATCTCGCTGGAAAAACATGTACATTGATACAGTAATTAGAGATATCGTGAATGCTCTCGGATTCTGTACCACACGCGTACGTGTCGTGCAATAGTGCACTGGGCTAATATAAACATATTGATTGTTGTTGAGCTTTGATGCTCAAAACTCGTTCATAATATGCTAAATATAAACACTACCAGAGGTTATGTTTTTTATTATTTAAAAGGAGATAATATAGTGATAAAAACGTGTGGTTTTTAAAGGGAGAAAGAGATAGATAGAGATACTATTCACAGTTGATTGTTAATTACTGAAATTTATTAATGATAAAACTGGATGGTACATGATAAGAAATAGAAGTGTATGTATTTTCGAGTATCGATAGAGTAGTTTATTCACATTTAAAATTAAAGATTAAGTTGATAAAAATATTCGATTTTAAATTATTCGATAAAAGAATTGTTTTTTATATATAAAATTTTCCTCATATTACGCCAAGGTTGAATGTTAAAACTGTAATGGCAGCGTTATATTATGTTATTATTGATTTTATTTAGTTGCGTCTCAGAAATGTGAAGTATTTTTACTACCCCTAAGGTTTACGTCGTAAATGTTTACGTTTGTACGATAACATTATTATAAGCTTAAATAAACGTAATACTACATTGTTTTTGTTTAAAGTTGGAGGCGTTACAAGCTATTTTCGAGGGTAGGCGATGATTGAGTGACATCGTTGCCGATTATCGCGGCGATATCGGCACGTCGCGTCAAAATGCTACTATGTTATCACAATTGCCGTGTCGCTCGCTCATCGCCTACCCTCGAAGACTGCTTGTATGATACGGCTCTTTTTCCCCCGTCTCTTTTATGGTGCAGTTCACCGCGGATAACCAGCCGCTGTATGTAAGAGTACTAGACTGATTATGAATATTCCATTCACAAACGTTCCCCACAGCGTCCAGGAAATGTAGATATTATAAAAACCTTGTAATGATATTAACAAAAGCATAAAAAAAACAAAAGGCGGCAAAGGAGCAGACAGTTCACCCGATGAATATCACAGTCACTAGCACATCGGGGGATAGGGTACAGTGGCAAATGCAGGTATTTTGCGGTAGTCTTGTGAGAGAGGGATAACGTGGCCAGTCGAGTGCGCACAGCGGCTGTGCCTCACAAACAATTTTAAGATAATGACATTTGGTTAATATTAACGAAATTAAACAATCTTTTTTATTAATGCATACGTATATTTACAGTACACGTACAACAAAATATATTAAACATGTAATAATAAACATTAAAGCTTCTATGAAATATATACTTAGAACTTGTTTTACAAGTCTCTGATGAACTGTATCTAGAATATAGATAAATCCTAACACAGTAAAGTATTCAATTGAGCGTTCGCACAAATACAAACACTTTTGGGCTCATTATCAACCTATTAAATAAGTGGTTAGATAACGTCAACCGCAAATATAACGTTGAGAACAAACATATTCTTTCAGTTAAGACCAACGAAAACGAATTTTAAAATTACTCGTTCACGAACGCAAGAAAAGGTTGTAATCGTGCGAACGCTCGTTGGTCAATGCTTTAGGTACCTCTGCATATCTTTATGAAACGCAACTCATCTTACGGGTCAATGCACACTTTAGCAGGCGCGAAGGGCACTTTAGAACCAACTTCGAAGTAGCTGCCCTATAAATGTAAATTGACCCTTAGAGAGTAGTAAAAGCGGACTTGAAGTTATAATGTAGACACTAAACCAATTAAACTGACTGACCAGTCAATGTTATCACTTATCTTATAAAACCAACGACTGTACTCGTTACTATTAATACTGAATAAGCAATTTTAGTCAATTGTAGGATCAATTTTGCTTTAAAAATTAACCAGTTCATTCCCAAAATGTCACTGATGTCAGTTGTCCGCACTAACATCCGCGGGGACAACGATACGAAACCTATAATGGTATAATAATAATCGTTGAGGTTGTTGAACCAAGTCGTAAAAATGTTTTGTATGAATTACATTAAGTAGATACTCATGAGTACATAATATGTATAAATGTTGTATTTCTGTAATACGTATACAACGTGTCACCGACATAATGCAAAGCCCGAAACACGTCTTCTAATTTAAAATATACAAACTTGTATCTAAAGGTTTGTTCTATCATACAATGTGTCATTGAAACAACGCAAAATTTGAAACATGCTAACCAATTTCATATATATAAAACTGTTCTACCAACAAATAAAATGATTTAAAGGACTAAAGCGAAAGTTACAAAACATGTAAGACTTTGTTGTCCTGTCTAAAACGTTCGTAGATCCTAGTGTTCAGCTTTTGCGTTATTTCAATGACACATTGTATAAAACGTTCGTAGCGCTCATTACTCGGTACAGGGATTACGACCGGACGCCGGCGCGCGGCGATGCGGCGCGGGCGACGCGCGTACAATGCGTACAACGCACAGTTGCGTAGAATAAAAGATTTATGTCATACCATATACCATCAGTCTGTCTCTCCACTGCTGGATATAGGCCTCTCCCAAGGACCACCACCACAAACGGTCTCCGGCTCTTCAAATCCACTTTGCGACAAGCGACTTTCTTGAAGTCGTCAGTTCATCTGGCCGGGTGGCGTCTCACGCTACGTTACGCTAGACTAAATGATATACTAGAAATAAAAAGATGAAACTTATTGTAAGTATGGATTCGACTCTCCATTCTGAAGAACTTGTTTTCAGCTTCTTACTTCAGTGACATGTTGTATATGATTATAGAGTTGCATGAATACAGGCGTCAGTCGTTATCGGAACTTAAATGCTACAAAATAATGCATAATTATTCAATACGTATCAAATTTATTTTTATTCGCATTATTTTAATAAAACATTCCCTTAGAATTTACAAGAGTCAATTACACTAATTACAATAGTAATCTATAATTTTAGTTCAATTTTATTTATATATTTATACACGAATCACTTTCAGACATAGATTTTTGGTTTAAATATAATATTATATAAAAATAATTACATAATACACTGCATGCCTATTTAGAAGGTCGACACAAAATACGTGTTTATATTTAATTTATAAAGAAAAGTTTTTAGAGCGAAGAAAAAATAACAATGTACTCTGTTTAGAATTAGAAATTAGTTTTTCTTGGCCGTTTTGAAAACATTCCTAATTTAGTTGGAAAAAAATAAAACATTTTATTTACATATATACATTTTATGTATTTATAAAATAAATCTCTTTAATTTTCTTAAAACTAATGATTTTTAAGACATTTTTGGTCATGAAATAATAATAATTAACAATTCAATCTCGATATTTATCCAAATAACTTCTATCCGCGGCTTTGTTCGTGTGGACTAAGCAGCTGTAAAAGATTTTTAACACCTGTAAAAGCACCGACATGATGGATGGATGGAAATTCATCAAGTAGTTTTTAAGTAGTTCCTATTAAGTCATTTGTTATTTTCCTCTATAACTCAACATTCTTGTGTCATATGGAGATGACACATGTACCGGATTTCCTTTTGGTTACTTAGCTATACATTAGTGAAAACTCGATGAAAATAAAAAAAAAATACTGTTTTGAGATCTGTAGCTTACAAAGAGACCTCCAATTTTATTGAAACGTATTTTATTTTATTCTGCAAGTAAGTAATTCGTAGTTTGAATATATTTTTATGTACAGGTATGCATATTTTAATAACAAATCCATTCAATTTCAGTCCTTATTACTAGCTCAGTAAGGTACTTAGACTATACATTGGCATACTGCTGTCTGTACTTAACAATTTTAGTCCCCGCAACAACTTATTAAAGATCTGTACCGGCTTTCTCTAAAATATTCAGTAAATGTGAAGATTACTTCTTTATAGCACTGGTCAAGCGTTCGAACAATTACAACCACCTTGCAGCTCATTGTCGCAACCGAAAACACAACGTTGTTAAACAAATCTGTTCTTCCAGTTAAAACGAATATTAAAATCACCATAGCTTTTTTGTGGAAGCGAACGCGAATCGCACGTACAAACAACGTTGTACCACAAACCTTTTGATTGAGTTAGAGCAGGGATACTCAAACTTATTCTGTCGGCGACCTAGAGGAAAAATTTGGGCAACAAGCGATTGACTAGGGCGGGCAGGAATACAGACAACTTTTATTAATAGACCACTAAGTAACAATAGAAGCTAAGTAGGTTCAAAATCACCAATCCGGTGAAATAGTAAATAAAATTTTGTGGTGTGAATAGTAATAGACAGATAAATAATTATATCGGTGGCGTTCGCTGTGTCGCGCCGGACCAACATGGAAGGCGGGAATTTCTTTTAATGAATGTAGTCTACATTGTAGCTACTTCCACGATCGACCGTAAAAGCTCTAGCGATGGACCAGTCCCCCTAAAGCAGCCCTAAGTTAGAACAATAGATATGAACATAAAGTTACCGTAAATGTAATCATATGAACTTTCGGTCGGGCAATGATGTACCTAAATATGTATGTGTTGTCACCGTGAGTTGACTCTAATGAGCCGCGACTTGTACCGTTTGAGCACCCCTGCGTTAGAGCAATAAATATGAACGCTAAAAATAAGCATATTAATTTTTTAAACAAACTTTCGGTCGAGCATTGATGTACTCGATGTATGTGTGTGTATATGTCTATAATGACCATTATAATTATTTTACAATCGCAAATAAATGTAATCATACGAGCTTTCGGTCGGGCATCGATGCATGTATGTGCGTGTTCTCACCGCGAGTTGACCCTGGCGAGGCGCGACTTGTCGAAGCTGCAGATGGCGCCGAGTAGCGCGGAGCGTGCGTCGCCGCCGTTCGGAGTGGTGGCCGCGGGGGTCGCGGAATTCGTGCCGCTTGTGTCTACCGCTTTAAATACAACATGATATTTGTATCCATTTATTACAACAAATGTATTATAATTTACATTTTATTTATACCAATGACAGATAGAGATAATGTTATGAATCCCTGACTCCTGAACTACGGTAGACGTGTATTCTGTCATACTTAGAAAAAAGACACAAGTGCGTTTTGATGACATTCGAAAAAAAAGTAATTTATTCATTAATTTTTAAATCAAGTTAGAAACTTGGTTTTGGATAAAACAAAGAATAACCTTTATTTATTTTTTTAATTTTCTAATATAATGTTACTTGTGCTTTCGTTAAGAATATTACTAATCCCATTTCTTTTCAGAACGGCAGTATTAAAAAGCAAAGTTTCAAATGTCGTTCAAACATAGTCGAAATTAAGCAAGGCTTAAATACATTGAAAGAAAGTGGCAGGTGAGTAGACAGTCCACCTGGCGATACTAGTCAAGATGTTGCCCGCTCGTGTCACCAGCTATCACGTCTGACAGCTGATCAACAACGGATTCAAAAAGTGACAAGTATTAAAATATCCTTTAATACTAAAACAAAGCTCACTTTAATATTTCTAGTTATCGAGTTATTGGTCACTGTTACATGTTATTTCACGTTTTTTACCATAATTTTCATAAAGTGTTCTACAATCATGTATGATAGTCGTATTAAATTAGGTTGAGTACTATTAATGTGAAAGATATATATAAATGAGAAAATATTGCACTATTATGCTAAGATTATGTTTCTCTTCCCACTGAAACGCATATCTACCGAATACCATACCATCAGCGTGCATCTCTCCACTGGTGGACACGGGCCTCCTCGTGCACATTGTCTCGTGCCTTACAACGTGACATTGGCCAAGCGGGTTGGCAAGTACACTCTTCTATAAGTGCTGTAGTTCCTCAGGGAGGGATACGTCAGTCACCTCCTACGCCTCCCGCGGGAGGAGATGGGGTGGTGCTATTTTAAAACTGGCCGACACTATAGTTACCATAGTTAGGCCGTCGACAGATTACCGATTTGACACATATCAGATTAATGTAACTAGTGATGTGACTAGACAATCGTAGCAGTAGCATTAAATACTTTTATTAACAGATAATAATGATAATACTTTTGCCATTGTGGTAAAATGTTTTCTTGAGTATTATACACCATTTAATCAGTTATAGCTTTATCAGTTATAACACATATTATAGCCACTGTGGTTATAATATGTGTTATTGAGTATTTTACACTATTCTGAATCAGAAGCACATGAACTACTGCTATCGTCGTCGCTATCAATTACTTAAATAATTATTTCATTGTCAATTATGGAATCAACCCTAATATCGCGGTCATAGTCATCCAAAATTATTTTTCTTGATTTTCAACTACTTTCGCCGCGTCGTCTTTTGTGACCTCACAAGCTTCTTTTAGCAGGGTCAACATTTTATCTGTGCTGAATGGCGGAGCCGTATTATGGCAAGCTGCGTAATCTGTAACCATTGCTATATTGAATAGAATACCATTTTTTTATTTGACATCAACACACAAGATATTTATTATATAACACTGTGTTTAAAGTGATATGGGCATATTAACTCGATGGAATTGTACTGAAAATGGTACGGTGGAGGTCGGAAAACGCGATGTCCGTGTGCTAGATACTCTATATACAGCCAGTTCGTCTATGTATCGCACTTTTGTAGCCTTGTTCTCTTTCACTAGTTTTATCAGGTCTGTTTTCAGTATCTGGACATTGGTTTCATTGCCGTTTTTTTTAAGCCAGGCAACCAGTTTTGCTTTTTTACTGGCGTTGTAATTGTAATGTTTTGCAGACACAAAATGGTGGCGTCAGTGCAGGTTGGGGTGACGATGGTTAGGCTAATGATACCATTTTTTACCGATAATTTTAAAAAAAATGATTTACTGATCGTTATACAATTTTTTAAAATCTTAATTATCTTAATCGTAAATTGAAACCTACTGGTTCTGTCACAACTTAATATTAGACTTAATCAAATCACACAAAAGTAATCGAATTAGTAACTTCTAACATTTTACTCAGACTACGTTATAAATATCCAGGTATTGGTATTCAGTATTTTTAACTACATCACTATCTTTAAAAAACAAAATTGACATACGATGTAATATTGTAACAGCGCGTCACGGATTGAAAAAATGATAGTTTTCTTAGTTATTAAAGAATATTTAGGGTTCCAAACAATTGCGTTTAGTGTAAAATTGCTTAAATCTGTCATTTTCGCTTGAAATTTGTTTTGAGAGCGCGGATAACGATGAAAATAGTTTTGTCGCAATTTGTACGCCACATCAAAGTTATCTCAACCAATAGTTCATGAACTGTCAAATCGGTAATCTTTCGACGGCGTAACTTTAATCCTTCACACATGTTTAAGGCCGTGGCCGCACTTGGTAAACAGTTTGCGCTAGACTGTTAGCGCCTAATACTATTTCAAATTGATCTTTGACACTACACATACAGTATACAGTTTGCGGCAAATTTGCTTGCCGACTCTGTTCGGTTAACAGCTAATTTGCTGCGTACTGGCCGAAAATACGCGCGCAAACTGATTCATTCAGCAGGGAAACGTAAACAAACTAACAGGGTTACAATTTAAAGGTTGTACCCAATGTTTTTTTTTTGTCTTCTTCTAATGCTTCTATGATAGCCACCAACTCATTTATATCCATCATCGATAGAACACATTTCCTCTATTCCTATTCTAACTGTACCTCTCGGCACACGGATGTCAACTAAACTAGTCATAGGAACGTTAGTTTGTTAGCGCTCGGCGGCAAAGATTAATGGTCATTTCGGCCGGTATATAGAATAAAAACCACATGAATACCAAATGAAAGCTTTTAACATAAGCTTCAATTTTTATTATGGCAACCAGGCTTTAAAGTACCGGGAAAATGAGATATCTGCCTTACATGTATCTCAAAAATGTATAGAGAGAGACAATATAACCACCGGTGGAAACACAGTCGGTCGAAGTTCAGGGCCCTAGACCGAAACTTTGTGTGGTGCATCCCGTGAAGAGACCTGATTGAGCGCACTAATCTATCCAGGATGTCTAATTTAGTCTACGACCATCTGAGCACGCCAAATATGTACCTATATGAGAGCGAGCATGAACCAGCCGTTATAGGGTCGAATTTTATTAGTGCCCGATTTTTACCATTAAGTTTTTCTTTAACCGAGTACTATTTTAATAGATGAGGTATCTATTAATCTGGGAAACAAAATATTTAGTTATGGTAGGTTATAGTCAATAAGTTGACATACATTACAATTGTATTGATGGTCGGGCCAGGTTTCATACAAAAGTGCCCACCATTCTTTGCTACAGTCGGCCGCTCTCTCAATGAATGCACCGCGCAGTCTCGCTCAGTAAGCAGCTGAGAATCGGCCGACTAACAGTCAGCCGTAAACTGTTTGCCAAGCGTGGCCGCGACTTAACTCACAGTTTGTGGGCGGCGTGGGTGAGGACGCTGTACTAGCGCTTTGTGAATGCACCGTCTCTGCGAGGGATGAGGTCGACTTCCAAATGCTCGACCGCTTCTTCTGCACAAGACAAATTATTTCTTAAACATACTAAACGCGTTCCATCTCCATGCCATTGGGGCGTAAGTTTTTTGGCAAATGACCTACATGAAGTTCACTGCTGCCCATAGACACATGCAATATCTATATATAGAACAGTTTGAACAGCAAGATAACAGGAACAGGCGTCTAAACCGCATAAATCGCTTGTGATGCCCATACCTAAATTCGCAATGTATCGCAAAAAATGCTATTATATGGCTGCAAAGCTTTCAATACCCTGCATACTGGTATACTAACTCTTGCGTAAGACAGTTCTTCCGCAATCTTCACACGTGGCTCGTAGATAACTGGTTCTTTCTTTTCTTTGGATGATTTTTTGTTGGTTGTTTGGACCATGTTTTTGTCATTACCAATAATTTTCGTTCTAATTTAAATATAAATTAATAATGAAATATTTTTTAAATAACTAATTGTAATTACAGTACCTAACCTTAATTTGACTAATGTACTCCTTACATTAAAACAAATAAAGAATTGACTTATGAATATCAGAGCGAATGCGAGTGCACTGACGACAGCGATGGTTTTTTTCTATAGGAAGAAGTTGACAGTCGACAGCAGTCAGTCCACCTGGTGGTAAGTGGATACTGTCGCCCTGCGACACCCGCGATTCATGCCGACATCGGTTCAGAATTATAAACGTTAGTATGCCTCCATATGCGTAGCCTACCTTTAGAGGCAACTTTTTGTTTTCGAAAAACTCATGAAGTCGCGGAGCAAATCGCGCTTAAACTCACCGCTCTGCGTTTATTCCTCTTCATCTCCTCTTCGGAGTTGAGTATTTCCTGAATACGGACTTCCTTTTTCTCTTTTCGTACCTAAAATTTCAACACATCTCAATTCATCCCATTGAATACAGAACATTATTGGAGAAAAATAACTAACCATCTCATGCCCCTCAGGGGACGAGGGAGAGTGCTCACCTTGTTATAATGTTATGTTATAATTGTTATTTTGGCCTAACATAACTTTGGTTCTATAAAAAATATAAAATAAAACAATAATATAGTTGTGTTCATTAATCCTAAAGATCGGGATATATTTACAGTAGTAGACCAAGTTTTTAACGCTTGTAAGTCTTAAACCTTTGATGATAAAAGCTCAAATCTAAAAAAACGTTCACGAGCGTGTAACACTGGTCGAGGGCATAGCGTTTAATTTGACAACACTAGTTCCACTTACCAGTTTATGTTCAGCCTTCAATCTCTCCTCAGTAGCTGCCACAGCGTTCCTTAGCTCGTCTTTCAGTGGCAAAGGGAATTTGAGGTGTCCTCGCGAGTCATGAGGCGGCGTGAGGCCGTTGAGGAGGGATCGCTGGAAAAATGGATACAGCAGAAGTCCCGATATTGAGGCGATGCGGTGCTTACACGCGGTTCTAGAGAGACACAAGCGGAGGACCGCCGCTGGAAACAAGAAAAAATATGTATCATTATACAAGAATCTCTAAAGCACAATCACAACATTCAATCGTTGAGCCTGTATTCTTAATTTGGCAGCATTAAACAAAATTTAATGTCGACAACATAATATAAAGTTAGGCCGTCGACAGATTACCGATTTGACACATGTCAGATTAATGTAACTAGTGACGTGATTGGACAATCGTAGCAGTGGCATTAAATACTTTTATTAACAGATAATAATGATAATACTTTCTATTAATTGAATCTTCCGGGCTACTTGGCCGAGGCACTTTCGTTGCGGAGAGATGTTATCTCTTCGGCTTCTCGAGCGCAACTGACTCGACTACTCTGGCACATCCGATAGAATAAGGAATACGGAAATAAAACAATGCCGTTGTGGTTAAAATGTTTTCTTGAGTATTATACTACACCATTTAATCAGTGAACTACTACTATCGTCGTCGCTATCAATTATTTAAATAATTATTTCATTGTCAATTATGGAATCAACCCTAATATCGCGGTCATAGTCATACGAAATTATTTTTCTTGTTTTTCAACTACTTTCGCCGCGTCGTCTTTTGTGACCTCACAAGCTTCTTTTAGCAGGGTCAACATTTTATCTGTGCTGAATGGCGGAGCCGTATTATGGCAAGCTGCGTAATCTGTAACCATTGCTATATTGAATAGAATACATTTTTTTTATTTGACATCAACACACAAGATATTTATTATATAACACTGTGTTTAAAGTGATATGGGCATATTAACTCGATGGCATTGTACTGAGAATGGTACGGTGGAGGTCGGAAAACGCGATGTCCGTGTGCTAGATACTCTATATACAGCCAGTTCGTCTATGTATCGCACTTTTGTAGCCTTGTTCTCTTTCACTAGTTTTATCAGGTCTGCTTTCAGTATCTGGACATTGGTTTTAATGCCGTTTTTTTTTAAGCCAGGCAACTAGTTTTGCTTTATTACTGGTGTGGGTAGGCGCTTTATCTACCCGCATGGAATGGTGGAATGGTATGAAGCATTGTCCATTAAAATAACTGAAGGCTCTGGCAGGCTGGGTAATAAAAAGTGAAAGCGTCAGCATTCATCTCCTCATGGTAGTCAGAAGTGCTTTTTGACTCGAAAGGTAGCAATGCGTTCTCCACGAAGCCGGATCCAGCAGAACCGGCGGGACACATAATCAGTCGAGCTCCTTTGCACATTGGCACTTTAGATGTGGAAGCTTTCGTTCCGTCCGTCCACGAGCGTGAAGTCGTGTGGTTCGCATTTAACCACGTCTCGCCAATAAACACCACGATTTCCCAATTTGTAATTTTCTTCACTTCCCTTAATTTCTTTTTTCTTTTCGGTATTATGTCAAATCTTTGCATAACATTTTTTTTCTTGTCAGTTTTCTCGTATTCAAAGTCAATCTTTTTGAATACATATTTGTGACAATGCCGTTTTACCTCCAATAAATAAGTCAACCTCTTTAACGACATCAAAAGGATTCTTCTATTCAGAAATTCATTTCTTGAATAATAATAATAATAATTGTAAATATAATTTCGGATAGCGTCGGCATCATAATTGTCAACATCCATCACGGGCTTTTTACTTCTCTTTTTCTTTGGTGTCCGTAGCATATTTTCGTCACTTGGTCCTTGGGCCGAATTTTTCTTTATTCATATTGAAAAGTGTTTTTATGCTGATTCGAAGCGTCTGAGAAACGTGCTCTTGTAATTCCGCCATATTGGGACTGACGCTTTAAATAGTCCTGTAATTTAATTATAGTGCAGGTTGGGATGTCGATAGTTAGGCCCGTGATACTATTTTTTAACGATATTTTACAAAGATAATTAAATGTATTATTAATGATCGTTATACAATTTTCAAAAATCTTAATTAATGATCTTATTCATACATTACCCTACTGGTTCTGTCACAACATATTAGACTTAATCAAATCACACAAAAGTAATAGAATTAGTTAATTCATACACTTTTAACATTTTATTCAGACCACGTTACCAATATCCGGTATCGGTATTCAGTATCTTGAATTACATCACTATCTTTAAGAAACTAAAAGTGACACGATGTAACATTGTAACAGCGCGTCACGCGTTGAAAAAATAATAGTTTTCTTAGTTATTAAACAATATTTAGGGCTCCAAACAATTACGTTCAGTGTAAAATTGCTTACTGTTGCACTAAAAGACCCTGTTTTAGTGTGACGGATATTTGAATTGCAAATTTAAATATTCATCTGTCTTCCCTAACAAGCCAGATTAAAGTAATGTCTTAAGCAAAAATAAATCTTCTACAGGAACATTTTTTCACCAAGATTTTGTATGATTTCAAATGTTCTTAAAAGGCTGGACAATCATTTAGCGATTCCAACCGTTGTGGAATATCACTCAACCTAGAACCTTCTCCTCTAACTTGAACCGACATTTGATATTTGTTTGATTGATCATATTTGATTGCTTCTATACTTTATTCACATTATGAAAAAAGTGACGTCATCTGTCCAATGTACCATGACACATTTGGTCAATAGAGGAACACTTCCTCTCGTAATTGGTCAATAAGTGAAATGACATGACTGATAGTGATGGCATCACTTTTCTCTTAACTTGAGTATAATAAAAGTTATATGCAAACTCCAGTTAAATTTATTCATTTCTGTTTTGTATAATACTTACGTACTTATGGTATTTTGACAATATTGTAATAATGAGGCAGGGGCAAGCTGAAAATCAGCGCTGTGTAGGCGAATACTCACAGCATATGCTGAGCTTGCGACCTTTTGCGCACTATTTAAATTGTATTAACTTTATATACCACTGCATTTCATGTGGCAAATAAAGAATTTATTTATTTATTTACTCTAAGTTTTTATTTTGTATGAAATCATATAAAAATATGCCCGTATTGTATGTAAATTGTTTAATAAATCTTCATCATCATCTTGATCTTGCCTTTTTATAATTAAACTACAAACTCACTCAAATCTTCCGAAACTCCAATCGGGAAATAATCACAGTAATATTCCTCTAACGGCCTCGCAAACGCCATTTCATACAGCGTTCTACCAAAACAATATACATCGATAGCTTCCGCTGAAGTCGCTTTTCTCACTTCCATGAGATACGGTCGATGGACGCACGGCACGCCCATAAGAACGTTCTCAATGTCCATAAGAAGGACTCTTTGGTTTTCTATTGCTATGTTGCCGGGGTGTATGTGACCTGATAAAATAAAATTATCATTAATGTCTTGTTCTCGTTAAAAAAAAAACTATTGGCCAATTACGAGAAGGAGCGTTCCTCTATTGATCAATTAACGGTGTGTTATACTACACTGGAGGGATGATGTCACGTTTTCCTAAATATGTGAATAGAGTATTATAGTATTGTTATTTAAAAAATATATAAATTTATCCACAATATCCATGCCATTTATATATAAAAATTGTACGATATTTATGACATTTGTAGGTATCAAATTTTAAAAGAAAATATAAACTAAAGATTATAAGAATGAACTGTTTTTGGAAACAAAAACTTCAGAGATGCACTAAAAAGATTATTTTGTGTATCTTAAAAAAGAAATAATAGTTATTTGTTATACAAGAGTGCAAAGTTGCTTTTTAACCGCGTGCTCAATTTTGATGACCGAGCAAGCGAAGGATTCTAAAATTAGAATCCTGAGCGTTAGCGAGGGAATCAAAAGAGCACGAGGTGAAAAATCTTTGCACTCGAGTGCAACACGTAACTTTTCATCCCACCTCAGCGAGGAAATGACTAAATGCAAAAAAAAAAAAAGTACACCAAGAAGGTTCCGAGTCTGAGTTTTTAACAAATTAAAAAAGGTTGTATGATAAATTCGGCACCATGGAGGTAGAAGTAAATAGGTTTAATGATGTTTTGAATTCACAAACTTAGTGCACACGATGTTCTAAATTCAATTTACTTTATCCTTTAGCGGATAAAAACGGCTTTTGCACTCAGATATCGAAGAGCAAAAATACTCTTTCCGAATAGGGGGATGAAAAAAAATAAAAACCTGTTTCCCGCCATTATTCTATTGTTTTTCTGTCCAAGAAAATGAGTGAATCTAACGAAGAAATTCGATACATTTTAAAGTTTTATTACAAAAAAAGGGAAAAAAGGCTACAAGCCGCGAAAACAATATATGCCGTTTATGGACCCTAATGTAGTGTCAGTAAGAGTAGCAAAAGTTGGTTTAAGCGTTTTCAGTCAGGAAATTTTAATGTTAAAAATGAAGTTTGCTCCGGCCTCCCTGTTACTGATAAAGTTGATGCCATTTGTGAAAAAGTGCAGCAAGATCGACATATAAGTAGTTAAGACATTGCTGATGAACTGGGCATTGACTACAAAACAGTTTTGACTCATTTGAAACAGTCTGGATTCACCAAAATGCTCGAAATTTGGGTACCACACGAGCTCACTGAAAGAAACCTAATGAACCGTGTACTCGTTTGCGATTCTCTATTAAAACGCAATGAACCTGATCCATTTTTGGAAAGATTGTTCACTGGTGATGAGAAGTGGATCACTTACGACAAGAACGTGCGAAAAAGATCATGGTGTAAGTGCGGCCAAACTCTACAGACTGTGGCGAAACCCGGATTAACGCGCAATAAGGTGATGTTGTGTGTATGGTGGGATTGGAATAGCATCGTTCATTATGAGCTTTTACCGCCGGGCAAAACCATCGATTCGGATTTCTACTGCCAACAGCAGACTAAAGCAAGAGATTGAGAAAAACGCCCGGAATTGATCAACAGAAAGGGTCAGACTACAACAGAAATTGTAGTCTTTCATCATGATAACGCCAGACTACACACATCTTTGGCCACCCAGTAAAAATTAAGAGAGCTTGGTTGGGAAGTGTTGATGCACCCACCATATAGCCCTGACCTTGCGCCCTCAGATTTCCAGTTGTTTCGGTCTCTTTAGAATTCTTTAGGTAGTGTAAGGTTAACATCAAGAGAGGACTGTCAAAACTACATGTCGCAATTTTTTGACCAAAAATCCCAAAATTTCTACAGCAATGGGATCATGTACCAACTACCTACAAGATGGCAACAAGTTATAGAACAAAACGGCACACATATATATATTATAATTAAATGTAATTAAACTTTTAAAAAAATTGTCTTGAATTTATATATAATATAGGTACGAAGAAACCTTTTCCCCGACCTTATATTATGATGACTTAAAGTCGTTGCCAATTTCTTTTATTCTTTTAGGAAAACTTACAGCTAAACAAAGAATAAAAGCTAAAAACGTAAAAAATAGATGCTCGACTGAAGGTTGAATGACGACTGACCTTGAATCAAGCATTAAATGTATTTATTATATTTTTTTTTTCAATTCAAAACAGCACTTTTCATTTGTTAAAAAGTAAATATATTTTTTGTGTTTTCTGTCTATGCAATAACACTCGATGTTACAATTAATAATTATAATAATAACACCACACTCAATGACCCACACAAGGATACTCCGTGTGTCCAAAGACTCATACAAAGATAAACACACAATTATTACTAAGACCCGAACAGACATTTGTCTTTAAATAAACGAATGTCCGACTGGGAATCGAACCCAGGACCTTTGCACAGCAGGCA
Organism: Sesia apiformis; assembly: GCA_914767545.1. NCBI lineage: Eukaryota > Metazoa > Arthropoda > Insecta > Lepidoptera > Sesiidae > Sesia > Sesia apiformis. The sequence goes on from OU611964.1 coordinate 4,905,245, forward strand.
GGGTATTACCAACTGGGCTAATCGGTTATCAATTATAACTATACTGCAAAAAATAACAGGAAATGAGACAATAACACACTGATAATGAACTTTTGTTGAGTGGGCAGCTTATACATACCATGGGGTATTCCTTTATCGTGCAAAAACTTTAATGTTTGTAATATCTGATATCCGTAATGTGCAATTTGTCCATCTGTAAACGGTTTCCTCACTTTTGGATTGCCATATTTCGCTAAATGGTTTTTACTATATTCTGTGCCATATAACATGTCTCTGATGCTGCCATTTTCATGTATCCTTCTAACTACATAAGCGCCAGTTTCTAAATTATGAATTGATAATATTTCGTCTATGTATGGGTGCTGTAAAAGTAATACACGAGTTATATATAATCTTACCTATTTGATAAGTGTTTACGTTAATAAAGAAGAGATTGTTTTCTAGAAAATGTTTTTAAGGGACATATTTTATCATAACAATTGATTTTAAGCTGCTTCGATAGAACCCATCTAGCAAAATGCCATTTATAGAATTGTAATATTGCAAGAACACAGTTATAATTCAAGTATAGCACTAAATCGTCACACATGGAGCTACAATAACATATCGCTAAATTGCAATTGAACTTGGCGATGGGCGATAGTGAAAAAAATAATAATAGACTTAATCGACGATAGTTAAATTGTTCATTCGGATGTCGACTAACATATAAGACCAAAAATAATGGAATGAATAATCGAGGCGTTCGTTTAATCGACCCGCCTCTATTGCAATCGAACATCGCGTCTTGGTAGTTACGTATTAATTGAATTGATATCTGACCAAACTCAGAACCTAACAATAATACTAAATGGTTAAAGCATTTGGTGACGTCATAACTTACAGATACATTCTGCAAACTCTTAAATGCGGTCTGCAAGTCCTTATCATTTAAATATCTATCGGGTCCATAGTTCTGCCACGCTAGTAGGCTGTTCGTTTTACTATTTGTATCAAATACCTGTAAAAGTGTAAAATTAAATTTTGTACATATACAGTTTAGTTTGACAGTGTGATGTCATATGGATTTAAAATACCACCACCCCATCTCTTCCCGTGGGATTGCAAAAGATGATTAAGGGATAACAAATCTGCTACCACAAACCCTGAGGAACTACACCACCTCTAAAAGAGTGCACTGGCCAACCCACATAGCCAGCGTGACGTTTTAAGGTCTACATTTCTCGTGCAATTATAAAAATTATCAAAAACGCCCCCCATAATTTAGGCATACCAACAGGTTGGTGCATTTTTACCAAAATTTTATTCCTGAAATTCTGAGGTTTTAAGTCCCACGTATATATAAAGACAAAAAATTAAACAAAAAAATATGTCACGCTTTATATGTAAAATTATATGTACATTTATGTCAGTAACTTAATTAACTCAATTAACAGTCAATTAACTCAAAATCATGAGAATCTAAGGTTTCAGGCTGTGGAAAAGTTTCAAATCTGAACTAGATATAACCATAGCTGGAAATTATTCTGTTCGATGTAATTGAGTATTGATACTTTAGCATTTAGATGATATTTTTTTGGGATAAAATTAAAAAAAATAACATAGACGACTAATACATTGTCAAAGGTTTTTTATAATTTGTGAAAATTATTAAGCAGTGTATGTGAAACATCAAATATTTTAGATAGTGTAACAGCAGGTCTAAAGAAACTTACTAGAAAATAATGTTTTCGTATTCTCCACCCAATGTCACCAAGAGGTCCTTTTAAATCATATTTGCCGTTTCCCCTCAGAGCAATAGAAACAGTTTGGAGTGCTTGTTCTGCAATTAGCGAGCAAAAGTAAGTCAAATGGCTAAGTCCTTTAATAATAAATATAGACTAAGTATACTTGGTACATAATTGAAAATAATGCAATGGGTTATACCTAATTTCTTCCATGAATGATCGACTTATAAGTAAAAGTTACAATCTGTCTAGTGAAAGTAAATCTGTCTAGTGAAGTTTTAATTATTTATAAATGCAATGAGCAGTGATAGCCTAGGCGTATCTATTATCAACCCTCAATTGTGAGGTTGAGAGTTCAAATCCATAGTCCAGACCATTGAGTTTCTACTCAAGTATGGATTAAAAAATATCACTAGCTCACCGGTGAAGTAAAACATCATAAGGAGATATGTGGGTTGTTCCAAAATTAAAAAAAAATTAAACATGTGTATCCACTAATCTGCACTGGGCCCATGTAGTGGATTGTGACCCAAAATTTCTTCTAATACTAAGGGAGTATGTACCTTGCAGTGAGACATTTAAATGATTGACATCATAATTGCAATAACAGAAAAATGTGTCAAAAATATCACATCTATAACCCAGATAGATGGCTGGGTTATAGATGTGATATTTGCATTAGAACACAATAATATAATAATAATATAAAATAGTTATAAAAGGTTCTCTAGGCTTATGCTCATTGCAAGTAATGAAAATGTTGTTTGTCTAAGTGATGCATAGTTAGTGGTTTAATTGCCAGAATGTTAATTATCTTAAGATTAGTCCTCACTTTGTTAATAATAATATAATCGATAATCAGCATCCTTCTTTTATCTTTGTTTATCATACAAATATCATAATTATATTACTATATTTTACCTGCAATAGCTAATGAATAGTTGTTTGGATCCAAAAAACTCCTCACTTGTAAAGATAATGATAATATTTGATGATTGAGTACTTCTGTTAAATATTTCTGTAAATTAATACACATTATGAATAAATAATATATGAAAAGACTGCATATTTATTGTTTATTTATCAGATAATGTATTTTTATAAAATTGTGCTAAAATCTTCAACAATAATGCTAATCAATTTTTTGTGGAATCAATAGATACAACTTTAGGTAGATTCTTAAGATACATAAATTGAATTTTAATAACAAAAACAGTCTGTTTCATATTATTATAATCAACAAATATAAATTAACACACAATGTATATTCTTATTTCCTATTAGCAGATGTACAAAAATCATTTATAAAATAGATCTTAAGAACAGAGATAATTAGATAAGTAACCAACTAGATCCGTTATGTATGATATTAAATTAATAACTCTCTGTTCATACCACAGGGTAGGATCAAGCTGCCTATTAGTTTAGTCATTAACAGTTTAGAAAATTCATAAATAATATTATACCTGTAAAGCTATTTGTCTCTCAGCAATGAAAGATGGCTGCATGTTCCCTATGAGTTTCTTTGGTGGTAATGACAAATCAATGTTGGCCTGCTGGAGGCTCGCGTGCAACGCTGCGAAGTCCCTGTACCGACGCGACACTGTCCACCTGTCATCCTTATTAGGCCCTCTTTGTACGCGCAATATGTACTCCTAAAACATAATAACACTTAAAAAATACACCTATGATGTATATTGTACGGGTTTCTCGATAGGTGATCTGACATCATACGTTTTAGATCGCAGGATAATAAACTTACTGTATGTTTGTTAATGTTTTGGGCATGTTCTATTATAAAATAGAGGCTTCCAGTGTCATCTATTATGGCTTTGGTCTGAGGTGTTTTCTCAAATATAGCCATCACATTAAGATTTTATATACATTGGCTCAGGAATTATTTACACTGATTTCATCACTAAACATTTTCATAAGAGTAAAAAAAATGCGAAATTTGGTCATCACATGACAGCTGATGCAAATGACAGCAGACATCAATCAATTCTATCTAACGTCAATTATGTATTTACAAAGATATTTTTTTCTTGAAATGTTTTATCATTAATTTTCACTCATATTAATTTAAACTATTTTATACCAGTTGACAAATCATTTATGTTTTTAAAGAATAAATATTAGGTATCTAAAAATTAATGCTTGATGGAAAAAATATTCTATTTTATCTATTACTTAACATCCGCCTTTAAGGTCGTTCAAAAACTATAATTCATTTTATCGATTCCAGAAATGTGTATCTGTTCATATATGCGATAAATCCTAATGTTACAAGCAGAAAATAAACAAGAGTGTACATAAAAATTACATTTATTTTATATTCCATATTCTTGTTTAGAAATTTTATCTAAAAGTATAATCTATCATCCAAGAATTCATTTAAATTCGCTGCATTTGGAACGTTGTCCTCAATGCATATAAACCAGAGACAATTTATTGTACATCATTTCCCGTTTTACGAAAAGACGAAACGAGCCGAGAAAACCACACGACCATTGTCTCTCCCACTAAAATAACTTTGTGAAAAATGTCGCTGATCTCCGCTCGTTTGGCCTCTTCTGTGGCCAGGCGTATTCCAAATGCCGCGACACAGGTATGGACCATATTATAGCGTAATTTAAATGAATTTGCGTTCTTGCACATAGGGGTAATTATCAATTGATAAAATATACTTACCGGTCATCATGCATGTCCCGTCTGATTATCCGCGATTATGGGTCGATTTTTTACCACTAAAATAGTGACTCAATTAGTAGAAAAGAAATTAAAATCGTTTACTGTTTGCTTTAGTATTTTCATTATATATATTCAGTTACGAAATTTATTCATATAAGTCGTGAGTTGTGTTATGTAATAGATAGCGAGAAATCTGACAAGAACTCTATTATTTAGTGATGTAATATGAAAATAACCAGTGGTTTCGCTTCACGAGGTTTTTAAGCTTGATAAGCTATAAATATACGGGTGTTTTATACTGTGTTAGTGGTAAAATATTTGTTATGTGCATCAATAGGTATCGAAGGTTGCCGTGCCCGCTGTGGCGGTGGCCTCACGTAAGATCCATGTCTCCGCTAACCAGCGGGCTGCTGAAATCTCCACCATCCTAGAGGAGAGAATCCTCGGTGCTGCACCCAAGGTAAGTTACATAAACTTTTTCTTTACTAATCAAAATCAATTACCAGTTAAATTTAATAATACATATACTATATTTTTTCAATATCTTTTAAAAAAATCTGATTCTTGCAATGGCTGGAAATTAACTATTGATCTGTGACCTACATTATGCAGTTCAATCTTCATGAGATGTTACTACCCATTATAAGAGTTTGTAGTTATTTACTTAGATATTGTAGTTATTTACTTAGATATTGTAGTTATTTACTTAGATTTTGTAGTTATTTACTTACCATGAACCAATCTTACTAAATGAAGTTATATTCTTCAATAAGATTTTTTTTATTTATGATTTATAGGCTGATTTGGAGGAGACCGGGCGTGTGCTGAGTATTGGTGATGGTATTGCCCGTGTGTATGGCCTTAAGAACATCCAGGCTGAGGAGATGGTGGAATTCTCCTCTGGTCTCAAGGTATGAGCAACTTTTACCATTCTCTTAGTATTTAAAAGAATGAAATTATGAACTATATTCAGAATATGTTTGAATGCATGAGATTTATAATAAGACAATTTATGTAAAAATTAAATATAAATATCTATTGATATCTATATAATTAGTCTCTGAAACAGACTTAATGATACTTATCAACCAATTCTTGACCCAGTAGGGCCAAAAGATACTAATAATAAATGATTATATAGCTAAATTCACATCCGTTCACAAATAAAGAATTATTAACAGCATTCACACAGCAGTATGTAGTAGAACGAGTGCCCTAAAAGAGTTGTGTTTAAAATACCATAATGTTGCACAAAGAACTATTTATTCCACCCTTATGAATAATTTAAATTCATAATGCTTGAACATTTTAAGTTATACAGTTTAATAATATAATGTCCACTGCTAGTCACAGGCTGCCCTTTGTAATTACATGGGTGTTCTGGGCCATGTTACAGTTGATTAGCAATAGGTGGATTTTATACATACTTCACATTTGTCAACTCTCTGGCTAGGAATCTCTGTTCATGTTAAAGTTAATTGAAAACTCGTGGTACTGACTTAAACCTTAATAAAACCTTTCCTGAAACCTGAAACCATGAATTTCATTCATGATTCTAAGTACTTTGTAATTTTTTTTCTTACAAATTTGCTATATATATATTTTTAGCTAAGAATATTTAACATTATATGTCAATTAACTCCAGGTTCAGGAAAGGTTTGACTATACTGTTCTTGCCACAGTTAGTGATGGGTAACTCTGGAGTTAATCAATCAAAAGAATTGAATCTGTTGAGTGGAGCAGAATCCCTTAATTGTTCCATCGAATTGTTATTCATTCCGATTCTGCCGCCAATCATGATTGTGAGTGTATTCTAATCATGCATCGCCACTTGTCGGGGGCTCAAAATCGAGATACAATGATGGCATGACCTTTTTGTTTTTTTTTTACTTATGCAACAACCAATAGGGAAAGGGAATGAAATGCTCTTGGAAGGTTATTAACTGATTAAGTAGGTGAATCAAAAGAGTTAAGGAGTAACTAAGAGGAGTCTGGTCTGCAAGCGGAGCAGGATTAAGTGAGTTAAAACACTCCAAGAAGTCTTGATTACCCACACCACTAGTCACAATATATTAGAATTCACTCTGCTCTAAAATCAATCCATTTTCTTAAGTAAATTCCTATTTAGTAACTCTACTTTCATCTCAACTTACCCCCATAGCAATTTCCTCTATCTACAGTTGTTATGACTGGTCTAATTAATACTCACAATATGTACACCAGAATAATTGAAGTCTTAGAAACTTAAGGTACTCCCTTTGAACTCACAATGTCAAGAAATTTAATTGAGAATACATGCCCACAAAATAATCTCCTCTTTATTTACAGTTATGATGACTGATTTAATATTAGAATTCATTGTATATTCATCTTCAAGTGACTTACCATTAAATGTGCTTGGTTTTCTCTACCACATTATAACAAGAATCATCTTTCTAGGGTATGGCTCTCAATTTGGAGCCCGACAATGTTGGTGTGGTAGTATTCGGTAACGACAGGCAGATCAAGGAAGGTGACATTGTGAAGCGTACGGGTGCTATTGTAGATGTACCTGTCGGAGAACAGCTGTTGGGCCGTGTAGTAGATGCCTTAGGAAATGCCATTGATGGAAAGGGCCCCCTTGGCACTACAACCCGCATGCGAGTGGGTATCAAGGCCCCGGGTATCATCCCCCGTGTGTCTGTGCGTGAGCCTATGCAGACCGGTGAGTACTTTTAAAACCTGTTTAATTCACAAAATGCTTAATTATTTTTAGGTCAGAGATCACGGGACAATTTGTTTGAATTTATGTAAGGAGTAGATATTTGTAATCATGTTTATAATAATGGCAGATGCATATATTTTACAAAGGACTAACCTAATTGACAATAATTCTGCCTTTAGATATACAGGGTGTCTCGTAAGTAGTGGATCAAACGGATTCTGGAGACAGGGGGTCACAACTTATCAGAAAATACAAACTAAATTTAAATCAAACTGACAGTTAAAAAGTTATAGGCATTTTTCTAAAAATCTCTAATGAGAAGACTATAATATAAATAAATATAAAAATATTGATTAAAGTATGTAAATTTTCAAGATGTTAAGTTGTAAAAAAATAATGTATCTTTCTGATGTAAATGTTTGTTTAGGACTTTCCGTTCCTTACATTAAAAAATAAGACCTTTTATTAAAAAAATCTTAACTTCAACAAATTCAGTGTGGCGTTTAACCAAAGCCTGTGTAATAAAAATGTACTGCACATGTTTTGCCCATTATTTTAAAAACTTCTACAATTCATGTCAATTCTAAAAATCTACAATACTATGATCTAACTAAATCAAATGCAGACATTACTTTATTAAGTTAAATGTCCATAATAAGAGTCCATAATCCATAATAATCCCACTGATGTAGGACCTTATATTCTGCTTGCAGAGCTCTTATCTAACCTTGTTAAATGATTTTGTTGCCATTTACCTTCAAATGAATCTTACCTCAATTACATTTGCAGAAAATATGTACCTTTTAATATTTTCTGTGCCATAATTTGATGGCGTATTAATAAAAGCAGTATAGGTAGCAAAAAAAAATTAGACAATATTTTACAATGTACATGCATGCCTTTAGTAATAAATTACGAATTTCAATTTTAGACTTCCCTCGGAAAACATGAATTTTCATGACTGAACATTTTGTGTGAAAAACCTCCCACACATTTTTACTATGTCGTAGTGCTGATTATGTTTGATTTTTTACCATTTTATTTTCTTAGGTTTTCGCGATTACTATACATTGCAATTAAACAACTTTTAACGGTTTAAATCGCGTCTTGTAGGGGCAGGTGATGCAAGATGCAGGTGTTTACAAGCTTGATTGTGAATGCGGGTTATCATACATTGGGCAAACAAAGAGGAGCATCGGTATCCGGATAAAAGAACACATAGCTGACATGAAGAACAGACGCTCGACCAAGTCTGCAGTTTGTGAACATGCTCTGGACAAACCCAACCATTACATTCGATTTGATAATCCACAAATCCTCGCTAGAGAGACCCGGTACATGCCAAGAATGTTACGCGAGGCTATTGAAATTAAGAAACACCCAAATTTCAATAGAGAAGATGGTTGGCAAGTACCACCAGCTTGGGATCCAGTCATTAAATTAATTAAATCACAAGGCCAACGCCATACTGCAAGACCTCTGGACACCGTGAGCGAATACTGCGTGCATAGGGAATGTTATGATTAAAAAATTTCAGACTAGTTCAAAAAAAATTTCAGACGGTAGTAATAATTTCTTAATAACTCAAGTGACAAATAAAATCAATTAGTCACCCCGTGACCACGTCCACTGCAAAGTGTTCGAAACGTCGGGATATAAATCATGTCAAATATACGCGATTTAAACCGTTAAAAGTTGTTTTTACCATTTGTTACGGCTTTTGCAATTTTATTTCGAACTTAATTTTGCATGGAGTTGTTCTATGAAATCCAGGCTACGCTTGTAACCGATAACCGTGCATAGTTTACATGTGGAAGTTGACCAAAAAATATCACTGTGATTAACGGCTGTTTTGCATGCATAGGATTTTTCGTTCTTAATTATGTTAGATTTCTGACTTGGATTCTGATTATAATATCTATTTATTCTATAATAAACTTTTCACAAGTAGTTTCGATAGGAATAATTTTTGACGTAATTTTGTCAGTTTTGCTCTCAAATTGTAAACCTGTAGTTACGAATACAAACGTCGTATATTATTATATAGTACTAGCGACCCCCCTGGCTTCGTTCAGCTGGTTTTCTTTAATGCATCGTTTCTCAAACCTTTTTAGTGTCACGGCGAAAAATAAAGTAGATGGTTATCTACTTTATGTTACTTGGTCCGACCCCCTTACTAATAATTAGGTCCTAATTATGTTTTATTTACCCTTTAACAGTTTATTACAATTAATTAATACGACTTTGTACTTGTAATAAAATTATTATTATTATTATCAGCACAGAAGTGCCTTGCATCCACATTTCCTCGATACGGAGGTGTCGAGTACTGTTCGGTTTAAAAACCATTTTATACCGCGAACTCTGGGCTGTGGCACGATTTGCCCCAAGAGGTCTTTCCGATTACGATATGGGGTTCTTAAAGGAAGCTGTGAATAGGATTTTGCAAGATACCCGCATACCCCCTGTTGTTGCAGGTGTCCATGGGCGGCGGTAACCACGGTAACCATCACGTGGGACCGCTTGCTCATCCGCCTTCTTCCCTATAAAAAAAACATGTCTGGATTTGTTTAAAAGTGCCAAATATGAGAATAATAAACGTAAATAAGTAACTTTGCAAAGATCGTTTAATTTCGCGTTTTTGCATAAAAGCCAGATGATTGATTGGTCTATATATATTTTTATATATTGCACGTGTAAAAAGCTTTAGAATACCAGTTGACTAACAAATCTTAAAGGTACATATTTTCTGCAAATGACCCATAAACCTTTATTAAAGGATATATAAAATGTTTATTTAATGTCTTTTCTTTTTAATTTCATCTGTATTGTATTTAAAAAAAAGCATTTATATTGGACATACAGTGAATATAGATCTGGAGGAACTGTGATTTGGACCAAATGCTAAATGGACCTACCGCTAATAATTAGATACGATGTTAAATGATTCACTGAATGTGTAACAAAATGACAGCTCCCATAACTTCCGTAACTCGGTTGAACTCCGTTGATTGTGTGTTTAGTACCTGGGTCGATCAATAAGTACCTGTGTTTGACGGCAGGTGGCGTTGTTGAGGGAAGTTGACATTACCGTCGTGTACTGTTATCTGTCAAATGACACCATACTAAATTTCAGACTGTTTCATAGGTTAGTTTTTATTTGGCAGTCATTTCTATCATACGTGTTTCGTGTTTTTCGATAAAATGAGAAAAGAGCAATATCGATCCGTTATTCGCTTTTTATTTTTGAATGGAAAAACATGCGAAGATATAAAAGCGAAGTTGGATGATGTCTATGGGGACCCTTCACCATCTATGACAACCGTGAGATATTGGTTTAATGAATTCAAACGTGGTCGTACATCTGTTTTTGATGAGGAGAGGCCAGGCCGCCCAACAGACGTGGTTACCGAATAAATCGTAGAAAAGGTCCATGACATGATTCTCGCTGATCGCCGAACTAAAGTGCGCGAAGTAGCAGAGGCCGTAGGGATGTCGTACGGAACGGCAATAAATATTTTAAATGACAAGCTAAGTGTGAAAAAGGTGTCGGCCCGATGGGGGCCGCGATTGCTCACGATGGACAACAAGCAGATACGGCTATCAATGTCGAAGTAGTGTTTGGACCTCCTTAAGCGAAATCCACAGGATTTTTTGCGTCTATCATCACCGTTAATGAAACCTAGATACATTATTATTCGCCAGAGACCAAACGACAGTCGAAACAATGAATTTTTCCGGGTGAATCTGCTCCAAAGAAAGCAAAAACGGTCCCATCGGCAGAAAGGTAATGGCCACGATACGAATTGCTGCCGCATCCACCCGTCTCGCTCGACCTGGCTCCCTGCGACTTCTTTCTGTTCCCCAACATGAAAACATGGCTTGGGGGAAAAAAATTCAGCTCAAACGAGGAGGTTATCGCCGAGACAGAAGCGTATTTTCTAGACTTTGACAAGTCGTATTTTTTGGAGGGGTTAAAGAAATGGCAGAAACGTTGGGAAAAGTGTATCGACCCTAAAGGGGATTAAGTATTAATATTAAAAAAAATTGAGAAAATCTTGCGTCTTCATTACTAACACGGGTACTTATTGATCAACCCACGTATGTGGATAAATTTAGGTGGTAAAAGTCTATTGCATGCAAACTTATCTATCTATTTTGTGTTTGTACTTTGAGTGAGAGAGGGTCTGTGCTTTAATGAATAGAATGTATAGATGAAGAAAAACTGTGTACAAATTGATTAATTTTTCCAATTACATGTTATTCATCAGTTTTAAGAAAATAAATTTTCGGCAGGCATCAAGGCCGTGGACTCCCTGGTGCCTATTGGCCGTGGTCAGCGAGAGCTCATCATCGGTGATCGTCAGACCGGCAAGACCGCCTTGGCTATTGACACCATCATCAACCAGCAGCGGTTTAACAAGGCCGCGGACGAAAAGAAGAAGCTGTACTGCATTTATGTTGCCATCGGACAGAAGAGGTCCACCGTTGCCCAGATCGTGAAGAGGTTGACTGATGCTGGTAAGTGCTGTAGAGAATTTAGGACCTTTTATCAATGTGGATGTTTCCACGCCTTGGATGCGTTAAAACAATCCAAAGGACAATAGAATGTAGACATTTCATTCACATTTGTTATCACATTTTTTCCTTTATTTGCATATATAATGGGCCCTAGAACATCAATAAGTATGTTTTTTCTGAAAAAAGTATCAGTAAATAAATTTAGGCACCTCTGAATTAAGTCATAAATAAAGTAGCTGATTATACATGTTGATATTGAAGTGGAAACTGTACTACATCTACTTTGGCTCCAGTTTTAAGTCTGCCACTTTCTTTCCAAAAAAACAATGATACTGGTTAAATAGCGGGCTTCGAAATGACAATTATCAATGATAATTATCTAGATAATAGTGTTCTGATAATTATCTTGATAATTTAATGCTAAAATATTTCATTCCTCACTCGTCAATCTCGCACAATCGACGCATGGTCTGCGCTAGCCCTTAAAACAAAATTTGAAAGTGTGTTTTATTAATCAATTAGTTAAACTTCTGCCGCTCTGCCTGCAGTATTCCCGTGTTTACGTGGAAGCTATTGATTCTCCCAGGACATAATATAAGGATTTTTAAAATTGGTTGGGTCGATTCTGAGATTACCTCCTACAAACAAACAAAAGTTTCTTCTTTATAACATTAGTATAGACTAGCATTTGCATAATAGTATGTTAATGTGGAAGTGTATAGAAATGCTTACCCCAGTAAGATCTATTGTAGCTACCTATTTATCTGATAATCATGAACACGAATAATTTCTTGATCATTTCGAATCCTGTTAACTGGTGATTGTTGCACTTCAGGTGCCATCCAGTACACAATTATCGTTTCGGCTACCGCGTCGGACGCGGCGCCTCTGCAGTATCTCGCCCCCTACTCGGGCTGCGCCATGGGAGAGTTCTTCCGCGACAACGGCAAACACGCCCTCATCATCTATGACGATCTCTCCAAGCAGGCCGTCGCATACCGACAGGTAAACAACATTAAGCTTGCACAGTTGCAATAATATGCTTAATCTACATTCTCTCCTTTTTATATCACTCGTATAATGGGTCACCGAAATAATACAAAACCCGAAACTCTGTAAACTACTTTGTAATATATAAGGTCGAGGAAAAAGTTTCTTCGTATTTTATATACAAATTCAAGACATTTTTTTAAAAAGTTTAGTTACATTTAATTATAATATACATGTGCCATTTTGTTCTATAACTTGTTGCCATCTTGTAGATAGTGACATGATCCCATTGCTGTAGAAATTTTGGGATTTTTGGTCAAAAAATTGCAACAAGTAGTTTTGACAGTCCTCTCTTGATGTTAACACTACCTACTAAAGATTACATTACCTACCTTAAGAATTCTGAAGAGACCGAAACAAGTGGAAATCTAAGGGCGCAAGGTCAGGGCTATATGGTGGGTGCATCAACACTTTGTTGTAGCACCTCGCTTTCAGAGCATACCTCTTAAGATCTTGGAGAGTATCGGGGTCCTTGGTATCGACATCTCCAGCAAAGTCGAATTTAGGGGTCATCTGGAAAATAAGGCCAAAATGGCCTCCAAAAAGCTTGGTGTGCTGAACAGAGCGAAGCGGTACTTCAAACCTGGGCAACTCCTTATGCTTTACAAAGCTCAGGTGAGGCCCCATATGGAGTACTGCTCTCATCTCTGGGCCGGCGCACCGAAATACCAATTGGACCCATTTGATTCCATCCAAGACGTGCTGTTCGTATTGTCGATGATCCCACTCTCACGGGCGGTTTAGAATCCCTCAGCATTCGGAGAGACGTTGCGTCTCTCTGTGTTCTACCGCCTGTACAATGGGGAATGCTCCGAAGAATTGTTTAATATAATTCCCACCTCGGGTTTCTACGGCACCTCCCGTCACAGAAGTGCGGTCCATCCGCATTTCCTCGATACGGAGGTGTCGCGCACTGTTCGGTCCAAAAATTATTTTATACCGCGAACCCGTAGGTTGTGGAACGAACTGCCTCAAGAGGTCTTTCCATTGAGCTACGATATGGGGTTCTTCAAGAGAGCTGTGAATAGGATTTTGCAAGGTCGGCGGCGCACCCGCATACCCCCTGGTGTTGCAGGTGCCCATGGGCGGCGGTAACACTTACCACCACGTGGGACCGCTCGCTCGTCCGCCCACTAATCTATAAAAAAAAAAAAAAAAACAAACTAAATTTTTGCCGAGTGGCCAAAGATGTGTGGTCTGGCGTTATCATGATGAAAGACTAAACCCTTTCTGTTGATCAATTCCGGGCATTTTTTCTCAATTTCTTGCTTTAGTCTCATCAGCTATTGGCAGTAGAGATCCGAATCGATGGTTTTTCCCGGCGGTAAAAGCTCATAATGAACGATGCTCTTCCTATCCCTATCCCACCATACACACAACATCATGTTATTGTGCGTTAATCCGGGTTTCGCCACAGTCTGTGGAGCTTGGCCGCACTTAGACCATGATCTTTTCCGCACGTTCTTGTCGTAAGTGCTCCACTTCTCACCACCAGTGATCAATCTTTTCAAAAATGGTTCGGTTTCATTGCGTTTTAATAGAGAATCGCAAACGAGTACACGGTTCATTGGATTTCTTTCAGTGAGCTCGTGTGGTACCCAAATATCGAGCTTTTTTGGGAATCCAGACTTTTTCAAATGAGTCAAAACTGTTTTGTGGTCAATGCCCAGTTCATCGGCAATGTTATAACTACTTATATGTCGATCTTGCTGCACTTTTTCACAAATGGCATCAACTTTATCGCTAACAATGAACCGTGTACGTGCACAATGGCACTTGTGTGGGAGGCCGGAGCGAACTGCATTTTTAACATTAAAATTTCCTGACTGAAAACGCTTAAACCAACTTTGTGTTACTCTTACTGACCCTACAGTAGGTCCATAAACGGCATATATTGTTTTCGCGGCTTGTGTCGCATTTTTCCCTTTTTTGTAATAAAACTTTAAAATGTATCGAATTTCTTCGTTAGATTCATTCATTTTCTTGGACAGAAAAACAATGGAAAAATGGCGAGAGACAGTTTTTTATTTTCTTATTTCTGTTTTTAAATGTTACCTTTTTAATGGTATCATAACCACCCAGGTACAAACAGTTCAATCAAAGATATTGGATAACGACTTCATACATACAAAATACGAAAAGATTTTCCCCCCTACCTATTATAAAACTGTTCTAGGGAAAAATAAAATTATTTTAGGGAATAAATCGAAAGTTTTGTTGTTCTGTCTAAAACGTTGGTAGCACTCGTATCTTTTTAGACTGCACAAAAAGAAATTGTGTAAGTTTATCTTTTGTACAAAGGTTTAAATACATAATGTTTTTGACCAGATGTCGCTGCTGTTGCGTCGTCCCCCGGGCCGCGAGGCGTACCCGGGTGATGTGTTCTACCTGCACTCGCGTCTTCTTGAACGTGCTGCCAAGATGTGAGTATTTAAAATGATGTATTAACAAAAATAAATACTAAAAGTATATTTTTTGTTCAAAATTCTTGAAGTGTGTCTACACACTGTCCTACATAATAATGTATCGTAATTCAAAAGAAACGGACCAAAAGTTGTTCGTTTTAATTCTTTCGCTGGAAATTTAAAATACCGGAAGCTAATTACGATCTACGTTGTGTTCAATTACATTTACTTCCACTTGATATCTGTAGAAATATAGCTGATATTATTAGGGGTTAAAGTATGAAATTGCCGATTTGTACTGAAAAACCAAAAATTCGTTTTTTTCTAAAATGTAACATATTTATTTAATCAAAATATTTACCCTCATTATCTATACATTGTTGCCATCTAATCGGAAGTTCATTTATGCCTTTGCGATAGAACTCTGGGGATGTAGATTCGACAAACTGTGTGAAAGCATTTTGTACTGCCTCTTGGGAAGAAAATTTTTTACCACGTAGAAAATTGTCCAAATCACGAAAAAAATGGTAGTCCGTTGGAGCAAGGTCTGGCGACTACGGAGGATGACGTATGGTTTCTAACTGCAGCTCCTGTAGAGTTACAACGGTTTCTCGTGCAGTGTGAGGTCTTGCGTTATCATGGAGCAATAATGGTGAAGATCGATTCACGAGTCGGGGCTGTTGCACTGCTAGTTTCGCCATCATTGTTCGAAGTTCGGCACAGTAAACATCTGCTGTTATTGCTTGACCAGACCTGAGAAAGCTATAGTGAATAACACCATGAATAGACCACCAAACAGTTACCATTACCTTTTTATTGGTAAGCTTTGCCTTAGGGCACTGTTGCGGCGTTTGACCTGGGGTCAGCCATTGCATTTTTCGCTTTCGGTTATCGTAAAGAATCCATTTTTCGTCATGTCACAAGTCACAATTCGATCCAATATTCCTTAATTTCTGTACCGATTCAACAAGGCAACGCAAGTTTCAACACGCGTTTCTTTCTGCAGATCAGTCAAATCATGAGGCACCCATTTTTCATATTTTTTATCTTATTGATTTGATGCAAATGAGTCAATATTGTAGGTAAGGTAACTTTAAACCATGCCGCTAATTCCTGGGTAGTTTGACTCGGATCGGCTTCCACCATCTTCAATTCAGCGTTATTCACTTGTGTGGGCGGTCTTCCACGTGGTTCGTTCTTCAAGTCGAAGTTTCCATTACGAAATCGTTTAAACCAAAAACGCACGGTTCGTTCATTAGCAGTCTCCTCTCCAAACGCAGCATTGATATTGCGAGCCGTTTCTTCCGCGTCAGTTCCGCGTCGGAACTCGTATTCAAAGATTACTCGGATTTTCGAAGTATCCATCTTTCCCGTCTAACCTGAATAAAAAAACAATTGAAAGTCGAAAATCGAATGTTGCACATTTTTCAAAACAAGAACCTCATAGGTATCATGTGAAAAAAGTTTCACTCGAAAATCTCACACCATGAAGGTTTTATGTCAATTCAAAGTATCTATATATTACTATAAAACGGCAATTTCATACTTTAACCCCTATTATATTCTTAATGCAGATTGCTAAAGGACAGTCGAGATTTGTTAAGTAGGCTTGCTTTCTTTTAGAATTAATTCCTCCTTATTACTCTCCCTCCAATAAAGTATTTAATATCTCCACTTTGCACACGAACTATCATAAAAATAGCTTTTTATTAAGGGCCTGTTCTGCATTCAATTATTTGTGTGGCGAAAATGAACGCATCGACATGTTTTTTAGTGCTATAAATGCAATTAAGCATACTCTTACTGCTAAATATGCAACTAGCGTAGATAATACTAAATTGTGTTCTCGCAATTTTGTGCAAATTGTTATTTATTTTATAATTGTGGCAGCTTTGTTTAAGCTATAAGTTTAAGTTTAACTTTATCCATCACTCATATAGAATATTATGTAATCACAATAGTTTATAAGCTTCCTGAAAAATTAAATAAATAAACAAAATTCAGTGTTAAGAGGATGCTGATATTTTTTATTTAATATTTCAAGCCTAAACTAAAGCCAAATATTAATATTTATGTCATGATTTTTATTACATTATAATAATGATAAATTTATAAATATAACACCAGGGGAACTGGCTAGCTTAGGTTCTTGACCATAGACTTGCTTCTGTTTACATAGTTCATATCTACTTACGTGTACTAGTAAATTGAACTTTTAATCAGTTGATAGTTTGATTTTAATTATCAATCACATTTTAGGGCTTTAGACTGAAATGAATGTAATTTCTTATAATATTTTTCTAAATATTATCTGTATAAAACACTCTGAATGACTTACTAGAATGTTTTACATTAGGGGCGTGGCCAGGTTAAGGCGCTCCTACTCCGCCCCGGTATAGGGTATTCTTTTATAAGCAACAGACTCTCTATTATACAATGTATTTGGAATTATAAGAAACTTGATTATTTTACCCCTTCTCAGATAAAAATCTGACTACGCCCTTTGTTTTCCATTATTTTTGTAGGACCTTATAATGAAAACTACAAACAATATTTAATCAGTGTGGAAGGTGGTGTTATTTATTTATTTATTTCATTTGTTAGGTCTGACAAGATGGGTGGTGGTTCCCTTACTGCCCTGCCTGTTATTGAGACTCAGGCCGGTGACGTGTCCGCATACATCCCCACCAACGTGATCTCCATCACGGACGGACAGATCTTCTTGGAGACGGAGCTCTTCTACAAGGGTATCCGACCAGCCATCAACGTGGGCCTCTCCGTATCACGTGTAGGTTCCGCTGCTCAGACCAAGGCTATGAAGCAGGTGAGTTTTTCAACGATCAGTAAATAAGTAAGTAACTTTTAATTTCTTATAAAATAATTTTAAGTATATTCTTTACTAGCGACCCGCCCTCGCTTCGCTTCGGTTTATGAGTTTTTTTTCACATTTCAAAATAAAATATAGCCTATATTAGACACGGATAATGTAGCTTCCTATTTGTGAAAGAATTTTTGAAATCGGTTCAGTAGTTCCAGAGATTACCCCCAAAATACCCACAAACAAACACACCATTTTACCTCTTTATATATTAAGTATAGATTAAACAGCTCTCACTTCAAACAGTTTACTTTAACGTCTGTTTATGCAACTGATATTTGAAGTTGAACTGGTCAGTACTGACTAATATGAAGGGTTGGATAACAACAATAAACACTGTATAAAGTCTAGGGTGACTCCAATATGTTTGTTCTTCCTAGCCCAAGGGATAGTTTCACCGAAAAGGGACATCGGTAGTGAGGAAAGACGAGGCCTAGAGCTACGATTGCCTCCCATGGGAAAAGGGAAGCACATGGCTGCACGTTTTTCGGAGTTGACCTCAATCCTCCATCTCAGAAACTACAGGCCTAGGGCAGTGACTGCGCGTTAGAGGCGTAGAGAGACACGCCGTAGGTTCCTATCTGAGGCGTAGAGAGCGGTGTCATCCGCAAAGAGGGCAAGCTCTATTCCCGGGGAGTGGGGGATGTCATTGGTGTATAATGAATAGAGCGTGGGTGCTTAAATGGACTCTAGCTCTGATTGGGCGAGACCTGAACAGAGTGCCTTCAACTCTGTAGTGAAAGGTGCGATTCGTAAGGTAGTAAGAACAAGACTCAGGCACCTCGAGTTGGTACAGTTTATAGATTAAACTGTTGTGCCAGACCTCATCAAAGGCCTTCACTACAACGAAGAAGCTAGACAGATAGTGTCTTGAAGGGTCTCTTTTGGTTGAGACCTGTGAGAATGTGCTCCATTACTCAATGCACCTGTTGGACACAAGAGTGATTGAACTCTAAAGCCGAACTGTTCATCGATGAGTAGGCCATAGTTTTTATTTTATAAAGTAGTTTTGAGTTGATGTGACTCAGTGGGCGAGAAGGGAGAATTCCTTGGTAGATTTTAGCCATTGTATTTAATAGGCTAATAGTTCTATAACTAGAGGGTTCCAAGCGATGTTTACCCGTCGTTATCTGTCTAAGCTGCTGGAAAAAGATGATATTTCATTGCAGCGTTGTAAATAGCCACAAGAAGTGCATTCAAGTTGATCAGGATGCTTTAAACACCTTATTAGGGATTCCATCGATGCCAGGTGATTTTATATCGAAATTTTTAATGATGTCCTGAATTTCACTTACCGTAACCGATAGAAGGGAGTCTAATGGGGGAATAGAGGCTCGACGACCTATCTCTCCAACAACCAAGTCGACGTGTGACGCGTCCACTGGTTGACGGCTAGGGGACCATTGGGCTTCCAGGCTGTCGGTCAGGCATTCAGCCTTCTCAACATCGTAAAATGCGGGAGGGCCGTTCGGTTTAGTCAGGGGGGGCATGGAGGCAGTATTGTCTGCTTTCATAGATCGCGCCAACCGCCAGTAGACTGTGTGCGACGGCGAGATCTCTGACAATCTCAAGATCGAGATCTCAAGCTTGCTCGTCCTGTCAGTCCAGTGCAGTCAATAATAATCTTCTCTCGGGGAGGTGGGTCGGTCTGCCGACCTAATTTCATTACTACGGCACGGTGGTCGGAGTCTAACTCCCATAGGGTTTCTAACGAGTTTAGACGTAACTATATTTTTGTAAATATATAGCTATATAGGCTATATTGGCCAATGTCTAGTATGTTGGGTCGGTTTGTAACATTATGAGGGTAATGGGTTGACGTTATTGGAGCTATAAAGTCAAAGTCGAGTCGGTTAATGAATCTGTCCAGGCATTTACCATTCTGGATAGACGTGCGGCTGTTGAAACTAGGGCATTTGGAGTTGAGATCACTTGCCAGGATGACTAAGTTACCCAGATCGAGGAGCGTCTCGAGGTCAGTCCTGAGCAGTTCTCTATCGGAGGAATATCGGATGAACAGAAGTCCCAATTCAGGTGCAGTAACGTCGGCTACATGGGTATAAGTGGAAAAAAAATTAAATCACCACCAGGGAGGACTTTCCTGTGGAAACTTTGATATAATATTTTCTTAGGTTTTCGCGATTACTATACATAGCAATTAAATAACTTTGAACGGTTTAAATCGCGTATATTTAACATTATTTATATCCCGACGTTTCGAACACTTTGCAGTGGACGTGGTCACCGGGTTACTGACTTTGATATAAATCCCTACTCGCTTATTATTTATTACATTACAATAATAATAAAATGTACCACAATTACAATCATTTTGCCGTACTTTACATGTGTATTGATTATATATCTCGTGGTGTACAGGTAGCTGGCTCCATGAAGCTGGAGTTGGCTCAGTACCGCGAGGTGGCCGCATTCGCGCAGTTTGGTTCGGACTTGGACGCGGCCACTCAGCAGTTGCTCAACCGCGGCATGCGGCTCACGGAACTGCTCAAGCAGGGCCAGTACGTGCCCATGGCCATCGAGGAGCAGGTGAGTGATGTTTGCTTACCTTTCAGTTATAACTTTCAGGTGCGTTTTTCATATATACTTACCTATTAAATGGGTCCTAAGGATATAAACTCAAATGGGGTGAGATGGAATATAAATGAAGCATGTATCTGAAAATTAATCATCCTTCACCGACAACCAATTATAACCTATGACATATTCATTATAGAATGAGACAAAAGTTAAGCAAAAAAGATAGTAGTTTTAAAACTTAATTCCTATTAGCATTTTCCTGGGGTTAAGCGTGCCTATATGTTAGATAGAACTTAACAAGAACTAAAGACTGTCTAGACTGTAATTTAAATAAGATAAAGTTATTGTTATTAAACCTTTGTTTACCTTTTGTCTCATACATTTATATAGCTACATATTTTTAGTATAGGTACCTACATTTTTAGAATAGAGTATAGCTACATATTGTTAGTCTATAATTGAAATGTGTATCCATCCCCAGGTTGCCATAATCTACTGTGGTGTCCGCGGCCACCTGGACAAGCTGGACCCCACCAAGATCACAGCCTTCGAGAAGGAATTCACTGCTCACATCAAGGCAAGCCACCAGGAGCTTCTCGCCACCATTGCTAAGGATGGACAGATCACCCCCGAGTCCGATGCAGCCCTTAAGAAGATCGTCACCGATTTCCTCGCTACATTCATCAAGGCGTAAACCTTGAAAGCTTTTATCCACACTAGTATATCGGACGTTAGAGCAGGTTAAGGATTCTTTGCATCAATCTGATGGTTTTTGTATTTGATGTTTTTCAGCTTCTTCGATAACTGCAAAAGAAAACAAATAACCGTTAAAAAGATTTTTGCAAATAGATAGGGAGTTTGTGAATGTTTGAGAATAGCTTTTCGTCAGTTGTGTGTGGATGCAATCCTTTTCTAACTAGTTACTTAATATGATTGGTATTTTTTTAAGATATTCCGATTTCAGGATCGATTAAGTTATACCATACAGGCGTTTTCGGTACAAAAGGGGACAAAGGAAAATCAAACAATCAAAGATCAAATGTCAATTGCTTGAGTGATTAAATAATACTAATATGTATTTAAAAATATCAAATACCTTACTTTCAGCTCCGTGACGTCATTTTACTGCATTTTGCCACATGTTGCCAGTTTCAAAGGATATTTCGTCTCGCTCTAACGTCCAGTTGACTGTTGCTTGTACAAGTTTGGGCTAAGCATTACTGTAGCTGTAGTTATTTTCATCTAGACTTGATATTGTGCCACGAATTTAATCAATTTTCGTTGCACAATCTCAAGTCAATTTATAATCAGGTGGTAAATGGAAACGATTCGTCCAGAAACGCTTCCCTTTGCGGCCGATGTAGTTTATTATTGTAACATTCGTATGAACGGTATTGTCTGTGAAATACAATCATGGAATTTATTTATCTCGCAAGTTGTCAGGAGTTGAAAATATAAATGTACATCGTAATTATTATTTGTGCTTTTTTATTACCTTTCCCTTATGTAGAGAACAGTAAAATTTGTAGTATGCCATAACGAAGAATGTCATATCAATGGCCATAAACATCTTACAGGCTGTCACTGCAAAACAGTATAGAAACTTATTATAAAAGCTGAATTAGTGAAGTTAATAGTTTTAGAAATTAATCTCACTTACGGAAGATTTAACAGCTGTTTTTTTAATGTGCTGATACTTAGTCTTAAAAAAGCAGAATTATAGCCGGTTCTCCATTTAAAAGTTATAAATAAGGCCGTTTAGTTTGCCCTACTAGATAGACTAAGCTGATTTTAGCAGGACCAGCCCCAAATTTCTATCTTTACGTAATCTTAACCTGATTGCCTCCAGAATTGTCCAAACCACCCGTCGCAAAGATTTAGTCTTAAGTAATTCGAAAAATACTGACGCATCAAAATATTTCAACAAATATGTACACTTACGTAAAAATGTTCTGTCAAGTTTCCTTCGTAATAAACAATTTCAGTCTAAAATGTATCCTGTAATGTCCAGTCACGTCAGTTAGTTAGCGATAATAGGTTTACTGAAGGCAGAATAAGATTCCTCGGAATCGCACGTAACCCAACCTCACATTTCATTATCTTATTAAGTTATTACAAACACCACGCACAAAAAACACTGAATTTTAATAAACTATCATTATTTTAAACCACGACGCCTAATATAGGCACTATTTTTACAATAATCAAAGAAAAACTACTCTGGTTCCCGCCAAAAAGTCCATAATAAGGTTTAATCAGGGACCACTAGCCTAATGGGTTCGTGGGGTTTATTGTTACATTAACCGCTTTGTCAATTTTCGTCAGAGAGAGCATGGTTATATTTATTACATAATATGGATGCGGTTCACTAACATCGAACTTAAAAACAAGTATTGTAAATGGTTTGGAGTCATGAGTATGTAGGGGAACCCGGGGTACCGGGGCGGAACGGGAAAGAGGCGTTGTGCTCGCTACAGGCGACAGAGATGCGTGACCATCGCGCACAACGTTC
Source organism: Sesia apiformis (assembly GCA_914767545.1). Classification (NCBI taxonomy): domain Eukaryota; kingdom Metazoa; phylum Arthropoda; class Insecta; order Lepidoptera; family Sesiidae; genus Sesia; species Sesia apiformis. The sequence continues at coordinate 4,928,271 of OU611964.1, forward strand.
GGTCCGCTGTGCTGCGCTATACGGAGTGGCCGCTGTCAGTGTGAGAGTGCGCTTAGTTTGGATTTTATCGAAGGTCGACGAAAAAGCTTGCAAGTTTTAATTTTGCTATGCAATACCAAGGTAATTACACTATACACTATTCTTTGTTCGGATATTAACATTACATGTTTGTTTAAACATACTTTTGACTAACTAAACGTCTAGTGATAACTCAAGTCCAATAAATATAACCGGTCATAACACTCGTGTTTACGTGAACGGTGCGTCGGGGCACAATGGGTGGGGCACAATGGGGTATACCCCGTTCCGCCCCTTAAATATTTGTACTTCTCATATAAATACGCATTTTTATTTCATCTGCAGATGGTGCGTTCATATATAAGAAAAACTAGCCGACAGTCCTGTCCTGGTCTACATTGCTAATCCCGTTGCCAAAAGTGAAAGCTGGAATGAAAAGAGTTACAAGAAAGGGTGGAAAAACGGCAATCCTGACCGCTTTACCTTACAAGACTGAATTAGAAGAATCTATTAAAAAGACACAAAATATCAATAAAGCGAAAGTAGAAAAAAATAAACAAGACTGACGTTAAAAGGTAAAGAAGACATACCTGAAGGAATGAAAGCTAAGCCAAAGAAACAAAAAAGAATCAGAACTACACCTGAAGAACACTCAGAAGACGTAGAAAATTTTAAACAAAAACAAAGATGAAACAAGAAGAAAGAAACAAAAAAGAATCGGAACTGAATCTGAAGAAAGCTCAGAAGATGAAGACGCGATCTGCTTGTATTGCCATGATTTATACTCCAAGTCCAATGAAGGCTAGTGGTCTTATAGCATTTGTAAAAAATGGGCACATTTGGCGTGTGCTGGTGTAAATAGTGACGACGATGACAGTGTTCTCATCTGTGAACTATGCCAATAATTAGTACCCCATCGTGCCCCGGGTTCATTTCCCATTGTACCCCGGGGGGTGGGGCAGAATGGGAAATTTCCCTTTATTTTTCAAACAATATTTTTTCAAAGTGATCATTAATTTAGATAAGTTTAGCTTTAATTTCCTTGTAGAGAAAGAAGTAAATAAACCTACAAATTGCCAAATAATGGTGTTGTTTCATTCAAACTCTCACAAATTGTGACCAAAGCTTAGCTATCCCGTTCCACCCCGGGTTCCCCTACGCCATTATTTTTTGTTAATGTCAAAAATGTGCTTACATTCTGGGCCTGAATTGTATAGCCCTCTCTATAAATACGCAGTTATTGACATTTGACAGCTGTCAAATGTGAATGTCAATTGAAACACCCACCTGTTTCTGTTCCTCTTTATTAAATTTAAATTCGGTGAGTATCGCTAACTGATTAGAATCGAATAAAATTTGTATATGCAATGAAGGAAAAATATTGATTAAATTATCTACTAAATAAACTCTACTAAGATAAGATAATCTCTAAGATACTTTAATTTATCCAATAAATAAAGATATAAAATGGACTTTTTCAAAATCGAGAAATCGAAAAAGTCACAGAAAAAAGTTAAGGGTCAACTGAAAAAAATGTTGTATGGCTATAAACAGAGTGATAATGAAATCATAAAGCATTCTGCAAGTATAGATGATAACGAGGGCTCTTCGTCAGTGAGTGGGTTTTCCGATTTGAACTTGACAAATTCTGACAATGAGGGTGATACTTCAAAGGCTGATACTTTACTGGATTCAATTGATGATGGGCCAAATGCCCGACAAGAAGCCATTGGGTCTATTAATGATAGGGAAAATGAATCAGATTTCAACATCTCAAACTTAAGTGGAGACAGTAAGCAAAGTAGTGCTAAGACAATTCATTATGAAGACCCACATAGAGGTGATGGCTCTCCTCAATCTATATCAACTTCAGAAGACAATGATGATGTTTTGTCAGATATAGATTCTTACAACCTCCGTAATGGCTGTAAACTTAAATCTTTAGATGTAAGTACAATGTCAATGACAAATAGTATATTTGAAACATCAACAGATAATGAGTCTGAAGAAGACATGTCATTTGATGCTGATGGAGCATTAGCATCAAAAATACTTAAAGAAATTAAAAGAAAGCAAAAGGTGCAAGAAAAAACAAATATAAGAAAACTGCTGAAAGAAGAGCAGTGTTATATTGAAATAGACGAGGCCCTAACAAAAGAGAATCAGGAAGAAGAATATGAACTAAATCTTTCAGAAGATGAAGAATTTGAAATGGATGTAGAAAGTTTAGAAGATTCTTTAATTTTACTGCCTAACAGTTCAGATAAGGGTAACATGGAATCAATTGATTCACCACCATTTGTTTCTGTGAAAGCTACTGAGATGGAAGAACAGAGCTTCAGTGAAATTTTGGGGGATTACAGACATTCTACAATGAGAAATATTCCTGGTGTAAGTCAAAATGTCACATTATCCACAGAAAATTCAGGATTTTTCTCTGTAGAATGTGAAGTTAACAAAGTACACATTGAAGAGGTAGAGGTTAGTTCAGACCAGGATATGAATGCAACTATGGATGTTAGTATTGAAGTAACTGATATAAATGCTAGCACAGATGTATATAATGAGAGTACAATTAATTCTATGTCAAGTACAGATAGCTTAATTAATAAAGTATGTGATGAAACATTACAAACAGAGATCACTTCGGAAAAAGAAGCCGCCACAGATGCAAACACTGATTTTATAAATCCTATAAAAGTATTCTATGGCAAAAATTGTTGTATTTTTGTTTTGAAATATACTGCTGAAATATTCATACATGGTAATGTCAAAGTTAAATGTTTAGGTGGAACTTTGGAGGTTCAGGGATACACTCTTAAAAATCAACCTTGTGAAATATATGCACCTAACTACAGCTATGCACAATGCCTGAGAACTGTTGAAAATCAGAATGCATACTGCGGGTTATTTGGAAAATTGACAGGCTTAGGTCTCTCTGTAATTGAAGCAGAGGAGATTGTTACTACAATAGGTGAACATGATGGGGTTTTAAGCTTACAACCTCTCATAAGCCGCAAAATGGGCTTTGTTCAAGACTATTTTACAACTGCAGATCTGTTTTTAAAACAAGCAAAAAATATATATGGCCCACTCAAGAAAGCATCTGATTATTTAGGATGCTCCTTGTATTCAACCAGGCCAAAGAAAAGCTTTGATGAAAATGTAATTTGGAATAGAATTGTGAGATGTGGACTTCGTAAGTATTTAATTATTTTGAGTAAGGCTTTTCTCAGGAAATCTAAATAAGTACTGTTTCCAAAAAAATGTAATTGCAATATATTTTTTAGATAATCAAAGTAGAGGGATAGTGTGTGGAGGCAAACGAGTGGGCAAGTCAACATTTCTTCAATACTATGTAAACCGACTGCTGGAACAAGGCCCTGTACTGGTGATAGACTTGGATCCTGGACAATGCGAGTTCACTGTGGCTGGGAACATATCTGTAACTGTTGTTGATAAACCACTATTGGGGCCTAACTTCACACATTTGAGGACACCAGACAAGTTGGTATAATTTCTAAGTAAAAGTAAAGCTGAACTTTTATCTTCATACTTAAACCTTTATTAGAGTAAGCTGGGAAAAGTACATTACTTTTCCCAGCATTCCATGTCATTATTAAGCTGATTAGAACTTATTAAGAAAAAATTGCAGTTCAAATATTTTGATCCCTTACATAAGACTTGTGATGAATGTCCATTGGTGGCAGTAGCTGAGGCCACCTGTATTACAATGACTTACGTATGAACTAAATTAATTATTTAAGTTGATCATGTTTGGTAAGATTCACCTGCAGGTATGGATAGTATACCAAAATCTATTATGATGTATAGTTTCGACCATCCAGTTACTTTGTCTATAGGGTGTGTTTGAATAATTCTGCAAGCAGAATTATTAGGAAATTTGGTAAAACTAATTTGCAAAAAAATATTAATAAAATTTTCATGTCAATGACATCAGAATCATGAATGGAATCCATGATTTCAGGCTTTTCAGGAATAGTTCAGACACAATCTGTATAACAAGTTGTGTATTACCAATATCATCTCTGTATGGAATACTTCATTTCAGGATGTTGAACATTGGCATGATAAGCACAATGGATAACCCCAAGCGTTATGCGATGGCCATCAATGAACTAATCACTTACTGTTCCACATGTGCAAATTACGAAAAAATGCCTTGGATTGTCAACACTATGGGAATGACCAACGCAATGGGTCTCACGTTCATGACGCTAATAATACTCCTCATTAAACCAACATTCCTCGTGCAAATTGATTCTAAGAACGAAAAGAAAGGCTTTAGTGTACATTTCGACCCACATACTTTGAAAGATGTATACATTAGCAAGTATCAAAATAATCGCTTATTTCTAAATATTGAGTGCCCTTATGACTTGGATTACACGTTTTATGTGTTAGACAATGCAGACACAGAGGCAAAGAAAGGTTTTTCTTTGGTGCCAAGAGACGAGAGGTACCTCAATTTTCTGGCCTACTTTAGTGAACTAATGGAAACTCATAGCGGACCAGGCCTACTGGGGATCGCACCTTATGAGTGAGTACTTGTTTCCACAAATTCTTCATTTCCTGCGTATGATGTTATCTTTTCTACCCTTGTCAACTTGAGAATTGATATTGGGTGCAGTGTAGATATGTATGTATTTATATATTATTAAGTTTTTTATTACCGATATTGTCGTTAGGTAGGTATGTATATATTGAACATGATCCATTCTGTGGATTTCGGTCATTTTGCACTACCTATATCTCTTTTATTTTTCTCTATCGTAAGGTTGCCCGGAAGAGATCGCCTCAGCGATAAGGTTGCCTATTGTATTGTCATTTATTATTTGTGCACATGTAATAACTATTTGTATACAATAAAGAGTATTTATTATTATTATCTGAGATAGTACGTAACCAGCACCTTTTGTCCACTGTTCGACATGTGCCTCCTCATGGACAAGATAATGTTATGGCCTTAAAACGGGTAAGTCCATTCTTTTAGATGTGATGTAACTACATCCTCAGAAACTCTCAGGAACCTCAGGAGGAACTCCTCAGGGCTTGTGGGAGCAGCTTTGTTATCCCTTAATCACTTCTTACTATACTCATGGGAAGAGATGGAGTGGTTCTATTCTAAAACCGACTGACACCACAGGGTTACAAGATTCAAGTCTCTCAAGGTCTTTTCATAGATTCACACTTCCTTGACAAGGAAACGTCCCGTATTGTCCAATTCATAAACTGTTTTATACAGTGAACTCATGGTTATGAATCGAGAACTGGCCAAGGTCAAGGTCTGAACAAGGTCGGCAGTGCATCCATTTCTCCCCTCTGCTGCCGGTGGTCACGGGCGTCTGTAACCAATTGCCATCACGTAGACCGTCTGTGCCTGTTTATGTATTTAAAAATTCATTGCACAATTATTGTACAGCACGTGGACCTAATGCCATAAGGCGGCATTCTCTACCAGTCAACCACCAGATTATACAAAAAAAGGATTGTAAGTACAGTTTAAATTAAAGAATAGAAAACATTAAAAAATAGCATAATACGTACAAATAAATATAGGCACATAATTATGATCCTTATTCTCCATCCTAATTCAAATCCGTAAATCTCCAAATATTGGCGGCGTATCCGGGAGCGTGCCACTCTCGACTAATGTTGGCATCTATCGCAGATGTCCATGTATTTACCGCCAAATGGCTTCTTCATATAGAAATAATGTTGTTTTAATTAATAAGAAATAATTAATAATATAGAAATAAATTTATGTAATTTTAGTTTAGTTCTTATACTTGGATTCAATGACAAAATGATAACTAACAATTCGATATCAAAATATTTATGTTCGAAATTATCATTCCATTTCATTGTGATATGTATGAGCCACTGAACTGATAAAATCATTGAGAATATTCAAAAGAAATGCATATATTAGTAAGGAGTACTCCTTAACGCCATCTTTGTCTGAGATGGGTTATAATGACAAAAAAGTCATTATAACAACAGTGAATAATGAATGATATAAGAACTTTAAATACAAATTCATATTTTCCCCGTAGTGTGACTCACAAAACTGCAAATTAATCAATTATAAGCAGTTATCATTCCTAATAGTCACTGTATGACTGAAAACACTTTTGAGAGTATATGTAATACAACTCATCAGTCGTATATAGTTTATCATTAGGCGATGACGTCATCGCTGGTAATACGTCATTGACTCATTGATAGGCCTTTACTCATATTCTGGTCAATGACTACAAACACTTCTCAAGGTCTCCGATTGTTTTCCTCATTTCTAGGTTCTATAAGCTTATAGTATTAAAGGGAATTTAAGTGAGTTGTGAAACCTTTGTTTTACCCAACTAGAATTGATATTTTACAACAAATAGGCTATTCACACTAAACCTACCGCTAACGTTGCGGAAGCAGTGATCGGTATTTTAACTTTATTAATTTTTGTTCTAGGGTGAAGCTAAGTAACCTAAATGTGGCTACAACTGTACGAATAGATCGAGATGTGGTAGCAAAGGTGCTGAATGGAAAAGTGGTAGCTCTGTGTCAACAAGCAAAAGATACAACTGGTGGCAAAGTGTTTGTCCTCACAGATAAGCCACTGCTGTGTCACGGCCACGGTAAACATTCCCTTAATGACTTCATGTTAATTACTCATTACATTATGCATTGTACACACTCATTTCTTAGACGTTCAGAAATCAAAAATTTAAAATGTAATTACAACTTATGTTTATTCAGTAAAATTGTATATCGTCAGAATATGACTGACAGTTTCATTGAAGTCTCTTTATACATGTTAACACAAACAAATATAATATCTTGCCTTGTAGTTAAAAATACCTAAATGAGTCAAACATGATGCAACTGAGGACGGAGATACGTCCGTCTAATAATCGTAAAATATTTGCGCTATCAATGAACGAACGTGCTATATAATAAAATGAGCGTCGATTAAAACTGATAATAAGTCAAGTGCCTACATTTACATTTGTGTTTTCAGGTTTGGTTCGGGCAATTGATTACGAGAAAGGGGTTTTATATGTGATTACGCCGACACCGGCGGAGAAGCTGGCGTCGGTAGATACGGTGGTATATGCGGACTGGGTGCCGGAGTTGCGCGGGCAGGAGCGGCATGCAGTAGCGGCCGTCAGCGTGCCTTACCGCACCGCCACGCACTACAATCAGCGACAGCTAATGTTCGCACCGCGAAGGCGATTCAATCCACTACAACTACTCAAAATGTCAAAATTGAAACCTTTGTAATCAGTTAAAATATATAACCATTCAAAGAATTGACCTTTTATTTTGTTGTTTTAGGGGTGGCTACAAAAGATGAACGGATTCAATTATTATTGTGTAATAGGCGAGCACCAATTACTGCTGGTATGCCTATATCTTGTATTTAGTTAGGGAGCTGGTCGCAATTTAGGTATACGATTTGCTTGTCGTTCAGAATTATAGGTATGAGTCTTAGAGGATACAACAAGGGAAAAAAGGGATTGAAGCTAGTATGTCGCAGGGGATTTTTTAAATAAATTATTACCTTATATCATTTGCTCCTATCTGATCTGGCACTTATTTATTGCATTAAATTAGGTACCTAGATACCAGAAATATCATTATTATACGTCCAGCTCTCTGCGTTTTTTTAATTTATCATTATAAAACATTGATTTTTATCCCTAGAACAAGAAATTATTAGTGGTGTTAGTGATTGTTTGAAATATTTGTAAATTACTTTAAAAAAGAAAAATGCTTATTATAAATTAATGCGTAACTTTTAAATCTAACAAAAAAAATGTAAATGATGTTTTTGTAAACATTATTTATTTTCTGTTCATATGTATTATATTAACTTCTAAATCTAATAAAAATAATTACAAACTATTTACGATATTTTTTATAAAAACTATTTATTTTCTGTAATATGTTAATTAAATATCAGCACTTTCTTCAGAAGCATACGCATTAAAATGTATTATTGAACAGTTATCTTTTACACAAACACTGCATTTACAATGTGCAAAATGAAAATAGTTAATGTATTTTTCAACAAAAACAATTATGTTATTATTTTTGGTGATGATGTTATTTATACGTCTGGCTTTAAAAAATAATCGATATTGACGTCTGGCTTGGTTAATATTCAGTTTTTACATATAATAGAATCATTCCGAAAAACGACAGACGTGAGAACAAATAATATAGTAAATACTTATTTTTTTTTTGCATTTTAATTTGATTTCCTTCCTAAACGCAGCACTATGAATGTGCCAGAAATTGTCTTTCTTATTTTTAATAACCTAATAATTATGATTTCCATATAAATTTGAATGACAAGCAAATTATTTAAATTTTCGTTTATCAGAATAAATATAAGGTATTCATTATTTATATCAATGTTAGATTAAGAAATAGGTGTTAAAACACATGCCAGATGAAAGTCTTACGGACCATTTTTTTTTACATTTTCAAGGAGTTATTAATTGATAACTTGAGATAACGTGGGGATAACATAGTGCCAGAAGTGATCATTAATTTCTTATAAATAGATTTTCACTAATATGTCTGGCATATGAGCAAATTATTTAAAAGTTTCTGCCATCAGCTCCCTATTGTGTTAGCTGGTGTTACAAGTTTTCCCATATCTCTTAGTAAAAATAAATATAATTAGTTTAAATGTCAAGGATCTCCTAAATTGAAACCTTTGTAATTTAGTTAATAAATCTGTAATTGGCATAGATCCAAAATATCTTAAATTATAAAAGGAAGTCTAATTATGTTAATCCATATATATATATATTTGATGTAATTTTGTACTTATGGCGGGCTCACACAGTTCAACTTTTGTTAACCAACTAATGAATTGAAACACTGAACATTATTTTAATAATGTTGAAATGTCAAAACTCTAGTTTTGTTAAAAATAAAAGTTGACCCACAAAAATTGAATGCTGTGAACCCGGCATTACAATCACTAATAAAGTTAATAACATAGAAGATTGATTTTCACTTAATAATCCCCATCCTAAACCTTTGATTTATAAATGCTGTATTAAATTTTTATAAAAGTCAAAAAGAGTCTAGAAAAGAATTGGTTAAAACATGGGGGTTCCTTTATTACCAATAAATTATATCAGCATATACCTTACGGGAAGTTAAAATTTCACACAAACAACAGATTACAATAGACTGCCCTACACAAAGCCGGAGCAGAAGTCTCAGAGACATGCCCGGCTCACAGGCACTTGCTGAGTTAGTGGGGCTCGCGCTCCATGACAGTTAAACTTCCTACACAATTAATATACATTAATTACTATTTTACTGAAAAAAATTAAAATACCAAAACTAAATAATCGAGTCTCAGTAAGACAACACTGGTCAAGTATAAATTATATGTGGAAGAGATGCTACTTTGATAATAACACTATAGAATAGCACAAAAATTTAAGTTCACCCACCGAAAGTGGTGGGTGCACAATCGCCCCCGACTACATATTTTGTTAAGGCATTTACGCTTATCCTTTATAGATAATCTATAAAATATACAAGTACCAATTGTGAAAGTGTAGCCACACGAATACTGAGTGGGTGTGCGTGCAACGCGGGTCGCAACATCGCGTCAGCTGTCAGTATCAGGAGGAAGCACTGTGTGGCCGATGTCGCGACTGCTGCAGACTCATATCAAACTTAAGTGTTCAGGCAGTATGCGAACCATTCATAAACGAGAGTTCGAGACGCGAGCACACTTAGAGGAGAGAACACCTGGTCTTCTTCTTCTTCTTGACCTGGAGCGCGGCGCGCGTGGCCGTCTCGAATACCTCGCGCACGCCCTCCTTGCTCTTGGCGGAACATTCGAGGTACGCGAAGGCGTTGATCTTCTCGGCCATGGCGCGGCCCTCCTGCGGCTTCACCGGCTCCTGTTTCATCTTGCGCAGCTCGTTGATGGTGGCCGGGTCATTGCGCAGGTCCTTCTTGTTGCCCACAAGGATAATGGGCACATTCGGGCAGAAATGCTTCACCTCGGGCGTCCACTTCTCTGGGATGTTCTCGAGCGAGTCGGGCGAGTCCACCGAGAAACACATGAGGATCACGTCGGTATCGGGGTACGAGAGCGGCCGCAGGCGGTCGTAGTCCTCCTGACCGGCCGTATCCCACAGCGCGAGCTCCACCTGCTTGCCGTCCACTTCGATGTCGGCGACGTAATTTTCAAACACTGTCGGCACGTACACTTCCGGGAACTGATCTTTACTAAACACGATTAACAGGCATGTTTTACCACACGCACCGTCACCGACGATCACTAACTTTTTGCGTATAGCAGCCATCGGTCCTGTAAAATAATACAACGCAAATAATTATTTATGGAGAGCGTCAACGCCTTTCATGACTTATAAATATGGCCGCCGTATAGGAATATGGGTAGGGAGTAGTTAGACAAGCCCTCAAATGTGAATAAGCACCTGAGCTAGCGGAAGAAGAACAGCACCACCACATAGTACCCTCACATGCGAGGGTGGTTATTTATTATTTTTGTAGATACCTGAAGATTCTGGCTAATTTCTGCAAAATATTGGCTTAACGACACTAGTTAATCGTCTTTGCTCATCACAAGCACTTTCGTTCGTAAGAGAGTATTGCAATATTTAAAAATATATTACTAACCTTGAATATTAAAAATAGAAATTAGTATCAATTTATGTAATTGTTTTACTTTTAGGTTATTTTTATAATATTTCTTGTCTTATAAAGTGGACGTAGGTCAATAGAATTCTTATAGAATTTAAAAATGGAAATCACTTGTTAAGAAAAACTTGCCAGAATCAAAATATTTGTGTGACATTTCATTCTTTGACGATCTTCCATTTGACGCAGATTAATGTTCAAAAGCAGAACAATGCTTCGGAGCACTCTTGAATTTTTATTTTCTCGAATGTGGACAATATTTTATCTCCAGTTAATATGACGTTGTTTGTAGTGCGTAAATAAATAAAACATAAATAATCAATATTATGATTTATTATTGTCCATGCTACTTAAATTATTTATTTAGATATCGACAATGAATAACGAGATAAATGTTAAGCATCTAGCTCGCGCCATTGTATTTTCCTCTGTGTATTAAGCGCCGGTTATATATTCAATATTTTTTTTATGATATTACATTATTGATCACTCGCAGACATGGGCGTAGTCGCGATGGCGTTAGTTGGACCCCTTGGCCACCCCTGTCACAGGGAAGAATAAGTAACAATGTTTCTGCATTACACTACCTCTAGAATTCATAAAAATAGAATTATTATTTAGAATAAAAGAAAATTATTTGCTTTGCTCTCCCCTAGTTAAATCCTGACGTCCTTGCTCGTAGATGTTTGGAAGATATCACAGGAGGAGCAAAACGCTCCAGTTTTCTACAATAGTTATACAGTAAATCTGATATTTGGATAAATTGGGATATTTTTTTGGATTTACTTCAATCGTCCGCGATACCGGGCCAGATGGGATAAAATGCGTCGTCCCCAGTGAAAACAGGGGATGATGGCACAATACAATTTCCATCGTCCCCGGAAACGAAAAATTGTTATGTACAGTTCATTTGTTTACGTATATGATATGACTACCGACTATCCGCGACTTCGTCTGCGTATATCTTTAAAATGAGTGTCTTGAAAATTCGCAAAACGAACACAACCGTGAACGACGTCTGCCCTCATGTGTCTGCCTGCCGGCGTTCGGGTCTAGGGACACGATATCGAATCCGATACTTTACTCATATCGCTACCTTTGATTTGATACTAGTATTTAAAATATCGATACTTTCATTTGATAGTCTGTACTATTAAGAGTACTTTGCATCAAGTATCGAATCGATTCAAGCAAGCGACTAACACTAGGGATGGACATTAAGAAAACATCGATGTTTTTTTCGATGTAATATATCGCATAGTGACATCAATGTTAGAATGATATATTGAAAAATACATCGATAATTGCAATACATCGGTTCTTTTTAGAGTTTAATATGATTGTGGTTCTAACATGCCTGAAAATGAAAGTATACGGATGCGTTAAGTTCAAAACCTTTATTATTATGGAAATGGAAAGACAGTTTTCATCTGTCTTTCCATTACTGTATAAACAGGCTCAGCAATATCTGCACTCACCTGCAACATCTGTTCCCTCAGAGAGGCTATTCTCGAAGGCAGGAGTGACAATAAGTAGAGTAAGGAACAGACTTAAGGGAAAGAGAGTTAATAAACTCTTGTTCCTCGGTGACTGCACTGAAGAAGAGTGGAACATTTAAGGCGCGGCCCCTTAGGTCCAACGCCAGCACTCATTGTCTTTTTTTTAAATAAAAACTATTTCTATAATGTTATTGATGTTTTCATTCGAGTTTATGACTACAGGTATATTTGACTACCCCTGTGGCCTAGCGGTTAACATGCCGAAACATCCACCTGGTGTCTCGGGTTCGATTCCTGGTCGGGTCAATTTCGAAAACGATCTTTTCTAAATTGACTCAGGTCTGGGTGTACTGGATAATGCCTCCAGAGATCGTTGTCTGGTACTGGTTCCCATACTACAAGGTATCCTAGTTTGGGGCCAGATAATTTGTATGAGTGTCATTATTTATTTATAGATAAACCACATAAGTCAGTCCTCGCCCGCGGCGTTAGAGGGGGGCCGTGCGGCGGCGAGCGGGAGGCAGATCCTGCCCCCTGCCTCATCAGAATGAATCTATCCGATACTTACTCATATCGCTACTTCAGTTTCGATACTTTTACTCATTAGATACTTTTGTTTCGTTACTGGTACTAAGAAGATATCGATAGTTTTGGTTTCGATATCGTGTCCCTATTCGGGTCGCGCACTCGGCATTCGGCAATGAGCGAATTTTTCCCCCACTTCGCCCGCAGTGCGCCCGACCGCATCATTTTAGTAGCGCGCACTCACTTTCTCATCGTTGTAACTTTTAAAATATTTGTCCAAATTACGTAGTGTAAAAGACAAAGTTTATCTACTTTAAATATCAGAAGCTTTAAAAGTATTTACGTCGATAAGAATCAATTTTTTACTGCAAAGATAATTTTATTGTTGTATTTATATGGTCCACTATTTTGGCAATAATGGCTTACACATAAAATATAGATATATACTGTCGCCGACTTTTTTGTAGAACTATTTAATAGAAACATTTCCACCATACATTATATTCGTGTAACTCATACGGTTTTTGCAGCGCACGCCAAAATAGCTCGTAGATGGCAGAGATTTTTCCGACTTTCTTGACACTTATCGTTATATTTTGGCCAATTTACACAATATCTTTATAAATTATAGCCTAGGTATGTGTTATTCTGATTTATGAGCTATATTATTGTAAAGTTTCATTGATCCATTGAGTAGTTTTTGCGTGAAAGAGTAACAAACATCCATACATCCATCCTCACAAACTTTCGCGTTTATAATATTATAATAAGAATAATAATAAGATTTACGGATATTTTCTATTCTATTTTGACAATAGTAATAGAAAAGTTCGTATAAAAAATTAAACCTTGGTATTTATAATGGATATACTTATATATAATTATGTAGTGGTCTCTCACACATGCATGTAGCACCTATTACGGTTTACGTTTAGCCACAAAAATTTAGCCATTCCGAAAAAATCTTATTACAGTTCAAATATAAAACAAGTGTATCTACGACATATAGGTACAGGGACGTAACTAGGGGGGGGCGGACGGGGCTTGTGCCCCGGGCGCCGGGTTTTCAGGGGCGCCAAAATAACAATTGTTGTTTTCCAAAAAATACAAGTGGAAGATAAAAATAATAAAATAAATAAATAATATTAATAAAATTTTAAACTGGCGCTCCAAAGATTTGAGTTATTGCGTCATAAGGATATCTCCAGAGTCCAGAAAAGTCTGGAAATGGGAAGAAAGATTTAGAGCGCGGTGCGCGCCGGCTAGCGGGAAGGTACTCGATTTTGATTGGTCTATAGTCTATAGAGATCGTGGAAGTTGGCGATAATTTAAATGTGATTTATTTCTTATAATAGGGGTTAAAGTATGAAATTGCCAATTTGTACTGAAAAATTAAAACTTGTTTTTTTCTAAAATGTAACATATTTATTTAATCAAAACATCTGCTGTTATTGCTTGACCAGACCTGAGAAAGCTATAGTGAATAACACCATGAATAGACCACCAAACAGTTACCATTACCTTTTTATTGGTAAGCTTTGCCTTACGGCACTGTTGCGGCGTTTGACCTGGGGTCAGCCATTGCATTTTTCGCTTTCGGTTATCAGGACTTGACAGGACAGCAACGACTTACCAACCTTGGGATCATTTCCATAGAGCACCAAATAGCTTCTAAACTATCTTTTGACGAAATTGTAAGGATTTTTGCGCTATAAAAAGTCGTAAAGTAAAATTTTAGTTTATATTCAGGTTTTAAGTTTCACCAAAGTTTTTCACTATTTTTCAGAATCTTTTAGATATACATAAATATACGTGTAAACTGTATAGGCCTAATACACTATGTAACTATTAATTTCTGTATATGTATTGATTGCGTGATTTCAATAACTATTAAATTAACTTTTCATTACTCATACTCTGAAAGTAGGTCCGAAGTTGCCTGTGGAGCGAAGTGAAAATAGCCCAATACACCCTAGGGTGAGCGTTTTCAACTGACAGACAACTGAAAAATTAAGAAAAAAAAGAGCTATTTTCACATTTCTATGTAACCATGATCTAACTTCCTATACAGCCACTCCATTACAGCGCGATGTAAAATTGAAATAACATAAAGAAACGCATCCATTAATTAAAGAGTATATTTTTTAAATTACTTTATTATAATTTACTTTCAATTATTTCTTCAAAATAACATAGATGTCGGCAAAATATATAAAAAAAACATTTATGAAAATGAAAAGTAATTGGCTGAAAAGCTGGCTACGCGGCCACGCGGCCACGCGGCCGCGCGGCAGAAAAGAAACAAAACAGGCGGGAAAGCGGCAATTCGATTTTCATTTGTTTTTCCGAGTGGTAGTGTTTTGTAAACTTTTGTACTCGTAGCAGAGATTTTTTAACACTATGAGTTCAACAGATTCGGACATGGAAACTCAAGTATCCCAGAAAATATCAAATATGAAAATACCCGGAAAAAACATTTCACTAACTATAAATAATTGCTCTAATGTCACCATAAACTTTAAATAAATATCTCACCAAAGTTGTTGATTTATGAAATAAAATTCATTCATTTTTTATTTTGCTAATTAGTAGTTTTATTTTTACTTTCCTTGTATTCGTAATGAAAAGCACAGTGTTTACCTAGGGGTTCAGGACTTATTTAGTCCCGAGACTGGGTTTGGTGCCCGAGCGCAGCGAGGGCGCCAATAGGTCGAGGGACCTATTGGCAGACCTAAATAAGTCACTTTCACCCCTAGGGTAACAATGTACTATTTTACCTTTGAAATCGAGCATTTACTTACCTAGGTGGTAAGTAAATGCCCAAGTAAACCCAAGTTAATTATGAAAAGTATAAATGTTTGGTAACAATCTCAGGAGTGTTGTTTAGGAGAGTTTTCGTTTCATTGGTCATGGTTGGACATTCTTCGTTTAAGTGGATGAAAGGGGGGGGGGGGGGCGCCAAAGTGAGGTATTGCCCCGGGTGATATTTAGCCTAGTTACGTCCCTGTATAAGTATTGCAGTTATTAAAACAACTCCGTCAAGTGAACACACTTTTTATTATCTCCAAGCCTACACCAGGCTATAATTGGAATATTAATAATAGACAAAAGCTAAATCACATTATCAGTTCATATGACACCATCACACATGTACATTCATCACAGTCTAAATCTCAGCGTCTACAATGTAGACTTACTTATCACTTACTTCTGTAATGTAGACTACATTATAGAAGTAGGTAAGTGATAAGTAACAAATAACAAAAAAATACAGACTGTAACTTAGGTTTTGTTTATTATTAATATTCTAATATAAATACGTACCTACATCATTAATTCATTACATGTACCTACCAACTTTTTATTTATTTATAAGAACTTTTCGATTGCTATTATCAAGTAAAAGTAATAGCAAATATCCATAAATAATAGTTACCTAATTATAATATTTGTATCAGCATAGAACATCCCACTGCAGGCACAGGTCTGACAGAGTACGAGGAGCAATCCTCATGCGCCCATATTTGGCAGTCGTCAGTCGTCACACTTAATCCCCTCCCCCAGAGGAGGATCAATGTATCGCTCATTGCAATTCAGGCAACTACAGTTTTGTTTATTTTTAGGTTTTCTTTCTCTTCTCTTCACAGTTTTGCTTGTAGAAGCAACTTTTTAGCTTTGGTCATTTTACTTTTTACAGTTGTAGTCTTTTTCTGTTGTGAGGCTTTCCTCTTTGACTCTCATTTTCTGTTCTCCCTTTATAGGTGTGCTCGTCACGAGCAGCTCGTATTTCTACTTTTTGTGTTCTTCTTTTAAGCGTAGTTTTGCTTGCCTCTATTTCAGGGGACGGTCTTATATTTATTGGTGTAACATGACTGACTGAACTCGAGGCAATGTGTCACTAGGCTGACGGTCAGCCGTTCCTGCACTAAACACTACACTCTCACCACTGTTAAATTGCCCGCTATTGAGCACGAGTATGTTGCCCGCACGCCTTCGTCGTCACCACGGCCACGCGAAGCCTGCAGCCACGACCGTTGTAACTGCTAATGTACCTAGTGTAACTAATGGCATATCGATGCTTGTCGTTCCATGTCCAAGTCTGTCGCTTCTATGTGCGTTTTAATTCATGTGTGTTAATGTGATTAATTCGGAAGTCGAAGTTAAACATCTCCGTGCTTGTTTGAAATGTTGTTATATGGTATTCGTTTTCGAACGATACTTTTACATCAAATGAGGTGTTTATAATGCGATTTATATCAGGAGTCGTCGGAATGTATAACTGAGTTGGAATCTTCATATTCTTTGTTTTTGTTGACGAGATGAGGGTAAAATTTGAACCCTTTATCAAACAGCCTTGCCCGAGAGAAACGATCCCGACCTTGCCGAGTTGACGCGTTGTAACCCGGGGGTCTACTCTGATTTTACGATTCTGATGTTTCAGTGATTTTATAATTGCCTCATATCTATCTGCTAATGTTTTTGTTAGTATGAAATGATTATGATTGTTAAGAATGCACCGGTTCGTTCGGTACGCGAAAATGCACTTTGTTGTTTACGTTATTTTTTTTTATATAGTGTTCCGTGAGTGCAACTATCATATTCTCCGTTCGAAATCGCACTGAAGAAGTGGCTGGGGGCCGCAGTGTATCTAGTGCGGCGCACACGTCACGAAGTGATGTTCGAACGTTAAGTCAGTCAGCGCTAATGAACCTTAATCGTTATCTCGAGCTTTACACCTTAACAGTTGAGTCTTAAAGATTGGACCTTTAAGACTCAATCAGCGCTCTAACGTTTATTTTTGCAACACTAGGTAGTGTAGTAGTCTGGCAAATGAAAGTTAAGACTGGAAAAGGGCGGCAAATTTAAAGAGAAATCACTCCAAAAAGTTGAAAAAATAATTTTGATGCTTGAAATCAATAATAGAATTAACCTAGCATATACATATCTATCAAACAGACTATTTTTTTAAAATTTGCCTCACATTTCCTTCTCAACTCTTATTTGCCAGTATCTAGGAAATGTACTCGTATAACGAATTGGGTTCCAAGTGTGCGAAGACGCCGGATAATTTTTAATATACATATTAACATAAATAAATAAAACGATATTACATATTTATACTTTTTATTAAAATAAAATGTGCATCTTAAAATTGTTCCCATTTTACACTTAACCAACATTGGATGTATTCCAATCCTATAACAATACAAAACAAAATTATCTTCCTTAAAAATAAGCAGATGCAAGATATTTAGTTATTTTTAAGAGCAATTTAAGAAATAATGATAAACTTTGTGCAGATATTAATTTGTTTGGGCTACCGGATTTTTTTTCGTTTGCCTTAGTATTAAAATAAGAGGATTAATTTGTATTTTATTGAGTAATATAGTTTCCATCATTATCTATGACGGTCTGCCAAATCTACCAGTTTTATAAAATTCCTGGTCTTCAAGAAAATATAATGTTCAAGGGTCATTTTAATATGGTTCACGTCTTATAGGTTTTTTTTAATGTTCTAGTGACTGAAATAAATAGTAATCAGAGGGTGTAATGTCTGGTCTGGCGAGTAAGGAGGATGTGGCAGAACTTGCCAGCTAAGCTCGGAAACACTTTCACGTGTCTTTCTGGCTGCATGAGGTCGTGCGTTGTTATGTTGAAGAACAACGTTTTCTGATTATGTTCTGTTTCAAGCGTTCGAATTGTTCACAATGGAATTCAACCAGTCCTTTCAGTATCCACTGGTAGACGTGTGCCTCATCGTGTACATTGCCTTGTGTACGGGGGATGTATAGCCTTAAAATGCCACGCTGGTTGTGGGTTGGCGAGTCCACCCTTGTAGAGGCGGCGTAGTTCCTCACGTGCCGTGGCCTGTGCTAGCCACTTTATTATCCCTTAGTCGCGCTGTTAACACGCACGGGAATGATTCTGATTTCTATTGTTCACAATAGAGATCAGAGTTAAGTTTCCCCGGTACCTCTGCAATCCCACCAAACACAAAGCAATATATTTTCGAATGATCAAACTGGGCTTAGGAGTTGGTTTAGCTTTCTGAGTTGAGGCAACCATTATTTATTAGGTTTTCTGTTATCATAGATCCATTTTTCGTCTCTTGTGATAATTCGTTTCAAAACAGGGTCAACAGAGAATCTCATCTTAAGTGATGTACACGTGTTTACCCGAACCACTTTATTTCCGTCTCTAACACCTCGCGGAACCCAAACACCTTCTCTCCAAACTTTCCCAATCTTTTTCATATGTTCTTTTGACCATGATCACTGGAATTCTAGTAGATAATTCTTGAATTATTAATTTCGGATTTGATTCGATTTCTGCCTGTAACACTGCATGATCAAATAGACACAATTTTCTTAATTGTACATCATCATAAACATGGCAAATGTTTTTTGAAGTAAATGTAGCAGATTTTTTTTTTATGAAGTCCTGTTGTAGCAGATGTTGAATGTTTTATGAACATTCAACAGCGTACAGATATTTCGATGGAAACTATTCCGCCATTTTAAATAATTAAGATATAGACAATAATAATTAGATAGGTACTCAGTTACACAGTTCAAATACAATGCAATACGCGACCGTTTAAATTCAGCGAACAAGTCGTGACTAGTTCGCGTACCATATTATAGCTAAAACGAAAAGAAAATCCGGTTATAAATTATCAAAATTTGCCTAATAGAGTAATAATAATAGCACTAATGAGTAGAAAATAGAGATAACAGAGAATGTGTTACATTTTTAGCAATGTTATATAATTCTATCTTGCATATGGGCAAAGTAAAATTAAATGAACTTTATTATGCCAATGTAGAAATATTATAGACCTGGTGAGGGGGTGATTTATCCGATAGCGGGGATGACAATAGCGTGTTATCATTAGGGAGCTGGTAGCAATTTAGGTATATGATTTGCTCGTCGTTAAGAATTATAGGTATGAAGTCTTAGAGGATAAGAGTAGGTATAAAAAGATTCAGACTCCGATGTCGCTGATTTTTTGAATAAGTATTTTCGAAATAGCAAAAAAAACCTCGGCTCGTATCGGCCATTTATTTATTGCATTAAATTAGGTACCTCGATACCAGAAATACAACTGCGAGACGTCCAGCTCGCTGGGTTTTTTACAGTAATAATTATAAACATATAAAAAATGCTCTATTAAATCATTTGCTCGTTGTATTTTTTTTAATTTGTTGGTTTTTATTCCCAGAACTAGAAATTATTACTGCCAGACGAGTACGCACTGATTTTTTTTGATATATTTGTAAATTACTTAAAAAAAGGAAAAATTCGTATTAACTTTTAAATCTAACAAAAAAAATGTAAATGATGTTTTTGTAAACATTATTTATTTTCTGTTCATATGTAGGTATTATTTTAATTAAATATCATCCCTTTCTTAGGAAGCATACTCAGTATTAGTGAACGGCTATCTATTATAAACAGTTTGCATTTACGATATACAAAATAAAAATTGTTAATCAATGTATTTTCAACAAAAACAATTACGATAATTATTATTTATTTATATTATTTTTGGTGATAATTATTAAAAACGTCTGGCTTTAAGAAAACAGCAATATTAACGTCTGACTTGGTAATATTCATAGTTTTTACATATAATAGAATCATTCGCCCAAACGCCAGACGAGAGCGAATGTTTTAGAACTTAATTTTTTTTGCATTTTAATTTTATTTATTTCCTAAAGGCAGCAGTATAATGGTGGCAGTGTTCTTCTATCTTATTTTATTAATAATTATTTCCATATAAATTTGATTGCCGAGCAAATTATTTAAATTTTCATATATATATCAAAAAATAAAAATTAATTACTCATTAACGCAGGAACATAGGTACACGTCTGGAAATTGAATTTATATCAATGTTAGACTAAGAAATATGTGTTAGAACAAATGCCAGATGTGAGCAAATGATTGATGCACCCTCATTTTTTACATTTTCAATGAGCTGTTTTAATTTTGACAAAGCAGCGATAACCTAATGCCATACGTGGTTATTAATGTCTCGGGCCCCGGGCGGAGCCACCCGGGCCCTTCCGGCCCAGTCCGACCCTGGGTACATGAGCAATCTTTTAAAAAATTCTGCCAGCAGCTCCCTAACTATTATGTGCAGACTGTTATACAGGGTTATCCCTGGACGTCATTCAACAAAAAAAATATATAATTTTGTAGTTATGTTAGAACTTGCCGTAATCTGAGCAATGTCAAGAAACATACAGACAGTGGAGTGCTTATTATTTTTATAAGGGTATTGGTCTGGATGCTAGGTCCTTTGGTCATTCACGTACATGGTTTACGATGTATTTGCAATACTCTGCTTGGCAATTTTGTAAATTTATCAGAGATTTCAATACAAATGTTTATAAACTTTTTTTTTAAAAATATTAGAATAGAAGTTATCGTTATCAATGTTATCATGTTGGGATTTGATTATCGAGAGATTGTTACTCTTTTCTTATAACCTCATAGACTTAACTGATACCACACAAACATTCCAGAAATTTAAAAATTGACAATCACAGTATCTAAAAAAATAGTGTACATAACTAGAACACAATGCTTAACCGTAACAAGTGGCAAGTAACATTAATAAACTTTAAAATTTTTTTTTTTTAATCATATTTCTGACAGTGGCAAATGAAAGGCCTTGAGACTGGAAAAATGCGGCACATTAAAAAATCAATTAATAGGTTATCACTAGCATTTGGATTAGCTTAGTTAGGCTAATTTTATTATTGAATTCAAGAAAACTATTTTTCTAACCATTTTCAATGATAAGTGTAGTCCGTTATTTTTCTTTTTCAATTTGCCGCGCTGCTCCCGTTTCCACTTTCATTTGCCACGTTTGCCAGACTCTATCTTACCTAACAATTACCCGCCAAAGTCGCCAACGGAATGCGTTCTTGGTTTCATTGACATAATGATATTATCTTAAATTTTCCGCAGTGCAAATTTCTACTGTATTAAACATGCAATAAAATATTTAAAAACTTAAAACCTTTGTGGTTATTACGTAAAATAAATGCATAAAAAGTATACATACGGCGTATATGTAAAAAGACTAAATGAACGTGACAAAAAAAAAATGAACGTGACAATGAAACGTGGCATGATCAGAAAAAAACTAATGATACTTTGTTTTTTTTTCTATAAAGCTAGTATGAAACTCAAACATAAGTGAATTCAGAAACATATTCAAAACATAATTCAGCCTAATGTTTTTATTTCCTGCTTTTTTCCTGTGTTATGTTTCATTTGACAGACTAACGGTGGCCATCTTGAAATGTCAGTCAATTGAGAGACATGTGTTGGCGCGCAATGAATTCCAATTAGTTTCAGTACACAAAATAACGATTCACATTTAATGTAATATCTCAAGTACTTTTAAATGGCAACAATATTTCCCTTCATAACATGTTCATTTCATTGAGACATGAATTTAACTTATTTATAAATCCAAACAAATCCCCTTAAAATATTAAAGTTTGGTCCAATTGTTATTACATGAACGTCTTCCCTAACATTCATTTGAATATTGTACATTTATACACAACTTTTTTGGTTTGTCAAATTATTAATTATTAAAACATTTTTTTTTTAGATTTCATTGACTAAAAAAATATTGGTTATATATTAAATATATTTTTTAATCTGATTTTTTTACAATATTGGTTCATTTATTTATTCATTTATTTCATTTACAACTGAATTAGTAGATATTATATGTGTTACACAAAAGGTCAGTTAAAAGTTATTCTTATGTTAAAATAGGCGTAATTTAAATGAAACATGAAAGCTAACATCCCTCTTATACTAATTATATAAGGCAATTATCACATAGTATTATTGCGATTTTCTTAATCTACTGTTGGTTTATTAGCCATTCCAAGACAGACGTTTAATTGTTCTCCCAAGTCATCTGCAAGGGAAAGTAATTAATTTTAAAATTAGTAGGCAAGGATTGATTTATACATAAATATAATAAGCTTTATTTATTAAATCAGTATAATTATCATTATACTTGATATTATCGTTAATAAATCACGTGAATAAGTTAAATTTGTATTCTACATAATATGTAGAACATTGTATCATCAGCCTGTTTATACACTGCCTGTTTATATAGGCCTCCGCCGCACTTCGCTACCATACACATTCTTAGGCTTCTCTCATTCAGCCACCACTGAAAAATTTGTCCAAGTCACCATTCCAATATTGTATGCTGATATTTTTTATTGTGGTAAATGTAATAAACAATTTAGTCCATTGCTGGACATAGGCCGCCTCATGCACAGTCTTATACACGAGGAAGGTATGGCCTTGAAACCTTACGCTGTGCCTCAGCTGTCTGTAGTTCCTCAGGGCTTGTGGTGCACCAAATTATACTAACTACTATATAAAATAGTACACAATAGTACTAATTTGTTTATACCTACCATTAACGTTGAGGGTTAATATGGGGTGTGAGGGTGTGGGGGTAGTACATGTTAAAGGACACACATATGTGTACATATGTTAAAGGATTGACACACGACTGAGCAAATTGGAAAAAGTTAAAGGAGGAATTTTGTCGGAAGGTAGGCGGACTGAATTCAACAAACATAATAAACATAAACAAACGGCTTGTACATATTTAAATGAGCAGCAAATCATGATCAACAAAGAAGGATTACTAAGGATGTCCTCGTCAAGTCGAAGGAATCTTTATTTCTTTTTTGTCACTAGAGAATCTCAAAAATGAAATCAGATATAAAGATAGAAGTTGTTCTATTGTTTTTCGAAATATTCTTCGCGACAATCGATACACTTTTTCATGCGATGAAACAATTGTGTGAAGCATTCAGCTCATCCTTCTTTAGACACCTCTTCAACAGCCGTTTGGAAGGTCGTTACTGCCTCTTCTGCATTCATAAAACGTATTCCTCTGAGTTTATCCTTAATTTTAGGAAACAAATAAAAATCACATGGCGCAAGGTCGGGACTGTATGGCGGATGACCCATAACCTCTACATTTACAGTACTCAAAATATGCTTCGTTTCTCTGGCCTGGCGGAGTGAGCCGGAGTACTGTCGTGACGGAGGACCATTCTACTCCGTGTGCGTCGCTCTTTGACTTTTTCCAAAACAGAAGGCAAACATCTGTTCACATACCAGTTCGCAGTTACTGTTCTTTTATTTTCTAAAGTTATAGTAGCAAAGTGGTCTGATCTCTCAAAGGAGGCAATCAACTTCTTTTCAGCACTCCGTCCCTTTTACACTTTTGTCGGCAACTCTTCAAAAGGAAAAACCCACTGCGCAGATAGGCTCTAAGTTTTAGGCTTATAGCAGTAGATCCAGCTTTCATCACCTGTTACTATATCAAAAACAGCATTTGATTGATCATTGTCGCATTTTTCAAGCATTTGGAGACACCATCCCACGCGGTAGTGTTTTAGAGCTTCGCTTAAACTGCGAGGAATCCATCTACCACAAAGCTTCCTTACCCGTAAGAGATCGTGTAAAATAATTTGAACTTGACTCATACCTATAACTAATGATGACCGCATCTGCTGATGTGTCGTTCGTTTGTCTGCTTCAATCATGAGCCGCATAGTTTTGATGTTTTCCTCCATCCTTGCCGTCACAGGACACCCTTCTCTAATGTGTCACTGAGGTGGGTACGACCACGTTTAAATTCACCGAAACAGTGGCACCGGATGGGGCTTCATCACTCAATGCCAACTTTCATAACTCATAACTCTTTCATAACTTAGATTCTGGTTTAGAGCGCAATGAGTCATAAAAAAATTAATGAACGAAAAAGTTCTCGTGTTAAATTCATTTTTCCGCAAACACGTAATTTTCAAATTACCGCCGGAAATTAAAAAAATACAGGTTTGAAAATTTTATGGAGTTTGACAAGCAAAGAGCATCATTTTCAAAATACCAATTTGGTTTTTTTCCATCGTATTGTATAGTAGGCAGTTCTAAGAAATTTTAGTATGACCTATCGTATATGAATGCAAGATATTGTCAAATAATTATCAATAGTTATCAATTAGTATTATCCAATAGTGATAGGAAATCCCAGCGTCGATATACCCAAATTTTCGACGTAATGTTAGTGTGGACATACCCATCCCGGGATTTTAATACTGGAACTAGATTACTGGATTACCGGACTTAGGAAAAAATGAATAGATTTAGCGTTTCGTACGAAAACGTGTTGTAAATGATATTTAAAAAAAAAAATATAAATGATTAGGTTAGTTTCATTATTGACAGGTTTAAAGATAATGATAGTATTACCCGAAAAATTCAAAATGCTTCAAAACTTAAATTCAAATTCAACTGCCCGAATTCAAAACTTTTTTGTTCTAATTAACATTATAACAAGGTTTATGTAAAGTAAAATTCAAAAAAATTTACAGTCAAATATCTGCTAGACGATATCCATAGAAAACTGATTTGAGAGTTAAAGAGATATGTAGATATTCAAAGTGGGAACACTATTAATAAATTTTTAAACGGTCCCCCTGTAAAGTTGATTTTATGTTATCGATTTATTCCCAGATATGATATGAAGAACATTGATCAGTCAACGCGGTAGTGGCAAATATCGGACCTTTCAAGAGTTCAAACTAATATTAGATTCTATATAGCACAAGGTATCTACAATATCTTTGTGTAACATGTGAGACGCCTTTATATTGTATGAATTTCTGTTACCGATGTGTCATTTTAGACTGTCTCGTCTAATATTTAGACCCGTTTAATTTTTTTTAACTTATTTTTAATTTAATATGAGAAATATTCTTCAATTTCGTATGATGTATGAATGAAATATTCCGAAATATTCTGTATGATGAATGTTTTGATACAATGAAACAAATACAATGATTTTGACACCTTTATTAATGAAATAAATTTTGACATGTTATAATTGTGCAATGTTAATTTACATCATGTATTACACATATTATTACATGTTTACAATTTACAATCATACATATGTTTTAGTATGAAAATAATTCTTTTTCACATACGATTTTACTTATTTAATTTAAATATAATAAGTATTATATATGATTATAGAAAATGAATACAATCAATAGGTATGTGGCATTGTTTTCATTCGCAATTTAAGCGTAACAGAACATAACACAAATGTAACATATTTGGCAACTTTAATATATATTTCGACTGCCATTACATTATTAAAGTTTGTAACATTATTTGAGAAAAGGGACCTTATTTACTATCGATTCTATAATCGTTTCACGCATACAGCGTTATTCACGATATTACGATTATGCGTTCCGTCCCACAAAATGTAGAAATGTTGTGCTTTATTAAACTTTTTTTTTATCAAATGTGTTTTATATAATAAAACATAGTTTTTAAAGTTGAAGTGGATTATAATATAATGTATAGTTATGATTTTAATTAATAACAAAGTCTATTTGAAAAAGATGTATCGTAAACGCTGTATCCCTGAATACGGGCAAAGTGATTATAGTTAGAAATTTAAATAGTGAAATGTTAAAAAAATAACAATTTGTATCTTAAAAATCAGATCTTAAAATCAGCTCGTTTCTAAATATTAAACAGAAGCTTGAACAACGAAAATCTTAAATAAATTCAATAAGTCGATACCGACAATAGAGATGGGTTCTTTTAAGCTCAGATAATGTCAAATTCAGTTATATTTCACGAACAATACTAATTGTTTGGAAATGCATATGTCAATTGAGTAATTTTGTTAACGAACAAGTGCGCGATTTTATCAAGTGTAATAGTGATCTTAAGAGTAGGATAATATCTACTGGTACAGAAAATTTATTCACAAGTAAATTATAACCAAAATACACATGAATTAATTATTGCGTAAAATTTGTATATTGAAACTTCTCTTATGTTCATATGGTCCTTTAATACCCTTAATAATGAATTTTAGCTTGTGTTAACCCATTACGGTAAATTATTCATGTGCTTTAATGTGAATGCTTTTTATTATTTTTTTGAATATTAAATAACATAACGTTTTTCGTTACGAGACCTTTTTGAATGTGGTTGTATGTAAAAGCGGTATCGTTCTTAGATACTCGTACTATGATAGCAAGTTCATTTACATGTGAAAATCGGTTGTGAAAAAGATGCTTTTATTAAATGCACTTTAGTCAAACACCAGTTTAAATTAAACTTTCAAAGGCTACTTTATTTTTATAGTAAGAACGAGTTTCCCTATAATAAATATAAAATAAGGGTATATTACACAATAATACAATCACCTATGCGTTAACAATACAGCACAAAGCATTCATATTTACAATCAACCCTTCCCCTCGTTGTAATGCTCATCGTTCTATCTCCTATTCCATTTGTACGTTTTATGTTTAACTATTAAACGGGTCTTAAATGCCTAAGTCTTAGAATTTCAAAAAAAAATGCTAGAAATTTTGTGGTATAATCCCGAACCGGCATATTGTTTTTTCTCAAGACTGCGGCGCACCATGTAACCTTCATATATTGGTAGGGGTAACGCATAAAAATTTCAATAGAGATGGATACAAATTGTCCTCGACATGAAATCAAGTGATTAAATAAACTGAATGAAAATAAATTTATTTAATTTAATAAATTAAACAATCTTAATTAGATTTTTCGTCTGACGCTACTTCAGATATTATGTGTTGTGCGCCGCAACTTTTCGGACTATGAACCAAATGCTATGACCAAATGAATTCCCGACCAATTCTTCACGTGGCGGGTGCCTCTTCAGTCGGCTAGTGACCATGGTTGGTGCAACCCAACCGAAACGTCAAGTAAAATAAATAAGGTAAGCACACATGCGTGTAACACCTGTTTAAATAGGGGATGGATAGACAGGCAAAAATTTTTATTCGACTTATGTCCTGTCAGGTCAGTTGCAGTATAAGTGTCAGGTTCTAGAGAAATTACGATTGAAAGGTAGCTCTGTACAGGTGTGTGACCTTAGCAATTCTTACAGTGACATCAACGAGACATGAGCTTTGCATCTGTGTCGATCAGTTGAAATGTCAGTTTTCATACTACAAACTGATCGTATGTGGCGGCCATGAGAATGTCATCACAAAGTCGATTCGCGGGACTCGTACGTTTGCTAATCTACCTTTAAATTTGCTGCAATCGATTCGCTGCTCATTCAGTATTTTCTGCTGCCCATTTAATTATTTTTCTAATTTTAATGAAACTCTTCCCCCGTTTTCCCATTTTATTTCTTTACCTTATTCCATGCGACGATCCCGTAGGAGAGTCCTGCTCCCAGCGCGAAGGCCAACAAGTACGGCAGGAACTTGAGTGAGGGACCGTTGCGCTTGCGCATCAGAGTCGATATGAACGTGAGATTGCCGTCTGAGTATGGTGGGTAGCGAGCACTAGAAAATAATTTTGAAGGTAATTTTAAGCAGTAATGTTTATTGTAGTGGTTGCAGTGGATATGTATGTTTATAGATTAAGGACAGTACAGGGTGCGACTTCACTTGGGACTTCAAAACACTGGACTCGACATCTAAGTTGCCGCCCGCACCGGATCGCTCACTGGGCTTTCCAGAAACGAAATCCACCTGGCGGACTTGATCGCGCGGGCGAGACTCACCAGCAGCAACCCAATTTATTAGGAATCCACCCCAAGGACCTGCCCGCAGTAGCAGGCAGCGAAGAAACTTCCGTCGGTAGGGGCACAGCCCAGAAGCGGATCTCCACCCCTCGTCTAGAGGTGAGACGGCTATAGGGTATACATACAATAAAATTGTATCAAAGCTATCTCTGTACATGAAATATTCTTCGAAAAAAGTGATTCTAGTATATAGTGCGAATGATATCAGAGCCTAAAACAATATTTTTTGGAATTTTTGTCTGTCTGAACGCGCATTACGCAAAATTTACTGAACGGATTTTAATGAAACTACTCGTATATAGACTTTAGTTATAGCATACGTGCCAAGTTAACTTAAATAATTAATTAAATACGTGCCTAAGGTAGTTTTTATTCTGATTGATTATAGTTTCCATGGGAATTACAAGTTCACGTGAACGAAGTCGCAGACAGCGCTAGTTTAGTAATAAATGCAGTGTTGCGCGGAAGAAATAAATAACACAACCCTCTTTGTGGATTACTAAACTAGCCTTTTCCCTTTAATTTCAAATTTTAGGGGAATTTATTTAATTCCCTCACAAGTTTGATTCAAACGGTAGCCCTTGACTGTTGCTCTCTTCTCTCACGTTATATTAGGATCTACTTTTTATAAATATAAAATTATTAACGAAAATTTACGGTAGGTATAGTTGCCTAAGCAAGGTTTCTGTTGAACCCCGCACTAGGATATACATTATTGCGGGCCATTCAAGTTACGAATATTCAAAAAGGAATTACAATTCTAGGGTTGATTGTTAAAATTCTAATATTTTCTTGCAAAAACAAAAAGGTGCCTCTTCTCTTTAAAATAAATCCTATATTTAGATAAAAACAGAGAGGTTCAATAGCTAAGATATATACATAGATTGATGTTATTGTAAGTACTTACGAAGCCAGCTTCTCTCCAATGGCTGCGAAATTCTTGATCAGACAACTCTTCTTATGAGTGAATGTGTCGAAGGTGGCCTTCCCGTGGTAAGCGCCCAGGCCGCTGTTACCGACGCCGCCGAAAGGCAGGGTCTCAACTGCAATGTGTTACATGGAGTGTGAACGAACATTCTCGAAAAAGACGAATGCGAGTATTTGAAGAATACCAAAAGTTGGTAGTTGTAAAATGTGATCAGTAAGAGCGAAATTGTTTGAAGAATATAGAGTGGGGTGCAGGGCCGAATTTCTGGAGTCAGTGCTAGGTAACAATAAGATAATAAAAAGTGCTAGATAAAATTTTAATTCAAAACTATTAAAAAACCGTTGTAGTAATTATAGGCAGATGTAGTTAATATACGTATGTGCACGGAGAGTTTGCAGTAAACAAGACTTACAAATTGGTTAAATTTTCAAACCGGTTTCAGCATAAGTAGGAACATGGGAATGTTTAGTTTCACTCATACGAACATAAATCTAATGTTTAAAGCGTTTCAATGTTATCTAATCATAATCATATACCCTGATTTAGAATTTCACTTTTAAGAGTCCCGTCTTGCGAAGCGGCAAAGACTCCTCGACTGGGATAAATTAATGAAATGAAATCGACTGGGATAAACGGGTTGAGGTTTATGAAACATTAGTAGAACCCTTTCGTATTTAACCAACATTAGCCCATTATTTATCAAACCGGTGCTAAGCATTGACTGTAAAATATATTTTAAAATCTAAGATTGTTTCTTTCGCCACAGACTCTAAACTCGCAAAAATCAAGCCACGTATCAGGAGCCGTTCGAGCGTATGGCTTCAGGAGCGAATAAATAACCAAGTTTTCACTAAAACTTTAACTGTTAACTTTAACAGCAACAGATAGTCACATTTCAAAGTCATGTTTTAAGAAGTGTTTAACGTATAACGATTGGTCATGAAGCTTTTAGACATTGAACACTGTTTTAAAAGTTTTAAACACTAGAAAAGGTGCAATTCCTGAATAATATATTGCAAACTAGTAAAATATAGACTTACTAT
Organism: Sesia apiformis; assembly: GCA_914767545.1. Lineage (NCBI taxonomy): Eukaryota > Metazoa > Arthropoda > Insecta > Lepidoptera > Sesiidae > Sesia > Sesia apiformis. The sequence continues at coordinate 4,958,676 of OU611964.1, forward strand.
TCAAAGACAATGCAATGTAGCTTAATCATGCATTGTTATTTGGTAGAATAGAAAATAAGATACAGATAGCCGGTGCAAGGAGGCGTGCTTATATTATGTTGCTATTACTCCGTCAAAATTCTAAATGTCTGCGGTAAATAAAGATGTACTTTATTTACAACTACAGTTTGTTAAACTAGTAAGTATTCACTACATTTGTTGCCGAAATAATTTAAAGCTGAGATCCAAACCTGCCATTTGCATCACGGTATCGTTAACGCACATCCCTCCGCTACTGGTGTTCTCGACAATGCTCGACACTACGTCGTTATCGATAGAGAACACGTACATCACTAGCGGCTTCTCTCTACGTAGCGGATAAAACAAGGGAATTAGACCACCACCTGCATGCTTTATATAGGTATATTATACTGTACAGAGCGGGAAATATTATTTACTGGGTATATGCCAGAAAAGAGTGATCTTTAAATACGAGTAGTTTGCAAAGGTTGTATTTACGATGTGAGCAAGTTCATGGAGACTTTTATACCATTTGCATATAGGAGTATCTCTTGGTAACTGATAATAGAAATGATGAACGTATTTTTAAATCTAAAGTTGTATGTATATCTATGTTTGTATGTTTATGTTACCTTTGATTGGAAAAATGGTAGGTATACTTCGTTCAGACTAGCTATTCTTTTGTGGCATTTACTATATGTATTATTTTCTGAATGCAGTACATATTAAAATATATTTAACGATTAATTAACAGACTGTAGCAGCAAAAGGGAACTAATATACAAAGGTATAGCATAACTATGTACTCGAACTGCATACTCATAATAAAAAATATCCTAAAACTGTTAGATTAAATTTAGTTATAATCGTATTTTATGAGCTTATTATTATACGTTGGTTATTAGTATAATCGATTTTATTTTGAAATCCGTCACCTCTGCAATCATGTATAGTAACCGTCACCGACCAGAACCAAAAACTGCTAGCCACCGGATAACACAAAAATCAAGCATTTCATTGGACAACCGAGCGTTCGCAAGATTACATTTTTTTTGCATTTGTCAACAAATTATGACCGTGACTTTAATATTAATATTAGTTGTACTAACTGAAAGAATAAACATGGATTTGAGGTTATCATCACTTTGCCGTTTATTTAATAAATTGACAATGAGCTGCAGTTTGTATTTTATTTTTGTTCGAACACTCTATTGGCCAGTACTACAAACAATCGAATTGTGCAAAAACTTGAAGTTTCCCTTGATTAATGTATATTGCATAGAATGTGATGTTAAATTATGATTGTAATCGTCGAGGGTAATTTTGAAAGGTCGACATTTATGGATATTTAGTCTCATTTACTTTTTTACACAAAACCATTTTATTTTCAAATATTGTTTCTATTTTTCACACTGTGTAAAAAAGTATGATTTTTAATTACACATTATGCTGCGAAACTGTTCTTATATACTTCAAGTAGTTGCGCCTATGTTACTTAGCGACCTTACATGTTCAACATGCAATGTAGATAAAGGACAGCGGTGCACTAGCCAAATCACCTAGTTCCAAACCTCCTCCCCCCTTTTTGAAATATAGCTTTTTGCAAAAAGTTGAGTTTGCTGATTCGGAAGTCATCTATGACTCGAACATCTTGACCGTAGAAAGTCAAGATCTTCGATATATGTGTACGACTCAAACAGTTGAACCATTTCGAAATCTATGCGTTGAATCAAACGCAATCTAATGATCTACGCGTTGAATCTATGCGTTCGATTTAAACAGTTTCTCCACCGGAAACCTTTTTATTTTTGCATTCAATTACCTAAATATATTATATTTAAACAATTAAAACTGAAATGACATTTTTTTTTTGCAAAAAGCCATAGACAAGCCTATTTGTTTTCCTTACCGCCATAAAACATGATCGTGTCGTTAACACTGATACTGCCCGACCTTGTCTGTTCTTTGAACAGGGTTTGTATGTTGTTTTGCGTGCTGAACACGTAAATTACTAACGGATGCTCCCTGAAAACGTTCACGACCATTGGATGTTTTTAACCTAATCATGTTTGTAAATATTGAGTTGGGACTAGGGTTGCCAATTTTTGTTTTTGAAAAATATATTATTTCACCTAGCAAAGACGTGAAGAAATGTAGTACCTTGCCTGAAAATATAATATTTTAGAGAAAATAAAAAAAATACCATTACAATATCAATCTATTTTTTTATAAGAACATGATACGAACATTTTTTTTTAGGATTTTTATTTATGTGGTACATGAGCTAGATGACCACGTGATGGTGACTATCGCGCGCCTGTTTAACAGACGCTCTGTGTATTTTTTCCATTTATTATTATTTAAAATGCATTACAGGTTTAAAAAACGATGATAGCCTAGGGGTATCTATACTCGACTCACATTCATGTGATCATGAGTTTAAATCACGTACCACGGAGTTTCTACTTAAGTACGGATTTTTAAAAATTGTCATTAACTCGGGGGTGAGGGAAAACATCGTGAGGAAATCCCCATACTCCAGAAATGGAGAGGCGTGTGCCCTTCAGTGGGACGTTATAGGCTTATACAAGTACAGGTTCATTGTACTCAAAATTTAACGTATGTTATTATTAATTCGTTTTTATGAGAGATACTGGCTGTTTCTCGCATTACAGAAAATTAATACAATTATCTAAAGAATTATCAATTATCTTTAGAAAATTAATCAATTATTTAATATAATTATCTAATTATTAATTAGTACAATACAATTATCTAAAGTCCGATCGGCATATCTCGAATTTTATCGGAGCAGTTCTGAAGTGCCACCATAACAAATTATGCGAAGTACATTGCTGCCTTTTAATAGAACATCAAGCATCACATGATAGTTTGGAAGAAGTAATGTAAGTCATCTAATGTGATGACACCTCTACACCCTGATAGTAGTTTGTTAACAGTAGACTTACGAATGTACAGAGTTGTTACTTACATTTACGAATTCAGTCACCTTTGGAAATATTATAAAATGATGTATTAATCTTTAGAATCAACTATAGTCACTTTCGCTGTCTGAATCGGAAATATGAATTATAAATCTGTCACTAAATACATACTCGTATGTAGTTTTTCTTCTTTGTCAGTAATTCTTCTTCTATAGTGGAGTGTTGGCTTTCTCGGCCGGTGTCCATATTAATTGAATCTTCCGGGCTACTTGGCCGAGGTCTTCTGGAATCTCTTTTCTTTCTTCCAAACGTTTCGTCAACAACTGCGATTGACATCTTCAGTGGCGACTGCGTTCACTTTCGGAGAGATGTTATCTCTTCGGCTTTTCGAGCGCAACTGACTTCACATTTAATGGCGTGATTACAGACTTTCGTCCAGTCTTCGGATCCCACCATATCTACTTTTTCTATTAAGAGCTTCTTCACAGTTGTTTTATTCATTTCTATGTTTTTAGAGGCAACATATCCCATTTTAATTGGGCCCAGATGTTTTCGATCGGTTTAAAATTCGGATGATATGGCGGCAAACGAATTGCGGTGTGCAATTCCTGAAGAACTTTATCAGTATTAAATTCAGAACAGGTTCCTTTGTAACGTTTTATTATGTCATAAAGTTTAGGCTTCTTGGCATCTGTAGTAAAAGGAATATGGTACCTTTGTAGCCGCGCCACCATATCGCCTTTTATGGTATTAGAATTAGGTGGTTTCTCCACAAGTTTATTATGGTATGACGCGTTATCAATCACAACGACACTATCTTGCGGTAAGTTAGGTATCAATTGCTTTCGTAACGACTTCTCATATTTCACCGAATTCATCTCCTTGTGGTAATATGGTAATCAGGGTCTGTCGATTGGTCTAATAAAACAGTACTAGGTACAAAGCCCCCTTCGTTACCGGCGTGAACAATTATAAATCTTTGACCTTTGGAAATTGGTTGTTTCAAACGATTATTGGCGGAATCTGTCCAACTCTTTCCTTTAGTATGTATGGTGTGTGTATATACGACTCATCTGTATAAATAATGTTTTTACCAGCAGCTCTTCATGTCCTAATTCCTCTGAGGTATAATGTCATGTTTTTTCGTAAAATTTTTCTATTATTTTCTGTTTTTCTAAATCTCAACACCATATCGAAGGGTCGAAATCCATCCTTTGAAATCCATGTCATCTATTAACTTTTTGCGTAGTGAGTTCAGAGTAGGGAGTTCTTTAAATCTCAAATGGAAATCATATATCATTCGCCGTATTACACTGTAATCGAAATCATCTAGCTTCGAACGATATTTCTTGCTTGGTGTTCCTTGGGTTCTTATTTTTGTCGGCTCGTCAATGCACTTCCTGTCATTTTCTTTTAAAATTTTCATTACAGTTTTTCTTGAAATCCCCGTTGCTTCAGCAACTCTTTGTATTACCTTCAGATAATAATTATTTTCAGTTTTTTTAAAAAAAAAACACTTTCTTTACAAAAGTATTTATACACGTTAATTACAATTTCACGAGAGTGTGCAACAAGCGGTTTGCCGCTTTTTATATTGCTTTTAATTGAGGCCACCATCATGTACGTATTGTTATTATCTATTTTTATTTATTATACAACAGAACGATATTAGTCTCCCGTTATTCGTCTTTATTGAGTCCTCGTCGATTTTATTATATTAAAATAGGAAAAGAAAGTAAAATTGATAACAAACTGCAACACTGATAAAGGAGTAGCTAGGATGAGGTCGATGAGGAAATCTATTAAATATCTATTATTAAATACATTTTATTAATACAAAATTGATAACCGATAACTACAAACAGACAACAGGATAAGACATGTCATAAGTAATTATCTTTTAATATTATTTTTCTGCCACATTCAACACGCGAAATTCACACAATATGTAAAATTGCATCTTCATTTAAGTAAAGACTAGTAGTTTTAATAACTCTATGTGTAAAAACGAGCTTTGTCGACTAAAACCGAGATATGCCGATGAGTTCTTTAGATAATTGTAGGTATAAATGGTTTTTGACAATTCAAAATTTTGCGTACTACATATTTCTTCAACGGTTTATGGTATGTCAGGCCAAAATACAGTGAAATACTATATTAATAGTACGGTTGGCAACCCTAGTTGGACATGAACCCTATAGCAATTGGACGCATAGGTTTATCAGTTAACTTGTGTTTGGGACAACACAAACCTTGCCTGTTTAAATACTCAAAAAATGGAACAGACACATAAATATTTTAGTTAGTGGTAATGTTATTTATTTGTTGTGTATAATCCGTGGGCTACTCTGTTTCGTAAATGGTTTTATAGCCTTTAAATTTATGTGATTAAAAGTTGTTTTTTTGGTATGTATACACGTTTTATAAATGATAATGTGTGTTAGTTTTAAGAATGTACATATGTGATAAATATTTTTATTTATTTTTCCTCGCAAGTGTGTTGAAAAACGTCGTATGAAACGCGTGAGCATTGATCATTACACTCTCGGCTCCATTACGCCCTCGCCTTCGGCTCGGGCTGCAATCTCGCCTCCACTGTAATGACCAACTTAGCACACTTGTATCATAATGTACTATAATATTTCAATCATATGTTTACAGCGTACTGTAAAAACATTAAACGTGGAGTACTACTGTTCACAAACGCCGCATAAATATAATCATTGTGTAAAATTCTTTACCAATTTCTAACTATAGTCGGATTTTTTATTCGAGTCAGGAATATGACATGTAGAACATTAATACTTTAGTTGTATTTAACAAGTAACAAGAGATTTTAAGCAATCTTTACATTTATATAGGGTTAAGGGCGGTACATGTTTTTAAATAAAAATTATTTTCACAATGACATATAAAAATAACCACAGAAATCTTATAAACGATAATGAGTAGAAACACACAGGTACAAAATCACACATCACACTTCACACTTAAGCCCAATAAAAACAATAGCCCGTACACAAATAAACAACATTTCGTAAATATTGCTTTTGCCAACAAGATACAATAAATTCTATTGGACTACTCGTATAGTGACACACAGTACACTAATGCAGTACTATTATTATAGTAATGCAGTGATTCAAGTAGAATCTATTTGTAATATCTTTAACGAGTAATAATAAGAAATTCGTGAAAAATAAGAATGAGCGGCAAATCGATGGCCGCACATTTAAGGCGGGTTAGATTTAGGTTTTCTGGTGAGAATAATGGTATAGGCATTCCGCTTTTTCTTATTACATTCATAGTGATTTAAAATTGTTTATTTCAGCTATTAAAAAAGTAGATCGTTTTGCTGATCACGATTTGTTGTTCATTTTAGTATTTTTTCAATCAACTGTAAAATTTATTTAAAAAATACATTTAATTATAAAATATGATTTTAGGGATTGTATTATAAATTTTGAACTCTCTAATACACACGAATTCGCATGTAAAGTATTGGGCAACCGAGTAATCGCACAATTAAAAATTTTTTTTTTGCATTCGTAAACTCGTAAATTTAAAATTCATTTTCGTTGTAGTATTTGAACGATTAGCATTGTTCTACAACGTTATATTTGCGGTCGGCGTTATCTAACCGCTTATGGAATAAGTTGATAATGACCTGCAAATGTATTTGTGCAAATGCTCGATTGGTCGATATTTTATTTACACACAAACGTAAAACGAGAAAACCTAAAAAGTTATATTTAAAATATTACCTACCTTTCGTTGATGAATTTAATCGCTTCATAAGCGTTGTCAATGGTAACGATGGGCAGTATCGGGCCGAAGATTTCGTCGTCCATGATCTTGTCTGTGGGCGTTACGTTTGCCAAGATCGTGGGCTCTATGAACCGTTCTTTGGGGTCGTAGTGACCTCCCACCACAACTTTGTCTTTGCACGCATCTATTAAAGCCTGGAGACGGCTGCAAGTAAAAAAACATTAGTGACTATGTAAAGGGTTCTTAATATCGGCTCTTTTTCTCACATATTGAGATATTAGTGAAATTTTAAAAAAATACAATTTTATTGTTGCTCTACACCAGTGGTTCTCAAACTTTTTAAATGACGGAACCCTTTTGGGAAGCAAAATACTTGATGGAACCCTACAATAAAACAATTATTTTTATAAGTGTATTCTATATTAATCAGCATAATAAAAGTACAATGTATCAGTTACTAATTATTATTTACTTCACCACTTGGTAAGGACAATAATAGAAAACATTAAAAAAGAAAAAATCTAACTAGTGGGAGGTATGAAACTGTTTTTTATTTTTCATCAATTGCTTGATATCAGGTTTGATGGAAGAAAGTTGGAGTCTCATATCAGCTTCGGCGTCCAGTCTATTGCGATATTTTGTTTTCGTGGCTGCGTAGGTAGAGAATCCTGTTTCGCACAAATATGTAGTTGGGAACGGGAGAAGAATATCCAGAGCCATTTGGCCAAGCATTGCATATTCATCTTGGATTCTGCACCAAAAATCATTAAGAGGCGTCGTTTTGAACAATGACTCCATACTTGTGTCTGATGACATTTCTAAAAGAGATTCATATATCTCATTTGACATGTTTTCAGGCTTTTCCAAGTTGGGTAAAAAAGGATTATGAATCCAGGAGTTCACTTTAATTTTTGTATTGTGTTCTTCGGGAAAATACTTTTCAAAAGATGCGCGCATCGAACTGAGATATTGGACCAATTCTTCAAACACATTATCTTCAAACATTTCTGAGTCGTTTTCGCTAACAAACTCACTGAGTAACGTAAAACTTTCTATTTCTTTCTTACCAATGCAAATGATCCAAAAATCTAATTTTCTTTTAAAAGCAGTTATTTTATTATAGGCCTGAAACACTGTTGTCTGTTTACCTTGCAACGATAAATTTAATTCGTTAAGTTTTTGAAAGATATCCGCCATAAAAGACAATCGGAACAACCAAGTTTTATCATACAAACGGTCCTTCAAATTAAAAGAAGTATCTGCTGAAAGAAACATTTGTAACTCGGCTCTAAGTTCAAATAGCCTTGTTAAAGTTTTTCCCCGAGACAGCCATCGCACTTCTGTATGGAGCAGCAGTGTTTTATGTTTGCTGCCATAATCTTCACACAATAATGAGAACAATCGGGATTGTAGTGGTCGTGATTTGATAAAATTAATTATTTTTACCGCTTCATCCATAACTAATTTTAGATTAGACGGCATTTGCTTCATCGCAAGTGCTTGTCTATGCAGAATACAATGACTGGAACTACAATTAGGCGCTTTATTTTTCATTCGTGACACTGCTCCTGCTGTTTTACCTGTCATCGCCTTGGCCCCATCTGTACAAATGTCAATGCAATTGTTCCAACTGAGATTATGTTCTTCAAAAAATATATTTATTTTATTAAAAATTTCTTCCCCGGTAGTGTTTGTAAGCAGCGATGAACACATAAGCATGTCTTCTTCAAAAGAACTTTTATATGGATATCTCACAATAACCAGCAGGATAGCCAAACCAGCGACATCAGTCGACTCGTCCATTTGCAAAGCGAATCGTGTATTTTGTAGACGTGTAACTAGTTCTTGTTTGACGTAGCTTGCCAGATCATGGATTCGTCGTGAAACAGTATCGTTTGATAGCGGAACAGTAGAAAGATGCTTTGCAGATTTTTCATCAAGCATACATTTTGTTATGTCTAATACACATGGTTTTATTAATTTCTCAGCGATAGTGTGCGCTTCACCTGCTTGTGCAATGCGATAGCTAACTAAGTATGATGCCTCCGTGGCCTTTTCGTTGGTAGTTTGTGTTACATGCATCATATTTTTTTGACTTTCTAATAACTGATCTTTTTTGCGAACAAAAAATTCTTTATTCTTGTCTTTAGTCTCGGGGTGTACGGTTTCTAAATGTCGACGCAATTTGGCAGGTGCCATGGAACTATTAGGAAGCAGTTTACTACAGAGCATGCAGAGAGGTGAGCCGTTGGAATCAACAAATCCGAAACTGATATAAGATTCATCATACTTCCTTTTTTTCGTCTTTGAAACCGTCGAGCTTGACGTCGTGGCACTCGTGGCATCATCTTCTGGATCGGTGATTGCTAAATTCTCCGCGCGCATTGCTTTTGAACATTCAGCGTCATTAGAAGATGTTGTTGGAACACGTTTAACACCTTTAAGCCAACGTTCCATTCTTCTTTATTTATAATGTTACAAGTCAGGATAGTGGGGTTTAAATAATGCACAATCGTTACTGCGTATAAGAGACTAAATTTAGAACCTACAGGGAAGAAATGTATAAAACTGAGACAACAGAATACAGCAGGCAGTAAAACAATGAACACTAGTTTCTCGCTAGCGAGCTTGTAAGTAGGTAGTAACTTATCGCTCCGAACGCTAATCATCAACTGACGACGCCAACGCGCGATCGCCGCTTTTATACTTAGTCCTAGACTCGATCTCAAATATTCTCGAAAATACTCGAGTCGGCACCTTTGATAAACAAAAAGCAAAAATAAAAACAGAAATTTAAAAATAGCGTTGTAAACAATATCGACTTTATCCTTTGAAGTTAGAGACGAAAGTCGCTAGTTGACAACTATAGCGTCTAATTCAGAGGCGGCTTTTATCAAAGAGACTGAGCGCTTACAAGTATACTACCCGCTCGTTTTAAGTTTGCCGCTGGCGATAGGTATGAGTGTATGACGTTCGAAATTTTTTATTTAATTGTAACAATAAAAATTGTGTACGTTAGATATTTGGGTAAAACTATGACACATTATAAGTTTTGTTGTCACGTGGGGGAGGGTACGCGCATTCCACAGACCGGCAAACTTAGAGCGAACGCGTTGTACAAGTATAAAATTGTTGAGACCAAACTTATGAGATATTGTACCAGCTAATGTAACACAAGCTTATACAAATACAAATAAATAAATAAATAACATTCATAGCGTTTTGTCTCCGCGCGGCCGCGGAGTCCGCACAGCCGCGGAGCGACCAGAGAGAGGTGTTTTGATTTTTTTATTTCTAAATTCTTGCGGAACCCCGACAGAGGTATCACGGAACCCTAGGGTTCCGCGGAACACACTTAGAGTATAGCTGCTCTACACACTCATATTACCATATTACTCATATTAGCATAGAGGGATAGATAACGCAAGCTGTCGCTGCGTGTCCGAAGTTGGCACTAAGCTCCAACTACTCGCGATGCTCGTTTAGTCTGTTCCGTTCCGACCCGTGTCGATAGCGAGTCGTTTTTACAAAACACAAATATGCTAATTACGCTATAATCAATTGTAAAAATTCGTCAAAAGTGGTGAACCCGAATCAAGGGAGATGTTTCGTTTCATTAGCGAGTAGTATCCTATCGCTAAAATTTACTCACTAAACTAACACGCTTGGTTTCCATACACTTTCACGATAGACAGAGATACAGAACATATATTACTTATTATACTCGTACAACACATAGTACATACATATATATATATGAATGAATTGAAGATTATATAGTATTAATGTGACGATTGATCTCTTAGTCTAATCTTATTTTCTTTTATTTATTAATTTAGATATAATCGTTAACTAATGATGATGGATTAGATAAAATCTAATGAGATTATTGCTTATTCCCAATTTTTATTAGAAATAAGTAAAATGTCATTCAAAAATAATTGATTACATATTTTTATGTTGCATTATGTTATTAATTTATTATATGGTCTACAATGTGACGTTTTATAACCTATAAAAATGAAATCGCAAATAATAATAACGTTTCTTTATTTTTGGGTATAACTACTGAAGTAACTTTGGTTTGGCATTTATCTTTGAGTTATTTGTACATAAATACATTAGAGTAATTCGCTCCTGGTGCCATGGTGAAATTGGTAAAACGAAAAGTATTTTTTCATCTCGAAACGCGAGCGAGCGCAATCTACAATAGCGTCATGCGGCGTGACGCAACCCTTAGTTACTCCACCGAACTGTTACTAACTCCGAGGACTTACTTATTCTTTTGACGTTTCGTTTTTGGTTGGATTGCTGTTCGTTCGCCGTGTGACCGCGTATCGACACCTGTCGTGAGTCCAAGCAAAAGCGAGATGCAACAATAGCATGAGCTGTGTGTGAAAGCAAGAGAGTAGTTCTTTCAAATATGTACACGCGCGACGCTCCTGCAAGAGCCCCCCTTCGTTTTACGAGCAGTAAAAAACGTTTCTTATGCATTAGAAAATAAGATTAAAATTTGCTCGATCAAGTTACGTTGTACGCTTTTTTCCAATACTTAACATAAATAGTTTGTTTATGTTTACATTTCTTTAGCACATTCCAGTTCACTCCACCACTAATCATACTTTAAGCGATATCCCTGTATTCAAATACATATATGGGACTTATTATGGGGGGTAAAGGGGAGAACGACAATGACACCTAGTCGGCCCCAAGCGTCAACCTCACCTGCACGTGGTGCTCCCTGCCAGATAACAGACGAGGCTCTGGCGACCGACCAATGGCGGTATATCCATGACATCCTAACCAGGCAACTGATTGGAAGAGGTTTCAGCCACCTAGGGGCTCTAAATGGCTCCTAAAAGGACTGGTGCAGAAGGCAACGGGAAACCACTGCACTATTTTCCCAAGAGAGAAATGGTGGATTGCAACTCAGTACTGATTTTGTCGGACGATCCGGCTAACGTCCGGCGCCACTTTTCCGGGAGAGGTGGTGTGAAATATGCTACCGGCCACGTGGGTGTGGCTCACCAGGCACCATGTGGAAATTATGCACCTGGTGCACAATGCATTGAGAAGATCCGAGCGAGACACCCTCAGCGTATTGGAACATGGAATGTCCGTGGCCTTAATCAAGACGGTAAACTTAACATCATAGAGAAAGAGATGGAAAGAAAAGGAATACAACTGCTTGGATTAAGTGAAACGAAATGGAGAAAATCAGGCCATTTTATTTCCGATAACGGTAATAAAATATACTCCTCAGGACCTGAAGAAGAAAGTAGTAGAGGTGTTGCCTTCATTGTTCCACAAAAGCTGGATGGGTGTGTGATTGGATACAAACCAATAAGTGACCGTATAATCACTATCAAGCTGAACACATCCCCATGTAGTTTAAATATCGTTCAGGTATACGCTCCAACATCTCAATCTAGCGAAGAGGAAATTGACTTGTTTTACAGCACACTGTCTAAGACCTTAGAAGAACTACCGCGAAGAGAGGTGACTCTGGTAATGGGAGACCTTAATGCCAAAGTCGGAAAAACAGAGGGTGACTCCCATCTAAGACATCTGGTGGGAAGATTCGGAATTGGCGAAAGGAACGAAAGAGGAGAACGTTTGCTGCAGTTCTGTAGTGAGCAGGACCTCGTCATTACGAACACATGCTTTAAACATCATGTACGCCGACTGTACACATGGATATCACCCGGAAACAGATGCAGAAACCAGATCGACTATATAATGGTTCAAAAACGATGGAGGTCGTCCATTATGAACACGCTCACTGTACCTGGAGCAGATTGTGGAAGTGACCATCAACTTCTTGTCACCACTCTAAGGCTACGTTTTAAGACACTGCTCAAACCGACTCGAACACCTGATCTGCGACGAGTAAACACCATTGGTTTCAAACAAGCCATAGTAAGTAAAATCCAAGACCTCCCACAAGACGGCGTTCACGATCCGAATCTATCATGGAACCGTTTAAAAGAAGCAATTGTGGAAACTGCCAAGGAAAACACACTACCAAAAGGGACCATGAAGGATTTTATAACACTAGACACGGCAGCTGTTATTCTGGAGAGACGGAAATTAAAGGAGAATGGTCTTGTTACACAAGAAGATCACCACCGATATGCCGAATTGAGCGCAGATGTACAACGACGTTGTCGGAAGGACAGGACTAATCAGATTAATGAAATCTGCGATGAGTTGGAAAGACATTCCGTTAAGAATGAAACAAAAGATCTCTTTCAAAAAGTAAAAGTCCTAACGAGAACTCGTACTATCAAGACATCCGCAATTAAAGATGAATGTGGGGTTTTAATTACCGAAACCAAACAAGTACTGGAGCGCTGGAAGCAATACTGCGCTGCGCTATATGAGAATGAATCAGCAGATGGAGGACCACATAGTTGGGACATGGAAGACCTGGAGCCAGACGTTTTACCTTCAGAGGTGGTATCGGCAACATCGTCGCTAAAACTAGGCAAGTCTCCAGGGAAGGATGCTATCCCAGCTGAGCTCATTAAAAGCCTAGGTTCAGCAGGTACTAAAATAATAACGAACATCTGCAATTCCATCTGGAAGACGGGACGGTGGCCCCAGGATTGGACCGAATCCGTCTTTATACCGCTGCACAAGAAGGGCCCGACTACTGATTGCGGAAACTACAGAACAATAGCCCTCATATCGCATGCTAGCAAGATTCTTCTGCATATAATCAATAAGCGATTAAAAGCCTATCTAGATCGGCAGATTCCTGAAGAACAGGCAGGATTTGTAAAAGGAAAGGGCACACGAGAACAGATCCTAAATATCCGCCAGATTATAGAAAAGAGTCGTGAGTTCAACAACCCTGTTGCTCTCTGTTTCGTTGACTACACCAAAGCTTTTGATTGCGTAGTATGGAGCAGACTATGGTCGGTTTTGGAGGAAATGGGAGTGCCAAAACATCTTATCGGTCTTATCCGTAACCTCTACTGCAGCGACCGATCCTTTGTGAAGATTGACACCGACTGTTCGGATGTGTTTGCTACAAGCAAAGGCGTACCTCAGGGTTGCATTCTTTCTCCAATGCTTTTTTAACATATACGGAGAATATATAATCCGCAAAGCTTTGGACAATTGGGATGGAGGTTTCCCTTTAGGTGGAAAACGGATATGCAACCTAAGGTATGCAGACGATACTGTTATTGTTGCTACTTCGCTGGAAGACATGCAGGAACTTTTGCGAAGACTGGAAGCAGAGAGTTTGGAGTTGGGCTTGACTATAAACAAAAGCAAGACCAAGCTCATGATAGTTGACCGTGCTGAAAAACTCGCAGAATCCTGCACTATTCCATCTATAGAAGTTGTGGAGGAATATACCTATCTAGGCTCACGAATATGCAGTAATGGGAGCTGTGTTCCAGAAGTTAGGAGACGCATTGCAACGGCGAAAAGCGCCATGGCATGTCTAAATGGAATATGGAGGAATCGGGGTATAAGCAACACCACCAAGAGTCGTTTGGTCCGTGCTTTAATTTTTCCAATATTCATGTACGGAGTGGAGACATGGACCATAAAGGCGAGAGAAAGGCAAAGGATGGACGCGTTCGAGATGTGGTGCTGGAGGCGCATGTTAAGGATTCCTTGGACAGCCAAGCGCACAAACGCGTCTATCCTGTCACAGCTAGGGGTAAAAACGCGACTATCCTCCATATGTTACCAGCGCCTGCTCTCTTACTTCGGTCACATAATACGACGGGGGAATGACAGCTTAGAAAAGCTTATAGTGACGGGCAACATTGAGGGCAAAAGATCGAGAGGCCGCTCACCAACCAGATGGTCAGACCAACTGAGGGACTCCAAGTTCAAATTTCACACCATTGCAAGACTGGCCTCCGGTAGAACCCAATGGAGGAATTTAATCCGCACAGGGTTGCAAAATCACCAGGACCACGATCTTCAGCAATGAAGGAACGACTGGAGAGAGAGAGATATGGGACTTATATAAAGAATAGATAACATTATCAATTATGCATTGTTATTTTGTGTCTCGACTGTTTCGCCTGATTAGCGATCATCTCGTCTAAATTCATTTGCGGACTAAACCGTCATTTTCTGCGTGCGTTTGTTGTGTTTTCTCTGAAGAAGTAAAACAAATATAACGGTGTAAATATATATTAAATGTAATTAAAGTGTTTTAGCGAACAGATTAATTTTAAGTATGTATTGTAATTAGTTTGTATACTTAGTTACTTTTTTATTATATAGTTCAGTTTTTTTGATAATAGGTACTGAGACAATGAGTGACCGATTGCAACTCAGGAAGAAGCGAAGTCACATATGGGACCATTTTAATCAAATAGAAAATAATAAGGCGAAATATGTTTATTGTTCGCAAACACTGAATATGGCACGGGGGTTAGCTAGTAATTTATCGAGGCATATGAACCGCAAACATCCCACTATTCCCATATTAGTTGAGAGGCAACAAAAATGTCGTTCGAGTTGTTTCTGTTGAGATCCACGAATAAAGTACACTGCTACTACATTTTCTACTAAAGTATGACTTATTGCAAAAAGTTAGGACTTAATTTTAAACAAACTATTGTTTGTCTAGTGCTTGACTGTTGGTGTAGCACCGTGCGTGACGCGCGAGTCCCGCGACACACTTATTATTTATTATTTTCAGAGTACTTAGTAGTATCGATTCATCACTAGCCATAATTCAGTATACGGGCCTAGTACGGATAGGCATGCCTCAGATTTTTTTTATTCTATACGATTTTTTACGTTTTCATCTCACATTCGGATTCACACGATTGTTTGTATGCTATGTAATTAAAATATGTACCTAACCAACAAACCAAGAAAAAAATTGATGATACCAAATAAACATAAATACCTACACAGTACGCACACTAATATATTTTACCTTTACTTTTTTATCGTATGCCCGTCAAGAAATGTAAATAAGAAAAAACCTACCTAATATTTTTATCAGGAACGGAACGTCCATATAATAATTTTTCAAATAGGTGCAGTGGTTCCGGAGATTACCCTCCACATACACACAAACACAAAATTCGCACTGTCTCTTTATTATATTAGTATAGATATATTATTAGTATAGATTAAGTACCTGTGTTTGTGTATGTCAGAATGAAGTTTTATTAGATCCCTGTTGTCTATGAGTGGGTGTTTCAAAGTCAGCATACGCAAAAATATAAACCTACTCAACGGCTGTTGTTTTACTGTAGTCGTTCCATAGATTTTATAGTCTCAGAGGAATGATTGTCGTTGCCTCAATACGGTTTACTCGTTCAAGGGTTCCGTTCATGTCGTAAAACAATCGAGAAACTTTGAATATGGTCGGAAAAAATGTGGTGACGAAAATATCAACATATTCCAGGGGAATGTTTTATGTATGCTCCTGAAAATCTTGTCGTACTACATATCGAGTCGAATACTTACTACCTAATCCACATAGAATACGCAAAGGGAATGAAACGCTCTCGGACTCTTATAAAATATAAGTAGGTGAATCAAAAGAGTTAAGGAGTAGCTAAGAGGAGTTGGATCCGCAAGCGGAGTAGGATTAAGTGAGTTAAACTACTCCGAGAAGTCTTGATTACCCACCACTAGCCCTAACTGATACAACGCTAAACTGTAGGCTATTATCCTAACCTTGAACGTGTTAGGCGCGCAAATTTCATTTCTACACTTGTGTTAATATTTATTCTTATGTTACAGCATAAAATATGAGCAATAAAGACTCCAAAACAATATTTTTTAGAATTTTTGTGTCTGACTGTCTGAACGAGCATCATCACCCAAAAACCATTGGGAGGAATTTAATGAATCTTGATATACAAGTATTTATAGCGAATGTACCACGTCAACATTTAGGGTACTTTTTATCTAGATCAATATAGTTCCTACGGGAATGGATTTAACCAAACGTACTGTAACGTCCACGCACACGAGGTGGCGGGTAGTGCTGGTATATAAATAAAACAAAAAAAAAACTGTAATGAACTCACCTGAAATGTCTGCTATTGATAATCCGGCATAGATCGGGTGACTTTTGCAGATCTTCCCCATACCATTCTTTCAGTACTTTCTTAGCAACCTCCACGAACTTGTCCTGTGTCTCCTTGGTGCATAGTACGTAGTCCGGGGCGATGCAAGTCTGCCCGGAGTTGATGCATTTACCCCAGAGTATGCGCTTGGCTGTGACAACTATGTCCACTGAATTGTCGATGTATACAGGGCTGGAAAGAAGAACCATAGACAAAACCAAAATATAAACTAAGCCATATGGCTAAAGACTATATATATATCTAGACAAAAGATAAAACATTTTACAACAAAATAAAAAACAAATCTTACTAAAATATTATTATTTGCTTATTTATTATTGTTTAATATACATAACGACATATGTACGACTAGCGGTGCTAGTGAGTTCGTTCGCGTAAACTTTAGTGATTCCCATGGGAACTCTAACGGATAGGGATAAAATTCGAAGTTTCATTAAATTCTGTCCAGGGGTTCTTGAGTGATGCGCGTTGAGACAGACAGACAAAAATTCCAAAGATTGTTGTTTTAGACTCAATATCGTTCGTACTTTATATTCAAATCACTTTTTTCAAAAAATATTTCATGAATAGAAACGTCTCTGTTAGGATTTTTATTATTATTATGTATACATATACATTGAGTGTCCTAGACCCACACTGGGATTCCATATCGTGGGCAGTCTCTACTCTTATTTAAACTTGATACAAATTGTATCAATATATAGGTAGATCAAACATATATTATTGTATGTGTGTATTCCATTGAAGAATTCATGACAGACAACTTTTAACGGTCGCCTTACAACCTAAGTTCCTAAAAATTGTGCAATTATCTATACATATTAGGGGTTAAAGTATGAAATTGCCGATTTGTACTGAAAAATTAAAAACTTGTTTTTTTCTAAAATGTAACTAATTTATTTAATCAAAATATTTACCCTCATTATCTATACATTGTTGCCATCTAATCGGAAGTTCATTTATGCCTTTGCGATAGAACTCTGAGGATGTAGATTCGACAAACTGTGTGAAAACATTTTGTACTGCCTCTTGGGAAGAAAATTTTTTACCACGTAGAAAATTGTCCAAATCACGAAAAAAATGGTAGTCCGTTGGAGCAAGGACTGGCGAGTACGGAGGATGACGTATGGTTTCTAACTGCAGCTCCTGTAGAGTTACAACGGTTTCTCGTGCAGTGTGAGGTCTTGCGTTATCATGGAGCAATAATGGTGAAGATCGATTCACGAGTCGGGGCTGTTTCACTGTTAGTTTCGCCATCATTGTTCGAAGTTCGGCACAGTAAACATCTGCTGTTATTGCTTGACCAGACCTGAGAAAGCTATAGTGAATAACACCATGAATAGACCACCAAACAGTTACCATTACCTTTTTATTGGTAAGCTTTGCCTTAGGGCACTGTTGCGGCGTTTGACTTGGGTTCAGCCATTGCATTTTTCGCTTTCGGTTATCGTAAAGAATCCACTTTTCGTCACATGTCACAATTCGATCCAATATTCCTTCATTTCTGTACCGATTCAACAAGGCAACGCAAGTTTCAACACGCGTTTCTTTCTGCAGATCAGTCAAATCATGAGGCACCCATTTTTCATATTTTTTTATCTTATTGATTTGATGCAAATAAGTCAATATTGTAGGTAAGGTAACGTTAAACCATGTCGCTAATTCCTGGGTAGTTTGACTAGGATCGGCTTCCACCATCTCCTTCAATTCAGCGTTATTCACCTGTGTGGGCGGTCTTCCACGTGGTTCGTTCTTCAAGTCGAAGTTTCCATTACGAAAGCGTTTAAACCAAAAACGCACGGTTCGTTCATTAGCAGTCTCCTCTCCAAACGCAGCATTGATATTGCGAGCCGTTTCTGCCGCGTTAGTTCCGCGTAGGAACTCGTATTCAAAGATTACTCGGATTTTCGAAGTATCCATCTTTCCCGTCTAAGTTGAATAAAAAAAACAATTGAACGCCGAAAATCGAATGTTACACATTTTTTAAAACAAGAACCTCATAGGTATCATGTGAAAAAAGTTTCACTCGAAAATCTCACACCATGAAGGTTTTATGTCAATTCAAAGTATCTATTACTATAAAACGGCAATTTCTTACTTTAACCCCTATTATCATAAATTAGAGTCGTGTCTGTACATAAAATATTTTTTGAAAAAGTGATTGTAACATAAAGTACGAATGATATAGTCTAAAACAACAATATTTGGAATTTTGGACTGTCTGTCCGTCTGTCTGAAAGCGCATCACGCAAGATCCACTGGACAGAATTTGCTTGAACAGACTGATTTTTGTGAACCGGACATCTGATTCACCGTAAGCAAATTATCATACGGGAGTAGAAAAAATATTTTACGGCTAATTCTCAGTACCTTCAATTAAAAAAAAAAATGTAAAATACCCAACAAAAAATAAAAGTGGTATTTTTTCTGATGACAGTAGTCTCGATTCTCTAGTTGCGTGGGTTGAGCCTATGACTTGGGTTAACATTTAAGGTATATTTTATCCTGACCTGTTACAGCCTTCCCACGGGAATCACTCTAAAGTTCGTGCGAACGAAGTCGCTGGCACCGCTTGTTAATTTATAAGTAGTTCAAATACGTACTTATTTATAGAAATCTCATCTGTGCCTCACAATTGGCCATTTGACAGATATAATAATAAATTATAAAAAATGTTGGATAACGTAGCTTTTAGGCCAGCAATAATTATAAAATGCGTTTTTTTGCATTAAAACGAATTACAAATATATTTTTTTCATTAAATAGATGATAGATTTTTATCTGTGTTTTACTAGATCCAAAACGGGGAAAGCCATGATTGACTACCGCGTGACGTCACAACACAACATTTGTTCGGCGTTGCGTAAATTTTCTACTCTGAAAGCTAGATTTGATAATTGATTTTATTGATGTTCTTGGTCTACACAAAATGGAAGGTTATTTTATTAAAGCTGATAGTGCAAATTTTCCGAAAGTAGATTCTTTTATGTAGATTGCAATCCAGACTTTTACTCAGTTGAGATCAGAAACGTGAAAACTTCTGTATAAGTATATAAAACAAATAATTTAATTCTATATGTATATATTCTATACTATAATATTATCTATATGTATAACATTTATGGTAGGTAATTTATTAAACATCATTATTTGAAGTATATGCGGGGTCCCGTCGTGGTAACTGTAACCGCTTTGTCGAAGTTTTGGACATTTAGGAACAATTTGGTAGGATATTTAATGGTCGTATTTCTGCACATAGGTACTGCACGCGTTCCATACGATAATGAAGTAATTTTTAATAATTTCCAAAGAATCAAAATATAAATTTATAAACCCTCCTCACTTAATAGAAGTTGTTTATAGGGTTGTGACGTCACAGATAGAGCCAGGATGTTACGTGACACTGTTTTCGCACGAAATTTAAATTAATAATACCATACGATCCGCCTATGTCTCTCCACTGCTAGATATAGGCCTCTTCCGCTCGCCACCACACACGATCCTCGGCTGTTCTCATTCAACCAACACCGGTTAACCTCTTCTAGTCGTCGACCCACCTAGCCTGAGAGCGTCCCACAGTGCGCTTCGCGGTATGTGGCCTCCACTCGAGGACTCGTCAACGCCATCGGTTATAAGTCCTGCGGCAAATATGACGTGTCCATTGCCTCTTCAGAAATAGAAAATGCCTTATGGCATTAAGTCCGCCTGTTGTACATACATATCATTGTGCAATGAAGTTGTAATAACTAGAGTAAAGTTTAATATTTAAGGTACTTTCAGAACCCGTTCATTTGCATCAATATGTACATTTTAAGTTCTCTTAGTTCACTTAACAGTTTCTTTTCTTACCTCTTGCCGCCGAGCTCCAACGTGACCGGTGTGAGGTACTTGGTGGCGGCCGCGTGTATGATCTTGCCGACGTTGGTGCCGCCGGTGTAGAAAATGTAGTCGAACTTTTGCTTCAGCAGCTCTGTAGTCTCTTCCGGACCCCCCTCCACTACTATCACCGCATCCTGGAAGCAGAAATGCAGGTCAAATATACATTGCCGTGCTTAGAAAAAAGGCACAAGTGGATTTTGATGACATTCGAGAAAAATGTACAAAAAAAATAGTAAACATTTACTTAATTTAAAATCCACCTAGAAATTTGGAGTTTGAATAAAATAAAGAGAATGATCAGTGTTTATCATCTTCGTTTATTCTTAATTTCGGAATATAATGTTCCTTATGGCTCATTCAGACAAGGACAGTTTCTCGAACATTGGTCAAAAGCTAATATAAACAACTGTTATCATCATCTGATCACTGTTATCCCTGTTATCATTGAGTTTTTATCATGTGAACAGTTGCACGCGAGAATTGTATGTAGTTTGGTCACAAACGAGAATCGGATACAATAATTTCGCCCGAACCGTTCGAGGAACATTCCTCGTGTAAAAGAGATAATGGTTCTTTTACTCAAGGAGAGTTCCTCGAACAGTTCGTCAAAAATGTTCCTTAGGAGGGCAGTATACATAGTAAATTTTTGACTGGCGAACCTCATTCAATAGTGGTCATTCAGACGTCCAGCCTTCCTAATGTAAGAAGTCAGTCTCTAGGATTAAAATTGGAAATCGAAATTATTGATAATTTTTATTTAGTGTGCACCTTCAGCTTTCCAATATTTTTAAAAATAATTCCATATACCCACAAATGCAATGACCAATACACTCTAGGAATAACAATTATTTACATCAATTTTTAATAACAACATTGTCTACCATCACTGTGACTTAATCGTTATTGGCAATCAGTTTCATAGGTCGATTGTATCTGTCGTTGGGAGGTCAAAAGGTTAAAATATTAATAAAGACTAGAATGAAGCGGATATTATATTGTATATGGCTGTAGGTTAGATTTCCTGCAACAATATTTTACGAGCGTTATTGCCAAGTTTAAAATAAAAAATGATAGTTGAGAAAATAAAATAAACCTATTTTCAATCTTAGACGATTGTATTTGTTTGAATTAGATTTTCCACTGAATCAACGCTAGTTTTATTAAACAAACGCTAGTTTTATTAAACAAATGCTAGTTTTATTAAACAAACATTGAGGTCATTACAAAAATTCAAATTCCATTAGCATTCATTCCATAACGTTTAATGTACCTAAACAACACGAAACATAGATTAAAAATGTTTAACAAACATTTTGTTGAATGAAACAAAATAATTTTAATATTAATACCATGACCTTACTACAGCTGATTCAAACTACGACATATCACAATAACAAATCAGCTAGTTATTTCAGGGTATTTGAAAGTATAATAAGCATATGAATAAAGGATTTTAGGGTGAATGGCCAATGGGTACACAAAGGTGTATTTCGTCATAAGATTCTATTTAGATAGGTGCTAAATAGAATCTTTTAATAGACCTATCACGGTATTATCACGGTATTTCGAATTTGTTTGGAATCACGGCCAGTATGTATTTTGTAGAATGTTAGTGGAATAACATGTGGTATGTATGCGTGGCGTTGGTCCAATGTTTATACTCACATTGTCCAAGTATTGAGGTATCGTTTCAGCCAGAAACTGGGCACAGGCCACTGACAGTTCACTCGGTTTGACAACAACAGAGTTGCCGGCGGCAATGGCTCCTGACATCGGCAGCAGGAGCAGTTGTAACGGGTAGTTCCAGGCACCAATGACTAAAGCCACGCCATATGGGTCATTGTAGACCACCACTTCGTCTAGGATGTTCACGATGGCTTTTGGAGGCTATTAAGACATTAATTTAAAATGTTATTAACAGTAGGCTTATATTTCAACGAGCAACAAAAAATACTAAATGAGCAGAAAATCATGATTCAGAATAAAACGACCTATTTTATTAATAAATAAAGTAATAACTCTAAATTACTAAGAAAGCCATCCAAGTCGACGGAGCCCCGCTTCGAGTGACTCCTATTTTTTAATTGTCATCGTCGAACCTAACCTACCTGTTAATTTACTACCATTGATTTGCTGTTACTTCTCTTAAAAATATGAGTATGATTGTGACGTAAGTATTTGAGCAAAGGATTTTATTTGTCGGTATGACTTAATGACTGCTCAAGATTTTCTAACTTAAAATTTCGTTGTTTCAAGATTCTGTTTACGGTTTAACATCTGATTTTTAAGATGAAGTAATATTTTCTGTTATGATTTCACTAAATTTGAACCAACAATGAGGCCCCTTTTCTAAAATAATGTCACAATTACATTCTGTTTTATCTTCTGCTTAAAGTAGAATGGTACGTAAGGTCTTGGATTAGTTCGTTCTATGTCCTGGCCATAATGTTTGCACAAATCGCGATAAAACTTTCGAAAAATAACTCACTGTTATCGTTTTATTTACAAGAATTATTAATAGTGTCAGTACTATGATTGACTGATAAAGAGGTAAGGATAGATTAGATATTTTCTTTGCACTAAGCAGAATTTGCACTAGCAGGTTGGGGTGACGATAGTTAGGCCATTTTTTACTGATAATATTAAAAAAAAGCAATGATTTAATGATCGTTATACAATTTGTAAAAACGGTAATTAAGGATCTTAATCGTAAATTACCCTAGTTCTGTTACAGCTTAATATTAGACCATCAAATCACACAAAGGTAATTGAATTAGTAAATTCATACACTTCTAACATTTTACTCAGACTACGTTACAAATATCCGGTATCGGTATTCAGTATCTTCAGTATCAGTAACTACATCACTATTTTTAAAAAAACAATAAGTGACACTCGACGTAACATTGTTACGGATTGAAAAAATAATAGTTTATTTAGTTATTTAGGGAGAATATTTAGGGCTCCAAACAATTACGTTTAGTGTAATTTTCACGTGAAATTGAAATTTTCAAGTGAATTCACGTGAAAGACGAACATATTTTTATTGTAAATATGCCACTTATTACATCAACAAGTTACATCAACCAACTGTTCATGAACTGTCAAATTGGTAATCTTTCGACGCCGGAACTATAATTATAAGTAAAAGCAGTATTCTAATATAACTTTACTACATATTTTCTGTAAAGGAAAATTAAATATTTAAAATATATTTTTATAGTAGAAACAGCCTTGGTTTCTTCTTGACGTCATATAGACGTGTTTTAGAGGTTAAAACCAGTTTTATGGTTATTATTACGTAGGTACATACACTGTAGTTTGTAGTGAAACCGTCCTCTGAACAATCTGTTAGGTAGGAAGACTGGGACAAGAAACGTTTTATTTATTATATGAAAATATTACGATGTTTATTTATTATTGTTTAGTCATACCTGTAGATTAAATAGTGATGTGGTTGGATAATGCGTGTCTATTGAGAAGTGCTATTTTATTGAAAATAGGTCTTTATGTAACAGGTACTTATTATGTTACCTAAAGAACAACAAAGAAATACGTCAAAGTATGGAAATACAGCCACTGTGGGAAGCAGAATAAATGCCACTTTTGATCCTTTAGGACCATAATAACGTAAACTTCCCAAAATGTTTAATTCTCCCAAAATTATTCTCCTGCCTAAAACAAAAATTGCATTTAGCTAAATTGGAATCAAATCAACTAAAATTAATTACCATGACTAAAAACCTAGTTTCAATTTAATAAGGTTGATGGGTTTTTTTAGGGTGATATCTCCTGTTTGTTAAAATCGTGAAGTTCCAAAAGGCCAATAATGATGTATATTAAACAAAATATAAACTGACTGACCGGAATCCGGGAAATCTCCATAAAACATTTGGGAATTCAACGTTATGGTCCTAATTGATGATGCTCAGTGCTTTATAAATCGATATTATTGTATTTTAAAAATTTTAAAGTGATGATCGGTATTCTTCAGTTTTCGTATTTACCGGTTTTTTAATGAATTAATAAACCGGTGCAAAGACTTACTTCAAACTATTATATTTGTAACTGAGGTAGCCTATGAAGCTATGAATAGAATTCTGCAAAGTCGGCAGCGCACCCGCATACCCTCCGATGTTGCAGGTGTCCATGGGCGGCGGTAGTCACTTACCATGTGGGCCGTTTGCTCGTCTACCTACTTTAATAAAAAAAAAATGACATTGGTCTAAAATTTGGTACTTCGTGCTGTCAATATGTCAAAATATGGCATATACTTACGCAGTTTTAATTCGACAACTTAATAAGTTAGTCCAATCAGTTTTGGAGGATTGTAACAACCGAAGTCCGACACGCAGTTTTGCGAACGTTATTTCGTTCTACCATTCTTCGGCCCAATGTGATTTCGAATATTTGTCGTGTCGTTTAAACGTTAAGTCGATCAAACGGCCTTTGCACAATTTTCTGTGGAACTTCAGTTACAATCTTTTTGGAGACACTTACCCTCTCAGGCTTGGCCCAATCATCCAAATGTTGCAAAGTATTCCTAAGGTCGTTAATGATGTAGTCCACCTCGAGCAGCATGGCTTCCATTTTGCTCCTCTTTAGATCCTTGTAGAGGGCGTCCACCATATCGTTTTTCTTCTCTTCCATCATGCGCAGTAAATTCTTGAGCTGTTTCCGACGCCATTCTATGGGCCGTGTGAGACCCCTGTTGAACGCATCGCGGGCTCTCTGCACCGACTGCAATAGACAATAATATTCATATTTTTTGTTAGGTTTCGGAAAAGATGTAACAAATGAATATTCTTTTTTTATAGGAAGGTTACAGACCAGCATACAGTCCACATGGTAAGTGGATACTGTCGTCTATGGACATCCACGGTGCATGCCAACTTCAGTCAACAATGACAAATTTTGGCACGCCCCCAGATGCACTGCCTACTTTTGTAGATGTAGGAATGGATTTAGACATAGGGTGTCGAAAATGGGGAGGGATAGGGTGGGAATGGGCACTGGCATAACTCACTATCGAAACACAAAAATGAAAATAATTATAACACATTGTATTTTAATAATTAAATGGGCAGCAGAAGATACTGAATGGGCAGCAAATCAATGGTAGTACAATGAAATACTTGATAACTCGAGATATATAAAATTTGAAAAGAGATCTGCTAGCACATTATGCTACTTTGAATTATAATTATGAATACGATAAATTATGAATTATAATCAACAAAACAAAACAAGAGGTGGGTTAGGGTTAGGTTCTCTGGTGACAATAAAGCAACAGGACTCAGGAGTTCTTAGTAATTTATTAATTATTTACTTCAGTTATTCAAACAAGTTTTGTTTTGTTTTGTTGATTATGAATAATAATCATATATTTTGTTTTCTTTTGATCCCTGCATGGCGGGAATAAGTTGATAAGTCAAAGTTAACTGTTTTTAGGGCACAGTTTAAAAGTTTCGTTTTGAATATTGAGACATCACTTTGCTGAAATCATATCAATTCCTTTGAAAGTATCAAGTACTGAGAGATTTTTTGTTTTATTGTAAATTCAAAGTGGCATAATGTGATAGAACTTTTTTCAAATTTTATGTTATCAAGTTATTTCTGCTGTGCACAGATGTATTCCTAAAGAAAAACAAACAATTATAAAAAGTATCTTAAACTACAGTGCGGTTTCATTATGAATGAAACCTATTCACGAATGAATAGCACTTGCTTGTGTTTGAGCATGAATAAATACATATTTTTATGACAGTTTGGTATACAATATGAGTCGATTAGAATCAAAAATGGTCATCCCACTTTGACAATATTTCTGAGTATAAGCCATTTTTTATTTTTAGCTCCTTGCACATACAATAGTTATTACGGTTAGTATTAAAAGGACTTCGCAAGTTAGTGTTATTCAATTAAAAAAAGAAAAAGTATGACTTCACAGCAATTTATTAGAAAAAAATGAGGTTGAAATGGTTATTGGTTAAAAAATGTGTCTTTGGATTTGACCGATTTTTATTCTAAGCGACACATATATTATGCATGTTAACACGCACGCGAGTATACGCAAAATTTCCATTTCAATGGAAGTCGCCAAAACTAGCGGAAGTAAAGATGACAGTGCACGAAAGGAACACACTAAAGTTTGCATGATTAATTGATTGATTTTTGCATTCGTAAATGAGTTCTTATTGAAAGTACCTAGGCGCCACCTAGGTACCTATTGAATAAGTTGATAATTAGCTGCAAAAGAGTTTGTATTTGTATGAACGTTCATTTAGCCAATACTGAAATGGTGTTCTAGATTTTAAGGTGTCTTAACATATTGCTTCAGTTATTCCCAATTTCTTGGAAAAGTTCTTTCATAGAACCGAGGAATAAACTTTGATATCTATTCTATTAGAAATAAAAAAGATAAGACGAAGAGGGCCACCATAGATATTAGTAAGAACTTGAACTGCAAACATTATCTTTATTATAAAATTGACAACTACATTAACGTCCAGTCCATATCGGGCTATGACGTCCCACTGCAGGGTGCAGGTCTCGCCTAGTATTCACGAGGGGATTCTAGGCGATACTAAGGGCCTTTCTCACCACCCCCTGATACTTTTTAGAAGGTATCAGAAGTCAGTATCAGCTAGATTTAATTGGTAGATAATTTATCAATCAGATTTTTAACAGGTACTTTATCAGGTGGTGGTAAGAAAGTCCCTTAGTATAGTACCCCCGAGAATCCCCTCATGATTACAAGGGGGGGTCTGTTTAAAAGGATTTCAGGGGATTTTTTAAAAGGTTAAATTTGATGGCCTTGCTTTGCGAAGAAAACAACTTCTTAAAAAAACTATTAAGTATATATAAATTGAACCCTAACTAGGCGACCACCGCTTGACTTATTAAATTATGCCAAAGTAAGGAGGTATTGAAACTGTCAAGATAAAAACTATTCTTCTATTCAGTCAGGATTATAGTTATAAAAAGTCAGAATTATGCAAAATTTCGAGTGTAAGTAAAAACATATCATACAAGTGATTATTTTGTATAATGGTCTACTTTGGGATTGATTTTATACAGTCCAGCCTTTCTTAATACAATATCTACACCTTTATAAGAGTTATAGTTTATATTATAGTTATTATTATTTATTTAAGTTCAAGTTCTTAACATTTGATAGTCTTAAACCCTTAAGGTCAATAAAAGATGGAGTCTAAAACTGTTATGTTAAGGTTCATTAGAGTCAATTAAGTACCTTAACCCATATTATATTGACTTAGGTGAGTGGTCTAAAGCAAGATCCCTTTAACGTATTTAGGTGATGTGTAATAATAATAATAGTGGTTCATACCTCACCAATATTCACTGACTTAGGCTTAGAATTTGCAACATTTCCTGAAACAAGAAAAGGTTAATGTTTTAGCATTTTTACTTAATATTGCATATTGTTCTTAACATGATAATTAAAATTATTAAAAAGATAACTCCAACAACAAACTTATGTAAATATTGAACCTAATCTTAAAATTTTGTACAAGCTTATTATGATAATTACCAATGTATTTGTGTTACGTGGTATATACCTACATATTTCGATTGATATTTTTATGTAGATTTTGGAAATTTCAATAAGTCCTATCGACAAGGTCCCCTTTCCCTGATAATGTCACATTTAGACATTTTTATGATGTTTTATAACTATGAAATATTACAAATAGAATCTATACTCACCCGAAACCATTTTTAACAACACAAGTACGTTTAAGTTGAGGATCAAAGTCCTTTGTCCATAAATACTTTAAAATCAGGTTTTGCTATATTACAACATACGATTGAACGTTATGTCGTGTCATATGCAAAAACAATAGATATTAACCGGTTGGTTTAATGTGAAATTAATTAGAATAGGAACAAAGGGCCGGATTTTTGAATGAAGATTTATGCAAATAAACAATTTTGTTTTGCAACATAACTTGACACACTGATTTCCCTACTGTTGTGAGGTGACTGAGGTGTACTTCTTTTCTTCGTGAATATGAATGATGCATGATTTGACTTTTTGACACTTGCTTGACAGCTGACAGCTTGATTTTTTTGTAATTTATGTGGACACTAGTATAGCTATTGGTCCACATACAACAAATAATACATCAGAATTGTTTTTATCAAGCCATTGTCTAGTCTAGTCGATGTAGGAGTTTTTCAGAAAAGTAATAGGTGGTAGGTTTACTGTACAGTCATCATAGGAAGACCACTGACAGTTCTGATTTTAATTCATTATATGTAAATATCGTTTCTTTCTTAAGTGATAAGCAGAGGTCGGAATTAGGTAGTGTGATTTATGTACTTGCAACGAAATGTTGATATTAACGTGGACATTTCTGGGATTTTGTGAATAATAATCCCGGAAGTCGTAATTTATTACCAATAGTATATTTATTTACTATCTTAAGGTACTGTGATGGTTTTTAGGGTTGTATCGATATCTCAGAGATAAGATAATTATTCAATAATTAATATATTAATGATTTACACACGTTAACATTCAGTTTCAGTTTTTATATTTACAAACATTAACCTACAATTATAGCTAATCTAAATATAGGTAGCATAAAATATAACAAAAAAACAAAACTAGCCTGCATATCTAATCTAAAGTAAAAGTAATTGAGATTGGTACAGTGGGCAACATATCAAGTGTAACCATTTGCTATTTGTAACGACCTTAATGAATTGAGATATGAGGGTTTTGCAGTGAATATGTTACATTTGATTTATGGCCCACTGTGTACATAGTTTATTTATTTGCTCAAACAATTTCAATGTCGGAATTATTTTCCTTATCTGATTCATTCAGAGAACCACTAAGATTTGAAGTGGTCGTTTCCGTTGTAATGTTCTTTTCAGTATTACTTTGACAGTTAAAATAAATAACCCCTACCTTTTCAATATTCTCCAGCTTTAACTTATTTCTCCGAACATCTAAAATCCATTTATACATCGAAAATGATCGCTGTACGTCAACTGAGGTGAGATTAGCAAATTTATACATTTTCTCCCCTTCGTCAGTAATACGAGAAGAAATTTTGTTTGCTATATTTATGACAGTTTCCAAATCAGGATTTCTATCCATAATTTATTCTATTTTATCTTCTACGCTCACGCAGTTTGCCCATCTCAAAGCTATTCTCACCTTATCAAATATTTCTAAAGTTTCCATTATAGATAGATCAGGTTTTTGAAGTGCTGTTAAAGCTTTTGGTATAATTTCAAAATTAATAATTATAAATTATTAATTTATAATTTCAGCTTTCATCCTTAATAATTTCATCATTAATGATGTCAATATTAATGATGTTAATGGCATTTTCTATTGATTTTGCATCCTGGTTGTTCAGCACAGACAACACAGACTTAATTTTATCAAAATTTTTAGCCTAGTAAAATGCTGCATTAAGCCAAATGGTCCATCTTGTAATTACAGGTTTAGGAGGTAAAGGCAAATTAGGATACTTTTCTCTGAAGATTTTAATTCTGTTTGGTGCCGCCAAAAAATCTTTCTTCATATTTGAAACTAATTTATCAACATTAGGA
Source organism: Sesia apiformis (assembly GCA_914767545.1). NCBI lineage: Eukaryota > Metazoa > Arthropoda > Insecta > Lepidoptera > Sesiidae > Sesia > Sesia apiformis. The sequence continues at coordinate 4,988,950 of OU611964.1, forward strand.
TACTCTTCTTATCTGCTCCGCAACAAGATTTACACCATGGGCTGAACACGTTAAATGCAGCATTTTAGGAAAACTTACAATACCTTTAATATTCGACCAGCCGATATCATGTAACACTGTCAGTGCACAAAATAAAAAAAATATCTACTTTACTCTCAAATAAACTTCCCCACATATTTTTAAAGAATCGAAAACAAATTGACATATAGTTATTGCATTTAGAGTGTTTAATATTTTACATGCGACCAAGTACGGCCGATGGCCCCTATTGGGTTCTAACGGTCTGACTAGCAAATTTACAACAGCTCTTCCCGGAACATCCATAGTTTCGTCCACTGAAATTTGATTTTAATCTGTTGAAATTTAATTTTAAAAAGCCGGTCCAATTAAACTTTTCTCAATAAGGATTCACTAGATAGTGAAATGTTGTTGCATTTGCAACACATGTATTTTAAAAAAGTTATAAAAGCAAGGTTACTCAGTTGGTATTATGGTATGTTACAAAGAATCATAAATTCTATCAAGTCAAAGTAAAATTCTAAAGGAATCTCTTTTTCTATCTTTTTCTAACTTTTGTGAGTTACATTCAAGTGCGTCTCACATTTAGAACAGTAGATGGACCTACTTGCATAGTCGCAAAGAAGCTCTGGGTGATCTTTAATCCACTTGTTGATAGTAGCCTCTTTGGCTGGGCCCTTCGCCATGGTGATATCGGCAACTCTTTTAAGATGTTTCTGAAGCAAAGAATAGTGAATCTTAAAAGAAAACTAATTATTTCAATTCATTTACTGAGATTTTATTAAGAAAGCAAAGCCTCTACATAGGTTAAATTCCATACACGTATGCACACTGAGAATAGTCGTTGCCATTCGGATTAGATGATTTTCAAAACAAAATTATCTTTGTAATGTAATGCGGTTCGTTCGCTAGGCATAATTTTTATCGAGCCAAAATTTGAGATCGATTGGGGGATAAAATTGAACACAATTATAAGAGTTCCTAAAACAAACCGCCCTTAAAGAAAAAACAAACACTGGTAATATAACTGGTAGTAACATTACAATATGTAGCACAATATGTTTTAAGAGTTTTAGAGATCACTTAAATTAAATTTACCTACTACATACAACAATAAATTAAAACAATAGTAGAACTTACCTTTAAATCATTCAGTAGAAATGATTGATCTGTCGTCAATTCCAATCCAATAGCATTTCTTATTCAACGTATTCAAGCCAAGGTGTAATTTCAGTTTAAGCAGGTTCAATGTACAATAAACCAGAGCCGGGTCAAAATTGTGAATAAACAATTATTTCTGCACGAAGTGGCAACGGCAAGCTTCATATTTGCTTATGGATTTGCTTATGGTAGCGGCGTACGGTGAGGGGAAGTGAGACCAGAAATGCACGGGGTTAATCCCCGTGCATCATACTCCTCGCGCCATCTCGCTCGCTCGTTGTAGGGGCGCGTCGAAGAGCGAGCGAGACAGCCTATAGCACAATAGCAACGTTGCCATTTTATGCACATTGCCAACATCGCATGGTAATATTGTGTATGACTGCGTGCAATGTTGTTCACCAATAAAAGGAGAATATATTGTAATTAATATAAATCTGTATGTCATCGAGATAGATTCTAAAAATAATATACATATCATATCAAACGATTTCGTGCTTTGAATTGAAGGTTGATTGTTTAAAACACTGATTAAAATTATATACAATACTTTTTAATAGACTAAAAATACATAATTTTATTAATTTGAAACCATCGAATTTTTAATACGCTTTAAACTGAAATCCCGGGATTTGAGGAATATCCATATTCTTCTTTTGCTCTATGATATTATTGCAAGTACATACATAAATCACACTACCTAATTCCGACCTCTGCTGATAAGATAAGACACAATGAAATAGATTTAATATATTCTTAAAGGACATAAAGGAATATGCTTTTGGCCCCAATTTTGAAATCGACCCTATTATGTTATTGTGTACATCGTCACATTTCTTCCCTATAATTTTCTTTATTCCCCATCTTTCGAACATCGATCAATCAATGATCGATCCTTTTGATGAAATGTTCTCTTGCTAATAGAGGCTGTAATGAATAGTAGACTTCTGTATCGCACTGGCATTATTTGCAATAAGCGAGCATTTTTTTTTAATTAACTACCTTATTCCATTAGTTAAGGGAAACAGGACGTTTCATTTGCCATAATAGTAGGGTTAATGATGCGATGCGAGGTCTCAATTTTTAGTTTAAATGTATTTAGAAAAGAAGGTAGTTTTGATAAAATTACATAAACGTTATTTTTGTCCAATATATAAAGAAATTTTTTGTGCATAATAAGTATAATATCGATGCTCACACCTAAGTGATTTTTCTAGATATTTCGATTCCACAGATTATGATTGTGATAGATTGATTTGTGGTATCTATTTAAATAATTATCTAAACATCGATAAGACGAAATATCGAACAGACAAATGGAATAACAACTTCAACTCTAAAAGATTTTACAAAGGACTTGGCTGAACCATTACACAAGTTCCAGAGCGGTTTTCTTTCATCTCAGAGCTAGTAATAATAGAAATATCTGTACCTATACGCAGAAACTTAATAGGCGGTATGAATAGGGATTTGAATTGACTATTTTACGAATTTGCATTAAAAGTAGGTACCACCTCTCTATAACCTACTTAATACATCGATTTAATTGCAAGCGCAATTAATTGCAATGTATTTTTAATAAGTATTCAGATGAATAGAAAATGTGCGAAAGGAGGCAGCTGTCAAATTGCAACTTTTACATTTTTGTTCCGAAAATACTAAAGATAATTAGCTGTTGACCGCAGTTTTGTCCGCGTGGAATTAGGTTTTTTTTAATACTATTAAAGTTAAACGCCTTAATAGAAACTTTGATATATAATAAATAAATAGATAGGATTTCAATGAATTCTTTATTTAGAGTTATCGATATAGTAGGTACTTAAACACTAATATAGTAAATATTTATGCTATATAAAATAGATAGTTGAGAAAGATTAGTTGCCTTTGGCAAAGACAACTACGATATTCGTTGCTTTCGTAGGTTCCAATTATTAAGTGATTCAAATTCAACAGCTGTCGTGCTACACGATAGCCGATTTATACGAGCGGCACGATCCTTAAAAAATGTACTATAGTGACCCCTACCGTCGTAATGGCTAATTTTGACTTATTCTAGTGTTTTTGAGGTCGCTGAATACGAAGTATCGATTTTTGTTTTGGCATTTATGACTATAAAGCCATTTTTCGCAATGTTGCCATACTTTTAGGTAAAAATAACTTCAAATTCGTATTCAGTGACTTCGAAAACATTAGAATACATCAAAATTAGCTACTAGGAGGGAAAAGGTCAGTGTTTTTGATTTCTAAGCAACTTTTCGGGGCTGTGCCGCTAACCTAATACAAGGTTCTAATAATGTGTCCTTTTTGTATGCACCTGGCATGCCACAGGGCGTGTTCGTCGCTTTAGTTTACACATACATAATACACATATCAATCGAACTCGTGTGCATAGCTCACAACTTCTCAGCAGGACCAGAAACCATTTCTCTATAAAATTTCATATAAAATTCTCTATAACTTTATCAGTGTTACAGTTCAGACCTTGAGAACTTTAATAAGATTAAAAGCTATCGTATCAGAATGTCCAAAATGTAAGCTTTCTTAAAAGCAGAAGGTCAATAAAGCCATTTTTTAAATTTTAATATACTGTAAGTCAAATAATATATATGCATGTATATATATATATATAAGATATGACGATTAGCGATATATATATGATATAATATATATATATATATATATATATATATATATATATATATATATATATATATATATATATATAAGAGAGATATATATAAGATATATATATATAAGATATATATATATATATGTGACGGTGTAGCGAAGGGGACGTCCTCGTTTTCGCCAACCGAGACGGTGTACCTGTATAGAGTACCTACAGTGTTAAATTCGCATTGGCAGCGGTAATAGGATTGTCGGAGTCGTCTAGGACGTGCTGAAAACGACGGTAGCCGGGAGGGGCATTCCTGTGGGGAACATAAGTTAGGCTGTCAACTATTAGGGGGCTGGGATTGTGAGGGACTCTGTCATAGTAGCGGCGGGCGGAGTCTTTTAAGTGTTTAACGACGGAGAGAAGTTCCAAGTCCTTGGGGAGGTGGACGTTGCGGGAGTACCATGGGGCAGCCACGGCCTTACGCACGAATCTATTTTGAAGGGTTCGAAGTATTTCAATGTTGGAGGGGGCTGGTGAAAATGTCGCTAGCGTTGGAGGTGCAAAGACGACGCTATCGACAAATTTGGTCACTATTTACTGGCCAACCGGTACAATTTGTATTATTATTGTTGAAACAATATAAATAATCCGCGAAATCAAGTCATGTTGTCTTTAAAAAAAAATGGCAATATAAAATGGGTTAGAGAAAAGGACTAACACACTACTACATTAATGACATCACACCTCAGAAGTATTTTAACGACGTTTGCATGCGCGACAAACAAACAATATTTCTTTAATTCTAATATTCTCAAAATTTTTGAGTGACTTTGACAGACGTTCTAATGAATTTAAAAATCCTTTTTAAAATAGATTTGTTTTTCTTCTCTTAAACAACAAATTTCAAGTAAAAATAGCCTGTAAAATATATAACTTAAACATGTGCCTAGTCTTCCTCAAGCTTTTCGCTTCTCTATTTGCTTCTATGCCTCAATTACTAATAATAGTTATAACAACATAGTTCTTCAGAAGTTAACGTGTACAAACAAACAAGTTCATGTCCTTTTATATTAGCACACATTAGCTGCCAAGGCCGCATATTGTTTGACTATGACTCGATGCACTGCAGAACGACACTCATTTTCATAACAAATATCGTTAACCTTCTCATGTGTAGTCGGTGAGCACACAATACCATTTCATATGAGCCTTCTGTTTAATACGATAATTTTTATGAGTCCACTTACATTTACGAGTATAAATGTATACTATTAGAAATGTATAAATTACTAAATGTATAAATGTATACTACGAGTATACGAGTATATATATATATATATATATATATATATATATATATATATATATATATATATATATATATATATATATATATATATACTATTAAATGTAAAAGTCATGTGAACAATAGATGACTTTATTTAAATATATAAACAACGTCACACTCATTAGCCCACACTAGAAATCAGTGTGAAATCAGAAATCACTAGAAAGAAGAATACACCACCCGTAATCAGTTTTTACCGTTCACTACTGGACATTGGCTTCCTCATGCACATTGTCTTGCCATGCATGAAGGACGTATGATGACCCGAAAACGCCATACATCCTTCATGCTGCCACGCTGGCCTGGCGGTTTGGTGGGTCCACTCTTTTAGAGTTTTGGCGGTCGTATAGTTCCTGAGGGCTTGTGGTAGCCGATACCACACGGTCAGACCCGAACAAACATTTTTTTTTTTTTAACTAATGAAATGAAAGCCCGACGGGGAATTGAAATCGGGACTTCGTCAGCCTAAATCCCCCTTGAGAAAGCCAAACGCTTTCGGCATTTTTGGATTATATTATCAATTTTAAATAAACCATTGTACACGTATTTATGTAAGTGGCACTAGGTACAGTAAACTATGAATTACTTAGATTATTCAACGCAAAACTGCGTGATTGTGATGTTAGTCGATTTAATAACAGTGATTCATACCTACCAGTGCTTATTTTTTCAGAATTTAACCACTGAGACAGTAAATAATTAAGTCAATCTTGTTTAGAAATTAAAATTTGCTATATTGCGATTTATAAAAAAATAAGAAAATTTAGGACGATTAAAAAACGTTATAGTTAAACATCGACCAATCAGTATCACTATGGGGTGGTGGATCATGGCCCGACGATCCCTAGTGATTTACTAGGGGATGCATGTGCCCTGCAGTGGGACGGTAAAAAAATGTTGATATAATCATAAAAACATTTCTGTACCTCAGAGGTATGTAGCCGTAACTCCATTTTTTTATGAATTTGTGATTTTCATATCACTCATTTTATATCACAAGTGGGTACCAGCCCTACATAGTAGTATAAAGCATTACTTCCTATGAATTATAAATCGAAAGGGAGCCGATTTGATACGAAACTTTTGCGTAGTGAAGAGTTATAAAGGATCACAAGATTATTTACCCCGCGACCCGCGAGTGTACTGCAGACTTAATGCTATCTACCGCTCACCCTAGCAACTCCGCGCTTGCCATGAACTTGTCAGTTCTTACGCATCACACATACGGCGTACCTACAGCTTGTATATCGACGCTGGAAATCTACTACGCAGTAACAGACACATGTGGCAAAAAAACTTTTTTACATGTTTGGAATCAGAGAAAAGAAACTACGTCGGATGGTATTTGGTCTCGTAACTCTACGACGAAAAAGAACATTTCAGTACATTTCAAGGTAGTCTTCTGTGAGAGAGGGGTAACGTGGCCAGTCGAGCGCGCCCAGAGGCTCTTGGATTGCAGCGTGCACTCTCCCCCTCAAAAAGTGTAAGACGAAGATTGACCTTCATCAAAACAGACCTTTCCAGCGTAAAGTAGATATTTAGAGTGCCACGTACAAGTCGGTAATCACTTCCGGCCTTAAACCTGCTGATCACTGTAACATCTCTAAATATGTGCCTCTTGTCTGCAATGATGAAATCAATTTCGTTGAATGGCCTACAGTGTGGGTTTTGCCTTAATTTTTCTTAAATTGAACTTAAAATTTCGTTGTCTCAAGATTCAGTTTAAATGTTGAATGAGATATAAGAACAGAAAATTAATAATTTAGTAAGACGACGTAGGAAGGCGTTCAAAAATAAAAAAAACAATAACTCAGACAAAGTATCCACAGTGTAAAACATGTAACTTTACGTATGTAGATATATTTCGTTACCTTTTAATTTTATTGATCGATGTTTGAGGCTGCACCATAGATTATTTAGGTATACGGTGGAGCAGGTTAGGGAGCTCCCCCCCCTGGAATGGGGAAGAATAAGTAACAGATTTTCTGCATTACACTACCTCTATTTAAATTATAAGAAAATTGTATGCCCCCACCCTGGATAAAATCCTGACTACGCCCTTGGTTCACTATGTATACTATGCTATATACATTGCCATTGATTGTTAATTGCATAAATATATACGCACTTACATTTACTAAAACTTATTTCATAAACGGATAGTAAATAAACAAAGAAAATATTACCATTATCCATTTTTATACCGTCACTTTCTTGTCGAATATCCAATACGACTGATTTATCACTGTGATTTGTACCCGGTTCAATGTTTACACGCACGTCACTGTGTTTTGGCGCTAAAGTAATGTCGCGGAGGTCGTGTTGGGCGTGTTGTAACGCCGGTGGGCTCATGATTACTACTTTACTATTAACTCTATTTGGTTAACCATACCAAGTTACCAACAGGCAATAGCTGGCCGTACGCATTCGTACGCTGTCCGAGTTGCTAGTTCGATATGGTCCATTGAACACAATTATATAAAACTAGAGCTCATGCATGACTAGTGGTAATCTTTTTTTTCATAATCATTAAATATAATAATCAGTAGTCAACTAATCACTCCAATCAGACTACACAATTTCTGACCATGGCACATTTATCGAAGCCCACGTGTGAATTAGTATATATAATTAGTTTCTATAATTATCTTACATTATGAAAAGAGTTAGTATAGATTTAACTAAGTACTTATGTCCACACTTGTTATTATCGATCTACAGTTAGTTGATAATAGAAGTTGCTGAAGAGTCAAGGCTCTACCAACTTTTATAGTAAAATTTATCATAAATTTGTTATTTTTGTTCATATTAAATTTCATTATCTATACTAATATAATAAAGAGGTAAAATTGTGTGTTTGTAGGTATGTTGGGGGTAAGCTCTGGAACTACTGAACCGATTTCAAAAATTCTTTCACAAATAGGAAGCTACATTATCCGTATCTAACATAGGCTATATTTCATTTTGAAATTTTGAACAAAAAAAATAAAAAAACAAACTTATAAACCTTATAAATTATAACGCTAGTGTAATATATAGTAGTTTGAATTCAGTTCCTATGTATTAGTTAGTATGTTATATGTTTATGTGAAGTACGTAGATACTCGTACCTAATGATGATAAAAATTAATGATTGATGTTATATTTCATCATGTAGGTATTTATAAACTGAATTTCATAATGTCAGCTATTATGTCAGCAGTTTTTTGTATGATAAATTGATATTAAGCATAAATTATAAAGGACAACAAGTCAATTTTAATTGAGCAACTATTACGTTTTATTTTCTTAGGTTTTCGCAATTACTATACATAGCAATTAAACAACTTTGAACGGTTTAAATCGCGTATATTTAACATTATTTATATCCCGACGTTTCGAACACTTTGCAGTGGACGTGGTCACGGGGTGACTAATTGATTTTATTTGTCACTTGAGTTATTAAGAAATTATTTGAACTACTGTCTGAATTTTTTTTTTAATCATATCATTCCCTATGCACGCAGTATTCGCTCACGGTGTCCAGAGGTCTTGCAGTATTGCGTTGGCCTTGGGATTTAATTAATTTAATGACTGGATCCCAAGCCGGTGGTACTTGCCAACCATCTTCTTTATTGAAATTTGGGTGTTTCTTGATTTCAATAGCCTCGCGTAACATTCTTGGCATGAACCGGGTCTCTCTAGCGAGGATTTGTGGATTATCAAATCGAATGTAATGGTTGGGTTTGTCCAGAACATGTTCACAAACTGCAGACTTGGTCGAGCGTCTGTTCTTCATGTCAGCTATGTGTTCTTTTATCCGGATACCGATGCTCCTCTTTGTTTGCCCAATGTATGATAACCCGCATTCACAATCAAGCTTGTAAACACCTGCATCTTGTAGGGGGATATTGCTCTTGACAGGTCTTAAAAATTGGCTAATCTTCTTGTGCGGCTTGAAGTAAGTTTTAATTGAAGCTCGTCTTAAGATATTGCCAATTTTGTCAGTGATGCCCTTGATGTATGGTAAGATGGCAGGTTGTCGCTCAACTGTTGGAGGCTTGGGGCGGCTTTTGTGACGCATTCGTGGGAGTTTGTGATTGTTGCTTCGCAGTACTTGTTTCACATGCAGAAGCTCTTCCTCGAGGTGGTCAGTGTCACAGATGCCGTATGCTCTCTGTAACAAAGATTTGCCTACGGTAGCCAACTGACATGGATGGTAATGGGAGTTACCATTGAGATATTTATCTGTATGGGTGGGTTTCCTATACACACTATGACCAAGAGAGTTGTCAGGATTTCTGATGACTAGAATGTCAAGGAAAGCTAAGGATTTATTGACCTCAGCCTTCATAGTAAATTGGATTTTATCATGTAAAGAGTTTAAATGATTTAGGAATGCAGAAACATTATTTTTGGGGAGGACGGCAAAAGTATCGTCTACGTACCGTTTGTTCGGCAGATCTTCGGCATAGCCACAGCTCTGGTGAGAGCCTTCTCCTCGAAGTCTTCCATGAAAATATCGGCGACAACAGGGGAGACTGGAGAGCCCATTGCTACACCATCGATCTGTATGTAGAATTTATTATCCCAGAATAGGTAGCCACTATTACGTTTGTTAGAAATGCTTCGTTCTCTGTAATACTTACTGCGGTAACATTAGGTATACTAGTTTATTAATGTAATATAACATATTGTACACCACAGTCCTAAAATTGAATAAAAAAATCAAACTTTAAGTTTTAAGAATTGCTTTTTATAACAAATAAAAGTCTCCGCAGAAGGCTCTTCAGTTATTAATACAAACATCTACCACAGACATTAGAATTGCAACACCTATTTAGTAAACAATACAAAATAACAGTACTTTTTATAATTTGTTATTAGAAGAAGTGAGATCTACGCGAGTAACATGTGAAATTAGAAGTGAGAAGTTCCAAATCAGAAGTTAATAATTGTGTCGGTAAATATCAAAAATGGCTATATCCCACCACATACATAAACGTTTTTTGGGAAATAAATATTTTTTGAAATTTACCTTGTAATTATGTCAATGTTTGTATAAGTAAATATAGGTATTTAGTTATTAAGTAAGCTTAATAATTTGCTTCTGTTTGATATATAATTCGAAGTATTTCGAACAGCTATATATTAAATAAATAAATATAATGTTAGTGTATTGCTTGTCAAATACATTTCGAATTTGGATTTATTGCGGAAATGGGATGAAGTGAAATGCATTTAGCTATATTTCAAGGTATTTTATGAACTTTTTATAACTTATGGTGTTTCCCATCATGTAACATGATGCAAGTCAGGTAATTGATCATAAATTGCCCCGTTATTGTTGGAGTATACCTGGTATTTATGAATGTAACGATGTAATACTTATGTAGCTAGCTATCGTTCTGTCTGTCAATGATGATACAAAATTATAATGTATAGAACTACACACATAACTTTGCCGGTGGTCAATTTAGGAACTAAATTTCACATTAAAATTTAGGAAATAATTTAATTAAATAATTAAATTTAGGAATCCATAAAGTATTGAACGTAACATTTTGTTTAAAATATCAATAATTTTTACCCATAAATTCAGTAAAATGTTTTTAATAGTAATACTGTCGTCGATAGCAACGACATCCTTCATCGGCAAAGTTATGTGTGTAGTTCTAATGGTTCCCATTCGTTCAAGTGACTGGCATGTTTTAGGTGACAGTTGAGACTTTTTTTCTTCATATAGAGCAATGGTGCATTTAGCATATTCTGCCAGTGCCAAGATTCCTTCGTAAAGTCAAAACAATTTAAAACGCATCTTGTCAATGTCCAGTCCCGTCAAACCAAGTTAGAAGTCGCTCAGAGCAATAGTAAGTTCACTGAGGACAGAAGAGGACTTCTTGGTAGCACATGAAAAATGCAGTCCTATGCTTTTATTTAATTATCACAAATATTACCCAAAAAATACATGGAAGTTTAATAAACTATCAGTATTTAACCGCAAAACGTACAGTATACAATTTTTACAATACTTGACCTCTCGAGTTCGTACCAAAAAGCCCTCAGATGAGATTTGCATTACTTTTTACTGAACATAAAAAGTAAATATATTTATATATTAAATGATTAAATGATATTAAATGATAAATAAAAACACTACCTCAACGGTTTTGAATGGTTTTGCACTCTGGTTTTGTACTCACTATCGTGGTTTGCACACGATAGTGAAAACAGTATTGTTTTCACTGTCGTGTAGAGTGCTTTTCTCCTGGAAGATTTTAAGCTACCTACTTTTATTAAGTCTGAAATATATTTCATAAGTTAAAGTATTCCGATTTCAGAAGTTCTATTCTCATTGACATTCCCGAATATGCGGATCAGAAAGACGATATTATTTCATCAAAATATTGTACAAATAACTATGAAATATTAAACTTTAAGGTAAATAACATTCAGTTGTCTCTCAAAGATTTACAATTTTTGAAGAATTTTATTTTTTTGGCACTGGAGAAAATTATGGAAACTTCGTTCAAGCGGTATTAAATGACATTGAAATAAAGTTAAACTCTTTATTTACCTTCATTTTAGTGCAAGTGGTATCTGTTTGAAAATCATAGCTAAATTTTTTGTCAGTAAAAATGTAAAAAAAAGTCTAGGTATATTCCATAAGTGGATACTTTTTAAATATTCCTTTATTAACATTTCTTAAATTATAACAACTAAATAAACTTTTAAAGCAATTTAACACATTTCTAAACAAAGGTTACCTTTCCTCCTTCAAAAGGTTTAGAAAGTCTCTGGGAATTATAAATTGAATAATATCGAGTATTTTCCGACTGTTTTGTTTGATAATTTATTTAGTAAACATTAGGTACGTCAAAGTTGCAGCAAAGGATCCATTTAAGCCAATGACCAAATGGACATAAATATAATTAACTTTAATACTAAAATTGTAAATGCCTACAATAAACATACGAGTATTATTAAGTACGAAGATACTTAAATATGTTTCTAAAGATTACAATAAACATACAACAGATAACAGGAATAATAATAACATACTTTTTCTCCTACTTTCTCGGAAATTGCTTCATTATTTTAAAAAAGGAATACGTCAATCGGCTCTTTTCTGTACGCACGCCAGCAATTTCCAACACGACAATAATAGAGATTGCTGGACAGTAGTGAGGTTATTTTAAGTGCACACTAACATAAATTAGGTTTTTTTAGGTACACGATATTTATTATTATAAAGGCTGAATGTGCATTTCTTTTCAAAAGTTTTAAAATGAACAAAGACCGCGCGCAGTCCAATTGGCGGGAATGAAAATCAGATACTCTGTATTGTGGATGTTATGTTCTCATAAGTTTATCACCATTTTAAGTTGTCTAATAAACAATGAGCTGATTCGTTGGAAGGTGAATTAGATTTAACGCCATCAGACATAGCTGAAAAAGCAAAGATACTTTCTGAAAACTGTTACCACCGAAATCGAGACAAGAATATGAAAAGGCATATGAAGATTTCATCAAGTGGAAAATTAAAAAAAAGCGAATTCTATCTCGGAAAACTTCTGTTTCTTGAATTAATCTGTTTATTGTTTCCTCGCAAATTAGAGAAAAATACGATACAAGTCTCGACCGAAATAGCAATTAATAGCAAACTCGGCTTCGCCTCGTCCTTCCAATATTACTCGGCCGTCAATTGCTTTATTTCGGGCCTGGACAGTAATGTACCTACTAATAATTATCGGGTAGGTATTAATTAACCAAAATTATTACCGTAACTGAAACCAGTTCTCTTATCGTCCACTGCTAGACACGGGCTTCCTCATGGACATTGTCTTGTGCATGAGGGACGAATGGCCTTAAAACGCCACATTGCTGGCCAAGCGGGTTGGAGAGTCCACTCTTTTAGAGGTGGTGTAGAGTTTGTTGTAGCGGTTATTAATCCTTAGTTTGTCTTTTACGATAACCACGGGAATACCCACGGGATACCGACGGAAAGAGATGGGGTGGTGTTATTCTAAAGCAGACCGAAAAATTAAAAAGGAGAAAAGAAAATATTTCTGCTTACCGTTCCCGTTCATAACTGGTGTTTCCATCATCGGCTTCACAATATGAACTTGCAACACTGACTTATCTTCAACGTTGTGAGCTGTCGTATTGAGGATGTTTTCGATATCAGTGTCTATGTCGATAATATGCACATCACTGTGCTGTTTGTTGGTGTGTTGATTGCTCGGCGATGACATGTTAACTGAAGCGTTTACGACAGCGATTCGACAGCGAACTGAATTAATCAAATATTAAACGTATTACTGAAATTGAGTTTCTAAAGTCAAAACCTTAAAGATGCTTTAAATATAACTGAACTATTTTTTTGGTTTAATTTATTTATTTAAACATAATAGAAACTACATTACAGTTTATAAAAACTAATGCGTCATTCTTCATAACGGTTTCGCTAAGAATTTCACAGCATAACTACTTAGAACCCGCTCATTTGAGAAGAAATAATCTATGCAATTTTCTCTTTTTTATGGAATGACGGTGGCAGATCAGAAGACACGGTGGTGAGTGAATACTGTGGATAATGGACATTCGTGATACTTGTTAGTCCAGATTAACAAACGTTGCCCGTGGCGATTAAAAGATTTAGGGCTTTTCTTGCCACCTCCTCTCATTACTATTTCCATTTCTTCTTGGGGAGAAAGGAGTAGAATGAGGGGTTAAGAATATAATGAGACGAGAAGATTTCTTTAATCCATTATACTTACTACTCAATGAGACCGGAGGAGATAGGATGGAAAAAAACTGTCGATAAATAAAACTGTTTATTGCACAGTGCACACCAAGAATACAATACTAAGGCCTTACCTATGAAATTGCTGTTACTTCATAGTGGCCACATCGAACTTAGTTATCTTGCGTTTGCCTTGCAATTTCAAATTCGCATTAATTTCAATTTAAAGCTTTGACGTTCTTTTTCATAATTAGTTATTCATTTGTTTTTCCGTCAAATGACTTTTTGCTTAGCTATCGGTGTGTTTGCGACCATGGAAAAGTAAAAAAATCACGTTAATTTGAATATGAATTCCGTCGTGGCAGCAACGCAGTAAAGACGACACGCAATATCAACAACGTGTACCGACCAAACACCGCAAACGTACGCGCGATGCGTTTTTGGTTTGATCGTTCGGGAAATTTTGACCTCAAGAACAAGAGCCCCGTGGACGACTGGAGACTAAAGTCGATAATTACGAATTGAATGCAATAGTGGAAGCGGATTCATCTCAAACCACGCCTAAGTTAGCAGCAGCCTTCGGCGTAAGTGACAAAACGATATCGATTCATTTGCGACTAATCGGGAAAGTGATAAAGTTCGAAAAATGGGTATCGTATGAGCTCAATGAAAGTTAGCTGCAAATACGCGTCGAAGCGTGTCTTATTTTGCTAAACCGGCACAAAAATTAAGAGATTCTGAATCGTATTGTCAATCAGTGTGATTGATGAAAAGTAGATCCTGTATGATAATCGTAAACCTTTGAACCCAGGAGACGCAGTCAAACAATGTCTCAAAGATAAACTGAAACAAAAGGTGCTCATGGTGACTGTATGGTGGTCCTGTGCCTATGCCTTCACAACAGCTTCTTAAGATCTGGCACAACAATGAATGCAGATGTGTACTGTGAAGAATTGTAAACGATGACGGACAAGCTCGCTATCAAACAACCGAGTCTGGTCAATCGCTCTAGTTCCCTGCTTCTCCATGATAATGCTCGTCCACACACTGCACGACCGACAGTCTGAAAGATGCAGGAGCTTCGACTGGAAACTTTTCGTCACCCACTATTCACCCACCCACCGTTACTCGCCAGACCTTACCCCGACTGATTTCTATTTTTTCTTCGGAATTTGGATAACTTGTTACTGGGGAAAAAATTCAACTCCGATGAGGCAGTGAAAAATGGCTTCAGAGAATTCATCGATTCCCGTTCCCAGTAGTTCTATAGCAGAGGCATCAATTAACTTCAATTAAAATAGCAATGCATTGGTAATAATGGACAATACTTCTATTAATTAAATATATAATTTTCATACAAAAAAATATATTTGAATTTTTCTATATAATTTCATAGATAATGACCTAATAACAGACATTGTAAACACAAAAATGCACAAAAGCCTGAAAGCGATCTCTGCCAATAACCTCTAGGTAGAGAGGAAAAAGAATATGACAGTAATTGAATGAGAGATCTCTCCTATACCATTGTACTCTTCACTCGATGAGATGTAATTGGATAGGATAGAAAATGGACTCTGGTATATCTCACCCACTCCCGAAACACGATATTTTACTGCAGTCTTGTGTGAGAAATGTCGGGCGTGCCCAATCGGCTGTGGGGTTGCAGAATGCACCCTCGCCCTCCCAAGTCTATTAGTTTAATTGTATAGTCACTAGAAAAGCGTAGTTTTTTGTAAGGACAGCTAAAATATTATACAACGTTTAATATATTCTTCGGATTATTTTTTCAACGTTACTGCGCAACAAATAATAGCAGCAGGTGATATAAGGTTATGATTACGTCTCCATTACGCTTGTCACGCTTCATAACTACGTTACTACTAGTTTTATGCAGTACTTTCTAGAGGTATACAGATATGACGTAATTCGTGTTCAATCCATTAGAGGATTAGTCAGAATCAATTACGGAAAAAGTTTTGTTCTACGACCTTCTTAAACCTATTGAAGTCGGAGTACGTTTTCTTACCTTAAGGAAGGAAATTGACTCTTTATAAGTACTAAGTGCATAGTATCTACTTGACGTTGAGCATATTTATTAAAATAGTAATTTATGTATATATTCCTCATGCACGACACAATGTGCATGAGGAGGCCCATGTTTTGCAGTGGATACTGAAAGGGCTGATTGCATTTTTTTTATGGACGAAGGCGGCAGACAAGCACATAGTCCACCTGATGGTAAGTGGATACCGTCACCCATAGACATCTGCGATACATGCCAACATTAGTCCAATATGACAAACGTTGGTACGTTCCCGGATGCGCTGCGTTACCATTGGAGATATGGGAATGGATTTGGAGAAAGGGTTGGGAAAATAGGGAGGGATAGGATGGGAATGGGTTCTAGCACATTTCACTCACTACCGAAACACATACGTACATTGGGGAAATAAGATAAAGTGGGAAAAGCAGTACATTTCAAGTTAGTATTCTGTGAGAGAGGTGTAACGTGGCCAGTCGAGCGCGCCCAGCGGCTGTTGGATTGCAGCGTGCACTCTTCCCCTCAATGATTACATTGCATAGCAAAAAAATTACCCTCTGTACAATATCCGTGAGCCGTATATATTAAAGATATGAAAGTGCAGGAGATCTCTCTTTATATTATCCTTTATTATTATTTTATTATCCTGTTGCCTTTTATTATCTTTCATGCACTTGTGCATGCATGGCCTTAAAACACTACGCTGGTCAAGCGGGGCAGTCCACTCTTTTAGAGGTGGTGTAGTTCCTTAGGACTTGTTGTAGTCGCTTCATTATCCCTTAGTGGCCACGACACGACACCCACGGGAAGATAAGGTGTAGTGCCATTCCGAAGCCGACTCTCACCATCCAGCCACATAGGTATAATACCATAAATCATGAGGTAGGCTATACGAGTATGCAATATCGACGAAGTGGTCTACTCGTAAACAGAAAATTATAATCATTATTCAGTAAAGTATTTTTTGTAATATGTTTCACAGTTTTTGTTTTTGTTTAATTTGTTTCATTTATTTAAAACAATCAATTAACCCTTTCCGTGCCAAGTACGTAAATACACGTAAGAGTAACTGTTAACCGAGTAGAAATGCCAACTTCGTATTTACACGTAGTCTTTTGAGGAGCTCTCTATGTCAAACAGTTCTGGCATTTATAGGAAGACAGTGTTTGAAAGGTTGGTAATAATGTAAAACAAATACACATAATCAACCATTTACTGCAAGTATTAAAGGGATGAAGTCACGGATGAGTTTGATGATATTATTTGATGATAAAAGCGGCTGTGAAAAACCATTCGAAGTGACAAAATAGCTTTCTCTGTGAGTTTAAGGCAATGATGGACACAAATATTAAGTTATTATAGGAAAATTTCATTAAATAGAGTAATATTACCTATATGCAATTACGTACCCGGCATAGTAAATTGATTTGCTTATCTCCAAAATGTTTGATGGCACACACAATAAAAATATATTTTATACCGGCACGGAAAGGGTTTACGGGTACTGAAGTACTACATATGTAGGTTACGCAGCAATTTTAAAAATATTACCAAGCCATCAACGTCTTTACTAATAGAATTTTAATGATTAATTCCATTATTGTAGGTCCGTTATCATCATCACAATTATTTTAGAAATAACGATAGGTACTTCCAATATTGACAAATATTAATGTGTTTGTCTACAAAAAAAAATTAAGCACGTGACATTATGTCGCACTATATCTACCCATTTCATTGCTCACCTATCGCTCTCCCAGGTTTGCTGGTAGAAATCTCAGGCGATAAGCAAGCCTTTTGTATGTATTTTCTTTTGTAACTATTTTTATCATTTATCTGTACAATAAAATATATAAATAAAATAAATAATGTTCATATTTTCACAAACTTTCATTAAAAAATATAATTTATTACTGTGAACATTATTATTCAATAAATTCATTTAATTCAGGAAGGGGGATCCTGCAATCCCACAACCGTTGTGCGCACTCGACTGGCCAAGTTACACTCTGTAACTTGTCTGTCTCTGTCTGTATACACACGATGATAACGTTGTTTATACTGACGAAGCATATATTTTTGAATTTTTCACACATATTTATCTATTTAAATGGGTCTTAACCTCGACACCATCCCCGACAACAGCAAACAGTAACTAATAGAGCAAAAGACGTCTGTGACCCTGAACATTTAAAGGATGAGTTATTACATGTTCAGAAAGTATAGAATGTACCAGATTGAGCGCCACATTTAAATTTCTCGCCATCTCTTTGTTTGGCGGTTGGCAACTCTGGTTTGTTTATAGATGTTACATATGACAGTTGCAATTAGTCAACATGGAACGCTACACGAAACAGCAACGCAGTATGAATTTTAGAGTAGTATGAACTGGACCATCATTTTAGCGAAAGAATCATCTTTAGTGACGAGGCCCATTTCCACCTTGACGGATACGTCATAAACAAAATTGTCGTATCTGGGGATTGGAGAATCCTCATGAGATTCATGAAAAACGGATGCATCCTCAAAGAGTTACGGTTGAGCGGCTTTTGGTTCGGCGGGATCATAGGGCCATTTTTTAGGTATCGGTATTTAGGTAAGCATAGGAGGTATCGGAATATGCTACAGGAGTTTTTTTTTTGGCACCAATTGGTAGATATGGACCTCGATTAACTGTGGTTCCAACAGGACTGAGCCCATGTCACACAGCCGGAGTCATTCACTTTTTTTTCTAAATTAAATTCGGCGCTCAATCTGGGACAGCCTTTACTTAAACGAAATAGATATAAAGTGTGTGGAGGCAATCATGGCGCTATCGTAGGGAAAGACATCGTGAGGTCAGCAGACAACGGGCATTTATGCCGTACGCTAAAGAAGTGCCGGATAAAGTTGGAACAGTATTAAGAAAATATCCATGACTGTATACACGCCGTCCCCCAAAGTAGCGGAAAACCAACGCACACCAAAGGATTTAATACCCTATCAGATGCCAGGTGTCTATAAGATAGACTGTAGCTATGGTAGTTAGCACCATAGCAGAAAGGGTCAAAGAACATATCGTAGCTTGAAAAATCACCAGACGAATAAATCCGCTGTAGCGGACCATGTACTCAACGCCGGGGTCAATCACTGGATAGAATTCCATAGTCCAAAAATCCTCTCCACTGATCGCCACTATTTCTCCAGGATTGTGCGTGAAGCAATTGAAACATAGAACATAGAAAATGGATACAAATTGTCCTCGACATGGAATCCAGTGATTAATAAATTTAATAAAATTAAATATCGCGATTTTTCGTCTGACGCTACTTTTGATATTGTAAGTATGAAGACCAAATGTTGATGAAACTGCTAGCAACTCTAGACCTGGACTACCCGCCTCTTCAGTCAGCTCGTGACCATGGTTGTTGCAACCCAACCGAAACGTCGAGTAAAATAAAAAGTTATATATTTAAAGGTACCTATTTAAATACATAAGCATATAAGCATATAAATAAGCATATACTTCACCGATTTTCTCTCTCGCTTCCGTTCGAGAAACTCTCCTTGTGTAAATGAGCCATGTACGTACGTGTTTTGGTAACTTAGTGCGTGAGATATGTCAGAGCCCATTTTCATCCTATCCTATTCCTCCTCATTTCCCAATCCCTTTTCCAAATCCATTCCAAAAATCGGCGCGCTTCCGAGGGCGTGCCAACGTTTGTCATTCTGGACTGATATTGGTATTTATCGTGGACATGGCCGACAGTTGCCATTTCACCACCACCGACACCGACCGACAGTTGTCCACCACCGGGTGGACTGTCCAAACGTCCACCGTCTCCTTTCTAAAAAATATATTGATAGGAGAATAATTTAAGGTTGGTAACTGCAGCCTTCGGGCTTTGAAAAGGCGAGTGCTTATTTGCTTATTTACTTATTTGCTGTTTCCTTAACAATCGATAATGTTTTACGCTGAAACTTCTAAATCTTTTCCAATGTTCCAATGTAATCGATTATTTTTCTTCAAATTATGTAGACATGTGAATTCTGTGAATATTTTAAATTAACACCCACTTTCGTGAGATTTTTATCATATTACTATGAAAACATTATCGCTCGTTAGATCTAATTTTAAAATTGGCAAACTACAGCCTTCGAATGTTGAATCAAAAACACGAGTCCTTATGATGTTGTTTCAATAAAATTGTACCTACGATCTATTCGTGGCATTCGAATTTCCATACACAGATTACTTTTATATTTCAAAGTTATCCATTGTTTTTATTCAAATTGTACATATTTTTGTGAAGAGTTTAAATTTAATGACAATTTATTCATTAATGAAGGATTTTAAGTAGATAGGTATAGATAGACATTGAAGCAAAGAAATATTTTAGAATATATTAAAAATAATATTAAACATATGCAAGTACGGCTTACGATAAATACGAGCGAACTTTTTGCTTCTTGAACAGACAACAGGTTAGCATCGCGACCGCGACTTCACTGAATTAATAGGAAAACACTTTTTACGCAGTTTGTTGGCATAAATACATTTTTAATAAAAATTTTTAGGGTTCCGTACTCCGTAAAATTACCGCTACCTCACTTTATTACTTAGGTTTCTAGATTACCTCCATAAAATTGTTATAGACCATTTAGTTTACCATACATTTATGAGTACATAATTAGCACAATTAAACTAATGGAAATAAAGTATTATTTTCTTTTCAAATATATTTATCTAAACCGGAAAATTTTAAAAATAAAACAGTCAGGGGGAAACTGAAGATGGCACAAGTTGTCGTGTGAGTTTGATTAATTTTTATTTTCCTGTAAAACCACAATTGAAAGGTCGGTAGTATTAAAATTAAAGTAGGATTAAAATTAAAGTTAAAATTAGTAAACACGCGTTCGTAGAGGGCACTATAGAGGGCGCTTATGTCGAAGGGAAGATAGATGGTGCTGGAGTATTTTAGATGTGGCTCGAATCTCCTGTCAATCCTATCGAGTTATTGAGTTCCCCATAAACCCGTGAACAGGGGGCAAACGCATTCTTGAGTAACGTACCATCATCGGGTTAATATCTAATGATATGCTCCCCAAGCAATAATGTAATATAATGCAATCAGCCCTTGCAGTATCCACTGCTAGTCATGGGCCCATGACTCGCCTCATGCACATTGTTTCGTGCATGAGGAATGTAAGCCTTTGAAATGCCGCGTTGGCTAAGGGGGGTGGCGAGTCTAATCTTTTATAATAATCTAATCTTCTAATCTAATCTAATCTTTTTAGTCGTAGAGGTGGTGTAGTTCCTTAAGGCTTGTGGTAGTCGTTTTGTTATTCCTTAGTCGTTTTCTACGACATCCACGGGTAACCACGGTATCCACGGGTGCTATAGCCGGCTGGCACCACATGGCACCACAAGCAATTATATGAAGGTTAAATAGTGTCCCTTTATTTAATAACGCAGTTATTAATGAGATTCTCGTTGATAGTTTAGTTAACCGATTGGTCTAGTGGAGGTGAGGTTGGTGGGCGCTAAGGTGAGATGAGGAGCGAAATGCCCCGTTTCCAAATTATTATTATGAGGTTTACTGCATCTGCAGAATTATAATCGTAGAAACTCACTAGTAACAGTCAAAATAGGAATCATTTCTACCCCCTTGTTTGTACGCTATCCCCGACAAATACAAACTTTTAAGATGTGTTATAAGAAACAGTACAGGATTAAAAAACCGTGAAACGATTAGTTAAATTATTGTAACCAGCAGCTGAAAACATTAAAATAAAAGATTGATTTGATTTTAGATACCTATTATAAATATGTATCGATCTTGTCGCTGCACACTTGTTATTCTCTTCGAGTGGCTTCAAGCGTCTCAACTTGAAGGCAATAAACGCTCTTCGTACCAACATCATATTTCAAAGAAACTTGTTTATTATTACTGTGTTTCGCGATTATTGAAAACTTCCCATAGTCGAGAAGCACAGTAATAATAAACAAGTTATAATAATAGACCAACTGGCCGTTAGATATGATTAACCTTCGTGATCTGTAGTCAGGCGAAGCAGCTTATCGACGTTGAATACTTACGTCTTCTCTCTATTTCTGCATTAGTTGATTTCCAATAATATGGAAGGCTGATACGATAGAAGGGGGAGAGTGCGATCTGCAATCCATTAGCGGCTGGGCGCGCTCGACTGATATCGTTACCATTCTCTCACAGAAGACCACCTTGGAATGTACTGCGTTTGCCATTTTATCCTATTCCCCCATTCTATGCCAGAGCCAGAGTGAGATATGGCAGAGCCCATTCTTATCCTATCTTATCCCTTGCCATTTTCCCAGCCCCACATCTGATGTTGACACGTAGGTGCGTATCGCGGGTGTCCATGGGCAACGGTATCACTGGCCACTAGATGGACTGTATGCTCGTCTGCCGCCTTCCTTGTATATAGAATAGTGGTATAATATGTTTGTTATAATGTGAACTTTTCATAATATTTAATTGAATGTTTCCTACTTATTATAACACCAAGTAGAATATAAAAAAAATGTAGAAGAAATATTCTCGATTTTTAATTAATCGATCAATAACGTTATGGAATAAATGGAGTAGGAAGAATACACAATATTGGATTTTTAACGGAAGATAATTGCAGAGAATAATTATTTACAATTATTTTAACAATCTATTGTGACACGTACTTTTATAGTTAACTGTGTTTTTAATCGTTGATAGAAAAGAAAAGAAGGGTCTTTTGTAAGCCTGGAGATTCTAGCAAGCGGTGTTATTCGACGACACGTTATTATTGATTTTTATTAATAGAATTTGGAGACGATACTTATGCAAGTGTTTAGTAACTCCCAAACATATGTACATATTTACGTAATGTATGATAAAATAAATCCTAAGAAGTCTATGTCAATATTTATTTGCTTTTGTTAAGTGTTTACACCAAAGGCCATGTTTTCCATGTTTCTAATTTTCGCGTTCTCTATAAAATATTTGACGTCATAAAAGCAGCCATTGACCTGGTCCTCTGTTACTTGAATTAGTAGGCATGTAGTATGAATTGTATCTAATTATATTTAAAATATAGCAGGAATGTGGCAGATGAGCAAACAATTCACCCGGTAGATACTAGTGGATACTGTCGCCCCTGAACACCCGCGATACATGCCAACATCGATCCAGAAGGACAATTGACAAATCAATCAATCCCTGGATGGTCCGCAAATATTTGGACATTTTGGAATGGATTTGGTAAAAGGGTTGTGAAGGATGAAGAATAGGAAGTATAATGAGAAGGGAAATTTTCTCATCAAATTACATCTCTCATTTCTCCAATGGAGAGTATGGGGGAGTAAATGGTACATTAGGGGATAGGATGCGAAAGCGAATACCAATATTACCTAACTATAATATAGCGAATACCCTATAAACCAGAAATAAGAAACCCTAGTGAGGACTACGGACTGAGGACATCAGCAGTGTCATAAAAACAATGGAACTAAAACAGTGTACCTACCTAAGACAAAAAACAAAAAATATTTATTTTTAAAATGATAAGTAGTTTAAAAAAACGAGTGTGTTAAACTTTATCAAACAATTTATTTTTGAGTTTGGTTACTATATTACCCGATATTGAAAAAAACCCTTTCATTTTCTGTTGAAGTGGCTTTTACGGTTAGCAGTCCCTAATATATTGTATTTAGATTAGGAGTGCCTTTACCCGTAGATTCTTTGTATACGTTTCTTGTTAAATTTATGTAAAATGATTTTTTCGTTAAGCCTTTTTTTAATTGTAATTAAAATTCATTAACATCTGATTGGTTCATCCCTTTTTGGTTCATTGGTTCATCTATCTGTATAGAATATCTATTCTGTCTGTTCCTTCTTGGAGACCCCGTTGTTGGGAAAAATCTATTGAACTTCTGTACCTATACTTAATTAATTAATTAAGGATGCAGTAAGAATAACAAATTCATTCTTCCTTCGATGAAATGAACCATGATTAGGTATTTCATTTTCTCAAGATCACGTTTCTCGACTATTTATTCTCGGGACCATAACTATTAAATTTCCCGGGTCAGAAACCCTAGTTCTGACATAATGGAATGAGGCTGGATTAATGGAATGGATTAATGGAATATAGGCTCTAGTATATTCCCTTCACGCCCGAAACATGTGCATAGTATATTTCACGGCATTCTTGTGTGAGAGAAGGGTAGCTCGGCAAGTCGGGCGCTCACAGTTGGCTGAGGAATTGTAGCATACACCGTTTTCATGTTCCCCCATTACTGGTATATCTTCGTATCTCTCCTAAGGATCGCCATGTGTTAAATTTATACAACATATCAAATAGATGATGCTAATATAATTTAGTTACAGTCCAAGGAACCATGAACCACATAAAACCGGCCACAGTAACTAGGTAATGGGTAGGTACTATTATTCTGTGTCGTAGATTAAATCGTAGATGAATAAGTAGATAAGCAGAAGCGGATCAACTTGACAAAATGACTTTTTGGCGGGAACTTGAGAAGTGAAGTTGACAATTTATTATAAAAAATGTGTATTCGTGCGTTTTGTGGTTTAATACTGATAGTTTATTAAATTTCAAAGTTGTTTTTGTGCGTAATGTTTGTGATAATCAAATAAAAGCATAGGACTGCGTTTTTCGCGTGCTTCCAAGGAGTCCTCTTCTGTCCTCGGTAAACTATCACTTTACTGAGTGACTCCTGGCTTACTTCGACGTACTGGACATTTAAACTTTGAAACTTTGAAATTGTTTATTGCGAAGAAAACTTGACACTGGCAGAATGTGCTAATTGCACTATTGTCATATATGAAAAAACAATGACAAAATGAGTACACATTTAAGTAGTTAGGAGGGTGAGGGTGCACGCTGCAATCGAACAGCCGCTGTAGAACAACTCGACTTGCCTCGTTACCCCTCTCTCATCGAAGACTACATTGAAATGTAGATTGTACATTGAATTTCCCACTTTATCCTATTCCCCAATGTACGAACGTGTTTCGGTAGTGAGTGAAATTTGCCACAGCTTATTCCCATCCCATCCTATACTATCCCTCCCCATTTCAGCGTCTAGGGGCGTACCAGATGCGGCGGCATGCTGCGGCGTACCATCTGATGCTGGGGCATGCGCCCGCATGCCCCCTGGTGTTGCAGGTGCCCATGGGCGGCGGTAACACTTACCATCACGTGGGACCGCTTGCTCGTCCGCCCCCTATTCTATAAAAAAAAAAAAAAACCAACGTTTGTCATTCTGGACTGATGTTGACATGCATTGCGGATGTCAATGGGCGACAGTATCCACTTATCATCAGGTGGCCTGCCCGCTCGTCTGCCATCTATTCTATAAAAAAGAATGTATGAAGCATAGATACGATTTTTACAAAAGTGGTCTCAAAAGATTAATATTTTTTTCTATGTATTATCTTCCTTGTGAAACCTCCGACGATGGCTAGCTTACGATAGTTAAATATTGATATTTTTATACGCCATCGCTTGTCTAACAAAGTCACATCATTAAAATTAGATATCTACTGTAAGTTGCAATACAGGTTTGTAACCTAGAATGGTATTATATAACCAATGACTTAATGAACCTGGCGCGAGTCTACGCGAGCCTATCGATAGAATTTACGCGTCTTCAATGCCAAATGATAGTGAAATAGCTGGTTTTACTCATGACACGAATGCGATATGCATTTTCGTATGATGTAAATAAGGACAAAAAATAAATGTTGGGGTTCTCATGATTCCATAAATGATTAGCAGCAAACAATGTCTCGTATCTGTCTACACGAGTACAGTTACGACAGAGACGACGTTCTACAAAATCGAAGCTGGCCGATCATAGCAGATGTGTATTACTTTCGGCCGTGATGTGTACGTTATTCGTTTTGAGCATTTGTATTTATATTGACAGATCTAGATAGAGTTTGATGTAGAGAGAGTGTGATACTATAATATCATACTACCTATACTATATACCTACTTCCACAAGGTTTTGAGATAAATACTACGGCGGTCTCTACACATACAATAAAACTATAATGTCAATGCACAACAGTATATTGAATCGCACATTGCACACAAAGGCCAATTGTTTTTACAAGCAATAAAATCGACGGCCTTTATTCGTCTATGTTTTCAAGTGATCAACATAATATATGTGATTTAGCTGCCCTGATGCGTTACTACTTGCGACTAAACGTAAAACACGAAAGCGTTGCCTGCTCGAAAGATTGTAGCGACGTACCTATATTTCTGAAAGACCTGACGTTACGAGCTTAGGAAGGTGACTTATAAATATTTGAGAATGGATGTTGCAAAATTTCAATTTTGAACAATATCTTTTCTATACTGCGCAATGAAATAAGCAATCGTGCAATAAATTTTAAACTAGCTCAAATTTTTGTTCAATACAATAGTTTGTTTTTGTTCAATATGAGTTGCAATTAACTGCAAATGATTAAACACATTGCGCAATTTGTAAAATTCCACAATATAATTGATCGTTTAGTTAGGGAAAGTAAAAAAGAAGTAAGTAAGTAAAAGTAAGTTACTTCGAACAGTGAAAATCAAAACAAAATTTTATCAGACTATTTTAACGCGAAGAAATAATCATACAGACAGATAAATTGACAAGCAGATGCTGACTTTTATACTCGTAAATGTTAGATAGTGATTCACTGTTATACAGATATGTAGATTTTTAACAATCTATTAAAAGAGAATTAAAGAGAATCTATTAAAATTATAATTAAGTAGGTACCAGTAGGTTAAACGCTGTAGTAAATTAATAGAATTGTCTCAGTTGAATAACCTACCGGATCTTATTGGTTTCCTGTGCAGGGAAGTGGAAGGAAACGCGGGCTTTCTAATCAATACTTTAGCTTTGAAATTGGTTCTGTGTTCCTGCATTTTGTTTGAATTAAATTTTCTACCGGCTCAGTTTCTCTCTGGGGTACAGAATACTTAATTCCTTTGTAGGTACTATGTAGAATAGTTATATAGTATATTGTACTCGTAGCATATTGTACATATTTTATGACAATATTTTCTTTTATAGGGAAGTAGGCGGATGTCCTACGTGATGGTAAGTGTTACCGCCGCCCTTTGACACCTGCAACACCAGGAGGAATGTGAGTATGCCGCCGATCTTGTAAAATCCTATTCACAGCTTTCTTGAAGAACCCCATATCGTAGCGTAATGGAAACACCCCTAGAGGCAGTTCGTTCCGCAGCCAACGGGTTCGCGGTATAAAATGATTTTTGAACCGAACAGTATGCGACACCTCCGTATTGAGTAAATGCGGATGGACCCCACTTCTGTGACGGGAGGTGCGGTTGTAAAAACCCGAGGTGGGAATTATATTGAACAATTCTTCAGAGCATTCCCCATTGTGCAGGCGCTAGAGGAAGGGTATGCTGAGGGATTCTAAACCGCCTGTGAGAGTGCGATCGTCGACAATTCGAACAGCACGTCGTTGGATGGAGTCAAATGGTTCCAATTGATATTTCGGTGCGCCGGCCCAGAGATGCGCGCAGTAGTCCGGGTACCTAACCGGGACTTTGTAGAGCGTTAGGAGTTTCCCACGGTTGAAGTACCATTTCGTTCTGTTCAGCGCATCGAGTTTTTTGGAGGCCATTTTGGCTTTATTTAGCTAGTGACCCCTAAATTCGACTTTGTTGGAATTGTCGACACTAAGGATCCCGATACTTTTCGAGATCTTAAGAGTTATGCTCTGAACGTGACGTGCTATAACAAAAGAGGCTTTTTAGCGGTGAATACGCAGACTTGCGTCTTACTGGGGTTGAAATCCACTAGGTTTAGAGAACCTCAAATCGAGAGTTGATCTAAAGTATATTCGATTTCAGACACAAACCTGACGCGATTATTTTCCACTTCGACCCGAGGGATCTTGGCGCGGCCCCTGTACAAGGCATCCCCAGTGCTGTCATCTACATAGCAACGTATGTCATCAGTTTGCAACAGATCGTTGATATGCAGAAGGAACAGAGTTGGGGCCAGCACGGAACCTTGCAGGACGCCAGCATTAATAGACATGGTATCGCAGTAGCTACCATCGATAACAACTTTGATGCTCCGTCCAGTCAGAAAGCTGGCAACCCATTTACATAATCCCTCGGGTATCCCGAAAGATGGTAGCTTGGAAAGTAGCGATTTGTGCCATCAAAAGCTTTCGTTATGTCCGGGCCAACAGCTAGAGCCTCGTAACTAATTACGTACTAAGAATGTCAACATAAAGTCACCAGCCCCGCGAAGCGAATTTATAGTGTGATAAAGCTTCGCGGAACTCCTGTGTCTTCATTGTCACCAGGTAACCTAAACTTAAAACCTTTGCAAAAAAACTTTGCTGCCATCGATTTGCTGCCACTTTCAGTATTTCTGGTGCTCCTTTAATTAATTTAATTTAATTCCTAAGAAGAGTACTAACATTTTCAACAAAATCATATTAAGTAACATTATATTCGTAAATTAAAAAAAAACAACGACAATTAATAAACAATGATTATTAATTTTGTTTTATCCAAAACTCCAACTTTCTAGTTTGATTTAAGTAAGTATAATGTCCGAAGAAAGAATTAACATTTTAAAAAAAATACTTATTTTTTTTTACGTAGTAAATAATAAATAAATTATGGACAAATTTTCACAGACAAATCATAACAGATAATAAATAACAAATTGAGATGACTAATAATAACTAAATAATAATTAATTAGAAAACAATAAATATAATTCATTCATAAATTATATCGTATGATTTAATAATGTAATATTATAATTTAATGAATAATAATTTCTTGAAATGAAAATTATTATATGTATTTAAAAAAATATATATTTGAGTTGTTGTGCCCTTGCAGGTATGTCACTAGATCTAAGTTTAATGTTACCCACAACATGCAATAAATAAATTAATAATACTATTTTATTTTGCATTTTTCTCGAACGTCATCAAAATGCACTTGTGCCTTTTTTTCTAAGGAAAACAGTAGAATAATTGCCTCCGTTCACATGGATCCACGATCAGGCTCCACCGGTGGATCCATGGATATTTTTTCTTCCTCTTGGATCCACAGGCGGATTTTAAAATAATTCGTTTTCTTCTTCAAGCCACAGCTGAATCGAAGTTGTTAATAATGACTTACATTTTTACTTATATTGCAATCAGGCTTTTTTTATTTAATTATTCCGGAAATCTGCAGTATCATTTAATTTATTGAGCCATCTAGAGGAATATGCCTGAATTAACAACTTTCCGAGGACGATACGGCATGAGTGAACGTAAGTATGCATATATTAAAACATGTGTTGCCAGTAAACGTAACAGATGTCGCCACTTGTTACGAAATTTGAAATTTCTACTACATTCTGCAAGATATTTATTATAACAACCATACCATCATCAATTTGTTTCCAAGGGCCCTCTAAAAGATCGTCACCATGTAATGCACGATCTTTTGCTGCATAATAGTTTTAGGAATAATAATCATGACCGGCCCCTTTTAGAATCCACTTCTGTACATGGGCCTCATGCACAAGACAATGTATATGAGGGATGTATGATCTTAAAACGCCACGCTAGCTAAGCGGGTTGGTGAGTCCACTTTTTTCCTCAGAGTTCCTCGAGGAACTCCTCAAGCGGAGCTGGTAGCGGGTTTGTACTTTAGTCGCTTTTCACGACACCACACGGCCCAGAATGCAGGCCAGAATACTTAAAGGTGGGTACTGACCGGCGTTACAGGGCGTAATGTAACGTGTTACACAGCGAGCGTTCATGCAGTCAGTACGGGAAAATAAGGCGCTCGCAGCGAGCAACGAGCGGCTCGTTGCTCGCTGCGAGTGCTCCACTCCGCTGTCGGTTTTTTAACGAATCCTTTGAGTGTTACGCGCTTCAGTCAGTACGTCGCAGCGAATCGTCACGAGCGCACGTGGCACGAGCGTCGATTCTAGGTACTTCGAGACTTTAGTTTTGATTATTGTGATCATTTGCTGTTGAAAAGATGGAATGGGACAAAGAGAAAACTCTATTTCATAGACAAATATCGAGAAGAAACTGTTTTATGGGACCCGGGTCATCCAGAACATTACAACAAAATAAAGAAAGAAGACGCTTGGGTTAGATTGGCTTCATTACTCGGCACTCAAACAGAAATTTGTAAGAAGAAAATGACTAGCTTATTGGCTTAATTGAGGAGGGAGAAACAAAAAGTAAAAAATAATAATGGTTTTTTAGTATTTTTACTAACGACAAACCACCAGATACGTTTCTGTTTTTAAACAAATTTGATGTCCAATAACGTTTCTTTTTTTTCTTCTTAATTTGGACTAAACAATAATTGAGTAAAATCAAAGATCCCAACACAACTTCGTCGTCCGACATATTGACTGAGAGTGGCTTGCGAATCTGGAGCACGGACGAGCAAAGAGTTCGAAACGAGCATGTTAACACGGATTTTAGCACACGGCGTAACGTTATGCTCGCTGCGAATGGTACATTACGCCCCGTAACACCGGTCAGTACCCACCTTAATATGTATTTTAATACGTAATTCAAGGAGACCCAAGGAAACTGAAAATGGGGATAATATTGTTGAAATATTTTTAGTGTTTTGAGATCATCATGTGACAAAAGTCCGAAATGTAAAATATTTTCATGATGGTGGTGCCTTCGAAGAAGGCACCACCATAAGTACTGTCCCGGAATGAGCTAAATGCGCGCGCGGTGTAAGGTGTGGGGACACGAGCACACCCCCCCCACACTCGCCACACTTGTGCCGGCTAGTGATGCGCTTGCTCGCTTTCTATTGTTTCTCTTGCGTCATCGATATAACACGTGTTGGGTAGTTTTTTACTATACTTACTTGTTAAAATGAGCGACCGAACCTGATTCTGACTTGTCTGCATCAGGTGTTACAAGTGATGATTGTAGTGACTAATATTCATTCAAAACAATATGATAGTCTTTTGTGTCTTTTAGTACTTTTAAGTTATTTTTTATTATTATTAATAATGTAATGCGTAGTAGATTTTTGTTGTTATAATATTGTTTTTTTTTATATTTCTTTCAATTAATAATTTTTGTATTTTTTTCTTTTAGTTTTTTATTAAATACCTATTTAAAATTATGTATCCCTACTTACTATATTATCTAATGTGTGATAAATAATAAATAAATAAATAATGAAAGTAAATAAAAATAGTAAAAAATAAGGGATGTATTTTATAATTACATAGTCGTGTGTTATATTTTTGGCCGCGATATTTAAATTAAAAATATCGACTTTTACCAATATCGATATACCTATCTTTCACCAAGATCATTGTAGTACAACACTAAAAACAAGTGACATAAAACGGTCACATTCCTTTCGCGCGCATTCAGCTCGTTCGGGACTATATCTATACTGCTTTCTAAGAATGAAAGGAATTAGTATTAGGAATTGAAATAAAAGGGAAATGTTACTAATTCCTTTTCTTAACTTGTTAACAATTTCTTAATTTTGTTAACAAAAGCATAAATAACAAATAAAATATTATCTTACCCCAATCTTCCGCCCTCCCCTTTCCCTTCCTCCCCTTCCCCCTCACCATTCTCCTCCTTACCCTCCCTTTCCCTCCCCATTATCCCCCCCCCCCCCTTCCCCCTTTCCTTCCTTTCCCTTCTCTTCTCTTAATGTTAATATTATAAGTTAATAGGAAAGAATAGAAGAGAAGTTCTGCTCGATTCGGAAATTAAAAGTAAACAAGAGAGAACCGTCGTTCGCAAAATAGCACATTTTCAATAGACGAGTAGCTCTCCAAATTAGAACAAACATTGTTCTTTTCTTTTCGTTTTATTCAAAAAACTACGATTCTCGCGTGATTTTAAATTAAAGAAAATTTTACCAAACTGTATTAAAATTTAATTTAATTGTATTAAAACTGTATTGTATTAAACTTTTTTCTAGAATAACTAATACAGCTATGCTCATTTTGTCTTTTTCACACTGTACGTAAATCTGTAGAGCGCAGTTTGTTTCTATTGTAATATATCAAAGTAATTACGTTGCTATATTGAAAAATAGGAAATAGGATGTTTCCAACGAAGTTTATAATTTTATTATAAAAATTTTTACTTACAAATTTGTTAGCTACAAAAGTGAAACATTTTAGGAACGTTTAAGGAGAACATTATTTATGATGTTATTAGGAACTCGTGATGGCGTCTTTAGCTCGTCTGAAATTTAATTAAATAAGATAACAATGTAAAAAGAATTTTCAAAAAGTTAATGTTATGCGAGTATCTGAGTCGTGTGGTGTCGACAGGTTTCAGAGGAGGACCACGCGAGGAGGACCACCCGTGGTCCTCCTCCCGTGGTTATTTTGCTGAACAAAATTTTAAATTGAATGTTAAGGTTCGATTCCCCAGACAGGAGATTTTTCAAAAATCTTTGATTGCGATTCTACTTACTTCTATACTAATATAATAAAGAGAGAGTGCGAATTTTGTGAGTTTGTGTGTATGTGGAGGGTAATCTCCGGAATCACTGCACCTATTTGATAAATTCTTTCACTGTTTGAAAGGTACATTATTCCAGATGGACATAGGCTATATATTATGTGCATAAAAATTGCCGGGCATGCAACGCATGCCGGGCACAGCTAGTTTAAAAATAAATGAAGTCTCTATTAAGTGAAATTTCCTATCTGCAATATTTAAAGTAGGTACTTTCCCTTCATGTTGTATCGAAATGGGACAATTAATATTAATTAATTTAATAAGTGAACTTCTTATAATGTCTGTTGGTAATCTTCTTGCCAAGGATAAGGTTGTTAAGTACGCTTGGTAATCTTCTTCGTACAAAGACTATAAACATTTCTCAAAAGTTGACTTACATGGACATCACATAGGACGAACATTCTTAGAAATGCTGACTAATTGCGACATTGTTCTATAACTTTCTGATTATTTATTCAAATTTATGTACCATACCTACTAACGAAGGTGTTACTTATGACAGACTAACAGTATGAAATTTCAGAACGAACTTTTTATAGGCCTAATTATTTGGCTTTCAGACTATGCTAATACCTGTTGAGTTCACTAACTGGGTGCGGGTGTAATTATCCATATAATAACAACCTTGTTACATAGCGATAAAGTTTACTAACGTAGGTCAACAGATTTCAAAGAGCCGTATTAAAGTATAGGCTTGATCGTGTTATATTGCCATAAATGTTTTTTGTCGTGCCCTTTTTATAACCTGATTTTAAAAAGGAGAATCCATCTTCTTGAATGTTTCGCATACTTTCAAATTTTAAAACGATTTAAAGAAATAATTTAAGACCCAAATGTCAAGATAACATTTAATTTAAATATTTTTTGATATCTATTTTTCACAGTTCATCACGAGCCTTGTCCGAGACCACACCATCAATGGCCATTTCAGAATATTTCCTCAGAAACTCATCCCAAAATTTGCGTCTGTCTCCTAAAGGGTTCATCTTCATTTTCAGTAGCTTTGTAATGTGAAGGTAATTCCGGTCATCACTTTCTTTGTTGACGGGCTGCCAGGTGAAGTTTTTTAACACATCGTCTTCTCTAGTTGGTGTCGGGTTTCTGGAATTCGAGTTAGTTATATCATTAACATTCTTTTATAGGTTTCTGTAATGGTTTATTCTGAGTTTGTATTTTATATAGCGATTGTGCTTTTCGCCATAATAGGTCAAACTTCTAATTTAACCATCGTCAGTCCGTGATGATCAAGTCAAATTGGCCATGGCACCACCACCATCCATGGCACTGCCAACCTTAAGGTTATAAAGACCAAATCATGGGAGATGCCCCAACAGGTGGACTGTGTTCTATATATATATATATATATATATAGTATATATAAATACAATCATATTATTGATGTCACTATGAACTGAAAGACGGGTGGAAATGGTTGAGGCTTAGGCATAGGCTGTAATAGCTAGTGGTAGTCCAACCATTAGTAGTTGGACACAACAGAATGTAGCCTGTTAAATATTCATATTTACATCTACATCATATTTAGGTACATTTATACATAGGTCATACTGAAAATTTTCGGAACTGGTCACTTACATAAACAATATTTAAAAAGTAATTGTAATATTTGAAAATGGAACTCTTTGGCTCTAGAATAAAGTTTGTTTCATCTAACAGTCATTTGTTTTTCATTGTGGCGTCATTTTAAAAATTGCGTGTCTGCATTACGATGAATTGAACCCGTTAAAATTTTCGCTGTATGATTTTATACGATTTTAAGTGTAACTTGACAGCTCAGCAGAGCCTCGCTCGGCTTCAAACTGCTTTTGGCGATGAAGCACCGAGCGAGACGACAATTTATAGCAGAATTCAGAATTGCAGATTTCAGCGGGCCGTGTCAATCTCACTGACAAATTTCGTGAAGGTCGCCCGTCCACCGCTGTCAACAACAAAGCATCGATGCTGTGCGCCATATGATCGAAACAGACAGGCATATGATCTACCATGAGATTCGGGCGTGGCGCGTCTGCAAAGTGCCGCGAAGCAGTAGATCGCTTCTTTTTTTGGAAAAACGGGACACGTAGCTACTGTTGCTTTGGAGAATCGTCGTACCGTGAATGCTGATTGGTACACGACTATTTGCTTGCCAAAAGTTATTGACGACCTCCGTAAAAACAACCGTAAACGCCGCATAATCTTGCACCATGACAATGCCAGCTCTCACACGGCCAAACAGACAAAGAACTTTTTGAAGGCGAAAAACGTAGAACTCATGAGCCATCCTCCATACAGTCCCGACTTGGCACCTAGTGACTTCTTCTTGTTTCCAAAAATTAAGAACCAATTACGCGGTCAACGATTTTCATCGCCAGAAGAGGCTGTCGTAGAGTATGAAAACATGTTTCCGAGGTCACCATGGAGGAGTGGAATACCTAAATGTTATGTAAATTGTTTCGTATCAAAAAGTGTATTGACGCTCACGGCGAATATTTTGAGAAACAATTTATTGATTTTAATGTTTTCTTATTCATTCCGGAAACATCATTTATATCAATGTCTTATCTCTAATTTTTAACATTTGATTGATTAATTTTAAATAATACATAATTAGTATATACGAATATAGACACATACCCTGTTTTAGCGAAATTCGTCCACAAGCGTACCATTTTTCTTAATACTTTAATTTCATTTTGCTCACTGGGCAGTTCACTAAGCTGTACATAATTTCTTCTTAGGCGATTACATAAATGTAAGTAACATAACTCGTCACCTATCGTCGCTCCCCATTGCTGCATACTGTTTCTTGCACGCCTCGACATATGTTCACTATTTTCATTCAATGAACCTCTAAAATCAAACATGTAATAAAACACAGGAGACACCAAATCATTTGCAAGTTTTTTTGTAGTGAAATCTAATGCATAGTTCTGTAGTATATCTCCTACGTATACAGCATACTCCAAAATATTTTTGTAATATAAATATCCTTCATCAAAATAGTAATTGTTTATTTCTTGCACGACATCATCATATACAGAACTTTTTTTATCAAAACTAAATCCAGATCGGAGGGGAAAATGAACAAAAAATTGATCCAGCTCTTTTACAAATCGCGGCTCAAATATGAAGGGTGAAACTAAATCTAAACCCTCTCTAGAATTAAATCCAATCAAAACCGGAACATCATTGACTATTTTTGCACTTTCTGGAAGTTCTGTTAGAACAGCTTCAGGACTGTCTCGTTCTATGATCGGTGCAAATGGATATGTGCTCTTCTGGGTGTTCTGAAAATCTTGAACATCAACAACATTGAATTCTTTGTCTAATAACTTTTCTGCGTCTACTTTTTGCAGATCTTCTAATAAAGTTTTACTATCGTAAGTGGTAATGTTTAATACTTCCCCAAGTTTAAACGCCGTAATTCGGGCATTGTCATAGAAGTAGATAGCTTCCATTGAAGTTCCACTCTGCATTATAATACCGGAAAATAGGCCCTTTGCTTTGTCAGAATATAGTAAAATATTAACTGCTGCAGCACCTCCACGGTTGCCCATTAACGTTACACGATTTGGGTCTCCACCAAACTTTTCAATATTATCTTTTATCCAATTCAGACCTAGAATAAAATCTTTTAAGCCAGCATTAGCAGGAATAACCTCATCTTCAGTCGTAAGATATCCAAACAAACCGAGTCGATGATTAATTGTCACAACTATAACACCTTCTTCTATGAAAAAGTCAGGAGCATAAGTATCGGTACCATTGAATCCTGTTCTAAAATTATCATTGTAATCAAATACCACTACTGGAGCAGATCCTTCAAGGGATGATGTGAAGACACTGAGATGTAAGCAGTCTTCAGAGCCAGATTTACCGAATTGTTCTCCCATACGCATTCTAGTGCTATACTGTAAACACGTATGTTTATTTGTGTGGGCTTCGTAAATACCAATCCATCCTTTATGTGCTTTCGGCGGCTGAAATAGTAAAACAATTAACAATTATATAAAACCATTAACAAATAATTTTAAAATCAGTAATAAATAATTGACCTTAAATCGTAAATCACCAATGGGTGGTTCAGCATAAGGTATGCCTCTAAAACTATAGAAGATTTGCCTTTTAGAAAAAGTTTCGTTTACTCTTCCTGACACTACACCTTGTTCTAAGTTAACTTCTATTGTTTCATCACCAAGAATTGTTGTCACTGAAGTTAGAATTAATAGAACACTAATATAACAATTTATTATTTCAGTCATAGTTTTTTGTTAAGTAGAATAAAAAAACCATTATATTAGTTATAACTTATAATTACGACTGATAATAAAAGTATACGTGAACCTAATCTATTGCTTATTGATAACATAGTATGATTTCATAGATAGATAATTTATTGGGAAGTGATTATGTGCAAAATGTATCTTATTTATGGCAACACTAAGTACGCGTCAAATCTATACATACTTATAATAAAATCGTAACAAATCCGCGTCTGTGTGAAATATATTTTGAAAAAGGAGATTGCAATATACGAGTACTCGCAAAGTACGAATATATAGAGCACAGTTTTTGGAATTTTTGCTGTCTGGCTGAACGCACACCTAACAAATATTACTACAGTACAGTCATTGTAACAGGCCACTTTAGACATTTCATTGACTTTGTGACGATATAACTTTGCATTATAGATTTTTCACGGGAATAACACTAAAGTTCTTGAGAACTATGTAACCGACATCACAAGTTTTATTCTTTACATATTTATAGTAAAGAATAAATGTACCTGCAGACAAAAAGGCATTGAAATGTAAAGTACACGTAATACAGAGCCGAAAACAACATTTTTTTCCAAAACATACTGTCTGTCTACCTATCTGTCTATCTGTCTGAACGCACAAAACTTATGTGCGGTACTTTTTATCCAGATAAATTATGAAGTTGCCGCGGGAATCATAAGTTCAAGCGAACGAAGTCGCCAGCACCGCTAGTTAACTTTAGAAGCTAGAAGCTTTAGCTAGCTAGAAACTTTAATTTTAATTTATAGATAAGATTTAATTTACAGCTACGAAAGGTATTTTAATTTAATAAGTTTAATATTACGTTTAATTTTTTTTTACAATTCGTCTTTAATATCTTTTACGACTCCATCGACCGCAAGTTTTTCATATTTATCTAAAAATTCGTCCCAGAACTTGACTTTATCTTCGTGAAGATTGCTTTTCATTTGTAATTCATCGCTGATGACCAGACATTCTTTATTCCGTTTTGAAGCTGGTATCCAGGTGAATTCATCTCCTTGTGGTGTTGGATTACTGGAATGGAAGAGACATATCGTATTCATTATTTATGTAACAAAACATTTAAACATGAAGAATTTATATTCTATTATCTTGTGAAAAAAAGAACTAATTTTGAAATTTACGACGCTTTATTAATAAAACCAAGTTATTAAATGATTTTATTGGAGACGTTATTCAGTTTAAAGATTAATTAAAACCTTCACTTGGGTGAAGTTTCCGCAAGTGAGGAAAATGTTAATAAAAGATAACAGGAAAATTTCCAAACATACCCGGACTTAGCAAAGTTGGTCCACAATCGAATCATATTCCTTAATACTTTTATTTCTTCTGAGTCTTCATCTTCCAATGCTTTCTTATATGATTTCCTTATGGGATTGCAGACGAATAAATAGCAAAGTTCATCCCCAACGGTGGCACCCCAGGTTCCATCAGTGTTTACAGCATCTTCTAATACATTATTCTTTCTCATATTTAACTCTCCACTATAATCAAACATGTAATAGTATACCGGGAAAGTAGATCCATTAGCGTACTTTCTCACAGTATAATCTATAGGATACATTGTAAGAATATCTCCTACGTAGGTAACATACTCTCCCGGTTGACTTATTTTTATATAACCTTCGTCGAAATACAGTTTTTTGATCTCTTGAATTGCCTCGTAAAATACGTTGGAGTGTAATTGGAATTTGTATTGAACTCTAATCGGGAATAATACAAGGAAATCTCTATCAGCAAACGTTAGATACATAGGTTTGCGCAAGTAGCGCTCTGACATTTCAATGCCTTCTCTAGAGTTATATCCAATCATAAGTGGTATGTTAATATCGATAGGATTATCTTCGGGAAGGCTGGATATTACTGCATAGGAATGCTTATGTTCTATAACCGGACTAAATGGATGCACAGGTCTCTGTATGGCACGAGCTTCGTCCGCGTGAACAGCCATATGTTCAGACTCTGTCAATTTCTCTGAGTTAACATCAACTAAACGTTTCAGTAAGAATGAACTTGTCGTGGCCTCCTGTTTTAGATGCTTTGCAAACTCCATGGCTTTCTCGCGAGCTTTACCAACAAAATTCATTGAACTCCACGATGTACCACTTTGCAATATCGCTGCACTAAATAAACCTTTAGCCTTGGGTAAAAGAAGCAATAGATCAACCAACGCAGCTCCGCTTTGGCTGCCCATTAGGGTTATTTTATTTGGGTTTCCCCCGAAATTACGTACATTTTCTTTAAGCCACTCAAGAGCTAAAATAATGTCTCTTAACCCATTATTACCCGGTAGTAAGTCGTCTTCAAAAGACAGAAAACCTAAGACTCCAAATCTGTGTTGGACGGTGACTAGAATCGTATGTTCTGCCATAAAGAAATCAGGGCCATAATCTTTTGAGTTATTATGTGATATTTTAAACTGTTCACTGTATAAGAAGACGATAACAGGGAGTTCTATATCTTCATTGTTCGGAAGTTTAGGTGTGTGAATACTTAAGTATAGGCAATCCTCTTCGCCAGAATATCCCCTACTTCCAGAATTCCTAATTGATAAAGCGAATTGAGCACATGGTTTTCTTTCCTTTTTGACTTCTAAAGAATCTTTCCAACCTGGATGAGGTTCAGGGGGCTGTAACGATATAAAAAATGAAACATTCTAATTAAATGATTCTAATTTTTATTAAATGATAGTTATGCTAATAGTTTTAGATATACTATTAGCGAGATAAAGCACTTACCATAAATCGCAGTTTACCGACAGGTGGTTGGGCGTAAGGGATGCCAAGAAATGAATAATATTTCTCATTTTTCAATATAGAGGCAACTTCTTTACCCTCTACTTTACCAGAACTAGTGTTTATTACTACATTACAACTAGATAAACTTATAAAATACAAAAGCACTATTATTGAAACTAAATTCACACTAACATTTATCATATTAGCAATGTTATGTTAATTTTAAATTGTTTGGATTGAACACATAATTGGGTTGTTTAATACTGACGTGTCCGGTAGATAAATCTAAAGTTAATCGATATGGGTTTTACTGAGGTCCTTATCTACGTCGTGTATCGACAATAGTGTATTTAATTTTAGTCCGATTAATGTTACGTTATATTTTATCTAGAAAGATAACAAAGCCGTTGTTACTACTGTAACTATATACGATTATTTCTTAAACATGTATATACGAAAAATAATTCAATAATTTCCCCCTTCTTGGGAGTAGCTTTTTACTGATTGTGAGTAGCACAAATAATCCTTATACAGAAAATATTATAATTCGTCTCTTTTATATTTTGTTTCAGTAACAACTCCGTTCACGGCTTGTTGTTCCCATTTTCCAATGAATTTCTCCCAGAATTGAAACCGTTCTTTGTAAATGTCCCGTTTCACTTGTATTTCTTTGCCAATACTTAGATATTCTTTTGTATCAACACTGTACGACGGCCACTGCACGTCGTGAAGTGGATTGTCGTTTTTTGGCGTTGGGTTTCTGCAAAAAAGAAAATATAATATACCTAGGTTATTTGAACTAGTTACAAAATTGAACTAATTTCACACAATTGCTAAGAAATGTTATTTTTAATTAGTGTAAACGGTAGAAAAAAAAACTATGTTATAATTTATTTATATTCAATTCAAATTAATTTCTTTACAGCCAATGGTAGGTAGGTACATAGATAAAAACGAATAGCGAAAATTCTCTATGTACAATTATAAATAATTATGTGAATTATTTTTATCATAGATAATAAATACATGTAAAGTTAAAAAGTATGAATAATTTTAATTATTGCATATAACTAAACAATATTTCTCAGTAGAGATTTGTTAGCATTACATGTTACAAGAATCCCGCATTACAGATGCTACGCCCTCTAACGGGTAAATAACTAAATGCATGATTACTCGATAATAAAAGATCTATTTTAATTATAATAAAAGATAACACATACCCATATTTTGCAAAATTTCCCCACATCTTAACTAATTTCTTTAAAAATATTATATCTACAGACATCGATTGGTTGTGCTTCAAATACTTGTCATTTAAACTAGGGCATTTGAACAAATAGCATAGTTCATCACCGGTGGCGGCGCCCCAAGTACCTTCCGTCACTGTGGATATTTTCAAAATATCGTGTTTATTTTCGTTAAAATCGCTGTAATAATCGAAGTGGTAGTAATAAATGGAACTCAAAGTTCTGTTAGAATAAACCCTCGCTGTATAATCTATCGCATATGTAATCAAATCTCCCGTATACGATAAATACTCTTGAATGCTCCTTATTGTAATTTTACCGCGTTTGAAATAAAATTTCTTAATATCATCTATGGCATCGTAGAAACCGTTCTTAAGTGGGTCAAATGTAAATTTTAGTCGTAAGGGCATAAGTAAAGGAAAATCTTTCTCAACAAAGCTGAGGTATTTTGGCTCGATAAGATACTGCAATGCTGGCTCTAAACCCTCTCGGGAGTTAAACCCAATCATAATAGGAATGTTTATTTTCTCAGACAAGCTCTCAGGGTATTCCGTTAGTAGACCATTTATACGTTCAACTATCGGGCCGAATGCGAGTAAACTTCTTTGATTTTCTTTGAAATGATCATCAGGAAATGCGCGTATTTCTTTTTGGA
Organism: Sesia apiformis; assembly: GCA_914767545.1. NCBI lineage: Eukaryota > Metazoa > Arthropoda > Insecta > Lepidoptera > Sesiidae > Sesia > Sesia apiformis. The sequence continues at coordinate 5,030,354 of OU611964.1, forward strand.
GTAAATCCTTTGCTTCAATTTTATTCAGTTCTTTTAAAACGCGCTCGCTATCACTAGATATTACACCCAACGTTTCAGCTAGTTTAAATGCCCTTTGTCGGGCGTTCTCATGCAAATACATCGAAGTCCACGATGTGCCACTTTGCAGAATAACGGAATTGAATAAATCTTTTGCCTTTGAATGAATAAGTAGGTCGACCGCAGCGGCGCCTCCTCGCGATCCCATCATGGTAATTCTATTAGGGTCACCGCCAAATTGTTCTATATTATTTTTCGTCCATTCCAGTCCGGAAACAATATCTTTTAACCCAGAATTTCCTGACAGAATTTCATCATCGAAAGAAAGGAATCCGAACACAGACATCCTATAACTTATTGTGGCTATAACTACATCTTCTTCAATAAAGAAATCGGGACTGTAATCCTTGGTTTTATTGTAAGAAGTTTTGAATTGTTCGTTGTGAAGGAATACGATAACAGCTCGTTTGTTTGTGTCTAAAGCGGGGGTGAAAATGTCGAGGTAGAGGCAATCTTCAACGCCGTAATGGCCGAGCTGCTGACCCTTTCTGATGTTAGTATTAAATTGGATACAGGCTTGTTTTTCTTTTGTGGCTTGAAGGATCCCGTTCCAGGGGTTGACAGATTGAGGCGGCTGAGGACAAAGAACATCGTAACTTTATAACTTCCATTAAAGGAGTACATGTTTGTCGTCCTAAGATAAATGAAATCTTTGCTTGAGGCTTTTGTAGTGTGAAACTCGATATTTATTGTTGTAAGTTTTTTTTTTACTCCAGTGTAGTTACATTGTGCGTATTTTTTCAACAAATCACTTAGTAGAAGTACCATTCGAGACCGACTTTTTCAGAGACTGCATGCTGCAATCCAACAGCTGCTGGGCGCGCTCGACTAACCACGTTACCGCTCTCTCACAGAAGACTGCAGTGAAATGTACTGCATTTCCCACTTTTCCCTAATGTACGTAGGTACGTGTTTCGGTAGTGAGTGAGATATGCCAGAGCCCATTCCCATCCTATCCCTCACAACTTTCTCCAAATCCATTCCTATATCTCCAAAGATAAGCAGCGCATCCCGGGGCGTGCCAACGTTTGTCATTTTGGAGTAATGTTGGCATATATCGCGGATGTCTATGGACGACAGTATCCACTTACAATTACGTGGATTGTATGCTTGTCTGTCGCTTCGCCCAAAAAAAAAAGTTAAATAGAAATAAAAACAATAAAAGCTTCTTGATTTATTGTTTTCTTAAGATTTCTAATGAAAGTATTTACAGTATTAATAATTAAATAATCCCCGCGGGTGTCGTTAAGGCGACTAAATGATAATAAAGCTGCTACCACAAGCCCTGAAGAACCACACCACTCCTAAAAGAGGGAATTCACCAATCCGCTTAGCCAGCGTAACGTTTTCAGGTACATCCCTGATGCACAAGAGGAGGAGGCTGCATGAGGAGTTATGGCCAGCAGTGGACGAAAAAGTGCTTGTTACTGCATAGTACTGTTACGGGATAATCGATTACGTTTACGGGAATTTTCCAAATAATGTTATATTTTATTATAGTCATTATATTGCTTCTATGTCTAAGAAAAAGTGTGATTCTAGGCAATACCTACTCTTAACGTATTGCTGAGTGAACGCTGAGAGAAAATGTGAATTCTGCTCGGCAGCGTCATGCTGGGCCAGATAACTAACTCTTTTGTCGCCGGCACACACGGCCATGCGTTGACTAGGTTAGATATTTATAGCATTTATTAACTTATTATTTTATTACTTGTGCTGTGTTGGGACAATTAAAACATTTTCTTTCCTTCTTTCTTAAAATAATAGCATGGTTAGGATTATAATAATCGATTATGAAGTAACAATCAAATGTTTACATTTAATTTTCTCGGGAACCCAACCTAACTTCAGTGAATACTAAATATTTGGACACAGCTGTTACCAAACATTCAGAATCAAATGTTTGTGCTACACATAATTACTTATTTGTATCAATACTAACTAATTTACAAATTTTATGTAATAATTCAATCGTCACCAGCACTTTTTTCGTTCTCCTTGTGCACGTTCTGTTGTGCAAGAGGGATGTATAGTTTTAAAACGTCACGCTGGACAAGCACATTGGTGAGTCCATTCTTTTAGAGGCGGTGTAGTTCAGGGCTTATAGCAGCGGTTTTGTTATCCTTTAGTCGCCATTTACGACACCCGCGGGAAAAGACGGGATGGGGCGACATCGTACGGACAATTTAATGTAATGTAATTACTAGTAAAGTAATAATTATGAATAGGAAAGCGGTGGATCAGTAATAATTTCAAAATTATTCAGTAATTATTCAAAAGGAGGAACGTGGAAATGTGTTAACACCACTTAGAATATAATGGTTCTAGATATGACTGACTACGTACTAGCCCAATTACTAAAAGCCAAAATAATTTATCTACTTACTCCAAGAGTACCTAAGTAAATAATCCAAATTTAACAAAAAATGTGTTAAATTACACACCAAAAATTTTAAATCCTTTACTGGAGGTGCTGCGAAAGGAATACCCATGAATCCATAGTATTCAACTTTATTTAACAGAGTTTTCAATATTTTTCCCGCCACTTTTCCATGTGAAGTATCTACTATTGGTTGATCTGTAGATGCAATAGTTGCTAATAACAAAACGTGTATGATCAGTAATTTAACAAACATGATCTATATGTCTCGTAACTAACACAATGTTTACTAAACGAAGTATAACACGATATTAATTGGTTTATCACTATTTCTGTTATGTGATATCTTTTTTATCATTTATAATCTAGTGGCCGTAGTAAATTATTTAGCAATGATAGCAAATTAAATGTACTTAAATGATTCAATATAATGAAGAGCATTACATTCAAAAATATACAGAGAGATATATTTTATTATACACCGAAACATACAAAGAAACATAAAATACAAGTAAGTAATTAAAAGTACAACCGTCCTGCTCATCGTTAAATAGATTTCTTCCAGGCAACCTTTGGGTGGTAAGGTGAAGTCTGTAGACATTAGTAGACAAATTGATGTATAAATGTAGATAGATTAAAGAAATTGGTGCATTAAAGAATACAAGACATACATATACATAATACATATAAGAAATAGAAAACAGCAACACTGAGTTTTCACCAGATGAAATATAGCTGTTAAATATAGCTAACTAGTTATTCAGTCAACATTTCGGCAATATTTCACAATTCTAGAAACAGAAAATGATGACCGCCGTGAACAATTTTGTGATGTAATTGGATGCAACGGGGTAGTACTTACGTTAGATGCTGTGGTGGTTCAAGCCCAGATATGTGATCGTCTATATATTTGAATCTATGTATAAGAGCTTAGTTACTTCATTACAGGATAACTTCAGTGCTTATGAGTATGAGGATAGTCTTTGTGGCAAATGTAATTAATTCAATCGCGTCTGATTATGCAAGTGTGCAATGTAGTGATGGTATTCCCAAAATAACAAGTCATATATTCACTTCGGCTTACTTTAAATGGACCTTTAGGTATTTATGGAAAGGGGTCGTTAAGACCTCAAGAGTAGCTTGTCTCGAATTAGTAATGTACAGAGGCAAATTAGGTCTAGTAAGTGCCCCGACGCGCGTATATGACTGTTAATTGAGTCAATGGCAAAGCCATCTTGCTGCCCAAATCACTCTGGCATTTACGGGGATTTCCTACGGCCTGGCTCAAGGCTTCCACGCATGGAATTATGGGGCTCGAATTCAACTCCTTTTCATCGCTGAGAAGCGGTTAAATCAACACGTCCTAGGACATGGATAATTATAGGCGCACAAAGCCGCCTTGCCCCGATACCATGGTAAAGTTTTATATTATATGTATATATCAGTTAGGGTTCTATTCGGCCGAATAGAGGTCGGAGTTGATTCGATAAGAGAGGAATGTGTGTTCTGATGCCCAGATTTGCTAGCTAGCCGCCGACAACCTTTGCACAGTTCAATTCTGACCCAGAATTGCGTCTTAAATTCAGGCCGATCTCAAGATCAGCTATGGCGATGGATACACAATGAAGATCCTTTTATCGTGTAGATGTCCATCGGAATCCACGCGAGGGAGCGTCTCTCGGTCTGCGCCTTTAGTGGTGTTAAGTTCCCACACTAATGCGAACTTAGTTCATATAAAATGTGCTATCCTTGACTATAAGCATTGAAATAACCACTGTCTTGCAATTTATTAAATATACTAAATGAATTCAGTATCCAGATTTTGAGATAGGTTACGATCTCCAAATCTGTTATAGAGTAAACTAATACTTACGACAGCTCGGCCTCTCCATCTGTCTCGTGTCTTGTGTTCAATTTAGACCATCGGCTCAAAGTCCAATTATATATGCAATGTATGCTTGATATTAATTTCAAGACTCTATGATTACCAAAAGCTACATAGTGTCCGAGTATAGCTTGAGCTATTACTTGAGTCCTAGACAGAACTGGCTTTGTTCAATTAAGATCGGATAGAAGTTTGGGTTATCCATCTTTCAAGCTCAATTATAGAATTTCTAGCTTCGTGTATAATTCGTAAAAATAGCCTAGGCGTGTACTATGGGGTTTTGTGGATGAAACTTGTACTTATGTACTTTATTTATAATGTAATTCGCGTTCTGCGTGATTTTATGAACTGAATAATTATCATACTTTAAAACTCCATTTTACCTTAGCCAAACGGGGAAGGGAATTAACTCTAGACCATTGAAATAGCAGAAATATGAAATTAAGAATTGTTTATTTCATAACCAAATTATAATCGAATCTGAGTTGATTATTTAGATTAGATGTGACCGATTAAAGTCACATCTAACCGAGTCCTTCTATTCCTAGGCTTTGTATATAGGGAAAAAGAAGACCCAAACAAAAAACCCTATATGCCGTATTACTTAATTCTAACACAATTATTTACACAAGACTTAGATCTATTCGTAATAAAAGAAACATACATAGTAAATTACACGTTTATTGTGTATGCGGTGAGGTGTTATTTAATTGAAGATTGAACTCTAGTTTAATCCAGGATAACCTGCCTGAATTTATGTCTGGCAATTGGCTCAGTACATAATGATATATATATGTATATATATATATATGTGTGTGTTGGTTTTCATTAATATCATTTTAATAGTGACTCGACATACATGAGAGTGGTTTTGTTTAGAACTAGAATAACATGATTATGTACTCAATTAATCATCATTTGTTACCAAGCACATTATTTCGAGAAGACTCTTTATTGAGCTAGATTTTAGTATGACCTTTGGATATTTATACACCTCATCTCACACAGACATGATTTAAAACAGTTTATACACATTTATATACACATCTGCTCATAACTTTGTTCACATGTCCATAATTTAATGTATCTTTCATGAATCGTAAGTGCTGATCAATTCATTATATTTAATTAGGTGATTGTATGGGCTCTAATGGTATTTCTTACCATTCTCGTCTTTATTATTCGACGGCATCTGGTAAATAGGTATAATTATGGTAATTATTATAATACAAATATAAGAAATTGCTATCTCCCAATACGATCTGTGGTTAGTCAATAATTCATATTCCTTATCAGATATTATATCCATTGTCAAATAGCTTGTTTGTTTATGTTTAGCTACAAATGACAGTTAGTTATATAACACTGTGTACAAAGTTATGAGGCACTAAAATAATTATGATAGTTTGTACTTTACCAGACAATTTTTCTGGTCCAACTTATTTTATTATTCCCGCCTATCTTATACAAATTAAATTGGAAAACTTTTATTACTACTACACACTCTATAAAGAACTATTATCTAGATCGGGCTAGCGTGAGCTAGTCAAGACTTCTATCTGGTTCCTTCAGGGAGCAAAAGCGCGCGAGCTCGACCAAGGATGAAACCGTTGTGTCTTCTCTCCTCATGTTCGTCTCAAGCGCAGCCAGCTCTCCAGCCACGCCCTGATGCTGCTCCTTGCCAATGGGAAAAAAATCAAAGCCAGTCATTTGCTCCTGATTGGTCCGTATCTTAGCGTCACCGTGCCGCGTCTTGGCGCTAAAAAAATTGGCGGCAGAATTCTCGCGATAATAATTTTTTGTGTATGTCGACCCATGGGCCTCTTACACGTACATGCAATCATTTTTACAAACTGTCTCCCCTTTATAAATTTACGACTTTTGTCAAGCATCAAGCATAGGCGAATTCCATAGAACTTGTGTCACTAATGGCTCTCAACAGTGTAGCACTTGCACATTTTAAGATATTAACTCCGAATACAAGTTAATTTATCGTCGTTAACAACAACTCGATGGGTTGTCTAGACATCTTAACATTTATTTTATGCAGATGTTTTTCGGCGATGAGAGAAAAAAAAAAATAGGATTTGTTTTGGCAACACAAAAACCTTCTTATTTTGAATTTTAAATAATGGCTAAATATCTCTCTAGTTGGCCATCTCAATGCCCGATTTTACAGTGTAGCGATCATTTAGGATATGAGGGAAATTTAGGGACATGTTTCATGTAAAGATCGTGGTCAACACCAACTGCAATCTTCAAGTATATTGGTAGTTAACGATTAAGATGAAAGTTCACATAAGATGGTTCAGGAATATTTTGAAGTTGAAAGAGCTTCTAAAGAATAATGAGTGTAAAAAGTGGGTCCTTTGTGTAATATTGAACAAAGCAAGAAATAAAATCGCGAGTGTTACAGGTCCACTGAAGAAGCCCGTCAGAATATATATATATATATATTTGTCATTTTTTGGGTCCAAGGCAACCTGAATAGTCAGCGTGAATTTATAGCTAGACACATTGAAAAAAATGATAACTAATTGTAAAAATGTGGGATCAGAATCGAGAAAGACAGAGAACTTTCAAATACTTTTTGACACTGGGTAGAGCTCGGTTGAATGTGTGCCTCTATTTTTCTTACATACATTATGTATTAGTGAACGTACACTTAGAACTGCAGTAATCGGATCGCAGTAAAACGTACAGAGATCAGAATTGTCGAAACTGATAAATGTGGAGGCAGATAAGAAATGTCAAGAAATTGACGAAATATATCGCAATTTGGTTGAGATCGATTCCAAATATTGAGTCTCACTACTACGAAAGTAGCTCTCATGAATACCTACCTGCACTCAGATTTGACAATAAAAAAATTGTACGATATGTTCTTGAAAGATTTGGAAAATATTTCAGTAAAGCCTAGCTTTTCTACATACCGCAGAATCTTTAAATCGAAACAAATGTGTTTTCAACGTCCTAAAAAGCATTAACTAGTTTATGCTTGACGTGTCGTGAAGGCAACGAAGTTATAATTTCACAGTTTATGACATGATTACAGGAGATTGTTACTGCTGTATATGGCACGAAGGACAGCAAAAGAAGATCATCAGAAATTTCCACAGCCTTATATATTTTTTAAAGAGGAGTGACGATAGAGGACTAAAATGAATTTATTTGTTCATCGATGGTTACAGTGGATAAAACCGCAATTCAATTGTGACATCGACTCCGATGTACGTTATCAACAATAATTCTACAAAATAAATGAGGAAATTATCTTACGGTTTCCTGTGAAAAATCATGGTTAAAGTGAAGGGGATTCTGCTCACAGTGCCATCAGCGATTCGATAAAGGAATGTCTATCTACAAAATAAATCTTTGTGTGCCGTCTCAACATATCCTCACGTCTAGTGCGAATGAACAAACCATGCCATGTCTTTGTTCTCGGCTAATCAGAAATTCTAAATTTAAAAAAAATTCACTGATTTCCGCTTTCCCTTTAAATGCGAGAAGATGACACTGGATTAAAAATTAACTGGACAGAGATGATCGAATTTGCAGTCTTTAAAACTAAACCTACAACACTTTTCTTTAGGACGAGTCACGCTTATGAAACATACCGGTCATTAACATTGAAAAAGCAGGTTTCTCTTCTCTGCAGTCTGAAATACAATCCCAAAAATTTCGAAAGAAAAGTATAAAGACCTAATCTTATTAACAAGTGGCATGTACCAATTATTAGATTAGCTGAGCATGTGGACTTTTACAAGTCACTTCCACATTGATTCCATGTTGATTCATGCATTCATTCAGCTAAATTAATGAACAATGTGAGACAGGAAGTAACACTAACTTTCTTAAGTTAGTTTATTGTATTTTTGGTTTTTGTTCATTTATGGAAAAATAACAAGTTAAATATAATAATACGATAATAATTCGTAACCAGTAACTCATCTTACCTTCGGGACTTGTCTAATTTGTTGATCGTCTACATCTAGACTTGTCTAAAGTGTCTACATCTTTAGATTTTTTACTAATATTTTTAACTTATTTTTGGGAAATTAAAAAATAAACTTAAACGCAATATAAAATTCTTGGAAAATCTCGTTGTTCATTAATAAGAGTTCGTTGCAGTCACTGTAACATAACTATAAGATGTCGCGTGTGTATACTATTTTCGGGGTATAAATAAATATAAAGAGAACAATTTGACTGTACAAATAGTGTGTTTGTCGAATGCCTAATTAGACAATTAGACGACCAACAAATTAGACGAGTTCCTAAATTGGACGACGCACTAAAATAATAAGAAATATTTCTAATTTACCAATTACGTACGTATCCACCTTTTGTCCTTTATAATTAAATGTCTTAATTTTAATTTTAAATTTTAAAAATTATAGTTTTAAAAACCTATTCAATTAAATTTGTTTATTGTGCTTGTATACTAATAATAATAATTATCGTAGAAAGTTGCTACTGAAGTTGATTGTATTTTTTTACCATAAGATATTCTTCCTAAGTATTATATAATGAAACTTACTTTAGAGACTGACAGTAAGAAGACCTCAATTCAATTGCTCAAAATATTTGAGACCGATATTTTTAAATTTATGATGTTATTGATAAGCATGTTACAGTAAAGGCAAGTTGATTTTCAAACAAATATGTTTTATTTACTTAAGTTTACAAAAAAATAATAGATGTATCTGACAGTAAGAAAATAAAGTTTTTACAGAGTGACGTATCTGTTTTAAACATATAATAATTAAATTAAATAAGTATTTCCGAAATATTAATTGCATATTTTTAGAAAGATTTTGACCTGTAGAATATAATTGTATATTTTTTTTTTTCAATATGAATTTATTTGAGCGCGATACAGTAGAACGCGTTCAGCGCAAAATCGATAAAGTTTTGCCCTGTAAAATTTACTAAATGTCAGAAGAGCTACGATATTTTTAAAACATCTTCATGCCTTTTAGCAATGTTTATAATAACGTTTTCATATTTTCAGTTTCAATATTTCATCATACGTCTTCATTATTAATCTGGTTTCCACGACGTTTTAATAACCTCCAAATGTTTTCTTTTTTTTTCTTGATATTTTTGACGTTCATTTGTTTCATTTATTTGATAGACAGCAGCGACTTCGTGAAGATAACATCTAATGGAAAAGTAATAATTGGAAGGAAATTATACACTGTTTTTGAAAGTAAGGCATATGCAGCGTTCTGGAAAATTCCATATGCGGCGCGTCCCAGTCATGAACTAAGATTTAAGGTAATTATGCGTTTTAGTTTAAACGATTTATAATTTCATTTGCAAATTCTTATAGCGCGCTATTATTTTTGCAGCCCCCAAAAATAGTAAAATGGTTTAAAGATGTCACACATTACAACTATAGTACTCCTTATGATGAAACCTGCAGTTTAGGAATTAATGAAGATTGTCTATATCTTTCATTATATGTGCCCAACAATGTTAACAAAAGTTATAATTTCCCAATCGTAGTATGGTTACATGAGTATTCTAACTTTCACGGACCAGATTTTCTTATAGACGAAGAACTTATAGTTGCAACTGTTTCGTTCAGAACTTCGGTATTTGGCTTCTTGAATACTGAAGATGACTTTGCTCCAGGCAATATGGGTGCTAAAGATATCTTGATGGCACTAAGGTGGATCAGGGACAACATAAACTTATTTGGCGGTGATTCAAATAGTGTGACGGTTATAGGATCGGGAACAGTTGCCATTTTAGTTGCTTCACTCATATTATCGAATACTGCAGAAGATTTATTCACTAGAGTTATAATTCAAAGCGGCAGTGCATTATCACCCGCTGATTACAGAAGTTATAATTTTGAAATAGCAAACAAACTCTACTGGAATTTAAACGGACCTTGTGATAAGTTTAATCGAACAAAACTTTACGAAATCCTTTCTAAGGTTCCGACTTGTGCAATATTATCAGCATCCGAAAAATTGTACGATAGCACAGAAGTAAGAGATAATCAAAGGCTAATTAACTCTTTTGGTCCGACTATAGAGACTTCTAAGAAACATGCCTTCATGAACAAACATCCAATTGATATATATAAAAGAGGAATGGCGAATTACAATGTAGACGTAATGATGGGATACAATAGTTTAGAATCCCTTTATAAATTAAAAGGCCTGGCGGATGATACAAAGATTTTGAAGTACCTAAATTACAATTTTCAATACTTGTTACCATTCGAGGGTGCGCCAGACGAATATGGATCGAAACGATATAGGAAGATTAGACGTAAGATAATGGAGTTTTACTTCGTTAACGGAACAATTGCGGAGCGAAGCCTGAGACGATATTCGAAATACGTCTCAGATCAGGTTATTTATCCATTGCTCCGTCAAGCGAGACTGCACGCCGAATCGTCCTCTAACAATGTCTATTTGTACAGATTTTCCTTTAGAGGATCTTTGAATATTGGGTGGAATTCTTCGGTGGGTAATTTAAATTGGTCTGGGGCGACATTTGGCGACGAAATCTGTTACCTATTCAAATGTAAATCAGTAAACGAGGTCTACAATAGCGAGGAAGTGTCGAATGAAAGACAGTTCATTAAGAAAATTGCGAGGTTGTGGGCGAATTTTGCTAAATTTGGGTAAGTGATGATTAGATTTTTATAATGTTTAAATATCCTTTGTTCGACAGATTTGATAAACTTTGTTGTGCCAAATCAGTTTGTTTAAAATATCATATTGTTAGACCTAATTAAATGCTTTCATTTCATTTCGATAAGGATTATATTATTTAATTCTTAATTTTAACCTTTGAAGGAATCCGACGCCGCAATTGAAAGACAGTTTTTTAGAAGATTTGTACTGGAAACCGTTGCATAGTGTTCAGGATTTAGAGGCCATGAATTTGGGTCAAAAACTTAAAATGATAAAAATACCCGAAGAGAAAAGGGTCAAATTCTACGATGAGTTAAAAAGAGAATTCTCTGTTGACAAAGAATTCTGTTGTGGTTTATAAATCTTATATATATATTTTTAACGTCTTCTAGTCTGTCGCTTAAATAAATCGTGACATTATTTTGGGCTGTAGAAGAAATATTCAAGGACATTGTGGATGAATATAAAACATTATTTTGTGAAAAACAAAAGAAGAACGGTGAAGATAAATGCAGAAAAAGCAAGAAAAAATATGCTCTCGCTAACAAAAAACCTTTAAAGAAGAATGAAATGGCGTTTTACTAAATCAAAGTGGACTGAGGTGTGTGACAAACAAATAGTGCTAGTTTTTATTGCCGTTGAAAAGTTCTAAATTGAGTCGAATATTATAGTCATTTAATTTAATTATACGTTGACAATGTTTAGCATGTATAATTGTTTTGTAAAATTTACTTTTAAGTCATCCACAAACTGTATTTCACCAAGACGTCAAAAATTGTTTTATTTAAAAAATCTTATTGCTCAAATATTTCGTATGTTTTCTTAGGGATAAGGGGTAACAGAATAAATTAAAGAATTATCTAAATATTATTCAACATACTGCCTACTTGTTTAATTATTGTAGCTATTTTTTGTTTAACTCTTCAATCTTCAATAGGTCTTGACATCAGAGCGAAAGTTTAAAGGTTATTCAAATTTCATTATTAAATCCACGTTTGTTCGATAAATATTTGCATGGATTAATTAAAAATGTTTATGTGTTTGAAGCAGATTTTACATTGGTTTAAAAGCAGCGGTCTACGTAATTGAAACGAATTGTTTTGGGCTTTACCGCAAAAAGCCCTTGTTCCGAGAATGGGTTGTAATGTCAGGACTGTCAGCAATACGTAGAAGAAACGAAATATGTAATCGTGATCTAATTATTTCAGAATGTATAGAAATGAAACTAGAATAAGGCTAGAAATAAGATGATAGAAATTATCATCATGTGTGTTATAATATGCATCTCAGGTCTTTATCCTTTTCCCAAATGTACATATGTGTTTCGTTTGTGAGTGAGATATGCTAGTGCCCATTTCTATCCTATCCCATTCTATCCTATTCCTCCTCATTTTACTTACCTTTTTTCCAAACACATTCCTACATTTCGAAAGATAGGCAGCGCATCCGAGGGCGTGTTTGTCATTCTGGACTGAAGTTGGCATGTACCACGGACATCCATGAGCGACAGTAGCCACTTACCACCAGGTGGACCGTATGCTCGTCTGCCGCTTTCTTTCTATGTAAAATAGGTTCGAAACCCTCAATACGAGGTTTACAAGGCACGCCAAACAACGCACGCATTGAGGGTATTCAGAAGGCCCGTCAAGCGTCAAATGATTATTACCATAGGCGTATGTATCATCTTTTGCCCCTTAACGTAAGAAGGAATATTGCCGCCATCTACTTGATGAATATAGGCAGTAGAACAATTGACTGTGCGGAACTGCTATCTAAAATAAGCCTATGCGTACATGTACACCCAAAAATATTAAATTGATAGAAATGAAGACAATTTTAATATTCAAGGCCTTTAAATATGCCTCGAGAAGTTCTGACCTATTTATAACTTCGTTACCAATTGCATGAGATGGCTGCTCTCCACAGGCGTCTTCGTAAACAGTTTTAGGCAGGCCTCACAACAATCTCCGTGGCTATCCACCTTCTAATACATTTAATCGGGCTTAATGGGGTTAGAGGCTTAATTCGATTGTCTTAGATGGAACACCGATCATGTAATCAATCTATCGATCGATTGGCTACGGATGTTCGCTCGAGTGTTTCATGTAGTTTCAATTTTTAATTAAATTTTGTTCGGAAAACAGATATCAGCTTTGAACAATTCTATTTTGATGATGCTGAACGTGACCCAGTTTTAATGTTTCTTTTTTGGATTGTGATGTAGGTCAAAGTGATTGTGGAATGACTCCTGTTTGAGAGGAATAAATAAACAGATGTTTTATTGCTAGCCTTTGTGGAAAGTGAAGTTCGTGGAAAGTGGAAATAATAATTTATAATTACTTACGAGTTCCCTTTCAAAAGTGTTTATTCTAGGCTTAGTTTAGGCTCTTACATAAAATGTATTATTTCAAGTAAGAGTGGTTGAATAACGCATCTCTTATTATATAAACCTAGTTCCCGCAGTTTGGAAGTTAGGGCATCAATATCTTAATCTTTGTTGTTCTTTGTTACTTATTACTACAATAAAGATTATTTAATCTTTTATCATTTTAAACTGTATTTTTGTACATAAAACAACGCAAAACAAGCATCAGTGTAGGATTGAATAAGAAATGTATCTAACAGTGAAAACAAGTGTTGTAGTACACTTTAATTTAGCTTCTCATATCTACTTATACTTACGTCATAGTACTTACGTCTTAATCCTTGTTACTCTAATCAGAGTAATCTGTCATATGTATGTATGTATATGTACTTGCATGTATCTAACATAGTAGATACATACATACATAGTATCTCTCCAATCTAGTCTACTACAATATTTGGTTTTATCATCGAACTGTTTGTCTTCACACCATTTTGTTTTTATACGAAGATAAAATCCGTGAGTTGCAGTAAATGGAGCCATGAAACTGGCAGATAAAAGCAAAATAACGGCTTCGGTTTGATTGCGTCATAAATCTAAAGTAAACGTTACTATGGACAATGCAAACATTCATACCACCATGCAAATATTCTAACATGGTGGCTTTATGAGGATTTTATTCGATTCGATAATTCCGTTTTTGAAACACTTATTTTACTCAGGAGTGATTAACAAAACACATATATCCTTCAAAAAGATTGATTACATCCTATATCACCTGTATACAAACTATATCTTTATGAATAAGATTTATTTCTGGTCGATTTTATGTACACGAATATAGTGTTATGAACATTGCTAGTTTCAATGATTTCCAGCTCTGTAACAAAGCGCAATTTCGTTTGCGAAGCTTTACATTTTTTTTTCAAATTTCAAATATACTAAATATAATAACTAGAATCGGCATGCTGAACTGGCAATGGATAGTAGACTAGGTAGATTAGACTAGGACTAGACTAGATTAGACTTACTAGTCTACTGACTAGGTAGACTCAGTACCGGGAAGTGCAATATGGGATGCCATCCGTCCAGGTGAACCGATGATTTAAAAAATTTGCAGGTGGTGGTGGCGAGCCTTGGGAGAGGCTTATATTCAGCTGCAAAGGACCCGTAGTCACACTACGTTGTCACACCAGTGTGACTAAGGGGAAATTTATTTCTTGATAGTCACATCATTAGTATAGATTTTGTGCTTAGCCAAAATAGGAATGGACCCGTTAGTCCACATTCGCACGCCCACTATACCACAGAGTATCAAAATGCAAAACAAAAGAGTGGATGAGACTGGCGCGAGACAAAGAGGGTTACAAGAAACACCGCGTTTTTAGGAGAAAATTTTAGCGTTATTTACTAAAGTAATTATTTATGATCCCGGGATTGTATCCCTAATGATATTTTATTGTACTTACTTTTATTTTTATTTATTTATTATTGCACCATGTGTCTTCCTGTAATGTATTATTATTCGTCTTTGAGTATTTTTAAGGATACAACACTCTTCTTTTATCTTCCACGCGCTCTCTCTTCCAATCTTTTCGTCCAACTATTATAATATATAAACCGTATTTCAAATAAACTTAAGGTTTCATTGAAGTATATTATCATTTAAAAGGGCCAATTCATTTTAGCCTTCAATATTGGTAGCAATCAGCTAATGGTGATTTTATTGTGTCAACGCCGCGAGAGGTTGAGGGTGATTTTATTAATGCTCGCAAAAATTTCATGATCACAATGCTATAGTTAGCTGCGGGTAATAAACCGATATTTGAAGAGTCTTTAGTTTCTACGAGTAAGTAGTTAATTAAAATGTCAATTAAGAACTCGGGCAGATTTGTAGTCTCTGATACAGAATGCCGATAAATTTTATAAGTTTTTTTTTATAATCAATAAATGTTTATGTGTTCTCAGAGCCGTCTGTCTCTCCAAATTCATTGCGAAATCTCCTAAGTTAGGCAGCGTACCCGTGGGCGTGTCAACGATTGTTATTCTGGATTAAAGAATTTATCGACTAAATAGCTTTAATTTTAAGACTTTCTTTTAAGACTTTTAAGACTTAAGATTTTCTAGAATGAACTGAAAATTTAAACATCTCCCTTCTAACAGGCAGGCATTGGATTTTTACGTTCGAGATTGGGTGCAGGATTCCAGACTTTCCAATCACGTGTAGGTATCATGTACGTATCACTGAAATAAGGCAAAAGCTGAAAATAGGTTGTTCGGTACCGAGGAAAGAATCGATTGTACCAATTTTTACAATAGGTTATTTTTTCATAATCTGTAGTATATTTCTACTATCTCTTAAAATTTATGTTCACTCCGCTAGCGCCACTTAGATACACTTGGTGCGCGAACAGTAAAGCTCTGGAAGGAACGCGATAAGCGAGCACTAGGGCTGAGCGTGTAAGCAAATTATGTCGATATCGATTGACATTATAGACTATGAAAAAATACATAGATATATTTAATCAAGTAGCTAACGGTGAGCTGGTGAGCTGGCATCTCCCCCGCTTCGGAAAGCTTAAGTGCTCGCACACGTAGTACGAACGTTCGGCCTGAGTAATGACCACTACAAATGTTTAGACAGAACAACAAAACCTTACATTTCTGTAAATTTTGATTTATTCCTAGAAATAATTTTACTTTTAGCTAGACCAGTTTTATATATTTATATTTATATGTTTTAAATTAGTTGAGGTGTCTGGCTTTGCGTTGCTTCAGTGACACGCTGTCGAATTACATAACAATGCCCGAATGTCGTTTCAACATCAAATTACTCTTTAGTACATTAAAATATGTAAAGTACGCTACGAGTGTGTGTATGCAAAGTATGAGTTTAATCGCTTTAGTTTTGTTGTTCGTTTCTTTTTAATTTAATTATTTTATTCACAAGTATATCAATTTACAATATTAAACATACATTTAAACTATCGATATGTTCCTATCAACCTAATGTTGTTTTCAATCGCTATAAGATTCCTTAAACCGCACTCACGCGCTGTCTCCTACTATTACGTCCTTGTTCTAATACATTTGTATGACATTTTAATGTGATAATTCATATCTATTTAGCGAAACTAGTGACTACTGTTGTTATGAGTTTATGACACATAAAATTATTTATGGCTGGACGCGATATTTTACGGATTTCTTTTAATGGAAGTTTCAAGGTTTTGAAACGTGACGTTCTTGGTCCAAACAACGATTGAAAATAATGTTCATTTTTTCTCTTCTTATATATGACAATAGCGCATTGTGCCAGTGTCAAGTTTTCTTCGTAATTAATACTTTCAAGTCCTGTCTCGTAGAAGTAAGTGGTAATTGGTAAACTTAACCTTTACTTCTTAAGTTCCCGTCAAAAAGTCCGTTTGCATGGAAATGTATTATCAGCGACCATGTAATCTATATTAATCCAATTACACTACGAGGATATTTATATTATTTTCAAATGAAATACACATCATAATTTGTTTACGTCCGTTTTAAAATACATAGTAAATGTAGATAACATACATAAACCCAAATCCCATAAATTGTATACTTTATGTAGAAACGTCATTCGTGAATTGTGGAATTTATTCTACTTCTCTTCCGAATTGAGGAAATACGGTTGATTTTAGTGAGAAATTCAGTTTTCAATTTGAAACTAGAATATTTGTAGGGATTTATTTCATTTCAAGGTAAGTTCATTTCACGCTGGGAGGGGGAGAGTGCACGCTGCAATCCAACAGCCGCTGGGCGCGCTCGACTGGCCACGTTACGTCTCTCTCACAGAAGACTACCTTGAAATGTACTGCATTTCCCACTTTATCTTATTTCCCCAATGTACGTATGTGTTTCGGTAGCGAATGAGATGTGCCAGAGTCCATTCCCATCCTATCCCTCCCCATTTTCCCAACCCTTTCTCCAAGTCCATTCCTATATCTTCAAAGGTAGGCAGCGCATTCGGGGGCGTGCCAACGTTTGTCAACAGTATCTACTTACCATCGGGTGGACTGTATGCTCGTCTGCCGTCTTCGTCCATAAAAAAAAGTACTACATGGAATATTATGAAGCTGGTCTGGAATCCTAGAGGCTGTAATCCTATTAGCCTCAGTGCAAACAAGCAGAGCCGTAGCTAAATGTATTGAGGGTGTGTCTGTCGATTCTCAGATTTAGATGTAATCATCGATCAACCAAAGTATAATAGATGGATTTATTCTTGTAACAAAACTGTATACATTAGTGATATTAGTGGTATAAATACAATGTTACTGTCACGATAAACTGGTTGTAATAATTACATTTTGGAGAGTCTGCTTTATTTACTTAATTAAAATCAATTACGGAAACTCATTTAACACGAAATAAAAAAGTTTTGTTTTTTAATTATTTCTAATTTTTTAATATTTTTTATGTTAAACGTCGCTATTGCGCTTTTAGGGTCAAAAATATTGCACAAAACACACGATCCTGCTATTTTTTTAAGACTTTCCGGGATTTGCGCAGATAACTGAAATATTTTTGACGTATTTATTAAAATATTGTAGCTATTAAAAGCAAACAATAATAAAACGTTTATTATTTAACATATTGTTATTTATTTAATAATTTACTGTACACACATAACATGAAATAAATAAAAAGGGAGAAAACGAAAATATGTACAAAAGGCAAAAGCTTATCTCCTGCGGATATTTCTTCCAGCAGACCAGCGAAAATGAAATATAGGTATATTTATCTATTTAAACGGGTCTTAAGGCGAATGTTTACCTTATTTATTTTACTCGACATGTGAAAAACGCGAATATCTCAAATATTAGACGTTCTTGACGTTCTTGATAAGTAGTTTTTTGCCATTAAATAACAGACTGAATTGACAGCCGGTAAAGACCGACTTGCAAATATCACGTTTTTAGGGCCGTGATGCTACCTACATCTCTGTATTTCGTTTGATCGATGTATGTAATAAGTTTTGATTTGGACCTTATACGAAGAGGCATTTACACTGGGGGTAGCATAATTTTTAAAACTTCAGAATTGTAAATAGAATTATCATTTTTAATTAGAACGCATTAGTGATTATATTTTTAAATTGACGTCACTGAAATGCCACTCTTTATCCCTTAGGCAGGTAAAGACGTAAAGTCTTACATTCAAGTGGAAGTGTTTGCAAGCAGAACATTTGTTTGTAAGTAGGGATTGTAATTCCACAGTGTTTTCAATCCCGCAGTAAATTTGTGGGATTGGAGTTAAACCTGTAAGATCATTATTATTATTTTTTTAATACACATCGACAACAGTAACAAAATAACATTAATTTGAATCAAATGTTAGGACTCTTAATTACACAAGTAAATCAAGAATTAATCTCTTATCCTTTTACTAATTTTCATAGTTCCTTCTTTAATATTTTATCAAAAATCTTTCTCTTTCCTTGTCTCTATCTGTTTACAGTCCTCCCTTTCTTAATGTTAAATTGTTTTGCAAAACATCTTGGTTATCTTCTACAGCGGATGTATTAGCTTCAGTTTTAATAGTTCCAGTGCAATTTTTTTTGTCATTTTTATTAACTGTCCTTTGCCAAAACACAAAACACACGATCCTGTTACTTTCCGAAATTCGCGCAGATCTGCATAGTTGTTGAGGGATCTCGCAGACCATAAAATGATTGTAATCCCTATTAATAAGTAAAGTAATTACACATATTATAATCCTATTACAAGTACATCTGCTCACATATTAACTAAATCCACTAGCTGAGATGCTATGAAGGGCTTATCAATAGTCCAGACTATATTGCTTACTAAGTAGGTAGATGCTTACTATCTGCTTAACAAGTTCTTCGCAAATTGTCTTTCATTCGCGACCGTTCGGCTACCGTCGCGCGCAGCGGTAGAATGTAGCGTTCGCCTACCTTCTGTCTAGTATACTAGAATTATGGTAAAGGCGGCAAATATGGTCCATTAATGGTAACTTAGGGGTAGATAGATATTACTCGTAATATCGAGCATACGATAGCAGTAAAATATTTATTAATATTTTATGGACCTGTTGCATATTTATTATATTGGTAGTGGAAGTACGTTTATTGACTCGCTGTGTTAATAGTTCGTGCAGGAATCAGTTACCACGTGAATATTTCTAGGTTATCACAGTTCTGATAAAAGAAACTTGGTAAGAATTGAGTTATCGCCGTAACATTAACAGCTCGCATGTTCGCTGAAGCCCACACTGACGGCTTTGAGGTCATCATGCGGAAACGATGTGCCTCCATGCTGTCTCCAGACGTCTCCACGACAGCGCCAACGACATCCTGAGCTCGCTCTCGGCACGGTGGGACTCGCCGACGCTGGCTCGGTGGATCCAACTACACGCCGGCAATACTAACGCCGGCCTAGATTATAACTCATGTCTTACTAACACATATGGAATGTTCTTTTTGAATTAAAATTATTATTATTATTATTAGCAGAAAGTGGCGGAACATTAGCGCCTCTGGCCAAAAGTCGGGATTAACATATCTAACTACATTAGCATTAAATAGTTTTTCTGTCGTTAATTGCCTTTCTTGTTAAATACGAGTACGTAAAAGTATTTTATTATAACAATTTTATCTAATTTTAGAATTCAAATTAGCGTTCAAATAAAATTATTTGTTCACACTACTCTTAGCTATATCAATAAGTAATAGAATCTTTCGTTTGTTGCCGGACAAACTTAATTTGGGCGTTCATTAGCGAAGGTAAGTTTCTCGCAAGTAGGTTTGATGTTGTAAACGACTGAACCTCTACTACGAATCCGTTTATTTTTAGTCTGTTTTATTTGAAGCACCTCTTCAATTAAAGGCTATACAAATAAAATATTTACCGAAATATTTTTTATTAATTTTCCATTTTTTTCTCAATTGCCGTGAAACTGACAATTCTGTAATCGTGAAAATACATGTCAATTATGTGTCGATTATTGTCAATTTTACTTAAAATAATCATTTCTTTTCGTCTCTTCATCATCAGTGAAAAATCTTCTACCATTTAAGTCCGCCTTGAGGTTTGAGAACAATTACAGGGAGCCAAGTCGGTGGCGAATTTTCGTGAAGCCACCACACTTTGAAACAGTAGCTTAGTTTTCCATGACGTTTCTGCTTGATTGCTTCGCGTAATTGCTCCACGAGGTTAGCATAATGGCTTCCAGTCACCGTAGTATTACGTTATTTTATGTCTATAAGCAATATTCTCTCCCAATCCCAGAATATCGAAGCCGTAATCTTTTTGCTGAACTGAGTCACCTTTGCTTTTCTAGGCCTCCCTTTTGGAAAGGGCATCATAGTAAAGAACCATAGTTACATCCACAGTAACAACTGACACCAAAAAATCGTTTCTGTTTCTCTGAAGGGCCTCTAAAAGTTCCTTGGAGCACGTTACTCGTTGACTTTGCTGCACACTTGAAAGAAGTTTTGCCACTCACTTGGTACTAACTTTATTCATATGAGATGTTCGTGAATAATCCAAAGGGCTATAGTTTTTGAAAGCCCTGTCCTTTCCGCTAGTTCTTTCGTCTTTATCCGTCGGTCATTCATACCTTCTTCTTGTACTAATTTGATGTTATTTGGAGTGAGTGCCTCAATGGGTCAACCGGAGCGAGGCTCGAACCTCGATGGATGGTCGATAGACTCTCGTTCTATACGAAATTGCTTACAGCAATCTTTGACGGTGGAAAACGATGGAAAAGAATCCCAACACATTATCCAACCATTGTTTTGTTATTGGTCGGGCTAACACCTTCCTAAGGATAATTACAGAACTAATGGCTAAGGAACATAATTACAGAAAACGATATTCCAGTTTGAACATTTTAAAGATTTCAACGACTTCCTGTTGATCGAATCGAGTTGATCGACTTAGTCGAGGAATCTAAACTAACAGGGGTTGAACTTGAAAAAATATACACGAATTAGCAGGATAAATGACATTTGTAATGACGTGTAATTTGTTTTTTTTTAGACATCTAGAAATATGTCGGGCCAGAAACTTTTGGACCTCACTGGTGTGATGAAAATTCTAAAATCACTGAAAATGCAAAAGTTTACAATATGCTAATAAATCACTTTTAGAGGTGGTGTAGTTTCGCAGGACTTGTGGCAGCGGCTGTGTTATCCTTTACCTCGGGTACACACGGACCTTTTTGCCGGGTTTGGTAAGAATAGAATGGAACCTAGTGGTTAGAATCCAATACAAAACCCGTAAATTGTCACACACGCGCCCGGTCGGGTCCAGTGAGCAAGGTCGCTCAGCAAGTAACGAGTGCTTTGGCGGTGAGTCCGGTTGCCCCGGTAAGAAAGAGGCACACACAGCCAGTCCGCGAGCCGGGATCGCTCCGGTGAAAGTCTATTGCAAGCATCAGTGTGACCATATTTAGGAGATTTCTACTTTTCTGGTAAATTTAAGACTACATTTTAAATGATTACTGATAAAGATAAAAAAGATGGAAAATGGAACTTATTTACGTAAGCTATCAACTTGTATACAACATTAATTGTGTTTCACAGGGAATTCATAAACCAGCACTGTTTTGTACGGACCCTGCGTGCACGTTCCCTTTATATGGTTATAATGGGCTACTAATAGACTGTTGGTTCTGACTGTTTTTTCGACTCTTTCTCTTTCATTGAATATTGGTTAGCTCGAAATTCTAAACTTCTAGTCGCGAGTCACTAACACAGACTCCCGAACAAGACTCTTGACACATGGAATATAATAAACTTGGCAAGTTCATCCGAGGTGGCTAGACTAGACAAAGTAATATGCAAACGAACTAAAGTTAGTAACTCAGGTATTGTTCGACTTACAATCTAGTTATGACATCCGGCTTGTGTTTCGTAGTAGAGGCACGGAATCCATTGCCTTCCTGGCTGACTCGACAACTTGTAAATTGAAAACACAAACAAGGGCCCGCTGACTTCATTAAAATATGCTTTCTGTTGACCCATGGAACTGAAAGTTTGACAGCTACGACGTGACTGTTACAGTTCTGTTTAAATTACAGGTAAATAAAACGATAATAATGTTATAGGTAAATGCGAAAGTTTGGATGATTGTTGAACCGATGTCGTTGAAACTTGGCAAATCGGTAGATTGTAATCATGATTAACACATAGGCTACTATTCATGTAGACTAAAAGCTAAATAAATAAACGTGCAGACTGTAAGAAAAGACAGGGCAAGCGAGGCACATGTCTTATGGAACGGCTAAGGATTGTGCTGGAGAGAAAATTTGAGATAAGAAGGGGACGGGACTTTGCTCAGCAGCAGAACATAGTTGTAGGCATGGAGGCAATATGAATTAATAGTTACTAAGTGTGTTACTGGATAAGTATGTTACTAAGTATGTTATTGGCGCATTGGCATCTGATACTTTCTTTCTCTCAAACCATTTATCCAAATTTAGATTTACAGACATTTCACCTTTCCCAAACTTTACTTGACAGGAGGGAAAGGTGTACGCTGAAATCTCGCAGCCCAAGTTACATCACATTCACAGAAGACTATTGTAAACAGTACTATTCCCTGCAATATACGTAGTGTTTCGGTAGTTTACCATCCCAACTTATGCTATTCCTTCCCATAGAATGGGAATATTAATGGAACAAACAAATTATTTATTCCACTGTATTCTTGACCCCTGTTCCACCCTTAAGGAGGATTGGCAAAATGTAATGGGGGAAAAATCTCCTCCTCCTTCCTCTGCCTCAACCTAACTATATGTATCTTGAATCTAGTAGGATTCAAGACGAATAACAAGGATTCATAAGAGTCCATAAAGCATCCGTAAGCTTAATTAGTCAAACGCAGCTTGGTCAAATAGGGCCATTAATAGAAAGAGCAAATTTGAATGTCAACAAGTCATATTATAACTTTATAAATACTAACAACGCAGTATTAAAATAATACAAATTGACGTTTAATACAACAGTTCTATTTGTTCTTTTTCGGAATGGCTGAATTCTTGTGGCCCTAATGGCCTTTCAAGAGTCACCGTACATGTATAGTTTAGGGTGAGCGCAGAAGGCACTCAGCCAGGAGCAAAGATTGTATGCAGCAACGAGTCTAAGTGCTTCCCCGCTGGTAGACCGCCGGACTTCGACTTTGGGAGGGTACCGCGGGGTCGCGAGTCGGTGAGAAGCGCCCAGGTACGTGGCGATACCTGGTAAAAGTGTTGGCTGAAGGCCGGTGTGTGTTCACGGTGTAGCGAGGCTGACGTCCTCGTCTCCGCCGGCGGGGACGGCGTATATGTGTAATCTGTGAGTGTAGTATAAGAACCGCATTGGCGCATTGGCATTGGGTCGTCGTGGTCGTCGAAGACGTGCCGAGGAGAGTTCTATTCGTATGCATCTATTTAGTTCTATAACGCAGTTTAACATATTTTATGTTTGTTCAGCCTGTATTATTCCCGATGACAATGCAAATGTCCATTCTTGCTTTGAGCGAATAACTCATATAATGCAAATAATAAAACAAAGTAGTCTTGACAGATCTTGCTTTAAATCTTGTTTCCCTAAAATATCGGAAAATTAATAGCCAGTTAAGTGCTCTTTTGTTTTCGTTAGAGAGAGCACTTTCATCCGAGTACACTCAAAGTATTGTCCTTGCATTCGAACTATATCCCAAGTCACTGATAAAGTAGCATGCTGTGATTTAGTACACGAAGAAAGGTACTTATTACTACTGTCTGCCCCACCAAGTCTGTTCCATCAGTGGGGCAGAACAGAAATGAAATGGAAATTAGTTCATACTGTTTGAGTTAGTTTGTTTAAACGGAATGAATATAAAACCTTTATTTTATTTATTATTTATGATCCATCGTTCAAAAACTGAAAAAATTGATATTAGATTTTGAAGACTTCAAATTTTTCTCAATCGTCTGAATATTTGTATTGCTTTTATGGCAGTAAGAATGTGAGGAGAGTCTAACGCACTGCCATTACCTCGCATTCACAGACACGTGGGGAACAAAGAAAACATGACAATGGTTTGAACACCTGCTCTGGAACTGTATGAAGCACCTATTATACTCATATTCTGTGCTACTGAGGTCGAATTATAGCTATGTGGTGGTCATTAGGGGAAGATTATGAATGAGAAGTTAATGAAATCGGCTGTTAGTCTACGACCGACTGTACCTTGTAAGAATGTGCTGTATACTAGCCATAGTATTTTTTTAAAGGCTCGTATTTGAACGATCAGTTAAACAAATACTAATTTGTCAACATACAAAAAATCATGATCAATAAAACAACTTATTATTGAATAAATAAAGTAAATAATTTTCAATTTCTAAGAATGTCGTCATCTACCAAGTCAACGGAGTTTCGCTTCCCGGGAGTCCCTATATCTTTGTTGTTACCAGAGAACCTAAACCGGACCCACACTTAAATTTGCTACCATCGAGCCCATTCAATATTTTCTCCTGATCATTTAGTTATTTCTCTTGTTTCAGTACTTGTATGTATTTTATAGTTTTGATTGTTGCAAGAATACCTACAACCAAAAAAAAAAACAAATAATGCCGTATAGTTTATAAATTATCAAGAAACCTCAAGAACATCAACATTAAGAATATAAATCAATCCAAAGTTTTAAAATAGGCTTGATTTAAGCTGTGTTTAAAATATTCTCCGAAATTCTTAGCATTACGTCAATTATTCTTTACTGTCACTGCATCTAACGTGCCATCTCTGCATAGTACACAGGTTGACTAAGCATTAAGTCCGTCTTTTGTCACTTAAGTCCGTCGTGCGTTAAACAATAAAGAAATAAATAATTTAAAATAACGTATGTCCAGTTACAGCGATCATGCAAGTGTATGTAAGTATGTGTTACTAGTATGTTAGCAATTATTGAAACGAATGAAACCGTGTAGTTTAACAAGCCGTTAAAAGCCACTAACTTAATATTTAACTTACATATTAACTTAGAGCTAAACAAATTAAGTTACCGGCAAAAGTTTAGCTGCGGTAAATGATATTTCACCGCTTAAAACCAGTGATAAGGTCAGGTCGGATTAATAGAATTCGGAAATTTTACTTGAAATAGCTTAATAAAGGTTACAAATCAGTACCAACAGTGTGACTTATACATTTCAGAAATAAATCTATTTTGAACATTCACGTGTAGCTTTGTATGTCGTGGTCAAGTTCGTAGATGAGCCAAATTGTATGAGTAGTTCCGAAATTATGACGACTTTTTACAACGTAGTGACGGGTTGTCAGTGAGGAGAACGGTATCAAGCAGATTCTTTAAACACAAGTTTCAAAGTGTTGGAATTGTGTACTAAAAATACCTTTTTATGATTTGTTCAATACCCAAACAAATAGACTATTGTACCTAACATTTGCATATGATAGAAATTTACACTGGGATTAGGGGCACGGAAAGATCAGCTCGTCTGTGCAGAATCTTAATATGATTTATAAAGGTCTTAGTAAGCTGATTAACGCTGACGAGGCACATTAACCCTAACCGTTTTTACGCAAGGAGCAATGTTTCACTTTTCACGCTCCTGTGAATATCCAACTGATAAATGTGTTAACATCCCCATATCACCCCGTTCTAATTCACCCCGTTCGCTTCGTAAGAGTGCCATCAATCTTTCTGTCTGGATTTGCTTGGCGTTTTCCTTCGATGATAGTGGTGAGACATGTTACTTAGAAGTGTGAGATACACTTGACATTATTATGGGAGTATGCACGCCTACTGGAAAGTTCTCTCATTGGTGAACAATTTAGGCATCTGATCAGTTGATTGGTGGATCAGTATGTGTAATTTTGTTTTAATACGGAATTCCCAACGTCGAGAACTCGCGACGGTCGAACGACTGTCTTAACAGTAGTAACTTATTAGTTACAGTCAGTGGCGGAGTAACCTATGGGATAGGGTGGGCAAGATTGTCGTGGCGCCCTCTTTTAAGGACACGAAATTTAATTTGACACTTTGAAACATTCCGTCTGCATTACCTAGAGCTAACAAAGTGGACGTAGACGGGCTTATTTTTTGTTTTCAATTTCCGGTCATCAGAAAATTCAGCGACCCTGCAAATTTTATCGGTTTGGGCAATCGCCTTATCTGGCGCTGCTCTAACGCTAGCATTGCCGACACCATAAGGTATAAATCAATAAATCACATGGATAAATCAATTAGTTTCTAACTTCTTTATTTTATGAGTAATTAACATTGTATTCAGTTAGTTCCACTCCGTAAGACTCCGTAAATTTTTTGTGCAGTATAAGTTTGATAGAATATAATTTCCTAACAGACTGCATAAGTTTTCTAAAACTTGAGTCTGAGAGGAATCGTTATTCCGACTTTATATTTGTAGATACGTTAACATCAAACTCAGGAACCTCACTCGAGTGCCTCATTTGAACCCAGCTCTGTTAGCAACCGCTCCACTGATCGCGTTGTATAACGTCGCATAGTAAATCTTTGCTTCCCTGTGGCATCTCCAATCCTAGTATTAAATTGAACTACATTTGTTCGCCGCCAGTTTTAAGAGTTGCTTGAAGCTTTTTGGTGACTTTATTATTCTTGTATCATCATAGAATATAATAACGTTTAAGCAATGATGTTTTTTCATTGTTTAGTTTCATTTGTTTATTATACACTTCATTACACATGTATAAAAGGCGAGCTTAATTCTCTACCAGCCAACCCTTGGTTGTCCGGAGAGGTTCATTGGGAGGTGCGAGAAAGACCCAAATGCGATGGTATGGTAAAATATAAACCCAACCACATGTTTTGGGGCAGCACTATTGCACCTTTGTGCAGTGCTGTTGCAGCAAAACATGCGACGGTCTCATGTCCCTATAAATGAGGAGGGTCAAAATTCAAAATCATAACTTATTCAAACCTCCTTTGGCTTTGTTTGGAAACAATTCAGTGTTCCGACCAATGCGGTTCCCATGGTTACCTGCAGCACTAGAGGAGACGAGGGTTGCGACGAGAGACGTAGAGTCGTAGTTTGGCGGTAAACCCTCATTATATAGTTCATTAGACTACTTTCGGTTTCAAAGTATGTATAAAGTATTTTAAAAACATCACAGTACGCAGTAGCTCTCTGTCGAGGAAGTTGTGATAAAGCGTCCTTTGGTAACGAGAGGTAACCAGTACTTTTTTCCTTTATTGCTGGACACGGGCCTCTCATGCGCATGGTCTAGTGTATGGGGGTGCATGACTTTAAAACGCCAAACTGTTCAAGCGGTGGTGTAGTTCCTCTGCGCTTGTGGTAGCGGCTTTGTTAACCTTTAATTGCCTTTTACGATACCCAAGGGAAACGATGGTGTGGTCCTATTTTGAAGCCGGCCGACAGCACACGGAAACGACAGGTGAGGTGATGAAAACCCGAAGTTAACATCAGATGTTAGAACAACTCTTCAGAAGTTTTCTTGAAATAAAATTCTAATGAGAAATGTAGAATAATCATATTTTAGAGCCATTTTTATGTACGGGAACTCTAATACTTTAAGCCGGGCTTCCACTGCGAAAGGGTAATGAGCAAGTAATAGCTGAGCGGAACGGAGTCCAACTAGTTAAAATAGGTTTTAACTTCCACCAACAAAGAGTTTTGACAATTTATTATTTTTCCCTTCCACTGCAAAAGAGAAATGAAAGCGAGGAATGACAGGAGTCAGCTAATCGGAAAATGAGAAATGTAGTTAAATTCCATTGCGAGCGAGTCTAGTTGGAGTTTGTATTTGGTGAAGATATCTTGTGTATTTTGTGATGTCTAGTACCAATTCAAGTGAAGACGATTCTGACTATGTGCATACAAAGAAGAAAAGTTTAATATTATATGCGTACAAATAAAAACGCGTTAAACCAAGGTTTTGGTTAAGCAATCATATCAAAGAGAGACCGCTGAAAGGTGAATATAGACTATTCTATGATTTACACGATGAACAATTCAAGAATTATTTCAGAGTTAGCAGAGAACAATTTCAAGAACTTTTGTCATTTATAGAGGCCGATATTTTAAAAGAAAATACCAACTTTAGGAAAGCTATTTCACCTCAAGAAAAACTTGCTGTATGTTTAAGGTAAGAAATAAAACATTATTTATTAATATATTAAACTTTAATCAAAAAACGAAAGCAAAAAGTGAAGCGCTTGGTGGCGGCGCGGTAGAACAAAACTATGAAAGATACAATGACAATTTTAAAGAGTATCATAATTATTTAATGCCGATGGCTGTAATGATGCCGGTGTTCTGTATCCGCAACTTTCATAATTAGGCGACTGTGCAGACTGTGATGGTGTGTGATGTGGTGTAACAGACACACTGTAATTATCCAATTGGTCTTCAGCCTCACTAACGATGGCAAATATTTTTCTCTTTATACGAGTTTGCATCCATGACGGCATCGTTTTTATGGTTATTGCCATACTTTCTAAAAATAAGTCCATTGGATGTTTTTCTTGCTGTGTATTTCTTAGTTCTCGTCTTGCATCTCTCTCTTCTTGCCTTTTTTGGTGGCTATGTTCCATTTCTGTTATTAATTCAAATAAATCACTGTCTGCTCTCCTTATCTTTGTCTCAGTTCTATCTGTATTTATTTTACCACCTTCGGTTATGGTATCATTTATGGGTTCATTTATAGGTATAGATGTTTCGATAGACTCTTCATTAGTATTTTCATCTTCTAGCACATCACCATTATGTGGTGATTGTGTACTTTTAGAACTTAAATTGCAAGACCTATTAGGATTTTTCATGTATGGAAGTAAAAATTCCATCAACTCTGCATACTTCCAAGTATTCGTGTTAGTAGCTGCTTGACCAGATTTACCAGTCTTCATTCTTTTCAAACTGTCTCTGTGGTTGTCTCTTAATTTTTTCCATTCTGCTTTCGCTTCTTTAACTGAAATAAAAAAAAATACAAATTTATTGTAGGTAACATATTAATATACATACCACTTTAAATATTGACACGTTAGTTAAATGTTTGTTGTCGGTGATAATGATGTAGGTTGATGTAGTAAATGATTATTAATTTTTATGTTTCAGGTTTTTGGCTACAGGCGACTCATTCAAAACAATAGCCTACAATTATCGAATGAGTGCAGTCAGTGTTTCAAGAATAGTACTCGATACATGCATTGCAATTTGGGAAAGATTACAACCTATTTATATGAAAATACCTACAAAACATGGTTGGGAAAACATAGCGGATGCCTTTGAAGAAATATGGCAGTTTAAAAACTGTCTTGGCGTTATCGATGGCAAGCACGTAGCGATTAAATGCCCTCCACATTCAGGAAGCTCATTTTTTAACTATAAAAATTTTTATTCCGTAGTATTATTAGCAGTTGTTGATGCTCATAAACGTTTTATAATAATTGATGTTGGGTCGTTGGGGCGTTTTAGTGACGGTGGCATATTCAATGATAGTGTTTTTGGTAAAAAATTAATAAATAATGAATTAGATTTACCGGCGGATCGGCCTTTAGTTGAAAATAGTACAGTGAGAGTACCTTACGTGTTTATAGGTGACAAGGCATTTGCTTTACGCAAACATTTACTCAGGCCATATCCAAAAACAACCAGTGCAGATGATAGACCAAAAAGATTTTTTAACTACCGCCTTAGCAGAGCACGAAACGTCGTAGAAAATGCATTTGGTATATTGTCTACTAGATGGCGTGTCTACCGTCGTCCACTTGAGTGCAGACTTGAAATAGTCGATCAAATAATAAAAGCAACTTGTTTATTGCATAATTATTTATCTGTACAATCATCTACACTGCCCACGTCGGATGGTGAAAATGATAATAATAATGAACGAGCAGTCATTAATGACAGACGGCGAGCTACGCGAGAAGCTTTCAATATACGTAATATGTATTGCAATTATTTTAACAACTCGGGTAGATTACACTTTCAAGATTCTGTTCTTTGATATCAATAAAAATTAAAAGACAACAGTACTTACCGTCTTTTATTTCAGCCAATTTCAAATCACCAACAATATTTTTCCATTCCGCATCCTTCTTTTCAATGTTTCTGTAGTCTTTACTTGATACATTCCACAGACACGGGTATTGTCGTACAGCTTCAATAAACGCCTCCATTTCGAAGCACGCACTACACGCAACTGAAACGAATGACGCACGCTCGGCGCAGGCGGCAGGCGGCAGCACGGGGGGTGGCGAGGGAGCGCGGGCGGCCGGGGCGTGCGGAGTCCGTTACAAACTCGTCAGCGGCACCGTGTCGCAGCGAACTCTTTCCTAGCTATTTTAACTCGTTTGGTCCGTTCCGCTTACCCCTTCGCCGGTGGAACCGCTACTATGTAATTTTAGGTTGCTAGTCGAACTGAGTCCGTACGGACACCGCTCCGTTTGCTTTAGCGGAACGAGCTCGTTTTAAACTATTTTTATTCGCTCAGACCTTTCCGCTAGACTCTTCGTTGGTGGAAGCACTTCTATGAAGTTTACCGTTGCGAGTTAAACGGAGTCCGTACGGAGCCCGCTCCGCTCGCAGTGGAAGCCCGGCTTTAATCTTGGCTTTTATACATATTGTAAACGTATAAGTAAAATTAATTAAGGACGCGTACACTGCAAAAACCCTAATAGTCATTTTGGATTTATTATAAATTGATCTTTTACAATAAATATTAAATTTAGCTTGAGTGAAGATTAAGAATATTTTCCGTTGGAGCCGTTTTCAAAATCCCGAATAAAAACGACAAATTTAATAAAAGACCAACATGAACATGACCATTTTTGTTGCCTTCGGTGTCTAGACTCTAGATCCCAGCGCGCGTTCGTCTTTTAAAAATCTTTCTAAGCGCCCAGTCGAGCGAGATAATGCCGCCAGTATACTGGGTATATATACCTTGCCATAGGGACGAAATTTGTACAATATGCTCAATATATAATCCTATATTTTGAGCATTTTGTATAATAATCACTTGTATAATAATTATTTTTAATATTTACGAGTTAGTTTTAAGTTATTTTACAAATAAGTTTATATTAGTTTTTTAGTTTTAAGTATTTTCTTTTTTTTTGTACCAAATGTAATTTTTTTATATTTCAATAAAATTTAATTATACATGAATTTATTCCCCATAATAGTGTTTTACATGTTATAAAATAGTGGTAGCAGCCCTAGCAATCCAGGATGTTGGTTTGTTGTCGCCCGATATTCGGCTTTGTGTTGCCCACTTAATACCGCCCAGGGGGCACGTGTAGGGTGCCGAGGGGTAATTTCTATGAATATGAGCTTCCTATGAACGTAGGGTAGGGTTACTTGGAAAATAAAAATTCAGTATATTTTTGACACACATTCCTAGACAACTAAACCTTAAGTGCGTGAAACACACTTGAAATATTTACAATGAAATAAATAAGTTGTAACAAACATTGGAGTCGTCGACTTGTTGTCAAATAGTTACAGTTTTGAATAATATACGAGCATTATTACTCTGTAGCTCCTGAAAGTTGTCGCCCGAATATAATTCGACTATCAATTTATTTATTCATAGTTAAAGTTACCGTAGCGTCACGGAGTTCAACTTTGAAGTAACTTGAAACTATTGCTTAATTATATAAAAGTTATCCAATTTATTGGATACAGAAGCGTCCCTTATTTAATACGTAAATTGTTAAAATTTTATTAAGTTATTGTAACAGGTATTTTATTATAAAGGTATGTAACAATAAAGGATATTTTATACGTACCTATTGGGATTAGGGTTGCCAGATATAAAATCACCTTTTCCCGGACCTTGCGACTTACTATAGATACGTGCCCCATTTTGAATTTGCGACAAAACCTGATTCAAATAACATTATTCTTTTTTTGTATTCAAAATAACTACAAAGAGAGCTACGCTATGGGGTTCTTCAAGAGATCTGTGAATAGGATTTTGCAAGGTCGGCGGCGCGCCCGCATGCCCCCTGGTGTTGCAGGTACCCATGGGCGGCGGTAACATGAACCATGCTCACGGCGAAACTGCGGTGGCGAGTGAAGGTGTTATATCATTAACGGACAAATCGGTCTATCCTCAGTCGTGTTCCTTTTTGATTAACTATCTTTTTAAGGAAGAAGGAGGCAGATGAGCATATAGTCCACTTTGTGGTAAGTTGCCCATTGACATTTGCGATACATGCCAACTTCAGTCCAGATAACAAAAGATTAAAATGTAATATGGTATGTAGAAAATTAAGTGGTAATCTCATAATTAATTAGTAGTGGTAATTAAGTGGTAAGTCTTGACCGACCTTACCCCAAGTTATGTATGTGATTTATAAAGTAACCAAATGCATCTGTGCCCTTGCACTAAATATTACTGTAATATACAAACGAAACAAAGTTAGAAGACATTTTGATAGTTGCTGGTTTGGATTTAGTTCAGGTCTCAAGAGCATTATAAGTCTACTTCACTAAGCTAATAGGGCCCGTTACTTACCGCGGCATAAGTATATGCTTAGAATAATGCATTATGATTTAGAAAGGAAAACATTAGCTCGAAGGTATCTTAATTTTCGTATCTTAATTAAGAGGCTAATCTTTAACTATGGATAGTTGCGGACTGCAAAAGAAAATAGTTTTTTACAATTTATTTCGGCTAATATAAGGACATTAGGATGCAAAAGAGAAATATAGTTCGTAGAGTTATAAAGGCTAAATCAGCTAGTATTAGTAGTGTAAAGAGTGCATGCCTTTTAAGTTTTGTCGTTTGAAGAAAAAAACACAACTAGAACCTTATAGTACTTTTTATTGTTTTTCAAAGTATTCACCACGTAGCTTAATACACTTTTCCATTCGCTCAAACCAGTTATTATAACATTTATTCCACTCTAAAGTGGGGGTGTTCAAAATGGCTGACTTGAAAGCGTCGACTGCTTATTCACCGGACTGGAACCTTTGACCACGAAGACTTTTCTTAATTTTATGAAATGTAAAGAAATCGTTAGGGCTTAGGTCAGGACTGTATGGAGGATGGTCAAGAATTTCTACTTTTTCCTGCTTCAAATACTCAATCGTTTGACGAGCGCTGTGTGAGCTTGCGTTGTCGTGGTGCAGGATGATGCGTCGCTTTGAGTTAGATTTTCGAAGTTCGGCGATGACTTGTGGTAAACAAACTGTGGTATACCACTCTGCGTTAACCGTTCTACGATCTTCAAGTGCAATAGTCGCAACATGGCCGGTTTTTCCAACGAACGTGGCCACCATCTTCTTTGAAGTGCTTCGAGAACGAACAACTTTAGTCGGCTTTGGTTCGTCTTGAAAGACCCAGATTGTAGATTGTTGTTTGGAATCAGGATCGTAGGCTTAGATCCAAGATTCGTCACCACTGATGATGTCGTAGACGTGATTTGACTCTCCTCGGTTGAACCTTTGCAGAGTTTTCTTACACCATCTGACGCGGGCCGCCTTGTGATCGTCGGAAAGCAGATGCGGTATCCAACGGCAAACTAGCTTTCTCACACCAAGCGCTTCATGCAAGATCTTCTGAATGGTTGTCCCTGAGATGCCTAATAGAGCCTCTATCTCTCGATACGTCACATGACGATCTTCGAGAATTAGTTGTCTCACAGCAATGATGTTATCTTCAGTGAAGGCGGATTTTGGGCGTCCTTCGCGAGATTTGTCACTAACACGATGTCCACGCTGGAATTCTAAATACCAGCGTTCGACAGTCCGCAGACATGGGGCTTCATCACTGAACACAGATGTTAGCTCTTCAAAACACTGAAGCCGTGTCAGGCCTCTTCTAAAGTTGTAGAAAATTATTGCACGAACATTTTCCTTAGAAAGATTCATTTTCGTACGTAACCTGACAGATTCCAATCGACGCTGTGACTAAACAATAGCATTAATCCTAATACTTTCAACTGTTTTGAGATTCAAAATTTAAACACATTCGAATATAGAACAGTTCCAAATTCAAAATTGCCGGGAAATATGGAAACGACAGAACTTAAAAGGCATGCCTAGTAAAGAGTGCATAAAGTTAATTATTCTCTCAGGTGGAATTGGACATGATCTACCACTTAACACAATAGAAAGTAAAATGACTACATCTTTCTGTTTGTAAATTTACGGGAAAACTTCCATGGAGGACACTGAATATTTTTTTCCTGTGAAGAGTCGGAAGGTCAAATAAATTGGCAAAACTCTGCTCTAATTTAATTCAGCACTTCTAAGAAGAATGGAATATTTATACAATGTAATAAATACTATAAAGGTATGGTATACTCTGAGAGAGTTAGCTGGCGGTGCGCCTTCCATACATTGATCATAGGGACGTGTGGAGCAACGTTGACACTTGCTCTAGGGTTGTCAACTTGTTAAAGTTATCCAATTTTTTTACTTCTTTCTCCTACATAGCTTACGTGCGTCCCGTTACGTGGGTTTGACTGTTTAAATCTTGAGGCACAGCTTATGTACTCGTATCTAACAGCCAGTTTACTCCGCTACAGCGGCGACGATAGATGCCCACTACGCGTAAAGCGTTGCGGTCAGTAGCTCAAGCCCAGACTTGACGGATTGCTATTTGTAATGTGTTGATTTTCGCTATTTTCGCGTTGACACATGATTAAAGAGAGAGTCAATAATTATTTGTAATCATTGACTCAAGACACTTAAAACGATTTGACGCCCGCAATTTTGCAGTGGTGATATGCAATTCTGTATCGATTATTAACGTTAAATTAATTATTTATGCAGGATCTTTTTTAAGCTATAAATGCGGTTTTAACTCGGACTGTATATGATTTAGCATTGTAATTCACATCTTATAGATTTTCAAGTACATATGACCAGTCTCTGGGCACACTCGACTGGCCACGTCACCCTAAGAATACCTTAAAATGTACTGCATTTTCTACTTTATCGTATTTTACCAATGTTCGTACGTGTTTCGGTAGTGAGTGAGATATGCCAGATTCCATTCCCATCTCATCACTATTCTATCCCTCCCCATTTGCCCAATCCATTCCTTAATCTGCAAAGCTAGGCTGCGCATCCGGGAGCGTGAGAACGTTTATCATTCTGGACTTATGTTTGCTGATGTTCATGGGCTACACTTACCCATTTACCATCAGGTGGACTGTATGCTCGTATGCTGCCTTTTTTCTATAAAAAAAACACTACTCATCTATTTTCTATGGTTTACAATTTTACAACATCAACGCAATATAATATGTGCCAACCCTGAGCACAAGACAAACACAGCTGGATACTGTACCGGTGGCGCCTACGATTGGCGTCGTTATAATATAGTGTACCTACGTATATCACACATAGCAAGGAGGTCAGGCGTGCGATGAAATACAATATATTGGAATGGTAAGATAAAATTATAAACACAAGTAAGTTATGGCTCACGCACACAGACGGCTAATTTCCTGGTTATTATAAAAACCTGGTGGTGAGCGTCACTATTACCGTAACTAGCCACTGCTGGAGCCTTCTCGGCACATGGTCTTTCGCACGAGGGATGTATGACCTTAAAATGACACGCTGGTCAAGTTGGCGAGTCCACTCTTTTAGAGGTTGTGTTCAGGGCTGTGTGGTAGCGGCTTTGTTGCCCTTATTCGCCTTTTACGACACCCACAGGAAGAGATGAACCTATACTAAAGTTGACTAACACCACACCGTTAATGCTATTTAGTTAATTTTAAATTATAATTTCACTCGTGTATGTGGACAGATTTCTATATTGTAGTACTTAACCTAAAACCAAAAATAAGTGTTCTAATCATAAAATCCATTCGCAGATTTCTATATTGTAGTACTTAACCTAAAACCGAAAATAAGTGTTCTAATCATAAAATCCATTCGCAGATTTCTATAATGTAGTACTTAACCTAAAACAAAAAATAAGTGTTCTAATGATAAAATTCATTCGCAGATTTCTATATTGTAGTACTTAACCTAAAACCGAAAATAAGTGTTCTAATCATAAAATCCATTGGCAGATTTCTATATTGTAGTACTTAACCTAAAACCGAAAATAAGTGTTCTAATCATAAAATTCGTTCGCTAAAATCACTTGACAAAGTTGGGACATATTTAAATTTTGTATCAGATTTTATACAACTCGAATGATCCACTGACCTCGCAGAGAACCGATTCATATTTGTTAAAAAAATTGTATACTAATTTATATTATGCTGAATCTTTTATAACTTATTTTTAAACAACGTTTTACTTCCGTTTTGTTCATTTCACGTGTATGTATGTATATGTTTTGTATTATCTATCATGTATGTATTAGCCTATCCTACTTCTTTCTCTAAGTAATTTCACTGCACGTTGGTTGCTTAGAAGAGATTGCTTTTAGCAAGAAGGCTGCCTATTACTTCTGTATAACATGTATCATTATATCTAATGTAATTAATTAGCTACCACAGGAATGCAGTAAACAATTTTTATTCATCCAATCTTCAATCTGATAAATACTTTATTGATTTTAATCTTTGTCATACAAGTGAAAGTTGTCTTTATTCTAATGGTGATTATGATTAGAATAATGAATAATAGTAGCGTTTTTAAATAACGTAATTTCGTTAGTATACTGTTCCTACGAGTTTGTCTATTGCGATACTTTTACTTGAAGGTCCGAGGTCAGGAACACAGCAATAAATTCCCGGACCTCTCAGGACTGCGGCCGATTGCTAAAAGGGTACAAATGTTGGGGGATTTACCCTGTTCCTTCAGATTTAGGGTGTTTTGGTCTGTACCCCTTTAAACTTTGACGTTTGTGTATTAAATACAGCGGTTGAAGTAAGGAAAGTCAAGAAATTATTTGAAAAGAAAATTGGTCTATTTCGAAGACTTTCAATGTTTAAAAATCACTATTGGCTCATTTTTTAAGTGACATCATTAACTATTGTAATATGGTTTGCACTACAGTAACATTCTTTGAGTCCGCTTTTTTAATCATAATCATAATAATATAATAAAATCAAAAACGCCACACTCAATGAGACCACTAGGATTCGTTGTATCATGGGACCAGATTCATACAAAAACGAACACTCAACCCAGACCCACACACCGCCCTCTAAAGTAGGATAGATCCGGGAAACAGATGGATGGAAGTCTTAGACATAAATCTAGACATAATAACAATAGTTTGGTTAATATGCTCTGTACTTCATTGCAGAATTAATAAACTAATCACTTTTATTATAATAAAGTTTGCGAAGCTACGAGTACATATGACGCAGATTCAGGCTGAGTTAGATTGCCAAAACGATAGCTAACTTAAAGAAGACGACACCGATGCCGTCTTATATCGGAGATCAAGTTAGAAAAAACAAGAGGAAATAGCAAGGCATAGGTTTCATTATGCACGTTGCCTTAAAACGGCACGTTCTTCAAGTGAGTTGGTGAGTCCACTGTTGTCGAGGTGGTGTAGTTCCTCAGGGCTTCTGGTAGCTGTTTTGTAGTCAGTCGCTTGTGTCAGGGCTTGTGTTTACGAAACCAGCGTGGAGAGATGAACCAATACTAAAGCTGATAGACAAAATACTACTAAAATTCTACAGAACGCAGAATATATTAATAATATCCGATTTCAGTTTGAGTGATACGAATAGTATGCTGCGTATTCCCATCTAGTTGCTGTTCACTGTTTAAGCAGAAGTCAAGTTAAGTTGAACGTCAAACTGTAATTAATGTGTGTCACTTACATGTTCTACCCTTGTCTGACACATGGCCTCAGGCACATGTAGATAACATGCTAATAATAGAACGAGTAATCATAGGGAAATCTTGTTAACAAACAAAAGTAGACTTTTCATTCGTTTTGTAGCAAGTCGAATAATTTTGCAGGCATTTTCATATATTTGCCAATCGCTTGTATTGTATTTAAAATCAGTGTTGAAATGAGTTTGTGCAACTTGAATAGAGCATGAAAATCGTGTGTGTGTTTAGATGGTACGGTAGACAATGTTTCAGTCCAAACGTTTTACGACTCACTACGAGAATTACCGATTTTGTAATTCTTGCAGGAATGTATCTACACCAATTCTTGCATACAAAAAATGGAATAATTCACTAGTTCGTGCTATATAGTGTTGTAAATCTACCGTAGCCAACCAGAACGACCATTAAGCTACCGTAGTCAACCGACAGCCTATCAAAACTACGGTAGAATTCTTTTAACTGCTGATTATAACTTAACAGTATAATATTGTAAAAGAAAATTATGAATATGAACTTATTATTAGCTTATTGTTGCACAAACATTAAGGAAATAAATATATAAATAATCAATAAATATGAATATCTATCCACTCTTTATTTAATTGCAAAGTTAGTAAAAATAATAATAAAAATTTTAATCATATCCTCTTAATTATTATTTAAGTCGTCACGTATCTAATTAACAGTTTAATAATAGAACATGCTGGAATATTTTAATTATTGCTTATTTAATTGAATTTATTTAATTATTTAACATTGCGTTTCGTCGTCGCCGCTTTACACTATGTTCTCTTTTCCCTACCCACTTAGAATCTACAAAAATACTTACTTATTATTGTTGTTTTTATTAAGTACATACTGGTTGATAATCACTGTTGTCTTTATTATTTCACAGTTGATTTTAAG
Source organism: Sesia apiformis (assembly GCA_914767545.1). Lineage (NCBI taxonomy): Eukaryota > Metazoa > Arthropoda > Insecta > Lepidoptera > Sesiidae > Sesia > Sesia apiformis. Next base: position 5,069,377 of record OU611964.1, read on the forward strand.
ACTAAATTCAACAGGTAGCTTTGGTAAACTACCATATTGTATAATTAATAAAATGTGGAGTCTAATATACCTTTATGAACAAAGAACAGCGTTTATTCAACATCAATCACTATAAAGGAAATTGACAACATTATTAGACAGATAGAAGCCGCCAGAGATACTTCCTTACAGCTTTTAGCGGTCTTAAACGCTTTAGGTTTAATAACGTCTGTCTAAAAGTTCTAAAAATCAGCGAAATTCAAAAATTTTGAAGCTTAAAGTGTTATAACAGTCCTAAAATAATATGATACAGCATTTAGATATCTGCAATGCTTTTAAACCTACGTAATAATTATTTAAACTGTATAAATAAATAGTTTTTATACTGTTATGTGTTACTGGTGATTCTTGTACAACAAGAATTGCTGAATTTGTAAGTATTGTAGTGTTTAAACATGTATTATATTGATTAGTTGTATTTTATTCCCACAGCCGCTGGGCGCACTCGATTGGCCATGGCCGACTCGGTTACCCCTCTCTCACAGAAGACTACCTTGAAATGTACTGCATTTCCCACTTTATCGTATTTCCCCAATGTACGTACGTGTTTAGGTAGTGAGTGAGATATGCCAGAGCCCATTCCCATTCCATCCTCTCCCTCCCCATTTTCTCCATCCGTTCCTTAATCTGCAAAGGTAGGCAGCGTATCCGAGAGCGTGCCAACGTTTGTAATTCTGGACTGATGTTGGCATGTATCGGGAATGTCTATGGACGACAGTATCCACTTACCATCAGGTGAACTGTATGCTCGTCTGCCACCTTCGTCCATAAAAAAATAAAAAAAACATTTATGATAAATGTACGACAAAGAACATTTTTTACATTTACATATTTTTGTTCTTGGCATGCCTGATTCAAGCATTGACATAAACGTAATAATGTTGATGTTTAAGTAATGTAGGTAAGTCTAGTCTTAATGTAATTATAGTGGAGTGTATTATAGTGGCTTTCTCATGAACGCATGAACGTGTGAAAGTGAACGCAGTCGCCACTGAAGATGTCAATCGCAGTTGTTGACGAAACGTTTGGAAGAATGAGAAGAGATTCCAGAATACCTCGGCCAAGTAGCTCGGAAGATTCAATTAACTTAATGTAATTACATAATACATAAAGTATTATGTAATTATGTAACTAGGTATTATGTAATTTCATAAAGTATTTATTATATAATTACATATAGTATTTATGTAAATCTAGTCTATGACCGCAATTTCGTTTATTTTACAAATTTTTTGACTTGAGAAATAAACAAAGTAAAAAGCACTTTTTAGTCACATTTTATAACATAATTCCTGACTTACTGTGCCATTTAAAAGTTTATTAGGCAATTTTTATGTAAAAAGGCAAGAAAAGGACTGACGGAGTCGCGAGGGCGGCGCACAAAACAAACTTTCTCCTTTTGATTCGAAAATATGTTTATGGTCTTCATTCATCGTTGTTGAGAACTTTTGGGGCAACAAAAAGCTTTTAAAAAGAGAGTATTTAAACATTTCCTTTTGTTAATATTTACTGTTCTTACTGACTTACATTTTAATTAAATAATAAATACGTAACATAAACAAGAAAAAAATATATATCAAAAAGCCGACAGCAGCTATTTTCCGTATATTCTGGATATCCGTATTTTACAAACCTTTTAGTACGGATCAATGACTTCTATGTGTTCTAAGTACGGATTGATGGATACGTGTGCTTCAAATTCTTTTTTCAATTCTAGAGCATGCAGGTTACCTCACGACGTTTTCCTTCACCATCGACATTCAATATTGTGCCATTTTTTTTAAAATTCGAACTTAAGTTGAAGTTGATACATTTAGGAATATACGTATGTTATCCCTTAGCAATTTTTAACGACACCGACGGGTCAGGGATGGGGTGATACTATTCAATAGCGGGCCGACACCACAGCGGGGGTCGTAAACGGCGACTAAGGGATAATATAGCCGGGTTGGATTCGCCAACTCGCATGGCCAGCGTGGCGTTGTAAGGCCGTTCATCACTCATGCACAAGACAATGTACATGATGAGACCGATGTCCAGCAGTGGATATTGCTTTCAATGTCCATTGTTGGAAAGCCCTTTGGCTGGTTGCATTGCATATATACGTACAAAAAAATAATATTAAACATAAGGAAGGGTAAGGTGGGAAAAGGACCGATTCATGGATAAAAAAGTTAAAATGTAAATCACACACAAAACCGAAAGGATTTATGTGATTTATATTTCTTATTAGGAATACAATTATGTAAAGTTATTTTGTGAATTGCATTACATTTTGTGCATTTTTGTCTTCAATTTTTTTGTGTGCAATAAAGAGTTTTCATCTATCTATATATTCGTTTGTAAATATTTATTTATAATCTTATATTTAATATAATATGCATAACTACTCATTATATTTTTATTTAATTTTTACTATTACTTTACTTAACCATAAGAATAAATAATAACATAATAATTAATTATTTATTATTCTTAGGACATTATATGTCATCTTTGCATAGCTCAAAGATTGACTTGAAAGATAATACTTAAGCTAATTGATTAAAGTTAAAAAGATATTAAAAGTTTTGTTACTAATACAATTAAGAATAATTTAATACAAAATAAATATATATCGCCGGGTTTATACATACATTTGTAATAATTTCTTGTACGCGATAGTATATTAGTAACTCAAACTATATCCTCTTACGACCTTTTCCGGAAAATGTTTAAGATCAACAATATCTAGTATTCATGGCCTTGATATTTTACAAGGCCGTTTTGGACGGGCAAAGGTCGGAAGTATGTCATGCAAACAATCGAATGACAGATGAAGTCGCAAATGATATCCGGGTCAAAGGGTTGGAATTCTAGCGGCAGTGTGGAAAAATGAATCCAGTAAAATATCTCTTTGAAGTCGCCATTTTTTTAAAGTTTTTTCATTTTTTGAGACGGATAAACAAATAAAAATGGTTTATTTGGATGAGCTGAAATTATCTGTTTGGATTGATATCTTGATGACTGTCTTAGATCCATTTAATACCCATTATTAGATTCATTTTTATTAGAAATTAAAATGGAAGCCGGGTAGACAGTCACGTGGACTTAAGTGGATATTTTTGAGCATGGACATTCGATATATTTTATGCCACTATCAAACAAGAATAGCCTCCGACTTTTGGAGATTTGTTGTTCTTGTGTGTTGTTTAATTTCAAGATGGACTCTGATGAATAAACACCGCTCTTGATGCTATTGTTGAGATAAAACTATAACTAAAAGAAAAATAAACCTTCTAGAACCAGCTGCTTACCTTTGTTTTATATAAGGCATCGAGGTGAATTTAATACAGTAAAATTTAATGTTCATTAATTTTCGCTCTCCAGGAAAAATAAATTGTGCTCCCCTCATTTGTCGTTCGATAAACTGAGGCACTGCTTTTGCGCTGCTTGCGCAGCGCACCCACGCGCCTTAAACTTGTATAAACTTATATAATTGTATGTTTATATAGCGCTATTGTAAGCGACAAATTTGAAGACGCCTTTAATCCATTATACTGCCCGCGGTGAGCTCATCCTATTTCCATCCTATCCTCATACTCATCGTGGGTAAGGAATCTTTTTCGCCATAAACATGACTTAATATACTTAATTAAATATGTCGTTTAAGTTCTAAGAAAAGGGGTTTTGAACTAGGTAGTGCATAAACATTGCATCCACAGCATAATTATTCATAAAACCAAACATCAGAGTTATAACAATGTCAACTTCTGAAGTTCAGTACGAAGTTCAGAACTTCTGAAGATATTTATAAGTACAAGTATTTTGAAACAACTTTGTATTAAACAGTGGGCCTACTAAACACAAGGATCTGTGCATAGTCATTGGGAACAATGTTGGGGACAGGAATGCGGAGATGGGGACAATACAACGGTTTCCGCAGAAGGTGGTGACATCTGACGCGGTTATAATAGCCAGTTTAAATGTTAGGAATGTCTGTGGGTTATCTAGGTCATTGTATGCGGCTTGTGTAACACTGCGATTTTATTTTATTCCTCTTGTTTAAGAAAATAATAGACATATTAAAGATTTTGTTTTATATGTCTTTATATTTCTATAATACAATTTTGTGTAATCATATTATTTTGTTATAGGTCGTTTATAGCATTCTTAAGTACATGGAAATGTGACTGGAGATGTTGCCTTCAGCAACTTCAAGGGTTTTAGCTTAGTTGATTATAACTATTTTGAATGCAAAACTCCCATCTAAGACATCTGGTGGGAAGATTCGGAATTGGCGAAAGGAACGAAAGAGGAGAACGTTTGCTGCAGTTCTGTAGTGAGCAGGACCTCGTCATTACGAACACATGCTTTAAACATCATGTACGCCGACTGTACACATGGATATCACCCGGAGACAGATGCAGAAACCAGATCGACTATATAATGGTTCAAAAACGATGGAGGTCGTCCATTATGAACACGCTCACTGTACCTGGAGCAGATTGTGGAAGTGACCAACTTCTTGTCACCACTCTAAGGCTACGTTTAAGACACTGCTCAAACCGACTCGAACGCCTGATCTGCGACGAGTAAACACCATTGGTTTCAAACAAGCCATAGTAAGTAAAATCCAAGACCTCCCGGCAAGACGGCGTTCACGATCCGAATCTATCATGGAACCGTTTAAAAGAAGCAATTGTAGAAACTGCCAAGGAAAACACACTACCAAAAGGGACCATGAAGGATTTTATAACACTAGACACGGCAGTTGTTATTCTGGAGGGACGGAAATTAAAGGAGAATGGTCTTGTTACACAAGAAGATCACCACCGATATGCCGAATTGAGCGCAGATGTACAACGACGTTGTCGGAAGGGCAGGACTAATCAGATTAATGAAATCTGCGATGAGTTGGAAAGACATTCCGTTAAGAATGAAACAAAAGATCTCTTCCAAAAAGTAAAAGTCCTAACGAGAACTCGTACTATCAAGACATCCGCAATTAAAAATGAATGTGGGGTTTTAATTACCGAAACCAAACAAGTACTGGAGCGCTGGAAGCAATACTGCGCTGCGCTATATGAGAATGAATCAGCAGATGGAGGACCACATAGTTGGGACATGGAAGACCTGGAGCCAGACGTTTTACCTTCAGAGGTGGTATCGGCAACATCGTCGCTAAAACTAGGCAAGTCTCCAGGGAAGGATGCTATCCCAGCTGAGCTCATTAAAAGCCTAGGTTCAGCAGGTACTAAAATAATAACGAACATCTGCAATTCCATCTGGAAGACGGGACGGTGGCCCCAGGATTGGACTGAATCCGTCTTTATACCGCTGCACAAGAAGGGCTCGACTACTGATTGCGGAAACTACAGAACAATAGCCCTCATATCGCATGCTAGCAAGATTCTTCTGCATATAATCAATAAGCGATTAAAAGCCTATCTAGATCGGCAGATTCCTGAAGAACAGGCAGGATTTGTAAAAGGAAAGGGCACACGAGAACAGATCCTAAATATCCGCCAGATTATAGAAAAGAGTCGTGAGTTCAACAACCCTGTTGCTCTCTGTTTCGTTGACTACACCAAAGCTTTTGATTGCGTAGTATGGAGCAGACTATGGTCGGTTTTGGAGGAAATGGGAGTGCCAAAACATCTTATCGGTCTTATCCGTAACCTCTACTGCAGCAACCGATCCTTTGTGAAGATTGACACCGACTGTTCGGATGTGTTTGCTACAAGCAAAGGCGTACGTCAGGGTTGCATTCTTTCTCCAATGCTTTTTAACATATACGGAGAATATATAATCCGCAAAGCTTTGGACAATTGGGATGGAGGTTTCCCTTTAGGTGGAAAACGGATATGCAACCTAAGGTATGCAGACGATACTGTTATTGTTGCTACTTCGCTGGAAGACATGCAGGAACTTTTGCGAAGACTGGAAGCAGAGAGTTTGGAGTTGGGCTTGACTATAAACAAAAGCAAGACCAAGCTCATGATAGTTGACCGTGCTGAAAAACTGAAAAATACCTATCTAGGCTCACGAATATGCAGTAATGGGAGCTGTGTTCCAGAAGTTAGGAGACGCATTGCAACGGCGAAAAGCGCCATGGCACGTCTAAATGGAATATGGAGGAATCGGGGTATAAGCAACACCACCAAGAGTCGTTTGGTCCGTGCTTTAATTTTTCCAATATTCATGTACGGAGTGGAGACATGGACCATAAAGGCGAGAGAAAGGCAAAGGATGGACGCGTTCGAGATGTGGTGCTGGAGGAGCATGTTAAGGATTCCTTGGACAGCCAAGCGCACAAACGCTTCTATCCTGTCACAGCTAGGGGTAAAAACGCGACTATCCTCCATATGTTACCAGCGCCTGCTCTCTTACTTCGGTCACATAATACGACGGGGGAATGACAGCTTAGAAAAGCTTATAGTGACGGGCAACATTGAGGGCAAAAGATCGAGAGGCCGCTCACCAACCAGATGGTCAGACCAACTGAGGGACTCCAAGTTCAAATTTCACACCATTGCAAGACTGGCCTCCGATAGAACCCAATGGAGGAATTTAATCCGCACAGGGTTGCAAAATCACCAGGACCACGATCTTCAGCAATGAAGGAACGACTGGAGAGAGAGAGAATGCAAAACGACAAGATTTGTATAAATAAATACTGACTACTGATTAATTTATGCAGACGTGCGGGCGGTCCACATGATGGTAAGTGATCACTGCCACTGGTCACTGCGGGTGCGCGCCGACCTTGCAGAATCCTGTTAATAGCTCTCTTCAAGAACCCCATATCGTAGCGTAATGGAAAAACCTCGGCTACCAGTTACTTCCACAACTTTCGGATTCGCGGTATAAAGGGTCTTTTTGACCGCACTTCATAATTTAGGCATATTTAATCCAGTACGAGAGTCCAGTATCATTGTTAAAAATTAACTTTATTTTGGCCAAACCCACATGTGTTGTAACATAAAGAAAACTTACCGACACTACACGATCTTCAAATACATACTCATCAAAAAGCGATTACAAAGTAATTTTTCATTTTCCACTATCCCTCAAATAATACACGTCCATATAGATTGGTTCATAAATATTATGGATAATTTAATTCAATATTGTTGAAGCCATTTATCTTCCTTGCCCTATGTTCAAGCTACACCAGACGCTACTGGACAGATGGACAAATGATTTTGTAATAATTGTGTTATCACGTGAAACGTTGAATTTGGAGATTATTCGGCCGGGTTTCGCTTTTGTCTTCACAATGGAGACTGCGATTTTCAGTAAAATGTTTCTTGATTTTTTGTGATTCCATTAGGTTCATGCCCTATTTATTTAAACATAACAGACGGTACGTTACAGTTGTAAAAACTAATGCGTATATCCTTTATAACATTTCATTAATATAACGTATAGTACGTGACACCGGTGCATTTGGTAGGGGGAGAGTGCATGCTGCATTCCGCTGGGCGCACTCGACTGGGAAATCGTATCCTAGTGCTTCGGTACTGATACTAGAGCCCATTCTCATCCCATCCTATCCTATCCCTCCCCATTTTGCCAACCCTTTCTTCCAATTCATTCCTTAATCTGCAATGGTAGGCAGGCGCATCCGGGGGCGTGCCAACGTTTGTCATTCTGGATTGATGTTGTCATGTATCGCGAATGTCTATGGACGACAGTATCCATTTACCATTAGGTGGAAGAAGAAGGTTACCTCATAAAGGTTGCGGGCACCCGCTGGATGCAGATCGCTGCCGATAGGTCTAAATGGCGGACAATGGGGGAGGCCTATGTCCAGCAGTGGACGTCCAAGGGCTGAAAAGAAGAAGAAGAAGAAGATTAGGTGGACTGTACGCTCGTCCGCCGCTTTTTCTAAAAAAAAAATATGTTGGAGGTTAGTACGAGATGGAACCTCCTCCAGTAGGTGATAAGTACGCGCGATTATATACCGATTAGGGAAAAAAAGGAATGCGAGTGGTGACTCAACAACAACGGTAATGACAATATGCCCCGCAAAAGTTTATTTAAAAACATTATAATAGAAAAGTTTCGACAAAGTTCTAACGTATCACATCCAACCATTTCTAAAACTATCAATAATGGATATAAATACGGACAATAGCCGTACATTTTCTTATACATGTACCTGCGAAATAATCTTTAGATTTTCTCCAACACGAGAGTATACGTACCTTCATACGGATTCCAGACAATTGCGTTCAATTCCAATGCGCTACAGACGTAGGCATTATATAGAAGTGATATCCTACGCGGATCCTTGAAGCGGCGAGCCTAAGTACCTAATCTAAATGTTGTCTTGCTTCTTTACTTATTTCTCATACGTCTTGCCCGTAGGAAAACTCAAGTCAGCACCGAACAGAACTCACAGATCTTTAACTATATCTGTTAGTTGAGTGAGTTGAGAGTATGCCAGTGTGTACTCACTACCTGGATAATCATCACCCTGGACAGGTGGTTTGAACATCGCAGAATCTCTTGCACCGGTGACGCTGTTATATACCAGTATACCAGATGTGTCAATGCGTTCCCGGTCAAACAACTTGGCAGATTGATATCCTTAGTCAAGTCATTTTAGCCAGACATATGTATTGAACAAATAATCCCTTTAAATAATAGACAATTGAAGACAAATTTTGTCATATTACAGACATGCTTTGGGATCTGGTTATTTTATGTTCGCCAATGTGTTTTTATGTACCGACTTCATTAAGAACTTTATTGTGTATTATCGAGTGTTTATCAATAAACAAATTAAAAACAAAATGGACAAAGTACATCCAAAGTACAAATATTCATCACCTACTATTAAATCCCCTCAGTAAATCAGAAATATTTACTTTCACTCAAGGGAATAGCGATCGTAGAGGTAAACAAATGACACTTTACCTTCCATCCCGCCGCTACCTGGAATACAATTCGTCTTCCACGCTCCCTTCGATTGCACTTACCAACAAATAAGCCAATATTATTACAAACAAATGAATACGTTATTATGATATACGTATTTATGATCGCCTTTTATAATACACGTATTTATCTTATAACAGGTGGCTTAGATATAGTGTATTGTATATCATTTTTATTGAATACAATTACATTAATGGCTTATTTACATAGGGAGAGTTTTTCGAGAGCCAGTTTCACAAACAACGGTAAAAAGCTATTTTAAACACCTTTTATCATCATCTGATCACTGTTATCCTATTATCATTCAGTTTTAAACATCATATGAACAGTTGTGGGTGAGAATCATATGTACTTTGGTTGGATACGAGAATCGTATACCATATTTTGGCCTGAACCGTTCGAGAAACTCTCCTTGCGTAAATGAGCCTTATGACAATAATCCAAAACAATGTTTACAGTACAGAATACTCCAAGTTCTTCCAGACAGCTCTACAACTGAGATAATAAAATAACTTATGTACATAGGTGGTGCCACCTCAAAGCCATCCCGAGAAGACTTATATGAGGGATAAATGGCAGTAAAACGCAACGCTAGTCAAGCGGATTGGCGAGTCCACTGTTTTAGAGGTGAAGTAGTTCCTCAAGGCTTGTGGTGTCCCTTAGTTGCGACGACACGACACCCACGGTAGGAGATGGGGTGGTGAGATGGTTCTATAGAGGGCCGACACCACACGCCACCTTAAATTAATATTTGATATTATTATGAGACAATATGACGCAGTACTAAACATATAATGTATTTAATTATACACATAATACACAGACTTAGGTAGGATTAGATAGGAACCCGATAGGAAGATTACCAAAGTTATGATTGATTAACCTTACCTAAGCATCCTGGTTATGGAACTCCTTAAACATATTGCTAACTGTAAAGTTCATCAATCATTATCACGCTGACAATTATCTTGATTACATGATTGTCGTGTTTTTTTTATTTATTAACAAAATAAAACATTAGATAATCTATAAATAATTCATATCTATATAATCTTAATCTACTGAACCCAGGAAGGCTTGTCTGTAAATAACATTCCGTTTCTCTAGTGAGAATTAAACGGTACAGTTTATGTTAAAATATCAAAGTAAATAAAACAAATATACCTCTAAATTAATAACATTAAAAAAATGAAAATTTTAATACAAGGCAGGATATTTTATATAAACAAAGAGATCTTTGGTTAAATTGTTATGGAAATCCATATATTTATAATGATGTAAAGAAACTATATTTCTTCAATTTGTACAGCGTTCTTCTGTCGGTAAACAGTGTCCATGTACTTATTTTATTTACTCCATAGATGGCGCTGTGAGTAATGGCGGCCAACACGGTTGGAAAAGCAGCTGATGTTTGGGGGTTGACAGAACTCACCGAGATTGAGTATATTGTTTGATTATTATAAAAATTGTATAAAGTGGAATTGACAATTTAAATAATAGACTTTAAATGTCGTTTCTTTGTTTTCAGGTAGGATAGTATGATTTAAGTTAAACAGTGTAATTGTTATTGTATGTAGGTAAGTACTAAAATAAAAACTTTGTTTTCAGAGCAACACAATTGCTTATTAGAAATTTACAATTCCCAATAAGTTTGGAGATATTGTACTATAATTATATTAAAACCATTATTATAAGGCTTAATATTATATTATTATAAGGCTTAATGACTTAATATTATATTTAAAAAAAAAATATGAGCTCAATTTAGGGCAAGTAGTCACATTGTTTTCTATGAAATATACAGGTTGTTCAATTTTTGCAGTGATGGCTCATATAGTTTTTTTTTATATGGGAAATCAGGCAGACGGATCTAAAGTCCGTTCCATTTCAATTTGCCATAAACAAAACCAAATCAATGAACTATCTCAACATTTAGTTTTAAATCTAGGGCAAATTTACAATCTCCATGAATCGAATTATGGATATGTAAACAATTATTACCTCACTATTTAATTTAAGATCGTGGCAGTTAACTTTAAGCCGCCATGTTTGTTTACACAAATTGGATTGGAATGTTGAATACATAGTGGTAAGTGGATACAGTCGTCTATGGATAGTTGTAATACGAAGGGATACATATGCTGGTTTGGCGGCCTATGGCCATGAATGTTTTCATTCAAGTAGAATTTAATAGTTATATCTACTTGTAAATATCGTGAAGTAGGTAACACGACGCTAGATGAAAAACCTATAAAAATAAATATTTTATTATTTATTTTTGTGATACAACCAAGGAAGTTGCGCGTTTAGTTAATTATGTACCTTCCTTTAACATTATCTCCTAATATTATTCTATTTACTTCAGGGTTCGCGCCATAAAATGTTTTTTTTTTTCCTTCACATATGGCAATGGTGCAATGAGCACATTCTGTCGATGTCAAGTTTTCTTTGTAATAAACAATTTCAAACTCTACAACCTATATTCTGTCTATGTCCAGTCTTGTCGCAATAAGTCAGGAGTCGCTAAATAAAGGGGACTCCTTGGAAGCGCACGAAAAACGCAGTCCTATGCTTTTATTTCATTATCACAAACATCACGCACGAGAAACACTTTGAAGTTTAATATACTATCACTATTAAATCACAAAACGCCTAATGCACAATTTTTACAATAATCAAACAAAAACTCACCTTCAATTCTCGAATTCCCGCCAAAAGTCCCATAATTTTTTTTGTAGTCTGCATAGGGCGCGACCATTATGTTTTCTTGTCGAAGATGAATTGAACAGACAATTTTTTCATGTATTTTCAGATTGAAAAATCACACGAGAAACACGAACACGTGTCATAGTGATCACTGATCACAATTATAAATAAAATACGTCATAAATTTGAATCTAGAATGTTATTAATACTTGCGCCATGTCAAGATTTCTATAGGATTTTTAGGTCCGTCATTCAAACACTAATCGTGTGGTGTTGGTCGCCTTTAGAATATCGCCGCCCCATCATTTCCCCTTAAGTATAGTAATAAGGCGACTAAGGGATAATAAGCCCTAAGGAACTACACCACCTGTAAAAAAAAGTGGTCTCGCCAACCCGCTTGGCCAGTGTGGCGTTTTAAGGCTAGTCATGGACGAGACAATGTGAATGAGGAGGTCCATGTCCAGTGGACGTTAAAAGTGGTTAAAACTGGTTACGGTTCACTAAAGGTCCAGTCTAATAAGGGTCTCAGGTACATAACAAATTTACAGTGTTGTACAACCTCTTTGGATACTCTGCATTAGTATCCCCACTTTTATGGGACATAAATTTAGTGACCCATTACTGAAGTGGGTCAACGTCAACGAGCATAAACGGAATTAAAACGCGACTTAACTCGCTTGTCAGTGCATTTGTTATAGTGACCAGTTAAATGACAATAGGTGGGATTTATGACGTCATAAATCTCGTATGTATTTATATAGAGACACTATTTCTTTATTGCAGAATCTACTTCTATTCTTCTACAGATTTCTCCTTTCCACCCATAGGATGCCTGGAAAAAATCGTTTCAACGATAAGGTATATTATTATGGTACAATGATAAGGTACAACGATATTTTTGTGATTCTGTATATCTATCATTCCACGAGGAAGATGTACTGAGAAGTAAGATTTTGAAAAAAAAAATCAATTTCAAATAGAAAGAAGGCATCAGACAAGCAGACAGTTCCTCTGGTGGTAAATAAATATTGTGGTCCATGGATATCCGCGGTACATGCCAATATCAGTTCAAAATGTTCGCACGTTAGCACGCTCCCGGAGCACTGCCTACTTTTGGAGATTTAGGAGTGGATTCGGAAGGTTGGGAAAATGGGTAATAGGAAGTATAACAAAAAGGGGTTTTTCTTATTCGATCAGGTACACCTCCCAGTTCTATATATAATTATAAGATTAAATTTGACTATATAAATAATCTTTATTTATTGACGGGAAAAGAAATACACACTTTACAATGAAAACAAAATGCTTAGTAAAAAGTAATCTAAACAAATAATTGTTGTACATCACGCACAATATGTATCGAGCATGTTGTACAAATTTGGTCCCTATGGCCAGTTACCCAGCATGCTGGCGGCATTACCTCGCTGGATTGCTAGGCCAATGATTTGTGCGAGGTAATGGCCATCCCTAGGATCGCCGGTGCTTTGAGAGGTCGTTAAAGAATAAATGAGCACCGGGACCCATGGACCGAGGGTTTTGACATCGAATGCAATAAAAATATATTCGGGGCCGATATCCTACTTGTCACTGCTGTATAAAAAGTTTCTGTCAATAACTAAGTACTATTAGCACTTAATACTCGTAATAATCTAAATTGTCTGTTAGATAATCCTTTATTGAATAATATATAAACACACTGGATTCGGCTGGTCGGCGAAGCAACAACTATCCGTGTGTCTGACACCTCACCTTTTAAAAGTCCAGTCGCCTATCTCCACTTTCAAAGCTTATAGATGTAACGAAGTTTTCTTAACAATGAAATTTTATCCTCCACTGCCTGTCGGGAGTGGGCGCTAATAGCAGACTTCAGGCATTATCCTCTTGTTGACGCAGCTGAGAGGCTACTATCTTGTTACAGGGTTTATATCGCGTTAAAAGGAATATTAAGGGGCACTCTGACTTATAATTTTTACTATTTTGTTAAGAGAACCCTCTTAGATCTTTTGTTCATCTCATAAGTTGGGAGAAATTGATTGACAAGTTGTGTACTCCGTGGCTGCTGAGTTCGCATTTATAAGGCGATATTTTGAGATATCTATCCATTTATCAGGACCAAGAACCCATTGTTTCTTTACGGAAAAATTTTACACGTTTCCAGCACATTTCTGAATTATTTTGTCATCCCAACAATATACCAGTCTTAAACTTTTATGCGTTCGTAAAGCACAGTTGATGTATTTGTATGGTGACTTTAGGGTCATACGAGGGTCATAAACTCATAACACACATACAGGTATGTGTTTCTTTATCTCATCGTTTCTCTTTTTTTTTTTAAATTTCTCGACCCCCCTGAAAAGGTCGAAAATAAAGTAAATAACTTTACGACCCCCTTACTAATATAATTAGTTTTTAATTATATTTTTTACAGTTTAACATTTGATTAGAAATCATTAATTAATATGAGATGTTGTCGTACACAAGTGCTTAATTTTTCAACTGGGAGCCCCAGTTTGAGACACGATGACTAACTGATAGTACAACGTTGTATTTGCGGTTAGAAAAAGAGTTTGTATTAGTTCGAATACTTAATAAACCGCAACCAGACCTTTATTGTCTATCGCTGGACATGGGCATTGCCTCGTGCATGAGGGATGTATGGCGATAGAACGTCACGCTCTGGCCAAGCGGCCGGGCGGCCGAGTCCACAGAGGTGGTGTAGTTCCTCAGGCTTGTGGGAGCCGCTTTGTTATCTCTTAGTCACCTTTTATGATTCCCACGGGAATAAATGGGGTGTTGATATGGGGGGTGATATGGGGGGTAATAAATGGGTGAAACCGGCCAACACCACTCTGCCAACAATACTTAATTCATTTTTTTTTAATTTGGTATTGACAATATATTAACGGTGTCACATTACCATGAATGTTTCTTTTTTAAAAAAATATATATAAATATAGGTAATATTAACAACTGCATGTTGACAATGTCAATTACTTAATAACATTAAAAATAAATAATTAATAAAACAAAAGTATGTCAATAATTAACTATTTCACTCTAATAATTCACTTATATTGTATAATTCTAATAATTCACTAATATTTCACTCACTATTAATAAACTTTCAAACTGTAACGGGGCATTTTCAAAAATGTCAATGTTTTAGCTAACCAAAGTACCAAATATAGCTGACAGAACAATTGACAATAGAAAATGGCAAGCGAATCCAATTTAAAGTTCTTGTTGAGACAGCCTTTATATTATATTTAGTATACTATAAGCCCATGTCTCTCTACTGCTGGATATAGGCCTCTTTTAAGGCTGGCACACGATCTTGATTCTTCTCATTCAGCATCTTGGTAAAATTTTGTCTACCCCTGTTATGGGTCCTGCGGCGATCATGATCTGCTCATGCTGCTGCTTTAGCATGCTGATTCTATATCCATTCTATACCTATGAACTACATTAATGTAATAATGTATGTCATGTATCCTGTAAGGGACAGGAGTAAATAACTAAATAAATCCGGCTGAACCCTTTTCGTAGCCAATTTTTCAAGATAATGGCAGCTACGTCAACTGCCCATGTATTGGTAGACACGTAATGGGGATAACGTATTGGTAGAAAGGAATAAATGTGAGAAATATTTCTTTGCTATTTATAAAATCAGAAACAAGTAGGTGTGTGTTTTCTATATGCATTTATTTCGAATTCTTAAGATTTAGTTTTGTGATAGGTAAATAAAGATTTTTTTTAATTACCATGTTTCTTCTTGAATTATATTATGTTCTTCAATTAAATTATTTTCTATTTTCAGTAATTATAATCCAGGCACAGTCCCAATATTTCATTGTAGAGCCACTATACTTTATCCTTAATTTGGTAGTGTTAAATGCACATCTACAACATAATATATATATGTCGGAATATGGTGTCGGAATATGGTCATTATCACATGGGTGCTACAAAACGTAAGCGACGCAGGAGCGACGCTCTGAGAGTCTCGATGCGGTGGTGAATGAAAAGTAGAGCACAGTTGAAGTTGAGAGAGGGTCCGAGGCACACGCGTTCCGACGACATGCTTTCCGTTTTATAGCGCTCCTTTTTAACTCGATATAGCGATAATTGTGTAGAGTGATAAGTTAATACAAGTTTAGATATTAATTGTGACTATATAGTGTTAAGAATTGTTGTGTAGGACAATTAAAACATAATTTAGTGATCGTATTCATTCCAATATTAAAACTAAAAGATGTTGGACAATGAACATTCTCGGTCTCCTCTTCCGACATATATAATATAATACAACATAATATATAATTCAATGATATCACGTCACAGTCGTATATACAAACATGACAGTATTATAACAAGGTAAAATTAAAAATTTCTAGCAACCGAAGTATACCTTCGATGTCATCGTTCCATCTTATCTTTTTGCCTGCCTATTGATCTTTTACTCTCCAGATGAACAGAAGATATTCTGCGTCTTAGTGTCTTAGTGATATGTTAGGTACATTATATCATTATTACGATCCAAATAAAACCTTTAGAACAAGCCATTCCTACAACTTCTGTACCAGGGAGATTGACAATACCGCGAGAGGGCTCTATTGTAGAATTTATCATAATTCGATTAGTTCAGTTCATTCAACTCGCTTTACACGCCGGAACACAAGGTAAAGCAGTTTTGATAATACGATTATTTAGCTGAAGGGAATCGAGACGCCAACCAAATTCGGGGATACGTTTGATTGATGTTGAAAGTAATAATACCTATTCATTACCTATACTACCTAAAGTAATTACCTATACCCAATATACATAAGTGAAAGTATCAAAATATTAGACTTAAAAAAAACATTTTTTTTTGATAGCTTAAAAAAATCTTCATACAATTGACTAAAAACGAAGCTACAAAAATCTATATTTTTAGAAAAAAATAGCTAGAATTACATGTCAATTGACTCAGAATCATAAGTAACATCCATGTATCAGACAGGCTTCAGATTGGGAATCATTCTGTATGCAGAGAGATACTTAGAAACCACATGGTTTTCCAGTTGTCACGCCACGTGGTAGCGTATACGTTTTTTTTTCTCAAAATTATACAATGATTACTATATACTCTGTGCTCGCTAAAGAACTGAGGCATGATCCAGCGTTAACAGCTTGGAGAATGCGTTTCGTTTAAGGCAACACTGCTTTACTACTAATACTGCTAATAAGCTAGCAACACAAAAAAATGACTCATAGTCATAATAAGTTACAAACATATGAAATTTTTTTACACGTTCTTCCACTATGCTTTAAATAATAACAAAGTACGATGGGTAAAAGTGTCCCAAAACATCAACATAAACCAACGCACTTGAAGTATAGGTACCTATTTCAAATAAAAGCTTTTATTAATGTCAAAACAATGGACGAACCATGATATAACCCACTTTTCTATTGTTATCTTTCATTTGCTAAAATCTTCTTAATATATTTTTAGTAAAAATTTATATATTTTTAGTCTTCGCATTGTTTTAGCAGTTACAATATCGATTACAATGATTATAACGATTATTGTCGATCATAACAAATAAATACCTTGTCACTAATTTTATGTTTGTCGGTGGGTTGGGAGCCGTCCCAACCCGATGCCGATGGATGCCGATCCATACATTCTCTTTCCTTTGTCTTTGTTTACTTTAGAATATTACTTTAAAAATTGTTCTTAAACCACTAATGGTTATAATGGACCTAACATGAGCTTTGTAACGTCTTATACAACCAGTCTATCATTGTGACCCCTCTGATAAAATTAGTAAAGTCCACGATTGCGTCTTAAAACCTTTCCCGTGTCGCGGTCACTCTTCGGGCCTTTGGAATTACAATAAGTGCTCGCTCTACGTCAACAGGACATACTGAAATGCTTATTCACTCACAGTGTAGTTTAATAACACGAAAATGAATAAGGGCAGATTCTCAAAGGACTAAAGTCGTTGTAAACATTTTATGGAGGTTCCGAAATCGACCTGTTACAGAGGTCGATTTCAGCCTTTAACGTCCCACTGCTGGTCATAGACCTCCCTAGTACTTGTAATAATCACTTGTAATTACTGGAGGGTTCAAATAATTTAATAGAATACGGTATTAAGATCAGGAATTCATTCTATAATGCACGGTGGGCGCAGGCACAAAGAGGAGGCACAATCGAATATCTTGGACAGTGCACAGAGCGAAGAAACTTACTATCACGTGGGACCGCTTGCTCGTCCGCCCCCTAGTCTATAAAAAAAGCTTTAGACTTATTTTGATTAATAAAACATAGTACCTACTCATCATATTATAGTTTCACAACAACGAATGTGTATGCAAGTGTAATGAGGCGTGGAGATGATAAGCTGGCCTGGACAGCCCTTTGTGCCTCCTCGTGGTTACAGAGGCTTTATTATAAGTCTCTGCTTCTTAGTTGGCGTTGGACAAAGCATATAAATATATACATTCATGGAAGTTTTATAGAGAATGTATAGAGGGACCAAGCTGAGCGAAAAATTACTACAATATCATGACAGATGGTTAACACAATCACTGGTGTATCATAATGATACTCACTTGTAATAATTATGGCTAGAACCGTAAAATAATTTACGTTTAATCAAGTTTGTGATTCTTGATTGGACTAATAGGGTTGGCAAAACGTTCGCAGGCCTTTTAGGGGTTGAAAGTCTGTGGGGGTTGAAAATTAAGCCGTTAAAAATCAGGTACTTCTCCTCAAACATAATCCTAATTAATCTGAACAAAGTTAGGAGCGTGTCGCTAGTTTATTGAAAATGCGAATCTTCTGCTTCGACATAAATTGCAATATCATTTTACATTCTATCACCGAATATCGAGTAATCAATACTCGTCAAATTATCGCCTACGGATGAGAAAGACGAATGGTTGGGTGTCAGACTGAAATACGAAATATTTTTCTCACGGATTGAGATCCCTAGAGATCCACTCGACACAGCCATTGAGTATTGAGTAGCGTTATAAAAAATCTTTTTTCATACTGAATCTAAGAGCAAAAAATCTGTAAATTTCAACCTTTTGGGAGGGTAGTGCCCTCTCCATTCTCGAATCAGTCCGTTAGTAAAACACGACGATTATTTTTGACGACTATCTACCCACAACCGATTGACGTATGTAAATGTGAGAACTTTTAAAGATTTGTGTGACATAGCAATAGAAAAATAGTTCTTAATGAATGATTGCGCGGCGTTGCCGTTCGTAGCAGCGTGAAGTGAGTAATAAAGAGTAACAGAGTCAGAGTTACACATTTTTTTAATGAGGGAAATATCAAGTTCAGAAAAATGTAAACAAAAGTTATCAGTTTTAATGATAGGAATTCAGTGATTTTTTTTTCTTTTCATATATGTCCATGGTGCAATTACCACATTGTGCCAGTGTCAAGTTTTCTTCATAATTTCGAAGTCTACAACGCATTCTGTCAATGTCCAGTCCCGTCCAAGTAAAACAGGAGTCGCTCAGTAAAGTGATACGAGTAGTAGGTTTACCGAGAACAAAAGAGGATTCCTTGGGAGCACACGAAAAACGCAGTCAACAAGTACGAGTTATTTTATCTTGCATCACGAAGTATATCAACATGACAGTACCCAATTTAATCAAGTATACAAAACTATATTTTAATTGGCATATCAGTGATGTGACGACAACATGATTGAATAACTTTTTAACATAAAATATAATTATAAACATGCTTGCTAGTCGTTAAAAGTAAATAAGAAAGAAAGAAAATGTGTGAAAAAAAAACCAAAGTGAGACCTTATTATGACGCTCTGTAGTCGTCATAATTTGGTCATAATTGTTCTTGAAAGACAGTAAACCATCTGCGAATAAGTCCAGTATTGATTAAAAGAAGTCTCTAGGAGGACACACCTACATGTATTAAGTAACGCGCCGACAGACAAATTGCCGGTCGTATGTCTTAACGACAATCCACGCCTTCTCTGGATAATGGTGGGTTGTAATACTTATCTCAGTAGCTGATCGTATCTGGAACGGGATTTGTCCGAATACAAATAATTGGAGCAATAGAAAAATAGTTTGGGTATACTCGTATATAAACAAATAACGCCACGCTCATTGGCCCAGACATTAGGATTCCTAGTATCGTATGTCTAGAGACATACAAAGACACCATCCAGGCTCGAACAAACGTTTTTCTTTTAAACGAATGAATGTCCGACTGGGGCTCGAATCCAGGACCTTTTACACGACAGTCTGGGACACTACCAACTGTGCAAAACATTCGTTTCGAATGGGTACTTGATTTAGAATCTTTCTCGCTTTTGACGTATGTGTTAAGATATATTCTATATGAATAATAATTCCAAATTTATGGTTCCACTCATTTTGATTTTTCGAAAATCAGAAAAGAAACTGCGAGACTGTTTTCTAGTTCTCTTAATAATTATGCTTCACTGTTTGCCCAAAGTTTCGCTGGCATGTTTAGGCATTCATTTCGCCTTTTTAGATAATTAATTAATTATACTATACAAATAAAATTGACCTATACTATAAGTCTTATAGTAGGTAGATAATACATTACTTAGTATATACATTACTTAGTATGTATTTTGAATTATTATTTTTTATTTTTATAAGATAATGTAATATTAAAGTAGTATTTCTGTTTCACGTGCATTTCGTCCCCGATATGGACGAAAAAGGCTCGTCGAGGTCTGTCTTTACCGACAGGCAAACTGATAATAGTCCAGTCATTTTAGACAACTTTGGTGAAAATCACCCAATTTTGCCAAAAAATTCCAGTAATGGCATACACCTATTGAAATACTGACAAAAACAGTTAGTTCTCCAAAAAAAATGTACAATTTTTATAACCTCCATTGGCCTCCGAGCCACATAGAAAGCGAGAATTTAGCGAAATATCGTATTTTATGACAATTGAACTTGAATATCTCAAAACGCACACGTAATATCAACGTCTATTTTTGATATGTTGTTTAGAACATTATTACAAAGGTGCCAAAATTCAGTTAACTGGGATGTTTTGGGGAAAAATACTGGGCTATCAGGACGGCGACACATATCTAATGGAATCGTATTGTGGATCAGTATACCTATCTTACCTCACTACTCTATTAAATTATAACAATTACAATGTGGCGATAATCCAGGCGGATGTATTCTCGTCTCACATCTTGTGAGATAGCATTAACGTACCACTAAGTTTCTACTTAAGTACGAATTATTCAATTATCACTAAGTCGGAGATGAACGAAAACATTGTTAGATAATCCGTGAGACCGCGTAATTAATAATTCAAAGAAATGCCTAATAATTTAATATTTATTTTTAATTATTTGAAAAATCGTTTGTAATACCTATTCACACATCAAAATGAGAGGATACACTTCATATCGACGTATCCACCAATCCACATTGCATCTGCATGGTGAATTTATATGAGTTGGATGGTAGGTACATTAAATAGGTTGAACTCGAACAATGAGATATTTATTTAACTTTGATGGTACAATACATATTTATATTATTATAAGCTAACGAATGTATAATAAAGTATAATAATAAAGTAAATAAAACAGTCGACAAAAATTTTAATTTATTCGGTTTAATATTTAAGTACAATATTTTTACAGTACTCAGTTTTAACCTTTTTTTTTCTTCATATGTGGCAATGGTGCAATTAGCACATTCTGCCAGTGTCAAATTTTCTTCGTAATAAACAATTTCAAAGTTTAAAACGTAGAATACGTCAAATCCCGCAAAGTAAGTCAGGAGTTGTTCAGTAAAGTGATAATAGATTTACTGAGTACAGAAGAGGACTCCTTGGAAGCACACGAGAAACGCAGTCCTATATGCTTTTATTTCATTATCACAAACTGTACGCATAAAAAAACAGATGCTTCACACGAAAAAGGCAGTCCGACGCTTTTATTTGATTATCACAAACACCACGCACGGAAACACTTTGGAGTTTAATTAACTGTCACTATTAATTAAACCACAAAACGCCTAATACACAATATTTACAATAATCGAACAAAAACTCAAGTTCCCGCCAAAAAGTCCAATACCTCTTTCAAGTCCTACTCTGTGGTTCGTCCTGGTCTTCTTTCAAGGACTCGTGACCTAGTTCCTGATGTGCGATTGTATTGTGTATGGCTATAGCAATTATTTCATATGGTGACTGCGTGATTACGTGCGTGATTATGATTCCACCATGTGGAAATTGACACATCCTATCAACGGAATTATCCGACAATATCCAAACAAAATGTTCACCATCAGTCGAAACTTAGGTAAAAATACATTTACTCCGTGACGTTAGATTGTGGAGGATGATATATCGGTGTGATATCAGAAGGTTGATTAAATAAACGACCAATATTCTCTAATTTACTATATATATTTATTATAAATACATATAAACTGAATTGGGAGCTCGGGGGACGACTGGCGACCGCCGAGCACAGGGCGCACAAAAAGCTCCAACTGAAAAAGCTCTACTATAGAAAAACTAATATAAACAAAACACTGTGTCGTCGTCGTGTGTCCAATATGGTGTCAAGATAAATATTGCAGTTCCATAACGTCATGTCTTCTTAAATTTTCCATGTAATGCTAAGTGTTACGTACTATAACTTACCTATTTAGCAAGTTCCAAGAATTTTGTATGGCAAACACTCCCATTAACAGCGCAATCTCGTCGATGTCTGCTCATTGCGCGTTAATAAAGGGTAACCAAAAGCGAGATGACGTCATAACGGCGCCGTAACAGCGGCGTGATCATAATCCCCTGACCATAACCCAGTTTATAGCTCACCAAGATTACAGGCTGTAGGGTCAAGTCGGACGAGTTCCTGGCGTTTTATTGTGTGCTAGGGTGGAAGATTGTACGAGGAGGTTGACAAATAAAAACACTTGTTTCTTCCCATTGTTTGTGCGAAAGACGAATAACTAGGCTTCATAATAAATATGCACAATTTAACGGTTCTCTTTTTAAGGTTTAGTTGAAATGCTAAAGCTCAGTTAATTACGGTTTAGTTAAAACTATTACTGCTACTGTTAAAAAAGAGTTCTATGAAAGCCACCAAGAGGCAACCAACCAACCAATAACCTTTCATCTTAAGAAGTATGTGAGTGATAAAAATAAAAAGATGAGTTTTAAAACATTTTTTTAATTACACTTGTATGTAAAAGTACTGACTTTTATAACTTAGTTTCCTAGTAGTTATAACCTGCTAAGGCTCACCTACTTAGAAAGTCTAGTACTTAGTAAATTAAATCACAAACAAGTAATAAATATTTTGTACACCGATACATCCGTTAGAATAAATTAGAGATATAATTATTGTAATTGGTAATTATCCTAAACTTTATTCATCTGTATGCAGCAATTTATTCTGAAAATAAATGTTTCGAATTTGAATTTGTAACAACCGAAATACGACGTAGGTATTCAAATTAATAAAAAGAAAAGAAAACACACTTTGCAAGATTGAACTTTTTTATACGTTGCTCTGGTCCGACATTTACATTGGAGATAAAAAAAATACCACAACAAAGCATTTTCTCCCTACTTTACATGTATAATACTCAGGTACAGACGTTTATCTACAGCTCAGTTGTCTTCTCTGGCAAACGACAAAGAAATAGGACCCGTTTAAAGCCACTTTCAGTTTTAAATTGAATTTCTCCGGTAAAACTTGGTGAATTCTCAAGTTTATTACGAGCTTCGAGAAATCGGGGGCTCTTGTTTAATGTAATTTGCTGAGTTGAGAATCGTCGATCTAGATATAATTATATTTTTATTTAACACAGTAAACGGAGTGTAATAACACAGTAAATAATTTCCAATAATAACATAACATTAATATTCCAAAATAAACAAATATATATTAACAAACAAAATACCTGATTATTAAATTCTTCCATGTAAACCGAGTCTAACGTGATACAACAACGGTCAGCGCACACAACACCTACAACCACACCTCCCGTCACAGAAGTGCGGTCCATCCGCATTTCCTCGATACGGAGGTGTCGCGTACTGTTCGGTACATAAATCATTTTATACTTGTAGAACATTTTGTACAACAATCCCACATAAAAGCTAGGCCTCTAAATTCTTGTATATTCGTTATTAATTGTGAAGAGGTGAGAAGCATTAAAAACTAACCTAACCTATTAAACATTTTGAGTGTAGTTTAGAACTGATCAAAAGTTTGAAACGCCGGGAAGTAGCTGCTAAGGTAAAGCATACTTCTTGAAGCGAGTTCTACTTAGGGTACTGGGGTTAAAAGGTTTCGTGGACAAAGGTCAAGATGTATATTATCAGATTTCGCTCGATATTTTTAAAATGTTAACAGGAAGTTATTAATTGGTTGTCATAAAGCAGGTTATTCATGATTATCTGCACGGGTTTCATTAATTATGTAGATACTAGTTATTGCTCGCGGCTTCTTCCGCGTGGAATTTAAGATTAAACAATATTCTTGTGTTAATTCGTTCCACGAACTACATGTCATACCATCAGTTAGTGTCTCTCCGCTCCTGGATATAGGTGTCTCCCAAGGCCACCACACTTTCCACGCTTTTCATTCAGCCGCTATCGGCGATCTATTTTAAGTCGCTGATTCATCTGGCCGTTGGATGACTTACATTATCGCTTACGACATACCATATACCATACCGGTATTGTCTGTACACTGGGGGTGGTATGTCGTATCCAAAAGTATGTCGTACCCTATATCTAGCAGTGGAGGATATAAGCCTCTCCCAATATTCAAATTACACATGATCTTCGGCTCTTGTTATCCAACAACTACCATCGAACTTACGTGTTCTATGTATATAGATGTGTGCCAAATGTGTCGATTTATTGATAAGTTAACAAACAAACAAATCTTCTTACATATAATTTTGAGTAAGGAAGAAGATTAAAGGAATAGGTAGGTACTCATTTATATATAATTAATTATATACTTGTATTACGGTTTTGAGTAGTCTACCAATACTAAATGTAAAGGTTCGTTGAACTCGTTTGATTTCTCCATTATTAGATTAAGGGTATGGAGATGGACTGTGGGAGTGGGATATTAATATAAACTATTAAATAAGTTTTAAGTTAAGCAAAAATAAATAAGTAATTATCTTTTTTAACACGATATATATTTTTAAGATATCGATGTTATTGTTAATGGTTAATTGAAAAGTAACTTATTTGCATTTCTGATCAAATATAAAAAGCTTAAGTTAAAAAAAACACATGGAAGCTATAGTAATATACTTACTTTGATTTTGTGTTTCGCTCCTCAATTTTTTTTTATTCATTTTAACTTATCTGCAGTGGACATTGTACATAGGTGTTATCCCTGGGCGAACAAAATTGTTTCTGCCTGACCACTATACTTAGGTCTCCCTCAACGATTCCACTAATTAAATTCCGTTTAAAAAGAGTCATGTTTGAATGTTCCCAAGGGTCTTTTTAAATTGGACGTGAACTCATCTCGTATGCATTGCGTTTAGTTTGACAATCTCATTGGGAAACATCCACGTATGAAACTGAGCCGAGATAAGTAATTTATGAATTGTTTGGCACGAGTTGTACACTGAATTGCACTTTGATATACTGAAGGAAGGTGGTATACTAGCTGTCAGTCTACATTTTTATAGAAAGAAGAGGCAGACGAGGGAAAAGTAAGAGCATACTGTCGTCCACAGACATCTGCGATATACTCGTATGCCAACACCAGTTCAGAATGACAAACGTTATCACGGCCCGAATGCCTTACCTTTAGAGATTTCGGAATGGATTTAAATAAAGGGTTAGTAATATCCTTAGACGGATGAAGGGCGAAATGTTATGTTCCGAAACTGTTCAGAAATCGTTTCACTGATTACATAGTCACCATATCAAAATCGCTATATCTGTATGGCCATCTTAAAATTTTATATTTCGATTATTTCATGCTCTCAGATCACGTCGGATTGCTTGAGGTTTTTTATATCATTTGTTGGAATTAACCCCACTAAGTGTTACCGTTAAAACGAGCAATTGTAATTTATTAATTGTACATTTTAATAGTATTTATCGAAAGTCTCTCTATACGACCTTATATATATATATATAGAAATTTCAGTAGATACCTTCTGGAATAGTATTTTTACTGTGCTAGTTTTGTGTCAATCAATGTACAACATTGATACAAGTTATGAAATTGCCGTTTGTTCATAGTAACCATATCGAATTTAGTTATCTTGAGCTTCCAAATTCAAATCAATTTCAATTTAAAGCCATGAAATTCTTTTTTTAAAATGAGTTATTCATTTGTATTTCTGTCAAACGACTATTAGATATCGTTGTGTTTGCGACCATGGAAAAGTTAAGAAATCGCGTTATTTGCCAATATGAGTTCCGACTCGGCAGCGACGCAGCGCAGACGGCACGTAATATCAACGATGTGTATGGATCAAACACCGCAGACGATTTTAGTTTGATCGTTTCCGTTCTGTAAATTTCGACCTCAAGATCGTGCTCCGTGGACGACCGGAGACTAAAGTCGACAATGACGAATTGAAAGCAATAGTGGAAGCGGATTCATCTCAAACCACGTCTGAGTTAGCAGTAGCCTTCGGCGTAAGTGACAACTTGATATTAATTCATTTGCTTCAAATTGGGAAAGTGAAAAAGCTCAGAAGTTGGGTACCGTATGAGCTTAATGAAAATCAGCTGCAAACACGCATCGAAGTTTGCCTTACTTCGCTGAACCGGCACAAAAATGAAGGGGTTTTTAATCGTATTGTCGTCACCTGCGATCTTCTTTGACAATCGTAAACGTTCGTCACATTGAACCCCGGAGACATAGCCAAACAATGTCCCAAGCGTAAACTGAGCCAAAAGCAGTTCATGGTGACTGTATGATATACCTGTGCTGATATTATCCACTAGAGCTTCTTAAGATCTGGCACAATAATTTATGTAGATGTGGACTGTGAAGAACTGCAAATGGTGATGGACAAGCTCGCTATCAAACAACCGAGTGTGGTCTATCGCTCTAGTCCACTGCTTCTGAAAACTGAAAACTCTCCGTCACCCACCGTACTGGCTAGACCTTGCCTCTACTGATTTCCGTATTTTTTTTCGGAATTTGGATAACTTTTTAAAGGGCAAAAAATTGAACTCCGATGAGGCAGTGAAAAACGCCTTCAGAGAATTCATGGATTCCCATCCCCAGGAGTTCTATAAAATGGCAAAAGTGCATTGACATTAATGGACAATACATCAATTAATTAAATACATATCTAATTTTCACACAAATATAAATATTTGAATTTTTTCCATTTAACACGGCAATTTCTTAGGTATCGGTTAGTCACTGCACAGAACTGCATATGTATTTTCGGAATCGCTTTTTCCAAACCATTAATTTGATATCTCACTCAATGAGTTTCAAATAACTATGTCACCCCGTTTGTCAAATTAAGTCCGTCCGTTTAAACTCTACGAGGGAATAAAAAAGAACATAACAGTGAAAGACATATACCTACTGGCGTGCCGCAATCGGTTACAGTAGAGATGTTACAGTAGTATTAGTATCCATGTTACAGTAGAGATTTTCACGTTTTCACAAATATAATACGCGTTGAGACCCGTTTAAAAAATACATATGTATCGATTTTGTAACCGATCAATTGTAGCAGATTTGCAGTGGTGATATTGTAACGTGATTAATTTTGTTAATAGATTATTACGTAGCGCAGTGTACTCTCCGTAGCATG
This sequence comes from Sesia apiformis, assembly GCA_914767545.1. Taxonomy (NCBI): domain Eukaryota; kingdom Metazoa; phylum Arthropoda; class Insecta; order Lepidoptera; family Sesiidae; genus Sesia; species Sesia apiformis. The sequence continues at coordinate 5,096,872 of OU611964.1, forward strand.
ATGTAGTGGAACTCGTAGCACTCACTGTAGCTGCCGTCGCAACCGGTTGATTGCGGTACGTACGGCGGTACGGCGTAAGTCGTAGGGACACTTCCCTGGACCCAGATTAAAGCTCACGCCTCGAGTTGGAAGCATTTCAATCATTGACATGGGATCAGTGAATACTGGACGTAAAGAGATTTGTATGAACTGGTCAACCACCGTTCACTTTACTAGACCCCTCATATTAACTTCGTAGCAACTTAATGTTGTTATTGCAGTATTCGTATCTAGCCCTTTCTTCGTCCACTGTTGGGCATTCTCTTGCACATTGTCTTGTAAATAAGGGTTGTGTGACCTTAAAACGGCACCCTAGTCAAGTGGGTTGGCGAGTCCATTCTTTGAGAGACTTTATTATCCCTTAGTCGCCTCTTACGACATCCACGGGAAGTGATGGGACGGTACTATTCCAAAGCGACACCGCTAAGGCCACAGTATTAATTAATATGAAATATTTTATACATTCCCGATATTTGTGAATTTTCATTTCGCCTTATTAAACGGTGTATTGTTTTTTAGAATTACTATTAACTTAAACTATTAGGCTGTGTGTTACTAAAAAAAATATCGTATGTATGTAATGATGTCGCCTGTTTGCTGTCTCTTGCAACTAAATTTACTCCCGAAATGAAGGCTTTTAAAACGTCCTCGTTTTGTTTTAAAATGGCTAAAGTTGTTAAAATTAAGCACAGTCTGCACAGCGCCTAAGCATATAATGACCACAAGCTGCGGCTACTGTACGCTAATGCAATCCGCCGGTCCGTCACAAACTGCATTAGTTTAGTATGCAAAATGGATGACACAGCCGCAAGCTTTTAACTAGCCAGCGTGAAATAATGTCAAAGAAAATGTTGTGAAATATGTGGCAATTTGATAAGCGACTTCCTTGATAGTAAGGGGTTTTATGTCGCTTACACCATTTACATGCCTCTAGATTAGTTTTTAAAAGCTTGCGAACCATTCCGAAAGAAAACTGCCGTCAATTGTGCCAATGATATTTGAAAGTAAGTAACAGATGTAAGAACCTTCCCTTCTATCCCATATCTTATCGTTCTCTTTACCTTATCCTACAGAAGCGGGATGGGATTGTATGTTTCTAGTTCCATGCTATCCCATCACGTTTAATAGAAGGGGAAATGTGGTATGTGGTGATTTCTAAATCCCTTACGGTAGTATTAAAACGATTGGATGCTCGTAGCACTGCTACGTTCAGTGACGTCAGCCACGACCGCTATGTGTACTACGATAGTGCTACGAAGGAATCGAGGGGCACCGCCGCGGGAGTAGAGCGGCCGATATTGCTTCACTCTCTTGGTTGTGACTTTTTTTTTTTTATTAATTAGTGGGCGGACGAGCAAGCGGTCCCACGTGATGGTAAGTGTTACCGCCGCCCATGGGCACCTGCAACACCAGGGGGTATGCGGGCGCGCCGCCGACCTGACTTGCATCTGTTGGACACGTTCTTCGTTTCTCTTACAAAATAGACTTATCATTTATACTCGTGCATGTTGTTTGATTTCGCTCTGATCCCTTTTTATCACTGGGCAGTACAAGTGCTAATTATTCACTGTCAAGTGTCTGCATTGCTCAATATTTGCTTAGCTCGTGTCTACATAAAAATATTATTGGAATTGCAGGTACATATGTGCATGTATTTCGACGACCGCTAAGTAAAATATAAAAACTTCATAAAATAACTTTCTGTCAACATTATGATTAAAATAATGAATACCCGTAATTTCATTACTTTTTTTTATAGAAAAAAAGGCGGCAGACTAGCATACAGTATACCTGATGATAAGTGGATATTGTCGTCCATAGGCATCCGCGATATTTGCCAACATCAGTCCAGAATGACAAACATTGGCATGCCCCCGGATGCGCTGCAGATTAAAGAATGGATCGGGAGAAAGGGTTGGGAAAATGGGGAGGGATAGGATGGGATCGGAATGGGCTCTGGCATATCTCACTCACTACCGAAATTGGGGAAATACGCTGAAGTAGGAAATGCAGTATATTTCAAGGTAGTCTTCTGTGAGAGAGGGGGTAACGTGGCCAGTCGAATGCGCCCAGCGGCACTCTGGCATGGCCCTACAAAATTTTATAGAATTATCTTTATTTACTTCTATTTCCAGTATAAGCTTTATGCAACTGATACATTTTCATACGCCTGAAGAATTAAAGGCTGAAGGCATGCGCGCTCACTGAAGTGCATGCACTCGCTGAAGCTGAATCATTAAATGTTTTGTAGTACAAGCATACTCGTACTTAATGTAGTGTAACTGAATATTTAATATGTATGTATTCCATGTATGTATGTATTCCATATATTTAATATGTATGTATGTATGTATTCTATGTATTTCCAAGTGGTCGTGTGTTGTGTGCTGATTTTATAGAAACAGTCACTAAGTAAAATATCGAAGCTTATAAATAATTGGTCACTTTAAAAGAGTATTTTAGAAGTACTGAAATGATTTGGTTCATCTTCGAATTTAACCCAAGATTTAGATCAAATTTATTTTTCTGCCAAACATTTCAATTAATTAAGAAATACGCTTCGCAGTTTGTCTAACAATAGTTTTGATATTAACTCCGATCAACTAGTTAATAGAACTTGGTTGAGGCATTTGTTCCAATCGAACCAACTAATTCTTCTAGTATTTTCAACTCCAAATGTTATGTAGTGTGGTGTATGTAGGTAGAAAAAAAGGAATGTGTGGGATTATGTACTTAGTAATTATAAATGAGAGTTCGTATCCAACTTACAACTCAATAAACGGACGAGTAGATATAATATTGTCTCCGTTCGTCCACCATTTAATATCAGCGGATCAGCATATCTTATAGCGCTTGTCTGTGCGCACTGATATAGTTCTATGCAGCTATTAATATTATTTTTTCCGAAACTCAGATGTGTGATCTCCGCAGTAGGTTGGATTCCAAATCCCCTTTAAAGAGCATCGCTAATTAGTTTTCTACTGATACGGAACAAGGAATCGTGAGCTGCTTTATTAATAAGTCATTTAATTAGTATTATTTCAGAGAAAGCCGCGAAGCTGGGCTTACTCTACTAATTAAGTACTGCCTTTCCTTACGAAGCCCCATTTAACCTTTACCTTTATCACTACGTAGTTACAAAGTCCCTGAAAGGGGTCAGTTTATATGTTCGAAATAAACTATTATGCGGATTTTGTTGACGTTTTTACTGTTTTGTTTTTGGCCTAAAGGGTGGAGGGTAGGTATATTTTCTATTAAAATCAATTAGTAGTTGTGAAAAATATAACATGTTTTCTAATACAAAGTAACGAAATAAGTAATATAATCTTATTTAGGGAAAGGGTTTTAAAAAGACGAAGTTATAATAATAAGTTTAAACGGCCTTTTTGACCGTTGACTTTAACGTGCTATATTTCTGGCAACACTGATCACTGGCGGGAAAGTGATATACCGTTTGACAACTGACTTTATTGTAATGGGGGCAAATTGCAAGTTAAAAGTTTTATATTTTCATATCTTTTAACAATTTTAAAGTGGAACTTAATCTAAAACTACTGCAAAAAAGGGCTTCAATACATTCAAGTCTGGTAATTTTGATGCGAATGATGTTCTTTGTTGTGGTCATCCTATTAAGGTAAATGTTGATGTTATCGATGAAAAAATTTAAGCAGATCGGCACACAAGCAGTCATCAAATTGCGGAAGAGCTTAGCATTCACCACTCAACAGTTTTGGATCACTCGCATAAACTTAATTTTCTAAAAAAGCAAGATGTTTGGGTGCCTCATGAAATGACAGAAACTTGGTGAATAGGATTTCCATATGCGAGATGTTGCTAAAAAGAATGAAATCGATTCGTTTCTGAATAGATTGATAACAGGCGATGAGAAGTCCTTTCCAGGCCTTTCCAGGCCTTTGCAGTCCCACCATACACATAACATGACTTTGATCAGAGTCAGGTCTAGCTATTTGTGATGGTTTACCTCGCTTGGGCCAAGGCCGTTTATAAAAAGGAATTATATATGAGTGAAAAGTAAATTATTTATATTTTACCAGAAAATACGCGAGTTTAAATACATGAGTTTGTTGATAGGTAAATATTTCATTTAGTTTTTTGAATGTCGAACTTAATTAAAGGTAAATTACAAAATATGAAGGAACTAATAAGATTCTACAAAATTATATTTAAATGTTATAAGGTTTTAGAAAAAGAAATATGATTTTATACAACAAATAAATATATTTCCATTAAGTTCCATGTATAAATTTTTAAATTACATTTTAAATAACATTTATGACAACAATATTTCAATAAGTTATTTTACAATATCTTGGAAGTTGAAAACTTGAAATCACAATGTTTCTATATAATTATATAATTTTAAATTACCTTTTATTTCTATATAATCAAATACATTAATAATGTATACGGTATACAATAATTTTGGGTATAATTTTAATGTAGGTAGTTACTTTTAACTATAATAATTCTTTGTCTAATTCATTTACATACAGATGGTCGGTGCGGCGAGAGTTTACAATATTTTATAACTATAACTTAAAGTCATTACAGGTACTCACAAGGAAAATTCACTTCGCTCACATGTAGGGTACATTCACTATTACTAAACAAACATCGAATAATGGTCCACGTGAAATTTTAACTTACAATGAAGCATTAAATTTACAACACCATAAAATACACAATAAAATCAATATATATTTATTAATCAAAATACCAAAAAAAACGGACTAAAATCTGGAACTAGATGAGAATTGTAATTAAATGTAGATAAAAAGAAATATAATTTTTGGAACTTCGTTATATTATTTGGAAGGCAGGTAATGAGAAGGAAATGAAATAGTAATTTATCAGAGACTTTAATAAAGATTTAAAACCCTTAAAAAAACAAATGGGAATAAAAATGAGATAAATGATGTTTTTTTCATGATTGTGTGTGGGCATTAAAAGAAATAAAAAATAAGACTACTAAAATTATAAACTTTTAAAGTAATTTAAAAGAATTTTAAAGTAATTTTAAAGAATGTAATTATCAATTCCCATCTCGTACCTATCATACTGACTGTGCTAGTGCAACAGTATGTATGGTATATACCTATATATTTCCAACTGGAAATATATACCTTATATTTCCAAACTATTATGTAAATTTACATAAGTTTCCAAATCAAAGTTATTTGCGAGATTTTATATAAGCAACACGTCTAAACTTGGAAACTTGTGGAAATATTTAGATGTTTCTCCAACGGAATTCTATATACGAGTATATAGTAATAAATAAAAATAACGACTGTAATTTTACAAATATTTTGGTTATGCCCTTTTGCCACTGGTTTGCAACTCAACTATTAAAAATTGCACTATCAAAATTTTAGATCATAGAAGGTTAGGGTATGAATTTGTACATTAAAAGTATGTCGAATACAAATATATAGCTATATTAAAGGGTAAGATTGAACGGTTGTGCGTTACAATTCGTTTTGCAATATACAATCTATACCTATAAATTAAAATGTAAACGTTCGTTTGTTCAAAATCTTAAATCTCTGAAAGTTCTTCACCGATTGCTTTGAAATTTTGACACAACGTTGCATTCGAATACGCGCGTGTTTTTATATACCTATCATAGGGTAAAAACAGGGTAAGCGCCATCTGTTGGGCAGCCACAGCAACGCGTGGCCGGGCACAGCTAGTATGATAATAAATTAATACAATTTTTTCTATTTTTCCACGAAGTTCCGAAGATGTATTTAAGACGAAGAATATTTTCTTAAATATTGACAAAAATTATGCACGTATAATTGTATTGATTGGTACTAATAAACAAAAACTGAGCCAAATAATGCGAATCAACACCATTCGTAAATCAGCCACTGCGCTGCCTTGTGTAGTTTAATAAATCAAGAATTTTAGTCAGAAAAGTCTTCTTGAGATCAGATTTATATTTTTTTAAATTAAAAACAAAAACTATCAAGTTGGTCTTGCACTTGTGTATATATAGATATATTTATCTTAATTCAAACATCATTAATAATTAGAATTCTTTTTAAGTGACATATCATTTCATCTATTAATATTATTCCAATTTCACGAAATCATACATTTTTGACACTGAATTACTTAATTAATATAGCTCTATGCTAAAGGTTTTATCTAGGCAAGTCACCAGAATTTTAAATTCGATAAAGTGCCATTATATTCATAATTTTCTATAAAATTCTAAATTACTTAATAAATCTGTACCTATAATATTAGACAACATAAGGTAACGAAACTTATATGAAATATATAAATATTTGCATAGTAATTCAAAAGTAAAACTTAAAAATCTAGGTATATATTGGAAGGATAACAACAAACATTCATTATTTTTTACTTTTAGGTACCTATATATAGAATAAATATAATTATTTCGTATATATATATAAATAATATTAAAAAAATCTTATTTAATAAACAAGGACTACAAGCCCGTACATAAAAATATTTTATCGCTATTTGCGAAAATTTTAAAACCTATTTTTATCAAATATTGGCACATATCCATTATAAAATCAACATCAAGACAACATAAAAATCGCCTCCAAATTAATATTTTTTTAGCGAATACAAGCTAAAATTTTATAAGCATACTATAATTACAAAAAACAAACGATGAAAAATAACAATATTGGAATAAGTCTACCAACATTTAACACCAACACTTGCAGACATCAAAACATTTTCAATAAATATAAGGTATATTCGATATATAAACATAATTTAATACATTTACATTCGTACTCTATTTGTTTATACGGATTTTTCAATATTACTAAAGGAAACAGAAGACCTTCGAGATTTGAACCCTTGTCGAATTAATTTAAAAATCTTAAGCCAGAATAATCCATAACACATTTTAGCTAATTGTTTACAAGAAATAACACAATGAAATCAGTACTAAACGGTTGCATTGGAAAAAAATCAAGATGGCCACTTTAAAACTTGATTGTTTCAAGCAAGACTTATAACTGAACATCTTGCAATTTTTTCAAAGGCATCTGTGACTACCTTCCCTACACTAACTGATGCGACGTATACGAGCTGACCACGTTACCCACAAGCACGCTCCTCTGAATAGAATATTAAACAGTAATAATTAGCTAAACGATGACCCTGTGTCAGTCATGGACTGCTACCGAGGCGCGGCGGCTCTCGGGATCAATTTCTATCTAAAAGATTTAGAATCTACGCTCTACGCACGTAGTGGACCTAGGCGCGGCCTACTTTAATTTACCGACTATTAGACGGTGCTATACTAAACGAAGTTTACAAATTTTATTTAAGTATATGATTTTTAGAAATTTGGCAGTACATTTCGGTGAACAGGCGAAGACTAAGGTTTCATTACTAAATTACGAGAATGACGTCGCCGGAGTCCGCTAAACTATACCTACACAGGACCCCTGAACAGTTCGGCGACAATACGCGTGTCTGGTTCATCGAAGGAGTTTGAGAGACGCGTTTACTGAGAAAACTCGTTACTCCGCTAGTCGCTTGGCTAACACGAGCATCGAAAAGTTAATGGAAGGAGGCTCAAGATACTGACGAATACGGTGAAGCAGAGGTGAAAGAGAGGTAAACTTCCATGTCAGTTATGATTTTATAAAAATTTTACAATAGCCCGAACATCTACACAGTTCACCGAGGAGACAATGCGAAGGGTGGAGGCAGCGTGCGGCGAGTGGGAGAAAGGCACGACGTGGGGGAGCACAACGGCGGCTGCGGCGCGGCAAGGTGGCCGGCGCCGCCGCGCGCCATCAGAGTGGGTTGCATCGCGCCGTGCGACGCGGCTCACTTCGCGGTCGGCGTCGCACTGACCGCACACTCGGCATGCTGCCTCCATCGCTCTCTCCCCCTCCACACAACCGCTCCGGTTCAATTGGTTCCAGCTTGTGCATAGACGGTCTACTGGACAGCTTCGCGCTATCTGGTCTCGATGGTCTCTCACTATCCAAGTCGTCAAAATGTTGTGAGAGTTTTGAACTATCTGGTAGATCGGATAAATCATCCAGCTCAATGCGTCCGTGTTTCAATGCTAGCACGTACTCTGATCGTTCTATCACGCTGTTCTGTTCCTCTTCTACAACGGTCGTGTCCGCAATTGTCGAGTCTGCCGCAGCAGAATCCGCACGTAACGAATCACTTTGTGCTGTCACATACTTCCGCGTGTCGGCCGATGAGGGGGAAGTATCTGGCGCACGTTTCTCAGGAGTTGTAAAAACTGAGTCTGACGCCCAACTCCGCGATTCTGAGTTCTGTCGCAGTGTTTCTTCAGCGCTACGCTGTGATGGGCGGCGACTGGCGTACGGACTCTCATCGTCGATTGCGCGGAAATCTAGAGCGCTCAAATCAATATGTCCTCCGAGACGCCAGGAGTTATCCCGTCGAAATGAAGGTCGATGTGAGGTAAAAGCAGCGTCGTATAGGTCGCAAATACTCGTGCGGTCTGAATGAGGTTCTTCATAAAGTGTTAGATTGCGCGTTTCCGTCGCGTCGGAAGGTGTCTCGTCCCGAATTGTTACGGATGGAGCTTCACTTCTTTCGGAGATATCGAACGTGAATCGCGCTTCAAATCTATCTGGACTGAGAAGAGGTGCGGAACGAGAGCAATCGTCGGCAAGTTGTGGGTCTTCATGAAGCGGATGTGGAGAGGTTTCGTCCGAATCAGTGGAACGGTCGGAACGTGGTGCGCGGCATATATGGCGACGAGTTAAGGCAGGTTGTGAGCCGCAAGGCGGTCGGCGGCAACACGGGCGTTCGTGCCTCACGTCTGACCCGCTGCTTCCTGTTGACTTTGAATGTGGAGGTCGTCGGCGTCGATTATCCTCACGACCGTACAACGACGTGAAATCTTCCGAGCAGAATTTTTCAAAAAGTTCTTGCGAGTTGAGACGCGTCGAGCCCGTCGCATTGTAAAAGGCTTCTGTAGGCGAACGATCAGTACGGTCATACAACGCACTGGAACTGGCGCGTTTTGATTTGTCCATGAGGCCAAACTTATAAATCTTGGGAAGGCGGCGCTCAAAAACTCCTTGTGAGTGTGCGCGCGACGGGCCGCGGACGGCGGGTGAACCATCACGGCGATCGACGAGTGCACGATCAGAAGACACGCCTCGCAGCGGGCGTAGCTCTGAGGGCGGGGGGTCTGTTGGTGGCGGAGAGGCGGCGAGCTCCAGTTCATAATCCTCGTCGGGTGTCTCAGCGGAGGGCCCCGAATGTTCGAGCGAGCTGCGAACGCACTCACACTCGTGGTCATGCTCGGGTTCGTGTTCATCGCTGGCGTCGCCCTCATCAAAAGAGGGAGCGCGGGGTCCGCGGCCAAAGGCACGCCGGCGCTCCTCGGCGGCAGCTTCGTCATCCTCGAGACGAATGGAGCGGCGCAAAGGGGGCCGATCGCGACGTGGGCGGCGGGGTGCCTCGAGCGTGAAAGCATGCGGTAGAGGTGGGCGTGTCGCGTTAGGCAGCAGACGGTCGAGTGACAGGCCGCGGCGAGGACGCGTGGGCCGCTTGGTCTCGCGCGGTGGCGCCGACGGGCTGTGCTCCTCTGGCGTGGTAGGCAGCGCCGCGCCGCGACCAAACTCGATGAACCAGAGCTCGTCCTTGAGTTCGCACTCTCACTTCTTTTCGTTCATATCCTTGTTCAAATAGTGCAGCACGTAGTGAAGTACAAGATCGTAGCAGTACTTGTATTCAGTCTGTGGAGGAACGCTCATTATTGCCTTATCTGATTGCTTCAAAATTACACAGTATTAAATATTTATATCTAACATCTAACACTTGTGCAATAAGAGTAAAAGAAAGGTCAAAATCTATCATTATGATCCGAAATTGCCATTTACGCTTAAAAAGATTACTTCGTCATGTTCTCACCATATTTTCAACGAGCTGCGGCCGGTGCCGACGCACAGTTTTCACTGCCTGGAACACATCCACTTCTCCGTGCTGAATCACCTGCTCGATGCACGCATTTGCTGCGCAGTAGACGCCTGCGCGACTCCGACCATCCCTGTTGTCCCAAAGAACCATATATTATTTCTTTGTCTACAGTCAACAGCTAACATAATTCATCAAATACTTAGCAATTTGACCCAGGTTATGGTTTTGGAACAATAATTTAGGTGAAGTCATATCCATTTCCAGAATCCTACGTTATTCCTACTAGTGTCCATTTAGAACCTACGACAGCGTGACCTAGGTCTTGTTTGGAACATCACTTGTTTTGAAATATCACTTGTCTGTCAACCTACCTCTTAATATCTGTTCTGGGCGGGATAAGAGATGGTATAAAAATGAACGAGTGATGAATTCTAAAATGTAGGTACCTACTTGAATAAAAAAGGATCTTCAAGTCGCCGTACCATTTACAAATATGATTTCGTATAAGCGTAAATCAACATAATATTCTTTATAATTAGGTTTTAAGGTTCTTAAAATTTATAACATTTCGAGATTTTCGCGTTTTTTACACATACATATTTATCTATTTAATATTCTAAATCGGGTCTGAACGCGTATAATAAAGGTATTTGTTTACCTTTTATTCGTACTCGACGTTTCGGTGCGGATTACACCAGCCGTGGTCACGAGTTGACTGAATACGCGGATAGTGCAGGATGGGAGCTGCGAACAATTTTATCAACTGCCCACATTTGATATTCACATTCGGAAAGGCTACGACACACTACACTAGCAATGACCGCAGACTTGTGTTTTAGTATGCAAAGAAACAGCCACTGATTGTAATTGTCGAGAGTGTTGATGTCGAGGAGGTATGTAGGCATCGGTGTGCGTTGTTTTTCTATACACAGTGTAGGATAAGAAACCATATTTCTAACCATTATTTTAATGTCTAGCAACGCTAAAACTCTGTCTTTCTCCATTTAATATGTGAATCTAATTTTTTGATGAATGGAATTCAGCTGTTGAATATATTTTTCTACTCCTGTCTACTTCCTTTGACAATACTGAAGATGTCGTCAATATGTATATCTTTTCCAAATTCGTATAGTGTTTAGTCTAAGGCTGAGAGCCTTTTCTACAAAATGTTTCATCCAGATATTGGCAATAATTGGTCTACCAACGGGACTAGTGGCTATCTACCATAGTGATCCCATAGTGACTATCTGGAGATAATACTGACCTTGGCATAGGAAGTAATCGCCTCCCTGACAGTGTTCAAGCAGAGTAATGTAATCTGTAGTAGGTTAATATAGACCAGCTTATCCTTTATGATGTCTAGATATTATTTAAGAGCAACATTAGTGAAAAGTGACTCGACGTCAAAGCTCACCATGAATTCATTCGGTTCCAACTTTAATTCGTCTAATTTTTTTTTTTAAATGGCGAGTATTCTTCACAAAAGACGATGTCAAACTTACCAGTGTTTACAATACTGCTCCAATGTGTGTTTGGCCAGGTCATATGTGGGTGAACCAATCTGACTTACAATTGGGCGCAAGGGAACATTGGGCTTGTGAGTTTTTGGAAAGCTGATGAAACTGCTCGTAACTCTCGGCGTGGACAACTCGCCTCTTCAGTCATCTCGTGAGCATGGTTGGTACAACTCAACCGAAACATCGAGTGAAATAAATAAGGTAAACATTCGCGTTGAGACCCGTTTATATAGATAAATATTAAGGTTTAATCAATCTGTAGGTATTGTTTTCATTTCACAAACTGTCGAAACCAGATGAGTTTATTATGCCACTATGTATAAGTCACTGAATATGAAAGTCAGTTAAATAAAGGGTAATGAGAATGAGTCCCAAAACAGTGCAACACCTGAATAATAATGTACGAGTAGTAACATTATCTCTCCGTAATTTGTTAGGGTATGTTTCCGTTGTATTCTCTCATTCGGTCCGAGCCTATCTGAGGTTTAAATCGTTGCTGAACTCACATGAAACACACTTATGACAATTCAGCATAATTGGAATTGTTATCAATGTTGGAATTGAACCAGAGCGATGTTTCAGTACATTCATACTTAAAAAGGCTACGAATAGGACTTGACATTACCAGATATATTATGTTATTACTTGATTCTATTTGTATTTGAATTTCTATTTCTAGAATATTCTATAATATTCTATAATTTCTATAATATTCTATTCTAATAATCTATTTCTATTTGAAATTGTATTTTAATACATAATCTTGGAGAATAATTGCTAGTTACAGATTATAAAATGAAGAAAAAATACCGTCAATAATACATCTTTGATTTAAATGTTCCATTGTCTTATGACTGATTTTCTTTTTTGGTTAAAAACAAGGCAAAGTGACGACACAGTAATAATAATGTTTACGTAGTTTCAACACATTCTGCAAGATTCTGGCAATGGCATTATTTGCAATGTCCATTTCTCAAAGCCGTTTGATTGATAGCCAAGAGGTGCCTCGAAAATCATGGTAATGAGTTCTTCATACCCGTTTTTATATTGTAAAATATTCCCAAATGCTACAAAGATATTGTTCAAGGAAAAATAAAACTCACATATCTACTTTTAAAAATATTATGTATGTATTACAGTTTCTTCCTATTGTTTACTAATTTCTTTTTCTCCGTAATATTGCTACAATATTTTTGACATGTCCGTAATCATCCTTAAAAATAAAATAAAATAAATGAAAAAGTGTAAAGTGCATGTAAAAGTGCAGGTTTATTGAATCGAGTCCGAGCAGGTTTTCTATTTGCACTCGATCGACGTTTCGATTAGATTGCTTATTCATGTTGAACGCGTCGGCTGATGAAGAATTTTAGGTGAATAGTTTTCATCTATCACCTATAATTTTTTTGTCTTTTCATATATGGTATAGGTGCAATTAACATATTCTACCAGTCTCAAGTTTTCTTCGTAATTAACAATTTACAAAATCTAAAACTAAGGTATCCTGTCAATGTCCAGCAGTTTCGTGGAAGTAAGACAGCAATCGCGCAGTAAAGTGATAATAGTTAACTTTACTGACAACCGAAGAGGACTCATTGGAAGAACGCGAAAAACGCAGTCCTATGCTTTTATTTGTTTATCACAAACATTACGCATAAAACCACTTTGAAGTTTAATAAACTATCACTGTTAAACCACAAAACGTAGAATACACAATTTTTCTGTTAATCAAACAACTCAACTTCACTTCTCGAATTTCCGCCAAAATGTCCCACCTATCAGAATATGAAAAGAGCTCATGAATATAATTGAAATTTCAACAATCAAATATTCCAAATTAAATCAAACTTTATTTGTCAATATTTAGTTAAAAGTTACTCGTCATCGAAGTACGACATATTCTGCATATACGCCTATTGTTGCGATGTTCCACGACAAGGGATTTCAGCGTCGACGGTTCACTAAACGGCTAAAATCAATTCCCTAAAATCAAAACGACAGTGCACTTATAGTTCTCCGGATTAGTAGGTCTGTACGGACGGCGATACCTATTTGTCACCATGTGGATTGTATCTTCCTATATACCCCTTTTCCTATAAAAATATTTACTTACGGCGAGACGACACACACAGGTCCGTAGTCGGTGCGCTGCCGCCATCGCTCAACCATGTTCATGAGCTCGACCAGCGAGTTGGTAGAGGTGGGCACCTTGTGGCCCATCGGCCAGCATGTTAGTTGGAACAGCTGCACTGTCTTCGGGGGAGCCTTCACGCCGGCCATCAGCTCCGTCAGGGACACGATCTGTTAGAAATAAAAAAAACACATTCTAAATCACTATGTTTCTTGGTTACGGAAACATATGAAGATAGACGAATACAAACCAGATACCGAATATAAGCTGCCAACAGACATTTGCACATAAATACATGTTTATCCGGCACAGGCAGGCAGGCAGGCAGGAGCACTGTCTCTTGTAGAGAATGTTGATTAAATGATCAGATAAAATAAACTGTTGTGAAGAAAGATTTAGAGGCATCACACTCTATTTTTCAGTGGCCGATAGCTTCATCAGTTTAGTCTTTAGCACGGGATTACCTATTTTTGTATTCATTTTTGCAACGAAAAGTTGTTGACGGTTATAAATATTAGGAGATCCAAGGAAATTCATCAAGTATCAAAAAAGCAAGACGATAAAGCTGCTTGTTGATGAGAATGACACAAATTTTCTCCTTTTTACAGATTTTAATAATGTTAATTAAAAATACAAAGGGACAAATGCAATTGTTGTGAGTGGAATTTTAGAGCAATTCTAATAAGTGGTAAATCTAATAATATAATAATGGGAAACTGTATGTTCCACCGCCTGTACAATGGGGAATGCTCTGAAGAACTGTTCAATATAATTCCCACCTCGGGTTTCTACAACCGCACCTCCCGTCACAGAAGTGCGGTCCATCCGCATTTCCTCGATACGGAGGTGTCGCGTACTTTTCGGTCCAAAAACCATTTTATACCGCGAACCCGTAGGCTGTGGAATGGAACTACCTCAAGAGGTCTTTCCATTAAGCTACAATATGGGGTTCTTCAAGAAAGCTGTGAATAGAATTTTGCAAGGTCGGCAGCGCACCCGTATACCTGGTGTTTCAGGCGTCCATGGGCTGCGGTATCACTTACCATGACGTAGAACCGCTTGCTCGTCCGCCTACTTCACTATAAAAAAAAATAACGTAAAACACATTTCCAATTACCTTCTTGTTGATCCTAAATATCCAAGTTTTGATGTTAGTGTAGTGGTTGTGAGAGACGTGGTCTATCGTGAATACCGGTCCGTACTTCTTTGAGTGTCGTCCTTCGGGCCAGTAGGGAGGGTATTGTTGCTGCAAGGAAAATATTCATTATAACATTCATTCTTAGGTTTTTAATCGCCAAATAGGTGTCTAATTGTGAGTTGCATTCACATTTCAGAATTATTTTATACTGATTTCAATTGCATTGGTTTTATTGTATTAATAAAATAGATTCCATTATAGATATTCAAAAAGAAGATACGATATTTAAATTGTTTATTTATTTATCTGGTTCACTAAGAAAGTACACACAAACCTTAACTGACTACACCAGATAAGGTCCGGTACGTACTTACTTCACTTATAGGTGGTATCATTAATAAAATTATACTTATGGACACATGAATTCCGTCGCCGTCACCAGCCAAGCGTTGGCGAGTCCACTCTTTTAGAAGTGGTGTAGTTCCTCAGGACTGTGGTAGTCGCTTTGTTATTATCCCTTAGTCGCTTTTTACGATATCCACGGAAAGAGATGAGGTGGAGCTATTTTACAGCCGACACCACGCGGCGCACATATGAATTACAAAAAAGAAATGACAAGCCAATTCAAGCTTTTTAACAAAAAATAAAAATCGATATTTTAATCATGTAACTAATAATACTTACCGAGTTTTTGGGCGGCACACATAAAACCACCACTGCTGCACATTCGTAGTCGTATACGAGAGACCAGAACTCTCCCTGAGTCCGCATTAACGGCCACTCCGTCACTATATACTCGCGCGGTTTTGTGTAACCCTGCAAATGTCATTTTGTATTAAAATTAAAATCATTGACAGTAGCTTAATTAAATTCCTATTCTTTGTAATTTTTACCTACAAAGTCGCAGAGTTGGGTAAATAAAAAGTAATTGTTTTTATTACTAACTAGCGGTGCCAGCGACTTCCTTCGCGTGAACTTTAGTGATTCCCGTGGGAACTCTGTAGCGGATGGGGGATAAAATGAAAATGTTGACCCAAGTCATACGCTATAACTATGCCAAGTTTCATTAAATTCTGTCCAGTGATTTTTGAGTGACAGACAGGCAGACAAAAATTATAAAAATGCCTGTTTTGGGTTCTGTCGTTCGTAGAGTACATTGCAATGATTTCTTTCAAAAATATTTCATGTACAGACACGGCTCTGTTACGATTTTATTATATGTATAGATTATAATTAATTAACGGTAGTAATAATGTTCAAATTCTGAATAAAAAGTGTAACTAACAATTCCATTTCATCAGTCATCAGAAAGAAAAATAATGGCAGACCGTGAGTGGTGACGAGCTTTAGCAGAGGTCTATATCCAATCAACAATTACAATTAGTTAATTAAGTGATTAATTATTAAGTTAACTGTAACTGTTACTTACACATATATTCAGAATTTAGTCGTTAAGTATTAATTTTTAAACAATTACATTTTACCCAACTTTGTCTATTCGTTAGTTTTAAACGGTTATATTTAAACGGGCAGCAAAAAATACTAAATGGGTAGCCAAAAATACTAATTGGCCAGCAATAAAATAATAAATGGACCGGAAAAAAATACTAACTGAGCAGCAATAAAATACAAAATGGGCAGGAAAAAATACTAACTGGGCATCAAATCATGACTAACAAAACGACTTATTTTTAAATAACTGCAGTAAATAATTATAAATTACTAAGAATGTCACGACCGACTCGACGGAGTCCCCTGTTTCTTTGTTGTCACCAGCGAACCTAAATCTAATCCACCTTACGAAACAAACAGTAGGTATTTATATAAAATGATTTAAATAGCTGTCAGTGCTCTACCTGTGATTACCGTACCATAACAATTATTAATTTCATTTTATAGGTAACACCATATTAAACATCAAATATCCTTTCTTGGCAATGTTTCGCCTAAACCATGTGCGAGTATAAAACGGGTATATTGAGATTTTATCGCCCAAGTATATGATTCACGCATTATATTAAATTAGACTATAAATCATTATACTTTGTAGCTTTGAAGACGTAAAACTCAAACGTTAAAAGACATGTATCTAAAACACTAGCGACCCGCCCTCGCTTCGTTTTGGTTTATTTGTTTTTTTTTCTTTCCAATTTTTTTTCAAAATTTCGAAATAAAATATAGCCTATATTAGACACAGATAATGTAGCTTACTATTTGTGAAAGAATTTTTGAAATCGGGTCAGTAGTTTCAGAGATTACCCCCATCATAGCCACAAACTTACGTTTTTTACCTCTTTATATATTAGTATAGATATAGACTAGTATAGATATAGATTTTACCGCTACGTACCATAAAATAAGGCTTAACATATGAAATGAATAAAAAAATACTATTCTAATACACTATTGATTAATATTTGTTTTGATTTAATTTTGACTATATCATATCAGGTCTTGATAAATTAACAGTTTATTTAAATAAGTCCTCTTAGGATCACTTGGAATTGACAACAAATATTTTGTGGATATTTTGAAAAAATATATCTATGAATCGCACAGATTTTTAGTTACCTATGTCTACGACAAATCAATCTTACGACGCGATGCGCTAGGTTAAAATAACTTGTTAAAGTTAAATACTTTGAAACAAATACATTCATGTGGGATGACGAATGCGTAATACGGAGTATAAGGATGTGAGAGTGAGAGGGAAGTATGGGAAAGGGAAGTAGGTGTGAGAAAGAAAGATGGAGTAAAAGGCAAGATGGCGTGAGACAAAAGATTGAACGAAGTTAAAAGACGTTAAAAGTTGTAATTTTTAAAGTGGAATCATAGTAAAGATTTGCCGGACAAACGAGTTTAATTACCTCTCACATTCATTTCATTATTCTGAACCGATAATTATTATATTAAAAATTGCTATTTTATGGAGACCCGAAAATATCACCAAGATTCTTAAACTTTAGAAATCTGATAGTACAAAAATTGTCAAATCGTCATAAGTATGGAAGGAGTTTAAACGATCATATAGGCTACACTGCAACGGTTACGACGATTGATACGGTTTCTGCACTGCTCCTGGCCTCTCCAAAGGCTCGCGATACTCGGTCTTTTACTCTTTTCATCCATTCAGCTAGCTCACTTCAACGACATCCAGCGACATTCTTCGAGTCGTCAGTTTACATGATGTGCCACAAGAGGGCTTGACGAACTGCGCTTTCCAGTACGTAGTCTCTATTCAAGGACTCCTCTATTTTTTATTATTTTACAACAGTTATCAGTTTCGCTTAAAGAATTAGCAAGCCGAATTTCCAATGGGCCGGTCGTATCTATCGCAGGATACTCTCATAACAAATTGTTTGTAAGCATTAATAAATAGTACTTACATCTACGAACACAGCGTTGATGTAGTCAGTAAAATTGTTCCCTTGGAAGGACGTCAAGTATGGACGAAAGTTGTCAGCTGCAAAATTGTAGAATGTTTTTAATATTGATACTTTTAAAGGTTAAAATACAATTATTTTTTTGTAGCGAACAAACAGTCTTTCCCTTGCAATCATAATGAAGAATTCAATGCGACGTGGTATAACTTAAGCGTGTTCCAGATTTTCAAGTACGATATTTTCTTTACTCCCTAGTTTGTAAAATCGAAAAATTTGTACTTAAGTAGAAATTAATTGATAGGGACAGGTTTCAAATCTACGATAGTCCTTATATAAAAAGAGATACGATCATACAAATACATTTTGTTTCCTTGTTGAATTATTGATATTGGATAACCAACTCGTATATTTCGTGTTTAATTTCTAGTTACATCTAAAGATGTAAAGGTTTGCGACGAGATTTGATAAAATTCATATTTTATAATATATCAATATTATAAAATATGAATTTTATATTCTAATAAATAAATGAATTTTAAATAAATATTCTTAATAATAGTAGATAATAATTAAATCAATATTTCAGTATTATCATTATCATTTTCTTATTTTCTTCTCAAACTGCCCTGGCCAGGACAAAAGCCCAAAATATATTTATACTTTTTGGGCAGTTTTCCCGGCCAGTCCTGTTTCAAACAACAGTTTATGTCAGAAAATATGACTACACAAATTGATCTGGTCGGCGGGAAGTCGCCAAGCGGCCACGCGGGACTATTGTGACGGTGTTCCCAGTATATTCCAGCATCCCGTGGTGAATATCATATTTTACATATTCCAGATATTTTTGTAAAACAGCGATTTTTTTTGGGCGGGATGATATATTTAAAATAAATAGGTTGTCGCGAACTCGATGTGCTTTCGACATGTCTGTTTACCTATAATATATCATCAACGAAAATGCTACGTTTGCCATGTCTAAAAAAGTGGACAGCAATGAAATATTAGCGTACTCTGCTGTATTTCTAATTAAAGTTATTTGTTTTCGAAGGCGGTTACATTGGTAGTAGGTATTTTCTATTTCTACTCTATTCTGTGAAGTGAACCTTTAATACTTATTGCTGTATACAATAACTTGTTGTATAGTTTCAGGGGGGAAGGGCACGCTGCAATCCAACAGCTGCTGGGCGCGCTGGACTGGCCACGTTACCCTTCTCGCACAGAAGACTACCTTGAAATGTACTACATTTCCCACTTTATCTTATTTCCCTAATGTACGTACATGTTTCGGTAGTGAGTGAGATGTGCCAGAGCCCATTCCCATTCTATTCCTCCCCATTTTCCCAACCCTTTCTCCAAATCCATTCCTATATCTCCAAAGGTAGGCAGCGCATCCGGGGGCGTGCCATCGTTTGTCATTCTGGACTGACGTTTGACATGTATCGCGGATGTCTATGAGACGACTGCCGCAATCACCCATTAAAAAAAACTTATTGTATGTTTCAGCAACATTGACAACAAAATCAACATAATTTAACTTACGAGGAACAACCAAGACATCTCTATTCTTCTCTCGATTGTCACCTCTGTGACCACCGGCACAGTCTCCTATGGTGAAGCGCGGCGTCTGTTTGCAGATTTGCTGGTATTCTCTTTGGTATTCGTTGAGTTTGCTCACTGGATCCCTTTGGGATTTTTGCTTCAGTCTTTGCGAGAGTTCCGATACTGGAAACCAGGAGATGCCGCAAACGACGTGTTCCTCTAACGTGTCGTAGATAAACTTGTATTGTTCCTGCGGAAGAACACTTATTAAATAATTATAGTTTGTTTCCGCGGCTTCATTTGCGTGATTTACATGTACAGTAAGTAGTCTATGTGTTAATGTGGATTACAATGTGTCTATTTACTAAGTTGTAACGAAATCGCTTCAGTGGTTTCGACTTGATTGAGTAACAAACATCCAAACATTCGCATTTATAATACCTATTATTAAATATTAAAGAAATATCCCACTAATATTAATTATAGAATACCTATTCTATAACTAATATTAGTGGGATATACAAGTGTACAAATGATTAATATACTAGTGATTAATATACAAGTGTTCAATAAGTAATGAGGATGACCATATTACAGTAAAGTTACTTGTAATATAATTTTATTTTTCTATCACCCTTCAGTACCTTCTCGTATATTATTCTCATTACTTTTTGAATATCCCTCGTGAACTAGTGTGTGAAATTGAGTATTAGCCGACCAATCAAGTGTCCAAACAAATACAAACTCCTTTGCAGTTCATTATTAACAAATTCAATAGATAGCACCAACTGCAAATAAACGTTGTAGAACATTCTTGTTTTTTCAGTTGGAGCAACGAATATGAACCTTAAAATAACGCAAATAATATTCGCAATTAATGTAACGTAAACGCAAAGAACTGCAGACATCTGCAGTGGAGACTGCTGTTGTGACCACGTAGGGATTTCGGGCCATTGTCCACCAACACGGGCTCATAGCGGATCGGTAGACGTTTTTAATTTTCGGATTCACTAAAGTAAATATGTACTGTTACTGACACGAAGCAAGTGACTTCATGTAAGTACTTTTTTTTTCTTTTCATATATGCAACGGAACAATGTGCACATTTTGCCAGTGTCAAATTTCTTTCTAATAAACAATTTTTAAAGTCTAAAACGTAACCTGTCAATAGCCAATCTTGTCGAACTGAGTCAAGAGTTGCTCAGTAAAGCGATAGTAGGTTTATTGAGGACAGAAGAGGACTCCTTAGAAGCACAAGAAAAACGCAGTCCCACGCTTTTATTTGATTATCACAAACACCACGCACATAAAACACTTTGAAGTTTAATAATCTATCACTGTTAAACCACAAAACGTCTAACACTTCACTTCTGGAGTTCCTGCTAAAACGTCCTTTCATGTGAAAAGCCGATACGACAAACAGATATATATACAAACTGACTATTACAAAGTAATCAATAACGATAACACAAAGTTCAAAATATATGTATATTATATCAGAGAAGGTATTAAAATCATGTCCAATTGTTACGCCTTCAGACTTTGAGAACAATTATTTTATAGTTTACTCAATATAGAGGTATAATCTGATGTACATTAGCATTTTATGTCTCAGCATTATTAGTACGTACCTATTAATAGTCATTTTAAATATTATATACTCCAGACACATTCATTATTCTAAATGAGTTTCAATTGTAAATGAGGACCCCAGAGGTCAAGGGGTCTAAGTGACATTTTCGAAAGAATTGAGTTAGATGCAGTAACAGACTGTTAAAATACTATTCTTTTTAGTGGTGAGGAGATCCAAGTGATTTCCCTGACAGGTGCTGCTACCTAGTGTGTTGCCCCTTCACCACTAGTAATGCATGCTAACACTGCTCCACAGGTAACACGTGGCACAGGTGAAAATGTAACGTAAAATACGTAACGTGTTACGTAAAATATAACACAGGTGATTTTAATAATCTATTGTTAGTACTAATTAGAAGCAAATGGCCAAAGTGTTGGCCTAAAATGGTCAAAACAAAAAAAAATAACTTTCCCTCTTACAAAATTTTGTTGACTTTGGGTTCAATTATCTCAAAACATAAATTTTGTCACTTAGACCCCTTTACCTCTGGGGTCCTCAAATCTTGTCATTCCCGCTACGACATTTAACTTAGGAAACTAAACTCCTCCAACAGAAGTATTAGTTAAGCATTTTGAACAACGATGAAACTTATTGAAGAAACGAACTACCGTTTCCATTCTACGTCACGACTAAGTACGTATCCACGTACCTACTTATATATTATTAGTACTTGACAAATTATGGGAAAGGATCATCTTCTTGTCATTTCCTTATTCATTATTACTATTGTAATAGGAAATTCAACGCACATTGTTATTGAGTGCTCTACAACTCACTTCATTCTCTATAAGGCCCTTTCTTGATTGTCTGAGTTTCTTCAAGTACCCGAAAACATCGAAGCAGTCTTCTTCTTCCGCCAACTCCAAGTTGGCGTCCACCGCTAAGTACACACCGGATCGACCGCCGCCGTCGCTGAAACAATATGTTTTTAATAATATTTTTTGTTTATTTATTCACAGAATACAAAAGACTAAATTATGACTTAATATTTGCCATAATAATACTTAACTTTCGCTATGAATCGTGATAAATAAATACAATTTTATGGTATCAAGAAATTTATGTTCACGTACCGTTTGTAAATGTTAAGTAAATAAAAATGTATTTATTTATTCAATGTAAAGAATTATATGTTAGGTGTTTTAGTTTTCTACTTTAAGTCGTTTAATAGATGCTTGTGCACGTGCACAATGAAAAATAACTGAAATCTACAGAACTAATGGTAATTTTCTCCCCTTTTCTCTATATTTATATTATACTAGCTGTGTCCACGATTTCGTACCGTGTGTAGAATTTTAATTTGATTTATAAAGCTATGTATACAGCATCTTTTCTTCCCGTCAGCCGATTTCGATGAAACAAGGCCTATTCGAAGCGCCAAGCTAAGCTTAATTTAATTAACCTGTGGAAACCCCATGAAAATCCGTTCCGTAGTTTTGGAGATTAGCGTGTTCGAACAGACAGACAGACAAAAATTTTCAAAATCATCTTTTTGTATTCTGATACTCTTCCTTTATCGCCCCCAATCGCGTTTTGGTAAATATATTCAATGTACAGACACGCTGATTCTACAGTTTTATTATATGTATAGATGTATTAGATTTATATTCTCTTATTAATATGTATTGTCTATATACCTACATTATATCTATATTTAGTACGTATATTTATATATTCTATCGAATAAGTGTATTATCAATGTATTATTATTATATACAGATGAAATAATCTTTACTGTTTAATTTCTTCTACACCCGCTTTAATTTGTCACATTTAACCAAACGGTCGACTGGTAGAGAATCCCTCAAGGCATTAAGTCCGCCTCTGTACAATAGAATGCAAAAAGAGTAAATAAATAAAAATCTATTTGAGATTACATAGGCTGTAGTAATATCTAATAAAATACGGTCTCAAGTGGATCGAGATTACATGCTATGTCCATATACCAAACCCTTTGGCTTATCTCTCTCCGCTATCTCTATGTACACATAGATGTATGTACTCATATAACATACATTAGAATAGCAACACCCCATCTGCTCCCGTGGGTGCCGTAAAAGGCGCGACTGACGGTCAAAAATAGTAGCTACCACAAGCCCTAAGGAGCCACATCACCTCTATAAGAGTGAACTCGTTAATCCGCTTGGCCGGCGCGGCGAGGCGCGGCGCGGCATTTTAAGGTTATGCGTCCCTTACACGACGATGTGCATCAGTGAACGAAAAATAAAACATATTCTCTTTACCATTAGAACTTGAGATAGGTACCGATAACCGATGCAAGCTTGTTCAGAACGTGGATAGATTCTCAAAATAGCGTTAAACATTTCCCTGTTGTATAATAGTTCCGTATTCCAGGAGCGTACGCATTATGCACAAATAAGGAGGAGCAAACAAACAAATGTTGAATTATACAATCCTTGTTGCTGTGTCTGCGGTGCGGTCAATTTTGGTCTAATCACTATATTCGGTTTTACACGTGATGTGTCTCCAGTAACATTATTACTGTTTATATAGCCATCTTAATATGTTTTATTAATGACTATACGAGACCCTCAAAATCTCCTCCGTGGACACGAGTTGGTATAATCCGATCGAATAGACTACTAGTAAGCATTATGACTCTTTAATAAATAAATGTATTTAAAACTTACTTGCAATGCACGACCATAGGCCCAGCTGCTGGGTTGGTAGCCAGTCTTCTTCCTACCACGGCTCGGACACGCCTCCTGAACTCTAGCAACGCGTTGCCGAACGGACAAGTGTGAGAGTGCCACTGCGTGTAATGGAACTGGAGGATGAAACGTTCTTCTACAACCACCTAAGAAAAATAAATATTTAGTGTTATTTTATAGGAGTTGACAGACTAGCAAATCGTCCATCTGGAGGTAAGTGGATGCTGTCGTCCATGGACATCCGTTATACATGCCAACATCAGTCCAAAATGCCGTCCGTAGGCACGCCCCGGATGCGGTCAGTGGAGTGTTGCCTACTTTGAAGATTTAGGGATGGACTTCGAAAAAGGATTGGGAAGAATGAGGAATAGGGACCACAAAAGATGAGAAGTCTTCCTCATCTATAGTTTTCAATAGAGTAACACGAGGTTCATAGATTCAACATGCCATTAGATCGGTTGTTCCGTATCAAAATCCGTCAAAGAAGAAATATAGAAAAAAAATGTTTTTTTGACAAAATTTAATTTACAAAGTCTGGTAACTATGCAATTACATCCATATTCTAATATGCATAATTTTTATGGAGATATGAATATCTCGAAACTTAGTATAATAAGTGCATCGCGTGGATGCTTACAAATCACTAAAAATTTTCTTTAACATATGAGGACCCCAGAGGTAAAGGGGTCTAAGTGACAAAATTTATGTTTTGAGATAATTGAACCAAAAGTTAACAAAATTTTGTAAGAGGGAAAGTATTTTTTTTTTGTTTTGACCATTTTAGGCCAACACTTTGGCCATTTGCTTCTAATTCGTACTAACAATAGATAGCTATTGTTAGTAGCTATCTATTGTTTATTACTAGCTATCTATTTTTAGTAGCTATCTATTGTTTATTATAGTAGATACTAACAATAGCAGTATTAGCATGCACTACTAGTGGTGAAGGGGCAACACACTAGGTAGCAGCACCTGTCAGGGAAATCACTTGGATCTCCTCACCAATAAAAAGAATAGTATTTTAACAGTCTGTTACTGCATCTAACTCAATTCTTTCGAAAATGTCACTTAGACCCCTTGACCTCTGGGGTCCTCATATATTTTCCGCTTGATATATGTATCATCTTGTATTGAGTGCAATAACTATCAAGTTATATTTTAACTTATTATGTTTTAACTTGGCTGTTTTGAATGTTTTTAGGCTCTTCTGTAAAATTTGTTAAAAATACTTGGTAGGTTTTGATATGGGACAGCTGAGACAGTTACCAGGAGATATTACTTGGTTGTTGGAGAGGTTACTTGATGTTACTATCTAGTAAACACATAACTTATGGGGTATAAAGTTCTCAATATAATAACGTATGAGGGTTCATTGATCTTAACACAGTAAGGATTTCTGTAAGGTGCATGTTTAATAGTTGGATATAATAATAGTGTTATATAATATAATAATAGTTTAATAGTGACTTCTGTAAGGTGAGTAACTTATAACTGTAAAGTAACTGTAAATAACTGTAAAGTAACTTACATTTTTTTCACTCTTATAAAGTCTAAATGTTCGTATGTGGAAGTTGGCGAGTTCCTCCTCCTGGACAATGCCCACGCTGATATCGCCGTATGCCTCGTCCTTATCCTTATTTGGTGGCCAATATTGGACACACATAACCTAAATTAAAAAAAAAACATGTTAATATTTGATTATGTCAGTTTCTCTAATTGCGCAGAATTTAGAGGCATTTTAAGTTCATTCGTTGCTTGAGAAGAGGTTCATATGTGGGCGTTTTATCGATTATTCTTCTGCTGTCATACATATACAACATGTCACTGTAATAAAGCAGAAGCTGAAAATAGGTGTTCAGTGTCGAGAATAGAATCGATTTTACCAGTTTCTACAATAGCTTTTTTTTTTCATAATTTAGAGTATATTTCTAATATATCTTTTATTCTACGCGCAGTTGCATTCTATGCATGTCGCCCGCGCCTCATACACCGATTACCCAGTTATCCTACACCGAGTAATGAATGCTACGAACGTTTTAGATAGAACAAAATAACTTTATATGTTGATTATTCCCTAAAAAAGTTTTATTTTTCTCTAGAACAGTTTTACATACTATATATTAAAATAGTTGAGGTGTTTCAGGTTTTGCGATGTTTCAGTAACACGTGGTACCTATATATATCTATTATCTTTTGAGCATCATACATATGAAGATTTCTGTTAAAATTTAATAAGACTTCTAATTATTTTAGAAGCGCTTTATTAAAACGTGAACGATGGTTACGCCAAGTATTTACTTGACTCGATATTCTATAAGGAAAACTTTCCTTTCACACCCAAGATAACCGCTGGAAAAATGCATCGCGTTTTATAAATCGAGAAAACTTGAGCATGTGCCGGAGCAAATAGAGCGGAAAATATTCAGCAAATTTTCTCCGGTCGCGTCAGAGAGTAGCGAGCGGGGCATCTATCACACTGTCACGAGCGAGTGAAACGTGTAACAATAGATCATCGATGTATGGCATCATTACATTGCAAGTTTTATAGAAAGAAGCTAGCAACCGACCACAGAGTTCAATCAGTGGCTACAGTATATTATCGCTCATGGACATCCGACCAAGGAAGATGGCCGTGATTGGATGCAGCATGCGTCCACTCTTTCGGAAAGGTTCGAATTTAGTGTTAAATCATATTGAATTTACTACGATAATTAATATGATAATTGACGCAGTGTCTAAAAAAGATTCATAGGACTTACAAAATGAAAACGTTTATTCGTACCTTTAGAGTCTAATATTATCTGCCACCGGAGTTCAAATATGTAACATCAAAATAAACTAATAGTTGTGGTAGTGTTTAAGCTCTTCCCTCTTATTGCCACTTTGATATCCATCAATCCATCAATACACATCAATCTGCATCTTGCAAGATTTTATCTGGTAACTTACTTTCTAGCCTTTCTTGTAATAACGTAAAGCTTTTAAAAATAGTGAGAATGTGTTGCCCCGATGTGTTGAGAATAGTGAATATAATGTTGCCCCGATAGTTCTATTATTCACATGTGAGGATTTTTTCTTGAATCAGGTTGTGTTTCATGTTGATTTGTAATCTAGAATTTAAGTATTTTTAATTTTACCTGTATTCTGTTCTTTCTCCACAATGTAGAAAAATAAAATAAAAATACTGGTGATAACATAACTTTATGATTGAATCTGAGCTGACAATGTTGTTTGTTAATCATCATTTAGTTCACATATCCAAGCTATATGAGTTTTGACTTTCTGTTGTTCCCTATTGATAACACTACAATATTTTTTCTGGTATTGTTTAATCATTTGCCGGCATGGAGCATCAGTGAAAGAACAACCCGATGTAAAGCAATGCCTGTCAGCCAAAACTAACGCATACAAGCCTAAACTAATAACGCCTAATCTGTTTGCTTAGAACATCACTTCTCTTCGAATATTCCGTGTAAACTTTTTTCGAACAGTGTGACAGAACCTCGAAATGTTATAAAGGGCGGGTGGTAAAACAAATTTATACAGGAGCAAGTTTTCTTTATTCCATTAGTCTGGTACTTGGCGCAAGTTGGTAGGCGCGAGTGGACTCGGCTATAACTTAGTTCCCACAAAATGGAGTATGAAACGGAGACAAATTTGCAGCATAATCGTGATGAAACGAAATTCGTGTAGGCATTTAACGAAGGCATCTTCATATAAATTTTGCACTGAAATTAAGGATTATGTCGTGTAATGTTTAAATATGAGTTCGTATACGTTTATCATTGTTGGAAAGGTGTACTAAAGTTTTGTTGAGCGACATATTTAATAGGAAGAGTACGACATCATACGAGTAATATGAAGAAATATCTTTTGCCGAACAATTTAGATAATTTTTATATGAAAATTAAATACAATCACTAAGAGACATTGGGTGGTTCCATTTAAAACATTTTATTTTATTTACGCACTCATATACATAATTATTTAATAATTGAATGCATTCTAGGACATACTTACCCAGCGGTTTGAAATCCTTCTTAATTAATATATAATGAGAGGCTTAACTTTAATTATTTCGTTTTTTTTTTCTACACTTTTGTACAGTATGTCTGCCAGTCTCCTATACATCTGATCATTGTCAAATACACCTTCTAAGGAATATAATATCTGCTCGCCTGTCATTACAGCATTTGTGAATCCCCAATTATGTGTGTGTACAATACATTATACACAAATAAATAAAATAAACTTGAGCAGCATTTATACACTAATAAAAATATATCTAATATGAGTGTCCTAATAGCAATAATAGGAGCATACTTGCGCAAATAACGTTCGAAGTAATATTCCCTTCAGCTAAGTACTGCGCACTACAGCGTTTTTCTCATACAAAAGTTTTTTGTATTTTATTACCACTGCCGAGCTGTTGTTGGCCAATATTAGAGTTTCTTGACCGAACAAAATGAATTATAGATGTCACGTATCGGAAAAGGGTTGTTGAGCGCTGTAATAACGTTTTTGTATAAAACAATTGCTTTATGTAAGCGATCCAATTGATATAATTCACTATGTAATGTGGTTACCTTAGGTGGTTACATTTAGGATCACACACATACATATATTTATATATATATATTATATTAATTACATATATTTAATATTAATTACTTTAATATTAATTGGTCATGTATTGTTTTTTGCTATTTTAGCGTATATATTTTTTTTATGATTTACTTTGAAAAATTATCGACGTTATTAAAAATCGACATTGATACAGTGAGTGCGTTTTGAAATATTCAAGGTCAAGGGTCACAAAATTCGTGTTTTCTATGGCTCGGAGGTCAATGGAGGTTATTATAAAAAAAATATAGATCAGAAAATTTCCTACAATAAAGATTTTATACATTTTTTGTAGAACCAACCGTTTTTGTCCGTTATGGAAGATTTCTTGTCTAATTGGAAGTCATGAAAGAAAAAACTGATAACGTATACGAATACCTACTATAATGACATCTGGAATACTGATACTGATAGGAATACTGATATTCAAAATGATATCATAAAAATAATGTACTTTAATGAGGATATAATGACGCGGTTCAATAACTGACTTCATGAAATCCGAAAATTTTGCTCAATGAATTTTGATAACAAATGTAATCCTTCCCAAAAGGATTACATTTGTTATCTTTTGAATATACTCTAAACGTAACGATATTATTACCATACTTCTATATGATTGTCTATATTAGGAGCTAGAGTACCAGAAAATAGAATAGACGAGAAATATGTATTCTCACCTTGATGAAGTCGAATGTTTTGGTGAGCATCACGATGGCGGCAGCACGTTCCTGCCAGATCATGCGCCAGAAGCCCACCACCGTGTCCTCCGTTGGACCCTGTGTTACTATATATGCGTTTGGTTTTAATATACTCTGTGGACAAACGACATTACTGTTATTTATGTAAAAATAATCTCATTCTATAAACACGGAAGTTATATTGGTTCCGTAACCTGCCCTATTTTAGCATTTCATCGACTGCTGGATATGAGCCCCGTCGCACATTGTCGTGGCAATGAGGAATGTAGAAATAACAGAGAGGTGAATTAAGTTCACTTAAATCAATTCAATATTTAAGTGTTCTTTGGTCTTGTAGTGTCCGCCGGCTCTGTGCTTGTATTTAATAGGTACATCTAAAACTCGTACGTCTGAAATATAGATTATGATCCTTTCTTTAATAGTGTGGGTAACTAACTACACTCGAAAGTAAATATTGTGATAGCTTCTTCTCCACTGTTACAGAATTTCCATATTTTTGTAATAACTGTCAAAATTTGCATATTTCAGACGATTTATTAATAATCGTGCAGTTACTATATGTGAAAGCATGTCTCGTAATGCCCACAGCGTTCATGTAATTGAATAAAATTTTAACTAGCCGTAAGTTTTCCTACGAAAATTAAATAAAATAAAATAATACTACAATACTTGCATTTTGATATTATTTCTCTTTTAACTTATCTATACATATAATAAAATCGTAACAAAGCCGAGTCTGAACACGAAATATATTTTGAAAAAATACAGAAAAAATAGAAGGATACAGAGCCCAAACAACCAATATTAGAATTTTTGTCTGCCTGTCTGAATGCATAAACTTGGTATAGTTGTACAGCTACACACATCAGCATGTGTCGGGTTAACATTTAGGGTACCTTTATCAAGATCCATTATAGAGTTCCCACGGGAATCACAAGTTCACGCGAACGAAGTGGCAGGTATCGCTAGTTTAATTATAAATAACATTATAAATAGGCAAATATATAAAACATCTTAGTGCAAAAAAAAGCGATAAGGTTTGTCCTGGCACTTCATATTTGCTAAATGTAAATTATACTATATCAACAAAGTAAGTATCTTACCACGTACAATCAAGTACATACAACAAATCGTAAGTATGTATATTACACGTAGTGATAAAATAACTAGGTGTAATGGGTAGGTCAATTACACCTACAAGTATATAGGTAGGTATGTGTGCATGTGTACATAGGTATATTCCTAACGTTTTATTCTAGAATTAAAAGTAACATAAATCCTTTGCAATATAAAGCGTCCCAGCGTCGCGTCGTAAAAAATGTCACGTGGTCTCAATGTGTCCTTTTCTTTTATTGCGACCGAACGTAATGATGCATGTCTGCTGGTTATAAAAAATAGTTGAACTACTACAATAGTACCATAAAATGAACTACATTTTCCACTACATCGGTATTGAGAGAGATATGCCAGAGCCCATTCCCATCTCATCCTATCCCACCGAGTGAAGGGTATAAGGGAATAAAATAACCCCTTATTCCACTATACTCTTGACTCCCCATCCCTAAGTATGTGGGACGATTTTAAGAAATAAATACAGAGAAATAACAAATGGGGTATACCATGGTAACATATTATTCCCTCAACTCTTTTTGATCCTAGGGCATGTCGACTACCCAATGGTACTTTTCGCAAACGATAGCACAGTTTTAGTAGAATGTAAGAATGTAAACTAATGTGAGGATAATCGCAAACATTCCTCACAATGGTTGAACTAAGTAGAAACTAATACAGCCAAACAATGTTCCAAACGTAAACTGAGTCAAA
Source organism: Sesia apiformis (assembly GCA_914767545.1). Lineage (NCBI taxonomy): Eukaryota > Metazoa > Arthropoda > Insecta > Lepidoptera > Sesiidae > Sesia > Sesia apiformis. Next base: position 5,128,008 of record OU611964.1, read on the forward strand.
AGAAGCTCATGGTGAATGTATGGTGGTCCTGTGCCGGTATTATTCACCACAGTTCCTTTAAATCTGGCACAACAATTAATGCAGATATGTACTGTGAAGAACTGCAAACGATGATGGACACGCTCGCTATCAAACAACCGAGTCTGGTCAATCGTTCTATTCCACTGCTTCTCAGTGATAACGCTCGCCCACACACTGCACGACAGTATCAAAATTACAGGAGCTTAAACTGGAAACTCTCCGTCACCCATCGTTTTCGCCAGACCTTGCCCCTACAGATTTCAATTATTTTCGGAATCTGGATAACTTTTTACGGGGGGGAAAATTCAACTACGATGAGGCAGTGAAAAACGCCTTCAGAGAATTCATCGATTCACGTCCCCAGGGGTTCTATAGCAACGACATCAATCAACTTCCATTAAAATGGCAAAAGTGGATTAATAATAATGGACAATATTTCGATTAATTAAATATACATCTAATTTTCATACAAAAACATAATTGATTTTTATCAACCAAGCGGATAAACATTTTTGGAAACCAAGCGTGTCAGCTTACGAATAAGTTGTATGGAAACCAAGCGTGTCAGCTTACGAATAAGTTGTATGGACACCAAGCGTGTCAGCTTACGAATAAGTTGTATGGAAACCAAGCGTGTCAGGTTACGAATAAATTGTATGAAAACCAAGCGTGTCAGGTTACGAATAAATTGTATGAAAACCAAGCGTGTCAGGTTACGAATAAATTGTATGAAAACCAAGCGTGTCAGGTTACGAATAAATTGTATGGAAACCAAGCGTGTCAGGTTATGAATAAATTGTATGGAAACCAAGCGTGTCCCGTCACGAATAAATTGTATGAAAACCAAGCGTGTCAGGTTACGAATAAATTGTATGGAAACCAAGCGTGTCTGGTTACGAATAAATTGTATGGAAACCAAGCGTGTCTGGTTACGAATAAGTTGTATGGACACCAAGCGTGTCAGCTTACGAATAAGTTGTATGGAAACCAAGCGTGTCAGGTTACGAATAAATTGTATGAAAACCAAGCGTGTCAGGTTACGAATAAATTGTATGAAAACCAAGCGTGTCAGGTTACGAATAAATTGTATGAAAACCAAGCGTGTCAGGCTACGAATAAATTGTATGGAAACCAAGCGTGTCAGGTTATGAATAAATTGTATGGAAACCAAGCGTGTCCCGTCACGAATAAATTGTATGAAAACCAAGCGTGTCAGGTTACGAATAAATTGTATGAAAACCAAGCGTGTCAGGTTACGAATAAATTGTATGGAAACCAAGCGTGTCAGGTTATGAATAAATTGTATGGAAACCAAGCGTGTCCCGTCACGAATAAATTGTATGAAAACCAAGCGTGTCTGGTTACGAATAAATTGTATGGAAACCAAGGCAAGTCACGTCTCAAATAAATTTTAGTAATGGGAAGTTCTTCAGGGCTGGTGCTAATGGCTAGTTAACCCTTAGTCGCCTTTTACGACACCCACGCACGGGGAGAGATGCGATGGTGCTAGTCTAAAGCTGGCCGACACCATACGACCAATATAATATGATGAGATTGATAGATGACGCAATGAATGGTAACCAACTGCTAACCTAATTTTACTAGGAGCCAAAAAAATTATTGAACAAGTCATAACCATTTCTCCAAACGGCGAGGTCTGTTGAAAGCCAATCATTATTGAATTAGGGGTGTAAAACTCCGCGTTTGGGCACCCGTCTAATTTTATACGGGGTCCGGGTTAAAAAAAGCCTCTATTTGTCCGTAGGCACATCATAATGGATTTGGTGCGAAGGGTCTTGGACACCTGAATCCAGCCACCCTGCATTTTCAGTTTTGAATGCTTGAGCTTAAAAAAATGTTTGATCGATCGATAAGTTTTTATACTGTTTTGAAGCTGGCATACTAACCTGTCAGTATGCCAGTGTTGCAAATTTGAATTTAGAGTACCTACTGAAAAAAATGAGTTTAAATGTAACAAGTCGTATGTCCGAATTTCTCACGGGGAAGACTTGTATTGAATTTTTGATCAGAACAGTGGTTTACCTAAAAAAATAGTTTATTCAGTAACTTGTATTGCCTCCAAGAGCGTTTACACCAAAATTATAATAGCACACAAAAATGATGATAAATGATAGCTTCAGAATTGGATACTAACTTTTTCTTTGACCTATCATTATTTTTATGTTTCACGCCTTTATATATAAAATGCAGGGTAGCTCGATACAGGTGTTCGAAAGTGTATAAAAAGAGTGGCTTACTGACTGAATATTGAATACTGAATTGTCAGTGTTTCCTATATGTAAAAGTACAAAGTTTGACTGTCTATCAACAAGATAATCTCTGGAAAGATTTTAATGCAAATTTGATGCACAGTAGTCTCTATTTTATAGACAGAAGGTAGACGAGCAAACAGTCCACCTGGTGGTAAGTGGATAGTGGCGCTCATGGACATCCCTGATACATGTTAACATCAGTTCATCAGCCCTCGGATGCGTTGCTTAAATTTGGAGATTTAGGAATGGATTTGGAGAAAAGGTTGGGGAAATAAGGAGGGATAGGATAGAATGGAGATGGGCTATGGCATATCTTACTCACTACCGGAACATGTCATACATTCGGGGAATAGGATAAAGTGCAAAATGCAGTACATTTTACGGTTCTTTTATGAGAGGGGTAAACGTGGCTAGCCGAGAACGTCCTGTGGCTATGTGATTCAGCTTGTAACTTCCACCTCCATAAGTTAGTTTAAAAAGACTCCGCTTACTGACCGAGTAGAACCGTTTTAATTCTTGTGTCAGTATTCAGACTTTTTTAATATATTTCTTTTATTTTCGAGGCTTCAGTAGGGTTACCCAACGATGTTACCCTCATAGGGACGCTCAATTAATCCTGTCTTCCCTCAGTCACTCCTCAATCTGAGGGAATGTATGACAAATATCTACAATTTCATCATTTCCTGACACAAGGACTGATTAAGGATTGCATTAATCATTAATTGATAACTTCCCCAATGTATCCAGATTTAAACTTGAAAACTTTTGACTCCAGTGAGAAGGAGTTCTAAAAACTTTTTTTGAAAACGCAAACTTCTAGTCTCATTTAAATTAGAGAGTTGAGAGTTTCAAAAGCTAACTTGTTTATTAAATTAAGATGAAGATATATACGACTATATTGTAACATACGACTATATTTTACATTAAATGATATTTCTTAAAACACAATGAATATATTATTATAATAATAATATATTTTATCTGTATGTTGGTGGTAATGTTTATCTAAAATGTAATTTGTGGTAGCTTAAGTGCTATATGAATTAGTTGTAATTTTAATGTACAATTATAATGTATGTGCCCACATAAAATAAAATAAATATGTTGGCCATCCCGTGGCCGCATCGTTGTCGTGACCGCACGGTTGTCGTGTCGTAAAAGGCATCTAAGTGATAACAAAGTCGTTACTACAAACCTTGAGGAACTGTAAGACCTCTAAAAGAGTGGACTTACCAACACGGTTGTTCAGCGTAGTGTTTCAAGGCCTTACATCCCTCATTGACAAAACAATGTGCATGTGGAGTTCCATGTCGTGCAGTGTATGGTAAAAGGTTGATGATGATAACAGAATCTAAAAATCATATCTACATAGGTACATACAATAAAATCGTAACAGCTGTGTTTGGACATGAAATATTTTTTGAAAAAGTCATTGCAATTTAAAGTACGAATGATACAGAACATAAAACCACAATTTTTGCAATTTTTATGTGTCTGTATGTCTGAATGCCCATTACGCAAAAGCTACGGGACAGAATTTAATGACACAGTTATAGGTCATGATCTGGGTTGACATTTAACGTATATTTTATCCCGATCCGTTAGAATTACATAATACATAATAACTAGTTACATAATAACTTAATGACGTAATCGTATCGCCCACGGCGGAAGTATGAACTTCGCCTATCAAAAAGCGTGGAATCAATATTGAGGTATTCGTAGTAATGGTAATCGAATTAAAATCGATTTTATAATTTAACCAGCTGTGATCGCGACTTCGTTCGCGTGCTTTTGGACTTTAATGTATGATTACTTAATTAGTTTATTATTATTAGATCAATAAACCTGTGTAAGCGAGTCGGCTAATTACTAGTAGGTAATGAATTGGAGAGAAAATTGGGTGATGGTAGGAAACACTGAGATGGCCAACTAGAGAGATATTTAGCCATTATTTAAAATTCAAAATAAGAAGGGTTTTGTGTTGCCAAAAACAAATCCTATCTTTTTTTCTCGCATCGCCGAAAAACATCTGCATAAAATAAATGTTAAGATGTCTAGACAACCCATCGAGTTGTTGTTAACGACGATAAATTAACTTGTATTCGGAGTTAATATCTTAAAATGTGCAAGTGCTACACTGTTGAGAGCCATTAGTAACACAAATTCTATGGAATTCGCCTCTGCTTGATGCTTGACAAAAGTCGTAAATTTATAAAGGGGAGACAGTTTGTAAAAAATGATTGCATGCACGTGTAGAAGGCCCATGGGTCGACACGCACAAAAGAAATTATTATCGCGAGAATTCTGCCGCTAATTTTTTTTAGCGCCAAGACGCGGCACGGTGACGCTAAGATACGGACCAATCAGGAGCAAATAACTGGCTTTGATTTTTCCCCATTGGCAAGGAGCAGCATCAGGGCGTGGCTGGAGAGCTGGCTGCGCTTGAGACGAACATGAGGAGAGAGGACACAACGGTTTCATCCTTGGTCGAGCTCGCGCGCTTTTGCTCCCTGAAGGAACCAGATAGAAGTCTTGACTAGCTCACGCTAGCCCGATCTAGATAATAGTTCTTTATAGTGTGTGTAGTAGTAATAAAAGTTTTCCAATTTAATTTGTATAAGATAGGCGGGAATAATAAAATAAGTTGGACCAGAAAAGTTGTCTGGTAAAGTACAAACTATCATAATTATTTTAGTGCCTCATAACTTTGTACACAGTGTTATATAACTAACTGCCATTTGTAGCTAAACATAAACAAACAAGCTATTTGACAATGGATATAATATCTGATAAGGAATATGAATTATTGACTAACCACAGATCGTATTGGGAGATGGCAATTTCTTATATTTGTATTATAATAATTACCATAATTATGCCTATTTACCAGATGCCGTCGAATAATAAAGACGAGAATGGTAAGAAATACCATTAGAGCCCATACAATCACCTAATTAAATATAATGAATTGATCAGCACTTACGATTCATGAAAGATACATTAAATTATGGACATGTGAACAAAGTTATGAGCAGATGTGTATATAAATGTGTATAAACTGTTTTAAATCATGTCTGTGTGAGATGAGGTGTGTAAATATCCAAAGGTCATACTAAAATCCAGCTCAATAAAGAGTCTTCTCGAAATAATGTGCTTGGTAACAAATGATGATTAATTGAGTACATAATCATGTTATTCTAGTTCTAAACAAAACCACTCTCATGTATGTCGAGTCACTATTAAAATGATATTAATGAAAACCAACACACATATATATATATATACATATATATATATCATTATGTACTGAGCCAATTGCTAGACATAAATTCAGGCAGGTTATCCTGGATTAAACTAGAGTTCAATCTTCAATTAAATAACACCTCACCGCATACACAATAAACGTGTAATTTACTATGTATGTTTCTTTTATTACGAATAGATCTAAGTCTTGTGTAAATAATTGTGTTAGAATTAAGTAATACGGCATATAGGGTTTTTTGTTTGGGTCTTCTTTTTCCCTATATACAAAGCCTAGGAATAGAAGGACTCGGTTAGATGTGACTTTAATCGGTCACATCTAATCTAAATAATCAACTCAGATTCGATTATAATTTGGTTATGAAATAAATAATTCTTAATTTCATATTTCTGCTATTTCAATGGTCTAGAGTTAATTCCCTTCCCCATTTGGCTAAGGTAAAATGGAGTTTTAAAGTATGATAATTATTCAGTTCATAAAATAACGCAGAACGCGAATTACATCATAAATAAAGTACATAAGTACAAGTTTCATCCACAAAACCCCATAGTACACGCCTAGGCTATTTTTACGAATTATACACGAAGCTAGAAATTCTATAATTGAGCTTGAAAGATGGATAAACCAAACTTCTATCCGATCTTAATTGAACAAAGCCAGTTCTGTCTAGGACTCAAGTAATAGCTCAAGCTATACTCGGACACTATGTAGCTTTTGGTAATCATAGAGTCTTGAAATTAATATCAAGCATACATTGCATATATAATTGGACTTTGAGCCGATGGTCTCAATTGAACACAAGACACGAGACAGATGGAGAGGCCGAGCTGTCGTAAGTATTAGTTTACTCTATAACAGATTTGGAGATCATAACCTATCTCAAAATATGGATACTGAATTCATTTAGTATATTTAATAAATTGCAAGACAGTGGTTATTTCAATGCTTATAGTCAAGGATAGCACATTTTATATGAACTAAGTTTGCATTAGTGTGGGAACTTAACACCACTAAAGGCGCAGACCGAGTGACGCTCCCTCGCGTGGATTCCGATGGACATCTACACGATAAAAGGATCTTCATTGTGTATCCATCGCCATAGCTGATCTTGAGATCGGCCTGAATTTAAGACGCAATTCTGGGTCAGAATTGAACTGTGCAAAGGTTGTCGGCGGCTAGCTAGCAAATCTGGGCATCAGAACACACATTCCTCTCTTATCGAATCAACTCCGACCTCTATTCGGCCGAATAGAACCCTAACTGATATATACATATAATATAAAACTATACCATGGTATCGGGGCAAGGCAGCTTTGTGCGCCTATAATTATCCATGTCCTAGGACGTGTTGATTTAACCGCTTCTCAGCGATGAAAAGGAGTTGAATTCGAGCCCCATAATTCCATGCGTGGAAGCCTTGAGCCAGGCCGTAGGAAATCCCCGTAAATGCCAGAGTGATTTGGGCAGCAAGATGGCTTTGCCATTGACTCAATTAACAGTCATATACGCGCGTCGGGGCACTTACTAGGCCTAATTTGCCTTTGTACATTACTAATTCGAGACAAGCTACTCTAGAGGTCTTAACGACCCCTTTCCGTAAATACCTAAAGGCCCATTTAAAGTAAGCCGAAGTGAATATATGACTTGTTATTTTGGGAATACCATCACTACATTGCACACTTGCATAATCGGACGCGATTGAATTAATTACATTTGCCACAAAGACTATCCTCATACTCGTAAGCACTGAAGTTATCCTGTAATGAAGTAACTAAGCTCTTATACATAGATTCAAATATATAGACGATCACATATCTGGGCCTGAACCACCACAGAAAATGGTGCCGCAGACCAGCGATCCAACTACGTATTCGAAAAAACAATACGATTGGATTTATTAAATTTAACTTACTAAAAACACAACGTAGAACAAAAAAAAAAAAAAAAGAATCGTGTATTTAGACGTAAAATAAGCCTTTCATTTACGGGAATATTGACCAATTGATAAGCAGGAATTGTTGTGAATTATCGTGTGTACGACCTACACGATCTATATGATTATGTGTAAATTATGTGTAACAATATGGAAAGGACGAATAGTACGAACTTTCAGGTCGACAAAAAAAAACCTAGGACGATAGGACTACTATTATATTACCCCGTTCCTAATCTTATACATTTTAAATTTTGCAATTTTGTGTCTCTACGAATTATTATTTTATCCCCTTTACAAATTTATGACTGCTAAGAACACTGTCGTGAAACACGAAAGCGAAAGTAATAAACAAACGAAGGTCTAGGGTAGCCCTATTGTTATTGCAAGTTGTACGAGAATAGTTTAGTCGTAGAGATGTCTGAGAGACAAAGTAAAAGAGTGAAAGGGAGAGGAAGGACGAATGCGAGTGAAAGTGACGAACGAATTACGGAACCTTTAAATAATACGACGTTGGAATTGTTACTACAACGTATGGATGAATTTAACAAGAAGTTAGAGCAGTTGAGTAGCTCAAACAGTAGTGACGGACAGAAGGATACGATGAGCGTATCATCGCGCGGTACAGTAGAAGAAGAAGGTAGTCGCAGCGATGGAAACATGACGCAGGAATCCGCGAGCATTACATCTGAGAGTGTTAGCACATCATCCTCAACTACGCGCAACATATTTGTGATCCAACCCACGGTTAGCAAACCTATATTTGATGGAAAACCGCTGTCGAACCCAATTGGTTTTCTCAAGCGATTGAAAAGGTACATCAAGGCATTGAATGCTAATGATAGAGAGGTTGATATAGCCCTAGAATGTGTCACGGGACATGCACGTAAGGTGATGGAATTATATTCCAAGGAATGGACCTCTTTTACGGACTTCGAGACGGACTTTCGTCGCAATTATTGGACCGAACAAATTCAGGAATCTGTCAGATATAGATTGATAAATACAACATATTGGGACGATTCGGGTGTTACTATGTCAGAACACTTTGCTGAGCAAGCCGAGACTATGCAATCACTCACGATAGCATTTAGCGAACGAGATCTCGTTAACTCGATAATGAGACATTACTCAGTAGACATTCAACGGTTGTGGTTCACGAGAGCAGAAGAACCTACTATCATGAATGGCGCTAAGTTCCTCCGAAGCTTAGAACAAAACATTATAATGAAACGGAAAAATGTCATGACGAATAACCTCAACAGGAACGACCGGAAGGATAGGCAGTTTAGACGGCCTATCACCGCGACAATGTCGGCGAATGTATGGCGTAATAGGAGAGGTGCGTACAGGGGGAGGGGACATCTACGTGGACGTTTGGGTTATAGAACCAACTTTAATCGGGTAGCACCGGCTATCACGAGGAAAAACGAAGCTACCGTTAATCGACCAGCTATCGATTTTGTCAAGGAAAGTGAACCTTCCACTTCGGCAAGACTTGTGGGGGAGGACAAGCAAACAAAAAACTAAAGTCTCCGGCACAAGGAAGTCATAATAGCCTATTATTATTTTGTGATGGAGGGACTACAGAGACTTCGCACCTTAGTGAGAAAAATATAGCCTATAACATACTCGTTGGAAAGGGATGGAAACCTGGACAAAAGCTTGGAACAAATGGAAGGGGTCTCAAATACCCATTAGGAACAAAATCACAAGACGAAGACCAACATTGCCAATCATTAGCAACAGGGATCGGAATCTTATTGGACAACCAGTTTTGCCACGTACAGGAGTGCGATGAGAAGGGTTCAGTGTGTGAATTGTGTACGAAGAGAGACAGAGGAGTGTACACTATTTTTCACTAAATCGACGAGATAGACGAGAGCGATGACGTATGTGAAAATTATTCGTTACCTAAGTTACCTGAAATATGTGTACAATTGTATGGTCGGCACATAAATGCGCTGATCGACACCGGAAGTCAAATAAGTGGTATAACGCGTGAGTTATACGATTCGATGAAGGAAGAGAGCGGAGAATTACCCGAGATTGCCATACCAGCTATACAGATACAAGGAGCGTTTGGTTCACGAAGCGAGAGCACAAACCGATTGGTATTGATAGAATTCAAGTTAGGTAATTCAATTGTAGAAGCACCTGTATTAATTATGCGGAAATTACCTAGATCTCTGATACTAGGTTATGACTGGCTAGAGAGAGTGAAAGGAATAGTGAATTACGGTCAAGAACGGACACTGACGATAGAAAATTTAGGAGTTAGGTCTAGTGTTAGACTGAACTCAGATAGCGAGATCGAACGACTAGGGGGAGAGACGAACGCTACCATTATCAACACAATGCTGAATCGGATCACGCTACCAACAGAAGGCATCACGTCAAATAAAGAGGTGGAATGTAGAAACAAATGGACGGACCATTTAAACACGACTGACTTAAACTTAGAACAAAAGCGAATGGTGATACCTATATTAGAAAAGCATATTAAGGTATTTGCCGATGGTTTAGGACGAACAGACAAGTACGAGCATACTATAAAGTTATTAGATGACACACCATTTATCAAACGGAGTTATCCAGTACCGTTAGCACATAGGGAACAAGTAAGGAAGGGTTTAGAAGAATTAGAAGGGTTAGAGATCATCAAACAAGAGGCTACTCCATTCTGCAGTCCGCTTACCTACACCAAGAATAGAGGAGTGCTACAACCAAATTATCCACACTACCACAGGGTATACACCGGATGAGATAGTAAATGGGAGGACAACCACACTGTCTACCGATTTCTTGAACGAAAAATACGGCAGGAAGAGATATCAGGAGGAGGAAATACAGCAAATCCGTCAACAAGCGCGATTGAATGCCGCAAAAGCAGCTGCTATTCGCGAATCTCACTATAATAGGAATCATAAATTAATTCGATTTGAGATAGGTGACCTTGTAAAGTTAAAAGTCTTTGCCAAGTCCGACGCAGACAAGAAAATAACTCAAAAGTTTGTACGATTGTATGAAGGACCTTTCGTAATAGGAGCAGTACCATATGACAACGTCTATACTCTAATTGACGAAAAACCAATAAGATCAAAGGAAATTATAATGCAATACACCTGTTTCGTTATTACGTAACCAAACAAGTAAACAAATAACAAATAAAGAAAGAAAAAAAGGGGCGGCGTTGAATGGGAATGTTATCGAAAGCATAACAAAAGCGAACCCACACGAAAAAAAAAAAACCACGAAAAAAACGGATGAATGAAAGGGAAGTTGGTGCTGTGAGAATAGTTTGTAAGGCGTGGGAACTGAGCCAGAATTAGTACAGTAGTCGATGGAAATAATTTTATTTTTTATAGGATGAGGAGAAATATATTTTAAAACTTTGCTTATTGAAAATATCAGAAGGGAGAAGTCGAGTTTCAAAATCTATTTGGGGGAGTGTGAGATGGCCAACTAGAGAGATATTTAGCCATTATTTAAAATTCAAAATAAGAAGGTTTTTGTGTTGCCAAAAACAAATCCTATCTTTTTTGCTCGCATCGCCGAAAAACATCTGCATAAAATAAATGTTAAGATGTCTAGACAACCCATCGAGTTGTTGTTAACGACGATAAATTAACTTGTATTCGGAGTTAATATCTTAAAATGTGCAAGTGCTACACTGTTGAGAGCCATTAGTAACACAAATTCTATGGAATTCGCCTCTGCTTGATGCTTGACAAAAGTCGTAAATTTATAAAGGGGAGACAGTTTGTAAAAAATGATTGCATGCACGTGTAGAAGGCCCATGGGTCGACACGCACAAAAGAAATTATTATCGCGAGAATTCTGCCGCTAATTTTTTTTAGCGCCAAGACGCGGCACGGTGACGCTAAGATACGGACCAATCAGGAGCAAATAACTGGCTTTGATTTTTCCCCATTGGCAAGGAGCAGCATCAGGGCGTGGCTGGAGAGCTGGCTGCGCTTGAGACGAACATGAGGAGAGAGGACACAACGGTTTCATCCTTGGTCGAGCTCGCGCGCTTTTGCTCCCTGAAGGAACCAGATAGAAGTCTTGACTAGCTCACGCTAGCCCGATCTAGATAATAGTTCTTTATAGTGTGTGTAGTAGTAATAAAAGTTTTCCAATTTAATTTGTATAAGATAGGCGGGAATAATAAAATAAGTTGGACCAGAAAAGTTGTCTGGTAAAGTACAAACTATCATAATTATTTTAGTGCCTCATAACTTTGTACACAGTGTTATATAACTAACTGCCATTTGTAGCTAAACATAAACAAACAAGCTATTTGACAATGGATATAATATCTGATAAGGAATATGAATTATTGACTAACCACAGATCGTATTGGGAGATGGCAATTTCTTATATTTGTATTATAATAATTACCATAATTATGCCTATTTACCAGATGCCGTCGAATAATAAAGACGAGAATGGTAAGAAATACCATTAGAGCCCATACAATCACCTAATTAAATATAATGAATTGATCAGCACTTACGATTCATGAAAGATACATTAAATTATGGACATGTGAACAAAGTTATGAGCAGATGTGTATATAAATGTGTATAAACTGTTTTAAATCATGTCTGTGTGAGATGAGGTGTGTAAATATCCAAAGGTCATACTAAAATCCAGCTCAATAAAGAGTCTTCTCGAAATAATGTGCTTGGTAACAAATGATGATTAATTGAGTACATAATCATGTTATTCTAGTTCTAAACAAAACCACTCTCATGTATGTCGAGTCACTATTAAAATGATATTAATGAAAACCAACACACATATATATATATATACATATATATATATCATTATGTACTGAGCCAATTGCTAGACATAAATTCAGGCAGGTTATCCTGGATTAAACTAGAGTTCAATCTTCAATTAAATAACACCTCACCGCATACACAATAAACGTGTAATTTACTATGTATGTTTCTTTTATTACGAATAGATCTAAGTCTTGTGTAAATAATTGTGTTAGAATTAAGTAATACGGCATATAGGGTTTTTTGTTTGGGTCTTCTTTTTCCCTATATACAAAGCCTAGGAATAGAAGGACTCGGTTAGATGTGACTTTAATCGGTCACATCTAATCTAAATAATCAACTCAGATTCGATTATAATTTGGTTATGAAATAAATAATTCTTAATTTCATATTTCTGCTATTTCAATGGTCTAGAGTTAATTCCCTTCCCCATTTGGCTAAGGTAAAATGGAGTTTTAAAGTATGATAATTATTCAGTTCATAAAATAACGCAGAACGCGAATTACATCATAAATAAAGTACATAAGTACAAGTTTCATCCACAAAACCCCATAGTACACGCCTAGGCTATTTTTACGAATTATACACGAAGCTAGAAATTCTATAATTGAGCTTGAAAGATGGATAAACCAAACTTCTATCCGATCTTAATTGAACAAAGCCAGTTCTGTCTAGGACTCAAGTAATAGCTCAAGCTATACTCGGACACTATGTAGCTTTTGGTAATCATAGAGTCTTGAAATTAATATCAAGCATACATTGCATATATAATTGGACTTTGAGCCGATGGTCTCAATTGAACACAAGACACGAGACAGATGGAGAGGCCGAGCTGTCGTAAGTATTAGTTTACTCTATAACAGATTTGGAGATCATAACCTATCTCAAAATATGGATACTGAATTCATTTAGTATATTTAATAAATTGCAAGACAGTGGTTATTTCAATGCTTATAGTCAAGGATAGCACATTTTATATGAACTAAGTTTGCATTAGTGTGGGAACTTAACACCACTAAAGGCGCAGACCGAGTGACGCTCCCTCGCGTGGATTCCGATGGACATCTACACGATAAAAGGATCTTCATTGTGTATCCATCGCCATAGCTGATCTTGAGATCGGCCTGAATTTAAGACGCAATTCTGGGTCAGAATTGAACTGTGCAAAGGTTGTCGGCGGCTAGCTAGCAAATCTGGGCATCAGAACACACATTCCTCTCTTATCGAATCAACTCCGACCTCTATTCGGCCGAATAGAACCCTAACTGATATATACATATAATATAAAACTATACCATGGTATCGGGGCAAGGCAGCTTTGTGCGCCTATAATTATCCATGTCCTAGGACGTGTTGATTTAACCGCTTCTCAGCGATGAAAAGGAGTTGAATTCGAGCCCCATAATTCCATGCGTGGAAGCCTTGAGCCAGGCCGTAGGAAATCCCCGTAAATGCCAGAGTGATTTGGGCAGCAAGATGGCTTTGCCATTGACTCAATTAACAGTCATATACGCGCGTCGGGGCACTTACTAGGCCTAATTTGCCTTTGTACATTACTAATTCGAGACAAGCTACTCTAGAGGTCTTAACGACCCCTTTCCGTAAATACCTAAAGGCCCATTTAAAGTAAGCCGAAGTGAATATATGACTTGTTATTTTGGGAATACCATCACTACATTGCACACTTGCATAATCGGACGCGATTGAATTAATTACATTTGCCACAAAGACTATCCTCATACTCGTAAGCACTGAAGTTATCCTGTAATGAAGTAACTAAGCTCTTATACATAGATTCAAATATATAGACGATCACATATCTGGGCCTGAACCACCACAACACGGTATCTGCATCTGATAGACGGATGTCCACAGCCTTTGGATTCTTAAGCAATCACAGATGATATGACGATTTTCTAAAACACAGCCGGTAATTCTAATAAGATTCATGCCAGACTGAGAGGACAGTGCAGTGACAGCGATGACACACACACGTAGTACAGCAGAGTACTAATATTGGTAGGGCAGTAATGTTATTTAGGATCTACCCTCGTGGTTGCATTTTTTTTTATATTTTATTTTTGTAATTTTATTTTTATATTCTGCTGTGTAGGATCGTAGCTATCCAGTCATCTCACCGGGGTTAATTCACCCGGGTCATATCGCCACGGTATTCGAATTCTGATGAACTAGAATTAAAACCTTAACGACGCCTGGTAAGTTTATAATTCCTGCTTATACCAACATATTGCTATCACATTTTATCAAGCGCGCATCACGACAGCGATTCCCACGAGAATTTATAACAGATCGGGATAAAAAATATCCTATGAGTTGAACCAGGAGATCAACTATCATTGTAGTTTCAAATCCATTCAGTGTTTTTTATGTAACGGCTGATATTGTTCGTGTGTACTTAATGATAAGTCCCATAGGAATTTTATAACAGATCGGGACAGCTACAATTATGCCAAGTTTGGTTGAATTTTGTTCAGCGGCTTTTGTGAGATGTGCGTTCATACAAACAGACAAAAAAATCTAAAAATGGCTGTTTTCGGTTTTGTATCGTTCGTAGAGTAAGGTGCGACGATGTTTTTTCCAAAAAATATTTCATGTACAGACACGGCTCTGTTATGATTTTATTATATGTATATACATATGTCTGAATACGTTGCTTGACAAAGTAGCAGCACCTAATTGTCATTTCAATCAAATTATTATCTTCATAATTTAATTGACGATACCGAGTTTGCGATAAAATTAAATATTGGCAAATTGATTTATAAAATACAAATAATATAATTATATGCCGAATATTCTTATAACTGGGATTCTTTTGTAAGTCATTTATTTAATTTAGATTTGTTCAAACTTAGCTAATTTGTACGCATTATGTGCAGCGCATCTATAATCTTCCTGGTATTATTGTAGAATTCCGTGGCTGTGGTAACTACTAAACACTAATATTGAAATAATATTTTTAAAAAAATGTCTTTCTTTGTAACAAAGCAAGATAAATATTAATAGGTACTAATATTAATATTAATTGCTTTGACATAAAAAATAAATATTGGATTACGAATTGTGTCTTGAAAATAATAACAGGGTTAAATAAATAGTATATGGGTTTAAATAAATAGTATACAGAGTTATATAAATAGTATACATGGTTAAATAAATAGTATACAGGATTGAATAAATAGAACGATTAAATAAATAGGGTTAAATAAAAAAAATCTACAACCTCAATACTGAATTTGTACTGTTAAAACTAATAACTTCCATTCCACGACTTTTTTTAAATTCAGCACTTTTTCACAAATAACCACTCTCTTACTCGCATCGCGAAGATACACTCGCAACGATTTACATAGATATGGGTATCTAATAGCAGGCAGCAGTACGATAAGCAGCTGTTTAGGAATGAAGTGTGCGGCGGTGCCATTCGTAGGAGCGCATGGTGAGAGTAGCACAGAGTAACAAAGTCAGAGACTTCATATAAAAGTTAAACTTTTTTGTAATAATATCAAGTTCAGAAAAAAGTCTTAGAAGTTTATTTTTAATGATAAAAGTTCCTGTTAAACGGGTATAGATATATTTTGTTTAACCCAGTACAAATACGAGTATATCTACAAAAAATAAAGGTAAAAAAGTTAATTATTTTGACTTTTTAGTTGATTATTTGGTTGATTGACTTTGAAAGAAAAGTCATTCAAATATTTATTGTCACTCAATTATTGTCGCTATTAAAGGTTCTCTTGGGTGATACCACCAGATGATTATATGTATAAAATTTTATTCAACCATTTTCCATTCAGTATTCTATGAAAGCCTTTTCTATATTGTTTGTTACTGAAGAGAACAGCTTTTGAGCGACGTTTCACGTGCTCATTACGTCTGTACGTGACGCCGACCCCGATCATGGATGTTAGATGTCTGAGAAATGGCCAACGACACTAAAGAATACTTTTTTTATGAGAATGTAAGAGAATGAGCAAACTGCCATGGACACCTGAAACACCAGGAGGTATTCGGGTAAGCTGCCAACCTTGCGAAATCCTATCCTATTCACATCTTTCTTGGTGAACTCCATATCGTAGGGTAATGGAAATACCTCTTGAGGCAGTTCGTTACACAGCCGCGGGTTCGCGGTATAAAATGAATTTGAACCGAGCACGCTCCACCTCCGTATAGAGGAAATGCAGATGCACCGCACTTCTGTGACGGCCCGAAGGATCAAATTTTTGCAGAACTAGTATTGAGCGAATGTAAATGAACACGTTGCATCACATGTAATGTATTGATGACCTAACTATACGTTCGTGTATTATTAAAAACAAATGGACTCGAAGGGTCCAATTTTTACAGTATTTAACTAATACTTAGTGAATATAAATGAACATGCTGACCGTCCGTGCATCACGTGTAAAACACTAATGACCTAATCTGATACGTTCGTGCGTCAAACATGTGCATTGCCTTCACAAATAAAACTCCTTTTTCGTGGAATAAAAAACAGAACCAGCTAATGAAACTGTAGAACCAGCGTGTCTGTACATTGAATATATTTACCAAAACGTGATTGGGGGCGATGAAGGAAGAGTATCGGAATACAAAAAGATGATTTTAATTTTTTTTTCTGTCTGTCTTTTCACTAATCTCCAAAACTACTAAACGGATTTTCATGGGGTTTTCACAGGCTAATTAAGCTTAACTTGGCGCTTCGAATAGACCTTGTTTCATCGAAATCGGCTGACGGGAAGAAAAGATATCCCAATTCAGAGTTTAAAAACTAAAATTCCACGCATACGAAGTCGCGGGCACAGCTAGTATATAGAATTTATGTTCACTATGTCTACCTATCTCATACACACATAATCAACTGATCACTGTCGCCGGGATTGCTGGATGAAATCTTCTAAGAGGATAAAGCTTGCCTGTTCTACATCATTTTATTTTTATTTACTTCTTTTATTTCTCTAACGCATTTAATACTGTCTATTATGATATCCTCATAGCCATCCTTGCACAGTTTGGGTTCTCTTCATCAACACAGGATTTGTTCACGTGGTCGGTCGCCAGCGAGCTGTTGGACTGGATCAGTCTATTTCGGACTGGTGCGATCTGCATACTGGTTTTTTTTTATAGATTAGTGGGCGGACGAGCAAGCGGTCCCACGTGATGGTAAGTGTTACCGCCGCCCATGGGCACCTGCAACACCAGGGGGTATGCGGGCGCGCCGCCCG
Organism: Sesia apiformis; assembly: GCA_914767545.1. Classification (NCBI taxonomy): domain Eukaryota; kingdom Metazoa; phylum Arthropoda; class Insecta; order Lepidoptera; family Sesiidae; genus Sesia; species Sesia apiformis. The sequence goes on from OU611964.1 coordinate 5,145,539, forward strand.
CTGGTGTTCCACAGGGCGGAATACTCTCTTCTCTTCTATTTTCTGTTTTTATAAATCTCGTTACCTCCCGTCTCAAGTGCTTTTACCATCTGTATGCCGATAATGCCAATCAATTATCTTGGGCAGTTCTAGTCGATTGTGCAGTCTTGATTGGAACACTGTTGCACCCATTCTTTACAATGATAAAGTCATTCCTTACTCCACACGAGTTAAAAACCTTGGATTGGTCATCGATAGCTCACTGACTTGGGTCCCCTTTATAACTGAGGTATGTCAGAAAGTCTCTATCTCTCTCTTTAGCCGGAGCCACTTCAAAAGTTTTCTGCCATCTGGTACTAAGGCTTTGTTGGAGCATTCATTTATTTATCTATCCCATTATTGACTACGCAGATGTTTGTTGCTCTGATATTAGTCAAAACCTTCTTAACACACTGGATCGTCTTCTTAACAGCTGTTTATGTTTTATTCTTGGTTTACATAAATACGACCAACATCTCTTATTACCGTACTCAGCTTAAATGGCTACCTATCCGACAGTGCAGGGATGTAAGCAGGGCCGTCTTTACCAGGGGGTGCAAGGGGTGCGGTGCACCCCGGGCGCTCACCTTTTAAAGGTAATGAAAAAATATAACGCTATAGTAAACAATTACACAATAGGATATTTGACTGTCATAGGATACACAATAGGATATTTGACTGTCATAGGATACACAATAGGATATTTGACTGTCATAGGATACACAATAGGATGTTTGACTGTCTTAGGATACACTCCCGCACCCCGGCGCAGAATAGACTTAAGACGGCCCTGGATGTAAGAATGCTCTACACCTTCTACTTAATTCTATACGATCCAAGTTGCCCAAGAGTATTTGAAATTTAAATTTCAGTTTCTTGGTGACATCCATGACCATTATCTTCGTTCCGCTACCAACTCCTTACTTCAAGTCTCTTCTTGCCGTATTGGCTTTATGGCCAAATCTTTCACTGCGCAGGCAGCTAGAAGCTGGAAGACCATCCTCACTGACATCCGGAAAGCTCATAATAAAAACTCTTTTAAAAAAATTCTTCGGGAACATCACTTCTCCACTTCCCATCGCTAGTGGCTCAATCAGATCCCTTTACTTTTACCTTTAATTTCATTTTTATTTTAATTTTGTCAGCAACGTGATTTTATTTCTGAATTGCTACTCTTAATATAATATCTCTTAATTGATTATGTATACCTTGTATGATGTATATTTATATGTGGCTAAGTTTGTATATATGTAATAATAATATTTATTTTAGCACACCATCTACTTTGTGTCTTTCAAGCACCTCCTAATTGAACTTCTCTGATCAACCCAATGGTTGGCTAGTAGAGAGTGCCTTAAGGTAATTAATCTCTCCTTTTGTACGATACTGTGAAATGAAGTGCAAAATTAAAATAAATAGATAAATGACCTAAGTGGATTAGCTTTACTGTGGCTTGTTCAACATCACGTAATCGATCATCAGTTATACATATGCGCTTTCCTGCGGTTTATTCCACCTCGCGTAAGCTTTATTTATCTATGCGGATTTACCAATTTGCTAGTTATTGCAGTTATGTATTAACTAAAGTTAAATCTAGTAATTTTATATCCGTGTGAAGGAAAAGGCACGTACGCAACATAGTGATCCCTGTAGGGTCGGCTTCAGAAATTACACCTCATAAAATCCAATTGCCTTTGTAAATATAACAATGTCAATTCGCTTGCTTTCTCTGTTTCTGTGGAGAATTAAGTCGTATTTAGGTATGCGTAGGTACGTGTATAACCGTTTCGTATGGCGTTAAGACTTCAAACTGGAGTAAAATGGGAATTCAACACACAAGTAAATAGCGGGGAATTTTCTGTAAAGCGATTATTATTATAGTGGATTATTGGAAGCCTGTGAAGCACTCGAGTGCATCTAGCGGCTGTGAGATTGTAGCGTGCAATCTTTATTGCACGAGAGTAATTGTAGTTACTATATTCACGGTGGATTTTTAGCTAAAATTTTGTATTTTAGACGGAACACTAAGAACACTTGAAATTGAGTAAATTGTGTATAAATTTATAAGTGAGTAGTAAGTAAATGGGAACTATTTTAGGTGGTAAACTGAAGTACAGGCGAAGACATACTATGAATCAATGATTATTGGTGTTAGGAAATCGTGTGTGAACCGTCAACCGCAACTAGCCCTTTTTTATCCTCCTCCACTACTGGACATCGGCCTATTAAACGCTCTTGAGGGGGATGGTGCACGATGCAATCCAACAGAAGACTACCTTGAAATGTACTGCATTTCCCACTTTATTTATTTGCACACTTATATATGGTTAACATACATATTATTGGTAAATAGTATTTACGCAGGCATACGTACCCTGTCAGGGCGTAGCAATTATAGAATAGTATCGGAATAGATGTCAACAAAATATAAATTAGGTCTAGTAAAAAAATACACTTGTAAAAAAATTGAGGGGGAGAGTGCACGCTGCAATCCAAGAGCCGCTGGGCGCGCTCGACTGGCCACGTTACCCCTCGCTCTCTCACAGAAGACTACCTTGAAATGGACTGCATTTCCCACTTTATCTTATTTCCCCAATGTACGTACGTGTTTCGGTAGTGAGTGAGATATGCCAGAGCCTATTCCTATCCCATTCTGTTCTATACCTCCCCAATTTCCCAATACTTTTTCCAAATCCATTCCTTCATCTCGAAAGGTAGGCAGCACATCCTGGAGCGCGCCAACGTTTCTCATTCTGAACTGAAGTCGGCATGTACCGCGGGTGTCCATGAGCAACAGTGTGTCCATGAGCAACAGTAGCCACTTACTACCTGATGGACTATGGTCGTATGCCGCCTTTTTCCTATCAAAAAAAAAAGATTTCCGTCGCTGATTTTGAGTTGAAGCCCATAATGACGTTCGGACGTATGTCTATCTTGCTTGTAATGGCCAGTGCCCGTACGCTTAATAAAATACCTTAAGCCCTTCACAATATGCCTTTAAATACATTGACGCGAATGTTACTCTCGACGCTCATACGGACATTTTTCACAAGCAAGATTGACGCGCGCTATTGAGTTGTAAGAAATATATAGTAAGTATTGTTATTATAATTAAATACTCACATCTATATAGGAAGCATTAATATAATCGGAGTCGGGCTCTTTGTCCACTGTGTTGAGGACCACTCGATTGTAGTCGTCTGCGAACATAACAATAGAGTTAGTAAAGAAATATGCGGAGACAGTAAGTACACTAATATCTTTTGCTTCATTTGAGTAGACGATTGGGTCCATCATTTGTGTCAAGTCCGTATTTCCAGAATACGGACTTGACGGAAAATTTATAACGATGCCTGTTTGAGATTGGCGCGAGCGTCTTTGCATACCCGCATACATTGAATATTTTGAAGCAACATTTTTTTGTCACCGCCAGATTGAAGGCGGTTTGATATTTTGAGTAGTAACACGCGCTCGGCGGCGAGCAGAGTTAAATTGAGATAAATTCACACCGCGGTCTCGGACAGTTGATTATTGATATTCGCGCCTATTAATAGGTCTTGTTCGCGATATCCTTGTGCCACGCGAGTGTTTTGGTTGGATTTGCTGTGATTGTGCTTGCATTGGAAGTGATATCTCGAGGTGATTTTGCTGCCGTGTGTGAGTTGCCGAACTGTAGCGGCCACCGGCTCACCACAGGACGAGACTTGGATTACTACACAAGTATTTATTGGGAATTTATGTATTTATTCAATCACACTAGGATAGGTCACGTCTAGTAGGGACTAGCGTAGGAACACTTTCCAGATTTGTGCGTGGGCAAAACCACCTGGGGTAAGTGAGGCCTGTATATCTTATTATTGTGCTTACCCACCATCGCAGTGGATATATTGAGTAAGTTTACTACATTTGGGCCCGAGTGCACATTCCTCGGGCTGCTTTCGCGTAACGCGAGGCAGGTGCGCGCCTAGTGTGCGCATCGTAAACAATGCCTGTTTAATATATTATAACCGTAGCCAGTCATTTTAACGTCCACTGCTGGACATGAGCCTCGTGCATGAGGATGTATGCCCTTATAACGCCACGATGGCCAAGCGGGTTGGCGAGTCCACTCTTTTAGAGGTGGTGTGTTTTCCCAGGGCTTGTGGTGGCGACTTTATTATCCACTAGCTTCTACCCGCGGCTTCGCTCGCGTGGACTAAGGAACTGTACAAGATTTTTAACACCTGTAAAAGCACCGACATGATGGATTTCACGGATGGAAATCCATCCAGTAATTTTTGAGTAATTCTATTAAGTCATTTTTTTATTTTCCTCTTATAACTCAATTTCCTTGTGTCGTATGAAGATGACACATATTTCACTTTTCCTTCTCGATACTTAGCTATACATTAATGAAAACCCGATCAAAATACGTTCAGTTATTTTTACGTGATGCTCAAACAAACATGCATACAGATAAAAACTACTGGTTCTGTACCTTCGAACCACAGTGACCGCTCAATTTTTTTTTTTAAATTAAGTCAATGTACAGACTCAACCTCTTTACTGTTTTATTATATGTAATAGATTAGTCGCGGGGTGGTGTACCTCCGAGTCGCCTTTTACGATACAGGCGGGAAGATATGGGGGGGGGGGGGGGGGGGTGATGATATAATTCTAAAGCTGACCGACACAACATGATCAGTATACATAAAGTATAATTTACTTAAATTTGCAAATGTTTAGTACTACGATAAACCTTATCGCTTGCACCAAGAAGCTTTATATATTTGCCAATTTATAATTTAGGTAATATCTATAATTATTAATTGAATCTTCCGGGCTACTTGGCAGAGGTCTTCTGGAATCTCTTCTCTTTCTTCCAAACGTTTCGTCAACAACTGCGGTTGACATCTTCAGTGGCGACTGCGTTCACTTTCGGAGAGATGTTATTTCACATAACATAACAGCATTAGAAAAGGAACCTTAATACATTGTAATTGGAGTTATGGAAATTTCATTAATAATTTTATTGGTGTTTATTTATCGTAACGGTAACTTTCTTCAATATTCCTTTTTCTCCATGAGTTAGTTCGATTATAAAGACCACGTTCCTATTATTAAAAAAGAAAAAGTATGGATAAGCGTAACCTTGTAGTGAGGTTCGAATTTCTAGAAATATAAATTGATAATGATGTTTGGCAACCAAATTAACAGATTGATATAAAAGACAAGTTTATATATATTTTTTTTATTAAAAAATGACGTATTTTTAGTGATCAGTAATGAATTTAAAAACCTGAATGGAATTATGTGATCGACGCAAAGTTATAATCGTCACAAAGTCAATGAAATGTTAATAGTGGGCCGGGCCTATTACAATGCCTACTTTAGTTATTTGAAATTTCAGAGTTATTGAAAAGTACTGATCACTTGGTACTGGTATTAGTACTTGATCACTTGATACTGGTATTAGTACTTGCCCACTTAATATTCGTTCATAATACTGACAATACAAATTTCTCCTAAATACAATACAAGTTTCTTGTTGTATAATATTTAGTGCGGTTAATATTTATTCAGTTTATAAATTTTTGCTCGCGATTGTAAGTACTTATTGAAGACAGCGTATAAGATTTATTCTGTATTTTATTATTAAATAAATATCACATTATACATTAAAATAATGAGACGGATAAAGGGTTGCATTATATTTGAGTTCCTGTAGTTGGATGAGAGCATGTAATTTTTCTTTGTGTATATTTCTCCGTCCGACCTTAGACTCGGTTAGCGATACTGTGATCTAAATAGGTCATCTATTTCTACACATTTATTTTGAATTCTTCCTGACATTTCTGCCACGAAATTGCAACTGCAAAATCACTTTATATTTGAACGCCTTTCTGCATGTACTAATATCATGGAATGTAAAATTATTTCATGCTTCGCAATTATGGAGTCATGTTATATATATGGTATAAGTACAAGGTGTCACTGAAATAACACAAGACATGTAACACGTCATTCCTTTATTATTCATTGCAAGATAACTAAGTTCAAAGTGGCAAAACATTAATTTCATAGGTTGGGCCCTAATACTTTATACTGATTGACGCCGTTGATAGTGCCTCTACGTACAGTGCAAAGGGCCCCCGATATAAATCCCGGTCGGACAAATGTTTATAGGCAAATGTTTCTTCGAGTCAGGGTGGTTTGTTTTTGTGTCTGTCTCTGCATACAAGGAAAACTAGGTTGGCTTTTTAATGTGGCGTTATTATTATTGAAATTGATCGGGAACAAAACATTTAGACAATATATTATAATGGAAAATTGAAAGGTTTGATTGCACGTGCAATTCCACAGCCACTGGGCGCACTCGACTGGTCACGTTACCTCGCATGTACAGATAAACTGTAAATAAAATGAAATGTACTGACTACCTTTGAGGGAACAAATCATACATACAGTGTCGTATCTAAAACATTTTGTAGTACTCATTACTTAGTACAGGGTAATGACTCATAATGACAGGGCGCCGAACGGCGCGGCGCGGCGCGAACGACACGCATAGAATACAACTGCACTTAGAAATAAAATACACTAGAAATGAACAAGGTATTTTAAAAAACCTTTTATTGTAAAAGCGAATAGCATAGATTCTACTCACAATACTGAACAATCCATTTTTTGTATTTAGTTTTTTGATTTGGGGTGCGAACTGTTGCGCGGGTGGATGTGTAATGCCGTATGTTTTGAACTACAATTTGTAATATAATTTAAGTTTTTTAGGTTTAGACTGTTTTTTATAAATATTATTAGTGGAACCCACTGAAAGACATGCATAACTTTTCCGACAGGTCGATTTTATATAACAAACGCCTACCTTAATGAATGTCACTTACAAACCGTCTCGTAAGTACACAACTTCGCCCCTGTATTCAAGTTTCCTTTGTGAACGGACAAAATTGAGACTAAGGAGAAAGAACGGAGTTGACAAAGGTATTAGAGGGACGACGAGATTGTTTACTAGAGTTTTGTAATGAATTGTGTAGGTCACGGTTGAATAATGTGTCAGATTTTATTTATTGTTTAGAATTAGTAACTAGATATAAAGGAGATATTATGAGCAACATAATTTTGTAAAATATTTTTATATATTTTTTCAATTATATTTTATAATTTTACTTAAGTCCACTAATATTATCAATAAATGCGAAAGTTTGGATGTTTGTTACAATCTAATACATAAATTTATGAATGTTTTTTTAGTGCATTCCTGATTAAATTAAGAGTATTCATAACATTTAAAGTAAGATATACGGAAACAACACGCGTTATCATTGCCTGTTACTGCTAAAAGTGATCTCTTCATGATGATAAAAAACGACTTAGGATTCAATGAAGTAAGTAGTAGGTACAAGAATTCCAATAATACAGTAAAGGAGTTCAGGGCTAAATAAAGGCCTCATAATCTGACGGTTAAGTTTAGAAGTTACAGAATTATAAATTATCTATAAAACACATTTAACGTAAGACATACAGAAACCATAGGCGGTCTTATTGTTAGTTATGGCTAAAAACGTGGTCCAATAAAAAGCGTGAACCGATTAGCCTATGGGGTTCGTGGCTGGATGTAGTCTCTTCCAAGTAACTAAATATTAATTAGTAACTAATTAGTTAATAGTTACTATCTAGATAAATGACTTAAAACAAGAATTAAGTTATACAATAATATAAGGAGTACAAGTATTCAAGTAAATGAGTTCATGGGCTATATGAAAGATCCACAATCTGACGATCAGTTTGGAATAAAAGTTTGGAAGCTTGAAGAGAATAAATTCTATTGGGAGAGTTTTAATATTCAAAATATAAGTCCTTATTATAACTGGTTTTTACGTTGGTACTGAAGTAAGGTAAACGGTTTATTAACCGTTTGTTTGATATAAGGGTTTCGGCAAATAAGCGGACTGCGTCCTAGAGGGTTTCGGTGACGAAGATATTTATTGAATAAATTTGTGAATAGACGATATGTTCAAATTAGATTTAACGTTGGTTCGCGGGGAGCCGCTTTTTTAGATTTAATTATAATTATGTCATTAAATAATGTCAAAATCTGACATTTAATTATAGGGTTGTGTCCTTTTAAAAATATCATTCTTCAAAGGCATACTAGCTACGTATACGCTTACTTTACAAAAATAAAAGTCAAGAGCGTAAACGAGGGCTCTAGAAAGCGAGTTCTTAGTTTTCGAGAGCGTGGGACATGCATAGCAATGTGTATGCTCTTAATAAAGAGTTATGAGAACATTTTACATAAAGTTAACGCTTATATTTGCGCAGAACTAGGGATGAAAAGGGTGATTGCATTCATTGAATGTTTGTCCATGGTCCGTATAAAAGGAGAAGTAATTAATAGAATAGAGAGCAGCAAATCAATGTTAGCAAAAGGCGGGTCAGATTTATGTAGATTCTCTGGTGACAAAGAAATAAGGGACAAGCGAACGTCGCCATGATGATGGCATTTTATTCTTCAGTCCAGCTTGACAAACGTTGCCACGCGCGCGGATGCACTGCCTACCTTTGCAGATTACGGAATAGATTGGGAGAAAGGACTAGGGAACATAGGGAGACATAGGATGGGATGAGAAAGGGCTTTGATATATCTCACTCACTACCGAAAAAGTTTCTACTTTATTGTATTTCCCTAATGTACACGACGTATAAGTACGTCGTGTACATTAGGCAAATACTATAACGTAGTCGAGTGCACTCAGCGACCGGGGGAATGCCGCGTGCACTCTCCCCCTTATTTCCTTCAGTTATTAAAATGTTTTTTTTTTATGGGCGATGCGGCAGACGAGCATACAGTCCACCCGATGGTAAGTGGATACTGTCGCTCATAGACATCTGCGATACATGCCAACATTAGTCCAAAATGACAAACGTTGGCACGCCCCCGGATGCGCTGACCTACCTGTGGAGATATAGGAATGGATTTGGAGAAAGGGTTGGGAAAATGGGGAGGGATAGGATGGGAATAGGCTCTGGCACATCTCACTCACTACCGAAACACGTACGTACATTAGGGAAATAAGATAAAGTGGGAAATGCAGCACATTTCAAGGTAGTTCTGTGAGAGAGGGGTAACGTGGCCAGTCGAGCGGGCCCGGCAGCTGTTGGATTGCAGCGTGCACTCTCCCCCTCAAAGCATTTTGTACATAATAATTTGCTGCTCATTTCACCGATTTTCGTACCAAAATGTACATATTTATGGTTCACTTAGAATGTTTTAGCTGTTCTTTTAATAAAATACAAGCATAATACAAGCCGTACAGAAATAATACATTCTATCTTTAAAGTACAACCGTTTGGTTTCCGTCAATCAGAAGTGAAATAGAGGTACATTATAACTTTATTATTGAGATTATACGGACATATAGAAGGGAAGTTGAGATTTTGTTTGATTATATTATTATACGAGTAAAATTTGTGTATTAGGCGTTTCGTGGTTTAATAGTGATGGCTAATTAAACTTCAAACTGTTTTTCGTGCGTAGTATTTGTGATAATCAAATAAAAGCGTAGGACTGCGTTTTGCGTGTGCTTGCTTGGAAGTAAATGGAAGTAAGTACTTCTTGAGGTCCTCTTCTATCCTCAGTAAACCTACTATCACTTTACTAAGCGACTCTTGACTTACTTCAACGGGACTGGACATTGACAGGATACGTTTTAGACTTTAAAATTGTTTATTACGAAGAAAACTTGCCATTCGCAGAATGTGTTAATTGCACCATTGCCATATATGAATAAAAAAAAGGGGAAATAGAGGTGGTTGGGGATTACAGTTCAAATATGAACTGTAGGAAACTGGGACGCTTATACGTAGTTGTTTTTTTGGCTCATTTAGGCCATTAGCTGGTCATGTTCAGCCTAATGGGACAAAACAATTGTCGAAGTGTTCGTTTAACTATAACGAAGAACAAATTTCGAATAAATTAATTCGAATAAAGAGTAAATTTCGAAAACAGTTAAAGTAAAGAATGTTATTAATTCTATAAATATTTAAGACATATGGATTCCTGAATCTATTGCGTAGCTCGCTACGCTGTACGAGCTACGCGTTGTAAGCTATGTGCTACGAATTGTAAAAGTACTACGAGCTGCGTGAATGAAACGAAATGAGAAATGTTTATTTCAGATAATAAAACTCATTTTGTTAGTATACTTTTTTCTTCATTTATTTAAATAATAGGTAGCCGACAAGTTCGCGGCCTTTTTTGAACGTCTTGACTTTAGCGTGCTATATTTCTGGCAACACTGATTACTGGCGGGAAAGTAATATACCGTTTGACAGTAATGCTTTTCTGTAAGGGCGGCAAATTGAAAATACAAGTTAAAAGTTTTATCTTTTCATATTTTTTAACAATTTTAAAATAGAAGTTTATAAGGCGAAAATTAGATATGTTCTATATTTTTTTTGACAAAGGTATGTATGCTTCTAGTGCTCGAAAAGACTGTTTATGGAGAAGATGGTTCATCTAAAACTACTGCAAAAAATGGTTCAGTCGATTCAGCTCAGGTAAATGTATCATTGAAAAAATTAAAACAGATCAACACATAAGCAGTCATCAAATTGCGGAAGAGCTTAGCATTCACCACTCAACAGTTTTGGATCACCCGTATAAACTGAATTTTGTAAAAAAGCTAGATGTCTGGGTGCCACATGATTTAAATGACAGAAACTTGGTGAATAGAATTTCCATATGCTAGATGTTGCTTAAAAGAAATGAAATCGATCCATTCTGAAGAGATTGGTAACAAGCGATGAGAAGTGGATCACCTACGATAACAGTGTTCGAAAACGATCTTGGTCTAAGCGAGGTGAGCCATCACAATAGTCAACGCCAGGCCTCACTCCGAACAAAGTCATGTTATGTGTATGGTGGGACTGGACAGGCATTGTGTACTACGAGCTTTTGCCACATTGCCAAACGATTAATTCCGATGTCTACTGTCAGCAATTAGTAAAATTTAAACAAGCACTTGAAGATAAATGCCCAGAATTAATGAATAAAAAAGGCGTAGTTTTCCATCACGACAATGTTCGATCGCGTACATCTTTGATGACTAAACAAAAATTGATGGACCTTGCCTGGGAAGTTTTAATGCATCCTCCATACAGTCCAGACATAGCACCTTAGGATTATCATTTATTCCGCTCTTTACAAAATACTCTAAATGGAGTAAAATTACATCCAAGAGAAGCCCATATAAACCATTTAATTCAGTTTTTCGCTCAGAAACCCCAAAATAATTATAGTGATGGGATAATCACTCTACCAGAAAAATGGCGATAGTCGAAATAAATGGAAAATATTCCGTTCAATAAATATTTATATAATACAAAAAAAGTCTTTATTATTTTCACTATGAAAAGGCCGCAAACTTATCCGACTACCTAATATACCATAGACAATACATTTATGTTGCCTACTTTGTGCCGTAAACCTATATAAACTCAATTACTAAAATACATATGTATATACCTTACAGAACTCTGTTGGATAATAAAAATAAACAGAGTCCACAGTTTCAATGCCTAGATATTCAGTACATCGATGCAGTACACAATAAAGTTGTGCTGGGTACAGTGCGATCAAAAAGACACTTTATACCTCGAACTTGAAAGTTGTGGATTGAACTGTCAGCTGAGGTATTTCCGTTTCGCGTTTTCACTTACGAGAAGACTACTTAGACTTACCCACTATTTTACCAAATAGTTATTGTTCAATAGCCACATATGTTGCGTTATGATGTTGCGTTGCGTTGCGTTAGTTTTCTCGTAGACGCGTTAATTAAATGTGTTTAAATACAAGTAAATACTTACAAGGTATAACTTTTTGGTTCTGGTTTTTGTGAAAGTTCGTCTTCTTTGTGGCGTGCCGACATGAATGTGTCTCCACTTTGACTGCTGTCTGTAACAGAAATGTGCTTTTATGAGTGAATTCCTCTTTGAAGTGACTAATGTCGTAATTATTTGCTTCATTAAAGGTTTTTTATACAATTCCGAGAATATATTTTGTATATTCTAGGAACATTTGTATATCTAAGCGGCATTTTTATACATTTTCGTCTGTCTGTCTTCGACTATTTAAGGAATAGATTTTAATTAAGATTTTGTGTATTTAATTTTTAGTATTCTGATAAATATTTGAATATATACGAGTAGGTTTGAATCATGTTTGAATATCTATATACCTACGCGTATCACTAGCGTGCATCTCATACAAGTAGAGTGTAGCATTTATCTATTATATAAGACGTTAAAGCGTCACGTTGGAATAACTGGTTGATATGTTCTCCTCGTGCACAAGACAATGTACATGGGAAAGCCCATACCCAGCAGTGGATAATAAAAGGGTTGATAACGCAATTAGACCAAATGTTGGTATATTTCATGTGCGACGCAATTGTTTGCTTGAAAACATCATAATTCAAAATGTTATACATAAAAGCCCGCCTTTATACATCACAGACAGTATGAGTACGGTACATTTATATTTTGTGCTAAAATAGGTATAACATGAAACAATGTAACAGCACGGCTCGTTGAGTCACATATATGTATGTACACTGTAATAACCTTCACTGTGTAATTCAAAATTACAACGCATCCGACGTGATTTATGTATGTTAGGTTAGCCTGTATCTTTGGGTTAATTTACCCGCTTTCGGAGATTATCGACCAAAGCACGGTTAACCAACTATTTGTCCCTTGCGACCCAGCATTGTTGTCGCGTCTGAGGATAAGCAAAATTACACATTGGCGATTTAAACGTGCGATTTGGCAACGGAATTAAATTTATTATCTATCTATATAGATAAATAAACTGGGCCCGCGTGGTGAATTACGGCCCGAAACCCCCCAGTGATTTACTAGGGGAGGCCTGTGCCCTGCATTGGGATGCTATAGGCTGTACAATGCAATATACATAAAAAAAGAAATGCTCTGACTGACTGATGAGCCGAAACCGCTGTCACCTTAAATATGAAGAAGCTTGAAACAGTTGGCTATAATGGGGTTAGACCTACAGCTAACTGCACAGGGCCGTCTTTACCAGGGGGTGCAAGGGGTGCGGTGCACCCCGGGCGCTCACCTTTTAAAGGTAATGAAAAAATATAACGCTATAGTAAACAATTACACAATAGGATATTTGACTGTCATAGGATACACAATAGGATATTTGACTGTCATAGGATACACAATAGGATATTTGACTGTCATAGGATACACAATAGGATGTTTGACTGTCTTAGGATACACTCCCGCACCCCGGCGCAGAATAGACTTAAGACGGCCCTGTAACTGCAAATGGTTGCACCTAATTGTAGCCGTTAAGAAAAAGGTTGCACCTAGTTCTAGCGGACTGTGACCGGCTGTGCCCAGTTCTAACCAGCTAGAACTAGGCGCGGCCACACTTCGGCTTCCAGCCGTAACATTATGCAATTTAGATGGTTAACAATTTGTGACATCAATAATTACGGGCAATTGTATGATTCTATAAAAAAATGCCGGCGAGGCAGAGCATTTTGGACCCAGCTAATTATATACCATCTATAATAATAACCCATACTTTGGCAAATAAAGAATCAAACTCACAAACTACAATTTAACATTAGTTAAGTTTCAATAGGCGCAAAAAACCGTTACTTAAGTATGCTCGATCTACAGCTGAGTTCGAAAACGTGTAAAAACCTTTTTTGAGAATTCATTTTCTTTCTTTATAACACAAATGTACGTAAAAACGTGTCAAATTGCGATATTCGGACGATTTTGGTACTAGGCCTAAAATACCTTAAGGCAAATATTTTACGGGACTCCGGGCATCCGATTAGTTGAAAACGAGTGTCATTTCATGGTTGATTCTCTCTTTATGATGAAAGTGATATGCTTTGAATTATAGCTCGATTTTGATCTTTGCTGTTAGCAAAGAACTGCCGACACTAGTCAAAAATGAAAGGTAGCATGTCTGCAAATGCTCTGACTATTTTTAAAGATTTTTTTTTAAATTAGGAAACGCACTCACATGGAGTTATTCACGAAGCCTGTTTAGTATCTATTGTGCGCTTTGAATCTCTAGACATTCCATAGGTAACCCGCAACGTTAGAGGGATTCCACAATGCTGCTAACAAAGAGCTCACGCTTCAGTTTTTCAACGTGCGTTGGGCAGGGGTCACGCGAACCCTCGGCGGTGGTAAAGCATAAGTGTATTCACTCTTTTATATGCAGAACGGACAATGCAGGATTTGGAATCGGAATCTTTGGAATGATCAGTACTGTTGACTATTTGTTGGTTGGTTATATGTTGTTTTTTATGGACGAAGGCGGTAGACGAGCATACACTCCACCTGATGGTAAGTGTCCAAAATGACAAACGTTGGCACGCCCCCGGATGCGCTGCCTACCTTTGGAGATATAGGAATGGATTTGGAGAAAGGGTTGGGAAAATGGGGAGGGATAGGATGGGAATGGGCTCTGGCACATTTCTCACTACCGAAATACGTACGTACAATAGGGAAATAAGATAAAATGAGAAATACAGTACATTTCAAGGTAGTCTTCTGTGAGAGTACAGAGTAATCAAAGATTCATGAGAAACTTTGTAATTTATCAAAGATTTCATGGGGAACTTTACAATTTCCAAGTTTTCTGTGAGAGACGGGTAACGTGGATTTACCCTGCAGAGAGACTGCAGCGCACACTCTCCCTCTTGTTGCTTCTTTTTTAAACATCTGAACTGTAGATTTAGTTATTGTTATTACATTTTTTTAAGGCACATTATGGTAAAAAAGGCGAGCTTAATGCCTTAAGGCATTCTCTATCAGCTAACCTTTGGATTGATCAGAGAGATATAGTACTTACATTGGGAGGAACGCTGAGATGTATAAATATAGGTAAAACTTAAACGACAAAGAGAATAAATATTATAATTTACCTATAAATAAATATACATGATGAATAAAAAATAATAAATTATTAATAACTAATCATTATTAATATTAATTGAATCTTCCGGGCTACTTGGCCGAGGTCTTCTGGAATCTCTTCTCTTTCTTCCAAACGTTTCGTCAACAACTGCGGTTGACTTCTTCAGTGGCGACTGCGTTCACTTTCGGAATCTTAACTGGCATCGGAATATATTGGCACTACAAAACGGAGTGTCAATACCCGCATTAAAGGACATAAGAGGAGAGACTGAGAAGTCGGCCGTAGCTAAACATGCCTTGTCGGATGGGGACCAGGAAATCTGCTTCAGGGACACAAAGATTTTGTCAACCGGGAATCATTATTATTCCCGTCTCAATAGGGAAGCAATTGAAAACTACAAGCATCCCAACAATTTAAAAATATTTAAAGATAGAATCTAAAACTCCGTAATATCTGGTATCCAGCACTCCGAAGACATCAAGCTCACGGGGAAGAGAGACGAGAGGGGGGGACAAAAACAGACTTGGTACACACACAATCACAACTACCCTCGCCCACTTTAAATATCGGTGCGTCGGTACACACACAATCACAACTACCCTCGCCCACTATAAATATCGGTGCGTCGGTACACATACACTCCCAACTACCCTCGTTCACTATAAATACCGGTGCGCCACAGTCGTCGAGTCAGTTGCGCTCGAGAAGCCGAAGAGATAACATCTCTCCGAAAGTGAACGCAGTCGCCACTGAAGATGACAATCGCAATTGTTGACGAAACGTTTGGAAGAAAGAGAAGAGATTCCAGAAGACCTCGGCCAAGTAGCCCGGAAGATTCAATTAATATGGACACCGGCCGAGAAAGCCTACACTCCACTACAATCTTTATTAAATTTATGTTAATAATAAATAAGTAAAATAAAAAAAAGAATATTTAAAAGTGCTTCTAATCTGATCTGCTATCATCATTTTCATCTCAGTTTCACCTACTGCTAGATATCTAGATATCTATAGTTATATAACCCTTTATTCCTTTGTGTCACCAACCTCCACTATAAAATGATATTTCTACAATAGCTACTATAGCTAGAGCTGACCAACACATGGAATTGTCTGTTGTATAAATGTATTGTGACAAAGTGAGCATCCATTTTCGAAGTTAACCCTTAGTGGACAATAGAAGTTTCTAGAGAAAAATATATCGTAGCAGAAATCTCGCACAGTTCGCGGTAAAATTGTTCCCGCCGATGTTCTAACATCATCTGATGTCTTGTCTCTTTCATGTTGCAGTTTATTCTATTTTTATTCGTATGTATGTATAGGTATGTTGTATCAGTCTATAACATGCCACTGCAGGGCACAGGCCGCTCCTAGTAAATCACTGGGAGGTTCGGGCCCTAATCCACCACACGGGCCCACTGCGGATTGGTGGATCACATGCTCCAGATTTTTTTATATCTGGAGCACGCGGGTTTCCTTACAATGTTTTCCCTCACAGCCAAGTAACATTTTTTAAAAATCCGTAGCAGTTTTTCCATTTCAATTTTTCAATTCAATTTTTCCAAAATGTGAACAAGCCTAGCGGTCGGAGGTAACTGAAATTAGTGAAGGCAAATAGTGAATTCCATAAAGTGCCACAAAAATTCCGAGCTCGATGTTACTTACGGTCTTGAACTCTTAGTTAATCTCAATCAACCCCCCCCCCCTGCTCCTGTAATAGTCAGTAGTGCTTTTCATGTAGGAGTTCCGTGTGTGTTGTTCCAGCAAATATGGCTCGTCGAATCGACGAAGGTTAGTGTTAACGTACATTTTTTTTTGTATTTGGGTATTTATTTATTTATTTTCGTTGCTTATTTTTTATTTTCTTCTAAGATATAGTCCGTCGATTATTATTGGAAGACGGTAGTGATGTGGAATAAGATTCTGGAAGCGAAATAGAAGATAATGTTGAGCTGAGTCCGATGAGGAAGTTCTTTTGTCGACTGAACAATCATCATCAGTCCATACTTCCATACTTCTCATCAATAGTCCATATTTCTCATGAATCATCAGATTCGCTTGAAAAACTTTTACATTGATAGCAATTATCTATTTATTTTATAACTACCTGAGTCTGTATACAGGCTGTGTCCGAAGCATGAAATCATTGATTTCGTTTATGATTCCGCCGAGTTCATTGATATGAAAATGTTACGAATATTATAGTATTAGGCTATAATATTAGGCTCATTGTGGAAAATGCGAAAAAGAGACCAAGACTAATTGTGGAAAAGAATCCACTTAAAGAAGAAGATTAGGCTCAATAAGAATAGGAGATGGATTACTTAATAAAATCGCTCTATCACTTTTAGTTTTATGCCCGATTTACTTCTATAATAATTTACCCTGCCTTTGAAAAAGCTCTTTATTATTAACGACATCGTTCTAATGTCCGATACATAACCGATAACATTAAGTTATTAGCGTCGTGCATCAGAATATTGGCCGGAGACCAAGGCTGCATAACATTATGAGAGTAAGTTAGAAGCTAAGTTGGGCGTATTGGCATATTATATGTTAAAGACAAAAGTCAACGCTGACGTTGTAACTTTATTGTATCTTCAATGTCGTATTATGATAAATTAACCTTTTATAAAAGCCATATTATACCTACCACTTTAAAAAAAGAGCAAGGAATAAAATAGTAATTATATTTTTTTAAAATCTCTTTTTCCAAATTCACTACTAAATTTCTAAAGGTTTTTGGCTGATGTAGACATACTCGTATATCATGAACGTCCATTGGAGACAGTATCCACTTACCGATTGCCTGTCTGTTACTTTCTTTTCATCTGATTACGGTGGAACCTAAAAGGAGGGGTTCTAAATATATCAGGGTGTGTAGTTACAAAAAAAAATCATTACAAAACTTATGCTATTAAACCTGATAAAATAACAATCTATTCTAAATATTCAAAAACAGCATTCTCTGACAGAAGAATACAGTAAAATGTACTAAATTTGCCACTTTAACCTTTTCCTTCAAGTATGTGTTTCCGGAGCCAGAGCTCATTCCCATCCCATCCTATTCTACCCCTCTTTTTCTTCGAATCCATTTCTAAATTTTCGAAGGTAGGCAATGCATCCGGGGACATGCCAATTTTTGTCATTCATTCTGGACTTTGGCATGTATCGCGGATGTCCATGGGTGACAGTATCCATTTACCTCTAAATGGACTGTCCGCTCGTCTGCCACCTTTTGTCTATAAACAAATTCAAGTACAGACTACTAAACATATTAATGCTGAGTGATCACTTACGATCGAAATTTATTTTAAAATCGGATTTAATTTATAGTTGTGTTGTCTATAGAAAACATTGTCAAGTTTGAGAAACGATACAAATTATCAAATGTTTCGCACTAATTCCTTGCACAGAATACACATTAGTACTGCTAAAGACGATTAGACTTAACTTTGTTGGTTGAACAAGTAAAGGCAAACCCACCTGGAATTCTAATTTGTAGAGGACGGGAAATTTTCTTCTCTGCTCGCAGAGTTTTGGGAAATTCTTCAGTTCCACGGGCCGGTCCGGTATCGTCTCCGATATACCGCCGTTCTCGTCCGCTGTAGGTGAAATAATAGTTTAATTATTAGGTCCTTGAGTTAGACAAAATGTTAGACGACAATCATAATAATGACGTATTGTATTATTATGATTATGATTATTATTATACCCTTTTGTATGTGGTTATAATTATACAGGCTGATATAAAGAATATGTGTACTCTGTTAATAATGAACTTCTTTTACGGAAACTAATAAGTTTTATTCTACGACTTTATAAAATTCAAATTTTATTTTCACACAAACCAGTCACTTACTCGCGCCAGTACTCGCATAATACCTCGCAGCGCGAGTAACATTTAATAGTACAGTGAAATCAACGAGATATGAACTTTGCGTTTGTGTGAGTGCACATTGATAATGTACAGTGCGAACCATTTCGACAATAGGATTGGGCAATTCGGCACTCACTCACACAGATGCAAAACTCGTGTCTCGTTGATTTCACTGTTTGTGAAAGTAGTTTAGAGTAACAGTCAGTGACGTCACTTAAAAAAAACCTTTTTTTGGGCTACATATAGATAGATACACTTTATTGTACACCAAAAACATATAGAGAAATACAAAGTACAAGTAATTAGAAGTAGAACCGGCGGCGTTATCGCTAAAGCGGTTTATTCCAGGCAACCTTTAGGTGGTAAGGAGGTCTGTAGACGCAATACAGGTTCAGAAGAAATTGTGGAATAAAAGTTATTAGTTTTAATGATGGGAATTAATTTAAATTAACAACTACAATAACAAAGGTCCTTTTAACTGACAATAATTATGTCGTATGGTTATACTTATAAATTAATATATTATTATAAATTATTATAAATTAAATACTTATAATTTATATGATTCTTGCATTGTACTGGCTGAGAAAATGAATATTTCTAATAGGCACTTGAAATGAGGACAAATATATATATTTTGCGTAGTTGTAAGACGCAATGTATTTTTAATCCTTTTTTACTAACGTTAATCAATATGTTGGTTTAAATTACATTGGCTTTCTAATAATTCCATTAGAACAGTAATAAACCAGGGCAATATTTTTCAACGTATGAATTCCTCAGGTGTGTTGAATTGCACCGTGCACCCTCCCCACCCCCCCTACCATGGTAGGGTAATATAATAAAAAATATATACATATCTATGTAAAAATTATAGATTATAGGATACCATTCAAAAAAATTAAGATAAGTAATAGCAAAATACATAGATACTTTGAAAACTTTTCAAATCATAAGACACAAACAAGTCTTCAATCCTTAATTGTTTTCCACAGAAGTTCTACAGAGAAAAGTTAGCGAAACTCCATCATTTATAGAAGCAAATGAACAAGTAAGAAAAACTGCTTCACAATTAGCTATCAAAGAAATGATTCAAATAACGAGCTCCGAACAAAAGGCTCCCATGAAGTTTTCAGGTCAACGACCTCCGTAGCCGGAAACTGAAGGACCATTAGTATCAGACAGACAATCTGAATACCACTCTAAAAAATTTACGAGGTACAGTGAAATAAAGTGGAATAGTAAAAGATGTGAAGTTTTAAGTTGAAAGTCATTAATTACAACAGTTATTGTAGATGAAAAAAATAAAGGAATGAAGTCAAGGCCACATCGTAATTATGTGCTTTAATGTTGAACGAAATGTTCAGAATAAAAAAAAGGCGTCAGTCGCAAATCGGGAGATTTCTCCATTTCCCGTACGTTTTAGAAAAATAATGTGTTGACAAATGTAAAGCTTTGTATTGGTGGTTAGTCTATACATACAGCGTCGTGTGGTGTCGTCGGCCGGCTATAGAATAGCGCTCGCTATCCCATCTCTTCCCGCGTGTATCGTAAAAGGCGGCTGAGGGATAATAAAGCGGCTCCCACAAACCCTGAGTACTTTTCAGAAAAATCACTGTTTTTCTGAAACAGTTTTTGTTAGGTTAACAAAACCTAGTTAGTTTTGGAACTAGGTTTTGAAACACTAGTTTTGGAAATACTGAACCAATTTGACCCGCACTATTTATTTTAGAGTATTACTGTAGTTTTGTGCCATATTTCACTTCAATCCCTTATGAAACGCACTAGGGAGCATGCTTAAAGAATCACAATGAATATGGTATTGGAAATAAACTGGAAATTCCAGGCAGCTTTTCCACATATTTTGAACAACCACATATATGTTTTTAGAAATTCATATATAACTGATCTACTCCGTGTAAAGGAAATACGTATATAGACTTCGAAAATGGTTGTTGATTTAGATTCCGCTGGTCACACTCTTCCAGGCCGGTCGATGTTATGTAGTGATTTTTTTCCAAAATTCGAAAGTCATGATCTAAAAGGTAGATCCTTCGAGATGTTCCTAAAAGAAATAACTTAGTGAATTTTAGACCAATGCCGCGCAACCTTTTTTCACTTGCGGCACACTTATATTCTTTTCAACAGTTGGCGGCACACCTGAACTAAAAATACAATTAAAAGTATAGAGATTAAAAAAGAATAATAAAATTACTATAATTGTATACCATTAATCAACTGATTTAAAAGTCAAAAATCACCGAATAAGTGTTTGAAAAATGTGTAAAACCGCTGGAAATTAGTCACGTTTGTGCCCTCAGTCACTTTCCTGCTGGGTGATTGATGTTACACTGCGGCACACTTAGCATCGTCTCACGGCACACCTACTTTGCTACTTAAAGTATTGGCCAAGCGAGTGTTCGCAGGCATACAAACTCATTTGAAATTCCTTATCAACTAATTCAATAAGCAGTTAGGTAGTGCCAATCGCCAATCGACTGGCCACGTTACCCCTCTCTCACATAAGCCTACCTTGAAATGTACTGCATTTCCCACTTTATCCTATTTCCCTAATGTACGTACGTGTTTCGGTAGTGAGTGAGATGTGCCAGAGCCCATTCCATCCTATTCCATCCTACTCCTCCCCATTTTCCCAACCCAACTCTTTCTCCAAATCCATTAATACAGCTCCAAAGGTAGCGCATCCGGGGGGGTGCCAACGTTTGTAATTTTGGACTGATGTTGGCATGTATCGCGGATGTCTATGGACGACAGTATCCACTTACCGTCAGGTGGACTGTATGCTAGTTTGCCGCCTTCGTACATAAAAAAAAATATAACATTGTAGAACAAATCTATACATTCAATAAAGCAGCGAAAATGAACTTTAAAATTACTGTAAAAACTCGTTTACGTACGCAAAAAGTTTATAATAGTGCGAATACTTTGTTGGCCAATGCTTTAGGTGCTTTGATATTGAAATGTACAAAATACAAACATAACAACTCAGATATAAAGTGCTACAACGTTACTCGTTATCAACATTTTATCGATTTCGTTCTATGAAAATGATGTAGGCGTTTATCAGAACTGCCGTTGATATGAGTTTTTAAAGGTCTGGAAATTCTTCTTATTAGCAATCCTTTTGTGCAAAAGTTTACATGTTCTATCAATTCTTACTCGAAAAGGTGTGGTTTTTATTGGTGAGATCAATCGTTTCCCGAATGGCTGTAAATAAATTTAATTTCTAAATTCAAGTCAATAATTTGTCGTCGGACAGACTGATTTCCTGGTAGACGTTGATTATGAAAGTCTTAGAAAAGTTTCATGAGAGATTTCTTTATCAAATATTTTACGGAATGGAACAATACAATAATTTTCTTAGCTAGTTGTAAACGAAACTAAATCAATTACCAAATAGGACGCTAATTTCACGCGAAAATTCTGGGATGAATTTTACAATCAGTTTAGTTTTATACGAGCTTCATAATGTATGCCAGTTTTCCGTCGGGCCAGCTACAAATCCGACAGAGTTTGCAAAATTGCACTTAAGCGAATTTCATTACATAATACACTCGTATATAACGTATTTATATGCAATTTGTGTCCCACTGTTGCTAGCGGGAAGCAAACAGAAACCAATTTTGTAATACAACGTGGAATAATTGTTGTATAGAAACATCGAGAATACGTCCTTTAAAAGTAGTGATTATTTATATTAAAAGATGTACAAGTGAAACAAATTTTACATGCATGTATTTTCAATTCTTTTAAACATTGACTTACTGTCTATGTTTAAAAGTCAATAATAATTGTCAATATTGTCACTATATTATTTATACTACAAAATGTACAAGTGAAACTAAATTTACATGCATGTATTTTTAATTCCTTTTAAACATTGACAGTAGGTTCTACTGACCATTAAACATCTTTTAATATAAATAAGTTAGATAGTCACTAGAGAAAGAAGAGAAAAGAAGAAAAGGACTATTTGGAATGCCTCCTGCAACCTAGTCTTTTTAATATGCCTGTACCTAATAAGGCCCATTTTACAAATTGCTCAATCAATTTAGCTATGTAAATGAGCATATTGTACAAATTTAGTCCCAATGACAAAGTACTCCATGTAATAGCGGTATTATCTCATTGGATCGTAAAGCAGCTGTAAGAGGTAATGGTCTGTCGAACGTATGGCAGTGCTGTCATGAAATACCTAATTATTAATGCCTGGTCACACACATTTAGTGTGCATGAGATTTCTGGTAAGTATTAATATCCTAATCGTATCATAACCAGTCATCGTCCATTGCTGGACATATATCTTATGCAAGAGAGATGTATGATCTAAAAATGGCACGCTGGCCAAACGGCTTCACGAGTCCACTCTTTGTAATCCCTCAGGGGTCGTGGTAACGGCTTTACTGAGTCTTAGTCGCCTTTTATGACACCCACGGGAAGAGATGGAGCAGTGCTAATCTAAAGCTGGCTGACACCACGTGACCAAGGTAAAGTATTGTATTAAATAAGTACAATGTATCGTTATTAAGTATTACACTTCAATGACGTTTTCACAAAAGGTTTATAAGCATATATTCCTACGAGTATTATCCGATGCGTCAAGTGAGTAAGTACATAATACCTAATCGATAGTCTTCGTTACACGAGGGACGCGTATAAAATTCGCGTTACGGCTCGGTGCTCTCACTTCGAAATATTAAAGGGTCGACATCAAAAGATGAACCGCTTCCCAGATTATATTTCAATTTTTAATATAAAATATATGAAATTCTTCTTTGGGTATGTTCAATAATCTTTATTAAATATAAGTAAAATGATTACAATGTTTCCCCCACTCCTTCATACTTTAGTTAACCGTGAGTGATAGAAGACGCTTCAATACTGGATATATGTATAATACAGTGTCCAAAAATCAACGATAAACCAGAAGGAGGTTATTGACAAGACCATACCATACCATTCAATTTAAATGAAATTTATTTCATGATATGGTACAAAAAGTGAGCTTAATTCTTTAACAGCTAAAACCCTTGAGTTTATCAAAGAGACACATTGCGAGGTGCAACGAGAGGTATAACTATATAATTTAAACGACAGACAGAACAAATAATTTACCTACAAATAACATATACACGATGAGTACACACAATATCAATATGCTGTCTGTGGGTAACTCTTATGGGCAAGAGATTGGCGGTTTTCTTTAATTTGAAATAATGAAGTTTTATTATTAAAATGACTACTAGCATTAGGTATTAGCATTAATTACTACTAGCACCTTTTTGTACTAGCATCTTTTTTTACTAACAAAATTGCGCATTGTTATACAAATGTTATTAATTTTTGAACTACGACACATACTACAGTAAGTAATTTTAATCTTATATTTTTTAATCCTCGAGCTCGTATGTATTTAAAAGAACGCTTCCAGTTCCTCTACTCTTCATCTTCATTCGTTTCACCTTCATTCTTCTAATAATCTTCTTCTCAGCATTCGTCTTCTTCACCACTCCACTTCCCATTCTTACTTCTTCACTCAATCTTTACCCAGCTTCAAAAGTCAACTTATAAAAGCTTTGTACTCGTACTTTAGTTTCGTGATCTCATAACATATGTTCCAGTATTATTTTTCTTTTATTATTTAGTTCTAGTCGTCTCTATTAATATTCTTATATTATTAATAATTTCTATTATCACTTGTATTACTAGTTTTCGTGAAGCTAACCTTTTTTTTTCTAAAACAAGCAACAAATTCATCAAATTCATTTTTCTCTGTATTCGATTTCAACTTATTTTAGTGTACAATTGATGTTCGTTCCTGTGTAAAATACCAGCTAAACCCTACACACGTGTATAGGGCTTTTATCAAATCCACCTTATCTACAATCCGCTTACTTGAGCCCGCCCTGCCAGCAAACTGCTTCCGTTGTACATCTATAATGAAGGTGAGAAAGTCGGCTAAAGTCTGTTAGCTGAGCATCGCTTTATTTACCTACTATTCGTAACTAAACCTTTTCACTAAATGATAAAATAACACCGTTATTGTATTGATTTCGTTTTCAATTATGATTACCGTAAACAAGGACTTTAACATTTCTGTCAAAAGTCCTGGACAAAAGTGGCTTCCCTCATGTACATTGTATTCAATTATTCCATGTGTTTTATTAATTGAGAAGGGAAGCGTGCACGTTACCCCGCACTCACAGAAGACTATTGTAAAATTAACTCCATTTCAAATCTTATCCGTTATTCACATCCCATAATATCCTATCCCTCCCCATTTTGTAATCCTTTCGCGCAAATTCTTCCTTAAATCTCCAAAAGAAGGCAGCGCATCCGGAGGCGTGCCAATGTTTGTAATTCTGGACTAATATTGGCATTTATCGCGGATGTGTATGGACGACAGTATCCACTTACCACCAGGTGAACTGTCTGCTCGTCTGCCGCTTTTGTTCAGTATAAAAAAACAATACGAATGACAAAGAAAACGTCGTTGATATCACTAGTCCGGTCAACCGCACTGTGAACCGGACCTCTGGGAATGGAAGATATTTACAACACTAAAGTGTTTAATTATTGTGTTGAGAAAATTATAAACAGTAACTAATTTTCTGATATCACCGACATTTTTTTTAATAAACTGTCCTTTAAATCAGTTGTTTCATTTCATAAAATTAATTTAATATTTATCATTGAATCTGTTATTGGCTGTGAAATGAAGCTCGATTCAATTATTGATTCAATTATACATAAATAAGTGAACAAATATTATAATTATTAGACATTTGGGACCTCCTATTGGGACCTCCTAAGAGCAATGTTCTTGGTTTTTAAAGTTGGCATTCAATATTAGATGGAGCCTTAAACAATATACTACTATTCCGGGAGGTATTACAGTTGTCACTGAAACTAATTGCAAACAGCAAGACCACGCCACAAATGCAATTTCTCATTCTAGTACTTCCTTCCTATTGCTTGTTGTGTAGAAACCAATATGCTTTTATGTATGTTATAATATTATAAAACGTAACCGAATCTAGCCCTATTTTCATTCAGGACACGAGGGATTTACGAGCATGTAAAAACTTACAACGCCACGACGACAAATTTGTTAGTTTCTTTTCTTTGTTTATGAAGAGGTACCAAATAATTCCTTAAATATTCTAAATAGTAATCTAAATACCTGTAATAATATCTGTACTAAGTACCTATGATACATTCACCTAAATATTACATTTGGTCCAGACATTCTGATGGTCACAACAATTTAAGTTTTTAGAATGAATTTCCTTGTTTCACTGATTTTATGCATACCGTGGGATGTGACTGAAAATGTTTTCAGGGAATTCAATTCCTTAGTGCTTACCTAATTACCATACTATACCATCAGCCGGTGTCTCTCCATTATTGGATATAGGCCTCTCCCAAGGACCGCCACCACACACGGTTTTCAGCTCTCCTCATCCAGTTGCCACCGGCGACTTTCGTCAAGTGGTCAGTCCACCTGGCCGGAGGGCGTCCCACGCTATGTTTCCCGGTACGTGGTCTACATTCGTGATCTCGTCTTCCCCATCGGTTATCGCTCCTGCAGCTTGTCCACTGCCACTTAAGCTTGCTAATTCTTTGAACTATGTCGGCAACTTAAATTCTTCGTCGAATATCTTCGTTATGGATTTTGTCCAGCAAAGAAACTCGGCGCGTAGCTCTTTCCATCGCTCGCTGAGCTAATTACTTAGGTCCAATTGCACACGAGGCAAACAATTAGGTTAGAGACGTGTGGTGTTACGGTAATATGAAACATTGCAGCTGCAGTACTGGTTTGTAGTCAATTTTCTGTTTTACCGTTTGTTGTTAATGTTTCTAGCGAAGCGAATGTATTAATTTATCATTTCACATACAAAATCTAATTATATTTTACTAATGGCTCTGCTGGACATGTCTGCTACATTTGCCCTTCCCATTTCATATTAATGAAATTTACTGGTATATGGCGCATCGAGAAATAAAATTATTTATTTGCTAGAAAATGAATGTTAAATTATGTTAAGTTAAAATTATGCATTATCCATAGGTTAGGTAACATATAGTAGGTAAGTTAGGAACATAGGTAAAATATATACTGCTTTAATAGGCGTACAAAATTGTTTCATCAAACTTAAATAATACCATAAGTCAAATAATACCTCATCAGCCTGTCTCTCCCATAGCTCAAATGATCAGCAAGCTCAAGTGGCAGTGGACAGAACAAAATAGTTGCATGCTTATGTTGTGAAGTAGAGACTATCAGTACAAGAGCTGTAAGAGGTGTCTTGCAACTCTTGAGGGGTTTGAGGGGTCTTGGGGACTTTAGACTAACATTTGTGAACTCATGAACTCAATAAAAAAAATCTGGAATATATGCGCCTAACATCTACCAATTTACACTAGTCTCGCGTGGTGGATTATGGCCCAATACTCCCTTGTGACTGTAAGGGTAGACCTGTGTTCTGCAGTGAGTGGGGGTCGTTATAATCTGATATTAATCACTTGGCGGGTTCACTGTTTTAGAGGTGGGGTATTTACTCAGTGCTTGTCACTATCACTATGGTGTCGTAAAACGCGACTAAAGGAAAACGAAGCCGTTATCACTTTGTTATCCGCTTTGTTAGTCGCCTTTTATTACACTAACGGGAAGAAATGGGACGATGCTATTCTAAAGCCGGCGACAGCCCACTACCACTGCCGGTACCAAATCTAAACAATAAAGGATGGTTCACCGCAGGGCTAACCACTCAAACTTCTTAACCTCTCCTGGATAAGAAGTGTAATAACTCTAATTACTTCTTATGCATTTTTTTGTTTATCGCTCGGGTTTTCAGTATTTGTATATATAGGTATGCACGCAGGATGTCTCCTCTTCCTCGGACAGTATTAATTAAACCGCCGGATCTCTTCCAACATTTTATTACTTTTTAACACCTTTTAACATGACATAATCACGTAACCTATTTACAATCCCTCTAATGGCTCCTTGTGGGTGGAAGCGCAGCGGGGTGCATACGCGAGTAGTTGCACCACTACCGCTTATAACAATAGTGATGTCACTCCATCACAAGATGTTTCACAAAAAACATTTGATTATAAACGTAACCTTATTGATTACCTTACAAAGTCAGACAATAAAGGGATGTAAGGAGCTGTTCTGTATCTAGACAGTTCCTAAAATACGGCGTCCAATTATGATTCTCCAGTAACCATAACTGTGATTAGATAAACAAGCAGTATCCGTACTCTGTTGTGGAAACCGGGGAACGTGCCTCTAACACTAATTACGGCACTACGGACCTCTATCTAGTCCAGATACTAATTAAGTGAACAATATTGAGACCGTGGCTTGTGTGCATTGTGTACTTGAGATATGGTTCAGATACCTACTAATGCAAATTTAATGGCTGTAGGTTCAGGCCGGTTGATTTAGTTCGAATTATTCCACCCCTGTCCCTCGAACCTGGCTCACTTTAAATAAATTATTTAAAATAGTGTCAACGTGGCGCGACTGTAAACCTGGCCCGATACGGGGTTTACTTTGAAGTAGGTATACTATACTTATAATTTTTTCTTAGAAAAAGTTGCTGGAAGTATAGTGTTTAAGTTAAAATGTTTTTTAAAATATAAGATTGAAATATATTCGTTATTGATTCGTTTTATAACGAGTAGTCCGGTTGATTTTTTTTCCCAGTAGTCCGGTTGAATACTACGACCGGACTTCAGAGAACAAAAAGTTTCACTAGTCCGATCAACCGTACTGTGAACTGGACCTCTGGGAATGGAAGATATTTACAATACTAAAATGTTAATTATTGTGCTCAGTAAATTATATACAGTAACTAATTTTCAATCTGAAAACTGTCATTTAAATTTTTTATCTATAATGAAGAGATTTCCTTTCTCCAAATGTGTATTTAGTGATCCACTTTATTTTCAAGGAATAACCAAAGTGGAAGATTTCTTTTTTTTTGCCGCTGCCCATGGATAGCTGCAACACCAGGAGGTATGCGAGTACGCCACCGAGCTTATAATCGAGAGATGTTAGAATCCTTATAAATCGATAATCGATACTTTATGAAACAACAGACTAGTCCGATCCACACGAAGTATCGAGTGAGAATGAGATACGTTATTGTGAAACAGATTTAAGAATTTTAAGAAACACTATCGGTCAAAAAATGTGACGCCTATTGTCTTGAGTGATGGATAAGTCACAACATTCTTAATGCAAACACACGATAGTTCGATTGTAGTCGTATCGATGTATTTACTTTAATGTAAATATTCCGTGGAGACAACCATGGCATCGTGTGACGTCTGACATTTTGGCAGAGCCTGTCAACGGGAATATTGAATATGCAATATGGAAATGGAACAGTACAATAAGTGATAGATACAATTACGGATCTAGATTAAAATTGAAATGCCGGAAATTACGCCGTCTGGTAATGTGTCCCACTTTTCATAAGCATTTATGTTTGCTACAGGATTATAATATGCTACAGGACAGTCCAATGCTGTGCCTGTGGACAGGGAGTGCAAACCAGTCGGTAACCGGTGCGTGGCCGGTGCGTAGCCGGTGCGTGGACGCGGGGTTGGATTCTCCGTCGCATCTTAATTTTAATATTGTTCCCCATAGTTTAATACTACGACTTGGTTATGATTTGTGATTACTAACATATATTATGGATAATTGTCTGAAATTAAATTAAATTGAACTGAATTAAATTAAATATTATGATAAATACTCCTCTTAAATTGCAGTGAGTACCTTATTTAGTTACTAGAATTCCTAATCACTTCCAACTAATGGGATCTTTTGTGTTTCCCTAACATACTAACTACTCTTGCTCTCCGAATTCATGTACAGATGTTATCATCTGCTAAATTAATTCTATAGAGGAGGCTTTTTGTACTGAAGTGGCTCTTGAATAATCCAGTCAGTTGCCGTAACGGTGTTTTGCTTCAGGGTAGAAAAAAATCTTGTCTAGCCTGGATTTATTTCCTTGAGGACCTGGATTTTAGGTAGATTTTGAAGAAATCTACTAATTGAACTCACTCAATTTTAATTTTACAAAAGTAAATTTAGTATTAATAAATGGCAAGCATGGTCGTATGACGTCACGCCAGCATATATTAACGATTTTATAAAAAAAAAGATTAAATTAATCGAAGTCCTGCTCGCGCGACATGGAACCGCACTCCGCCGACGTCATTAAAACTTACGTTAATTCTTTGTGTGTCGCAATTAAATTCATATATTCCGTCTAGCTGCCTCTTTATCCTTCTGCAAATAATTTTTTACCATCTATAACCTATATATACTCGTAATATATCTATCTATTTGAAGAGATCACGATTATTGGATTGAAAATTCTTCTAGAGTGAACCACTTTCAAAAAATCTCAGATTGTTTCATTTTCGTACTAAGCCACAAAATAAAAACGGCAATATACCAGTTGATTCCCTGTTAATTACTGGTAGAGGAAACTAGTTGAGACTTTTGAATGTTTGTATCACAAAGTTGAGGTACTTTGGCAGTTTAAACCAAGCCAAGTATTTACTAGTTAGTTACTAACTTGAAGAGAGACTGACAATAAACTGTAGTAACCTGATTCTAGTCTCTATTAAACTCGAATGGAATCTAAAATTGAGTCTATAAAAGGAGTGGAATATGTATTATGATTTGAATATGCGAGGCCAGTGGTGTTAACGTAACAGCTTTTATAATGCGAATGTCGTCTCTTTTAGGGTGTTTGAAGTGGTTAGGCGGTATAATGCGGTATAAGCTTCGAGGTATAATAGCTTAAGGAACAACGAGATTTGGTGCTTTTACTTGTATTAATCACATAAAATCTTGTTTTTAATTTAAAATATCAGTACTTCACGTTATAACTGCTCCAAGCTTTTGGGTTTAGACAAGGTCGCATTAATAGGTACTACTCTGTAACCTGGAACTGTAAGATCCAATCGTGCCTCAAGGACCTTATACAGTCTGCATAAAAGGTTTATAGAGTCTGAGAAATTAAAAAAGGCAAAGAATTTAGTCTAAGAAACTTTTTGTCTTTGAAATCTAAATCACTTCAAATGGATTTCCTGGACAAGTTTATGTGATAAAGTCAAGTTTCAAAGCTCCTTTTTAGCGACTGATTTAGAAAATAATAACGGGTTATCCATTTTTCGGTTTCAAAAGTAAAGTTAAATAAAACACACATAAAGCTATGATTTCGATGAAACTTTTATTTCATTATAATGCTTGGACTTTGCCATTACTTACGAAATACAATGTCATTTCAATGACCGCCTCTAGATTAGTTGCAGCAGTCGATCCTTTTGAGGTAGTTTTCGACCACTTTTTCGCACATTTCGGGCGGTATCTCGGCGATAACTTGACGAATGTTGGTTTTCAAATGCTCCAACGTTAGGGGATTATCCGCGTAGACACGGTCTTTGACGTAGCCCCACAAAAAAAAAGTCTAACGGCGTCAAATCGCATGATCTTGGTGGCCAATTGACGTCGCCAAAACGTGAAATTACGCGTTTTGGAAACTTCCCATGCAATAAAGCCAAAATTGGTGGTGTTGTGTGGCTCGTGGCACCGTCTTGTTGAAACCACATATCGTCCAGTTCATAATCTTCAATTGCAGGCCAAAAAAAGGCTGTTATCATACGGCCATAGCGCTCTGAATTGACGGTAACAGTTCTTCCAGCGTCATTTTCGAAAAAATACGGCCCAATGACACCTCCGTACCATAATGCGCACCAAACAGTCACTTTTTCCGGATGCAATGGCTTTTCCACAATCACTTTTAGGTTCTCCGAGCCCCATATGCGACAATTTTGCTTGTTGACGTAACCACCGAGTGAGAAATGAGCTTCATCGCTGAAGAAAATTTTGTTCGAAAAATCAGCATTGAAAGCCTGTTGCTCTAGCACCCAATCAGCATATCACAGCGTCGTGAATGGTCAGCCGGCTTTAATTGTTGCGTGAGTTGGACTTTATATGGATGGAGGTGCAAATCCAAATGCAAAATACGCCATAATGAGCCATAAGATAGGCCCAATTGCTGAGAACGCCGTGGAATCGGCAAATTCGGATTATCCGACACACTTTCACTAACAGAAGCGATATTTTCGGCAGTGCGCACATTGCGATGATGCACAGGCCTGACCACATCTGTAACGCTTCCAGTCTCTTCAAATTTCTTTATAATCTTGCCAATTCCTTGCACAGTAGGTCGATTATGACGACCATAATTACCCCGTAATGCTCGAAAAGTGGCCACGTTTGAACCACCACTTTTGTAGTAAGTTTTAACTATTTTTACGCGTTCTTCGGTTGTTAAACGATCCATATTCGTAAATGGCAAACCTTTCACTAAATAAATGACACTTCAGATGACAGATATTTAACAGCTGACAGCCTTGCCAGACCGACGGTTTTGAAACCACTAAATGGATAACCCTATACATGACTAGTGCATGGTATCGATTCCAGTGTTTGAGGTCGTATGCTCAATCAATACCGACGACCGATTAGCCCAGTTGATAGCGTCTCTGTCTGTTGTGTAAAGGTACCGTGTTCGTTTCTCAATCGGACATTGATTTGTTGAAAGACAACTGTTTGTTCGGGAGGTCTGGGTGGTGTATTCGTCTTTGTAAGGACCATTGAGTGTGGAGCTATTTCTTTTATTTAGTGAGGTCTTATTTGTAGCTGGTTACATAAGCATTATTTACTTGAAAGTCTTGGGAATCCATTGACAGATTAAACTTCATGAAATTGTAATTGTTTACGACACGGAACTGAAACGAAGTTTAACCCAAAACTAACTTGAAATGTACCAGCACAACAATTGATCGACAAAGCAAAATATAACTTGAGACAATTTGAATTATTTGAAACTTGGATATAAGTTGAGGAAGTACCCGTCACTATGTCATAATGTTACGGTCCTGTTCGGATAATTAGGATTCTATGTGACTTAGATATTAGTGATGCAAAGAATATATTACTGAAACGAACAGAGATATATGAATCTTTTTGATTTAAAGATATATATCACTCATGTAGGTCACTAGCTCAATTATCCGAGTCAATAGAGCGATTGAGCGAGAGAATTGAGTAAATCAATCTAAATGTGTGTATTGTAAATTATACGAGGAAATACGAGTATGTATCTTAAATGTATATCACAACGTTCATTTTGAATTTCAAATGATAAACATATTCTTTCCTTTGTCCTTTGTAATTAAAAAATAAAGGATATTGTTATTGACGCGCGCCCCGAGTGAGAACGATACAGCGTCTTTTGAATGAGTGAACTAGATGATATATTAAGAGCGACGGTGAACTTGATAAAGGTTGATTCACAGGAGATGAGCTAGCTCATTTTTATCTCTCACTCTCGAGCTAGGCATTTCTAGTAGTTATAACAAACACTCGCATAAAGACGAATAGAAACATGCCAAGATCCCACTGGTTTCAGATATTCGTCCGTCAGGCAATCCAGTACGAGATCTGTTAAACGAGTCATCACACCGTCAACTTATGGCATGAGGAGTGCCATGCGACAAATTACCTTAAAGAGTCACTGAAATAACTCAGAAGCTGAAAATGGGTTGTCCAGGATCGAAAGTAGAATCGATTCTAACAGTTTTTACAATAGTTTTTTTTATCATAATTGATTGTTCATTTCTAGTATATCTTTTATTTTGAGCGCAGTTACGCAAAACAAATATTCATTGCAACTACCGGCGCGCCACGCCGCCCGCGCCTCTCCGCCACCGTGCTAGATGCCAGGTCGTTACCCCGTACTGAGTAATCAGTACTACCAATGTTTTAGATAGAATAATAAAATTTTATATATTTGTAACTTTTGATTCATTTCCTAAAATAATTGTATTTTTCGCTTGAACGGTTTCATTTATTATAAACTAGTTAACGTGTTTCAATTTTTGCGTTATTTCGGTAACAATTTGTATAACCGCAATCCTTCAACCTTCTTGTCTTCTTGAGTGGCCTTATATATGTATAACCTCGTTTGAACCAAAGTTTCACGACGCAGCTATCTGTAGTTTGTGAATGACATAAGCGGAGATAAGGTCTTTTCCATTAAATGGGGCGTCTACATTTTCCATCAGATGGACTTGTCTGCAAATTACTCTGTTTCATAATAATCATCTTGTAGGTCTAATCTTACGTTTCTGTTTCAAGACAGTCTCTCGATTCAGTCTTGTGTTTCTTTTACGGCGAAAAGGTGGCAGACGAGCTTACAGTGCACATGATAGTAAGTGGATACTGTCGTCAATGGACATCCGCGATACGTGCCAACATTAGTCCAGAACATCAACTTTAGCGCACCCTCTGTACTGTACCTTGAACTGTCGACTATACGTTGAAAGTACATTTCAAGGTAGTCTTTTGTGAGAGAACGTTTGGGTAACGTGGTCAATCGAGTGGGCTCCGCGAATGTGTGCAGCGTGCACTCTCCTTCTCCTCGCGTTTCGCCTACAACCTCGACTATGTTGCACCGAGTAGACCTCCCAACAAATTTTATTTGTAGAAATAAAGTGGCAGATTTGGTGAATTCTGTCACGTTTGGAGGTCCGTGATACATGCCAACATTAGTTAAAAAGCCCACGGAGTGGATTATAGGTTCTTATTTGGGCAAATGCTTAGGGGTGATGAGATGGGGAGTAAAGTAGGAAATAAGGAGGATTGGTGGGATGGGAATATAATGGAATGAGAGACTTCCCTCAATCCCTACTCGTAGATGGAAACAGAATTACGAAAAACAGTGCAGCTGATAATGTCGGTTAGTGGAAACTTACCGTTATGAAGAAAATCTATACTTGGATGTAGCATTACACTCTTAGCTTAATTTCCGCTTGTCGTGATGTCTCTGTGCAAAAGATGACTGCAGAGATGCAACCGCTAACTTCAGTGTAAAGACGAGAAACTCAGCTAATTAAAGCGCTGTGTAAACATTAGTCTGTACGATACAGAAAATGCTGTATATTAAAATAGAATATATACGTCAATAGTAATAAATATGTTTATAATTGGTAGTTCGCGGATTTTTTAAACGTATGACTGTAGCGTGCTATATTTCTGGCAACACTGATCACTGGCGGGAAAGTGATATACCGTTTGACAGTGGATTTTTTTATCATGACGGAAAATTGAAATTACAAGTTAAAAGTTTCATCTTTTCATATTTTTTAACAATTTTAAAATGAAAGTGAATAGGGATAAAATTAGAGATGTTTTACAATATTTTTTTCGACAAGAGTATGAATGCTTCTGGTGCTCGAAAAGAGATTTGTGTGTGTACGGAGAAGATGTTTTATCTAAAACTACTGCAAAAAGATTCAGTCGATTCAGGTCCGATAATTTTGATGTGAATGATGTTCCTCGCTGTGGTCGTCCTATTAAGGTAAATGTTGATGTTATCATTGAAAATTGAAGTAGATCGACACAAGCAATATTAAAATTGTAGAAGCGCTTAGCATTCACCATTCAACAGCTTTGGATCACCTGCATAAACTGATTTTTGTTAAAAGCTAATGTTTGAGTGCTGCATGATTTAAATGACAGAAACATGGTGAATAGAATTTCCTTATGCAAGATGTTGCTATAACGAAATGAAATCGATCCATTTCTGAAGAGAATCGTAACAGGCGATGAGAAGTGGATCACATACGATAACAATGTTCCAAAATGATCTTCGTCTAAGCGAGGTGGGCCCGCCATCACAAATAGTCCCAAAGTTAGGCCTCACTTCGAACAAAGTTATGTTGTGTCTATGTGTGTCAGCTATGGCATAAAAAAACTTTACGAAGATACAAATAGTATGCAGTAAAGCCTGTGTGGTTTCACGTTCGTTTTTTAATACCGAAGACACAATTGACAAGTAAACATGTCAAACTTGAAAATAATGTTGCTATTTAATTTGTAGTGTGGTCCTTATGGTTTCGGTTATTTAAATCGTAAAATTTTAACTGTGTTAACATTAATTAATTAATTTGTTACATTCAATATATTCGAAGATAAACTATTGTCATTGCTTATAATACTTACGATATTTTCACCATATTAATATTTCAAATTCACTCTTTTGCCAGATGATTATTTTTAATTGCACTATCTATCTTTAATAGCACCATCTATCTTTAATTGCACCATCTGCCTTTAATTGCACCATCTATCTTTAATTGTACCATCTATCTTTAATTGTACCATCTATCTTTAATTGCACCATCTATCTTTATTTGTTATCTGTCTTCCCCTTACCACTCAAAGGTTGCCTGGAAGAGATCGCTTTTGTGATAAGGTCGCCTGTTATACTTTTCGTGTTACTTACTTGAATTGTCTATTTTGCAACATGCATTGGTGTACAATAAAGAGTGTATTTATCTATCTAACTTTTGTCATATTGCTACGCGACTCCATGATGTCGATTACAAATAAATATAACGGACGATAGGAAAAAATGTCGCAAAAGAAATTAACATGTACCAATATATCTTAATGATGAAAATCAATATACCAATATATTTATTTATTTTGGTACACAAAACAATTAAACAACAATTACTTTAAAACAACTTATATTAAATGTTTTACTAGTTCCATAATTAAAACATATTGATAGTGCATGTTGTGTGACAAATAAAAATAAAAAGAAGGGATTTGTACATTGGGAAGACTACTGTAATTGAATGGTTGATGTTGTATCTGTATTAACTGACACATACAAGTCAAGTGCATAATAATTACTACAATAGAAATATACTTCGCGATTTACTATGCTATGTAAAGCAGCTATGTTATGTATTTATATTATCTTATAGGTATATAAGATGTATATCTCAAATGAAAGCTTTTACTTCATAGATCTTTTAATGTTTAGACAGATAATGTCAAAACTACGAGCGAACTATGGTATAGCTTGTCTATACTTATCTTTTATTTCTTAAAATATTTTTCGTAATTGTACATTTTAGTAAAAAACCTCATCGCTTTACAGTTACAATTGCTTATAATGATTAAGGTAGATCAAAACAAATACATTGTCACTAATTTTATGTTTGTTGGTGGGTTGGGAGTACTTTCATATATATTTCATGTTTGTTGGTGGGTTGGGACTACTTTCATACATATTTTATGTTTGTTGGTGGGTTCGGACTACTTTCATACATATTTTATGTTTGTTTGTGAATTGGAACTACTTTCATAAATATTTTATGTTTGTTAGTGGGTTTGTTGTTATGTTTGTTGGTCCTTTCATACATATTTTCCCATCGTCCTTTTCAGTTACTTTTATATTATTCCAACATTTTTAATGGATACATTAAAATATAAAGAAATACTTAGAATGCTTAACATTATAATACTTACCATATTTTTGTTTTATAAATTAAAACACAAATAACTCTAACACAACTACCTCTA
Source organism: Sesia apiformis (assembly GCA_914767545.1). Lineage (NCBI taxonomy): Eukaryota > Metazoa > Arthropoda > Insecta > Lepidoptera > Sesiidae > Sesia > Sesia apiformis. Next base: position 5,182,907 of record OU611964.1, read on the forward strand.
TATGAATCCTAAGTCTACTTTCTAAATCTATTTTCTTATTCTTTTGCTATTTCTTGATTTAACTAAAATTAAGTAAGTTAGCACGCCTTTTACTAAATGAATTTTATTTTGACGACTTCTAATTTTCCTACTGATTAAACATTCATGTGTTTTTTTATTATCATTAACTACAACATAATTTAGGAGTTACTTTATACTAATTATATATAAGTGTTTTTCGTTAATTTTATCAAATCTACACACTAGAAGCTGGTGTTAATTTTGCTTTATAGCCAATTTAAACTACAAGCGTTTTTGTTAAGCCTAAAATCACTCTAAAACGGACTTCCACAATAAGCATGAGTTTGCATTAAAAACTACACTACCCAGCTAACATTTCAAAACATTTTACTGTGTAAATGCGTTTATTTATCCCTATATAACATGTTTTTTTGTAATATTACACTCATACAAATAAATTGCTAATAATAAATAACACGACAGCCGCAACGAAAAAGTTTGTTACGTGTAAACAACTTTCCGAAACTGAATATTCAACAACCAAAAAAAATGTTGTTCGGTTTTTACTCTCGTATTTTATTTAACTTATTTATTCGTGATAACTTTTTGTATTCACATAGGTATATTTTAGGGAAATCGTAGATTATAATATCTATTTAGCTGTATATAAATTTTATTTTTCTTTATGTTTCCAAAATATTCTTTTTATTATTCAAGTTTTAAATAAACCATATCATCAACCGCTTTCAATCTCTCTCTCAATAACTGGATCGTATCGTCTCTCCCAGTATCGCAACCACAACTTCTATTTTTCTATGAGTGGGACCGCCTTTCCGCCAAATGAACATGAAGTTTGTCGGTAGTGGCTACGAGTATATGAGGTATTTTACTGTGTAAAATTAATAATTTACCAGAAAAAGATATCCTTATGTACTTTGACAAATTCTTTTGACAGTTTTTATGTTTAATATTATGTCAATCGTGAATATGTATCTAACCATATAGTGTGAAAAAATTGTACAAAAATGTTATTAGATTAATGTTCAATCCTACTGAAACATGTTCAACAGTGTCCCACCAAGAATAACGGGATAAACTGTCCCTGCTAATAATAATAATAATACTAGGTCGTTATAATGAATAATGCATTACCAAAATGAATTACTAATAAAAATACTACTGAATATACCAAATGGATACGAAAGGTAAGTAATAGAATTATTAATTGTTTATTTACTTTTCAATTGATTACAATCTTGTTAGTTGCGGGACTTGCGTGTTTGCAGTTTATTTTGCAATTTCCTTCTCACGTGTTTACAGAACTCTGTTTTACTGAGAATTATTTTGCAACTACATATTTGGGATTTTTATTTTTTCTGTGTCAATGTTTGTTACCTCCGTTTTGTATTTAGAAAATTTTGGCAGTTTGGTAGGTATCTAATATAAAATAAATATTGGTGTCTTGATTTTTAATGTAGTGCCTAAATAAGATCTTGTTTGCAAGACTAATGTATAATTATGCATGTGAACGGAGCTAGTTACTATTTCAAACTTTTGTATTCCGCTTTACACATAAACCACGTGATCAGGACTTTTTAATATCAATAAAGTCATTGGGATTGCGCCATTTGTAGAACTGCATACAATAATTACAACGGACTAAAATTTTAATGTAACCATTTTAGCAACGTAATTTTATGATGTTTGAGTTTCTGTTCTCAAAGCAATTTACATTTTAAGCAGAAATTCTTTTATTAAATTTGTAAATTTCTGTTAAATTTTAGTCAGATTTTCGAAACTTCTTGCTGAAAAATCTAATAAAAGAACATCTTTCATTTATAAAACGATTAATTTGGACAGAATAAATAGGCCATTTAGAAAAAGTTAAAGTTCGACATAAAAATATTCAGTAAACATATTTGAGTCTAGATTATTGCAAATAAACATTATGTTTATTTCTGTAGAAACATACAAGGTAAAATGATTTAAACATATACAAGTTTTGTTTGTTATTCAATTTTAACTCACTAAGCTTTCTACCATCACTCATGTGAAATTAATGTGTTTAATGTAACACGAAGATTCTAAATTAATGTTTAATGTGGTACAGAGACCCTAATTCTACGAAGGCAACACGTGAAAGCATTAATTAGTTCTATTCTAGCGTTTTCAAAGCGCTGTAAACTCTCTAAACATAGATAAATTTGCACAAAACCATATGGACTTACTCTCAGGTTTAAACGTCACTCGGTCTGAAATAATAAAATTGTTTATTAAACCTCTCTTCGGACCTAAGGTCTGGAATGTATGGTCTATCGAAATACGCTGAAATGCGAGTAATTTCTGATAATTATTGAAAGAAAAAGTTCATAGAAGGTTATAATTTAAAATTAATTCTCAATGTCCTTTGCTAGCTGACAAAGTTTTTGGATACTTGTCATTTGGGTAACTCATCATTATCATATCATCATCGCAAGTGAAGTCATGACGACATTATTTAAGCAAACAGACCTTATTGTGTGTATGGACTTATTTAAAACTATACAGGGTTACATAAAAAATACCTACAGCCTCTATCGTGAAAACTAACCCCTTTTTACGCATTTTTTAAATTAAGACTTTTCATATAAAATTAACAACATTTTAATGTTTGATAAATACCTAGAAATGTAAAGAAATATGCAACGTCGTCAAACTGCTGAGAAACAGAAATTGCAAGCGAGCAATGTAATACACAAATTACTTTATAACCTGTAATTTGTAATTTAATGTAAAACTTTCTATAAATTCGCACGCCAATTCTGGCAAACACGATGATTCTGTAATTAAAAACGACGTATTATTTAGTCACATTGCAAATGAATGATTTGAATTTGAATACAAAAAAAGGGGAACGAAGAAGATAAAAACTAAAACTTGTCTCTTTGGGGAAAAGTCAAGTTCAGAAAACAGTAGTATAACAACAACGTTTGTTAGTTTTAATAGTGGAGATTAAGACGATGCAGGTATATTTTATTGAAACCTGTATAAGATCACAAATTAAAAAAGTACCTCAGAAATTGAGTATTACTTTATTACTTGAAAATAAATCATTTTAGGAATGACTCTTTCTTGCTACTATCCCCACCAATCCTACCATCGACCTCTGAAAGGAATAGGACGAGCTTGTATATATTTATGACTGTATAATATATATTTACAAAGAGTTTTTACCATCTTGAAAGGAAAGTTTTTTTTTATGAACGAAGGCGGCAGACGAGCATGCAGTCCACATGATGGTAAGTGGATACTGTAGCCCATAGACATCCATCGTACATGCCAACATTAGTCAATGACAAACGTTGGCACGCCCCCGGATGCGCTGCCTACCTTTGGATGCAGGTGTATGCAAACAATTTGTAAAGTAAATGGAACACATTATTACATAGATAAGTAATCACGAATACCTACTTCTACATACCTACCTAGTTACTACTTATCTAAGTTACAAGTAAACACTTTACAGGCCACAAGACAACCTATATCACTACACTACTTACAAATTACGTTTGAAAATACAATTTAATTACCTACGGATATTTTCTTAATTTATTTATTGTATAATTTAGATTTTAAATTCATTAAAATTATTAACTCACCTGTATTGAAGAGCAGAGTCAAAACGGTACATGAAACAAAAAACATCAATATTAGCGTACGATTTCTAAACTATTCATGAATAAGGGATAAACCTTACAGGTTATACGTGGTGCCTCACAGGTGTTAAAACGCGTTGCAGCATATTATACTCATTGTCAGAATGTGTTATGTTTAGTTAGCAAGAAAACCATAACAAGAATTTCCTTTTTGTAACTATTTTACATATGTTTAATTTTTATCACTTTTATAATTTATTTAAATAACATTTATTTATGTGCGTTTAGTTCATGTATATAGGAATGTATGTATATATATATATATATACAGTCTTATAATTTACGAGTATGATATATATATATATATATATATATATATATATATATATATCATACTGTAGTGTAACAATAATAAGCAATGTAGACTAATCCTTTTTATAGCGATAGTAGCGATAGTATACTTTAACTCGATATAGCGATAATTGTGTAAAGTGATAAGTCAATATAATTTTGGCATTAATTGTGACTATATAGTGTGTAGACTATATAGTTATTGTGTAGGACAATTAAAACATAATTTAGTTACCGCATTCATTCCAATATTAAAACTAAAAGATGTTGGACAATGAACATTCTCGGCCTCCTGTTCCGACATATATATACTAATAATAATAATTCATATTTATTTACTCTTTGTACACAATATAGTGCACAAAGTGTGCAATGATAATCCATTTACACCACAAAATAAATAAATAGACATACTACAAAAAATAGATATTGAATATATAGATTATACATAAGAATAAAATGTGGTGTCTAGGTCCTCTCCTCTAGTGCCTGAAGTCCTTCACCATAAAGCACTTGATATAGGTCTCGATTGGTCACCTGATGAGAAATCAATATCTGTTCCTCGGGTGGTCCTCTTGTTTTATACTGCTAACTATGAAGATATTTAAAAGAATTTTAACAATATTGAATGAACCCTAAATTAAATGAAGATTTAAATGTAGCCACGACAATCTTTTACGAGATAGTCAATGAATAGATCAATAGACATGTGCTTTTTAGAGTGTGTTGGAATTCTAGTCTAAGGTACCTAATTAAAACACCGGAGGACTGTACTGAATTGCAAAAATCCCTTGATGATTTATGCACTTATTGTATTCATAATCATATGCAACTCTGTCTCTAAATGTCATACTATTACTTTTACGCGTTATTTTAATTTTGTTAGAATTACATATTCGCTTTAGGGCAAACCCTTACACAAGAGTCAGTGAGATGAGAGACTTAGGTGTTCACTTTGACATGAAAATGCTTATACATAAACACATTGAGCACATAACAAGCAAGGCATATAACGTTTTGGGTTGCATCTTTAGAATTTGTAAAAACTTTCAACATTATAGAACTTTCGCGGTACTTTGTTACCTATGTGCGCAGCATTTTAGAATTTGCTTCAATAATCTGGAATCCTCAACACAATACTTACATTCACGATATAGAACAAAATAATAAGCTACGAATTAACTAGCTAAAAAAGCATGGGCAGGCCATATTAGCCGCAGAACTGAAAACCGATCGGGGAGACGAGTCGTTGAATGGAGACGCGTGCTTGGAAGCGTAGTGTAGAACACCCCCTGACCAGATAGACCGACGACTTGAAAAAGTTTAGTGGTAGCGGCTGGATGAGACGAGCGGAAGGTCGAGTGTGATGGCGATCCTTGACAGAGATCCATATCTAGCAGTGGAGAGCCATAGGCTGATAATTAAAAAAGGTATTTACTAATGTTGTAACGTTATGTCTTAAAATATCCATCCATGAATCAATAAAGACCTTTGAAAAATAGACTAATTATAGTATATACGTACATTTTGCCATTTAGCCTTATACGGCGATAGCTTTAATTCCACCGCCCGCTCTACAGTATATTTTATCAATTTGAATACTTGAAATTTGTTCCTTGTTTTTTTCCGGTGCTAGTCGCGACGATGTGGCGTCTGGCGCCAACCCCCAATGTTTCGGCTCACCCTTCTCGACTGGTACAAGTTACAGACTTCCAGTCAATACATATAAGACTTTTAGGTATTTTTTTATGGTGTAGGTTTTTATGGCGAGCGTTACGGTACTTTACTTCGTATATACCGAAAATGTTATGGCAGAAATTTATAGCAGTATTTACAAGCAGGCAAGTAGGTTTTTTAAAATATTTTGTTATAAAATAGATAAATTTTATCGGTTGTTGGAGATTTCATTATTAATTATTCTATAATTAACACTAATTAATTTGTCGTATAAATTTACACATGAAAAGAGCTACAAAAGTGTAATGAAAGCCCAGGTAAGCGTTTGTTTTCATATTTATGTGAAATATATTCATACTCAGTGGCGTACTCGTAACAATAGGACAGGACAGTGGCAGTGGCAGTGGCAGGACTGGAAAAGCCCAAGAGGGGCCCGAGTGCCCCGTTCCGTGGCAGAATGTTTTATTTTATTTTATAATAAACTAACTGTTGCCCGCTACTTCGTTCGCGTGGTCTCAATTTAATGCTAAATTTGATATTTTTAACTTTGATATAGAATCCTTCGCAGGGGTTCATGGCAACTAATTAATTAGGCAACAACAACTGACCAAAGTTTCATGGCAATCGGATGAATGGTATGCAAACAAAGAAACATTCATTTTTATATATGTAGATTAGTAGGTAAGCATTAAGGATTCAATTCTTTCAAATACTATTTTAAGATATTTCAAGCTCAATTCGGATTTTCTTGTATTTATGATGCATAAAATCATAAAGTTTGTAGGAGTGGCGCGCAGTCCTTAAAGACTATAGACAAAAGCACTGGCTACACTGGCCTTGGCGCCTCGTGATTACCATCGATCGACGCTATGTAGGTACTAATAAACTCCTAAACTAGCTTGATACTCGATTATCTGATTAAAATTATATTCCCATATATATATTTTTAATAAACAAAAATAGGAGTGGACATAATTCTACATTACATTCTACAGGCACGAGCTATATAGCCCGTACTGCCCTCTAGCTACAGTTAGAGACGAACGACAATGAAATGCTTGGCTCATAGCTAGTACAAAAATATATAATTTTGAATACACAAGGGTATGAAGAGTGTTTTGTACCTAGTAACAAACATTTGAGTTTATCGTAAATGTATTAAATTTTCAACTATTTCGTAAATATTTCAACTAGTAACTATTTAAATACAAAGAACTTCTCATAAACAAAAAAGTTATCTTTTAGGGTGATGAAAGTTTTCTCTTTTGAATCTTTTTACGTGACGTCATCTCTTTTAAATCTTTATATGGATGCTATTAATGAATCTCGCAACTGCATACACTGATGTTTATGATAGTAATGTTTATCATAAACATCGGAATATACTCGATTTAATACGGTGGATAAGCGCCGTCACTACCGCCAGTGCCGAACGATCGTTCTCAAAATTAAAATTAATAAAAATATATTTAAGGAATTCCACGGGACAAAAAGGTTGCATGCACAATTTAGCAATACTGTCAATCGAACATTCCTTGAGACCGAAATTTGAACTTTGATGAATCAATTGACAATTTTGCCAAAATGAAAGCTCAAAAAAAAATATATATTTTAAGCATTTTCTTTCATTTTTCTCTTTTTTTATAGAGATGAGGGCGGACGAGCAAGCGGTCCCACGTGATGGTGAGTGTTACCGCCGCCCATGGACACCTACAACACCGGGAAGTATTCGGGCGCGCCGCCGTCCTTACAAAATCCTATTCACAGCTTTCTTGAAGAACCCCACATCGTGTTGGGAAGACCTCTTGAGGCAGTTCGTTCCACAGCCTACGGGTTCGCGATATAAAATATTTTTTGGACCGAACAGTACGCGACACCTTCGTATCAGGAAATGCGGTTGGACCGCACTTCTGTGACGGGAGGTGCGGTTGTAGAAACCCGAGGTGGGAATTATATTAACCAATTCTTCAGAGCATTCTCCATTGTACAGGCGGTAGAACAGAGTGAGAAACGCAACGTCTCTCCGAATGCTGAGGGATTCTAAACCGCCCGTGAGAGTGGCATCGTCGACAATACGAACAGCACGTCGTCGGATGGAGTTAAATGGGTCCAATTGGTATTTCGGTGCGCCGGCCCAGAGATGTGAGCCGCCGTGTGGGGCCTCACTTGAGCTTTGTAAAACATTGTAAGGGCTTTGTAAGTCATGTATGACTGTAACAATAAAAAGTGAATAAAATTATAAAATCAATTAGTGATGTTTATTTCTTATGTTATAATTTTGTTATTTACAAAAATAGACTTGATTGCACCAACGCTAATTCAGCTAATTGAAGTTCTACAAGACATTAAAAGTACCTACCTATAATAAAAACAAAGACGAGCCAGATTTTTAGGGCTTTCTTTAGGGCCCCAGTCTAAAAAGTTTGTCAAGGGCCTCACATTGCGTTATTACGCCACTGCTCATACTGATATTTGATATTTTCCCAAGACTAGACATTTCCTTAGGTAAAGCCTGCCTTATTTACATTACTAAAATAATTTACTGAAACTGAAAAAAAGACAATGTACTTTGTATCACAGATAGAGCCTTTATCGCATTAGAGATCAATACTGGAACGTAACACAAACGCAATTATTAAGCAACGGCGGCTTTGTTTTTACAAATTGTTATAGAATGTGCAAATATGTACAAACTTGTACAAAATGTACAAAATACTTTCAAGTAGTCTATTCCATTTTTGGACAAATTGGATTAGAATGGACAGTTATATCGAAACTTTTAAAAACGCCAAGTGCTTGTAAATTGTACCCTACTCAGGTTGTTCACGAGGCTACAGCCTCCACCAAATAAACACCCAGTTTCCATGTAAAATAGTGACGTACACGCGGACACTCCTGCAAAATTAAATGTATATCGTTGTGACAAGTTAATATAAAACTAGGTGTAACTACGTGTCAGGCAAATAGAACTCGGGGTTATTACGAATGGGTCGTGCTCTGAAACATAATGACTAACTAGTCTAACACACCGTTCCTAATGATATGCAATATCCTTTAAACACTTTTAAAACACGAAGCAAATTGGGATCACTATTTAAAGCATCAGATTTAATGATTTATATGATCAGTTTATTTTTTTTCTAATTATTAGTAGATCTAAATATGGTAGTCGGATAAGTTCGCGGCCTTTTTATAGTTATTATTATTTTATAAATTACTTTATACCGCGAACCCGTAGGCTGTGGAACGAACTCCCTCAAGAGGTCTTTCCATTATGTTACGATATGGGGTTCTTCAAGAGAGCTGTGAATGAGAGTTTGCAGGGTCGGCGGCGCGCCTGCATACCCCCTATTGTTGCAGGTGTCCATGGGCGGCGGTAACACTTACTATCACGTGGGACCGCTTGCTCGTCCGTCCACTAATCTATAAAAAAAAATTAAAATAATAAAGAGTTTTTTTGTATTATTGAAATACACATTATTTATTATTGTAATACACATTTAAATATTATTGTACATTTAATTCGACTATAGTTTTCGCCATTTTTCTGACAGAGTCATTATCCTATCGCTATAATCTTTTTTGGAATTTCTGAACCAAAAACTGTTTTAAATGGTCTATACAGGCTTTTTATACAAATTCAGTTTATGCAGATGATCCAAAACTGTTGAATGGTGAATGTTAAGCTCTTCCGCAATTCGATGAATGCTTGTGTGTCGATCTACTTTAATTTTCAATGATAACATCTACATTTACCTTAATAGGATGACCACAGCGAGGAACATCATTCACATCGAAATTACCGGCCCTGAATCGACATTTTTTTGCAGTAGTTTTAGAAAAAGCATCTTCTTCGTAAATACCTCAAATCACTTTTTGAGCACTAGAAGCATTCAAATTCTTGTCGAAAAAAAAAATGTAAAGCATATTTAACTTTCTCTTTATTAACTTCCATTTTAAATATTGTTAAAAAATATGAAGAGATAAAACTTTTAACTTGTAATTTCATTATGCCAAAAAGACAAAAAGAAGAAATTCATTACAAAAAGATAACTGAAAATCTGTATATCACTTTCTCGCCAGTGATCAGTGTTGAAAGAAATATAGCACGCTAAAGTCATACATACGTCCGAAAAGGCCGCGAACTTTTCCGACTACCTACCTATTATTTAATATAATAGAATGTATAGAGTATATTCTTTAAATATGTATATGTTTGTATTTATTAGATTTTATTATGTTATTAGTATTTTTATTTAAGTACATTATGTATACATGTATTTGTACATATATTTATGAATTTAAACCAGAACTGCACCCGCTTTCTGTTTTCTGTTTGATCTGGCGGTTGACTGGTAGAGAATGCCTTAAGGCATTAAGTTCGCCTTTTGTACATGTTAAATAAGTGTGCAATGAAGTTTAAATAAATGAAATAAATAATCGAGTTGTACGTTGTACGTAAAATGAGTTGTACGTACGAGTTGTACGTATATACGAGTTGTATAATAGATATTTGGTAATTTCAATCACGGATCAATCAATTGTATACTGTTGACATGTCAACACTGACTGTTCATATGGAAATAAACATGGCAATATACTCGTACATTACCTACATTTTGTACCCTGTGAAAATGGTTACGTCATCTTTGTACCATCTTTGTACATCTTTGTACCTTTTGTATCCTGTGAAAATGATCATCACTATGAAAAGCTCATATATCGATATGGTTACGTGCCACCAGCCCTTTTATCGTCCTCATTGGACATGGGCCTCATCACGTACACTAAGAAATGTATGGCCACGCGCGCTGGCCGAGCGAGTTGGCGAGTCCATTCTTTTATAGAAGGTGTAGTTCCTCAGGGCTTGTGTTAGCAGTTTTGTTATCCTTTAACCACCTGTGGTACCCACGAGAAGAGATGGGATAGTGTTATTCTAAAGACGGCCGAACACCACCAATTATTTATCAAATAAATGTTTAATAATTTTGATTACCCTGCATTATCGTCATTCTACTGTTCAACAATTCTCTTCGTGATTGTACGTCACCGTCACAACCGCATTCACAATCCATTTGTGAGATACAATTTGTGGTCTACGTAATTAATGTGCTGAGAGGACCGTCACCTCCACCTTAGAATTAAGGAGACGCACGACTGCCGAATTAATTTCAACTAACTTCGCCCACAATTCGCTGTTAATGATCTTGAGTGAGGTTTGAGGACTGGATAATTTTCTACTAATGCAGGAGTTATATGTATAAGAATTTGTATCTAACTTGAAGATAATCTCTTTATTTAAACTTTATCGCAAAGTAGGTTAGAAAGCTCTTTATTTGCCTGATTAAGGCCGCCAATTGTATAAATTTTTCATTATTGTGTTATATATCTATATTGTTTATTTTTGTACAATAAAGTGTATTAGTATTAAAAAATGGTCTTAAACCTTCTCTTTTCTCCCTCGGTAAGCCAAAATGAGGGAGAGACGGTATAACCCCCGGCGGAAGCACAGTCGGCCGCGGTTCAAGTCCCCAGGAAGAGAAATCGGCAGACGATTCGCGCTGTATCGAGCAGCACCGCCTTCTGCATCTTTGCAGGAAGCGAGTCGCCACGGAAACCCAACTGTCTCAGGTTGGTCTCGAAGCTGGTCGGGATTAACCCGTTTACGGATAAAACGACTGGGATGATTTCAGTGGACGTCACGCCCCACATGTCTTTTTGACCTCGTGTGCCAAGTCGAGATATATCCTTCAATTCTCTGTTTCGGCTTTCAGGAGGCCTCCGTCATACGTGATGGTGATGTCTACTAGAAACACCCTAGACTGCGCCGGGTACATCAACATGATGTCAGGCTTATTCGCACGATGTCAGCTGGTTCCTGTCTAGCTACTGTGAACCAGTCCTAGTAGAGCTGTGCACGGTCGTTTTCGAGCACCGGCTCCTGCGTGTACCTATAGTAACGTAACCTCTGTTCTAAGAGACCGTATTTCAGAGCGAGCTCTTGGTGGAGAATTCTAACCGCTTGGTTGTGTCTGTGCAAGTACTCAGTATCAGGAAAGAGCCGAACAACCGGAAGTGACGTGGAGGCTTTTATGTCCACGTGGGGTTCATGTATGGGGGAGGCCTATGTCCAGCAGTGGACGTCTAAAGGCTGAGATGATGATGATGATGATGATGATGGGGTTCATGTAGAGCCTTGAAAAACCTTCCGTGCAACTCTTTCTCCTTCCACACGGCCTCTCGATCAGAGGCGCTAGGTACCACCGGATCTTGTCATTACTCAGCGGCTCGCCACGACTTCACCACGAATTCCATCATCGGAAGTCGATAAGAAGTAGTTTCGGAGATTGCATATCTCGCGGTTGGGGATTACATGGTCCATGCGCACAAGAAGCCTCCATCGCCACACTTCTGCGGGATATACAACCTCTGTACGAAAGACCTCGGTTAATGCATCCTGTGGAAAGTCATGGTTGCATTATTATCAATATTTTTTTATGTTGTTTTATTGACATATAAAACAGTTTCGAAAAATTACAAGTAGGTCCATAGATGTGATGGAAGATGTCTCCTTTATGGACATGGACATTAATTCGTATAGATAGCTTATTTAGCAAAGGGTTAATACAGAATTACTTTAAAAAAAAATTATAATATGAATAAATAAACAGTAATCTAAAAAAAATGACGAATTAAATTTTGAATGCACATATGAATAATATTTTAACATAACATTATCATAACAGTTTAGACGACCAAAGAGTACATTCGTGATGTTTTCTCCAAAAAATTTAATATAAATTCATTAAAACAAAACATAATGTTATCCAAGTCATCATGTACATTTAACATTTTATTGATGTAATATTCATTCATTAATATAAATTTAAATGTATTGACACACCACCGGTTTAAAGAGTGCTTTAAAGTTGTAAGGTGTAGTTATCGCTTACATTGCACCTGAATGCCGAGAATGCGTGGGCGGTGACAGATCGTTTACAAAGGTTGGACACGCGCATGATACTCGCAATTATAATTTTATCTTTAACAATTTCCCCGTAAATAAAAATGAAAATGTTTTCACGTAAAGAAAATGTCGTGAAAAAGATTTATGAGTGTTCTATAACTTTACAATTTCGGCAATCTCTCGATATTGAATTCTTGATGTTGAAAGTTTTTCTACGAATTTTTCTACATTAAACGGATGCCTTGGAAATTGTAAAGTTCCTCATGAAATCTTTGATAAATTACAGTTTCTTATGAATCTTTGAATACTCTGTACTCTCACAGAAGAACTGTACCTGGAACCTTGAACTGCATACTGCATATCCCACTTCTTATTTCTCTTATGTGTTTCGGGAGTGAGTGAGATGTGCCAGAGCCCATTCCTATCCTATCCCTCCCCATTTTCCCAACCATTTCTACAAATCCATTCCTATATCTCCAAAGGTAGGCAGCGCATCCAGGGGCGTGGCAACGTTTGTCATTTTGGACTAATGTTGGCAAGTATCGCGGATGTCTATGAGCGACAGTACCCACTTACAATCAGGTGGACAGTATGCTAGTCTGCCGCCTTAGTCCTTAAAAAAAACTAATAAAACCCAAAAGTCTGGCAATCATTTACATATCTATAATTATATAGATAGACTCGCAGGAGATTTGTCATGCTACCTAGTTAAGTAAGAGGACGTAAAATCCATTCCATTTCATCGTATCTCTTTCATATTTAACCCATCCAATCCCACTGACTAATGTTAAAATATATCTATTTGTTTTAAGAATGACAATAAGCATACAACAATCTTTTACTAGGAAGGTATAGAATTATAGACATATTTTGAGTACGTTTGATGTTTTACAAAATTGATCCTTGTAGTAATTTTAAATTTCTGAATAAATATATTAAAAAGCAGAAAAAAGAAATTGGTTTCTCCTTTCAGAGAACTTTCGAGATGTATCCTGCAATATCATATCAGCTGCAAATTAAGACGTATGCTACAGCTCTGATGATTGATCTTCCCAGCAAAACTCTTCCACAATAATGAGACGTAGTAAAATACAGCGGTCTCATAAAACTTGTAGCGGTATTGTGCGCATGCGCGGCTGGCACGCCTCGTCGCTAAGCAACAAGTGTCCGCTATCGCACAGTAATGACAGAACGTAATCTCTCAATGAATATATTACATTGCCCTCTCGCATCCGTCGCGTGAATAACAAAGTCTTGACAAACGGTAAATGTAATACGTGGCCAAGCAACATTTGGCAAATAGCTCCAGTTCTGAATGTTAGTAGATCGTTATCTTGGAACGTTCGAGGTCACGACACTTTTTATTACATATCTTTTTATTTACTTTTCTAGTTTCTTAGCAGGTGCGGTGTTTTATTACGGTCGCGTCTTATGCACACATAAAATATAATTTCGGTACATGTTCATGAAAACGTCAATACGGAAAATTCGAATTTATCGGTATTGTGTAGTATTAATTGTAGTATTTTGTAGTATATACATAAATAATTTTGTCATTTCAGTTATTATTCAATAAGTCACTTTGAGATCATAGCAAGCTGAAGTAGCCATGGGCGGTTTGTCGCAGGACCGATAACCATTGGGGTAGGTAGACGAATTCCTCGAATGGAGGCGGCGCGCGGCGTACTGGGAAGTCCAATGCTAACCAGGTGGACTGACAGTTTAAAGAAAACCTCGTTGAATGAGCAGAACCGATGATAGTGTGTGGTAGCGTCCTTTGTGGTAGTTTATAGTCGATATCTTCAGCAATAGAGACATAGGCTGATGGTATGCTGATGATAACGCCCTACTATCTGTGCAATAGCGAAGAGAGGTCTGTATCCTGGCACAGATTTCTTCTAGCTACTACTTACGAGTAGTTTCGGGCCGTAATCCAGAACGCTGGCCCAGTCTGGATTAGTGGATAACAATGCCTCCGATATCCCGAATTTCTGGATGGTGCCTCGATAGAAATCGAAATCGATTCTCATACAAAACGGTCGCTTAGATCGATAAATTTGAGTCCGATGGAAAATTATTCCTGAGATTTTTCTTAGTTATGAGGCATGGGGGTTACCTCACTATACCTTCCGTTACCCCCGAGCTTGTGATAGGATAACTGAAATTATCCTGAAAAATTCTTAACTGAAAATTCGAATATAATTAGAAATTCATTAATACAGGCCGGAGTTCGAACTCGCCACTTCATGAATGATAATAACGAATAGAGACCCCCATCCCCCCCCCCCCCCCAGGCTATCATCACTCTTGATGTTGTATTCAGAAATTTATTCAATGGGATAATATTTCACGGGTAATGAAGAAGGACCTTTTTTAGTGTAGAGCCAAGTACCGGTGAAGTAGATACCTACACAAACGGTATACAGTTACCCTCTTAATGGTAAATTGAGAGTGGCTTAATTTTTCAAAAGGTACAAAAAATAGCATAATCTCTCTTCAGAATTGCGTCTGCTATTGGTCTTTATTCACTAAGAAGAGAACCCGAAAAACAATGTCAATATAGTGTTCACTTTAAATTGTGCGCATATAAGAATGTAGTATTTTTATTTTTTAACCGATGTATACGTGTTACACTGGTGTACCACCTATACGTATAATAAAACTGTAGTACCAGCGCATTTGTACATTGAATATAATTACCAAACACTGATTGGGGGCGATGAAGGTAGAGGTATCATAATACAGAAAGACGATTTTGAAAATTTTTGTCTGTCTGTCTGTTTGTCTGTTCGAACACGCTAATCTCCAAAACTACGAAATGGATTTTCATGAGGTTTCAACGGGTTAATTAAGCTTAGATTGGCGCTTCGAATAGGCTTCGTTTCATCCAAATCGGCTGACGAGAAGAAAAGATATCCCAATTTAGATTTTAAAATCTAAAATTCTACGCGTATGAAGTTGCGACCACAGCTAGTACAGTAAATAAATAAACATTCCTATCTATCACTGGGCGAAAACACTGCTTTCCTCGCAACCGACAAATCCAATCAATCATAAAAGTAGAGTAATAGTCAAAACAACGCCATATGGAATGTTTATTTATTTCTTTGTTTGTCCCAGATTTTCGCAAAAATACGGCAGCTCTATACCTGGCTTAAAATCTAGGCCATTCTATATAAATCACACTGTGTATTTATTTATACACTTAATTGCATAATATCGTACAAAAGGCGAGCTTAGTGCCTTAAGGCATTCTCTGCCACCCAAGCTTTGGATATTGATCAGAGAGGATAAATTTAGAGGTTCATGAAAGACTCAATTTAGATGGTGTGGTTAGATAAATACAAAATTTATGTGATTCGCACATAAATATATTATTTGATAGTACACGTGCCTAGGCTATTTCATCTTAACGTTTATTAAAGAGACAAAACAGGTTAGTTTATGAACAAAACGCAAGATGTTCTAAAGTGAAAAATTGATTTACTGGGGCATGAAAGTGCATTCCAGGGCATATAAAATGCACCATTGTTTCATGTAAATTTTGAACATTCTACATTAGACTGGGTGCATTACCACTCTCATAAAAGACTGCCATGAAACATATCAATATGTTTCAGGAGTGAGTGAGAGTTTCCAGAACTCATTTCTCGTCCCATATCCGTCACGTTTCTTTATATCGCATACATCATTTTTTTCTCAATTCCTGATTTCAGCCTTAAAGATAGGCCGCGCATTCGCGGTCATGTCAACGTTAGTCATTTTTTATTGATATTGACATTTTTTATTGATATTGATATGTATCGCTGTCGGTCACCTTATCTGTAGTAATGGACCGAAATTCGTTTCACAATCGATAATATTGAAATTGGTCAGCTTACCGAACTTCGGCATTCGGCCGAATTTCGGTTCATGTGCCGAACATCAGTAGCATCAACTAACATTATTCATTAGATTAGTCGCCTGCCTAGCCTGTATTCTGCTAGCTAAAATAACGTATTCTAAAATGATTAGATAATACTAGCAGGCTACCCGCGACTTTACTCGCGTATACTAAGCAGTTGTAAAAGATTTTTTAACTACTCGTTGTGTCTTATGAAGATGACACCTACACCAGTTTTCCTTTTGGACACCGAGCTGTAAAACCCGAAAACCCGATCAAAATCTGTTCCGTAGTTTCTGCGTGATGCTGTAACAAACAGACATACAGACAAACAAACAAACATATACACATAAATTCCAAAAATTTTTTTTAAATTAATTCATTGCACAGACTATATTTTTTTCATTACCTATTATTGTAAAGGTTGTCTCAACAAGAACTTGAATTTTGAATAAATGAAAAAATACCATATTTGAATGAATTTCGTAGATTTTTTTTATTTACATAAACAGATCAATTATTGACATTACACGTGAAATAAAATCGGTCAAATAACCACCTCGATTTCGTTGGCGGATAGCGATAGCAATCGCCATTGACAGTCACCGAGGCACCTTCTTCGTTTTGAAAAAAGTATGGTCTGATGAACCTTCCTACCCGCATGGCACACCAACCTATCACTTTTTGGGGGTGCATCGCATGCTCATGCAACATGAGGATTTTCTGGTCCCAAGATCAGGAAATTCTGCTTGTTAACGAAACCGTTGAGGTGGAAGTGAGCCTCGACACTAAAGAGGACTTTGTTCCGAAATGCATCGTTCCTAGCATTTGCACTTGTTCCTAGGTCCAGTTGGTAAAGTTTCTACGCTGTCTATGGTCTGTAGACTTCAGTTCTTGAGTAAGTTCTTGTGGATCTTGTAAGCACGCAAGTGCAAATCTTTAGTTAAAATTCGTGGGACAGTGCTGCGATGGAGGTTTAATTCCTGGGAGCGATGCCGGATGGAAGTGTTTGGTTGTTCTGTGACACCACCACTCACAGCCGCGATGTTTTCAGGTGTTCTTTTAGGAAGATGACGGGTGAGGTTTCTCTCGTCTTTCAAGGAAAACGTCCGCTCGAATTCAAGGAAACGTACGTAACTTGCGAATTGCTACTATAAAATTTACTCCATTTATGTAATGGATTTTCTTAATAAATGTTCTTCCAAACTGTAAAGTGGCATTTTCACAAATGTCTATGTTTCAATTAACAAAGTACCAAATATACAGAACTGACAGACCAATTGACAATCGAAAATGGCACGCGATTCCAATTTCAAGTTCTTGTTGACACACCCTTTTAGTATAGTTTAAGTAAAGTTGCCGTTTATACCTAATTACATGTATTTTTTTCTAAAAATAATACCACATAATGTATCAAAAATTACCCTTTATTAATATTTAATATTATCTTCTAAAGGGGGCTGTTTTTTCCTATTTATAGATATATATGGCAATAGTGCAATTAACACATCCTACCAGTGTCAAATTTTCTTCGCAATAAACAATTTTAAAGTCTAAAACGTATTTTGTCAATATCTAGTTCCGTCAAAGTAAGTCAGGAGTTTCTCAGTAAAGTGATAATAGGTTTACTGAGGACAGAATAGGATTCCGCTGGAGGACTGTCGCTCTCATAAAGGCGCGCGAAATTCAACCGAAGTTCGGCCGAATTTCGGCTTCAGCACATGTTTTAATCGAATATTAGGCCGAACTTGACATTAGGCAGAATTCACATTCGATCCATCACTAGTAAAAAGTTACATTTCATAAAAAAATATTCCTAAAATCACTGCAAATAGCTAGCTAGCCCAGCCCTATTTGTTGTCCTAAATAAATTTATTCAAGTTTGGACTCACTTCAAATGCGGGTTGAGTGTTTGCGAGGAACATTCTGACCCAAACGAAAGGTAGAGTAATAATATCACGTACAATATTACTTCGTGGCTCAATGCCTATATCTCTATAAATTAGTATTATCAATCTATATTTCAGCTTATAATAGTTTTAATTTGTATAATGTTATACTGTGAATGGCAGTGTGAGGATGTGAATGTGTATCGTACGGACTTTTATTATTCTCTGCCTTTTGTAGCTAAGTAAATCGTAGCAGCGCTACAACGCTACGGTACGCCACGGGTTCTACGAAACGACGCTCGTATTAATCGGCGGTAGAGGCTCCTAATAATAATTATTTTGTTTTCTATTTTTTTCTACGTATTAATTTTTAAACTGAAAAATAATATTTATATAGGGAAAATTGGGAGTACTTATATGTTCACTCAAAAGAGTTCAATCAGAAAATAGGCCCCATATTAAATTAAAAAAGAATCTTTAAAAAAATAAATTCAATGGTTTTTAAAACAGTATAAACAAAATACAAGAAAATTATGTGATCAAATTTAAATCTACCTTAATAAATTATTTAAAGTATCAAAGTTAATTTACCGCTTTTAACGTTATTAGGACTAATTAACTTGGAATTTTGGGGTTATTAATTATAAAGAAATAAATTAATTTTCGTCGAGTATCGAATCCGGGATGGGTAAAAGGAATGCGAGTGTATTCGCATGGGAGCGCTTGGACAAATAAAACTATTAATCAATGTAGGCATTATTTATATGCCGTCGACACGCAATCCTTGGGGCAATTCTGTTATTATTATATATTGAGCTGTCTTTAGCGATCTAGAAAGATGGTTGCGTTAGGTTATTTTTTAAACTGTTAAGAATTAATTAATGCCTTTTATAGAATAGAGGTGGCAGACAGCTTACGCGATGCGGATTCTTTTGTCTAGGGACATTTAGGATTCAAGCTATCCTCAGTTTAACAGAGTAAAATTCAAATATAATAATAATAATAACAATAATAATATGTGCACCATCTACCCATTTTTCTTGTATACACATACATACATCTCCTCCCGCCGAAATGTTCCCTGAAAAAGAACGCTTTGCAGAGAATAACACAATTTATGTATATACCTACATATTCAAACTAAGCCGTTAATTTTACGGTCTGTGTATAATATTGTACTAACTTAATTACTTACTTTCTAACAGATTTTAATGAACGTTGGCACAATAATTACAGGAGTAGGTTACTAAAGCATTTTAATGATTTTTGTTGTACATTATCGTACAAAAGACGAGTTTAATACCTTAAGCCTTAAGGCATTTTCTACCAGCCAACCTTTGGATTGATCAGAGAGGTTCAATTGGGAGTGCGAGAAAGACTAAATGGCAAAAGATAATGTTGAATACATGTCAAAATACAAAAATAAACTACATTAATATATATACATTAATACTCGTAAATATCGCAATGTAGGCACTGTAATACTTCCACAACTTAATATCGCTTAACTACACCAGAATAACCACTGTTTTCTCCCCTGATTATTATAATACCCGTATGCGATACCCAAACAATATTATGTCCATGAAGTTGACGACAAAGGCGGAGAATTACGTCAAGCACCATAGAGAACAAACATTTTGGGGTCGTTTACTTCCTAACAGACCTAACATTCCTTTTGCACCCTAATTTTATGATAATAGGTTACAGCCAACGAAATAAACCTTTATAGGTTACCGCTTTGTCCCAAACTGGGACACCAGAAGATAGACGAGTTCTAGATTTATATTCTGTTCTATTCTAGTACAATATATTCATTTTTTGTAAGATTTTGAAGGAATCTACGTATTGCGGAGATCACGTCTTCCGAATTTAAGACCTATGGGTGTATGGTGAGGTGTTTAGATAGTAAATCACTTTATCGAGTTTATATTTAAATGTTTGTTATTGTCACTATTTACTTAATACACACTTCCAAGTATTGTGGTTATATATTTAATATGTAAGGACGACGGAACTTGTATTGAAGTATAAATAATGTCCAGACCGTAAGTTTGTGCAAACGTTAGGTAGGAAACTCTCGACTGCCGCGGCGGTGCGGCGCATGCGCAGAACTCCTGCGCATTGAGACGGCCAGCGCACGCGCGGCGGTTTAATCACGAGCGCCGAGCAATTCTACCTTGCAAGGTAAGTATTTTATATATGCATATGACACACCACAGACCACTAAAAACTGAATAAAAAAAACAATCAGTCCCGTAGTTTAAAAATTACAAGAACGCAGTTTTCAAAAAATCTAATTAAACATTTTTTTTGTCTATTTATATTGATGGAAATGGTGCGAGCAATGAACAGGTCATATTTGCCGTAGGTTCGATAATTGGTGGGGTAGAAGAGCCCCCGAATGGAGGCCACGTATCGGAAAGTGGAACGCCCTCAGACCAGGTCTATGCGCGACAGTATCCACTTACCACCAGATGGACTGTATGCTCGTCTGCCGCCTTCTTACTATAAAAAGAAGGTGGACTGACGACTTGAAGAATTACGCCGGTGGTGGCTTGCAATGGAAAAGCCCAAGATCATATGTAATGGTGAGCCTTGGGAGAGGCATATATTCATCAGTGGAGAGACATAGGCTGATTGTGTAGTATGGTAGGGTTTATGTACAAACCTTGAGGGTTTAGGGTTTATTTTATATATAAATATATATAAAATTATTTAATTTTTTATGACCATACGAATAAATAAATAAATACGAATAAATGTCAATGCATAGGAATAAGGTTATTTAGGTTATTTTTTAGAAGCTCTAGAACTATAGTCAATACATTTGTTTTTCTATAACATCTATTTAATTTTGAACAATCCTATTTTATTTACGCATATTAAGAATGGTAATATGACAATCAAATGTGGTATTGTATTCACATTGTGTAAATAAAGAACTTGAATTTGAAAATAGCGAAATCTACCTTTCGACTGGTAGTAGGGGAAACTCATTGAGGGAGCAAAGTACCTCATTGAGTGAATTGAGTCGGCGTAAGAAGAAAACAAGGAGATCCAGAAAGAGATTTATTCACTGAGTAGCTGGTAACGTTGACGTTCCCCGGACGGCGGGCCGGATGTCGCCGGGCGTCGCTTCCGGGTGAACCACCGGTACGCGCCGGCAATTAACGCGGCTTTACTGTGTAAACCTGCTCGTTGCTCGCGGAATATGGTATAAATCAGGCTAACAGAATAATGGATAACTGGGGCTAATGGCGAAAAGTAAAGGGTTTTTTTTTCAATGAGAATAACTAATGTAGAAAATACTGAATTGGCAGCAAATTTCAAGGTGGGTTAGGTTCCCTGATGGCAATAAAGTAACAGCTCGCCTTTTTGATGGCACTGTTGATTCGATTGTCAATTTAAAATTATTTATTTCAGTCATTCAAAAACAGTTTGTTTTGATGATCGTTATTTGCCCATTTAGTATTTTTTGTGATTACTAGGAGAGGCCTGTGTAGTCGGATGTTACTGGCTGATATCGATCAGCCAGTAATTGTCGTGAAATTAAACGCGAAGTCATATATATAGACATTAAAGTAACAATAAACAAGAGTTATGACATTACACGAGAATGACATTATTTCAGCATAATAATATTACGAGAAAGTAGTACTTATAGAAATGACAAAATAGAAATGTCATTACGATAAATATTGTTATTTTAGAAATAAATAGGTATGCAGTTTAAAAATATAACGCTTATTCGAAATGGTCACCATTTGCTTTTCTACAGTCTTTCCAACGTTGTGACCAATTTTTGATTGAAACACGCACTCTTTCCATGGGAAAATTATGGAATCTTTATGGAATGTTTTAGGGATTCAATATTATTATGGCGTTTAGAGCATGCCATGCTCTCTAAAACAGACCATAGATAAAAATCGAGCGGTTTAAGATCGGGTCTAGATGATGGTCAGTCTTCAGTTCTAATGAAGTTCTATTCCTTCCTAGCCACTCCTGTGTTGAGCGAGCCGTATAATCTGGTGCTGAGTCTTGCTGAAAGGACCATTATTGGTTATGAAACAGGGTGTTGTTAAGAGGCTTTACAACCTTCTCAGGAATCGAATCTTCATACACTTGAGCCGTCTTTTTAATATCTTTTCACAAAAATATGATTCAGTCACTCCTTGATAGCTAACACCACACCAAACCATTACTGAAGTTGCAAAATGGCCACTTTGCATCGTAATGATCAATTGAGCAACTACTTATCTAGAGTTATGAGCAACTACTTATCTAGAGTTATGAGCAACTACTTATCTAGAGTTATGAGCAAAAACTCGATCATTCTGCTTGTTAAAATGTTCCTCAATAGTGAACATTTTCTCGTCTGTAAATAGGACTTGTCTGTGAGTTCCCTGTGCGTACCGCCGAAGAAATTGTTTTGATTTGTCAATTTTATTTTTCTTTAAATGGTCAGTTGAGAAATGACCAGTACGTCTTGTGTAAGCGGCAAGTCTTAAATCATTTTTTTAAATATGTGACATGTTTCTGGGTATTATATTCAACTCTCTGGATACGATCTTTTGCTTCCGAACGGGATTTCTTCGTATTCTCTCTTTCACAGCTTTAATCATCTGTTTAGTACGAATAGTGCGTGGACGATCAGATCAGACCTTTTTCTATCACAAATAGAGGACGTTTCAGTGTATCTACCAGTAGCCCGGTACACAAACATTCGGCTAGTACCAAGCAGATGGAGAGTTTTAAAAAATTCATTTGGCTCCATGCCTATTTTATATAATGCAATTACAGGAATATCGTTTTCGTTATCACCCCACTCCATTTTAATATTATTACAATATTTAATCATGATTGGCGCCAAAATGAGAAAAAAACATTTTTCACGTGAGAATCACAGACTCCAAATTAAAATGTATGTTTTTTTATTGTAACGATATTTATGGCCAGATTAGGTTACAATCAGTTTATTTATTACAGCTAATCAAAATTAAATGTAGTGTTCAGAAAATTTGCCACACAGAACTGGGGTTTCCTTTTCATATATTCCGTGATTAACCTTTAGCGAGAAAGCTTTTGAATGCTTGAACAATTAAGGCTCGTGAACTTAAATTTTCAACCCTTTAAAGTTTAAATGCTAAAGGATCAATAAGTAGCTCTCAAGTTTCGAGAGTTAACTTAAGTTTTATAGAAATAAAATGAGCGATTAATTTTATTTTAGTTCTTTCATTATTAAATTATTATTAAAAAAAATATCAGTCGGCATCACCAACAAGTAGAGCTGAATGGTAGTGTTCAAAATGAATTCTTCCAAGTAAGACCGGGTGCCGACATGATGCTAGAAAATTCTCAAATCATAAAGCCTAAAACGTAACCGAGAGGGATAGTAGCTTGCAACACGCGTACAACATTACAGCACAAAAACTTTCAACAAACACTTTGGTATCGGGCCCGAAAACATTTTTCCTTGCTATCTGGCTGAATGCCGGAAACCACAGCGCGGGTTCGCCTCGAGAACGTGATCTTTCGCACCCCGTCCCCGTCCCCTCGACATTATGTCCCTCGTTTATTTTCGTTTATCTTTTAGCAAACTATTGCGGAACAACAACGTTTTCTAAGGATATTATCGATATTACGGAGACGATAAATTAATTTAAAAATGTTTCATAGTTAATTGAAACATGTTATTGTTTTATTTTTATTTTTTATTAATAATGTTTCATACTGTCTTTATAAATGGCGTTACAACGTAATAAAGTTCAATTACAGTATAAACCTGGAAAACCTTAGTTTGAAAAAACACAGCTCGAGACCTTAGTTAGCAATTTAACTAGCTTAGTTAGCCTTAATAAGTTTTCTTAGTTAGCAATTTTCTCTTAAATATCCCAACGAATGTCAGTCAATACAATAATGCCTTAAATACTGTCAACGAACTATTCATTCATTCTGGAGTACGTTTTCTTAATGAATAATTGTTTTAGATTACTCTTAAATATTCCAACCTCGTCAATACTTCGTAACGATTCAGGCAATTTGTTGTAAATTTTACGAGCCATTGTTATTACATTTTTATTGAACAAGGCAGTGCGTGAGGGAGGTGCACATAGTATATTCCTATATCGTTGACTTTTAAGAGTAGAATGAAAAATTCACTTTTACATTTTACTGTAGTCGTCCGTAATTATGGAAAAACGCAACATTATAGAAAATATATAGACTGTTATCGCCAGCGCCGAAATTCCTTGGCTAGAGATAGACAAATATTTTGTCTGTCTCCAGATTTTGTTTGTCTGGAGACAGACAAATATTTGAGTTAGTAATGGAAAGGCACTGGAAGAAGGATACATAAAAAGTATTTTATTCTCCCATAAAGTTAAAGTATGAACGTAGATGAAACAATATGTACCTACCTAATAATAAATTAGGCTATTTCTTCCTCGCGATTAATATCTGACCCCGATTAATATATATAGATTCCCCGCGGCGATCCGCTCATTGACGAATGTTCCTGAACTATTGCGAGCAAATCCCGAATTTGTGTCAATGACAGAACATAATTCGAGTGACACTAGCCCGATACTTCACCACGCGGCCAATATTTCAACGAGGCTTTTGTAGTGACGTATTTTTGAGTTTCGTCTGTGTTCAAGTGAATAATAAATAATGCAAACGGTACAACGAACGAAGATACTACGTAGAGATGAATGATATTGTATGTTGTAAGAGATATTTACCGTACAGTACTTAATCACTCAAACGTAGGAAGCTTCAAGACAGATATAAATACTTATTATTATAATGAGAAAAATAATCAAATACAGACCAATACACACTACTTACTAATGAGTTTTGTGGAAATAGATAACTCTTTCAAAATGGCCTGTGCGGTCCTTTGGTGTTCCTAATTGATGCGCTGCTGTGCAATTGTGTACGATATCCATATCCTCCTAGTATGAAAACTCTAATTAAACTTATTAATGTCTATTTTGTATAATACTTACTGTGAAAATTTTCTTTTATAATCAAACATGTAAAAATATGCCTGTATGTAAAACAGTTTATGTTGAAACTCCATGATAAACCCTTTTTGATTTTGTTATAATAAAAAAAAGTAAATATTAAAAATTGTCACTGCGAAGTGGTGTGTTGCTCTTTATGTCATTGGACTAATTTATTTTTTCTTTCGTTTTTCCATAGTGCACATGCAAATGTACATTGTTTAATAAATCATCTTATCTTAAAGGCTGAACGTGTCGCTATTTTATTATAAAGATATGTGTAACTTCGAACAAAATCATCAGTAGCGCCATTTACCTCACTGCTATCAATCTCAAGAAAATGTTCATAATTTCTAAAGGTTGCTGTTAGTGTGCGTCCTTCACATGTCTTGCGTTTATAATTTATGGAATAACTGGGTTATTCCATTGGTTAATTACATGGGTAATCATATGGGGACAATTTTGATTCTCGTTGGGAAATAAATGTGTATTATATTGTTACAATATTGTTTGAATACGACCCTGCAAATTCGCGGCACATTCGTAACGCCCCCCGGTACTGACTACTTATCATCATGTGGGTGGCCCGTCTGCCATCTCTACATAAAACAACTATTTACGCAAATGTTGGTCAAGTCGGTCTCTGCATATTGCGGCGCATATATTGCTACTGAAGTTGCCAATTTGTACTCGATAGAGACTAGACATACTCGTACATGTATAAACCCTTACCTTTCCGTCTAATAAAGTATACGCATCTTTCACTATTCCTTTACTTGCGATACCTGAAATCGTCGCAAGGTCAGGATTAGATATATTGAAACAGTCCAAGGTAAAATATGTTATATGTTTATCGTTATTAAGGTTTTCAATTAGCCTTTAAAATCTCCCTGCCGAATACAGACCTCTCTTTACAGTCACGAGGTGGGGTTTGCAAAGAGATTTAGGCCCGTTGGCCTGTACTAGCTATCCTGACAAGTCAAGGATTCGGGTTACATATGAACATATGCTGGGGACGTATGTAGGCAGAATACAAAATTCTTTATGTAGTCACGAGGTGGTTATTTAAGCCCCGTGACTTGTGTCAGTCATCTTGGCAACCGTCTATAGCTCAAGCTTCTCAACGTTTATAGTTCGAGTTACGTATGTACATATCATGAAGGTAATGCGTAGCGCCGACTATGACATACGGAGCAGAGACCTGAACCCTGACGAGGGAAACTGTATACCGCCAAAAGTAGCACATAGCAAGTAGTACAGAGCGCGATGGAGAGAGAGCGATGTAGGTTATTTCTCTGAGAGATCATGTGCCTAAGATCAGGAGGTGAACAGGATAGACTGACATTGCTCGGAAGATCGCTATGGAGAGGAAATAGAAATTGAGTGGAAATGGGTAGGTCACGTATGTCGTAGAGAGGACGAGCGTTGGAGGCGTAATCTTCTGGAATGGCGATCATGGATTGGCAGACCAATGGCCCGTTGGCGCGACGATGTCGTCAAAGCGGTGGGAAGCGGCCAACAGACAAAGATGGATTGCACAGGAATAGACCCTAGTTCAGCAGTGGACTACAGCGGGCTGATTATGATGATGATGATGATGATGTACATATTATGCCGGAGACATCCAGTAGAGCCGGAGACAGTGATCAGATTCAATGGATCCATATCCATATATACGGTGTTTGAGAGGTCTTTTCTATGGACACGAGCAACTCTCTGTTAATTGAGGTTTGGGTAGATATTAAGGTTTTACATAAACAAATAACTCTGTCAGGCAACAAATACTTGTTATAAAGTGACCCGATACATAAATGTCAGACCCACTATTTGGCATCGCAACGGATCCAGCAAGAAATCGTTCCGGCCCGGCAAATGACGCAATTTATATAGTTCGGTCGACGAACGATACGGTAAGTAAACTCCGTTGAGTAGGCCCCAGTATAGTGAAATGATAGGCATTATTCTTGGCATTAAGTAGTTCTGATTTAGGTGTATAAGCACTGATGACTTGAGGGTCAATACAATTTCTCAACGTCTATAGCGACGATTAATCCTGCTGATGGAACGTTCGACTAACCTATCTGCGCCACCAAACACTTAATAAAGCTCCTCTCAGAGATCACGAGACAATCTAGAATCGTCAAAATGAGATGACTTAAGTCTGCCTGTGTTGCTGAGAATACCTTTGGAAAAGTATTTCTTTATTCTAGAGGAATCTGTCATCTTTTTGCAGAGGACAAGCCTCAGCTAGCCCCATAGTCAGCCGAGGTTTGTCATCTATAAAAAGTTAGTCGTTAGTCAAGGTTTTCTTTGATTATTTGGATGCAGGGATGGCCTTTCTGTCGTTTATTAGTCAAATAGTAGAATTCTGATGACAAAAAAAACATTGTAAGCTGATAACGATTTGCTACCGACCTATTATTATTGCTAACAATATAACAATAATGTATCTTTATTTGTCTTTGAATAGGGTATTACAAATTGGTCATATTTTAAATTAAAAGTCAGTATAATTAACCTATTTATATATTTTATAGCTGACCAAATTTCTATAAATTTGATGTTCGTTTAAATGCATGCTGTTTTATACAGGTTTTATATAGATACCTACATAAATAAACAGTACATATTGTATTATATGTACTGTTAGTAGTCATTTTAATGAGTGCACAATGCGCCGCCCTTCGTATTTTTGTTTAGCCAAACGTTGATTGGCAGAGAATGCCACTAGGCATTAAGTCCGCATTTCGTACAATGTTTGTTTGTGCACCAAAGTTTAAATAAATAAATATAATAAGTGACAGAATTTTTCCTTATCACAACTTATTGGCAAAATGTTTGCAACAAAATTATAACTAACATTAACTAATAAACAACTCACATGAAACCTTATTTAAACATACATAGATAAGTTTGTTACGCATGCCTAACATAGGAAGATCGCTGCGTATGCACCGACCTCATTTGGTCACACAATTGTAACACGAGGCACGAGGCGCTGACACTGCACCAACGTGCCGTTGACGTCATAGCCGAGGCGATGTCGCTGCCACCATTTCAACTGGAATTTCTTTTTATGCCTAACATCGTCGGAAGCAATACGTTCCTTAGATATAGTTATTTATATTAAATTTTATTTAAATTTAAATTAAAGTAAATTTTATATTAAATAAATTTATATTTTTTTGCATCCTACGATGTGACCACGCTTAACTAGTTCATAAACACCTGTTTAAGAAGCCTGAGCTCATGTTAGCCTATTGAAGATATTGCCTCGTTATACCATTTGAGCGAAGCTAGCGCAGGTTACTAGACTGTAAAAAAATACAATATAAGATGAAATGTTCGCTAGGTATGGCGATCTTTATTGACATTTCTGTAGGTATGAAAATTAGTATAGCTAAGTGTTTTATTTTAATCAAAGGAAAAAATAATAAAAATTTTGAATACACCAACATTAAAGTTAAACAAAATAAGGCCTATATTCAATTAGAACGCCTACAAAGTTGTTTATATGTAACCACGTGACCTTAGCAAAGTGTCCGTATCAGTCCTGGTTCGAAGGTTATGGTTACGGTCCAATATAGGACGGCACTAAACTTGAAAGGGGATATATCCGATCCCTCGGTTTGATCGAGAATGTTCCATTGTGATTTCGCTCCATGTGATTTTGTTTGCATTTAACAATACCTATACACGTGACGTGGTTTCCAATCTCTAAATTTATTCATCGATCTGTATATAGAATTATCAGTTTTCTTTGGTTTGGAAATTGTTCACAGGAATTGTATAGATGTATTCAATTGCCAAAGAAAATATTTGCTATTTTATGGAATCCTTATTTCTCTCTTGGATTGACGGAATGAACTGTATGAATACTGTGTGCATACTGAAGATGTGTGTTGCGTAAATTGTATTTATAAGACGTACTTACTCGAATGTATATACATACATATATACTTGTCGGCCGCCTGGTGCCGGTCGGCTATAGAGTAGCACCACCCCATCTTTGAGCATTGAAATACCCATAAAACATCAAAATAGTTCTTTGACAGTGTTGCTGATATCGAAACTTAGTTGATTCACAAAAAAATACGTATTTCTCGCTCTTGCGAATACGAAATAATCGTTCTAGAAAAATCCAATTATGTTCGTTGGTCAATAAATAGCACAAGTCATGCGGAGAAGGGCGTGTTGTTATATTGTGTCGGGATCGATTGCCCACCACTGGTTCGAGTTAATTGAATGACCCCCCCCCCACCCTCCGGCAGGGTAAATAGATCTACAGATACATAGTATAGGAAAATATTGAGAGAAAGCGAGTGTCCTTGGGATTCGACAGTTTTGAAGGTTATGATTGTCTTTGGAAATTTTAGAATGTTATTGCATAAATTAATTAACAGCGAGTGATCCAGAAAGAATCGATAGGCCTCCCTTACAGTAAGTATAGGCTGCATCATTATTTAAAAATTGATATTTTTCACCGTCATTACAAGGGCGTAGTAAGAATTTTAACCAGGAAAGGAATGCAAAACAACCTATACTTATAATAAAATGGTAACATAGCAGTGTATGTACATTTAACATTTTTGCAATAAGTCTTTCCAGTGTAGATAAAGTACTCCGTGATATTGAGCACAAAATTTCTGTCTTTGTCTGTCTGTCAGTTTGATTCGGTTTGAGTTTGAATCAAGTTTGAAAACTTCTGGTGGGATTTTAATGAAACTGGGCATACCTAGTTATACTTAGACGAACAAGTGTTGTGCTCCTCTTATGTGTCTCTGAACCCACGACACAGGGAATCCTAGTAAAACATATTGAAGTTATAACTTATATTTAATTTGGATTGGAACTTCTGCAAGTCTGCAATACTTCTGGATGCAAGTACCTGACATTCTATGAAAGACTGATTCTATTCTATCTATATACCGGATCAATATTTAAGATACTTTTTATCCAGATCAATTATAGAATTCCCACGGGAATCAAGCTAAAAAAACATACTCTAACGTCTAAGCGTACGAAATCGCTGGCATTTTTTGTTCTGTTGACTGAACTAGAAGAGTTCTAAATTCATAATTTTGCGTCGCACAACGTCACACCTTCTTTCCGGTAACTACAATAGTCGTATACGTCATTTTTCTTGACCTAGAACGGCCAACAGCCTCTCAAGACTATTTTCGTATTTGTACACTTGCTGGGTACGTGTTGAAAACTACAGCGCACTGTGTTTTTATACATTGGCATATTTTTAAATAGTGCGTTCACACGGCGCTAATTGAAGTCTACTTTGTTAAATGTTAACGTACATAGGTAGGAAAATATGAAGTCATAAAAAGTATTCGTAAGATCATTATTAACTCTCAGTGCCCGCGATTTCATTCACGTGGACTTTACTCGTAGATTATATGTGGTTAGTGAGTTTATTTTTATTAATGTATTATAATTGTAATGTATTATATTTATTTTACCGCACCATCTAAATTATGTCTGTCATGCACCTCCTAATTGAACTTCTCTGACCAACCCAAAGGTTGGCCGATAGAGAATGCCTTAAGGCATTAAGCTCGCCTTTTGTACGATATTGTGCAATGAAGTGTAAATAAATAAAAAGCTGTTCTGAATTTTTTACAGAGGTGACAAATCATTTGGCGATATATGGAGGTGATTAGATATCTGTACATCACTGCGAGCATGATGGTCCGTATATAAGACCAGGCCGAGGCGTCTAAGCATCTCCCTTACATCTCCCTATCTCATGCTTAGAAGCATGAGATAGGGAGATGTAATGGCTCCGAAACTTACAAATGCGCTGGATGATGCATTTAGGATGATGGACTGGAAAGAACGCGGAATCAATGTGAATGGTGAGTACATCTCGCATCTTCGTTTCGCCAATGACATAGTCATCATGACGGAATCGCTGGAAGATTTAAGCTGAATGCTAAACGACCATAAAGCAATATCACGAAGCGTCGGTCTCGGAATGAACTTAGACAAAAAAACAAATAATGTTCAATGAACATGTTCTTCGGGGACTGATAGACGTCGAAGGCATGTCTGTAGATGAATTATATAGGTAAGTAGATGGTGCAATAAAAGAACACACCTCCGTCATAGAAGTCCATCCGCATTTTCTCGATACGTAGGTGTCGCGTACTGTTCGGTTCAAAAATCATTTTATACCGTGAACCCATAGGCTGTGGAACGAACTGCCTCAAGGTCTTTCCATTAAGCTACGATATGGGGTTCTTCAAGAAAGCTGTGAATAGGACTTTGCAGGTGTCCATGATGAATAATGAAATTGATAAATATTCTATTATGTACCCTATGTAAAATAAGATTTTTAATCGAATAACGGTTTTTATAAGGAATATAATTAAAAGAAGTACCTTTTCACAAATTATACTAATCCTGAAATCTGGGGTTATTAAAATCCTGTATAGCATATTTAACAAATTCATAATTTCCCGACGTTTAACTAAATCCCTAGATTTTTAATTAAAAACGGATTTTATTATTAAACTGCTACAGATAAAAGAATCAAATCGTTCAGAAGGTTGAACATTTAGATTTTATGATAACTTTGAAATAACAGATTTTTTTATTGTTTATCCTTCATTTATTTATATAACAATAATAATATAATACTTAAATATTAAAATTATAGATACATTTTTATCTATTCAATATATTCACAAATTTATTGAATAGGTTAAATACAAAAAAGAATATTCGAGGAAGGAATCTACATATAGAAAGGAACATTTATTCTTCAATATTCACGAAAAAGGTTCTCACTGGATATTAATGTGACTTTCGCCGAAAGGCGGCTAAAACCCTGGATTAAAATTTAGGCTACTTTTTGTCCCAATGAAACATTCCTCGGGATAGAAATTTCTACACCCACGATATATGAAGATTAATATTATTGTATTATTACCATACAATGTCGTGTCATACCAACAGCCTATGACTCTCCACTGCTGGATATAGACAGGCCTCTCCCAAGGACTACTATCACACATGATATTCGATCTTGCCATCCAGTCACCAGCGGCGAACTCCTTCAAGTCGTCGATTCACCTAGCCGGAGGGTGGCCCACATTGCGCTTCTCGGAACGTTGTCGCCATTCGACGACTCGTCTCTAGCATTAGTTATCGATCGCGCGGCATATATGACCTGACTATAGCCAGTACGGTAAGGTCGCCAAATATCGTCTCCGTTTTCTTTTAAAAATATTACAGATTTTAATAAAAGAACTTCTTAATATGTTTTAGAGTTCATTTATTTATTTAACTTTTTAGGAAGTTATTAACTATGTAAATTAAACTCTGGAAACTTAACTGTAACACTTAACTAAAGGTCGTCCTAAAAATTTTTTTGGGCTCATTATGCCTTCCCGGGGGATGATATTGAGGTTACCCTATCATATCTAATCATCTTATCTTTATTATCACAACATAATCAAATATCATCAAGATAATTTCTTTAATCAGTCTTCTTTCAGTTTTTGATTCAAAATCAGTTCGTTTTAGTTCTCATAGCAGTTTGTACATATAAATTTAGGTCCTGAATTTTCTATGCATCCACGGCAAGCATTTAGTGCACCTAATCCATATTTCTCCCTTTTTATCTTGAGAGATAAATTTATTATCCTTTTATCTATAAAATAAAAATAGAAAAGTATTTTTTATATTAACGTGTGTGTTCGTAAGTGAGTCACATATTTTTTTTTCTAAACATGCAACGCAACTAAACGACGGCAAATCGTTTGATACCTTTTTTACGATTTCCACTGACGACAGATACGAGTATGAGTACGTAAAGTCAACTTTGTTCCCATATTTTATGTCTTACGAATACTCTTATAAATTCTATTTATTCTCTCCAAAAATATATTTTATAGTATTAAGATGAAAACAGTTTTATATTTCATAGCGGTTTTGTTTATCATATTTTTCTTTTTTCATTATTATCATTATCTATTAGTAATACTGGGAATTTCTAATTATATCGGGCTTAAAGAAAATATTTTGCAGTTAGCTATTTATGTTTAAACTTCATAGAATTCTTGTGTTAAATTAGTTTTAAAAGGTATTATTTATTGTTATTAATATAAATAACTAATATAAAGAAAAAACCTAATGCAGTTCATTAAGTACGAGGTGAAAACCAAACTTTGGATGAAGTCAAAATATTAAAGAGAAAGGCAACAATGAATTTATTATTGTTTTTGAGATGTATTTTTGTTGTAGATTTTACAGAAACGTAAACGGATTATAAACAAATATAATAGGCCTATTTATATAATAAATATAATAGACACACCGCCCCCCCCCCCCAATCCCATCCCGTGGCGGCTACCACAAGCATTGAGGAACTACTACACTAGCTTAATCTAAAATAGTTGACTCGCCAATTCGCTTGGCCAGCGTGGTGTTTTCAGGCCATAATACATCCCTCATGCGCAAGACTATGTGCTTGACGAGGCCCATGTAAAGCAGTATATACTGAAATGGCTGGTTTGCATTGCATTCACCCGCGGCTTCATCCGCTAAGTACCCATAAACCATAAACCAGAGCGATTTTCCGGAAATTAAAAAAAAAGGAATTACGAAAACTTTCTACGTCCACGTCGTTAGCTCTGATGGGTAACCGAGGAGGGGGCACAAACGAAAGTAGGTTTATACTTTAGGTAAAAAGCTGATGATAATGGTGAATTATATGTAGGTACCATACATCACTTTTTAAGGAAATAATCACAATCAAAATTCACAATTGTTACCAAAACTAATCTCCAAATCTGATTCTTTTTTTTTTATAGAGAAGAGGGCGGACGAGCAAGCGGTCTCACGTGATGGTAAGTGTCACCGCCGCCCATGGACACCTGCAACACCAGGGGGTATGCGGGCGCGCCGCCGACCTTGCAAAATCCTATTCACAGCTCTCTTGAAGAACCCCATGTAAATTCTAAATTATTATAAGCATAAGAATAGTGAATAAATTATTTATTATTATGAATAAATTAGCCACGACAATATTGGCAGGGGCGTCATTAACGCCTAACGCTGGTACTGACTTAGTTTCCACGGAATCGTAAATCGCCTAGCATTCAATAGTTTAACCTGACCACACTTCCCGTCACCGAGGTCCTGTCCATCAGCACTTCATTGACAATGGCAGGTGTATGTAGTGCATGCATTCAATTATGTAATAAATTTGTAAATTTATTTCAATTTTTATTTTATTACAAGTTTATGTATTTAAACCACAAGATTGGGAATCGAACCCTTCCACTGAGGTGTCCCCTGGGGTGTTTCTGTTAAACTATGACACAAGGATCAACAAAACAAGCCATGAAAAGTGTTTTACATGATTCGGGCACACCCGCATGTATCTGGTGTTGAAGATGGCCATGGACAGTGGCAATCACTTTTCACCATGAGGACCGCACACCCTCTGCCCTTTAATATAAAAAGACTTTTTATCTTCATAAAGTCTAAACATTTATCTTCATCACGTGTAAATAAAAACATCTTGTTTCATTTTAATTATTTGATTTATAACAGCCTTTGGCTTCGTAATGATAAACCGGGCGTATTTTGTGATTTCAAATTGAGTTTAACGGAAAATTTATGGCCTCCTCGCAATAATTTATGGAATAATCAATCAAATTTGACGTTAAGTAGGCCCTAATATTTAAGGCTGATTTAGACAGTAATTTATGTGACGAGACTGCTCGTTGCCTAGATTAAAAATACGGCGGCTTCTTATTACTAGAGAGTTAATTAGGTACTCGATTTAATTAATGCCTTAATAAAGTACGATTTTGCAAGAAGTGCGAGAAAGTAATGTTGGAATTGGAATTGGTATTCTTCACTTAGATAACATTGCTAAATCAATTGTACCTAGATATATAGTTTCCAAAATAAATGTTATTAACATTTTCTATAAACAAGATGGGAATAATCTCCGAAACGACGACGTTTTTCTAAAGTACTAAGGTCACTGACATAACCCATATGCAGCATGCTGGAGTGGCATTGGGCAGGTCATATTTGCCGCACGACTGATAACCATTGGCTGATAACCTCGAATGGAGGCCATGTACTAAGAAGCGCAGTGTGCGACGCCCTCTGGCCAGGTGGAACGACTTGAAGCAGTTCGCCAGTGGTGGTTGGATGAGAAGAGCCGAGGATCTAGCAGTACAGTGGAGAGACAAAAGCTGATGGGCATGGTAAAAATTTCTGACTAAAACGGAATTTACAATTCAGTAACAAATGTTAAAATTCTCAATTCTCAATGTTGATTTTATGAATATGTGATTCTATAATATGTTTTCATGTCGTTACGTTTGATTAAAACGGATTAATCTTTTAATATTCTTGATATTATTAACTGAAATACAAAACAAAGACATTTTAAAAAGTATCTAAACGGTTGCTGCCAATAATGTAAAGTCTGACATGTAGAGATAAACAATCGTAAACTTTTGAACAGTTTTAGTCTAGTTTCCTTTCCTTACCTATATGCCATTTATAGTTTAAACAGTAACGTTTCGTTTCACCTTATCTTAATTTATTGGTAGTATTTTCTTTTTGGAAGTAAATCATTTAGAGGCGCGTGAAACGAAGCGAAAAATCTAGTAAAGCTCGTGCCTCTGAGTCCAAGTTTTATGGAAGTCCTTTTCATTGTCTTTGAGTAACCGTAACCAGCCCCTTTATAGACCACTGCTGGACATAGGTCTCCTCATGCACCTTACCTCGTGCATGAAGGATGTATAACGCCACGCTGGCCAAGCAGGTTGGCGAGTCCACTCTTTTTGAGGTGGTATAGTTCCTCAGTGGTTGTCGTGGCGGAGCTAATGGTAAGTCTTTAAGTACGAGCCAATAATACAACAATAAGTGGGAATGGAAATAACACAAAGAACAACGATTGATACGCTTCGACTTTGAACCCCCAACGAAAATCCTTTGTTGCGCGTGTTATTACCAATTTTACTATCAGTAGTAGTATGGGTAATTTGATTGCCTTTGTTACTACTGGAGTAGTTAATTGGTACAAAGGAAATCAAACAATGCCCGTGTTACTTATTACTTTCAATTTCAAATATAAAACGAAAGGGTAGGATGTAACCTATTGATAGTTCATTATTTAATAACTGCATCTGAATATGTCTGATATTGTCATCGTTTTTAACATCACGACTTCTTCTTTTGTTAAACTGCTGTGCAACGATTTTAACAAGGCTGTCATCTTAAATAGCACTAAGAACACGCATTAACGTTTTGATCTTTTTATTAATGACCGTTCAATTTGGAATGTTAGCCTTCAAGGATATTATTAGTTCTATATCTCGTGCTGAATACACTCAATAAATTTAAATATTTATTTTTAATCCAAGTGTGTTGTACGTATTTTATATTTTTTTTAATGAAAAAGTGTTCACTTTCTGTTTTTATGTACGACCAGCCTTCCAGTAGTATTTCTCTGGGTAAGAGTGGCAATAAGGTACACAATGAAACGATGCGATTTCTGCTTTGCACTTTGATTTTCCCAATAAAGTATTTTACATTACATTTTGTATAAAGTAAAAATGTGTCATTTCAATAGTTTGTATGTTTGTAACTCTTTCGTTTTTTGTCTATTTGAAATTGAAAGTAGTAACACGGGCATTTTTTGTTTCCCTTGTAACAACTAACTACTCCAGTAGTAACAAAAGCAATCAAATTACCCGTATTACTACTGGTAGTAAAAATTGGTAGTAACGCGCAACTATTATTATTGTTTATAATATTGTTGTTATAATTCTTGGAACTAAATTACTAATAAATAATAATTTACTAAAATAAAACTATTCGGAGATTTTTGTTCTTCACAAAAAACTAACATAAAATACCGTGTTTTCGATAACTATCCTTCAAGTGTACTTATTTCAGTAGTGAGTGAGGTATGCCTATTTCCCATCCGATCCCATCTTAATTTTTATTTCTTTTTTTTTTCCGATAATCTAAATTCTTGTGGTCCTAGTGGCCTTTCAAGAGTCACCGGTCGTGTTTGATTTAGGGCGAGCGCAGAAGGCGCTCAGCCAGGAACAAAATGTGTGTTGCAACGAGCATAAGGGCTCCCCCGCCGGTAAACCGGCGGAAGGAACGGACTTCGTGTTAGGGCGTTGCATTGGGGGGATACCGCGGGATCGCGAGTCGGCGAGAAGCGCCCAGGCACGTGCCGATACCTAGTAAAAGTGTTGGCTGAGGACCGGTGTGTGAGGAGGTTAAATGAAATTTCTTATTCTATTATATTCTTGACTCCCCATCCCACGTCATTCCCAATCCCCCGATTGGGAGGGTGTAATAGGATAAAGAAAACTCCCATCATATTTTATCGTGCCATCATATTTTATGATTTTGTACTGATGATGGCATGTATCGCGTATATATATAGGTGACAGTGTCCACTTACCACCAGGTGGACAGTCTGCTCGTTTGCTACCTTCTTCCCATACAAAAGAATCTGTCCTATTTCCGGGCAAATCGTCCATTTCCAACGCTTAAAAAAGCCTTTAGAGCAAAAAAGAAGTCTGTCTTCGGACCGGACGTTCATTCATACGTCAAAAGTAAAACGTCATGGATATCCATTTTAATCCGGCTGAATCCTTTATTCAACGTAACTCTTTTATTATCCAGCATATTTGTGTACCGCGTGTGGTCTGTTTTGCATATTTCACATTCACTTCAACGTTATGTCGGAATTGTTTTTTGTTTCGTATTCCCGAGGATTCGCGTTATGCCGCTGAATAAATATTTAAAACGGTAACGTTTAACCTCGAGTTTATAATGAACCGTAAGAAACAATACCTGATAACGTATTTTTTTTTAGTTTCCCTTGTTTTTGTTTTTATTAATGATCGTTTTCGCGAAAACCTTGTAGAAAATCGATATCGGTCAATGTCAGCGTAGAACATGTCACTGCATGGCATATTAACGTGGACTTGGACGTAATCAGATGTGGATCATACGACTTTTTATTTTAAATTTAATTATTTAGATAACATTTACAAATAAAGGGGTACATAAAGATAAGTTCTTGGTGTCATAAATTGTGTGAGTTTATCAGAGCACTGCACATTCGCACATTCAGTTGCTCAAAGTTAATTTATTTTACATTTGTTTTCAAATCTGATATTTGAACAATTAAATTTTGTTTATTATTATTGCTGTCGGTTTCAAAGATTTTTTTCTTAAATATAGTGAGTGCTGCGTGCACCTAGAAAATAGGTTTATCTTTATGGAACATGTCTGTACAGTTTTTTTAATTATGTATATGTGGATTGTGGACCACTGTTGCGCCAATTTTAACAAATAAATGGACGTGTTAAGAGTGTTACTGAGAAAATTACTCACCAAAAGATATAAGGCCGCTATTCAGCATACTCAGCTTGATGGTGTTGGGTATAGACACCAAGCTGGTGGTGCCTGAAGACCTCATGTCTTTCTTCTTCGGCTTCTTCTCCAGATCATATCTGGTAGTGGACCTGGACCTATGTTTTCTTTGGCTGGCCGCTACCGAGCTACCGCGCGGTCCCGTGCGAGACGACATTTTGAAAATTTCTTATTTTCTTTTAAAATTTTTATTTTTGGATGTTATCAAACACTTAACATCTCATTTTACACGGCACCAACTTTACCAAAAATTTTCTTATCACGTCACTTTGCACTAACTAATGCTGTACGATTTTAAGTCTATTAAATTTAGAAATAACTATTAATAATAAGCGTAATATTACTTATATCAAAACATTTACGTATATACACTTTATACACACGAATTTCTTTAACACATATCTAAAGAAGGGAAGCTAAGATTTTTGAAAAGTTTTTGAGTCGCGACAATTATCATAAGAGCCCTGCCATTTTGAAATTGCGGACGGTGGACAGCGGAACTTGACACCTGCAACAAAGTAAAAGAATTTAAGTGAAAAACAACATTACAAAGCACTCAGATGAAAAATGTAAGAGACATTGTCACCGCATTACAATGAATGGCGTCGCGGAGGGAGATAAAGATGTTTTGAAAAAAAAATTATAACATAAATTTGTATAGGTACAGAATGCGGCACATCAAGTATACCATTAGTAAATCTCGCTGCGTGGAGATAAACGCGTCAAAAGAACAGAAATGTCGACCTTGTTATCTTCTAATGTGATCTTCTTGATTAATTTTCTGGCGAGCCACTTTTGTCATCACTGGTAAACTATGAGTAATTTTATTTATTACGACATACTATTTATTTCAAAATATGACCTTTTAATATCTTTGACTTAAATTAAACTTTAATCAAATTTAATCTAAACGAGTTAATCAGGTTGTAAGAGTCGTGTTCATTTAATGGACAATTTTATTATCGATAGTGCCCCCGCCCTGGTTTCGCTCAGGTGGCATAACTATTTCCTAGGGAATGCAAACATAGCCTATGTCCTATCACACTAAATTGCTAGGTAAAAGTCCGTTGTCAGCTAAAAGCCCATTACTAGCTTAAAGTCCATTGCCAGCTAAAAGCCTATTACTAGCTTAAAGGCCGTTACCAGTTAAGAGCTCATTACTAGCTTAAAGTCCGTTGCCAGCTAAGCCCATTACTAGCTTAAAGTCCGTTGCCAGCTAAAAGCCCATTACTAGCTTAAAGTCCATTGCCAGCTAAAAGCCCATTACTAGCTTAAAGTCCATTGCTAGCTAAAGTGTATTGCTAGCTGCTATAAGTACATTGCTAGCTAAAGTCCATTGCTATCTAAAAGACCATTGATGGCTAAGTCTATTGCTACGTAAAAGTGAACGATACATCGAGATATAACGATATAGCAGTTTTGGAAAAAGGTTTCATAAAAACAAAAAAATCAAATGTGCAGTATTTCTCCTTATAATATTAGAGTAGGTATAGATTATTGAAAATGATGCCTAAGTATTAGATACTCAGATTTGCAAGAAATTGTCTGTAATAACTATTCTATCTATTGTTTTCTCTAGATCTTATTAAATAAAAAGATTAGGTACATACTTTACTCCTAAAATGAATGAACGATATCGGTCTATAATATCTCACTGCATGTGTGTGTCCTACTTAATCTACCATACGGGCCCAGTGCGAGTTGATGGATAACATACGTTGAAGGAACGTGAATTAGCGATGGGTGATTTAGAATAAAATTATAATGCAATAAATTGACCACAGTATAATTGTTTATTTCAATGTCGATTAATCGACAACACGAAAAAATATATAATTGAATGAAAAATCGAGGTTCGAATAAAATCTATGCAGCCGAATGAATCGAGTGCGCAGTTACCGAATGAATCGATCGCGCATGATGCGTTCGTAAATTTTTCCAGATAGAAATTTACTTTTTCCGGGACATTTCTATTATATAGCCCATTTCGAATTTGCAACCAATAAGAAATCCCTCATTTAAGTGGGTGGCGACACATTTCAACATGTATTTAGTTTGAATAATATGTATATACTTTTTTATTATTTACAAACAGTAATCGAGACGGAAAGGACAGACAAACAAACGAACGTGCGACTGTTAACGGGCGGGAGACTATACTACTCGATATAACTTTTTAAAGTTTCGCGTTTTGTCTAAATTTTATATTGTAAATCGGGTCTGAAAGCGTAAAATTAAAGGTTCTTGTTTACCTTTTACAGAGTAGTCAACTCGTGACCACGGCTGGTGTAACCCGTGCCGAAACGTCGAGTCTAAATAAAAGGTGAACAAAACCTTTTTTACACGTTCAGACCCGATTTACAATATAAATTAATACTGGTCGATAGCAATTAATCGATGAACAATCGAATAACGCCTACTAGAATATTGCTTGGTTATAATAATTGATTAATTGAGCCGCTTCGATTATTGTACGGAAGCTAATTCAATAAATATTAATCGAATAATTCTATTATTTTCATTTGCAATCGCATAGCGCTAACATGAGTGCACGTTGAGAATAATAATCAGATTTTACTGTAGCGAAAACACAAGCCGTATAAAACTATTCTTTACACGTCTTCTGCAGAAACTTTGCTTTCAAGCAATGCCTAGGTTAGTACTAGTATTGTTTGTTATGTTGAATTTTATTCTGTCTTTAACAAAAAAATTGTAAACACAAACCTGTATTTTCATATTGTATTTGTTCTACGTTTTACACACAATACACTTCAACTTATGCACTTCGCACTAAACTAGTTTCGCATTTAAATACTTGGCTAAATACACAAAAAGTCGTACGAACATTGCTGCGTCTCGTAACGAAGTGATCCATTTAAGAACGGTGCGTTTGAATGAGTAGCTTCGTATTTATGCAATGACCAATACAATTCAGGATTTTCGGGAATCCCGTCACACGAGAGAGTACTTACTATTCTGAGAAATCGGCTCTCAGTCAAACACAATATAAATACAGAGCAAACGTTAGGGAAAATAACTAGAATTATTGAATCCCGTCCAAAAACCGTGGGCACACTGTTTATGAATGAAAGTGGGGTTGTGGGCGATGTGATGTGACGTCAGAATACTATATGAACATATAAGCGGGATCCATAGATTTAGGATTCTTTTGCTAACAGTAAAGATCAAGACAGCGTGCGAGCGAGATTTCAAATTATAGCTCGTTCACCATACCTAAGTGAGAAAGAGAAAGAACTATTTGTTAAATGATAAACGTTTTCAATTAGTCGGTGATCCAACAAATGTGATATTATCGGTCGAAAGGAACGCTAATTAATTGTCGTTTTTAATTTCTCAGATAATAACATTTTAGTGAAATCTTTAAAAAATATAATTTAAAAGCTTGTTTCTACATATTTAAATCGACTCTTGAAACAACGAAATTTAAATTTAGAAATTTGAATTAAAGTCTATATTTAGTTTATACCGATAATAAGGATTAAAATGAACATTTGAAGACGAAAGTCTTCAATCAATGCGTCCTGCCCGTAATGTCGTATGGTGCCGAAATGTGGGTCTCTGACGGTAGGCTTGGTTTACAAGTTCAAAATAGCTCAATAAGCGATGGAAAGGGCTATGCTCGGAGTTTCTTTGTTGAACAAAATCTGTTACGAAGAAATTTGACGAAGAATTAAAGTTGCCGACACGGCTCAAAGAATAAGCAAGCTGAAGTGATAGTGGCCTGAGGAAGGCGAATGGAGACCACGTACCGGAAAACGTCCGGCCAGGTGGACTGACGACTTGAAGAAAGTGGCCGGTAGTGGGTGGATGAGAAGAGCTGGAGACCGTGTGTGGTGGCGGTCCGCGGTGGAGGCTTATATCGCGAAGTGGCGACACAGGCTGATGGTATGGTATGGATAATAAGGTCCCTTTTACGTCATAAATGTATGTATATTATGAAGTGCTGTGTTTTGCTCGTAATACGCGATCTTATACACAATACGGTTTATGGAAACCTAACC
This sequence comes from Sesia apiformis, assembly GCA_914767545.1. Lineage (NCBI taxonomy): Eukaryota > Metazoa > Arthropoda > Insecta > Lepidoptera > Sesiidae > Sesia > Sesia apiformis. The sequence continues at coordinate 5,225,784 of OU611964.1, forward strand.
CCGCTTTTAATTTGCCACCATCGATTTGTTGTCCATTCAGTATTTTCTGCTACACACCTAATTATTTCCCTTTAAAACTCAGCACTATATCTAGTGTTTTTAAAATGAGCACTAACCTCACGAGCGTTAAATGCTTGTGAGAATTATATTCTAAGTCTTATAACGTTAATGGTCTTAAACATTTGAGATTAAAGGTTCGAATCTAAAAAAGGTTTAAGTACTTACGTTTAGTTTGTGTAGTTATAATAATAATATTCTGTTATAATTAGGTATTATATATTAGGTATTAGGTATGTAGATAAATTTTAGTATGCGTATTCCTGTAAATATATATATATATATGTGTACTATGTATACAGGTATATTATTAAAAATTACTCCCCGCGTCACCTGAATCGCGATTTTACGGGTACCAGCTGAAAACCAGCGCTGTGTGTCATCCATCACAGATACACAGCTACAGCTGAGCTGGCTGGCTATAGGACACACGGACAGCAGACTACGCTGCTGTAAGATCTCTTTTTCTATTCACCTTCTTAAAACATCTCTGCTGTTATGTGTTTAAATATGTATGCGTTTGTATTTTCGTTTGTAAAATATGGTAGTGTCCTATAACTGTGTTTTGAAGAAACATCTTACCTATCTATCTTAAGTTTAAGGTTTTTAAACTCCATCAACGCTGACGTACCGCTCGAGCGTACAGCGTTTACTTTTAAAACTAATTGTATCTATGACATCTATGCATGAAAGAAACATAACGAATTACTGATCTTTATAAAGAATTTCATTGTGTTTTATTTTCTTTTGTGATTCAAAGAAAATATATATTAATGTAACAGATGCTACTTCAAAGAAAATAGAGAACGCGTTTAGACGCAAACATTAACTAATAACATGGATTCTAAAAAGTACGCCTTTTTATTTACTTTCAAGAATAATCCACCCACACAATCTTGACAAGTCCTTATACAATGACTATCATTTTTTTAACAGTTTTTTGGAAATTATCCCGACAGTGTTCGAGATAGTCGCAAAGATAAGAAACCCATTTTGACTCAACAATTGGCTGTATATATCATCACAAAGAACAACTGGTTATGAAAGTAAGAAGGTAATAATTCCACCACTGCGGTTGCTAGCAATGTCCGTGGAGATCTTCATACGTTCTTTAAGCCAGACATGAATATTTTTTCCTTCATTAACTTACAGTTCATTATACTCCCTCCTATTCATAAAGCGATATGTGATTTTTAACCTTCCGAGTGAGTGAATTGGAATGAAGTGAAAATTGTCGTATGGCTTGGTAACTGGGGCTTGGAGAATCCTCATGAGATTCATGAAAAGTGGATGCATCCTCTAAGAGTTACAATTTGGTTTGGCGGAATCATAGGGCAATTTTTTGGTATCGGTATTTAGGTAGGCATAGAGAGGTATCGGAATATACTACAGGAGATTTTTTGGCAACAATTGGAAGATATGGACCTCGATCAACTGTGGTTCCAACAGGATGGTGTCACATGTCACACTTGTGTCACATGTGACTTTATTTTTTTTCTAAATTAAATCCGTCGCTCAATCTGGTACACCCTTTACAATTACTTCCCTCAAACAAATTATATCAAACAAATAACTTTCACATTAATAAGTTGTCTATAATATAATCATTCTTATAATATGAATTAAATCGTTTAAATTTCCATATCATTTCAAATGAAATGATCATTATGTCGGCTTCAACGTCCAGCAAACCTCAGAATTTAATTAAATCTCAGCACGTGTTTGTCTATATCTGGGAAGCATCTCTCGTCGCTCGGGAGCATTCAAGGGCAACGACCACACCAACTGGCTAATTGTGAATTGTCTCTGCGTCCCGGTGTCCGGGATTGTGTGCAGTTGCCAGGAAATCTGTGGTGACGTGTGCTGTGACGTAATGGAGTTACGACTTCTGCATAATCCACTAAATATATAGTAAATTATAGATTGTGTTTGGTAGAAACAATAGGTATTAATATTATAGACAGTTAAATAAAAACTACATGCACTTTCTTGAAGCTGAAAACTATCCAATGACGCATGAGACAAAAGGTAAAAAAAGTTTAATATGAATCACTTTGTTTTATTTAAATTGGAGCCCAAACTGAGTCTTTTGTTTTTGTTTAGGGTCTATCTAACATATTGTCTATAACATGCAAGCTTAACCCCAGGAAAAGCTTGTGATAGGATAGTTTTAAAATTACAGCCTTTTTGTTTACCTTTTGTCTCATGCTATAATTAATATGGTTTAACAACTTTTGTTCGATGCCTTTTTTCTGACCTTTTGATATTATCTCCAAAAAGGAAGGTATTTTTTTTAAAATGAAGTCTCTGATTTTGTTACTCTTTTGTATGAATGTGCGCATGTGTGTGTATACGCCCATACATTTGAATATATAATTAAAATTAAATGAAGTAGAGGATGGCTGCAACAGTGAATGTTACTTCGCCACATAATATTAAATTTGCATTTTATTTTTATTTATTTATGTAATCTACAGCCTTTTATGTAACTTATTTAACAAATATGTTGCTAGTGCTAATGCCTAATACAGATTACACGGACATTATATACAGTATTTAATAGATTGTGGGCAAGTAAATGGTGATTTTTTATTAATAAAGCATGCTGATTTATGTTTACATTGGTGTGTCCGTTTGTGTGTGTTGTGCATGTGTGTGTACCCAGTGTGAGGGTGTGTATGTGGGTGTGTGTGTGTATTTATTTAAGAGTCTGAATTTATGTGTGAAATTTGTATTCTTTGTGTTTGTAGCTTGTAATTTCTGTAGCTTGTATTGTAGCTTTCCATCTATCCCTACCGGCCAATCCCTACTGGTAGGGAAGAGTACAAAGTTGTACAATAAATCTTGTCAGTTTTCATGAAAGAAATTCTTTGTTAAGGGAGTGTAGATACTTTTTATTTAACCCTGAATATATTTTTTTAGAAAAAACTAGGTAGACGAGATCATAGTTTACCTGGGAATGGAAGGATTGCCTATAGACATCTAGCATTTAATATGTACTAACTTAATCTTTAATGTTTCATGTGTTTTTTATATACTTATTAGTAAGCATAATATGTCTACCTAAGGAATTAAGGAATTTCTGGTGGCTTCTCAAGGTTTTAAGCTCCAACGAGGTGAGTGTTCTTTTATTCATCCCCTATCAAGAAGTCGCCCCCATTCACAGTAGGCTTGTGTTATCGTGTTCTGGAGTTCCACAGGGCTTGCCTTGGAATTTTCGCGGCCATTACAGCAGACCCAGCTGGCGACAAGATCTGAACACATTGTAACTATACGAATAGTAACCACTGTTTCACTCGATAAATATTCATTTAATACATCTTTAATAATTGTTCATACATAAAAACAGGAAAGAAAAAAACAAAAAAGAAACACTAAACATTATACTTTTTAATTTTAATAACTTTTTATATTATAATGAAAAAGAATTTTGAAACAATGATAATATGTTTTCTCTGTCTCAATGCTCAAATCAATATGGCGACGTATTACGCCTCCCTCCTTCACCACTTCTCTCCTCTCCTCTCCTCAACTTCCTGCGCCCCTGCGCACCACCAACTCAATAACATTACTCTTCTTCCGTTACAATACGAGTATTATTCTAATTCAAAAATGATGGTGTGAAAATATTTATATCAATCTTTTCCACTACCAAATGTGGGATCGCTGCCGAACTAAGATGGAAAATTAAACCCACATTAAGTAAGACTAATCGTGAAAAAACATTCCCAATAGTCTCAAAAGAATATTCAAATCACACTGGAAAAAACGGAAAAGCAGTAAAGGCGCAAAAAAGCGGTTTCTCATCCGATAAAAAGCGTATCTTCTAAAAAATCTGATTCAGTAATCGCTGTAGAAAGACAGTGATCGATTTTGCGCAAGAAAGAGAAATATCACAAGTAATAATACGAAAATTTTGTCTTCCCACGTAAGCCTCAGTTTACACGCCTCAGTGTAGTCGTTCTAAAAGTTCTCTTAAACGTAATACGAATTTAAATGCTTCCTATTTATAAATTCTGTGCAAACTGACAATTGCGTCGGGGTAAGTGGTGTGCAAACATGGCGAATCGTTTGTAAGAGGACCTTTTGTGGGACTATGCGTTTTGCACACATGCGTGTGGTGTGAAGGGCCGTGTAGTATCGGACGGCTCTGGAATAGTACCGCCCCATCTCCTCACGTGGGGATCGTAAAATCGTAAAAGGGATAATAAAGTCCTTACCAAAGCGCTGAGGAACTACACCATCTTTAAAAGTGTGGACTCGCCAACCCGCTTGGCCAACGTAATTGTAAGGCCTTACATCCCTCATGCGCGAGACAACCCGTATTCAGCAGTGGATGTTAAAAGGGCTGGTTACGGTATATATTTATGTATTAATTTATTTTATGACGTTTGGGTTTTTCTTTCATATATGGCAATGGTATTAGTACATTCTGCCAGTGTCAAGTTTTCTTCGTAATAAACAATTTTAAAGTGTAAAACGTATCCAGTCAATGTCTAGTCCCGTCAGAGTAAGTCAGGAGTCGCTCAGCATAGCGACAGTAGGTTTACCGAGGACAGAAGAGGAATCCTTGGAAGCATACGAAAAACGCAGTCCCACGCTTAGATCAAAACAAAAGGGGAAGATATGATACGTTCTTACATTGCGTGGACTGATAATGGGCTCGGATGCACAACTACCAATAAACACCCGTTTCAATATGAGCCTGGGGAGTGATTGCCATATGAAAAATGTAGGTACTACTAATCTAAAATGTACGTACACAAGATTGTAATTTTTTAAAAGAAATAAGTGTATGTTAATAATTAAGATAAGTACTTACAACGTTAATTGTTTGATATAGGTGTGAATTTCCTGCCAAATATTAAATACTTTCGTGGTTGTTTTAATCTAGGCTATTGTAACTACATTAATAAACTGTAATTGTTTATTAATGAAACAAAGAGTTTACAAAAAAAAATAAGTAGATTATCATCCCAAGTCTGTGTTTACAATGTTTTTCGCTATTATTGTTACAATATAAATCATATTAGACAATGCAAGTTCGTGATATTGTATGAAAACAATTGTTGTTAAATTTATTATCATTTAACAGTGTAATATTAATATTAAAAATATTAAAATATTAAAACATATTTTATATAAAAATGTACCTATATAAAAACATATTTTTTTAAATTAATTTTAAACATTAATTAATAAACGTCATAGATTTTTTTAAAAGGATTTCACAAACCACTATAATTTCATTTGTATAAAAAATAATAATAAAAGAAAAACAAAATAAAAGGACAGAGGAAACATTGCAAATAACTTCATATTTATAGTTTTTATACACACGGAAACGTAAATTTAACATGAACCTATTAAAATGTTAAACTTTTTATAACTTTAAATGCGACGTACAGATGTTTTAAACAGCTTGCATCTCCAGGGGACCGTAAGACGCAACTACACGAATGTTCCATTCGTTGGATTTTTTCCACAGAACTCTAATTGACGTCATTGGTTCTAATAATAATTTTATGGACAATTTTATGCACTATACGGCAATATATACAAATCACATTGCTACTAATATAAAAGAGTTCGCATGTCTCTCTGGAATATTCTGGATGGACCATGAACAGATGATTTAAAATAAGAAACAACCAGAAGATTTATATTGTGTTATTTTGTTTTATTTATATAAACTTTCACTGACAATATAAATTCCCTTATGAAAACGTCATAAAGAAATCAGACACGATAAATTGATACTATAGAGTATAGAACATTGTTCTAAATCTACCCCCTGCTGCATACCCCTTGGTGTTGCAGGTGTCCATGGGCGGCGGCAAAACTTACCATCACATGGGACCGCTTGTTCGTCCGCCTACTTGTTAATAAAAAAAAAATATTGTCCTGATTTTTAAAATAATTTCAGTAAGAAAATACCTATATTCTCTTTTTCCCTCTTGAGCATATTTGTTCATTGCGACTTTGGACAAAGATAAAATTCAGAACGATATGATTCAATGATTTCAATGCTGTATGATTTCAATATGGCAACTAGTAGAACAGCATTCTGAGGACAGAGGAAGATTTTTGGGTCTTTTATATTTCTCGCTGGAGAAGTTAGTGTTCGAACGAATTCTTTAAGAAAACTTACTCTTTTACTGAAATCATTTTAAATAATTTGTATGTTTTTCGGTACTGAGACTTATATTAATTATGTAATTCTAATATTAATTATGCAAATTATCTCATTATCTTAAATTCATTTATGGGTTACATTTAAAGTTTGCATGTAAATTTTATAACAAACATGGTAAAACTTCTGTTTTTCTTTTCCATCTGATTATATTTTAGCAAATAAACTATGAATATTTGCGCACGTTTTACGTAGTTGTGTACACAGGACTCCGGATAGCACACGTTGCTATCTGTTCAAAAATCATAGTAGATTACTAATTTATCTGCAGAAAGACGCAAATTGATCTACAAAAACATATTTTACAACGTTTTTCCGGCAGAAAAGTTATGAGACATGAGACGCGTCGGCGTCTGACTTTACAGAAGAACGGAAGTTTTACATTCTAAAACATCGTTTTACTCTTCCGTTATTATGAGTCTTATGGGTGTCGAAAACAAGGTTAGCATTTATGACAGACTAATTATTGTTTAAACTATGTATGACGCAGTTTTTGCGGTCTTACCTCTATCTAGAACTGATTCTTTAATAGCGGATGCGTTAAAAATAAACTTAGGGATGATTTAAGAAGAAATTTGTGACGATTTAGGAATTTAGGCGAAAAAATGGAATCGTGATAAATGGATATCCGAAATTTCTCTTTCTTCTACAGACAGGTAGGTGTACGGATGTATGTATGTTTGTACAGGGTTAAATAAAAAAGATACCTGCAGCCTGTCAACACTAAATTTTTTCGAAAAAATTAACAACATTGGTACTGCGTCTTTTTAAAATTCAGCGATTTTTCATACAAACCGAGTGGTTACTTTTTTATGCAAACCAAGTGGGTACTTTTTTATGGTCGGGAAAAAAGTTTCATCGTATTTTATATACAAATTCAAGACACTTCTTTTAAAAGTTTAATAATATTTAATTATAATATATTGCCGTTTTGTTCTATATCTTGTAGGTAGTGACACGATCCCGTTGCTGTAGAGATTTCGGAATTTTTAACAAAAAATTGCGACAAGTAGTTTTGACAGTCCTCTCTTGATGTTAACCTTACACTACCTAAAGAATTCTGAAGAGACCGAAATAAGTGGAAATCTGAGAGCAAGGCTCTATGGTGGGTGCATCAACACTTCCCAACCAAGCTCTCTCAATTTTTGCTGAGTAGCCAAAGATGTGTGTGGTCTGGCGTTGTCATGATGAAAGACTACACCCTTTCTGTTGATCAATTCCGGGCGTTTCTTTCTCAATTTCTTGCTTTAGTCTCATCAGTTGTTGGCAGTAGAGATCCGAATCGATGATTTTGCTCGGCGGTAAAAGTTCATAATGAACGATGCTCTTCCAATCCCACCATACACACAACATCACTTTATTGCGCGTTAATCCGGGTTTCGCCACAGTCTGTGGAGATTGGCCGCACTTAGACCATGATCTTTTCCGCCCGCACGTTCTTGTCGTAAGTAATCCACTTCTTATCACTAGTAATCAATCTTTTCAAAAATGGTTCGGTTTCATTGCGTTTTAAGAGAGAATCGCAAACGAGTACACGGTTCATTGGGTTTCTTTCAGTGAGCTCGTGTGGTACCCAAATATCGAGCTTTTTTGTGAATTCAGACTTTTTCAAATGAGTTAAAACTGTTTTGTGGTCAATGCCCAGTTCATCAACAATGTCGTAACTACTTATATGCTGATCTTGTTGCACTTTTTCACAAATAACATCAACTTTATCGGTAACAGGGCGACTGGAGCGAACTGCATCTTTAACATTAAGGTTTCCTGACTGAAACCGCTTAAACCAACTTTGTGCTACTCTTACTGACACTGCATTAGGTCCATAAACGACACAAATTTTTTTCGCGGCTTGTGTCGCATTTTTCTCTTTTTTGTAATAAAACTTTTAAATGAATCAATTTCTTCGTTAGATTCACTCATTTTCTTGGACAGAAAAACAATTGAAAAATGGCGGGATACAGTTTTTTATTTCTTTTTCTTAAATGTTACCTTTTTAATGGTATCATAAAATCAGCCAGGTACAAACAGTTCAATCAAAGTTATTGGATCACAACTTCATACATACAAAATACGAAAAGACTTTCTCCCCGACCTATTACAAATCGAGTGGTTACTTTTTCATATAAACCGAGTTGTTACTGTTTCATACAAACCGAGTGGTTGCGAGTGAGTAGTCGCACCACGTAGGTACGCCAAATTACATAAATGTAGGTATCTGATAGTAGCGGTTCGATTAACAGCAGTTTATAAATGCAGTGTGCTGCGTTGCCGTTCGTAGCAGCAGTGTAGGGAGTAGTATAGAGTAACAATGTTAGAAACTTCATTAAAAAAAGGAAGTCTCTGACTATGTTACTGTGATAGAAATCTTTTCTTAATTTGGGAAAATATTATGTTAAAAAAAAAGTCGTAAATATAACAAAAGTCGTTTATTTTAATGATTGAAATAGGATGCAGGTACTTTTTATTTTTCGTCCTGTATATACGAATGGAAAAAAGTATGGAAAAAAACCTGTATAAAACGGGATAATTTGGTAATACAAATAATGTAACTTTCAATTTTAAATACTTAATCATTTGAACTACAGAGATTTAAATACATAATGTTAAAAGTTTTATGGGCGTTACGAGTGAAAGTTTGTCTTTAAGTTTGCAAGTTATAAATTGCGCGCAATATTTCAGATATGATCTTATATATTTCCTTACGTTCTACCATTAATCAAAGCAAATGTTTGAGAGATATCGCGACATTTTATATTTTGAACGAAAATTGGATATGCGACGAGGAATAAATCTTGAATTTAGACATTTAGAGATAAATATTTAATTAACTCTCACCGTTCGTTTGTTAAAATCCTATGAAGTAAATTAAACCTAGAATTCCTGGAATACGTGTTTCACTGTTTCTAGAATTATTATTTTTCCGTGTATAATGTTGCCCAAATTCTGAGCATGAAAGGCAGTTAGTGCAAGGTCCAGTGGAGGTGATGGGTAACAAAAAATTTCCAGCTGCAGCTTACTGTCCGTCATTATTGTACCGTACCCTAGTCAGCCCTCCTTTCATCCACTGCTGGACATGAATCTTCTCTTGTACATTGTCTTCTGCATGTCCTTGAAACGCCACACTGGCCAAGCGGGTTCGCGCGTCCCGATTTTAGTGATGGTGTAATTCTTCAAGGTTTGTAGTAGCAGCTTTGTTAGACCTTAACCGCCACGATGCACCACAGAGGAAGACAGCGCCGGCTCTAGTCCATGCAGCGCCCGGGTGCAATCAATACCCTGGCGCTCTCTAGTAGGCGCGCGATCAAAATGGAATACTTACAGTTATATTTTCACCAGTGATCGGAAATTCGGGTGCAAATGGTGCAATTATAAATGATGTTGGGAAGCAATAGCCCGTTTATTTCGCTTGCGGTACGCCCCCGTGGGCCCGCGGGGTAGACTTGAGAGTAAAATTTATTTTTTAGGAAGGGAGGGCTTACAAGAATAAAAAAGCACAACTCGACAAAGTTGTGTTGAATAAACGATAGTTTATTCTAAACTATAATTTGTCTAACTATAAACTATTTCTAAACTATATAACTCTAATTCAAAAATATTTAATTTGAAAACTAAATGTAAAAAATATTTAATTTAAAAACTAAATGTAAATCACAGCGACGCTCGGCGCCCCCTAAGACCGCAGGCCCGTGTGCGCCGCACATCCTGCACCATAGGTAAAGCCGGCACTGGGGGAAGAGAAGGATTGGTGTTATTACAAAGCCGGCTGATGAAACAAAACATATGGAAATAAAATTTATTTTTAAGACTGAAACTTCTCATAATGAAAATAAATGTAATATAATTTTATGAAAATAAAAGTTACATAAAGAAAAATACATTCGAGAAAACTGAAAGGAACCATGGAATCAAATTACGTTTGTGAAATAATTTATTCAGAGTTTTTTCCTTATTTCAACTTTGGCTAAGGCTATTTGAATATGAGTTGGGCAGTTCACGCTCTGACATATGTTAAGTTGAGCCGGTTGACACAACAATTTTGATGTCCTAACTAAAATTGCAGTAATTGGTGCTTTTTGTCAAAATCGAATTATTTACATAATAGGTAATCAGCAAAACAAACTTAACGATTCAATCTTATCCGCTTTTAAATATGTAAACTCCACTTTCTACCCTTTCAGGAAACATAAGTTATAACATGCTACCTTATATACTTTGGGACATAAATTTAAACAAAAAAATGTTTACATTTTTTCACCCGCCTTAACTGCACTACTACTGTGGGAGTTACGTGGTAGTTAGTCGCTGCACTTTTAGTTAAGACAGTAGAGTTGATCTCTTCTAATCCTTTATATTTTTTACTCATTATTTGCTATTGACAATAAAATATTTAAAATGATTGAAACTAGCTTTTAAATTTACACTTTTTATTTTATAGAAGAACGTGGCAGTGGAACACTCAGTCCACCTGTTGGTGAGTGGATACTGTCGCCCAGGAACATCCGCGATACATACCAACATCAGTTCAGAATGAAAATAACGTTGGCGCGATTAGGAAAGAGGGTTAGGAAAATGGGGAATAGAAAGTACAATGCGACAAGAAGTTTTCCACTTCCTAACACTTTTTTGTTTTGTATTTTTCTTTTGGCTTAAAAAATGGCGACACAATACAGGCTTTGTGTAAATAAATTTAGATAAAAACACATCCGACGTATATTATTATGAAAAATTGTTATGGAGGATAAACGCGGATAATGTTTGAGAGAAGCAAGCACACTGACGACGAACTCGTACATAAAGTGTGTGTTAACGGTTTATATTTTTGTTTATCTTAAATTTTACACTCGTATTTATAATTTACCTGTTGCTGTTTATTTATTGCATCCAAATATAGATCCATTTTTCGACAAGTTCAACATTTAGGCGAGAAAGATAAACTTGAGATTGTTTTATTTAGCAATTAGACCATCAATACGTACCATAATCATGGAACTGGTAGAGATACACTTCATTTATCCTAAATTGTCTGTTAGAGGAGAGTTCCTTGTAATTACGATATCACCCTATATAAAGCGTCATTGTAGGATACAGATCCCTCCTTTTAATTACGAGGATTTTCGGGGAGTATTGGGTCATTTTTAAATTGTGATTGCGAGACTCCGTCCATGCAATTTTATTGCAATTTATCAGATATAATGACGTTACCAAAGTAAGTTTTGTTTGTACAGGTATCAAAGGATCGCCTAATACTTGTCACTTCTTGATGTTGGTATCTAAATAAAAAAATCGAGGGTACAAAAGAGGGAATACTTATTATATAGATAATTAAAGTATTAAGGACTCCCTTAACCTGTCTAGAGGTTGTTTTAAGTCGGTTTATAGTTTTTTCAAACACAGCAGCGTCGCACTGCATGGTACAGTCTTCTTTTGCAATCACGAAGGATTTCGGGTCATAATCAACCACGAAGGTCCAGTGCGAATTGGTAGATTAAAAAATAATCCCCGTTTTTTTTAAATCTCCGCCATGCGGACATCCTCACGCCTTTATAGCCGAGCTAATAAACATCGAAAGTATTTGAAATTAAAATTTCCAAGGCAAACTAAAATGATTACAGAAGGAAAAGCGGCAACATTATAAATCTATTACGACAGATTAGACTTCAGTAGTTCCTTCGAAAACATATACAACCCCCGAACGTGAATAATAAGTGAAATACTGAAAAAAGTTACGTTGTAAGAAAAAACTTTTTAATACGATAAACAAAACTAGATGTAGATGTGGGACAAACAATTTGTTTCTTCTCTCTCGGTGAGTAAAACCTACAATCGACAACATAGTAATGTACTCAAAACTAGCTTTTATTTCCAATACATTAACGCGCCAACATACGGACCACCACCTCTCTATTTAAAAATCAATACATCTTAAAAGGTTTGTGCAGGCACTGTACATTCGTATACAAACTAATTACAGATAGAAGATATTAATTGATGGATTAGTATTAGAACTTATTTATATAATTTATAATTTTGAATACTTGAATGTAAATCTATGGCGATGTTTTCATTACTTTTTTAAATAAACTAGGAATGATCGGTCCGTGTTCACGATTCTTGATCTGTTTCCGGCTTTGGCATATGTTATACTCGAGATTTAGCTTGCTTTACCTTCGAGGATGTAACATCGAAATGTTACATCATCGAGATTTAGGTAAGGGCACTTACCAATCTATAGCCGTTAGCCCTGAAGCTGTCTAAAGACCTTAGAAATGAAGTTTCGACATTTTATAGTAGTAATAGGTACTCTGCAAAATATTCGCCAAATATTTTCATAGCGCAAACTAAAATTAAAGTGTACTACTTACTATTTTATGACAACTCTGTTAGCTTACTCCTACTGTATTCGTACATACAAGATTTAAGGTTCGATTATGGATTAGTCAAACATATTTTGTATAAAAAAAACAAATTTGTTCTAAATATCAAATCGACACAAGCTAGCGTAAGTAGCGATGTTATTACCATACCATACCATCAGCTTATGTCTCTCCACTGGCGGATATAGGCCTCTCCTAAGGCTCGCTACTACATACGGTCCTCGGCTCTTCTCGTCCAATCATCACCGGCGAATTTCTTTAAGTCACACACTGCGCTGACCGGTGCGTGGGGCCTACACGCGAGGACTCGTCTACCCCATCGGTTATCGGTCCTACGGCAAATATGACCCCGCCCATTGCCACTTCAACATGCCGATTCTACGAGGTATGTCGGTGACTTGGGTTCTTTGGCGAATGCCTTCGTTTCGGATCCTATCCCGCAACGAAACTCCGAGCTTAGCCCTTTCCTATGTTATTAAAATATGTTTTTCTTTTACTCGTAATAAATAGATTAAAAATTTAGTTTCAATTTACAATTCAAACAAAAGGGCGAAACAATGGGTCTCGACAAAAAGCATTTGAATACGAAACAGAGATTGTATAGTCTTTGTGAACGTGGGATGTCGAGTATAAAATATGCAGCATCACCCTGCGACTGTACACACGTTAAACGTTTAACGAGTATGGAGTCTTGATATATAAAACCACAAATGTTTCACGCACGCTAGTGAAATGCTTAAACAAGCTTTATTGCATTCCTGGAATGACACAGAGTAGCTAGCGTGGCGGCATTGCAACAGTGTAGATTTTTATATCGTTTGTAAGGTTATTACCGCCGCCGCCTCTATATGAAGATTTAAATTAGTCGATAAAGAGGCACGTTCACATGGGACGCCATTTAATCCATAATATAGTATATTCTAGAACAAAAAATAATACTTACGTTGTAGTACAAGCCTTTGCAGACGAAAAAAAAAATACACTAGGATGCTTGTACATATTAATGTTCAACATTGAATAGTATTGAATCGTGTACATGAATACAGGATTCAATACTATTCAATGTTGGTTCTCCAAGTATACTGAGATGCATTCAAACGTAACAAAGCCTGGTTAACTACGCATTTCAGGTAAGAAATTACGTATATAGAAATTAGTTGAACCAACTAAACTTCTCCGCAACCGACTGATTTCTGTAATTTAAGCGATGTCCAATAAAAATGAACTCCTTTCTTCAATTTTAGCCCATGTAAATTGGGCCATGTTTGGTGAAATAACATGTAAAATAGTAATTGAATGTCGAGTCGATGGAACCAGGTATCATTAAAAGCATAATATATCTGGGTCTTCATTTGCTCATCTTTAACGAACGAGCGTTGAGTGTTTAAAACTATATACAGATTGTCCCAAAACTCAACGTCAAGCGGGAACCAGGGAATGGACCACCTTATGATTTCCCTGAGAAAAAAAAATTCGGGGTAATTTTTTTTTATGATATAAGCATTTTGTTGAAAAACATTAAGAAAATACCTCCTGTGCAACATTTTAGGTGCTACGATTACAAATTTGCAGATATGACTATGATTTTTTTTGTATTAATAGGCTAGATAACTCTGTAATTTTTTTTTCTCGTGGTAGTCATAAGGTGGTCCACTCCCTGGTTCCCGCTTGACATTGAGTTTTGGGACATCCTGTATATTTTTATATAGTTTTAAAGCCAAAAGTCCCTCAACGTCCCTCATGGACAAGACAATATATATGAGGAGGCCTATATCCAGCAGTCGGCGAAAAAAAGGACTGGTTACGGTTATAGATAGATAGATAGACAAATAGATACACTTCCTTGTACACTAAAAACATACATAGAAATAAAAAGTATAAGTAATTGGAAGTACAACCGGCGGCCTTATATTATAGCTTCAAACTCTTTTATGGTATAGCCGACAGTCCGACGGCCCAGCAATAAATGTTTCATCTAATGTCTATAATAAATGTTTTGGTGTCAAAAAATAAGATAAATAATTTGAGAAAAACTTTAACACGGTTATAAAAGTAAGGTGTGTGTGTACAAAATAAAATTATAAAAGTCGTTATAAAAGTAATTATAGATTCTGGTGGAAATTGCAGAGAACGAGGCATCAGTGGAGTAATTCATCACCGAAAACACCGTAAAACAATATTTTAAATACTTCTAAATCTGTTTTAACGAGCTGCCACCGCCAGACACATTTTCCCGCCTTTGAGTGATAATTCAAACATTTCATAATTAAAAGACCAAAACTGGCTTACAACACCAGGTACATAGATGATGTCGTCCCAAGGTGATTTCCTTTGAAATTGACTTTGAAACTCAATTTGTCGTCAAATCACAGCGAATTTTACTAACGAGTCGGGCTTCTTAAATAAATTTCGTGAAGCGTGAGACTCGATGGGCTGATTAAAAATTTTGGAGTGTGAATTAATCACATTCATTCTGCTTTAGCGAAGAGATTGAGGTTTTATTCAATCAGTTTTTATAATAATATCGTTCTTTGGAGCGAAGACTCCATTTATGGAAATATTAATTTGAAAACTACAAAGTGACTAGTATAGACACAACATTGAGCCACTGTCACGTATTCTTAATTTGGTAGTAACGTCGACAACATAATATTTATATTTCAATGATATTACTTCACAGTTGTACGAGTCAATCATGACACAGCAAAATTAAGAATAAAAATAGTGGCTGGTCTGGCATAAAAATATATGCCAGCTTATTAATTGTTTTAAATAATATTGGTAGCATGGTTTATTCTAATTTAGTCGGACCGTACATAAATGAAATATTTTTTGGAAGGGCGAACCCACTAGTCTAATTGGTCCGTGGGCGAGCCTTATTTTTTCCAAGGTGTGAATGACAACAAAAATTATTATTAATTGATGACGGCGTGAACTTTTCGGGGGAAAGGTCTTTCCACAAATATAAATTATTTGACACAGTTTTAACTTATAATTAATAGAATGAAATATATTACGATGTGTTCCTTGACCCTTTTCGCAACTGTACGTTTAGTTGGCCTATATAGGAACTACCACAGCTGCAGTCTGTGTGTAGAACTACTACAGTTTTATAGACACCTGGTGTCTGGTAAGGTATAGGTAAGGTAAGGTAAGGTACTTGGATGTGCGTAGATTTTCCGCAGCTGTAACATACCGCCAAACTAGTAATTCAGCAATAGCTGAACATGTTGTCAACGCTGGAATAACTGGGAATACTCCACTTTTTTTATAGGGAAGTAGTCGGGCGAGCAAGCGGTCCCACGTGATGGTAAGTGTTACCACCGCCTATGGACATCTGCACACCGCCCACATAGGCCCACACCGCCTATGGACACCGCCTATGCCTATGGACCTTCCAAAATTCTATTCACAGTTTTCTTGAAGAACCCCGTATCGTACAGAACAGCCTACGGGGTTCACAGTATAAAATGATTTTTAGACCGAACAGTATGCGACACTTCCGTATCGAGGAAATGCGGATGGACCGCACTTCTGTGACGGGAGGTGCGGTTGTAGAAACCCGAGGTGAGAATTATATTGAACGATTCTTCAGAGCATTCCCCATTATACAGGTGGTAGAACATACAGAGAGACGCAATGTCCAATTAGCTGGAAACCCATTTGCATAATCCCTCGAGTATCCCGAAAGATGGTAGTTTGGAAAGCAGCGATTTGTGTCATACCCGGTCAAAAGCTTTCACAATCTCGCCTCTATTCTCAATGGCGTCAGTCCAGCAGTGTATTAAATACGATAAAAGATTACCAGCCGAACGATTATGGCGAAATCCATATTGAGGACATTACTCGACTTGAATGGTGGTCTAAAGAGACTAATGTCTTATGTCGTTAAGAAAAAATCTACATACTCATTATATAAACGTATGCTTGTTTCGTTATATAAATGTATGTTTTATAATGCTTGGAGCTTAAAAGATCAGATATTAACAAAAATAATTGCAATAATACTCCGCTGCAATTTGAATGGGGTTGAATATTAAAGTATAATGTTTAAAGCGGATTGTAGTGGTCGAGGAAAGAGGTACTAAATTAATTATGTGACGACATATACAATTACGTGTAGGCACAGGTTTTTTTACAAGTGTTATTACATCTGATGATAGATAGCCTACGTCACAACGCATAGTCTTTTAATTTTGAAATCTAGCCACTATCGGCTATATTCAAAATTGTCCTAATTATTTATTTAGAAAACGGAACTCTAAACCTCTAGCATCTCTTTTATATAGACAGTTATATATACTTTATTGCACAGCAAATTATTCAGAGAAACACAAAATACAAATAATTAAAAGTACAACCGGCGTGGCGGGGGCCTTATTGCTAATGCGATTTCTTGCATTCAACCTTTAGTTGGTAAGGAGAAGTCTGTGGACGAAATAGAGGTAGATGGTACAATAAAGTTATAATGTCTTTATACCAAGGTAAACTCTTCAAAAAAGTATAATATAAACAAAAATCGGTTCGTCAGTCACAAATGTGACAATAATGTCCTCTATAATGTGACAATTATGCATTATTGTTTTTTCAGTGACGTGTTGTAGTGACGAAGATGCAAATTGAAGATATTCACCAAACAACGAAAGTCACCGAAATAGCCCATAGCACCAGCACGGTGAAGTGGGAATAGGCAGGACATATTTGCCGTAGGATCATCAATCGACGAGCTAGATGAGCCTTTAAATAGAGAAGAGATAACACAGGGAGGCGCAGTGTGGGATGCCTTGCCGGCCAAGTGGACCGACGAATTGAAGAAATTCACTTCAAGGTGGATGAAAAGAGTTGAAGTCGTGTGTGGAGACGAGCCTTGAGAGAGGCCAATATTCAACAGTGGAGAGATAAAGACTGGTAGTATGATAGAGATTGTAATCTATTTAAATTTTCACAATCTACTCGTGCCTATCAACATGTTTAATGATGTGGGAGTTTTCAATTAAAATATATCTTTGAAATGAAACATTTCGAATTCAACAAAAATATGTGAACAAGAAATTTTACATTACGCACTGTTTGCAAAAAAGTCGTTCACGAAATATTATGACGTGGGCAGCAGCTCGGCGAGACGACAACTAAGTGTTTTTCACTTTTTATGGGGGTAATAAACTTGATAATGAAATATTTAAGTTGTTTGAACTCAACATTTGATTGACGCTGTGTTTGACGACACAAAGATTTAGCATCATGCGTCTGTATGCGTATGTGTATGTGTCGAAGTGAGTGTACGTTAAGGATTCACGAGCTTCTCTTTTGTATCAATACTTTGGATTGATTGTCGTGTTACCCTAGAAGATCTAATTAAAAGAGGGTAATCAACTTCTACTAGAGTGGAAAGAGGTAAGGTTTGTTTCAATAGCTCTTTATAATTTAAAGAAACCCTATTACAAAATTAAAAAGGAATACTAGTACGATACTTAGAGTCTGTAAATGTCTGTTACCAAAATCACGAGCACTAAAAACTCACGGACGGTGTAGGAGAGGCGGCGCTTAACAGGGCGCACGCCCGGAGTGATGCAGACCGACTGGAAACAGCGGTCGGACGGGGCGATGGCGTCCAAGCGCAAAAAGCGGCGCCCAGGTAGCGACGGACCAGAGCTGCGGCGGCCGGCGAGAGTAGTGGCCCAGATGTGATGTCCAGGATAGCTCAGTCCCCCGGAACAGGCGTGTGACTTTTTCTAAAACGTCTTCACTGGTCGCTCTCCAAACAAAAACTATCTGTGCAGCGCCTTAGATTTTCACTCTTGTTTTTCTTTGACAGAATTCTTAGATTTATTTATCCCTTTTTTGAATTTCGATTTTTATCATATCGTAAAATTTCCAGCTATTTTAGTATTTCCAATATTTCTAGTATTTCAGCTATTTCCAGTGCTATTCTTCGTGTAGATGGGTAATTTGTTACCGACGTTATAAATATTGAATCAGAATACAGATATCAAAATACATAGTAAAAATACAGAGTACGAAATTGAGCTATTGCAACAAATGTTACATGATACAGATCGGAACTTGTGATATGAACCACGAATCGTATCTCAAATCATCCGGAAAATCAAATATATCAAGTGCATACAGGCTGTGTCCTGTATTTTAAACCGCCGCAGACGTGTATGCAGTTCACCTGGTAGTAAGTGGATACTGTCGCCGGTGGATATTGTCGCCCAACTCAGAATGACAAAGGTTGCCAGGCCCCCGGATACGCTGCTGATTTACCTGAATTTACATTTACCTCGATTAATATGTAAATTCACATGCTTTTGTAACGGAACATAAATTGTGCTAATGATTACAACTGATTTTTTACGATAGTTGATGATCTACTATTTAAAGTACCTAATTATAATATTTTATTAAAATATTGTAGTATTGTATTTAAATTAAAAAGTCTGCTTTTTATTTTGATGCTTTGACTCTGTTTAATTATATTATATTTATATAATATAATAACCTGCTATGATAACTGTAGTATAATTAATAAATCATATACCATAGTTAGTTAAATAGGTCTCTAGTATGGTCACCATTTACTGACCTCTTTGTTTGATCAACAAAATAGCGTGAAAATATTGAGACACAAGATGTTATGATGTTATAAATAAGCATAGATACAATCAGGGTCAGGGCAAGGATAAAAGGCCGGCTTATTTCCCCTGGGTAGCCTGCGTGTTAAGGAATTTGGCCAAACCAGATTGAATTATTCCTAGTCCCATTTATACAGAAAGTAACAAAATAAGGCCTATTTTAGGAAATGACTAATTCATATAGCATTGAGCGTTTGAAATCAATCGGTGGAATTATAACCAAAATATTTTGAAAAATGTTTCCGTTAAAAATCTGTAATAGGTATTGAAAAAAATGTGTATCATTGACACACGAGAAACGGCGTAAGCGGTAGATTTTCACTTTCAAAATTCTCAAACTTATACTCAAGATTTTTTGAAATATGGCTTTATTTTCACCTTTTCTTGTTTAATAAAATACGTATTTTTTTACATTTAAAATTACATTACACGATCATTATATTTAAATACAATATATGTACACATATATATTGTATAATAAGAAATTAAGAAGAATTAAGAAATTATTATTATTATATTTTTATACTCTTGCTTATAAAAATATAAAATAGCTTAAGTTTATATTTTTTTTAACAAAAATATTCACATTGTGATATGAAATTCATATAAAACGTGTTAAGATACTATATTTAGAAAGTTTTTTTTTAAATTCGCTACCTATTACATAGAACGTTAAGATTATTTTAATGTATAAGTTAATTTTTATGACATCTTATTATTCTACGACTATTTTCATTATTTGTCACTGAGAACTGAAAACTAAGAGAGCTATAATGAGAACTAAATAATGGATCAACTTTAGTTGAATAACCATACCATAATGTGGCTAACGTGGTATGTCATTCCACTGCTGGATATAGGCCTCTCCGAAGGTTCGCCATCACACACGATCCTCGGCTCTTCCAACCACCAACGGCGAATTTCTCTTAGTGGTCGGTCCACCTTGGCCGAAGGGCGTTCCACACGTAGTTGAGTAATAAAACCCAAAACAGTAATCTTAATAGATCATAACGTTAACCTGATAAATTAGAATCTCATTATTTCATTAACCATTAACCATTAAAAACGCGTTGGAAAATCGTAAACTGACTTAATGCTTTACTATGTGATAATGTACATATATCACACATATGGTATAGATATAGGTACAAACGCACATACACTGTTTGTTGTTAGATTCATGTCTGAATTGCTTGAACAATCGTTTGGTATCCATCAAATCTCTGTGGGCATTGACTTTTTTATTTGTTTTATCTCGTACCGTGCAAATTCTATCGCGAACATTTATCAGTGACGTGATAAAAAACGTGTATGATTTCGCATCGGAAACCGTAGCCGTCAGTCGGATGCGGACGTGATACATGATGTGATTTATCAAATTTGTTGTTTGGTGTCACATCTTTTCATAGATTGGCAAACACGCCGCGAGGAACGGCACGAAGACTTACTTGTATTTATGTACCTACTCGATGCTACCCATATAATTTGATTTATTGTAGGTCGGAGGTCAGGGAAAGAAGGGGGTAGATACCACTTTCCTATACAGTAGCGCCGTAGATACTATTTGTAGTTATACATAACTGTGGCGACTGACTGGAGTATTTAGGTAAGGGCCACTTCAGTATCTACAAAAAGTTTCAAAAATGAATTTAACAGGATGACAACATCTTTTTAGACTTGTACACATTTTATATTGCAAATCCGGTCTAAATGCGTAGAATTAAAGTATTTTATTTATTTTTCATTTCTACTTGACGCGACGTTTTTATTTCTACTATACTATATTCTACTATACCCTATATATCATGAGACAAAACGTAAACAAAAAGGCAGTAGTTTTAAAACTTACTTCCTAACACTAGCATTTTACTGGACTTAAAAAGCTTGCATTAAACTCATATACCTTAGAACCTAAACAAGAACTAAAGACTCAGTCCAGGCTCTAATTTGAATAAAACAAAATGATTTATATAAAACTTTTGTTTACCTTTTGTCTCATGTGTCAATGAATAGATAATCTAAGTCAACTCGTGACCACGGCCGGTGTAATCTGCGCGGGTTATACCAAGTATTAGCATAAGAAACAACTAAGTACTAGTAGTAACAACAAATTTACTGGTATCGCAGCATAGTTTATTTTTACACATACCATCTATTTCACTCAGGTTTGCCGCTAACGTTGTGACGTCACCCAATAAAACAAACTAACTGAAAAATATAACAGATCAAAAAACAGGCAGACGTTAAAAATACACGCACTCACAGTGACGTTGAAGACGGTAATAAGAGGGCGACACAGAGATGGTAAGGGGTTGGGGGGGAGGGGGGGTTACGTTCCGCGAACTGTCAAACTTGAATGGGACGTCTTGTAGTTTACACAAACCACTGAGAATTCTCAACTTGAACAAAGTATCGCGGTGGAAATTGTTCAGTAAGTAGTCACTTAACCTCCCCACAGACTACATTGGAAGTAGTTATTAAATAGCGTAGTCAAGTTGGAGGTGAGTCTAAAGGTACCAATAGACTAGAGCATTTGTTTGTACTGATCGTTTAAGCGAATGATACATTACAAAAGACAAAAACATTTCACGAGCATAAACTTCTAATGGTAACATTCGCTTGTTAAAGATTTGCTTGTAACGAGCATTTGTTACAAAAAAAAGGTCGCGGGTGAGGGAATGTACATTAGGGTGTCCCTTATTTTTCAAAGTTTTTATTTTCTAACGCATAGGTCTTAGTTTTGTTCATTTGCTCTTAAAACACTCGGAAATAAATTTTAACCTTATTTGGAGTACGATAACCCGTGCCGACTTGCATCGAATCATGTTCATACAAGTTGCGCGGAAGTAATAGCGCGTACTCGCAGTATCTGTCATTTGTTCTCAGTTATTCTCGTGATTAACACGCATTGTTTTACATTTAGAAGATGGCAGTGGAATTAAGAAGCAATAAAAAAAGTATTTTCTTAGTTGGTGACGGAAATTATCAAATAACAGGCGCAAAGTTACCGTCTAAACGTCAAGTTCTTGCAGTACTTTTTTCTAACATTCGCGAAGTTAAATTGACTGTTAGTGAAAGCGCAAATCTCGTCATTCGGGAGTGTATTATATTTTGGGAAAAAGCTAGAATCCCTACCAGAGCTATACTTAACTATGTAAAAAAACTTGTGAATCTTCACCATGCTTGGAGAGTTGCAAAAAAATTCCAAAAAAACACAAGATGTTTACGAGCGCCGTGAGGAGGACTTTCAAAACAATTTAGATAATTTATTCGATATAGCACACGCCGATGCTGTGGAACGGATGAAAATAGAGGAAGATAAAATCTTTTTACAAAAAAAAAGAGAACCAGGGCGTCCAGGATGTTTAGCGGGTGTAGACAAAATGTTAGCCGAGAAAAAAGAAAGGGCAAGACAGAGAAAATTAAAAGAAGAGAAAAAAAGACATGAACAAATGTGTTCCCAGAGTTTATCGTCATCTCTTACTACACAAGATTTTATACAAACGCAAGGACATCACGATCAACCTACCAGCTCTGATGAAAGCTTTGAGGAACCCTTGCCATCGACATCTCAAACGGTAAGTTCTGGAACTACTACAAAAAGAGGAAGGAAAGACTTTATCACGCCTAAGTTAGTTGCAGCTTTAGATAGATGTCAATTAAGTATAAGGGATTCTGTCTATATACTTCAGGCTGTAGTAGAAACACTAGATCTTAGCTGTGATGATTTCCCGATAAACAAATCGTCCATTCAACGCATTCGTACACAGAGTAGAAAAGATAGAGCGGAATCTATAAATCCAGATTTTCAGAATATATGCCTGAAATGGTGACCGTTCACTGGGATGGGAAATTATTACCTGGACTGGACGTGAGAAGTTCTAAAGAAGAACGCCTGCCAATTCTTATTTCATTTGGAGAAAAGGAACAACTTCTGGCTGTGCCCAAACTGGAGAGCTCTTCTGGTCAAATCAAGCTAAAGCTGTGTTAAACGCACTTTATGACTGGAACCTCGATGACAAAGTACAAATAATATGCTGTGATACAACTGCGTCTAATCAGGGCGATTGAAAGGAGCTTGTGTACTTTTGGAACAAAAATTAGACAGGGAATTAGTACTCTTTGGTTGCCGCCATCACGTTTACGAACTGGTTTAAAATGTGTGTTCGAAACAAAAATCCACCAAATCACAAGTAGGCCTGATATCCCAATATTCAAAAAGTTTAGAGATAACTGGAAAACTATTAATCCTGCTGCTATTGAAACATACACCGATATCGTCACACAACATTTTTGTAATACAACAATAGAAGAATTGTTGACATTTTATAATCAAGAACTGCAAAAATCCATTGTACGTGACGATTATCGGGAACTGATTGAACTATCTATTATTTTCTTAGAAGGAGATAATGAGAAAAAAATTAAAATCAGACCTCCTGGGGCGATGCATCAAGCAAGCTGGATGGCTAGAGCTATTTACTCTTTAAAAATATGTTTTGTTGCAATCCCAGCTCAAAATTAGCGACAAGGATAAACGAGTACTTCAAGACGTTTGTTTATTCATTGCGGTTATATATGTGAAACCATGGTTTGGATGTAGTCTGGCGGTGAAGGCACCAAATCAAGATTTGTGCTTTTTAAAGAGGCTTAAGGAATATGAAACTGTTGACAAATTGATTTCCAAAGCAGCCCTGAGCAAGTTTAGTCAACATCTTTGGTACTTGTCAGAAGAAATTGCCGTTTTATCACTCTTTGATGATGAAGTTGATGAACAAACCAAGAGAAACATTGTAATGAACTTACAAAGAGAGAGTTTATATGATTCTGGGAAGAGATACATTCCATCGAAAGAAGATATGTCTGATTATTTGTATGGTATGTGGGAATACAAAGTATTAATTTTTTACACTGTTTTCACTAAACTGATAATAATACTGCCTTATTTATTGTTGCAGGAAAATTATTAAGTGATTTTGTGTCTGTCAAGAGCACAAATTTATTTTCTCGATTAAAAATTGATGAGAACTTCCTCCAGAAACCTGTTTCTACGTGGGAAGAAGATGTTGCCTATTTAGAGGCAAAAAGAAAGGTTATTTCTTTAAGGGCTGTTAATGATACAGCTGAAAGAGCTGTAAAACTTATGCAAGATTTTCATGGTTTGATCACTGCAAAGGAAGAACAAAAGCAATTTTTGCTACGCTGTGTGCAAGAGCATAGAAATCTGTATCCAGACTGTAAAAAAGAGACCCTCAAAAGAAAATATCCTGGTTGATCTGTAATTTTATCTTCTTTTAATAAATAAGTACCTATTTACTAACTTTCTTTTTGATTATTATTTTTCTAAAATATAAATATTTCAATTGATTTAGAGCTACATAACGGAGAGGGTTAAAAACAGCAATTTTCAAAATCTTCAGAGCTCTGTCGGCACGGGTTAATGTTGACGTAGGAAGATAAAATTTTGTATTTGAGTAAGTCTGGGTAGTTTAAAAAGAATTAGGGGGTATGCATTTCGATATCCGAGAAAATATTTTTTTCACCCATATAAGGGACACCCTAATGTACATGTATTATGCTACTACGAGCGAACTACTATCGTTTGGATATATTGTATTATACAATTCGCCCGAATGTTACATTACATGAATAAGCTTTAATCAAAATTTCATTGTAACAATTGAACTCTGTATTCGACGTTCGATTCGATAAACTACCCAACACTAGAGCATGCTCGATGTTCTGTTACAAGTGAATGCTCTCGTCTATTAGCCACCTTTAGATAGTTTTTGTAACGCGACGATTATGTATTCTGTGCCTCTCTACGTCGGAACTCATAAGCTGTATTTTAGCACAGTTAGATAAATAATACCAAAATAATGCCTTTTTACCAAAATCTATTTTTTTCTAATATTCATCTTTGTAAATGGTTGAGTCTCACAGCAATTCTTTAACGATTTGCAAATTAATGTCGTCTTAGTAAAATGTTTACAATTGATTGAGACAACATTAATTACATTAAGTCATATTATTATAAGATGCATTAATGGATACTTAAATTATACAATTACAATTAAATATCTGTATGTCAGGATGATAAAAATTAGACTACAATAATCACATGTAATCTACACTCGTATATAACAGTTTTAAAATAAATTAATTTAGTCATTCAATGCAAATGTAATTTTAATATGTATATTTACAATGTTCAGTATACTCATACAGTATTGTATTGTATATTGTTTCAATTGTATATTATATACGACCGATTAGCGCAGTCGGTAATGAGGGGGCTGTGTAACAGGTCCCGGATTCGATTCTCGGTCGAACATACATTTGTTTAAAGACAATACAGGGCCCCCTGTATTGTCGTCAGTGTGACGTGGGTCATTGAGTGTGGTATTATTCGTTATTATTATTATTGATTACATTCGAGAAAGCGATAAGTTTTAATGACAAAACACACCTGCACTTAAAAGTTGCTAAATTATTTATTTAGTACCTCATCATATTGACTAAAGGCAAACTATACCATAACATCATGACCCACCTCCGCCCATGATCCTACCAACCTTTTGGTTATACGGACCCAATCGTCGGGAGGTACGCGCCGTTCGCCTGTTGTTGTTGCGCTATGTTGCGGCGCGTATCTGCTCTGTCTCCCTACAAGTATTCTCTTTTTCCTGTGTCCCATTCATCACTCTCCCCTTTCTGGGGCTAACTACAGTACTAGACGTCCACTTCAGTGCCGAGCAGCTCTTTCGGGCTCCTCTTCCTGTGCTATCGGTGTGCAAACTCTCTGAGCCCGCGGAAGTTCGTTTCGGAGGAGACGAGGTTTCATACCATAACATCAGTCTGTGTCTCTTCATTGCTGGATATAGGTCTCTCCCGCGGACCGCCGTCGCACACGGTCTTCAGCTCGTCTCGTCCACGCACTACCGGCCACTTTCTTCAAGTCGTCAGTCCACCTTCCCGGAAGCGTCCCACGCTTCGTTTCCCAGTACGTGGTCTTCATTCAAGGACTCGCCTCCTACCAACGGTTATCGGTCTTGTGGCATATATGGCCTGCCCACTGCCACTTCAGCTTACTGATTCTATGAAAGGCAAACATTAAACGATATCTGCATAAGATAACATAGACGCACGGCCGTCAAACGTGGGCCGCATGCTCGACCGAATCAATGATACGTGTGGCCTTCGGTTGTATTTTATACGATCTACCTAGCTCGCCTAGCTACAGAAGATAATTTTGAGTGTGCTTTAGTAATAGCGAATAAATAAATATATTTATTAGACTAGCCTATGCCTCGAATGGATTGATTTTCCCGGGACCGTTAATTTTCCCGGGAAGTAATGTAGCTTATGTACCTTTTCGCCAGGAAGGTTCGTGCAAAACTTCAGCACGTTTCGCCCATCCGTTGATCTTTGAAAGCGTATCAAACAAACAAACAGATTTGCTTTCTTATTTATATATTAGTAAGGATAAGGATGTATGTCGCCCGAGATACCCTCCCCCATTTTGGCACTTGACCAAAAAAGTATGACGACCACATCGACGATCCATTGATTTAGGATTTAAATCCATGCCATCAACAGTGGAAAGCTATGACAAAGTGTTGCCTGTTCCAAATTAATTTGTCGTAATTGCATTTTCGCTTGGTATAATATATTAGCATTTAATATGAAATTAACCGTGACATTAAGAGACCTCATTTATTTATAGTAAATAGCAGATTATTAATTATTCGAAAAGTCTATCATAATAGCATAATCAAACTGCATTTTATATCTCCTGTTTATCATATTTTACAATTTGATAAATGCGTTCCAACACTTGAAATTAAATTTAAAAATGACACAAATTAACTATGACACTTGAAATGAACACATTAAATAAATTATGTATTAAATAAATACAATACATAAATACATAGACGCATATATACATACATAAATACATTCATAATATGGGAAATGGGAGAAAAAAGAAATAGAATTTAAACAAAGTGCGTACAGAACAAAGTATCCAGCAGTGGAAAGATAAGAGTGATAAGTTGATAACTTAAGGTATTAATCAAGATACAATATTTTCCACCGTATAAATACGATAGTAATGGTAGGGGCACATTGTGCCTTTGCTCGTCAACGCCGTTTTATTTTATTGAAAAGATGGCAGACGAGCGGGCGGGCCGCATTACTGCCATGGACATCTGTGACATCAGGAGACATGCGGGTCCGTTACAGACCTTACAGAATCCTGTTCACAGCTCTCTTGAAGAACCCCATGTCGTAGCATATCGGAAAAACCTCAGCTGGCAGTTCGTTTCACAACTTTCGGGATCGCGGGTTCATCGTATCAAGAATTCGATAGGTCAAACTAAAAGTTTTTATTGACTACTGTACAATACAATATGAAAATAAATTCGAATTTTGAAAATGGAACTTATCAAACAGCATTAAATTTTCAAAGCTGTCCTTTGTTTAATATTTTCTTAGGTTTTCGCGATTACTATACATAGCAATTAAACAACTTTGAACGGTTTAAATCGCGTATATTTGACATTATTTATATCCCGACGTTTCGAACACTTTGCAGTGGACGTGGTCACGGGGTGACTAATTGATTTTATTTGTCACTTGAGTTATTAAGAAATTTTTTGAACTAACGTCTGGATTTTTATTTTTAAAAAAAAAAAATCCAGACTGTAGTTCAAAAAATTTCAGACGGTAGTCCAAATAATTTCTTAATAACTCAAGTGACAAATAAAATCAATTACTGACCCCGTGACCACGTCCACTGCAAAGTGTTCGAAACGTCGGGATATAAATAATGTCAAATATACGCGATTTAAACCGTTCAAAGTTGTTTAATTGCTCTGTCCTTTGTTTGTTACTTCTGGCGGCAATTTGAAAATTAATTTACGAGTAACAAGAGAACATTTTCTTTCGTTATTTTTTTATGATCTTCGTTGCAGTCTAAACCAGAAACAAAGTTACGACAGATTTAAGGTAGAATTTAGTGATGAAGCCCCATCTAGTGACACTGTTTATAGTTGGTTCAGTGAATTTAAAAGTTGTCGTACCCACCTTCACTCGCTTCGCTTCGGTTTATAAGTTTTTTTTATTTCAATTTTTTTTTCAAAATTTCAAAATAAAATATAGCCTATATTAGACACGGATAATGTAGCTTACTATTTGTGAAAGATTTTTTGAAATCGGTTCATAGTTCCAGAGATTATATTATACTAATATACTCTTTGTAATATACTAAAAACTTTCAATGTCACCCACGTATAAATATTCGCCCCGCTTGCGCTCTCTCGTCCACGTAGTTCTGTATCCGTATACAAAACTCTCACGAAATAAGCTCCTGAACTTGCCTCAAACTAATTTCAGTGGGAAGCGATGTGAGAACTTTTCTACTGTAATCCATCAAAAAGCCCAGAGCGCCACTTATATAAAGTTACACACACACACACTATGTTAGACTACCAATCTTGCTTGTTATAAATACGTAATTCGCTTTTGATGAAGGTGTAAAATAATTGTCTAATTATATAATTACCTATTTGAACGGTTTACATAGTTACAGGTTTATTTACAGAGCGGAAAAGAAATATACTTAATTATACTTAGAGCACATTTAAACTTATTTACGTTTAGATAAAAGGAAGTTCTTTTCTGTTCATGTATGACAATAGCACAATTAGCACATTGTGCCAGTGTTAAAAATTTCTAAAAAGAAATTAAAGAAGTGCAAATACCAAAGTGACGTCACATATTCGGATACACGTCAAGTGAATTTATATTCGGATATGAACAAACATTAACAAAGTAAATGAAGATCATATAAACCGCTCTCTATTTTAAGAAACTTGGCTTCATTCATTTCGTTACTTAGTAGCCAAATGGGTCGCGTACTTCCGGTTCAAATAAATAATTATATCATCCGGTGGTAACATTTTATTTTTGACAAAATTTTATTATTACCTATTTATTATCTCTGTTTCGTTGCTAAAATATTCATACGTGTATCTCTCTGTGTGTGTGTGTAAATTATCATTGCATGGAATTATTAATAATTTGCTGAAATTGGAAATTCTGGGAATTGCAATTCGATAGAATTGGTGAATGAGCAAATTTATTTTAAGCTTGATAAAATTCAATCGAATTACAAAAACAGCAGTCACTGTCAATGACAGACTATTTACATCTCTGGATACCTCTCGTTGAAACTCAATGGGGCATATCAGTATGGAGTTTATCAGTGGGGAAAATATCTAAATGAGTAAGGTAGGAAGTATAATGAGGAAATTCTTCATCTCGTCATAGTCTCTATTCCTCGTACTTCCCAATACTATTTTTAAATTCACTTCCTAAACCTTCAAAGATAGGCGGCGCATCCAAGGTCAACATTTGTCATTCTTAACTAATGTTGGCATGTATTGTGGATCTCCGTGGGTGACAGTATTCAATTAATACCACGGTGGACATTAAAATACGCAAAAACAGTCGCGAAGAAAATGAAAGAGAAATTGATTGTAGTGGAAATTAATCAACGTAAGAAAGTAAATAATCAAAGTAAGTAAGAAAGTCAATGATATTAAAAAACTTCAAGAGGGATTTTTTTAAATATGTATATATTAATGGAAGCAGACTGATAAGCGGTCCATATGATCGTAAGTGGCTACCGCCGCCCATGGACACCTGCAACACCAGAGCTAAAAGCCTTCTTAGCCCTCCTATGTCCTGCACTGTTCTTAACCATAGCCTTATGGCTAAGAACGGTACAGAACCGAGGAGGGTGACACAAACAAAGGGAGGCTTATTTATACTCAGCAGTGGATAAATAATAAGCTGTAGATGATGATGATAAGCGGCAGACAAGTTGACAACCCACCTGGTTGTAGGCGGACTGTCTACATTTTTTTTTTCTATAAATAAGTTTTTTTTTTGTTTAGTTATTGCCATAGAAGTGATCAATGAGCGGGCGGGTGACTCACCGGATGTTAAAGTGGATAACCGCACTTCTTTGAGAGTGAAATGAAAAGTTTATTTGACAAGTATAAATACAATCAGCGGATTGTATTTATACTTATAATCAAATTTATAATAAAAGTTCATTTATACAATAATATGAGCAAAATAACACAGCAAAAGCTACATATTTTCACATAGATGAAGAAGTATAAATAAATATGAATTGTAACAACATTATGGAAAGACTTAACAAAGCCCCCTACCACAAGGCCTGAGGAACTAAACTACCTCTAAGAGAGTGCACTCGCCATTCCGTTTGGGCAGCGTTGTAAAGCCGTACATCCCTCATGCACAACACGATGTGAATGCGGAGGCCTATATCCTACACTGGACGTTAAATGGACTGGTTAAGATTACAGTACTGCCGTCATAAAAAAGGGCACAACAGACATTTTTATCAAAGTTGAGTTAAATACATATTTGGAATTAGGGAGGATCTGGCTTAGAATACGGGTTGGACTGTCGACGTGGAGAAATATCGATTAGCCAAGCTGTCCGTCCATCCGTCCAGTAATGGTTTTTGGATCCAACATCGGAGGCCAAACATAAAACAATTTTCAAAGATTCCAATTTTAGATCAGATTTTTATGCAGGTTTTTCCGATGGGTTTATTGAAAATTAAAAATGGACACTTGACCTTTACTGCACCAATACTTAGTAGGTATTGGTCACTCGCGATCCTCGTTAGACAGTCGAATGATTTGAAATGGGTAATTGGTATATTTAAAAATTCCTAATTTTAAGTGTAATTGTATGAATATTTAAATACATAATTAATGATTATTTTGTTGTATATACACATTACATATATAAGTAGATTATTGTTTTTATATCTATTATACACGCTTTAATTTATCTCGTTTTAACAAATGGTCGACTGGCAGACATAATGCCTTAAGGCATTAAGTCTGCCTCTATACAATGTAGTGCAAAAAGCAAAAAATTCGTAAGTATCATTTACACCAAATAAAACAATTTTTTGAACGGGAGAGTGCACGCTGCAATCCAACATCCCTGGGCGCGTTCGACTGGCCACGTTACCCCTCTCTAAGAGAAGACTACCTTGAATTTTTCACATTTCCTCAATGTACATAAGTGTTTCGGTAGTAGTGAGTGAGATTTATGCCAGAGCCCATTCCCATCGCATCCTATCCCTCCCCATTTTCTTAACTCATTCTCCAAATCCATTTTTATATCTCCAAAGGTAGTCAGCGCATCCGGGGGCGTACC
The DNA here is from genome assembly GCA_914767545.1 of Sesia apiformis. Lineage (NCBI taxonomy): Eukaryota > Metazoa > Arthropoda > Insecta > Lepidoptera > Sesiidae > Sesia > Sesia apiformis. The sequence goes on from OU611964.1 coordinate 5,257,316, forward strand.
AACGTTTGTTATTCTGAACTGATGTTGGCATGTATCGGGGATGTCAATGGGCTACAGTATCCACATACAATCAGGTGGACTGCATGCTCGTGTACCACCTTCGTCCATAAAAAAACCTCTTTCTTGGAAACTAAAGGTGTTTTTCTCAATAGGTAAGTAGGCAAAAGTCATATTATTGTATTATAATTGAATTTATTAATTTAATAACAAAAGCCTTAGCTTTTGTTATTAAATTCGTATTAATTCAGAATGCTAGCGTTTAGTAGAAAGGGATTCTTTTGTTATTTATTTATATTTTTGTATTTCCATATACGAAAAATACTTACTCCAGTACAGATCAAACCTGCGCCTCTACACACGTCAGTGCGTTTTATAATAAAAAAATCCATTTTTGACTTACCTGAAACAAAAAATTACATTGATTAAAATATGTTTAACAAAAAAATAAAAGTAACACAATCCCATCCTATAGTTATATACTCCATATCAATTAAATTACCATGATGGATTATCTGCGAAAGGGACGAATTGGAAAATTACATACGAGTACGAAAGTTCCATAATCCATTGTTGTCATGGACATTGATTGTTGTCAATTGTTGTATTTATGGAATACATAAATACTTACTGTCTTATGTTGAACGTGTGACTCTCCTAAAGCTTGCAACAATTAAGAGATCATCCTCTTTTCTATTATAACATAAGATTATCGCTGTATTAGTTGACCTTAACACGCTTCCATTATAGTTTGAGCTTATTATAAAATGGTTCATTCCAAAGTCTGGTATACATTTTTAAACAAGTGGTTTTTCAATTATAAATAACGATAAATAAATGTTAAAACAATATTATTTTCACATGGAAAATATAAATCTATGCTAATATAAAGAGATACTGAGTTTGTTGTTTTTATGTCAGAGATGACCTCAAAAAGTATCCGAACGATTTTAACCATTCCCTCACTTTTAGGAAGCTAAACTAAGTAATATTTTCTTACATATGCTATGTTTAAACATAGCCTATGTTTGGGTTCCTCGGGAAGTGAATGATGCTAAGACAAGACGTTGATAGTTTATATTTTATACGGTTATAGTAATATGAGTGAGAAATATGACGAATGATATACTCGTATGACGATAAAATGCGATAAAAGAGATTACAGAGGAAGTTAGTATTTTTAAGGCTTATAACAAAACTAGCGGTGCCAGCGACTTCATTCGCGTGAACTTTTGTGTGATTCCCACGGGAACTCTATAAAGAGTCGGGATAAAAAGTATCCTAAATATGAACCCGGCATATACGTTATAATTATGTCAAGTTTCATTAAAATCCGTCCAGCGGGTTTTGCATGATGCGCGTTCAGACCGACCGACCGACAGAGAGACGGACAGACAGACAAAAAATCTAAAACACTAATGTTTTTTTCAAAAAATATTTCGATTACAGAAACAGCTCCGTTACGATTTTATTATATGTATAGAATAGATATAATTCACCTTTCAATACAACTCATAAAATCGTATTAAATTCTACCTATGATCCTGTACGTTAGTTCTGAACAAAATTAAATCTCATACAGCGGTGGGTGAAACTTTGAAATTTTAAAGTTTCAACCTTTTATTAGAGTTTAAATTTTTATGGAAAAGTCGGTAGCAGACGCCACGCTTTCGTGAATTTCACGATTGCACGAAACTTAAGGAACGGTAGTTCTACTAGTGAGTACAGACGAGAGAAAAAGTGGTTGGATATGTTTTCAAAGTTATGGCGAACATACTTTTTGGAGTAAAAGAATATAATGAGTAAGATATCCACATTTACATTTGTAAGAATATGAAGAAACCCGTAAGGAAAAACGCATGCTCGCGAGATAAAAAAGAAAATCGGGAGTACGGTATCCACGAATCCGCACTGGGCTGTTGTGATTGATTATGGCCTAAAACCCTACCTTGATTTACTAGGGGAGGCCAGTGCAGTGGGAGGTTATAGGCTAATATTATTATCATCATCAAGATTGTAAGTTATAATTATAGCCGGTATCACTGACTTTTTAAGTCTTTTTTGGAAGTATTTTATTGAAAAATTCATAATCATTACGAGTATTAGAATGATTTTTTTCAATTAACAGTAGATGGATTGTGAAAGAAAGCACCGTGAAACATGTTTACCGCATGGCCTTCCCCAAATTCAGCCTAGAATGCGGATTATGAAAAAAACTTTTAGTTAGGTAGTTCAACTGTTCATATTAAAAACTTTAAAGTTGGCTCTAAATTCAGAAGCTTTCATCGACTGTCAACTTGTTACAAACTAAAGCCACGATTTTAAAATGTTACTCTGAAAACATAAGGCACGAAAACAACTTGAAAGCTTAAAATGTTGGCGCCAAATATATTTCAGTGTCTGAAAACGGATTCAGGTACAAGTCAGGTACGTTTCATGTTACATAGAGTTTAAGAGATTTTTATAATACTTTTAACAATGTGTATTTCTACATAGATATAGTTAGTATAGTTACAAATTATATATGTGGATTTCTACATTAATATTATAAAGAAGTGACGTTTGTTTGTTTATCTAAGGAACTTCTGCACCGATTATGTGAATTTATTCTGGACATTTTATGAGTGACGAAAATCATTAATGGAGCGGCAATATGCTGTAAAACCTACCAAAATCAGGTAGGATTTTATTTGTATTAATCAAAACTTATACTCTGATCAAGTTAAGAAAAAAGTTATGTGAGAAAAAATGATATGATTTCATTTATTGACCAATTAACGTTGTGTTGTGGTATATTGAACGCATGACGCCATTTTTTTACTTCATGTGATTAGAATATAATTCTTGTAACCTTATAAACAAACGCTTATAAACAAATGGTTTTGTTTAATTTTATCTTAAACATTTCACAAATAAAAATAAGATTCATGAACTTTTTCAGAAGCCTACTATTAGGGATTGTAAAACAAAAATTTCATCTAAATACTTCAAGGCTTTTTCTCCAAAAGTCGTATATACACGCAAGTACTTATGTTACGTTAGAAAAACACGCATGAAAAAATACGTACAAAAGGTAATTCCACTTTGATCCTCGGAAGCGTCCCTCCGAGCACTAATGTGACAGTCGGCGGACACACGCCATCTCATGCTTCTTGGGAATTCTGTTTCAGTGTTCGCACGCCCGTTGGTTAGATCAAAAATACGGGTCGAATTGAGAAACTTGTCTTTTTTATGCCTGCTAATTTGAGAAAGCAACTTTATTATCCGAAGGAAATCAGACAGTTATTAAAAATGTTAGAAATGTTATGTTAATTTTGTTAAGTTAACCTAATAAGTATAATCCCATTAATATTATAAATGTGATTTTACTCAATTACATCGAAACGGATGAATCGATTTCGTTGGAACTTAGCGAATAGGTGGATTGTTATCCGAATTAACACATAGGCCATGTAAATTAGGTAGACCACAAGAACAAAGTCGCGAATAAAATGTTTGTATAAAGATATTCAAACTTATAAAAACACTATGCGCTGCCTCTCTCAAGAAATTTGTAATTGGCCTTACATACAAATTAATGATTTAAATTCAAAGTACAACAAAATAAAAAAGAAAGGTAAGGTTTTTAAATCAACTGCCCATTATCACCTTTATAATATACTTCAATTCAATACGTTGTGTCGTGTTGTCAAACCAACCAAATTTTGTCTCTAAAGGCCGATTTAGACATACTTAATTATTTAACTGAATTTAAAATTAATAATATATGTGTGAACCAAACGTTAAGTAACTAGTGAATAAGTATTATTATTTATACGTTTGATTTACGCACAGAATTTTAAATTAAAACTTAAATAATCAGTTATCAACTTAATACGTCTAAACCGGCCTTAATAAATCGATTAGCATTATTTTCCTGTAGGCTATAATATAAATATGGCATATAAACAGTGTTTTCGCAAAGTATGCGGAAGATGACGAATTTCCTCTCGGCACATATCCGCCGATGTAGATAGCGAGGCACTGGACCCTACAACAACTATGGGAATGAGATGCCGATCTATCGGCATGCGGGCGGGGGGGAAGATACAACGGGTTCAGTATAGACTATAATTATTATTAAATGCTTGCGGTTTGTACCTTTATGAAACTTTTATCAGGTTAGTGTATAGAGTGTGTCGTACATAGATAGGTTTTTAGATTGATTTAGCACTCAAGCGCGGGTCGTCCACCGGTCGTTGTTAATACAAAAGAGAACAAATTAAAGGTCAAAGGTTATGTAATTAAAAGTATTGAAACAGTATTGATTATGAAAACGTTTTGGTGAATTTGTCAATCGGTTTTCTTCATTCTACCCTCTTTTCGTTTTATCGTAATGAGTCATTGAATGAGACATGAGTCAATGACGGACCATCGAACTCTTTATTTGATAAATGAGTGTCCTTTTGTTCGTTCTTCATCCACTTTGCTCACAACTCTTGAAATTATTATTATTTTATTCTAATACATAATAAGTTGAACTGTGAACTAAATGAGACTTCAAAAATACATATATTTGCGTATTTCAAATAGGTAGGTTTCAATCGCTATATTTCTTTTAAAAGTTATTCATCTCGAAAAGTGCTATCATCTCGACTATTATTGGAAGCATTGAAATTCCAGAGCGTACCGACTACAGTTAAGAAACCGTTTTCAAATTATTTACATCTATGTCTAAGAGTTATTCACCTCGGGTCAGTACCATATTAACAGCTTGAACTTTTACGTATTTACGTCTGTATTACTAGGTATAATCAAATTGTAACAAATATCATGAATCATAAAAAAACATTCATAGATCATTTGGGCCATCGCCTCTTCCTCTAGTGGGTCGTTGCTCCCTGTGTGCTACAAGCACCCACTAGTAGGTATGGAGTAGGCTCACCAGCGTGAGAGTTTGAGAATATCGCTGACTCAACACTGTTACATTTTCCACATGAGCTCCTCCGATTATCGCGGATATTGCAAATAATAGAGGTAAATGTTTCTTCATTTTTCGTAACATGACATTAATAAGATTTAGTTGGGAGTTTCTTTTGTAAGAGCGTCTATGGTGTAGTTTATCAAAGTTGTATGCTCAATGAATGACGTATGTATGTTGAAGATGAAGTTAAAGAGAGCGCGATTGGAAAAATATATATATGTAGGGACAGAAGTAAAAAGATGCGTAGTTGTTAAGTTGCTTTAATACACTGATTTTAATGTAGTAATTACATACAAGTTTTTTACAAGTTATACAAAAATGGCGGCAGACGAGCATACAGTCTACCTGATAGTAAGTGGATATTGTGGTCCATAGACATCCGCGATGCATGCCAACATCAGTCCAGAATGATAGACGCCCCGGATGCGCTGCCTACCTATGCAGATTAAGGATGGATTGGGAGAAAGGGTTGGGAAAATGGGGAGGGATGTGATAGGATGAAATGGGAATGAGCTCTAGCATATCTCACTCACACCGAAACGTACATTGGGGAAATACGATAAAGTAGGAAATGCAGTACATTTCAGGGTAGTCTTCTATGTGAGAGGGGTAACGTGACCAGTCGAGTGCGCCCAGCGGCTGTGGGAATGCAGGGTGCACTCTCCCCCTATAAAGTGCGACATTTGTAGATTTATAGGCGCGTTAAATTTCAATATATTATAAAATATTCATGAAGAAAGGTGGCCCACGAGCAAGCTTGGTTGTAAGTGAATGCTGTCTACCGTGGACACATGTAAACATCAGACCAGAATATATTGGTATGCTCTCGGATGCACTGCCTACCATTCAAAATTCTGGAACGGATTCGCAAAAGGGGGAATTGGATAAGGGAAATCGAATAAAATAGGAAGTTATAAAATATAAACGGGACGGAATGTTTTCTTCATCCCATTATACCTCCCAATCCTCCTTGTGGGAATGGGGAGTTAAATGTGTAATGTGTAATGTGTAATGGAATAAAGAGTTTATTTTATTCCATTATACACTCTATTTGATGGAAAAGAAAAATGGGTTCAAGCATATCGCACTCACTACCGAAACACGAATGTACGGTCAACCAATTGAAAATATAAGCCAGTTTAACCAGTTTGAAAATGTAAGGCAAAATCGGTTATATTCGTTGCTGTGAAAGGGTTCTAAACTGGCCTACATGCTCAATTGGTTGATCGTATATTGGAGAAATAGGATATTATGGAAATGTCCAATAGGAAATATATTACATATTACGGTCTTCTGTGAGAGAGGGTAAAATGTACTACACTCTACCCTCTCTATGTACTAAAATGTACTAATTCTGCTAGTCGTTCCGGTTGAAATTCGCTTAAATGAATTAGTCGCGGTTTCACCTCCTACCCCACCGTATGGACGGACACCTATACATACTACCTGCGTTACAAATGCTACTTTAGACGTAAACTATAGAAAAGGCTACTTTAGAAGGAACTAAATAATCAGTATCTGGTTTATCTTATAGTTATTTATTTAAACAGAAGTTACATTACAGTTTATAAAAATCAATTCTTTATAACTCTTAATATTTCTCCAAGAATTCCACAGTATTAATGTACTTATCGTATGTAAGTATTATTAATTTAATGTACAGCACGTGACACTGGTGCATTACGTTGGAGGTTAGTACGAGATGGAATCTTCTCCGGTAAGTTCGATCTCGGACAAAAAGCGACACACCACTCAACAAGAAGTTAGTGCTACTATAGAAGATAACAGCGTTCTGCGCGATTAATTGCTTATTAATTTGGGTAGGTACAGCTGGCATCACCTTTGACCCGATCACAACACAGAAATAAAATGTGTAATTTGCTGATGTGAAAATCTTAATACTCTCACTGAAAAAATCGCACACGAAATTTATATTGCTTGGAATGTTAAAATTTCCGTATGCCAACTGTATATTATGTAGGTACGTACTTATAGATTTCGGAAGATTAAATTGCAAAGTAACCATTTAAAACTCATCTCTTCTTCTGTAATGTCGTATTTGTATAATAGATTAACTGAAAACCTCCCGAAATGTCGAGTAAATGGGTAAATATCACTCGTCCCTAATCCCTCCATGAACGCTTGATACAAAATTATCGATGGAAGCGTAACAGTAATCAGCTTATCGTTTTAATCACTGCCGATCGATGAGCGCACTCCTATAGCATACACGCTTCAGCGAGGCGCAACACCGGTCCTATAGCATAATACAGCGTTTCTCAACCTGGGGGTCGCTATATCTATCTACACATATAATAATAACGTAACAGAGCGGTACCTGTACATTAAGTATTAAATTATTAATATTAAATATTAATTTAGGGTACTTTTCATCCAGATTAATTATGAAGTTCCCACAGGAATCACAAGTTCATGCGAACGAAGTCGCTGGCACCACTAGCCAAATATAAAATAATCGGGAAGAAAGCATTTATGTTAAAAAAACTTTTTATTATTTAATTAATGATTTATGTTAAACGGTTAAAACATGATTAGGATCTAATTATTTATTAGTGAAGGAGTCGTGGGATTATTTACTTTATTTTTGGCCTTTTTAGGAGTTCGCAACACTAAAAATATTGAGAAACGATGGCGTAATATAATCTTAAGTTGACGCCATGAAGACATTTCGCGCTGTTCGTTCAGCTGTTCCGACGCGTGTCGCCGCCAGCAAGTCGTGACAAAACCACAAAAATGCCCAATTGTAGGTGATAGTAATGAACGCGTACATTGGTTGTTTAAATTGCAAGTACAATTTGTCACGAACTGTTTAGGCAGCATTGCAAAGCCATCACGGTCACGACTATTAACTTACTAAATTAAATACCGGTAACGTTGTATTTAATTTGCTGTGAAAATCGTATATTATTCGCATTGAGTCACCGGAGTATCATTCTAACTGAGCGTAATTCTAATTGACGGTAACATTTTGAAGTCAGTTACATGTAAGATTAAGTGCTTTGCTTGGAACTCGTTAAATGTAAATACGTACCTATGTTTTCAAGAATAGTATTTTTTATATTAAAGGTGGCAAACAGACAGACGGCACACCTGGTGTTAAGTGGTCACCATCGCCAATGGACGTCTACAATACCAGGAGGATAACAGATGCGCGCCTACCCTGGAAATATATATTTACAGCTCTCTTGAAGAGCCCCATATCGTAAGCAGCGGAATATGCCTCAGGAGGTAGCTCGTTCCACAATAAAACTAATAGAAAACTGCATTCTAGGTATAAAAAAATCTTTAGTTATTGCGGTTGTACATAATAATTGCACCTCTCATACCTAAAACTACCGGAAAATGTATCCGCTTTATCCTATTCCCCTCAATGTACCTAAGTGTTTCGGTAGTAAGTGAGATATGCCAGAGCCCATTCTCATGCCATCCTATCCTATCCCATCGCTCCCCATTTTCCCAACCCTTGTTACAACCCAACACATGATGTTGTCATGTATCGCGGATATCCATGGGCGACATTATCCGCATAGGTACCACCAGGTGTATTGTCTGTTCGTCTGCTAAATTATTTCTAAAAAATAGTAAACCATTTTTATTTGTTTTATACTCGAATAAGCGATATTTGGGACAAATAAACGGTCGAGGGATGATATGGCCTTGAAACGGGACGCTGGACAAGCGGGTTGACCAGTTCACTCTTTTATGCCGGCTGTACACACTCGGCGAGAGCCTCTCGCCGGAGTCTCGGGCGAGAGCACACACACCATCTACACACTCGTTGTATCAGTTGAACTTGTATCAAACCCTTTGACTCGGGCGCAAAAAACCGACACGCGACCGAGGGGTGGCGAGGCGAGACGAGAGAAGGGAGACGAGACGAGAGCACCATGTACACATTCGCTCTCGGCCTGTTTCGGGGTGCCTCGCCGCGTGTGTACAGCCGGCATTAGAGTTGGTGTAGTTCCTTAGTGCTCGTGGTAATTTCATTGTTATCCCTCAGTCAGATTTTACGACACACAGTGCTTTGTGCACTTGACCCTGGCCAATGCCAATGCCTTGGCCCGTATCCAACAGTAGACGTTAAGAAGGCTGATTACGATTACTGTTACATAAATGGCGAGAATGCGTAAAGGTTGCTATTGGACTTTTTGGCGGGAACGCAAGAAGTGAAGTGCGTTTTTATTTGATTATTGTAAAAATTGTGTATTAGGCGTTTTGTGGTTTAATAATGATAATTTATTAAATTTCAAAGTGTTTTCCGTGCGAGGTGTTTGTGATAATCAAATAAAAGCGTGCGACAGCGTTTTTCGTGCGCTTCCAAGGAGTCCTCTTCTGTTCTCAGTAAATCTACTATTGTTTTACTGAGCGACTCCTGGCTTACTTCGACGGGATTGGACATGGACAGGATGCGTTTTAAACTTTGAAATTGTTTATTACGAAGAAAACTTGACACTTGCAGAATGTACTAATTGCAGCATTGCCATATATGAAAAGAAGAAGACATATTATCTACTGGTGATTGTGTTGTGAAAGTACTGAACGTGTGGTGTAGCAGACGTGGCAGTGACGCAACGATTTTAGATTACATGAACACTAATAGCATGTTTTTCAGCCTTTCAGGACACAGGACACATAGATGCTGAAAAGTGGTAACATTTTTAACGAAAGCATAAATAATATTATATTCCGAGATTAAAAGTAAACAATGAGAATGAACAATAGCATTATATCTGTTTTGTCCAAAACTCCAAGATTCGTTGCATGAATTTAAATAAAAGAATATACAATTAAAATAAATGAAAATTATATCATTCTTTTTTCTGTATTTTTCAGGAATGTCATTAAAATACATTCGTGCTTTTTTCCTCGAGGGCAGGATAGACAACGCAACTTGGTGAAATTATAAGGAAACCAAGCGTGTCAGTTCACGGGTAAATATTCACTCACCGATGAAACGAAAGATCTCCCGTGACTCGATTCCCCACTTTTGACGAGTTTTTCGCTTAGTAAACACGAGTACATTAGTTCGGGGTGAATGTCGAGGCAATGGCCGACTTAGCGACTCCTGACTTACTTCGACGGGAATGGACATTGACAGGATACCTTTTAAACTTTCAAATTGTTTATTATGAAGAAAACTTGACACTGGCAGAATATGTTAATTGCAGCATTGCCATATACCTATTAATATACATATACCTATAAATTTATTTATTTAAACTTTAGTGCATAAACAAACACTGTACAAAAAGCGGACTTAATGCCTAGTGGCATTCTCTGCCAGTCAACCTTTGGTTAAATAAATAGTTTAAATAAGAAATATGATGGGAGGTGCATCAAGCACTTATGAGAAATGACTACTAACAGTACATATAATACAATACACATATAATATCTAGGTACAATAATACATAATATATACATTACGTATATAAATATGAATACATAAATAAACATATATACTTATATACACTTTGCAAGGTTGGCGGCGCGCCCGCATACCCCTGGTGTTGTAGGTGTCCATGGGCTTACACTTACCATCACGTGGGACCGCTTACTCGTCCGCCCACTAGTCTTTAAAAAATACATATATACCCATATAAATACAAACAACATACATAAATTATATAAATATATTATACATAAATTATATTATACATTGAATTACTTAAAATATAAATATATTATAAGCCATTAACAAGGGGAGGTTGTTTCAGAGAAAGAAAAAAATCTAAGTAAGTTGATGAACTTGTCAAACTGCTGTCTTATTCGTTTTTGATTCCACTGTCCCCACATGTCTTTAAGTGTTCACGACAAACTATACAACGACCACTTGTTGACAACGCACTTGATTGTTTTATTTTGCAAAGTCCAAATAATTCTTACGTATGTGAAATCTTCCCGATTGAAATTTCGGCATATCTTAATTCTATATCTCTTCGGAGCAACCGGGGAACGTACAAAATGAAATAAATAAAAATCGTCATGTGACACGTTTGCACGACAATTTTTAATGAATTTTCTATCTGAGTACAGCCTATTGTGAATAGGTCATAAGCGGCACTAGGCGAGACTTTTTCATTCTGTCTGTAGTTACTTCTGTTGCCGCCGACTCTCACCATCCGGCGCCGCCCGCCGCACTAATTGCCAGCTTTATTAAACTTTTTCCGGAGCAAAGGCAAAAATGCCTAATGAAGTAGACGAGGACGTGGATTGTGTATATTAAAGTTGCGCGGTGTATATTAAAGTTAAATATTAAGTTGTTTGAGAGACAAATTGTTACTATAATAATGCTTTTAATTTCGATGCTTCGTAATCTACGAAAAAAAGTTTTGTAACATTTTTGTAGAGCGGGTGATTACCGGAACAACCATTTGAAAAAAAATCGACAATAGGTATGACTGAACGAAAATAACAGAAGACCAGACTAAGACGGAACCTTAGTAAAAGTTGAAAGCTAACAATGAAGAGATAATGTTGGTATGGTACGGTATATATCGACTCCGTGGAGAGAAGTCACTATACTCCGTCCACTATGTTATTTTTAATTTGACGTTTGCACGCCTATCACTTGTGGAACTTTCCTTATTTATTGACAGTCCTTGTGTACTCGCAACAATGTCATACTTTATTGTTGAGGGCGAAGAAATAGAGACGTTCTCTGAATCATACCACAGACTATAAGCTATCACACGTAAAATAAATCGAAAATAATAGTTCTGAAATAAAAGTATATTTAGAAGAAAAAATATTAGGTAAGTGTACTTATCGTCAAATAAACCAATTAAAGTAATGTGTTATAGTTATTTGTTTTATAGTTATATTATTGTTCGCCGTACCCGGTGTTGTTTTATTAAGATTTTATTACTTATGATTTTATTGTTTACATATAATACAATCGATTTATTAAATTGCTTTCGTATTAACTACATTTTTGCGATTAATAAATCAATTATTTAAGACAAGTATTTTCAATAAATCGAGTTTATAAAAGCGAATGCAAATTGTACTAGAATTGTATCGATAATGTAATCGGTATGAAGTAATTCGGACATCACTAAACCGATCTGTCATCAAGAAAATACCATAATAGACGGGAATAAGTGATACTTTGGCCGAAATCGAGTTTTTTTAACTTAATTTAATTAGCTTATTTTTCAATTTCGCGGTCTTATTTTTATTTTAAATATGCCTATAGTTTCAGATATATAGGAATTGAAAACTACCCAAGGAACATAAATAACAATTATATTACGAGTATAATTTAAAAAGCAGTTAATATATTTTAATTACTTTTTATTTTATTCGTCTTTGTAGGTCTATGTGTAAAATACTTTAGTTATTTGTATCTAAATTGACATTGATAAATATTTCATTGACACTTTCAAAACTAATATTTCCTGCGAAATAAGTTATTATATTTTTAATTTAAATTTTAAAAAGTTTAATCGGCCATAGCTCGATACTGGTAAATTGTTTAAAAACTACAACTACCTATCTACTACTGTTGTTTATAAAATTGTTAATTAGTGTCTTTACTTAGTGACTTTGTTACTCAGTGATGTTAATTACTTTTAATTACTGTTAATTACTGATTGTGTTATTTTTGGATACAATGTACAAGGAGATTGATCATCCTAATTGGCGTAAGAAAAGGTATGTTAATGGCAATGTTACTTATTTGCATGAAATGTAATACCTATTATTGTTAAAGATAAGGTAGTTTTCAATAGCTTGACTGGTCAAATAAAATTTACAGCTTCGGGTGCCGTGTGATGTCGGACAGCCATAAGAACAACATCACCCCATCTCTTTCCGCGGGAATCTAAGGGACTGAGGGATAACAAAACCGTTACCACGAGCGTTGAGAAACTGCAACACTAAAAGAGTGGACTCGCCAACTCGCTTGGCCAGCGTGGCGTTTTGAGTCCATACATCCCTTTTGCCAAAGACAGTGTGCATGAGGAGGCCCATGTCCAGCAGTGGATACTGATTGCATTAAATTGCAACATTTCGAAGTTACTCGTACACAAAAGTACATTCGTAGATAGGAAATAAAATCACGTGTATGCAACTATGCACAATAACACACTGTTCGTCTGAAACTCCTGAATCCCGATGAGGTTTCGGGATTTTCAATTCAATTCAATTATTCGTTGGACACGCGTAACCGAAATGCGATTTTCAATCATTCTATATTTTTGTTCCAAAATGTTTCGATCGGGGTACCTATTGCCACATAGTTATCTATACATATGATATTATCGTAACTAAGCCGTGTCTGTACATAAATCATTGGAATGTACATTATGAACGATACAGAGACCAAATGAGCATTTTTTTGGAATTTTTGTCTGTCCGTCTATTTGTCTACCTGATTTATGAGTGGTTTTTGCGCCCCAAAAACCACTGAACGGATTTTAATAAATCTTGGCATAGTTATAACGTTATGTGTCGGGACAACATTTAGAGTAGATGCTTTTTTATCCAGATCAACTATAGAGTTCGCACGGGAATCAAATTAAACAAACGTACTCTAACAACTACATGCACGAAGTAGCGACTGCTAGTTTCTACATAAAAGAGCAATTTGTCTAGTTCGTGCTAATCTCTGGAAATATTGGTCACCTGTGTCTCTTGTGTTGTCCACGTGCGGTATAAAATCATTCATTATCGGATGAGCCTCTCAGTTCATCTGCCACCTTCCATATACATATATACCTATGTATGAATACCTAACATAATTGTCTTGTAACAAACATTTTTGTTTTAAATCACATATTTATGCTCTCAGATAGTAAAATGAAGCTCAATTGGATTTCTATTTCGCAAATCAAAATTCTACAATTCTATAAAAATCTCACAAATATTTACAATTTTTATTTAGAATTATTTTATTACTATTATTTACTTATTAATACAGTAAATGTAGTGTGTGTCCGATCCTTCCAACTATATCACTCTTTATTGATTGATCTTTGGCCTCCTTTGTATTACTGACTCGTTTTGTATTAGTGGCCGTAAGCTACATTACTGATTCTAATGAAACTTGGATTTTCATGGATCAGTTTACATTTATTCATTTCTTATTTTAACAACTACAATTTGACTGGCCGACAGATTTTTTTTATATTAATGGAGACAGATATGAGAGACAAAGACAAGGAAAACCCGAGTTACTGTCAATGATTAATTATTAATCAATTAATTATTTTACGTGGTGTATTAACACAGATGTTAAACTATAATATTAACTTATTATTTAAGTATCAATAGTCATAATATACACACACGTCACACAGACGTCATAATATACAACAATGACCTTTGACATTATTTTTTATAATGGCCCTATTGGTCCAAGAATCGCTTGAATGGTTAATTTATAAATATCTGTTTTAGGTAATGCTACCAAAGAATAAACAGCACGTCTAATTCCTTGATCAACGTTACACATGTAAATTACAGTGTTATGGTTGTTACTTGTTCCCGAACACATTGTTACGTGTAATTTGCTAACTTCCCTACTCCCATACTCGTATATTCCCTACCGTTTACACACGCAATTAGTGTTGTCAAAATAGTTTATCGATAGTTGCAGCCCTATTACAAGCTTAAACACCGTTTATAACATAAATTTAGAACGACGTAAGATTTCATATTTAAAATAGCTGTGCCGGCGACTTCGTGTGCGTAGACGTTAGAATATGTGTGGTTAGTTAGATTCTTGTACCGTGAACATTATTGTATAGATATACTTTGATGCACACCAAAACATACAGAGAAACACATCGTTATCGTTAAAGCCTTATCGTTAAAGTGATTTCTTCCAGGCGACCTTATTGTATTCTATTTAGGTATTGTATTATAACTCAGACGAATGCAAGTAACCATGATTTATCAAGTGTTCCGGTTTATTTCTGAGGTTCAATAAGTGTTTAACATATTATAGCCTTTGTTTCGATGAAGTTAGTAATATAATGTTTTAGTATCTTTATCTTTACACTGACCATTCCGTAAAACATGTTGTAACAAATATATTGTGTTTCTTGACAATTGGTTCTGTCATCTTTCTAATCTATAGTATTATAATTATGGTAACGATGCTAGTTACTATTTGAATTCTCGCTCGCAGGTTTTATTGATCTTTATAAGTAAAAAAAAACTGTTTAAAATCCGTGGTAAATAATAACGATAAGGCTGTCAAAACTCTTATCATCAATTTTATCCATAGTTTCGCTTTATTTCAACCTGTATGTCAAAATAATATTTAAGAAACATTTTATCATTCGGTCAACATTATATTTGTTGGAGTTGTAGTGTTCAACGGGGTCGTAGGGGAGAAAATAAGTAAAGCACCGCAAATTCCATACAATTCCAGTTGCAGGGGGAGCGGCAGTCACAACGAACATACAAACGGGCAGAGATTTCGCCCACTAATTACTTTCACATATTGATAAGGCGATACAAGTCGGACTGTGTCGGGAGGGCAGTACCTCCCATTTTTATAGGTGCAGAGTGCCAGCGATCCGCCGTTCCTCGAGGACTTATTTCTGAGGACGATTCGCTTTTCCATAATTTTACATAGGTTTACATGGGATATTAAGTTTCAATAATATGAGCGGTCTAGTAAAGTGATGGGTGATCGACGTTTTAATACAAATCTCTTTTCCGTCCAGTCTTGGCTGATCTCATGTCAATGACCGAAGTTCTGCCTGCTCGTGGCACGCGCTTTAGAACAAATCTGTACTTTCAATTAAATGAACGAATATGAATGTTAGGGTTACCGTATTAAATCATTTTGGAACGCAACACAAGTTTGTAATCGTACGACAGCTCGGTTGATCAGAGTTTTATACATGATGAATATAATGCCACATTTTATCGACAAGTAATTTTATCGACGCTTTAGCAACACTAGTATAAAATATCAATCGATGTATATTGTTAACCGCGGAATGGATTCTGTTTACTGTGCTCATGGAAACATTTCGAATTAAATTGATTTTGCGTGTTTTGTGGAATCAATTCGCGAGTTGTTTTTTATTTGTTACTTTTGTTCCCATTGTAACATTACTTCGGAGACATTAAAATTGCCTTCTTCAATCGAAAACAAACGTCACGTGTTATTTGCTATTATTGTATTATTTGGCCATGTGGTGTCGGCCGGATTTAGAACAGCAAAAACTCATCTCTTCCCGCGGTGGTCATAAAAGGCGATTAAGCAATAACAAAGCTCGGTTACTCTAAGATTGATTGGAAGAGATTCCTTCTAGGATCCTACTGTAATGTCTTATTGTAACAATTCATAATAAGATCAATAAAGAGAAACAACAACAAAAATCTACACTATAACACAAATAAATTACTACAAGTCCTGCGGAACAACACCACCTCTAAAAGAGTGGACTCGCCAACCTGCTTTGGCAACTTGTCATTTCAAGGCCATACATCTCTCATGCATAAAACAATATGCATAAGGAAGCCCGTCTCGCATATCACGAACTGACTCCTGTAAACAACATTTCATAGACCTGGGAATACTGACGGCTCCAAGTTTATACATTTTAGTGATATTAACCGACTATGTCAAGCATTTAGATCTCTTAGAAACAGAGCATGAAAGAGTTACGAGGCAAGCTACCAGAAGAAAATACGTTCCAGAGACAGAGAAACCGAGACTCTGTATAGCGGAACACTCTGTGAAAGTGCAAGCCGTTAAACTGTTCATCCAGCTGCCATTACATTTAAAGTCAGTAACCAGTGTGATTGTCTTCAAACGTGTTATAAAATCCTTTCTCCTTCAAAAATGCTATTACTCTGTAGAAGAATGCTTTAAAGACAAAGAAAAAACAATAAAATAGAGTAGGCACATAATATTAATACTTAATAGGGACTTGCATATGAATTTAAACTTAGCTTTATAATTTATACCTAGTTTATAAGAAATTCCGACACAATATATATTGTTTGTGAAATAAAATAAATAATAAATAAAGTCTCCAGCAGTGGCTGAAGACGGTATTATTTGCTAGCACTGAATAATTTGTCGCAATGCTTAGCCACATACTCATAGATGAGTTATAAGTAAATGTTGTTGAGTTAATGAAAATCAGTTTATTATACAAATTATGCACGTTTTGCCCATTAGGTTAAATGGGTAATTACCAATTCCAATCGCTGACTCGTCAGGGAAAGGCTAGAATGGTATTCTATGTCCATCTTTAACGTCCCAATGCACTAGTGATTTCTTAGGGTAGACACGGGCCTCAACTAGAGGCAAAGCCCTAAGAAATCACTAGAATGTTTCCAGTCAATAATCCATTGTGCGGATTAGTGGATACACTTTTTTTTTATATAAAGAAGGTTGCAAACGAACAACAGTTCATCTGACAGTATCCAATTTCCTTGGAGAGATGGGAAGACTAGAATATAATTATTATTGAATAAGAAGTTTCTCTTATTCCACTATACCTATCCTCCGTTCGATGAGATACGAGGTGAGATGGAATCGGATGGGAAATGAACTCACCCCATTACCAACATAAGTTGCATGTTTTTTTTTATATTTTCGTGCATACGGGTTTGCTATTGATGTTTTCCTTTACAGCCGAGCTAAGGATAATTTTTAAATTAACATTATTTTTAATTATTACAAATTCCGTAATGGATTGTGTAATCCAGTACCTATGTAGAAGCTCAGTGATATGGGCCGAGTATTTGAACTCACGACCTCATGAATAAATACCAAAAGGCCGCCAACACTATGAAGAGCAATAAAGAGCAAAGCGCAGAATACAAATAAGTAACAAGTTTATATTTATGTAGATGTTTACCCCTTATTCCAAATACGACGCAAAAAGGAGAAAATGGCAAGTAAAACAAGTAAAATTGACATTAAATATACAGACACCGCGCCTTTTCAATGGGCACAAACCTCTATAAATAAACCTAAGCGACTACTGGACTATTTCGAGACATTTAAGACGATACCTATCTCATTTGTATGCGAGTTTCTTCCTGAGATATGCTTAGGCCTACACACACACTTGCGATTTCAAATCGTCTGTTATGCGACCATTATGTATTATTATTTTCTGTAGTGAAATCTTAAAAAATAACATAATAAGAGATGGATAAAAGTGTTTCAACATGTGCCAACACACTTGAGATTTACTTCAAAAATCTTTTATTTCATAGATAGTTTAATGATAAGTCAGTAATTAATATTAAACAGTGGGCGAACCATTGTACAAACCGGCTTTCTATTCTTATCTTTTGTTAAAATGTATTTCGTATTTGTTTAAAAAAACATCGCTTTAGCAGTTATAGTTTATTGTGACAATTATGGTAGGTCATAACAAAAACTCACTAATTTTATGTTTATTGGTGGGTTGGGTCGACAACCAAACATTTTATGTTTGTTGGTGGGTTGAGCCGACAACCAAACATTTTATGTTTGTTGGTGGGTTGGGCCGACAACCAAACATATTTTCCCAACGTACTTTCTATCTTAAAATTGAGATAATACAGTATGTTCCATTTATACAGAATTTTGAAACAATGAATTTTTAAATTAGAAAACATTAACTAAAGTCAATAGGTCCGTACTGAACATAATCCCCTTGCTTAGATAACTTCACATGGAAGATATTTTACATTTTTGTAAACATTCATACGAAAAAACGGAAGCATTAAATCTATTCATTTCGATATTAAAATTATTAAATGTGATGTGTATTATAAAAGAACAAACACTAATCTTATTCGTATTTTAAAAAACAAAAATATTGTCAAATTCTAATATTGTAAAATATTTTGAAATAGAATTCTGTCCAAAAATATACCAAAAATTCGCTTGTTAAGAAAAACAAAAACGTGAATGTGAAAATATTGGTTGTCAAGTCTTCAAAAATTGTCACAAAGTCACGTGTATGTATGCAATCTTACCCTGTTCAGACCGTATTTAATGTTCGTCTAAATCCCCGGGTAGACCCATATTGGACTATAAATAAAGCAGCGGCAGGCACACCTGCCTATCGCCCTCAGGGGACTGATAGATGGAACCTTTAACAGTGTGTAGGTGTAGTGCCAATATTCAATGTAAAATATATCTTATTCAATCTTGTATTCAATATCTTATTCAAATCAGTAATGGAATTCTACCCTTTAGTCAAAACTTCTGGATTAGCTGCTACAATCTGGATAGTGTTCAAAAATTAATTAAAATCCAGTAAATTTATAAATTTTGAACTTATTAAAGTACAGACAGTACTTTTCATTTTGGGTGAGTAGGGATTTTTTCTAAAGTACTTCAAAAATAATACAATTCGTAGGGACCAATTAAGCATATGCGTCAGCTTATAACGTCCTACTGCAGGACACAGAATTCCCTTGGGAATCACACAGAGGTTTCGAGTTATAATCTACCAATAAAACTTATTTGTTACATAAGATTTTAATTTTTTATCGTGTTATGTAAATGGGTTACTCATCCGTTTACATAACAATTTATGTTATTTGTGTTTAATGGTTGAAATATAAGATTAATTATTATTTAGATTATTATTCAAAAAATGGTCTTAAACCTTCTCATCTCTCCCTCGATAAGTCAAAATGAGGGAGAGACGGTATAACCCCCGGCAGAAGTACAGGATTCTAGGAAGAAACTGGGCGGCGGACAATTCGCGCTGTATCGAGCAGCATCGCCTTCTGCATCTTTGCCAGAAGCGAGTCGCCACGGATACCCAACCGCCTCAGGTTGATCTCAAGGCTGGTCGGAATTAACCCGTTTACGGATAAAACGACTGAGATGATTTCAGTGGACATCACGCCCCAATGTCTTTGACCTCGTGCGCCAGATCGAGATATTTCCTTCTCTTCTCGGTTTCGGTTTTCAGGAGGCCTCCGTCATGCGGGGTGGTGATGTCCACTAGAAACACCCAGACTGCGCCCGGTCCATCAATCAACAAGATGTCAGGCTTATTCGCGAGAATAGTCCTGTCTCGAATGATGAGCCAGTCCCAGTAGAGCTTTGCACGGTCGTTTTCGAGCACCGGCTCGTGTATTCCCATAGTAAGGCAACCTCTGTTTAAGAGACCGTATTTCAGAGTGAGCTCTTGGTGGAGAATTCTGGCCGCTTGGTTGTGTCTGTGCAAGTACTCAGTGTTGGAAAGAGCCAGGCAACCGGAAAGGACATGTCTGAGTAACTCGCCGGGATAGCCGCACGCCCGACATATGTCTTCGGTGCCATCCTTCAGTATGTACTTTCGGTAGTTCCGGGTTTCGACCACCCGGGCATGTATTGCAAACACAGACCCCTCGGTTTCTCCAAAAATATCACCAAAACGCAGCCAGTGCACGGACGTTTTTAACGAAAAACCTTCCGTGCAACTCTTTATCCTTCCATACGGCCTCTCGATCAGAGGTGCTAGGTACCACCGGGTCTTGTCATTGCTTGGCGGCTAAGGACAGGGGTGTGAGTCCTTTGTCACTCGCCACGACGTCACCAGGAATTCCATTATCCGAAGTCGATAAGAAGTAGTTTCGGAGATTACATATTTCGCGGTCGGAGATTGCATGGTCTTTGTGTACAAGAGGCCTCGATCGTCACATTTCCGCGGGATATACAATCTGTGTACCGAAGACCTCGGGTGATGCATCCTGTGGAGAGTCATGGTTGTGCGGGCTTTTCTATCCGATGGTCTTAATTTATATGGTCGATGGTGTAGTTTGGTCTGAGATCATCTGAGTATGTCAAAGCCGTACATGAGAGCGGGCATGACCGAGCCGTTATAGGCACGTATCTTATTAGATTAGTTATTATTTTAATTATTATTACGTTAGAACAAAAGCCGTCGCTTAGGCTCCTAATGTCTTACTTAATTAGTTCCTAAAGATGGCGGGATACATTTTACTAGGTCTTAAGATTCCTTTTATCCCAATTCCATTAATAGATTCCACTTTTAATCAGGTAAGTGAGCAGAGGCCTCGGCATCGAAAATATTCTGAGCAGTAAATAAATCTTAAAAGCTTTTAGAGGAATGGTCGTAACGAGCGAGCGAACTTAGTGTTGTTAGTCGGAATAAATCTGCCCATCTGCCAACATGCTGGCAGTTAGATGAGATAGCCGATTAATTACTTTTTAGTGAAAAGCAAATATGTCATTTGTTGCACCGAATTCGTTCCGATTTCTGTGGAAACATTAGGTAAATTTATCTATTTATAATACGAGTATGTAGTAATTTATTTTATTCTTATCTGATGACTTTATTAATGAAATGATACTATTGCATGGTCAGTGAGTGTATTTTCTGTTGCGATTTTATTATACGCAGGGAAGTCAGAAAGATTTGCGAAAAATAAAAAAAATGTTCTACAAGGAGGTAAAGTTTGTAAGTTTGGATGTAGGAGGTAATCTCCGAAACTACTAATCTGATTTCAAAAATTCTTTAACCATTTGAATGGTACATTATTCCAGATGGACATAGGTTATATATTATGTGCAAAGAAATTGATGGGCATGCAACGCATGCCGGGCACAGCTAGTGTTATATATAGTAATACATAGTTTTAATCGACGTCAAAAGCAGCTAGCGCTCCATGGATAAAAACTCTATCGCAAAACATGCTAAGTAGCCTGGTATATTTATATAAATATATTTATATTGTATTTAACGGCTCAGATTAACTACTCAGTTTTTAGAAGAAACCACAAGCTCATATTACATCATCGGACTATACAGACTGGCTCTTGTTACAATCTTGCCTCTTTAACTAAACAATCACATCTTTAAGGTGTAAAAAATAGGAGTTTCGTGGGAGCAGTGTCGCCCTGACGTCGGTCGCTAATTACCTAATTAAATTTGCTTGTTTTTCGCAGCTAAGCCAGACGGATGATTTATCTTCTCTGCCAACTTGAGAGCAAATAATAATATGTTGAGTCATTAGGCTCGAGTTCTTTGAGCTCTCTAATTTGATTGCAGTTTTTTCGGCGGAAATATTTTTAAGGAGCTGTATCCGCGACCTTCTTTCGCATAAACTTTAAGAGTGACTTCCGTTGTAGTCAAATATTAAGGAAATCAAATTAAACAAGTCGCTGCAGTTTAGTTAACATTCATTTTAGGCTCGTGCTTGGGCTAGTCAACCTAGGCTCGTGCTTGGGCTAACCGGATTTCCGGTCTGGATTGACTTTGACACTGAAACTAACGTTTAATTAAATCCTTTAAAAGGTAAGCACATAAACCGTTCGTTACAGGTAGCTGCCCTAATTATCCATCCGTTTGTGCCAGTTGAGCGGCTCTGAGGGAATGAGACCTGCCCTCAGGATCGCTCAGCTGGAAATTGTCTACCGCGCCGCCTTGCACTCCAACGAATGCTCGCTTTTTGTTGCCTTTTGATAATTTTAAGGGTATAAGACAACTGCTTACAATCGTACCTCTCTGATATGATCGAATGAATAATTAACTTTTGATAGGATGGGAAATTTATATTATGACACTTTATTTATAACTAGTGGTGCCTGCGACTTCATTTGAAGTAATTTCCGTGGGAAGTCTAAATATAATGGAGCTGGATTAAACGTACCCTAAATGATAACCCGACGTCATAGGCTCTAACTACGCTAAGTTTCATTAAAGCCAGTGCAGTAGTTTTTGCGTGAAGTGCGTTCAGACAGACGGACAAAAATTGTTGTTTTGGGCTCTGTATCATTCGTACTTTGCAATGCAACGACTTCTTTCAAAAAAAAATATGTACAGAGTATAGAAACGGCTTTGTTACGATTTTATTATATGTATACATTATTTCATTTGACTGAAAATAAATAAACGTTTATAACAAATCGATAAAGGTTTCCAACATAAAACATTTTGATCCCGTATGACTTTTGAAACTTCAGCTTTCACTGAAAATTTTACGGCGTGAGTGGAATATAAATTGAAAATACACCACGCTTTAAAATGCGGCATTGATAACAAAAATGTCCCTTTACGATACGAGAATCCTTGCAAGATTTAGGGTTACTACTCAAAAATATACGCATTACACTTCATATTCGAAGCATATCGCTACGAAGCGCCCCATAACTAGCTGTGTAACTTTGACCGTGTTTAAAAAGTAATCAGTAGCGGCAATCGATCACACGTCAAGTGAATTAATTACATTTATGAAATATGAGATAACACTTTCATGATAACGATAGGATGTTTATTTGTCGCACTACACAGAAATTACAGATTGACAACTACTTAAATCCTACGTCTTTTTTTCTTGGCAGCTTACAATCAAATGCCCCTCAGGAATAAGCCTTTTTTTGACCAAGCTTGAATTCATTCTTCTTTTTTATTATTTTTTATGTTACCCCACACTGACAATTAAAGAATATATATAATATGTTATAGGAATAGCCGTGTGGCATTATATGTATTATATAAATAATAATACATTAAGTGACCAATTCAGATATATACCCATTCGGCTCTTAGACGCTGATTTGTTTATCACATTAGAAAACAAAATATTTATAAAATTACCCCCGACTCCTGGCGTACAAGGAAAAATATATTATTAATTTTTGACAACGCAAGATATTCCCTTTCTTTGAATTATTTTTATTCATAAAGAAAGGGTTAAAAATCATATGCTTTTGTTCCAATTCATAATTAATAGTTATAATTTCGGGTTTGTGGGTGTATTTATCGATTTGGGTCTATCCTTTTTAATTATACAGTATGTGTATAAACACTGACAAATTATTTTATAATATTTAAGTGTCGACATACAGGATGTATCCGTTCCATTCCATTCCCTTCCATTTCTGGGGTATCAGTATAGACGAGCAGAGAGCAGTCATAGCTCAAACAACATCGTATCAGGTCAATATGACGATTGAAATGGACGGAATCCTGCAAACCTTTCTTTAACAAACAAAAGCTGTTACCTGTCCCTAGCTTGTACATCTTAGAAATGTCCAATTTGTGAATAAAATATAAGAACTGTTTGAGGAGTAAGATAGGAATAGGACATACTAAAAATAGGAATAGACGTTTAATAACGCATACAGCGCTTATGGTGCCCGTACTTAATAAATTCGCACGGTATCCCAGAAATTTCTATTCTATCTACAAAAGCAATTTGCAATCTATTTTGCAAGGTTGGCGACGCGCCCGCATACCCCCTGGTGTTGCAGGTGTCCATGGGCGGCGGTAACACTTACCATCACGTAGGACCATCACTTGCTCGTCCGTCCACTAGTCTTTAAAAAAAATAAAACTATAAGCTACATATACACTTCCAGTGGTGTAGTAACACTTCCATTGAAGCAGCTCTCTCGGAACCATCACGTATGGCTATGTATGGATGTATGTATGTATGTATATATGGATAGCTGCTTCTATTCTTTAGATGACATTATAATACCAAGACTAACGTCTTGGTATTATAATGTACGATATTCCATCATAATAATGAACGAAAAAAATTATGGTATTCCTAGTACGAGCCTGGTTGTAGTAAGCTATAATATGAGTCACCTGGGGGTATATCGAATACAAAAGATGTGTTCTAATAAATAATTAATTGAAAAAGCTCAGCAATCGTTTACGTTATATGTTTTAAATTACATTTTCTTGTTTCGAAAACCCTTGTTTCGGAAAATGAGATTCCATCCCTAATTATCTTGTTATATATAATAAATCTTAGGCAAAATGTTCCTGTTTGAAATTTAAACATTAGAATTACCGATTCTGGTTTCAACTCGTTTTTTTATATATAAAATGTAGGCAGACCGGCAAGCGGCCCACATGATGGTAAGTGGCTAACGCCGCCCATGGAAACCTGCATGCATGCAACACTAGGGGTTATGCGGGTGCGCTGCCGGCCTTGCAGTAGGTATTCTAGTACGTAATACTCTAAATGTATTTCAAACGTTTTTTCTCTATGTCATCGATGTTAAAAACTTTTACTTCAATGTTTCTCATATATTTTTCGATACACGAAATACATTTCTGTCTTTTTTACAGATCTTCTAATATTTTTTGACAACCCTACCCAGAACGTAGTGGAAAGCTGTCGCCACTGAGAAGGGCTCGCCTCGCAGACCGCATTTTATTAACTCTCAACGATTTCACATCAAGTACTATTCCAATATTCGATACAGACTTACATAAACATAGATAAACGTGTATATGCATATTAACTTCTCGTTTTAGATGGAACTGTGAAAAATACAAGTAAAGAGTAGAAGTGTTTTTACCCATATAACATCGTTAGCGTCAAACGTGTTGAGAGAGGGATAAAACATTTTTGTGTTCTATCTTTCAACTCATATAATATGTATCACTGAATACTCTTCAGCCGAACATAAGCCTCCTCTTGTTAACACGAGGAGAATCCGAGCCATAATTCAACCACGTTGAGTGCCGGCTCAGTGCGGATTGGAGGATTAATAAAATGTGTTTAAAAAAATAAAGTAATTCGTATAATAAAACTTCAGGATACATCTATAGAATATGTTTAACATCACAATAACTTATTTTTAACGTAACTTTACAATTACGCATAATACAGATCCAGGATATATCGACACAAATACATGCATATTTATTTCACTTCATTACTTTTTGTTACACAATTAGAAATAGCGCTGAGGAACCACACCAACTCTGTTTGGCCAGCGTGGTGATTTAAGACCATACATACCTCATGCACATTGTCTTGTGCATGAGGCATATATGGCTCATGTTCATCAGTGAATACTGAAAGCACTGATTGGATTACATTACACAATTAAAACACTTCACTCGCCTCGACGGTTAGTCCAACTCTGATATCAGCGGCCACGGATCCGCCTATTTGCCGTTCCCATTTTACTTCTAACTACCCACATCCCTTTTTAAATAAACCATTAATGTGTTATTGCATGTCAATTCAGAGACTAAATTATTCAATTGAACCAAATATTTGTAATATATATTTTAACCAATATATTTTGCATTGCTGGCAGAGTAGATTTCCAGAAATAATGACTAGGAAATCTAAATTTGAGGTTAAACCATACACTATCAAACAACGAAATCTAAAAATCTAATACCACTGAAAAAAGTGTTAATAAAACAAATAAAATAAAAGTAACACTTTTATTATTATTAAGTGTTTATTAACATTTTTTTATTATTTTCAATGGAGGTATTAGATTTTTTAGTGATACTGATATTAATATTGGCATTAAATTACATTGAATTGTTACAATTTCATCTTTTCTTAAAAGGTAACATAGTGTAAATTGAGTAACACAAAGTAAAGTTAAAATTGGTTCAAATGCCCCAATTCCATCATTCAACAAGCTGTAAAAGCTAAAGTTGGGCCCATTCAAAGTTCCAGAACAGTAATGCGCGTCGAGAACGAAGGTTTATCCTAAGGGCTCTCAAATATCTCGACCATCAAATCTTTCAGACGGCCCAATATCTCAATATAGATTAAGTACAGTATGCAGCGCTGTCTTAAAAAAAATTAATTATTTCCCTTGTGAAGAAACGGTCTGCATTCGTTATTCCGTTCGTTGTTCGTTTAAATGAATCTTCAAAAATTTACCTTAATCCGATATATATTTTATTTTGGCAGAAAATAGCTAAAATATTAAGTAGGAAGAAAATTAATTCCTTATTGAAGAATTGTTTTCTATTAATTAATATTATTTATTGTCTTACACCATTTCACTTTTGGATTTCTGGTATTGATTTTCCACAAATTGTATATCAAAGGGAGTAGTGGCGGACTCTATTTACTAAGTGCCAAATTTGTTTCAGTCGGGCGTAAATTACGCTCTTGGTATACGATCATATATCTTATATCTTTATATATTATAGATAAAGATATTGTAAACGTATATCTTTGTTATACAACTTATGTAAATCATATGTACGTATAGTTCTTTCATCTCGCGAAAGCGAGTTATGTTTAGTAGTGGTTGTGCTCGTACATGAACATTGTTTTAGTGCGCACAGCAGCGCGCGGCGTCGGAAACCCAACTGAGTGTTCTCAAGTTTACGCACACTAAAACAGTTACTACGTACGAGCACTATCACTTCTAAGCATAACCCGCGTTCGTGAGATGATAGAACTGTAGATTACTCGCACATTGAATACATGCCGCAAGAGTTAAACCGCATACAGTGTGTTGTATTGTAGAAATCTAGGTTCAATAAAATCCGAAATATGCATGAAAATAATTATATTGTTATTGTAACTTTTCGACTACAGCAAGAGAGTGCGGTGATCGTCAGTATTGCCAATACTCACAGACGACTACCTTGAAATGTACTGCATTTCCCACTTTATCATATTTCCTTAATGTATTTACCTGTTTCGGTAGTGAGTGAGATGTGTCAGAGCCCATTCCCATCCTATCCCTTCCCATTTTTCCAACCCTTTCTCCAAATCCATTCCTGTATCACCGAAGGTAGTCAGCGCATCCAGGGTCATGTCAACGTTTGTTATTCTGGACTATTGTTGGCATATATCGCGGATGTCTATGGGCGACAGTATTAACTTACCATGAGGTGGACTGTATGCTCGTCTGCCGCCAACGTCCGTAAAAAAAAACATTAATTTATTAAAAGTAATAGCACTACCATCGACAGGAATATTTATATGCCACTAACATGCCGATGGCTAGTCTTGGACGCAAGTCCATATTGTGGTTACGTAGGATGCGGTTGTAGCACATATAGCTCCTAAAACTAAGGTTCGCTACTGTAGTTATCACATTATGATGTGGTCAGGCCCAATAATACACTTGTGATTGCCACCCAACAGTTTTATACGAGAAACAAATAAACATAAAATTGGTATGAGCGCAATATATTCTAGTTGAATCTGAAAGCATTTGACTTTTTATTCTCGTGACTGATTCACGAGGTATCGAATGTCAATAAACTATCTAAAGCGTAAATAACGGATATAAATAAATGTATTTATTTTGGCGTGTGATAAATACTGAGTACAAACTAGTAGCCAATTTAAATTAACGTTAATTTACTGACTTTATTACCTGCAGGCTTTAAAAGCGTATACGGCACAGCGATTACACCGGCCACGGTCAAGAATTGACTGGAGAGTTGTCAATACTCCTCTCGTTTAAATTCTGCCCCTAACGGCAATGAACAAAATTATTTGCAACTAGCTATGTCCGCGAGTTCGTACGCGTGGTATTTTAGTTTTTAAACTGTAATTTGGGATATCTTTTCTTCCCGTCAGCCGATATCGATGAAACAAAGCCTATTCGAAGCGCCAAGCTAAGCTTAATTAACGTGTGGAAGCCCCATGAAAATCCGTTCAGTAGTTTTGGTGATTAGGCTCTTCGAACAGACAAACAGACAGACAAAAATTTCAAAAATCATCTTTTTGTATTCTGATACTCTTCCTTCATCGCCCCCAATCAGTTTCTGGTAAATACATTCAATGTACAGACACGCTGGTTCTACAGTTTTATTATATGTATAGATATATAACATCCAAATGTTTATTTCGGATTTGGTTTCGGTTTCGAATACTTTTTTAATTCGGATATCCGATAGTTTCAGTTACGGTTAATAACTCTACAATCCATAATAACTCTACTAGTAGATACTAGTAGAGTTATTATGGATCTCCATCACTACTATTAGAATGGAATCACTACTATTAGATAATAGTAGTGATTCCATTAGCAGTGGTTTATGAATGTAGTGTGAGGCGTACCATTTGTAGCAGCGTGTCACGGAGTAGTACTTGTATCAGCCTTTAATGTCCCACTGCAGGCCACAGGCCTCTCCCAGTAGATCACCGGGGGGTTTCGGGCCGTAATCCACCACGCGAGACGAGTGCGCATTGATGAATACACATACACCAGTTTTTTTTAGAGAAAGCTTGTCTCCTCACGATGTTTCCCTCTCACCGCCGAGCTAGTATCAATTTTTATAAATCCTTACTCAATTAGAAACTCAGTGGTACCGATCGAGAATTTGACCTCACGATCACACGAATGTAAGTCGAGACTAGATACCCCTAGGCTATCACCGCTATCACGGTGCAGAGTAATAAAGCCTAGAGACTTCAATATATAAAATTTATTTCTTTTTGGAAAGTACCAAGCTCAGAACAATTAGTGATAGTAATTCAATGTTAAGAGTATGTGAGTATTTTTAAAGCGCCCTTGTATTTACCTATGTTTGTAAAATGAGAAAATTCTAAAAGTTAACTTATTGTCTTAATTTAAATTTTCGATAGAAGTCTAAGTATTATAGTAGATGCAATATAACACGAAAAATTAACACAAATGAAAAACATTGTATTTATAACAATGTGGAATAGCGCCCACACGGACACGGACTGACCTCATGATAAGTGACTCATCGTCCGTCATTACACAATATTAATTTTTACTTATACTTACACAAAATTAAGAACTAAATAATATTTAAATTACATATATATAAATACAACACACAAATATATAAATATTATAGGAATTTCCATAGAATAATAAAACATAAAATTAATACATAAAGTCATATCTATATAAATAAAAATGTAAACGTTCGTTTGTTCAAAATCTTAAATCTCCGAAAGTTCTTCACCGATTGCATTCGAATACGCGCGTATTTTTATATGCCTATCACAGGGTAAAAACGTGCTGTTTACCCAAAAACAGGGTAAGCGCCATCTCTTGGGCAGCCACAGCAACGCGTGGCCGGGCACAGCTAGTTCTTAATAAATAATAAATTATTATGTAACGCTGGAGCAGCCTGCATCGACGACCGTAAGACCCGGTGCCTCTGTGCGATTGGTGGCTTCATTATTGTGACTGATGTGTTGCGTAAATTATATTCATTATTTAAAATAACAAACCAGCAATTTATATTGATATTTTATTAATTAAGTTTATATACGAATGCGCAGTGCCTGCACAAACCTTGGTTTACGGGCACAAAGTAGGCAACATAAATCTGTTTATTCTTTGGTATATTTAAATAAAAATGAAAAAACAAATCGCGAGCTAGTTAGTGACACGGCGAGATTATCGCCGCAAGAGCCTCGCTCGTGTAGCTAGCTCCTAACAAAGAGTGAGTAATAAATGATTACAAAACTGAGTCTTTGTTCACTTATGTGGTCGGAAAAAATTAAAAGAATCTTCCAGATCTTTAGCAAACTCAGAATTTCCTTGCTGAAAACATTATTTAAGTACATACTTGCCTATTCCTTAACTTGTAAAAGCGAATGGTCCGTTACGGTGAAGTGGCATACGACATGTCCTCGTGCGAGACAAGAACTAGGGCAGAGCGAACTTGGAGTTAGTTGCACGCTAAGCGGATGCAGCTTTCCTAGACGTCGAAGATATCGGATGAACAGAACTATTATCTATAGTGAAGTCGGTCTAGTTAAGCTTTTATAGAGTAGGTTTTGAGCTCATCAAACCTTTTCTCTATATAATAGATGAATATCAATTATTGTCTTTAATGTTCCATGGGTATGAAATTTTTAAATGCAAAACTTACCCAAGAGTTTTGAAGACCTCAGAGATCCAAAATTGAGCAACCCTCCTTATAGCCCTTATTTAGCTCCACGCGACTTCTTTCTCTTTGGTAAACAGTGGCAAAAGTGAAGCTTGGACTTCGTGACATTCTTTTCGACAGCCCTGAGGACGCTGGGAATGCTTTTATGGCAGCTGTTGAGGACCTCGCTAAAGAAGAGTATCACCGGTGCTTTAAATCTTGGTTTAGACGAATGAATCGCTGTATAGAGAGAGACCAACGGAGAGTATTTTGAGAAGTTGTAATAAAAAATTGTGTTCTAACCCAAATATTTTTGTTTGTATCTCAAAATTTACCTAATCACTCTATGTAAGCCACCGTTACTCATTATAAGAAAGAGTTTTCTATAAGCAACATTTTCGCAAATTATATGTTTCGCGAATGTTATTTTACATATCATTTTCCATTTTACACATTACTATAATTACAGGTGATGTATATTTGTTACTGTAACTTATATAAATTTATTTACAAAACATCTATACTATTATAAACATTTTTTTTATAAACAATGTAGAAATAAGCGGCAAACGAGAATACAGTCCACCTAATGGACGCCCCCAAATGACAAAACGTTGGTACGCCCCCGGATGTGCTGCCGACCTTTGCAGATTAAGGAATGGATTGGGGTAAAGGGTTGGGGAAATGGAGAGGGATAGGATAGGATGGGGTGGGAATGGGCTCTGGCATATCTCACTCACTACTGAAGCACGTACTTACATTGGGGAAATACGATAAAGTAGAAAATGCAAGTACATTTCAAGGTAGTATTCTGAGGTCAATACAATGAGTGTTTACTATACAATGAGTGTTTGAAATTGACGCGAGCGTTTTCTAGCTTACCCGCATATAGGGAAGATTTAGAGACGCAACATTTTTTGTCCGCGAATATTGAAGGCGGATTGAGATTTTTAGGATGGCACGCGCGCTCGGCGGCGAGGGGAGTTAAGTTCACATCGCGGCCTCGGACAGTTGATATTGTAATTAGCGCCTATTAATTGGACTTGAACGCGGATATCCTTGTGCCACGCGAGTGTTTTGGTTGGAATTGTTGGTTGTGATTGTGCTTGTGCTTTGAAGTGATATCTCGAGGTGATTTGCTGCTGTGTGTGAGTTGCGGAACTATAGCGGCCACCGGCTCACCAAAGGACGAGACTTGGATTACTTACTACACAAGTATCTATTGGGAATGTATGTATTTATTCAATCACACTAAAGTAGGTCACGTCTAGTAGGGACTAGCGTAGGTACACTTTCCAGATTTGTGCGTGGGCAAAACCACCTGGGGTAAGTGAGGCCATTAATTTTTTTATTGTGCTTACCCACCATTTTGGTGGATATAGTGAATAACTTTAATTGGGCTCGAGTGCATATTCCTCGAGCTGCTTTCGCGGAACGCGAGGCAGATGCGCCTAGTGTGCGCATCGTAAACAATGAGTATTGCACAAATAGACAATATACAAATGTAGAATGTAGACAATATACAAATGTTCTACAGTGTTTGCTCCTATATTATTACTTACCGTTGAACTACCTGATGAGGGCTTGTCTACAAAATGTATTAAACTTACCTGAAAAGAAAATATGATTATTTAAATACAAAAATTAGTGATCAATGTTTTATATACTATATACAGTTATACTGTAGTAGAATACTATCTACTAAATTGTACTCAGTTGGATAGGATAATTGGACTTCTTTAACGGTGGTACCTACATACCGTCAAAAGGTCTGCTCTGTAACTGCGAATCATAACTCTTATATCATTTGAGATCTCTTTTGTAAATAGAATATATGCTTTAAGTTGCAAAAGAAGGAGATTTTTATTTTCTAAGATATAAAAAGTGTATAAGTTGTGAATACTGGAGAAATTCAAGTTGCGTGCTGTTTTTTTTTTCAAAGGAAGTAAATATATTGTGATGTTGGTGTCAAGAACAGTAAATAAGACTGCGAAGGTCAGTTTACTGTGAATATATACTTAGTCTGGCCATAATACGGTTACAATGAAGAAAAATAAATAAATTACATTTAAATTTGGAATCTCTCATTCTCACGTGAAAAATACATGTTTTTTCTCATTTTGTCTCCAATCATTATTAAACATTTTACTAATATAAAAATGGAATGGAGTGATAATTAAAACCGTATTACTGTAATTGCATTACACAAAGTAGGCATGGAATCAAATGCAATTTTTTAAACTCTCCATCCGCTTGGTATTAGCCGTATATTTGTGTACCGGGCTATTCGTAGGTACATTGTAACGTCAACTGTATGTGACAGAAAATGGTGTGGCCGCCCACGCACTATTGTACTAAACAGACGATTAAAGCTATGAAGGAGAAAATCATAAGATCCCGGCCGGAAACAAAATATTATATCCAGAGAGATGAACATGACTTAGGATTTGCAGCTTCAAAAGACGTACTGGTCATTTCTTAACTGATAATTTAAAAAAAACCCTATTGTTCGGCAGTTTCCTAACTTTTTCGGCGGTACGCAAAGGGAGCTCACAGACAAATCGTATTTACGGACGAAAAAATGTTCACCATTGAGGAACATTTGAACAAGCAGAATGATCGAGTTTATGTTCATAACTCTAGAGAAGCTGCTCAATTGGTCAATAGGGTGCAACGTGGCCATTATCCGGTTTCAGTGATGGTTTGGTGGAGTGTTAGCTATCAAGGAGTGACTGAACCATATTTTTGTAAAAAGGTATTAAAACGTAGGCGCAAGTGTGTTACAATTTTTGTAAATGTATGTCGGCCATTCTCTCAAGAATCGTCGTAAAGCCTCTTAACAACACCCTGTTCCATAAACAAGAATGGTTCTTTCAACAAGACTCGGCACCAGGTCATAAGGCTCGCTCAAGACAGGAGTGGCTACAAAGGAATATTCCCGACTTCATTAGAGATGAAGATTGACCGTCGTCATCTAATGCCGACATTAATCCGCTCGATTATGATTTATGGCCTCTTTTCGAGAGCATGGCATGCACCAAACGCCATGATAATATTGAATCCCTAAAACATTCCATAAAAGTGGCAGTTGCCAATTTTCCCATAGAAAGGGTGCGTGTTTCAATCGAAAACTGGTCACAAGGTTTGAAAGATTGTATAAAAGCAAATGGTGACCATTTCGAATAAACGTTATATTTTTAAAATGCTTAACTATTCATTTCTAGAAAAACACAAATTCTTTTAATAAAATGATAATGTAAAAATAAAAATATCAGTGGTTTCTTTGTAACAATATTTATGGGTAGACTAGGTACTCGTATGTATTGCCATCAATTTTTTAACGCTCCCTTATAATTTTTTTTTAACAAATAAAATATAGTTTTGCTGTCTAAAATCAATTTCAAAAGTATTGAATCTAAAACTATCTGTTTGAAATTGGCGCGAGCGTCTTTGCATACCCGCATACATTGAATATTTTGAAGCAACATTTTTTTGTCCCCGCCATATTGAAGGCGGTTTGATATTTTTGAGTAGTAACACGCGCTCGGAGGCGAGCAGAGTTAAATTGAGATAAATTCACACCGCGGCCTCGGACAGTTGTTATTTGTTATTCGCGCCTAGTAATAGGTCTTGTTCGCTGATATCCTGTGCCACGCGAGTGTTTTGGGAGTTAAGTTCACATCGCGGCCTCGGGCAGTTGATTTTGGGATTCGCGCCTATTAACTGGACTTGCACGCGGATCTCCTGGAGCCACGCGAGAGTGTTGGTTGGACTTGGTGATTGTGATTGTGCTTGTGGTATTTGGAGTGATATCTCGAGGTGATTTTGCTGCCGTGTGTGAGTTGCGGAGCTATAGCGGCCACCGGCTCACCACGGAACGAGACTTGGATTACTACACCAGTATCTATTGTGAATGTATGTATTTATTCAATCACACTAAGATAGGTCACGTCTAGTAGGGACTAGCATAGGTACACTTTCCAGATTTGTGTGTGGGCAAAACCACCTGGGGTAAGTGAGACCTTTAAATTGTAAATTGTTGATTATTTGCTTACCCACCATTTTGGTGGATATATTGAGTAAGTTTACATTTGGGCCCGAGTGCACATTCCTCGGGCTGCTTTCGCGTAACGCGAGGCAGGTGCGCGCCTAGTGTGCGCATCGTAAACACTATCTGTATGTAATTATTATTATTTTACATAACAGAATATAAAATAATTGAATTACCGAGAAATTTACGTTTAGTTATCAATAATTTATTTTTTTAAGTATTTATTTTTTTATTGTTGATAATTTGGGGTCTTTACTTAAACAAATAAGCCCGCTAGATAGTTAGTTGTACCATTCATGGTGCTATCCTGGCGGTAACTAGTACTACTTTTCTTCTAGTAGTGTTCGAGAAGTGGTTTCAATGCATTTTAAATCTACTCAGCCGGTATAGCAAAGGTAATAACAGGCCTTAGGGGCAATTAGCAATTTTGGGTATCATCGACTCTTATTTATCTCAATTTTAGGGGTCCTTAGTAAAATACAATATACCTGAAGGTGAAAAATTTTGATGGACACTAAATATTTTTTTAGCAAACTATTATTATAAGCAGAATCATTCGATAGATAAACACGTACTCGCCCTAATTCAACAACTAAGCAAATGTTCAATTCATTACAGAATTTACAAGCTGGCTAAAACTGAGATGGCGTCTACATCAAGAAAACTTTCGAAACGAAATATTAACAAAAAAAAGATTGAAGATAAAGCTGAGATCGATAATATACAAAGTGATCGGGAATGTGAAGATGGTAATGAGATTGACGAACAGGGAACCAAGATTCTGAGAAAGAGAAAAGAACAAAAGAAATGTATGAGAGAACAAACCAAAATAATAAAAACTGAAAAACTGCAGAAGAAACAGAAGATCTAATTTAATAGTTCTCCGTGGACATTTCCTTGTAGAAAATGTCACAGTATGAGATCGGTGAGAATAGCCACCGACTGTCGTACACTTCAAAGAACCGTGTTTACTATTATAATTACAAATTCCTGAAAGTACACACAATCTTATTGTGAGAGTGACAAAGAAACGAGAAAATTACTTTAAAAAAATATATTACAATTAACATGTTACAAGAGTTAGGTACAATAAAGTTTAGGTTAAAATTATCTATTCATAAAATGTATATATTTAGGAACTCTATAATTTTTGTCAATAATGATTGAAAAATCTCATTGTGTCACACTTATCTTCAATTGTTTTGATACAAAATCTACACATATTGGTGAGAATATATATTCATATACGGAACTCTATTCGCTTTTGCATTACACTCGTGCTTCATTCAGACAGTAGTTTATTTTATTAGCAATTTGCATGTTCCTGACGTACAACAGCGAAGTTTTTAACCTAAGTGAATAATTAGGAGTACAATGACGCTCCTGAAACTTTTAAATATCTACAATAGCTTTAAGTTTTCTTACATGATATAAGTTGTCTTACATGATATAAGTTTTCTTACGTGATATAAGTTTTCTTACCGCTTTTAGCATACAGTATCATAAGAGATGTTATTAGCGCCGCTAAAGAACTATGATAACTTTAGTAGTCTTTATTATATAACCAAAGTTTTTTAAGAGAATTTGTCGCCACCATTCAAGAACTCTTGCTGATAAAATAAATCTTGAAGAGCTTTTTTGCACAGACTAAGACTAAGGCTAAGACTGTATACTAGTTGCATAGTGACAAATCAATACTATGATTGCAAGTAATTCATATAAGACATTTACGTATAAAGCGATATTAAAATCGATTTTTAGATTTACAATTAAATATTTAAATTGTGAAATTGTTCACTTCCAAAATTCAGTCATAAATGTATTGTAATTCACAGAAATGTTAATTAAGCGCGTTTTCTTTTCCGACATCATTTAATATCATAAAACATACCATAATAACAAATAAGTACTGGGTATGAGAAAAAAATATATTTCGCGAAATCGACTGAAGTGAAATAATTATTTGCTTTTGGTACGTTTATTTGTATTTTGTAACTTTGACGACTCTTTAGCTTTCTAGGCATTTCTGAAATTAAACTGACTGGATAATCTTTTATTTGATTCTCGTCAGCGTTTCACGAATCGGCGCCGAGTCAATGTGGCGGAAAAATATTTTATGCTCCACTGGGTCGGTTGAATATTGGTTGATTGAAGCTTTTTATAGTCTAGGAGAGAAGGCAGAGATAATAGACTGCAAAATGCGCATGTGTGCCGTATACATCCAGAGCGTTGGGCAAGAATAACTTCTAAATGGATCACACTGGTCTTTAGCTGTGTGGTGACCACCACTTCATCTGTTGCCGTAGGTGTCGTAAAGACGGCTAAGGGATAACATCGAGACTCGCCAACCCAGTTGGCGAACGTGCTGTTTTAATGCCATACATGATACAAGACCATATAATTGAATGAACAGGCCAATGTCCAGCAGTGGATGCAAAAAGGGCTGGTTACACTGGTTACATCCGTTACACTGGACGGATTCGGATGCCGGGGAAGATCTAAGCGAAAATAGCGGGACGACCTCGATGCTTCCTGTAAAGAATGGTAGAAGGTGGCTTCAGATTAAAGGGCTTGGAAGAAAATGGGGGAGGACTTTGCCCTATTGTGAGACACCATATAGCTTATCTATACATATAAAGAGAGATGTCCTGACTGACTAATTGACTGACTGAATGATTCATCATCGCCGAGCCGAAACTGCTGAAGCTAGAAACATTAAATCTGCACAGTAGATGAATTTTATGACATACGTATCCAGAAAGGATTTTTAGGATTTTTTGGGGAAGAGTGCATTGTCTTTGCTAGTTTTTTTTCTCTCTTCCGACCATTTTCGCTTGCAGTCGTCTATAAATGTCATTCGCTATTTAGTGCTTCACCAGTTCACCACTCGTGTTTACAAAATTTTATTTGAAAGTGAAAATAAGTGAAATTAGTTAAACATCAAATTCAACAGTGCTTGATAGAAGGAGGAAATATAATAAATTGAATCATATTCGGAAAAAGTCACAACGAAAACTGGAACGATAACAGGCACAGAAACTCGAACAGCACAAAGGTCTGCAAATATAGCCATACCAGGTTTACGAATTTTTCTTTGGAAATATTCATATTATTAAAGAAATTAAATACTTGGTCTGTGAATCCAGCAACCTAGCTATATTAAACAAACCTTCATCGGACATTCATAATATATATTAACTCCAAAAAAGTGAAATTGAAAAACAGCTTATCTAATATATTATACTTTGGTATTATAACTTAACATGCAAATTTTACTGACTTGAAACTTCAGACTCTCCATTTTAGTATTAAGCAAGAAGCATAGCTGCATTTTACTTCTAAATTTTATACGGCACAAGTGGTAATTTGCAACAATGGTTGTATAAAATTTTCATAAAGTTCTGTCTTAGCTTTTATTCCAGCTTTTATTAATAAAATAAAATATAATAAATACCAGTAAACTAGCTGTTGGCCGTGGTTTCGTTCGTCTGGATTTAATTGGGTTTCCATACAAATTTTGACCTGACCTGTATCCTTTATTTTAGCCCCGATACAATTTTGAAAAATGGTTAAACTTAAACACGTGTTAAATTATTTGTGTGCGTGCAAATAAATCAAGTAAATTATAGAAAAATTCTGATGATTTATATTTTTTTTATTTAGCAAACTTTATTGCACATTGTCGTACAAAAAAACGAGCTCAACGTCTTTAGGCTTTCGTCTATAGGCGGTGCTACGAGAAGTAAATAACAGTATAATTTCCTAAAATATACCTAATGAATACATAAAATAAAATATACACATATGTCCCCACATATGTGTAAGTTTTGCTCAGAACTCAGAAAGTTTTGCGAATTTTCAATAGCTAGTTTCGAATTTTTTATTACATTTTTTCAAAATACTCCCATGCATAGTCTCATGCGTCTGAACCAATTTGGAAATCATTTTTTCTACTCTTCCTCGGGTACCTCTTTCGCAGCCTCTTTGAACTATTATAACGGGGGTTGTGGTTTCTTTTTTAAAAAAGATTTTTTATATTATAAACCCCTTTTTATTTTAATAAAATACACTTTTAAAATTACACTTTAAATTATACAATTTAGAAAATTCAGAGGATTACCGCCCGCGAGTCTCAACTGAAGTTTGATTTGATCGACCACTGACAATGAGTTTATAACTACAAAATAACATTTATTTAAATAGGTACTTTTCGAATTTACAGCATTTTGTAATTGCAACAACTTCAATTTGAAAAAAAAAAACACCCATTTAATTGGATATTATGTGTTAATAGAATTCTATTTAAAATAGTTTTCCATTTTTTTTTATTTATAATTTAGTTCCCGATAAAAATAAATATCCACACAGACCAGTACACGTTAAGTCCTTTGCCTGCACGGTCGTATCTCTTCATTATAATAGCGCGAAATTAACAAATAGAACAATTTTAACTGAATAGGTGAATATAAATGCGGATAATAGTACCGCCAAAGGACTACTAGCATATAAACCTTAATATTCGTTAAAAAAATTAAATTCTCTCTTTTTCCATTCATTCGTTTTCTATTGTTATTCCACAACCGACGCGACGTGGAACTCGCTCAAATATTGAGGCACTATGATATTGAGAACAGCGAAACGAATGTCTTAAGTATTTTTACTATTTGTGAACGTTTTTTTATCAATTAAGAAGTAACTGCACTAGTTAATGAAAAAGTACACTCTGAATTGATGAAAAATATGAGCCATGTTATGTTTAATGTGCTGGCGACTGCACCAGCAGTTAGATGTATGTAGGGTTAAAGTATGAAATTGCCGATTTGTACTGAAAAATTAAAATTCGTTTTTTTCTAAAATGTAACATATTTATTTAATCAAAATATTTACCCTCATTATCTATACATTGTTGCCATCTAATCGGAAGTTCATTTATGCCTTTGCGATAGAACTCTGGGGATGTAGATTCGACAAATTGTGTGAAAGCATTTTGTACTGCCTCTTGGGAAGAAAATTTTTTACCACGTAGAAAATTGTCCAAATCACGAAAAAAATGGTAGTCCGTTGGAGCAAGGTCTGGCGAGTACGGAGAATGACGTATGGTTTCTAACTGCAGCTCCTGTAGAGTTACAACGGTTTCTCGTGCAGTGTGAGGTCTTGCGTTATCATGGAGCTATAATGGTGAAGATCGATTCACGAGTCGGGGCTGTTTCACTGCTAGTTTCGCCATCATTGTTCGAAGTTCGGCACAGTAAACATCTGCTGTTATTGCTTGACCAGACCTGAGAAAGCTATAGTGAATAACACCATGAATAGACCACCAAACAGTTACCATTACCTTTTTATTGGTAAGCTTTGCATTAGGGCACTGTTGCGGCGTTTGACCTGGGGTCAGCCATTGCATTTTTCGCTTTCGGTTATCGTAAAGAATCCACTTTTGGTCACATGTCACAATTCGATCCAATATTCCTTCATTTCTGTACCGATTCAACAAGGCAACGCAAGTTTCAACACGCGTTTCTTTCTGCAGATCAGTCAAATCATGAGGCACCCATTTTTCATATTTTTTTATCTTATTGATTTGA
Organism: Sesia apiformis; assembly: GCA_914767545.1. Taxonomy (NCBI): domain Eukaryota; kingdom Metazoa; phylum Arthropoda; class Insecta; order Lepidoptera; family Sesiidae; genus Sesia; species Sesia apiformis. Next base: position 5,297,462 of record OU611964.1, read on the forward strand.
TGCAAATGAGTCAAAATTGTAGGTAAGGTAACGTTAAACCATGCCGCTAATTCCTGGGTAGTTTGACTCGGAACGGCTTCCACCATCTCCTTCAATTCAGCGTTATTCACCTGTGTGGGCGGTCTTCCACGTGGTTCGTTCTTCAAGTCGAAGTTTCCATTACGAAAGCGTTTAAACCAAAAACGCACGGTTCGTTCATTAGCAGTCTCCTCTCCAAACGCAGCATTGATATTGCGAGCCGTTTCTGCCGCGTTAGTTCCGCGTCGGAACTCCTATTCAAAGATTACTCGGATTTTCGAAGTATCCATCTTTCCCGTCCAAGCTGAATAAAAAAAACAATTGAAAGTCGAAAATCGAATGTTGCACATTTTTTAAAACAAAAACCTCATAGGTATCATGTGAAAAAAGTTTCACTCGAAAATCTCACACCATGAAGGTTTTATGTCAATTCAAAGTATCTATTACTATAAAACGGCAATTTCATACTTTAACCCCTATTATATCGCTGGATATTGTAAGTACCTACCTATTATATAAAGTAAGAACAAAAATTATTGATGGTGCTGACTTTATCAGCCTTGCGGAAGCTAAAGTTTTTAATGAAATAAATACAAAACGACTTTGATGTCGAAAACAAAGTGCTCTTTGTGTCACCAGATTACGAGGACTTATTTCTTGAAAATTTTCAACGAAACTCCCTAAAGGCAAAGTTAATAGAAACAGCGAACAAAACTGTAATGGATTTTGCCACGGCTACAAAAATCTCGTTAACTTGATGGAAAATCACTAAAACATGATTGAAGAATAATTTCGTGATTTCCAAATAATATTTATGAAGCAATAAATAATAATTGGTTTAATAATAACAAGTAATAATAAACAAGTCTTGTCAAGTCAAGAGTCAAGGGCTGCTAATACAAAAGAAGACATTTAAAGTCAACGTTGATTTTTTTTTCTTTTATAGACAAGTGGGCGGACGAGCAAGCGGTCCCACGTGATGGTAAGTGTTATCGCCGCCCATGGACACCTGCAACATCAGGGGGTATGCAGGTGCGCCGCCGTCCTTGCAAAATCCTATTCACAGTTTTCTTGAAGAACCCTACATCGTAGCTTAACGGAAAGACCTCTTGAGGCAGTTCGTTCCACAGCCTACGGGTTCGAGGTATAAAATGATTTTTGGAGCGAACAGTACGCGACACCTACGTATCGAGGAAATGCGGTGATTAAAAATTAATCGCTTACACAAAGTCTACTAGGTTTTTGACAGACAATAATAATAATTCATACAGTACAACTACGTAAGAATACGGTAAGACCTACTTTAATTTTCATTTATATTAAATGTTAACTAAACTGTTTAAATTGAATGTTAATAATGTGGTAGTACCACGTACCGGCGGACGAAGCCGAGGACGTCCATCTGCTAGATGGACAGACGACCTCATAAAGGTTGCGGGCACCCGCTGGATGCAGGTCGCTGCCGATAGATCTAAATGGCGGACAATGGGGGAGGCCTATGTCCAGCAGTGGACGTCCAAAGGCTGAGATGATGATGATGAAGAATGTGGTAGTTCTTAATAATGTGTTTTTTAGTAGAGGCTTAGATCTTAGTTCACCCGTGGAGATACACAAGCTCATGGTATGGCCACCGTCTCCAGCCCATTTTATTATCCACTGCTGGACGGACACGTTGTCTGCACGGACACGGACACGCTGCACGTTGTCTTGTGCATGAGAGATGTATGGCTGTAAACGGCACGCTGGCTAAGCGGATTGGCGGGTTCACCTTTTTTCAGGTGGAGTAGGTCCTCGAGGCTTGTGGTAGCTGCTTTGTTTTTCCAGCGCTTCTTGCTCTTTTCACGGGAAGAGATGAGGAGGTGGTACACGGCCAAATACTAAAATTATAAATATTTATACATACTAATGCCTATATACAAAATATGTAGTATAGTTTACTGTTAAAAACATATACGACATATTAGTAAACTTAAAATTACAATTATCAAACTTTTAATTACAAGAGTTGTTGCATAATTTGTAACTGTCTGAGGCGACACTTAACCCTCTGTGCTTCAATATCGGCTCTGGCTCAATATGCAAATTCCCCTCTCATTGTAATTCCCTTTAGGCCACTTTACCCTGCACGGTTGGACAAGGCGACCCGCTTTCAACACAATGCAATGAACTTCATTTAAAAATTTAATCAGCCCGTCGTGGATGCGTTGGAAATGAATTTTCTTGCCTTTCCTGAATGCACAATTTCCTTTCTGTTTGATATTTCACAGGATGTTATTCAAATTTTCAGATTCCATAATATAATTCGGTAAAAACTCTACCACAGTTTACCAATGGTAAAAGTATCACCGCCCAGGGCCGTCTTAAGTCTATTCTGCGCCGGGGTGCGGGAGTGTATCCTAAGACAGTCAAACATCCTATTGTGTATCCTATGACAGTCAAATATCCTATTGTGTATCCTATGACAGTCAAATATCCTATTGTGTATCCTATGACAGTCAAATATCCTATTGTGTAATTGTTTACTATAGCGTTATATTTTTTCATTACCTTTAAAAGGTGAGCGCCCGGGGTGCACCGCACCCCTTGCACCCCTTGGTAAAGACGGCCCTGTCACCGCCTTTACAATTGGTAAACTTGAGAAAAAAATATCTTATTCTGGGGATATTCATCCTTGTCTTAAATTTGTGACATTGCTTCGGCAGTCTTTCGGAAGGCTGAGCCTTACAATAAGACGTTAAAGACTGACATCGAAAGAGCTTTATAAAACCATCATTGTGCTTCAGTATTTTATAGATAGGTATGTTATCTTCCGTAGAAAATATAAACCTAACTTATTCCCGCAAAACTTAGCTGAACGAAATGTAATTGAAATAAAACGTATTTCAGGCATTACACGGGCAAATTGCATTTTAGTCGCCTACTTGAAATAGGTGTTGCATCATCTTTGAACACATACTCTGTGGCATCTTATATGAGCAATGTAATTGAAAACGTTACCCAAGAAATAACAATTGCACGCAGAACGCGCACGGTGTTTTACGTTGTCCGCAATTTGTGGTAGAGCGTCATTGTCCACACTGTAGCTACCAGCCGTTTTCCGCACGCCGAACGAATTTGTACATGTACTTTTATAGACAAACGAGACAATTGTATCCTCGCTTGCGCGGTTGTGAAGGTGCTGGGGCGGGGCAACACGTGGATTGAGCGAAAAGTTAGCGACAGGAATGTCTATAGTTAATAATAATCAACCATTATAATAATATTGAGGACCGCAGCATTCTGATGCTGTTATCGACCGAAAACCCATCCACAACAAAATCGAAATATTGTATAACATTTTATTTCACTTTATAATTATGTAGTATAAAATGTATACATGTATATATGTATTGTGTACCTTCAGATATAAAATGTATTTAAATTAGTCAGTTTTATTGACTCGTCAAATGTTCTTCAGGGTGTTGTAATGAACCCTTCTAACCTTAAATTAAATGGTATTATTAATATTTGAAGGCGAGGCAAAGGTTAAAACAATGATTAAACTTTCAGGAAGTGATATTTCGTTTTATTTATTAAACGAAATGAAAATAATATTAAAATTATTATTATTTTGGTCAACTACTTTTACTTGGATTGACTTCAAGGTTAAAAATTCGGTAGGTTAAAAATCTCTAAACGAGCCAGCCTAATAAAGATAAAAATGTAATTTGGTAGTTAATTTTATACCAATACTAAATTTTTTTCAATTCCTAAACGGGACGATCACTTAAAAAAGGAAGGAAGAGGAAAAAGAAAGCTTATTGCGGAAAATTCAAAAACGATTGAAATGTATATATTGAATAACATCAGAATAAAATTAAAAGTATTTAAAACACTTTGTCTGGAATATCGTAAATGCATAAATATTATATGATTTATGGAAGCAGAAAATTGATGATGCGACATTCATCACGCCGCCGTCTTCCAAAAAATAAATAAGTATATAATATGGCTAACTATCAAACTAAAACTCGTCATTTAAATTGTTCATGGCTCACACACACTGTGTGTTCAGTGACACACAGAAAACGAAGCAGAAATTATCTATCTAAACAATTAATATTTATCCGTTCGCGAATTTAACCCACATTACCAATAAATATACAGTACATATTACCAATGGACTAATATATCGTCAAAATAAAAGTGATCTTCAATGCAATGGAAATAATTCCGTAACTATACCGTAACCAGCCAGTTTATTTTATCGTCAACTGCTGGACATGGTGGGCCTCGTCGTGCACATTGACTTGTGGCCTTATAACGCCACGCAAGCTGACCGAGTGGAAAAAAAAGTACGAATAATTCCTTCAATAGTACAGGCAAAGAACTCATCAGTCTTGAAATTCCAAACACAAAAAAAGTAAACATTACGTCCTTACATATTGCTTTCAAATTACCTCTTCCCTTGCCCCCAGTTGTCAATACCTTCAGTTAGGTAAACGTTTGCGATCAAACACGAATGCCACATCCATTTCCCGGCCTACACTGTTTCCACCCATTCCACCCTACCCTACCATGGAAGAAGAAAAAATATGAAATATTTTCCAAGTATGCTACCGTGAAATTTGGAGCCTAAATATTTGAGACACCATTCATTTTGTGGATTTATCACTTTATAGCGTCCATAAACTTGACAAGATTGACAAGAATAGTGACAAAATTTATAGTTCGATGCATATGTGGGATTTGTCATAGTATGAATAACAACGCCTACTAAAACATTACAAATCACAAGACACTCCGCAACGTGTGCCATTTACGAATAAATAGGTACTTGGTTCCATCTTTTTCTAGATTAAGGTGAACGAAATATGGTTTAAATTCTTCGTAATGAATATGGTTTCATTAATCTTCACGATTTGCAAAAAGAAATTCTAGGATAGCAACTGGTATTGTAGCCCGCAATCTCGAATTTTCAAGTAAATGTACGAGTGAGTTAGGCTAACTGTACAGTTAGGCTATACGTAAGTATACACTATACAGTCTGCATAAATAGTCTGCATAGTCTGCAGTCTATAAAGGCTATACAGTTAGGCTGTACGTAATGATGCATTATAATGCATCATTACGTACAGTTAGCCTAACTGTATGTAATGATGCATTATTTGAATTAAATATCTTACTTTAAAATGTATTCTCACTCGTACATTTACTTGAAAATTCGAGATTGCGGGCTAACCTAACCTAACTGAGTTAGGCACTTTTTGTGCCAATGAGATGACAAAACATTGGCTGCCGGTTTCATAGTTACTTGCTGAAAAAGACGGTTTATAATCGCCAGAGTGTATGAAGTACTATCTCCATTACTTTATGTCCTCCAAGAGCGAGTGTTCACAGATATAGTAGACAAACTCGTCGTCGACTTAAAGAGGGAGTAACTCATATTTCTCTCTCTCTCTCTCTTTCTTTCTATAGTATCTCTATAGGTGAAAAACATGAAATGTACACCCCGCGTTCGGTATCAGTCGTTACAGTCTATAAAGTTTTAGACTCGCTGTCTGGTACAAAATACTTTAAAAAAATTCTTACTCGTAAAGTCATTGCTAACGTACTTTTAAGTTTATTAGCGAGGATTTAAATTTTACTTTATTATTTAAAATAGTTTATTTAGGATAGTAAACTAGGAATTATATTCAAATAAATTTTTGAAAAAGACTAAACATTTTTTTAATGCCTCAAGAAGAAGGTACGACACTTTTGGAAAAAAATTGAAAAATTTGCACTTTTTATGTGTAAAAATACAGTGTACATATACACTGGACGGGTTAAATTGTATTCTTATAATTTAATGTAATAACAATAGGACGAATTAACACATTAAAAATTGGGCTGTAGTCCTATGGCTAATTTACAACTGTGATGAATGAATATACAGAAACCCGTTATTTATTGTGAATACTCTCTTATAGAAATGAGTTCTCAAATTAGTTAAATGTGAACGAGTACAATCCGACATCGGTCGACACCCTTTTAATGGTTTCCTCATTGATTGCCACTCTCTTCGGGCACTTATTGTTGATTCGCCATGACAGATTTGAAGCCCTCCAGTTTACAACTGATGCGATGTGCCTCATTATTCATATTGACGTGCTACGAATGAGAACAGGGTTAATTTGATTTCCATTGCTGTCATAAACTATGTCGTGTTTAATAGGAGCTACGAGTAATGCCTTTGAAATATGAATGTAGATATAGATAGGTAATAGATGGATTATGTTAGATAGGTATGTCGCTGTTTGAAGCTTTAATACGAGTCCACATTGTTTAACATATAAAATGTGATTGTGGAACATTAGCGCAGAGCGTTAATCCTAAGATATTGTTAAGACATATCTGCTCTTCTTAAAAAAAAAACGCAGTGCATTTTGAGGATCGTCGATAAAATACATGAAGTTTTGGTAAAAGTTTCATTAATTAAAAATTATATTAGAAACTTGGGTTTTAGATAAAATAAGAGAAATAACCATTGTTTATTTTTAATTTCAGAATATAATGTTACGCTTTATATTTTAAATGGGGTCTGAACGCGTGTGATAAAGGTATTTGTTTTCCTTTATTCCTCTACGACGACACGTTTCGACACGCGTTACACCGCCGCGGTCACGAGGATAGCGGCAGCCTTTCCGCGGAAAAGGCGGGTAGTCCAGGATAGGAGCTGCGAGCAATTTCATCAACTATCTACATTTGATCTTCACATGCGGAAAGGCTGCGACACGCTACATTAACAAGGTCCGCGGACGTATTTGACAAATAAAATGTGTACAAACCGCGAAAATTTTAAAAGTTATATAATGTTACGTGTTATAGACGGCTATAGAATAACTCCACCCCAACTCTACCCACGAGTGTCGTAAAAGGCGACCAAGGGATAACAATGCCGCTACCACAAGCCCTGAGGAGCTATACCACCTCTAATAGAGTGGATTCGCCAACTCGCTGGGTGAGCGTGGAGTTTCATTGTCATACATCCATGTCCAGTAGTTGATACTGATAGGGCTGATTGCAATGTTACGTATACCTTCGTAACAAAACGTTACTAATGCCATTTCTTCTTAGGGGGGCAAATAAACATTGTCTGAATAAATGGAACATACATGGTAAATGTTGATTCGAATTTGGTGTCTGGACTCACGACAGAGAGATCAGTGTTGGCCATTGAATGCGGGGATATTTATTTATATATTTAACAATACATGCTAAATGTCGGGCGGCGACAACCCTGCTGCGACCTCTTAGCTTGCGAAAGCGGCTACCACAGTCACGAAACTTAAACAACCCGGAAAAAATGGACTCGCCGACTCCCAATGGCCAGTGTGGGACGTTTTAAAGCCCTTAAATCCCTTCGTGACTGCAAGAGAAGACATTTAATAGAATTTTCTAGATTGATATCGATCATCCTAACCGTAACCACTTACGGTTATTACGAGTATATCGTTCAATGCTAGAGACGGGTCTCCATGTCGGGTTTGGTATCGGCCGGCTTTAAAATAACACCAACTAAGGGATGATAAAACCACTACTACAAGCCCTGAGGAGCTGCACCACCTCTGAAAGACTATAATAAATAATATACCAATTATAAACATTATAAACTGTTACAATTATAAACATATATAATTATAAATTATAAACTTTAAGAGATGTAGCAAAGAATATCTTGTAAACGATCATAACATTATTAACAAAGTAACCCAAAGAGAGCAACGCTCAAAAGAATTAATTATATCGTGTACAGTGTACAACACCGTCGGTAAGAGGAATGTACACGTAACAGCGACTATGCATATTAAAGCAGTTTCATAGTTTCAGTTTCACGGCTTATATTTTCTGATTCAGATATTGAATATTTAAGTCAGATAATGTGTACCTACTTATAACTTTGGACCTTTGTCTTTATAATTAATGATTGAACTCAATGTTGGTTCTCCACTTGAATATATCGTAGCGAACTATGCTGTCAATTAAAAAAAATACACATCGCAATATGGCTCATGTTTTAGGACGGGACTTAAAACTCAATCTTATATGACAGAGTTCTGCGTGGTGAAAATTGATCCAAATTCTTGTAATTGTAAAGGTATGCCTACGGTGGAGCGTAGTAGGCCGATGTTTGAACTTCAACTCCGATGTCGAGCCATGTAATTTTCTGGTAATAATTAAGTCCTCGTTTTTAGTGGACAATTTTATTTTTTTATCTCACCACAAATAAAGGAGAGAGCCGCATGCATACCAAAATCCTACCATTTAAGCGAGAGAGGCAGAAAGTTTTGTCCGTTTTGAACGACTACTATAAAAAAATAAACAGCTTGTGCAAATTGCCCCTAGAGGAGTCTTCAGATTTTCACGAGCAGGGCTAAACCGGTCAAGTATCAAAAAGCCACTGTAGACACATCTCTAAACGATTGAAGTCTCCCACATCGAAGTTATATACTTTTCTTGACATTTCAATATTGCCTTAAATGTTTTCTTTTTTCTGCGTAGGTAGGTTGGGCTTACAAAGTAAGTACAAGCGATAAAAAAGATCTCGGGAATCCGAGTAATGCTTTCTTAAATATTTGTGTCTCTCGCATACAGCTAAGTAATTTCCATCTGCCTTGTTCAGCCGCCCGAGATTTGAAACAACGCTCCAGAGATGTTTATGAGATTCTTTATTGCCGGATTTTTGTTGGTCGAAACGTTCCCTTCGGAATTAAAATGTTTTTATCTTTATTGGGTAGGTACTTACACGTAGATATCCAACTTGTTCAAAATTTTATTCTTGTTTGTGTTAATGTCGATATTAGCTTATAACGTGCAACTTTAGGGCGTAGACTTCACTTTATCATCAACATCACACGGTCCCAATGCCTCTATCTTAGTACCGGCTTTAGAATAGCATCCCCACCCTACCTCTTCCCGTGGTTGTCATAAAATACGACTAAGGGATAATAAAGCCACTACCACGTGCCCTGGGGAACTAACTAGACCACCTCTGAAAAATGGACTCGCCAACTCGCCGCCTGCTGCCAACGTGCCGTTTTAAGGCCACACATCCCTCTTGCACAAGACTACGTGCATCAGGAGGCCCGTATCCAGCGATAAAAGGTCTATTTACGTTTAGTAGGAATATGGAAATTCATTATACACTTGTGTTAAGCCTTAATTCTTTATTCGAAATTCATTGCGCTTATAAAATTGCCCAATTATTTCACTAATTAAGAATTCGGAGAGATAATTAAATAGAAACAAAATAGCTTTTATGTAAACAAACTAATGAAAACATTAAAATAAGACAGAATCAAAATTGTCCGCAAACAATTATACCGTGACGGAAATCCGTCAAATTATCTTGATGCGGGTGACAGGAGGGGAAAATTAATTTACGTGTAACTGTGTTGTAGGCGTACGAAATACGAGTATACCAGATGGTATGGGTGCGGATGAGACACCAGTCAGCGAGTGCGGATGCGGAAGTGCGAGCGGAACATGTGCGAGAGTACGAGCGGGTGTGGGTACGAGCCATCAATATTAATTCGATGACGTGATTTACGTAAACTTAGAATAATAGCAGTAAATCTTGCTCCACCGACATAAAGGTGAAAATAGAACAAAATGGATTTTTACATGCTGTCTTCTGCCATTGTACTTAGTGTTCGGTTTTGCCAGCGACTTTACGTTCTGGTCTATAAACGAATCGCGCGATCCCATTACGATTAATAGTAAGTAATATAGTAACATTAATATTCAATAATAATATGCCTTCAAAACACCTTATGTACACTACAAACCCGAAGGTCGTGAAATGAACTACTGGTAAGCTACCACATAGAGTTTTGCAAGAAAGCTATAAATTGAATTCTGCTCGGTCGACAGTGCGTCCGCATACCCTGGCGTAGGAGATGTCGATGAGCGGCGGTGACCATTTGCCATCTAGTGGGTCGTTTGCTCGTTTGCCAGCGCCATCTCTTATACAAAGTATATTACAGTGCACCAAATAAAGAAAAAAGATCACCAACAAACATTTAACAAAAAAAAGAGGTTTTTTCCATATTACGCTACGATATGCGGTTTTCTTCAAGTCAATCTCTGAATAGGATTTTGCGCGGTCGGCAGCGTACTCGCATACCTCATGCTGTTGCAGGTGTCTATGGGCGACGGTAACACATACCATCATGTGGGACCCTTTTGTTCGTCCGCCTACATCCCTATTAAAGAAAATAAACCAGGTCGGAGGACGTCTTGAGCTACATCTACTTCTATATCTACTGACTTATCTTTATCGGTTATCAGTCCAGCCACAGATCAGCTTGCATGGCATCGGCATACCAACCCGCGGTTTACCTTTTATTCAAGAACAAGTTTACGTTGATTCATAAAACTTTGCTATTACTCAATTCTTTAACAAGGTTTTAAAAGTATTTATAGTGATATCACTGTATTATAGTGATGGTGATAGTGGCAAAACCGTTTATTTAACGACATTATCTTGATTTAGAGAAAACTCGATTTAAAAGTTTGCCGATTATACAAAGTAGTTTAATGCAATCAATCAGTTTGTATAGAAAAGGACATTATTCAGTTTTCATACTGAAACTGAAAGTAGCGGCTGAACTTGTTAGTCTAAGCCCTAAGCATTTTTTACTATGACACCAAAGCTGTAGGGTAAATTCTCTGTGTTGTTATTGGAGTTGAAAAATGCTGCATTTGAGTAAGTAAAGAGATTGTCAATTTCAGGAACAATCAAGTATTGTAAACATGAGTAGAGACCTATTTCAATCAAATACCTCGATTGATACAACGTAAGGCAAAGGCGTTTGCAGTCTCCCACACCCTCCGCCTTTATTACGTTTCTACACTAATAAAGTAGACGTGGCCACACTCAGGGGCGTATTAAGTTCGCGGCACGTTCCACACGTCCGGACAAGGTCGCCGGCAATTAAGATATGTAATAGCCGGCAGTCGAGGAATCTCTGTGGGCCTGCGATGGCGCCGCGCCGTCACTGCTTCAATTGGTGCCGCCAAATTGGAGCACATTTCTCATTTCGTTTCTTTTCGTTGTTGTGACTTAAAAATGCTATTCATATATCAGGTCTATAAATTAGCAGACATTCTTTCAATGGGTGATTTGGAATCGATAACCAAACATTGTTTGAAAATATAATAGATAATTTTAAAACGAGTTTTAACGCCACACCGGTAAACACTGCTACTTGGAGACTTAGAAATGCTTGGGAAACAAAATATTTTTGATTTATAGAAAGAAAGCGGCAGGCCAGCTGACAAACCACCCGGTGGTAAGTAGATAGTGTCGGCCATGGACATCCGCGATACATGACATCAGTCCGGAATGACAAAAGTTCTTTCAAATTGTTAGTTCATTAACGGATAATTTCACATACTTTTTATAATTCTACGGACTTCCATTCTTTACATTAAAAGAATCTCTATACTCTTTATTGATTGTTTGAAATAATTACTAAACCCACTAAAACTATACGTCGAAGCCTAGTCAAAATATTTAAATAGCAAAGTCTTCGAAACGTTTTGAAAGTCAAATGTGCGGAACGTCGCGGTGCATAAATTATCAGTCGACCGAATGTCGAATGTACTGGAACGAACATTCATTTGTATACAGTAAATATAAATAAAAGATAGTTCCTAGGTGCCACAGAACTGTTTCGCCTGGCGAGAAACTGGTCAAAATATTCGGAGCTGACCTTCACTTCACTAGGTGGACAAGTACCATAAGAAGAAGGTAGAAACGATTTAGAACCTAGGTAGTTCCTCGATAGACCAGAACTCCACAATGCCAACGATCGCTATGCCAACCATACCAAACGACACATGAGAGGGCTATCGTTGACAGGTTTCGTCGGCAGAGTCACGATCGTCAACATTGAGGGACTGTATAGAGAAACTGTGCCCTCCGCGACCCCTTGTCAAGCAGGTCATGTGTTTCAAGACGAAGTACCACAAATTGGCACAAGGAAGTTGACGCAAAAATAATTCTGGATATATATCTGGGATACGTTCGCAGATGAGCGAAATCGTTTCAGTAGTTCCAAAATAATAACGGGCAAAATTTTTTCAAATCATTCCAGTCTATTGAAAACATTCAACGTATACTGCCCTCTAAGAAGATAAGGCATAGTAACATTTTTAACAAAATAATATTTATCTTTATATTCCGAAATCAATAATAAACAAAGAGAATAAACAATGGCGAATATCCTTTTGTTTTGTCTAAAACGGCAAGATTCTAGCTTAATTCTAATAGAGAATATCTTTTTGTTTTGTCTAAAACGGCAAGATTCTAGCTTGATTCTAATAGAGAATATCCTTTTGTTTTGTCAAAAACGGCAAGTTTCTAGCTTGATTCTAATAGAGAATATCTTTTTGTTTTGTTTAAACGCCAAGATTGTAGCTTGATTCTAATAGAGAATATCCTTTTAGTCCAATCAAATTGTGAAATAAATAAACACTAAATTATATTTTTTGCGGACTATCAGGGATCGATAGGGGGGTGCATTTTGAGCATAAATTCCAATTTGGGGGGTTCTCCGATGGTCAGCTGTACCCCATTTTGCTAAAAACGCGTTTAATTCTATATCTCGAGAACGGTTAATGTTAGGTGAAAAATTGTAGAGACCTTTTCTCTTCTAAATTAAATTTACCGACTTTTTTATCCGAAACTTTTTTTTTTAACATCAATATTTTTCGAGTTATTACTTCCGAAAAGCAAAAATTTTCCTTTTTTTTTCTCCTTATTTTTCATTTTTCGCCATTTCTTCCCCAACCGTTCACTTTTATGAAGTTTTCCCGATTATCAAAGTTGTAGATCTTTTAATTACAAACAACTTTTGTTAACAACTTTTTTTTCTACCACCAATATCTTCGGAGTTATAGCGTATTTTACCGAACGAAATCTGCGCCATTGTCGCAATATCATCGACACCAGTGGGTATTCAGTACTCGAAAGAAATATTAAAGTATTCCATGATCATTTATTAGCCAACTTACCTGTATTAAAAGGTGAATCGATTAAACAACTCGATCTAAGACAGCCATGTTTTCTTCGCAAACATTTAAATATTGTATTTGTTAAATTTGGGTATTTTTTTGCATTCAATGGGACAATGATGTGAATAAGGATTAGAAAAAGAGGCAAATGAATAATTAAAACTGTTCCACACATTTATTGATAAAAAGTATTATGTGAAGTTCGCAAAATTAAGCACCCGAGGTAGATGGACGTGATTCGTTGATATCACTAGGGTAACCACTGGTCACCCTAGGGTCACTAGGGGGATCACTGACCGTATCGGGGCATACGTCGTCCTCGTCTATTGCGTCAACAATATTTGCGACATTCGAACAATAGTTCTCTTGGCAATTTACACATATGACTGAACAATACAGGCCGGCCTTTCTACATCCGCACGCTTTGCCGCAGTTTGTTTTGCATTTGCACGCAATTGATCGGAGCAAATCTTCCGGAGCTGGTTTCAGTGACATTTGTATCGGCTCTAATCCACGGGGGGTGCGACGCCAGCCCCACTCCTCGGGTTCCAGGTAATTTTCCAGCCAGTATTGTATTTGGTAGTAACACCTCAACGAATGAAAAAATGCAGCATCAGAGGTCGGGGGAAGGGATTCCAATTTAACCCTTCCACTGCCTGCCATTTTTTTGTATCCTTTATAACGGAGCTCGTTCAGATCTGCACAACTCGTGTCACCTGATGCCTTGCGATACCTGATGAGATGATATGTAATTAGATGTAATTATTGAATATGAATTTTAATGTTAAACTACTTTCGTGTGTAAGTTTTTAAGGTTGTTCAGAAGCTATGAAACTTGTTTATGTTAATTGTTCAATAAATAGCTTCTTAATCGTCGTGAAATTTTTACATGACCTCCTGAATACTTCATGTAAAAACATATCAAATTTGCAGAATTCTATCATCATTACTTCAACCTCCTTAAGGATTAAAATAAAAAACAATAAGAAAATTCTGAAAATTTGGTATGTTTTTGTATGAGGTATTTAAGAGGTGGTGTAAAAATTTCACGACGATTAGGAAGCTCGTTATCAAATAATTAAGATTAACAAATGAAATTAAATGAAATGTAGTCTTATGGAGACTGATATAAACTATACCCCCTTAAAAAAAATAACAGGATAAACACCTACTGGAAGTGATATTATTATTGGAAAATTTTGTAATTCTTAAAAATATTTTTTATAACGGTAGAAAAATAATTAATATTACCTTAAACTTGATAGAGGTGTTAACATGCGCTCATGTTCCTTATGTCCCCTTATTACACTGGCTTTTATAAGTGTTTGAATCCTTCTTTTGTGCACCGTAATCACTTTCCCTTCACTTAACGTTTTGTTACATATAAAACAATGTTCCATTTTTACTTCGTGCGGCAGTAAAACATTTCAAAACATCGAAAATATGCGTCGAAAATATTTTTAATCCTCACTGCGTAGAAGCCAAGAACACACTGAACGCGTATTCTCACTTTCACTTCTATTCCCTTTACCCCGATCCCTTCTTGAGCTAAAAAGCTTGAGCGACAATGGCGCAGATTTCGTTCGGTAAAATACGCTATAACTCCGAAGGTATTGGTGGTAGAAAAAAAAGTTGTTTGTAATTAAAAGATCTACAACTTTGATAATCGGGAAAACTTCATAAAAGTGAACGGTTGGGGAAGAAATGGCGAAAAATGAAAAATAGGGAGAAAAAAAGGAAAATTTTTGCCTTTCGGAAGTAATAACTCGAAAAATATTGATGTTAAAAAAAAAAGTTTCGGATAAAAAAGTCGGTAAATTTAATTTAGAAGAGAAAAGGTCTCTACAATTTTTTACCTAACATTAACCGTTCTCGAGATATCGAATTAAAGGCGTTTTTAGCAAAATGGGGTACAGCTGACCATCGGAGAACCCCCCAAATTGGAATTTATGCTCAAAATGCACCCCCCTATCGATACCTGATAGTCCGCAAAAAATATAATTTAGTGTTTATTTAACCCATTTTGAGCGATAATTTGACTGGACTATTTTGTTTTGTCAAAAATGGCAAGATTTTAGCTTAATTCTAATAGAGAATATACTTTTGTTTTGTCAAAAACGGCAAGATTCTAGCTTAATTCTAATAGAGAATATACTTTTGTTTTGTCAAAAACGGCAAGATTCTAGCTTAATTCTAATAGAGAATATACTTTTGTTTTGTCAAAAACGGCAAGATTCTAGCTTAATTCTAATAGAGAATATACTTTTGTTTTGTCAAAAACGGCAAGATTTTAGCTTAATTCTAATAGAGAATATACTTTTGTTTTGTCAAAAACGGCAAGATTCTAGCTTAATTCTAATAGAGAATATACTTTTGTTTTGTCAAAAACGGCAAGATTCTAGCTTAATTCTAATAGAGAATATATTTTTGTTTTGTCAAAAACGGCAAGATTATAGCTTAATTCTAATAGAGAATATCCTTTTGTTTTGTCAAAAACGGCAAGATTCTAGCTTGATTTTAAATTCGAAAAAGTCGAACGTCTACTGAAACTGAAACACAAACGGTACATGTTAGTAGAATTAGCACCCAAATGTCGTTCCTGCTTAGAGCGAGTAACTCACAGGTTAAATTCCCACATTACATTCCTTACAAATCGTATTCCATTGTTAGAAATGCTTTCCCACTGATATTTGTAAGTTACATGCGGTCTCAATTTTTCGTTCATTCTGTTTGCAATGTTTTCTGGTTAGCAATCTAGCCGGGAATGTTTGCAATCTCGTTTGGTCACACTGTAGGTTCGTTAATCCCATCGTAACCCGCTGTTAGACGGACGCTTTTACAGCAAATGAAATGTTGTTGAGTTCGCGAGAAAATGAATTGAACTATTAGTAGTTGTGATGAAAGCTGAACAGCGATGACACCAAAAATAGCGAGAAAATTAAAGTGAAATATTGTCGTAATGTATCGTTTATTCTGTTTGCAATGTTATTTTGTTAGCAATTTAGCATGGTATATTTGTTCACGTTGTACGCTGTAAGTTGGTAAATCATTTCGTTCTCCGTTGAATTGGCGGTTTAAAACGAAAAGGATTTGAAAACCGGTTTATGTACTTTTTAGAAAAGAACTAGAATAACCGCCATTTGAGTTCTTTTCTGAAAAACTTAAAAAGTTAGCGGTATCGGTAATTAGGTAAGAGCAAGAATGTTAATGAAAGACCGAAATCAACGGACTTTGAATTCAATTTCCACTGGCGCTGCCACACGCGATCATCTTGCCTTTAGGATTCATTCTATCCATTTGAATAACATGGAATTTACGGGTTAGAAATTCGGTACCAGATCATTTTGTAGGATTCAATGAAAAAGAATAAAAAAGAAAAGAATAAAAATTAAAACATTAATTGCAATATTTTTTACAAATGCTACTTGTCTCATACTCATGAGACAATATATTAAAGTATCAATAAGATTAAGCTAGATACATATGTAATACATAATGATAAAAACTACCACAAAGCCAGAAAGGCAGAATCGATAAGCCGAAAAGAAAAAGAAATTAAGACATCGATTACAATTATTATACTTATCTGAAAAGCTTGTCGGTTTGATTTGTTCAAAAGATTTGTTCCACCAAAGGATTTGTTTTAAAATATATTGAAAAAAACGCCTGTTATTCTAAAAGTATTGTGCAAGAGAATCTTTTACGAGTATGAATGAGTAGGTATATAAAGTTATTATTTTTTTGCATCATGTTGGGGTGTCAACTGCTTCTCATTTAATTTGCATTGTTCGCCCCTTGCAATCAAAAACGCCCGACCACATTGAAAAACATAAATCACTATAAATAACAGTTGTAATAACCTCCATTGAGAGAAAATTTTGGCTGATTTGTTCGTGTATTTGATCGAGTTGCCAATACTGTGAAGCGTTTCCTCGTATAGATCTGGCGCGATCTCGGTCGGACATCCCATTTCTATATTTAACGCGAATCCATCCGCACTGTGCGAGTGATACGCAACCCCATATCCATCTGTTGTTTTATAATAGAAATAAAAACGATTTGTTTAGTTAGATTGCGGCTTTTAGGCAGATGTAATGGCAAATGGATGATAGTAGATTGATAGAAATGCTGACAGATGGATAGACATTAACTCTACACATTTTATCAAACCGATTTATTTTATAAAGGTTATTTATAAAATTTTATAATTTTAATACGTAGGTATACTATGAGCAAATTCCTGTGTTGTTATGGCTGAAATACCAATACGTTTCACGCGCTATTGTAGTTAGCAATGTTAAAATTGTAGTTAATAGTGATAGCCTCAGACTCAACCCATAAAATAGTTTCTACTTACGAATAAGTACGAGCATGGTGTTTAAATTATCATCACTTCTCCGGTGAAAACATCTTTAGGAAACCCGGGTGCCAGAGAAATAAAAAATCTGGGATATAGATGCGTATATCCACCACTTTTTCACTGGGCTCGCATAGTGGTTTATGACCCGAAAATCCCTAATGATTACTAGGGGAGGCCTGTTTCCTGCAATGATTTTTAATAGACTGATATCCAATGTTAAAATTAACATAACACGAACAATGTCACTAACAATAATATTAATGGCAGAATGTTAAAGAGATTAGACTTTAAGTACAGTCAGCATCTATACATATAATAAATACCTAACAGAGTCGTAATTATACATAAAATATTTTTTGAAAATAATAGTAATTGCAGTGGACTCTATGAACGATACATAACCCAAAACAGCCATTTTTAGATATTTTGTCATCTGGCTGGCTGAACGCGCATCACGCAAAAGCCACTGGACAGCATTTAATGAAACTTGGCATAATTATAGCCTGTGACCTGGTTTAACATTTATGGTATATTTATCCCGATCCGTTATAAAGTTCCTGAGGGAATCATCATTAAGTACGCATGTACAATATCAGCCGATACATAAAAACACTGAATGGATTTTATTGAAAGTAACTATAATTATAGTTTATGATCTGGTTCAACTGATAAGATACTTTTTATCCTGAACTATTACAAGTTCTCTCAGGAATCATTATCGTGATGCGTCGCCTGATAAATTGTAATAGCAATAAGTTGAAGGAGGAATTATAAACATAACAGGCGTCGTTGCGGTTTTATTATTGAATTATGCATATTCAAAAACAGTGGCGAAGGCCCCGGTGAATTAAACAACTGGATAGCTACGACCATATACGCCAGAATATAAAAATAATAATAATACATATGTAGTAACACCAAAAAGTACATTTATCCTAATTAACATTTCTACCCTGCCAATATTAATACTTTGCTGTACATGTGTTACGAGAGTTACGAGTATTACATCAAAACTTTAGCGACCGGCTAGTAGCCTTACTTATACATAACGTAGCCATTGTATTTTAGAAAATTATCATATTATCTGTGATTGCTTAAGAATCCAAGGACTATGGACATCCGTGTATCAGATATAAGTACTGATCTAATAATAATGCACTAATTTTAATAATCACATATTAAAGTATTAAAATCCATGTGAACGTAGTCGCGGGTACAGCTAGTCATTAATACTATGTATGATCCAGCCTAGCACAACCAAAAATAAGTAAAAGTGTTTAGCTTTACGTATACGAATTTAGGAGTGGGTGCTTACTATAAGCATGTATAGTAGGGTGTCCCTTATATGGGTGAAAAAAATTTTTTTTCGGATATCGAAATGCATACCCCCTAATTCTTTTTAAACTACCCAGACTTACTCAAATACAAAATTTTATCTTCCTACGTCAACATTAACCCGTGCCGACGGGGCTCTGAAGATTTTAAAAATTGCTGTTTTTAACCCTTTCCGTTATGTAGCAAAATCATCAATTGATTTATATCAATCAATATTTATATTTTATAGAAATAATAATCAAAAAGAAAGTTAGTAAATAAGTACTTATTTATTAAAAGAAGATAAAATTACAGATTAGCCAGGATATTTTCTTTTGAGGGTCTCTTTTTTACAGTCTGGATACAGATTTCTATGCTCTTGCACACAGCGTAGCAAAAATTTGTTTTTCTTCTTCCTTTGCAGTGATCAAACCATGAAAATCTTGCATAAGTTTTACAGCTCTTTCAGCTGTATCATTAACTGCCCTTAAAGAAATAACCTTTCTTTTTGCCCCTAAATAGGCAACATCTTCTTCCCACGTAGGGTTTCTGGAGGAAGTTCTCATAAATTTTTAATCGAGAAAATAAATTTGAGCTCTTGACAGATACAAAATCACTTAATAATTTTCCTGCAACAATAAATAAGGCAGTATTATTATCAGTTTAGTGAAAACAGTGTAAAAAATAATACTATGTATTCCCACTTACCATACAAATAATCAGACATACGAGTATGTTCTTTCGATGGAATGTATCTCTTCCCAGAATCATACAAATTCTCTCTTTGTAAGTTCATTACAATGTTTCCCTTGGTTTGTTCATCAAAGAGTGATAAAACGGCAATTTCTTCTGACAAGTACCAAAGATGTTGACTAAACTTGCTCAGGGCTGCTTTGGAGATCAATTTGTCAACAGTTTAATATTCCTTAAGCCTCTTTAAAAAACACAAATCTTGATTTGGTGTCTTCACCGCCAGACTACATCCAAGCCATGGTTTCACATATATAACCGCAATGAATAAACAAACGTCTTGAAGTGCTCGTTTATCCTTGTCGCTAATTTTGTGCTGGGATTGCAACAAACATATTTTTAAAGAGTAAATAGCTCTAGCCATCCACCTTGCTTGATGCATCGCTCCAGGAGGTCTGATTTTAATTTTTTTCTAATTATCTCCTCCTAATAAAATAATAGATAGTTCAATCAGTTCCCGATAATCGTCACGTACAATGGATTTTTGCAGTTCTTGATTATAAAATGTCAACAATTCTTCTATTGTTGTATTACAAAAATGTTGTGTGACGATATCGGTGTATGTTTCAATAGGAGCAGGATTAATAGTTTTCCAGTTGTCTCTAAACTTTTTGAACATCGGGATATCAGGGCTACTTGTGATTTGGTGGATTTTTGTTTCGAACACACATTTTAAAACTAGTTCGTAAACGTGATGGCGGCAAGCAAAGAGTACTAATTTCCTGTCTAATTTTTGTTCCAAAAGCTCCTTTCAATCGCGTTGAATGGACGATTTGTTTATCGGGAAATCATCACAGCTAAGATCTAGTGCTTCTACTACAGCCTGAAGTATATAGACAGAACCCCTTATGCTTAATTGACATCTATCTAAAGCTACAACTAACTTAGGCGTGATAAAGTCTTTCCTTCCTCTTTTTGTAGTAGTTCCAGAACTTACCGTTTGAGATGTCGATGGCAAGGGTTCCTCAAGGCTTTCATCAGAGCTGGTAGGTTGATCGTGATGTCCTTGCGTTTGTATAAAATCTTGTGTAGTAAGAGATAATGATAAACTCTGGAACACATTTGCTCATGTCTTTTTTTCTCTTCTTTTAATTTTCTCTGTCTTGCCCTTTCTTCTTTCACGGCTAACTTTTTGTCTACACCCGCTAAACATCCTGGACGCCCTGGTTCTCTTTGTTTTTGTAAAAAGATTTTATCTTCCTCTATTTTCATCCGTTCCAAAGCATCGGCGTGTGCTATATCGAATGAATTATCTAAATTGTTTTGAAAGTCCTCCTCACGGCGCTCGTAAACATCTTGTGTTTTTTTGGAATTTTTTTGCAACTCTCTCCAAGCATGGTGAAGATCCACAAGTTTTTTTACACAGTTAGGTACAGCTCTGGTAGGGATTCTAGCTTTTTCCCAAAATATAATACACTCTCGAATGACGAGATTTGCGCTTTCACTAACAGTCAATTTAACTTCGCGAATGTTAAAAAAAAGTACTGCAAGAACTTGACGTTTAGACGGTAACTTTGCGCCTGTTATTTGATAATTTACCTCACCAACTAAGAAGATACTTTTTTTATTACTTCTTAATTCCACTGCCATCTTCTAAATGTAAAACAATGCGTGTTAATCACGAGAATAACTGAGAACAAATGACAAATACCGCGAGTACGCGCTGCTACTTTCGCGCAACTTGTATGAACATGATTCGATGCAAGTCGGCACGGGTTATCGTACTCCAAATAAGGTTAAAATTTATTTCCGAGTGTTTTAAGAGCAAATGAACAAAACTAAGACCTATGCGTTAGAAAATAAAAACTTTGAAAAATAAGGGACACCCTAATGCAGCTATACTCTAAGTGTGTTCCGCGGAACCCTAGGGTTCCGTGATACCTCTGTCGGGGTTCCGCAAGAATTTAGAAATAAAAAAATCAAAACACCTCTCTCTGGTCGCTCCGCGGCTGTGCGGACTCCGCGGCCGCGCGGAGACAAAACGCTATGAATGTTATTTATTTATTTATTTGTATTTGTATAAGCTTGTGTTACATTAGCTGGTACAATATCTCATAAGTTTGGTCTCAACAATTTTATACTTGTACAACGCGTTCGCTCTAAGTTTGCCGGTCTGTGGAATGCGCGTACCCTCCCCCACGTGACAACAAAACTTATAATGTGTCATAGTTTTACCCAAATATCTAACGTACACAATTTTTATTGTTACAATTAAATAAAAAATTTCGAACGTCATACACTCATACCTATCGCCAGCGGCAAACTTAAAACGAGCGGGTAGTATACTTGTAAGCGCTCAGTCTCTTTGATAAAAGCCGCCTCTGAATTAGACGCTATAGTTGTCAACTAGCGACTTTCGTCTCTAACTTCAAAGGATAAAGTCGATATTGTTTACAACGCTATTTTTAAATTTCTGTTTTTATTTTTGCTTTTTGTTTATCAAAGGTGCCGACTCGAGTATTTTCGAGAATATTTGAGATCGAGTCTAGGACTAAGTATAAAAGCGGCGATCGCGCGTTGGCGTCGTCAGTTGATGATTAGCGTTCGGAGCGATAAGTTACTACCTACTTACAAGCTCGCTAGCGAGAAACTAGTGTTCATTGTTTTACTGCCTGCTGTATTCTGTTGTCTCAGTTTTATACATTTCTTCCCTGTAGGTTCTAAATTTAGTCTCTTATACGCAGTAACGATTGTGCATTATTTAAACCCCACTATCCTGACTTGTAACATTATAAATAAAGAAGAATGGAACGTTGGCTTAAAGGTGTTAAACGTGTTCCAACAACATCTTCTAATGACGCTGAATGTTCAAAAGCAATGCGCGCGGAGAATTTAGCAATCACCGATCCAGAAGATGATGCCACGAGTGCCACGACGTCAAGCTCGACGGTTTCAAAGACGAAAAAAAGGAAGTATGATGAATCTTATATCAGTTTCGGATTTGTTGATTCCAACGGCTCACCTCTCTGCATGCTCTGTAGTAAACTGCTTCCTAATAGTTCCATGGCACCTGCCAAATTGCGTCGACATTTAGAAACCGTACACCCCGAGACTAAAGACAAGAATAAAGAATTTTTTGTTCGCAAAAAAGATCAGTTATTAGAAAGTCAAAAAAATATGATGCATGTAACACAAACTACCAACGAAAAGGCCACGGAGGCATCATACTTAGTTAGCTATCGCATTGCACAAGCAGGTGAAGCGCACACTATCGCTGAGAAATTAATAAAACCATGTGTATTAGACATAACAAAATGTATGCTTGATGAAAAATCTGCAAAGCATCTTTCTACTGTTCCGCTATCAAACGATACTGTTTCACGACGAATCCATGATCTGGCAAGCTACGTCAAACAAGAACTAGTTACACGTCTACAAAATACACGATTCGCTTTGCAAATGGACGAGTCGACTGATGTCGCTGGTTTGGCTATCCTGCTGGTTATTGTGAGATATCCATATAAAAGTTCTTTTGAAGAAGACATGCTTATGTGTTCATCGCTGCTTACAAACACTACCGGGGAAGAAATTTTTAATAAAATAAATATATTTTTTGAAGAACATAATCTCAGTTGGAACAATTGCATTGACATTTGTACAGATGGGGCCAAGGCGATGACAGGTAAAACAGCAGGAGCAGTGTCACGAATGAAAAATAAAGCGCCTAATTGTAGTTCCAGTCATTGTATTCTGCATAGACAAGCACTTGCGATGAAGCAAATGCCGTCTAATCTAAAATTAGTTATGGATGAAGCGGTAAAAATAATTAATTTTATCAAATCACGACCACTACAATCCCGATTGTTCTCATTATTGTGTGAAGATTATGGCAGCAAACATAAAACACTGCTGCTCCATACAGAAGTGCGATGGCTGTCTCGGGGAAAAACTTTAACAAGGCTATTTGAACTTAGAGCCGAGTTACAAATGTTTCTTTCAGCAGATACTTCTTTTAATTTGAAGGACCGTTTGTATGATAAAACTTGGTTGTTCCGATTGTCTTTTATGGCGGATATCTTTCAAAAACTTAACGAATTAAATTTATCGTTGCAAGGTAAACAGACAACAGTGTTTCAGGCCTATAATAAAATAACTGCTTTTAAAAGAAAATTAGATTTTTGGATCATTTGCATTGGTAAGAAAGAAATAGAAAGTTTTACGTTACTCAGTGAGTTTGTTAGCGAAAACGACTCAGAAATGTTTGAAGATAATGTGTTTGAAGAATTGGTCCAATATCTCAGTTCGATGCGCGCATCTTTTGAAAAGTATTTTCCCGAAGAACACAATACAAAAATTAAAGTGAACTCCTGGATTCATAATCCTTTTTTACCCAACTTGGAAAAGCCTGAAAACATGTCAAATGAGATATATGAATCTCTTTTAGAAATGTCATCAGACACAAGTATGGAGTCATTGTTCAAAACGACGCCTCTTAATGATTTTTGGTGCAGAATCCAAGATGAATATGCAATGCTTGGCCAAATGGCTCTGGATATTCTTCTCCCGTTCCCAACTACATATTTGTGCGAAACAGGATTCTCTACCTACGCAGCCACGAAAACAAAATATCGCAATAGACTGGACGCCGAAGCTGATATGAGACTCCAACTTTCTTCCATCAAACCTGATATCAAGCAATTGATGAAAAATAAAAAACAGTTTCATACCTCCCACTAGTTAGATTTTTTCTTTTTTAATGTTTTCTATTATTGTCCTTACCAAGTGGTGAAGTAAATAATAATTAGTAACTGATACATTGTACTTTTATTATGCTGATTAATATAGAATACACTTATAAAAATAATTGTTTTATTGTAGGGTTCCATCAAGTATTTTGCTTCCCAAAAGGGTTCCGTCATTTAAAAAGTTTGAGAACCACTGCCCTAATGTATAGTATACTCGTACAACGTTACGCACTAAATACTGGTTACATGTTTTTAGAAATATGAAACATAAACATAAGGCTGACTGTACATAGATATAATATAACTTTAATCGACAAAAATTAAAAAAAAATTACTAAAACATTTTTGAGATACAAGACTTGGTATTTTTTTTTGTAAAACTTAGTTCACGTCTATGTATAAGAGGGGCTTGTCATCAAATCGGTGGAGTCAAGACAAAGCATTTTACGACTCCCAGTTGCAGAGAAGCCCTAAAAAGATACGAGCACTCACATTTTTATTCGACTGTAAAACCAAAATAACTGTTGAGAGCTTCAGAACGACGGAGAACTTACATTCTACCTGATATAAAACATGACAAGTCACGAGTTAGGTACAATTAGCATACAATTAGGTACATTTCGCATCGGTTATGATCAGAATAATTTTAGAATAAAACTCTGAAGACACTCGGGAAATCTCCATAAATACGAATTTCAAAATGAAAGCCTTTGTGATTACCCCTGACCTTTCTAACTGATTGTCTTCGACACATTCCATCCTGCTTGCAGTTCCATCCGTTTTATTCGACGCTCAAATCATTTCAGTCCCGGTCGTGAAAAAACAAAGTGCATAGAAAAAACTCCAAACTCCAGTGTGAAATATAAATCAAATTGAGTAAGCGAACAACTACGTATTTGTATTGCTCACGAGTCTAAAGGTAGGCGGCGCATCCGGGGGCGTCACAATGCTTTCATTCTTATCTAAATGTATCGCGGATGTTTACGGGCGACAGTATCCACTTAACACCAGGTGAAATGTCTGCTTGTCTGCCGCTGTTGTTCAATGAAATATATAGATTAAATTATTCATTGGATACGTTTCCCGCAATTGAGCAATTCTTCATAGAGTCCACTAATGCCCGACTTTTAATTTCCACAAATACTTTCAAATGTTTAAGAGTTAAAAATAAATCGGTAGCGGTGGCCGTGTTGTGAACTAAGTACGTGAAGCCACCTCGATGTACCGACAAGATATTGATGAGAGAATGTTGCCGTAGCAAAACTTTTTGATACAATAGTTGTCATTGCCAATTATTGGATTTCAGTTGTTATTTCTAAAAGAACAATAAAAACATATTTAAAGAGTAATATTAATGAATATTGCAAGACATTGATTAATAACAATAACCGAGTAATATTTTTGGTGGAATGTCGTTTTAAAAAATATTAATTATTATAAATATATGAAATTGTAAATATTATACCCATTGATAACATTTAATGTAATTTCTCATGTGGTCTGAAATGAGGCTGGAATCGATTAACTTGTGAATGACGTGAGTTACTTCACTTTTATCTCAAATTTAAGCACCAAAATAGTTACTACACTCACACTTGAAATCCAATTCACACTGACAAATTTATGCATGCATATAATATGATATATTCAACAAGAGAACCGTCTTAGGAGAATTCATATTAATTTATGTCAGTTGAAATCGTAGTTTGGTCGGTACCTTGATGTCTTATATATCTGGTTTCAACATTCGCTTTGGAAAACCATTTTTAATAATGAAATATGTTCATTGTGAACTAAATCTTTTTGAGTCTGTCCCATATTCAGTTGGTATTTTATCTATTTATTATGTAACTCTTCGTTGTAATTTGAGTAATTAAATGAAATTTTAAAGTCGGTGTAATTTCAAATGTCTTGTCAAAGAAAAGCTAATGTATATATTTCCATGTACCTACATGGAAATATGTACGTGTAAGTAATAATTTGCACGTGTTTGACGTTACTTTAAAACTACCAGTACCTACTTATCGTTCACTAATTGTACTTAATCCATTGATTGAAATAATCTAACAGTTATTTTAAATTAATTAAAATTTCAAGTAAATCTATATATATAAAAATGAATGTTTCTTTGTTTGTCCCGTATGCGTTGCCTATACCATTCATCCGATTACAATGAAACTTTGGTGAGTTGTTGTGCACACGCCCACGAAAATTTCTATATTATCGCATTAAATTGAAGACCACGCAAACAAAGTCGCGGGCAACAATTATACTATTAAATAAAAACATTTGTAATGCACATATTATACTTTTATGGCGATGCAGTTTGTTTTAATTCGTACCTTTTCTATTTTAAGTTATGACGCTCTTGATAATTTATCATAATGAAACTAGACCACAGAGACAGCGACTTTAACTTCTAGCCCGTCGATTTTAAAGTTTGCTTTTAGTGCAAAGACGAAATTACATTCAGGCTTTTAAAGAGTTTTACACAAAACCAATTTCCTGAAGATGACATTGTATAACTAAGAACTCTAAGTCAATTTGAAATGTCTCTGGATAACCGAATATGTAAGAAATGTTTCGTATTATTTGTATTTGATTAATAAATGATGATATAATAACGTTTGGCGAAGCAGTAACATTGTTTATTGGTATTTAACATTTATTTATTTAGTGGTCCTACAAAAATAGTGTGAAATATTTCAATATGTCAATCAGTACACTAAAACTCGTACACTATAGTACAGTAAGTAATACTCAGTACACTATACTCGTTACTCAGTACACTATACTCGTATCTAACTAAAAATTACCACGTATTTCATGATCTTTCATTAAATTAAAAATAGATGTAATTGGTGATTAATTGCCTCGTATTCGTATATGCAGTTGCGCAGGTAGTTAATATCTACCTATTTTTTTGTACGCGTACTTAAGCCCGGGATACACGAGGCTAGTTTTTCAAGCCAGGATAGCAAGCTAGGTATTTCCAGCATCTATCCTGGCTTGGCACAGGCTAGAATGGTATACACCATGCTAGTAATACTACATAGCAATATGTCTATCGTTGCCGTTTACTACGCGAGACCTACGTACCTATACGTGTCGAATTTGTGAAGTTAAAAAATTAGTTTAAAAAAAATAGTGAAAATGAACAGCATTCGCAGAAGAAATAATGTAAAGAGACTGAAACAGTTGCTTCGGAATTTATGTGAAATTGCGTTAGACGATTTAGAAGTGTTGCTAGAAAAACGTATCTGGACTAGACCGTGGATTTTAAGAAGGAACGAATGTGGAGCATCTTCATCGCTTTTAGAAGAGCTTCGCTGTGAAGATATAGGCGAGTACAAGAGTATTCTGAGAATGACGCCAGATATTTTGGATGACTTGTTGAGTCGTGTGGCTCCAAAAATACAACGAATGCATACCATAATGAGAGAGGCAATACCAGCAAGAGTGAAGTTGGAGATCACTTTAGATTTTCTTTCGTCTGGCATCAGTTACAGGAAGCTCAGTCACTTTTACCGTGTTTCAAGATCTTCAGTATCTAAATTAGTATCTGAAGTATGTGTCGAAATCTACAAGGCATTAAAAGAGAACATTAAGGTATGTATATACTTATAAATTTTATTAAGTTTTTATTATCATTTACTGTTTACATTATTATATTTATTTTTATTACTATATATAGTTGTTGATACTTATCAATATTACGTACTGCTGGCGCCTTCTATTTATGGTTAGGGTAGAGTAAAATTTAATGCAATATAGTTAGTCTGTGGTAACAACTCAAACGATATTTTATTAATAGTTTATGAAAATTATACATTGTTAAATGATATCAGTATGCTGTCTGAAAGATTGTCGGAATCACCGTAATGTATCTCATTAGATTGATTTTGTTAGTTAGAATTATCTTGATATTCAGTTGTTGACAAAATTGAACCCTCTGATATTTGTGGTGTTGGTGCAGAGTTTCCTGTTCATCTGTCATGTTCATGCCTGTCATGTTCGAGTCCGAAGAGTTGTGAGAAGGCGTCTGGAATGAAAAAGTTGTGTTCCCATAGTTTAAATTGAGCAATCGGCAACGAGATAATGTAGTATTGATTTGATTACGAGCCATAATAGCCTGTGTAGTAGATAATTTATTGAGTTGACTTGCTACGAATTTTCCAAATATGTCATGTTCATTTTCGTCTGGCATATTCGTCTATATTGTGGTATATTTTTTAAATCTTCTTTGATCGTATATTTCGACCTTATTTCGTTAACTAATGACGTCACTTGCGCAATTCTTTTTCTTTTCGGATTTGGTACAGATGTAGACGTGGATGGCCTTTTATAAGAAGATGAAAATGTAGATGGATGTGCAACGAAATTTGAAATACTTTCCCTTTTATCAATATTGTCTTCATTACTATCAATATTGTCAATATTGTCTTCATTGTTGTCAATATTATCTTCACTATTATTAATATTGACTTCGCTGTTTTCCGGAACTTCATCAATTGTGTCTAATTCTTGACTGTCCTACAATGTAAAATAATAATATATAAAATAAATAATAAATTATTAAATTGTTTGACACAATATTGATATTATAATACATTTTTTTTACGGTCAATGTCTCTACGTCCAAATTTACCTATTTGATAATATACATTATTTTTATTTTAATTGTATTAATTGTAATATTTACAGCTCCCAACTAATACCGAAGAATGGGCGGAAATAGAAGATGGATTTAAAAACGGATGGAACTGTCCACTATGTTATGGCGCCATTGATGGAAAACACATACAAAATGTAGCTCCTGACAACAGTGGTAGTATATATTTCAATTACAAAAAAGTATTCAGTATTGTTCTTATGGCAATAGTAGATGACGATTATTGCTTCCGATATATTGATGTAGGTGCCAGTGGAATGGCATCATATGGAAGTGTATTTAGAAATTGCTCCATTTATAATAAACTAGAGAATAATCTTTTACCAAATGGTGGAGTGATTGTTGCTGATGCCGCATTTCCGTTAAAACCATATATCATGAAACCTTACCCAGGTGACAATTTAACATTGGTACAAAAACTATCGTCTATCCAGAGCCAGACGCATAGTAGAAAATGCTTTCGGAATATTAGTTAGCCGTTTTCGTATATTTCAAAAACCTATTGCAACTGATGTGGATATAGTGGATAAAATTGTATTAGCAGCATGTGCTTTGCATAATTGGTTAAGAAAAGAAAAACGTAATACTTATATAATGAACTGTGATGTCGACCGGGAAGATAATGAAGCAAGAAATATTATTCTTGGTTCTTGGAGAACACAAAATACGGGCTTAGAAAATTTATGTTGACAAGGAAGTAACCATCCTTCAATTTCAGCAGTCCAGAAATGGGAAACCATTAAAAACTATTTTAACAACGAGGGTGCGGTGCCTTGACAAGAAAAAATTATTCATTAAAATGTATTATTAATATAATAAATAAGTATATTAGAGTAGTATAATAATTAGATTTATGTAGCACCTAATAATGATTATTATATTCTAAATAATTGAATTTATTAAATAAATCAATGCATTTACAAAATAAATTTAACTTACCGTTGTTTTTCTTTTCATTGGAACATTTTTAATAAAACCGTGCATTTCCTCGAACCAGCTCATTTTAGGCTTATACTCCTCGTTAGCACCTGCTCCGGACCTGGTTGATTATTCAATTTTTGACAACGTTTGACAATATGTTGCTCTTAAATTTTTAATTTCATTATTAGTCATTATTATGCCGATTGTATTCAACTCAGCACACATTTTTTGAAGTGATGAATCACGCATAGACTTGTTTTTATAAGATGGAATACTTGCATTCCATAGGCATTCTTCATCGCGATACAATTGCACAAATTTTAAATTAACATCATTACTTAATTTCGGCATTTTGAACGTACATAACCCGTAACAATAACAATACCTACCGATTCACACACCTCGTGGCGTAAATGAAAAAAAAACGTCAACACTGTGCACTAGCCGATCATCAGCTTTTATTCGCCAAAAAAATACAATGCAATCCTATTAAACTAGCCTGGCTTGATGTGCTAGCTTACTAGCATTTTCACTAGCTTGCTAGCTTAAAAACAAAGCTAGCTCTTCTGTTTACACGAAGCTATAATTACTAGCTTTCTAGCTTACTAGCATTAGCTTACTATCCTGGCTTGAAAAACTAGCCTCGTGTATCCCGGGCTTAAGACTTGAGCAAGCCAGTGCGGATAGTGTTATGTATGTATGGGTAAATTAAACACAAATTATTTCATCAATCATTAAGTGAGGTCCAAAATTTTTAGATGTCTATAAAAAACAAATTATACGTCATTGTAATTGTTATTTATCCTGCTAATTCGCGTATAATTTTTAGAGTTCAACCCTCGCTTGTTTTGATTCCTCGACTCTTAAAACAACAGGAAGTCGCAAAATATTTAATAATTTAGCAATTAAACAACTTTTAACGGTTTAAATCGCGTATATTTGACATTATTTATATCCCGACGTTTCGAACACTTTGCAGTGGACGTGGTCACGGGGTGACTAATTGATTTTATTTGTCACTTGAGTTATTAAGAAATTATTACTACCGTCTGAAATTTTTATGAACTACCGTCTGAAATTTTTTAATCATAACATTCCCTATGCACGCAGTATTCGCTCACGGTGTCCAGAGGTCTTGCAGTATGGCGTTGGCCTTGTGATTTAATTAATTTAATGACTGGATCCCAAGCCGGTGGTACTTGCCAACCATTTTCTCTATTGAAATTTGGGTGTTTCTTGATTTCAATAGCCTCGCGTAACATTCTTGGCATGTACCGGGTCTCTCTAGCGAGGATTTGTGGATTATCAAATCGAATGTAATGGTTGGGTTTGTCCAGAACATGTTCACAAACTGCAGACTTGGTCGAGCGTCTGTTCTTCATGTCAGCTATGTGTTCTTTTATCCGGATACCGATGCTCCTCTTTGTTTGCCCAATGTATGATAATCCGCATTCACAATCAAGCTTGTAAACGCCTGCATCTTGTAGGGGGATATTGCTCTTGACAGGTCTTAAAAATTGGCTAATCTTCTTGTGCGGCTTGAAGTAAGTTTTAATTGAAGCTCGTCTTAAGATATTGCCAATTTTGTCAGTGATGCCCTTGATGTATGGTAAGATGGCAGGTTGTCGCTCAACTGTAGGAGGCTTGGGGCGGCTTCTGTGACGCATTCGTGGGAGTTTGTGATTGTTGCTTCGCAGTACTTGTTTCACATGCAGAAGCTCTTCCTCGAGGTGGTCAGTGTCACAGATGCCGTGTGCTCTCTGTAACAAAGATTTGCCTACGGTAGCCAACTGACATGGATGGTGATGGGAGTTACCATTGAGATATTTATCTGTATGGGTGGGTTTCCTATACACAGTATGACCAAGAGAGTTGTCAGGATTTCTGATGACTAGAATGTCAAGGAAAGCTAAGGATTTATTGACCTCAGACTCCATAGTAAATTGGATTTTATCATATAAAGAGTTTAAATGATTTAGGAATGCAGAAACATTATTTTTGGGGAGGACGGCAAAAGTATCGTCTACGTACCGTTTGTAGATCTTCGGCATAGCCACAGCTCCGGTGAGAGCCTTCTCCTCGAAGTCTTCCATGAAAATATCGGCGACAACAGGGGAGACTGGAGAGCCCATTGCTACACCATCGATCTGTATGTAGAATTTATTATCCCAGAATAGGTAGCCAGATGTTAGGCAGTGTTCTAGTAGTTCTGCATATTCTATGGGTAGGTCGTGCTCAGTTAGTTTTTTCTTGACAATTTCAATGCAATCATGTACAGGTAAGCATGTAAATAATGATTGTACATCAAAGCTGACCATTATTTCATCATCAGTCAATTGTAGATGTTTGATTTGGCTG
Organism: Sesia apiformis; assembly: GCA_914767545.1. NCBI lineage: Eukaryota > Metazoa > Arthropoda > Insecta > Lepidoptera > Sesiidae > Sesia > Sesia apiformis. Next base: position 5,329,581 of record OU611964.1, read on the forward strand.
ACAAATTGGTAAGAATCCTTGACATGCGCACTAGTTTGACCGCGAAGTGGAGACAGTATTTTAGCAAGATGTTGAGCTAGTTTGTATGTCGGCGAGTCAATTTGGCTTACAATTGGGCGCAAAGGGACGTCATTTTTGTGTATTTTCGGTAATCCATACAGTTTTGGTGGTACAGTTAAAGAAGGAAGATTTGGAGGCGTTACGCCAAGATATCTCTGCTGTCTTGCGTCGAAGTAAAGTGCCCACACCGAATCTACCTCGTGAACAATATCTTGCACTCACCAACCTACGCAAAAATCCAGACATAACCATACTTCGAGCAGATAAAGGTAATTCCACCGTGATCATGGATACGTCAGATTATAACCTAAAAATACAAGAACTTTTGTCGGACGAAAGCACCTACAAACCAGTAAAAAGCGATCCCACGACCAAAATTGTAACTAAAACTAAAGAAATAATTAGTAAGCACTCCGACACACTTGGTTTAGACGTCACGGCACTGGTACCTTCGTGTGTGAAACCACCAAAACTGTATGGATTACCGAAAATACACAAAAATGACGTCCCTTTGCGCCCAATTGTAAGCCAAATTGACTCGCCGACATACAAACTAGCTCAACATCTTGCTAAAATACTGTCTCCACTTCGCGGTCAAACTAGTGCGCATGTCAAGGATTCTTACCAATTTGTCAGCCAAATCAAACATCTACAATTGACTGATGATGAAATAATGGTCAGCTTTGATGTACAATCATTATTTACATGCTTACCTGTACATGATTGCATTGAAATTGTCAAGAAAAAACTAACTGAGCACGACCTACCCATAGAATATGCAGAACTACTAGAACACTGCCTAACATCTGGCTACCTATTCTGGGATAATAAATTCTACATACAGATCGATGGTGTAGCAATGGGCTCTCCAGTCTCCCCTGTTGTCGCCGATATTTTCATGGAAGACTTCGAGGAGAAGGCTCTCACCGGAGCTGTGGCTATGCCGAAGATCTACAAACGGTACGTAGACGATACTTTTGCCGTCCTCCCCAAAAATAATGTTTCTGCATTCCTAAATCATTTAAACTCTTTATATGATAAAATCCAATTTACTATGGAGTCTGAGGTCAATAAATCCTTAGCTTTCCTTGACATTCTAGTCATCAGAAATCCTGACAACTCTCTTGGTCATACTGTGTATAGGAAACCCACCCATACAGATAAATATCTCAATGGTAACTCCCATCACCATCCATGTCAGTTGGCTACCGTAGGCAAATCTTTGTTACAGAGAGCACACGGCATCTGTGACACTGACCACCTCGAGGAAGAGCTTCTGCATGTGAAACAAGTACTGCGAAGCAACAATCACAAACTCCCACGAATGCGTCACAGAAGCCGCCCCAAGCCTCCTACAGTTGAGCGACAACCTGCCATCTTACCATACATCAAGGGCATCACTGACAAAATTGGCAATATCTTAAGACGAGCTTCAATTAAAACTTACTTCAAGCCGCACAAGAAGATTAGCCAATTTTTAAGACCTGTCAAGAGCAATATCCCCCTACAAGATGCAGGCGTTTACAAGCTTGATTGTGAATGCGGATTATCATACATTGGGCAAACAAAGAGGAGCATCGGTATCCGGATAAAAGAACACATAGCTGACATGAAGAACAGACGCTCGACCAAGTCTGCAGTTTGTGAACATGTTCTGGACAAACCCAACCATTACATTCGATTTGATAATCCACAAATCCTCGCTAGAGAGACCCGGTACATGCCAAGAATGTTACGCGAGGCTATTGAAATCAAGAAACACCCAAATTTCAATAGAGAAAATGGTTGGCAAGTACCACCGGCTTGGGATCCAGTCATTAAATTAATTAAATCACAAGGCCAACGCCATACTGCAAGACCTCTGGACACCGTGAGCGAATACTGCGTGCATAGGGAATGTTATGATTAAAAAATTTCAGACGGTAGTTCATAAAAATTTCAGACGGTAGTAATAATTTCTTAATAACTCAAGTGACAAATAAAATCAATTAGTCACCCCGTGACCACGTCCACTGCAAAGTGTTCGAAACGTCGGGATATAAATAATGTCAAATATACGCGTTTTAAACCGTTAAAAGTTGTTTAATTGCTATGTATAGTAATCGCGAAAACCTAAGAAAATATTATTTAATAATTTGTTTATACAAGATAACAAAATCATTCCCTATAGATTAAAAACCTTCGACCTTTTCTCGTCAAGTGGTAGATAATCACATAATATGTATAATACGTATGTTATGTTCGGTAACAGGGAACATAGTTCCATGTAGTTACCTATGCTCCATCTAAGTACATAACATACGAGTATACTCCATTCCACAATAGATCATTTCTATTAGCGTAAGGCGGCCCCTAGACCTACAATAAAATGTCATTGTACAATTTTATTGAATTGCACCTTGCATACAAACAAGTTTCAATACACTAAACAATCACAAACATTACGTAATCCATAAAATTACACAATATTATTAATCGTCTAAAAGGGCCTCTATAGGTCTTTTTATCGTTAATCTTTCAATTTTTTTAATAAAATTGAATAAACATCTGTACCTATCACTGAAAAGATATCGCTGAAACTTAAAACATTTTTCTTCGCAAACGCCAACGTTTTGTTTACAAAAATAAAAAAATAATCTTTTCAAAGAATAAACAAAATATGAATAACATTGACTCATTCCGGGCTCATATTTCAATACGAGTACGTAATAATTACCACGTTTTCCTACTTGTTATAGTTGAAAAATAGTCCCCTGACACAGCCGGCTTGTTGGTTTAATAGAATATGGAATAATAATAGCTACCTGATAATAATAAAATATATATTAATAGCCGTATAATTTATAAATGGCATATGTACCTATAAATCGATATGAGAATACACTCTAATATTGATGTAGCTGTCCCATCTATTCGTGATATTCAGCTGCAATAATCTGCAACGTGCCGAGATTCCTAACTTTCCTAATTTCATTTTATTATATTTGTTTCAAGGATCTTCAAGGATATTTATTAATATATATCATTAAGAAATCGTTAACCTAACATTGTCAAGTAATCCAACGCCAAGAAATACTTTACAATGGTTAAGGATAATTTTGCTTTATCTAACGGCAGTAGTTGAAAGTAGTAGATATTAAAACGTGCTTGGGTAGCGCCCGTTCGCCAAGCAATTAACATAAACACCCAAAAAACATTCATCAAGTTTAGACACAAAAAGAAAGCGAGACGCAGACAGATTTATGTGTGGAATGAACGTAGCTAGGTCAAGAAACCCTGAGTGAGGACCCGGCTCGCAATCCAATCTAATCCTCCTTTAATATGAATATCTGCATGATCATTAGTACCCATTTGTGCCATAATAATATGGGCTTTGTAATTGAAATAGGCCATTCGTTGAACAATCAGCTAATTGCGCGCAAAGTTGAACATGGAAGCGGGTTTATGTTTGGATGTGATTTGGGAAAATGGTCCGATTGAAGTTTTGCGGGCCCCTTATGGGGGTAGGAATAGAAGACCATCAAACGTAGGTAAGAATTAAGATTATTAAACCTTATTGTGTCAATATAAAGTCGGAAACGGAACGAATACTACGTTGTTTGTGTGCTATAGAGACCCGGCGCATTACTTATGAGACAAGCCGAATCCTTTTTATATGTTCGCAGCTATATCTTCAAACGAGATCAAAATAAGATGACAAAAATGATGATTTGTGACTCTTAGTCTTATCCATATCAATATTCAACTCTCACAATACGTGTTATTATTATCAATGTAAGTATTATTTTATTTATTGTCATTTATTCAGGGAGCTTTTAGCTATAGTAGGTACATCTTATTTAAAATATAACATATTTAGATACACAAAAAATTAAAACCTATACGAATAGCTTTTCAATTTTTTTGTGTATACAACCTTTTTACAACAATGGTTTCTACAGTGGTTTCTCCAACCGTACCTCCTGTCACAGAAGTGCAGTCCATCCGCATTTCCTCGATACGGAGGTGTCGCGTAAGAACTGTTCGGTCCAAAATTCATTTTATATCGCGAACTCGTAGGCTGTGGAACGAACTGCCTCAAGAGGTCTTTTCACTAAGCTACGATATGGGGTTCTTCAAGAAAGCTGTGAATAGGATTTTGCAAGGTCGGCGGCGCGCCCGCATACCCCCTGGTGTTGCAGGTGTCCATGGGCGGCAGTAACACTTACCATCACGTGGGACTGCTTGCTCGTCCGCCCACTTGTCTATAAAAAGCTACCACAAATAGTAACTAAATTATTATATACACGGTTAGAGTGGTTATATTTAAGAATAAAACTTCCGAGTTTAAAATTCTGAAGCATTGGTCGCTAATACATAATTGTTATTAAGTAGATATTGAACTGCCTACTACAAAAGTATAAATCAATGCGTTCGTCATCAACTCATCACATATGAGATGAAACGCAGTACCCACTACTTCGATTATAATACTGTTTTTCCGATAATTAGTGTTGACACACGGAATGTGGAATAATCTTGATACAATTACGGTCATTGATTTATAACACATAAAGCATACTTTAAAGGTATAGAAATACAAATATTTACAACGTTATAGAAGTAAATTTGTTATTCGTTCGAATATAAGTTAATTCGAATTCGAGTATTTGCACTAGTTTTTGAATTCACACAGAAATGAACAGAACTACTCGCTTATATTCTCGTTTCAATCATGAACTTTGGTGTTTTTATTTGTTGTCATATTTTATAAACCTCCAAGAAAGCATTTACTGGACGAAGAAATACGAACAATGTTTCAAACATCGATTTAAATCGAACAAGATTGATGTTAGACAATGTGGCTTTTGATAGTGTTTCGACAAAAGCGATATTATAATTATTGCCCGTATTAGAACTTATTCGTGAACAGACTGTAGTCACAGTTTGGAATATAGAAATAACGAAGTAAGTAACAATAAAAAAGGAACCCCGAGTAACGATGAAAACTAAACAAAAGAAAACTAAAACTTAACGGTTTTGTTTCTCACCAGCAACTTCGCTCCTTTTCAATTTTACAACTCCGTTTATCGGATTCCTCAAGCGTTTTTGTGGCTTCAGAATACAAACTCCAATCAATATGGGAATTGCTCAAGTTTATTCAAGCTTCTTTTACTTTTACACAAATATGAAAATAAAGTAAACTAAACCTGCTGTAAATGATCACTAAAACACAATATTATGTAGACATTGAACAGGTTACAAATTCGCTTTTCTTCAAAAATGACGTTTTTAAACAAAGGGACCTTATAGTCGCAGTGAACTTATATACTTTAATTAATATTTTCTAATTTTCAATTTCGTTGCTTCAAGATTCCACTAAAATAGAAACTATATGCTCTAATATCTAATGTTTAAGATAAAGTAATATAAAGTTATGTTCTAATTATTAATTACTAATTTATCTTTCACAAAAGAATTTTCACATGTCTTCTAGAATCATTTGCATTGATTTATGGATTTTACTACAATAAATGTTCAAGAATATAACGATAAAAATAATACAATAACTTTAATTTAAAAATAAAATAAAAATAAATTTAATTTTAGATTTTTTATAATAATATTTAAGGTTTGTATATTATATTATACAGATTGGGTCTTGTGGAAAGGTACCTAGTATGCTAGCAGCATTACCCCGTTGAATAGCTATGCTTATACGTGAGGTAATCGCCAACCTTGCGGTTACTAGTGCTGTTGACCAAGCGCTTCTCTGTTTGTCTTTAACAGATTCTGCGCAATAAGACCCCACAGGCCTTCCAAATTCAAATACAGGAATACCTCAAAAACTATAGAATTTATAATAGGACATTATAACAATATAAATGCGAGTATACTCTAGCAAATGGCAAATCTTGATAAAAAGACAACCTATTTTTGAATAACTGAAGTACATTAGTTTAAATTACTAAGAAGGTAATTACCAAGTCGATGCTGCTGTTTCTTTATTGTCACTAGAGAACCTAAACTTAACCCGCCTTTAAATTTGCTGCCATAGATTTGCTACTCGTTCAGTATTCTGTTGCTCATTTAACTATTTCTCATTGCAAACTGGCTATACAATTGACCCATGGAAGAAATAAATCATTTTATCAGAAACCCAGAGGATTACTCTCTTATCTTTGCGAATGACATGCGAGATAGTCTGTTAAACAATCAAGGAAATAAAATATTCCCAGTGCGGGAAATCCGGTTACAAAAATGATTATGTGATGAAATCATTCTTGTGATCAGATTGTATCTTCCCACGTCATCATTATTCCACGTGTCCAAAACACTACCAAGCATAACAAATATAACTGTCCACCCCTTCTCGCTATACATGAAATAGAGGTCCAGACCCCACTTCACAAGTTCAACGATAAAACTAATCTTTATCTGAAAGGATTATAAACAATGTGAACCGGCGCGCGGCCGTGCGGGAATGTGACAGCCGGTCTGAAAGTAGCCGGAATCACCGGTCGAGAACGGATGCAATTTCCGGCCCTAGAAGCCTTCTTCCGGCCACGGCACCAGTAACCACGTGGAATTGTGGCTTTATTCTTTTTGCATGGAGATGTATATGAAAGATAAAAGAACTTTTGTGTGTTTTAGATTGCGTCTTTGCTAATTTACAGGCAAAGAGTAATGAGAGATTAGAAATTAATATCATGTTGATAATTTAATTGGGGTAAGACTGTGTAACTACCTTCAAATTAAAAATAACAATATAAACGGCAATTATGTCTTTTTGTTTCAAATAAATCAAAGGAAACCTGTAATTAACCCGTACGTGACCTCTAAATTAGCAAAAAAGTAAAAAGAATAATAAAGTCGGTAATGAGAGTGTAACATATTTATAACAAGGTGTCAGAGCCTTGACATGATTCCGAGTCTTGTTTTCGTACTCACCGAGAATATTAATGATGAGATGGGCCCTAATCTAAACAAAACCCGCCGCCTCAATCTTAACGGAATTCTCTCTGCTATTTATAAGTATCTATCGACCTTTAAATTGCTAAATTCTTTAGACAGAAAAGGTCTTCGACGACAGCGGCGAGGGAAAACTCATTTGTCACTCCCAGAGTTACTCTGACCAAAATACTGACCAAAATACTGACGAACGACTCAAGGTTGGATCGCATTCTATAAAATGGCCGTAACGGCCCGGCGGATGATTAAGACTCGAGTCAAAGTTATCCCGAGAGACGGTGGTACTTACTGGTGGTGTCGCTGAGCTGAGGAACACACCGGGTGAGTCACTCACACTAGAGGTTAAAACACAAAATTCACTATCAGTGGGTCAACGGTTATAAGTGGCAGCCAGAGTGCAGAGGCGTTACTGGCGTGTAAAATTAGCGCGGCGATTGGCGTTGGGCGGTGAAACGTCGTCGCTGTACGAGCGGCGGGCGGCGACTAGGCCGTCTGGCCGGCGCCCGCCTAGCCGCCGCCGCCCGCCCCGCGCCTTATCACACGAATAAAATTTATTTAATGGATAATCGGACCGACGATGGGAATCCTATTGAAATTTTCCCTTTTTACGAGCTCGGTATTAATGACTTAAGCTGTTATTGGCATATTTTACGCACGCGGTGTCACAATTTATTGATTGACGTGTATTTATGGGAAAATTTTCTTTGACGGATTGGAGGCATAGGTGAAAGAACGTTATTCAACTGTTCTTCAGCAATAATATAAGTAGTATACCTAGTTAAATGGTATTACAGATTTTACAGTATTACGTACGTATGCCAGAGTCCATTGCCACCCCATCCTAAATCTCTCGCAACCCTTTCTCCAAATCCATTCCTAATATCCAACAGTAGGCAGTGTATCCATGGGGCGTGCCAATGTTTGTCATTCTGGATTGATGTTGGCATGTATCGCGAATGTCTACGGGCGATAGTATACTATTACTAGCAGGTGGGCAATATGCTCAGCTGCAGCAGTATTCCCATAAAAAGATGATTGTATATTTGGAAGAAGGTCTGTCTTGCAACCACATAATTTTCCGCTATTTTCATTCAGCAACTACACTTCACCAAATACTCCTGACTTGAGGGCCTCCCACAGTAACATTGCAATTAGGGTCATTAGCGACATGGACATTGTGCGATTATGATTGCTGTACATAATGCACTTTTCACAAGTACCTAATAAGTGACACAAAAATCTATATTTCTGGGTGAATGACACTTTAAAATTACAGTAAAAGCCCAGCTCTGATATATGCGCCACTCTCCAGAGTTATGTCGATAATTATATATAATTTATTAACCAAACTAACTAGTTTGGTTTAATAAGCCGACATATTTTTTCAATTTCCTTATTTTACCTATTTTTGGTATAAATAACATAGTATTGTCACTGTCAGTCGACTTATATATCAAACAATAACTTAGTACCTAATTCCCTTGTAGTTTATGATGGGTAGCCTTTATCGATCGATTATTGATCTTGGTCTTATTATCGTTGCCTTATATCGATCTTAAATTATCATTGTTTTCGATCTCGTCACAAGTCTTCTATGGGGCCGATTTAAAGCCCAAAACTTCCAGTGTGATAAAAAATATATCTAAAAGACACGGTACGTTCGTTAGTACTATTAGTTCGTTAGTAAAGTCGTCGCCACCACTGAAGTCCGATAGACGCGGCAAATCGCGTAATGAAATGTTGCCAGCAAGACGGGCAATAATTTACCCCTTCTAAAAGGCAACCTATTCTAATAAATTAATTAATAAATCAATGCATATGATAAAATTAAAGCAACCAATAAATTGTTAATTCATTCACATTGTAAAACTAGTTTCACGTTTCACTTTGTTAATTTAGGATAACAAGCAAAGATAGATAATAGGGTTTTTAATAGGCATAAAAATAAAATAATTATCATATTGCACTAATTTAATTTTTATTAGATACAGGCCATCTTGGTGAAGCTACAGCTGTCAAATTTGATAGGAATACTTATTTAGTCTTGACATTTAACCATGGAACGCTACACGATTCAACAACGCGTTGAAATTGTTAAAATTTATTATCAAAATCAGTGCTCTGTTCGCCTAACGTTCCGTGCGCTGCGTCCAATTTATGGTCTTCGTGGCCGATTGAGATTGTGACCTGAAAATCAACAATGCATTCTGCACAAATCCATTTTCTGATCCAGCATGTGCAATAATGAACCGTTTTCCAGCTGATTCCGAGACCAATAGTCCATTTTCGTCTGCGCTTAGCCAACAACTCTTCCCATGATAAGTAGGATTAATGTAGGTTTCATCTAAATACACCACAGGTCTCCTGTCAATTAATCTATTTCTCTTTATTGTTTCAATATATCTGGCACGCCAAGCAGTAATATCATAACGTTCCATCAAAACTTTGCGTTTAGACTGACAGAGTTTGAATCGGAAGCCTAACTTTTTTAATATTCTTCGTAGCGTTGTATTACTGTCTTGAAAATTGATATCTTGTTTTAGTTCCAAACGCAGTTTGTTTACCGTTGGTATTTCTTTCTTCACCACATAGAAAAAGTGGATTTTTTGACGTATAGCACATAAATCGAAATCATCTAAATCAATCCTTTTTGGTTGCGGACGGCTTTTTCCAGGGGTGCCAATTTTCTTTGACGTGCTTGCCGCTACTTTTCCTTCTTTAGTAATTCGTGAAACCGTTTTCACGGAAACACCTGAAATAAACAAATATATTATTTTCTGTTAATTAAACCATTATGATATTTCTATGTTCAATCATAATATTGCATAAAATACAATGAACTATATCGTCCATTAGACAAAGTTAGGCCTTTTTTGAGTAATAGTTTTTATCCGACTAATAATATTTTATCCATTTATTAGGCAAACACTTAAACTCTGGCATCCCTAAAATTTACCTGTCATGGCAGCGACTCGCATTTGTACATTATTTAATGGGATCAATACTCCTTTATTCTTCTGCTCCAATTCACAAAATTCCTCCACTTTAAGGATCATTTCCCGGGCTGCACTTTTTACAACTTTACGCGACATGATCAATTTAATTTCAATGTAATTTCAAGAAAATCCACGAACGATACTCTCCACGCACACTCCTGACAAACTACAAGATGGCGGAGTTGTCAAATTTAGTTCCAATTTTTGTCGCAAGACTTCAGTGGTGGCGAAAGCGAAAATTTAGGGAGTATTGTAATTGAAGTGACAGTGATAGACTTTCACGTTATGTTACATTAGTTTTGAAATGAATTTAGACAGTAATGAAGAAATGCAAAATATCTCTTAAGAGAAATCAATAGGCTATGAAGTAAACTAGTCAGCCTAGTGCATTGTTGTAGACTAAACAACCTTATAACGTTATAAGTTATAACTAGAAGGTCGTTTCGTTAAGAAAATTAAAGAGATGGCCAGCATCAACGAAAAACATTATTACTTCTTTCACTTCCCCCGACACGATACAAAAAACACAAAAATACTTGTATTTACGAAAGGCCTCAGCCACTTCACTATAACTAACTCTCTCAGTTAAATAATTTAACTCTTGCAATGGCGTGTAATTACAATGGTGTGTTAAAACCATCAAGTTTTCCATAAGTACACTCCTGCCTATGTTCTTGTTCTTAATTATCAAAAACACGAATCACACAGTACAAATGGCCACAATTATTCAGCGATGGTGTTAACTTATTCGTTTACAGGTGTGTTCACGCTACATCGGGCATAACACACGACGCTTCTCTTATTATATATACCGCAAGTATTAAAACTTTGCCACGTCGACATAAATACAAAGGGTTGTATATGTATGTGCGGGTAAAATTTCATTACTTGTAAGTGGTATTATTATATAATGAATGTACTGCTCGTACATTACACCTACCTACTTTACCTACCTTGACCTACTTTTACTTACTGTACCTACTTTTTGTATCCCATCTCTTTCCGTGGGTGTCGTAAAGGGCGACTAAGTCATAATAAAGTCGCTACCACAAGCTGCGAGGGACTACACCACCTCTTAAAGAGTGGATTCGCCAACCTGTTTGGCCAGCGCGGTGTTTAAAGGCCATATATCCTTTATGGTCAATGTCCTGCAGTGGATACTGAAAGAGCTGATTGCATTGCAAGCTTATGTAGCTAATAAACTTATAAAGCCCATATGTATTTACCAGCTCTCTAACCGTTTTTCTTGTCAAGTTTATGTTATGTTTATATGACAAAATAATCAAAATATTTTCTTTCTTTCATTCCTGTAACTAGACATCTGATTGTTCCACGTACACAATAAAACAGTTTCGCAGTACGACCGTAGTCAAAAGGTGTATAGCATGTAAAGTTGACTCTCACTTCCAGGTCATAACTAAAACGAAAAACTCTTTTCCTTTCCTACACTTTTATTTGCCATTTCATCCTTCAATATTATTCAATATTTTATTCCAAGAAACTGTCATCAGAAATTATTAAGATTCTTAAGACCTTAACCTAGAAGTTTGAATTGCGGCTGTGATCGCTTTCAAGGAAACTTCGATACGTATTACGTGTGTTCCACTAGCCGACTAATAATACAAGTATTGCCGCTGTTTTTTTCCTAAATTTTTCATATATCACACCATCAGCCTGTTTTTCTACTGCTGGATATAGGCCTCTCCCAAGAACCGCCACACGGTCTTCTGCTCATCTTGTCCAGCCATTACCGACGACTTCCTTTAAGTCCAGTTAGATAGAGGGCGTCCCATGATACGTTTTTAAATTTTTATATAACTAAAATATACCTACTAAATACAAAACCTAAAAATATTTTTACGAAAAACTACCAAGTAACATTTTAAGATTACAATTAATTCAACATTAATTAACATTAATTAATTAATTAACATTACAATTAATTCGAAATCACGAACAGAATCAATGGTTTCGAGTACTGGAAATTGATTGACTACGCCCTGTTAAATTGGCTTGGAATTATCTTTTTGTAATTTTTGCAGTCTAACTTTGGAATTGATTGTAGTTTGTGTAAGTACACGTAATACGCAACGTGGGCGCCCGCGATACAGGTTATCCTACTGCAGGGCCAAATAACAACTCCGTGTACCTAGTATATAAGGATTTTGGTAAATAAAGTAGGTATTTGTATTGTAGTTTTGGGGTCTATTAGTAACCATTATTTTTATCCGAAATTCAAAAGTAAAGTTAATTTCATCAGTTTCTTTGACAGAATCAAGACACAGCGTCGGCGACAATGCTTATCGACTAGTGGAAATGCGCATTTAGCCTGACAGACGCAATAATATTACAATAGCTGTTCCTCAGCTTTATTGAAATTCGAAATGAAATATGAGACTCTGGCTTGAGGGGACAAAAGGCTCGCTGTGAGCTCTTTGCACTAAACGAAGCGAACACTTTGATGTGTTTAGGATTCGTTGTAGGCGGAGTTCTTGATCTTGTTTGATTTCGAATTTGTAAGAAAAATCGAGCTCGAACACATACCTATATCGCGGAAATTGCTCAAAAATTTATGTTTGATGTGACTAGTTGCCGTAACCAGCCCATTTATCGTCCACTGCTGGACTTGGGCCTCACACACACACATATTGTCTTATACATGAAGAATGTATGACCTTAAAACGCCACGCTGGCCAAGCGGGTTGGCGAGTCCACTCTTTTAGAGGTGGTGTAGTTCCTCAGCGCTTGTGGTAGCGGCTTAGTTATGGTTTAGTCGCCTTTTACCACACCCACGGAATGAGATGGGGTGGTGCTAAAGGCAGCTCACACCACACGGCTATATGCGTATAGCAGTTTATGCGTGTAATATTTAGGTGCGGTGATAGCCCAGGGGTATCTATACTCGACTCACATTCGTGTGGTCGTGAGTTCACAAACCCTCTGCCCGTACCACTGAGTTTCTATTTATGTACGAATTTTTAAATATTGTCACTAGATAGGTGGTGAGAGAAAAGATCGCGAGGAAATCCCCATGCTCCAGAACTTGAGTATGTGATCCACCAATCCGTGGGCCCGCGTGGTGGATTACGGCTCGAAATCCCCCCAATGATTTACTAGGATAAGCCTGTGTCCTGCAGTGGGACGTTATGGGCTGATACATTGTGGTACTTAGGTGCAAATGTGCAACCTTTGGTATTTTGATAACAAGTCCCAGAGACCTTTGAAATAATGTCACTTATTTTAAACTTGGCTCTCTTCATTTGTTCTCTTTACATGCAGCAACCATAAATAAGCTGCCCAGTCTTGTGGTATAGTTGAGGATGTCCAACACTTGTTGGTGGAGTGTTCCCGGAGAACCTGAGAGGAAGGCTCTGATAAGGACTTTAAATTTGAACAGATGCGATGTAGCGATGTTGGATAAAGGTCTGTCCGAGCCAACATCGACAGCTGCAAACATTCGGTGCGAATTCGCGAGTTGCTATCAGAGTCATAGATAAGTTAAGAGTTAAATAGATATTTAAGAAAAATTGTAACCTTTAGGGTACGATGTCGCTGACATACACAAAAGTGTAAAAGCCCCTAAATACAATAAAGAGAGAGAGAGAAAAGCTACCTAGTCAGCGCTTAGCATATACCAAATAACATTTCCACTGGCAATGCAAATATCTCACATACTACTTTTGTAAAACCATTCACGAGACACTGCTCGAAGGTCTAAGGGTAAGTGCTAAGGCGACCTCAATAAGCATTGCGGCGTCCTTATCCTGTATTGGACAGTGACCTTCATCCACTCCCGGTCTCAGATTGTCTTTAAGTTAGACGGAGATCTCATGTCGGAAATTGGCACTGTTAACCTAGAATAAGGCAGGTCAGGAACATCGGCGAGAACTTGTAAGATTTCTAAACCTATAGGTAGAATACACTTTAAACGAACTTCAATCAATTTAGTAGTAACCTTTAAATGTAATTTGTTACATCCGAATGATACCACCAACTAATAATAATTACTGTGGGTACACTGCATCATATTTTATGAACTATTTTAGATATTGAGAAAAATTATAGCAACGCTCTTCCGCTCAGTACAACATTATCTTTTTTTTATATAATAGATGGCAGACGAGCGGGCGGGCCACGTGATAAGGTAAGTGGCCACCGCCGCCCATGGACACCTGCAACACTAGGCTTGCGAGTACGCGCCGACCTTGCGAAATCTTGTTCACAGCTCCCTTGAAGAGCATGTCCCATGTCGTAACGTAGAAATACTTCAGCTGGCAGAGGATGTCCAGAGACTATGTTCGGTTCCATATCATTGAGGAATACGTTATTATTGAGGAGAAATACATTATTATTCAAACATGTCGAACTAATGTCTCCGCACTTGCAGGAAATAAACACTTACAAAATGATCATTAAACTTGACATAGAACAAAAGTCAGTTATAATTCTTATAATAAAATAATCTTGCGTCGATTTACTGATTTTCTTCAGCTTTTCCAGCGTCGAGAAATTGTAACTTGAAACGACCTCGGAATCTTGATTCCCTTACAACTTGGTCGAAACTTTTAGATAAAATATTATATGAGTATTGACTGTTACTGACCTTTTCTATATTCCTCAAAATTCTAACTGACCATCACTACCTCACAAAAATACCTCTAATCAGTTATCATACCTGTAGTGCTAAGTATTATTAATTCATTACTGTAACCATATCAGTAAATATCCATACATACAAAAGCTTCATACAAACCCGCTGCGATAAGTATACACCACTACATAGCGCAGCTATGTGTGCGTGACCGCTCACCGACCGGTTCTCGTACCCGTACCCGGGGACAAACCGGTTCCATGAGAGGACAAACATCTATAGGGAGTGTCGGTACGCGCTATGCGTTTTTACTATTTTTTTTAGTTTATGATGTATTATTTTATTATTATTAAAAAATGTATCGAACAACACAAATGGAGAAAAATTTTAATTATACTTGAAAAGACCTGAACAAGCAATAAATTTGAGTAAAAGTTCTTTATTTAGTCTAATGACTTAATTACAATGAAAGCAATGTAGGTACGGTTTCCATATCTTTTAATTCCTCTGAAAAATTTTGCAACTAAAGTTCATTAATATTTTGATCTTAATAGGCGAATTTTTTAATGATTGATTATGATTTTTTTTAAAAAATAATACATGTTTGTACTTTTGAAATGTCATGCAAGTGTTTCTCGATAAATTATTTCAAGAAATTTTATATTAGACTAAGAATTTATCACACCATTAAAAAGAATAATAAACATTTGAAAAACAATAAAATTAATAAATAAACATTAATAATGATTGATTAATAAAACTCAGAATTCATAGAATTTATTTTTATCTTTGCGTGTAAGCAAAGTAGGTATAGTATAAATATTGGGCGCCTCAAGGAGCTGATGCTCTGTTCGAATATTTACTCATGTGTTACAATAACGAACTCAAAAAGTACAAATAAACTAATTACTTTTCCTCTTGTAAGATTTTCTTCTTTTTTCTTTCTTTTTCGGTTGTAATTATTTGAAAGGATAGATCTGTCGATCTATTGTACTCGTAGCTTCGACATATTATTTGTTCGAGACTTTCGTCCATGATTTCGGTAAAATTCCAGAAAAATACGTAGTAAGTATAAAATAAATGGTGTTTTCTGTAACTAAGCCGAATAAGGAAAAGCGAACTGAAAGGACCTGAAAGAAGAAGCCGGCAAATCATTAGGTAAGGAGACAAATTCACGGTATCATAATTTACGCCCATTCTTTTATCGTACGTGACTACGTGAGGTTCTTAAATTATTCTAATAAAGATTTTGTGTAATAACCACATGAAAGTTAGGTACTATACGTATCGCGCAGTTCAGCCCGATTAGGTACATTATTCAACTTAACTCCCTTATCGTCCCTACTGGCATTCCTGTAGATACAAAATCTCATTATTTTTATTATATCAGCGCCCTTTCTTAAGAATAGTCATTAAAAATAACACAGAAAAAATATTAGGTATAGTTATATTTACTAAGTAATTATACCTTAGTACTTAGGCGATAATACATGAAAAAAGGACTAGGTGATGCGCAACAGACAATTTTTGTTAGAAAAAAATCTTTATTATATTGATAAAAAAATATATAGCTAATAAAAACTTGACTGAAAGAATGTGTTCTAAAACATCAAACGGTTCTCGAAAAATGGGCTTTAATGGACACGCCACAGTTGCGTGTTACATAACGTGTCATCTAGTCGACCGTACTGGCCTACACTAGCGATAACACGTCACCTGAACGACTATACTACCCTTATTCCTTGCGTTATCGCCTAACATCTAACGCCAAGCCCATCGCGTTACTAAAATTAACGCGAGCATGGCTACAGCCTACGTTGTGTCTAACGTCAAACTTAGACGTTATTCATCATTATAGCTTTTGTCCCTAGCTCTCTCTGGTTGAAATATTTTTTTTTCCACACATCATTAATTCTATCTTTTTTCACAAAACACCACATAAGTTTAGTATATGTTCATAGCTATTACAAATGATAGTAGTAAAATACAACCATTCCAAATAAATACTTTATAGATACCTAACTACAGGGAAAACCAATAGCTTTCAAGCTTAACGCCAACGAACATTCAATTCATTCCTTTTGTTCATTCTATTAAACGCTCTCACAACTCATACTAGACATGATATATAACAGCTTTCTTCAACGTTCCCGGTACAAACACGAAATATACACAAAGTTGGTTGTATATCGAACACAGAGGTTAATACAATAACAAAATCTCATCCGTGGATTGTTGGCCAATAGCTCAACATGCTCACTCCGTACTGTCCTCAGATCATATGTAATTAATTGTATAACTGATACAATCATTCGTGAAATTTAAATCCTTAATTGACAGTATCAGGTATGTTATAGAATACTTTGTATGATTTTATGTACGACTGAGTGCTGTGGATTTTGTAAAAAATAAAAGAAACATAAACATGTTAACAGACAGAATGCCGTTATATACATAGATGGTATAGTCGTGTTTACAAGTACTCTGCTTGTGTTTATACTCTGTGTTCTGTATTCCGGGATGGTTATACCGGTATAGAGCATTAACTAATGGAGCATTTAAATGCAAAGACCTGCGGGACACGCCTACGGTCCGGAATTAACGAAACATTAGTTATGCTTACAGCTCCGTTTTGCTGCACCATTACCTTTCTTCTGCTCTAATTAAGTGGATAAGCAATTTATGCAAACGCTTTTATATTTAAATGGAAAACCTGGCTTAATAACACCAAGGCGTTGCGCTAAACTTTACAGGCGATTGGATATTTCTTCAAAAAGTGTTGTCATCGAAAGAAAGTCGGAGATTAATGTACAAAAATAGATATATGTATGTATTATTAATGGAATACTTTTTTGGTGGAAATAGTGGTAAGTAATAGTACATTACTGTCCAGGCCCGAAATAAAGCAATTGACGGCCGAGTAATATTGGAAGGATGAGGCGAAGCCGAGTCCTTTTTAAATAAACGAGGCCGTTAATTTCTATTTCGGCCGAGACTTGTATAGTATTTTTCTCTAATTTGCGAGGAAACAATAAACAAATTAATTCAAGAAACAGAAGTTTTCCGAGAAAGAATTCGATTTTTTTTCAGTTTTCCACTTGATGAAATCTTCATATGCCTGGTTAATTCATAATTCGGTGGTAACAGGTTTTCAGAAAGTATCTTTGCTTCTTCAGCTATGTCTGGTGGCGTTAAATCTAATCCACCTTTCAACGAACTAGTACTCATTGTTTATTAGACAACTTAAAATTGTGATAAACTTATGAGAACATAACATCCACAATACAGAGTAGGTATCTGATTTTCATTCCCGCCAATTCGACTTCGCGCGGTCTATGTTCTTTTTTTAAACTTTTGAAAATAAATGCACATTCAGCCTTTATAACAGGGGTGCTCAAACGACTTACCTTGACTAAAAAAATGCATATTGTGCGGAAAACTAATATCTATGCCACGATACACCCTACCTAGACGACAATCCTGCATCACACATACTTGCAGCCTCTCAGAGTCGATTGATCGTAGTCTAACAATATTGAGGTAGATCGCCAGCAGTTCAAGTTTGGGCACCCCTGCAGTTTATAATAATAAATATCGTGTACCTAAAAAAACCTAATTTATGTTAGTGTGCACTAAAAATAACCTCGCTACTGTCCAGCAATCTCTATTATTGTCGTGTTGGAAATTGCTGGCGTGCGTACAGAAAAGAGCCGATTGACGTATTCCTTTTTTAAAATAATGAAGCCATTTCCGAGCAAGTAGGAGAAAATATATTTGTGTGGCATGTGGTGTCGGCCGGCTATAAAATATCACCACCCCATCTCTTCACCACCCCGTGGGTGTCGTAAAAGGCGACTAAAGGATAACAAAGCAGCTACCACAAACGCTGAGGAAGTACACCACCTCTAAAAGAGTAGACTCGCCAACAAGTTTGTCTAGCGTGGCGTCGTTTTAAGGCCATATATCCCTTATGCACAAGACAATGTGCATGAGGAGACCCATGTCCAGCAGTGGATAGTGAAAGGGCCGATTGCATTGCAAATATGTTTCTTAAGCAGTTATAGCTTTATTAAAATATTTATTGTGTCAATAAATATTTTTTCCTTCTTTCTTATATTATGTTAAAGCGGTATACGGGGTAGGTATGTATCAAATATTTCCCGAAAATTTTGAGTCAACTTACATGTGTTACATATTTGTCTATAAAAATGTATTTAGAAAATTTGGTAAAATTTCCAACATTTTTTTTTCTAAAAAAGATTTTTAAATGAGTTATGTGAATAAACTCAGAATCATAATTGTAATCCACAGTTTCAGGCGTTCGGGAAAATTTCGAATACATCGTGTGTAGCAAGCACTCAACATTTTTTTTTTTTATACGATTGTCATTTCTGTACATACAAATAAGCGCTGTCATCGACCTTCAGTAAATCCAGTTTCCTGAACAAAGCCATTGACTTTTCATTACCTTCGGCGACATAAGAGTATACATCATTTCCCCCCCTCCAATTGCGCATTAACTGCGTACTTCATAAGGTACTCCCCATACCTCTTCCGTCGATACTTCTCTTCACAAAACAGGTGTAATAAAAATTTGTACTCGTCGATGAACATTCACGCTAGTAATTCTCCGGTATTCGAATAGAGACCGTAAGATAAACCGTCAGAAGCTAAAGTTGAGAAGTAGAAGTGCGAAGTGGGATACTTGTACGGCCAGGTGTCGTCAACTCGGCTTACGTGCTCTTCTTTAACTGCCGATAAGTAGGTGTTTGATGGACATCTGGAAAAAAATAGTAACCAAACTTTTAAACGTCAAACTGCAAGGCGCAGGTCTTCCCTGATAAATCACTGGGGGTTTCGGACCGTAATCCACCACGCTCAGTGCGGATTGGTCGATTACATACTCCAGATTTTTTTTTATTTCTGGAGCTTTCACCGCCGAGCTAGTGACAATATTTAATTACTGTTATTGCTAACTTATTCGTAGGACGAAAAGACTTCTTGTTCTTGTGGTGCCTCCGCAACTAGTGCGGGTTGGCAATCAGCTCTGAATATTTTGCCGTGTATAGGGGAAGCAATTCGGCGGCACTCGCGATGTCAGCGCACTTACGCATGTTACGCAGCCATGACATTTTCCTGCGACCAACATGCCTCTTTTCGGCAATCATAATTAGTTGCTAAAGTTCCTATCTTTCATGCCTTATCACTTGACCCGGATACGCAACTTTTATGCGCCTGACGATCTGTACTCGTCGCAGGACTTCCTTATTGGTGACGTGCGTCCAACTGATCGCCAGCTTACGTGTGTACGCCCACACGTCGAACGCTTCTATACGTTTACTAAGCTCCACGTCCATTGTCCAGGACTCGCATCCGTATAGAAAAAGGGGCCAGATATAACACTGAAGGAGACGGATGCGCAAGGAGATCTTGAGATTTCCGTTGAAAAGAACTTTTCTCATATTGGTGAAGGCATTCCTAGCGATTTCAATGTGTAATTTTATATCCATAACACTATCCCAATCTTCATTTAGTCACATATGACTAAAGACTAGAAAATTTAAAACGATGTTCTGAACAAATTTATATAAAGTAATCGACCAATCGAGCGTTCGCACAAAAATAAAATCCTTTACAGCTTTTATCAAGTTATTAATAAGCGTTTAGGTAGCGCGAATCCCAAAATATAAGTTTGTAGAACAAACCAATGCAATGAGTTAGAACAACGAAAATTGAACTTACTGCAATAACTATTTATGAAGGCAAAAAGTTTGTAATCATGTGAATGCTCATTGGCCAATGCTTTACCTAACACCCTTAAAAGGTACTGTGCTCCGGTCTAAATAATAAGTTTTTAGCCATCCTACAAAGTACTGCGTCCATCCTATTGCAGGTTTCAATTTGTTTAATATCCGTAAGACAGTTGATGACACCAGATCTATGCACACACTGTCTGTCCGCCAATCAATCACTTTTGTATTAACTAACGCCTCCTCGAGGTTACGCGTCTCTTCGCTCACTGGAAATATGATACAGCAACGACATTCTTTCTGTAATACAACAGCTAGATTTAATTA
Organism: Sesia apiformis; assembly: GCA_914767545.1. Classification (NCBI taxonomy): domain Eukaryota; kingdom Metazoa; phylum Arthropoda; class Insecta; order Lepidoptera; family Sesiidae; genus Sesia; species Sesia apiformis. Next base: position 5,350,256 of record OU611964.1, read on the forward strand.
CAATAGAAAAAAATAGAAATAGAAAAATAGAAAAAAAGCGAAATAGAAATCAGAGAAAAAATCGTAAACGTCAGCATCCCAGCGAAAGTGGGATCGTGCGTGCTCGCTGCGATCCCACAGCCGTTGGGCGTTACCGCTCTCTTACAGAAGATTACCGTAAAATGACACTTTATCCTGTTTCACCAATATACATACGTACTTGTTTCGGTAGTGAGTGAGATATTCCAGAGCCCATTTCTTTCCCATCCTATTCCATCTATTCCTAAATATCCAAAAGCAGTAAGCGTATCCGACGACATGCTAACGTTTATCATTCTAGACTGATGTTGTTATGTTATACCAAGTGGACTGTCTGTTCGACTGCCGCATACTTTCGATAAAAAAAATATTTAGTAATATATTGATACTTAGTATATTTTGGTTCAATTAGTTTTTTTTTAAATAAATGATTGATAGAATATTCAAGTCTTAATTAAATGCAAATATTGCTATAAGACAAATTCCAATAGTCATGTTCAACAAATAAGAAAATGCGGCTCGCCCGCGTGACATCCGCAGCAAGCTTTAATAAAAGTTGATCCAACTACACTACTACTCGTACACCCGCTGGATTACTGCGAAGGGACATTTATTATTTGCTCTAGTCGTAGTGCTAGTGCCGTAGTGCTCGTGTGTAAAACAGCACGGGAACAGCTTTTGTTATTGTTAAAAAATAGTGCTACCTACACAAAATGTTTTCAGCATGAAAAAACTTCTCAGTTTTGCTCAGTACCGAATTTTCCCCTCGCATTGAAAAAGCCGTCATTACAACATGAATAGCGAATTTTAACATTAACATGAATATAACGCGAGTTTTACACGATACGCTACAATAACCACTAAAATTTCTTATATCACATTAAGCTGTAGAACATGGAAAATATTTTATTACTTTGTCGAAAATTCCCTTTAAACACTTATGAATGATGAAAAAAAGCTTATGAAAAAAAAACAATATCTAAACTAATGTAAAAATACTATTGTTAAACTATGATGACAAACGCATAGAAAGTTTGAAAAAAAATACATCTCTTTAAATGTTTGTTTCCTATTATGATTCTTGTGGTAGAAATTAAACATGAATGATATGGAATATGATTCAAGTTCAATTTCCCTACAATATAATTAAACTATAATATAATAATATGTTACGAAAGTTTATCGAAAAACAAATTTCAATCGAAGCGAATACGTATAGTTGAATCGTGTTTTTCAATTGCAATTAGCAGCCATGTTTAATAATATATTAAATAATCAAACAAGTTTGTTTTACCAAATAAAACTTTGCGTACATTTGAACATATGCCTACCTATACCTATTTGTCAACTTATTTGTATACGAATATCATACAGATAATAAAATATATCTTATTGTCTTACCTTCACGTCAGTAGCGATGTATCCGTTTTCCATATCTCCATAGGGACAATACTCCTTTAACTGAAATATCTCCCTTAATTTTGGATGCGTTAAACACAAATGTAACGCATAGTATCCCGCCATATTTATGGGCCATAACTTTTTTAATTTTTCTCTCAATATCGGCCATTGTTCGAGCGGAAACTCTACCAGAGGATCCATTACTATAGAAAATAAAACTGTAATAAAAATACGGGCTGATAGCGAGTATTTCGATTATAAAAAAGCAACACACAACACGTATACAAAGGACAGCAATCTGAATGTAACTGAATGAGTCTGAATGTCATTTATTCGCTCATTTCATTCACACTGTCGCCATGTCGCATGTCGTTCCGTTCGCGGTTAGTTATTTGTTTGTGTTAGTGTGTTTACATTTCTTGTTCATCTATAACCTTGCTCAAGACAGCAGATAAGTATATTTTCGTCAATTTAAATTCGTCACTACTTTCATTACACGCGATCGCAGCATGTTGTTGTAAAAAGTTGAAATAAAAGTGAAGAATAAAATAATCTATATACATACAAATATTATACAGATGTTGTACAAAAATGCGCATACGACGTGTTGTCCACCCACACAATGTGAAAGTTTCCATAGGTATTAATAGGCCTTTTGTCCTTTAGAAATTTTGCTTATTTGCGCATAAGTATATGGGTAAATATAATAATATTTTTTTTTTTTATGGACGAAGGTGGCAGACGAGCATACAGTCCACCTGATGGTAAGTGGATACTGTAGCCCATAGACATCCGTGATTCATGCCAACATTAGTCCAAAATGACAAATGTTGGCACGCCCCCGGATGCGCTGCCTACCTTTGGATATAGGAATGGATTTGGTGAACGGGTTGGGGAAATGGGGAGGGATAGGATGGGAATGGGCTCTGGCACATCTCACTCACTACCGAAACACGTACGTACATTAGGGAAATAAGATAAAGTGGGAAATGCAGTACATTTCAAGGTAGTCTTCTGTGAGAGAGGGGTAACGTGGCCAGTCCAGTGCGCCCAGCGGCTGTTGGATTGCAGCGTGCACTCTCCCCCTCATAAAGTTACAAGACTTATGTTGAAAATAAAGGTACATTTATTCAAATTGATTTCACGTAGTTTATGGAGTTTTAAGTAAGTAGTTTTAAATACATATTATTTTCATACATATTATTTTGATTAATATTATTTTGACAATTTTAATGCTTATTATACCTAATATAGCACTTATAAAAAATTTTTTGAAATGTTTTTGGCTTGTATTTAAACGGCCAACACGAAAATATAAAATGGGTAGCGAATCACGATTATGGGCAGCAAAAATACGAAGAATGCTACAAAACAAACTATCTTTGAATAACTGAAATAAATAATTTTAAATTACTAAGGATATCATCAGGATATCCACGCAGGACTCCTGTTACTTTATTATCACCAGGGAACCTAAACCTACCGTTAAATTTGCTGCCAGTTCAGTATTTTTGCCGTTAATTTCGTTAAATCTCAATGTTTATTAACTTAATTTTTTCCTTGATGAATCGAACACACGAAAACGATTTCTTGTTAAAAATTAATTACCTACGTAATTTGAAATAATTTAGTAGGTAATTGATGGAAAGTTGCTGTGAAAATTTAGCACAGTTACCGCCAGCGCCTCTCCTGGGAGCGATTATTTTATTTTGCGCCATTTTCGCTTTATGAAATGGCCATTCATATTTTTATAGTCTTCGCAACTTCACAAACAACAATGTATTTACGAATATATTTTTTAGCTCATTTATTTTAGGTTTCATCGTCTGAAAACATCCCAGTTAGCTGAATTTTGGCATACACTTTTGTAATAGTGTTCGAAACAATATATCAAAAATCGACATTCATATCGCGTGTCATTCAAGGTCAAAAACCACGAAATACGGTTTTTCGCGAAAATCTCGCTTTATATGGCTTAGTGGTCAATGGCAGTTTCCAGAAAATTATTTATTGATTATTTTATTATTTATTTATTTTTGCGTCAGGTACGAGACCCATATATAATATAAAATTACAACATTGAATATATATGTAAAATTCTAGATATATAGGTATTTTAAATATTTTAAAGCTAAAAAAATTGCAATCAATATTTAAATATGTGAATGTGTGCAATCAATATTTAAATATCCCTTATCATCATCAATTAAAAATAAATATAACATCCCTTGTATATAGTATCTATGATTAATGATTTTATATTCTGAGATGTACTAGCTCTCTGCTCGAAGGAGGCCCTTAGCCTCTTTAAGACATTAAAAAAACATTAACTTTGTGTTCCGCAAACATGTCAGACGCTCCACACCTCCACGGCAACCCCAAAATATGCCCCTAAAGGCGTTGTTGTATTCTACTCTGAGTGTTTTGTATGAGGGTTCCTTGAATGAGTACCATAGGTGACTGATGTAGAACGCCTGGCAATACGTTTTGAACAGCGTCACCATTATGAGAAAATTTTCTATAAAATATTCTATAAGTCCATTTTTGTTTTGTAGAACCAACCGGTTTTTTCAAAGAGCGCAGAGAAAGAAGGCGACCAAACACTGCATTCATTTCCCCAGGCTTATTGGGCTACCACACCAAGTGATGTGACAGAGTAGGTATTCTAAGTCAGACTGATACAAATTCATAAGCCCAATCAAGCTCTATATACTACAATATAATATACCACAAGACAATGAATATATTATTATGCATGAAAATGCAACGCTGCGGTGTAATATAGCTCAGTATATTAAAACGTAGGTTGGGTAATAATGCCTGTATATTAATAATAATAATGCCGCAAAGTTGGTGGTACTTCCTGCACACATAAAAAGTGCCGATATGTGCACAAAGCGAGTGATGTCGTGTTGCCTGCACTCTGCACCTCCCATCTTGTTAGTGCCGAGCGGTTTACCGTGAGAGACGGCAGGATTGTAATTTTTCTCAAATCTCAATCATGAGGAGGTATTTTTAGTTCAATAATCCATTTTACAACAATTTATTCTTTTGAATTGAAATTTTCTTTTATTCTTTTATTTTCTACTTTTCAATTCTAATTGCCATATCGTTCGTGTTTGAAGAAACGACTTTTTGAAATTATGGATTTAATGAATATGTCCCCTTGGCCAATATGGCCCGCTAAGCAGTGCCCGTTGGCCATATTGTGCTGCATATTTTGAAAGGAGCGGAGCCCACTCTGGCTAGTCTAGTGGACTTCCAATTTAAGGTTTCGTGTGTTACTTACAAATTGTCTCACTTATAAGGAAAAAAATGATACAAATTTGAGTTTTTTGAGAAAACTACTCTGCCAAATTAACGTTACTATGTTCTGTTTTCACGTAAGTAATATTAGGGGTTAAAGTATGAAATTGCCGATTTGTACTGAAAAATTAAAACTTCTTTTTTTCTAAAATGTAACATATTTATTTAATCAAAATATTTACCCTCATTATCTATACATTGTTGCCATCTAATCGGAAGTTCATTTATGCCTTTGCGATAGAACTCTGGGGATGTAGATTCGACAAACTGTGTGAAAGCATTTTGTACTGCCTCTTGGGAAGAAAATTTTTTACCACGTAGAAAATTGTCCAAATCACGAAAAAAATGGTAGTCCGTTGGAGCAAGGTCTGGCGAGTACGGAGGATGACGTATGGTTTCTAACTGCAGCTCCTGTAGAGTTACAACGGTTTCTCGTGCAGTGTGAGGTCTTGCGTTATCATGGAGCAATAATGGTGAAGATCGATTCACGAGTCGGGGCTGTTTCACTGCTAGTTTCGCCATCATTGTTCGAAGTTCGGCACAGTAAACATCTGCTGTTATTGCTTGACCAGACCTGAGAAAGCTATAGTGAATAACACCATGAATAGACCACCAAACAGTTACCATTACCTTTTTATTGGTAAGCTTTGCCTGTTTGTGCCTTGTTATTGGTAAAGCACTGTTTGACCTGGGGTCAGCCATTGCATTTTTCGCTTTCGGTTATCGTAAAGAATCCACTTTTCGTCACATGTCACAATTCGATCCAATATTCCTTCATTTCTGTACTGATTCAACAAAGCAACGCAAGTTTCAACACGCGTTTCTTTCTGCAGATCAGTCAAATCATGAGGCACCCATTTTTCATATTTTTCTATCTTATTGATTTGATGCAAATGAGTCAATATTGTAGGTAAGGTAACGTTAAACCATGCCGCTAATTCCTGGGTAGTTTGACTCGGATCGGCTTCCACCATCTCCTTCAATTCAGCGTTATTCACGTGGTTCGTTCTTCAAGTCGAAGTTTCCATTACGAAAGCGTTTAAACCAAAAACGCACGGTTCGTTCATTAGCAGTCTCCTCTCCAAACGCAGCATTGATATTGCGAGCCGTTTCTGCCGCGGTAGTTCCGCGTCGGAACTCGTATTCAAAGATTACTCGGATTTTCGAAGTATCCATCTTTCCCGTCTAAGCCGAATAAAAAAAACAATTGAAAGTGGAAAATCGAATGTTGCACATTTTTTAAAACAAGAACCTCACACCATGAAGGTTTTATGTCAATTCAAAGTATCTATTACTATAAAACGGCAATTTCATACTTTAAACTATTAAAGTATATAATTCATACTATTATTATTCTTACTAATATCACTATAGTAATATCACGTAAGTCAAAGGACTCGCTGGTTCTATATGTTTTACGTTGCCTTTTTATAAAATATTTTATACTTTTCTTTCAAAGACAAATAGCAATAACACCACCCACAAAAAACATGGCCTTTGATCCAAGAAGGCAGCGCAGCTGTCACAATGTTCTGCAGCTGAACAGAGTTTTGTTGAAATTATTACTTTTTAAGAAATGTCATTACCATTTAAATGTTTCTGTTTCTTTTACTAATTTGTTTTTGCCTTTTAAATCGTTGGGCCATATTTGACGTAGGTACATGTTTTTTTTTTTATAAAAATAGAGCCTTTTAAATTAAAGGTTATTCAGTGATCCTTAATAAGGTTATAGAAATGATTACCTACTTCACAAGAATTTATTTTTTAAAATATATCCCAATTGACGGTTTTTAATAACTAGGTATCTCTATTTTTCAGAAATCGTGGCATATTTGGAAGAAATCTTACCTCTTTTATGTATGTATCTATGTTAATTAAATAAGTTACACACCATAATCCTTTTTGGTTTAATTATTAGGTACATGTTTTCTACTATTTATATGACTTTAAAATTAGGTGGACCATATTTGCCGCAGGTAGGTACCTACCTTAGCATAAAATGAGAAACCACATACATTAAGGGATTATCTTGATTGAGGTGCCTCCACTCCACATACAAACATAATTAAAATGTATAACACATACCTACTTGAAGAACGTAGATTAAAATTTCTCGGGGAATGTATCCCTTCTTTAATCTAAGGCCATCAACAGTCACCAGACACAATCTAATTTGACTCTTTTCATCCAATAATGAAAGAAATGCCGAAATTCTGTACATTACTCAAAGAATATTTTATGTATCAAAGAGATGCAGTAAATTCAGTCTGTAGGTATACCAAAAACCAATCTATGTGTATGGAGTATGTTGATGTATTAGACATATGTTATTACGAGTACGACTAGGGTGAAACCAATTATCCAGTAATATTCCGTTCATACCGACCTTCGTTCCGTCACATAACACTTGATAATGGCCGGGTCAATGACCGGCGACTGATAAAGTGGGCCGTTAGCCTCACATTACGGCTCACTCTCGAGTCGCGACCTACTTTCCGTTCTAACGTAGATCTGATCACAAATCCTTTCCACTTTCATCCCCTAGAATTTATAACATTTGTGTCTCCGTCGAATGTTATTTGTTAACATGTTGCGAGGATTGCGTCACTAAACTTGAAAAAATGGTTTAAAAGGAATTGTAGGTATAGACACCAAACAATATACACAGGCCCCTCTTTTCCATTGGCCACTCTGGGCAAGTGCCCAGGGCCCCGCGATCGATGGAGCCCCCTAGATCCTACCAGATCATCAACCGATAACCGATATTACCGATAAATATATTTATTTTGCGAAAATCAAACGATTTATAACAGATAATTACTGACTATAATACCTACTTACTTATTAGCTTTTTTGGTATTCTAATGAATAAGGGGCCTAATACTGGCAACTCTGTCTAGCTGCCTACCTACAAGGTGGTTCCCCCAAATTATTTTTAAGTTTTATGTAGCTAATAGCATCGTAAAACTGAACGCGACCCACCCACTTTACTTTAGTCGGTTTACTTAACCGACTCGATGATCGGGACTTCCCCTGCGAACATGATATTCGGTCGGCCGGGATTCCCTTTTCACGCGCACTTTCTTTTCGTTCGGTTGGGACTGAAAATGAAATCGTCATTCGCCTGTTTTATTTTATGTTCGCGACTGTTTTCAGTGTAAGAAAATAATAAATACTGAATTAAACTACAAAATGTCGTAACGGTTATATTCTAGTGGATCTGAAAAAAGGAAAAAAGCTGCACATCAGACAGAAGTAATTGAAAAGTTACCAAAATTAACATCATTTACAGCAGGAGCTTCTGTAAGTAGCAATCAAATAATAAACCTTCCACATGATGAGTCGTGTCAACAATATATTGTGGGAACTTCAAAATCTTTTTGCTCTACGCTAACTTCTATCAATTTAGGAAAACAGATTGAATCAGATTGTGCAGATAGCGACAATGCAACAAGTTCGGTGACTTCACCGACAACTGTTTCAGTTGAACAACAACAGTTTTCCAACCCAGAAAACATTTCAAACGACTCAACTGATTATTTTTGGATTAAAAAAATTGCTGAAATCTATTATGAAGACGTTAACGAGAAAGATTTGGAAATGGAATGTCTGCATTGAACAGATTATTTGAAAATTATCCGTTCTAGTGAAATGAAGAAACTAATGGTATCTCAGGAATATATCATCTTTTGAAAAAAACAAAATTGAAGACACATTTCCAAAAGTAGAAATTGCATTGAGAATCTTTTTAAGCATGATGGTAACTAACTGCATTGGGGAGCGCTCCTTCTCCAAATTGAAGAGAATAAAAAATGAATTAAGAACTACAATGCTTCAAGAAATATTGACCAGTTTGTCGCTCATGTCCATAGAATGTGATGTGCTCAAAGACATAGACTTTGAAGAAGTGATTGACGATTTTGCTTATCTCAAAGCTAGAAGGGTACCTCTTCAATCAACATACGATTTTTAAGCACTAACCTGTGTATAGTGAATGCTAAATGAGTTACTTTTCTGAATTATATTATAATTACATATTCATTTAATGTGATTGTAAAGAAATAAAAATAAAAGTTGAATAAATCTAGAATTTTGCTTATCCGCTTATCTACTCCTTTTGCATGTTTTAATAAAATAGTCCTCTGTCATAGTCATAGGGGCCCCATTATCCTAAAGTGCCCGGGCCTCCATTAGGTTAAAGACGGCCCTGAATATATATAGTTATCTTAGACAAGATCTTAGACAATAGTTAAGATTGCAATATCGAATCAGGCCCATTAACAAGGGCGTCGCCAACCAACGCCAGCCAATGGCCCAGGGGGTGCGGGGGAGGGCAGGATGAGAGAGAGAATGGGAGAAATATGAATTGTAGGTACAAATACAATTTTTGTACCTACAATCTCTCGAATCTCTAGAGGGGGGCAACTGCCCTCCCCTGCCGAGTATACTTTATAAATTGTGCCGTGTGACGTACCGACCATGCGCAATCCTGTTCACAGCTCTCTTGAAGAGCACCATATCGTAGCGTAATGGAAGAGCATTCATTTCACAGCTTGATTGCATTGCATTCTTCCCCAAAAATTAAAAAAAAATCTAGTCTATACATATAAACTGTATGTCGTTGAATAGGGCTCATCAAAGCCAATAAATTGTGCCTAAACTACTTTTTCTAAAATGTACGGTAAATAGTAAAATGTAGCTTCCGACTGATGCTGCCATCGGTCATCATTCTACTATTCTTTAACTCAGTAGCCGCCATTATAAACATTTATATAACTGACAGTACCATTTGAGATCTTAATTCTACTTCTATACTGATTATATTCTTACTTGAAGATATTTTATTACCCTGATAACAAATATGATAATACAAACCTGTTACAATCGTACCAAGATAACATGCGGTTTCGCTATTCACGTTCCAATTTATTGTAGTCTTCTCCAGTGCTAAAAGTGATTATTTACGAGGTATTGTGACTGTCTTATGTTAAGAGAACATTAGGGCGTTATTAGCATTTTGAAAATAGTAAACTGCCATTAATCAAAGTAGATAAAAAGTCATAGGATAAAAAAAATACTCGTTGAGTGTGTGTCAAACATATTTCCGAATTTGAAACCATGAATTCGGTTCATGATTCGTTTTGCAAAAAAAGAACATTTTTTAAATCTTTATAACATTCATCTATGGACAGTCAGCAACCCGCTAATGTACCCAAAACAGTTCGATTCTAGTATACACGTACATTGCCTTGTTGCTGACTATACCTCTATATTATTTACTAAATAAAAAGCATATTTTTTCCCCAAGAAATGAAATATGTAAAATTTCATATCAATTAACTCAGAATCATGAGATGAACTGACTAATTTAGTGTTTGGTCGTCGGGAATACTTCTGACATACTTCCTTTACGTGCTAATATTCTGCCTTTTATCTGACTGCAGACCACAGATTTGCCATATTACATCTCTAGTAGGCTTCGGGCTATAATCCACCACACGGGACTTGAACGGATTGGAGCATAAGCGATACAAAAACCTACATACCCACATTCTCACTTCTTTTTTTCAGTATGGAACCTTTGATAGAAATACCACGAAGCAAATGGTCACAGCTCCGCGATTTATACAGAGAATACTGGCCTCAAGGAGCAGTGGCATATTGCCTTCTGGATGCACAAATCACGTACCAGAAATTCAGTGATGCTATCGGCTTTAAAGTTTATTGTCCTGAGGGTGATATGACTAATGGTGTGATTGCAACTAGTGTTAAGGTAAAATCACGTACATTTTATACAAGTAGCTAATCAGAACTTATAATCAGAATTATGCTAATGCGACGCTACTCGTCTCGTGTTCAGAGCGACCAAGAAGTTTGGCGCGACTAGTATCATTTAACTAATACGAGTACTACACTAGTATCTTGTAGATACCTCATCACTAGTGTAGTTGTTGTTCATGACTACTGTTGTAAAAATCCTACGTTCCCACTAGTTCAATTGATCAGGTCAATTATATTGAACTAAATACACATTTATCGAGTAGGTAGTTGCTTAAATAAAAATTGTTTTGTTTTAACGGTGGAACTACTGTGACAAAAAGTCTCACTAGTTAAATTTTCTCCTAGATTTTAATTAATTAAAACTTAAAATGGCGAATAAAGATAAAATTACTTTTTCTTATAACTAATCAAATCACCATGAATGAACACCGGCGCTCAAGCGTATCACCGCTAATGGACCTTTAAGTCTCCAGCGGTAAATGTTCGTGAGCGTTATGGTCCAATTTTTAAAAGTTATGGTGTCAAAGTTTTGACTTAGGTCTCACTCTTGAAGTTAAAAGCTCGAGTCTACATCGGTTAAGGTCTTAAGCTCTTAAGGTTCATAGATAAATGTGCACTGCCACCCATAGTTTACCTAATTCCAAAATCAATGCACGTTATGTATTAAATTAATATTATGTATGTATTTTATTTTACTTTCATACACTTATCTTCTCTTACGAAACCTCTGGATTGATTTCGATAAATAAAATAAACTAAATTCTGCCAGAAACACGCTACAGAATGTTGTGATAGTTGCAACAGAAGCCACAGTACATGCCCCAACGAACAAACAGATGTATGCTGTATAAGCCTGTCTATATAAATAAATAGGTATATGTATAACTAAGTCATCAATTTCAGAATAGATACCCCATATCGATGATCTAAGTACTGATAGAGATTATAACGTTAATGCTGACAATTAAATCTCGACATGAAAAAGGATTTGGTTTCCATTATGTAAAATTCAACCTACTTATAAAATGAAAGAGCTTTGAGAGTTTCCACAGCGCCATCGGTCAGCTATCCTCCCATAATAAAATTAACCTTTTCATTATACATAGTACAGAAGATGAATTGCTTTACTTTGAGGGCGTAAAAAATGCTGTGCCCTTACCAGAGATTGCTTGATGTCTTGGAATTTCGTAGAAAAAATCTCTTGTGCATTTTTTATTTGAAATTAAATTCCGTAAGAATAAATTATTGCAACGTTTATTTCGTTGTAATACGTAAGTAACACATTACGCTAAACTTTACTTTGGGAGAGCCGTTCGGCGTTCTCGAGTGACCTATTCCCATCCTATCTTATCCCTCCCGATTTTCCCAACATTTCCCCAAACCCATTCCTAAATCTCCAAAGGTAGGTATCGCATTTGGGGCTTGCCAGTGTATTGTTATTCTGGACTGATGTTGGCATGAACGCGGAATATACATCCGTATATAGGCGACAGTATCCATTTACCATCAGGTGGATTCTTTGCCTGACTTTGCCTGACTTGCCTGACTTTATTACTACATAAAAAAAATAGACGTTCAATAAGGTTCGTTCGTAAATGTTAAAACTGAAAGATAAATGTAGGTACTGATCTCTCTTCAAGTTAAGAAACCAGTGATGTCATCGCTATCAGTCATTTGATTTCTCCTATTGACCAATTACGAGAGGGAGCATTCCTCGATTGACCAATTAACGCTACTTTGGATGGATTAACGATTATTATTTTTCTTAACGTGAAACGTGACATCCTTAAGTATAGGTACAGGAATAAAGTATAGGTAACCATGGACTCTGTTCACGATTCTGTATTTTGAATATAAAATATTACTTACTCGTATTTTTTCTTAAAAATTTGAACTTTTGGCATTTGTATTTAGCAAAGGACAACGGGAAAAATATATGGATGTCGTCCCGACCCACCAACAAACATAAAATTAATGACTATGTGTTTGTTATGATGTATGATAATCACGATAATATGCGTTATGATAATCATTATATCATTATAACTGCTAAAGCGATAAGGTTTTTTCGATAAAAAATATGAAAAAGATACCTATTATTAATAATTAATAAATAAAAGATAAGAATAGAAAAGTTCTTTATGTCATGGTTCGCTAATGGTTTATGTCACGGTTCGTTCATGGTTTATGTCATGGTTCACTCATGGTTTATGTCATAGTTCGTTCATGGTTTATGTCATGCTTTCATTTGAGGAACAACTCAAGTGTATTTACATTTATATTTTTTGTTATATTGTCCTCTCTGTATGAACAATTGTTAAAGAATTATTTTTTAAAAGTTTCAGTAGAATGCAAAAGAATTGAACTGTTTGCAAAAAAAGTTTTGTAAAATTGTTATTTTATTGAACTCGTGCAATCGTAGGGAAGGAAATCCACGATTTCGTAAAGTTTCGGCTACAACCTGTATATCAATCACACTTTCTATTGCAACAATTGAACGACGTACTCTGTGTTTAGTGTTCTTTTAATAGTGGGTGACCAATAACCCACATCACAATAAAAATATCATTATTCCATTAAAAATAAAAATTAATAATTTCACAGGATGGCTTTTACCAAGTCTACATACATCCGCTAAATCGAAATATAAAGAAAATGGAAGCCGCATTGCTATCCACGAGTTTAATAGATTGGAAAAGGATACCAGCATGCCCTTCTGCTGATACTGACGTCGTAGAATGTTTGAAGAAAGTATGTGAATCTCTAGGAATTACCTTCGCTCCGAATAGTGGTGGTGCTGTTAAATACATTCTGAATAGAGACAGTGCTCCGTTTGATAATCTGAGGTAGGTACATAAATATATGAAAATATACTTAACCATGCCGTATACCTAATGCCGTGTAGTGTCGGCTATAGAATAGCATCACCCAATCTCTTCTCGTGGGTGTTGTAAAAGGCGATTAAGAAATAGGCTAACAAAAACCTTTAAAACAGTAGTCTCTCCAACCCGCTTGGCCAACGTGGCGTTTTAAGGCCTTACATCCCCTCATGCACAAGACAATGTGCATGAGGGGGCGGCCCATGTCCCGTAGTGGATACCGAAAGAGCATTGCATTGCATACTTAATCGTACTTAAATACTTACGACATGCATATATGAGAAACATAGGTAAATACACGTTATTTATTAATGCTGAGGAAGGCCCAGTGCCAGTACACCCTTGGAATGTATGTATGCGGCATACTAACGAGCGGAGATCCTCGGAAATCTGAACCTACAAGGCATGCAGCAAGTCTAGAATACTAGTCGACTTCTGGAAGGAGCTGGATGTCTCGAACAGAAGTAATACTCGAGGAGAGACTCAAACATAAAATGGTGGCTCTGATCGATTAATTGTAGAAAGAACCCGAGAGAACTACATACACACCGAACTCTCATTAAAAAATAGTAGTTGCTTGCCATCAGGTGAACTGTCTCCTCATTTCGATATTTGACTTTGCAGTGCCAGTTCAGGCCACAGGCCTCCTCCATTATTGTGTTTATCATTTTGTGTTCGTCTTTGTATGTGTCTCTGCGCCCACGACACACGGAATCCTAGACCATTAAGTATGGCGTTATTTATTTCTTAATCATTCATTTGCTGTGAATAGGAATTTGCAAGGTCGGCGGCGCACTCGCATACCCCCTGGTGTTGCAGGTGCCCATGGGCGGCGGTAACACTTACCACCACGTGGGACCGCTTGCTCGTCCGCCCACTAATCTATAAAAAAAAAAAAAAAATGTATTTGAAACGCAGTCCACCATATGGACCCATGGTGGATTGGTGCATAAACACACATACTCATACCACTTTTTTAAATTTTCAAACATGTGGATTTCACTAGGTATTTATTTTCCTTAACTGCAAAGCTAGTGATAATTAAAAAATTCGTACTCAATTAGAAACTCAAGGATGCGGGCTGAATCGAACTTACAACCTTACGAATAAGAGTCGAGCATTCCTAAGCCTAAGCCACTCCTAAGCTATCCTATCCTTCTGTTTATTCTTCTTGCTAGTTTGCCACTTTCACCGTTGAATAATTGTATATAATGTTTTTAACATTTATCTTACAGTTGTCCACCAAACACCTACGTAGGACCACTAAAACCCGAAATTCTAAATCTTGTTGATACAACATGGACTTTCCACAGCGAAAGATCTTACAAGTACTTCGAAACGTTGATGAAGAATGAACTTTCTTACGTCCTGTACTCGTTGGACAACCAACCTTTAGCGTGGATCAATGTGGATATAGAAACTGGAGCTTTCAGCCACCTATATTGTCTAGAACCTCATAGAAGAAAGGGATATGCTGAATTTATTGCTAAAATAGCAGTAAATGATTGGCTGAAGAAAGGAAAAGATATACTGACTTATGCAATAGAAGGCAACGGAAAAGCTATGGATTTGTTTAAGAAACTGGGTTTTAAAAACTTCGGAGTCGACATGTGGATATTTTTGGAAAAGTATGAATAAAGTTTCGTCTTTGTTAAAATTGTTAATTAGAAATGTTTAAATTCCTTTTCGTTTTATAAATCTTCAAAATTCAATCAGATTATTACAACGTGTGTGGTCCATCCGCTTGAAGCTGCGACTAATGGCTATAAACTGTGTTTAACATATTCTTTATTAAAAGTCATTAATTAAAATAAATAAGAAATATAACCTGCTTTGACATTTATTGCTATATATCATAATTTAAATTTAACAAAATCATACTACCATTATATAACGATTAATTAGAATTTACGAGTATATGTCCCGCGTTCGCCCAATGCACATGCGGTCTAATTAATATTCCCATATATTATGCTTGAATTTCAACAAATTTATAGCTGAATATTTTAAGGAGTGGACTGACAATTCAAAGAAAGTTGCCGGTGGTGGCTGGAAGAGATGAGCGCATGCTGTACCTACTCCAGTGACTCTTGAAAGGCCATTAGGGCCACAAGAATTTAGCCATTCCGAAAAAAAAAACGCATGTTATATGTGGTGGCGAGCCGTTAGGGAGACACGGACAGATGTCATGGCTTGGTATTTATTGTAAGTAGGTAAATATTGTACAAAGTACCTAAGTACCTATCTTGGTATTTATAGGATAGAAAACCGAGCCAGCATAATAATCTTTTTCAAATAACAGACAAATTAGGTATGTCTCGATTCATTAATAATAATCTCAAGACGAGCAGCTGAACGGAGAGGATAATTTATTCTTGTATAGACTAATTGATTGTCTAATTCTTTATTTATACATTATATTATTAAAGCCAGCTTGGACCTATTTCTGCTAGTTAATCAATCTAAACACACTTATGTAAGTAGAAGTGGTAAGAACACTCGAACGGTATTTCATTGTGAAATATCTCACTTCCGCATACCAGTACTACACCCTTCCAATAAAATGCGAATAAAAACACGTAACGACAATAAATCTTTAGCTCAATAGGCTCGAACTGAGCCAGTCCTCTCGCCCAACACACACTTTACGAGGCTTGTGTGTTTATCATTCATCTTATACGATAATTTTCAAGTAAGTATTATGCAATGTTACTATTCTGGCGGCGGTTCACACCTTTAATACTGAACTTATGTAAATATATTCCAGTCACATAATACGATATAACACTTGATGATTATCAAGTCGTCAAGTCGTCTGTTTACCGAGAGGACTCATATATCCCATCGGTGGAGGGATACAGGCTGGTGGTACCTGGTTCTGCTTACACCGAAAGTTGGCGATCATTCTGACTGTTTTGAACACAGCAGCTCTAAACAATAGACGGCTGCTTTTTTAAACCGTTTAAACCGGAGACTTTGGGCTGTTTACTCTTTACCCGAATCTTCTCTTGGATTTATCTGTAGCTGATGCTGTGCTGAGTTATTAATAATATATATTTTAATAAAAACGCCTACCGTATTACTGGATTTTGAACAACATCAAATGCACAGCAATGTTGAAATCAGAGCTATTGTTCTCATGAAGAATACTAAAGATAAAACAGAAATAAAGGATATATAAATTTAAGTTTTGAACAGTTCTGCAAAGTTATCTATTTTCTCACAATAACTTTAAATAAAATCGTTTGTTAGATTAGACCACACGTGTTCACACGGAACACATTTTTACATATTTCTGTCATATCGCACAAAAAGCTGATATCCAACTTCATTAGTGCGTTTCACACTACGAGTGGTGGTGACTGAGAGACACCTTTATTAAACATAGTTTACATAGTAAAACAATTGTTTACTCGTATATAGAAAATTATTGTAATTAAAGCGCCAGATATTTAAAGATTTAGGTAGGTAATAAATTTGATTGGAGTTGTAATATAACTTTTGGCCTAAATTGTTGACTAATCGGTATTATTTATTTGGAACTTGATTAAGCGTATAATTGATCTTTGATTTCATAACTTAAGCAAAATCTATATTTAGTTGCGACGTTACCTATAATTACGCTCGCACCTATGCCAATATTCGCCAAATAACAATATTTAATTAATAACAATAAATACAGATATTTGCATCAGAATCTCAATTTTTTTAGGAAGAATATTTAAAAATAATTTAACTGATTAAGATTATTTGTCGATAGAGAATTGAAGTCTTACCTTATCATTCACTTATTTCAAATGAAATAAAAGACTCATTTCCCAGATTCCACTCAAGTAGGTACTTGTGTTTATTAATTATGTAAGATGCAATTCATCTGCTACACCTTTGACTTACTATAAAGTACGTAAATATCTTTTCAAAATAAGTTCCTCTTTATTTGTAGTTATTGATATTTCCCGATTGTAATTATTGATTTTGTAACGAGATGATGCTATCGACGTCAGCCTATAACCCTTCAGGGTATATACAATAGATATACATAGATCTGTACCCAACAGTGCGTGTCACGAAGGCAACGGGATCTGAGAAATCCTTTCAAATCGATTATAAATGAAAGTAAAGGCTACAGGGAGGTTTATGGTCTTTGCCATGGCAAAGAGTTTTAGTTTCGAGACGAACTTATTTAAACTTTAATCTAATAATTAATAGATTAGTGGGAATTTATGTATTTCAGGATTTCACGGAAGCAATATTCAAATCCCACAGGTTCTGTAAAAGAAAATATGTTAATATTCCTACTTTACCTTCAAATAAACTACGACATGAGGTTCTTCAAGAGAGCTGTGAATAGGATTTTGCAAGGTCGGCGGCGCGCCCGCATGCCCCCTGGTGTTGCAGGTGCCCATGGGCGGCGGTGACACTTACCATCACGTGAGACCGCTTGCTCTCTTGCCCTCTTCTCTGTAAAAAAAAAAATAAAGTAAATTATGTATCTATCTCAAAATTTCATACAATTCAAAATTCTACGCATCTCTCCGAAATCAAAGATTATTATAATGTCTTACTGTAGCATATAAATTCCTCCTTGCAGTCACCGGGGAGTTTCGAGGCATAATCTCCAACCCATCTATTATCCTAAACAGACACTATGACAATCGATCAGCGTACTGTTACTTAATTCCAGTAATAAATAAATTTACGTGATTTTTTTTTCAAACAATACCGTAGAATTGATCGACGCCGAAAATTTTCAGTCGAGTAGAGCATCACAACAAAAATATAAAAGCATAACCATATATATATATATATATATACTATATAAGCATTGAAATTATAATTACATTATTCCAATCGGATAAAAATGGTGTTATTTCATGGATTATTTACTTTGTAAAGAGAATGCTTGTGCTTCCTAAAAACACGGTATAATCTAAGTCGACCGAGAGTCATGTACATACATAAAAAAATCAGTGGAAGGACTGTATGTGTGCAAGTTACAGTCATAAGAGTCGCAGTTCTTAAGAACAAACGATAGTACTAATTATATATTCTTGTGTTCATTATTCAGTACAGATCGACCCATGTTGCGTCAACTAATCCTATTACGTCTAATAGATAACACGTCAACATAATTACTCTCATTTGCAATAACTGTTAATACAAAAACGTTGTTTTCCACCCATTCATACGACAATCAAAATGGAGAAATTCGTACATACATTGCACGGCCTGTGATAATTCAATTATCCACGTATTTGAATAAGAGAAATAATTAAATGAGTATTAAAAAATACTGAATAGGCAACAAATTGATGACGGCAAATTCAAAGGTTGATTAGATTTAGGTACTCTGGTGAAAATAAAAATATAGGTTTTTTTTATAGAAGAGATGACAGGTGAGCGGGCGGGCTATAATTGATAGTAAGTGGTCACTGCCGCCCATGGACACCTGCCACACCAGGAGGCATGCGGGTGCGCTGCTGACCTTGCAGAATCCTGTTCCCAGCTCTTGTGAAGAGCCCCATGTCGTAACGGAAACACCTCAGCTGGCAGTTAGTTCCACAACTTTAGGGTTCGCGGTATAAAGACGATGATTGAACGCACTGATGATTTAGATTAGAAGTAGACAAATCAATCGACAATACAGATTACATTGCAGTCGATAATGAATCTGCGATAAGCCTTCATAGTAGTGAACAAGATTTATGTTGACAACAATCTAAGAAACCGGGTCGTTTTTACTTACTATAACGATACTGGTAGGGCACATGTAGAAAGACACCGGCACACTTCGGTATCTATCATTCGCATTGTCGCCTTTCGCACGGGTATGATGTCGCACCGCTCCGCTCTGTGTCACTTATAACACTCGTGTGCCCCGTTCTGTGTTGAAGGAACCTATAGTGCGGAATAGTGACCAGGACTGGAGTGTTATTGCTCGTATGGACTTTCGAAATGAGAAATTTGGTGATTTTCGGTGAGCTCATTGTTTTAATTTACATTTCAACAATCAACATCTACTGTTTTTAATAATTGTAAGTTTTCTTATGGATTCCCGATAGTTTGATTTTAAGCATTTGTCAAGAAGCGTCAAAAATTGTAATAATAGTAATGATACTTAGTTCACTATTACATGAGGTATCCGCTTACCACGTGTAGTAGTGAAATTAACGAAAAACAACCCTTTATTGTTTTAATGGGACATGGTAATGACTTAATTGATTAATTAGTGCTTAGGTGTTCTGAATAGTAAATTTTGTGTAGCAATGCATCTTATTTGCTTAGTGTAAAAATTAGTTGCTTATTTGAGGAAAATTCTTATGCCTTGTTTATCAACAATTTTTAACTTCACAACTCATATAAATTAACTTTTCCCGTTTCAATAATAATTATAGTGCGGGCAAACGAGCTAAGTTTTGCGTTTATGATTGCAAATAGTGTGCACTTAGTTGGGCGGGAACGCCACACGCCGAGGGCGGGCCGACGGAGTTATATCATGTATCTGCATAAACTTCCGCAAAAAATCTAAATGTACGTTTATCTGTATCGTTCTGTACTTTGTGATATAATATTTCAATAATGTATTTGTAAATTAGTTGATGATGTTATACAATTTATCATAGGCAATCAAATAAGTAAAGATAGAAAGAATATAAATTGATTTGTCACCACAACACACGGAATTAACAAAGTTTTTTTTATGGACGTAAACGGCAGACGAGTATACAGTCTACCTGATGGGAAGTGGATGCTGTCGCCCATAAAGATCCGCGATACATGCTAATATTAGTCCAAAATGACAAACGTTGGCACTGCGCTGCCTACCTTTGGAGATATAGGAATGAATTTCGAGAAAGGGTTGGGAAAATGGGGAGAGATAGGATGGGAATGGGCTCTGGCATATCTCAGTCACTACCGAAACATGTACGTACATCAGGGAAATAAGATAAAGTGGGAAATGCAGCACATCTCAAGGTATTCTTCTGTGAGATAGGGGTAACGTGGTCAGTCGAGCGCGCCCAGCGGTTGTTGGATTGCAGTGTGCACTCTTCCCCTGACTAACCATAAAATGATAATGTAGCACAAAATGTGTGTACATGGTGTGGCAACAAATAACCCAACTCAGCATATTGCTTCCCCAATCGAGGAGAAGCGCTGATATTCTGTTGGGGCCTCTAATGAAACTGATGAGTCAGCTACAGTTAGTCTATAATTAATTGTATTGTATACATATTAGTTATGTATAACGTTTTTAAGTTATGAGTAGTATATAATAATAAATATGCCCAAAATAGAAAGTATAAATAAAGTTAGAAATATTTATTAATCCAATTATATTATAGAATAATATATATAGATAAAAGGACATGTTTTAAACAAATAACATGCAGAACATGTACATATAGGTGAATTACAGAAAGTGGCCTCCCGAACAGCCCAAAGTCCTGTACACCGCTTCCCATATTCTATTATGTTTTTCAATAACTAAAGATGTCCTTTTTTTAAAATCTAATTTGGATTGACAGTTTCTAATAGGAGGAGGTATGCTGTTCCAGCATTTTATAGCTGAACAGCGGAAGCTGCCTCTAAACGCTGCAGTTTTATGTATTTGTAACATTAAGGGGATGCAACCAGCGAAATACTGAATGCAACCGACCTCTCTTGTATTATGCTTATGAGAGGTGTCAAATGTCAATATGGCCAATTGCAAGTCTCTGCGCCTAATCAAGTGCGCAAGTAATATAACTTTAAAGACTCGCGTTTATCCACACAAATTAATTATCTATTATTTGTACGGGTCTTAATCACGTATTTTCACCTTTTTTATTTTAAACAATAGATAAACAATAGACAACAAGAATTATCAATTGTTAAGTATTTATTAGTAGCAGTTTATACAAATAGTATTTTAAAAGTTGGCCAGTCAAGCGCGGTTTGGCCTAACAGTTTCACTAATACAAAAGAAAATTTAATTGTGAATTTAAAATTTTTTACTATACTATTTTATTTTATTCTTTCATAGATTCATAGTTATAAGACATCATTTTAAGGACATTGGGAACAAGCGGGAAACGTAAACGTATAATTCATCCATCATCTTTACTATGCACATGCACGGCTTTCGTTTAAATATTATTAATTTATTTGATTCGTGATTTTATTGAGATTTTAAAATGCAATTTGTCATCAAAAGCATCAAAGAATCAACGTAGGGAATCAACGTATTGTTTGTCAAAAGACTTTGTTCAACCAGCCCCGTCAAACGAGCATTGACATAAATATTTTATAGGTCAGCTTATATGTTATAACGAAAATTTAACAAATTTATTGTGATGCGAGAGTATTTCATGACTGAATTTCAATTACTCAATTAACAAAATACTTTTATCAATAACTTTACTTATGATTAGTATCCATACCATCAGCTTGTTCCTCTCCACTACTGGCTATTGGCCTCTCCAAGTTGCATGTTGCATGGGCTCGTTCTTCTTCTCTTCTCATCTAGCGGCCACTGGTGACTTTCTTCAAGACATCGCTCCACATATTCCGAGCGCGTCTCACGCTACGTTTCCTGGTATGCGGCCTACATTCAAGGACTTGGCTAACCCCATCGGTTGTAGGTCCTGCGAGAAATATGACTCACCCATTATCACTTCAACTTGTCCATTCTGTGCTTCTTTTACGAATTACGTCGTTTCTCATACTATCCATCAAAGAAACTTCAAACAGCTGTTCCCGTCGCTCGTCAAATCCGCTACGAATATATTCGAGGGGAAGGCGATTCTGCGATCTATCTCATAGCCGCTTGGTCATACTCACCGGCTCACCGGCTGAACGTACAAGTGTGAAACTAACAGGCTTCAAGGGTGTATGGGGTTTGTTAGAAAAGCAAATCTCATCCAACCCCGTCGAGTGGGAAGTGTAATGGAACAAGGGAAGTCGTTCATCCCATCATACTTTTTACTATCGTTATAAGGAACTCTAAATAAAGATATTTTCTGAAAAATTTTGAAGAAATTTTCATAGAAATAACAATTTTCTTAAAAATTAAATAGCGCCTACGCTTTTCATAAAGCTGAAATAGAATATTATTCTGATGGGACTATCGGAACCGTTCATGTGCCTGCCCGACACGCCCTTGGTCGGCCTCTTGTATTTAGTACCTATTCAATTAATGCCCTACTCCGTCACCCAGTGATCTCTGTGGTCACACAACACCTAATCAGTCCGAAGACGATCGTTACCTAAGACCTTGTCACTTTCTACGGCCATTATAACACATCCGGAGTTTCGGACAGACAACAGGTTGATTTGTTATTGTAATTTATTCCAATCGGCACATTTCTTAACAACTATGTGATTTATCAAGTAAGTAGCTTGTTTAGGAGTTAATTCTCGTAATCTTACGTAATGAGGTTCTTTAATGTTGCCGATTCTCATTTTTGACTATCCATTCAGTCTATTTAGCAATAATACTGTAGGAAATATAATAGATTTTTTTTATGGACGAAAGTGGCAGACGAGCATACAGTACACCTGATGGTAAGTGGATACTATCGCCCATAGACATCCGCGATACATGCCAACATTAGTCCAAAAGGACAAACGTTGGCACGTCCCCGGATGCGCTGTCTACCTTCGGAGATATAGGAATGGATGGAGAAAGGGTTGGGAAAATGGGGAGGGATAGGATGGGAATGGGCTCTGACACATCTCACTCACTACCGAAACACATATGTACATTAGGGAAATAAGATAAAAGTGGGAAATGCAGTACATTTCAAGGTAGTCTTCTGTGAGAGAGGGGTAACGTGGCCAGTGGAGCGTGCCCAGCGGCTGAATGCTGAGGGGAAACAGTGCACTTTACCCTCTTCGTGCACTCTCCCCCTTTTGAGATTGATATGAGATCTAACCTGGTATATAATTGTCAAATACGGGTATATAATATGTTATGATCAAAGTTGGTAGTGCGGTCTCTTCTAGGAAGGACTAATCACTCCTAGGATTGACTAATGGGTTTGGTCAAACCCCGAAATAAATTTTAGTTTCTACCTTTTAATGGTTAGTATTGGTTAATCCTAGGAGTGATTAAACTGAGAAATCAAACCCCGAAACAAAAATAATTGATTTCGGCCCTTGATTCAATTCTAGGTGTTGCTTTGCAAAGCAATTCTAGGTAATGAAGTAGTCAAAACTTGCTTTGCGTGGCGTTGTCAGACGTATTCGGACCTGTCTGTAGTAAGTCATATCAAATTTACTGTGTAATTTTTAATATCACTTTGGTTCAAAAGTCTTTCCTACCCAGAAACGATTAGGCTTGATTATATTAGAAGCCGCTCAGAAACAATTTGTTAGAGATAGTTCATATGCTATTAATTTATCAATGCTATCATTCCAATATTTCCAACGGACCGATTTCTATTTAGTGACTTCTCAAGCGTTACTGCCCATTTATTCATTTTACTGCCCAATCTGATTTTCACCCATTCAAATATTAATTAAGCTACTCATTTCAGGACTCCTCGTTTCCATTATTTTACTGCTCATATTTTACCGCCAAATTTTTTATCATACCGAACGAAACTGTAATAACTACCGCCCCATTAAATCATAGCCACAATTAATCAGAAATAATTCCTTTATTAACTAATAAACGAATACATGCACACGTAAAATTGTCTAGTGACTAGACTCTAGCCAAACGACGAATGCATTAGTTTGAATTTAAAATACATCAGTCAAAAGTCGAAATATATAAATGCTTTTAGTTTTGACTAAGAGACCTTGTCAATCCTCAGGATTGACCAGTCAAATCTAGGAGCAACCATGCGTCCGTCTTTAACTATAACAAATATACCAAATATTTGACAAACTTTAGTGGTTTAACAATCTCAGTTTTCAAATTTATCAATTTCATCGGATTTAACAATATAGTTAAATTTCAAACTGAATATTACCGCATCAAACCATCAGCCTATGTCTCCCCACTGCTGGATGTAGGCCTCTCTCAAAGCTTGCCACCATACACGACCCGCGGCTCTTCTCATACAGCCACCACTGGCAAACTTCTTCAAGTCATTGGGTCACCTGGCGGGAGGGCATCACGCATTGCGCTTCCCGATAAGTAGCCTCCATTCGAGGACTCGTCTATCCCATCGGTTATCGGTATTGCGGCAGACATTACTGCAATTGAATACTATGAAATAAAATCCCCTTTACAAGAATTCAATAAAGTAATGAGAAGACAGTATTCATTGGAATGTGAAATGAGACGTTATTTGCACTCAATAAACATAACTGATACGTTTTTTGCTAATCTAGGCTAATAGAGGTCCCGTGTTAAGTAACAATCCATAGTGTCTTACGTGAGAATCTGAGTATCCGTCTATACCATTGATTCAGTTTTTGCCATCCTTATTAAGTATAGTAAGCAGTTAACAAAAACCTGTGAGAACCCCGCGGCGCAGTTTGCAACACTCATTGTAGACGCTTGCTAGCACACCCCGTCTGATATTTTGACAGGAGCATTACCTATAGAGACTTAATCAGGTTCGATCAAGTTACGTATATTACTAAGTAAACAACCGTCAAAATTAAATAAAACCGTAAATCGTAACCAGCCCTTTTTTTTTGTTAACAAATCCGTTACCATAAACCCTGAGGAGCTCTCAAAGACTGACTCGGTCAGCGTGCCGTTTTAAGCCACAAGAAAGCCATTTCCAGCAGTGGACGATAAAAGAACTGGTTACGGTTAATAATCACAATAAGTACTCTTATCGACTGCGCAGGTAAAATTCCTTGACAGTAGGTATTTGACAGACCAGTAGGCAGACCTTGACACTCCTTAGTGTTTGTATTGTATAATTAGCATATTATATTTAAAAGGTTATGCTTCTAACATCACTACATAACACATCTATTAGACACTATATCGCGCTGAGTAAATAGTTAAACTTATCTGAGTAATAGTTATAGTAAATAGTTATAATAATTGACTTTCCAGTGTGCTTCACGATCTCA
The DNA here is from genome assembly GCA_914767545.1 of Sesia apiformis. NCBI lineage: Eukaryota > Metazoa > Arthropoda > Insecta > Lepidoptera > Sesiidae > Sesia > Sesia apiformis. Next base: position 5,375,662 of record OU611964.1, read on the forward strand.
TGGGCTCAGACTCAGAACGGGCGATCGTCACAGCATACCAACGGTCAGTATAACAACGGGCATGGCTGGGACATCAGATTAGCGGTGCCTGGCGAACCGGGCAGCGACTATCCCACCCTGAGCACAATACCAAGAACATCATTCACTTGCGCTGGAAAAGATCCAGGTAACTATTTGTTATTTGAGCCAATCTAAAATATTCAAGTTATAACTTCTTCGTTATTTCCGAGGTCGGAAACTTTTAATTGTGTCGTACGTGCTATTAAAGATACAAGTAAGTACGAGTACTTAATATTTTCATAATACTTCAATCTTTTCAACATCCCACTGCAGGGCACTTGCCTCCCCTAGTAAATCACTAGGATGTTAAAATCACTAGTAATGTTATAATCACTAGTAAATCACCACGCTCTCCCAGTGTCGATTGGTAGAGTGCGGTACAGATGCTCCAGATTTTTTTAATTCCAGAATATGCTGTTTTTTTCACGATACTTTCTTTCATAAGTAAGTAACATATATAAAAAAAAACATGCTTAAATTGAAACAGTCGTCTGTGGTACGGATCGAAGATTTGAACTCATGATCTCACGAATGAAACCCCCTAATAACCCTGTAATGAATGAATAGATACCCCTAGGCCCTAGGTTATCACCATTTCAAAAAAAAATCTATGAATTATCCAAAATTATTCTTATTTCCAAAATAATCTATGAATGAACTTTCTAGTTCTAATTTCAAATTAATTTAAATACATTTGTTCACAACGGTCATTTACCGAATATGAAAACTGTATTAAAATAGGTACAATACTATATTAGTTTACATTGTGAAATTTTCATATTGATTGCAGGAAGTAATTTAAAAAAAGTACATACTTATTTAAAATATAATTGATTACAGGATATTACGCAGATATAGAAACGAACTGTCAAGTATTCAGAGTGTGCACCGCGGGTTCTACCTATGGATTCCAATCGTTCCTTTGCCCGAATGGAACGTTGTTCAACCAAGCTGTTTTCGTCTGCGATTGGTGGATGAATGTTAATTGCCAGAGATCGCAGTTACTGTTCAATAATAACAACGAAAAGTTCGGTAACCTCAAATTAGGGCCGCAGCTGATGAAAGATGTAAAAAAGATGCTCACACATCCCATGAGGAATCCTTTAGACAAAACAGCAATGAAGAGCAACCTCGTTGTCATGCAGGACTACAAACCACCTTCTGGACATTTATTCCCCAACGAAGCTTTAATAGCTGGACCTGAGAGAACCCCAAACAATGTTTATATTCCAGCTAAGCAAATCCAACAAAATTTTGCTCAAAACTCTTACAATGATAACTCTTTTATTGCTTCAACGTTGAGTCCAACTTACATACCTGTGGGTAACACCATTCAACAATCAACACGAGACACCGAAGTGTTTCAGAGACAGAGACAGAACAGTCAATACGTGCAAAGCAACAGAAATCAGAACACGCAAAACGTACAATCTGGAAACATTATTTCTAACGGTCATGCCGGACGTCTTATACAATCTAAGAACACTCCTTTATTGAACAATAATGGTTACTCACAAGTAATAAGACCAACTCAGAACTACAATCAAGGAAATGTGCAATATAGTCAAAAGCAAATAAGCAACTCTGGAACTACTCAATCATTTAACTCACAAAACACAATAAACACACAGAGAGATCAGAATCGGCAGAAAGTTCAATTTACTAGCAATATCATACCTTCACAACAGAACCCAAAGCAATCAGAGTTTGAAAATGAATATGCCAAACAACAGTACAACTACAATTCAAATCAAGATAAGCAGCCGTATACCTACAAAACAGCTATACCACAATTCGCCAATGAAATCGGCGGCAAAGTTAGTAACGAAGCGAAACAAAATTTGGTAAGTAGTACTGTCCCTTCCACTGTTGCGGCAAGAGCACTAAACTTTAATAGAATTGTGCAAGAAGTAAAACGAAATCCTAATGCTAAGTCCAGGATAACATTTAAGACCTGGATTGTGAAACCTTCAAAGGCGGCTAGATTGATTGCTGAACCAACTCCTTACACTTACAATAGTCCCACTAAATCCATAGCAGCAAAATTAATGCAAGATACGACTCCATATTTAACTAGAAAAATGACTTTGTCTCAAAGTGCTAAAATAATATCAGAGCCCGAACCCACTCCGTATATATACAGTAAGCCAACTAAAATAGCTGCTAAACAAATTGATACCACGGTTAGAGAACCTCAATCTCTTTATCTGGCTCCAACAAATCCAACGCGTTCAATATTTTCAGATCGCTTGAAATCGACGACTTCTGTTCAGCCAACAAAACCTTCATTACTTTATATTGCACCCACCACTTATAAACCAAATGCTAGGCTTTATGTACCACCTACTGATAATCCAGTAGTTTTGTCGAGACAATATTTATCACCAGTTGTTTTACCTTCTTACTATGAAAGCGAGCAACTGAGAATTGCTCCAACTACTTCATCAACTGTTTTCACGACTCCAAGTAATGAAATCGAAAATAATGTCTCTTTTACTGAAACTAAACAATCTAACACTAAGATAAATAATAACAATCTAACCTTTGCTGATATACTAACCAGAGAAAAACTAGATATAACGGTTAGCGATATAGTAAAAGATACTAGTAACATATTAAACACAGCATCTCCTGAGGAGTTTGGTCAACTTCGTCAAGAAATGCAATCTGAGGATTATTATGATGATAAGTTCTTGCCGCCTGAACATAATACTGATATTGGAGAAAAAATAACACCTCAAGCACCTACCGTAGCGTCAAAAAGCTCACAACTTATTAAACAGCCATCTACAGATCTAGAGCCTCCTGTAGAAAACGATTATAATGGCTATAATAATAATCCGCTTGCTAATTTACCTTTCTTCAAAGAACCCGCATTAAATACAATCGAGCGAACAGTTTCATTAAAAATAACCATCCCAGAAAAAATTGCATCATATCTCCTTAAAAGTTGTAAGGAAAGTGATTATGACAAACTAGAAATATTAAATACCGGTAGCAGTAATTATTTAGTTCTTGCTAATAAGGCTAATAAATCAACTAACCCCAGTTTCATTCCTATAGGAAAATTAATTTTTGATAAAAATTCAAATATTTCTCATTCACAGGCATTTGTATTTTCATTCCTGGCTGATTCCATCAACGAGGCGAAGGGATACAGTAGCATTGCACAAGAAAATGTATTGACCTCCACTACAGCACAACCACAATTCCAAAATATAAACAGCGCAGAGCTTGCACAAATAACGAACCAAATATCACAACTTACATCATCACAATATTCAGGAAACAACCAGAACAGTCCTACTAATACAGCAAACATTATGTCAACTGCTCCACCCACACGCAATGCTACTGAACAGCACAAACAAACCACAATATATGAAAATAATTCACAAAACCAGGTTCAGCAAACACATAGCATGCAGTATAACGTAGCTCCAACACAACAACTTACTCAAAGCCAATTTAGAACACAATCATCACGATCATCACAATCAAACGCAAACCATTTGGCTAATGAAAACCCCATTTATAGCGGGCAATTATACCAACTTCCAGTTCCAGATGTTACAAGTCAAATTTACAATGCACAAAGCCCTGCTAAGCTTATTCAATCAACTGAAAATCTACAGAACAATTTAGAGGCCGAAGAACTACAGCGTGGTAGTAATCAAAATAAAGTAATTAACACAAACTCCGTAAAACAATCTAGTGCAGAAGTAGAAATAGTTCAATCACAAAGTTTGCCAATATCTCATCCAGCTAAGCTGCAGGTGGCTCCTAACATTGAAAGTAATTCATATAATAACCAAGAAAATTCCGCACAAGTTCTTGACAATTTCCTGAACACAGATAACAGAATAACGGCACAACTGCAAGATAAAATTGTTGGAACTATTAAACATCCAACTGATAATAATAAAGTTGTTACTTACAAAAAAGATCAATCGTATTACTTGTTCACAAAATACGATAATGAGGCACTTAAGCAAAATATTCAAGCAAATATCATTCGTCAATCAAATAATAACTTTGGTGGAGGACTCAATGCAAAATTGATCCAAAGCAAAAACCCTGATAATCACATATCGTTTCAGTTTATTCCATCAGTTAGGTACCATTTGGAAGATGAAAAGGATCAACAAAGAATTCTGAATACTTTTCAAATAAACGAATTTGGCACTCCTAAAGTATTAAGTAGTACAAACAATGGATACCATATTCGTAACCCTAATGATCGACAAGATGTCGTAACAAACGTGAATTATTCTGTGGATCGTTCAGCCAATCAAGTAGATGATCAATATAATAATAATTTAAGCAACTTATACGCCGGGCCTTCATCGTATTCTGCTCCTCAATCATCAGTAGGAAATTTACGGAAGGGATCAATAGAAAACAACTTAAATTCTAGACTAGAAAAGTTTGATGATTTTAATGGTTACAGTAAAGTAACACCTGCGCTTCAGTTTACTTATTAGCTGTAGAGTTAAATAGACGTAACTAATTTGTTAATAGTAAATAAATAAAAATACTTCTTTTAATTTAAAGTAGCTCTAAGTATCATAAATGTAAATTATGTTTTAACTATTTGTTGTACCTGGTTAATTGCTCTATGTAATAAAGGTTCTAACGTAAATAAATTTACATGTGTTTTTTCAAATTCATTTTTCTTAAAATTAAATCTTTACCTTTATTAAAAATCTGAAACTGCTTGTGGTGTTATCGTGGTTACTTTGCGCAACGTGTTTTTAGCTGTTATGTTAGGAATGGCAAATAGGACAAATAGGCAAATAGGACTTTTAAAAACCCCCGAAATTTACTCTCTGAAAAATCTAGTACAAAGATATCCATTTATGTCTTGAATAAACGTAATTTATGCTTAAAATGTAATTCAGCATGAATGAATTTACCGAAAACAGACTTTCACACATTTTAGAACACAGCCTTCGGCCGTGTTCCGAATTGGGCGATTAGCGCTTTTTGATGGTCTAAAGTCTAAATCATGCTGCGTTTCTTTTTGTTTCTTGAAAATCAATAAAAGGTTTAATTCTATCCACTCGGTGGCCGTCCTCGGTGACGGGGATAATGGCAAAAAAGAGCCAGTCTCACCGGTGAAACATTTAATTATCTTTAAGTGCAGAAATGTAATAATAGATTTTAATTATTATCAATAGATAGATATTTTGAAGGAACGATATCTTTTGAATGATTAAAAACTTATTACTTGTATACATACCTACCTACTTGTATTTATTATGCGTACTGTAATTATTACAAAACTATAAATAAACATAAGCTAAATCACATTCTATATGTATATATATATAGAATCTATTCTATGTGTACATACGTGGGTGATATTGAAAGTTTTTAGAATCTCAAAAATGAAATCAGATATACAAACGGAAGTTGTTTTATTACTTTTCGAAGTATTCTCCGCGACAATCGTTAACTACACTTTTACATGCGATGAAACCGTTGTGTGAAGCATTCAGCTCACCCTTCTTTAGGCACCTCTTCAACAGCCGATTGGAAGGCCGTTACTGTCTTTTCTGCATTTATAAACCGTACACCTCTAAATTTATCCTTAATGTTAGGGAATAAATAAAACGCACACGGCGCAAGGTCAGGACTGGATGGCGAATGAACTACATTTACGGTATTCAAAAATTGCTTCATTTGTTTGGCGGAGTAAGCTGGGGCATTGTCGTGATGAATGATCATTCTGCTTCATGGGGGTCGTTCCTTGACTTTTTCCCAAAACAGAAGGCAAACAGTTGATCACATACCAGTCCGCAGTTATTGTTCTTTTGTTTTCTAAAGTTATGGAAGCAAATTGGCCCGATCTGCCTAAGAAGGAGCCAATCGTCTTCTTTTCAGCACTCCATCCTTTCTTCACTTTCGTCAGTAACTCTTCAAAAGGAAGACCCACTGCGCAGAGCGCCTCTTAGTTTCAGGCTCATTGCAGTAGATCGAGCTTTCGTCACCTGTTACTATATCAAAAACAACATTTGATTGTTTTTGAGCTTAGCTCAAATTGTGAGAAATCCATCTAGCACATAGCTTCCTTATTTTCCTATCTTCCTTATCTTCCTATCTTCCTTTAGTTGATTTATGAGTCAAGTTGAGAGTGTTTTACACGATTACATCATGAGCCGCACAGTTTTAACGTTTTTCTCCGTCACCGCCGTCGCAGGACGCCCTTCTCTAACGTCGTCACTGGGGTGGGTACGACCACATTTAAATTCACTGAACCAGTTATAAACAGTGACACTGGATGGATCTACATCACTGAATGCTAACTTAAATGTTTCATAACTTTGTTGCTGGTTTAGACCACAACGAAAGTCATAAATATCATTGAACGAAAATTCTCTCTTGTTAAATTCATTATTATTCGTTAAGGGCGTTTGTCAAACAAAGAGGTCCATTTTCAAAATTCTAATTTGGTTTTTTTATATCATATTGTATAGTAGCCAGTGGTAAGAACATTTAGTTGAAAAAAAGTTGTTTAGTCGTTGAAAAGTTGCTTTTGAAAAGGCAACAATAAAATAATATTATTTATCAATATTGTTATTAGGAATATACTACTGTTATAATAGTTTTAAATTACTTTTGATTAATGAAGAACCACGTTGCAGGATCAAAACTCGTGAAGTTGAGTTTGGCATAAAGATTGCAAGCTACATAATTTCCTTTCACGCAATACGCGATAACGTATAATTTCTTCTTCAATTGATCATTGATGACTAATTTTAGTAGCAACTCTGCAAATCCTTTCCTTCTATGTTCTTCTAAAGTAAACATGTGCAGTAGACTTCCCGCTTCGTTGGTGAATACCCATGAAATCAACTCGTTGTTCTTAAATAGACCGTAACCGCAATTATTCTTTATTAGCAGTTGGAAATACCACTGCGAGTTATGGTATCTGTGTGGCCATACTGAGTCGATTAATTCTATGTGCTCTGGAGACACTAGACCGAAATTGATCCCTGGAGGCAAACTGTAATATAAAATAAAAACGAAAACGTAAATGCAAAGGAAACGTTTAATTACTCAAAAATGTTGTAACACATTAATTAATGTGCCTAAAATCATTTCATTCTAGTCCTTCTAGTAAGTGCATTACGTATTAATTTTATCATTTATGTATCTCCTTAATTCAATAAGCTGTGTTATAAATAAAATAGTGTCTTAACCTTAACTTAACCTTATTTCCCTAATGTACGTACGTGTTTCGGTAGTGAGTGAGATGTGTCAGAGCCCATTCCCATCCTATCCCTCCCCATTTCCCCAACCCTTTCTCCAAATCCAGTCCTATATCCAAAGGTAGGCAGCGCATCCGGGGGCGTGCCAACGTTTGTGGACTAATGTTGGCATGTATCACGAATGTTTATGGGTTACAGTATCCACTTACCATCAGGTGGCTTGTATGCTCGTCTGCCACCTTCGTCCATAAAAAAAAAAGAAAAGAAAAAAAAGTGTCAGTAGATTGTCTCTCCCCTAGATACAAGTCCCTCCCAAGGCGTACCTCCACACACGGTCTTCCGCTCCTCTCGTCCAGCCACTACCAGCAAACTTCAAGTCGCGTCGTGATCGTCGTCTTCGTGGCCGTCTTCTCAATGGTTAGGTACTGAATGAATTTTCATGAAATCTATTGAATTTCTAAACAAACAACTAAAAAGTTTATTTTTTATAAGTATCAATAAATGATTGTATCTAGTTTTCCTGTAGTTTCGCACATTTAGAAAATTAAAATTGACCGGTTCTGCTGGTAACCCAAATTTCACACGGGAAATTTATTATCTTATTTAGAAAAAATAGGCTTTTCGGTCGTGTCTATATACACTTACTAAAAGAGATTAAATTATATTCCATTTACTTATTTTTCATATTTATATTTGAACTGTTAACTATCTACTATCTTCTTTAACTATCTACAATTTATAATACCTATAATAATACGGTACGAAATGTTTATCGCTTAAAATAAACAGACAGTGTGCAACACATATATTCGTATTTATATACTCGTAGATATCGCCTGTTTATCGTCTCCTAGTCTCTGCAGTAGCAACTAATTACGTCCTAGTCAATCAAATAAAGTGGTAATTAAGTCTTATAATATGGAAGGATTATTACATAGTCTCCTCATAGATCCCACCGCAGCAAATATCCCCTTGTTCCTCTCAGCAACCTCTGGACCACATGTTAAATTTCTATCAATGGTGAATCCCAAGTTCCTGACCTGACTATTGCAAGGAGTGATGGAAGTAGTTTCCAGTCTATTTTTGCGATGAGTTACGAGCTACCCGCAACATTGAGTATCTACTGCATTCACATTGGGCCCTTAAGAGTAAGTGCAATTCCCAATTATTTGTAAATTTGTATTAGATATAGCATTGCTATATCTAATACATTGATCTTGGGGAAATTCGTCTACGGGAACTTGGGTATAAATCTGAAAGTCATCTATCTGCATTCAGGAGAATACAGGTGAGCATCACCTTGGGGTAAGCCAGCAGTAACGTGACACTTTTAAGATGGTATCATCAACCAAAAGACGCCCAAGCAAGTAACTGTGAAACCTGTCAATTAACAGTGGAGATGTATAAATAGAACGTAAAATACTTAATAAAATATCGTAACTAACCTTATTAAAAGCGTTACTAAAATCGAACATTGTCAGTAGTGTTATAGTGTACGCTCCCTTACATCCATACCACAGGTGTATCATCAATAGTTTTTATTAAAAATGTTACTGTGTCGTAGCTAGAACGAAAGCCAGACTGAAAGGAGTTTAGTACAAGGATGCTCATTTAGGAGTGTATTTAATTATTTGTGTACAAGTCCTTACAAGACTATTGACAAAAATGATAAAATACTCGTAGATATTGAATGGTAGTCTGAGAAACAGAGAGAATTTACTTTTTATCAGTGGAATAATTTGTGTTTTTGGGCATATTCAGAAGTGTGACTTATACTTTCGCGTTTTGTACACATTTTATATTGTAAATCGGGTCTGAACGTGTATAACAAAGGTATTTGTTTACTTTTTATTTTAGTCAACTCGTGACCACCGCGGTTGTAGCCCGTGCCGAAACGTCGAGTAGAAATGAAAGGCAAACAAATACCATTGTTATACGCCTTCAGACTCGATGTACAATATTCAATATTAATAATATACAAAATTCAGAAATGGTATCGTTTATCACTGTGTTGTCATAAACTGACAAATGTTTATTGTATTGTAATTAATTAAATAGGGTGGATGTACCAGTCTCAAACCATTTAAGGAAAAAAAATAACTTTAAAATGTTGTTATATAACCTAATTGCGATATTTATTACTAGTTTATTTTTTATATTGTACGTTATCTAGTTAAAAGTTATAATTGAAAAGGAAAACACTTAATTCCTTTTGTTTTTTTTATTATTTAACACAATCGGTATATAACTGGGATGTACCCTACTTTGACCAGCAGGCCCCAGTTGTTGAGAGGATTTGTACCAGAGGTTGACCATTAAACAAAGTGAAATAAAATCTACATTCCACAAAAGGAGATGTTTTTATAATCAACTTTATTAAGGTTTGTTCTTAGGGCTAATTGAGACCAACAAGTAAATTACTATTTTCAGTCTTAACAATCACAATAGAAATTCTTAAATCTAAATGGCACATTTTCAAATCACATGAAAATAACAAATAATAACTTCACTAAAACTTTAAACTTTATAAGTAACCTATGTTTTTGGTTTAATCATTATTAATATCAAATATCAAACATACCTAAATAAAATTTCTAACAATATCACGGAATGACTCAAAAGTAAAAATTGCAGATGAAAGGAATCAGATCCAAAAAAGATATTTGGCCATTTCTGGCACTTTATATGAACCTCTACTATTATTTGACGCAGGGGCATTTATTTTTTCAACTATTCTGTCATTAGCATACCAATAGCAACCAAGCGTAGTTGACTATTACGTATGTATGATCCTAATTCTATTTCGTTGTCTGATCTACCTTTCTTACTGTAATAGACCAATGGTAAATTGTCCTCTTCTGAATCAGAATCTATCCTATTTTGTACTCTTTTTCTTATTCGTTTTGCTTTAGGTTTCTCAATTTTGTTCAACTCTTGTAACTTCTTTTTTCTTCTCTTGCTAATCTCTTATTTTCTTTTTCTTCTTGTTCCCTATTTTTTTCATTCCAATAGCAGTAGAGTATCCACTCTACTGATGTAACTGCATCCGGCAATCGCTTTCTATTCAGATTTTTCTTACAACCTTTTTTCAGTGGCGATTCTGTAGGCCAAACTAAAGAAGACGCAAAAGCAGGGCTGACTGTAATTTTAGAATATCCGGGTGTAGTTTGTTTTAAAAAGTCTCTAGACTTTGCAGATTTAGTGGGTGCCTTTTCTTGGTCGTTTAGTTTTTTGGATGATCCTGATTCAGGTGTTTTTTGTTCTGAAAACTCTATCATTGTAACAGATTTAGTAGGCGTTGCTTCTCGATTTTTACTATTGCAATCGTCTGTAACAAAACTTAGTGAGGTTGAACCTGGTAGTTGTTCTTCGTCGGATAATTTTGTCGATAAAGTAAGTTCTGACTGGCGAATTAATGCAGAGTTTGTAACGATGCTAATTTGTCGATTGTCGGCTTTGATTAATTTAGTAACTGTCTCTATTAACTGCTCTTTTTTAATAGGGATTCCCTTTTTAGCCATTGCATTTATCCACCGACATAGCAATCGTTCCTCATCAGGTGTCAAGATTGTTGGCGGGCCCATTTTTCGTTGAATGGGATGTCTCATTTTTATTTTATTAATCATTGTAGAATGGGGGATGTTATATTTGCGGCACGTTTCTCTGATTTTGTTTCCTGACTGTATTTCTTTAAGCGCTTCATAAATATCGTCCTCACTGTACCGAAAGAATTTTTTTTTTTGGTGGCATATTGAATCTAAAACAAGCAAAAATAAACTTATATTTAGAGAGCTTGGTCGATCATAGGAGCTTATGTTTTGTATGCAGCACCAATGTCAAACCACTGGTCAACTAAAGGAAACAATGCGATTTACTCCATTAAAATCGATTGTTGAGTTACAAATCATATCATAGACATGAAACAGATAAAAAAAATGCAAAAAAAAAGTAGTACTTCAGTGAGCTAGTCGTTGACCAACTGGTCAACCCCAGGAAAACTTAATCAAATCATGTACCTTTTGTTAACCAGTTAAATAACTCATGAAATATATTATTTGCACCTCAAATTCATTAAAATCCCCAAAATAAACATAAAATCATTACAAAAATCAATCATCAGAGCAAAGTACATTCAAAACAATACAAAATAAATATAAAATATTCTTACCTCGTCAAAACTCGTTCATTATTGCAATGGCGGCCGAATGGCAACTGTCAGCGACAAGTAAAAATAAAACGAAATTGTAGAGTTCACTGTTTGTCTCTTTCTAGCCGTAATGAGATTGGTTGATTTGTATTAGTAACGACAACATATAGCCAACATTAAATGAAACACATAGTGGCAGGAAATCTTAATATTGACACTCAAAGCCGCAAATGGTCAACAACCGGTGCCTGGTCAACTATAGGCTCAACCACCCTACCTGATATCGTCGTATGGTGGACTGTTTATGTCCTTGAAAAAGGCTTTTTCTCCAGGCCCGGTGAGCACAGTACCATCAATTTTAAATCTTTGAAGGCAATCGCAAATGTTCTTCGGCGCGAACGGTATAATGATGAATTCATTCCAATTTATCAATTTAGTTACTCTCAGCGCATTCTCGATGTTTGAAGTATCGCCTGTAGGACACAGGAGTGCGACTTCGTTCACTTCGCCCTGGCAAAGATAAATAATTTATTCTTTAGAATTATTTTCACATGGCAATAGCCAGCAAGAACCGTAGGTGAATTTGTTCGGTTCGGCCCACCCCGTCTGTCTTTCCAGTGGGACAAACTGGTCTGCACTTCTCCTATAAGTCATCTGCATCAAAAGTTACCGACGCGTTTTCGCAACCCTCTGCTGTTGCGTTTCTCATAATCCCGTGCAGTTACTTACCACCATATAGGACACCAGTCACCCTGCCAAGAGATAGTTGGAACCTACCTCAAACAAAAGACACAAAAAAATAAACACTTTTTTCTAAGCAATCTGAGTATACTTATAGCAAATACATAAAAACTCTTTAGTGTATTGTGAAGAGAAAAAAGTTATTGTGAAAGAAGCTTACCATTTTATTAAAAGCTACCATTCCATTTTTAATATCACCGTACGGACAATAAACTTTAAAACCTTGTCCTGTGCCATTTTCTAACCACCGTCTTTGAGTTTCCAACATAGCATATCCCGATATACTACGAGGTAAGTCTGTTAAAAACATTTTTTGTAAATCAGCCCACTTCTCTACAGGAAGCAGTTGTAGCGCGTCTTCACACATTTTAAATTACAATAAAATTAATACTGATGATATAACCGACCTATTAGACGTTGTACCTATGTATGGAACGCGTCTAATTTCACATTCCGCGGTCTACGAACAGTAGACTTAGGGTCCGTTCACATAGATCGGCTCGGAGAGCAGAGCAAATTTCGATCGTATTTAAAATATAATTTTAGGACATTGAAATAAGATTTATTTTTACATTTCACATCTTTTCTGACAAGAGGATGCTCGAGGGTCGTCCCAATGCGCTCAGTGTGAAACATTATAGAAACATTAAGAGCAGCCGACCGGCTCCCCCTGTTTGCGTGCTCTTTAGCGCTCGAGCAGCCGACCGGCTCCCCCTGTTTGCGTGCTCTTTAGCGCTCGAGCAGCCGACCGGCTCCGTTCGCGTGCTGTTTCGCGCTCGCACAGCCGATTGTGTCCGTCCGCTCCCTCCCGCCGCCGCGCCGCCATTTATGTTCGTGTTTATTTTGATCTTCTTCGAATAATGTAGCTAATAAATATATTTCTTCATCGAAACTATCTAAATCCATGTTGCGACTTGAGAGCACACGTATTAACACATTAAAAACAAAAACTAGACTGCTACGCCCTGATTTCGAAAGGAATGCTCTCGATATTGAGAGTATGATTGCGGCTTCAAGAGAATACGCTCGGCTACGAGAGCATCCGCTTTAACCATACTCTCCCAGGCGGTCTATGTGAACGGCTCGGACGGCTCCGAGCGTATACATCCGCCGCCAAGACCTCAGGTCTATGTGAAAAAACAAGCGCTCTCCGAGCCGGTCTATGTGAACGGACCCTTATACTGCATCCTCAAGTGTTATTTGTATAGTCTGATAAAATGCGAATATATGTTAGCTAGGTACTACGTAATATTTAATTATTTATTGTATGGTGTTAACATAATTTAAAAGGATTATTCAGATCAAGCCAATTATTAGGAACATTAAACATAATGCTAATATTTACCAAGACAACTTCATGAGTCTATAATGTAGGCTAAGTAACCAAGAAATGTTGTATCCGGAATTCACGAAAGCTGATGAGGCTTACTTATATTATTAAGCTTACAATAAATCGATATACCTATATAATATACACATATACCCCGATATACATATGTATATACCTAATATCAAACGTTGAGGAAATTCTGCTTCTAGTAGAAATTCAGACGAACGTTGACCCATTTTAATTCAATCACTGATCGATCCACGGCAAACTTCAGGGTCGTCACCAGATCGTTTATGGACCGTCCATACATTATTAATATGATCGCTTTTGGTCGTGTATTCTTCCGTAACGTGTTTTATTTTTACGTTCTCTTCTTAATTCGCTCTCAAAGTCAATAGGATACCTAAATAAAATTACTGCCTTTATAATTTTACTTGCAGTTTAATAATTATACCAAATCCTTAACAATATAAGATAGGTACTGGTTTAAGAATTAGGAATTTTAGTGATTAAGTTGTGCCACGATACTGGCTCGAAACTAAGAAAGTCAAGTTTAGTGTATAACTGCAACGCTTGATCATTTCCTTTAACACAGTACGAGATGACATACCGCTTCTTCTTCAATTGCTTATTGCAAACCAAATTCATTAATAATTCTGCGTATCCTTTCTATGTTCTTGCATTGTGTATAAATATGCAGAAGATTTTTTTTTAAAGAGTGGTGGTTGGACGAGCAAGCTGTCCCACATACCGTGTGTAAGTGTTACCGCCGTCCATGGACACCTGCAACACTAGGGGCATGAGGGTGCGCTGCCGACCTTGCAAAGTTCTATTCACAGCTTTCTTGAAGAACCCCATATCAATGTATGTAAAATGTATGTATTGTCATAAGAAAATTCAAATAGTACTGACGTCAATCGTGCATCCACGACTCCCACGTAGGACAATGCGTCCGCTACGCGACTCTGTCTTGTCCACCTTGTCCACCTTCATTCTTGTCCACCCTCTGTAGGTGTCTTTCAATCGTTGCATTGGTTCAATAAACAAATTGTATTTTGTAAATAAAAACGAGAAATGGTATGGTGGCCTTTAACAAAATGGTAAGAAGCCTTATCGCTTTAAAACCCTAATCACAGTCATTCTCTAACCACTGTATTCGTGTCGCCAATCGGACAGAAATTCTTTCTGAAGATCCGTCCATTACTGTACTGGCAGTAATTGTAATGGTTCTTTATTAATTTTATTTGTGTTTATAACGGTATGCTAGCAGTACAACAGAACCCAATCGTCTGAAGGTCGAAATGGCTCTGAAATAAAAGTACAGTTGTTGACTAAACATTGCACATACATAGGAATAATCCATACGTGTTATATTTGGTTTTTAGGTATTTTGTATCAGTGTAATTACTCTGATGAACATAATGTTTATTTGATCACAATAGATACTTGACTGTGTTTTTGTACTCTATAATAGAGATTGACTACCTGATTGAATATTAAAGAATACTTATGAACTGTATGAATAGTCAAGGCGAAGAGTAAGTACAAAACCATTTCAATATGCATGAATAGATCACGATCGAATATTCGTATCTATTCCTACAACACATGATATAAGTATAAATAAACTGCTTCCTTTACGCTGTCACAGTACGAGAACGTTTTATTAGTATCTATGTTAAAATTAAATGCGAAAATATATGTACCTACCTAACCTTTTTACGTAGAATCATAACTAAAACGAAATTTACATCTGTGAATAAATGCCGCAGATTTATTGATATTACGTCGAACTATAGCAACGTTTCTAATTAAATCTTTATAATTTCCTTTTCTGACTTTTAGCAGGAAATGAGGGTCTATGTAAACCTGCCCGCAGCATTTTTGAAGGAAGCAAAACTAATTCAAAATTAAAAATGTTAGAATTCTTTACACATCCGCAGCACCAAATATAAACAGATTTAATTTTCATCGCGGCTGTATTACATTTAAATAAATTAAATTAATAGGTAAAACTTTATTTGCCTTTGAACAGAGTTGGTAATGATTCCGCCCGATTTAGCTATTTAAACAATACATTTGCATTAATTGTTACAAGTATTTACTTATATTAACAAAACTAATTATTACGGAAACTTGGGCAAAGCGAACACCCCGGCCAAAGCAAATATTCTCTACTACTTCCAAATAACTTGTGCCCCATAAACCGCGTGTCCGAACGTTCGACCATCTTTGCTCCCTACTCACTGCTCAGTGAGTGGAACACAGTTTTCTTCGAGTTGAGTTTTTGTGAGAAAAATATTCATTTTAAGAGGTAAATATTTTACTAAATATCGTTACATTATGCTTTTGATGGTAATGCCTTAGAATAATAACGCTGGTAATGTACATATTATTAGTATAGGTATATGGCTTTCTATGTTGCTTAAATGACAGAGCTTGAATATTACTTCGTTAATTAGTTTTCGTCTAAAATGAGGTAACCTTGAAAGTGATTCGCTATCCTTTGATAATATTTATACTTTGTTGCAGATGGTAAATACCTAAATATAAAAAGAATACCAATCAACCCTTTTCAGTTGATTTCAAGACGTCATGCAAACAGCAATAAATCTGAAATAAGTAAGTATGGATTACTGGATTAGGGTATGTCAAAAGTGGTGATTTTTCTACAAAGCTTGGTCGATTTCGTCCAATCTTCAATGACCGAGAAACAGAGTTGATAAAGTATCTAAAATACATGGATGGTGTATTCTTTAGGTTAACTCGGGATGAGTTCAAAGTTTTGTATGCAAAGAATAACAAATTGGAATATCCAGAGAGTTGGGATAAGTGCGAAAACACTGGAGATGATTAAAACAGTGGAAAACAAAAACCAAAGAATTTTAAAACATAGAAGTGACAAACGTCCGTCGTACGAATATAAGAGTTATATCAAAAGATACAGAAAAATCTGCGATTCCAATTAACTCAATATGTTCCAAATTATCGGTTATACCACTTCTTCTTTCAAGCGTCAATATAAAAGCGATGACAAAACAATAATCTGATGACCTTGACCTGATGCTGCAGCCAGTAAGGCCAGCACACTGAAATTCTACAACGGTGAACGGTAGACATGTCGTGTTTGGGCTCGTTTGGCTTTTAGTTTCAATGACAACACCTTAATCTCATGACCTTAACCTGATGCTACAACTAAGAGGGCCAGCTCCCTGTGGAATTCCTCAACGGCGAGCAGTAGACACGTCGCCTTTGAGCTAGTAGTTTTAATGACAATACCTTAGTGTCATGACCTTGACCTGATACTGCAGCCAAGAAGGTCAGCACACTGTGGAGCTCGTCAACGGCGAACAGTAAAGACGTCGCTTCTGGATTAGATTTGATAGGTTCGCAATTTTTCTAAAAAATCAAATTGTTAATTATGTAAACATGTATAAAATTTCAAGTCAGTAATACAAGTGAAGTTGTATAACCTATGTAAACAAACATGTGAACTTATTTATGAAATAATGCACTATATTTAGCACTGATCAAATATTTTTTATATATACATTATCAATTTAGACCGATATCGCATGTTTTGGAATGCAGTGATAATATAAACAAAATATTTCCGCGCGTAATTCAAACAAGTGTCAAAGCTGTCATATTACTGCCATAAAAGTAACTGTTACCATGGCGATAAACCAGTAGATTGTGTATTTACAAATTGAAGTTGTTTTGTTTATAACATGGATACGTTATTTTATTGATCGCAATTCCTGTTACGAAAATGACTTTTGGAAATTAGGTAGATTATAAATGAAATGGATTACGTGTACTGACATTTCTTCATTTCTACAACATTCAGGGAACTTAGATAAGTGTAAATATTATTAAACAGGTAAGAAGTGGCTATAAAATTTCTCTTGATCCATTTATTACAGCAGTCCTGAATTTGATGTAAATAACAGTTTAAAATATATTAACATTAGTCTCCAACTTCTTCATATCTTCCATAAAGCGATGATATATTAAAGGTTAAGTAACCATGTCTTAGACAGCAATTGGATAATTCTTCATAGGCCAAAAATCCTTGATTTTGAGTACCACAAACTCATAATATTCAAATCTTTATGAGTTCAAAATAAATCAATAGTAGTGGCTTGTGGAACTGAAATAAGTGAACATACTTTAATGTGCTGACAAAATATTAACGAGAGAATGTTAATATTATTGAGAGAATGTTACAACTTCTTAAAACTTCCAAAAGTAGATAGCACATCGGAGGGGGTATCAATGTTTGTCATTTTCAACTAATGCTGCCATGTATTCTGAATATAGCAGGGTGTCATTTTCCACCTACCACCTGGGCTGCCTTCTATGTCTACAGTAGTAAGTCTCAAAAAAAAGACAAATAAATGATTTGATTTCATTGTGATTTGGCTTTACCAGTTATATAACTTCTGGTGTTATTTATAAAAAATCATAAAATGCAAAATGTTTTCAATAGTAATTAACAAACACTAATGCAATACGCTGACTAATTGCTATATTTTTTTTTTTTTATAATTCTCATCATTACAAGCTATATTTCAAGCAGCTGAGATCATGCAAGTTATGCATGATTCTGGAGAAACACCCATTTACCTTCTCTAACTTATATTGTAATGTGTTATTTTTTTTTGTTTACAACTGTAGTCTGTCCTTATGACAATCTGTCCTCATGACTATCTGTACTTATGGGAAACTGTCTTCTTGAGAATCTGTCCTTATGCGAATAAGCCCTATCTTTATATTACACCATACACTGGCCAGTCTTTTCACTGCTCTACGTTAGCAATAGCAATTAGGCATGGTAGTAATATGAATTTTTGTTAGCTGAAAGATAATGCTATGTCACAGTATGTTACACTCAATGACCCACACTAGGATGTATGCATGCATTAGATGATACCTTGCATTTTGAAGTCAGATATATGTACACATACACGAATATGAACAAAAGCCACCCAGATCAGAATGAACATTTGCCTATAACAAACATAATCAAACCAGTGTCCGACAGAGAGTCGAACCTGGGTCCTGTTGCAGAGCAGTCAGGGGCAGCAACTGCTAATAGTCATTAATAATTATGCAAAAAAATAACTTGACAAAGTCCAGTATTTGTGAAATTTGTATAGTCTGAATAAATAATGATGTGATCACCAATGACTGAAGTTCCGTGACCTTGGTGACACAATAAAAAGCAAGTTTAAAGCCATATAATTTTTAAGTTGTAAATGAGACGAAAGTAAATCATTATTTACAACTTATCTAAGTTAACAATCTTATTTTAACAATGTAAGTTAAAATTATGTTTTTTTAATATTATTAATTTTATCTTATTAAATATTAAAGAACTTAATACTATATTTATGTTTATTGTCATAGAGCATATGTTCAGTGTCCGTAGATATGCAAAGACAATCGGATTAGATAAGAGGTATTATTATTGAGAATTTGGGGCTCTGCAAGTCGATGAAGTCTTGTATCACTCTAACCATTGCTAATCTATTGTGATTGTCATCTTCCTTATAGTTCTCCGTCAATGCCTATGCCCTGCAGATATTGTAAGATAGTTTTATCAGTTATCACTATCAGTGACCTCTTCCGGTTTTAGTTTAAAAGGGTTAGCTAGGTTCACCATACCATAAATAAATAAATTGTCTAAAGGGTGCACATTCACTATCTAACAAGCAAATATATTTTTACGTTATAAATATCAGGTATATAAATATTTCAGAATGGCAGTAGCAGAAGAAGAACCAACTATAGATATCTTTCAATCTGAGCATGCATCATTAGTGGATGTTGAGTCAGAAACAGAACTGAACTTCATAACTGATCCCCGAGTGCAATGGTTCAAAGAGCGCATCCTTTCATATGTTGGGCTGGATGATGAGGACTTGTTCTATGGCTTGTTTGAAGAGGAAGAGAACAAGAAAAAGTTCACAACATTTATAACATCACCGATGAAACCCAATGAGCTGTCATTGGACAAGAGGACTTTTTACTTGACTAAAATTATTGTGGATAAGCTCATACATGAAGATAAAGAATTTACTGAGTGGAGTGAGTATCAGACTCAAAACCAGCATTATTGTTGCGGGGTTGTGTTTAATTATTTAAATTTATGTATTTACACTTTGCTGCTCATTAATGTCATACAGAATGCGCCTATAATTTAAAGCCTATTGGTATCATTTGCCAGTCAATTTTTGGTTAAACACAAATAACTATATGAGGATTGTGCATTGCAAATAATAATAATAATACTGTTATCTGGACCTGTCCGCATCGATACGTGTTAAAGAAAGAGGCGGACATGTAACATTGAGCGAGATATTTTATGAGCGTCTGACAAAAGTTTGAAACGACTATTTGTTGAGCTCTAATTAGATCTGAGCCTATAACGGCTGGCTCATGTCCGCTCTCATATACACCTTTGGCGTACTCAGATGGTCTCATGATAACGGCATTATTAACATCTAAATTATTATCCAAAACTAAATGCATGCATGCAGACTGTATACTCTACTTATTCGCGTTCTGTGAACCAGTCGCCTCGTGTTGTGGGACACTACTATAATCACCTACAAGCTGGAGTGTGTCTGCAAAGAGATTGAAATTGTGTCATACTACAAATACCCGGAACTGACTGATGACATGGATACTACATATAGAAAATGTGTGTTCTAAATGATGTACCATCCTAAGTAAATTTTATCAACTACAATGTATAGTAAATCAGCCGCTTAGTTACTAGATTTTTACTTAAAAATATTGTTACTTAAAAAAGTAACAATCTCTTTGTTTCAATTTCAATGCAACCAGTCCTTTCAGTATCCACTGCTGAACATGGAGCTCCTCATGCACATTACCTTGTGCATGAGGGATGTATGACCTTAAAACGCCACACTAGCCCAGAGAGTTAGCGAGTCCACTCTTTTCGAGGTAGTGTAGTTCCTCAGGGCTTGTAAAGCCGCTTTGTTATCTCTTAGTCGCCTTACGATATGATAATGATTTATTTATTTTTATTTTAGGGATTGTACCCCCTCCTCCACCTCCGCCACCTAAAGACAAGAAAAAGAAGAAGAAAAAAGATGAACTTCCAACTGAGGAGTCTGTCAATGCTAAGAAAAGTGCGAAAAGCATGAAAAGTGTTAAAAGTGTGAAGAGCATGAAAATTATGAAAGGTATAAACTTCTTATGTTATTAAAGGCTTAATGTGAGTACAACTCATGAGCGCGCGTCAACCTTGCTTGTGTATAATTATCTGTTTACGGGAAAGGCGATTTTCGTGTCAATAGGGAATCTTTAATTAAAAACATAATCGGATTGTATAGATGGTAGGTAGAATTATTTGAGAAAAATACGAAATCTTAAATATTTCGGAAACTATCAACTTTTGGCCAGGTTATATAATAGTGAAAAATAATCACTACACTCCATACTACCACCCCCTGAAAGGAACTGTCCTATTTACCAGTAATTCTGTATAAAACTATATTGTGAAGAATATAGTCACTTTTTATTTTAAACACAAGGACACTCACCACTGAAGCAGAGGCGCGGACCTGAATGCCAAGACAAAAATATCAATTTACAATAATAATGAAATTTTTTCTGATTTAATGGTACTTTAAGATCACACTTATTTATTAATTTACTAGCTGTGTGTTATTCGCTGTTAAGTACTTTATATGAAGGCTGATAACACAAGGAGATTCTCGAACGCGCAAAGAAGAGAATGCTTGCCTAGTACAACTGTACTATACATATACAACTACCAACTTACACAACTTTTATCATCATGTGAACAGTTGCAGGCGAGAATCGTTTGAAGTTTGATCGCATACGAGAATCGAATTCTCGCCTGGATCGTGCTAGAAACTCTCCTTGTGTAAATAAGCCTTGATTCTTCAGTTAATGGCTTGTTAAAATCAATTCTACTTACATGTTAACCAGGGTCGTGTATCATATGTAAGCAAGTAAGCAGAGCTTACCTTTTTAACTACTTCTTACCTACGCTAACGTAGACTTGGCCATATGTTTGTGAAAAAGGTATTAAAACGTCAGCTCAAGTAATTCAAGATACGATTCTTGAGAAGGTCGTAAAGCCTCTTAACAACACCCTGTTTCATAACCAAGAATGGTCCTTTCAGCAAGACTCAGCACCAGGTCATAAGGCTCGCTCAACACAGGCGTGACTTGACACACTTCATTAGAGCTTAAAACTGGTCGTTATCTAGTCCGAAAATTAATCCGCTCGATTATGATTTATTGTCTGTTTTAGACGCCATGATAATATTTAATCCCTGAAACATTCCATAAGGGTGGCAGTTGCGATCGCTAGAGTTATTATTGCTCCTCATATTTTCTAATCAATTATAAACAATCTATAAACGTGCAAACTGCCACTACTGCTTATCAAGTTTCAAAACCAATGCATGCCACTAATGTTAACCCAAGACATAAATTAAGTATATCCAACCCTCGTATCATAAACTGTTTCAATTTACCTAATCATTACTTAAAACTCTTATAAATTTCTGTTTGAAGTTGTAATTGTTAGAAAAGGTCGGAATCTTCAACGATAAGGTTCATTTATTGTCTAAATAACCCAATTCAGGAAAATCCTTTTATTTAATTATTTTTATTATCTATTGCAGACATGCCAGTAGAGGAAGAAGGTAAGATCCCATTTTTTAGAAGGTGAAAATAATGCTCTGAATAAATACCCTTACATAGACATAGATTTTCTCTGCAGAAAAACTCTGGTTATTTGTTTGGATGCTATAGTATTATCGAATATATGTATAGGGAACGAGTTGAACGCGCGCGGAAGTAATGTGACCGATTTATGTCACTTGTTTTTAGTGTTGTACTACAATGATCTTAGTGAAAGATAGGTATATCGATATTGGTAAAAGTCGATATTTTTAATTTAAATATCGCGGTCAAAAATAAAACACTCGACTATGTAATTATAAAAAACATCACTTATTTTTTACTATTTTTGTTTACTTTCATTATTTATTTATTTATTATTTATCACACATTAGATAATATAGTAAGTAGGTATACATAATTTTTAGTTTTAAATAGGTATTTAATATTTAGTTTTGAAAAATAGTTACTAAAAAACAAAAACAAAAAATACAAAAATACTAATTGAGAGAAATATAAAAAAAACAATATTATAACAACAAAAATCTACTACGCATTACATTATTAATAATAATAAAAAATAACTTAAAAGTACTAAAAGACACAAAAGACTATGTTTACGATGCGCACACTAGGCGCGCACCTGCCTCGCATTACGCGAAAGCAGCCCGAGGAATGTGCACTCGGGCCCAAATGTAATAAACTTACTCAATAACCACCACAATGGTGGGTAAGCACAATAATAGGATATACAGGCCTCACTTACCCCAGGTGGTTTTGCCCACGCACAAATCTGGAAAGTGTTCCTACGCTAGTCCCTACTAGACGTGACCTATCTTAGTGTGATTGAATAAATAAATACATAAATTCCCAATAAATACTTGTGTAGTAATCCAAGTCTCGTCCTGTGGTGAGCCGGTGGCCGCTATCGTTCGGCAACTCACACCCGGCAGCAAATCACCTCGAGAAATGACTCCAAACCACAAGCACAATCACACCCAAACAATTCCAACCAAAACACTCGCGTGGCACAAGGATATCGCGAACAAGACCTATTAATAGGCGCGAATATCAATAATCAACTGTCCGAGACCGCGGTGTGAATTTAACTCCATTTAACTCTGCTCGCCGCCGAGCGCGTGTTACTACTCAAAAATATCAAATTCTCAAACCGCCTTCAATATGGCGGGGACAAAAAAAATGTTGCTTCAAATAATGAATGTATGCGGGTATGCAAAGATGCTCGCGCCAATTCCAAACAATCCCCCCGTCCCGAGCCGAAGTATTCGGGTCGCTAATCAATGGGTAAGCGGGATAATGTCGCGACGGCCCGCTTCAAAATAGAATCGCCCACCAAGACCTCGGCTAACCTGGGAACACCATCAGAGCCCGGAAAAAGGTTAACAATGCGCCCCCGGCGCCAACACAAGGGCGGTAGGTTAGCATCTTTAACCAACACGAGGTCCCCAACCTTCGGCGGATTCGTTTTGTCCGTCCACTTGACGCGCTGCTGCAGAGTGTGCAAATATTCAAGGTGCCAGCGTTTCCAGAAACTCTGAGTGAGCTGCTGGAGCAATTGAAAACGCGACAAACGAGAACTGGGCACATCAGTCCAAGGGTACTCCGGCAGAGCGACGAGTGGCTGACCAATCAAAAAATGGCCCGGCGTTAGGGCTTCCAAATCATTCGGATCCGACGAAAGTGGGCATAGCGGTCGAGAGTTGAGGACGGCCTCAACTTTCGCAAACACGGTCGCGAGTTCCTCAAATGTGAGAATCGTCTCACCAATAACGCGCCTCAAATGGGTCTTTGCCGATTTAACTACGGCCTCAAAAATTCCACCCCAGTGCGGACAAACTGGCGGATCGAAGCGCCAGGTTATCCCACGGAGGGCCATCTCACGACCCAAATTCATTTTCTGCTCTTCAAGAAACTCATACACATCCCTTAAGTAGTTATTGGCCCCATGAAAATTAGTTCCGTTGTCGGACCTAATCAAGGTAGGAAGTCCCCTACGAGATACAAATCGGCTGAGGGCCGCTACGAAGGCTTCTGTGGAGAGAGCAGACACAACTTCCAAGTGTGTGGCCTTAGTAGACAGGCACACAAAAACACACAAATATGCCTTTACGGATTTGGCATTACGAAGCTGAGATGACTTCACCAAAAAAGGACCAGCAAAATCCGTACCAACTGTGGCAAAGGGTCTAGACTCAGAGACTCGGTCCGCGGGCAAATCGCCCATCTGGGGTTGCATGGTAGAAGCTTTAGTTCGGTAACAAGACATGCAACGAAAAATGACTCCCCGGACGAGTCGTCTAGCCGACAAAATCCAAAATTCGCGTTGCAAAATCGCCAACAGTGCGTTACAGCCTGCACGGGAGTTCTTGATGTGTCGATCAATCGCCAGCAACCGCACCAAATGTCCATCTTTCAGCAAGAGAAGAGGATGGCGGACACCATGAGGCAAATTGGCATGTCTAAGCCGACCTCCCACGCGCAGTAGACCCGAAGGATCCACAAAGGGATTCAATCGCACAATAGCGCTTTTCAATTTAGCGGGACCTTCCTTCATAGTTTTTAACTCTGAAGCGAAGCTAACAGACTGGACTACGCGAATCCAAACTCAATAGCGCTTCATGTCGTTCCTCAGACGAGATGAAGGCTGACAACAATTTATTCTGTGGGTTTTTAACATTGTGACGCCAACGTCTAACCCAAGCTGTCACATTCAAAAGTTTATCCAGTGAGCTGTACCTGGCCAGCAAAACATATCACATGATGATTCCGCTGCTTGGCTGCTCCCGGCACCATCGGCCACTGGTAAACATACAAAGCCTATCGCAGGCTGAACTAGAGTGATCCGTGAGGCCGGCCAAATTGACACTGGTCCCTTCAGCCAGTCCGGACCCCACCACAACGGATGTCCAATAATCTCTAGGGCTGAGCATCCACGTGACGCACAGTCAGCTGGGTTTATATCACCAGGGACATGTCGCCAAATCAATCGAGCTTGCGACGCCTGGATCTGGGAAACACGGTTCGCCACAAACACCTCCAAGGTGTGAACAGAAGCTCGCAACCAACAAAGCACAATTTGACTGTCTGTCCATGCAAAGACGTCTACTAACTCTACGGAACGCCCTAGAGTAGCGACGACATGATTCAAGAGACGAGTCAAGAGACTGGCGCCTGACAATTCTAGCTTCGGTATTGTCATAGGCGAGCGAATAGGCGCAACCTTGCTCTTTGCTAGAACCGGCGAGACCAAAACATGTCCAGCAGCATCCACTGTGCGTGTAGATAAACAACCGCTGCATACCCTCGCTCGGAAGCATCACAAAAGCCATGAAGGCTAGCTCTATATTTTCCAGACGGAAGGAAACGTCTGGGCAAGGAAACCCGATTAAGAGCTGGGAGGGATGACACAAACTCAAGCCATTCCAACAATAACTCTCCATGAAGAGGCTCATCCCACGACAATTCAGCAGCCCATAATTTCTACAAAAAACATTTCGCCCAAAAAGTAACCGGTCTGATCCAATTGACTCACCAACCAAGCTGAGACTACAACCCTGGGCACCCGAGTCCAAAGGGGCACGAACAACAATCGAATTGCCCTTCGGGTCCCATACCCGCACAGAGACCGTAGGCAAAAGGATGGTCTCTGGGTTCTCAGCGTGGTGAGCTGCAAGTCCCTAACGGGAGAAGTTACGGAGTGAGGGCTCCCTGCACGAGTGCGGCAGGGGACGATAACTGTCTACCCTGCCCTCACCGCGACGACCCTGCACAACATGTGCGGATGAGAGGGGGGCTGCAGCCTGCCCTCCTAGGCGGGGCGGACGCCGCTCCAACCTCGGTCGCTCCAACAGCGGGGGGGGAGAATCTCCGGTTGCGGTAGACTGTGGAGTACTCCGCAAACCCAACAGCGCCTCTAGGGGGTGGCGAACGCCTACCCCCGCCCGTAAGGGCTCGATCCTGGGCGCTGGACCTGGCAGGACTGTCACCACCAGCGCGAGCACCCGAATGTCGCTCAGCATCACGAACACCAGCACCCTCCTGGTTGCGGTTCGCACACAAAATGACGTGGTGAGCACCACCACATTGTCCACATGGACGAGGCTGAGGACACTCTCGCTGGAAGTGACCCTCCAGGCAATGGTAACACAATCGCCTCTCCTTGGCGATGTGTCGACGCGCTGCTACGCGCAAGGCCACAAATTTGTGGCAAGCAGTCATCCGGTGGCCGGAGCGCTTGCAGAATCTGCAAGCCACGGACTCCTCTTGGGAGACCCCATATCTCGGCCGTGACTGCTTGAGACCCGGCGGACCCTGCGGTCGGGCCAGTGGTCGCTCTCGGCGAACACTAGGCTGCGGCACCAAGGGAGCGGAACCCTCCACGGTATCCACCCTGCGACACTCGTCTTCCAAGAACCTTTCCAGGTCCTCATAGGAAGGCAGGTGAGTGGAGCTGTCCTCACCATACTGTCGCTCAAAGCGCAGCCGCATCTCCAAAGGCAGTTTCGCCAACACAATATGGAGCAACAAAAAGGACCACTGGTCCACAGGTAAGTCCAATCGCCTTAAGGCGTTAACCGCCACCAAAACCGGGTTAACAATGTCTGTCCGTAAGGCTGACGCACAGGCAACCTTAGGCAGATTCAAAATTTGCCCCACATGGGTGTCAGCCAAAAGGCGCACGTTGTGGTAACGGCGCTTTAACAAGTCCATGGCTGTCGAGTAGGTGCTGTCATCGACCTTCAGGTGCTGTACCAGGCCTAGAGCCTCTCCCTGTAAGGAGGCCAACAGGTACGCCATTTTTTGTGCAGCTGACAGGTCGGAATGGGAGTCCACCAAACTGTTGAACATCCCATAGTAGCTCAACCACTGGTCCAAATCACCGTCAAAGGTGGGAAGGTTGAGCGTGGGGAGACGACCCAACAAGGCGTGGGGTGCAACAAGTGAATCCCCACCAGAGGGAGCTGAGATGTGGGAGACCGCCTCGTTAATTGCGTCCACAAAATCGTAAATCTGGCCAAAGTCCGCTTCATATCGCTGCTTCTGCTCGTCCGGTACAGGCGTTTCCAAATTCGCCATAAACGTCAAGCCTTCAGCAAAACTCCTATCTAACGCCACCAAACGGGCCCGCATTTCATTCGCCCGGGCGAGTAAGGCTTGCTTCCGGTCCGGGCGGTTGACCATTGCAACCGCAGAAGAAAACCATCTCAGCTGCGCAGTCATTGCGGACTGATGTGTGGAAAAGGTCACCTTGACAGACATGTCTACACCTCAGGACGCACGCAATACAAAACAAAAACCAAAAATAAAAAACAAAAATAAAAGTAAAAAAAAAACAACAATAACAAAAAAAATAACAAAATAAAAAAAAACAAAAAATGCAGTGGAGGCACAATAAAAAACAAAAGGGGTGCGTATGTGTCTTCAAGAAGGTATAACCGTCCAAAATATTAATTAAGACTACCTGACAAAACAACAACAAAAAAAAACAAATTAAATTATCAAATTAAAATAAACGCAACCAAAAATGTACACGAGCGTGGACTCAATAAAACCGCAATGTCCAGCTATCAAAAAAAACGTGAAGCGTTATATCCAAAAAAATTATTAACGCGTGTGGGTAACTAGCCAGCTACTAAACGTCGCACGCGTGGATTCAAAATATCTTCAAAAACCTTCAAACCGTGAACGTAAAATAAAAATCAAAAACCAAATATATAAACCAAATTACCAATATACAAAAACAAAAGTCATCAATATTAACTACCTAACGGTATTATCAATATCATCAATATCAAGTAACGGTATCAAACCACGCTCTGCTACCAGATGTTTACGATGTAGCAGGAGCGTGGACCCAATATACGCAAGGCCCTTAACACGGGAAGTTACAATTATCAAGTTGATGAATAATGACAAAACAAAAAAAAACAAAAAAAAAGGAATGGTTGATAACGGTATCAACCACGCTCTGCTACCAGATGTTTACGATGTAGCAGGAGCGTGGACCCAATATATTCAAGGCCCTCAAGGATAACTTTATCAATTATCAATTCATTCACTTTATTAATTCATCAACCACGCTCTGCTACCAGATGTCTACGATGCGCACACTAGGCGCGCACCTGCCTCGCGTTACGCGAAAGCAGCCCGAGGAATGTGCACTCGGGCCCAAATGTAATAAACTTACTCAATAACCACCACAATGGTGGGTAAGCACAATAATAGGATATACAGGCCTCACTTACCCCAGGTGGTTTTGCCCACGCACAAATCTGGAAAGTGTTCCTACGCTAGTCCCTACTAGACGTGACCTATCTTAGTGTGATTGAATAAATAAATACATAAATTCCCAATAAATACTTGTGTAGTAATCCAAGTCTCGTCCTGTGGTGAGCCGGTGGCCGCTATCGTTCGGCAACTCACACCCGGCAGCAAATCACCTCGAGAAATGACTCCAAACCACAAGCACAATCACACCCAAACAATTCCAACCAAAACACTCGCGTGGCACAAGGATATCGCGAACAAGACCTATTAATAGGCGCGAATATCAATAATCAACTGTCCGAGACCGCGGTGTGAATTTAACTCCATTTAACTCTGCTCGCCGCCGAGCGCGTGTTACTACTCAAAAATATCAAATTCTCAAACCGCCTTCAATATGGCGGGGACAAAAAAAATGTTGCTTCAAATAATGAATGTATGCGGGTATGCAAAGATGCTCGCGCCAATTCCAAACAGACTATCATATTGTTTTGAATGAATATTAGTCACTACAATCATCACTTGTAACACCTGATGCAGACAAGTCAGAATTAGGTTTGGTCGCTCATTTTAACAAGTAAGTATAGTAAAAAACTACCCAACACGTGTTATATCGATGACGCAAGAGAAACAATAAAAAGCAAGCAAGCGCATCACTTAACTAGCCGGCACAAGTGCGGCGAGACAGCTCGGAGGGGGATGTGCTCGTGTCCCCGCACCTCACACCGCGCGCGCATTTAGCTCATTCCGGGACAATAGTTACTGAAGTGTTACGTTCACTTGAAATCATTTGCCTTGCAGTCCTTAAAATACATAGGCATTAGTTTCAGTCCCTGAGCCAGACACGGCAGCAGCTGCAATCGATATTGAGAGCGAAATGCAGATGCATACCGAAAAAAAAGCACCGGAGATCACCGAAGAAACCTACACTTTTCCACCACGTAAGTAACTTCGTAAAGTCGATAGCTTAAGAAAGCAGGAATTCAATTCCTTCACTTGCCTATGGTGCCATCAACCTGCTGCTTATTCAAACTGAATTGGGAGGAGCGCGCCGTACTTAAGATGCGTGGGTTCTTTCTTGACTCCCTACAAATATTTTTTCTGGCCCTTTCTTTTAACCCTCCCATTTGTAACGGTTTTCAATGACATTTCAACCTTTGGCGAGTAACAAAGTATGGTAGATCATTCACGTAATGCTAACAGTGTAATTTGTATCTATTTTTATTATGAGAAAAAAAAATTCTTGAATTTATATGAGTTCTGTATTAATTGGTGAAATCTTACAGCTCCCGAAGATTTGGACACACAAGTGGAAGGAACTCTGGAGTTCTACACTGTCATTGTAAGTTGTTATACATTAAATTATTCTACAATATTATTCTATATATTATCTTACCATCACATCAATTTTAATTAATGCCTTTTTAATGCACATTATTTTTTTTTATAACAAAGAAAAATATGTACCTATTTGAATATTATGTTTAAAGTGAAATGCGGAAGGAGTAAATAAGTTTACGTATTAGTTAAAAATATACGCGCCCTTACCGCAAAAATTAAACATTAACATTGAACACCGCTGTGTTGAACGCTGGCCTAACAGGTTCTAGACTAATCACATTCGTTAGGAAGCTAAGGCGAGGGTAACGCTGAGTTAGTTACTAGAAAGTATTTTTATACGTGGGTATTTATGATATTATATCAATAGTGGTCGTCAAACTTTTTTGGTCAGGGTTCAGTGGCGACAATGACTCCTCGGGCCTTATCACCTTATTATATAATATATTCTTACAATATATAAAAATTAAACGACGTCTGTTTGTTTGAAAGGCATTTGCGCATCAACGGCAGCAAAAAAAATTCTAAATGGGTAGCAAATATTGCTCAAGTAAGGGGTGTAAGAGGCTCACCTATCATCTTTGGAGCCTAAGCCAACCTCACCTGCTAGTGGTGCACCCTGCTGTTAACTGACGAGGCAATGGCGTTTCCTTTTTGCGGTGGGAGGGTTACTCCGTCGGCAATGCTACCACCCTTCCGTCGGAGTCCGCCGCCATAATGGTGCCTTATAAGCCGCGAGGCCCGCATCGTGTTCCGGCGGTGAGCGGAAGAAGCCGTCCCGAGAGAGAGATTGTTGCGTGTGGAAATGAGGACCGGCGGTTGCGGGGAATTACAGACGCGCATGGGCGTGACATGGTGGCGCGGGGATCAGGGAGACCCGGTGAAACGGTTGTCCGCTAACCGCCCGCTGGTTGTTGGGGGCCCGAGCCCGGGGATCTTACTTTAATCTCCACCCCAGGAGGCTGCCCCGCCGCACGCGAAAAATCCCTTAGGGCAGCAGTTGTGCCGGAGGAGACCGGAGTGGAACCCGACTGCTGCCCCCGGGGGGGACCGGGGGCCCTTCCGTACCCCGTGCCAACAAATCACACAACCTTTGTGACCTGGTTTTTCTCTGCTCCGTGCTTTGTCCTTTGATCCACATGCAACCATCTTCCTCTCCGTCCCCCCTTTTCTTCTTCTTCTTCTTTTTCCTATTCACACTCACTATGATGGCCAAGAAAAAGAAAAAGTATAATGTTCACTCAGCGGCCCATCCCGTAAGTTCCACACTACAAGTGGACTTTTGCAACATCAGAGGGATGCATAGTAACATCGACGCCGTCCACTACCACCTTGAGACGGCAAAGCCGGCCTTACTTTTCTTGACGGAGACACAGATTTCCTGCCCGGCCGATACATCATATCTTCATTACCCCGGTTACAAACTGGAGCACTGTTTTGTGCGACGTGCTGGGGTATGCATGTATGTCCGGGAGGATATTTGTTGCCGCCGCCTCAGCCATTTTGAAGACGGGGACCTGTCGATTCTCTGGGCGCGTATTGACTACGGACGTTCCACTAAAGTCTACGCTTGCCTTTACAGGTCCCACAGCGGTGATACGGAGACGACTCGTTTTTTTGAGCGTCTTCAAGAAACGACTGACAGCGTGCTCGAGCAGTTCCCTTGCGCGGAAGTGGTGGTCCTTGGTGATTTCAATGCTCACCACGAAGAGTGGTTGGGATCCCGAACTACCGACCGCGCAGGGAGAGCAGCCTATAACTTTGCCCTGACCTATGGTTTCTCGCAGTTGGTGTCCTCACCTACGAGGATACCTTATATCAAGAGCCATACTTCTTCCTTACTCGACCTCCTGCTGACTACGCGGCCGAATGACTACAATGTTGTTGTTGATGCCCTGTTAGGATCATCAGACCATTGTGTCATTCGAACTGCTGTGCCAGCTAAGCAATCCATGCCGACCTATTTACAGGGAACGCGCAAAGTCTGGCACTACAAGTCAGCAGATTGGGATGGGTTGTGCGAATTTTACGCCTCTTATCCCTGGGGGCAGCTCTGTTTCTCGTCGGGAGATCCGGATACCTGTACAGACTCCGTTGCCGACATGGTGTTGCAGGGCATGGAATGTTATATTCCTTGCACCGTGATACCGGTATGCGGACGGAGCCAACCATGGTTTAATCAGTCCTACAGAGAGGCCCGTCGTAATAAACAGGCCGCATACAGGGCCTGGGCCAAAGCGCAGGTGTCCGAAGATCCGAATACCTCCGACTTGAGGATGAAATTTAACGCTGCCTCGAGGTGCAGTAAGAAGATCATTGTCGGAGCAAAGAATAAGCACATCCGCAGAATTGGCGACCGACTAGCTAGCTGTCCTGGAAACCGGGCTTTCTGGTCGCTCGCTAAGGCTGCTGAAGGTAACTTCTGTCAGTCGTCACTCCCTCCACTGCGGAAACTCGATGGGTCACTGGCCCATGGGGCGAAGGAGAAAGCCGATCTCTTAGGCTATCTCTTTGCCTCAAACTCGACTCTGGACGATAGAGGTGCCTCACCACCGTCTATCTCAAGGTGCACAAGCTCCATGTCGAAAATCTGTTTCACACAGCGTGAAGTCCGGCGAGCTCTAGCATCTCTTGATATCCGAAAGTCGAGTGGGCCAGATGGTATTCCTGCAGTGGTGCTTAAATTTTGCGCTCCCGAGTTATCCCCGGTGCTTACGCGACTCTTTAGGCTCTCATACTCTACAAAAGGCTTCCCGTCAACATGGAAGGTAGCTCATGTTCACCCTTTGCCTAAAAAGGGTGACCACACAGACCCGGCCAACTACAGGCCAATAGCGATCACCTCCCTCCTCTCCAAGGTGATGGAGCGTGTCATAAACACACAGCTCCTTGGGTACCTAGGGGATCACCAGCTGATTAGCGACCGTCAATATGGATTTCGCCATAATCGCTCGGCTGGTGGTCTTTTAGCGTATATAACACACCGCTGGGCTGACGCCATTGAGAGTAGAGGCGAGGCTCTGGCTGTAGGCCTAGACATTGCGAAAGCTTTTGACCGGGTATGGCACAAATCGCTGCTTTCCAAGTTACCATCTTTCGGGATACCCGAGGGATTATGCGAATGGGTTGCCAGTTTCCTGACTGGACGGAGCATCGGAGTCGTTATCGATGGTAGCTGCTCCGACACCATGTGTATTAACGCTGGCGTCCTGCAAGGCTCCGTGCTGTCCCCAACTCTATTCCTTCTGCATATCAACGACCTGTTGCAAATTGGTGACATACGTTGCTATGCAGATGACAGTACTGGAGACGCCTTGTACAGGGGCCGCGCCAACATCCCTCGGCTCGAAGTGGAAGAGAGTCGCGCCA
Source organism: Sesia apiformis (assembly GCA_914767545.1). NCBI lineage: Eukaryota > Metazoa > Arthropoda > Insecta > Lepidoptera > Sesiidae > Sesia > Sesia apiformis. Next base: position 5,408,837 of record OU611964.1, read on the forward strand.
GACTTGTGTCTGAAATCGAAGACTCTTTAGATCTAGTCTCGATTTGTGGTTCTCTGAACCTAGTGGATTTCAACCCCAGTAAGACGCAAGTCTGTGCATTCACCGCTGAAAAAACCTCTTTTGTTGTGGCACCTCGCTTTCAGAGCATACCTCTTAAGATCTTGGAGAGTATCGGGATCCTTGGTATCGACATCTCCAGCAAAGTTGAATTTAGGGATCATCTGGAAAATCAGGCCAAAATGGCCTCTAAAAAGCTCGGTGTGCTGAACAGAGCGAAGCGGTACTTCAAACCTGAGCAACTCCTTATGCTTTACAAAGCTCAGGTGAGGCCCCATATGGAATACTGCTCTCATCTCTGGGCCGGCGCACCGAAATACCAATTGGACCCATTTGACTCCATCCAACGTCGTGCTGTTCGTATTGTCGACGATCCCACTCTCACGGGCGGTTTAGAATCCCTCAGCATTCGGAGAGACGTTGCGTCTCTCTGTGTGTTCTACCGCCTGTACAATGGGGAATGCTCTGAAGAATTGTTTAATATAATTCCCACCTCGGGTTTCTACAACCGCACCTCCCGTCACAGAAGTGCAGTCCATCCGCATTTCCTCGATACGGAGGTGTCGCGCACTGTTCGGTCCAAAAACTATTTTATACCGCGAACCCGTAGGCTGTGGAACGAACTGTCTCAAGAGGTCTTTCCATTGAGCTACGATGTGGGGTTCTTCAAGAGAGCTGTGAATAGGATTTTGCAAGGTCGGCGGCGCGCCCGCATGTCCCCTGGTGTTGCAGGTGACCATGGGCGGCGGTAACACTTACCATCACGTGGGACCGCTTGCTCGTCCGCCCACTAGTCTATAAAAAAAAAAAAGAAAAAAATTTTGAATAAATAAAGTAAATTATGTTAAATTACTAAGAATGTCATCACCAAGTCGCGGGACTCTCCTATATCTTTATCGTTTGCTGCCAGTTTAGTATTTTCTGCTGCTCATTTAAAATTACCGCGTACCCGCATCTCACCCTGATATTGCAGGTGCCCATGCCCGCATGGGTCTCCCTTCTTTCTTCATAAAAATATTGGCACCATCATAGAACAAAAGTGACGAGTTGTCTGCTGTGGAAGCGGTCGAAGCCTTGGATGTGTGCACGGGGTGGGTGCGAGACTGGTGCAAGTAGGATGAGATTAATTGTCGACTGGACTCCGGAGATTATTTTCTACAAGCTACGATTCAAACTTACGCAGCGGTCTCTTTCTAAATATCATCGAAGATCACCGAAACATACCTAGACGGACACTACAATCTCATCGCCCTAGTTATTTTTAGTATCTTCATATAACGTCCCAGTGCAGGACACAGGCACGGTGTGTCGGTGATACGACGTAGAAGAAACACGGTGATACGGGCCGGTATTCGAACTCACGACTTCACGAAAGTAAATCGAGAGTAATTAAGAGGGTTATTACTCGTATGCTATCACCGCGACATATTTCTGCTTACTACTTATGATGACATTAAATATTCTTCTTCTCTTTACAGAAATCTATTCCCCGTATTATTCAGTATCCTAAACTAATACCAGTCTTCAGTGCCTTTACTCCTCAAGTGATTCACCGCAACCGTCGATATATTTACTTCGTGAGACAGACTCAGGAAGGCATATCGCTATCCGACAATTCCTTGGAGACAATCCTCAGGATGCCGGAGTACTTTCTGGCGGGTACAACGACTGGAAAGGTGCTGATGAGCTTAGGACAGAAATTGAAAGAGGTATGTTTGTTTCTGTAACTAATTGTAAAAGTCATCAAGGTTGCTGCAATTCAATTTGATGGTAAAAATGTAGCTCACAGTCAATGTGATTGCAAATGATTACAAAATGCTCCATTTCATTCCACCAGCCTGTTACTCTCCACTGATGGATATAAGGCCTCTGCTTATATCTAGAATTTTCAGGATGTAGCTGCTGCTATTTCAACAATTTCAATTAATATTTAAAATATCAAGAATTTGAAATTTAAAATTTCACTTGGATTGAAATTGGCATAATTTATACTGAGTTACTCGAAGTGGCAGCACACGTAACGAGTAGTCATTTTCAACTGTATATTAAAACATTAAAGTCGAATTTATATTGATCCTAAGTTAATCGTCAAGCATTTTTACAATCTATCTGTACACTATCTTACAATTATTACAATGGTATTATAATAATCTGATCAATAAAATCGTCTAGGAAGCGTATTGACAACAAAAAATAGAATATAACACTCGTACGTTTATTTATCAATTTTGCTATCAGGAATGGTAAATACAATTTCAGTTACATTTGTATTCAATTACATTTTATTATAAAGACACCACGTTACATGATCGAAACTCGTAAAGCCGAGTTTGGTATAGAGCTCACATGCTGTATAATTTCCTTTCACGCAATATGCGATAACGTATCGTTTTTTCTTCAATTGATCATTGACCAGTAATTTTAGTAGCAACTCTGCGTATCCTTTCCTTCTATGTTCTTCTAAAGTAAACATGTGCAGTAGATTTCCCGCTTCGTTGACGAATACCCATGAAATCAACTCCCTGTTCTTAAACAGACCGTAGCCGCAGTCATTCTTTACTAGCAGTTGGAAGTACCACTGCGAGTTGTGGTATCGGTGTGGCCATACTGAATCGATTAATTCTATGTGTTCTGGAGACACTAGACCGAAACTGATCTCTGGAGGCAAACTGTAACAAATATAACATACATATTTACATACGTACATGTACATATTTAATATGTAAAGTCGTAAACACTTGGAAGTCTTACTGATTTGACAGACACAAAAAAAGGAAAACGGTACGGAATATGTTGTAACAGTTTCATTTATATATATTTACGTGTTATACCATTCCATCTCATTTGAGTCTTTTTTACGCATTTCCCAATTGAACCTCTGATTAACCCAAAGATTGACTGGTAAGGCATTAAGCTCGCCTTTTGTACGATAATGGCAATAAATGATTAAATAACAACATTATTTTGGATATCCACATCATGCGCACCTTACGCGCTGACCTCTTGCTTAATGACCTTACTTTCTTACTTGACCTCTTAGTGACCTTAACACACTAGACATCAAGCTGCGCATAGGCGGTTAGCCCATGCGTAACCTTATGGTTATCAGTAGCGAGTAGATAGATACCTTGTTGTTCCGAAAGTATTTTATTTTTCTTGAAAATCAAAGACAATTTTCTTATAATATAAAAATAAAAATATTTTATATCGACCATTTTAGTCCAATACCTTTTGCCATCTTTCCATCACAATTTATGCAAAATGATGGAATTTTAAATCTCGCATGAATGTAAAGGCTTCCCTTTACATCTACCATGAACTATCCTCACAATTACCTTGGTTTCCAATTACACTAATTAACCTAAACGTTTTATTAGGACATTACTAAGCGAGATGATAATAAATGAGAACTATTCCGATTGAAGACATTACAGTGATCGTACAAGTTCGTATGACGGACGTAATGAAAATCGGATCACATGCTTACAGTGGACGAATTCAATTGAAAGGAAACAATTTAATTATCCACCTAATGTCATAGTGCAGAGGCCGTTTATTCAACCATACCGTAGTCATCAAACACAGGAATTTGACAATAGTGACTCCATCTTGCATATGATTCAGAACTAGAGTATTTTTTCTCACAACCATTGTATACACACACATACATACAAATAAAGACATGCAATGTCAATACAATTGTTTGTCATGGGTGGTCATGGGGTGTCATATTACACTCGGAGAAAGGCTGTGAGAACTTATACAATGAATCACTGTTTTGTAGCGAAGTTCATTTTGTTTATTTAAAACAGTCATTCCCAAAGTGGTCCATACGGACCCCTGGGGGTCGTATGGACCCCTAACTCCGTGCCACCTACCTACCTACGTGTAATTGTCTCATCAGAGAGGACAGAATAATGTATTTTTAGTAGGTTTTATTATATCATAAAAGTTAATTCACTTGGGGGTTCATAGTTAAGTTTTTGTTATGGTAAGGGGTCCAACTGAAATAATTTTGGGAATCACTGATTTAAAACATCTGGGAACTACCGGTTACTCATTTTTAGCGATAAGTGTTAGCGTATAAAATAACTGTATATACGTATATGTTACCTACTAATAAAAATATATTATATAAAAGTGATATAAAAAATAAACAAAATTATATATTCCACATTAGAAATATTAAATAGTGTAATGTTACTATCAATGGTATTTGTACATAAAACAATGGCTGCACTGCCGCTGCATATTCATAAGTGTTATCATTATCGCTATTCTGTCATAAACTTACAAGTGTTTATTTTATTGTAATTAATTAAATACCTGATATCGTTGTATACAGGACTGTTTATGTCCTTGTAAAAAGATTTTTCTCCGGGCAGGGCGAACACTGTAGCATCAATCTTAACTCTTTGAAGGCAATCGTAAATGTTCTTCGGCGCAAACGGTACAATGATGAATTCATTCCAATTTATCAATTTAGTTTCTCTCAGTGCATTCTCGATGTTTGAAGTGTCATTTGTAGGACACAGGACTACCACTTCGTTGACTACGTCCTAGCAAAAACAATTTATTCATTGAAAATATTTGCACTAACATGGCAATAGTCCAAATCGTAAGCCTAGACGGTATCTCATTCGTGAAGTAGTGAATTTAAATTCGATTCTCGGCCCGTACTACTTGAGTTTCTACTTAAATAGGTACGGATTTTTTTTAAATATTATTAGTTCGGCGATAAAGGAAAACATCGTGAGGAATCATCGTGATAAAGGAAACATCATAAACATGTATATCCACCAATGGGCGCTGGCGCCGCGTGGTGGATTGTGGTCCAAAATCTCTTAGTGATTTACTAACAAACATCTAAGCACACCAGTGGGATGATATCGGCTTCTTAATCTACTCCTTTTTTTAATTTAATCCCCTTATATCCGCGTACCTACGCGACGCATCTGGAGACACGCTAGCTAATGTTCGTCTTGATCGATGTAGGCATGTATCGCTGATATCCATAGACGACAGTATCCACTTACCGTCAGGTGGACTGTTTGTTCGCTATCTTCTTTCTATTAAAACATTATCAATATTAGGTTCTTCTATCTGCGTCTTACCTTTCTCTCTGAAATTCCTGATATTTCTATTTCATAAAAAAATAAAAGTATTTGGTGATGAATTTTTGTAAGCTGGTCCCCTAAATGTTATTGTATTACTACTAAACATAATTCTAGTAACGAGAAGCATAATTATTTAACAACAGATGTCAAATGTTTTGTCATGTAATAACATGGAATCAGTTATATTATTGATTAATTAATATCGCGGCAATCTCGAGCTATGTTATGATATAGTAACCATATGTGCTCAGGTCGAGTGGGTTTGTTGACCCAATGTTATATTATACTAAATATGTTATACCTACTGTAGCACCCGTCTCTTTAGCATTAATAGAGATACTTCAAAATAGTAACAGTGGGCATTACTGATGCGAAATTTTTGTATTACGATCCCACGGAACTAATAACTTTTTCTTTTTATTCTAAATAGGCTTCTAAAATAATTACCACAATATACATGTGTCTACATATTCTCGATAAACTCAAGATCTTCTTAGCAAACTTTTTTGTTGTTCAAGTGTTATAAAGGTTATCTGGTTTCTGTATTTTATTTTTATTAAAAATGTGTTCAGTAATTTTGAAAATATAACAAAATTTTTAAAGAAAATCGATTCGATAAAATTTGATTACATGGTTTAAACTCAAAAATTTCGCTTCTATAAATGATATCTGAGTATTTCGTGCTCATATAATTATCGCAAATACATAAAAACATTTGTATATGTACTGTAAGCAGAAAAAAGGTATTATGAAAAAGCTTACCTTTTTATTAAAAGCTACCATTCCATTTTTAAAATCGCCGTACGGACAATAAACTTTAAAATCATGACCTGAGACATTTTCTAACCACATTGTTTGAGTTTCCAACATAGCATATCCCGATATACTTCGAGGGAAGTCTGATAAAAAGAGCTTTTGTAAATCAGCCCACTTGTCTACAGGAAGCAGTTGTAGTGCGTCTTCACACATTTTAAATTACAATAAAATGAATGCGGATGATATAACCGACCTACAGGTGTAATGTCTGGGACGCGTTTAATTTAACGTGCCGCAATCTACGAACAGTCGTTAGTCACGTGGTGTAACGTTTACAATATTCTAGGAACAAGCTTATACCTACTGTATCTTCTGGTGTCTATTATAATGACTGGTAAAATATATTATTAGTATTACTAATATTTATTTATGTTATGTTGATATAATTTAAAAGGTTTCATTCAGATGAAGTCAATTATTATGAACACCAAAACAAAATGTTCATATATATCAAGACAAATTTAGGTTGCAGTCTAAATACACATGTAAATTGGGTTTAAAGGCGTATAAAAAACGTTTTAATCTAATTATAATCATTAAACTTGAGAGACGTAACCAGGTCGTTTATACCTATAGATCGTCATACATTTATAATATTATGATCGTTTTTGGCCGTGTATTCTTGCGTAATACGTTTTCTTTTTTACGTTCCCCTCTCAATTCGCTCCCAAGGTCAATAGTATGAATCAAATTAGGAATCCGGTCTTTATAATTACTTTTATTTCAATTTTATTACATTAAATCCTTAATAATAGTACATGCCTATGAATCGAGAATTTTCGTATTTAAAAACTGCCATGATACAGGCTCAAAACTAACAAATCCAAGTTTAGTATATAACTTCAATGCTTGGTCATTTCCTTTCACACAGTACGCGATGACATATCGCTTCTTGTTCAATTGCTCATTGCAAATCAATTTCATTAATAAATCTGCGTAACCCTTCCTTCTATGCTCTTCTACGGTGTATAAATGTAGTAGATTTCCCGCTTCGCTGATAAAAACCCACGATATAAGTTGTTTTTTACTATATAGTCCGTAGCCACAGTTGTTCTCGACAAGCAGATGAAAATACCATTCGGAATCGGGGTATCGGTGCGGCCATACTGAGTGAACAAATTCTGTATGCTCTGGTAATACAAACCCAAAAGTGATCTCTTGTGGGAGGCTGCAATCAATATGAATAATTATTTAAAATTATTTACAAGTTTTTCTGCAATACCATGATAATTCTAAATCGACAAATAGTCTTCATTATATGATTTCTGAGAATAATCGCTAGGTATATCAGGCATACATGAACCTAGGAAAACAAAGCCGAACTGAATATAAAATGCCTTTGAATTGATAATCTCACCTGTTTTTTTTTTGCTCAAATGTCATATGAAATATTTATGATGGAAGCAAAATAAACGTAAGAATAAATAATCTTACATGATTTGATAGTTTAATAATTTTAAAATAGTTCATTAAATAATTACCTGACGTCGTATAATGATCTGTTTATGTCCATCACAAACCCCTTTTCTCCATCACCGACTTCTACAGTGAACTTGCCCGTGGCTCGAGACACTCGCTCCAAACATTCGTAGATGTGCCACGGTGCGAACGGTATGGTGATGTATGAGTATTGTTGCCAGTCTACCAGCGTAGTGTTTTTCAATGCATTCTCCAGGTTTGTAGTGTCGTCTGTCGGGCACTGGATTACCAGTTCCTGGCTTTCACCCTGAAAAGTAAATGTGATTTCATAGTTAATGATAGATTAAAGTGTTAATAGATAGATAGATTGATAGATAGAAGGTAAAACCTGACGAAGTATTAAATAGTTTTTGTTTTTATTATGTTTAGACCCAGCAACATGATTAGTCATTATTCATTTTGTATTTAACCGCGATAGGGTAATGACATTCCAACGACGGCGACAAGAAATATTCGACGGTCCCTAGTAATGCTGTAGGAACCTTGCCTACACTGCAATTAATTTAATTAGACAAGCAAACCCGCCGGCCGATGCCTAATTTACTTTAGAGCGTTACGCGCGGCCGCTTGTAGAAGGCGCTTGCGCAGAGCGGAGCGAGCGGGCGCCGCACAGTCACTACCGATATCCGACGGCGAATGCATGCGCAATTTTTAGTTTCTGTTCATTATCAATTTCTATTTCTATTAATTATAAATTTCTATTCGTATCTTGTGCTAGTCAATCTCTAATAATTTGTTATCATATCTGTGACATCCTATGTGTTAAATTCATGCTCTTTCTTCAACAATATAAATCGCAAATGTAAATCGTGACATACCTACGAGAATAAAGTATGTCATATAAAGTGTGGAGTTTTACTAACTAAGAACCCAAGTTAGACACTTTAATGCCTACTAATAAAAAGTTTGGCGTTTTAGTTTAGTATTAAATGCAGCTTTACCGTTATCATCCATTACCACAATAATATTTATAAAAAATTTATAAAAATAAACATTTTTTTAATATTTATAAAAAAGTGTTACCTTTTTATTAAAGGCCACCATTCCATTTCTCACGTCGCCAAAAGGGCAATACACTTTAAATCCGTAATCACAGCCGTTCTCTAACCACCGCTTTTGTGTCTCCAATAATGTATGACCTGATACGCTCCTCGGCCAATCGGACAGGAATTCTTTCTGAAGATCCGCCCACTTCTCTACTGGCAGTAATTGTAATGGTTCTTCACTCATTTTATTTATATTTACAAAGTATACTAGCGGTACAATACAAGCGAAACGTCCGAAGGTCGAAACAGCTCTGAGATAAAAGTACAGTTGTTAACAATGATGAAGTGATGACTAAACATTGTACATAGGGATAACTCACATATGTTTTACGCGATCTTTATTTTTTATGAATGTAATTACTATTATGTATATAATGTTTCTTTGACCACAATAGATAACTGTGATAAGAATAGTTGCAATCGTATAACGCAGACTGAATTGTCAAAGTAAAGAGTCTCCTGTCTGCGTGAATAGACTTTAGATACAGTCGAATATTTAGTCTGATTAATATGTTATCTTTACAATTTCTTTTTATATTTTTGTAAAGCGAGAATTGAGCATCTTTGTAAACCTGCCCGCAGCATTTTTGAATAATCAATTCAAAATTTAAAATGTTTGAATACGCCTGGAGAAACAAATGTTTATAAGCAGATTTAATTTGATAGACCTCTTCACGGATTTCATTCATCAGATCTGTAAAAATAGATAATAAATTAATGACTTGTTATGCTTCTTTTTCAGTCGTTTATTCCCCTCTTCAGCAAGCAGTTCCGAGATGTGATACTGACGTCTTCGGAAACTGGCACCTCGACCATCACGCGACATATGTCGTACGCCGGTGGACATCACCAGATGGACGAAACCGCTTCACAGGTATACAGGTTACAGTATGCACACTTGCAGTCGATCATCAGTTCAGTGCTGCGAGGTGAACGTTGATCACCTTGTCTTCTTCGCGACAAATTTCGTACGCAAGCTGTTGATTAATGAATGAAATCACTTTAGTGGGCTATAGCAATTTTATAGGTTGATTGTAAAAAGAAAAGACATCCTAAGCACTGGTTTTATTATTAAATTAATGAGGTATAGAACATTAGAAGTAAATGACAAAACATAGTTAAGAAATAGGCTGACATCTAAGTCGAGTCGCTTAACTAGCATCACTGAAGAGGGAGGGTGTACTATTCAATTCAACAGTTGTTGGGCGCACTTGACTGACCTCGTTACCCCTCTCTCACTGAGGAGTACCTTGAAATGCCCTTTAATGAAATGAATACCATTTCCCACTATCCTATTCCCCAATATAAGTAACATGTTTCGGTAGTGAGTGAGATATGCCAGAACCCATTCCTGTCCTATCTTATCAATACCCATTTTCTCAATCCTTTCTCCAAATCCATTTCTACATCTCCAAAGGTAGGCAGTGCACCTGAAGGCATGCCAAGGTTTGTCATTCTGGACTGCAGTTGGCATGTATCGCGGATGTCTATGTACGACAGTATCCACTTACCACCAGGTGGACTTGTGGACGTCTGCTTCCTTCTTCCAATAAAAAAATATATAAATAGGTATATCAAAGGCCAGAAGAAAAAGGAGTTTTAAATGGCACTGTACGCGTTGCATGTGAGCGCGTTGTGCGAGTGCATCGCGTCATGGGACTTCTCATTCGCCCCTTTTTACGCAGATGTTTCTTTCTGTACGTCGTTGAATAAGTGTACTACGTTATTACCCACCCCTATAAAGTCACTGGGCCCGAACTAATACAAATATGGTGGTATCACCGGCCACCACTAAACCAGTCGTTAAGTAGGTTTAGGCATCCTTTTCATATTGAGAATAACTTTTAAAGTTGTAAGTTTTAAACTTTTAAAGTTTAAACGCTTGTTACTGAAATGAGCCATGATGGTTAATTTTCTGTCAAAATACTGTTAAACTTATATGGTTACTTGTAATGTTACAGGTGAACTACCTCCGGCCATCAGACTACCGTAGAATGTCTAATATTGCAAGAGGAGAGAATGCTGAAACAAGGTAACAATGGTTTGTTTTCTATTCTTACCTCTTTGTGTTTTTATTGATCTAAATAATGACACTGTTTTTAGCTTAAAATTCCATACGTTTGTAATTTTGCGGGAACATAGTTAACAAATAAATATAATAAAAATAAAATAAATGTGATGTCCCTGTTACATTATAAACATTTCCCATAATATTCTGCCTCAATGCGCGTGAAAAAATGTAATAACTGTAAATTGTTATTATTCAGTCCCTATTTATAATTAAAATTAAAATATAATTAAGCATATATTTTAATTAATTAATATCAAAAAAATGTATGTCACACAATTATAACATTTTATGATTTGCAAATGTCAACATAAAATTTCCAATTGAATAAGACTATTGAAGTCTTGAGGTTACTGCGTATAGAAAAAATTAATGGAAGTTGGATTCTGGCAACGTTTTCCATCTAATGCCATATACTTAATTATATAACAGCTAAATGTTTTAACCTAAATTATTTCACTAGACTGACAATGATACAATTTGTTTTGTTTAATTTAAATTAATCGCCGCCATCGAACAAAGCAATAAGTATCACTTCATCATTTCATCACTCCCTTCTGTCGTATGTCGTGTTAAAATGTTTACTTGTCATATTACATCGCTTAACAGGATGATGAATATGAAGGCGGGCTTTGAAATGGAGTTGAACACGATGAACGCACGAAGACCATCTTCGTTGCCGTCAGGGGTATTTATACATTTAAAGTCAATCAGGCTAACTGGAAACAGTGCACCTGTGAACACGCTTCAGCACTCTTATAAAGAGTGTTCTCAATCTTCCCAGGGGCAACTGATAACATACTTTGGGATAAGCTTTTTAAGATTTCCCAGAGGCAATTGACAAGATGAGCACGATTTCAATTGTTCCAAAGGCAATGGACATGGACCAAATTTTTAAATGATTCGTGATTTTTTTTAAAAATAATTAGATTTTAGAATTAGAAATAATTATATTGGTCTACTCTATATTAAAATTCACAAAAACACCTGAGTGTTAGAAAAATTGCCGCATGTCCATTGACAACAGGCTTTAGTACATATAAACATGTTTTTAATTTGCCATGTACCCAGTTACCCACATTGACTTGTAAATTATTTTCGAGTAATTTAATTCAAATCACTTCGCCTTCTACAAACCATAGGTTAAATATAAAGAAAGAACACAAAAATCGTAGTGTGAGCTACTATAATGCTATTCTCTATTCATTGCCGTATGAGAGAAAAGGTAAACAAAAGTTTAATAGGAATCACTGTTTTATTTAAATTAGAGCCGAGACTGAGTCTTTAGTTATTGTTTAGGTCCTATCTAACATATAGGCTATATATAACATGGAAGCTTAATCTCAGGAAAATGCTACTGATAGGAATTAAGTTTTACAACTAACTTTAACAACTTACTAACTTTTAGGCTTTTTTGTTTACTTTTTGTCTCATGCTATAATGAATATAGTAGTATAGTATAAACCATTGAATGTGGCTTTATATATTTATTTATTTATTTTAAGAGAGTAGCAACATTGGGGACAATTTCGAACGTTTTGCGTCGTGTCAGTGGTTTTAAGGTCGTATTTAAAGAAGACGTCTTTTTTATATACAAGTAGAAAAAATGTGGCAGTTGAGCAGGGAACCCATTTCAGGTTGTAAATGGATACCGTGATTAAAGAGCATCCATTATACAATACATGTTAAGGTCAGTCAAGAATGACGTACGTTGTTACGTCCCAGAATACAATGCCTACTTTTGTAGATTTATCAAGATTTGGAAAGGAAAATAATGACTAGGTACACAAACTGATAAGATTTCGTCATCCCATTCAATCCATTTCCTATGCATCCCTGCCTAAATTTTTTACAACATATCATTAAATCATTCCAATTACCTCAATGGACCCTCTGTCTTCACTTAATAGAGTCTGACAAATGAAACTTGAGACTCAAAAAGCGTGGCAAATTCATTAGGATATTATCACTAAAAATTAAAAATAATGTTTTGATACTTCAGTTCAATAATAAAATTACCCTCTCATAGCATCGTATTCAAGTATCTAAATTATTTTTAACTATTTTTAGTGATAAGCTATTATAATTTTTAATGTGTCGCGCTTTTCCATTCTCAAGTTTCATTTGCCAGAATCTAGTAACTTTTTCAGATATTTGAGCCAATAGCAATAGACAAACAAAAAACCACAGCTGAAGAGATCATCAACGACATAAACGACCTCATTGGAATTGTCGACTGGTAATTATACTTGTATTTTGTGGCAAATATAAGCCACCTTGTGGGTTTGCTTTACTACATACCTGTTTACCATTTTTGGCTGGTGACTTCATCAGCATTTTGTTTCACTTTCGCTTTATTATCGATGTATGTATGTCATCGCTGTATTTGATTATGTCTATGTATGTCTATGTACACATACAGCATATCGATGATGAATGTACATATAAAGACGTGATGGGTAACATAATAAATCTAACCGTAACCAGCCCCTTTATCGTCCACTGCTGGACTAATGTACATTGTCTCGTGTACGAGGGATGTATGGCCTTACAATACATCGTCACGCAGTCGGCGCGCGGCGGGTTGCTGAGCACAGTCTTAGAGGCGATGTAGTTCCTCACTGCTAGTGGTAGCGGCTTTTGTTATCTCTTAGTCGCTTTTTACGGCATACCTGCAGGAAGAGATGGGGTGGTACTATTCTAAAGCTGGTCGACACCACACGCCCAATATTAATGAGGTATTTTTTTATCAAAATCCGTTCAGTAGTGATGAGAATGTAGCGGCTTTTTAAGTAAATTATTGTAGGAACATTTTAAATTTTTTTTCTCTCAAATTTTAGTGTCAATGTATATTTTTAAGTGACAATATTAGTATCATGTTTAAACACTCTTAAATAGTTTTTTTTATGGAAAGAAAGCGGCAGGCGAGCACATAATCCACTTGGTGTTAAGTGGATGCTGTCGCCTATGCACATCCCCGATGCATGCCAACATCAATCCGTTGGCACGCTCCCGGATGCACTGCTTACATTTGGACATTTAGGGATGTATTTGGAGAAAGTATTGGGAAAATAGGGAAGAATAGGTTAGGATGGGATGGGAATAGGCTCTGGCATATCTCACTCACTATTGAAACACGTACGTACATTGGAGAAGTAGGATAATGTGAGAAATGCAGTACATTTCAAGGTAGTGGAAATATATTAGCAATAATCAAGAAAACTTTTGATATACTAGTGTATCAGACATTATAATCTGATATTGATATGATATTTTTGACATTGTTACCTATTTTCCTCTCATCACCCAAAGGTTGCCTGCAAGAGATCGCTTTGGCGATCTATCTATTGGCGAAGGCTGTCTATTTTACTTCTTTTGTTCTTATGTTGCTTTTGTCTTTTTGCAACTTAGATTGGTATACAATAAAGAGTAATTTTATGTTATTTTTTTTATTTTATTTATAATTTGATTGTTCACACTAATCTTGAAAACATATTCTGTAAGATTACCAAATTCTATAATTTTCCTAGAGACAACGGGATCCAAGGAGTCAAGCCATTTGCAATATTAGTTAAACATAAATTACTAAAACTGATTTAATTAATTAATTTAAGACTAGATAAAGAGTGAGTACAACCACTGAATATATGGTTTACAGAGAAATGTGTACAAACACGAGATATTAAAACTAAGATCTCTTTTATAAATTTTTACAGTCTGATTTTCGAATAAATTCTTAACAGAAAAATAAACATAAATATTGAAACACTTACCCAAATATTTGCATAATGCTATCACTAGATATAAATCCTGTTTAACTTTCCATCGTCCTCCATTTACCTCTTACATCTTTCCATTTACCTCTGTATGGACTATGTTCAGATTTAAATAACAAAACTAGAACATTATGTCAACGGTTGCATTATGTATAATAAAGTTGGTTGCTACATGGATTAAGACCGCTTCTTTCCGTAAATCAAATAATTGAATGATTCCACAGGACAATAGAACATATCGAAGGCGATATCCATCTACCGATGCCAACTATCTCAGAGTTGACCGAAGAGAAGCACCACACGGTGACCTTCAAGGATCCAGACCCTCAGCTGATCGCGCAACTGGAAGGGGCCGTTGAGATGTGGGAGAACCATATCGATGCCACCATCAAGGCTTGCATTGGGAAGGTAAGAGGCAGATGTGTTACAAAACGACAAAAGTACAACGAGACGTCGAAGGCAGCATGGCAAGAAAATGAGAGGGTAAGAGGACAACAATAGCATTAATGTGCACCTAGATTGCGGAAAATCGATGTCGTCCAGTGGACATTAATCCTCAAACACACAACCGATGTCGCAGGATGGTCGACAAATCCATAGATCGATCGATTATCAATCGATATCTGCGTCTATACATTTTTAAACGGACTGCGTGAATGAATTGATGTACATCCAATGAAAATATAAATCGACGTCGACCCTGGTGCTCTATACCTCTACACTGATTCGGTCTGAAACGGTCAATGTCATCAATCCACGTCGATTAGCCGCAGTCTGGGTGCACCTTTATAACGATCGAGATACTGACACAGCGACATTATAAAACAGCAACACGATAAGACAACGACAGGGTAAGACAGTTGGTGATACGATAAAACACCTTTGCTAACAATATGTAAATGTAAAATATGTAAAACAAAAATGTAAATGGAAATGCAATGCAAATGCAAATGGTCAAAATCGCAAAATGACAGACTATAGCGTATGACAAAATAGTAAATTGTTAAAAGTTTCTTCTAAGTAATTTAACTCGAAAAATCGCAAAAATAAGAAAACTGCATTTATAATAAGAGAATGTATTTAGAATGAAAAAAAATATTCTTGACTATTTGAGTTTTGACGATCTACTTTTTTGCCAACAAATATTTCGAAAGTGTCTTCCTTTTTTAACATGGTTCAGTAACCCTCCACGTCCAATTTTTCAATTAAAAGCTCTGCCGTAATGCTGACCCACTATTTGATAGTGTAATAATTTAAAATGTTCAATTTTCAGACTCGTGAAGGCGAAGGCGCAGTGACAGAGTACAAGTACTGGCGCGAGCGAGACGCCGAGATATCATTGCTGGTGGAGCAACTGAAACAGCCGATGGTTGTCAAGATACTCGACATGCTCAAACAAGTCGACTCGCCTGCTTTAGAGGTATCCACATGTTTTAATTGAAAGTGAACTATACAGAGTTAGTTGTGGCATTCCTTCCCGAGTTCTGTTGAGTATAACCGACGATAAGAAGGAGTTTTATATAGAACACAGGCCATGTGATGGTTACTGTAGTCAATTACTTATTGACATCTGCGATGTATGTCAACATTAATAGGAAATAGCGAATGTTAGCACGTCGGCACATGCGCTGCCTGCGTTTGAGTCACAATTTGCTAAATGACTAGAATAGAAACCTATTAAAATAATTGGACCTTATTTTTTTGTAATTTAGTATACTATTTTTTCAGAGGTTCTCACGTTACAAGCAACGTCTTCTGGAGGAATATAATTTGGCTGGGGATAATCTTAAATTCCTCTCAACACTGATGCGCTTCTTTACGGTAATTTGTTATTACTTTGTATTTATCTCTTTCAGGTCAATAAAAGATACGAATACGATACGAATTTTATACTCCAGCTAAACTACAACAGGGGGTCCTCAAGAAAACAATGTATCGGCAAGTAAGGTCGACAGATGGGATGGAATGGGAAACAAATAGTATCTCACGAATATTATAAATGAGGAGTCCGTCCCCACACAGTGTAGCAGTGGTCGAGAGCAGAGCTGCCCTGAGCCTGCCTGAGTATTCTAAGCAAAAATACAATTGTGTTAAAGTATAAATCAAAATTTACAAACATGTAAGGTTTTGTTATCCTATCTAAAACGTTCGTAGCGCTCATTACTCCGACCGGACGCCGGCGCCGCGTGCGATGCGTCTCGGGCGATACGCGTAGAATAAATGATATACTAAAATCATTAAAAAAAACAATAGTAAAAACCGTTAGAATGTATTCTACCCTCGATAGTGAACAACCAATGTATATCCAGCCTTGCGTTATTTCAGTGGCACGCTGTAGAGGCACAGAGGTGGTTATCAGCTGTTGCTGAAACTGGTTGCAGCTACGACGCAAATCTTTGTTGCTTATTATATTCAAATATTATAAATGCGAAAGTTTGGTATTTGGAATGTTTGTTACTGAGTCACGTCGAAACGGCCGAACTTTCGATTTCGTTGAAACTTGGCAAGTAGGTGATTGTAATCCGGATTATTAATATAGACCACGCGAACAAAGCCGCGGGCAAAATCTAGTTAATTTATACTTTATTCGTCACTGACTCATAGGTAATAGAAGACAACTCGCCTCTCCAGCAAGTAATGGAGATCCTGCCGGAATTAGTGGAGAGTCTGTACATGATGTGGGTGTTATCTAAGGGGTATCGCACCGATGAAACGATGATACCACTGTTTGCCAGGATCTCGTGGGCCCTCTGCAACAAGCTCGAGAGGTTCCTCGACATGCACAAACTTTTTGAGTGAGTATTAATATATATATTTTTTTAATTTTACTTAATTTTTTGTGAATTATTCCCGGTGGTTCGATCGATTGTTCGATCAATCTGAGCACTAGGAAGTTTTAATCCCATTTGTACAACTGACCCCTTCGGTTCATATTGTACAGTTACATAGAGATATTCTAAATACACGTTTGTATGAATCCGAAGAAGGTTCAAGAAGTAGGCTTCTGGAGGTGACATTTCGAACACTGATTTTTAATACATTTATTTTGATTGATAGTACAATTTAGTACAATTTTGCATACCAGTCTGGAGTACATACGTTGCCATGTTACCGCTTGGAAGTAGGATATAATTTATTAAACAATGTAACTGAAATATAATTTTTCATAATACTAATTTTAATGGTGACTGTACATTTTTTAACATTGGGCGGATGAATGCGAACACGAATTCCCATTCGTTAGACTGATATGACAAATGGTATTAAAACTTTTCACTGGTCAGATTGACCGGACAATCGATCGGACCACGGGGAAAAGAGCCAATTTTGTCACTAACGCGTAATTGTAATGCTACTATGAAAGAACAACGTCACTGTTTAGTATTACGGTCCTTTTCTCAACCCTTTATCTCGGGCATTTTTAAAGGTGTTTTAATTTTGATTTTACAGTTTGATTTGACTTATTGAATTAATACTTTGACATGACCATGGTCCTGAATAGTTTTTAAACAGTACTCTTACTTATTTCGGTGGCTCAACGATTTAAAACTATTACAAAACGTCACGGCTGTCTGTCCCACACGGATGGATTCCTTTCGGGTGGACGTATTGGAGCTCGCGCACGTCCTTTTAAATCCCATTTTTCCATCATACCTGCCTGGAGCATTTCGAGAATAATGCGATAGGTTAAAAACTGATACAGAAAAGAGGAATTACGAAACAAAAATCCCCGATTTAGAACCCGATTTTCAAAATTATTTTCATTTACAGCTTATTTACATTACATACGGCCTCCATTAGAGTAGTACCAACCCATCTTTCACTGTGGGTGTGTTAAAATACGACTAAAGGATAACAAAACTGCTATCACAAGCTCTGAGGAACTACACCTCTCCTAAAAGAATGGCCAAGCGGCAACCCGCTTGGCCAGACTCATCCCTCGTGCAAGAGACAATGTGCGTGAGGAGGCCCGTGTCTAGCAGTGGACGATAAAAGGGCTGGTTACTTTACAGCTTACTTACGGAAATACAACTAAAACAATGATACAGCATAAAAATACGTCTCTTGCGTTCAGTAAATCCAACGAAGAAGTTCTATCCCTGGCGCACGCTGGTCAAAAGATAATGGAGATGTGGCACCAACTGTACAAAGACACGCGTCGCAGCATAGAGCTGAGCGGCAAGGGCGCGCGCTGGGAGTTCGACCAGCCCTACTTGTTCACCAGAACAAACTACATTGGAACCGTTGCTAGAGACCTTGGGGACATTATACAGGTTAGTATAGTGTAGAGAGTAAGCTGTACATGACACAGTGCCGCCTGGTCGCGCGACTGGCTGCAGATTGCGCCTTTATTATAATAAGGCTTCTATTTAAACTACCAGCAAAAAATACTAAATGAACAACAAATCATGATGAACGAAACAACTCATTTTTGAATAATTCGGTACTTGACAGTATTTTTAGATAAAAATAAGGTTTTATCAAAATGATAGATTAGATGTTAAAAAGTCATATTTCAAGGTCTATTGACTTTTTATAGTCATATTTTTTTAGAAATTCAATAATAAAAATAAAGTTTTTGAACTGTTTGTCACGTGACTACGAACGCCAATCACGATGCGTGACGTCATAGTTCTTGTTTACATGTCGCCGCTAATAAAGTACCAAGTGTTTTTTCGTAGTTATTTTGTTGGTGTTTAAGGAATTTTGTGGTGTTTTGTGGTTGCAAAAGAGTGTTATAATGGACAACAATTATGGAAAAGGATTACATAAAAGCAGACAGTGCAAATCTGCCCAAAATCGACGTTCTTATGGTGGGAAGTTTTTTTGCGACGAACTCCGACTTTTGTTCTGCAGAATTTAGAAATGTAAAAACATCAGTGTAAGTACTAATCATTACATATTATTATGTCAAAGGATTATTTATGTAAACAATAGATTACATTTTCTTTGTGAAACTTAACAAGTGACATAGCTAATGAAAGACGTAAACGCGTAGAGGTTATGTTTGTTACTTTATATTCACACAAATATATATCGAGTTTTTTCCGGTTACAATCATTAACAAAAATGTTTTTTCTCTTGCAGATCTTCGAGAGATTCATATGGTGATGACGCAGTCGGCTATGTACAATTACATCGGGATACAAAAACTAATTTGTGCACAGTAAAATGTAAAATATGTCCCGAACACAAAGTGCGATCAAAGCCTTATAAAGTCACTTTAATAGTGAATGAAAAAGCAGATCGTATATTAAGTGTGCAGTGTCATGACTGCGCTGCCTCTCAAGGAGGTTGCAAACATTCGGTGGCATTTCTTATGTGGATGCACAGAAGGAGCGAAGAACCTCCTTGTACCTCTGTACAGTGCTACTGGAAAAAATCTAAATTAGCACAGGTCGGCAGCACAATCAAATTTGTAAAGGCAAAAGATTTAAGTAAAAATAAAAAAAGTTCAAGCACTTCAGCAGAAAGTTTGGTTTTTACTAAATTTGTAAATGAAGCGAAGAGATGTCGAGTGAACAACTGCCAAATATTAAAGCATTTGCCTGATTACGAAGTGAAAGGTGTGCAAATGCTTTCTCTGCATCATTTATTTTTACAATATAATGACGGAAATGATTGCAAAAGTTTTCTGGAAAGTATACACATTCTATTTTCAGAATAGAAGAATTTCAGAAGAAAGCATAAAAGAGATTGAAGAAAAAACAAGAGACCAGCATCAAAATGAATTATGGTATGCCTTTAGGTACGGCAGAATAACGGCTTCAATAGCATACGAAGTTAGCCGTTGTAAGACCCTTGATGGGTCTTTAATAGCTACTATCATGGGAGCACGAACCCCAGATACATCAGCAATGAGAAGAGGGCGTCTCTTGGAAGAAAAAGTAAGACAAAATGTCGAAAAAGAAATTGGCAAGATAGACAAGTGCGGTTTATTTATCTCGAAACAACATCCCATAATAGCAGGATCGCCAGATGGTATATTACATGATGCCATTATCGAAATAAAATGTCCTGCAAGTGAACAAAGTTTTAAAAATTATATTAAAAATGCAAGAATTACTGCAAAGTTCCTATGTCAAGTGCAAATTCAAATGTATGTCACAGGATTGAAGAATTGCTACTTTTGTGTTGCACACTGGGAGTTTGAAAAAAATGAAAAAGTGCAAATAATCAAGATTTCTTATGATGAAACATATGTCAATAATATGTTGAATATATTACTTTATTTTTGGAAAAATAATATTTATCCACTATTATCTACAAGTACTAAAATAGAATAACGTGTACTAAAATACTAATATGTATTTTACTATTTTCCTTTCAGATATGAAGGGATTTGATCGGTTCATTGAAAAATAAAAATTATTATTACCTTTAGTGAAATTGTTTTTATTTCACCTGTCATTAAACCAAAATACATAACGAAGACAAAGAATGTAGATATTTGTTACATAAAATAAATATATAACTCATACAAAGTTGCATATCGCTATTTTTTTA
This sequence comes from Sesia apiformis, assembly GCA_914767545.1. NCBI lineage: Eukaryota > Metazoa > Arthropoda > Insecta > Lepidoptera > Sesiidae > Sesia > Sesia apiformis. The sequence goes on from OU611964.1 coordinate 5,429,703, forward strand.
TAATACTGTCTTGCAAATTAATGAGAGCGCATGCTATTATTATCACTTCATCTAGTAAACGAGTTAGGTTGATATTTACAACTGCGTGCAGTTTAAGTATAGAAAATTCTCGTAACCTACGTATGACCCTTTCGATATGAATTCTTAAACTGGCAATTTCTTTCGTCTGTTTTGCTTCGGCTTTTGTTAATTTTGATCCAGTAGCGACACTTGGTGGCCTCGTCAGATGATGTCCTTTTACTAATAACAAGTGCTCAATGTGTTTGAAGCCTCTGTCAGCAAGAATAAACGTCCCTGGATTTAAGCTATCTAGAAAATCGCAATCTTCGACAAGTTGTACGTCACTAATTCTGCTACCATATCCTTCTGAAATGTAGTTAACTACACCATCGGGCGTACTGCTTATTAAATACTTGACTGTGTTCGCTTTTTTATACTCCGACCATGTCAGAGCCTGATTAATGGCTTTTGCAGGTTTCTGGATTTCTATTTCTAGGCAATCTATTATGCATCCGACATTGTGATATTTATGCCTAAATGCAGTAGGCAAATTCATTTTTATACTTCTGTTATTTAATTTTACAATAAATGCACGCAAAGCGTTCGCAATAATCGGTACATTATTATAGAAAATCTTACTTGCGTATGACATTGTCATACTAAATTCATCTCCTAGTTCTTCAAACTTGGTATTTAATCTAATTTTTTTTAGACACAATTAAATATGTTCTTCTGATATTTTTGTCTCTGTTTGTATTATATCAATTAAAAAATAACAATCTTGTGGAACTCCAATATAAAAGCGAGGTTTCCTTTTAATCTTTTGTAGAGTATTTTGGAGTATCAACTTTTTTTGTTCTTCTTCATGTATGACCTGTTCTTCTGATGCAATAGATTGCATAGATGTCGAAAATTCGTCTCGTGACAGTGAAGCTGTAAAAACAGAAGCTTCACTTTCTGACGTTTCTTCAGCAACCAGTTTTTTTAATGCCTTTTTAACACCTGATGTCGAAATATCTATTTTCTTGAAAGGCGAAGTAGAGACGTTTGTAAATGTTGATTTTAACGGTGAAGTTGCAATATTCATCGTACTGATATAAGATTGCGTTTGTTTACTTCTGTATTGTTTGTATATAGACACTTGAATCGATTTATCAACTTGCGTGTCTACGCAAGTTGATAAATCGATTCAAGCATTGCGCTAAATTGTGTACACTGGTCTTCTTCCATTTGGTTTGCGGTACCTTGTATTTCAGATGGACTTACTTGGCCTTCTACTTGTTGTGAATCTGTAAATTCACCATATTATTGATATTTGTATAGGTAATATACCGTGTCACCGTGTTAATTTTTATACAATATGAACATTTTTTATGAAATATTTATTATCGCAAGCATACCTGTCGCAATATCAGTTATCTCTTTTTTTTTTTAGCATCATTTAACGCCTCCAACTAATGCTATTCTTTGCCTTTTAATGATAACAGCCCTCGTAGTGATTGCAGCTGTCCGCTTTCTTCTATCTGGCTGGCATTCGAAACTTGAGGGTACACATCCCTCTTTCATTTTGATTTGTTTAACTGAGCCCATCAAACGGTACCTGGTGTAATTTTCCATGTCGTTGGGTAGCTAAAAATATTAGAACGCACTTTACGAAATAACTTTGAATGATTGTTTCTTGACAAATATTATAACCTCAACAATATTATAACCTCAATGTCTATGGTAAATATTATAATCTCAACGAAATAACATTTCCATATAACAAATTTTTTTGTATATATAATATGCAAACTACTTAGATAAACAAATAATACTTACATCAAAGTGATCTTCACAAAAGTAAAGAATGGATTTCAACGATATGTCAGATAGATTTCTTCTTGCAAGTAGCAACCACTTTCTTCGAATTTTCGGTTGTTTTGGCGCATGAATGAATAATTTAGTGGGTGTACTTATTGTAGTATTTGTACACAGAGGGACTGCACAGCACTTATAATATGTAGGATTCATGATGTTTAAAAATTAGAAAGAAAACCCGTAAAGCGATTCAACTTACATATACAAAATCGTTTGTTTATAGAACTATGACGTCACCAACATGGCGTCACGACAGAGTGCCGTTTTCGCGGGAAAATCGAAATTTGACTATAAAACTTCGATTTTATGTTAAACCTTGACTTCAATTTAATATACGCTTCAAGTTATAAACATATACACACATAGTCTTTCATTTTAAATCAATTCAAAAAAATTGTCAAGTACCGAATTGAAATAAATAATTTTAAATTACTAAGAATGGCATTACTACTCATCGAGTCGGCGGACACTCCTATTCCTTTATTGTCTCCAGGGGGCCTAAACCTACTAACCCACATTTAAATTTCCTGCTCATTCAATATTTTCTGTTCTTCGTTTAATTATTTCAAAATTAAAATGAAACAAAACAAATTTAAAACGTCAACTTTTTTTTCTAAAACGAATGGAAACTATCGAATTGTTATTTTATTTCTAATGTTTATCTATGTACTTATTTTATTTTTGTAGAGGTATCTTATTGCATGTATGTATTATAATTATCTTTATTTAGTATGCATTACGCACGCCTTCTTTTCCGACCAATGTCTCTATTGTCGCAGGTTTGCTCATGTATTGCTATAGTTTTGTGTGTACAATAAATAAGCTTGTATCAGCTTATAAGGTCCCACCGCAGGGCACAGTAAATCACTGGGGGTTTCAGGCCTTAATCCACCATACGGATCCTGTGCGGATTGGTGGATCACATATTCCAGTTTTTTTTTTCATTTCTTTAGCATGCGTGTTTCTTCACGATGTTTTCCCTCACCGTCGAGCTAATGAAAATTTATAAAAATCCGTACATAAGTAGAAACTCAGTAGCACGGGCCGAGGAATTGAACTCACCCATGAATATAAGTCGAGTGTAGAAACCTCTAGGCTATCACCGCTCTAAAATATATAAATGCCAATAAAATATATAAATGAATAATAAATACCATAAGGCTTTCCTTTTATTTTGCAGGTGTGCATAGACTTCGAGCGTATATTCGGTGTCGAATTAAAGTCGATCATCAGCGACCCGAATCAGATCGATGACGTACGCAAACGTGTCAAGAATCTTGTGTTTCCAATCCGTACGATCGACTTTAGCGTGTTCGTATTCGATAACAAAGAGAATTGGGACGTAATTATGAACGATTTCTGGACTGAAGTCAGACATCTGGAAGAGGAGGCCAAGAATTATATCAATTCCAGCTTTGGGAGTTTGAGGTATGATTGTTTATTTTTAGATAAGGTAAAGATAATCTATTTACAATTTTCTGACGTTATTACTTTCCATAGAATAAGTGGCAGTGAGACGAGATTCACCTGATAGTAAGTTGCTTTAAAGATTCTTTCATGCGTATAAACAAAGCGAATCCCGTTTGTGTACGATATCTGCACAATCAGTAAAACGCAAATGTAACCAAAACCATTCAATTATAATCCTTATAACTAGTGTATTAGGGTAGCGATGGGTATACGTGGACCTGTTGCTGGCTGTATATTATTATGTTGCGCTCATATATGATACATGCAGTACGCATCACCAACCTTTTCACCACGTTGACCATATTTGCCATATTATTATAATTATAGATGCTAAGAAAAGGGCTATTTAGTACATCTTTCTATAAAAAAAATCGTACCTTGCTTATCTAACTCCTAGGATAAAACTATTTCTGCTTTGAGCAAAATCGCCATCCATCGATGAGAATTGATAATGTTTGGTTGTGCAAATGAATTGAAGTAAAAAAGAAATAGAGAAAAACATGTGTTGCCACATATACGACGGGAGGTCCAAAAGTTTCCGCCCTGACAAAGAAAAAGACACTCGAGTTGATGAAACTATTTTTATTTTTTAATATAGTCTCCGTCTATTTGAACACACGTTTCGGATCGTTTAATTAGCTTTTTATCCCACTATAAAAATAGGTAGAAGTTTTGTCTTCAAAATGGGCGAAATCCGCAGCGGTCACTTCTTCATTAGTGGAAAATCTTCTACCCCTAAAATCCACCTTAAGTTTTGAGAACAAATGATAATCAGTGGGAGGCAAGTCAGAACTATAGGGTGGGTGGCAAATTTCCGTGAAGCCATACTTTAAAACAGCAGCTTTCGCAACTACGGCGGCGTGGATACCTTTGTTTTAGTTTCCCAGGCCGTTTCTACTCGATCGCTTCTTGTAATGGCTCTATAAGGTTAGCTTAATAGCTTCCACTCACCGTTGTATTGCGTTCTTTTATGTCTATAAGCAATATTCCTTGACAATCGTAGAATATCGAAGCCATAATCTTTTTAGTGGACTGAGTCACCTTTACCTTTTTAGGGGGTGCTTCACCAAAACGACGCCACTCCATCGACTCCTTTTTGGAAAGGAGATTATAGTAAAGAACCATAGTTTCATCCCCAGTAACAATTCACTCCAAAAAATCGTTTCCATTTCTCTGAAAGGCTTCCAAAAGTTTGATAGAGCACACTCCTTCACTCGTTACTTCACTGCACACTTGAAATAACTTTTGGCACCCACCTAGCACTAACTTTATTTATATGAAGATGTTCATAAAGAATCCTAAAGACTGTAGTTTTTGGAAACCCTGTCCTTGCTGCTAACTAGTTCTTTCGTCTTTAGCCGTCGGTCGTTCATAACTTTTTCTTCCAATAATTTGATGTTGTTCGGAGTGAGTGCCTCAACGGGTCATCGGTGGACTCTCGTAAAGGAAAGAATCCCCGTACACATCACAAAGGTACACAAAGGTCGGATACCTTTGTTTGATATCCGTCGGGCTAACACTTTCCTTTCTAAGCAACTTATTCACGGAACGATAATCCAGTTTAAACATATTGAACATTTTGCGACTTCCTGTTGTTCGAGGAATCAAAATAAAAGAGGGTTGAACTCTAAAAATCATACACGAATGAGGAGGATAAATAACAATTGCAATTTGTTTTAGGCCAGAAATTTTTGGACCTCACTGGTATTAAACAAAATATTTTTTCCCCTATAAAATACATAATTAATTTTGTACTACAGGTCATCAGAAGAAGCCTTAGATGTGTTACTAAAATTCATGGATTTCGACCTGCGTGCGTCTATAAAACAACAATTGGCCACCAAGTTTGACCTGATCATGAGACAGTTCATAAAGGAAATCACCGCTACTGAAGACAAGTTCACGGTAATTCACACACGGTCCTGTAGCGAATATAGCACGCCATATCTGCTATATCAGTGACCTTATCGATAGCCTGGAGTTCTAAAACTTGTACGGCAAAGAGAGGATTCCTGTTTTAAAATTGTTGCAGCTAAAACAGATAGTCAGTTGCTGCCTTAAAATTGCTGCAGCTAAACAGATATAGTCAAAGTCTTACATAGTCTAAACAATCCATGGTGGAAATAAGCTGACAATTAAAAATCAACTCATTGTCAAGGGCACAGTTTGAAAGTGTAAAGTTTATAGTTTCGTTTTGCGCTTTAAATATAAAGATGTCACTTTAATGCTGAAATCAATTTGTTTAAAGCTATAGAGTATTGAAATATTTAAATTGTTTTATTGTAAATCCGAAATGAAACAACGTGTTCTTATTTAAACTATTGTCTATCTCGAGTTATTAACTTATTCCCGCCGTGCACAGATAGGTAGGTCCAGTTTAATTATATTGGCACATAAATAAAAAGCGTCCGAGCGTTCGAGGTCCGAGGAAGAGGGAACTTTTTATTTTTCGGAAACGGAAGCCTAATAAAACACTATAGGTATATAAATAGTGATAATGATATGTGCATATTTCGTTTTTCTTTTAATTCTAAATGTATTCTTTGTCTTCTTCGTGTAATCGTACATTAGCGGGTTGACAAAAGAACATTTAAGTCGAATTTAAAATTAAATTTAAAGAGGTACTATTTTAACAATGTTTGTTTCATGTTTTTAAGCGTTACCGCAAGAATCCTCCGTTGCTACGCAACCACCCGCCTGTTGCCGGCGCCATCTACTGGGCGAGAATGCTCTTCAATAAGCTGAAGCAATCCGTCATGAAGTTCCAAAAGGTTACAACATCCTAATTCTCTACTGAATAAACAAGCACTTTAGAATAAACAAATTGTAGTCAAATTAAATGCTTCATATTTGGTTTTATTTATATATACTTCACTGCACACAATCACTGAACAAAAGGCGGAGTTAATGCCTCATGGCATTCTCTAGCAGTCAAGCTTTGGGTAAACGGAAAATCACAAACGGGGTGCATTAAACGATAATAAAAGTACATACGTGCATGCATTATAAAGGACAATTCATGATATTTAAAAAATATATACCTACATATAACACTAAATAAAATAACAAGTCAATATATATATATATTTACATAAACATATATGAATATAACTACATATTAATAATAAATATATTAAATAACAAATAAAAGTTAGTAATTAGAAAACCCTTAGTTGCCTTTGACAAAAAACGGAAATAGTTGCAGAGAGATGTGAAGAGATGTCAAATAAAAAAGAAAAAAAGAGAAGAAAAGCATTATGCTATTGAGTTGTAATGATCACGTAGCAACCTTTTGAACGAATGCTTGTTCGGAGCTTTTCTAATGTCAGTAGGAAGCGCGTTCCAGAGTTTTGCAGCCTGAATGGCGTAAAAATGGGACAAAGCCAGTGCGGCAAGAGGAGACAACCAAAGAGCGATTTTCCTCCGATCAAATTTTCAACACATTTCACAAAACAATGGTGTTAATATGGGTTCTCCTTGTATTTTTTGCTCCCCTCTTCGTCAACTTTTAAACCTTTTAAAGGATGTTTTATAAAAGTAATGTATTACATATCCTAAAAAGTGATGTTGTGTCCGTAGGAAAAGTAATCGTCTTTATATGTCTCTGAGCCCCTGACACAGGGAATCCTAGTGCGAACCATCGACAGTGTCATTTTATTTTATCTACTAGCGGTGCCAGCGACTTCGTTTCGCATGAACTTATGATTCCCATGGGAACTTAATAATTAATCTGGATAAAAAGTACCTACCCTAAATGTTAACCCAGCATATAAATTATAACTGTGACAAATTTCATTAAAATCGGTCCAGCGGTTTTTGCGTGAGAAGCGTTCAGACAGACAAAAATTTCAGAAAGACAAAGTTTTTGGCTTTGTATCACAAGTACTTTACAATGCAATGACTTTTTAAAAAAATCATGTACGGACACCGCCCTATTACGATTTTATTATATGTATCGATTTATTTCTATAGATGGTCCACGATTTTAACCTTTTGGGCTATAATAGTAATACTTAACAGGTGCCTGAACTAAACGAATGCGAACAAAAGAAGGAAGCGTTCAATCAATACAAGTTATTCTGCAAAGTAGTGAAAGATTATGAGAACACTAAATTCTCGGAATGGGTGACCGGCGCTTCGCAATTAGTTGACAATATGATGAAGAAGAACATTCTGCATGTCGTATTTAAGAAAGAGGAAGGTAAATGGTGTGGTATTGTAGTAGTTTCGTGGCACGAAGGCGGGTTACGCTTATAATCGTTTTCATGTAGCATGGTGCGTCGTACACCTGCCAGTTGTCAGTTGACTGACTAGTGATGTACGGTCAAAGTGACGGACTTGATCCGAACAACGTTTTACGATTTTGGATTTCCATTGTGAATTGTTTGTAATCGATTGACTATTCGTTAATTAATTAATTAAAGACAGTAGTGACACAGATGTGAATTTAGGTTGTCAACCATTAAATTAAAAAGCAATAAATTCTTTATAAAATATTGTGTTGTATTCATCATAAAATAAAATAAATAAAACATAAATTAAATCTACGTCTAATTTATTGTTTTACATTTGATTATTCAACGATTTTTTAGTCGCGTCACTAGCTTGACACCGGATAAACAGGCCACAGAATAAATTAATGTATGTAATTTGATTTTCACTAGTAAAAATTAGAAGACAGGGAAATAGACACATTATTTTTATGCTCTGAGTCATATAAACTACAAAATATTTCAGTTTTTTATTTTAAGAGAATAATTTACATTCTGTGTATGGTTAGGTTATATTCTATGGGACCTGTCATCCGCACCACGCTTCGTAAAAAATTGTATAGTAGTGATTGGGCTCATATATGTACATTGTTTGCGTGTCCGTAAACTTGACGACGCTCCGTTGGGTTCCCGACGCTGCGGCGCACATTCAATCAATGTACATGTACACAGCCTCCGCTAAGCGTGACCCGCCTTCGTGAGATTAAAGAACTAAATCAAGTCCCACTGTAGGGCATAGAAACATACAATCGCGCATAGGGCAAAGAATCCAGTGTGTCCATTTCGGATTAGTGCGTGTTAGATACACATTCAAATATTTTCTTTTGAATCACAGACATACGGAATTCCTATATCGGCAAGGTTATAGTAATTGAAAATTACACAGACTTGCACTAAGTCCCTCCAATAAGTCAATTCTATGTAATTGCATATACGAAAAAGGCACACATACCATATAAACTAGAAGCTTTAAAAAAGAATAATATATCTTTTAAAATTTTCGCGCTTTGTGCACTTTTATATTTGCAACTTGAACAGATTCTAAAAACATAATTGTTTATATGTTTTTGTACCGACATTTCGACCGTGTTAAACCCACAGACCTCGTTAAACCCTTTTTCAATTAACTTGACCATAGTTTAAGACCAGTTTATAAATACACATAGAAGCAGCACCGACGAGTAGTCGCGGGATGAACGTAACGGCGGCGGGTAAAGCTCACATGGCCAAAAAAAGAGGCTCGGAACTCTCACTTCGGCCCCCAGACATCGTCAACAAGGAGATTGCAGACAAGCGCCGCCGCGATAAAGCATGTAAGTCATGAATGCGGTTCGCTTGGGAATATGTTGTTAGATTTGCATGTGACAAGATCATACAGCGTTATAACGTGTCTTCGGTTAATGTAATGCTAATGCTAACACCTTAACATTTACTTACATTAATTATTATTACTTTTATTATTTCATAATTTTGCGACATTTATAGTAACATAATCTGTTATTATTTCATAATTTCAAAATTTATGATAACATTCCAATTTTTATTTCGTGTTAAATTTCATTCCTAACGCTATACTCATAATAATTTCATTATGTTTCAACTTTCATGATGATATACCCATTATTATTTAGTAAAGTATTTATAATGATATATCCATTATTATTTCATCGTTACACCCTTGTTAAGAGCTACATCCTTAGTGATTGTTCCCCGCTTTTTACAGTACACTCCATGCTTGTTCTTTTTGAGTATTTGACGCATGTGTGCTCAATGGAAAAGTTCAAATGCCTATTTATTGCTATTATATACCTATTTATTCAAATTATTTGCTTTTTCTCATTGTTAGTGAATATGTTCTTATTAGATGTTTATTTCAGTAATGTTAATGCGAATACCTGGCCAGCACTATGAAAACGTGAGGTCACCGAGCTCCGTATCTTTATTAGCTAAAGAAGGATTAGTGAGTATTCCCATCCAGTTAATAACATACGTATACAATTTCGGGATTTTATAACGATGGCAAAAAAGCAAACAACTAAAAATGCAACCAGCCCATTCAGCTGCCATTGCTGGACATGGGTCTCCTCATGCACATTGATTCGTGCAGTAAGGCCTGAAAACGCCACGCTGGCCAAGCGGGTTGGCGAGTCCACTCTTTCAGAGGTGGTGTAGTTCCTCAGCGCTTGTGGTAGCCACTTTGTTATCTCTTAATCGCCTGTTACGACACCCACGGGAGTAGATAGAGATGAAATAATAAAAATAAAAGAACAATATCGAATACTTAAAACATTCCCGATACGCACAGATTGTTAGTTGTCGGTTTTCATAGGGTAAGTTTTGGGTATTACTTTCTCATTTGCAATACGGTAGATGGACTGTTCCTGTAACTGACGCTTCCTGCTTTTTTTCCACAATACGAAATAACATCCATATTTTAAAAATATCAAATTCATTAGAAAATGATATAGATATTAGCTTCGGGATATTTGTGGGGACCTATTGCTATCCCTGTCACTCATTCATGGTTATATTACTATATACTACACTTTAAATTCACTTTTGATGTCTATCCCACTGTATCTTAGTAATTCTTCAAGATATTTTGATTTTATTTCTCGAATAGATTTCCAGCATCATAGGTACGAATAGTTTTCCGCGAACTCGCAATATTCAAGTGAATTTGTCTTGAATTTGTCTCTTGATCGGCGTAGTGATATATCTTCTATAAGCGCGGGACCCACTCCGGCGTCAAAAAGTTGCTACAAAGCGCTACAAAAGTTATTTAATTGTATGATTAACTAAAGAGTGAAATACTCTATTCGCAGACGGATGTAACATGGCGTGATCTGACAGTTCACAAGCTGATGCAAGAATACAACTTGGAGTTCCAAACTTACTTTGACAAGAAACTCTTCCTCGTCATACACGAAGCAGAGCTCATGGAACAATTGGGTAACTTTAATTATAAAAAACAATTTTCCTGCATTAAATAAACGCTATCGTATTGTCATATTAAGAGGCCTCCGGAGGATGAGTTGCCCATACAAACGCAATACCAAAATAATTTATAATTAGTACATATTTCCACCATATTATGATATTATTCGGATTCGGATAGCATTTATCTAGGTTCCTGCTTCTTTTTTGATTCAATATACTTACCTAAAACGAAATGTAAGCGAATTGCATTTTGCATGTTTTTACGGCGTAAATGACATGTTTTCTTCTTATTTGTTTCGTATTAAAAACATTAATATTTATAAAATGGTTCAAGCTATAACATAGCATATATTGTCAAATTACGGATTACCAAATAAGAATTTAAATAACATTAATTTTTCATTCATCATTCTTGGTATGAGATAGCAGTCAGTCAAACAGAGATAGCAATTCTATGCTGATTTTTGCACTCGCTTCGAATTGTAGTTGTGGGCTTCGTACGCCGGCCTCTTAAATTAAATAATTAATCAGTATAAGTTAATAATTAATACGTATGTTCCTTTTCATTTAAATTTTGAGGTTTCTGAAAACATAAATAAATATATATATAAGCTGTATAAGTGTGGAAACCTGTATGTGACAATGGACTAAGTATTATATAGTAAAATATAAAAGTAGGTGCTGCCTGGTTTTTCAATCTATGAATAAATAAATAGACAAAGGACAAATAAATAGACATAGCACAAGAAGTGAACTGCACCGGATGGATGATGCGAGTAATGAATTTTCATTGTGGTATTTGTCACTATGACTAGTGCATTATGAAAAGAGATATAAAATTCAATGAGTAGAAGAAAATACTCAATGAGCAGCAAATGAATGGCAGCATATTTAAAAGTGGGTTGAGTTTAGGTTTTCTAGTGTTGGAGTCGGGACTCTGTCGACTTGGTGATGACATGCTTAGTAATTTAAAATTATTTATCTCAGTTCAAAAATAGTTTGTTTTGTTGCTCATATAGTATTTTTGCTGCTAGTTATCCGTCCAGGTGAGCTGTTCACTTATAAATATTTAATAATGATAATATTAATAAAGTTGAAAATAGTGTTTTGATTCTGCCTTCGAACAGATCTTTTGATTGTCGTTTCCATTCCAATGTATTTTTCTATACAGGTTTTGATTTGCCATCCAACATTCGCGACGTGTCCATGCAAAAAGCTCGCCTTTACTACGAGTTGGAAGCGTTAGAAGACGTGATCACGAAATACAATACGAGTACAGAGTCCCTAAGCCCTTCGGAGACACATCTAATGAAAAGACATCTTTTGGACATGGAGAGACATATTCTGCCGGGACTTACTAGGATTACGTGGACTGCCCTTGGAATTGGCGAATATATTAAGGATATCACGAAGGGTAAGACTGCTGTTAATCAGTACCTAAGGTTTGAGACATAAGATCGTTCAATGATACAGAAAGGTATTTCGTTTTTCATCTAAAAAATAAGTGAAACCCAAACTAATAAACTTATAGATAAATTGTTGAAATAAATGAACTTATTTTGTGTCCTTTTATTAACATTCTTTGTATAATTTCTCATCTCAGTCATTTCTACAATATAACCCTAATATTAAAAATAATTATATGATGTAAGTCGTATTACACACCGGTCCTAAACGTATTTCCTTTTGACTTAACGTGTTTGTTTTGTGATAATATTTTTATTTTAAGGGTAGGGTAACTTTGGCATGTTTTCATTAATTTATGGCATAACTCAGTGTTGCTAATTATTGAAGAATTTTTATTTTTTAACAAAACATTTCTCTACTCGCTTGCGCCTACAGTTGCGTGGAATTAAGATTAAAAATTATATTTTGTTTTATTCTGTCCTCCGAACTACCGCCAGATTTAGCGGTTATTCGTTGATTTCTTACACAATTATTAGGTAACAAACATACAAACTTTTACATTTCTACTATTATTAATTGGTAAAGATATACCATATTGTTTAAAGCCTGTTCTCAAATATATTTAAGACCCCAGTCCATTCCTTAATCTGCAAAGGTAGGCGCGCAGCCGTAGACGTGGCAACGTTTGTTATTGTGGACTGATGTTGGGATGTATAGCGGATGTCTATGGACGACAGTATCCACTTACCGTCGGGTGGACTGTATGCTCGTCTGTTGCCTTTTTCTATAAAAAAAAACAGTAACTATGACCAGTAACTTTATCGTCTATTACTGTACATGGATCTCCTCATGCACATTGTCTCATGCATAGGGGTGTATGGCCTTAAAACGACATGCTGTCAGCGCGCGGCGAGTTGCTGAGTACACTTCTTTAGAGGTGGTATACACTCGGCGTTTGTGTTAGCGTCTTTGTTATCCCTTAGTCGTCTTTCACGACACCCTCGGGGAGAGGTGGGGTGGTGTTATACTAAAATCGGCCACACGGCTTCTCTATAAATAAAGGGCGTGTAAGTCCGAAATCCAAACGAGTAACTACTTTCTAGGTCAAAGCTGTCTTCAAGCGGTGTACCAGCAACTGAAGATGGTGGAGAAAGAGATTCAGTTCCTCATTGACCAGCTGGAGCATTTCGACATGTTCCCGCTGATGAGGCCACAGAACTCCGTGGACCCTGACACGGGAGAGCCGGATGACACATGGCTGTATCCGTGCAAGGTTTGTTATTATTTAATTATTATAGGCACTTGTGACATTGAGGGAAAGATGCCGAGTCAATTGAATTTCAATTTAGTTAAGAATTTATGTATCGTCGACCTTATTATTGAAATTCTTTCTCGCCATTCGAGACTCGATTCGAACTCACAACCTCACGAATATGAGTCGATAACCTATTACCAATTTCGGTAATAGATCATAAAAGTACCCCTAGATGTTTGTTATGAACTGTAAGCCCTACCTATAATGGCGCTCTACCTAAAATGACTAGGGCATTCGTCTACAACGCTTGAACCTTTTAATTGTAAGGGTCTCTACCCTACCTTATTTAGAACAACACCCTCTTGATAGGTAGCCTCAATAACTAATTTGACGGCACGGGTAAATAAGCCGAAGGAAACTTAAGCCAAAGTCCATGATCTGGCAGAAGACAGACTTCCTGATCAAAATACCTACAGAAGTGATTTATGATGAGTACCAGATCCTTGTTCTGAGAAGCAGGCTCTGAAGTTGACACAAAGATTGCCAATCTCTGATAGGAGATGACACCCGAGATGACAAAGAAATTTAGATGAGAAGAGTCTTCTACTTTTCTGATCTACCCTAACCCTTCTTTTTATTTGTAACTATCCCTCCTCTTTATTGACAGACATATTTCGTTTAACGGGGGCATTTAGATCGCATAGTCACCATCTCGCGTATATACGACCGTATCGGGCCCACTTTCGATGACTAATTTGATGCTAGTGGGTACAGAATAACAGTAGAAGACTTCTTATCTGCCCTATCTCTTCTTTTTATTAGTGATTATTCCTATCCCCCCTCTTTATTGACAGACATATTTCGTGGAGTTGGAACGGGAGCGTCTAGAGCGCATAGCCACTATCTCGCGTATATACGATCGCATCGGGCCCATTCTTATGAAGCTAGAGTACCTCATCCTGGGTTCCAGTACGGGCAGGTCTCCCGTCATGACCGCATACTACGCCTACTGGGAGAAGAAGATATTTAAATGTATCGTCAGGTATGGTTTCACTATATAATAACGTTGAATCAAAGAACCTCAGATTGGGTTATGTTAATAATCATATTTCTGAAACAGTGACGTTTTGCTGTGCAGCACACAATACAAATACATTACCAAAAACACAAACTGGGAATACAATGTTGCTATTGGGCCCCGCACTAGGATAACCCTGTTAGCAACCGGCCCAGGTTCAGATTATATTTTAAAGGATATTTAAAGATATTGATCATAGGTTTATTGATACAATTTCGGAGTAGTTTCTAATTAAGAATCATAAAACGATAAATCATTAATTTAATTTACTTAATTTACAAGTAATTAAACATTGTAAATTAATTTAATTTACAATATTGAAGACATCCACCGACCCCCTCGATGTTCAATTTTCAATGCCCTCTATGGCGTCCTTTGTTATTCACGCGCCAAAATATAAATCCGTTTACTCTCAAGAAATGAAAGCAAATGTGACAGATGAAAAAAAAATATGTCAGTCATAGACAGCAATTTCGCAAGCTAGCAATAAAGTTGTACGAAATGCATCTTTATCTACTCTCATATCGTAAAATTCGAATTACAAACTTCAAAACGAATTTATATTGACATACTTTATAAACACAATACCGAAATTTAAAAATAGAATCATATTATAACACTTTTTCTCAAAGAAAATAATGTTATAAAATATTTTTTTTTTCATTACGATATAGTTTTACTTGTCTGTAGCAGCGTCCACTTTAGCGCATGCGCGGTGATATGCTGGGTTTTGGCGCCATTCATACGTTTTGTTGTACTGAATTTCGTGGATATATTGTTATTTTTGATTAAAAATGTCCGATAGCAGTGATTGTGAAGAAAATTTGACTCCGCCCGATATTTTAAATGCGGCGACGGAAATGACTAATAATCTATTACCAGCAAAGTCGAGAAAATTATATGATAAATGCTATGAAGACTTTATGGAATGGAAAATGCAAAAA
Organism: Sesia apiformis; assembly: GCA_914767545.1. Classification (NCBI taxonomy): domain Eukaryota; kingdom Metazoa; phylum Arthropoda; class Insecta; order Lepidoptera; family Sesiidae; genus Sesia; species Sesia apiformis. The sequence continues at coordinate 5,444,928 of OU611964.1, forward strand.
AAGGCTACTTCGTTTTCGGAAAACGTGCTAATGGCCTATTTTCAGGAATTGTCTGACAAGTTCAAGTGTTCCTCATTATGGTCTAAATACTCAATGTTAAAGAGTACATTAAGCATATATAACGAAGTCGATATATCCAAATATTCAAAACTAATTGCGATTTTGCAAAGGAAATCTCAAGAATTTAAAGCGAAGAAAGCCAAAACGTTTTCACCCGAACAATTAAATAAATTCATAAACGAAGCTCCTGGACACGAACATCTTTTATCTAAGGTACGTATATATATTTAAATTTTAGTTATATAAACGTGAAAGTCTAATTAGCGTTTGTCGTTTTTGGGTTTTCATTTAAATTCGTAATTTTTAATTTCATTTGTTCCAGATTGCACTTATTTTCGGTATCATGGGTGCCTGTCGGAGACAGGAACTCTATAATGTGCAGTTTCAGGACGTGAAAGTTTATGAAAATACAATATTACGAGTAGTAAAAATTCGTAATACCAAAAATAAAAAAGACCGCTCTTTTAGTATTACAGGGAAATACTATGAGTTATGTAAAGAATACATATCACTACGGCCCAATTCTTGTAAAAATCCCCGTTTCTTTATAAATTACCAACGTGGAAAATGCACTCAACAGAGTTGGCATCATTAAATTTGGAACTTTAGGTAAAACTATAGCCGATTATCTACAACTTCCGAACTCAGAGCAGTACACTGGCCATTGTTTTAGACGAACTTCGGCAAGCCTGCTAATTGACGCCGGTGGGGATATTACAACATTGAAGCGTCATGGTGGATGGAAATCGACGGCAGTGGCAGAAGGTTACATAGATGATTCTATAACTAACAAAATCTTAGTTTCAAATTCCATTCTAAACACCATAGAAAACAAAAAGAACGAAATTAATATTAATTTGCCAATAGCCTCGACAGCAAGTACGAGTACCTCTAATGCCAATGCCTGCCCAGAAATACATAAGTATACAATTGGGTTTTTGAAAAAAAAATTTTTTTATCATTAATGGAAAGATCATATACACATTTTATAACAAAACTATTTTTAGTTTTTTTTTTTCGCTTTAATTAAAAAGTTATATTTAATTACAAATAAATTTTTGAATCCAGTACCGAAAACACGCGGACAGTTCCCGAACAAACCCGAGCGCGTGTGACGTCACAATGTTACTCATTGTAGCACACAGCTGATACAGTATTTTGACTATTAATCGATTAAATCTTGTTATTATCGTCAATATATTAATAAATATATCGAAAATGTCTAACCTTAAAAGTTATCGTGCTTGCTTCGTACCATTATGTACGAATACTACAAAAACAACTCCTGAAAAAATGTTTTTAAATGTTCCACAAAATGTTAAACGTCGAAATAAATGGTTCCAAGCAGTGCGACGACCTAATTCCAAAACAACATCATTTTTTTTTGTTGTGAAGATCATTTTGATGTAAGTATTTTATAATAATATAGTAATTAAAAAATATTTATGTAAACGTATAAATGAAATAAATAGCATTCGATAAATAAAAATTAATTATATTTAATGACGAATAAATCATTTAATATTTTAATTTACAATATTATTTTTTTATAAACTTACCTTGATGCTTTAGCACCTCGAACTTCAGCTGAATTAAACCGAATATAATTTTTAAGAAAATCTGTTATCATAAATATATCCACATCAGGTATATTATCGGAATTAGCCTTTATAAATCCTTTATCACACATAACTAAATAAAAGTAGTTAATATAAATATTTTTTTAAACTAAATGTCGGATATTTGTCGTCAATTTACATGTAGAAGCCTGTGATACTGTACTATCGAGAAATCCTTTTAACATTATGACGTCACAAACATGGCGACCAATCGTGGCGCGTTTGTAGTCACGTGATTCTTTTTAAAATTTTATCAATTTTAAATTGTTTATAATAAATTAAATAAACATTTTTAAGAGTATTTCGCATCGATTATTAATATAATTTATGATAAAGTTTTAAAATACATAAAAAAAATTGATATTTTTTTTTTTTCAAAAACCGAATTGCAACATACAAAACTTGAATAATTATTATAAATAATAAATTATTTCTTACTCTTTTAACTTTGATCTTTTATTTAGTAGGTTCAACACCAATGTATGAGAGTAGATAAAGTGGTGTATGAAACCGCACATAACTAGGTATTAAAACACTCGTGTGATACTATTAAAACCTCGGCTACGGCTCTGTTTTTAAACACACGCTCGTGTTTTAATACCCCTCATTATGCAACAGTTTCATAAACTACTATTTCGTAAATTCCCGCGGAAACGCCGATTTTAGAACAGTTTACAGCATATTTAGAACATTCTTCGCACGGACTTTAGAAATATTTAATGCGTAGTACCGTAGAAATAACGATATTTGAAACTGAGTTCGAGCACTCTTCTATATCAGCTTACAACGACGGCAGGGCACACGCCTCCCTTTACAATCACTACGGACCCAGCGCAGATTGGTGAATATTACATGCTCTAGACGTTTATTGAAGTCTCGGACACGCGAGTTTCCTCACGATGTTTTCCTTTACCGTTGAGCTAGTGAGAACTAACAAAATCCAAAATATAAACTCAAACTCAAGACTTTCCATTTGTAACTTGAGAATATATATCCCTGATCTATCACCGCTCATACGAGTAAAGCAAATGAACTGCATTTTTACTTGAAATATAGGTATGGTTACCTAAATTTGATTTATTACTACATCAAAAGCAATACATAGTGCGCCTTCGAGAAAGTACGACTTTATACAGTGTCATTGAGGCGAATAGACAAAACGAAAGAAGAGAACAAAGTAAAATTAATACAAATCAAACGGTGAATTCAATTTTGTTTTTATAAAAAAAATACTTTGTTAGGTTTACATTGGAGAACCTAGAGTCACTCCAGCAGATGTTGAGCGAGAAAACGGCCATGTTTCAAGTGGATGCTGTATTAGTGCCTCCAGACATAACCATGCGGCCAACCGGCCCAGAGGTCTGCAATATACTGGGATATAACATCAAGCACTTCTTTAACAGGTAACAGAAAGTTCTATATCCCCATTAAACTAAATTCTAGAAAATTTTGAAGCAGCTGCAAATAATGCAATTGGAGGGGGAGAGTGCACGCTGCAATCCAACAGCCGCTGGGCGCGTTCGACTGGCCACGTTACCCCTCTCTCACAGAAGACTACCTTGAAATGTACTACATTTCCCACTTCATCTTATTTCCCCAATGTACGTACGTGTTTCGGTAGTGAGTGAAATGTGCCAGAGTCCATTCCCATCCTATCCCTCCCCATATTCCCAACCCTTTCTCCAAATCCATTCCTATATCTCCAAAGGTAGGCAGCGCATCCAGCGCGTGCCAACGTTTGTCATTTTGGAGTAATGTTGGCATATATCGCGGATGTCCATGAGCGACAATATCCACTTACCATCAGGTGGACTGTACGCTGGTCTGCCGCCTTACCGCTTTTTCCGCTAGTGAGAAAAATTCACAAGTTCTAGACCTAGTGAACTTCTTCGTTGTGTGTTTTTATTTCAGACTGACCGCATTTCCGCGTTGGATGAAGAAGACCTGCCTCCCGTGTCCGCCGCAACGCATCGCCGAAGCGACCGGCAACGAGTTCTACGTGTTCTCATTCTTCGAGGACGTGCTCAGGGTGGTCGCCATCAATGACCTCACCATGCTCATACAGGACACTATGTATAGGCTCACGCTCGATCTCAACACATACGTGCAGAAGTAAGTTACATTAGCATATACTCGCAGTTTCGCTCACTTTGAACCCAATGTCATCTGGTATTCTTCTTTTTGAGATAATTATGAGAAAATGTGTTGGCTTTTTGACTGATTCAATTTTGATAAATAACACATAAACCATCCAAAACATTCTTTCTATAAACTATTCTAAACTCACAACAAAACTCCACTTTCAGATGGATGAAATACCACCACCTCTGGGCATTCGACAAACACTTGTCCTGTGAAAAGTATATTCAGAAATACGAGCAGATTCACAAATATGACGAGAAATTCTTTTATTTCGAGGATATAATAGCTGATTTAGATGCACACGTAAAATATGTTGACATTGGAGCTATCAGAGTGAACCTGAGACCGATTATAAAGCAGGTTCAAAGTCACGCTCAGAATTGGAAGGATACGCTGGGAAGTAGTATTGCAACCAAGACTAGGATGAATATGTATGACCTGAAGAACCAGATAGAGGTGAGATTGATTCATATTGTTTAATTGTTAGTGAAGGAGCGTTACACAAATAAAACATATTAAATTCTTTATACATTAAAACTTGACGATCGTTGATATTATGTTCAATTAATTAATTTTATCTTTTTGCGTTAATTCCGTTTTCAAGAGTTATGTTTTTTTTATGATTTCATAAATTCACCTTCTCCTCAAGAGTACGTACAGTTCTCGACTTCAAAATGATTTTGGACATGAAACACCACATTTGAGCACTGTGAACAGCAGTTGGTACGCTGAATTTAATCGTGGTCGCGTTTCTCTCAATGACCAGATTCGTGGATGTTGTTCTTCAACTTCGGTCACTGAGGATAATGTATCTGCTCTCAGGCGACTCACTGAAGAAAATCGGCGAAACACATATGAGCCCAATTCAGAAGATTTTGCGCAAACATTTAAAACTTAGGACTCTTTGTTGCTGCTCGAATTCTCATCCCCTTGCGCCATGACAATGCGGCTCCTCATACCGCTAATAAAGCTTAATACAAATAATAAAATAACAACTAAACAGGCAGATAGCTATGCAGATAGATTAATCGTTACTACGCCACTAGATTCTTCATCCTCCAATGTTGTTATTGTAGCTGAGGATATTGACGTGTTAGTTATTTTTAGCGCTTTAACACCAGATGAATAGAAAAATTATTTTTTAAAACCACCATGATGTGAAACGCCGCAAAAAGTCTATTCTTCAGCCAGTCTCGTGCATTCACGGGTTGTGACACAATATCAAAATAAAAACAATATCAATATAAAAATTTAATTGTTCTTATATTTGAAGGACGCTGTAGAATTTTATTCAAGAAAGTGAATCAGCTTGTATCAAGCTGATGGTGAGATGCATTCTTTTTTTATGCGATGTTCCTAAATCTACAGTTGATCAAGATCTATTCAGATATAAATATTTCTCAAAAACAATAATAAAAGACACATCCTCGTGTAAATACTAAATAGTCAATTTCAATCAATAGGATTCAGCGGTAGAACATTTATAAAAAGTGTATTTACAAGTACAATTGTGGCGTGGCTACGTAATTATTTAACACCAATCGAATGGGAATTGAACTTCATAATATCTTAAAAATACCCAATCTCATGAGCCAGCCACCTGTTCCAGAGCAAATATTAAAAATAATATTCTGCAGATACAAATCTAGCTGCGCAGAAAATTGTGGATGTTGAAAAAGCGGGCTCTTTTGCACGCAAGTTTCACGGAATGCAATGTTGATACTTGCACTAATTAATCACCTCAGCAATAATTTCTTGCTCTTTTTTATATCATTGCTCCAATTTTCCCCACTTTTTGATAACTTTTCCCCATCATCCAGTCGCTCCGCATAACAATGAACATGAACATCAAGGGCCTAGAGGATTTCAAGCTGGTGATGGCGACCATCACGCAAGTGCAAGCGATGACCATCACGGCGGAGGTCAAGTACCGCGGCATGCAGGAGATCTTCAAGATGCTCAGGCACCATGGCATTGATGTAAGGCACATTTAAATAATAAATAATTTGTAACGTCACTAATAGACTAGGTGGCCGCGACAAATACATCTAGTTACAACATATCATCTATCACATATATCCATGAGATATGTTAATTATATATGAATAGTTCATCAATAGCTCAATAAAGAAATATCGGCTGTTGATGGGATATGCGTATTGCTAGGTCTCCGGTTCTCATTGGAGCCATCGGAGCTGTACTTTAACGTAATTGAGTTACGGTATAATTTTGTTTTTACTTTGTAGATTTAATTTACTATAATGCAAATAAATTATTCGGCTGCGTAATATCTTGGAAGATAATGGCGGTGCGAGTAAGAGGACTATAAATCGATTTTTACTACAAGTTTCAGGTTAAATTCTATATCAAATTACAGCGATATCGATAACTACATATATTTAAAACTTTATTGTCGGCCAGATAGTAAGTAACCTAGTAGTCTTCTCAGTCCGACTGAATTTACTTTTGGAAAATTGTAATTAGTTTTGAGCAAATAAACATTTCGGCGTATCTAATTCATATACACAAAAGTTTTTTTTAAATCTGCATATTTTTAAAATTAAACTCGTATGTATGTTATAGTATTTTGGCCAAACAAACTTTCGAACGATACGAAATTTAATCAGCCCGTGTCTCCAGTGCCTCCCCCGCGTCCCGCCACCACATACGGTGTTCCGCTCTTCTCGTCCACCTATCACCGGTGACTTTCTTCAAATCGTCAGACCACTTGGTCGAAGGGCGTCCCACGCTACGTTTACCGGGACGTGCCCTTCGTTCGAGGATTCGTCTCACCCATCGGTTATCGGTCCCGCGGTATATATGACCTGCCAACTGCCACTTCAGCTTGCTGATTCTTTAAGCTATGTTGACAATTAGTAGCAGAGGTTTTTTTTACAGTAAATACGCATTTATAGCTATGTTAAACGCTATCACTGGTGTATGTTTATGTGAGCTGAGCCCGCTTCCCTTTTGAGTGAAGCGAAGTTACAATAATTTATAGATATTCGCGAAATCTTATTAAATAATAACTATAACCTGTAAAGTTATTTTTTATTTTGGTAACTCTATACTGTCGGCCATGGACATCTGCGATACATGATAACATCGATCCAGAATGACATACGTTGACATTCCACGTTGACGTTCGGATCTGCCTACCTTTAAATTTGTAGGAGTAGATTTGGAGAAGAGGTTAGGAAAATGGGTTGGGATAGGATAGGATGGGATTATGGAATTTCAGGTTTTATCGTAAACTAAGTTTCAAAGTTCAATATTTTTTAGTGTATTATTATATTATATATATATACTAGCGGTGCCAGCGACTTTGTTCGCGTGAACCCCGGTGGGAACTTTATAATTCATCTGGATAAAAGTTAACTCAGCATATAATTTATAACTATGCCAAGTTATATCAAATTTTTAATGTACAGACACGGCTCTGTTACGATCAAGTGGTATATTAAGATAATTGTATATTGTATACGTATATTAAAGAAGTGCTATTGCATGCACCGTGCGTGCGCCTTTAATTAGGAATGTCTACAAAAACAATGATTATAACGTTTTTTTATATTAAGCTTATTGTATTCATTCAACTAGTGTAACTATAAATAAACGAACTTTAGTACAAGTACAAGATAACGGCGCGATAATCAACAATACAATTGGTGCAGGTTTCCGACGAAGACTTGCAATTCGCTAAGAACCTCCAGTCGTCATGGGGAACATTGTACGAAACGTCGCTCTTCCGCGGCAACACGCTGGAACACACCAAGGAGAAATTCTCCAAAATGAATGTGGTGGAAATCTCTAAATTCCTCAAAGAGCTGGATGATTTTGTGGAAAAGTTCGACAAAGAAGGCCCATCTACTGTTGGTGATGATTTAGACAGGGGACTGTTGCTTATGGAGGTAAATATATTTGTATGATAAATTTAGTTCGCCTTGCTAATTTTGTTTAAAATGTGTGTTCTTTATATGTTTATCTATTAGGAGAGACAGATTATTTATTATTAAGTCTAATCTTTATGAACGAAAATAAATTAATTTTCATTAAATATATAGCAATTTTAATTGCACATTTTTAAATAGAAAATTTAATCTGCCTAAAGTAGCCATCAGATTTATTCTAGTCTTGGCATTTTTTTTATGCAACTTAGCAATAAAAATGTGGAATAGTTGTGGTGTTTTCTTAAATCTTTTTTTGTATTTAGATGTATTTTAGTCGAAAATTTTGTTGCAAACTTCATCATAAATTATAAATTGAAAATTCTGCTCAATTATAGGAATACACTAAGTACTTTGATGAGCTAGAATCTCGTAAGAAGGGTCTCCAAGCAGCTGAACAACTCTTCGACAATCCTTTAGCTGATTTTTCCAATTTTAATCATGCAAAAACCGATTTCCTAAACATGGATATGATTTATAAAATATATAAAGCACAGAAGAACGCAAGAGAGATATGGGCCAAGACCCTATGGGTCAACTTGAACCCACAAGCCTTGGTCGACGGTATTGAAACCTTCTTCAAGGAATACAGGTAAGGATAAATAAGAATAGCATTAACAGGTAAGCATTAATTTAAGGCATTGAGCTCGCCTCTTGTACGATATTGTGCAATGAAGTGTATAATCAAATAAATAAACCATAAGAAAGAACGGGTACCACTTTTCCTGTTTATTAAATTTAAGATTTCCCCATAAATAAAAACTTATGTTGAACTTTTTATAGAAGGTAGGTGACAGACGAGCAGACGATCTACCTGATGGTAAGTGGGTAGATACTACCGCCTATCGATACCTACACTACATGCCACTATCAGACTAGAATGACAAACGTTTTCACATACTCTGATGAATTACTTTGGAAATTTAGCAATGGTGTTGGGAAAAAGATTAAGGGTGACTTTTGACGGGAACTCGAAAAGTGAAGATGAGTTTTTATTTAATTATTATAAAAATAGTGTATTGTACGTTTTGTGGTTTAATTGTGTTAGTTTATTAAAATTCAAAGTGTTTTTTGTGCAGAATGTTTGTAATAATCAAATAAAAGCATAGGACTGCGTTTTTCGTACTTGGCGACTCCTGACCTATGTCGATGGGACTGGAAATGTCAATCCTGTTAATGGACAGGATACGTTTTAGATTTTGAAATTGTATATTACGAAGAAAACTTGACACTAGCTGAATGTGCTAATAGCACCATAGCCATATATGAAAAGAAAAAAAAGATTAAGTGAAGGGGAGTTTTTCTCAGCCATTACATTCTCCATCGTTCCCTGTGGGAGGAATTGTGGAAGACTTTTCGGCACGCCTACCGTTACCTTTTTTGACATCATGCCACTTTTCAGACTTTTATATTGTTCGTTATCTTCTTGTTTACTTGTTCTTCGTCCAGCTGGCAGCTGCCAGTAGGAGTGACGAACTTGTTGAAATTGTTTTCTACGCATATAATAATACAATGATAAAGCGATATAAAATTACTAATAAGTATTTTACAAACAGAAAGCTGCCAAAGGCGGTCCGCCTCACCAACACCGGGTTGATGCTAGACATCAAGCTGAAGCAGTTCAAGAACGTGGTCCCACTCATGGTGTCGCTCAAGAACGAGTCCATGCGCGAACGACATTGGAAGGAGCTTATGGCCAAAACTGGTACGATATCAGCTTATAACGTTCCCCTGCAGGACACAGGGCCTCCCCTCATCATCCATCACTAGGACCTTTTCTCTTCGCTTCATAGTCCCACCAACTTCGCAGTTATTCGCATTAAAATGTGGGTAGAGCGCATTATACTTGCTTGGGCTTTTTCTGACGCACTTTCTTGAGTGCCTATAATTTTTTGTTCTGTTTGTACTTGCACTTTTACTTTTACTTTTACTTGCCACCATGTATTCAGAAAATATATATTAAATATTTATATAAATAGATATAAACATTCAGTTACAAATGTGCATACCAAGTTTCTGTCGTCGTTTAAATAATTTCAACAGTAGGATAATACCACAAATTATACGAAACAGTTATTTAGACGAAATACAACTAAATCGCTACAGGTCAGGAGTTCGACATGTCCCCGGAACGATTCACTCTCGAGAACATGTTCGCCATGGAGCTCCACAAGTATCAAGACGTTGCCGAGGAGATTGTCAATCACGCCATCAAGGTATCAAAAACGATTTTATTATACATTTTGCAAAAGTAAAATGAGGTAGTGTTTTAAAAATGAGCACTGAACATCTAGGGCTGCGTCAGCTCTAATTAATCTTTAAGACTCGAACGATAAATACTCGTAAGCGTTAGTCAAAGTATCCTAGAATCGATTCTAGACTCGTAAGCGTTAAAGGCGTTGAGCGTTCAGTATCTATAATGCTCACAAGCATTTCGCGCTTGAATATGAACCTTTCTAATGCGCTGACGTTCGAGATTAAAGGATACCTGCTTAATTCCGCTCCAGACTTTATTATCAGACAAAAATAATGTAACAACATCAAATTATATAGCTAATTGTATCACTAAACAAACAACCGGGTCTATTTTAAACTAACTACAACCGGGTCTATTTTAAAATGCCCTATTAAGACGTTTTTCTTCTTTATTGATAGTCTAGCAAAGTAAATCGTCCAAGAAGTAATTCGTCTAAAAAGCAAATCGTCCAAAATGTAATGTAATTAAAACAAAATACATTTTAGTAAATACTCATCAAATTCAGTGGCCTTCTTTCCTGTTTCAATAAAATTACACAAGTCCGATAAAACCGTCGCAACGCATAATGTTCAATACGCATTAAACATTTTGCATATTGAACATTTTGCGTGACGACGGATATAACTGCTAAATAAATATTATTTTTAAGACCACTTCTGTCATTTGATAAAAAAAGATACAATATAATACAATGTCGACTCAGTAATATACAGTAGCACCAACATGAATAATGGCATGAGTTTGAAAAAAAATCTAAAATGAAATTTTGATGATTTGCTTTGCTAGATTATTTGCTTTTTGGACGATATGCTCCTAAAGGATATAAAGATAATACAGGTACAATAACTTTATTTTTTTTTAATATACTTGCGTATTTTTATTGAAAGAAGGCAATAGATAGGCAAAGTGTCCTCCTGGTGGCAATTGAATACTGTCGACCGTCTTTCTAAAAAATAAAGAATTTATGTGGCTCGACATGGTAAACGTTTCGTTCATTGGCGTTTTCTTTCGACAGGAGCTAGCAATAGAGCGCGGCGTGAAGGACGTCCAAGAGACGTGGGCGAACATATCGTTCACGGTTACGCGTCACTTCAACCGCGGCGAGGACCGCGGCTATACACTCAACCCGTGCGACGAGGTTTCCGTGAAAGTGGACGATGACTCCATGACGCTGCAGAGCATGGCGGCATCACAGTGAGTACACATATTGATATATCATCAGCACACTACTCATTTATTTTTTTTATTTATTTTTTTTTTATAGAGAAGAGGGCGGACGAGCAAGCGGTCTCACTTGATGGTAAGTGTTACCGCCGCCCATGGACACCTGCAACACCAGGGGGTATGCGGGCGCGCCGCCGACCTTGCAAAATCCTATTCACAGCTCTCTTGACCTAGAGCCTAGAGACCTAGACCTCTTGACCTTGACCTATTAACAAGACCTAGAGCAATAGTATGCGGCGTGTTGGCAGGGGCTCATAAGGTCTGGACTGTAATTTGCGTCGGAACCCTTTTAAGGAGGAAAAACCTAGGTTTGGAGGCATGACACTCGCTTTCCCCGTTATGTGGGTTCCGTGTTGAGGTCAAGATCTTAAACTGTTTAATTTCCTTAAGTCAATCGTTTTTAATTTTTTTTTGCTCTTCTATGAAGTTTCTAGCAATATAAGGTCCGTGGATGTCGTAAAAGGCGACTAAAGCATAACAGGGCCACTACCACAAATGCTGAGAAACAACACCACCTCTATAAGAGTGAACTCGCCAACCCACTTGGCCAGCGTGGCGTTTAAAGGCCTTACATCCCTCATGCACGAGACAATGTGCATGAAGAGGCCTATGTCCAGCAGTGGATAGTGAAATGCATAGCAACTAATTTAACATGTATTTCTACGAAGGTTCATCGGTCCATTCCTATCAGTGGTGCATACGTGGGAACGTCGGCTGGCACTTATTTCGGAAGTGATTGAGGAGTGGATGGCTACGCAGCGCAAGTGGTTGTACTTGGAAGGCATTTTCGTGGGAGGCGATATAAGAACACAGTTGCCCGAAGAAGCGAAGAAATTTGATGATATTGACAAGGCTTTTAGGAAGGTAAATAGATAGAGATATTTATTTATTTACATAATGCACCAGCGATAGCCTAGCAGTGATAGCCTAGAGGTATCTTTACTCGACTCGCATTCGTGTGATCGTGAGTTCAAATCCTCGGCCTGTACCACTGAGTTTCTACTTAAGTACGCATTGTTTAAAATTGTCCCTAGCTCGGTGGTGGGGGAAACATGGAGAGGAAACCCGCGTGCTCCAAAATAAATTAAAGAAAATCTGGTAGAAAAGCGGTCCACCAATCCGCATTGAGCCCGCGCGGTGAACCAGGCCCGACACCCCCAGTGATTTACTAAAGGAGACCCGTTTCCTGCAGTGGGACGTTATAGGCTTGTATCAAAGTACAATCAATGCACCATTTGCATCATGTTGGGGACGCGTGAGGACATAGATGTTTTCTTCTCAAATGAGCGGGTTCTGAGCAGGTATGCCGTGGAATTCTTAGAGAAATGTTATAAATAATTTACATATTCGTTTTTATAAACTGTAATATACATTCTGTTATCTTCAAATAAATAAATTTAATAACGGTGCACCAAGAAATATGTTCACAGTGCATTATTGATGAATAGAACACATACAACTCAAGTCCATAGGAATGCATCGGTAACAGGCGTACATTATATTCACATGGAAATTATATTAAAAAATACCTACGCTCGTGATCATTACAATTTATACAATTTGGCTTACGTGTTAATTGTATTGTAATATTGATTTATGTAATAAAGTATAGTGGTGCTGTAATTTTGTAATTTTTATACTTTATTGTACACAAAAACATACAGAGAAATGCAAAATAAATGTAATTATAATAAGTACTACCGGCGTACTTATCGCTAAAGCTATTTCTTCCAATCGACCTTTGGCAGAGAAATCTGTAGATGAATAGAGGTATATAGCGCAGTAATACAGGTATAACGAAGGTAATAAATATGCTTCCTTGGGAATATATTGACTTAATTTTAAAAATAATAAAACTAATAAAATTGTAATAAGTAAGATTTTCTGATTCTGTCTTTCTAAGAAAAACTCCGAATCGATTAAATTAAAATCATTAAATTAATTAGATTAAATTAATAATTACTTAAATTAAATTAGATGGCATAATATTAAAAAAATATGTTTGACTCTAATACATATAATGTGGTTTCCATCTTTCAAAACAACAAACCAGAGGGCGGTTTTACTTAAATACCATACGAGTGTAAATTCACGATTAACATATTTTTTGCAGATAATGTTAGACACAGCAAAGCGACTAAACGTAGTCGATTGCTGCACGATTAGTGGTCGTTTAGAAGAATTCATCAACTTGGGACTGGGACTTCAAAAGTAAGCAACAATTTTGTATTTTTATCTATATTAATTCGTTGTCCATAGCTTTTCCTTGATGCACGCCGCTCCCTTATACACGGATGGATCCACATGCATAGGTAAACAAATAGGCAACTACAAATGAATATTTTTGGGAATATTATTTTAACACTAATTTCTTTTCCATAAGAAAATATCGCGAAAACACATCAACCTTGCTTGTGGATAAATATCCGTATCCGTGAATATTTATATATATATTTATGTATTTAAACGGGTCTTAACGCGAATGTTTACCTTATTTATTTTACTCGACGTTTCGGTTGAGTTGCACCAACCATACTCACGAGCTGACTGATAAAGCGAACACGATAATGGATATGAGGTCTCTTTTCACACGTACGGATACTCGCCTCTAGATAGATACAAGTACGACGCGCGCTCATGAGTTGAAAGAACTATCTATTTATACGTATAATAAAATCGTAACAGAGCCGTGTCTGTATATGAAATATTTAAAAAAAAAACGTTGCAGTGTACGAACAATAAAGCCTATTCAGCTTCAAATATTTCAGAATAGCCGCCTGGTAGGGGGGACCAGGGGTGGTGCGTCGGCCGGTAGGCGTAGTGGCGGCCCAAGGTATAGGTGCCGGACTCGAGTGCGACTGTTGCGTCCTGATCCTTGCAACCCGAACGTAGCACCCCAAATTTGGGGTGGAGAACACAACTTTAGGGCTTTATCGGTTTGATTAAGTCCTCAATAACTATAAACAGCCGCTACCACAAGCGCTGAGGCACTACACCACCTCTAAAAGAGTGGATTCGCCAACTCGTATGGTCAGCGTGGTGTTTTAAGGCCATACATCCCCCGTGCATAAGACAATTTACATGAGGAGGCCCACATCCAGCAGTGGATATTGAAAGGGCTTGCATTGCAACCATTAACATAGTGTAAAATAATCGTAAAATTTACAAAAGGGATAATATCGTCGCTGTGAACAATAATAAAGAGCGGTTGACCTGACCGCTGCTACACCAACGCCGCGACTCGCTCGATCCGATCCATTTTTAGATATTTATTGTGGCTGTGGCCGGCTTGCGGAATACACCCGAGTACACTCCGCGGACATACTCGTACTTGCCCCTGTAATACCATTACACAGGCTAACATTTAAGGTATTTTTTATCCAAATCGTTTATAGACTTCCCACGGGAACTCTAATCGATTATGAAACAAAGCAGACACCGCTTGTTCACAATATGGACTAGAGTTGTACGCACAATGAACATGTTTCTCCATTTTATTAGGTGTCAAAAATCCCTGAACGAATACTTGGACTCGAAGAGGCGTATATTCCCCCGATTCTTCTTCATATCGACCGATGAACTGCTCTCTATACTAGGAAGCAGCGAATGTAGCTGTGTGCAAGAACATATGATTAAGGTACTGGTCATATAAAATAATATTTTTTATTTATATTGTTCTATAATACAATTTAAGTACTAAATTGGTTTCGCATTAAGAATGCAGTGATTTTACGCCCCAGACAGCATGCGTCAACCTTTTTTGATCAATTTTGATCAACAGACCTTAAGTATTCTGAAGAACATTATTGGTCAAAAAGGTGACTGTCTTGAGCGACACTCACTGTCTTCTTAACGCAAACCGATAATAGTAGATAGCTAACGTTAACAAAACGTAAGCTTAACATGTTAATGTTAATTCTGAACGTAATATTCATAACCCTCCCCCCTCCTCTCCACCAAGAATAGTGGCAGTATATGTATGGGATTATGTATGATGTAGTATGTATGATGAAATAATGGAATGCTATATATGCGTTTCGGTAGTAAGTGGGATTTACCAGAGCCCCTCCCGTTCTATCCTACCCTTTCCCCTCCTATCCCATCAAACCGAAAGTATAATGGAATAAAAGAAACTCTTTATACCATTTTGACTCCCCATGGACGATTGGGAGGTGTATTGGAAGGAGGAATAGGATGAGCCAACATTCAATATTCTTGACTGATGTTGACGTGTATTATAGATGTGCGTGAGCAACAGTATCTACTTCCACCTGGAGTTCGTTTCATAAAAAAACATTTCACAATATTTTTATTAAAAAAATCTGCGGCTTGTTTGTAACATCCATCAATCCGTACTTGGCCCAAACATCATTTCACTAGGATTATATTATATTGAGGTTATCTTTTAAGGGTGTGACGGATACCGTTTTTAGTGAACCAAATGAGGAAGGTTAATTCTCGTCTTAATTTATATTTATCTGTTTCAGATGTTCGATAATATCAGAGCTTTGGAGTTGTACGTGGATCATACTAACCGTCCCGTGGCATCTAAAATGATATCAGCTGAAGGAGAGGTAATATTAATAAATAAATATCGCCACACTCAATGGCCCACACTAGGGTTCCCTGTGTCGCGGGTCCAGAGACATACAGAGACAAACACAAATCCACACCCAGAGCCGAACATACATTTGTCTTTTTTTATTCTTTATTAAACCAATCTATGTCCGTAAAATTTTATCGTTATGTAAAATTTGTATATTCTAAAATTCAATACCTATACAAATTTTAGAATTTTTAACTTATATATTTTTTGCGATATAGGTAGTCCATAGAAAACAACACTCTTCAACTCCTTTTAGCAAATTATCGAAAACTTCAAAACACGTGATTATTTTACGGCTTGTTTGAATATGATGATTAGGTTAAGAATTTAAATTTTATATTGTTCACATATAAATAAAACATTTAACAATCTTCGCAGATAATGGATTTCCGTAACGTAGTGTACACTGAAGGAAGAGTTGAGGACTGGATGAATTTAGTTCTAAATGAAATGCGACGAACGAATAAATTTATATCCAAAAAGGCTGTATTTTATTATGGAAAGAACTGGAAGGTTCCCAGGTAAAGTGTGTCGCCCTCATTTGACTTTGACCCTCATATTTCGTCTATAAATACAACATGACTACCGTCATCTTATCAACGAACCATTAAATTGCACCTATTGCATTATTTTTATACACTACTAAAATGCATTTGTCTGCTTATTTTTATACATATTTTAACTGAATATACTCCAGTGTGTAACAAATAATGGTTTAAAGGAACAAATACTCATTTTCAATTTTGTAACTGATTAAAAACTTGTTTATGTAGTATTCAATGTATCTACCAAAATGACAATTATCACGAAAAATTATATTAAGCATATCTTAACCATTTTATGTCACAAAGAAATGACTATGTGTGTGTTTATATATGTAGTATACTAGCAAAACCCAGCAGACGTTGTCCTGCCTGTGTATGTATATGATTTTTGCTATCGGTTGAACGATATAGAAGTTGATGTGCTGCAGCGCCATCTAGTGGCGAGTTACAACAAAGTCGATAGTTAGAAAATATTCTACGTGCTTAAATACCTATGTATAGCAATTTTCATGGCGATCTGTTGAACGGTATAGAAGTTGAAGTGCTGCAGCGCCATCTAGTGGCGAGTTACAACAAAGTGGATAGCATAAAAACCTTCTCCATGAAAAAATACATATATGTGCATGATGTGCATTTCATGATGATCGGTCAAACGATGGTAAAGTCTATTAACATCAGATATACCAACATCCTCTTTTATATACATATATAGTATAATAGACACAGATGTTACACAGTGATATTACAGTATCTGTTCGTTGCGATTATAATACAATTAAAATACTTATATACTTACTATTGGGCGAATCGTTTTCTTTAGAAATCTTGTAATCTAATCGATCCGGGTTTATATGAAATGTGCACCTGTATACAACGTGGTTAGCGAAATAACGCAAAACATGTTGCGGCGCTGCTCACAGGGTAGAGGGTTTTTTTAGTGAATAAATCACACCCAGATTCATTACAGCAATTTATTTAACAGTAATAAATACTTTTAAAATATTGTAGTTAAAAAAAATTGAAACAAATGAAAGGCACTTAAGAATCTGATTGTATAAAAATAAAATCACTATATGAAAAAGACCATTAAAAACTACTTACCCTAATATGGTATTTTTTTTACAAATGTATTGTTATACAACAGGTAAAATGTATTGTTAAAATATCGTATGTTAAAAATCGTTCTAAAAAAAATAAGATTATTTAAGGGAGTAAATCTTTACAAACTTTTAGCTTTGTTGTCCTGTCTAAACATTCGTAGCGCTCATTACTCAGACCGAGCCCGGCTCGGGCGACGCGGTTACCATAAATGATAATAATGACCTTTATTTGCATAAAACTTGATACAAGATATAGTTGGTGTTATTTAAATAAATATAGTTCCACAATCTTTACCATAGCTGGCATGTAAAATTTACATTTACCTAATTATCAAAAAGCATAAATAATAAAAGCATTATAAAATACAAATTACATTATAAAAGCGTTATAAAATTTACATATCATTCTTTTAAAATAATATTAACATTCTAAGCGTTTATACCTCCATTTTATGTTTTATTAAATAACAAATAAATAGATAAACAATTATCAAAATTATACTATTCAGCTGAGTTATGTCAAGCGGTTCAGTTATGTTGTCCTAAAAGAAGTTACGTCAATTTCTAATTAACTAGAATTGGTCGAATATGTGTATTACGTGTCAGCTGAAATATTGAATAAATAGCAATAGATTTAATTAAAATTTGTCCTTGAAAACTCATTAATTGAATAATATAGCTTAGTCAATAGCACTTCAGACGATTGTCTTTTAAAACGGTAAAGCGGCACCTTCTTAATGTTATCTGGTAAATGATTTAAAAAAAATTCAGCCTCCCAGTTGGTACGTACAATTTATTTCTATTTCTTAACGTTTTGTTTGTTGTGTCAGCGATTGCTTTAAGAAATGAGAGTGTTTCCGTACAAAAACACCTATTTCGTATATGTACAGTGATGGAAGTGGCAGAATATTAAGTACTAGAATTGTCCTATAAATCATGAAAACTAAAGCTATAGTAAAAATTGGTAGAATCGATTCTACTCTCAATACTGAACAACCTATTTCAACGATAGCGTTATTTCAGTGGCGCGTTGTATACTTTAGCACATTTTAATGTTACCAGAACGGAATGGATCCTCGAATACCAGGGCATGGTGTGTCTAGCCGCAAACGGTATATGGTGGACGGCGGAAACGGAAGAGACATTTGTACGCATTCGAAAAGGCAATAAGCGCGCCATGAAGGAACATCTTCAACAGCAAAATGAGCAGTTGGATGGACTCGTTGTTAAAGTGAGGCAGGGTAAGTGGTATGACGTACACATTAGTGTAATTAATAAGAAACTTAATTTATAATATCTAATTTAATAAGGAAGCATGTACCGTGGTACATGCTTCCTACATGTGCATGTGGTACATGTTCCTACGTGTACATGTGGTACACGAATAAGTTTCCTTTGTCGAACAATATATTTCTTGATATGATACATTCCGTTAAATGATTTTTTCACTTCACTCGCAATCATAAGCAGAAACCATAGTTTCAATCATCGCGAATGCAACGGACACAACCTGTATATTTGGCTAATGTAATTTCTAAACAAGCTCAAGCATTCATTCGTAAATCATTTCTGTAATTTTCTAAACTTTATTTTCGTAATTCATTCCCGCTTCTGTATATTATCATGTTATGTTGAATGTAATTGGTTAAACTACAACGCAATAAAGAATTTTCATTCAATCCCTGTATTTTTTCTTATATTCGTAATTTATCTCTGTATATTCCAGATTCTATATTTGTAATTCATCTCTCTATTTTCCAGATTTTGTATTCGTAATTCATCTCTGTAATTATCCAGACTTTATATTTGTTATTCGTCCCTGTAATTCTCCAAACTTTACTTTTGTAATTCGTCCCGGTAATTTTCAGATTTATCACCAAACGACCGTCTAAAGTTCCGCACAATAACGACAATAGACGTGCACGCACGTGACATCATCGAAGGGTTCGTGCGTGACAACGTGACTGAAGCCGCCGAGTTCGAATGGGAGAGTCAGCTGAGGTTCTATTGGCTGAAGAAGGACGACAACTTGTGGGTCAAGCAATGTACTGGTAAGTTTCTAGTATATAATTATCGTATTATTAATCATGTGCATATTTAATTAAAGTATATTTCACCGATTAATTTGACAATTTACTTACTAAGAAGTTTCTGATAGAAGATGGTATTGAATCCTTAACGAGTCTTTTGTCGAAATTTTTATTCTTATTCTTGGGCCTGTGAGTTTCACGACATAGTTGAAATCTTAATTCGATAACTACATTAACATTAATTAACATACATTGATGTATCGATATCAACAGATCCGCATTAATTTGACAATGTACATGGCCGCAATTATTTCACCGCATTATAGATTTTCACATTATAAACAGAGTTTGAGTTAGGAGTACATGGACCGTATATTGTACCTGGTGTCGGCCGGATTCAGAATAGCACCAACCCATCTCTGCTCGTAGGTTTCGTAAAAGGCGACTAAGAGATAACATAACGGCTACCAAAAGCCTTGAGGAACTACACCACCTCTAAAAGAGTGGACTCGCCAACCCACTTGGCCAGCGTGGCGTTTAAGGCCATAAACCCGACATGCACAAGACAATGTACATGATGAGGCCGATGTCCAGCAGTGGACGATGAAACGGCCGGTTACGATATTACCATTCACACAAATCTTGTTACCATTATTTCGTAAGTGTTCGTGTAAATATCTCATTTTATATTAATTAACTCAGAATCATACTCATACCCTTTTGATCCCTACCATTATCAATATCAACAGACCCGTTTTATTTTCAGGCGTATTTGAGTATGGTTACGAGTACATGGGTCTGAACGGTCGGCTGGTAATCACTCCTTTGACGGATCGCATCTATCTTACCATTACACAAGCTCTTACTATGCAACTTGGAGGTGCACCTGCAGGTAAAATCATTTATATTAGGGCCTTACCTATGAAATTGCCGTTTGTTCATAGACGCCATTTTGAACTTAGTTATTTTGCGTTTGGCTTGGAATTCCAAATTCAAATTAATTTCAATACAAAGCTATGACATTTTTTTTCAAAAGCAGCAGTTCATTTGTCTTTCCGTTAAACAAATTTTTTGTTTAGATGACGCTGTGTTTGTGACTATAGTAAAGTAAAAAAATCGCGTTATTTTCGAATATGAGTTCCGTCGTGACAGCAACGCAGCACAAACAGCACCCAATATCAACGATGTGTACGGACCAAACACCGCAAACCAACGCAGGGTGCATTTTTGGTTTGATCGTTTCCGTTCTAGAAATTTCGACCTCAAGAACAATCCCCACGGACGACCGGAGACTAAAATCGACCATGACTAATTAAAAGCAATAGTGGAATCGGATTCATTTCAAACCGTCGTTGTCTGGGTTAGCAGCAGCCTTCGGTGTAAGTGGCAACACGATATTGATTCATTTGCGTGAAATCGGAAAAGTGAAGAAGCTCGTAAAGTGGGTACTGTATGAGCTTAATGAAAGTCAGTTGCAAACACGCGTCGAAGCTTGCCTTACTTTGTTGAACTGGCACAAAAATGAAGAGATTCTGAAACGTATTGTCACTTGTGATGAGATGTGGATAATGTATGATAATCGTAAACGTTCGTTGCAATGGTTGAACCCCGGAGACATAGCCAAACAATGTCCCAAACGTAAACTGAGTCCAAAGGAGCTCATGGTGATTGTATGGTGTTCCTGTGACGGTATTATCCACTACAGCTTCTTGAGATCTGGGACATCAATTAATGCAGATGTGTACTTGACGAACTGCAAACGATGATGGACAAGCTCGCTATCAAACAACCGAGTCTGGTCGGTCAATCGCACTACTTCACTGCTGCTCCATGATAACGCTCGTCCACACACTGCAAGACGGACAGTCTCAAAGTTACAGGAGATTCGACTGGAAACTCTTCGTCACCCACCTTACTCTCCAGACCTTGGCCCTTGTGATTTCCATTTTTTTTTCGGAATGTGGATAACTTTTTACACGGGAAAAAAATCAACTCCGATGAGGCGGTGAAAAACGCCCTCTGAGAATTTATCAATTACCGTCCCCAGGAGTTCTATAGCACAGGCATCAATCAACTTCCATTAAAATATGGTAAAAATTTGAGCTTGAGAATATGTGAAGGGAGAACGCGGAGAATTGCTATCACTTACATACATGGTTATAACGGTCTAAGAAGATTGACGTCATTGTTTTATATTGCGATATGTTTGTCAATGTGTGATCTCTTAAGTCCTTGTGAGTAGTAATTTTGTAAGAAATTTTGTTTTCTTCGATTAATTTCTAATATCCCAAATTTCTTATGTTAGCTACAATTGCTACTACGAAGAACAACTACCGAATTTCTTATATAGATTTGTTACGCAAGTAAATACAGGGCAGTGTTTTCACTTCGATGCTGAAACGGCAAAGCCAGCCGGCAATTTTCTGCCAGCGCCCTCTCCTCCCTCCAAGTCGTCAGATCCTTGGCTCTTGAATCAGCTGCTGTCGCTTGCTCGCTCGTAGTACCAGGATTCGCTCACAGATGTCACTCAATTTCCAATACTACGACGCGAAATGTCAGCGATCGCCAACACTTATTTAGATAAATATTATAAAAATAGCAAAATACCTTATTGATCGTAAACATTTATTTCTATTGCTCAAGACAATGTGACAATTTTTATTTCTTATTGAAAAATCCTCACAATTAAAGGACGATGAGTAAAAGTATTCCAACATGTACCACACTTTAGATATACCTCAAAATAAAGCTTTTATTTGGTATATACTTTAATTTTAAGGCATTTAATGTCAAAATCGTGGGCGAACCAACCTATAAACCGCTTTTCTATTTTCTGTTATCTGTTAAAATCTGTTTTGTTTTCATATATTTTTTTGTGAAAAAACCTCATCTCTTTAGGAGTTACAATTACTTATAACGATTTACGTAGATCATAATTCATAACAAATACACTGTTAGTAACTTTTTTTTGTTGTTGGGTTGGGATGACAAACATAATTTTTTCCTATCGTCTTTTCTGGGGGAAATTATTTTTAACTTCATTTCAGGTCCCGCCGGTACCGGCAAGACGGAAACCACAAAAGATCTCGCTAAAGCCCTAGGTCTCCTATGCGTAGTTACTAACTGTGGGGAGGGGATGGACTTCCGTGCCGTGGGCCAAATCCTGGCTGGTCTCTGTCAGTGTGGCGCTTGGGGGTGCTTCGACGAGTTCAACAGGATCGACATATCTGTGTTATCTGTCATATCCACTCAGCTGCAGTGCATTAGGAGCGCTTTATTGATGAAGCTGAAAAGGTTTACTGTAAGTAAGATGCACATTCTATATATTCTAATTTTATATTGTGAATGCAGTCTAAACACGTAAGTCACTTGTATATTTTTAACTTCTGTTTGACGTTTCGGCACGAGTTCCATCGTCCATGGTCACGAGATGACTAAAGAGCGGGTTATCCAGAATGAGAGCTGCGAGCATGCAAAACCTTTATATATAAGAAAAACGTAGAATCGTCTACATGATTTTTTTTTTTAAAAGTGACTGTTTTAAAGTGATACGGCGTCCAAAATAACAATTCTTAGGATTTTAATATATCTGTCTGAACGCGCAACACGCAAAAACCACTGGAAAGAATTTAATTAAACTTGGCATAGTTATATGATAGCTTAGTACTTGGGTTAACATTGTTTAGGGTACACTTTATCCCGATCGAAATCACTTCACTAGTTCACGCGAACGAAATCACTCACCGCTAGTTGTATTGTAAAGAACAAGTGGTACAAAATCCAAAACAACAATTGTTAGAATGTTTGTCTGTCTGTGTGTCTTAACGCGCATCATACCTACTGGACGAATTTTAATGAAACTCTGTAAAGTTATAATATATGTATCAGGTTAACATTTAGGGTACTTTTCATCCAGACAGATTATAGAGTTCCCACGGGAATTACAAGTTCACGCGAACGAAGTCGCTAGTAAATAAAATAAAATGACACTGTCTATGGTCCGCACTAGAATTCCCTGTGTCAGTTTCTGGTACAAAATAACGGGTTCTGGAGGCAAAGTACTGTAATAAGTACTGTATAAGAATTGAATATAGTAAATTTTATTCAAAGAAAACTTTATTTTAAAAAATAAGAAAAACCACATTATTAAAAATGTATGTAGGACCTCAAGACGGTACTCTAACCAAACGGGTTGACGGAAAGAGATGCAGTGACGCTATTCTAAGGCGATCGCCTAATTTTTGTTTTAGTTCAATATTATATGCGCCTTTCTCACCACCTCCTGATATTTTATCAGAATGTATCAAAAAGTCGTTATACTTTATCAAAAAATCAGTATCAGCTACATTTAATTGGTAGACAATTTATCTATCAGATTGTTAACAGTTACTTTATTAGGCGGTGGTGAAAAAGGCCCTTAGGCCTTTTCTCAAAACCTCCCGGTACCTAATCAGAAGGTGATGGAAAAGGTCCTAAGTCTTTTACGCTCTGATCTTTGTTACAGTTCGAAGGTCAAGAAATAGCGATGGACAGCAAAGTGGGCATATTCATTACGATGAACCCCGGTTACGCGGGCCGCACTGAACTGCCGGAATCCGTGAAAGCCTTGTTCAGACCTGTCGTATGCATCCTGCCCGATTTGGAGATGATCTGCCAGATATCACTGTTCTCTGACGGTTTTCTTACGGCTAAGGTAAAATCTGAAAATAAATTAAAAGCGTCTTTGAACTGCCACCTCGCATCAAGCGTTTTTAAATAGTTAGCTTGCCTCGATTTTTTTTATGACAAGAAGATGGCAGATGAGCAGGCAATCCACCTGGTGATAAATAAATGGCTGCAGCCCATGAACACATCTGCGTTACATGCCAACATAAGTTGAAAATGACACGTGTATGTGCTGCCTATTTTTGGATATTTGTGAACGCATGAGATAAAGAATTAGGAACGATAGAGCATAAGAAGCATAACGAGATGAAGCACAGCCTATTACATTTCCCATTCCTCTTTTCCTGACCCATAATCACAGCGACTTGTAATCGCTCGTATATATTAGGATTATATAATCTGTGCTCTAACTGAAAGAGAAGGTTAATTCTTTCAACGTTGTAATTGCGGCTAGAGCCACCTACCCGCCTGTTGAATGTTTATAATGATCTGTAAAGAAATTTGTAATTGTTCGAACTCTCAATTAGCCGATATACAGCGTATTTCACCTAACGGGAAATAACTTTTTATCGTCCACTGCTGGACGCGGGCCTCCTAGTGCACGAAAAGAGGCCTTAAAGCGTCATCCTCTCAGCGGGCGGCAGGTGCCGAGTACACTTTTCAAAGGTTGTTTAAGTTCGTCAGCCGCAGTCAGTTAAGTTAGTCGCCTTTTAGGACACACACACACACACACTGGAAGAGACGGAGTATACTATTCTGAAACCGCCCGTCACCACTAGTTCACCTATGGTTTTTTAATGCGATTAATTTTATTAAAACCAAGGATAATGGGAAGTCATAATTGTTTATACGATTTCCTAGGTACTAGCCAAGAAAATGACAGTATTATACAAAGTGGCCCGCGAACAACTATCGAAGCAATCCCACTACGATTGGGGATTGCGTGCCCTCACCGCAGTACTGCGGATGGCCGGCAAGCTGAGGCGGGACTCGCCCAGCCTCAGCGAAATCATGGTGCTTATGAGGGCTCTCAGGTAAATGTATGTTTATATAACAGCACTGCGTAAGTTGACGGTCCTTGGAAGAAGAGCAGTGGAGAGACAAAGACTCATAGTATGATATGGTGCTGCATAATAAAAAGAAAAAATAATTGTATAATGTATAAGGAAAATGATAAATGAGCTCACAGTTCGCTTGATAGTGTGACAGTAGCGCCTCATTTTAATCGTCGCGTCGAAATTAATTAAAAGTAATTTAGTTTATATCTTCATTTTATAGATATTTTAAGGAAATTATTGTAATTACTATCACCCATAGGGAACAAATTATGGTTTACTAAATAAATGCGCAAAATAAAATCTTACCCCCTTTTACTTTGTTTAAAAAAAACTGTTGGCATCTTTGAGATTTTGTTGAACGCATAAAGAATAAAGATCTCTTTAAGATTTTTACATTCTGTACGGATCTTAAACACGTAGCTGTTTTCTGGGTTGCCAAAAATGTGTGTATTCTTTTTTTATATATTTACGCTCTATTTGGTCTCATTTTACTAAGCGATTTATATGAACCATTTTATTCTGCAGAGATATGAACCATCCCAAATTCGTGTTCGAGGATGTGCCGCTATTTCTCGGTTTGATCAAAGACTTATTCCCCGGATTGGAATGTCCGCGCGTCGGATACCCAGATTTCAACACCGCTGTTATTGACGTGCTCAACGCGGGTGGATACATTGTCCTTGACCACCAGGTAAACATTTTTGATACAGTCTGCAATAAACCCCCAAAAGCCGTCAAAAGACGACTAAGGGGCCACGACGAGGTGGCAACTTGATTTTTATGGAAATGATAGCTTTTGCATCATAGGTGAAGGAATGGTATGATTTTTTCGATTCAAGTGGGGGAAGGGCAGATCACCCCCTCAAAACTACCCGCTTTTATTTGTATATAATATGTTATTTTAATATGTATATACTATTTGCACGCTTTAATGTAAGCAGAATTTGAAGGAATATATTAATAACAATTAACACCTAATGTATCGACCCAAAATCTCTAGCAAATAAATGACAATTTTAATTTAGTCTTCTAAGTTATTACTTTCCGTAAACGTAGCCAGCAAAAGTTCTTGCCCATAACGATTATGTCGTTTACTCCGTCAAAGTCAAATGCTCTCTATTGGTCAGAATACTCGTAATTTAGTTACTTGAGTATTTATTCCCGTAAATTTGGGCAGCATAATTTCTTACTCTTAACGATTTTGTCGTTTACTCAGTCATTCATATGGGAATATCAAAGAAAGCTGGTAGGGGGGGGGGGGGGGGGTGAAGAAGATGAGGAGAGGTGATTAAAAGGTTAAATTGGAAACTTAAGTACTATGAATTAAACACATATGAATAATAGAATTCGACAGCTCAGAACAATTTAGTTATCTCAGTACTACTTTCCGTGAACTTAGTCAGCATAATTCCTCATTCATAACAACTCTAGTTTTTACTTCATCAAGATTTATGCTATCAAGTGGTCGGAACAATTGTGATCATTTAACTTTGCTTCCTGGTTAGAATGTTTTGATCATTTAACTTTGCTTCCTGGTTATAATGTTTTCATCATTTAACTTTGCTTTCTGGTTATAATGTTTTCATCATTTAACTTTGCTTCCTGGTTATAATGTTTTCATCATTTAACTTTGCTTCCTGGTTATAATGTTTTCATCATTTAACTTTGCTTCCTGGTTAGAATGTTTTGGTCATTTAAGCTTTGCTTCCCGTAAACTTAATCAACATATTCTATTACCGCTAAGAAATCTCTCACAATTTTATATAAATTTGTTTTATTTATTTTTATATTTGTATGTTTTTTCATTAGCCTTGTTGTATAAAAAATAATCAATTAATAAAAATAAATAAATAAAATAAATTGACTTCACTCAGGTGGATAAAGTGGTCCAGTTGTACGAGACGATGATGACGCGACATAGCACAATGTTGGTGGGACCGACAGGGGGTGGCAAGACGGTTATTTGGCAAACACTCATTAAGGCACAGTCCAATCTCGGGCTGCCTACGAAAATCACTATACTCAATCCGAAGGTATGTATATGTTTGAAATCATCAAAAAGTTACCCGACCCCATGTTTACCCGAATAGAGCAATTAAAATAAAACGGGATTTTTGATAGTTAAAAATATGAATTAATATTTTAGTTCCAGAAATTATACTAATTCGCTTCTTTTAGTAGCGACCTTTTGCTCAAATTTTGGTAGGTTAACAATCAGCATAGTCTAGATGATAATGTCATATATTTGAGTAGAGTTTATGGTTCCTTGGTAATACCTAAATAGAAAAGATACATTGTAGAAAGTTTCTCCAAAATAGTTTCAGTCAGTTTCTAAGATTACAATAAGATTTAGATTCGAATAAACAAATCTTTTTATTCAGAATATTTCAAAACTCACCTGGAAGGTATTGGCGCTAGGCACTACACTAGGTAATTATGCAAAAGATTGACAAATCTAAATGTTAACCCAAAACATAATCTAAGATTATACCAAGTTTCATCAAATCTGTCTAGTGGTTTTTGCGTGACGGACAGGCTGTGGGACAGACAGGCAAATAGACAAAAGAAATCCAAAAGTTGTTGTTTTGGACCCTGTATCATTTCTAGTGTAATGATTGCAACGATTTTTACAAAAAAACAAATTCGTGTGCACAAACAGTTCTAGTAAAAGTTTTTCATTATATGTATGGATTAAACGCATTATGCGTTTAAAATTTGTTTAATACGAAGCATATAAATGCTTCGTATTAAACGTGTGCAATAGGTGAAAATACTACAAGTTATAAAAAATATTTAAAAACAAATGTTTGACATCTGGGTGGTGGTTAGTTTTTGTCTTTGTGTGTATGTCTCTCTAACCTACATTTCCCACTTTATCATATTTCCCTAATCTACGTGCATGTGTCAGTAACGAGTGAGATTTGCCAGAGTTCATTCCAATCCCATCCTATCCCTTCCAATTTTCTCAACCTCTATCTCCAAATCAATTCCTAAATCTCCTAAGATAGGCAGCGCTTCCGGGGCCGTACTAAAATTTGTCATTCAAGGCTGATCTTGGCATTTATAGCAGGTGTCTATGGGCTACAGTATCCGCTTACCTCCAAGTGGACTGCGTGTTCGTCTGTTGCCTTCTTTCTATAAAAAAAACCTATTTAAGGTATTGACCTGAGCTATTTAGGTATATCATACTAAGTAAATACAAAATAATGTTTCATCAGGCATGTTCGGTGATTGAACTGTACGGTATTCTCGATCCAGTCACCAGAGATTGGACCGATGGCTTATACTCCAAGATATTCCGTGAAATGAACAGGTGTTTAAAATAATGTAGAATAATATTGCTAAGTAGAATTCATTGCGTTGCAACTGATAAAATTCACTTTGAAATAAGAAAGAAAGAAATTCTTTATGCTTTTTACTTACTTTGAAAGAGGATTTTCTATCTTCCTTCTTTAATTTTCCAGTTGCGATCTCTTTCTTTCAATTCACTTTGCGTCACAACATAAAATAGATTCAGCACAGAAATAATTATGTAGATAAGATAAATCAATTGGCATGTTTACAAATTTTTATGCAAGACTTCAACACATGACATATCCTACTCATAGTCAAAACATATCAGTAGGTTTATTCATATTAACGCACAAGTCACAGTTTGCTAGTTGCTAGTGTGCACGCACAACTACATACATTGATAGTAGATAATAAGTTACTGTCATATTCTTCATAACTAAACGTTGCATAGCTAAATTTCTAGCTAAACGTCAAAACTGATACGTTGCAATCGATAAAATTATTTATGGCTGACCTTATCTGTTTCTCTTTTTTTCCACCTCAATTTATGATATAATTTTACATTTGTTTCTAAGCAATAATAACCCTCTCCAGATTTGCACAGATTGATTAAGATTTGATTCACTTTAGTTTGCGTTAACCTAAAAATATTTTCATCGCTTGTCTTCTGCTTCTCTTCTACGTCATTCACAAATATCATCTTTTTTACAGTGTCATACATCAAATATGATATAAATGTACTGACAGCTATCAATTAGACAAATATAAACTGACACTGATCACATATCTATGCAGATGTTTGTTCATATTTATTGCAGTACACGAAATTCATGCAGAGGATAATTCCGCTATAGACAAACAAATTAAGTGAGTCCCTACCCTGCGCGATTACAGGGGTGCGGGGACGGGGATAGCACGGAGAGAGTCTACTCGGACTGAATTATCTTGTTTGTTTATAATTAAAGGCATTAAAAACTCCTTGACACTATAACGCGATCTTTTTCGACAAAAGAATGCACAAACGAATCTGTACTTTTGTTCCTACAACATAACTGAGCAACGGCGGTTATTTCAGACCGGCCAACGAAAATGAACGTCGATATTCTCTTTTCGACGGCGACGTCGATGCCCTCTGGATAGAAAACATGAATTCTGTAATGGACGACAACAAATTACTAACGCTTGCGAATGGCGAGAGGATCCGGTTGGCTCCATATTGCGCCCTACTGTTTGAAGTAGGTGATTTGAATTACGCTTCGCCAGCTACCGTCTCAAGGGCTGGCATGGTGTTTGTGGACCCGAAAAATTTAGGATACCAGCCTTATTGGGATCGGTGAGTGTGCACTCAATATACTACATTTATTTAATAGTTGTAGCGACACAGTGTTCGACACACGACGTACACTCTGTTTCATTTATGTTAGTCTTTCATAGTAGAGCCTTTTCAGTATAGAGTTTTTTGTGCGTCCTGTGTCCTGTGCTTGGCGGTTGCCAGTTGTCTCCCATGCTCCCAACTAAATTGTCCAATTTAATGTATTTACAGGTATTATGTGTTTAACCAATATAATAAGTTAGATAGAGGATATTTCTCGTTTATTTAATCAATCTTCTGATATAATATCATCATAATATTACCCAATAACATCCCTAACATACATATTAGAACGTTCAAAAGTGAAAATAGAAAGGGTGCCATATAAAGTTGTATTATATGGAATGAACCTTATTTTTGTAGTATTTCGAGTGAAGCAATGACTGACCATCGCGTCAGACCATCTCAGATAAAATTATGACGTCCGACAGTTCAACTGTGCAGCAGTGTGGGATTAGGGTAAAACCAACCAATTATCCAGACAGGAGGGTGATTTTCATTCTTTAGGTAACAACGACTTCATAACTTCATTATTCGACCCCGATAACTCCAGTGGACAAATTATTATTGAATCAATTGATCAAAAAGCGATTTAACTTCATTATTCGACCTCGATAACTCCATTGGACAAATTATTATTGAATCAATTGATCCAAAAGCGATTTATTTGTTTTCGAATTTTGTTTTTAATTTCGCTTTGACAATATATAAAATAGTAAGAAAGTGTGTGATAGAACCACAATAATTAGACGAAAACATATAAAAGGAAATTGAGTCATAAAATAGTCTTCTTTTGAATTAATCAACGAAATAGATCAGAATAATATCCTTACAATAACTACACCACGACTATAACAACTACAAGAGTCCTCTAAAAGAGTGGCCTCGCCAACCCGCTCAGCCGGCATGCCGTTTTAAGCATGCCAGCATTCCTCATGCACGAGACAATGTGTATAAGGAGGCCCATGTCCAGCAGTGGACGATAAAGTGGCTGGTTACTGTTTACGGTTTTAATCCTCCTACAGAAACGCAACAAGATACATCCTAGTGATGTCTTAAAGCCAATCTTTTAGAGTTGCGTGCCTCAAAAGCATCCTATAATTGTTGGTACCCACCTAGTTGGTTGCGCGGGCGCAATAATGAAGAGGAGCGCGAGCAACTAGCGGGTCTATTCGAGCACTACGTGGCAGGTGCGATTAACTACATCGTGTTCGGCATGTTCGGCTTGCAGCAGCAGACGCCCTTGAAGACTATAGTCCCGCAAACTCCACTCAACTTGGTAAGATGTTTTTTTTCTTTTTTTTTAGGACCTATATAACAGCACGGTGTAATTTAGATACAGTATATTAATTTGTCGATCTGGCGAAGTAGTAAGCGAAGCTCTCTCCCATCCAAGCCTCAGTTCCATGAGATGCAGTATCGCTTGAGAGTTTGGACTCTTTTATCTCTGCGCTGTAGTTTAAAATATGTACAGCCCACCTCGGATCACTCTCACCAAGTCATCGGTCATCTCGCCACCAGCCATGGTTTCCAATGCATCGGATCGATTCTGTAGTTTCAACTGAAACTCATCGGAGCCCAACGCGGTTTCAGGTGGTGTGGGACGAAGATTGGCATATTCAATGTTTAGAGTGCCACATACAAATCGGTAATAGCTTCCGGTCCGGCGGGTTGGTGATCACAGTGCTGGGCCTCTCGCGCCGGTGATGCTGCTGCCCGTCACCGGTCTCCGGTATTTAAAATCCAGAAAATGGAATGGTTAAACGGCTATTTATCGCTCGTCAGAGCTGCGTCCGTTATTCAGCGGGGTGCGCCGCTTGCAAGAGGGGATGGGTCCCGTGTGATGGTACTCGGAACCCTTACAGTACAAAAACAGTACGGAGGCTGATACGCCCTCATTTTCGTCGCTTCAATACAAAACGAATTGAGGCGACGATAGAGAGCAACAAAAGGCTATAGAGTCTTTGCTCAGCTCCCAGTGGCCGAATTCTCTTCGAGACCAGAGATCTCCGCAGAAGGTGAAAAGGTTTATGGAAAACCCAACGCCTCATATGCCAGGTGCATACAGCCTATGAGGAAAACGATTGTCGTGCAAAGTTATACCTCTACTACACCGACGATATCCCGAACTTCAATCTGGGTGAAATTAGTATTGGCCCTCGGACAGCTGAAGAATGGTAAAGCCGCCGGTTAACCGGTGCCTTATAACATTGGAACTTCTGAAAGCCGGAGGAGTTCCCATCTTACGCGAGCTACAACACCTCTTTAATGCCGCCATACCCGGTGGCATTACACCGGAAGCATGGAGCAGGAGTGTGGTAGTCCTGTTCTCAAGAAAGGAGACAAGACCATATTGAAGAACTATAGACCCTGAGCCTATTTCCATCCTGAGCTGTTCTGCTGTTCTCGAGGGTAGTTACGAACCGTCTCACCCGGAGGTATGGCGAGAGGCTGGGTTTCGAAAAGGCTACAGCTCCGTGGACCACATTTACACTGCGGCAGATTATACAGAAGACCGAAGAATATAATCAGCCTTTGTGGACTACGAGAAAGGCTTCGACTCTATCGAGACCTGGGCTCTATCGAGGTGCTGAGATGTTTGTATAACACCGTCGGTGCAGCTCGGAACCACTTCGTAATTAACATATCAAGGAAGCTTATTCTCGGCAAGCTCGACATATCCTCCACATATGTTTAGTGTCTCATTCTATTAGTGCAATAATAGCTCTAATGTATGGGTAGCTCTAATATGGGTGGAGGCTGTAATCCTACAGCCGACCGGCGCACTCGCCACCTTACCCCAACACTCACAGAACACTGCCGTCAAATTTCCCACGCCATCCTATTTCTCCAATGTACGTATAGTCCCGGAACGAGTTGAATACGCGCCGATGGAATGTGACCGTTTTATGTCACTTGTTTTTAGTGTTGTACTACAATGATCTTAGTGAAAGATAGGTATATCGATATTGGTGAAAGTCGATATTTTTCATTTAAATATCGCGGTCAAAAATAAAACACACGACTATGTAATTATAAAAAACATCACTTACAATTTTACTATTTTTATTTACTTTCATTATTTATTATTTATCACACATTAGATAATATAGTAAGTAGGTATACATAATTTTTAGTTTTAAATAGGTATTTAATATTTAGTTTTGAAAAATAACGTTACTAAAAAACAAAAAATACAAAAATGACTAATTGAGAGAAATATAAAAAAAAACAATATTATAACAACAAAAATCTACTACGCATTACAATATTAATAATAATAAAAAATAACTTAAAAGTACTAAAAGACACAAAAGATTATCATATTGTTTTGAATGAATATTAGTCACTACAATCATCACTTGTAACACCTGATGCAGACAAGTCAGAATCAGATTTGGTCGCTCATTTTAACAAGTAAGTATAGTAAAAAACTACCCAACACGTGTTATATCGATGACGCAAGAGAAACAATAGAAAGCAAGCAAGCCCATCACTTAACTAGCCGGCACAAGTGTGGCGAGACGGCTGGGAGGGGGGTGTGCTCGTGTCCCCACACCTCACACCGCGCGCGCATTTAGCTCATTCCAGGACAGTACGTGTTTCGTTAGTCCATATGCCCAAGCCCATTCCCGTCCCATCCAATTCCTCTCCATTTTCCCAACCCTTTCTCCAAATCCTTCCCTAAATTTCCAAAGGTATGCAGCGCATCCGGGAACGTGCCAACGTTTGTCATAAAAACTAAAACAAGTGTTCTTATCGCTATAACAATTTCTTCCGGGTGATTAT
This sequence comes from Sesia apiformis, assembly GCA_914767545.1. Classification (NCBI taxonomy): domain Eukaryota; kingdom Metazoa; phylum Arthropoda; class Insecta; order Lepidoptera; family Sesiidae; genus Sesia; species Sesia apiformis. Next base: position 5,478,636 of record OU611964.1, read on the forward strand.
TGGAAAGTAAGGAACAGGGGATAATTGAAGGTGCGGATTATTTTCCATTGGAGATATTGGAGATTCCTTTTATATCTGATGGAACTGTAGACTGTCCAAATGGGCATATCAACATATTGCAATCGCAGTATCTCTGAAACTTGATATGATAGAACAAATCTGTGAATAGATTTAGATTCAGTTTGCTTGAATTTGAGGCTTGATCATGAAAATTTGTATTATTATGGGCCTACAAGATTGAATGCAATGTTGATATTCTAGGTTATCCAACTGTGCTACATGATCACCGGCCTTATGCCGAACAGCGAAGACAGCAACGAAGAAATTGATAGAACGGTAGTAGAATGCGTCTTCATGGTGGTAAGTATACTATTCTGATGTTAAAAATAAGTTATAACTTAAATAACTAATAACTAATTAAATTTAATACAGTAACGTGTAATATAATATAATTAAAGAATATCTTTATGGTAAGTAATTTATGGTAACCCATAATACTGAATACTATTTACCATTAATACCTTAGAAACAAGATAATTCTCAATATTTATTTTTTGTACCTCTTTTTCTAAATTTGAAAAAATGACATAATTTATTCACATTTATTTTAAGTAAATTTAATTAAAAACGCTTAGCATGATGTTTCGTAGTAAATAAAGAAATATTTTTAATTACTTACTACAAAAAATTACGCTAATGAGTCAGCAATATAATATTTACTTCCCATAGGCAATTCGAAACAATTAAACCTTGAGTGAATGTTGAAAGTAAACCAGTTTTGAAACTGTAACACATAAGTTACGAATGTGGTGATAAATTGAATATACATACGTAACGGGGGCGTAGCTCAGATGGTAGAGCGCTCGCTTAGCATGCGAGAGGTACCGGGATCGATACCCGGCGCCTCCAAATATTACTTTTGTTTTTTCTTTGTTAAACATTAGACGCATTATTTTATAATACGTGCATTTTTTTTAAATTAAAACATACTTTTTGATATGCTGTCTTATTTATGTTTCTCCCTAAAGCAATGAAATACATGACATTGGTTTATATTTGTTGATTTTTATTCAAAAACATCGTGTAAGGGGTTTGGAACTTCGTGGCATAGTTTGGGGTTTGAAGTTTGTGGCGAACCGCCATGTTGACTCTTGCAAAACTGCATCGACAGAATACGCATAGACAAACAAAAAAAGTTTGATATTATGTCCTAAAGTGTCACGTACCGAGATTTACGATTTTTTAACGATTTCAAATAACTATTTTTTGCTTACATTTCACCTGTTTATCTGTTATTTTATTTTAGTTTACCTGTTGGTGAAAACTAATATTTAGATGCTAACTCATAATTTATTTCTTACCTGATATAACTCATTTTTAAGTTCGTTAAAGTCAATAAGTCTATACGGACAATTAGGCCTATTTGCTCAGACAATATTGCATACATTATTACGAGTATTTAGTTAATTTTTCGTTACATTGCATTTCTTGTTTCTCTCTACGTGTCTCACTACAATCGCGTTATTGCCCAGTCAATGTACAACAGCCTCGGCGCAGCGATCATCGACGATGGCCGTTTCGACTTCGACAATTACATCAAGAAGGCCTGTCCGATGATGCTCGTTGAAGACAACCCGGAGAAAAAGGCCACTACTAGTTAGTAAAGCCTTAGTAAGAAACACAAATAGATTGTTTTCATACAAACACACACGAGATTGCTTGTCGAATCACAGAGTGCGTACCTGCTATATTCATACACCTTGTATCAGCCTATAACGACCCACTGCAGAGCACAGGGCTCCCCTAGTAGTCACGGGGGCGGGACATAATCCACCACTCAGGCCCAGTGGATACACACACTCCAGATTGTTTTTTATTTCTCGAGCATGCTGGTTTCCCCACAATGATATCCTTCGGCGTTAACCTAGTGACAGTTTTTAAGAATTCTTACTTAAGTAGAAACTTAAGTAGTAAGTAGTACAAGCCGAGGATTTGAGTTCACGATCACACGAATGTGAGAGTCAAGTATAGACACCCCTAGTCTATCATGGAATATATGCTATCACTACATTCATACATACAGAAACACAAGAACGACGCGACAAAAATTGAAACCACATGAGATTATACAGTTTATGACATTCTCCTTGTGTAAAACCACAAAACCTCCACTACATCTCGTTCTAAAAGCCCATAACTGTGACATAAACACCTCTTTGATGACAAACTGTGCATGTCCTAACCTAGAATCTGTTCCTACCATTCGCTACTTGGGTATTCTCCTTGACGACCAATTAACTTGGAAAGCGAACATCGATCTTCTAACATCTCGAGTTATAACATTCTCTTGATATCCGAAAGTCGAGTGGGCCAGATGGTATTCCTGCAGTGGTGCTCAAATTTTGCGCTCCCGAGTTGTCTCCGGTGCTTACGCGACTCTTTAGGCTCTCATATTCCACAAAAAGCTTCCCGTCAGCATGGAAGGTAGCTCATGTTCACCCTTTGCCTAAAAAGGGTGACCGCACCGACCCGGCCAACTACAGGCCAATAGCGATCACCTCCCTCCTCTCCAAAGTGATGGAGCGTGTAAGCTCCTTGGGTACACACAGCTCCTTGGGTACCTAGAGGATCACCAGCTAATTAGCGACCGTCAATATGGATTTCGCCATAATCGCTCGGCTGGTGATCTTTTAGCGTATTTAACACATCGCTGGGCTGACGCCATTGAGAGTAGAGGCGAGGCTCTGGCTGTAAGCCTAGACATTGCGAAAGCTTTTGACCGGGTATGGCACGAATCGCTGCTTTCCAAGTTACCATCTTTCGGGATACCCCAGGGACTATGCGAATGGGTTGCCAGTTTCCTGACTGGACGGAGCATCAGAGTCGTTATCGATGGTAGCTGCTCCGACACCATGTCTATTAACGCTGGCGTCCCGCAAGGCTCCGTGTTGTCTCCAACTCTGTTCTTTCTGCATATCAACGACCTGTTGCAAATTGGTGACATACGTTGCTATGCGGATGACAGCACTGGAGACGCCTTGTACAGGGGCCGCACCAACATCCCTCGAGTCACGGTGGAAGAGAGTCGCGCCAGGCTTGTGTCTGAAATCGAAGACTCTCTAAATCTAGTCTCGATTTGGGGTTCCCTGAACCTAGTGGATTTCAACTCCAGTAAGACGCAAGTCTGTGCATTCGCCGCTAAAAAAAAACCTTTTGTCGTAGCACCTCGCTTTCAGAGCATACCTCTTAAGATCTCGGAGAGTATTGGTATCCTTGGTGTCGACATTTCCAGCAAAGTCGAATTTAGGGGTCATCTGGAAAGTAAGGCCAAAATGGCTTCCAAAAAGCTCGGTGTGCTGAACAGAGCGAAGCGGTACTTCACCCCTGGGCAACTTCTAATGCTTTACAAAGCTCAGGTGAGGCCCCATATGGAGTATTGCTCACATCTCTGGGCCGGCGCACCGAAATACCAATTAGACCCATTTGACTCCATCCAAGGACGTGCTGTTCGTATTATCAATGCAACGATCCCACTCTCATGGGCAGTTTAGAACCCCTCAGCGTTCGGAGAGACGTTGCATCTCTGTGTGTTCTACCGCCTGTACAATGGGGAATGCTCTGATGAATTGTTCACTATAATTCCCACCTCGGGTTTCTACAACCGCACCTCCCGTCACAGAAGTGCGGTCCATCCGCATTTCCTAGATACGGAGGTGTCGCGTACTGTTCGGTCCAAAAATTATTTTATATCGCGAACCCGTAGGCTGTGGAACGAACTGCCTCAAGAGGTCTTCCCATTAAACTACGACATGGGGTTCTTCAAGAAAGCTGTGAATAGGATTTTGCAAGGTCGGCGGCGCGCCCGCATACCCCCTGGTGTTGCAGGTGTCCATGGGCGGCGGTAGCACTTACCATCACGAGAACGCTTGCTCGTCCGCCCTCTTCTCAATAAAAATGAAAATTGACATGGGTATTTATGAAGCTCCGTAATGTCGTTAATCCTAAACTTCTACAAACAATTAATATCGTTCTCTGTCAATCTATAATAAGTTATTGCATATCTATATGGGGAGGAGCTGCAACAACTCACCTCATACATTTAGAAAGGTCCATTTTAAAGGTAATGACTTTAAAACTAGGTCATTCTATTCGGAGTGCAAACTGCTTACTGTACGTCAATTATACATACTAAATTCTCTTCTTTATCTCCACAGTACTCTTCCGTTCGATCCTAAAGTGCAGTGTAACAAACGCAGAATCGATATTGTGTGCAACATAAAGATATAAAACTTCGTTTATCCCGCGACAGCCATGTTTCCTTGTGCCTCTCTTATACAATAAAAATAATGGACAGTCGCCGATTCACCACCACATGACTAGATATCAAACTAAAAACAAAATTAAGAACTGACTATTAAACCATGATTATAATGACACCGAATCCTTACTTATACCAATGCGCTAAATTATTCTTAACAACCTGTACTAAACATTTTTAGCATCGGTAACACTTATTCACACAGACCCATGCATCAACTCACACTCAATTACTTACATTATTGACTCCCCCACACACACTCCCACACATTCATATACGGCCATACATAAAACACGCACAACGTACATATTATACACAATAATTAGCACCTGTATAAACTGTTTTCTTAAATAACTGTAACTTATAATGTAACCTATAGTACTAAGAACAGATCTAAGGGAAGGCGCTGACAGCTCTAAAACAGATTATTCCAGTATAGATGTCAGCACACGTTGTCCTTATGAATACCAATTTGTAAATTTGATGTTTTTGTAAACTACATTATAAGTGACAATTACCGTATAGAATATATGTAAATGTTTAATAAATAAAATTATTATTATTATAGTGGCTCATGCACCTAAAAAGATAAAACTATTTGACTTTTTACCATTTAGAATTTAGACCATTTAGAAAGCGATTAGACTCAAATTATACCTGATAATCATTACATCAATGGTTAAACAGAAAATAGGTATTAGGCCAAAATAGGTAGAGACAATAAAGACCCCTTCACAGTATGTTGATGGATCTTCAAGACATCCGCTCAATTACAGACAGACAACAGGGTACCTATACAGAAAATAAATCTCTTAACGAACCACATATTATAATAGCTCGATGGAAAAGTTTAGTAGGCAATTCATTCCACAACTTTTTTCGATTCCTTAACCCTTGTCCTTTGGACAAGGCCACTGCCATACACGAGGCCAAATTATAAGACACGGTTCTTTTACGAATATTATTGTTTTCTCTCCCTATATAGTTGACTATAGTCAAGTCGCTTGTTAAATAAATGTTTTCTTTCTTTCCTCTTAGAACATTTCCCAATGGGTTTGCCGACTTTGTACGACTATTGCCTGCAGCTAAACACCAAGACGTGGGAGGCGTGGGAGTGGCTGGTGCCCATGTACGAACACGACAGAGATATGAAGTTCCCTGCTGTTTTGGTGCCCACCGTCGATACTCTGCGGTTAATCTGGCTTATCAAGATTATGGAGAGTGTAAGTGTATTTTGCAGGTGCTTTGACAGGAAATAATTGGTTTGGTGATCAGAAAATCAAAAGTTCTTATCAAAACTATTCTTGTTTCTTAACAATCGTCAATTTGGGTACGCAAGTAGCTACAAAATATTAAGTCAAATTCGTTTATTTTGCGAAACATAGTACACATGGGTCACACTGAAAATTTCCGAAACTGGCATAAACAATATTTAAAAAGTAATAATAATATGTAAAAGTAACAATATTTAAAAGTACAATATTTGAAAATGGAACTCTTTGGCTGTAGTTTGGTTCATCTAACACTCATTTGTTTCATAATTGTGACGTCATTTTGAAAATTGCGTGTCTGCATTACGATGGATTTAACCCGTGAAAATTTTCGTTGTATGATTTTCTACGATTTTAAGTGTAATTTGACAGCTCAGCAGAGCCTCGCTCGGCTCCAAACTGCTTTTGGCGATGAAGCACCAAGCAAAAAGACAATTTATAGCTGGTTTGCAGAATTCAAGCGCGGTCGTGTCAATCTCAGTGACGAATTTTGTGAAAGTTGCCCGTCCACCGCTGTCGATTACAAAAACATCGATGCTGTACGCCATATGATCAAAACAGACAGGCATGTGACCTACCATGAGATTCGGGCATCCTTAGGCATAGGCACGAGTCAGATACAAACAATCTTACACAAACATTTGGCTGTGCGAAAGCTGTGCTTGCGGTGGATCCCACACAATTTGACTGAGGCTCAAAAAACGGAACGCGTCACTTGGTGCAATGCCATGCTTATCAGATTCAACGAAGGGGCGTTAAATTTGGTATGGAACATAGTAACAGGTGACGAAACATGTATTTACAGCTACGACCTCGAAACAAAGCAGCAATCGACCATTTGGGTCTTTTAAGATGAGCCGAACTCCACCAAAGTGGCGCGTGTGCAAAGTGCCACGAAGCAGATGATCGCTTCTTTTTTTAAAAAAACTGGACACGTGGGTACTGTTGCTTTGGAGAATCGTCGTACCGTGAATGCTGATTGATACACGACCAGTTGCTTGCCGGAAATTATTCACGAGCTCCGTAAAAACAACCGTAAACGCCGCATAATCTTGCACCATGACAATGCCAGCTTTCACACGGCCAAACAGACAAACGACTTTTTTAAGACGAAAAACGTAGAACTCATGAGCCATCCCCCATACAGTCCCGATTAAGAACCAATTACGCGGTCAACGATTTTATATCGCCAGAATAACATGAATTGAAGAGTATGAAAAACATGTTTCCGAGGTCACCACGGAGGAGTGGAATAAATGTTATGGAAATTGGTTTATTGATATGAAAAAGTGTATCGACGCTCACCGATTTATCACAGTGTATCGATAATATTTTGAGAAACAATAAATTGATTTATGGCCATTCACTGTAAGTTTTTCTTATTAATTCCGGGAACTTTCGATGTGGCCCTCGTAATACTAGCTTTGACTGCGACTTCACTCATATTGACCAAAACTGATAATATATTGTGTCAACCCATTCCATGAACTACACTTACTCCAAACCGTGGAGCTGCAAAGAGTTATATATCTAGCAGTGCAGAGATACAGGCTGTTATCCCTTTCCCCTTTTCCTTTCCTTTTCCCCAAGCCTGAAAACATAGATTCTGCCCATAACTGAATTGACTTCAAATGTTACGTATTTATGTAAATATCTGTTTTTTGGACTTTGTATTTAGTATGAAATATTTGGAAAAAAAATCCTTTTTTTGCCATGTTGAAAAGCCCCCGATGGTTAAACATGTCTAATTACAAAAAACATAAAAAGGATAAAATAAGAACGTAGGTAATCAAGTTGACAATCTGCAACAATGGAATGCAATTTGCCTCTGTCATCCTACGTAATAAATGATCATTCACTCACATTCTATCATTCATTACGATTTGTTTATTTTTAAATAGGACGAGGAAAGCTTCTCATCCCATTTTACACATCCTTTTCAATCCATTCTTCTAATCCATCCTAAATCTCTAAAAGTTGGTAGCGAATCCGGAGCCAACGTTTGTCATTCTGGACTGATATTGACAAGTATCACCGATGTCCCAGAATGGGAAATATATCTTACGAAGTGAACTATGCGCTCCTCTACCACATACCATTAAAAAATAAAATTTTTACTCCCATATGTTTATTGTGACCACCCACCTAACCCACCTTTAAATTTCTGCCATCGATTTGCTGCCTATTCAGTATTTTTTTTACTGCTCATTTAATTATAATATTCTACATTGTATAGGTGGAGAGGCCTGTACTACTTGTCGGCGACACTGGCACATCAAAAACTGCGATTATCACCAACTACTTGCGCGAATTACCCACAGATAAATACGTGAGTAGCAAGCAACAAATTGACTGTCGTAAATTACTTAATGCCTATAAGATTAACTACTACACATATCAGTAATATTATAAATATTTTATCTTAACTGCTTTATACATTTGTAATGTTACATACATGGTTACATTTTTATCATTCTTTTAATCAAATACCGCAATTATAGATTATTTTTTATTTACCTACTTAAAAATTTGTGTATTTTTCTTTAATTTAATTTAATTTCTTTAACATTAATGAACATTATTTGGAATATTTTTTAGAATATTTCAATTCAAAATAGAAACTAATTATTTTAGCTTTCTTATGTCTGACTTTTTTTATTAATATCAATTTAATTGAAACGAATTTGAATTTTAAACGAATAAAGTGTTCTATAAAATGTTTGCTTTCGTTTACGTTTTTACGTACATATACATAGTAAAACAAATATAGCATGGTAAATAAATCACACCTCCCGTTTTCCATTTCCAAGTATAATTACGGTCAGTCAGTCAGTCTGTCAGGACATTTCTCTTTATAATTGATACAGAAGATATATAACTATAAGATATAAGATTATATAGATACAGATAAAAACACATGAATACATTAACAATTTGTATTTGAATGTCAATATTTTTATTGTAATTTTAATTACATGCTTAAGGTCTATTTTTTGAAATCACTTCCTAAAGTATGCCTAAAAGTTCATTCACAAATTGTACACTGTTTATACAAGAGACTTTTAAATAAAAAAGGATTCTGTTGATTTTCAGACTGCATTCTGAACCAGCAATTTTAGTTGACCAATTTATATATTCTCAGGTGCTTTAAGAACTCTAGTTTGATACTAGTATTACTTATACGAGAAAATATTATTCTATTGAGGGGGGGGGGGGGGGTGCACGCTGCAATCTAACAGCTGCTGGGCGCGCTCGATTGGCCACGTTACCCCTCTCTCACAAAACACTACCTTGAAACGTACTGCATTTCCCACTTTATCTTATTTCCCTAATGTACGTACATGTTTCAGTAGTGAGTGAGATGTGCCAGAGCCCATTCCCATCCTATCCCTCCCCATTTTCCCAACCCTTTCTTCAAACCCATTCCTATATCTCCAAAGGTAACCAGCGCATCCGGGGGCGTGCCAACCTTTGTCATTTTGTACTAATGTTGGCGGATGACTATGGGCGACAGTATCCATTTACCATCAGGTGGACTGTGTGCTCGTCTGCCGCCTTCGTCCACAAAAAAAAATATTAAGGCTGCCCGTTACTGAGTACGTTGGTTGTTCTTCAGTGCAATCGTGTCTTATCTTTCTGGTCTGTTGTGACAATCTAACGAATTACACCGGACGATTTAATTCATGTAGGTAATGCTTCCATGTTGTGTGTTCTTGCTTTATGTGATTGTAGTCATTAAAAGTAAACTTTACTTATAGACATATAAATTAGTGGTTAATGTACGCGACTGTTTTCCAGTCATACTACATTCTGTAATCTTAGTAAAATCTGTACGAATCTGTTTAACATAATAATAATGAAACTTCTTGAATTATGTGGCAAAAGTAGTGCACCGTGTTGGAAAACAGTCGGTCTATTACTGACATAACACGTAGGGATCAGTAGGTAATTGTGTAATCGACACTGAATATTTCATGGTTTATAGGAGTAAATGTTAAATTCACATTTAAAAAAAAACTACAATTTCAAAAGCAATATTTCACTAAATGTTCCTAACATTTTCTCTTCATATTAAACAATAAGGATGTAAAACAAAACGCAGGGTAAATTCGTGTTTTTTAAATTAGTGTATGTATTTTGTAATATTTTTCCAGAAAATATTATGATTTGCAAATATTGCGCATGAACGCAAGACACGAGTTATACATATTTGCAATAAACGGATAGAATATTGGTATCGTTTTAAAATTGTAATTCTTTCAAAAATGATAGCCGGTGAAATATAATGAAATTGAATTGTTTAATTACTACAGATGTAGTAGCAGTATAGCAGATAGCAAGAGAACAATGTAAAGATAAGCAAATAATATACAACTAACAAATCCAAACCAAAACCCATGCAGACCATCATTTACATCTACATACTTGTTCAATAAATTCTATCGCCATCCAAAAATAGAACGGTTTTAAAAATATTACACCTACTTTCATCTCAACACGTCTATTATGGATTATTTCGAAAGTATACATATCGGGGGCGTAGCTCAGATGGTAGAGCGCTCGCTTAGCATGCGAGAGGTACCGGGATCGATACCCGGCGCCTCCAACTATTTTAATTTACCTATTTCAGTTTGGTTTTTTACTTTTTAGTCAGTATAAAATACAGCTCCTTTAAACGTGCCTAAATCTTACTGATTCAGCATAATTTCGCGATACTAAGGAATGTTCAAAGGAATTAGATATTTTTAATAAATTAACGTTAAAAACAATTAAAAATTTTGAATCCTTAATTATGCGGACTATGTAAAAATGTTTTTAGATAGTACAACAAATGAACTTCTCCTCTCGTACATCGTCTATGGACGTCCAACGTAACTTGGAATCAGTGGTGGAGAAGCGAACTAAAGACACCTTTGGACCACCAGTTGGAAAGAAAATGCTTGTGTTTATTGACGATATGAATATGCCAATTGTAAGTATTTGTCAATATTAATTAGTACACTACAATACATCTAAAAAAGTCCTATCGGCATATCTCGGTTTTAGTCGACAAAGCTCGTTTTTTCACATAGAGTTATTAAAACAACTAGACTTCACTTATATGAAGATGTAATTTTACATATTGTGTGACGTAAGTGGTCAAATTCGCGTGTTCAATGTGGCAGAAACATAATATTAAATCTCTTTGTATTAAATCAAAGCATGAGCACTAATAAAAAGAGAATTACTTAAAAATAGAACAATGTTCTTTGACATGTCTTGTTATTCAACAAGTTAATTTGTAGTTAGTTTGTAGTTATCGATTATCAATTTTGTATTAATAAAATGTATTTAATAATAGATATTTAATAGATTTCCTTATCGACCTCATCCTGGCTATATCATCCTGGCTATTTCCTTTATTAGTGTTGCAGTTTGTTATCTATTTCACTTTGTCTTCCCGTTATAATAAAATTGACGAGGACTTTATTTCTCAATAAAGACGATTAACGGGAGACTAATAACGTTCTGTTGTATAATAAATAAAAATAATAACAATACGTACATGATGATGGCTTCAACTAAAACCAATATAAAAAGCGGTAAAGCGCTTGTTGCACACTCTCGTGAAATTGTAATTAACGTGAATAAATACATTTGTAAAGGTGTTTTATTTTTAAAAATCTGAAAATAATTATTATCTGAAGGTAACACAAAAAGTTGTTGAAGCAACGGCATTTCAATAAAAAGTGTAGGTAATGAGAATTTTAAAAGAAAATGATAAAATCTTTCGAAAGGTGACTGGATTCGTAAATATAAGTAACAACTCTGTATATTCATAAGCCTACGGTCCATAAACTACTATCGGGGTGTAGACGTGTCATCATATTAGATGACTTTCATTACTTCTTCCAAACTATCAGATGTTGTTTGATATTCTATTGAACGACAGTAATGTACTTCGCATAATTTGTTTCATTTCAGTTAGCATTTCTGAATTGCTCTGATAAAATCACATTATTAGTCAATGAACTTCTTTAGATAATAATTATATTGTACTTAGGTTTTATATTTCTTTTTGTTGACGTCCATGTCACATTGAAAACACAGCTTCTTGTCCGATCACCAAAGTTAAGCAACGCCGGCGCGGTCAGTACTTCGATGGGTGACCGCCGGGGAAAATACCACCATGTCTTTTTACATCTTTTTAATTTAATAACATAGTGTCTCTGTGTTTATTATTATTAATATTAAATTATTAAAGATTAACGTTCCTTATCTTTTTGGTTTTATGGCTGATTCGATAACTAAAGAATAAAACAAGTTTTTTAACAGTATGTCAAGGGATTAATTACCGATATTTTAAGACAATTTTATACACTTATTTGTATCGACAAAACACCTTTCCTACAACTAATCCTTTAATGGCAGCCAACATATTTTTCTCCCTTTACAATTGACACGTTTTTTAAATAGGTAGATAAATACATTGTCATGAACTTTAAATGGCTCTCATTTGTCAGGTGGATACATACGGCACTCAACAACCAATAGCCCTCTTGAAGCTACTGTTCGAGAGGAAAGGCTTCTATGACCGAGGCAAGGATCTGAACTGGAAGACCTTGAAAGATATTGGTTTCCTCGCCGCTATGGGCAAAGCTGGGGGTGGAAGAAATGACGTAAGTTATTAAATTTTCTGTTCGGCGACATATTTGTTTAAGTATCTTGTGTAATAAATAACTTGACAACGTCTAGCAGCAAAATTTGACGTGCCAAAGAAAACCTCTTATTTGAGTTTGCGTGATTTGTCATAATGTGCATGACAGAGTCTATTGAAAGAAGCGTCTTTCAATAGACTCTGTCATGCACATTATGACAAATCACGCAATGTATGTATGGTGTATATGGGTAGCGACCCATATACACGCGTTAGGGACCTCTCCGATAATTTAAAAAAGTGTCATTTGACGGTGGTTTTCAATTCTAGTTCGCATGTTCTTTTGATAATTGCGACTAGCAAAAAAAAGCAAAAATCTTATACCTATGAGTAAAACTAATAATACAACATTGTGAAAACATGCTATGGATATTTGTTTTATTTTAAATTTTTTAACTTTAATTTAGTATTAAGATATTTAATACGCGTTTAAAAAAGATACAATAGGCATAATAATATCGCCACCAGTTGTATTGTTTCTACTCGTGAGTCGAAATCAATCGTGAGAAAAACTTAATAATTAAGAAGTAACTTTGTGGGAGTGATACAAGTAGTGCTCGCCACCAAAGACGTCTCGCGGAATTTAAGGGAACTAAATATGGACAGCTCGGCCATTCTGCAAAATAAATATTATGTCCGTTTTATTAATTGAATCTTCCGGGCTACTTGGCCGAGGTCTTCTGGAATCTCTTCTCTTTCTTCCAAACGTTTCGTCAACAACTGCGGTTGACATCTTCAGTGGCGACTGCGTTCATTTTCGGAGAGATGTTATCTCTTCGGCTTCTCGAGCGCAATTCAGCGTTGCAAAAACGTTTGGAAGAAAGAGAAGAGATTCCAGAAGACCTCGGCCAAGTAGCCCGGAAGATTCAATTAATATGGACACCGGCCGAGAAAGCCTACACTCCACTATATTATGTCCGTTTATAATTTATTTCCTAATTTAGACTTATCGGTAAATACAAACACCTACATAATTTGATAGGGTAAATTGAAACCAATAAGCTGAAAACATTATGTCGGCCGATCACAGCGCCGCAGCGCCTATAGAAGCTCTTTTGTGGTAATTAGTCAAATACAGGACTTAATGCCATATGCCTAATGCCTCGAACACTGCTCATTATAGTAAAATTATATTGTGACAGAAATATAAATTATACAATAAGTATCAGACGACATACCAGATATAAAATTATCACTATTTAAAAAGAAACTACCTATTTGAAATGCTTGTTACTGCATCTTATTATAATATCAATGAATTTCTAGAATAGTATAAATTTTTCAAATTGTGTTGTTAAATTTAAAGTGTAATAGTATTTTTCAATTTTGCTAATTATTTTAGCTATCTATACATATAATGAAACTGTAGAACCAGCGTATCTGTACATTGAATATATTTACCAAAAACTATTTGAGGGCGATGAAGAATACAAAAAGACGATTTTGAAAATTTTTATCTGTCTGTTTGTCTGTTCGAACACGCTAATCTCCAAAACTACTAAACGAATTTTCATGGGGTTTCCACATGTTAATTAAGCTTAGCTTGGCGCTTCGAATAGGCTATGTTTCATCGAAATCGGCTGACGGGAAGAAAATATATCCTAATTTAGAGTTTAAAAACTAAAATGCCACGCGTACGAAGTCGCGGGCACAGCTGTCTTTATGACTATAATATCGTACGCCTGCATGGCAACTTATAGTGATGTACCTATGCTTTCTCAATACCTATTCAAACTTATAATTGTGCAATAAATCATTTGACTTTGAATATATTTCCAGGTGGATCCACGTTTCATCTCAATGTTCTCAGTGTATAACCTGCAGTTTCCCTCGGAGAACACATTGCGTCACATTTACATGTCGATCCTGAGGGGACACTTCTCCATTTTCCCTGACGAAGTGCAGGGAATCGTGGATAAGATCGTTCAGATGACGCTGGATTTATATAAGGTAAATAGATTGAAATGATAAGTTTGGAAGAGAATGATGAAAACATTTACCCAGCAGTGACACATAATATCGGCTATGATAACACTATATTTTATATTGTAAATCGGGTCTGGCCAAGTGAACTTAAAGATTTTTGTTTACTATCATATTTATTTCTACTCGACGTTTCGGCACGGGTTAAACCAGCCGTGGTCACACGGTCGCATTGTCACACGGTTGATTGATGAGGCGGGTAGGCCAGGATGGCAGCTACAAGCAGTTTTATCAACTACCCACATACGGATAGGCTGCGACACACTACACTTGCAATGACCGCGGATTTCTTTTTAATAATTTTTATAATAAATATTTAAAGGTTAAATGAGGGCCACACATAATTGTTTAGTCATTTTTTGTGTTTAAACAAATATTTGTTCCACAGGGACTACTCCGAGACTTACTGTACTAAAGACACTACAACTGAGTTAAAGGAAGAAAACTTAATTTTCATGGGAAATGAGGCTGTTCATGTGAAAAACATAAAGCATTTTTATTTTACCTATTTTTATGTACAAATAATCGTGACGTTGTTTATCTTTGTGAGAAGCATCACTACCAATAAAGATCTTTATAATGTTTCTGAACAGATAATAATAGTGGAGCTGCCACCAACACCTGCTAAGTTCCACTACATATTCAACCTGCGCGACTTGTCGCGGGTAGCTGCAGGGTTGTGCCTAACACACCCCAACTTCTTCAACGAGAAGTGCACCATAGTGAGGTGCTGGAGGAACGAGTTCACCAGGGTCGTGTGCGACCGACTCATCAACCAGCAGGTAAGAATAATACTGTAACATTACCATATCATACCATCAACCTATGTCTCTCCACTGTTGGATACAGGCCTCTCCCAAGGCCACCACACGATCCTCGGCTTTTCTCATCCAACCACCGTCCGCGAACTTCTTCATTTCGTCGGTCACGTAGCCGGAGGGCGTTCCACGGTGCGCTGCCCGGTATGTGGCTTCCACTCGAAGACTCGTCTACCCCATCGGTTATCGCTCCTGCTCCAAATTTTTTTTTATGGACGAAGGTGGCAGACTAGCATACAGTCCACCTGATGGTAAGTGGATACTGTAGCCCATAGACATCCGTGATTCATGCCAACATTAGTCCAAAATGACAAACGTTGGCACGCCCCCGGATGCGCTGCCTACCTTTGGATATAGGAATGAATTTGGAGAAAGGGTTGGGGAAATGGGGAGGGATAGGATGGGAATGGGCTCTGACACATCTCACTCACTACCGAAACACGTACGTACATTAGGGAAATAAGATAAAGTGGGAAATACAGTACATCTCAAGGTAGTCTTCTCTGAGAGAGGGGTAACGTGGCCAGTCGAGTGCGCCCAGCGGCTGTTGGATTGCAGCGTGCACTCTCCCCCTACAATGACCCCTTATATGACCGGCCCATTGCCACTTCAACATGCCGATTCTACGAGCTATGTCAGTGACTATTTTTTTTGGCGAACCTCTTCATTTGGAATCTTATCCCGCAAAAAAAACCCAGAACATAGCTCTTTCAGTAGCTCGCTGATTGACTTTGAACTTATGGATCAAGCCCACCGTCAGAGGCCACGTAACAATACTCTCACCAAACATTTAAATTCCTCGGAACTCTTACTGGCCATCACAAAATTTTCTTGTTATCTTTTGCCGTTCACCCCTGAAACTCAATCTCATCATTCGATGATTTGCTGTGACAAAGTAACTATTTATGATAACAATAACCGTAATCAGTTCTTTCAATGTATACTGCAGGACAAGGGTGTCTTCACGTACATCGTTTTGTGCACGAGGGGTGTATGGCTTTAATACGTCGCGCTATGTACGCAGGATGAGTTGCCGAGTACACTCCTGTAGCTTTCATATGTAATCTCTTTCATTCATGGTATATCGATCTGGAAACTTCTGGATAATTTCGATATTTTAGCATGAAAGTGAAAGAATTTTCGAAATCGGTCCAGCAGTTTTTGAGTTTTTCCCTTAGAATAGAAATAAACAAAAAACAAACAGTTTCTCTTTATAATATAGTACCTATTGACTAAACATTATAGGATAACGATCTTATGCGCGGGCACATACAAGAGCATATCGTGAAATACTTCCCGGAAGAAGAGCCGGTACTACTTGAAGAGATCGTCGTCCCGGAAGAGGAAGTGGTAGCTGCCGAAGAAGACGAGTTGGACGGTAAGATAATATTCGTAGGATATTTCACTCTTTAGAAAAGTAGCGAAATATTTAAGGTACACACTACTATATTATACTATACCGTACACACATTTGGCCAAATAAATAATTTGAATTGGATAAATATGGTTTATACCTGTATTTGATAATTTGAAATAGAAGTAGTATTAAATCAATATTTACACCACAGCGCGCTAATAACGTTCTGTTAACTATGGCAGAGTGGAAACAATCCATAGAGCTCAGTGTACCCAAAAGATGTCATTTAATATAACACATATAATAGGATTCCTTCAAAAACTATGCTATTGATTTGTCAAATTCAAATGTGCAAGAATACGTGCAATAATATAAGATCTTAATATAAAATTGTGGCAGTCGACGTATTCGATGCGTTGAGTATTATGTTTTATGTCCAACTAGTATAGTCATTTATAGTTCGTACTACATCACAAAAAAATGATGTAAACCCATTTCTTATATAAAAAAAGATTTTTTATGACAAAATATCTTATCCGTTTTATATCACAAAAAGGTATACTATTAGTCTGTATTAGGTAAGTCGGGCTTTTGTGTTTCTATAGAAGTTACAAGTATTTCATACTTGCTAATACCGATAAATTAAGTCTCTATTGCAGCTTTTCTTCGACAATTGAAAACGTCAAATTGTACCTTTTGCCTGTACGGACGATAATTATAGTAAACAAGTAATCTATTCTTCATTGAGGAAACATTGTCTTATTAATAAGCCATTCAATTAACAAAAGATATTTAAATAGTCCTATAGTTTTATTTAAACCTAGTTTCAGTTAAAACACTTTCAGTTAAGATGAACTTGACAGTTTTTCAAACAAAATTATTTTAAAAAGTGTGTGGTGACTAAATATCATATGAGATTATTTTTTTATTTTGTGAATATACACGTATGAATGGTTTTCTGTATAGAGTTCGGTGACCCGATATCGAAGCCGACCGAGCCTACTGTCAAAGCGGAGGATGTACTAGAGGAGGTCGAGGAGGAAGTAGAAGTTGAGAAACCACTCACGGTCAGACATTTTTTCTTTACATTACACAGTGATGTGTTAAATTTAATAATGCAAAATTTTGTTTAAAACACTCAATTGTAAAATCCTACTGCATCCGTCATATTCTCCAGATATAGTGCCATCAGATTACGATGTACTCCGGAAAAAACCACAATGACTTATGCACCAACCCAATATATCATGGTGGTGTAAAATTCGTTCCTTCCTGTTCACAGTTGGAAGAGTACGTGCTTCGAGATCCGATGTTATTTGGAGATTATCGAAACGCACTGGATGAGGAAGAAATACGATATTATGAGGACCTGCTCGATTATGAGGCGGTTTACTTCCTCTTTCAAGAGGTATACTCCATATGTATTTACATTGAGTATTACGCATATACTTACACAAAACTAACGTTATGAGATTAGATATAAACCAAACAAACATATCGAGATGAAATCTACCCTGGATTATACTCTGGCCAATAAGCTACTCAGCAGTAAAACCGCATCGAAATCGGCCCAGTAGTTTTGAATTTTGCGTGAACTGACAGACACAATAATTCCAAAAATTGTTTATTTGGCCTCTATATCATTAGTTACGTACACAGCATTTACTTTTTTAAAAATAGTTCATGAAAAGATTCGGCTTCATTTACGATTTTATTACAGGTATAGATTTATTATTATAATGTTAGCGTTTAATTGTTAACTTGTTTAAATTCGTAATGAATGATTTTATTAAATAAAAACAAACGTAAATAAATTGTCAAAAAGCATTTATTTTGATGCTTATCTACGGACCACCGCCCGCACGCAACATTGATACGTATACAGATATGTTTCCACTACAAACAAGGACGGTGCTTGCTCGTGGATTGCAACAACTATACGTTATGACTAATTATAAATATAATCCTATTGAAACTCGACAAATTTAAATTATGTATTTATAATACAATTAAAGAGTTTCAATTTTAAGAAGATTTAAAAAAATAACATTAAAAAATTCTTCCGGGCCCATTCCACCAAGTGAAATAATGGTATAAAAAAGGTTTCTTATCGCATTATACTTTCTGTTCCATACCCTATCCCATCCCCTCGTATCTTAATGGGTAGATAGTAAATGGAATCGCCTTGTTCCATTATACTCTTTACTTTCGTCGAACCCTATCCTCCCCTCAAAGACGAATGCTAAGAGTAATAGGATGAGGAAAATTACTCCACCTGTTATACTTCATATTCTTATTTCCTTCTCAACTCTGGTTAACTTCTAAATCTTCAAAGGTAGGCAGTGTATCCGGAGACATGGTAATATTTCTCATTCTTGACATGTCGGCTTGCATCACTAATATTATCTATGGGCAGCAATATATTCTTACCACAAGGTCAACTGTCCTTTCGTCTGAATCTGTCTTATCATAATAAAATCTTTTCATACACTACTGGAAAAGAATAACTTCCATGACAAG
Source organism: Sesia apiformis (assembly GCA_914767545.1). Classification (NCBI taxonomy): domain Eukaryota; kingdom Metazoa; phylum Arthropoda; class Insecta; order Lepidoptera; family Sesiidae; genus Sesia; species Sesia apiformis. The sequence goes on from OU611964.1 coordinate 5,497,600, forward strand.
ATCTTAAAAATATTCCATGTGAGATCCTGGACGAATACACGGAACGCGTGGGCAAGATGTCGGTAGTGCTGTTCGAGGACTGCCTGGAGCACCTGACGCGCGCGCACCGCATCCTGCGCATGGACCGCGGCAACGCCATGATCATCGGCGTTGGCGGCTCCGGCAAGAAGTCCATTTGCAAGCTTGCTGCGTTCGCCGCAGGTATGTGTGTGACATATACAAGTTCGTGAAATGTTCCGTTATAGGTCCTGGATGAGTACACCATATGCAGGCTCGCGTATGCAGATGCGACACGACACAATCTTTGCCTATTTTCATTTTGTCTCTGAAAGGAAACTATTGAATTTTTTTTAATCACCGAAGTGCGCATTTTAGTGAAATAATATATATAAGTAATGCAAAGTGAATTTAACGAAATCTTTGGTTGGCACTGCATAAACAACCGTTCTCAACGGTCATTTACACGACCGAGAGTTAAAATAAGGGTACTGATTTTACAGTTTATAGATGCAAAAAATATTTTGAAATACATTCGATTAAGTATTGTACAATTATAGTGACACAATGTGAAGGTCAAAATATAAGTTCACTATAGGTAGTCAAAATTTACATCATAATTCTCATATAATTGAGGTGAAACATCGATGTAATAATAATAAATTAATAAACATATGGTCGTTTGTAACGGTTTTGATTACATTTTAGTCACATTTCTACCTGTTAGTCACTTAATGAAATCATTAAGTTGAAACCGAAATCGTTTCAAATTATAAACTGTTAAATAAATAAGGCTTTCTTAAAAAATAGATAGGTTCACATAAGACATAATTTTGATTTTAAAAAATAAGTTAATTAATCATTTAAACCATCCATATTGATTGTCAACCGTTATCTTAAACCACCTGGTTGACATGTTGACAACCGGCTTTACATCAATCTATAGTCAAGACCGACAAACGTTGGCACATCCCAAAATGCACTGCCTACCTTTCGAGATTTAGAAATGAATTTGGAGAAAGGGTTGAGAAAAGTGTTGAGAGTTAGAATAGGACGGGATGGAAATAAGCTCTCATGCACTGCCGAAATATGTGGGTAACTCGGCCAGACGAATGCGTCCAGTGGCTATGGGACTGCAGCGTGCACCCTCATTACTGTTATATATTTTCCTAATCCACTCCTAAATCCCTAAAGATGGGTAACGGCATGCTCACGCTTGTTATTCATAACTGATGTTGGTTTCCGCCCACTAGGGTTCCCTGACGTAGATCGCCATAACATGAAATGGATTTTTTCTCCACAGGAGGCCCGGGTATGAGAAATCACAGGAGAATTCTATACGACATTCAATTGGATTTATTTTCTACAGAGATTCACTAAATTTAGCCGTATTATCTTCGCGTAATATTGTATTAATATACTATATTACGAAGATATAATAAATAGATTACTTTAATAAGGCTTTCTTAACTAAATAAAAATCTCTTCAGTAGCCTTCCTTAAACTAAGGAGCTTTTTTCCCTTTTTAATAAACCTTACTACACCAATTATCACATATCTTACTTTTTACATTAATTCACATGTTTAATGGCCTTGCCGGAAGGACGGAAGCTGATATTGTCATGTGGACTGTTCCTTATATGCAATCTCGTCTTGTTAGCAAGCTGCTTTTTATATAAAAAAACAGTAAAAGTGCGATGAGGGTGAGTGTCGCTGTGTGTTGTGTGCAGAAAGCGGCGTTTCAATACGTTCAGAAAAGACGCGCCCGCTCTCGCTCTGCCGTGTGTTTAAGGCATTTATTTGTCTTGTATTTACTTTTTTTTATTACATTTGCCCTTGCCTTGCATTCGCAAGACAAAAATAAGGCTTTTGTCGCCCATTGCTTTTTTTCAGTGACAGCTCTTTAATCTACTCTTGTCTTTCATTTGTTCATTTAATCAGGTTGTGAGATGTTCGAGATCACGATAACGCGCAACTACAACGAGAACACGTTTAAGGACGACATGAAGCGCATGTACAATCAGTTGGGGGTCGATGGCGGCGGCAAGAAGACAGTGTTCCTATTCACTGCCGCTCAGGTGACGGGCACCATTACATTCTACACCTTATTACTAGTTCATTAAAGTATACATGAATATAAGTTGATGGTACTACCAGCGAGTTAAGATACAGTTACAATATTTAATTGTTGAGTCCACTATCTTTTATTATTCATTTTCCAGTAATTAAACAAACATCTATAACATCATATATAATTCAATGACATCACGTCGCATGTATTAAACATGACAATATGATAAACACCGCAAAATTAAGAATAAAGCATCAATATCCGTGTTGAGTCACTGCTCAACAATTAGTTCTTGCGACCGTATTAGCTTACCAATTAGCTTATTGCGTTGTCACGCATAATGTTCAAGATACTTCAAACTGTGAAAAAATTCAAAAACATGCAAAATGTTCAACACGCACAATATTCAATACGCAAAATGTTAAACACGCAAAGTTTTCAACACGCAAAATGTTTAACACGCATAATTTTCAACGCTTAATGTTTAATACGCGTAGGTAGTATTTTGCGTATTGAAAAATATACATAATTGAACAATATGCGTATTGAGCATTTTGCTTATTGAACATTATGCGTGGCTACGGTTTATTGCAACGATAACATCACTTTGTGGTCACGTGAAACATTCCATACCTTTTTCATTAACATACTCGTACATGCAAAACTCAGAAAGTTATGTGAAAAAGAAAAAAAAATGTTATTTGGGTTCCATTTTTTTTATTACAGTTTTTCAAAGTACTCTCCACTTGCATCTATACAAAATTTCATGCGTCTGAACCAATTTTGAATGTATTTTCTACTGTTCCTCAGGTACCTCTTTCATGGCCTTTTAGAAAGTAGCGGCGGCGGCGAAAATTGCTTCCCTTTTAGTTGAGACATATTTTGGGAAATACAAAAGTTAAGTCGGGACTGTACTCGTAAGGAGGATAGCCTTTTTAGGCTTAATCTTAATAATCTTAAACAAAAAGTCTTGTCCAAAAAGTCCTTTTTTTTAAGCGCTGAGTGAGCGGGCGCGTTGTTGTGGTGTAGCAGCAGTCTGTGGAGACCTGGTTTAGAGCGTGTCTTGCTCTTTTCACTTTGGGAGGCATTGGCTCACTGTGAAATAGCCAAGATTCGTCACTCATGACAATATCATAAACGCGCCGATACGATCCTGCTTCAAATTTTGTTATCATGTCACGGCACCATTCGACACGAACTTGTTTTTGAGCCTCGGTGACGTTATGCGGCACCCAGCACGTTACTATCCTCCTGAACCGCTTATAGCCGTTATAGGGCTACCGCTTTTTTCTTCGTCAGCCAAACCTAGTCGATCACGCTTATATTCATTGTACCAACGATACATAGTCAAATTTGTACGGAGATGACACTTTAATGACAGTTGTACATGTCATATCCCTGACGCAAATAAAAAATCAGACTTTAGTTCGAAGGTCAGAAGACAAATTTGTAATATAAATAATCGTGTATGTTTATTATCACTTATTATTGTTATTTTCTTTATTTATTTTAACTTCATTGCATAAGTATTTGTCATTTGCAAAAGGCGGACTTACGGCATTCTTCAGCAGTCAACTACCAGATCAAACAGGAAATAGAACACGACATATATTTTAGATATACAAAGTATTTTAAACTAAATCAATTTAGCTTTAGTTCAATTCAATTACAACTGAACAGAGAATATTGGTTAATATGCTACTAATAGTGATTCCGAAGCAATATTTTGTTTCATTATACTTACTATATGTTTGCAGATAGTGGAGGAGGGTTTTCTGGAGCTAATCAACAACATCCTGATGATCGGCATGATCCCGGCCCTGTTCGGCGACGACGAGAAGGACGCTATCATCAACGCGTGCCGCAACGAGAGCAACGAGGCCGGATATGGCATCGGCAAGTACGTTATACTACTCTTTCTCATTCTCCTACCTATTTATTTTATTACAACCAATGCAATGCAACTAGCCCTTTAATTCACTACTGGACATGGACCTCCTCGTGCACATTGTCTTGTACTCTTGTGCATGGGGGATGTGTGGTCCTAATCGCCACGCTGGCCAATTGAGTTGGCGAGTCCAGTCTTGAGGTGGTGTAATTAGAATCTTGAGGTGGTGGTGTAGGTGGTGGCTCACCGCTTGTGTTAGCCGCGTTATTTTTCCTCAGTCGCCTTTTACGACACCCACGGGAAGAGATGGAATTGGTACCATTGGGTTATTCGCATAAGGACAGATTCTCAAAAAGACACATAATTTAATGCAAGTTAATTTACTTTAACAGTCACTATGAACTTCTTTTGACTCAGTTTACGTTTGGGACATTGTTTAGCTGTGTCTCCTGGGTTCAACCATTGTGACGAACGTTTTCGATTATCATACAGAATCCATTTCTCATCACACGTGACAATACGATTCAGAATCCCTTTATTTTTGACGCCGTTCAGCAAAGTAAGGCAAACTTCGGCGCTTGTTTGTAGCTGACTTTCATTAAGCTCATGTGGTACCCACTTTCCGAACTTCTTCACTTTCCCGATTTGACGCAAATGAATCAATATCGATTTGTCACTTACGCCAAAGGCTGCTGCTAACTCAGACGTGGTTTGAGGTGAATCAACTTCTAATATTGCTTTCAATTCGTCATTATCGACACAGTGGTCACCATGTCGCCATGACACAATCCATGGTCGCAAACACAACGATATCTAAGCATCGAAGTCGTTTGACGGGAAAACAAATGAAAAACAATGATTTTGAAAAAAGAATGTCATAGCTTTAAATTGAAATTAATTTGAATTTGGAATTCCAAGCCAAACGTTAGATAACTAAGTTCAAAGTGGCCACTATGAACTAATGGAAAGAGCTAACTACCTTGGCGCGCCCAGTCGTCTGTGGGATTGTAATATGCACCCTCCCAATGCACCTTTCCCCTCCCTTGAACTACCTATTAAAATATTAAATGTAAATGTCAATGTAATATCAACTACCAATATTAAATGTAAAACTTCACAGAGACGCAGTATGGCACTTCTTCTGCAACAAATGCGCTGACAACCTGCACGTTGTACTATCAATGTCACCCAGCGGCGACATACTGCGAAATAGGTAAATTAATGCTTGATATTTTTACCAGTCTGTCATAAACCGTTTTCACAAATAGCGTAACAGTTTACTGGGAAGGGGTGGAGAAGATTTTTATTCAATGCCTATATCTCAAGAACTATTTAAGTTAGAGACACGAAATTTGGTATATAGAGTTGTTATTTAAAGTAATTAAAGACGTGTGTAAGCGTTTTTTGATATTTGGCTTAGAAGGGGCAAAAAGCTAATAAGTTCTAAAAACATTTGATACTGAACAACCAATTTTTAGCTTTTGCGTTATTTCAGTAATACATACATTGTACAATGCGTATTGTGTGCCAGGTGCCGCAGTTTCCCGGGGCTGGTGAACAACACTACGATCGACTGGCAGTTCCCGTGGCCCAAGCAAGCCTTGCTCGCGGTCGCTAACGTTTTCCTCGCTGACGTGCGTACATTCACTTTTAATCCAAAGTTCGGTTTTGTTTGCTAAACTAGCGACTTCTGTGAGTGGTTACTCAATTGCATTAATTTTATTTTATTTAACCTGGAAAAACAGCATAAACACAGAATAATAATTACACTGTAAACAATCTCCAAACACATGCCTATTAAAATTTTCTACATAGGATAAACGATTTTTCATATATTATACTAAACTTTGTACTAGTTCCATGTTAAATGTGTATACACATATTTTCCTCTCATAATTAACCCACCTTAAATGAATGTATAAAAATAAATAGTGTCTAAGCCTTTTAAGCTACAAAAGCTACAAGGACATGTGTTTTACGTCCTAAAAATTCGGTAATCTTCAATTAAGTTATTTTACAGGTGCAAAAAATCCCAGACGAGTTTCGTTTAATAATAGTAGAGCACGTGGTCCACGTGCACATGTCTGTGGCGCGATACTCGGCCGAGTTTTTGCAGCGTTTGCGTCGCAACAACTACGTGACTCCCAAGCACTATATGGACTACCTCAGCAACTATTTGCAGCTGTTGAATGAGAAGGATGCTTATATTGTCGCTCAGGTGAGTTCAAATGACTCTTGTATATGGCGCATGTTACTTGCATTGCACCGGCCTTCAGCCAACACTTTTACCAGGTATCGGCACGTGCCTGAGCAATTCTCACCGACTCGTGATCTCACGGTACTCTCCCAAAACAACTCCCTAAGCCGAGGTCCGTTCCTTCCACCGGTCTACCGGCGGAGGATCCTTTAGGCGCGTTGCTGCACACACTTTTTGTTCCTGGTTGAGCGCCTTCTGCGCTCGCCCTAAACAGTACATGTCCAGTGACTCTTGAATGGCCATTACGGCCACAATAACTTAGCCATTCCGAAACAAAAATGCTTCGTTTGTCTGGCTGAATGAGCTGGGACGTCGTACTTTGATTTTTTTCCAAAATAGAAGGCAAGCAGCTGTTCACATACCAACCCACAGTTACTATTCTTTCAATTTCTAAAGTTACAGTAACAAAGTGGCCCGATCCGCCAAAGAAGGAGGCGATCATCTTTTCAGCACTTCGTCCTTTATTCACTTTCGTCGGCAACTCTTCGAAAGAAAAGATCCACTGCGCAGATTAGTTTAGGCAGATTACCCCTTAGTTTTAGGCTTATAGCAGTAGGTCCAACTTTCATCATCTGTTATTATATAAAAAACAGCATTTGAATGACCACTGTAAATTTTTTCAAGCATTTGGAGACACTATTCCGCGCAGCAGTGTTTTTGAGCTTCGCTCGAATTGTGAGGAATCCATTTAACACAAAGCTTCCTTACCCGTAGGTGGTCGGATAAAATACTTTGAAATGCTGTTATGTCGTTCGTTTGTCTGCTTCAATCGTGAACCGCACAGTTTTGATGTTTTCCTCCGTCACGCTCATCACAGGACGCCCTTCTCTAGCATCGTTACTGAGGTGGTTACGACCACGTTTAAATGTTTAAATTCACTGAACCAGTGATAAACAGTGGCACTGCTGGGGCTTCAGAAGTAAATGCTAACTTAGGTCTTTCCTAAGTCTGTTTCTGGTTTAGACCGCAACGAAAGTCATAAAAAATCATTGAACGAAAATGTTCCTTTGTAACTTCATTAACACTTAATTTTCAAATTTCCGTCAAAAATAAAAAATAAATTGAAAATTTGAAAAATTTAATAGCGGTTGACAAGCAAAGGGTTCCATTTTCAAAATTTGTTTTTTTTTTTCTATTGTATTATTATACAGTAGCTAGAACTTTTAGTTTGACCTATCGTATAACGTTGCAACGTTATAGGTCAAACATATATGATTATGATTTAAAGTAATGCTTTAAAGAGAATATTCTCCTGTTTCCAATTACTTTAATTGACCCCGTGTCATTTTTGCCACAGTGCGAACGTTTAATAGGTGGTTTGGCGAAAATTGAAGAAGCCAACGTACAACTGCAAGACTTAAATGCCAAACTCGCCGTACAGAAGGTGATTGTCGCCGAACAGACCAAGGAGTGCGAGGTTCTGCTCAAAGAAATCTCTAAAGGTAAATCCTGATCAATCCTTCACGTGGTGGATAAAGGGCCGAAACACTGGGAGGCCCTATACCTTGCAGTGAGACGGTATAGGATGATTGTCATAAGCAGTAGCGTGAGACAAGAAGATCAGATTGTATAATCTAACTACTTTTTATCTTTTTTATGGAAAGAGAATGTCAGATTAGCAGACGATCCATTCAACGGTATGCGAATACTGACGTCATTGATATCCACGATATATGCCAACATCGATTAATTATGACAAACTTTATGACATGTCCTCAGATGCCCCGCTTATCTTTAGAGATTTATTAAGAGATTTTGGAGAATGAAGGAATAGGGTAAAGTTAACTGGCAGATAATGCTTTAAAGCACTAAGTCTGCATTTTGTCACTATGTGTAGTAAATAATAAAATAAATGAACATAGGGTATAATGGAACGAGGAGTTTTTCCTAGACGAGATGGGATGAGATGTAATTGGATGGGAGAGATATGAAGACTGGGGAGTAAAATGAGAGTATCTGGAAATTTAGAAGGGTAAAGGTAATAGAGTAATAAAGATATTGTAAAGGGAGATTGTATTTTTTGTTTATTTTTACACACAAAAAAACTATTGAAACTATTTAAAAGAAATAACTTTTCATAAGCTAAACTAATTTAGACGGACAGAGGCTATGTTTGGGTTCCATAGAAAATCGTCATGCCACCTGAGCGAGGTCAGAGCGGATCACTAGTGGCAGTTACATTTATATAGATATAGGTAGACAGAGATAAAGGGATGACAGATAAAACCGTAGTCTTTCCCTTGTAACTTCACAGCCACGGAGGCGGCAACAGCCAAGCAGCAAGTGGCAGCTATAAAGAGCCAGGAGATCACGGAACAGAGCGTAGTGATCGTTGCAGAAAAGGGGGAGGCGGAAGAGGCGCTTTCCGCTGCATTGCCGGCTTTGGAAGCGGCCAGACTGGCCCTGGCAGACTTGGATAAGAACGACATCACTGAGATTAGATCTTTTGCCACACCACCTGAAGCTGTGCAGGTACGTTTAGTGGGTATAAATGTTACCGATACAATATTGCTTAATAAAATATAGCGGTACTTTTGTATACAATAAACAAGTACTCTTCTATAGACAGAAGACATTTGTACTCTTTATTCCTTGTCCATGTGTTATAATGGATCATTTACCTGTTATATAACATGTTAATATTGTATAACATGCCTTCACATGTTCCATAACAGGTTGTGTGTGAATGCGTGGTAATCATTCGAGGCATCAAAGACGTGAGCTGGAAAGGCGCTAAAGGAATGATGGCCGATCCGAACTTCCTGCGAAACCTGCAGGAAATGAACTGCGACCTTATAACACAGAACCAGGTGAAGGCTGTCAAGACGCATATGAAGAAGAGTAAGAAGTTGGACACTATGCAACAGATTAGTAAAGCCGGGTATGTACCTGTAAATCACCTTTGGCTAGCGTTTTACATAGATACTCGTAAATTATACTTTAATTGTACACCACAAACATTCAGAGAAATACGAAATACAGGTAATACAATCGGTAATACAGAAGTACAACCGGCGGCCTTATCGCTAAAGCGATCTATTCCGGCCAACCTTTGGGTGGTAAGGAGAATGGCTCGTTTACACAAGGAGAGTTTCTCGAATGGTTAGGGCGGAAATATTGTATACGATTCTCGTATGCGACCAAATACATACAATTCTCGCCTAAAGCTGTTCACATGATGATAAAAACTCGTTGATAGCAGTGATCAGATGATAACAGTTGTTTATACTAGCATTTGACCTATGTTCGATAAACTCTCCTTGTGTAAATGACCCATAAGTCTGTGGACGAAATAGGGGTTGATGATGCAATAAAAAATAATGTCTTTATATACTTATACATTCTTGGATACCTACACGCATATAAAGATATGTACGTTTTTATTAGTTGATAAACATTACCGACAATATAACATTTGAGATTTTCGCGTTTCCACACATTATTATTTATTTAAAAGGGTCGCAACGCGAATATTTACTTTATTTATTTTACTCGACGTTTCGGTTGAGTTGCACGTTCGAGCTGACTGCTCGTGGCCATGGTTGGTGCAACCCAACCGAAACAATCACGTTGAGACTCGTTTAAATAGATAAATATTACCGACAATATTTTGTTTCATTTTGTTACATTTAATTTATCCAATATTTATGTTTACTAATTTACCCAGGTTATTACTGATTGCCATAGTCACAGACTGAGTCGTACTCACAACACTGCTCAATGTCGTCGACTGATATCGATTCTCCCTATTTACGTGGTTTCCCAACAACAAAAAAATATGTCATGACATGAGACATCGCTACGAATAACGAATTTACGATCGGTCTGGGTGATTAGTCCATTTTCCTTTTTTTATGAACCGTCTTCCTATCTGTCATTAATAAAAAAAGAAAAAAGTCTGAAATTTACAGCTTATTTGCAGTTTTCACCATCGTATACGTTACCTGCGTTATTTTATTTTCTTAATAATTTAAACATTATCTTTTGTTATCTTCAGCTACGGTCTACTAAAATTCGTTATCGCTGTGCTCGGCTACTGCGCCGTATACAGAGAGGTCAAACCTAAGAAAGACAAAGTGGAAGCTCTCGAAAAGGAATACACCGAGGCTTGCAACTACTTAGCTTCCCTGAACCGCGAAATCGACCGATTACAGCGCACTTTGGACGGCTTGAACAATAAATATGATACCGCCATGTTACGAAGACAGGAATTGCAGGAAGAAACCGATATTATGCTCAGGAGATTAATCGCCGCCGATAAGCTTATGTCTGGCTTATCAAGCGAACAGAAACGCTGGACTGTAGACTTAGCAGCGTTGTATGTGGAACAGTCTAGATTAATCGGGAACTGTCTATTAGCGGCATCTTTTTTGAGCTACACGGGACCGTTTTCGTTCTCATTCCGGGAGACTATGATATATGAAGATTGGCTCGGAGATCTGTTGGAGAGGGGCATTCCGTTGACTCAGCCTTTTACGATTCAAAAGAATTTGACGAATGATGTGGAGATTAGCGGGTGAATATTTTCTATTTTAATACGCCACTTATTCGTGTTAACATCGGGAACTTTGCTTTTATAACGAGCTAATAATGTTTTAAGACCAAAAAATAAGGTATATATCTTTGGTACTTATAAACTGAATTGATATGTGGTTGTCGGGGTAGTTGCTTTGCATTAAGGGTGTAGATTGTTGGCCTGAGATCTCGATTTCGAGCGACCGCAGCGCCAAAGTTTAATGTAACATCCGACGGGGCGGATGAATGACCTAGAGAGCGCGATTTTCAAAATGTTTTGCAACAAACGTTCCACGTTGAGAAATTGTTATTGAACTTGAATATTTACAGCATAACAATAACGTTGAATTTTTGGAAACTAGCTGTTGATTCTTTTTAATAGATTAATAAGAGTAGTTGAGACACAATTTTTATGTTTTTCTATCATTTGACATCTGACATTTTTGTATTCTACTTACCTAAAATTCCAACTATTTATTTATTTGTAATTTCACTACCAAAATTTATTCTAATTCGTAAAATATTCATTCAATAAAATAATTGCAAATTCAGTAGGAAGTGTGTTTATCTCTACGCAAGGAAATGTGCCTATTGCGTAAACTCAAATACTTACTTTTTGTTTACGATCACCTCGTCGATATCTAAAAAAAATCCTAGGGTTTTAAAAAAAATGTCAATAAATGAAACACAAGTATAAAAATGATTTATTTACTACACAATAACAAATATGAGTCGCCATTACTCGCTATCTCAAAAGCGTGCTAGGGTTGTACAAAAATTAGTAAATAATTCATTTATTTACTAATTTTAACAGAAGTTTGTAAATTATTAATATACTAATTAAAAGTATGTAATTAAACAATAACGAAATATGAGTTCAAAATTCTAATGGTTTTTCATTCGATTACGGATCAAGTTCTGATTTCTGCTAATTTGATGATAAAATCAATGGCTATCACAAAACCTATCAGAATGAAAACGTTACCAGCTGCCCGATTCACGTAAGTAATAAAAACCGTAGCGCAGTGACGTCACTTCGTTTTTTGCAAATTTAGCCCTTTTAACCGACTTAAAAAAAGGAGAATTCTCAATTCGCTGTATTTTTGAACCAATTTTTATGATTCTTTACACCAGGTAACTCAGAAATTGTATAGTAATTGAGCTATTGGAAGATTTATGACAATCCAAGACTAGATAAGTAAGTGCGTTTAAAACAGAAAACCAAAAGGCGATTTCTAAGTTCCTAAGTTAAAACGACTTTTGGACTGGCGTGTTTACGTGAATCGACTGGCTGGGTAGTTAAGTTACCTGTATCTTTCAAAATCATTAGGCGTTCTTCTCTTTCATAACACGTAAAGCTCTTTCTTTCCTCTCTTTCATAGCCTCTATGATACTGGGCGCGTCACGAATGGGCATGCTTCGTGACTGCCGAGGATCAACTAATTCTGGAAGTAGGCAATCGTAATAAAACCTAACTAATTTCATCTCCATTTTCTCCTCCCAAAATTTGTCGTCCTTTTCTATAATATAAACTTTCATAGGTACAGTAGCACCAAACCAGATGCCAAGCATGCAAACGTTTCTTTTAGTAATATGTACCTGTCCCTGAATTTGGAAATACCAGTTATGATTTTTATTTATGACATAACCCTTGGAAGCCTTGTCCTTAACCCAAAAGGTATGTTTGGCCATTGCTTCATCAAGAGTCATGCCAGCTAAAGAATGTGGGCACTTAATTTCAATTAAACCGTTTGCATAAATGCCATCTGGTGTAGTACCAAGAAATTCATATTGATCGTCGACGAACAAACCGCAACCTTGTATACTAATATTCTCTTGAATTTCTAACTGTTTAATTGCGGTTTCTTCGTTTTCGATACCGTACCGTACAGCAGGCAAACTGGAGATATTACTACCATAAACGATTTTACGAACAAGAACAGCACAACTTGTGCTCTCTCGTTTTTTACAAACTTCCCCGAACGATGATGAGGTTAGTAATTTTCTCCTTGTACTCATCCACTCAGAACTACTTCTTTGCAAATGGGTCGACCTTTCAAGCTCCTCTCTTTCAGCACAAGACAACTTTAAATCGGCTAAAAAAGATGACTTGGCTTTCTCATATAATTCTGGACTCAGATCAGGTTTTTCGCAGTTTGGTCCATAGTGAGCGTCTTTCGATACAGCGCTGTGGCTCTTTTTCAATCTTAATTTAGGTTTAGCAATTAAACGGATTCTACGATTACAATTTTCCACTTTCGCGATCAAAGGATTAGGACTAGATTTAAATATTACTTCATGAGTTTTACTATGAATCGATCCTGTATTAAAAGACACAACAGCAGCTGCGCATCGGCCCGCATAAGAACCACGGGAAGAATAATTTACACGCTTACCCCCTACTAATTTGGCAATCACTGCGTTAAAACTTTCAACTATATTACTTGTACAATTATGAATTAAACTTCTAGAATGATATGACAGTCTTTTACTTAAAATGTGTACCGCGTCCATTAATCCGCATCCAACAATTGCTGGAAGCAACCCAACAGGTTCTATTCGACGAGTATCAGGTCTACAGAAATACTCCTTGCAATATTGGTGATTACCAAATACGTGTTGTGGACCATTTAGGATATCTTCACTAAGATTTTTTATTTTTTCTTCGAGTGACTGATTTTGATCGCCCCAATATTTAATAGCGCATTTTACACCCGTTCTTAAACGCAAATACCTTTCTTTTAGGAATTTCCGCAATTCGCAAGGATACTTAGTGTCTTTCGACAGTTTCTCCAAGCTATTGCAGTAGTTTCGTAAAAGATGATTTTTGCATTCAATTTTCTCTACTGTTAAATTACCGTACGGTCGCGAATCTAATATTTTTTTATAAGTACTGGAATCGCCGTCTGCTACAAATTTATTATAAATTACACCGTGATCAACAATGGAACGTTTAAACCCCTCAACTATTATGGTCGATTCCATACCGGTAGATGATCCCGAATAATTCTTGAAACAACGGTGTTCCGAGGGCTGACTGTCGTTCTTTGCGGCTCGTGCACAAACTACGCAGTATTTATTTTTAACTCCAAAAAACAATACTTTATTAGTTTTAATGCCAATTATCGCAGCTGCGCCGGACAAGGCGGAAAAATTCTTACCATAAGATCTCTTGCTCCAACAACCGTCAACAGCAACAGATATTAATGGTGTACCATTTTTATCAACACTACCTATAGACACTGCGTACTCCGCTTCTTCCTTGACAGCTTCTGCCATGGAATGTGCTGCTGTCTTTTCCCACCAATCGCAAACCGTATTATTAATTTCATTGTATAATGAAGGTGACATGATTGGTAGGGCTACTGCGGCAGTTAATGTTTTTAACTGATAGTAGCTCCCACCAGATGATATGATACCAGATACAATTTGATGATTCACTTCCATTCTATCTTCTTTCTTTTCAATCAAACACACAGTAAATTTCATACTACACATACTACATTTCATGATGAGTTTTGAGTCCAGACCAACTTTTACTTCACCTATTATACTGAGGTAACTTAACTTACAATCCATTGGACCGTGGTCCCCTATGGCCTGAAGAGCTTTAAAAAAAAAAGAAACGTCTACAACTCTACGCCCAACTTCCATTTCATCCACCTTTCCCTCTTGGTCGTTTTCAATAACTAGTTCCTGTAAAGAAAGATAATGGCTTGATTTTTTTTATAAAAAATAATTAAAAATTTAAAAAAATGCAAAAGAATTAATACAATATTAGGTTCCTGATGAATAGAAATTATAATTTCTTTACGCATTAGGTATTGTTTTTTTATGACGTCACCTATTTGAACGTAAATTTTCTTTTGAGAAAGTAATTGAGAAGTATTTCGGTACTAAGGTGTTTGTCTCTCGATGAAAATAATAAATATTGCAAGAAAAATCTATAGGTAGGTATTGAGATTTTGTCTTCGCCCATCACTAACTAAGTAGTTTGTTTATTTATGTAACAAGTCTACAAGAATTACGTATAACAACTTACCTCTATACAGCGCGTAGCATTGTTGCTCAGAGTCTCGGCCCCAAGGTTTTCTTTATTTTCAATACTGGAAATATTATTCATCAATATTATCCACTTTTTATTTATTTTGTACAACCCTAAGCCAGACGCTAGGCGCCTCGCGTCTGTTTGGCGGTATAGGTATGTCGACAAAGTTGCGCTGTCGCCTACCTACTTCCACAATTTGATATTTAGACAATACTAGCCGACCCGGCGAACTCCGTATCACCTTTTTTTTTTTTAAAAATCCTATTATTTTGATATTACATACAGATACTTCAATTTTATTTATCAGTATAGATATAGATAATACAAACCAATATTTACATGTTATTGTAGGTATATGTCTGAATCGGGCGATCTAAATCATATGACATATTGTATTAGCTTTGTAATGTACCCTGTTATATGTTTGTAATGTTATATGCGATAATAAATAAGTAGGGAGGAACTTACATTTTATTCCGAGATCTTTTGGCTTTCATATTTTTATAATGCGTACAAAACTTTCTTTTCCCTGGCATGCCACTCAAATTCAATCAGTCCTGCGAAAAAAATAGCCTATGTTACTCAGTGATAATGTAGCTTTCGAATGATAAAAGAATTATTAAAATCAGTCCAGTACTTTTTGAGTTTATTCGTTACATACAAAAATCCAAATCTTTCCTCTTTATAATACCTATTAGTGTAGATATTGTATTTTTTACGATTTATATCTAGTTCCATCATGGTTTTCTTTCAGACATTCATTATATCGATACTTTCTACTAATTGAAAAAAAATTAATTATAAAAATGTTATACTTACAGTTTTTTACAAAAAACACAAATTCACAATACGTAATTCTGCTGTCTGCAGCCGACAAGCGTGGTGTCGCGTTCACTTACAGAAAGGAACTGCCGCTGCAGACCACCGAGATTGCACGAATGAAACGAACGTTTTATCCCATACATTTGTGTATGAAAAATTTACCTTAAAATATATCTAGATTTTAGGGCTTTAAAAGAGGAAGTCTTTGTTTGTAAAGGTATAAAAAGAAGTATACAGCTATACTTATTGGTTTCTTCAGTGTTCAAAAAGTGTTTCTTTTTATCAATTTGTGTTGATTTATGGGGTTAAATCTGAAAAATACGAAGTCATGTTTTTGCATTTTTACTCAATTTTGTGCGTTTGTTGACGTTTATTATATAACAACTATTAGGTTTAAGAGTTTAATATAAGCATGAACATACTTATTGGTCTTTGATTGTAATATATACAAATTATCATTGATATCAATCATATGTAAATAGGTTAAATATGAAAAATCGTAACACTCTTTTCGGTGATTTTCACGATCTACACCCTTAATTTCGCTTTTAGTTTCGTAAACTTATTGTTTGATTAACGAAAAACGTTTGCCTGAAGATTTTGTTTCATCATCATCATCATTTCAGCCCTTGGACGTCCACTGCTGGATATAGGCCTCCCACATTGTCCGCCATTTAGACCTATCGGCAGCGACCTGCATCCAGCGGGTGCCCGCAACCTTTATGAGGTCGTCTGTCCATCTAGCAGATGGACGTCCTCGGCTTCGTCTGCCGATACGTGGTCTCCACTCGAGAACCCTTCTGCCCCATAGGCCATCGGTTTATCGAGCTATGTGCCCTGGCCCCTGCCACTTCAGCTTGCTAACCCGAGAGGCTATGTCGGTGACTTTAGTTCGTCTACGGATCTCCTCATTCCTGATTCGATCACGTAGGGAAACCCCGAGCATAGCCCTCTCCATAGCTCGCTGTGCGACAGTGAGCTTATTTATGAGGCCCATAGTCAGAGACCACGTCTCGGTGCCGTAGGCCATCACTGGCAACACACACTGGTCGAAGACCTTCGTCTTTAAGCACTGAGGTATTTTCAAGATTTCAAGATTTTGTTTAAATGCTTCATTATCGTACTCGTATACAAACAATACCAACTAGTATTTTTTGTAAATCTTGTCATAATTCTATTATCATCAGTCAAATCAGTTTAAATTATACAACTGTTTGACAATTAGACTTGGGTCACAATAATTAGGTACTGTTCGCAGTGACCTGAATAGCTTAAAAGGACGGGGTGGGGCTTATTTGATCGCTGGAAATAGGCTCACACGCCGTCGAGCAGTCATCAGTGGATTTGACATGTGATGCGACACCGTGTACCCGACACCATATAAAAGCACTTTCTTGTGTTACAACTTAAAATATTTATTTATATACTTTATTGTACACACAAATGATAAAAATAGTTACAAAAAAAGAAAATACATACAAAAAACGTGTTATGTGGGTGTGTATTACAGATGGAATTCGGAAGGTCTACCGCCGGATGAGTTGTCGGTACAGAATGGTATCCTGACGACGCGCGCATCCCGCTTCCCCCTGTGCATCGACCCGCAAACACAAGCGCTCACTTGGATCAAGAAGAAAGAAGCCAAGAATAATCTCAAAGTTAGTCACCATTTCATACAAGCAGAAAATTATTATACTTTTAGTTAACGTACGAACGTTAAGTTGGTGACGTCACTGCCACCACTTATTATTTTCTTGTGTTTATTGTATTGTTTGGTTACATAACCTTACAATACAATATTTTTTAATATATGCAAGAAACTAAAAAATAAAAATGTTATAGGAAATAAAAATTATTTTAACACTTACGAGAAACTGAAAATAAGTTTTTAAAATGTTGACAAGAAGCCAAGCTAGATAATATTAACTACAATTATTATTTAAGAAGCAGTACGTACTTTAAGCTGATTTAACTCAATCCCTATTTGCCACTGTTAGATATATGCCTTTCTTTTTCTCACACTACAGAGCATGGTTCCAATCCACCCTCGTCCAATGGTTTCCCTCCTGTTCAGACAATATCATCTTAACTGCTAACTATCTACGCTGAACTTATGCTAACATGCACAAACCGTGGGTGTTGGCTAGTGTGTGTTAGCTAGTGCTTCTGATATTTTCTAGTACATTAAAAACAATTTTAAGCGAGCATAGGAAGAAACTGCAGTTAACTCTTTATGTCACAATTATGTCATTGCTCCAGACATGTTCCACCGACCGTGGCAAAACAATTTAAATTTCAGGTAACACCATTTTAAATTCAAAATTTATTACTAACTCACTGGCTATAGCACTATCTATGTTATGCGTTATATCGGTATGAGTTATCTTTATGATGGGGAATGTAGCAAGTTGATAAATTTTAATCAAATTATTTCAGGTTCTATCGTTCAACGACCCACAATTCCTGAGACAGCTAGAAATGGCCATCAAGTACGGAATGCCGGTGCTTTTCCAAGATGTCAACGAATACATCGATCCTGTAGTAGACAATGTTTTGGAGAAAAACGTCAAAGGTAACTCCCCCATTCTATCCCGACCTATCAGTCTGAAATTTAATCATAATTTCATCTAGAGCCACAATTTTAAACAAAATCAAACTCACGGTTTAATTGCGTTCGCACCGTTCTTATGTTATTAGAGATCTGGAATGTAGTGGATGACCCTTGGAAACTGTTTTAGCTAAAGACAGTCTTATCTTTTAGTCGTTCTAATGATAACAAATTTGTGCAGAGACGTTAAAATAAATCTCTTCAAAGTTCAATCTGTTTATATACTACCTTTATTACAAATCCCGTCACATTATGTACAAATAGAATCTTAATGAGACATAAAATTAACTCTCGTGTTAATTCTATTTCTTAACATAGAATTTTAGTGATGCGCCGCATTTCCCTGCGTATCGACTATAGTTAATTATCTCGACGATTGAGCCAGAGTTAAACTACTGTTTTGTCTTTACTATAAAGTATTTTAACTCTGAATTACTCGTACGTTATTGGATTGTACTACCTATAGTTGAAATTTTCGCTTGCACGCTGATGGATATGGATATGGAAATACTTTTATATTTCACGCGAAAAAGACCCATTTAATAAATGATACATGAGCAACAATTCGTTAGAAATAAAACAATTTCTTTTTGAATAACTGAAGTAAGTAATTTTAAATTACATTAAATTTAATAAAGAATGCCATCTCAGTCATCTCCAAATCGACGCAGAACTCCAATCTAACCCACCTTTAAATTTGCTACCATCGATTTGCAGCTCTTTAAGTTTTTTTTTTATTTAATTATTTCTCTAATCGTGTCAGTGGAGGGCGGTCGCACGTACGTGATGCTGGGCAGCACGGAGGTGGACTACGAGCCCAACTTCCGCATGTATCTTACCACCAAACTCGCCAACCCGCAGTTCAACCCCGCCGCGTACGCCAAGGCGGTCGTCATCAACTACACCGTCACCGTGCAGGTAACTACGAGCCCAACCCGCAATTTAGCCTCGCCGTGTACGCCAAGGCGGTCATCAACCACACCGTCACCGTGCAAGTAACTGGCGGATAAACAGACGAATAAACTATAAAACTGATAACAAAGTGATTTTATAGTCTAATATATATGTGTCATGTATGCAAACTTGAGAAATTAGAACTTTTTTCCTCTTATTTGCTCTTCCATCGTCGTCTGTTGACCGGCTCTCAAGAAACTGTAGTGGACAATACCAGCACAGGACCACCAAACTGATACCAGTAGCTTTTTCTTCTTGATAACTATCTTGCGTTTTGGACATTGTTGGCCTGCAACTCCTGGATCTAGCCACTGATACGAACATTTGCGGTTATCGTACAGGATCCATTTCTCATCACAAGTCACGATGCGATTCAAAATTCCTTCGTTTTTGTGACAGTGCACACTTCGACGCGTTGTTGTCGCTGACATTCGTTCAGTTCATACGGTTCCCACTTTTCGAGCTTCTTTATTTTACCGATTTGACGCAGATGAACCAAAATTGTTTTATCACTAATATCAAACCCTGCTGTTAACTCAGCTGTACTTTGAGATGGACCTGCTTCCCCACTATAGCCTTTAATACATCTTTATTAACTTTGGTCGTAAGTCGTCCGTGGGGCTCATCCTTAAGATCGAAATTTCCAGAACGGAAGCGTTCAAACCATCGACGCGCGGTGCGATCGTTTGTGGTGTTGCCCATACACACTATTGATATTGTGAGCTGTCTGACTTGCGTTGGTGCCGCGACCAAACTCATATTCAAAAATAACACGAATTTTCAATTTATCTATTTTATTTTCAAGACAATCACATGAACAAAATTTAGGTACAGAAAAACAAATAAAATACTGATTTTGAAATAAGTACATCGTAGTTTGGATGCATTTTGTGTTATTTTGAAATTCGATTTAGAACAGAAGATATCGAAACCAAAGTGGCCAGTAATAAAATCAGTCATTTCATAGGTAAACACCTAATATTATTATATCTTTGTGTAGGGTCTAGAAGACCAGCTGCTCAGCGTCGTAGTACGAGCAGAACGCTCTGACTTAGAAGAACAGCGTGAGAGCCTGATAATGGAGACCAGCGCCAATCGTAGCCTGCTGTCCGGCCTCGAGGACTCTCTATTGAGAGAGCTGGCGACCTCCACTGGCAACATGCTCGATAACGTCGAGCTCATCGACACACTCGAAAATACCAAGTCTAAAGCCGCTGAGGTACGTTCCTGGCTGTTACAGTACCAGTCCTTTTATGGACCACTGCTGGACACGTGCCTCCTCGTGCACGAGGGACGTGTGGTCTTATAATGTTACGCTGTCAACGGGCGGCGGGTTGCTGAGTACACTTTCAGAGGTGGTGTAGTTCCTCAGGGTTTATGGTAGCGACTTTATTATCACTTAGTCACCCTTTACGACACCCGCGGGAAGAGATGGGGTAGTGCTATTCTAAAACTGGCCGACACCACAAAGCCAGCTGTTAGTTACTTATCCACTACTTATTTTACTTGTTACTTATCCATGTAGTTTCACTACGCCTAACTGGCCAAGTTACCTCTACCTTACAGGAAACTCGTCAAATGTACCATGAACGTTTTCAGGAGTGAGTGAGTTATGCTAGAACCCATTCCATCCTATTCTATCATCTCCATCTAGTAGTGAGAATAAAAGAAGCATCTTATTCTATAATACTTTTTACTCCCTATGAACTTTTCACAGGAGGATACTTCAAGGTTGACAGCACACTTATATATCCCCTGGTGTTTCAAATGTTCCCCTGGTGGGCGGCGCTAGCCACTTACCATCATGTGGCCCACCCAATCATCTCTAGGGAAAGATGGAGAATCTAATGAAATTCTTTTAACTCTCCAAATGAAAAGTTGTCTGGAAGATATCGCTATTGTTTACTATTTTTGTGGTTTTGTATTACATTGTATCTTTATCTCAGATGGCAATAGAGAATACCAACTTACTTTATGTTGAAGAGACTGACTCCCAAACCTTCTTCCCCAGGTAATGGAGAAACTGGATCTGGCAGAGACGACAAGCAAAGACATCGAAAAGCTCCGAGACGGATATCGTCCGGTGGCCAAACGCGGCTCTATACTTTTCTTTGTACTCTCCGACATGGCCGGTGTCAATTCCATGTATCAGTACTCACTCTCGTCTTACCTAGATGTAAGTGAACTCTTACATACTTCCTTGTTTTTTTATTTATTACAGATACGTACACTATGGGAGAATATGAAATAGCTGTCGTTCATCATCGTCTACTTTCGTTACTTAATCAATTTTTCTCTCTTACACGAATCGTATTAGTCGTATTACATTAGTCACCACTGTGACAGCATAGTTATAGCTCGCGTTCAATTCGAATATTTGTATAGAGCAGTTATAACATAAATTACAAATATTTATGGCATATTATTTTAAAAGAGGAAAAAATTATTCATTCAGAATCTCGGCAAGTTATTTATTAAGTATACTTATATTTCTGTCTTGTAGCTAATAAGTTCAAAACTAATGATGGAACCTATTTATTTTAATAAATTTCAAGAACGTGTATTTTGAACGTGAAGCTGCTGGTATTTTGAATTGTATCTAGATGCATTTTGAAGAAGATACTAAGAGAAGCTGACAACAAAGAAAACTCTACTACAATTAGTATCCCAAACAGGAGCAGGTCGAAAAAAAGAATTTTTTGTTTAAATCTGGATGACTTTGGATGGGTAATAAAAAGAATGATTTACGATTTCCATTTAAGATTCAAAGAACTATCCACCATCAATCAAATCTTTAAAATGAAGTAAATCGATGTTATTAATTTTAAAGATTCTATATTTACATTAAGAAAAATTCTTCCGCAAATGGGGTTTAAGCTCACTGAAGGTTGAGGATAATCAAAGCATTTTAATGCAGAAAAGTAATGTGCGTTTAAGAAGAATTAAATATTTAGATCAAATAAAGAAGTATGGAGCGTTGGGAAAAAATATATTGTATATATGGATGAATCGTATATAAACACTAGTCGCACAACAAATAAAAGCACTGGTCCTTTGAAAAAAGGAGATCGAAAACAAATATCAAAGGGCCAGCGTTTAATAGCGTTTAAGCGTACAAGCCGGTAATGAGAAAGGTTTTCTGTCTGGAGCCTTTTTGATATATAAATCTTCCGATAAACCCACCCATGCTGAAATGAATGGTGAAAATTGTGAAAAATGCCTTCGCAATCAATTAGTACACAATTAGAACAACTAGTACACAATTAGAACACAACTAGTACACAATTAGAACACAATTTCCCAAAAAAATCAGTTTTAGTAATAGATAACGCTCCATATCACAATAAATTAGTCGAAAAACCTCCGAATTCCAACAGCACTTTCACACATATTCATTTGATGTCAATTGGAAAAACCTCAGTTATATGAAATTCTTATTCAGCATAAAGAAGATTCTGAATATTGAGATCATACTGAATATTCTGAATAAGTGAGATCACACCGAATATTTCCTAGACAAAATTCTTGTAGAACATGTCCACTCCATATTGAGATTACCCCCTTACCGCCCTGATTTTAATCCGATAGAAAAACATTTTAGCATATTTGCTGCCTATTTAATTAATTCCCATAATCGATATTAGACATAACTCCACCTGAAAACCATGGATTTGACTTATGATTTTGAATTAATTCACATCGTCAAGGTCTAAAAACTATCAAGAACACTTTTTTAAATATTAAAGTAAAATAAAACATTGCAGGTATTTTCATTCTCGCTGCGCAAAGCTATGCCCAACGTGATCCTCTCCAAACGGTTGAAGAACATCATTGACATGCTCACCAAAAATGTTTATGATTACGGGTGCACTGGTAAGTGTTACTCATACAACGTGCCACTACAATAACGCACAGAGTAAAATGGATTCTAATAATTTTTAAAATTGCTTTTTTCGTAATTATTGTTCATTTCTAGTATATATTTTTATTCTACGCGTGTCGCCCACGCCGTACTTGTGCGCCCCGTCACTACCCTGTATTGAGCGCTACGAACGTTTTAGATAGAACAACAAAGCTATTTCCTAAAATAATTTTATTTTTCCACGAGGAGAGTTTTATACGTTTTAAATGACTTGACGTGTTTCATGTTTTGCGTTATTCCGGTGACTCTTTATATGTCAACCTATAACGCTCCACTGCACGGCATTGGCATTCCGTAATAATCACGAGTGAATTTCGAGCCGTAATTCAACAAGCAGGCCGATGCGGATTTATGAATGCCCCAGATTTTTTGAAAAGCATGTCGTTGATTGATAATCTACTTAAAATTCCGTATGAAATGCCTTTACACCGTTATTATTTCTAGGCATATTCGAACGGCACAAGCTATTGTTCTCCTTCCAAATGGCGATAAAGCTGGAGCAGAGCGAGAACAACATCTCCCAGCAGCAGCTGGACTTCTTCATCAAAGGGAATGTTTCATTAGAAAAGTCGCAACGACTATCGCCTGCTTCGTGGATACCTGCACAGGTGACTAACACATAAAGAAAAATATCATTTTTTCCCTTTTATAATGATAAGGTGCCAAAATAGTATTAGTCCGTTCGTCGCACAGTATCGTGAGTATCGTGACCGGTTATCATAAATCTATTTTTCCAACTTCATATTTGTAATTTTTGAACACTGTCAACATTAAGTTTAATATCCAGAGTAACGACGAGTAATTTAAATAATTGTACACGTATATTTATATTAAATGTAGGTAAAAGTAATTTTATTAAAAAATATTATTTATCATAAGTTTAGTATTTATTTTGCAAGTGTGATGAAAACTTGAAAAAATATTTTTTTTATATACTACATAAGTTTGTTATTTAGATAATTATCAAATTTGGAAAACTTTCATCATGGATAAGTAGGAAGTGTTTTCCGGAAGTTAAAACGGATTCGATTTCCAGTTGTGTAGAAGTGCTCATTTTTATAACACTACGTTGAAAACTAACCACTATGTAGACTGCATAAGGTGCTATAAAACACAACTCGGACTACTTCTAAAACCAAGTGCTGTCTATTGGTCCGACCCTTACAACGCAAGCAGAGTTGACGTGCGTACATACGATGCAAGAAATATAATATTGTATCATGTGTTCGTTGTTCGTAGGGGTGGCAAGATGTAATGAAGCTAAGCAACGACTTCTCGGAGTCATTCGGCCAGCTGCCCGACCATATTAGCAGAGGACTCGAACAATGGCAGGAGGTATGTTAAAGAAAAAAAAAGATTTCAACGGACAAACGATAGTTTGGTGAAGTGGCAATCATCCAATTACCTCTGGAAACTAATATAAGTAAAACGGCATAGTGACGTAAAACACCTAATATGCAAATATTCGATTCTCAAAAGTGTATAATCGATGGTTACGATGATAACGTATGGGACAATAGGAGATAGGCGGTACATCTGATAGTAAATGGGAGAGTAATTTTCCTTTCTTCCTTCCTTAATTGTATTATTCAACCTTTATTCTCCCCGTAGTTTTCCCAACCATGGGTACATACTCGTTGGTAGCGACATCCATTATTAACCGTACATCGGTTATTCTAAGCGGGGATCGATAAAAATATAGTATGAAGATGTGTTTAAAATTTCCCATTCTTCCAAGTAAAGTAGATAAATTGTTAATTTTTATGTGGAAGGGTGTCAGACGAGCAGTTAGCCCACCTGGTGATAGATGCATTGACAAATCAATAATCAGTTACCATCATGAATATCGCAAGTATCGCACTTGCAGATATTATTCAATAATGACGACTATGGGCACGCCCCTCTATTCGCCGCCTACTTTTGAAGATTTAGGGAATTGGAAAATAGATTGGAGAGTAAAAGAGTCGCTATAAGCGTTTTATTTCGTCCCATTGCATTATATTGTTCATGAAATGAATGAGATGAGATAGAAAGTGGATAATTGTCCTCAGACAATTGACCTTTGACCTATTATTTATTACTTTTGTTTAAAGTTTCACCGGTGGCTACAATATGACCACGAATTCAAATGTAACGTATATCAACTTATTGACTACAGTTACTATAAATAAATATTTTGTTTCCCAGATTACTGGGGTATCTATGAAAACAGGGCTTGGTAAATAAAAAAACTTAATACTAAAAATCAGGTCATAATAACACCCGAGCCTATAACGGCTGGGCCGTGCCCGCTCTCATTTCGTGTGCTCAGATGGTCGTAGATCAAATTAGGCACCCTGAATAGCAATGTCCGCTCAATCATGTCTCTCCACAGGATGCACCACCTATGGCCCTGTACCTGGGCCGACTGTGCTTTTGCCGGTGATTATATCATCTCCCTTTTATACATTTTTAAGATACTTGTAAAGCAGATATCTCATTTCTCCGGTACTTTAGGGCCTTGTTGCTCCAATAAAAATCGAAGCTTGTGTTAAAAGTCATTTGGTAATCATGTGGTTTATACTGGATACACTGACCAAAATGACGCATCATTCTTTGTTGTCGTCAGTGGTTCGACAGCGACATGCCCGAGTCGCTGGAGATCCCGAACGGGTACCGCGAGTCACTGAACGCTTTCGAGCTGCTGATGCTGTTGCGTTGCTTCCGCGTGGACCGCATCTACCGCGCACTCAACGACTACATTACCGCCACCATGGGCGAGGAGTACATCACGCCTCCGCAGATCAGGTCATATGCACTACACACTTCTTGATCAAATGTCACACGCATACATCTTCACTGAAAACTAGATGACCCCTTAACTGATACAAAACCATGTTAGTAAAACATGACATTAACGTAGATTCAAATTGCACAAAGCCACAAATTTACCAAGTTACTCGTATTTTGGTCATAAGGAAAGATTTGTAGAATATTCTATTGACAAAATTTAAGCTAAATATGGACATACTGTATTGAGATTACCGCCATATCTAACGGATTTCAATCCGATTGAAAACATACGGTCCCAGCTTAAAGCTTATGTAGCTCGAAGAAATGTTAATAAAAATAGGACCACAGTAAAAAAAAAAATATTCGGAAAAATTGATATGAATAGAAAAACAAATTGTAATCACACAATCAAACGCGAAGATGAATATGGTAAATATGAACATTCTATGGATGATTTTATGGATTAATATTTCTGAGAGTTCTGATGATTCTGAAAGTGAGGATGAAGGCTGCTATTATTCTGATTATGACATGGAAGATATACATACCACCAGAAAGCCAGTCATTCAAAATCTAAATTATATTTAACGTTTGAGTGATAATTGATATATAGGTAGGTTGTAGGTAGGTAGGTAGGTAGGCTGTGATATAGGTGTTGTTTTTTTAGGACAATACACAATATAGATACTTATTATAACGCAAATATATATAAATAAGTAAATAGACCTAAGTAGAAAAAATGTAGCACTATAGTGACAAACGATTATCTAGCAATATAGTGACTTGTTTAGTAAAGATATATAATGTCATTAGTTTTTCAAGGGAGAAAAACAGCTCGATATAAATATTTCTCTGCACTGACTCGTGACATGTTCATAAAGTTTTGTATTTATCTCGTAATAAAGTATGCAATTAGAGGTAACGGTAATTCATAGGCGTGGATGACGCATTCGGGTGTTTTCGGATTAGCCGATGGACGATGTTATCGTAATGTATCTGTATACAGTTTGGACATGATATTCGAGCAGACGACGCCGTTTACACCGGTGGTGTTCATCCTGAGCCCGGGCTCGGACCCGACGGCGGACCTCATGAAACTCGCTGATAAGTGCGGCTTCGGCGGTGGCAAGTTCAAGTACCTTTCGCTCGGGCAGGGACAGGAGGGGGTTAGCAAATTTTTTTTTAATAAATATCGTCATTATTATTGAGGGTTAGTGGCTCTGCGTCGTCAATGCAACCTCGTTTATAATCCGTTGACAATGTCTATGGTCTGCGAATAATGCAGGATAGTTTTAGCAGCGAGTACATATCTACATAAGTACATGGTCTACATAAGGATTCCCTGTATCCAGAGAAACATACAAAGACGAACACACCACCCAGATCCGAACAAACATTTGTCTGTAAACAAATGACTGTCCGATCGGGAATCGAACCCAGAAATTACTGCACAGCACGCAGTGCTACTTACCCATTATAATTGGGCCGTTCTTAATAGGTCGGTTTTGACATATGACGAACCATATAATCCACCGATGTAAAATATTAATTGTCATAGACGCAACGCTTCCAAGAAAACGACGCTTAAAATTGATCGAGTTATATTGGTATCGTGTGGTGTTATAACTCGATCAATTTTAAGCGTCGTTTTCTTGGAAGCGTTGCGTCTATGACAATTAATGTAATCTGTATATGGCCATTAACATATATCTTTTAAGTAAGTTACATAAAAGGCTGGAGATAAATAAATAAAAAAAATCTCTGCTTATTTGCTTATACGAGATATACGCTCCTGCATACAGGCTGATGGTATGGTATTCTATCAAATATGTTTTCAGGCTGCACTATCTCTCCTGGAAGGCGCAATATCGCATGGCCAATGGCTGATCCTGCAGAACTGCCACTTGCTGGTCTCGTTCCTGCGGGAACTGGAGAAGCAGCTGGAGCTGATGGAGAAGCCGCACCCGGAGTACCGGCTGTGGCTCACCACGGACCCCACGCCCACATTCCCTATTGGCATTCTGCAGAGGTCTCTCAAAGGTAACCCAAGTCTAATCTTATTATTTATTTGTGTCGTGCCAAAAATAACTTATGTCATTTGCTAGAGGTATGTCACTTGGTAAATATAACCTATGTCACTTGCCAAATGTAACCATTCACTTGCCAAAGGTGACCTAAGTCACTTACCAGTAGTAAGTAACTTATGTCACTTTCCAAAGGTAACCTACATCTACTTATATCTAGAGGCTAGGCAACAAATGTAAATATTCGGAATTATTTTACATTACAAAATATGTAAGGAGAATTCGAAGAAATCTGTCTGTGTTGGACATGATAATCTAATTTATAGGTGGCCAACGGAATGCAAAACATTACGAAATCTGTAGACAAATTAAAGGGCGCATTTCTTAAATGAAATAGGCCCAATTTTTATTTTTCCATATCTTGGTTAAGTTTGTATATAAGCCAAATTATAAAAAAAAAATTATTAGTGGCGATAGAAAATTACCAGCTGATGGCGAATTGCTTTCATAACCAACGCGCGTGTCATCAGTCTTTATAAATTTTCATTTGTCACTTGAATACAAGCTACAAGAATATTAAAATGTTATAAAGTATTTTTTCATTGCAGTGGTGACAGAGCCCCCGAATGGGCTGCGCCTGAACCTGCGCAACACATACTTCAAAATGCGCGCGCAGGCACTCAACGACTGCACACACCACCTGTTCAAGAAGCTCGTATACGTGCTCGCGTTCTTCCACGCGGTGGTACAGGTCAGTATACACTTCCACACTATACCCACCTCCACACTATCTATATTTATCACACTAATGACACTTCCACACACCAACACTATCCACACTTATCACACTATTCACGCTGTCCACACTATACACACTAGCCACACTTATCACACTTCCAAACTATTAAAACTTCCACACTATCCACACTTTCACACGATCCACACTTTTCACATCACCACACTATACACACTGCATCTGTACAAGAAGCTCGTCTACGTGCTCTCGTTCTTTCACTCGGTAGTTCAACTCAAAGCCGTTTATTTGTGAACGTTGTGACGTGGACGTTATGCCGTAAGGCATACAAATATATCACATAATTTGAATACAATCATTAAAATACAACTTCATAATTTGATCCTAATGTAATTAAATACAATGGTAATTCAATTTATAATTAATCAATATAATAATATAATCAATTAACTCATTTATCCATCCAAGTCAGGTTTTAGTTCAGGTCGGCATCCATACTTTCACAGTATCTACATCTACACTACATACACTTCCACATCGACACATCCACACTTTCGCACTATTCACACTAATTCACGATTTCACATCCGAAAACCGTTATAAATCCACTGTATACTGCACCCGCTTTAATTTATCTCATTTTAACCAACAGTCGACTGGTAGAAAATGTCTTAAAGCAGTAAGTCCGTCTCTGTACAATATAGCTCAAAAAAGTAAATAAATAAAACCGAAAGTCTGTGATCTATCTGTCTGTCTGTTTGTTACGTCTTCACAACTAAATTACTGAACCGATTTAGATCAAGTTTGATAGAGAGGTGGCATGAATTCCGGAGAATACAAGATATTTTTAAACTGGAAATTCAATTAGTTTATCAGAATGAGTCAATTACTTTTAAAATAAAATTGTACGTGGACGAAGCCGCTGGCAAAAGGTGGTCATTTATAGTTCTTGCAACTCACGAACGCGCGTCTGTCTTGCTTGTAGTGGTGTGTCCGTAGGCATAAAAGAGACCCTTCACAATACTTGTATAGCTTTAAATGCATTGACGCAAAACTTACTGTTCGCGTATACAGACGTTTATTTATAAGCACGAACCATTACTTCGAACAAGCAAACCTTTTTTAGCTCACTTGTTAGCACGCTTAGAACCTGATTTTAGACGAAATATTCTTTAGATTTTACGATCCTGTCTTACGAAACCTGTTATCATGATAATCTTTTTGAGATCAAATTTGTAATCACTGTTCGTATAATTAGTAATATTATGTTGGCAGGAGCGACGTAAATACGACAAGATTGGTTGGAATATATCTTACGACTTCAGCGAGTCCGACTTTGTGGTATGCATGCAGATACTACAGTGCTACCTAGATAGGTACAACTGATTTATTTTATCACTTTCAATTGTTCTCGTTTGTATTATTGGCCCTATTGAACACAGCTGCGTTTAACTGATCAAGATTTTCGCGTTTTTCACATATACGACAAAACGAGCCGCCGAGACCAAGTCGATACGACGAGTAAAATAGTACATGCGCGTTTAAGACCCGTTTAGTATATAAATAAGTATGTCTTTTATCATGTGAATATATTCGCGCGTCACCAAATGGTGCAACTGCGTATTATTGTAATAACTCGATAGTGTAATTTTGTTCCATGCTATTATTTTTACTTTTTCTCTAGAAATATGGAGGTAGATGAGCAAACAATCCGCCTGGTGGTAAGTTTATGTCGGTCGTGGACATCTGCTACAAGTGCTCACATGAACAAAGAAAGGCAAACGTTGACACTATGGATTTGGAAGTCTCGACATTTTCAAAGTCCCGGGACACGAGATGGCTCAGGCTCGAAGTCCCGAGCTTCTGACTGTACAAAAATTATTACACATTTTGCAAAGTGCACATTATGCGCCTAAATAGTCTCAATCACTGCTGAAATATGTCAATGCACTTAAGGACAGTGTTCTATGATTGTGGAGTAACTCGGCTAGTTGACGACGCCATTTGATACAGCATGCACGCTTCTCTTCTAATTGTATACTGCTCCCGCAAATAAAAATCATATCATTTCAGGAGCATGCCGCCGGCGCCTATTCCTTGGGCCACGCTCAAATATCTCTTTGGAGAGGTAACTTTGGCTTTAATAAATTATAAAATTAAATAGATCAATAATAAATAGAAGAATAAGAATGGGTAATTACAGATTCAGTTATCACTGACAATGTCCGCAACTGTGGATGTGGATGTGGCGATGCCACGTATGTATGTAGGCTAGGTCGTATGTTGTGGCACCGATCGCACTGACAATAGGTCGTAAAGGTATTCCGGTCTTATGAATCTTCGGTAAACCGTAAAGTCTGGGTGGCAAAGTTTCGCCCATAACACAGCGTTGTTTGTCTTCGTCAGGTATCGAGGACAGTTTTATCAACTGATTTGTTTTTCGTACTACCCTCGCTGTCGGATCCCGTGTAAGTTTCTTGTATGTGGACGGGTCCAGTAAGTTGGTTATCTTCTCTATGTAATCCTTCGTGTTAAGGACGATGGTCGCGTTCCCTTTGTCTGCAGGCAGTATGACGATGTCTTTGTTGG
Organism: Sesia apiformis; assembly: GCA_914767545.1. Taxonomy (NCBI): domain Eukaryota; kingdom Metazoa; phylum Arthropoda; class Insecta; order Lepidoptera; family Sesiidae; genus Sesia; species Sesia apiformis. The sequence goes on from OU611964.1 coordinate 5,528,821, forward strand.
TGTTTAAACTCTTTAAGGCCACTCGCTCTTTGGAGGTAATGTTGCTTTTTGGAAGTTTCGCTTTCTGTAAAATTCTAGATGCTTCTCGACGTATTTCTTCACCGTCTCCTAATGGTATAACCCTAATTGCTGCCTCGATATTTGCAACAATATCTTCTCGTGACACAAAGATCTCGTCAACCGGGAATCATTATTATTCCCGTCTCAATAGGGAAGCTACAATCGAAATTGAAATTGTACAATTGAAATCTACAAGCATCCCAACAATTTTAACAAAAAAGAAGAGAATCTAAGACTCCGTAATATCTGGTATCCAGCACTCCGAAGACATCAAGCTCACGGGGAAGAGAGACGAGAGGGGGGGACAAAAACAGACTCGGTACACACCACAAAATCACACCTACCCTCGCCCACTATAAATACCGGTGCGCTACAGTCGTCGAGTCAGTTGCGCTCGAGAAGCCGAAGAGATATCATCTCCTTTTCTCTTGTTATTGCATAAATTTTAAGTAAAATAAAAAAGGTAAGTCTAAATACGCGTTAGAACCCGTTTAATAGGAAATTCGATAGATAGATATGCTTTATTGAGCACAAAAACATACAGACAAATACAAGTATTTGGAAGTACAAACGGCGGCCTCACCACGAAAGTGATTTCTTCCCGGCAAATTTTGGGTGGGTATGAGAAGTCTGTAAACGAAATTGAGTGAGATATACTCGTATGTATTAGTTATATGTCAAAACCCGAAAATCTCGTGCAGGTGATGTACGGCGGTCGCGTGATCGACGACTTCGACCGTCGCGTGGTGCGCACCTACATGGAGGAGTACCTCGGCGAGTTCCTCTTCGACAAGTTCCAGCCCTTCCACTTTTACCGCGACGCAACCTTCGACTACCTCATACCGCCGGACATCGAGCGGGAGGAGTACATCGGTGAGATGCAAGATTCTCTATCTTCTCTCTCTCTCTCATCTATGTGTTGTATCATTCGTTTTTATAAAATGTTAAATCTAAATAAAAATAACCTAGAGTTTGGCAAATGATGAGACTGGAAAATCGCGGCTAATTAAAAAAAAGTTATCACTACAATTAGTTATACTACAATAATTTTGATTCTTGATTAACTTAACCTATTAACTTAAAAATAAATTTAACCTAGCATTTGCTAGGTTAAATTTATTATTGACGAAGTTATTATTCAGCCACCAGCTAGATTTAATAACTATTTTTACATCAAACAGTTTTTAGTCTGTGGTCGTAAGTTTCACAATTGTCTATTCCTTCGTGTGCCTCGTCCATACTTCTGATTTGTGATGGCAACCCTAATTCCGAAGTAGTATGTTAGTAACACACATTACGTGTACAGATTACATCGACACCCTGCCGTTGGCGAACACCCCGGAAGTGTTCGGGTTGCATCCGAACGCCGAGATCGGATACTTCAGCCAGGCTGTGCGGGAGATGTGGGGACATCTCATTGAGTTGCAACCTCAAACCAGTGAGATATCATTATTTACTACATTTTGCAGTAGTTACAGAATAAAAATTTAAACTACGCCATGTTCGCTCCCAATTTGTCGCTTTTGTATATTGGCGTGTACCAATTTTCATATTATATGTAAATATAAGTATATAGATTGGATGGCCATTAGTGTCGTGAACACAAGCGTTGAGCACTCGACGCTCCAGCGCTTCTTTTAAGACTTCAGCGTTAAAAGCTAGTGAGCGTTATACACATATAAACGACTAAATATTATTAATAAAACCAAATTATTTTATTTACTTTTGGTCCGATGTAACTATGCTAAACATTCATTTATTTTCGGTCTTGCAAGAGTTATAATGAACATTTCTCTAGCATTAACATATTGTAATGTAATACTTTTATAATGAAAATCAAAATCAAAATGTATTATCGCTTTCTTAAAACATAATATCTATATATATAAAAGAGGATGTTAGTATATTGGAGATTAATAGCTTCGACACCGATTGACTGATCACCATGAAGAAGGTTCATGGAGGTTTTTATGCTATCGACTTTGTTGTAACTCGTCACTAGATGGCGCTGCAACACATTAAGTTCTATACTGTTCAACTGATCGCCATGAAAATTGGTGTACTATTGGTGTATTTAAACACGGAGAATATTTGCGAGCTATCGACTTTGTTGTAACTCGCCACTAGATGGCGCTGCAGCACATCAACTTCTATGACAGGACAACGTCTGCGAGGTTTTGCTAGTATTATTATAATAATATTTTATCTGTATCTCACTTGTTAACGTTTATGTAATTGGTCGTCGCTTAATTGGTATGTGAATTAGTTATAATTTTTATGTATTTATATGTTCAATTATACTATTTGTGCCTTAATCCAATTTTTTTTATGTTTGATGATCTTACCCTTGTAGTTAAAAGCTCGAGTCTGAAACGGTTTAGGTTAAGTAAGGTTCAACAGCGCTCAAGCGTCCGGAAATATGTCCCGAATTTTCTACAACTATTATTAGCAATTTGCTCCAGAAAACTTTTATTTTGATCTGATAACCCTATAAGTGCAGTTAAATTAATAATAGCAGATAGATTAGCCCAGTCGGTAATGACCCCTCCTGCTGTTCAAAAGGTCCCGGGTTCGATTCCCGGTCGGACAATCGCTTGTTTAAAGACACGTGTTTGTTCGGGTCTGGATGTTGCATGTGTTGTGTTTGTCTTTGTATGCGTCTCCGAACTCGCGACAGGGAATCCTAGTGTCGGCCATTGAGTGTGGCGTTATTTATTTGTAGATTAATAGCAAATAAACAGTATTCTATTGTGTATATATAGTTCTTTTAACTTGGGAGAGTGCATCTTCCTCGCTTGTAGTGATGTGTGTCCGTACGCATAAAAAGAGACCCTCATCCTTTACAATATAGCTTTAAATACATTGACGATAAAGTTACTTTTCGTGTATATGGACAATGAACATGTTATAAGAACTATAAAGCATTGGTCAGCCGAACATTCGCACAGTTACAAACATTTTTTCGTTCGTAATTGTAAAGATAATATTCGTTGCTCTAACTCAATGTATGTGCTACAACGTTATATTTATGGTTGGCGCCGCCTGGCCGCCAATTGAATAAGTTGATAATGAGCTGCAAAGGAGTTTGTATTTGTGCGAACGCTTGATTGACCGATACTGTACCTGTACCATGGGAGACGTGGTCTCTGACTATGGGCCTCATAAATAAGCTCACTGTCGCACAGCGAGCTATGGAGAGGGCTGTGCTCGGGGTTTCCCTACGTGATCGAATCAGGAATGAGGAGATCCGTAGACGAACTAAAGTCACCGACATAGCCTCTCGGGTTAGCAAGCTGAAGTGGCAGTGGGCAGGGCACATAGCTCGAAGAACCGATGGCCGATGGGGCAGAAGGGTTCTCGAATGGAGACCACGTACCGGCGGACGAAGCCGAGGACGTCCATCTGCTAGATGGACAGACGACCTCATAAAGGTTGCGGGCACCCGCTGGATGCAGGTCGCTGCCGATAGGTCTAAATGGCGGACAATGGGGGAGGCCTATGTCCAGCAGTGGACGTCCAAGGGCTGAAAAAGAAAGAAAGAAGAAGAAGAAGTACCTGGGATAAGGAATAATAATAGTAAAGTATACAGTATGTTTATCATGACTTATTTATTTCATGCATACCTGTAGTACACGTATTGGAATGTAAGTACAAATTATATGCTTGAAACTAACATCAATCTTTATATACCTGCGTTGGTTAGTATTTTCAACCAGCTTTACATTATTACACTAGTTGTGCCCGCAACTTATTCGTGTCGCTCTCGAAATATATGTGATTAGTTCATTAACCTCATCCCATTCTATGCCATATCATTCAACCCCATTCCACCTCACCCCATCCAGTCTAATTCTATTCCCACCCACAATCATATCCCCACCCTGTCCGTCAAAGATTTGGCAAATATCCTAAATGTCCAATCATACATTATATGCTAAATTTAATTGATATCCGTACAGTGATGTTTGCGTGATGTGCGTTGAAACAAACAATAATTACGAAAATTATTGCTTTCGACTCTATATCATTCATAAAGCATACAGAAATTGCTCTTTTCAAGGAATGTTTCATGTACAGATTCGATTTTATTATATGTAGATTTATCTATTTAAGCATAGCCAGTGGTTAATTACACTAATGTAAGCATAGTATAGTAAGCAGCCATGCTATTTAAGATAGCCACAACATGCAAAGGGAAAAAAACAATTATATTAATGAAAAAGAAAATCAAAAAGGAATCAACTCAACAAATTTGTATGTATATGTACCTACTATCCGAATTATCCTTCTCTTAACTTTTCTAATACATTTTTTTCTACAATTCTAATTATTTGCATATTTTGTAATACCGGATATCCGACCGCCCGGATATTTAGCATACGCTGCACATGATCACTATTGCAAAAACAGGAGAAACTATTGCAAGCGAGTTACCGTTATTTGAAAACCGTTTAAATTGATCGAAATGATGATCCTTATGCTTGGTGGCCAGCTAATGCGCAACAGTACCCGGTTTCCACAAAAAAATATTTTATCTTTTAACTCCTTGCAGCATCGTATACCTATTCAGCAAGAGGCTTTTTTCTGCGGTTGGCATTATTTACGAAAATAAACATTATCGTTTAGGTACTAACCACAAATGCTGAAAACTTTATTCTCGTCTTTATGCACCATACATTAAAGTTTTAGTGATATATAGTTTTTTTATTTATATAACTTTTGACCACTATCCGGCCGGATACCGGATAGTTACCGGATATCCGTTGCATCTCTAATAATAATAATATACAGTCATTAAACAATTTTCTTGTCGAATATTTTGCTGCCAGTGAAGTCTAACGGTAAGTAATTAAATATTTATAAATCACTACTAAAATATAAGGGTGCGACGACTTATGGCCAATATGATAATTGTCCAATGCGTAATTACATCCAAAATGTTAATTGATTTTTGTCCTAACTGAATATATACCTACTTTCAGAAATAAGTCGAATTGGATAAATATCAATTTAATGATTTAAACCTATTTAGTTTTAATTATACGCAAACAAAACATATTCTTAATATATGCTCGTAGAACTAAATGGATTAAAAATGTATATTAATCGTATTTTTAATCCACAAGTGCTCTCAAGCCATAATAAAAGGTAACCCAATTTTTTAAAACATAATATGAGCTAAGTAATATTGTCGTTTAGGCTATAAAGACTTGTACTGTTTACATTGTATTGTATTTACATTGTATGTATACATTTACACGTTTAGTGGAAGCGTTTTGACCCCCGCGCTATTCAAATACAAGCACACAAAGGCGACGGACATACGGTGGTGTAGCGTGATCGCGCTATCGGTCTATTCTCATTAGTTTTACTATCAAGTGTGATGTAGTATTTATTATAATATTATATATCCAATTCCTGTACTGAACCTATCATTTCAATGAGTGCCGCCCCTGCACAGGTCGAACACAGAACTGATTTATCGCGTGTTCCAATTAATTGTACTAATCGGTTCCGAGTTAGGTAGTAGAACTGCTGGTAACATTCATCAGTTTTAAATTGGTGGAACTAACGGGAACAAGCGAAAAGAAACTGCATTAATTCTAAGGTAGAACTGATCGTAGGACCGGGCCGGATAAAGGGCTGGCCCACGGCGTCAGATAATCGCGCCGCAAGCGAATAATCTGATTTCTTCCGATTTTTTATTTAATATCTGAGTATGCTTCCAAAATACACATTAAAATGTCTATCATTAAAAAATGTTTGATCTACTTTTTATACGGAACAGGCTGCCCTTAAAGGACCGCTGCAAATTTTCCGCTCAGGGCGCTAGACACGCTTGATACTCACTAATAGGAGCAGACCGTCAAGTTGACTTAACAGTTGATAGAGCGACTGACGCAGTGTAAACACTTCACCCAAAATCATATAACTCCTTTCGAGTTATCATACTTATCTTATAAGACTTTTTGCCCGACGCCTAACTTCAAAGTCGCTTAGCGAGCTATGAAGAGATAGCTCTCTTGGAGGATAGCTCCTCAGAGTTTATCAACGGATTAATATCAAAACGAAGGGATTGAACAAAGAAGTACAGCATTTTATAGCACATATGGACGGTGTTCTGCATTTATGTATTAACCCACAAAAAATAATCGTTATTATGTAGCTGTGTGTTGTAGACAACTAAATTTTGATATTCTTCATGTTCTATAATTGTAAAAATATGTTCTTTTTTAAATAGCAAAAATTGTTTCTATGTAATAGTGTACGTCATTCGTTACTTCCGTTTTGCATTAATGAACTATGTATATTGGACCACAAATGCAATATGTTAATCATAATTTGCAATTTAGCATGTGTGTACTAGTGTATGATATGCAGTATGGTAATATACTGCATATTGGATAAACGAAGTAAGCAAGTTCGTATTTTTATGTTATCTATCTATTTATTGAATTGATATACCTACTTAAACGTTATTAAGTTACCCAAAATTCTATAAAAGTTGTAGAAAAATATTTATCTTTATCTATGTCTACTGCGTTTAGCAAAATTGTTCTAAGACACCTAGAACATGTTTCAGAGTTAGCTACAACAATAAGATATTTTTTAAATGTCCTTACCGTACTTGGAACACTTTTGCAAAATAAATATTCACACATTTAATATTTGTATAAACCATTTTTATAAATAAAATGTTTTATAGGTAATAAACATTACAGTAAATTAAATAATCACAATCTTCCCGTTTCTGGGAATAAGTGAGTAAGTACTAAAATTATAAGTATAGGTCAATTAAAACAATACTTAATTTTTGGAAAAAATCTTTGGCGCTCGTTTTCTCGAAATTGTCTTTTTGTGGGTTAATACACTAACGCAGAACACCGTTCATGTATTCCTAACTCGATTATTTGTTCAAAGCAATGGTTAAAAACTGAATGGTGTGTTGGTCAGGCGACAGCGGCGGCGGGATGAGCCGCGAGGACATGATCGCGCAAGTGGCAGTGGACGTCCAGAACAAGTTGCCGGCCACGTACGACGTGTGGCGCGTGCGCAAGCAGTACGAGATGAACATCACGCCCTCCTGCGTCGTACTGCTGCAGGAACTGGAGAGGTACATTAACGACCCTTAGCAATGCTTCTCCGATATCTGTTTCAATTTGTTTCTTGTGCGAGGCGAATATGCCGAATCGAATATATGTTGTCGTATGCTTATAATTGTATCGCGTCGTATCTAAATTGTATACATATTTAGAAAAGAAAAACATTTTTTGATAAAATATTAAAGAAGGAAACCACTATGAATGTGAAGGAGTGAGAGGAAAATACTTACCTTTCATTTATTTGACTTCTCAATGACAATTAAACCGACAAGCGCGATATGACAGACATGACCACCTCGACCGCTGGATATACATATGTATATGCAGTTGGCGGACGAAACAATTGATACTATTTGTTTCTTAAGATCATCCCTGTGAAATAAATAATCCATGTTTTTTTAAATAATTTGTTAATTACAAATATTACAACTCAATGTGATCTACAATTATTATTGTATGGAAATTAATGAGACTGTTAAGATGTCTTACATACATACATAACATTACGTTTATACATCAATTTCTTTAAACCGACATATCGATCAACTAAAATTGATAAAATCGATGCATACAAACTAATGTGCTTTATTTTTGTATCAAAATTAATAACACTGCTTAGATATCACTTACAAACGGATGAAAACTGTATTGTGAAAACTAGTATGACTGATTACTTGCAACCAGCCCTTTGTTAATAAAGATATTTTTTTATTTCAAATCATAAAAATTTAAAAACCTATGCAGCAATCGCAAATTTGCTGCTAGTTTGAACACACTGCGGGATTGCAATCCTTATCCGTGATAAACTAGCCGCTCAGGGCCGTCTTTACCAGGGGGTGCAAGGGGTGCGGTGCACCCCGGGCGCTCACCTTTTAAAGGTAATGAAAAAATATAACGCTATAGTAAACAATTACACAATAGGATATTTGACTGTCATAGGATACACAATAGGATATTTGACTGTCATAGGATACACAATAGGATATTTGACTGTCATAGGATACACAATAGGATGTTTGACTGTCTTAGGATACACTCCCGCACCCCGGCGCAGAATAGACTTAAGACGGCCCTGTAGCCGCTCTTCGTAATAATCTATGTGCTCCCATTTTATGCGTTCCCTATGGGTAAACTAGACGCCCCCGTCTAATCTATACACTCCCGTGATAATTAAATCTATACGCTCGACATCTCCGTGACAATTTATACGGTCCCCGTAATAAGCTAGACCCCCATAATAAACTTTATGCTCCCCGTAACATCTAGCTTAGGCGGCTCCACTAACAAATTAGGTACTCCTGTTACTCAGCGCTTCACCCAGAGGTTCGCTGACGAGATAACGCCATTATATTTATTTACTTGACTACAATCTACAGACGACACGAGGCAATACGAGGCGAGACATTGATGCAGCACAACATCAACGACTTTTGTTTTCGAGCATCACTTGTTTAAAGTAATTTTAACTAGTAATTAAAATTAGTTTCGAAATCGTTTTTTTTTTTTTTTTACATACTACGCTGTCGCCGTAATGAATTCTCTTACCGTATTGATGCACGTGTCTATGTTCAGGTTCAACCGTCTGATAGTTCGCATGCGCACGTCCCTGTCGCTGCTCCGCAAGGCGCTCGCGGGCGAGATCGGCATGGACGCAGTCCTAGACAACGTGGCGTACTGCCTGTACAACGGGCAAATCCCGGCCGTGTGGCGGCAGCTCGCGCCCAACACGCTCAAGGGGCTCGGCGGCTGGATGGACCACTTCATGGCTCGCACCAAGCAGTACACCGACTGGGTAAGTGTCTACACTACACGACACGCCACTGACACAGTGTAAATTAAACAAAATTGCGGTTTAACTGTCTATTAATCCGCGGTCAACGTGTAGTACAGTCTGTTCAGCGGGTAGATCCCGGCCGTGGGGCGGCAGCTCGCGCCCGACACGGTCAAGGGGCTCAGCGGGTGGATAGAAATTATATATGTATATGAATAAAATTTATGTATGTACGTCACATCATATACCACAATTATGACATTATTATGATATTATCAATTTTATGACAATTATGAAAAATGGCTACGTAATCAATTGATTCCTAACGTACCTTATAAACCGCTTATTGGTCGTTGATAATGCCGCATATCATAATAAATATGTGGAAATGCTTCCGAATTCAAATACATTGAAGCAAGATATGATAAACTGGTTAGTGAAACATGACATTAACGTCGATCCAACTTGGACAAAGCCACAGTATTGACTTACCGCCATATCGTCTGGATTTCAATCCGATTGAAAACATATGGTCACAGCTTAAGGGTTATGTAGCTCAAAGAAATATTGATATGAATATGACCACAGTACGAAAATTGTTACTGGAAAAAAATGATATGATTGGTCCAGATGAATGGAAAAAAGTTTGTGATCAAATGCGAAGATGAATGAATATAAAAGAGTATATAGAAAATATGAACATGCCATGGATGATTTTATATATAGGATAATAATGAATACTTCTGAGAGTTATGATGATTCTGAAAGTGACTATACCATACCATCAGCCTGTGTCCCTCCAATGCTGGATATAGGCCTCTCCTAAGGAACGCCACCACACACGGTCTTCCGCTCTTGTCATCCAGCCACTGGCGGCGACTGTCTTCAAGTCGTCAGTCCGCCTGGCCGGAGGGCGTTCCTCGCTACGTTAGTCTCCATGAACACTATTATTATTCATGGAGTATAACATGGAAGATATCTCCTAAATGATCTATAACGTTTGACTGATGATTGATAAGGCTAAGTGTATAAGGCTAATAAAATCAATATAAAATAATAACTACATACATTACACAATATAGATACCTACTTATTATAATTAATTGTGTAATACGCAAACATACGTATATAATTAAATAAGAAGACCTAAGTAGAACAAATTAATATGATTATCTAGCAATATAGTCACTCTTTTAGTAAAAATATCATGTCATTAGTTTTTCAAGGGAAAGTAGCTCGATATATTTCTCTGCACTGACTTGCCACATGTTCATAAAGTGTTGCATTTAAATCGGAATAAAGTTTGCAATTAGCGGTACGGTAATTCATGGACGTGGATGATGCGTTGGGGTGTTTCCGGATTAGCCGATCTGCAAGTATCTGCAAGTACTTTCACACGGCATGCGACGTAACTAACACAGTGAACATTAGACAAAAGTGCGATTAATCGTCTGATAGATCGCATGTAGCTGGTAGTGGATGGAGCACTTCATGACGCGTACCAACTATTAAACGCGACTGGGTACGTTTTGATTTTGGACTTAGTTGTATGGAAATGTGCTTTTGCGAGCCGCCGATGAGTACAAAGAACACTATAGGTTGTACAAGCAAGAGCGGGATAGAATATTCGGAGATATAATACGAGCGGAAGCGAAATGGGTATAGGTACTATGCGAACTTGGTAACATTAGAGGCGAACATCTCGCAGTTGCTAGAATTTGCGCACTCCTGGCATCGAAATAGATTGCTGTTAGAGCTGTTCGACCACGTAAACTATTATTTATTTAGGGTAAATGATTAGCTTTTAATTTGCTAATGATTAGCTAAAATAATGATTAGCTTTTTGATATTAAAATTGGCTTTTAAACGGTTGATTCAATTAAAAACTCACAAAACCTTTTATAGCAAATTTAAAAAAATCTCAGGCTAAAAGAATGTATAGTATCTACCCTCTGCCCATCTCCCTTCCATAAATAATTTCTTAACACAATACACTTCAAGACTTGATTATTTTTATTAAAAAAAATCTCTTTGAACATTCCAGTCGACGGTAGAAGAGCCGGTAGTGTTTTGGTTGTCTGGCTTACACATCCCCGAGTCGTACCTGATCGCTCACGTGCAGACCGCGTGCCGGCTATATACGTGGCCGCTGGACCGCTCCACGCAGTTCACTAAAGTCACCAAGTGGACTAACCCGGACGATGTAGAGGAGAGACCCGTTACGGTACACACCCGCATGCATATATAGTTGCCACCAGATAGCTTGGCACAAAAGGGCATTCACCGCCCTGTGTAGTGTCAAAAACGCATAGTGACAGACAGTAACGACAAATTGTATAGAAGCGATATGATACCTACGTATCGCTACCATTCATAGTAGATGGCTGGTATTATGACCGAGTGAAGGGAGATCTTTCGTTTCATCAATGAGTGAAAATTTACACATAACCTGACACACTTGATTTCGTTACAATTTAACGAAGTTTTCAAAATCAAGCTACTAATCAATCAACTTGGAGTTTTGGATAAAATAAAAATAATACTATTGTTTATTTTTAAATTCCGAATATAATGTTATTTATGCTTTCGTTAAAAATGTTACTACTATTTCTGCATCTGTGTGTTCTGTGCCCTGCAGTGGGACCGAGAGGCTGGAAACAATGCTATTAGTGTTCATATAATTTTAAAATCATTGCGTCACCGCCACCTCTGCTACACCACATGTTCAGTAAAGTACAACACAATTACCAGTAGATAATATGTCTTCTTCTTTTCATATAAGACAATGGTTCAGTTAGCACATTCTGCCAATGTCAAGTTTACTTTGTAATAAACAATTCCAAAGTCTAAAACGTATACTGTCAATGTCCAGTCCCGTCGACGTAAGTCAGGAGTCGCTCAGTAAAGCGATAGTAGGTTTACTGAGGACACAAGAGGACTCCTTGGAAGCGCACGGAAAACGCAGTCCCACGCTTTTATTTGATTAATCACAAACACCTCACACAAGAAACACTTTTAAGTTTAATAAACTATCAATATTAAACCACAAAACGCCTAATACACAATTTTACAATAATCAAACAAAAACTCGACCATCACTTCTCGAGTTCTCGCTAAAAAGTCGATAATATGTCTTTATTAATTGAATCTTCCGGGCTACTTGGCCGAGGTCTTCTGTAACTACCCTCGCCCACTATAAATATCGATGCGTCGGTACACACACAATCACAACTACCCTCGCCCACTATAAATACCGGTGCGCCACAGTCGTCGAGTCAGTTGCGCTCGAGAAGCCGAAGAGATAACATCTCTCCGAAAGGAACGCAGTCGCCACTGAAGATGTCAACCGCAGTTGTTGACGAAACGTTTGAAAGAAAGAAAAGAGATTCCAGAAGACCTCGGCCAAGTATCCCGGAAGATTCAATTAATATGAACACCGGTCGAGAAAGCCTACACTCCACGATAATATGTCTATCAACAATATATTCCTTATAGAATTGTAATCGCGATCGGTTTCCTCAGGGTGTCTACGTGAGGGGACTGTACCTGGAGGGTGCTCGTTGGGACTTGGAACTGTGTTGCCTGATGCGCTCGCACCCTAAGGTGCTCATCACGGAGCTGCCCATCATGTATATCATACCCATCGAGGTGCACAAGCTGAAGCTGCAGGTATGTCTTCTATATCATACATACATACTGTCAAATAAGTATCGGGAATTTTGAAAAAGAATGCCCGCGTAAAATGCCTGTGTAAAAATATATTGCTGTTAGGTTGGCACTATTGTGACTAATTTTCATGTAAAGTTTTGGCGCGATCTGTCAAATAGTTCTTTGAAAATTTTCATATTTGCTAGACGACCTCGAGCGTACTTTGCGAATTTCACAATGGATACAAATATCGAACAAAGAATTTGCCTAAAAGTTTGTGTTTCCCACAAAATTTCTTGTGCGGAATCATCGAAAACGTTAGAGAAGGCCTACGGTGAGTCGACTTTATCAAAAACAATAGCATATGAGTGATACAAAGCATTCAAAGAAGGCCAAGAAGTGGTTCAAGACTTGCCTCGTTCTGGTCGACATTCAACGTCTTAGACTGAAAAAAATATGAACAAGGTAAAGGACACAGTGATGGTAAATCGTCGCGCCAGCTAACAGGGATTGTGGTAGCCCCTTTGTTTTCCCTTAGACGCCTTTTACAATTCATTCACTCCTTTATTCATTCTTTATTGATTTCTTTCTTCATTGCATTCATTCTTTAATCATTTCTTTATTGCACCATCTGCCTCTATTCGTGTACAGAGCTTACCGCCCAAAAGGTGGCTGGAAGATCGCTTTAGCGATAAGGCCGCCGATTCTACTTCTAAGTATCTGTATTTTGTGTTTCTCTGCATGGTTTGGTGTACAATAAAGTAATATATATATATATTATATATATGTAAGTATATATATATATATATATATATTATATTGTATATCTCATGTCTATGCTATTTAGCACTAAGTCCACCTTTTGTAAAACAAAATGTAAATAAAAATATATGTATCCGTGTGTCATTCGTTTATACCGTTTATTCGGTGTTTAATCCATAGCAAACACACAGTATATCTATAGTAGCATTATATTGTCACTCAGACACCTACGATACGTGCCCACATCAGTCCAAAATTGACCTCGGACGTTCCCCGGATCGTCGCCACGCATAATGTTCAGTACGCAAAACGTTCAATACACAAAATATTACCTACGCGTATTAAACATTATGCGTTGAACATTTTGCGTAATTGAATATTTTTGCAGTTTGCAGTATCTTGAACATTATGCGTCTTGAACATTATGCGTCTTGAACATTATGCGTCTTGAACATTATGCGTCTTGAACATTTTGCGTATTTGAACATTATGCGTGGCGATGCCCCGAATGCGTTGCCTAATGAAGATTTACGAGTGGATTTGGTAACGATATGAACGAACCTCGGCACACCCTCAGGTGCGCTGCCTACCTTTGGAGATTTAAAGAAACGGTTGGGAAAATTAGAAGGGATAGGATAGTATGAATGATCATATCTCACTCACTACCGAAATACTCGGACATTGGAAAAATAGAATGAGGAGGAAATGTAGTATCTGTGAGGGTAACATTCTGAGTGTGGGGTCACGTGGCTAGTCGAGTGGAATCGACAGCCGATCGACGTCGAGTCGACAACCAGTGGGATTGCAATGATCCAATGATCCCCATGATTATAATATATATATATATATATATCGTATATTATATATTCAGTAATTATGTATACTGCACACCAGTTACCTGTGATCAAAGTATTTCGTCTGTACCCAAAGATTGTCTGGCAGAGTTCTCTTTCAGTGATAAAGCCTTCTGTGCATTTTGTGTCTACTATGTCTGTCATTGCTTTTGAATTGTTTTGGTACACAATAATTTTTTAGTTTTATCCCAAAAATTTAAAGCAAATATTAACTCCAAGCTACTTCTTCATTGTATAGCTGCGATTTCGTTCGTAATTACCGTACTTGTCATAATGCCCCTATGCTATTGATTTGTCATTTTGCGATCTTTGATAGCTCCTCTAGAAATCAGCGCTGTGACTGACACTCAGTCAGTCGTTTCTAGAGGAGCTTTATTGACGCTTTATTTATACCTTTACTGGTTCTAGCAATAAATGTAGTAAATGTTGTATTTGCTCTAAATTGTTCTAGAACACGTTGCGCACGCCTGTGTACACGACGTCGAACCGTCGGAACGCGATGGGCGTGGGTTTGGTGTTCGAGTCGGATCTGTGGACCGCCGAGCACTGCAGCCACTGGGTGCTCCAGGGCGTCTGCCTCGTCATGAACACTAACTAAACTGAACTGAACACACCAATGGACCGGTAAACATTAACAAAAGGTATCGGACACGCATTGTATGGGAAGTCGCAACGCATAATGTTCAATATGCATAATATCAATTACGCATATGCATGAAACCTTAAGTTTACATCCTGATTTTAATTGTTTATTTCTTGCTTTTAAGAAACTTTTTAGTGAGAGTTATGCCATACCTAGTTATTCTAATGCCAAATATCTCTTGTTTTTGTGTATTGAATATTACCTATGCGTATTGCGTTGAACATTATGCGTATTGCGTTGCGTTGAACATTTTGCATAATTGAATTTTTTTTGAAATACATATCTTGAACATTATGCGATTCGAGCATTTTGCGTATTGTACATTGTGTGTGGCAACGGTTTGCGACAGTGTGCGTATTGGACACGCTTTGTGTGCGTAACTTACACGCATTGTGTGCGATACTGTGCGTATCTTACACAAATTGTATGTGACAGTGTGCGTATCGGACACGCATTGTATGCGACAGTAAAATTTCAAAGATATGCTCATAAAAATTCGAGCACGCAATTGACCGTTTTTGTAGCAGTATTAAAACAGCAAAATTTGCTGTTTTAATACTCTAAGCAACATACGTACTTAGTTTTGAATATAATTATATTAACTTATGCCCTGGGAAAAACCTGTTGTTTTATAAAATAAAAAAGGATAATTTGTATTTGCAACACACAATAAGATTTAGAGCTTAGCCTGATATATGAGAAATAACTTTTACAAATAAAAACATATTCTTATCTTTAATATAGTATGTTAAAAATTTGTTTTTATGTTTTCAATTTTAGTGGTAATTATTATTAAACTTGATCTCAATGTGGGAATGCATTTTTGAAAGTGCATATTTAAGTTGGTTGTAAGCAATATTTATTTGAAGACTGATAATTGTCATATATACTATTATTGATTATATAGTTTGTCGTGTATTGTATGAATAAATTTTATACTATGGATTACGTATTTTTGTTACAAAACAAATATCAGCCCTAAGAGCCCTCCTAAACAATCAATTATATTGTGCAATTTTACGCAACAATTGTCCCTGAACCTACAATATTATTGAATTAGTTTTGCACCCAAACGATCTAAAACATCGCACAATCTCATAAAATTGCATAATATAATTGCTCGTCTAGAGGGTCTCTTAAAGAGTTGTGTGCAAAGGGTTGTGTGCATTTTTCTGGCAGAGCCATTATCTCCCATTAATATCAAATTTTTGGGTTTTCCGAACGAAAACTCGAAAACTACAGGCTTCTCTTGAATGTAATTTTACTCCATTTAGAGAATTTTGTACAGAACAGAGTAAATGATAATCCGAAGGAAGGTGCTGTTTAGACTATGGAGGATGCATTAAAACTTCCCAGCCAAGGTTCATCATTATTGTTTAGTCATCAAAGATGTATGCAATCGACCATGGTTTTGATGGAAAACTACACCTTTTCTATTCACTAAATAAATCATTAATTCTGAGTGTTTTTCTTCAAGTGTTTGTTTCAATTTTACTAATTGTTGACAGTATATATTAGAATTAATCATTTGGCTGTGACAAAAGCTCCTATTACACAATGCCTTTCCAGTCCCACCATACACATAACATGATTTTCTTCAGAGTGAGGCCTGGCTTTGGGACTATGGCTCATGGACGATGGCTCACATCGCTTAGCCCAAGATGGTTTTCGAACATTGTTATCGTAGGTGATCCACTTCTCATTACCGTGTCTTCAGAAATGGATCAATTTCATTTCATTTTAGCAACATCTCGCATATAGAAATTCTATTCACCAAGTTTTTGTCGTAATCATGCGGCACCCAAACATCTAGCTTTTTTACAAAATTTAGTTTATGCAGGTGATCCAAAACTGTGGTGAATGTTGACTGCTTATATGTCGATCTGCTTCAATTTTTTCAATGATAATATCAACATTTACCTTAATAGGATAACCACAGCGAGGAACATCATTCACATCAAAATTACCAGACCTGAACCGACTGAACCATTTTTTTGCAGTAGTTTGAAATAAAGCATCTTCTCCGTAAACACCACAAATCTCTTTTCGAGCACTAGAATCGTTCATACCCTTGTCGAAAAAAATTTTAAGACATATCTAATTTTCTCCTTATTAGCTTCCATTTTAATAGTGTTAAAAAATATGAATAGATGAAACTTTTAACTTGTAATTTCAATTTGCTGCCATTACAAAAATCAGCTGTCAAACGATATATCGCTTTCCCATCCGTGATCAGTGTTGCCAGATATATAGCACGCTAAAGTCATGTTCAAAAAGGGCGCGAACTTTCTATTATTTGACTCTTGACTGGTGTTGGCATAAGAAACTTGTATATGTGGATTTTTCAGTTGTTTCTCGTAGTCCTACTAATTTGTCTCGCTAGTAGAACCACATGGCACACGTTTCTCACGGTCCTATTCGTGTTTTGCTACCTCCTGTATGTAAGTTTATAAAGTCAATAATGTGACATTTTATTAAACTGTATTCATAATCATGGGAACAATCGCGTGTTTAATTTATTATAGTTCAGAATGTCACTTTTACTTTTATGATAAAGTGATTAATAATGTATCTTTTGTAACAAACAATCAGAAACATTGTAATTTGAATCTACGGGCTGGGACAACTTAGTAGAGCCACGAGAAAATGGTCGATTTTTCCACATTTTACCCACCTACCAACCGGTAAGCACAACTACTTATTCAGTTATGTCGTCGAGAATTCTTCCGTAAATTCGTCCTCACGTCACAACTGTCCAGGTTTTATACATAAAAGAAATAAAATACAGCTTTTTCATATCATTATTTTATTGTTGGCAAAATTGGTTCTGTATTCAGAGCAACTTCACTTGCCTCCACGCGCGGCGGGGTTGGCGTCTGAAAACATATTTAACCTTATTTAAATTAGTCTTGTCTATTCTACATTCGTATAAGTTAACATAGTAATAACATAAAAAGCACACAAATGGTTGCGACAATAACACAAGTAACAACGTAGAACAAAATATTGTACATCTGTTATTTAACTAGGTTTCTTTCTACATTTTGACGCGTGGTCTTTTGGTGCCACAGAGCATACTCCTCGCAGCGCTACTCAGAACTTGTACTTGCCAATGACATTTGCTACTATTTCTTGATGTCCGTCAATGTACGAACGCTATTTATTATTTACATATTGAAAAAACATTGATGTTCGAACGAATTTTATGTTATTTTAGTTAATGAACGTTACGTTGGAAGCGCCTGGATATTTTCAATGCAATCAGCCCTTTCAGTATCCACTGCAGAACATGAACTTGCAAAACAAGGGATATATGGCCTTAAGACGCCGCGCTGGACAAGCGGGTTGGCGATTCCACTCTTTTGCCAAGCCGCTTGTCTAGCGTGGCGTTTTACGGCCATACATTCCTCATGCACGAGACGATGTGCATGAGGAGGCCCCATATCTAACAGTGGATACTGAAAGAGATACTAAAGGCGGGTCGACGGAGCAACTATTTTAGAGGCGATATAGTTCCTCAGCGCTTGCGGTAGCGACTTTGTTATTTATGCCTTAGTCGCCGCTACACGACACCCGCGGGAGGAGGTGGGGTGATGCGATTCTACTCATATAGCGGGCCGACACCACACGGCACCTGGATATTTTAGATTAGCAAAATCAAAACGTGATCAAACATCTGTGAGGGTAAGTACCCACCATACCTACTCTACTACAATCCAAATAAAATATAATTGAAATTTAATTTAAAAAGTACAGCTTAAAAACTAAAGAATGACTGATTTAGCTTCTGCCTAAACTCAACAACAAATTTAATCCATACTCTGACATGACAGGCTTTGGAAGATACTCAATGCGACCCAACAATGAAGAGACACAAACGTATGATAAGTGGTACACCCAGTAAGTACAGATTGTATGTTTTAGACCCTGCGCACATTAAAGACAAGACTAATTTGTTAATACAGTTATATAGACAACTATAGAAATTATGTCAAAACTGTCAGACAGACAGAAATTATGTCTGTGTAGACGCACTCGTAGGTAAAAGATGTGTCAATTTAAAAAGCGACGACAATCCATACAGGTCCGAAATATATTGCAAGGCCGACTCTGACGTGGCTTGTTTATATGTTTGAATTTACTGAAGTTTTAGTTCTTAAAATTGAGGAAAAAGTGTAAACTAGCTTATTAGACAGACTCTACTAAGCTGTCTTGTCTACAGTGTGCGCAACCTCTAGAATGTATGTACTCTTTATTATTTTTTTTGTATGACAATTAGGTACTGACATTGCTTCTTTGGTTTGTTGTACCCGATTATTGGTTGACCATTAGAATCTACTAGGAGAGCCGGAGCAATGCCTGGGAAATAACAAATTTATGTTGCATTTTTTTACTTTCTTTCTGTTTGATAGATTTAGTTATGTACGAGTAAATAGGTATATTAGACAGACACACACTTCTTAATTGTAACCTCGAGATCTTCTCGACTCCGGGGAAGCTTCCCTAAAGATTACCTCAAGAGAATGTTAAAAATAATATTAATTGTTATCAATGCTGTTCTACAATATTTTCTGTGCAAAAACTTAATACGTCATTAAGTTTGATAATGTTTATCTGTTAAATAGAACTTTGTTAATAGTTTCATTTTTCTTTAATATTAGTGTACTCAAAGTACGAGTAGTATTATATGCGACATGTACCTACCTACCTAAATAACGCCGCGTTAAATAGTTCTTGGAGTACTGTAAACATGTTCAATTAACTCACTAAAGTCTTATAATTATTATAAACTAACAAAATTGTGAAACTTTTTCCAGCACGAGAGTAATTTAAGCTTAAGGTATCTTTTCTTTTTTTATAAACAAGTGGGCGGACGAGCAAGCAGTCCCACGTGATGGTAAGTGTTTCCGCCGCCCATGGACACCTGCAAGACCAGAGGCCGACCTTTAGTTTGACAGAGGTTTTCTTAAATAAACCTCGCCCTCGAGTCGAAGAACAAAGTCGAGAGTAAAAGAACCTCGACACGAGGGGATTTCGAGAGGTTACCATTCAGAATATGGATCTGTCAATGTGCCCGGTGAACGGGTCATAATAGGTACTTGCTCGATGTTATATAAAAATACTATAATGGTTCTAGTTTACAGTAGCTTCATTGATAAAAAGATGTTTATTAATGCACAGCCTTGGTTGATTGTTGATGACTGGTTAAAACTTTTGTCAGCAGGCTCCAAATTCCAAAATGTTAGTTCACATTTACCCCTAGCTCAAGCACGGCGGACGGTATCCACCTCGGATAAACCTCACAAAATCAATTTCTATTGACATATGAGAGGCAGATTCTTATTTGTATATTTTAAAATTTGACCATTTCGATTGTGGTGTAGCACAGAAAAGATGCCAATATTTGTCGATTTCGTCTTGAAACACGTATTATAACTATCTTGCTTAACGCCAAGCTCCAAGCGAGAACCAAGTGAATCTCTTTTCTATCAAATAACTACCTATCAAATTATATTTATTTTTTTACTAAGTATAATACTATTGAGAGTCCGTCTCTGTACTTGCGTTCATATTTAACCAGTCGGAACTGATTGATCCAATCTGTACATGCAGGTATAATCAACTTCCGCCCTATATGATCTTACGATTATATAGGATATAGTTATTACGAGGCATATTCGTAAAGTAAGGGCCGTTTTCGTATATTTAATAATTGGCGGGTCTGAATAAAGTTATAAGCATACAGCGCTATCTACTGATTGTTTACGAAGGCTCGGAAGTCATTATTGTGTTTCAGTTGTCGTTTCCTAGTCAGTGAATGCAAGGAAAGATGTCCGCGACAATCGTTGATCCCGCCAGTGCGAAGTGCGAGCCGTGATTCGTTTTTTGTGTTCAAAAGGATCTTCAGCACCTCAAATCCACAAGGAGTTATGCCTCGTTTATGGACCAACTGTAATGAGTGAAGGAAAGGTTAGACAATGGTGTCGAGAATTCAAGAATGGCCGCACTAATGTCCATGATGAAGAGCGGAGTGGTAGGCCGTCTTCAGACCGATGAACTCGTTCAACAGGTGGACCAAAAGCTCCGATCTGATCAACGATTGACAATTAGTGTCCTTGCTGATGAATTTTCTGTTGTTGGACCCACCACCATATTCAAGATTCTTTGAGAACGACGAGGACCTCACTACCGCCGTTGTGAACTGGTTCAATTCCCAGGCGGAGAACTTCTATGCAGAGGGGTTAAAGAAGCTGGTGCAGCGGCACGAAAAGTGCTTAGAAGTAAACGGCGATTATGTGGAAAAGTGAAGTAGGTTTGTAGGAAACTAAAACTGTGAATAAAAGATTTTTCTAACGAAAACTTTGTTTTTAATGACCAAACGGCCCTTACTTTACGAATATGCCTCGTATATTCATTCAAATATAGATTTTTGGCAACTTACCTTATTATGATGGAACAATGCAATTTAAAAATACTTACTTCCTCGCAAATTTGGATCGGTATAAGCTGTAAGAAAATGAATTATTATATTACTATATACGTAGGTAAATGTTATTTTTAGTAACTTTTCACGTAGGTACCTAATAATGTGAAAAGTTACGACAGAGTATACTAAATCGGTGATAGTGTTGTAGACAATTCGAATTGCTCTGGATTATATTATATCTATCTATGCATGGCGGGTTTAAGTTATTAAGTCAAAATATTTTTTCATGGATACAGAGCTAAATTCTAAATTTTTGCGTTTAAGATTTGTATATCGAGATATTACTTTAAGACTGAAATCAATTTCTGTGAAACTATCGAGTTGAAAAAAATAAATTTTATATTGTAAGTCCAAAGTGATACAACGTGTTAGAACTTCGTATTTAAAATTTTATGTAATAATTATCTGGAGTTATCAACTTACTCCCGCTGGCCTATATGACTCTTGAGTGTTGCAGCGTCGAATGTCCAACGAATAGTTCAACGATTAGTAACAGCTGAATGCCTGTTATGCGTTTCTTAAATAGGACTTAATAAATTTTACTAAACAGTTCTCTGTGTATAACTGTTCCTGTAACTAAACAGTTGTACATGTGCGCTGACTAATATTGAGGTCCATGCGATATCGCACTGTGTCATTGATCATTTATGAAATAAAATAAATACTCACGGTAAGTTGGTCGGCCGAAGGCGGGATCGACCACTGAAAGTAAATAAAACATAATTAACTTTGGCGACGAACGTTTTAATAATTATTTGTATGGCAATGGGGTGGTAGACGAGCAGATAGTCCACCTGATGAGACAGCAGACAACTTGGCAAGTGGACACGGTCACCTGTGGACATCCGTGATACATGCCACCATCAATCCAGAATGATATACTACATTGGCACGTCCCTGATTACTAATGCTGACTGCTTTTAAAGATTTAAAAATGAATTTGAAACAATAATTAAGGAGGATGGGAAATAGGAAATGGAACAAAGAGTTTTCCTCATCCCCTTACACCTCCCATTCCTCCTTGGGGAGAATGGAGTGAAATGGGGAGTGGAGTATAATGAAATTTATCCTTTATCCCAAAATACTCTCTACTTAATAGAACAGGAGGGGATGGGATAGGGAATATAATGGTATACGATACGATTATAATCCTCACTCGATGGGATGGAATGGGAAAGTTTACACTTATTTAGTACGAGTAGGTTCTGTAGGACCAATTCAATGAGGTCTGGCATATTTCACTCACTTTATAGGTACATGTTACGGCAATCTTCTTTGAAAGAAGACTTCCTAGACATGGAATTACCAGGATCCCAAGAAACTATTAAAATTACTCACCTTGTCCGCCAGACCCAGTGTTCGCTGTAACAAATGCAGTTATTTAGTATGTTTAATGTAAGTATGTTTTCTAGTATTTCAATGGTATTTTAACTTATTGTCTCTAATTAAACAATCAAAATGTCTTAAAAATAATTTTACTACAATATATAGTTTATTACACGTGCCCTGACTGAAGATTGAGGCCAGTGCGATGTTGGACTGAGTCATGAACGATTTACAAAAATGACGTAAATGTATACTCACGGTTAGTTGGTCGGCCGAAGGCAGGATCGACGACTGTAAAATAAAACATAGAAAGTAAATAAGATGTGGACGATATTCATATAAAAGGAACAAGTATTAAAAATACGTACCTAGTCCACCAGATCCATAGTTTGCTGCAAAAAAGCAGTTAATTATTATTAGTATGTCTAATGTATGTCCACTAGTATTTCAACTCAATGACAATCAATAATCATAACGATTAGACAATCAATTAGCTCAGTCCCCCTGCCTGCTGTGCAAAAGGTCCCGGCTTCGTTTCCCGATCGGACAAACATTTATTTGTAGACAGGTGTTTGTTCGGGTCTGGGTGTAGCACGTGTTGTGTTCGCCTTTGTATGCGTCTCTGGACCCACGACACAGGGACTCCTAGTGGCCATCGAGTGTGGTGTTCATTTATTTGTTGCTGTTATTAATAATAATCAATAAGCAATAAATTTTACATATCCTTTTTAATTTTTATAAATACATTTTTTAAATAGATTTTTAATTCAGTTCATTACATATCCTTCAGACTAAACCCAGTGAATTTGGCCAGTGCGATGTCGAGTTGAGTGATTAATGATTTACAAAAACGACATAGATTTGTATACTCACGGTTAGTTGGTCGCCCGAAGGCAGGGTCGACGACTGAAAATAAAAAAAAAATATGCAGCCATCAAAACTAGTAATAACGGGAAAAAAACTTCCTAGATAAATAACCACATGAAAATAAATTCAATAAACATTTTAAGTACTCGAGTTATAGGTAACGGACAGGACACCTATGTGTGCGTTTACTTACAACTCGAATATTTAAAATGGACTGAACAAGTCACACACCTATTGGCTATTTTACGCGAATTCTCATCTCTACCTAGTCCGACCATAAGTTCTGTTACAAATGAAAATGCATTTTTTTTTTAATGAAGTAATGTAATATTACTAAAACTTATATGTACATATTTATTAAAGTCTCAGCAAAAAATAAAAACAATATTCTATTCAAAATGGCCACCTTTGGCTTTTATACAGGCCTTTAATCTGTCTGGCCACGAATCTATGAATTTACGCACTGTTTCCATGGGAAATTTCGCCACTGCTTGCTCCAGAGATTTTTTAAGAGACTCAATGTCGCCGTGCCGTTTAGAGCAAGCCATGTCCTCTAAAACTGACCACAATTTGTAGTCTAAAGGGTTGAGGTCTGGGCTAGATGAGGGCCAGTCTTCAGCTCTTATAAAGTCCGGAACGTTAGTTTCAAGCCAGGCTTGGGTAGTTCGTGCCTTGTGACCAGGTGCAGAGTCCTGCTTGGAAAGTCCACGGTACATTTTTAAAAAGTGTATTGCTGAGGGGTTTCACAACACGATCCAAGACTGTCTCTTGATACACTTTGGCTGAAGTTTTCACTCCTTTTTCACAAAAATGTAGCTTTGTGACGCCTTGATAAGACACGCCCCACCAAACCATCACTGACGCAGGATGATGACCACGTTGTACCTTTCCGACCACTTGAGCAGCTTCTTTAGAACTGTGAGCGTACACTTTATCATTTTGCTTATTGTAGTGCTCTTCAATCGTGAAAATTTTTTCATCGGTAAAGAGGATATTTCTGTGCCCTTCACCTGCGTATCGCGACAGAAGGCGTTTTGATCGATCCACTCTCTTTAATTGTAAAGATTGATTTAGGGCATGTCCTGTATATCGACGATAAGCACCGAGCTTCAGGTCTTGTTTTATAATACGCGACAGAGTCCTAGCGGGAATCTTCATTTCTCGCGATAAGATTTTTTGCTTCCTAATGGGATTTCGACGAATTCTGGCTTTAACAGCATTAACAGCCTTTGTAGTTCTAACAGCACGCGGCCGCCCCGATCTTTTATGGTCTTCGACAGAGGAAGTATTGTTGTATCTGTTGATAGTACGATATACGAACATACGGCTGATACCAAGCTTTTGAAGTGTCTGGAATATGACCAACGGCTCCATACCCACTTTGTGCAAGGCGATCACCGCAATCCTATTTTCTTTAACACCCCATTCCATATTGTAATTTGATAATGAACACGAAAAAATATGTGAAATGGCGCGAAATCGAAAGAACTTTTAAAAATAATAAACGCGTTCCAAATTCAAAATAATTAAAAAGTTGAAAAAAAATAAAAGTTTTTATGTAACAGTATTTATGGCCAGACTAGTTATATTACCTTAGATATACCTACCTACAATGTCAAACATCTATGTCTATATCTTAGGTAATTTTAATATTACGAAAAGAGATATATCTTAGAGGTATATCTACTCGAAAACTAATGGACTGATTTTGAAAATCCACGTTTAGGAAGCTATAGCTGCTAATACATATCGACAATGGAAAGGCAAAAAGCTTAACTGACGTGCAACTTTCCTTAAAATGTAAACAATATTATTATGACCACATAATTTTTAGTTTAAGAGAGTAAAGTGTATGTCGGTTAAGCCCTTTTGCCTTTCCACCGTTGATATGGACAAAGGTAATGTTTAGATTTACTATAAAATCGTTACACCACCTGAGCGATGTAAGGATGAATCGTTATATTGAACATACTAGTATAGATACTTACTTTGTCCACCAGCTCCGGGAAGACTGTCAACGACGCGAACTGTTATGAGAAACAACAATATATTATGTAGGTATATTCCATTCCAATACTATTTGCTCAAAATGTAAACAAACATGGCGGCCTAAGATAACTGACACGGCCTTACATTAAATAGTGGGGTGATAATAGCTTACATATCTATAATTTGATTCATAAAAAGTGCAAGTTTACCCTAAATTTTATACTAAATATTGCGCTATTTAAATTCATATTTCTTTAATTTAAGGCCGTGTCAGTTATGTCAGCCCGCCATGTTTGTTTACATTTGGACAAATTAGATTAGAATAGAATTTAGGTAAATATTTCAACAGAATTAAAACTAAAACTTAAAAAATTAAAACTCAATTATCATACCTAAGGTAAAAGTTCCGTCAAAATCTATTCAACCATTTATGAATGTTAGAAACTTTTTCTTTGACTTAGAATATCCAAGCGGCTTAGATATGAATTACAATTAATTATTTAGTTAAAAACTACGAAAGCATAAAGATAAATCGGCAAAGAATTATGAGATGAAGAATAATAGATCCTAAAGTACCTTTTTCAGGGAGTTTGTCCACAACCTGTACTGTAAGGAAATAAAGGATCTAAGATTAGAAAATTTTGCCTATACGGAATAGGAATATGAAGGAGACATAGAGTCAAATGTATCTTTTTCAGGGAGCTTGCCTACAACCTGTACTGTGAGCAAATAAAGGATTCATGTATTGCCTATACGGAATAAGAATATAAAGAAAATTTGGGGCAAATGTACCTTTGTCAGGGAGCTTATCTATAACTTTTACTATAAGGAAATAAAGGATTTAAAGAAATAAGAATATGAGGAAAAAATAGAGCCAAATGTACCTTTTTCAGGAAGCTTGTCCACAACCTGTTCTGTAAGGAAATTAAGGCTATAAGATTAGAAAATTTTGCCTATGCGGAATAAGAATATAAGGGAAAAAAAGCCAAATGTATCTGTTTCAGGGAACTTGCCTACAACCTGTACTGTGAGCAAAAAAAAAGATTTGTGATTTGACAATTTTGCCCATACGGAATGAGAATATAAAAGAAAAAAAGAGACAAATGTATTTGATTCAGGAAGCTTGCCTACAACATGTACTGTGAGCAAATAAAGGATTTGTGTATTGTCTATACGGAATAAGAATATGAGGAAAAATTGAGCCAAATGTACCTTTTTCAGGGAGCTTGTCCACAACCTGTACTGTAAGGAAATGAAGGATTTATAATTAGAAAATTTTGCCTATACGGAATAAGCTGAGGGGGAGAGTGCACGCTGAAATCTAACAGCTGCTGGGCGCGCTCGACTGGCCACGTTACCCCTCTTTCACAGAAGACTACCTTGAAATGTACTGCATTTCCCACTTTATCTTATTTCCCTAAGGTAGTGAGTGAGATGTGTCAGAGTCCATTCCCATCCTATCCCTCCCCATTTTCCCAACCGAGGGCGTGCCAACGTTTGTCATTTTCAACTAATGTTGACATGTATCTCGGATGTCTATGGGCGACCGTATCCGCTTACCATCACGTGGACTGTATGCTCGTCTGCCGCCTTCGTCCATAAAAAAAAAAGAATATGGGGAAAAAATAGAGCCAAATGTACCTTTTTCAGGAAGCTTGTCCACAACCTGTTCTGTAAGGAAATTAAAGCTATAAGATTAGAAAATTTTGCCTATACGGAATAAGAATAAGAAGAAAAATTGAGCTAAATGTACCTTCTTCAGGGAGCTTATCCACAACCTGTACTGTAAGGAAATGAAGTATTTATAATTAGAAAATTTTGCCTATACGGAATAAGAATATGAAGGAAAAAAAAGCCAAATGTATCTGTTTCAGGGAGCTTACCTACAACCTGTACTGTGAGCAAATAAAGGATTTGTGATTAGAAAATTTTGCCCATACGGAATGAGAATATAAAAGAAAAAAAGAGCCAAATGTATCTGTTTCAGGTAGCTTGCCTACAACCTGTACTGTGAGCAAATAAAGGATTTGTGTATTGCCTCTACGGAATAACAATATGAAGAAAAATTGAGCCAAATGTACCTTTTTCGGGGAGCTTGTCCACAACCTGTGCTGTAAGGAAATAAAGGATTTATGATTAGAAAATTTTGCCTATACGGAATAAGAATATGACAGCACAGCAGCTGTTCTCCAAATAAATACCTTTTTCACATGGCGCATCCGCCACCTTTACTGTAAGAAATGATGACTATGAATGACATGACTTGACTAAAAAGGGAAGGTGATTAATAGGAAAAGAGAAAGTAATCAGAAAAAATAGTAAGCAATAAATTATGTTATAACTTCCATAATGTATTCAGGTTAAATTATTTAAAAAGTGTAACCTCTAGGGCAGGGGTGCTCAAACGGTCGATCGCGATCGAGCTACGATCGATAAACTAATATCTATGCCACGATACACCCTACCTAGACGACAATCCTGCATCACACATACTTGCAGCCTCTCAGAGTCGATCGATCGTAGTCTAACAATATTGAGGTAGATCGCCAGCAGTTCAAGTTTGAGCACCCCTGCTCTAGGGAATACAAGCGAGCGTTTTCCAAGTGTAGGTACCTACTCGTACCTAGCGCGAAACTGTATCTCCTGAGATAAACTACCTGGGTAACAAACTATTTTATCTTACTATAAAATACAGATTCGATAAGTTGATTATAACGATAACTTACTATAAAATACCTTTGAAATTGCCTACTGTTTTATATCTAAATAAGTAAGTAGGGTACTTAATAAGTAAACACTACACTAAAAAGTTTGTGTGAAAATACTCGTATAAATATAATAGGTAGGTATAACTAATCAGTCATAGTATTAACCCATTACGTACAACAATCAAAGTTTTTTCGGAATAAAAGTTAAATAGAAATTAAGTACCTATATACTCACCACTTTCCTGTGCGTAAGCCATCGCTACCAAAACGAAAAGAATCTGGATAACAGAAACACTCATCTAAAAAATATGCAATTTTCAACATCAACATAAATATTAATAAGGTAAAAGTATAGAATTGGTACTTTTATTTGTACTGAAATGTTATCTCGTAGGTAAATCCAGACTAAGATAAGATTAGACTAATGCAGATCGATGATTTTTTTGATATCACGTTCTTATAAATAGACATTTTAAATAGCTAAAACATGCCTATTTACCTACACACAGTAGGTAATCTCTTTCTAGCTACTAGAGATTTATGTGGGTACAAGTGGGCTAGCATTAACCCGCATCCTAAAGCCAGTGAAAGTTCCACTACAATTCATTCAGTAATTTTAGTCCAAGAAGACTTTCAAAAGTATTTTTACAACTGCTTACAATGCTGTCTCGGCTGCGAGCGATCTATCTTCTTCGAGAGAAAGGGACAGTTGCACTTCGAACTAATATAATAAGTAGGTACCTAGGTATCGAGAATGTAGGTAGCTATTCGAGAAAATCTAAATTTCGAATCCCGTTTCTCTATCTCGTATCTCTCTATCTCTATAGTTTTTCTATCCCGGTACGTTTTACTTTTTTAATTAAGAGTTGTTAAATTTGCACACTGGGCTTGTGTTTTGCAGCGTTTTAACACGGCAATTTGTAAAATTGTTTGTGTCTTAGCTCCTATAAAAAACAACTAATCAAAACATATGAACATGCGCATGGTAGATAACTGTAACATATTAAAAAATCATTGCCCTATTGTTAGAATTCAGGAAGAAAACAGGGAAATACGCTTGTATTTTGTATGGCCAAGACGTCATTCCGCTTCCTCTCATCCTCCCCTCTTAACTAAAATAATAGGGGAAGGACGATACACAATGCTGCATACTACAGTCAGTGTACACAGATTGCGTAATGCTAGTGAACTAAGTAACAGAGTTTACTCTCGCAGGAAAAGAAACACGTGTCAACTTATTTCGGCATTGACATATTAGTTTCAAGCACATTTTCCAATTGTATCATCCGATTAAAACGTATATTCGGATTCCTCTAAATCTCTTACAGATCCCCAGATTACTTCACTCTTTCTCCCAAATCCAAAGGTAGCAAGCGATACCCATGAATATGAAAACATTGGCCATTCTAGAACGGAAGTTGGCAAATGATGTGGAGACCACAGGACTGAGATTTAATTGTATACCGTGGGTGAACCGCTTAGGCGCTATTAGGTCGAATTGTAAAAAGAATATCTACTTCAACCATAGACAAAAACAATGACCTAGTAGAATTAAAAAAATAATGCACATACTTAAGCATACAGATTTATAATTTTAAATATTTGTACTATTACATACAAAACATATTTTTGTAAAGTTGTACTTTCGTTCTTATTAAACAATGGTAGGTACATAAGTAAGTACCTACGTAAAATGTCAAGGCTTTGCGATAACCGTAGGTACTTAGACCGAAAAAGACTACTTGTTAACTAAATAAAGATAAAAGAAGAACACAAATACGTATTTTTAACCGAACACAAAAGAAAACAAACTGAATTAGGTACGACTCCGGTACCGTACCTATAACATAAAAAAACGTCGCATTTGTTTGTCGTATCTGTCTGTAGACTTTACCTAGATTTTATATTGCAGCTTGCTGGTAATCAGAGTTATTAAGACAATATTGTTATAACAAATTAATTAAGTATCTACACTTTGAAATACACAGAATAAACGTGATGAGTTTTATAAGCACACGCAACGAAACTCAATACATGAGGTAATAATTATTATGAGAGGTAATACCTAATTATTATTACAAACGACTAATAGTAACGCCTGGGAAGAAGCGACTGATACATACCATTTAATATCGGATTAAAGCTAATCTTAATCAATGAAATATGATTTAAAGATATCCATGATAAAATAATAAAATCACCAACCTATTGTAGCTAGTAATGATTCATACAATCGTATTATTATTCGTCTATGAGTTACAAGGAGAACGACCGCGATTTGAATCCGAGACCCTTTGCACGACAGGTTAAGTATATTGCACGACATTGCCGACTGAGCGGGGGCCTATTTATTATTATGCCTATCATAATTAGGTGGTACCTACCTAATTGCTGGCAATCAAATAAACCTTGTGAATTTTGTAATTAGCAAGACAATCAGAGATCAATGCGTTAAATAGCTACACGTGATTTTGTGATATTTCTAATAAACTAGACGTATCTACTATTATGATCGTGCGTAGATAATTTAAGTAAAAAAATCCCACTAAACAAAATCCCTCGAAACCGGATGACACGGATTATGTAACGGAATGAAAACAGACTGTATGACGTCAATTTTAAGCTGTTTCGGTCAACTATGAGTCGAACACCTGCGCAATTAAAGGTGTTTTAGCCGTGTATTTATTTTTGAAAAATAATTCTTTTTAATCTGTCCATTTATTTTTATACGGCATTTAAGTGATTATAAGAACCTATTTTCTTTATTATTTACCATTTTTAGACAGCCTTATGGGAAGTGTACCCTCTTCCTGTCATCGTGAACTATGTTTATTATATACACTATGCAGGATATGTCACTCCTGAAACTGAATTTCATTCACGAAATTTGCGAAATTTTTTTTCCAAAAAAAATGTTATTATTGAGATTTTACTCTCTCTATACATACGTATATACTATATAACATACGTAGGTATATTTACTAAATACAGAGGTCAAAAATGTATATCGTTACAAATAAATATGTAACATTTTAAATCAATTAACTCAGAAATATAAGCAGAATCCCCATGGATTCTGTATTAAACAAATTATTGCAAGTTTCAGGAATGCGGATCCCTTCCATCCTGTGTATAAAAGAAATCTCAAAGTCTCATCAAAATAGAAATCTGTAGGCACTGTCGAGTTGTGTTCATTAATACATACATAAATCTATTCAGATCAACAGTTCCAAACGGCTCTTGTGGCAACATAATCCTAAAAGTATATAAATATAATTAGGTGTTATATTTATTTCAAAGAAAACATTTCTAGGGCGTCGGGCACACGGTGCTGCAGGCGGCGACACGCGACCAGGCGACCCAAGCTCGAAAACAGTTGTATGATGTCGCTAAAAGGTGTTCACACGGCGGCGTATCGCAGAAGCGCCACTTGGCGGCTGATTGCGCGACCGAGCGAATAGCCGCCCGCGGCTATAGATAGTCTCGACTCTAACGACACGGGAGCACTTTTTAAATATTGACGTACGACTGACTCCAGATACATCGCTGGTCGCCGCGACTAGCGGCACCGTGACCAAAGAATTAGTCCAAGTCCTAATACTACTTCACTCAACTAGTATCCGCAAGGAGAATGAATGACCAGAGACAAGGGCGTAGTCAGGATTTTATAACCAGGGGGCAAAAGAAAAACAAATTTCTTACAATTTTAAATAGAGATTGTGTAATGCAGAGAATTGTTATTTATAAGAATAAGGGAAGACCTTATACCCCTGGTTGTACGCCCCACCCTAGTTGTACCCATGACCAGAGGTTACAGGTTACCTACCTATTGAGCAAATGAGATGGTTTGCCTAGATCATAAATACTAAATTAATTTCCTTACAATCACCTACTGTAAGTTTTTTCAACACAACAATAGCTTCTCATCATCACAAGAAGCCCTCGATGTTATAAAAATAAACTATAGAATATGAATAGCAAGTGAAAATGAATAAATTCATAAATACCTAATAAACAAAATTAATATTATTGAGTCAAAATAATCGACTGCACGTTTCTCTTAAAAAAAAGTATCGAATCCGTCATGAGCGATTCGACGCTTTAAGTAGGTACTGTCGATGGTTTCGAGTCCTAGTGTTTGGTTCATTCTTATGTAGCAAACATAAGTAACCATTCCTCTATGAAAATTAATGTTAATATCCACATATTTATTTATGCATTATTTAATTCATACAAAATATATTAACTTACCATTGCCTTCATTGTGAATATTTATTGAACTGTTTGAAAGTGTGTTATCTTCAGCTGAATCCGCTGGACAACATGCAGCCGTTTAGTGTACACTCTTATATACGTACCTCCACGAGAGATGATAACCTCCCGCGACACTTCTCAATATTTGGCAATTAAACACATTACAGTCTGACAAACTTACACCATGCGTTTAGCCGATGGCATTCCGATTTAGAGACAAAAACTATTTAAGCCATTTTCAACATTTTAATGAGAGCAATGGAGCAACGTATTTAGCTTAATTTATAACTGAAACACATATAAATGCTAATTAACAGTATTAATACATTCATTAAGCCCTTGCCCCTTACACGTTTCTTGATCTGTAAGCTAAATACCGTATGGCTAGTTCCGAATTTTGTCGCCCGCAAAGATAAGTTTGTCGAACGATATTGTTATGTTATGCCGTGCAAATACAGTTTTCCTGTACAATTTCTGGTAATTGTACTTGCAAAATAATTTGTTTGCCGTTCCCTTGGCTATAATCTATTGTAATTGTTTACATTGTATTATTAAAACTTTCCGTCTTTTTTACATTAATTATTATCCGTATCTTATTTTGCCATGATTGTACGAGTAGTATAAATTCATTCAGAAAGTTGCGTGTAAGGTGTCGTACAAGATACGATATTATATTGTCACGCGTCGGTACAAGATAAGGCTGAAAAATTAGACAAAAATATATACAAAAAATATGCCGCATATACCTATTAGTAGTAGGTACGTACTACTGTTAGCCTGTGTGTTCGCTAGATCAATCAAAGCATGCGGGCTCGCGCTGTCTTCTGCTCTTCTTATTCACCCACTACCGTGATCGGTCCGCCTGAGTGGAACGCGTCCCACGCTACGTTTCCCGATCCGTGGTCTCCGCTCAAGGACATACATACATCCCATATCGGGCTGCGACAAATGTGACCTGCTCCGACATTAATTCTTTTACGAATTCCTTCGCTTCAGATCCTATTCATCCATCCTTTGCCCCTAATACTCGTATAAGAGTTGTAGGTACCTATGTACACTCAATATAGGTACAGATTGTTAGAAATTACTCGAATCCCTGACTTTATTTATAGACAAAGGACAGCATTTGTCTGCCTGTCTATCTATTTGTTAACGCTAATCCCAGGATCTCCTGGATCGATATTGATACGGTATTCACATCGTTGGTCATTTTGTATAATTGGACTTTTTGCATGACATTTTGATACTCCAGTGGATTCTGATACATTGGACCTTAAGGGAATCAAGACAGTGTAGATAACGTATTTACTATAGTATATTAAGGTGACTAAGGTATATTTAAGGTGACGTGCCGCAATATCTACCAATAGGTGTGAATAAATCAGATTGGTGATAGTCTTACTATCACGCACAACCTTAAGCACTATTTCATCTCAAATTCAACCAGTTTCCGGACATTTTGAAAACTTAGCGCACTTGCTCATCAATACTCGGATGGCTACTTAGGGTCCGTGGGCCGATTGAATATGGCGGGTCTAGAAGAACCGGCACCAATAGGCATTGACTGATTTGGAAAGTGAATTTCTAACAGTGGTTTTCGCTTTAAAATGTTTTTTTAGATTTTGCAATAAAATTAAAATCAAACGGGAAGATCAGTTTGGAAACGGATAAGTATTCATTTACACGCAAAACCCTTTAATATAATTACTTTTATTTTAAATATAAACAAAAGTACTACTCGTTTAATATAATTACTATTGAGTAATACTAGTAAGTATTACTCAATATAATACTAGTAAGTAATACTAGTAAGTATTACTCAATATAAGGTAAGTATTGCGTAGGTATTAACTGTTCCGTTTACGTAATATTTTGTCTAACGTAATCAATGTGAATTCAATGAAAATAATGAAAAACATGACTTAACAGAAAAAAATTGCAACAATGAATTTTATTAGTATTCTTTCGCAACTGCACAAATAAATGGCTCTTATCAAACAATAGCCTGTATTCGCATTTTATGTGAAAATTTACTGTTTTCATTACCTATATTATTTTCATTCGGTATCCTTATCTAAAAAATGTAATGTTTCGAAGGTGTATATCATGCATTAAGTTGCAAGAACTATCTATAGGAGGACGTTGTCCATGTTCCGCAGTCGAACTTCCCGAATTGTCTCAGGACTGGATAAATGGGCATCATTAATATACTGTAGCGACAGTGTTCGACACATAACGACACGGTGTTATATTTATGTTAGTTTTTCATAGTACAGCTTTTTCAGTAGGTACCTAAGTATAGTTTTTTGTGAATCCTGTGTTCAATCGGATATAGCCAGTCGACTCCCGCGTTCCCGCCAGTCGACTTAAGGGTGTAGATTGTTGGCCTGAGATCTCGATTTCGAGCGACCGCAGCGCCAAAGTTTAATGTAACATCCGACGGGGCGGATGAATGACCTAGAGAGCGCGATTTTCAAAATGTTTTGCAACAAACGTTCCACGTTGAGAAATTGTTATTGAACTTGAATATTTACAGCATAACAATAACGTTGAATTTTTGGAAACTAGCTGTTGATTCTTTTTAATAGATTAATAAGAGTAGTTGAGACACAATTTTTATGTTTTTCTATCATTTGACATCTGACATTTTTGTATTCTACTTACCTAAAATTCCAACTATTTATTTATTTGTAATTTCACTACCAAAATTTATTCTAATTCGTAAAATATTCATTCAATAAAATAATTGCAAATTCAGTAGGAAGTGTGTTTATCTCTACGCAAGGAAATGTGCCTATTGCGTAAACTCAAATACTTACTTTTTGTTTACGATCACCTCGTCGATATCTAAAAAAAATCCTAGGGTTTTAAAAAAAATGTCAATAAATGAAACACAAGTATAAAAATGATTTATTTACTACACAATAACAAATATGAGTCGCCATTACTCGCTATCTCAAAAGCGTGCTAGGGTTGTACAAAAATTAGTAAATAATTCATTTATTTACTAATTTTAACAGAAGTTTGTAAATTATTAATATACTAATTAAAAGTATGTAATTAAACAATAACGAAATATGAGTTCAAAATTCTAATGGTTTTTCATTCGATTACGGATCAAGTTCTGATTTCTGCTAATTTGATGATAAAATCAATGGCTATCACAAAACCTATCAGAATGAAAACGTTACCAGCTGCCCGATTCACGTAAGTAATAAAAACCGTAGCGCAGTGACGTCACTTCGTTTTTTGCAAATTTAGCCCTTTTAACCGACTTAAAAAAAGGAGAATTCTCAATTCGCTGTATTTTTGAACCAATTTTTATGATTCTTTACACCAGGTAACTCAGAAATTGTATAGTAATTGAGCTATTGGAAGATTTATGACAATCCAAGACTAGATAAGTAAGTGCGTTTAAAACAGAAAACCAAAAGGCGATTTCTAAGTTCCTAAGTTAAAACGACTTTTGGACTGGCGTGTTTACGTGAATCGACTGGCTGGGTAGTTAAGTTACCTGTATCTTTCAAAATCATTAGGCGTTCTTCTCTTTCATAACACGTAAAGCTCTTTCTTTCCTCTCTTTCATAGCCTCTATGATACTGGGCGCGTCACGAATGGGCATGCTTCGTGACTGCCGAGGATCAACTAATTCTGGAAGTAGGCAATCGTAATAAAACCTAACTAATTTCATCTCCATTTTCTCCTCCCAAAATTTGTCGTCCTTTTCTATAATATAAACTTTCATAGGTACAGTAGCACCAAACCAGATGCCAAGCATGCAAACGTTTCTTTTAGTAATATGTACCTGTCCCTGAATTTGGAAATACCAGTTATGATTTTTATTTATGACATAACCCTTGGAAGCCTTGTCCTTAACCCAAAAGGTATGTTTGGCCATTGCTTCATCAAGAGTCATGCCAGCTAAAGAATGTGGGCACTTAATTTCAATTAAACCGTTTGCATAAATGCCATCTGGTGTAGTACCAAGAAATTCATATTGATCGTCGACGAACAAACCGCAACCTTGTATACTAATATTCTCTTGAATTTCTAACTGTTTAATTGCGGTTTCTTCGTTTTCGATACCGTACCGTACAGCAGGCAAACTGGAGATATTACTACCATAAACGATTTTACGAACAAGAACAGCACAACTTGTGCTCTCTCGTTTTTTACAAACTTCCCCGAACGATGATGAGGTTAGTAATTTTCTCCTTGTACTCATCCACTCAGAACTACTTCTTTGCAAATGGGTCGACCTTTCAAGCTCCTCTCTTTCAGCACAAGACAACTTTAAATCGGCTAAAAAAGATGACTTGGCTTTCTCATATAATTCTGGACTCAGATCAGGTTTTTCGCAGTTTGGTCCATAGTGAGCGTCTTTCGATACAGCGCTGTGGCTCTTTTTCAATCTTAATTTAGGTTTAGCAATTAAACGGATTCTACGATTACAATTTTCCACTTTCGCGATCAAAGGATTAGGACTAGATTTAAATATTACTTCATGAGTTTTACTATGAATCGATCCTGTATTAAAAGACACAACAGCAGCTGCGCATCGGCCCGCATAAGAACCACGGGAAGAATAATTTACACGCTTACCCCCTACTAATTTGGCAATCACTGCGTTAAAACTTTCAACTATATTACTTGTACAATTATGAATTAAACTTCTAGAATGATATGACAGTCTTTTACTTAAAATGTGTACCGCGTCCATTAATCCGCATCCAACAATTGCTGGAAGCAACCCAACAGGTTCTATTCGACGAGTATCAGGTCTACAGAAATACTCCTTGCAATATTGGTGATTACCAAATACGTGTTGTGGACCATTTAGGATATCTTCACTAAGATTTTTTATTTTTTCTTCGAGTGACTGATTTTGATCGCCCCAATATTTAATAGCGCATTTTACACCCGTTCTTAAACGCAAATACCTTTCTTTTAGGAATTTCCGCAATTCGCAAGGATACTTAGTGTCTTTCGACAGTTTCTCCAAGCTATTGCAGTAGTTTCGTAAAAGATGATTTTTGCATTCAATTTTCTCTACTGTTAAATTACCGTACGGTCGCGAATCTAATATTTTTTTATAAGTACTGGAATCGCCGTCTGCTACAAATTTATTATAAATTACACCGTGATCAACAATGGAACGTTTAAACCCCTCAACTATTATGGTCGATTCCATACCGGTAGATGATCCCGAATAATTCTTGAAACAACGGTGTTCCGAGGGCTGACTGTCGTTCTTTGCGGCTCGTGCACAAACTACGCAGTATTTATTTTTAACTCCAAAAAACAATACTTTATTAGTTTTAATGCCAATTATCGCAGCTGCGCCGGACAAGGCGGAAAAATTCTTACCATAAGATCTCT
The DNA here is from genome assembly GCA_914767545.1 of Sesia apiformis. NCBI lineage: Eukaryota > Metazoa > Arthropoda > Insecta > Lepidoptera > Sesiidae > Sesia > Sesia apiformis. The sequence continues at coordinate 5,566,672 of OU611964.1, forward strand.
TGCTCCAACAACCGTCAACAGCAACAGATATTAATGGTGTACCATTTTTATCAACACTACCTATAGACACTGCGTACTCCGCTTCTTCCTTGACAGCTTCTGCCATGGAATGTGCTGCTGTCTTTTCCCACCAATCGCAAACCGTATTATTAATTTCATTGTATAATGAAGGTGACATGATTGGTAAGGCTACTGCGGCAGTTAATGTTTTTAACTGATAGTAGCTCCCACCAGATGATATGATACCAGATACAATTTGATGATTCACTTCCATTCTATCTTCTTTCTTTTCAATCAAACACACAGTAAATTTCATACTACACATACTACATTTCATGATGAGTTTTGAGTCCAGACCAACTTTTACTTCACCTATTATACTGAGGTAACTTAACTTACAATCCATTGGACCGTGGTCCCCTATGGCCTGAAGAGCTTTAAAAAAAAAAGAAACGTCTACAACTCTACGCCCAACTTCCATTTCATCCACCTTTCCCTCTTGGTCGTTTTCAATAACTAGTTCCTGTAAAGAAAGATAATGGCTTGATTTTTTTTATAAAAAATAATTAAAAATTTAAAAAAATGCAAAAGAATTAATACAATATTAGGTTCCTGATGAATAGAAATTATAATTTCTTTACGCATTAGGTATTGTTTTTTTATGACGTCACCTATTTGAACGTAAATTTTCTTTTGAGAAAGTAATTGAGAAGTATTTCGGTACTAAGGTGTTTGTCTCTCGATGAAAATAATAAATATTGCAAGAAAAATCTATAGGTAGGTATTGAGATTTTGTCTTCGCCCATCACTAACTAAGTAGTTTGTTTATTTATGTAACAAGTCTACAAGAATTACGTATAACAACTTACCTCTATACAGCGCGTAGCATTGTTGCTCAGAGTCTCGGCCCCAAGGTTTTCTTTATTTTCAATACTGGAAATATTATTCATCAATATTATCCACTTTTTATTTATTTTGTACAACCCTAAGCCAGACGCTAGGCGCCTCGCGTCTGTTTGGCGGTATAGGTATGTCGACAAAGTTGCGCTGTCGCCTACCTACTTCCACAATTTGATATTTAGACAATACTAGCCGACCCGGCGAACTCCGTATCGCCTTTTTTTTTTTTTAAAAATCCTATTATTTTGATATTACATACAGATACTTCAATTTTATTTATCAGTATAGATATAGATAATACAAACCAATATTTACATGTTATTGTAGGTATATGTCTGAATCGGGCGATCTAAATCATATGACATATTGTATTAGCTTTGTAATGTACCGTGTTCAAATGCGATAATAAATAAGTAGGGAGGAACTTACATTTTATTCCGAGATCTTTTGGCTTTCATATTTTTATAATGCGTACAAAACTTTCTTTTCCCTGGCATGCCACTCAAATTCAATCAGTCCTGCGAAAAAAATAGCCTATGTTACTCAGTGATAATGTAGCTTTCGAATGATAAAAGAATTATTAAAATCAGTCCAGTACTTTTTGAGTTTATTCGTTACATACAAAAATCCAAATCTTTCCTCTTTATAATACCTATTAGTGTAGATATTGTATTTTTTACGATTTATATCTAGTTCCATCATGGTTTTCTTTCAGACATTCATTATATCGATACTTTCTACTAACTGAAAATAAATTAATTATAAAAATGTTATACTTACAGTTTTTTACAAAAAACACAAATTCACAATACGTAATTCTGCTGTCTGCAGCCGACAAGCGTGGTGTCGCGTTCACTTACAGAAAGCAACTGCCGCTGCAGACCACCGAGATTGCACGAATGAAACGAACGTTTTATCCCATACATTTGTGTATGAAAAATTTACCTTAAAATATATCTAGATTTTAGGGCTTTAAAAGAGGAAGTCTTTGTTTGTAAAGGTATAAAAAGAAGTATACAGCTATACTTATTGGTTTCTTCAGTGTTCAAAAAGTGTTTCTTTTTATCAATTTGTGTTGATTTATGGGGTTAAATCTGAAAAATACGAAGTCATGTTTTTGCATTTTTACTCAATTTTGTGCGTTTGTTGACGTTTATTATATAACAACTATTAGGTTTAAGAGTTTAATATAAGCATGAACATACTTATTGGTCTTTGATTGTAATATATACAAATTATCATTGATATCAATCATATGTAAATAGGTTAAATATGAAAAATCGTAACACTCTTTTCGGTGATTTTCACGATCTACACCCTTAATATAATCAAAAATGAGAAGGCGCAATAGAAAAGTAGGTATTGCATCCATCCTTATGTTGAAGAGAATGTCAACTGCATAGATAGATTTAATAATGTCTGTGACTGCAGAGTATTTGTTGCTGCGAAGAATTATATGCTATTTCAATCCAATTTGTCCAAAATGTGAACAGTGTCCTCAAGTAACTGACGCGGTCTTAAGTTCGGTTATTGTAAGGGTTAATATAATTATTATTTTAGAATTATCAGCAGTAAACAGTAGTATTCTGCCCTCTTTAGGAAAAAGGTACAAGTGCATTTTGAATAACCATAGTTTAATGTCCAAATATAATATATGGACGGCAGGAATAAGTTGATAACTAGACATTATTAATCTTTAATTAATAAATTAATGGATATTTATGACCATTAATAAAAACAGCGTATAATTTTGGATTTAAAATAAAAAAAAACTTAATGTTTCAATACTCAATATCTTCAATAGTGGTAAGAGCGATGATGATAAAACCGTATATTGAAAAACGGTTTTGAAACATTACCAGGTATATTAATTTTTATTACTTTCCATAGAAATGAGTTTTCTTTAAAAAAATACTATGCAATTTAATGTGCGAAAGTTTAAAAAAGCATTACGTTTTCCTAGCTAGTCAACGGGGTATAAAAATCTAGACTAGGTTAAAGATTACAGAAAAATCATAATTACAAAAGGAGCAAGGATAAAATCGTCTAAATAGAACGATGATAGCCTAGGGGCATCTATACTCGACTCACATGCGTGTGATCGTGAGTTCAAATCCTCGGGCGGTACCACTGAGTTTCTACATAAAGTACGGAGAAATAAAAAAGTCAGTCAGTGAGGACATCTCTTTATATATGTAAAGATTAGTTACATAATACAAATGATAAATAATACATAACTTTATTATTAACATTTGGCTTTCGCTTGGGGTAAACACAAATTATAAAAAGAGGAATTTAAGAAATTCTTCAATGGCTGCCACTGCACCCAACCTTTATTTTGTAGATATACTTTGGACGGCTCCTTCCCCACGTAATGAGGATCCTGGAAAGAAACAAAGTAAATTGATTTTTAACGTCTTGTTTTAGAGCACTTATCGCACTGATACAGTGAATTATATTACATGTATACGTAAACTGACCATAAAAACCGTTACTATAAAGAAAAAAAACATTTCAATTAGCCGAATGGTTGTGTACCGGGTTATTGGTACGTCCTCTGTTTGTGACAGAAAAAGGTCTAGCCGTCCACACACTATTCGTACTAAACAGACGATTAAAGCTGTAAAGTAGATAATCCAAAGAAATCCTGTCCGGAAGCAAAAGATTTAATCCAGAAAGATAAATATAGCACCCAGAACCATGTCACAAATTTTAAAAGATGATTTAGGACTTGCTCCTTTCAAAAGACGTATTGGTAATTTCTTAACTGATAATTAATTTAAAGAAAAATAGGGTTGTTAAATCAAAACAACTTTTCGGCGGTACGCAAAGGGACCTCACAGACAAATCTTATTTACGGACGAGAAAATGTTCACCATTGGAAACATTTTAACAAGCAGAAAGTGCGACTTTTTGCTCTTAACTCTAGAGAAGCTGCTCAATTGGTCAATAGGGTTCAACGCGGCCATTATCGGGCTTCAGTATTGGTTTCGTGGGGAGTTAGCTATCAAGGAGTGACTAAACCATATTTTTGTGAAAAAGGTATTAAAACATTGACTCAAGTGTATCAAGATATGAGAAGGTGTATCAAGATATGAATTCTTGAGAAGGTCGTAAAGCCTCTTAACAACACCGTGTTCCATAACAAGTCCATAGTCCTTTCAGCAAAACTCAGTACCAGGTTATAAGGCTCACTCAACACAGCCGTGTTTAGAAAGGAATATTCCTGACTTCATCATCTTAATCCGCTCGATTAAGATATATGGTCCGTTTCTTTTTTTTTTTTTTTTATGGACGAAGGTGGCAGACGAGCATACAGTCCACCTGATGGTAAGTGGATACTGTAGCCCATAGACATCTGTGATACATGCCAACATTAGTCCAAAATGACAACGTTGGCACGCCCTCGGATGCGCTGCCTACCTTTGGATATAGGAATGGATTTGGAGAAAGGGTTGGGGAAATGGGGAGGGATAGGATGGGAATGGGCTCTGGCACATCTCACTCACTACCGAAACACGTACGTCTTCTTCTTCTTCTTCTCAGCCCTTGGACGTCCACTGCTGGACATAGGCCTCCCCCATTGTCCGCCATTTAGACCTATCGGCAGCGACCTGCATCCAGCGGGTGCCCGCAACCTTTATGAGGTCGTCTGTCCATCTAGCAGATGGACGTCCTCGGCTTCGTCCGCCGGTACGTGGTCTCCATTCGAGAACCCGTCTGCCCCATCGGCCATCGGTTCTTCGAGCTATGTGCCCTGCCCACTGCCACTTCAGCTTGCTAACCCGAGAGGCTATGTCGGTGACTTTAGTTCGTCTACGGATCTCCTCATTCCTGATTCGATCACGTAGGGAAACCCCGAGCATAGCCCTCTCCATAGCTCGCTGTGCGACAGTGAGCTTATTTATGAGGCCCATAGTCAGAGACCACGTCTCGGTGCCGTAGGTCATCACTGGCAACACACACTGGTCGAAGACCTTCGTCTTCAAGCACTGAGGTATTTTGGACGAGAAGACGCTGCGTAGCTTCCCGAACGCTGCCCAGCCGAGTTGGATTCGTCAATTGACCTCTTTCTCGAAGTTGGACCTACCTAGTTGGACCGTTTGGCCTAGGTAGACGTACTCGTCAACAACTTCGAGAATCGAGCTCCCAACTGAAACTGGGGTGGGCACGACATGGACATTCGACATGATTTTCGTCTTGTCCATGTTCATTTTAAGTCCCACCTGTTGGGTAACTCGATTGAGGTCTCCGAGCATTGTGCTAAGATCCTCCAGCGATTCTGCCATGACCACGATATCGTCGGCAAATCGAAGGTGAGTGATGCATTCGCCATCAACGTTGATGCCGAGTCCTTTCCATTCCAGGAGCTTGAAAGCGTCTTCCATCGCATTGGTGAAGAGCTTCGGAGAGATGACATCTCCTTGTCTCACACCCCTCTGCAATGGAATCGGCTCCGTGCTCCCTTCCTGTACTCGGACTGACATGGTGGCGTTGTTATACAAACACTTCAACACTTCGATATACCGATAGTCAATATGGCACCGCTGGAGGGACTGTAGCACTGCCCAAGTCTCGATCGAATCAAAGGCTTTCTCATAGTCCACAAACGCTAAGCATAATGGCAAGTTATACTCCTCGGTCTTCTGTATAACTTGCCGCAGCGTATGGATGTGGTCTATGGTACTATAGCCTTTTCGGAAACCGGCTTGTTCGGGAGGCTGGAAGTCATCAAACCTGCGCTCGAGACGATTCGTGATAACCCTCGAAAACAGCTTATAAACATGGCTCAGAAGCGAGATGGGCCTATAGTTCTTCAACAAGGTCTTGTCGCCTTTCTTGAAGAAGAGCACCACCACGCTTCTGTTCCATGCCTCCGGCGTAATACCTTCGAGCAAGACGGAATTAAAGAGCTTCTGAAGGACTTTCAGTACCGGTGTTCCACCCGCTTTCAGAAGCTCTGAAGTGATTCCGTCCTCACCCGGCGCCTTGTTGTTTCTAAGCTGTTTGAGGGCCATCCTAATCTCGTACAGGCTGATGTCCGGGATGTCTTCGGTATAGTGTCGGGTCAACTTGGCTCTTGGGTCTTTGGCCAAGTTGCCAACAGGTTTAGCGACCGAGGTATACAACTGTCCATAGAACTTCTCGATCTCCCTCAGTACCTCTTGTTTGTCGGAAGTGACACTGCCGTCCTCCCTCTTCAGCTTCGTCAACTGGCTCTGCCCAATGGATAAGTCTCTTGCGAACACTTTGGAGCCTTTATTCCGCTCTATCGTCTCCTTAATACGATTAGTATTAAAGAGACGGATGTCGTGTCGCAAGGACTGGTGAATCCGTCTATTGAGCTGCCGATATGCTTCCGCGTCATCAGGAGTCTGCAGTGCCATCGAACGTCGTTCCGCCAAGAGGTCGAGGGTGTGGTCGGTGAGCTTTTGGGGTCCATCTCTTCGACGATGTCTGAAGAATTTAGACCCCACCGTATGGACAGTTTCTACCAACCTGTTGTTGATATCGTCCACTGCAACGCAATCCTCTAGGCAATCGAAGCGACTTGACAATTCAAGCTGAAAGCTTTCTGGATCTTGTATGTGGGCAGCAGTAGGTCGGAGCGTAGACTTCATCAGGCGGGACCTTTCCAACTTGACGTTTATATTCAATGTGCCTCTAACCATTCGGTGATCACTACCGGTTTTCACCCTGTGGATCACGGAGACATCATTGAATATTTGTCTCTTTGTGGCCATAATGAAGTCTATCTCATTTTTAACGGAACCGTCGGGGCTCATCCAGGTCCACTTCCTATGAGGCGGCTTCTTGAAGAAAGAGTTCATCATAAAGAGTCCCTCTTTCTCAAGAAAGTCGGCCAGCCTCTGGCCCCTCTGGTTCCGGTGCCCACATCCAAATTGCCCCACTCTCAACTCATCGTCGCCTCTTTTGCCCAGTTTCGCGTTGAAATCCCCCATAACAATATTGTAGTGTGTTTTCGAAGCATGTATGGCTCTACTAATGTCCTCATACATTGCTTCCACTTCGTTATCCGGGTGTGCCGAGGTCGGTGCGTAGACCTGTATGACCTTCAATGAATATCTCTTGGATATTCTGAGTATAAGGTACGCGACCCTGTTCGACACACTCGTGATGGCTACAACATTATTTACACGTACGTACATTAGGGAAATAAGATAAAGTGGGAAATGCAGTACATTTCAAGGTGGTCTGTGAGAGAGGGGTAACGTGGCCAGTCGAGTGCGCCCAGCGGCTGTTGGATTGCAGCGTGCACTCTCCCCCTCATTTTAGAGAACATGGCATGCTCTAAACGTCATGTTAATATTGAATCCCTAAAACAATCCATAAGGTGACAGTTACCAATTTTCCCATGGAAAGGGTGCATTTCAATCAAAAACTGGCCACAACATTCGAAAGATTGAATAAAAGCAAGCAGTGATCATTTCGAATAAACGTTATATTTTTAAAATGTTAACCCATTTATTTCTAAATTAACACAAATTCTTCTAATAAAGTAAATAAAAATATCCATGTCTTCTTTGTAACGATATTTAAGGCTAGAGAAGATAATTATATCATTCCTTACAATAAAAAGGTATTGGACTGAGTCAAATGCAAGATACATATAGAAAATAATGTATTGTATACTATTGTATCAAGTAATATATAATTAATTAAAGCACTGAACTTGTTATGACTTGTTTGATATAGCGAGTGAAAAAGCTCGCAATGCGTACGTCACGACATATGTGAGAAATGTGCATTATGGAATGAGGATTTTATTATGGTTTATATTGATTTTTATTTTTATTCCGCCTGTCCAATCCTTTTGTAATTTGAGTATGTATTAGCATAAAAGCCACTGCCAATAATAATTAAAGTTCTTTAACATTATCACCCATTTTGGTTTCCACTATTATCACTAGATGGTGCTGTCTTCTCAAATTGAAACGCGCTAAACAAACCATAGATAAGATAAACCATAGTTGAGAACATACTTTGTCGATAGATGGCGCTTTCACCTGAAGATAGAACGTAAACGTTGTCTAAGTAAAATTAGGTTCTAAGTGGAATATTGTTTGTTAGTGAAGAGAGAAGATTTACTTTTCGCTATCTGAAATAATTAAACAAAATACTATTATGATATAAAGGGTTTATCTAGCCAAATACTGAGCAGCACCAGAAATTATGTGTAAAAATATTACAGATAAAAAATAAATAAATTTAAAAGTCAATTTTCGTATGGTTAACCAGCTAATCCCTCCTTGCCTAATTATGATTAAGTTTAGGATTGTGAATAAAATAATGACGTGACATGTGAATGTGAGTAATTAATTGACATATATGACAGATAAATGAAAAGTACTTAAGTTGCAATTAGATCATTAGTAGAGGTTAAAAATGATACAAAATTAAAACTTTTACACATGTACGTCACGCTGAACATGCATCCACTATGTAAGATTGAATATCTATTATTAGATTTTTATTAAATTGAAAATGTTTTGTCTACATTTTCATACTGTGAAGGTTTATTTTAACGACAGCTTATAATTTGTGTGATGTAATGGTAGTTCGAAATTTGTGTTTACTTCGACAGTTTCTTACATCGAAGTATATAAGATCGAAAATAGTTTAACGTAACAAGCAATTATTATTATTGAAAATTGTATACAAATACAAATGTCACAATTAGAAATCAATTTAGATCAATTTACAATCTTACAAACTAAATTTTGTTTAAGGATTAATAATCAGCACATCTGATTAATAAATGACTAAACATACTTTAAATTATTTTCGATTTTATATACCTACTCATACTTTGATGTAAGAAGTCGTAAAAGTTTCTCGAACTAATGTTACATAACACTAATAAGCTATCATTAAAACAAGCCTATGCAATATGAATATTTCAAAGAAACATTTGTGATGTAATAAAAATAGAACAAGCTATTCGATCTCACATAGTGTACCCATTACCATCAAAAGGAATGAAAACAAAATATAAAATTATACCACAACTAGGAGGCTTGCGTCAGATGAGTTACTAATATGTAAGCCCATAATTCCTTTAGATGAACAGTCCACATCACCTCCCATCATCACAGGGCTTCCATATGTAACAAAGTGTGTTTTTAAACTGTCCACTATACTGTGCAATTCATCGCCCTTGTTGACATGGAGGATTTTGCATGGAATGTCGAACAGTGTGTCCACGACAAGGCACACCTGAAATTGTGTTAAACTGCATTACATTTTAGAAATTTGTAGATATGTGAAAATATGTGTTAGGCATTAGATTTACATAGAAGAATACATTATTTACTAGGTAATGAACTGCAGTATTGTTTGTTCAAATGTAGGGTGTAAGTCCTATATTAAGGAGATTTATAGGTCCAAAGAATGCTAATAAAAACTTAGATTCTTAGTCAGAAATTGTCTTCCATTGTTGGGCAAAGACCTCCTAGCCAATAGCCACTTAGCGGACTTGACCCAAAACTCACAGGTCACTACTGTAAAATGTGTAATTCCCACTTTATCCTATTCTCCTATTCCCAACCCCTTCTAAAATTCCATTTCTAAATCACTAAATGTAGACAATGCATCTGGAAGTGTGCCAACATTTATCATTCTGAACTGATGTTGGCACATGTGGATTGTTTGCTCATCTACCAACTACTTTCATAAAAAATCTCTCCATCAGTGAATCACGAATTCATAAAGAAAAAATAAAAAAGATAAAAATTATGGTTACTTCAAAACTTCCAATCCATTGTTTAGAACTCAAAAATGAAACCGGCTTATCCTCAAGCTGTACTAGAATTTTCTGAATTTCATCTATTGATGGCACCTTCACATTTTTATAATTGTAGTTCATCCAGGAACATATTGTTTGCAAGGTTCTGTACCCACAACCCCAACCCTGAAAACAGATAAAGAAATAATTATTTTTATTATAGTGTAAAAGGTGAACAACATTACTGCTGGTATGCCTATATCTTGTGTTACACGTATTGCCATATCTCTTCATATGAAAGCTATTTGACAAGTCTGTTCTTGAAACTCTATATAATTGGCGATTCAATGATTTCTTGTGGTAACTTATTCCATATACACACAACTCTGTTACTGAATATATTTTGGCCTGCATTTGTATTTGCCAGTGTAAAATAAGTATAGACAACAGATAAATCGACCAAAATGTCCCATTGTTAAGTATAAAGTTGTTAAAGTACCTACTATATATATTATAAGTATGAATTCGTAAAAGAAATCCATAATTACTGTCCCAAGTTAAATTGTGGAATCATGTAAAAAAAAAATAATGTATCATTATTTTTTGTGATGTATCATTTTAAATAATAATGTATCATTATTATATTAAAAATAATGTATCATTATTTTTTGTGTATTTATCATGAGTAATTTTTTGATTGCAAATTTTGATTATAAAAATTTTAATATTTTAATTGCTTCTGTGGGCTTTACCTTTAGAAAATCATCCTACATGAAAATGTCCCGACGACGAGGGCTCGTGAAAATATGGCAACCATGGTTTAGAAGAAGACAGCTAATTTTAACAATTTACCATTTGAGAAGTTGTGAACCTACTAGATCTGTGTTGTGAACATTACAATAGTTCAATTTCAACTTTCATTTTCAGGGTTAATATGAGGTGGGCAGAAACACAAGTGGACTATGATAGGATAGCAACTGGTCCATTTATCTCAGTGAACTGGTCTAAAAATCAAATCGTCTAATTTCAGTATACATAACCTAACGAGAACTTTCCAAGTTGTTTTTCTTACCACATATAAATTAAAATTCTAACACCTCATAAATAGAACATACCCGGTCGTTAAATCCGTCACATAAATAATGATAATATTCATAGTTTCCGGCAATCATATAGCATTGTCCTGAATCAAATATTTCGAGACCGTCGTGAACGTTTAACAGTAAAGATGACATTTTCTTATTTTTTTGTTAGTTTGGCCTGGGCTGGATACTAAGACATTCTATGCCAAACTGTAACGCCAAAAGATGTTGTATTTAGGTTCGCTCTTCAAAAAATGTTATATTTGGCGACTTTTCTGTTTTGTGTCAACCTTATGGCAGTACTGTTATAAAACACGTAACAGAGAAATATTTTGGAAGATATTTGAATTTTCTATAAAAGTTCCCGTTGAGGATAATGATTAATGACAAACTGTGCAGAGAATGACGTTCGGACATGATATATTATTAGGTACATGTTGCTGATAATGATATATTAGTTATTTACATTATCGTTTCCGTAAGAAGATATTCAAAACGCATAGTAGGTAACCTGAAATTTTTTATTTTCATTCATTGTTCCAACAATGTTAAAATCAATCAATGGATAAGAACTGACCCGTTTATTGAAAATATTTAATAAATTCAACTTATGTACGTAGGTAAACCACAAAACACAAAGATTGACAGACTCCTTTTTATTCTATAACTAAGCAACCATATTCTATTTACAACGGCGGGACCGTTCTAACGCCAGGAAAAATTGGGAGTTTAACAGCTAATTATGCATAATATTATGTATGTATATAAAAATATAAATATAATTAAATGACCAATCGAATTGTCGGTTTGGTCACCCTACTACTACGAGTTGTACCTACATGATGAATGATGGTCTTCCGTCGATCTCGTCCAAGTCCGCGACCGAGTGTTCCACCAAAGGTTGTGTGAACATAGATGGAGTCAAGGGCCTTAGTTTTGGTCGTTGCTTATTTAAATATGATAAGGATCTACTATTAATAGTCGCTACCCAGTCACAAAGTATGGTTCGCAATTCTGTTAAAGAAACTGAAGCTCGACCCTGTACTTTTCTCATTTCTTTTACGACACCCAGGAGTCTTTCACAGAACCCTCTCCACCAGGAAGGTGCGGGAGGAATTAAATTCCACAGAAAAGCATAGAATTTCATTCCAATCTAAAGTTTTCAGTAAATTGATACGGCCAGTAAAATTTGTGCCATTGTCACTGTAATTGCACCTTAGGTACTCTCCCACGTCGTGCTATGAAACGACGCAAAGCTAATATAAAATCATTTGTGGATGGTGATTCATTTCATTCATTGCAAATTAACAATATTATCCAGATTTTACTGCCTGATCTCAGCCACATGTGTTTGACATGTTTGAGCCTAAAAACCTTTGCACGTTATGTGCTCGTTAATAATTCTTTTAACTAATTTTCTTATGCCGATAATTCAAAAGGTTTTTCTTACATTTGACATAAATGTTTGTGTTTCGGCGTGCTGTAATATTTTGTGACGTTCTTCTATCACGTTGAACAATCACTTCAGATGCCAGTAAATTAGGAATAAGGTAGGTCGCCCAATTTACGCCCACCTAAGGGTTTTTCATTTAATATTTCAACAAAGGTTACCAGTGGAATATAAACTATTATTATTTTAAATCAAACATATGTATTTCTTATAAAAAATCGACTTTGGTGTAACAAAAATGCTAAATTTCTCCATTTAGGTTAAAGAAAAAAAAACTATGACAATGGGCGTTATTAAGCACCATTGAGCCAAATAACGCCCAGACTAAAATAATCAAAGAAATAACATTAAATGAAACAATTTTCTAAAACAAATCACAGCAATCAAACATTTCCATTAAATGAAATCAGTTGCAGCCTCCAGGACAATCAAAATACACATCTTCCTTATCCATACCCACACACAGTTCATGATACCAGACTCCACATAGCTGACATTGGCACATGTCTTCCATTTTATTTTGTTCACATGCTTGACAGTACCAGTCATCGTCCTTAGAATTGTTCTTAACTTCTTTTTTTGTTAAACTACTTTTCTGTTTGGAATGTGTACTATTTTTTTTATCCGAAAACAGATCTCTTGTTACCTGTTGTGCTTTGTAGTTGATTGCTTTTTTTCGAGGAGCTGTTTTCTTTTTTTTGAATTGCGGTGTCGGCAAAAAATGCTGGAAAGGTGACTTGGTGGATGCACTTGCAACAGAGTACACGGTATTCATTCTTGCTTCTGCAAAAATACTGTTGGTAGAATCCTTCAACACTGATAAAGGTATGTTATCGTCAGAATCAGAAGCCGTATCTGTAGTGGCAGCATACACTACCTCTGCATTAGCTTCTGATTCTATAATGGTAGCTGAAGGCACAGGAGACAATGGTATCATGGTTTCAAGCTCTGTCACTTCTGTGAGAGCCGCCGGTGCAAACGTAGTCTCTGGAAGTGCATCTGCATCAAAAGGATAAATTCCACATGCTCTGAAACCATTGCAAATATTATCTTGTGTCGTGCATTTAGGCCAAACTTTTGTAAAAATTATATTAAAGCTGGATTTGTTTAATTTTCTCTCAGGGTTTTGATCTATGTATTTCAGTAACTCCTGATCCCAGTGATGCTCGAAAGATTTGTACACAGATTTGTCAAGAGGCTGGAGCTCGTGAGTTGTGTTTGATGGTAAGCAGTATAGGTAAATGTCATATTTTTCTGCTGATTCGACTATAGAGTAGTCGAGGTGGCAAGCGGCACCATTAAAAATTAGAAGGCATGGACCTGATGATTTGTATTTGCCAAGATGATCTATAAATTCATTAAATAAGTTACAATTCATATATCCTTTTTCAGACATTCTAACAATTGTTCCTGGTGGTAAATTATCTGAATCTTCGGGTTTCATTCGTTTCCCTTTAAAGATAATCATAGGAGGTACTGCGTGACCTACTGCGTTTACGCATCCTACAATTGTGACATTTTCAGCATGCTCGTTTGCTATCATATGCACACGTCTTGAGCCTTTGGCAGCTAATACAGCCTGTTGATGGTGCAAAGTGATTCGACAACCTTTCTCATCCATGTTGTATATTTTTTGTGGACTCTCTTTCAAGCCGAGATGTTCAAGCAAACTTTTTAATTTGGTGAAGTGATCATTTACAATTGGCTTATTCAATTTTTGGGCTCTTGCCGGATTCATCATTTGAGCCTTTCGTCTAGATATTTCGGGATGCCTTTTCAAAAACAATTTTAGCCACTTTCGACCAACCATTTCGTTTTCACTATTAAACTGATGCTGGATATTATTAGTATTGCAGAATTTATATGCTTGAAACCGTAGAATATTAGGAGTTAGTGGTAGGCCTATATCAGCATATCGCATAATACGACACACTAAATCTTTTTCTAATTCTGGTGAAAGTACAGATTTACGACCCAAACGTTTATTCTCGGACCCTGTTTTTAAATGATCACGTAATGTTCTCCTCGGTATATTGTATCTTACTGCAGCCTCTCTTTGAGAAAGTTTACCGCGTTTCACACTCCTCAAAGCTGCAACCAGATGCTCCTCTGTCCATCCTTGACCTCTTCGTAGTTTGTTTTTATCCATAATTAAGTATCTTAAACAAAGGAAACATAAATACATACATTATGTTACATAATCTTAATAACGCCCACTACTCGTGTAATATGGGCGCTACTGGGTACAACTCCACTATATGCTCGCACATTTCTGCTAGATAATTTACCACAAATACAATGATTTTTTTATTAAAATTATGAAATATAAACACATTTAGTTATTTTGAAGTTAATAAATAAAGAGTTTAAGCAAAACTTTGCAAATAGTTTACCTTTCAACTTATTACGTAATAATAAAATCATAACGCGCGGGAGCTACGCGTCATATATTGCACTCGACTGAACTAACGCGTCGTGGCCGCAACGAGCTGTCAACGTGACAAATAACTATACACCCCGCCCTCTCCTAACCCCCGTGCTCAAAGGTTTTTTAGCTTTCATGTGTTTCTACTTATTGTCAGGTGGGCGTATTTAGGGACCGGGCGTTATTTGGGTGACCTACCTTACTTAATGTTCTTTTAACTTTATTTGCATCGTCAGCGCCACTCTCGACAGGCTCCGCAGACTTCTCTAATCTAAATGATTGCAAGGATGACGTACTGCTGCTGCCTGTAGATGGTTTCATTCGTCTATTATACTTATTTCGTATACGTAATCACCTTCGGCACTCCATTGCCTTGTCTTGATCAGTTTGAAATGCTTGTTCCTGGAACCACCAAATGTCCAAATGTCACGTATTGTCGACTCTATTATATATATACGAGTAGGTAGTAAGTACAAGGAGTCGGCAATTTCAGATAGCATTGAGAAGTCGTCCTCCATTGACCCGTAGGTAGTTTTTGGAATCATAGGCTACCTGGAATGCATCTGCCACGATGGTGTACTCTCAATTTTGTTGTGTGCGTTTTCGTTTCAAAGATTGCATAGTTTAGTTCTCGCCACAAATCACGACAAGAACTGAATCGTTTAAACCACAGAAGACAAATATTGACAGACTCGTTATTTTTCTCTAACTAAGCACCTATGTTCTATTTGCAACAATAACACATGTTCATGGTCCACAATAATTTGATTTGAAGCTCGTTTGAAGCGTATTACCTACCGACATTAATACCTTTTCACTAAACTTTGAATAAGACTCCTCAAAATTTCGTTGTTTTATGAATGTGTTTAGTCAAAAACACGCTTAGTGTCTGATCTTTTATAATAAAAACGATATTTTTTGAGATTTTACTAAAATCTGAATATCTATAGAACTAGAACCAACAACAAGGTCCCTTTTTCGTGATAACGTCACATATAAAAGATAGAAAATTGAAATCTTTATCAAAGAAATCGGCCTTAACGGAGTGAATGGTGCTCCAGAACGACTCGCACTTGACCAATATTTAGTTTGTAATATTAATTACCTATCGGCTGATCCATAATAATCCATAATAATATCCTATTGAACATTTCAATAATTGGTTCATTGTTCGCCTACAATTAACTACTCACATTGCGTCAGTGGCTTTAACTAGTTTCCATGTAATACCAAAGTAAAATGTATAAAAGGACATCTTCGTCAATTCGCTGGGATTCAAGCAAACATGACGACCCGTGTGGTGGTAAGTCAACGCTACTACCTACTATTTTTTTGCCATTACGCACTTATTACTATTACTTACTTACGCACTATTACTAACCTTTTGCTCGTGACTACGCTTACATGTGACGTATACGAATAGGTACTCTTAATTATGTCTTGTATACTAAAAGCTTCCGAAAGTAATAACCACAAAGTAATAACCTACAAGACAGAGAAAATCGCATCAAAATCCGTCCATTAGAACTCAAGTTATACGCGAACTGAGAGACACGTTGCGTTATAGAGATAAAAACACCTTTGGCAGGTTGGGCCGCTTGCTAAAACGCCCGGTATTGGGAAGAATCAGTAACAGACTTTCTGCATTACACTACCTCTATTTAAATAACTAGTGACCCGCCCTTGCTTCGCTTCGGTTTATAAGTTTTTTTTTTTCAATTTTTTTTTTTTTAAATTTCAAAATAAAATATATTTTATATTAGACACGGACCATGTAACTTCCTATTTACGAAAGAATTTTTGGTAATCGGTTCAGTAGTTCCAGATTACCTCCAACATACCTACAAACACACAATTGTACCTACCTCTTTATTATATTAGTATAAGTAGATAAGAAAATTGTTTGCTTTTCTCCACCCTGGATAAAATCCTAACTACGCCCTTGCCTTGTCTTGCTATATTTTTTAATTTACTGCAAAACAAATACAATACCTGGAAACATGTTTGACCGGATTCCGGGCCTCTTTCACTAATTGCAAACGTTGGTTATTCTATATACGCTTATGGTGAACATGCAATGGTTTATTGCATTTACTGGTCTTTTTGGAAAGCAAAATTTCTAATTCTGTGGCATACACACATTTACCGGCTGGCGAACCTTTATTATGTTAAAAAAGCAATAATTATTAATGACAGTTGAAAGCTTGACTCCACCTTGGCACCTTGTCGATACGTCTAAATAAATCTATAAGTATATACATAGAGGTATTTGAGGACGGGGAATATTTTCGAGCTATCGACTTTGTTGTAACTTGCCACTAGATGGCGCTGCAGTACATCAACTTTTATGGCAGGACAACGTCTGCCGGGTTCTGCTAGTATAATATAAATAACGGCACACTCAATGTCCCATATTATGATTCCTTGTGTTGTGGGTCCAGAGACACATACAGACAAGACACCACCCAGACTCGAACTAATAGGTATTACATATATGTAGGTACTGTTAGTACTCATTTTTAACGATTGCTCGATGCACCTTCGTATTTCTGTTTAACCAACGGTTGACTGGCAGAGAATGCCACTAGGCATTAAGTCCGCCTTTTGTACAATGTTTGTTTGTCCACTAAAGTTTAAATAAATAAAAGTAACGTAACTGAACCAGCCGTTTTAACACTCTTTTGTTTGTCTACTGACGGACATAGGTCATCCACATTATCTTGTGCATGAGGGCCGTATGGCCATTAAACGGCACTTTTAGAGGTGGTATAGTTCTTGTCACCTTTTACGTCACCCACGCCAAGAAGCTTTAAAATAACACCACCTCATCTCCAGGGCAGGCGGATAATATGAGTATAGTGGGTAGCTCTACCCCCTCGGAATTTTCCGAATGGGTAAAGTACCCACTTGAATTTTGATGAAAAGTTACTCGTCGCTCAAAAAATCCATGTCTAGACGCATTTTCTTTCTTTGTATCTTATTTTACTTAAAATTATATCCCGGCCTCATTGTTATTTAGAGCCATTAAATTATTTCTATTAATGTTATTCCTATAAAATTTTCTTGTTTATGAGTCATTCCTCTATATACAATTTCTTGAGGGACTGTCCCCCCTCCCGGCCAACTACCCACTCAGGCTTAACACAACCTGCCGGTCCTGCCCATCTCATCCCGTGGGTGTTGTAAAGGATCCGAACTATTTGTCTTTAAATTAATGAATATCCTACCGTGAATCGAACCCTGGACCTTTTAGACAGCAGTTAGCGGTGCTAACAAATGAGCCACTAGGTCGACACTAAGCAGCAGATAATCAGCTCTGCTGCCGTCACTTGGCATTTTACTCTATCGGTTTCCATATTTGATTTATACAGCAAATCCGAAAGTTATGGAATGAGCTGCCTACTGAGGTTTCCCACTTAATTAGGACATGGAGCTCTTTAAAAAGGGATATTGGCAACACCAGGAGGGGGATGCGGTTACGCACCCGCATCACCCTGGTGTTGCAGGTGTCTATGGGCGGCGGTAACAACTATTATCTCGTGGGTCGCCCGATCGTCTGCGACCTCTTCCATAAAAAAAATACAATTCCAGATTCTCGTATGCCTTCTGGTACTGGCGTCGGCAGTGATCGGCGCAGACCTGCCTGGTGGTCTGAAGCCCCCATCGGAGCTCCCAAAGACTCCTGACGCGCCGAAGCTGCCCGACACAGGCAAAACGACCGACGCAAAGACCACCCCGGGCACTGGAGGAAGCAAATGACACAAGACCAGATCCATCAATGACGACTACTCACCGCTATAATTATTATTCATACTGAAGCAGATTATATACAGCTGCAGCTTGAATTTGTTTTTATTTTTCCTTAACCTTTCTCTTTTTTTTAAATTCCTTTTTTTCAATCTTGCAATAATAATGACCCAATGTAAACGAATACAAATGACGGTTTCCTTGTTCTAGATAAAAAAATCAAATGTTAAATTCTTATATTTCGATGGCCCCGAAACTGCTGGTTGCCAACTATTTCATGAAAATTACTTTTTGTAAGTAAAGAATAAGAAAGACCGTGTGTGGTGGCGGAACTTGGGAGATTCAGCAGTGGAGAGACACAGACGGATGGTATGAAAAAAAGTTTGTATTGTATGTATAATAATTATGGGAACACTCCATTCTCTCCAACTTCTCGAATCCTCATAGAATATATTACACATTTATAGAATAGAGATTTCTATATAAATCATTATTCTGGAAAAAAAATCAATCTGTTACCTAACAGTGTATTGAATAGATTGATAATGAGTTGCAAAGGAGTTTGTATTTGTGTGAACGCTCGATTGGCCGCGCGATGGGTGCGGCCTTTCCCGAGCGCCGCCATTACACAACGTTCTTATTCAGTCAGTAGATACCTGTTAAAGGTCGTCACCACAACTCATGCAAATTGTCTTCATTCTGGGACTCATTTTTTTAGGTTTAAGGACTTTGTTTCCCAAAGAATATTAACTGAGAAACACAGTACATATATATATACATATTATATATACATTACAGTACATATATATACATATTATATGGTATGGGAGGGAAAAAGAAATGGTGTACGAATGCTTCGAATGCTCCGCGCTGGTTTGCGGGCGTCGGTTGTTATCACACCCTTTATCTTTCTACTTTCCTATTTCTCCCAATATTGTATATACCTACATCGCTAATTATTGTCCTATTACTTAAGTCTAGACAATTCTAAAGCTACGTGTCTTCTTTGCGATATTTATCTGTAACATAAAATACAAACATATTGCTATATCATTTCATGCAGTGACTGCCTGGTGATTAAGCATTTTATACAATGAAATATTGTTTTAATCTCACTAGCAACCTAATAATCCATTTATGATACCTACCCTTATTAACAGCTTAGACATTAGGCTCTGGTCCTACTATCGACGAGTAGCGATCAAATAGTAACAAGTAAAGAGAAACGAAGTGATACGAATACGAGGAATTTTCTGCAGTACATATACAAAAGTATTCGGAATATAGAAATAGATATGTAGTTCGGGGAAGAAAATTTTGGAGACAAGTTCTCTACTCTCCGTACCTTTATTATTTATTTACACGATATCATACGTAATTAGTTCGCGCTAACAACAAAATAATTGATCTCCTGTCGTTTTGTCGCAGACAACTGCTTTATAAACAGTAAAACTTCGAAATGCATTTTTACCTAGACTGACGATAGCACCACATTGTGTAAATAGGCCCCGCAATTCATTGTGTAAAGAGAACTTAGGCATAGTACTAATTAGTAACCGTAAATACTCCTCATGCATATTGATTCGTGCATGGGGGGATGTTTGGCCTTGTAACGGCACGCTCGCGCTGATCAACATGGTTGGCGAGTCCACTCTTTTAGAGGTGATTTAGTCGCCTTCTACAATACCCACGGGAAAAGTGGTGCTATTATACAACCCACCACCTCAACCCGGCCTGTACAAATTAGTGATATAATCTAATACCGAATAATACATATATTCTAAACATAAGTAACAATTAGATGGATATCTAATACAAAAATTAACCTGTAATATCCCACTGAAAGACATTGATCCAGCTTATAGTCACGGGGGGCTTGCGGACCATACTCTGCCACGCGGGTCCACTACGGTCTGGGGTTTATTTTAATTATCAATTTTCAATTATCCTTGTTTATTTTCAATACCGCAGATTGTCCTTGAACATTGTCAGAAAAATATTAATCAGTTAATCTACAATATTTTTTCTTACCGCCGGACTAGTGATACTTAATTGCGAAATGTAGAAACTGAGTAAGCTGAGGATTGAAATCACAACTGGCAATCGAGAATAGAGATTCCTTAACTATTAAGTTAGGGGAATTTTGCAGAAGTAGGTACCTATTAGGAATACTTGATTTACAATTTTACAGATGCTTAGAAAGCCCTTCTTGATTGTTAATTTTCTACATTGTTATTATTTATATTTTTGTTTACTTTGAAAATCTTTGCAATAAGTATCTATCTAAAACCTTTGACAGTATTGATATTACTATTTTTGGTCATAATTATAGAGCATTTTTATAAAAGGTAATTAGATACTGCGCAAATCGATTCCCGTAATCTAAACAGGTAAAGACGTCAACTGCCGTTATAAATGTTATTATCAAAAGTATTTATGTTTACAATAGGCCCTATAAATTACGCGTCGTCTGAAAAAGATATGATATACGAAATTTTATATAAAAGAGAGAATCTACTGTTGAATGCCATCAGTTGGATTGGCCAGATTTTACCTGAAAGTGAGTATCCTACAATGTTGCCTAAGTATTAGTATGTAGTATGTTGACGAGCACCTAATATCTTACTACAAGATACTTAACTATCATCTCATCGTTACCCATAATATCACCGTTTACCCATAATTGTAACTAATTAATGACAATTTTGTTGCATGAATTTGAAAATATTTTTACAAGTGCGTATTAACAAATCGAAAACAAATATAGCCATACCAATTCATTTGCAGATTCAAAATGAAATACTTCATCGGATTTGCTCTAATCGCCGTGGCTTCGGCGGCCATCAACAGGCCAACAGTGACGTCCGGCGAATTGGCTCAGCTCGGTGAAATCATCGCTGCCATCCAAAGTCCCAGCACTGATCCCGCCACCGCCATTGCTCTAGAACAGCTGTTCTTCCAGACCCTCGGCATCGCATCGTCGCCTCAGCCCGCTATCACCTTACCCGCTATCGTCGAGTTTCCTCTCCCTGAAAGCGCTTTCGCGCCCGTTGAGAGCCCTGCCCCTGCGCCCGCACCCGCAGTGGTAGCTCCCGCCGCTGAAAGTGCCCCCCTCGTGCAGATTATCGTGAACATCAATCAAGCTGATGCTGGCTCCGTCGCTGCTGCCCCTGCCCCTGAACCCACCGTTGTCCCTGAGACCGTCTCTGTTGTGGAAGGCCCCGCTCCAGAAGTCGTCTCTGTAGTTCCAGGCCCCGCAGTTGTCCCCGAGGTCGTAGCTGTGGTACCAGCCCCTGCCCCAGCAATCACTATCCCTGAAATTATCTCCGTGGGGCAACCTCCCGCCGCCGCTGTCCCCTATTTAAAGTAATAGGTACGAGTACATCAAGGTTTATAAAATAACTACCAAATTTTCACAAAACAATGTAGAACAAGGAATAAAAAGGTTTTTGAATAAAAAATATTTTAATATTTATAAAAGGACATGTTAAAATATCTTTTACAAAAATAAAATTATATAATATGTACCCCTCCTCACATTAACGGTTATTTTTTCAATAAAATATATATAAAGTATTCTGGTATTTTTAATTTTGTTATCTTTTTAAACTGTATGAATATACCCTAACAGTAATTCGGGGTTCTGAGGATCATCTCTAGAATATACAAATGAAGGGATTTTTTCCATTAATTTCAAAGTAGTTTTTGCTGGCGGCTTCACACGCACGCTCAATACTCCACTGGAAATATCCCAAGGGAGGGAACCTTTGTTTTGTAGCCTATATCCTTTGGGTGGTCACCAACAATTAAGCTTACCATCATGTGCAATAAAGTTAAATAAGAAGTCCATGAAAAATTCCAGCTCGATTCGTTCGTCCGTCTGTTTGTTTAAAAGTACCTACGAGAAAGCATTTCAAACAGACATCGTTTCATTTTTATATATTAAAGAATTGGATTGTTGTTTCCACAATATAAAATGTTTTATCATATTCTGCATAATCAATAATCGAATATCTAAAAATACTGACGACAGCGAGGTTTCCAAGCTTTGATTTCAAGGATATGGCAAGGAGAACGAGAAACCACAAAAATGTCCCAAAAAGTAGTGATTTCGAAATATACAACTCAGAAGAATCATTTATTTATGTGACGCTTGAAATCGAACGTTTACATTGAATCCACCTATATAAATATTATTACATATCACGTCACTCGTTAGTGTACCTAGGCTTTATAAAATTCATTGACTAAAGCGCTTTTGATTAGAAATTTATCTGCCAATAAATATGTGCAATAAATAAAAAATAATACATATACACTGTGGACCGACAATAATGAGAAAGTCAAGGATATAGTATATATTATATATTACAACATTCACGAAGAAATCGAATAGGAGCAGGACTGACAGCAGATAGTTACTTCACCAGGAATTAATAATTTGTAGTATTGTAGTAATAATTAACGGAGTATAAACTTAGAAAATTTCTAAATTTATACGCCTTGTCCGTAGACATTTAATGACAAAATATAAACACTAGTCTGGAAAATGAAAGTTGAGACGAAAAGCGCGGTAAATAAGAAAAAGCTTCTATCACATATCTATAGTTAAAGAAATTTGGTTACTTGAAGTCAATAATACATTTAGCCAGCTTTTGCTTAGCTTATTTTTAAATACTTTGTCAGCTTTTTTTTAAATTATCGCGCTTTTATTCTCATCCCTAGATTCATTCATAAATTCATTCGAGATTCATTCATAAATTCATTCTTAGATTCATTCATCGATTCATTCGAGATTCGTTCATAGATTCATTCGAGATTCGTGCATCGATTCATTCATAGATTCAAAGAATTCATACCAACCGTATGTGACGGGTGCCCATTTTCAAAAAAAACTATACTCAGTTCCCCCAAGACTATTATTTAAGTGAATGAAGTGGAGGGAGCGGGGAAAAATATGCATTCAAAGTTTCCATCGCCCCTCGGGATCATTGCAACGCCCACAAAGGGCACCGCCCCCGTTGAGAACTACTGCACTAGATATTTTTTGTAATCAATATTCTAATTTGAAATAAATGTTCTCAAAGTAGAAGTATATTTATTTTAAATATTACACAATAATTTACATGTCAAGTAAGTACTCTATCTACCAGACCTTCGTAAGATTCGTAAGGTCATTGTCGTCCCCTGAAGAGTCGTCGGGTACGTTCGGTGCGGTGTCGTTGTTGATGGTGGCTGTAGTTGTGCTGCTATCGACGGTAGAGGTGCTTTCATTCGCTGCAGACGCCATGGCGACGAGCACTAATAAGGTTAGTACCACCTGCGAAAAGGGTGGAAGCATTTCTAGGGTAATTCGAAAGTAGCAGCCCTAATTATTATAGACTGCTATAAATCGACATAGGGCATGAAAACACTGATGAAACGAACTACTTAAAAGTATTTTTTTAAATCTCCGGTTTTAGATTATTCCAAAAGTGGCAGCCCTAATTATAGGCTGCTAATTGTTATCGATTGACATGGGTCATGAAAACACTGATGAAACGAACTACTTAAAAGTACCTATGAAAATTCGCTTACAGAAACTCTATCAACTCGTTTTTAATATGTTCGTACTCGTATAACACAAACTCTTTATACAAGTACCTAAATGGTAATCATCCTAGCCTGTTCAATACAAATATGACTTATCTTATTAATTTAATTTTTAATTTCGTCCAAACCGAAACATTAATATCGAAATTAAATTCTCCTTTCGTCTGTTAGTGAGCTTTGTGTTAGTGAGCTTCATCCATCCGTCTGTCTGTCCGTTAATTTATCGATTTTCGATAATTTGACAACATATCGATTGAGCTGGAATTTGGAATCGTATATATAAGAAAAAAACACTAGCCATTTGAAGAAAAATACGTAATATCGATTAGTATTTTTCTAAATTCTCCACACTTCTTCACCTCGAAAAAAATATGACTGAACTGACTCAAACTTAGGTAGGTATATCAAAAATAAATAGGGGGAAAGAGTAATGTAAAATGTTTCATTTTTAAATCTGAAAATTCTTTCTAAATTATTATCTTTTCATATTCCTTTTTTAATATTTTTATCTTGTTTTTAAATTGAGGTAAAAGAAATTATTTTACTCGCATTATTTTTTACACAGAGCAAATTTTACTTCCGCCGTTATCTTTAACGTAGGCTAAAATAAATCTTTTTAGGGTTAGGGGAAAGTCCTCCAGTACCGGCCGGCATCCAGTACCGGTCAGTTGCAATTTCCGAAATTCTACAATAGCTGGCGCTGAGGCAGTTATCGTCATTTAAGTAATACGGTCTCACAAGTATACGCCTCGCGCGGTGGCGATCTGTCGCGATCGGCTTACTGTCACTGCGAAGATTTGTGTTGCGCGCAGCGAACGTACGATACACAACTAAAGTTCCGTGGGTGATTGCTGGAGTTTAGACGACGAGCTCGAAAGAAGTCAAACTGGTATGTATTCATTATTTATATAGCTATTATAAAATATGTTTTACTTCGAACTTTATGCTTACATTCTTGTCTGTGGTCGAACATAATATTTTATTCCGTTCCCTACAGTACCGGCCACAAAATTGTCCTCCAGTACCGGCCACTGTTTAAGTTAATTTTTGTGTGGTTTTATTTGCTTATAGGTACACAAAGATGCCAGACAATAAAAGTGATGGTGAGATGAAGAAAAAGAAGGGCACCTGGGATCCTGCCAATATGCATAAAGCCGTGGAGAAGGTGCTGAATAATGAAATGTGTTGACATTGACCAATTGGTTGATAATTTTAAAGTAATAATTACAGAATTGTCACCGGTTCCTGATGCTTCGAAAAGAAGAGCTACTGCATGACGTCATAAAGCTGAAAGAAGTGAAATCTACACAAGTTCTCCATACAAAAAGGTGCTGGAACAGAAAAGAGCAGATAAAAGAAGAGTTGAGTCAGCTAAGCAAGGCAAGAGTTTGCTTTCAGGACAAGATGTTAGCAAGAAAGGCAAAAAAACAAAAAGAAAACCAGAGTCCTCCCCACAGATCGATTCAGGAAGAGACAATTTGTCCTTTGTGCCATGAATCTCATGAAGAAGATTGGATACAATGTGGAAACTGCAAGATTTGGGTCCATGAGGCTTGTGCAAACATATCAGAGCTGTTAAACCAATATATTTGCGATTATTGCCTCGTATAAATGTTCATATTTTTGCTGGCCGGTACTGGAGGCCAAATTTTTTTAGTTTGAATTTTCTTTGTTTTGGAATTTTATTAATAAAGTTGATTATTTCTAAATATATCGATATTTTATTATTTTTATTTACAGCACAAGAGTTCCTTTACTAACATCAGCAGGTATTACAAATGTAACCTAAGGGATTTTTATTTTATTCTAAATAAACCTTAGGGTGACGGTACTGCCGGACTCTCCCCTACATATCATTAGTATTTGAAAACATGAATTTTAAATTTAGCAGAAAATTATGAACACAAATGTAATGTAAACGCAAAATGGATATATACTCACTAAATATTTACCCATTTTTCTCACAGATGAAGTAGATACACTGTAGCTATACCTATAAGAAAATGTCACTAAAGATAAAACTGAACATCCTTATATACGTACCTCCATATGAGCGTGCTGTAAATTGGATAATAATTAAGATTGTAAGGAAATTCTAAACAATAACTTTTAATCGTGTAATATGTCGCGGTACGATCATGAATTTAGGTTTACCTTAATGTACCCAGATATTTCGTAAAATGGCTAATAGCCAACGATTAATCACTTAAAAATATAAATGAATGTCAATCAAGTTGATTTACAAAATAGATCTGAAGATGCTGCAAGCCAGACGTCGATCTCTTTGCAGTATCTATGGATGAACATAATACAAAATGTTTTGTATTATGTTCATTATGTACATATTATGTTTAAATTGCAGTATGGATGAACATAATACAAAACCTGGCCTGTTGCTACGCGCGCTGTCTACCTACACGGCCGACGTGACGGCGCGACCGCTAGATAAATTCAACAATACTTCTTAGTATTACCCTTTTTACAAAAATTATAGATATAAATGTTTTCTACTCTAAAGACTGCATAATGGTTATTTATTATTGTTATCGTTCCATTAGATTAGCTATTAAGGGTGTAGATTGTTGGCCTGAGATCTCGATTTCGAGCGACCGCAGCGCCAAAGTTTAATGTAACATCCGACGGGGCGGATGAATGACCTAGAGAGCGCGATTTTCAAAATGTTTTGCAACAAACGTTCCACGTTGAGAAATTGTTATTGAACTTGAATATTTACAGCATAACAATAACGTTGAATTTTTGGAAACTAGCTGTTGATTCTTTTTAATAGATTAATAAGAGTAGTTGAGACACAATTTTTATG
Organism: Sesia apiformis; assembly: GCA_914767545.1. Classification (NCBI taxonomy): domain Eukaryota; kingdom Metazoa; phylum Arthropoda; class Insecta; order Lepidoptera; family Sesiidae; genus Sesia; species Sesia apiformis. The sequence continues at coordinate 5,593,435 of OU611964.1, forward strand.
TTTTTCTATCATTTGACATCTGACATTTTTGTATTCTACTTACCTAAAATTCCAACTATTTATTTATTTGTAATTTCACTACCAAAATTTATTCTAATTCGTAAAATATTCATTCAATAAAATAATTGCAAATTCAGTAGGAAGTGTGTTTATCTCTACGCAAGGAAATGTGCCTATTGCGTAAACTCAAATACTTACTTTTTGTTTACGATCACCTCGTCGATATCTAAAAAAAATCCTAGGGTTTTAAAAAAAATGTCAATAAATGAAACACAAGTATAAAAATGATTTATTTACTACACAATAACAAATATGAGTCGCCATTACTCGCTATCTCAAAAGCGTGCTAGGGTTGTACAAAAATTAGTAAATAATTCATTTATTTACTAATTTTAACAGAAGTTTGTAAATTATTAATATACTAATTAAAAGTATGTAATTAAACAATAACGAAATATGAGTTCAAAATTCTAATGGTTTTTCATTCGATTACGGATCAAGTTCTGATTTCTGCTAATTTGATGATAAAATCAATGGCTATCACAAAACCTATCAGAATGAAAACGTTACCAGCTGCCCGATTCACGTAAGTAATAAAAACCGTAGCGCAGTGACGTCACTTCGTTTTTTGCAAATTTAGCCCTTTTAACCGACTTAAAAAAAGGAGAATTCTCAATTCGCTGTATTTTTGAACCAATTTTTATGATTCTTTACACCAGGTAACTCAGAAATTGTATAGTAATTGAGCTATTGGAAGATTTATGACAATCCAAGACTAGATAAGTAAGTGCGTTTAAAACAGAAAACCAAAAGGCGATTTCTAAGTTCCTAAGTTAAAACGACTTTTGGACTGGCGTGTTTACGTGAATCGACTGGCTGGGTAGTTAAGTTACCTGTATCTTTCAAAATCATTAGGCGTTCTTCTCTTTCATAACACGTAAAGCTCTTTCTTTCCTCTCTTTCATAGCCTCTATGATACTGGGCGCGTCACGAATGGGCATGCTTCGTGACTGCCGAGGATCAACTAATTCTGGAAGTAGGCAATCGTAATAAAACCTAACTAATTTCATCTCCATTTTCTCCTCCCAAAATTTGTCGTCCTTTTCTATAATATAAACTTTCATAGGTACAGTAGCACCAAACCAGATGCCAAGCATGCAAACGTTTCTTTTAGTAATATGTACCTGTCCCTGAATTTGGAAATACCAGTTATGATTTTTATTTATGACATAACCCTTGGAAGCCTTGTCCTTAACCCAAAAGGTATGTTTGGCCATTGCTTCATCAAGAGTCATGCCAGCTAAAGAATGTGGGCACTTAATTTCAATTAAACCGTTTGCATAAATGCCATCTGGTGTAGTACCAAGAAATTCATATTGATCGTCGACGAACAAACCGCAACCTTGTATACTAATATTCTCTTGAATTTCTAACTGTTTAATTGCGGTTTCTTCGTTTTCGATACCGTACCGTACAGCAGGCAAACTGGAGATATTACTACCATAAACGATTTTACGAACAAGAACAGCACAACTTGTGCTCTCTCGTTTTTTACAAACTTCCCCGAACGATGATGAGGTTAGTAATTTTCTCCTTGTACTCATCCACTCAGAACTACTTCTTTGCAAATGGGTCGACCTTTCAAGCTCCTCTCTTTCAGCACAAGACAACTTTAAATCGGCTAAAAAAGATGACTTGGCTTTCTCATATAATTCTGGACTCAGATCAGGTTTTTCGCAGTTTGGTCCATAGTGAGCGTCTTTCGATACAGCGCTGTGGCTCTTTTTCAATCTTAATTTAGGTTTAGCAATTAAACGGATTCTACGATTACAATTTTCCACTTTCGCGATCAAAGGATTAGGACTAGATTTAAATATTACTTCATGAGTTTTACTATGAATCGATCCTGTATTAAAAGACACAACAGCAGCTGCGCATCGGCCCGCATAAGAACCACGGGAAGAATAATTTACACGCTTACCCCCTACTAATTTGGCAATCACTGCGTTAAAACTTTCAACTATATTACTTGTACAATTATGAATTAAACTTCTAGAATGATATGACAGTCTTTTACTTAAAATGTGTACCGCGTCCATTAATCCGCATCCAACAATTGCTGGAAGCAACCCAACAGGTTCTATTCGACGAGTATCAGGTCTACAGAAATACTCCTTGCAATATTGGTGATTACCAAATACGTGTTGTGGACCATTTAGGATATCTTCACTAAGATTTTTTATTTTTTCTTCGAGTGACTGATTTTGATCGCCCCAATATTTAATAGCGCATTTTACACCCGTTCTTAAACGCAAATACCTTTCTTTTAGGAATTTCCGCAATTCGCAAGGATACTTAGTGTCTTTCGACAGTTTCTCCAAGCTATTGCAGTAGTTTCGTAAAAGATGATTTTTGCATTCAATTTTCTCTACTGTTAAATTACCGTACGGTCGCGAATCTAATATTTTTTTATAAGTACTGGAATCGCCGTCTGCTACAAATTTATTATAAATTACACCGTGATCAACAATGGAACGTTTAAACCCCTCAACTATTATGGTCGATTCCATACCGGTAGATGATCCCGAATAATTCTTGAAACAACGGTGTTCCGAGGGCTGACTGTCGTTCTTTGCGGCTCGTGCACAAACTACGCAGTATTTATTTTTAACTCCAAAAAACAATACTTTATTAGTTTTAATGCCAATTATCGCAGCTGCGCCGGACAAGGCGGAAAAATTCTTACCATAAGATCTCTTGCTCCAACAACCGTCAACAGCAACAGATATTAATGGTGTACCATTTTTATCAACACTACCTATAGACACTGCGTACTCCGCTTCTTCCTTGACAGCTTCTGCCATGGAATGTGCTGCTGTCTTTTCCCACCAATCGCAAACCGTATTATTAATTTCATTGTATAATGAAGGTGACATGATTGGTAAGGCTACTGCGGCAGTTAATGTTTTTAACTGATAGTAGCTCCCACCAGATGATATGATACCAGATACAATTTGATGATTCACTTCCATTCTATCTTCTTTCTTTTCAATCAAACACACAGTAAATTTCATACTACACATACTACATTTCATGATGAGTTTTGAGTCCAGACCAACTTTTACTTCACCTATTATACTGAGGTAACTTAACTTACAATCCATTGGACCGTGGTCCCCTATGGCCTGAAGAGCTTTAAAAAAAAAAGAAACGTCTACAACTCTACGCCCAACTTCCATTTCATCCACCTTTCCCTCTTGGTCGTTTTCAATAACTAGTTCCTGTAAAGAAAGATAATGGCTTGATTTTTTTTATAAAAAATAATTAAAAATTTAAAAAAATGCAAAAGAATTAATACAATATTAGGTTCCTGATGAATAGAAATTATAATTTCTTTACGCATTAGGTATTGTTTTTTTATGACGTCACCTATTTGAACGTAAATTTTCTTTTGAGAAAGTAATTGAGAAGTATTTCGGTACTAAGGTGTTTGTCTCTCGATGAAAATAATAAATATTGCAAGAAAAATCTATAGGTAGGTATTGAGATTTTGTCTTCGCCCATCACTAACTAAGTAGTTTGTTTATTTATGTAACAAGTCTACAAGAATTACGTATAACAACTTACCTCTATACAGCGCGTAGCATTGTTGCTCAGAGTCTCGGCCCCAAGGTTTTCTTTATTTTCAATACTGGAAATATTATTCATCAATATTATCCACTTTTTATTTATTTTGTACAACCCTAAGCCAGACGCTAGGCGCCTCGCGTCTGTTTGGCGGTATAGGTATGTCGACAAAGTTGCGCTGTCGCCTACCTACTTCCACAATTTGATATTTAGACAATACTAGCCGACCCGGCGAACTCCGTATCGCCTTTTTTTTTTTTAAAAATCCTATTATTTTGATATTACATACAGATACTTCAATTTTATTTATCAGTATAGATATAGATAATACAAACCAATATTTACATGTTATTGTAGGTATATGTCTGAATCGGGCGATCTAAATCATATGACATATTGTATTAGCTTTGTAATGTACCGTGTTCAAATGCGATAATAAATAAGTAGGGAGGAACTTACATTTTATTCCGAGATCTTTTGGCTTTCATATTTTTATAATGCGTACAAAACTTTCTTTTCCCTGGCATGCCACTCAAATTCAATCAGTCCTGCGAAAAAAATAGCCTATGTTACTCAGTGATAATGTAGCTTTCGAATGATAAAAGAATTATTAAAATCAGTCCAGTACTTTTTGAGTTTATTCGTTACATACAAAAATCCAAATCTTTCCTCTTTATAATACCTATTAGTGTAGATATTGTATTTTTTACGATTTATATCTAGTTCCATCATGGTTTTCTTTCAGACATTCATTATATCGATACTTTCTACTAACTGAAAATAAATTAATTATAAAAATGTTATACTTACAGTTTTTTACAAAAAACACAAATTCACAATACGTAATTCTGCTGTCTGCAGCCGACAAGCGTGGTGTCGCGTTCACTTACAGAAAGCAACTGCCGCTGCAGACCACCGAGATTGCACGAATGAAACGAACGTTTTATCCCATACATTTGTGTATGAAAAATTTACCTTAAAATATATCTAGATTTTAGGGCTTTAAAAGAGGAAGTCTTTGTTTGTAAAGGTATAAAAAGAAGTATACAGCTATACTTATTGGTTTCTTCAGTGTTCAAAAAGTGTTTCTTTTTATCAATTTGTGTTGATTTATGGGGTTAAATCTGAAAAATACGAAGTCATGTTTTTGCATTTTTACTCAATTTTGTGCGTTTGTTGACGTTTATTATATAACAACTATTAGGTTTAAGAGTTTAATATAAGCATGAACATACTTATTGGTCTTTGATTGTAATATATACAAATTATCATTGATATCAATCATATGTAAATAGGTTAAATATGAAAAATCGTAACACTCTTTTCGGTGATTTTCACGATCTACACCCTTAAGCATGTATATAGTTATTAGTTTGTAATAGGCGTTGTAGCCTGACAAACATGTTCCTTGTTATGTTAGTTTAGCCTAGGCGTTGACACTGGGTTTTAAACTTATGTATATTATTATATTAATAAAGACATTTTAAAAACAAACAAACAATGGGCAAAGGAGAGCAGTTGCCCCCCCCCCCCCCCCTACCCGCTAGAGATTCCAAAAAAATGTATTTGTACCTACAATTAATATTTGTCCCATCCTCTCTCTCATCTTGCCCTATCTTGAACCTACATTTTAGGAGCATACGATGCCTTTAAAGGCCTTATATTATATCACATTACCATCACTGGCTAAATATCTCGTGAAATATGGCTAAATAAGGTTAAATGTGGCTAAATATGGCTAAATAAGGCTTCTTCTTCTTCTTTTCAGCCCTTGGATGTCCACTGCTGGACATAGGCCTCCCCCATTGTCCGCCATTTAGACCTGTCGGCAGCGACCTGCATCCAGCGGGTGCCCGCAACCTTTATGAGGTCGTCTGTCCATCTAGCAGATGGACGTCCTCGGCTTCGTCCGCCGGTACGTGGTCTCCATTCGAGAACCCTTCTGCCCCATCGGCCATCGGTTCTTCGAGCTATGTGCCCTGCCCACTGCCACTTCAGCTTGCTAACCCGAGAGGCTATGTCGGTGACTTTAGTTCGTCTACGGATCTCCTCATTCTTGATTCGATCACGTAGGGAAACCCCGAGCATAGCCCTCTCCATAGCTCGCTGTGCGACAGTGAGCTTATTTATGAGGTCCATAGTCAGAGACCACGTCTCGGTGCCGTAGGCCATCACTGGCAACACACACTGGTCGAAGACCTTCGTCTTCAAGCACTGAGGTATTTTGGACGAGAAGACGCTGCGTAGCTTCCCGAACGCTGCCCAGCCGAGTTGGATTCGTCAATTGACCTCTTTCTCGAAGTTGGACCTACCTAGTTGGACCGTTTGGCCTAGGTAGACGTACTCGTCAACAACTTCGAGAATCGAGCTCCCAACTGAAACTGGGGTGGGCACGACATGGACATTCGACATGATTTTCGTCTTGTCCATGTTCATTTTAAGGCCCACCTGTTGGGAAACTCGATTGAGGTCTCCGAGCATTGTGCTAAGATCCTCCAGCGATTCTGCCATGACCACGATATCGTCGGCAAATCGAAGGTGAGTGATGCATTCGCCATCAACGTTGATGCCGAGTCCTTTCCATTCCAGGAGCTTGAAAGCGTCTTCCATCGCATTGGTGAAGAGCTTCGGAGAGATGACATCTCCTTGTCTCACACCCCTCTGCAATGGAATCGGCTCCGTGCTCCCTTCCTGTACTCGGACTGACATGGTGGCGTTGTTATACAAACACTTCAACACTTCGATATACCGATAGTCAATATGGCACCGCTGGAGGGACTGTAGCACTGCCCAAGTCTCGATCGAATCAAAGGCTTTCTCATAGTCCACAAACGCAAAGCATAATGGCAAGTTATACTCCTCGGTCTTCTGTATAACTTGCCGCAGCGTATGGATGTGGTCTATGGTACTATAGCCTTTTCGGAAACCGGCTTGTTCGGGAGGCTGGAAGTCATCAAACCTGCGCTCGAGACGATTCGTGATAATCCTCGAAAACAGCTTATAAACATGGCTCAGAAGCGAGATGGGCCTATAGTTCTTGTTGGTTATTGATAATGGTTAGCACAGCTAGCGCAGGGTTCACTGTTTATTTAATATAAACTCAGAAGACATAGTAGACAAAATATATTAGATATTTATTACAAGGCTAAAACATGTTTTTAGTAGTAAGAGAACAAACGACAGTCAGTGAATAATAATGACGTGTAGCCTAGTGATGTGACACAACAACAGTGATGTACCCATCACCAGTCTTATGCGAGGGATTGAGAGATACTCATTTCCAACACTCCCCCTCACGAGCATATTTGAATTTACGCCAAGCCAAGACTTGTCCGACACTGTATAAACTTTGATGTTGGCAGAGCCTTGGTTAGGATGTCCGCTACCATTTTTTCGGTGCATAGATATTCTATTTTGATGAGGCCACTTTCAGTAATCTCACGAATGTAGTGATGCCTCATATCAATATGCTTAGACCTTGCATTTATGATTGGATTGCTACTTAATTTCTGCGCCGCCTGGTTATCATTTTTTAGAATTATTCTTTCTTGTGCCAATCTAGTATCTTTACACAATTGTAACAGATGAACGGCTTCCTTTGCAGCATCAGTCAAAGCCATATATTCTGCTTCAGCTGTTGACAGGGCAACAATCCTTTGTTTCCTTGATTCCCAACTAATTGCTGCTCCAGCCTGGACAAAACAATAACCAGTATAGGATCTCCTATCCATTGTGCAGGATGCCCAATCAGCATCAGTATATCCTAAAATGGGTTGACTTGTTCTTCTAAAAGTCAATTTCATATTTTTAGTCCCATTTAAATATCTAAGGACACGCTTCGCTGCACACCAGTGCTCACGCCCATAGCAATTATTGAATTGGCTAAGGTAACTAACAGCATGGCTGATATCAGGTCTAGTAGCAACAGATATATACATTAAAGCTCCAATAAGATTTTGGTAGGGAATTTCCTCCTCGAACTTTTCTTGCTTTTCTAATTTTATGCCTGGTTTCATTGGCGTTGAGACTGATTTTGAATCTAACATATTGTGTTTCTTTAGAACTTCATTAATGTACTTTGTTTGAGACATTGTTATCATGTCCTTTTCTTCTCTTGCAAACATTAAAATGTCATCAACATACACACATACGGTTATAACTTTTTCTCCTTTCGTAGATGTGTATATGCAGGGATCAGCAGTGGATGGAATAAATTTTAATTCCTTTAGTTTGACATCAAGTTTTTTAAACCACTGCCTTCCAGACTGCTTGAGTCCATATCTCGGAGTTTATCGACTGTTTCGCAGAACTTATTTAAATGCATCCTTGTATCATCGCCATCGCGCATCTTTGCTAGTATCAACTGTTTTAATAATGTCGCCTTTCTGGCAGGACCTTGACTGGCAAAAATTTTGTTTAAAGTATCCCACACGTCTTTGGACGTTACGCAGTTTTTTATTTGCTTTAATTCACTTGGATCTATTAATAACATCAGTTCACTTTTTGCGTAGAGATCGTTGATTTTCCATCGTTTTAGTTCTATGTCTTCGTCATCCGGCTTTGATGCGGATCCATCCACATATTGCCACAATTGTGACTTTATTAATACGGCTTGCGCCTGTAGTCGCCATGTATCATAGTTATCCTTTTTTAGAGGTTCAATTCTCAATAATGACGCCATTTTTATTTGGCTCTGCGCGTAGCTTACCTGGGCCCATAACCTGTTGGTTATTGATAATGGTTAGCAAAGCTAGCGCAGGGTTCACTGTTTATTTAATATAAACTCAGAAGACATAGTAGACAAAATATATTAGATATTTATTACAAGGCTAAAACATGTTTTTAGTAGTAAGAGAACAAACGACAGTCAGTGAATAATAATGACGTGTAGCCTAGTGATGTGACACAGCAACAGTGATGTACCCATCACCAGTCTTATGCGAGGGATTGAGAGATACTCATTTCCAACAGTTCTTCAACAAGGTCTTATCGCCTTTCTTGAAGAAGAGCACCACCACGCTTCCGTTCCATGCCTCCGGCGTAATACCTTCGAGCAAGACGGAATTAAAGAGCTTCTGAAGGACTTTCAGTACCGGTGTTCCACCCGCTTTCAGAAGCTCTGAAGTGATTCCGTCCTCACCCGGCGCCTTGTTGTTTCTAAGCTGTTTGAGGGCCATCCTAATCTCGTACAGGCTGATGTCCGGGATGTCTTCGGTATAGTGTCGGGTCAACTTGGCTCTTGGGTCTTTGACCAAGTTGCCAACAGGTTTAGCGACCGAGGTATACAACTGTCCATAGAACTTCTCGATCTCCCTCAGTACCTCTTGTTTGTCGGAAGTGACACTGCCGTCCTCCCTCTTCAGCTTCGTCAACTGGCTCTGCCCAATAGATAAGTCTCTTGCGAACACTTTGGAGCCTTTATTCCGCTCTATCGTCTCCTTAATACGATTAGTATTAAAGAGACGGATGTCGTGTCGCAAGGACTGGTGAATCCATCTATTGAGCTGCCGATATGCTTCCGCGTCATCAGGAGTCTGCAGTGTCATCGAACGTCGTTCCGCCAAGAGGTCGAGGGTGTGGTCGGTGAGCTTTTGGGGTCCATCTCTTCGACGATGTCTGAAGAATTTAGACCCCACCGTATGGACAGTTTCTACCAACCTGTTGTTGATATCGTCCACTGAAACGCAATCCTCTAGGCAATCGAAGCGATTTGACAGTTCAAGCTGAAAGCTTTCGGGATTCTGTATGTGGGCAGCAGTAGGTCGGAGCGTAGACTTCATCAGGCGGGACCTTTCCAACTTGACGTTTATATTCAATGTGCCTCTAACCATTCGGTGATCACTACCGGTTTTCACCCTGTGGATCACGGAGACATCATTGAATATTTGTCTCTTTGTGGCCATAATGAAGTCTATCTCATTTTTAACGGAACCGTCGGGGCTCATCCAGGTCCACTTCCTATGAGGCGGCTTCTTGAAGAAAGAGTTCATCATAAAGAGTCCCTCTTTCTCAAGAAAGTCGGCCAGCCTCTGGCCCCTCTGGTTCCGGTGCCCACATCCAAATTGCCCCACTCTCAACTCATCGTCGCCTCTTTTGCCCAGTTTCGCGTTGAAATCCCCCATAACAATATTGTAGTGTGTTTTCGAAGCATGTATGGCTCTACTAATGTCCTCATACATTGCTTCCACTTCGTTATCCGGGTGTGCCGAGGTCGGTGCGTAGACCTGTATGACCTTCAACGAATATCTCTTGGATATTCTGAGTATAAGGTACGCGACCCTGCTCGACACACTCGTGATGGCTACAACATTATTTACGAGGGACTTGTGGACGATAAACCCGACACCACCTTGGGACTGCTGGTCGCCCTCCCGGTAATAGAACAAGTTGCCGGATTTCAGGGCTATCGTGTCCTCCCCCTCTCTTCGGATTTCTGATAACCCCAATATATCCCAGTGCAACTTGCCTATCTCCTCTTCCAGCTCAGCGATCTTCTCGTCTGTCCTCAAAGTGCGCGTGTTGTAAGTCACCAGTGACAACCTACGTCGGTAATCCTTGTTAGAAGCCCTGGTCGTTCGACGGTGGAATCCCGCCCGGAGATTCGTAGCACCCCTGGCTCCAGCGCTCGACCAGCGCCCGTCGTCCACGCCGGTGTTGCGACTGGAGCCGCCGGGAACTTGGGGCCGTTTTACTTTTTCTGCCATAGGGGGGGGGGGGGGGGGGTGGACCGTAACCCGCCGCGCTGGTCCAGTGCGTGGTGGCGGGTCGCCAGAGCCTCGTTCGTTGGTCGGCAGGGTGCACCACGAGCCGGTGAGGTTGGCTTAATGCTAAATGTGGCTAAATATGGCTAATATTATAAACTAAATATCTGACAGCTATCACGTATAATCAATGACCCATCAGCGTTGACACCAAAACCGGTAAATGTAATGTAAATTAAATAAAACTCTAAGATGGGCAACAACAATAATTTATTTATTCATTTTCTCTATTTTTAAAACTAATAACCATGCTGCTGGTATCCACCTTGATGACCACCGTGGCCACCTTGTCCAAATCCTTGGTCACCCTGTCCACCACGACTACCTTGTCCTCCGCGGCCGAAGCCGCTATCGGAACCACCTTGTCCAAAACCACCTTGTCCTCCGCCTTGTCCTCCGTGGCCGAAGCCGCTATCGGAAAAGCCTCCCTGTCCAAAACCACCTTGTCCTCCGCCTTGTCCACCGTGTCCGAAACCGCCCTGTCCTCCCTGTTCACCGCGTCCGCCTTGCCCGCCTTGCCCTCCGCGTCCGAAGCCGCTGTCACCAGAGAAACCACCCTGTCCAAAACCGCTCTGTCCACCCTGTCCACTCTGACCGTAACCACCTTGTCCACGCTGACCGTGTCCACCCTGGCCATAGCCCTGAGGAACGCCTGTAAATATGATAATACAATAATAAATATTTCAAGTGTAATTTAGTTATTTCATACTAGTGACGCGCCCTCGCTTCGCTTCGGTTTATGTTTTTTTTTTTCAAAATTTCAAAATAAAATATAGCCTATGTATTATTCTGATGTATGAGCTATATTATTATAAAGTTTTATTAAAATCCATTGAGTAGTTTTTGCGTGAAAGAGTATCAAACATCCATACATCCATCCACACAAACTTTCGCGTTTATAATATTAATAAGATAGTTCTAATTTTTTTTTGTATACTAATGTCTTAAGTAGGTATTTTTATTAATAGTAGGTATGTATTTCTAAACGCTAGTACCTATTAACTATCAATAATAGACAATACATCCCGTATATTACTGACTAGCGACCCGCCCTCGCTTCGCTTCGGTTTATAAGGTTTTTTTTCAAAATTTCAAAATAAGTGATAGCCTATGTGTTATTCTGATGTATGAGCTATATTATTGCAAAGGTTCATTAAAATCCATTGAGTAGTTTTTGCGTGAAAGAGTAACCAACATCGATACATCCATCCTCACAAACTTTCGAATTTATAATATTAATAGGATGGTCTCTACCGAAGCCTTGAAACCTTGCGGCTACATAAAATTCTGAGTATAGTCCTGGAACGAGTTGAATGCGCGTGGAAGGAATGTAACCGTTTTATGTCACTTGTTTTTAGTGTTGTACTACAATGATCTTAGTGAAAGATAGGTATATCGATATTGGTAAAAGTCGATTTTTTTAATTTAAATATCGCAGTCAAAAATAAAACACACGACTATGTAATTATAAAAAACATCACTTATTTTTTACTATTTTTATTTACTTTCATTATTTGTTTATTTATTATTTATCACACATTAGATAATATAATAGGTCTGTAAATTGAAACCCGCTGTTTGCAATGTAGGTGTCGCTGCTATGTGCTGTCATGAAATTGTCATCGGGCAACTATTGCATGTCAAATTACGTTTCATTAGCTTCACATTTTAGTTCAGTTTGCGCCATAATTGCCTCAACAACGCTTTTGTTCTGTCCGTTGAAAATGTCAAGTTCCGAGCCAAAAAAACACCATATGCGGGAAGTACTTTTGTATTTCTTCAATATCAAGAAAACGGCCAGCGAATGCCATCGATTGCTTGTGGAGGCTTACGGTGAGCATGCTCTTTCTGAAACAACGTGCAGAGACTGGTTCCGTCGCTTCAAGAGTGGTGATTTTGACGTAATGGACAAAGAACGTCCGGGTGCCATGAAAAAATTCGAAGACGTCGAATTGGAAGCATTATTGGAGGAGGACGATGCTCAAAGTCAACAGCAGTTGGCATAACAATTAAATGTGACACAAGCTGCCATTTCTAATCGTTTGCGAGCCTTGGGAAAGATTCAAAAGGAGTCCAGATGGGTGCCATATGAGCTGAAAGAACGAGACATCGAAAAGCGAAAAACCACCTGTAAAATTTTGCTTGAAAGGCACGAAAGGAAGTCATTTTTTCATCGGATCGTGACTGGGGATGAAAAATGGATTTACTTCAGTAATCCCACACGCAAAAAATCATGGGTCAACCCAGGTCAACCATCCAAACCCACTCCGAAGCGCAATATTCACGGAAAGAAGGTCATGTTGTGTATTTGGTGGGATCAGGTCGGTGTGTTGGGATCACGAACTGTTGCAACCGAAACAAACCATTTACGGGAAGCTCTACCGACGCCAACTAATACGATTGAAGCGTGCCTTGCAAGAGAAACGGCCGCAATATGCCGAAAGACACGATAAGCTGATTCTCCAGCATGACAACGCCCGGCCACATGTTGCGAAACCGGTCAAAACATATCTGAAAAGAACTTGATGGGAGGTCTTACCCCACCCGCCGTACTCTCCAGATGTTGCTCCTTCAGATTACTACTTGTTCAGATCGATGGCCCATGGACTCTCCGAGCAGCGCTTCACGAATCACAGAGAAGTCGAAAATTGGCTCGATACTTGGATCGCCTCAAAACCGGAAAAAATTTTTTGGCACGGGATTCATAAGTTGCCGAAAAATTGGCGAAAAGTTGTAGAAAACGATGGCAATTACATTTAATAAAAAATCGTGTACCATTTCTCCGCAATTGACGTTTGATTTTTGTGAAAAAACAGCGGGTTTCAACGTAGGTAGTAAGTAGGTATACATAATTTTTAGTTTTAAATAGGTATTTAATATTTAGTTTTGAAAAATAAAGTTACTAAAAAACAAAAAGAAAATATACAAAAATTACTAATTGAGAGAAATATAAAAAAAAACAATATTATAACAACAATAATCTACTACGCATTACATTATTAATAATAATAAAAAATAACTTAAAAGTACTAAAAGACACAAAAGACTATCATATTGTTTTGAATGAATATTAGTCACTACAATTGCAGACAAGTTGTAACACCTTGTAACACCTGATGCAGACAAGTCACAATCAGGTTTGGTCGCTCATTTTAACAGGTAAGTATAGTAAAAAACTACCCAACACGTGTTATATCGATGACACAAGAGAAACAATAGAAAGCGAGCAAGCGCATCACTTAACTAGCCGGCACAAGTGCGGCGAGACAGCTCGGAGGGGGTGTGCTCGTGTCCCCACACCTCACACCGCGCGCGCATTTAGCTCATTCCGGGTCAGTAGTTACATTGATGTGTATATTTACGTTTCTTTTTTGCAAAAATTATTGTTTTTTTTGTAAAAATTTACTTGTATTTTGGCTTTGTATTTAGCTATATAAAACCGTGACCAGCCATTGTTTCTTTCACTGCTGGACATGGACATTCACATTGTATTGAAGATGAAAGATGTACCTACCTACGTTATGATGGCTTTAAAACGCCACGCTAGCCACACTCTTTTAGAGATGGTGCAGTTCCTGGGGGCTAGTGGTTTGTTACCCTCTCAGTGGAGTTTTACAACACCCACGGAAAGAGGTATGGGGTGGTGCCAATTATTCTAAAGTTGGCCGACATCATACTGCCACATAATGTATAGTATTTAAAATGTAGCTATGAACTATGTAAATAAATAAAATAAAAGATAAATTGATATGAACAATTTTGTAAAAGTTAAAATAAATAAAAGGTCTTTTTTCGCTCAGAATCATAAACAGAATCACAGAATCAGAATAAAATTATAACTTGCGTTGATGCCGCGACCAAACTCATATTTAAAAATAAGACGAATTTGACATGAATTTGAATAGCACATGAACAAAATTTAGGTACCGAAAAACAAATGATATACTTATTTTGAAATAAGAACATCATGTAGGTATTTTGTTTTATTTTTAAATTCTAATTAGAACAGAAAATATCGAAACTCAGTGACCAGTAATAAAATCGGTCATTTCATAGATATGCACCTAATATAAGTAATGTTAGGTATTTATTGTTCTTTTTTATCTTTGTATATAAGCAAATTTGTATGAAAAATTTTAAAAAAAAATCAGAGAAGTATATTTTTTGCAAAAAAATATTCATAATTTCTCCAGTAGAACTCCGAATGATGAATGTACATAATTAATGATTTCAAACTTCGGGATAAGTTTGGATGCCCTATAATTAGCAACTCATGTAAAGAATAACCTCGTGATATGTGCAGATAGTGAAATATGCTATGTATCGATTCCTATACCTAAGTATCAAAAATCTTTAGCATTTTCATGAAGTGCAATTAGCACCTATCGGCATATACTCTAGACTATTTTTAGTATAGTATACATACTATAGTTTATGAGTAAACGGGATAGTTTAATAGTAAATGCATTGAATGAAACTGGTTTATATGAAACAGACTACGATTGAAGTAGAGAGCGACTTACCGTAGCACGCAGCTACTGCCAGGGCCAACAACAAGCAAGCAATCTGTGAAAGCACATTAAACACATGTTAGATAATTATTTCAAATGAATATTAAATAAAAATATATTTACGTATATATAGGTGACTTTGGGAATATATTTTGGAATGTACAGATTGCACAGGCCATCGCTAGTTCCAATAAATTCGACACATTGAACTTTCATAAATACGAATTTTTTTTTTATTCAATTTTATTTTAAATGTAAGGCTGTGTAGATATTAGTAATATCTAAGTATTCGTTTTCAAAGGCAAAACATATTCTATTTAGATATTATATTAGACAGTTTTCAAATATATTAATTACAATAAAAAGAAACTAACTTTAACCGCCATAATCACTTCACTGTTTAACAAATCGAGAACTTGTGGCATCATCTTACCCAGTAAGTTTATATACTTGCTGTTATCTATAAAATTTGAGGGGATGACCTATCGGGCTTGTTGTTTATAATAAATAGATAATAAATAACAAACTAAATGTATTTATTTGTTATCACGTTTCTTTCTAATATCAGGAAGGTATCATAGGCGCATGTTAAAGGTCATAAAGAAGCATTAGATCAGCAGCAAAGGTCTAAATTAATTAGGCCCTCCCACCCGGACCTGTACGCTACAATATTTATCTTTAAATATTTTAAAGTATGTATTTATTTAATAAATATTTATTATTGCAATATCTATATTTCGGATTAAAACCCTAAAACATCTTCTATATTAAAAAAAATACCACAGCGCGTTCTGTAACGATGAAAAATAATTAGGTCATTAACATTATCAAATAAATTATGTCATTATCAAATAAAGTCTCTATGCCCTGCCACCCGGCACTGCATACTCTTATAATTTTTCAATAGAATATATCCTGTTAAATTTTAAATTGTTAACTCAAAAATACTAAAATGCTCATTGAGCTTTAAAAATCGAATACAAAGCACTTCTACAACAGTGAACGAATAGAGCAAGTATGAAATAAAAAGAATAATGAAATAAAACTTTGAAGTTTCAGCCCTTTTTTTTCTTCATATAAGTATGCCAGTGTCGAGTTTTCTTCTTAATAAACAAATTGAAAGTCTAAATAATAAAAAAATAAAAACAATCAATATTAAAGACTGTATGATAATATAATTATTAATATCATGTTTTCGTGTGAACATACTCATGGTACAAGAATAAATAGTTTAAAAAATATTGAAGACTCGCAAAAGGATAGTTTTAAAAATTCAAAAAAAAAATTATGAGTTCTTGTTAAACTCAAACCTTATTATAAACAATACACAAATTATTTTTCAAAGTAACTCATTGAAATCTTATCAAAGTTAAGAAAATAATAACACAGTTAAATTGCTGTCGATTTATTAAAAATAAAGCCTAGATTCCATATTTTTTTGTGTACATATTTACATGACCAGTCCAAATCTACTGAGATCTGCCGCTAACCATTTCTATGGAAGAAACCGAAATGGATGTAGAAATCTGGGTGTCTACGACAATGGAGATTTAACTACTAGAGATGGTCCTACTGGTCGCTAAATTAATGGATGTATTTGCCGCCGCCGAGGCCGTAGCCACCGAGACCACCGAAGCCGCCTATACCGCCCAGACTGCCCAGACCACCCACGGCGATTGGCACTCCCGCCGCGGCACCACCAGCAGTAAGGCCACCGCCTCCCATCAACAGAGCTCCCTGGCTTGCGACCGCCTCTGCAACTGCCTGCGCTTGCGCGGCGGTGGTGGCAACGGCGACGGCTTGTGCACGCGCAGCGCTAGCGATGCGGGCAGCCTCCACGGCTCGAGTGTTAGCAATAGCGAGGGCCTGAACACGAGCAGCGTTCGCTACACGTTCAGCTTCAACGGCACGGGCGACTTCCAGGGCGCCAGAAGCAGCAGCGCGTCTCGCGGCTTCTGCAGCTCTCGCATTCTCATATGCGGCGGCCTGAGCTCTCTGTACGTTGGCAATTCGAGCCGCGTCCAAAGCCTGAGCATTCTGAATTGCGTTAGCCTGTCCGGCCCTCGCGGCAGCTTCGGTGACCCTAGCGCCTTGAATAGCAGCGGCAGCGGAGTTGGCGATTTGAGCTGCTTGAACGGCTTGAGCGTTTTGAATGGCGCTAAGCTGAGCTGCGCCGACGGCAGCCGCGTTGTTAAGTGCTTGTCCACTGTTGACGGCAATAACGGCAGGCCCAGAGGCCAGAGCGGGACCAAGACCAGCACCGAGCGCATTACCGACCAGGGAACCGGCACCTATTGAATATATGCCGGATTGCTCAGCACGGGAGTCCGCAGGGGCAGTGCTTTTTCCCACAGCTGTAACAAATAGATGAAATTATAATTAAGATATGGGAATCAAATATCAGCCTAAACTATTAACAATTGGACAAATCATTCACTCACCATTTCCAAGTGTTTCATACGCCAAAGCGATGACAAAGAAAATCTGTGAAAAAAGATATTGTTGTGTTTAATGGGAGTAGTTTAAAACACTATACCTATATCTAGTAACTTCAGATTGTACTTAATAACTTTTTTCTTGAAACCATCTCATCTCTCGAGATTCTCCCTCTGAAGAGATTACTTATGTGGCCAGATGGGGATGCGCTTACCGTGAGCGGAGACATCGCAATTTTTTGATATGTTATAGTACAGCACTGGGTCACTCCGTTGACTGCAATAATGTCTACCTTAAAATCGGTTGCACTTTTATACTGCGTCGAAAATTATGTACATCAATTAACAATGCTAAATTGTTGGGGATGCCGGCCCATTTGAATATCATTACCTACTCTAGTTGTACCAGACTTGCTTTGGTCAGTTTTTAGCGAAACAAGTAAAAGGAGTAAGTGACGTCGGATGCTAGTAGGTAGGTGCTGAAAATGACTTTGTGAAACGAGGAATTGTGGATTGCAGTCACATCCTTTAGCAACAGTACCAACGTCGGAAGCTGATAATTGCCAACAGAACAGCAAAATAAAGGCGCTGATGTAACATATTTGCATGTCAGGTATTTACTATGCATAAAAATTAAACAAAACTGAAATGTACTATGAACATTTGGGCACTATGGGGCATTTGCGACTAGATACAAACCGTAGGTACCTAGACTTTCAAGTATAAACTGTTATTACAATACGTATACTGAAATACTTCCTCATTTTAATCAACCTACTTATAGGTATACATACACATCTTATCACGAGGACAGTAAAGACCATCAAGCTGGTCCATTGAGGATTGCTGATTGTCATCTTCAACTATTTCGCACAACTGCTTGTGGTAGCTTTCTTTATTTATTAATTAATCTCAGGCAACAAAAAACAGTTATATTTTACTTCTTGAGTAATACCTTAAGAATAATAAATAATACAAGTATCTATATTTTTTATTCTTAGTAATATCCATAGTTTTAACTTCATCACCGTGCGCTGCGTTGTCAGTCGAGTGGCCAAAAACTGAACATTCTGGTACATAGACATATGGATAATCCTAATTAAATATGTAGTTGATTGTCACTCAAGTTATGTAATAATTTGTTCGACAACTAAAGGAAAAAAAAGGTAGGTTTAATATTTTTATTTTTGTTCCAAATATAGTCAGTTGAATTTGGTTTTAACCTCGGAACCCATGAACAAATTGGATACCTGCTGAATTATATTGATGGATTTTCACGGACTTTTTTGAAGAATTCCAATATTAAAAGGTTTACCCTTTATTAAGTAGGTAATCGTCAATAATGATAATTGTACCTATGTATCTCCTTTCCTGGGACTTCGCCAGCTTGGATCGTGAAGAAGTAGAAATTGGATCATCTCGTCTTACAAAACTCACTGTATTTTCAAGACTATAGATCTGATTTTCTTAAAAAATACACCAAAATCTCGCGAAAACACTGTGTAGTGATGGCAACCGCAAGAAATCCGTCTCGAGCGGATAAACGAGCTAAAACATAAAATAAACTATTCTAGGGCTTTTCTCTCTTTATTTTTTAGTTAATATTTATAAAATATATATTTCTTAAATAAATAGATAAAATATACCTACGTTTAAAAAACCTTTTGACGGTATATACTTATGTATATGGTATAATACAACACAATATCATCTATGCCATTTTTGAGATTTAATATAAATTAATCTCAAAATATTATTGCGTTTTTCACACATATTCAGTGTCTTATATGCATATATTTTTACTTTTATAGTCAGTTTGTGACCATGTTTGCAGTAACCCGGTCGAAACGACGACGAATGAAATGAAAAGGGTAAACATACCTATTACCTACGCGTTTAGGACCCGTTCAATAGATAACAAAGGATATATGCATAATGAATATGTATTTTTTACTCTTTTTATTTTGTTTGAACGGGCTAATATCGAGAACTACTGAAATGATTTTTTTTCGTATTCCCCTTTTGTATGGAATGTGTATTTAAGATAGTTTTAGTCTTTAACAAAGTAGATCGTGTAGTTTTGAACATATGGAATGTGCCAGAAACTTTTCCGAAGGCTGAACCCATGGATTCAGCTCATGATTCTGAGTTCATTGACAAATACTGTTACATATATTTTTGTAGAAATAGCTAGGGTTTTTGGGCTTTGTATTTAACAAATCTGTTTGAAAAATTGGGTAAAACGCAAAAAAAAAATTGTAGAAGAAAAGATTTGTAAACATTTTAAGGAGAATTAAGAAACGGTTTTTCCTATACTTATAAATACATCTTCTGTACCTATCTCTATCAGAGTTACATCTGCCTTAAAAGCTTTAAGATTAAAATAATAACTGTAACCTTAATAAAGTTATAAGTATTGTAATAAAAAATCATTTTTCACTTCCATGCGCGATATGTTTGCACCTATACTACGACGTGCCATATAATATTGTAAACATTGTAAACAATTCCTGATTTCTTTCAGCACGAGGATTGCTGAATATTTCTTTTTAACATGCTCCATTTTTTTCTTTTTAACTCACTGACAGATGAATTTATCCACGATGTGTCTCTTCACAGTAGTGATAATTGCCTTTATCACTACTGTAATAATGGCAATTATCGTCTGCCACCTTGTTTCCATAAAGAAAAAAGAAACATTGAAAGTTCCGTATTTAAATACAAACATAAATGGTACTTGTCAAGGATCGCTCAGAAATCCCAACTGGCGAAACATAGCAAAAATTTATCCTATAAAAGTTAATATACCGACAGAATTTGGCGTAGTTACGAGCACCTATATTGCAATTTTGCGATACGGTCATGTTATTGGATCTTTATAAGTGACAATGTAGTTGTGTTGTATGTTGTAATTTTTATTTGTGTTGTAACTGTGTCGTTGCAACAAACAGCAATTTGTCACAATGGTTACTTTAATATACCTATCTTTTTCAGGGAGACTCTGAAAATTCTCCAATCCCCTACCAACCACCAACTACT
This sequence comes from Sesia apiformis, assembly GCA_914767545.1. Taxonomy (NCBI): domain Eukaryota; kingdom Metazoa; phylum Arthropoda; class Insecta; order Lepidoptera; family Sesiidae; genus Sesia; species Sesia apiformis. The sequence goes on from OU611964.1 coordinate 5,613,808, forward strand.
TGAGTACCTATAACCTCTCACGCCGACAATCTTGTCCGCTTTACCTTTACAATCTTGTGAATTATAACATTCAAAATACATTTCTCCTACCATATCGTCTTGTTGCATGTGTCACAGCACCAGGATTCGGGTGCTTATAACCCTTTACATACGAGCTGCCGATTAACTACACATCAACTGTGCGACCAACGTGCACAGATGTTTACTTAAAAAAAACACTAGGTCCTCCTACGTACAGCTGCAACGATGTGAATTGAGAATAGATACCCCTAGGTCAGGGATGGCGAACCTTTATTGATTTATGTGCCATTTTTTCTAAAGAAATATTTAATTAATTAGGCCATGACATGCCGTCAAACAATATTGACTTAGTGATTATTGGCGAAAAAAAATAAAACTAAATACTATCAACTTATAACTCTTTATATGCAACCAGCAATATACATTTTGTACAGCAATAGTAACATTAACAGTTTTATGTCTATTTAAATGAAAGAAAAAATTAGTGCGACTTCTGCTGTTGCCGTTCCGGCACCGACTTTGTTACTATGACCTCAAATGTAGACGAAAAAATAAATTGTTTCGATTAGGTACCTAAATTCCTTAATTAATGCGGTGCCCAGATTATTTTGTCGCGTGCCATCGATGGCACGCGTGCCATTGCATTGGTTCGCCATCGCTGCCCTAGGTTATCATCACTCTATCACATTTCGTCTATAACTTAATTAATTTTATTACATTAGACAAAAAATTGTAATGTAATTAATCTAGTCGAAATTTATACTAGTTAGATTTCGACAATGGTGCAATTAGAACACTCTGCCAGAGTCGAGTTTTCTTCTTAATAAACAAATTGAAAGTCTAAATGATAAAAAAATAAAAACGATCAATATTAAAGACTGTAGGATAATATTAAAGGTTAATATAATTTTAATTATCATGTTTTCGTGTGAACATACTCATGGTACAAGAATAAATAGTTTAAAAAATATTGAAGACTCGCAAAAGGATAGTTTTAAAAATTCAAAAAAAAAATTACGAGTTCTTGTTAAACTCAAACTTTATTATAAACAATACACAAATTATTTTTCAAAGTAACTCATTGAAATCTTATCAAAGTTAAGAAAATAATAACACAGTTAAATTGCTGTCGATTTATTAAAAATAAAGCCTAGATTCCATATTTTTTTGTGTACATATTTACATGACCAGTCCAAATCTACTGAGATCTGCCGCTAACCATTTCTATGGAAGAAACCGAAATGGATGTAGAAATCTGGGTGTCTACGACAATGGAGACTTAACTACTAGAGATGGTCCTACTGGTCCCTAAATTAATGGATGTATTTGCCGCCGCCGAGGCCGTAGCCACCGAGACCACCGAGGCCGCCTATACCGCCCAGACTGCCCAGACCACCCACGGCGATTGGCACTCCCGCCACGGCACCACCAGCAGCAAGGCCACCGCCTCCCATCAACAGAGCTCCCTGGCTTGCGACCGCCTCTGCAACTGCCTGCGCTTGCGCGGCGGTGGTGGCAACGGCGACGGCTTGTGCACGCGCAGCGCTAGCGATGCGGGCAGCCTCCACGGCTCGAGTGTTAGCAATAGCGACGGCCTGAACACGAGCAGCGTTCGCTACACGTTCAGCTTCAACGGCACGAGCGACTTCCAGGGCGCCAGCAGCAGCAGCGCGTCTCGCGGCTTCTGCAGCTCTCGCGTTCTCATATGCGGCGGCCTGAGCTCTCTGTACGTTGGCAATTCGAGCCGCGTCCAAAGCCTGAGCATTCTGAATTGCGTTAGCCTGTCCTGCCCTCGCGGCAGCTTCGGTGACCCTAGCGCCTTGAATAGCAGCGGCAGCGGAGTTGGCGATTTGAGCTGCTTGAACGGCTTGAGCGTTTTGAATGGCGCTAAGCTGAGCTGCGCCGACGGCAGCCGCGTTGTTAAGTGCTTGTCCACTGTTGACGGCAATAACGGCAGGCCCAGAGGCCAGAGCGGGACCAAGACCAGCACCGAGCGCATTACCAACCAGGGAATCGGCACCTATTGAATATATGCCGGATTGCTCAGCACGGGAGTCCGCAGGGGCAGTGCTTTTTCCCACAGCTGTAACAAATAGATGAAATTATAATTAAGATATGGGAATCAAATATCAGCGTAAACTATTAACAATTGGACAAATCATTCACTCACCATTTCCAAGTGTTTCATACGCCAAAGCGATGACAAAGAAAATCTGTGAAAAAAGATATTGTTGTGTTTAATGGGAGTAGTTTAAAACACTATACCTATATCTAGTAACTTCAGATTGTACTTAATAACTTTTTTCTTGAAACCATCTCATCTCTCGAGATTCTCCCTCTGAAGAGATTACCTATATGGCCAGATGGGGATGCGCTTACCGTGAGCGGAGACATCGCAATTTTTTGATATGTTATAGTACAGCACTGGGTCACTCCGTTGACTGCAATAATGTCTACCTTAAAATCGGTTGCACTTTTATAGTGCGTCGAAAATTATGTACATCAATTAACAATGCTAAATTGTTGGCGATGCCGGCCCATTTGAATATCATTACCCACTCTAGTTGTAAAAACTAATCGACAGACTTGCTTTGGTCAGTTTTTAGTGAAACAACTAAAAGAAGTAAGTGACGTCGGATGCTAGTAGGTAGGTGCTGAAAATGACTTTGTGAAACGAGGAATACCAACTATGCCATTTTTGAGATTTAATATAAATTAATCTCAAAATATTATTGCGTTTTTCACACATATTCAGTGTCTTATATGCATATATTTTTACTTTTATAGTCAGTTTGTGACCATGTTTGCAGTAACCCGGTCGAAACGACGACGAATGAAATGAAAAGGGTAAACATACCTATTACCTACGCGTTTAGGACCCGTTCAATAGATAACAAAGGATATATGCATAATGAATATGTATTTTTTACTCTTTTTATTTTGTTTGAACGGGCTAATATCGAGAACTACTGAAATGATTTTTTTTCGTATTCCCCTTTTGTATGGAATGTGTATTTAAGATAGTTTTAGTCTTTAACAAAGTAGATCGTGTAGTTTTGAACATATGGAATGTGCCAGAAACTTTTCCGAAGGCTGAACCCATGGATTCAGCTCATGATTCTGAGTTCATTGACAAATACTGTTACATATATTTTTGTAGAAATAGCTAGGGTTTTTGGGCTTTGTATTTAACAAATTTGTTTGAAAAATTGAGTTAAACGCAAAAACAAAAATTGTAGAAGAAAAGATTTGTAAACATTTTAAGGAGAATTAAAAACGGTTTTTCCTATACTTATAAATACATCTTCTGTGCCTATCTCTATCAGAGTTACATCTGCCTTAAAAGCTTTAAGATTAAAATAATTACTGTAACCTTAATAAAGTTATAATTTATTGTAATAAAAAATCATTTTTCACTTCCATGCGCGATATGTTTGCACCTATACTACGACGTGCCATATAATATTGTAAACATTGTAAACAATTCCTGATTTCTGTCAGCACGAGGATTGCTGAATATTTCTTTTTAACATGCTCCATTTTTTTCTTTTTAACTCACTGACAGATTTATCCACAATGTGTCTCTTCACAGTAGTAATAATTGCCTTTATCACTACCGTAATAATGGCAATTATCGTCTGCCACCTTGTTTCCATAAAGAAAAAAGAAACAATATATTATCCTATAAAAGTTAATATACCGACAGAATTTGGCGTAGTTACGAGCACCTATATTGCAATTTTGCGATACGGTCATGTTATTGGAGCTCTATAAGTGACAATGTAGTTGTGTTGTATGTTGTAATTTTTATTTTTGTTGTAACTGTCGTTGCAACAAACAGCAATTTGTCACAATGGTTACTTTAATATACCTATCTTTTTCAGGGAGACTCTGAAAATACTCCAATCCACTACCAACCACCAACTACTTGAGTATAACCTCTCACGCCGACAATCTTGTCCGCTTTACCTTTACAATCTTGTGAATTATAACATTCAAAATACATTTCTCCTACCATATCGTCTTGTTGCATGTGTCACAGCACCAGGATTCGGGTGCTTATAACCCTTTACATACGAGCTGCCGATTAACTACACATCAACTATGCGACCAACGTGCACAGATGTTTACTTAAAAAAAACACTAGGTCCTCCTACGTACAGCTGCAACGATGTGAATTGAGAATAGATACTCCTAGGTCAGGGATGGCGAACCTTTATTGATTTATGTGCCATTTTTTTTAAAGAAATATTTAATTAGGCCATGATGTGCCGTCAAACAATATTGACTTAGTGATTATTGGCGAAAAAAATAAAACTAAATACTATCAACTTATAACTCTTTATTTGCAACCAGAAATATACATTTTGTACAGCAATAGTAACATTAACAGTTTTATGTCTATTTAAATGAAAGAAAAAATTAGTGCGACTTCTGCTGTTGCCGTTCCGGCACCGACTTTGTTACTATGACCTCAAATGTAGACGAAAAAATAAATTGTTTCGATTAGGTACCTAAATTCCTTAATTAATGCGGTGCCCAGATTATTTTGTCGCGTGCCATTGGTTCGCCATCGCTGCCCTAGGTTATCACCACTCTATCACATTTCGTCTATAACTTAATTAATTTTATTACATTAGACAAAAAATTGTAATGTAATTAATCTAGTCGAAATCTATACTAGTTAGATTTCGACTAGATTAATTACATTACATTATTTAGACTTGCTATATAAATATTGATACAATTTACACGCGTTCTTTAAGTCGCGTTTGCATTAATCGTTTTAGCTCGCATGCGGCAGGCATTTTCGTATTGCTAGTAATGTAGCCCGCAATGTAGCAGGGCACATTTACACCAGTCGTTCCAGCCCGCACTATAAAACTCGTGGTCGTTTCAAATATAAATTGGTTTCATTGGCAGTTGTTTGAAGCACTGCAGTGTTTGCAGTTGTTTGTTGAAGGATACGCATGCGGGCTGTAACGACCAGTTAGGGAAGTCGTTTTGAAACGACCGATTGTTTACATTAGTCAATACCCCGCATGCTTTATATCGACCAAGTTATCGACTAATGTAATTGCGCCATTATGCAACTGTCGACTGCTTCTCATCCACCTACAACCCGTTCAATTAGTACGTGTCAAACGGCTAAACATTGCGTGGAACATTAAAGAAGCAAGTAAATAGTACAACCCAAACTGGCAATCGCAGACATTGCGTGTCATTGTTATTCAGTGTACCCAGTTGGATATATTGCGTGTAGTTCACCTCTATAAGTTGCTCGACTGCAACAATGTAATATTTATTGGAACATGTCTTTATTTAAAACTTCATTGCACTAGTAATTGGCCGTGTGATGTCAGAATAGCATCATCCCTATCTCTTCCGTGAGTTTCGTAAAAGGCGAGTAAGACATAACAAAGCCGATACCACAAACCCTGACGAACTACATCATCTATAGAAGAGTAACTTGCCAACCTGCTTAGACAGCGCGGTGTTTTAAGGCTATACATCTCTCATGCACAAGACAATGTAAAGTGAGTCCTCATTTTCTGAGTGCTTTTCTCTTCCCATGTCCAGCAGTGGACGATGAAGGGGCTGGTTGGGGTTTTACGGTTACACTTATGTGATATGCACATGAAGTAAACACCTTTCCTTCAAGTCAACAACCACGTTTTACATGAAACGGATAAAATACAGAAAATATTCAACCGCAAGCTCAATGACGCAGGTTAGCAAAAATATTATATTTTTGAGCAAAAATATATACTTTACTTAAAAAGTAAATTATTTCAACACACCTATTTATGTAACTAGTTAAAAAAACGGGCTGTACTTAATTAACGTTTATTCTCATATTATATATACAATAAATACTCGGTTAATTTCAAGTCGAAGTCAGCATTTAGCAGTTTGAATCTTCCAAAACCGGTATAGGATAGAAGCCAGGAGGAACGATTCTGAAAGAAAAGTATTAAGCATTTATTCACTTTGTTGATACAAGAAAATTTAAATTGTCAAGCAAGAAAATTGAAGTAAGTAGATTTCAGAATTGTTTTATACCAGATCCAGAGATGAGCTCAATTTAAACAAAATAAAAATCTTGTTTTTCTGTAGTGTAGGTATAGCGCACTAACCAGCGCATCTAACGGACGCGGCCAATTGAAAAAAATAAATTCTTTGGAAAAATATTTAAAAATTGACGCGAGATTGTTATAGGGAGAAGATAACTTACTCGTAAACTGGCTCTGCCCTGATGATGTGAGCTGGTTGCGGCTGAGTGGGTTTCAGAGATGTGATGATATCACCAACAGTCTGCACTTTGTGCTGTACCACGCCCTTCACGGAACTCGCGACACCGTTTGCCAAATCCTGCAGAAGGTTGGGCGCTGGTGCAGGTGGACCGACCTTTACTGAGAGCACGGGAGGCATCTGGAGAAAAATCATAAGTTGTGAAGTGAATTACCTGCCAGCTGAGGTTTTCCCGCTACGCTACGGCATGGGGTTCTTCAAGAAAGCTGTGAATAGAGGCTTTTACAAGGCCAGCAGCGTACCTGCAAACTCCCTTGTGTTGCAAGTGTCCATGGGCGGCGATAGCCACTTATCATCATGGGCCACATGCCCGTCTGTCACTTTCACCATAAAAAAAAACTTGAAGACAAGACTGCCAGAGACTAATTCAGCGCGATACAAAAAATCTCGTTCTTGAGTTTGCATAATTAAATGTCATAATGTGCGTGGTATTTAGCCAGTTATCGCCTACCTAAAACATAATGTAAACCATTCCGTAAGACACATACCTATGTATACCCACCCTTTACAACCAGCTGGATGTGCTCCTAATGCACATCATGCAATGCAACCTAATACAACCAGATGTGCCACTTGACAGTTGGTTCCGACTTTTGCTCGTTTATAATTAACCTTATAAAATGACATCAAGGTGAATCGTGACCATTTAATTAACACAATATTCAGTTTCCTGCCGCTGCTTTATATGCAGAACGTGGGTTTTACATATAAATGGAAATATACTATTTAAAAATAAAGTAAACACCAATGGTAAGACCCGTGCATGAAAAGCTACTTCGAAGAATTATTCAAACTGATCAAAAGGTCGCAATCTTGTCAAACGTCTAATAGACGTTCATAGGTAGGTTCGTTCGTAGGTCTATTAGACATATATAATTATATTAGACGGTCTATTAGGGCAATGGTCTATAGTGCTTCACAATTTAACCACGAAATAGTCTCACAAAATACTTACGTATGGGCTATAATACACAGGCGCAACCTCTTCCACGATCACATCAGACTGGACTGCTGCTTTAGCTTCACTGCCTGGCCGAGTTCCGTTTGCCAATGCCTGCACGATACCCTTCTTAGCTGCTAGAAGCGCAGGCAATTTAGCTGCAGCGCCTTTCGCCGCTAACAACGCAGCTCCTTTTATCGCGGCCCCCTTCGCTACAGCTGCAGCTATTGTAGAATATAAGTATTATTTAACGTCAGCAAGAGCATATAAAAATATTGAAGATTTTTACATGTACGGATTTTTTTAATGTTCTGATGTTACTGCATTGTTGCGGTATATGTACCTATTAACAAATGTAGTGCGTAGGGTATTTTTGCGATATACTACAGAAGAAGATGATGGACGACATTCTAACATACCTCTCATAAGATGTACCTAATAGAACTCGTACAGCAAACAGTCGTGTGAAATATACTAACTTTGGTAATGAATGAGAGTTGCATTAATTGCAAGAGTCCGTCTCATCCCCTAACTAATCCATTAATTTCTTTCCCCCCATTACATTAAAATCGTTACTTCCAATCTTTCTCTAAATTATGATTCCTATATCCCCAAAGATATGCAGCGGAGTTAGAAATGAGCCCCATTTTTAATTGATGTTCACATGTACTTATATAGGTGCTGCGAATGGACGACAGTATCCGTTTACCGTAAGGAAGACTGTCGTGTCGTATGCTAATTGGTAGATAGAAAAGTTCATATTCTTACCAGCTATTCCTTTCAGGATAAGAGCTTTGGCGACAATAGCCTTAGCAGCAAGGGTTTTGGCGCCCAAAAGCGCTGCTCCCTTAGCGGCGCCGATCGCTGCGATCGCTTTTGCGGCGGTGACTGGCTTGCTGCGAGCAGGAGGCACCAGACTGCACAGGCAGGCCACCTGTATGAACCGTATGTAATTACATAATAATTTAAATATAGCTAAATCTTTAAATGAATATTACGAAATGATAAGATGAAGACAATGTATTAAGAAAATTGTTCGACAACCAGTTTTGTTAAATGATAACACAATATGTAAAGTGATTCCACCCAAACCAACAATAAATAATATAATTCTAAGGTTATAGTAAAGTACCTAAATATAAATTAAATTTTTGCTCGTATATTGATAGCTTTGCAAATGACGAGGGGGTTTCAGATCATAATCCACCACGCCGGCCCAATGCGGATGGGGGGATACGGTAATATGGTAAATATTCCTTGCATGGCAGGAATAAGTCGATAACTTGATATTATACTAGAAATGGTTGGAAATTATATAACATAATATCTTGTTAAGAATGGTTAAACTTACCGAAATGATGATGAATCTAAATTCCATTTTGGATGTTCCGTGTTGGCCTATTGCACGATGACCCAAAACTGTGATATTATTTGAAGGCTAAGGCCATTTTATAAAGAGCATTGTAATTTAATTACAAAATTGCAAAACTAACGAGTTCCTCAAGTGAAGAACATTTGCGCAAGTGACAATTAGGTGTAAATCTAATTCTCTAAACAAAAATTTCTTTCTATCCATTATCATTAGTACAAGTAAGTGCATACCTACGTAGAAAATATCTATAATTAATTAATTATGTTTTCACTTTTTTTATGGACGAAGGCGGCAGAAGACCATAAAGTCCACCTGATGGTAAGTGGATACTGTCGTCTATAGACATCCGCGGTACATGCCAATATTAGTTCAAAATGACAAACGTTGGCATGCCCCGGATGCGCTGCCTACCTTTGGAGATATAGGAATGGATTAGAAGAAAGGGTTGGGAAAATGGGGAGGGATAGGGTGGGAATGGGCTCTGGCACATCTTACTCACTACCGAAACACATACGGTACATTAGGGAAATAAGATAAAGTGGGAAATGCAGTACATTTCAAGGTAGTCTTCTGTGAGAGAGGGGTAATGTGGCCATTCGAGCGCGCCCAGCGGCTGTTAAATTGGGCCGTGCACTTTCCTCCTCAAAAAGATGCGCCCCTCATATTATGCGCCTTTGAAATAGTTCTTAGTTGACCATTATATAATGCATTTCAGGTTTACGTGGATGGGACACACTATAAGTTTCGAGTAACTTATAAATAAAACAGTTTATGAGTATAGTAACATATATATTTATTGTTTTTCAAAATATTCTCCGTTGCATTTTAAATACTTTTTTATTCGATCAAACCATTTTTCAAAACATGACGACCACTGATCTGAGGGCATGTTTTTTACATGTTCGTCGAAAGCTGTCACATTAAATCATTAAATCTTTGATTTTTGTGAAAACATAGAAGTCACATGGTGCGAGGTCCGCCGGACTATGTGCAGGATGAGTCACGAGCTCCACCTTTTCTGAAGCCAAAAATGGCTTCGTTTTGATCGCGGTGTGCGGAGCAGCATTGTCTATCTTGGTGCAAGAGGATGCGACTTATCGGCCATTTCTCTCTAACTTTTTCAAGAACACTGGACAAATAAATGGTCAGCATTAACTGTTTTTTTGTTCTTCAAGTGGGATTGTGCAGACAGGACCAGGTTTGGAAAAAAACGCAATCATTTTTTTACCTACGCTTCTCACCTGTCTCAATTTTGTTGGTATGCTGTCGCATTCGAGCACCCAAACACAAGATTGCTGCTTTCTTCCTGGATCATAACAATAAATCCACGTTTCGTCTCCTGTATTTTAGCAACATTTTTTTGCACCAATCAACACGATCCCGTCTCTGTTATGAGGTGAGTTCATGAGGAATCCAGCGACAACAAATACTATTGTAATTTTTTTTTAATTTGGCTATCCAATTCCCAAATGTCCTCGAATCTCCTCATATGTGATACGTCGGTTTTCTTCATTTAGCCGCCTGACAGTAGCCACATTTTCCTCAGTGGTCGTAGTTGAGGGCCGACCTTTACGAATCTCGTCATGGAATGAAACACGGCCACGATCAAATTCAGCATACCGATGCCTGAAGTACAACCGACGGCCTTATCGCTAAAGTGAGATTTGTAATCAAGACAGATAAAGACATTATCCATTAGTTAGATAATATTGGTGCATATACTTAGTAGGTAGATATAAATTACTGGCTTCTATAACCTATGGCAAAATTTATTATATGGATCCGTTTTCCCGCTTTATTCAACGCACCATACTATACTATACTATACTGCACCCAGCCATGGTCACGAGCCAGTTTTTGTAAACCACAGATATAGAGGGATAGATAACGCAAGCTGTCCGTCGCTGCGTGTCCTAAAGTTGGCGCTAAGCTCCTACCTACTTCTCGATCTGCTCGTCGTTGTTTCAAAACACAAAATGCCTAGTCAATGCCAGTCAATTATAGGAATTCGTCACAATAAGGGAAATGTTTCGTTCCATCGGAGCGTTTTTTTATAGAAAAAAGGCCGCAGACGGCAAATGCATAACATTTTACGTCAATTAACACAGAATTAATGGGCTTCGATTAATAGGCCTGTAAGGCAAAATCTTTAAAATTATATCTTAAGATTGCTCTTATACTTACGACTGAATTGGAATGACATACGAGCTATTTCTCTTCACAGTCATAAAAAATATCCACGAGAACTAAACGTTAGGTCAAGATAGCCAGGTAGACATTAAGGTATACTATCAAAATAAGTATCAATATAGCGGCATAATAATTCATATTGTAATAAGAAGAGGACAAGAATAACACGAATGAAGTATAACGCAATAACAATGTCACTGCTTGTTGAGAGTAATGCACCGCTAACACATGCTAATTGAACTACATTTTTAGACGAAACGTCTGTGAAGTAGACTTTGTTACTCGAAAATTTTGTTAACTACAGAACATTTTAATGTTATCTTATTATCTCTACTTCAGATAATAAAGTGTAATGAAAATATAAGTTAATTAATTTCAGTGTAGCTTTCATAATAGTTCGACTAAGCTGTTTATGGCTTAATATATATTGACAGTTTAATAAAGTAGATTTTGCGGTGTCTCACAATAACGGTCAACAGAAATATAAATATGCAGATGCACCATATTCTGAGGTAAAATTCGAAAATAATTTATAATACAAATTTTAAAAAACAACTTCTGTGAATTACAGCTTTGGCCCAAAACACTATTAATACAAAATTTAACGCTGCTCGCGATAAAATGGACAACTGGGGACTCAGTAGTAGTCAACCAATTGTACCTAAGTATATATATATATATTAATGCAATACAAAAACACTTTAGCTCTAGATACCCCTAGGGTCCCTCCGTGACGAACTATTGATAATATAGAGAGTGATATTTCGTCGCTACAATAAAATAAGCATTTCTAAAACAGATCTTTGAAACTCCATATTTCATGTCATGAAAATCCGAATATTTTCATGGCCCATTACACCATTTCCTATATTTCTCTCCATTCTTGGATGGCATAGGTAAAGTTTAGCATAATATCTGAAGCAAAACTATTATCACCTATAGTACTTAGGTAGGTAGATAATTATGTAAACTCGTATTATTATTACCTATATTATGTATTTACATCGTAATAACTTTCATTAACCTGTTACATAATATTAACTTATCGTTTTAAAGGCGTCATACATTAACATCAATCATGTTTATTGTTTATACAATTATTACTCGGAAATAGTGTCGTAAATACATCGGTAGATACCAATGTGGGTTTATGTAGGTAGGTATATCAAAATATTTATGTATTGGTTTAGTAAATTGAACATTCTATCTATTACCTACTCTAGATAGTTATGAGAACTAACATAGGTATCATAGATGTGGCACTGACGTGTATCATAGATGCCTATGTCTGTTCACTGCTGGATATAGGCCTCTCCCAAGGCACGCCACCACACACGATCTTCGGTTCTTCTCATGCAACCACCACCAACTTCTTCAAGTCATCGGTCCACCCGGCCAGAGGGATTCCTACATTTAGATTGCCGGTACGTGGTCTCCATTCGAGGACTCGTCTGCCCGTTCGCTTATCGGTCCTGTGGCAAATGTGACCCACGTAATAGATATACGTACATTCTTATAAATTTCATTCGTACAATAGACAACAGGTGAATACGAACCTTAATGTTTTCAGGGTCAGGTTCTTATATATCTGGGTTTTCGGGTAGTGGGTAGGTACCTTAACTGACGGTGTGGTGTTGGACGTTGGTGTTGCCCGATGTTGGTCATTAAAAGTGACTAAAGGATAACAAAACCGCTACCACAAATTTTGGTGAACATCCAGCAGTGAACGAATAAAAGGGCTGGTTACGGTATTTGTTGATTTATTTACACTTTATTGTTTTAACAAAAAGCGGACTTAATGCATAAATAAATAAAGCAATTTCTCCCAGTCAACCCTGGGGCTATCTAGTGATGGTAGGTACGCTAGGTAGATGTAAGTACCTAAATGAAACAACATTATATAGGTACAATAAAATTATATATACGTAGAACATGCGGAAATGTAAGTACCTATTTGTAGAACCAAACAAATTGAGCCCTGAGGAAATGGCTGAATTCAGAGATAATATAGGTACTTCAACTTAAAGAACGAATTGCTAGATTAACTAGTTCAAAAATACATAGAAACCTCTACGGATTCTTTTGTTCTCAAAAAAGGTCATTTAGAAAGTCCATAACTATAAAAGCAAAAGTCAAGTTCAAGGCGATTTCACAAATTCACACGTATTCATGTGATATACTTGCTACCCATAACATACTCCCAGTGGCCAACACAATAACATGAAATTATTCATACTGAAGGTAAGTGGTAAAACATTGGCCAACCAAGCCTTCGTATGATTACAATTTTTTTTGTTCGTAAACGGCTTATGATTGTAAAGTTCCCATTCGTTGCTCTAACTGAGAACAGCTTTGCACTACAACGTTACTTTTGCGATTGGTACTACCTAACTGCTTATTGAAGAAATTGGTAACGAGCCGCAAAGGAGTTTGTAGTCGTGCGGAACGCTCGATCTGTCGATACTGTACTCATAGAGGACATTAAGTATCTAAGTTTTATTATTTGTGATTCTGATTTCTTTATAATTTTTAATGGACATATTTTTAAAATCTCTAATGCTTGTGTTTTCACAATAAAAAGACGATATAATATTATACGTAGAAACGAAAAGTTAAAAACCAACAACACAGCCAATATCCTCGGTTGTCTTCTTGCGAATCCGGTTTGTCCTCAGCGTGTACGTGAACCTGTCCCTGAGTCCTGCCATCCGTGTTTTACATACTTATTTCTTTTCTTTTTCAGATTATCCTGATATCAACTTTATTCGCCATGGTATTAGCAAAAAAATCTAATATCAAAAACAACAACAAAAACCTATCAATTGTAAAAAACCAAAATCATGAGGTTAATTTCAAAAGTACAGAAAATACTAAAAAACAATTTGTGCACAGACAAAAACACGACAAGAAGTCGAAAAGAAGCGCTTATAGAAGAAACTGGCCATCGAAGTATTCCGACTATGGTGTCTACAACAACCCACCGCCATATCTAGTTTATAATAGGAAAATTGGGGCATATTATCCATATTATAACTATCCAAAGGAAAATAGCGTAAGAAGAAATTATGGGCGCAGCAGGAAACACTGATATAAAAATATTTTTGCGATGTCTTCCACTTCAATTTAACAGGAAAATGATAACATTTCGTAACTTTTTTGTCTACGTTATTTGCAAATAAACAGGCATATTTTGCAATCAATTTGTTTTGTTACCTATGGACCTTGTTGTAGTGATTAAGTAAATGCACTATTTAATACTTTTGAATTTATGAAATAGTACCTACTTAATTGCATAATAAGATTTTCAATCAACTATGGCGGCTGACAGTTCCTAAAATTGATGTTTTATAGCTTATTTCACAACTAGAAATGGTAACAAACCTATTTCCAAATTCATTTTAAAATCAAGTAGTTGAACTTGAGAAAATTTGTAGGAACGCGTAATTATGATGGTAGGTGGTAGGTAGGTAGAAGATCGTATTTAGACGTCGCGCATTCGTAATCGTTGATTGCGGCAACCAGAGGCGCGGCTGACTGCTTATCCCGATCTCAACTTTATTCGAGACTATCACCAAGACCACGACCGCATAGACCAGACATTCTATGGAACTATTCCTACCATCGCGCACTTGGTTTTGGTCGCGTGGGACAGTTGGACATAAGACTACAGTCCAGTCATCGGACGGACATTATCGGGGAAATAAAAGTTTCGGATGACTCATTTACGAAGGATAACAGTTTTATCGTGCAGCGTCTTGGTGTGAATAGAACTGTCCGACAGGCCAATAACAATAAATGTATCGGTCCGACGAACCCGCTCTAGGTAATGTTACACTGAAAAGTCAAGCGGCCGACTTAGCACCAAGTGTAGTCTAGGTATACTGACTTAAGCTTTGGTCTGCATGTACCTGTGGACAATATGATCTTGGACATGTACTAGTCGAAGTCTCCAAGTCGCGTGACCACGTGGTCTTCCGCAGTCGGTCGATAAAACCATAGTCACACCCATACATATTGTCCTGTCATACTTCTAACATCATATATAAACAATTAACTGACTCTCGTGTGTACAGAGACATGCCCGGCTGCGACTGACCACTCTATCGCGCGACCAGCTACCAAGTAGCACGACTGCAACACGCTGTGTAAAAAGATTTTATACAATTCTATACCTTTCGATCTGTTGATCGTTTAATCTTTTTAATTATCTATAGAAAGACCTTTTTTTGCAAAAAAAAACTTTTTAATTCGCGACTTTTTTGTCAAAATTATCTTAAATTATGAATAATTATTATTGACTTTAGTATAAACTGATATGAGACTTATTTTATTTAAAAGTGCAAATTTGTAACGATGACAGTAATAATAAACACGCAAAATTATATTCATTTCGAAAGAGATGCCATCCACAATAAAATTAACTTACTCGTTATAATAACGATACTCTAATTATCAACATGTATAATGATTGTCCATTAGTTTAATAATTTATAAATGTACAAGTAAGTAGTTGTGGACTGTAATGTAGGCAGCGCATCTGGGATCATAGCAACATTTGTCATTTTGAATTGATGTTGGCATGTATCGCGGTTGTCCATGAGCGAGTGTCCACTTACCACCAGATTGACGTGTGTTCGTCTGACACCTTCATTTCATATTAAGAGTACAATCAACATTGCAGTCAGGTGGGATAAAGTATTAGGTTGAAATGGTATAATAAAATGAGTACAAAAATTTGATAAAACAATATTATTTATTTTGATTTTAGTAGGTACAGAACTCTTTCTATCTGCATATAACTGATATTTCACTGAAATATTAAAATTTTACAATCATCTCAAACGACTAAAGGCAACGCAACGTGAAGCACTTTTTATTAATTTACATTTATTTATGTTGTATGAGAAAATGTACTATATTCATTTTAAATATAAAAATACACGTCCTTAGTGCTTTAGTTCACTACTCTATGACTGCTATATTACTGTATTGTTATATTACACTGTGCATATTTTCTCTGTATAAAATGTGATAATAATTATAATTACATAATATAATATACTAACAAATGCACCTCAAATGATGTTTATCTTTTCACATATGTATATACCATATATAGCATTATGTTATTTAAAATCTAATTTATCATCTCCAACATAGATAAATCCCAAACTACGCACTAAATAAATACATATGTTTAAGATTTATTATTTACAAACCTAACAGTTATATACACAGATCTATAATTTATATTTTAATATTAAAAAATAACCAAACAAAGGCGTAATCTAAATGTCAACTAACATTAAAGCATTTTAGAAGGCGAACAAACGAACACTATTATTACAATAACATTCATATTTGCTTATCGCAATTTTTAAAATAATCACAGTATAATATTTTGAGATAATAAGAACTCTTTCAATATTATACACTGCTAAACACATGATAAACATATAATCTGTTACGTAATTAACTTATTCTCATGCTTTTTATAAAGCGATGTTTAAACACAAGATAAAGAATGTCCTATAATAATCGAAACATCTTTTTAAAAACTTTTGTCCGGTTCTTATATTGTTTATGATCTGAAATACTTTAAATAGGCGGTCGAACAAACAGAAACTACTTCGATTGGGCGTTGCGGCGGGGCATGTGCTTCAAATAATTTCTTTATTAATTATTATTACATTACAACAAAGTGAGTACATAACTTTATTTTTCTTGTGTAAATTATTCAACAAAATTAAATATATTAAGTTGACAATGATTAAACAACGCTCACTTCCGCTGTCATTAAAATATTCATAATAATGTTTAAAAATTTCAATGCTCTTTGATTTGTGCCCTTCAATTGCAATTCTAATGACCTCTTAAAGTTCACAAATGTGTTATTAAATAAAAAATAATACTTTAAATGGAAATATAATGTTGAGCCATATCACGCATAACAAAGAACAACAAGTGTTAGTAAATAGAACATTTAATACATAAATGTTATTTTCAAATACCCGGGAACATTGTATGTGACAGGTTTTTAAATTATTTTTTGCTATATAAATAGAATGTAATTTTGTATATCATACATTTAAATGCTTTATTCCAATTTCTTTTAAATAATATTATAATAATCATAATTGTAACTATTAAAATCGATATTATCATATAAACGCTAGTACCAGTTAAAGATATAACAAACATTTTTTTTTTAAATAAAAATTAAAACAAAAAATAAACAACACAAAGCCGCATTATAAATATATATTAACCTTGCAAGAATCTACAGATTTGTCAGATTAGGCCAGACCATTTTTATAGACAAAAAATACTGTACAAAAATGCCTACATAAAAGTGAAAATATTTTTAAACTAGTTTGGAAAATAAACGAATACCCCTTTACAACACGTCCCACTCAAGTTTGCCGGAGCGCGGAGTGCAGACCCCCCCCCCCCCCCACCTGCCCCACTACTTACCGCACCACTGTGTGGCCCTCTTACTACGGTCTTCAACGTCATCGTGAGCGCGTGTATTTTTAACGTCTGCTTGTATTTTTTTTTGATTTGTTATATTTTTCAGTTTCGTTAGGTTTTGTTTGAGTGACGTTACAACGGCAGTGGCAAACCTGAGTGAAACAGATTGTACCACAAAACTGGGATGAAAAACAGCATTAGTAACATTTTTAACGAAAACATAACGAAGCATATTAATAAGTAACATTATATTTGAGAATTCCGACGTAACAAAGAGAATGAACAATGATTGTTCTTCTTGTTTTCAAAACTCCAAGTTTCTTTCTAGCTAGATTTTAAATTAATGAAAATTTTGCCCAAATTTTCTACATTTTTCTCCAATATCATCAAAATTCACTCGTTTTATTTTTGTCCAAGGAGAGCAGAAAAGGTTTAAAAGAAATATCTAACGAATATAATTGGTCTAGAACCTGTTAGACCAGCGGTGAACACTTTAAAAGTAGTGCTTATTTTTTTGGGAGGACGGGATTTTTAACCATTTTATCCATAATTTCACTTTTATCCACATGGACACCCATGTGTGTCCAAACCTTTCCAGAATAAGTATCGGGTACCATATATGGTATGGTAGCCAATTCTTAAGAAACACAAGATATATTTTTCTAAAACAGTGTATGTAATAAGTCTAACGATATAACAAAAAAATATTAATAAGGAATTTATTTTTCTGTAATTTGCTATAACAAAAAATAAAGGCAAAAATTAAGCACTGCCAACATAAAGTATTTTATTTAATTTGTAATTGCCTGCAATAAAATAAAAGGACATTGACCAGTACTGACGTGCTTAAAATCCTAAATGATTAGAAATAACTTGGCAACCCAATTATCGACTAACTTAGTCGCTTAACAACTTTTCTATCTTAAAGTTTGACATTTCACTCAATCATTCATTCTTCAAAACTCAAAAGAAATTTCTAGAAATAATTAAGGTTTCAAATTGGCCAAATGGATCAATCAATGGCAAATACAATCTCAATCTACAAAATCACTGTTAAAATCGTAACTCGAAGATTGAACGTACACAAATAGAGGTAACCGTAACTTTTATATATAAGCGGGACAGTGTCAGAGACTCGGTCCACACGCGTCGCAAGGGTTTGCGCTTGTTCACTAAAGTACGCGCGGGACACTCCCTAATCCCTGAAATTAGCAGCTGAATCTCCGGGCCCTTCTTAGATTTCGCGCACATTTCACTCGCGTTTAAAATTACTTTTAAAATCATGGAAACCCCAAAGGTTCAGCACAAACCAATACACACAAATGGAGGTATCTTTTATATGTAAGTGGGACAATGTTCGAGACTCGTCCCACACGCGTCGCAAACCCTCGCATCGCGTTTGTTAACTAAAGTACACGCGGGACACTCCCTACCCCCTGAAGTTAGAGGCTGAATCTCCGGACCTTTCTTAGACTTCCCGCACATTTCACACGCGACTAAATTAGCTTTATTCAAATAAGTGCAAGTACCGCACTCCCATTTGTCTCTTTTCCCTTCGCTAGCGGATGTTTCTTGCCTCTCTTTCTCATGTTGGCTGGACGCCCTGCTGATTGGTAGTTCGCGGTCGCCATTTTGAAGTTGCTTCGGTGGCGATCTTCGTACGGAATCGGTTTCGTCGAGTGTGACAATTAGCTGCGCTTTTAGGTCGTAGTTTTGTGAGGCTGAATTAGATGCTAAAAAGAATACATAATGTTATACTTATGTCGACATTCTGCCAAAAATATGCGTACTGTGCGCAGTATACAACGTGTCAATACGCACAGTATACAACGTGTCAATGAAATAACGCAAAAACTGAAAATATGTTGTTCAGTATCGAAAGCAGAATCGATTTTACATTAAATTGCTTTCGTAACTTATATCAAATTTTATAGTGTATCTTATATTGCTAGTCGGCGGCGCACGTCGCCCGCCGCTGACTCCCGGTCACTAGCCTGTACTGAGTATTGAGAGCTACGAACGTTTTAGATAGTACAAAAAACTTTACATGTTTGTTGAGTATTGAGAGCTACGAACGTTTTAGATAGTACAAAAACCTTTACATGTTTGTAACTTGGATTTATTCCCTAAAATAATTTTCTTAAATTTATTTTATTTATTTATTACAAAAATCACAAACTTAAACTCTACAGCTCAAAAATTAATGAGCAGAGCATGAGTCTACGGGCTGGTAATGGTGTTTATGCTGTATAGCAGCACTTACAGACCAGGGCCTGTGCAAGGTTGATGGAAATTTGTTCCAGGTTTTACTTATTTCAGTGGCACGTTGTATAGACAAGTTTGTACAACACTTTTTACTACTAATTGAGTAATTTTCTTTTATATCAGTATTTATATTTAAATGCTTACCTGGAATACTCTTCGAACTATGTGGCGTACTATATGTTCCATTCTCTAATGGTCTGCTCTTCGGCCTTTCCACTTCAACAGCCACTACTTTCATGGGCTTCTTTACTTTTTTCACCTCCGCTGTGTTCGGAGCTAAGCCATTAATCGAGTTCTGTTGCTTTATAACATCCTTCCTATCTTTCACATCCTTTTTGGTCAGTAACCTGACTTTATCGGGAGCCACTTTGTTAGGCACTAGTCCATCTGCCTTAGGATTTCCAACTGGATCTATTGACTTTTTCGATTTCTTCTCACTCTCCGCTACCTGTTTTTTCGCTAGCTGCCTTGCTTTCTTCAATTCCTGCTCCTGCTTCATTCTCATTAAATTCTCGTTAACTTTCGCCGTTCTGTACGCATCTTCGTCATAGCTTCGGTCGAGGTTCAAAGCTTGAAGGCCGTCTTCTAAGTCTAAAGTGGTAGGCTGATACTTCGCTCGCCTTTCGTCCCTGTCTAACCGGTCTAAAGTCCTTGAATCTCGGTCGAGGGATGGGGAGAAGCGACTCCTGCCTTCATCGTGATCTTTACTCGATAAATTCCTAAATACGTAATCCCAGCTCTCGTAAGTGCCCATTCCGTCTTCCCGCGCTTTGCTCAAAGCCGGTTGAGTATCGGACCGTGGGAGACTTGGCAACGATACATCGCTGAAACCAGACTTTGACGTACTATTTCTCCTAGAACTTTCCAATCTGCGCTTGTTTCTCTCCTCGTGTCTCTCGAATTTTCCATTTTCGTACAATGAAGGGGCATCTAATTCAATCAACTGCCCCGTTGGCACTGATGGGTATCTGTATTGTGGTAGAGGCGGATACCCGTTCACTGGCACTGTCGTCGCATGCTTTATTGGTGCATAAACAGGCGTAGGAATCATGTATGGAGCTTGTACTGGGTAGTAATACGGCACTCCGTAAGGCGTCATCATTGGAACTGGATTACATTGAGAAATAGTAACAGGAACATCTGAATGTATGTGCTGTAATGGATACATCATCTGCGGTGGTAGAATGTTTGTTGGCATCACATATGAGGGGTGTATCATGGGTGCAATAGGTTCTTCGAAGGGTGTTTCTTCACATAAGTGATCGCAAGGCCTTGAAGTGTTGTGCCTCACGTCGGAGTATCGACGGTGGTGTGTTTCTATGGGAGCTGTCACTGCCGCTGGCACGTTGGAGTATATTTCTGAACCTGAAATGCGACAAAATGTTGGAATTTGAAATTGAGAGAGTGAACTGTGAGGCGGTAAGCCATTTACTAACAGGGGGGACGTCTGCCTATTACATAAAATATAGATAGTATGTGCCAGTTGAAACGATAAATGTCAATATACAAGTTTTAGAAAAAAAAATTAAACGAAAACTGTAGAGCTTGATAAGCCCGATCCAACGATATGTGGGGAACTCAGAAAGATTTGCGAAAAAGAAAAAAATGTTTTACGGGTTCCAATTTTTTTATTACATTTTGTCAATGTTTTCAAAGTACTCCACTTGCGTCTATACAAAATTCCATGCGTCTGAACCAATTTTGATAACATTTTTTCCACTCTTCTTCGGGTACCTCTTTCACGGTCACTTCGAGGGTAGCCAGCGCGTCTTCCGGGGACGAAAACTGCTTCCCTTTTAATTGGAATTTAATTTTGGGAAATAAAATGTCACAAGGTAATCGACGCCTAATCAAGACTGTTGTCGTGTTGCAGCAGCAGTCCGCACACAGCACACAAACGACTTATTCGTACACGCACGCACTGATTTATTTAAATATAGATATCTAATTGTAGGTGGCTCGATTAGCAGAATGTTTGTGAATGTAGTGTACGGCGTTGCCGTTTGTAGCAGCGTATAGTAGTCAAGATTTCGTTAAAAAAAAATCTTTTTGGAAAAAAAAAATTCAAGCTCATAAATAGTCGTGGTATTTATTTATTTAACTATGTACATAGAGGTATTTTTTTTTTGAGAATTTTGATTTGATAGATTTTAAAACTTAATGAAGAATAAAAACTTAACTCAGACTATTTTTGTGTTATTTTTTAGTTAAGATATAATAGGAATCTGCGTGAAACAATGTGTAATAAAATAACTCACCTTCTATATAACTAATCTTGCTAGTCCTGTCAGTGGCCGCGGCGGCGGCGGCTAGCCGTGCGGCGGCGGCGGCCGGGCCGGCGGGCCGAGCCGCGCGCTCGCGGGCCACGTCGGCCCACGACACTCGCGCACCGCTGTGCACCACCGCCTCCCAGATTTGGGACATTATCTAGTAAAGTAAAAAGTGAAGTTGTAAAATTGGGCACACCATCTGTTTATAAATACTCAATAGACTGTGATTTTATGTTTTATTAACATATTTTTAACTATCTCGGTGTGCAGATTTTAATGTAATTTAATTATTATTATTAGTATTAATTATGGCCAGGCATCAAGCGTGTCTAGCGCCCTGAGCGAAAAATCTGGAGCCTTAAAGGGATCTGGATCTCTGTAAGGACCGCGTTTTTCGTGTATATAAAAAGTAGACCATAATTTTTTAATGAATAACATATTTATAACGTTACAATAAATTACGCTTGCGACACGGCGCCCCTCGACTACCTGGCGCTAACTTGCCCAATTTTAAAGGGGCCTGATTATGGCTCAATTACACTTGGTCGTTATGCCGCATTCAGGTACTCCAACGTCTTTACCCGGATAATGGAAACATTGTTTACATTAGCTCGAGATTGAATTCTAGTTCAAACAACATTCTATATGACCACCGAATATGCCCAGAATTCAGCCCGGTGTAGCTGAATTCATTTGCCCAAATATTAAAAGACACCTGAATTAGATAACGGTCAAATATAATTAGAAAAAAAGAAAGATAGTTTTTATACATATGTATATGAAATATAATACATATGTATTATATTTCTATGAATAGATAGCGCGTTTGTATATCTTTAACAAACTGAAACTGATAACTTTTTAGATGTGACAGACCGGGCCCTCAGCACTCTTGCGCGCAATAACGCGTGAGTGCAGGTTGGAGTGTAAGAATTCCTCGTATTCCAGCATCATCTCAGGGAGCAACGGCTCCCCTGGTTATTTATTGGTTGCCACTTCAGACAGTCTATTTAGGGTTCATATTTTGCTTTTCTTTGTCTCGTCATCCCTCACACCACCTAGCCATTAAGCTGGCGGCTGTTGTAGGAGTTCGCGGACGTCCATCCGGTAGCCATACGTGCAAAGGCGCTAAATTTTGGAGGTGTTTGATTGCATAAATACGTGCCTGACACTCGCACTGTGCTATGAGTGCGTCCCTGGAGACGGCGGCGGCGAGGTCGGGACAAACGGGGGCATCAAGCGCTAATCTACCAGCACCCGCCGCCCGGTAACCCATCGTCTGCAGCAGCGTCTCTGCGGCAACCATGTTCGCCTCCACTTCGTGCTTGAAATAGCCGCAGTATAACTGCAACAATGATAATACTTGAAACAAAACAACCATATGGACTTATTTAATACGAGATTTAATACCATTTCTTTAAAAAAAAATAAAAGGTGTCAGATTGGCGGCAAGTAGATATTTTCACCCTGAAACATTCAACGACAAACGACAGTCGGCACACCCTCCGATGCGCCGCCGTCCTTTAGTTTGAAGGCAAATGTACCCGCCGAATGCAGGTCCAGGCTCTTATAATCATAAATCAAATCTCACCCTAATAACTTTATACTCCTTCCGCCACGGTTGCGCCAACAGATTTCCCGCATATCTAGCCAGAGCTGCCCAGCCCAGCCCGGCTCGGTACGCACTGAACTCTGCCAACTCCTGCACTGTGCGCTGGAACACCTTGCCTGTCTCTGGTAGCCCGAACTTGCAATCGTGAGGCACTAGCGATAGGTACTCCATTATGTATCCTGCAATCAGAAAATAGTCTTCAAAAATCCACATATACCGAGAATGTACAGACAACAGACAAAAGGATAATGGAGACAAAATGGAAAAGTAATGCTGGAAAAGTACTTATTACAAGATAGAAGTTTTATTTTAGATAAATAAAACTCTTTACTGCACACCAAAACAAAATAAGACAGTAACAGACATTGTAAACACATGAAACGCACAAAAGGCGGTCTTATTGCTTATAGAGATCTCTGCCAGATAACCGTTGGGTACAGAGGAAATAAATATATGACGCGACTGATCCGAGAATGTTTTGACGGAGTACGGATGCGGGCGCGTACAATGCAACCGCTCAACATAACGGGACGCTGCGCCTGCGCACTGAACAGTCGTCGCCTTGCCGCACGCCACCAGACCGCCGCCGGCTTTAGGACGCCAAACCTGTGTCGCTTTGCCGCGCTCTCAGCTACTCGCTTACGCTAGATTAATTCGTAAACGCTTAATTGTTTTTCCTTCTACTAAGTGCTAGTGTCATAACAACTTTAGTGTACCTAATTTCTTTCTGTATATGTTCTTCTGTTATTATAACGCTCATATATCCAATCTTCGCTTTTAAACTGCGTACGCCTATATAAATATTTTTCCGGAATATCTTTGTTTTACGTAAAATAAGTAAAAATTAGATTAACCTTTAAATCCACATGGCCGGTTCTATGAATAATGTTGGAATTCCAATTGAGAAGCTGAAAGACATGGAAGACTATAACAATTGGAAGTCCATGATGCGGATGCTGTTATTACATGAAGATATGTACGACTGTGTCGAATCCGAAGATGGTTGTAAGGACGAGAAGAAGAAACAAAAGGCTTTAGTGAAAATTTGTCTCTCGGTTAGTCCTTCAGCATTAAATCATGTTCGGAATGCCGATTCACCATACAAAGCATGGACTAATTTACAGTGGGCATATGAAGACAAAGGTTTGAGCAGAAGGCGCGTTGTATGTTGACTGATGCTAGTCTCAGCAAGAAGTACTGGGCAGAAGCAGTTAACACAGCGGTATACCTCAAGAATCGCTCGCCTACAAAGGCTGTTATGGGTGTTATACAAAGGTCCTGAGGAGAAATGGTCATCGAAAAGGGTAGATATTAAACACCTTCGTATTTTTGGCTGTGTAGCATATGCTTTGGTAGCAAATCGTAAGAAATTAGATGCTAAAAGCAGAAAATATGTTTTTGTCGGATATTGCGAGGATAGTAAGGGCTATAGACTCATAGATCCATTGTGTCCTCAGCAATGTAAAAAGGCAAAGCATGTAACGTTCCTAGAGAATATGTTCATAAGAGAAGGCATGTCAAATGATGATAATAATAATAATAACAATAAAGGTCATTTAATTATACCTTCTGATTGTCATTTAAATAAGTCTAATGATGTTTCTAAAGAGTCTGATGACATAAGCCACGTTAATTTACCGGTATCTCCTATAATAAGTCAACCTTTTAAGCGCCGTAGACAAACTATATTTAGTCTAGACAAATCAAATAATTATCAAACAGAGGATTCCGCCGATGAAACCTATGTTCCAGGTTCTTCTGACGATAATTCTGAAGATTCTGTGGATCCAGACTTTGAAGACATTCACTCACCTGAGTTTGCTCAACTAGCCGGAGTGATAAGTAGAGGAGGAGATGTTCCGGAGACAGTGCAAGAGGCTTTGGATAGTACTGAACAGGAACAGTGGAGGACAGCAATGACAGAGGAGTATCTATCTAATAAATGCTGGACCCTGATGGACCTACCTAAAGGGAAGAAGTGTGTAAAGTGCAAATGGGTGTTTACCAAGAAGAGAGGGCTTAATGGAGAGATATTAAAATATAAAGCTCGTCTTGTTGCAAAAGGGTACACTCAGAAGTATGGTATAGATTATGAAGAAACTTTTTCCCCGGTAGTAAAATATTCAACAATTAGAATATTGTTGGCATTTCAGTTTATGGTAATATGAATATAGAGCATATAGATGTCAAAACTGCTTTTTTAAACGGAAATTTAGTAGAAACAGTGTTCATGGAACAGCCTGAATGCTTTATTAAGAAGGGAAGTGAAAACAAAGTTTGTAAATTAAATAAAGCTGTATATGGTTCAAAGCAGGCAGCAAAATCATGGTATGAAAAAATAAATAAAGTCTTGACAGAAAAATTAAAGTTCATAAAATTGTCATCAGAGCCTTGTGTTTTTGTTCATAGGGATAAAGAAGAACTCATAATTATAGCTCTGTATGTTGATGATATTATATTGTTCTCATCATTTTTTTCAGAAGTAAAGAATAATCATATTAAAAACCAACTAATGAATGAATTTGAGATGAAAGATTTGGGACAGGCTAGTCAAATCTTGGGTATGAAAGTAATGGAAAAATTACACTGGATCAAACAAATTACATAAAAAGAATTTTAGAAAGATTTATTATAATATGTTGGACTGTAAGACAGCACAAACACCTATGGAGAATGGGTAAAAGTTACAAAAGGAAGCTAATTCTGATTGTAAACACGATTATAGGAGTCTCATAGGATGTTTAATGTATCTAGCGGTTTGTTCCAGGCCTGACATTGCATACACCGTTAATTATTTGAGCCAGTTTAATAATTATTATTCTGAGGTACACTGGAAAGCAGCCAAAAGGGTACTCAGATATTTAAAAGTTACGTCTGACTATTGTCTCTCTTTTGAGAAAAGTGACTTGAAGATAGTTGGGTACACTGATGCTGACTGGGCTGGAAACGAAGTAGACCGTCGCTCTTATACAGGGTATGTATTCAATCTTGGCAATTCAATTGTATCGTGGGACAGTCACAAACAAAGGACAGTAGCCCTGTCAAGTACTGAGGCTGAGTACATGGCAATCTCTGATGCATGTAAGGAGGGTCTATTTTTGCGTACTTTTATATATGAATGTTTAGGTAAACATTGTAACATTCAATTGTATAATGATAGTCAGTCTGCTCAAAAACTTTGTAGAAATGTTATTTGTCATGCTAGAACAAAACATATTGATATTAGACATCACTTTATTCGTCAACTAGTGACTACAAAAGATGTCAATTTGGACTACTTATATTTCAAGTAACAATATGTTGGCTGATATCTCAACTAAGTCTTTGCCTGGGGAAAAACATGTACGAGTATACTTAATTTCTTTGTTTTTCAAATGTAATAATATTAGAGTTTAAATATTATTGGCATTTCAATGATATGGTATATCAGTTGTATGTTTATATGACTTACTGTATAATAGCTTTAGTTTAAGGGATGGTGTTAGAATGTGTAAACACGCTATTAATGTCAACTGTGAATAGCTGTCACCTGTCAACCTTAAACTGTCTCTCTGTTATAACCGCTTGTACCGTTGGTAAATGTGAGATTATAAATCAAGTCTATAATCAGTTATCCTAGTCCGTATTACAAATATTCCAACAAACTTTGCATGAAAATAAGCTATAGATTTATGTAATAAAAATAATGAAAAAATAATACATATATATTATACATACACACTATATACAATAAGTTTTAATGTACTATACTTATCACATCACTCAGTGAGTGATGTGATAAACTAAACTATAAACTAGCCTAGACTGTGACAGGATTACATTCTTTAGACTGCTAAAGAATGTAATCCTGTCACAGTTTAGGCAAACCTGTAGTAAGTTATGGACATAGATGTGAAGAGATATGTACATCTACATAACACGAATTTGTGACTAATCTGATCATAGATCAGTTGCTTTGATCTATGATTAGTCAGAGACAATGCAGTTTCTGTGAGCCACAAGATAATGTAAATACATTTTCAATACATTTTGTCTTACAATCCAACTTCCTTTTTTGCAATTTCTCAAGACTGCCATCAATTTCTAAGTAACTGTAACAGTGCATGTCAATGCGTCGCCAAAGCATACCAGCTGCTTGCTGTTGGTGTCTTGTGTCATACTCCAAGAACTACGGAGAAAGTGCAATGATATTGCTTACCTTCTAGCTTCTTCTTCTGCTGCAGTTTTTCCGGACTGTCGTCCGTTTCTAGGTAACTGTAATGCGCGTCTTCGATGCGCCGCCAGAGCGCTGGCAGTCGCTCGCGCACCGCGTCCGTCATGGCGCACGTCATCACCATCACCAAGACAGGACTTTATGGAAAGACTGCTGCAATAAAATAATTACAGACTAAACATACTACAAATTTACGGAGAAGTTTAAGTTTAAGCTCATTTTAAGAACAGTTTTGTGTTCTGAACTGTGAAACTTGTGGTTTCCTAATGGGTGCAGTACCGGGCACTGAGCGCGTATAAATGACCCAAAGGGCGATGGAAATCTTGAATACATATTTTTTCTTGCTCCTTTTAATTCATTCAATTAAAGAATTTCGTTTAGGGGGGACACTGATATTTTTTGTTCTGAAAATGGGCAGTAGACTAAAAAATTAAATTTTAAAGAGGCCCAATATGATATTATTTTCTTCTGATCAATAATTTCGCAGAACAGGGGAGGATAATTTCGGATCAATAATTTCGGAAAACGCCCTCAAACCAAATTTTTTGACAACTTGAAAAAGTTCGTCAGTAGTAGATGGTTGAGAAGAGCGGAAGATTGTGTACACTGGCAAGCCTTGGGAAAGGCTTATATCCAGCTGTAGTGATATAGGTCGATGGTATGGTAAATGATGTTTACTACACTCAACTGCTTGTAAAAAATATAAACAAACACTTGCTTCTATTCTACATGAAACACATTACTAATTAATTATAATCTGTAAACAAAATTCAGTTTTAACTTAGAATATGAATGACACAGATTTACAGATGAAAGCAACATGTGTTTGTAATTTAATACTGTACATTGGCCCTACACAGCCCTACTATCAAAAAAACAAATAGATTGGATGCAGTTACTGGACAGAGGTGAAATCAAATCCCAGTAACCATGACAACCATTATTGTTATCAAATAAAATGAATCAGAACTTCATTGTTAATTAATGTTTGTATGGGGGGCCCACTCATGTCACAAGTACACAAGTAATGATTAATGAAGCATAACATGCACAATAGTGACTCATTCATTGTCTCAATGTTACCTCAATGTTAGACATTGTCTTTTTATACTATTTGATAAGGCTTTCTATTTTAAATGCAAGAGTAAAACTCACATGTGCCAATATTCTAATTAGCTTTGAATTAAAACAACTTTAACAGTAATCCTAAATTCTGGTACCTAAAATTTATCCTAAGTACCGGAAAGTAGTTGTTATATTTCTTTTTAATGAAAAAGGCGGCAGACGAGCATATAGTTACCACAATCCACTTACCACCTGATGGCAAGTGGATACTGTCATACATACACATCTGCTATACATGCCAACATCAGCCCAGAATGACAAACATTGGCATGACTCCGGATGCTATCTTTGCAGATTAAGGAATGGATTGGGAGAAAGGGGAGGGATGGGATAGGATGGGATGGGAATGGACTCTGGCATATCTCACTCACTACCAAAACATGTACGTACATTAGGAAAATACGATAAAGTGGGAAATGCAGTATGCAGTAGTAGAGTAATGAGGCCAGTCGAGCGCGCCCAGCGGCTGTGGGAATGCAGCGTGCACTCTCCCCCTACAAAATTATCATATTTTGGTAATACATATTATATTATTTAGTATTTGGTATATTATGGTAATATTTATCATATTTACCACTTTATCATATACCCCTAATGTAGGTATGTGTTTCAGTAGTGACTGAGATACGCCAGAACCCATTTCCATCCTTTCCCATTTTCTCACCTTTTTCCAAATCTATTCCTAAATCAACAAAGGTCATCAAAGTCATCAAAGATAGTAAGAATTATTGGAGAAATAAACAAAATCTGAAACATCTCGGAAACAAGCAACTTTTGGTATGTAAGAGTGAAAAATAATTGTTCCACACTACCACCCCCTGAAAGGATCTGTTCTATTTACCAGTAACCATGTATATTATTTATACTACTAATCTAGTATCCCCTGTACTGTTCATACATTGGTATTATTTCAAAAATCCTTACACTAAAAACGCTTCTTTACTACAAAACACAGAACATTAAAAACACAAATTAAAACATGATTTCATAGTGGCATTTAAGGAACCTGATTGGTAGAGAAATTGTGGTAAAGGAAACAATGTTTAGTCTATATTGTAATAATTATTATAAATCATTTTTGAACCAAAATAATTACTCAATAATGAAAACAATAGAAATACCCAAGAATTAGAATTCAGAAGTCTATGCTTGAGCTAATTGCGGGTAGGTGATGACCTATTTGGCTCTATATTAAGACTACCATTAGTGTACCTGTCTCCTGGTTATTTGTGAGTCACAAAGTTACAAAGCCAGTATTTTTTTTTTTAAAGGACATCATTCAGTTTGGACTAAAGGATGTACAAAATGGTATGTCCTGGCAAAATATATCATTTGTTTTTGTTAATTCACACTTCTATTTTCATCAAGAATGTAAGAAAATTCAAGATTTTACAACTCATATAACAACTTAGAGAATTACCTTACAGTTTGATATCATAGTAATAAATAAATGCTTAAACTAACAGAATATAGCATTACTTTTGTTCAGCTGGCACTTTCAGTTTTTGGTCCAACAATGTATGAAAACTAAATTATGTCCTTTTCTTGACTTTTCCAATCATTTTTATTATAGCATCAGTAAGCCAGGACCATAAATTACTTTATAACTTTTGTTATAAATTTTGTAAAAATAACTGTTTCACTTATTTACAGGCCATTTAACTCTTTATCACTTGATATTTTAATCACACCATTATGTGTTTGATGACTAATGTAATTATACGATTTTGAACTTTTATCAAACTACTGAAACTGATAAGATATATCTGTGCCTGTATGTGTGCCTCAGGTTACTGTGTTGTTATTGTGATGAATGAAAAGTATAGCATTGTAAAACAAATTCTTCGACACAAATGTTATAAATGGAATCTCAGAAGTTATGCTAAATAACAATTATCCACATAGAAAGATATAGGCAGATAATAAGTCCACAAACAATTTAGTAGCACTAGCTGAGTATCTACATTCTACCAGAATCAATTCAGTCAATTTAACACAAGGATCCGTAAAAGAGACAGGCAAGCAACAATAGGCACAGCTAAAGCCATGTTACTTAAGCGACGTTTGGCAAAAAATATGTTAATGACCATTACTCCCACGCAGCATAAGACAACGTGCAATATGTGTACTAGACATAAACCAACCGCTAAAAACTTAATGTTACAAACAATAGCTTTGGACGAACATACTGAACAGGAAGAACATTTTTCCGGGACGTCAAAATATATTTCAATGCACTAAATGTAGAGCGGACAAAAATAGTACACCCAAAATAACAAAGGGTAAAAACCAGCTATAATTCAATAACATAGAACGCATAAATACCTTGTTTAGTCATTTCTGCTAAGAAATGCAGATAAAAGCTGAAAGACAAGTAATATGAATGAAATAAAATTTGCTAAAACAAAATTAGAATAATTTTTGTTTTGACGTTTGTCACTGATTGTCAATGAGATTGTCTGACATTGATGACATTTGGGATTACTTTATTTCGTCCTCTACGATTTTGCGTATCTGGATACTAACGAATAAAGGAAGCTTCACATAGAGTCAAACCTCTCTTATTATCTCTTTGATAGTGATGTGATGATGGTTAGTAATGATGGATGACATTACCTCAGATATTCTATGACTTTGATTCATATCTTTGTTTATTTCTGCACCTTTCTTTCAATGGTTAAAAAATCAGTTAATCAACTAGTGTGAACATTTTATTGAATCCACTACTATGAATCCACAATCAAAAGTTAAACTTTCAATCGATCAACCTCTGATCAAATAGATCAAACGAAAAAATTACATCTTGAGATGCGGCTGACATTGCGACAGAGTATGATATTGTGACCTGCCACAGCTGTAATCTTTTATATAACTGTTCCCCTGTCTGTCTATGAATTATTTTAAGATCTGTGTTGAAAATCTTGAACGGTAACCTAAGAGTTTGTAACGCAATATTTGTTCCTCACTCACAAAGAAATCACTCTTTTTTGAAATTTTTGTTGGTTATTGATAATGGTTAGCACAGCTAGCGCAGGGTTCACTGTTTATTTAATATAAACTAAGAAGACATAATAGACAAAATATATTAGATATTTATTACAAGGTTAAAACATATTTTTCGTAGTAAGAGAACAAACGACGGTTAGTGAAAAATAATAACTGAATAACCTGTAGTCTGGTGATGTGACACAACAACAGTGACGTACCCATCACCAGTCTTATACGAGAGATTGAGAAATACTCATTTCCAACAATTTTACATGACGATCAAATCAAAATTGTTTAAATAAAACGAAATGGTGAAGTATATTTTATTCATGGATATTATACGACAAGAGGAAATAGAAAATTTCTATAATATTAGTTTTCTTTTTCTCTATGAAACTCTTGTGGCTGTAAGTGACTTTTTAAGAGTCGCCGCACATGTATAATTATTGTAATGTGAGCGCTGTGTAGCAACGAGCGTAAGGATACATTCCTTATGCCGGTAAACCGGCGCGTGGCGGTAGGAACGTACCTCGGCTTAGGATGTTGCTTTGGGAAGGTACCGCGGGATCGCAAATGGATTGGCTGGTAAGTGTTGGCTGAGGGCCGGTATGTGTCGATGGTATAACGAGGGGGACGTCCTCGTCTCCACCGGCAATAGTGTGAGTGTAGTGTAAGAACCGCATTGCCAACGGTAATTGGGTCGTCGGGGTCGTCTAGGACGTACAGAGGGCGACGTTGGTATCGGGGATGGTGACTCTGTCGTAGTAGCGTCGGGTGGATCTACAACGTTAGTACCTATTCTTCGCTATAATTTACCTAATACTAGATAATGAGATTTAAAAGTAATTATACAACATATTATTTTAGTTGCGGTGAATTCTTCTTGTCGGGTCGTTATTAACCTTAGAATAATTAATTATAATAAAACATAAACCACTACAACCACAGCATTCAGACCTACAGACTTTTCAGAAACAGATTGGGTCATCTGTCCAATGTAGCAAACATAGAGTTAGGACTAAAATCACATGACTGATAGTGATGAGATTACTTTTTTCTTAACTCCAGTTAACTGGCTACTCTGTTCAAACATAGGCCAGTCGGATATGAATAGTCGATAGTTAATAGTTGAGACTAGTACATCGGATGTGAAAATATTCTCTCCCTCTTGTGATATTTAGACCAACAGATGGAGAAGCGAACGCAATAGGTTCCTATTTATACACTGGTAAGGTCTTGAATGGTAGATGTGGCTAATGAGATCACTTTCAAACCAAAAAGACACTTAAGGACTGATTAGAAAACTATTTATTTAAACTTAAACATTTTGAATTTATTTATTGAAGAAACGTAATCATTATGAAATTTATATAAAATACAAAAGTTATGTCATATAACTAGACATGTTACTTTTAAAGTGATTTTCACGGAATAATCAAATATGACACAATTCAATCTGAACAAATAAAACTGACATTCCAAATTTAAAGTAATTCAAACATAATACATAAACCAAACAGATCAGAGTTGACATCAAAAGAGTATGTATAATCTGAGATTACCAATCAACATAAGGAACCCTAAAATATCACTAATATTAGTACCTACAAATATTTACAGGCTTGTCAGAAACATCGAGAATATTATAAAGGGTATCCGAAAGCTTTATCATCCATTGACTTACTTCAATGATCCCGAGTACACGTTGCAGTGTCCGACTGATATGTCAAAGTACGTATATCTGTAATTTAAAATGACTATCATTATATATCTATCAGTTTTCCATCTCATGAGACAATTTTTTAGTTTAAGCTAAAATTATAACTAGACATCTTTTTTAAGAGTATAAATCAATTTATTTCTTTATTTTCTCTTTTTAAAAACAACGGTCGACTGGTAAACATGGCAAGGTAAGAGGCGTAATTAAGTCCGCCTCTGGACAGTATGGTGCAAATTGTTGGTATTTCTTAGCTTGTCTTTTGTTTGTTTTTAAAGTTTTTAAAGCTTAAGGATTTTAGAAACAGTTTTAATGCCGGTTCTACACTCACGCCGTGAAGCCCCGCGAACAGCCGTTACAACGCAGTTCGCGGGGCTTCACGTATGAATGTAGAGCCGGCATGAGGATTATGCAATAGTTATTCATGTGAAAACATTTGAAAATTTCTATTCCACCAAAATCGATGAAATAATTACTATTTTTGAGTAAGAGTAGGTATATGTAGGTATCAAATAAAAGTGAATTTGTAACAAACATTTTTGAAGTATGTTCGATTTACTTTTTAGTGTATACTTAAGTTACCCAGAATTCCACGTGAAATACAAGCAACCTGCTGTTCTGCCATCGTCGACAGAACGTACGTCTGGATTCCCACCACTACCTAATCGCTCATTGAGAGGCAGATTCAACAAGGCTGCATGCCAAGCGTATAAAAGATAGACGTAATTTCTGTATTCTATATTTTTCTTTTTTAAATATTAAACTTATATGCAGGTTTATGAAGTGGCGTAACTCTTTGTATAATAAAAAGGAACGGATGCTCTATTCTTCTGTCTTTACTTTTATTCTCAACATTTTTATCACGACAATCGTCTGCGAATAACAAAAGCAACATACAAAGTGACAAACTGACTGAAATATATATGTAGATAGCTAGAATGTCGCATTTTTTTGCATATCGACCTTGTACCAACAGAAGTAGTATTCGTTCCCGAGCGAATGCCGACGGATCTATGAAGTCCCTTGGAATTTATTGTTGATCTCCGGCCGCTGAGAGAATGTGTTCCTGACGTCTATCAGTTGGGCATAAGTCTAGTGGTGGGTAATCAAGACTTCTCGGAGTAGTTTAACTCACTTAATCCTACTCCGCTTGCGGATCCAACTCCTCTTAGCTGCTCCTTAACTCTTTTGATTCACCTACTTATATTTTATAAGAGTCCGAGAGCGTTTCATTCCCTTTGCGTATTGTATGTGGATTAGGTAGGAAGTATTCGACTCGATATGTAGTACGAACAATACATGGACGTTCCGTTCCTGATAAAAATATTAGGTAGATTTTTATTCATTTCTTGAGGGGCAAACGATACAAAAGTAAAGGTAAAATATATTAGTGTGCGTACTGTGTAGGTATTTATGTTTATTTGGTATCATAATTTTTTTTCTCAGTTTGTTGTTTAGTACATATTTTAATTACATAGCATACAAACAATCGTGTGAATCTTATGAATCTGAGATGAAAAGGTAAAAAGTGGTATAAAATAAAAAAAATCTGAGGGATGCCTATCCGTACTAGGCCCGTATACTGATTATGGCTAGGGATGAATCGATACTACTAAGTACTCTGAAAATAATAAATAATAAGTGTGTCGCGGGACTCGCGGGTCACGCACGGTGCTACTTTAACAGTCAAGTTCAAGGTCAAAGTACACTAGACAAACAATAGTTTGTTTAAAATTAAGTCTTAACATTTTGCAATAAGTCATACTTTAGTAGAAAATG
Source organism: Sesia apiformis (assembly GCA_914767545.1). NCBI lineage: Eukaryota > Metazoa > Arthropoda > Insecta > Lepidoptera > Sesiidae > Sesia > Sesia apiformis. The sequence goes on from OU611964.1 coordinate 5,649,083, forward strand.
TAGTAGCAGTGTATTTTTTTCGTGGATCTCAACAGAAACAACTCGAACGACATTTTTGTTGCCTCTCAACTAATATGGGAATAGTGGGATGTTTGCGGTTCATATGCCTCGATAAATTACTAGTTAACCCCCGTGCCATATTCAGTGTTTGCGAACACACTACTAAACACTAATAAACACATTTCGCCTTATTATTTTCTATTTGATTAAAATGGTCCCATATGGGACTTCGCTTCTTCCCGAGTTGCAATAGGTCACTCATTGTCTCGGTATTATCAAAAAAAGTGAACTATATAATAAAAAAGTAACTAAGTATACAAACTAATTACAATACATACTTAAAATTAATCTATTCGCTAAAACACTTTAATTTAACACTTATTTTATATTTACACCGTTATATTTGTTTTACTTCTTCAAAGAAAACACAACAAACGCACGCAGAAAATGACGGTTTAGTCGGCAAATGAATTTAGACGAGATGATCGCTAATCAGTAATCAGGCGAAACAGTCGAGACACAAAATAACAATGCATAATTGATAATGTTATCTATTCTCTATATAAGTCCCAAATATGTATTTGAATAATAACAGGGATATCGCTTAAAGTATGATTAGTGGTGGAGTGAACTGGAATGTGCTAAAGAAATATAAACATAAACAAACTATCTATGTTAAGTATTTGAAAAAAGCGTACAACGTAACCTGATCGAGCAAATTTTAATCTTATTTTCTAATTCATAAGAAACGTTTTTCACTGCTCGTAAAACGAAGGGGGGCTCTTGCAGGAGCGTCGCGCTTGTACATATTTGAAAGAACTACTCTCTTGCTTTCACACACAACTCATGCTATTGTTGCATCTCGCTTTTGCTTGGAGTCGCGACAGGTGTCGATACGCGGTCACACGGCGAGCGAACAGTAATCCAACCAAAAACGAAACGTCAAAAGAATAAGTAAGTCCTCGGAGTTAAATAACTCCTCGGAGTTAGTAGCAGTTCGGTGGAGTAACTAAGTGTTTCTACTCCGCTCGCGGTTTCAACTCTTTTAATTCATTAACTCCGGAGTTACCCATCGCTAGTCATGACTAGTGATGGGCAATAAGTAACACTTACTTTTTTCAACCGATCTGGCGTCTAATTTCTGAATGTAACTAGCGCAAAGAAAATAAAAATACGATAGTAATATTCGGAAATGTATTTAATATAAAATACAACAATAAAACTATTTTGAAAAATAGTTGCGACTGGGTTCAAACAAATTTAATCAAACTTTCTTTTGTTTTGTCTGTTTTTTTATATTGAAAACCGATATCTTTTATAATTTTGGATAAAGCAGTTTTACCCCCCATAAACAAATCAGCTGCTCTCAAAGATGCCAAAAGCGATGTCCTGTTAAGGTATTCATTCCTCCAATAGTAACCATATAATTATATGATTCCTTATTGCATCGGCGTCAAAGGTATCAATATCTGTCACAGGTTTAGTTCTGCGTTTCTTCGTGTTCGTAAAATATTTTCTTGAGTGCCAGATGGGCCGAACTTTTCTTTAATATTATTTGTTATCGTTCGTTTGCTAACTCCAAGCGCCTGAGAGATGCTCTCTTGTACTCGTTCTACAAATATCAAGGGTCCACCATTTTGATGATTGATGATTAGCTCAGGGGTTTCAATTTTCAATGTTTGTCCACGTTTCGGCATTATTATGCACCAAAAGTACAACACAATACAATGCGAAACACAAACGAAGTCCAATTTAGCGCCGAGGTCAGTATAACAAACAGGAACAGTCAATTAAACGAAAACCGGGTCACAAGAAAAATCAGAACTAGAAACACTGGAGAACGTAGTCTATGCGCACGAAACCACAACAGACGACTGTTTTAGTGTCACAAAATGGCGGCCTATTACGCCATTTGGGGTTTCTATTTTTTACCAGAAATATAAAAGTAGCTACTCATATTACGTTACTTGCCTTCGCGCATTCGGTTTGGGCGCAGCTTTATAATATTATTAATTTTATTAATAGATTCTATTATTATCAAATTATTAGAAAGTAAATCGTATTATTTTATAGTGTAACGACAGATAACGTTACAATTGCGTAGTATTTTTGGCACATCACTATAAAAATAAACAGTTGACATAGCGTTGCAACAGCGCAGTATGGGATTAAAAAAATATTGTTTTCTTATTTGTCGTAAGAAACTCTAGGTGGCGGTTTTCTTCATGGCCAGCACATCATTGTGCCCAACAAAGTTTAAAGTTTCGCGTTTTAACTCGTGGAAAAAATTCAAGGAAATCGACCTTTATTAAAAAATAGTTTTTACAGTAAAATCGTTTGTGTAAAATGGTGCGTTGCATTATAGCTGTAGTGAAAGGAAAATATACAGTTTTCTTGAAGTGCGAATAGACTGATGGAGTTTCATTGAGATCACAAAGTGAAAGAACGATTTCTGTCAACGAGATGTGTCTTGCGGTGTCTTAGACTTAGAGCCATAACCTAAATATTTATTTAACATTCCATTTAGCATAAAATTATAACATTTATTGTAAGTTGACACAATGATATAGTTTTTAATGATATTATTCGTTAGTAGAGCAAATAAACGATAATAATATTTTTATCGTAAATTCTTCGCCACTTCAAAGTTACATCGTCCATTCTCTTACGATCTGTCAGGAACGCATCTCTCAATGACCGGACAGTAGCTTCACATAGGTATTGACATAGTTGTATTCATGTATTGACATTCACGTGTATACAACTTATTTAGACCGAAACCGCAACCAACCCTTTTCTCGTACACTAATTTTATTATTCCCAAATAATTTATTGCTCTTTTATAATAACCGTAACCAACCCTTTTATTAGCTCTTAATTTATTTATTGCTGGATGTGGGTCTCCTCAAGCACATTGTCTTGTGCATGAGGGATGTATGGCCTCAAAATGCCACGTTGTCCATGCGAGTTGGCGAGTTCACTCTTTTAGAGGTGGTGTAGAGTTGCTCAGCCCTTATGGTAGACACTTTTTAGTCGCCTTTTACGACACTCACGGAAACAGTTGGGGTGGGGTGGTGCTATTCTAGAACCAGCCAACACCACACGGCAGGACTTTATTAAACTGAATTGACGTACCTGTTAGCTTCGCTGTATACACCAAGAAAACTACAAGTTGAGAGAAATCAAAATACCATTTCTATTCTTCAAAACAACTTAAGGGGGCAACCCCTTCAGTGTACGATGGCCTAAGCTAATATGAACTTGTTACAGCGAGGTTATTAGTATTACGTAGGCCACACTGGAAGTTTTGCACTCCTGTCCACTCATAAATATTTGAATTTGGAATGTTATATTTTAAAAAAATACAGAATTTCATTTATGTAATGCAATCTTTGGCGCGAAATCGCTTGTCAATACCTTTTTACGACTAATCGAAGTTCACCTTTCGCACTGAAAATAGATTTAATGCGAAAAGTTTTTAGAACGACGAATTTTTACTATTTTAAAAGTTCTCTTTCTTGACAAGAGTGCAGTGTAAGTTTTCAAAATGTTTTTGGGTTGAAGTACCGCATTTGAGGCGTTGGTACGCTGAATTTAATCGTGATAGTGTTTCTCTCCATGACGAGATTCGTGAAGGTCGTCCGTCAACTGCGATCACTGCAAACGCCTGCCAGGCGATTGATTGAACAAACCCGGCGGATCATCTATGACGAAATTCGTCAGCATTTAGGGATCGATATGAGCAAAATTCAAAAGATTTTGTGCGTCAAGAAGCTTTGTAGCCGCTGGATTCATCGCGAACTCACACCAGACCAGAAATGAGCTCATGTTGATTGGTGCAAAAAAATGTTGCCGAAGTTTAACCATGAGCGTTCAAATGCAAATAGCATTTGAACGCCATCTTAATCGTGACATCGTAACAGGAGGCGAAATCTGTATTTATAGTTACGATCCGGGAAAAAAACAACAGTCCAGTGAATGTTGGTCTTCGATTGGTAATTGTGACAAAGCAGAAGCGTTGGTAAAAAAATGATAGCGAGTTTTTTCTCTCAAACGGGTCTTGGACCACGACAATGCTTCCTTTCGCACCGCGAACAAGACAAAGGCATTTTTGTGTTCTGAGAAGGTGGAGCCCGTGACCCATCCCGCTCACAGCCCACACCTCGCACCCTGTGACTGCTTTCTTTTCCCCAAACTCAAATATTTAATAACAGGTTTCACATTTACGGAGCCAAAAGAGGCAGTAACGGCTTTCAACCAACACGTTGTAAACATGCCCCCAGAAGAGTGGGTCTCATCTGAAAAAAGATGATGGCCTCTTGATTTGAAAAATGATTTGAGCAAATGAAGAAGTGTTTAAAATAATAGGTAGTCAGAAAAGTTCGCGACCTTTTTGAACGTATGATTTTAGCGTGCTATATTTCTGGCAACACTGATCACTGGCGAGAAAGTGATGCGGGGTTTGACACCTGACTTTTTTATAATGGCGGCAAATTGAAATTAAAAGTTAAACATTTTATGTTTTCATACTTTTTAACAATTTTAAACTGGAAGGAAGATAAGGAAAATTAGATGCTTTACAAATTTTTTTCGATTTTGGTTTGAATGATTCTAGTGCTCGAAAAGAGATTTATGGTGTTTACGGAGATGTTTTATGTAAAACTACTACAAAACAATCGTTTAAAATTACCAGACCTGAAATTATCAATTCAGGTCTGGAAATTTTGATGTGAATGATGTTCCTCGCTGTGGTCCTACTAATGTAAATGTTGATGTTATTATTGAAAAAATTGAAGCAGATCGACACATAAGCAGTCATCAAATTGCGGAAGAGCAATTTGACCATTACCACTCAACAGTTTTGGATCACCCACATAAACTGAATTTCTTACTTTATTAATTTAACTCATACTCTCAAATCGATGATTTAAGCTTAAAAATCTTACATCTGTGTAACGGACGGCAAAATCAACTATATTATTCAACTCTATGCACTACAGGCACAAAGACTTGACGTTGCTCAAAAAAAAATTATATCCGTAGCGCAGATCAAAAGGGACTGCCAAATTAAATGTAATCAAATTAATTTTCACCTTCATTTTGAGTAAAAATTTTAAGTATTAAACATGACCGATAAGATATTATTTGTCGACAATGGGCGTCTAGATGAAATAGAGACATTTTATGAGGTAAGTACAGTGTATGTAAGTTTAATTTATAAAATTCCATTGTCTCCAAATTATGTATACATTAAATTAACAACACAGGCTTGCCAAAGACACAGAGATTATTACAAAGGTTATCCCAAGGCACATCATCCCTTGATTTATTTTAAGGAACCAGAGTACATGTGGCAATGTCCACCGGAAATGACACCGTAAGTAGAAAATTTTTTGTGGCTCTACAGTTCAAGGATGGGCAAACTTTTTCAATGGCGGGTCAAATTGAAAAATGAAAATTTATGGCGGGGCAACAAAATAAATATATAAAACATAATATTACTAAGTTATTTATTAATCTTTTAATTTTTCAAATTAATATTTAAAGTTCAAATTAATATTTAAAGTTCAAATTAATTAATATTTAAAAGCTTAATATTTAAGCTTATATATTTAAAATTAATATTTAACATTAACATTAATATTAACATTCAAATTAATATTTAAAAGCTCGGTGTGCTGAACAGAGCGAAGCGGTACTTCACCCCTGGGCAACTGCTAATGCTTTACAAAGCTCAGGTGAGGCCCCATATGGAGTATTGCTCACATCTCTGGGCCGGTACACCGAAATACCAATTGGACCCATTTGACTCCATCCAACGACGTGCTGTTCGTATTGTCAACGATCCCACTCTCACGGGCAGTTTAGAACCCCTCAGCGTTCGGAGGGACGTTGCGTCTCTCTGTGTGTTCTACCGCCTGTACAATGGGGAATGCTCTGAAGAATTGTTCAATATAATTCCCACCTCGGGTTTCTACAACCGCACCTCCCGTAACAGAAGTGCGGTCCATCCGCATTTCCTAGATACGGAGGTGTCGCGTACTGTTCGGTCCAAAAATTATTTTATATCGCGAAGCCGTAGGCTGTGGAACGAATTGCCTCAAGAGGTCTTCCCATTAAACTACGACATGGGGTTCTTCAAGAGAGCTGTGAATAGGATTTTGCAAGGTCGTCGGCGCGCCCGCATAACCCCTGGTGTTGCAGGTGTCCATGGGCGGCGGTAACACTTACCATCACGTGAGACCGCTTGCTCGTCCGCCCTCTTATCTATAAAAAAAAAATTGTCTTTTTGTTTATTGGCGGGCCTAATAAAAAAGGTCCGCGGCCCCTAGTTTGCCCATCACTGCTCTAGATTTTTTGCATTATTACTTTGAAATACTTAATAATAGAGATATCATATCAACCTTTACGTTTCACTGGTACATATTTTCGACTCTCATTCGTGAAGACGTGAGTTCAAATCCTCGGCTCGTACCACTGAGTTGTACGCATTTTCAAGATTATTCACTAGCTCAGCGGTGAAGGAAAACGTCGCGAGGAACCAGCATGTTCGAGAAATAAAAATAAATTGTGGAGTGTGGTGGCCCGAAACGCACCAACCAGGTCTGTGCCCTGTATTAGAACGTTATAGGCTGATATCGTATTATCATAATATCCTACTACCGTGTCAATATAAGAATACATATACCAATGTATTACCTCACATAAGAAGAAAAAGGTAACCAGCGTAAAAAACTAAAACTAGCTTAGGCTGCGTCCGGAGTAGACGCGGGAGGGGAGAGTCCGACGTCGCGGTCTGCTGTTTTCATAACGTGTACGCAGTTAAAGCGATTCTCGCCGTCTCTGTGTTGTATAGACAATGTCTCACTCAAAATTCGATTTAAAAGTTCTACTTAAAAGTTCTACTTCGAATATTATGACATACTCGAAAAACGTCAAGAGAAAATATAAATACCTATGCACTAATTTGCAGCGGAAATCTAAAATTGTCTTGAACTGTCTGGTCTCGCTCAAAACTCACGCATGTGTCGCTTTGGAATCGCTCCCCATCACGCAGTCGTACCGACCAGACCTGAGCCGATATACTTCGTGTTTAAAAATTATGCCGATATCGATATACACTCAGGCCGCAACCTTAGGTGCAATTATTATAGCATTATTATCCATTCCCACATTTATCAAACTCTCTTTGATAACAAAACATTCCCGTGCTAATTTCAGAGGAACGAATTTATCTTTTTCCGATTACTCATTCATTTTTAACTCGTCTCTCCTATAGCACCTACCTCAGCTTCCCGATGTTCCACGTAAAGTACAAGCAGCCGGTATTGTTGGCCAGCGACACGGGCCGCACGAGCGGCTTTCCTGCACTACCGGACAGGACACTGGCCGGCCGATTCAATAAGGCTGCTTGCCAGGCTTATAAAAGATAAACTTTCTGACTGGTCAAATAAATATGTATAAGATTCTTTTTATTTCAAACTTATTTTTATGTTCAATTGACAACATGTTAATATACCCAAAACTATAACATTCTGCAAGATGCTCAGAGTACGTATTGACTGTTGCAAACGTTAACTTTTTATTGCTCGTAAAACATCCACATAATATAATTAATTTTAATGCTAAAATAATCAGAGTCTAAAATAAAACGATGATTCGAACTCTGGAATCCTGGTCATGAGTATCTTAAATTCGCTCAAGCCAATGCTTCCGGTGCTGTCCAGTTTAATTTCTTCCAATATCTGTAAAATAATGTCTGGCTTAGCTTGGATTTAGAATACTACTCGTACTACAGGTTAAGTAAAGAATATACTCAAAAATGTGTTAAAAATAAGTAAGTAGTGATGGTCAATGTAATTAAACTCCCTTGATGTAGGTACCTCATACTTGTATGACATTGACGAGACATTACAGTAATGAAGATTGCAGTACCTAAGCTAATAAAATAGGAGTACCTACCTATAGCTGATACAAATTCAAAAAGACAAGTGTTATAATAGCTTTAGAACTCGACAACTAAATGCTATTAAATATATTTTTAATAGTAAGAAGCAAAGCAATGTTACAATATTAATACAACACAATATTAATTAATTTGTCAAAATAAATTTAACGAGATTCTAAATAAGTCAGTCAGCTCTTATTTAGAATGTTCATTTGGACACAATGATTTTTGATTACCTCATGAGTATTAAGTAACTATCAATACATACGTATGTCTATAAAGAGATTTGATATCGTATGATTTTACTTACAATATCGGCAATTTTCTGCTTGTCATCTTTATTTAGGTACTCGAAACGATGATTGGAGTCCCAAGTGAGTCTATCCAGAATCTCTGCGATGTCGCCCGCCGATATCTGGTTATCCCCATCTAAATCTGTAATGTTACCAGAATTATGGGAAAACCCGCATAGTAGGTAGTGTGAAGCTGATAATTGGATGAAACTTTTCGAACTTGAACTAGTAAACGAAAAACAAAGAACGGAAATAAATCCGAAAGAATGATAAATAAATGATCATTCTGTAGTTTGTAGTAGTTCTGTGGTTTTCATCTTTTGGGAACACCTCCTGTGTTCGGACCTTCCCCATTTAGCAATCAACCCCCAAATGCCGTCAAATGACGACGAAGTGGCAACTTGTCTCTTTTTGTATGATAGCTTTTACATCATAGATGAAGAAACGATGAGTTTTCGATTCAAGCAGGGAATCACCCCCTCAAAACTACCAGTTTTCATTCTCTTTTTCATTCTCTTTTTTATATTTCATATTAAACGTATTTCCAGAAAAAGAGAGAGGTTGAACCTTTTATATTTTATTATTACGCTGCCGTATCATAGGGCCAAACAGATCGTCTAAAACGCTTCCTTTTAAAACTTCCTAAACCTCCACTTATGACACCCCTGACTAAGTAATCAAAAGACTTACCAAAAACTCTAAATGCCCAAGCTGCTTTCACTTCCACGGGGCACTCGGCGCTCATTGCCGAGTACAGGTCCAACATGTCTTCAAATGAGAAGCAGTCGTCATTGCGAGATGAGAACACACGAAATATGCGATCTTGAAACGGATTATTCTGTAATTAAAGACATTCGAGTTCACGGACCATATTCTTTTAGGAGAAAAAATAATATAAAAAAAAACGTTTTTTAAAAACAAGCTTTTATGCAAGCCATGTACTAAAACGAATAAAATAAGTTTATATTGAATTATTTGTTCTCAATAAGCTTATTTATTTTATTCATTTTAGTACATGGCTTGCATAAAAACTTGTTTTTAAAAAACGGTTTTTTTTTTTATATTATTTTATTTACACCTTTTTAGTTAGAAATATTTCTCAATCTATCCATTTAAAGTAACACATCATTACGGTAGAAAGTCATGTTTTGTTTTGGAAAGTTTCATATGCATGCTACTCACCGTTGAGAAGTGTCCTCATGAGGAGACAATCCTGGCTGCAGCATCAGTTCATGGTGAAGATCATGTTTAGCTATCAAAATTAAACGTATATCCAAAGTTTCGTGTCCGTGCTACTAACCGTTGAGGAGTGCCCTCGTGAGGAGACAATCCTGGCTGCAGCATCAGGTTATTTCTATTATTTTAGTGTATTGTCATCAGAACTGAACAAGCGTGCAAAATTTCAAAGTTATAAATTTAGAGGAAGAGGTTCAAATTTGGCTTGCAAGATTTGTCCCAAACAGACTAACAGGTGAAGTTAAATAAAAGCTTGTAAAAAGGTAGCAGACTACTTAGCAATAAGGCGATAATATCGCCCATAAACAGTCGCGCTACATGACAACATCGGTTAAGAGTAATACGTTAATGCGCTCCCGGAAGCGACGCCTACCTTTGGAGACAGGAGTTAATTTGGAAGCATGCGAAATAAAGAGTAGGTACCTACCTATAACGGGGCGAGGAATTTTCTGCGAAACGAGATAAGATGAGATGTTTTTTTAACGAACTGAAGGCGTCAGACGAGCAGTAAGTCCACCTGGTGGTAAGTGGATACGATGGCCCATGGATATCCGCGATACATGCCAAGAATGATAAACGTAATGGCATTCTAAGCCAAAGGAAAGGTAGACAGCGCATCCGGATGAGCTGACTACATACATACATACCATCAGCCTGTCTCTCCACTGCTGGATATAGGCGTATCCTAACGCCATCACACAGTTTTCAGCTCTTCTCATCCAGCCACTACCGGCTACTTTCAAGTCAGTCCATCTAGCCGGAGGGCATCCCACGCTACCGTTTCCCGGTACGTATGAGGTGACTATCTTTAAATATTTAAAGGAATGGATTTGGAGGAAAGGTTAGGAAAATGGGGAGCGATAGGATGGGAATGTGCTCTCACACCTCACTCATTACCCGAATTAGAATGAGAATTAGTATTTCAAATTAGTATTAGTTTTTATTGGGACTGGGGAATGTCTCACTGGCAATGGTTTGAACTGTAGTTTACCTTTAAAACGCGGAACTTATCGATGATTTCTTCTCTACTAAATCTATGGTGAAAATCAGCTTCTAGTTTTTCAGGATTAATCGAGTAAAACTTTTTCATTAAGCTGAAAATAAAATATAAAAATGTTTTTTTTAATATAGTATATTCCTAATTTATTCCCTTCTAAAAAATATGTCCAACATAGCAAGCAAGATGCAGGTAAAAGATTAACATAAACATTGTGTAATGTAATTATTAAATTGAGGAAGTTTACCTTTTTGTTCATAGGGTTATATTATCTCCGATGTAATTGTGAAAAAGATCATTTTGTTATGAATGTCTATACTTACTGTAGCATTTCACCTGTACTCAAATAAGTCAATGTTTTATAATCTTCCAGAACGTCTTCTGTTAAACCGGGATAAGACTGCGAACAACCCATTATTTTAAGCTCAAAAATATTACTAGCAAAACAACACTTGTACTAAGACTGACACATTGTTTCTATTTATCTTATCATTCATATTAATGCTTTTATTGGAACTCGATTATACAGATAACGTCTAATTTCATTACTATAGGTAATAAGAGTAGAGTCTGACGATGTAGGCGCTATTGCGTAGTAAAACTACTACGCACTGGAGCAGGGTAAAACTACAGTAAAAATCAGTGGTGTGGTAGGTCACGCATGCATACTGTATACTGCGGCGGAGTCGAAACAAGTCTCCATCAAAGACTTCTTCGGTTATCGGTCCTATGCCAGCCAGTTCAGTTTGCTAATTCTGTGACCTATGTCGGGTGATAGCCCAGTGGTACCTACTGTCGATTCGTAGTCGTAAATTACTAAAATCACTAATCGTAATTAATAAAGTAGGCAAATTCATAAAGTGCTCAGTTCAAATCCTCGGCCCGTACCACTGAATAGGTACGTATTTTCAAAATTATCACTGTGATGAAGAAAAACATCGTGAGAAAACCCAGAATTAAACAAAAATTCGCAGAATGCGTTTAAGCTGTCAGTCTCCCTTACTGAAGTTAGACTTGCCTAGTTGGATGGTATAATAAAGTGCAAGTGCAACCAGCCCTTTCAGTATCCACTCTCGTGCATGAGGGATGTATAACTTTAAAACGACATGCTGCCCAAGGGGTTTGGCAAGTCGGTCGATTCTCTGGAACTATGCATAAATCCATGACTAGACTGACTTGAAAATAGCTTTTAACGACGAGAATTTTAATTACTTTATCAAAGGAATTTAATAATTAGTCTTGTAATAGTGCTTGTTACTTCTTAAAATATTTTGTCTATTTTTTTAAAAATACTGACATAAATCCTCAAACTAGCAATGATGACCATTTTATTAATTAGTATGAGGGGGAGAGTGCACGCTGCAATCCAACAGCTGCTGGGCGCACTCGATTGGCCACCTTACCCCTCTCTCACAGAAGACTACCTTGAAATGTACTGCATTTCCCACTTAATCTTATTTCCCTAATGTACGTACGTGTTTCGGTAGTGAGTGAGATGTGTCAGAGCCCATTCCCATCCTATCCCTCCCCATTTCCCCAACCCTTTCTCCAAATCCAGTCCTATATCCAAAGGTAGGCAGCGCATCCGGGGGCGTGCCAACGTTTGTCATTTTGGACTAATGTTGGCATGTATCACGAATGTCTATGGGCTACAGTATCCACTTACCATCAGGTGGACTGTATGCTCGTCTGCCACCTACGTCCATAAAAAAAAAAAAAAATTAGTATCAAAAACCGTCATTACCATAACTTTCTCTCTCGTCAATATCATGTCGGTACATCAATGGAGTTTCACGTAACGTAGGTACTCAGGTCAGTTATACAGGCCAACACTACTGATTTAAACATAAATTTTTTTAACATATAAGAATTGGAATACCTATATTATTTACGGAGCCTGTAGTAATCAAGTCAGTGATATATGGATCACTTTGAAGAATCACCCAGTCGAGGTGTAGTTCCTCAGCGCTTGTAGTATCTAGCGGCTTTGTTATCTCTTGGTCACCTTTTACGACACCCACAAGAAAAGTTATTCTATAGCCAGCCGACACCACACGGCAAATGTCTTAAGGTATAATAAAACTAATTAATATTTCCAGGAAAAATAATTTAATACTTATCCAATACCAATAACGGCTAAGATCTGACTCAGCAATAGTAACGCATAATACATTACAAGTTTACATAGTCATACATACATTTTTAACACAAAAGAGCAAACATTGTTTGTGCATATTATACGAGTATGATATACGAGGCGTATTCGAAAAGTAAGGGCCGTTTCGTCATAAAAAAAATTATAATCATATGAAATAGGTTTTATTAGCACATTTAGTTTACTACAAATCTACTTCACTTTTCCACATAATCACCGTTCACTTCCAAGCATTTTTCGTACCGCTGCACCAGCTTCCTTAACCCCTCTGCATAGAAGCTCACCGCCTGCGAGTTGAACCAGTTTTCAACGGCGTTCTTAATTTCCTTGTCGTTTTCAAAGCGTATTGTGGTATCCAAGTTTTTCCGTGACAATTGTGTAGACAGTAGTGCGTCCAAGATGAGGAAATTCATCAGCCAGGGCACTAATCGTCAACCGACGATCAGATCGCAGTTTTTGGTCCACCAGAGAAACAATTTCATCGGTTTGCATACTGGGCCTACCACTCCGCTCTTCGTCATGAACATTTGTTCGTCCAGTTTTGAAATCACGACACCATTGTCTAACCTTTCCTTCATTCATTACAGTCCATAAACTAGGCATAACTCTCGATGAATTTCAGCAGCTGAAGATCCTTTTGCACACAAAAATCTTATTACAGCGCGAACTTCACAGCTGGCGGGAGCAACGATTATCGCGGACATTGTTGTCTGTACGCACAGATAGGCAAATGACTAGACATGTGTAAGTAATGCCATTGATACATCACGCGTGATATCACTCGAACGCGTACTGTAGCAGTACGCATTACTCGACCAAATTAAACATCACTCACATTACACTAACATGACGCGTGCATCGCGCAAAAATGGAATATTTAAATTTAAATATTATCAATATGCTGTTAAAATTAAAATTTTAATTTTCCATTTTTGGCGCTTACGATCATCTTCTCGAAAATGCTCGATTTGTTGTCTCTCTTTTTTAAACAAGCGCCTCATATCTTGCGTCTCTCTCATTCATTGTCACGTGTGACGTTACATGAAGAAGTGTAGACATTAAAAGTTAGAGCGAGAGACGCAATGCGAAAATAAGGGTTGTGCGAATGAGAATGAGATAGAATGCATTTGGACCAACATAGTTTTCACGCGATTTAATTATTATCAAATTAATCGAACAAAGTTTCAAGTCTCCTTTTTTTACATGAAAACATGTAAACAGTATTTTTTCTTTAATTAGTTTTTTAGTAGTAAGTAAATAATTATTCTAATAATAAATTCGTACTTATTTAATTGAAAATAAAAGCTGTTTTTATTGGTACTTAATTAAAAACCTTTCGAAAACAAATAATCTTTGATGTAACCAAAATTTTCTTTGCTGAGTTAATATATAATAGTAAACGAATGATCATTATTTACAACATATGTTCTCATCTCTCATTTCATTTAACTAACAGTGTCATTACACGCGAGCATTGCATGTCATTCGAAACGAAATCGTGCAACGATGCTAGGAGTAATGGCGAGTGCGCGGGGCAAGGACAGCTCAGGTGATGTGTGATGTTTAGTGTCATGATGAGATGTAATATTACTCGGTACGAAATGTACTGTCATATGGCATTACTTTTAAAAGCACTGTTTTGCGCAAGTCTACAAATGACTACTGAATCAAAACAACACCTGAAATAGCTGCACGAGTAGTGCACGTACAGATATGCACAAGTTTAAACGTGTTACGACTTGTCGATTTTGAAATATAAGCGAACGGCCCTTACTTTTCGAATACGCCTCGTATATATATATTCCGGAACGGTTAAATTCTTGTGGCACTAATGGCCTTTCAAGAGTCACTGTATGGTACCCTAAAACATGTATGGTTTAGGGTGAGCGCAGAAGGCCCTCAGCCAGGAGCAAAGAGTGTGTGCAGCACGTAGACCGGCGGAGGGAACGGACCTCGGCTTAAAGCGTTGGTTTGGGAGGGTACCGCGGCATCGCGAGTCTGTGAAAAGTGCCCAGGCACGTGCCGCGATACCTGGTATAAGTGTTGGGAAACGAGTATGATATATTTAGTAGTTAATGCTATTATTATGGTGTTCACATACTTATTATTACAGCAAAGAGGTGTCCTTACACTAAAATTTACAGTACCCGGTGGATGTAAATGGCATTTCGTAAATGGAAAATGAAATAACTCTTTCCCTGCATGCAAATATAGTTTGTGGTCGAGATTTAAAACAAATTCTATTGCACAGAAGTAAAAAATTGACTATTTTTGTAGTAATATTATAATTTCCCACATTTGTTTTACATCACACTGTCTCTTTCTACCCTCTGCTTCTTTCTCTTTCTCACGGTCAGTGAAAAAGTCTATACCTTTTGTAGTGCAATTCGAAGTAGAGAACTGAAAGTTGAAAAATATTTTACTAAATTTTAATTAAGACGATGAATGACATGCTCACTCAAATCACAAACAGTTCGCATGCCTTCTCAAGGCTAAATCATGTAATACCGTAGTGAAGATAAATGTGAACTCACAATATGCCATTTATATAGTCAGGTACTGCACTTAGAAACGGTTGCATTTTTCATTGTAAAAAGAGTAATCTTGAAGGTACAAACGTGTAGATTATGCTCTGGATTATTTTTTTTGCGTTCGTAAACGGGTCATTATAATCTTAAAGTGCGTCTGTGGACGTGCAATCGCGAAAGCTTGTGTTTATTTATAGTATGTATTAGCCAATCAAGCCTTTAAATTACAAACTTCTTTGCAGCTCATTATCAACTTAGTGAACAAGCGGCTTTGTAATACCAACCGCAAATACAACGTTGTACAATAGAAGAAACTTCTTCTTACAGCAGTAAGAGCAAATAATATGAAAGTTAAATTTACCATAATAACTTATTAACATTTAACTTCAACTTAATGAACGCAAAGAAAAAATTGTAATCGTGTATAGTTTCGATCCGTCAATGGTTTACATGTCAATCTGGTTTAGTTCAATAAATGGTATCAAACGGACGCCCGTCTATTCTTATTTATCCTTTATTTCACAAGAGTATATGTGCAAGCAAGCAAGCAAAAAGGGTCCAGATAAAGTGGAATTATGGGCAGATTTGGTAACTAAAATGTCTGACCACATAACCTGAAGAAAACTACAGGTAAAATAAGGATTATTCAGAGAAGAAAACCTAGCCAATAAAAGTAAATTTCTAGAACATAAATAAAATGTGAATATCTCGGAAACTAGAAGTCAAAATCTGGACCCTTTTGGCTTGGACGGTTCGATATAATAGCAAGTTGACTCCTATAGTCTAGATTGTTGACAGTTTATTCAACAACTAAGACATGTTATAACATGTCTATAAATCTATCACTGTCACTCACGCGTGGAGAAATTATTGAAGAGTGATGTCATTAACATAGTAGCGCTTCTTATCTCTCTTTACCAAGGTACAATTTTCTAAATAATATATGTATTTATCGTCAACATACTGTCAGGGTTATAGGAACACTTTAAAATAGTCATTGTTACTATAGTTCTTAAGGCCAGAATAAATAGATGTTCCTTGGTCTTAGAAATAGTCAGAGTTTGTCTTAGAAGAGTCCGCATACAGCATAAAGCAGGGGCGGTCAACAATTTTTTTTTATTCATATCAAAATTTTAAGGTTGGCTTTATCAAATTATACTCCCAATTTTGTTAATTTGATAGAAGAAATGAAAGCATATTTTTTTTTTTACCTATTAACATTAATTTTACCCATTAATAAATAATAAAAGGTACTAAAGTCATACAATTAAATCGATCGCAAGAGATTTTTTTAAAGTAAAACATTGCTCTAAACAAGTTGGCCACCCTTGGCATAAAGCTTAGTTTCGAATCACTCGACTATGTGCCAGCTAACCTGAGATAAAAAGTCATTGACCCGACGGGTTTATAAAAAAGGCATAAAAAGTTATTAACTAAAAAACAAATAAAAGGGATTGTCTTCAAAAACGAAATTGTCTTACCATCAAAATTAATACTAAAAATGAAGTTAAATATTGTTTTCAATGCAAATAATCTACTAATATATATGAATGCAATAACACTAGCATGCAATGGCAATATCTTCCACCAACATACAAATAATCCACCAATAAATGTAAACGCAATTCATTGACATTTTGCATTACATTGGCAACGTCATTTACCAATTTGCCAATACAAATTATCCCATTAAACACCAATACAATGCATTGAAATTTTGTATTGTATTAGCAATGTCATTCACCAACGAAAATAAAAATGCATTTGGCATTGCATTATTATTATTAATGGCAATGTCATCGGGCAATTTGCCACTAATAAATGAATCTCACGTTATATACATGGCAATATTATTCACCAATTTGCCAATAAAAATAATCTTCGAGTAATCTGATCCACATGGTAGATTATGGCCCAAAATTATATGGGAAGTTATATATCTTGCAGTCAGACGCTATACCTTAATCTTGGACTAAAATATCCCCAAAATGACTAACTCATCCATATGGACAATCCCTTGATCTATTACACTACTTAAAAGAAGCTGATATTGCAAAACATTCTAACACAAGACGTTAAAAACTGTATTATTATGTACCGTCAAATCATCTCTTCGAGAACTCTATATTGTCAAAACTAATCTGTCTCCGGGCTCGCATTTTAGCTGCATCTTCAAAAGATGGCATTGAATTAGACTTGTAGATGCCTGCTTTATCAACCATGCTGAGTCCACTGCTGCTGTTGGAATTACTATCAATATTAGTCAACTTATCTTGAAGTATGTTTTTTGAGATGCTCCTTGGTTGCTCCTGTTTGGGTATTGCATCGTTACAAGTGTTTTCCTTAATTTTGGAGATGAAAGTGCTTGATGTGGCTTGTTTAGCCTTTAACTGTTGGTAGGCAGCAGCGGAAATGTATCCAGTGATTTTGGTATTGGCCTCGTTGTCGATTTTCATTAGTTCCTCCTGGAAGCACTCCTCGACTGAACGGCCTTTGATGATTGCAAACACATATTGGCGCGCGAGTCTAGACAAAAAGGAATTGTTTTTAAATTTAGATAAATAAATAAACATAAATATGAGGTAAACAAAAGCTTTTAATTGTACGCGTTTAGTCCGGAGTTCTAATACAGAATGTGTACAAAACGCGAAAGTTATAAAAAATCAAACAATTTCCACAGGGGCATCTTTGAACCAGGTATTAGTTGGAGTTTTTGTAAGAAATTTCAACCCATGGGCTAAAATGACCTACTGAACCAATTTTAATCCGGTAAATTGTGTTCTACTCATAAAGATATTTTGCTTCGTTCTGATACAATAAATTAGTTACGTTATTGTAATGATTATACTCAATAAATGGAGTCTTTTTACGGGTCGATCATGCTAAGAGCCCCCGCAAACTGCAGACTTTCTATCGGCCGATAGTTTGGTCGGCGTCTTAATCAGTATGGAGAAGTATGCAAGTGCGCAAATTGTAACGATTAGTAATCGGCCGATGAATCAGTTTGATGGGATTCCCGATTGCCTTCAAACTAAACTGTCGGCCAACTATCGGCCGACCGCTTGATCAGTACGGCGCTCTTCCCCGCCCGCACACTTGCCGATTGTTTAGTCGGCCGACTCGGCCAACAGTTCAGTTCGCTCCGAGCTTTAGCGTCGGACGGTTGTGCGTATATTTTACGATGGCGTCGGCACATGCAGAATCGTTGATTGTAGAAACGTTCATAGTAAAATTGATTGAAGAAATCGAGCAAAGACCTGCGCTTTTATAAAAAAAAATTAAAAGAGTACTTCGATGTGAATTTCAAGAAAAAACTGTGGGAGGAAGTTTGTGAAGCAGTTGTTCTTGATTGGAATCAGCTTAGTGCGGAGGAGAAAAGAAACAAAGGTACGTAAGGATTCATGTGCATTTTTATTTATTTAACTGAATATTTATTACACTTTATTATATTGACACGGAATTGCGCCTCCAGGAGAAATAAAGTATGACGACATGTACTGTCGCACGTTATTCATATTATTTCTTCCTCGGTTTTGTTCATTTATAGTTAAGTTATTCATGGGACAACTGTAGAGAGTTTCTGCGAAATTTATTCCATCTTTGATTCTTACATAATTATGTAGGACACAGCAAGCTTTAATAATTCGGACAGAAAAATTGATATTGACATCAATTGGTCGGTGAAAAATACGCCATTTGTTAGCGAGAATTCCAAAAGTACATTCAACCATTCGTCGAGCTCTTGTATGTCTATAGTTGAAAATTCGTTTGGTGTAGTTTAAATTTCTTTTTGCATAAGGGCGTAATATATGATTCCCAAGTCCAAACGCTTCGTCCCTTACGACGGAGAATGGAATAACATCTCCTCCATCATCATTGGGTAAATGCCTTCTGGAGGGAATATTTAATCGATTTTCGGCTAGCCGTTTACCCATTTCTGACGTTTTAAATATTTCCGAATTACTAGCTGTTCCATAAGAACCAACGTCAATGTATACAAATTTATAATCTGCATCTGTCCAAGCCATTAACACACAAGAAAAAAACTTTTTGTAGTTAAAATATGATGAACCAGAATGTTCTGGCTGTATCATCCGTATATGTTTGCCATCAGTTGCTCCAATAATGTTTGGAAAATTTGTGCGACTATAGAATTCGTCTGCGATTTTAATCCAGTCGCTTTCTTGTTTGGTTGACATATACAATGGTTGAAGTATATTCCATATTTGCTCACATGTAGTTTTAGTAATATCTCGTATTGTGACAGCTCCCATCAGATAATCAAAAGATAATGCATTGAAACTAGCTCCGGTAGCCAGATATCTGTAAATAATTAATTAAGTATATTTTAATCTTTTTCAGGTCGCGATGTGCTAAAAAATGGGCTAATTTACGTACTTGCTTTCGCCGAGAATTAAACGCACAAAAAAACACTAAGTCAGGGCAAGTTGCGATCAAGAGGCGTAAATATGTCTACTTTGAACAGTTGTTATTTTTACTTCCATGCATGGAAAATCGACCTACTGAAGGTAACCTGGACGAGGAAAGTTCTCAAGAAAATGATGAGGTTAATGACGAAGCTGGTCCATCCACTTCCACCTCTATTCGTCAGCGGCAGAAGAAGCCTAATATATCGAAGCATACAGACGGGGATGAAGCATTATTAAAAGCATTAAATGAGACTAATGCTGATGAAGATGTAAACTTTGCTATGTCTCTTGTCCCTTCACTGCAAAATTTAACCGCAGATGAAAAACTTGATGCTAAGATATGCATTCTTAACGTTTTTAAACAGATAAGACTAGCTAGGTGTGTTCAGTCTACCTCTCCTCAGCCAACATATAGCTACAACATATTACAGCAACCCTTGTCCTCTTTTCCTGTTTATCATCGAAGGACTAACAACATGTCACCACAACAACTACAGGCTAATACAACCAGCTCTACACCATCCCCCATTATGACACCGGTAACTATTCAAAATATTTCATCACCAGGCAACTCCAATGATACAGCCCAGTCTTATTATTCAAATTTTTCAGATGATTCGCAAATAATATACGACTTGTAAACAATTAATAATTCTAATAAAAATGGTTGAAAAGTACTTGTGGTTTATCTTACCTTATCGTAACGCTTAATCTCTCCTCCACAGGTATAGAAAGTCTTAAGTTTGTATCCTCTTTCGCTATTGCTGGTCCAATTAGCTTGACAAGTTCATTAAAGCTGGTTATACTCATTCGATAAAAGGCAAAAAAAAATTTCGGGTAATCGAGTAATTTGGAATGCATTGTGTAAAATTTTCCACTAACTAATCTATCACTGAGGATGGGATGCACCCAATACTCTCGGAATCTCTTTTTGGCTTTCCTCCTCCGTTGTATGAGAGCAATAATAACATTTCTGGATAATACTGTATTTATTTTCATTGTGCAACCATTCTCTTCAACAGTCAGTCACAAATTAGTATAATCGTTCGAGAATAGTCGACCGATTGTTGGGCTAGTCTGCGCACTAACAGCCCAACCCGACCAAACTATCGGCCGATAGAAAGTCTGCAGTTTGCGGGGGCTCTAAATATTCGTCTATGTTTAAGTTTCTTTGACACAAACTGACATAGATAAACCTGGTTCAAAATGACTTATTTTCAGTAATGCCTTATTTCAGAAAATTATTTTCAGAAGATAAAGGGTGATAGTGAAATCTTATAGTGGTAAAACAGCACTTACTTAAGCATGGTCTCAGAAGTAGATAAAGTGGGTGCGGCGAGCCTCGCCGCGTGCAGCGGTAATGTAAGAAGTCGGCGCGTGAGTTGCGACAAGGAGGAAGCCTTCCCGCGGAAACCGGGGGATGACATGCGGTAGCCGTGCACTCGGAGAGCTTCCGACACTGCCCAGAGAAGTTTCTGGAATGTAAATAAAATTGTCAATAAAATAACGCCACACTCAATAGCCCACACTAGACTTCTGTGTCGTGGGTCCAGACATACATACAAAGAAACACAACGCGTGCATCACCTAGATCCGAACAAACACTTGTATTTAAACAAATGATTGTCTGGCCGGGAATCTAACCCGGGACCTATTGCACAGCAGGCTCCTGTCTTCTCAAGGCACTACCAACTGGCCTAGCCTAATTGGTCATCTTTATAGTTAAGGCTACAAAGAATTTGTGAGACATCAAAGCCTTACCTACCACTTCATTAATTATACTCGTACAACACAATTATTGTAATTCATTACAATTAAAAAGTTCAAAAGTATGGATCGAACTGCTAGCTGAGGTTTTATACAACATGGGACTCTTCAAGAGAGCTGTAAACAGGATTCTGGGCGGTGGGTAGGGGGTATGCACGCTTAGGAGTCCATGGGCGGCGGTGATCACTTACCGTGTGTGGCCCAGCCGCTGGTCTAATACCTCTTCTATAAAAGAAAGTCGTGTGTCGGCCGGCTTTGTATTAGCATCACCCCATCTCTTCCGGTGGCTGTCGTAAACGGCGACTAAGGGATAATAACGCCGCTCCCGTATTCTTTTATCTATTTAAACGGGTCTCAATGCATGTGTACCTTATTTATTTTACTCGACGTTTCGGTTGGGTTGCACCAACCGTAGTCACGAGCTGACTGAAGAGGCGGCTAGTCCGCCAAAAGTAGAAGTCAGGCGTAGCGGATAGACGCTACTTGTGATATTGTGAGTGATGTGCCACAACTTTCCGGACTATGAAGACCAAATGCGGGTAGTTGTTGAAACTGCTCGCAACTCTCGACGTGGACTAACCGCCTCTTCAGTTAGCTTCTGACCATGGTGAACATACGCGTTAAGACCAGTTTCAATAGATAAATATGTGTGGAAAATGCGAAAATCTCAAATGTTATATTGCAAACCACTACCATAAACTCTAGGAAGCTACACCACCTCGATAAACATGCACTAAATCATGACTAACATTATTACAATTTTCATTACATTATTACTGTTGATTATTACAATTTTCTTTAAACCATTATAAATGAGTAAATGATGCATTAATATGACGATGTTCCTGAAAAGGTGCATATTTAGTGACATTCTATTATAAAATTAGTAATGATATTTTTTATTACTCTGACATTAGGTGTAAGTAATAATAGTCATTACAGGTCATTATAATATTAGTCATTAAATAAAAAGATTTGAAATTTGAAGTAAAGAATTATAATCATTCAAGCAATGACCTTTTATGTTTATTGTCTATTGTTTACGGGTTGCAGAAATTACAACGCCACCGCATTGCTTCAATTACTAAGAATGTTATCATCAAGTGAACTTAAACCTAATCAACTTTTTAATTTGCTGCACATTCAGTGTTTTTTGCTGCTCATTTATTTCTTTCTCATTACTATATTCCTTACCTTTTTGTGTAATTCATTCAGCTCAGCCAGTTTATTCGTCGCTAACACTTCAGACGCGCGCCGATTGAAGTCATGAATATGACCACTTCCAATCGTATCCCCGCCAAACGACAGACTCTTAGCTATCTTACTTCTACTACCCTCTGGCTCACTGTCAAATTGATCTCTTTTCCTTTTCAAAAATACATCACTCTGACTCCCGTCCATACTTTTGGTTTCTGCCGAGTTCACTGGTGATCCGAACAAAGCCCGCTTCGACTTCATTACTTGAAGAGGGACTGAAGAGCTGGGAGCCTGAGGAATGGCCTTTCTATTCTCTGGACTGATAAACAGCGCCCGTTTCAAATTCTCTCGGGCAGGTTGAGATCTTGTCATAGTTTCTGAGTCAACTAGAAGTCTGCTCATAGCTTTTTTACGGTTGGAGCCACTACTCTTTGTATTTGCTGGGGATTTCTTGCCTGGAGTCGTACGTTTGGGTGTTTTCTTCCCTGGAGTTTGCCGAAATCGAGGAGAACTCTTGCGTTCTGCGGTGCTGATCAACTTTCTGTGTGGGAAACTTGAAAAATTGTTGTTGTGAGATTTGTATGAAATGGTAATAATGTATGATATAGTTAAATAAGATATCTAATAGAAACTAAACAGAAGTGAGGTCCACAGAATCGGAGTTTTTGGAATTCCAAAGATTTTATTGAGGGTAAGAGAGCCAGACAATCGCAATAAACACATTTTTGATAAATAACTAGCAACCTAACCCCGGCTTCGCCTTGCTTGTAAGAATTGTAAAATACTTATGCTTATAAAAGGAAGGGTTATGAATTTGCCAACCTATGACATACATATGTATATATGTATGGATGTTCCACTGATTACTGGTTACTGGACCGATGTTAACGAATTAAGTATTAATCTATTCGTCTTGATTAAGCGAGTGTCATAGGATATTTATTTTTGAAATAAAACCAAAATGACGACGGTAATTTAGAAAAAAAGGGAGGAAATTTTTTTCTTCTCGAAACGTGGCGTGTATGATATCATATTCAAAAGAATTCAAAACAATGTATATTATAGGGGTTAAACAAAACGACTGAATAAAAAAGTCGAAAACTTTTTCCTTTCGAAATATAACGAACGTGTGGCACCTCATATTAATAAAGGTAATGAAGAGTAGAATTCAAAAATACAAATATTGTTGGGGTTAAATGGAACAATTAAGAAACATATGTCATATAGTGCATTACGAAAGCGTCCCGTACCTACTGTTTTAATATAATTACTGGCAAAATCATGTAATCCCAAGAAAAAATATTGACAATAGCAGCCTTCGTTGCTATGTATCAGGCTGCCAGAGAGACTAAGGCTATGGGACATTAAGACATTTCTAATTGGACAAAGAATTGTTGTGAAGGTAAAATAAAAAAATATATTAATATCATGAACATTCTAAAACTTTACGTTTTGAAATGACATAGTTTTTGAGCTTATTTTCCAAAACATGGAATACATATAGTTGATGATAGTATACAAATTAAAACTCTTCTTGTGATTGGAAGTACTAAAAGTAGTTTGCTACAAAGTGCGAAACAATGAATGAAAATACGAGGAATATTTTTGTTTCTAATATAGGATTTTGTTTTGTATAAATTCTTCAAGTGGTTTCTTCAGGACGTGAGGGAAATTCTCCCATTGATCAGAGCTCCCCTCTGATAGCAGATAGGAGAATGATTGAAACTATAGCTTAGCTAGCTATTGGTCAAATGGAAGGGGAGATTGTACGCTCCAATCCCAGTCACTGAATGCACCAGACTCCCCGATTTACGCCTCTCTCTCGAAGAAAAGTAGCTTATTCTTCCATTATACTATTCCAATTACGCCCCATCCCCCCAAGGAGAATTGGGAGAATTGTAATGAGATGAGGATAACCCCTCGTCCCATTATACTTCCTTGTTCTCAATTCCAATGTGCCAATGTTTGTTACTCTTAACTAATGTTGGTATGTAACCCAGATGTCCATGGGCGACAGTGTTCACTGACGACCAAGTGGACTGTCTGCTCGTTTTTCGCCTTCATTCTATAAAAAGATTATCGTAAAATGTACGTGTTTAGGTAGTGAGTAAGATATGCTAGAGTCCATTTCCCAATTTCATCCCATCCTATCCCATTGAAGAGAGTATATAATGGGATAAAAGAATTCATTCCATTATATTCCACACCTTTGTACATGGAAGGAACAATACATGTGTAATGTGTAATGGAGTGTAAGTGTAATGGAATAAGGATTTCTCCTCATCCAATTGTTATACGTCCTATTCCCCATATAGAAAAAATTGGGACAGTAATGAGGAAAATTCTTCATTCCAGTAGGGAAAAATACCATAATATATCAAATCTTCTCCATCTGTCTACATCTGTAAAATTATTTCTATAAAGATAAGGAATGATAAAAATCCCTTGTAAGATAATCGACGAAAAAAAAGTATTAAATAAAAATTAAGTTTGAAAACTAACATCATATTCAAAAGACCAGAATGTGAGATCTTGTTTGAAACTTTTGCATAGTCCGCTTTTAGTTTATAAAAATATTTTTTATTTGATATATTATTAATTGTAGGAATAATAAATACTTTCTTTCTTTACTACTTTTCTTCAACTTTATTCGCAAATTATAATAGGCTGCTATGTATTCGAAAAATATGCTTTAAATAAACAAACAGCAACAAAAGTCAATGAAATGTTTTAGGTATATCACAAACACAAAGTTAGAAAGGTTTTGTGAGCTTTATTCCATACTAGCTGTGCCCGGCATGCGTTGCATGCCCGCAATCTTTTTTGCACATAATATATAGCCTATGTCCATCTGGAATAATGTACCTTTCAAATGTTAGTATTTTCTTTGATTACCTCCTACATCCAAACTTACAAACTTTACCTCTATAATATTAGTGTAGATTATGTAGAAAAATAAGGTACTTACTTCTTATCAATAAGCACCATCTTGGTGGCAGAAGTGTACGCTTTTTCGCCAATGGTCGCAGCACTACATAAGGCCTGTCTCCGACGGGCTAAGTGGGAGAGACGACGTCCTGGGGACTTCGCTTGAGCCAACCTGCAAAATTCTCATACATTACAATAAACTTAGTTCCATAATTAGACAAAGCTGAAATACTTATATATAAATTTAAGTGTTGAGAGGTGCAAGTATGTTTATTTAACCATGAATAATATGAAATGAAATGAAAATGAAATAAATAACCGGATGCTCAAAAAAAAACAAATAAATAATTACTGCTCTGCCCTCATAAGAAAAAGTATTACAAAATAATTTTTTTGACAAAAAAACAAGTAACGTTATATTCAAAAATTAAAATTAATTAAAGAATTGTTTATCTCCTTTCGTTTTATCAAAAACTCTAAGCTTGATTTTAAATTATTATTTTTTTGTATGCCTCAAATCTGGATCAGTTGTCGACTTTAAACAGATGCTTTGGATTTTAAATTATATAATTAACATTTGAATTTTACCAAAATTATTTGCATTTATCTCGAATGTCATCAAAATTCACTTGTGCCTTTTTTCTGAGGGCAGTGCTAACTTAAGTACTCACTTCAGCCGCAGAGCCTTCCGTTTACTAGCACTATTAGGTGACTGTCCTCCAGAATACACACTGATACTAGTGTCAGTTTCAGAACCAACAAATCTCTCCCCATAACGTAAGGATAGCACCTCTATTTTCTCCGAGTACTTTGTTACATTGTAGCTGCAAATGCAGGCAAAATATTGTAAAATGTGAAATTATCTAAGAAAAAGATTTGATAGCAAAATGTGCAATTAATATTTTCTTAGGTTTTCGCGATTACTATACATTGCAATTAAACAACTTTTAACGGTTTAAATCGCGTATATTTGACATGATTTATATCCCGACGTTTCGAACACTTTGCAGTGGACGTGGTCACGGGGTGACTAATTGATTTTATTTGTCACTTGAGTTATTAAGAAATTATTACTACCGTCTGAAAAGATTAAAAAAAAAAAAAAAAAAAAAATCAGACGGTAGTTCAAAAAATTTCAGACGGTAGTAATAATTTCTTAATAACTCAAGTGACAAATAAAATCAATTAGTCACCCCGTGACCACGTCCACTGCAAAGTGTTCGAAACGTCGGGATATAAATCATGTCAAATATACGCGATTTAAACCGTTAAAAGTTGTTTAATTGCAAAATGTGCAATTCTCACTATAGCACCAAACCAAAACAGTAATTATGTTTCAAAGTGAATTTTACATGATTTTGAGATGCAACCTTACATGAAAACTTTTATACTTACTAAACATCGTGATATTTGCACTTCAATAGATCAGGCCATTGAGCTTCTTTAGCTTCAGTCTCAGAACCCATCTTTAAAACTATGCTCTTCTCGTTACAGCTCATATCCAAATTATTGTCAGATTTTGTGCTTTCTTTTGATAATGAGTTCCTTTTTAACTGAGGAATACATTGTTTTAAAAATCCATCTTCAGTAGTTGAAATGTTACTTGTTAAATGTTTATCTTCAGTAGTTTCCTGCAAAGGCTCGGATAATTCTGCCTGTGTAGGAATTTGTACTAATGATACTCGTTTTGTAGGGGTTATGGCATTATTTTCGAAAGTGCTAATCTTTGCATCATCAGTAAAAGCAGGCAGAAAACAGTAATACTTCTTCAGCATTTCAGTTACGTCAGTTTTGATAATGGTAACTGACGGTGGTGGCAACACTCCCAAGAGGACCTCCTGCAAATTAAGTATTTATTGATCAATTGAAAAGAAACTGTCAATAATGACAGTGGAAAAGTGAAAAAGCTGTCTATAACCAACATATCACTACAAAAAGTGTCATGACATCATACTTTAAAAAGTGTCTATTTTGGCCATATGATGTTGGTCTGCTGTAGAGTAGCACCACCCTGTCATTCCCGTGAGTGTTTTAAAAGACGACTAAGAACCGGTACCCATTTGGGCATGATGACATACTGTAATCCCAGTAAAAGTGTGGTAGCTTGTATAGTTCAATGAATTGTTCACATATAGTCGGGCATGATAAAAAAGTCATCCCAGATGCTTTTACCATGCGATTTGTCAAGAATTTCTATCATATCATAAGTTATCAGCATATAGTTTCTTATTGCCCTGTTCACGTTTATACTGTGATAATACTGTCGTCAGCGACACTATCCTTGTGCCAACCGCATCTAGACCTGCCAGTTATGCCAAACATGTCCAGTAGTGCACTATAAAAGGGCTAATTACAGTACTTATTTATTTAAAAAGCAATACTAATTGGTTAAGCCCTTTGCCTTTCCATCATAAATTCATATGAAAGTATAAGTAACAAAGTATTTGTCAAGTATCAAAGTATGTAACAACTCCACAAATAAAGGAATAGGAAAGGTGTATGGTAGAAAATTTAAATTGATTCATTTTTTTGGCAGTAGTGAATGAATGGCGTGTGATTGGTTAAAAGGATAGTGAAGTCAAGTGAAGTACGAAAGTGAAAAGTTGTGATTGGTTGAATGTGACGTTTGTATATTGGATATATTATAATATGAAAGTAGAGGTGAAGGTGAATAATAAGATGGAGGATGTACTTAAGAACGAAGACAAAAATAGTTGTTGTGAAATCATTAGGAAACAAAATAAAAGAAGTATAAAAGTTTACACTGGTTTGGCTTTTATAAAATCCCACATATACAGGCATCCCATTTCGATACAACATGAAGGGAAAGTCCTTTAAATATTGAAGATAGGAAAAAACACTTAATGGAGACTTCCTTTTATTTTTAAAAATAAGTAGAACTGCAAACAAAGATTTTTGAAAAATTTCCTTTCAGAACTGGGAATCAATCGTTAACATTCAATTTAAAAGTGTGTTCAGCAAAATAAATAGACGTTTCCATACTTCTAACAATATCTGCATTATCATTTCATAGATAGCTATAGTGAATTAGTGAAAATTAAATTGTAGATAAATGTAAAAAATTATAAAAAATACATTTGTAAAAAATATGTAGTTTTTTTATTATTACTTTTTGTTTATTTTGAATTTTTCAGAGATACATGTTTTATTGAATTGTATTGTAATTAAAATGTTAACTTTTATGGTCTTCTTTTAATTTAAGAGACTATATTATTTAGAAAGAATTGATCCTTATAATTGATCCTTTCGATCAGGTGTCATAAAAATACAGTCTTTTTTTCACAATTGGCCGGTTCGATTCCCTGTTCAGACAGATTTTTCAAAAATCTTTGAATGGAATTCTACTTATTTTTAAAAACAAAATTAAGTCTCTATTAAATGAAATTTCCTATCTGCAATATTTGAAGTACTTTCTCTTCATGTTGCATCGAAATGGTACACCTGCATATTTGTGAAATTGTTACTTACTTTGATACAAATAATACAAAAAAAGGACATGATACTAACCTCCATTTTCCCAACTCTCTTTTTATCATATGCTTCATAATGTTTCATGAAGCTCCAAAATGGTTCTGGTTCTGGAACATGATCTGCTTCATCCTCATCGGAAAACATATCCGGAGACCGCACACCGCTATCAAAGGAAGCTTCCATGGATGAAATACTTTGTTCAGAGTTCCATTTAGCACTTTCTTCAATACCTTGATTTTCCCTTCTTGGATTACAACCCTCATACTGAGAGTCACCAGTACTTTCAGACATCTTATTTGCCCCACATGTGCTCCTCTCATCTGATAAGTCAATATCTTTATTGTCATTACTCTCCTTATCTAGAATACTATCCTCCGTAGAAAACACTTTTGACTCAGCATTTTCGTCTAATTCAACTAACCCTGAACCAGCTGAGCTAAGAGCCGAAATAGGATCAACTATAGGTTGAAGTTTCTGAACATGTTTTATAGTGCCATTGAAGGAGAGTTCACTGATGGGCAGCTTAAAGACAGTCTCAGACAGTGTAACGTTGCGAAACAAAGGCACACTGTCCACAGCATTGCTGCTATTCTCCATAGTGGAGGTTATAAACACAGGATGTTTGAAACGCTCTGCCCTGGAGTCTTCAGACGAAACGGGTGCGTCGGCGGCGTCTGATTTTTCAGTCAAAAGGCTATGCTCCGCCGTAGCAGATGATTCTAATAAAGACGCCGCCGGCGATGCGTATAGCGATCTTACCTCACAAACTTCAACATCACCATCCACACTCAAAGAACTCTTATCCACTAAGTTCACAGCTCGATTCGAGCTACAATCAGTCTCAATATTTCCACATTTTCCATTTATATCGTTAATCTGAACAGCAGACAAGTCGATGTTGCTGGCACCTGTGCTGGAGCTGTCATACTCACAGTTACTGGATAAAGAGACTGCTTCACTCGATATGTGGTCGTTATTCTCTTCCACAAAATTGTCTACTACGTTAAAACTTCGCATATAACGCTTATATAAAGAAAAACTATCGCTCATCGAGTGACAATTTGAGTCTTCAAAGGATTCCATTCCAGCTACATTGTACTTTGTTTTAAAATATTTGGGATGTTTTCCGTAAATATAAGAAAAACAATAAGATAAATCACGCGTTACACTTCATTATTGACTTCGAAAATACAATAATAAATGTAGCAATGGCCATGCAATAATAAAAGCGCGTTATGTTACTACGTTTAGATTACATTTGGTTATTGTACGTACGTACCTACAATGAAAATTGAATTGGAAGGCATTCACCACGAATGAACCCAATGGAATGAACCAAATCTTGGTATTTGGGTTGTGTTCCAAAACAATCGATTATCGCTCTTTGAGTAAATACACTCATAAATGCATAAGTCCTTATGCATTTATAAAAAGGCCTAAAACATAAAAAAATGTTTAGTCGATCAAAAAGTTTTTAAGCAGTTTTGAAGCTGGCATATTCATCATCATTTTGGTGTGCTATTGTTCCAAATTGGAATTTATGAATTTGAACCACAGAAGACAAGCCGGAACAGTACATTGCTTTAAATAAAATGAGGAACTAGAAAGTTTGAATTGGAACAGTTTTATTAATTTAATAGTGTTCTTTTACAATAAAAGTTTCGTTAAATTATTTTTCCTGAGATTTGAACCTTATAATTAAGAATACTGCGTCTGAAGTAGCCGCGCAAGTTGTGGCAGTTCTTCAATCTGGACTTAGTCAGCGAAATGTGAGTGCATAACTTAATTTAAGCCCTTCTGCTCTTCAAAGAGTGTATCATCGAATTGGCTGCTTCGAGTGGAGATGGAAAGACATTATTATATAGTTTATTTTCACGACCAGCTTACGACATCGTTACTTCACCTCAGTACACATCCAAGAACAGCTTCGCGACTTTCATGGAGTGCCTGTTAGCGTTCGGACTGTTAGGAGGAGACTCGAAGAACGTGATAAAAAAAACGATTAAAACCACGCCAGACAGTAGGCCCAAACTGACACGAGCTCACCGAATGGCACGCCATCAATTTGGTCAATGGTCAATATTTGACTCAATAATCGACTCAGTGGACTTTTTGGCGGGAACTCGAGAAGTTGAGTTTTAGTTTCATAATTGTAAAAAATGTGAATTAGGCGTTTTGTGGTTTAGTAGTGATAGTTTTATAAACTTCAGTGTTTTTCAGTAAGGTGTTTATGATAATTAAATTCTAATTTAAATATGTGGACCAAAGGCTATGACAGTGTCCAAATAAATTATATAAAAAGAATTATATTTAGTGCTAGTAAAATATCTGTTACGAAATTGTAAATTCATGGGTTACTATAAATGTTATATATTATTATTACATATATAGCGAACACCTTTACCCTCGATTCGATACATTCATCGCAGTGCTGCCATCTTAGCGCTTTCGAAATTAGATCTAGCGCTTTTTTAGGGCACTTAGTGCTTAAATTGTCACAACAACTAGCGGCAAATATAGTATTTTTTATGACAAAAAAAAATTATAGGTAATTTAGCGATAAAGGATAAACATGAAGAGAGTAAGCAGCAACACCGAAAATCATTCCGTAACCGTTCCATAATTCTCGGGTATTCCCCGTCCAATGTAAATAATCTTAGCCTGTCCTTTTTGTCTGTCTCGTAGTTTGTATTTTATGCAGGGACGTAACTAGGCTAAATATCACCCGGGGCAATATCTCACTTTGGCGCCCCCCTCCCCCCCCCCCAACACAGCCTTTGTTTTCTGCAAGAAACAACTTTCTATTACAAGTAATATTATTTGAAACATGTACAATAAACAAATTAATTGAATAGGTTTTAAAAAGGTAAGACAATTAATTATAAAGGACAAAAGGTGAATACGTAGGTAGGTACCTAATTGGGAAATTAGAAATATTTTTTATTGTTTAGTTGTATTATTGCTTTATTAGTTGGTCGTCAAATTTGTTTCTTGTCTAATTTGGGGACACGTGTAATTTGTTGGTCGTCTAATTTGGCATTCGACAAACACGTTATTCGTACCTACAGTTAATCAAAAAAGTCAAATTGTGCTCTTTATACACATGCGATATTTTATAGTTATGTTATAGCGACTGCAACGAACGCTCATAATTAATGAAAATAAATACCAAGTGAACAACAAGATTTTTCAAGAATTTAATATCGTGTTTAAGTTTATTTTTTAATTTCCCAAGCACGTGAAGATTTACTCAAAATTATAAGTAATTTAAAAAAGATATTGGTGACTGTACAAACTTTAGACAAGTCTGGATGCAGACGACCAAGGAATTAGACAAGTCCCGAAACTAGATGAGTAACTAATTTTACTGGTTACGAATTTGACGACCACCTAAAAAAGTATTATTATTATTTTATAATTTTTTCCAAAAATCAACAAAAACACAAAAAAATCATTAAAAGGGGCACTAACTTAGCAAAGTTAGTGTTCCTTCCCTTCTCACATTGTTCAATCATTTTGCTAATGAATTTATTGAGTAAAATGAATCAACATGGAATCAATGTGGAAGTAACTTGTAAAAGTCCACATGTTCAGCTAATCTAATTATTGGTGTATCGCCAGTTGTTAATGAGATTAGGTCTTCATACTTTTCTTTCGAGATTTTGGGACATGTCTTATTGAGAGGATTGATTTCAAACTGCAGAGAAGAATCCAGATTTTTCAATGTTAATGACCGGTTTGTTTTCTCAGCGTGACTTGTCCTAAAGAAAAGTGTAGTAGGTTTAGTTTTAAAGACTGCAAATTCGGTCATCTCTGTCCAATTAACTTTTAATCCATTGTCATCTTCTCGCATTGAGAGAAACCGTAAATCAGTGGATAGTATTTTAAAATTTAGAAAATCTGAGTAGCCGAGAGCAATAACATGGTATGGTTTGTTCCTTCGTTCTAGTTTAAATATGGGGATAAGTAAAGACGGCACATAAATATCTCCACATTTCTTTATGCCATAACTAATGGCACTGTGGGCAGAATCCCCTTCACTTTGACCATGACTTGGCACGGAAAAATGTAAGATAATTTCCTCAATATATTTTGTAGAATTATTGTTGATAACGTACATCAGAGTGGATGCCACA
This sequence comes from Sesia apiformis, assembly GCA_914767545.1. Classification (NCBI taxonomy): domain Eukaryota; kingdom Metazoa; phylum Arthropoda; class Insecta; order Lepidoptera; family Sesiidae; genus Sesia; species Sesia apiformis. The sequence goes on from OU611964.1 coordinate 5,682,190, forward strand.
ATTGAATTGCGGTTTTGTCCACTGCAACCATCGGCGAACAAATAAATTCGTTTTAGTCCTCTATCGTCACTCCTCTTTAAAAACATATATAAAGCTGTGGAAATTTCTGATGATCCTCTTTTGCTCTGTCCCTCGTGCCATGTAAAGCAGTAACAATTTCCTGTAGTCATGTAGTCATAAACTGTGAAATTATAAGCTGACAGACGTCTCTTCGTCCGACAAGTACTTAAGACGAGCTTCAATTAAAACTTACGTCAAGCCGCACAAGAAGATTAGCCAATTTTTAAGACCTGTCAAGAGCAATATCCCCCTACAAGATGCAGGTGTTTACAACCTTGATTGTGAATGCGGGTTATCATACATTGGGCAAACAAAGAGGAGCATCGGTATCCGGATAAAAGAACACATAGCTGATATGAAGAACAAACGCTCGACCACGTCTGCAGTTTGTGAACATGTTCTGGACAAACCCAACCATTATATTCGATTCGGTAATCCACAAATCCTCGCTAGAGAGACCCGGTTTATGCCAAGAATGTTACGCGAGGCTATTGAAATCAAGAAACACCCAAATTTCAATAGAGAAGATGGTTGGCAAGTACCACCGGCTTGGGATCCAGTCATTAAATTAATTAAATCCCAAGGCCAATGCAATACTGCAAGACCTTTGGACACCGTGAGCGAATACTGCGTGCATAGGGAATGTTATGATTAAAAAAAAAATACAGTCGGTATGTTCAAATAATTTCTTAATAACTCAAGTGACAAATAAAATCAATTAGTCACCCCATGACCACGTCCACTGCAAAGTGTTCGAAACGTCGGGATATAAATAATGTTAAAGATACGCGATTTAAACCGTTCAAAGTTGTTTAATTGCTATGTGCAATAGACTTCAAAAACCGACCAATATAATATTTTAGTATATCAACTAAACAAAAAAATAAAAAACTCAATTGATCAAGACGTTGCAACCCTTGTATAATGTTTCGTAAACGCGTGCGATCGGAGCGCGGTGAACCTGGCATAAGTATTAACTGGATGAGCGCTCGCGCCATCGGCATAAAGGTACAAAATTGATTTTATTCTAAGTGTACTTAAAAAAATTCTTTAATAAATGATGAAAAAAATGCAGTTAAATGCCGGTGATTTACGTCGAAATTGACTCCAATTATTTTATTTTTTCTCGTGATTTGTGTTAATTTACGAAAATATTAGTACACTATGTGTCAATAGAATTATATACTACGTATAATTGTACTTTTTCGTTGTTGATTTAATGAATTTTAGGGGAAGGAACGGCTCTGAAGGCGCATTTTTGCTAAAACATGATATGGGAGATTGAGTACTACAGGATAAATAAAGAAATGTTTCGAAATGTATTACATTAAATGTCAATACAAAAAAATGAGCTATTTAAAATATTTACTCAGAAATGTAAAGCAACTTTCATTTCACCTATAGAAGAGATGAAAAACTTGTATTATTCGCTTAAAACGTGAAATGGCTCTTAAGACACACAACAACAGTATCACCTACACACATGGATAGCACTACATCGACAATTTTGCTCTAATTGCCGCTGGTGGGTCTGTGCCCCGCTTAACAGGGATCGCACAGGAACTATCTAGTATAACACTAGATGGTTCCTGTGCGTTTAAATAAGTTAAAACACTAGCTAGTAGTGTTTAAATAATGAAATCGTGTGATGAAGCCAGTGCAATATATAATAGATATTGTTTAAACTAAGCATCCATAGATTACTTACTTGCTAATATAAGAAATAAATCACATTTAAATTATCGCCAACTTGCACGATCTCTATAGACTATAGACCAATCAAAATCGAGTACCTTCCCGCGCGCCGGCGCGCACCGTGCTCTAAATCTTTCTTCACATTTCCAGACTTTTCTGGACTCTGGAGATATCCTTATGACGCAATAACTCAAATCTTTGGAGTGCCGGTTTAAATTTTTTTTTAATATTATTTATTTATTTTATCATTTTTATCTTCCACTTGTATTTTTTGGAAAACAACTATTGCTATTTTGGCGCCTGAAAACCCGGCGCCCGGGGCACAAGCCCCGTCACCCATCCTGATCCTTCTAATATCGATACTGATATCGATTAATGATCATTAAATTGACATAAAAGTAATTGAGTGTTAATGTATAAAATAATTTAAAGACTTCGAAAAAGCTACTTTGTTTTTTGATCGTCCATTTAGCGGAATCTAGCGCTTTCTTCAAGCGCTATAAGCGCTCATTGGCCCAAGAACGGTGGCAGCACTGATTCATAGATTTAATTCATTCATTCAAAATCTGTCGTGGTAGAACAGTTTGTTTTTACATTTCATTCATTACCTTTAAATTAAACTTTTCAAAATTAAATAATATAGAAACTCAATCTTTTTCTTTCTGGGACTATTAATCTCATGAAATATTTTGATACCAAAAACAAAATTACAATTAACATATTTGATATCTCTTTCAAAGTATAAACTACGTACAGAAAGGTAAGTGTAAATTATTTCTTTACATTTTGATTTTAAATATTGTTTTTACAGTGGTAAAATAGATAATTTAAATATTATCACACATTAATAAATACTGACTATAGTAAAACAGTAACGGTACTACGCCATTTTTTTAAGATTCACCGAAACTAAAGGAGCAACCCGTTCGTTTTATAGTTAGATTTTCGGGGATTTTCAAATATTGTTCTGAAAGGTTAATGGCTTTATTAATCCGTACTAATTTTTTCCCGCGACTTCACCTGGAGCGTCATATAGCTTGATGGGTTATATCTTCCAACCCTCTACTTTACGTTTTCTTTTTCTAACAAACTGGTTTCCAAGAAAAATTATACTACTTTATATGTTTCGAGGAAGAGGTCCCTCTGGAATTCCCTTCAGATATGTCCTTCCCTTTGACTGTTTAGAATCAGATTCGTTACCAACCACTCTCTTATTTATAAAACCCAATATATACAATTTCAATGGCCTGAACCAATAAAAAAATGTTATAAATAATGGCTTTAAAAAAGCGTAATCAAAATAAGATTTTTATCCTATATATATTAAGTTGCACTATGATTCTTTTCTATTTAGGTAGGTAGGATCAATCAGGGTAATTGTATATGAGGGTAGATTACCCCTATTTGCAATTACCTACCTGACTGACTTATGTATATAGTAAATATGATGTATTTTATTAATACAGTCTGGTCATCAATTCTGACTAATAAAACATGACAAATAGTATGCTCAGAATTCTTTATAATTGTAACTTTTTCTAAATTGCGAGTTAAATTTGTGGTATGCCATTTTTATACAACCATTTCAATACCATTTACTTATTTCTTTTTCTTACTCATTGTGTGGGTTTGTATTGAAATTTGAAAATATGAAAAATTTTAAAATTTTCAATAAAATATACATAGTACTTTTAGTAATTAGTGTGTATATTTATTCACACTTTTTGTACTATAACAGAAAAGTTACTAGAGCTTTTCTTGACTTTTTTGAAGTTTGTAGCGATATCATAACGTTTCTTCTGTGGTAAAATTACTTTGGTTCAATGAAACACCTTTTGATAGTAAATGAAACAATTAACATAGTGTATACTATTTTTGAGATATTATATGAAAAGTCAATTTTTTAATTTTTATTATTTTTGTTCATGCTAATGCATTGAAAATTACTGGACTCATTTTCTTGCGCTTTCCATCTTTGTATATTTATTCCAAACAGTTTAATTAAGTATATTTTTTTACCAAAATAGTTTCGAAAATGTAGCATGTTTGCGGATCCACTTACCACCTGTGGACTGCCTGCTCGTCTGCCACCTTCTGCCTTTAAAAACAACATTGTTTTGAAAGTATGTGTGTTTTGGTAATAAATGAGATATGCCAGATCCCATCCCTATCCCATCCCATCCTAACTACTCTTTTTTCCAACTCTTACAAATCCATTCCTTTTAATCTACAAAAGTAGGCAGCACTTCCAGGAGTGTTGGCACATTTGGTATTCCAGACTGATGTTGGCATGTATTGGGATATCACAGGGCGACAGTATCCATGTACCATCAGGTTAAGGCGGATTAAAGGCTCATGAGGCCAAGGCTATACTTTGTGTGGGGGCCCTTTTAAGGAAGTAAACATTTTTGACACCCCCAAACTTTCAATACCACATATTTGAGGTAAGTGTGTACCACGCGTTCAAACCTGAGCCAGGCAATTGAAGCTGGCTTTTATTTCATAAACCTAAGCTCTCAAAACCATTAACTGGAAGAAAGCGAGTGCCACGGGTCTAAGACCTTAGCCAGGCGCTAAAGCAAACTTCTTTTCTACAAACCCAAGCACCCCAAAACCACATTCTCAGAGGAAAGGACACGTCACGTGTCGCTCCCCATCAGGTCAATCATTATAGAAATTTTCTTGCTCTACTATGAAGTTTCTCGTGTTGGAGCTCTCTAGACCGTGGGTTCCTGGACTTATAGCCCTTTAGTCCGACCCTGCATTAGATGGACTCTCTGCTTGTCTGTCACCTTCTTTCCATAAAAAGTAACATTAAACTCTTTTGCAAACTCAGCTTTACTTCACTCCCACCATTATCCATAACTATATAGCTATTATCCGCAGGTCCCTCGCATAATTTAATTGCCTTAAAAAATCAGTATAAATATGTTACTTAAAAATAATAATTTTAAAATACTAATTGTTTTATGATAACGTTGTATTTTATGATTACTATGTTGTGGTCATTACTATAACCATTATGTGGTGGTACATGTTTGTATAACGTCTATGCAGAGACAGCCATATTTTATAGGACAGGTATTCCCTCTTATTATTATTATTTAAGATTTGGTTGTGATCTTTAAGCTGTGTCCTTCTAGCCAAAACATTGTATTTTAGAAATAAAATTGTGAATTTGTAATTTAGAAATAAATAAATGTCTAATTAGAAATGTCTAAAAAAATACATATTTACTAAATTTGAAATAAAAAATATATCATGCCGCCCTAGAATATTTAAGTAGCGGTTTCAGAATAGCATCACGCCATCTCCCGTCAGTGTCTTAAAACGCGACTAAGGGATAACAAAGCCGCTACGCAATCGCTAAAGCGCTTCACCACTTATAAAAGAGTGGACTCGCCAAACCGCTTAGCCAGCGTTGCGATGTAAGACCACACATCCCTCATGCACAAGACAATGTGCATGAGGAGGCCCATGTCTAGCAGCACAAAAAAAGGCTACTGACCTTATATAAATGATTTATATATTACGGTTATATACCTACTCTAGCCATAAATATTGTTACAAAGAAAACATTGATATTTTTACATTATCATTTTATTGGAAGAATTTATTATATTTAGAAATAAATAGTTAAACATTTTAAAAATAATGTCGGGGTTAAAGTATGAAATTGCCGATTTGTACTGAAAAATTAAAAATCGTTTTTTTCTAAAATGTAACATATTTATTTAATGAAAATATTTACCCTCATTATCTATACATTGTTGCCATCTAATCGGAAGTTCATTTATGCCTTTGCGATAGAACTCTGGGGATGTAGATTCGACAAACTGTGTGAAAGCATTTTGTACTGCCTCTTGGGAAGAAAATTTATTACCACGTAGAAAATTGTCCAAATCACGAAAAAAATGGTAGTCCGTTGGAGCAAGGTCTGGCGAGTACGGAGGATGACGTATGGTTTCTAACTGCAGCTCCTGTAGAGTTACAACGGTTTCTCGTGCAGTGTGAGGTCTTGCGTTATCATGGAGCAATAATGGTGAAGATCGATTCACGAGTCGGGGCTGTTTCACTGCTAGTTTCGCCATCATTGTTGGAAGTTCGGCACAGTGAACATCTGCTGTTATTGCTTGACCAGACCTGAGAAAGCAATAGTGAATAACACCATGAATAGACCACCAAACAGTTACCATTACCTTTTTATTGGTAAGCTTTGCCTTAGGGCACTGTTGCGGCGTTGTTGGGGTCAGCCATTGCATTTTTCGCTTTCGGTTATCGTAAAGAATCCACTTTTCGTCACATGTCACAATTCGATCCAATGTTCCTTCATTTCTGTACCGATCCAACAAGGCAACGCAAGTTTCAACACGCATTTCTTTCTGCAGATCAGTCAAATCATGAGGCACCCATTTTTCATATTTTTTTATCTTATTGATTTGATGCAAATGAGTCAATATTGTAGGTAAGGTAACGTTAAACCATGCCGCTAATTCCTGGGTAGTTTGACTCGAATCGGCTTTCACCATCTCCTTCAATTCAGCGTTATTCACCGAACCATGTGGAAGACCGCCCGGTCTTCCACGTGGTTCGTTCTTCAAGTCGAAGTTTCCATTACGAAAACGTTTAAACCAAAAACGCACGGTTCGTTCATTAGCAGTCTCCTCTCCAAACGCAGCATTGATATTGCGAGCCGTTTCTGCCGCGTTAGTTCCGCGTCGGAACTCGTATTCAAAGATTACTCGGATTTTCGAAGTATCCCGTCTTTCCTTTAACATCTTTCCCATCTAAGCTGAATAAAAAAAACAATTGAAAGTCGAAAATCGAATGTTGCACATTTTTTAAAACAAGGACCTCATAGGTATCATGTGAAAAAAGTTTCACTCGAAAGTCTCACACCATGAAGGTTTTATGTCAATTCAAAGTATCTATTACTATAAAACGGCAATTTCATACTTTAACCCCTATTATTTCAAACGTTGTGGCCAGTTTTCGATTGACACACGCACCTTTTCTTCCATGGGAAAATTGGCAACTGCCACTCTATGTAGGTACTGTTTTAGGTATTTAGAGCATGCCATGCTCTCTAAAACAGATCATAAATCATAAAGATCGGCCCGTTTCAGCTCTAATAAAGTCGGCAATATCCCTTTCTAGCCACGCCTGTGTTGAGCGAGACTTATGACCTGGTGCTGAGTCTTATTGAAAGGACCATTCTTGGTTATGGCACACGGTGTTGTTAAGCGACCTTACGACCTTCTCTAGAATAGTATAGTATCTTGATATACTTCGAGCTGATGTTTTAATACCTTTTTCACAAAAATATGGTTTTGTCACTCCTCGATAGCTAACACCCCACCAAACCATCACTGAAGCCAAATAATAACCACCTTGCACCCTTTTGATCAATTGAGCAGTTTCTCTCGAGTTATGAGTATAAACTCGGATCATTGTTCTTGTTAAAAGTTCCTCAATGGAGAAGATTTTCTCCTCCATAAATAAATTTTCTGTGAGCTCCCTTTGCGTACCGCCAAAGAAGCTGTTTTGATTTGTAACCCTATTTTTCTTTAAATTATCAGTTAAGAAATGACGAGTACGTCTTTTGTAAGCAGCAAGTCCTAAGTCATCTTTTAAAATACGTGACATGATTCTGGGTGCTATATTCATCTTTTGTTTCCGGACGGGATTTCTTCGGATTCCCTCCTTCGCAGGTTTAATCGTCTGTTTAGTACGAACTGTCACAAACAGGACGTTTCAATGTACCTACCAATAGCCCGGTACACAAACATTCGGCTAATACAAAGCGAATGTAGAGTACATATTTCAAATTGTATTTGTCTCCATACCTACTTTGTGTAATGCAATTGCAGCAATACGGTTTTCGTTATCACCGCACTCAACTTTAATATTAATACAATATTTAATAATGATTACCGTCATAATGAGAAATATACATTTATTTTTCACGTGAGAATGACAGATTCCGAAAATTATTTGTTTTTTTTCCTTTATAGTAACGGTATTTATGGCTAAACTAGGTACAAGTTAGAAATATTATGTAAAGGTAATTTATTAATACGTGAAGTGCTCATTAGACATATGAATATTTGTTAGCATCTCTGTGGCCTCACAGTATCTGCCTATGATTGCACTGACCTCTGCCCCCTTGCCTCTGTTTTTATTATCTATAAGGTATAAAGAAGTCAAAACGATGTATTTATGTCCGCCCCTGCACACATTACCACTGTCCAAGTAAAAGTTAGTGATAACGTTGCACTTTATTCACGAGGCACGCATACAGGTTGTGAATCGAACAAGTTAGTGCCCAAGGATTTTGTTTGTATTTGCTATCTTCAACGATCCTGGTAAAGTTTTTTATTTGATTATTATATAATATAAGATATTAATTTTGTATTCAAAATAAATAAAATATAACATTCACGCTACAGGTAATTTTAAATATTATTTAAGTGTTTTATGACTGTACTCTTCAATTCATCCATCACAAAATAATTTTCAAAAAAAATATAATAAGCTTTCTACATTTTCTGTGTTTTCGAGATTAGTGAACTTAAAGACCGATTGAGTTAGGAATGTTAATCGAACTGGAGTCCAAGTTTACTACGAATTTGTTATCTCTTGACCCTAATTTCATGTAAAATTCATTAACCCTCCCAATGAAGATTCAGTAAATTTTACAAAATATTATTTTTCGAAATAATAAACTACACATCATAGCTGTTTTTGCGCTGTAGTTGAGGTGAAAAATATTTCTCTATATAAGAGATACACACATGGCCTATCAAGGAAACGGGCCTGGATGAACTCTTGATGATAGTCCAAAATATTATCTTTATATTTAAAAACTTTTTTTTAATTATTCCGAAATTTTGAATATTATCTTATAGCCTATGACAATGTCAACACCCTAAATAAGTCCAATAAGTGCGAGGTCCAATATCCATTTGCTTAATTTTCTTTTTAGTAACTTTAGCATTTGTAATGTTGTATTTGTATTAAACGATACTTCCTGCTTTCCACGATACTCATAATCCATAATATGAGGAGGTAGTTGATAGGTTTGTCTGACAATCTTCGTCTCCGCACAGTCGAGTTCCTAGTCGAATTCAAAGACGTGGCCACTCCACCCGGTGACTTCGGCTACGCTAACGACCCCAGTTCCCTTCAGAAAAGCAAGCTTTTTGGCAGACATCGGAGAGTGTCTTTAAGGTTGCCGATGATATTTAATTAATGAGCCGCCACATCCTCCCACCTCAGCACATTGGTTGGTGTTTCCTCATCCTCATACGTACTCCGCTTAAGGACTATTTGGCCGACAAATTATTGAAAACCTGTAAAGCATAATATTTGGGAGGAATAAGTAACAAAAGTAAACAAAGTAACAATAGTCCCCCCGTCTGACTTCGCCGTAATCGGAACAGCCCGACCATTCTCTGCAGGATATTCTTACGACGCCAACACGAAGAGAGGAACTAAAGCCGGCTGACACCATAATTATGTAATATCAAGATAGAAAAATATACAATAAAAAATACAACACCACATAATATATTACATAGTATGTATTTGTATGAGTAAAAGATGCTATTAGACAGTTTCGACGCCATTCCCATAATATGATTAATATACGAAAAGTTTCCTGTTTTGCATTTGATTCATTATATTTCCTTTCCAGTATTTTTTTCTCAAACTCCATTCACCATCAGGTTCCGTTCAACGATTCACCATAACAATTTCACTTTCGCTTTTACTGAACTCTAAAAATTCTTCTCCCGATTAACGTTACCACGCTTAATTTTCAGACTTAAAAAGTTGTTCTTCAAGAGTCTACTTAAATATAAATAATACTCTTACATTTGGTTTTTAAGATAAATAAAGCAATGAAATACATTATTTTTAAGATACTGGAGTCTCAATGTATGAAAAACTAGAATCGATAATAGTCTCTTTTCGCATAAAATGTCGGTGGTAGATTTCTTGATAGATGGTAAAGTCAAATTCTTTTACCTTATTTCGACGACTACAAAATATTACGATTGAAATGATAATGAATAGTACTTATGGTTGTAACGGACTCGAATCAACTCAAATAAAATCATAAAAATCTAGTTATATTGGATATTGTGTCGAAGTCACATCAGTCGCGGTCGTTAAATAGATTTAGAATGCTCTTGCTCCCGCTCGGGCTCTCCTTGCTAACTAAGAGAAATGCTTTAAATATTGCTTCTTGTTCTTGGAATGCTGATTAGACTACTTCGCCGGGTATTATGTATATTGTAGACACGTCTCACAGTATCATCGCGTGCTTTCATAGTTAAGTATCAAGTAAACAACAGATAATTAATGTTTTTATATGAAAGTTTAAAAATAATAATCAATTTTAATGATGACCTGCCTGCATTAGCAAGACGTTTTTGTTTGTTTGCCTAATAATTATGTTATTAAGGAATCTCAAAGGATAATGTTTACATAACATTTTTATTACAACGTCGTGTGTGATTATTAGTTATAACATTATTGTGACCTCTCCGTATAACATGTTTACACGTATTAGGCCATGATATGAGTTAGTTAACTAACGTTCATCAATATTCTAATAATAAAAAATATATAGGTAGTAAAAATGTGTTTTATATAAGAAGAGTGTAGTGTTTCTATATTCAACAATATCGATAACTTTAGAACAATTTTTAAATAGGTACTTTATATCCTGTACAAGTATGTCTTCTATAAATACCTATATCTTAGACTTTTGCTATGTACAATGCCCGTCCATTTATAACGTGGTTACCCAAGTTTTGCTAAACAATCAACGACGATTTTTCCCTTTGACAGCTCTATTTCAGTCAATTTCAATCCATATCAATTTTATTTAATTTGTGATTCTGGATTCAGATCTCTCCCAAGGCTTGCTACCACACACGGTTTTCCGCACCTCTGATTCATCCACTACCGGTGAAGTAAACAAGTCCTTGAAAGGAGACCACATACCGGGAAGCAGTGCGGGAGGCACTTTGACCAGGTGAAACGACCATGACTTGAATAAATTACTCTCTAAACAAAAATTAAGAATAATTGTGATTTACCGAAAGAACGAAAATCTAAGCTGGTTATTTTTTGTACGTCGTTTATCTAAGGTAAATTAAAATTATATATATTTTTCATATATACAGGTTTAACCAAATCTTGTTCGGAAACCATGGATTCCTTACATGATTCTGTTCCAATAAACATGAAAATTGTACGACATTTTTAAACGAAATTTTCATGAGTATTTACCAAATTTTTCATACAAATGTACTAAATACAAAGCCCCAAAAGATATTTTTACAACATTAAAACCTAACATTAGATATCATCGATTAGTTATAATATTTTTGTCACCTCTCCTTAAAACATGTTTACACGTATTAGGCAATGATATGAGTTAGTTAACTATCGTTTATCAATATTCTAATTAATATCTTTTGTAATTGGTACAGAATAATTATCAGGCGCATTTGAACATTGCTCCCGGTACGGAATTGAGCTTGATATTGTTATGTAACTATTTACATAAACATTTTGTTTTGGTATACTTTAGCTAGGCAAAACATAAAAAAATAAATTATTTTCCAAGGTGCTAAACATGCACTTTTGTACTTTCTGAAAAGACTATCATATAAAAGTATCGGCATCGATTTCTTTTGTATAAATGAATTAATTGGATAATACATACGAGTATATTAATTATCATTGTATAATTTATATTTTTAGGATTGAAATTTAATGTTGATAAGTACCTATATTATCTAATCCAGCTATACTCTAAGTGTGTTCCGCGGAACCCTAGGGTTCCGTGATACCTCTGTCGGGGTTCCGCAAGAATTTAGAAATAAAAAAATCAAAACACCTCTCTCTGGTCGCTCCGCGGCTGTGCGGACTCCGCGGCCGCGCGGAGACAAAACGCTATGAATGTTATTTATTTATTTATTTGTATTTGTATAAGCTTGTGTTACATTAGCTGGTACAATATCTCATAAGTTTGGTCTCAACAATTTTATACTTGTACAACGCGTTCGCTCTAAGTTTGCCGGTCTGTGGAATGCGCGTACCCTCCCCCACGTGACAACAAAACTTATAATGTGTCATAGTTTTACCCAAATATCTAACGTACACAATTTTTATTGTTACAATTAAATAAAAAATTTCGAACGTCATACACTCATACCTATCGCCAGCGGCAAACTTAAAACGAGCGGGTAGTATACTTGTAAGCGCTCAGTGTCTTTGATAAAAGCCGCCTCTGAATTAGACGCTATAGTTGTCAACTAGCGACTTTCGTCTCTAACTTCAAAGGATAAAGTCGATATTGTTTACAACGCTATTTTTAAATTTCTGTTTTTATTTTTGCTTTTTGTTTATCAAAGGTGCCGACTCGAGTATTTTCGAGAATATTTGAGATCGAGTCTAGGACTAAGTATAAAAGCGGCGATCGCGCGTTGGCGTCGTCAGTTGATGATTAGCGTTCGGAGCGATAAGTTACTACCTACTTACAAGCTCGCTAGCGAGAAACTAGTGTTCATTGTTTTACTGCCTGCTGTATTCTGTTGTCTCAGTTTTATACATTTCTTCCCTGTAGGTTCTAAATTTAGTCTCTTATACGCAGTAACGATTGTGCATTATTTAAACCCCACTATCCTGACTTGTAACATTATAAATAAAGAAGAATGGAACGTTGGCTTAAAGGTGTTAAACGTGTTCCAACAACATCTTCTAATGACGCTGAATGTTCAAAAGCAATGCGCGCGGAGAATTTAGCAATCACCGATCCAGAAGATGATGCCACGAGTGCCACGACGTCAAGCTCGACGGTTTCAAAGACGAAAAAAAGGAAGTATGATGAATCTTATATCAGTTTCGGATTTGTTGATTCCAACGGCTCACCTCTCTGCATGCTCTGTAGTAAACTGCTTCCTAATAGTTCCATGGCACCTGCCAAATTGCGTCGACATTTAGAAACCGTACACCCCGAGACTAAAGACAAGAATAAAGAATTTTTTGTTCGCAAAAAAGATCAGTTATTAGAAAGTCAAAAAAATATGATGCATGTAACACAAACTACCAACGAAAAGGCCACGGAGGCATCATACTTAGTTAGCTATCGCATTGCACAAGCAGGTGAAGCGCACACTATCGCTGAGAAATTAATAAAACCATGTGTATTAGACATAACAAAATGTATGCTTGATGAAAAATCTGCAAAGCATCTTTCTACTGTTCCGCTATCAAACGATACTGTTTCACGACGAATCCATGATCTGGCAAGCTACGTCAAACAAGAACTAGTTACACGTCTACAAAATACACGATTCGCTTTGCAAATGGACGAGTCGACTGATGTCGCTGGTTTGGCTATCCTGCTGGTTATTGTGAGATATCCATATAAAAGTTCTTTTGAAGAAGACATGCTTATGTGTTCATCGCTGCTTACAAACACTACCGGGGAAGAAATTTTTAATAAAATAAATATATTTTTTGAAGAACATAATCTCAGTTGGAACAATTGCATTGACATTTGTACAGATGGGGCCAAGGCGATGACAGGTAAAACAGCAGGAGCAGTGTCACGAATGAAAAATAAAGCGCCTAATTGTAGTTCCAGTCATTGTATTCTGCATAGACAAGCACTTGCGATGAAGCAAATGCCGTCTAATCTAAAATTAGTTATGGATGAAGCGGTAAAAATAATTAATTTTATCAAATCACGACCACTACAATCCCGATTGTTCTCATTATTGTGTGAAGATTATGGCAGCAAACATAAAACACTGCTGCTCCATACAGAAGTGCGATGGCTGTCTCGGGGAAAAACTTTAACAAGGCTATTTGAACTTAGAGCCGAGTTACAAATGTTTCTTTCAGCAGATACTTCTTTTAATTTGAAGGACCGTTTGTATGATAAAACTTGGTTGTTCCGATTGTCTTTTATGGCGGATATCTTTCAAAAACTTAACGAATTAAATTTATCGTTGCAAGGTAAACAGACAACAGTGTTTCAGGCCTATAATAAAATAACTGCTTTTAAAAGAAAATTAGATTTTTGGATCATTTGCATTGGTAAGAAAGAAATAGAAAGTTTTACGTTACTCAGTGAGTTTGTTAGCGAAAACGACTCAGAAATGTTTGAAGATAATGTGTTTGAAGAATTGGTCCAATATCTCAGTTCGATGCGCGCATCTTTTGAAAAGTATTTTCCCGAAGAACACAATACAAAAATTAAAGTGAACTCCTGGATTCATAATCCTTTTTTACCCAACTTGGAAAAGCCTGAAAACATGTCAAATGAGATATATGAATCTCTTTTAGAAATGTCATCAGACACAAGTATGGAGTCATTGTTCAAAACGACGCCTCTTAATGATTTTTGGTGCAGAATCCAAGATGAATATGCAATGCTTGGCCAAATGGCTCTGGATATTCTTCTCCCGTTCCCAACTACATATTTGTGCGAAACAGGATTCTCTACCTACGCAGCCACGAAAACAAAATATCGCAATAGACTGGACGCCGAAGCTGATATGAGACTCCAACTTTCTTCCATCAAACCTGATATCAAGCAATTGATGAAAAATAAAAAACAGTTTCATACCTCCCACTAGTTAGATTTTTTCTTTTTTAATGTTTTCTATTATTGTCCTTACCAAGTGGTGAAGTAAATAATAATTAGTAACTGATACATTGTACTTTTATTATGCTGATTAATATAGAATACACTTATAAAAATAATTGTTTTATTGTAGGGTTCCATCAAGTATTTTGCTTCCCAAAAGGGTTCCGTCATTTAAAAAGTTTGAGAACCACTGATCTAATCCCCCAAATATTGCCACTTAATTCAAAAATTATGATCACTTAATTATTATAACTTAACTAGCTGTACCCGGCCACGCGTTGCTGTGGCTGCCCAACAGATGGCGCTTACCCTGTTTTACCTGTTTTTGGGTAAAAAGCATATTTTTACCCTGTAATGGGTATATAAAAACACGCGCGTATTCGAATGCAACGTTGTGTCAAAATTTCAAAGCAATCGGTGAAGAACTTTCGGAGATTTAATATTTTGAACAAACGAACGTTTACATTTTTATTTATATAGATTGTTAATTAAATTTATCAGTAAGTACATTAATGATTCGAGTGTTAATTGAAGGTAATAAACTATAAAAGAATCGTAGATATCAAAAATATTTTCGCACACTGCGTTATAAATACATACTCGTATATGATTATTTATCTTAAACCTAATTACAACTTTTAAATAATTTTCTTACTACAAACTAGTTTTAATAATCTTATCTTTTCCCGTGGCTGTCGCAAGGGCCAACTAAGGAATAACAAAGCGGCCTCCACAAGCCCTGAGGAATTAAACCAGTAAAAAAGTGGACTCCTCAATCCGCTTTGCGAAAGACAGTGTGCACGATGAAGTCCGTGTCCACTGATACACTTATATTCTGCCGTCCGCTAACAAAAAGGCTGCTAAATGATAACTTTGAGTTTTAGATGGCGAACAGGCGGATGGCCCAACTGAGTTTTGCCAATATCTTAAACTTTAAGTATTGAAATATTGGCAAAAAAAACGTGGGAATCGATGTCTCTAGGAAATGTGAACAGGAAAAAGTTTTTAACACTGATTAGAGACATAACTCCAAAACAGGCCGATACATCATTTTCAGCTTTATGACACTAGAAAATCCAAAATTTGCATTTTTTAGCCGCCTTTTAGTTAGCGTACGGCAGATATATTACATTAAACTCGCTAAGTATAAGAACTATGACAATTTCTAAATGAACGCATAGTTTTTTGTTTGTTAAATACATAGTGTGTGGGCTTTAGAATTTTTGGGGCTTGTGACTCACAGCATACTCATAAAATGAATTAGCAATATAACCTTTATTTAGTCATACGTTGTGATATAATATACAATATTATCTTTCCGTGATTAGAGAAATGACCTCATCCATTCTTAAATAGAGTGCAATTAAGTGTTTCATTATAATTAGGATTGATAATAATGAGTTTGTTTTCTTATCAAAAGCATGTTACTACAATATAATAAATAAAAAAAAAAACAACAAAACTGGAATAGACAGTTTGTTTCAACTGCTGGTTATTCCTTTTAAGATTATGTAACAACTTCAATGTAAGTTAGTCTGGCAATTAATGAAATTTCCAATACGGTGAATTAAAAAAATAGATTATTAGGTACTGAAATCAGTTTGAAAAATAATTTTGATACATGAAGACTATTTTTTTAGGTCCCAAAGAAACTTTGGTTCGATTTCACTTCTTTGATTTCCTCAACACTAGAGAATCGAAGAGATTGTCGTACGGTTGACAACACATCAACAGGGATAACAACGATCAGATGATGATAACAGTTGTTTATAACTGATGTATAACTATAACTGCATTCGAGTAACTCCTTTTATAAGTGAGCCACTAGCGTGTTACTGACTGTACATAAGTAGTGCGTCATTTATCTATAGACTTGTTGTACGTGGCGAGTTGTACGAGAAATCGCACTTTGTCTCCAGCATAAATTATACAGTGTTCTGCTATTTTTTGCAATCCGAACTTTATTACTAAATACTCTCATGTAATGCAAACGGTCCACCTGTTCTGTCACTCGTAACACGCTTGCGTACCTACCTCTAAGGATTGTGAATGTTCTGCTAAATTTTGTATTAGTAACGAGAACGCTAAATAGAATATAGCCGGTACTGATTGAACGCTCGTTACATTGCATTAAATTAAACTCGGCTAATATTTTTCACTTGTTTGTTCCAGCGATGGAATTGGTGACGTTCGCGAAGGATGTACTACAAACTGTCGCGGAGCATGCAGCCAGCTACCAGATCGGGCAGACGGCGTTGAAGCACCTTGACAAAACGCTATGGGTCGTCGAGAAGTGCGCCAGATGGGCTGTACCACCTCCTTGTAAGTAAAGTATGGTTTAGGAGTATTGTAAAGTATTAGAAGAAGTTTGTGATCCTTTTAAAAAGGAAGTGGTAAAATTTCGCGAAAATCCAGATCCAGATCCGATCTAGAACACTGTAATCAATTATTTTATTTTTTATTTAATCATGGTTTATCGCGCATAATTATTTTACATAAGTCGGACTTAATGCATTATGGCATTCTCTAAGATACCAGTTAACCTTTGGGCAAACAGAGAAACACAAAAGGAGCGCATTTGTTTTATAGTAAGAAAGCGGCAGACGGCGCATACGGTCTACTTGGTGGTAAGTGGATACTGTCGCCTGTGGATATCCGCGGTACATACCAACTTCATTACAGAATGACAAACGTTGACACGCCTCTGGATGCGCTGCCTACCTTTACATTATGTAGGAATCGATTTGGAGAAGGAATTGGGGAAAATAGGTAGGGATAGGCTGGAATGGGAAGGGGCTCTGTCTGGCATATCTCACTCGCGCTACCGAAACACGTACGTACAGTTGGGAACTACATTTGTGGCGGGTGCAAAGAATGCGACTAGCGCGGCTCGCTCGTCCAGGTTAACGTATCGATAATCGATAGTAAATCAAAACAAAATAAATTAAAAATATTTTTGTTTTTATCAATATCTAAAATTATAATGAATGGCCAAAAATCAATTTATTGTTTCTAAAAATATTCTCCGTGAGCGACAATACACTTTTTCATACGAATAAACCAATTTTTATAACATTTATTCCACTTCTTCGTGGTGACCTCAGAAACATGTTTTTTCCATACTCTTTGACAGCCTATTCTGACGATGAAAATTGTTGACCCCGTAATTGATTCTTAATTTTTGGCAACAAGAAGAAGTCACAAGGTGTCAAGTCGGGACTGTATGGACGATGACTCATGAGTTCCACGTTTTTCGCCTTCAAAAAGTCGTTTGTCTGTTTGGCCATATCAGAGCTGGCATTGTGATGGTGCAAGATTATGCGGCGTTTACGATTGTTTTTACGGAGTTCGTCAACAACTTCCGGTAAGCAAATGATCGTATATTAATCAGCATTCACAGTACGACGATTCTCCAAAACAACAGCAGCCACGTGTAAAGTTTTTCTTAAAAAAGAAGCGACCATCTGCTTCGCAGCACTTTGTACACGCGCCACTTCTGCGGGGTTCGGCTCAATCTTGAGAGACTCAAATGGTCGATTGCTACTTTGTTTCGAGGTCGTAGCTGTAAATCCATGTTTCGTCACCTATTACTATGTTCCACACCAAATTGCCGCCCCTTCAATGAATCTGCTAAGCATGGCATTGCACTAAGTGACGCGTTCCGTTTTTTGAACCTCAGTCAAATCGTGTGGGATCCACCGCGAGCACAGCTTTCGCACAGCCAAATGTTTGTGTAAGATTGATTGTATCTGACTCGTGCCTATGCCTAAGGACGCCCGAATCTCATGGTAGGTCACATGCCTGTCTGTTTTGATCATATGGCATACAACATCGATGTTTTTGTAATCGACAACGGTGGACGGGCAACTTTCACAAAATTCGTCACTGAGATTGACACGACCGCGCTTGAATTCTGCAAACCAGCTATAAATTGTCGTCTTACTTGGTGCTTCATCGCCAAAAACAGTTTGAAGCCGAACGAGGCTCTGCTGAGCTGTCAAATTACACTTAAAATCGTAGAAAATCATACAGCGAAAATCTTCACGACTTAATACATCGTAATGCAGACACGCAATTTTTAAAATGACGCCACAATGAAAAAACAGATGACTTTTAGATGAAACAAACTTTATTCTCCAGCCAAAGAGTTCCATTTTCAAATATTGTAATTACTTTTTAAATATTGTTTATGTAAGTGGCCAGTTCCGGACATTACATTACATAGTGTACATACACACTAATATAATATTATTAATCGGGGTCTGAATCAGAACTGCAATCGCTATCACTGCCCCCCAATTGCATGATAATGTCTATTGTGTTTTCCATAAATCCCGTCATTCTTCCAATATTGCTCTTCAACAGACATAACAGGTCTCAAATAACTTTCCTAGTCATTTACAAATGACTGCATGCTGACTGCATGACTGAATTGCATCTAAAGTCAAATCTAGTAAATTTTTAAACGATATATTTGCATGCACGTTATGTTCTCGGACAATCCTCTTGATTTTACTCCATGCTAATTCAATGTATCGACATGAAGGGTAGTGGGAGAACTGTGCGGCTGGTACTAGCGCGCGGGCGCCACCAGTGTTGTGGGGGGGGGGGGGCACCTCGCGCGTACCTCATTCCCCGACCGCCACGAATTGTTATCCCCATTTGTAGGTACATTAAAACAATACCCTCAAAAATAGATTCGTGCGTAAGGCCATGGCTGCCCCATGGTACTGTCGAAATGTCGACCTCCATTGGACTTAGAACTTCCCTCCATCGTCAAATACGTGAAAGACTCCACCCGACACTACTATGAAAGAGTCCCTCACCATCTCAACCCCCTAATAGTTGTCAAACTAACCTATGTCCCCGATAGAAGTGCCCCTCCCCGTTACCGTCATCGTCGTCCTCGGCACGCCATGGACGACCCCGACTACCCAATTACCGCTGCCAATGCGGCTCTTACATTACACTCATAGACTACACATATACACCGTGCCCGCCACCTGAGACGAGGACACCGTGAACACACTGGCCTTCTGCTAACAGTTCTATCAGGTGTCGGCACGTGCCAGGGTGCTTCTCACCGATTCGCGATCCCGCGGTACCCACCCAAAGCAACGGTCTAAGCCGAGGTCCGTTCCTTCCGCTGAATTACCGACAGGGGGAGCCCTTAGGCTCGCTGCTGCACACACTTTTTGCTCCTGGCTGAGCGCCTTCGGCGTTCACATGTCCGGTGACTCCTAAAAGGCCATTAGAGCCACAAGAATTTTGCCATTCCGAAAAAAAAAACATTAAAACAATAATAAACACTCATCCACCTGATGGTAAGTGGTTGTCCATAGACATCGCGATACGTCATGCCAACATCAGTCCAGAATGACAAAAGTTGACACGGTCCCGGATGCACTGCGTACCTTTACAGATTAAGGTATGAATTAGGAGAAAGCGTTGGGAAAATGGGGAGGGATAGGATAGGATGGGATATCTTACTCACTACCGAAACACGTACGTACATTGGGGAAATACGATAAAGTAATAAATGCAGTACAGGTAGTCTTCTGTGAGAGAGGGCCAACGTGGCCAGTCGCGTGCGCCCAGCTGCTGTGAGAATGCAGCGTGCACTCTCCCCCTACAAGCTACAATTTTGGAGCAATATTCTTTGAAATCCTAGAGAAAAACCACTCCGAAAATTATAGAACAATTCAGAAACGAGTAATTAAAGGTTAAAATAATCTTTTAAAACATCCTTTTTAATAAATATAAATTTCTAAGTAAGGATTTGTGCCCCTCATGTAACTTCAGTTGGGCACTGCTCTAATAAAGAGCTAAAAACATATAGTTTCGCTATATGAACATTAAAATTAACCTTTAGAAGATTAGGACTGCCACTAGGATATTGTTTCTTTTTTTATAGAAAGAAGGCTGTAGCCAAACAGGCAGTCCACCTAGTGCGAAGTGGATACTGTCGCCCTGCGACATCTGCGACAAATGTCAACATCAGTCCAGAATGACAATCTTTGGCACGCCCCCGAATGCGCTGCCAAACTTAAGAGATTTAGAAATTGATTAGGAGAAATATTGGGAAAATGAGGAGCGATGGGAATAGCATGAGATGGAAATGAACTTTGACATAGGTATCTCTCATACGCTAGTGTTCTGTGAGGTCGAGAGAAGGAGTGCGCTCAGCTGCTGTGGCATTGCAGCGTCCATCCCCTTCCTTAATATATTCAGGTCCAATCACAATTACTACTATATTTTCTTCTAGTGGAGCAAGATGAGCGTCCCCCTCAAGAGCTGATACGTCCTTTGCCGTGGTTGTTATTTCTGCCACTTCTCGTGGTGCTACGCATTACGCGGGAGTCGATATCACTCGTGAATTTAGCTCTAGGAAAACCTCCGCTGAGATCCGCCGATGTGGTGAGCTATAATATTCTATGTTATTATCCCTTTTTAATCCCATTTGGAATTCGAAATAAATTAGTAACTAAGCGTGGCACAAATATAAAGGAATAGATAACGCCAGCTGTTCGTCACTGCGTGCTCGAAGTTGACGCTACGCTTCTCCTTCTCGCGCGGCTCGTTGTTACAAAACACAAAAATTCAATTCAATTCAAATTATTTATTTGTATTAAACATACATGATACAATTTATAATGAGCCTGACTCCCAAACTAGAAAAAATCTGTATCTTGGGAGCCAGTAATTTCCCAAAATAAATGTCCTATTTTAATAAAAGTTAAATTTTTACTTTTTGTAATAATAAAGTATATTTATTTAAGACATTTAAATATTTTCTATACGATAATTATCATTTATAATGTAGTTTACAAAAAAACAACAAGTTTACAAGAAGGTATTCATAAGGACACATAGACATATTATGTAAATCTTTCTACCTACGAAGTATCAACTTGTATATGAAAAAGTTTGTCATCGTGAGAACGGTTGGTTGAACAATGCTTTAAATTCATTAAAGAACATGGTTACAGGTTATTCTACAATATCTTATAGATAGGTAGATAAAACTCCTTATTGCACACCAAAACAAAACATTGTATACACCAAATGTACAAAAGGCGGTCTTAACGCTAAAAGTGATCTCTGCCGGATAACCTTTGGGTAGAGGGAAATAAATATTTTGATCACAAGTAAAAGACATCTTAGATGGTGTACAGTATACATAATTACATAATATATATAATATAATCTTCTATTTATCAACTATTTATTTATTAAATTTTATTTATATTTCATATTTATTGATTTAATTTATTACCTTCACATTACGCAGGTAATGTACATTCAAGGCAAACGCCGCTACATCCGTACGCTAAAATACCAAGGCAATCGCGTAATACGCGCTCGAACCTGCAATGCGCCTACAAGCGAACCCTGGTACAACGGGTTATACTCGTTGATGCAATTCACCATGTGTTTCCGAAGGCAATCACACAACTATGGCAACAACAATACGACACATGTTAGCAACAATGAGGAGATACTGGTAAGTAATACAGTATAGAATATGTAGTTACGGATCGCGCATCATAATAAATAGCATTATTGCTTTTTTGTCGTCTATTTAAAACCGCAAGGCGTTTATAACGGGATGTATTATTGTACTCTCTCTGTAGATCACCCAATTGAAGTTCAGATATCATAAGCAATGCAAAATACTCAATTCAATTTCAGATATAAGTTATGCAAGCCACCCGATTCAGTTTCAGATATAAGCTATGCAAGCCACCCAATTCAGTTTCAGATATATGCTATGCAAGCCACCTGATTCAGTTTCAGATATAAGCTATGCAAGCCACCCAATTCAGTTACAGATTCCATAAGCAATGTAAGCCTCCAAATTCAAATACAGATATCACAAGCGATGCATGTCACGCAATTCAGTGTCAGGTATAAGCTTTACAAGCCACTCAGTTCAATTTCCGATATAAGAGACATGAGCATCCAATTTAGTTTCAAATATCATAAGCGATGCAAGCTTCCCAATTCAGTTACAGATATCACAAGCGATGCACGTCACGCAATTCAGTGTCAAGTATAAGCTTTACAAGCCACCCAGTTCAGTTTCCGATATAAGCGACATGATCATCCAATTTAGTTTCAAATATCATAAGCGATGCCAGCTTCCCAATTCAGTTACAGATATCACAAGCGATGCACGTCACGCAATTCAGTGTCAAGTATAAGCTTTACAAGCCACCCAGTTCAGTTTCCGATATAAGCGACATGATCATCCAATTTAGTTTCAAATATCATAAGCGATGCAAGCTTCCCAATTCAGTTACAGATATCACAAGCGATGCATGTCACGCAATTCAGTGTCAAGTATAAGCTTTACAAGCCACCCAGTTCAGTTTCCGATATAAGCGACATGATCATCCAATTTAGTTTCAAATATCATAAGCGATGCAAGCTTCCCATTTCAGTTACAGATATCACAAGCGATGCATGTCACGCAATTCAGTGTCAAGTATAAGCTTTACAAGCCACCCAGTTCAGTTTCCGATATAAGCGACATGATCATCCAATTTAGTTTCAAATATCATAAGCGATGCAAGCTTCCCATTTCAGTTACAGATATCACAAGCGATGCACGTCACGCAATTCAGTGTCAAGTATAAGCTTTACAAGCCACCCAGTTCAGTTTCCGATATAAGCGACATGATCATCCAATTTAGTTTCAAATATCATAAGCGATGCAAGCTTCCCAATTCAGTTACAGATATCACAAGCGATGCACGTCACGCAATTCAGTGTCAAGTATAAGCTTTACAAGCCACCCAGTTCAGTTTCCGATATAAGCGACATGATCATCCAATTTAGTTTCAAATATCATAAGCGATGCAAGCTTCCCATTTCAGTTACAGATATCACAAGCGATGCATGTCACGCAATTCAGTGTCAGGTATAAGCTTTACAAGCCACCCAGTTCAGTTTCCGATATAAGCGACATGACCATCCAATTTAGTTTCAAATATCATAAGCGATGCAAGCTTCCCAATTCAGTTACAGATATCACAAGCGATGCACGTCACGCAATTCAGTGTCAAGTATAAGCTTTACAAGCCACCCAGTTCAGTTTCCGATATAAGCGACATGATCATCCAATTTAGTTTCAAATATCATAAGCGATGCCAGCTTCCCAATTCAGTTACAGATATCACAAGCGATGCACGTCACGCAATTCAGTGTCAAGTATAAGCTTTACAAGCCACCCAGTTCAGTTTCCGATATAAGCGACATGATCATCCAATTTAGTTTCAAATATCATAAGCGATGCAAGCTTCCCATTTCAGTTACAGATATCACAAGCGATGCATGTCACGCAATTCAGTGTCAGGTATAAGCTTTACAAGCCACCCAGTTCAGTTTCCGATATAAGCGACATGACCATCCAATTTAGTTTCAAATATCATAAGCGATGCAAGCTTCCCAATTCAGTTACAGATATCACAAGCGATGCACGTCACGCAATTCAGTGTCAAGTATAAGCTTTACAAGCCACCCAGTTCAGTTTCCGATATAAGCGACATGATCATCCAATTTAGTTTCAAATATCATAAGCGATGCCAGCTTCCCAATTCAGTTACAGATATCACAAGCGATGCACGTCACGCAATTCAGTGTCAAGTATAAGCTTTACAAGCCACCCAGTTCAGTTTCCGATATAAGCGACATGATCATCCAATTTAGTTTCAAATATCATAAGCGATGCAAGCTTCCCATTTCAGTTACAGATATCACAAGCGATGCATGTCACGCAATTCAGTGTCAGGTATAAGCTTTACAAGCCACCCAGTTCAGTTTCCGATATAAGCGACATGACCATCCAATTTAGTTTCAAATATCATAAGCGATGCAAGCTTCCCAATTCAGTTACAGATATCATATATGATGCAAGCCACGCAATTCATACAATTCAGGTACAGCGATGCAAGCCACCCAATTGAGTTTCAAATACATTATGCATTGCAAGCCTCCCAAGTAAATTACAGATTTCATAAGCAATGCAAGCCAGATATAAGGTATTCAGTTTCAGGTATAAGCGATACAAGCCGCCTAATTTTATTTCAAATATCAAAACGAGTTATGCAAGCCAACCAATTTGCTTTTGAAGATCATAAGCGATGCAAACCCTGGCCACTAGTCTTTTTGAAAAGTTTGTTAATATTAAACTAAAATCAATCTTTCCTTTTTCTAAAAAATACAAGTTTTTATTATAGAGCAAGTGACAAAGATTCTTAAGCAAATAATTAAATTCAATCAACAAGTTAGATATAAAAGAATATAATATGTTCGCTTAACGAATCTCATTAGGAAAAAATATATTTAGTGTTGTTTAAAAAGTTTGATTATTTTTCGCGTCAAGAGGACAAAAGTTTCACATTTATGTCTCACGTGTGACACACGACTATTGACACAAGATTGAATATTATAATGTAATCAGTATAATTAGATCATAATTTATCGTATCAGTCTATAACAACCTCATTGCAGCCTTTCCATTGTAATCACATGAAGTTTCTGACCAAAATGCATCATTATAGAAATAATGCATATTAGACAATTTAAAATTCATCCTTTTTAAAATTTTCCTCCACGATGGCTTCCTTTTTCACGATGGTTTCTTTTACCACAGAACTTATAATTATTGAAAAATTTAGTGGTGTAATCATACTCGTACCTTCTCCGAAGCCTTACGCCATGAATTCCATTCAGGATTGTGAGTTCATTAACAAAAACATTTTTCACGAATCTTTTTAGTCAAAAAATAATATATTTTAAGTGGGGACCAGGAAAATATCTAGAAAAATTGTTTCGTAAAAGTTCAGTATTTTTTTTTCTTAAATATGTAATAAAAAGTCGTAATTTTCGAACAAAAAAAAACTTTATTCAATGAGAAAGTTGGAAAGGATTCTGGGAGTCCGTACATGAAATATTTTTTGACAAAAATCCTTGCTCTATGAACGATACAGAACTCAAAACGGCCATTTTAGATTTTGTATGTGCCCGTCTGAACGCGCATCAAGCAAAAGCTACTATACAGAATTAAATGAAACTTGGCATAATTTTAGCTTATGACCTGGATTAACATTGGGGTACGTTTTATCTCGATCTGTTAAAGAGTTCCCACGGGAATCACTGAAGTTCACGCGAATAAAGTAGCTGGCACCGCTAGTTATTATTAAATTATTAATGATTTATTTCAGGTAGTGAAGCGAGTCCCGCGCGGGCGTCAAGAGTCAAGCCCGACACCTTGCAGCAGCAGCGACACGCCCATGGAGAGACTGATTGAGAGGATGATGATTGATCTTGACGCTGAATCTGATGAGGAATCCACTTACACGGTTAGTTTTACTGTCTTCATTATATCTGTATTATCTCTATATAGTGTGTCCGAACTTTACCCGTTGCTGGAAACCATGATTTGCATTTATAATTCATTTATGACATACACACCAGGGTTTTTTTTATATGGCAAATGCGTAATAAGCACATTGTGCTAGTGTCGAATTTTCTTCGTAATTAAGAATTTTAAAGTCAAATCACATCTTATTAAATGTTCAGTCCAGTCTAAGTCAATTAAGAGTAGCACAGTAAAGGTAGATTTACTTAATTTAGTAAAGCTATAGTAGGTTTAATGATAGGTTTACTGAGGACAGAAGAATTGGACTCCATGGAACACGAAAAACGCTCCATCCACTGAAATCTATTGCAAAGATCCATTCATGTTTTTTTTTATGCACTTTTATATCCACTTTAATCCTTTAATGCATTGATTGAGACTGACTATACGAAATGGATTTTTAAGAACTCCAAAGTGTCCAAAAAGCCATTATAACAAAGTAGCTGATATATTAACTTCATTAAACTTATATTACACCTGTTTATCAGAACATCCAAAAACAATCTTAACAAGGAGTTGGCAGAAAGAAACCCAATTTAGTTTATTTGTTAAATATATTGAAAAAAGAAGCGGACTTATAATGTCACACACCAATAAATAATAAAAGCTCTAACAAAGTAACTAAATATCAAATTAAATACCGACGCCTTCATTCAGGTTACTCAAATGAAACTAAAAACGAAGACATATCTGTTGAATACTTTTGAGAAGAAATAAAACTATTTTTTTCTAGACTTAATTTATTTTGAACTTACAGTAAGTGTATCACTATCTTAATAATAGAATTTTGGACACTTTCGAGTCCTTAGAAATCCATTTCGTAACGTCGGTCTCAATGCATAAAAATCCATCAATGGATTTTAGTGGAAGAAGGGTCCTATGCTTTTATTTGATTAATACAATCAAATATTATTACAAATATTATACACAAAAAAACCTTAATAAACTATCACTATTAAACCACAGAACCCACAATTATTATAACAATCAAATAACTCGACTTCACTTCTTGAGTTCCCACCAAAGTCTATCGGCATTCGACAGGGTTATATCTTAACTTAGTAAAAATACAGTGCGCGGCACCGATGTATGGGTCTGGCCAAAAAGAGTGGGGATTACTGCGCAGCCGTACAGTCGCGTACTGCAGTTTTAAATAAAATTATACTGTATTTATATTTCATTTCGTCATTTATGGTTTATAATTAATATTTCTTGGCATAATATTGTTTTACTACGAGAACAAAAATGAAACTTAGGAACAAACGAGAAATACTGTTTTCTTGCTTTTCTATCAAGTAAACTAATAGCAACCCCTAGTGTGTTGACGATTGTTTCCGACAGATTTACCTAAATAAACATTTAATAATAAAAGGTAGTTTATACTGTTCAGTAATTTATTAATGAAAAAGTAATTTTATAAAATTTAGCAAACATTCAATCAATCATTTGGCAACGGCGATACCCCTTCCATGTATACATCAGTGGGTGTAAAGTGGCTTGTAGAAGAGGCTGCGTCACCAGCTGCAAAGAAGCTTGTACTTGTGCTTGCAGAAGGACCTTCATCATCATCATCATCATCAGAAGTATTTATATGCTCATGATCATCTGATGTGTCATCATCTGACATATCACTGTCGGAGCTGCCATCGCCGACGTGAATAATAAATTCTTCTGTTAAATTGTCCACAATATGGTCGCTCTTTGCATATTCTTCCTCAATTTCTTTGACCTTATTACATAGCGTTTGCCATTCTCGGGCAGTTTCCATTAAAGCTATTTTTTCATTTATTAATTCTATAATTTTATTTATGTTCCATTTTACATTTTTGCTCCCTACATATTGTTTGATGGATGACCAGGCCATTTCTATGGGGTTCAGGTCAGGATCGTATGGTGGCAATCGAAGAACTTCGTGATTGTGTTCGGCTAATATTCTGTCAATGGAAAATGTTTTGAATCTAGGTTTATTGCACTTTATAAGATTGTATAAGTGGGGCTTCAACATGGAGTTTGTAAAAGGAATACCTTTCTCAGTAAGCCAAGCTTGCATTTCACCTTTTCTTGAACCGGATGTTGGCGCGAGCTGCCACTGTTTATTATGGTAAGAAGCATTATCGACTACCACGACAGAATTTGGGGGTAAGTTAGGGACTAATTGAGTCCTCACCCATTTTTCATAGTTCTCATAATTCATGTTGTCGTGGTAGTCGCCAGTTTTTATACCTGCTTTAAAAGTTAGTAAGGCATTTGGGACAAAGCCCGTCTCTGACCCGGCATGGACAATGACAAGTCTTTGTCCTTTTGTTATGGGTTTTTTCAGTCCTTTCGTGCTACCATCTGTCCATGCCTTTGGATTTGAATGGGATGAGTCCACATAAGACTCATCTGTATATACGATTGGCCTCCCTTCTTCTCGGAATTTCTTTATTTTCTTAAGATACTCTATTCTTTGATACCTAATATTAGTTGTTTCAATTAATAATTTCCTGTTATTTTCGGTTTTTTTCCATTTAAATCCCAAGTTTTTTATAATACGTCGCAAGCTACGTTCTGAGCCGTGATAATTGATATCTTCCTGCAATTTACTTTTTATTTTGTTTATGGTTGGAAGTTCATTATTAGTTAAATGAAAGTTGTGGATGCATCTTTTGATGACACCCTGATCAAAACTATCTACATCCGTGATTGGTTTAGGTCTCGGACGCTTTTTTCCAGGAGTTCTAAAGACTGTAAGCATTTCAGAGCTAGCTGCTTGTGAGGTAATTTTACTTAGTGTTTTTGGATGTACGTGTGGCGCTTGCAGTTCTCTTTTGGTTTTGTTTCAAATTATTTATAATTTCATCTATTCCGGAGAAATTTTCTTTGCAATTTTTGGCACTTTCTTGTTGCATTTTTTCTAAATTATTGCAGGTTGCAGTTAATATAGATATATTACTTGACTCTAGTGTTCTTTTCTGAATTTGTTTCAATTCGCTAATTGCAACATTCAAATCGTTTTGTAAGATTTTGTTGGTTTGATTGATTTTATTTTTTAGTTCTTTTAATTTTGTAACCAGTTCTTCAGATTCCGTTTTAATAAAACAGTTCACATCAAATATCATCTTACGTGCCTGTCTGGTGAATACTTTCGTACCTTTAGGCTTCATTTAAAAAAAAAAACCACTCACAAAAATTACGAAATAAATGGTGAACGCGACTGTACTTTTGGAGAGCTGAGAGGCGTGGGAACAATGCGGGAGGCAGAGTAACACGGAAAGACCCAATCACGTACGCACACCGTCTACCGCACTCCCCCGTCCCGCGTCTCGTGCCAAACGGTCCCTAATAATGAGTTCTGCGCATCCAAGGTCAGATGTTTAAATCAACGCCGATAGTTGTATCTTCCTTGTCCCACTCCATCATATAGCGCAAGAACTATTACGAAACGAAATATATATATATTTTGTATATGATTTATAAATATGAAATATGAATCTTGTTTTTGTATATGAAATATATATGAATTTGTATCTTGGCCTAAAATTATACACCTCTTTATTACAGCTAACAAACGCTGGCAACACCAAAAGTGAAGTCTCGGACACAGATTCTGAGCCTGAAGAAAACAAGTCAACCTTTGTCGACAGCGACGAGACTTCACCCAGCAACCCAAACACGTCCAACTCTAGTGACTTACAGAACTCTAGTAGTAATAGCTTTATCGCCTCCACTCCAGAAAAGTCTCCGGAGAAAGAAACAAGCTTAGAGAAGGAACTCAACAAAACATTCACACAAGACCAGCTCAACGATGTGAGTGAGGAAAATAAAGAATCTCCCAAAGAGTCGCCAAAAGTCAAGTCTAGCCCGACCAAGTCAGAAAAACTTTCTCCAAAGGAAGAGTCACAGAAACTCATACGAAGCGAAAAATGTTCGCCGCCGAAACAGCAACCACCAAAGAAAATGGGTACGAAAATATTAGATTTCTTCCGCCCAAAACGAGATGACGAGAAACATCGCGCGAATCTATAATTTCAATTTTAATAATCATTTTAATTTTCAGCCAATGGGCGAACGGTAAAGAGCGCGCCCGGCAAAAAGAGAGGTATTATGGGGGTAAAAGCAGCTATTTGACGCGTTATCGTGGCTGTTATTGTGTTTAACTTGTGTTATGGCTTGCTATTGGTTCGCTTTAGCTTTGTGAAGTGATTATGTACTTGTGTAGTGTGAAGTGTTGGCTATAACGATACAATGTTTGGGTGCAGGGGGCCGCCAGGACAGGGATTCTGACGTGCCAGTGGTGAGGATCACTCCCGCGGACGACCACACAGGTGGAGCGAAAGGTAAGGCAGATTCACTACCAAGATCCGCTTCCTACCAAATTTTAATGGGGATAGGCTAAATTTTTAATGATTTAATATTTTTTATTAGATTAGACATGTCTTACGAGTTTTATTTTTTTTAGACAAAGGACTAGGAAATTGTAGCAAAAAATGTGAAATATAGGCGATGACGTCATAGTTACGGCTGTAGATTGCTACTTTTGTCATAATGTATAAAAAAGTAATGTTACAGGTCAAAATAAAATTCACTGTCACCCATCATCGAGCTAAACAAAAGAAAACATAACCTCTATTTGTGGCAATAATCTCGTTGTTCTGAACCGACTGCGGTTTGTTTTCTTTCTCTCTAAGCTTGATTTTCTGGTTATTTACGATAATATTGCAATATTATTACGATAATATTACGATATATAATATTAGAAATGGGCAAATTACATTAACTTTCCTTAAATTGATACATGTATGATTTTATGTATTTATTTATTTAATAAGTTACATTAACATAATGTTACATTTTATAATACTTACTTAATATTTACACTAAAACATGGTTTGAGTAACATACCAAAACAGGCTACATAACATAAATATTATATAATATGAACTAACACTGAGTTTTACCATAGACAAAGATAAGTATATAAACTACGAGTGTGAATATAGGAGCTTATAAAGTGTCCTTTAAACATTTATATGCTTGATTACGGAGGCGGGATATGATCCATAGAATATATCTATATTTATATTGGTTGCAGCTAGATCAATACATACGACGACGAATAGGCGAATTAAATACAATGTTTGTAAGAGCATATGGAGAGAAGGTTCTAGCAGATCTACCTCGCATGTTTCTTGCATATAAAATATACTATCTTGAACTATCTTATACCAAGAGATCACTTATTCTCCAATAAAATTGAAGTGACAACACTTTGTAATGATTAAGTCTATCACAATAATTATTATCAAGTATAAACTTGTATCCATGTCTGTAACTCATTGTCCACGGGCAATGTTTCTGTACCAATTCTATTCTCTTTTTGTGTACAAGTATCTCATAATAAGGTGTCCATATAGAGGAGCCATACTCAATTATACTTCTCCAGGTGATTTCAACTCCAAACACCCTAGTTTCAATGGTCACACGTCCACCCACAATTGTAAATGCCTTGACAGATTCATTAACCAACTCGACTTTGACGTTATAGCTCCAATGACGCCAACCCATTACCCTCATAATGTTACACCGACGAGACGTACTAGACATTGTCCTTTTCACAAATATAGCCTTACATTTAAACTCAATAGAAACCCTATCCTAGTTAGACTCGGACCACTGTCCCGTATTAATGAAATTAGGGCGTCAGACCGACCCACCTCCCCAAGACTAGACTATTATTGATTGGATCAAGCTTGAGGAAGTCCTTAAGGCTTCTAGCTCCCCCCACCTAGACTATCCCAAACGATCTAACCAGTGCAGATGACACAAACACAGCTGTCTCTGGACTCGGTAGCCACCTCAAGGATATATTATATAGGATATAGCATATAAGGATATAAGTGGGCTAGTATCAGTAGTCCTGTTATTATAGTAATAAGGAACGGTTAACTAATAGTTCAGTGACCGGGCTACTGCTACTAGCCCGTTGCCGTGAGGCAATGGCTGCATAATAATTTCCCTAATTGGTGGATTATTAGAGGAGAAAGCCGACAAGCCGACAATATTCCACAAATCTTCTCTTATGACGAAGAATAACTTGGTAAACTTGTGGCTTTGTCTAAGGATCGACGTTAATGTCATGTTTTACCAACCAGTTTATCATATCTTCCAATGTATTTGAATTCAAAGGCTTTTCCACATATTTATTATGTGCATAACATAATAAATATGTGGAAAAGCCTTATCAACGACCAACACCAAATTTTTAGGTAAGTTCATCATAATCAATTGATTGTGTAGTCATTTTTCATAATTTTAGCTGTTCATCCCATTATGATAGTCTCCTGTTGTATCCATAGATCTATACATTAAGGGGCTACCCTATCCCAATGGCCTTGGACATTCCGTCATTCTGACACCCCACCCTACCTTCCTCACCTCTACATTATTACGTAAAATATATGCGCTGCCATCTTTAATGACAATAACGACATCTTACGGATATCCGTCGTACTTCGAGAAAGTAAAATAGTATAAAATTTTTATGGTCCAAGAGCCCGGTGGTCAAAATATATTAGAATTTTTATTTTTCTATTTTTTTTATTGATGAACTAATAATCAATTGCAAATAGCAATAAGTAAAAGAGGAATAGGTAGGTAGTAGAGATTATACACCTTGCACTTTTAAAGCGTTTAAAGCGAAAAGTATGGGTATTTAGACCGTGAAACTTAATAACTTTCCCAAGGAATATATATGTATGTATAATAAAAAATTCAGACCCCCTCATACTCAATTCAAAATGAAAACTTTTCACTTTAATTCAAAAGTCATATCACGGTATATTAGTGTATATAAGGTATATAAGCTTATAGGTATATAAGGGTATATAGGTATACGGTATATAAGCAATGGGCAAGGTCAAATTTTTTAGAGATGTGCTTTTTATATTGTATTTTTTACATTTTATTTTATATTGAATAGTTCCCTTATTGCCTGAGTTACACTTACTTTTGATAACAATACAAATAACTTGCAAAAGACAAAAACGGAATCGTACGATTTTAAAACCACAACGCATAATATTTTTTATTAGACAGTGAGTAGAAATAGAGGAATAAGGCTAAGAACAAAACTTGGTGATAAAAACTTGGCAACAAAATGTGATGTTAGTGTTCTTTTAAAATCACACGATTCAATTCAACAAACTATGTAGTTTGGTCCCAACGAGCGCACAACCGAGCTAATGCATCCAGCTAGTACTTGGCAGAACCATCCCACAAGTGCCATACGTGGGGCACACTATAAGTTTCGCGTCACTTATAAATAAAACAGTTTATGAGTATAGTAACATATTTATTGTTTTTCAAAATATTCTCCGTTGCATTTTAAACACTTTTTATTCGGCCGAACCATTTTTCAAAAAATGACGACCACTGATCTGAGGGCATGTTTTTTACATGTTCATAGCAATTAAACAACTTTGAACGCTTTAAATCGCGTATATTTAACATTATTTATATCCCGACGTTTCGAACACTTTGCAGTGGACGTGGTCACGGGGTGACGAATTGATTTTATTTGTCACTTGAGTTATTAAGAAATTATTTGAACTACCGTCTGAAATTTTTTAATCATGACATTCCCTATGCACGCAGGCTTGGGGCGGCTTCTGTGACGCATTGTTTCACATGCAGAAGCTCTTCCTCGAGGTGGTCAGTGTCACAGATGCCGTGTGCTCTCTGTAACAAAGATTTGCCTATGGTAGCCAACTGACATGGATGGCGATGGGAGTTACCATTGAGATATTTATCTGTATGGGTGGGTTTCCTATACACAGTATGACCAAGAGAGTTGTCAGGATTTCTGATGACTAGAATGTCAAGGAAAGCTAAAGATTTATTGACCTCAGACTCCATAGTAAATTGGATTTTATCATGTAAAGAGTTTAAATGATTTAGGAATGCAGAAACATTATTTTTGGGGAGGACGGCAAAAGTATCGTCTACGTACCGTTTGTAGATCTTCGGCATAGCCACAGCTCCGGTGAGAGCCTTCTCGAAGTCTTCCATGAAAATATCGGCGACAACAGGGGAGACTGGAGAGCCCATTGCTACACCATTGATCTGTATGTAGAATTTATTATCCCAGAATAGGTAGCCAGATGTTAGGCAGTGTTCTAGTAGTTCTGCATATTCTATGGGTAGGTCGTGCTCAGTTAGTTTTTTCTTGACAATTTCAATGCAATCATGTACAGGTAAGCATATAAATAACGATTGTACATCAAAGCTGACCATTATTTCATCATCAGTCAATTGTAGATGTTTGATTTGGCTGACAAATTGGTAAGAATCCTTGACATGCGCACTAGTTTGACCGCGAAGTGGAGACAGTATTTTAGCAAGATGTTGAGCTAGTTTGTATGTCGGCGAGTCAATTTGGCTTACAATTGGGCGCAAAGAGACGTCATTTTTGTGTATTTTCGGTAATCCATACAGTTTTGGTGGTTTCACACACGAAGGTACCAGTGCCGTGACGTCTAAACCAAGTGTGTCGGAGTGCTTACTAATTATTTCTTTAGTTTTACTTACAATTTTGGCCGTGTGATCGCTTTTTACTGGTTTGTAGGTGCTTTCGTCCGACAAAAGTTCTTGTATTTTTAGGTTATAATCTGACGTATCCATGATCACGGTGGAATTACCTTTATCTGCTCGGAGTATGGTTATGTCTGGATTTTTGCGTAGGTTGGTGAGTGCAAGATATTGTTCACGAGGTAGATTCGGTGTGGGCACTTTACTTCGACGCAAGACAGCAGAGATATCTTGGCGTAACGCCTCCAAATCTTCCTTCTTTACATGGTTTTTTGTGAGACAATGTTCCACGGAGCAAATTATCTCTTCAAAAGGCACTGATCTCGGGGAAACTGCGTAGTTTAATCCATTTAATACTGTTTGTTTCGATAAGTTTGTGACACTATCAGCTGTTTTTGACGGTCGCGAGGTTACGTTTCGTTCCGAATGTAGCAATTGCTTTGCCGCGAGTTTTTTATATTTTGCTAAATGACGGTTTTTGAATTCATCATTTTTAGCCGCGGCGCGATTATTAATCATTTGCATGCATTTTTGGAAATCCGATGCTGATAGTGCTTTTTGAATCTCGATGGATTGAATCTCAATGATTTGGTTGATTTGCCATGTTGATGACTACTTCATTGGCTTGCCTTTCCATTGCTTTGTGGGTAGCGCTGAAAAAAAGAACAAATTCTTTTGTAGATTACATTAAGGATATTACGGTCCCACATACTTGTTAATACTCTTTATATGAATGGTCTTTCGGTCTATTTCACTTCTATCTTTCTTTGCTACAAGAAACTTACCAGTAAGTAAGTAGAATTAAAAATTACGTTCCGAAAATATACATGGGCTCCCGGTTTATTTTACTTACTTCGTGACATTATCAACTCGAGGCTGAAAAGATTCCGAGTTTTGATCTTGGTTTTCGCAGTTTTCGTCAATTTTATGTAAAACAGACCTTTTCCTTATTCTGAAAAAAAAAAACAATAAAATAATACCAAAAAAAAATAAGGTAAAAAGGCATGATATTTGACAATGGGTATCGACATCAGACTTCTCGTTTGTGATGCACACTATTTAGGTACTAAATAATTAGACACTATTTAGGTACTAAACCACTCGATCGCTATCAGAGTGGGTAGGTACCTAGTCGAAATTGTGAACTATATTTGAGAAATATTTCCAAGTATAGAATAAATGGGAAGAAAACCCCGATCATTTATATCATTTATCAATCTATAGAACCAATAAAAAAGTGAATTATGATTCATTAGAAGTTACTAGCCCATGAGTAAATTACATTATTATAGAGTATGAAAAGGATACTTACAAGACGTCATTCACTTTCTGTATCTTTTGCTGTCTTTAGGCATTGTTGATTTTTATACTCAAAAACAGAATTTTTACTATGCTAAATATCAATGAAGTGTCCTGTCACAATTTTATTTCAAGACAATAAAACCTAACCCAAACAATGTGTCTTTTCGCTAATGTAAAACTAAAAAATAATAACTAAAATGTGTCCTGTCACTTATATTGTCCGCACTAGCACTAGGTAATTATTATGTCACGCTAAATAACAAATAAAAGGCAGGATTTTTGCGCGCGCACAGCGTAAAGCGACACAGGTTCCCCGTCGAAAGGCCACTGGACGACTGCCGCCCGTCGCCCCCGCAGAGTACCGCGAGCCAGAAACATGCGTAGAAACAAAATACATTTTTTTTTTCAAAAACTACAAATAAATTCAAAAATCCAAACGTCAGGATTATAGTGAAAATTGTTGTCTAATATTGAGGATAAGTTTCATCTGTATAACTTCCATAATGAGGGGAGGCTATCGGGATTTAACACGAGAATAGAGGCTCACAGATGATTTATTTTCTCTTAAATTATAAATATTATTTTAATTCCCCTTCGTCGAAAGCGAAGATTAAATACCACACTACATCATATATTTTTTAGAGAATTTTTGTACCATGTTCAAATATACTTTATAGGATTTAAGAAACAGCGAAATTTGTCGGGTAGCCCCTTAATAAAGCCCCGGGAATAAATCCATTTTTACTGCCTGCGTGTATTATAATAAGACGTTGCCCTGTAGAAATGGCTTGTTTTACACCTTTTCCTATACAATCAGTCCAACTTTACCTGTTATATGTGACGTATTTAAATAAGTTCCATCCTTATATTCAATTTCGCTGCCTTCAAAACCATGGTTTACCTAAAAAAATCGTTTATTCAGTAATACATTATTGCTCCAGGAGCATTTACGACGGCTGTCATGCGGTTTGGCACGGAATCAATCAACGTCACTATGACGTGTTGTGGAATGTTCTCACATTCTCGATTTTCTTGGTCCTTGGCTCCTCGATAGGAGTTTTCAGCTCCTCCAAGGTTTGCGGAGCTGGATGGTGAGCTCGAACACGCCTTTAGCTTATCACATAAAGGCTCTATCTATGAGATTCATATCTGGGTTTGTTGCTGGCCATTCCATAACTGTGATACCGACGTTATGAAGGTATTCCCAGACGATTCCTACAGTGTGCTTATCATGCATAAAAATGAAATGGTGGCCAACAAACCCAGCATATGGCATCACATGAGTCTCTGGGCATTGAAGAATGTAACGGTAGCCTTTTAGTGGTGGCAGCCGTGGTCCCGTCACAACCTAAAGTCCAGTTTTGTCTTTCGCCGAAATACCTCCCCAGACTCCATAAGCCCCCGCCATAACTCACTTTATCTTCAATACAGCACTGCACAAAACGCTCTCCCTGTCTTCGGTACACCTTCCTCCTCCCATCGTGTCAGTTTTGGCCCATTGGTTGGCTTATGTGGTTTTATATCACGTTCTTCGAGTCTCCTTCTAACAGTCCAAGCACTAACAGCCACTCCCATGATAGCCTCGGAAGCTGTTCTTGGATGTGTACTGAGGTCAGGTGACGATTTCGTAAGCTGGTCGTGAAGATAAACCGATCTTGTATTTCCGTCTTCACTCGGAATCGTGGTCCTCCTGGACGGCGAACGAAGCTGCCAGTCTCTAGTTATCGATGGTACACTTTGAACAGCAGAACGGCTTAAATGTAGTTGTGCACTCACATTTCACTGATTAAGCCCAGACTGAAGAAGTGCCACAGCTTGCGCGGCTACTTTAAGCGCAGTATCCATAATTTTAAGGTCAAAATCGGTTCAAATCTCCTCAGATTGAAAAACAATTTAACGAAACTTTTATTGAAAACAACACCACTTTAATCAAAAAAAGCTGCTCTGAATTGGAGCTGAATTTAACGAAACTTTTATTGAAAAACAACACCATTAAATCAAAAACTGCTCCAATTCAAACTTTCTGATTCCTTATTTTTTTTTTCAAAACAATCACCTGACTCGGCTTTTCTTCTGTGGTTCAAATTTGAAACAATAGCACACCAAAATGATAGTGAATAATGCCAGCTTCAAAACTGCATAAAAAACGTGTGCGGTCAGGGGACCCCCGTCAGGAACGAAGATCCTCACGCATTTTTTTTTAAACTCCGAAGTAATTCGAAATAAAATCTGTATAGTTATTCTGTTTGAGTCTCGCTTTCGATACTGGCACGCAACACAGAGAGTATGGAGGGGATAAAAATCTTACGTGACGTTACATTTTCTCTCAAATCACACCTACCGCAAGCCACGTAAAGGAACTTCGTTCCAAAAACTTTGTATATAAAAATGCAAGGTGGCTCGATTCAGGTGTCAGGGAGTGTATATTTAAAATAATTTGACCGGCTTGTTTATTTATGGGCTTCCTTGTCTTGAATTATTCGGCATCTTTATGAAAGCGATTTATATCTTATAGTTGACTGTAGTGGATAATAATGTGGCTTTTTAAAATGAGGTTGGTAACAGTTGACGAAAGCAAATATATACGTATAAAATTTATTATCTATTAAAAAAAAATATTTTGGGGGTATTAGTAGGGGGTATTTATGAAGTCGCTATTTGCCGAAGACACCCAAATATTCCCGATGGCCAATGTTTTCGTGCAAGATCTGTACATACATTACTTTTTTAAAAATTGTATATCAAATCTTATTTTAAAAATCTTAAATTTTAATTATCTCGATAATGGTTCACTTTGGCAAAGACATTATAGGGTTAAACTAATTGCCAACCACCTCCCTTATAAAAAAATATAAAACCCTTAACGGGAAAAGGTCCAATTACCCAGTAATCCTGCATATGAGATATACAGTACATTTCATTGAGTGCTTTTGAATTACATTTAAAAGCCATGTGAATTATCTTATTTCGCGATGAATATTGCCTTGAGCAAAAAAAATTTCTGTACGTCATCTTTTAGTATAAATCTTTTTAAATTCTAGAACACATCCTTAATTTCACCTATGATTTGTCTGTGACGCAGTTTAATGATAAAATTATACATATAAAGGTTTTATGTAAGGTACTCGATTAGTAATTCTTTACTTCACATTCTGCTTCTTTACAGAAACCGTCAGGTCGTCACATCAATGAATGTCTACTGCAGGCGTGCATGAAATTGTTACATTATAAAAAATAAAACAGACTTGATCCAGTGATTGATCAAACTTGTAAAATTTTACGAGACAAATTTTTCTCGGAGATTTTTCTCATGCTAAGATCACCTTGTTAGTTTTATCCGTCAGTCATCATAACTTGAACAGTTTTGTCCATAATATCAACATCTTCAGCATACGTCGTGGCCAATTTTGCACAAATGATATTTTATTTCACTGACACTGTAAATAATTTTGTTTATAAGACCGTTGTAAGTTCTCAGTTCGAGTAGTTCCAAATCACCTCTATGCAAACTGAAAAAGGTCCTATAAAACAACTGAGACTAATTGTGTCGCCTGGAATCAAAATCGGCCCTAATAAAAAAAAATACATTTTTTTAACCAATAACCATATCAACCGCATTTTTTTCTAATAAATTGCTGTGAAGTCGTATTTTTTTCTTCTTTTAATTGAATAATGCCAACTTACGAAGTCCTTTTAATACTAACCTTAACTATTGTATGTGCAACGAAGGAGTTAGATATAACAAATTGGCTATACTCAGAAATATTGTCAAAGAGATTGTCAATGACCAGTTTTGATTTTAATCGACTCAATTTTAAAACGGACTCATACTTATTAGACCTCAAATAATTTTGATTTTTTGCTGGATCAAGCATGTTTTTATCATGAGTGTATTTTCAATAAATATCATAATGCGAGATTACATTTTAATTATTAAGAGAAATTATTTTCTACAGTAAAGTTTAATATTTCACAGGTAAACAATTGTAGAAACTATCGTCAACAATTTCTGGAATTTTTGAAACTTTTATCAAAGGGGTAAAGATCAAATTGCATTTGATGCAGATATATTAATTAGCAGCTCAGTCGAATATTTATTGTAAGCTTAAGTGTTTGTTAGTTTAAGAATTAATCGTTATTTTAAGATTTTCTTTGTATCTATTTACACTGAATCTTTGTATCTATATCTTCTTTAATTTTTGTTTCTCAGGTTGGTTTCATTTTTACACTGTCTATTATATTAATACAGTATTTACGGATGGCAATTTCTAATCCCCATTTTCTAAACTCTCCAACTCCCATTCAGACGCTGTATTGTACACTGCAATGGTGAAAAATCAAACAATCACAAAATCAAAGATCAAAAATCTCCACCATTTCCCGTTCATATGCAATGTTATAGTTTTTTTTTTTTGCGTGATGATTGTGATAATCAAATAAAAGCGCGACACAGCGTTTTTCGTATGATTCCAAGGAGTCTTCTTCTGTCCTCAGTAAACATACTGTCACTACTGCGCGACTCCTGACTTCGACGGGACTGGACATTGACAGGATGCATTGTGAACTTTGAATTGTTTTGGAATTGAAATTGTTAATTGGTATATTATAGAAAACTAGACAATTGCAGAATGTGCTAATTGCACCATTGCCATATATGATAAAAAAATATTTACCATCAGGCCTATTTGTTAATCTCCTGCCTTTTTTTGTAAGAAAAGTTTTTGGAAAATAGTGTGACGCCGAAATATTGAAATATATTTTTAAAACAGCCATTGCAGTGACATTACGCCATTACATTACGAATGATATAGAACCCAAACCAACATTTTTAGAAATTTCCGTCTACTCGTGTAACAAACACCTTTTCTGCAAATAGACAGTGTAGTCATGACGCCTCCGTCCCTGCTACTCTAGTATTGGGTCTATTTTCGTTATAGTCAACACTAGCTAAACATCTAGCTCCTACGCCTAATGCATTTATTTCTCGTCTATTATAGTTTATTGTTAAGGTGTGGTTGTGTTTCTAATCGTGTGAATTTCACTACACACGTTTTTCTAACATCATAACATATTTGAAGCACACCTCATTTATTGCAAGTTGTGTAAATTTACAATACACCACGAAAACGCTTCCTATTGGCTAATGCACCCGCCATCATCATGTACAAAAACGTGATTGGTTACTGTCACAAGAAACGTTACGTAGGTGTAATTTGCATTCAGATATATTGCACGCTTAGGTACATAACAATGACTTCTATGTATTACTACACAAGCAGTTCAAAAAAAACTGTCACAGCGCGGGTTTTAGCGGCTGAGGTGCGCGGACCAGAGGGGGAGAATTCAATGCAGTGATTAACCGAACGCTCACGCAGATGCGACACGAAACAATCTTTGCTTATTTCCATTTTGTGTCTGAGAGTAAACTATTTTTTTTTATCTGGGATGTTTGGGCGTTTGTAGTGAAATGATATATGTAAGTATTGCAATGTGAATTTAACCTATACCTATATAATAATAGAGTGGGTTCAAGTAAAATAGTACTGTAATATAATTCAATTTCAGATATTACAATACATATATACGCTCGTACTTACGTAAATACATATCACTATCGTTTTTTATATTATATACATGAATAAGAGATGATAGTTAAGAGTAAGTAAATTATATAAATACTTATGAAATGCTATGCCATTGGAAGACTCCTTTGAGATTTTTTTTTGCAATATCGTGTATCCAATTCGGCATTTTCATAAATATACTTTTCCATTAACCAATATCTAAACAAAAAAAATATTATCAACTATCTGCAAACATTTATTTTCTACCTACTTCCATTGTTAGGAAATTGCCTCATCTGTATGAGTTTCTTATATTCTATGACAATTTGATTGGTGGTAGTCGCTCTGCTACTCTTACTTACATAATCAAAGTAAGAGTAAGCGAGAAAGACACGAAGATGGCTGACGAATGACTGTAATTTTCTACAATATATTTTGTTTTTTATAAAAATACAAAATAAATTAGTTAATTACATAAAATGAACTTGAAATCACTTAAATGCAGTGCACGTGTAGATATAACAACGTTATATCTCCCACATTAAACTAAATATACTAAATTTGATGTATTACAAAACAATGAACTTCTTCTTTCGCTTGCGCGCGATCGACTAAAGGAGTTGTGGAGTTTACATTTTTTAGTACTGCATTGCTTGTCTAGTAGAATACATAGAAGTCGTTGGTACATAATGACTACTCTCCTAAAATCACCACTGTTCCAAAATGTCTACATTTCTATTTAGTCGACTATGTATACCTAAAATGACCACTTTAAATTACCACTTTCCTTAATGACTACCTTTTGAAATGAGCGCGCTAAATCATACACCTTCAAAACCGTTCCACTCTGTGATTAAGATTATTGAAATACTATTTAATTTTATCCTTCTTGCGAAAAGTGCAATGATTTAATTATGTACATAATTAATCACTATATTAGCTATATCTGAATGAGTGAAGTGATAGTTTAATGAAATTATTATAATAAAATTGTTTTATTGAATGTCAAAAATCCTCTTTTCCAAAGATTTTGGCTGTGTTTGATCGAACAAAATGAAGACTGAATTTTTTATTATACCTGTTCCAATTGTGAAATGTTTGCTAAATTATTATTATAAATTTATAATACATAGTCCTTAAAACTTTTTACGGAATATTTGAAATGTATGTT
Source organism: Sesia apiformis (assembly GCA_914767545.1). NCBI lineage: Eukaryota > Metazoa > Arthropoda > Insecta > Lepidoptera > Sesiidae > Sesia > Sesia apiformis. Next base: position 5,724,648 of record OU611964.1, read on the forward strand.
TTTGAGAAGAATGCCGTTATAAATATATATTTGATACAAAATTATTTGTGTTTTACTTTACTATGTTCCTGGTGCCTTATTTAACTGTTTGTTACATGTACCTATAATAGAAATGAAAATTGAAGTTTGTCACTGATCGTCATGTTAATATTATATTACCTACCATACATACCATAGGTAGATAGGTAAACTCTTTATTGTACACCAATATTGCAGAGACAATTTAAGTAAGTAGCACGAAAAATACAATAAGCGGCCTTATCGTCAAAGCGATCTTTTCCAGTCCACAGGTATAGTCGGAGCTTTTTATTCTAGTCGGGGATATGACATGTAGAACTGTCAATAATGTGTCATCTCCGTACAAATTTCACCTTGTTTGACAGTTCTACATGACATATCCCTGACTATAATAAAAAATCCGACTAGATGGTGCGATTTTACGTAATATCAAATGAATATAATTTAATAATAATAATATTTTATACGAGGGCGGAGTGATAAGTCTGGTAAAAATCTATTTTGGAATAAAATTACCGCAAATTGCATGAAACCTCCTTGTTCACAACTCTTTTGAAGGACTAAATTAAAATTTTCAGCCAGTACCGCCCGTTAGTTTTTTTTTTGACAGCCATTAAATAAAAACAATTAAACGCATTTTCGCAAAGATGGAGAAAAGTGAATTTCGTGTGTTGATTAAACATTATTTTTTGCGCAAAAAACCTATTACGGAAACGAAACAAAGACTTGATAAATATTATGGGGACTTTGCTCCGTCGATTAAAATGATTCATAAATGGTTTACGGATTTTCGGTGTGGTCGTACAAGCACAAGTGATGCTGAACGCCCAGGACGCCCAGTTGAGGTCACTACTCCAGAGATGATCGCTAAAATCCATGACATAGTGTTGAACGACCGAAGAGAAAAAGTGAGCGAGATAGTCGAGATAGTAGGCATCTCAGACGAACGTGTGCGCAATATCTTACACCAACATTTAAATATGAAGAAGCTCTCCGCGCGATGGGTGCCGCGTTTACTGACTGTTGATCAAAAACGCATGCGAGTTACCACTTCGAAGACAGGTTTGGCGTTGTTTCAACGGGATAAAACTGAATTTTTGCATCGTTTTATAACGGTAGACGAAACATGGATCCACCACCATACACCAGAAACCAAGCAACAATCGAAACAGTGGATTGCTACGGGCGAACCAGCTCCGAAGAAGGCCAAAGCAGTTTTATCGGCCAATAAAGTGATGGCTACAGTATTTTGGGATGCACGTGGGGTAATCCATATTGACTACCTAGAGAAGGGTAAAACGATTAATGGCGAATATTATGCCAATTTATGGGACCAATTTAACAAAATTTTACCTGACAAACGACCGCATTTGGCTAAGAAGAAAATCCTCTTCCACCAAGACAACGCACGAGTGCACACCTGCGCGATTGCCATGGCCAAAATCCATGAGTTGCGATATGAGTTGCTATCTAACCCACCATATTCGCCAGATTTAGCCCCTTGCGACTATTTTCTGTGTCCGAATTTAAAAAAATGGCTCGGTGGGAGAAGATTTAGCTCCAACGAGGAGATCATGCACGAATCCAATGCCTATTTCGAAGGGTTGCCTAAGTCGTATTTTATGGAAGGGATCAAAAAGCTAGAGAAACGCTGGATGAAGTACATTGAGTTAGAAGGAAACTACGTTGAAAAATAAATCATAATTTTTAAATAAAGTTGACTCCTTGTTTCATTTTTACCAGACTTATCACTCCGCCCTCGTACATAAACACTTAGGTAGGAACTTAATATGAATACAATACATGGATGCATACATGGGAAAATGGGAGGAAAACAAAAAAGAATTTAAGCATAGTGAGTACAGACCTAAGTACGAGTAGATAAACGTACTGAAAGAGAGAAAGAAATTACTGAGTCACATAATGTTTCTTGACTTGGCTCTTAAAACTATTCAATGTTTGAGCGCGTCTTATAGTTACAGGTAGCGCATTCGATAACTGGACCGCTTTCACAGTAAGAGATTGTGAATGTGATAGTATTTAAGGAGAAGATTTTCTGAAGAACGAACGTTAAAACGATGACATGAAAGATAGTGAAAGCGTTGCTTTTAAGTATCCAGGTGTCAATGGGTTGAAAAGTACGTTATAGAGGAGGGAGAGCGCATGCGTATCTCGACGGCGACGAACTGGAAGCCACTTGAGCTGTTGACGAAGTTGGTATAGGTACATGGTCATATTTACGTAATCTAAATATGAACTGTATACAGAAGTTTTGAAGACGCTCAAGTTTATTAAGTTGTTCTGAAAAATTTAGATTGCACACGTCGCCATAGTCAAGTATACTCGTAGGTCGAAGTAAACTTTGTGCCAAAACGATACCTTGGTGACCTGCCGAAGAAACTTACGAAGTAGTTTTAAGGAACCTTCAACCGCAAATATCCTCCTGCTAACCTGCGCTATTTGAGGGCCTCATGACATAGTGTTAACTAATAGTAAACCCAAATTCCTTATCTTAATAGGTATTATACGGAACCTGCACACCATTGAAAACAAGCGGAAGATTCTTCCAATCAATCTAGAAGATCATCCTCTGACTACCGATAATAATGACTTGGCTTTTACTAGGATTAACTTTTAAGCCAAACGAGTTGCTCCATTGCCAGTGATTGCCAGATCCGCATTTCTAATACCATACCATTAGCCTGTCTCTCCACTGCTAGTTATAGGCCTCTCCCGAGGATCACCGTATGTATTAAATACCGTCCCTCTTCTCATCTATTACCTATTATATAAAAATATACTAAAATATAAATACCTACCGCAATGTCAAGATCATTGCTATCGTAACTGGCGGTTACAAAAACATTCTAACTGAACCATGAACTCTGAACCCAAGTTTATTTGATGTACGCGAACATTAAACAATATAATCATGTCATTGATCTTGGAATTGCATTAACTTTATCAAGTTTTATTCTATGGTTGCGGGGCAGTTGGATGTCTATGGTTGAATGAGTTTGCTTGTAATTTTGCAAAATTTCAAAATATAGCTACTTAATCCCCCCGACGTCACACCAGATGCTACAAATTTTAACCACCCATCGTTTCTTAAAGAGAAGTGGTCTCCCGCGTAGTAAGATAATTTCCAATTTTGAGCCAGCCCATACATAAATTCAAATTATCTTTTAAAGTAAAAAATCAAATCGTAATCTTTATCCGTGAAATTAAATAATATTTTTTCAATGTACTAGTTTTTGAATATAAACCTTAATTTGCTGAGTAATTGTTCAAATAACCGTTTCCAATAAGTACCTACTGTTTTTACCATTTATTTCATTACTTTCAATATTTTTGCAACAACGGATTGCTAAAAACATTTTGCAATCATTGCAACAGGACCACCAAATAAAATGTCACAATGTAAAATAAATTGCGTACTATAAAAGAACAAAAATTGTTTTCGCCCGGGATCGAACCGGGGACCTTGTGCGTGTGAAGCACACGTGATAACCGCTACACTACGAAAACTATTTCTAAATGTGGGAAATTATAGTATACAAATCGATTATACGTTTTATTCTGGTTGAAATAAAAATAATTTTAAAATGAAACTAATGTAACCGGCAAAATGACAACTCACTGTCATCAGCCACTCTACGCTTCATTTCATACGATGGTCAGACCAAAATGATTTAAAAAAAAGTTTTTCAATCTGGTGATTCTGGTGTACTGCATCATTTATCTCAGTCTCGCGGCTACATCGCCCGCGTTTAGTCGCGGTGGCGCGCTTCCGTCATACTATTGTCGGTGTTAAGTTGTGCCTTATTTGACTTTAAAACCCGGAGATTCGCAAACAACTAACACCATGGATCCCGAAGCATTTTTAGACCTGGCTAACCAGGTCATAAAACTGAAAATGTACCCATATTTCGATATAGCACATTCTCTGTTATGTGCCCTTGCAGTCAGAGAGGATTTAGGTGCTGGTAAGTGGATAATTATTTGTTTTATAAACGATTCCCGCCAAAATTGGATGCGAGTTGATCACTTCCGCTTCATGCGCTCTATTTTATATAAAATCTATGAATGTAAAGCATACCGAAATAAAGCCCTCTCGAAGGATTTAAAAATAGATTGGTTCCCTGCCGCATCGCATTTGGTCTAATGTTATAATCATAGCTTGTAATAAAGAGGCCATTATTATGTTGGTGCCTTTACCATTATTTCAGTTACCATATAGGTACCATTTTCCCATTGGTAATTTATCACGAAAATTACTGAACATTGTTTTCAGTATATTGTATGTATTTAATTCTTATTTTCACAAACTAATCTTTGCTATCTTTATATTTACAGTATAGTAAAAATAAGTAAATCAAATTCTGTGTAATCGTAATTTTATCTATTTACTGTACTATATCGATATCTATATAGACATATCACATTCTAGGTTATGTTCCCGATAAGAACCTCAAATGTATGTAAACAATTCTTTGAAAGTTTTTACCCTTTGAAGACAGATGGCGTAAATTTTATTAGTTTTTACCTCTTACATCTAAAAACAATATTTTAAAATACATCAGCCATACATTAAATGTTTTGTCACAAACGATGTTAAAATAATAATATAAAAAAAATTGTTACTTATATATAAATAGAAACGGGCTCGTCCGGGATTTGAACCCGGGACCTCTCGCACCCGAAGCGAGAATCATACCCCTAGACCAACGAGCCATATACGCTTCAATTGAAATTATGAATTGTTTATTTTTATTACATACATACTCCTATATTTTGTATAGAGCAGCAAAAAATAATAAATAGGCAGCACTTTTTTTAACAAAACCTATTTTTGTATAACTGAAATAAATAATTTGAAATTACTAAAAATGCAATCATTAAGTGGACGAGTTCCTTTTCACCGGACTCCCTATTTCTTTGTAGTCAGCACAGAACCTAAACCAATTTGCTACTATCGATAAAGAAAATCTCTTTCTATATACATCTCATTGAAACAGTGTATATAATATTAGCAGCCATTACGTTCATTTACTTTTTAAGGTCATCAAGCCTTAACCCGGCATTTTACCGCCTGGTAATGTCCTTTTTTTTATATAAGTCGGTTAATCAATATTTTTTATATATCCTCATAGGCGCTCAGACGTTCTCCCGCAAACATCCACTGTCATGCTGGCTGTCCACTATGCTGGTCATCTTCGCGGGTGGCATGGTGGTCAACGGGCTGCTGGGTGAGCCAATACTGGCGCCGCTTAAGAACACGCCGCAACTCGTCATTGGTACTGTCACTTGGTAAGATCATGTTGTAAAGCTCTATGAAGATGGTCAGGCTCGCGCGAACACTGCTGGCATGCTGGCTGAGGCTAGAGTAGATAGTTTAAGTCCTGCCATTCCGAGTTCACCGGAAAAAACGTCAAGACGATGACCAGACATTATAAGGCGACATAGTATAGATACTAATGTATCGAAAACATTTACCATTTACCATATTGACCACCGCGGATGTCTATGGGCGACAGTATTCACTTATCATTAGGTGGACTGTATGCTCGTCTGTCGCCTTCGTCCATAAAAAAGGCCATTGGCTAATCCGGAAACATCCCATGAATTACCGTACCTCTAATTGCATACTTTATTACGGGATACTTTATTGGATAGACGTGTATGACGCGTTCGGGTGTTTCCGGATTAGCCGATAGCTAATTTTTTCGTAATGTATCTGTACGTAGATACGTATGGGATACACATTGACGTATAGTTCCGAAGTTGTTTTCGTAACTGCTTATTCTGAGACTTTATGTGTGGAATGAAGAAAACTTCTTCATCCCTATTCCCCATCCACCCCAATTCTTTTTTCAAATCGTACCCTTACCTACTCCCAATTCTCCAAAGGTAAGCAGCGTTTCTGTCGAAATGCAAACGTTGACTGTTAGCACGTATCGTGGGCAACAGTATCTATGTGGTGGACTGTTAACTGGTAGGTTTGCCATCTTCTTACCATAAAAAATGTGTGTCCGAATCCGTGTTGCGTCGATCGGCTTTAGAAAAGGACCATCTCTTCCCGTAGATGTACTAAAAGGTGATTAAAAAAAAAAGCTGCTACTACCACAAGCCGTGAGGAACTACACCATTTCTAAAAGAGTGGACTCGCCAACCCGCTCGACCAGCAAGTAGCGTGACGTTATAAGGCCACACATCCCTCATGCATGCATTGGGTGCATTGTGCATTGGGAGGCTCGAGCGATGGATATTGAAAGGGCTGATTATGGTTATAAATAAATTCCTATATTAAAATTGCTCTCACCGAATTTGAGTTTATAATTAATTTAAATAAAAAAATGTTCTCCCCAGGTACATAGTATTCTACACGCCGTTCGATGTCGGCTACAAGGTGGCCAAATTCCTGCCAGTAAAGGTCGTGGCGGCCGCAATGAAGGAGATCTACCGCGCCAAGAAGGTCTACGACGGCGTGTCCCACGCCGGCAAACTGTACCCTAATGCGTACATCATTATGATCATTGTTGGTTAGTTATGCTATGAAATAATGAGAGTTAAAGCTTACCTCCTTTAACCAGAAACTATACTAGTCATTGTGATTTTTTTATACCTAATGGCTCATTTACACAAGAAGAGTTTTTTGAACGGTTCGGGCGAGTATTCTCGTATAGGACCAAATTTCATACGATTCTCCCCTGTAACTGTTCACATGATGATAAAAACTCAATGATACCAGTGATAACGTTGTTTATTTATACCAGTTTTTGACCGATTTTCTCGCCTGCGCGCGTTCGAGATACTCCCCTTGTGTAAATGAGCCTTAATCCTAGTCGTGGGCATTCACAACTCCTCTTAACGATTCCTTGACTCCTTTGATTCACCTACTTATATTTTATAAGAGCCTGAGAGCGGCTCATTCGCTTTGCATCATGTTCGTTCATGTAACTCAGCAGTCCAAAAACCAAAGGAATAAATAACTCCTCGGAGTCGATAACAGTTGCCGGAATCATTAAAAGTTTCGGCTCCGTTCGCGGTTTCGGATCTTTTGATTCATTGAATCCGGAGTTACCCATCGCTATTTAACGCACCCTGACTGATTGTTGATTGTGTGACGTTGTACTTATAGACAACTAGGTACGAATATATTTTATTTTAATTCTCCGTCATGCAACTTTCTTTACGATGTTTTTCTTCACCACCGATCTAGTGATTACTGAACTTTACCATTACGTTTACCCAAAGGTTGACTGCTAGAGAACGCCATAAGGCATTAAGTGCGCCTTTTGTACAGTGATTGTGTGCAGTACAGTATAAATAAATAAATATTGAAAAAATATTAATGACATATTATTCAATCGTGTGTAATATTAAAATTCCAGGTACTCTCAAAGGCAATGGCGCTGGTTTCACGCGACTGGTGGAGCGACTCATCCGTGGCGCGTGGACCCCCACCGCTATGGAGACCATGCAACCCAGCTTGTAAGTAGCATCAAGTTACATCTCTGAATCTACATAAATATTTCTTGCTTGAAACATTCCACGGTCCGGCAATCCACCCACCGTTAATCCAATCGTATAGTTACCTAAATGAAAGGGAATTTTTTTTTGTTTAGTTTTATCTCAACATTTATTGAGTCTACTGTATAAAGAACTTAATACAATTAAAGTCCAGGTAAATGTATAACACTGGTGGGCCACAAAAGTAGGAAACTCCAATTGATAGTGTACTATAGGCCTACTATTGATACTATACTACTACACTATTAATAGGCTCTAAAACATAGATAAAATCTAATCTAGTGGGTCCAGTGAGCCGAAACACTCCCAACTCGCGTAAGGTTAGGAAACTTTTTAGGCCTGTTAAATGAACAATGAAATTGATTAACATGTTTCGGTGAACATGAAATTTGAATTTGGATGGCCTATTTGTATACTACTCGTATAGACCACAAGACATTCCATTGCACCTACGAGTATGTTGTTTACTTGTCTGTATAAGAACCTAACATATGGTTCCGGTAGTTATTTCTTGTCTACTTACAGTTTTTTTGATGCTTATATCGTAATCTAATATTTGTACTGAAAAATACGCTGTATTTTCGAAAGGACTGGATCGAATTGAAAAACGTTTAATTCTTCTGAACTGAATACGCTAAATCACAAGAACAACAATGAAATCTGATCAGAAGGGACAGACAGAGATTAGTGCGAATAAACATATAGATAAACGTTTCATTTTAGAGATATGAAAAGATATCAAACTGTAGGTAAAGATATGTTAACATTAATAAGTAGGCACGAGTGCGTGTCTAATAATATTGATCGGTTTAATAAAACAATAAAATAATATCCGTATCCAGGTATAGGATATAATAAAATATTCAACACATAATTTATACCTACCATTATGTTTCCTCCTACAAAATACGTACTAATAGTATTATGTATTGTGTGGTACCCTAACCAACCCTACCCCTACCCCAAAGCGAAACAAAAACACAAACTTTTAAACTGTCCTCTTGAGAAACAGTTTATTTTGACTTATCAACTTACTCCCGCCATGCACGGAAATACAAATAAGAGCCGTGTATCGTACGTCTTACGGATATAAATCAAATTGAGATGCGTCGTTTATTACTTATTTTAGTTAAAAGTACTTGTATCAGCCTATAACATCCCATTTCAATGCACAGGCCTGTCCTCCAATAAATCGGGGGGGGGGGCGTAATCCATCACGCAGGCCCAGTGCGGATTGGTGGATCGCGTACTCCAGATTTTTTTCTTTGTTCTGGAGCATGCGGGTTTCCTCGGGATGTTTTCCCTCACCGCCGAGCTAGTAACAATTTAAAAAAAATCCATACTTACACTAATGTGACTCGAGTATAGATCCCCTGGGCTATTACCGCAGTATTAAGTACTTTATATGATTTCTTAAATCGTTCATTATAGCTACATCTGATCGCATACTCTGACCGGCGGCATAGGAAATATTCATGAATCTTTACATGGCATTTTTGAATTTTTTTTTATATAAAATGTAGGTGATAGATGAACAAACGGTCCACCTGGTGGTAAGTGGATGAAGACGCTCATGGCCGTCCGTGATACATGTCAACATCAGTCTAACTGACAGACGTTGGCACGTTGGATTTGCACTGTCCGCTCGTCTGCCAATTTCTTTCTATAAAAAAAAGACAGTGACACACAAAACTTCAGTGACATTTTACTTTTTTTAATAAGGCTACGCACACACAACCACATCGAGTCGAAAATAAACCGGTCACCTATCACTAACAATAATACTGAGCAGTTATGATGTTGCAGCGCCTGCAGTGAGCCGTTGAATTTGGCAAATTAGGTATTGCGTTAATATGACGCATGTTTAATACACTGTGCTTAACTTGTGTAATTTAATAAATAAACTTTTAATACCCAAACACGGCGTCTCACTGGTCTCCATAATGTTGCAGCTACACGAAGGCTTCGCTGGTGGCATCTGTGATTTTCGTGCTGGACAAGAAGACGGACATCATCTCGGCGCCGCACGCCCTCGTCTACTTCGGCATCGTCATATTCTTCGTATACTTCAAGGTAATTCTCCGTTCAAAGTCGCTACCACAAGCAATGAGGAAATACACCACCTCTAAAGGAGTGGACTCGCCAACCCGCCGGCAGCGCACTGTATTAAGACCATACATCCCTCGTGCACCAGACCGTGACACGAGGAGGCCCGTGACCAACAGTGGATAAGAAAAGGACTGATTACGATGACGATATACTTTTATTAACTACTTACTTAATAATTGTCTTTTCAGCGGTTGCTTGAAATATTCCAAAGTGTAAAAAGATTTTTACAGATGCCTGAAGTAGATAACCTAGGTACATGATTCTAGACATCCTTGTGCTCATAAAATATGTGAAATATGAACTTTTCTTTGAATTTTCTATGTTGTCGTAATGAATAGTCACTGTCACCTATGAAACCCTTTACAAGTCTTAAATCTAGCTCGATTAGAATGACAGCTGTCAAAGTGCCTCGAATAGTGCTCTATAAAATTGCATAGCACTCATTGTCAGTCGATAAATAAACGCATTACCTCGATTTAATCATTATAGTCCCAGTACTATTCGAGGCACTTTGACAGCTGTTATTCTAATCATGCTAAATTTAAAAGAGTTGTAATATATCTCACCCACATGATTAGTGATAACTTGATCATCTTTCAATAAACTTAATAATATAAAGACTTAACAATTTCGAAAAATATTAACCATAATCAGCCATTTTGTCGTCCACTGCTGGCATGAGCTTCCTCGTACACATTGTCTCGTGTATGAGGAATGTAGTGGCTTAATAAGCCGCGCAGCCAAGCGGATTGGCGAGTCCATTGTTTTTAAGGTAGTGTAGTTCCTGAAGGCTTGTGATAGCGGCTATGTTACCCTCTCGTTGCCTTTTATGAAGCACGGGAAGAGATGTGGTGATGCTGTTATAAAGCCGGCCGACACCGCGCATCACCACGTATCACTTCAGAAATATTTTCTTGGAAATGATTTCTAAATATTGCTGACATTTAATATTATAATTATGTAAATAGTTAATGCAGATTAAGAGATCAGAAAATCTTTTATTCATTTATATATTTATGTTTGAATTGGCAGTTGTCATCGATTCTACTGGGCATCCACGATCCCTTCGTACCGTTCGAGAATCTGTTCTGCGCTCTGTTCCTTGGCGGCATCTGGGACTCGCTCGCCAAATTGCTCGGAAAGGGGCAACCCAAGGAGGAGAGCAAGGACGCTAAGAAGACCAACTAGGACACGCGGCACGTCAGTTTATTTTATATACTTATCTTATAACTTAACTCAAAACCAGCTTTAGTAGTCTATCCTTCTCAACTCTTTGTTTAGGTATTGTTTTATTAATGCTCAGTTTACCATTTAAACATGAGAATAAAAAATAAAAATAAAAATGGCTACGATTGAATAGTAACAAAAAAAGTGAAAGTTAAATATGTAAATATTGAATAATAGACCAGTCAAAATAGATGAAAAGTACGAATATAGGAATAATTCCGATGGAGCTAATTTTTTGTGTGAGCTTTCTATCCTATTGAATGAAATGTCAAAAGTCCCCATCGATTCGCGTGGAGCTAAAAATTATACAAAAGTTAAAAAATGTTTTGCTAATGTCTCCTAAATAGTGAGTCTTATGATAAAAATATTGATTACCAAATTTATATCTCATATAATTTCCCACAAATAGTTTTTCATACGAATGACCGGTATGAGATATAGCGATGTCGGCAATTTTAATTCTCGTTTTTTTTCAAAAATGCACTCTTTCCACACCACCTTCGTGGTTAAGTACTTGACGCGTTTCTTTTAAATATGGTACCCCTGTAGGTAGGCCTTTTTCACGATCTATTCTGAAACAAGAAAGTAATCTTGTTCAGATTCCATTTAATTAATTCAATTAATTAATTAATTTAAGTTCAGATTCCATCAGTTTAATTAATCTTAAAAAAAAATAATCATGTAGAAAATAATCTTGTTAAAATTCTATTTCTACGTATATACGTAGGTCGGGGGATCGACCACCGATATTTAAAGAGATCTTTTCCCTCTTTTCCCACCTCCCCTTGAATAAATAGACAATATCTATAGTCATAATAACATGAAAATGATCTGACTGTACACACTGTACAGCTATCGATGTGGTACAAAAAATATTTATAAAAAATTAAATGTGCGGTCAGGGGGACCCCCGTCAGGAACGAAGATCCTCACGCATTTTTATTTAAACTCCGAATGTAATTCGAAATAAAATCTGTATAGTTAATGGATTTTTTTTTATTTTGTTTCATATTTTCAATGCAAATAATTTAAAATAAGGAATCAAATCAAAAATTTAGGTTATACAACCGGCCACGCACTAGTTTGCACGTCTGTTATTCTGCTCGAGTCTCGCTCTCGATACTCGCACACACACAGAGAAAGAGAAAGGCGTATGGAGGGGGTAAAAAATTTACGTGACGTTACATTTTCTCTCGAATCACATCTACCGCAGGCCGCGTAAAAGAGTTTCGTTCCAAAAAGACTTTTGATATTTCTTTCAGAAGCTATGAAGCTATATGGGTCTTATATATTTTGATATGAAAGCTCACACAAAAAATCTTAAGCTCACTTAAAATCTTTTTTGTGTGTCTTTTATCGACAAACAGTCATGTTTGTTATTATTATTTTAAGACCAAAAGGAAGAACGAAAATACTAATAATACGTTATACTTGAAAGATATAATAATCTACGTTTTTTTTACAGACAAGAAGGCGGACGAGCAAGCGGTCCCATGTGATGGTAAGTGGTACCGCCGTCCATGGACACCTGCAACATCAAGGGGTATGCAGGCGCGCCGCCGACCTTGCAAAATCCTATTCACAGTTTTATTAAAGAACCCCATGTCGTAGCTTAATGGGAAGACCTCTTGAGGCAGTTCGTTCCACAGCCTACGGGTTCGCGATATAAAATAATTTATTAATAATAATTAATTTATTAATTTTAATATAAATAATATCTACGTGTATGTTTATTTTTAAATTATTTTTTCTTCCCCAGATCAAAATATTTCCGCTGCGCAATCAACTGACACCGACAATATGAATTACGACGGTCGCAAAAAATGTTACTTATAATCAACATAAAACGAAAATATATAAAAAAATTGTAAAACCCTTAAACCCTAAAAAAATGGCACAACGACCAAAGGTTTTAGTTTTAAGTTTGACTAGTCATAAAGTTTTTATTTACAAACTTGTATAAGAGTGTTATTTGATTTCATGATTCCTAATTTGCCAAAAATGTATTTTAAAACTTTACCTGTCCATTGTGAGTTTGACAAACCATAAATAGGTACTATGTAAAGGCAATAGATATTGGCACTATAGCCAATAGATATTGTTACCATTTTACTATATTAGATGGTACCTATTAGTGTTCCGGTGTAAGTTTCCTATGAGTGTGAAAAAAAAACAATCGAGCATTGTGATTACATTTAGTGTTTAATTTTTCGAAACGACTATCGACTCTCCCGACTTCCTTTAGATACGTATTGTAATTTCTTGACGTATATATTATATTTAATTGATCCGTATATCATTGTATTACATACGTAAGTGCTTAAACTCTCTTACAACGCACCTAGAGGCTGTTTAAATTTAATAGTTGCTTAAAATTTGTTGTGATTCTGAAAAGTTTCTGAAGTCATATTTTTTTGAAAAGCATAGGTACGAGATTTTAAGCAATCGTTAAATTTAAATAATAATTACAAGTAATAATTGTATAATTTTAATGTTACGTTGTCGTGAAATGTCTGACTGAGTCGCACGGGTGCAAGCGGCGAGGGACACACGTTTCGCGACGAACTCTATTCATGATAATTATTATTATTGTGTTCTTCCATTAACATTACTGCACTTGTCACAAATTGGACCTAGTAAAGGAAGCAATAAATTGTTTTTATTATACCTTGTTTAATTCTATTTTAAGCGAACTAGATTTTTCGTTTTGTTTTCCTATTAAGCTCGCCTCACGACTCAAGCGCTTTTGTTTATATACTTTATTGTTATTATTGTTTATTATTATTTTTAGATATATTAAAAGCACACACAGTCCTATATTACTTTGTTTACCGGCTTAGATATTAATCTTTATTTACTAAAAAAACAATTTTTAACAATATTTATTGGAATATGCTTGAGTCACGAATACATATTTTTTTAGCCTTGTCGGCTGTGAGAGATTACTGAGGAGTGAAGCGGTTCGTCCGACGCAACATGGCGGCTCTCACGCCGCAGAGTGAGGCGCACCGCATGGGGGGATAAATAGAGGTAGGAGGGCTAGTGATATCACATGCGATAATCCAGGGAGGTAATCTCACAAGTGAGTCAAGCTACGCTGGAACCTAAATATCCGGTTTCTTCCTTTCGGGGGAAAAACAGCGTTATTACACACGAACGAGGGAAAGACGCCGTAAAAACTATCCTCTCCCGTCTCGGGTATGTCAGGTACCTACCCCTAGGCTCACTCATATTGGAATACAACAGTTTGCAATCGCGCGAACGTCAGTTTGACCAATACTTTATATGACTAGATAGGTACATTATTACCGGATGTGCCTGTTCTTGGCCGTAACATTATGTGAGAGTGCAGCAAACCACACAAACCGGTTGCCTCTACACCTGTATCGAACGAAGCTATCTACTGTGTGCTACGATTAACTATATATCGACTGGAAATCTATATTTTATCGCAAAATGAATCGATTGCACTCTAAGCATTTAGAATGCGTTGATAAATAATTAGAGAGCAATGATAGGCTAGGAGTAAGCACTTAATAACGTCTCGCATTAATGAAATAAGTAATAGATAAGTTCGTGCTTCGGATCACACCCGCTAATACGAAAATTTAAAAAAAATATAGTACACATGTAACAATCACCATGTGTAACAATTAAAACATAGGTAGGTACGTACACAGGGGCAATCAAGGTAATTTGTAACAGAGGTAATTGAGAATATGTTTTAATCAATTTGTATCCTACAAGCATGTTGCCAATTATTTCTATTGTCAATAACTCATCCTATATCAGAATCAGCCTAAATATATAAAACTTGTGTATTAAAACTATCTCAAATATATAAAAAGACATATTTAAGAGCTGGCTGCAAATCAATTTTATATTGATAAACATAATCGTACTCAAAGGGCCAAATATACCTATTAGATTTATATACAAATAACTCCATCCCCCTGCCCCCGTGATTTATTAAGGGAGGCCTGTACTCTGCCGTTGGACGTTATCAACAGATAAATTGTTCAAAAGTTTACTAGTTACGTAATTTATTGTCTAAAAGTGTCTAATTTAATTACGTAATTGAAACATGTAAATAGTTGATATGCAATGATGTGTGTCCATGTAATTATCGACTATTAGGTACAGTGTCGTTAATTCCCTGAATTTGATTATACTAAGATAAGCTAAAATTACGTCATAATGCCTTGCTTGCGTGAAACCTTCGTACCAAATCAGAAAATCCGGTATCACTGTTAGATCTATATGAAATTTTATCAGTTGTAGAATAGCCGATATGAAATCATCGGTGATAGATGTATATACACTATTTATGTAGTTATCAAATTATATATCATAATCATGATTTGATGAAACATAAAAGTGATAAGTTGATAGAAACTTGAAAACAAAATCTTTTTTCTTTCTTTATTTGTGCCACCAAATGTACAATCACAATTCCCCCAATGCAGTGTCACGATGTACACGATGGGGATACTTAACTTGTATTCTGATATCAAATAGCGTAAAAGAAATCGCTAAAGATCGGAAGTGATATTTAATACCACACCACCAACGACATTATCTGCTTATGTTATGATTATGACTTATAATATGAAGGTTCAGAGTGAAATTAACTTTTTTTTTATATTAAGTAGGAACAATATTTATTTTAAATGTTGTGTTAACAAGCTGCACCGAAACCGTTACTGCCGCAATTCCCTTTTGCCATAGTCATAATAATAGTGAAAACTGCATCAATATTTGCAGACCAACGGACAGACAGACAGTTTGTTTTACATCTGTCCCTTTATCGTCCACTGCTGGACATGGGCCTCCTCATGCAGGGCCGTCTTTACCAGGGGGTGCAAGGGGTGCGGTGCACCCCGGGCGCTCACCTTTTAAAGGTAATGAAAAAATATAACGCTATAGTAAACAATTACACAATAGGATATTTGACTGTCATAGGATACACAATAGGATATTTGACTGTCATAGGATACATAATAGGATATTTGACTGTCATAGGATACACAATAGGATGTTTGACTGTCTTAGGATACACTCCCGCACCCCGGCGCAGAATAGACTTAAGACGGCCCTGTCCTCATGCACCATATATTGTAATGAGTGAGAGATGTAAGTATGGCCTTAAAACGTCACGCTGGCCTAGCGGATTGACGAGTCCACTCTTTTAGAGGTGGTGAGTTGTGGTACCGACTTTGTTGTCCCCTTTGTCGCCTTTTTTATATGGAGGAGGCGGTCGGGCTCGCGGCCCTTGTATAGGTACCTCCTGCAACACAAAGAGGTATGCGGGTGCGCCGCCGACCTTGGAAAATCCTATTCACAGCCTTCTTGAAGAATCCCATATTGTAGCGTAATGGAAATACCTCTTGA
This sequence comes from Sesia apiformis, assembly GCA_914767545.1. Taxonomy (NCBI): domain Eukaryota; kingdom Metazoa; phylum Arthropoda; class Insecta; order Lepidoptera; family Sesiidae; genus Sesia; species Sesia apiformis. The sequence continues at coordinate 5,740,926 of OU611964.1, forward strand.
GGCATTCCACAGCCTACCAACAAGAAAAGAAGGGGTGGGGTGGGTGGTATTTTAAAGTCGGCAGACACCACACGGCCGACGTTATAAGTACGAGTAAATGTAGATTCCTTTAATACAAATTGATATTAAAACATTCAACACAACGTTCTTTAGAAATAATAGTAGGTATCAGTTTTACTCAATTTGAAGTTCACTTTCGAATATATTTATTTGAGAGTGAACTACAAACTTGACACGACCTAACAGTAGAGATGAGTAACGGTACGTTGGCATGTGGCTGATTGATGTCGATGAGGTCAGAATGATGTGGAATGATGAGTTTTATCATATATTCCTAATACACTGACTAATTAGGTAGGTAAATGTTTTTCTTTAAAACCACGAAACGTCGTGGAGTTCTCGAATCAAGAAAATATCAATACGGAAATCACAGAAATAATTTTTTATGAACGTTAGATTTATATGAAATATTGCTTTTGTTTATTATTAATACTTATTCCACAGATTTCTTTTTCAGCCAGTCCTGATTCCGTTCACTGGTTCGCCGGCAAAGAGTGTTATCCCAAATTCAATGGTTTTCAAATTATATTATTTTTGGTTAATTGAGGAAAATCGCTACCTCTACTCAGTTTTTCATGCCAATTTTACGAATGAAAAAACGAATGAAGAATATTAAATTTTTCTTTCTACTAAATATTCTTAGACAGTTTCCCCACCAATTGAAGCGATGTTCCCCAATTTATCAAAAATTTAAAGTGAGATCCCCAACTAGTGGGTTTCGTTTCAATGACGTTCCCAAGGACCTTCTGTATAATATATTTTTAAATGTCAGTTTAGTTCTAGTCGGTTAATTAAGTTTTAGCTTTTCAACGAAGACTTTCGGCTTAAGTTTATTGTTCTGTAGGAGACAATACTCCAAATATGTCAATTTAAGCTATGACCTATTCAATACGTCAACAAATAAGCCGTAATATGGGTCCCCTACCCATTCAGAAGTAAAATACATATAGGTATGTATATGTCCGTAGGTACCTATGAAGTATAAACATTGCATTTCTCACAATATCGGAGCCAGAGGCAGTCAGTATATTTAAATAATGTCGATGTGCTGCAAACGTCTAGCGGTCGTCTGTAGAAACTTCGTTCGAAGAGGACCAGCATCTGTTCGCGAGGTCACTGCCGGACGGAAACTGAGAGGCTGCGTATACACCGATATGAATGCACAGCGTGTCATACATCCTTGGAAAGGTAAAGGAGCTGATTGATTACGGATGAACTTTCTACAAAACTTGAAGCAGATTACTTATGCATCCTATGTTTAGAAGTTAACGATACATTAGTAACGTCTGCGCGTGCTGATTGTAGATTCGCCGCTAGATTCGGCATAGATTCGGACTATAAAAAAATAGCTATTTGTGATATATGAGAGAAGGGACCTTATTGTCTTGGCAGTTCTGTTATCCAGATTTAAAATTTCACCAAGCTATCAATAGACTAGCGAAATATGAAAGTGTGTTAAAAATACAGTCTTTTATTGCTTAATAAATTTATCATAGGTTATCATAAACATCTTTATACCAAACGGAATCTTGAAACAACGACATTTTAAAATAGAAAATCTTAACCAAAATCAATAACTAAATAGGTATACTGATAATAAGGTTCCTTTATTCATAAACAGACAAATTTATATTTCTAGTTATTATGAACTCGCAATTTGTCTTTTCCTAATAAAAGTCGTCAGCAGTAGGAGTCAAATTAAATTACCAGTTTCGATCAGTTGAATAACTTATACCTATTATTATGTCTTTTATACGTAGACAAATCTATGAGGCGTCAATGACACCATGGACATGTGCCAAACAACATCCAGGCAATTTCCTTGTTTGTCCATCAACAGCGCCCAGTAAATTACTGGATTGAGTAACTATGTAACTGGATTGAGACTATAAAATAAGATTATAAATATGACTATATATGAGACTATAAAATAAGATTATAAATATGACTATATATGAGACTATAAAATGGCTTTCTTCTTTTCAGCCCTTGGACGTCCACTGCTGGACATAGGCCTCCCCCTAAAATGGCTTGAGACTTCAAATTTGGGAATTAATTTGTTTCGGTGTATGTGTCGTCCACCAGTTTGCAATCTACATCAATGACGTGCGTGAGACGCCGCGCGATCACCGACATCGGAATGAAGTCAGATGCGCGCGGGTACATTGGCTGCCCGAACGCGTCTTTAGTCCACGACAAATTCATTTCATTTTATTTATTTGTCACATCATTAGTGTGTATTTAGTGTAAGTTAATTTCAAGTTAATGGGAATCAACCATAGAAGCAAAGGTAAGTTAATTTTCACTATAACGGTACTGTGAAAGTGAGCGCACGGTTTTTCTGAGAAAACAGTTATTCCGTTTGTTTGTTTGATGCACGCAAGATGACAGTGTTTATAATCTTTTACTGACTAGTGAAGTATTAGGTATATATCAAAGGATAAGAAAAATGTAATAAATCACTTAGTAAAAATAGACAATTATTAATAAATCATACCTACCTATTAATAAAGCACGAGTCATTAAATATTTAATTATCTATCGAGGTATGTCTGGTTAGATCTTATATATGTACCTTATTACACCCGTCTACAACGAAATTATAATAGAAATTAAAATTAAAAACTGTTAATTCAACCATGATATTTTAAGAAGTATCTATGAATGTTTTAAAAAATTTAACATAAATATTCCGTTAGTACCTACAGTAGTGAATTTAGATAGCATCGTGATACTCGTACCTATATACGAAATGTTCCATGAGAGAAAACGAAGAGGTACAAAAATCTCATTCATGGATGAATTTGAGGTCATAAAAATATGCACATGACTGTGTTATTGAACTTAAGTACCTACCTATTCAATACTTAGTCATCACAATTGATTACGCAGGTAACTGTTAACGTTGTTTTCAACTATAAATTTAAGTCAGACTACGATTGCACTACACTACGATTTCAACTATCCAATAGGTAGGCCGATTTTTTTTCTTTTTAATTTATATTCCTACTAAATCCGCAATAAGGATGTTATTCGTGCGGCTTTGGGAAAAACTATACATTACGTACATGCAAGATGTAATGTAGGATTTCAAACGTTTTTCATTATAAGAATCTGAATCTAAAAAAATAAGTATATTAGTGAATATATCAGAGAACTGGGATTTCTAGATACATAGGTATATTTCGTGAAATAATCTTTTTATAGTCACATTGAAGTACCTACCTTGGTACGAGTTAGGGTTGTTAACTTTGAAAATTAGTTTATCGGGATTATTTATAAAAAAATCGGATACAACCGCCAAAGCATAATAAAGATTTTTTTTTTTTTTGCCAGAAATCTCTGCTTTACTTTGTTGCCTACCAAAAACAAATAAATCATTTTTTAAATGGAAAGAAGTTGTCTGACGAGCAGCCCCTCTGAATGGTCATGTCGCCCATGTATGGTAAATCTGTAATATACCTGTGCCCGCATAAATCATAAATTACTAACATTGACACGTTTACAAATGCATTGCCTACTCTCCTACTATCTTTAATTTAAAAATCAAGATTTGGAGATGAAAGCGTTTTGTAAAATGCACAAAAAAATATTTATTTGCAATTGTAAATTGGTACAAGTATAAACTACAAAATGTGTTAACAAAAACTGTCAAAAAGTAAAAATTGACAAAAATTAGTTATTTAAATCTATAAGATGTTTATTTTGCGTTTCCTGGCCTATGTAATTGGTCAAGTGTTCGTGAAATTACTTAAGCATGCTGTCATGACATGATGAAGTCATGAAGGTATTTATCGACGAAAAGACGTATTTCTATAGCTTCTTAAGGTTTTCTATTTTATGAGTAGGAAATCACGTTTATACAATAATGTAAAGTTTTAAAATATATATTTCTTAAGCAAGTGAATAGACAGTAAGCAATTTAAGATTGCGTAAACTATTTAAGCTTTATTATAAAAAGATGAGCTACGCTGTTTGTGTCATGGCGCCACTGTCATTAGTAGTGGGATTCAAAATTATAATCATTTTCGTGTTCGAGTTATGGGATAGCATTAGGGAGTTGTCGCTTAAAACTAGTTAATTCATAATCAGTGGTGAACTAACCTTTCTAGGTTAGCCAGGCCCACCCTAACTCCACAGGGCCCCCCTGGCCCCAGTTAGGGTGGACTACAGCCCCGGGCCCCACCCTAGAGAGGGCAGGATTCGTTAATCCCGGCCCCGTAATATCTTATCCGCCAATGTTCATACTTAGCAAAATAAATTGGATATGGTCAATGCTCTGTTTGCAGAATTCAAACAACAATGCAATTAAGCAATATTTATCATCAAACTTCCTCCAAAATTCTATGCGGGACTGACGTATAGACTAGCATTGTTTCCTTAATATGAACAGAGACGTGACTTGAAGCCAGGGCCACGAAACTCACTTGTTTAATAGTATATTGTCCTAGGACGGCGAATAGTATGACCGATTATATGTGCAATCGCATAAAGCTTGCTTTGCAAAGAGATTGTTTTATAGAAGCCACGAAAAGTGGCACAGTTTTTTACCATCTATCATCTCGTGATGGAATATTTTTACAAATGTGATTAACCGTATTCCACACTATTTACATCCGAATAAGCTACCAACCATATTATTAGTTACACATAACTTTGCAAAATGTATAATTAGAAAAAGAAGGTGATAGTATTAAAAATCCTAAAATTCCTAAGTGTCTACTCTTTTACAGAACAAAATCTAGAACCAATGCCACGATTCAAGACTATACTAGTGACTGGAGGTGCAGGATACATCGGCAGCCATTGCGTGGTTGATCTCTTAGAGGCCGGACATGACGTCATCGCCGTAGACAACTTTGCCAATGCAGTGGGAGACGAGCATGGCTCGCCGGCTCTACGCAGGGTCGAGGACATTACAGAAAAAAAGATTACGTTCTACAAGGTCGATTTACTGGATAAACCGCAGATCAATGACATTTTTGATAAGGTATAATTATTAGTGTACACTATTTAATTCAGATAATACAAAACATAAACACGGATTGGGATACCGTTAATTATAACTAGGCCAGATATAATGGTAATCTATTGGTAAAACGGTATCAGCAGGCTTGATAAGCTAATCCGGCTCGACGGACCAGATAGTGACGGGCAGTGCTTCACTGTGATTTGAGAGTATTTTGAATGGGGATATAATGTTTACAGCAGCAAAATGATCGATAACAAAATACTGCACTCAATTAAAATGACTAGTCAGCAAGACAATTTAATAACAGCAAATAATTTATCACATAAAACGAAAATATATACCAAATTTTATATACGTATCACCATATTTTATACATATTGGGTTTCAAAAATGTGACTTGCCAGCTAAAATAATGACTTGGCAGGAAATATTATAGGTAGGTAGTATAGGTACTAGACATAGACGGAACTTTTATTTCGACACCACAATACACATTAAAAAGTAAGAAACAAACAAATTACAGATCAGAAGAAAAAAGAATGTATATAAAATAAAGAATCACAAATAAAAAGACTTATTCTATAAGATTAATATGCGTATTGCGGACGTCGGAAACAGTCTTCAAATCAGCATATGGCGCGAACAAATCACAGCGCATTGAACATCAGTGGAACCATTGAAGATGCACGGACAATGATAAAATTGAGTAAAATAAAATAAAAACTAATAACATAAATAAGAGTAGTAAAAATAAAGAATCAAAGATAAATAAAAAGCTGTTCTATTTATAGTTCACATTATTTGCTAGACAAATTAAAAAATATGTGCCTACCTATCTAAACATTAACATTATAGATGCTTATTTTTGGTAAAATTTATCATCTCTGATGGCACATTATACGAGGGCGGGATGATAATAAGTACCTGGCCTAGGAAAGACATACTCAGTTTAACGTAACGAAGTGGTTTTTATTTTTCGACATAGCCTCCTTTAAGCTCTACGCACTTAGTCCATCTTCGCTCCAAAGCAGTTATGCCCTCTATAAAATGCGTTTCGTCAAGGCCGGCAAAATACTCCTCTACAGCAGTTATAACGGCATCATTCGTCTCAAATTTCTGTCCGCCTAAAAAAGTTTTGAGCTTAGGGAACAGGTGGAAGTCCGACGGTGCTAGGTCAGGCGAATAAGGTGGATGGGGCAACAATTCGTAGTGTAATTCGTTGATTTTTGTCATTGCCTTAACGCATGTGTGAACCCTTGCGTTGTCTTGGTGAAAGATTATTTTTTTTTCGAGTCAAACCTGGTCTTTTTTGCTGAATACATTCCTGTAACTTGTGTAACAGATCAGCGTAGTAGTCGCCGGTAATAGTTTGACCCTTCGCAAGGTAATCTGTCATCAAAATTCCCTTCGCATCTCAAAATACAGATGCCATCACTTTCCCTGCCGATTTCACAGCTTTGGCTTTCTTTGGAGCCGAACACCCAGCTTCTGTCCACTGCTTTGATTGAATTTTGGATTCAGGTGTATAGTGGTGGACCCACGTTTCATCTGTTGTTACAAATCTTCGCAAAAAATTCACTTTATTACTCTTAAAACGATTCAAACAGTGTCTTGCATACGAATTCGTTTTTGATCGAGAGTAAGCAAGCGCGGCACCCAACGGGCGGATAGCTTTTTCATATGCAATTCTTCACTCAGGATGTGATGTACCCATTCTTTCGAGATGCTTACACTCAGGGCCGTCTTTACCAGGGGGTGCAAGGGGTGCGGTGCACCCCGGGGGCTCTCCTTTTAAAGGTAATGAAAAAATATAACGCTATAGTAAACAATTACACAATAGGATATTTGACTGTCATAGGATACACAATAGGATATTTGACTGTCATAGGATACACAATAGGATGTTTGACTGTCTTAGGATACACTCCCGCACCCCGGCGCAGAATAGACTTAAGACGGCCCTGCTTACACTGTCAGCTATTTCTAATAATTTCAATCTTCGATCGTCCAAGATCATCTTATGGACTTTGGAGATCATTTCTGGGGTGGTGACGCTTTTTGGACGTCTGGATCGGGATTCATCTTGGACGCTTGTACGGCCGCGCTTAAATTCGGCAACCCAGTTCTTGACTGTGGCATATGAAAGAGCACTTTCACCTAAAACATTTTTTAACTCGTCAAAAATTGTTGATCCCTTTAAACCCTTCATAAGAAGAAATCTATCACTGCTCTTTGTTCAATTTTATCCATTTTGTGAAATATTCAACACAAGATTTTCTAAAATGTCAGATTATTAAAAAGTATTGGAACCGTCGATTTCAAATTTAGAATATGGATAGCTAGAAATATCTTTTGTAAAATGAGATATTTTTTTTAATATATGTTCTTTTTAAATAGTTTAGGCCAGATACTTATCATCCCGCCTACGTAATTCCTATATAATTTTATTTTTTAGCTGCCATTCCTAATTAATTTGTGCTTAAAATAGTAAAATTCTGCTGATAATAAAAACTTGTAAGCTCATAACTATTTGCTGCCAACCTACATATTATGTTTGCTACCATAGGTATATTTTATAGCTGACGGAATTGCTTTAATATGTTTGCTGTTCGTATAAATACATGCCTTTTTTATTGAACAGAATCTAACTAGTTAGGGGGATTATCGACTATAGTAGGTCCCTATTGAATACAAAAATCATTTAGAATCATGAAAATGAATCGCATTTTCTTTAATTTTTGTCTATGTCGTAATTATTTAATAACACTTATTACAATTGGCTATTTATTTTCAACCCCACTATGCAAAATTACTTTTCTATTGAATTACTTATGTCATTATTATCGATCGTTTTCAGCATCCAATAGATTGCGTCATCCATTTCGCCGCGCTGAAAGCTGTGGGCGAGTCTATGCAACAGCCTCTGCTCTATTATCAAAACAATTTGCTTGGCATGCTCAATTTATTGGAGGTAATTATATAATTTTGTATGAATGTAATCAATTGTCCAATTTAAAAGGTTAAAAAATATTTCAAATATCACAAATCCGAAATCATTCTATCCCAGCCCTTATAACCATATTTATGGTACCCAAGGGATAATAGTTTGACTTCTTATCGACCGTATCTCTAAATATTACAAGTATAAGGCATGTGTTAGATAGTCGATCTCATTTTATGTAAACAGTCTTTCACCTTTACGATTGTACAACGGAAATCCGACACACAGATGTAGGTACGAAGGTTGTTTAGTGTTTGATCAACACGGCAGTAGAACGACAGACCGTCTTCGCACAACTGTGTGTCGGACTTTCGTTGTACAATACACTTTTACTCTATTTGATACATATGTATTTCAATCGATTCACTATCGCATACTCCCTTCGCGAAAAAATCCTATTCCTAGTCTTTATAAATCTCCATTGATACGTACAAATGTAAGATATCGTGAAAAAACTAGCAAATATGGTTTTGCAGCATCCTGTGCAACTTCGCACAAGATATTTTTTTTATAAATTGACATTCAGTGCATATCATATATTGCAGATCATACCGTACAACTTTAGGATGTTTAAAACATTTAATTTATCTATAGAAGAGGTCCGTCTGTTATTTTTTTTTATAGAAGTGGCAGACGGACGGACCGCCCCCGAGGTGAAAAATTGATTAATTGATCTAAATTTGACTAATATAGATGTAAAAATGACTTCATTAAATATAAAAAATATGTAAAAATCTAATAAACTCGTAGGATAACAACAAACATGGTCGCGTCCAACAAACCAACCTAATAAGAACAAAAGAATGTTCAATATAGGCAGGCAGTCTTCGATGAACAGTTTTTTTTTCTTTATTTTATTTAGGGGCTTTTACACTATTGTGTATGTCAGCCCCGCCGTGATGGACAGTTGTAATGGTTGATAGCGAGTATAGGTACGAAACGTCGATTTTTACTATTATCTGCAGCGCCGGCACATATTTACATTTTAAAGTTACATTCAAGGTTTGTTTCTAGGTGATGCGTTCACACAACTGCTATCAAATGGTGTTTTCGTCATCGTGTACCGTGTACGGAGAGCCGGAGTATCTACCGATAACTGAGACACATCCCACTGGCAACATTACCAACGTGTACGGGAGAACGAAGTATTTTATTGAGGAGATGCTCAAGGATCTTAGTGCAGCAGATGAGGTTTGTAGCTAAGCACGATTACAAGTTTTCAAGAGTTCAACATTCAAGTTAAAAGTGGTTTTAATGAATAGGTTTTCAACATTATATTTGCGGTCGACGTTACGGAACCGCGGGCAAAAATTACAAGATAATTTATTTATTTACATAGGTAGGTACTTTATTATACACATAAATAATAAACAAAAATGGTTATAAAAGAAAATAGGTACGTACAAGAGGCGTGCTCATCCTCGTGGGAGATTTATTTCATTTTTTCTCTTTGCATTTCTAAGAGTGCTTTTTTTAAAGATTTATGTGGCTTTATAATATCTTGAATATATAAGTACCTATGTATAACAACGCTACTTTCATTAAAATATAAGTTTTAGAAGGTTAATTGGTCCAAACCAGTTCTATACTGAATGACACAGTTCAAGGGCAGAGCGGGTTCCGTTATTATACCATACTCGTAATTAATCGCTAAATTATTTAACATAATGACATTAAGTTGTTTTGGAATTCAAATCACTGGATATACGCCATTGATTTGAGAATACATATAGGTAAGATATATTACACAAGGCAGCCACGTTAGAGTATAATATTAAGTTCTATCTTACCTATGGATTGACCGATTTATATGAGAAATTGAAAAAAAGAATTCGTTAAAAAAATATTTATTATAGTCGAAATATTGACTCATATTATCTACACAATTTCGTCAGTTGATTCGTGTCAGTTCGTTCGTCAGTTAAGGCAGTTGATTGATGCCACACCTGAAAGTCTCGTGGACGGGTAGCAATGAATTCTTCAAAAGCCCTAATCACAGCTTAGTCAAATTTTTTTCTTTGCAAAAAGTTGTCCAAATTTGGAAAGAAATGGAAATCTGTTGGGGCAAGGTCCGGTAAGTATGGTGAGTGAGGGAGAGTTATAAAACTGTCGTATGAGAAGTGTAAGGGGGTTTGTAATGAAGAAGAAGTGGAGATGAGCGATTGACCAAACTTGGTTCCTTTGTTGCCAGCTTTTCCATCATCGTCTGCAGCTCCTAAGAGTTTGACAGGCTCGCAAGAAGCTGTAGCGGACAATACCGGCATAAGATCACCAAACTGACACCAGTAGCTTTTTCTTAGTTATCTTGTGTTTTGCACATTGTTGGGCTGCAACTCCTGGATCCAGCCACCGTTACGAACGTTTGTGGTTATCATACAGGATCCATTTCTCATCACAAGTCACGATGCAATTCAAAATTCCTTCGTTTTTGTGAAGGTTCAATAACACAGTGCACACTTCGACGCGGTGTTGTCGCTGACGTTCGTTCAGTTCATACGGTATCCACTTTTGGAGCCTTTATTTTACTATTTTGACGCTGATGAACCAACATTGTTTCATCACTAACATGAAACCCTGCTGCTAAGTCAGCAATATTTTGAGATGGATCTGCTTCCATTATAGCCGTCCGTGGAGCTCATCCTTAAGTTCGAAATTTCCAGAACGGAACCATCAAACAGTCAACGCATCGTTTGTGGTGTTTGGCCTATACACACTATTGATATTATGAGTTGTTTGACTTGCGTTGGTGCCGCGACGAAATTCATAGCACAAACTTTCAAATGAAATACTGATTTTGAACATCGTAGCTATTAGACACATTTTTTTAAATTTGAATTCGGACATAAGATATCGAAACTCAGTGGCCAGTGATAAAATCGGTTATTTCATAGGTAAGCACCTAATAAATAGTGTTCTCATGTTGAGTATGGTTTATGATTTTACAATCATCAAAGCTGGCAGACCACTGTACGAACCGGTCACAACTGAAAATATCAATACCCAAGTCAGCCTGGTCTAAACATGCGGCATTAGACTAAGTTGTGAGACCGTTTCATTGCTGCAAATAAAAATTCTAAATTAAAATGTTAAATAAAAAAAACTTAATGTTCTTTTTTATATTATGTTTTTTGTATAAGTAGGTAGGTACTAATATTAACTGACGTTGTATTCTTATTAGTTTAAGTTAAGTGTTTTTATCGTTAATCTATGTATTTGTAGCAAGGAATAAAGGTATTATAGGTATTCTATTCTACTTATGTGTTATTACTAAAAATCAGGTATGAGTTAAATAGTTACTGCAAAATTTACATCTCTATAGTATTGACTACCGAGCATATATACGAATTTAATGATTAACTTCTCTCTAATTGTACTTCTTAATCTAATTACAGCGTAAATCTTTGCACCCTTCGATCTAACCATAAACGCAAGTGACAGATGTCTAAAATGTAATAATGAACGGGAACTGGGAGTGCGTTCACAAATATCACGAAAACTCTACCTACACTAACCTAGAGTCGTCCCACTGTTCACAGAAATGGAACATAATATCCCTGCGTTACTTCAACCCGGTGGGCGCGCATCCTTCAGGCCAGATCGGCGAGGATCCCACGAAGGAGTTCACTAACCTCATGCCTTTCATGGCACAGGTCGCCCTCAAGAAGAAGCCAGTACTGACAGTCTTTGGAAATGATTACAACACCCCTGATGGAACCGGTAAGTTTCTGTTAAAAAAGCGTGTCAGGCATACAAATATAATTATTATTTAGATTTCTATGGTCTCAGATAGAATTCTTATAAATAAAATTTTTATTTTAGGTGTTCGAGATTATGTTCATGTTATGGATTTAGCCGGTGGTCATGTTGCGGCACTGAATTTACTTAGCGAGAATCACGTTGGATTAAAGGTATGTATTTGCTTTATCAACTTTATTTTTGATGAAGTATGTACTTTATATCAAGCGTAAAACAAATAACATGATTATATTTAGTAAATGGTAATTTCAAGACTTTCAAGCCATTCATTTATCTAAGTATTCTATTTCATAATTGCTCTAAAATTCCTTATTTTTTACAGGTATACAACCTGGGTACAGGCAAAGGAGTTTCTGTAAAAGAGTTGGTAGATGTTTTTGAACGTGTAACGAATACAACAATCCCGCTAAAATATGAGGAGCGGCGGCTTGGGGACATCACTGCCATGTGGGCTGACGCATCACTAGCCAAGGAAGAATTGGGCTGGACTACTAGATATACTATTGAGGATATGTGTAAGTATACAATTTTTTACATTGCTTTTTTTTAATTATATGAATTACTCTAGAAGAATTTTTTCTTCAATTTTATGTCTCATAGTTAAAATATCCAATTTTGAATCAATTGTATTACCTACGACTTGCATCAGAATCATACGCTGCTTACCGTTGAAGATTTAGGAGTGTAATTGGAGAAAGAGTTGGGAAAATGGGGAGCGATAGGATAGAATGGACATGAGATCTGAGTGACAACATTTATGTCTCACTCACTACCGAAACACGTACATACGTTGGGGGAATAGGATAGTGGGAAATGCAGTACATTTTACGGTAGTGGTCAGTAAATGCTGGGTGACGTGGCCAGTAGAGTGCGCTCAGTGGGTGTGGGATGCAACCCTATATTATAGGATGATATTGACTAAATTATTTATATTTTATTACAGGCACTGATTTCTGGAGGTGGCAGACTTTGAATCCGGATGGATACCCCAAAAAGAACAAGACCAGTATCATTGTCAATGGAAAAAGTTAACGCACTTATAATAGTGTTTCTATCTTAGTTTTATTAAATATTCTTTTAATATATATTTGGAGTTTTATTTGCAGTGGAAAGAGAAGTAAGAGGGGGGAAACGATGCTGTTACGCCCAATTAGCCAAGTTCAGAAAGACTGCCGTCAAACCTATTGACTAATTGACGACCAAAAATTAGCGTACAGTTGGTAGTAACCCTTCCTGCTGTGCCTGCTGTTCCCGGTCGGACAAACATTTGTTTCAAGACAGGAGTTTGTTCGGGTCTGGGTGTTGCACGTGTTGTGTTCGCCTTTGTATGAGTCTCTGGACCCACGACACAGTGTGGGTGGTGGTGTTATTAATTTATTTTAAAGGTCAAGGTTCGAACAAACTTATTTCGAGAGTGAGTGTTGCTGGAGTCAGTAGGTTTTAGAAAATAATAAAAGTACTAACTTTTCTCAAAGCCACTTGAATTTAATCTGCTCTGTCGCGCTCAACAGGTGGGATGACGTCACACCGATGGACCCATTTTTGAAATGGTATATCTTGAACAATACAAGGGTCACAAATATAGAGGTGTAGATAACACAAGCTGTCCGTCGTTGCGTGTCCGATGTTTGTGTTAAGCTCGATACTACTCGCGCTGCTCGATCAGTCTGTTCCGACGCGTGTCGCTAGCATGACGTTGTTACAAAACACAAAAATACCTAATTTAATCAATTATATTGTAAAAATTCGTCAAAACAGTTGAACCGAGTCAGGGGAGACATTTGTTCCATCGGTGAGTAAAATATACTCGTGACAATTTCAGGATATACGTTGTTTTTTTTTTATTATTGAAAAAGGTGGCAGTCGAACATACAGTCCACCTGATGGTAAGTGGATACTATTGTTCATAGACATTCGCGATACATGCTAACATCAGTCCAGAATGACAAACTTTGCCAAGCCCCCGGATGCGCTGCCCACTTTTGGAGATATATAAATGGATTGGGAGATTTTTTTGTGAAAATCTGGAGGGATAGGATGGGATGGGCTCTGGTATATCTCACTCCCTACCGAAACACGTAGGTACATTGTGGAAAAAATATAAAGTAGGAAATGAATGTACTGCAAGGTAGTCTTCTGTAAGAGAGGGGTAACGTGGCCAGTCGAGTGCGCCCAGAGGCTGTGGGCATGCAGCATGCACCCTCTCTCTACACCTGTCTATGATAAGGGTGCTCTTTTATATGACCCTACTAAAGTAATGTACATATAGGCCGTAGAAATCTCAATTTCCACATGGAAATAAATCTCAAAGGAAAAACAAAGTTGTGATCTGTTCTTTACGTCAATTGCAATTTCTAATCGATGTGTTCAATCGATAGTTGTTCTTTTCTTTCACCCTTTAGGTATGTTTATAATTTAAAACAAAGTTATAAAAATATAGTTATAAGTACTTTTATTGCTCTTTAATCTATACATCAAGTAGTATTTTCATACAATGATATATGTTGCCACTTCAATGGCTCGTAACCCACACTGGTTGTAGTGGGAAGTAGATACCTTGCAAACAGTTCCAAAGTTTGAGGCTGTTCAATATTTACGTATGAAGACAACAAATCTGCAATAACACAATTTACATTTGTTTTCTTGGCCTAAAAAAAATATCTATTGCAGTGTAATAAAACTATTTTGATATTTATTAAGTAGTCGGGGATAAGTTCGCGGCCTGTTTAAACTGAAAATAATAAAGACTCTTGTATTAAGTAAATATTTATTGAACGGAATATTGTCCATTTAATTCGACTATCTTTCGCCATTTTTCTGGCAGAGCCATTATACCATCGCTATAAATATTTGGGGTTTCTGAGCGAAAAACTGATTTAAATGATTTATACAGGCTTCTTTTAAATATAATTTACTACATTTAGAGAATTTTGTAAAGAGTGGAATAAATGATAATCCGATGGTGCTATGTCTGGACTGTATGGAGGATGCTTTAAAACTTCCCAGTCAAGGACCATCATTTTTTGGTTAGTCATCAAAGATGTGTGCGGTCGAGTATTGTCGTGATGGAAAACTACACCTATTCTATTCATTAATTGTGGGATTTTTCTTCGACTGCTTGTTTCAATTTTAATAATTGTTGGCAGTAGACATCAGAATTAATCGTTTGGCCACGTGGCAAAAGCTCATAATACACAATGCCTTTCCAGTCCCACCATACACATAATATGACTTTGTTCAGAGTAAGGCCTGGCTTGGGGACTATTTGTGATGGCTCACCTCGCTTAGACCAAGATCGTTTTCGAACATTGTTATCAATCTTAT
This sequence comes from Sesia apiformis, assembly GCA_914767545.1. NCBI lineage: Eukaryota > Metazoa > Arthropoda > Insecta > Lepidoptera > Sesiidae > Sesia > Sesia apiformis. The sequence continues at coordinate 5,756,039 of OU611964.1, forward strand.
CAATCTCTTCACAAATGGATCGATTTCATTTCGTTTTAGCAACATCTCGCATATGGAAATTCTATTCACCACGTTTCTATCATTTAAATCATGCGACACCGAAACATGAACTTTTTTACAAAATTCAGTTTATGCAGGTGATCCAAAACTGTTGAGTGGTGAATGCTAAGCTCTTCCACAATTTGATGACTGCTTATGTGTCAATCAGCTTCAATTTTTTCAATGATAACATCAACATTTACCTTAATAGGACGACCACAGCGAAAAACAGTGATGTGATGTGAACGCACATCAAAATTACCAGACCTGAATCGACTGAAACATTTTTTGCAGTAGTAAATAGTAATAGTAGATAAAGCATCTTCTCCGTAAACACCACAAATCTCTTTTCGAGCAGTAGAAGCATTCATACCTTTATCGAAAAAAAATTGTAAAACACTAACTTTCTCGTTATTAACTTCCATTTTAAAATTGTTAAAATATATGAAAGATAAACCATTTAACTTGTAATTTCAATTTGCCGCCATTACAAAAAAAGTCCGCTGTCAAACGCCAGTGATCAATGTTGCCAGAAATATAGCACGCTAAAGTTATACGTTTAAAAAGACTGCGAACTTTTCCGACTACCTACAAATACTCTACAAAAGCAATCAGCTTTATTTTTAGCAAGGAAATGCACTGGACTGATTTTAGATATGTGCTTTTTTGCCACTGCAAGGCTGCGGCCTGATTGGGCGCGGGGCGGGAAGTGAGAGCGGGAGGCCCGAGTCCCGATCCTGTTTTTATAACGTGTCTGTAGTTAAAGCGATTCTAGCCGTGGAAGGCCATTTTGTATAGGTATATCTCACTTAAAATTTAATTTTGAAGAAGTTTTACTTGAAAAAAATACATCTTTTACTTAAGATATTATAACACACTTGAAAAACATCAAAACTATAGAGAATAACTACAAATATGTCTGTATTTAATATTTTATATATGTATGTAAATATTTATGTATTTAAACTAAAACTGTACCCAAATTCTGTTTTATGTTTGATCTGGTAGTTGACTGGTAGAGAATGTAGTTAGGCATCAAGTGCGCCTTTTGTACACATCAAAACTTGTGCAATGAAGTTTAAAAAAATTGCAGCGGAAACGCATACTGACTTAAAATTTCCGCTCCCGCTCAAAACACTCGCAAGTGTCGTCGCGGAATCCGCTTCCCGCCCTGCAGTCACACCAACCACACCTCATCAGATATGCGTTTGAAAAATATGCAGCGGATTCTGCTGTCCCGTCCCACGCCTACTCCGGTCGCAGCCTAAGATTTATTTATAGGCAAACGAGATAAGTGAGTCTTCGGCTGCGCGATTGCAGATGTACAGGGACGGAACAACGCGGGGATTGCGCAGAGAGTGGGCGGCAGGTGCCCTTTTTACATCGTGTGCTTTGCTCTACAACGTTATCCCGCCCCTGCTACTGCGCAAGCGAGGATTCACTTATCATGTTTGTTTATAGGCCTCACGGCTCATGGTAGCCGTCCCTGGTGCGGCAGAAGGTAGGGTTATCACAATCCAATATTTGGTGTTGTATTAGTGCCCGAGGTAACTATTAAGGACACAGTTGCCCCAACGAAGATCCTCTATAACTAATATTCATAAAGTATTCTCTTCTTACCTAATAATGGAGGTTTGTGAGAATGTAAAGCACTTGGAATGCTAACAATCAACAAGGAATCGGGAACATTCTTCAATTCACCCACTTTGCCCAACATAAGTCTTTCATATGGTTGCTTCTGACTTCCCACACCAAAGGAGCAGATAGGTTGTAAATCAATAGTAACTTTCAACCAATACCACGTTGTTATATACTCCACACCCCATTTTGGAAATATTATATTTTTTATAGCGGCAACATTGCTTGGTGCATTTGTACACCAGACTGCAACAAGGCAGTTCTTTGAGAGAAGATCCTTTACTGGTATTGAAGCAATGTCTTCGTTGTACATCATTGAATAACTGAAAGACAATAACAATAAATGTGTTATAATTTTATAATAAATACATTTTACATTAGTTGACCGGCTTTATAATATCAACAACGCATTTCTTGCCGTGGGTGTCGTAAGAGGCAGCTAAAGGATAATAAAGCCGCTATCACTAGCGCTCAGAAACTACACCATAAAAGAGTGGACTCGCCAACTCGTCTGGACAGCGTCGCGGTTCAAGGTCATACATCCCTCGTGCACAAGACAATGTGTATGAGGAGACCTATGTCCAGCAGTGGATGATAAAAGGATTGGTTACGGTTATTACATTTTCAAAAGAGGAATTTGTTGGAGATGGTTTTGTTTTTCTTTTCTTATTAAATTGAAATAACATTACTACAAAAGTATAAAATTTACAAACATAATAATGATTCTTTATAGTGTCACTGGCCACAATGTTCCCGCCAGTCATCTCCGGCACGCGTCACGAGCTGCGTACTTTCAATCCATCCTTCTGTTCATTTAATAAAATATTAAGGAGGACAATGAAAGTTATTTATCGCACCTTCTGAAGCAACATTTGACACCACAACACACCTTAAAATGTGAACCTCCACAATCATTCAATACCTTAACTTGTCATTGGCACTTTTCAACCTCCTTATGTATTTATTCCACCAAGGTGGGTCGGCCACCATTATGTCATATTTGTTCCCACATAATTTCTCACATTGCTCGCTCACACACCCACTGTAAAACCTAAAAATATATAGATTCTTAGTAAAAAATATTTGAAAGAATTTAAATTAATTAAAACTACTCAAATCATTATTTTCCAAATCCATTCATAAAACTAAAGAGTTATAAGTCTAGAAGTATCTATTCTCGACTCCCATTAATGAAGTCTTGAGTACAAATCATTGATTGGCCAATCAATGATTTGAACTGTAACACTAATGTTCACTCAACTAAGTACATAATACACATATTCAAATTATTTAAATATAAATAAGTAAATTATCTTTTTTTAAATAACTTTTAACTTTATTTGTAATATATGTAACTTTATTTAATTATCTCCAGCTAAAAATATGACTGAGAGCTTTATGAATTCTCGATAATCATCTCTGACTATTTTTTGGTCAATTCAGCGTGAAGGTAGCGTGGAACCGTGAAGGTTCGGAAGCGGTAAGGTACATCACGTTTTCCCAATAGCACTGTATCTTGTGAAAATCGATGCTTTTCCAATTTTCTCAGAACTTTTTAAATCAGAATTTTGGGTGTGGTCATTTGACTCCTTCAAATACGCTTTTCAGCACCAGGTCATAAACGTGATGGCGATAAGCAAAAATAAGCAATTCCCTGTCAAGTTTTTGCTCTAGGAGCACACAGCCACCATTGATACGACCTGTATTCGAAGCCTTTATCTTCAGTTTGCACTTTATCTTCGAGATTCCAATCTATGAATCCACATTCTAAAGAGCCTGCGCCTGCTCTTTGCTGATAGAATTATCCAATTTTAGCACAGCAATAAGTTTCTTCTTTGGATTTTTGTGCATCCAGAGCAGGCAACAATTTGCCATCCCACTGAACAGTCACAATGTCTGGTACCTCATCTTTGAAATCAACTTTAATGACTTCCGCGCGTTCCTTTCGTTTTTTCGTATGGATTCGTTAGATTGTTGGATTTTGACTTACTTATCGGAAATTCCTCCATATTAGGCCCAAGCGCCTCGTAGCTTGAAAAATAAACACAGAGTCTCTCATACTCAACTGACATCTGTCTAATGCAGCTACTATTTTTGGAGTAATTAAATCTTTCTTCTTTGCCATTACAGTAATCCCAGTCCCGGGTTGTATGCTCTCAATTACAGTTGGCAGATTATTTTGTGAATTCATATTTTCACCCAAACTGGAAGCCAAATCGTCCTGTACAGATTAATATGATGTCAAGAAGTTGACGCAGAAAGATATTTCATTTTCTTCTTCAATGGCCATTAGTGGTGCTCTTTCGTTTTGTCTGCCAGTTTTTTATACACTCTGGCAAAGTTACGGGGTCGACCTGACTCTCTCTGGTGCTGCAAGAAGATCTTACCTTCCTCTATTTTTATTAATTTAAGTGCAATGGTGTGTGTAATACCAAAGAAATTGTCCAAATTGCTTGTAAATTATTATTTACGCCACGTGAATCTTGTGTTGCTCAGTATAAGTATAAGCTCTGCTCCAAACTTGATATAAGTTCACAAATTCATTCACACAATTTGGTAGGTATTCGTGCCGTTTCCCAAAATATAACACATTCGCGAATTAGCAAGATTGCACTTTCATTTAGTTAATTTATTTCACTTCACAGATGTTATAAAACAAAATTGTGATTACTTGTCCATTGGTGAGAAGTTGTGACCCCGTTATTTGATGTTTTACATCCCCTACTAAAAATATACTCTTTTTAGAACTGCACAATTCCACTGACATGTATATTGCCTAAAAGCAATAAGTTTACTGACAATACAACTGGAAATCACAAGCACGTCGATGCGTAAGCTCACGCTCGCCTAAGTATGCATGTGCTGACATGTTTTGATGCAAGTCAGCATGGTCTAAAGGTCATGAAATTTGATTTACGTGTGTTTTGATATATGACAAAAAAAATGTAGATATGCAATAAAAAAAAATACTTTGAATTTTTTGGGGCATCCTAATGTGCATCCAAATCAAATCATTTATTGGACAGCTACAGGTAAAGTACATATGATGTTCACAAAATGAAATCCATTAATCCACACTGAGCTTGCATTGTGGATTATAACTTGAAACCCCTAGTAATGCACTAGGGACGGCCTGTGCCTATGTAGTCCCATGTACCATACCATAAGCCTGTCTCTCTACTGCTGGATATAGACCTGTCCTAAGGAACACCACCACATACAGTCTTCTGCTATTATCATCCAGCCACTACCGATGACTTTCCTGAAGCGTCAGGGCTGTGTAGTGGGATGCTATAGGGTGATACAGATTTCTAAAACTCTGAAGGTAGGGATGTGCCAACATTTGTCATTCTCTACTGATGGTGGCATGTGTACCGTTTGTCCATGGGTGACAGGGGTATTCTTCATACCTAGCACAGGAATTTATTTCTCATAGCAAAGGATTTTCACTTTTATCTACATTTAAACTGCAAGTTGTCACGAATAATATAATAATAATATTGCACAAAACAAAAGTATATAAAGAATATTAAATGTTTACTTACTTACATTCTTGTGGTATTAAAAAATATTCATCTTTAACTTTACATTTTAGAGGCACTTCCGAATTATTCTCACCTCTGATTCCTGAGTGATTAAATACTGTTGATTGAAATAATTGCTTTGATAGATCCCGGACACTGGTTGTGTCTAATTTGTTGTATTTATTATTTAAAGTACTCTTTAATACTGGTGACACTTCTTCCATAAACTTCAAATACATTCGTTCTACTGCTTTGGCCTAAAATTACAAAAAAGTAAAATACTGTCAAGTTCCATGCATATTTAAAACATGCTTATTATTTTCCTTACTTCCTTATGGACGTCGTCAGAAACTCGAGTTCTCTTTCTATTAACGTCTTGGGCATGATTTTTAATTGAAAATAACTTTTTAGAAATCTCATATGATTCAATATGATTTTCAGTAATATGAACATTTTTGTATAGGTTAGAAACATAATCATTGTGGTCCACCAGGCAGTAATTATTAGCGTTTATTAATATACTCATTCTAATACATTAAGTATCTGTTATCATTCTAAACAGCCATAGAAAAGCTAACAACAGTTAAACCATAATTTTCTTTTTACAGTTGTTGAAGTAAGAACTTTAAGTTTCACTGGCCAATAAATTGTAACAGATTTACACTTTAAACTTGTTTACAAGCAAGAAAGAATCGAGAGAAAAGTTTGGTACTGACTGACAGCTGAATAGACAGCTGATAGAGTATAGACCAGGGGTGTCCAACTTACAAAGCCTCAAGGGCCAAAATTAAAACCTTGAACGTAGTTGCGGGCCATATAATAATACTTTAATTTAAACTTCAAATTAAATTATTATTATATACTTTTAAAACCAAAAGTAGTAATATTTCTTTATATTGCTCAAGTATTTGTTTTAAATATTTTATTTTAAATAAATTATAAACCAGCATATTTGGTAACAGTTTGTTTATATTAAATTATAAAATCTTTTTCAAAAGAAAGGGATTTTAAATTAATTTTCTGATTTTTTTTGTCTAATAAGCCTTCGGGGGGCGCACAAAACAGCATCGGGGGCCACCAGTTGAACAATCCTGGTATAGACTAAATCCGAGGTCCCAAAATCAGACGTTTTGGCGGAACTCGAGAAATGAAGTGGAGTTTTCCTTGGATTATTGTAAAAATTCTGTATTAGACGTTTTATGGTTTAACAGTAATAGTTTATTAAACTTCAAAGTGTTTTTAGTGAGTAGTGTTTGTGATAATCTGATAATCAAATAAAAGCGTTTTTCGTGTGCTTCCAAGGAGTCATCTTCTGTCCTTAGTAAACCTACTATCACTTTACTGAGCAACTCCTAATTGACGCCGATGGGACTGCACATTGATAGGATACATTTTAGACTTTGAAATTGTTTGTTACAAAAAAACCTTGTTACTGACAGAATGTGCTAATTACACCATTGCCATATATGACGAAAAAAAAGCTTTACCGAGTTTCAGACTATAATTATTTATTGCCAAGAAAACTTGACTCAGGCAGAATGTGCTAATTGTACCATTGCCACAAATGAAGAAAAAATCTTTACTTTGACATTTCTGAAATTTTGTTATCATTGTCATTTATCAAATTGTCACTCATCGTTTATGATCGCTTCTGATATGAAAATTGCCGAAAATCTGTATTTTTAAATACAATCGGCAACATTAAAATCTATTTACTATTTACTTATATATTTACTCCGTATAAACGTGACTAATTACAAAATTTACCGCGTAACTTTTATACTATTGTGAAAGTTACAAAAAAGAACGACTAGTTTTTTTCTTACGGTAAACGTTATGAATTTATTACTATTAAACTTGTTTTCTACGTAATCCTTGAAATTGAAGATATTTTCTCAAATGTCGACGGCTTCTCAAGGTAATGTTTTGTTTGATCTTGACACTGAAACTTTAAGACTTACGTTTTTTCTAAGTTTGTCGCATGTGTATGTAAGTGTGTATGTTTTCTTTCAACATTTTTCTAACAAAACTAATGATTACTTGTACAATTACTCTTGAAACAGCAGCATAAATAGTTTATTGCCTTTGATACTGGCCCGACATAATTGTTTTATTTCCATTAACAAGTTTTTCGCAATTAACACTACTTACAGCTAGCTATATCAAAGATCGTTATAATTTTATTCTCATAACTTATGGGGAGAAAATGATGGATCGACTATAACACTGACGCTATTACATTGTAATAGACTTTATTTATTTATTGCTTAAGGTAACCAGTCTTATATATATATACATCAGTTACAAAATAAAAAATTACATACTACAGTATTATTATACATATATTATACATTAGATACTTTTTGGCGAGAACTCGAGAAATGAAGTTAAGTTTTTTGATTATTGTAAAAATTGTGTTGCAGGCGTTTTGTGGATTAATAATGATAGTTTAATAAACTTCTAAGTGTTTTCGTGCCCGGTGTTTGTGATAATAAAGTAAAAGCATGGGACTGCGTTTTTCGAGTGCTTCCAAGGAGTCCTCTTCGGTCCTCAGTAAACCTACTGTTGTTTTACTGAGCAACTCGTGACTTACTTCGATGGGACTACACATTGATAGGATATATATTAGACTTTGAAATGGTTTGTTACGAAAAAACCTTGACAAGAATGTCCTAATTGCACCCTTGCCAAGAAAAAAATCAAGAAAAAAATCATTGAAATACCTAGTATTTAATAATAGCAATACAGCATATTATAATTGTTTTAGACATTTTCATCATGTGACTACATTAAATTTTCTTAATAAGTCATAGTGCTCTGATTTAGTAGCCATTGATATACCATGAAGACCTTAAATCTAGCAAAAAATATATCCTCCATATAATGCATACAAAAGGAACCATCAATGCTTTTCCGGATCATATAAATAGATATTTCTTAGTCTAAGAATTAGTTGGACTCATTATAGGGATTAGTCATTTCCATGACTTTATTCAGTCTAAGTGGAGTTAAATTTTGAACCATTGATCTCAGATAGGGTTCTCCAAACTACAGCCTGCGAGTGCCTGCAATTCAGCCTGCGAGTGCCTGCAATTCAGCCTGCAGAAGCGAGCTGGACATGCCTGGCATCTGGCCTGCCACACTTAACTTTGTTTTATACTAAAACGAAATAATAATCAGATGTTTTTATTCACTAAATAACACAATCACTATCAGCCATAATCTAGTATTTAAAGGATAACATTAAACGTTTTAATATGAATTAATGATATTTATTTAGCTGTGATTTTTCACAGACAATTGTTTGCAGTTATTATCAAGTTTACTAGTTTCAATTATCAAAAGCGACTTAAGATGGTTATGGAACTGTAGAAACTTTTTGGTGGATTTCATTTTAGAGAATGTTTTTTCACACAGATAAGTACTTCCGAAAGTGGAAAAAATCATGAGTTTATGCAACTGATCAAACTGTGTGAGTTCAATATAAAATTATAAAATTCCAGCATAAATGAGTTTTGATATTTTTCTTTAAAAATATTGCTGCAATGCAAATCAATCCTTTCCATTTTAAGTTCTGGAGAGAGGGTTTCTAAGTCTTTGCCCTTGGGACTTTGTGGAACAGTCAGTGTGGTCCTCAGGCCAAAAAGTTTGGAAACCCCTGAAAGACAACAATCTTGTTTGTATTCATCTATTTACTGGACCTTCACACTGGAAGAACTTATGCTATAATTCTTTCAATTCATGAGAGTGTGACTGGCTTGCTTGTAGTGGTAAGTGTCAGATGGTGTCAATTCAATTCCTTTATGTCTAAAAATGTGGTATTTACAAGGTTTTTACTCTATATTGTCCGTGTCACACATTCTGCCATTGCTGGTGTAGAAATTAATTTATTACTAAATAACTGCATGTTAACAAAATCAATTAATAATACTAAATATCAATCATTATTAAAATAAATTGACCTTAAGTTCACAAATGTCATGCTATTTTTATCTAAAAGGCCTAAGTTCTAAATATTCTTTTGTGGACCACTTTTCTAACAATCAACTAAACATTTTGGACTTCAATTTGTTATGTGATCGTTTTCTTATGTCTATGGGCAGTATTGTCTATGGTTGACACACACTTGTGAGTGGCACAAACTAATGCACCAAAAAAATATTAAATTAGTTTGGTCTTTGTATTTTATGAAGTTAAGTTTTATGAATGTTAGAAGGCCACTTTGTCTTAAATGTCTGTTATCAAATATTATATTATTCTATTCATATTAACTATTTAAATTCGTATTTACTTTTGGAAGGGTGTGCATGCTGCAATCTACAGTCGCTGGGCACACTTGACTAACCTAGTTACCCCTCACTCACAGAAGATTACCATAAGATGTACTGTTTTCGATTGTGAGTGGCATACAAACATTGGCATGCCCCTGGACTACTTTATAATCTACCTTCGGAGATTTAGGAATGGATGTGAAGAAAGAGTTGGGAAATGAGTAGGATTGGGAATATGGGTTTCCTCACAAAAAGAAATATATATTAAAAAACTGCAGCTCAAATAGAAAAGGCCTGGGTACAAACATACCACCTTACAGATCAATGTTAATCAAGAATAGTAGCTAGGAGGCTGTCATCACTCCTTCATCTATTAGACTGTCCATTATAAATGTTTCGGAATAAGCAGTTTCATACACTAAGCTGTTATCAGTCAATCGACAATATGAATAGATATGTGTATATTGCCCGCATTGATAAGATCAGAGATCAGCTGTATTGTGTTTGGTTTTGCTTCTATAAAGTATAGCAACCCATAATTATTCTATTGACTTAAAGTTTGGAACTGTTCCTTCAATTTAATCTTTCATATATAAAAATGCCCTTTATTATAATAGCTACAACATCGGGAAACTGATAAGTATATAATTATTTGAGCCTTTTTTGCACCTTCCAATTGAACGTCTCTGACCAACCCAAAGGTTAGATGGCAGAGAATGCATTAAGACATTAAGCTCGCCTTTTGTAGTATAATGTGCATTGAAGTGTATAATAAATAAATAAACCATAATCATGTCGACAGCAGAAAAGAACTAAGAAACAGTTTCTATTTGAACCAGTCAGGTGGGAATGTATAAAGCCACGTGTTTTTCATAAGCCTGTAATTATGAGTCAAATCATATTCTATGTGAAGAATATTCTATTCTATTCAATTTAGTTTATTGTAAATATATACATCAATTCTACATCTCTTAGCTTATTAAAATAATCAGATCATGAATCAATATCTTCATCACTAATAAGAACATTAATCTCACACATCTTGTTAATACAACAACATTATAAAATTTATAATCCACTGACTATTTATTAACGTTATCAATGTATTCTTAAAACTCATGAAAATCAGAGTGACATATCCTATAGGTATACAACATAGCGACATGGAATAGTAGGCATGTTACAGTTGCATTGAGATAAACATAAAAGTTGCACAGAGTAGGGATCAGGAGCGAATATTGATTAAGGGTTGTCGTGCGCGTGTGTGTGTGCCACCCCGCGCATGGATAGAGATCGCGTTGCGCGCGCTAGTGTGCGTGCGTGCGCCGTGCCCATGTGCTACCGATCACTGCGACGGGCGCTTCCTGTGCCATCAGAAACGATTATAAACACTAATGCTAAATCCGCTAAAGTTACCTAATTTCTATCTTGATACTTCACCGCAAACTACGTTATGTTGTGTCACCCAAAACGGCATTGTGTTAAAACGTTTCTATAGGAATCGCGACCGTTAGCATAAAAATCAATAAATCACGTAGTGTAACTCCGGTATTGCATCTAACTTTTCACCAACAGTGCCCTTAATGTACACCGGCACCGAGTGCAGTGAATCCCACAGTGTATTTGTATTTCAGCGATATCAAAAGATTACTCACCAAGATTTTGATGTTCAATCACAAGTTACCGACTGACTTTCCAATGCAAACCCTCCGTAAGAAAACCAGCCCTTGCAAATGTGAGTGCACTTGGTGTTTAGTTAAGCTTCTCTACATTTCAATATATTTTACATTTTTTTTTATTTTCGATCTTCGGCTATGCGATGTTAGATAGCGCTAAATGTAAATTCAACCACGTTATCGCATCTTCGCTTTGTTGAATATATTTTGCAATTTCTGTTGTAAGATGCATGGACCGGCTAGATCTTAGCCTACTGAGAGCGAGCTAGCAACAGTGTCGTGCTATCATTCACATGCTAGTCCCATGTCATAATTAGTGAACCCTGATATTTTGGACAGAGGGTGTGTTGTGGGCCGGCGGATGTGGAGCGGTGGCGCGCCCGCTGGGGGACTAACTTGCTATTTGTCGGTTTGTAAGGGGGATAATGCAGGTGTGTCATTTCCAGCACCTCCTGCGGCAGTTTGGTGAGTACACCCGAGTTGTCTATGTCATTTTCATGCTTGAATGTCCTCGCATGGTGCTCTAGTACTGACTATATTCGCGTAGCAAGTAGTTTATGTTTACATACAGTACTCCTGACTTAGTATGTGGTATATTAGTATCACTCATCATTATTTCCATCGCAAGTAGTTAGTTTGTTCATAGTATGACAGAAAGCTTCTTTCCTTGTATTTTATGATCGTTGATAAAATGACAAAGGTTTTTTTATCAGTCGTTGCTCTTGATAATACCTACTTCAATAGACGATGTCCCTGACACTACGTGCCACTTAGATATTATAAATATGTATTAAATTGATTACAAAACTAAGCTTCCTATTATCTCTTACCATTTTCCATTATATGCGTGGTCTACACAGTTGTCAGTTGACGAGAGATAAATGCGAAATGATAATTATTATCAGTATTTGCTGTTTTTCCGACGGTACCTTCTGAGCTACTTTGTACCTTCATACATTTATACACAAACATAAACTATTTCTGTTAAGTAACTTAAATTTTTAACTTGTGACTATAGTGACTGCATCCTAACATTATTGAATGTTCTAACATATGTACTATCATGTTAACACTAAGAAAGCATGTTCTTTTGTTTTGTAAAATCTATTTCATCAACCGCATTCCGCGTTACTCGGTGCACCTGAAAACTTAAAGAATATAGTAAATTATAACTGTAATGTAGGTAACAAAAATTGCAGGGTACAACAGGTATCAGCCAATCCCACACGAATCCCGAGACACTTAATATAAAAACAGGATATTCAATTAATCCGGCAATGATGCACAGTAAACAGGGACCGAAATAGGACACCCGTGTTCACTTTTATTTTGCACGCAGCTCCCAGCTGTGTTTTATTTGCTTCTTTACAAAATAAATTAAAATGAAAATGACGCTCAAGAAGTCCGAATTAAAAAGTTTTCTAATCAGAGGTATCATTTAGTTAGATAAAGCTGCCAGTATTATTTTGTTGTGTTGTTGCCAAATCTTTGTGCTTTTATATTTAGCTTGTTTCTCAAATAAAACATTGTGTTTAGTTTGTAGCTGTGAAAGCATTTTTTCTGTCGATTGTGCATACATTCAACCTTTGTTTACATGATAATAAATTAATTATAAATTACTTTAATTTGCCTAATGATGAGGTTGAAATCATTGCTCGAACGAATTATAAATAAATTAAAATGTCTACGCGAGTGATTGGCTGGAAAATGGATTTTCTTCAGACAAAAACGAACCGGGCCGCTTCCTCGGCGAGGGCGTCTCGTTTCGCGCCAAACTCATTGGCGTGCTCGAGGTGCCGGAAGCGCGAGGCGACAGGATGTGTCAGGAGGCCCTCGCCGATCTCAAGATGGCGATCCGCGCCGCCGGGGAGCACAAACAGCGGATACAGGTCCATGTCGCCATCGACGGGCTGCGCCTGCGCGATGATAAAACTGGTGTAAGTCTGATTAATTTTGCACATGTAAACAGGATCCTATTCATTTACATAATTACGCATGAGTCTTCAAGCATGTGGTCATTTTGTCATTCACTTGACGTGTCAGTCTTGAGCTGTTGCGATCGACTTTCTATGGTCATGGTTTAATTTTCCGTTCCCATCGAGTGCGACCAGCCCTTTCAGTATCTACTGCTGGACATGGGCCTTCTCATACACATTGTGCATGACGGATCTATGACCCTTAAAACGCCACGCTAGCCGGGCGTGTTGGCGAGTGCATTCTTTTAGAGGTGGTTTAATTCCTCAGGGCCTGTGGCAGTCGCTTAATCCCCTAGTCGCCTTCTACGACACCCATAGGAAGAGATCTATTACCTATCTAAGAGTGGTGCTGTTCTATTGCTGGCCGACACCACACAGCACTACAATCATCGAGTATTACGTAGTTACGAAATTCGAGACTTTATTGTATAAAAAACTGGTTTATACATTTATGATTCAAAGTATTGTCCATCGCTGGCCACTACTTTCTCCCATCTTTCGGGCACCGTACGAATCCCGCGTTGAAAAAACTGGTCATATTTTAAAGCGACCCACGAATCGATCCAATTTCTTACTTCTTCGTAAGACCGGAAATGCTGGTCCGCCAGGACGTGTGCCATTGATTGAAACAAGTGATAGTCACAGGGAGCAACGTCTGGAGAATACGGCCAGTGGGGTAGGACTTCCCATTTCAACGTTTCCAAGTATGTCTTGACCACTTTCGCAACATGGGGTCAAGCATTGTCATGCTGCAAAATCACTTTATCGTGTCTCTCTTTATATTGCGGCCGTTTGTCTTGCTCGGCTCAAACGCATTAATTGCGTTTGATAACGATCGCCTGTGATTGTTTCAGTCGGTTTTAACAGCTCATAATACGCGATGCGAAAATCACCGTTCTTGAAGCGTTGAAACCGCCCACGACACGTTCTGTCACTAATAGCGGCCTCACCATAAGTATTTGAGAGCATTCGATGAGCCTAAGTCGCAGATTTCTTTATATTGAAGCAGAAAATTAAAACTATTAATGAAAATTAATGACGAGAATTTGGCTCGTAAACTGACATTTTCAATCGAGAATAACCTTATGATGCAGACATGTTTCTATAGGGTTATTGACAGAAAGTTTATTGCATGACGTCTATGATCTGTTTATTTCGACGAACCGTTTCGGCGGAAGCAAAGTTGTACACCTTATACAATAAATTCCCGCACCGCGTGGGAGGTCCTGTTAGATCACTTCCCAAAGCGGTAGCCCTATTGACTATCGCAGTGGAAAATCATACCTATGAAATTAATCCCCAATATTAATTTCATAAAATTAAATGACATCTATTGTTTTTCATCACGGGCGCGGCGTTTTAACCTGATGTGTAATCACTAATTACGAATTCGGTAGACTGAACTAGTTCTGATGACGCTTGAGTAATACAAATACAATACGAATGTAGTAAATGAATTATGTAAGTACGCAAATCTACATTACAACATTTCTAAATACTGGCCTAAGAATATTTTTATGGAAAACGTGGCAGAAGACATGTACCACCTGATAGCGACTTACCGCTGCATATCAGCTCCTAACGTCTGACTAAAGAGCACAGAGCACTGGTCTCTCATAGACATGAGAGGGTGCTGCTATTGACGGATAATCCCTTCACTTCCCATAGTCCTACCAACCTTGCGTTTATTCGAACTGAATCGTGGGAGGAACGTGCCCTATTTGCGAAGGCCCTTTCCGACGCGTTCTTTCCTGACTCCCTACAAATTCTTATACTATCCTTCTCTTTTATTCTACTCTTCCCTTTCCGAGAATAGACGCCTCTGGTGCCGAGCAGCTTACTCAATTAACTGCTTTCTGCTTCTGTTTTTACGCTAAAGGCGTACGAACTCTCTTTACCGTTCGAAATTCGCCGCCGAGTTGACGGGGTCCTGATAGTATACTAGGCCCTCCTCCTTACGCTCACTAGCTTCGCTCGTGCATCGTTATAGACAGAACATACCCAAAAAGAGAGGCACGAGGCGGTGCCGTGCAGATTGATGGATGTTAATTCATATACCCCATTTTTGTTTGTTTTTCAACACACGAGTTTTCTTATGCTACGTGTCCACTTGAGAGACAATGCTCTCGAGAGATACTATCGAGAGCATTTATCTGTGTGGACACAATTCTGAGAGTAACTGTTGGAGAGCGCCTATTACTGTCCGAAAGTATTCCAAGTTGAGACGTGCTCGCATGTGAATTAACCACGGTTTTCATCATCACCGAGGTAGAGACAATTGAAAAATCCATTTAACTTTTGGGATCGTCTACGGATTCGTTTATTATCCCTTCCTTCTTATTTGTTTATTATTGTAAACTTTTTACAATCAAAGCATTTACTAGACGAAGTAATCGAAAATAAAATGAAGTGATTACCATACCGTGCTTATTGGCACTCTGTCTCTCCACTGCTGGATATATGCCTCTCCCAAGTTTCGCCACCACACACGAACTTCATCTCTTGTCATCTAGCAACCAGATTACAAGATCCACTTAGGGATTTTCTGTTATGTGGGTTCTCGGAATTAAAAAAAATATTTCCTTTTAAATTTCGTTAGTCCGAATCGAAACCGATCGCCGAAATATTTTTTTGTATTGCTAGTAAAGACGCTGCTAACTGGGCTTATTAGTCATCAGAGTCAGACTGAAGTTCTATCTTACAATTACGGCCCAAGTTACCCCAGCCCTCTAATGTAATTGTTAACTCGCCATCACATACTAAACACGTTTCGTGTATTTATCTATTTAAACGGGTCTTAACGCGAATGTTTACCTTATTTATTTTACTAGACGTTTCGGTTGGGTTGCACCAACCTTGGCCACGAGCTGCCTGAAAATTACTGAAGCTGACTGAACGGGTAGTCCACGACGAGAGTTGCGAGCAAACTCAGCAGGAGTTCCGGAAAGTTACGGCACACAACACTCAGAATATCGGAAGTAGCGTCAGACGAAAAATAGCAAGATTTAATTTTATTAAATTTATTAATCACTGGATTCCATTCTTCTCGATTGAAATTTCTATGTTTTTTTTATTTCAATTGCTTCACGCATAATCCTGGAGAAATAGTGGAGATCAGTGGAGAGGATTTTTGGACTATGGAGTTCTATCCAGTGATTGATCCCGACGTCCAGTACATGGTCCACTATCGCTGATTTATTTGACTTACGATTTTTCACAGCTGCGATATATTCTTTGCTCCTTTCTGCTACGGTGCGTTTGTTTGGCCTATGTAGGCACTACCTAACCTAAAGGAAGCATTGAGTAAAGGTAAACAATAAATAAGGTAAACATTCGCGTTAAGACCATAAATATCTGTGAAAAACGGAAAAATCTCAAATGTCACACATCTCGTGTATTGTACAGGACTCCCTGTATCACCACCCGGTGCACAAGATCTCTTTCATCGCGCAGGACATGACGGACTCGCGCGCATTCGGATACATATTCGGTTCGCCGGACACCGGACATCGGTTCTTCGGCATCAAGACAGATAAGGCAGCTAGTCAAGTAAGTGGAGCAGATTTTTTTATTAGATGCATGATCATTCACTGATGACTCTATTTATGGTTATTCACATACTCATGAAGTGTTGTGACGTCCTTCAAAACATTTACTGGTATTTTATGGGAAATGATTAACTGAGCAACAGAAATACTGAAAGTGGCAGCAAATCTATGACAGGAAATTTCAAGATGGATTAGATTTAAGTTCTTTGGGCACAATAGCTTTGTGTTGACATTCTTAGTAATTAAAAATTGTTTATTTCAGTTATTATAAAACAGTTTGTTTTGCTGCTCGGTTAAATACAAGCCGTATTTATTTGTAACTAGCTGTGCCCGGGCCACGCGTTGCTGTGGCTGCCCAACAGATGGCGCTTACCCTGTTCTTAACTGTTTTTGGGTAAAAAGCATGTTTTTACCCTGTGCTAGTTATATATAGTTATAGGTATATAGCTAGTTCTCATCTATAAAAACACGCGCGTATTCGAATGCAACGTTGTATCAAAATTTCAAAGCAATCGGTGAAGAATTTCGGAGATTTAAGGTTTTGAACAAATGAACGTTTACATTTTTATTTATATAGATTTAGAGGATTATAAGTCCCTATATAATAGTCTGCTTATATGCAAACTTGTATTGCTGGGGAAGAATAGATAATCCATTGGCTGGCCTAACAAGCGTTTAAAGCATTACGTTTTTCTTGCAGTTCACAAACAACTTTCGTAAGGTTTATAATCGGTGTTCTAAACTGTAAAAAATTAGATTGTACTTACTACAATGTTGTTTTACGGTTAACGTCACAAAGCGGTCTATAGAAAATGTTGACAGCTTGATTTGCCAAGAATTTACCCATTGTTCCATTAACTAATATATCCATCCCATTAACTAAATATCCAATATGTGCTAATATATGTTCAACGTTTTTCATTCACGTTCAAACTTTGCCTATAAGAAGTCTTATCAGCTTGAACAATTTAGCTCTTAAGACTTTCGACTACTGCTGCAATCGTGGGATCTTGCGTTATAATGTCAACAACGTTCACTCTTCTATTTCACTATTCTTATATTCGACTATTCTTATTTCACTCTTCTTTTTTGTGTTTGTACTTGCATTTTTTTTGTAATAACACAACATAGGTATTTTGTCAATGCTGTATGTATCTGAAATAGTGTTAGACATCGTTTAATGTATGTATCAGCCTATGCCGTCCCACTGCAGGGCATAGATCCTACTTTAATACAGGAAACAGTTAATACTGATAACTGATAATAATCTAATACTTTAATATTAATATATCTGTGTCACTGTATAATGCTGATGATATGTCTGATGATACCCACAAGATCGTGGATACTATATTTTAAAGTAAGCTATAAATATCTCACCTAATCTAATTGAAAATTCAAAAACCAAGTGACTGCGATTTAAAGAAATTCGCCAGTGGTAGTTGTATGAGAAGAGCCGAGGATCGTGTGTAGGGGCGAGCCTTGGGAGAGGCCGTGGCTGTGGGGCAGTGGAGAGACATAGGCTGATGGTATGGATGACTGCGACCTTTGAAACGGTACAGGTTTTTGTTTGAATCATATAAACTTCGCGTTATTTTTAACCACACTATGCGACCCCTGTTTAAGGTTAAACGCTAATAAGACTCTTTGATAATTTGGATTTCAAATAAATTCGAATTAGAGAACCGCCTCCGCCTTGCACGGCTTCATACATAAGACGGGTAACATTGGAGAATGACTCAACGTTCCAATTAATGCTTATTAAGTTATAAAAACATAAAGCTATAAACATGTTACTGCGCAAAAAGCTACACTTATATACATATTATGTTGCATTTTTAAATACATTCTTTCAATTTTGATTACACGTATACTTGATCAAGATCACAGTCGCTTGATCATGTTCGTGCAAATACTATCACTCACCAAACAATCATCAAAACATATGATGATATCAGTCTATTAACGTCCGACTGCAGGGCACAGGACTCCCTTAGTAAATCGCAAGCCGGTTTCTGACCATAATCCACCACGCAGACCCAGTGCGGATACACATACTCCAGATTTTTTTTTATTTCTCGAGTATGTGGGTTTCCTCACGATGTTGTCCCTTACCGTCAGAGAATTTTTAGAGCTAGACAATTTAAAAAAAAAAGCAGTTTGTCGTTAAATATACTGTCGATGTCAAGAGCTGACAGGCCCTTAATGATATCTTTTACTCTTATTATTCTAGGCATTAATTGCTTGACATAATTGCCTAAACAAATTAATATGTGGGAACTGACTTGGCATCCCATGACTACTAAATAGTAGAGTGGGATCAAATGACGAGTGCATTTACGAAGGATGCACTTCGTTTGCCGCATGTGCGATCATTTAAAAATATTGCGTGCCGTAATGTAAACACTGTTTACTGATCCCTTTGACCCCCTTATGTTGTATGGGTAATTTTATATTGTAATGCAAAGGGGGAACGGTGTACACGTCTGCTTGTTCAACTCTCAATCTTTGAATCGAAATATCGCAGTAGATATACATTAAGTATTTGTCCTGGATTCAGACTGTCATGCTGGCAGTGTTGTGTCCTTACAACTCAGTACCTCGATATATTTTAATTGGCACCACTGAAAAGATTCTAGAACAGTCCAGGTCTCTAGAGAATCGAAAACTTACTCCTAGTCCACTAAAGGGAGATATCGTGGCTGATATCTATTCGGTCTTCTGTATAACATGTCGCAGTGTGTGAATGTAGTGTACCGTGCTGTAGCCTGTTGGAAAACCAGCCTGCTCCAGCGACTGGAACTCTCCTAACCTCCGGACGAGACGATTCGTGATTACCCACTAAAATAGCTTGATAGCGTGATACAGGAGAGACGTGGGTCTTAAATTTGTCAAATGGTAAAAATAATAAGCACAGTTAACATACTCATGTACTCGTAATATATCTATAGATTGTATAGTTACACTGTAACGTCGCAGAACTCGCTTCGACATTGTGACGCACGTAAGTACGTTGTCTTAGCATTTCAGTTTATAAATATGATGTAAGTAGGTTTAAACGATTATTATATAAACTGTAATGAGAAGACATACTGATATGCGATGAGCAAAATGGGATCTTAAAATTGTATTGTCTTCTCTACACCCATCTACACATGAGCTCCACCAAATACCACCTTTCTCACATAAATATTGTCGTATTCTCTACATCATATTACACACAATATTACGTTATTACCAAAATGTTTGATATAATCAGTCACTAATTATATCAAACATTTGGATTCATCTGAAATATACGTATTGGACAGATTTGTTTTGACAAGATTCTTTTGAACAATATAGAGACCATTTTATATTGCAAATCGGATCTGAACGCGTGTGACAAAGATATTTTCTTTACCTTTTATTTCCACTCGACCTTACGGCACGGGTTACACCACCCGTGCACACCAGTTAACTGTAGAAGCGGATAAAGCTGCGAGCAGTTTTATCAAATACTCACATTTGATCTTCGCATTCAGAAAGACACTACACTAATTCCGCGACACACTACACTAACAATGTCTGCGGACGCATTCGACGGTAAATCGCAAGGGTTAAATTTATTAATCACTGGATTCCACATCGTCGACAGTTTATATCCATCTTCCCAATTGTTTTTTTTTTATCTCAATTTCAATCGCTTCTCGTACTAATCCTGGGATAATAGTGACGTTCGGTGGAGAGGATTTTTGGTGTAGAGTTCTATCCAGTGCTTAATTCCAGCGTTGAGAATGTGTTCGGCTATTGCTGATTTATTTGTTTGGCAGTTTCTTACAGCTGCGATTTGTTCTTTGACCCTTTCCGCAACTATACGCTTAGTTTGGCCTATATAAAGATTCCCACAACTACAGTCAATCTTAAAGACACCTGTCGTCTGGTAAGGTATAACATCCTTGGGTGTGCTTAGATTTTTCGCTAGTTTGGCGGAGGGAGTATATATAGTCTTAATAGAGCATGTTCTCAATACTGTTCCAACTTTGTCCGTCACTCCTTTCACGTATGGCATAAATGCTGGCTGTCTCCTTATGTTTGGCCCAAGGCCCAAGACTATGTTTGACCAAGTTCTCTCTTCAAAGTGTTCCATCCAGATATTGGCAATAACTAGTACTACAGGACTACCCATAACGACGCCACCTATCTGGAGATAGTATTGACTTGGCTATAGGAAGTAATTGCCTTCCAGACGGTGTTACAGTAAAGCAATATCATCCGTTGACAAGTATTACAAGCCAGCCTATCTCTTGGGACATCTAGATTCTAGACACTCTTTAAGAGGAACTTTGGTTAACAACGACTCAACGTCAAAACTCACCATGATTTCGTGTAGTTCCTGCTTTATTTATAATTTTTAAATAATTTACTATAATTAATGATATGGCGAGAATATTTCACAAAGGACGTTGTTGTACTCACCAATCCTTCTATTGAAGAAATGTGTTTGACCAGGTCATATGTGGATGAACCAATCTGACATACTATCGGGCGCAAAGGCACATTGGACTTATGAATTTTCGGTAGGCCATACAAGTTTGGCGGTTGTACTGCCCTCGGTTTATAAAGATAACTGAACACGTCCTCAGCGAATAGGTCCTGGTGGTCTTTTATTACACCCCGTGTGCGTCGCGTCACTCTGGCTCCCGGCTCATATAGTAGTTCACACTAGTTCATACACATTCGTGTCTGTCAAAAAATTCCGCATCTTATCATCATACTCTCTTGTGTTCATCACCACAGTAGCGGTTCGGCGTATCGGCCTTAAGCACCAAAATTTCCTTATTTTTGCGTAGGGTGTTCAGTGCTCGATGCTCCCCCGAGGTGACATTACTCTTAGATAGCCTTAATTTAAGTAATATAACTGTAACATCTTGTTGTAACTTTTCGGCGTTGCTTGATGGTATTCTACTACGCAAGATGCTTATTACGTAGACTCGATTTACAAAACAAAATGTTTACACTTTACAAAACACAACACACACAAATGTTACAGTTTACAAAACACTCGACAAAATGTGTATAAAACGCGAAAGTTTAAAATGTTATAATATAGAGACCAATTTACTAAACAGACTAAAAAGTAATGCTGACATCGCACTATTGCCAGTCTAGATCCCTGCAGAATACTGTTCACTTGGATTTTTAAAGCCTATTTTAATGACAATAAAGTGCACTATCCCCTACAGTAACTATGCACCCACACACACTTACCCTTACTTATGTTACAGGTCTTAGATTCTGTTATAAATGTACTGGCACTGCAGAATGTCCTATCGTCGTCAAATATAAAGCAATATTCACTTACATGCATGATCTCAACAAAACAACATACATTCTAAATTTAGAAACAAGCGTTTTTAAACTCAAAATCACGTAACTATTTTTGCTCACGACATGAAATGAGAAATCTAAACTTTTCAGGTAGTGATAGCAATGCGGGACCTATTCCAAGTGGTGTTTGAACTAAAGAAGAAAGAGATTGAGTTGGCCAAGCAGCAACTTGAAGGGAAGGCGAGCACCAGCGGCCTCGCGCGACATGTGGCCAGCGCTGTGTCTGAGACCAAGTCTAAAGTAAGTGTTAGAGTTCCTATCTCCTGCAGACGGAAGAGAGTAGAATCCTCAGGTACCAGCTTCTTGATACCCAGGTACCAAGAGGCGCTGCTGTTCACAGTGACTAAAGCGCGCGCCACGAGCAGGAAGAATATCGATCATTGAGATGAGGACAGCTAAGGTTGAACGGTAAAGAGATTTGTATGAAATCGTCCTTCACCGACCCCTTTAATAGACCCCATATATTAAGGTTCAATAACATGAGGGGTCTAGTAAAGTCGTCGAGTTCATACAAATCGCTTGATCGTCCAGTCTTGGCTGACCTCATGTCAATGGCCGATATTCTTCCTGCTCGTGGAGCGCGCTTCAGTTTAAAAAAAAAATCACTAGCTTTTAACGTATTTTTATTTGTAACCAAATATAACTTTTTTTAAAAAATCACTTAAGAATACTCGCAATTTATAGATATCAGCATGAAAGACCTTGTGATACCAAAGTTAATGGACAATGAAGAAAAACATAGTTTTCCACTATGTTTCCTATATCACCGAGCTAGTAATATTTAAAATACCTACACGTATTTAAGTGAGCCACATAGTGATAAGTGGTCACCGCCGTCCATGGACATATGGAACACCAGAGGGTTGTTGATATCCGAAATACATTCATGACAAACATTACCTAAATATTTAAATGTAGACTGTATTGTCAATAAGGTATGTTTGCATACACCGGACATAGCGTTCATTGATAAACAAACACACAGAATGAAGTGTTAATGAAGCGGCTCGAGACGCGAAGTGTTATCATTTGACCGCTATAATTCATCAACGAATAGTGATGTGCACTGTTTTCGTTCTGAGAACCGTTGCACATTGACATTACCGTAGCATAACGCTGGTGTGTATTTGAGTGGAATTATGTTTTTAGAAAGGTAATACTAATTATGTTTTGATAGATAATATAATATATATTTTTTTTATGTACGAAGGCGGCAGACGAGCATACAGTCCACCCGATGGTAAGTGGATACTGTCGCTCATAGACATCCGCGATACATGCCAACATTAGTCCAAAATTACAAACGTTGGTACGCCCCCGGATGCGCTGCCTACCTATGGAGATATAAGAATGGATTTGGAGAAAGGATTGGGAAAATGGGGAGGGATGGGAATGGGCGCTGGCACATCTCACTCACTACCGAAATAAGATAAAAAAAAGTATATTAGGTAGTCTTCTGTGAGAAAGGGGTAACGCGGCCAGTCGACCGCGCGGCCAACAGCCCAGCGGCTGTTGGATTGCAGTGTGCACTCTCCCCCTGACAAAAATATAGTTTAATTGAAAGTTTTAACTGCAAATGTTTGCATAGGGAGATAATTTTTATTCGTGATGTGACAGGACAAAAGTCACTCCTCTATAAACTACAAGAGTGGTTAAAATATTTCCCTATTCTTCCTTATTTAATTTATAAAGGATTTTTTTCCGCGGGTGTCGTAAAATGTGACTTAGAGGTAAAAAACCTACACTACCTCAAAAAGAGTAGACACGCTAACCCGTTTGGCCAGGCATTGGCGTTTTAAAGGCATACATCCCTCATGCACAAGACAATATGCATGAGGAGGTTCGTATCCAGCAGTGGACGTTAAAAGAGCTGGTTAAGGTATTTACGGTTAATGATAATTCAGTTTTTTTTTTTCATTCTAAAACTGATCGGTACTGATAACGAATCCCAAACATTTTAATAGATCTTGAATTGCCTATTCCAACGATTCTTGGCTCACTAGGGCCACTAATATAAGAAGACAATAAAACATCTTAGGTCAATAAGCTTGAAAATGTAAAGTATCCCTACTGTTCGAATGCCGTGTAGTCTAATGATACTTGGTAATACGCGTTTCAAAACCGATCGATCGTGTTTGATTTAAATCTGTTGCCAAAGGTAGAGCAAACATCGCGCAATGCAGTTGGATGCCATTGTCCCTAATGATACGGAATAACAATTTTATTTAATTACTAGTGTTTGCTCCTTGAAACGTTTTCAAGAGACGGGCGGTGTCAGTAATAACTTCAAATTCAAATTTTAATTGCATATTACGTTTACATTTAATTTATTGGCTACAAATCAAATAAAGTTTGTAAGTTTGTAAATATCAAAATAAGAATAATAAGAAATTAGGATATTTCAAGCTGCCACGTTGAAACCGCTTCATGCTTGATAGCGTGATTCACATTCGGAGCAAAAGTTACGACCCTAGTCTCCAACATCTACACTTTCACATTAATACCCACCATAAATCCGAAAGTGTTTTTGTGTGTTTACGTGTTCACGTAACTACTGAACCGATTTCAATGAAATTTGGCAGATAGATATCCTAAAATCCCGAAAAGACCATAAAGTCACTTTATGGTATGTCATCATTTATTCTGGAAAATTGATTAGTTTTTCCAGAGGAAGCCACGCGAGCGAGGCCACGGACAAAATCTAGTATTCAAGAAAGTTCTTGAATATTATTTCCCTTTACTTTCTCAGAGCATTTCATCGGTGGGCGAAAGCAGTGCTTCGACATCAAAATCCGCTGAAACCGCCGCGGAGGGCGGAGTCGCGGAATTAGTTGACCTCGAACAAGAGCTAAGCTCTTTGAGGAGAGGGTTGACTCAAGTTGAGGGACTCACGCCTTCAAGCGACCCCTTTGGAGACTCGTTCACCATAGTGCCATCACAGGTAAATAGTCTCTTACTTGTTTGTTGTGTGATTTTAAACTGAGAGCTAAGGTGGAGTCACATAGTCGATATACCTTTAAACTATTAAAGTAATTAAGCATTAAAAATAAGTAATTACTTATTAAAGTATTAATTTAAGTAAATAATTATTAAATTAATTGAGTTATTAATCTCGTTAAGGAGAGGGCTAATACAAGTTGAGGAACTCACGCTTACGATCGATTCCTTTGGAGACTCGTGCACTTTAGGCTGTCATAGGAAACATCATAGTTGTGTTTGTTATGTAATATTAAATTGAAAACCATTGTTCAGACATGGAACTGGTGGAGCTTAGACTAGATTTATTAAGCTTGTTGAGAGGAGAGGATGGACTTAAGGGACTAATAAGAGTAGAGTCACAGAACTGGTGGACCTTAAACACTACTAATGCTCGGTTGAGAAGAGGGTTGACACAAACCGAGCGATTCCTTTGGAGACACTTTCATCGTGAATCATATGTAGTAAGGCTTCCTGTATATATTTTAATGACTCAAAATGCCACCCTATCTTTAGCCTGACTATGTAGCTGCTTTAAAGCGTTATGAAATATCTAAAAGCGTGTACCTAATTAAGATGTTTTGTACATGTTCACCCAGGCTTCAGTAGCAGTAGCTACAGTATACACTAGCAGACATACACCCGTTTAAATAATGCAGGAAAATGTACACTTGTTTACGAATAACTGCATTATTTTATATTTAAAAATACATTTTAAGTTATATTATTTAATACATAAAAAGATTATATGTATATATCAAAGTATACATAATGAAAGATTGCTGTACACATAAATGTTTACTTTTCTCCGTCTTTTATTCTTACTTTTAAAAAAACTTAAAGAATTATAATTTGTCGTATCGTGTACTCACCATAGACTTGATTAATCCCTTACCTAACAAATTTATTTATTTCCCAGTTGCAAAAGGGTCTCCTACCCCCACCACCCACAGGCTCATCCCGGGGGCGAACTACCCCCTCTACTCGCGTGTTCAGCCCCACCAACACCTTAGCGTTCGACCTCGCCACCGTCGCCGCTGAATTCGAACCACTACCAGCGACGGTCACAACGACTGTTACCACCGCATCGCCACCATCATTAGTCGATAATATGGCGGATACTGTGGTAAGTTGTATGAATAGTGTTGATAAAACTAGCGCTGGAGAGCTATGTTAGTGCTATTGAACCTTAACCTTGACCGTTTTGTACCCGAGCTACAACTACAAGGGTTTAAGACAATCAAACAATAAAAATTTGAGCTATAACGCTAATTATCCTTTAACGCTTAGTCTTAAAAATTCATTAGCGCTCACTCAGCGCTCGAGCGCTTAACGCTCGTTTTTACAACATTGTGTATGAATCATGCTGTTTGTATTGTGCAAGTTATGTCGTTAAATTTGTACGTCCATGTATCAGACAAAATTATCACTTTTGAGAGTAATTTAAGAAAAATCCGACCACAAACAACAAGTTCTTAACTTACTACATATGATTATATCTCTATAGTGTTGTTAACACAACAATCTTGACAAATTAATTTGAACGAAATGTAAATGTTACTGAATATTGCTTGTTTCGAGGTGTGTGAAACTGTCTATTTTATCTATGTGATGTTCGTATTAAAAGAGACCAAATTTTGCAACGTAATTTCCGTAGTGTGAATTTTGCTTTAGTGAGTACAAGTATAGTGTTGGCTAATCGAGCGTCGAGTAAATACAAACTCCTTTGCAGTTTATTATCAACTTATTCAATACTTCTCTATGTGGCACCAACCGTAAATATAACTTTATATAACAAATCTATTCCTTCAGTTGTAGCTACGAATTTGAACGTTAAGTCACAGTAATAAGTCGTTTACTAACGAAGAAAGAAGTTTGTAATCGTGCGAACGCCCGGTTGGCTAATTATTTAGAACGTTTGTTAGTAGCTTTATGTGGAGATGTTTGTAGATTAAACATTCGCTAAATGTACCTTATATCTGATATAATTCTGATACTTATATAGAATTATAACGATATCTGAAGTACATGTCAACATTCATCAAAAATGACCAACGTTGACATGTCCGCATATCACTGCCTACCTTTAAAGTTTTTTGGAGTAATTCTGTACCCTAAGCATGAAATAACTTGGGAAACATATTTATTTTCATGCGTTCGTACAATGCCTGCTATTACAAATAAAAATTAGAATTTATCAGGAAACCTCCAGTTTGAACATGAATTTAAACTTTATACGAAATCATTGTCAACCCTAGAAAAAGTAGTATAAAACCCAGATGTAAGAAACATTAATTCAATTAGGTTCATTGTGATGTTATCCTACTAAAAGAGTGTCTCATATGTTCAAAATGAGTGTGTCTCATCTGTGTATGTGTGTGTCTCTCGTATGAGTGTGTGTGTGTCTCATATGTTACAAACATTACTTCCTAATATATTGCAAGAGATAGATCTCAAAAACTCATCAGAAATAAATAAAATGTTAGTCATAAATACTTTAGCACGACGCGTCGTGTTAACAACACGAAGGCCGAGGGTTCAATTCCCGCCCGTTATAGTTTCCGTCATGTTCCCTCATGAACCAAGTATAGTTGGAACATGGAGCTCTTGACGAAAACTTTAAATAGAATTCCCTCTCTCCCCCTTGATGTGCAACGTGTCCATGTGTGACGGTAACCGCTTACCATCTGGTGGGCTACCCATGCGTTATAAAAATAAACAAAAGTTGCATGTTGAAAATACTAAGGTTAAAATATTTATACTAAATGTCACGCAATCATTTATTCTATCTATAAGCTGCACATATTATTAGCTTTTAGTCATTATTGATAAAAGAACAAAAAAATGCAGTGCACCGTACAAAATTGGTAACATTTTTTACGAGCTGTGAATCTAATATTCTTTAATCAATACCTAGATACGAGTAGATACTTGTAGCAATAGCCATACAAATATTTTTTATTGATAAAAATTACAATATTGGTTGCAACATTAACTCATGTGGTAGGGTAGCTTTTATGCCCAAATAAGCGATTCACTAAGTGTTTACTGGAATATACACAAATAATATTTACATTGAAGACTTCAGTGGAGTTGAGTACGTACATACATACGAATTAAACGATAGACAGCAAATGAATCTAAGTGCAGGCGTTTGACGTTTGGAACGAATTTGTAATTTAGAAAATGAATCGTCGAATAAATAGAATTGCATATTCCTTTGTCGATTGTTTGAATTAGCAGCCAGTAGCGTGAACATGTGCAGCAGCAAGAAGTAAAAGACAATGCTCGAAACAGAATTATCACATGGTTTGACTTCTAAATATCACTCTCTATTTAACATGATTTTGGAAAATATTGTAAGGAACGCATCCTCCGGGAAAACGAAACGCACTCCGCGCTTACCACATCGATACCCCGTGACCTGTATGGCAACAATTTTTTCTCCACACGCAACTATATTGGGTCGTGTTTTATTTTGATGGCTGTTTATTAGGGATATTTCGAAGAAATCTAAATATTGCAGAATCCAAAATTAAGACGTGTAAATTTTCAAAAAAAATATCCAATCTATACATAGTAACTAGTTGTCGTATGTATAATCATCAAGCTTTACAACGTCTCCTTTAACACTTTTTTCTGAAAGATCAGCGGCGCACCTGCATACCCTCTGGTGTTGCAGGTGTCCGTGGGCGGCGGTAACACTTACCATAACGTGAGACCGCTTACTCGTCCGCCTACTTCCCTATAAAAATGTACGGAGAATAGGAGAATGGTCTTTGTTTTCTGCCTAAGTAAGTATGAATATAAGCTTTTCATAGTAAGCTATGAAAGTGTACACTCTATTATTATTGTTCTCATCATTCTCATATTATTATTGTTATTCGAATGATCAAGCCCCAAAGTTCACTGTCAAGTGAAAGACTGTCGAGCTCCAAATAATTGTGAATTGTGTCTCAGATAGTAGCCCCAGATAATAATAATACAACAGTTTTCACCGTCGGCGTATATGAATTGGCGCCTATGGTGCGGGTTGTAAACACATAGTTACATTGCCATCGTGCTCTTTTATAAAACTATTGATAGAAAACTATTTCATTTTTTTTTAATTAATTAAACATGAGGCTTGTCATGGCATCCGTGGGCGACAGAGGGACGTTACGGGCTGAGGAGGGTTTATTAAGTAGGTGTTTATTTCGCGACTTTTGGGACACTCACAAAGGAGATTCCCTTCTATGCTTGTATTATTAACTATTCTTATGCCTAAACATAAAGCATGAGAGAGTAGCGAATTTGACTTCCAGTTTTTTGCCTGTACTTACGAAGCCGTTTATTGATCTCTCTCCTTACTTCACTTTCACGCCCTTTTAGTGCCCTGACCAGGTGGTGCTAGCACAAGGCTAGTTTCTGTATTCATTGGCTCGAATCTTTTACCACTAGGCAGAATTAGAATTATTAGGCTTGGAAGAATCTGCTACACTATTTACGCTAGCATGGTGTGGATGACATTTGACGAACCGTTCCGTTTCACTCATGAAAGTTGCTGCGATCTAAGAACATGTAATATTTCAGCTGCATCTTAAATATCATCAGCGTAAAATATTGGCGTTACATTGGCAATAGTACGGTGGTAGTCGTAGAACCTGATGGCCTTTTTCTTTGTTGGCTGGTTCTTCGTGATACTCCGTGGTCTTTTTTGATTTTAAAGCTAATAGGCAGTTAGGGACGAATCCACTTGCTGTACCAACGTAGTAAATTATAAGGCGTTCGCCTTCCCTTCTGGCACTTTGGTACTCGAGTGTGACGTGTCGTCGGTCCAACTTTTACCGATTGTGTGGTTGGCGTTAAGCCACGTCTCCTCTAGAAAGACAACTTTGTTCCAAAATGTTTTTGTTTTTGGCCTTTCTCAAAAATGTGCATCTCGCCAGGGCAATGTCTTTCCTCTCCATAATAATCTTCCTTTTATTTACACAAAACCGATATTTTTTATGATTTGCCGCAACGAAGTAATTCCTACTTTAAACAATGCAATGTTTGTAGCTGCAATCTTCTATAATAGTCATAAATGTGATTTCTGATAGCATCCTTAGTAAAACCGTCTACGTCTGTGATTGGCTTCACCGCTGTTTGTTGGGCGTGGATAATTTATTTTCAGACATCCCATCTCGGCCAAACTTCTCGCGTGTTATACGCGAAGCAGTATTACGGTCAATATCGAGAGCTTCAGCTACTCGTTCCGCAACTTGAGTCAGTGGTAACAACGGTCCGCCATTTTGTTGTTCTCTTTCAAAGTAGTCTAGGAGGCGATTATCAAACTCGCTTGCTTGACTCCCCAAAACAGTTTTTTTTTGTTCGCTTAGGCATGTTGATAACACATTATCAACCAAATAAATCAACAAACTTAACAAACAATAATAATAACAATTTAAACATAAGAGGAAACAACGGAAAGACAATGCGTATTACATACGAGACGCTAGCACTCATACTGACGCGACGCTGACACGTAGCTGATTTGATTGACAGATAAACAAAATCGCTGCCGGCGCCTGCAGGGCAAAAATGTTGCCAGAAAGAAAACCGAAAGTACCTAATTGATTTAAGACCGCTTGCGTGACCCAATTGTTATATGTGTTTTTTTTGTAGTAATATTGATCATAAAATATGAAAATGCTTTGTATTCACGAGACTAAATTAAATTTCTCATCGAGATTTTTGCTCTGAAAATCGTTATCGATATTTTTAATACTCGATTGAACACTGTCACCTCTCTAGTCATGTGATATTGATAGCTGTCATCCATACCATGCTACCACGTAAATTGTGTAAATATGTTTTAATAAACGTTTTATTGGTAGGTAAAACGTTGCTATTAAAAACAATTGACCGTTCTTCCAAGCCGTTAAACCGTTAAAACATTAGAGACATTTTATTTTCTTAGGTTTTCGCGATTACTGTACATAGCAATTAAACAACTTTGAACGGTTTAAATCGCGTATATTTAACATTATTTATACCCCGACGTTTCAAACACTTTGCAGTGGACGTGGTCACGGAGTGACTAATTGATTTTATTTGTCACTTGAGTTATTAAGAAATTATTATAATTTCTTAAATATACGCGATTTAAACCGTTCAAAGTTGTTTAATTGCTATTAGAGACATTTGTTTTCGCCTGGTGAGGGAGAACGTCAATATGATTTGTGATTTATTTATTACACAATGTCACAAATAAGTACATTTATGAATAAATTTTCTAATACGAACGAGAAAAGTACAGTTGTTCGACAAAAAGATGTTAATAAATAATCAAATACATGTACATTACCGGGTTGATATATATACCCAAACAAAGTATAGTATCACTATTATTAGGCCCTTACCTATGAAATTTCCGTTTTATATAGATAAAATCAAATATCTATCTTTTTTTATATGTAAATTACATACCTATTTAATTAATCGAAGTATTGTCCATTATTATCAATATACTTATGCCATTTTAATGGAAGTTGATCGATGACTCTGCTATAAAACTCCTGGGGACGGGAATCGACGAACGGAGCCTAAAGTCGATAATGACGAATTGACAGCAATAGTGGAAACGGATTTATCTCAAACCATGTCTGAATTAGCAGCAGCCGTCGTCTAAGTGACAAAACGATATTGATCCCTTTGCGTCAAATTGGGAAGTACGAGAAGCGCGGAAAGTGGATACCGTACGATATGAGCCTCTTCAGAAGAGCTATGAACAGGTTTATACAAGGTCGGCAGCGCACCCGCAAGCCCCCTGGTGTTGCAGGTGTCCATGGGCGGCAGTGACCACTTACCATCATGTGGCCCGACAGCTCTTATGCCAACCATTCTAAAAAAAACGTATGAGCTTAATGATAGTCAGTTGCAAAGACGCTTCGAAGCTTCCCTTATTTTGCTGAACTGCCACAAAAGTTAAAAGGATTCTGAATCTTATTGTCACTTGTGATGAGAAGTGGATCCTGTATGATAATCGTAAACATTCGTCACAATGATTGAACCCAGAGACAGCCAAACAATCTCCCAAACGGAAACTTGAAAATGATAATTGTTTTGAAAATTTAATGGCGTTTGGCAAGCAAAGTATTCTATTTCTAAAATTCGATTTTTATTTTTGTCTATCGTGACTTTTTGACCGGGGAATCCCGAGAAGTAGAATTGAGTTTTGTATGATTATTGTAAAAAATGTGTACTGTGGGATTTGTGATAGTTTAATAAACTTCAAAGTGTCTAGTATTAGTGGATAATGTTTTCGCGTCCAACTCTGTCCTCGATAAAGCTACTATCGACTACTGAGCGATAGCTACTGAACGACTCATATTTCGACGGGACTGAACAATGACAGACAATGACATGATAAAAACAATTCTGTTTTATTATTTGCTGTGTGGTGACCAATGGCTATGCCGGTTTCCTAATAAATTATATTAAAAAAAACAGTAGCCTGTTCTAAAAACTTTTAGTTTATCCAGTAAACTTACCATTTCAATTACATTTCGTCTGGAATTTGATAATTTAATGAATTTCATTAAATTTAATTTTAAACTTTAATTGTTAATACACCCTAAAAAGTGTATAAATAATAACTTATCATTTACACAGACTACAGTTTCTGGAACCGGGTTGCCAAAGAATTGCTGTGATATTTTCAATCTATTATTTTTTAATGAAATTTACATTATTAAATCGTCCTCAAGAATATAAGAAGTGAATAGATATCATTTGAGCTTCAGAGGCTTCAGAAAGGCTTTTCAACTTGTAGTTCTTACTTAATCAGATTGTCTGCGAAAATGATAGGGGTTAAAGTATGAAATTGCCGTTTTATAGTAATAGATACTTTGAATTGACATAAAACCTTCATGATGTGAGATTTTCGAGTGAAACTTTTTTCACATGATACCTTTGAGGTTCTTGTTTTAAAAAATGTGCAACATTCGATTTTCGACTTTCAATTGTTTTTTTTTATTCAGCTTAGACGGGAAAGATGGATACTTCGATAATCCGAGTAATCTTTGAATACGAGTTCCGACGCGGAACTAACGCGGCAGAAACGGCTCGCAATATCAATGCTGCGTTTGGAGAGGAGACTGCTAATGAACGAACCGTGCGTTTTTGGTTTAAACGCTTTCGTAATGGAAACTTCGACTTGAAGAACGAACCACGTGGAAGACCGCCCACACAGGTGAATAACGCTGAATTGAAGGAGATGGTGGAAGCCGATCCGAATCAAACTACCCAGGAATTAGCGGCATCGTTTAACGTTACCTTACCTACAATATTGACTCATTTGCATCAAATCAATAAGATAAAAAAATATGAAAAATGGGTGCCTCATGATTTGACTGATCTGCAAAAGAAACGCGTGTTGAAACTTGCGTTGCCTTGTTGAATCGGTACAGAAATGAAGGAATATTGGATCGAATTGTGACATGTGACGAAAAGTGGATTCTTTACGATAACCGAAAGGGAAAAATGCAATGGCTGACCCCAGGTCAAACGCCGCAACAGTGCCCTAAGGCAAAGCTTACCAATAAAAAGGTAATGGTAACTGTTTGGTGGTCTATTTATGGTGTTATTCACTATAGCTTTCTCAGGTCTGGTCAAGCAATAACAGCAGATGTTTACTGTGCCGAACTTCGAACAATGATTGGGAAACTAGCAGTGAAACAGCCCCGACTCGTGAATCGATCTTCACCATTATTGCTCCATGATAACGCAAGACCTCACACTGCACGAGAAACCGTTGTAACTCTACAGGAGCTGCAGTTAGAAACCATACGTCATCCTCCGTACTCGCCAGACCTTGCTCCATCGGACTACCATTTTTTTCGTGATTTGGACAATTTTCTACGTGGTAAAAAATTTTCTTCCCAAGAGGCAGTACAAAATGCTTTCACAGTTTTTCACGCTTTCACTGCACAGTTTGTCGAATCTACATCCCCAGAGTTCTATCGCAAAGGCATAAATGAACTTCCGATTAGATGGCAACAATGTATAGATAATGAGGGTAAATATTTTGATTAAATAAATATGTTACATTTTAGAAAAAACGAGTTTTTATTTTTCAGTACAAATCGGCAATTTCATACTTTAACCCCCAATATTAATATGATATATAAATCTGGAGTCTTACTAGGTTAAAAGAAAAACTTTCTTATAATCTCTTCTTATATTACTTTGCCAGTGAATGGGAGCTTAATTTATACCACCTGTTTGTTTCACAAAGGATAGGTACGATGGATCAGTTGATATGAGATTGGTAGCAAACTTGCTTCTTGGTGGAGATCTGCTAGATCGAAGGTTCAGTTTTATCAATCTTATGTTCTTCCTGGGGATTCATTTTATTGTCTATAGTCGTATTGGGCGTCGATTGACGTTAACTCGCAGACAAGGTAAATTTTCGTTTCTTCCAACCATATTAGATATTGACACTACGGGATTAAGAAAACCCACTGGTGTGTTGTCCGGCTCTATCAAAATTTCTAATACTGAATGGAGTGCCCAGAACTTGATACTTTAGACCCGCCCACCAGTATAGTTTTTCGACTAAAGTAACAACAAGTTTTGTGTTTTGTCGTAGTGTACCTACTTGTGCGGTTTGCTGGTACGTTCGGTGTTAAGTAGGACTGTGGAAAACTACTTCAAAGCAAAGTTTCAGATTCTATCAAAATATTAATACATTATAGGCTTCAATGTCGTTTCTGTGCTGAATGTTTGTTTGTCGTGAGACAAACGAGAGTACTGTAGAGTCAAGTTCGCTACTCTCTCGTGTTTTATGTTTGGGCTTGGAAGAACGGCCAAGTTGCTTTTAATAAGAAATTCTAGTTACAGTCGATTGATTATAATTGTACCTCTATCACCATATTCATCTTTTCTGTGTGGTTGATGCATGTTTTAAGTCTTAAAGTAGGTACGGTCCTAGTTTATAGTCCAACTCCCGAAGTGCGTCTAATAAAGAAAAGAACACGAGTGAATAATCATAATAGAAAGGCACGAGTCACACTAAACTATAATTTGTTTTTGTCATATGGACTAAACAAACGCCCGTGTTCAAACCGTGACTCGCGCACCGGTGAAGATAATTTACTTGTCTTTTTTACTATGACAATATCAAATATGCTTTCTTTGCAACACAAAGTCCAAATCTGCTTTAATATCCGACCCCAACTTGTTTCTTTATCTTTCTATCCAAACTTTAATTTTAGACCTTTAGTGTTACTATCAATGCATTCCAATTGTTTCAATTTCAGAGACACCGTTGCAGAAAATGATAATCATTTTGCGATTATCTAGTTTGAAACTTGAAATATCTGAAGTTTTATAGAGACACTTCTTAAATGAAGTCAAATTCACAACATAATCACTTTAAGATAAATCTTTTTATTTCAATTGAGAAAATATAGAGAAAATACATATATACCGCTTGAAATAGTAGCAAAAAAGCTCCTTACTGGAGTATTACACGAGATAAAAACAATAGCGCATTTTGGCCTTTGGCCTGTATTATCTGGGATACCTTTAAAATGTTTATTGGTTTGTAAAGCTTTAGTTGTACAGAATTTAATTTCCTTTCAGATAAATGATTAGAAAATTCAAATAAAACGGGCTGAACACTTTTAACACCTTTCTAACTGGATAATAAACGTACAGTGAAATCAACGAGACATGAGCTTTGCGTTTGTGTGAGCGCACACCGATAGTGTACAGTGCGAACCATTACAACAATTGGATTGGATAATTCGACACCCACTCACACAGATGCAAAGCTCGTGTCTCGTTGATTTCACTTATACTAATATAAGTAATGTTAATAACCATGAAACAGACTATTTACAGGTATCTACTCATTTCCTTTATACACAGTATAATCTAAAAGTATATCAATTTATGCTTCGTGCTTTATTTTTTTCGTACAAAATACCCAAAAATCTTGTATTTCGTGTGCCCTTTTATAATCACCCCTTTTTCACGCCCTCTATTTGACTTGTCACAATGGCGGCTGTGTTACACTTTAGCTAGAATCCTACCCGTAAAGCATGCCTCTATCGTGGTCGTGTACGCTTCTACTCATATTACACCGTCTTTTCACTTTCGAGAAAACAAAGGAAGTGTCACACTATCGGGATAGCAAACTGGTCAGCGCAAGGAGCCTCGATTATCGATACTAACTGCACCTCAAAAATTTACATCGGTCAGTTACTATTCGAAAGTCAGTCAGATATGTCTCGTGGAAGTTTTCTCGTAAGTGGAAACACAGTAAGTGGTTAGAGTTTTATGTCTGTGACGTCCGCCCGCCCGTCTTTACGTAATATCAATGCCCGGTGTCGCAATTACACAAGTATTGTAATGTCAATACCTGTGTTGCAGGTGACCCAGCCTGCCACCTCCACGACGACGTCACTCAGTTACGACGTATTCACGGAACTAGACCCCCTCGGCACCGGCCGGAGTAAACCTTACGTTGACAAAAAACTCTTCTTTCAGGAGCTCAAAAATCCGCCAAAGAAAGTGCTCAAAGACCTCGTACCGACGACACAGACGCTCCTTACGGACGTGGCGGTCACGAGCAGTGATACAAAGGCCGAACAATACGGTCCGGCGACCACGCTGACGTCACTGTCGCGCCACTCCGGTGGCTCTGTGACGATAGCGAAGCCGCAGGGTGCAATGTTTTCCGGGAACTTTTTCTCTTCGGATCCGTTCGCGGAGACGGATCCGTTCGACAGCACGGATCCGTTCTCAGACTCTTTTAAGGATGATCCGTTCACGAGCATGGCGGAGTTCCCAAAGCAGAGCATATTGCGTGCGGAGGATTTGAAGAGTAAGCTCAGTAGGGAACTGACGAGCGATAAGCCGGAGCCTATCCTAGATAGTGGGAAGAACGTATTCAACGGGCCGCTGCAAGTGACTCTGCCGCCGGAGCCAGCGCCGAAGTCACCGAGGCTTCATAGACAGGTAAACTTAAACCTGTATCGACTTCATCTGATCGTCTCATGATGCACGTTCAGGGTTGATCAACTAAATTGTAGATAATTGATAATAACAACTATTAATCTTAACTATCCATCTCAATTTGCACTCTTTATTTGAGTCTTCCCATGACATTAAAGATTTTTATGGACACTAGTATCATAAATAGATAGATAAAATATTTATTTAGAAAACAGTTACAACACACTACAGTTTACAAAAGAAAATACAAACTAGCATTTTTAAGCAAATAACAATAGAGAAATTTTCGGAAAATGAAAAGAAATAGCGTAGTCTGGTGTCCTGTGACCGTCCTGAATAGGTGCGCAGCTCAGCTATAGCTGTGTGTCTGTGATGAGTTGGTGACACACAGCGCTGATTTTCAGCTAGAACCCGTGGTAAAATCGGGACGCCGGGGGACCGATTTTTAATTATATTAGGTGCTTACCTATGAAATGACCGATTTGAATGAGAAACGGAAAAATATTTTTTTGTTATAAAAATATTTATTATGTTAGTCGAAATATTGAGCCATATTAATCTACACACTTTCGCCACCTCACGGGCAGTTAATTGATGCCACTTCCGTAAAAATCTCGTGGACGGTTATCATTGAATTCTTCAAAAGTCCAAATAACAGCTACTTCAAAAAAAAAAAATTATCCTTGCAAAATGTTGTCCAAATTTCGAAAGCAATGGAAATCTGTCGGGGCAAGGTCCGGTAAGTATAGTGAGTGAGCGAGAGTCTCCAGGTTGAAGTTTTAAAACTGTCGTATAAGTAGTGTGAGGGCGGGCATTGGCATGTGCACACCTCGACGCGTTGCTGTCGCTGACGTTCGTTCATTTCATACGGTACCCACTTTTCTAGCTTCTTTATTTTGCTGATTGTACGCAGATGAACCAACATTGTTTTATCACTAAAATTAAACCCTGCTGCTAACTCAGCTGTACTTTTAGATGGATCTGCTTCAACTATAGCCTTTAATTCACCCTTATTAACCTTGGCTGTGGGTCGACCGTAGAGCTCATCCTTAATATCGAAATTTCCAGAACGGAAGCGTTCAAACCATCGACGCACGGTGCGATCGTTTGTGGAGTGGTGATATTGTGAGCTGTCTGACTTGCGTTGGTGTCGCGACGAAACTCATATTCAAAATAACCACGAATTTTCAATTTATCAATTTTATTTTCAAGACAATCACATGAACAAAATTTAGGTACAAAAAACAAATGAAATACATCGTAGCTATTAGATGCATTTTTTTTTTAATTCGAATTAGAATAGAAGATGTCGAAACTCAAAGTGGCCAGTAATAAAATGGGTTATTTCATAAGTGAGCACCTAATATATATAGCATATTCATATTAAACATACAGATATCTACACGAATACGCATACTAAAATTTATCTACATATTTATCCACATGATATATAGTATAATATTAGACACCGATGTTATGGTCTCACCTGCGCAATAGTAAATTTTTAGGAGTGTTTGAGGGTATGAAGTGAGGCAGGACGAGCGCGACACACCGCAACGTTCGCCGATTAGCTCACCAGTCGTATCTTCGCCTCTTTCAGTACAGTCGAGTACACATTTATTATTTATATTTTTAGTAATATATTTTAATTGAAATCAATAATCCCGCCACGAAATGTGACTACGAAGGCAAGCGAGGAAATTAATTTATGACGTCTATAAGTATATGCAAATACAGCCAGATGATTTAATGGAAGGTGTCATTCCATTAGACAACACACCCCAACATTCGTGTCTCCGATTGTAATTACATAATTATAACAGAATATTATTATTATAACTACAAAATATAACTTTGCACACATATATAAATACGATAATATTCATAACTGTAATACATTGTTAATTTTATAAGTTACTGCATGTGTAATTTCAAGAAGTTGAAGCCGCATGTAAAGAAACCATCTACACTACATATCCATACATCTATTATTGTATCTTAATATCAGTTAACTGTTATTTCGCTTACTTGAGAAAATTCAGCTTTTGAATCTGAAGTGGCTTATAAAGGGTGCAAGGTCTACGACTGATTGCCAATTCATCTAACGCTACATAGGCAAAACAACTAATCAATGAACTATCCAATTTAATAGAATTATTCGTATTTCTAGAGTACAGATTCAAGCACTATTCGACAGCGTCCTCAACCGAGCTCCAAGTTAACAGCAGAAAACGCGTCACCCCCACCTCCTCTACCGCCCAAGAAAATAGGGGAAATATCTGTCGCACGTCCTCCACCCCGACCTCCCCATGAACACGATGAGGAAGGGCCGCCTTTACCCAGACCACAGAGGAAAAAGGAACCTATGGTAAGAGATTAGGGTAATAAATATAAGTAGTATAAATATTTTTATCAATGTATATATATATAATGTATTAGTGTACCCAGGTGTTATATGTGTATTGTATAATATGCACTGTTAGTAGTAATTTTTAATGATTGCACCATGCACCGTCCTTCGTATTTCTGTTTAACCAAAGGTTGACTGGCAGAGAATGCCACCAGGCATTAAATCCGTCATTTGTACAATGTTTCTTTGTGCACTAAAGTTTAAAAAATAATGAAGAGTTGCCACTAAATCATTTGGCAGTTACGAAATTATTATTCAATTATTATCTCAGTTGCTCCATATTTTATTTTTTATGGACGAAGTCGGCACACGAGCATACAGTCCACCTGGTGGTAAGTGGATACTATCGCCCATAGACATCCGCGATACATGCCAACATTAATTCAAAATGACAAACGTTGGCACGCCCCCAGATGCGCTGCCTATCTTTGGAGAAATAGGAATGGATTTGGAGAAAGGATTGGGAAAACGGGGAGGGAAAGGATGGGAATGGGCTCTGGCACATCTCACTCACTACCGAAACACGTACATACATTAGGGAAATAAGATAAAAGTGGGAAATACAGTACATTTCAAGGTAGTCTTCTGTGAGAGATGGGTAACGTGGCCAGTCGAGCGCACCCAGCGGCTGTTGAATTGCAGCGTGCACTCTCCCCCTCAGATAATCTTTTAAAATAAATAAAAATATCCTCTTTTAAAATAAAAAAAAAATAAGTTTTTCTTATTCCTTATAGGTACATTGTCGTACATTACCTTTGGGACAATAGAATAATCCATACGACTGTTTTTACTGCCGCTCATAATGGCTTATGATTTTGTCGGGTTTACAGACCATACGTTTTCACCCAAGAGTTGATACAGGTTAGGTCTGAGTTTATATCTCGAATAGTTAGCTATATTCAAGACATCTTTTATATACATAGACATATTTTTTTAAAGAAAGAAGGCGGCAGACGAGCAGACAGTTTGGATACTGTCGCCCATGGACATTCGGGATACATGCAAACATCGGTCTAGAATGACAAATGTTGACACGCCCCGGA
Organism: Sesia apiformis; assembly: GCA_914767545.1. Taxonomy (NCBI): domain Eukaryota; kingdom Metazoa; phylum Arthropoda; class Insecta; order Lepidoptera; family Sesiidae; genus Sesia; species Sesia apiformis. The sequence continues at coordinate 5,796,495 of OU611964.1, forward strand.
TGCGCTGCTTGCCTTTATCTAGAGGTTTCCAACATATACTGTGATTACTTCACGCCATTTAATTATTTTCAAGTATGGCAATGATGCAATTAGTACATTCTGAAAGTGTCAAGTTTTCTTCGTAATTAAAACAATTTAAAACACATCTTATCAATGTCCAATCACGTCGAAGCAAGTCAAAAGTCACTCATTAAAGTGATAAACCCACTTATCACTTTAATGAGTGGGGACAGAGATGGACTCCTTGGAAGCACACTAAAAATGCAGTCTTAGCTTTTATTTAATTGTCACAAACACTAGGTAGTTTGAAGTTTAATAAACATCACTATTAAACAACAAATTCCACAATACACAATGTTTCACAGGAATCAAACAGAAACTCATCCCTAACTTTTGGGATTCTCGCCAAATAGTCCCACTCCATTTAATTTATTATGCTTCTCGCAGGCGGACCGCACATACAAGCCTCGTCTCTCGTCAGCGGCGACCAATAGCAGTGAAGATGAGTACCTTACCCCCGCGCCGCCCCCGCTCCCCACCGCTCGTCGCTTCGACATCACCCTAGCTCAGCTATTGACTTGCACCATGGAGGAACTCGCTGCTAGGTACGTATTATAGCCAGCCCTTAATGTAATAATAGATATAATTAAATGAGCAACAGAAATCACTGAATTGGCAGTAAATCGATCGCAGTGAATTTAAAGTTGGGTTAGGTTTAGGTTCTCCGATGACAATAAAGAAATAGAAATGACTTCGTCCACTTTGTGATTACATTCTTAGTAATTTAAGATTTCTTTTCAGTTATTCAAAAAAAGATTAATTTGTTCATCATGACTTGCTGCCTATTTAGTATTTTTTGCTGCTCGTTTAAATGCAAGCGATGACAAAGAACCCAAGCGGAATTCAGATGAAAAGAAGAATGGCCAATAAATATTTAATCCCCACCCTGGTCCACTTTTTTTCTATTGCATCATTCCGTGTAGTTTAATTACTGAAATAAATAACGATAATAATATCGTAGAATAGACAGCCAAAACAATGGACCATGTAACTTACTTTTTTCCCGTTTTACACACGTTTTTATATACGAGTAATAAGCGGGTTTTAAACGCGTAGAGAAGGAGAGTAGTAGAGTTGCTTTGATTCTGCTCGTGACTATGGCTGGTGTAACGCAGGCAAAACTTAAGTAAAATAAAGTGAAGAATGCGCGTTTAAAACCAGTTTAATATACTCAGACAAATAACAAACCATCTTTCGATGTGAATGCCAATTTTTCGGTCAAAAGTCAGAGTCAGTACCGAAATATCTACATATAATATCTGACGGTGAACTCTTAGTTCATTGATCAAAATGATTGTGTATTTTTTAGGTTACGAGTACCTGCAACGACTTTGTCGTCCATGACCCTACCTCAACTTACAGAGTACCTCAGATCGTATTTAGCCGCAGACACAGATCGAGCGGTACGTAATAATATTGCTTTACTTCTTTATCCTCATTTTTATTATACATAATACATTTTTAACGATTACTTTCTAATTTCTTAGCACATACACATAGAACCTGGGTCGCGAATAGAAAAGCATAAACCAATAACGTCAATATCTTCAACAATAACACCATCGACAATAGAAAAGCCACCAACAACAGCTCCATCGATATCAACAGATTTCAAACCACAGTTTGAAGATAATTTTGCACCGACTGAATCTAACGAAACATTCGTCGCGAATTTTGACGATTTCGAAAAGAAGGCGAACCCATCCTATGACAGATACGCGGCGTTTAGGGAAATACAAGAACAAGAGTTAAAAACTAAATCAATATTAGACCCCATAGAAAATAAACAGACCGTAGACAATGAACCCAAACAGGATTCAGATGAAAAAGAAGAAATGACAGCGATAAACAACTTGATGATGGCCAATCAGGAGCGAGAGAAAGATGCAAAAGAAGCAAGCAGAAGTCCTTTAAAAACTCTAGACGAATTAACACTCGACTCATTTAACATGTTCCGAAATTCAGTTAGTCCAAAACCGTCACAAATCGATGCGAAAATTGAAGATATAAAGTCAGTGATGAAGAATTTGCAAATAGTACAAACAAGAAGAAGCGTTTCTCCCCGTGATAACAATAATATCACAGAATCAAAGCCCGAAGATTCCAACGATAGATATGCAGCATTACGTGAAATAACTATAACTGAACCACCTCAGGATGAATTCGAATCCATACCACCGGAAGTGACCAAAGAACGGAAGAGATCTGACGAAAAGTCGGACGGATTCGACAATTCGGACTTCTTTGATTGTATAGACAATAGTTCTCTGTCTTTTTCGCACGTAGAGGATGCATTTAGAAAGAGTCCAGTGGTGAAAGAAAAGGAAGAGGAGAAGAAAGTAGAGGAAAATAAAGAAGTGCCGGTAGAACTGACTCCTGTGAGAGACTTACAGCCGCCTGCCAGGTTGTCTACGGGATCTATTAGTGATGTCGCTAGTGGGTCTTCTCCTGATACTAAAGGTAAGAAGAATATTAATAACGTAATAGAATAAGATATTGGTAATATTTCAGGCTAATTTTTTATCGAACTTGGCCGCCTCTTTCTCCTTACCGGCTCTGTGGAATTAGAACCTTTTGAAAACACATTTCATTTGTGTATTAGCAAAGTCTAACGTGGGAAATTACATTACATCTCGAATTTGTTTGTTAGGAATGGAGCTAGCAGACGATGTCAGTTTTAATTCATTCCGCATTTTGGGTACGAAAAATACGCTTATAAAAATTATTCAGTGGGACCTTTAGGCTTGCAGTAACCGACAATCGGTTACTGCAACCCCTAAGTGTCGTACTTACTCTTACGTACTTGGCGTATTTGTGTACTCGACGAACCTATCTATCAACATATCGACAAACCAAGGACCATATGTGACTAGCCTTAAAAAGCGATGTTCAATAAATTATGAGGGCTCTCCATTGACTTTAAGATTCAATTTACGTTGCGCCGAATCGGAAGTTGTTACAAATAATACGAATACAATATTTTTATTTGCCAAAAACTATTCTTTAGTGTTATTTTAAACGTTAAATGTTAAACGTGGAGTGTCCCATGATTTATATGCTTTCCAGTGCCACATAGAAGCAACACTTTTAAAAGAATCAGACTTAATCATTCACGTTTTTCTCTCTTTGCCGTCTTTATTAAATGTTTCTATTCAGTTATGCATTATGTATTACAATAGTAAGTATGTAATATCTACATAAAGTGTGTTCAAGACGCTGATAGATTTAGGACGCTGACTACATCGCGCTATCATTGTATTCGCAGAATACGTGATGAATGAAAAATGCATTACAAGCCTTAGAACAGCTACATAGATGGTGTTATTTAGACCATCCTATAGTATCCCGCGTATAATCGCGTTACTACATCCAGTGAAGGGTGCACAACCTTACCAGTACATGTGTATATATTTGTATTTACGACATTTTTTGCATCACAATGCAGGATATCATCATATCAAAGCACAATTGCATATAGTGTGTAGAGAAGTGTTAAATCTAATTGACATCTCAACAATGTGACCACAGCATGATTGACATTTTAGCTATAAATTTAATTGTAAATAAACTAGTGGTTAAAAGTAAATAAAAAAAATAAAAGAAAGTAAAATGAGTGAGAACAAAACAAAGGGAGACCTAATAATGACGGTCTGTAGTCAGAGGGCGTTTGACTTTTTTCTTGAAAGTCAGCAAACCGTCCGTGAATAAGTCCAGTTCCGGATGTTCGGAAGCTAATTGCTTATATTTTCTACACATTCTAGAAACGGGTTTGGTAAATGTTTGTTTAGTGCGGTGTGGGGGCAAGAAAAAGAATTCACGATGCCTTGGCTCTCGCTTTACAGAAATATATATTCATTTTTAGTTCCCCATGTACCTACAATTTTATGAAGATGAGCCGAGCCATATCCAACAACATTCTGCGATGTTGTAATAGGTTAATATTGTATCGATTACATGTGATCGCATAAGACGTTAGGGTTCTTTTAGTTCCCATGTGAAAACAAAGGCATCTCAGGAATCTAGCTTGGATATTGTCAAGACGATTACTATGGACCCCATAAAAAGGACTCCAAATGATACTACAATATTCAAGTCTAGTACGAATAAGGCTATTATTTTGTATGTAGGTATACCTAGGTATATTAGTATATATTCAAAGAAAAATGCACCCGGTTTTATTTTTTATTTTCTGCTTGATCTGGTGGTTGACTGGCAGAGAATTCCATAGGACATTAAGTCCGCCTTTTGTACACGTCTAATACTTGTGAAATATTTTTTGGCGAGAACTAGAGAAGCGACGTTGGGTTGTTGTTTGATTAATTTAAAAAATTGTGTATTGGTGAAAGAATTTTTGGCGGGAACTAGAGAAGTGACGTTGGGTTGTTGTTTGATTAATTTTAAAAATTGTGTATTGTACGTTTTGTGGTTTTATGGTGATAGTTTATTAAACTTCAATGTGTTTTTTATGCGTAATGTTTGTGATAATAAAATAAAAGCATAGGACTGCCTTTTTCGTGTGCTTCCAAGGGGTCATCCATAAATTACGTCACACGGTAGGGGGGGGTAAAAAAAAATGTGAAAAATGTGACATCGTGTGACAAGGAGGGGAGGGGACGGGTCATAAGCTTCGTGACGTCACATGTATAAATCTAAAGTATTAAAACTAAACTTCAACTCTAACGAAAAACATATTACTAACGATAACTAACATATTACTAACGATATCAATATTATTATAAGGTTGTTTTTCTTTAATAATTTCTAAATTGAAAAATGCAAAATATGTGATGTCACACCAGGGGTGGGGGGTCACACAAATGTGACCACCTGTGACAAGGACGGGGGGGACTCCAAAAATCATGAAATTCGTGTGACGTAATTTATGGATGGCCCCCAAGGAGTCCTCTTCTGTCCTCAGTAAACCTACTATCACTTTACTGAGTGACTCCTGATTTACTTCAATGGGACTGGACTCCGGTCCTGTTGAAGTCCATTGTTGTCCAGTCACTGGACATTGACAGGATACGTTTTAGACTTTGAAATTGCAAATTACGACAAAAAAATAACACAGGCAGTATGTACTAATTGCACTATTGTCATATATGAAAAAAAAACTTGTGCAATGAAGTTAAAATAAATAATGAGGTTTCCTTCAAATTCTAGACAAGTGTGTATCGAGTCGTGGCGGTACTCGAGCCGCGCGCTGGGCGGTTCTCGGCGCGGCTGCTTCCCCCTGGTCCTCGGACTCTCGCGACTCAGAACACACGCCCGCCTGGCACCGAGACAGGCACCGTCGCAGACACCACGCTCCCGACGCCAGGGGTAAGTGAAACCAGCCTCTGACTGTAAACATATCTTTACAGGTCTTCATTCACAAGGTATTTCAGCGCGACAAGATCGCGCCTAAGTCGCCGCCTGCGCATTTCACTCTCTTTCCATAAGCGCTTATGAGGTTTCCATAAGGGGTTTCCATAAGCAGATTTCCTCCAATGAGCTAGTACAGCGAAGGCCATCTGAAAAGCTCTGAGGCTACACCATGATCCTTGAAAGCTATCCCAGAGACCGTATTGGTGGACAGGGGCGACATCTCAGCACCTCCTGGATATAATCCCGATGATGTACCTCTGTGGGGGACAGGGGTAAGGATTAATATAGACAATGATTCGTTCAAGCAAGAAAAGTGTTATTACATATAGTTTATTACATACCGACAAGCACGAGAAATTGTAAAAATATACAAAAAATGCTCTGCTATACCAAGTACACAAATAAACATATTTTATTGTAAAAAAGAGTGTTGAAGAATATAGAATTACGTGGAAGTGCTCCCACAATAGTTTGTAAAAAGATGTTGGGTGAAATTCTTACTGACAAATAATAGTACCGACATCACTTATCGACTAAGGTCACGAACTAGCCGCATCCCCTCGCCAATCTACCGCGGCTTAACTGAATGGGCCAGGAATGAAAAAGAGAACAACTCAAGGTCATAGGTCATGAGGTTAAACACGGCACTCGTTCAGAAATAATATCATAATTCTTTACAGTACAAACATCATCGTCGTCACGAGACGTGTCACCGTGGGACGAAGAGCCCCCACCAGTGACGAGGCTTCAGCGGCCACCTTCACATCACCGCGACAGGGAATCCAGGTATTGTGGAAATATGCACTTGAATTATATGGTGATTATAAATTTACTCATTTAATTCTCTAAAAAGTCATAACATACATACTTATTCCATAGTCCGTAGTGGTAAATCAATACAACCAAAGTTGACCGTTACTAAATAATATTTTAAATAAGATACCTGTCAAACTAATACGGGTACCCGAAAATTTTTCGTTTTTTTTTTATTAGCCGAATATGGGTACGTACATAAACAGTTGTCAATACTGAATACAAACGTCGAGTAGAAATAAAAAGTAAACAAATACCTTTATTGTTTGCGTTCAGACCGGATTTAGAATATAAAATGTGTACAAAACGCGAAAGTTTAAAAACTTATATTGACTACAGTACGCCGCCGTATTCCACCTCCAATCTAAGGCATACAAATGTAAGCAATAAGCAATAAATACAATAAAAAAAGAATACAATTTATGTCATCTATAAGAAACAATAATAACCAATAATCAATAAAGAAAAATACAAATGTCAATAAAACAATATGCGATCTTAGTCAAGTAAGGATGTCAAACTAAATCAATGTAATGTCACGCGCCTATCACTTAATATCTATCATAATACCCACTATAGTCCGGTCAAACTAGACATTCATCATCATCATCATCTCAGCCTTTGGACGTCCACTGCTGGACATAGGCCTCCCCCATTTTCCGCCATTTAGACCTATCGGCAGCGACCTGCATCCAGCGGGTGCCCGCAACCTTCACAAGACATTCACCCTTGCATAAATTCCCAAGAAGCTGAAAATGTACATGAACGTTAGGGATACCATTATAATGAAATTGTGAAAAGTCCAATTGTGTAAGGACAATTTTTGTAGATAATTGCATGATCTACAATTTTTGTCTGAGCTATTTTTATCATAAAAATATCCGAAAAAATATTTTTCGGGCTAACTTGACCGGACTACTATCTCACACAATATTTTCAGTGAAATACTCATTAAAAGTGTAGTATGATTTGTAACCAAATTTTTTTTTAAGTTGTTTTTAACAGGCGTAACAAATACATAAGTTTGTATTTGTAAGTTTGTGCCATCTTCCATCTTACCAGAAAGAGTAAATAATAAAATTCCTGCCTTTTCAAAGAAAAAATTTTTCAAAGGTAATTTATACCGGGTTCACATTTCTAAGGATCTTATTTCTGCAAAAAATGATCCAATGACCAAAATAATTTTCTGACTTATGTTATGTGTCATGCACCTGATGCACTGTGGGTATCCATGAGTGACAGTAACCGCTTACAGTGATAGCATTATTGAAACTCTGCCACCTTCTTTCTATATAAAAGTTACAATAAGAAATAATATTATTATCTACTGAATTAATAAATCAACAACGACTTTGTACGAGAGGTATTATTAGATGAGGAAATTGAGATCTTTTGGTTGACTTGTCTTTACGGTTAAGTTAAAGCTAACTTTCAACTAAATATTTTGTTCCACAGACATAATTCATCCGGCTCCAGAGAATGTCTAGACTCCGGCAGCGGGCGAGAAAAAGACAAAATGCGAGATAAACGGGAGAGCAGAGACCGAGATAGAGACAGAGATATGAGTAGAGATGGAAGAGATTCGGCAAGAGAAAGGCGAGATTCGGACAGCGGACGAGACAGGCGGGATAGCAAGGAAAGAGATCACAGGGACCATAGAGACAGGAGGGACCATCGGAGTAGAGATAGAGATAAAGATGTTTGGGATAGAGATAGGAATTTTAGTAGAGAGAGAGATTATAGGGATTCGCGGAGTAGAGAGAGACCGAAAGAGTACAGAGATAAGGAGAGAGATAGACATCGGAAGCCGAGGCACTCTTACGATGAAGATGAAGAGTGAGTAGATTCCTTGACTTTACTTACTGTAAGACCAACGAGCAAACCGACTATTGACAGTTCATTTAGTCGTAACCACAGAGATCTAATACCACAAAGGTAGAGCTAAAATAAAAATTAAAAACTACTTATTTATTATTTTGCAAAAGCTAACGTAACGTGATAGAATGAGATCGCTATATAGTATTATTTCTACTTTTTTTACGATCATGTAACAGACGTAATGACAATGGTTAACTTTATTTCAATTGTTAATGCTACTAAATTAAATAGTGTTTCATAAATAGTTATTATGATGTATCGTTGTGTCAACTTTATTTTGTCATATTGTAATGAGAGATAACACGTACGTACATCGGCGAAATAGGATAAAGTGGGAAATACAGTACATTTCAAGGTAGTCTTCTATGAGAGAGTGATATCGTGGTCAGTCGAGTGCTCCCAGCGGCTGTTGGATTGCAGCAAGCCCTGTGATGCAAACATTGTGAGATTTATTATTTGTTTTCCTAGAAAAGTGTCTTATCGTGATTATCGACCACACAATATCGATTTTATAACTAATTCTCAACTTGTTAACTCTACAAAATCTCCTGTGTTGATAATGTGTATAAATCTCATATATCGCGAAAACAAATTCATAAGAAATGTTGACTTTCCGTCGGTGACTTTGACTTTGGTTAAGATTTTTTAACATGAAATTGTATTGTTTCGGGATTCTGTTTTAATAGAAACTTGCTGATTATCTTATTTTTATATAGACAAACATATTTTGAGTAAAAAAACCATTCGTGTCGACACGAAATACTTAAGACAGGTTCCTTTGTTCGGAAATCGTTGAAATTAGTTTCTAACCACTGGAACTAAACAGGTCGAATAAGCAATTCAGTCATACTTTAAGTACCTACCTTTAAAAGTCTGCAAAAGGATCAGTTCTCAAATATTTGTCTGGAATTATAATTCGAATTACGTTGATTTTACGTGCATTGCTTTCTTTTTAAATAAAATTGTTGTTTGGGACAGTTATTTGTTCTTTAAAAGACACTCATAAATGTAGAATTCGGGCCATGACTAATTTGTCGATATTTCTCAATTTTTTTTATCAACAGGGTTGTATCACTTGAAAAAGTCCTTTGTCTATGGTCATGAAGAAGCCCATTACAACCTACACATTTTCGAAATCGACAATACTATAGGCGTCTCTTTTTGTTGCAAAGACAGTACGCAAGAGAGAATAGTATGAAATAATGTGTTTTGTTATTTTAGCGCGGTTTTATGTGCCTTTACATTTCTGTGGTCGTAACCAACACAAGTTTATTATATAGTAACAAATACATAGTAAAGCATATAATAAGTAACACATAGTAACTCATAGTAAACCAGTAAATACACATTGTATCAAATAGCAAACAAATAGTAAACGATATATGTATATAGTAAGAAACATAGTAAACCATATAATAACGAACACAAGTTTATTCGATACTTTTTAATTCGATTATGATTCTACTACTACAAATCAATTTTTTATGATTAAAATAGAAATTAAATATAATTTAAAACCTCTATTATTAATTCTGTAAATTATAATGGACGTTTGTTTTTAAAAATGTCTTATCACTTCAATAAGGTGTCCATGGGCGGCGGTTACACTTACCATCACGTGGGAGCGCTTGCTCGTCCGCCCTCTTCTCTCATAAAAAAAAAGATATTTCTTGATATCCTTTTCTGCATTTTAAGTATGATGTGATTTTTATACTTTTGCAGCTATAGTGACGGCTGTCCATCGGAGAGGTCATCGCCTCGAGGTCGTTGGCCAGAGCAACGTTGGCGGCGAGATGGTAATCATTTATTTTATTTTCTATTATCATCTAGCAGTTTATCGATTTAACCTATTAAATAACGTTAAATAGTGGCTTAGATATATATTAGGATAGACCCGAATCAACCTATTGGCCAATTAACAACAAGATTTCGGTTTTCTTCAAAATAAATATTAATTTTGTCCGAGTAATTTATATACTTATACACCTACTTTAAGATTTCTAACATATTACTATACAGTTTTCAAGATTCATAACTAATCACGTTGAATATAAGTATTGGTCACGCTCATGATCAATTAAGATTTGTATAATTTGTATAAAGTTTGCAGGATGGTACGTATAATTAATAGGGCATGTCACACACGGACCATTTCTGGCCTACAAATATAATAATAATGTTAACATAAACTAAACAGGGGTTCAATAATTATTTAAATTAACAATTTTTTTTATAGACGATAGCGGCAGACGAGCATACAGTCCACCTGATGGTAAGTGGATACTGTCACCCATAGACATCCGCGATACATGCATTATATACATTAATATGTATTGCGTAGCAATTCTTATGAAAGAGAGAGCAGTTTTTAGTATTTTATTAAGTACGAGCTGCGTTGCATGCCCGGTAATTTTTTTGCACATAATATATAGCCTATGTCCATCTGGACTAATGTACCTTTCAAATGATGAAAGCATTTTTCAAATATGTGCAGTAGTTGCGGAGATTACCTTCCACATACACACAAACTCACCAAATTCGCACTTTCTTTTTACAGTATAAATTAATTTCTCTGGATTTTTTAGAGCTTTAATGTGGGTTAAATTTTTTTTTCGGAACGAATTTAGCTATATCTTTTTTTTTTTTTTTAATTCTATATACTTAATTTGGGACTTTGGCCAACACTGGCATGTCAGTCCCATCGTAACCTAAACAAAATTTCACTTACTAAACTAAACACTCAAAAAACACAACGACGGCTTGGACATATCCGCCAGTGCCACCGCCCAAAAGCGGCTCCGCCGTGCGGCCGGTTTACGACTCAAATTCAAGACAGCCCCACTCCAGGATAGACCTAAGATGGAGCTGATCCAAATCCAAACATCTCATACACCTGAATAGCAGCCTCAGATGCAGGAACCGCTAGGATATGAGTGAACACACCCATATCATAGGGGTTCAAATCCCAGCGCTGCATCAATGAGGCCCTTTGCCTTTGGTTTCGGGCACATTCCATCAACAAGTGGTACGTATCTTCTACGGCTCCACAAATTTCACAATCTGGTGATTCATCTATTTTCATTCGGAAGCTAAAACTTTTTGATGGAAAGTGTCCAGATCTTAACCTATGCGCTAGGACAACCATTCGTCTTCCCATCTTGGTCATACCAAACCATGGTATTGGAGGAGGCTGACACTGGATTATTTTGTACCAAATGCCCTTTTCCTTACTTCTCTCGTCAAAATATTCTTTATATTTAGACGAGCACTTTTTTCTTAATTTATATAGTACTTCGGTATAATTTGGTTTTATAGAAATTTCCATCCCTTCAGTCACTGCTAATTTGGCTAATCTGTCAGCCTCCTCATTACCTCTAATACCTATGTGTGATGGAATCCATTGCAATTTCAACCCTATTTCCTTCTCAACAAGGTTAGCTATATCAAGTATGTATATTCAGGGAAGTGTCGAGATATTTAATTTTCTAAATACAGGTACATTTATATGATTCATACGTATATGTTTTTTTCTGTATATACTATGAAAGCCTTGTTAATATCTAAAGATTTTCCCCAGATTAAAAGGCCATAGCTAAGCACTGAATGGAGATATGCTTTAAGAGCAGCAGCTATAGAAATTGTTTTAGCGATTATGCGAAGCCCAAATGCATTTTTGCATTTGGTAAATTTTGTACGAAAATTCATTAAAAATTAAAAAAAAAAAAAAAAATTATTATTCCAAAAAGAGTCGTTCATGTCAATCGTGAACGGGATTAATAGTTTATTCAGACTTGTGTAATCTTGTATCAATATGTATAGTATTTCATTTTCAGAAAGAAATTACGGTTCACTAGGTTGGCGGGAAACGAGGCGGAGAACTGAAGCGAGGCAGAGCGAGGATCCCAGCGACAGAAGGTATGTGCGAATGACTAATTATGTTTAGTAAAGTATCTAATGTATGTTTATTAAATTTAGCAATACTGCTAATGTATGATCGTAGTGACACGTTTTAATGGATAGCTATATGTATAATAGACATCGCTACTATACAAAGTTATCCTTTGTGATAGAACATACAATATTTTTATATTTATTGTTATTTCTATCTCGCGATAATGCGATAATGTACGAGATAGAAATTCTATCACATTTAGATAGATATACGTTAATGTACACCAAAAACAGAAAAGAAAAACAAAATACAAGTATGTAGTTAGAAGTACAATCAGCGGCCTTATCGCTGATACATGTTTGTATATTATTTTAAAAAAATGTTTTTAATTCCACGGGTGTCGTAAAAAGAGACTAAGAGCGACAACCGCTGAGGAACTACACTACCTCAAACCCGCCGCCTGCTAGCGTGGCGCTTTAGGTCATGTCCAGCAGTGGACAACAACAAGAGCTGATTACGGTTTATGGTAAACTGCAAAACAGATTTCAATCCAAAACTGTCCTTGTACAAATCGTATTTGAATAGAATAATAATACAATCTTCATTTCAGAATAAGTAAATAAAATTCCATAGAACAAAAGTTACATGAATTTAAATTATAAATTACGTAGAAAAAAAAAAAATAGTAAAGAAGTAACGTTCGATAATTTTAAATTACATTCGCTTATAACCGTTACTGTCAGATACGGATCAACACTAGGCTGGCCCGCGCGCCGGTCGGGCGAGTCGCTCCGGCGCGACTCGGACCGGGAATCGCGGCATTCGCGCGACTCTCGCGACGCGCGCGACGTGCGTGAACCGCGCGACTCGCGAGAAATGCCGCGAGATCCACGCCGACGCTCCAGGAGGGCTGAGGAACCCAGGTAAGACAGATAGATTCATAGATAAAACTCTTTATTGTAGTATAGAACACGCTGAAATTTCATTTGTTTTCATGACCTAATTACTCTATTTAAGGAAATACTATCAATACGCGAGGTCTAGAAAGATATTATACAAGGTAAAAATAAAGGTGTTCTTTATAGAAAGAAGGCGGCAGTGACTGCTGCACAGGTGACCTTGAGACCCCAAGATCGATGTCTAATATTATAATTTTAAACGTTGGTTGACCATCGTTAATTTTTCGACCAGTCGGTTCGTCAGCAGTATTATATTATATTTAATTATAAGGTTAATTAGTCAGTGAAAAACAGTTAAAAAGTAGTTCTTCGAGTTAATTACCACCTCTAGTTTGTGGCACTACGGTAGAATCGAGATTCTTTACATGGCAACATTTTTCGAGTAGTAAGTTATATTTGCAGTATTACATAAACACTATACTATACTGTATATACTTCAGCCGTGTGCTGTCGACCAGCTTTAGAGTAGCTCTATCTCTTCCGATGGGTATCGTAAAAGACAAATAAGGATTAACAAAGCTCCTACCACAAACTATGAGGACCTATACCACCTTTAAAAGAGTGGATTTGAAAATCTGCTTGGCCGGCCTAACATTTTAAGGCCATATATCTAGTATTGTTAAAACGAGCGCTGACGCGCTACTTTAGTACTGTTGAACCTTAATCTTAACCGTTTTAGACTCGAGCCTTTAATGCTAAAGCCTTAACAGTTCATTAGCTCTCACTTAGCACTGGAATCCTATACATTATTTATTTATTGTGTTTAGATCTCGGCCACGCGACTACAGATTCTCTAACGACTTCTCCCCGCGGGAGCGCGACCACACAGAGCCGTTTGACAACGACTATCAGGACACTCCTACACCCACCACAAAAAAACGAGGGCCCTACTCCAATCTAGAAGGAACCAGGTTAATCTAACATTATTACATTAAAAACTTTTTTTCAGGTTAAAACTTAAGCTCCAGTACTATACTAACACGTATTAACTTCGCACCATTACAATTTTATTTCGTTCGTAAATTATTCATTATAATCATTTTATTGTTACATGTGTGACCCTGTTGGGTCAAGAGCGTTTAACTGGTCAATACCGCTTAGTTAGAACAATGAATATTCTTGCAAGTTTAAGTGCATACACAAGCATACAGTTCATCTGATAGTAAGTGGATACAGTCGCCCTGCGACATTCGCGATATATGCCAACTTCAGATCAGAATGACAAACATCGGCATGCCTTTACCTTTAAACATTACGTTTGGACATGTAGGAATTTATGTGGAGAAAGGGTTGGGAAAATGCGCAGGGATGAGATAAGATGGACTTTGGCATATCTCACTCACTACCGAAACACGTAGGGTACATTGTAGAATAGGATAAAGTGAGAAATACAGTTACATTTCAAGGTAGTCTTGTAACAAACTAACAATGTTTTCTTTTTTTTAACACACAGATTCGCATTTGAACCAGAAGAAGTAACTCCTTCTCCACTGTCGGTAAGCAGCGCGCGCGCCCGCGACACGGACTCACCGGCGACACGATTCCGATTCGACTCAGACTCCGTCTCACCACGGTCCATGTTCGAGGACGACTTCACAACGGTCACGCCACGAGGTCGAACCGACTCAATCGCCGAAGAAGACGAAGGTGATGTACCGCCATTGCGGCCAAAACCACAGGCAAACCATAGAGATATTAAAAAGTCCGAATCCGTCAATATTTTTACTAAAGTCGTCGATCCGTTCGAGGGGGATGATTTTTTCGCTTGTACGGGGTCAGACCGCGCTGCTCGGAGGGAAAATTGGCCGGGGGACTTCCAAGGATTTGATAATGTATGAGCCGTCCGCTCTGTCCGATTTGTTATCCTGTAGTTGAGATCACACTTGTAACGGCAATAAATCGAATTTTCTGTATGTAAGAGCCAGATAATATATTTTTTTTAGGATTTTTGTGGCTACGTTTTGTGTTGTAGCCTCGTTGTAACCGTCATCAGCCCTTTTCTCATTCACCACTAGACTCTACTCTTTCAGAGGTGATGTAGTTTCTCGGGGCTCGTGGTAGCGGCTTTGTTATCCCTTAGCTTTCGCCTTTTACCACACCCGTTGAAGTGTGGTTTAATTGGTAACCCTCAACTTTCGTGCTCTCTACATCAATAACGTAACTATACTATACTAACTATATAACTATGGTATACAATATAAAATGTCTACAAGACGCGAAAATCTATATAAAGAATAGTTTGTCTCGCTCTAGCATTCAATAAACGCAATTTGCTACTGAATTCAAGTGCATTTCAGACTTATAACCAAAGCAATTGAAAATATATCTGTGTATGCTAGGCTCGTAACATGAACCGACTTATAAAGATTGTAGGTTATATGGAAAAGTCCAATGATTGTCGTTATTAGAATACCCGGGAAGAAAGTATCTTAAGTCACGCTGATATGACGTTTTATATACATCGGTGTTATTGAATCATTACTGTGTGTTCGCGTTGAATGTGCACTGACTCATCCTTCAGTAGTGAGGGAATGTTCACATTCATTTACAATATTTGAAAATAATAGATGTAATATACATTTACCGGCATAGAAAGAAAACTTAGATAAACTGAAATACAGATGGAATTACTGTTACTAAAAGTGTATTTATATACCCATACTAAATTCTTAATATTGTGTAAAAAAAGTTGCAAATAATTCTCAATCTGAAACTATAATTTGTATTTATTTATAATGAATAGATTTCCATTCTCCACTTTGTTTTTAAGTATGTCCAAAGTGGAAGTGTTAATTTTAAAATCACAACACTAGTGGTCCTTTACGAAACAATAGACACTTCCGACCCACACGAAATATTAAGTGAGACTGAGATGTGCATGTTACTGTGTGACTGACAGACCTAAGAATTCTACTATTGGTCAAAAAAAGTGGCACACTGTCTTGGGCGATGCGTCACTGCATTCTTAACGCGAACAGGACATAGTAAGGAGTTTTCTTGGAGTCACAAGTATTTCATATGAGATGTGATATGGGAGTACACAAATCAAATATTCTTAATGAATATTAAAGTTTTTAGAGTCGATTTTTAAGAAATATAATTAATATTTCTATTTCAGTCATTTGTATATGTTTTTTGTATTATTGATCTCTTTTTCGCTTATTATTAATCTATTATAATCCATAACAACTATTTAGGCATTCTTCATACATTTTTAAATGTGTATAAATTTTTTATGAATTCTACTTTAATTAGTTTTTTTTATATTTTTCTCCAAGTTATTTTGAATGGATGCAATTACATTTTTTGATTATTGCAGTATTACAGAGTTGCTGGAATAAATTAAACGATCAGTAATTCTTCCCATTTCACGTATCGCTATTGTAATATTCCTTCCTGGCAACAATGGAATGTTAGAATTAAAATCTAAAATATATCATATGAAATCTCATCCTTGAATAGTCATAGATACGTAACCTGCCGCTATTTATTACTCATTATTGATAATTATTAACTATAACTAGATTATTATTATATCCATTGACCATTGTCACCCTAGTGTTATATAATATGTTAAGACATAAATGAATTTGAACGAACGCGTTCAATTTCGTGTATGCCTTTGGACGCAACCTGTGATATATATAAGCAACGCCCTATATTTTGTTGATATGCTTCGGTAGTGTGATAGCGTTTTTTAAGTAATTGTAACTAGCCGCACCCCTTTAGTGTTTTCTGCCTTCTATGGTTTTTGCACTTAATCAATTCTAGATTCACATTGTAACTTATACAAAACTTATATCAATATTACAATCAAATGAACTATGAACTGAAATAATGAATCGCATAGCGACAGTTTCATCGTTTGCCAACACTGAGGGTGGCCGACAACTGGTTTCTTTATTCGATGTTGTGTTAGCTCCACACACGAACGCCACTTAGCGGTCGCGTCTAAAACGTTGCTCAACTTCTACCTGGTTGTTTCAGCTTAACAACTTAGTTTCTTTAGCTTTACTACTAGTGACTAGATTACACGCGCGAACATTATTTGTCGCTTAGGCAGAGTTGATTCTTCATGAGAGTTATTAAACATGTGAGTTTGTTGCTGAAAACATTAAATAAATTATAAGTTTGAAAACTAGCATGGTCCGCTCGGTCGCTCGGGGAACTAGCTGGTCGCTTGTGCAACTACAGTATAATAATGATCACTTCAGCAACTGAAAAGTAGTGGGCGACTAAGCGCGTAAGCGTTTAGTCGCCTTTGACGGTTACGTTACGGTTACGATTACTCTTATTTTGTCGCCTCTATTCTATGGTCGTATAATAACATTACGCTTTTTTTGATAACATGATGTTATTTTCTTAGGTTTTCGCGATTACTATACATTGCAATTAAACAACTTTTAACGGTTTAAATCGCGTATATTTGACATGATTTATATCCCGACGTTTCGAACACTTTGCAGTGGACGTGGTCACGGGGTGACTGCCACGTCCACTGCAAAGTGTTCGAAACGTCGGGATATAAATCATGTCAAATATACGCGATTTAAACCGTTAAAAGTTGTTTAATTGCAACATGATGTTAGTTTAAACATAAGCGACTAAATAACTAAATCGGACGGTTTAAATAACTCGATTTGATTCATCAATTTTGTTCTCCCTTCCAGTTAAAGTTAGATTTCAAATGTAATTTTAATTTTTATGTAGTGTGTGTAAGTTACTGAAATCATTTGTTTGGAGCAAAAACCATACAATGAGAACACACTGTTATTTGACCACTAAATGTAACACTATATTAATGTTTGATTGTTTCTATTATGTATGTGGTCTCAAAACCTCCAGTAGCCCCGCCCCTTAATTATCAATTTATATTAAAATACATTAACAAACGTTTCTATCTCTCGCTGAATGCCCGCAACTGATACGTTGCATTGCGTATACGTACACGTACGCGTGGACGTGTTATTATACGAATAACATCAAAAGTCCAGAATACCTTCTACCTAATTAAAAGTAGTGAATCCGGAAAACTTTATGGGTTTCCAAAAAATTGTCATTATACCGAATTTATTTGTCTGAGACAACTTAACAGTTATTAACAAGTGAGACAACTTATTAACGAATGGTTTCATATAAATTAATCTTTAATCTCGCACTCGTATGTATATAAAATCATGTTTTGTAAAAATATTACGTTCCTATTTTGATTCAATGTTTATCGTCTAGGCTTTTTTATAACATAATCAGTTCAATAGTAAAAATTTTACATTTGTTATTCTTTTTTTATTAAAGGGGTTTTCTTATGCATTTTAAAAGTCTGAGAGTATTTCTTAAGTGTTTGACTTATTTCTAGATTTTATGACATTTACTTGTATGTAAATAAACAATGCAGTGTTATTTATTATAAATTTCGGTTTGTATTATTTTAATCCAGTGTTAATTTTTGAAATAATTATTTTAAGAAATGTACTATAAGCTGGATACACACTGTTGAACTGTTGGTAAACGCTACTTAAAAACGTAACAAAAATGATAAAGAACAAAATCATTTGCGAGCAGACTGACGTTTTCGATTCACATGATTCAATGATTCAAATCGTTGTCGCTCGTCAATAACGTTCTTATTTTATTAAGAATTTGTTTATTTTTTTTACTCTAACTTGTGTGGGATCAAAGAGATTACAACACGTAGTAGCAATATAATAAATATTTAAAAGATTTATAAAAGTTTTGTTCAATATATATGGCACAGGTACTATTAAAAAAAATATTGCAATAGATATATTTATGTAACTCGTGCAGTGTGTAACGAGCTTTACGAAATCAATGCAAGAATAATATCGCGTTACGTAATCATATTTATTAGGTATTTAATTAATTTCTGTGATATTTTGCTTTTTGTGATTTGTAACAACTTATAATTATTTAATAGTGCTCTTTTTATTATCTTTTTATTGAAATTAATATAACGATTCCATAAATCCAAATAGCTTGTCATTTTTCTAAAAAATGTTGACTATATTTAGATGTTAAAATACCACATACTATATGTAAATTATTTCTTATATTCTAGAAGACAACACAGTTTCTTGCTATTAATACCTATATCTTTGGAAACAAAAGACAAAACCACGTGACTGCACTGTGCCCACTAGAAAGTAAAATATACAGATTAAAAACCGTTTCATAATAATTTTATAGCAATTATTACGATCATAATCGTGTAAACTAATGTTACCTACTTAGTGATGCGAAGGATACCATTTTTTGTATGTATTTTTTGTACATAATGTAGTTAGAGGAAAATTAATTATGTGCAATTATAAAACACGTATATGGCGCAATACCAAAGGTATTTATGTTCTGTAACTGTTGTGTAAAATACTCTGAATTAATAAATTATGATGATACAAAGGAACAAACACTTTTTTATTGCCTTCTCACTGCATTCGAGTGATGGCCTTGGGGCACTCGACTATATTTACTTGGGGTACTATTTTATCAATTCATATTCATGATATGGGGAGTTCAAACCTCGACCCGTATCACTACAGTTTCTATAGGTTAAAGTGCTCCTACTATACAGTAGGAGCACTTTAACATATAGAAACTGTATTATCAACTGTATACACCACTAATCAATTATCAGGCTCTTTTCTGCACACACTCTGTTCCTGGCTGAGCGCCTTCTGCGCTCGCCTTAAACTATAAATGTCCAGTGACTCTTGAAAGGCCAATAAGGCAGTAAGAATTTAGCCATTCCGAACTAATTCGGTGGTGTAGAAAAACATCGTGAGGAAACCCGCGTGCCCGAGATAAAAAAAGTGGGACGTTATAGGTTGATTTCGGCCGAACTTTACTCGGGATTTAAATGTATAATAACCTGCATACTGCCAGTAGTTTATCTACTTTCAAAACCAATGAAAGCCACTGGGTTATACGAGTACCATCCGAAAGTACGGGCAAAAGCTAGCATGAAATAATTACAGATTTCAGAACTGAAGAGGATCAACAACATACATAAAGATAACGAGATATTTGCAAGGTGGACCATCAAAATACCTGTTGTATCATATTCGGTACTGACAGAAGTCACGCCATATCCATCCGAACTGATATCGTCAACTTCCACTGACAAGGTTCACTTGGAACAAATCGAACACCAGGAAACTTTTGAACCAAGTAATATCGCCATAAAAAATGTCCCCAATAAGGACTACGACTACGCAACAGCTAGCGATTTAGTTGATATCAATAGAACTGTTCCACTATCAATGATTCCGTATACAAATGTACCAGGTGAGTCTGTACTAGATTTGGAGGTATCACAGATATTTCCAAAGAAGACAAAGCCCATGGAAATAGAAAACTTTACGTCAAATTCAAGGGTCTTGTCATTGAAGAAGTTTAATCTGGTATGCTGTGTGCTCGTCTTTAGTGTGGTTTTTATTTTTTTGTATATGAAATACGTTAATTAAGCTGTAATGTCGAGAAACTAGATAAATAAACTTCCGTATTACTATTTTTATACGCATTTCTTTCCTTTAAATTGACCCTGGGTACTAGATCCCCAGGCATATTCTCATTTTTATACACTCGGACCAGCGCGACCGTAACGTATTCCAATGACATAAAAAAAATTGCTGCCAATGGCTGGAACAGTCTGGAGGCGGGCCTTGGGAGAGGCCTAGTCCAGCAATTTAGACACATGCTAGTTGTATGATATAATAGGTAATGGATTTTAAACTTTAAATGGAAAAGGACGTCGCACAGTAAAGATGTGAATAGTTACGGTAGTCTAGAAACAAAATAAATATGAGGGAGTAACTGAGGAGGGCCATATGAATCTAGTTTCTATTAAGAAACTATTTCCGTTCCTATTTTTATATGTTATCGCTTCTGTATCATTAAACTAAATATTGTACTAAATAAACAACCATCCCGTTTAGTTTATTGTCGTTCAGCAGCGCAACTATCCGCTCTAAGTTTGAACGTGTAACACTCGTTTTCCCCCGGTTATGTGAATGCGGAGTTGAGCTCAAGTTCTTAAACCATTTCTTTCGCTCGCGTTGGGCCTCCCTAGACCGCGGAACCCAGGCCCGTCAAGCTCCCTACCTTAATCCGAACTTGTGCTATGGTGGTACGCGGCGTGTCGTTATAAAATCCTTTCCACTATTCATAACCAGCACTTTCCTCTATCACAGCTCTACATGAACCAATGAGATCCAAAAGTTTCTGAACTGACATATTTCTAGATGTCTAAAAAACCCAAATTATACGTCATTGTAATTGTCATTTATCCAGCTAATTCGTTAATTTTGATTCCACGACTCTTAGAACAACAGGAAGTCGCAAAATGTTTAAACTGGAATGTCGTTCCGTGATTAAGTTCCTTACAAAAGAAGGTGCTAGCCTGACCCAATATCAAACAAAGGTTTCTTCTCCATGGTTTGCAGCAGGATGGTATGCCGTAATGCGGAAGTGGTTTGCACATTGGTGCACAAAGCAGTGAGGGCTTTGAAAAGGTGGTACTCGAATTGCCGACCTTAATCTGTGGTGGGTACCGCCGCCCATGGACACTTGTAATACCAGGAGGTATGCTGGTGCGCTGCCGGCCTTGCAGAATCCTTACACCCATAGAAAAATTCATCGATTCCCGTCCGCAGGAGTTATATAGCAGAGGCATCAATTAACCTCCATTAAAATGGCAAAAGTGCATTGATAATAATGGAAAGTACTTCGATTAATTAAATATATAATTACATACAAAAAATTAAATTATTTTTTTATAGAAGAATGAAGGTAACAGGAATTGTATATGAAATATCTATGGATTGTAGATCTAAGCTTGTCTATCGGTTAGAGGAAGTGTCAATTGACATTGACAATTAATTAATTGTCAAAATTCGTTGTCAAGAGGTTGATTCAACAGCTGTTTGTTGTATTTTCTGTATCTAAAAAGTTCTATTTAGGGAGACAACAGGTAGAATTTAGTTTCTTATTTAGGTCATGCTAGATACCATTAGTAGTAGTTGTGTATTTTAAAATGAAACAAAGGTAAGTGTAGCGAGAAGTGACGCGTAGTTTACTTATTTATAGGTACTTGTTTACGTGTAAATAATCCTATTGTTTGTGTGAAGGACGCGCCTGATGCACAACGGTGAGGAGCTGTTTGGAAGCGCCATGAACGGTAACAAGAAAAGCGACGACGACAGTAATGAGATACAGTTACATAAAATGAAGGCACACGAGCACTTCATTGAAGCACAAGTCCAAGAAGGAGACACATTACAAGCTATCGCGCTAAGATTCTATTGTTCCGTAAGTAGTACCATACGACATAGGCGAATTACTTCAGTACCTACTGCCCACCAAGGAGTTTTTATTGACTGAGAAACATCATGCTTTTATAATTGAGACCAGATAGTTTCTTCAACATTAGGATGTTACATACCACTAAAATTGTTGGATATTTTGTAATGGCCTATTGCTCAAACTTCTTCTATTGTAGTTTATGCAATTTATTCGAGCACTATGATTTGGCAATAGGGAATTACAGTAACAATATAAAAAAAGAAAGATATCAAAGTTACATCATAAAATTGTCACTAATAGTTATTGAATTTAATAGATAAATTATGTGTTTTCTTTACATAATACCTATACAATCAGCTTTTGCATTGAAGTTGTCCTTATTGCAGCTTTCAGAATCCAGTCTCAGTTTTCCTTGTTTTACAAAACCTGCTATATTTTTTAAACTGCAGGAACAATTTTGGTTCAATATACCCTAAAATATTCTGGAATATTTATATAATTTGATAACTAACTAGTTGGTGTGTCCTATTCCTTGCATATCTACAAGACGAAAACCTTATGCTTCTGACTTTAACATTCATAAATTACCAAAGCACAATTTATAATTACCACAAGCAGGACGAATCGCCGTCAGTGACACGAGGTCAGCCAAGACTGGATGTTAAAGAGATTTGTATAAAATCATTAATCACCGACCAGTTTATTAGACCCCTCATATTATAATAATATGATTATATTGTGTTAATAATATGATCTTGGCTAATTTCATGTCAAGGACTGAAGTTATTCTTGTTCGTGGCATAAACTATAGACATAAATCCCATAAAATCCTCACTGCAACTAAATGAAACTACAATAATTAATGAAAGGAAATTATAGATTTCAGAACTGAAGAGGATCAATCATATACATAAAGACAATGAAATTTTCGCCAGGAGAACAATTAGGGTTCCTGTTACACCATACTCAGTGCTGACTGAGCTCATACCACAACCAGCAGCTGAGCTTGAACCATCAACCTCTGCACACAATCCGCTGAGCTTAAATGGGAGTACACAGAAGCAAAGTAAACTTAATAAAAGTGCAGAAAACAAAGACAATGATTATGCAATAGACTGCAATGCAGTAGTTCTAAACAGTACTCTAATACCATCGGTAATCCCATACACAGATGATCCAATGGAATCTGTAGCCGAGGACACTCAGCTATTGCCAAATAAAGGAAAGGAACCAGTCGAAACAGTTGTTGTGAAGGAGTTGACATCACATGGAGCTGATTTTGGTTTGAAATGGTTTCATCTTGTAATCTGCATAATCATTCTTGGTGTTGTTACACCTCTAGTGTATATAATGTTTTACTTGGACAAACATGAACATTCAGACATTCCCCCTCTGCAGAAAACGTGATAGTGTGACATTCAATCTGATCGAAAAGCTTTAAGTTGTGGTATTTTTGATAAATCGTTTTTATATGTATATTGTTATTATTAAGGGGATATAATATGATAATAAAATTTCGTATGTATATGTAATATCTGTTTGTTATTGTATTCACTCAGCTGTCTGTTCATTGTTATTTAACAGAAAACCTATACTGCCCTCCTTAAGGCGGTATTCCGAGGCGTGGGGCAGACGGCACCGGCCCACGGAGAATACCAATACTTGTAATGTACATGGACGAACCAAAGAAGGCTAATTATTAATGTGTTTTGAATTAAACAAAAAGAAGAGCATTTGTTTATTATCTTTCTTTATTTTATATAATGTTAATAATAACTTCCGAATATTTGTTACTTATGCTTTGGTTAAAAATCTTACTATGCCATTTCTTCTTGGAGGGCAGTATAGAATAACTTTGCTTACTTATCGATAGCCCAGGGGTATCTATGCTCAACTCACATTCGTGTGATTGTGAGTTCAAATGCTCGGCCCATTTTACTAAGTTTTTACTTAGGTACGGATTTTTAAAAATTTATCCTATCTTGGCGGTGAGGGAAAGCATCGTGAGGAAAACCACATCTAACAGAAATAAAAAAAAACTGAAATATGTGTATCCAACAATCCGCACGGGGCCCGCGTAGTAGATTGTGGCCCGAAACCCCCCCAGTGATTTACTAGGGGAGACCTGTACCCTACAGTGAGACGTTATAGGCTGATACAAGCTTAAAAATTTATTTCCTTTTGTAAGTATAAGTTTACAGCTTACGAAGTGATTTTTATAGAGAACCGGAGCTACAATTCCAGTACGACAGCGGCAAAGCGACTAAATCGAGAATAGCTGAAATTTTACTTTAACTGCATGGATATACGACTAAAATAGGCTTCCCAAAAAGGGAAATCCCTCGGAGCGACGACTGCCGAACACGCCTAACGGCCACAAGAGGCGGCGCGCGGCGACTACAAGCCACACGTAAATTATATATAAAATAATTTATTATTTTTATTTATTTATAGGTAGGTACACGCGTGGCAGCTCTCGCGAACGTTCTAAAGTGGCAGGAGTCCTATGCTGGCGGTATACCCTAAGAACGAGGATTTCGAGATCCTATCGAGTGTGCGCTGACCCTAACGCGGTATGAACCGGCTATACTGGGATGATCACAGTGAATCTGCGACCCTTACCCGTGGTAGGTACTACCGGTTGTACTACTGGTAGTAGGTACCACGGTTAATTTTTTATGTTATGATCAGAATGCCTATGTAGCATGTAGCAAATCGTCCAAGTCGCTGAAAGTCCAAGTATGTTGAATGTTCTAAAAGCTGAAGGTCTAATTAGGAAAACCACTAACTCTCAAAACGCCTAGACATATAAGTACAAAAATAATTAAATATCTATATTATGCAATATACAATTTGGCGGTTATAAGCTGTTGCAATGAAAATCGTTATAAGTTGCAATGAAATGCAATTAACGCTGGCGTCCCGCAAGGCTCCGTGCTGTCCCCAACTCTGTTCCTTCTGCATATCAACGACCTATTGCAAATTATTGACATACGTTGCTATGCCGATGACAGTACTGGAAACGCCTTGTACAGGGGCCGCGCCAACATCCCTCGGGCCGAAGTGGAAGAGTCGCGCCAGGCTTGTGTCTGAAATCGAAGACTTTAGATCTAGTCTCGATTTGGGGTTCTCTGAACCTAGTGGATTTCAATCCCAGTAAGACGCAAGTCTGTGCATTCACCGCTAAAAAAAAACCCTTTTGTTGTAGCACCTCGCTTTCAGAGCATACCTCTTAATATCTTGGAGAGTATCGGGATCCTTGGTATCGACATCTCCAGCAAAGTCGAATTTAGGGATCATCTGGAAAATAAGGCCAAAATGGCCTCCAAAAAACTCGGTGTGCTGAACAGAGCGAAGCGGTACTTCAAACCTGGGCAACTCCTTATGCTTTACAAAGCATACTGCTCTCATCTCTGGGCCGGCGCACCGAAATACCAATTGGACCCATTTGACTCCATCCAACGACGTGCTGTTCGTATTGTCGACGATCCCACTCTCACGGGCGGTTTAGAATCCCTCAGCATTCGGAGAGACGTTGCGTCTCTCTGTGTGTTCTACCGCCTGTACAATGGGGAATGCTCTGAAGAATTGTTTAATATAATTCCCACCTCGGGTTTCTACAATCGCACCTCCCGTCACAGAAGTGCGGTCCATCTGCATTTCGTCGATACGGAGGTGTTGCGCACTGTTCGGTCCAAAAACTATTTTATACCGCGAATCCGTAGGCTGCCACCTACGAACTGGAACGAACTGCCTTAAGAGGTCTTTCCATTGAGCTACTATGTGGGGTTCTTCAAGAAAGCTGTGAATAGAATTTTGCAAGGTCGGCGGCGCGCCCGCATGCCCTCTGGTGTTGCAGGTGCCCATGGGCGGCGGTAACACTACCATCACGTGGGACCGCTTGCTCGTCCGCCCACTAGCCTATAAAAAAAAAATCATCGAACCAATAACCTTTTAGAGGGGTGGCAGGTTTGCGCGTGTCAATTCTAAACCTACTTTATTCCTATTTCTACAAGCCCTAAAAAAGAGGCAGAGTGGCCAGATCATAAATTTGAAAATCTTTATTTGAAGGAAGCCTTCGCAGAAAAAGCAACTTATCATTTAGTAAAACGTTTTAACGAAAAAATCTGGCAAATGAAGATCCTACACCTTTTGATTTAAAGTGTATGTATTGGACGTATAATAAGGATATTCAATAAAATCCTACATCCCAATTTGTCAGCTTCTTTAGTTTGCAAGTTGTAACAATATTAAAACAAAAATCGTTTTGTTATAGCCAATGTTATTGTTATAAATAAAAAAAAATTATGATTTTAATATTTCTGTCATCGATTGTACAAGTTGTAGACGTTTTGCTAATTACACCTTTAGCTTTTAGGACGTTCTGCATACTCGGACTGTCAGCGACTTGGGAGGTTGTGAGAGTTGGACCATTTGCTAATCACAGTATCTGCGACATGGCATTCTGATCCTAAAACATTTTTTTGCCCGTATTACTATTGTCCGTTAGTATCACGAGAGATTTATTTTATCCCTGTTATTACTGAACAAATCTAAACTATGACTGACACTGTTTGTATGTATGTATTAAAAACGATTCGAACTGATTAAATATTTATTAGGTATATATGTCCTACTCAAAGAATATTATAATTTTTTTATCATTTAATAATATTATCAAAGATGTTTGAGTGTAATAGCAGCCTTACATGGACACGTTTTTGTTGTTCAGATAATTTTCAGAGTTATAAAATAACTCCACGATTTAAAAGTTTGAATTGAAGAGCCACTTTCATATTCATATAACTTTTAAAACCTTTTATCGATTCGGAACATATGTCCAAACAGCAATTTTTAAAAAAGGTAAATTATCAAAATAAACATATTTTGTTAAAAATACAAATTTTAATGGTCAAAATCACAAAATGACATGCGACAGCATAGGGACGTCAATTTATGACAAAACAATCCGGAATAGTAAATTGCCAGAAGTTCCTTCGGCGATTTAGCTCGAAAAGGAAAAATATATTTATTTATAACTAGCTGACCCGACAGACGTTGTCCTGTCCAAATTTCAATAAAAAAATTCCATAATTTCAATTTTTTTTTCCTGATAACTTTTCCAGGACCATAACGAACAAAACAAAAAAAGAATTACGCATATATCCATCGTTCGAATCGTGAGTTATGGTCTTGAGTTCATACAAAAATCCCATAGAAAATGGCACTCAGTTTTTCCCGCATTTTCCAATTTTTCTTTCCTTAAAAACCTTATTCGGACTATTACAAGCATTTCTTTAAAAAAAATAGCTAAATCGTTCCAGCCGTTCTCAAGTGATGCGCTTACTTACCAACGAACAGCATTTAATTTTTATTTATGTGAAAAAAATATCCCGACGATTTACTTTTTGACGTTGTGCTCCGAATCGCCTTTATTACAAATTCTAGAATGGGTCCCTAAAAACCTATTAATTTACTACTCCAATGACTTCGCATTGGCATTCGTAATCTGCCTTACTAAATAAGAATACAGGCCAAAAGGCTCATTTACACGTCTCCAGTATTTAGTAATGTGTCTTTAGTCACTAGAACCGTGTAAACAGTCAATTTAGTCAATAGTAATTAGCCGATATTCTAGTGACCATTTAGTTCTTAGTAAGGGAATAGTGGCATTATAATCGGCGTGCGAGTAAACACACCTCTCCCGGCACGCGCACTTTCCCCGCTCGGGACTCGAAGTGTGTGTACAATGTTATTTAGTAGAGTTCATTAGCTGCAATCCATTTGTGTACCCATATCCGTTTTGGTTTGGAAGATTCGGCTATTACTTCATACTTAATTTCTTCTATTTAATTTAATTTTTAGCACGACATTGCGCAACTCATTATGGCACTGTAGCCTATTCGTTGCGATTACCGATCTATCGTAGCTAATGAAGTATACTATCGTATAAACATTCACAAAATAAATACTAAATTGCTGGAATTAAACACTAAACTCGCACTCTACTAAATACTGGAGACGTGTAATAAGCCTTTATATGTTACGCTTACCGCGCCATTTAATTGTAGACTCCCTAAAGATCATTGTTAGTTTTTGACATTGTGTAATGTGAATCAATCGGGAAGTTACTTCAGATAATCATCGATTTTTAGCAGTAAGTCCATTTAGAATGCGACGCAATCACTCGAGTGATGTATTATTGAATTAAGAATGATCATCAGCCTGTTAATTTTAACTTTGTTTCGAAGACTTCAAGGAATTTATTATAGAAAAAATTCTAATAATACCATGAATTAGAAACTTCGATATAAAATAAAATTGCACATTAATTAAAAAATAATCTTTATTCAAATATTCCTATCTCTAATGAAATAATCACTTAAATTACATCGATGTTACAAATTGCAAAAACCATTGACACAATCTTATTTAAACACCATAGTTACGTTAAATGCAATTAATAAACTATCACCATGTAAATACAGTTCATTTGGTATAGTACGGGTAAACGGGAGCCTCGCATTGCTAAGGAGATATACTGTACAATGTTTCAGTTAAAGTTACTGTATGTAAAGCTTTCATTGTGTGTCGATGTTTACTGTGTCAGTGATCAGAAGTTGCCGCGGCCGAGATTCGGGTTGCTTTCATGTACGCTGCGGAACAAACGAAAAGTATTAGACATTTATATAAATAAAATATAATTAATTAATGATAATAAAATTATAATTAGTAAGTTAGGCACATTTGAAATATACACACAGCACATAATAATATTGTTAATAACAGATGAGAACCAGATGATGAGAGGAAGAAGTGATCTTCGCTGAAGTGAATGCCATCGCTTTGTAGGCAGATTAGTGATTCTTTGTTAAATAATCAAACAACAAAATCACTAGTCTTCCATACAACGCGAGACAACGACGCCCGTTAGTCGATGAACACACACCTAGAAATATTGTTAATCACCACATGTGGGGAGGGCTTTCGAGACGACCAAACTTTATAAAAGTCGTTTGATCAAACGACTGACACGTGTTTGAAGTAAATTAACAATGAAGTCTTTTATCTTGTTTTAATTATACATAAATATTGATATAGCGTGCGATCGACAATCCAAACCATAACACCATAAGTTCCATCATAGAGAGAAAGAGTTCAAATGGTTATCAAATCGCACACGCTTTCAACAAGTCTCAGTTAAAGGCATGGTGGCCGTTAAATAATAGTATCATGAAGTGAGTGACTTACGATGTTTTATTAGGCGTTGTCACGCATATTATGATATCTCAAGCACCAAATTTCGTAGTCTTTCCTTTAAATTTATTTAATTCAAAACATTTGACAGGTATATTTGATCCCACACGCGGTATATATACAGCGTCACACACACTATAAAAAATTCTTTCAAACTTCAATCACGCAGCTTGACAAACTCCAAATCAAATATGATTTTAAAAAACAATTCAAATGGTTTGATCATCTCCAAAGCCAAGGTTAGTCACAAAAGTATAAGTAAAATGAAAATAATATAGATTTCACGAGATGATTTATACAACTATACAAATAGAATTTGTCTATACTACTGAAAATTCAAGAAACCTAAGAATGTCTATGGCTAAGTTATGGTGTACCAACATTAGATGTAGTAACAAACTATGTGTACATATTGGTTGCATGATTACCTGCGCATCGCAAACGGACGCCACTCAAGCGTCAACATACTACTTTAGCTTAGTTTTGTTTGGTGCCAACTCAGGGAACTCTTCAAACATTCTATCGTCAAAATGGTAATAATTATGTTAGTAATAGGCATGACATGACACGATGACAAGGGGAAAGTTATGGATTCTTTTACCAGTGCATGTTATGAGGACTATTGAATTAGATAATTAAATATAGCGTAGCATTTAGTACGTGAAGACGATTATGTTCACATGCATTTAACACTAATTAACTTCTATTTCAACCAATGACAACATTACAAACAAGTCATTCTGCAATTTGAACCCTCTGATGAAGTATAATTATATTATTTTTGTCTGCAATAACTCTTTGTATAAAGAAATATATAAAAAAGTAAACAAATAATAGCTATAGACATAAAAAAGTGAGATCTTATGAAACACTGGCATGTATAGAACTTGTTGTTCTAGGTGTGAGGAAGCCTCCTAGGGGGGTAAGACATCACGCACGCCCCGCGTTTCGGGGATACGGGAGTGAAATCATACGACTAAAATTACTTTTTGTACCATAAACCCATTTTTAACCTAAAAGTACTTTTTATACATTAATTGTAGTGTACAAAGGGTTGAAAGAACAAAAATTGATGATTTTTAGTGGGTATATTTTAATCGTAGACTGCATAATATCTAAGGCATAAAAACTATACAGATATATTGTTTGGAACATAAGGAACGCATTTATCCCTAGCCCGTGGTTTTTTATCAATATCCTGACAAATGGCGGACATATAATTACAGTGTAAAGCTAAAAATCGACGATTTTTTACCTTTAACCCTTTATACCCTCGTAATAGAGGGCGATTGAACACTGGGGCCTCATGTACAATATTCTGTATGGTCTAAAAAATTAAATGGCAACGTGCATCGTGATGAACGTTGCCATTTGACTTTTGGTCGGCTAGAATATTGGCCCACAAATTTTTTGGAGCATTATCGAACACTGGGATCTACTTACAGCTTCTAAAAAATTGTGTTTTTTGAATTGCCACTGATGCCAGTGCTTTATCACAATGTGACTTTTTGTCATATAATCTCACCCCCGCCGGTAACCCCGAAACACGGCAGGAGGGTGATGTCTTACCCCCCCTAGTAGGCACCCTTACATCTAGAACTACAAGTTCTATACTATGCCAGTGTTTCATCAAACACGCGAATTTTTATGTCGATAACTCCCAGTCTACAACTCACTAATAACTTAACCAATAAATTTCCGCATCTTATAAAAATGCAACTAATTTTTAAAATCAGTATGAAGACAATATAAAACATTTGGCAATTTTCAATAAATTTACAAATTTTCTGTTTTACTCAGAAGATATGCTACAATATCCTTATGATAAATAGATCGCCAGACGTAATGCAGTATCATGTACAGAAACTTAGCGATTAGCGCAATAGGAAAAAAAATCAATAACCAATGGATCTATTAAATTGAAACTTAATATAAATGGATGGCCAATGTTTTCTTCCAATAACACTATAAAATAATGCTATGTTTTATTAAAAATGATATGAATTGCTTCAGTGCACAATGACATGGTATTATACCCGTATATGACAATATCTGAGAGTAAAGTGACCTTATTTAGTTTGGATAACGATTTTCTAACACAAAAATTCGCTGATTCAATATTGTGTTAAGTTTGCTCTAACATCTAATTTTAATGATAAAACAATAAAAACGTGTTATTTTTAAAGTTTTCACTAAAGTAATCAATATTTGAGAAACTAGAAGCGATAATAAGGTTACTTTTTAGCAGCTAATGTCACAATTATTTACTAATCATATTTTGTATCTAAACTCCATGTCTTTTGCTCACGACACTATGTTGTGTTATATGTATTTGGTTATATCCCTGAAATACTCATTTTTAATACCGCTCTAACAATTTTGCAAATTAGTTTGGTCTATGCATCCAACCTTAAAATGATCTCCGGCTATCAGTATTTTTAATTTGCAAATGGTACTGTAGTGTATGCTTCAAATGTTTTTCTATACAGAGAATCAATCAATACTACTAGTGGACATTTTGAGATCTTAAAATCTATATAGCAAGTACAGATTTTACTTGGATGCAATAGAACCGTTTGCAAAAAACAAGGTATATTATCGGTAAGGTAAAAAGGGACTGTGAGAGGTAATGGTAATCGTCACATGAACATTGAATCACATGTTTTTGACCTACATACAAACCAACACTCAAATTGGGGAAAAAGAACACTAATGTTCCCGATGCCGCTATTAATTAATTGGTCCATTAAATTAAAATAAATTTTATTACTTACGACTCATCTAGTTCCCCACGGTTCGACCACTCGTAACTACCAGTATATATATTATATAGACCAACTGTAATACTAAAAAAGGTCATGTATCAAAAGCTCATTCCTTTAATAGTTTAAATCTACTTGTGTTGAAAAAGGAAATTGTTTCTGTAATTTATTGAGTCAATTGTTAGTGTGCTTGGCGAAATACAATTTTATGTATTATTCTTATATTTCAGTGATTGGTAGATACAACTGGTTGAGCAGAAGAGAGTAAAAAACGTTACTAATTCCCCGCGGGTCGACTAGTCGAGCCTTGCAGTTGGTCCGTGGGTGGGAAACATTACATTTCAATGTCACTACTACTAGTGTTTGAAATGTTATCAGTGTTGAAAAAGTGTATGATACTGTCCCTGTTATCGCAACATAATACTGATTTAGACGAACTGTCCAACTGTATAGTCAGTTCCAATCCCAATTTGGCGAAAACGAAACCAAATCAATGAAATATCTCAAAATTTACCTTCAAATCTAGGGCAAACTTGCAGTCTCATTAAATCAAATTATAGATATGTAAACAACCTCTCGGCGCATAATGTCACGTTCCCAAAACAGCACCGCGTCGCTAGACGTCGCGTTCGCAATATGTCACGTGCCGTGCGGGTTATCATTGTCACTCGTGTTTAATAAAATTTAAATAGTAATGAATGAAATAGATACTCAAAATAGTAATAGGATAGTCTAAAAATACTGATAGTGACAATGGCACATTGTAATAATTATCAACAATAAAAAGATAAAATCAATTTGAAGTGGCCACTAAATCGCACATTACCGCGCGTGAGGGTTGTTATGACTTTGTTTTCTTCTGTCAGTGGCATTTGCTAGTGTGACATTGTGCGAGTGTGACAAATGTGCAATAGGATTCTCATTGTGACATTATGCGCCGATAGGGTAAACAATTATCACCTCGTTATTTAATTTAAGGTCGTGTCAGTCACCTCAGCCCGTCGCTTTGTTTACGTTTTGGACAAATTGGATTGGAAAGGGCTATAGGTACTTTCGAAGCGTTTAATGCAAAAGTGGTGTAAACCTCAATATTGTCGAAAAATTGAATTATTTTCATACTATTTAAAATACTTTTTAAAACTAGTTTTGTCTATTTCTTTTTCTCTTAAAATTACTTAATTCCGTATTTTTAAATAATTAGTCCTTTGGGTCTGTTTACACCACATTCGGCACACTTGTTTACAACGCATTTGTGCTGAGCGCTTCTGCCAGTAATGATGCGTGTGAAGTATTAAGGATGATACAGAGCTCCGTAACCGAAACTATCCGATATCTGAATTAAAAAATATTCGAAAACGAATCCGAAATAAAACATTCGGATGTTGTTACAAATAATTTTATACGTTGCGGATTTTGAACGAGGCTAGTTTTGACAAGCTCTTACTGCTTGCATTTGATTTGATAGATTTTTCGCCGCGTTCTTTATGAGTAAAGTTGCAATTATTCCCCCATTTGGTTTTGTTTTTCTTTGCTTTCAGTTAGTAATCAATTTCTTAAAAAGTTACCGAAACCGTATCCGAAATAATTTCGTATCTGTAATCGAAACCGGTAAAGTATATACACAATATATGCGTATGTGTATCCAAAATATTATATCCCTAACAACCCTAATAGGTAGTAATTCAGAAGAATTGTTTGGTGTGTAGTGTATAGTGCACGCACGGTATTTTTGAAGATGCGCTGTGTAGTGTGCGCATTACTGTGTGAGCGTGAGTGTGTGTATGAGAGGTTGTGTGCACTGTGCGATATGTAGTACACGATGTGCGTGCGATAAGTAGTGTACGTTACCTCTGCTGCAGCAGGTATTGCGCCATCTGTATGCGCGGCGGCGTGCCGGTGATGGTGATGATGCGGTCGTCGGAACCGGGCAACGGTTCCGCGATCTCGATGCCGGCGCCGCTCTCCGCGCGGATCTTGCGGATGCGAGACCCTGCTTTGCCAATAATCGCGCCAGCCAGCTGCAAGTGGACAACCGCATGTTAGATCAGTTTTTTTTTAATTTATTTATTTTCTTTGAAAGTTGTTAGTAAAAAAATCAATGTTTAACCAGACCCTGCTAGAGAATAGCAAATGTTACATTAGGTATATCTATTATTACTTATATTATTATTATATCTATTATTATGTTACATTAGGTGCCGAGGCAGTATATAGTGCTCTGGCACACGATTAGTTTGATTGACCTATTTTACGATTTCTGAACGGTTACGTAAAAATTATAGTGCACTGCTTTCCACGTAAAAATAACATTTATCTTTTAAAAATAAGTAACATTTACTATATCGATTCGAATTCAATTTCATAAACAATTATTAAGTGCACAACTCGCGCGTGGAGCACGCGCGAAATCGTCTGGCATACAGAGGGCACGCCATTTCTGATAGCGCTCGACACTCGGCCAGTCAGAAGTTAAGACCCGTTTAAATACATAAATATTTCACTTTTAAGCTCTATAACTCTATCAGTTTACTAGATATTTTGAGTTCACAAACTGATTTATAGTATCTCCAGTTTATTAAATAAGAGGCTAATAACTAATGTGGCGTCGGTCGGCTTAGAATAGCACCTCCCTTCTTTTCGCGGGAGTGTCGTCGAGGGCGACTGAGGGATCGCAAAGCCGCTACCACAAGCCCCGAGCAACCTGCCACCCGCCGACAGCGTACCTCCTGAGACCACAAATTCATCGTGCAAGAGATAATGTGCATGAGGAGGCTCGTGTCGGGCTGCTTATGGTCTTATATAATAAGCTTGTATACTCACATCTTTGGGTATAGTGACTTGCGTCGTAGACTCCTGCTGATTGCCACCATTATTGTTGCCAAAGTTGCCACCACCACTTCCGCGTGCACCACCGAAGTTGCCTCCACTGAAGTTTCCGCCACCGAATCCCCTGCTAGGGGGTCCGTTGAAGTTCCCCCTAGGAGGACCGCCGGGGCCAGACGGGCCAGAGGGTCCAGACGGGCCACCAAAGTCGTTAAAACCTCGTGATCCAGGTGGTCCGTTTCGTCCTAGAGGTGGTCCTCCACGGGGTGGTGGGGGGCCGCGGCCCCCTGGCCCCATTGGTGGAGGGCCTCTAGGGGGTGGCCCACCTCGGGGAGGGCCACTTCTCGGTCCGCCACGTGGCCCAGACCCGCCTTGGCCCGCGCCGAAACCGCCATACTCCTCCGCGTAGTAGTCGTCGTAGTTGTGCGGGTCGTAGTTCTGTATCGCGCCTTTGATTGGCACCTGGAATATGGAAACGTGTTTGTAACATTGATAAAATATTAGATTTACAGTTCCTAATAAAGACGAGTTGTCAATTCGTTTATACCCCTACAATGTAGACAATCAACTTTCGACAGTAATAAATATCACTTATAGAAGTGTCAATACTAAATCATAAATACGCCATACAATTTTATACGGCAGCCTTTATATGTAACCACATTTAAATAACATTTAACGGTCAACTGTGTATGTAGTTCAGTAAGATTGATAATAAAATAAAATTGTTGTGTCATCATTACTGTCATCATCAGTATTATCATTACTGACATGTGGAACGCAATGACATTTATTTCACTTCGTTACATTTTTAAAAAAAATATTAGAATGATTAATAATTACATCATGATATCATGAACGACAGTGATCAGAATCACTTACCACCTAGGTGGACAGATTACATTTAAAGAAACTACAAATCCTAAATTCAGAGAAACCACAAGCAGTGATTCCAAATGCCTGTAAAAACGTTTCAAATTAATATCATTTCCAAATGAAAGTGTAAAAATGACAGGAAGCTAACACAAACCTTCGATTACTAATAATACTTAAGCCGACCATTCTGCACCTTAGGTCAATATTAGGCAATCGAGAATCCGAACAAACAAACTCCTTTGCGGGTCTTTAAACATATCCAACAGGCGGCCAGGTGGGGCCATCCACAAATACAACATTGTTTATGCAGTTACAGCAATGAATATGAACTTTATGCTCACTATAATAACCCGTCAACCACAGAGGAGTGATTTAATTAAATCATTGATTTTTTTTTTATTTTTATCAATGATTTAAATCAAAGTCAAGAAGAAGGCAAAATTCATTGGCATAGAATAGAGAATGATACAAATATGAATTAAAAATAAATGTCTGTATTTTACGTTAATCAACATAAATTATTATGTATATCCAAATCGTGTCTTTCTTTCGTCCTACAGACATTGTCACATCCAAAACTAATTTTTTAATTGTAATGTATTTGGTGAACAACCAACAAAAAAAACAAATGACGACAACATACACAGATTTTACTCAATGAGAGCTCATGCGACACGGCTTAGTTACCAGCCGCCTCTAGTTTAATATAGGTACCCCTTTTAAAGCAGAAAAAATACCAAATAAAAGTAAAATAAGTAGCAAAATCATGATTTTATTGATTAAAATAAAAAAAATCTGATTATAAAAGAATCATGATTTTATCAAGCCTGCCGTCAACAAACGCAACGAAACGTTTGTAATAATGAAATGCTCGGTTAGTCAATACTAAACAGATTACCTGAAATTAAAGCACACATTACCTGCCCGACGGGTCGGTCCCCTTGAGACGCCCTCCGGCCAGAAGAACCGATGACAATGTCAATTGTAGTGGCTGGATGAGAAGAGTATAAGATGGAGTTTGGTGGGGGGCGGGCCTTGGGATAGGTTTATATCAAGCAGTGGAGACAAGCTAATAGTAATGTTACCTGTCTGACGAGTTCGAGGACCTCCCGTATGCCGGCGGTGATACAGTCCGGCTTGCCCACCAGCTGCACCACGCGCTCGGTGCTCTGCGGCGCCGGGTTAGAGAAGATCTTCAGGCGGGCGCCGGTTTTCTGTAATTTAAATGCACCATTACATAATTAATTAATTATAGTTTAGTCCACAATTTAATTAATAACATCTACATAAAATACTCCTTTAGTATATAATTGTATTCATATTCCACGCGCTTCCTCACGTTCAACGCAAACCTTTCATATCGCTCTGTAATTAATCTTTTTAAACGTGTTACATTTCTATCTTTATACAAAGAAAAAAATGCTATCGACATTTTTGGGCTGTCGTTTTCCAAATTAAGGTAGTGCGTTCTTATATATTGGGTAAATAATAAAATAACTTCAACGCAATTCAACGCTTTGTTTTGTTGTGTTGCGGAACAGTATATCTGTTTATCTTCTTCGCATTTAGCCACTACTGGCGACTTTGGTGTATGTATAATTAAGTGTATATCTATCTACACAATGACTCATACTATGGCCTTAGCTTCGGCTTAAAAATAGCATACAGAAGATAATAAAAGGTCATATTCACAGAACATGTAACTAAAGCTTGACAAATGTTTTATCAGACTGAGAATCAAATGTGACACTTTTTGCACAGTTGATAGAGGTAATAATAGTAAATACTCTTTATTGCATACAAATAGTTATTACATGTGCACAAATAATAAATGACAGAATACAATATGCGCCCTTATCGCTAAGGCGATCTCTTCCAGGCAACCTTAGGATAGAGAAAAATAAAAGGGATATAGGTAGTGCAAAAGGACCGAAATCCACAGATGGATAATGTTCAATATATATTGAACATTATCCATTACTATATTATTAAATTATCCATTCAATATATTACTTATCGACAATAAATATAGTGTAATAAATACATATAATAATAAATAACTTAATAATATATAAATACATACATACATATCTACATGTACACTGCACCCAATATCAATTCGCAAATACGATTAAAATTGACAAGGAAAGAAAAATAAGAGGGAATTAAGGTCTCCAAGGGACGAAATAGAACAGGATAGAAACAAAAACGTAGCGAGAGGAAATCATTAGATAAAGGAAGAAAATAGAAATCCAAAGGAACTAACTAATAGAACAATGATTTCTAACTTGCCTTTTAAAACTAGACAGCGACTGAGCACGTCTAATGACAACTGGTAAGGAGTTCCAAAGCCTAGCAGTCTGCACTGTGAAAGAGTTGGTAAAGAAATTTGAAGAATGGGTAGGAAATTTAAGAAGTAAATTTTCAAAAGATCGTAGGTATGTAATATTGTGGGGTCAAGGGATTAAAAACTACACAGTAGAGAAGTGAAAGTATATGCGTATTTCTGCAAAGTCGGATTGGAAACCACTTTAGCTTGTTACGAAACTCGGAAACATCGTCATATTTACGCAGTCCAAATATGAACCGGATGCAAAGATTTTGGAGGCGCTCAAGTTTGTTGAGTTGGTCTTCCGTTAAGTCGAGATAACAGGTATCAGCATAGTCAAGTAAAGGGAAAAGTAGAGATTGAACTAGCGCAATTTTAGTGTCTGTCGGAAGGAATTCCCGTAAACGCTTCAAAGAGCATGTCGCAGCAAACATCCTCCTGCTCACTGCATCGATTTGAGGTCCCCAAGATAGAATTCGAACTATAAGTATACCCAGATTTTTTACTTTTTCGCTATACGGAATACATAGACCGTAAAATATACGGCAAGGAGGTACCAACAATAATTACCTGACTCTGCAGGATTTCGACCCGCAATCCATGTGATTTGCTCCATTCAAGGATGCGAATCAAGTCAGTGTTAATTACGTCTGCATTGTTGAGGTTATCAAACGTGGCTTGTGTATAAATTTGTAAGTCGTCTGCATAGAGATGGTAGGAGGAAGTAAGCTGATGGGTAATAGAGTTTATGAAAATTGCAAATAGGAGAGGGGAGAGGTACCTACCTACCGGATGGGGTAATCGATCGACATATTTATTTCGTTTAGGTATTTGTAATATAGACAAACAGACTAATAAGATACAATGCAGAGTAATAATTGTACAGGGATAATTGAGATCATGCCTTAAACTGTACATGGTTAGCAGCATTCCCGCACCTCTCCGAGTGTTGCAGGTGTGTATGCAGCGGTGACCACTTACCATAACACGGTAAAATGTACCGATTAACATTCCCGATTATCCCAGTATTGAGAATTACTCAGATTGATCCTGTCTGCTTTAAACAAATCCGTCTAGAAAAATTACAGATATTTGCTAAAAGAGAAATTTATTGAAACAAATGCAAAAACATTTTCTCCGTTCAGAGAAAGCGATTTAATATTTCACAACTCGGGCATGAAGTGCGCTCCCTATGTCCGATTGTTAATTCGATGTCATTCACTTAGTTGCTGTACACCTATACAAATATGATATACACTTAACATATTAATGATGTCATTAAGGAATAATGAACATATTAAGGAATGTTCCTTTCATATTTTTTTAATCACACATTAATTAATGTATGATATTAATTTCAATCACATGTAGCTTAGCTTGTATTATTCACAATTTAGAAAGCAATTAACAGGCCGTCTAACTGGCTTAAATATGAAAGACCATTTCATATTTAAGAATGGGCCAGTTAGATGGCCTGTTAATTGTTTTCTAAATTGTGAATTATAAGGCAGTATCGACTTTGCAATTCATCTTGCTTTGTAAAGGAGAAATCCGCATTGCAGAGTAATTGTAACTTGATTTATAACCTTGCGTTGAACTGTCACTGGAAAAGTATCAGAACATTAACATTTCTTTCTTTTTTTATTATTTAATCCGCAACTTACCTCATTGCATTGTCATTAATTTACCTAATGCAAATTTCCAAGACTGCATTCAAGTTAAGATAACTTTTATTCCAGTTTAAAAAACTGTTCGACAGTTCAACACACCCAAATTCTCATTACATAACCAAAAAACACAATGTTTGTATACAATTTTTGATTCCAGCATCAATTGTTTGGATAACACCTAGAACAACCCCACTTTGTGTTCTAGGTATTATCCAAAGGCAGGTGAAGGTCCTAAATGTTACCTATGTTGGCATGAGTACAACGAGTGCAGACTGGAGTGTGGTGGTGTTAACCCGCCGGCCGGTGGGTGACGTTTAACAGCGCGCGCGGCGCATGCTCGGCCGCATCGACCGGCGCACGTGGTCGGACCGTACGCACAAACAACCGCACAGGACACTGACACTGACGGTGACATTTCCACGACGGCGGTAATACAGCGACATCAACGACATTTCAATAACGACAAAAAAAAAAACGAAAACAACTTACGCATACGGAAAAAAATCACTCCCAATCACTCCTGATAATGTTTGTTCTGAATAAAGGCGTGATACTTTCGGATTTAAAAACTTTACCGATTACAGTATGAGAGTACACTGTCAAATAAAATTTCGTCAATAATTTCACGGAATGTCCCTGTATTTATAAGTAACTGCACGGTTTAATAAACTATTCAAGTTAAATGAAGCATTTACTACGGATTTTTGAGTTTTACTAGTTCAATTTCAATTTTAAACTTTCGAGACTAACTCGCGCGCTCCCGGTCGGGGAGACCCAGGCGGCCTGCGAAATGTTCAGTTCCCGAGTGAGCCGCCATGTGTGCGTGTAACACCTGCCGGCGAGACCCCGCGCCCCTCACCTCCGCTCGCACCCCTCTCACCCCTGCACTTGTGGGGTTCCGCGCCGGGCACGCGCCACGCCTACCGCACGCAAGGTCGGGACTACACCTTAGCTTTTATGATGTTTTTATTTAAATTTTGATAAAGGATCATCTTAATTAATTCATATATAGTAGCAGCTGTAACTAACTCGTCATCACAACAATCCTATACTTACATCTAAATTTCATTAACTGTGAGATCAAATTAAAATTTATAATATAGTTTTCAAATTCTAAAAACAGCTAAGTATATGCCACCGTTGTTTATAAACGGACTCCATAAATGAAATTACTTCAAAATCTAACTTGTAAAATTTCAATTTGTATTTATAAAATAAATCATTTTAATATTACGCAATTATTTAAATACACAAAATGTAAATACATGAGACAGTTGCATAAATTAGCAACTTGGACGCTTGAGGAAGAAGGTTGAAGGTAGTAAGTATTCAATTATGCAGCATAATTGGAATAATGACAAAACTTCAGAGACAAATGTTTGAAAGCAGAGATGAGTAAACATGTAGTACAGAGATGTAATTCACAATTCTGACTGCAGAGCACAAGCTCCCCTTGTTACGAGGAAGTTCAAGCCAAAATCGACCATGGCGGGCTCTGCGAGGGTTCGTGTAAGAATATTCCAAGGGTAATAAATTACCATAGAGTTGAGTAATGGAGACTCAATTGCCGCGATTTCCTTAACAAAATAATCTGTCAATTTTTGCTTGAAGGCGGTTTTTTTTATCTTTTGTACTTAATTATTACGAGATAGATACATACGGTCACGGAGTATTAGAGGGCGTATTTAAAACAAAGGAAATAGTGACGCTCACTTATTTACAACGTCTTCGGGGCAAAGTGCATTATTATTGTAATTATATATTTTGTGCTTTACCTTTATACCATTGTTATTATTAAATCGTATTGTTATTTTAGATAAAGCTATTTTTATGAAAATAAATAAAAGTCTAGCAGCAATTCGAAAACAATTACACAATAATGAAACTTGCTTTGGTTGAAATGGACAATTCTAATTGAAAGGTCAGTCTGTGGCGAGTAGGTTTAAATAATAATTTCAATGGCTACCGTGTACTAACACGACGACATTATAATGCCTGAAATGCCATGTATCGGTGTATCGACAGTGCAGGATGGAAGCCATAGCGCGCTCGGTGTGGCGGTGATCGGAAGCGGATGCGGCTCGCGTGCCACTAATTACCACGTCAGTGTCGCCGCAGCCCTCTGCCAGCGACTGTTCCACGTAATGGGTGTTTGTACAACGGCTATGTCGACGACATGTGAAGGTTCCACTTACAAACTTGATCGGTTAAATTCTAGGTAAACTGAAGTCAGTACGAATAATACGATGTTCTAGAGGTTGACATAATTAAAACTATACCATCGATTATATCGATCACAGCACTTGCTACTTTCAACCGTTAATGATTAATTGATGATAGTAATTAATGTTTTTTATCATGTTTATTATCTGTATTATTAGTACCCTCAATACTAATGGTCGGCACACAAAAGAAAGTGTTTGTATGTAGGAAATAATCTCTAGCTATTGATCAGATTTCGAAAACTTCACAACCGACAAGGAAAGTTTTACGCTTATAAAAACGAATAGATATTTTCCGTTCAATTCCTCATCATATCACATAAATAACATTTGGTGTTAAAACTAAAAATGAAACAAAACAACATCCTACCTATGTAACTTCAGTTGGCTAAAGTGGTTCATCGCATCCGTTTTCCAGTTTTTGTTCTACTCTGCACTTCCCCTTGGAAGGATGTGAACGCCTCAGTGGCAGCGTCACAAAAACCCCTTGCGTCACGTGTGCGCCCGTAACTCGAGGTCGACGTCGCGTTTCCGACGGAAGAGTACCCAATACTATACGCTATACGTTACGCTAGGGTTGTC
This sequence comes from Sesia apiformis, assembly GCA_914767545.1. Taxonomy (NCBI): domain Eukaryota; kingdom Metazoa; phylum Arthropoda; class Insecta; order Lepidoptera; family Sesiidae; genus Sesia; species Sesia apiformis. Next base: position 5,839,303 of record OU611964.1, read on the forward strand.
ACTTTGTCAGTGGAAAAAATGCCATGCCAAAATTACGATGCCAAAGGCCGTTAACTGGGCGGTCTTAGAATGACTGAAACTTCGCTATTTGTTGTAATTTATAATTAATAACACAATATTTTTACATATTTATGGCAGCTTTAGTCTAAAACTACGTGAATTGTTCGTTGCATTTAGAAATCAAGAATATATAATGTATACAGCACGAAATTTTTAGAGGTTTTTATAGAAATTAGGAAATTTAGCAACCCTCCTGTAAACACGTGACACCCTTCCTAACCATTCACGTTGCACATTGTTCGGCAGAATATTATGTCTTGTATATGAGGTCGCAACTTATATAAACTGTGAACTCTCGAGGGAATTCAACGAAGTCTTAGAATTTTATTCAAACTTGTGTATGATATAGTTTGAAGCTATTTTGATCAAGTTTATTACTGAATGATTCGAGGTTGTGGAATAATAATCGTAATATGGCAATCGTTTACATAATATCTGTAGACTAGTGTAATGCCAAACAAATATATTCAGAATTATTGGCTTATTATGTCATCACTTCAAATTATGCATTTATTCACCTCTTTAGAATAAAAAGGTTTTTTAAAAAGCGAGTAAGCACGTTTACTTTAGAAATGGCAAATTGGCAATGGCACATCTAACGAATATTTCATGCTGAGCATATGTTCCGTGTGCTATTTGATGACTCAAATTGTGAGAATAAAGTATTGAATACGAGCGTTGCCATCTACCTGGCGTTTTTTAACGTAAGTTTCGGCCTAATCAAAGGGCGGCAGCAGCGGCGGACGGCATATGTCGTCTGCCTATTTATACAAGAAAGAAGCCCGCGATCATTGTGCAAGGTCGGGCGCACATAGCCCAGGTGCGCCGCGCGCGTTTTTGTGCGCTTTCCGGCGGCTGTGCGCGCCACCTGCCGCGTGACAGCTGCCGCCCGCGACACGCGCCTCCAACCCCAAGAAAGCTGCTGCTCTCTGACATACTGTTATCGAACTATCGACAACACATTTAAAAGAGAGTTTATTGTGCTAAAGGAGGCAAGGCAAATGGCATACGTCCTGTCATCGTTATTTTCTAATGTACCACGTAAATTAAGAAAGCTGCTGGCGGTTGCGATGGATTGCTGTATCGACATGTACTCACACTCTGTTATCGATATAAAGGAAATTGTACGTAAACTCTATTGAAGGTCGCAAGTCCAACGGAACACGTGCCATGTAAGTGTGTAGAAATTTCCTACATCGTAAATATGTAGAAAATAAAATGCTTTAGACGCGCGCAGTCTCTTGCTTAACAATCTCAATTATTATGACTAGAAGATTAGAAGTTACATATGAAATTCATTTTTTGTTAAAAATTGTTCTTTTGTTCAATTTGTTCCAGTTAGTAGAGAACATGCATAACAAATGCGATCATAATGGTCACAGGTAAGCGCTTACAGGTAAGGTAGCCGTTTATATTCACCCGTTAGACTAGTTCAAATTTATTTCGCACATGTCCCTTTGTTCGATGTTATACAAAGGGTCAGAAAACAATGGATCGACAAAAACTACCACGATAAATGTGTGCGAACTCATTTTAGGTAAGAAACAGACAACAGAGACGTATGTAATGTGTAAAGACGGAATGCGAATGAAAGATAATGATTGCGATACACGTAAAATGGTGCATCTTTACAACTTAGGCGCGTGGCTCCAAACATAACTTCCAAAGTTGATTCTCCACGCTTCAGAATCTCGCGGCAAACACGAGAAGCTAACTACGAGTATGCAGAGTAAACTCAAGTTATGAAACAGAATACCGCCACAGATTGCAAAGTTCGACTGGCGTTCGATCGGTACACGTTTTAAAACTTCCTCCGTGAAGTTAGAAGCTTTATAATTGATCCGCCGCATGAATGTTGCACTTTATTGGCGAACACTTAGTAGTTTCCCAATTGATTAAAGTATACCACACATCGTGTGTATCTCATACACGAAATACAGTTTATTAACTTTTTATATTGTAGTTTCATGGTTCAGATGATCAAATACTATTATATAAGTACGAATCGAAAGAAATAGCATGTACCTAAATACATTTATCTCCAAAAATGTGTTGAGCAGCGTAAAAAGCAATATCCGAGATAAAGCGCGAGGTGCGAGCCGGCAGCTGCTTTCACATCTGCCCTTCATCCCGGCACCGGCACCACGTGGCCGTGATGCCTTACAAAAAATCCTTTTCAAATAACTGTACCTCCTCGACAGATGATTACGAACGTGCTATTAAAAGCCTGTCTGCTCCATCTGCTCCTTTCATTATTGACCATATATAAAATACATTGTAATCACTCGACGAAGGTCTAATGGCGGTCTCAGGCTGGGGTGAGGCTATGTGTATATTGTTAGACCTTACCTCGCGCAACTCCTTGATTTTGGAACCAGCTTTGCCGATGACGCAGCCCGCGCGGCTCTGGTGGATTAGTAGACGGATGTCAAGGTCATCGTTGATGCCTTTGCCCTGAGAAATTTATGTAATTAAGTAAAACAGATTTGAGTAAAACAAAATAGAAATTACGATTGTCAAATTAAAAAGCACTCACATCAGACAAACAAGGAAGAATATCTTTCACGATTTCCAGAACCGTATCGACATGTGACGCTGTTATTGACAGTACCCTGAAATACGTAAACTCAGTTAGTCCGTCGTTTTTGCGTCGTATGGGTGTCTCAAAAAAATTACAACACAATTTATTTTAATATATATAAAATCAACGGTCAGGGAGGTCTGTTTGCCGGGCTCAATCTGTAGAGAAAGCATGATGGCGATGAAGTATATGATGTGGATACAAGTTGTATAATCGTTTCGATGGCGCCGTCTAGAGCGGAGAGAAGTGAACTCTGGTGACAGGTAAATCCTGGAGGAACAGTCGATAGCTGCTGATGAGTCGGAGGCGAGGACACTGAGGTCTTGAAGTAAGAAGGCATTAAGTGTGAGAGTGCATCGTCCTGCGGAGTGTTGTGATAGGGACGGGTGGTCGAGTCGGGATGAAGCGCCTAACGCCGGGAACTGATGGCGGCTCAACACGATCCGACACCTGACTGTTGACGAATACTGTATAAGAGCTCAACACGGGCTGTATAAAGTTTGAGAGTAGATGTTGGCGATATAGTTTACCGTTCGGGGCCGGGGCAATCTGGGACTGTTATAGAGGCTTTGTACTGCGTGGCGGGGCGGCGGGCGGGCGGCGGCGTCCAGAGGCGGGACCGGCAACCAACACACGCTGTAGCGGCGCGCCACGCGCCTCCACTCACTGCCGCCACGACACGCTCACCACGACAACACACCATACTCAACATACGTTTCTTTGGCTGTAAATCACCACTGAAGGCCTGGCAGAATTAATGACACAACTAATAACTTTTTTACCCGTTCCCGTGTAAACATTCTTTCCTTCACGCTTTCCGCGTCTGAAATTAATATTTTTCTTTTTCTCTACAATTACTAAATGAATAAAAGTTATTTAGTTAATTAATAACGTTGAGAATGGTTGTGTAGTGGGGTGTGCGTGCGTGCGTGGAGGCGCGCGACGCGTCGGCCTATCAGGCGGGGGCGTCTCGGGGGCGATATAAACCTGCAACTGGCTGCCGGGGGGTTATTCTGTCTACGACCTATGGACTGGCCGCCGGCGTGACACGCACTGACCGAAACAACCACTGCGGTAGCGATGGGTAACTCCGGATTCAATGAATCAAAAAATCCGAAACCGCGAGCGGAGCCGAAACTTTTAATGATTCCGGCAACTGTTATAGACTCCGAGGAGTTATTTATTCCTTTGATTTTTGGATTGCTGAGTTACATGAACGAACATGATGCAAAGCGAATGAGCCGCTCTCAGGCTCTTATAAAATATAAGTAGGTGAATCAAAGGAGTCAAGGAATCGTTAATATGAGTCGGATCCGCGAGCGGAGCCGGATTAAGTGAGCCGAAACACTCCGAGGAGTCGTGAATACCTACGACTACACTGCGGCGTTCGCGTTCTGCTTCATTCAGCGTTCTAGCACACTTCTGTCTGCTCAGACAGAAGACAGGTGATGTTAGCATTTAAGCAAGGTTCTAAAGAGGTGGAAATGCAAACATCACCATAGAGGTGCAGAAAAAACACGGGTGTGGTGGGTCTTCTCTTTGGTACGTGTACCAGTGGGGCCACAGAGCAGTACAATTTTAAATATTTTGGGACTGGCCTTGGTACCTGTAGCGAACAAAATGTTAGTAGATATAATTCAAAACAAGATATGTATGCAATGGAATAAATATTACTACTGCAAGTACTAAATTAAGAACTTACGTACTAAATATAAATAACTCGTGTTTTAAATGAAACTATTAATATGACCTACGAGTACTAGGTCCACAAATAGTACATTATCTATTAATGATCAATAAAAGATGTATGAATTATAATATCTCAACAAGACATTAAATTACATATTCTTCAGAAAGTTGATCTGACTTGTATAATATGCTATAAGTACTGACCTGATTTCTTAACTTGGATATATTGGAGCCTCCTTTACCGATAATGGAGCCTGCCACCTGTCAACAACACATTCTCGTTACCCTTGGAACTGAGCTTGAGCTTGAGCTTGAACTGGGAATGGGCTCTGGCATATCTCACTCACTATCGAAACACGTATGTACATTGGGGAAATACGATAAAGTAGGAAATGCAGTACATTTCAAGGTAGTCTTCTGTGAGAGAGCGGTAACGTGGCCAGTCGAGTGCGCCCAGCGGCTGTGGGAACGCAGCGTGCACTCTCCCCATACAGTATAGGACAACATAATAAATGACAAAAATTCCTGGTGGTTTCGTGTACTAAAAAGTTGATATGTTAGTGGATCGTAATGGAAGTCTCCAGTGTAGCTCCATGTAACCAACTTTCCAAGGAACGACTCTATTCTGCTACCAAAACAAAAACATTTCCAACTACAGGATGCACGTTTCAGTAGATTCGTTTATTACTATTGTAAGAACTGAAAAATAAACTAACTTCACTAAGTTGCCACCACTCTCTCATCTAGCTTCTCTAATTAATGGCGCCGGCAAGTGGTTGGCAGTTTAGTTGGCGATACATTCGCAACCTTCATAGGACACTTTTCATTCAACGTTGTTCAAATTAAGTGACAAGAGCACATGTTTTAACACTTGTAATAGTTAATTCTAGATGATGCGCTGTCACCTTTTGTCTTTGCACAGTGGGGTATGGGTCTCTTTTAAAATTCTGATATAATCTTCCGCTCTTCTCAACCAGTGACTTGCGACTTTCCATAACTTTTAGCAGAGCTGCAAGATTAACCACAAAGTGTAAAGCAAAGAATTTACAGCGTGCAACGTCTCAGATAAATCGCGTTCGACTATTTCCGATTATCTATAACAGTCAGACATAGTCGGCCAAGGGTTGGCATTTTACTACGAACCTTCAGCTCTAACCAGATGCTGTGAAGACAAAACCGCCTGAAATGGACCACTTTAAATGGCATGTGAAGTTTTACTAACCTTGCTAGGTATAAGGAAAGTAACTTCGTCGTCGGGTTGCCTCTGCCTCTTGTGCATGGGGCCGTCTTCGCCATATGCATCACGCTTCATCTTCGTGCCTGCATAACACAGTAATGAAACATTTTTATCATCCGTGTATTTTTGAACATATTTACTTATCGTATAAAATCAGTGATGGACTTATCCAACTAACAATCAAAATATTTGAAAAAAACTTTTAAATAAGCATTCCCTCTTACTAAATTCTACATAAACAATTCCCTTCTTCAAGAAATAGCATAAAATTGTTTAATTAGAGTTCTAACCGTGGAACTTCATTGCAACTAGGGATTATTTCTCCTGCTGATTTGTGTTTGTTGTATTGTCCACAATATTGACTGTTTGATCGAAACAAAACCTGTCATCTTTGTGCCGCTTTCGAAATTCGAATAGACTGACGTTTGATTTCGTTTTAAACGTTTTACATTGTGTGAAGTCGATAAACAATCAACTTACCTCATTTTCGTTATACATATTCAAGTTTTGTAGTGAATTTAACCATCTTTTCCAATATGTTCAACTTTTTGTTGAATCAGTTGAACATTTTCGATGAATTAATCAAGACTTATGTTTTGATCTTCTGCACAGTGCAGTGCTTTTTTTCACAAGTCAAAATAAAAAATATACTTTTATGTTAACTTTTAATAATGTCCTAATAATTGGGTAACACGAACTTTTTCTTCAAAACTGTTCAACTAATCTTGAATAATTTAAGTTGAAATATATGAAAAAAAGCATCCTAATGAACTAGTTCAATTAGTTGAACATATTGGAATAGGAGGTATTTTACAGACGAGGTTATTCATTCTTTGTAAATTATTAACAGTTAGCAGAACTGATATAGGTAGGTAGCATGGTATGATATATAACGCATAAATGAAATATCTCATTTAAATGGGGAGTATTCGTATCCAAACGCCGTGTGGTCACGGTGGGTAGATGACCTACAGTTATTAAATATTTATGAAAATTAACATAACCAATGTATTAACACCGCAACCTTCAATATCTAATAATAAAGGGTAATAAAAATGCATAAGGACGAGAAATTAGATTTCTCCCAATATAGAGTGAACGTTATTAAAATAGGCTATGCTACAAAAATTGACCTCAAAACATTATGGTACTATTACTATGGTACTATGCGATATTACAACGTAATATCGCACCTACATTTACTTATTACCTTAATGTTTTCAATAATGCTTTTGTTATTTTGTTATTGCATTAAATGCGGTAAACTTTCTTGAAAATAGAAAATAAATTGAGGCGTGGAATTTACAAATGGGCTAAGTGCCAAAGAAGCAAAATCAAGACTTTGACCTTTTAAAGGTGCTATGTTGGACAGCCATTCCATATCAAAGGTGCAAATTGCCTACAAAAATTTATTATAATTTTGAGATTTTTTCATAGATGGCGTTGGGTGTAAGTACCAAACTGTGTTTCTTTACAAATGGGTCGTGTGTGTATCCGATCGTAGTAAATTTCAATGTCGTCTATTAGCTATCATTTCATATGATATGATTTGTCTGTTATAATATGAAATATTAGACAGCATTTTGAAAATGAGTGATTCAGGGAATAAAAATAAAAATAAAACTATAATAATAAAATCTTTGAAGGTACGAGGAAAGAGTTATGTTAACAGGAAAGGAAAAGTTATGCCGGCAAAAAGACCAGCTTCTATGCTGGTCAGTACATTGTTATTGTTTCATCTTTAAATATTGTTTCATTTAATTTTACAACAGCTGTGTTAAGCAAATATTTTTATTGCAGAAAATATGCAAATGTAAGAACCAATGTGATACATCAGATCATGACATGAAATTGAGTTTATTTGACAAGTTCTACCGAGAAGATTTAAAAACACAAAGAACCTATTTGATGGGATTGCTGCATCTGCATAATATTAAGCGACGCCGACATGGTAATTATGATGTACCATCTGATAGTAGACGACAAGCAACTATTTCTTATGTCATGCCTAAAGGTGATGGCACATTAGTAGCAGTTTGCAAAAAAACATACATTGACGTTTTTGCGGTTTCTAAAAAAGAAATAGAGACATTGATTCGCAAAAAGAAGCATGGTGACACATCATATTTTACTGACAAAAGAACTTCCCATAAAATGCCAACATATACTGAACTCGACGTGCTCCGAGTTAAAGATCACATTAATATGTTCCCCCGAGATGAAAGTCATTATACAAGAGCAAAAAGCACAAAAGAATATCTTAGCCCTGAGTTGTTACATAGATACATTTGTTACATACATAGATGTTTTAAAGCCTTTAATGAAATTCATACTGATAAAAAAGTAACTTATAAGTTTTACAGAAACATTTTTGAGAGATTTTCCTAATTTAAAGTTCAAGAAAGTATGATTGCATACTTACCACAAGAATATCAAGAATTCTATAGGAATTTGTGTAATTATAATTGTAATTGTGTAAATTATTTAATTTAATTATTACACAAATTCCTCAAATGTCAAAATGCAACATAGGGGCTAAGTACTACGACAATAATAATTATTATTTTAAAATAAAGGCACTTTGCTCCAATGACAATTGTTATGGTACTTAGCCCCTATGAAAGGTAAACATCTTGCATTTTGACCCATTTCTGAATTGATTATAAAAATAAGGTTTTTTTAAATAAAAATATGTTCAAAACTAATGTTATTGATAAGTATAGTATAAACAGTACCTATTTAATTTAGTTTTTGATAATAGAATGCCGCAATAAAATGATGAGTAAGAAACAAATTCATTTTTATTTATTTCTCAATAATTGTGTTTTGGCACTTAGCTCATTTGTAAGTTCCAAGCCTCAATTATTTATGTAATATAGAAAAGTATAGTGAAACACTACAGACTTAAAGAAACGGAACAATAATACAATTATGATGAGATATGCATAAGGGATGAGATGTAAAGACGGTTTCTTTTTCGGAATGGCGAAATTAATGGCCTTTCAAGAGTCACCGGACATGGTGTTGTATATTATTAGGAAAAGATTTGTTCCATCTCGCATTTCCATCAGTGGTAAAGGACTTTTTACTTTAACCTAATGATCTCGCAAACACAACTCTCGGTCGAGAGTGATTTCCACAAATGGCATTCTTGAGACAACATTCGGTGACGGATGAGTGAAAATGAAACTCGTGGTTACAGGGGCAGGGAAAAAATGCTAGATAAAATACAAAACATACTGAAAACAGATCCACGTGCAAGATCCAAAGACCAAAGTTCATTTGTTGTGTAATTAAATCTGCTGACATCTACATTATCGATGGCGCAATGTTTGTGATATTGTTTGTGTAGTTTAAATAAAGAAAAAACTTTAGAGAAACTGACAAAGCAATACTGGTCTATCTTCAGAATGTTCGAAAAAGATGTACGTCCAGGAATAAATTGAAACAAAATTGAGCGAATTTATTTTTACGTCACTGGTGCATATCCACCTAATGTACAAATATACCTAATATATTAGTGCCTGTATTCACTTGGAAAAATCGAATGAACATATTTTATGAAACCGGGTCAATTTCGATAAAAATTATAACAAAATCTTTAAGAGTAAATACGCTACACAATGGTAACAACCGCAATAAAAATCCTACGATTAGTAGCCCGAACAAAGATACGCACAAACAGATAGACAATGAGACTTGTAAATAAAAGAATATTGATCTGTGTTTGGGAATAAAAATCTCAAAAGTCCAGTAGTTTACTTTGTGATACTAATTTTACTATTGTCTACTAACTACAAGTAGGTTTTGTGTTCTGAAATAGTTGCTGGTCGCATATCGAAGCCTTCCTTATCCAGCCGCTAATTTTATTTATTTATAATATGCAAAGTAGATGAAACGGGATAATAATCACTATCGGTCCAATCTGTCGGCCGCCTGCCGCCGGACCGGATGCAGGATATGCCGGCACCAGGGCGCCGCTCGCCCGGTATCGATCCTCCTTCCCTCCAACCGCTCATTGCGAACACACAAACAATTACCACAATTTGAGAGGACAGGAGACAGGTACTTAGACATTATCGGTCCTACAGAAATGAAATAGTCATACTGTTTGAATTCAATCGGACAATTTTAATAATAGAAACGTTGGCTTAAAAGGAAAAGAACCACATAATTCCATAATTCCACAATATACTATTAAATAGGGGACATTTGAATGATGAGGTGATTAGCTGTGATTAGATCGTTTAGCAGGAAGACTAGCATGCTTTGATGCTCATGCATAAATCTAAACGATTTGCAATTGCTCTAAGCAGCATGTTATTGCAGCTAATGGGTAAGAAAGACACACCAGTTACCCAAATGCTTAAAAGTTCATTAATATTATGCATCAATACCTTTTAGCACAAAGCGTTTTCGGTATTTTTTTGTACATTTTATATGATAGCATACAATCATTCCGGCACCTAATATGAATGTAAAATATACTAAGGAATATTAGCCGGAGAAATGCTGGTTATTTTGGTTATTCACTGTTATTATTATAATGCTGGTTATTATTAACTATTATATTATAATTGTTATAAATCAATATGCTGGTTACTCACACATGTTGGACTTTAAGACATTATTATGGATTATAAAGTAACAGATTCCATTTCACATTGGAATCTGACAACTACTATAATTTGCAAAGTTGACTTGTGCAGTTGTTTTGCAGGTTTCATGTAGGGATCGGCGTGAGTTCTCTTTTGTTCCAAATTAATATCATTGTTCCAAATTCATTGATATAATAACGAGAATAAAAAAGGAACTAGATACGTTACAATAAGTCTTAATGAAAAAACAGCACAAGACGATTTATGGTGAAGTTTAGAAGTGAACACAGACAATCAGATAAACAAAATGCTTATAAAATAACTTAATTTTGCTCTATACCAATGTGTGCTGTGCTTAATCACCTCTGCTTAATTTTCTATTGAGATGGACAACTTCATTCCTCTTATAAATATTAACCTAAATATACCTTAACCTAAATGATATTCCATAGTAATTATTAATTTGATCTTCAAATTACCTATGGCAGTATTTTTATTTTTCTAATTATTATTGCTGTTTTTTCTGTAATAATTATTGCTTTTATGTTTCCAAATATTTTGCACGCCAGAAATGGCAATGCGTTGGCACAAACCACATTTGTAAAACCTTCTAAACCACATTTATGAAAATAAATTGATTTCATTGGAAAATGAAAAGCATCGTAATTAGGCTTTATTAAGGTATCGACGACATCGGTTTTGGGTTGTCTATTGACCTCCTTCGTTCGTCCGAAGAGGGTTCGATCCTCGCACCGGGACAGGTGGTTGTACTACTTGTGTATAATAAAATAAGTGGTGGGGTCTCCGTTCTTGGGGTGCGCGACTATACAGTTGGACACCCCAAGAACGCACGATTTATTATTGTTGAAACATTTTCCAGTAACTAATAAATAAATGACATTAGCTAATAATTCTAATAAATGAGAAGGTTGCTAGAGTTCAGACCAAAATCAAATTTTCTCCGTTTTTGATTTCATCATGAGCAAACCAAGTTTGAACGTTTCTCATGAACCTTGGTTTATCAACAAAAATACATGCAAAACGTATAAATATAAAACGGAAATGAGAAACAGGGTTTTTATGACATGTGTAAACATTTTGGTATGTATCTACTTATGATAATTTATTGCTATCAAACATTTATCCGAGATATGCGAGGCGAGCAAAAGAGCGCCTTCAGTCCGTGTATTGAAATGAGTGTTGGCCAGCAGGCAGCAGGTGACGGGGTCACTGACACCCCCGCGCCGCACCTGCACGCTTCAGTTTGCTAAAGCGGGCGAATTCACGCGCCCCGCAAAATGGTACCAACGCACCCTGTCTCCTCAACCTTCAACTTTCTTCAATTTCCTGTACCCCCGCTTTCTAGGACTCATTGTGGCCGTTCCACGTGTAATGTTGCGAGTCATCACGCGCCGCAGTAATTATATTTTAGTGTACTCGAACGTAGACGTGGTTCGTAATAAAGCGATGTTTGTCTGATGGCTTACTTACGAATCGCTTTATTAGCGCAGATATTTACAGGCCATATTTACAGTTCTATATTACTGAATTTTCTTCGTGACACTATGAATAACACAGGCAGGATAAGGACGATTATAATACATATGTGTTGTATGTTAATAGAACAGGCATGACGGGCTCAGCGGAGCCGGCAGGTGTTCGCGTCACAAATACGGGCTCTACCTCTGCATACCACCTTGCGTAAAAACGTATGGAAAAAACAAGCAAACGACGCTTAAAATGTCACTACCAGCTGTCTCGCCGCCCCGATCCATTTCTTACCTGGATGAAGCCGCTTTTGACTTCCTTTAACCGTTGAAACGTCTTCAATTATTTACTCGCAACCTTTATATTATTATTTTGCACATATATATATGATTCAGAGCGATGATATCTTAGCTGTGTCCACTCTCGACTCCAATTAGTGAGATCGTGAGTTCAAACTCTGCATTTTGCAATTATTACTAACTCCGCGGTGGAAAAAAGGGGAAAATATCGTGAGGAAGTGTCACGCGGCTTTCCTTTAAGAGTTAAAAAAATCTGGCATGTGGTTATGCCCCGAAAACGTCTCGTAATTACTATGGGAGGCCTGTGTCCTGCAGTGGGGCGTTATAGGCTAATATCGATATGATTTACCTGTAATAGAATAGACGGCTTGTGCGACATCCACTTTCAATAATATATGATCTTCTACGAAGTACAATCAAACAAAATGCAGCATTACAATAAAAAAATTGACGAAGTTATTCCAAATTAAAGAAAACATGAATTCACAAAGTATGATAAACAATGAAAACAAGGGTTTCTTTAGAAATTCGTGAAATGTACTCAACAAACAACTTGGCATGTGCTCAACAAAGAACCACGGAACGTGTTAAAAAAATGGCAGTTGTGCGATCTGATAAACGTACATTTATAATACTGAATACTTACCAAGTAATCAGGAACGTCTACGTGAACGTGGTTTAGACCTAGAACAAGAGACATTGGTGCCAATTAGATTTTTATACACGTGCCAAACGCATTATCGTAATTAGACAAATTAATATTTTCACTTTAAAATTTCTGTCCTATATTTAGAACGTACATTATATTAGACTGTGTCATAGTACATAGTTAGCGCGTGGAAGACCGTATGTTGGTGCATGTTTGCTCGCGTAGAGCGTGCAAGGCGTACGCGAATGGACTGGTGCGGTTGGGGCTCCGCGCGAGCGTTAGTACAGCTCCCGCGAGACTCCAGGGCGCCGGTGGTGCACATGCGCAGCGCCGCCACTGCCCGCACCGCGCCACCCCCGTCGATAACACCCTGCCTCTCATTGTGCCCCAGAAACGACGACTTAACAAGTCACACCACAAGACGACACCCGTCCCATGTTTAAATCAACCTGGCCACCTCTATAGGTTCCCTCACTATGAGGAAGAGCGGCAAATGCAAAGTTACGTTAATTTCACTCAAAGCATCCGCGCGCAGTACTAGCTGGTCGCCACGTCTACAACACTAAACAAAGTACTTTATATTTCCGAGCTAATATAACCAGTTATTTGGGTTTACACGAAGTTTAGTATCCATTCATATAATCCTACGTATATTCTGACTTAGACCATGTATATGGGTATAATATCAGACAGTTGTTGAAATAAGATTAGGTTCTTTGCATATTTTGGGTGCTATTTTTTTCCTATCACGAAGATAAAATTCTGTCTTGCCAATAGGTCGGTCGATGCGAATGAAATTGAATATTTTGACATCCGTAATAGTCGGTTCCACCGCTTATTGACTGTCAAAAACAGCCCTTTTATACGAACTAGCTGTGGCCGCGACTTCGTTCGCGTGTAAAAAGTACGTGTGGTTAGTTTATTGTACTCCTGCCCTGTTCCATCCCACATCATTCTATGACATCCTGTCCAATCCCATATCGCCTATATTATTTCATCCCGACCCATCCCTTCTACATAGCATTCAATTAAATTCATCATTTACCTCACAACATTCTCTTCAAAGGTGAGAGTAACAGCTCAAGTCATATTCCTATATTCCCAATGGTAGTGTATAATGGTTTTACAACTTATAATGGTTCGGGTTAAGTTTCCTGTAAATTGATCCAGGATTCACGTAAAAACACTGGACCAATTTTAATGAAACTTGTCATAGTTACCCGTTATAAGGCGAGTTAACACAGGGTACTTTTTATCCTGATCAATAAAAAGTTCATGGGAAGGGAATCATCGTCAAGAGCTCGTGTACTATAACAGACTTAATATAAAAGCCACTGGACAGATTTTTATGAAATTTAGTACAATCATATTTATGTGTCGGGTCAACTCACAGAAAACTTTTTATGCCGTTATAAGTTCCCGATGAAATCATTGTAAAGTTGTCATAGGGAAATATGAAATGAGGTGTTTGTGTCGATCAATTTTACACTATTCTATGGGATGGCGTGAGATTCATATTGACATCACTTTATTCCGACACAACACTATACAGTAAGTGATAGGAACAAACTTATTTAAATACATAAATGAAACTTATTTGAAAGCTCGGTTGTGCATTGCGATGCCGCATTAGCATTAGCTATGAACAAACCATAGCGCTGGTTTTCAGCAATAGTTTATAGAATGGGATGGAACGGGAGGGGATGGAATTGAATAGGCGAGCGGGCCTTTTGACTACGCGAACGAAATCGCGGGAGCTGCTAGTATAGTAATAAATATAGAAATATTTTTTATGCTGTCATTAGGACAAGGTGAAGGTCTATACCACTCGCAACTCTCAGAGTTCGTAACCCTGGTAGACTGCGATTGTTCTGTCAATGTCTGGTACGTCCGATCACAACCGCATCACAATATTCTTTTTTTTACGATTTTGAGTTTACTCCGAAATCACAAAATAGGAAATTTTGGCCGATATTTCGGGCTATTTCTATCACGAAAATGTTCACTACAATATACCGGGCCGAACTAATTTATTGACATTTGTGGCGTCAAAACTCAAAACCTTACTCCGGTCGCACGATACTACGATCGAAATATAGATTTTGACACGGGATAATTCGGGATTAAACGTAAAATCTCCCGTATCTAGGAAGATATATTTTAGATACTCGAGAATACCCAAAATATAGATATCCGACCGAAGGAAAGATAGAGTAGGGTTTATAGCACTGCGTTCGTTCGTACTTCGGTCAGGTCCGAAACTTCGGAAGCGTAAAATCCGAGTAGACCGGAACAACGGAAAATATTGCTTAGTTGGAAGCGCGGTTAACTTTGGAAACTAATTTGTAATGTTGCAAGCAAGTAATTCAGTCGGGCCAAGACTCAGAGCCTTCCCAGCACCAAAAAGTGGACAATAAACTGTTTTAAAAAGAGAATATTATCCATTTTAGACTTTCAAAATATCCTGAATGAAATGTCAAAAGTCCGCATCGATCTGCAAGCTTCTAAAAACTATACAGGTGTCAAAAGTAAAAAAAAAAACGGTTTTCTTGAGAATATCTCTTAAATCGTTAGTTAGTTGAGTAAAAATGTTTATTACCAAATTGATAGCTCATATAATTTCCCACGAAAAGTTCTTAATACTTTTTTCTATAAGAATGACCGCTGGTGAGATATGGCGATGTCAAGAATTGTAATTCATATATTTTTCAAAAATGCACTTCTTCACAGGGTTTCCACAGGTTCAAAAGGTCCAAATCTCAAAATGTCTAACCCTCATAATGTCCAAAATGCTCTGAATACACGTCCATGGAAGATATCTAAATGTAGATAGACATTTAGAGTTTATCAAGCTTTAAAAACAGGGTTAAGATAGATGTAGTAGGTATATCAATTTCTTCATATCATTACATTCCCAGTTATGAGATTGGATGAGGAAGAAGGAGAAGAAAGTGGTCTCAAATCATAATACCCCCTTTACGATAGGATACGAGTAGGATGGCAACTCGCGCAACTACCTAAATACATTGAGTATACAAAACTAGCCAGTTAAAAGCGTCCAATGGTCCAATGGATTACAGGATCACCCATCCCTAGTAGACGTTTTTAAATGAACCTTCTATATTTTCAAAAATTTGTCGTTTGCTTTTGCGAGTAAGAAAAAATAAAACTCAATAAAATATGAAGACTGCGGAAACTAGCAGAAATAAGAGGAACTCTCAAAATTTAACGAGTCAACGCAAAGAAGAGCTCTTAAAGCCTAAAGTGTTTCAAAGGGTGTAATTAAATAAACATCCAAGACGGTGCGGAGTGCGGAGCGACGGACGTGGCGATCGCATGCAACGCCGTCGTTAGACCGCGCTAATGCCCACCTCCGACTTCACTTAACAAATTGACCACAATAAATGGCTGTTAAATAATTCGTTGTTCCTACAAACAATAATAAGCCTTTACAATGTCAGACAAACATCGTAACTACAAGGAGCAACCATATTATGGGACATTATTAGGCTTCTATTCTTTTGTAATCCCTGGAGATCTTAAGCTTGGAGCCCTCGAACTTCCATGCGAAACTCAAATCACATACATTCAGGAAACTTAGAAAAAGTTGGAATGACAGTGACTCTTTATTCTTTTACGGAAGCATATAAATGATTAAATGATTTAATTTTTAGTCGAAGTATCGTTTTGGACTAAGTTGTTTCGAGTATTATCTTGTATATAGGTCACAATAATGCTAGAGTAGTAAATTACTTTCACTATTGACTTCGATCAATCAGTAACTCAATCAAATTATTGTAGTAGCCAATCGAACATCAAACACTCACGACATGTCTGTTTGGACGTGTTTCATAATGTATTATTAAGTATGTAGGATGAATACAGCTCTGTATTTGTAGATATTTATTTGTCAATAGCTAATAGCCCGCCGATGAAGCGACGTGGAAGACAATCGTTACCAAGGCAACAGGACCACAACAGAAATGCACACAGTTATATACGATGAAACAATAAAATTACGTAAGTGTCACTCACGTACGGAATCGGTAAAATACTGTGTATCTCTGAAACTGTAACTTGCGAGTTGTAGTGACATTTCATATTTTAGCATTTAAGTTATAAGAAAGAGAATATTATATTGCAGGGCAAATTATAAAATCTGAAAATATAGGCCAAACTGAAACCTTTAGAGACCACAAAGTCAATACCTAATAAGTGCTTAGGTGGGATATGTCAGGTGGAGTGATGCAAAATGCATCGAGAGGCTTGACGTGGGAACGAAGCGGGTGTCGCAACAATCATCGAGCCCGACCTAATTGTCCGCCGCGTCCTTTCTTTTCCATGGATATTGTTCTAAACGTGTAATTCTAGAAGTATATTGTATTGAAGCGAAGTCTGTAATTTGCTCCTCGCGGGCTGCTGAAATATTCAGCGAGTGATGGGAAAGCGGCTAGCGTGCGCCACCCGTCTTGAAAATGAACTAGTAGGGGGTGTCGCTAGTAGGGGGTGTCACGAGGCTATCACACGCCACTCGCCACCACTACACTACTACTTACCTTCAGAGAACCGACACAGGTGACTCTTCAAAGTTACATTAGCATGTCCAGATAATTACCGCTTGTTATTATCAACGAAAAATGGATATTCAAATTAAAATTGGTGATTTGGTATTCAAAGTATGTATTCAAAATAAACTTATTCTCACAACAAACTTCTAAAGTGCGTATCCTATTTTATTTATTTATTGATTTATAATTCCACTGGAACAATGTGGACAAATTTACATCAATTGGAAAATTTACGTTACGACTTCTAAATGAATTAATAATTAGAAAACATTCAACAAAATAAAATATACAGGCACCTACCTAATATATTGATACATTCAAGGTATCTTCGTATCGTTTAACATAATTATACGAGTATTATTACATCATGGGACGTATACAATAAAATTTACGGAGTAAATAAGCAGTTACTTTGTGTAGGGGAGGGGTAAAGGAGAGTTGTCGTTCCATATAATTCAGTAAAGCGATTCTTACGCGATAAATTTACGGACATTTTAGAAAACGAGGTGTGCGCAAAGTTTTGCAAGGGCCTAATCTATTATAGACAGAGGCTTTTACCGTATTTCGATTGCCCTCCTGTATGTTTGTTATCACCATTCAATAATCATATTATCCTACAGTTTTAAATTTATGAAAACAACACTAGTCCATAAACACTAATAAACGTGTAATTTTGTTTATGAATCCTAGTAGATCATTGTAAGTAGTATTGCTGAAGTGAAATGGGATGAATGACACTCATTTGGATGAAACATTATCCACATACCACTTGTAATCAAACTTTCTATCTATAAACTTAAAATCTTACAATACAATAAACTATCTATAAACTTATAACCTATCCAACGAGAAAGGGCCAAACACAACCCCCCCTACTCGGAGAATCGGATTATCTAAACGACTGGTAATGTTTTGTGAAGCAAATAGGTTCTAAGATACCGGGAAAATCTTAGAAAGACTTTGTTGATGATGAAAAGCACAAAGATTATTAGCCTTTGTATTAGCGCCACATTCAGTGCCGTAGAAAATGTAGACTGAAAGACTGAAATAGTGAGACAAAACAGAAGCAAAACGAAGATTTTGTATGACAAAAAAATGAGTTAAATTTCCTGGTGGCGATATGGGGAGGCGAAGAAACAAACGCAATGAGAAAAAATGTGGGAATAGAAACTTCCTTCATACGTCACAGATAATGCTCTATGTATTTACCTCTGTTCAATCATCGTTGACACGAATGTGTCACTTTAGAAAAAATTGTCATCATCAAAAACAGAAACCAGTATGAATATTATCTCAAGACAGATCAATTGACAAAAGTTTGCGAGAAAACATAATTAAAGTTTATGGAATGAATAAATCATCAAAGGAACCGCTACCTATCCAAAACTACAGTTATGGGGCGATCAATATTAATTTCAGGCATCGTAGGTACTTAGCACCGATGACATTGAATCAGTGAGATATTTGGTGTAATATTAGACTAAATGTCATTAGTTGTCGTGATTGCTACATGATATAAAGCAACGGTGTATATTTCACGCTCCAGGGCGCAATCCAGCGCCCTCTCTGGCACTCTACGATAATGCGCAACGAGCCGTGAAAACATTACAACCTTACTTACTACTTTAACAGGCTAATCTTTGCTACGTTTAATCGTAGTCTTCAACTTGACCTGGACTTGAACGATATCATATCGCAAATCTAAACACAGATTCAAAGTGATATCACGTCGCTTAAGCATTCACAATTACATTATTATTATTACAATGCCGATATTATAAAAAAAAACAATTTGGACGAGGCTTTCTTGAAGTTTTTTATGTAATTAGGGAAAAAGGGGAAGTTATGTGGCATGAGTTCGCCCCTTGTGGCCTTTCAGACGCCGGTTATCCATTCCGTTTCCTCGTGGGCCGGCGCCCTATGTGAATATTTGATGCTCCTATCGATCATAACTTCTTTGCGGCACTCCATCGAGCATAGGGAGACCGCCCGGTGGCATCACAGAGCCGTCATAGTTAGGGTCGTATGATATTTAAATAAATGCATTTATTTGTATCTATACCGATGTTACTATCCTCCCCACCTCTATGAAAAAGGGCTTTATAGAATCAGCCTTTAATTGTATAAAATATACGTCAACTTATTACGACGTTTCGCTCCCATTCTTCAGGATAGGTGGCAATAGAAATGATTAGAAAGGAAATGAGAAAGTTCGAACAATACATTTCTTTTTACTATCATACCTCTGAAAGAGTTGTATGTAGCTAAAGGAAATGCAATTTTATGACAATGATGACAGTAAATAAAGGGTCCTGACCAGGGCTTGGTATCCGTACGGGTTTTTAAATTTTGTAGACTAATTAAAGAAGAATTTTAAGTCCGCATTTTTCAACCTGATGTACTTATTTAAAATTTCAATAATTTATAACTAAACTATGCACGAGAGCGTTGTCAGTGCCATGGACAACGTGAAAATTTCAATCTTAGATATATTTGAAAAATGCTGGGATTTTAAGCCCAAGAGTCTGGGATATTCAAGCTCTTTGGACGGGTTTGATCATTTTACAAATGGCAGCCCCAATGTATTATTATTACATATAATAAAATCATAACAGAGACCGTGTCTGAAGATGAAATATTTAAAAAAACACCGTTGCAGTGTACCTACTATACGAACGACACAAAACCCAAAACAACCACTCTTAAAATGATTGTCTGTTTGTCTGAACGCACAGCACGCAGAAACCATTGGGTGGATTTCAATGAAACATGGCAAAGTTATGCTTATGTAGGTAGCGGTTTAACATTTAAGGTACTTTTTATCCAGATCTGTTACGTAGTTCCCACGGAATCAAGCTAACCACACACACTATAATGTCCACGCGCACCACGTCGCGGCCACCGCTAGTTCATAATATACAATTTACCAAGTTTCTATAACGTTATGCTCTTTTCAGTATTCCAGCTTTGCGTGCTAGCCTATAAAACAAAAGGATTATAGAATGGGTAATTACCTCTGTAATGGGGGTTGCTTGCCTTCTCCATGACGGACATATCGGTTGGATGGTAAAAATAGTGGTGAATAGTAAGAAAGGCATCGGTAGGTTGTTTCGTGAGTGTAATTGGAGAAGCGCGTGGGCGTGCCGCACGCCAGGGCTGCCGGCGCGGCGCAGTCGGGCGGGAGACATCTTGTGTGTTCACCTCTAGTAATTTCCCCGACTGTCCTTGTATATTTAAGCGGTGGCGTCGTCCGTGCCACTCTCATGCATATGTCATGAGCAGTTGCCGCGCGACCGTTTGTTGTCGGTTGAGCCGCGGGAACCGCGACCACCGGCCCCAGCCCACCGCTGCCCACCGGTCGGTCCCACCACCAGTAATTATTTAGTTCTACTTTCGATTCCGGTGGCTATCGGCGCCGCCCCAACAGCCCCTACGGCGCAGAGGGATGAGGCGACAATTAGATTCCATTTTTTTTCTCCACAAGCCAGCATGTAATGACCATGTGGTGTGTATTGCATGTACGTTCAAATTAAATGGCGGACACGGTAAAGGCAGTCATAAGTCCGGTGCACGCACGCGAAGTAATAAATGACATGGCTCTATTTAATGTCCCCGTAGACAGCTAACACTGATGGGTTATTGAATAATACTTTCAAATTTTAATGGTCTACATGCTGATGGTACAAGTGTATCGTATAGTCTTACGTAATAATAATAAAACAAACAAAAATAAAGAAGAAGTAAATTGAGAGATACACAGCAACCACAAAAAGAAAAAAAAAATCGTTAAAAAAATGAATTTATCAAACTATGACGTTCTACCTAATAGATTTTAATGTGTTTTTGAATTTCATGTTAGGTAACTTATTGCATTTTAGTGTTTTATGATGTAAAATTTTATACGATCGCGACATATTATGAAAGGTATAAAATATTTTATCGTTTATACACAGAAGATATACCTACAGAAAAATATACAAATAGTTGAATACTGACAGTCCATCAGATAGATTGCTTAGGAGATTTCATAGCTGTTTGACTTTGTGATGGATTGCCCAGCCTACATTTAGGTTTGGAGGCAAAAGTCATTAATTTGAAACTGGTAAATTTAACTAAAAAGATTCACTAAAAATTTAACTATTCTATCGACTACAATCATGTATAAATTTAATTGCTGATTTGAAACTAGTAATTAAAACAAGCAGTGAGTTTGTAATGTGCACGTCCAAAATTATGTATACTTGATTAACTTTGATTGAGTTGAGACTTGAGTTGTTCTAACAATTTTAAATATGTCTAAAATATTTAAAATACGAATTGGCACGTAACCGTAACCAGCCCTATTGTCGCCCACTGCATGACATGGACCTCTTCATGCACATCGTCTTGTGCATGAGGAATGTATAGCCCAAAACGCCAAAAACGCTCTGAGTTTAACCTTTATTTTAGGGAATAAATAAAATTCACAGGGCGCAAGGTTGGGACTGTATGGCGGATGACTCATTAACTCTACATTTACAGTACTCGAAAATGTCTTAGTTTGTCTGGCGGAGTGAGGTGGGTGGGGCATTGTCGTTATGGAGGACCATTCTGCTTTGTGGACGTCGTTCTATGACATTTTCTAAAGCAGAAGGCAAACAGCTGTTCACATACCAGTTCGTAGTCACTTTTCTTTTATTTTCTAAGGTTATAGTAGCTAAGTGGCCCGATCTGCCAAAGGAGGTAATCACCTTCTTTTCAGCACTCCCGTCCTTTCTTCACTTTCGTCAGCAACTCTTCGAAAGGAAAGAGCCACTGAGCAGATTGCCTCTTAGTTTCAGGCTCATAGCAGTAGATGCAGCTTTCATCGCCTGTTACTATATGAAAAACAACATTTGATTGAACATTGTCGATTTTTTCAAGCATTTGGAGACACCATTCCACACGGCAGTGCTTTTGAGCTTCGCTGAAATTATGAGGAATCCATCTAGCACAAATCTTCCTCACCCGTAGGTGATCGTGTAAAATAGTTTGAACTTGACTCATACCAATACCTAATGATGCCCGTATCTACTGATATGTCGTTCATTTGTCAGCTTCAATTATGAGCCGCACAGTTTTGATGTTTTCCTCCGTCACCACCGTCGCAAGACGCCGCCCTTCTCTAACATCGTCACTGAGATGCGTACGACTACGTTTACATTCACTGAACCAGTTATAAACAATGGCACTGGATGGGGCTTCATCACTAAATGCTAACATAAGTCTTTCATAACTTTGTGTCTGGTTTAGACCGCCACGAAAGTCATAAAAAATCATTGAACGAAAATGTTCTCTTCTTAAAGTCATTTTTCCGCAAACACTTGATTTTCAAATTGATGCCAGAAATTAATAAATCATAATATAAAAAAAACTATTTTTTATATTAGTTTTAGTACCTACATGGTATAAATAAAAGCTTGTTTTTAAAAAACATTTTTTTTTATATTATTTTATTCAAATTAGAATGACTTCACGTATTCTGCTTGATAAACCCTTTAATTGGATACCCATGTCAAGGAAGTTGTGAAGAAATAGATAATCCGCCACCTTGTAGCGGCGACCATTTTGAAAAAAATACATAACTGAGTATACTAGATTGTATTGTCACCAGCCCCAAAAGTATGTGCAAAATTTCAGCTCAATCGGTTAGGTGTAACTGGTTTAAAATTCAGTTGCATTTGACGCACACATACTAACAGGTAGAGTTGAATAAAAGCTTGTAAAAAAATAAATAATGACAGCTTTGAAAATTTAATGCCGTTTGACAAGCAGAGCAGCACAAAATTTGTTTTCTTACTAACTTTAATGGACCGATCGTATTTATTATCCATTAGCGGTACCTGCGATTTCGTTCGCGTGGACTTTGGAGTACCTAATGGTGTGTGGTTATATACCAATCCCACAACATTCTATCTCTATCATTTTATCTCACTCAATTATAACTAATCCCATCCCATAATCCAAACTCACCCCATCCCCTCAAATATGGTGTATTTCAGCTTTCTTAATTTTGTAGAGTTGGGGTAAGGTAGGTAAGGGTTGGGGGTGTAGTATTGTTAGTAAAGCAGGTCAATACATCGATAACAGTTTGTCAAGCTAAGATCGACATTTATTTTGTTGAAAGGAATCAAGATAATTCATTCATTTATCGATACAGCGACCGGTCATGATGTGGGATATACGCCATAACTCTTCGATTATAATCTAAATTATCATAAGGGACAAAGTGTCAAAATTGAGTTTTGAATGCAGTTATAATCAGGTTTTTTTCTCTCTTTCGAAAGGTATAGGTAACATACCGTTATCTTGAAAAAATATCTCATACGCCCATAAAAAAATATGCGCATAATAGAACGTATCTCGAAGATGCATGCCAATTCGTCCCTTACATCAACATGAAAACTATTCATTTGATTTTAAGTGGCTCCTACGTTAATTTATATCATCAAATAATCAGTCAACAGTTTCTTTTATGACAATAATAATATACGAGTATGCCTCATTGTTTCATTTGATTACGAAGTATATTCTAATTGAAAGTAGATGTTCTGTTTTAAAACACGTGTATCTTCGATAGAAAACGTTCAGGAAAGGGTTAGAATCTGTTTGTAAACTATGATTCAAACAAAAACTCACGACGGTGCCTGTGCGTGTATGTTTGTTTTTGAATTGTTACTTTCAGAATATATTTTTTTATAGAACAAAAATGGCAGACGAGCAGCCAGTCCATCGCGACAAATGGCTACCGTTGTTCGTGGACATCCGCAATACAAACCAACATATCAGTCCAGGATAACGTAAGCACGCCCCCGGATGCTCTGCCTACCTTTGGACATGTAGGAATGGATTTATAGAAAAGGTTGGGAAAATGGGGAGGAATAGGATGGGATGGAAATGGATTCTGGCATATCTCACTAGTGACTAATATACGAGTATACCTGTGAGTGATATATGCCAGAGCGCATTGTCATCCCACCCTATCCCATCGAATTTAGAATGGAATAAAAGTGGCTCCTTACTCCATTATACTTTTAAATGAACATTGTACCACATTCCTCCAATGGAAAATTTAGATGAGTCATTCATTAGACAAGATGCGGAAACCCCTAGCCCCGTTATATTTGCTACTCCCCGTTTCTTAATCCTTCCTCCAAATCCATTCCTAAATGTCCAAAAGGGGGGCTGAGCATCTGTGGGCGTACCAACGTTTGTCATTTTGGACCGATGTTGGCCATTGAGATCAACTTTAATCATAATGTTTTTTAACTAAAAACAATTTTCTAAAGTAATCTCTTACAGTATATTCCCTCCGTCCACTAAAATCCATTGAAAAGTTCCACAATGGATTTTTTAGTATATTTCGTTACAAAATATATCTCACAATTTACTCGTATATACCTAGGATTAATTAATACCCAATTACTGCTTTTTTGGTATTTTTAATTTTATTGTTTTTAGGTAATTTATTAGGTATTCGACAATAAAAACATTGGTTGTACTGAAAACACTAATTTATTTTATTTTATTCTCTTACCATTCCTTCCAAGATACTAAATATTAAGAAATAATACTAAGGTAATATTAAGGTAATACTTACACCAAATGAAGTTAATTTAAACGATTTTTAACGTATTACGTCATTATTACAACTTATTTTAGTTGAAATGTAAGAGACAATAAATTTCCAATTTATGGCCTTATGGCATAGTTAAGGCAATTTATGGCATAGTATATCTGGAACTAATGTTCTAATACATAAATATCATTAATTCACGTAAAAGAGTATGAAGGGTTATTGAAATAGATCTAAATGTCTTAAAGTTCAATTTACATAAATCAAAATTTACACGCTAATAAAAATAGACTTAATGGTTTTTTTTAATATCCATCAATCCGCACTGGGCCTGTGCGGTGGATTATGACGCAAAATAACTTAGTGATTTGCAGGAGACATATATATGCTCTATGCGTTTTTAATATTTCCCGCGAAAACCTTGTGTTGGACCTGAATAAGAGGTATCACAACTTTAATATATATCAAGAAACAAAATAGTTATCGTAAATGTTTCTTTAAAAAAAGTATTTTGCTCTCCTATAAAGTTGTGATATGTCCGTTACGTCAAGTTAGATTACAGTCGGCGAATTATGTGGCCCAAGACAAGCTTTATGTATCAGCAGTTTTAAAAATTATTGCTTTAAAAAAACTGTTTTGTTCAAAATCCTGTTCTTTTGAATCCTCATTTTGGCTTAGCTTCCCAAATGACTTCAAAATTCAACTATGCTGGAAAAATTAATCTCCAAGAATCGCAATACTGTCAGTAATTATAAGCAGAGTGCTCTGAAAGACACTATGACGAATTATTTTATGTAGCCGAGAAAGTGTAGACTTTTTGCTGAGGTTAAAGAAGTTTGGTTCACCCCAAAATAAAATTTCGCTCAAGGTGATTCCTCAAGGTTGGACACAAGCTATAATGACCCCTTGACAAAAAGAGTAGCAATCTTCTGGACAAAAACCTCCAGGAAAATTTTAACGGTATCTATATATTTTGTTTATAGGAAGAAAGCGGCAGACAAGCATACAGTCCACCTGGTTGTAAGTGCGCGGTGCAGGCCAACTTTAGTCCAGAATGACAAATTTTGGCACGCCCCCGGATGCGCTGCCGACCTTTGAAATTGTAGGAATAGATGTGGAGAAAGGGTTGGGAAAATGGCGAGGGATTGGATGGAAAGGGAATGAGCTCTGGCATATCTACCGAAACACTGCGAAATAGGATAAAGTAGATTAAATAGGATACATAGTTATTAGTTTCAAGTACAATTAACTGCCATATTCATAATCACATTATATTGTAATTTGCTGTAATTTTATTGTAATATTGAGTACAATTATTGTATTTAACATTTATATTATTATGATATAGTTTAATTTTCATGAATCACTTTTACACACCTATTTTGGCAGAAATATCAGGTAATGTATTTTACTTAATTTTACCTATGTTCAAGATTTGCTTGAACATAGGTAAAATTAAGTAAAATACATTTACTAGCAACTAGCATTTACTAGCAACTAAGGGATAGCAAAGCCGCTACAAAAACAAGCTTCGAGGAACTATACCACCTCCAAGAGTGAAGCCGTCAACCCGCTTGGCCAGCATGGCGTTTTATGGTTACATATTCTCCATGGACAAGAGAATGTATATGAGGAGGTCTATGTGCAGCAGTGGACGATAAAAGGGCTAGTTACGGTATAGCAAATAAATTATTTGAATACTGAAAAGAAAATATTTAAAGAATTTGTGCACACATTTTAAATTATGTAAATTTGAATTCCTCCCAGTACACCATGCTAGTGGTAGGTAGTAGGTACTCGATTTTTCAAGCCCCCAGTTCCAATTATAGTCTATAGTCTAATAGACAACATCTATATTCATATAATACATTGTCATTATGTAGTTCTCCAAATTTTACATGTTTATATAGTTTCGCAATATAAAGACTAGAA
This sequence comes from Sesia apiformis, assembly GCA_914767545.1. NCBI lineage: Eukaryota > Metazoa > Arthropoda > Insecta > Lepidoptera > Sesiidae > Sesia > Sesia apiformis. The sequence goes on from OU611964.1 coordinate 5,865,998, forward strand.
TAAATTAAAAATAATTGTGGTCAGTTTTATTTCATGAAGAAAATAGATGTGATCAATAAATGTAGCAATAAAGAAACTGAAGCATTATTATAGTATTAAAAATTCATTAGTTTGTGGCGACCAGAGCTCCATTTGAACTACCTATTATAAACATTATCAGTGATATTAAAATAATTTGTTAAGAATTTATAATGTGGGAAAGTGAAACTATTTGCTGCACTATTAATATTATTCCCCTTAATTTTATTTAAAAAACAGTATGTGTTTTCTTGTTCGCCTGTATAGGATGACTTAGCAATGACAAATAAAAAAAAATGTATAGTAAATTCTGAATATTAATATTTCTGAATCGGAATATTGTAAATTGAATATATGTATTCTGCAAAACAGGGGAGACTCAATATAGAAATAAATATAATGGAATCTAAAAAATGTAATTGAATCCTTAAAAAAGTGAAACAGGCCATAAATTAGCTGATAAGTATGGAGTAGGTACTTCTACAATATCAGATATCAAGAAAAACACGATTCTATTTTAAAATGGCTAGTATTTATACAAGCAACAAATCATGATCAACAAAATAAACTATTTTTGAATAACAGAAGTACATAATTTACTAACAATAAATAAATTACTAGGAATGTCTTCAGCATCATCTAGTTGATGTAGTGGTTTCACGGGGCACCTATTTCTTTGTATTCCTATTCTTTAAATCTAAACTTAACTTACTTTGAAATTTGCTGCCATCATTTGCTGCTCATTCAGTATTCTGTTGCTCATTTAATTATTTCTGTCTTCAAATATATATGCAAATTTGATAATGAAGGACAAATTACCTTTTAGAAGACATTTAATACATGGAGTCTTTTTGTTTATTTTAAAATGTTGGAATATTGTTTTCTTTCTTTTGAAATAAATACATAGGTAGGTACCTAAAATTATTTACCTATAACTTGCTTTTTACCTACACATTCAATTATCCAGATTATCAATTATCCAAGTGACCTACAACAGCAATTAGTCCCGTTAATTGAGTCTTTACTGTATTGTGACTAAACTGTCCTCTAACTAAATTCTGACTAAATTCTAAACTGGCCTATAATTCCAATTGGTTGACCGTACATAGAAGAGAGTGGGATATATACATTGAATGAACTGTGAGAATGGGGATAACTCGATCATGTTTGTTGATAGAATGCTAGTAAGCACTCTTGGAGACAATACAAGATACTGAATAAACAATTTTATAGGTAAACTAATATTTTCTTCAAATATCCAATACAAGTCTTTCCCCTTTAAAGGCAGACACATGACTCAACACTTGAAACTCAATTTTTTTCAGTACTCTGAATTCAAATTTAGAACAATGACATACTGCAATGATGGTTAGTAAGCCAGCTTCAAAACTGCATAAAAATTTTTTGATCATTCAAACATTTTTTTAAGCTTTAGCCTTCAGGCCATCAAAACTGAAAGTCCAGGATGGCTCGATCGGTTATCCGGGAGTATATATTATTGAGTAATTAGTATTACTGAGATATCAGTATTTACTTACTACTGATGACTTCAAGAGTCTCTATTTGTGGTTGGATGAGAAAAACACAAGACTGTGTGTGGCGGCAGCCCTTGGGAAAGGCCTACATCCAGTAGTGGAGAGACACGGGCTGATGATATGGAATGGCAATTGACACATGCCACTTGAAGTACCAAAAGTCATTCTTTCCAAATATACTATTTTGATACTTGTAGTCACTTGTAACATTACATTTACCACTAGCCATATAAATCATTGGCACATCAGCAATGCAATATATCACTTATAGTACATACAAACTCAGTAGTGTAGAGAATTAATAGTGGTTTCAAATTTTGCTACTTTTACATTTTCTTGATTTCTGATTAAATTTAAGCTTTATCATATCATAATTGTTTTGGTTGTAAGAACTTTATGTTTATGAACTTTTATAACTACAGCAACATATATATTATTATTAATATGCAACTACAGCATTATTGATATGTAACTGTAATGTAATGACAAATGGCAATAATGAGTAATTGTAAAAACTAATGCTGATACTCTGATGCTACAATCCAGACCGCTGAACTGGATTGAGAAATGTAAATCATATTAATATAATTTTGGCCACCAAAAAGTACACACGGGAGTAACTTTTATGGTGCGGTTGTTAAAGAAAGAGCTCTGCCAGCTGACATAAATCTTTACATCTAGTAAAAATCATTTTACAATTCGATAGGGCTTTAAGAATATTTTTTTTCTATTTTATTGTTATGTTATGACTTAACAAAGAAACTGAATTTCCCTATACAGAATGAAATACAGAACTATCAGCGTTCTTCGTATGAATGATAACCAAACCACTGAAATACCTGTACAAACAGTGACCAATAGTAAAATAACCTCTCGATTTCCTACGTGTGATTATTAATAATGAAAAAACGTCACAATACACATAACAATAAGCAATAAAATGCAGGTATCAGAAAAGAAATTCAGCCGGCTGTAAATAAATCGATAACATGAAAACGTGAACGATAAATTGAAACGTATGAAGTTAGGTTGATTACAACTAAATATACACTTACCTCGACAGTGCCTTATTAAATTGATTACACAGAACGATAACGTTTGATTTATCTACAAAAGTTTGACTTATTTTTATAATTTCGAAAATAAAATCACAAAATTACAACTTTACAAGAGTAGAAAAAAATGGCTGCATATAAATTTGAATAGTTGGTAGTAGAAGTTGGTGGTAAGAAAATGCTTGTTTGGTTTGGTAGCTATTGGTAGTTTCTATGAGGGTTACCATCACATATAAAACAAACAGCAATGAGATTGAAGTAAAGCTGGTCCCTGACATTGATTACAAACAATGCTTCTTTTTAATAATTTTACTAATTATTTTACAAATTTTACATTTCTTGACAGCCTTCATTGTTCTCCTTCCAAATTCTAAATTCCTTTTTTTTCGTATTATTTCCCTCGTTTTTACGTGACATTGGCATTATTGGCATTACGTAACATTTACATTGATCCAGTGACTGGGGACAGTGTCGCTGGCACGCCAGCACTGGCATGGTTGTGGACCCGTCGAAACACTTTCTCGTGCCAGTCCAGCGCTAGGTCAAATAGAGCGCCGTCTGTTTTTCCTGCCAGTGACTGCCGCCCACATCGCCCTCCCGTGCCAGTGTAAGTGCGTCAGGCCTGTCGCTGGCGCATAGGCGTACGGTGTATACGTATTTTCCGGTAAAATGACTGGAAAACATAATGAAGAACAAACTAAAACTTATTCAACTTTATAAAGAGCACGAATGTTTGCGAAGGAATGGCTATAGAAGGACTTAATATAATATGGGAGAATTAACAGCTAAAATTGGTATATTAAAAGTACATAGTACTTAGAATCAAATAAGATTTAAAAATCCACAAGATGTGTTACCACTTTGATTTGGCTTCATTAAATATGTCTTTAGTGGGAATGCCGCATCCCTGACAATGATTTCGTTTTCAGGTATTTTTTCAGGTATTGGTAGATCTAACAGTTGTTGAAGACACCTCCATCAGATGCCCTAGCCCTACTAATTGCGCCAACATCGATGTATGTAAAACAATATTTGTGATCAACAAAAGATAACAACACGATGTCTCTTGTTTTTTGTAATTAAATAATTAACTTCCACTTTTAGAAGGAGCTTGGGTTGTCACATGTTTTCCGTCGATCGAGCAATAACATGAGGGGAAATTCCATCTTGTTTTAAACTCAAGTTGGATTATTTTCCATTCTTCTTCTGTATTTGGAATCTGAAAAATAAAATTTAATTAAGTATTTTTCTTCTGTTTACAGAATAACAATGGAAACACTAATGATGGTAGCGAAACAGGTTCATCGTCTGAAAATCGCGTTGCTCCGCCAGTTTCACCACATTTGGAAAATAGATCGGCTGCGGCAACACCGACTTTAACACGATACTATTTGCAGACGATACCTCCTTGCTAATAAAACGTGAATATACCGAAAATCCTGAAGAACCACTACAAAACACCTTAGAAACCGTTACTGATTGGCTGCAAGATCATAATTTAGAAATAAACTACAATAAAACAAAAATAATGCAATTTAAATCATATAAACCTCCCCCCGCCCCTCAATTTCAATGTTACTTTTCAAGATTCACATATAGAGACAGTTGAGACATTCAAACTACTAGGAATTAACATTGACAATCATATAAATTGGAAAACCCACATAGAAGAAGTTAAAGCAAAGCTGTCAAAATTTACCTATGCCCCTTTTCAATTAAAACATAGCACAAATACAAAAACAGCATTGTCAGCGTACTTTGCATACGCGTATTCGCGGCTTAAATACGGAATTACATTATGGGGAAATAGTGTAAATATACAGCAATTATTTGTAATGCAAAAGAAATGCATCAGAATTTTGGCTCACATAGACAACAGAGAAAGCTGCAAACCTTTCTTTATAAAATATAAACTACTTACACTTCCTTCTATTTAAATATTAGGGGTTAAAGTATGAAATTGCCGATTTGTGCTGAAAAATAAAAACCAGTTTTTTTCTAAAATGTAACATATATATTTAATCAAAATATTTACTCTCATTATCTATACATTGTTGCCATCTAATCGGAAGTTCATTTATGCCTTGCGATAGAACTCTGGGGATGTAGATTCGACAAACTGTGTGAAAGCATTTTGTACTGCCTCTTGGGAAGAAAATTTTTTACCACGTAGAAAATTGTCCAAATCACGAAAAAAATGGTAGTCCGTTGGAGCAAGGTCTGGCGAGTACGGAGGATGACGCGTCGTTTCTAACTGCAGCTCCTGTAGAGTTACAACGGTTTCTCGTGCAGTGTGAGGTCTTGCGTTATCATGGAGCAATAATGGTGAAGATCGATTCACGAGTCGGGGCTGTTTCACTGCTAGTTTCGCCATCATTGTTCGAAGTTCGGCACAGTAAACATCTGATGTTATTGCTTGACCAGACCTGAGAAAGCTATAGTGAATAACACCATTAATAGACCACCAAACAGTTACCATTACCTTTTTATTGGTAAGCTTTGCCTTAGGGTACTGTTGCGGCGTTTGACCTGAGGTCAGTCATTGCATATTTTGCTTTCGGTTATCGTAAAGAATCCACTTTTCGTCACATGTCACAATTCGATCCAATATTCCTTCATTTCTGTACCGATTCAACAAGGCAACGCATCAACACGCGTTTCTTTCTGCAGATCAGTCAAATCATGAGGCACCCATTTTTCATATTATTTTATCTTATTGATTTGATGCAAATGAGTCAATATTGTAGGTAAGGTAACGTTAAACCATGCCGCTAATTCCTGGGTAGTTTGACTCGGATCGGCTTCCACCTTCAATTCAGCGTTATTCACCTGTGTGGGCGGTCTTCCACGTGGTTCGTTCTTCAAGTCGAAGTTTCCATTACGAAAGCGTTTAAACCAAAAACGCACGATTCGTTCATTAGCAGTCTCCTCTCCAAACGCATCATTGATATTGCGAGCCGTTTCTGCCGCGTTAGTTCCGTGTCGGAACTCTTATTCAAAGATTACTCGGATTTTCGAAGTATCCATCTTTCCCGTCTAAGCTGAATAAGAAAAACAATTGAAAGTCGAAAATCGAATGTTGCACATTTTTTAAAACAAGAACCTCATAGGTATCATGTGAAAAAAGTTTCACTCGAAAATCTCACACCATGAAGGTTTTATGTCAATTCAAAGTATCTATTACTATAAAATGGCAATTTCATACTTTAACCCCTATTACATGATATATGCAATTATGTATTTAATCATATTGACACATTTACTAGAGTCGAACAAACACACAACATAAATACACGCCACAAAAAAAAGATTACACCTACCACCTTCAAGAACTTAATGTTAAACGAAAGTCCAAATACATGGCAATTAAAATATATAATGAATTACCACACCATTAAAAATAAGACCAAATCTTCAATATTTAATATTAATCTAAAATCCTTTCTAATTAACAAATGTTTTTATTCGGTCGAAGAATTCCTAAATACTTAATAATAACTTATATCCATCATCTCTACATAAAGGAAATAATATTAATGATACGGTGATCGGCTTAGAATAATTTCATTAATTTAATTAATTCCTATGTATTATATAATATTCCCATGTACTATATAAAAAATGATTTAATTTTAACTTTAAACATAAGTGTAGCACTCATCACAGCCCTCAAATTTGCTCTGCCTGGAAAGGGTCACTAAGTTGTAAGTGCATGTATATAGATTTTAAGACCTACAATGTACACTTAGTTTGCAAATAAATAAATAAACATCGCCTCTAAGATTTAACCGCAGCAAATTATCACAAATGGCTATAATGATTAAGATTTGAAAAATATGCAATATGGTAATATGCCGAGAACAGACGAAGAAATCGTTTTTGATATATTTGGAAAGAGCGTTTCATGACAATTGAAAAAGTTATCAGGCAGTTGCTGCTCAGGAAAGGATACATAGCATATTAACTGAATTCAAACTCGCTGATACACTTGCCAGGATCTCTAATGCTACATTTTCTTTTCCAAATTGTCAATTTTCTCAATCGTATCCAATGTTTTCCAAATACTCAGTATAATCAATCGAGATACACGCAATCTCCAAACTATCCACTGCCACAGGCTAGTCCATCGGGCACTACAAGTTCTTCTATGAGTTTTCACCCTAACGATCACCAGGTCCATATAATATTGATAGTCTCGACGAAGGCACACAACAAAATAGTAACGCGTCCAATGACGCCATTCACTGGCGACAGTGGCTGTCGCCAGCTACTGAACTAATGTAAATCTGCCATAATGATGCCCATGCCCTTGCCATGCCAAAGAAAGTATTGTTGACTGTCAACAACATGTCATTCTAATAATTCTATTACGATTAATTTTTTTCGTTTATTATTTTGATATTTCTAATATTATTTGTAATTTTCAGTTATTGTCATTAAATAAACTGTAAAGTTAGTACCAGTGTATATTTAATGGACTTAAATATGGTACCCATTTTACAGACTTGGTGGCGGTGAAGTGAAAAATTCTATACGTTTCAATTTCATGTCAAGAGAAAGATAAACATGAATAATAGTTCGGAATATATTTATTGGTCTGAGCTTCATTGCTCAAAGGATGCTCTCACAGACACATACGGCTGGTTTTTACAATTCCTACTAGCTGTATTAGCCTTTACTTGTTTAATAGGTAAGGTATTATGAAATGATTAAGTGATTGGTAATGGCAAGGGGTCAAGGTTTTGGTGATTGCCTGTAGCAAGTTCAGTTTCATCAAGTGCTACAGTGATAGTAAAAAGAAATAAAGATAATCTGCCATTTATTCTATAAAAAATATAACCTCAATAAAACTAGGTTTCTATTAAGTTTTGGTACTGTAATCATTACCTATGTGCTCTTCCTTACTGTAAAAGGCATACTATCTCTGCTTAATGTGTGACTAGCATAGATAAGACTTAACCATGGCTTCTCAAATTGCTGCTACATTATCTTTCTATATAATGGCTGCTTTGTATTAGCTGTTGACTATTAAATCACTAATATAGACTGGTTTCTGTTATCACAGTAACTGTAAGTTTCTGAAATAATTAAACTAATCATAGAAATTTATTGTGCAAATAATGATGATTTATAAGTTTTTTTATTTATTACCAAAAAAATGTTATAAACTTTTTTTTTATATAGAAAAAAAGTCGCCAGACGAGCATACAGTTCACCCGGTAATAAGTGGATACTGTTGCACATGGACTGCCAACATCAGTCCAGAATGACAAATGTTGGCAGTTATTCAATTAGAATGAATTAGAATTAACATAAATTAGAGTTATTCTCTATCACATAAATGCTTTCTAACAATGGTTATTTGCTCTGGAATAAATAGCCATTGACTCTAAATATTTCTAAATTGTCAGGCAAACGGTTTTGTGAACCACGCTACGCAAGAAGACCCTGGCTGATCTGGTTCTATGACACTTCAAAGCAGGGCCTAGGAGCCTTGATCATTCACGCGGCTAATGTGTGGCTCTCACCGCACTTGACTGGCAATCCATGTACTTGGTTAGTATTACTTTGCAAACTATAATTATTTATGACATTATTATCTAAGAAAATTGACTTTAATGTCTATTCCAGTTTCCTAGATATTCACATTAACTATATTAAAATCGATAAAATTATTCATATTTTTATTGTTTAACTTAGTAATTAGATAGAGGATACTCCTATTTAACCAAAATCTTGAAACAATGAAGTTTTAAGTTACCTTTCATCCCTTCTCCTGCTGTATCTTACTCATAACCTAATGGTTGAGTGGTAGAGAATGCCCTAGGGCAATATTAAGCTCCGTATGAACAGTTTTTTAAATAAATGAAAAATCTACACACTAAATCTATATCTATATCTAAAAATCTATATCAAAAATCTATATCTAAAAAACACTCACTTTTGACATCTGTGGCGGGTTTAAGCCATTGCCCTCTTATCTATTCTGAGCTTGTTCTGTAATACAGAATACTAAAATTATCAAAAATCACTACTAAAACGATATACATTACCATAAAGACATAAAAATAAGATACTACATCGATTTTAAAAAACTGAAAATGGATTACTAAATATATACTGTGAAAACTTTAATTTCAAAATAAGAAAATTTAAAATTAAATGATGTACCTTTTTACCAACTAAATAATTAACTTGTGTGTCAGGTATATAGTGAATTTTATGCTGGACTCGACACTCGGCCTGTTGCTGATATGGGCAGGCATCAGACTAGCTCAGTTCTGTGCCAGGACTTATGACATACCACTCATCAATTTTGGTGAATATGGTAAGTGAAATGAATATTTTTTTATAATGGAGTATTATTATTATGGCTGTAATAGGCGAAGCACCATATGCTGATGCCAATCTATATTTTGTCACTTGTGCATCTGTTTAGTATTGTATCTGTCAAGCCAGTTTGTGAACTGGATCACCAAATCTGCATGGTGTTGATATGTTTTATGGCTTATTCTAGAGAAGAATATATTTTTTTATGTTTATTTCTCAGAATTAATTAAATCAAATTATTGGAATTTAATCAAAAAAAATATAAATACAGTTTCTTTAATATACCTGTATCAAATAAAGGATGATGGGTAAAAGTCAGCATCATAAATTGATGATCCAAAACAATCTAACAAAACATATGAATGTGTTCTAAATCAGATTGAACTGATATTAAAAAAAATATAACTATTTGAAAATAACTGAACTCATTTATTAATCGGCAGTGAGTGATCAAATTGATTTTGTATATAATATAGAATAGATTGCAGACTAAAAAAAAAGATCACTCCACACATCATTATAAATATTATGTTTGTTGTGTCAGAAATATCAAATTATGGCAAAATATTGCAAATATCTGATCAAGTGATTACTACTGATCACACATATGTCAAATTAAATATTGAAATATAGTTTAAACAGTAAGTTAATATATGTATATTAAAATACAATCAGTAGATGCAGTGAAAAACTTTTTATTGAATCTGATAAAATACAGGCAATATGTTGAAAATAAAAGAATAGGTCAAACAATTACGAAGATAATTCACCTGTTATCAGCAGTGTTCCGGTTAGTTACGTAGTGTGATTTTGGTACTTGTGACAAAATGTACCTATATATTTATATGGTCATACCCCGGGATTCCCGGGATTCTGAATCTGGTTGTAAATGATGTACCTACTTGCAACTATGTCTATACTATTGTGTTTGTATCGAATTATCAAAAATATGTAGACACATTCTTACATTATTACGAGGCTTACAGTTCATAGTGAGGATATTAAGAATACTGAAATACGAACTGAATACGCACCAACGAACTGTCTCAAGAAGTCTTTCCATTCCACACCCCTTAAACCCAACCACCATCCCAACCCCCTAGCAGTTGCTAGCCTAACCTATGCCCCCCCAACAGGTCTGCCCATCCCTGTTACCGTCGGCGCTCTCGTCCTCGGCACGTCCTAGACGACCCAATTACCTACTGCTGCCAATGCGGTTCATAAACTACATTCACACACTACACATGTACACCGTCCCGCCGGCGGAGATGAGGACGTCCCCCTCGCTATACCGTCAACACACCGGCCTTCAGCCAACACCTTTACCAGGTATCGACACGTGCCTGGGCGTTTCTCACAGACTCGCGATTCCGCGGTACCTCCCAAAGCAACGCCCTAAACCGAGGTCCGTTCCTTCCGCCGGTTTAGCGGCGTGGGAGCCCTTAGGCTTGTTGCTATATATTTCTTGCTCCTGGTTGAGCGCCTGTTTAGTTCTGCGCTCGCCCTAAATTATACATGTCCGGTGACTCTTGAAAGGCCATTAGAACCACAAGAATTTACCGAAAAAAACTCACAAATCTATACAAACTACTTAGTTTTGAATACGTTCCACTAGAATAATTATTATGTTTATTATACAATTTCTTCTTCTAAAGGTAAGCCACCAATGTGCGCAGCGTGGGTGTGTCAATGCATCCTATACGCTGCACTAGCGACATTCGCCAAGTCTGTGCTCGCGTTGGTGCTGCGACTACCGCCCGTAGTCGCGGTGCTGTCGACGCTGCGACTGTCGCCCGTGTCCGACCCGCGACTCGAGCTCGCTGTTGTTATGCTCATTATACCTTTCTTTGTTAACGTAAGTATTGTTTTATTATAATGCAGTGCATGTCATTGTACCCCAATGGGAAGGTTTCGACTATCGGTATTACATCAAACAGTGGTGAATGGTTTCAATATGATCTCTACGTCAGTCAAGTAGCGTATACAAGAGTTGATGTCATATATTTACAGTACAATAGGAAATTAATCTCTTCATAGAGTTTTATAGAAATCTGTACATTTGCTGTTTTATCATTAATGTGTTCTCTAAAGGCCCATAGACGCATTCAGGTTGGTTTGGCAGCATTCGGGAAAATGCGTCAGTGTATCCTGCCCGTTATAACGAACGGTGCCGAAACGGTAGGCCTCTTTCACAAGTCCAAAGTCATTCGACAAGAGATGGGAAGAGATATGCTGGGAGTCTGCTGGTTAAAACCCGTTGCAAACAAATTCAAAAAGGAACTAAATTTGCCGACGTAGCTCAAAGCTCAGTCAGCTGAAGTGTCAGTGGGTAGGCCATATATGCCACAGTACCGGTAACTTATGGGTTAGACGAGATTACGCACCGGGAAACGTAGCGTAGCACACCCTCCGACCGGGTGGACTGACGACTTGAAGAAAGTCGTCGGTAGCAGCTGGATGAGAAGAGCTGAAGACCGTGTGTCTGCAGGTAGCGGTTCTTGGGAAAGACCTATATCCATCAGTGGACAGACAGACTGATGGTATGGTATATATGCTAATAAATATTGAGAAAGAATTACACTGTCTCAATTATTGAATGAGTTGAATTAATATTAATAACGCTACAACATCAGGACGTTTGATATCCAAAAGTAACAAGCAGCTCTGTCTCTATACCGTAATTATAATATGTATACATTGTACAATTATTTTTACACTCATTTGGCATTTCAATTCAACTATGTACATCTAATTATAATTCACCATCGCTACATCGCCATACTTTACATTCGCATCACACTAAGTTCACTAACAATAAAGTACTAGTTGTTTCCCGCTACTTCGTTCGCGTGTCTTCAAGTACTAATGCAGAAACCTTCGCGGTTTCACAACAACTCACCAAAGTTTCATTGCAATCGGATGAATGGTATAGGAACGCTTAAGGGACAAACAAAGAAACATTCATTTGTATAGGTATAGATTACAAAGTTTAATGAACTGTTAGGTGTAAGATGACCCTCAGTTTCTGCGCTGCGGGTTATCAATCACCCGCTAAAGATATAAAAAAACGTCGAGTTGTTTATGCCTAAGCGTACAGTCAGCAACACGTCAATTATACAGCGTGTGTACTGAATTAATTGACATAAAATATTACTTATTGTTGTACCGACAGTAATATTGTAATGTCATCATAATGTAACAATTCAATATAAGTACAGTAGAGAGCAACGACTATAACATATTTAAAAAAATGTCAATTTATTCGCCTTTGTATTTAGCAAATTTGTATGAAAAATTGGTGCAATGTCAAAAAAATTATGAGAGTACGTTTCACAAAATACCAAAAAAATATTCGACATGTATAAACGATATATCGTTGAATACGGCTCGTAAAGATCTACAACTTTTGTATAAACACCTTTCTTTATTCTTAAACGCCCGGAAAAAATAGCGAACTGTCCCTTCCGACTGGCGGCCGCCATTGGTATTTCTTATAAATTGTAAGGCACGCAGATCTGTTTATAATATTTTTGTTTACCGCCTAGATTAAAATAAATTAGTGATAATAATTTAAAAATCCATATTTAACTAGAAAATCAAATATAAGTAATAAAAACTCAACGCCCTAAGATGGACATTAAAGTGTCCATACTTAAGGCCGGCGTTCGAACTCACTACCTTATGATTTTGAATCGAAAGTAGATATCACACCTAGGCTATCACCGCTCTAGGTACGAGTACTCTAAAATTCAATAGCTCGAAGCTACGGCAACGAAGCGTGCCACCGATTGCGTCAATGCCATAAAGATAATATTAATCATTTTATTTACTTTTTCTACATACGTATAACTACACTACCTACACTCTTATACATATAAGAGTAAATACACGACCCAATTGCCTGGTTAGTAGATAATATTATACCTACATTTGTTAGTAATTTACGTATAGTCAAAGACCAATTATTGTATCCGCCTCTTTGATCATATACCATACCATATCACCAGCCTGTAGCAATGGGCAGGTCATAGTTGCCGCGGCGTCCACAATCGATATCTAGGACAAGTCCTTGAATGGAGACCACGTAGCAGCAAGTGCAGCCCGGGATGCTCTCTGGCCAGTTAAAGTTACTGACGACTTAAAGAAGTTCGCCGATAGTGGCTGATGTAAAGAGCCGAAGATATTTATTGTGGCAAATCTTGAGAGAGCTTGTGTCCTTTGCTCACACGAATTTATTAGACACAAAATGTTTTATTTAAAATAACTAGATATATTGTTATATTCAGCTCCTTAGCTCAGGTCCCACCCAATTAAAATCCATCCGTTTTTGCGCCAAACAAATAAGTAGGTAGATGTAAATAGTGGAAGTAAAGTTGATATTCAATTAACAAGAACTCCTGTCGCTATTTTTTTTCCAAACGTTCGCGAGCATGTTTTAAACATACCTGAAGGGAGGCCTATGTCCAGCAGTGGACGTCCAAGGGCTGAGAAGAAGAAGGTTAACCACTACAGAGTGTACATTTCTTTTATTATTTACCAATGAAGTTGTAAAGTACCAGGTTTTGGCAAATAACTCTTCAAATTTTTTTTAAAAAAAACTAATGATGCCATTTGAAAGCTTGGGAAATTTTACATAAAAAATGTGAATAAAGGTTTTTTGTAAAAACAACTATAGGCGGTAAATTTTTTTGTTTAACGCACGATAATATAATTCCGCGGCATGTACTTACAGCGCCTATATTTATGCTCGTTGCTTCACACACTTCGCTCCAGGCTGAGCGTCTTCTGCGCTCGCCCCGATCCATACATGTCCGGTAACTCTTGAAAGGCCATTAGGGCCACAAGAATTTAGCCATTCCGAAAAAACTCACAAATCTATACAAACTACTTTAATACGTTAGTTTTGAATTATGTTCCACTAGAATCATGGAACTGCCTCATTGCTTATTATAATAACATTATGTTTATTATACAATTACTAAAACTCAAGGCCTTCGAACCTTTTACTGTGGAGGCTGGCATAGTCCCCAGCCGCTATTCGAGCCGAGTCGATGCTTAAACAAAAAAAAAAAAATATAATATTATGTCCTAAAATGTCGCGTATCCGAGATATTACGATTGAAAGATCGCTATATTAGCAAATATTACCTCAGTGTATAAACAAAATGTACAAATCACGTGCGTCTACTAACTAATTTGTTATCAAATTACTACTTCTATAGCTGTTTGTATAAATAAAACAAATATTTAGATGCTAACTCAAAATTTATTTGTCATCTCCAAGTGTCACGTTACCAAAACAATATGAGGTAAAATTCGCTATATCTATTATCAATTTATCACTATATCTATGATCTAATTAGATGGTACTGAGCACTAAATTATGGTTAACAATAGTCCCCAAAGTGAATAATAACACAATTATCACAAGAAGTACACACCTACCTATCTTGGGCTACAACTCTTCTTTGCCACTTTGTCATTTCATTGTGTGCAAACGTCTTTCTCTCTCTGCACTGTAATCGTTTCACTTTGCCGTCGTATGATTTTTTTTTACATTTGAAGCATAGGTACAGCAGCATTTTCGCAAAAAAGAACATTTTGTTGAAATATACTGATTTTTTATATATTGAGACTAGCTGTTGCCCGCGACTTCGTTCGCGTGGTCTTCAAGTACTAATTCAGAAACATTCACACAACAACTCACCAAAGTTTAATCGCCATCGGATGAATGGTATAGGAACGCATACGGGATAAACAAAGAAACATCCATTTATATATATATATATATATATATATATATATATATAGGCCACTTCTTTTTGAATAAAAATAAAAATTGTGTAAAATGTAAAATTTTCGAACTCCTCTATATTAATTTCCATGGAAATAGTTAAAATGACTTCATTATCGTATAAGACGTGTGCAGTAAATATTAAATATCCGACCAAATTGTTTAATTCTCCAAAACTTCGAAAACAGTGGTTACAATTAGCTATACCCGGCATATACATCAAATAAACATACAATTTATGTTTGTGAGGATCACTTTAATGTAAAGTACCTAATAATTTTACACTTTACTGTGCAGAGTCGACTCTCGTTTCAAGTGGACATATACTCGAATAATTATGGTATTTTATATTGTAATTATTGCTGGCCCATTTCAATAATTTATTAATCTGTTAAATAATCAATTTTGTGCACAATATCTTTGAAATTCACCGAGTTATTACGGTTCTTATATATTTTTCTAATTCTAAGAAAAAAAAAAACCATTTGTTATGTTTGAATTATTAAAAACCAATGATCGTATAATTCTAAAAAGAAAACTTTTAATTTTTGGCTATTTATAAGTGAAATCAAAGAGTTTTTCAAATCAACTTATGTACAGAGGAATTATTCGTATTTCGTATTCGGAATGACGCGCATTTCCGTGCTAACTCTACTCCACTGTAAATACCCTGAATATATCGAATAGATGTACTCAAACTTCAGATTTCTTTTAAAATCATTATTATTGTTAAATTAACTCCTCAACTAGACTTGCACAAATGATAGAATATATAGTTAACAACTTAACATAAAGAAGCCCTCTGACGCAATTATGATAACTGCAGATACTGCGAGTATGTTTGCGTACAAAAGCGACTTTTATATGTGTGGCTATGAAGTGCATTTTTTATCATAACAGTATATACATTTCTAGGTCAATATCTATAATACATTATCAATTTCGTCACTATCGTTGTTGTAAATCAAATGCTTAGTTATCAAGTACTAAATTATCTCATCAATTAGGTATGCAATTAAGGATTAGGCCTATTGAAAATACTTTTTCTCTTGACACATATCGGTCATATATTATGTTTATTTTTTCCCCAGACTTGTTCTTTCCAGATGACTAAACTCCAGCTATTCCATCTATCCTTTCCGGCTCATTCTCCCAAGTAACGAAAGTTTCAATTCCAATTCCCAAGTTCCAATCTTCGCTACTACAGTAGAGTCAATTTAATTTTTTCTTTTTTAATAATAGGGATGTGATCTTTGTAATCGAAGTAACTTGTAGAGAGAAAGGAATATCGAAGAAAATTACCGTTACGATAAAGAAACAAATTAAGAGTACAATAAAATTATTGACATAATTTAAATAAATACAATTATTAATTAGTAAATACATTAAAAAGATATATGTAATTAAATTAATATATCTATACCTCATTTAATATATTAAAACTATATCTGAAATTATAAAGAAAAAGGAAGAAAAGGAAAAATTTATGCCAGTTGTCTATGTCGATAGTTTTAATGCCGATGCAATTCGCAACCACATTTATGGTTATTTATTATTTTAAAAAGAGTATCCATCTAGAAAAAAACATTTATGTTCATTAAAAAAAGCAGGCTTAATGTCTGGTGGCATATCATTTTTAATAAAAACTGCGTGTACAAATGTTTCCAAAGATGATTGGAAGAAAGTAGTAGAAAAAACAAAAAAAATATAATGGAAGATTTTTAATGTGATTTAAGAACTGATAATAATAGCAACGATAGCGGTTTCAACGAATCTGATAGTTCTAACTAATAAATAATAATTGATTACATATATAAACTGGTTTCATTATATTTCCCATAATTACACTTAACTTTGAGGTTATGTGGAATGTGTATAAGGTTTCTAATGCTGTGTATACTCTAAAAATATTACTGGAGAATTATTTTTTTATCAACACTAAAATCGATTCACTAATATTACGACTTATATATCGATTTTTGTCTTCAATCGATAATTTCTATTAGATTACTCACTATGACAACCAGTTTGACACTTGTCAAAAGTGGCCTATTAAATTGACTCTTCTTTAGTAGGGATATATTTCCACTTATCCATACTATTAGACTAAAAAAAGACAATATAAACTGAATGAAAGAATGGAGGGATATGATCAATTGGTGTAAAAATATTTACAATAAATTAATACATATTTATAATTCTCTCTGAATTATAAATATATCTTAATTTATTGTAAAATGCTAATTCATAATGCATATCATATACAATTAATCCTATTGATAATTACCCCCAAACCGCCCAAGTACGTTGACCGACTGGTTACCCTCATCAACTGTGTATGCATTCGTAAATCATCTCAAGCAATTGTCATATTCCTATAACTTGTCAGTGTCTAAATTAAATGGCTAAGAAATGTTACATCGGTATTCCAATCGCAATCGCTTGTTTTTGCGGGGAACCTTGGCAATGGCGGAGCGGTGGAACTGATTTTCCACCACTCCGCCATTTAAGGGCGTTTCACTATCCGTTATGACTATTTTGAAAGAAAAAGTACCTATATTTTTATTAAACACTATGAAAACACACATTAATAATAAGAGATTTTCCCGAGTGATGAATAACGGGCATTATTTTGTATTTCTTTCAGATATTAATATTTTGGGTGACTGACAACTTCCTGATGTATCATCCGAGGGGTGTTAGTACTAAAATAAAAACCAAGGTGGGTATATAATTTTTCCTAACGTTCGTTTTCTAACATAGAACCTACTTCATAGTTGCTTCATAATGACGATTTTCTTTCCAATGACCAACATTAAACATTTTTTCATATTATTTGCTAAACTTATAAAATATCTGAATATGTTTGACATTACAGAGAGACGCTAGAATTGATGTCAGTGATGTATGCTAGCCAAACTGATTCTACTTTCTGCAATCAGAAACATATAATTTGTGTATGTATTGACTATTCTATCTCACTGTGCGGCGGTTTTTCAATGTTTCATGCGCGGGACAATGTTAATGAAAATATTAATCTATACATCTATATCTATACATATAATAAAAATGTAACTGATCGCTGTCTGTATATGGAAGATATATGAGAAAAACTATTATTGGGGGCCTTTATCAACGCAATAGAACCCAAAACAATGATTGTTAGAATTTTTGTCTGTTTGTCTGTGCGTTTGTGCGCGCTAATCTTAGAAATGGCTTAACCGATTTGGGTGCGGCTTTCACTAATGTATTGTGGTAAGCTTCACTTAAAATTTAGTGTTTGTTTTATTTCAATCAGTTCAAAAATAAAAAAGTTTATCAATTTAAAGAATCACGTCGAATAAAGACGGTGTTTATAAACTAAAGTCCACGCGGACGAAGTCGCGGGCAACAGCTGTACCTAATATATGTGCGCGTAAATGAAAAAACAAATAATTATGTTACATAAGTGTTACATCCTTTTTGGGCTTGTGTGTAATCTCACGTGTTTGTTTTTTGCTAGATTGTGTTCCACTTGGTCTTGGTGTGTTGATATACTGTTATATGCATCTGATTGCACGAAAATAGAATCATAGAATTATTCATCGATTTCTTAATTTTGTGCTATGTTCTGGGTTGCTGAGTAATGCAACATCATTTCACTTACTTTGAAATTAACTTTGGTTCTAGTTGAATTAAAGTCAAAGTTTAATTAAACCACAGTTTGGCAAGATTTTGGCCGCTTTGTCATCAATCAACAAAAAAAAACAATTAAATTCAGTTGCATCTGGCTTTTGTGAAATGTTCTAATGTTCCTTGTTTGAACATAAATGATTCTTTGTTTGGTTGTATTTGTATCCGTTTTTGTAGTTTTGATAACTAGAATCCTGGTGTAGCAATCCTAGTGTGGTCTTTGTCGTGCGCCTAAACCGTCAAAGATCCCTCTTACAATTATCATATGTTATTATGTTTATTTTTATGATTGCTTTCATTTGTCAGTGTGAAATGATGTATTCTATAAAGCATGTATATTTTGTGGTAGTGTGATACCATATTGAAAAGACGAGTAAGTTATTTATTTAAGATTATTGCCCAAAAAGATACAAAGGCAAATTACGTGCTTGCGGCATTCTCCGCAAGTCAACCCACGTGTAATTTAATTTAAATTTATTTTCGGACTAAATGTCCATAATATGTATTAGTAACCATAAATGTTAACCCAGTGTTAGTAATGGGGAACAAATTGATCTTAAAATTAAGATGCGACAACCCAGCCCTGCATCCAAGTTTAGGCTAGCGTGCAGTCGTGTCCATCGGTGCAGCATTGGACTATCCCAGCTGGCTGCAATGGCGCTCAGGATGCTGTTGGAGTCGGCTCGGATTCGCGCCAGCAGGGAAGCACAACATTTGCGCATTGTGGCAAAGAAGTCATCAACAGTTGCTTCAGCAAACATTGCTGAAGCGTTGCAGTGCCGTGACAGCCCCATCAGCACCCTGAACCCATTATTATGCTGGACCCTAAGAGCGTTGTATGTCCCTCGCGTATAAATAGGTGTACACAGACCGCACGTGTAAAATGTTTGCCAATAAGCTCTAAAGAGCGTCACGTTAACGTCTTTTGTACATCGTGCAAATCTGCTGGCCAACATATTACAGCAAACAGAACGCTCTTCGTTCCCTCTCTATATAGAGATACATATGTATATACATATGTATATGATCATTTAGGTTTGTGCAGACCTAGTGACCCAGATACTTAAACTGCTCATCAAGAGGTGTACCTCACATTATTACTGTTGGCACATTTATGTATCATTTGGTACCAGCTGTGAATATCACCAGCTCACTTTTTAGCAATGTATCCGAGGCTATGGTCTGCCGCATATACTCGTATACGGGAGCATGCCTTTTCACTATAGTCGCACGCAAACATTACTAACAATATTTAAATTAATTCCCCCTTGTATTCAGGTGCGATACCAATCAATCAAGAAAGAGAAGTCAGGGTCTGATGAGGAGGAGCATTCGGCAGACGAGAAACTACTCGGGGCAAGCGTATGACCATACAGTAAGCCCAAAGTGTGTCGGGCTTAGCGATCTCTATTAGGTAGGAACATTGACTTATCATCACAACGACCACTAAAATATGAATACGAATTGAAATAGCACTACGACGACGAATTTCATGTGTAAATTTCTTATAGTATGTAGTTTAAGGCTGTGTTCCGAAACGTGCAACATTTTGGAATTTTGGACATTTCGGGTATTCTAATTCATACTACATCTCTTTCTGTATTATGAAAATAAAAAAGCAGCTTAATTAGATTAAAGATCGCGCGTTTAGTCTGGCAAATGAAAATCGACATTGGTAAAGCTCGGCAATTTAAAAAAAAAACATTATACCATTTGAGATTTTCGCTTTTCGACATTTCGAAATCACTAAAAATAGTTGGAAAAAAAATTTTGATCAGGGTTCGCTGATATAATATATAAGAGATTACCAATTGATATTTATCGTCAAAACTAGAATTATGGAAGATCCCACGCTTTTAAATTGTTATACTGACATAAATAAAAAATATGATCACTGCTACTGCCAATGATCCAACACTAAAGATTATAATTTACTTGAATGTTGATTAAGTAGACTGTTTATTAATCTAAAAGACATATACTCTTATTTTTGGTTTTGTTTTATAATAAGTCTATTAATCAAACTCAAAGTTACATTTAACAATTTTGACACATTAAAATCGCTTACGGAATGTAATTTGCGTCTTTTTTATATATACATCAGTATTTATATTTATTATAATTATCAGATTTTTACGAACCCTGATTTTGATGCTTTTATTTTATTTAATTTGCCGCGATTTTCTAGTCTCAGCTTTCATTGACTCTGAAACTGGAGTTAAATTTACGTGAGATTTACAATACTATAATCCAGTTGATTTTGTTCAACATTGTTCAATCGCAGTGCAAGTATCTACATGTCGGACATTCTTGTTATACAATAGAATGGATGAAAATTTGAGGTTTATTTCTGAACGCATTGTACTAGGTTAATTGAAGCGAAATTATTTTTTAAAATGATAATACATATCGATCTAACGAAATTATGACTGTAATTATAATAATATGACTTTGTTCTCGTTAAAGCCATATTAGGTAACGTCATGTGTATACAGCACTGGCCATCCGAGCATTCGTACAGACCTACAAACAAAAATATTGCGCTGATTTTAAAGTTCATTTTCGTAGCTCTACCTGAAAGACTAAGTTTGTTCTACAACATTATATTTGTGGTTGGCGCTTCCTACTCGCATATTGAATAAGTTGATAATGAGTTGCAAAGGAGTTTGTATTTGTGCGAACGCTCGATTGGCCGATACATTATGTATTTTCGCGCTATGTCATATAATTTCATGGAAGGGATTAGAATTGGAAATCTAGGTTGTGTATGTATATGGGCTCGCCCCATTCTCCTGAATAATGTGATGACATGTTATAATTTGTATAGACTTGTGTGATTTTCGCCCGAAGGTCCACATCAGCTATAAATATTATAATAATTTTTTTTTTTCAACAACTTCATACCTACTATAATACTTTAAGTAATAATAATTTAACTGTAATAATCATTAAAAATGGAATTATTTCGCATCTTTAAGGTTTATTCAAATTGCTACGATATTTGGATATGGGTAAATATCGCGGTCCATCGCGGAGAGAGGGTATGAATGGTAATACGGCTTTTGACACGGCAATATCGCAGTGACTACAAAATGACACGGTAAACCTTGTAATGTAAACAGCAATACTTCTTCATTGTTATCCATGACAATCTAAACATGAAACTGTGTTTAAAAATGAAATAGTCTCAGACCACGTCTGCTCTCGATCGTGGTTCAAACATAATGACGCTAAGGCGATATATCAGCGTTGCGATTTTTTTCTTGGATGATAATGTATCACCGAGTACGTTGGATTTATATGATGATGATTTATACGAGGGCGGAGTGATAAGTCTGGTAAAAATGAAACAAGGAGTCAACTTTATTTAAAAATTATGATTTATTTTTCAACGTAGTTTCCTTTTAACTCAATGCACTTCATCCAGCGTTTCTCTAGCTTTTTGATCCCTTCCATAAAATACGACTTAGGCAACCCTTCGAAATAGGCATTGGATTCGTGCATGATCTCTTCGTTGGAGCTAAATCTTTTCCCAGCGAGCCAATTTTTTAAATTCGGAAACAGAAAATAGTCGCAAGGGGCTAAATCTGGCGAATATGGTGGGTGAGATAGCAACTCATATCGCAACTCGTGGATTTTGGCCATGGATATCGCGCAGGTGTGCACTCGTGCGTTTTCTTGGTGGAAGAGGATTTTCTTCTTAGCCAAATGCGGTCGTTTGTCAGGTAAAATTTTGTTAAATTGGTCCAATAAATTGGCATAATATTCGCCATTAATCGTTTTACCCTTCTCTAGGTAGTCAATATGGATTACCCCACGTGCATCCTAAAATACTGTAGCCATCACTTTATTGGCCGATAAAACTGCTTTGGCCTTCTTCGGAGCTGGTTCGCCCGTAGCAATCCACTGTTTCGATTGTTGCTTGGTTTCTAGTGTATGGTGGTGGATCCCTGTTTCGTCTACCGTTATAAAACGACGTAAAAATTCAGTTTTATCCCGTTGAAACAACCCCAAACCTGCCTCCGAAGTGGTAACTCGCATGCGTTTTTGATCAACAGTCAGTAAACGCGGCACCCATCGCGCGGAGAGCTTCTTCATATCTAAATGTTGGTGTAAGATATTGCGCACACGTTCGTCTGAGATGCCTACTATTTCGACTATCTCGCTCACTTTTACTCTTCGGTCGTTCAACACTATGTCATGGATTTTAGCGATCATCTCTGGAGTAGTGACCTCAACTGGGCGTCCTGGGAGTTCAGCATCACTTGTGCTTGTACGACCACACCGAAAATCCGTAAACCATTTATGAATCATTTTAATCGACGCAGCAGAATCCCCATAATATTTATCAAGTCTTTGTTTCGTTTCCGTAATAGTTTTTTTGCGCAAAAAATAATGTTTAATCAACACACGAAATTCACTTTTCTCCATCTTTGCGAAAATGCGTTTAATTGTTTTTATTTAATGGCTGTCAAAAAAAAACTAACGGGCGGTATTGGCTGAAAATTTTAATTTAGTCCTTCAAAAGAGTTGTGAACAAGGAAGTTTCATGCAATTTGCGATAATTTTATTCCAAAATAGATTTTTACCAGACTTATCACTCCGCCCTCGTATGATGCGAGAATATAATCATCATGATATTCGACGTCGCAGTACCTTGATGATTTATCTGATTTTGCAATATCGTCGCAACTTGCCATTGTCTCGAAATATATGTAATATATATATATGTAATATCTTGATATTACACACTCGTATGGGTATTGGGTACCCATACCCAAATATCGCAGCAATGTGAATAAGCCTTTACTTATCGGGAGGTTTTATATATAACATCTCACTAACAAGTTTGTTTGTATTATCGCTTCAAACTTTTATAATGGGTAAATGACTGAGTAGTGAGTCCTTGACTTCATTACAATGTGTAAAAAAATTAAGCTATATAGTTATGTAAAATATAATAATTCATTTTTCATCAGCGAATGCTATAGTTTCATTATTTGAATGCTAATTAAGTTACAATTAAGTGTACAAAACATGCCATTTTAATTGAATATAAATTAGAAAGAATATTTTTATATGTTTCATTTTTACAATGAAATTTTATTATTATTACCTAATAATGTTCCTAATGTGGTAATTAGCGTATACTTAATCATCGCAGTAGTGCCATGTACTTTGATATTAAAATTCGGTTACATCGAATTAAGACTGAAAAAGTCCAGGAAGTCCCAATCTCTCCACTACCTACATAAATTCCTATTTTTTTTTATTATTCTATTAAATTGCCAAAATGTCTTATCATCTTTCATTAAACATTCTTTTCTCATTTATTATGTCATGTTATG
Source organism: Sesia apiformis (assembly GCA_914767545.1). NCBI lineage: Eukaryota > Metazoa > Arthropoda > Insecta > Lepidoptera > Sesiidae > Sesia > Sesia apiformis. The sequence continues at coordinate 5,889,750 of OU611964.1, forward strand.
TAATAACAGGATATTGTAATCCTGAAATTATAGTGTTTGTCTTATTCAAATATTAAAGACAAATAATATTATGAAGAATTTTTCAAATTCATTTGATGACTGGGTAGAAGTGAGCTTGACAATATTTGGAGCTATCGCTATCTCTGCCGGCCGCGCCTGCTTCTAAAGGTATTAATGAGAAGACACCTAATATAGTTATTTACGTATTTAGTGGTGGTATTTTTTAATATGTAACTTAAAGCTCTGTAAGCTGTAACTTTGAAGCCCATTTCTAAATCTTCGAAGTTAGGCATCGTCGCTGGGAGCGTGCCAACGCTTGTTATTCTCGACAAATGGGTGTTGCGGATGTCGCAGGGCGACAGTATCCACTTACCACCACGTGGGCTCTCTGCTCTTGTCTGCCTTTCATTCTATAAAAAAATTATTTCACAAATTGTTTTCTAGTATCATTTTCATTGGATTTATTTAACTATTTGATTATTTAATTTTGTTAAAATCGCCAACTACCCTATTGTAATTCTCTTTTTATAAGTTATTTGTTAATTTTTACTGCTCAATATGAGAGTTAATATAGGTTCATAAAATAATATTGTAAGTAAAATATGTAACAGGGTGCAACCGAACCTTTCTCGAAGCCTGAAACTATGGATTTTACTTATGATTATGAGTTAACTGACATATTATTATACATTTTTTTTATAAAAATAAGAATTTTTCGGCTTTATATTTAATAATAATAATAATCAAGAAACAAATAATTTCAGTAAATCTTAAAAAAATCATTTAAACTTTGGCCGCGAAGGGTGTAGTTTCCCGGCAGCGTCTCCGAGGGCGATTTCTGAGCGACATCGGACCGCACAACGCATAGTACACATACGTGTTGTATTTAGTTGTACATTTTGTTTTTCGTTTTGTAAATAATATGGGACCTGTCTAAGATAAATAGATAAAAAAAAAAATAACGACTCGTATATATCATGTCAATGTACTATCATGATTTTAAGCCTCGCGAAAGGTTCAATAACATCCTATATAAATACATTTTTAAGTGACTACCTTGTTAATGTTATATCGTAAAGGATTTAGTTACATCACTGTTCGTTCAACAATAAATTCTTTATTAATGTGATCCTGTAAATATTAGTGGAAGTTAAGAAATATTTTTTATAAATAAAATATGAACTTGTATATATCGAATCCTATAATCTGCGTGCATCTTGTAAGGTATATATTGTTGTCTGTCTGAATATAATTCACTTCCGTGTTCGTGGCCCTTTATTTCTTTTTTAAAACCTTATTCTTACAATTATTCTAATATTTATTCCACAATTGCAATCGCATGTGAAGACCCTTTACTCAGATGTAACACTTAAGCACAATCATATAGAATGCGATTTCCCTTACGGTCAAGGGACCGCTGCAAGAAGGGAAAAGTTTGGTCATTTGAAATAAAAAGCACGACATGAAAATACGATTCATAGCAGTGATCTGTTTTTGCTACCGCTCTATGGATTTGACCGAGCCTATGTGGTCGCGTGTAACCAGCGACAACATATGCCCGATGTTAAAACACATTTTATAGAAATTACCCACTGATCTATTTAGTGTGTAAGTCTGAGGTCTAGATAAATAGACGATTCTTAGACCGTGCTTTGCTAAGATTTAGACCGTGTTCGCTAAAACATATAATATGACATAACCATATAACATTTGAGATAAATATAACTAATTCTAAGACCTCGCCATAAACTTAAATATTAGATCTGTGGACATTACCTACTCCTTGTATCCTTGCAAGCACCGGCAATTCTATAACTTATTTTATCTACTCTCATATCGTAAAATTCTAATTACAAACTTCAAAACGAATTTATATTGACATACTTTATAAACACAATACCGAAATTTAAAAACAGAATCATATTATAACACTTTTTCTCAAACAAAATAATGTTATAAAATATTTTTTTTTTTCATTACGATACAGTAAAACTGTTTACTACAAGTAAAACTACAAGTAAAAACTTGTCTGTGGCAGCGCTCACTTTAGCGCATGCGCGGTGATATGCTGGGTTTTTGGCGCCATTCATACATTTTGTTGTACTGAATTTCGTGGAAATATTGTTATTTTTGCTTAAAAATGTCCGATATTTTAAATGCGGCGACGGAAATGACTAGTAATCTATTACCAGCAAAGTCGAGAAAATTATATGATAAATGCTATGAAGACTTTATGGAATGGAAAATGCAAAAAAGGCTACTTCGTTTTCGGAAAACGTGCTAATGGCCTATTTTCAGGAATTGTCTGACAAGTTCAAGTGTTCCTCATTATGGTCTAAATACTCAATGTTAAAGAGTAGGTACATTAAGCATATATAACGAAGTCGATATATCCAAATATAATAAATTATTTCTTGCTCTTTTAACTTTGATCTTTTATTTAGTAGGTTCAACACCAATGTATGAGAGTAGATAAAGTGGTGTATGAAACTGCACATAACTAGGTATTAAAACACTCTTGTGGTACCTACTATTAAAAACCTCGCCTACGGCTCGGTTTTTCAACATACACTCGTGTTTTAATACCCCTCATTATGCAACAGTTTCATAAACTACTATTTAACACCTAAAAATCTTTTTTAATATTGAAAAATTGTGTTTTGATGACATTGCCGCTTTGAGATGCTTTTAAGAGGGGTGTTCAAAAAGTAATGAGAATGATCATTTTACAGTAAAGTTACCTCTAATATAATTTTATTTTTCCACGTTCCATACACTTATAGCTCTTTCTAAACACAAAATTGCCTTCTTAAAAATTTCTCATCTAGACACTCAAAAATTCATGTACAGCGGTTATCATTGCTTGATCATCCTCAAATTTTTGGCCTCAAATGTTCTTTCAGTTTCGGAAAGAGGTAGAAATCACGGGGGGCTCGGTATGATGAATATGGAGGATGCTCAAGAATATCAAAGCCAGCTTTTTGAATTGCTGCCATCACAACTGCAGACTTGTGAGACGGTGCATTGTCCTGATGGAAGAGGACAATTTTTGAGAGTTTTCCTCGGCATTCTTTTCGAATTTCGTTACGGAATTTTTTAATTTGATCTGCATTCAAATGCCCTCTAATGGTAATCCATCGAGGTATTCAATCATGACTACTCCTTGACTATCCCAGTAAAGAGAGCCTATGACCTGGCCGGCGGATGGATTTGTCTTGAATTTCTTTGGGGTTGGAGGTGATGGTCGTTTCCAAGTCATTAACTATTGTTTTGTTTCCGGGTCTTAGTGTTAAAACCATGTTTCATCTTATGAATCGGGCCAAAAAATGATAAGGATCTTGTTGAAACAATTCCAACGAGCGTTTCGAAATCTCATGTCCCGTTTGCTTTTGCGCATCCGTGAGTTTTCTTGGTAGGTACCCAACGCGCCCATCACCATCACCCATCACTTGGAGATGAGAAAGGTATCCACCTTTCTCATCTCCAAGTGATCGTGTAAAATATTATGTACGCTACCTACCGAATCCTCAGCTCTTCAGAAATAAAACGGACTGTTACACGACGTTCTGTTACAATAATTTTTCAACTTTTTTAACCATTTTTTCAGACACGTCGAAGGGCGACCTGAGCGAGGGTCATCTTTGATTGATGTTTTTCCATGCTTAAACACGCTTAGACACACCAACGTGCAACTGTAGCATACGGTGGCGCATACTCTCCTAATGTTTCATGTAAAAATGATAATATTAAAAAAATGCGATGATTTAATAATCTTAATAGAATTAAAAAAAATAGTAATTATGGATCTTAATCGTAAATTATCCTACTGGTTCTGTCACAGCTTAATATTACACTTAATCAAATCACACCAAAGTAATCGAATTAGTAAATTCATACACTTGTAACATTTTACTCAGACTACGTTACAAATATCCGGTATAGGTATTCAATATCTTGAACTATATCAGTAGGTATCTTTAAAAAACAAAAACTGAATTCGCCGTAACATTGTAACAGCGCGTCACGGATTGGAAAAATAATATTTTTTTTAGTTATTAAAGAATATTTAGGGCTCCAAACAATTATGTTTGGTGTAAAATTGCCTAACTCTATAATTTTTGCGTGAAGTTTGTTTTTAGAGCGCGTATTAACCATGAAAATATTTTTGACGTAATTTGTACGCCATCTGAAAGTTATCTCAACAGTTGGTTCATGAACGGTCAAATGGGTAATCTTTCGACGGCGTAACTATAACTAATAGTACAAATACAAAAGACTTACACCCTAAGAACGCTCTATAAAACCCACAAAATAAAATTATACTAAATTAATAAAAGGCCGCTACACCGAACCGCTGAAGGTCACGTACACCCTTGGGTGCGTGGCTCCCAAGGGTTGTCACTCAAAATTATAATACACTCGGACACCTGAATCGAGCCACCCTGCGTTTTCAGTTTTGATGGCCTAAAAAAAATGTTCGATGGATCAAAAAGTTTTTATGGAGTGTTGACATACTAACCATCATTTCAGTATGCCATTGTTCCAAATTTGAAGTCACAGTACTGAAAAAAATGAGTGTAAGTGTAACAAGTTATGTGTCCGCCTTTCTCATGGGGAAGACTTGTATTGATTATTTGAAGAAACCAATGGTTTACCTAAAAAAAAACGTTTATTCAGTATCGCTTCCAAGGGCGTTTACGACGGCTGTCATGCTGCTTAGCATGGTATCAATCAACGTCACTATGACGTGTTGTGGAATGTTCTCCCATTCTTTCTCGATGGCAGTTTTCAGCTCCTGCAAGGTCTACGGAGCTGGGTGATGAACTCGAACACGCCTCTTTAGCTTATCCCATAAATGCTCTATGGGATTAATATCTGGGCTTGCTGGCCATTCCATGACTGTGATACCGACGTTATGAAGGTATTCCCTGACAATTCAGTAATTGTCAATGCGCACACTGCAGGCAGTGTGCGCTCTTGCATTATATTATCATGCATGAAAATGAAATGTTGACTAACAAACCCATCATATGGCATCACATGAATCTATAGGCATTGACCAATATATTGTAACAGTCGCCATTTAGTGATGACAGCCGTGGTCCTGTCACAACTTTAAGTCCAATGTTGGCTTCCGCGGAAATTCCTGCCCAGACTCTATGACCTCCCACCATAACTCACTTTCTGTTCAGTAAGCACTGCACAAAACGCTCTTTCTGTCTTCGGTACACCTTCCTCCTTCCATCATTACCATACAGCATAATCTTGGATTCTTCAGTGACGAGTACCTGGCTCCATTAACGTTGAGTTCAATGCAAATGTTCACGCCCAAACTGAATGCGCGCCATTCGGTGTGCTCGTGTCAGTTTGGACCCATTGGCTGGCTTTATATCACATGTGGTTTTATATCACGTTCTTCGAGTCTCCTTCGAACAGTCCGAGCGTTAACAGCCACTCCATGAAAGTCTCGAAGCTGTTCTTGGATCTGTACTGAGGTCAGGTGATGATTTCATAAGCTGGTCGTAAATAAACCTATCTTGTCTGTCCGTCGTCACTCGGAATCATTGTCCGGTGGACGGCGAACGAACTGCCAGTCTCTAGATATTGGTGGTACACTCTTTGTACAGCAGAACGGCTTAAATGAATTTGTGCACTCACATTTCGCTGACTTAACCCAGACTGAAGAAATGCCACAGCTTGTGCGGCTACTTCAGGCGCAGTATCCATAATTGTAAACTCAAAATCGGTTCAAATCTCAGGAAAAACAATTTAACGAAATTTTAATTGATAAAAAACACAAAACAAGTGGATTTTCTGCATGGCTGCCACTTTCTGTCTATAAAAAACAAGCTAACTTTTTATGTTATTGACGTTAGACTTTTTACCAAGTACGCCGCGGTATATAGCAGAAATATTAGATCTGTGCTTTAAAACGGTAGCCGTAGTAAAAACGTTGCCATGACTACTGAACTTTTGTTGATAGTATTGAATTATACTTGGGTGTGATTTTGTAATCTAAAGCAGAATAATTATATGATGTTAGTTGTATTTATTATTTTGTATGACAATTTTTTGTGAAGTTATCATTATCACAAATGTACTTAAATAATTCGTAAAATGGAAGAAAGTGAATTGAGAAAACTTTTGCAAACAAAAAATGGATGTAGAGTCCCAAAAATGCTCCCCTTACCGGACGTTCACATGATGGACAAATTGCCTTTTGTACCGCAGCCGCCTTACAACAGGATCAAGGTAATCAGATATGACTGCTATGAAATTTAGTACTTGCAACTCACGAACGTGTCTCCTCTGGGTGGAGTGGTGAGAGTCCGTACAATAGATCTTTAAATACATTGACGCGAAAGTTACTTTTCGCATATAAGGACATTTATTCACAAGCAAGGTTCACGCCGCTTGTGAGTTGATTTAATTGTCATAATTTAATCATTTTTTGTAGGATAAACAAGCAAGATTTCGAAAAGTTCTTGAAGAAAGAGCTACTGAAAGGAAGGTGAAGATTGCTCACCCGCCTATTGAACGCCGTGAGCGAGACCGTCTCGAGATAGCCCAGGAACGACATATCGCTGTGCTACGAGAATGTGCCGACAAGCTAAAGCCGCCCCCAATGCTCAAGTCATGGGAAAAGAAGATTGTCAGTTTAATCCCTGCTAGGCTCCATAACGCTTTTCCAAGTGTCACGGCAGAGTTGTTACAGGAAAGTAAGAATATGTGGGACCAAGACCTTCACGATCTGGCAGTCAAAATGGTAATGCGCGACGTACCCGGTGTTTCCAGAATAAGGTATCACGAACCCTACTTTAAATTTGACGGTATTACCCCACACTATGAAAAAATGGTTAAGTATCGTAAAAAGCTCCAAGACGGCTCCTTGCTTTTGCATCCTTTTAATAGATTAGTACTTGAATCTGCTGAAAAAACATTCCCACGACAAATAATTAATTTAGCAAAGTACAGAGCCTATGGTCCTATGGATTTAGAAGATTTTGAGACAAAAGTACTGGAACAAATCAAACGCGCTGACTACCTCGTGTCTAGCACGTGGTATTCAATTCTCGTCCAATGGTTGAAGAATCCGAGGTGTCTTAAAGGAATGCGTTCAAAGAGAATTCCTATTTTCGTAAAGTGTGCTACCAAAATTATATCGATGCAAATACAAGAATTGATGCGTAGGTCAATAGACGCCATAATAGAAGCACTTAAAGATCCTGATTCCATTCCTATCCTAAATTTAGCTCTAGATTTTGATACCGAGTTTTATTATGATCCATCTATTGAAACTGTCTTTAACACTTTTCACAATATTGCTGATGCCATATCTCGTATTGCTCAAAGACTTATGCCAATCGAACAATACTTAAGACTTGCCTACGACTTTGACGCATTGCCTGTTAAATATAACGAGTGGTTGCATAAGGATGGTCACAATCGGTTACAAGAACAACTTGATGTAGTTTTTGCACCACTCTTTCAGTATTTAGATCGATTACGAAATACATACAACATGCTTTATGGAGCTTCAGCAAGAGCAGCCTTTGTAACATTTATTAATGAAACGCAAGTATTTGAAGTAGGACGCGATAAGATTAAATATTTTCAAATTGTAGATTCCGATGTAACAGCTATTCTTGAAAATGAATATTTTAATTGTGCAGTCGTTTGTCAACTTAGAATGGTAGATGGTTTGAAATATAAATGTTTGGAGTTTGTTAACGAAATAATAGCGGATATAGTAAGAACTCATATGGATGAAAATGATAGCATTTGTTCAGAATTTGAGTTAATTGCAGCCAGAGCTTTGAAAGAACCAGAGAATGCCGCCGAATTAGTAGAACAAGGAGTTTATATTTTACATGCTAAAACAGTTTTGGTAGAGGCTTTAAAAGAGAGAATTTCTCGGCAAATCGAAATAATTTCTAATCTTCTAGAAATGACATCATTAACATCGGAACATGTCGCGTCCAACACTCGAACAGTTAATTGGCTTAAAGATATTAAACCCATATTTGAGAAAAATGCTGCTTCTTACGAAACGTTTAAAGCCGAAATGGAAGAAAATCTACTAACTAAGATTGCATATCTGAATAAGGAATGCCAAGAAATGACCCCATATTTAGAATGGCTAGATAACATGGACGACATCAATCATACGTCAGAATATCTTGAATACTTGCGTAAACTCGTACATCGCTCGGCCGCCTGCGATAAATTAGTAAAATGGATAAATAATGAAGAAGCTACATTCAAGTTTCCTATATCGAGTTATGCAGATTTAGAAGAGTTAAAAGACTTTATTCTACCTTTTCACTGTTTAATACATTTAGTTCATCGATGGAAACGCAGCTACTATACATGGATGGACGGTGTTTTTGAATACTTAGATCACGAACAAATTGAACAAGATCATGACTTTTACTATAAAGAATTATTAAAACTATCAAAAGTTTACAGAAATAAGATAAAGCAACAAATCACTGAAGGCGTCGAAAAGAGGTTTCAAGGGCTCGTTGACGACCCCGACGTAAATAACCTTCCTGCTCCTATGAAGTTGTGTGCACAAGCTGTAGCCGAACTCAAACAATGGAGACCTAATGTCCAGATGGCTCACATAATGTGCAATCCAGCGTTGGTGCAACGACATTGGGATGAGATGTCTACTATAGCTGGATTTGACTTAACACCTACAGCTGGTACAACATTGCGCAAAATAATAAATTTTAATTTACACGACCAAATTGACCAATATGAAATAATAAGTGTAGCTGCAACTAAAGAATTAGCATTAATAACTAATTTGAACAAAATGATGGCTGAATGGACCGATATATGTTTTAAGACTAGTCCTTATAAAGATTCTGGAATTTATATTCTTTCTGGTCTTGATGATATTCAAAGTGTTTTGGATGATCACATAATTAAAACAGTAGGTATGCGTGGTTCTGCATTTGTCAAACCCTTCGAAACCCAAGTAAGGACATGGTACGAAAAAATAATGAGAGTAAACTCTACAATTGACGAATGGGGCAAAGTACAAAGTCAGTGGTTGTATTTGTTACCTATATTTTCTTCTAAAGATATAGTCGCTCAAATGCCGGAGGAAGGTGTAATGTTTGTTGAAGTTAATAATATTTACCGTCGTTACATGGGTTCGGTAGATAAAGACCCTCATGCTCTTGAAATTGCAGGGGGTTTGGGTGTTTTGGAATCATTTAAAATTGCCTCTGGGTTATTAGAGAAGATTAATGATGGTGTTAACAATTATCTAGAAAAGAAGCGATTATATTTTCCAAGGTTTTTCTTTTTATCAAATGACGAAATGTTGGAAATATTATCTGAAACCAAAAATCCACTTAAAGTACAACCACATTTAAAGAAATGTTTCGAGGGTATCAACAGGCTAGTGTTTGACGAGGAATTTAATATATCTGCTATGATATCCATGGAAGGAGAGCAAATCGAGTTCCTTGAAAATATAAGTGTAACCGCTGCAAGAGGATCTGTTGAAAAGTGGCTAGTTCAAGTGGAAGACCAAATGTTAAAGGCAGTAAAATCAGAAACTGAACTATCGTATTATGATTATCCAAATTTGGGACGAGTAGAGTGGATATTATCCTGGGAGGGTATGGTGGTATTAGCCATATCTCAGATTTATTGGGCTATAGATGTTCATGAATGCCTACATACTCATAAATTAACTGAACTTCAAGCATTTCATGTTCATTTAACTAAACAATTAAATGAGACTGTAGCTGTAATTCGACGAACTGATCTAACTAAATTAAGCAGTATCACAGTAAAAGCCTTAATTGTAATTGATGTGCATGCTAAAGATTTAATACAAGAGCTTATTGGAAAAAATGTAACCGAGGTCACAGACTTTCAATGGCTAGCTCAATTGCGGTACTATTGGGAGGAAGAGAGAGTATTTGTGAAAATTATTAACGCTACTGTAGATTATGCTTATGAGTATTTGGGGAACTCGGATCGATTGGTGATAACACCCTTAACGGATCGATGTTACCGAACGTTAATAGGTGCTTATTATCTTCACTTAAATGGTGCGCCCGAAGGACCAGCAGGTACCGGTAAAACCGAAACCACAAAAGATTTGGCAAAAGCTTTAGCAGTACAGTGTGTAGTGTTTAATTGTTCTGATGGTTTAGATTATAAAGCTATGGGTAAATTCTTTAAGGGTTTGGCTTCTTGTGGTGCCTGGGTGTGTTTTGATGAGTTTAATCGAATAGAAGTAGAAGTGTTATCTGTCATTGCTCAACAAATATTATGCATAGTTCAAGCAGTAAGGCAACATTTAGAAACGTTTGATTTTGAAGGTACTATTTTAACATTGAATCCAGCTTGCTACGTGTGCATAACTATGAACCCCGGTTACGCAGGACGCTCAGAATTACCTGACAATCTTAAAGTATTATTCCGAACAGTGGCAATGATGGTTCCAGATTATGCCATGATAGGTGAAATTTCACTGTATTCATTCGGCTTCATTGATGCCCGAAGTTTATCTATTAAAATTGTAACAACATACCGCCTATGTTCAGAGCAGTTATCTTCTCAGAACCATTACGATTATGGTATGCGAGCTGTAAAAACGGTTTTATCTGCTGCTGGTAATTTAAAGAGAAGTTTCCCTAACGAAAGTGAAAGTATACTACTGCTTCGTTCTATCACAGACGTAAATTTGCCTAAATTCTTGTCATTTGATGTACCTTTGTTCGAAGGTATCATATCAGATTTGTTTCCTGGTATTACATTACCAAAACCAGATTACGTGAACTTTTTAATAGCTTGTAATGACGCTTGTGAAAGAAATAATCTGCAGCCTATGGATTGTTTCTTATTAAAAGTAATTCAAACGTATGAAATGATGATTGTAAGGCATGGGTTTATGTTGGTAGGCGATCCTTTCGCGGGTAAATCGATGACATTAAAAATATTATGTGAAGCATTAACACTCATGCATGAAAGGAAACAAAAAGATGGGTGCGAATGTACATATAAAGTATTAAATCCAAAAGCTGTCACAATGGGACAACTATATGGCGCATTTGATCCGATATCATACGAATGGACTGATGGTATCGTAGCAACTATGTTCCGTGATTTTGCATCTGAAGACACTCCTGTAAGAAAGTGGATAGTATTTGATGGACCTGTGGATGCCGTTTGGATTGAAAATATGAATACTGTCTTAGATGATAACAAAAAACTTTGTCTGACTTCTGGCGAGGTGATGGCTATGTCAAACGTGATGTCAATGATTTTTGAGGTGATGGACCTTTCTCAAGCCTCGCCTGCTACAGTATCGAGATGTGGTATGATATATATGGAATCATCTTCGCTTGGATTTATGCCATTTTATAAATCTTGGTTAAACACTCTTAATCCAATTTGGACTGACGAAAACTTAGAATATATATATGATATGTGCGAGTGGTTATTTGATCCACTTGTATACTATGTTAGAAAACATTGTGGACAGCTTGTTACAGCTGGAGAAGTCAATTTAGTAATTAGCACGCTTCGCCTCATAGAAATGTTAATGGACAGCGCAATTGAAGGTGAAGAAGACACAAGGTACAGTAGGACGTGGTTTTTGGCATCAATTATGACTGCTTTAGTATGGGGTGTTGGAGGAATATTAAATACTGATTCACGAGAGAAATTTGATGATCTTGTGAAAGAATACTTTAGAGGTGAGAAAGGAATTCCTACAAGTATAGAAAGAATAGACGTTTCAATTCCAAGTGAAGGTATGCTTATTGACCATTACTATATGTATAAGTCAAAGGGCTGTTGGAAAGCATGGCCAGATGCCGTAAAAGCAGTTCAGACAAAGGAACAAATTAATCTTTTGCAAACAGTTATACCAACTTTAGAAACTGAAAAATATATGTACCTGTTAAATATACATACAAAATTTGTTAAGCCATTATTACTGATAGGACCTACAGGAACTGGAAAAAGTTTCTATGTTCAAAATTTTTTAATGAACAATTGTGACATGGACAAATATACACCTGGTTTTATAACGTTTACAACGACTACTTCTGCTAACCAAACTCAAGATTTAGTTATTTCTAAATTAGTTAAAAGGAGGAAAAATAATTACGGCCCTACTAAAGGCAAACAAGCGATAATATTTATTGATGACATGAATATGCCGGTTAAAGAAGTGTACGGCGCGCAACCTGCTATAGAATTGTTGCGGCTGTACTTTGATCAAAAACATTGGTATGACCTTAAAACCACAGATAAACTGTACATTTATGACACATTATTTTATGGAGCTATTGGACCTGTTGGGGGCAGCAGACAATTAATATACCCAAGGATGTTAAGGCATTTTAACATTTATGCAATTAATGAATTCTCAAAAGAGAGTATGACAAAAATATTTACTTCTTTACTGCAGCTCGGTTGGAGAAGAAACGGCTTTGGACAAGACGCACAGCCCTACATAGTCAATATTATTGCGGCTACAATGGATATTTATGACCAAGCATCAGAGTATCTTAGACCGACACCAGCTAAGTCACATTATATTTTCAATTTAAGAGATTTCTCTAGAGTCATTCAAGGCTGTGCTTTACTGAGAAAAGAATCTGCTGAAAATAAAAAAACCTTCATAAGAGTTTGGGTACATGAAATAATGCGTGTGTTTTATGACAGACTTGTAGATGAAATAGATCGAACCTGGTTCTATGGTATTTTGAAGAAGTCGACACGAGATTATATGAAAGATACTTTCGAAGCTGCTTTGGATACATATCAAAACGAAAATGGTGATGTTTCACAGATGAATATAAAGCAAATGATGTTTGGCTGTTATTTGGATACGGACAGTGTTGAGGGAGAGAGACGCTACGAAGAGTTGCCCAATAAAGAAGCTTTTCTTAATGTCGCAATTGCCATGTTAACTGAATATAATTCAATGCATAAGGCCAAAATGACTATTGTGTTGTTCGACTATGCCTTAGAGCATTTGTCGAAAATATGTCGCCTTTTGTCTATGCCATCAGGGAATGCATTACTAGTTGGAGTGGGTGGTTCTGGTCGTCAGTCGCTGACGCGTCTAGCTAGTACAATATTAGGACAACAAGTTTTTCAACCAGAAATTACTAAATCTTACAGTGTAAAAGACTGGCATGATGATATAAAGTTAGTACTTCGTGAGTCCGGCGGACTTAATAAAGATACGACTTTCTTGTTTACCGAAAGTCAAATAAAAGAAGAATTGTTCATTCAAAATTTAGATAGTTTGTTAAATTCTGGGGAAGTTCCTAATATGTATGGTTTAGATGAAACACAAGAAATTCTTGAATTAGTGCGTTTGGGAGCGCAAGGAGGCAACAGAAACCTTGACATAAGTCCTCTTCAAATATTAGCTTTTTTTGTTGGTCGATGCAAGGCTAAATTACACATAGTATTATGCTTTAGCCCCATTGGTAGTGCATTTAGAACAAGACTTAGACTTTATCCATCTCTTGTTAACTGTTGCACTATCGACTGGTATGACAGCTGGCCTGAAGATGCTTTAGAGATGGTAGCACATCACTATATGATTAAAGTAAACGTACCTGACAAAGTCAAGCTATCAGCTGTAATAGCTTGCAAACAATTCCACGTGGATGCACGAATTATATCAGTTGATTTTTATGCTCAGTTTGGAAGGAAAACCTACATAACATCTGCATCGTATTTAGATTTAATTAAGTCCTTCACCAATTTGACTAACAGAAAACAAAGAGAACTAAGAGCAGCTAAACTTAGGTATACTAATGGTTTGGACAAATTGAGTCAAGCTGCCGACGCTGTATCCATTATGCAACGGGATTTAAATGCTTTGAAACCTCAACTGATTGTTATGGCTGCTAAATCTGCTAAAATGATGGAAGAGATAGAAAGAGAAACTGCGATAGCCGACAAAGCAGCCGCTATGGTAAGAGAGGATCAAAAGGTTGCAAATATAAAAGCAGCAGCAGCAGAAGAATTGAAAAAGGACTGTGAAGCCGATCTAGCGCTTGCTTTACCTATTTTAGAAGATGCTATTGCAGCTCTAAATACATTGAAACCAGCTGACATTACTGTTGTGAAATCTATGAAAAATCCACCAGCAACGGTAAAGTTAGTAATGGCTGCAGTGTGTGTCATGAAAGGTATTCCTCCTGATAAAATACCCGACCCAGATAATCCTGGTAAGAAAATTTTTGATTATTGGGGACCGAGTAAAAGAGTTTTGGGTGATATGGGTTTCTTAGAGTCTCTTCGGAATTATGATAAAGACAATATACCAGTCGTTACTATGCAAAAAATAAGAAAAGAGTATCTTTCAAACAAAGATTTCAAACCACATATTATTGCTAAAGCATCGACAGCTGCCGAAGGACTTTGCAAGTGGATCATCGCCATGGATATGTACGATGCTGTAGCTAAAGTAGTAGGTCCGAAAAAAGCTAAATTAGAAGCTGCTGAAAAAGAGTTTTCTGAGACTATGGCGATTTTAGAAGAGAAAAAAGCCACTGTTGCTCGATTGGAAGCGAAATTAGCTGAATTAAATGAAGCATTAATGGAAGCCAATATTAAAAAGAAAGCTTTAGAAGATGAAGTGCAATTGTGCATTGACAAATTGTACAGAGCTGAAAAGTTAATTGGTGGCTTAGGAGGAGAAAAAGTGAGATGGACTGCTGCAGCTGAAAATTTACAAACGCTTTTTGATAATTTGGCAGGTGACATTTTGGTGTCATGTGGTATAATTGCGTATCTGGCACCATATACTTTACCGGTAAGGAGTGAAATGATTGATAAATGGCGTGAACTCGTTATAAAACTTGATATGCCTCATTCTGAAACATATGTGTTTAAAGACATTTTAGGTACAGACATTAAGATTCAGAACTGGTATATTGCTGGATTACCTCGAGATTCTTTTTCTACTGACAATGGTATTATACAAGACAATTCGATGAGATGGTCACTGCTGATTGATCCACAAGGACAAGCTAACAAGTGGATAAAAACAATGGAAAAATCCAATGATCTGCAAGTAATGAAATTTACTGACGGAAACTATATGAGAGTAATAGAAACATGTTTAGAATACGGCAAACCTGCATTGATCGATTGCATATTAGAAGATGTGGAGGCACCTTTGGATCCAGTTTTACTCAAACATACATACATGCAAGGAGGTAAAGAATTCATCGCATTAGGCGAAAATGTCATAGAATACCATCCTAATTTTAGGCTTTATATGACTACAAAATTACGAAACCCCCATTATCTCCCTGAGGTTTTTAATAAAGTAACGTTAATAAATTTTGCTTTGACAAAGGATGGTTTGGAAGATCAATTATTAGGAATTGTTGTTGCTAAAGAAAGGCCTGACCTACAAGAAAAACGGGAACAATTAATTGTTCAAGGTGCCGCAAATAAAGCAGCGCTTAAACAAGTAGAGGACGATATTTTACGAACTTTACAAGAATCAAAAGGCGACATTCTTGAAGATGAAACTGCTATTGAAGTATTAGATTCATCTAAGTTGTTAGCTATCGATATTATGAAAAAACAAGAAGCTAGCGTGGAAACTGAAATTATTATCGAACAGTTTAGACTTGGATACAGACCTATAGCTTCACATTCGGCTGTGCTGTATTACTGTGTCACCGAATTACCGAATGTAGATCCCATGTATCAGTATTCATTAACATGGTTTATTAATTTATATATCATATCTATTGAGAATGCCAATAAATCAAAAGATTTGGAAAAGAGATTGAAGTTCTTAAAAGATACTTTTACTTATAATCTATATAGCAATGTATGTAGATCTCTCTTTGATAAAGATAAGCTAATGTTTTCTTTCATTATGTGTTCTAAAATGCAGCTATCGACTGGTGAAATGAAACAAGATGAATATTTATTTCTCATAACTGGCGGCATAGCCGTTGAGAATCTTTATAAAAAGCCTTTTGAATGGTTACCTGACAAAGCTTGGGATGAGATTTGTAGATTAGGTGACTTGCCTAGCTACACTGGTTTTAAAGACGATTTTGTAAAAAATGTAGATAAATGGAAAGAAGTTTATGATGATTTCGAACCACAGAAAAAAATGTTACCTGCTGGTTGGGACGAAAAGTTGTCACATTTTCAAAAGTTATTGGTTGTAAGAGTGTTGAGACCAGACAAATTAACAATTGCTATAATGGAATTTGTAGAGAAGCAAATGGGCCAAAAATATGTAACACCTCCACCATTTGACATCGCCAAGTCGTTTGGGGATTCGAATTGCCTTGCGCCTTTGATATTCATTTTATCGCCAGGATCAGATCCCATGGGAGCGCTTGTAAAATATTGTGAAAGGATGGGTTACCAAAATAGATTAAGTTCCATATCATTAGGTCAAGGTCAAGGGCCTATTGCTAAAGCGATGATAGAACGAGCACAGTTAGAAGGTGGGTGGGTGTGTTTACAAAATTGTCATTTAGCAGTTTCTTGGCTCCCAACACTGGAAAAAATAGTTGAGGGTTTCGATTTAACAAACACCGATCTGAGTTTTAGAATGTGGTTAACTAGCTACCCTTCTGAAAAATTTCCTCAATCTATTTTACAAGTAGCTGTGAAAATGACCAATGAACCACCCACTGGACTGCAGCATAATTTAAACCGGTCCTACATTTCAGAACCATTAAAGGAAACCGAATTTTATGAAGGTTGTCCCGGAAAAGATAAAGCGTTTAGCAAACTTCTATATGGCATAAGTTTTTTTCACGCCGTCGTACATGAAAGAAAAAAGTTTGGTCCACTAGGATGGAATATTCAGTATGGATTCAACGATTCAGACTTTCACATATCTGTGATGCAACTACAAATGTTCCTAAATCAATACGAAGAAATCCAGTACGTTGCTATAAAGTATTTAACTGGAGAATGTAATTATGGTGGTAGAGTTACTGATGACTGGGATCGAAGGTTAATTGTAACAATTTTAGATAATTTTGTAAATGATGGAGTAGTAAATGATCCAAATTACTCATTCTGTGATATTGGACCTCAGTATGGGCTACCGCGCAGATGCGAATATCAAGATTACCTTAAACACATAGAGTCTGTTCCAGTCAATCCACCGCCAGAGGTGTTTGGACTGCATATGAATGCAGGAATAACACGTGATTATACAATTTCGATGGCACTGACGGCTGGATTGGTTCTTGTAGAAGGAACGGGAAGTGGCGGAGAAGGAGGAAATACTGAAGTAATCCTTGTACAAATGGCTGCAGAAATTCTATCCAAATTACCCTCTAAATTTGACGTTGAAACAGCCCAAAAGAAGTATCCTGTCGACTACAATGAATCAATGAACACCGTACTTATGCAAGAAATGGAGAGATTTAACAAACTATTTAATGAAATCAAAACTTCTTTAGTAGACCTACAAAAAGCTGTTAAAGGTCTCATTGTTATGTCACCAGCGTTGGATCTGCAATCGAACGCAATGCTTTTAGGTAGAATACCCGATAACTGGCGTAAATTTTCTTATCCAAGTTTAAAGCCATTGCCAAGCTATGTTGCGGATTTTATAGAACGCATGGCTATGTTAGAAGACTGGTATCTAAATGATAAACCACCTACATTTTGGCTATCGGGTTTCTTTTTCACGCAAGCGTTTCTAACTGGATCTGTTCAAAACTATGCTAGAGCTAAAAAGATCCCGATTGATTTATTAATTTTTGATTTTGAAGTACGCGGAGTTGACTACGAAACAGAACCTCCCGAATGGGGTGTGTACGTGCAAGGTATTTTTATGGACGGCGGTCGTTGGGATCGTAAACAATATACAATAGTAGAACAATTTCCTAAACTATTAAATGACAATATGCCAGCCTTATGGCTATTTCCGAAACTGAAAAATGAATTTCAAGAAGCAGACAGATACAGATGTCCTTTATATAAGACATTAGAAAGGAAAGGCGTTTTAGCAACAACTGGCCACTCTTCCAATTTCGTGTTGGCTTTCTATCTACCTTCAAACAAGCCTTCTGCTCATTGGATCAAACGAAGTGTCGCCTTATTGCTTCAGTTGGATAATTAAATTGAAATGGAACATCATTTTACCCATAGTCAGATTTTTATTCGAGTCAGGGATATGACATGTAGAACTGTCAAACAGAGTGAAATATGTACAGAGATGACACTTTATTAACAGTTCTAGATGTCGAATAAATAATCCGACAATAAAGTCCTGTAGGTGAGTGCTCGGTGTGTAGATTATTGAATACACTTTATCCTTACTCGCGTTATCTGATTTGAAATAAACTTATTTTTTTAGAATTTGTATATAGAGTACGTAAAATGTGTATTATACCTACTATGTGTTGGTTTGTAGACCTATGATAGCCTAATGGAGTCTATTTTCGACTTTCATTCGTGAAGTCGTGAGTTCAAATTCCGGTCCGAAACATTGACATTCTACAGTACCTACGGTATTTTTAAATGATCAGTACATCGACATTGAAGGAAAATATCATGAGGTAACCCACATGCCTGAGACTTAAATGAGTTCTGTTGTAGCGCATCCACCAATAAGAACTGAGCCGCCGCTGTGAATTATGACCCTAAACCCTTGTGTACGACATTAGATATAACCTTATATCGAGTGTGTGAGAGAATAAAATACAATAAATAATTGGTATCAACATTGTAATTAAGGAAGAAGAAAATCGAAACCAAGCATTGTCTTGTCTAGATTGCATTCTCTGCAGTTGTGTCCGTAATACTAGCATTGGTCATGAGTTCACGTCTGGCATTTTCTGTTTCAACCAATTTACGTCTCAACTTTAACATTATGGCATTGTTTCTCTTCTGCAATATAAAGAATGTCACTGACACATAAATGATAATGGCTTGTATTTAAATAAACAGCAAAACACCAAATGAGCAGCAAATAATGATCAACAAAACAATTAAACTGCTTTTGAATTAACGAAATAAATCAGTTCAAAATTAAAACATGTTATCATCCAAAATAGATTCGTGCGTAAGGCCTTGGTATGGCAGCCCACGGTACTCACGCAATGTCGACCTCTACTTGGAACTTCCCTCCATCGTCAAAAATGTGAAAGACTCCGCCCGACGCTACTACGACAGAGTCTCTGACCATTTCAACCCCCTAGTAGTTGACAGCCTAATTAATCTAAGTCTCCGACCTGAATGCACCTCTCCGGTACCGTCGTAGTCATCGTTCTCGGCACGTCCTAGACGACCCGCACGACCTAATTACTGTTGCCAATGCGGTTCGTATCCTACACTCACACACTACACATGTACACCGTCCTCGCTGGCTGAGACGAGGACGCCCCCCGTCGCTACACTGTCAACACATAGAGGTAACATTTTTATCAGGTCGTCTCGACACGTGCCTGAGCAGCTCTCATCGACTCGCGATCCCTCGGTACCCTCCCAAAGCAACGCCCTAAGCAGAGGTCTATTCCTTCCGTCGGTTTACCGGCGTGGGAGACCAAAGGCTCGTTGCTACACATGTTTTGCTCCTGGCTCAGCGCCTTCTGCGCTTGCCCTAAATTATACATGCCCGGTGACTCTTAAAAGGCCAATAGGGCGCGACAAGAATTTAGCCATTTCAAAAAAAAATGTTATCACGTAGTTGACGGTACTCTTCCAGTTAAGACTATATCATTAAAATAGTTGGAATAATAATTTTGATACTAGGCTTCAATGCTAGACTAATTTTATTATTGAATTACAGTATTTTTTTTTTATAGAGTAGAGGGCGGACGAGCAAGCGGTCTCACGTGATGGTAAGTGTTACCGCCGCCCGCCGCCCATGGACACCTGCAACACCAGGGGGTATGCGGGCGCGCCGCCGACCTTGATATATGATATTATATGTACTTCAGTACTTGTACTCTTTTATTGTTACCAGAGCACCTAAACCTAATCCACCTTTTAAGTTGCTGCCCATTCAGTATTTTATGCTGCTCATTTAATTATTTCTCAATAACTATTTATAATACATATAGTCGTACACAAAGGTAGCACGCAAATTCAAGTACAATGTGGCAAATACAATGTGCAATGTGCAAATCAATGTGCAAATGCAACAAATAGGAATTGCTGAACCAGTGCTGGTTTATGGATCCCAAGTGATTTATAAATAATATTGTATTGTGTTTTATAATAATAAAAAAGAAACTAAAGTTAGGCAAAGGAAACATGGCACAAGGGTAATCGAAATTGTTTACATAACAACACTTTTTAAATAGTTGAATTTATAGTGTACCATTAACATCTTGATACTTGTTTTTTTTTTTGTATCTACTGATTGCATAGATTTACAAATACACGGACTGGCAGGATAAATGTTTAAAAATGAAAGTACCTAAATAGAGTACAGAATAGTTTAACAGAAGCTTGTAGAAGTTACAAATTATAGAATAATAAACTGTTTAAAAAAAGAAAATTGCTTCAAATACGCGCTCGCCAAAATATTTAAAGTAACCATGCTACGAGTATAAGCTTTACGAATCAGTTATAGATTAATTAACTATCTTTCTGCATGCATTTGTATTTCTGTTTCATGCTAATTTTAGAACAAAATATAAAGTATCGAGTTGTTTTTTATTATTATTTAAATGAGAGTAAATAGGTTATTTTCTTAATATAAATAATAATACAATGTTATCTAGAATTTGTTAAGTATGTACTTAACAAATTACGAAAACACTTTCGACTTTCAAAATTTTACGAAACGCATCAGAATGGCTTCGTTGGAGGTTAGTTTAGAAAGGTTAGAAAGTTATAAATACTATAATGAACCCTGCGAACCTTCAGTATACCACATTCGCGCACTATACCCTCACACTCCTTGTCAATGGCCTCGGCTTCCCTCGCATACTCTTCGTTTTTCTTATCAATCTCTTTTTGTTTTTGCACCTTTATTTTCTGTTCTTCTGCTTCCTTCTCTCTTAATTCTCTATTACGGATTTCTATTATTTCATGTACTTAGGAAGAAAAAATAAATAATTACTGTATACAAAAAAACAGGTCTTTGTTAAATGGTTGTTAATGGTTAAATAGTCATTTCCCTTTTTCGTCAAGTCTGTGGTCCGTCATTTCCCATTTTTGGAAAATCCGTGTTTGGTCCAATCCATCGTACCTATATGAAGAATTTATTTCAATACAAAAAAATGTATCTATCTAACAATAAATAAATCATAGATGAAATTGTACTTAACATTTCTTTGATCGACGACATGCAATCGAAAAGTAAAGCACGTAAAATCTATGTAGTTCGAATTGTAATTCAAAACAAATATTTGAGAAGTAATCTCTATGTAGACGTTTAAAGGTATAAGTATGAACTAATCGCTAAAATATTTCGTATAGTGAAACATTTTTTTTAAAATCCGTTGCAGAATGATAGAGTTATAGCTCTTCAAAATTTCAAACACACTATTTGCAATGATATAACATCATAATAATATACAATCCCTTCACAATCTTCAAAAGAGAGATTTAATCACTTTCCGTATGTTTAGGAAAAAATATTTAGACAAACGTAGAGATTTCAACTATTCACGACAATACTTATTGTTTTGTTATTTTTCAAACCTTTATAGGCAAGAAATAAAAAAGATTGTGAAGTTCTCCATTGTTGTGGTTTATTGACTTTGCAACCATGTTTAGGCCGGCCAACAAAACATGGCTTCGGTAATATTAGAAATTCTTTATATTATAGCTTTATTTTTAAATTGTCAGTATAATTTGCAGTGCAACATATCTATTTCTTTTAAAAGTTGAAGCAGTTGATATTATTATTAAGCGAGCCAATCCACACACGACGATATCGGATATCCGCCGTGTTTAGATTGACTCGCGAGGCGATAGCTCATATAGGCACAGGCGAGAATATCGCCGCGAGCTTGCTCGTGTAGTTGGCGCCTGTTATAAATGTTATAATTGTGGATCAAGTCTAATTATTTATTCGTGTCAGGAATATGACAACTAGAACTGTCATTAAATGTTCATCTCCGTACAAATTTCACTCTGTTTGACAGTTCTATATGTCATATCTCTGACCCGAATAAATAATCCGACTTTATATTACAATACAATACACTTTCACTTTTCATAACTGAATTATAATATAATGTAACAAAAACTGAATTAGAGTTGTTGATAGTTTTGAAAATTCTATAGCATCAAGTTTATTTTGTTTTAATTGTAATGTACATTAACGAGCCCAAGGTTATTTTTTTGTGCCACGTCTCGTTAATCAAACTATTTATTGTTTGCGATGCAATGCAACCAGCCCTTTCAGTATTCACTGATGGACATGGGCCTCCTTATGCGCATCGTCTCGTGCATGAGGGATGTAAGGCCTCAAAACGCCACCTGCCCAAGCGGGTTGGCAAGTCAACTCTTATTGTTTAGTAAAAGCAAAATATACAAACCTCTATTAAACAAATCTTGAAAACCTTTTTTATGAATATTTAAATGGCTTGTTAGAGTTTCCAGTTTAGCCTTTTCAGAAGTTTTACATATTTCCACTATTGAAATCTGGTGTCGAGCATTAGATATTTTATTACTTAAACCCTAGAAAATGAATACTAATGATAATAAATCGATATCGCTGCTTATTTTTGTTTGATTTAACACCTGACAATCATAAAATGTGTGCAGAATATTAATAAAGAATAATAATAAAAACAGGTAGGTATGATAAATGTGATGATATATAGTTCAGTTCAAAGTAGATAGCTACAATTCTTTCATCTCACGAAGATGGGTTAGGCTTAGTAGTGTTGTGCTCGTACATGTATATTGTTTTAGTGTGCGTAAACTTGACAACGATAAACGGCTCGCGACGCCGCCGTCCGAGTTAAAAGTGAAGTGAGTTAGGGTATGGACATACTATTAAAGTAATTAAACAAAAACTATACTATTAAACTACATACTATTAAACAAAAATAATTAAAAAAGAGTAAAATGTTTAAAAAAATATTAGAAAAGTTCCCACTAGTACCAGAACTTGATAGAAGTCGCGATGACGCTCGGAATAATGTTGCTATTGTTTTACAAAAAACAGAAGAGCCCTATCGGCTGAGTCAGTAATATGCTAAATAAAAAAAAATACATGACACCCCATTCGTTTCCAACGTCACGTAATAATAAAGTAATGTAGAGAATCACCAGCTGATTAGCGACCGTCAATATGGATTTCGCCATAATCGCTCGGCTGGTGATCTTTTAGCGTATTTAACACACCGCTGGGCTGACGCCATTGAGAGTAGAGGCGAGGCTTTGGCTGTAGGCCTAGACATTGCGAAAGCTTTTGATCGGGTATGGCACACATCGCTGCTTTCCAAATTACCATCTTTCATTGATACCCGAGGGATTATGCGAATGGGTTGCCGGTTTCTTGACTGGACGGAGCATCAGAGTCGTTATCGATGGTAGCTGCTCCGACACCATGTCTATTAACGCTGGCGTCCCGCAAGGCTTCGTGCTGTCCCCAACTCTGTTCCTTCTGCATATCAACGACCTGTTGCAAATTGGTGACATACGTTGCTATGCAGATGATAGTACTGGAGACGCCTTGTACAGGGGCCGCGCCAACATCCCTCGGGTTGAAGTGGAAGAGAGTCGCACCAGGCTTGTGTCTGAAATCGAAGACTCTTTAGATCTAGTCTCGATTTGGGGTTCTCTGAACCTAGTGGATTTCAACCCCAGTAAGACGCAAGTCTGTGCATTCACCGCTAAAAAAACCCTTTTGTTGTCGCACCTCGCTTTCAGAGCATACCTCTTAAGATCTCGGAGAGTATCGGGATCTTTGGTGTCGACATCTCCAGCAAAGTCGAATTTAGGGGTCATCTGGAAAATAAGGCCAAAATGGCCTCCAAAAAGCTCGGTGTGCTGAACAGAGCGAAGCGGTACTTCACCCCTGGGCAACTCCTAATGCTTTACAAAGCTCAGGTGAGGCCCCATATGGAGTATTGCTCTCATCTCTGGGCCGGCGCACCGAAATACCAATTGGACCCACTTGACTCCATCCAACGACGTGCTGTTCGTATTGTCGACGATCCTACTCTCACGGGCGGTTTAGAATCCCTCAACATTCGGAGAGACGTTGCGTCTCTCTGTTCTATGCGTGTTCTACCGCCTGTACAACGGGGAATGCTCTGAAGAACTGTTTAATATAATTCCCACCTCGGGTTTGTACAACCGCACCTCCCGTCACAGAAGTGCGGTCCATCCGCATTTCCTCGATTTATACTATTTATACCTTTATTTATAATATTTTATACCGCGAACCCGTAGGCTGTGGAACGAACTGCCTGAAGAGGTCTTTCCATTAAGCTACGATATGGGGTTCTTCAAGAGAGCTGTGAATAGGATTTTGCAAGGTCGGCGGCGCGCCCGCATACCCCCTGGTGTTGCAGGTATCCACGGGCGGCGGTAACACTTACCATCACGTGGGACCGCTTGCTCGTCCGCCCACTAATCTATAAAAAAAAAATGTAATAAATAAATAATTTAGAAATTAAGTTTTTCTAGATTAAAATTTATTATTACAAAGTAAACTTTAATATTATTTAATTTCAGTACTAAAGTTAATAAATTCTTATAGTGTAGAAATTTGATGTTTGTTGATTATACCTATGGATACATTTACCTAATTTTTTTTATTTATTTTTCAAATCAAATCAAAGATGATTTTGGGTATCTTGTCTATTATTTTATACTTTACCTAATCTCCTGTCAGAATATTATAAAATGTTTGTATAGGCTTGTATAGAACTCCTAGACAAAGTGTGAACAGTTATAACAATAAATAATATTTGATACATTGCGTTCGGTTTTGCGTTATTTCGGTCACATGTTGTATAAGCATAATATACAAATATACATATAACTAATAAAATATACATACATATACACAATGTCTCAATACACACAGAGAAACACAAACCCACAAACGCAAGATTTAGTTTATTATCGATTTACGTTTATATTAGTAAAAATAAAATGAAATAAAAATATTCTTAAGCTTAGTTTGCTAACGCTACTGGCTGGAGTCTGCGTGGCTACGTTCCACGCACCCAAGTTCACGTGTATTTATGTTGCACCATTCCAAACAAGGCTAACCCGCCTTCGTGAGATGAAATAACTATACGCAATATGTAGTACAGTCTAGAAGTTACTCGTAATAATAATTATTGTAATAATGCCTTCGACAGGCTTTTAATAACATTTGTATAAATTACCTCTAACAATTCTCTTAAGTATTCGATTTCACTTCTTGTATTACAAAGCTCTTCTGAGATAGAACGTTCTAAGTTGCGTAATGCACTAACATCCCTTTCCTTACTTAACTTCAGTTTGGTCACTGTATAAACAAATTACACAAAGCCATTATTTAACTGTAACGCTCAACGTGGGGTGTAAGGGGTTGCAATCACTGCGATGACACGGGATTGCGCAGTAGAATCATATAAAAAAGTTTGAACTCCTTTCCTTCGAGATTATGTGATGTTTAGTTACATGCCTTATTTACTATTATAAGGTGTTATTATGTTTGTGTTTATGTATATAATGATGTTCATTGTCTATTTTAAACTGTTTTCCTGGTTTTGTATTTGTATCATGTTTATCTTTGTTTATTCTTTGTGTTTTACCTTATAGTTTTCCATATTTACATTTGTGTATGTCTAGGTTATAAGTTAGGTCTTAAGAATAGTCTAAGGAAAATAAAAACTACGTCTGTTGTGTTTTATTAGAAAGAGACAGAAACATAAAGTTGCGGACTAGATAGAGAATGACAGGGAGTGGCGCCAACCCGACACTCCAATTCCTCCCGCAGTCTTCCCGAATCCCCTTGCTACTCAACGGGGGCGGCGAGGAAACGAAATTCGTCAAAAGACCTATCAATTCGCTATCGAAAATAGTTAGTCTCTAGTAGAAAATAGTTAGTCAAAATGATGACTGACCCCTTGGTATTGTAAATAATTTGTAACTTATAAGCGAAGCGTAAATAAATTCCTCAGGGAACGGGGGGATTGCAAGGCAACAAAGCTCCTTTAAGGGGAAGTTCTAGCTTCTCGGGACCAGTTCGACTTGTATAATCGCCCAATAAGTATGTAATAATTAAGTAAAGCAAATCTCAGTCCAGAACAGTGAGCTCGTTGCCGATAGCGCTCCGCCTGTAACCCTGCAGTTCGTCTATCAGAGCGGCGCTTTATAAACGAATTTTCTCCCCTTCATCCCCCGTTGACCCTCACCGCCAACAGCTAGGTGTTACGACAAAAGGGGCTTTTTTAGCGGTGAATGCACAGACGCGTTTTACTGGGGTTGAAATCCACTGGGTTTAGAGAACCCCAAATCGAGACTTGATCTAAAGCGTCATTGATTTCAGACACAAACTTGACGCGACTCTCTTCCACTTCGACCCGAGGGATGTTGGCGCAGCCCCTGTACATGTCATGCCCAGTGCTGTATGTCACCTACATACCAACGTGTCACCAAGTTTGCAACAGATCGTTGACACGCAGAAGGAACAGAGTTGGGGATAGCACGGAGCCTTGTGGGACGCCAGCATTAATAGACATGGTGTCGGAGCAGCTACCATCGATAACGACTGTGATGCTCCGTCCAGTCAGGAAGCTGACTGGATTATGCGAATGGGTATTCGCACAATCCCTCGGGTATCCCGAAAGGTGGTAGTTTGGAAAGTAACGATTTGTGAAATACCCGGTCAAAAGCTTTCGCAATGTCTAGGCCAACAGCTAGAGCCTCACCTTTACTCTCAATGGCGCCACCCAGCGGTGTGTTAAATATGAAGATCACCAGCCGAGCGATTATGGCTAAATCCATATTGATGGTCGCTAATCAGTTGGTGATCCTGTAGGTACCCAAGGAACTGTGTGTTTATATCACGCTCCATCACTTTGGAGAGGAGGTAGATGATCGTTATTCGCCTGTAGTTGGTCGGGTCGGTGCGGTCACCCTTTTTAGGCAAAGAGTGAACATGAGCTACCTTCCATGCTGACGGGAAGCTTTTTGTAGAATATGAGAGCCTAAAGAGTCTCGAAAGCATTTCTTGAAGTTACTTGAATTCAACAATGCAAGTATTTCATAAACTATCAAAAATAATAAAAAACTGGTTTTGCGGATCGATAGTTAGGGCTAAATAAATACTAATTACGCTAAATTACGTATCTCAAGTAATTTAAATTAAAGGACATTCGCGTGAGACGGCTGAACTGGCTTTGACCTGTTTGCAAAAATATGACGACCAAATTCAACCAATAGAATACTAACACAAGAGCACCACACGGCTATTTTAGTACTGTTGGAGTCGTCTTTATTCACGCATTAAAATTAAATTAAATTAAAATCGCATTAAAATATGCGAAATATCACGCAGTTCTGTTGTATATTTAACTCCTTTTTCATATTTCACTCATATATTCATTTCATATAACAACTTGTGCCCCTATTCATGCCAAGCGACGACATATTTTCAAATATCACTAGCTAATCTTGCAACTTCGTTTGTGAGAAGATTGGATTTCCAGGAGTTACTACACTCCCGGTCGCATCGCACCGAAGAACAGATGACACATGCTACATGCGCGTTATTATTACGAGTTCTCACTACTTGTATTATAATTTTTAATTTTGGTAGATTTTTTATATTCATATTTTAAATTGACTTTACTTAACAGTGTTTCCTACTACTACAATAACCATTATCAGTGTGTAAGTCAGTATTGTTTTCGATGAACACACGGCAAAAATGGACAACGCGGGAGATTTTTGACATTAATTTCCTGCTATTTGAACGAGATGATCGTTTCAGTTTAACAAACATTTCCGCTTCCACGCCTGGCGCAATGGCGCCATGTAATGTTTTTTGAACCTAAAACGATAAAAAAATCTCCCAATATCAAAATTACCTGACTTCCATTTTGATTTCAACAATGCTATTTTATCCTGATTGGACATAATTATGTATTGTTTCCGATGTTAAAACATTTAATTTTATTTCAGTAAATTTAAATTCAACACTCTAAAACAGCATATATGTCCACTTCGAAATAAGTTAGGAGTCGTTCAAGGTCAGTAGATAACTCCTTGGAAGCACACTAAAAAGGCAGTCGTATGCAGTTTATTGGAGTACCACAAACATTATGCACAAAAAACACTTTGAAGTTTATTAACTGTCACAAAATGCACAATACACATTTTTTATAGTAATCAAATTAAAACAAAAGATCACTTTTCGAGTTCCCGCCAAAAACTACTCAGAAGGAATCGTTTTTTTTTGTTGTATTCTACGACTTTGGATACAAGTTCTTTGGAATCAATTAATAAATCGAAATTGATATTAATTGATTTAAAATCGTTAAAATAAAAAAGTGACTTAAATGTCCAATTTCCAGACCTATATTTTAATTTAATAAAAGTAGATTTGTATTGTTGCCATTTTTAATAATTTGATTTTTACTAAGGTGTGACAGAAAAATAGTAGGTTATTCTTTCGAAAAATTGCAACACAATTCTTCACGCTTTCGCTGTCGGTGCGTGTTTTATTTTTGGTGTTGAAACAAATCTAGAAAGAAATAGAAACCAAAGTTTAAAAACATTAAGCACGTGAAAATGGAGACTTGTGAAGTGTATCCATTTATTTGAGTCATATTTAAATTTGGAGTCTTAAATGTGCAAATCGTCCAAAATGGTTTCAAGCAGTACAAGGGTGATTCAAGTCACCAACATCGCACCTCAAGCGACAAAAGACCAAATGCAAACCCTATTTGGGTATTTAGGTAAAATTGATGATATCAGATTGTACCCTACTATCCGGGATGTGTCCTGTCCAGTACAATCGCGGATATGTTACGTAAAATACTACGATTCGGCGACTGTGAATGTTGCACAGCATATGACGAACACGGTTTTTATCGACCGTGCTTTGATAGTGATACCGATGCAGTCTGGTGAGATTCCTGATGAACATAGAGCTCTGGAGATGTCTAGTAATGGGACCTTGGTACCAGGTCTTAGCACGGTGGAGCCGCGTCTACCCGCACACGTAATTAACACGCTTGAAGGGATGCCTCCTAACCAAGTTATCCAGTCCCATGATCCAAAGATGGCAGCAGCGGGACTTCCACCCTACCCCCCTCTACCAGCTACCTATGACTCCAGGAAGATAGAGGAAATAAGAAGAACTGTTTTAGTTATAGATATAGGTTTATTGACTCAGCAGCAGTTGATAGATCACTTCTGCCAACTGGGGGAGGTGAAATACATGCGGTTCTGTGAGCGAGATGCTGATAGTTTGAAGTATGCATTAATTGAAATGTCCGAACAAGAGTGTGTGGTCAAGGCTCTGCAGTTGAATGGGAGCATTATTGAAGGACAGATGATTAGGGTGAGGACTTCACATATTAGTTTATGATAGTACCATCATGTTTTAATATGGGGCATACCCATTGTATTAGTTCACCATACATACTATCTAGCGCATGTGACATGGCTTATAACAAATAAATCATTGTGTCTACTGTTGCATAGTTGCATACTAAATTTGCATAGTTGTATTTTATCAATATCAAACCTTTTATTAAAACATTATCTATAAACTATCACATTGCATCCTTTTCAATCCTTTTCTGTGAGATTGTAGTGTTAATATTTTTTTTCACTTAGCATTGTTCAGAAATAAATTATGGAATTATTACTTCTAAAATCTGGAATGTTTAGGATTCTCAGCTTATTTACCACAAACATTTTAGTGAATTATGCTATCCATGCCAAGTTCATATAAAAACTTATATTGTTTGAAAAAATATGTAAATGTGACATATCTGTAGCCGAGAGTAAAAATCAACAATCAGAATTATACAGTGAGTAAAAATATTAGTAATGCAATTTTACCATCTAAATGTGAATTGCTTTAATGCAATTTTACTTCCTTGCATTCCAATGATCACCATCCATGCACATTTCCATAATGCCAGGTGTGGTAAGGTCACTGCTCACCTTACAAAATTCTATTAACAGTGTTCTTGAATGTTGTGATTCAGTGTAAAGACAAGTTTTAATACCCAGATCCTCCAAAATGAATGCAAATTTGCCTATATAGAGTGAGTAGGTCATTAATATATTTTTTATTACAAAGTTAGTCTAACTGTAAACTGTAACCAGTGGGACATTGGCCCCCTCATGCATATTGTGTTTTCCATAAGGGGACACATTGGCGCTCAATTATATTGTACAATTTTAAAGATTGTGCAATGTTTTAGATTGTTTACAGAATATCACCCGTTCCCCAAACGGGCTGGCGAATTTACTCTTTTAGAGCTCCTCAGGGCTTATGGTAGCCACATTGTTAAATTAACTCCATGTAGATATATTTTTGCTGTTGTGATTCTGTTTGTTTTGTACAATTAATTACGCTTTCGTGGAGGAAGAATGTAAAACTATCCCTTTGTAAAAATTTAATTTTTTATTTTCTTTATTTATCCCATATTTTAGTCTAAGCGAATAAACCACTTAAAAAAAATTGTAATGATGTTTATGGAAACTTTTCTTGTAAGTAGATCTACTAATGATTCAACACTGGTGCTCACAAATTATGTACTTTATTTTCTTAGGTGCATCACGCCACTCAAGCCATATCTAAGCCACAGACCAAGAGCAATGAGGCAGCTCAACGTGAAATTGAAGAGGCCATGTGTAGGGTGAAGGAGGCACAGAACCTCATCTCAGCCGCAATCGATCCTGTCATTGGACTTCTTTCTAAAGATAAGAGGAGGTAATAATATATTTTTGTTATGGAGTAAATTGAAGGAAGCATTAAAATCTTCTTACTCCTCATCATTTTCAACCCTTTTTCCAAACCCATTTCTAAATTCCCAAAGGTATTCAGTGTATCTGGCGATAAGCCAAGGTTTGTCATTCTGGCCTGATGTTGGCAGGTATTCTATTGTCATCAGGAAGTAAATTACTGGAAACTGCTAAATCTTTTCACTCTACATTCTTCTCAATGCTTTTCCAAATCTGTTCCTAAATCTCCAAAGATAGACATTGTATCCAGCGATGTGCCAACATTTGACATTCTGGACTTGTTGGTATTTATCACATACTCCCATGGGCAACAGTATCCGCTTACCAACAGGTGGACTGTGTTCTCATCTGCCACCTTTTCCCTACAAAAAAAGCTCTTTATTTCAGTGATATTTTGAAGATATATGGATTTATGTAAGTTTGAATTCTAGTATTTTAAAAGCTATTTAATAACTAAATCTGTAATAGCCCTTTTATCGTCCACTGCTGGACATGGGCCTCCTCATACACATTGTCTCCTGCATGAGGGATGTATGATCTTAAAATTGCATACATAACTAAATCTGTAATCAGTTCTTTTATCGTCCACTGCTGGACATGGGCCTCCTCATGCACATTGTCTCCTGCATGAGGGATGTATGATCTTAAAACTGCATACATAACTAAATCTGTAATCAGTTCTTTTATCGTCCACTGCTGGACATGGGCCTCCTCATGCACATTGTCGCCTGCATGAGGGATGTATGATCTTAAAACTGCATACTGCCTAAGTGAGTTGGCGATTCCACTCTTTTAGAGGTGTAGTTCCTTAGGGCTTGTGGTGGCAGCTTTGTTATGTTAGTTGCCTTTTATGCACCCACAGGAAGAGATGGAGTGAAGCTATTCTAAAGCCGGCCGACACCACGGCCGTAATTGTATAATAATTATTATACAATTTCCTTAAAATAGTCTAATCATTGCACTAGCCAAATCTGATATGAGCATTTATTATTATTTTTTTTTGAGTAAATGCCGCCAGTTTATTAAGCATGTACTACAAATTTTGTATCTTGGGCATTTTGTAAAACTGCATCACTATAAATTTTGTATAGATGCGGCTGTTTAAACTGGCGCCATCTAGTGAAAATACGGAAAATTAACGAAATCGACATATCAGCGCAACGACAATATATTCCATTGTATTAGCGATTTCGCCGCCCCACGATAGGGGACGACAATGTCAACACCCTAAAAGCCGGCCCTAAATCAATTTTATGAATTTTAGACTTATTTCAATTATCTAAAGAAGTCTCATCGGCATATCTCGGTTTTAGTCGACAAAGCTCGTTTTTATACATAAGAGTTATTAAAACTACTAGACTTCACTTATATGAAGATGCAATTTTACATATTGTGTTACGTAGTCATCAAATTTCGCGTGTTGAATGTGGCAGAAAAATAATTGTTAAATCTCTTTGCATTAAATCAAAGTATGGGCAGTAATCAAAAACAATTACTTAAAAATACAGCAATCTTTGTTGATATGTCTTGTTGACTGTTTATAGTTATCGGTTATCAATTTTGTATTAATAAAATGTATTTAATAATAGATATTTAATAGATTTCCTTATAGGAAATCATCTTAGCTACTACCATTTTATGAGTGTTACAGTTTATTGTTTATTTTACTTTGTCTTCCTGTTATAATATAAAGAAATTGAGGAGGACTTTATTTCTCAATAAAGACGAATAACAGGAGACTAATATCGTTTTGTTCTATAATAAATAAAAAGAATAACAATACCTACATTATCATGGCTTCAACTAAAACCAATATAAAAAGCGGTAAAACACTTGTTGCGCAGTCTCGTGACATTGTAATTAACGTATAAAAATACAAAAGTATAAAAAAGTTTATACAAAGTATTGTACAAAAGTATAAAGCTACTTTGTACAAAATTTACAAAAGTTTAAAAATACTTTTGTAAAGAAGGAGCTGTATTTAAAAAAACTGAAATTAATTATTATCAGAAGGTAACACAAAGAGTTGCTGAAGCAACGGGAATTTCAAGAAAAAGTATAATGAGAATTTTAACAGAATGACGAAAAGTGCACGAAAAGTGTTGACGACCCGGCAAAAACAAGAACCCAAGGAACACCAAGCAAGAAATATCGTTTGAAGCTAGATGATTTCGATTACAGTGTAATACTGCGAATGATATATGATTTCCATTTGAAATTTAAAGAACTCCCTTCTCTAGAGGAAAGAGTTGGACAGATACAGCCAATAAAAGTTTGAAACAACCCACTTCCAAAGTCAAAGATTTACAATTGTTCACGCCGATAACGAAAGGGGCTCTGTACCTGGTGCTCTTTTATTAGACCAATCTATAGACCCTGAGGGTGATTACCACATGGAGATGAATTCGGAGAAATATGAGAAGTGATTACGAAAGCAACTGATACCTAACTTACCGCAAGATAGTGTCCTTGTGATTGATAACGCGTCTTACCGAGTACCATAATAAACTTGTAGAGAAACCACCTAATACCATTTTTTTTTTGCAAGGGGCCCACGTGATAGTAAGTGTTACCGCCGGTACCTGCTACATCAGGGGGTATGCGGATGCGCCGCCGACCTTGCAAAACCCTATCCACAGCTTTCTTAAAGGACCCCATATTTTAGCTTAATGGAAAGACCTCTTGAGGTAGCTCATTCCACAGCCTACAGATTCGCAGTGAACAAATGATAAAACGTCACAAAGGAAACTGTTCCGAATTTAATGTTGATAAAGTTCTTCAAGAATATGGACACATCAACTCGCTTGCCACCATATCATCCGGATTTGAATTTGATCGAAAACATCTAGGCCCAATTAAAGGGATATGTTGCCTCTAAAAACATAGAAATAAATAAAACCACTGTCAAGAAGCTCTTAATAGAAAAAATAGATATGATAAGATCAGATGAATGGACGAAAGTTTGTAATCACGCCATTAAATGTGAAGAAGAATTTCTGACACGAAGAAAAATTCTACTTATTTAGTGACAGTTTTATAATTCATGTTTCAGATTCAGACCGCGAAAGTGACTATAGTTGATTCTGAAAAATAATACATAATTTTATAATCTTTCCAAAGGGGGTTGGATTCGTAAATGTAAGTAACAACTCTGTATATTCATAAGTCTACTGTTAACAAACTACTATCAGGGTGTAGAGGTGTCATCACATTACATATATGACTTACATTATTTCTTCCAAACTATCAGGAGATGCTTGATATTCTAATGTACTTCCCATAATTTGTTATAGTGGCACTTCCGAACTGCTCCGATAAAATTCAAGATATGCCGATGAGACTTCTTTAGATAATTGTATTGTATCACACTTGCTCGATTTTTGACGATCAAATAAAAGCGACTTTCTCGATCGACAAATTTCAACGATCGACATCTTACAGTAGTTGCTCAACAATTTTGATTGGTAATATCGACCGTTAAAAATGATCCATAATAATGTTTTAATTGTTATCGATTCAAAATTTATTTGTCGATTACTCAGTAAAATAACGATCGTTCCTGTCGATCGACGGATTAATCAGGCGCGACGCTTTTTGTCGAGCGTTATTGTTGATCGAAGAAATCGAGCAAGTGTGGTGTCACCTTTACTAAAATAAAGTCAGTTCCTGGAATAGATAAGGAACCGATCTACCAAAGGGCGACCATTTTTTTGTACCTGCGTCTCGCACTAATCGACTACGCCAGTCGAAAGGTACCATTCGCTTGCAGAGTACGTGTGATTTGTCGATGCGCTCAAAATTGTCTTAGAAAAACAGTGCAATTTTGTTTTGAAACAAAACTGGTTTTTTCGCTATGGATCCTTCATTACCAGGTACGTACGTAAATTAAACATGTTATTTAATTAAAAATAATATAAAAAAAAACTTTAATTTTATGCAAACACCGAGTGTTTGATATGTTTTTATCTATTTTTGGGCATTCCTTTTTGCTACTATTGAAAGTACATCTATTGTAGACAAAAGTTTAAAAATGTAACGCCGAACGGTGCGGATGGATTTTTTATGATTTTTTTAAATCAATGTTTTACTAGAAAAATAGCATAAAGTAATTAATATATTATTTATCTAGTTGCAGGGGCAACTAGATAATGGAGAGAAATTTATGACTCGAAAAGAGCTTTATTTTATAAAGTTCTGGTGAATCACTATGTATTTAACAAAAAATTGGAGTACCTATCTGGAGAAAAAGGTGCATCTAAAACAATGCACACGCCCACGAACAGCAAAAAGATGTTAAACGAAAACTTTCCGTTATCAAGCACGATTTCAAGACTATGTGCTCAAAATCACACAAAAATTAAAAAATTGAAAAGTGAATACAGTAACTGGCTCGATGGCAAGACAAAACATTATTTATTTTTACAGAGCATTGTTTTGTCTTTGAAATTTTTTAAATGTTGTTTATTGTTTTTACAAACTTAATTACTCTAATTATAGGTTCTGGTCGTCCTTTTAAACAATTTATGGAATTAAGTGAAAGAAGTAAGCGGCACAAAACAGAAAGTTTTAAAATATCCTACACAAATGAAATTACGTGCTTCAGGAAAAGAAAATGCTTCAAAGGTCGTTAAAGACCTCACCTCGTGTCCAAGACAAACACGAATACAGGAAAGCATGTAGAAAAAGCATGAAAGGTATACTGTTCATCAACTCACACCTTCAGATGCATTGTCTATGGATGTAGAAGCAGCTTTATCGCGATCACAATATGAAATAGCGTGGTCTCGAAACATTTACCCATGCTACACAATCTTGCAGAAAGTAAAAAAAGAGTGTTGTCCTAACAAAGGAGCGTATAGAGTAACTGCTACGTGCGCCGAAGTCTACTTACAAAGGTTGCTAGATCACACTTCTACAAGATTAATAATTCATTTAAAGAATGTGTTGGCTACACTGAAAAATTGAGAAATAGTATTTAAAAAAGGGATTTGTTGGATGACAGCAAGTGCAATACAGTATACGATTTGAGAATGATACAGACTCCGATGCTAATATATTTCAGAGTTCCATGGTGCCCTTACAGATAATTTGTGCAAAACATAAAGTCATATGGCTAAATGCGACATCATCATCATCACGCTACTGCAGACCAATAAGAATAAGATTTGTACATGAATGTGTCGACATCACAGACAAAGAAATTTAATATATATGTATTGGGTTGTAGGGAAAGTTTTGCATGTTTTGACCAAAGAGATAGCGCCAGTCGGCATAAAAGAGGTTTGGCTCCACTTACAGCCAACTTCATTACGGTTATTGACAGGTGGTATTATGCTTGTCATTTTGACAGACACACATTAAATTCGCATTTGTTGTTCGACGCGCACGTTGTTTTGAAATGGAGGACAAAAAAAGTTCATTTTCGGCACCTTTTGTTATTTTTCTTCAAAAAAGGGTTGAAGGCGGCGGATGCCAAACGTGAGATATGCGTTGTGTATGGGGAGGATGCCGTAAACGAATCCACATGCACAAGATGGTTTGCCCGCTTCCGCTCTGGAAATTTGGACCTGGCCGACGTACCACGCTCCGGAAGGCCATCCGAGGTAAACGATGACGAAATCATGGAGTGGATCCAGAAAGATCGGCATCTAACGACGCGGGAGATCGGAGAGAGAATGGGCATCCACTTTACAACCGTTGCTGACCGCATAAAAGCACTTGGACTGACGAAAAAGTGCGATGTTTGGCTGCCGCATCAACTGAGTGAAAAAAATTTGATGGACCGAGTTGAGGCCTGCCAAAATCTTCTCCGCTGGTACAAGATGGACGGTTTTTTGAAACGATTGGTGACTGGTGATGAGAAATGGATAGTGTACGACAACATAAAGCGCAAAATGTCGTGGTGCAAGGTCGGCGAGTTATCGCAACCGGTCGCCAAAGCCGGTTTGCACCCAAAAAAGCTGTTGCTGTGTATCTGGTGGGATTGGAAAGGTGTGCTCTACTATGAGCTGCTCCCGCAGGGCGAGACGATTACTTCGAATGTGTACGTGTTCCAACTGAGCAAATTGAAGCGTGCAATCGCTCAAAAACGCCCGGAACTAGCCAATAGAAAAGGCGTTGTCTTCCATCACGACAACGCAAGGCCTCACACATCTTTGGCGACCCGTATCCGGCTCAGTGGTTTTGGCTGGGATATTATGCAGCACCCACCGCATTCGCCAGACATTATTGCTCCTTCACACTACCACTTATTCCGGTCTCTGCAGAACCATCTCGATGGCCAAAAATTCAACTCAACAGAGGCTGTCAAAAATGCATTGGATGAGTTTTTCGCCAGCAAGTCCCAGGGCTTCTACACCAGCGGGATTATGAAGTTGCCCGAAAGATGGCAAAAGATCGTCGATCAAAACGGCCAATATATAATTGATTAAATAAACTTCCTTGTATTGAAATTTTGTGTTTCATTTTATCGATAAAAACATGCAGAACTTTCCCTACAACCCAATAGAAACAAAAATAAATGCCTTTGAACCAAACATATTTGAAAAAATTAAAATTGAACACAAAATGTTACTACGGTAGATGGAAAAGTATATAATGCGGTCACACATACAACATCAACAATGAGATGTTATATATATATATATATGTGGTGCCATATCTAAAAAAAATGATAATTTAAATATAAAACGAGACGAGATGAGTTGCGCTCGAGAAGCCGAAGAGATAACATCTCTCAGAAAGTTAACGCAGTCGCCACTGAAGATGTCAACCGCAGTTGTTGACGAAACGTTTGGAAGAAAGAGAAGAGATTCCAGAAGACCTCGGCCAAGTAGCCCGGAAGATTCAATTAATATGGACACCGGCCGAGAAAGCCTACACTCCACTATAAAATGAGATGTTACGGAAGATTCGGTCTTACAATATTACATGCGGGAATTAGATTTAGCATTTTGCATCGCGTCTAAAAGCTACCTATAAGTAAAAAAA
The DNA here is from genome assembly GCA_914767545.1 of Sesia apiformis. NCBI lineage: Eukaryota > Metazoa > Arthropoda > Insecta > Lepidoptera > Sesiidae > Sesia > Sesia apiformis. The sequence continues at coordinate 5,927,643 of OU611964.1, forward strand.
TACCAACAAAGAACGCAGTCCGACAAAGGTCCCGTGAAGCAAAAGAAAAAAAGAAATTCAAGATATATTTAGAAAAAAATGTGGACTAATAATTAATTATTGATGTACCTAAACCTAGTTGTAGGAGGAGTGCACGGTGCATTCGCACGGTCGCTGAGCGCACTCTACTGACCATGTTACCCCCATCTCACTGAAGACTACCTGGAAATGTACTGCATTTCCTACTTTATTGTATTTCCCCGATGTACGTACGTGTTTCGGTAGTGAGTGAGATATGCCAGATTCCATTTCTATCCCATCCTCCATTTTCAGAACCCTTTCTCCCAATCTGTTCCTTAATCTGCAAAAGTAGGCAGCGCATCCGGGGGCGTACCAACGTTTGTCACTCTGGACTGATGTTGGCATGTATTGCGGATGTCTATGGATGACAGTGTCCACTTACCATCAGCTGGACTGTATGCTCGTCTGCCGCCTTTTTTCTATAATAAAAAAAAGCTAATTTTGGGAATTCCAATAATGGAAATACGAGCAGGAGATAGACCACGAGTTATCATCTAAACAAGTGTACACAAAATAAGCATTGATGCATTTCAAAAATACGCTCAAGATACAGAGAAAATATATGTGGAATTATACAACTGGTCTCCCACAAGTACATAAAGTTTACGTCATGGCTCGGAAGTTGTTTCTAGAGCTGTGCTTCCAATAGGAAAACTCTCGGAGGAAGCAGCAGAAGCAAGAAATAAACAGATAACAAACAAAGTTATTCGCGCAAATATGATGTTCTAAATCACATCAGATCTCCCTGGTGACAGAAATGACAAAACTTCGAACCAAAAAATGATCCTTTTCCAAGGAGACATTAATCTTGCTGTTGCCTGCAGAACCTTGTAACATTCAAAATAAAGAAGCATCTAGTGAAGATTAAGTGATCGAGATAATTAACATTTTTTTTCACTATTTCCTTAGTTTTTCTAACTCATTTATTCTTAATATACATACATACCTTCATATTATAATATAAGACAACGAATCTCTCCAAGCCCGTAAATGAGATGAAATAATTTTGGCCCACTCAAATACCCCACCGTGCATCCCGTGCAAGATATTCGATTACCCCCTTTGTGTTCCCGTCTGCTGCGTAGGGCGCACTGTGCGACCGCACGGCTCGCACACCCCTATGCTGGCACTGTTCCACTGACTAACAGCGTATGTCGTATAATCTCGCAGGACTCGATCCCGGTCGCGGTCGCGCCGCCGGTCGCGCTCGAGATCCCGTCGCTCCCGCTCCCGACACCGCAGCAAGCGCTCGCGCTCCCGCTCTCGACACCGCACGCGCCGCTCACGCTCGCGGCATAGACACCGCTCCAGGTAACATGATCTTTTAGGCTTTACCGACTTTACACATGGACAAGAGCCTCGACACATGTCCAAACACTCGTTGTAACATATTTTAATATGTCAATCAGTAGACTAAAACTATTATATATCTAGATATAAAAATAACATGTGTTTCAGGATTTTTTATTACACTATAAATTTACTCGTATGTGCATACACTATACACAATCGAACGCTTAGGGCTCTTGTTAACGACACGGGTTTTCGCCGTGAAAACCTACGGCGGACCGACCTTGTCGCCAATGTTGTATGTGGCCACTATGTGAAGTTGTGGCGTAGCAATGATCGCCGTATGCATCGTAGAAACGCACCCTTATTACTTCTTTATTACTTCCGTAGCACCGTTATTACTTCTTTTACTTTTTTATTCATTTTTAAACTTTCTGTGCATATGATACACATATATATATTTTCTTATTAGTAATTGTCATAATAAACGTCAGCAGTTGAGCACTCAAAAATGACACATGAAGACCGCATCTAAAATACGCTAGTCATGCTTCACCGGTAGTTCGCAGTCGTAAACAAGCATACTGGTTACATGTAGGTATACGCTTACATGTAACAAGCATACATATTTACGGTTTCCCTACGCCGCGGCTAACTCGCAGTGTAGTTAAAAAGCGCCCTTAGATGTTTGACCCTGAACGCGCCAGCATTTGGGTGGAGTGCGGGTGGATGTGTTATGCTGTATGCTTTCTACCAAAATTTATAATATTGACGACTGGATTTTTTCCAGGTTTAGGCAGTTTTTTTATTATAATTAATATTGTTACGTTAATCCACTGAATGACAATAGAATATTTTACTCTGTGTTTCTAGGACCTAATGACATTTTGCAGTTTACCGTCACGCAAGTTTTGTGTGGCAATAAAAATTGTTGTGTTGTGGTAAACATAGAACGACGTCCGACATCCATTGTTAAATAATACGATACGATGATCGTAATTTAAATCAGATTTTAAAAGCCTCTTTCTAAGAGTAGACACTATGAGGTCGTTAATCAACTGAATATATTTTTGAAAATCTGCAACAAACTTGACTCCATATAAAACACCTATGATGCGCGTCATTTTGTATGACGTACCTAATTGTTTTCACAAACATATTCAATTACCGAGTCTAAATCGTACTTAGAAATGTCTGATCTATGGCACCTATAATTTATTTGTAGAATGAATTGGTCAGCTGACCGCTTATTGAATAAATCGATAATGAGCTACAAAGGAGTTGTAATAGGGGTTAAAGTATGAAATTGCCGTTTTATAGTAATAGATACTTTGAATTGACATAAAACCTTCATGGTGTGAGATTTTCGAGTGAAACTTGTTTCACACGATACCTATGAGGTTCTTGTTTTAGAAATTGTGCAACATTCGATTTTCGACTTTCAATTGTTTTTTTTATTCAGCTTAGACGGGAAAGATGGATACTTCGAATATCCGAGTAATCTTTGAATACGAGTACCGACGCGGAACTAACGCGGCAGAAACGGCTCGCAATATCAATGCTGCGTTTGGAGAGGAGACTGCTAATTAACGAACCGTGCGTTTTTGGTTTAAACGCTTTCGTAATGGAAACTTCCGACTTGAAGACCGCCCACACAGGTGAATAACGCTGAATTGAAGGAGATGGTGGAAGCCGATCCGAGTCAAACTACCCAGGAATTAGCGGCATGGTTTAACGTTACCCTACCTACAATATTGACTCATTTGCATCAAATCAATAAGATAAAAAAAATATGAAAAATGGGTGCCTCATGATTTGACTGATCTGCAGAAAGAAACGCGTGTTGAAACTTGCGTCGCCTTGTTGAATCGGTACAGAAATGAAGGAATATTGGATCGATTGTGACATGTGACGAAAAGTGGATTCTTTACGATAACCGAAAGCGAAAAATGCAATGGCTGACCCCAGGTCAAATGCCGCAACAGTGCCCTAAGGCAAAGCTTACCAATAAAATGGTAATGGTAACTGTTTGGTGGTCTATTCATGGTGTTATTCACTATAGCTTTCTCAGGTCTGGTCAAGCAATAACAGCAGATGTTTACTGTGGCGAACTTCGAATAATGATGGCGAAACTAGCAGTGAAACAGCCCCGACTCGTGAATCGATCTTCACCATTATTGCTCCATGATAACGCAAGACCTCACACTGCACGAGAAACCGTTGTAACTCTACAGGAGCTGCAGTTAGAGAAACCATACGTCATCCTCCGTACTCGCCAGACCTTGCTCTAACGGACTACCATTTTTTTCGTGATTTGGATAATTTTCTATGTGATAAAAAATTTTCTTCCCAGGAGGCAGTACAAAATGCTTTCACACAGTTTGTCGAATCTACATCCCAGAATTCTATCTATCGCAAAGGCATAAATGAACTTCCGATTAGATGGCAACAATGTATAGATAATGAGGGTAAATATTTTGATTAAATAAATATGTTACATTTTAGAAAAAAACGAGTTTTAATTTTTCAGTACAAATCGGCAATTTCATACTTTAACCCCTAATATTTGTGCGAACGCAATCATAATATGCGTAATCGTTAAATTTAATTTATTACACATTAAATCTTGTCGACAGATCGCGCTCCCGTCACCGCCGCTCGCGGTCGAGGTCGCGCCATAGAAGTTCGCGCTCCAAGCGCGACCGTTCGCGTGACCGCAAGGACAAGAAGGACTCTACAGAGAAAGAGAAAAAGGAAAAATCCAAGTCGCCACCCAAGGAAGTTGAAAAAGAGATCACGGAGGAGCCTAAACTGGAAATCATCGAAACCAACGGCAACAGCACCGAATCTAAATCCAAAGCTTCGACTCCAGCTGATGATAAGGATAAAGAAGTTGAGAGAGAGAAAGACAGATCTTCATCAAAGAAGAGATCCCGGTCGCGGGACAGGAAACGGGATCGTTCGCGCTCCAGACGTAGGTCTCGTTCACGGTCGCGGAGGAAGCGCTCCCGATCACGCAGGCGATCCCGCTCGAGAGACAAAAAGAGGTCGCGATCTCGCGATAAAAAGCGTTCGAGGTCGCGAGATAGGAAAAGATCTCGTTCACGAGATAGAAAGCGGTCGAGATCGAGGGACAGAAAACGTTCTAGATCGAAGGATAAGAAACGTTCGAGGTCTCGCGATCGTAAGCGTTCTAGTTCACCCCGCAGGTCCAAGAGTCGTTCTCACCGAGACTCGAAGACTCCTCACGACAGAAGGTCCCGCGAGCGCAGCCCTAACCTCTCCAGTGTAAACGAGGAAAAGAACAACATTATGATAGACAATAAGCTTCAAGACCTGGGAGACGAAAATAATTCTCCAGATAACATGGACATTTCCAATTCCCCGTAAAAATAATCAACATTGTAAATGCTTTTTTTAATCTTTTTTCTTATTTAAATTCAATGATATGCAAATGTCTGATCTAGGTTTTATTGCAAGATTTTCCTAAATGGGAGTATTAAATAAGTAAACAACAAGTGTGGTTTCATTTTAGCTTAAGCGCAACAAATCATCAACATCATAGAATAGTCAACATGCTAAAGTTGAAACAAAAGAATCTATAACAGCTCTAGGTAAATAATAAGAAAATTATACAAAATATATTTTTTTGTGTAAAGAAAGTAACAATGAAGATAATATTAATCTTTTCTTACCTTATTAATTTTTACTTATAAACAGACGCTCAGGTGCGTTAGGTCTAAAAATGAAATGGCATTGATTAGAAACGTTCATCACGAGACAACTTTTGGCCGGCTGGAATATTAGGCCCCAAATTTTCCTAGGAAACACTGGGACCTACTTACCGTTTCTAAAAAAAATTGCCAGTGATCCCTGTGCTTCATCACAATGTGAATTTTAGTTGTATGATCTCACCCTGCTACCCTTATAACATTATGGCGAATCGCCTGGTTTTTGGCGACTAATTTCGACTAATTCTAGATGCAATCAAATCTTTGCTACTCAAAATGCATAGTTCTCGAGATTTATCGGTGTGCCTGCCAGAATGAGTCTCTGCTGTCCTGTCGACTGTGCTACTTGAAGGCTTTAGGTCAAATAGATATTACATTCTTGATTTAGATTATAATTAGTTATGATGTATAGGAATTTAATAGCGTAATGTCAGTGTGCATATTTATTACATAATATTATTTCTGAGAATCTTGTGTAACAATTACACAATATTCTGCAATAATTAAACAATATTGTGAAATAATTGCATAAATTGTGCAATGCTTGCACATCATGCAAGTTTACACAACAATTTCGTACTATAAATACAGAGGTCGCTCCAAAGTATAGGTCATTCAATAAAAAGCAACGTTACAAGTGACAGTGAAATAACCACAAGTTACTAGCTAATCATCAGAAGTTTTCAGTTTTGTGTTACAGATACGTGGTTTACCAATAAGTAAGATGGCTTCCGCAGTCATAGTTGAATTTCGCGCCAGTGAGCAACAAGGAAATAACGCAAAAAACGGTGAGCATATTGATACTTCTGAACGATATAGATCTGGAGCTAGGGAGAAAGATCGATCTAGATCTCATGGGAATTCTAGAGGAAGGTCCTACGGTAGATCAAGAGGAATACGTCGCGGTAAATCAAGAGGAAGATCTCGTGGTAGATCCAGGAGAAGATCTCGTTGTAGATCAAGAGGAAGATCCCGAAGTAGATCGAGATCTAGTGAAAGTAGAGGAAGATCCCGAAGTAGATCGACATCTAGTGAAAGTAGAGGAAGATCCCGTAGTAGATCGACATCTAGTGAAAGTAGTGGAACATCCTCATCTACATCTAGGGAGAGTTCCCGAGAGAGATTCCAAAATAAATCAAAGAGGAAACACTGCAGGAGGATGTCTCGCTGCAAGTCGAGGTCAAACAGTAGAAGTCACTTGCATTACGGTGATAGAAACAGACATTGTTCAAATAGAATGAGGAAGAAGCGCTCGCAAAGATACAGATCTCGTTCTAAAGACAGGCAGATGCAAAGATCCGATGATGTACTAAAATGGCGATTTTTGCACGAAAACTGCTGTTGCGGACGTGCCCACAGTGCATAATGACATATAATCCACATATTGTATTAAATATAAACATTACAATCATAGTGGAAAGTAAACAATAGCAGACCGTAATCGTCACCAGCCCTTGTATGTCCACGGCTGGACCACGGGCCTCCTCATGCACATTGTCTTATGCACGAGGGATATATCGCCTTAAAACAGCACGCTGGCTAAAAGAGTTAACGAGTTCGCTCTTTTAGAGCTGGTGTAGTTCCTCGGGGCTTGTGAAGTGCGAACTGCTAAAAATAGCAAAATGCTTCAAAAAATACTCACTAGGAAAATGATTAGTAAGATAGGCAAATATATTTACACAATGAAAATTATATTATCAGTATTTATTTCTTTATTAGATATAAAATGTAAATATTTTATCGTACGTCCGTTTCTGTAGTGAATGAGATATGCCAGAGCCCATTCCCATCCCATCGCTCCCCATTTTCCCAACACTCCCAATCCATCCCTGCAAAGGTAGGCCGCCCATCCGGGGGCGTGCCAACGTTTGTCATTTTGGACTCATGTTGACATATGTCCACTTATCATCAGTTGGACTGTATGTTAGTCTGTTACCTTTTTTCTATATAAAAAAAAGAAAAGTAGCTAAAAAATATGAAGTAATTATAATGTCTTCATTAATATCGGTTTATGATATAAATAATATAAAATTTAATAATATGCGTTCAATATATTCACATTAAATAGAAATATTTCATACTAGCTGTGTCCGCGACTTCGTACGCGTGGCATTTTAGTTTTTAAACTCTAAATTAGGATATCTTTTCTTCCCGTCAGCCGATTTCGATGAAACAAAGCCTATTCGAAGCGCCAAGCTAAGCTTAATTAACCTGTGGAAACCCCATGTAAATCCGTTCAGTAGTTTTGGAGATTAATCCGTTCAGTAGTTTTGGAGATTAGCGAGTTCGAACAGACAGAGAAATATTTTCTAAATCGTCTTTTTGTATTCTGATACTCTTCCTTCATCGCCCCCAATCAGTTTTTGGTAAATATATTCAATGTACAGACGCGCTGATTCTACGGTTTTGTTATATGTATAGATAGATATCATTTATCGCTATGGCCGACTGCATATTAATGACTGTGAAATAAACTGTCAGATTTATTACGTAGGAACTGGTCGAACAATAATTAAAATACCTGAAGATATGTACGTAATCAAAATTTGTTGTAGTGTAAGACACGATGCTCATATATCAGACAGAAATAGTTGACATTCAAGTGAGGTTACGGTTTGATCAAAGCTTATATCTCAATCTTTTACGTTCTGTTGTTTTCAATAATGTTTTCAGGGTTTCCTGTCTTTACTGACTTATGTTCACTATTTCGTGCCGGGCAGACTAAAGATTGAGACACGATTACATAGGGTGAAGTTGGGACAGCTAAGAAATTTGATTGACACAGTTACACAAGAAGAGAAAGGTAAGAAAATAGTGGGAGGTATCAGAAGATATCTGCAAATTACCGAATTTCCTTATCCTGGCTACTGCAGGGCCCCCGGAAGTGCTAGCTGTTTATCTGTACTGTGTAACTGTAAGAAACTGACGCAGCAGTGGGAAACACTGCTAAAAATGAAAATGCTTGAAAAGAATAAAACTAAAATTGGAGTTTAAAAGAAATATGATAAAATTACAATAATATGTTATAATATGTATACGAGACTATTTTTAATAAAATTATTTATTCAAAGTAATGTTTTTTTTATTAGGTATATACATACCTACATTATAATATCAATACACATTACATAATTAAATTGCCGTAATAAATTTAATCATTTTATTCTTATTTAATTTTACACAGCCACGAGTCCATTCCAATCATTTACACAACCACGAGTCCACTCCAATCATTCAGCCACGAGTCCACTCCAATCATTTCTTTCCAAGATTACGTATCATCATTACTCTTACATGACTAGCTAATTATAATTAATATTTATATATATAATCAGCACGCTATTCGTATGTAGCTAATGACAACGAATAAGCTATTAAAATTAAATATTGTTTGTCAATCGTATCAACTTAAAATGATAAATAGGTAGGTATTATTTTTTAAAAAGTTGAGATACATTTATTATGGTTTTCAGTTCCTGAGACCACATAAAAATGAATTTTTCAGTGATCAAATACGTTAAAACAAAATATTACATTATTTACCTTTAGTTAACATATAAAAACCAATGGTTGAAATATTTTTTACAATCGTAAAAAATGTGAAATGCAACTTTTTAAACTTTCGCCTTTTGTACAAATTTATATTGTAGGTCGGGTCTGAACGTATAAAATTAGTAAAGGTTTTTGTTTACCTTTTATTTCTACTCGACGTTTCTGCACGGGTTACACTAGCCGTGGTCATGACTTGACTGAAGAGGCAAGTAGTCCGGGATGGGAGCTGCGAGCAGTTTTATCACCTACCCACATATGATCTTTACATTCGGAAAGGCTGCGACACAGTATACTAACGATGTCCGCGGACATATTCGACGGTAAATCACAAGATTCAAATTTGTTAATCAATGGATTCCACTTCGGCGACAGATTACGCGATTGAAAATTTTATATTTTTTAATTTCAATCGCTTCACATGCAATCTGGGATAATAGTGACGTTCAGTAGAGGATTTTTGGAGTACAGAGTTCTATCCGGTAATAAATTCCAGCGTAGAGAATGTATTCGGCTATTGCTGATTTATTCGTTTGGCGGTTTTTTATAGCTGCGATGTGTTCCTTGACCCTTTCCGCAACTGTACGCTTAGTTTGGCCTATATAGGAACTTCCACAGCTGCAGTCTATCTTATAGACACCTGGCGTCTGGTAAGGTACAAGATCCTTGAGTGTGCATAGATTTTCCATTACACGTTCAGACCCGATTTACAATATAAAAAATTAAAATGCTCCAAATTCTGCTTTAACATCTAGGATAAAATGACTATATACAAAACAGGGCTTAAACCGATTTAAAATTTATCCCAACGCCCCAACCTTGATTCATTGCAAAGAAAAATGTAACAGATATTTTGGATTATGTTCCTTTATTATTACTTATTTATAATCCGGTTTTGAAGCCCTGCTAGGCATATCACATCGAATACAGTAAAATTTACATTATCGGAAAGCAGCTGAACAAATGAGACCAAGGAATTATGCGCTAAATAAAGTAATGTTAGTTATTTAGGGCAAAGTGACGTTACTTCAAGATCACTGCACATTCTCCATCAAGATACTGGCAATGTGCGGCAGCTTCTTCTTCCCGCCAGCCAATAAATATATATTAATCCACAATTTTTGTAATAATAATAACATAGTACATTTAATAATTCTCACCTCCGTTCACATAGATCCACAATCAGGCCAGTAATGTAACCCTAGTAATGTGGACCTATGGATACACTTTTCTCCTCTTCAAACCACAGGTGAATTCATGGATAATTCTTTTTCCTCTTCGATCCACAAGTGTTAACTTATTACACTGTTACAATTTATTGTTCTATAACTTGAAACAGGAGGCAAAATACAATTAACGTTAATGAAGTAATTAAGATTGCAAATATACGGAATAAAAAACAAACGATGACAATGAATTTATTCAAGAATGTCATAAATACAGATATTAGAATAATGATAGGTATGCTTGTGTGTGTGTTCAGTAGGGCATGACGTCATGCATGGCGTATCGCCAGGTCCAAAGTCGTGCGAGCGCTTCGAACCGCGCGCGGTCATGCACGTACATCTGACCTAACTCCGGCTCCATGCACACCTGCAAATGTAAGCTCAAATGTAATTCACGTAAAGTAAAGCTAACGAGATGAGATAAAAAATGAAAACACGCTGACCTTCACTAAGTTGTGTTGCGACTGCTAGAGCACATGATATGGACAGATTTGTTAAGAAGTTCGTGGAACAAGGAATTATTCAACTCATGGGTTGACAACATTTGAGTCGTTATTTTGTGAATTTCAGCTTAGGAATAGTAAGCTCGAAGTGTTAAAATGTTATGAACTCACAACTGTTTACATTCTTTATTACGGTTCATTGGCTTTATTTTAGTACAGCTTAGGTGAGGGTGCAGACTAGGGGTAACAATTATAAAAATCATGAGCTTGTCCCACTATCTTATATCTAGTTAACACATTCAGTGGCGGCAATAACTTGTTGTGTTTAATACTTTAAGAGTTAAACTATGAAAACGTGGAAAATACAGATGTCGTGTCGTCAACACCACTTAACTATGAAAACGTGGAAAATACAGATGTAGTGTCGTCAACACCACTTAATATTAAGTGGTGTTTGTTTGGGGTTCTGTTTGGGTTCTTGATTAAGACTTTTTAATAGTTTTATTATCACATTTTATTTCGTCACGTCTTACATCGTTTACAGTCATGACACGAGAGGGACCGGAAAGGGAAGGACCTAGACTAAAAGTATTTTTAATAGACAAACAAATCATAGACTACAACAGTGTTGACGACACGACATCTGTATTTTCCACGTTTTCATAGTTTTCTTCCATAATCATAATGTTATATGAAAAGGAATAAAATTATTTTATCAATAAACAAATTCGGTAAACGCATCGATTGTGTTCATATAAATTTCTGTATAGTGCCAGTGAGACATGTTTGTTCTGGGTAATACATCGAAAAATTATGTGGCATTCTACAATCATTCAGTGAAATAGCGGTGGAGTTGGATATGTTAAGTAAGAATTTTTCAATTCCCTAAGGAGGGATGCGATGCTGATCTCATAAGCGACTGGGCGGGCCCGACTGACTGAGTACCCTTCTCTCATAGAAGTTTAAAGAGAAACGTGCCATCGTGTTTCGAGGGTAAGTGGGAGATTCCAGAGGTTATTTCTCATCCCATCCCATCTATTAAATCTCATATATAATATTCCATAGAAATATTATCCAATAGAGGGTATAATGTAACGAGGAAATCTTCATTTCCGATAGCAAATCCCCCAAAAGGTGACAGCGCATATATCTCTAACGTTCATTACTATCGGCATGTATTGTGAATGGACAATGGTAACCACTAACCACAAGGTGGACTTTCTGCTCTTGTGCCATTGTCATATTTAGCTCTAGAGACCAGTGTGCTTGATCCTAATCTTACCTAAGCCTAAGCCTGATCTAGCAAGTATCTCTTGTCATACATTCCCAACCATATTTAGATTAGGCTAAATTTTTTAAGTGCATAAAGGTTAAGGTGCAGATAAGAATATGTATGGGGGAGGGAAGAAAATTGATTTCCGGAAAATATTGAATTTATTTTCTCAAGTTGTCTCGACTTTTGCAACCCTTTTTTCTAGTCTAACGTCATCTCTCTCTCTCGCACCTACCTCCTCATACATACTTCCCTTTTACTCTCACATCTTTATGTTCCGTATCACATATTCCTCATCCCATGTGTATTTGCCCATGTGTAAATGTAGCTCATGTCATTTGGATTTGCCCTCTAGATCAACCTCACCCCTCTAGATCGTCCTGTTTCTACATTCCCTGATCTGTTCATTAAGATCCTTCATTGAAGAGCTCATGCTTGTAGCTTTCTGTTAGTCTACCAATTTCTATAAAAAAATATATATAAATAAAAGGCAATACTTACAGCAGTGTAAGGATCGGTGAGCAGGCTCTGTATGGAAATTAGCACTTTGCTGATATAGAGTGCGAGGGACCAGTTGTGATGGACAGAATCAATGCCCACATCTCCGTGTCTTGATACATTAGGATGTAATATGCGGGTGAGGAAGCGCACCACGGGTGGACTCATTGGGTATCTGACGGCAAATGTTTAAATTAATGTAACGATAAGAGGAAGTAAGCTCTGCCATTTTCAAAATGTTTGAATAGTCAGCCATTCTTGATATAATAATGAATAAAGGGAATATCTGAGAAAAACAATCTTATTGTCAGTTCTAATTTCCGATATTTGAAAATTTAGTTAAATCTTAATCTTAAATCTGAAATTTAGTTAAAAAAATAAAGTGCGTTACTATAATATTTTTAAAAGAATCTTGAAACAACTAAATTGTAACACATTCGCTGTCTCTACCTTTTCCCCAAGAAAAATATAACAAAAAATAATTTATAAAAGATAAATACATTTCAACCAGTCAATTTTATATATCTACGTAATTTATTTTATTTATTCATCATTTTTTTATTTTCAAATTTAGATTCCTTTTTGTGTCACGATCTAGCCTAAATAAGTTATCCATGTTGTGCACGTCTATAATAGGGATATATACTGGACTTTAGACTTATCTTAATATACGTACAACGTTGCGTGCCTGAATAAATAAATAATTATATATCTTTTTTATATAAATCACTTTTTTCGAAACAATTACTTTAAATTTAATTTTTATTTCTGGGAATCATCCATATCTAACCTGACGTCATCTTCACATTATATGGTTAGACATCTATTCTAATTTCCCAAATCTGCCAATAACTCCAATACCAGGTGGTATCTGGACCCCTTTTGCTCGGACGCTCACAAATACAACGCGTCACTGAAACAGCACAAAACTTGAACATATGAACAACTTTACAATTTAAAAAACGATTCTGGCCAAAAATAAAATTATTTTAGGTTATCTAAGTTATTATTTAGGTAAATGAAAAGTTGTACTATCTAAAACATTCATAGAATTCCTTAAAGGTGCATATGCGGGCGTGGCGCGGACGACGCGCGTAAAATCCAATTACGCATAGAATAAAAGATATATTAGAAATGAACAATAACTTGTAAAAAAAATCTATTGTAAAAACTGGTAGAATTGATTCTATTTTCGATACTGAACAACCTATTGTCAGTTTTTTTCGTTATTTCAGTGTCACGTTGTATTGTAAAAAATGTTGTTTAATTTCTCAGTTTTCTACCGACGGCCACAAATAAATATTTATGAGGTGGAGCGAGTGAGGTGAACTGAGATAACTAGTATACATACTCACATTGGCCGCCGCAAATAAACATACGATGCATGGTGCGAGTGAGGTGACCACAGAGGTATACTCACGAGAAGGGCACCTGTACGTATAGGTAGAAGAGCCCGCCCTCGTAGGGGGAGCCCGCGGGCCCCGTGACGCGCGCCTGCCAGTGGCAGCAGTGCGCGTCCAGCGGCGTCGCCGCTATGCCCTCCGGCGGGTCGTTACGGAGCATCTGACGGACGACAACTAGCTTCATTACGATACATTCAATACGTTTAGGCACATAATGTGCAATCATTTTTGTACTATCAGGAGGAGATTTGTAAAATATTAATCAAAGGTGTATAACCGTCTTTATCTCATTTTAAAGACATTGTATTTCTTACTTTAGTTAGTTTGCGTTAAATGAAAAAGATATTTTGTTAAGTAAAGTAAAAATAAATCATTTACAATTTTCGAATTGCACATTATGCGCCTAAACGAGTACTGTCGACTGCCTAACGAGTGGCATGTCGAGTACTGGCGAACTGCGCTAGTCATTGCGTTGCTCTGTTTTCTATGCTATGAAATATGAGTGTCAAATCACGGCGCAACTTCATTTCATATCGTTTTGTTCCGGGCAAGTAAGAGGCTAGATAGACATGTACAGAAATTATATGGCAATCTGTGTGGCACACTGGGTGACATATGCTTGTGACCTCCAGCAACACTATCGTTTGATATCCTCATATCAAACGAGTGTTGCTGAAGATAACTGATTTGTTATACCTGGTCTGTGGAGTGGTGTTATTCTAAAGCGCCTGCTCTTCCATTCCATCTCCAGCACAGCATCTCTTCCCGTGGATGTCGTAAAAGGTGACTAAGGGATAACAAAGTCACTACCACAAGCCCCAAGGAACTGCACCACCTCTAAAAGGGTACACTCGTCAAACCCGCTTGGCCAGTGTGACGTTTTATAGCCATACATCCCTCATGCACACGACAATGTGCATGAGGAGGCCCGTGTCCAGCAGTGAATGATAAAAGTGGTGATTAGGGATGGTTATACCTGTGCAATACATACCTTCAGTTCACTTCGCAGTCTGTTCCTACGCCACGCATTTTCTTCGCCAGCGGGCTGCGTTTGTACGCACATTTGTACCAAACAGTTGCGGCAAAAACAAGACTCCACTAGCGACTGGTATTTCTGGGAAAATTGCAATGATACAGTACGAGTTCAACTAAGCTTCCTTCACATGGAATTCCTTCAAATTTTAGTGGAACCCAATTTTCAGAGAAAATATTCTCTGTATAAATTCGGAATCACTAATTTGTTTCGTAGACCCTGTCAAATGAAACGTGGCATAGGCATCTTAATAAATTGACAAGGAACAAATAATGAAGCTGTTTTATACTAATTTGTATTTTTCATTCAACCAACAGAGTAATTACGATTTCCAGTCCAAACACTCATTGACAAAATTATTTATGTTTGTTTTTGTCATATGTCGTATCTTTTACATACACATTGTATTGCAAATACACTTTTACATTGCAATACAGATTTATTAATTAGTTTTCTACTCAACGTTCTTGCACGAATTGCGCCAGTAATATGATATTGTGATGGTATTGGCAAGTCCATGAACTTCATAGGCATTGTTAGATAGTATGTTGCAACTTCTCCCAATCTGCCGGAACCCGCCGACCGGCACCATCAACTGTTAATATAGTTTATAAACATGTTTATAGTAGACAACTCTCATAGTAAACTACTTGCGTTTTCTTATAGTAATATTCTTAGATTCTGGTAGTACCTTCTGCCAATCAAGTCCAGGCTGTAAAGGACGGAATAGGGGCCATCGTCGTGCAGTAAAAGCGGCCCATCGTGAAGGGCGAACGTGCGCAAGCACTAGTCGGCGCCATCTTGAGGACACGCATGCGCAGGCACAAAGAGACAAGTCGTCTAAATAGCTGAAGATGCACATAAGCACTGGAATAAAGTATTGAAAGATCGATTAATGTATCTTTATATAAAACTGAAGAAGGAAAAGTAAGAATTTTTTCAGTGAGTGAAAATTCTTTAAAGAAGTTGTATGTTTATGATAGCACTGAGTTATCATGAATTACATTTTCAAAGATGTTTTAGATGCTTTCTCAGCATCTATTTATCTTGCCAGTCTGTGGGTAGATTAAGTTCCCATAATAATCAAAATGTCTAGAAAAGGTAGAAAAGAACGGAGCTACTGTATCAGTGATGTTACTAACACAGTAGTGCCATTACATCTATGTAGGAGTGACAAAGATAGCGAGCCATAGCTGCCCGTGTTAAATATTCTCAATTATAGATAGCTCTTCGCATCTCAGTTTAAGGCTTATTTTTCTGTTGACTTTTATTAATAATAAACGCTACACGACGTGGATAACATGTGCAAATCAGGCATCTGCACATGTCATTTTCACAATGTCCCACAAGGGGGAATTAGTTGTGCAATCCGCATGGGTGACTTTTGTATGAAGTTTACTTGCGCATGTAACACACACTTCGCAGTTAGTGCGAAGTGTGGGCTACATGCGTAAATTTACTTTCTCCAATTATATGCGCCAACAAGTAACAGTGAATAGAGGTACTTATACCACAAAAAATTATTAGACTAACCCATTTTAACACCCTTCTAAAGGTGTACATTATGTTCGTTTTGGTAAGGGGGATTAGTATTTAAACCCCAGCATGATTGGTACATGGTAAATTGGGTTTATACCAATCCATATCAACACAGACGCAAAGTCACATATCAACATGACATCAAACAAGCTAGATATTGATGAGTATCTTATGACTCTGGCTGACACATGCAGCTACACTGTTGCAATATTAATAGTTTATGATGGGATCTTACCTAATTTGGGAGGGGGAAAATGTACTGCATTTCCTTTTGCTTTTGCTTTATCCTATTTCCCTAATGCACATGTGTTGTAGCAGTGATAGAGATTCCCTCCAAATCCATTCCTAGGTGGACTATATGTTCGTCAGCTAATTTTTCTATAAAAAAACTTGAAACTACACAAAAAGATTAGTATATATATATACCTTCTGAAGGCAATTGATCCACAAGTCCAGGTGCGAGGTTATCTGGGGGGCGTGGCGTGGATAGCGCTTGCAACGACCGCGCGAGACTTGATAGCTGAGGTGGCTTTCCCATGTTTATTATATCATCCAAACTTAATATGCGTTCAGAACGCCTTGATCCCCTGCTGCTTCCGCTGGCACCAGCTGCCGAATTGCTGGTACGACTAGCATCATCTTCGGGACTTGTTTCACTGTCTAATGAACTCTATAACAGCAGAATTTAAACAAAAATGATGAAGTATATTTACAAGAGTAGAAGACATACTGCATGCTACAATGGATCTGTTATGTCATTTATTGTGGTATCACATTATTGGAAATGTAATAACATGTTCAATGTGGTTATTATTCAGTCCTTGTCACATTTATTTTATAATAAATTCACTTAAAGGGCTTAATTGTGAACATTGAAGCATTACTGCTTATTGCAGTAAGAATCCTTCAATATTCATAACTAACCTTTCCTTTGAAATAACTTATTGTTCATTGCTCTTTATTGCACTTCTATATGTCAATGTATGCCTACTAAAGATTCAATGTATTTTAACCCTGTTCAAAGCAACAACATAAATGAAATTAATAAATAATTCAAGCTTTAGGACAAATATAAAGCTTAGGGTAATTTTAGCTGGAAAGTACAGGTTACTGACATATGCAATCGAGCTACTGCCTAATTATGTTCCCTCTACCCTTTCTACCCTCAAACAAATACTTATAATGGTGCAAATACCTATAATGCCCCATAATTGACTATGGTGATGCGTGTCATCCGGATCTCAATGAATAATTTCTCACTATACTTGCTAATAATAATAACTGTATCTTCCTAATAACTGTATTAGGTTCATCTTTGGACTTCACAGGTATGATCATAACTCCCAATATTGTTCTAAGCTTAAATGGCTTACCATAATGGCTTAGCTTAATAGACAGTAAACATTTCCGTTTATTTAATAACCTCTTCTCTATTCTTATGGAACCTATAATAATAATAATAAATACTGTTTATTGCATACAAATAGTTATTACATGTGCACAAATAATGACATAATACAATAGGCGACCTTATCGATAGTTTGAGTTAAATCGATAGTTATTAGAGCATTGTGTTACAAAAATTATTCTATGGAAAATCTTATATTAAAATATGGAAATTTGTAGTCACAGCATCTAAAAATTTGGTGCAGGGTAGCGATTTTCACGATTCTCAATAAAATGCCCAACACGGTAAGATTTTTTTTTCTGTACCATCATAAACTGGCCTATCCTCTGTTCTCGGCTTGACGTTGAGTTTTGGAACATCCCTGTATATGTATACATTAGGTAGTAGGATAAGTTCGCAGTCTTTTTATACTGAAAATAATAAAGGCTTGTCCATTTAATTCGACTATCTCTTGCCATTTCTCTGGCAGAGCCATTATCCCATCGGGGTTTCTGAGCGAAAAACTGATTTAAGTGGTTTATACAAGGTTCTCTTGAATGTAAGTTTACTCCATTTAGAGAATTTTAACAGTGGAATAAATGATAATCTGAAGGCTCTATGTCTGGACTGTATGGAGGATGCATTAAAACTTTCCAGCCAAGATCCATCAATTTTTGTTTAGTCATCAAAGATGTATGCAGTCAAGCATTGTCATGATGGAAAACTACACCTATTCTATTCATTAATTCTGGGCATTTTTTTCAAGTGCTATTTTCAATTTTATTAATTGCTGACAGTAGACATCAGATTTAATCGTTTAGCCATGTGGCAAAAGGTCGTTATACACAATGCCTTTCCAGTCCCACCATACACATAAGATGACTTTGCTTGGAGTGAAGCCTGGCTTTGGGACTATTTGTAATGGCTCACCTCTCTTAGACCAAGATCGTTTTTGAACATTGTTATGGTAAGTGATCCATTTGTCATAGCTTGTTATCAATCTCTTCAGAAATGGATAGTTTAATTTCGTTTCAGTAACATCTCACATATGGAAAATCTATTCACCATGTTTCTGTCATTTAAATCATGCAGCACACAAATATCTTGCTTTTTACAAAATTCTGGCTATGCAGGTGATCCAAAACTGTTGAGTGTGAATGCTAAGCTCTTTGATGACTGCTTATGTGTCAATCTGCATCAATTATTTCAGTAATAACATCAACATTTACGTTAATAGGACGAGCACAGTCAGGAACATCATTCACATCAAAATTACCAGACCTGAATGGACTGTACCATTTTTTTGCAGTAGTTTTATATTCTTCCATTTTAAAATTGTTAAAAAATATGAGAAGATAAAACTTTTAAGTTGTAATTTCAATCAGCTGTCAAACGGTATATCACTTTCCTGCCAGTGATCAATATTGCCAGAAATATAGCATGCTAAAGTCATACCTTCAAAAAGACTGACTACCTAACTTTTCTGACTACCAATTATATACAATGTATGTATTTTAACTGTTTATTATTATTTATTATGTTTGTATATTTTATGTATTCCAAATGTTATTTTATATATTGTTTTTCACTTGCACCTACCATACCATCACTGTATAGCAGTGAATAAATAGGGAATATTTATCATCAAAACTAGAATTTTGGTAACTCCCATGCTTTTAAATTGTTATACTGACATAAATAAAAATAATAATCACTGCAATTGATCCAATACTAAAGATTATAATTTAGTTGAATGTTGATTAAGTAGACTGATTATTTATTAATCTCAATTTTCGTTACTCAAATTTTACTCTTATTTTTTGTTTTGTTTTATAATAAATAAGTCTATTAATCAAACTCAGTTTCATTTTACAATAATATTGACACATTAAAATCACTTACAGAATGAAATTCAGATCTTTTTTATATATATGATATATATCTAATATACATATACATTGGATATTTTGATATTTATTATAAATATCGGATTTTTACAAACCCTGCTTTATAGCCCCATGGATTGGTTGGAAGAAAATGCTTTTTAGTATAAAGTCTGGCTTTTGTGAAAATAATCTTCTTCTTCTTTTATTTATGATGCCAAATGTGTAATCACAATTCCACCAATGTCCCATTCTGTAAGAGTACAAGATGGGAATACTTGTACAGTAGTCAAATTCACCAAGCCAAGAAATGTATGGGACAATCACAAGAAAACATATCTAAATTGTTAATAAAACATAAACCATTACCATAAAATTAGGTAAATACACAATTAATGATAACATTAAAATGCATAGTTATTGGCATAATATGAGATTAAAGTTTAATTTTGTTTTAGTAATAAATTAGGAAATTATTTGGAAATTAAAACAACAAACAGGAAATTCATACATGTTATATAGGAGGCTTTTCATACTGATGAGGGGGGGGGGGGGTATGTCTGAAAAGAGAACTTCATAGAATGCGGGACCAAATGGCCAGCCAAAAAAATGTGATCTATATGTGAAATCAAGTGTAAATAAATAAATGTGGAATTTAAGAACTGTCGCAAACTTGACATAAGCTGTTAAATAAAGAGAAATAATTAAAATGTCTGTGAAACCTATTACTATGTCAATTTTGAACTATATTCATAGTTCTATTTCATAGGTGTTTATATAAATACATAACAGAATTAGATAAATTTTAGATTTACAATATAGTTTGTAAAATTATCCATAAATAAACTTACAATGAACTTTAATAGTAAGAATAATATAAGAGGATATTAAAGAAACGCATCTAAAGAAATTGATTTATGAAACGCATATTAAAGAAATGATTTTTGTGATTAGAGCTATCATAATTTTTTTTCTCTTCTATATAAGTAAGACACCACCACACACTATCTAGAGCTTTTCTTGTCTATCCATAAAGTATATATATTAAAACAAAACTGCTTTTATTTCATGTTATCTACAACTTACTCTGATGGCAAACCAAGGTGGTAGTTGGCAAGCTCTATTTAACCTCCTGTCTGAACTGAAATTCAAGTCAGAAGGCTCGTCATTGCCCGAGTCCCCATCGTCAGTCTTCTCGCTCGGATAATACGAGCTGGGTAAATATGACGGCAGGTCGGGGAAGAGGAATGCATGGCAAGTCACGCACACTGGCTCGCCGAAACTTGGACCGTAGTAACCGTTACAAACATGGCATGTAGAGTTCTGTAATGGTAGTTATCATTATAATATACGTTTGTCTTCAACTAAGCACGTCATGTGAAAGCAGAATGTAATGAATACAAACATCGAATTCAAATTCAAGTGGTTGTTCTAATGAAGCACAGGATATGAGCTTATCGTCGTTGTCTTCCAACTCTTTGACGAAATGTAAAAGGTCAGGGCCAATTGCAGACATTTTGAATCGGAATGCACACAATAGAATTACACAGATGGAATAATGTTAATAATCAAAAGAGAAATAGCAGGCTAATTATTTTGCATATCAAAATCAATCACAAACTAATTCGTTTATTTTTTTCGTTATCGTCTCATAAGCAACTGTCAACAGCAAGCACACACCAGTATGACCAGATTAATTTTTTCGAAAATACTGTAACTACCCCGAAAAAAATACTAAAATATATCAACTTTCACAGGACAAATATACCAATATAAATATCGATTTTCATATCATATGAATTCATCATTTCATTCATCATTGTCATCACAATAAATGTTAGAATTATATTTTAACATACTTTTCGAAGGATTAAAATTTGGACATTCTCCTTATCTTTAATACCTTGCTTTGTTTTTAAAACTGCTGAAACATTTTTGTTAATAAATCTGTTTCCTTGGTCAGTTTTTATTAAATTTATCTGTGAGAATATGAGCTCGCATGCAGCATTTGACACAGGTATACATAACAAAGTTTTACTAAAACTAGCTATATTTTTATATTTTAACGTTCCATCACTGTTAGAAATTTTAACAACTTCCACCCAAAATTGCTCACAAGAAAGGGGTGAGCCAAGGGCCAATACTTGAGGATTGTAACAAATTACTTACTTCACGATCAAGTTGGGTTCTCTAATCTTCATCAATTGACTGGCTTTGCTCTAAATGTAATTTGTATGGGAAAGTTTCTTATTACATTTCATAAACACGAAATTCTTTGTGCACGGCAGTGTGTGGATTGAGAAATTTCAAGTCTCGGAAAATTTGATTTTCAAAAGGCAAACGAGATTTTAATTGGGTGCTCAACTCTATCAAAAATGATTGGCACCTTCTAAAAAAATCATCCATTGTTCTTTCATGTTTATGTTTTCCCTATGTTTGATAAATTCTTGATCTACTTGAATGCCCAAGTACATCTTTTTCAAGGAAAGTACATCCCAGGAAGGGAAATTCCCTGAAGATGTATTTTCGCGGGGACGATCGCTTACGACGGTGTTACCATAAAATGTTATTCTATTACCCAAAAAAACTAACTTCCGGTAATATACGTATAAAAATATTGATGTTCAAAAAATGGTCAAAATATACTAAAAAAGTATTAAAATACTAGACTGGCATGCTGGTACACAGCAAATACAACTGACTATTTTTTTATAATTTATTTGGACACTGGCATAGCTATTGGTCCACGTCATTGTCCAGTCCCGTCGAACTAGACGCGCCACGACAAAGCCTTACAGTTATTATAACTATTTCAAACAGTAAATTTTGCGCGTTTAGGAACATTAAAATTAGATCATAAAGCAGAATCACAGCAGAATAAAGCACTTTCAAGCACCAATTCTAGTACAACTTTCTCTGTAATTAATTAAATATTACTATGAGCGGTAATAGCCTATGCTTATCTATACTCAACTTATATTCGTGTGAACGTGAATTCAAATTCTCGCACAGATTCTACTCTACAACGGATTTTTTTTAAAATGTCTATCTGGGCGGTGAGGGGAAAACATCGTTATAGTTATTGTATTAGGATAGTTATTGTAAACATGGTTATTGTAGTTAGGAAACTAGCACGCTCGAGAAAATCTGGAGTATGGATCCACCAATCTGCACTGAGCCCGCGTGGTGGATTATAGCTCTAACCCCTAGTGATTTACTAGAGGCCTGTACCCTGACAATTACGATTTAATTATAGCGAATAAATAAATATTTATTAGACTAGCCTATCCCCGCAGTCCGTGGATGGTGGTTCATCCTCCAGGAACCATTATTGTATCGGCAAGAAATGGAATCTCTTTTAGTGGTCCCAGGAAGGTTGGTGTATTTCAAAACGTTTCGTTCACCTGTTGCACGAGTGTTTAAAACAAACTGACATGCTTTATATTTTTAAAGTATTAGTAAGATTATGCATTTATGCGAGCCAACGTGCCATCCCCGATTGTCACTATTGGGCCTTGACCACAAAAGTTTAACGGTTACTGGCAGGGCCGTCTTAAGTCTATTCTGCGCCGGGGTGCGGGAAGCGCCGAAAGCGTAATAAAAGTAAAAAAAATATTATTGTTAATGACTATTTTTTTTTTGCTTGCGCATACATATTTGTCGTAAGTAACAAGTATATAAAACTGTGCAATGGCGTTAAGTTCAATGAAATATCCAAAAATTCAGCGCTCGACAGGCGCCCGGGTGCACCGCACCCCTTGCACCCCCTGGTAAAGACGGCCCTGGTTACTGGTCTACGCGTGCGGCCGGCGGAATTGTACAGTAGGAAAAGCCATCATACAGGTTTTGTTGAGAATGTAGTGTACCATCTTCATACTTTCGATTTACGTTTTTTTTTTACTAGGTATAACATTAATGGAGGCAGATGGGTTTTGGGAGATATTTTGGAATAAACGTGGCACAAGGATAGAATTAAAATTATTTACATTGCGAGACTTGTAAATTTAGGCTGGCAAATGAAAGTTGAGACTAGAAAAGCGCGCAAATTCAGTAGGTTATCTATTATAAACTGAAAAATACTTATTATATGCTAGGCTAATTATATTTATTTTTTTACATTTGCCAGACTACCATAAACATGTTGATTCTTGTTATTTCTGTTAGTTATGATTGTACAGGTTTAATCAATATATCCTAGATATGTGGCTGTACAGAGAATTATTTCCGTTGGCCAGCACTGGTGCCTACTGGGAAATTAGTCACTTTTACGTCTTAGTGACCACCGGTGGTGGACAGTGGAAAAATTTACATAATAAATAATGTCACTGTAAGAAAGAACGGCGTGTTCTTCATTTATTTGTGGGTGTGTAGCGGAGAGAAACACTTTTCTTGATACCAAAGATATATTTGCCCTGTTTTGTGGGCATCCATATAAAATAAGGGAGCCCTACGCATAGTCTTAAGATCACATTTATTGATCAGAATATAAGCCGGATAAATAACAATTTCTTGCTTTATGGCCGCCACACGATGTTACAGATGACCTTCCTAGTGTGAACAGCTGTTAACTTTCATTCTACACGCAGTTGGTTTATACTGTTCAGTCAGGAAGTGTTGTGTATTGCGAAATCCGGCCTATAAGTATGAGGAATAATTTCGAATATGCTTTATAGAGCATTCGATAATTTCGAGTATGCTCAACATACAACACACTTAATTGCTTACATAAATCTTATTCTTAGTTTATAATTAAATATATAAGATACATAAAATGTAAATTCTTAATTATGTTGTTAAATAATTTGTAATTTTATATATAACTTACTTTTCAACTATATATAACTTTTATATTTCCCTATATATATAACTATTTATATATAACTTCAATCTTTACTTTTCCCTTTACTTGACTATGCTGCTACCTGTTATCTCGATTTAACGGAAGACCAACTCAACAAACTTGAGCGCCTCCAAAATCTTTGCATCCGGTTCATATTTGGACTGCGTAAATATGACCATGTTTCCGAGTTTCGTAATAAGCTCAAGTGGCTTCCAATCCGACTTCGCAGAAATACGCATATACTTTCACTTCTCTACTCTGTACTTTTTAATCCCTTGACCCCTCAATATTTGAAGGAACATTTTGAATTCTTTGCTTCACAATCCACGTACTTACGTTCTGAAAATTTACTTCTTAAATTTCCTACCCATTCTTCAAATTTCTTTACCAACTCTTTCACAGTGCAGGCTGCTAGGCTTTGGAACTCCTTACCAGTTGGCATTAGACGTGCTCAGTCGCTGCCTAGTTTTAAAAGGCAAATTAGAAATCAGTATTCCATTAGTTAGTTCCTTTGGATTTCTACTTTCTTTCTTTACCTAATGATTTCCTCTCGCTACGTTTTTGTTTCTAACCTGTTCTATTTCGTCCCTTGGAGACTTTCAATTTCCCTCCTATTTTTCTTTCATCTTATTTACGAACTGATATTGTGTGAAGTGTACATGTAGATATATATGTATGTATTTATATATTATTAAGTTATTTATTATACTATATTTATTGTCGATGAGTATATATTTAACATGATTCATCTGTGGATTTCGGTTCTTTTGCACTACCTATATCCCTTTTATTTTTCTCTATCCTAAGGTTGCCTGGAAGAGATCGCCTTAGCGATAAGGTCGCCTATTGTATTCTGTCATTTATTATTTGTGCACATGTAATAACTATTGTATGCAATAAAGAGTATTTATTATTATTATTATAACTGCGTGTATATATAATGCGAATTTACAATATGCTAATAAATCAATAAAGGGAACAACAACCACTACCCGGAAACTATGAATATCTTAGGCCCGTATCAATAAATTGCATTCAAAATCAATATTGAGTGCGTATCGGTTTCTCTACTACAGTACCATAACCCAGCATAATAACAAGTATCTTCATTGCTGGACATAAGCCTCTCACTACCACAAGGGTCGCCACCACACTACCTACATTGTTATCCAAAGATAATTAAAACATGTAACTACATTAATATATAGAGCATCCGAGTTCTATCAATTTTATTATAACCATTTTCAGGACATTGCCAATAGTCCACAAAGTGCACCTATTTGCAATGATCCGTCTACAGCTACGATAAGAGTGCCGATTCCAAGCAATGTTTTGGCAGACACGTTATGCAGTTTGCATAGAAGCTAGATTCCCACAAATGAAACATCCAATTATTGTAAAATTAATTAGACTAAATAATAATCATGTTCCTACATACTAGACACATTTTCATAATTATCTTACTTGTAGAAAGTTAAATGATGGTTGAGGAAACAAATAACCAACAAACCAGCCGTGGGGCGATTCATTGGTGTTGGTAACAAAGGAGCTAATGCATAGATATGCGGGCATGTTTGGGTTCCTTAAAAAACATCAATATTAGTATATTAGTAAGTAAGCGGCCAAAGCCTATTATCGCACCAGAGAGTCGCTAGTTATTGATACAATTTTCTGGTACATTAGCATTGCGGTATAGTTATTCCAAGCTCGTGAGTTATTCCCTTAAATTATAATAACCTTTTGGCCTTAGCTGCTCGTGTGGTAAATACACTGATGTCTTGTATAATAAAACGATCAGTAAGAAATGATCTGCATAATGGTGAAAACCACATTAAAATCCGTTCAGTAGAACTCAAGTTTTTATAAGTTAACAGAAAGACGCGTTTTATAGAGATACTATAGTGGAGGAATAGAACCTATTTGAGATTGGAGTGGATTGTTTGAATGAAATGAAACAACAGGATAGATCTTAAATTATCTTTAAATTATTCTTATTCAGAATTCTTTCAGTTTCCTTTGTTGTGATTCTCTTATCATAGTCTTTTTCGGCACTTCTTTTTTACTTCAGATTACATAAGAATTAAACATGAAATATAAGACAATAATACAATACTAAATAGTACTAATACATACATTTTGTGTGAGGTGTACGTACAGAAAATGTACAAAGCGACAAAATCATTAAATGAAAGAATATGATAAACATATGTTACAAGGGAGTGTTAAAATCTGTAGACAAATTCAACAATGTGTATATTTTAGTTTATCGCGATCTAGTATCTAAATGTGTGGAAGCTAGCATTTCTAAGTTTCATAAATATTTATATCAAATTTACATTATCTTTTATTTCATGGTATGGACATTTTAATGTGATATGAACATTTTTGAATTAATACAAAATGAACATATGCACAACCTGATCAGACAATGGATTCTTCACCAACGATTCTAAAATGTAACATTAGTTTTATCTATCAATTTATTTGTATTCACCTATATACTAAATATCCTCTTCATCGATTTCCTTAAAACTAACTATTAATAGTTAATTGCTATTATTACTCGCCTCTTACATTTCCTATTTAATAATAAATAATAATGCATAAAAAACAACAAATCCCGTGAAGTCAGTTCATTTGGAAACAATAGTAAAATACAAATGAAAACCTTATACAACGTTTATCCGTGGTATGCATAATTTTTCGTAGTCTCGCGAGCGGTAGTTACTTACAGTCAAATCATGTCGACATGGATTTTACATTTGTGTGAGCGCAGTGGCAATACATTTTCGTATTGCCAGATATCGGAGAAACAATTTAAAATTATAATGTTATCAATAAACATTTGGTTTTTTATGTTAAAATTTTGTTATCCGTCTCTCTCCGTCTCTCCGTTTTCGCCATAGAGACTAACAAATGAAGAAACCATGTCTGGATTTGGCTGCACTAAAATGAAAAACACGTGTTGATAATATAAAGGTGGTTGTTTACGAGCTAGAGTCCTGCGGCGGGCGGTAGAGGTCGCGGCGGCCGCGCAACAACCTTACTACACTTCACACTAGTTACGTGCGCGGCGCCTACCGCACTCAGTATGGCGAGTAATACATTCCGCGCCTGTACCCTCTGCGAACAAGGCACGCCCGTTAATACCTGCCCACTGCTTGCTGTTGGACGACGACGAGCGATACATCAGCGCTAATGAACCTTAGAATATGTTCAGACTGATTATTCCCAGAATTAATACCAATTATTATTACCAGTATCCTTATAATGGATTTTTTCCAAGTTTTATTACCCGTAATAACACTGGGTGCAGTTTCTACATTACTACCAGTAAGAATATTGCGATGACTTGTTCTTAGTTTAACTACCGGTAACATGAGATTACAACAATTACTCGTTAATGCAAGTAAATATAGTTAGAAATTGTATCTAATTGAAAGACTATAATATGGTAGTAATGTAGAACCGAATTCTTACTGGTAGTTAAACTGGGAAAAAACATGCCAGTATTCTTAGTAGACTAGGAAAAAAATCTCAATATTCTTACGATAGTAATGTAGAAACGACTTGTTACCAATATTCTTACTGGTAGTAATTCTGGGAATAGTCCCTACAGACACGGCGGAATGCGCACGGATGTAAACTGCATATAGCAACCGCGCGGAACCTGTTTACATTAGCGGCTTCATATTTGTTTAAACTTGTCAGCGCGGATTTCACCCTGATTCCGTCGTATCTGAACAAACTCTTAAGACCCTATTGCCGCTAAACACGTTATGGCAGCGGTGCAGTGAGTCAAGTATGTCGTGTATTCAATAGTTAACTTATCCACAATATACATGGTTTATACTTTGTACGATGCGCTAGCGGTCGTTTACGGAGACGGGCGGTGTCGCACGTCTCCGTCGACGGCTACTGTCATAACGCCTACCGTCATAAAAAAAAATTAATCTTGTACGTTGTACAAAAGTTTACTGTTAAAATACAGTACACACTTGACGTATGGCGCCGCTTCCGAGTCGTGCGGTCGGTGAGAATTAGGGCTGGCGCAGATCAAGCGAAGCGCAGCACAGCGCGGTTTTCATTAACAAACAACAATCACTAACGCACCCACAGCCTACGTCCGCTTTGGCATTCGAAGACTGATAGATGCGTTACTAGCCCTTAGGCCTAAGACTCGAGCGTTAAAAGCTCCTAGTCGAAGCTTCGGAACAGAACGCGGGTCGAGTGCGGGCAGCGCAGCGTTGTTATGCATGGAATTATATGAGACACGTCGCTCAGATAGTGTACATTGTATATAATACCCGCTGTCAATTTGCGTGGTTTCTGCGTTAATTCCATACATTACAACGTCGCCCACGCTCGACCCGTGTTTTGTGTGCCAACGTCATTAGAAGGTTCGACTGTCTTAACGCTAGAGGCTTAAAGATTCATTAGCGTTGACGCAAGCGCTCGATGCTCAGCGCTGATATTAACACCACTACTACTGCAACTCAAATGCTACATTTATTACACTTACATCCACATGCACACGTGCAACTATCTAGGGAATGACGGGAGCTATTGAAAATACATATTGTGCTATAGAAAACTTTATTTCATATAGTGTATAAAATAAATATTCTCTTTGTTCAACAACAACAATATCAAGACTACTGTCAACAACAGATTCAGGGAGAGGTGGCAACGTGTAAGTGGAAAAATGAGTAGGCTAGAGTTAGAAAATGATAAGAGAATTTGTAAGAGTATCAAAGAGTCCGTGGCGACGTCTCCCAAGACAGTGACTTGTCTAAATACCAACACAGCATATAATCGGTCAACCTCAACACTATTTATTTAAGTATACATATTGCACTGTATCATTATTTCATTCTTATAAATAGATCCCGGTTCCACTGCCTCCCATTGCAATCACCATAAAGTAGAGTAACTGTTTGATATAAGACAATAATTCTCAGGCACGCAAGTTTCCTAATGTTTTCTTCACCACGGAGTAAGTACATCGTAAAGTATCCGTATATAAATACATGGTACGGAAATACCTACGGTAGTACGGTTTGGACTCACGATCTCAAAAATTTTATGGTTATACAAATACATGGGTCACACCGAAAATTTCCGGTACTGGCCACTTACTTAACAATATTTAAAAAGTAATTACAATATTTGAAAATGGAACTCTTTGGCTGTAGTTTGTTTCATCTAACAGTCATTTGATTTTTCATTGTGGCGTCATTTTAAAAATTGCGTGTCTGCAATACGATCGCTGTATGATTTGATTTTCTACGATTTTAAGTGTAATTTGACAGCTCAGCAGAACATCGCTCAGCTTCAAACTGCTTTTAATGGTGAAGCACCAAGCAAGACGTCAATTTATAACTGGTTTACAGAATTCAAACGTGGTCGTGTCAATCTGACGGATGAATTTCGTGAAGGTCACCCGTCCACCGTTGTCAACAATAAAAACATCGATGCTGCGCGCCATATGATCGAAACAGTCAGGCATATCGCCTACCATGAGATTCGGGAATTCTTAAGCATATGCATGAGTCAGATACAATCAATCAATCATACACAAACATTTGGCTGTGCGAAAGCTGTGCTCCCGGTGGATTCCACACAATTTGACTGAGGCTCAAAAAACGGAACGCGTCACCAGATTCAACGAAGGGGCGTCAAATTTGGTGTGGAACATAATAACAGGTGACGTAATATGGATTTACAGCTACGACCCCGAAACTAAGCAGCAATCAACCATTTGGGTCTTTCAAGATGAGCCGAACCCCACCAAAGTGGCGCGTGTGCCAAAGTGCCGTGAAACAGATGATGGCTTCTTTTTTTTTTTTTTAGAAAACCTGGTCACGTGGTTATTGTTGCTTTGGAGAATCATCGTACCGTGAATGCTGATTGGTACACGACTATTTGCTTGCCGGAAGTTATTGACGAACACCGTAAAACAACCGTAAATCATAAATGCCGCATAATCTTGCACCATGACAATGCCAGCTCTCACACGGCCAAACAGACAAAGAACTTTTTGAAGGCGAAAAACGTAGAACTCATGAGCCATCCTCCATACAGTCCCGACTTGGCACCTTGTGACTTCTTGTTTCCAAAATTTAAGAACCAATTACGCAGTCAACGATTTTCATCGCCAGAAGACGCTGTCGAAGAGTATGAAAAATATGTTTCCGAATAAATGTTATGAAATTGGTTTATTCGCATGCAAGGTGTGTTGACGCTCACGGAGAATATTTTGAGAAATAATAAATTGATTTTTGGCCGTTCATTGTAATTTTTTTCTTATTCATTTCGGAAACTATGAGTGTGGCCCTCTTATATATATAAAAAATAATATTCTGACTGATCAAAATACAGCCGAAACTATTGTACCTAAAAATATGTTTGAAGTAAAATATAGGCATTGCAGAGTCGATATTTTGAAATTCAACCAGTAAATTTAGATAAAAATGTGTTTTTATTAAAATATCTGCCGTAAATTCAAAGTCTACGTGGGAAACTGCAAACAAGAGCTAGGTTACACAACTAAAAAAAAGATAGGATGCCATAAATACCCATACTATACGATTAAAACTACAAATATTTTTTTCATATCTTCTTTTTCTAGGAATAAGAAATTATAGAAGGATATGAATATGATAAACACGATATGATTACGATAAGATCTACCAATAACTTCTTTCCTGTGATATGCGATTTTAATATTTATGTTTCAGAAACGTCCAATGACAAAGTATAACTGTATAAATCTTAAAGACCATCCATTTTTTAGGTTTGGCAACTGAAGAGTTCAAATGAAACTTTGTTTTTCTAGAAAGGTGTGTCCCAACAATGGGAGTAATTTCAAATGAAAAGCTACCGTCTAGTCATAGAAGGAAAGCTTCATACGACTATAAATTAGTATATAGCGTGTCACGTAATGCGCGGGAGTTGGGTTGGGGTGCGAGTGTAGGGAGACGCTCGCTCCCACTACTAGTGTTGTAATTGAGCTTGCTCCAAGTATTCCTACGAGACCCATTTCGCGTTTTATTTCTAGTATCCGACATATAGGTATCGTCACGTTAAAAGAGTGTTGGACGTTTGTGGAAGGGATGAGTCCTTGCATCGGTACAATTGCGCAAGAAATTAATTATTGTTTTATATATTTCAATACCTTAGAGTAAAGGTTTTGAAACTAAAAAAAATAAATTTAGGAATATATTTTTTAATATGATTTATGCCTTTTGTTCGAAACCAGGAGTTCGAAAAACTGAGAAATTCGGAATCTCTTGCAACTTTTACAATTCATCTCACAGTAGCCTCAGAAGTATGGGTTGCCGCTGTGGTCCGTTTCATACATTGTTTTAAATTAATAGCCTCGCCATTATCAGCCTCTCTTTTTATAAAACAATATACGTTGTAAACCATTTTTCTTTCTTTTCTATGCAAAACCATCTTGTAATATTCGTAATTAACAAAAACTTTTGTGCGCGACTGTACTTTGGGAGGGAACGAAACGTCGGCTGAACGCGGGAAGCAAAGGTCGACTGACGAACCAATAGCGCGACGGTACTGACATGTTACGCGTAAACCCCACGTGGCACCTCACCTCGTACCACAAAATAGATCGATAAATGGCTTACTGCGCAGGTTGACCGTTAGCGCTCTTTTTACGTGAAACGATGTATACTTCGAATTTCAGACTACCTCTTTGACAAATTTTATTGAAGTCGATATAGTAGTGTAGTCGTAAAGACGTAATAAACTGATAAACACATTTTCGTATTTATAATATTAAGTGTGGAAATGTGGACATCGAAATCTACTTTTCCGACTGGGGCCTGCCAGTTAAAACGTTCCTCTGTAATGTGTGGTGACCGACTACATGCTCGTTGCGTGTGCGTGTCAGTATGGGTTGTACCTGCCGCGGCGCACGGGCCGGTAGCCGGCGTAGTATGGCGAGAACCCGCCGCGGAACGAGCGCCCGCGCCCGCGCGCTCCGCGCGGCGGACGATTCGTCGTTGACAGGCCCGGCTTGTTTGTGCGCTTCGGCATCACCTGCGGCACGACAAGATGGTCAATGTATGCAGTGAATACGTCTGTGATGCTATGAAATAGGACTACACCGGTCCCGAAATTACCGGAAAGAAAGCGGTAAACATGTAAACCGGAAAATACCGGTTGTCATTTAAAATCTTCAAATAAAATGGGGACCAGCATTATGAAAATGTATTCTAGTAAAGGCATTTTGCCTTTCTAGAATAGAATAAAATTAATTTTATTTTGTTTCCAAACCACAATACAAAGTAAAATGAAAATAGTTTTTAATTTATAAGGGGAGTGGATACGAAAAAGGTCCCAACTTTGTATAATGCTGTGAACGCCTACAGCAAATTGCAACGCTGATTTTCAACCCAAGCCTGAATATGAACCTCACGGACGCCACGTGATACAACGATAGGTCATTTAAGTGAACTTTTTCACCATGGTTATGTTTACGATTTACTACAAAATACCCATTACATACAGACACCAAAATCTTCAGTGATTCACCAGTATCTTCCGATGAAAAAAAAAATTGGGTTTCAAAATTGCCTCTGGTGCAAAGCCCCCAATTTTTGTTACAGAATGAAGATGGCAAACAAGCAAATAGTCTACCTAGTGGTAAGTGGATACCGTCACTCATGGACATCACTCTATACCATACATATTGACATCAGTCTAGTATGACAAACTTTGGTAAATCCCTGGATGTGCAATTTACATTTGAAGATTTAGGAGTGGATTATCCATACCAGTGCAGATCCATTCCAACACCCTTTAGCAATATTAGGACAGACGTATGGACTATATGGATAAAAAAATATTTGTATGAATAAATTAAAAAAGAAAAGTACACTACGAGAGAATATGAAAAAGCCATCGTTTAATGAGACGAGACATCAGTCTCTTCGTTTATTCACGAACGCATACTAAATGAATGAAATATCTTAAAAACCCTATTTAAATTATTGAACAAATACTTTAT
Source organism: Sesia apiformis (assembly GCA_914767545.1). NCBI lineage: Eukaryota > Metazoa > Arthropoda > Insecta > Lepidoptera > Sesiidae > Sesia > Sesia apiformis. The sequence goes on from OU611964.1 coordinate 5,960,829, forward strand.
GACGACAGCAATAAAGTTCAAAATTGGTATATCACGTGTCACGTATTATCGTTGATTTTGAATAAGTAAAGTTTTTAAAAGTTCATAGAACATTATTTGAATCAATATTCTAAATTCAAACTAAACCTGAATTTGCATTGATTTATATAGAACAATTACAAGTGTGATTTTAATAAAGTATGACAATGAAATCTAATAAGAGTACTTAATAGTAAATCATTTGTCAATGTATGCGCCCGAGGAATCGAGGCATTATTGTAAATAGGTTTTTAAACAAACTGAATGTTTTCTAAATGTAACGACGTATGATGTCGTTTATTACACTTATAACAAGATTTATCAGATTTGCATGCATAGCATGCAGTGTGATAGCATGGAATCCCAAGCCATTTTTGGAAAATGAGTTTTTGATATTTAGCGGAGCTACTCGTAAATGGAGGTAAGTGTGATTTAACATGAAGTTGAGTTCGAGAAAGAATTTTACTTTATTCTTTGAGGAGTTTTTCAAGCGAGGCAAATATAGGTAATTTTTGGGAGCGGCGGCTTTGTTCGTATTGATTCATTGTGTCTTTATCTACCTTGTTTAATGCAATATGAGTAAAAATATAGTCGGTAATATAGTATGAGTAAAATTGTTAGATATCAAAGACTTAAGTCTTTGATATCTAACAATTTTAAAGCGGCTATTGAGGCACTTAATTGTTCAGTAAATGAATCTAAATGTTGCAGGCTTGCGATCGTAAGGAGTTTGAATTTTGATATCTTTCCTAAATATTGAGAAGCTAAGTTACGAGGATCTTGATATCTTTCAACTAGCATGTCCCAAATAACACGATAGTTGGAGGCAACTGGTGGAATTCCAGCTGGGATAGACAACACTGGGCCTGATAATTTGGGAACTAAATATTGTATACATTTCGCATCTGTTAATTGTTGATTTTCATGAATAATTTCTTTAAAACTTTGATAGAATACAGGCCAACAACTTGATCACCGGTAAAAGACGTTAATTCTAAGACAATCTGTCTTAGAATTATTAACGTCTTTTACGCGTGGAGTTTGTGTTTTTAGGTTTTGAAATAAGAAAAGACTCTCGATTCTTTGAAATTTTTGTTAAATGTTCCTCAAGACTTTTGATATGACAGTACAACTCATCAAAAGCCTCGATTTGAGAAAATGAGATGATGTGATCAGGTCTTGCGGCTAATTTAGCGGTTTGTATGTCTTGAACGATATCCATAAATTCTTTTCGAATCCGATCTATTGTTCTGCAGTGTATCAAGAACATTTTTTTTATTATCAGGGCTAGACTAAAATCGTATGCATTTTGTATTATATTACTAAACAAGCTTTGCTGCTTGCTTAGCTTCGAGTATAGCGACATTAGAAGGCAATTTATGGTGTCATATTATAGCAACTAAATAAATTAAATGAGAAATCGTAACAAAAAGTTATAAACCGAAAATATTGCGGATGTGCGGGTGGGCGAATCGCGTTGAGCGTTATTGTTAAGGTATGATGGTGAGCGGTAGGAATTTATGTGCAATAATGTTGTATGTAAATATGGTTGCATTAAGACATTAAGATATTAAGTTGCATTAAGTAGGATATTTAAGACATGATCACGGGTAGCAGGACCAAAGAAAGCGGATGGTGTGTAAAATGTGTTTAGGATGGGAACACCGACCTTGTTAAAACTGGGAGGCGCTGGACCAGTCAAGTCAAGCTTGTTTATCCTTATTTCTCCCGGAACTTACACTGCACTAAGAGAGAACACTCGCGAATTCGTCCACGTGAGAAGTTTAGCCAAAATGGCGGTATTTTTATCCAATTTTATTGTGGAGCGGCGCGGGGGCGTGACATCAGTTTTTGTTTACGGTCAAGGTAAAGGCGAGGGTAGGGATGATTTTTCGTGTAGTGTGGTTGAGTATAAGCGTGTGTGCGCGTAAATGCGATTGTATGTAGCAGGTGGTAAGGCGGTAATCTCAATATGGAGTGACCATGTTCTGCAAGAATTTTGTCTATTTTTCTAGGATTTTTCCAATTGACTTCAAATTAAATATGGTGTTTGTTTAATGCTGTTGGAATTCAGAGAGGTCTTTCAAAAATTTATTGTGATATGGAGAGTTTTAGGTATTAATTGATTGCGAAGCTATTTTTCTAATTATCACCATTCATCACAGCATGGCAGTCATTCATTTTATCGGAAGATTTATACATTAGAACCTTTAAAATTAATAGCGTCAAATTTCAAAGATTTGATGGTCGGTAATTCTTTGAATTTTAAATGGAAATCGTAAATCATTCGTATTATTAGCCTATAATCAAATTCATCCAGATGTAAACAAAAATTTGTTTTTGGCCTGGCCCTTTTTGGTGTACTAAATGTAGTACATAGTTTTCTATATTGCCAGCATCTTTTAGTATCTTCTTCAAAGTGTATCTAGAAACCTATTCTCATTTCAAATTCTTGAACCGTATTAAAATAGGTTCTATCATTAGTTTTGAACTTATTAGCCTCAAGACAGAAATATAATTATACTGTAAACTTGCCAAGCTTGTGAATGAATAATTTTCCTTCTTTTAAAATCAGATGCCATAACTGTTTGTAAATTATTTTATAACTGCTCTATATTTATATATTCTCTATATATTCGAATTGAACGCGAGCTACTCCTAGGCTGACTCAAAGGCGACTAATTACGATTCGTGTAAGTGCGGAAGAGGGTTACGAAACGAAAGTAGACGATGATGCACGATGTTCTTTTAATATTCTCTCGTAGTGTATGTTTGTGTCTGCATTGTATTATCAATCCTAAAAAAATATGGTCGAGATGGAATAGATTGAGTTGTCAATCATTGAAGCAGATAACCAATATCTTGGAGCGCAAAAACAGATATCGGACGCATCAGCGAAAGCTGATTGTTTATTAAAATAATAATAATGGAATTTAATAATTGATAATGGACCAATTAGCCCATTCAGTAGTATACAAAAGTATCCCAATTAAATTAGATCAGTTCCCCGGTTGCACAAACTTTTATTTTAACCTTGTATTCTGTACTTATTTGCATATGCTTTTGGACATAGGGCATCTAACTGTGAGCTATTGAGTATGACATTTACAAGATATAGATGTTCAAATATTGCAATAAAGTAAGTAAGATATCTGTGGATGTCAATGTTTAAAAAATCGATAAATATAATTGAGCCATTTGAAATTAAGTCATATGTCTATAGAAGTTACTATCTTACCTTAATTTGACGCCCTCTAAATAATGACTCGTCCATAGCCATTGCAGTCTGTACACTGTCCTTGTCTCCAAACTCTATGTAGGCAAAACCCTTGGGATGACCATCGAACTTATTACATAATATCGTAACCCTGGAAGTTATAACAATTTGAAACTGAAATTAATTAAATCAAGTAGTGAAACTTTTGTAGTCACATTTTTATGAAGTTTAAATGAAATACATATATGAATTAAGTATTATACATTATTTATATCATTCTATGAATATACATATTTATATTATTATTTGAAATTGCTTAAAGGCGATCGTACCGACCCGGCGAATTACAGGCCAATAGTGATAACCTCCCTCCTCTCCAAGCTGATGGAATGTGTCATTAACGTAAAATTCCGTGGGTAGCTAGAGGATCGCCAACTGATAAGTGATCGCTAGTATGGATTCCGTCACAATGGCTCAGCTGGCAACCTTTTAGTGTACACACCGGTGGGCCGACGCCATTCAGAGTAGCAGTGAGACTATAAGCCGTTAGTTTAGACATCTTGAAGGCTCTAGACTGGGTCTGGCACAAAGCACTGCTTTCTAAGTTACCATCATTCGGGTTACCCGAGGGATTATGCGAATGGGTATTCAGTTTCTTGGCTGGACGGAGCATCAAAATCGTTGCTGACGGTAGGTGCTCCAATACCATGTCAATTAATGCTGGTATTTTCAAAGTTAATATTGGACTTTGAATTGGACACCTATGCCCGATATTTCAAGTCTCAAAGATTCAAACACTTGTAAAATTTTCGTGTGTACATTTGAACTTCGAAAATCGTTTGAATTTCACTTGTGTTATCCATCTATTTTTTTGAACTATCAACAGAATCTATACCGAATCAAAGTTAACACTACGTCACAATGGCAGGCCTTATCGCTGTTCAAAAAGATCTTCTAGCAAAGTTTGCTAGCGGGTTTAGCAACTTCAAGAAAACTTCAAAAGCTCGCATTACTGTGCCTTATTCAGAAACAAGGTTAGAGATGCTTGAAGAATATTGGGCAAAATTTGAAGTGAATCACCATACAATCGTTCAAGCCGAGAAAGAAATCAGAAAGGACAATCCTTATTTCACAAATACGGTGTATGATTTATGTGAAGATTGTTACATAGAATACAAAATGCTGTTAAAAGAAACTTTGCTCAGTCTTAAATCTACAAGCAGTTGTGCCAGTATATCTGTTGAATCAACTCAAGTGCCAATATCATCAGCAATAAAGCTGCTTAAAATATCATTGCCTATATTCTCCGGCAAGTAGATGGAGTGACCATCGTTCCACGATTTATTTAACTCCATGGTATACAAAAATCAAACCTTGTCAGCAGTAGAAAAGCTCCACTATCTTAAAGCACATCTGACTGGAGAGGCTGAACACTTGCTCCGTCAAATACCTATCTTGGAGTCTAACTACGATCGGTGTTGGGAACAGTTGAAGCGACGTTATGATAATCGACGATATGTAACAAATAACGTCATCACACGTCTACTGAGGCAAAAATCGCTGACAATTCAATCTTCCATAGTAGTAAGGCAACTATAAGGCAAAGTAAAGGATCAGATTGTCATCCGTCTTCTCACATCTAAATTAGACATAGAAACCAGAAAGTTATGGGAGAATAAGTTGAGTGAACAGGAGCAGACATACACTTTACCAAATTTCAAAAAGTTCTCAAACCTTCTAGATGGACGATTTAGAGCACTAGAATTTCTAGATCAAGGAAGAGATAAGAAAGAAGCAAAGATGAAAGAAAGGAGGAAGATGAATGAAAGACCTAAAGTATTTTCTATCACTATGACGACTGTGTCATGTCCATTTTTCTCCGAGAATCATTTGTTGTACCTCTGCAAGATCAAGGAGGAGAATTGCAACAGTCGACGGAGTTCGTACAGAGAAATAGACTTTGTTTCAACTGCTTTGCCACAAGTCATCCAGTTGTCGAATGTAAGGGCATGTAATGTAAGGTCGAATGTATAATTCATGTAAACGTTGTGGCAAACTACATCATTCTCTGCTCCATTTATATCAGCGTAACGAATTTGTGCATAAAGAGGAAGCCAATCCATCTATTGTATCAGTACCAGTAGAAGGTACTGAAAATCAAATCTCTTGTCATTTTAGAGACAAATCTTTTGTATCACCTGGCCAAATCCTGTTAGCTGCTGCATTAGTTCAGATCGAAAATAACGGAGTTTCTTACACTTTCAAAGCTTTATTGAACCAGGGTTCTCAAGCCTCTTTTATAACAGAGCGCGCGGTAGTTGTTGGGGCTTCCGAAGACCCCTGTCAGCGGTGTTGCTTCGGGCTTGGCAGGTGATTCTCTTAGTATGTATAACAAATCTATCGTTAAGTTCAAATTACAGTCCATTCGTACCCCGTTCAATTGTGATGTAGCCGCTTATGTTATGCATCATCTATCTACCACTCTTCCCGGGAAGAAATGTCGCATTCACGATTGGCCTAAACTATCTAATCATTGGCTGATCCGAGTTTCGGTTCGCTAAATAGAGTGGATATCTTGTTGGGCGCTGACATTTATGACCAGGTCGTTTTAGATGGCCTCTTGAGGAATGGTCCTGGTCAGTTAACGGCTTAAAATACCCAACTTGGTTGGATTCTTTCAGGACCCATCAAAATCCGAGATCACCACTCTAATGATAAATTTCTTCGTAAATTTTAGGAGCTTGAAACCGATCATCCATGCGAACTTCTATCTAAAGAAGATCAAATCTGTGAAAATCACTTCCAATCACACACCACTAGAGACTCTCACGGTCGCTACGTGGTGCGTCTTCCCTTAGCAATAGTGATCCGATACTACTGAATGGCGAATACAAGGTATAGACCGCACTAAGGCGGTTTCTATCACTCGAAAGGAAGTTGGCCAAAAAACCTGCATTGCGAACGGAATACGCAAGTCATGAACGAGTATGTCGAGTTAAATCACAGGGAAATGATCCATGATACCAAGGAGTTAGCTAGACAAGACTGCGTTTTCTTACCTCATCATGCGGTAGTTCGCGAGGACAAGCACATGACCAAAGGGTCGTATTTGATGCCTCCTGCAAAGGTGATAATAGGACCACGACTTCAACTAGAATCATGTCACATCACGCTACGCTGGCGTAAGCATCCTATTTGTATCGTAGGCGACATCGTAACGATGTATAGACAGGTCAAAGTTGAGAAAACAGTCACCAAATATTAGCGTCTCTTCTGGCGAGATAGTCCTGATAGTGTCGCAGACCATTACAAAAACGTAAACACAGAACAAAGATAGATATATAGTTGGATGAATCTCTGACAATATGTTTAAAGCATTGCCAGAGACTCGCGTTCCCAAACGAGATCGGTTGTCTAATCGAATCCAAGGCTGTCGCCAGAAACAGTTCTTTGATTTCTCTATGTCATTTTTTAAACGGCAACAAAATCATGCGAGTTCTTGGCAGTCTACAGCAGAGTAGGAAAAATGTTGACACCAAACATCCGATAATCTTGCCGTCGAACCATCCTTTGGCTAAAGTAATCGTCGCCGACGCTCATAACCGTACCCTCCATGGAGGACAGCAGTTAACGTTAACCTACTTTCGAAGCAAATACGGAATATCCAACTACTCTCCACCGGAGACACAAATGGACGAGGGTTACGCCGGAACCAAACGAAGGCGATGTCATTTTTATCCAGGAGGATGACCTCCCTCTAAATGGTTGCAAACTCAAAAAGTAGTGGCTTAGTGTTCACCGAAACGCAAATAAGTAAGTAAATTTTTAGATTTAATTTTAATTTTTAGTATTTTATTTTTTAATTTTAATTGTTTTTCATTCTAATTGTATGGGCTAAAATGTCAGACATTTTAGCATGTCAGAATGAATGAAGAATGAAGATACAGTCAAAACTCTCTATAGAGAATCTCAAGGGACCAAACAATTTCTTTCATTATAATGAGCTTACGTTACTCAGGGAGAGGCAAAAAACAAAACATTTTTCGCGATATTTACATGTTTAATTCAAAAACGAAATTATGTAGTAATTACACATTAATACTAATTTTAAATAAAACCTTACTAAACAATCATTTAAAATAATCGGTCATGTTAGTTTGAACTTTTTTGCTGTGCCAATATTTTGCCTGTATTTTCTTGTATAGTGTGTTTATATTGCTTTGAGATAGGCTAGGGTCTTGGAACAATATGTACGTGTCGATCAATTTCACTGCACCAAACACTTGTTGCAAACTCGCTGGTGCAGGAATTTTAGGGTCTTCTTCCTCCTTGCCTTTCGTCACCGAATCGTGGATTTCCTCATTGGTTAGGGTCTCTGCTGTAACCATGTCCTTGTCTACTTCGGTAAAGCTTTGTAAGGCCTCTAGAGAGAATGAGTGAGGTGAATTAAATTGTTTAATCTACTCAGTCAGAGGCAAATCATCTTCACTCTCTGATTGCTCTTCAGTTGTTGCAGAAGCGTCACCAGAACATCCACAAAGTCTCGGATCACGAAAGGAATGCTGTATTGTTGCTGGTGTTACCTCATTCCAGGCCTTGCTCAAAAAATTCACTGTGTTTCATATATTAATGGAGACTGCCATCCAATTCGATTATTGACAACATTTTCCTTCTATAGTTACCTTTCAGGCTTTTTATCACGCTCTGGTCCATAGGCTGCAAGACACTTGTAGTGTTAGCAAAGTCATATTCCAGAGGTTGAAAGGGTGAGCAGGACAGTTGTCCACGAGTAGCAAAATTTTCTACCCCTCCAACTCGGCATTCCATTGTCATATTTCTTTTTCAAACAGCTGTGAACTATTTCAAGTTCATGAAACAGCGTGTATTTTGTGATTTTCCTATTACCATAAGCTTCCTTTTTTCTGTGCCACTCATATTGGCGGCTGCAAGCACGGTGATTCCTTCTTTGGATAGTTCACCTCCCACGCATTTCTCTCCTTTAAACTTCAGTTTTGTCCGGCGCATCATTTTGTAAAAAATACCCATTTCATCAGCATTGAAAATGTCATTCGGAGAGTACTTTCCTTAAATCGTAGGCACACTATCTAGCTTACTGACATTTTTATACACATGCTTCTCCATTCATTTGACCATAGTTTACGTAGTACCAATTTTTAAATCTGCCAGTCTTCTGTAGCTTTAAAATCCACGATACCAAGTTGTCCAGCAAGTTTCTCAGCCTGAGCTTTCACAATCGGCCTACTGACTGGCACATTATTAGAGCGTTGTTTTTGAAATCACGCCAGAATTACCTTGCTCAAATCTACAAAATTTGGGTTTTTTAATTTTCTTCCATGAGCTTTCTTCCATTTCAGCCAGCAGAATATTTTCTTTACATTTTCACACAGTAGGCACGGTAGATGCACCAAGGGCGAAGCGTTTATCGACATCACTTTTCTTCTCTCCCGGTTCTAGGGCACATATCAAAGCTACTTTTTAATTAAAACACAGACTTTCTTTTACAAGCCATTTTCACTTCACTCTTAGACTGCCGAGTTACGATTGATAATATGCTTACAATTTAATCCTAAGTAAGCCTATTCATTCAGCTTTATATACCCATTGGCTTGTTTTCGGTGTAAAGTGCAATAAAACATCTGTTTGCCGGCCTTTCCATCCGCCAGTCACAATTAAATCACAGATTAGACAAAAGAAACACAAACGTTCACGAATGCATTGTCTGTGTTGGACTGGGCATCCTGAGACAAGTTAGAACTTAGGGAAGGAAAATAATTGCTGATATCACACATGTTTGCATTCAAAAATGTGGTATTTTTTTATGTTAAAATGGGTGACCTATTGGTCACCTTATAGCAAATAATATATTCGCGGTCACCACGTTATAGCAAATAATATATGTATGAAACAAATAGCAAACCAAACAAATGCATGTGATATTGATGTTAAAGTGAGTTTTTCGAAATATTAAGTGTCGCCATAGCGGGTTTTGACTGTATATCATTATTATATTATTAAAAGTATGATCATAATATCACAGCTTTTGGGTGGTCAATTTTTTTCCATTGATACATATTTGTCTATATTTCAACTCACTGAATCTTTCGGATTGAATGAATTAAACCTAGCAATAGATTAATCTAGCACTAGTGTATGAATGTGAGTCTGGTCTTTTTTGACTATCCATCAAAAGCATGACACCTTTATTTATATTTTCCAATGTCATTCATAACAACTACTATGCCTACTATGACTCTGTTTGCCCAATGTTGACTAGTAGAAAATACCATAAATCATTCAGTTTGGTTTCCTATTGAATTCATGTTCCTATTGAAGTTTGAATAATTAAAAAAATATACTGAGTGAGAAGTAGGATAGTGATAAATATTGAATATTGCTTAATGCTCACCTATTGATAGAGCCGCAACCATGGAAATGCTGCTCGAGCTCTTCTGCCGTGGCACCATAGTCCACATTGCCGACATACACAGATCTGTTGTCAGCTTCTATCTTCTCCTCTATAGACATATTCAGTGGACTCGCTGGAAATAACAGTGATTTGTTGGACTTCTTACTGTTAACAACCTAACTATAATCAACATTATAATTAATCATAATCACAATTAGGCCTTATAGATTTTATAAATCAAATTCAATAAATAGCATCTAATTTGTTAGACATAGTATTTTGTGTGGCCTTTGATGATTCCTGTCCTCTTTACTGTCTTTATCTGTATCTTATACCTAATGGATTACCATATTGCCATAATAATAATACTTTCTATCTGAATACCCCTATTAGTAAAATGCACTAAAAGCAAAATGTCGTATGAGTGATATATATTATATAAATTAATTATTAATTATATAGCAAAATAGCATAACACACCCTATTACCACTATTTGCCATTTATAAAATGAAGGTAAAGTACAGTGCAAAATGTTATTATGGCTCATTATTAATTATTAACCTGTCAAGCAATGACCTTTGACCATTTTATTGTTTGTCTATTGTTTGCTGGGATGTATACATTCCTAAAAGTGTAGAAAGGTTAATTTTGAAGTTTTGAAAAGAGTTGCTATTAATGTTTTTTTTTCTAATAGGTCATTTTGCTAATGGGATATTTCTTGTAGGTCGTTTTGCTTTTAGAGCATTATGATACTAGATTTTCATAATAGATCATTCAGATCCAGGAGCAAAGAGTGTGTGCAGCAACAAGCTTAAGGGCTCCCCCGCCGGTACCCGATAGAAAGTATTATTACCATGGCAATATGGTAATCCGTTTGGAATAAGATACAGCTAAAGACAGTAAAGAGGACATTATTAATCCTCAAAGGCCCCACAAAATATTATGTCTAACAAATTGATGCTATTTATTGCATGTTGATCTGTAAGTCCTTATTGTGATTATGATTAATTCAGGGTTCGCTCATTGATCATTGATAAATATCAATTGATATTTATCAATACCATGATATATACTCGTATATCATGATATTGTTAATATCAATTGATATTTATCGTCAAAACTATAATTTTGGCAGATCCCACGCTTTAAATAATTATACTGATATAAATAAAAATTATGATCACTGCCAATGATCCAATACTAAAGATTATAATTTAGTTCAATGTTGATTAAGTAGACTGATTATTAATCTCAAATACTATTTTTTTGTTACTCCAATTTTAATCTTGTTTTTAAGTCTATTAATCAAACTCAAAGTTTCATTTAGCAATTTTGACACATTAAAACCACTGACAATGAAAATCGCGTCTTATTTATAAACATGATATATATCTGATATATTTGATATACATATAATCTTAATTGGATATTTTTATATTTATTATAACTATTAGATATTTACGAACCCTGGATTAACTATAATGTACTCTTTATTTACATTGTAAGGTTCTGATTATTTTTAGTCAGAGTTTCACAAGCTAAGACCTTTATGAACAATGCGTTACACTCACTGAGACCGGGTGGACTGCCCAGGCTCATCTGCTTGTCCATCTCTGTGTGCATCTGTTTAATCTTCTCTGCCTCCTCCTCCATTTCCTGGACTCGGGCTTTTATCGCTGCTAGGTCAGGCACTTCACCGCCTACAGCCCCATCCACACCCTGCACAAAGTAGGTACAATATAAATTGTGAAATGTCATTTTTTTAAGAGTAAATAACGAGCACCTGGCATATTTAAACCATATACCAGGAGCATATTTAACACCAATGGCAAAAATAATTACATTTTATATTAAAAAAAATAAGTGTTCACAATATAATGAAAATATAATTATTTTACCTACCACTAGCAGAATTGCTAAAATAATTGATTTTAAATATTTTCAGTGATTTTGATGAATGTAGGGAAAAACATAATCAAGTCACTGACATATCACTCAGACTTGGCATTTTCCTAGATTATTTGTCAAATTTACTGTGAATTGAAGATATGGAATATTCTAGTAATTACTTATGCAATATAAATATATTTTTGGTGAATATTTACAATTTTCATTAAAAAAATAATGTCAGTGGAAATAGAGATTCTACAACAACCCAATTACATAGGTGTACCTTTAGATATCATATTTTTATATCAGAATTTACCATATATTTACAAACATTTATTACATAAACAGGGCACATTATAATTGACTGATAATACATTTGAGAATTACTTTTAAATTCTACTTATAAACTAAAGTACTGAAAACAAAATAGGACCCACTTAGTTTTTATAGTGTAACTTTACAAATTTATATAGTTTTTATTTATGAATAGACATGTTTAAATTAGGGATTCAGAAATTGTGTAAACAAACCAATGGTAAAAGTTGTTTATTTTTTTTAATTACTCACGACAAACAGTATTTAGGGAAATCATCACTAAATGAACAGTAAAAGTAAATTTGGTTACAATAACCCTTTTTCTAAAAAAAAACTAATGATAGGTGGTCATGTTTAATAGCGTGTAGGCCGGCCGACCTCGGCTCCGTATGCATTCTCTGGGCATGTCTGGTACACTTTCCATCAGATGGCTGACGTTTTCATCAGGTATTCACTGCCAATGGACTTTTAGAGCGTTTATGAGCTCTTGTTGACTGTTGACGCAGCTGTAATTTTCTTTGAGGGTTCTTTTCAATTGATCCCATAAATGTTCAATGGGACTGAGGTCAGTACTCATCGTTAGCCATGGCAAAACTGTAATATTGGTGTAAGAGTGTGCATATTGTGTGGTACAGACCATATGTGTGCGAGCATTATCTTGCATAAAAACAAAATCATTGCCCACTCTTTGTGAAAATGGGATCACATGAGGTTGGATAACTCGCTCGACATAACTGGCAGCAGTTATGGTACCTTTATCCAGAATTACCAGTTCTGTTTTGCCTATCAAGCTTATTCCACCCCATACCATCACACTTGAGCCCCCAAAATGGTCTGTTCCGTGGATACATGGTTGTGAAAAACATTGGTCTTCTCTTTTCCACTGGCGTACTCGTCCGTTATCACTAAAAACTTGACCTTACACTCGTCTGTGAAGAGTTCAGTCCTCCAGTTATCCATGGTCCAGTCCAAATGCTCGTGTGCAATCCTTAAACGCACGATGACTACTCGTCAGCTTTGAGGTTCGGATGGTTTGATCACTAATGTGTGAACCAATAGATTGCCGTAGTCTGTTATGTGATGTGCACATGATCCCGATGTGCAGTTAGCCTGATGTACAGGTCTTCCTGAGCAGTTGTGGCATGAACTCTTCCTAATCCTCCTAATCTTCCTAATCCTTCTAGCCACACTACCTGTCTCCTGGTAGTATTCCCATATGTTCCAGATAGCTTGTCGCAACACACACCGAGATGTCGGGGTAATTTCAAGCACCTGGTTTTTCTGTCTACCCACTTGAGAATAACATTAAATTTGCCTCTCAAAACATTGATAAGGACTCATAAACATGTCTACTTTAAGTTTTAATGGTTCAAATCACTAATGATTACCTCAGGAGTTATATAGAAACAAACTAACCAAACTTCCAGTTTGAGATGGGCCCTATTTTGTAATGAGTAGTTTATATTGTAAAAAAATATAATGATAATTTCACCATGGTTCAGACTTATTATCTATGGTTGGGTTTTGTCAAATTAAATATAACAGGTACCTAAAATACAGGAAATGATAGTTTGGACATAGATTAGAACCTAGATTCAAATAGATTATCCAACGTCATGAGCAATTGTTCTATTTTGTTTACTGTCATATTTATTGCTAGCTTAGTTTAATTTTAAAACAAATTAATTTGTTTTAAAATTAAACTATTACTTGGGAAAGTGATAGTCAGTCTACATTTCAAAGATTGGCTGTCAAACTTTACTGACTATTATTAATGTCTATTTGATTAAATGGAACTGATATATTGGACCATTAAATCATAGAACTTATATTTAGAACTATAGAAACTATAGAACTATAGTTCTATAGAACTTATATCTAATTTCTTAATTAGATGAAAATTAATTCAATACTCTCTTTTAATAATAAGATTTGTTTAATAATAATGTGTTGTTTAAAAGCCATTAAAAAATACATATTTAAACTTTAACAGTAATTCACATAGCTTCATTAGCTTAATTGAAGGTTTATGCACAAACTAATGACTATATTTTTTTATAAGGTGGCAATGAAAAAATATATCCCATGATGTTAAAAGCACATACTGTCCCCCATATAGGTATATTTGCAATACAAGCTTACATCTGTAGATGTAAGCTTGTAAGCTTACATCTGTAGATGTAGATGTAGATGTAGGTAGCACTACCTTTGGGAATCCAGTTTTTAAAAGGATTGGGAAAATACAGAAATCCATGCTTTCCAACAGTAAAAGCATTTAGAAGTGATTTAGAAAATGGAGAAGATTAACACAATACACATCTGTTCAAAAAAGATAAAAATTGTTGTGCTACAGTAATGACTACAGCAACTAACTACAGTAGTAGTAAGTGTGAGTATATAACATTGGCATATTCTTTAAAATGCTTCTGAAGAATGTTTTTGAATAAATCTAATTACCAAAGCTTTTATTTATAACTTAATCTGTAAATGTTCTGTTCCCGAACACAACTTTGCAGTATATGAAGCATGTGACTAACTCTGCTTGTATGCATATATAACATAGTGCATTTGCTGAGAATGCACAAAGTGCATTCAAATAACATTTAGCAATGTGTTCAACTATGAATATTGACGAACATTCAGATAATACACTGAAATTATTTTGACTACAATAAAGGGGTAAAACACAACTGGTGGCATAAAAAATGCCATGTTTACAGGGAAAGCCATATATCAGCATATTCTGTAGATACTCTGTAGTCATTGAAGACACCAATAATAGATGAGGATATATTTAAACACCCAAAAAAACAAGTACAAGAAACGCATCTTTAAATTTGTATACAATATGGTCACTGTTGTGCAGTTATGTATGCAATTTATATAACTTAAATTTGTAGCGGTAACACTTACCCCGAGGCCGTCGTTCATGTTTAGGGAACCGTTTGTTCCGTCCAAATGATTGTTTTCAATAGAGTCTAAATAATCATCATTTTCTGCCATGTCCACTTACTGCCTCTTGCATTAGGTACACCTCTGAGCAACTTGCCTAAAAATATTAACGCATTCAAACACAATCACTTAGATAACGTAATAATAATTACAGAGATGATAGGAAGCCAACTATGACGTACCGGTAACCAAATCCGTTAGTAAGGAATGACCTATTTTAAAAAATATATACTAAAATTATTAATTTCGATTACTTAAAATCAATGCAATCAGTGTAATTTTAAAAATAATATATCATAATTATGATATTTTTAGATTTGTTTAGGTAAGAATATTTACGAAAATTCAACGCCAAACAAATGACAATTGACAAATGACAATAGGTTTCTTTTATATATAATTTATTATTTGGACACAGGCATACACATTGGTCCATATACAAAATAACTCGTATTTAATTAAAAAAATAATATTCTTTTTTTTGTTCATTTTTTTATAATAAAACTCAATGGCTGGTATTTATTCCATTTAATTTGTTTTTGTTGTGAACGAAACCAGGAAAATGAAGATGAAGCGATCTTATTTGATTAAGACCTTGTCGTAAGATAAGATGATATATTATTAGGGAAATTGTTCTAATTATGCCAAAATATGTTAAAATTCACCAGCATGCTAAAAGTATTCCTAACAGGCCAAAGCATGCTAAATTAGCATCGAATATACTAAAAATGGTCACACTGCTGCTGAGCCAGCTAGTAACTATAGACCACCCATCGATCTTTACGGGCCTGGGTGACGTATAATTTCTTACTTCAGTCTTTAGTTAGTTATATAGATAGTTTTAGTTATATAGTTTATATCTGAGCTGTATTATAATAATAATAAATCCAATAGAAAAGGCAGTCGAATAGAAAGTTCCCTATCGGAGATCGATTAGCCTTGTATTTCATGGTTATAATCTTTTAATCAATAATAATAATAAGAAATCGATAATACGCCTCTTATCCCTGGGGGCAGCTTTGTTTCTCGTCGGGAGATCCGGATACCTGTGCAGACTCCGTTACCGACGTGGTGTTGCAGGGCATGGAATGTTATATTCCTTGCACCGCGATACCGGTAGGCGGACGGAGCCAACCATGGTTCAATCAGTCCTGCAGAGAGGCCCGTCGTAATAAACGGGCCGCATACAGGGCCTGGGCCAGAGCACAGGTGTCCGAAGATCCGAATACCTCCGACTTGAGGAAGAAATTTAACGCTACCTCGAGGTGCAGTAAGAAGATCATTGTCAGAGCAAAGAATGAGCACATCCGCAGAATTGGCGACCGACTAGCTAACTATCCTTCTGGAAGCCGGGCTTTCTGGTCGCTCGCTAAGGCTGCTGAAGGTAACTTCTGTCAGTCGTCACTCCCTCCACTGCGGAAACTCGATGAGTCACTGGCCCATGGGGCGAAGGAGAAAGCCATTGAGAGTATAGGCGAGGCTCTGGCTGTAGGCCTAGACATTGCGAAAGCTTTTGACCGGGTATGGCACAAATCGCTGCTTTCCAAGTTACCATCTTTCGGGATACCCGAGGGATTATGCGAATGGGTTGCCAGTTTCCTGACTGGACGGAGCATCAGAGTCGTTATCGATGGTAGCTGCTCCGACACCATGTCTATTAACGCTGGCGTCCCGCAAGGCTCCGTGCTGTCTCCAACTCTGTTCCTTCTGTATATCAACGACCTGTTGCAAATTGGTGACATACGTTGCTATGCAGATGACAGTACTGGAGACGCCTTGTACAGGGGCCGCGCCAACATCCCTCGGGTCGAAATGGAAGAGAGTCGCGCCAGGGTTGTGTCTGAAATCGAAGATTCTTTAGATCTAGTCTCGATTTGGGGTTCTCTGAACTTAGTGGATTTCAACCCCAGTAAGACGCAAGTCTGTGCATTCACCGCTAAAAAAACCCCTTTTGTTGTAGCACCTCGCTTTCAGAGCATACCTCTTAAGATCTTGGAGAGTATCGGGATCCTTGGTATCGACATCTCCAGCAAAGTCGAATTTAGGGGTCATATGGAAAATAAGGCCAAAATGGCCTCCAAAAAGCTCGGTGTGCTGAACAGAGCGAAGCGGTACTTCAAACCTGGGCAACTCCTTATGCTATACAAAGCTCAGGTGAGGCCCCATATGGAGTACTGCTCTCATCTCTGGGCCGGCGCACCGAAATACCAATTGGACCCATTTGACTCCATCCAACGACGTGCTGTTCGTTCCAACGACGTGGGACCGCTTGCTCGTCCGCCCACTAATCCTAAAAAAAAAAAAAGGCTACCTATCGATTATCTAAGTCCCATCACTGTCAGCCAGCTGTCAGTCGTCAGAACTGTCAGCCAGCTGTCAGCTCTAGATTTAGAATTAACGAAGTATATCTGTGCTTTTTTTGTTTAGAAATTCTACAAATGAAAGATTTACTTCAATTAAAAGTCATTTTAAAGTAATGATTTCTAAATTGTAATGGTTTATAGAAGTACATGGTTTGAATTATTGATCTTGGTAAGATATTTTCACACTTATCTTTAGGTGGTAAACAGGCTTTATTTGTAAATTCATTTTGAAGAATATGGAAACAACCACATAATTCAATTTTTAATTACCTATTGCTTTTTTTTATTATCAAGGAGAAAAGGTATGGATTATATTCCTTATGCAACTCTAGTTTATGACTGATTAGTCTAGTTTGTAGTACCCATACTATGCGAAAGGTCCCGAATTTGATTCCCGGTCTATCACTTATTCATTTAACGATATAGTTTTGTTTGAATCTATTTGGTTTGTTTAATAGTCTTTGTATTTGTTTGTGTGATTGATCTGATTATTTTAATCATCTTTTTTGCTAGATTATCTCAAAATTAATAATTCTAGACTGTTTAGTGTGGTGTTATTTATATTCATATTGTTCTTTTGAGCAGTTATTTGTCTGCATCTGCTGGGTGCATGTGGTGTATCTGAGCTACAAACTCTCCTGGCAATCACTGCAGAATGCCACTCACCGCTGATGTGGCTGCACAACAAGTGCAGGTAATTTAAAAAGACTAATAAAAAGTTTAATAAAAAGACTAATTTAAAAAGGTAATAAAAATACTTCTTTATGCTTCTAATTTTATTCAATTTTATTATTGGTGTTAGTTTATGTGTCTCCCTTTATTAAACTTACTGAAGTTATTTCATTGAATTTTAACTACTTATCCATATTAAAACGGGTGCAGATGTGTACATTGGAACTGAGTTTGGAGAAGTGCAAGAGTTCAGAGTTCATTCATTTATGGAAAGAAGTGGCAAGTGGATGCTGTCATCCATGGAGATCCATAATACATGCCAACATCAGTTCAAAATTATACCATTGAGGCGCCTCAGATGTGGAGAGTTTGGAGATGGAGAGACTAGGTGTACATTTGAAAAAGTAGAATAAACTCTACTTTGTGATTGGGAGCCCACATTACAAACACATGATTTTCTAATGGACTGTGGTTAAAATAATACACTTA
Source organism: Sesia apiformis (assembly GCA_914767545.1). Lineage (NCBI taxonomy): Eukaryota > Metazoa > Arthropoda > Insecta > Lepidoptera > Sesiidae > Sesia > Sesia apiformis. The sequence goes on from OU611964.1 coordinate 5,979,173, forward strand.
ACCTAAATGTTTTTTTTTAAATTATAAAATATACTAAGTCTGTCCCTAAATATTGTCACAAATTCAATAGGTCGTAAAATCAAAAGTAGGGCTTACTTTTATAACATGTTTAATGAATTTGAAAAGCAATACATAAAGAATAATTACACATTAAAGTTACTCAAAATGTTCGCCATCATTTTTCACACACTCCCTTATATTCCGCGGCTAGTCATCGATCGCGGCACGGACCATATTCATATCTATTTCGGCCACTGCTTTTATCAGTGATGACTTCAGGCTCCAAATTTTTGTGAGGTTTAGTACATACTTTCTCCTCCAAAACTTGCCATATTTTGTAATCCAAAGGATTACAGATCGGGACTTGAGGAGGGCTAATCTTCATGCTTGATAAAGTCAATATTATGGCTCTCGAACCAAGTCTGGGTAGTATCAGCCTTGTGTGCTGGTACAAAGTCCTGCTGGAAAACCCAATGTCGCCCTCGAAATAGGGTCTGAGGCAGGTCTTTCACGATACCATCCAAAACAGTGTCTTAGTAAACTTTGGCACTGGTTTTGATGTCTTTTTCGCAGATTTCGCATTTTTTCGCAGTTGGACCAAAGTACGAGACTCCTAGCCAAACCATCACTGATGACGGATGATGACCACGATGAACTCGGGAAACGGCTTTTCCAGCTGTGGCAGAACTTGTAGCGTACACTCTGTCATTTTGTCTGTTCCAACTTTCTTCAATATCAAAAATTTTCTCATGAGTAAACAGGATATTGCGGTGCTTGTTTCTCGCGTACCGCTTCAACAACACTTTGGATCTTTTTCACTCTGATGGTTTTTAATCGCGCGTTGAGAATATAGCCGCTTTTCTTTCTGTAAGCTCGTAGTCCAACATCTTCGTTAAGTACCTTTTTAACGGTCTTTCTACCCAAACTCATTTGGAGAACGATTAGTTTCTGTTTTCAGATGGGATTTCTTGCAATTCGCGCCTTGATTGCTTTGATGACTGCTGGAGTCCGAACGGAACGAGGGCGGCCGGATCTTTTTTTGTCATCAAAACTTTAGTATTGTACCTCTTGACAAATGACTTTATTGTACTTCTTAACAGTACGGTAAACAAACCTTTGCATGATACTCAAGTTTTGGAGCAACTTGAATATTGTGGTTGGTGAGTGGCCACAACGGTGTAAAGCAATTAACTGCTACTCGGTTCTCTGAGAGTCCACTCCATCTTAGAAAATGAATAAAACAACAATATTTTATTATCAAATTATACGTAAAACAATTGAAAATCGATTGCATTTTAAATCATGTTGAATTTCGTTCTTAATTTAAATTATTTGTGCACGTGACAATATTTAAGGACCGACCACGTAGTTCTGTGACAAACAGCACATTGAGATTCCACTTGGACCCTTTTTGGAGGAACTGTAATAAGTAACAAGTGACATTTGTTATTAGGAGCGCCTAAGGTCCCTGCACAGATTAATATACGACATTGAGGCGGAGAGGGGCCGCAATGAGCAGTGCATTGATTCTATACTGAGGGCAGAGAAGGCTACAGAGTCCTCATCCTCTAACGAAGACTCCTCCAGCTCTGCACAGCAGGTAAAGTAATAGCTTTCTTATTCTTATAGAATGGGTAGCCATATGCAATAGTTAGCATAGTTTTTCGAGCTCTTGCTCCTGGGCGAAGAAATCCTTCGCCTTCGTCGGCAAAACTGTATCCCAAAATCGACTATGCACGCCTCGAAACACTAACGTGTTTCGGGAATGGGTGAGATGTGCTAAAGCCAAACTTCTCATTCCATCATTTAGGAACTGTAATGGGATAGAAGAAGAGACTTCTTTCATCACATTATATTCCCTATTTTCCATTCCATCCCGTGTAATTCAATCAAGTAAAGAGTATAATGTATGCACAAAAACAGATATAAATGTATTAGTGCAAGCTAGGGATTTTCCGAACATTTGTATTAGTTTTGGTGAACATTTGTTAATTTTCAAGTATTCACTATTTTCTAAACAAATATCTACTCGAATAGTAAAAGCCCAATGTAAATAGTAGATAAAATAGGTTTTCTACAAAAAGTAATAATTTTAAGAGTAAACATTCATTTGAAAATCAGTTATGTATCTGATTTTTTAGTTTAATTATTAAGTGATGTATAGTTTAATTTAACGTTAAGGAGGTACTTACTTTTAGATTAAATCAAAAATGTACTTATTGATTGAACTAAAAAAATTATTGCACTAACTATAAATTGAACTACAAATTACATACTTACTAATTTTACAAGTGCGTGCGTAGCACCTAAATACTATGATTTTTTTTTAAACGAAAACTTTCAAACTTTAGTATCTCATCCCATAATTACACGCAATGTTAGTTCGAGGGCCACACTGGAAGTTTCCGGAATTAATAAAAAAAAATTACAATGAATGGCCAAAAATCTATTTGTTTCTCAAAATATGAGACGTAAGCGTCAATACACTTTTCATACAAATAAACCAATTTCCATTACATTTATTTCACTCCTCCATGGTGACCTCGAAAACATGTTTTTCATACTCTTCGACAGCCTCTTCTGGTGATGAAAATCGTTGACTGTGTAATTGGTTCTTAATTTTTGGAAACAAGAAGAAGTCACAAGGTGCTAAGTCGGGACTGTATGGAGGATGGCTCATGAATTCTACGTTTTTCGCCTTCAAAAATCTGTCCACTTTTTCTAAAAAAAGAAGCGCTCATCTGCTTCACGGCACTTTGGTGGGGTTCGGCTCATCTTGAAAGACCCAAATGGTCCATTGCTTCTTTGTTTCGGGGTCGTAGCTGTAAATCCATGTTTCGTCACCTGTTACTATGTTCTACACCAAATTTGACGCCCCTTCGATGAATCTGGTAAGTTCAACCAGTGGACCTAGCTCCTAGTGATTTTCACCTTTTTACCAATTTGAAAAAACACTTGCGTGGTATAAAATTTCACGGAGATGATGAGGTCATGTGCGCTGTAAAGTTTTTTTTTTCCATACCCAGGATCAAGCCTTTTTTCCAAGGGAATTGAGCAACTTTCAAAACGTTATTCAAGGTGTATTAGATTAGAAGGTTGAAAAATAAATACAATTTAGATATACGTTTCCTAAAGTTTAAATACTTTTCCAAAAATATACTGATCAACCTAGTATACTGTTCTATAGAGCTTATACAGCCCTACAATTTATTATGTAACGTTTTTTTAAATTACGAAAGATAGCATGTAGCCACGGTGGGGCAGGTTGGGGCGCTTGCATTGCCCCCCCCCCCCCCCCGCATAGGGAAAACACACTTTCCACATTACACTACCTCTATTTAAATTATAAGAAAATTGCTTGTTTTGCCCCACCCTGGCTACTATTGTTTATTTTTGGATAAAATCCTGACTACGTCCTTGAAAGATACCGTTATCTTCCCGACTTATCGAACGGTGTAAATCTCAATTAACTAAGGGACATTTTTAAAAAATGTGTTTTATACACTATACTCCGTTTTATTAAGTTATTTATACTCCATTTTTCTCCTCTATCTTTCTGTATATTTAAAATTTCGATGGCTTTTAAAATAAGTCCCTTGCCCTGAAGGAATTATAGTTCAAGAGACCGTTGTTGTAATTGTTTAATTATTTTAGTCTTTAATGTCAGTTAAACAGGACAAAGCAGGTTGTCCTTTACGCCAATTGAGATTTCCACCATGATATGTTTATTTGCTGTGTCTTTTCAGTGATATGTTTATTTTGCTGTTCCTTTAGCTAATGCAGTTGAAGAACTTGTACAGAGCGGGTCTTTCGGCCGCGGATCAAGAAGAGAGGGCGCTTCGCTCTGCCTTGTCACACATTTATGAGATACGCGCGATTAAAAATGAGAGGCGGATTCAGGTATTTGAATTATATTATACTCCAATACTTTATAAAAAGTTTAATAATAATAATAATTTATTTTTTATAATTCATGCATACAGCGTTTAACATAGCACATGTAAACAAATTCTATAACTAAGGCAACATAGTGAAGTCGGCAGTTGTCACCCACACTACGAGCAATTCTGTATTGTGTACCAATGGTCTCCCTTGGATCTGCATAATCTGCAGTACCTATACATAGTTTCATTAGTTACACATTATGTGAACTATAAGGCGTTCAATTTAATAGTTTAAGAAAATGATAACATTTTTGAAATAAGGTTACAGTTACTTTATCATAATGTAACTTTATAATTTCAAAGAATATTATTTTGGACTCTGTATCATTTTTTCAATTTAAACTGCATGAGATGCAGATTTTTCTAAAAATGTTTATGTGCACACCCAACTCTGTTATGATTTTATTAGTATTAGTAGTGTCAATGTGGAATTTAGAGTATGTATGGTTTTGTAGTTCATTGTATTGTATATGTAATGTATTCCACATGTAATGTATGTAATGCTTTCCATGTATCCCATACATTTCTGGGGGAACTATGTAATGGATTCAGACAAAAACGTTCACTTGGCACATACGTTATCATAACAGTCATGCGATATTGAATGCGCAAATACAGCGGATTACGCATTGTCGAAAGGAAATCACGTAATTGACAAGTCTGAATACCGCTTGCCAGCCAATCCGTCCTGACCTGTGGAATAGCCAGCAAAAGTTTTTTTTGTTGGGTATCCCACTACTACCACGAGTTGATTACGTTAATTTGTTCTATATGTATTTATTTTAGGGGAAGGTGGATGACACTATATGAATATCACTATATTTATGATAGGTCTTCCTGGGATGGGATTTCCTTAACCCTTAACAGAATGAAACTTTGTTTTTATAGAAAAAAAGTAGGCAGGTGAGCATACAGTCCACCTGATGGTAAGTGGATACTGTCGTCCATAGACATCCTCAAAACATGCCAACATCAGTCCAGAATGACAAACGTTGGCAAGCTTCGGGATGCGCTGCCCACCTGTGCAGGAATAGATTGGGAAAATGGGGAGGGATAGGATGGGATGGAAATATCTCACTCACTACCGAAACACTGACGTACTGCATTGGGGAATTACGATAAAGTAGGAAATGCAGTACATTTTAAGGCAGTCTTCTGTTAGAAAGGGTAACGTGGCCAGTCGAGTGCGCCCAGCGGCTGTGGGAATTTGACAATTAATGATCGATTATTGTGACAATAACTGTGCCACATATCATTAAATTTTGTTCAGTGGATTTTGCGTGATGCACGTTCAGATAGACAAACATTAAAAAAAAAAAATGTGCGGTCAGGGGGACCCCCGTCAGGAACGAAGATACTCACGCATTTTTTTTAAACTCCGAATGTAATTCGAAATGAAAATCTGTATAGTTCGTGTTTTTTTTTTTTATTTTGTGTCATATTTCAATGCAAATAATTTTAAATAAGGAATCAAATCAAAAATTTAGGTTATACAACCGGCCACGCACTAGTCTGCACGTCTGTTATTCTGCTTGAGTCTCGCTCTCGATACTCGCTTGCACACACACAGAGAGAAAGAGAAAGGTGTATGGAGGGGGTAAAAATCTTACGTGACGTTACATTTTCTCTCGAATCACACCTACCGCAAGCCGCGTAAAGGAACTTCGTTCCAAAAAAGTTTTGGGCTTCATATCTTTTGTGATAATAACCTGTGATAATGTGATAATAATATAAAAGGTATGATAATACCGCAACAACTTTTTTAAAAAATATAATTGTTTAAACATGCCTTTGTTGCGATTTTATCGTAGGCTAAAAAATGTTAGATAGGCTAGCAGTAAAAAATACTATACGAGCAGTAAATCATGATCAACAAAAGAACATGAATTTTGAGTACCCGATTAAACCTAAAATACCTTTAAAAACCTTTAAATACCTACTTTTAAATTTGCTGCTGTCCATTTTCTGCTCATTTATTATTTTCTATTGCTCATTTAATTATTTCCCTATTAGATATAAATAAGAAGTTATTGATGCAGGCGCGTCACGCCGGCAACAAGGAGACGATAGGTTGCGGTGCGCTTATGAAGATGTTACTAAGCGCAGCGCAAACGCTGCCGTTACATGTGGGTCGCGCGGGGGAGCGCGCGCCGCCGCTGTGCGGCGCCGTGCCCGCCGACGCAGGGCACGTGGCGCGCCCCGGAGACGCCGTCGCCGCGCTCGTGCGAGTCTCCGAGAAGGAGGAAAACTGGATACTAGCAGAGGTACGTGTAGTGATAATGAGATAGTGCTCATCTGGGCGTACACGTCCCCAGGAATCCACATTGACACTTATCCGCCACTACCGCTGAGTTGTCCAATTTTTTTTACTACTTTTTTCGCGAAACGCTGTCGTGCCGTTATGTGGTATGTTTTTTTAACTGCTGGTTCCACATTTTTAACAATGTAGGACATTTTGTTACTACGGCAATTTTGCTTTTGGGACAATAGTCCTAAAAGCAAAATAAACATTATTAGTTTACTAATAAGTAAATGGGAAATTTTGTATGTGGACCGTTTGCTACTTCGTCATATTGCTATGTAGACCTTCCGATATTAAAGCAATAAAACGAAACGGGCATTGGTACCTATTAATTTTTAGAAGTGGGTATTATGTCAATTATTAGCTACTCGATTATGATATTGAATTTAATTTCTTTCCTCAGGTGGTAAGCTGGCTCCCCGCTCAAGGTAAATACGAAGTGGACGACATTGACGAAGAGCAAAAGAATCGTCACATATTGAGTAAACGGCGCGTAGTGCCGCTGCCGCTAAAGCGCGCGGACCCGCGGACGGATGAGCACGCGCTGTTCCCGAAGGGCGCGGTCGTTATGGCGCTCTACCCGCAGACCACTTGCTTTTATAGGGCGGTTGTTAATAGACTTCCGGCGAGTGCCGTCGATCCGTATGAGGTGTTGTTTGAGGTGAGTATCCACATAGCAAGTAAAATTAATTGGTACATGCTCAGTAAACGTTCGTGTCTTTTCTTTTATGACCCAGTAAAATTAAATCAAATTAGCATTGAATATAATAAATATGTGCCGTGCGGTGTCGGCCGACTTCAGAATAGCACCACTTTCCCTGTGGGTGTCATAAAAGGCGACTAGGGGATAACAAAGCGGCTACCACAAGTGTTGAGAAACAACACCTTTAAAAGAGTGAACTAGTCAACCTGCTTGGCCAGGCGTGGCATTTTAAGGCCGTACATACCTCATGCGTAAGACAGTGTGTATGAGAAGGTCCGTGTCCATCAGTGGACGATGAGAAGGGTGGCGAATCACAAGGTCAGTAATGGTCGCAGTGATACGAGACTGTATTAACTCTGAAATACTCAATAATAATAAGTTTGACGCGTATGACGTTTATCTGTGGCCTCGTATCACTTTAACGGATGATCGAGTTTTCATACAATTATTTGTTGGAAAGAGTTAATACCTGGGAATGTTTTTGTGCTATATGAAAAATAGATAAGGTATTACATTAAACGAGAAAAACCATAAAGGTTGAATATTATCCTCGCAGGACTCGTCATACGCGGACGGGTACTCGCCGCCGGAGCGCGTGGCGCAGCGGTACGTGATCGCCATCAAGGAGGGCAAGGGGCGCGCCACCTGACCGCGCGCGCCGCCGCGCGCCCACACGACACACTCCGAGACTGACCACTCGCTCTACTAGAACATTTTCTTTTATTTTAATATAATAAATGAAAATGCGTTTATACAGGTCTACCTGCACTGTTATTATAGAGGTAGAACTCAATAGTAATATGTAGTATTAATTATATATATTATAGTTTAAGTATTATGCTTAAAATACAGAATGTTCAAATGTCACAGACAACTACTTCTTTGTCATAGATATGATACTTTATAAAATATATGTTTAGATTGCATCCCAGAACATGCGAAAATCACTTTAAATTAATTACGATCCATCTTTTTCTATGTTTACACAATAGAGACTGATTTAGATTGTAAAAAATCAATTTTCGCACGTTTTGGAATAGAGCCCTAATTTTAGTTTATTTCTATTACATGTACTTTAGTACTAATATTAGAAATTAATAAATATAAAAGAACCTAAATTAAACATAAATATCTTTTATTGAAGCGTTCTTCTTCTTTAAACGACGAGTTTTAGTTTTTTCCGTAGTAAAGTCTTTCTAGGAGTATCGAATATTGATGATTCTGAATCAGATTTGTCATCTAAAGGAGGCAGTCCAGATGTACTCTGTGAGAAATAAATCATATTTTAATTTTCTATACTGTACTAGCAAAACCCCGCAGACGTTGTCCTGCCATAGAAGTTGATGTGCTGCAGCGCCATCTAGTGGCGAGTTACAACAAAGTCGATAGCTCGAAAATATTCTCCGTGCTCAAATACCTATGTATACCAATTTTCATGGCGATCGGTTGAACGGTATAGAAGTTGACGTGCAGCGCCACCTAGTGGCGAGTTACAACAAAGTCGATACTTTCATGGTGATCGGTCAAACGGTGTTGAAGTCTATTAATATTAACATCAGATATACTAACATCCATTTTTATATATATAGAAGATATATAGATAAACATTTTTTTTTTCAGTTGAAACAAGTTCACTGCTGAACATCCACCAGTCTCCACCTTAGAAGGGCGCTATTGCTGTAATCACAAAAGTTTAGTCAATACTTGTAATTATAATCCTGAATATTGCTCACACATTTTAAACGATATTCCTCCTGCTCTTTATCATTATTTATTATTACCTGCCGTCGCTCGCTTGGTGTACTCGGACAGTTGGAAGTAGTTTTTTCAACCTCTGTATCGCACAATGCATTGTGATAAATTATATCATCGTTATTAACAAACGTTCTTTTTCTACAGTCTGCAAGAATATAAACATAATGAACATTATTAGAATGGCAAACAGTTCGCCTTTTTTATGGATTTATTATGTTGTTGTGATAAATTTCATCAGGATTTAAGAACCATTTTTCACCTGACAATACTACTAATTAAGCTCTAAAGTCCCTCATACATGTCTACTTTCCAAAATCTTTGTAAAGAGACAGATATTGCAAGATATAAAATGCTTATTATTAGGGGTTTACCTGATGTTCAGGAGCATAAATCAATTCATTATTACATTTATTGTGATTATTCATGTCCTGCCTTGCGCAAACAATGGAATAATTACAAATAATGAATACTTATACAGCATGTACTTTCAGAATTTACTACTGCATTAATTTATATACCTTTGAGGGCACAGCGCTGTGGCGTAATCTACATAAACCGCTCTCGGTTACATACTTGTCACTATCTATGTGACAACTATAGTATTTAGTCTTGTCACTATATACTATGTATAGAACATATTCTTGTATTTTTGTCATGTTTTTTCAACCAAACCTATTTTTAAAAAATCCTCATTTTATTGGCTATTTACCCTATAAATTTTATTGAGCTATGGCATCACACCTAAAATTCGGTCGAAATCCTAATCATAAAAGTTACTTTTTGAAATCGTTAAAAAATTGTATTTTTGTAAATAAATTAACAGAGTTGTTGTTGAATAGTTATAATAGTAAGATGCGATGCAGGACGCGACACACCTGTTTTTGTTCAAAACAATGACATTATGATGGCCTAGCGTGTGTACAAAAGAAATAACCAGCGTGATCAGTTTAGTATTAGAAAGAGATAGCTTTTGTTGATGGATGTTTTCATGTTGTTATTCTCAAGCTGAGATAAGTGAGTAAGTAAGAGTAAGGTACCCACCTTACAGGGTAAGAGTAATCAAGACTTTTCGGAGTAGTTTAACTCACCTAATCCTACTCCGCCTGCGGATCCAACTCCTCTTAGTAACTCTTTTATGTAATCACTATCGACGCTAGTGCTGGGTAATCCAGCACAAGGAAAAAAAGGTCTATGGAACAATTAATAAATTTAACTCTTGATACACCTATCCTAAAAAAAGGTCACGCCATCGAGGAGTAATCTCGGACGATCGGAGTAAATGGAACAATTAAGGGATTTAACTCTTGATACACCTATCCTAAAAAAAGGTCACGCCATCGAGGAATAATCTCGGACGATCGGAGTAAATGGAACAATTAAGGGATTTCACTCTTGATACACCCATCCTAAAATAAAGGTCGCGCCATCGAGGAGTAATCTCAGACGATCGGAGTAAATGGAACAATTAAGGGATTTAACTCTTGATACAACTATCCTAAAAAAAAAGGTCACGCCATCGAAGAGTAATCTCGGACAATCGGAGTAAATGGAACAATTAAGGGATTTAACTCTTTTAATACCTATTTAATTAAATTTTTAATTTAACCTATCCTAATAAAAAGGTCATGCCATCTTTTCATTCATTAATTCCGGAGTTACCCAGCACTAGTCGATACGCGGTCACACGGCGAGCGAACAGCAATCCAACCAAAAACGAAACGTCAAAAGAATAAGTAAGTCCTCGGAGTTAGTAACAGTTCAGTGGAGTAACTAAGGGTTTCTACTCCGCTCGCGGTTTCAACTCTTTTAATTCATTAACTCCGGAGTTACCCATCGCTAAGTTAGACAGTCGCACGCCAGTCGTTTGCCTGTCTGCGCCTACAGTTATGATACGCTTTTGGTTTTTAAATTATTTTAATGAATTTAGCTTTCCCTGAGGACTTTGATAGCACCTCCATTTGGATTATTGTTGATGGTACGCTCCAGTTTTGTGTTACGTTAACGAACTGGCTTTTCATACAGATATTGAGTGTACATTGATCTGGATTAATTTTGTGAACTTAAACTTGAAACTAGCAGAGTGACTAATTATGGCGAGAGAAGTTTTTCTTTTTTTCCAAGAGACTTTATTTTTATGGGTATGCCAGGGGAAACGCTTCAGAAACGGCATGACTGTACCGGGAGCATGTAGAACGAAGTGGTGAGCCTCAACCCGAGAGATTTCCTGATCATCGTGTGATTTTAAGAGTTCATAATGCCTAAATGGATGGTTGCATACCAGGTCCGGGCGTTCAGCAGTAATGAGGGACAATTTGGAAAAATATAGTAGTGGAAATAGACGCAGTTGTCGAAGAAGTGGAAAGAGAAACAACTATTATTGTCAGACATATTGAACGCCGAACCGAAACCCCAAATTCACAAGCACATCGCATACTCCAGGAAGATCCATTCAACATTAGAAAAGTGAAACAGTTGAAACCTTGAAACATTTTGTGAAGAAATGTTACGGCGTCAAGGTGAAAATAAAAACTTTTTAAATTAGATTTTATGGACTGACGAATCGCATTTCAGACGGAATGGAATTTTCAATTGTCACAATTATTCATGGAGTATTGAAAGTCCGCATCTCGCATGAGCTTCTTATTTACAAGAGCAATTTAGTGTTAACCTCTGGTCTGGAATAGTAAATGGACAACTGATTGGCCCATTTCAGATTCCAGACCGCTTGAACGGCCAGTCTTACCTACATTTTTTAAGAGGCCTCCGGAGGATGAGTTGCCCATACAAACGCAATACCAAAATAATTTCTAATTAGTACATATTTCCACCATATTATAATATTATTCGGATTCGGATAGCATTCGGATAGGATTCGGATACCTAGATAAGGTTCCTGCTTCTTTTTATTTTGCATGTTTTTACGGCGTAAATGACATGTTTTCTTCTTATCTGTTTCGTATTAAAAACATTAATATTTATAAAATGGTTCAAGCTATAACATAGCATATATTGTCAAAGTACGGATTACCAAATAAAAATTTAAATAACATTAAATTTTCATTCATCATTCTTGGTATTACGGAACACGTCTAAATTTATAACAAATTCTGAACGACTGTAGTGCTATCGCGTCAAGCACAGGGCCTGAGCGGTCAGTCAAACAGAGATAGCGATTCTATGCCGATTTTTGCACTCGCTTCGAATTGTAGTTGTAGGCTTCGTACGCCGGGCCTCTTAACGAATGATCTCAACCGATTGTTAGATGTCGATTTAGAGACTCGCAGAAACATGATATTCCAAGATGACGGCGCACCTAGTCATCATTATGCGTCTAATGTCAGAGCTTATCTCAATTAAAAATTTGAAGACAATTGGATTAGTCGCGATGGGTCCATTGCGTGGCCCCCACGGTCACCCCGACTTAAAACCGATACATATTTTCGACTGGGTTTACTTACTACAAAGAGCTCGTATACGCAAAAGAATGCCGAAGCTTAGTCGAATTGCACACAAAATTTAGAGAAGCGGAAGAAACAATTAAAAGTAACAGGACGGCGTTCATACGTCTGAGGGACAATTTTTTCCCTCGATGTCGAATTTGTATTGAACAAGGCCGTCATTTTGATTTTTTTTTTGTAATTTCGTGAAATAAAAACATTAATAACAATTCTTATTTAGTTTTATTCACTTTTTCACACACTAATCTGTCGATTTGCTTCAATTTTTTCAGTGATAACATCATTTACCTTAATAGGATGACTACAGCGAGGAACATCTTTCACATCAAAATTACCAGACCTGAACCGTTTTTTTTGCAGTAGTTTTAGATAAAGCATCTTCTCCGTAAACACCACAAATCTTTTTTCGAGCACTAGGAGTATTCATGCCCTTGTCGAAAAAAAATGTAATGCATATCTAAATTTCTCCTTATTAACTTCCATTTTAAAATTGTTAAAAATATGAAAAGATATAAGTTTTAACTTGTAATTTCAATTTACCGCCATTACTAAAAAGTCAGCTGTCAAACGGTATATCACTTTCCCGCCAGCGATCAGTGTTGCTAGAAATCTAGCACGCCAAAGTCATACGTTCCAAAAGGTCGCAAACTTTTCCGACTACCTACCTATTACTTCTGAGAGCTGATGATTCTGAAAGTGACGATGAAGACTACTATTATTTTGATTAGACATGGAAGATATTGAAACACACCACCAGAAGGTTGTACCATTTGTTGCAATAGCTCATTCTTTATAACCTTTGTATTTTTATATCTGTATTTCATTATATTTGTCTTTGTATCTGAAACATTACTCTTCTCATTAATATATAGTACTGGCTGGAAACAGTTCTACATGTAAAAAAAAAAAAAAATTCTGAGAGGACGCCAGGAGAGGCGGAGAGGTCTGAGTAGGCTACGTCAACGAAAAAGTAACCTAGGCGGCCACGCCGGCGAGGAGGAATCTAGGCGACCACGGCGGCGAGGAGGAATCTAGGCGGCCATGCCGTCGTGTAACATCTAGATGGCCACGCTGTGGAAAGAAGAAATCTAGGCGGCCATGAAAAACAAAAGAATCTAGAGGGCCGCGGGGAGATAAAATTGAAGGGTTGGAAGAAGTCGGACGCCTGTCATCTCGGCCTCCAGTGCGATTTAAAAAATATAAACGCAACCAGAGTAGCAAAACTCCGACGTTGAGTTGGTCCACTACTCTCGCCGGTCACCGCAGCTCTGGTCCGTCGCTCTTTGGGCGCTGGTGCTCCTGCTGGGTGCTGCCTCTTGTGCCGGGCCTCCACCGCCCCGTCTGACCGCCGTTGCTTCCGGCTGGCGGTTGTGCCCGCTCTTCAGCGCTTGGAGCGTGCGCCTTGCTGGGCGCCGCATCTCCTGCCGACTTACCGTGAGTTTTTGGTGCTCCAGAACAAGGAAACAGACACTTTTACAGACTTTTTATTTTATGGACATTTTTCTAAATTTTGTATCCTAATAAAAACCTATTTTTAGTTTTGAGCTATTGGAACAAATTTAACTATCTCTTTCCTTTCTAGTTAGAGTTGTTTACAATGTTATTCAGTTAGCACATAGTTATAACATTAGTTTGTCATAGTAATAACACGACAGGGTCAACCAAAATCTCCTAAATGATCTGTATCGTTTGACTGACGATTGATATATAGGTGTTGATTTTTCAAGATATAATGTGAATAACTTATTCACTTATTCAGAATAAGGCTAATAATACATACATTACTAACATTACACAATATAGATACTTAATATATATCATAATTAATTATCTAGTACCATAAATAAGACCTAAGTAGAAAAATGTATTATGAATTATGATTATCTAATACCAATATAGTGACTTGTTGAGTAAATGTCAATGTCATTAGTTTTTCAAGGGACAATAACAGCTATATATATTTCTCTGCACTGACTAGTGACATGTTCATAAAGTTTTGTATTTATCTCGTAATATAGTATGTAATTAGACGCGTTTGGGTGTTTTCGGATTATGGCCAATGATATCGTAATGTATCTGTACATACTTGTATGTGTATGAGAATTTATTGATGTTTAGTGCAGCGTCGTAAAATATTAGAAATAAAAAGCAACATGCCAGATGCGTGATTTTATTTAGCATAAAAGAGTAAATCTACATGAAATACATGATGTATGGTATGTGCGAAATATACAATTTAATTTCGATTTGCTATTTGAAACAAAATTGATTTTATAACTTTGGTCGCTTATGAACTAAGGAATAAAAATATAATTAACGGAAGAAAATTAAATACAATCACGAAGTGTGAAAGAAACTGTGTCAAAGAATGTATATCCATAGATTTTTCTGGAAAAACCTATAAGCAAATTTGTTCAAAATTATTTACAACTGAAGAGTTCTTCTACAGTGAGTTTAATAAAGATATAAAATGAATAAAAATGAAATAAAACTAATATTATTAAATTTTCTTTTACCCTTCTATAATGAAAATACATGTCAAAATCATCTTCAGCAAAAAACTTTTTAAATAAATATGGCTTATATATGAATAGTGTCGTAAAATGAGCGATGAGTCAGCGCTAATGAATTCTGGACCATTAAATGCTCCAGTATTTTTTATAGCAGACGAGCTGATAGTATCTGCGGTACATACAAACATCGTTCAGAATGACAAACGTTGACACACCAACCAATAGGCTGCCTACCTTTGGATATTTAGGAATGTATTTGGAGAAATGGTTGAGATGGAGAAAGATAGGATAGGATGGAATGGGCTCTGGTATTCTCATATATTACCGAAACACGTACGTACCAGTATACATTGGGAGAATAGTTCGAAATGCAGTACATGAGGCTATGCAACGTGCACCCCCCTCAAAGATTATAGGTTCCATTAGCGCCAATGTAGCGCTCTACGCTATTTTTACAATACTAAATTTCTACGTGATAAACATTACAATTTGTGATTTATAGAATATCTAGACACAGAATGATAATGTGTTTAAAACATAACATAGGTAAATTCCTTTGGTGACACGTATGTTATAAACTCGGTAAGCGTATACTGTACTATATATATATAGTATTAGCTGAGTGATACACAAATACACACTTCTTTGCAGCTCATTATCATAATATCCAAAAGGCGTCAACCGCAAAACAGCGTTGTAGAATAAATTTATTCATTCAATTAAAACTACAAACGTAAACTTTAAAGTAATCATGATAACTCTTTTACGACCGTAAATAAAGTTTGATATCATGCGACTTAGTCGGCAAATGCCATACACATATTTCTTTTTACATTTTGATGCAAAATATGGTTGAGACAGAATAGGTCCAAAGTATAAGTTTCGATTTGTTGTAAGCACAGTATAAGATGTATTACTAGTGCTCTTACAGATATATAGCAAATAACATTGAAGTTGTCACATAATATAGGATAATATATGATTAAAATTTATCTTAATATTATAGTTTACACGAGTATGTAGATAAAAATAACCTAGTCGGCTAAAATGAAGCGACCACATACAGATGGGGACTACGTTCGTGGTGGTCGGGGAATGAGGTACGCGCGAGGCGGACTCCCATGGTTCTCCACTTGTGGCGCACGCGCAGTTCTCCCACTATCGTTCATGTCGATTCATTGGACAAGCATGGAGTAAAATCAAAAGGATTGTCCGAGAACATAACGAACATAATCTTTGATATATCAGTGCAAAACTATTCAGTGGTGAAGGATAAGCTTCTCCGGAATTTGATGACTACTTGTGTGTCGATCGATTTTTTTCAATGATAACATTAACATTTACCTTAATAGGACGACCACAGCGAGGAACATCAAAATTACTAGAACTGAATCGACCAACCATTTTTTTGCAATAGTTATAGATGAGGCATCTTTTCCATACATAACAAATCTCTTTTAGAGCACTAGAAGCATTCAAACCCTTGTCGAAAAAAAAAAATGTATAGCATACCTAATTTTTTCCTTATTACTATCCATTTTACAATATGAAAAAATAAAACTTTTAATTTGTAATTTCAATTTGCCGCCATTACAAAAAGAACAATTACAATTACAAAAAACAGTATATCACTTTTCCGCCAGTGATCAGTGTTGTCAGAAGTATAGCACGCTAGTCATACGTTCAAAACGGCCGTGAAAAGTTCTGACTACCTATTATAATGTAAAATTTATTTTGGAAAAAATATATTTTTTTATTTATTTTGGTTTCTTAATAACCCGGACGAGCGTGCCGCACTAGTCGCATTCCTTGCGCCCACCACAAACGTAGTCCTCAACTGTAGCTAAAATCCAATTAATATTAACCTGCAATGTTTCACCGTTCGTGGCAGATTAATATAAAAACCCCTTGGCACATAATGTACAGTATTAACCAAACTAGAGTCTGCACAAATACAAACTCCGTCGTAGCTCATTAATAATTTATTCAATACCTAAAAGCCTTTAGGTAGAGGCAATCGCAAATATAACGTTGTAGAACAAATTTATTCCATTCAGTTGGATGAATGAATATCGTCGTTAATAACTTGTTTACGAACGCAAAAAAGTTTGTAATCGTGCGAACGTTCGGTTGGCCAATGCTTTATATGGACACAACGAATAAGGTAGATAATTTCTCCATTTCCACTTTCGGCTGTAATATCACAGCGGTAAGGTTTATTCCTCGTTAAAAGTGCTTGTTGGACTTACGTCTCTTTGTTCTTAAAAAGAGATATATGAACAAAGTAGCGTTATATGACGCATTGATGTTTTTGAACAGTGCGTTGGTTTATTTGACAACAATGCGTAGGCAATGTAACTAAATTAATAATGTATTGAATTATTGTTTTGACCAATTGAGTGTTCGAACGAACATAAACTCATTTGCAGCTTATTATCAGCATATTCAATAGACGGTTAGGTGGCGCTAACCGCAATTGTAGCATTGGAGGTGCAAACATGTAGTTTCAGTTAAAGCGATGAATATGAACGTTATTACTACAAATAATTATATCTATATTTTATTTCTGATATTAACTGAGAAAAGGGACCTTACTGTCGGTTCTAGTTTCCCAAATACTGAGTCTATGATGTGCCTTTGCTCAGATAACATCAGATATTAATTCAATTATTTGCAAACTCTCTTCGGCACAGCCACCGATTACAAATACAACTTAAAATACACTAAATACATTATCATATGCAAGTTTAGGGTTATATGGCATTTCAATATTCACACCCGACATAATCAGAAATGAGATCAATACTAGTAAAACGGTGTCGTTCCAACTCCACAATTATTAAAAGAACCTTCACTCATAAACGCTTTTTAAATTGAAACGGTTATTTTCTTTGTACCCAACTAAGAAAAGTAAACATTCGTTCCATAAAAGCCATTCGATAGTTAGATTAAATTCTTTATTGCATATAAAAACAAAAAGATAACATACATCATAGACACAAAATATACAAAAGGCGGTCTTATCGCTAAAATCGATCTTTGTCAGACAACCTTTGGGTAGAGAGGAAATAAATATTTCAATCACGGATAGATGGGGTACAGTAAACATAAGTACCTAACATATACACATCATAAATCAATATGAAGACCACAGGGAAAAAGGAGGAATGTCAAGAAAAACGTTATTGAGATAATTGCAAAATGATATTTTGAACCATTATTAATTTCATTCTGTTTAATATATATTTTTGATAAAGATGCTAAGTAGAAGTAACTATATTTATTTATAAGTACACGAAGTTATAATACTAAATCTTTGCATGTTTTATAAGAAAAGGTTTTCTTTTTAATTATGAGAAATTTTTAGAAGGGGAAAAATTAGGAATGTCATTAGAAACAAGTTGAAAATGAGGAATGTCATCCAAAACCCAAGACGCACTTTTATGTATGCTTCATGTTATAGTAATGCCTTGATGCCTTCAGGCTACAAAATTTAGATAAGTCATTCAAGTATTTGTACTTTTTTTTTGAAATAGGGGGTATATCTTTGTACAAATAATCTAGTAAAATGAATTCTGTTGCAATTTGAAGTCGTTGGAACTTTATTCTTCCACTATATACAACACTGGTTTCCTAGGCTCTATTAAACTAACTCCTGTGAGATATCCACCTAGGGTGCGCGCTTTCTCAATTTTCATCTCACGACTCGGTCGCGACGGGAATGGACATTTCATGGTAAAAAGGTGTAAGGTATTTATTTAGTCCATTTTCTGAATAGTGGTAGGTCTACGTCAACGATCTCTTATCAAACGGAAATGGTTTTATTCTGGATGTCTCAAACATGACCTCGAACAGGGAAAGTAATTTTTATGGAATCGAATCGATATGCTCCATGATATGCTTGTAAGGGTCACAATAGATCTTTTGGATCAAATAACCCTCATTTAAATAATGCACTCAGACTTTGTTTTCTTTTCTTTAAAATTTCACCGGTGGCTCAACAACAGGTTAAACAATAGTCAACGGAGACGCACGTCTCCGTCAATGGCTGTTAGCTATACTCGCAATGCCATACAAGTTTAAATCATGTACGTTGTAAATAAAGTTGACTATTAAAATACACGATTGTTGGAAACCAGCCCTTGTCACGTGTGGAGGTACAATAACATGATTATATCGCCGAACTGCAACATAACTGCACTTAAACCTGCGTGTATAAACCTGTACTTATATAGGACTAACATCTGCTAATTTTTGCTAGTTGGGAACCTGTTCTGTTCTAGCAGTTAGAGCTTCAAACCGATTAGAAATTGAAAAAGAATTTTAACCAATGATGACATTTAAACCGCGTTTACGAGTAAGGGCGATAAGTAAACGATAAATAACGTTATAGAATCGTCATTAGCACCAAATAAAACTTTACTTGGAACTAGCAAGAAAATTATTTTAAACTAACTTTTTAATTATTTTTTCTTGTCGGCCGCATAAAAAAATATTTATCTATTTAAACGGTTCTTAACGCGAATGTTTACCTTATTTATTTTACTTTCCGGAATATAAAGACCAAATGCGGGTAGGTGATGAAACTGCTCGGGACTACGCGGAAAGGGGGACAGGTAGAGAGCTAAAATCATATTTTGATAATAATGTAGAATATATAAACTTGAGCGTTCCATGTAGACGTATACGAGTTGGAGCAACCTGTAAAGAGACAGTTAATGTTAATAGTGTATATGAGTGGTCCTTATTACAAGGAAAAAAAGGGGATAGGACTAGTTTCTTCACCAATGGACTAGAGGACAACATTGCGACGTGCCGTAATGTTTTTCAGCCGTAATTTTACAGAGTCATAGTCTTGTCAGGTGGTAGTTAATTGTGTTAAAACGACTATTAAAATGTCAAATTTAAATTCAACTGTGAAATGCTCAACATTATCGTTGTCCGATGCAAAGGTGGAGGGCGAGTGGAGGGATGCACGTGACGCCCAGCGATCACTCGCGTAATGACCAATTGCAGATAACGCAAACTGACTAATACGCATAACGACTAAAAAAACATTCCTAACTTTACTCCTTTAGAAAATCAGAGTAATGAAATATCGGAGTTGGAAAGGCTTTCGGAAAGTTACCTGCGCTAACTTGTATATGCATATATAAATTAGAGATGTTATGGAGCTCCGTAAACGAAACTACGGGATATCCGAAATAAAAGATTATTCAAAACCGGATCCGAATTTAATTAATGTAATAATAAAAAATATTTATTATTACACATAATTTTATTTCGATGATAGCAGTGTAACTATGATTGTTAATAATAGGGGTTAAAGTATGAAATTGCCGTTTTATAGTAATAGATACTTTGAATTGACATAAAACCTTCATGGTGTGAGATTTTCTAGTGAAACTTTTTTCACATGATACCTATGAGGTTCTTGTTTTAAAAAATGTGCAACATTCGATTTTCGACTTTCAATTGTTTGTTTTATGCAGCTTAGACGGGAAAGATGGATACTTCGAAAATCCGAGTAATCTTTGAATACGAGTTCCGACGCGGAACTAACGCGGCAGAAACGGCTCGCAATATCAATGCTGCGTTTGGAGAGGAGACTGCTAATGAACGAACCGTGCGTTTTTGGTTTAAACGCTTTCGTAATGGAAACTTCGACTTGAAGAACGAACCACGTGGAAGACCGCCCACACAGGTGAACAACGCTGAATTGAAGGAGATGGTGGAAGCCGATCCGAGTCAAACTACCCAGAAATTAGCGGCATGGTTTAACGTTACCTTACCTACAATATTGACTCATTTGCATCAAATCAATAAGATAAAAAAATATGAAAAATGGGTGCCTCATGATTTGACCGATCTGCAGAAAGAAACGCGCGTTGAAACTTGCGTTGCCTTGTTGAATCGGTACAGAAATGAAGGAATATTGGATCGAATTGTGACATGTGATGAAAAGTGGATTCTTTACGATAACCGAAAGCGAAAAATGCAATGGCTGACCCCAGGTCAAACGCCGCAACAGTGCCCTAAGGCAAAGCTTACCAATAAAAAGGTAATTGTAACTGTTTGGTGGTCTTTTCATGGTGTTATTCACTATAGCTTTCTCAGGTCTGGTCAAGCAATAACAGCAGATGTTTACTGTGCCGAACTTCGAACAATGATGGCGAAACTAGCAGTGAAACAGCCCCGACTCGTGAATCGATCTTCACCATTATTGCTCCATGATAACGCAAGACCTCACACTGCACGAGAAACGTTGTAACTCTACAGGAGCTGCAGTTAGAAACCATACGTCATCCTCCGTACTCGCCAGACCTTGCTCCAACGGACTACCATTTTTTTCGTGATTTGGACAATTTTTTACGTGGTAAACAATTTTCTTCCCAAGAGGCAGTACAAAATGCTTTCACACAGTTTGTCGAATCTACATCCCCAGAGTTCTATCGCAAAGGCATAAATGAACTTCCGATTAGATGGCAACAATGTATAGATAATGAGAGTAAATATTTTGATTAAATAAATATGTTACATTTTAGAAAAAAACGAGTTTTAATTTTTCAGTACAATTACAGTACAGTACAGTATTTTTTCAGTGTGGCTGGGGGTAGTCCGAAGAGGCAAGCTGTCTGCGATTGATTGTCCAGTTACCTGTCAGACGGCCTGTCGGTCGGTCATGAGTCCGTGCAGCTTGCGCGCCACGCCCGCTGTGTACCGAGCGCGCTTCACTACGTCATCGCCACCCGCGCCAATTCCCACGCGCTTGCCACCCACCTCGCACGACACCATAGTGTTTATCGCGTGCAAATCCTGCAAACACGCATCTTACAATTACAATGGTTACTTTACAATGTACCCACTTTAATTCTCTGTTTACCCAAAGGTTGACTGGTAGAGAATGACCTAAGGCATTAAGTCCGCCTTTTGTATATTTGGTCTGTGCAGTAAAGTTTAAATAACTAAATAAATCTCATGTTACATCTCATTTGACACAGACACTTAGTAGGCCTTTTACACACAGCGCTATTCAACACAAACCAATCGCTAACTCTCATTAACCGATTAGCATGTTTAGTACAGCGAATGTATTTCGATGTATATAGTAACTGATAGCACATGGCGCTATTAGTTAGTAATCGGTCGGTTAGGCGCGAACTACACGAGAGAGACTCGCGACGATTCCGTCGTACTAACGTCAAGTAAACTACACGACTAAGGATTGCAATCTCAATGTTTACAATCCAGCAGGAAATTTAAGTTTCGAAATAAAAAATACCCTTACTTAGTAGTAAATTGTTAAACTATTTTTTTTTTGAATAGGTAAAAATCGACTACAGTATTTCTGTTAACAAAATAACTTTAATTTGAATCAAATGTTGAGACTCTTAACTATACTAGTAAATCAATGTCTCTTAAACATTAAAATAACTTTAAATGTCAATTATTTAGTTCCGTACTTAAATCTAAATTAAACATAATCAAGTAATGGTAAGTAATCAGTACTAATTAGTTTCCATAGTATAGTTTTCAACAGTTTGTATGTGATATCTAAGTAGTGTTATTATCTTTTATTTACACTTTATTGTTTTAACAAAAGGCGGGCTTAATGCTGAAAAGCATTTTCTCCCGGCCCACCTTTGAGCTATATAGTGATGGTATAATAAAACGCCGAGATATGAGCAGTACTACATATGGGGCCTAACCTAAACTTTGTAGAGCGTCAGAAGTTGGCACCGCTTCGTTCTGTTCAGCACACCGAGCTTTTTGACGGCTGAACCGGTACGTGAGGTGATAGTTGGTTGACAAATTTCCGTATGGAATTCAGTAATTCCGTGTCTCTGTGTTTGGTCTCATTTTGACAGGTGCTGCGGGTGAACCTGTATGTGATGTTGTGATTGGTAAGCGAGTGTCCGTATTATCTGTCTTACCCTGGCGGGTTTGCGTCTGAACTGGTTCCTGAGGGGGTGGTTGTTAGCCAAATTTTTGTGTTGTATGTGTGTGTGTGTGTGTGTATGCGTTCTCACCTTGGCCGGACTGCGGCTGAACCTGTATGTGAGGTGGTGTTCGGTAGGCGGCGGTGTGGTGAAGGGCTTCACGTAGAGCCGGTGCCGCTCGGAGACACGTGTGCCGCCGACCGCGTAGAGGCCGTCACCGCGCCCCGCTGGCAGCGGAGACAGGCTACACTCCTACACACGTACACGATTGAATGTACAAACAAGAGCCATACCTCTCCGGGAACGATCACTCGCTTAATGACCAATATCAATTCACGCAAAACGACCAAAAAACATTTATTCCTTTAGATAATCAGAGTAATCAAATATCCGAATTTCTTTTATGTGGTAAAATAGCGAGAAATGACAATACAGTCTACAGTGAGTGAATAGTGTCGTTCATAGACATGCGCGATACATGCCAATGTCAATCCAAAATGTACAACGTTGGCACGCCCCCGGATGCGCTGCCAAGCTTTGGGGATATAAAATGGATTTGGAGAAAGAGTTGGGAAAACGGAGAGGGATGGGAATGGGCTCTGGCATACTGGGAATTGGAAAGACTCGTAAAAAGTTTGGCTACTTATGCCAACTTGTATATGGACATAATGCATAATTATCTTTTCAGGAATAAAACAACATAAGTCGGGCCGAGCCAGGTCGGGTATCCGTTAAACAAATTTATAGGTTTTGCCTGGGGACGCTGTTGGCGACGTAGGCATGGCTTCTCGGTGAGGTATAGCTCTAATACCCCGAAGTTACGCGTAAGGTGGGACCGATTAGAAACGCATATGTAGAATTCGCGTAAGTCGGGGTACAATTTTGCATATAAATATGTATATGGTATGTAAATTTTATTTAATTGAGTTCAAGGATTTATTTATTTAACTAATAAACCAAGGATTAACAAAACACTAGAAGGGAAATATGTAATAAAATTGTGTTTTTTTTATACATATTAATATCATATCATACCGACAGCCTATGTCTCTCCACTGCTAGATCTGCTCCCAAGGCTCGCCACCACACACAATCCTCGGCTCTTCTCATCCAACCACCACCGCGCGCTTCCCACACTGCGCTTCCCGGTACGTGGCCTCCATTCAATTAATACAAAATAGTATTAAAATAGAGTAAAGTTATTTCAATGTCGATGGCTTCATAAAATTTAACATACAATAACAGTCGTAATTGTGTATAGAATGAGCGCGACCGTACATGACACCAGGGTCGCCAGGTTGTGTTAGGCCCGAGTGGGTAGTTGGCCGGTAGGGGGAACAGTCCCTTGTTAGATTTTAATTGTCCACAATTGTCCATTGGGACTCATAGATATCCCTAACAATAGGTACCGTACATTAGCTTATATTAGACAATGGCTCTAAATAACAATGAGGCCGGGATATAATTTTAAGTAAAATAAGATATAAAGAAAGAAAATGCGTCTAGACATGGATTTTTTGAGTGAAGAGGAAATCCCCATGTCTAGTGACGTCAGTAACTTTTCGTCAAAATCCGAATGGATACTTTATCCATTCGGAAAATTTCGAGTGGGTAGAGCTACCCACTATACCCACATTATCCACCGGCCCTGCATGACACTGTAAGAGTAATATTGAAAATAGCGGGAGGAGCGAGTGAAACGATTCCCAGGGGAGGTGTGGGATGAAGCGAAAAGAGGAAATCAAGAATCACGTAACTCCAAATTCGGGTAAGTCAGGGTAGAATAATTCGGCGTATTACTATATAGTTTTTATGTAATCGTTATTGTGTAAACGTAAATAGATATTGCACGGGTGACTCAATTTTTATGGTATAACTTGCGCCAATAAAGAAACGATATGAAAATGGCGGCCACATGGCAAAGGGTAGTGATGTCGGTAAAAAAGTTGTCGAAAATAATTTACGTCTATAATTTTTTACGGATATATTATTTTATGTAATAAATAATTTCAATTGTGTTTAATGCAATAAATAAAATATTAAGTTTTTAGAATCGTAGTAAAAATTTAATCAGATACTTTTTTATACTAAAAGTTAGTAAACAGATTTATTTATAGGCCATTTCCATAACGTTTCTTTATTGGCGCAAGTTATAAGTGTATGTGAGGTGAAAACGTGATGAGGATTTATCAACGCCTTTTAGTGGCGTTTTGGTAATGCCCGCGCCCGCGCCGAGCCCCCGCGATGTTGTTGTTTTCATACCCAGAGTTATATTAAAATAGTTTTAACTACATCGCAGACAAATCGACATTCGGTTTTGTGATGTTTATCCAAATATAAAATGTCAAATATTAAATCTAGAAATAAATAAATAAAATCTATCACTCATGCCCTTTCAAGGTACTATTGTGAAATGATGTCACTCTTTTATACTATTATTTATCTTTTTTTTTAGCAATTTGTCACTTCTAATTTATTTCAATCACGGTTCAAGATAGATTTCGATTTCACAGATAGATTGATTTGTAGTGTGGTTCATTTTATCCTATCATAGTTAAACTGCCAAATTCTAGAACTACATAATAGTTCTAGCACAATGTTAATAAGAAAGTTAATGTATTTAAATTTTACATCTTTCCGCTTCTTGGTGAATCGTAGCGCGAAGTTCTGCATACATTGCACGTACACTAAGTTGTAGAAGTTGATCAAGTCTCCTCTCTCTGGATCACCTGTGGAATAAAAAAGAAAGATTATAAATATTACTATGATAATTCTTTAACCAATTCGGCGGCAATGGTATTCCTACAGCTGAGTAAACAATAGACAAACAATAAAAGGTCAAAAGTCATTGATTAATTTACCTTGTATGTGTTCGTAAACGAGTTAAATAAGGTTACTTTAACGTTCATAGTTGCTTTAACTAAAATAACAGGTGTGTTCTACAACATTCGCAGTAATGGCGGTTGGTGCTACCTAGTCGTCTACTGAATAAATTGATAGTGAACTGTAAAAAAGCATTTTCTGACTAAGACTCGACGGATCTTCAGCCTGGTGTCGTAGGTAATACAGGTAATAAAAGCATTATAGGAGTAGTTGCGCGCCGATCTTCGGCTTGATGTGTCGTTACACTAAAGATGCACAATGCGTCAACAGCGGATCTTAGTACTAAAATTGTATTTAAAATGTTACTGTGAAATTGGGTTAACATTAGTAACCTTTAGTAAATGTTACTTACCGTCATCAGTGCTCTGTTTGAGCAGCACCGATCTGTACACGTGGCTGTCGGCCAGGGGGCGCTGTCTGTAGCACCGCATGATTTCCGCGAACGTGCGCTCCAGTTGATTGCTCGTGTCGTTCGACACCTGACACACCACGTACACGTTAATAAATAATAAACAAAAATATTTTAATGACTCCTTCCTTTCCTTCTAAAAGAGATTCCTTCTAGAAATAAGTTCGCCTTTGTACTATGGCTACGTACGCACTTGCGGTCAACTGCCCGTGCCGCAAAAGCGGGCAAAAGGCGGCGGCTGCCCGCCTTTTGCGGACAAGAAAACAGACAAAGGGAACGCGACCATCGTCCTTAACACGAAGGATTACATAGAGAAGATAACCAACTTACTGGACCCGTCCACATACAAGAAACTTACACGGGATCCGACAGCGAGGCTAGTACGAGAAACAAATCAGTTGATAAAACTGTCCTCGATGCCTGACTTACCTTACCTTACTTAAAAGGCGTAACAGATCGCATCACCAAGACCTTACAAAAGAAAAACGTGAAGACCATTTTCAAGCCTACGTGCCAACTCAGAAATATCATCAGATCAGTCAAAGATCCCAGAGATCCGTTGTCCTCGACTGGAGTATATAAATACCATGCTCCTATGGGTCAGTGTATATTGGCACTACAAAACGGAGTGTCAATACCCGCATTAAAGAACATAAAGGCAATTGTCGAAGAGGGGAGACTGAGAAGTCGGCCGTAGCTAAACATGCCTTGTCGGATGGGGACCACGAAATCTGCTTCAGGGACACAAAGATCTTGTCAACCGGGAATCATTATTATTCCCGTCTCAATAGGGAAGCTATTGAAATCTACAAGAATCCCAACAATTTTAACAAAAAAAGAAGAAAATAGGCTCCGTAAAGTACGGGGGACAGAGACGAGAAGGGGAGGGGGGGACAAAAACAGACTCGATACACACCACACAAACATATAAATATCGGTGCATATAAATACAATATATTGTATAAATACATATATAAATACTCGCCCACTATAAATACCGGTGCGCCACAATCGTCGAGTCGGTTGCGCTCGAGAAGCCGAAGAGATAACATCTCTCCGAAAGTGAACGCAGTCGCCACTGAAGATGTCAACCGCAGTTGTTGACGAAACGTTTGGAAAAAAGAGAAGAGATTCCAGAAGACCTCGGCCAAGTAGCCTGGAAGATTCAATTTATATGGACACCGGCCGAGAAAGCCTACACTCCAATATAATTAAATGCAGAAATTTGGACAGAAAGAATTTAAATACAGAATATATTTATTATTAGATTATTATTAGATATGTCGATATACGATGGGATTGATATATATGTATGAACCAATAAATGTACAAAAATACCTAAATAAAAAAAAGAAATAAAAAAATCACCTTGCATATAACATATACGGCACACATGAGTATCTGGTCTAAGTGCCTGTCCTTCAACAGGTGCGTCTGGTGCATGATGGAGTACTCAAGGCACGTCCAGATCTTTAGCTTGAGCTCGTCTTCAGTCAGCTGCAGCCTCGTGCATAGGTCGTTCATACGTACCACTGCAAGGCTGTAAAACTGATGACAAAACGATACACACTGTACACGACTAGCAAAACTTAGTTGAATAAAATTTCATATAATATGCGTTATGTATGGTGTCAACCGGCTTTAGTATAGCGCCAATCTCTTCCCGTGGGTGCCGTAAAAGGCGACTAAGGGTAACAAAACCGCAAACACAAGTCCCGAGAAACCACACCGTAATTTAAGTGTTGAGGACGACTGTAGTTTAATTATACCTTCTGATGCAAAAAAATATAATCCACAAACAGTTCAAGTGCAAGTGACTGTTTGTTGCAATCCTACAGTCGTATTGTTACAAAAAGGTGTAAATGCGTAAAAGCTATAAGAAGTATTTTTTTTTACAATTTTTAGACAACATTCCTGGGGTACTAAATGATTGAACTAAAATTGAAGGTTTGGAGCCTTGCAATTGACATAGCTCATAGTATACGTTATTGGGATCCGACGCAACGTTGGTTCGTGATAACTCAAACAGTTGCAAAGCTAGATTTTATTTATGTAAAAGTGTATATGGATTCTAAATTTAGGATGAATGAAGTCAGAGGCGACCTATAATAGTAACTATTTTTGGCAGACAAAAATGGAAATGGGGACAGAAATATACCAAAAGGCTTATTTCTAACGCGAGTTACGTATACGATATTATACCATCATCCCTCATCTATTCACTATTGAATATACGCAGTGGCGGTACTTCATGTAAGTGAAAAAGGCCGGCTTGCCCTACAAAAATAATGTAAAAAAATTTAATAAGTGTGGCTCAAACAAAAGGGCAAGAAAAAATCCAGGACCATTCAATCTCTTTAAAAAAAATCAACCTTAGAGAACGTTTCAATATTTGCGCGTCGATTTCCTGACAAAACAAATGTGATAGCTGAAGGACCTCATTGACCCGAGAGAAAGTTGAGACACAGTCAACCGTCTCGCTCGAACTCGTGAGCTTGCAACCGGGTGTCGTAAGCATACCATATATATTTGCACTGTTCTAACCTATGCAAAAATGGGCTTATTCGCAAAGGACAGATTCTCATGAAGACAGTTGTAAAATTGTACAGTCAACCTGAGTGTTTGAGAAGGCTTTTGGAGATGACTTTGGAGTGGTATCAAGATTGTCTTGGGACGATTTTCTATGGTCTATGGATGTAATCTTAGATTGGTTCACGGAAAATATCAGTGACTCAAATTGTAGGGATACTTGTAAATGGAATTTAATTATATTAATTAGCAGCGATAGATGTCCCAGGCCATTTGCATTAATAGCATGATCAACGATACTGGGCTATTCTATCTATGCCTACCGGCTAATGCCCCTGGTAGGGAAGAAAGATTATTTTTTTTATCTTTCCCTAGTAGTAGTTCCCTAGTGATATATGTATTACCAGTTATCTCTACTATCTTGCTAATAGTAGAAATATGTATGATCACGTTTATGAATATGTTTATGTACTCTTGAAGTACTCGTATTATGAAATTGGAAAACTTGGAATGGGGCAAAGGGAAAGAGTATACAATTATCAGGATATCTCGAAACCAAAGTCACAAATTGTACTTGGAATATCCTTTAAAAACAAATAAACACGTGAATTAATTAGTCTTTTTCAAAAATATGGTTGTCCCACAACGGGTTGTCAAAGGGGTGGCAGTTTGTACAGTGTTACTTAACTACCCAACATATTGTTTATTAATTTAAAATACAATATTATTTAAGAGTATTAAAATTTCGTACCCATTGATAAAAGTTTTTCTTCTTTCATACTCGTATGTTTGCATTACTGAAAGTAGAACATTATCCTTTTTTCCCTATAAATTACTGGTCATTGGATAAAATTTCTATTTCTGTGATGCAATGACATATTTGATACCTTCAAAACATTGCCAATTTTGTATTGTATCAAATTACAAAATTACAAAAATGGATAAAACGGGGCCTAGTTCTGGGAAAGTGATGTTATTATTACAGAAGTAAATAAAGGTAATACTGGTTATTATTGATTTTTCTTTCCGTACTGTTTTCTGTAGTATATCATACATAGTTCATTCATTTATATTTATAGGTAAAGATCGGCTTCCAAATCAAGGGATAGTGCGCTACTGCGCGCTAACCACAAATATAATTTTGCGTAAACAAATAAGCCTGCCTGAGGAGGCTCGCGGAGAGAGGTGAACATGTCGCTAGTTGGTTGAGAGGTTTAATACACCAAAAAGACATCAGCTTTTCAAGGAAAACTTCAATTTTAAGGATATAAACATGTTTGTGTCAAGTAAATAATAATACATTGTGCAGAATTTTGAAAAATAAACTGAGTTTTTTATTTTTAAAATGTCGCCAGAACCTTTATGTTAATAAAGCGCGACAATATTAAAGCACGGTGGGTAAAATATTTACGCAGAATGCGACGTAATGATGCTTTAGGAGCAAAAAAAACAGTGGTCTACATTGACGATTCATGGATCCATACACATTATACTGTGAGTAAGCGCTCGCAATCATCTAAGGATAAAGGAGTACGGAAGAATGATAGTCCCGGTCAAAGGTGGGTTAATGGTTCACGCCGGCTCTGGAAATGGTTTTGTAGAAGGCGCAGGCTTGCTTTTTAAAGCAAAGTCGAAGAAAGATATTACCATGACGAGATGGAAAGCAGTAATTTTTTTAAATATCCAAAGAGAAACTGATTCCGAATCTGCCGAACAATTGCATACTAGTCATGTACAACGCATCCTATCATAGTATGCAATTAGATAAAGCTCCCACTACTGCAACCCGTAAAGGAGACATACAAAAGTGGATGGAAGAACATAACATCCCATATGATGACTGATGACTCATATGAGAAAAATCTTACTGAGAAACGGTACGTGGTAGACGAATTGTTGCTTGAGCATAAGCATGAGGTTATCAGATTACCTCCATATAACTGCGACCTCAATTCCATAGAGCATATATGGAACATAATAAAACAACGAGTCGCGGATAGGAATGTTGAGCAATGTGAAAATAAAATAGAGGAATTGACCAAACACAGCAACAACAACACAAGAAGATTGGAAAAAACAAATTAACCATATAATAAGGGTTGAACCGGAGTATTGGACATGCGACGTGACATAATAAGATGAATTAGAAGAGTTAATAATAAGAGTCGGAATGACGAGTGACACTGATGACAAAAATCAAATGTCATTCAGCTCCAACGAGAATGAATCCTTGGAGGTTGACCCCCTGATCGATTCTGGTTGTTGTGTGGTTTATGTAATCCATGGTAACCTTAACCTCCATGGTGACATATGAATAGGACGTCGTTTACAACTCTCAACTATTTTGTTGTTATTTTATATTTTAAATGTTTCTACTATATTAAGTTATTGGCACCATCTGCCTCTTCATGATACAACAACTTTCCTCTACCCTCTGGTTCTCTGGAAAAGATTGTTTTTGGCGATAAGATCACTTGTTGTACTTTGTTATTGTCAACATTTCCAAAAAAATAAAATATAAAAATAAAGATACAATAGTAGTCGTTTACTGTTTTCTTTACCCTATCTTGCCTATAAATAAATCTGTTTACTAACTTTTAGTATAAAAAAGTATATGATTGAATTTTTACTACAATTAAAAAGTTAATATTTTATTTATTACATTAAACACAATTTAAATTATTTCTTACATAAAATATTATATCCGTAAAAAAATTTAATAAACGTAAATTATTTTCGACAACTTTTTGCCGACCGTACCATCACTGCTCTTCGCCATGTAGACGCCATTTTCATATCGTTTCTTTATTGGCGCAAGTTATACAAATGTTACTCGACAAGGGAAATGTAAAATCTTTGAATTTTACAAAGAAAAAAACAACTTTGCCAGAGTCGACAAGATTAATTTCAGTTTATTAATTGTTATGAAAACCACAAAAGACCTAGAAAAATATGTCGGACTTGCCCTCCTTTTAAACCCTAGGCACGCCACTGAATATATGCACCAGCAGAATTATATAATACACATAAACATAAAATACACTAATATTATTATAGCTTATATGGTAATATAAAAATGGATGTTGGTATATCTGTCTGAGATTAATAGACTTCGACACCGTTTGATTGATTACCATGAAAGTTGGCACATATATGTATTTTTTCATGGAGAAGGTTTTTATGCTCTCCATTTTGTTGTAACTCGCCACTAGCCACTCGCCAACTTCTATACCGTTCAACCGATCGCCATGAAAATTCGTATACATAGGTATTTGAGCACGGAGAATATCTTCGAGCTATCGACTTTATTATATCTCGCCACTAGATGACGCTGCAGCACATCAACTTCTATGGTAGGACGTCTGGCGGGTTTTGCTAGTATCTTATATTACCTTTCTTACCTTTCTAAAGAATAGTACTAAGGAGTTGTTCTTCTTAGGCGTCGACACTGATGAAGAATCTCCGTCTATGGAGCCTTGTGACGACTGAGGTGAGTTTGAGTCTTTCACTGCAACATAATACATACAATTCTATAGCTTCGTTATTTATATAAATAACGTCACACTCAATACTTACTATTTAATTTATTTATTGTTTTTATGTTCATTTCTATAATAGTGTATTTCTATAAATAGTGTAACATCAGTCTGTTTGTTCCAACTAAAAGTAAGGACAATGTCCTGATTTTGTCTTAGTTTCCACTGAAAATATTAGGATTCTTAACATTTTTGATTAAGATCAGTGTAAATGAGGGGGAGAGTGCACGCTGCAATCCAACAGCCGCTGGGCGCACTCGACTGGCCACGTTACCTCTCTCTCACAGAAGACTATCTTGAAATGTACTGCATTTCCCACTTAATCTTATTTCCCTAATGTACGTACGTGTTTCGGTAGTGAGTGAGATGTGTCAGAGCCCATTCCCATCCTATCCCTCCCCATTTCCCCAACCCTTTCTCCAAATCCAGTCCTATATCCAAAGGTAGGCAGCGCATCCGGGGGCGTGCCAACGTTTGTCATTTTGGACTAATGTTGGCATGTATCACGAATGTCTATGGGCTACAGTATCCACTTACCATAAGGTGGACTGTATGCTCGTCTGCCACCTTCGTCCATAAAAAAAGAAAAAAATGGTTTCGAAAATATGGCGAACGAAGAACCCAAAATTACCGGTTTTCTTACGTGTAATTAGAAACAATTTTAATAGAAACAGCTCAATATCATATACTAGCATTTGCCCTCGCTTTGTTCTCTTAGAACCTGATTTCATAGTCACGACAATATGCTTGGATAAGTAGATTTAGACAACTTTAGTTTAATATTTTCCTAAGACATTACATCATCTAGATACATGAGCATGATGATCTCTACCTCTTGTTTTCAAAACTACAAGACCAATTTAGATAGAGAGTACCAGAAAATCTTCAAATGTAAACAAGTTATACAGCAATCAAAATCGTAATGGAATTCAATGGATCCCAAGATTAATGTGAATTTTATAGAAGTTAATATGTATTATTAATCTGGTTTACCTAATAGTGATTGTCCAGGCTTGATGTTGTCGTTAAATGATTGCGTTTGAAAGTCCATCGCTGCATTCATGGAAGACTGAAGACCTCCTGTAAGTAGTACTATTGTTTATAAACTACGTGAGTCATACTTTTGTTTATAAACTATATAATATTTTATAAATAAGGTCACACTCAAAGGGGCATATTAGGGTTCTCTCTGTTGTGGGTCCAGAGACACATACAAAGACAAACACTCCTGTTATCGACATGATTATTTCTGCTGGCGACACGATTGCTCCTGTTCTGACACGATTACCTTTATTGCTGACATTATTACCGCCGACTCAGTTACCTATGTTTCCGACTTTACTGAGTACGTGAATGAAATGATACTAACTAGTGGGATTCTTGTGTGGTGAATCCTGTCCATAGACGTCCGTGGAAGCCGGCACGGGTATCAGTTCAAGTCGGTCCCACAGTGGGCTCTCCGATGTCCACACTAGCGTCTCTAACACTTCCTCCTCTACCTGAAACAACAGTTATTTATTAGCTTAGAAAACAAAACTGCAGATTTGTTTATATGTAAGAAGTGACCACCTGACCAGCAGATGGGAAATAATTAAATGAGCAGGAGAAATACTGAGTGGCGTAAATTTAAAGGTCGTTTAGGTTCTATTAAGACAATAAAGATATAGGAGTCCAAACTATTCTTTACATTCTTAGAAAAAAATATATATTTATTCAATTATACAATAATAGTTCATTTCGGTGATCATGATTTGCTGCCCATTTAGTATTTTATTGCTGCTTGTTTAAATACAAACCCTACAAAACTACTAATGAAATAATATGGAATGTAATGAAA
The DNA here is from genome assembly GCA_914767545.1 of Sesia apiformis. Taxonomy (NCBI): domain Eukaryota; kingdom Metazoa; phylum Arthropoda; class Insecta; order Lepidoptera; family Sesiidae; genus Sesia; species Sesia apiformis. The sequence continues at coordinate 6,012,982 of OU611964.1, forward strand.
TTTGTTACGGAAATAATATGGGGCGATATCTCGTTCATAGATAGGCAATTTAGTCACTAGTTCCAAAATTACGAAGGCGTAAATATAAAGTAGAAAAAAAAAAGTAGTGGTCTAAAGCAAAAAAAGTAATTAGTTAGTAGTCTAAAGAAAAAAAAGTAATTAGTTAGTAGTCTAAAGAAAAAAAAAGTCTGTAGTAGTTAGATAGAGCTCAGAAACTATGATTTTTTTTTCTAAAACGTACAGGATCCGATTGGAAAACAAATTTATTTTTCTTGGAACATACTATTGTATGTTATTGAAATTTCTTAAAGAAATACATATCATCAATGCACACTTTGATTGTATAAACTGTTATGTACAAGTATGCTGTATACAAAAAATAAAAAACTTACAGTGTTGAGATGTTTGATGACGTCACGCGTGAGCTTGTCAACCACAGCCTGTACTACTAATTCGATGATCTTGTAGAAGTGAAATGCTGGTAGTGAAAACACGTTTAATATACGCGGGAAACGCAAAGAGTGGACGCCGTACGCATGCAATACGACTTCACAACAACAAGCGTACAGGGAGAGCTGGTACGTTTCCTGACATGCTAGTACCTGCAATTTAAAAAAGAAACAGTAATTTCTCCATGTAAATAGTAAAAACGGACTTTATCAACAAACATTTGCCTTTACCAATTTACTGGAAAAGAATGGTATTAGGTGCTATGTAATAAGTTAATAACCGATTTTATTACTGGCCACTTTGAGTTTCGATATCTTCTGTTCTAATTCGAATTTCAAAATAAAATAAAATGCATCTACATAATAGATACGATGTTCTCATTTCAAAATAAGTATTTCATTTGTTTTTCTGTACCTAAATTTTGTTCATGTGATTGTCTTGAAAATAAAATGGATAAATTGAAAATTGGTGCTATTTTTTAATATGAGTATCGTGGCGCCACTAACGCAAGTCAGACAGCTCACAATATCAATAGTGTGTATGGGCCAAACACCACCTTTAATTCTGAAGTAACTGTGATTAGGGCTTTTGAAAAATTCATTGATACCCAACGAGACTTTAAAAGTAAAAGTAAAAGTCAACGAGATTTTTACAGGGGTGGCATCAATCAACTGTCCGTGAGGTGGCGAGTGTGTAGATAGATAATATGGGTCAATATTATGACTAACAAAAAAAAAACAGTTTCTCATACAAGGTAGCACCAATACTTTGCAATTTTTTTCAACGTTTACTCCGATTTGCGCTAAACGATATGCAATGCAACGCAACGGGTTGGTGAGTCCACTGTTTTAGAGGTGGTGTAGTTCCTGAGGGCTTGTGGTAGCCGCTTTGTTATCCTTTAGTCGCCTACATGACACCCACGGGAAGAGATGGGATGGTGCTATTCTATAGCCGGCCGACACGGCTAAACAATATACACCTAATGGCAATGTCCTACCGGCCGCTTGGTAACGACTCGGTTTGCCGCCGTGAAAACCTACGGCGACCTGACCGTATCGCCAGTGATGTGCTAGTATGGGAGGTTCTCAACACACACAGCGACTCCACGACCGCCGCGCCGTATGTACCGTGAAAATGCACGGCGAGATATCGAGCAGTACAACACTGCTCGGTCTATAATATATACAATATAACAATCTATAGGAGGTCTATAAGTTTGTTAACGACACCGAACGTTTTCGCGACGCGCGTCGTGACCATCTCGTGACCGCTTACCTGTGCTGATTAGAATTTTTTCTTACTTTAATATTTTTTCTTAGCTTAGTACTCAAAAATGGCACATGAAGTGCGTACCTAAAATACGCGAACCATGCCTCCACTGGCGATTCGCCGTGTCGTGAACAAGCATATACGGTTTTTCTACAGCGCGGCGAACTCGTCGTACCGTAGACAAACCGTGTCGTTAAAAAGGGGGCTAAGGATACTTTATTGCATAGAAATTATGTGACGGACTGGCTGCCTTAGCTAAAGTAAGAGAATACTTTAAGTATACCACGTAACTTTTAAACTAACAGAATCACAAGAGGGATGACAAAAAAAATATTACAATAAATATAAACTATTACATACATAAATAAGACAATAAATAGAAAATAATAATTTAAACCTAAACAATTTAGTACATTTTATGTTTAACAATACTATTTAAGAAACAATTTAACTTACTTGTAATGACAATTGCGGTTTTTTCCTGTGCTCCTCCCTGATAATGTGCTCGAACACTTTGTAATATAGGCACGTGACCATATTGCAGCGGAACGCGATCGTCTCGTCGCTGAAGTTGGACTCCTTCAAGCTGTTAGCAAATTGGTCCATCCAGCGGGTGCAAGGCTCTATCATGTTTGTGTTTATTGTTTCCTCGCTTACGCCGCACTCACTGGGAAAAAACATTAAAATAACAATAGAATATGATTTAAAAAATTAAAAACCATTGTATGTTTAGAAAAGTTAAAAATATGGTACAGGTAAGTACAGATCTTGCACGAAAACAGGCATCGGGAATATTCGGCTATCTTCAGTAATCATCGAATTCATACATATATAGAGCTACTAATTACCCTTAAAATATTATTTTCAATAGATAATAAATTTTATATGTATGTATATATTTGCTTTCGTCAACTGTTACCGACCTCATTTTAATTACCTTTATATATTTAATTTTCAAAAAAAATCCTGTCAATGTAATGATGTTGCGATGGATGTCAAAATCCTTCACTAACGCCTTAAAAAGCCACATTATTAACCACTACAGTCAACTACATATAAGAGTAGCTTTCATAAAGATGCTGAAGAATTCAAGACAAGGAAAACCGACCCATAAATAAACAAGCGGTGAAATTATTTTTAATACATATCTTTATCATAATATGTATCATAATTACATCATAATTTATCATAATGAGATCAATAGCGATAGTTATGAAAAATGGATATGTAATCAATTGATAACTAACTTGCCTAAAAATTCGGTATTGGTCGTTTATAATATCATATCATAATAAATATGTGGAAAAGCCTCCGAATTCAAATACATTGAAGCAAGATATGATAAACTGGTTGGTAGAACATGACATTAACGTCGATCCAACTTGGACAAAGCCACAAATTTACCAAGTTATTCTTCGTCACAAGGAAAGATTTGTGGAATACATATTCTATCGACAAAATTTTAGCTGAATATGGACACATTGTATGAGATTACCGATATATCATCCGAATTTCAATCAGATTGAAAACATATGTAGCTCAAAGAAATGCTGATATGAATATGAATACAGTAAAAAAATTGTTATTGGAAAAAAAATATATGATTGGTCCAGATGAATGGAAAAAAGTTTGTGAACGATCACACAATCAACTGCAAAAATGAATATAGAAAATATGAACATGTCATGGATGATTTTATGGATAGGATAACAATTAATACTTATGAGAGTTCTAATGATTCTGAAAGTGACGATGAAGACCACTATTATTATTATTCTGATTATGACATGGAAGATAATGAATACATACCACCAGTCCTCTGGTGTCAACCAAAATCTTCTAAATGATCTGTAACGTTTGACTGATGATCGATATATAGGTGGTGTGATATATGTAGGTGTTGATTTTTTAAGATATAATATGAATATTTCTCTGCATTGACTTGTGACATGTTCATAAAGTCTTGTATTTATCTAGTAATAAAGTATGCAATTAGAGGTACGGTAATTCATAGACGTGAATGACGCGTTCGGGTGTTTCCGGATTAGCCGATGGTCAATGTTATCGTAATGTATCTGTAACATAGCCCCTATGTTACAGATACATGTTACAGTAATTATGTATGTATAATATAAAGTTGTTTGTTTAATAGACACTATCCGTTAAACAAATATCTGTATATTATAGGAACAATTGACAGTTCTCGATGCAGAGCATGTATCTCATCAGCACATGTAGCTCATCTGCTGATGAGATGTGAGGCTGTGGCGACTAGTGCTGTTAACCCGAGCGCTGAACGTTTCAGCGCTCGCGCGCTATGTTAGTGCCATTGGACATTAACCGTTTTAGACCCCAACTTTTAACTACAAAGGTTTAGTATCATCAAACATCAAAAATTTGGACTGTAACGCTCACTGCCCTGCAACGCTTGAGCGTTACAGTCGAGCGTTCAACGGTCGTTTTTACAACACTAGTGGTAACACATGGGGCAAACAGACTAGAATGTTTTCAGGAAACTACAAAAGCATCTGCATTTCAAGACGGAATTGAGGTTGTCAGCATAGCCAAAATCACAGGACATTCATGTTGAGATGAGATGCACAATGATCTCTGAGCTCGACTGCATGTGAAAACTCGACCAGGCAAAAGAAGAATAGAATTCTGTGGTTTTGGTACACATGTAATAACTTAACGTCTAAGCGACAACATTATAGGTCATTTTACCAAATGAAAAATCACATTTTAGAAATTGAACCTTCTTAGATCATATACTTATTGCATAACTTTCATAGCTCTCGACTTTTATTTACACCAAATGAAAATAGAACAAAAACAGGTATGAAACTGGATTTAACATAGAAATGACGATTTTGGAGCAATCATAATTGTCCCAAACGTCAGATTATTTTTATTCCGCAGTGTTGTTTAGTAATTAACTTACCTGAACAGCCTCAACAAATGCGAAGAGGGTTGAGGCTTCGCTTGACGTAGGTAGGAGGCGAGCCGGCCCAGGCTGTTGGTGGCCTCGGACACGGGCGTTAACTCCTCGCGCCGCTTGTTCAGGTAGCGCCGCCCCGTTAGGGGGGTGTCCGGGCACGTGCGGCCGCTCTGTGGACCCAGTAAGGCTAGGTTCAGACATAAGAATAATAAACCTTAGAGAAATGAAACTCGCTCGCGCGCCGAACGCGTTCAAGATAACGATAATACCCTACAGTTTCACATTATATCATGCAAACCGTCAGACAGGGCCGCGTGGTCTGCCTCAGGATGGCCTGAGGCGGACCTGAGGGTCGATTTGATACGTTGACCTTTTGCTTTTTTATAAAACTATTGATAACAAACGATTTCATATTTGTTATAATTAATTAAATGTTTTAATTATTAACTATAGAATGTAACTAACCTATAAGTATACGGTATCCGCGGGCGACAGACGGACGTTACAGGCTGAGTGGGGAAGTAGTTGTTTATTTCGCAGCTTTTGGGACACGCTTGTTACGCGCGCTCACAGTAGGAAAACTGCTGACGCCTCAATACCTACCGCGTGTTACCATGGAAAATTCCGGGCACTCATAATCCAACCTCGATTAGGGTCGCACGTTAGCATGTAGTTAGAATATTGTAGTTAAAATGTAGTTAGTAATATTAAGTATGTAGTTAGTACTTATAATTAAATTTAATATTAGTAAATTGGTTTTTTTTTTCGCTCCTCCGACGGCGGTCTACATAATTGGCGCAGTCGGTAGGATATTCGGTCGGTTCGCGTTCGCGTACGTTCCAGATTCGATCGTCCCGCAGCGCGCCCGGTGGCATCCTTGCCTTAGCCGAATATCTGAACAGAGGACCACGTCGCCGGAGAGGAATCCAGACTTCGATTGGGCGGAAGAAGACCATGCTCATGTAAGTACACTGAATTGTTCTGTGTAGTTGCTTCCCTAATTTTAGTCCTTATCCATAATCAAAATTTTCCACCCCAAAAAATCGGGTTCCCGCGAGACTACTTCACCTAGGCAGTCTCGTCGGCATAGTGCCTTAGACATAGATAGGAATAGAGTTTCCGATTTAGATATCGATAGTAGTAGGTTAATATTAGGAAATAAAATGGCTTCCTTTGATCCTGACACCATTTTTAAGGCTTTACGCCTGGTGCCAGAATTCGACGGAAACCCGCACATTTTAACTAGATTTATTAGTATTTGCGATCAGCTCGCTATTCAATACCTATCAGACGCCCCTGGAAATGAATTAAGTAATTTATGTCAACTGAGTGGAATATTGAATAAAATCACTGGCTCAGCAGCTCGAACTATAAACTCGCAAAAGTATCCACTCAGTTAGATAGGTTAGAACCCAAACGAACCAAAAGAGGTCTTATAGACGAGCTTGGCTCCGTAATTAAAAGCATAACAGGCAATCTGGACTACCAATATGCCATCAAGTATAATCACGCGATTAAGGTATTGGAAAATAGTCAAAATGTGATTTCTTCTGAATTAAATAATCATATTAGTCTCAGTAAGGAATGGATGACGCAAGGAAATCATATCATAACCCAGTTAATTGAAAATCAAAAGAGAATTAATGCAACATTACTTTGTTAGTAGACAGCAATGCTTACGAAGAATCTAGTTTAATAAAATACGCTAAGTTTGCTCAACTATTGGCAATAATTAGCGAAAGTGTCGACGACTTATTTCTAGAATTAGTTAGAATCGAGGACATACTAGCGTTTATTCGAGTTTCAATTACTCATCATTCTATGTTAAGTTTGAATATAATTAATAGTATGTTAGTCAAACTTAAGAAAACTTATAACGAGACCCAACTATTAGACATAGAGCCTAGGGAACATTATAATGTTATTAAAACTGGGTCTTATTACATAGATAGGCAATTAGTAATAGTTTTCCAAATACCCATAGTTTCCCCAGACATGTACGATCTTTATAAATTATCCATATTTCCGAATAAGTATAATCAAACCCTTGTCCCTCCATATCCTTTCATAGCAACTAACAGGTATACATTCATGTACATGGAGGCTGAATGCCCGAAGGTAAATCTACACTACCTATGCGAGGAGAAGATCAGCCATCAGCTACACACTCAAGCAGACTGCATTCAAAACCTCATCATCAACCAAGCACTGGACAAGAGATGCACCCCAACCACAATAGTTCTCTCCAGAGAAGCAATGGAAAAACTCGACGCCCGGTACTACGTGATCGCCTTCCCACATCCAATAAAAGTTAAACTCTCATGCGGCCGGGAAGATTTCATGACATTACAAGGCAGTTATTTGGCTACCGTACCCACCAGTTGCATCATACGTACATCTGAGTTCACGATCATCAATACCAACGACCGAATAGAAGGCAATCCCATGAAAATAACGAAGATTTCGTTCGACACCAGCGCCCACAACACCATTTCCTCTAACATCGGGTTAAACTCCATCAATCTAAACGGACTTCAGAACACCCAAGAAAAAATTATGTTGCAAACACCCGTGACTTTGGGAGCCTCAATACCCGAAGCATTGTACCACACCACAATGCCTTTCTACATACTCATATTAGGTGCACTTGCACTTGGGACGCTGCTACTAATAAAACACTGCAGAACGAACAACGCAAATAAGGAAGAGTCTACACCGGAAAATCATACTTATGCGGACATTGGAAAAATCCCGAGAGCGAAACAGGCTCCAGCAACATTTTCGCTCAACGTTCTCAAATAGTTGCTGTTCTCACGGGGGAGGTGTTACGCGCGCTCACAGTAGGAAAACTGCTGACGCCTCAATACCTACCGCGTGTTACCATGGAAAATTCCGGGCACTCATAATCCAACCTCGATTAGGGTCGCACGTTAGCATGTAGTTAGAATATTGTAGTTAAAATGTAGTTAGTAATATTAAGTATGTAGTTAGTACTTATAATTAAATTTAATATTAGTAAATTGGTTTTTTTTTTCGCTCCTCCGACGGCGGTCTACATAATTCGCTCAAAGGTGATTCCCTTCTATACCTAGTATTATTTATTATTGTTATGGTTCAGATCACCATGAGATGACCAGTGTTTGTCCTACGCCCGGAAATTAAATACAAAATAGTGTAAGAGACACGGTGTTGAATGTTAGATACAGTGTTTTGTTGACTTAGCAATAGAGATGAAGCGGGCACCGTGCGGCTCCGTAGGCCCCTGCTTCCTTCAGCCGTCTCTTGCGCACCGTTCTGTTTAACCGCTTTCTGCCGCTGTTGTTTATAATTATACCGAAATTAATATACGTAGATAAATGATTTGGAGGACAATCTTAGGTGTCTCAATCAATGTACAAACACACAACCAACACAACAGACAACTAATTAACAGCTGCACAGGACCCTTAAAACAGAATAGATCAGGGATGCTGAAACAGCCTCAACAAATGCTAAAAGTCCTGCGATTTAGCCTGGCGCAGGTAAGAGGCGAGCCGGCCCAGGCTGTTGGTGGTCTTGGACACGAGCGTAAACTAGTCGCGGCGCTTGTTCAGTTAACGCCGCCTCGTCAGAGGGTGTCAGAGGGGCGGACAAGTGCTCCCGCTAAGTGGATATAGTAAGAGGAGCGTGTTCGCACACAGACCGGCATCGGCCGGCATTCTCAGCGAGAATAGGATGCACTCACTGTATTTAGTCTGGCCATAAATAATGTTGCAATAAAGAAAAAACAAATTACATTTGAATTTGGATTCTGTCATTCTCACATGACAAATAAATGTTTTTTCACATTTTGGCGCCAATCATTATTAAATATTGTACTAATATTAAAGTGAAGTGGGGTGATAATGAAAATCGTATTGCTGTAATTACATTACACAGAGTAGGTATGGAGACAAATACAATTTTTAAAACTCTCCATCGGCTTGGTATTAGCCAAATATTTGTGTACTGGGCTGTTGGTAGGTACATTGAAACAACTTGTTTGTGACAGAAAAAGGTCTGGCCATCCACGCATTTCGTGTATTCGTATTTCGTACTAAACTGACAATTAAAGCTGTGAAGGAGAGAATCTGAAGAAATCCCGTCCGAAACCAAAATATTTTCTTAGATTAATATTTAATAAGTTAGATGTGAATCGAACTTAAGGATAGGTTCGGATACTTGCCTACGTGCGTATATTGATTGTCCTAAGTAAGCTGTTGTAAGCTAAATACAAATAAACACCATAGTCCGCTTATATGTACAATATGTTTCCCGATAATATACCCCGTGATCACATGGATCACAGCCTATATTTTTTGCCGGCATGCAAAAAATATATGCGCATATGCGCGCGTTTTGAAATATCAGTATTGAACTGTTGATCCGTGCGTCTTGTGGAGATCAGACGTATGAAGTTAAGAAAAGGCATCACGATGATTTTATTACGGATGAAATAGAGAAAAGAAAAGAGTCATTTGAGATTTAAATTAAAAAAGATTATTCAAATAAAATAATAAAGAAATGGACCTGGAGTAAATAGTTCTGAACGGAAACATACCGTGCATTCATTCGTAGTCATAAAAAAAACAGTAAAAAAAACGCATAATATGGCGCGGCATCCCGCAATTGTCTGAACCTAGCCTAACAAAACGATTAGTGACTCGCGTTTTATTGACAGTTTTCAGTTTCATCTGTTGCTCTAAATACAAAAATGAGTTGTCCTAAAAAGAGCCAAAGGAAACCCCTCATCTCAATATAATCCCTATTTCCTATCCTATGAACACATTTTCTATGTTAATTCTTATAGCTAGGTCTACACTTACCGGACCAAATGTTGCAATAACTTGTGATATTTCATCACCGGAAACTTTGCCTGTCCCGATCTGATCATTGGCGTGTTCACCTGCAAATTAATATATACCATGAATATGAATAAATTATTCTTTAATATATGTACATATAAGAGAAAGGTGTAGAAACTACCTTCATAGTCAACAAAATATGTTAAAATTGAACTCAAACAATAAAATTGAGACATATTGAAGCTGACAATAATCAAGAAAAGAATCAAGTGACAATGGTGACAGTTCAAATCTGTCATGTGTGATGTGTTACTTTTTATTTTCTAATTAGAAACTGAACAAAAAAGTTTTCCATAAAGGTTCCCCAAGCATTGTTTCAATAAGAAAATAGGAAGAGTATTGATTTACAATTTGTTTGCAAGAGCTCAAAGAGCTCAAATTATTCAAACTTTAGCACATAGAGATAGCAGTAGCTGCCCACTTCAAGTATTTTCAAGCTAATATTTTTTTATCAAATTAGTTATCACGATACTTCATACAATAGTAGGCACTTAAAAACCATGGAAGTTTGTCCAGGGTGAATATCTACTTAAATTTTTAATGAATTGAGGTAGATTCTTACTTTTTAATATGAATCTGTTTACTTTTCTAGTCATCAATCAAGCTATAAAACATCAATTTCAAATACAGTCAATCAATTCTATTACAATACATTGAGTCATAATTATGACCACTGTATGCAGTCTGCATAGAGGCTTATTTCCAACTACTCAGACTAAGCTATAATGTCTGTTCATAGGGATAAACATGTCTGTGTAATGAAATGACTGTTTATCGGGATGATTGTAAAATATTTATGGGACGGGCCACATAAGTAATTTATAATGTCACCTGTCACCTTCACTAAGTAAATGCTAAAACTTACCCAAAAATATTCTTTCGTCAAATTCACCCACACTTAGAACATATGTTTCATATAAATTATTCAATGATCTCAAGTTTACGTCGAAATTTCCGACGTCTAAAACGTTCAGTAGATTTTCTTGATTTCCTTTTAGGATCTAAAATAGACAAGAAATAAAAAAAAACGATGACATATTTTTTTTTATAAAAAGAAAGTTATAGAGAGCGGAACAGTTGCTCTGATACATGAATACTGTTACCTGTGGATATTCACGTTTTGTGTCAATATCTACTCAAAATGACAAATATTGACATATCTCCAATGCGCTCCTACCTTTGAAGATTTAGGAATAGATTTTTATTTGATGTTAACATGTATCACAGATATCCATAGGCAACAGTATCCACTTACCACCAAGTGGACTGTTGGTTCATCTAACTCCTTAATTCTATTAAAAGGCATTATATTGATGTTAATCAATTTTGCACTTTTCACTTACACCCATTTCAAAAAAGGAATTGATGATAGGAGTCCATTTGTATTGCTTCATAGTGGCAGCTTCTAATGCAAGCCCATCTTTGATTTCACACAATGTTGATATTATACATGGTGGTTTTTTTGGTAAATCAAATTCGTCATTAAGCCAGTTGTGTGGCAAACCTGTGACAGAAATATAGTTTTATAGACAACAAGTTCTCTTATCTGATATATTTTTAACATACCACCATACAAATCTCTTGAAACCACAAAAGGTTTCAGGTTATAATCCATCTCTATAAAGGTTGATTTAACAGACAAAACAATCTCAGAAAGCATAACAAGACAAGCAATAAGCCACAGTTCAACCACATTAGCGTAGGTCAAACATAATCAAGTAATAAAATTAAATGGTAAGCGCTACCTGTCTGCTTATATGAGATGCCTGCTACTGGATACAAACTTTGATAACATTACCTTTGAAGGAATTGTTGAGGAGATCAATCCTTCTTGACATGAAAGCATTGCCAAATACATAGTCAAGGCAAGAGAGTAGCACGTGATACATGTCCACTAAATCATCTGCAGAGTTACGGAATTGACCCTTCACACACACATACAAGCACCATGTGAATTCAAATAATGCATTTGTGGTACACGGTTGAAATCTGTAAATTGACAATGAAATATAGTTTAACTCATGTGAGAACCAATTAGAAACTGACACTGAATAGACAAAAAGTAATAAATTAGCATTCTAAGATGACAAAAATTTTACTTAATTAAACTTAAATAATAATAATAAAAAAATTATGTCAGATACCACTTTGTGAACAGATCCATATTTGTTAGTGGCAACTTGCACACTATGATAGTAAATTAATCTAAACATCAAAATTAAACACTAAAGTCCTTGGAAATTAACCTCTCTGCATAGGGTGCTATAAAACAGAACTTTAACTAATAATTAAAATTTTAGCCTTCTTCAGACATATTACACCCATCTCTACATGGGTTCTTAATAGTCGTTATTATCAGCACTAGTCGTTAAGGAGTTGCAGGAAATGAAAATAATAAACTGATTGCTTTGATTGATTGCTCATTTACAAATGAGCTCAAGTTCTGGCGATTAGTGGAGTGTTTGTAAGTTCAATCAGAAAAAATATTAGATTGAGTAGATAACATATGTTTTTAGGCTACTATGTTTCAAGTTTTGCCATTTGAACAAAGTTAGTAGGATAACAATATAAAATGTTGTTACTTACTTATGTTTCTTGCTTTTCAATGGAGTTGATTTTACAGGTTCACTAGTTAAGCCTGAGAAGATTTCCTGGAATATTGGCTGGAATTTCCTAAACAGCATTGTTGTAACAGCAAATTTATGCTCCAAGTGTGACATCTTGTCTTTGAATTCTGGTGGCAAAGATGCCATCTCCATCCAGTTCTTTATTTTGTTAAAAAATTCAATTAAGCTGGAAAATAATTATGAAATAAGACTGATGTAGGCTTCAAATAACTTTATTTTTATTTCATTCACTCAAATTGTTGTCTTAATTTGAATATCAGATAACATAAAATTTATTGTTACATCAATAACAGAACAGAGATGTACATCTCTATTTGCACATCACTTATATACACTCGTTTCTTTAGAATAGTATGTAAATGAATAAAATATATATTTTACATTAATTTATTAGTTCAAAATGGTTACATAAATAAACCATATTTTGGGATATTGTTATAAATAGAATATTGTATAAAACTGACCTTATGTTACAAAGTCTCAACAATCTGGTAAGACTCACACAGTTGCTCTCCACAACTGTCCCCGATTGTACAGTGGGCGTCTTTGATGTACGACATGCCACATAGAGGGAACATGCTATCCAATGCAATGGGTCACCCTGAAATGTACATTCATTTTACTTTTATATTGAAGTTTAGAAGTTTATTGAAGTGTCCAGAAATATATATGAAGGCAGTCCAGCTCTTAAAGCTGGTTATCCTTCCTATGTGAAGGTAATATAAAAACACTTTATTGGATATGTAAGGTAACTGTCAATTATAAGAGATGTTCCTAGTAATAATCATAACAAATTTAACAAATTCTCTTTCATGATCAATTTAACTTTCCTCTTGCATTCGCCTATAGCTTTGTCTGGAGTTCCATTAGATTACAAAGCAGAACATTACAAAACAATGCAGAAATATAATGTGTAAGTGACACTTTATTTATATTGATGAATACTTTTTAGAAAGCTAACATTTTGGTAGTATTTTATACGGGCTTCCCATAGATGGTTAGTTTGTAATAGCAAGTAGGCACTGCGATTAACAGTTCGTAAATGATAAGGTAACCAACAAAATAAACAAAATATACCTGTAACATGTTATTCTTTAAGATTTTTGGAAATTATTACATAGCGGAAACCTTACACTTACATCAAGAGTATAGTTTTCCTTTATTTCTAAAAATGATTCTTTTGCTTTCTTCGCAGCAGCACGGTCAACATTTAGCGTCGTACACAAGTTATTTATTAGAGTAATTATATTCTCGTCTTTCTCTTCCTGATTTGACATTGTTATGGAATAAAATACAATGATTTATAATATAAATACAAAATAATACACAATACAAACTAAATAAACGTAATATCGTCAACTAAGTTATGGCAATTTGTCAATTTTGACGACTTGTTGGCGGGAAGAATGCGATCATCCCACACACGCAGTGTGACCATTATCTATGGAATTAAACTTTCTCTATGGATATGTAGTATGCGTTCCAAAGCAAAGGAAAATCGCTCTTTGACAATCTAAGTATGGTGAATTTTTTTTATTAATCTAAAGAGATTTATGAGAGACACAGCAGGTATAGCACTGTCAAAGATCTATAGCACAGATGAACAGAAGCTAAGCATAAATATAAATAATGCAAAGTCTTCTGCCTTAGTTTTGCCTGTTAAATGAAACGGACTGTCTCAGAAATATTTTCGTTTTTGAACTGTAAAAAGCGTTCAATGAAATATTTCATTCAAACACGATTGTTTTTCATAAATGATTAAAATAATTATGCATTAAAATTATAAAAAATATGTATTAATTATGCAAACATTTAGTTTTAATTGTTATAGTTCAAAAACGAAAATATAACCTTTATTTTAAAGAAATCTTGACACTGGCAGAATGTGCTAATTGCACCATTGCCATATATAAAAAAGACATTATTTGGTTTGCTAAAGTCAAATTGAGAAACAGCTGTTTTCTGAAAAAAATATTTTACGAGCTGATCTTTCTAAAAGTGAATTTTTATTCATTTTCTATTTGTAAGAAAATATATTTTAGGGGGCATAATAATTAAGAAATTACATTGAAATTATTAAAAGTTTATAATATTAAAAGGCACTATTTTGTGAATTATAAATTGAATAAATTATTTTCTGTAATTTATACTATTCTAATAAATTCTACAATTGCCTCTTAATTGGACTATACATATTTTCAATTTATTGACAATATACATAAGTTTTTAGAAATGTTGCGTCGAATGTATCATGTATCCTGCGTAACCTATAGCGTAAAGAAGTTAGGGATAAAACTAAATAAGATGATAAATCCAAAAAATAAAAGGTAACCTAAAATATTTTTATAGGAAATGGCTTAGTGCAGTTCTCTGCAAAATTGGTTTAAAATAACATATTTTTTTAACTGTAGCTTATTTGTAGGTGTCTATTTTTCAGAACGTGGTATCCATCTCAAACTTTTGAAGTAAATGCTTTGCCTAGTGTAAAGAGTTTGACAAAAACAGAACGGGTGCCTGGTAAGCAAGGAGTCCGTAGAGTTGTCATGCTCAATAAGTTATTTATGAAACAAATTGCTGATCTCATGTCCACTGGCACTGTGGCTATGGATATTGTAGGACGGGGAATTGAGATTTCTAAGGTAAGAACAATGTGTATAGTACACATCTACAATAGCTTCTCATATCCTACTTCAAGGCACAGGCCTCCCCTAGCCAAGGAATATTCTCATTAAGATCCTTGTGAGAATCTTGGTTAAAATCCTGACTGATTTTTTACTTAGTGATCCTGACCTAGTTTTTATTTATAGAGTCAGAACCTTGGAGGTATTTATTAACTATTTTGCATTTTTTTTATACACTAGGTGCCCTACCATTCCTAATGGGTTTTCCTAACAACATGATTCCACCTACTAGTCAATATATATATGGTACAGTCGCTAATCCAAACTAATAAAAACCAATCCTTTCAGTTTAACAAAATTTTGAATTACTGGAATTGTACAAGAAATAAATAAAGAAAACAACAATGCTTTAAAATCATCATCCAAGCAATTGGCATAAGGGGCCCCTTTAGTCATTTTACCCCCCTAGTTAGCGAAAGTAAGCAAAGCATTGACATCATATTAAATATCAAATAATAGGGGTTAAAGTATGAAATTGCCATTTTATAGTAATAGATACTTTGAATTGACATAAAACCTTCATGGTGTGAGATTTTCGAGTGAAACTTTTTTCACATGATACCTATTGTTTTAAAAAATGTGCAACATTCGATTTTCGACTTTCAATTGTTTGTTTTATTCAGCTTAGACGGGAAAGATGGATACTTCGAAAATCCGAGTAATCTTTGAATACGAGTTCCGACGCGGAACTAATGCGGCAGAAACGGCTCGCAATATCAATGCTGCGTTTGGAGAGGAGACTGCTAATGAACGAACTGTGCGTTTTTGGTTAAACGCTTTCGTAATGGAAACTTCGACTTGAAGAACGAACCACGTGGAAGACTGCCCACACAGGTGAATAACACTGAATTGAAGGAGATGGTGGAAGCCGATCCGAGTCAAACTACCCAGGAATTAGCGGCATGGTTTAACATTACCTTACCTACAATATTGACTCATTTGCATCAAATCAATAAGATAAAAAAATATGAAAAATGGGTGCCTCATGATTTGACTGATCTGCAGAAAGAAACGCGCGTTGAAACTTGCATTGCCTTTGTTGAATCGGTACAGAAATGAAGGAATATTGGATCGAATTGTGACATGTGACCAAAAGTGGATTCTTTATGATAACCGAAAGCGAAAAATGCAATGGCTGACCCCAGGTCAAACGCTGCAACAGTGCCCTAAGGCAAAGCTTACCAATAAAAAGGTAATGGTAACTGTTTGGTGGTCTATTGATGGTGTTATTCACTATAGCTTTCTCAGGTCTGGTCAAGCAATAACAGCAGATGTTTACTGTGCTGAACTTCGAACAATGATGGCGAAACTAGCAGTGAAACAGCCCCGACTCGTGAATCGATCTTCACCATTATTGCTCCATGATAACGCAAGACCTCACACTGCACGAGAAACCGTTGTAACTCTACAGGAGCTGCAGTTAGAAACCATACGTCATCCTCCGTACTCGCCAGACCTTGCTCCAACGGACTACCATTTTTTTCGTGATTTGGACAATTTTCTACGTGGTAAAAAATTTTCTTCCCAAGAGGCAGTACAAAATGCTTTCACACAGTTTGTCGAATCTACATCCCCAGAGTTCTATCGCAAAGGCATAAATGAACTTCCGATTAGATGGCAACAATGTATAGATAATGAGGGTAAATATTTTGATTAAATAAATATGTTACATTTTAGAAAAAAACTAGTTTTAATTTTTCACTACAAATCGGCAATTTCATACTTTAACCCCTAATATGATGTTAATAATTTGCTTGAATAAATATTATATTATTATATTGAAATTAAATATTATATTATTAACATATAAACGATATTTATTTATTTTGTTTTATTTAAAAATTAGGTAAATTTAAATTAATCGTCATCAGTCCAAGACACTTGAATCCATGACTAAGTCTTCGATTACATTGGATGTTTGCTGTTCTATGTTGTGTGTCTGCTCTCTTCTGTGTTATTTCGAGATATCAATATCGTTATCTTCAAGCCATTTAACTTCTTGGTATTCGTCTAAAGTTTCTGCTATGCACATCAATTCATTAGCACGACGAGCAGCTACTCTTGTAGGTCTCACTCTTGTTTCTGTGTGCATGTTTATATTTTTATGGATCTCCTTGCTGTGACGATTTAATGACTTGACAGAGGCATGATAAAGGCCACACGTTTTGCATGTTCGACTTGATAATTTCGCTTTTACCATTGCACAAAAATAATCGTAAATAAATAAATAAATATTGGTGACGTAATCGCCATTCGAACCCCCGTCCCCCATGTCATCAAAAATAAGCAAAGCAAAGATCCCCCCACCCCCCTTTGGTGCTTACGTAATACTTGAACGGGCCCCTAAGAGCATTATCTGGTGGGGTTACATCTTGTTCTCGGCTGGCCACTCCAGATAGGTATTAGAACTTGATACAGCTTCCTTGTGTTTTATCTTTGTTTTAGGGATTTTTCCCAACATTGTGCCAAGTTGTATACAACATCACATAGATTTTTTTTTAAGAACGTTATAATAATGTTATAACAATCTTCAAAATCAATTTCTTGTGATAAGTAATTTTTACAGCTTGGATATCGTTTTGATCCGTTTCTTGATTTTGGCCGTGCCTGCCCCATGGTATTCTCGCAATGTCGACCTCCACAAGGACTTGGAATTTCCCTCCATCGTCAAATACGTGAGAATCCGCCCGACGCTACTATGACAGAATTCCTCACCATCTCAACCCCCTAGTAGTTAAGAGTTTAACCTATGTCTCAGATAGGAATGACCCTCCCCGTTGCCATCGTCGGCACGTCTTGGACGATCCAATTACTGCTACCAATGTGGTTCTTACACTACACTCACAAACTACACATTTACACCGTCTCCGCAGGCGGAGACGAGGACGTCACCCTCGCTACACCGTGAACACACCGGCCTTCAGCCAACACTTTTATCAGGTATCAGCACGTGCCTGGGTGCTTCTCACCGACTCGCGATCCCGCGATACCCTCCCAAAGCAACGCCCTAAACCGAGCTCAGTTCCTTCCGCCGGTCTACCGCCCTTAGGCTCGTTGCTGCACACACTCTTTGCTCCTGGCTGAGCGCCTTCTGTGCTCGCCCTCAACCATATAAATCTCGGGTGACTCTTGAAAGGCCATTAGGGCCACAAGAATTTATCCATTAAAAAAAAATGGTTATAAAAGTGGTGTACAGTTTGGAGGAAGAAATATACAGAGATTTGTCCAAATTGTCTAGTCAAATCTATATTAGGATAGCAAGGGACATTGTCGAATTGCAATAGAGCTTTTCGAGGCAGTTTTAGCTCTTTCATCGACTAACAGCAGGAACAAATTCATGATAAAACTGGTCTGAAAACAACTCATTGGTAACCAAAGTTCTATGCTGACCTTATATTCAACTGGAATTGAATGATTTTTGAGCCTTTCCAATCACTAGTAATTTTAGTTTACGCGAACCAGTTGAATTGGCACAGGGCATATTCTGCTCTTTACTTTATTTTCCATCTGGCAGCCGAATCTTCATTACCATGTGCGAGAGTTTTGTTGGTTAAATCCCTCCAAACTAGACTACTCTCGTCAGCGTTATAAATTTGATCTGGAGATACATTTAATTCACGTACCTTTTGCAAAAAGTTTCTTGAAAAGCTTGGTCAGCGGTAGTATGGTGGAAAGTTTTTCACCCATTATACAAATTTGTCGAATCCCGTACCCCTTCTTAAATTTATCCAACCAACCAACGCTGCCTTTAAAATCTTCTTTATGTGTTATTTTTTTATAAAAGAATTTGGATTTCTTTCAAATAATTTCTCCATTTAATGGAGTATGCCTGGTTCTTTCTTGGAAAAACCACGTATATAATGCAGACCTGGGTTTTCAGAACACTTCAGCAATTGGAGTTTTCCTGGTTCTTTATAAGTGGATGCTACAAATTCAACAATTTTGCTCTTTTTTGTCCAATCCTGTTCACTGATTGGCTAATCAACCGTACGTTATCTGTCCGCCTCCGCCACCCGGCAGTTCGGGTGATAGAGACTAGAGTATATATGTAATTATGTTTTGTCATCAGGTAAAAATAGCTCCAGACCTGAATAGAGTTAATGTATTTTGGGTATGTAAAGGTGACTCGAGAGATGTAGAAATTGAAGCATTGCTTAACAAGACAGCTGGTACGCTCCGACATGAACTTTCCACTCTCAGGGTCATGGGAGAAGTACCATACATATCATTTGTGAAAGGTTTGTTACTTTAACATATCAACACACTAGTGTAATAGTATGGTGACATGGGACTCCAGCTAAGTGGCAATGGATTTGGGAAATCAAATTTAATAATTTATTTTACTAGAACAAGTAAAAACAAAATCTTCATATGTAAGATCTGGAATAACCATAATAAAAAACTGTCATATAAAAGGGATTGTGAAACGTGGGGAATAGTAAATAAATCAGGATGAGGAGTTTGAAGTGCTGTGGGATGGGGAGAGCCCCATTCTTCCTTGGGGATGGGTTGGAATGGGGAATAGTATTATATTGAATTAGATAAGTGATTACCTTTATCTCATTATAGTCTCTACTAAATGAAATAAGGAAGGTTTTCGATGAGGAGTTGGTTGTTGTTCTAATAAGTTTATCTAAAGCATAGGATTCATAATCTTATTTGACCTACCACTCAAATTAAAAAAAATACTCAGTGTCCCCATAGACTGCACTATTTAATTGAATGTATGGAAAGGATCAGGATGTGCATTCAAGTCTTCCGTCTCACCCTTGGGTCATTTTTACACACTCGTGGGGCGATACCGCTCCTGTTGAGAACCTCGAAAGGCAGTATCTGCTCAGAATTTTATTATTATTATTAATTATGTATTGGGCTTGCAGTTTTCGCTGATGCGCTCACATCGATACCCTTGTGCTGCCTTCTTTCTGTCTAAACGGTATATATTTTTTTTTATTTACAGATCTTGAAGAAACAAGACTAGTAGAATTGGATCATCGATTATCAATAGCAGATTATGGTGATGATTACACTCCTACGGAAGCAGGACACTTTTTAAAATCAGAGTTTACTTTAAACACTAAATTATCACCAGAAGTAAAGGTAACAAGAATACCGTAACCAGCCTTTTATCGTCCACTACTTGACATGGACCTTTCCAAGCACATTGACTTGTAATTGAAGGATGCATGACTTTAAAACACCACACTGACCAAGCAGGTAGCGTGTCCATTGTTTTAGAAGTGGTGTAGTTCCTCACAACTTGTGGTAGCGGCTTTGTCACCTTAGTCACCTTATACAACAGCCACGCGAAGAGATATGGTGTTGTATAGATAGAGATAGGAGATAGGGCCATACCACACGGTACAACATTAGACTGTTTCATAATACATATTTAGTTCAAATATCAAGCACAAAAGATGACAGTTCCTGTAATTGGTACATTATTTTAATTATCCCTGTGGGTAATGAATGTAATGATCCCAATAACAATCAACAATGAATGTTATACTACAATAAACAATATTTTCAAACAGATGGATGCAACTGATACTTATTATTTGTTGCTTATAAAAAAATTATAGACAAATCAATCGATTTTCGATTGTCACCAATTAACAACATCTGTAGCGGGAATTTATTTTATGAAGATTTTGGAAGTACAGCAGAGTATTGGAAGACAAAAGCCATGACCACTGTGTTCTTGGAGTGAGCATTGCCAGCAGTTCCCTTTTCATCTACTACACCAAATCCCAACCAATCTACAAATCCATGCTCTACATCTCTACATGCTGATGCTCTCATCCAGTGAAGCGGGATTAATTTATATGGAATGCCTCTAATTTTCTGCCTTGTCCATTGTGATCCATCCCAGGGAGAATGGGATTGGATATTAATATTTTCTATAATTTCTTTTTACAAATCCCGATTCCTAAATTACCACATACAGGTAGAGCATCCACATACTTATTAATGCATTATTTATCATCACAGGCAAAAATAAAACAACTTGAAGATGAATCACCTGTACTAGAAGAGCCTATACCAGAAATGACTCACAACGTCTACGGCTTGGATCACGCCAAGATCATCAACAGGATTCTAGCTGCAAGGAAGAGGAGTAGAGACGCTTGGAACAATCTCAATGTGGAATCTCCAGTGATATCTTACAGAGTACCGACAGACAAACAGCCAGAGGTAGACACTGGGAAGCAAAAACAGGAATTAGCCGAGTTCTTGTTGAAAAGACAGGTATGTTTCACCTTTTTGCAGCTGGTGGCAGGTAGTATTGTAGATAAGATGAACGGTGAGCACACAACTATCAAGACATAAACTGAAAATTTTCTGAATGTGTACTGAGCATATGTGGGTGACACTGAAAGTTTTTAGAATCTCAAAAATGAAATCAGACAAAGATGGAGGTTGTTTTTTTTCTTTTCGAAGTATTCTCCGTGACAATCTATACACTTTTTCATGCGATGAAACTATTGTGTGAACCATTCAGCCCACCTTTCTTTAGGCACCTCTTCAACAGCCGTTTAGAAGGCCGTTACTGCCTCTTCTGTATTCATAAAACATATTCCTCTGAGTTTATACTTAATTTTAGGGAATAAATAAAAATCACAGTTTGCAAGGTCGGGACTGAATGGCAGATGACCCATTAACTCTATATTTATAGTACCTACTCAAAAATTGCTTCGGTTGTCTGGCAGAGCTGGCGCATTGTCGTGATGGAGGACCAGAAGGCAAGCAGCTGTTCACATCTCAGTCTGCAGTTACTGTTCTTTTATTTTCTAAAGTTATAGTAACAAAGTGGCCCAATCTGCCAAAGAAGGAGGCAATCATCTTCTTTTTAGCATTTTTCAGCGCAGATTGCCTCTTAGTTTCATTCAGGCTCTTAGCAGTAGATCCAGCTTTCATCACCTGTTACTATATAAAAAACAGCATTAGATTGACCATTGTCGAATTTTTCAAACATTTGGAGACACCAATCCACGCGGCAGTGTTTTTGAGCTTCGCTCGAATTGTGAGGAATCCATCTAGCACAAAGCTTCCTTACCCATAGGTGATCGTATAAAATAGTTTGATCTTGACTCATACCAACAAACTGTCTAAACCACCATATTAGTTACAATTGAGACTGGCTTAATTGCGGCGATTTGCAGGGATATTACTTGACATTGAGTTAATATTACATCAACCTTTACTGTTTTGCCTTCATGGCAATAATTTTGCGTGTCCGAATACGATGGAAACCACTGAGCGGGATAAAGATCAGTAATGGTGCAAAAATTAGCTCTGTCTTCTCATTTATATCCTATAGTTGTTATATCATTTATATCCTATATAATTTTTTTGCACATGATATATAGCTTATGTCCATCTGGAATAATGTACCTTTGAAATGGTGAAAGAATTTTTCAAATAGGTGCAGTGGTTCCGGAGATTACCCCCCACATACACACAAACTCACAAAATTCGCACTCTCTCTTTATTATATTAACTATAGATAGTATTAGATAAAAGAATCTCAACAACCTTTCAAAATTTTCACAAAAAATTCAAGTTATCTGCAATAATTTGCATATCCTTATACAGTTTTGCAATGTTTAACTATGTATCTTATGTAATATATAATAACCGTGTGATTATTTTCTATACGTATTTAGTACTGGATAACTGCAGGTCACAGGCTTCTCCTGTATGTGCAGGGGAATTTACAGTGATTTCACTCGGGATTTCGGGCCATAATTCACCACAAGACCCTATGTAGATTGGTGGATACATACATGCTTAATTTTTTTAAATTCTGGAACATGCAGGTTTCTCCATGATGTTTTCTGTCACCGTCGTCATAGTGATAATGTTTAAAAAATCGTATTTAAGTTGATACGCATTGATACGGGCTGAGGTTTTCAATTCACGAATAAGAATAGAAAATAGATATCCCTAAGTTATTACCACTCTGATTATCCAATGGTATTGATTAAATTCTAACAACATTCTCACTTTGCAGATTTTACACAACAAACTCTACAAACAACTGCGCGACTCCCGCGCTGATTTGCAAATGGCTGATGACGACAGCTGTGATGATGATGAAGATGACACTCACTATTATATTGATGATGAATATTACGAGGAAGATTACTACAGCGATGATAAAAGACAAAATGAGAAAGACGAACAACATAAATAATAATCATTTCGAAAATCATAATTACATATGACCGTTTAGTGCTATTTGAAAAGGTTGATGTGAATTTTATATTCTTAAAGTGTTGTTAGTGTGTCTTTACCGAAGGTAAAAAATGATTTTATTTTTAACTCAATTTTACTGATCGATACTCGATGTGTATATTTGCTAATTGCTGCGCGTTTCCAATAATCATCATCTCAGCCTTTAGACGTCCACTGCTGGACATAGGCCTCCCCCATTGTCCGCCATTTAGACCTAATTTTTTTTTTTGCCATAGGGGGGGGGGTGGACCGTAACCCGCCGCGCTGGTCCAGTGCGTGGTGGCGGGTCGCCAGAGCCTCGTTCGTTGGTCGGCAGGGTGCACCACGAGCCGGTGAGGTTGGCTTGGGTCCCAGAGATGTAGGTTGGGACCCCATACACCCCAATAATCATTACTAATAATTTTACCTTTAGAGTTCGAACTAATCGCTATCAATAAATGGCGGTGCTCTCTTTTATAAAAAGCATTAATTGAAAATTGGCTTTGAATGAAAATTGGGACTAAATAAAAATTGTAAATTGTAATGAAAATTGTATGAAATCTACAACGCTCGATATGGCGGAATTTCTTACGATATGAATATTCGTATTGGTCATTTTTTTACAATACGATACAGATATAAATCCGTATCCCAAAAATTATGTCTCAGACTTTTTGGGTCGGGAGCATAATTACTAAATCTCAAAATTACCACGTCATCAAAAGTCTGAGTCAGGGATGGCGAACCTTTATTGATCTACGTGCCAATTTTTCTAAAGAAATATTTAGTGAGGTCATGACGTGCCGTCAAATAATCTTGACTTAGTGATCAATGGCGAAAAAAAAAAAACTAAATACTATCAACTTAAAATTTTTTATTTGCAACCATAAATATACATTTTGTACAGCAATAGTAACATTAACAGTTTTATGTTTATTTAAATGAAAGCAAAAATTAGTGCTACTTCTGCTGTTGCCGTTCCGGCACCGGTAGCCCCGTTCACAATGAACTTTGTTACTATGACCTCAAATGTAGACGAAAAAATAAATTGTTTCGATTAGGTACCTAAATTCCTTAATTAATGCCGTGCATAAATTATTTTGTCGCGTGCCATTGGTTCGCCATCGCTGGTCTAGGTCAAATATTGACTAGATATCAAGAAGACTAGGTACCAAAGTGACTAGATCTTTTGATGACTAAATCATAAAAAGACTAGGTCTATAAAAAGACTATTGTTTTGTCTTGTGTTAATATATTTGCTATTGGAAAAGTTTCCTGCTTTCTCTTTTCTTTTAGTGTCAATGCCTAGGTTACACGACACTGTAGGTAACTGTAAACCTACAGTGTAACCTACTTGTAACTTAACCTTAAAAAAATATTGTATTTCTAATTAAATTGGTATGATAATTGCCGAAATAGGCGGTCAAACTCTAACTTTTTGTCATCAAAATTGCGAACCCATCGAAACGAGCCACACACGACGTGTCTACTGTTTGCCGTTGAGGAGTTCCACAGTGTGCTAGCCTTCTTAGCTGCAGCATCAGGTCAAAGTCATCAGATTATTGTATTGTCATCGGTTTTATATACATAGGTCACACTGAAAATTTTCGGAACTGGCCACTTACATAAACAATATTTAAAAAGTAATTACAATATCTGAACTCTTTGGCTGTAGAATAAAGTTTGTTTCATCTAAGTCATTTGTTTTTCATTGTGATGTCATTTTAAAAATTGCGTGTCTGCATTACGATGTATGATTTTCTACGATTTTAAGTGTAATTTGACAGCTCAGCAGAGCCTTGCTCGGCTTCAAACTGCTTTTGGCGATGAAGCACCAAACAAGACGACAATTTATAGCTGGTTTGCAGAACAATTTATAGTCGTGTCAATCTCAGTGACGAATTTCGTGAAGGTCGCCAGTCCACCGCTGTCAACAATAAAAACATCAATGCTGTGCGCCATATGATCGTAACAGACAAGCATGTGACCCCTACCATGAGATTCGGGCATCTTTAGACATAGGCACGAGTCAGATATAATCAATCTTACACAAACATTTGGCTGTCTGAAAGCTGTTCTTGCGGTGGATCCCACACAATTTGACTGAGGCTCAAAAACGGAACGCGTCACTTGTGCAATGCCATCCTTACCAGATTCAACGAAGGGGCGTCAAATTTGGTGTAGAAAATAGTAACAGATGACGAAACATGGATTTACAGCTACGACTCCGAAACAAAGCAGCCGATTGCTGATTTGGGTCTTTCAAGATGAACCTAATCCCACCAAAGTGGCGCGTGTGCAAAGTACCGCGAAGCAGATGATCGCTTCTTTTCTTAGAAAAACTGGACACGTGGCTACTGTACGACTTTTTTTGAAGGCGAAAAACGTAGAACTCATGAGTCATCCTCCATCAGTCCCGACTTGGCACCTTGTGACTTCTTCTTGTTTCCAAAAATTAAGAACCAATTACGCGGTCAACGATTTTCATCACCAGAAGAGGCTGTCGAATAGTATGAAAAACATAATTCCGAGTGGAATAAATGTTATGGAAATTGGTTTATTCGTATGAAAAACAATAAATTGATTTTTGACTATTCATTGTAATTTTTTCTTATTCATTCCGGAAACTTTCAGTGTGGCTCTCGTATACATATGTAAAATTTCAAGGCAGTAAGTACAGGTGGAAGTGGGTTAAAATCGACATGCAAGATTTTCAATAAACTAAGTTGAATAAAAGCTTGTAAAATTTATACACAATTTTCATAAGTCATATAATCATATAAGTCATATTTCGACCTAGTCTTTTTATGATGTAGTCGTCTAGCAACATAGTCATTCTGATACATAGTGTTCTTAATATCTAGCTAATGTGTGACCTATTTGATGACATGGTCATCTTGAGATCTAGTCTTTATGCTCCCGACCCATTTTCTTGTCTACTTGTCAACATCAATCAAAAATGACGAAAGACACTTATGATTCACTTTTGGACGTCTGTGGATACTTTACCGTTTTGACATTTAGATTAAGGTAGGCAGCGCATCAGGGGGCGTGCCATCGTTTGTCATTCTGGACGGATGTTGGCACGTATTCCTAATGACAGTATTCATTTACCACCAGGTTGACTGTCCTCTCGCCTTACATCTTTTTTCTATAAAAAGATGAGACATTCGTATTGTATAAAATTTCCAATATGAATAGTATTCATATTATAATTATAAAAATATGTATTTATTTCGCATATGTTTTCGGCAAATCCTTCGTCTCCACCTATGTGGCCGAAACAGCTTATATGGGTACAGAACCCTAAAAAGCTTTAGGGCGGTATAGTATAAACAAAATTTCTGACAAGGTATCTAATTTATTAGACAGAGGCCAAAATCTACAAACGTTTAAAAAAAAGGCTACACTTTTTTGTGATGGTGGGAGCCATCACAATGCCTCTTCGGATGTCCGATAACAATGTTCCATTGAGTATTAACAGACTTCTTACATACAAGAGTGTAAATTTGTCTCATGCTGCCTGCAGAAATTGACAGACCGTTAAGAAAAATGTGGTTATGATTAATAAAAATCCCGCTCATTCGAAGTTATGGTCAGTCTGCTTCCTCTGGTTTTCATTCGACGAACATTACTAGTATTTACATAAAAAACTGTGTGGGTCACCCTCCGGCTGCACGGACCGACGACTTGAAGAGATTCGTCGTTGGTAAATGGATGAGGAAAGCCGAAGATCGTGTGTATTGACGAACCGCGAAACTGGCCTTTTATATCCAGCATTTAGTGGATTTATCTAGTGGAGAGACATAGGCTGATCGTATGGTATGGTAATGTGACAAACCATTTTTTTTAGATTTTTGAGCGTGCTTAATTATATTTAATTTCGATAGTACAATTAAACATTTTTTATCTGTAATATTACTATATATACTACTATATCTATATCTACTACAGTTACTATATCTACATTTCATTTTGTTAAACCGCATATATCTACCATATGTTGATTGGAGAATATGCAATATTGATTAACGTTTTACAGCCTATATAGATAGTAACAACGATGTTGTTATAAAATTATGTTTACCTAATATCAAAAAACATCGTGAAATTTTCTAGTAAATGAACCCAGAATCATGAACGGAATCCATAGTTACTTCGGGAAAGGTCCGGATACACCCTGTATTTGTATTACATTATATTTTGTGTATTCTGGTATTAAAACTTGACATTGCCTGCTATTGTTTATACAAAATACCAGTCTAGTTCGCATCTTGTACATTATTTGTACAATGATAATTAAATAATAACTATAAGTAAAACAAAAATTTAATTTACCCATGTGCACCTGTAAATAAGGTCTAGATCGTGTCGTGTATTGCTGACGAATTCTTCAGATATTCCTGTCATACCGCAACAATGAAATGTCAATCAAATAGACATAGAAGTTCTGTAGGTATACCTCGATAGGTACGAATTTTGAATTGAATTATTAACGACACAAATGCAATTAATTTATTACGCATCAACGAAGATAGCGGTTAGGAAATATACTAAGTTTTATCAAAAATCATACAATTTTGGTTCTAGAATTTTGTTGTTTTGTTTCGTTTGTTTCTCTTTTAGATTACAAATATTGACTGTCGTATGGATAAGGCGGATAAAATAAATAATGTACATATGTATTTACTTTTATTTATATTATTACACAGTTGTTAATCGTTTCCGTCCTGTCTTGCCATATTGATTATAAATAAATAACGCCACACTCATTAATAAAGTTCCACCAGTATCGGTCAAGGTCATACCTTCTCATCTGGGTTAAGATCTCTATGCATATATTATGTCTGCTTGTACGATGCAGTAGCCTTTTCTGCAAGGAACAAGGATGTAAATAATTGTAAGTTAAATACCTTGCGATATATATGACCCATCGTAAATGAAAAATCAATCAATTCTTTCTCATAGGCACTCAGACATTTCGGTACACAAAGTTTCTTTTTTCACTGTATGTATTTAATAATTATGTAGTGTATAGTTTAAAGGTAAAAACCTTTCCTGCACCGTAAATGGTGCAGAAAATAAAATAAAAATAATTTTGAATTCATGATGGTGCCATATGTATCGCCGGGCACTGTACTACTCGTAGCGGTAAGACTCAGTACCTAATTCAGCGGTTTTCAACAACCTATCTTCCATTTAGGCTTATCAAGTTCTAGAGATAGTCTTGATAAGTTTTTACATGTCAATAACTTATCATTTATTGAGGATAAAAAATAATCTAATGTTTGTATCGACATTAAATAACAGATAATTAAGATTTTTACTTTCGCCAGGAAGCTAAGGTATAAATTGGACTATGATAGGTAGGTTTGTAGCAATCTTTGCTCCCTCTTGCGGAAGTTGCGGATGGAATAAATGATGGTAAGACAATATCATGAGACCCTCTACCATAACCCTTTGTCTAATTTGTAAGCGGATGGGGGGTGCACGCTGAAATCCTTCAGCCGCTGGGTGCATTTGACTTTCTAAGTTACCCCTCTCTCACGGAAGACTACTTTAAGATGTACTGGATTTCCCAATTTACCTACTTTATTCCTCAATGTAGGTATTTCGGTAGTAAGTGACATATTCCACAGCCCGTTCTCATCCCTTCCTAAATTTTCTCAATTTTTTTCTCCAAATACATTCCCAAATTTCCGAAATTAGACAGCGCATCTTGGGATGTCCCTACGTTTGTTATTCTAAAAATCTGAACGGATGTTGGCATTTGGCATGTATTGCGGACATGCCTTGCAGGGCGACAGTATCCCCTTACCATCGGGTCGACTATTTTTTTTTATGGAATAGATGACAGACGACCGGGCGAACCTCATGATGGTAAGTGGTCACCGCCGCCCATGGACACCGGTGCGTTGCCAACCTTCCAGAATCCTGTTCACAGCTCTTTATGTATGCACATTTTTCGGCTTCTTTCTATAAATAAAAAAAAGAGACTCAGGAGACAAGTCAAAGGTAGCATTTAAAGTAATCCCCATAAGCAGAACTTACCATTTTATAAAAACTGAAAGTAGGTTATTCAGTATAGAGAATAGAATTGATTCTATCAGTTTTTACAACAGATTTCATAATTTATAGTATATTTCTATTATATCTTTTATTCTACACGCAGTTGCATTCCACGCGTGTCGCCCGCGCTGCGCTCTGTCACTACGCTGTACTGATATGAACGCTACGAACGTTTTAGATAGAACTACAAAACTTTACATGTCTTTTAATTTATTCCCTAAAATAATTTTATTTTTTCTCTAGAACGGTTTTATTTATTTAAAATTGCTTGACGTGTTTTAGGTACCTGCATACGTCACTATTGGTTACATAGTTACAAAACCAATGCACCCCACCGATTCCAGAGTTGCGTTTCAGAGATTTTTATTCAATAAGTGCAATTATTTTTTTAATCTTCTAAATATTAAAACTACTATAGGTAAATATTAAACTAGTTTCCACCTTTTTGTCACAATAACCACCCCTCTGAATTTACCTTTATAACAAATCCCAAGTACATAGGTAATAGTAGTAGCGATATCAATCTGATAGCCTAAATTCTAAATTGAAGATTTAAAAATAAAAAAGAAGGTAAGCTAGACATAGAGTAACTTTGTAGCGTGACTGATTTCTGAAAACTGGTGATGATAATAATAATTATCAACGGATAAATATGTGAGTCGGAGCCAAACAATTTTTGCTCCGAGACTCGTTATCTATTATTATAAATGATTCTAAAAACTCCAATTTATTTACTACAATATCACAGCATTATAATTCAGCTGAATTGGAGGCTATAAAAACTGCTGTTAATTTGAGTAATAGATGTTGGTAGGAATTGTGGGGCTACTGTGGTTTCACATAAAAGGAAGTTACAGAGAAAGAGAATCGTGTGTGGTGGAGGGCCTTTTAAAATATTTCAACAAGAGATATTCAACAGTCGAGACACATGTTCCGGTTACGATAAATGTCGAGTATACAAATGGTAGATAGCTACCGCCATCTACAAGTTTGCAAATGTACCTACTGACAAAATATATGCCAAAAGATAGCAAGCGTTTTATTGTATGAAGGGGGCAGCTACGAGTATAAGGTCTTTGTTCAAGTCCCCCAAAGCTAGACGACATTCCAGAATATAAGTGAGATGGTAACAGACGAGAAAGACTATATCTTTTACTTAACAGCGGTACTAAATTTAATTAACATGTTATTTATAACCATTGTAAAACAACATCGCAACGAATGTTTTCACTTCGCTAATGAAGGTCGTCGATATAAAGCAACCTCATTTTTATCACAGGAACGCTGCAAAACAATGTTATCAGCGTTAAACAGTACGCTATGCACCGATGCAAAATGAGAGGATAACCCTTCTGACTACATTATAAGAGTACAGCGAGACAACTTACCTGTCCGATAAGGTATTCTTACCAAATCTTAAAGTCTTAAGAAATGTAGTATTCGTGGTATGGAGTAAGTATATAGAATCTGTAGTTGTAGCAGAATCGAAAGATTTCATGATTTGCTTTTAAATGTAGTATGAGTACCTACCTGTAGCTCTAGATTAAATGTGCTCATTTTTTATTAGGGACCTGTGATAATCTAGTAGTTATGTATCATCCTTAATGAGCCCGTGTGGTGGATTGTGGCCTGAATTCCCCCCGTGTTTACAAGGGGAATACGAGCCACAAGTACATAATCACAAGTGACATCACTACAGTTGAATCCACATTACAATAATTATTGGTTAAAAATATGCTAACTTGTAATTCATCACACAATAGGTACGGTAATTTAATTAGGTACTTACATCCTTCTGTAAAATGACTTTCATTTTTCATGACATTATTTTCACGGTATTATGGTAAATCAGTCGGTCGAGATCAGAGACTTTTTATGTAGTCTAGCAGAGGTCCATTTCGAATTTGCTCATATACTCGTAGGTACCTACTCCAAAAGTATATTCTACGTTCTTAAAAGGGAAGATATGCTACGATATGGGGTTCTTCAAGAGAGCTGTGAATAGGATTTTGCAAGGTCGGCGGCGCGCCCGCATACCCCCTGGTGTTGCAGGTGCCCATGGGCGGCGGTAACACTTACCATCAAGTGGGACCGCTTGCTCGTCCGCCCACTAATCTATAAAAAAAAAAAAGATACAAAAGATAATAAAAAATAAAAAGTACTTAATAAAAAGATATTTAAAAAAATCAATATAGGAAAACTGGAGGCCGTCTCATGCTACCTTGAGACGCTTTCCGGCCAGCTGGGCTGACGACATGAAGAAAATCGCCAGTGGTAGGTGAATGAGAAGACCCCAACACTGGTGGCGGTACTTAGGAGAGGCTTATGTCCAGTAGTGCGGAGAGACGGGCTGTCGATATGGTATAGTATTTTTTTTCATACATGGAAATGGTGCAGGCAACACATTCTGTCAGTGTCAAATTTTCTTCGTTATAAACAATTTCAAAGTCTAAAACGTATCCAGTCAATGTCCAGTCCCGTCAGAGTAAGTCAGGAGTCGCTCAGTAAAGTGGTAGTAGGTTTACTACTATCACTTTATTGAGACGAGTACAGATGAGGACTCCTTGGAAGCACACGAAAAACCAGTCCCATGCTTTTATTTGATTATCACAAACACCACGCACGAAAAACACTGAAGTTTAATAAACTATCACTATTAAACCATAAAACGCCTAATACACAATTTTTACTTCTCGAATTCCCGCTAAAAAGCAATATGGTATAAGGGAAATATTTCACATTATTAATTTATAAGTGTACTTACAGATTATGTAGGTAGGCCAATAGGTAATACCTAATATCGGATTATTATATCGATTTTCATAAAATTTTCCTAAAACTCAAATAATGGACAAAATAGAAAACATTACATCATCAAAATCTTGTACTCATTTTGGAGTTACTGGTAAACATAGAGTGATAAACATCGTGTTTTTTAATCGGGATCTTGTGCAATAGGAAATGCTAGATGTAGTTGTTATTAAGTTATGCGAAAAGCGCTGAGCAAAAGGAAATCATTTATGAATTGTTAAGCTGACACACTTTAGAACTGAATGTGATTAATACCGATAAAAATACATAAATTGATTCATAAGTTATTTTGATGAAACTAATGTAGTCTCAACAGTAACAGAAGACAACATGAACAAGACAAACGTTTTTGTTTGATGAGTACTTTGAAAGAATTAGCTGCGAATTGAATTAATTCTATTGACGATTTACTTTTTTTTAAAGTAAATACCTACACTCACTTGAAGCCATAAGAATAAACAATGTTATTATTTATTATTATGGTTATACTATTCTAGTCTGGTATAATATAATCTTAGTAGGTTCAAAGAAGTCTTCAAAGAATATACTTTTAATTGTATTTTTTTGCTTCATATGTCTGAAGCAATGTACACGCATATCATGTACAAGCATATCATACACGTAATGTGATTTGTAAGCAGGCGATTAGTCTGTTATAAAAACTATGTTTCATAAAGATAATACCAGTATGTACGAGGTATTAAGAGTTTAAATTATTCTAGTGTAAACTGATTTATTTGTTTTGGGATACAATTCACGTGCAACTTTATTAATTTCACAATGAAAGCTAAGTCTTACGAGATGGTAACATGAGAATGTATTTAGATTTCAGACATATCGACCCTGCTGCTAAGTAACGTTCAGGAAATTTCGTGAAGCGAGCAGGGCTACAGATGGTGTGAAGTCGAGTGGATACATCGCTAAAACAGCTTTTTATGTCGACCTCCGGAAATTGGTTGGGTGTAATAAAGTTAATCCAGGGTCCTGCGATGTTGGTATGTATGGAGGTGTGTGGTGGTCGGAACCGGCCGGCCGGCGGCGGGCGGCGGCCACCTGTTCGCCGCGCGGTGGCGCGCGTGTGCTCTCCGCCCGCACCGCACCTTCCCCCCCGCGCCGGCACCCTCGCTGCGCGCGCTGCTCCCTTCCCTCGACTCATTCGTTCCGCGACGCGTAGTCTCACCGGCCGGCTTCCGCTGCCTTTGACCGAACACTCACTTCGCGTCCGCTAATCGCATCGCTCCCATACCCGCAGGACCACGGCAGACATGACGGAGAGCACAGAGACCCCCGCGGCCGCGGCGCCCGAGAAGTCGCCCACCGAAAATGGAACTACCGAGACGCCACCAGAGGAAACCCCCGAAAAGGCTACCGAGGAAAAAGAAAAGGAGAAAGAGACCCCGCCGCCGAAGGAGATGCGCGCTGTCGTCCTTACTGGGTTCGGCGGACTAAAGACTGTCAAAATCCTGAAGAAACCCGAGCCGACTGTTGGAGAAGGCGAGGTGCTTATCCGCGTCAAAGCCTGGTGAGTCCTTGTATAATTTTTCATTTTGTTAAAATGAAATATGGATTTTCTTTTTTTAGAAAACGGTTACGTTTGAATATAGAATTTAATACAAATCGAATTCTTATTTCATTTATTTCTACCGTTATACTTGCGGGTAGTTTTTATTACGACTATCGTTAATTTATTACAATTTTATTGCTGTTGGGTAATTTGTTAGCAGTCACCATGATAAATGATAGTAGGCCGTAGGACTATAACATGTGCCTAGCTAGTTACCTATTGTGCACTGTTTGCCTGGGCCATGTTCCGTACACCGAGTTTCGCCTGCCTCATTAACATTACTGATTCACATCTGCCGCCGCCGAGATGCACCCGACCAATTGAAAATTTTGCACGCACACTGAAATCCACTGTCGTACGTGTGATTCGCCCAAAGCGGATTTACCCTCGATCGACTATCACCTGAACTGCCTTACCTACTCTACGTTTTATATCATAAAGTTGTCGTGTTAACTCGATTTCGCTAAACATATTCAGCAGGATATGTTTGATTTGATGCGTCGTGTGCACGCATGTGCGCAGCGGAGCGAAGCAGTGCGCGGACGCTGCGTGAACGGCTATAATAAATTAATGTTATTTTGTCATATGAAGCCGCAGCGGGCCGAGTTCGTGCGAAAGTGAGTTGAGCGCCGACTGACATTGTTCTTTGTTCGTTTTTATCGCTCCACTGCTTCAGATAATGCGGCGGACGAGTCGTCAACATGCTACTTACGACTAAGACACACGAGTTATCGGCCACTTTTCTTGTTAACATTAGTTGCCGTTAGTTATAGGTTTTAAAGCGTCCAATTAAGCATTGAAGATTTTGTTGCGGTTTATGGATGAACACAATAATGGAACTGTTGCGAATATGCAAGATAACTGTATGACGATTGGAATGAATGCGATTGCAATGAAGTGGTTCGTTGTTTTTGTAGCTTTGAAGGAACATAGTAGGAGGACATTGAATGTCACGGTCATCTTATTAGAACGTGAGATAATTGCGTGCAGGATTCTAGTAATGCGCACAGAAGGGAGGAGTAAGGAGCAGGAGGTGTAGGCGCATCGTGAGGTGCGCGGCAGGCGCAGGGCACATCCCCGCTCGTGCTAAATATAGCGCGCTTATCGTCGACTTACTATGTAAATGACCGCGACATACTCGATGCCAGCTGCCGCGAAAATATGAACCGACTGGTTGCGACGACCGCTACAAGATACAAGTTTGCTCTCTAGTGTTCCATTGCAAAAACGTGTGAGTTCCGCCCACACCGATGCCCGTACATACGAGTATAGGGGCTAGGCAACCAAATCGATTTACCTAATTTTCATT
Organism: Sesia apiformis; assembly: GCA_914767545.1. Classification (NCBI taxonomy): domain Eukaryota; kingdom Metazoa; phylum Arthropoda; class Insecta; order Lepidoptera; family Sesiidae; genus Sesia; species Sesia apiformis. Next base: position 6,047,800 of record OU611964.1, read on the forward strand.
ACTTTGTCTATAGCCTAAACAAAAAGCATTTTAGTTTCGACGCAGTATCGAATAAAACAGAAGTCTACCGACTATATTACTTATTCGTACATGCTCGAGATTATTAGGTAGATATTAAGTATGTAAACATTCAAAACAAAGAAAACAGATTGTAAAGTTCAAGGATAAATATATTTAAAATGTTTAGTGATCAGGTAAATTAAAGTAGATAGCAGAGTATGTTGACCCGCAATTAAATAATCATTCATTACCTATACAATATAACTGCTGTTGTTTTGAAATAAATACATCTAGAACACTACGGTGTCTATAATTTAGTTTAATTTCAAGACTTTTACACTAAATTTTTTTAATTAAAGTGATGATCTTTAGAAATGAAACGTTTTCCTAAGTTTAATAGTTTTAATAGTTCTACTACTTCAATTCTATATAAAACGTTAATTGTAATAAAAGAAGTAGTTTTTTAGCTGCGATCTTCAGTTTGTTCAAGTTTTGTCAGAAATCCATTGCAGTACGAGGTCTGTAGATTGAAAGCAACTATACATACTCGTAGTAAATATCTTTCAACCGATAACCCATTCTCGATGGTTTACGGCTTACAAAAGTTCCTTGTTTTAATAGCGTTATTAAATTAATGATATGTAACATTTATAAAATGAAGTTCATATCCTGTTATGGAGCGTGTTGGTTTGGTGCAGCGTCGCTGGCGTGCCGTCCCGACTAATGTGTTTTTGTAACACGAAGGGATCAGCGGACCAGTGAATAAAGCACCATTATTTTCAATTAGGTCAAGTCAGTGTCAGCGTAAGACGCCTTCCGAGAACAATCGTCGTACTCACGCCTCTCATAAGTGGCTTTCTTTTTGATTCCGAGAGTACTTAATTATATGTGGAGTTGAGCGAGGGATGGGAAATGATGGTCGGGCGTTTTTGTTGCCTTATGTGTGCCGGGCATCTGGCCTACATCATTTGGTTTTTTGTTGCTTAACTAGTTCTTTGTAAATATTTCTTAATAGTTACCGTTACATTTTTATATTTAGATTGTATCGATAGGTAAATAATAAAAATGCATGCGCTTATAATAAGTGACCTGCAATTTTTCAATGAGAATTTCACAACGTGATAGTTGATGACTGACGATCGCACGATTTGTCGTCGTTTTTGTAGTGAAAGTGCTTGTAATTGCTTACATCCTTTTCTTTATTGACGTATCAATTTAAGGACTAAAAATAACATCTGTCCCTTGGGCACTGAAGCCGAGCTCTATGGCATAAAGTGCAGTATTGTCCATTTTAATGGGCTCCGAAGCCACATAAGATGGGAGAGATGAATTTGTTTATTACTCTCTTCCTTATTGAGAGCGTCTGCGCGAGATAGCTCTCTTCCTATGAGTCACTAGAAAGTTATGTTCTTGAGCTAACTCGATTGGAATAACTCGCCGATCTACCTGACTGCAAACACTGTGTGGGTGAACTTGCCTGCAATATTGCACACTATCATAGACACATTCATCGTTGAAAATGTTTACTATATTCTCGTCTACGATAAAAAATACTGCGAAAAGCTTAAAACCCATAAAGTACAAAAACATTTCACCGTCTCTTTCGTAGGTAGTTAAGTATATCATTATTCTGTTCTTGTGTTCCTTCTCGTCGACAACAAAACTGATTAAGAATACTGTATTGCTTACATAAATAAAGTCATTATTCATATTTTATTACATTAATTCAGTTTCTACTGAACAATAATAAAATGTATCAGCTTAAGTACATTTTATATCTGACCCACATTGCATTATATTCTGTAAACTAAAGTTATTATTGTGCTTCAATTAACTGCTTATTGATCACCCCTATCTCCATACATTTATTGTAATAATTTCTTTACTGTTGTAAATAGGGAACATACTTTCTAGAAATGTAGCACTATTTCATATATTACAGTACATTGGAGATTAGTACTCATTTTAATAACTGGACCTGTCGCGTTCCTTATTTTATAATAACATGTTATCGCTACGATGACCCGTGGGGATGCGGTGGTCCATCCATCTTCTAATCAATCACTTTCACTCTAAGATGTGTGACAGGTTACGCTCACGTTTTTCTCTGAAGATTATATCTTAAACACTGTTTAAGTGTTTATGATTATCTGTATAATCGACTTTTTTACAGAGCTACAAATTTAGAATATATATTTACTAATTGTATGTCTAATTTGCATAACAATTAGACATACAATTAGTAAATACTCGTAGGTATATGCTATGCGTCACAGTTTTATTCCCGTAACTTATTATTTGCAGCCAACTTACGCGGGTGACTCAGAGCAAGTTAGGCTAATGGCTATACTTACTCACACAACAACATCCGATAGCTAATGCATTGATATCCGTCGTATGCAATTTTTTGCATCCGACTCACGGGACCCCACAATTTGAAAATTATTTATCGACCTTTTGTTAAGGCAATGAGTCACGTTCCAATTATTTAAACCATTTACAAACGACAATGTCAACACTGATTTTAGCAACATTTTTTTTTTTATTTAAATGTTATCTAGAAGAAATATTCTATTTTCATTAACAGAAGCTGTCACTACCTCAAAAGTCATTCGTCCTTGATACTATACACTGATTACCTTAGTAACTAATCAGTAATCACGCTTTGCATAATAATAATTGTTACTGTATAAATTTGGTTTCATGGTTTTTCTTTCGCTGAATTCAATGAATTGTGAGGACAAAGTTTAGTTATTGGTTAAACATATTCCTATGAATTTGGATATCAGGGGTTCATGGAAGTCGGAATTTTGGACATGTGCCGTGTCTATAAAATCCTTCACCGCATAGCAGATGCGGCAGGCGGAGCTGCGCCGACACCGCAGCTCGCGGCCACATTGTTCGCGGAGTCAATGAACTTACGAAAATGCTCGTTCGCTTATTGTGACCATAATCGAATCAACTCGCCACTCTATATGGTAGTAACCATGTCGTGTTCTTTTATCTTTTTTGACAAATAAAACGTGCAGGACAGGTCACAAATCTCCCAAATATCCAGCCTGCACACTGTTCTTGGAACATTAATGTCCCCGCCAGTATATTGATAAAGATCTTATTTGTAGGCTGTAAGGTAAGTAATCAATGTCTATCATCAAAATTCTCGGCGTTAAAATTTCACATTAGGTCCACAAAAATGTTGGGGTTTTGATTAAAAATGTACGAAATCGATCTCAACTCATGCTGCTTTTAATTTTCATTCTCTTTTTCTGCGTTTAATTTTCACCCTTCTGTAGCATACCTATTACGTGTTGCTTATTTTCCCGATTGCTGAGTAAATTGAATTGGAAAATCCCGTGACTCGATCTTCGCATGGAAAAGGGGTGTGGTTGCGTTGCGCCCGGTTGGCGACTAGGTGGTGTGCGTCGCACTTGGGGGTGAGGGGTGCGAGCGCTTCTGTAATGTCTGGCGATAGGCTGGGGCGCGGGGTGCGACGCGAGCGTCGGATCAATACGGCGCGTCCCCTTCTCTCTCCGCTCCGCGCCGCGCCCGACCAATCTCCGCAGGCCCTACGTCTTTCGACGCCAATGCCTGGTTTTTTATAGCTCCCATTAACCATGCTCTTCGATAAATGAATAGAAGCATGTGTTAGTATTTTTTCTTTCTTCCACTAGCGGAATTATTACGGTGTTTATTTTTACAGCTTTCTTGAAATTGTAATTTTATATTTGTCAGTAGGTATTAAACAACTTCCGTTCTCACTAGTTTTAATAAATCGACTTGGGATTCGGTGCGTGAGTTAAGGAGTGCGCAAACTGTAATGGACCTGTTGAATGTGCTTTAGTAAATCCCTTTTACCAAGTTAGTAGGTATATTTAGACAGATCTCTTTCGGTTGGAAATAAACATATATATATTACTTCGTAATTTTTTCAAAGTATGTACCTATGTTAATTTACAGGGTTTTATTTTCCATAATATTATTTGCGAGAGTCCCATGGAATATTTTTCAAACACCCAGAGTTGTCATGCGTTAGTATATATTAATGACTTTTGAATCTTAATAACGCGGCGTTATTAAGATTAACGCGTTGTCTCCCTACTTTGCATTTAAATTGCAAATGACATAATTTCATTGTATAGTTTGAAATAATAACTATGGCTTATTTAATTATTATTAGTAAAAATAATATTAAATTACTTAAATAAGACATATTTCTGTAACATTTTTTTATTTACCTACTACTTTATGATCACTATAATTTTAATTGCAACTACCTTTTTTTTTTAATTACCTACCGTTCTAGTTAGTTTTATGTTCCCGAGAACAAGAATTTTCTGTGGACAAGTTCAAGAAATAGTAGCGCTCAGTAATGAACAAGCGAACCCAAGTAATTAAATTACATATTATGTTATAAGAGCGAGGGAAACTAGGGTGATGAATGTTCTCGACATCGCTACTTGCTTGGCTTCATTCATCATTATTATGAGTCGGAACGAATCCGACACATGAAAATATAATTGTTATGGCTCTATTGTCCATTATTTTTTTCATAAGAAGCGTCTTAACACATATAAAACTAGTTTTTGCCCGCGGCTTCGCTCACGTCACCTTAATTGCATTTGTGATTTCATACAAAATTGAATATCCTGTATTTTAGCCCCCTAATACAATTTTGAAAAATGGTAAAATACATGTATTACATATTTGTATTTTAGAATATTTATACCCAGTTTCAAGTTAATAAGACTATCAAATATATTTTTTCATACAAACTTAAATCTCCCGTGTCGCTGATTTCAAGAAATCCCTTCTCAATAATTCGTAACGTTAAAAAAGAAAGCCACGGCTCAAATTTTATTGTTCTAGCTACAGCGGTTTTAGCTCGGTAGGAACATTAACTTGAAACAGTTGACTACCTACCATATTTACTTAATGGTAATTGTGACACACGAAAACTGAATTCAGACAATGTAACCATCTAATTTTGAAATTCATATTTTATGTAGTGTAAGTTCCTACATCCAACATATTGTGGCGTTTATCCAGAGATGTTAATCGATATCTCTTTAGGAGGTTTGTATGTGATATTCGTAGATATCATTTTTGGTTTATATTATTCGTTTTTTTTAGCCACGACGGAACTGAGATGGTAGGTACTGGTATATGCATTCGGGGTAAGAGAATGTATGTATGTTTTTGTACCCCTTTGTTACTCCTTTTCTCTGAAACGGCTGGACCGATGTTGAAGCGGTTTTTGTAAACGTTTAATTGTACCTCGGAGCGTGTTTGAGGATGGGTGTTGTTTTTCTACCGTACCGGGGGCGCTGCTGTACCAAGTTAAAAGTTATAATGCTTGAAGTGTACTTATTCGAATTCGCCTTTCTGAAGTGATAAGTTACAGAGGTGTATACTAGTACTACACTTATAATCGTTTTCAGCGACCTAGGAAACCCCGAAATACATTGTTATCAAAAATGTATTTACATATTTTTAACAAACAATTTTTTTTTTATGTTTCTATTGCCATATTGAAGCCGCCATTTAGATTTTTTTTTTTACTTTGCAAACGCTTTCAGCGACCTAAAAAACGCCGATAAACATCTTTTTTTTTTTTAAATATAATTGCATATTTGTAATTAGATTTTTTAATGTTTATGCCTCCATATTGAAGCCGCCGTTTTAAATTTTATAATTTGCCTTCAGAATTTGTTCAGTATCCAGAAAAACAAATATACAGTATACAAATTTTCATGCCTATATGTTTAATATATTTCGAGAAAATTATTTGATTGTTTAATTTTGCATAAATTAAGTTAATTGCAAAATATTAATGTTAAACGGAGTAATTCCAAGGGTAAACTTTTATTTTTGGGCTATAAGAAATATGTTCCAAAAGTTTCACATTCATTCATTAACTGAGGAATTTATTCCGTCATCGGTAATCATTAATCTAATCATGTATATTTTTGATGTCTATTGACTGGCCTAATAAAGTAAAATATCTAAAATAATTGGTAGTGCGGCCGCAACCTACTGATGTTGCGAATATTACAGGTTTGGGGGGCTGTGAAACTCACTAGGTACGTGATTTTCTGATGGCAGATAATTGAGGTAGTTTAACTTTGAGCTGTCCGCTTACAACTCGTGTATCACTTTGACATATCTTTCGTTGGATAGATAATAATTTATTTGAGAAAGTTTTAATTTAATCATTAATATAAATCAGTCCACTGGCTTTAATTTTGTCCACTTGGAAAACTGTATATTATAGTATGTAATATTTTAGCCGTATACATTTCTTATTTCCATCAATTCGTACTTGGAAACTGGTAGAATATCCAAACGAGTTTCGCCTTAAGTGTTCGGAGAGTTTTGTTTTGGTTTCACTCGTAATAAACCGATATTTAACCGGTTCGCTTAAAGAAAAGTTTATAGTTTCTTTACATTCATTTATCGACATACACCGATTCAGAGTTCATCTCTAGATCTAGGGCAAACGAGGATTGACTTATTGAAACTTTCGTTCTGAACGTAACCTTTATTCTAAGCCTATATTGAATCTTTATTAATCGGCACTTTTAAATAGGTTTCAGTCATGGTCACATTTTAGTCGCAGACACGCTTCAGCCGCTATCGCAATTCACGTCAGGACAGTAAAAATGAATAGCGTAGTTCCGAAGTAATCTTCTCAGTAAGTTGTGCCGGATTATTAGGGCGTGGGTACATTGCCGACGTGTTTAGAGTACAAATTCCGGTAGCTGGCTTTCGGATCTATATTTAGTGGGTTCCCTTCCATACGCACCATCTAAAGGTGGGGTCCCACCGAGGTCTAGTCACTAGTATATGTTGCTATTTTATTGACCACTATTTATAGATATTTAGATATACTGAAATACGGAATAGCCTACTTGACTGTTAAAACAACATTTAAAAATATCTTAATTAAATAATGTTATATAAGATACTAGAAATGAATCGGTGAAAAATATCTCTATAAAGTACTAAGGGCCTTTCTCACCACCTCCTGATAAGATAACTGTAAACAAGGTAATAGGTAAATTATCTGTTAAATAAATCTACCCGATACCGACTTTCTGATAAAGTACGAGTATAATTGACATTTTGACACCTGATAAAGTATCAGACGGTGGTGAAAAAGGCCCTAAGACTTAGAAATCACCGAATTAAAAAACTGCCCCAATATAAAACAATGTCCTCATACTTCTATAATGATTAGTGACCTAACAACTGTGCATGAGTGACAGAGACAGCAAAAGTGGCCCAACATATCCCTATTACAAATATTCTAATGAATTTTCAGGAACAGTTAAATACCCGTCCAATAAAACATTTACTTTTCTTTGGAGGAAACAATTTTACGTAAATGCTATAACAATGTGAGTGAATACTACCTATTGTTTGTTATCGCTTGACTATTTTGACAGGGCATTGTCTACTCCATATTAGTTACCCGTACCCTTACCCGAATAGTACTCGTATATTACAAAACTAGTTAGCCCCCTCACATGTTTTAACCACCACTCCAGTTCTGTCAATCTACTCGATCAGCATTTTTCCTTGCTTATTTGTCTTCGTAAACATTTATATTTTTATGTTTCGAAATTATTTTACACGCCAATATCACATAAGCTGTGCCAATACTAGAAACTGTAGAACTGTAACTATATCTATTTACCATCTGTTGTTCGGCACATTGTAAATAAATTCATTGGGACTGTGAGTGTGACTGTGATTATCTGTGACTTAAGAGAAATTTCGAAAAAAATAAAATGTTGTTTATATTAATAGTCTGGTGTTAGAATATGTTTCTATTTAGACAGAATCTTGAAACAATGTAAAATCTTAACTACAGTTTGCTCAGTTAACGTCACTAATGAATTGAATACACATCTTTTCAATTTTATTTATTTATTTGTTTGTTTATTCATTGTAGTAATTATACAATTGTTGTATATACCTTTAGAAGCTATTACAGTGGTGCTAACCACTTCCCTTGGGTGTCGCAAAAAGCCAATAAGAAATAACAAAGTGGCTATCACAAGTCCTAAGGAGTTACACCACCTTTAAAAGAGTGAACCCGCCATCTCGCTTGGCCAGCGTGGCGTTTTGAGGCCTTACATCCCTCATGTACAAGATAATATGCATGAGGAGGCCACAGTGGATACTAAAGGGCTGGTTGCATATTTGATTATCTGTTATAAATATTATCACATCAAAATAGTAAATTTTTTGTTAAGAAAAAGTCAATGTATCTACTAGTCTAGTACAATCTCAGTGTGACAGCATCTTATTAAACGTATGTTTGTCAGTCCCAATTCCTTTTTTGCTCACTCGGGAAGGCATCTATATGATATTTCGTTTATTACCCTCTGACGGCGACGTCATGTTTTCGTATATTTTTTTGCCGCCCGCATGTGTTGGCATGAGGGTCCCCGAATCCCGTTTCATTGATTTTCGGGTATTATTTTGTTATTTGTCTGCGGTGATACAAATCTTAATTGCAGTTTATATGTCATGCGTGAATATCATGACTGTATTTGAAAATTGGATCCATGAGAAGTATCTCTTAATGTACCGACAACCGTTTTAAATACATACGTATGTGTATTTATTAGGTTTAAAATTATTTTTAGATAAAGAATTAAACATATTATTTTTGTGAGATTTAACAACATTAAACTAATAATTATTTTGGTTCAGAAAACAATGTTTAAAAAAAGGGATTTTATTATTGACATTGCATACAACACAGTGCAAGTGTAAATGAAGCAGAGTAATCTGAAGTCAGTTGTTTAACGTAAATTACATCCATACATCATTCATTCAAATAGATGACCAGGTGGACACCTGGTCATGTATGCCCTTGCCCTTGTATGACATAACAATAATCTAAACAATATCCAGGTATGTAAACAATCTCAGGTATTCCAGTTCTGTTTGCTAATATTGATAAACTTATTGTACAAATATCTAAAAGGTTAAGTGTGTTGTCATTTTTCAACAATTTCTATTATTCTTGTTAACATTGTAAATAGTTTAGTCCTTTACAAATTTGTTTTCTTTATCGATAGATAAAACTTATCGTTTTCTTTCTAAAGATAACAGAACTTTTTCTATTAAGTATGACTAAGACTATGTTTCTCTACTGAGGATATTAAAGCGTACCAAACGTGACATCGATGAAAACAGAATAGTACGGATTTGGGATTCTTTTTGCCCAAATTATCGTTTGTTTCATCGCGATTACTCGGACAGGCCAGCAGCTTCGCCCATGTATGTTTCCTCATGATTTCTCGGACATTCCAGCAGCTTCGCACATGTATGTTTTCTCATGATTTCTCGGCCAGTCCAGCAGCTTCGCCCATGTATGTTTCCTCATGATTTCTCGGACAGTCCAGCAGCTTCGCACATGTATGTTTCCTCATGATTTCTCGGACAGTCCAGCAGCTTCGCACATGTATGTTTTCTCATGATTTCTCGGCCAGTCCAGCAGCTTCGCCCATGTATGTTTCCTCATGATTTCTCGGACAGTCCAGCAGCTTCGCACATGTATGTTTCCTCATGATTTCTCGGACAGTCCAGCAGCTTCGCACATGTATGTTTTCTCATGATTTCTCGGACAGTCCAGCAGCTTCGCCCATGTATGTTTCCTCATGATTTCTCGGACAGTCCAGCAGCTTCGCACATGTATGTTTCCTCATGATTTCTCGGACAGTCCAGCAGCTTCGCACATGTATGTTTTCTCATGATTTCTCGGCCAGTCCAGCAGCTTCGCCCATGTATGTTTCCTCATGATTTCTCGGACAGTCCAGCAGCTTCGCACATGTATGTTTTCTCATGATTTCTCGGACAGTCCAGCAGCTTTGCACATGTATGTTTCATCATGATTTCTCGGACAGTCCGGCAGATTCACACATGTATGTTTCATCATGATTTCTCGGACAGTCCAGCAGCTTTGCATATGTATATTTCATCATGATTTCTCGGACAGTCCAGGCAGCTTCGCACATGCATGTGTCATCATGATGGACTGACAGTCCGGCAGATTCACACATGTATGTTGCATCATAATTTCTCGGATAGTCGCACAGCTTCGCACATGTACCGAATAATGTCTAACGGGGCATAAGCTAATAATAGCTTTTTATGCCTATTTATTTTGAATTTATCGTGAACGAAGTATCGGGCAATCGCTAGCTTCATATAATTATCTAGACACGCAAGAATTATCTTTAATTCAGTTTTGTGTGGAGTCAAACACATTCTTCCTTTGTTCCAAGCACGTATTTCGTGACCGGAATAACTGTTTAATATTCCCAGCTCATAATAGAAGCCTGCCACTAATTTGATTCACGCTCTGGTAAAACTGCTATATTGAGACTAAATGACATTAAAATGCTCGTAAAAATAAATCTTTCTTCAGTACATGAGAAATGTACTAATACTCTTGATTATGGACAAATAGAAAGGAAGGAAATGAGTGAAAGCAGTCGACAGTGAAGTACGAGACACAGTATTAGACGCTATAATTATGTATATGACATTAAAGGGTAAAGTAAAGGATTAATTAATATTTTACATGATTAAGACTGACGCAAAAGTAATTAATGACGAAAGTAACTTTGCTATTGAGGTGTTTCACCTGATGGAGGCAATCAATAAGAACAACGTTTCAACACACATTGGGTCGCTGTACTCTTAGATGAATTTCTCTACACAATGATTACGATAAAGTAGATCGAAAACAAACTGGCTGTAAAGAAAAGTGGCTTTCGCCCAACCTTTTGTTCGTAAGAAGCTGCAGTAAAGATTATTAAAAACGTTTCGAGTTTGAAATTAACGGTTATTATATTATTATTTATCAGTTGTTGCGCAGCCTCCGCTTTTGTAGACGATAATTGTTTGGTTATCGTTATTTTTTGTTTTATAGTTGCAGTGTAAAGCTAACACTACAGCCATATCTAATATTAAAGATAAATATTCACAGACACTTGTTCATTGTAATGGGAACACGAACAAGAAACAATGGGCGACATCAGACTAGACCAGTGAAAATTTTACTTGTCCGTGCAAATATAGATCTTATTTACTAGTTATTCAAAATTCAAGTTCAATTGGACTAGATTTATTTAAATAATGAAACTCATAATGCTCTATAGCTGGTTTATTTCACACTAGCAACCCGCCCTCGCTTCGCTTCGGTTTGAGTTTTTTTTTTTTATTTTTTTTTCAATTTTCATAATAAAATATAGCCTATATTAGACACGGATAATGTAGCTTCCTATTTGTGAAAGAATTTTTGAAATCGGTTCAGTAGTTCCAGAGATTACCCCCAACATACCCACAAACACACAATTTTACCTCTTTATATATTATTGCATGCCCGGCATTTTTTTGCACATAATATATAATATACATAATATATAGTCTATGTCCATCTGGAATAATGTACGTTTCAAATGGTGAAAGAATTTTTCAATTTTCAGTGGTTCCGGAGATTACCCTCCACATACACACAAACTCCACTCGCACTCTCTTTAATATATTAGTATAGATTAAGTGACTTCCGCCTGTTCAATCTGTCATATTACAATAATCTTCTTACAGTTGTTGTTATTCAAGCTACCGTATTTCAGACTGTCCGATAATTTACAAAAATCATTGACTATTATATATCCCATTAACCATTTTTTCATACAAATGCACGTTACTCTGCTACATACATATTATATATCGTATTGTATACATTCAAATAGCTAAATTAATTCATCGTCTGCATCATCATCCGGTCAGAAAAAGATGGTCAATAGCATATCTACGAGGTTTATTATCCATTAAAGCACATTTAGTCACAGTACGTCCAGACAGCGGAATGCAAGTTCATTTCCTCCCCGACAATAATTAGAGTTGATGACTGTGTCAAACGCTCATTTACTTGCTCAGTATATCAGTTACTCACTTGTACATATTTTGATTAGTCAGCTTTTTATTTTAATGCTTGTCTGCGTCTTGGGTATTGTCTATAGCGCTTCAGTTGGTATTATACCTACATTGATAGCTTCAATTTATTAAGGCTCTTATTGATTTGGGCGGGTTTTGTCATTAATACTTGGGCTTGAACTGTATGTCCTATACTATAGCACGTTTTTCTAGTGCTTCAGTTATGTTAACAGAGTCTCTTAGGGATGCTTTCATGCTATCTATCGCACGCAACGAAAATAATGCAGATCTTTGTTAAGCAGTCTGTGCGCTTCTTCCAACCTTCAGACGCGTGATATCCTTCAGACACTATTTTAGCCCAAATTTGCTTTCGCCTTCTGTGTCTCATTTATTGTTATCTATATTTACCTTCTTATTGACAATAGTTGCACACCGCAAATGCAGTAAACTGATATTAAAAATACATATAATAAATACATATATAAAAAAATAAAAATTTCTGTAGTATTCCTAGTCAACTGATTCCCATTTTTAAAGAATATCTTTCTTGTACTTAAAATTGCAGACGACTGCAAAATTATATCGAACAGAACCCGTATTTACGGAAACCGGATTCGTGTAGCCCGAGCCTCGGCGTACCATCAACAGACAAACGGACACACCAATAAACCAACAAACTTCCGCATTTATTTACTGTTGGGTGGTTACATAAGGTTATTGCCATTTGCATTCAGTGTATATTTTTCAGGATTTTTTTGTTTCTATTAATATAAACAATAAATAGAGACAGAATGCCACATTTGTGAGAAAAAACATAGTGAACTAGACAGTCTGCTAACTGTACCATGAAAAGAAAGAAGGAATATCGCAGAATAACCTCCTTTCTTATCTTCAGAATATTTTCAAACGCTACAAGAAACTTCCTGTCCCTACGTCCTACGTTGCGGGTCTTCTTGTGGCACTGTCGCTACAGTGTGGTAAGTACCTGGAGACACTGGAAAAAGAAGGTTCGTTAAAAGACGGTCACCTGACAATACTGCTCATGTTCTTTTGTTTTCTAAGCAAAAAAGAACAACTCACAGATCTGCAGTTAATCCAGATAGTTCACTCATCTTATCCTTGACAAAATGAAGTTTATAATCCCTTACGTGTCGTGTCTGGGTTTACAGTCACTGTCAGGTGAACGGCGTGGCTGATCATAGCAGATCGGAAACCGATAGTGTCGTCACGCATGTCACATTATTTGTATGCACCCAGGTTGTTATGTACCGCTAGCCGGATATGAACGCGTTTATAAACTACTCTTAGCTGTGTTTGTTGCTTCCGCGGTTCCCGTCAGGCATTTTGGAAACTCGCTCTAAATTACATAGAATCATAAATATATATTTTACATAGAACGGAATTAAATATTCGCGTTTCTCTACACATCTGCAATTGTAACAGTAATCAGCCCTTATATTGCCTTATACTTTGGGAGGGATGTATGCCCTTAAAACGTCTGGTCAGACGGGTTGGCGAGTCCACTCTTTTAGGTGGTGTAGTTCCGCAGGGCCTGTGGTAGCCGATTATTTATCTCTTAGTCGCCTTTTACGACACCCACGGGAGTACATGGGGTATAGTGTCATTCTAAAGCTGGTCCACACCACACGGACCAGTGCCCCACTACTCACTTCTAAGAACTCCAGCCCATGTCGAACTGTAGTCTAAAGCTGGTCCACACCACACGGACCAGTGCCCCACTACTCACTTCTAAGAACTCCAGCCCATGTCGAACTGTAGTCTAAAGCTGGTCCACACCACACGGACCAGTGCCCCACTACTCACTTCTAAGAACTCCAGCCCATGTCGAACTGTAGTCTAAAGCTGGTCCACACCACACGGACCAGTGCCCCACTACTCACTTCTAAAAACTCCAGCCCATGTCGAACTGTAGTCGATCATGTTGTGTTCCACGTTCTTACTCCCATTTCTGATATATGTAAACACACGTTTGGGAGGACTTTTTGTATAGAATTATGCATACTTTTGACAACTTTTGGGAGGCCAATCGGTGTTGGAAACATTCGTATTAACATATATTTTTATTTATTGCAAATACCTTTATGTCAGGGATGGGATATGTCAGGGAGCGATCTAAGGTCTGTTTTACACGTTTAAATAATAAGAAGAATACTCCTTAATAAGAATATTGGAAAGTAAAGCGAAGGAAAAAGTGGTAAATATTTTTAAAAAGGAAAAAAACGTTTTAGCCTTGTGTTACTTTTGTCGTCGGGCGAGAAACGCTTATATATCATGCTTCTGACATTCTTCGTTATGTAACCGTATGCCCCTTTTCCTCATTAAGCTTAAGTCCAGCCACAGGTCATGTGTCGGTCGAGGTCTGTAGTCGCGTTATTCTGCTGACCCACTGCCACAGTAAGGAATTTCTTTACATTCTTTTATCGCTGTAACCTACATATTTTAATAATAGGTATTATACATATTTACTTGCATACAAACAATGCACACTTATAATAACTTCTTATGATATAACACTTACAGTAAGCTAGGTATATAAATAACCAGTGCAACAACACGTCATCGTCAGTTGAATTGTGTCGTTATTAATTCTATCAATATTAAAATTTACGCGTACAAGTATCCTTAAAATTGGAGGAAAATATTTTTTTTTATTATAAATAAATTTCTTATATATTCAAGCGTTTGGTATCTACCTAAAGAGCAATACACACCTAAGCTCAGCTAACAAAACTGCTGCAACAATTTGATAGTTAAAGTATAATACAAATTGTAATAAAATAAAGTTTCTAAAATCAGTTAGTTTTTCCATAAAAATCAGCAATTAACTCATACGCAGTTCTTATATTACTCACGATCGGTCGTAGAAAGACCAAGTGTACCGTACCTGCGTAGACTACGATTCGTAGCCTCTAATGCACACAATAATCATATTTTAAGGAGTCTACTGAAATACCTTATATTTATATGTATTTCCACTTTTTCACTTCTTAATTATTTAGTATTTTTACTCCTTTACAAGACACTGTAAGGATTTTCTATAATTGACACGTGACAGAAATCGAGAGTAGACATTTCAATATTTCCAATATTCATTAGAGACTTTCAATTGTAGAATCTAGATACAAGGTAATAAATAATAAAGAAACTAATATAAAACGCTTAGTCAGCTTCCTGTGGCTCATAATAGGCACGTAATGTACATATTCTGTTTACAATAACGCGCTATGTCGATCTGTACGGAATACAAATGATTCACAATGTACGCGATTGAGGAAACACCGCTCGCACTTTGGTACGTAAAATAAACTATGCTAAGAACTATTGTTATGCGAAAATCGTTGCCTACGTTTATGATTCACGATTTGAATTAATACACATAGGCGTGTCAATCGCAAACAAGTGATGTTAAATAAGTTATATAATACTATGGTAATGTTATGGTAAAGAATACCAGACTGCGTAAATGATTCAGGTATTACTAATAGTGTTTAATTACTCACATAATCGCTAAGCACGGGTGGCAAAAGTCAATAAAATAGTATGGTGTATATATGTGTATATACATACACGTATACTGATACGCACACTGATTTTGTTGTATGTACTGTAATTAAAAAATTTAAAAAGTGGACGTCTATAAATCAATGCAGTTTTGTGAGAAATTGTTCTAATGATTTACAGAGCCTCTATTAATGTCGGAAATATTCACAGGCAATTTATTTAAAACCAGCTGTGCCCGGCAATTTTTTTTGCACATAATATAACTAGCACAATAATAGCCTATGTCCATCTGGAATAATGTACCTTTCAAATGGTGAAAGAATTCTTCAAATAGGTTCAGTGCTTCTGGAGAATACCCTCCACATACACGCAAACTCACAAAATTCGCACTCTCTCTTTATTATACTTTATTATATTAAATTATTATAGATTAAATTTAATACTACTTAGTTCAACGATGGTCTTTGTTACACCTGAAATTCTAAGCTCTTATTAGCGGACGCTTAAAATAGATTGAAAGCCTCAGCTACAGCGTGGGAGCACCAATTATAATGGTTATAATCGTAGCTAGCAACAATACAGTAACAGATATAAATAATACATTTTTACAACGAACAATACCCAACTGTGGAAAGGTAGCTTATTGAAACTTTAATGAAAATGTTCATAGCAGTGGGTACGCAGCTCAGCTCCCATTAAACATTGGTTTTAAAGCCTATTCATTAACTTTAACGTATAATTGGATCCAATTAGTCCGTGATTACGAGCGTTTCACGAGATTTCGCTTTTACATCTATAGCTTTATACAACCTTCTAGTTATAGACATTTGTGAAATTTATTCAAAGTCTTTTACCCTCTATTCACTTGGCAGCACAAAAGTTTTGGCTCAGTGGAAACTGGAAAGTAATAATAATGAATTTTTCTTAGTTATTTTGATCCTCTATTCCATCTCGATGGATGCCCATGGACGGCAATATCTTCTTATCACCAGGTTAATGTCAGCTCGTCTGTTACCTTCTCTCTATAAAAAATCTAAATCAAAGAGGTCAGTAGGTACTTACCTATTATCAATTACATAGTTCAACTCATATTTCCTTTGTCTTTAATTTTTGTACGATCTTCTTAGGCAAAACTTTTCATCTATTTTTCATAAATATCATATCAGTATCTTTTCATAAATTTGGACCTTATAATTAACACTATTTTCCACTGTGTATTCTCGTAGCACAGTAAACATTCATAACAAATATCGGCTTGAACAGCAACAGGGGAAGGTAAATCCGACCAGCGAACCTTCTTTTAAATACCATTATTCTTTAGACTTGGGGCACTAAAGTACTATAATTTTCACAGGTATCATGCATTACGAGCATGTCTCGGATGCGATCCCCAGAACGGAAGTCATGGAACCCCTTTTGTTGGTTATTTAGGGGGGCTTGTTGCCGTATGCTTCATTTCTATTGTTCTTGCTACTCGTAAGTTGGAAACTTCAAATGACAACGGAGTGAACACTCCGCAGTTTAGAGTTTACTATTGTAATATTTTTTTTCCTTTTCGTTTACATCGCAACTAGTTGTTTTAACACCTACATATTCCATAGTCAGAATACCGTTCTTCGAATTGGTCGCGTTACGAGGCTTGTTAATAAATAATTATTAGTATCGTACGTAGTCAGGCTCTATCTATCTATATATAAATGAATGTTTCTTTGTTTGTCCCATATGCGTTCCTATACCATTCATCCGATTGCAATGAAATTTTAGTGAGTTATTGTGCGCACGCCCGTGAAGGTTTCTGAATTAAGTACCTGAAGACCACGCGAACGAAGTCGCGGACAACAGCTAGTTAATAATAATAATTGAATATCCTGGTGCCGTTGAATACAGCGTATTTTGATTGACAACGTATGTTTCTGAAAAGTATTACTTTCATTTATATTTATTTATTTATTTCCAATTCTATATTTTCATTGAAATATAACGTATTTCCGTTAAATGTGAGTACAGTTCGTTGGCGGATAAGTTCCTATATTGATTATAGCCTCACTGCTGTCCACCTCATTAGTGATCCCAGACAGGAATTACTCCTTATTTTGGCTCTCGATTGAAATCGAAAATATGCGAAGATACCAATTTTATTGACACGGGATGGAAGAAAGTAAAAGCACTTACCTTCATCAAGTTATTACTTACAAGTTAATTGAAAACGTAAGTGCAAAGTTCAAAATTGGAATTTAGTTAGGGCGTCGTCAAGTGCGCGCGCTGTGGAAGGATTTCGCCGAAGCGCACTGGAACGTGACGCTCAACATCCGACTTGTGCAAGTTCCTTGACAGAAATGAATGCGGTGGCTACGAAATTAGCGCTCTGAAACCAAACTTACAGTTAGGTACTTTATTTTAAAAATTCATAGTGATCGATCACAAATATAACAAAACATGGTTACACAACTGGTTCCACTTTATAAGTAGTTAGAAAAAGTGTATCGTGCTCGTTATAACAGTTTTTTGAGGGTAACTCTCTAAAAGTCATTAGTATCAGTATGTGTTTAAGGAATGTATTTAGTTAATTACTGTTATTTGTGTCAAATCCATCAATTGCTATGGTTTTCAACTCTTGTGATTTTGGTTGATTTGAAGATTGTACGATGTTCGTCTTAGTCATTTTTTTATCAGTCATTATTATAATATAAAGAAACCCGGTATAGGAACTTAATTAGAGTCTAAGGTTACTTAGAATGTTTTGCGACAAAGAGTTTTTATCTATGGAACACTGGCTGGTTTTGATGTCAATAAAACTATGACTATCACTTTATAATAACATAAAAACAAAACATTCCAAATTCAAATTTCCCTCCATATTTTATACGAGCTGAATCGTGTCTCATTAAAAAATGGATATTCGACGGAAACATTTCTGCGTTTATGATTTTGTGTTATTTTAAATGTTCTTTAAAACTTGAAGATTCTTTTAATAGATTTAAAATGGCGTTTGAAGATAAGTGTCCTACTAAGGCAACCTTGTATCGTTGGTACCTACAATGAATTTAAGCGTGGTCGACTAAGTTTGGCTGACGAAGAAAGAAGGGGTTACGATAGAAAACACGATGGCAGTGAAAAATTTAGTTTGTAAAAACAGGTGAATTACATACCAAAAGATTCAGGAGAGATTGCAGATTTAATCGGGGAGTGTGTATGAAATATTACACGGACATCTACGAGTCAAGAGGATAGTATCGCCCTGGGTGCCGCACAACCTCACCGAGGCTTAAAATCAAGTTCGTATCTTAGGGTGCCGTGATATGATAACGAAATTTCTTCTTGGCGCCTTTACGGCATTGTCGCAGGTGATGAATCTTGGATTTTATTTATTTTATTTTTGCGCCAGGTACAAAACCTATATTAATATAATATAAAATTACAAAATTGAATTCATATTTAAAATTCTAGGTACGTACATACTTTAGAAAATATAATCAATATTTATATATATGAATGTTTGTAGAAACATCCTTTATCATTATCTATTAAAAATAAATATAACATCCCTTGTATATATTATCTATAATTATATTATGATATGCACTAGCTCTCCGATCGAAGGAAGCCCAATATAATCCACCAGTATGATCCAGAAACTAAACGTCAATATACTGTTTGGCTGTTTCAAAGTGAGCCATTGCCGCAACTTTAACTGGCTACCCGATATCTGTACATTTATAAAACCAAAGCAGCATTCACGCAAAACTGTACGCAGCCACGTGCTTGTCAAACGATTTTACTGCAGTGAGTAACAACAACCGTCCAAACGCAGATCTCCTCCGCGCACTGCTGCTGCACCACGACAACGCGCCGGCTCACTCAGTGCTTAAAACAAGGGACTTTTTGGACAGTACCCCAGTTACAGTTTTAGGCCTTCCTCCTTATAGGGCCGACGTGGCACCTTGTGACTTCTTTTGTTTCGCAAAAGTAAATTCCAACTAAAACGGAAGCAGTTTTCGTCGCCGATAGACGCGCTGACTACGTTCGAAGTGGCTGTGAAAAAGCTACCTGAGGAAGAGTGGAATAAATGTTTTCAAAATTGTTTCAGACGTATGAAACTTTGTAGATATAGATGCAAGTTTAGAGTACTTTGAAAAGATATAATAAAAAACTTGGAACTCAAAGAACATATTTTTTCTTTTTTTGTAAAATTTTCTGGTTCCTCACGGACATCATAAGTCAGTTGATATACAATGAAGTGTAGATTTGCCAGTTAATAACAGTGCTATCTATCTAAGTGTGTACCTCGTATTGTTCAGGTGTATTTTCCGCTTAATATGTAAACTTTACGGTAGGCTAGCTTAGTTAGGTACATATAGCGCGTTCATTGATCGGTCTACCATCGCAATGAGTCGTCGGCGACGCGACGCCAGGCGCGACTGTTGACGCCATCGCGTCGCGACGGTTTCTACCCCGATGCAATTTTAAAATTACCCCGTAGTCGGGGTGTTCATTCATTTATTCCTTCACATCAAGCGTGAGGCATGTCGCAGATCGCATTGCGAATATTTTATTCAAATCATTTTAAGCGTGTCATTTCAACTAGTTATTTTAAATTGTTAATAGCGCGAATAAAGTTTACACTGTATAAATAAATTAAATACATTAATATTTCCATTGGGGTTCTAATCCGTAAAGCTTGATAATAACCCCCTTTGTGTCCCAAGACTTCGCATTTATACAGGTTTAACACGTTTTCCAAGAAGGGTAAATCACCCCTGCCCTTAATTTGCGTAAGAAATGGTCTATTAGACTCATTAACATGTGGTAGACTTTGCGTGACCTTTCAATACTAAACTGAATATAAGGAACGTTTAATTCTTTATCTTTACCTTTGTGGAAATATGTGTATAATTAAGATAATACAATGAGGGCAGGGTTGTTGACTTTTCAGTTTGGCGGGTCGGTTTTATCGACCTCGAGGGTTGACGCAAGACTCTGAGGGTTTAAAGACACGCGATTGAGAACTGCGCCCAATGACAGATATTTTGAGCACACTATGTAATATTTAATACACATGAACTGCTATTGAAGGTTAGCGATATGAGTATTAAAACACTCGGCAGCTGCGTCACCAGTGCGTCGTCGTAAAATCGTAACAGCTTACAGTATTCATGATTTTATGGATTAACAAAAAACTAGTCCTCTACCTGCGTAAGGCGTGCGTTACGAACCATTGTTGTTAAAGGAAGCCATTCAAGTCTGTCGAATGCGTCAGGTAGCGTGTGTAGAATTCGATACGAGAGTCCCAGCTAGAGATTATCTCAGCTTAACATTCCGTTGCCACTGTGGGTCCCAGGAGGACTCAATGTAGGACAAAGGTTTTTTTCATAATAAAATGATAGTGCCCGCGTCCAATTTATCCAATAAAATGTATGCGGGCGGCGTACATGGGAGACGCCATCGCTACTATTGAATCATTTGACTCCCATGCTGTAATAATTATTCAGAATTACAAGGCTTTAAGTGCATTAATATCGTTGTTGAAGCAGGGTTGCGTTAGCGCAGGGGTTAACGTGAGGGGACACGAGGCCGGCGTGTCACATGCGTGCATCATTTCCCCTTCCTTGATGCAATAAGCAAATAATATTACAAAACTGAAATACAATATTATGATGTAAACAACGGCGTCACTAAGTTATGATTCAGTGATATAAAAAAATATATTTATAGCAATTTAATAATTCACTTTAAATTCCTACATAGGGTTATAATTATGAACAATCACGAAATTGAAACGTTGATCACATATCAACATCATAAGTTTATGCCGTTATAAAATGATAGGTGTGCTTTTCCTTGCCACAGTAGTAATTAATTAGTTACCTATTTATTGACATATTTGCATCTATCAGAATCATTCAAAATCGATAAGCAATTTTATTTTATTGAAAAGTTTACTCCATTTGAAAGTCAGTCAAGTGTCAGTTTTTCTTTTAATTTAACTTACGTTACATTTATCTATTGTATAAGCTACGTAATTATGTAGTGTACATAATGCATCGGTGCAGCCTATAAACAATTTAATTCGAAGTTTCCAGATTGGTATGAGACCGTGATTGGATTGTAAACACGCAGTTTGGTTTGGAAAAACCCGGGAACTGTACCGTGTACCTAATGCATCGCGCTATGTTTATGTTTGTTGTGTTTACAGCGTATATTTTTGGCGTTGTTTTAACTAGACTCAATAGTATTTCCTTGTTGGGTAATTACAATAGACTGTGGAAACGTTGGTTCGGTTGTTGACTTTGGGTTGACTGCATTCGCAATTTACAGTTTCGACAGTAAAACGTAACTGAGCGCAATTTGTAGGTGGTGCTTGCGGTTGGTTACTGCTAATAAAAATTAAAATTATGTAGGTATGCTTCATTATATTAATAGTCTTAGTAAAATTTCCTCATATTAAATGATGATCTACGAAGAGCATAATATGTACCTACTTGGCGTAGACCTCAGACTGCTACACAAATTTGATTTGAAAAATGAATTCGGTAGTCTGAAGTCTGGTAGTCGGTAGTACGTGACGTAAGCTGTCTGAATTCCTCAGCGATTTATTCAAGTTTTAATAGATCTAATGAAAGCTACCTTAATTCTTCAAAATTAGTAAATTTTCTAGGCATGATAAAACATACCTAATTTCGCATGACAAACCTAAAAAATTAACGTGAGCTAAACTCTTTTATCCATCACGTTAATTTTACGTATGACAAACGGCATATCACTGCTTGTCCAAAAAAGTATGATGTGGCTATTGTGTTGTACATGTACAAATAAGTCTACATTATGCAGAAACGTCGATGATGTTTCACAAGGGGAGACAATCGCAAACTATCGATTACACGGCGACCGGTAACCGCGCAATTTTGTAACACGGCGCACGTAGCAAACCAAACAATCTACAATAAGTGTTAGACATTGTTTGTATACTATACATATTATTATACGTATTTACAGCTTTAAACGCTTTTAGTGATGTGATGAATTAAGTACATAGTATGACCCTACCTACATATAATTTCATTACACAACACAACGTTTTTTATGGCTATGAGCTCGTTTTCCGACTTCCCAGCCCCGGTATATATGGCTCATTCGTTCGCATACAAGTATACAACATTAGAGGAAACTTTGATGGGTGGGAATGGTAACTCATATCATAAAACAGAGCTACTTGTGTCAAACAAAAAATGAATCGAATATTGGAGCTGATTTAAATTAACCTAGATATTTTCGTGTGCATTATGCAGCTATGTACTTATAATGTAACAATGGTCAGCGTGCTTGTAAGGGCATCATATTGCTGTTGATTGATATGTCAACATGTTTCAATATTCAAATTATGTATATCTTTATGCGGAGCGTGGCGTCCCGAGCAGTGGCGCATAATAACAAATGGCTGCCGCATTCCTTCGCCACTCTGTTAATTACTAGTTTTATTAAATGGGTCCAGCGTTCTCCACGAATGATAAACTAAAGACTACGCGCTATTAAAATCGTATCGATGACCGCGCATATTAAATAAACAACCGTGGAGATTGTTATTTAACCAAATAAGATATTTGGTCGGTATATATCCTTATTTTTAAGTTGTTTGCATTTAGAATTAAGTGGGTACTCATGTAGGTTTTCGTACACCAACTGGTGCGCGAGAACTTTTTTGGTTTCATACTTCCAATGTCTTGGTTAAACAGACACGTAAAAAATGTGAAATTGATTTGCGATTTTTAAGTTGAACACTTTATTGTTAACACCCCAAAGTCTTGGCAGTCTGTTAGAGACAGCAAATAGCCAGTTGTTCGCCTTAGTAGAGATGTATTGCGCACAGGCTGCTACTAAATTAATATTGACGAAAACGAAAACTGAGGAAATCATTTTTAATTCTATTCAGTGTTGGATATTCCGTGTGTTGGCCGGCGCGGCGTTAAGACTAGAACCACCTCATCTCTTCCCATCGGTGTCGGAAAAGGCAACTACATAAGGAATAACAAAGTCGCTACCATAAACCATAAGGAACTAAATACACCGCCTCTAAAAAAGTGGCCTCGCAAACCCACTTGGCCAGTGTAGCATTTTAAAGCAATACATTCCTCATGCACAAAACAATGTCCACTAGGAGGTCAATGTTCAGAAGTGGACGAAAAAAAGAGCTGGTTACGGATGGACGATAGACACAAGCAACAAAAAAAAATGAACCTTGTATTGTTGCAGCGGTCTCAACTTTCAAGACCTGATCGTGCGGCAGGGTGCCATCGACTCCCCGCCCAAGACGCCATTCATTCTTGGCTTCGAATGCGCAGGAGAGATTGAGCAGGTCGGCGAGGGCGTCACCAATTTCAAGGTATTCAAATACTTCAATTTCAATCTAAACTTCTGTTGTTATAACTAAAGTTTGTAGTCTTATTATACGACTTTCTAATTGATGTCTTATTGTTTGTGACAACCATCGCCTTTGAATATTTGAGTCACTATTATAGTATGATGTTAACAAAGATTGGTAAATGCTTTACAGCCACACTCGTGGCTTCTCAAAGTGCGAATACTAGGATCTATGTCTAAAGAAACGTAGATTCAAAACTAACGTCTTATTTCTAAACGATTTTTCTACTGAATCTTGACTTTGTTTTAAGAACTTCAAGTTATCTTTTAACTTTCCTTGTGTCTTACCTTTAGACATGGCTGCATGAGTTTTGTTGAATGGTATGCTAATGGTTATTATCCGTTGTTAGTGTATTAATTTTGACAAGTTTTTTATTACATACCTACCCTTCGCACACCCAATAATTGATAAAACCTTTTCTAGGAGCATTCGGGCCTTACAGTGTGACACAAACAGATGATCTATGCGGACGTCTGCTGCGGTGGATGAAACGATAATAATTGCTGTTATTGAATTTCCCAAATATGTTACAAATAATCGGTGCACCGATTTATCTGTAATATATTCTGGATCCATTACGGACGTCCTTACAGACCATCTATATCACACTGTAAAGGCCTTTTATGTAATTTTAAGTGGTAATCTAGAATGTCCATACCAAATTCATGGCGTCCCGTTTAATTACATATGGAAAATCGCCTAAAATCATCTACTGCTGGGTCGGGTCCCCTACGGTACCGACGGCATACTGAATACGCTTGCAGAAAAGATGGACAGTTCTGTGCTTAAACATTGGGTGGCTGTCCAATCTACACAAATAAAATTTATAGATATAATTATTTACTTTTATTACTAACATGATATAAGTAATCTTACTACATTTTTATGGATTAATTTTATGGTTTGAAATAAAGGAAATTATTTTTATATTATTATTATTAACTTGTTCCCCAGGTCGGCGACCAAGTAGTCGCTCTGCCGGAATACAAAGCCTGGGCTGAGCTCGTCTCAGTTCCAGCCCAGTATGTGTACGCACTACCTTCTGGCATGAGCCCTCTGGACGCAGTGGCAGTGACCACGAACTACGTCGTCGCGTACCTTCTGCTATTCGAGATGGCCAATCTGACGCCCGGCAAGAGCCTTCTGCTGCACTCCGCTGGTGGTGGCGTGGTGAGTACCTTTCCATACATGAAGTTGTTGATGTTTTGTTTTATTTAACCTTTGATTACTCTGCGAATACAAATTCTTAGCTCTTGTTTCACAACGATGGAGGAAGATTGCTCTTTCGTTTTCTTGTTGTTTCGTTTTTTATTGCGATTAGTCCATCAGAATGACCGTTCTGTGTGAGAAACTTGGAAGTAATTTCCAACTGAGTCACTCCTAGTCATTCAAAAAGTCTAATTGACTTCTAACTTACTCCGTGCTCCTGATGTGACTTCGGGCTTCTGAGGATCTTTAAACCTATGGATATATATTGATTAGTAACGTACTATCATACTTTAACCACCCCCGTTAGAAACCGCTAAAGAAATTCTCTAATATAATTAGAATTCGATGTAGAAGCAATATTTGATAGTGATACAAAGTGTGCAATAGGTATCTATTGCACACTTTATTAAAATTCTAGCCAACATACCAACAGTAGCATTGGACCCCCTAAAACGAGCAAGCTTGTAAGACTTGTAATTACGCTGCAAACAATGTAACGTTCTTTCTAATCAATCCTCTAAATTAGGCGGGAACGAATCCTTGTTTGCTTTATATGTTAACGACGCTTTCGACTGTGACGTCATCAGGCGCCCAGTCGATGACCTGTAACTTGAGAATCGCATCGAAAATGGGGAATTAACGACCAATTAGGTTTGTAGATAGGCACTGAGAAGAGTAAACATTACATTCGCCTTGTATATTAAGGGGACTGAAAGAGGATCATAAGAATTGTATTACCCCATTTCTCCCTCTCTTCAGTCTATGTTTAATTTTAAATAACTTTAAACATGTAGATTCTAGGTTTTTGAAACTGGTGCAAGCATGATAAATCCAATTACAAAAGACATTACAGGTCGTCAACTCGTCACTTATCTAAAAGTAGTTTTCCACATAATAAGGTTAAAGTTAGAAACTCTCCCCTCAATATACTTAGCTATAGTTTAACTATAATAAACCGTTACATTATCAAAGTGCCCGAGCACTTTTCCTCGGGTATGATTGCGTACATGAGAAATCGATTACGGAGGATATAAAACGCTGACGCATTTTATTATAACTAAATAACTTTGACTATTCATGTAGCTCTTATAGAGTTCCAGTAAATTAAAAACAAGCTAAATCCATCAGCTGAAACTTGAAATTTTAAACATATATTGATACTATCGATCGCCTGCCAGCAATATACTCTGCTCACTTAAACTCTAACTGATATTTATACTAAACGTAACTCTAGTATCGTCGGTCTAAATACATAGTTCCAACTATGTATTTGCTTAATTATTTTCAAATAATTATGGCTCTTTTAGATAAGACATGTTATCAAAATAAAAATTGATATTTTGCGAAACAGCTGTTTAACAATCAAATCTTTACTGTTTTATTATTATTTGGAATATATTTAAAAAAATTACACCACTCGCTGCAAATGTCTATATACGGATAAGTGAAGCTAGTAATTTTTGAGATATAAAAAATAACGTCATTCATAAGGCCAACACTATTCTATTATTCTTTATTATTCCCCATGTCGTGAAGTCACAACACGCAAATACCAACGAAAATTACCCGATACCAAATCATCCAATCCAAATGATTATTATTTGTCTATAAACAAATGTTTATCCCGTCGAGAATCAGTATTTTGCACAACAGACAAAAGCACGCTATGGGGCTTCCAAAAGTGTGTACTATAAGTTGTTAATTCGTCCTTACAGCTTCAATGCTGTTGGAATTAAATTATTACGTCAGACATAACATTTTGAATATGATTTTATATTTACCCTTTTCGGTGACGCATAAGCAAATAAACTGATTATGACCCACATATTAGAAATTCTTAAACCATAAAATTGCTATGAAAAAAAATCTAAATCTATTTAACAGTGAATTTTGTTTTTTTACTTTAATTGAGTGTTACTTTATTACAAACTAGCTGTGCCCGGCCACGCTTTGCTGTGGCTGCCCAACAGATGGCGCTTACCCAGTTTTTACCTATTTTTGGGTAAACAGCATTTTTGTTTAAAATTTCAATATATTTCTAGTTTAATTTTCTTTTTTTTTTTCGTGAATTTTTCAGATATTTTAATAGTTATTTTGCTATTCGTGGCGGAGACGAATCCAACAAATCAGAGATCATTAAAATCGGTCCAGCCGTTCTTGAGTTATAAATGGTGTAACTAATTTTTTGTTTTATTTTATAAAATAAAACTTTGTTTTATATATATATATAGATAATCAGTGAGTAAAGTTGCTGTGACAGCATTGCTTGTAAAATATGCAATACTGTCCTTGAACCCTACGAATGATAAGCAATTTATATACATACTGCACGATTAAATGCAATCCTATTTATAACGCAAACGCCGAAATTCGACGTCTAACTTTATAGGTATTTCCTTCTCAGTCTGTAAAAAGTCCACAGTTGTATGCAATAGATTCTGTTTCGTTATACTGTAAATTACTACTTAACTTAAGTTTTATAATAATCATTTTAAATTTTCATCTATAAACGTTTTCACATCCTACAAACATTTGTAGATGTTTAGACCCTTGTTGCATTTAGTTAGTCATCCTTGTATCTTAAATCTCAATTTATGTACAATTGGGACAACGCAAAATATACCCATAATAATTTGATTATTTCCTCGTATTTGTAGTACATTAACCTTCAAATTGTGTACATATTTTGGAATAGTTTTGAAAAGTAGAGGATTAAATTCTTCAGGGTGATAGGTTTAACTTATTTTAGACTACAGATTTCATTGCACGAACAAGTCCATTTAACATTTGTACACATTTGGGTATAATGAAACACCCGAGAGGTTCATTCATGAATAAACGGATTCATTCATTCAGAATTTACTGATGAGAATAAGGTTTTTAAACATTTCACGATATTTATGGCTTGTGGCTTGAAAAGGAGCAACAAAAAACATGATCAACAAACAACCCCTTTTAGAATAACTGACGTGAATAATTTCAAATTACTATGAATGTGTTCACTAAGTCGACGGAGACTTATTTCTTTATTGTCATCAGATAATCTGAACCTAATCGAAATTTGTTATCATCGTTTCCTGTTCTTACGGTTTTTTATATTTCATTTCTGGTTTTTTAATTTTTAATTTCATTTCCTTATAGTCGCAAAGCATTTATGCTTTGCGAAGACTATAAGGATGTTCGAAGGTAACAAACTGTTTTATTGCGTACAGGGTCAAGCGGTAGCCCAGTTGGCAAAGACAGTGGACGATGTGACTATATTCGGCGTGTGCTCCAAGAACAAGCACGAAGCTCTCAAGGCGAACAACAACAACATCGATCACCTGCTCGAGCGGGGTAGCGACTACCCTAGCGATGTTAGGAAGTGAGTATACTTTATTCAAATATTTTGGATGTACAATATAATTCGGTTGTGAATTATAGGTACATAATAGAGATAAATTACAATAAATGTTTAATGTCTGCTCTCATGGACATATAAATTGCATAATAAATAATTGACAAACTGCATTTTTCTTACTTATATGTAGGTATTTTAAGTTAGCAGAACATCAGTAACATTTTTGGTGGCCTTGGCCTATGTGTGTCTTGTAGTATGTCTATGAGTAAAGAAATCTGACCTATACAAAGTAAATTATAACGTAACTAGTTTTTGCCCGCGCCTTCGTTTGCGTGGTCTACGAGAATAGTATGTATTAATCCAGATTATAATCCACCTATTTGTCAAGTTTCAATGAAATCTGTTCAGCCGTTTCAACGTGATTGAAAAAAACATCTAAACATTCCCATTTAGTGGGATACTGACCATACTGACATATTAACTTCGGTCAGCATTAATCAATAATCATAGATAAAGATTTACCTAGACAAGCTATTTCAGCCCAAAAGTTTGGCCGCTAATTGAAACACAATCAGTTTCCGTAATTTATAAAGGTAGAAATTGTATCATATCTATCTTCATGTTTATTTGAGTTAATGTTATCATTAATTTTCGGTAAAAATTCTTTTCATCAAGCATAATTTATGCTGAAAGCACCAAAAAATGATGTTATTTATTTTATCACGCGCTACATTTTTACATTCAAAGATGTTATAAAATATTCAAAGTATTTTAATGCAAATGACCACAATGAATCACTAGGAGTAGGTATTTGGCTCTTAATCGTGTAGAATTCTAAAAATGTAGGGATGAAATCACTGAAAGTGTTAAATATAACCCAGCGGCTCGGCCCTTCATCTCGTTAATGCCTTGTTTATATCATTTGTATTTACGGATTACCACTTGTGAGAATGCGAGACCTACCCACATATCTTAATAATAATAATGTTATTATTTTGCGACTAACAACGCTTATTATTTTGCGTCGCAGTCGCTGTATGATATTGACTAAGTACTTGTATACTTCAGAGGTTCTAGATTATTTTTTTCTGGTATCGTATTCACCAATAACGTTATCTTGTTATTTATTGAAGATAAATATTAATGTTATTGAGGCGTCACCTACAATATTATATTGAAGCTGTATTATCAAGCAAATTAAGTTATTAAAACGAAGCGGTTCTGTAATAACATAACTCCTTAATGCTCACCGATGTCGTTACAAAGCAAATAAGCAATGTTCCAGATCTCAAGCTTTGTTAATTAGTAGTTATTGCAGTTACATATTTCTGTCTCAAGTAGACTCTTTTGATATAAACACCGCCAGTTTAAAGAGGTCCTTCTCTCCCCTCGCGTTGTTAATCATTTTGTGGGTTGGGCGGTAAAGCCGAGGTCCGATAGCGTTGGTCGCGTTGTGCGTTAATTGTTCCGTTTATAACCCGCTCCTTAGGGCAGCTGCTTCGTAACAGACGCGGCATTTAATTCTCGTAAATAGACAAAGATATTTTTATATCTGGTGCGCTCTTCATAGCGTAAACAAGCCGAGCCACACAAGTTCAGTGTAAATAAACAGTGGCGCAGATATCTACTGCCTGTAGTACGGGAAAGCTATTTGCTGTTAGGAATGTTACTTTGCATTCTAATCTATCATGTTCTAGAAACTTTATGGAAGATTAAAGCGAACTCGATTTACAGACACTTTCGTTTTATATTTTATATCAAGTAAGTACTAGATAGTAAAGATGGATCGATATAACATTACGCAACTTGGAGAAATGAGGGAGACGTTCCTTTAGGAGCCAAAGTTCTACGCAATTGCGTCATACAAATATGAGTATTGCGTTTCACAACACGCACATGTTTATACTCGTAAGTTGATGGAACCGGAGTATAATCCAGTATAAACGTGCTAAACTGTTTCTAAGTCTTACTTCTGAGTACGCACTTAGATTAAAGAAACAAACAATACGAAATATTACAATTTACGATCAAACTTAAAAATCTCATTATTTTAATTTATAGAAATATATTTTACGTCAACTTTATAGTTATTTGTAATTTAAAATCGTACTTGGTAAGATATTTCCATTACTGTTATTCCAAATTTTGGTTTATTCCCAATATTAATTACTGGAACTATAGTTTTTTTAAATATCAAAATCCCCGAGAGTAAATAAATTGGATTGTTTCGAGAAATTATCCAGAACGGATTTTTTTTTTAATAGAAAGAAGGTGGCAAACGAACACAGTCCACCCGGTGGTAAGTGGACACTGTCGTCCATAGACATTCGCGGCATATGCCAACTTCAGTCCAAAATGACAAACGTTGGCACGCCCCCGGATGCACTGCCTTCCTTTAGAGATTTAGGAATGGACAAAGGGTTGGGAAAATTGGGAAAGATAAGATAGGATGAGATGGGAATGTGCTCTGGTATATCTCACTCACTACCGAAACAAGTACGACAGTTGGGGATTGCATTCGCGGCGGGCGCAAGGAATGCGGCTAGTGCGGAACGCTCGTTCAGGTTAACTTATCGATAATCGATAGTAAATCAAAACAATGTAAATTAAAAACTGTTTCTGTTTTTATTAATATTTAAAGTTACATAACAATATAATATTATTAATCGGAGTCTGAATCAGAACTGGAGCTAACATAATATTCACTACTTCCCAATTGCATGATAAATTCGTCTATTGTGTTTTCCATTAACCCGTCATTCTTCCAATATTGCTCTTCAACAGATATAACGTGTCTCAAATAAATAATTTTTCCAGTCATTTGTATTACTTGAATACTTGAAATTGCATCTAAAGTCAAATCTAGTAATTTTTTTAACGATATATCTGCATGCACGTTATGTTCTTGGACAATCCTCTTGATTTTATTCTATGCTAGTTCAATGTATCGACATGAACAATAGTGGGAGACCTGCGCGGGCTGCGGCCGGTACTAGCGCGCGGGCGCCACAAGTGGAGAAGCGAGGAACTGCGGAGGTGCCCGCCTCGCGCGTACTTCATTCCCCGACCGCTACGAACGTAGTCCCCATCTGTATGTACATTGGGAAATAGGTTAAAGAGGGAAATGCAATACATTTCAAGGTCTTCCTCTCTTCTGTGAGAGGGGGGTAACGAGGCCAATCGAGTGTGCCCAACGGCTGTTGGATTAAAGCATGCACCCTCACCCTTATGAATGTCGTTATACTTTTGTCGTTCGACACATTTCAAAAGGCAAACTTTAATGAATAATTTGCTTGTATTGTGCCAGGGTGTCCCCGGATGGTGTTGATATCGTTCTCGACTGCCTTTGCGGTGAAGAATGCAACCGCGGCTACTCGCTTCTGAAGCCCATGGGACGGTACATCCTATACGGTACGTTAGTTATATGTAATTAATTAATTATTATTGATAATTGCGATAATTAAAATGTTCAAATCTAACATTTTCGTTATTGACTACCCACATTCTTTTATAAGATGTATTTCTCAAACACGTTTTTGTTACAATAGTTTTCTCTTTTTGATCTTAAATGAAGTTGAATGTACTAGGTGCTTCATTATCATTATGTGGCTGCTTATGTATAAATAATAAAATGTGAATACGAATACTTCTCTAGGTACAATATCCCTCAGATTAGTTAAAATGCTAACTGTTGGTGTCCACTGATGGAATGGAAATATACATACATTTTAATGAAAACTACAATAAAAAAATATTAATATCCATTGGGGTAACTAAGTCATCAAAATCCACCTCAAGTTATAAGCACAAAACAGCCAAAAAGAAAGATGATGGATTTTGTATAAATATTATCTAAAGTCGGACTTTTTATTTGAGTCATCTCCGTACAAATTTCACTCTGTTTGACAGTTCTATATGTCATATCCTTGACTCGAATAAAAAGTCCGACTATACGTCATGCTATTATCCCAAAGTAATTCGCCTTAAAATCAGATAAAACTAGAAGTTTTTTTTATAAAAAACATTTGTATTTATCGATAGTTAACAAATAACAATGATGTAGCTACTCGTATACGCGTAGTTTAATATTTATTCAATAACGATTAGAGTTGTAAAGTGTCGGTCACTTTCAAAGTGTCCGTCCAAAATGTCCGAGCATTTTTGACATTTTCGATAAATGTCCAGACATAAAAGACATAAATGGACAAAAACGACATAAACGTGTTTATGAAGTGTGAAATTAATATTTGTTTTACTTATTATTATAATCTGTTTTCGCATCGAGATTTCTTTATTAATAAATTATATTTGTTTACATTTACTTAACACATTAAATATTCTCGATTCTTTTTCATGTATTGTATTGAACAAATTGATGAAACACAGAGTAGGTAATAAAAAATATTGTAAATAAAGTAAGTACCGAATGTTTAATAAAATAAAGTAGAAAATGAGAGAAAAAGTAGAAACAAAACAGAATAAGTAATAGTAGAAGAGTGTATCGTATTAATTATAATCACCTTCACAATTTCCTTCATTTGAATCGCTTTACTGCGAAGCGTCAGCGAACTCAAATGAAATTGAATCAGCATCATTTTCATTATCTGATGAGTCTGTATCGTTGTCATCAATATAACGTAAATTTTGCCACACAGTAATTAATTTGTTATGACGGTCTTTTTTTAATCTATTGCGCAATTTAGTGTGCGTATGTGAAAACAAACTCCAATTTCTTTCGGCAGCAGCAGAGTTTGGCGGAATACTCAGCAGCGAACGAAAACAATGTTATCGAAAACAATATTTCTTTGGAAGCAAAACTCTGCCACCATAGCTGAGGTGTTATCGCTTTCATAGTAATCCATGCCGAATGGTATTTGCCGAAAAACCCCGATTTTGTGCGAAACTCGACAACATTAAACATTGTCTTAGTGGGGTCTTTAGAAAGAAAAGTTGCTTGGCCATGTACATAATTAGTAGCATCAGCCATTTCGTCACTTGATAGACCCGAACCCATATATCTCGGATCCAATAAATTTGCTGCTAAATGTATGTCGTGGATACAAAAGCTGCGGCGCTTTATAACAGCGCTCCGGATTATATTTTTTCTTCTTCTGAAAAAATATTATTCATGCATATGTTGTCCTCTAAAGAAGCTGAAAGTTTCATGAATATATTGGGTACGTACGAAGCTTTTGCCTTGTCAGATTCAGATTGTGTAATAGCTGTTACGATTGGTATCAAAACTTTAAGAATTTCTTTTATTTTAAACCATATATCGTCATCAGGTAAAATATTGATAACATCCCTCCCCATTCCTATGTCCTCAGCAATAGCCAAAGCTTTTAAAGCATCTTTATTTTTTTCGTATGAGTCCAACGTTGTGACTACAGAATTCCGTCTCGTTTTACAAGGCAGTTTCAGTGTTTGTTTTAGTTGACCGTAAAGATTACTTTGTAGTTTTTCAAAAACTGCTAGTCCTGTTTGCCTTTTATTGACTTAATAACAGCAGTTACTGTGTCTAGGACATTTTTTAACGGAGGAATTTTGCAGATGTCGTTATATATTAGATTCAATGCATGAGCTACACACCCAATGCAAGCAATATTCGGGTAAACATTTCGGACTAATCTTCAGGCAGCTTTCATATTTTTGGCATTATCGATTATTAATGCAACAACCTTTAAAGGGCCAATTTCATCCAAAACCTTCAGGATCTCTGAACTCAAATATTCTGCCGTCTCTCGTTCGCAGTCAGGATAAACATATTTAAGGAAAATCGGTTCCAGTGTCGTAACAATGAAAGTTAATACACCTTTTCCATTTATATTGGCCCATCCATCTGTAATAACAGCAAGAGCAACTGAATGTTGTATTTTTTTTTATCTATTTCTGTCTTTGTCCGAGAGTACTAAGCGTCCAATAAATTATTATTTATGGCGTGTCTTGAAGGGGGGTCTTAATTTGGATCTAGTGAATGCAAAGCTGTTTTCCAGTGTTTTGGTTCCAGAAGTGATAAAGGTGCTCCTGAAGTATAAATAGCTCTTGCGAAACTAGCATCATTTGATTCTTTCTTTTTACAGTTATTATCCATCGATACATGTGAAGATTGTTCTTCCAACATGAATGTGGTCTGAGGCTGGTGCTTTTCATTGCAGGAATATAAAGTTATATTATCGGAGGTCTCACTTTCACGTGAATAAGAATTACTGGTAGATGTTGGTCTGAAGGTGTTGCTGGAACTTGGTCGGGTAGTGCTGCTACCATCTGCGGCTTCATGTAGTGATGACGCTTTTTTGATGTTAGACTTATTTTTTCTTTTAAAAAAGATTTTAATAAGAAAAAAGATTCTTTTTTCTTATTAAATCTCATTTTGATGTCAGTCGGGCATTTTTGGCACTTTGCTAAATGTAACATCATACGAGTGGCATGCAATTGTCTATATTCTTTATTACAATATATACAAACGACATGTTTTTTCATTCCGGAACTGCCAATAACTTGATAATGATTCCAGATATCACTCGAACGTCGTGGAATTTCTTAATAATATAGTAATAAACTTTTACGATTCACGCAGCAAAATAACAAAATTGACGGGTACGTCTGTTTCCGAAAGCGTTTGAAGGCTAACTACAACTAATCCGAATAAACCGCGCGACGGGTGGAACACAAATGCGAAATGCGCGTGGCGTGAGCATGAGCGAGAGGTTAGGTACTTACATCAAAAGAAGCCGCCTACAGGCTTATCTCTCTGTTGCGACAAGCGTGGCTCGCTTTTAATAAAATAGGAATATCCCAGTTTGGTCAAAAATAACTTTTATAACTTTTATAGTCCTATTTTTGTCATATAATTTACTTTCAAGTATTGCTAACATTAAAGTTAAATATACTAGTGGTATACATCTCATAAAGCAAACTGAAAAATAAATGTCCAATTTGTCCATAAATGTCGAAAGTGTCCGGGCATTTATAGAAAATGACCGTGACATATTAAATGTGTCCGACATTTTACAACTCTAATAACGATATATGACGCAGGATCATCCAACATCGTGACTGGCGAGACAAAGAGCTTCTTCAGCGCTGCCCGTGCCGTGAGTACAACAATTATTTATTTGTTTTACTAATTTCTTTATTAATGTATACACGAAATACTTATATTTATAAGCAATAATTTATAATGTAAATTTTATTTTGTGATTGTGTTATGATGAGGGAAAAGTGATTAATCGTTTCGTTTTTCGTTATGCCCCCTAATTGTGAAAAATGTCAAAAATGACTGGATAAAATAATGAATATTCTTCGCAGTGTTCATTTGACAGTGACTTGATTCCTAAAGTCCCGTTCCTGTTAGATAATGTGATAATCTTATTAGAAAACGCAATTATGAGACGTGTCTTCGGTATTCCGAGCGAAATTCTATTAAATTTTTGCGTTTTACACTCATCTGTTTGTCTGTTTTTTCGTTGTATCTTCACTACTAAATTCCTGAACCGATTTCGATGGAATTTGGCGGAGAGGTAGAGGTACGGAGAAAGGCATAGAATACTGATACTTTTTATCCCGGAGAATTGGTACACACGGGCGAAGTCGCTAAGGCCAATATTACCATAAATGAAAGTATATTTTCAGTTACACCTGTTCCTTATTACTCCGATTAATTCTATTAGTAGTATTCTCTTGTCTTTGGTGCTGAGAGCATACCTTGCCATGGTCCTACTAATTTCGACCGAATCGTTATTTGGACCGAATCGCGGGAGGAACGCGCTATGCTTGCATAGGCTCTTTTCCGAAGCACTTTTTCTTGACCCCCTACAAATTCTTATATTCTACTTTTCTTTTATTCCACCCCTTCCTTCATTTGTCTTTTATTCTCCAATAACGACAGACGCATGAATTTGGTGCTATTTAATAGTCTAGTCTTAAACTTCTAGTGTTTCGTCTTTAATGCCAAACATAGCTGGATTACAAACATTTTGCAATATCAGCTTTTAAAGGTGCAGCTCAAAATAATTTTAGTGCGTTTGTTGTACCATTAATATTTTAATTGAGATTTTTTCTATCTTCCTGAGCTTCTGCCTTGAACCAATATGATAAATGTGGATAACGAAAAGTCACTACAAACAACTTTGAACGGTTTAAATCGCGTATATTTGACATTATTTATATCCCGGCGTTTCGAACACTTTGCAGTGGCACGTTTGGACTACCGTCTGAAATTTCTTTCAATTAATTTCTTAATAACTCAAGTGACAAATAAAATCAATTAGTCACCCCGTGACCACGTCCACTGCAAAGTGTTCGAAACGTCGGGATATAAATAATGTCAAATATACGCGATTTAAACCGTTCAAAGTTGTTTAATTGCTATGTATAGTAATCGCGAAAACCTAAGAAAATATTAAGTCACTACAAGTTGACTGCACAAGCAGGTGGACTCTGGCGGGTTCTATAGTATATTATTATAGTATTTGAGCAGTCAAGTGCGACTTGTCCTAACAGGGCCATTAATATAAAACAGAACACATCACCTATGGCTCTGCCAACCTTTATTTATAAACACTGAATCGTTTAGGTCCACGATATATTATTCGTGTGGGCCCTTACCGGCGTGCACTATCTAGATAAATTCTTTCGTCTCTGTCTATTTCACATTTCTTCCCTTTCTGGAATGTGTCTTGTACAATAAAGGTTACGTTAAATTTCATGTTCGTTCCAGTGGTGGCAAGTGGACAAAGTGTCCCCGATCAAGCTGTTCGACGAGAACAAGTCGCTGTCGGGGTTGAATCTTCGCCACCTGCTATTCCAGCACGGACGCGCTGAGTATGTGCGCCGTGCGGTTGAACGTGTGTTCGCGTTGTGGGCCCAGGGCAAGGTCAAGCCGCTCGTAGACTCCACGTGGGCACTTGAGGACGTGAGTAACCACCGTAACCAGCCCTTTTATTGTCCACTCCTGGATATGGGCCTCCTCATGCGTTAGTAGTGTTGTTAAAACTAGCGCTGAATGTTTTAGCGCTCGAGCGCTGGCGTACTATGTTAGTTCTAACCGTTCTACCTTAACCGTTTTAAACAAGAGCTTTTAACTATTTATTATAAGGGTTTAATATCATTAAACATTAAAAATTTGGTCTATAACGCTCTCTAGCCCCTAATGCTGGAATCTTAAAAGTTCATTAGCGCTCACTCAGCGTTCGAACACCGAGCGCTCAATTCTCGTTTTTACAACTCTATGCACTAGTCTTGCGCGTGAGTGCGTGCGCCGCGTGTGTGTTATGGCGTGTTATATGATGGAACGTGTGTTATGGCTCATTTACACAAGGAGGGTTTCTCGAACATAGGTTAAAAGTTAGTATAAACAACTGTTATCATCATCCCTGTTATAATCGAGTTTTTATCATCATGTGAACAAGTTGTAGGCGAGAATTGTATGTAGTGTCGCACGAGAATCGTATACAATATTCTCGCCCGAACCGTTCGAGAAACTCTTTCTGTATAAACGAACCCTTAGCGTTGTAGGCACAGGGCGAGTTCAAGCCACTCGTCGACTCCACGTGGACGCTCGAGGACGTGAGTACACATGAACAGACTAGCTGATTGGGTACAGGGAATGGTAAAGGTTATATTCGGAGTTTCTTTAATGCACATGCTGTGAGACAAAGAAATTCCTCGAAGTCATTGACGTAGTTTAAAAAAGGATCAGAAATGACAATTGAGCAGATCTCTTCTGTCATAGGACCTACAACCGATGAGGTAGACAAGTCCTCGAGTGGAGACCACGACCCAGGCGCTAACATTACCCGTATGTTATAAAGTTATGACATACCCTTAATTTTATTCAGTTATATTACATCAATAGGCTCGTTACTGTGTTAAAAAAAAGCTGTGTCAAATTGTTCACATTGTAGTAATTCAGTAATGAATAACGATATAGTAATCAATATTTTATAATGTAATTTCTGAGCCTATAGCAACATTTTTAATTTAAACTTGCTTTGTTACGTAACAATAATGGCGGTAACTTTATAGTATTGTAAAAATGAGCGCTAAGTCAATGCTAATGAACTTTCAGAAAATATTCTGAAAAAGGTTAAACAACCTTACTCGTTTTAGACTCGAGTCTTTAACCTCGAGGGCACATTAAAATCATCAAATATTAAAAACTTGGACTATAAAGGTGTGCGCACATCAGGCTGAATGTCAGTGACGTAATTTCGGTCGACTGACTGTGAACGTAAAGTGTACACGCCGATATTCGAACTCTAGTTACATTCATACCAAGCGAATTAATACGCCTTTTCTCGGAATGACAAAATCTTGTAGCCCTAATGGCTTTTCTAAATGCCTAACGGGAACCGGACATGTTTAATTTAGGACGAGGGCAGAAGGCAAATTACCCACGACGTAATGGCTGATTGTTCGCTTGGTGTGGCCGTAAACGCACTTTTATATGTAATTTTGCAGAAAGACTTAACACGGGCTTAGGTCTGCCGCCAACATTCGGCTTGGTTTGCATGCGCCTTAATGCTTTATGAGCGTTATAGTCCAATGTTTATTGTATCATTTTATTACGTCTTTTTTACTTTATTTTAATTGTATTACACATGTTCTCTCTGACACTTTCGTCCGAACGTCACCCTGGGTCGCAGCGTCGGAAATCATTAAGTGGCTTCCGACATAGTGCTGAGCTCAACACCCTTTCGGTGCCGAGTGAGATAATGAGTTGAAATTAGTTTTATTATTCTCTGTCCTTGCTCTGTCTACTAATTCTTGTGTGTACTGTGCCGTACTGTAATAAATGTTCTTTCTTTCTTTCAATGTTTAATGCTCGAATTTTAAATGCTCATTAGCGCTCACTCAGCGCTCGAACGATAATCGCTCATTTTTACAACTATATAATTGTGTATCCAAAGGTCGCTGAAGCAATGCAAAAGATGCACGACCGCAAGAACATAGGCAAGCTCGTCCTGGATCCTTCGTTGGAGCCGAAGCCGAAACCCGCGACGCCCGCTAAGGGCAAGGCCGGAAAGGAGAAAAAACCCGCCAAAGAGAGTTCCGAGGAGAAAAAAGAGAAGGACCCGAAGGAAGAGGCTAAACCCGCCGAAAACGGTGAGAAGAACGGCGAGGAGCCGCTCACTAACGGTAACAGCGACGAAGGTAGGTCCGTACTCGAGGCCGGCATGCGGACGCGGCTTGCATATACACTATATATATATTTTTTTAAAAAACTATCTGTTTCAGAATTTTCCTGAAGCCTTAAACCGAGGACTCTGCTCATGATTCTGAACTTTTTCTTTTGTTATATGCCAATAACGTAATTAACACATTGTGCCATGTCGAGCTTTCTTCGTAATTAACAATTTTGAAGTCAAAACAATCCAAAGCACATCTCGTCAATGTCCAGTCCCGTCGAAATAGGTTAGGAGTCGCTCAGTAGTGATAGCAGATGTACTGAGGACGGAATAGTTGGACTCCTTGGAACACACGAAAAACAACAAAATCACGTTTTTATTTAAACACTATGCACATAAAACACTGATGTTTAATTAACTATCACTATTAAACGAACTCACCAACAAACATAAAATTAGTAACAATGTATTTGTTATGAATTTATGATCTGCCATAATCGTTATATGCAATTGTAAAAGCGATGTCTTTTTTTTACTAAAACAAATATGTATGATTAATATTTTTACAAATAAAATACATTGTTATGCCTAAGGTAAGAATATAAAAACTGTTCATTTTCTACAAAAATCTTAAGAGTATCTACGTATTTACGGTTAGGTACAATGGCATAAAAACTACATACGTATAATATTTATTTATCATATAATAATTTACACGTAACTGCCATAATATTAAGAATTTTATGTGACTTACACGGATTATTTTACTTTTACTTACCGTCTTTTGTATGAAAAGTTTATTAAAAACTCGAAAATAATTTAATCTTCCAAGTAAAGATTGATAAAATTTTCATGTCAATTAACTCAGAATCAGAGGTCGAAAACCGGGATCCCGAATTTCGAAAATGCCAGGATACCGAGCTAAATATAACGTGATAAAATACCGAGATAGGATTTTTGAAAACCGGTATTTTTGATATTTACGGTATTTACGTCATTATAACATACTGTTTTTAACATTTGCACCCCGAATTCAGCGATAGAACATTATATACCTACATTGTTTTTTTTTAGTATCTTATTATTTAAATTTTAAAGAAAAATTAAAGCAAACTATGTTTTTCATGTGTATAGATGTGATTTTTAAGACTCAATCATTACATACATACATACATACTACTCGTTACCTGTTATTATAAAGTCAATCAATAATAATACTTTTATTCTGTTATCTATAAATATAGATTATAATAAATGTTTATTTATTAAATAAGTAATTTATCTCCTTTAAAGACTGAGTCTGAAGTAAAGAATAGTTTATATTCTTAGTTATATTTTAGCGCTGAAATGTGATTAAATTTATGTTTCAAGTTGATCGTAACGCACCATTTATGGTAATCAGATATTTATGGGCACCACATACAAAGTTTTTGTTATTTCTGTTTCAATTAAATTAAAACACTATTTTGAACCTCTGAATCATTGATGTCGATAGTTTTAAGCCTACAATTTCCTTTTAAATAAAAATAATCTAAAATACCGAAAATCTCGGAATTCCGATATTATTATTTTAATACCGGTTTTGGTAAATGGGGTAATGCGCTATTGCGATCCCTACTCAGAATTATGAGAAGAATCGACGGTTTCAGGTCTCGGGACATGTTCGGAGACACGTTGATATATGCATTGAGCTTCTATCATTTTAGTGACGCATGCACGTTGCGGCTAAACGCACTACAGCCTTTAGACTTGCTAATGTTTTTTTTAGATTAATATATCCTTATATTAATACAAAATAGTTGTAGATTTATCATCTTACTCATAAATACTATTTAAATTTAACAATTGCTTAAAATCTCTTGTCCTATTCTGATTATTAGAACTTGAAAATGGTTAGAGAGTGACAAAGAATTAAACAATGATTAAATTTAAATAGCGTTTATGAATAAATAGTTTCGCATATAAGTTTAAGTCTTTTCATAAGACTTACTAAATTATATGGATAATAAAAATTCAATTGACTTACAGAAACTACATCTTTTTAAGACGAAGAAGAATATTTTTTTGATAATCCTCTGTTACTTTATTGTTGTTAAAACTATTTGTTTTGATATTAGAGAGCTTTAATACATAATTAATATTACATAACACTAACTTATTTTAAAAAATATCGATATAAAATCAAATCACAAACTAAGTTTTTTTTACAAAAAATCGCATTTATGGCGTTTTCAGAAGTAACGGTTTGTCCATTACGTCAATTGAATATTTATGCCATATAGACTAAAGACTTGATCTTATAATAATTTTATTTCAACGTAATCAACGTTCTCAAGCTGTGAAAAATTTTTTAAGAATCGATAGGATTTGTAGATAAAACAATACTGAAATATAGAATGCTTTATTTATGATTACTATGGTAATATAATAGTCTAAAGGCTGTTTTATATGTGTTTAGCCGTCGGTCATAAAGTCGGGCCAACGCTTCGTCGAGACCGAAAATAGTGTTATAGACAATTAGTATAAATATATTTTCATATATATGTGCGAAATTTGATGATATGTTGATATACTGCGTTTAGAGCATGGTTTTACCCATAAAAGCATGCATACGTTATACACCTGCCACATTAGAATTTTAATCTATAAGCGTACATAGCTTATAAACTAAACAAGTTTTCATTTTTTTGTATCGATTAATGCTTTAAAATAGAAGAAGTTGTGAAAATAACTTCTATTAGTGCTTTATTTTTTTTAGTTTTAATGGTATTGATATAATATCTATGGCATTCACAGAACACTGATATACTTGATGCGACAATTTACAATATTATAGCAATCACATCATAAAAACGCTGATTGTTTTATTCATTTGTTTTTGTGTCACTTGTAACAATTTTTTTTTCACACAAAACTTTTTGCAATCTCATAGATCAATATAGCGTTCGAGCGGAAATTAAAAGCATTAATTAGCACATCTAACATAACTTTACATAAGTGAGAAAGAGTTTTTTTATAGAAAGAAGCCTGCAGACAAACATACAGTTTACCTGTGGTAAGTGGATACTGTCGGCCTGCGATACACGCCAACATTAGTTCAGAATGACAAATGTTGGCACGCTCCCGGATGCAATATCTAACTTTGGAGATTTAGGAATGCATTTGGAGAAAGGGTTGGGAAAATGGGGAGGAATAGGATAGGAAGGGGTGGGAATGAACTCTGGCATATCTCACTCACTCTCGAAACACGTACGTACATTGGGGCAATGAAATGACGTGAGAAATGCAGTACATGTTACGGTAGTCTTCTGT
The DNA here is from genome assembly GCA_914767545.1 of Sesia apiformis. Lineage (NCBI taxonomy): Eukaryota > Metazoa > Arthropoda > Insecta > Lepidoptera > Sesiidae > Sesia > Sesia apiformis. The sequence goes on from OU611964.1 coordinate 6,090,689, forward strand.
AAGTGCGGGGCAACTCAACCAGTGCGCCTCCACGCTCTGGAATTTTAGCGTGCACCCACACTCTAAAAAAGTCAGATCATCTGCGAAATAGCACACACATTTCAACCAGCCGGAGAGGCCCGGGGTCGCCACATGTGTATTACGAAGTGACTGATGGTGTTTCAGTAGTTACTGTTACGCACATTATGACAAATCACGAGCACTCGAAAGATTTTTTGTGCCAAATAATTTTTGAGACTGAGCATCTCGTCATTTTGAGTTTATTGTCTCACATGTGATCGCACATATAAGTGATAATTTAATTAGTTTTAGAATAAGCCCATAAGTCCGACAACTCACCGTGACAAAGTTGTGAAAGGTTCGCGTTGAGATTCTTAATTATGTCGTTGTGGACTCTCGCTCATTTTTGTCAGTTTAGTAATGGATATTTTAGACACTTATATTTGCACTAGGATATTATATATTAGCACTACAGGATATTAGCACTATTAGATATTAGGATGTTTGCACATTTTGTTGCATTATTTGTTGTAAAGCATCTAAGGAAAACATTTTTTAAAGAAATAAATACTCTTCAACAGATTTTATTTCCTGATCACGATTCAGTTCATATCTTAAATCGCAGACTAATTTAATCTAAGTGACAGTCTCACTTTACTGCAGAAGTAAAAGCATCTACTCGTATGTGGAACATTTACACACGACCCAACTGTATCGCTATATTTCTTGTATCTCTCGTGTCACTGTCGCGTTGGTATGAATACAAAATGGTGTCATCGCGACTTTGTCGAGACTCTGCATTCACAACTGGCCGCGACACTAGCAACAATCTTATTATGAACACTATAATATACACTATACACTGCGACTATGTCGCCACGACAATGTCGGAACTATGCGCTAGCTCTTAAGTTTAAACACTTTCTCATGGGAACCAAATAATAAATATAATTTTCTTGCGTATTATTGCAGAGTCGAAGGAGAAAGAGAAGGAGTCTAGCTGAATTGTTTCCCGTTGACTAGAGCAGACAAACCACCGCCGATTGATTATTTTATAGTTGCCGCCGCGCGCCGCGCCGCGTCGCTGCCCCGCGTCGCTGCCCACGCATTGTGTTGCCTCTTGTTCATTATGTTCCCTCTTATTGTGAGTCTGACTCGAGAATATTCGATCATTTTGGCCCGATTTTCACCAACCGCACTTTTGTGCACGGTTTAAGTAGATTGTTTACTTTAAAAGTGAACTTTTTCTCCAGCGCACATTTATATGACGCTACGAATATAGCCAATGGCTGGCACGTCATACAAGTTTAAATCGTATGTGTTAGACATAAAGTACACTTTTAAAATACATATCTACTTGATATGCATACATGCACCGCGACGTGACGTGCGGTTGATGTGTATATGACCTAAATGTACCTGTAGATGACCTACACAGATCGAACACTCTCGTACTTATATCTAATTTAGTTTTTAATCTCTTGACTATCATCACATTCTTTTGTTAGACTAATAAATCAAACGTAACCAGACGGGAGTCTTCGATACGCAACAGCGAAATTTAACAATGAATTTGTATTTTATTCCATTCTTTTTACGTATTAGTTTGGCCTAAGTTAGTAAATGATTCGAAATTACGATTTTTATAGTTTTAATGTTTAAGACTTTTATTTTTAAGATGAGATATTTTAATCTGCAGTTATTTTGAATGGCTATTATATTATCGAAGGTGCAGAGATGCTTAATCTTTATGTATGTTAAGCTTTAATATTTTATTAGTGAATGTTTATAATTCGACCAACGAGTCCTCCCCCCGCCCTCGGACTCGCCCGCGAACAGAACCAACGTTACGTGTGATATATTGTTGAAGTGTGCTAGCACGTTTACGTTTGCGGTATTATTATGCTGCCATTAAAAATGACATGTTTTCGTTTAATTTGAGTTTAAAATGCATTTAATTATTTTATATTTTTATACCTGGGATTTTATAAGTCATTTAGGGTCAATCGGGGGTGATAGGGAACAGGGGTGATATAGAACACAATTCACCTGTGTTCCCAGTGGCTACTTCCCGGCGGTGACATGGTCAGCGTACGAACTCCGAACTGGTATGACAAAAATATACTAGAAATCTACTAAACTGTACTATCAATGAAAATAAATGTATTAAAATAAATACTAAAAATCAACGTGGGAAGAGCATACTTCTTAGCGGGCGCTATCTTTTCCAATAACAAGCAGTCGAGTTTCTGAGTATTTTTAGAATAAAAAATATACGAAAAATATACTTCCAGATTTTATATAGTTTTTGTGTATGATACATTAATAATAACAGAAAAATATTTTTGAAAAATAAAACTTACAAATTGATAGTTTTTATTGAATATATATATATATATACCTGGTGAATATGTCGGGAAAGCAAATCAACCGAAATTACCTGCCATTTATTAATGTATGTTACAATTTGATATTAAATGTTATATTAAATCTTTCTTTTCCAAAAATATCTTTCTCTTATTATTAATGCACCTATAATATTATACACAAAAACTATTTAAAATCTGACAGTACATTTTTCGTACATTTATTCAGTCTTTAAAAATACTCAAACTTGAATGCTTGTCATTGGAAAACCTAGCGCCTCGTAAGAATTATGCTGACTGGCGGTGACATTTCGAATATTGTTTTTTAGTACATTTATATTGATTCATAGTACAATTTAGTACATGTCTTGTACATTTTTTTCACACCAGTCTGGAGTTCGTACGCTGCCATGTCACCGCCAGGAAGTAGCACATTTCCAAATGGCCGTAGTGTAATAGTGTAGAGAAATGGCGCGAGGTTCGCGCCGATCGTCCACTGAGATAAACTTTTGTTACGACGTGTACACCAGGACCCAACGCAGGGCGAGCTTATATGTAGTAACCAAATTCTTGAATTATTTTTATGGCTATCTATAAGTTCGTATACATTTTTACATCATTGACACCTACGATATAATAATATTTTTATACGCCAACGACTATAACAATTCTCTCTCGTACTAAGCTTTTTTACGTATCTTTACACACAAATATCACATATCTAATGGATACACTTTCACATTTATATTAAGGATAATATTTTGATAACAATATTCAATGCATTTCTTTTTGATATACCTAGCATATATTTATTGTACCCGTAACATTGTAAGGTTGTAAGTATATTACCGCCATAATGTACAGTATGGTTCTAGCTGTATGTACCCAGTACTACTTAAATGTTTTATCTGTATTACACATATCATGCGGATGTAAAATGTAACTGGCAGAGGTTAGTCCGGAACAGCCGGAGTAAAACTGTCCCAACGAATGCTCAAACGACGGCTGCGACACGACTATGACACGGCTACGCAACCACCGTTCCGCGTTTCCCCTGATATAATTTGAGAGACTTAGGATTTTGATAAACATATACTTTTTTATAATATTTAGTGGGAGCATTTGCGTAGTCGTGATTGTATGCGTCGAGGTTCAGATCCACAGTAGAGTACCGTCTGCCCTTGGTTGTGAGGTACGGAACGCAAGTTAGTGAGCGCCGAACCAATACAGAGTGCTAGATACACGCGGACTGAGTCAGCCTAGATAGCTTTTGTACAATGAACCAGTAACGCGTAGTGACGAGCGGCAGGAGCTCGCTATATAAGACGCTGCTTTGTTTGTCGTACGGTCGCTTGGTGCTAGTTTCGTATTGTACGCGGATACAACTCGCTTCAGTGTCTCGGACCAATATCTTAAAAGCTACTTCTTATCAGTAATATACGTCGCTTTGTGTGTCAAATATGTGCGAATTTCTTGTAATGTAAACATATATTATCGATTAAATCTTGTGTATATCGACCTGTATAATGGTTTAGAATTATCTCTGAATTGTCTTGTGTAGCGTAACGGATGAAATTCAATAGTTTAACGTGACTGGTGTGACCGCGCCGTTTTTTGATCGTGTCCAATATTGTTGTAGGTTAGTATCGAGTTGATGCCAATATTTATTAGCAGAGGGAGGCTCCGGGATTGTGTAAGCCCGCGCTGTCACGCCAGTCTCAAGAGGCTGGGTCGTTATTGTATTACACATTTATTTTTATAAGGGCGGGCCAGTGTGATATCTATACTATGAAATGGATAAATAAATATGTATGATCTGTAAAAATGCTTACAGGGGTCTTTTATTTATACAACCTTATCTCCTACAGTTATAATAACTTGATAAAAATGAAATATGACATTGTTTTCTTCATAGATTCTAAGTTTATGATTTTGCCATAGTGCACTTTTGGTACATTAAGATCATGCAAATTTCATACACTGATGTATCAAACATGTATCATCAAATTTACATGATTTTACACTGATGTATCAAATTTTAAAGTTAATATTTCAATTAACCGTTAAACCTTCTACATACACTATAGTTTGTTCTATTTAGGCTAGAAAGCATCTACACGTTTCTTCTAAGACCAACAGCTGGGCGGTGGGCCCTTAATTAATTCAAGAAAGGCGAACACTAAAACAAGTAAAGAAACTCGACACTTAAATATGGCGCCATAACTCCAAACAGAAGGTTCAACTACTGCCAGTGGCTGGCCAGAAAAACGTTCGCCAGGAACATAATTCGTTTTTATATACCTCCAATAAAATTGATTCTTTGTTTACGCTACAGTACAAATCATTTTTTCTATTCAAAATAAATGAGTTAGAATTCGAAAGCTCCGTTACTGTTCAACTACATTTAACTTTTTTTATAGAAAAAAATGGCGGCAGAGTAGCATACAGTCCACCTGATGGTAAGAGGATACTGTCGTCCATAGATTTCCGCGATACATGCCACCACCAGTCCAGAATGACAAACGTTGGCACGCTCCCGGATTCGCTGCCTACCTTTGTAGATTAAGAAATGGATTGGGAAAATGGGGAGGGATGGGATGGGAATGGAAGTTATAAAATGAAAAATAGATCTTTACAATATAAATTATATAATATTTATTTATTATTTATAACTTTTAATCCAAATATATTCCATATACAACGACGTTAGCGAAAATGTGGCAGTTCTCGAAGATGTGCGAAGCGAACGCATCGCGCTCGTGGTCCCATAGAAACGAGTGGTAAAAATGCACACTTTGCTGACGACGCTGCCCAATAGATACGCACACTATTATCCTGTACCTGAAAATGTTTAGTGACATTTTATAACTTATTAATATATATTTAATGGAAACTAATGAACCTGCATTTCTTAGTGTCTGAAATAATTATAAAATAAATAAAAAATAAATTATAAGAACTTATGTGAAGGTAGGCATTTACAATCTGTGAAAAACTTGGAGAAAACCTTGTACATATGTAGTTCTGAAAGGAATAGTGAAATTAAACTCCGTTGGGTAGGTACTTAACAAGTGACTTGTTGCTCCCGTGAGTGCTGTGTTCTACTCGTACATTCATGCCTAAGAAAAATCTACAGGATTTTGTGAAAAGTGACTTGTATTATATTATACCTAGTCTGGGCATAATATCGTTACAATAAAAGAAAAACATTTAAATTTAGGAATCTCTTTCTCAAGTGAAAATTAAATATTTTTTTCACATTTAGGCGTCAATCATTATTAAATATTGTACTAATATTAAAATTGAGTGGGGTGATTCGAAAACCGTATTGCTGTAATTGCATTACAGAAATTAGGCATGGAGCTAAAAACTCCATCCGCATGTTATTAGCCAAATGTTTGTGTACCGGACTATTGGTAGGTGCATTGAAACGTACCCACGTTGAAACGTTGACAGAACAAGGTCTAACCGTCACGCACTATTCGTGCTAAACAGACGATTAAAAGCTGTGAAGGAGAGAATCCGAAGAAATGCCGTCCAGAAGCAAAAGATTTTATTTTTATTTAAGACCCTGGATAAAATTGTTTGCTTGCCCCACCCTGGATAAAATCCTGTAAAGTTTAGATTAAAAATATACCTACCTAGCATAGCAGATTGAGGAGTAGCGGGTTAATCCTAATTTTTGCTAACAAAGGGAGAGGGAGGAGACAAAAATCTTACCTAAGGTACAAATTAAAACAATAGAATTATGTATAATCAAAAATAATAAAATCAAATACTCTAGGTACTTTAAATTAATTACACTTTCAAGACCAGTTTTGTTTACATAAATTCTTTAAATACAAAACTGCAAGTTCTGGGAATTCCCGGATAAAGATTCATAATAATTTTAAATAAATAAGTTATTATTATTTGAATTTTGTTTTTACATACATGTGGTAGAGAGGATTTGTGATTTTCTTATTTTATCTTGCATTGCGTCGGAGGCCTAGTCTGGCAAATGAAAATTGAGACTAGACAAGCTCGGTTAAATAAAAAAACAGACTATCACTAATATAATATGTTAATAGTTAAAAAGTTAAAAAATAATTTTGACACTTGAATTAAATAATAAAGTTAGCCTACATTTAATTCTAACATTAAAAATATTTTTCATCTATCTTTAGTGATAGGTTGGTACTGATAACTATAACTTAGTACTTTTTTTTTAATTTGCCGCGCTTTTCCTGTTCTAACAATCATTTACCATACGATACTATCAGTCTATGTCTGTCCAATGCTGGTTAAAGGCTTCTCCCGCGGCACGATTTTCGGCCACTTCTTCTTCAAGTCGTCGATTCATCTGGCCAATTTCATTTGCCAGACTCAAAATTCAACGAAATTTTGCTTGCGTATTACTTGAACGCCCCCCTAATTCGGTTGGCCAATGCTTTCTTTACCTACCTGTATTTACCAAAATTGGATCTCTGGGGACCGAGATAACAAACACAAAAACATTATAATAAATTGCGTTATCATACACGTAAATGCAATTATCTTCTTCGACAACAGCAGTAATAACACGATAAGGCCGACACGCCGGCTATTAAAGGCAGAATGTACATCATATTGATGATTTCACGTGCACATTTATAAGATATTTCAACTTCAACTTTCACCTATATATTTCATTGCAATCTATCTCATGTTTAATAAACTAAAATTTAGGTTCAATCTATTTCATGAAAGCTGTCACAAACCTGTCATAGTGTTCTTCTTTCACTGCATTGCGAATTGTTTCAGCCAGGTTGATACACAGTTCGGCACATTCTTTATCACTATATTCTACCTCATCTAATTCTGGGTCCACTATTCGCTGGAGTATCTTCTTGACCTTTTCCACGTCAAAACGCTTTCTCGGATTCAGTTGGTATGTTGGTTGATAAATTCGAACCTGTTTCGGAATATGCTTAGATTCCGACATTGTGTGTTGTTTGATCAATAAAAGCATCAAGAGGGTGATCGATCCCTTGACGAATAAAACAGCGGACTTATCGGGCTTGTAGCTTGTGGATCATATACACATGGGACATGGGGGTTACTTTACGATGTTTTCCTTCATTGTCAAGCTAATGATATTATTAAAAAGAAACCGTACGTACTTAAGTAGAAACGGTAAAATGTTTCTGTCTTGGGTATCGACATTTTTAACTAACAATACTCGGTGTATCATAAGCGAATTCTTAAACGGATATTATGTCGCTTAACACTTATTATAACATTCTTATTCTTAACACCAAGATATTATGTCGGATTTTTAACTACATTTAAAGACGTGTACTTAAATTCACATAAAAATTAAAATACGATTTATTACGATAATCTTGTCCTACAAAGCCAGCAATATTTTTAAAAAGGTAAGTAGGTACCATATTGAATTGATTTTGATAAAACAAATTAGAATCTAAACTAAATACCTACTCTGCAGTACAGTCTACAGTAAAACATTTGCAGTAAAATCAGTTACACTAATCAGTTATAAAAATACAGACAGACACGTGTATCCGGTTTGTTGTGGTATTTGTTTGGACCCGCTTGTTCAGTTTGTCAGTGGAATCATCAACGAATGACCTAACCGCCTTTGATCACTTTTAGCTAAGAGAACAAGCAGCTTTAGCTATGCCGGAGACATGAGGGTAGCCACGGTGGGGTAGATTGGAGCACTTGCCCCCCCTTCCCTGGCATAGAGACGAATAAGTAGGTAATAGATTTCTGCATTACCTCTATTTATATTAAAAGAAAATTATTTGCTTTGCTCCACCCTGGATAAAATTGTTTGCTTTTTAAATTTTACCCTGGTTAAAATCATGACTACCCCCTTGACCGTAGTAATTATAAAGAACCTTATTATCTGCCTTCATCGAGGTTGGTAGATAGTACAAGTATAATAGATACTAATATAATTACTAATATTTTTCTTTGTTCCGCTTAACTACTACAACTTCAAATATTCATAATTGAACTCACTTCTTTCTTTTTATTGCTACTACGGCGTCTTGTATAGCTTATTCTGTATCTGCTACCTAATGAGAAACTTTTAATTTCTTTAGACGACATATTTCCGTTGTAGAAATAGATTCTCATAAGACATTCAAAATTTCCAAATCAAAATAAAATCCCGACCTACTCGATTTTTAGCGACTATTTTTATTTCTCATGAAATTTCACTAGGTTCTCAAGGGGGGAAAGTATCCCACAATCCCACAGCCAGTGAACAAACTCGACTCCACACTCAAGAAAACTACCGTCAAATGTAGTTATTATATTTTTCACCTTATTCTATTCCTTCCAATGTTCTTTCTTTCCAATAAGCACGTGCGTCGTACATACCTACATTGGAAGAAATAGAATAAGATGAGGAATGTATCAACTAACTCACTATGTGAGTGAGATATACCAGAGCCCAATCCCTATCCTATCCCAACGAACGGAAAGTATAATAGGATAAATGTAACTGCTTACTTCATTATACTCCATTATATATAAGGTACGGGAAATCCCCTACCATATAGTCATAGTTCATCTGTATAGCCACCTAAAAAATATGAGTATGTACATATTTTTCTGTCTGATATATTTTTTGTTTCTTAAAACTACTAAATTCTACTATATAACGTAGTAGGTCAAATTTGATTTTGACCTACTAAATGTTCATACTTTTTTCTTCAAATCTACTAAAAAGTAGAAATCTACTGAAAGTGGTCAGTCTAGCGCGCTCTGCGGCACATAAACGTGATATGCTTTCAAGAAAAAAGTATTCATCGGTTGATGAGTAGAGTAGAACACAAATTCTTCCAAAAAATTATATTGTTAAAATAATAATAATAATAACGTTTTCTTTGTAACAATATTTATGGCTAGACTAAAAATATTAATGAAATAAATAGTAAGACTAGGTAGAATTTTAAATTGGATTTGGTAGATTTAGGTAGAATTCAGTCACATTTTTGGTAGAATCGCCGAAATAAAAGTGGTCACGCTGTCCATTTCTAATTAGGGATATTCATGCAAAAAATAAATCGATGTTTTTTTCGATGTGATGCATCGAAACGTTGCATCGATGTTTTACGATGCATCAAATAAAAGCATCGATGTTTTCGATGCATCAGTTAAAAAACATCGATGATTTGTATGCTGTCTGACATCATTTAGAAATATGGGATAGGAAAATGAGACATAATCCAAGGTTTTCAATTTAATTGGGTTTTATTAGAAGAATGAACGGAAATTACAGATCCCAATACTTCTTCTCTAAGCTTTCCATAAATAAGATTTTATTAACCCGTTTTCCTTGTATTCTGTTACGTTGTTAATTCAAAACTTGTGAAGCTTTTGAAAAAAGTCTTTCTGATGGTACTGAGCTGGCTACCAAAGTTAAATATTTATAGGCTATTTTGAACAATTTCGGAAACTGTTGTTTATAATCTGACCATAGTTATAATTCACATCATTCGTGTCAAATTTAGTTGAAATCTAAACCAAAACATTACATAACCTAACCTACGCAAAAGAAAACTGCTAATATTATCAATCAATATAAACTTACCTGTATTACACGTTAGCTTAACAATTCGTACCTATAATAAATAGTATCACACTAAGAATCGTCGTTATTACTTTTATATATTAACAATAAATACAAAATAATACAAACTAAACTGCAATGAACCAACAATTATTTTTCAAATTGCGCAGGCGGACCGCCGCTAAGGTACTAACTGAAAACTGAAACTGACGTATCAGATACTGACGAAAGAAAAGAGACATACAGCCTAGTCTGAATTGAATATTACACTAATGGTATAAGGATCGTGCGCGAAATATAGAGGCAGCACTACTGCCGAAGTTAGCACTTTCTATTGTTTTCTATAAGGAATCAAATTGAGTATTATAAATATTATATATCAAATAATAAAAGAAATAATTAAAAAATGGAAAAAAATATTAAATATGGGTTCCGGCCAGTAATCAATAATTGTGTTAACGATTATTAATTTTTATTTTAAATTTCCCACCACTGCGTGGGCAACCCCCATTCATTGAAATTCGGAAAAGGTGACAAAAGAGAGCTCACGCAGAAAAGTAAACGGATAATTTAGTACCACTAGGTTTGCAACGTGCGCAAGTGCGCGTTTTTGTAAGAACGTTCTTTATTTTTGTGTCGTTTTCTATAAACACAACCAATATACACAACCGGTGAGACGGCGAATTATTGTGACTTCATACATTTTTATTTTGTATATATTTTTTCTATATTATATGTTTATCTCAACCAATGAAATGCTGCGTTACTGTGGCCCCATATATTTCTCATGTACTTTTATTATAGGATTATAATGCGTGCGTCAGTCGATGCATCGAATAAAATACATCGATGCATCGTTAAATGAACAAATTAACCGATGTATCGGATTGATCCGATATATCGGATAGTAATCATCGATGTATATCGAGCATCGCTATCTCTAATTGTCAGATACAAACAAATAAAGTTGGCTACTATAAAAGCATTTATTTTAATTTCCAGGCAAAATAAAATATTTTCATGAAAACAGCAAGTACAAGTAACAAACGCACCGAATTAAAAATAGCGAAGGTGAAAATTTCTCCTATATTTTATTGCATTAGTCAAATAAGAACTCATATGAGTAGAATTATATGTAAAAAGGGCTTGATATTTGATAAGGATTAATGACTAGCTAGTAAAACTTGTTTCATTTACTTAATGGTAAATTGTTGTATTTATTTAAATTTGGTGTATTTAATTAATGTTAAGTGATGATAATTAAATGTTGCAATATTTATTTGCCTTTATCTTTCAGGTGCTGGTAAATTGTTGTATTTATTTAATTTTGGTGTATTTAATTAATGCTAAGTGATAATAAAATGCTGCAATATATATTTGCCTTTATCTTTCAGGTGCAAATATGACATCAATAAAGAAGTATTTCAAATCTGTGGGAAACTCAACACATAATTTTGAAGTAAAAGACCGGAATTGTTCTGATTTAAACTCAAAGCGAAACAGTAATATGAATATGTCACCGCCTACTAAAGTTCAGAAACTTTCTGATGATAAAGATGAAGTAATTAATTTATTAAGTGATGAGGAAGATGGAGAGTTGAATATAGAGTTGTTAATGGTAACACCTGATATATCAGTCGAATCTAATAGCATAAATTTGGGATCTGAATCATCAAGTAATTGTTTAACGCCTGTTGCTCCGGAAACCCCAAGTCGTCCCAAGACACCGTCACCATCCAGTTCAACAAAGAAAAAGAAATATTACTCCCCAAATAAAAAGAAAATTGTTCAGAGAATGACTCCAGTTAAAAGAAATTTGCAAGAGGTTTTTGCAAGAAATTTGAAATCACCACATACTGTTGAAGATGAACAATTGTCTAGTATTAGTGCAGGCATGGATGACAAAAGTATGTTGGTTTTACACATTAATTTTTACATTATTAACTCTTAAACCCTACCTCCTCACTTCCACCTGTTAAAATTTTTTATAACTAAAAATTTTTTTGCTGTCACATAAACTGCTCTAGTTAATTAATATTAGATTGTTGATGCGAAGTTAGGTCACTGAGCCACGGTCGCCGAGTAAGGGCAGTTGCCCTGTGCTTCACAGTCCACAGATGCTCCGGGGGGGGGGGGGGGGGGGGGGATACACTAGGTCCCCCTATGCAATAGGAATATGCATAGTTTTTGGTGCACTTATTTGAAATAAGGACAATGATTTTTGACATGTGCTGGTAACTTTATGCATATTTATTATTTACAATTTTGTATATAGTACCTACTCATATTTAACTTTTGTGAAAACTAACAATAATAATTTGTATGACGAAGAACTAAACTTACTATAGTGCAGAGCAAAATTCCAATGGAGAATACGAAGTGGCCGGAAATGAAAAAGCTGGTACAAGAGGAGATGCAGATGGCAGGAGCTTACTACGTGTGATAGATACTCCAATAGTTATGTATGGGACAGGAAGATACAATCTACACAAGTGGACTGGTGTACAACCTTCACGGTCAAGAAGGCCTCGTTGCATTATTATGTTTCATCCACCTAGCACGCATGCACATCCACGCATTGCAGCTAGAGATGTCTTTAAGCCAGAAGAGGCATTTCACCTGTTTTTTATTTACTGAAGCTATAGTAACACACATCAATAAAGAAATAGAAAGACAGCTAAAATGTGGCTGTCACATCAATGAAATCGGCTAAAAAATTCATTATTCTATCCACTCTCTGAAATGCCTTCAGAATGTTCTCCCTATTAAAACTAAGTCTAACTTTGCTCCAACTTTCCTTCTTCCAATTATTGATTATGAGTATGCATTGAGTATGCTTTCTAGATGCCACCAAAGAACTTCTGAATATACTTGAGTATTCGCTTTATTTTTGGTTTACCCAAGTTTGATCACATTTCTGAGTTTAGGAAGAAGCTTTAGTGATTACCTATTCGTTCGCGCCGTAATTGTCACATTGTTACACTTCCCTACAATGTTCTTAACAAACCTTCTTCTCCTACCTACTTGTGTGACCGTTCTTGCATATTTTCCAAGATCTAGACTCCTTAGTTCCCAAACCTCCCTGTTAAAGATCCTTTCTTACAATTCTCGTAGCTGTGGGGATTCATTATTGGTTCAAGCCGTATGCTTTTATGTAATAGTGAATAACTCATATTATGGTATAGTCTTCTTATTATTTTTAAAAACTATTTTTAAAAACTGATTAAAAGCACTATTTGTTTACTTCCTAAATAGTCCGTATTTTATATCATGTGTATTAAATATATATATTATAATATGTATAGTATTTATTATTTAGGTATGTGTTTATATGTATTGTATATTGAATATATATTTTGTTAATATTATTGTACTATTAAATTATTATATAATATATACAAATTTTCCGTACGCACGACGCCTGCCTTTCTGTCTTGACCTATATTTCACTTTCCCAGTTCCACTGGAAAAAATCTCCACAGAAGCTTGCTTTTTGTACATGTTTTCTTTTTTTCCTTTTTATTTGTTTCATGTTGTGTGTACAATAAATTGTTAATTAAATAAATAAAATGCATATGCATGAAAAATAAAATCCCGACAAGGACAATGAGGTAAATCTTCCAGAGATAATAGCTTTTTATAACAATACCAAATGTGGGGTGGATGTTTTGACCAACTTTGCAAAAAGTATTTTACATCGAGAAAGACAAAAAGGTGAACCATGTGTATCTTCTATGTGTTACTAAATGCTGTTGATATCAACTCCTGGATTTTGTACAGACTGTCCACCCACGTTGAAAAAGGAACCATATCGTAGTGACGCGAATTTATCAACAGATTGTCATTGGCACTCATGAAGCTTTATATGAGAGCAAAATTGCAATGGCCAAGTTTACTCCAGGATATCAAGGAAATTATACATGCTATCCTGAATACTGATACTGAGAATCGTAGGCCGGTCCCTGATGTTCCTGCTGCTGCTACTGCCCGCGCGCAAGGATAGGAAATCGCGGTCCGTCTGCAACTCTTGTCGCCGCCACCAATGATCACCAATTCAGTGTAAAGATGGTCTAGTAGTTTTGATTATTATTTTTTACATTCCCTTTTGATACTACTTTCTAACATTAAAAACGTTGTTTACGTAAAATAATGTTATTTTTTAATTCACCATATTCTGTGTGGGGTTCTGCAGTACTCCCTGGTAGGAACACTATATTATTACACAGTGGTAAGGTTTAAGAGTTAACGACACTTAGATGTTACTATTATATTCTAAGTACCTATTTTATCTACAACGAAGTATGGAAAACCTTGCAATTGATGCTTTTAAAGGTGCAGCTCGAAACAATTTTAGTTCTTTTGTTGTGCTTTCGATATTTTAATTAAGATATTGTCCATCTACTTGATCTGCCTTGGACCACTATAATATAGGGCAACAAATGGTTATTATAAGATGACTGTGAGTTTACCAACTTTTTAACTCTGATGCGACTAATGTTAACCGACTCTGATGCGTTTTAACAGGGCCACTAATATAAAACAGAAGCCTATCACTCATTGTCCTGTCAACCTTTTAATTATAAGCATTGGACACTATATTTACTATATATAATACCCACCTTTCCTATTCCCCAAATGTATATATATATATACGTTTTGATATAAGAATAAGAATTTATACCATTTTGTATAAGAAATGATTAAAAGTTTGTTAGGTTTAGTTTCTCTTGTGACGATAAAGAAATAGTAGTTCAGCGAAGTGGAACTCGTCGACTTGATAATGACATTCTTAGCAATTTATTTACACAGACACAGTACAATAGACGGATTTAATGCCATAATTATGGCATTCTCTACCAGTCAACCATTGGGTAAACAGAGAATTGAGGGGGTGTATTGTAAAGTTGGTATTATAACTACCTACTATTATAATTAATATTGTAGATTAAGATTATATTATTAAATTTTTAATTTTTATAAGATTATTATTATTTTATTTAAAAATTTTACTTTTGTTATTCAAAAATATGTTGTTTTGTTGCTCCTTTAAATACAAATCATTATATATACTCTCGAGTCTCCATCCCACGCCAAGGTTGATTAATTTAGAGTAACATTGGCAATAATTGGCATGTACCAAGGATGTCGCAGGGTGACAATATCCACTTGTCACCAGGTGGATTATCTGCCTTTATGTTACCTTCTTTCTTTAAAAACAACTTGATTGACTAATGAAGCCCAAGTCCTTCACAGAAATGCTTTAGTTATAACAAGTAATTATTTTCAGCTGTATTTCTTTTGAAAATTATTAACAATTATCTAAAGGATGACTCATTAAAGCATTTATTGGATGAAAAGAGTCAAGAGCTACTTTCAAGGCACATGAATGTGGTGAATCCTGGCATGAGACTGGTCTGCAGGTTGTACTGGTATCAAGAGGGCTGGTACAGACAGGAGAAACTTGGTAAAATTGCTTATGGAACAAAAAAGACAGTTGACAACATCATGCTGGAATTCATAACTTGTTTAGAAGAAAATGGTTACATTGAATCAGGTTTGTGTTAACATAATTACTTAAGTGATGTTATCTGATCAATGGTACTTTATTGTCGGTATGCATATTTATTGATTTTGATTAAAAAATTAAATGTAAAATTTTGCTGTTTCATGATTGGATCTAAATAGAAACATGCTCTAATTCTAAGATAAATCAATAAATAGTTGTTTGATTTGATTTAAATAAGGTCAATTTAATAATAAATAGTTGTTTGATGTAAATAATGTCTCTCAATAATATGGGACGATTGCGTTTTCACTATTTTTTTAACACAAATTTGCTCAGTATTATTTGTTTCTTTTTCACTTATCAAGTCATCCATCTATGAAGATAAAGGAATGGTAATATTTAATTTTAGTACCGTATATTTGTCAGAACATTTAATAGGCCAATGAAAGAGAAAATCTTTGTTATAGTTTGATTTGATGCAAAAGGTGAACTGAATACAGGCTCATTATTATTTTTCTAAGAGTCAATTATGTGAAAATGTTTTTCAAGATATTTCAATTGGTGTATTAATAATTGTTACAGATACAGATATAAATTTTGACGATCTCGTAAATCTGCTTAAAGTTGATGAATTAAAGCAAACATGTAAACATTTTAACGTAAATTATTCAAAGCAAATTAAAAACCAGGAATCTCAAGCCAAGGGAAGCGTCATTGAAGCACTGAGGAAATATGGCCAAAGTAAAAGCATCACCCACTTTTTCTCAGCCAAGCCTGCCAGCAGTAACTTGAGCAGGGTTGTGAAATTGTGAGTTAACTTGGAATAATTATAATAATATTTTTTTTGTCACATTATCTGAATTAGGTATTACTAAATGTCGGTTATCTGATTTAAAAAAATTCTTACTTAAAACTTTGTTGTTTCAAGAGTTTGTTTATATAGAAACATGTTCTGTCATCTAAAATCATATGCATTGGATTTTTCTTAAATTTTCGACAATAGTATAATAAAACAACGTATTCGCATTGACGAGTGGCACAGACTCAACTTTAATTTAAAACCGTAGAACAAACAAGTCTACCGACAATGCACGACAGATGGCAGCACTAGTAACATATTGTGTAGATATTAGACCTTTAACACCCCCACTATATCTAACAATATGGATATACAAAAATATTACAATCTTTGAATACCTAATACATCCAAAAACTTATAATGTTTCACAACACATAAAGCCTTCGTGAATACATCAGCTGGCATCTCAGCTGTAGGCAAATGCTTCACATTTACAATTTTATTTACTACACATTCTCTACAAAAGTGAAACTTAATGTCTATGTGTTTTGTACGCTTGTGAAACATTGCATTCATAGTTAGCTTTTGTGCACTCTGATTATCGTTGAACAAATCAATGGTATACAATTTTTGTGTAATTTCATATAGAAAGTTTCTCAAATAAACAGCTTCTTTACATGCTTCTGTAATAGCCATATATTCGGCCTCACTACTAGACAAGGCTACAGTAGTTTGTTTTTTAGTTTCCCAAGAAATTACACAACCAGATAAAGTGAAACAATATCCTGTATATGACTTCCTATCTATAACATTTGCACCCCAATCTGCATCTACATATCCTTCTAATATTTAATTTCCATCAGCAGTGTACTTCAAACCGTAATTTTTAGTCAATTTTAAATATCTCAATGGACGCTTTACATATGCACAATGTTCTCTAGAATAGCAATTGTTAAATTGACTCAAAAATCCAACTGTATAAGTAATATCAGGTCTGGTTAGAACTGCTACGTACATTAGACAACCAATAACTTGCTGATATGGGAATTTTCCAACATAGTTTTCCCCCTTAGATACATGCAACTTAGTTTCCATAGGAGTCTGAATGGGTTTGCATTGACTCATGTTAAATTTTTGTAACACCTGATCAATATAATCAGACTGGTTCAATGTGATAGTTTTCTCAGATTTATTAACACTTACATTGACACCAAGACACTTTCTGATTTCACCTAAATCTTTAAGTTTGAAATGGCTAGCTAATACATTTTTCAAATATTCTGTTTCTTTACAATCATTTGAAAAAATAAAAAATCATCCACAAAAAGTGTAACAATAGTCCTCAAATTATTTCTAATTTTTGTGTACATACATGGTTCTATTTTAGATCTCCTATAACCAATATTTAACAAACATTCATCCACTTACACTGTACAACCCTACCATCTTGTGTACTATCACATAATTCCCACACATCATTTTATTTGAAACACTGTAGTTCTTCTTGCATGGCCAACATCCACTGTTTCTTTTCTGGTCCGTTTAAAGCATCATGCAGTGTCAAACCTGCCCCATCATCATAGGTTTCAGCGCTTGTACAAAGATTCGACATACCATATCTCTCTGGTGGTTTCCGTGTTCGTCTGGGTCTGTCCATGAAATCTTCATTTTCACTGTTGGAGTTATCTTCAAGACTAGATGTTGATTCAAAACTTGTTACCTTCTGCCCTTGTTGTTCTGGTTTAACCTCATCCCCCACTGAAGCAACATTCTGGTCTTGCACTTGAATCATACATTCAGAATTGATTTCTGGCTCAATAATGACCACATCTCTACTTGTAAACACAGTCCTTGTTTCTGGATTATAGACTCTGTATCCCTTTATGTTATCTGGGTATCCTGTAAGAATACATTTCACAGATTTCTTATCCCATTTCTTACGCTTTTGTTTAGCAACATGTACGATGACAGTGCTACCAAATATCCTAATATGACTGATATCTGGTTTTGTGCCAGTCCATAGTTCATATGGCGTTCTATTATCCAACGCAGCAGCCACAGTTCGATTCTGCAGGTACACTGCCGTATTGGTGGCCTCACCCCAAAACTCTTTTCCCAGGTTTGCATCAAACAGTAGACATCTCGCTTTTTCTACGACTGTGCGATTGAATCTTTCACATAAACCATTTTGTTCTGGGGTGTATGGGTTGCTTTTCTGGTGGATAATACCAGCACTGTTTAGGTAATCTTCAAATTCCTTATTACAATACTCTAAACCGTTATAGCCTCTTATCACTTTTATTGTTCTTTTTGTTTGATTTTCCACCTGTGCTTTGAATATCTTGAAATACTTCAGAGCCTCATTTTTGTGCTTCAGAAAATAAACAAATGTTATGCGACTGTAATCATCGACAAATAACAAGAAATACCTTGCTCCTCCTATCGATGTAGTCTCCATAGGGCCACAAATGTCTGTGTGCACTAAATCTAGCAAGTTACTGCTTCTCTGACTGCCTTTAAATGGTAAGCGACACTGTTTACCTTCACAACATGTTGTACAAGAAGCCTTGCTTATTTCTACTTTTTCATCAAATGACATTCCCAAGACAGCATTTTTCATTTTATTTAAGTATTCCTTGTTGACATGTCCTAATCTGCGATGCCATGTTACTCCTGACACAGCTGATGCAGCCAAATACTCCTGGGATACCAAGTTTACTTTGTATACCCCATTGACCAATACTGCTGTAGCGACTAACTGTTGCTTTTTATTGTAAACACAACAGCCTTTATCTGTGAAAGACACACTGTTTCCTTTTTTAATTAGTTGACTGACTGATAGTAGGTTAGTAGTCAGAGATGGTATACAGCATACGTCTTCTATCACGATGTCGTACTCGCAATCATCAGTTGAAGTCGTTATTTTAACATTGCCAGAACATAATACTGTCATCTTCTCTCTATTAGCTACGACAATTCCTTTATTTTGTTCATATCTGGCATTCATAACCCAACTTTCGTTTGCTGATAGGTGTGCACTTGCCCCGGAGTCGATATACCAATCATTTTTGTTGAAATTCGCACTTAAAAATACTGCACTAAATGCGTTTGATTGCATTCTTTCTTTATTTTTCTTATTTGCTGAATTATTTTCGTTATTCATGCACTGATTTTTGTAATGGCCGACTTGTTTACACCGGTAGCATTTCACCGCCTTGGTGTTTAACTTCGACGGAACAGTAGTACTACCAACATCACAATTTTTCTTGGCCATAGACAAATTATTCTTATTTAGCTTTGCATGATTTGAATGACTGACAAAAGCACCGTTCATTTCATTCTCGTTGTAATCTACCGCCTCCATGTCTAATAATTTTGTCTTGATATTGTCTGCCGTAATGGAAATGCCCGAATGTTCGATTGCCATGATCATTGGAGCAAAACGATCAGGCAATCCAGCCAACAACAATGACCCTGTCCATTGATCATTTATTTCAAATCCCGTTCCACTTAATTTCTGCGCTGTATCGTTAATCTGCGTTACATATGACGTCATCGAACTGCAATTATCTCGCCGGATTGAAATCAAATTTCTCAACAGACTTATTCTCCGTGAAAAGCCACTATCATCAAATAATTGCTGTAGTTTATTCCACAATTCTTTCGACGATTTAACAGTTTTGACGTGGACATACAACGACGGGTCGATGGTCATAATCAATTTGGCTTTAGTTTTTTTGTCATCCGCGCTTGCTATTTCTTTTCCCGGTTCTGGCTTGATACAATGCTTCATGCCTTCGAGAACTAAGAAATTTTCTGCAGCGAAACACCACTCCGAATAATTATCGCGTCCCTTTAGTTTCGGCACATTGATAAGGTGGTTGGTAGCCATTTTGACGAACAGTTTCTACACTTATACACTGCGATAATTAATACGATCAGTCAGTTCACAGCTAAATCGCACTGAATACTGTCTTTTAACACTTGCTTTACTGCAAAATCCTTGTTAAAACGACTCAATACCGCGATTTTTTGAGCGTATAGCCCATAACCTATAATAAAACAACGTATTCGCATTGACGAGTGGATCAGACTCAACTTTAATTTAAAACCGTAGAACAAACAAGTCTACCGACAATGCACGACAGATGGCAGCACTAGTAACATATTGTGTAGATACCAGTAGATATTACCACACGATATTTTCCTTCACCGCTGTGCTAGTGATAATAAAAACTAAGGATCATTCGCATGACAGGTTCTCAAAAAGACACGTTAATTTAGTGCAAGTTAATTTACTGTGATGAATTAAAAATAACCAAAAGGACAGAATACAGTCGTAAATAAAAAAAACACATTAGGATTAGGTTATGTTATTTTTAATTCATTAATAGTACATTGTTACCCTAGGGGTGAAAGTGACTTATTTCAGTCCCGAGACTGGGTTTGGTGCCCGAGCGCAGCGAGGGCGCCAATAGGTCGAGGGACTAAATAAGTCCTGAAGCCCTAGGTAAACACTGTGCTCTTCATTACGAAAGTAAACACAAGCCATATATGCAAAAAATATTACTTCAACTTCCCAAGAATTTGCATTAATGTCGCTTACCCTTTTTTTTTTCTTTTTTACGCGCAACATTTTTCAAGCGCCATAATGCCAACCAGTCTTTTTGAGTAGTACTTATTGCTAGCTTGATAAAAAGAACTTATCATTATAGATTATTTCTAATTTATGTCAATGATCTATCTAAATTAATTTTGACGCGGTTTAATCGGTGTCTTAAATAACATCACAAACAAAAATTCTACAAAGTTAAGAATTAATATAGTATTAATCGAAGTGTGGCTGTATAGGAAGTTAGATCATGGTTACATAGAAATGTGAAAATAGCTCTTTTTTTTCTTAATTTTTCAGTTGTCTGTCAGTTGAAAACGCTCACCCTAGGGTGTATTGGGCTATTTTCACTTCGCTCCACAGGCAACTTCGGACCTACTTTCAGAGTATGAGTAATGAAAAGTAAATTACCTTGCACTAAATCAGCATCTGTCTTTTCGAGGGTCTTACCTTATGCGAATGATCCAAAAATAAGCATACAGGAATGTTTCGCCAGTATCTATTGTGCGTAATTCTATACCTGAGATGCATGAAAATAGCTTTATTACGTGAATTAAAAAAAAAAAATATTCTATCGTTTTCCACCCTATCCCTTCCCATTTTCCCACCCCAAATCTATTCCTACATTAACAAAGATTGTCAGCGCATCCGGGGGTGTACCAACGATTGTCATTCTGGATTGATGTTGGTATGTACTGCCATTCCCATCCATGGGCGACAGTATCCACTGACCTTGGGCTCACTTGGTGGGCCCTGGTGGGCTGTTTTTTTTCGGAATGGCTAAATTTTTGTGACCTTAATGGCCTTTCAAGAGTCACCGGACATGTATGGTTTAGGGCGAGCACAGAAGGTGCTCAGCCAGGAGCAAAGAGTGTGTGCAGCAACGAGCCCAAGGGTTCCTCCGGCGGAAGGAACGGACCCGGGCTTAGGGCTTAGGGGCGTTACTTTGAGAGAGTACCGCGGGATCGCGAGTCGGTGAGAAGCATCCAGGTGGGCTATATGCTCGTTTGCTACCTTCAATCTATAAAGAAAAATACCTCTTGCATTAATTTCTCCAAGTATAAGTAAGGTGGTGAAGTACCAACAATTAAAACAATTAATGTTTTTTTGCTCCTAATAACGTTATTTTTCTATAAATAAGAACGAAGGCCTGTAACTGATAATGGCAGGTGTTAGAGGAATTTGTTTCAAGAAGTTTCATTTCCGCAAAATTTTTTCGTCATTATATTTTTACAACTTTAGTATAATAGCTTCTCATATTTCGTACATTCACATAGGCCAATGATACTATTTTTTTTTAAATCCATATCTTTACTGAGCTTGTGGTAATCAAAAGATTTATGGATCATTTTGAAGAATTGTCACAAACAACTTATGATCTTTATACCCTTCTGCTAAAATGCAATCATTTAAATTTTCCTTTTTATACCAAAAGAGTACAATTATTTTTCTGTTTTTCAGCATGAAAGAAAAGGCGGGCCCTTGTTATAAACTATCAGACCTCGCCAGAAGGGCCCTGTACTATTTATACCACCTTATGTACTTAGGCATAGATTACAGTATCATCAGAGAAAAAAAGCTTGAACTTATGCTTATATATGATAAAACAAAACAAGAAACATATCCACTAGATAAAAGTATGCCAGTTGATTCGGCGAATGTAGTTTTCAAAAGTAGCGATGAGTTTATAAGGTAAAACTTTTTATTTATATGTAGGTAGATATATAAAATTATTTTTAAATAGGCTTCCATCCAGGGTATCATTCGTTACCAAAATTAGACATTCTTTTACTATTTCAAATGCAAGAGTAAACCCCAAAGAAATAGAAACTTGGTGGCATTTTGCTATTAAAAACCTTGAGGGGTATTTTTGTGATAACCTTGATTCCTAAATCTAATATGTTAAATCTCAAATGTTCCAGAAATTGTCTTTCTATACTTAC
Organism: Sesia apiformis; assembly: GCA_914767545.1. Lineage (NCBI taxonomy): Eukaryota > Metazoa > Arthropoda > Insecta > Lepidoptera > Sesiidae > Sesia > Sesia apiformis. The sequence continues at coordinate 6,113,479 of OU611964.1, forward strand.
TTTCAAACTTTCGCATGAATATAAACTTATTTCATTTTTTTCTAGATAGAATTAGATTTATTGACACTCACCGGAAGAATTCTAAATGCTATTCTAAATTTGGCCGATATCACACCGCTAAACAATACAACCTTTGTATTAATAGCCCTATAATCTTGTTAATAATGTTTAGTATTGACTAAGAATCAATGATCAACTTAATTCCAGATATATAGAGGCGCGCAGTATTTACGAAGAGTTCCTTTGTCAGAATGATGGTGAGTTGAAGTGTAAAACCGTAAGGGATGTTCACGACAAATATAAGTCCATCAGTAATGATGCTATGACAAGGTCAGTCTCAATTTTTATTTTTGTTTCTTGACGACACATTGTATAAAGCGGTTTGGTAGATAGCCTGGAAGTATCTATCACCATGTTCGTGAGGTTGTCAAGTCGATTAGTCAGTCAGTCGTAGATAGTTGAAAGTTTCAATGACTAGTTGTGCGGTGCAGGCGTCTTGTGCACGCGAGGAATCTCGCGGTGTGGTGTGAGGAAACGACGAGGAAAGTGATGGATTACGGATTACCAAACCCCCTCGCGATTGTTAGGGGAGGGAAATGCAAAAGTGTTTTAGTACCATCGGTGCCAGCGACTTCGTTCGCATGAACTGCAGAGTGATTTCCGTGCGAATAATTGATCTGGGTAAAAGTACCCTAAATGTTTAAGTTCTATGCCAAGTTTCATTAATATCCGTCCAGTGTTTCTACGTGTAGTGCGTTCGGAGTTCAGACGGATAAACTAACAAAAATTCCAAAAAATATTTTGGTTTGATTGCGCATATACATATCATTCGTACTTTATATTACAAGAAATATTTCATTGCACTTTCAAAAAATATTTCATATACAAACACGGATTTCATAAACAAGTGCATTTTTAGTGCAAATAATCCTAATTTGAATTCGTGTGTGACATAGAGTATTATACCCAATAGAGCGGTAATACTGGCCATCCAATTCCGAAACTGATCAGTGATTTGCCTATAATAAATATCAACTCTCACATGCACCAAAATAGTACAGCACCAGAAAGTGACCTGTGTGTACGTCTCCGTATAATTATAAAACACGAGATTTGCTGTTAAAATGTCTTCCTGTTCGATTCATTGGTGTGGTAAAAATAGTAAAACATCGAACTCTAAAACAGACGGCATCACATTTCATCGGTAAGTAACAATAAATATAGAATTTTTCAATTCACATCCATTTTATCACGGCTCAAGTTAAACTGGTCACCTCAAAATGAAACAATTGACAAGTATCTATGCGTCTTGTTTTTACCTAGTTACAACCTCGTTGCATCATCTCTTTCTATTTCTACGAACTTGTTACTAGTGTTGGACTAAGAAAATGAAATTATGTTTCGATATTTACGAGTAAAGTAGGTATATTTATTACATTTTATCTAAAAAAATAACTTTGCACTTATTTTTAATGTCCATTGTCGATCTAACGTTGTAGTGCTGGACATATTATGTTTATCGATTTTTTTAAGTATATCAGATCTTGATCGAAAAATACGGTCTATTAGGCAGTAGTGTAGATATGATTTTAGAAATAAGTAGGTGACGTTATTTGACAATATCGACACCTGAACGTTTGAGGTCATCTTTTACTTTCTAGAATAAAAAAGTAATAGGAAAACCAAAACGATCTTAATATTTTGATGGAAACTGTCGAGCTTTCGCAGTTTTCAGAAAATGTAATAGAATACATAGCAGGATATGTGTCTAGCGAACTAGTTAAACGCATTAAATGTGGCACTTGTATAGAAGCGTTGGTATGTTTGTCAGAAAACAAGAGAAGTCTAATTTATTACAGAGATAAGGGTGGCTTAATATATCCTTCGGTTAGTGTGCAAAAAATCTGCCGTCGTTCTGAGCAATTTATAAAAAAATTTTTCATTAATAGCGTGGACAAAAGAAAATATACAAGCGACTTCTTAGTCCACAAGACTGTCAGTAGCTTTGTAGGAGAATTATTTTTTCCCGAATATCAGTACCACCAATACTACGCAGAAGAGACAGACCATTTAATTGATTTGGCTAAAAGCGTAATGAAAAAATATATAGATACAAGGCTAGCATTCCTTAGCAAAAGGAGGCAATATAATGAGAAAGAAGCTGTAAGAAGAATTTACACGAAATTAATTCATGTTAAAAACCAGTAACGCAATGTATAATAATTACCATTATACCGATTTAAATTGTTTTATTAAATGATAAGTACCTATAAAAATGTTGTTTTATCTTCACAACGTTATTTAATTAAATACAACTATTTAGGAAGTTTTCCTATCATCTAAATTTTCCATGTGCTCTGTATTCCGTAAACTATCAATTTTGTTCACTCTTGTTGGGTAGTATTTAATAGTTGGAATAATGCTATTTTAATTATTTTATTCATTTAATTTTAAATATTTACGTATACATTGTATCTCTATAAAAAAACAAGAGAGTGTTATTTACCATGCCGTCCCACTAAACAATTTCTTTCGATATCGATATTTGCGTGCCCAACACTAGAGTTTATGTTTGACCTTGGGTCGACCAATCAGAGCGCAGTTGTCACCGCGGTGATTTGACGGAAATATTTTCAAACAAAATGAGTAGCATTTCGTCTCTATTGGGTATGTACTCCATGGTGTGTGAAGTCAATTTGAAGTCACGATGAAATTATAGTATTTGTGTCCGAACCTTTGTCGACGCCTGACACCACGAATTCGGCTCATGATTTTGAGTTAATTCACATATAATGCTGCTTACTTTTGTAAAAATATATTTTTTTTGGACTTGCATTTATTACGAAATGCAAAGCCTAGAGAAATGATATTGTATAGGTATGTTGAAAAAACCTTGCATTTGTTTGAAAAATTTGGTAATTAATTCAAAAATATTTAAATTTTTGCTAATTTTTGAACTCGGAATTATGGAATGGAATACATGGTATCTAGCTTCAGGTTCGAACAAATCCTGTATTTTGCAAATATAAATAAAATGAATTTTACCTACTTTTAAATCTACAATTAACAACAATGAGTATTATTAAATTATTTTGATGTTTATTTTACGATAGCCCAGTATTGAGCAAAGGCCTCACCCAACTTTTCCCATTCCTTTTTATTTTCTGTTTTTCTTCCCCACGTAGTACTTTCTGTTTTCTTTATATCGTTCACGCATCTCTTTGGTTTGCCATTTTGCCAATATATTGACGGCATATATATATTTGTAAGTAGTTACTTAAACAATGTATTGTCTTCGACAACTACAAACTTTCAATTGATCATTTTGCCATACCGCTACTACTTACATTTGTTAGATTTTGTCACCATATTGTATTCTGTAAACAGCGACTATCGTATTGGCCGCCATTAGAGCTTTCGTAGAAGTACAATCTCTTTTGTGGCTCGTAATCAAGATATCCAATAGGCGCCGACGTACCGCCAACCGCAAATGTAACGTTGTAGAACAAACCTATTCATTCAGTTAGAGCTACGAATATGAACGTTAAAGTCACGATAATAACTCGCATATGAACTCAATAGAAGTTTGTAATTGTACAAAGGCTAATTATTTTACAGTTACATAACTCTACCACTGTGGTTGCATAGATTCACACCAGCTTACATATATGTGAAAATATTAGAAAGTGGTATACAGGATCTGAAGAGGAACAATTTGACTACTGTAGCAGTAGATATCCTCAACACTTTGATATCGAATTCCGCATTCAGACAGACCAAGAAAGCGGAGTGGTATGCGGAAAAAGCGCTATTACTATGTGGACGACACCTTCAAAGTTATAACGAGGTAAACTGTATGTTGTTAGCATTTAATATTTAAGTATGTATATTGACGTTTCAATGTACCTACCAATAGCCCGATACACAAACATTTAGCTAATACCAAGCGAACGGAGAGTTTTAAAAATTGTATTTAGCTCCATACCTACTTTGTGTAATGCAATTACAGCAATGCGGATTTTTGTTATCCATTAATAATTCCTACTCCATTTTAATATTACTACAATATTTAATAATGATTGGCGCCAAAATGAGATAAAAGGACAGATTCCAAATTCAAATGTAATTTTTTTCTTTATTGTAACGGTATTTATGGTCAGACTTAGTATTTTCAAAGCAAATATAACATTTTGTATACAAGTACAAGTTATTCATGATATACAACGTGATATACAAGTATTCATGAATACTAGTTCTGATAGTTATAAGTAAGATAACTAGTTATCACAAAAGTTATACAAAATTTCTACATCTAGTGACTGGTTTGGCCAGAACTTAAACATCATAACAATATCTTAAACTTTGATGTTTTGTTATAATATGATTTTTGATATGTTGTTTAGAGAACACTATTACAAAGGTGTATGCCAAAATTCAGCTTACTGGGACTTTTTGGTAAGATTGGAAGATTTTTGTCTAAAATGACTGCGTCTGTATGTACTTAGGCTATAACATACAAGTTGTTTTAATTTATTTATTTATCTATAAACACTTTATATTTCCTTAACATATTTAAAAAGAACTGGTTTGCCAGTGGATTATGGCCCGATATCTCTGGTGATTTACTATTCCATACCATACCATCAACCCATGTATCTCCACTGCTGGAGCTGCTGCTGCCATCACACGGTCTTCTGTTTTTCTTTCTCATCCATCCACTACCAGCGACTTTCTTCAAGTCGTCAGTCCACGTCCCACGCTACGTTTCCCGGTACGTGGCCTCCATTCGAGGACTCGTCGCGCCATCGGTTATGAATCCTACGGCATATATCCTTTGAGCTATCTCGGCAACCTTCTTCATTACGCAATTTGACCAACAAAGAAACTCCGAGATCTCTTTACTATATCTGATACTTATTATATCCGAGTATAGTGATTTACTATGGAAGTGATTAATTATTTAAGGGGGCTTATTTATAGGCGGCGGCAGTGTTATTAGAAGGGTTCAGGTCAACCCTGTCGGATGAAGCGAAGGACATGATGCGTCCGCGCGCTCTTAAGATCGCCAACCAAAAGAACATCACCGTTAGCGAACACCTGAAGACCGACCTCCTCACGTACGCCACTAAACAAGAAATATTGGAGAAGAATTTCGACGCCAAATATATTAATAAACCGCCGATGTTGTAAGTAAAAATTGCCTGTACTTTTCATAGATCTTATCAGCCTGGAAATTTTAATTGGTCTAAGGGACAAATCACAACATTTGTGGAGGCGAAGATTTGTTTTATACAGAGTTATATAAATTATACCTGGACCCTAAATGTTAATACTAAATGTCTTTCCTGAAAATTAACAACTTACGTTTTACGCTTTTTTCTGAACTTGATATTTTCTCCAAAAAAGAGGTTAAAATTGTTTAATGAAGTCTGACTTCGATAAAAAAACTGATTATGATAATTATTAAATATTACGACGCGCGACGTCTCGGGACTCCGGGCCTCGGGCTAGTTGAAAAGATTTATCAGGTTTAGTTTGTTCTAATTCTGTCTCGTTTATGTCGAAGGTATTATGGTTAATATTCCTGTTTGTTCAGGAAAAAAATCAAATTCCGACTTGCTTGCTATTTGAATTCTCGCTGGCACTCGTGTTATAGTTAGCAGTTAGTACATGGTTGAAGTTCTGTGGTTTACATACCGGGTGTAAACCATAGTATAGGTAGTATCAATCTCGTTTATAATCAATTTTCAGAGATAAACAGAAAGGTAAAAAGAAATTCGTAAGTCACATAGGAGACGACATGGTGATACAGGACGCAGAGGATTATTGCATTTGGGAATACATCGGCAGCGGTCTCTTTACCCACGGTAATTACATGATTTTCATAATTATATACGCCTAAAGACAATACTAGTAATGTTAAGTAGATAAATTTAATTACATGTACTCGTAATTACATGATTTTCATAATTATATACGCCTAAAGACAATAGCTTTGTTCGCGGTAAGGATTCAGAACTAATTCGGAACTAGTACTGAACTAATTTGGAATCGTAGTAGAGCGCATGCTCGGTTATAGACCGATTCGTGATTTTTATTTCCGCGAACGATTTCGGAACCAAACTGCGTACGTTCTACTGTCATCGGCAGTGTTACCAACTCTCAAAAATATTTATCCCTAAAGCTTAAGTCAAAAACCCCCAAAATCGCCCCAATTACTTAGAAATCCCTCTAAAAAAATATATAATAAAAGAAAAAATATAAATTACAAAAATGCAATGAAATTTCTTTACCTTTTAAATCTGGATCTGTTTCCCAAATCTACGTGTACTTCTGACTGTACATTTTTTTATTTTTAGTTTCTTTAGGCATCATTAACAAATTGCTTGTCGGCACAGCAGTACAACAACTAAATCGAATTAAACAAGTATACAATAATCAACGTACATATGTATTTCCAGTAAGCATAGGCACAATAACCACCAGTCACCACAGAGTAGTTGTAATATATTTGTACTAGATGTCGTTAAGTCGCTAGGTCAACAAATAAATATGATTAGCTATTGGACGAGCGATTGATTGCCGCCGCTTGTCAAGAACTAGCTTCATTGATTTATTAGCAAGTGTCAATGAGGTGTCAAAAATATAGAGAGATGTCGTTGTGAACGACGACGGGACAGTTGCATCGCGGAGGTATCGCGGAGACGTTCGGCCTAATACATACGCAAAACTTCCTACCGTGAAGTTACATAAATTACCGCAAATATAATAAAAATATAATTTCCCGCAAGGCTATATTCAATCTTCCATTTTATTACGCCAAATTCCTTATTGTGCGTGCATTAGTGTCATTAAGTGCCAACACAGGAGAACCAAGGGCCGGCGCCGGCAGAAGACTTCGGTGCACCAGACAGCTTTCAGGTCAGTGAAGCTTTATTATTGTACGGCTACGGCAATTAATCAAAAATAATAAATAAAACCCCAAAATTACAGTCCACTTAAAAATCTACCCTCCAGCTATTATAGTTTGGATTGTCCCAGGGCCTATACTTTCACATAATATATGAAAAATTTATATTCAAAAAAATATATGAAGAGTCAAAAAATTAAAAAAAAACGGATTCTTGCCAAAGTTATAGAACTGATAGAACTGATTCTGAACCGATCCTGAATCGAGTTCGACGGTTCCGCGAACACAGAACTGTAACTAGAAATTCTGAATTGTGTGTTCCGCGAACGGCATTATTTGAACTGCGCATGCGTATAGTTCCGAATCAGTTCTGAATCCTTACCGCGAACGAAGCTAATACTAATAATGTTAAGTAGATAAATTTACTGTCTATACAAATATACGAATAGATGTAAAATGCTAACAATATAAGTATTAAGGTATCAAATATTTTGCTGTTTAATTGCGTAAAATTTATATGGTCTATGTCAAATCTTTATTATTTAAGATTTGACATAGTTTGACAAGTTAATAATTTAAGACTAAGAATCAATAAATTTTTGACTCATATTTGTGACCACGCAATATGGGCAATATTGCACAGATTCTGATTAATTTGAAACGTAATATTTTTTTTTTGTACTGTATAAATACTGAACGTTTCCAATCAGGGAGAATTTTGTACATTGAAGGTCATTTAGTACACAAATAAAGCGTTTCAACTTGCCGTTCCGTCAAACAACAATGTCAGAATAAAATGAATGTGATGTTCAATAATATTTCCCTCGCCATATAAAACTATAGTAGCCAAGTGTTGTTGTACCTTTATGAAATCTGTGTTATTTCAGAATTCTAATGTATTTTTTTCATGTTACTTACTTATATGCACTATTTTTTCACACACCATGACCGGAATCCCTAGCGAATCGGAAACATAGATTGTGGCCAGTCACAATCTATGTTTTGTTTTATCCAAAGACTATTTTTTTATGGAAAATGGTAGACGAGCAAACACTTTAGTCTTCTTTTTAAGGAACTTTTATGCCTTGGCACATGTCAGTTCTATCGTTACCTTACATTCGTACTTACATTTGTAGGGGGAGAATGCATGCTGCATTCCCACAGCAGCTGGGCGCACTCGACTGGCCACGTTACCTCTCACAAAAGACTACCTTGAAATGTACTGCATTTTCTACTTTATCGTATTTCCCCAATGTACGTACGTGTTTCGGCAGGGAGTGAGATATGCCAGAGTCTATTCTCATCCCATCCCTCCAAATTTTCCCAATCCATTCCTTAATCTGCAAAGGTAGACAGCGCATGCAGGGACGTGCCAACGTTTGTCATTCTATAGTGATATTGGCATGTATCGCGTATGTCTATGGACGACAGTATCCACTTACCATCAGGTGGACTGTATGCTCGTCTGACGCCTTTTTTCTATAAAAAATAAATAAATAAACCATTCAACAACAATAATATACGTACCAAATATAAATAAATATTAGCCCTAGTGAAGGCTCACGAATCTGCATAAACTAAATGCCATTCGTGAATTAGGTTCTCCTAGTAGCGTATAGAACATACAAACATCATTTTTGTTCAGATTTAGAGTCCTCACTAAGGCCTCTTAGTTGGACATCTTCAATAACCTGATGGTAAGTGGATACTGTCGTCCTGCGACATCTACGATGTTTGCCAACATCAGTCCAAAATGACACACTGACACGCCTCCTGATGCGACGCCTACCTTTGGAGATTTATGAACCTCCAAAGGTAGGTTCTCCAGAGGTGATTTAGAGAAGTATAGTGCGGTGAAGAGTTTTCCTCATCCCATTACAATTATTCTTATGATGGAGATGTAAAGGGAGGTGCCCCATTACAACTCCTACATCCTCCTTGAGGAGTCGAGAGTATAATGGAGTAAGCAGTTACTTTTATCCTATTATACTTTTCGTTCGTTGGGATAGGAGGGATAGGATAGAGGATAGGGGGATATAGGATGGATTGGGCTCTGGTATATCTCACTCACTCCGCAGTGAGTTAGTTGATACATTCCTCATCTTATTCTATTTCTTCCAATGTATGTACGACGCACGTGCTTATTGGAAAGAAAGAACATTGGAAGGAATAGAATAAGGTGAAAAATATAATAACTACATTTGACGGTAGTTTTCTTGAGTGTGGAGTCGAGTTTGTTCACTGGCTGTGGGATTGTGGGATACTTTCCCCCCTTGAGAACCCAGTGAAATTTCATGAGAAATAAAAATAGTCGATAAAATTTTCATAATAAAAACAACAACAACGAAACCCAATTCAATAGTATATATTTTACGAATATTTCGCAAAACTGAATATTCGTTACATGCTAATAAAACGGTTATTTTCTTATAATTTCAGGTGGTCACTGGGAAGGGAGACTAGTGTCGACAATATTCATCTTACTGTTCTGGGACATAATATACGAAAAGCCTAAGAACATCCTCGGTGTATTCCTTTGCCACTACCAGATATTTCCGTTGGACCTGGTGTGTGAGGGCGCGTGTTTCTATAGCAACAGGAAGGCGGCTATCGACAAGCGGCTGGTTGAGATCGAGGGCTCTACTCAGAGTGAATTAGTGACAAGGATGCGCAAGACGTGGGATGCAAGACCTGAGAGTGAGTATGTTTTACTGTCTCTATCATAGATATAGACAACGCGAGTTCGTGTGAAATTGTATGGAAACCAAGTGTGTCGCTTATTTTGTATAACTAAGTCGCAAGTAAATTTTAGCGATTGAAAACCACTCACCGATGAATTGAAGCATCTTCCTTCACCAATTTTGATGGATTTTTAAAACTGATTACAGCGCGGTTAGGCATTTTTGAGTTTTGTAACAACGACGAGCAGCGCGAGAAGTGGAAGATTGGCTCCAACTTTGGGCACGCAGCGATGGACAGCTTGCTTATCAATCCCCTTATATTGGTGGTTTGATGTAAAAGATTAACATTGTTAACATAATATGGTCAACACTTGAGTCCGCGTAGCACTGCTACGCTTTGTTACGTCAGCGACGTCCGCTGCGCGTGCTACAATAATCTCTTCTATATATGTGGTCTCTTTATGTATAAAAACGCCTGAATCCATGTAGCACTGCTACGCTTTGAAACGTCAGCCACGTCCGCTACGTGTGCTACGACAATCCCAATAGATAATAGATGGGTCTCTCTATCTATTAAAACCTTCACCTTAATCTAACGCTCTTATAAGAAAAAATCGAAACTATATGAGAATAATGAAGAGAATGAAACTAGAGAAACGTCATAGGATTCGGAAGATCGCGGCCCGAGAATAATACGGAAAATTATGTACGTCTTACGAAAAAAATGTTTAATCATTAGTTGTAAACTCCTTCCAATGACATACCTATTAAAAGTTTTTTTTTTCTATATATGGCAATAGTACAATTAGCACATTCTACCAGTGTCAAGTTTTATTCGTAATAAACAATTTCAAAGTCTAAAACGTATCCTGTCAATGTCCAGACTCTCCAGTCCCGTCGAATTAAGTCAGGAGTCGCTCAGTAAAGTGATACGTGGGTGACTAGGTAAATTTTGAGATACAAAAAAATATTTTGGTTACAACACAAATTTTTATTACAATTTCTCAAAATACTCTCCATTAATCTCTATACAGCGATTCATTCGTCTAAACCCAGATTTAAAAGCACTGACGATACTCTTCTTTGGTGAGGTCCTCAACAGATGTCATAAAAGCATTCCGAGCGTCCTCAGGGTTGTCAAAACGAATGCCCCGTGGCATACTCCGTAGTCCAAGTTTCACTTTTGGAAACAGAAAGAAGTCGCATGGAGCTAAATCAGGGCTATAAGGAGGGTAGCTCAATTCTTGGATCTCTGTGGTCTTCAAAAAATCTTGGGTAAGTTTTGCTTTGTGAGATGATGCATTGTCATGATGCAAAGAAAGCCCTCTCAAATCTGTTTTACGACGTTTATGATTTAACACATCGAATACAGTTGGTAAACACACTTCTTGTACCATTGAGCATTAACAGTTTTTTGAGCGTCTAAACAAATTGTCGCTAAATGGCCACCCGTAGAGAAGAATGTTGCCACCATTTTTTTGCCCACACTGCATCCACGTTTGACCTTCCTGGGAGGCTTTTTGTCTGGAAACACCCAAACTGTTGATTGCCACTTAGTTAGTGGGTCATACTAATAGATCTTATCTCCACCTTATCTCCAGATCTTAAGTAAGATCTTAACTCTTATCTCCAGTTTAAATATATAATTTTAAATGTATCCCGTTCCATTTTCGGTTTTTACAACCATTTCTCTGCACCATCTCACGCGAGCTTGTTCTTGTTTAGCAGTCAGTGAACGAGGAACCCAACGCGAACAAAGCTTCTTGACTTAAGGGTGTTGGTGTAAAATTTCATGAATAACCGGCGTTGAAATCTTAAGAGTCTCCTCCATCTGTTTATAGGTATTTTTGGGATTTCCTGCAACATTTTCTTTACCGCCTCGATATGTTCCTTTTTTACACAAGTCGCAGGACGGCCATTTCTTTCATCATCTTTGAAGGAAAGTTTTCTTCGTTTAAATTGAGAGAACCATGTAAAAATTGTTACACGGGACGGTGCGAGGTCCCCAAAAGCTGATACAGATTAGTATCAGATTAGCTGATACAGTGTAGTAAAGATAGATATCTTTACACCCACTTTCATTGAAACCAACTTTAAAATCGTATAGCATCATGGCACGAAAATTTTCTCGTTTGAATTACACTGTTGCAAAGAAAATCCTTCGAAATGCAACAAAAAAGTGAATACTACATTTTTATTTTTCTCGTTTTGACTAAATGGCTTTCTGAATTCGAATTTCAAATAAATGATGTTTAAAAATGGTACAGCACATATGAGTTCTCTTTCTAAAATGTAAGTATCTCAAAATTTACTCAGTCACCGTATATAGTAGGTTGACAGAGGACAGAAGAGTTTACTATCACCATTAAACCACAAATACGTAATTTTTACATTAATCAAATAAAACATCAAGTTCTTCTACTCGTGTTCCCGCCAAAAAGTCTATTTCCCTACTGAAACCTCCCTAAAAGTAGTAAGTTGTTACCAGGCGAGTTGCTCCGTGTCCACGAGGTGGGGTGGAACAACGTGTCGATGTCGATACTGTGCCTGCCGCCGCGAGCTGCCGCCGCTATCTGCCGGCGGCTCGCCAACAGCTACCACTACGCACGAAGTGGCTTCCCGGACCTCACGCTCTGGAATATAAATACTAAAAAGGTAACATTTTATACTTTTTTTATGGTAGTGCAACGTTTGCTCAGGTGCTAGGAGTTCTTCAAGAAGAAACACCAGCCAGTGCTCACTTCAGTAACTTATTAAACGTAATAAAAAACAAATGAAACATTAATAGCACCTATGAAACTAACTATTAAAAATCTGTATGTGTGTAAAACCGGCTTGTTAATAACTACTCACCATAATAAGATGTGTTTATATATTTATAATTGTATGGAACTAAACAGTTGAGTTGCCATACAACTTATACAACCATACATGGTTCCATAATAATTTATCAATTAATCGTCATATGAAATAAAATTTTCTTGATATAATAATTTTCTTATTAATTATTTTAAGATAAAACCTTTTAATATATGTTATCGTGGGTAAAAAACGCAACTATTTTCTCAGATTAAATTCGTAGAAGTAAAGACTGACACCGACAAGCCCTCGTTGAAGCAGCTTCAGTGGATGAAGTATCTGAAGGAGAATGACATCGACACTGGATTCTGTTACATCGGAGTCAATAAAACTCGTTCAAAGTCTAGACCCACTTACAATACCGATTTGTAAAAACACAAATAAACGTTGAATTTTTAAAACTGCAACAGTTTTTAAAAACGTAATGGTAGATTTTACGTTAAACAATGAACAATTTTTGTTTCGTTTTACTTTTACCTGAAAATAACAAGAGCCAATAAATTCAGTTTAGAACCATGGAGATATGACAAAGGATATGAGGACCCCAGAGGTAAAGGGGTCTAAGTGACAAAATTTATGTTTTGAGATAATTGAACCAAAAGTCAACAAAATTTTGTAAGAGGGAAAGTTATTTTTTTTTGTTTTGACCATTTTAGGCCAACACTTTGGCCATTTGCTTCTAATTAGTACTAACAATAGATTATTAAAATCACCTGTGTTACATTTTACGTAACACGTTACGTATTTTACGTTACATTTTCACCTGTGTTACGTGTTACCTGTGGAGCAGTGTTAGCATGCACTACTAGTGGTGAAGGGGCAACACACTAGGTAGCAGCACCTGTCAGGGAAATCACTTGGATTTCCTCGCCACTAAAAAGAATAGTATTTTAACAGTCTGTTACTGCATCTAACTCAATTCTTTCGAAAATGTCACTTAGACCCCTTGACCTCTGAGGTCCTCATATAGTATTGAAGAAAAACTTTAGGACTTGACAATCTTAATAATAATAATGCCTTAGGAAACGGTCCGAAAGAGAGTCTTGACCCGAGTCCTTTGTCTATTCTAACTTGTGTCCAAAAGACTTGTAATAAAGTTCAAATTTTATTAATTATAATGCTAAAGCATTATAAAGGAAACTGTCCGAAACTGAGGCTTGATCCTGTCTGTCCATTTTTAGCCTGTATTTAAATATCTAGAAGGTAAGCAAGGGGGCACGTGCCCCCACTTGCCCCCTTGCTTGCCCAGCGAAAATTTTTCACATGTGTGTGAAACAAATAAAAATACTGTTTACTATTTTTCTCAGACCGTTTTTCCAATAACGCACAATTTTGTTTTTGAAGGCCATGTTGACGGCACAAAATGTCCGCATGAGTATATTATGTCTATAAGAATAATAAATTACTTGAATTATTATTTATTCTTATGCCATAGACTATTCTTCCAATTATATTTTATAGCACTAATAGACAATTCCATACCATTTTGTTCTATTTTATGTAGTTTTGTTTTGAAACACTAGCTACTTCTGTAAGTGATCTTCTTCTGTAATTTGTACTTCTGTAATTCGCTGTGATAAAATAGTTGAAACATGGTAAAAAAGTTTTGAATTGTGTGCCACAAGGAAAGTGTTATACGCGGACGTCTTGATACATATAGTTTTATGAACTCACGAGCACGCGTCAACTTTGCTTGTGGATAAATGTGCGTATACGCGAAAAAGTCAATCTATTTAAAAATATATCCTGAGAGATATAAGTTTTTTTTTATGTGTCCGGATGTTCATCACTACAAGCAACGCATACGCGCGCTCGTGAGTTTTAAGAAGTATACATTAGTACATGGCGCTTGATAATGAACCTGTTCCGCACGAAGAGAGAACTAAAGATGTCACACGTGTTGTTAGTGGCGAATTTGTCGTTATACGATTATGTGGTGTTATAAACACTTTTTTTCTTATGAATTTCTAATCTAATCAAGAATAATTTGTAGTTTTCACAGTCTTCTTTCACATTTACAGAGTAGAAAAGGCTGTTAATTGGGCTTATTGCTAATTAATAATTAGGCTGTTTAATAATGTCTTTCATTGGGTGTTACCTATATGTTTTCTTTAAAATACTTTCATAAGTATTCTTTTCCTTATATTCATTGTGTTGGTCCATTTATTAATTTTCCGAAGTGAATTTATTGAAAATATTAACTTTTCTATGAAACTAAGTTACAATTATTTTGTTCGATTTTATTTTAATTATAATATTATATGTATGTATGTATGTGTAATATTATTAATTGTTATCGCTAGTCAAAGACTATAATAAAACTACGTATTGGTTTAATTTTAAAGAAGTATAACTTCAGGATAATGTGATACACTAAACCAATCAATATTGTGGTGCAAACAGCATTTAAGCTATCGTTCAATCGAGCGTTCAAAATAAATAAATACAAAGTCCTTGACAGCTCATTATCAACTTATTCAATAATGGCTAGATTACATGTTCGCCGAAACTAGACGAGAGCGCCCGAGTACGAACGTGTCAACGGACGCTCGCTTCAGCTCGACATTTGTCTCGGGCGCTCGCCTCGGCTCGGCATTTGTCTCGGGCGCTCGCCTCGGCTCGGCATTTGTCTCGGGCGCTCGCCTCGGCTCGGCATTTGTCTCGGGCGCTCGCCTCGGCTCGGCATTTGTCTCGGGCGCTCGCCTCGGCTCGGCATTTGTCTCGGGCGCTCGCCTCGGCTCGGCATTTGTCTCGGGCGCTCGCCTCGGCTCGGCATTTGTCTCGGGCGCTCGCCTCGGCTCGGCATTTGTCTCGGGCGCGCGCCTCTGCTCGGCATTTGTCTCGAGCGCTCGCCTCGAGGTCGGTTTTTGTGCTCGAGTCAAAGGGAGTTCGGACGAATCACGAACGTGTGTTTACATGCTCGCCACCGTTCAGTCGTTGTCGAGGGTTCTGTTTCGGTGACAGGCTACCATGAGCCATCTCCTTTTTTTCTTACTTAATATAAATAATAGTTATAGTTGTACAAATTCATCAAACATAACGCTGATACAGCAATAACTTCTACGTTATCCATGTTCGGCCACGAAGTTCCGACTGAGATCTCGCCGAGCGTGTGAACAGGCGCTCGTGTAAGCAAGTTTCGCGGAACGTTTCGCCGGGACGCTCGCCCGAAAGTGTAAATGAGACACGAGAGGTAGCGCCAACCTCAAATACGAGTATAACATTGCACTTATTTGGTAGGAACTCTAGAAGTGAAGTTGAGTTTTTGTTTGATTGTTATAGAAATTGTGTATTAAGTGTTTTGTGGTTTAATAGAGACAGTTTATTAAACTTCAAAGTGTTTTTCGTGCGTGGTGTTTGTGATAATCAAATAAAGCGTGGGACCTACTATGGCTTTACTGAGCGGCTCCTGATATTATATACTTTAACGGGACGGGACATTGACAGGATACGTTTTAGAATTTAAAATTGTTTATTACGAAGAAAACTTGACACTGGCAGAATGTGCTACTTGCACGATTGCCATATATGAAGAAAAAAAACATTATGGAAGAAAGTTATTCATTCAGTTAAAACAACGAAAATGAACTTTAAAATCACCGTAATAACTCGTTTACGAACGCAAAAAATGTTTGTAATTGTATGAACGCTCGGTTGATCAATGCTTTTGGTATGTTTTTGAGACTGCGTTACGCACGGTATTTTTAACATTTAGATGGGGATGCTGTAATTTTAATTGGTTTATTTTAAGTGTTTATATGTGTTCACGTGACATCCATACTCTGTTCTATTTT
The DNA here is from genome assembly GCA_914767545.1 of Sesia apiformis. Classification (NCBI taxonomy): domain Eukaryota; kingdom Metazoa; phylum Arthropoda; class Insecta; order Lepidoptera; family Sesiidae; genus Sesia; species Sesia apiformis. The sequence goes on from OU611964.1 coordinate 6,129,723, forward strand.
TTGAAAAGTAAGTACTAGAACTTTATTTACCAATATCCTTACATACTAGGTACACAGAGTTATAGCAATCTATATCGCGGGCGCCCACCTTGTGAATTACAAGAAATTCCAAATATTGATCGTAGGTTGGTTGTTTCATAAACCTTTGTTGAATAACAACTTGATAATTAGTATAATATGTGAACAAATTATATATTTCATGAAATATGGATTTGGCACGCTACCATCACATCACGACAGTGACATTACGAGTGCTATAAAGAGTGTAAGGGATTAAAATTTTCTAACACGTCAGCAAAAATTTGTTGAGAAATACGCGAAGTTCTGCTAAATCTATTTTCCTTCATAACTGTACAAAGCTGTTTGCTGAAAACCTGTTTGTTATATTAGTTTTTGATATAATATCAAATATATGTAAAAAATTGAAATTACTGCTTTTGTTACTTTGATATCAAATTGTGCAACTAAAACTTCACAGGTGTTTCTGGAAAGCTACTCTTTTAGTAAAAAATTCTGAAAGCAACCGTTAGTAGTAAACTCTTTTTTTTTAATCTTATTTAGGAGCTTCTGTCCGATGAGGATATGTCAACCCCATCATCTTGTGATCTTACATCGCACATAAACTAAATTAATTATATTAAACAATATTGCTGCATCAGAATACGGCTCCGCTGATTTGACAAAGCGGTGACTCGTTGCGACCACTTACTCGCCGTCTAACATTTTTGGAGCATTCTTTGTTACTCTACTACAATATTATATTGGCAAGTTTTAGTTGTAGTTTTAGTTAAACTTCTTTTTCAGTCAAAATACGAGTGATATATGTAATTTTTTTATCTAAAATATACCATTGAAATATTATAAACAACCTTCCTTATACAATCGTGGGTGTTCGTCATTAGTATGCTTTCCCTGTCTAATTTCTGCTTTGAGTAGACAAATGCGAATTTGTAAATCAACTTAGCTGCGATTTAGTTTGTTTTGACCTAACTTTTTTCATAACATGAGCAGAGCATAGATTCATTTGATCATAGTTGTAAGAATAATTTTAATGTTAGACCGCAGCGGTGACGCTACATTACATTTTATATCGACAAATTAACCGAAGAGTGAATATATGTCTCTAATTGTGTCAAATTCGCTTCCGCTGGTTCGTCTATTCGTGAAATTTTATTAGGATAGTTTTATCGGGGCTTTGTGAAACAGGATATTCTGTCAAGGGGCGGGTTATAATCGGTGGTGTGTTATAAATTCAAGCAGATACAATAGATTAATACTTATTTTAAACTATTTTTCTATGTATAGATTAAAACGAGTCTATACGTCATACCAAAAACATGTTCTTAGATTCACAAAGACTTGATATTTTATGATTTGAAGCATGTGAATTTTATCCAGCAATATCGACTGTTATTACATATTAGTTGATAAACGAAAATCAAATTATTTTAATAATAATATGTACAATTATATAAACAATAAAGACTATTTTTTACTACAAATATATTTTATATTCGACTCCTTATTTTTTTATTTACATAAGGTTATTGTAGTGTTGAGTCCCAAAACTTGAGAAAATCGCTCAAGCCATTCAAAATAAAGTGCATGCTTTTTTAATTTCATATTAAGAAATGTGTCTTGAGTGACGTCTCTTGAAGAGCAGAAGGCCGTGTGTGGCGGCGGACCCTGGGAGAGGCCTGTGCCCAGCACTGGAGAAACAGGCTGATGATATGTATTTTGCTGTTTGGTATGGTTACATAAGACGTTTGATGGTTCTTAGAAAAGAAGTATATATAGGCTCTCTAGTAGGTTGCTAGAAGACATATGAAAATGCATTATCTTGTTTAACCTTCGACTTTAGTAAGTACTAGTAATTAAAGAAAACCGCTTGGCCCCTCTTTCCGCCCGTGAATCGAGCGCTGAGAGACTATAACAGTAGCTACAATGTAATGTGTAGCCTACTATGAAATTGTGTTTGCGTTTCTTTTTTATTCAAATATGCTGAAGAAATGATCACGGAAAACGAAGTTGGTTGATCGGCATTGTTTAATCATACTATTTCAGTAAAATTGTATGTTTTCACATACCGCTTCTACCCGCCACATCGCTCGCGTGGACTAAGAACCTGTAAAAGGTTTTTAACACCTGTAAAATCACCGACATGATGAATCTCACGGATGATTCGCTCGGTTTCATCTAGATATTATCTTTTCTCGTATTCTCGTAAATGTCCCATTTATATGTCAAATGCTATTCCTCGTCGTTACAGCTTCCAGAAGTACGCATACTTACATAGTACTATCGTCGTATCTTTGGAACTTTTGGAATATTTTCTTATGATACTTTTGTAAGAATCCAAAAGTTATTCATGCTCGTTATTGATTTCAGAAAATGAAGATGTCCAAATCGTAGCTTAGCGGAGAACCGCAGTGAGTAAGTTCTTTCCACAAACTTTGGTTACGTGATATAAATCGATTTGTGTACCGCATCGTACGCGCACGCGCAGGATCCTTGACAAAGAAATTCGAGTACCCACATTGCATTTCGATACAATTATAATAACCAGAGATGGCCGTTGTAAATAATAGTTCTGCACAGCAATCCCGCTGTATAATACGTGGAAAGTCGCAATGTTTTTCCGGATGCGAATAGAATCTGAACTCCTTGTGGGAATAGAGTAGTCAAATATTCGAATTGCGCGTACATACGAGTAGTTGGTATCAAATGAGTTCACAGATATTCTGGTGAACCGGTCCAGAAGTGAGAACAGCATAAGATATTTATTGTTCAGTCTCGGTCGTTAGATAGCTAGTACGTTTAGTGCTACTCCTGATTAATTATCCACGTATTTCTGCTAGTACTTTTCTGGTAAATATGTACGTTTTGCTAATACTTCCAAAAAAGTTGACTGAAAACAATGAAATGTAGAGTATTTTCCAATAATTTATTTGTTATATACTTTGTAAGCTTAGGTACCTACATTTCTATGCACCCAGACTGGTTGGTTCTTTCGTTGTTGATTCTGCTTCACAGGGCCGTAGTTTCCCGTAACCTGTACTTAGTAAAGTATTCGAGACCACTCTGCACTGCAAGGTCGCAGTGCACCCGCGCCCTCCTTTGTATACGTAATAAAAGTAATGTAGGTAATAAACGTCGGTAGTAACCACTTACCATCTTGACCACCCTTCGACAGACGGACGTCTGTCATGTCTTTTATAAAAAAATATAAAAAGTAGATGAAGTGTATAAAAAATATAATAGATAAGAAATAGTGAAATTTTGTACCAAAATCCAGAGGTTATACGCATAGCCATTACAAAAACTACTCGTTTGTATTAATATACAGAGACTTAGAGAATATAGAGAGATATACAACTTTTGAGCTTTTCATGTTCTTTGTAACACGAGCGATGCCAAGGCATATCCTAAGACTGATATGGCGCCGGTTGCACTTCTAATTACTTGTACTTCGTAATTCTCTCTATGTTTTTGGTGTACAATAAAGTGTATCTATCTGTCCTTTTAAAGCATGTACTGTTTTCAAGACACTAGGCTAAAATGCGTCTAGTAGAGCCATCTGTTGATGAAAGGTCTCATTAAATATAGATAGAACTTACATTATTTAAATGATTACATACTAAACTGACCCCGAACATAATATACAGGCATCATCACAGCATCATTCAGTCATACAACAACAAAAAAACCATACAAATATAGACGTACTATTATATTGTCTTGGGACCGTAGTAGATACACATATTATTTTATTATGCTTCATTAAGAAAAATAAAAAGTAGAGGTTTGGAGATTTTTCTGAAAAAAATACAATTCTGAAAGGCGAGTAAAACCGCTGGCAATAATTGTTTATTTATATTACTATTTAAGGAATATGTTGACAATAGGGAACTTATTTAATAAGTTTTTGTTGGTGTAAGAAAGCGTTTAACCACAATTTATTGGGCTTTTCCGTACACTTTCTAGCACTAAAAGGAGAGTGCTTTTGCGAATCCGATTAAATATAATATGCTGTTTTCGATTCTCAATTACTAACATCATCGATTTGACACGTAAATGCACCTAGCAGAATGTACCAAGATGCACCTAGCAGAGCCATCTGTTAGAGTAGCGTCATGAAATAAATTAAGAAAAAATATTTAAATTCAATGATCAAACTGATTTCAAATTTAATATATTATACGGGTATAAGAATCTTCATGACTCACTTCGTCGTACAAAAAAAAAATACAAATACTTACAATAGTATTTATATTAGTAGGTATCATTTACATTTCTTTTCTTTTTGATGATAAATACTGGTTATAAAGAATAATTACAAATCTGTCTTGTCAATTGTTGACATTTTCACCATAATCTTTGTTATTATGTACAGTCATGTAATTACTATGTAATAATGGCAGTATTAAAGTACCTAATAGCAGTAATTACCGAAGGAAAAGTAAATAGTCATGTTTCCCGTGTACATTCCGCTGCTAGCCATGTCGGCAGTGTCGGCGTTGTCGGTGCTCTACTTGTATTGCAAGAACCGCGGCAGGAGGAAAGGATATATTGACGTGAAGGAAAAGCCGTGACATAATATTATATGCTTTGATGGCTTTTTATTTTTATTGAAATATGTTGTTAGATAATTAAATAATTTCGCAATTTAATTCTTTTTTAATCTTTTAAATGTTATATATATATCTTATCTAATTGTTAGAAATAAATATTGATAATAAGCACAGGTATCAGTTTCAGTTGTACAATTATGTAACTTGTAAAATTCATTATTTGACGCATTCTGTTTCGGTCTATATTGTGAAACGAAGCACAAGAGATGAGTTTTTTCTTGTGGGGGCTTCATTTGTCAGGCTATAGAAAAGGATGTAGTATGGTAATGAATGAGTACAGTGAAATCAACGTAACATGAGTTTTGCATCTGTGTAAGTGGGTGCCGATTGTCCAATCCGATTGTCGCAACGAGACATGAGTTGCATCCGTGCGAGTGGGTGCCGATTGTCGCAACCAGACGTGAGCGTGCATCTGTTTGAGTGGGTGCCAAATTGTCCAATCCGATTGTCGAAACGGTTCGCACTGTACACTATCGGTGTGCAGGAACACAAACGCAAAGCAAATGTCTCGTTGATTTCACGTCAAAGAACTGAATAAAAGAAAACTTAAAAGATCCGACTCCTATACAGAAATCATTTACAGTTCAAATTAGATATAAATCCAACACATTTGGAGCTCTGTGGTTGGTATACATTTTTATGGAAACAAGTTGTCAAACGAGCAGAGAGGCCAGTTGGTGGTAAATGGGATACTGTCGCCAATGGACGTCCACGATACATACCAACATTAGTCTATAGTGATAAACGTTGGCACACTTGGAGATACTGGGAATGGATATGTAAAAAGGGTTGGGAAGGATAGATAGTAGGACAAGTTTAACCCATTACACATGCAATTTCTTCTAGGAGTGAATGGGACTAAAGAGAATAAAGGGATAAGGATAATGAAATTATTCAACAGTCCAGGACAAACATCACGTAAGGCTGATAGTTAGGCACTTATTCAATTATTCATAAGGTAACACTTGTTCTCCAAAAGTATAATCAGGCGGGACTCCACACCTCACACTTTGTATGTGGTTTCGTTTAACGACATAATATAAAATGAAAAACACATTTGTGTAACAGATTATTTATTAAAATATATTCTACTAAAGTCATAACATAGTATGTACATTTACGACAATACACCTTGATAGGACAATAAGGCACCTATGACACTTATTAGCTACAAACTCTATATAGCATCTCAAACCCATAAACATTTCATACTAAATTCCCTATTACGTAAATATCTTTCACCGTGTAATGGCAACTATCAATAACAAGGAAACATTGTTGAGCATTTCTTCATAACAAGGTATAAATGGATTAAAAATTAAACAATATACGATATAAAGAGCGCATTTAAAACGCTTACAAAATGTAGATATAGTCTACAATTAAAGAATCACATGCAATAGCTGTCTCTACAGAACAGAATACCTATATTATTAATATTTATTTATACTTAATCGTGATAAATATCACTACACATTTGTCTTAGAAACTTTTGATACCAAACGAAATTTTACATAAAAGCAAAATATAGTGCGCTAACTTAATAAACAGTCAAAATTACAACCATCACCGATCTGGTAACTTACATTCCAAATTAAACTCCCCTATATGGGAAAATGGTTTCTAAAAAACGTACATTTATTCATAATCTATAAATAGTGAAAATAAAACAATATCAAATAAAAATCTTCATAAATTCGATTATATAAAAATCTCTTCAAAATATTTAGAATTTTCTTAAGTTGAGTCATTTAGATAATGAATATAAACAAAAAATTATATTATATAAAAATACATAAAATATTACAAAGGCGATATATTCATAACAGAGGTTTCTTTCAAACCACACAGCCGATCAAAGTATTAGCAATAACGCCGGTGTGTTCTCCACTTAAATCTAGATTATTCATAAATATCTGATATCCGATAGTAGGCACGAACATGCTAAATAACACCCTACACCTATGCATATAAAAATATTCTAAAGACAGACACCAAAACTTAGAAATAAGTTGCAAAAACATTTGGTATAGGTTCACAGTCCTACCAAAATATATTTTGATATATCAAATAGGTATATTTCTCGAGATGAAAATTACTCGAAGGTAACAAAAACATGTTCATAAATACTAAGGGCCGGGCTATAGACGATTCTTTGTTTTTGAATTAGATAGAGCTGTTAGGTGGCCATTACACAATCAATCCAGATCACGATCCAGATTGACTGTGTATATTGTATGGAATCCAACACATTACACGGTCAATCTGAATTACGATCAACAAACGTGATCTAGTCTCGGTTGATTGTGTAATGACCGCCTTAGAAACCTTATGCAGTTTGCATATATAAGAAATGTATCCCGGCTGTAACTTCCTTTCAAAAATAACATTTTTCGTATCAATGTTTTACGTTGTTATAAGAGCGTAATGTCAGCAGTCTTCATAATTCGCGAAGGATGTTCCGGGCTCCTGGTTCAAACATAACAAAAAGAAAATATAAATAAATTTTGCATTTATAAATCGATCGTCAGTTTAAAATTATGAAATTCTAGAACAATTTTTTAGAGTTTTTGTTTATTTTTGAGTAATGAACCAATGAAACCACACCATGGAACTTATGCCATGTTATGTATGTGTAATTGTTAGGTGATTTGTTTTGTTAAAGCATTAAGAAAGTTCCTAATGTTAAATCGTATGTGTGCATCTTAGTATATTGTTTTTGTATCTGCTTAAACAAAAAGAGCTAAGAGTAATTGTGGACAAGAACACTTAATTCTTTAGTAATTTTAAATAACCATTGGTAAATGTAATCTGATAACTATGGCTATTGTTCTCATTGGGTGGCACAATGTGCAATAATGAAATACATATGTTTTTCTGTATTTCTCACTATACGCCTTTCATAATTTTATTATAGAAAAAAGGCGGCAGAAAGCATACAGTCCACCTGATGGTAAGTGGATACTGTCGTCCATAGACATATGCGATACATGCCAACATCAGTACGGATTGACAAACGTTGGCACGCCCACGGATACGCTGCCTACCTTTGCAGATTAAGGAATGGACTGGGAAAATGGGAAGGGATAGGAATAGGCTCTGGCATATCTCACTTACTACCGAAACATGTACGTGCATTGGGGAAATACGATAAAGTAGGAAATGCAGTACATTTCAAGGTAGTCTTCTGTGAGAGAGGGGTAACGTGGCCAGTCGAGTGCGCTCAGCGGCTGTGGGAATGCAGCATGCACTCTCCCCCTTACACAATTAACTAATGGATAATTCGAATTATTTCAATGAATGTACAAGTATATTCATTTAAATAACATTTTAGTGGCAAATTATATGAATAATATATACACGTAGAATACATACATATATAAGAATGAGATATTGATTAAAACAATACGTTTCGGGAGAAATTATACTAAAAAAATATTCTTTTAAAAAAAATACAATGAAAACTATTAATTTTTAGGATCTTAATTTCTAATAAATTCTTTGTATAAATAAACATTTATTTTTATTAATTTTATAACGTATCATTGAAATAACGTAAAACTTTAATTAAACATGTCAACTAATTTAAAACTAAAAAACAGTTCTAGCCAAAAATAAAATTATTTTCAAAAGTACATATAAAGTTTTATTGTTCTATCTAAAACGTTGGTAGCGCCTCATTGCAGCTAGAAATTGAGTACTGAGTATAGGGCGCGGCGCGAGCGACACGCGTAGAATGCAACTGCGCCGGAGAATAAAATATATACTAGAAATGAACAAAAACTTATTAAAGATTGGTAGAATCGATTCTAATCTCGGTAGTGAACAATCTATTTTTAGCTTTTGAGTTATGTCAGTAACACGTAGCATATTTTGCATGTTTATATTTACTTATTGCAATTGCACTTTTAATCCCTGATATATTTTTTTGTATTCACACAACATTGAAAATTCAAAATATCTTAATTTATCTAATATCTTTTAATTAATTAGTAACTAATGCTAATGAATTAATTACCTCTTAATTAATTACTCAATACCTCTTAATACAATCGTTTTTTATTCGTTTTCGCCTAATTTTGTTAAATAATGAACTTTTAGCTACCAATCACAATGAAATTTAAATGTACCTACAGTACCGGACAAATACAAACTTCTTTGCAGTTCATTATCAACTTATTCAATAAGCAGTTAGTTAGCGCCATCCGCAAACCATGGATTGATTATGGAGTCATACAATAACCGTGATACTATCGATTCTCATGGAACAAGATACCGCATGTCACAAAATTGAACTGTAATACTCTTGAGTCAAGAGTATTACAGTTCAAGAGTCTTGAGTGTTGATAACGCATACATTGTTTTAAAGATTCTTCGTATTATTTTTGGTCACAATGAAATTTCTTCATATGAAACTTAATGAATATATAACTTGCGATTTTTGTATGATTATATTGATTATGTATTACATACAATGCACACAGTTAGACAGATGTTATTGGTTTGCATCGCAGTTTGTAGTCGTTGTGAACCACAGTGCCACAGTGTGTGTGCAGTTTGTGAATTTAGTGGTCGTTGCGGAATCAAACTGAAAAATTTTCAATATACTCCGTCCACTATGTTATTTTCTCGATAACAGATCGGTTTAGTGATGTCCGAATTGCTTCATACCAATTACTGATTCGATTATCGATACAAATCTAATATAATTTGCATTCGCTTTTATAGATTCGATATATTAAAAATATTTGTCTTAAATAATTGATTTATTAGTGGCAAAAATGTATTTAATACGAAATCAACATAATAAATCGATTGTATTATATGTAAACAACATTTTTTTTTATTCTAGCAACACTGGCTATGGCGAAGCGGCATCGCCGCCATGTTGGTTTTGTTTGTCTCTCACTCGCAGCGATACGCCCTTGCCTTTCTGTTCGTTGAGTGTTTTTTTCACAATTCCTATATCTGTGCTGTTGTATTTGCGCTTCTAAAGTCGAGTTGAATACTTGTTTTCCTTAAAAGTATATTTATAAAATGCCGAAGGCACAGACAAGTGAAATTGTGGTACGACTTCCCTTATACCAGTGTTGTAAGTGCGTGAGCGTGTTACGACAGCGCTAAATATAAATGCTCCAACTGTGTAGAAAATAAGGACCGAAGCCTACGGCAGCAGCATGGAAACAAATACGCCTTCTACTCCAAGAAGAAAACGAAGACCGTGTCTCATGACAGTTGATAGCCTTGACATTGACGCTATTCGCAGTCATATTATATTATTACGGACTATTATTTACGGAAAGAAATTACAACATTGAGAAAGTCAGTAATGTCTCTGGGTGGTAGTGGTCTGCCCGTGGGCAAAAAATCATTATTATTAAAAATAATGAAAAACAATAATTGGCTTTTCGTATAAAAATCCTACATGCGAAACATTTTAATGGAACGCAACCACATTGCTCTTGCACGATGCAAATTTTTGCTGCAAGCAAAAAATATAGAAGACTGGGCAAATGTCATTTTTATTGATGAAACTTGGTTCAATGCAAACCACACAGTGTCAAAGACTGGGACTTATTATAAATATGCCAGGCAGGATCAGCGAAAGGTTTTCTTATAAATGCGCTACTCGCATTCAAATCACAAAAAGCGGTCGACTTACCATGAAGAGATGAATGCTGAGGTATTCGAAAGGTGGTTTCAGGACTTCTATCGCTAGAAGAACCATCTATTTATTATCCTTATAAATATTGCATCACTCTCGGCAACTAAATAATTATTAACTGGCTATGTGACAATGGAGACAATGGATCCATGCCAAACGTGGAGCTGTTAAAAATATTGAAAGAAAGAAAACAACAACCACGCTATGTTGTTGACGAAATGGCAGCAGAACATGGCCACAATGTCCTCAGGATTGACCTATACCACTGCCAATATAACGAAATAGAGCTGATATGGGTACAAATTAAAGGATGGCGTATCCTTTAATTTAGGTTCTTTAATTAGGATCCTTTAATCCGTTTTATCCGCAGGATGGCGTAAGCCAGAAATAACACGACTCCTCCATTTACGGCAAAAAACATGTTAGAGTTATTAACCGTGTCATCCACTTTGATATCCTGCGTGAACAAGAATTTATAACAAACGTAAAGGAGGACACGTCAACAAAAAAGTCAAGTTGATCACACGAAGATGACGTAATTGTCTGACTGTTCAGAATAATAAATAACTATAACACATTACTTTAGTTGTTTTATTTGCAAATAAGTATCACCTACCTACTAATTTTACTTCTAAATATACTTTTATTTCAAAATTATTAATTTAGATTTATTTTACGTGTAATAGCTTATAGTCTGTGGTATGACTCCAGAACGTCATTGTTTCGAGTACACTTGACTGTCAAGAAATACTGAATTTGATAATCGTGCAAACATCAAATAGAAAAAAATAACATCGTGGACGGAGTAAGTAGTATAGTAGACGAACAAAATCATGCCTTTTCTATGAACAAATTAGGAACCTCGTTACGAAATTAGGAATTTCATCAAACCTCGTTAAAACTTGAGATGCGAATTTCAGATAAAATCCTCCCACAATACACATTTGAACATTTCTCAAATCATGTTACGAATTAACCTTTAACCAAATATATGTTAATAATAAAAAATGAACCAAATCAAATGAACTTCTAACCTTCTACAGGGTTAAATAAAGATAACCTGCGGCCCCTTAACATTATCTTTTTCGTGAAAACGAACATCTTTTGTTCTGAGTTTTTAAAATTCAGCACATTTTTCACACAAACCACTCTTACTCGCATCGGATTACATAGATGTGTATCCAATAATCGCAGTGATAGCCTAGGGGTATTATTCACACGACTTACATTTGTGTGATCCTCACAAATTAAATCACAGTTCAAATCCTCGGGCCGTACCACTGTTTCTATTTAAGTATGGATCTTTTTTAAAAATTGTTACTAGCTTGGCGGTGAGAGAAAACATTGTGAGGAAATTCCAATGCTCGAGAAATAAAAAAAAATCTAGAGTATGTGATCCCCCAATCCACACTGGGCCCGCGTGGTGGATTACGCCCCGAAACGCCCAGGGGCTTACTAAGGGAGGTCCGTGCCCTGCAGTGAGACATTAAAAAGGCTGATACAAATACAATAATAACAGTTCGATAATAAGCTATTTATGAATGTAGTGTGCGGCGTTGCTATTTGTAGTAGCGTATAGTGAGTTGTACAGAGTAACGAAGTTTCATTTTAACATATTTAACTTATATAATGTTTGTCGAATAAATCAAGTTCAGATAAAAGTCGTAGAACAAAAGCTTTTTGTTTTGGTTAAGAGGGTTGTACAACGGCGCGCGAGCAGTAGAGCTCCGGAGGGAATGCGATAAGCGAGCACTAGGGCTGGGCGTGTAAGCAAATTATGTCGATATCGATTGACATTACAGAATATGAAAAAATACACAGACATATTTAATCAGGTAGCTAGCGGTAAGCGGACGGGCATATCTCCCCCACTTCCCCACCTCAAGTCGCAAAGCTCAACTGCTCGCGCGCGTAGTGTACGTATTTTTTATTTAACTCTGTATTAATTACTTCAAATACCATTATGTTAAAAATATTTTAAGGGGGTGAGAAAGTGCGAATGCTGATGAATGCCTGTCGGGACCAAAATTGAAATCATCACATTAGATCCCAGCATTTTGTATTATTAAGGGAAACAAATAATTAGAGTATATTGGATATTATCATTATTCCTTAAAATATTTTTACACAATATAATAAGGCACAGAACACACCTAAAGGCTGGGGTTGCACGTGTCTCAGTTAACCAAAGAAGGGATGTTCAGACATCAGCCAGTAGTATCATTTGAATTCTGACTGGTTGACGTCGATCATCTGCAGTCTAGTTATACGTTTATATAGATCTGATATGAGAATAGATGAGAGTATATGCGGTAGTACAAGTGTCTGCTCACATGTTGGGCTCCTGTTTGAAGGGCATGTGGTCGAGAAAGGGCTCCGGCAGCGACAGCTGCGGCACGAGCGGCGGCGACGGCGCGCCCGATAGCGGCGACGCCTCCGCGCGACCTCCGCCACCGCTCGACTCCTCCGCCGGGGTTTCCGCGGACGCGCCTGAAACAGACAACGATCACATGTTATTTATACATATAATAAAATCAAGTAACAGAGCCGTGTCTGTACGTGAAATATTAAAAAAAAAGTCATTGAAGTGTTAAAGTAGGTACGTGTGTAATACAGAACCCAAAACAACATTTTTTGGAATTTTTGTCTGTCTGAACACGCATTACGCAAAAACCGCTGGATGGGTTTTTATTAAACTAGTTAAGCTTATGTGCCGCGTTAACATTTAGGATACTTTTTACCCAGATCCATTAAACACGCTGCTGAGGATCTTTGCGGAGAGGGTGGATGGCCCCATGTTGAGACATTGGGTGGAGTCGCACGTTGCATCCTATAGGAGGTGACGAGCGGTGACAGCCAATGTCTGATGTAAAATATATGTGTGTGTGTGTATATGCGTGTGTGTATGTATATGGATATATATATGGTGGAATATATATGTATATATATATATATATATATATATATGCGTGCGTCAGTGTGTGTGAATGTGTGGGTATGTGTATGCATGTGTACATGTACATACATATATATATATATAATTAGTAATAACAAAATCTTAATAATAAGTACTAACATAGTCTATAAGTTAAAATTGTTACTAACAATAAAAATGAAATATGGACTTTGTCTGCAATAAATGAAAAAATTAAAGAGTTCCCATGGGAATCATTTTAAAGTTCAAACGAACTAAGTTGCTGGCACTGCTAGTAATAATAATAACTGTTATTATAATGTGTTAATACCTGGTTAGCTTATAGTAGAAAGGAGAATGTCTATTTGCCTAATTTCAATATATATAATATTTTTTTGATTTAACAGATTTTAGGTCAGTTTTTGTTGTTTCGACAACGCCAAAACATTTACTAAGTATGCTATTAAGTAAGTATACATACTAAGTAAGTACTAAATATAGTTTATGTTTTGGTGTATAGGAAATATCAAATAAGCAATATATAAATCAATACTTACAAAACGAGTAACGTTTTTATTCAACATTTGTCAAATTACGAGTACAATAATCTCAAACAGATTAGTAAATGGTACTCTAGAGTAAATTTATTCTTTATAATCTGTGTCAATACAATTATTAACACAATTAATGAAATAATTTCTAAACCAAACCAAATTGCGTAAATCTTTTTTACAGATTCCCTTACAATATGCTTCGAATTTATATTAGTTCCCTTCTATACCTCCATCGCAAAATTGGGGGCCTACGAATGAGCATTCACCTTTATTTCATTAAAGAATTAATGAGACGCCAACAAACTGGTTATCGTTTTTAATGTATCACATGGCTGTGATCGTATTTTAGAACAGTTGTTTTCATTGTAGTTAAAAACCTGTCCTACTATAAAAAAAAAACTTGAACGATAATTATCATTGATAATGTTCGTTTCGAACGGGTTTGACGACTTACGTCCAATATGATTATTGTCCAATTTGTAATTACGTCCAAAACGTCAACTGATTTTTGTGAAAGCTGCCAAACTGAATATTGTCCAATCTGTCAAAGGCAACAAAATTTTGAAATATATGATTCACATTAGACGAATTTCCTTTTGAAATAAAATCCTTTTGGACAAATTTCGTATTAGTCATTTTTAATTTTGGTCAATTTTCATATTTGACATATTTCATTTTGGACAAATTTAGTATTGGACGTAATTATTACGAATTGTACAATAATGATATTGGAGATAAGTCGCCACACCCTTTCAAAGTTTGCTTATTGAAAATAAGTTGTTCCAATCACCTCCGAGCAGCATCTCCTGCAGCAGACTATCGATGTGTGCAACTCCAAACAATTTTGCGAACTGTATCTGCTCGATCATCTGCCAGGTGATGCTCTGCAGCGGCGGCAGGCACAGCAGCAGCTCGCCGAACCGCCCGCGCCCGTCGTACTGACGGTCACTGATGTAGTCCTCCAGGTTGATCTGGATCTGGTACCGCAGTTGCTTGATCTTTTGCGGTTGGGAGAGGCCCTTCGCGTCTGCAAGGGACAAACAATTGTTATACTCAATGCTTCGTTGACCGAACGATCAACACGTTTTTCAATATTTTTTTATAATATATTATTGATATATGAATAAAATATCGAAAAATTAGCCTTGCTGAAATACTGTAAGTAAAATGTTCACTAGCTCTTGGTCTAATATCGCATCTATGTAAATCGGTGCGACTGCATGGTTTGCGTGGATAAAAGTTAAAAGTCGCAGAATAAAACTTGTTAGTATTCACGAAAGAAATTTGGTGTAAAAAAGTGCAAGTATCTTTATTGAATCTGTGTTTGATATTATTTATGGTACACCTAAATTATGATCACAATAAAGCCTTACTGAACATCGGACCGAGTGAATATATAGATAACAGGTTTACACTGCACTCACAGATACAATTTAATATAGATACCTACGCAAGACTTCAAATTTTAATTGAACATGTAAATTAACAAAGAGGTCAAAACTATTAAATCTAAAGAATGATGTGTCATTTTGGCCGGCATATCAAATAAAACTCACATGAATACCAAATAAACGCTTTTAACACAAGCTTTAATTTTTATTATGACAACAAGGCCCTAAATTACCGGGGAAATGATATATCTGCCTTACAATTATCTCTAAAATGTATAAGGGAGAGACGATATAACCACCGGTGCAGTGGAAGCACAGTCGACCGAGGTACAGGGCCATAGGTGGTGCATCCCGTTGAGACACGGTTGACTTTTCTATCCAGAGTGTTTAATTTGGTCTCAGACCATCTGAGTATGCCAAAGGTATGCATAAGGACGGGCTTGACTCAGCCGTTATAGGCTTGGATCTTTTTAGATCTTATCTAATTGGATCTTGGGTTGGATTTTAACTATTAAGTTTTTTATTTATCAAGCACCATTTTTACTGATACCCCATTAATCTGGCAAACAAAATATGCATTTATGGTAACTGTAGGTTATAGTTAATAAGTTAACATACATTACAATTGTATTGGTGGTCAGGACAGGTTTCATACAAAAGTGCCCATCATTCTTTAACAAAAACATTAGTAAGGATAAGGAGAGGTCACTCACTGGGGTCGAAGAAAACGATGGCTTTAAGGCACGCGAACTCGGTGTCATCGATATCGATCTCGCGCAGCGGCCGCACTATCTCGTCCATCACCCGCATGCCGATCATGCTGATGTCGATGTCCATCCTGCCGTCTGTACAATACACACATTTGTTACCAACATGATTTTTTCTCTTTATTTTGAAAAAGAAACGGTCAGTACAAGAGGAAATTATGATGTTAAAGTACAATAATTGTACTTATAACTAATGAGTAATTACCTACTGTTCCATAAAGTAAGCATCAGTCTCGAAAGGTTCGATCATTTTCCAAAGAGGTTCGAAACTTTGTGGCATAGTCCAAAGCCGACTTTAGTTTTTTTTTAAAAACCGTGTCGCACGATGCGTCCTACATATATCGATAGAGCATGCATAGAGAAACAAAAAATGTTATAATATTATGTCCCAGTGTCACGTTACCGAAATAATACGATCGCTATATAATCGTATGACCTTAGCAAATCCTAGCTCAGTGTATAAACAAAATGTACAAATCACGTGCATCTACTAATTAATCTGTTCTCAAATAACTATTTGAGCTTACTTTTATACCTGTTGGTAAAAATAAATCAAATATTTAGATGCTAACTCAAAATTTATTTTTTATGTGTGCGTTCGGTTTGGTTGCCATCGTTCGGCACCATCAAAATAAAGTGCAAATCGTTTATGAAAACAATTAAGAGGGTTGCAACCCTAGTGCAGTGATCTCTGGTTGTTAATCATTTTCGTATTTTTCCACACCGGGGACGGGCAGCCGGGGACGTTAGGTACAAACCATCATTTATACCCCGCGCCCACATTTAGTAGTAATTTCTCTTTATTTTTGCATCCTGCAGGTCCTTCATTGGCTGCTCTATCGAATACATTTAGTGGTTTCCTATGGATATATAACACGCGCTCAGACATTCTACGTGTAAACCCACAAGGTGCTCAGCGAGAAAAGTGCGCGGTGCAAAGCTCTCCCACGCAGGATAACCGGCGGAAGGATCGGATCTCGGCTTAGGGCGTTGCTTTAGGAGTAGTGTGTTGTGTGTGTGTGTGTACTTGGTTTTGATAGCACTGACCGATGTTGTGCTTGGTGATGATGCAGTTGTTGCCGAGCAGCAGTACCTCCTTGAGGTGCAGCGAGCGGCGCGCGCACCCTAGCAGCAGGTGCTCGCCGGCGTGCGCACGCAGCAGCGCCACCTGTACACCACAACCGTCACCACAGCACGTCATAATACATTCTGACCTCCAAAGAAATTACATTATTAGCAACATTTTTAAAGAAAGCATAAAGGTACAACTCTGAACTCGACCGCAGACTGAAAATGCCAGCAGCAAACCACAGGCGACACTACTGATTTCTGTAGTCTTCTATGAACCATATTCAGAACGCAGCGTCACTGTCGCCTGCCGCCGCGGCAGCAAACCAGTTGTGTCGCCTGCGGTTTGCTGCTGGCATTTTCAGTCTGCGGTCGAGTTCAGAATTGTACGTTTAGTAATATTAATAATATTCGGAAACTAAAAATAAACAATGGTTATTCGTTTTGTTTTAACCAGAACTCCCAAATTTCTTGCTTGATTTTAAATTATTGAAAAGGTTACAATTCTTTTTTGCATTTACCTCGAACGTTATCTAAAAGTGCTCCCTTTTTAAAGGGGGCAGAATTTTACTAATATTTGTATAGTTTATGTATCAGTATCAGTAGACGTTCGACTTTGGTTTAAAACCGTAATCTAAACAATAAAACAACCGTTTCCCAACCATTGCCATTCAGTCCTAAAACGTATTTCTATGAAAACTATGTTTGTATGAAAACTATTTCATGGAACACCATACGTGTTTTAAGGAGTGAAATATAAGTACTATATTAAAACCCGTTTCCAATACCATTTTATCCCGTTCTGACCCATCAAGACATTGAGTAGTATAAAGGAATAAACTCCTTATATCACTATACTCTTTATACAAGGAAAGATGGGAAATGTAATAGATAGGATGAGTAAATTACTAAGTTCTATTACACTCCCTATTCTCCATCATACCAAACCTTTTTCCAAATCTACTCCTAAATATCTAAAGGTAGGCTACGCATCCGGGGGCGTGTCAATGTTTGTCATTGTGGACTGATGTTGTCATATTGATAAGACAACATCACCGCCAGTATCCATTTAACTCCCTTCTTATAAGGTTGATCCTTATTTTTGCCATAATGTAAAAATGATACAATAATTTTTTTATATATCTATGTGGCTGACCAACCACCTCCATTCTATAAAAAATAGTATGAAATTAAATCATACCTGAATTCATTGAATCATAAATGAATACAGAAACAAAACAAATTAGATAACTAATAGATATGTATATATATATATATGTTTTTTAAATAGTAATTTTAAAGTTTTAGCGCGTCTTTGAAATCAGTTTTTTCTTAAGTTTATTTTTATATCCCATTTTACTGATAACTATATTTCAGTTCTGTAAAATTATAGCGTGGTTTATTTATACTTTCAATAATTACAACATTCATTATACAATCCGTGCAAACTTATACAATCATTATTCATTAGTTATAAAAGAAACAACAAATGTTAATATGCTTATGGTATCTTAACTTACTATTAAAAATTGTCGTTATGTAAAGAATTTTGTATATACCGTTGTGTCACGTTTCATTTACCAAACTATAAAAAATCTATGGTAAGGTATATCAAAGGTAGTACTGACCTGGTCATCAAGATGCAGTTCCGTGAACGCGGGGATGTACTTTGCCCATTCGACGAGTATGAGTAGCTGCTGCTTTATGGAGTCGCATACGTCGTTGATTTTAGCGAGTTTACGGTTGTTGATCTCCGCATCTGTTGTGTTGTTCGTCTAAAAAATAATTGGGCTGAATCAGTATTAAATTATAATATTTGGGGTTACAACATAATAATAATTTTAAATAATCTTTAGAAAACTCGGGTGTACGAGTAATAAATATACTGAAAGGCACCACAAACTTATTCTTGGCTAATTGCCTTGAGCACTCGCCGTCAACTATAAATGTCCGACGTCTCTTGAAAAGGACACTATAGTGTGATGTGTTGGTGTTTATATATAGTTATCGGATGATTAAATACACGAATTTATAGCACTTTAGATTTTTATTTATAATTTTAGTTAGACTATAAAGATAATAAGACAATCCCTGGCATATGGACACATCAATTTCGTATATTCGAAAAAAAAAATGGAATATTACAATTGGGGGTTGTTTATTCGACTCTCCAAGACCTACAACCCTCATTATCTGATCTATAAATAATAAACTATAATTTCTATAAATATCAGACAAGAGCTGGTCATCTAACATATAACATTATATCGATACTCACTGAAATGAAGGGACAAGTGTGTTTTTATTTATACAGACAAATAGAATATACAAAAAGACGTAATTATAATCATACCTCGTCTATAACCTTCCTGCTGAGCAGTTCGGCGTTGAGCAAAGACACGACCGACAATCCGTTGGCTTGCGTGGGCTCCTCGTACGAAGGCCTCCGGCAATTGATGCGGTCCCGCTCGTTCTGTACGGCTGTAACGTTACACTGTAATGTAACTACGTAAGCAAGAGTCCACACAGAATTGTTCTTTTGGAATACTTAACACTAGTTTTGTGTGCAGGTTCATCGGTCTCAGAAATTACACGTATGCCAATTTTGGTAATTACTCATTGATTTAATGCAGACTTATTTATGAGACAGCAAACAAATACTCAAACAACTTCGGCATTTATATAGAATTAGGATGAAAAAGGTAGGACGGCCCACCTGGTAACTGGCTAGCCACTATACCACAAGAAGCCTTTTTTAGCACAATTTTGAATCAATACGTATATAAATATATTAGATATAAATACAGTATATATAATATATCGTATTTCAATCAATCTCCGTACCCCCGGAATATATTTTTCTTATATGTACGAAGGCGGCAGACGAGCATACAGTCCACCTGATGGTAAGTGGATACTGTCGCCCATAGACATCTCCGATACATGACAACATTAATTCAAAATGACAACCGTTGGCACGCCCCCGGATGCGCTGCCTACTTTTGGAAATATAGGAATGGATTTGGAGAAAGAGTTGGAAAAATGGGGAGGGATAGGATGGGGTGGGAATGGGCTCTGGCACATCTCACTCACTACAGAAACACGTACGTACATTGGGGAAATACGATAAAGTGGGAAATGCAGTACATTTCAAGGTAGTCTTCTGTGAGAGAGGGGTAACGTGGCCAGTCGAGCCCGCCCAGCGGCTGTTGGATTGCAGCGTGCACTCTTCCCCTAAAAACTGTGTGCCTATTTCCAATCCTAATATGTATTACTATTAATGCCATAATACACTCCCGGACACCTGAATCGAGCCAGCCTGCATTTTCAATTTTGGTAGCCTGAAGCTTAAAAAAAATGTTTGATCGATCAAAAAGTTTTTATGCTGTTTTGAAGCTGACATACTAACCATCATTTTAGTATGCCATTGTTCCAAATTTGAATTCAGAGTACCTAACCGAAAAAAATGAGTTTAAATGTAACAAGTCGTGTGTCCCGCCTTTCCCACGGGGAAGGCTTGTATTGCATTTTTGAAGTAAACAATAGTTTACCTAAAGAAAATCGATTAATTCAATAACTTGTATTGCCTCCAAGAGCGTTTACGACGGGCGTTATGCGGTTTGGCATGGAATCCAAAAAATGTCACTATGACGTGTTGTGGAATGTTCTACCATTCTTCCTCGATGGCAGTTTTCATCACCTGAAAGGTCTGTGGAGCTGAGCGGTGAGCTTGAACACACCTCTTTAGCTCATCCCATAAATGCTCTATGGGATTCATATGTGAGCTTGTTGCTGGCCATTCCATTACTGACGATTCCTGCAGGTGCGCTCTTGCGTACAAATGCATAAAAAAATGAAATCTTGGTCAACAAACCCAGCATATGGCATCACATGAGTCTCTAGGCATTGGCGAATGTAATGGACGCCAGTTAGTGGTGGCAGCCGTGGTCTCGTCACAACCTGAAGTCCAGTTTTCCCTTCCGCGGAAATTCCTCTCCAGACTGTCCATGACCCCCCCCCCGCGATATCTCACTTTCTTTTCAATACAGCACTGCACAAAATGCTCTCCCTGTCTTCGGTACACCTTCTTCCTTCCATCATTACCATACAGCATAATCTTGGATTCATCAGTGAAAAGTACCTGGCTCCATTGACGTTGAGTCTAATGCAAATGTTCGCGCGCAAACTGAAGGCGCGCCATTCGGTGAGCTCGTGTCAGTTTGGGCCCATTAATAGTCCGTGCGCTAATAGTTCCATGAAAGTCTCGAAGTTGTTCTTGGATCTGTACTGAAGTCAGGTGACGATTTCGTAAGCTGGTCGTGAAGATAAACCGATCTTGTCTTTCCGTCGTCACTCGGAATCATGGTCCTCCTCGACGGCGAACGAAGCCGCCAGTCTCTAGGTACCGATCTTTGAAGGGCAGAAGGGCTTAAATGAAGTTGTGCACTCACTAACCAAACTCAGACTGAAGTGCTACAGCTTACGCGGCTACTTTAGGCGTAATATTCATAATTTTAAGGTCGAAATCGGTTCAAATCTCAGGAAAAACAAAAAGGTAAAAAGCATGTTTTTAACTGTTTTGGGTAAAAAGCATTCTTTTACCCGTTTTTGGATAAAAAGCATGTTTTTACCCTGTGATAGGTATATAAAAACACGCGCGTATTCGAATGCAACGTTGTGTCAAAATTTCAAAGCAATCGGTGAAGAACTTTCGAAGATTTAAGATTTTGAACAAACGAACGCTTACATTTTTATTTATATAGAAGATGATTTCTAAAATTGTTAAATTCAGAAATTAAATGATGATTTCATTTGTGATTTTTCACTACTTTAAAATATAAATCGCATTTAAAACAACCACGTCAATAAGTAGTGACTAATTATTTATTTAATTATTGTGATGTACGCAGAATTATTGAATTTTGCGGTTAATATGTGATATTCACTGTAACTTTATAAGATTGATAACGTCGGTTATTAATTCTCGTTAATCTATTGTTTGTGTTGTATTGATAGATGGTGTTTACTAAAGAGCAATTATGTTTGTGCGGTAATTACTGATGTTGTTCGTAATGTGTCCCTTGAAATGATATCGGTTAGTGAACTTCACTTTACATCACAAAGGGCCGAGTGCCGCCCCCTTTTTATGGTAAATTCCGGGGTTGTAGCTTTATATACAGATGTTAGCGTCCGTATATATTTTTATTTTATATTCTTTATATATAAGGGGATGAGTTACAAAAATTTTTAGTTCTTTTTTCCAAGACTAAAACACGGTATAATCGGGATGAGCCGATATGTGTGTATATATATTGTTTGAGCCGTGTTTTGTAAGTAAAACGTGGAAGCATAGTTTGGACTGGTCGTGATATCATTGATTTATACAAACGCAACATACAATATGTAAAAGTCATTTTTTTTAATTTTCGTAATTCATCCTCATTTTCCATACCACCACCGATATAAGAAGTGTATTCGTATGTATATGTATATATAGAAATTTATATACACATATGAATTATAACTTCCAAATCTTCATATTTAAATCATGCGTAATTTGTTGAAGGGCCGAATAAATGGACGTTTCTTAGTTCTTCGCTTAGACTTGAAACAGAATGATTGGAAATCAACCTCTATGCAGGCGGGACAAGGGGCTTATGAACACGTATAGACGAGAATCATCTATTTATTAGGACCTTAGTATACGGTGTGTCCGTGAAAATTTTAAGCAATTTCGTATTAAATACGAATCAAATTTATTTTCCAATTCTTACGAGTATAATACCAACTTTATAATGACTGGTAGGGAATGCCACTAAGCATTAAGTCCGCCTTTTTGTACATTTTGTCTGTGCATTAAAGTTCAAATAAACGAACAAATAAATAGTGATAAAGTCCCAAATATAAATTGACACATTTGCAAGTGAAAATTACTGTATGTGTAGAAATGTGGAATTGAAACTCAACTTTGAAGTGCTCAACATAATCATTGGCCGACTGTACATGTAATTAATCTATTTATTCCATAAAATATACACAATGTATAGAAATTATGCCAAAGAACTGTCAATTTATATAATTTTAAACGGTTAAATTAATTTACCTTCTTTCTTCATGCCAGCCTTGAAACACTTCCTTAGCCTACAGTATCTGCACTGATTCCTTTTGTCCTTATTCACTATACAATTTCTGCTGAATCTGAAACAGATAATATGGCATATATTTAATAAATACTCATCAACTCCATTATTATTTGACGTTGTTAATTTCTTGAATAACAATAACCAACCCTTTATCGGCCACTGTTGGGTATGGGCTTCTTCGAGCACATTGTCTTGTGGCTAAGTGAGTTGGCGAGTCCACTTTTTTAGAGTTGGTGTAGTTCTTGCGGACTTGTGATAGCGGTTTTGTTACGCATTAGTCGCCTTTTGCGATAACCGCGGAAAGAGATAGGGGGCTGTTATTGTATATCCGGCCAACACCACGAGGCTAATAAATATTTCTTTCTTAAATCTATTTATTAATTTATATACCAGAGAAAATGAGAATATGAGGACGATAATGTTCAGCAGTGGACGAAAACAAGAGGCTGGTTACGTTATGGAAGTGTGAGAGAATCTATCGAACTGAGGCTGTCACATCTTGGTGTTGTTACAATACAGTTGAATTAATGCAAAGTCTTGTACCTACCTGTAAATATACAAAAAATGGTACTTCCTGACGGCTCTCCTGAAGAATCTCTTGCACATATCGCAGAAGGATGCCCCATGACGTTTGTCCGTGGCTTTATCGCCACATATATATACTGTGATCAAATTTAACACTTAGGTTAACTGCGAGACTACAAAGTTGTTCATCCTGACACTGCTCCTGAAGAACCTCTTGCATCCGCCGAAGGAGAATTTGTGTACGCCCGTATGTTCGTGGTTGACACAAGCCTATTTGATTATCAGGAATATTGTGGACAAAACACTTATATTACCTGCAAGTATACAAGTGGTTCTTCCTGACGCTCCTCCTAAAGAACCCCTTGCATCCATCGCAGGAGGACGCCCCGTAGTGTTTGCCCGTGGCCCTATCGCCACATATGGCGCAGTGCTGTGAGAGTGTTACTGAACTGGCGGCGCTGGCTTCACTACTGCTAGTCTCCAGTTGCATGTCACTGTCTGTAACAAACGTTTGTTTCATGTTTACTTATAATAATGTATGATGAATTTACGACGGAACTTTGATGTTAAGGACAACACGATCGATCTTGCTGCTTTGTTTAGTAAACGCTTTGATTACGGTTAGGGGTAAGGAATAAAAAAAAAAGTCGTTTTCCGGTAGGTTATACAGGGTTAGGGTTATACAAATACACAAAGCCTAAAAATAAAATACCTACGACAATTTAATTAATTGCTTGTATTTATAATCTCATTGAATATGCTCGTATCGACTCCCCAAGGTACAGTGGATAGACAGGCTGATATAATAGCATACATAATGAAATTAATTTGTGTTATATTTGTTTTGACTTATATTACTCTGATGTATTTATGCGACGTAAGTCAATAACAGTCAGAAAAAACTATGACGGTCAGAGTTGGTGAATACGAATCTAACAGTGGATCAACTAATAAAATTTTCCATAACTGTACGAGTTATGTTGCTATGCTCCGACATCTACCGAATCAATACTAATAATAAAATAGAGACGTTGTGTTTTATACATACCATAGTATATTTTTTGATAAAAGTATCCAGTTTTAGGAAATGTTATTGTAACAATAGTACAGATTTGAAAAATGGATGAGATTTCTTGTATGCGAACTGGTATCCAGGTCATTCGCGATAGAAGTATAAAAAATCCTTCTTGAATTTACATGTTTGCCTTTCCACGCCCATCTTTACATATAATAAAATCGTAACAAAGCCGTGTCTGTACATGAAATATTTTTTTAAAGAAGTGAATGCAATGTAAATTACGAGTGATATAGAGCCCAAAACAACATTTTTTGGAATTTTTGTCTGTCTGTCTGAACGCATATCACGCAAAAACTACAGAACCGATTTTAATGACACTTGGCATAGTGATAGCTCATGTGGCGGGTTAACATTTAGGATACTTTTTATCCAGATCCATAATAAAGTTCCCGCGAACGAAGTCGCGAGCACTGCTAGTTCAAAATAAGGCTGAGCAAACGTCGATTGAAACTTACCGAAAAATCGAATTCCATGTGGTCAAAACTGTAGTACGAGTACCTACGATATAATTTATGTTATGAAAGTTTAGTCAACTGATCACGGATTTAAAATGCTCGCATGCTCATTTTCCTTACACGCATGACGTCGCAAGACATCAATTTCGTAATAATAGCGAAGACGGCAGCACATAATGGGTGGTATAATGGATAATTCCGTCAGCAACTACTTTTTGTCAACACTACAGTTGGGCCTTGATTTCATAGTAATAATAATTCCATATTACAGACATGGTTGACTATGAGGTACATATTACTTCCATATTAGGTTGACAAACCTAAATAGCACAAGAGAAGGAAACAACGGCATACTTTTATTATGCCCCTTTAAACGACCATGTACTTTTATTATATCCCTTTTATACGGCCATGTACTTTTATTATGTCCCTTTATACGGTCATGTACTTTTATTATGCCCCTTTATACGGCCATGTACTTTTATTATTCCCCTTTATACAGTCATGTACTTTTATTATGTCCTTTATATGGCCATGTACTTTTATTATTCCCCTTTATACAGTCATGTACTTTTATTATGTCCTTTATATGGCCATGTACTTTTATTATGCCCCTTTATACGGCCATGTACTTTTATTATGCCCCTTTATACGGCCATGTACTTTTATTATTCCCCTTTATACAGCCATGCACTTTTATTATGTCCTTTATATGGCCATGTACTTTTATTATGTCCCTTTAAACGGCCATGTACTTATATTATGCCCCTTTATACGGCCATGTACTTTTATCACGTCCCTTTATACGGTCATGTACTTTTATTGTGTCCTTTATATGGCCATGTACTTTTATTGTGCCCCTTTATACGGCCATGTACTTTTATTGTGTCCTTTATATGGCCATGTACTTTTATTGTGCCCCTTTATACGGCTATGTACTTTTATTGTGTCCTTTATATGGCCATGTACTTTTATTGTGCCCCCTTATACGGCCATGTACTTTTATTATGTCCTTTATATGGCCATGCACTTTTATTGTGTCCCTTTATACGGCCATGTACTTTTATTATGTCCTTTATACGGCCATGTACTTTTATTATGTCCTTTGTACTTTAATTATTATCCTTTATATGACATGTTTTGTTAAAGAAAATGTTCGAGACAATTCTGTATACTGGGTTGGATTACATCTCATTATGACCACGATCTTTAATTATGATATTAAGGAACAGCAGAACTGGAATTCATCAATAGCAAGTTGTATACGACGATAGATGGAACCTACTTGGAAGAGAGAATAACTGATGGATGTAAATTTCTGTAGGAGTAGAACCGGGTTCATACAAAGATCAATCATCTAGGTACATTGGTGGTTTTCAACAGGTACCTGAGGGCGTTGAAACGATTCAAGCAGGTGATGGAAACTTTAGATGCACATTTTTCCCTGCAGGTTTCCCTTTATTCACTTAAATAAAGCATTCAAAGGGGCACTGATATATTTTTGTTTTTGAAAGAGGGGCATATAAGATTGGGAATATATGATTTATAGCATCTATACCCACTATCCAGTAGCCGCTTGACTATCCACTAGTGGAGATTCTTTCTCGTGATAGCAAAATATACATATGTATTTGTGTCTATGATATCATCATAAGTAATGATAATTGAACAGATAGTTTAACTTCCGATTAACAGATATTCAAGATCTGACACAGTGATGACGTAGTAAGCTCTTAGAAATAATATAATAGAATTACTACAAATATAAAATCCTAGTGCTGTGATAATTTAATAGGTATCGTTGACATTATCACTGTTCACACCTCCATATTTATTAGTTATTACAAGATAGGACTATCTACGAATAAGTATTTGATCTAAGGGTACCTATTCGTTATTTTACGATCAAGGTCACAAGATATGTACAGTCAGCAACACAGTATGTAATGTATTTAAGACTATTCGATTTTAGTCCTTTATTACCAGCGTATTAAGGTACCAATACGTTAAGCTGTTGCCGACTGTACACAAGTACTTAAAGGATTACATATGATTGATAACATTAGGTATTATATTATCCGTAATTATATTATTTTTTAACAAAATACTTTCGAAATATAACGGATATTTGATAAGGTCATATGCATGATCATCGACCGCCCGCGACGTCGTCGTCTGCGTTAAACTGAGATAAAATAATAAAAAAAAGAAATAAAATAATGAAATATATTTTTAATTTAATTTAAAAATTAGTAGTAAATAAAATATTGCGGTAATTCCACTCATGATAGCTGCACTTAGCCTTTTTATGTTAAATCTAGTTTCATACTCCGTTTTCGTTCTTGGTCTAAATAAGTCTAGACGTATTAAAAGTATATTATTAGGTACTAAATTGATCTAAAAAGGTTAAGTTTCAAAAATAGATTTTTTCGTTTAGTAATATAATAGGAAAATAACTTGTCAAATTGTCTCTTGGAAATTTCGTGTTATCATAATAATGTGTCCCAAAAACCACAGGTTATTAATAATTTATTTATATATCTATAGCACAATCTTCAATGACACCAGCAATTAAACAGCTTCACATTTTCAATAAATCAACAGGTACACATATTGTAAATCAGCCCCTAGCCGTAGTGTTTAGCGTTTAGGTCAAGATTTTTTTTTTTGGATAGTGAAGAACATTTTCATATACAGTTCTTGAATTTCTCTTCGAGGCTTAAATTGTAATATTAAATATTTCTTTTTTTATATAAAATAGACGGCGGACGATCAGCCAGTACACCTGGTGGTAGGTAAGTGGATACTGTCGTGGACATCTGCGATACATGCGAACATCAGTTCATAATAATAAAACAAACGTTAGCACGCTCCCGGATGTACTGCCTATCTTTGCGGATTTAGTTATGGATTTGGAGAACGGGCTGGGAAAAAGGGGAGAGACAGGATAAGATGGAATGAGAATGGGCTCTGGCATATCTAACTCACTACCGAAACCCGTACGTACACACTGGGGAATAGGATAAAATGGAAATGCAATATATTTCATGATCGTCTTCTGTGAGAGCGGTAACTTGGTCAGTCGCGTGCGCCCAGCCGCTGTGGGATTGAAGCGTGCACCTGTCCCCACCCAAAAATTCGAAGTCACATGACATAATTGCAATTTGGTAATTTCATTTTGTACAGCAAATATTTATTGGAACAGTGTGTTTGTAAAGATCTACCGGTTCGCCCAACTGACATTGTAGCTAAACATCCGTTTAAGTTTCTACGTTTAATGCTTAGTTTTGCTGCACTTTGATGAAGTATTCGTATAGATATCGTTACGTAAACATATACATCGTGTTGTAGAAGAGTGACGTGTTCTATCAATTCCCCTAAATATCCTAATCAAATCGATAAAACTTAAAATAAAGTACTGAGAGGTTGACAAACCTGGGCTGTACATGCCGGCACGATGTAAACTTTCTGTAGGACTCCGTTGCATATTATAACTTGAAAATGGTCTTTCTAAGGGTTTGTCCCACATCAGGGGAGGCCCTGGCGGCGGGTACTCTGGCGCCATATAACCCATAGGGCACAACTCCTGTGATGTCATCATTTCGTAACCGAGCACCGGCATTTTACAACCACCGAAATACTAAGAAGTGCTCCCACTTCAAACTCTTGTGCAGCACTGATCGAACGAATTCCCTATCAGCACTGATTAAACTGACAAAAATACGATTAATTAGTCAACAGGTGACGAAATGTCTAAATTGTTTATCACCAAAGCACTGCAGTCCTTATCACTATTGATATTCCGTCTCTCTCGCTCCTAAACGAGCCGGATTTGAAAACGATCACTCCAAATTACTGCAAATATTTGATTGGTAATAAATAACGACAGTAAATGCGTCGTTGAGGCAAATGTTTTCGTTTTTATCACATAATTGTTCACAAACGAGTTTCCGATAATCGTGTTTACAAAGAATCACGCCGGTCTCGGGTGGCAAGGCGTGGTGGTGGCGCGCGACCTCCGCCTCACACGGTGCTGGTACGACTGATCGTGTTGACAACAACACCTTACAACACAAGTTACATTGGCCGCTGAAATCTGCCGACCAGCGATTAGGACTGCACACATGAATGACCCGTTCAATAATTGAGGGGATCAGCACAAATCGAAAATGCTGTTTTCGCCCAGCTCTGAATCACTCATTATCGAAGTGCAGCGGATGTGAAGTCGAATACATGACAACGACGAGTCATTCGGTACCAGACTAGCAGCTGACGAACAGTAACTATTTCCATAAACAGTAGTTATATGTAAGCAAATCGGATGACTAATTACATTATTCGTTACACAGTGGCTTTGTTCCTTTGTTGCCATTGCCATCTGTTTTCATCTGTTATAAGGGCACGTTCACTATCGTCCAGGATGCAGATAAAAACCTCGGTGGCCATTTATCAGTGCTAACTCCCGATATGCGAGATATAAGAGCTGCGTTCAAAACATCTGACCACCTGTTTGGTAGTAATAGGCTATTTAGCATGCATATTGTTATAAGTACCCATGTGACATTATATCAATAATACTTTCAAAATGATAAAGGAAATCTATATGATATGTTTGTACACTTACGTGGTGTAATTCCAGTCGCTGTTCTATTTTGAAGCTGAGATAATAATATGAGCTCATTTTCCAACTACACTACCTCAAGTTTGTAAAATATATGAATCTAAAAGAAATATGAAACACCGTTTGGCAAATCAATAAATAATTGTAGGAAAATGATGCAATCCTTGAAGGAAACATTGCTTCGTCAATCTTGAATCTTTAAAATATGTTACTGAGAAAGATATTGGGTAATGTGCCATTTATTTGTATGCATTATACAAGCGTATTTTGATGCGTAGAACGTGAACGTCCCGAGACGCTATCGGCAGACGGTGCGGGTCAGGGGTCATAACTATCTCTCGTAACTGGTACGACGCTTCGAGCTTGGGTCATCTATCACAAATATTGAGACTGCTAATTTGATATGCGCTTTAACAGTATGTTGTAGAACCTGAAAAATATTTGAGGAGCATTGAAAGGAGGTTGAAAGATTTGTCTAGTTGTTTTGCTTTTGCGTCCCAAAATCCTTTTGTATCTTCTGACTCACTATACTGTTTTTTATAAACCCTCGAACGTTCTCATTCAACAACCCCAACAAGAGTATGATAATTTCAAACTACAACTTTTCGATTTCAATACTTTACGAAGTGGACATTCGATATGTTTCTGTTGTTTATTCTGATTATGTCGTGTAAACGTCACATCCTTTCCAAAGCGCCATTATCTATGTCTTTCTCAGAAGTTGGAATTTTATTTCGGTTTATTTCGGTAATAAATTAGATTCAAATCCATATCATTTCTTCTTAGAATAGCTGAAAAGAGCTCAGAGACCATCGGTTGTCTAAAGGGTTAGAGCACTGGGTAGGACCTTCATTTGCCACAATTTTGACATGTTTATAATCTCTATAATCTATTTCACCTCTTCTATATTCATACAGACATGATCATTGCTTTTGGATACCTTTCACTATCATGTACAAAAGTATAAAGTACACATCCAAAAGTACGATTTGTATTACGAGTAGATAAAACATAACTATATAGATATATATTTTTAATAGGTTGTTTTTATAAGAAGTATTAAGGACAATGAAAACAATGACATTGTGATTAACAATAGTTTTGAGTTGAGTAATCAATTGAGCTGATTATTCTATGGATAATGATTTTAATAAGAAAAACATAAAATATTATTGATAAAATGATATGAAACTTGATATTGACATAAAAGAAAACAAAGTTTTTTGTGATAGGTGTTATCGGAGACTCTTGAAAGCTATTTAGAAAATCACTGACATATTCTTTCTGGTGCAATTCTAGTTTCTAGGATATAATTTATAGGTATCATATAAGCCATAGTACTTCCGGTTACAATCGGGGAAGCAAAGGCAGCAGATCGTTGAAGAAAGTCCATCGGTAGAAGTAGGTACGCGTTCCAGTAGGTGGATTGACACAACCAAGGAGTTAGTGTAAATGGTGACTAGAGATTTCTTCGATTCGCAGACGATATTGTAAACTTGACAGTAGCTGGACGACTCCTATTGGATGAGTCCTAAACGAACTCAATCTTGTTATGCGTCGTGTCGGTTTCGGGATGAACTTGACCAAGACAATGATCTGCTGAAATGTTATTTATCAAGTTAAATTTCAAACTCGAAGAAACAAATTTAACTGCGGCTCCCCGTATAAATTGCTGTCTTAAGTTTTGGGGTAGGTATCATTTACAATTTCATTTCGAAAATATTAAAAAATAAAACACCAAACCGGTGTTTACAAAAAACAAAAAGTAAACAATAGGGGTTAAAAAGATTAAATCGTTTGTAGAGTCAACGAGGGGAAGGGGGATGAGTTATTAATTTGTTTCATAATTGGTTCCACAATTGTCTTAACATATACTCGTAAATGGTTACCAAAACCGATATAACACCTAGAATCAGCATGTTTAAGTAGCGATGTGCCGGTCATATTTGCCGCAGTACCAACAATCAATGGAGTAGAGTTCTTGAATGGAGACCACATCTGGGTGACGCAGTGGGGTTGCCAGATGGACTGACGATTTAAAGAAGTTTGTCGGTAGTGGTTACTTGAGAACGGCAGAAGATCGTGTGCGCCTTGATCTATATCCTGGGAGTATTACAGCAGTAAATAGGTGGATGGCATGCTGTGGTTACTGTTTAACTTATAAATATATTCATAAATAAGACAGATTACCTGGGAGATACTGAATAACTTGTATAAAAAGAAAAATAATTCTGAAAACTAGTTAAATAATTTCAGGTGAAGGTATTCGACCTCCATTCTTCACGGTTTCAATGAAACGTCGTAGTTTGTTAACAACTGAGGGCAGCTAGGTTCAAGCTTCTTCATTGTATCTATTACTTATAAAATGTGTTTTTATATTTTTTTTAAACACGATTACCGCAAGTTCAATTACCATTTATATAGGTAGTTGAACTATACTCGTAAATCTCGTAATGCAATAAATTCAATAGTCAAATAATGTTATAGACAGACAGGACATTAATAAAAAGAAATTATAGAGTAGTGGGCGGACGAGCAAACGGTCCCACGTGATGGTACCATAAGTGTGACCGCCGCCCTTGCAAAATCCTATTCACAGCTTTCATGGAGAACCTCATCGTAGCTTAATGGAAATACCTCTTGAGGCAGTTCGTTCCACAGCCTACGGGTTCGCGGTATAAAATGATTTTTGGACCGAACAGTACGCGACACCTTCGTATCGAGGAAATGCGGATGGACCGCACTTTTGTAACGGGAGGTGCGGTCGTAGAAACCCGAGGTGGGTATTATATTTAACAATTCTTCAGAGCATTCCCCATTGTATAGGCGGTAGAACAGACAGAAAGACGCAACGTCTTTCCGAATGCTGTGGGGTTCTAAACTGTCCGTGAAAGTGAGATCGTCGACGAAACGAACAGCACGTTGTTGGATGGAGTCAAAAGGGTTCAATTGACATTTCGGTGCGCCGACCCAGAGATGTGAGCAGTACTCCATATGGTGCCTAACCTGAGCTTTGTAAAGTATTAGGAGTTGCCCAGGGGTGAAGTATCGTTTCGCTCGTTCAGCACAACGAGCTTTTTGGATGCCATTTTGGCTTTATTTTCCAGATGACCCTTAAATTCTACTTTGCTGGAAATGTCGACATATACAGTGTATATACAGGATGTAATGGATTAACTCAAAATCATGAACAAGATTCCATGGTCTTAGTCTAGGAATAATTCTCACACATTCTGTGTTATTTATTTAAGAGAAATAATGAGCAGCAGAAACTACTGAATGAGCAGCAAATTTAAAGGTGGGTTAGATTTTGATTCTCTGGTGACAAAAAAAATAGGATTCGCGCGAACGTCGACTTAGTGATAGCTGACATTCTTAGTAATTTAAAATTATTTATTTCAGTTATTCAAATTAGTTTGTTCTGTTGATCATGATTTGTTGAAGATTCAGTATTTCTTTGCTGTCCGTTTAAATACAAGCCTTTATTTATTTATGCTTTATTGCACATAAGTTGTACAGGAGACGGAATTATAGCATTTTATGCCAGTCAACCTTCGAATAAACACAAATGTTTGTACCTATTTATAATTACTTATTTATCACAGTTTGTTATGCGGATTATGGCTGATAACAATTTTTATTTGATATGTCTAAGATTAATTAATTTTAAACTGCATTTTAAACAATCTAAGAAAAAATAGAACTGAAATTAAATTGACAATTTCCAGATATAAATCTAGACAAGGATCTTGGCAAATGGAGACCTGTGATTCTACTTACACCTGTAAGTTCCATGAGACATCCGCGATGTATGCCAACATCAGTCCAGAATGACAAACGTTGGCACACCCTCGGATGCGCTGTCTACCTTTGCAGATTAAGGAATGGATTGCGAGAAAGGGTTCGGAAAATGGGGAGGGATAGGATGGGATAGAAATGGGCTCTGGTATATTCGTATCTATCTCACTTATTATTGAAACGCGTAGCTACGTACAGGATAAAGTGGGTACATTTAACGGTAGCCTAAAATACTGTAATTAAATGCAGTACATTTTACGGTAATTTTCTGTGAGAGAGGGATAACTCGAGACGTCGAGTGCGTTTAGCGGCTGTGAGATTGCAGCGTGCATCCTCCCCCTTCCATTTAATATTAAATTACATATTGAAGAATTTAAATGTGTAAACATATTATTTTTAATCTGTTACATTTATCCATTGCCCTTTATTTTTGAACTTTAAGATGCAATTGACTTCTTTCTGACCGTACATAACCCGCATGCAACCAGCCCTTTCAGTATCCACTGCTGGACATGGGCCTCCTCATGCTCCTCCTACTCCCTCATACTGTTTTAGAGGTGGTCAGATCTTGTGGGAGCCGCTTTGTGATCCCTTAGTCGCCCTTTACGACACACACGAGAAGAGATTACGTGGTGTTATTGTACAAGCGGCCGACACCGCGCAGCACAACGCGCATAGCAATACCAAAATAGCGACTAATTATCATAATTAGTTACAGGCAATATAATAAAATGTCTAAACTGGCTTCATAATATCAAGGCCTTAGCGCACGTGTATACAAATAAAAATAAATCTATCTTTACAATATACTACATAATTCCGCTGAGTATATTTATAATGATTTTTATGAGTAGATAACAAATATAAAACATGTATATTAAGGCAAGTACTCGTATAACATTCATCTTAGGTGGGTATATATCTATATAATATGAATATATTTATTGGTATCGGCCAATGGATCGTTCGAACAAATACAAACTTTTTACAGCTCATTATTTATAATATTCAATAATTGGTTAGGTAGTGTCAACCGCAAATATAACGCAGTAGAACAAATGTATTCGCTCAGTTTGAGCAACGAAAATGAACTTTAAAATCACCGCTATAATTCGTTTAAGAACGCAAAAAAAGTTTGTGATCGGTGGAAACGCTCGATTGGCCGAGGGCGGAGAACGTTCGAGGGCTGCCATTTGCCGCTACTCGGCCAAATACTGGTAACCCCGTACGTTTGGGCTAGGAATCTGGTAATTTTTTCAACATAATGTCTATTATGGAAATATTCACGTTGTCAAATAAAAAAAAAGTAGTTTCTATGACGAAAAATGTTGTGCTTAATAAAATAAAAGTTCAAACAGGTAGGTAGGTAATAGTTCTTTATTCAACACATTAGCAGATAAGCAGAAATTACTACTCATATTTAACTATTACTTATCTACGCTAAAGTACGCTAACGTGGGCGAATCGCTCCATTGCGAATCGCGAATTGTTTAAAAAACTTTATTGCACATATGGCCTTACTCACCACCTGATAAGTATCATGCGGTATCCTGATAAAGTAACTATTAATAATCTGATAGAAAAATTATCTGACAATAAATCTAGCTGATACTGACTTTATGGTACCTCATGATAATTTATCGGAAGGTGAGAAAGGACTTAATCGTACGAAAGGCGTGCTTAATGTCTGGAGGGATTCTCTACCAGCCGACCTTTGGGTCGAACAGAGAAACAATTGAGCATTTTGTATACTATGCTACTATTGTATATCTAGTTTACAAACCAATGCACGCTATGATCTATACTACACAATGATGAAAACCGTAAATTGAACGAGTAAAAATTGTATTTCATGAATATTGGCTCGGTATTGACTTGTACTTATTAATTATATTAAACTAGTATTGACATTGACGTTCCCGTGAATACCTGAAATGTAGGTATCAGTATCAGAGGGACTCTCATGACCGTTATCTTCGTTCCGCTGAAAACTCTACACTCTATGTCTCTTCTCATCGCACTGGTTTCATGACTAATTCCTTCGCTGCCCAGGCAGTAAAACTCTGGAACTCGCTCCCCACTGACATAAGGAAGGCTACTTATAAAACAGCCTCAAGAGGAAGTTTGGGAACATTACCTCCGTAATTTACAGAGCTAATGGTATTTTTCTCTATATTTATATTATTTGTATGTATGTATTATAATTATTATATTTATATTTACTTATTCATATGTATGGTCTATATATTTAATATCTATTTTTTTAGTATGTATATTTTGTGTATATTTATATATTTTATCGTATAAGTATATTATCATTGTATTATTATATTACTATTGTTATTTATAAAGATGGATTTCAGTTCAGTTCCCACGTGTTTTAGTTGCAGTTCTATTTCAGTTCTTTTGCACCCGCTTAAATTTTCACATTTAACCAGCGGTCGACTGGTAGAGAATGCCTTAAGGCATTAAGTCCGCCTCTGTAAAATAGTGCCTAAAGAGTAAATAAATAAATAAAATTGAATAATAGTTGTTAAGTTTTGCATGTATGCCTGTTAAGGCAGGACATAATGGGAAGTACTTGTATTGCTACATCTTATGTCGTTACCTATGTTCTTGCAAAGTAAATGATTTGATTAATCCGCGAAAAGTGTGCAAACCAACAGTTGCTTTTTATTCCATGTGAAGATTTAGTTTAAGACACGGCTCGAGAGGTAGCTGTAACATGACGTCAAAGCCTCCAGCAGTGAGCAGGTAAATACGCTCGGAGCGCGTATGACGCGACCACGCCGCGACCTGGTCCTTGACATCCAAACACACGCGCATAAGGAAAACTCCTATCTTGTAGATACTTGAAATTATTATTTTTAACCGACTTCAGAAAAGGAAGTTAATTAGTCATTCGATTCATTTTAAATAATAATATATAATATAGGATATTAGAAATAAAATCGTGAAATCAAAACATCATGAAAAATTGCTGAGTTATTTGGTATTAAAAGTAACAAGATAGGTATAATTAATAAAGCACCGCGCTACTGTGTTAATGCCGTCAATAACAAAGTAGTGCCTAGTTAACTAGATATAATGGGCCCACTTGATTTATTATGGCCCGAAAACCTCTAACGGTTTATCAGGAGGCCTGTGCCGTGCACTGGCACGTTATTGGCTGATATTATTTATTATAATAGCTATAAATAGTTTTTATATCACTTAGTTTTTGTATTGGGTTAACAATTTTGTAAACATTACTATATATATTATGGACAATTAACACATACAAGGTCGTGTAGCTTGTTAAAAATAGTTCTGGTTAGGTTTTCTCGAGTTATTAATTTTAACGATGATTTTTGTGATATAGATACAAACAAACTTTATTCATAAAAGTGTAGGACAATTGCCTAATATAATAACTAATATTAGTGTAGGCATTGTTTTATTAAACTATAATGAATACAATAAACTATATATTTCCAGCATTTTTTTTATTGGAAAATAGCGGCAGACAAGCATACAGTCCACTTGATGGTAAGTGGATACTGTCGTTCATAGACATCCAATCACGGGCGATCGCTAATGTTGTATCGCCAATATCGGCCACTACCAAGTCTCAAAACCAGTGCACGAAAACCCTTGATACCTAGATTAGGATTAGCTTTTGTCCTCCTTTTAAACAAGCATTGTATCTCAGATTTACAACTATACAAAAAGTATGTAGATGTTTCAATAATTTAGAACATGAATTAGTTAGGCTATACTTGGACAGATTCATTGTGAATATTCATTCAAGGGGAATTATTCATGCCGCTATCTAGCTCATTGTTACGGCATGGGGGGGGGGGGGGGGGGGGGGGCTGTCATTTTTTTTATTTAGTTATTAAAAATTATTATAAGTACATACAATTAAAAAATGTCTTCAGATTGAATTTATAATACTTTAAGAAATTATCATGTTCGAATTTGAAAAATAAATCTGACATTATTAAGTTAATTAAAAAAATCATACTCTATGGATTTTTTGTGATGGATCCAGAGAGATAGAAATTTGAAAATAAACACATCTAAGCCCGGAATATTTTTTTTATGAAAGAAGGGCGACTGGTGACAGTCTACCTGATGGTAAGTGGATACTGTCGCCCTGTGACAACCACATCCAGAATGATAAAAGTTAACACGCCCCTGGATGCGCTGACTGCGGTGGAAGAAGGGGTGGGAAGGAAAGGGAATGAGAAGTAATGGGACAACGATATGTCCTAATTCAATCACAATTCCCAACTCAAGGAGAACCTTGAGGATGGGGTGGAACTGCGAGTAGAGTGTAATGGGGTAAGGATATTACTTTATACCGTGGAGTGGAGAGTATCCACTCCACGGGTGGTAAGGGACGGGTGGGGAATGGGATAGGAAGTACGGAATACAATTATATCAGAGATCTCTCTTATACCACAATACTCCTCACTCGATGGCATGGGACGAGAAATGGACTCTGGCATACCTCACTCATACCAGAAACACAGAATACACACAGTTCTAGAATTGTTTGCTATGATAATAATACATTTTACGCCAGTCTTCTGTGAGATGGGGGCTGTGAGAAGGGGAGGACCTCCTCTCAAATATTTCGTCCGATGGGACCCTTTGCACAATTAATTGCACTATTTGCACACATTGCACGCACACAATGCGTAGGATGCAAACCCTTTAATAATGAAATCTGTGTCATAGTGAAGCATTTATTAACGAGTCATAAATTCTTTATGTATTTAAAATATTTGTCATGTTTGTATAAAATATAATAATGTCTGCGGCGCCTACTGGTCACTTCATAGTAACAAATGTTTTTATACATTTGTTGTCATACGAATGTATGACTTGACCATGACTAAACCGAGAAGCAATACCTACTAACGCTAATTATGAAGTAAGTAACCGCAAGCAATTATACTATTTAACCACAAAACTACTCGGAACAATAAGCGAGCGTTTGCAAGACTTTTGCGCCCGTATACGAATTAATACTTTAAAGTTCATATTTGTTCCTCTAACTCAGGGGTTACCATACTATTTTCGATCGCAGACTCATTTCTCAAAAACTTTAGTGTTACGTGGTATCGTCGACTCTTTTTTTTTATTGAAACTATCGACCACTGTGGGAATGATTACTCTAACTGAAGGGACAGGTTTGTTTGACAACATTGTATTTGCGGTTGGCGCCTCTTGAATTACATCGATTAGTTGTTAATGTGTTGCAAAGGTGTTTGTATTTGTTCGAGTGCGTTGTCGACCGCACATAATCCTGTTCACAGCTCTTTTGAAGAGCCTAATGTTGTAGTGGATAAAGCTCAGCTGGCAGTTCATTCCACAATCTTCGAATTCGCAGTATATATAGTGTCTCGATGACCGCACTGTACGCAGGGACTCTGTCAAGAGAGTGCAGATGAACCGTGCGACGATGACGATGTTGATTTAGCACGTACAACCTGCACCAATAGTAGATGCTATGGTGGGGCACGGTGGGACGCTTGCGCCCTTGGCATAGGGAAGAATAAGTAACAAACTTCCTGCATTACACAATCTCTATTTAAAAATATAAATAATAATGTAATAAACGTAAATGTAATAAAACGTATTTTCCAATAAATGAATATTCAATTAATAATTTGATTAATTAATTATGTAATTAATTCATGAAATAATTTGACTGAATTGATTTTATTACTTATTTGTTATTTTATTACGTTTTATTTTATTTTACTCAATTTATCATTTTATCAATTTTATCGTCTTCAATGGATCCACTGAAACCCAGCGCGCTGTGGTTTGTCCGCGGCATATGCTGAGTTGGAGACCGTTTCCGACGTGCGTAATGCATATCTTAATCTTATCTTAGAGTAAGTCTTTTTATTGTGTTTATATATTTTATGTTCATTTTTTTTCTTATGTGTAATTTGTTTGTTTTTACTTTTTATTGTGTGTTGTGGTGTCGAAATAAAATTATGTTTATGTCTAATTGCTTTGCCCCCTCCCTGGATAAAATCCCGACTACGACCTTGAACATCTTATTCAAGTTCTTTAATATAAGTGTTTTAATAATGAAGACATTATTATTACAGAAAAGCAAAAAAATAAGACAAGAAGTTACCGCATAAAACCTGTTTGCAGATTTACGAGCATGTGATTACAGGCGTGCGTTATGGTTTCTGACGTACCTGCCACATCTGCGATGCGACGTTACAAGGAAACTCTTATCGATCCTAATTTATTTATAGACTACCAGCGCCCGCGACTTCGCGCGCGTAGTCGTTGGAGTATGTATCGTTAGCTTAATTCCCGTGGTAAGTTTATAATTGATCTGGATAAAAAGTATCCTAAGTTAAAATTATGTCAAGTTTCAGATAAATTCGTTCAGTGGTTTTTGCGTGATGCGCGGTCAGACATACAGGCAGAGGAAGGCGGACAAACAAAGAGGCAAACCTTCCAAAAATTGTTGTATTGGTCGTACTTTAACACGGCAATTTTTTTTTAAAGTTTTATTATAGACGAGACACATGTCAAATAATTTAGAAACATACACACAGTTCAAAAGTAAGTAAATATTCTATATGGTAAACACTCTTTTTGCACGTGGTTTTTATGTTTAATTGGCCATATACATTTGGTTAAAAACAGTTTATATATATAGAGAAATATGTAGCTGAAATAAAAATAATATTAAAAACAAATGTACATAACTGATTGGATCATTAAGTCACTGGAGCAGTTCGGTAGTGGAACAGTGGTTTCATCATGAATATAACAAAACATTAGAAAGTGATAGATGTGCAAAAGAATCTGTTCAGAGGCAAACGCGATAGTAATGTTAGTTTGCAAACAGCGCTATCGCGTTTGCATTTTTTTTATAGAGAATCACGTAGCGCTTCTAGGGGACGAATTGAAAAACTTAAAAAGTTCATACAGAAAAACAGTATAGACTTACATTAAAGGCACAGAGCCCTGCTAAAACAGACCAATATTTAGTTTCGTATAACCAAATATACTTTTTTCTTTTTACAATATACGTGTTGGATGATAATCCTATAGGGAATATAAATAAGAAAAAAGGAGAAACAATTAAATAAGCAGCTGCAAATTGATGCTAGCAAATTTAACCAGAGAACCTAAACCTAACTCGTGTTTAGGTTCCCCGGTGACAACAAATAAATTGGAGTTCCGCGAACGTCGACTTTGTGATGGCACTCTCAGTAATTTAAAATTATTTATTTCAAACATTGACAAATAGTTAGTTTTGTTGGTCATGATCAGCTGCTAATTTAATGTTTTTTGCTGTTCGTTTTAATAAATGCCATAAAAAATATAGGTTAAAATATTTGGCACACCTGTTACATTTGCATCAAGAATCAGACTATTGACGAAAAAATGCTGATAACGGTTTATCACTAGGTGGGTTTGGCAATAGTGCCACACGTATAGATAGATATAGATGTATTAATACATTACATTTAATATGTATTAATCATATGAGCATGTTGTCTGTGTTATCGAGAAATATGTATATACTGTTTGCATGTAAACGAGTATTACATAATGTGAATAACACCATTTATAATTATTTTAAAAAAACAGGCTTTTAGAAAATACATTTATACGTGTCATTGTAATAACGTAAAATTTGAAACACGTTGACGAATTTAAAATATATAAAGCCGTTCTAGCGAAAAATAAAATTATTTTAGGGAATAATTGAAAAGTTACAAACTTAAGTTTTGTTGTTTTATATAAAACGTTCGTAACCCTTATTAACTCAATACAGGGTATTGACCGGGCGCAGCGCGGGCGATGCGAGTAAAATGCAACTGGGCATAGAATAAAAGGTATGAAAAAAAACTATTGTAGAGACTGGAAGAATATATTCTACTCTCAATACTAAACAACCTATTTTCAGTACAAAGTATATAATGTAGTTTTCTGGTTTTGGTTTCAGTATTTTGTTCTATATCCTACCTATCTCATACACATTGCCGCCGAATTTGCTGATAGAACCTCTTTTCCAAATTTTTCTCCTAAATGTCAAATGGTAGGCGGGAATGCAGCGCATCCAGGCTGTTGTTATTCTGGCAGGCCAGATGTTTGTTGTTCTGGACTGTTGTTGACATGTACCGCGGCTGTCCACGGGCGACAGTACCAGGTGGACTGTCTGCTACCCTGTTTCTATAAAGAAATGAAATCTGAAAATAAGCTCGCAAGTTGCACATTATTTTATTAATCTCCTTTTAAGAACTATGTGTGTGTAGAACTATGAATAAATAAAATTATATTCCCAATATTAGTTAACAGAATAAGTGTAACAGAATAGTGTGTAACCAAGAGTTAACACGATTACAAACTTTTTTGAGTTTGTAAACGAGTTATCACTGTGATTTAAAAGTTCATATTCGTTGCTCTAACCAGTGGTTCCTAAACTTTTTCGGTCGTAGACCGCTTTCCCAAAAAAACGATTAAAATCGTTGACCCAAGTAACTTACTCAAACTGACATGCAACATGTGGCGGGAGGCACCTTAATAATTTACTTTACTTACTCAAACTAATAAGTGCAGATTAAGTGCGGAAATACTTGCTTTGTTACGTTCGATGAGCCAATGCACGTACATGTTTGTGTTACATGTTATTTCATGCATTCTTACATGCGACTCTTTTGCGGTGTACGTAGAGATAAAAAATCTTTATCTTCTTAATTAGGTACCTAATGGAATCATTAATATTTTGAACTAACAAACGAATAGCAGTGGTAGAGCATGGACTATCGGCGGGGATTTTCATAATACCGATATTATTTCGATATCAAAACTTCAAAAACCGGTTTTTCGATATTCTTGTACAAAATAAATATTTTGAGAAAGTTTTAGAAATAAAAGTATATTTTAAACTTGTTTAATAAAACAGGATAGGAACAAATTAAAAATATTAGAATATCTTCAAAAAGTAATCAGGCCTCGTTCGTTCATCACTTCTCCTTACAACTTTGACGTTGATGAAGATTACGATGGTAAATGTGGTCGAGCTTGTTGAAACAATGATCGCAAAAAGCAGAGGGCATCCAAAGTGTCATCTTTAAGAGACGATTTAATCTTATTACACGTATAGACCGCGGAGGAAAAAGCTCTTTCTGATTCCACACTCGTAGGTGGTATTGTCAATAAATATCCATAGGTTTTCTTTAAATGAAGGTCTCGATTACCACCATTTCATTTTCACGCCGCGTCACTGCACGCCGTCAACTGCCAACGCGCTCGCCGCTGCCGTTTTGCTTCACCCGCGATCGGAAAACCTAATATCGAAATACCGGTATTCTTCGATTCCAATATCGGTTTTCCAATATCGCATATTTTATCCGAAATCCCGGTTTTTCTACATTATCAAAAACCGGTATCCATGCTCTAAGCAGTGGTAAGGGGTTTTAGCTATCGTCCCCCCTAATTATTTTATTGAATCTATCGTCC
This sequence comes from Sesia apiformis, assembly GCA_914767545.1. Taxonomy (NCBI): domain Eukaryota; kingdom Metazoa; phylum Arthropoda; class Insecta; order Lepidoptera; family Sesiidae; genus Sesia; species Sesia apiformis. The sequence continues at coordinate 6,172,831 of OU611964.1, forward strand.
CCTAGAAGGTTCAAATCGACCTCAGGAGGGTCGATATCACTACTTTGGGAATGACTGTTCTAATGGAATGGGTAAGCTTATGCTACAATGTTATGTTTGCGATTGGCGCCACCTAGCCTCTTAATGAGCTGCAAAGGCTTGCAAACAAATTAAAATTTGTGTGAACGATCGATTATAATCGATTGTAATTACCTATCTTTATTATAATCTTTATATTTATTTTTTGACGATAAGTTGTAAACAAATGTAATATATCAAATAGATATACTAATGCTATCGCCTGAAAAATATGTATTGTTTATAGATATGATGTGTATATTTAGCTGTGATGGATGATTCACTTGTTTTAGTTTTGAATAATCTGTTATTGTGAATATCCGGTTTCATAAGATATAGCAGTTTATACTAAGATCATATGTACATGGTGTAATCGATATATTTAATAAAGTCTGAAGATTTTACAATATTTTTGCAATAATTCATTTTTTCTTTAGATTTCATACAAATTTGTTAAATACAAAGCTTAAAAAATTGACCGTTTACAAAGAAAACATAATAAGTCTATGAATTCACAATTATAAGCAGAATCCATGGTCTCAGGCTTTCGGACACACCTGTATACCATATCATACCATCGGCCTATGTCACTCTACTGCTGGATATAGGCCTCTCTCAAGACTCGCCACCATATACGATCCTCGGCCGTTCTCATTCAACCACCGCCGGGGAACTTCTTCAAGTGGTCGGTCCACGTGACCGCAGGGCGTCGCACGCTGCGCTTCCCGGAGCCCCCGCTCGAGGACTCGTCTACCCCATAGGTTATTAGTCCTGCGGCAAATATGACCTGCACATTGCCATTTCAACATGCCGATTCTACGAGCTATGTCTATACTATATTATTTGTATATATATACAAATTATAGTCTTTTATCAGTCTCTATAACGTCCCACTGCGGGGCACAGCCTCCCCTAGTAAATCACTGGAAGGGTTTCAGGCCATAATCTACCGCGCGGGTCCAATCTAAGTGGGATCGGTGCGGATTGCTGGATCACATACTAGATTTTTTAATTTCTGGAGCATGCGGGTTTCCTCGCAATGTTTTCCCTCGCCGCTGAGCTAGTGACAATTAAAAAAAAAGTCCTTAGCTTTTTAAATTATATAGTGTTTGTGTTTAATATAATGACCTATATAGTATAAATTATATATAGGTCATCTCAAAATAAATTCTAAACAAAAACTCCAATAAGCCAAAACGACCATTATGTAAGACGATTTTGTTTATTTCCCAATAGAAATTTCCATTTGCTTTTTTTTCAGTTTTCTCATTATGTTTACTCGTATATTGATTGCATTATCATTATCACTGTGACTTTGCAAGTATTTACTCTGCAAAGGGAGACGACATGATTCTAATAGCTTTGTGTTACGTCAGCTACCCGGACTCTACCATTTAAACTAGATAACGGAGATGAGTTCGAAGTTCAACTTGAAAATTGTTAAAATACAGGCTACCATGAATACCATGAAATACAGCTTCCTTTTTTAAGCTGGTTTTATAGTTTTACGTCATGTAACACAAGTATGTAATATTATAACATAGAAGTTAAAAATTATATTTTCTTAGGTTTTCGCGATTACTATACATAGATAGCAATTAAACAACTTTGAACGGTTTAAATCGCGTATATTTAACATTATTTTTATCCCGACGTTTCGAATAATTTGCAGTGGACGTGGTCACGGGGTGACTAATTGATTTTACCAGTCACCCCGTGACCACGTCCACTGCAAAGTGTTCGAAACGTCGGGATAAAAATAATGTTAAATATAAGCGATTTAAACCGTTCGAAGTTGTTTAATTGCAAAGTTAAAAATTAGTTTAAATAGATAAACTTTTTATTGCACATCAACACATGTAAAAAGACAATTGAAGTAACACGAAAAGTACAACAGACAGCCTTATCGCCAATGCGATCTTTGCGTGGTAAGGAGGAAATAGATAATCAATATCAAATAATCAAGTTTATACCATCAGCAAAAAAAAAAAAAAAACCGTTAGTAAAAATAAAACCGTATAGTGTGAATATGCCTTTAGATAGAAGATCATATTGAATTTATTATAAATTCTTAGTTTATAATTAGCTACCTATTTAGCGAAGGTCATAGTTGGCTTTCAGTTTTCCCGTATCCTCGGAAACTACAAAAAAGTAGTTTGATCCCAACGTGGCCGGCGGCTTTAATCTAAAATTTAATCTTTTATTTAATCTAATTAACTTAAATCTTAGACTTTAGCTAAAAATACATCAGCGTTCTGTAGAATTTTGTGGGATTACAATCCCTAGTTAATAGTACACCTGCATCTTGTGTAATAATCATAAGGCTTAGATCCCTGTTCGCTATCAAATAGCAAACAGGGATCAAATTATCAAACAGCGCTATCAAAAAATTTGTATGACTGAACCCACGACATACAGAATATTTTTTGCTAGTCTTCACAAAGTTGACAATCAATTTTAATTAAAACACCACGTGTATAGAAAAATCTATGAAATCATTTTTGAAAATAATAAAGAATGTGTAAAGATAGTTTCAAAAAGTAGTTGCCAAAAACCTGTTCAAAGTCAACAAGACTAATTTCGAGCGTTTAAACTGTCATCCGTAACTTTCACAACTCACCGACACGTTTTTTAAGTATTATCTAGCATCGTCAGCATGACTGGCAGGTTCTGGTGACTTAACCTCACAAAAATAATTTTTTTTCATGGTCCTATCGCGTAGTCGTACCAGTATTACGAAGGGATTTATTTTTGTCTCTGATTCTATCAATCGGACCATGGACAAATCACATGTGTAGGGGGAGAGTGCATGCTGCATTCCCACAGCTGCTGGGCACACTCGACTGGCCACGTTACCCCTCTCTCACAGAAGACTACCTTGAAATGTACTGCATTTCCTACTTTATCGTATTTCCCCAATACGTACGTGTTTCGGTACCTAGTGAGTGAAATATGCCAGAGCCCATTCCCATCCCATCCTATCCCTCCCTATTTTTCCAATCCGTTCCTTAATCTGCAAAGGTAGGCAGCGCATCCAGGGGCGTTCCAATGTTTGTCATTCTGGAGTGATGTTGGCATGTATCGCAGATGTCTATTGTACGACAGTATCCACTTACCATCAGGTGGACTAGACTGTATGCTCGTCGGACGCCTTTTGTCTATAAAAAAAACGTTACTCGTGGTCTGACCAGTAGTATCATGGGCAACTTTTTTGTCCCGTGGTCCTACTATAACGGGCTTTGTGCACTGTCAGCGAGAACGAGTGGAGCTGATCTGTGCCAAGTTGACAGGTAAAATAACATGTAATAATAATCTACTCGTAAAGAACTTCCACCGACAAATTGTAATGGATGAGTATTAGCTCCGTTAATAGTAAGTCTAACTGCATGGGAATTCAGTTTCACCCGTGAAATGTTAAGGCATTTTTTAAAGTTAGTATTCAGCTTAGGTCCCTCCACTTCTAGATATAGGCGTCTTCTAAGATGTTCCATTCTTTTGATCTAGTCAACACCGGCAAATTTTCAAGTTCATCCGGCCAGAACGCGTCTGACACTGCAATTCCCAGTACGTGGACTAAGTATACGTTAATCTAAGTTTTTTTCCTCGGCCTTTTTAACGTCCCACTGCGGGGCACAGGCTTCCCCATGTAGGTCACTATAGGATTTCGGATTACACTATAGGATACTACCACGAGAGTCCAATGCGGATTAATGAATACACATGCTCGAGATTTTTTTTTAATTCCGTAACTTGCGAACTAGCGATATTTTTTAAAAATCCGTACTTAAGCAGAGTAGAAGCTCAGTAGTGCGGTCGGAGGATTTTAACTCACAACCTCAAGAATGAGAGTCGAGTACCTATAGATACCCCTAGGCTATCATCGCCCTTATTATTAAGTTACTCTTATTAAAGGTACCTATTAAGTGCCTATTAAGTTAATTATTACTTCAGTTACCTACTATGACTTATAATCATATTTGAACGTGTATTAGGTTAAAAAATGTATAAAATCTTCTGAAATACCTTACGCATTGGTAAAAAACTATAAAAAGAAAAAGTTTGGAGAGAAATTCAAAACATTATCCCGCACAAACAGAAGTAATATTACAGATTTCACAATTCGTCCATACATTAGTGTGGATTGCGCGGTTTGCACAAACAACGCGAAGATTGAGAATGTCACGAGTGACGTTGACACTTGGACTTTGTACTCTCGAACTAGATAAAACGGTACAACAGGCAATAGAGTCCAAAGTCCGGTAAATAAAAATTTTGCCAATTGCAAGTGTTTGTCTTACGCAAGTGTGTGTGTTTCGACAGCAATACATATGAATTGGCAAATAAATAATTTGTTTTCGTTTTTTTGACGTTCTTGCATGTGTCATCTAATCAATTTAGTCTGGGCTTTATAACTACTTAAATTCATAACAGATAATAGGGTTCAAAGTCCAATTAAAAATTAAGTTTTTATTTATAATTAATTACCCAACTATATCATAATAAAACTAGTACTATATCATAATTTAACTAGTACTATATCATAATAAAACTAGTACTATATATAAAAGGTGAATTAGCCATTTTATATCACAAAAAAGTGATACCTATTAATGACATTTTAAAATATTCATTGTTTGTTGTTCATTGCAACGATACATGAGGTCTACTCGGAAGTCGCAAATTCAATTCAAATTCAAAATTCTTTATTTGTATTAATAAATAAGTTTCGGCTAATAAAATTCATTGTTTAAAATTAAATTAAAAAATATTCATTGTTTGTTGTTCATTGCAACGATACAGGGGGTCTACTCCAAAATCACAAGAAAATAAGTTGCTGCTAATATTTCTTCGGACGATTCCTACCATGAAAACGTTCACTTCGATATAATATCAGCCCGAATAAAGTTCATTCGCGTCAAAGCAAAACTCTACTTCGTTAGCATGAGACAAGAATTGTATTATAGAATTTAACGAGAGATACTTCGGAACCAAGCGTCAAATTTCAAACAGGGTAGATAGATACCTTTTAAATACTCGGAGATAGCCAACGAATGTCGGAGATAGGAACGATGTTAAAGTAGGGTTATAGCACTTAGTTCGTTCAACCTTCGGTCGGGTCCGCAACTTCGGTGGTGTAAACCCCTTGTTACAATACAATTGTCACAATAACACAACTAGATAAGAGTATATCGCTAAATAGCAATATAGCTGCGCCAAATCCTGACTGTATAAATGTGTATATAATGTTTATAGGACCAGTTATTATTACGTTTTGCTAGTTGGGTATATAGATACCCAACTAGTTAGGTATCTATATACCCAACTATTTGGGTATCTATATACCCAACTAGTTGGGTAGATAGATGGTTAGATGCTAGTTGGGTACATAGATACCTCGACTAGCCAATTGGCTAGTCGAGCGTTTGAAAATATACAGGTGTTTTGCAACTCATTATCGACTTATGGTATGTAATAGGCGGTTAACAAAAACAAACTTTTTCATTCAATTAAAGTGATGAATATGAAAGTTAAAGTTATCAAAATAATTCGTTTAGGAACGCAAAAAAGTTAATCGAATGCATACTGTAGACTTATCTCTATACTAAGTATAGGTATGCTCGCGACTTTGTTCGCGTGGATTTTTGGATCGTTAATGTGCGATTAGTTAATTAGTTTATTATTATTAGATCAGTGCTCACATCTGATAAACGGATGTCCGCAGTCCCTAGATTCTCAAGCAATCACAGGTGGTGATATGGCAATTTTCTAAAAACACGGAAACGTAAATTTTAGATGTAACAATTCTTAATAAGATAATGAATGAATCTTCATGCCGTACTGACAGGACACTGACAACGATGACAGACACACATACAGCAGAGTATAATATTGATAGGGGAAGAAATGTGAATTAAGATAAGGTACCCTTGTAACCCTTGTAATTGTATGTTTTGTTGTTACTACATATGTATTATTATTTTTATATTCTGCTGTATAGGGTCGTAGCTATATCTAGTTGTTTAATTCATCGAGGCCCTCTCGCCACTGTATTTGAATTCTAATGATCCAAAATTAAAACCTCAATGACTCCTGTTATGTTTATAATTCATCCCCGGTATCAACATATTAGTATTAGATTTTATCAGGCGACGCATCACGATAATGATTCCCGAGAGAACTTATAATAGTTCGGGATAAAAGTATCGTATGAGTTGAACCAGGACATAAATTATCATTGTAGTTTCAATGACATCCCATTCAGTGATTTTTATGTAACGACCGATATTGCACATGCGTACTTAATGGTGATTCCCTCGGGAACTTTATAACGGATCGGTATAAAATATCCCCATAATATTAACCCAGGCCATAAACTATAATTATGCCAAGTTTCAGACCAAGTGATGCATGTTTAGACAGACAGACAATAATTCTATAAATGATAAAAATTCTTACCGGTATGTAAATACTCATGAAATCGTATAAGAAAATCGAAAATTCACCACTCAGACACAAAGTACTTTGGAAATTTCGAACTAGTCTTGTTTTTTCAAGAAAGGTTTGAAGATGAACATGTAAACAATTCAAAGGGAAAGATGGATAATTGCCAGAGATATGGCGAGTTGAACATAAAAAAGTATCGAATTTTATTTATCGTATTTTTCACTTAGAAGCCATGTTTCGCAATGTTGCCATACTTTTAGGTGAAAATGGACTTCAAATCCGTATTCAGCGACCCCGAAAACACTAAAATACGTCAAAATTAGTCACTAGGACGGGAAGTGGTCAGTGTTTTCGATTTCTAAGCGACTTGTCGGGGTTGTGTCGCACACCCACTACAAATGCTCTAATTAAATTTGTTTGTTTCTTAACTAATAATTTTGGAATAATAATTAGTTCGTTAGACGGATTACTCTATACAGGGTAGTTTTTATCACGTACTTTACGGGTGAAACCGCTGGCTACAATTATTGATATTATAATCTATAATAGTCATCATACTCCACACTAACTCGACGTATACTCGTATATATATATGTATTTTATATATGTATAGTTAGAAAATAAGAATGACATTATAGGTAATATTGAAAAGCATTACTCATAATAGCGCAATTACCTACATACATAGTTGCATGATTATTATAGTATATACTCCCAATTTTTCCTATCTATTACATAAGAGATTAATTTGTACGACCATTATTCTGTACCACTGGTTCAATTGTACAGTCATCGTGATATAGCAAGAAGTAATAACATACTGATGTATTGGTAATTATACCTCACTGGGATAAATTCAAGGTTATCAATAATACCGTGAAAAGACATATGGTACATATAGAAAAATCCGCGTGTTGTGTAATGATGATACGCGGTTTTTTTTCTCCCTTTTTTATCCTTGACACAATAGGTATAAGTTTATCCATCTTTGGCTTTATACTCGTATATGTAACAAATGGTGTAATTTTCTCCTGTGTCCACTTGACTCCCGCGGCTACCGTGGCTCCATGGGAACCTAGTGAACTTTGTAGTGTATTTAAATCCCTTAGCAAGCGATTTTATGAAAATGAATTATAAACACTCGCGCGTTTTAAGGCCATGTACAAGACAATATGCATGAGGATGCCCATGTCCAGCAGTGGATATAAAAAGGGCTGGTTACGGTTTTCACGGTTATGGAAAAATTAAGCAAAGGTATTTTTTTTATTAGCCTATGTTAGTGTCTTCTTTTATGCCAGATCGCTCTGATTAACGCCACTTCACCAAGTCCTGTGGTATGCATCTAAGTCGTCCCGCCATCTCCTCCTCACTTGTCTGCCCCTACGTCGGGCGTGTGCATTTTGTGGCATCTACTCGGTATCCATTTTCGCTCACCCTTCTGGATGCATGCGACAGACGTGCCCAGCCCAGTAACATTTCAGCTTAGCGGTCTTAGCACCAACATCAATAATAAAGGTTTTAGAACACAGTTCGGTGTTCTTGATATGGTCAGTACTTTTTATACTCAGTATGCTACGCTCCATCGACCGTTGGCAATATTGAGTTTGAGTTTCACATGTTTGTGTACTCATATGTTACAGTTTCATATGTTTCAGGTTAGATTGGGTAGAATACACATGTCAACGAGTTTGCGTTGATAATTATACACGTAATTCATATTTAAATAAAATTTAAATTTCTGACAGTTAAACAAAATAAAAAACTTAAGTAGTAAAAACGAAATAAATATGTTAATAAATAAATATACTACAATCGTTATTAGACATTTGTTTGGGTTCCTCAAATATGTAAGGCAATTAAAATAAAGATAAGTTGAAAATTGCCCTATAGTATCCTTATTGTTAAATCATCATCAATGATGTTTATTTATTAATAATTAATTATTAGACTGTTATTACTAATCATTATAAAAATGCTTAATAAATACATGCATTTGTTTCTAGAACTAAGAGTCTGATTTGGATGCAGCTTCCACCATTGTGTGGAAAATTTGAGTTTATATAATATTAAAATCAGTGGAATAGCGGGTTTTGTGAGACAAGGTGAATAAATTTAACAATTATTTCTTTGGTGAATTGAGCTCTCAGTGAGTGTTTATAAATAATAGAGATATCAATCGATAATGTTCCACTGCAGGGAATAGGGCTCTCCCTCTGCAATCCCGAGCCATGAGGGGTTTCGGACTATAATCTACATATGGCCGTGTGGTGTCGGTCAGTTTTAGAATAGTACTAGCCCATCTCTTCCCCACGGGGTGTCGGCTGTGGCTAAAGGGTGACTATGGCATAACAAAGCTGTTACTACAATCCCTTAGGAATTACACAACCTCTAAAAGTGTGCATCCGCCAAACCGCTTGGCCAGCGTGACCTTTTAAAGTCATAGGTACATCCCTCATGTATAAGATAATGTGCATTCGGGATTTCCTTATGATGTTTTCCTTCACCATCGAGCTAGTGGTATTTGAAAAATTCGTGCTTAAGGCGACAAAACCCCATTTTTTTCACTACGTACAATATCTGTTTTGTATCTTTTATGTCTTATGTAATCTTCGACGTCGCTACTGGCAAAAATGACGATCTAAATGTATAACTTTTATCCCTTATTCTTTGTAACGCACATTGCAAATAAATAAATAAATTGAAACCCTTTTGAAATTAAATTGAAATAGTTATAGTGCAGAAAAAAATATGTCATTCCTGAGGGTACTTCTAAGAACGTAAACAATATCAAATCAACAAACATGTTACATAACTTTCCTACGATGCATGTACTCTGGTGACGATAAATAGGTTACAATCAATTGCTAGGTCTTGTGCGTTGGGGCAGGCATACAATTGAAACTAATTGTGTCCTTAGAGTTACTACACACTGGATTCTGTTACAGTTGCATTTATTTACTATGAATAAACATGTGATCGTGTACAACAATATGTTATAATGTTAAATTACTTATATTATATTATATTATTAAATATTATCTATAAAAAATATTGCATGAAACATATTTTCTTTTATTATTTACAATATATATTACTTTCTTTTGTATTATTTGGAAATAGAATCAAAATATTTGGAAAGTGTGGCGTCGGTTGGTTGGAAGGTTTTAGAATGGTCATCTTTTGCATGGGTGTCGTAAGAAGCGAGGAAGGGTAATGAAGCCTGAGGAGATACACCACCTCTTAAAGAGTAGACTCGCCAACTCACTTGGGCAGCGTGGCGTTTAAAACCCAGTCAGCTCTCATGCACAGGACAATGTAGTGAGGAAATGGACAATAGACGATAAAAGGGCTGGTTAAGGGTATACATGATAATATGTATTTCTGCACCTTAAAAGTGATAGAAGGTTGTGATTTCAACCTATGTGAAGGATTAATTTAAGATTTTATTCTATGGCTTTTTGAGAAAATATGTGCAAGAATTTTAGTTCAATAATCAAAGTCTGTATATCAATTGAACATTTTTTATCACCAGTTTCTTTTTTCCGGAAAAGTAATAAATTAATGTTTTATTTTTAATATTTTTTGACAAAAAGTTATCGTAAAAAAAATAAAAGAAATAGTAATTGATAGATTAAAAAACTATTTTTCACAGAAAGGAATTTCCTAAGAAAATGATAATGGTTGTGAGAATAAGATTCAAAAGATAATTATTGTAGAAATGTGATCGTAATTAATAGTTAATTATCAGATTCATTAATAGGTAATTCTATGGTCTTTACATTAATAAAGCCAGCTTATATCAAAGCCAGTAAAATATTTCTTTATCATCTATAGATTGATAAAATGATACAACATTTAATGTTGTATCCTTACTCTATAAGTATTAGATTATTTTCACATTTCATATGTATTTTCTTTTATATGAAAATTTTATTTTATGTATAGATAATATTACTGTAAAAAAAATTCCATGTGTATTATAAAATACTAAGCATCTAAGGGACATAAAGCGACTACCACAAGGCCTGAGGAACTACACCACCTCTAAAAAAGGCGGACTCGTCAACCCGGCTAGCCAGCTTGGCATTGTAACACTATCATCTATCATGTACAAGACAATATCCATGAGGTGGCCCATGTCCAGCAGTGGACTGGTTATGGTTAAATTGACACTACATTACAGAGATGGGCAGAAAACGCAGACCACCAATAGCCATGATACTGACACGTTTTTCATCTCATACATTTTTAAGTTGTTGCATATTGGTTTCGGAACCATTTAAAATTTTCTCACATTGTCTTTTTAACATTAGTATTAGGCCATTTTCACATTTCTAAAATATATTCTTTTATATGAAAATTAATATTGTGAACAAGGTATATCGATATGGAAATTTTAATTGCTATAAAGGACAAGTCAAAGGCCTCCATCCTATGTGTAAAGATAGAGGGGCAAAAAATATTTTCTTATAAAATTCTCTATAACTTTATCACTGTTACAGCTAGTAGCTATTGCTTTGATCTTAAGAGCATAATAAGATTAAATCAATATCTGAAACATTTGGTTTTTTTATGGTTTTTGTAAGTCTACATCTGTAAGTGGATACTGTAGCCCATAGACATCTGGGACACGTGCCAACATCATCCCAGAATGACAAACGTTAGCATGCCCCCGGATCTGCCTACCTTTGATAATAATTTAGCAATGGAAATTAAAAAAAATATTGACAATATAATAAAGTGAATTGGTATTGATGGTGTATATTTTTGTCAATAACTGGCTATGAAACATTGTTAACACTATTAATTGACAAGCTTGTGTATTCCATTTGCTTCTATCAATAGTGTATCAACTGTATACAACCAATTAAACAGTACTGATGATAAAATGTTAACTAATTGTACAATGATATTGACAATTATTTATAATGAAGTTGGACAATATTAAAATTCAATATTCCAAGTCTCTTATATTGAATATAAATTTTCATACAAATTTGCACCTTGTAAATATGCACAAAAATAGAAAAAAATACTATCAATATCAACCAATATTGGCTTTTTATCTCCTATATCAGTGAAGATTTGAAACAGCACTGACATGTAAAGCCCTGTGAATAGAAAGTGTGGCCAGGGTTCAGCCTCTTTTGGTTAGTTGGAAGGGCTTCAGGAAGTTCGAACTTCATCCCCCATCCCATTAATATTCTAAATGTGAAAAAAGGATGTTTGTTACTCAATCATGTTAAAATGGCTTGATTTTGTTGAAACTTGGCAAATAAGTAGATTGTAATCCAGATTAACAGATAGGCTAATATTCTTGTAGACAACATGAACAAAGTCATAGGTAAACACTAGTTTTAAATAAGCGCTTGGCAAGTAAGAATGACACAGTCTAATTATTGACTAAAGTGTTATAATATGCTAGTTGACTGTATTCAAAATTATTATGTTTAATAATGGTTTATTAGGTAATTATAGAAGAAAATAAAGGCCATATTAAAAGACCTTTTCAAATTACAAAATCAGGTAGATATGAACTTGAGTACATTTGAGGTGGGGAATAATCACCATCTCTATCACTTAAGTGGTGATGTTATGGTGCTTCTGTGTTAGTGGGGTCCTGTTCATACTTGTGTGTTCTAAGCTATGTAACTCAAGTCATTTTTCAAGATATTTTGATTTCCAAGATCAACTTCCAGTTACAAATACCCTATTGCTATTTTAGTTTACATACTTTGTTTAATGATAGTTATGGGCTGCCTATAATGTCCCATTGTAGGCCTTCCATTGTATGGGATTGTAATGCCCACGGGGTTTTGTAAAATCCACCAAACCATATTGGGTTGGTTATAATACATTATATATTGATATATAATGGATTATAATCCATGCAGGCCATCATTGAATACTTGGTATTGAAATGTCATCACTGAATACTATACAAATGTGTTATTGATACATGATGTACCTCTAATAAAAGTTTCAAAACGTATCTTATTGACCCACATACCAGTAGATAACCCTTTACAAGTACTGTATATACAAACAACATGTAAACAAGTTTAGAGGTCGAATATGTGGTCGCGCGTCGAGTTCCGTGATCAGGAGTGCGCGGAAGGACAATAAGTGTTAACACAAATAGATTTACTTGTCTAAACAAACATAAAACCTGTTGCATATATGATATTTAACTTGTTTTAAAGTCAGTTATTGTTATTAGAACCCGCATGGTGTAATTCAAGTAAACAATATATTGAGCTTCGGTATCACAGCAAACTAACGTTGTCATTAAGATAATTATTGTCTGCAAGTATACAAAATACTCGCTTAACCACTTTTGGAAAAGATAATTAACTTGTTTACTATAATTAAGACATGCACAGTTCTCTCAAAAGCCACATATAAATACCTTCGTCACATAGCCCCATTTTTCTATCAACGTTCTTGCCGCCTGACCTTTCACATTTAATAACGATCTCTTCTAAATAATTATTGTTTTTTACAGACTTACTCATAGCAAAAAATTTAATTTCATGAAAACAATAATGACAGCTGCTAAATTGACAACCGGAAATCAAAAATTGAACGATTGAAGAAATCAAATGAACGAATAAATTCAATGTTGTCATAATAAAAAAAATGTATTATAGCGACATCTAGTAACGAGTAGTAAAAGTAATGCGTTATTTGTAAAAGTAAGGTATTATTTGTACAGATGGCGCTGGAATAAATTTTTATATTCTATTTTAAGGTACAATCGTGCAGAAATTGTTTGGATGATGAATTTATACCATTACACAATCATTTTATTTAGACAGATACCTTATCCTTTTCGCTTGAATAAAATTGTACCTATTTGTGATTTTCATTTAAATGTTTATTAAAATTATACAGTATGTAAATGCAGGGCTCGATAGCCGGGCAAATGCCCAGAGCGGCAAAATTGAGAGGCGGCTGGCAGCTAAAAAAATATTGGGTCCACTCGTGAACTGTACCTACCGAAGCGCGCAGGTAAAGCCGAGAATACGGGGATTAAGGGGATCAGAAACGGGGATTAAGATTACAGATTATTATTTATTAGAGATTATTACAGATTTAAGATTTGGTTCAAACGTCGGTATTGCTCTCAGAATTCTTTTGACGTTACCAGTAACAGTTGCTAGTGGTGAAAGAAGCTTTTCTAAATTAAAAATAATAAAAAATTATCTGCGATCCACCATGACACAAAGTAGATTATCTGGATTGGCAATGATTTCAATAGAATATAAGTATCAGAGTTGAGACAGTTGAGAAAGTTGAGACAGTATCAATTTAACAGAAATAATTAAAATTTTGCAGAACAAAAAGTGCGAAGAAAATTATTTTAGTTACTATGTATAGAGTTTATTATTCTCAGACAAAAATGTTTTAATTTGATTTGTTTATGTTTTAAGAATGACTAATTTGTTGTGGCTCTACATAAGTAAATGAATGTTTCTTTTCTTGTACGTTATCATTTCTCGAAATTTAAGTATTTTTCGAATATCTTACAATAATGTACCAATTTTATTTACATCCATCAATGTATTTAATAGGGCTTCTAATAATACCTATATTTCAGTTTTGGGTGATGTAGTTCAATCACAATTATTGTTTGTTTGAAGGCATAAGTTCGTGGTTAGTGAAATTTTGAATTTGGAACGTTTCCGATTACAACCAACCGCACCGTAAGTTAGTACGTCACCTGTCATCGCAAGTCATCGCAAAGGAGCGGGTACTATGCTTTTTTATTTGAATAAAATTCTTTAAAAAAAACATTTCTTGTGTCATTTTCTTTTATTCATTTAAACTGCAGGGAAACATGTCTAAAAATTGCACCATCTATGGATTAACATGGTCATGACTTATGGTGTCATTGTAAAGGGCGGCAAACATCATTTTTGCCCGGATTTAATATTTGTGCCCGGCTAAATAGCTAAATCGGGCCCTGTGTAAATGTGTATACTAGCTTTCAGATCTTTTACTAACAAAACTGAACATAAGTAAGTTTTAATACTTAGGTTTTTGTTTAAGTAATTACTTTACATTATGATCTCAAGTAAACATTACAATAACCACCGAATAGATTATCTACCAACTTCTACCTTCTCTATACCTACCGAACACGTACTTCCGTACCAACAACTTCTGCATTATTTTCGACGAATACCTACTTCTATATTTTTTTCCTACATAAAGGAATTTATGAATAACCCAAATAATTCCGGTTACAAACATAATACCTATGATAATTTAAGAAGTATTTTGTGATGCTTTTATAGTCATTAGATATTTAAAAATGTAGCGAATGCTATATTTAACATAAGACAACTGATCTCAGTAATACTAATTATTGAACTGATCTACTCTAGTTCATACCAGATACATACTGGATAAAATTTGCATGCATTTATTACCTTACGTTACGTACCTCATTTGCATGCATTTATTGTTACGTGACGTCTCATATAAGTACTTAATAGATTATTTACTTTATAATACTGTCGTCTAAACTGCTACACGTTTTTACAACTTATAACTAGCTAATATCCTCCATCTGTTCCAAATTCTTTCTCCAAATCAACTCTTAAATCTCCAAAGGCCCATTGGGTGGGGTGCCAATGCCAACGTTTCTCCGTCTGAACTGATGTTGACGTGTCGCGGGTGTCCACGGGCGACCACCCGGTGGACTGTATGCTCGTCTCCCGCCTTCTTGCTATTGAAAATATATAATATGACCACATCTGTCAATTTTAAGCTCAAGTGACTTCCCATTCGCCTCCGATGGAATACTCATATCCTTTTCCTCCTCTACTGTATACTCTTTAATCCTCCAGCTCCTATGTTCCTTAGAACGAAAAAAGAACCCTGTTAATTCTTCTGCTCTCACTCGCTCCACCTTCGTTCTTCTAATAACTTTCTTCGCAGTATTCCTCTTCACCGTTCTAATTCTATTCTTATCCTTTCACGGTTCGTTTGTGGAACTCTCTTCCCCTCCCTTATTTAGAGATACTTAGCTTTGTAATATTTCATTATGTTACTGATATACTCGTATGCTATAGTCATATTACGTCATTAATATCTCCTTTATTTATAAGTTAAATAGTATCTTTCTTTAATCTTATAATCGCTTGTAGTAAGTAAAATTTTTTCTCTTATTCTATCTTATTCCTCAAACTAAATTTGTGTATATTGTATTAGATTATATTGTATTGTGTAGGTGTATGTATTTATGACATGTATGTATTATATGCAACTATGTATAGGTACTGTATACCATTTTCCTGTTATTACAATGTTTATTTCTTCTCTACCCAAAGGTTGTCTAGCCGCTCATCCCTAGACTCTAGCGATGAGACCGCCTTTTGTACGCATATTCTGCATCGAAATGATTTTATGTGTTGACAATGTCTGTTACTATTTTGTTTTGTTTTGGTGTGCCATCAAGAGTTTGATCTATCTCTTCTCTAAATAAAGAAAAACCTAAATTAATATTGTAAATACGAAAGTTGGTTTGTCGGTGGGTATGTTTATTAATAACTCAGCAATGAGTCAATGAATCACTATCGAAGATTACGTGTTATGTGAAACGGATTTAACACTTATGATAGTTGACATACATATAAGGTCGGGGAAAAAGTTTCTTCGTATTTTATATACAAATTCAAGACATTTTTTTTAAAAGTTTAATTACATTTAATTATAATATATATGTGCCATTTTGTTCTATAACTTGTTGCCATCTTGGAGGTAGTGACATGATCCCGTTGCTGTAGAAATTTTGGGATTTTTGGTCAAAAAATCGTGACAAGTAGTTTTGACAGTCCTCTCTTGAATTTAAGCTTACACTACTTAAAGAATTCTGAATAGACCGAAACAAGTGGAAATCTGACGGCGCAAGGTCAGGGCTATATGGTGGGTGCATCAACACTTCCCAACCAAGCTCTCTTAATTTTTGCTGAGTGGTCAAACATGTGTGTGGTCTGGCGTTATCACGATGAAAGACTACACCCTTTCTGTTGATCAATTCCGGGCGTTTTTCTTAATTTCTTGCTTTAGTCTCATCAGCTGTTGGCAGTAGAGATCTGAATCGATGGTTTTGCCCGGAGGTTAAAGCTCATAATGAACGTTGCTCTTCCAATCCCACCATACACACAACATAACCTTATTGCGCGTTAATCCGGGTTTCGCCAGTCTGTGCAGCTTGGCCGCACTTAGACCATGATCTTTTCCGCACGTTCTTGTCGCAAGTGATCCACTTCTCATCACCAGCGATCAATTTTTTTCAAAAATGGTTCGGTTTCATTGCGTTTTAATAGAAAATTGCAAACGAGTACATGGTTCATTAGGTTTCTTTCAGTGAGCTCGTGTGGTACCCAAATATCGAGCTTTTTTGTAAATCCAGACTTTTTCAAATGAGTCAAGACTGTTTTGTGGTCAATGCCTAGTTCATCGTAACTACTTATATTGATCTTGCTGCACTTTTTCATAAATAGCATCAACTTTATCGGTAACAGGGCGACCGGAGCGAACTGCATCTTTAACATTAAGATTTCCTGACTGAAAACGCTTAAACGAACTTTGTGCTACTCTTACTGACACTGCATTAGGTTCATAAACGGCACAATTTTTTTTTGTGGCTTGTGTAGCATTTTTCCCTTTTTTGTAATAAAACTTTAAAATGTATCGAATTTCTTCGTTAGATTCACTCATTTTCCTGGACAGAAAAACAATTGAAAAATGGCGAACAACAGTTTTTTATTATTTTTTATCTATTTTTTTTTAAATGTTACCTTTTTACTGCTATCATAACCAGCCAGGTACAAACAGTTCAATCAAAGATATTGGATCACAACTTCATACATACAAAATACGAAAAACAATAAAAACCTCGACCTATTATAAACATATAAAAAACATACAATAAAAAAAAATATATAAACATTCATATAACATATTACATCCATATAAATCGTCAGACAAATGCGAAGCCGTGGGCAGTAGTTAATTAAAAATAAAGAAGGCAAAATCGCATGAATATCAGTACAGCCGTTTCGAAGGAAAGTGGTTACAAAAGAATGCTTGTGTATTCTGTTGTTTTTTTGTACAAATATACAAACATTATTTTACTGTAATCGCATATGCCATCTCCGTTCCATAGTGAGTAAAAGAGATTGACCCCGATTTCTTTCTTCTATGATTTTTTTAGTTAGAATTTAAAACGCATAATTTCTTTTCCAGACAGGAAAAGTACTACGTTGACCTAAAGCCAAAAACTGAAATAGAATTTCTATTTTCGATCTTTACTATCATTATGCAATAAAAACTGGTGTAAAGCGAAATATGAGAAAAACTGTGTTAAGAAGAATTAGTGTTGTTACCTAGTAGCTCTTCCTGCGCTTTCAATTGGATTCTTTATCATGATTACCAATGGTATTTGGACCATTCCCCCCACTGCTAGCCGGTAGCCTAAAGCCTTAGGTACCATTGGCTAGAGGCCATTATTATTACTAGGTCATTATTATTTAATTATTAATTACTAGCTTCTGTCTACGTCTACTTTTCCTTTGAATTCAGTTCGTTATCATCATTATCAGAGTCATTTGTACCATTCCATCCACTGCTAGCTATAGGTTTTTTTTATAGAAAGAAGGCGGCAAACGAGCGTACATCCCGCCTGGTGATAAGTGGATACTGTCGCCCATGGACAGGACATCCGCGATACATGCTAACATGGTCTAGCTAGGATGACAAGCAATGGCACGCCCACCTTTACAGATTTAGCAATGGATTTTGAAAATAGGTGGAGAAAATGAAAAGCAATGGGATAGGTCATTATCGGTATATCTCACTTGCTACGAGTCTTAAGGCCTCTCTTCGTTTGTGCTATAGACCATAGATCTGGAATTTTCTATAAACATCAGATTACAGAATGTACGATGTCTATGTCGTGACAAAAAAAATTCTTACTCGATTATGCACCGTCATAATGTGCGTGACTGTATCTACAAGACATCGTAAGCTACATGTGTAGGTACATGTAATAATACATGTGTTTATCCTGATAAACATGAGTCCAAACATGAGTCCTGACTCTGGGGCCTCTATTTGAAAACTAGTCCGTCCTAACTATTTCTCGCTTATGGTCAAGGTCGTTTCCGATCCACGGACCAACTCGTTCAACTCTTTCAACTAGTTGAGCCATAGGGACAATTCCGTTTTTATTCCCTTCAACTCAACCAGTTGCATCTACCAAATACTGATATATAAAGCAAAAAAATTAATTACGCTAAGCATAATAAGTTACTGATTTTATTAATTATTGATTTTATTAAATCTATAACTCAAAATTATACTTGAAGATTCTAAGTAAGTTTAAGACTAGATTAGCTAACCATATTATTCAAGAATATTCTTGTAGTAATTATTACTAAAATTACAAGTACCAAGTACCAACTACCGCAATTTGAACGTTGATTGTGTTGATAGTACCTATGTAACTCTTGTTCACCGCACTTGTATGACTATTTATCTTTTTATTATGTTAGCTTTTAAGTTCTCATGTAAGTGAGAATGTCTTAATGAGAATAATGTTTCTTTGAACCTAAATATTCGGTAACTCGATTACACCAAGGAAATCGTTAATGTGGAAGTGTCTTCGTTTGTTACTCGGGATCTGCGGGATTATCTATATATTTATTTATTCATTGCTATGACGTACACAGGCAGGAACTTAAACTAAGTACATGGTCCTGCTAGGGCATTGCAATTTTATAAATTAAATAAAACAATGTACCTTATAGTCTGGCTTAGCAACTACTCTGTCATCGCACTTGTAATGGTCCTTAAGATACAAGCTCTGTCTAGTTTGGCGACCATCAGATATTGCAAGAAAAAAAAAATACATATTTATATAAGAACGGTGTCAAATATTAAGTAGTTTTTATTTAAACTGTATTTTGGAAAGATAATAATAAATATTAAAATTGATTGATTAATAACTTTTTGGGGCGCCTTGCGTGTTTTGGCATATAAAATAATTATATGTAGGTAATAAGAATATAATCTTTGTGCAAACAAATGTCCATTGTGGACATGGACATTTGTGGACAGCGGAAGATCATGTGGGCTTTGTAAGAAATCCATATCCAACAGTGGAGAGACATACTACGAGTATGTCTTTACCACATCTGTACCAACATCCTAATTGTTAGGCTGTTGGTACAGATGTGGTACAGAAATTGTGCAGATAGAGGCAGACACTGAAGGATGTTATCTTGCTGGCCGTTTGAGAGACTTCATCACTTCAATGATACTATTACGTCGTAGCTTCATCGAGTTTCATCAACACCTGTCACAGAACATCTGATATTAATTATAAATAATACGCTAATAACATCTTGCTGTGTTAGGTATACCAAACATAGGTCCCAAATAATGTTTTGTTTCTCTCGGCAGAGGTTGTTCTGACGACAAATATTATTTCGATCTAAAGGAAATCGGACAAAAATCTTTGTCAATGCCATATTTGCTTCTAATTAAAACAATACTTAAAAATGCATTAACAGTGCGAATAACATTATTTTTAAATAACCTATATTAAAAGCAGCGACGGATTATGTTAATGATTTTAAGTTTCGTTCAACAAGTACAGTACAGTACATAAATATTATAAGAGGGAAAGGAAATATTATAAACAAAGTGAAAAGATGCTCATTGTGGTTTGTAGATAAGCAGATTACTGAAAAGTGGAGGAGGTTCGAGGCTTGGGAAAGGTCCATATAGTGAGTGGGCGAGAGACGGGTTGATGGTATGATGTGATATATATCTATATCATATAGCAAATTACTCAATGACAAATTAGATAGGACTAAATTTAGACAGACTGAACGATGATAGCCCACAGCTCTCATTCGTGGGGTCGTAGGTTCAAATCTCCGGCTCATATCACTACTACATAAGCATTATTTTTTAAACAATCACTATTATAGTTCGGTGGCGAAGATAACATGTGAGAAATTTGCGTGTCTGAGAATAAAACAATCTTTATATGTGCTAATCAGCACTGGACCCGTGTGGTAGATTATGGCCCGAAACCCTTAGCACAATATGCTCCGCCCGTAGTGATTTACTAGAGGAGAACTGTGCCCTGTAAATATAATTATTTTGGTAGATTATTTATTCAATAGGTGGTACATGGCAGACGGTTCTGGTCGCCACCCCATGTCGTAACTCAGTGGAAAAACACAATTGACACAAATATAAAACAAAATATATTAATTACATTTATTTACTCCCCTACCACTTCATGTCCCGCATAGGCCAAAGGTTGACTGGCAGATAATACTGTAAGTACACCTTTTGTAATAGTTTACGAAAAAGTGTAAGTAATAATAAATAGTGTAAATAAATAGGCAATTCATTTGACAACATTCGGATTCGCAGCACTTCCTATACAAAGAGCTAAGTGCGTACAGTGTGCTCTTCAATTTACTTTTAATTTTGAAGACCACACACACTGTACGCTGCAGCTATTTGTAAAGACAGTGCAGATGTACCGCACTGCCGTGAGAAATATTGTATTTTAACGACGATGTTACAAATTATAATACCCACCTGCAAACAAGACAGAAATTGCTGTTATAAACGTAAATAATAGTATTTTAATTGCTATTTTGCACATCATACTAAGTACAGTCAACAACGTAAATAACAACACAAAATTATTATAAACCTTGCGTACGATTAATGCGATCGTAACTTTACAAGTAGTGTACTCGTATGCTTTTAGATGTGTATTGTACTAAATGTACTCGTAGTAACTGTATCTGAAATCTATTTATGGTTCATGTAGATACCTATATATAACTGTAAAAAAATAAACACGTAATCTTTCTATTTAATTTAAGCTAATTAATTCAATAATTAATTCTTAATCAAATACTTATCTAAATGTTTGTTTTTATTATATTTTTTTCCAATATAGGCATGCATGAAGAAAATTATACCTACCTAAAATACACGTACTTTGCTAAAGTGATTTAGTGAACGCATTTACAAAACTTTTTGAGTCTATTTCAGGAACCTAAATACCTATTTCATATTTTCTAATTAATATGAAATATTAGCTATCCTGTGCTATGTTCAATTGTTCCAATTCAAAATGTTACAACATATGAGTGAACAGCCGCTAATGTAAAAAAGAAGTAACGATAGACTGTCCGCAGGTGTAGGAAATGGTTGAGTCGGTGGAAAGCCGGCCATCGGTCTTCGCCGACAGATGTCGGTCGCCAAAGTCGACCGTTGATTTATCATACCTATCTACAAAAAGTCACTCGTCAGCGTTTTGTTTATCTTGATAGAGTACACACCGAATTATAATGAGGTTATCTTGATAGGTTAACCGATGGACCTTTTTTGTGATTAAATTAATGTTATTATCATTATACTTCTGTGTACAGAAACGACAGCAAGTTATTTTTCGTAGGATAATTTACACATTTAAACAATTCTAGAACTTCATCAATGTTATGCTGAGATATACATATAGGTAGCATCAATGACCCGGACGCGGTCCTACTATCTACAAGTATCATCATTTGCTTCCGCCTCCCCTCTATTGGATAATATAGGTCCATCATATAACTGCAATCTTGCTAATACCTTTAAATAATAATACCTTTACTTATGAGATTGCAATAGACCAGGGATGGGGAAATAGATTTAGAGAAGGGCCATATAAAATCATTAAAATATTTAGACGGGCCAAATAGATTTATTTTTTAATTTATTATTTGGACGTACTGGGTCCGTGTGAGAAATGATGAGAATGACGTGTGAGAATGACGTTTATATAGATGACTGTTACCGATCGCGGGCCGGATCAAATCATGTCGCCGGCCAGATTTGGCCCGCGAGCCGCCATTTCCCCATCCCTTTAAAATCCCTCCGCAGGCTATTTTCGTAACATAATTGTGACATTTTCAAGTCCGTTTTCTACATTCATCTTCTTCTTTTCTTCTTCCTTCACCGGTACAACCCTTGGTGGGTCTTGGCCTCGTCTACTAATTTCCTTCAACTGCTTGTTCCTTCTTTCCTTCTTCGACGCTGTGAGCTATCTCATCTGTTTTAGATCTTCTTCAATGCAATCGATCCATCTTTTCCTATTTCTGCCTTTTGGTCTTTTTTGTAGTGGAGTCCCATCTAATAGTCATCACTTTTGCTTCTTTACTGTCTGGTATGAAAGTGACCGGGTTATCAAAGTTATTGGGACTTCAATAGCTGATTATGATTTCGTTAGTTATGAATTAGTGACTCCAATTGGTGATTCATTTTATTATGACAGCTTTTATCACTTTCTTTAAAGTGGGTCTTAAATTTTGCACAGACCTAAATTTTCCAATGCACAGACAGGCCTTGGCGACTAATACCAATAATAACAAATTGATATATTATTATTATTATGCTGTGACGTCAAATCAATGTTGGCATGGAGCTAATGGCTGAGCTAGTTGGCTTCTTGGCACGCGCCTCCTCTCGTTCAATGACATCGATCGTTATGTGCATGACGCGATCCATTCATACCGATTGGGTTATCAAAGAGATGTACCTACGTTAACCAACGACCAGTGAAGACCGGGAGTATTTAGAAAACGCCAGACAAAGCGGAAGAAAATTGAGGTTAAATATAAGGTCGGGGAAAAAGTTTCTTCGTATTTTATATACAAATTCAAGACATTTTTTTAAAAGTTTTATTACATTTAATTATAATATACTTATATGTGCCGTTTTGTTCTATAACTTGTTGCCATCTTGTAGGTAGTGACATGATCCCGTTGCTGTAGAAATTTTGGGATTTTTAGTCAAAAAATTGCGACAAGAAGTTTTAACATTGAAGTTTTAACACCCTTGATGTTGACTTTACACTACCTAAAGAATTTTGAAGAGACGGAAACAAGTGGAAATCTGAGGGCGCAAGGTCAGGGCTATATGGTGGGTGCATCAACACTTCCCAACCAAGCTCTTTCAATTTTTGCTGAGTGGCTAAATTTTCAAAGATGTGTGTGGTCTGGCGTTATCACGATGAAAGACTACACCCTTTCTGTTGATCAATTCCTGGCGTTTTTCTTAATTTCTTGCTTTAGTCTCATCAGCTGTTGGCAGTAGAGATCCAAATCGATGGTTTTGCCCGGCGGTAAAAGCTCATAATGAACGATGCTCTTCCAATTCCACCATACACACAACATCACCTTATTGCGCGTTAATCCGGGTTTCGCCACAGTCTGTGGAGCTTGGTCGCACTTAGACCATGACCTTTTCCGCACGTTCTTGTCGTAAGTGATCCACTTCTCATCATCAGTGATCAATCTTTTCAAAAATGGTTCGGTTTCATTGGGTTTTAATAGAGAATCGCAAACGAGTACACGGTTCATTAGGTTTCTTTCAGTGAGCTCGTGTGGTATCAAATATCGAGCTTTTTTGTGAATCTAGACTTTTCAAAGAAGTCAAAACTGTTTTGTGGTTAATGCCCAGTTCATCAGCAATGTCGTAACTACTTATATACCGATCTTACTGCACTTTTTCACAAATGGCATCAACTTTATCGGTAACAGGGCAACCGGAGCGAACTGCATCTTTAACATTAAGCTTTCCTGACTGAAAACGCTTAAACCAACTTTGTGCTACTCTTACTGACACTGCTTTAGGTCCATAAACGACACAAATTTTTTTCGCGGCTTGTTCGCATTTTTCCCTTTTTTGTAATAAAACTTTAAAATGTATCGAATTTCTTCGTTAGATTCACTCATTTTCTTGGACAGAAAAACAATTGAAAAATGTCGGGAAACAGTTTTTTATTTTCTTATTTCTTTTTTTTAAATGTTATCTTTTTTAATGATATCATAACCAGCCAGGTACAAACAGTTGAATCAAAGATATTGGATCACAACGTCATACATATAAAATACAAAAAGACTTTCTCTCCGACCTATTATAATAAGTTGGGTACTTACCTCTCTAAAACTATGTCAGATATTAAACGTGAATTATCGTGAAATAAGACACACAGAAATGTTATACAAATTTTAATTTTGTTTACAGTAATCATATGGAACGGCAATGTACTTAACTTAGATTTCAGATAAGATTTATATTAAAACTACGAGAATATACCTACATAAATCTGTATAGAATCGATCTACACAACTAAAGATGGTTATAATATATAATATAAAGTAAAATATAATATATTACAAAAAAAAGATAGTTGTAACTTGCGTCTACGAAAAAGCCAAAGCTTGGGGCATTTTTAAAATCTATAAAATATTTGTATACTAAACGCAAAGAATACCTATGTATTTTAAATCTAAGACTAAACGTTGAGTAAATAGGTATAATACTAGTTTAGTAAGTATAAATACCTATGAATAGTATTGTTAAATAAAAGTCATTTACCGCCCCGCTTCTCAACTCCGTCAGCACATTCTTCATTACCATATAGTACCTATATGCCACAATTGCTACTTTTTTCTACTAATGCAGCAAGGCTGTAGCACTTTACCTCATGTTTAGGTACTATCGTATCTGGGTTAGCTGTGTAAGGGCATCTATGTATAATTGTATATGTTATTTTTATTATACGGTTGTACATATTAAACAGGTGTTATCTTTCTTCATCTAAATATATTTAAAGCTGAGGATTTGTTGTGTGAACCGAGCGGTTACTTATGCATCGGCCTCTTATGTAGTATTCACTTATGTAAATTATCGTACTACCTATATCTAGTTACATCGCTGATCCCAATCCCAATACGTGACTTCATATCATTTTTCTAAAGGAGGATATACGAATCATTTTCGCTGCCCATTGCTGGAAAATTGTTTATCTGTTCAGTTCATAGGTACATATAAATAATAAAACTGTAGAACCAGCGTGTCTGTAGGTACATTGTATATATTTACCAAAAACTGATTAAGCGCGATGAAGGAAGAGTATCAGAATACAAAAAGACGATTTTAAAAATGTTTGTCTGTCTGCCTGCCTGTTTGTCTGTTCGAACACGCTAATCTCCAAAACTACGGAACAGATGTTCATAGGGTTTCCACGGGTGAATTAAGCTTAGATTGGCGCTTTGAATAGGCTTTCTTTCATCGAAATCGGCTAACGGGAAGAAAAGATATCCCAATTTAGATTTTAAAAACTAAAATTCTACGCGTACGAAGTCGCGGGCACAGCTAGTGAGAAAATAAAGTTGTCAGTTCTGTTAATATAATTATAGCAAATACTAAGTCTATACATATTATTTTAGGCCTCTCGTGCATGATAGATTAAATCTCGTAGAGCATCTCTCATAGTGCAATCTACCATGTATACACAGCAGTGCGATTAATCTGGCTAGGGTGTATAGACTGTAGAAATAGCCTAGCTAGAGTAGTCTTACTGCGATATAAAGTACAAGTGATAGATTGCGCTATGAGAGACGCTCTATGAAATTTTAGTACATCGTGGAGAGTACGAGGGGCCTTACTAATCCTCAGCTATTAATTTCAGTTTCAGGGTGATACGCATAATCGTCATCTTCGCTCTGACGATAATGCTTCTCTGTACGTCTCTTCTCGCCGTACTGGCTTCGTGTCCAAATCCTTCGCTGTTCAAGCAGTAGGTAACTCTCTGGAATGCGCTTCCCAATGACATTAGAAAGGCACACAGTATAAGATCTTTTAGTTCTAAGATCACACTTTCGTTTATAAGATCACACAGTATAAGATGCTTCAGGATCATTATTTAAAGATTGATAGTTTGGGATCTATCCACAAGTATATTTTCTGCGCTAATTTTCATCACTTCTTTTAGTTTTCTGTTATCTTATGTATTATAATATTATGCATACAAGTTTGTGTATGTATATACACACACACACACACACACATATATATATATATATATATATATATATATATATATATATATATATGTCTGTATGTATATATAATGAAATATTATTTTATTTTTGTTTAGACCAAAATTACACCCGTGTCCCTATTTCTGTTTGATCTGGTGGTTGTCTGGTAGAAAATTAGAAAACTTGTAGAACTGGTAGGAAATGCCATATGGCATTAAGTCCGTCTTTTGTACAATTACTTGTGCAATAAGATACAAAATAAGTTAAAATAAATAAGATATAAAGTTTACAATTCAAACTGAGTAAGAAGGATAAAAAATGAGTTAGAAGACGTCAGTTAGTAACATTTACAGGTGACCCTAGTGTTAATTTATTCATGTATACTAAGTTGTATTACCATTATTCTGTCATATATTAACTGGTTAGACATTTTTAATGGTTAACAATAACATGAAACCTATAGAATTTTCGTGCACAAAGCGGGTAAGGATTCAGGTGTCTATTTAGGTTTTTATTTAGGCCCCAGTTGGAAGGGAGATTTCGACAATTGCCGTAAGTTTTATAAAAAAAACTGAGACAAAAGTTTTCTTTAGAATTATTGTTAAATCTTTTTACGAGCCCTACCACATCTCCCCTATACACAAGGTATAGCCGATCTATTCCCGAAGACTGAAACTATGGATCTAAGATGTATTACTCATTAAACCGTAACAGCACTTGTTTTCATCCACTGCTGGACATGAGCCGCCTCATAGATATTGTCTTGTGCAAGTTGGCCTGAAACGCCACATTCTCCAAGCGGGGTGGTGAGTCCACTCTTTTAGAGGCGGTGTAGTTACTCAGGGCTTAGATGGCGGCTTTGTTATCTCTTCGTCCCCTTTTATGTCCTTACAAGGTAGGAGTCATGATTCATGAGTTTGACATAGAATGTTATGTATTTTTATAGAATCGATTTTTGGGCTTTACATATGTATAAAAAAATTAGCAATAATCAAAATTTTTTTTTCGTTTAATTTCCATGACATTTAATCCAGAATCACGAATGTAATTCATAGCTTTTGCTTCCGGAAAGATTTGGTTACGCCCTGTTGAAGGATAGATATCGATGAATCAATCTAAGATGAATCTTAAATTAAACTATGTTTTCACAAGATAGTGTAAGGTACAAGCAAATCATTTTAGATTCGGAGTTAGTTTTACGGAAATACAGGCTCGCTCCCCCCATCTAGGAGCGGAGCTGAAACGTTCAGATCAAGAGTTGCTTAATGAGCTTTTTTCTATTCCAACCTATCTTTCGGTCAAAGTACATTACGGACTGTTGACTTGGCAGTGGCAGCTGTAATACGAGACCAAAGTATGCCCTCGTGAACGCTGACTCACATTTGTTTGCCCTTGAACAGGTCGTGAACCCATCGTCCCTGTCTGAACTTTAACCATGACAATGTAAAATTAATATCTTTTTAATTCTTAAAATATTTTTGAATGTAAATATTTTGATGCAGAAGTAATCTTCTACTTATAAGATGATCGATAATAAATTCTTGATTATATGTCACCATCGAAAATGACAGACACTTGAAATCGTTTTGAAGTATGTAACTTTATTAGTAACCAACAAGTAAGTATTATTTTTGTATACCACAGCTAAAACACAATACAATACACACATAACATAACATAATACATACAATACAATACTAAATGTGATCTCTTCCAGAAAACCTTTGTTTTAGAGAATTAATGAAAAGTAACTGCCAGGTAGATGGTGCATTTACGTACTTATGAATTATATATAACAATAAGTTGTGCAATAAAAGAAAGATACACTATTTTTTGCATAGTTATATATCTTTCATTATCGCATCAAATAATTGGGGTTTCGGAAAGTAACAAACAATTTTTTTAGAGGAGATGGCAGATGAGAGGCCGAGTCATATGACGGTAAGTGGTTACTGCCGCCCATGGACACCTGCAAGAACACGAGGCATGCAGTTGCGCTGCCAACCGCGCAGAATCCTATTCACTGCTCTTTTGAAGAGCCCAGCAAATATTTCAAGAGACGCCCATAAATTCGCTACATTACGTTCCTTAAAAGATATTTGTATAAGTAGCCGGTGTTCCCTTTTCTGACTTATCGTCCGTCGTTCCTATATTGACCCTTTTGACGACTAGCCAGCAATTTGATTGCGGGCAGAGCTTCGTCGAAAACAAATAGATATTAATAAATAGGCCAAGGCATCTGTTTCCGACAAAACTCGTGAGTTACGATCTCAGACGTCGTAGCTACACTCAGTGTCACTTACTGTAAGCAGGTTATATTACTTTCTACCTAGTTATAGTTTTTTTGTAAAGTTATTTGTAGTTTTTTGACCAAAGATGCACTGTGTTATGATTTCATAGCCTTCACATGCAACTTCAACATGAAGGAAACTAATAAGTAGTCTATCTGGAGTCTTACTTCTAGGATATTAAGTGTTTGAGTATCTAAGCACATATCTAATCTACATACACAAAGAATTAAGAATTAATTAACTAACCCAATACGATTCTGATTATTTATTATTAAATATATTGGTACCCATTTCTGAATTTGAATACCAGCCTATAAATTAATTGGTTATGCTTTATCAAATTATCACGTATTGTACATTAAACAGATCTATTAAGTGATGTAATTAACTATAATTAATTTATTTATACAGTATGTTGACACCCTCACCTTTCCTCTACGATTGCAAGGTATCTAGGAGTCTTATCAAAGGACAAATAACAACAAACATTCATGATAATAAGATAACCGTTTATTGCATAAGACACAAGACGCTGTTGTTGATTTTTTTCTGCAAGCTGACTTTCTGTAATCTCTTATTTTCGATATGTAAATAGTCTGAAAAGTGTAACTAATAATGAAACGGTTAAGCAATGTAATAATATTCAGTAAGTACAATATTGTACAAATTAACAAAGTGACAGGTTTAGGGATACTGTCTGTCTAGGTTTCCCGGGATTTATTTTAGTTTGGAGAGCCTCCGGGGAGCGTTCGGACCGGAATTTCGATAGAGTTCGGGTTTTTAAATTTTGAAGACCACTTAATTTTTTGTACTTTTTGACATTAAATATTTAAAATCTTATAGAATTATTAAAAGGTTCAATTTTGTTCCAGTAAGGTAAATGCTTTACATTCTTAAATTTTTAGAATATTAAAAATTTGATTTTAAATTTAAAAAAAATATAAATCGCGCCATACGCAATGGCCCACACTAGGATTCCGTGTGTCGTGTGTCTGGTATATTTGCCTTTAAACAAATGAATCGACCGGGAATCGAACCCGGGATCTTTTGCACACAACTACGCCAATCGGTCGCCTGTGAAATTAATTGAGAATTTCCGGGTGGTTTTTTTTCATATATGACAATGATGCAATTAGCATATTCCGCCAGTGTCAAGTTTTCTTCGTAATAAGCAATTTAAATATATCCTGTCAATGGCCAGTCCCGTCGCAGTATGTCAGGAGTCGTTCAGTAAAGCCTTTATTTGATGGACTCCTTGAAAGAACACAAAAATTGCAGACCCACGCTTTTATTTGATTATCACAAACACCAACCACGAAAAACATTTTGAAGTATCACTATTAAACCACAAAACACCTAATACACAATTTTTACAATAATCAAACGAAAATTCAACTTTACTTCTCAAGTTCCCGTCAAAAAGTCTAATTTCCAGGTTTGAAGGTTTGATGATTTTATAAATGGCGGCACTAGACAAGTTTATTTACGTCAACCATCGTTAAAGTTTGTCATAATATAGCCTTAGCCGTGCATAAAAATCAGTATTGTATTGGAACTAATATATCATCTTATGATTGATTTCTATCGCCTGAGGCACGCTTAAAATTGTAACTATTTCAAACCTTCATGGACGCGTGGCATAGTGCCCACAGACTTTATTTTCCTCTATAATTACATAACCGAGTATTTCTGTTAACGATTGTTTGTTTGTGTTTTTTTAGTTCACTTCTATTGACATTTAAATTGGTTGGTTAATTTTAAGAACGTTGCTATCAATTGCAATTATGTTGTTTTCTTTTTTGTATGCAATTTCTTTACCAAGAATTACAATTATTTCATAACAAGTAATGTATATCAAGTGTAAAGAACGGTAAAATAAACGGATGCTCGGAGTGTAACTACTTGTACTTATCGGCAACCCTAACTAAAGATCTTTGCCGCCAACAGGAAACTTAGCTGCTGGCAATTAATTAGCTGCTAATTGTTGTTCATTTAATTGTTTGGATTTTCCACGCGATGTAGTATGTAGATCACCAATATAATATATCTACATATATATTTTATACGGACACGGAGGAAGTTTAAAAATTGTGAAAATGCCTCCCATGACCATGACAACCGATGAGAATTTTATTTAAATTCATTTTCCATAAAATATGTAACACTATAAATATGTAAGCATTATGATATTATAAGCATTGTTACAATATTCCTTACATCTAAGAAATAAGAATCTAATATAAGATTGTTAGAGGATCTAAAAAGTTGATCTTAATTTAAAGGCTATGCAGAAGCCCGATTGGAAATTATATCCAGATATTTTCCAGCAGTGCATTCGATAGAGCTGGAAATGATGATGATGATGAATGAAGATATTCATTTTTATAATGAGAAGTTTCAAGAGTGACACCGTAATAAACATATTATAAAGAAATCACAATGTCTTATGTCTCCTAGATGTAATTAAAAACATAGTAACTAAACTAATGTAGCTCCTCTGAATGAATTGGTTTGTTCTACAATGTTGTAGTTGCGTTTGGCGCCACTACGACCTTATAACAATGTATGTTCCAATCCAAATTCTTCAAAATGTAAACAAACATGGCGGGCTGAAATAACTGACTCGGCCTTAAGAGCCATTTCACGTTTTAAGCGAAAAATACAAGTTTTTGAGCTCTTCTATAGGTGAAATGAAAGTTGCTTTACATTTATGAGTAAATACTTTAAATAGCTCATTTCTTTCTATTGACATTTAATGTAATACATTACGAAATATTTCTTTATTTACCCTGTAGTACGTCTGTGGTACTGTAGTATGTTTTAGCAAAAACGCGCGTAGTAAGAACTTCAGAGCCGTGCTTCTTCCACTAAAATTCATTAATTCAACAAGATAACGTAAAATTATACGTAGTATAGTAGGATTTACAGCTACGACCCTGACACAAAGCAGCAATAAACCATTTAGGTCTTTCAAGATGAGGCGAACCCCACCAAAGTGTCGCGTGTGCAAAGTGCCGCGAAGCAGATGATCGCTTCTTTTTTTAGAAAAACTGGATACGTGGCTACTGTTGCTTTGGAGAATCGTCGTACTGTGAATGCTGATTTGGTACACGATCACTTTCTTGACAGAAGTTATTGACGAACTCCGTAAAAACTACCGTAATCGCCGCATAATCTTGCACCATGACAATGCCAGCTCTCACACAGCCACTTTTTTTTCACATGACTTTTTGAAGGCGTTAAACGTAGATATCAGGAGCCATCCTCCATACAGTCCCGACTTAGCACCTTGTGAATTCTTGTTGTTTCCAAAAATTAAGAACCAATTACGCCGTCAACGATTTTCATCGGCAGAAGAGGGTGTCGAAGAGTATGAAAAACACGTTTCCGAGGTCACCACGGAGGAGTGGAATAAATGGAATGGAAATTGGTTTATTCGTATGAAAAAGTGTATTGACGCTCACGTAGAATATTTTGAGAAACAGTAAATTGATTTTTGGACATTCGTTGTAATTTTTTCTTATTAATTCCGGAAACTTTCAGTGTTGCCCTTTTGATATGTAAACAAGTAAAACCTCACTTTTTGATTTAAGGCGTGGCAAGATTAACAAGCATGGGCAAGGTAAGGTTTAAGGTAAAAAAAACATGTTGTTTACATTTTTGAGAAATTGGATTGGAACGGAATATATATATCAACAATTCAATAGCCCCGCCCCAGCTGCCTCTTGAATATATGTTGAGTGCAAAGAGGTTTGTATTTGTTAGAACGCTCGATTGGTCAATACTATAACTATAGTGGTTGCAATACGATTATACCCACTATGTCACCGTACACGTATATGTGCATACGGTGCGGTGCATTCAACCGAGTCGTGGACAACTGTGCGATAGTTGGCATAGGCCTAAACAACTGGCAGCGATGTCGCATACCTTCACCACCGTGAGCCACTTATGCCATTTTCCACCAGTACTTCTTGGCTTTGATGCACGGCCCTATAATTGGCTGGACGATATACCAATTTAAATAAGTAGTGTTCGTTGGTAGAGTTTATAGTTACAACATAATGTTTTTACAGTTTACATTTTATATCAGTGTTTGAATCAGTAGCAAGCAATAATTATGTTCATGGTCGAGTTTTGTCCCAAAATTTCATCCAAATAATTATTTCTCATTTTTATAAAATTCTAAAATTAATCTAACTTACCTACATTATCTGAGCAAATAGACCCTATTGTCGACATGGTCTTCTTAATTTTGTTTAAGACTGATAGAACAAAGAAACGTAGAATATCGGAACATGCTTTATTATCTAATTTTTAAGATAAAGCTCTAAAAAATATTTTTCTGTATCATATTCTATTTTCTATATCATCAAATTATATATATATATTATATATGTATGTTTATATATATATACATATATATTATTTACGATGCGCACACTAGGCGCGCACCTGCCTCGCGTTACGCGAAAGCAGCCCGAGGAATATGCACTCGGGCCCAAATGTAGTAAACTTACTCAATAACCACCACAATGGTGGGTAAGCACAATAATAGGATATACAGGCCTCACTTACCCCAGGTGGTTTTGCCCACGCACAAATCTGGAAAGTGTTCCTACGCTAGTCCCTACTAGACGTGACCTATCTTAGTGTGATTGAATATATATATACATTCCCAATATATACTTGTGTAGTAATCCAAGTCTCGTCCTGTGGTGAACCGGTGGCCGCTACAGTTCGGCAACTCACACACGGCAGCAAATCACCTCGAGATATCACTTCCAATACAAGCACAATCACAGCAAATCCAACCAAAACACTCGCGTGGCACAGGATATCAGCGAACAAGACCTATTACTAGGCGCGAATAACAAAAATCGACTGTCCGAGACCGCGGTGTGAATTTATCTCAATTTAACTCTGCTCGCCGCCGAGCGCGTGTTACTACTCAAAAAATATCAAATTCTCAAACCGCCTTCAATATGGCGGGGACAAAAAAAATGTTGCTTCAAATAATCAATGTATGCGGGTATGCAAAGATGCTCGCGCCAATTCCAAACAATCCCCCGTCCCGAGCCGAAGTATTCGGGTCGCTAATCAATGGGTAAGCGGGATAATGTCGCGACGGCCCGCTTCAAAATAGAATCGCCCACCAAGACCTCGGCTAACCTGGGAACACCATCAGAGCCCGGAAAAAGGTTAACAATGCGCCCCCGGCGCCAACACAAAAACGCGACAAACGAGAACTGGGCACATCAGTCCAAGGGTACTCTGGCAGAGCGACGAGTGGCTGACCAATCAAAAAATGGCCCGGCGTTAGGGCTTCCAAATCATTCGGATCCGACGAAAGTGGGCATAGCGGTCGAGAGTTGAGGACGGCCTCAACTTTCGCAAACACGGTCGCGAGTTCCTCAAATGTGAGAATCGTCTCACCAATAACGCGCCTCAAATGGGTCTTTGCCGATTTAACTACGGCCTCAAAAATTCCACCCCAGTGCGGACAAACTGGCGGATCGAAGCGCCAGGTTATCCCACGGAGGGCCATCTCACGACCCAAATTCATTTTCTGCTCTTCAAGAAACTCATACACATCCCTTAAGTAGTTATTGGCCCCATGAAAATTAGTTCCGTTGTCGGACCTAATCAAGGTAGGAAGTCCCCTACGAGATACAAATCGGCTGAGGGCCGCTACGAAGGCTTCTGTGGAGAGAGCAGACACAACTTCCAAGTGTGTGGCCTTAGTAGACAGGCACACAAAAACACACAAATATGCCTTTACGGATTTGGCATTACGAAGCTGAGATGACTTCACCAAAAAAGGACCAGCAAAATCCGTACCAACTGTGGCAAAGGGTCTAGACTCAGAGACTCGGTCCGCGGGAAAATCGCCCATCTGGGGTTGCATGGTAGAAGCTTTAGTTCGGTAACAAGACATACAACGAAAAATGACTCCCCGGACGAGTCGTCTAGCCGACAAAATCCAAAATTCGCGTTTGCAAAATCGCCAACAGTGCGTTACAGCCTGCATGGGAGTTCTTGATGTGTCGATCAATCGCCAGCAACCGCACCAAATGCCCATCTTTCGGCAAGAGAAGAGGATGGCGGACACCATGAGGCAAATTGGCATGTCTAAGCCGACCTCCCACGCGCAGTAGACCCGAAGGATCCACAAAGGGATTCAATCGCACAATAGCGCCTTTCAATTTAGCGGGACCTTCCTTCATAGTTTTTAACTCTGAAGCGAAGCTAACAGACTGGACTACGCGAATCCAACTCAATAGCGCTTCATGTCGTTCCTCAGACGAGATGAAGGCTGACAACAATTTATTCTGTGGGTTTTTAACATTGTGACGCCAACGTCTAACCCAAGCTGTCACATTCAAAAGTTTATCCAGTGAGCTGTACCTGGCCAGCAAAACATCGGGATCACATGATGATTCCGCTGCTTGGCCGCTCCCGGCACCATCGGCCACTGGTAAACTTACAAAGCCTATCGCAGGCTGAACTAGAGTGATCCGTGAGGCCGGCCAAATTGACACCGGTCCCTTCAGCCAGTCCGGACCCCACCACAACGGATGTCCAATAATCTCTAGGACTGAGCATCCACGTGATGCACAATCAGCTGGGTTTATATCGCCAGTGACATGTCGCCAAATCAATCTAGCTTGCGACGCCTGGATCTGGGAAACACGGTTCGCCACAAACACCTCCAAGGTGTGAACAGAAGCTCGCAACCAACAAAGCACAATTTGACTGTCTGTCCATGCAAAGACGTCTACTAACTCTACGGAACGCCCTAGAGTAGCGACGACTTGATTCAAGAGACGAGTCAAGAGAGTGGCGCCTGACAATTCTAGCTTCGGTATTGTCATACGCGAGCGAATAGGCGCAACCTTGCTCTTTGCTAGAACCGGCGAGACCAAAACATGTCCAGCAGCATCCACTGTGCGTAGATAAACAACCGCTGCATACCCTCGCTCGGAAGCATCACAAAAGCCATGAAGGCTAGCTTTATATTTTCCAGACGGAAGGAAACGTCTGGGCAAGGAAACCCGATTAAGAGCTGGGAGGGATGACACAAACTCTAGCCATTCCAACAATAACTCTCCATGGAGAGGCTCATCCCACGACAATTCAGCAGCCCATAATTTCTGCAAGAAACATTTCGCCCAAAAAATGACTGGACTGATCCAACCATTCGGATCATAAGTCCGAGCGACAGTGGACAACACTGATTGCTTCGACCAAGACTTCGGGGACTGTAGGTCCACATGATAAGTGAAGATATCCTGGACTGGTCTATACTGGACACCAAGGACAGCCAACATGTCAGGATTGTCTAC
This sequence comes from Sesia apiformis, assembly GCA_914767545.1. Taxonomy (NCBI): domain Eukaryota; kingdom Metazoa; phylum Arthropoda; class Insecta; order Lepidoptera; family Sesiidae; genus Sesia; species Sesia apiformis. Next base: position 6,208,888 of record OU611964.1, read on the forward strand.
ATTGTGGAAGATGTGGGGATTCTGCTGGTGCTCCTCCGGCAAATCGGCAAGGAGCCGAGGTGAATTCGACAGCCACTTTCGCAATTCATAGCCACCAGCTTTCATGAGGTCAATCAATTCGTCCCGCAAGACGAGAGCCTCTTCTACAGTTGCTGCCCCACTACAGCAGTCGTCAACATAAATATCCTCTTTCAAAATGGCAGCCGCGCGAGGAAACCTTATCCGCTCTCGTTCAGCTAGCTCCAAGAGCGAGCGGATCGCAATGAAGGGACTAGAACGCAAACCATAGGTGTTGACACGAAGTTAATAGACAACCATGGGATCGTCAGGATGCTCTCGCCACAAAATCAGCTGGAATCGCCGGTCATCGCGATGAATTATCGTCTGTCTAAACATCTGACGTATGTCAGCGACGAATACAATTGCCTGACGACGAAACCCAGTGAGGATATCTCCAATGTCTCGATGTAGCTTAGGTCCGGCATGGAGACACTGATTCAAAGATACACCAGAAGTAGTAGGCGCTGACCCATCAAAAACTACACGTATCTCGCCACCTGGCGTTTTCAAAACGGCATGATGAGGAAGGAAGTAATGCTCCACTGAGCGCCAACCAATATTCGACACAGACATGTGTCCCAAGTCCTCATATTCTCGCATGAACTCAATATATTCCCGGCGAAGCTCCGGATCCCGCTTCATGCGACGTTCCATGGAGACCAATCTTCGTTCAGCCAACTGCCGAGACTCGTCAAGCGGAGGCCTATTCGCCAAAAAGGGAAGACGGGTGACAAGCTGACCAGAGGCGAGGCGACCTGTGTTGCTCTGGTAGAAGCTTTCACACTCTTCGTCCTCTGGACACAATCTAGGCATAGAGGGAGGTTCCTCCACTTCCCAAAACTTCTGAACGGCGTCAGAAAGCGTGGATCCCACACGTAGCCCATCCTCAGCAAAAAACTCGGTCGAAACCGGAAGGATAGGGCCCAACAATGCCGAACCAAAAATCGTGGGGCTGCCAAACCACCAGGCTGCAAAGCTCTCCAACTCCCCGAACAAACCTGTCCCAAAATATTACTCCCCAACAATAGGTCAACAGGACCTGGAGTATGAAACATGGGGTCAGCTAAAGCTAAACCCTTTGTCAAAGCTATGACAGGTGGAGGAAGCTTTATGCGCGGGTGGTTACTCAAAATATTCTCCAGCACAATAACCGGAATCTTGGTTTTCCTGGTTCCAAGTGGTACTGGAGAAAATTCCACAAAGGTGTGACCAACTCTATTGGTCACCTTAACGTTTCCCACTCCGTAGACTGGGAAAGGAGAAGGACCGACACAGAGGTCCAATTGGCTCACCAACCAAGCTGAGACTATACAACCCTGGGCACCCGAGTCCAAAAGGGCACGAACAACAATCGAGTTGCCCTTCGGGTCCCATACCCGCACAGAGACCGTAGGCAAGAGGATGGTCTCTGGGTTCTCAGCGTGGTGAGCTGCGAGTCCCTAGCGGGAGAAGTTACGGAGTGAGGGCTCCCTCCCCGAGTGCGGCAGGGGACGATAACTGTCTACCCTGCCCTCATCGCGACGACCCTGCACAACGTGTGCGGATGAGAGGGGGGCTGCAGCCTGCCTTCCTAGGCGAGGTGGACGCCGTTCGAACCTCGGTCGCTCCAACAGCGGGGGGGAGAATCTCCGGTTGCGGTAGACTGGTGAGTACTCCGCAAACCCAACAGCGCCTCTAGGGGGTGGCGAACGCCTACCCCCGCCCGTAAGGGCTCGATTCTGGGCGCTGGACCTGGCAGGACTGTCACCACCAGCGCGAGCAGCCAAATGTCGCTCAGCATCGCGAACACCAGCACCCTCCTGGTTGCGGTTCGCACACAAAATGACGTGGTGAGCACCACCACATTGTCCACATGGACGAGGCTGAGGACACTCTCGCTGGAAGTGACCCTCCAGGCAATGGTAACACAATCGCCTTTCCTTGGCGATGTGTCGACGCGCGGCTACGCGCAAGGCCACAAATTTGTGACAAGCAGTCATCCGGTGGCCGGAGCGCTTGCAGAATCTGCAAGCCACGGCCTCCTCTTGGGAGATCCCATATCTCGGCCGTGACTGCTTAGTCACCGGCGGACCCTGCGGTCGGGCCAGTGGTCGCTCTCGGCGAACGCTAGGCTGCGGCATCAAGGGAGTGGAACCCTCCACGGTATCCACCCTGCGACACTCGTCTTCGAGGAACCTTTCGAGGTCCTCATAGGAAGGCAGGTGAGTGGAGCTGTCCCCACCATACTGTCGCTCAAAACGCAGCCGCATCTCCAAAGGCAGTTTCGCCAACACAATATGGAGCAACAAAAAGGACCACTGGTCCACAGGTAAATCCAATCGCCTTAATATATAATCAATAAGGTTTCTTTTCACAGATAATAATAATATGATGCGTTCTTTACGAAATTCTTCTATGCCTACATACGAGTATATAAAAAAAGAGATTAAGGATTAAAGTAGGAATTAAAAATTAATCTAGACTTTATTCCAAACAGTATTGGAGGTGTAATAAAAAATTATTCTCAAAACGTTTTGCATATTTTTTTAAAATAATGCAGATAATTAAACACAAACGCAAGTAATGTGACATAAAATGTAAACGAGAATTGCTAATGTATTTAATAAACAATGACATGTAAATTGTGGAATGACGAAGCAATACTTGTGATACCGATAGATATGAATGTTCAGTGAGTCCTTTGTCCTGGCTGAATACGAGGATGAATTATGGCGTATGACCACGTAGTCTGTGTCATATTTAACATGTGTTGTTGGTAAAAGTGCCATAGCGGTTAATTAAATACCATAGAATATTTAATTATTTATAAAAATATTTTATTTACCGACGCGAACGCAACAAAGCAGACGAAATCAAAATTTGGATTCAAGAATTCCTATTATAATTGTGGATATAAAAATAAGAATTGTACAAAATAAAGTTCTTTTTAAAAAAAAAACAAACATTCATTTATGAAAAATCTAGAGGCTTTTTTATTTACCACACTGATGATTGAATCGGTACTAACATTCCCCATTAAATGGAAAGTGAGGGAATTCAGCTTCCCGTGGTGTAGATTTGAAAGGCTTCGGGGGGTCCGGGTTCATAATCCATAAATACATACGTGCCATGTTTTTTTTTCTAATTTTTAAGGAACTTTTATGCCTTGGCACATGTCAGTTCCATCGTATTCTAAACTTACATTCTACAAAATTAATGTAGGTACCAATATATCACAAATCTGTACAAACTAAATGCTGCTCGTGAATTAAATTCTCCTAGTATCTTATGGAACATACAAACATCATTCCTGTTCAGATCGAGAGCCCTCACTAAGGCCTCCCGTTCTTGTTGATTCTGGACACACTGAGCAATAAGTGTTGGACATCTTCAACATTTCCCCACATATCGCAATTTGGAGAGCTAGTCTTTTTCACAAGGTATCCAAACCTATTGAGTGGCATACGTGCCATGTTACGGGATACTTTTTGACTGATAATCATGCGGAAGACTAAGTAGGGTGAGTACCCAATTTACATTAAATGCTAAGGTTGTAACCTTTATTGTTCCCTGGATTAAATTGTAAAGAGGTCATTTGCATTTCTTTTCGATATCTTGAAACTATCGAAATAATTCTCTACCGTGACATAACCGCCTGGCCTCAGTTTATATGCCCTTCGGGCAATTAACCTTCACAGCATTTTTTCACCACGGGACAGACAGACAGCATAGGAATAAATGTTTAGTTAAATATCTTTATAAATATATTATTGTATATTTATTTATTTTATTGCTATCACTATTCAAACTGCTTGTACTACTTTTATTTCATCAATCGTCTTTCTGTACTATGGTTGGCTGGAAGAGATGTATCTGTCCTAGTGTGCTAAGTATATTTTGTTTTTCTTTATTATGTACGCAATGAAGTCTTATCATTATTAAATAAATAGATAAAACGCTTTATTTCATATAGAATAGACAAAAGTATGTGGGGTCACGATTTTTTCGTTAATATTTGTAGCAACATTTTTAGAACGCTAAACCTTAACCAGCCCTTTTATCCTTCATTGCTGGACACGGGCCTCCTCATGCACATTGTCTCGTGCATGAGCGATATATGGCCTCAAAACGGCATATTTAAGGCCATATATTACCTTATGCATGAGGGAGACAATGCACTTAAAACGTCACACTGACCAAGCGGATTATCGAGCCCACTCTTTTAGAAGTGGTGGTGTTCCTCAGGACTTCTGACAGAGGCTTTGTTAAGGCTCGTGTACATAAGGAGAGTGTCTCGAACGGTTCGGGTGAGAATATTGCATACGATGCTCGTATCCGACGAAACTACCATACAATTCTCGCCCACAACTGATCACACGATGATAAAAACTCGATGATAACAGGGAAAACAGAGATCAGATGAAGATAACAGTTGTTTATACTAAATTTATTCTAGATGAAGGGGGAGAGTGCACGCTGCAATCCAACAACCGCTGGGCGCTCTCGACTGGCCTCGTTACCTCTCTCTCACAGAATACTACCTTGAAATGTACCGCATTTCCCACTTTATCATATTCCCCAATGTATGTACGTGTTTCGGTAGTGAGTGAGATATGCCAAATCCCATTCCCATCCTATCCCTTCCCACGTGCCCAACCCTTTCTCCAAATCCATTATTTCATCAACAAAGGTAGGCAGTGCATCCGGGGGCGTGCCAAAGTTTGTCATTTTGGACTAATGTTGGCATGTATCGCGGATGTCTATGGGCGACAGTATCCACTAACCACCAGGTGGACTGTATGCTCGTTTGCCACCGTCTTTCTATTTTTACAAACAAACTACTTTATTAATTGAACTTTCCGGGCTACTTGGCCGAGGTCTTCTGGAATCTCTTCTCTTTTTTCCAAACATTTCGTCCAACAACTGCGGTTGACATCTTCAGTGGCGACTGCGTTCACTTTCGGAGAGATGTTATCTCTTCGGCTTCTCGAGCGCAACTGAGAAGTCTCAGAACGTTTGGAAAAAAGAGAAGAGATTCCAGAAGACCTCGGCCAAGTAGCCCGGAAGATTCAATTAATATGGATACCGGCCGAGAAAGCCTACACTCCACTATAAAACTCTAATTTCTTTAATATTATGTAGGTATTATTATAGATATCGCAAAACATTTCATGGAACATTAACTCTTTAGGTCCTTACTGATTGAGAACCGCTGACAATTACTAAGCAAATTAATCCTGATACTTTATAGTTAGGAATTTCCGCTCAGGTGTAATTCCGTAAAAGCATTGCTAGGGTTTCCTGACCTACTTAGTCATTCTCTTAAGATAATTGAGTGAGTCTTTACGATCTTTTAAATTTCTGAACTGAATACATATCTGAATTTCCTACTATCTGTGACCGTAAATTCAGTCCTTTCAGTTAGTTCAGTCCGTAAATCGTAATTCAGTCGAGACCTGGATACTCACAGAAGCCACGTGTAAGAAACTAGAAGCTTTCTAAATGTGGGTGTAACGCAGAATGCTTAGGATCTCGTGGACTCACCGAGTTTGTATTAGGTCCGTATCTATGAAATTTCCGTTTTATATGGAAAAATTCAAATATTCTATGAAAATTATATATGTATTTAACTAATCGACGTATTGTCCTTTATTATCAATGCACTTTTGCTATTTTAATGGAAGTAGATTAATGCCTCTGCTAGAGACGGGAATAGATGAATTCTCTGAAGGCGTTTTTCACTGCGTCATCGAAGTTGATTTTTTCCCCTGTAAAAAGTTATCCAAATTTCAAAAACAATGGAAATCAGTAGGAGCAAGGTCCGGCGAGTACGGTGGGTGACGTAGAGTTTCCAGTCGAAGTTCCTGTAACTTTGGGACTGTCTGTCGTGCAGTGTATGGACGAGCGTTATTATGGATAAGCAGTGGACTAGAACGATTGATCAGACTCAGTTATTTGATTGTGAGTTTGTCCACCATAGTTTGCAGTTCTTCACAGTACACATCTGCATCAATTGTTGTGCAGCTGTAGTGGATAATACTTGACAGACCACCATACAGTCACCATGAGCTCCTTTTGACTCAGTTTACGTTTGGGACATTGTTTGGCTGTGTCTCCTAGGTTCAACCGTTATGATGAATGTTTACGATTATCATATAGGATGCAGTTTTCCTGACAATTATTGACAATACGATTCAGAGTCCCTTTAGTTTTGTGCCGGTTCTGAAAAGTAAGCTTTGACGCATGTTTGCAACTGACTTTCATTAAGCTCATACGGTACCCATTTTCCGAGCTTCTTCACTTCCCGATTTGACGCCAATTAATAAATATCATTTAGTCACTTACGCCGAAGGTTGTTGCTAACTCAAACGTGGTTTGAGATGAATCCGTTTCAATTATTGTTTTCAATTAGTCATTATCGACTTTAGTCTACTACCGGAGCTTGTTCTTGAGGTCGAAATTTCCAGAACGGAAACGATCAAACCAAAAACGCACCGCGCGTTCGTTTGCGGTGTTTGGTTCGTACACATCGTTGATATTGTGTGGCGTCTGTGCTACGTTGCTGACACGACGGAACTCATATTCGAAAATAACGCGAACGCCATGGGTAATAATAATAATTAATAAATTTAACATAATTCTAATTTGTCATTCGCAGATTAAAATAGATTTGCAGGTACCAGGATATTATTATCAAAAAATAACATTTGATTAAAACATCCGTACGTCTTGTACGAAGATAAAGTAACGATAACATTGCGTAATGACCCGGACACGTTTAATAATATTTTATCTAAATTATCAATGAAACGTACAAAAGAAAAGTAATTCTGTATTATTAAACCAGAAGTTCCACCTGAATCAGATCATCCCAGATGGAATATTGTGAACTTTTAAGGTAAGTATGATTTATATGGCTGTCGCGGCCCAGATCTGGCAACAGACGACACCGACTGGCGACAATAATTTCTGTCGCCGACGCGACGTAAGACGATACTACTGGTTCTATTGATTTGTATAAGCCGGATTTTGAGTACGGCGCGCGGAGACAGGTGTTGCGCGACACTTCATGGAGCTACGTGGTGACAAGGCGACCGGCGCCACGACTGGTTCACAAGAGCTCTTCACAAACATAGATGACTAAAATCTGTGTTAATGTTAAAAAAACAGGTCATAAAGGGGTTCGAACATTTTACTTCAGATGTTGGCATAGTTTTGAGCCGCCATATTGATTTTTTTTCCATCGATATCGGTAAAAGACACATAGACAAACAAACATTTTTATTTGATATTATGTTCCAAAGCAGTGTTTTTCAAAATTATTTATTTTAGTATGATATTTCAGTGGTATACTCGTATTATGATGTATGTTGCAGCTATATAATGCATGAATGAATGTTCTATCGCAGTGCCTAAATTAGTGGACTGATTTTAACAAATGAGATGTCTATCTATTCGTGTTGGTTACACGAGTGTCATATATACATTTTTTGAAGAAAGTGTATCTAGTTTAAAAGATCCGACGTAATTAGGATAAAAGATAAATAAGATAAAACACTCAATTTAGATTTCTTTAAGTATTAAATAATATAATCATACATACTAATACGGTATTTGGATCATAGCAAGTAATATAACACAATGTGTAATATTTAAGTTATTTTTCCGTTTTCTATAAAAATATTCCCTAAAACTTTCGCTATGACTTTAGCCGAAGCGAAACCGAATGCGCAGGTTTATATTTTGCGAAGCTTGCATTTAATGAAAGCCAAAGCAAAGATAGCCAAGCGAATACCGACTGAATCGATTTCGTCGATGCTTTCCAATTTATTTTTTCGATCTCTTGTCAATCCACACAAATGTGTACACCTCTAAACCTACTTATATAGAAATTATAACACCGCTTATCGGTTAATTCCCGTTTCCAAGTGAGTTATCGTTTAGCTAAATAAATATGATAAATGCTCTTATCGCAAATGAAATGCCTATCTACTAAAATGTTTTTACAAAAACTTGCTTTGTACTTGTTTGTGTCACGTCTCGTTGTATTGTGTCCTCAGCGATAGCGGATGTTGTAATTTTTTACTTTTATTTATACCTACTGATAACGATTAATGAGGTTGCCACGCGTAACAAACATTTTAGGTAGTCGGATAAGTTCGCTGCCAGTTTATAGCAAAATAATAAAGACTTTTTTGTATTACATAAATATTTATATAACGGAATCTTGTCTATTTAATACGAGTATCTGACGTCATTTTTCTGGCAGAGCCATTATCCCATCGCTAAAGTCTTTTTGGGGTTTCTGAGCGAAAAACGGATTTAAATGGTTTATTCAAGCTTCTCTTACATATAATTTTACTCCATTTAGAGAATTTTGTAAACAGCGGAATAAATGATAATCCGAAGATGCTATGTCTGGACTGTATGGAGGATGCATTAAAACTTTCCAGTCAAGATCCATCAATTTTTGTTTAGTCATCAAAGATGTATGCGGTCGAGCATAGTCGTGATGGAAAACTACACCTTTTCTATTCATTAATTCTAGGCTGTCTTTTTCAAGTGCTTATTTCAATGTTATGAATTGTTGACAATAGACATCAGAATTAATCGTTTGGCCATGTGGCAAAAGCTCATAATACACAATGCCTTTCCAATCCCACCATACACATAACATGACTTTATCCGGAGTGAGGCCTGGCTTTGGGACTATTTGTGACGGTTCACCTCGCTAAAAACCAAGATCGTTTTCGAACATTGTTATCGTAGGTGATTCACTTCTAATTGCCTGTTACCAATCTCTTCAGAAATGGATCGATTTTATTTCGTTTTAGCAACATCTCACATATGGAAATTCTATTCATCAAGTTTCTGTCATTTAAATCATGCGGCAACCAAACATCTAGCTTTTTATAAAGCTTTTTTAGCTTTGCAGGTGATCCAAAACTATTGAGTGGTGAATGTTAAGCTCTTCCTCGATATGATGACTGCTTATGTATCGATCTGCTTCAATTTTTGCAATGATAACATCAATATTTACCTTAATAGGACGACCACAGCGAGGAACATCATTCATATCAAAATTACCAGACCTGAATCGACTAAACCATTTTTTTGCAGTAGTTTTAGATAAAGCATTTCCAGTTTAAAATTGTTAAAAAACATAAAACTTTTAACTTGTAATTTCAATTTGCCATTACAAAAAAACAGCTGTCAAAACGTATAATACTTTCCCGCTAGTGATCAGTGTTGCCAGAAATATAGCACGCTCAAGTCATACGTTTAAAAAGGCCGCGAACTTTTCCGGCTAGGTACCTATTATTATATCTATACATACTATACATTTATACTTTTAAAAAATATATGTATCTATTATTATTATGTTCCACTTGTCAATTTATTTATTATTATATCATTTATATTTTCTTATCGCTTATTTTGTACCTGCTATATTATTTGCTTTAAATCGTATAGCCTTGGGTTTAACTGATAGAGGTCATAGGTGCCATTACCTACCAATTCGCCTTTGCAAGTTTGAGAGTAATAAATAAATAAATGTACAAGACTTAGTGAATAGACTTATGGAGAATTATAGCACAGTTAAAAAACGTAAAACTACCCTAGTATGCGCTGTTTCTGTAGAAGAAACACGGTCTTCTCACTTCATGTAATTTGAAAGAGATTTTTTTAAATTTTTCCCGTACTTTATGACGTAAGAAGACTATTTAGAGTTTATTTAGGGTTATTTAGCGATTTAGTCTATATATTTAGCCAGATACTATTTTAAGAGTGACCCGTGTAAGATTAATTACATGTGCTGTATTTGTGACTTCATAGTCACAAACAGAATAATAAAGTCATAAAAAAACAATTATTTTTAATTCCGTTGCAAAGTTGCCAAAGTTTGTTACTGACCTACCCAATGTTTTCAATACCATGAGCCGTGTCACTGTTATTATGCTACCTACTATGTATTATTTCGTGGCTGCGTTTTAAACTATTCATTTTAAAAGTTTATTTGCATCTCTTTATTTATTATAATGAAACAAAAAGATGCAAAGTATACTTATACGTATAATGAGATTCACATAATTCGAAACATAGGTACCTAATCTTAATAAGTAATGCTTATTATGAAAATAAGTTGTAATTGATATCAAGTTGTCAATTTTATTTTTCTATAAATGAAAAACTGTCTATTTCCGTGACTTCGTCCAATAGAGTCCAATCCATATACCTACATATAACACATGCGGTTTCCTCTTTCGAAAATGATGATATTATTATTAAAAGACAAACGAGCTATTTTTACCAAAGTAGAATTATCAACTAATTTAAAATAAATTTATAATTTTCATTAATAATATGCGGTAAATTTATTTTAAGCCATATTCATCAAGGCTGTGAGGGACTGAAGAAAGACTGAAAAACATAAAAAATATAATATACCTACCACATTTCTTTTATTATGAAAATTAAAAAAAGATGCTCAAATTGACTGCAGCCTGCCCTGGTGCAGGCTCTACGTCATCTTATGAACGCCCTCTAAAGATCGCGTACGAACAGACGAATAAACTCGTAAATTTTTATTTTACTTGTGATATTTAACTATAATTAACTTCTTGTTGTGATAAGACTATTGCGTCAGTCGATTACAATTTTTAATATAAAAGTTATAATTACAGATATAATTATAATCGTTACAATGTTAACTGAAAATAAACACGCGACACGCCCTTCTAAAGAACTTGAAGTCAAAAGCAAATTAAAGATAATATTTTTCCAGTCACACTTTTCTTATATTTATTACTGAGTTTTAGTTACATATCTCTTTAAATATGTTTCATTGCAGTATGATTTATATCTTTCTTCATTTCTATTATCACTTGCATTAATTACCACTTGTCCTCTTATTATATGTAATTATCTTACTGCTTCTACTAAATATAACTAATTTATGTGTATTGTATAAAGACTTTTAATGTGTATTATATATCGATATATTACGAAATTATGTACATATACCATCTATTGTGATCAAAATATTGATTTCCTTTTTTTTTTTTTATGGACGAAGGTGGCAGACTAGCATACAGTCCACCTGATGGTAAGTGGATACTGTAGCCCATAGACATCCGTGATACATGCCAACATTAGTCCAAAATGACAACGTTGGCACGCCTCCGGATGCGCTGCCTACCTTTGGATATAGAAATGGGTTTGGAGAAAGGGTTGGGGAAATGGGGAGGGATAGGATGGGAATGGGCTCTGGCACATCTCACTCACTACCGAAACACGTACTTACATTAGGGAAATAAGATAAAGTGGGAAATGTAGTACATTTCAAGGTAGTCTTCTGTGAGAGAGGGGTAACGTGGCCAGTCGAGTGCGCCCAGCGTCTGTTGGATTGCAGCGTGCACTCCTCCCCCTCATCCTCTCTATCTTAAAGGTTTTCTGGCAGAAATCGGTTTTAGCGCTAAGATCGCCTTTTGTGTCTACAATGTCTGTTATTATTTTGTTTTGTTTTGGTGTGCAATAAAGAGTTTCATCTATCTATTAATAATTACCTAAGATTTTCTAACTTATAATTTCAAGATTAGGTATGTATAATAAATAGTAGGTACGTGTGGCATCTTGTCCCTTGGGAGAGACTCAGTAAGGTGACAGAAAATAAAATATAAAGGAAATAGTATGATAGTTTGCTCTAAAATCAATAATAATATACACGAGAATTCAGGTAAGTGTCGTGTTATATTTATACAGTTTTTGGAAAAGTCATTCATGAATCATGAGTTGACATATGTATGACTTCTTTCTCTGGTTTTGCGTTTGATTGTTTGTTATTCTTTTGTTAGTGTTGGTACTTGAACTATAAACTCCAATGGTTGGCCTCATTCATGAGTTAAAATCACTCAGCAAACTTTGGAGATAGCTGTGATTGGAGTTTCTTTGGAGGATAAAAGTCCCGTAGCATGGAATGGAGAACACCTTTCGGGAAGGGCGGTATGGGATGACCTCCGGCCAGATAAACGACAACTTGAAGAAGTTTGCTGGTAGTGGGTTAATGAGACGACCAGAAGATCGGGTGTAGTGGCGAACCTTGGGACAGGCTTATATTCAGCAGTATAGAATTAGGTTGATAGTATAACTTATTTTTGTGTTAGAATTGGTAGGTACAAACTCAAATGAACTGAAGGTCTTTGGGTACAAAGTTGTTGTGGGCTCGTTGATCTGGGTGCAGGCGAGTGCATCAGTTGTCATTCACGATAGATGGTTGTTATTATTGCAATCATTGTTGTAAATAGAATCGCCTACAATTGAGCTATTTGTGAGCGAAGACGTAACAATTCTATTTAGTAGGAATATACATATTTGTGAGACATAACTATCTAGGTGACTTTTAGCTACTCCCATCCACATTTCCACACGAAAACATGTTTGTCTGTTTGTTTATTATGTCATCACAACTAAATTTCTGAACCGATTTCAATGAAATTTGGCAGAGGTAGTCTGAAATCCGGAGATGGACATATGTTACTATTCTATCTCGAAATAATTTTCCAGAAAAAGTCAATTTTACTTTCAAAACAAAATTCACATGGGTTAAGCCCCGCGGCTAGGCTAGTTTCGACGACTTAACCGATTAATTACGTTTTTTTGTATAACATTTAGGTACTATCTGACTATTATATGGTACTTGATAATATGAGGAGGTACCTACAACATACTCGTACGTTAATTATAATTTAATGTTATAAAACCAAGCCACCGAAACCTTGGTCAAACACTGAAACAACCGTGATGTTTGAAATATCAAAGTTAATTAAAAATATGTGAATCTTTTCTATCATTCATCATCATTATTTCCGTCAAAATGGATATATTATAATAGTTGACATCGTTGTATAAATAAACTTGTAGAAAAACGACCTCTGTCTGTCTGTTTGTTCGCAGTAATTTCGAAATTTATGGGGCAGATTATGTTGGCTTTCACTACTTTGTAGCGTATTTATCTACAGAGTCTAATGCGATAGAGGACTATTAATTATTCCATAATACACACGGAAGAGGGAAATATCCCAAGGAAGAAGGGATAACTCTTAATTCACTTACACTCCCTATTTTCCAACCTTTCCAATCCTTTTTCTAAATCCAGTCCCAAAACTCCTAAGGTGACGGCGCAGCCGGAGGCGTGACTACGTTTGTCATTTTTGATTGACGTTGGCATATACCACGGATGTTCATGGTCGGCAATATGCACTTATAGGTGGACCATCTGTTCGTCTGCCTTCTTTATATAAAAATAATTGATTATACAAAGATTTTTGCATTTGTATATAGTGATTTAATCCATTAATTGGTTTGGTACTGTTGTCCCCACTGACAATCCCCGCTGGTGTGGATAACAGAAATTGTAGACAAAAATATTTCCGTTGTCCCCACTGATATTAATGGACCCCAATGGATCAATGGACATCGATGACATGAATACCCTAGTATTTGGTAACAAAAATTCAAACACAAAACTAATTTACGTTGTCCCAACCAGTGCGGATTGTTAGTGGGGACAACGATATCCAAACCATAATTAGGTTATAATTGTACAATTGTTCTTGTAGTTTCGTTTCAAATCTGTTACATTTTGTAACCAATCGTAATGCGGTAAATTAACAGGTGCAATCAGCTAAGTTTTCATCGATTATTCCAAAATGATAGAGAGAACGTTATTTCTAAATTGCTTACTTTTGACATATGAATGAGTGGATTAACTTCGTTCATTATAATTTACTGCCAGCATTGGGTACACATAGGTAAAAATAGAGAAATGACTGTCCATTTCGGTAAATAGACTACGTAATATACGGTAATATACCTACGAGTAGTTTGTTACAATGAATTGTGGTAAAAATAAAATAAACTATATTTAAATTGTATTTGTACTTATAGGGTTACTGATAAAGCATCTAACTGCATAGTTTTATTTCATAATCACGTTGTAGTGTTATGTTATCAACTTATCATTAATCTTAATAGCCATCTGCCTCGTCTGTCCTCTGTGATCTTGATCTAAATTAATTTATTACACATATACGTAACATGCAATTAGCTGTTATAGCAATTATTATAAGAAATATAATCAGTTTTACGTTATATACGTTTTCATTGTATTTTACAAAGGAAAGTAATGTCATACTCGTAGGTCAAATGCGAAAAAAGTACGTTTGAAAAACTGTATATTTTACTAACTTACTGGCATTCTTATTTTGCAAAGTATTTTTATTACTAGGCAGATATTTACTAAACCAAATAAAAGAAGTTTAATTTTTCATCTACTATATATGTACCTACATGAATTACCACTGTCCGATTAACAGATAAGTAAAAAAGTGAGTGGCAATTATTTGTATTGTATACGACAAACACCACATTATTTACGATTGTGTAGTAGTATATCGCTATTTACCGAGTATTTGCAGAAAGCTGTCTTCAAGTCTCATCGTGGAGGAGAGGAGGTAGTCGGTCCCCTCCAGCTCACTCGGCGCTAGCACGTCGCTCCTCATTTTCACTTTATCACAACAACTCGAATCTGATTTAAAACGGCCTAGTCTTTGCTACTATAAAATTTGTTAACTCATTATTAGATCACACAATATTTTGCACTTGTTTTCCAGTCACACCCGGCGTATTTTTAGAAACTGTTTCAATAGTTATATCACTTTATTATCACAATTTTTAATGATCGATTACCCAGGTTAGTGTGCGGTAAATGTGCGGTAAGTGTGTAAACGAGACATCGCGGATTGGTTCACGTGTGCCACACAGATAATAAACCGTGCGAGTAATGTTGAATGTAGATTTGATATGCTCAGGCGCATGGTTGCCGCACGTCGCGCCTCAGCCGCCCGCGCCAACAGCTGATTCGTCACTATAAATAATACGGAATTATTTGGATGCAGTTTAACTGTTAGCTAACCGGTGTCACAGCGTTACGTACCTACACATTAAACCGACTACGAATATTCGTATGAAACGGCACAAATATTATAGACGAATTTTACCGAGAGCACCGGAGTATTTGCAGAAAGTGTTCATAAGCCTGAAATGTGGAGGAGAGGAGGTAGTCAATTATTGGTGTTAAGTATAGGTTTCTATTTAAGAATTTTAAAAATACCGGAGTATTTTGAGGAGCATCATTTATTGTAAATTAAAATTAGAAACATTTTTTTTTAAATTTAGAGCAGCAGGGTGATACGGTTTTCGCGGAAAATATTTCGAAACCGAAATGCTAAGCGCTACTACTACATTATCGAATGCTGAACAAAATCCAAATATTGTTTACTGAGCGGTTTTCTTGTATGAGCTATTGGGGGTTTTTGAACTCTATTTAAGTGCCTCTCTGTGGCTTTTCAATGACCCGCCAGTCTTATGAAAGATATTATTTTGCTAAAGTCTGAAGTCGTTCAGTGTCACACGTGAACATAACAGGTTAGACACCGGTTTAAAATTTCGTTTCTAATCATTTTAAAATAAAATAAGCGGTTTAACCTAAACGGTATCGGAAACCAATTTCAAACCGTGTAGTACAGTACCTATCTGTAGAATGTTCTATGGCTGTTGTTGGCTACTGTAGGTATCAACCGCCGGCGCCTAGCGGCCTTTTTAAACGGTTTCTGATGGGACGAAGATAATATAGGACCCAATGT
Source organism: Sesia apiformis (assembly GCA_914767545.1). Lineage (NCBI taxonomy): Eukaryota > Metazoa > Arthropoda > Insecta > Lepidoptera > Sesiidae > Sesia > Sesia apiformis. The sequence goes on from OU611964.1 coordinate 6,224,631, forward strand.
TCAACGAATTCAAGTCAATTCAACTGATTGACCTTTTCTAAAGTAAAAGATTATGTTCTCACTCGTAGGTATAGATAGACGTTACGGTAGGTATGCGCTTACTATCGCTGATTGATTCTTATCGATTGTACCATATAATAGTCAGATAGTACCTAAATGTTATACAAAAAAACGTAATTAATCGGTTAAGTCGTTACCTATTCCTTAAATGGATAAAGGTAAATTGATGGATAAGGATCATTATTTGAAACTAGCCTAGCCGCGGGGCTTAACCCATGTGAATTTTGTTTTGAAAGTAAAATTGACTTTTTCTGGAAAATTATTTCGAGATAGAATAGTAACGGATAGAAGGGATAGTAACATATGTCCATCTCCGGATTTCAGACTACCTCTGCCAAATTTCATTGAAATCGGTTCAGAAATTTAGTTGTGATGACATAATAAACAAACAGACAAACATGTTTTCGTGTGGAAATGTGGATGGGAGTGGCTAAAAGTCACCTAGATAGTTATGTCTCACAAATATGTATATTCCTACTAAATAGAATTGTTACGTTTTCGCTCACAAATAGCTCAATTGTAGGCGATTCTACCTACATGCCATTTTCAGTCAAAAATAACGGCTGTTGGCACATCCATGGATGTGCTGTCTTGGGGATGTAGACATTAAATTTTAGAAAAGATTTGGAAAGGGTATATAGTAAGAGGTATGATTATCAAACTCCTTACATCTCAATTCATTTTCCTAGTTCTCATTTTGAGGGAAACGGGAAAGGTCCCAGATGAAGAAAACGAGGCGACAACTCTATTCGTTCGGAATGGGATGGGAAGGAAAATAGGTCTCCGGAATTTCTCACTCATTGTCGGAACACATTGTTTCGCTGGTCATCAGTTAGTTTTCTGTGAGAATAGGGTAATTCAGTCAGTTAGACACGCGCAGAAGGAATTTTTTAGAGATGGAGGAAGAGAGTGGTGACGATGCCCTTTATTTACCTTTAATTTTTGTTGTTAATTCAAATAGTGCAAATGTCGATAAGTATTTACGTCTACTTATATAAATAGACTAACTAATTTGACTTGCAACGGACGATTCAACCAGTCTAAATCGGTTTAGATGGTGTCGAGTGACTCCTTCTAATCATTCATGCTTGTCTCACTGTGTAGGTACGGAACTGCCCTACTAAACAGTAATTATATGTTTATGTAGTCATGAGATGACCTTCTTTCATAGACGCAGGAACATTTTTAGGGACATTTTGACGAAATCACCTATTGCTGTTTTATTTATCACCTGTTTTGAATTGAAACGAAAGAAAATCAGTAATAATGTTCATACGTAGAATCAGTTGATACGCAGATAGGTCAAAAATCGGTTAAGTAGTTCCGAAATTACAATGGTGTAAATTTTGCAAATATCTTATACAAGAATTAGTCAATATATACCTACATACCTACCTACAAATGAAATGTTGGATAGGACTCGAAAAAATAGTTTGTTAAAACATTTAAAAAACGTATCTGAAATGGAGAAATCTACCTTTATGGTTGGCACGTGCCTTATTTTATCCCGTTCACATTTTCCTCATAGGTACCATAGACGATAAAACTAGGGAAGTAATTAGGTAGGTGTGCTATAAAAATGTTGTTTTGTGATTATCTACATATCAGATTATATTTATATAATGATCCATCTCTATAAATCTGATAAAAATATTCGATAAAGAAATTGAAGAAAACAATGATAAACCATTAAACCGCTTTACAGGAAAATTATACAATTATATTTGAATATTGTAATGGGCATCCGCTGCCGAAGGCAAACATTTGCCCCGAATTTAAATAAGGAGTGTAATCGCAATGAAGAATGTAGTAAATAGGTGCTTCTATTTACTACATTCTTTAGATGCATACAATACTTATTTTTAACAAATATGACGTATTTGTTGAATAAATACGTCCAGCTATTGTCAGTTCCCATACATTCAGGAGGCAGCAAAAATAGTGTTCTCTAGCGGATTGAGTCGAATGTCTTTTTATAAAAAGAAGGCAGACATGTACAGTCCACCTGGTGGTAAGTGGATAGTATCTTGGGAAGGCGATGGTGCACGCTACAATCTCACAACCACTGAGCGCACTAGTACCGTTCTCATTACAGAAGACTGCCGCAAAGTGTACTGAATTTCCCACTTTATCTGTTCCCTCAATGAACGTGTTTCTATTGACATGCCAACAACAGTCCGGAAGACAGCACACCCCCGCATGCGTTGCCTACCTTTGGAGACTTAGTGGGAATTGATTTGGAAGAAGAGTTGGGAAAATTGGGAGGGATAGTATAGAATGGGATGAGAATAGGATCTGGCATATTTCACTCACAACCGAAACACACGTACGTACATTAGGGGAATATGATAACGTGGGAAATGCAACACATTTTACGGTAGTGTTCTGCGGGATAACCTGGCCACCTAACCACTGGGATAAGCTGATTTGGTCGAGTGCGCCTACCGGCTGTGGGATTTCAATGGGCTCAAGATTTAGCAATGGAAGGTTAGCCGAATCTATTAATAAATGATTTGGCTTTAATTATACATACTAATTATAAAGGTGAATGAAACTGAATTGAGAAGTAACAAAAATAATTATTTTGATATGAGAAATTTGCTTTAATTTTGCGAGTTCAATTTAGTTTTGGCGGGATAACGCCCTTCGCAGGGGTAGATCCCTGCCTTATCTCTAATGTGAATAACTCGCGTGCATAATTTGTGGGATTGCGTACCACAAATTGCGTGATTTTATTTCAGTTTTTAAAGAAGTAATTACCAATTAATTGGACTTGACATTCATAACCACCTGTACATTTTCTATGATATACAAATTCTAGTGTAAAAATAAATAAATAAAAGTGTAAAATTACTGTATATTTCGTCTTAAAATAAAATCTTATAAAATATTGACAATATAAACAAGTTACAAAAAATAGCAAAATACATGTAAACGGCACTTATAATGTAATCAAGGCCTAGTGCCAATTCAAGAGCACGATTGAGACCATGATGGCAATTTCAAGAGATTCTTAAACAGATTTAGGTTACATGTTACATTAGCTCCACAGACCAATTAGCCTAAAGACTGCAGGGGATTATTTTTATTTACTGACGAAAACAAATGCCGTCTTTATAAACTTATATAAACTTTATAGTCTTTATATAATATACTTTATATTCTTATGTAAACTGCTTTTCTCACGCAAAATACAATATCCATAGCTCTGTTACTAGGTTCCAACTAAGAGATGGCGCCGAGTCCGCCATGCTTATATGACCTATTTGGTTATATATGTTTCTCACACGTCGGGTCTAACATACGGCGTCCATAGGGTAATTGGTCCTTGATTAGCTCCCTTCACACGAACACGCTTTCTGCATCGTGGCCGCGCCATTTCGGCACATAGCCGCTTGTTAAGTATTTATTTATAGTATCGGACAATCGAACGATCGCATAAACACAAACTCCTTTGCAGCTCAGTTCTTTCTCAACATATTCAATAAGCGGTTAGGTAGCGCCAACCGCAAACATAACGTTGTAGATCAAACCTATTCATCCAGTTAGAGCAATGAAAATGGACAAATGAAAATGGACAATAAAATCAGTTAATTAGTTTACTTTTCAGTGGTTTCGAACTTTTCCAAATGTTAAGAAAAACATTCAGTAGGTTTTGCCTATGAATATTTAATGATTGAAAAATTACCAAACGTTATACATTACCAGTTGAGAGCCCACTCCCGCTGCGTCGTTATTCTTTATGTTTCCTATTAATTATTATCCAAACTGTATTTAGTGCAATTACGAGTAAACGACAACGCTACAACGTAATGTACGTGTAAAGAGGGCTATTTCATTCTAAGAGTTTTTAACAATACAAAATTAAAATACCTATAATAGAAACTATTTGTAATGGCATATTGTATATGTGCTTCACCTTATCGATACCACTAATATTAGGTACGTGTACAATACAATAGAGTACGCAAGCGATCAGTTTATTTTTTAATTTATTTCTTCATTCTAATAATTAAAAAGTAAGGGGGTGTAAGGGGTCCCAACCTACATCTCTGGGACCCAAGCCAACCTCACCGGCTCGTGGTGCACCCTGCCGACCAACGAACGAGGCTCTGGCGACCCGCCACCACGCACTAGACCAGCGCGGCGGGTTACGGTCCACCCCCCCCCCCCTATGGCAGAAAAAGTAAAAAGGCCCCAAGTTCCCGGCGGCTCCAGTCGCAACACCGGCGTGGACGACGGGCGCTGGTCGAGCGCTGGAGCCAGGGGTGCTAAGAATCTCCGGGCGGGATTCCACCGTCGAACGACCAGGGCTTTCAAAACGGATTACCGACGTAGGTTGTCACTGGTGACTTACAACACGCGCACTTTGAGGACAGACGAGAAGATCGCTGAGCTGGAAGAGGAGATAGGCAAGTTGCACTGGGATATATTGGGGTTATCAGAAATCCGAAGAGAGGGGGAGGACACGATAACCATGAAGTCCGGCAACTTGTTCTATTACCGGGAGGGCGACCAGCAGTCCCAAGGTGGTGTCGGGTTTATCGTCCACAAGTCCCTCGTAAATAATGTTGTAGCCATCACGAGTGTGTCGAACAGGGTCGCGTACCTTATACTCAGAATATCCAAGAGATATTCATTGAAGGTCATACAGGTCTACGCACCGACCTCGGCACACCCGGATAACGAAGTGGAAGCAATGTATGAGGACATTAGTAGAGCCATACATGCTTCGAAAACACACTACAATATTGTTATGGGGGATTTCAACGCGAAACTGGGCAAAAGAGGCGACGATGAGTTGAGAGTGGGGCAATTTGGATGTGGGCACCGGAACCAGAGGGGCCAGAGGCTGGCCGACTTTCTTGAGAAAGAGGGACTCTTTATGATGAACTCTTTCTTCAAGAAGCCGCCTCATAGGAAGTGGACCTGGATGAGCCCCGACGGTTCCGTTAAAAATGAGATAGACTTCATTATGGCCACAAAGAGACAAATATTCAATGATGTCTCCGTGATCCACAGGGTGAAAACCGGTAGAGATCACCGAATGGTTAGAGGCACATTGAATATAAACGTCAAGTTGGCAAGGTCCCGCCTGATGAAGTCTACGCTCCGACCTACTGCTGCCCACATACAAAACCCCGAAAGCTTTCAGCTTGAATTGTCAAATCGCTTCGATTGCCTAGAGGATTGCGTTGCAGTGGACGATATCAACAACAGGTTGGTAGAAACTGTCCATACGGTGGGGTCTAAATTCTTCAGACATCGTCGAAGAGATGGACCCCAAAAGCTCACCGACCACACCCTCGACCTCTTGGCGGAACGACGTTCGATGGCACTGCAGACTCCTGATGACGCGGAAGCATATCGGCAGCTCAATAGACGGATTCACCAGTCCTTGCGACACGACATCCGTCTCTTTAATACTAATCGTATTAAGGAGACGATAGAGCGGAATAAAGGCTCCAAAGTGTTCGCAAGAGACTTATCTATTGGGCAGAGCCAGTTGACGAAGCTGAAGAGGGAGGACGGCAGTGTCACTTCCGACAAACAAGAGGTACTGAGGGAGATCGAGAGGTTCTATGGACAGTTGTATACCTCGGTCGCTAAACCTGTTGGCAACTTGGCCAAAGACCCAAGAGCCAAGTTGACCCGACACTATACCGAAGACATCCCGGACATCAGCTTGTACGAGATTAGGATGGCCCTCAAACAGCTTAGAAACAACAAGGCGCCGGGTGAAGACGGAATCACTTCAGAGCTTCTGAAAGCGGGTGGAACACCGGTACTGAAAGTCCTTCAGAAGCTCTTTAATTCCGTCTTGCTCGAAGGTATTACGCCGGAGGCATGGAACAGAAGCGTGGTGGTGCTCTTCTTCAAGAAAGGCGACAAGACCTTGTTGAAGAACTATAGGCCCATCTCGCTTCTGAGCCATGTTTATAAGCTGTTTTCGAGGGTTATCACGAATCGTCTCGAGCGCAGGTTTGATGACTTTCAGCCTCCCGAACAAGCCGGTTTCCGAAAAGGCTATAGTACCATAGACCACATCCATACGCTGCGGCAAGTTATACAGAAGACCGAGGAGTATAACTTGCCATTATGCTTAGCGTTTGTGGACTATGAGAAAGCCTTTGATTCGATCGAGACTTGGGCAGTGCTACAGTCCCTCCAGCGGTGCCATATTGACTATCGGTATATCGAAGTGTTGAAGTGTTTGTATAACAACGCCACCATGTCAGTCCGAGTACAGGAAGGGAGCACGGAGCCGATTCCATTGCAGAGGGGTGTGAGACAAGGAGATGTCATCTCTCCGAAGCTCTTCACCAATGCGATGGAAGACGCTTTCAAGCTCCTGGAATGGAAAGGACTCGGCATCAACGTTGATGGCGAATGCATCACTCACCTTCGATTTGCCGACGATATCGTGGTCATGGCAGAATCGCTGGAGGATCTTAGCACAATGCTCGGAGACCTCAATCGAGTTTCCCAACAGGTGGGCCTTAAAATGAACATGGACAAGACGAAAATCATGTCGAATGTCCATGTCGTGCCCACCCCAGTTTCAGTTGGGAGCTCGATTCTCGAAGTTGTTGACGAGTACGTCTACCTAGGCCAAACGGTCCATCTAGGTAGGTCCAACTTCGAGAAAGAGGTCAATCGACGAATCCAACTCGGCTGGGCAGCGTTCGGGAAGCTACGCAGCGTCTTCTCGTCCAAAATACCTCAGTGCTTGAAGACGAAGGTCTTCGACCAGTGTGTGTTGCCAGTGATGACCTACGGCACCGAGACGTGGTCTCTGACTATGGGCCTCATAAATAAGCTCACTGTCGCACAGCGAGCTATGGAGAGGGCTATGCTCGGGGTTTCTCTACGTGATCGAATCAGGAATGAGGAGATCCGTAGACGAACTAAAGTCACCGACATAGCCTCTCGGGTTAGCAAGCTGAAGTGGCAGTGGGCAGGGCACATAGCTCGAAGAACCGATGGCCGATGGGGCAGACGGGTTCTCGAATGGAGACCACGTACCGGCGGACGAAGCCGAGGACGTCCATCTGCTAGATGGACAGACGACCTCATAAAGGTTGCGGGCACCCGCTGGATGCAGGTCGCTGCCGATAGGTCTAAATGGCGGACAATGGGGGAGGCCTATGTCCAGCAGTGGACGTCCAAGGGCTGAGAAGAAGAAGAAGAAGAATAATTAAAAAAATACTCATATCTGCCGTCATAAATATCATAGTAAAAAATTAAAAAATGACAATTTATCGTTAAAAAACAGGGTTACGAGTTTTATAAACAGTAGTAAGTATAGAAGTGTTAATATACCATAAACTTAGAATCATAAGATTGTGAAAGACAAAATTAACAAGGAAAAAATCACTGGTTTTTGTGTGATTTGTCATACATAATCTGACAAAGGTGTTCGAAATTTTGTGGCATAGTTCCGAGCCGCCATTTTTTTTCAAAATTGCGTCGTATTGTGATCACGTTACAGAGATAATAAAGATTGAAAGATCGCTAATCGTATGAAGTTTTTTAAAAAGATTACAAGTCACGTGCTTCTATTAATTAAATTGTTATCAAATAACTATTTTTGCTTACTTTTATACCTGTTGGTAAAAATAAAACAAATATCTCGAAGCTTACTTATATTTTACCATCTTAAGGAATGATGGATAATCAGACACACATGCAAAGAAGAAACATGCGAGCAGATGCTTATTATTATTACAATAAGTATAGTTGTAACTCCGTTGAAATAGCGATTTCATGACCATAAATCGACATATTGTACCTAGATATTATTATTAATAAATTCATATGGGGATTTGGCAGTAAAATGTAGCTAGTAATATAAAGAATTTGGTCGGTTATGTAATCCTACAGCGGTAGCACAAAACTTACTGAAGCGATAGATTAAAAAAATTGATTAAATGGACAGTTAGATAAATAGTTGCAGTTTTCGGCGTTCGGTAAACGTTTAGTCCCACTTAGTTACGTTTAGTCTGAACCATAATATACCTACTTCGTAGTTATTTTTTTAAACAACGCGAAAATCCTTTATTAGGAACAATTCATATGCTATTTATTTACTACTTATTCCAATATTTCTAGCCGACTGATTTCTTTTAGTAATTGCTCACGAGTTACTGGCCATTTATTCGTTTGACTGTCTAATTATGTACTACGAATTGCAAATTAAATAAATGAACAAAATCAGATTTCATCAACAAATGTTAATTGAATTCGGACATTCAAATGCTAATTGAACTTACTCATTTCAAGATATGTTACTCTAGTTTCCATTTTTTTACTGCTCATATTTTACCACCTAATCTGTTATTAAACACAAAATTTGTTTTTCATATTGAACGATACTGTATTACCTACATTACTGCCCTTTTAAATCACAGCCTAATAAAATATCAGTCTTTTTGAAAAAAAAAAAAATTTTTTTTCGTAAACGCTGTATGCGTAAAATGTATAAAAAAATCATGTGTCAAATCTCAGTTGGCAAAGTGAAACGATTACAGTGCAGAGAGAGAGAGAGAGAGAGAGATAAACAGAAACGTTTGGGCACAATGAATAACAAAGTGGCAAACTGATGCAATGACGAACGGTTGCAGTCCAACATATGTAGGTAGGCGTGTACTTCTTGCGATAACTTTGATAATAAACAGCTTGGGGACTATTGTTAACCATAGGATCATAGACACAGTGATAATAGTATAGCGGACCTTTACCGCAAATTATTTCGGTAACGTGACACTTCAGGACGTATTTATTGATAGGGGTATCGATTTTTTGTTTATTGATAGGGGTATCGATTTTTTGTTTATTGATAGGGGTATCGATATAAGTAGGTCTCATCGTGGACCGGAGTATTGAAAATAAATCAAAATCACTATTGGAACATGTAAACCTCCTTAGTATAATGTTCGAACTCCTTTATTTAGCGCTACGTGACCACGTGCTACTATGCTAGACAAATGTATAACAAGACTCAACGCCCTCTCAGACTAGTTGAAAACATACCGTAACCAGCTTTCGTTTCGCGTCTTCGTGTACATTGTTTTTTACACGAAGGCTGTATGGCCTTAAAACTACACGCTGGTCAGGCGTGTTGGAAAATCTATTCCGCCAAAGGTGGTGCAGTTCATCCGGGCTTGTTGTAGCGGCTTTGTTATCCCGTAGCCGGCTTTTACGACACCCACAACAAATGTATACTACACTGAAAACATACACTATTTGATTTCTCTTTCTGTTAAAGTTGAACGTGTAAAGTTACGCTTAGCAAAAAATCCTACAATCTTACGGTAGCCACTAAGGATGTTTCGAATAGCAAAAAAAAAAATCACTATTCGCGAATACAATTAGTACCTAACTTACCACACACGTACTTGTAAAATTACAGCAGGTAATTTGTAGTTCAATGTAAAGTTAGTGCTACAACATTTTTTCTAGTTCAATCAGTAAGTACGTTTTAGATTTAGTCAATCACTTACTAATTAAACTAAAAAAATCAGATAAGTAACGGATTTTCAAATGAATGTTTACTTTTAAAAGTATTTCTTTTTGCAGAAAACCAATTATACATATTGTTCACATTGGGCTTTTACTATTCGAGTATTCATTTGGAAAATGGCGAATACGAATAATTGAAAATTGGCGAGTATTCGTCAAAACGAATACGAATATTCGGAAGATCCCCAGTGCGACTAATGCGACCAGTGCGACACACTGGTCAACGTCAAAATACCAGTTGCATACGTCCAACGCGGATAAAAGTTTTTTTTTATTTCAAATATTTGTGCTATCGGATGCACATAATATTTTGTACAAGCGATACATTTGGCACTTGGAGATATTCACCAGTAAAATGTATATTACAATACTAGGTACATTTAAAAATACTTGATCTATACTTGAACGTAAATAATAATCTCAAAATATTGACTTACAACAATAAGGACGGACAAGAATATACGAAATTTTATCAAAAACGCCAATATAAAATAAATACTTTTGGGAATGAAAAAGAGAAAATACTTTAGAGATTCAAAACATCAAATTCAAATAAAAATTTAGAAACAATTCTTTTCAAACATAGTTTCTCTGTAAGTATTGAGAGAGTTATGAAATGGAGAGTTATTAAAAATATTAAGTTATGCTTATGATTAAAACTGGTTTAAATATTGTAGTAAAAGTAAATTATAGTAAGGTACAAATTGAAGCAATTTACAAAGTCACGTTAAATAAAAATAAGATGATTTAAAAATAAAATGGTAGATGAAAAGGACTGATGGCAGTTGCGAGGGTAGAAATAAAATTAGATAAAGTACAAAATCAGGGATAAATTGACAAGAGGCCCTAAGATCGGGACAATGGACAACCCCATTAATTATAGAAAATTAATTATAGCGGGAAGTAGAATTTTTATCTGATTAATTATAGAAATTATGTTGTGGTTTAATGATATTTTATTTAATTTCAAAGTGCGTAATGTTTGTGATAATCAAATAAAAGCATAGACTGCGTTTTTAATGTACTTCCAAAGAGTTCAACTCACTATTAATTAACTGAGCGACTCGTCTGGACATTGACGAGTTGTTAATCACGAAGAAAACTTGATACTGACACAATGCGCTAATTACGCTATTGCCGTATAAGAATAGAAAAAGAATCCTAGTTAATTTTCACTTATAAGCATTTGGGAAAATGGGAAAAAATACTAGTCGCCTATAACACAATGTTTAATGACGAGTCTGTAATCAGTACGACCTGCCCGTCATGACGTATGGTGGCGAAACGTGGTCTCCGACGGCAGGCCTGATTCACAAATTCAAAGTCGCTCAGCAAACGATGGATGTTTGCTGTATGTATGTATGATGATGGATGTATGCCCGGGTTTCTTTGTTGGACAAAGTCCGTAACGAGGAGATTCGACGAAGAACTAAGGTTGGCGACATAGCTAAGGATCAGCAAGCGGGCCATAGATGTCGCAGGAAAGATAACTGATGGGGGGGGGGGGGGGAGTCCTCGAATGGAGACCGCGTAATGGGAAACGTAGCGTGAGTCGCCCTCCGGCCAGGTGGACTGACGATTTGAAGAAAGTCGCCGGTACTGGTTGGATGAGAAGAGCTGAAGACCGTGTGTGGTGGCGTTCCTTGGGACAGGCCTATATCCAGCAGTGGAGAGACACAGGCTGATGGTATGGTATAGGTTCAATAAAAAATAAATAAATCATAATGTTCAAACGAAATACTGCACTGTTTATGGACTTCCGAAATTTTATTTAACGTGACCTTAATAATGAAAAAGAGTTTATGTCCGCAGTCTCAGATGAAGTTGTGTTATTACACGGATTGTGCCACTTCTTCACCATAGTCGAGGTCATCGTAGAACTCGTCATCGAGCGAGTTCACTGTAGTCTTCTTACCACCGGGACACGCAAGACATCTGAAATGAATAGATTTTTTTTAAGACACTGTTCAGCCAATTTGTAAACGCAAGTCAATAATGAACCTATAATCAACCAGAAATGAACAAAGAAAGAAATATGTGCATGTACGTGTATGTATTGTGTATTATGTAGTGTACTGTTTTATGTTATGTAGTACAATATTTGAGAATATGAAAAAGCCATCGTGTAATGAGATGAGACATCAGTCTCTTCGTTTATTCACGAACATATACTAAATTAATGAAAAATCCTAAAAGCCCTATTTAAATTATTGAATAAATATTTTATGACAACAGCAATAACGTTCAGAATTGTGAATAAGTAGTTTTTAAAAGTTCATAGAACGTTATTGGAATCTATATTCTAAATTGAAACTAAACATGAATTTGCGTTGAATTATATAGAACAATTACAAGTGTGATTTTAATCAACTAAGTGTAACAATGAATTCTAATAAGAATACTTAATGGTAAATCATTTGTAGCATGAATATTCTTTCATTCTTTGTGTTACATATATGTATATACATATGTATGTATATCCCTATGTATATACATAGGGATATATATATAGATGAATTTGGTATATAACTTTTTAAACTTTCGGGTTTTGTACACATTTTATATTCTAAATCGGATCTGAAAGCGTATAATAAAGGTATTTGTTTACCTTTTATTCCTATTTCATTATATATCCTATCACAATTATTTATACTTCAAAAAAGGAGGTTCTAAATTCGACGCGTATGTATGTGTTTGTCCAGGAATTTCTCCGTAACTACTGGACCGATTTTGATGAAGGTTTTTGTGTTAAATTCAGAATTCTGCAAATTAGGGAATTACTTAGGGAATATGGGAATAATTAGGAAATATGATATATTATTTTATATATTTTACGAATGAAATCACTCCGTGAGTTTTATGTTCTCGCAATCCTATTTATGATGGCCTTGGTGGCACATCTATGCTTTAACTGAACATGCTACGCAAGATTAAGCAGTATGGTAGAGAAGCCTTAAATTTGAATAATTTTATTCCATATTATTTGTTTACGTTTCATTATCCCTAAGTACGATTGTATATGTTACCTCCGGACGTTTTGTTCTTGAATTTTGTACTAGACCTGTCGTCTATTTGATATTAGGTTAATGTTATATACTAACAAAATATAGACTAAGTACGTCTGAAATAATTAAATAAATAAAATTAAATATATCAAAGAGTACCTGTCAAGGTCAAGGTTGTCAAAAGGTTGAAAAGTTTTCACGTTTGTAACAATAAGAAATAAAATCAGCTTTAATCAAGTATGTCTCTATTGTGCTCATAACCTAATAGACACTACTGTTTGTGTGTACGGCCAAGATTTTTATTAGGGCCGTACACAAGGTTTTCTTAAAATTTCTTTATTAGGTAATAAACGTAATGATCAAATCAAAATTTTAAGCATTTATGTCTATGTCTCCATTTCAATTTTTTCTAAACATACAATTTCTCAAAGAGTGAACTAATCAACCCGCTTCGCCAGCGTGGTGCTTTAAGGCTGGGAGGCCCATGTCCAGTAGTGCACACTGAAAGGGCTGATTGCACTGCATTGCCGCAAACATAAATATTCGCTAAAATAAAGTTAAGAATCGTTCTAATATTCCACAAGTGATATTTATAAAATATTAAGTAAGTAGCATTATTATTAATATAATAATTACTCAAGAATATGCCAAAATTTTTTCTACTTTTTAGCTGTTCGCTCTGAGTTACATCCAATTTCCATAATAATTGTAATTAATGACCAACAGCTGGGTGTAACGCGATACCTGGTTAGGACGCTGTGAGGTAAACTTTAATTATGTTAATATCTAGACGGTGGTACTGGGCGGCCTTGCTGCGCAGGTGTGCTTGCATTCTTGATAGATTCGTATACCAGAACGACAGCAGTTGACCGTATAAAACCATAGTATTCTATCCCTTATTAAAATCAGATTAAAGTTCACACATAGGACTTGAATCTCGGCACATGAACTGTTAGTTATCGTTTGAAGTGTTGATTACACATCTTAGTTAATCTATAAGAATACAAGTCGTAGCCCGCGGCTGCGCTTACGTTGATCGGGATAAAAAACATGTGGTGGTATGAAACAAGTGGATATGTATTACAAAAAAATTAATTGAGTTATCATTGTTGATAAAATTAAATCACAGGAAAATGGAAATGAGTCAAAAATATCCATATACCGCCACATGATTCTGTGTTTCTGCAGATAAACAGACTCTTCACCTGATGGTAAGTGAATAGCCTTGCGCCATCCGCGATATAAGCAAACATTATTTCAGATTTTACAAACATTGGCAAGCCTCACATGCTTTGCCTACCTTTGGAGATTTATGAATGAATTTGGAAAAGGGGTTGGGAAGGGGTTTGGAAATGGGGAAATAGGAATTATATTTCGTTATTATACCCACAATTCGCCACCGAGACTTTAAACAGCAATATACAGGAAATTTCTAAAAACAATAGACAACAGACTGTTGTTGACAAGTGTAACTGCACTTTAAAATATTTTAAACTTTCGCGTTTTGTGCAAATTTTATATTCTAAATCGGGTCTGAATGCGTATAATAAGGGTATTTCTAGGAATAAAAGATAAACAAATACCTTCATTATACGCGTTCAGACCGGATTTAGAATATAAAATGTTACTGCACTTGTGGAGAACAGTCCTATAAATATAAGTTATAGATTGAGATTAATACGAGAATCGTGTTTATATAAACACCATTATCAGGCAATATCAGATTTCTAAAACAACAAATACATTGAAAAGGTGAAATGTATAATAAAAATCGCAATATGAAACTACCAGGCAATGTACAACGATTTCAGATTTCTAATCCATTTAATATAGGTTTCCATATTGATGAACATGCGCATGATTCACGTGACGTTATCCATACGCGGCCTATTTTCATCTGGATTGTTTATAACAGTATTTCAATCGAAGGTTATGAGGAACTACACAGCATCTTTAGTGAAGTGACTACGTTTTATCCACACAATTAGGAAACAGCGAATATTATAATATATGAAATCAAAAAGTGAAAGGGACAAAGTACTCGTTTGTAATTTGAGTGCTGTAGAAATGTTCAGTGCCTCTCCTATAGTGCCTCCGGAGTTCCTACTCTTAAAAGTGATTTATCAATTATTAATTACGCAACTATCTCTTTTTTAAACGTTGTTAACATAAGGCGGACGTGACACGACTTGAAGACTCCCAGCGGCTCCAGTTTTAAGGGTTATGTTATGATTTATGAATCAAATGTTTTCGAAGTCGTTCAATACTTTCGATGTCGATAAAGTATAATGTGTGTACAAACAATATGCCAAACATTATTTTCGCGACATGGCAGTGTCAGCGGTCTGACGCTAGAGAAATACATTAGGGTTTTATTTTATACATTTATTTAGATGGGCATTTAAAGAGGTATAGAAGTGAGATATTTTCAAATGAACAAATATGTAACCATGTGGAATTTATGTTGCATCTAATATATTTGTTTCAACTTATGAGTGCCCATCATGTAAGTTGAAACAAATATATATATACTAACAGGATTTAATGAGCAACCCATCAATTATGTTAGTAGATAAATGTCCGTATACACGAAAAGTAACTTTCATGTTAGTGTATTTAATGGTACATTGTGAAGGATACGGGATCTTTTTAAGCATAAAGATACTCATCACCACAAGCAAGGCAGACGCGTGCTCGTGAATTACACGTGTAGGTATAACAATAACGACCGTTTGGATTTTTAGGTATTTGCTAATCATTTGGGAAATTAGAACTTTGGTTTAAAGCAAACAATAATGATTTTTGTTTTTTAAATCAAACATCAAGAAATCATTTTAAAATAAAGTTTTATTCTAGAAAGCAGCCAATGCCGAAACATGACTGTTCAATCACAAACATACAACCGGATTTAGATAACGAGTATTCTACCTGCGTGCCATTAAAGGATTACCTGCGAAACGTTGCCGGTTTTGTTGGATGGCATGAGAAAAGAAGAGTTCTATACCCACAAATAGTGACAAATAGTTGACGGTGGAACCTTACCTGCTTTCATTAATCCCGTACGACAAACATTTCTCGCCGACACACTCACAGCACCCGTCGTGGAACCATCTGGAAGTATTGATGCATAAGTTATAGACGCAAATGTGTAATAAATGGTTAAAAATATTGTATTTGTATTTGATACAACATGCACATACGGCTTTTTTAATGCTGAAAACTACATATTATTATCCTATATAGGAAAAATATTTATATAGACTGAAGTTATCATTTTTGACTTTCCTGAAAGAATGAAAATTAATCGGTCGATCTGTAATTCAAGATCGTCAATTCGCGCACCGATGGCCGAAAATTCCGCGCTATCCAAACAACACATTTAGTGTGTATTCGTATTCGACATTCGGCGTGACTTTGCCTAATATTGGATCAACTATTAATTATATCTGCCATTGGTGTGACATTAGTTACCTCAAACTATTGGCGCCCATGGATCGGCAGGAGGCGCGACATTTGTCGCAGGACATGCACTGAGACATGTACGCGACTGTGCAGTTGAACGTGACGATGTCGCGGCTCACCGGCTCTGACTCTTGTTCCACGCTTTCTGTAATAAATATAAAAAGCATTTTGTAAGAGATTAACAGTATACCATGTCAATAATAAAAAAAATGATCTGTTAATAAAATTTTCAAACTTTCCATCTCTTTGTCACCCTTAGTCACATTTTCATTAACGCCCTAGCATATATTATGGCATGATAACTTGCACCTTTCCCTCTTGGAAGGACAAAGCAATAATGTTAATGAGTTTTCAGGAGTTTACAACTATGAATCACCAATGTACGGATTCCTGACAAATGAATAGACCCTGTCTCTAAAAGTTAATTATCCTTAAGGGTCTTAGGTTTTCGCGATTACTATACATAGCAATTAAACAACTTTGCAGTGGACGTGGTCTCGGGGTGATGATTACCCCGTGACCACGTCCACTGCAAAGTGTTCGAAACGTCGGGATATAAATAATGTTAAATATACGCGATTTAAACCGTTCAAAGTTGTTTAATTGCTATATCCTTAAGGATGTTATGTTGTTTTAACATCTCATTGTATAGAGTATAGACAGATACTAATGCTATTAAAACCTAATTAATTACCTAAGGAACAGTATTTAAAACATACAATACAGTTGATCTGTGGGATATTTGACAACTACTACTGAATTATATTATAAAATAATAAAATGAAGAAAAACAGTTTTGAAGCAAACTTACATGGCCTATCGTCCTACTTATGAAAATATAAGACCACACATACTGACAAAACTAAAACCCATAGTAAGAGAAGGGAACACACCTCTAGCAGGTAGTTGTGGACATTCCACAATAATGATTCATTCACAGTGGGGTGCCCTTTTAACGCTTTTGTTTTCGTGAGGTCTTTATAAATTCGTGAGAACATATTTAAGTAATGTTATCAATTAGGAATGGTTTCAAATACTAATATATATTTTCAAATATCTATTTTTAAGTAAATAAAAACAAGAAATAAGATAAATTACTTTTTCATGTTATCTAACCTTATAAATTAAGCTGTTTGCTTACAACTATTTGTGATAAATATTAATTAATAATACCTACATAGGACTGCATACTACACACACGTCATACATAGACTTACTAGTCTATGTATGACACTATGTATCTATACATATACGTCTATATACTTCTGTATATACGTACTTTGAAAATCATTAATAACCATAACTTCAGACTTTGAAGTTTATCACAATAAAATAAATTAATAAACATACATTCACCTACTAGGCAACTATTATCCCATTTTTTTATTTTTGACTAGTTAAGCTAATCTTGCGCCATCATGCTCATTAATGCGAAAGATAAGAATTGCAAAGGTTGTATAGCTTGATAAGTTAATGTTCATCTATAAGTTCATCAAATAAGTTCATCTTCATAAATCAAGGTCAGCAAACATTGTATCAATTTAAAACTTAGACACTGCAGTTCTGAATAATGCAATGGTCTTATCCCAAACCATTTGGTGCAGATGTTCTCCTTCTACCCATGGCTTCCTCTTTTAATGGATTTTCGATTAGTTGTAAGAGGATAGAGTTTTAATGTTAATCTTACGAGCATCCTCAGAAGACTAAGAGGCATTGGCTCTTATAAAAATACAGCAGACTTACGCAGGTGATAAACAAGCTGCCTCTCTGAAGCAGGTCTGTACACAGAGAGATCAATGTCCACAGGATATGTGATAGAGAGCCACCGTTCTTGAGGGTCAGGGTCACTGGTTAAAACGTTGAACAGTCCTGGAACTCCGTCAGCTAGCTCTTCTACATATGATGTCTTGGATAGTTCTGTTTGAGTGTCATTCGGTTTTGGACACATGTCTGTGAAGATGTTCAATTGTTATTATTTGTTTTCTCTTTTATATACATAATTCTTTGTAATTTATTTCAGGGTTCCTAAAAATCCGATATTTATAATAAATATCAAAATATCCAATATTTGATATATATCGGCCTAGTATCTGATATATATCAGATATAAATATATTATCGTGTATATAAAAAGATGTGAATTTTATTCTGTAAGTGGTTTTAATGTGTCAAAATTGTTAAATTAAACTTTGAGTATGATTAATAGACTTATTTATAACAAAACAAAACAAGAATAAGAGTAAAATTAGAGTAACAAAAAATGTCGAGACTTTTGAGATTAATACTCAGTCTACTTAATTAACATTAAACTAAATTATAATTATAATCTTTAGTTGATAAAAGATCTGCCACAATAAAATAAAGTATCTAGGTATTTTATTTAGATCATCCTAACTAATTCCCTAAAATGGATAAATAAGCAGAAGTTTATGGATTTCTGAATGTAGATCTGCAAAGTAGAATATACATAGAGGCACTATGTAAAGTACTAGAGATGGGCCGAGTATTCTTTATATTCAGTTTTCAGCATTCAGCATATACAGCAAGATTACCGAAAATTCATATTTGGTCGAATAATCAGTTAAAATTCTGAATATTATTGGGTTGGAATATTATTGTTATTGGGCTCAGTTTTGCTTGCTATGCCTGAATATTAAGCTTGCTTGACTTGATATTTATCAAAAAGAAAACTTATCTGTGTGATAATTTGTTATGAAATTAATTAAGAGATACTTTTTACTTTAGATTTGATGTCATAGAACAAAACTGAACAAATAAAACAACCATTTTTTAAATCAGTAATGTTTTAATCCTTTATTTCAATGAGATTCTGTAATAATTAGTCTGAATCAGAAATTATTTACTACTATATTAGCAGTCTTTGTTTACAATCATGATTGGATTTTGATTTACTTTGGAGACATTCTAATCAAATTATCAGTGTATTGAAATTTAGAAAATTATCTTTTCACAAGAGACAAGTTACAGTACAAAAAAAACAATTACTCAGTTTTATTTGACAACTAGTTGTGCTGGCTCCTTCCTACGTGTAGAATTTTAGTTATTAAACTCTAAATTGGGATATCTTTTCTTCCCGTCAGCCGATTTCGACAAAACAAAGCCTATTGGAAGCACCAAGCTAAGCTTAATTAACCTGTGGAAACCCCATGAAAATCCATTCAGTAGTTTCGGAGATTAGCGTGTTCGACGCAGACAGACAGACAGACAAAAATTTTGAAAATTGTCTTTTTGTATTCTGATACACTTCCTTCATCGCCCCCAATCAGTTTTTGGTAAATATATTCAATGTACAGACACGCTGGTTCTACAGTTTTATTATATGTATAGATAATTAGATGTATAGATTATATGTATAGATATAATCTGTTAACACTTCTAAACATTCGCATAAACAACAAGTACAATCTGGCAGTACCTGATAAAGCATCCCAAGTTTTGGTGAATCATAACTAGCAGAATGGCAGACTTTCATCTTCAATGTTTGAAGAGGAATGTTTCTTTAAATCGATGGGCCTGATTCACAAGTTCAAAGTCGCTCAATGGTAAGAGTTGATGGAAAAAATCCATAATAAAGAATTTCATAGAAGAACAAGGTCATTGATTCAGCTCAAAGAATAAGTAATGAATCAAGTAATGGGCAGGTCACACTCGTCATAGGTCTGAGAACTAATAGGATAGAAGACTCCTCTAGTGGAGGTTAAGTGAACCAGTAATTTAAAGGAAGTAGTGGGTCCATGGGAAGAATGAAAGACAAAATATGGAGGGGGGTGGGGCTATATCCAAAAGTAGAATTGGATATAACAACTTCTAATTAAAGAAAATTAGGTAAGACTTACCAACACAACTGCAGCACTCGCTGTACAAGTAACTAAGGCAGTTGAAACAGTCTTTACAGCATGAGCAGTCCTTAAGGTCGCACTTACACGACTGCGTCAGCATGCATTTGGACACCACACTGGCACATATAGCTTCGTTGCACGCGTAAACTATAGGTACTATGCAAATAAACGCTAACACGAAGTACATTTTACCTGCCATGTCGAAAACACTGAACTCACGAGATAGAAAGTAAACAAACGGAATGTTTAGACAATGATCGAAGTTTTGGAGACTGCGAGTAATTTGAATTCGTAAATAGGTGACTTCAATTGTAACGTAATTTATAGTTTTTATGAGATTAAATACACACTGTATTTACTACCAGTTTACAAGTTGTACAAAACAAAGTTGACAACTTTGAATTGTTGAATGATGATTACCTACCGAATGGTCAAAAATGAATGAGTTTCAATATTTTTTATGAATGATTAATGAATGAATACTATCCGGAAATAGTGTTGCTAAATAATAACTTAAATTTTCCACCTAGAAAGTATATACTATGAGGTCTATGGAAAGGCCGTCATTTTTGCCACTTGTAAAAGTAAAAGCGGATTACATAACGTTAACACTAACCCTGACGATTTAAAACATTGAATTTATTAGTGCTTATTCGAATGAAACATTCAACTATAGGAGCGTAATAAACTAATAATCGTATTCGTACAGTTGACTATAAAAATATTGTCACTGACAGTCAGAAAAAATGTATTAAAACTATTTCAAAGTATCTATACTAAATTAAAACAATTATACGGTATTTTCCTTCAAATTCAACACATAGTTTATAAAATGTATATTTTTTAAAATTACATTAAAAATGCATCCATTAATTAACTAGGTAAGAAAATGGTTTACTTTATAGATTCATATTATTAAAAAAACTATTTGGACAAACGTTTTTTTATAAAATTGCAGAGATGTTTTTAATTGAAAAAAGTGGCAAAATCGACCGTCTTTCCCTTAAAATAATGCAGTGTTTTTTCATTATTAAAATTTATTATTAAAATCATTATTAAATTTAGTAAAATTTAAAATAATATTTTATTCACAGAATAAAGGAATTTAATTTAAACTATTCCTTTTCTATTTATTTGAACAGTGACTACATTATGAATTTACTATAATATACCTACATCTTACGCACCCCATAACTAATAAATAACAGATAAAGAAATATAATTACCTACATACAACACACATGCAAAACATTATTTGGATGTCCGATTTTTAATAAAAAAAGAGTATTTAACATTTTTTTCTAAATAATTAAATATGTTACATAAATGTTTAAGACATATGAGCCGTTAGTGGTTATGTGCTTTAATAAATATACCAGATCATAGGAAAAAAACTTTTTTAAGCCACGACTATTTCGATATTTGTTGATGCTAATAATACTAATGAAGTATCTTCTGTTTGCGAGGTAACCTTTAACCGAGTAGGTATGTAATTGTTACCAATTAGTTGCTTGTGCTCAAATACTATTTCTTTTTAACCAAATGTCGGGAAAATTATGTAAAGAATAATTACCGGTTGAAATATGTTGCCAAGATAAAAAATATTAAAATATATATTTATATATTAACAGGCATAAAAATACAAAATGTTTTTATCCTTAAGTTGTTATACACATTTTAATACTCTTTATAGATCAAATTTGCTGTCAGGGTCTCCAGGAACATTGGTCACCTTAGCTAAGCCATTGGCGATGGCATGGCGCCTTCCACTCTAGTAAAGGCAGTAGGTACTTAACGTAAAAATAATAACTGATTTTTTGAACAGGAGTATAAGAAAATATAAATAGTCGAAGATCCCACCGCGGGATTTCTACGTCCATCTGTTATTTAATCAAAATACAATTTTTGTAGAAAATTATTAATAGAGGAATACGGTACTTTTAATTAAAATTTAATTCATTATTTTTTTTTGAACAATTTCGTTCACTTGTTTTGAAGATAAAATATAATCCATTTCAAAGAGAGATATGTATAGAATTTAAAAAGTTTGGGTTGCCGTTTCTCACTTGGCCGCAACCCCTTGTCCGCTAGGTGTAAACAGGTATAACTTCGTTAAATTTATATGTTCATAACGTATTTTAATAAATTATATATCAAATTAAAGCTAATTTTTATCTCTACCCGATGGGATACGGTTGCGTATGTAAAAGTGTCCACAAATAGGGGTTGCCAACTGTTAAAATTGTATAAAAGCGAGAGAGACTTAGCGCACCACACCGTCTATCATGTTAAAGAAGGTTGACTTTTCTATGTTTTTGTGTTGTCTTATAGAAGAAGTAAAAAAATGAAGTGTGTCAGTAAAAAATATATTCGTTTGTCAACTACAATGCATGTTTGATTTTCACGGTTAAAAATACTCTCAACATATCAGACAAGAACGCAAGTCAGCTATCCGTCGTTCTAAAACTATTACGCATGCTACTATTACTATAGCTATTACTATTACGCATGTATAAGGTGGGATTGGAAAGGCATTGTGTATTTCGAGCTTTTGCCACATGGCCAAACTATTTAATTCTGATGTCTACTGTCAGCAATTAGTAAAATTGAATCAAGCATTTAAGAAAAAGGCCCAGAATGAATGAATAGAAAAGCTGTAGATTTTCTGCTCGACCGCATATATCTTTGATGACTAAATAAAAATTGATGGACCTTGGTTGGGAAGTTTTAATGCATCCCTCACGTAGTCCAGACAGCACCTTCAGATTATCATTTATTCTCTTTATAAAATTCTCTAAATGAGTAAAATTACATACATTCAAGAGAATCCTGTATAAACCATTTAAATCAGTTTCTCGCTCAGAAACCCCAAAAATTTTATAACGATGGGAAAATGGCTCTGCCAGAAAAATGGCAAAAGATTATTTTGCCATTTTAAGATTAAAAATAAAGATTATTAAGGACAATATTTTGTTCAATAAATATTAGGGGTTAAAGTATGAAATTGCCGATTTGTACTGAAAAATTAAAACTCGTTTTTTTCTAAAATGTAACATATTTATTTAATCAAAATATTTACCCTCATTATCTATACATTGTTTCCATCTAATCGGAAGTTCATTTATGCCTTTGCGATAGAACTCTGGGGATGTAGATTCGACAAACTGTGTGAAAGCATTTTGTACTGCCTCTTGGGAAGAAAATTTTTTACCACGTAGAAAATTGTCCAAATCATGAAAAAAATGGTAGTCCGTTGGAGCAAGGTCTGGCGAGTACGGAGGATGACGTATGGTTTCTAACTGCAGCTCCTGTATAGTTACAACGGTTTCTCGTGCAGTGTGAGGACTTGCGTTATCATGGAGCAATAATGATGAAGATCGATTCACGAGTCGGTGCTGTTTCACTGCTAGTTTCGCCATCATTGTTCGAAGTTCGGCACAGTAAACATCTGCTGTTATTGCTTGACCAGACCTGAGAAAGCTATAGTGAATAACACCATGAATAGACCACCAAACAGTTACCATTACCTTTTTATTGGTAAGCTTTGCCTTAGGGCACTGTTGCGGCGTTTGACCTGGGGTCAGCCATTGCATTTTTCGCTTTCGGTTATCGTAAAGAATCCACTTTTCGTCACATGTCACAATTCGATCCAATATTCCTTCATTTCTGTACCGATTTAAAAAGGCAACGCAAGTTTCAACACGCATTTCTTTCTGCAGATCAGTCAAATCATGAGGCACCCATTTTTCATATTTTTTTATCTTATTGATTTGATGCAAATGAGTCAATATTGTAGGTAAGAACGTTAAACCATGCCGCTAATTCCTGGGTAGTTTGACTAGGATCGGCTTCCACCATCTTCTTCAATTCAGCGTTATTCACCTGTGTGGGCGGTCTTCCACGTGGTTCGTTCTTCAAGTCGAAGTTTCCATTACGAAAGCGTTTAAACCAAATACGCACGGTTCGTTCATTAGCAGTCTCCTCTCCAAACGCAGCATTGATATTGCGAGCCGTTTCTGCCGCGTTAGTTCCGCGTCGGAACTCTTATTCAAAGATTACACGGATTTTCGAAGTATCCATCTTTCCCGTCTAAGCTGAATAAAAAAAATAATTGAAAGTCGAAAATCGAATGTTGCACATTTTTTAAAACAAGAACCTCATAGGTATCATGTGAAAAAGTTTCACTCGAAAATCTCACACCATGAAGGTTGTATGTCAATTCAAAGTATTACTATAAAACTATACTTATTATAAAACTATATTACTATAAAACGGCAATTTCATACTTTAACCCCTATTATATATGTAATGAATAAACGTCTTTATTATTTTCACAAAAAAAGGCCGCGAACGTTTCCGACTACCTAATATAACAAAACAAAGCCGGAGCGGATTTTTTTTGCTCGTCAGTGAATATTGATTAATTTTATTGGTGAAGTCGATTTGTCTTGATGGGGCTTGGCTATGTTTTCAAAGTTTTTGGCTATGTCTATGGTTTTTCTAAAATGAGTTAAAATGGCGGCTATTAATTAAAAAAAATGCTGCCTCCGAATAAAAAAAATCTACACAAATATCTTCTCTTATTTGTATTTTCTGAAGTGAGAATTTTCAATTTATATCAGTTATAATCATTAATTCATTAACTATTCGTAACATTTATCGTTTTGTCATTCGGTTGGCGTTGGATTCTGCGGTTTAGACAAAATGAAATTCGATTCTACTATGTCCAATCGTAAGAGCTGGCGGGCGGTTGGTACCATTCATGTTATACTAAACAACAAACATACTGCGATTGCTGCATCTGATACCATTGCCGTCATATTCATATCTCTATGATTATGTTAATTATGTATCTACGGATATCAATTAAACACCCCCGCTGTGTCTCCACTAATTAGGTGTACCTACTCGTACATGTTGAAATTTCGCACAATAACATTACCTATCTCCTTGATAATCGGACAATTTATTAGTAAATCTAATCGATTTATTACGAAAATAACCTAATCTATTAGGACTTCATATCGTGAGATAATATTACGGATTCATTCGATCACTATATAAAATAGTCAAATACAGGGCAATGTCTATTATTTCGTAGCATTTGAATAAAATGGTGAGTTACATTTATCTTAATGAAAAGTCAAGGTGTAGATAGGTACTAATTTTTAAAGAATGTTTATTTGTTTAAGATGACAAAACGATGTCTAAAAATTCAAAAATATTTGTAGGCCTTACCCATGAAATTGCCGTTTGTTCATAGTGGCCACTTTGAACTTAGTTATCTTGCGTTTGGCTTGGAATTCCAAATTCAAATTAATTTCAATTTAAGGCTATGACATATTTTTTCATAATCAGTTATTCATTTGTTTTTCGGTCAAATGACTTTTTACTTAGATACCATTGTGTTTGCGACCATGGAAAAGTTAAAAATTCGCGTTATTTTCGAATATGAGCTCCGTCGTGGCAGCAACACAGCACAGACGGCACGCAACATTAACGATAGGTACGGACCAAACACTACAAACGAACGCACGGTGCGTTTTTGGCTTGATCGTTCCCGTTCTGGAAATATCGACCTCAAAAACAAGCCCCGTGGACGGCGGATTCATCTCAAACCAAGCCTGAGTAAGCAGCAGCTTTCGCCGTAAGGGACAAAACGATATTGATTCATTTGAGTCAACTCAGGAAATGAAGAAGCTTGGAAAGTGGAAACCTACCGTATGAGTTTAATCAAAGTCAGCTGCAAATATCCGTCGAAGCTTGCCTTACTTTTCTGAACCGCCACAAAAATGAAGGGATTCTGAATCATATCGTCACTTGTGATGAGAAGTGGATCCTGTATAATAGTCGTAAACGTTAGTCACACTGGTTAAACCCAGGATGTATAGTCAAACAATATCGCAAACGTAAACTGAGTCAAAAGGACCTCATGGTGGTCCTGGTGGTGGTAGTGCTCATGGTGGTATGGTGGTCCTGTGCCGGTATTATCCACTACAGCTTCTTGAAATCTGGCACAACAATTAATGCACATGTTTACTGTGAAGAACTGCAAACGATGACGGACTCGCTTGCTATCAAACAACTGAGTCTGTTCAATCGCTCTATTCCACTGTTTGTCCATGATAACGCTCGCCCACACACTGCACGACAGACAGTCTCAAAGTTACAGGAGCTTCGACTGGAAACTTTCCGTCACCCACCGTACTCGCCAGATCTTGCCTCTACTGATTTCCATTTTTTCGAAATTCGGATAACTTTTTACGGAGGAAAATAATCAACTCCGATGAGGCAGTGAAAAACGCTTTCAGAGAATTCTATTCACATCCCCAGGAGTTCTTTATCAGAGGCATCAATCAACTTCCATTAAAATGGCAAAAGTGCATTCATTGATAATAATGGACAATACTTCCATTAATTAAATACACCCCCAGACCTCTGAATAGAGCCACCCTGCATTTTCAGTTATAATGACCTGAAGTTTAAAGAAAAAATTGATCGATCAAAAAGTTTTTATGTAGTTTTGAAGCTGGCATACAAACTATCGTTTCAGTATTCTATTGTTCCAAATTTGAATTCGGAGTACTGAAAAAAAATAAGTTCAAGTGTAACTCATGTGTCTGCCATTCTCATGGGAAAGACTTGTATTGGATTTTTGTATTGTTTCCTCCAAAAGTGTTTACGACGCGACGGCCGTCATACGGTTTGGCATGGAATCAATCAACATCACTATGACGAGTTATGGAATGTTTTCCCATGCTTACCCGATGGCAGATTTTAGCTCCTGCAAGGTCTGCAGAGCTGAGTGGTGAGTTCGAATATACCTCTTTAGCTCATCCCATAATGCTCTATGGAATTCATAACTGGGCTTCTTGCTGGCCATTCCATAAATGTGATACCGACGTTATGAAGGTAGTCCCTGACGATTCCTGCAGTGTTCGCTCTTGCATTATCATGCATAAAAATGAAATCTTGGCCGTTTATTGAAAAACAACACCATTAAATAAAAAAACTGATCCAATTCAAACTTTCTGCTTCTTTATTTTTTCAAAACAGATTCGGCTTTCTTCTGGGGTTCAAATTCGTGAATTCAAATTTGGAACAATAGTAGGTACACCAAAATCATGGCGTACTCGTAGGTATATGCCATCTTCAAAACTGCACAAAAACTTTTTCTTTGACCTAATATTATTTTTATGTTAACATAAACTAAAATAAAAATAAAAACATAAACTAAAACATCTACATAAAAATTCAGGGTGGCGCGATTCAAGTGTCTGGGAGTGTATATAATTTTCATACAAAAATATATGTATTTGAATTTGTCCATATAAAACGGCAATTTCATAGATTTTCATCTATAAAGGACCTGATATTAAGTAACTTTAGAAAAATGCCGCCAAATTTTGATGACTGAAAGATTTTCTAACATTTCATTAAATTTCAGATACCATTACTAATAATAATATTACTTATTATTAGTAACGACTTACAGATTATATTATTATCTATGCACGGCTGAATATTAATTATTGAACTTCTTAAACACCTGTTGATTTACGTAGGTACTTTAACTGAGGTTTTTATTAGAATATAATCAGTTTGCCCGTCTGCTATATAATCCTCAGAAATATTTGAAATGAGACGTGAAAAATCTAGACTATAATATAGTTTATTAACTCTTTTATTAATTATTAATGAGTAAATGTGCATTTCTCAAACTTTCAGGGAGCATTTACATTTCTACTTGGTTTGTTAGTGCTCATTGTTGCTGTATATGCATATAAGAACCCCTATTATGCAGCGAATAGGTCAGTGAATGTCCACCTGTTCGAGTGGAAGTGGGATGACATCGCAGATGAGTGTGAGACGTTCCTTGGACCAAGGGGATACGGAGGCATTCAGGTTAGTAGTGTCCATTACTACAATGCGCGGAGGGATTCCTTTAAAAATAAATTTACAATTGGAATTCTACGTTACTTAATGTTCTTTAACCACCGATAAATTCATTATTATTAGTCATGAAAAATGGTCCCATCTAATTAGAGTTCCTACTTGCATAAATAGCGTACCGATTGCTTTCGTCTACTCTATTCACATTAAGAAAAAAGTGACGTCATCCTTCCAATGAAGCATAACAGTGTTGATTTATCAATCGCGGAACGCCCCCTCTCGTAATTTGTCAATAGGTGAAATCACATGATTGATAGCGATCACTTTTTTCGTAACTTGAACAAACTATAGTAATGTATGTGCTTTTTTTTTATAGACTTTTTATAGCAAACGGTCCCACGTGATGGTAAGTGTTACCGCCGCCCATGGACATCTGCAACACCAGAGGGCTTGCGGGCACGCCGCCGACCTTGCAAAATCTTATTCACAGCTCTCTTGAAGAACCCCATATCGTAGCATAACGGAAAGACCTCTTGAGGCAGTTCGTTCCACAGCCTACGGGTTCGCGGTATAAAATAATTTTTAGACCGAACAGTGCGCGACACCTCCGTATCGAGGAAATGCGGATGGACCGCACTTCTGTGACGGGAGGTGCGGTTGTAGAAACCCGAGGTGGGAATTATGTTAAACAATTCTTCAGAGCATTCCCCATTGTACAGGCGGTAGAAAGAGAAGCAACGTCTCTCCGAATGCTGAGGGATTCTAAATCCATTCCATTCTCTCTATTATTTTTCCGATTAAGTTCACACCAATTAGATGTTGCTTTTTGACTTCCTGTCTTATATCAGGTCCGTCTGTTCCACAGATTTACTTTTCTACTTTCAAATTCAAATAGCTAATAAAACAATAAAATTTTAGATATCTCCTCCCAACGAGAACGTGGTGCTATGGACCTACAATCGGCCGTGGTGGGAGCGTTACCAACCAATCTCGTACAAGCTGGTAACGCGTTCAGGTGACGAGAGGCAATTCGCAGACATGTTGCGACGATGCAACGCTGCTGGTGTCAGGTAATTAATTGGTATATTTTAATTAATATCTCTAGTGAATAAGAACTCTGTTATAAACTAGCAATTTACTCCGAAGACAATTGCATCTGTGAGTACTTGTCGTACACTCTGTGATTGTTGCAGTTGTTATATTATAGCTAGTACATATATAAGTTCCACCGTGAATGTTACAGGTGAATGTGAATATTATATGTGAATGTGAATGTTACATGTTACTTTATAATTATTCGTAAACTTAAATCCATTAGCTAAGTTACTTAAAAATGGCTTATAATGACAAGACTTGTAATAGTCCCTATTAACTGAATCATTGGTTATTGTCGTGTAACATTGATTGTTCTTTAAGCATATTTTGTGTTTAATTTTTTAAACGAATAATACTTACTCATACCTAGATATTTTGAAACATGTACCTAAATGAAAAGCGTTTTATGAAGGTTTCAATAATGTAACTTTGTAACCTGTTGTTATTATTATATCTGAACACAAGGGAAGCTTTACTTAATTAGTTTAGTGACTTACGCCACTACTAATGATTTTATTTTGCATTTTTTACTTTAACAAAATGTGTATATTTTTTACTGAGAGTCGAGAATCGCTCTGTACTATAATTGCACTGTACTTCCCTTAGTACACTTTTAAATTCTACTAGGAGTAGACTATCTACAAGTATCTACCGTTTATGAGTTTACATGAATGCTAGATAGCTACAGCAGCTCGAGGATATTGTAGACATCTCGCAGTAAAAGAATATGGTGTCACTTTTCTAGAATCTACGTTGATGCGGTGATCAATCACATGACCGGCGAGCCCCCCGAGAACCTCGGCACTGCTGGTAACACGGCAATATACAATCAATGGTATTATCCAGCTGTACCTTTCACCTGGCAACACTTTAACTGGCCACATTGTGG
This sequence comes from Sesia apiformis, assembly GCA_914767545.1. NCBI lineage: Eukaryota > Metazoa > Arthropoda > Insecta > Lepidoptera > Sesiidae > Sesia > Sesia apiformis. The sequence goes on from OU611964.1 coordinate 6,254,417, forward strand.
CATTGACGGTTGGGATTATGGTAATGATGCCGGGAGGGTGAGTATTTTTCGTATAGGTACAATCTCATACGATCCCGTCCCGATTCCCTCATCCAATAGAAACGTGAAGTATCATGAGTTCCATACCGTCTTACTTGGATTCGCTCAAACCAGAGAAAGTCGGCAAATGAGCAATTAAGGACCTCTCATCGGTTTATCTACATAAAATTAATTATAATTAAGTATACCTAATATCTATCTGTACCTATCAAGTAGCCATAACAAATGTATGCTATATTTTACACATATGTCTATAATTTATAGTGAAACACATATATATGACTATAGTGAAAAAAGATAACAATTTTGAGATAGGTACGGACTGTATATTTTTTATGAATACAAAAGTTTTTTTTTAAATAAATACAATAAGTCTATCTGACAACAGTAATATTCACTCATCCAATATAATAATTATTTTTATTGATTTCAATCAACAGCTTTGTGATTAATAAATTAATAATCACATTTTAATAAATCTACAAACAGCTGGTAATTAATAATAATGATTAATAAGATAAGTGGATTGTGATAGATAAAAATATATTGATATGTATTGATAGATAAAAACATACTGCACAAATATTTTCAAAATTATAATTTTTATTTACAGGTGAGAAACTGCGAGCTGGTTGGTCTGAAAGATTTAAATCAAAGGGATGAGCATGTTCGACAGAAAATCGTGGAATTCATGAACAAACTCATTGACTTAGGAGTTGCTGGATTTAGGTAAAGAATAATTTCTAACTCTTTATTGTCCTCCATCTCTACTTATTCCGAGCGTTTTTCATAGAATTCTACCTGTAGTTCATCAAAACAGTAATCATTCTTTTATTATTTACTAGCGGTGCCAGCGACTTCATTCGCGTGAACTTGTGATTCCCGTAAAAAAATCATATTTAATCTAGATAAAAAGGTACCCTAAATATAAGTTATAACTACACCAAGTTGCATTAAAAGCCGTCCAGCGGTTTTTGCGTGATGCGCGTCCAAACAGTCAGTCACACAAAAATTCCAAAAAATGTTGTTTTGGGCTCATTATCACATGTACTTTATAACGCAATGAATTTTTTCAAAAAATCATTAATGTACAGACACACGGCTCCGTTACTATTTTCTTATATGTAGATACAGATTAGGTAACTAATTAACACACAAGAAATAATCATCTGTTTGGCGTTTTGTGAATATTTTTGCCTTTTATTATTCATTACCTTCCGTTTCTAACTACTATCAGAATTGACGCAGCGAAACACATGTGGCCAGAAGATCTGCTGGTCATTTACAATCGCCTTCATAATCTCAACACAGAGCATGGCTTTCCAACAAACGCCCGTCCATACATTTACCAGGAGGTCATAGACTATGGAGGAGAAGCTACCAGTCGAGACGAATACACGCCCTTAGGAGCAGTAACAGAATTTAAAGCGGGCATGGAACTGAGCAATTCGTTTAGAGGCAATAATCAACTTCGATGGCTTGTGAGTTGGGGCGAGGAATGGGGTCTTCTCGACAGTAATGATGCTTTAACATTCATTGATAATCATGATAACGAAAGAGGTCACGGCGGTGGAGGTGGTATCCTCACATATAAAGAAGCTAAACCGTATAAAGCAGCCATCGCGTTTTTATTGGCGCATCCGTATGGAGAGCCCCAAATTATGAGCAGTTTTGACTTCTGGGACTCAGAAGTTGGACCTCCAATGGACAGGGACGGAAATATTATTTCTCCTGCTTTTAATTCGGTGAGCATTACGTAGTTTTCGTTTATAATAAACATTCGAACTCCTTTCGTACAATATTATGATCAAATTGTTTCTTATTCCGAAATCAAATCAAATTGATAACATTATCGACAATCTCTATAATATGTAGAGTTAATTACAATAAAGTACCTACTGCCCCGAATTTTAAATGATTTTCCAAATGAGTTAAGATTAACACACTGCTCTATGCAATGTTATAAAACAAATATTAAAACACATTTTTAATACGCTGGATAGGCTGCAGATTACTGAGGGTCTTCCCACCATATATACTGGTGTGGAGACTTCCAGCAATCAATGCACAATATATATTAGTTATACGTTGTTATTACGTAATATAGTATGTAATGAGGTCATGTTTACTGCCGACAAACTGTAATACAGTTTGGCAGTTACAATTTGTAATGGTTCGGTCTACGTTTTTGGATTTAAGTAAATAAAAAGAAGACAAAAATTGAAAAGCTTTTTCTTAATTTGTTAGCGTTAATATTGGAATATGTTCGTTAATGTATTATTAATTAAAGAAACTCTGTTTCTCTGTTTTAGCATTAAACTCTGAGTTTAATTTTTGCGGTTTTCACCATGGTGGTAAATTTATTATCATTCCGGAAGGTTTCCGGAATGCATTATCATCTTTTTTATTATATAAATCGGTGGTCTGTGTAGCTCTGAAAACGTAGCTGGTTTTTAACAAGCAAATAAGTTCATAATTCAGAGTCGAGATCTATTCAAGTGCGCAATGCTATATGCAAAGGTTAGTTAGATATAATGACAGTATTTATCTAAATATTTATAAAATACACGCACTTCATCATAATAGGTTTCCTATCTTTTACGTTTTCTAATGCTGGAACAAGAGATAAACAAATGTGTGGCATACTCGGCATACAAAGGTATATACCTACCATACGAAATATAAAAAAAAATGTATTTGCATAATTGTCTACTTTTTCCACATAAAATGCAGTTTCAGGCAGGTTGGCGGCAATTGATAACCTTTTATTATAATCAATTGAATTTCTGATCAGTCCTTTCTTCACCCCATTTCTTCCCGTGGGTGTCGTTAGAGACGACTAAGGGGTAACAACGCCGTTACCACAAGCGCTTAAGAACTAAATGAGTCGCCTCGCCAATTCACTTGGCTAGCGTGGTGATTTAAAGCAATACATCCCTCGTGCACAAGACAATGTGCATGAGGAGGCCGTTGTCCAGCAGTTGAGGATAAAAAGGACTAGTTACACCACTTCTTTAATCATAGCTAGATAATGTTTCATCTCTAGGATGGCACCTGCGGCAACGGCTGGATCTGCCAACACCGCTGGCGACAGATCTACTCCATGGTCGCGTTCAGGAATGCGGCGAGCTCCACTGGCGTCAACGACTGGTGGGACAATGGCAACAACCAGATCGCGTTCTGTCGTGGTGGCAATGCGTTCATCGCATTCAACAATGAGATTTGGGATCTGAATCAGACATTGCAGGTGTGTAGTACTGGTTTTTATAAGTTTTTATTAAGTAAATTGTTGATATGTTATTGTTAATGATAACGAATATTGTATTTATTATCAATTATCATATTATACGCATTTTTAAAAACAATTGCAACGACAATTGTTTTTAAAATAACGCTGTTCTTTCTTATAGAGCCTGAGAAATCAAAGTTGAGACTAGAAAATCACGGCAGATTAAATATATATATGTATATATAAGGGGCCATCCCTATATTACGTCACACGAATCCCCCCCCCCCCACCCCTCCGCGTCCTTGTCACAGGTGGCCACATTTGTGTAACATTTATGGATGACCCCTAAGTAAATTATCACTGAAAATAGTTGGAAAATAATTTTGATATTTTTTTTATTCTCATTTTTTAACAGGGAATTTTAACATTTTGTCGCGCTTTTAGACAAAATTTTGACATTTTAAACAAAATTAAAGTGGATCCCCACTTACTTTTGTTTGGATAAAACTGGAATAAAAACAACTAAATTATTTTATATCGTTTCCTTTGTTTTCACCAATTTGAGAACGAAGTGCACGTAAATGATTTAATTAGTATACTTAATTAGTATACTTTGTCTCCATGTGGGGACGAATACCTGGGGATGCTGAGAAATAATACAATTTTTCCACAGAGTTAGAGATTGAGGGTGGTATTAATTAAAGGCGGCAAATCATCGAGCTGTCTACTTGGTGTTCATAAAAAAATAAAAATATTTCGCGATTTTTACGTTTTTGGAACATTTTTGCAGACCTGCCTACCTCCTGGAACATATTGTGACGTAATATCTGGCAACAAGGTTGGCAATTCCTGCCAAGGCAAATCCGTGACAGTTGCAAGTAATGGACTGGCACAAATCTATATTGGTGCCCATGAGTTCGACTTGATGCTGGCTATACATATTGGACCCGAGGTATGAATTACAGATCATTTTTTTTAATTCGTTAAAGAAATGTTAGTATATGAGTTGTTTGTTGAGTTTGAAGTGGATAAAGGACGAAGGGCAAAAAATGTATGGATGTCCTCCCAATCCAATCAATAAAGTTAGTGACAGTATATTTGTTATGATCTAATTACAATAAACGTTGTAACTGTTGAGGGGATGGGGGTTTTCACAAAAAAAAATATTTTGAAAAGGCAAATAAATGATAAGTTAGAATTAGCAGTTTATACCATAAATGAAATAAAACCATTCATTTGAGGTATGTATAAATTTGAGATATGTACAATGCACATACAGTGTGTGTTGATACATGTTGATGTTTTGGGACACTTTTACCCGTCGTCCATTAAAGTTTACACGTTAAAATAACGTTTAAATAAAAAGCGACTATACCCTTACTGTAAAGACAGAAACGCGTCTAACGATTCTGATTGGTCGAGAACCTGTTAGACCAGAGTCGAACATTGTTTTAAAATTTTTTTTTTGGTAAGAAGAACAAAAATTAAGAAAAATTTAGAAAAAGTAATTTTGCTTAGCCTTTATTAAACATTAATATACTTTTCTTAAGACTTACTTTTCGCTTTACTACTTAAATAAAATATATTTGTATTAGAATCAAATTAATATATGATATGGAATTAATTTAATTGACTATAAAAATACTCCGTTTATGTGTCTTCGTAATTTTTAAGATATTTTCGTGTATTACAATAAATAAATATTTTTCTTTCAGAGTCGCCTTTAAAAAGAGTCGCCTTGTTAATGCCAATCGGCGAGACGGCAACAGACTAGCGATTTAAAAAGACTGTATTATTAATATTCTATACTTACAACATTTCTTTTTTGATGTGTCGATGTAAATAAACGTTTAGATAATGTCACCTTTATTTATTTCGATTTAGCCGAGACACTACTCGTAGATAGGAGTTTGGTGTTCAGTATTAATTGATAAAGTTCCCTTCACAGCCCTACCTTTGTAGTTTTGGGTTGGAGGGACTCCAAATAGAATGTATATTTTTTTTGTAATAAAATTTATTTATAATTTTTAATAAAGAGATTTCAAAGTTATTCTCATCATCATTCTTTTAAAAACATTTTACAATACGTATTTGTATTGTATTGTATTTATATTGTTCAGTAACACTAGTGACAATAAAATAAAAAATTGATTTCGTAGTTCCCAATAGTCGCCCGAGGAAACAGATATAGAAACTGCCAGACATATAAATAGACAAACGTCATAGAGAGATAGCAATGTAACATAATATAATATTGGTAAAATTGGAACAGTGACGTTATTTTTGCATTGTTAGTGACGTTGCAAACTCCAGCGGGAGCAATAAAGTGTATAAGTAAACTAGATCTAAACATAACTGGTAGTTACTCAACGTAAATTAAATAATTTGAAAAGGGTGTTTTACAGGTGCGGAAGGGTTAGTCGGGTCCGTTACTTTCCTGACTGGAGACATGTCACTAGTCTCCTTTCCCGAAAACCACATTCAAAAAACAATAACTATAATTAAATTTCATAAAAGTTTATGAAACATTTTAAAAATACGATTAGTGTATTTATCACTTTCAATTTCGACTCCAAACAGGTGGAATTAAATAAAAAAACAAGTGTGGATTGTTTTATTATTATACGAAGAAGTGAAAAACCGGTTTCATTTATTGTTAGTGGTTCGCCAAAATGCAGAAGTTAATTTTGACTTCACAGATCAGACGCTTCGGTCGTGTGAACTTTAAATATATCCGTGTTATAAACAATGTATTTGAATTAATGAATACAATTAATTAAATAGTGCAATAAAATATGATTTATAATAACCAATATAGTTGATATCTGGGGTGTTTAAATTTGTACTTATTAAATATTAATAGGTACTTACTATTAGTTTGGGTCTGCTTTTATTAGGTAGTTAATATAGTTTTGTAGTTAATTTTCTAGTTAACTTAGTGTTAAAAAGGCAAAAATGGCAGAAGACTACAGGTATGTATCTCAAATTATTCCCGTGAAATATTTACTATTATTAGTAGTAACCATAAGCTTTTTAAAACGATTAAAACTATCAAAATTTTATCCATTTTTAGTTTTTCTGCGACGAGAAAAATTTCCTTGGATTTGAATTAGTGGTACCTAGTAGCCGTGCATGCTATTAGAACTTATAATTATGTACTTTTTTCATGTTTGTAAAAAAAATCTTCCTGTGTTGTTGGCCGCCAAGATACAGGACCTTGCGTAGTTTGGGAAACGTTGATATTTAAGTGATAATAATGAGTGAATAATTGTATTCCAAATACTGAAACTTCACTAAAATCTTAAAAATATAATGTATTTTTTGTTGCTTTATCTTATAAATCAAAACAAGAGTCTTGTTATGAGCATGTATCTATTTACCTAAGCCGAATCTTGAAACAGCGAAATTTTAAATTAGATCTTAAGCATAGTCAATAATTCTATACCGAAATTAAGGTCTCTGTTCAGACATGTTCACAATTTAAAAAGATTTTTTGCACTTATATTTATTGAGTATTTTTCACGGCCAATTTCGTGATGATTGTTTGCTGTACACCTGCATCTTCAGTGCGTTTATTTTGTTCTCAAGAAAAAACATTTTTCTTGCACTATTTCATCATTAAATATGCTTAATAAGCAAATTCCGAAGAAGCCAGCAATTTATAATGCGGGATGTGACATTTTATACGTAGGTAATAATAAAGTGTGGCGCTAATTTATTACTTTTAAATCTATTTAAAAACGCGCGGCTTTGAATAATTCGGAATACTTCGGAATTTTTTCTATCAAAAATAAGATTAGCTCACATTGGGATTCCCTGTGTAGTATCAAGAGATGATCAAGAGACGCAGATAAAGACGAAGACGAACTACTTAGACCAAAACAAACATTTGTCTTTAATAAATGTCGTGACGAGGAATCAAACTACGAACTTTTTGTAGGAAAGGGCATTACCAATTTAAATATAGGTAATATAAGATCATGCTCAATATGTATTTAAGTACAATGGACGTGATATTTTTTTATGGAAAGAAGGCGGGAGACTAGCAAAAAGTTAGTGGTAAGTGGATACTGTCGTCGATGGACATCCGCGATACATGCCAACATCTGTCCAAAATGAGAAACATTGTCACGCTCCCAGATGAGCTGCCTACCTTTGCTATAGGAAGGAATGGATTAGGTAAATGAATAGGATAAAGAGGGAAATGCTGTAGGTACACTTTACGGTAGTAGCAAGGGATATAATGGGATGGGAATGGGTTCTAGCATAGCTCACTCCCTACTGTACATTGGGGGAACAGAATAAATTGGGAACTTCACAGCTTTCTTGAAGAACCCCATATGGTAGCGCTTGAGGTAGTTCGTTCCACAGCCTACGGGTTCGCGGTAGAAAATGGTGAACCGAACAATACGCGACACCGTTGTATCGAAAAAATGCGGATGCACCGCACTTTTGTGACGGAAGGTGCGGTTGTAGAAATCTGAGGGGGAATTATGTTGAACAATTCTTCAGAGCATTCCCCTATGTACACGCGTTAGAACACATGATTTCACAACATTGTAACAACGGACAACACAACAGTTCCCATTATACAGGTGGTAGAACACGCAGAGAGACGCAACGTCTCTCCGAACACTAAGAGGTTCTTGACCGCCCGTAAGAGTCGAATCGTCGACAATTCGAACAGAATTGTCGAAATTGATATTTCGGTGCGCCGGCTCAGAGATGTGAACAGTACTCCATATGGGGCCTAACCTGAGCTTTGTAAAGCATCAGAACATGCCCAGAGGTGAAGTACCGTTTCGCTCTGTTAAGCACACTGAGCTTTTGGAGGTCATTTTGGTTTTGGCTTTATTTTCCAGATGACCCCTAAATTCGACTTTGCTGGAAATGTCGACATCAAGGATCCCGACAAAAGGGGATTTTTAGTGGTGAATGCAGAGACTGCCGTCTTTCTGGGCTTGAAGTCCACTAGGTTTAGAGAATCCAAAATCGAGGCTTGATCTGAAGCGTCTTCGATTTCAGACAAGCCTAACGCGACCCTCTTTTACTTCGCCTAAGGTATGTCGACGCGGTCTCTGTACATAGCATCCCCAGTGCTGTCATTTGCATAGCAACGAATATCACCAATATGCAACAGATCGTTGTTATGCAGAACGAACAGAGTTGGGGATAGCACGGAGCCTTGAGTGACGCCCCATTAGTAGACACGGTGTCGGAGCAGCTACCATCGATAACGACTCTGATGCTCCGTCCAGTCAGGAAGCTAATCCCCCGGGTATACCGAAAGGTGGTAGCTTGGAAAGTAGCGCTTTGTGCCATACCCGGTTAAAAACTTTGGAAATGTCTAGACCAACAGCTCAAGCCTCGCCTCTACTCTCAATGGCGTTAGCTCAGCGTTGTGTAAGTTGGCTAAAAGATCACCAGTCGAGCGAATATGGCGAAATCCATATTGACGGTCACCAATCAGATAGTGATCCTCTAGGTACGCAAGAACTTGTGCGTTTATAACACGCTCCATCACCTTGGATAAGAGGGAGGCCTGTAGTTGGCCGGGTCGGTGCGGTTACCCTTTTTAAACAAATGGTGAACATGAGCTACTGAACATAGTGAACATATCTTCCATGCTGACTGGAAGCGTTTTGAATGTACATTAAAATACGTTACATTTTATGTTTGTTATTAATTCTAGGCTTAGTGTAAAGTAATATTAGATTAGATTATATGAAATAAAATAATAATTATGATTTATCAGTCACATATCACCAAAAAGCTATGAATTGAAGCCACCTCGGAACCCTGAGAACAAACTTCACTTGCAAGAGACGGAACCGCCGAAGAAGAGAAAGAAGCCACAACCATGCTTGGACAACGTACGGGAGTTCATGTCTAACACCACGCTACATGGGTTCCGGTATATGATGGATGAGGAGCTCACGTGGACTGAGAGGTTAGGTGCTTTGAAGGTTTTATTAAGTCTTTGTGATGGAATTTTTAGCAATCAGGCAGGTTGGTTGGTGGTAAGTGGTTAACTGCACCTACCTTGTGGCACCACCACAGGATCCAATCCATAAGCGCAGGTGGGGTTTCTAACAAAAAATTAAAAACCTTTTAACTGGATTTCCTAACTTTATTCTTCGCAGAATCACTGTGGTTGCAATCTATTTAGAGATGCTCAATGATATTCTAAATGTCATTGGAGATGCTATGCAGTTTTTACTATATTTGGACAAATATGATGTATGAATGTGATGCATAAGAAATGAAACGACCTGTGAATCCTAACCGTTTGTACTATTTTGGTCGAATTAATTTTTTTGTTATTTTTTCCACCCAATACGAATGTTCATTAATTAATTAATAATTACAGAGACTCGGTGTTAAATTAAAATACAATCAACTTTTTTGTTTGGCATTAAAATTATGAACTGTTGCGTGCAAGTCTAAATAAAATCACCTGAAGCTAATTCATACTGATTAAGGTTTCGTATCCGAAGGATTCATTCATCTGCTAAATATATAGATGCCTTAACAAACAAACAGATTTAAGACACAAACATACTTATTTATGTAATGGGATAAGAAGTATTTCATCGCATTACATTCCCTTCTTCCCATTCAACTCCATCAAGCGGATAGTATTGTGACAAAGGAAATTTGTCCTAATATGCTCTTTAGTTCTCATCTGCCTAAGGAAGAATGAAGAGAGTGATTACAAGAGGAAATCTTCCCGTACCAGTAAGAATTACCCACCTATTTCCCACCCTGCCGACGCCACCGCCCGCAATGAATTACAACGCTGTCTGCCAAAGCCATAGAGTAAGTCATTGGAAATCTGACTTCTATGCAGACTGCATAGGCTGCCACAAAACGCTTAACATTTTTGTTATCCACTGTTGGACACTGGTATCCTCATGCACGTTGTCGCGTACATGGACAGTATGGGTTTAAAACTTCACGCTGGCCAAGCGGGGTGGCGAGTTCATTCTCTTAGAGATGGTGTAGTTCCCCAGCGCTTGTGCTAGCGGCTTTGTTATCTCTTACTCGCCTTTCATGACATCATACTGCTGACACACACTTTAACCCGTATCTATAATGTCACAAATGGTTTTATCTGGAAAGAAAGAAAATACATTTATTGTCACAGAATTACGGCTAATTATAACTATAAATACAATGGCCCATAACTCTTTGTTAGCAAAATATCATATTCTCAAAAATAACACATTCGCAAAATCTACCCATAAATAGAAACTATGAAACCCTTAATGCTCAAACCACACGTGAATTTGAACAGTTTTATTAGTTTTTGTTACTAGTCATGCATAACATTGTTATGTTAGCGTGCTAATAACATTTAATTTATTTTAAGTCAACTATAAAGTAATTGGATAATTACTGTACGGAGCGCTAACCCAACAGGCTGATTGTATAAATGACTTTTAGAACTTCATAAAATTTACAAAAGCTGTAATAGCTTATTCCTTAGGTAAGCTGTGGTAATATAATAGCCTAGGGGTAGTACTCTCAACTCACATTCGTATGATCGTGAGTCCAAACCCGGATCAGTGCAACTGCATTTCTATTTAATAACGGATCTTGCAAAATTATTACTAGCTCGGCGGCGACGATAAACATCGCAAGGAAATCCGCGTGTTCGAGAATTTAAAAAATCATTCATGTGTATCTATTCGCATTGGGCTTGCAGTGGGAATTGGTACGTCTTAGTTTTGAAACACTGAATCCAACCTTGTTTTGTAAATAGAAAGAAGGCGGCGGACGAGCAGACAGTCCACCTGGTTTAATATCGGTATTGATGGATCCAACATCGGTCCAGACTGACAAACGTTGGCACGCCCCCTACCTTTGGAGATTTAGTAATGGATTTGAGAAGTTAGGAAGGAAAGAGTTAGGATGAGATGGGAATGTGCTCTGGCATATCTCACTCACTATCGAAATACGCATATACATTGGAGGAAAAGGATAAAGTGAGATAAAGTTAAATGCAATACATTTAACGTCAGTGTTCTGTGAGTGTGGAGTAAGGTGGCCAGTGGAGTGTGCCCAGCGACTGTGTCCAGGATTACAGCGTGAACGATGCCTCTCCATATACAAACTTTACCGAGATATGCAACCAGCCCTTTCAGTACCCACTGCTGGACATGGGCCTCCTCATGCACATTGACTCGTGCATGAGAGATGTAAGAGCTGGGCAAGGTGGTGAGTCCACTCTTTTAGAGGTGGTGTATGTAGTTCTACGAGACTTGTGGTAGTCACTTTGTTATCCCTTAGTCGTCTTTTATGATAAAGTTCACCTTTTTGAAAATTGTGTTCAAAGTTGTGTACGTGCTAGGCAATAGGGGAATTTTTTCGAGTTTTTTCGAATTTTAAATACATTCCTTCTATTCCGCCTCCTAAACTGGACATTTAAATCTTTTTCTATAACTACTATTTTTGTAGATTGTGGTGGGTGGTGATGACGATCTGCAGTATAGTGGTGTGCGCGATATTCATACGCAAGGTCTGGATCAAGTGGGACGAGACTCCCGTCATCGTCAGCTTCGCGGAAACTTCTAACTCCGTTTGGCATGTAAGTCTGAAATTAAGTGTTGGAGCAGTCTATGAATATTAGATTTCAGTAAATTTCTTCTTAAATTTTGCATGTTACACTAAGTTCTAATAATAACAACAATCCCACATAATTTAAAAGAAAATGTATTTTAATTACCTTTACAATTTTCGTCCCATTTGGTGTAGCACTCTGCATACGGTTTCTTTATACTTTTTTGTGTGTATTTCTTTATTATTTTAGCACGGAATCATAATTTATTTTGCTGTTTAATAATAAATTAAAAACAAATGACTTCTAAGAGACATAAAAACACTACGATGTTTTAGTTGGTCGTTTTAAAACATGTTCTTTTTGAGCCGTCTTGATATTTTGCAAAGAAACGGAATTGAACTTTCCCCTTCATATTTATTAGTCATCTCTACATTTTTAAAATGTAACGTTTGTTTATTTGTGGGCCTGTCGAATCGCTGCATCCCTTGATGGTATATTGTAATAATTATAACTGGTAGTTTTGTCTGAATATTTTGCAAGGCCGGCAGTGTACCCGCATCCTCCTGGTGTTCAGGTGTCCATGAGTGGTGGTGACATTTATCATCCCGTGGAACCCCTTGCTCGTCCGCCTACTTCCCTATAAAAGAAAATGCTTTATCTTTATTAAAACCGCTATTCCTTGGAGTAATTCCCATATTTATACGAAGGGCGCATGCATTCAAGACAGTCAAAACGATGCATTAATCTTAAAGATAGACTGTCTTGTCGTCTCCTACATTCCCTCTAAGTATAAAAAAATGATAAATTAACAATTGTCTACTACGACTCAGCGTGGCTCGCAAACAGTCATTTATATTCATGTCTAGAAGGTATATTCCCCATATCTATGGTTAGTTTAAAAGAGTCGACTTGTACCGGTAAGCGAACAATAAATACATTTGTAAATTATACAAAATGTGGTCGCACATGATAATATGTTTCACATTGATTAATTGTTCTCGCGCTACACCATTAGTAATTTTAATCAGTCCCTACATAAAAATAGATTAATAAAATACTGAGAACTCATAAATGAATGTTTTGTATTATTTTAAAAAACACCAATGTCACTTGTGAGCCTATGAATTAATTTCACTTTTTTCTGTGCGATTTAGCAATCAAATGTAAAAACTAAAGCTTAGTCTTCATCGATATGGGAATAGACTAGATGGCACACCATATGTTCTTATAAAAGAAAGCTGATTAGCAACTTCTAGGGGGGTGGGGGGGGGGGGGTAAACCAGATGAGGGGTTAATTAAAAAGTCAAATTTGAAACTTAATAAGAATAATAACTACTTATTACGTAATAAGAATGTTCCATTTTCAAAACACATATGAATTAAAGAATTCGAGAGCTACTGAACATAGAATGCTATTTGACTCTAAGGTACCTGCCCTAGAGTGATGTATAACATATCTAGTATGTATTCTCAAATCGATGCATACCTCTTGTACAACATATATCCAATGGTTTTGGATATTATGAAGTTTTAACGGTTGTCATTTTAGAACAACTGAATAGATTTGGCCCATCAACGAACCAGACTACAGGACACGATTTCGAGTGAGATACACACTACCTACAGACTCAAATTATTTTGTGACAAAATACATCTCGATCGGCTAATAAAACCTTCTAATTTGTTCAAAAGACGTGACGTATTACAATAGGTAGCTTTTTAAAGTCTACTTAATTAATAACGTTAGTGTGAACACTTTCGAAACGAACCCACACAATCGTTAGCTTGAAAGGAGTTCCTTTCGAGCTCCTTTTCAAGTTCCTTTCGTGGCGACCCGCGATCAGGCGATGCAAATACACATTAAGCAAGCAGGTGTTAATGCCAATAAAGTGAATTCTCTTTCTTTCATTCTTTGTTTATTTGTCGTATAAGGCTTTGTTTGTATATGCTGAAAAAAATGAGTTAGATTTCTCTTAAAGGAGAGAGCTTTTTGAGCTCAGCACTTTAGCGGAATATTAGGGACAAGAGATATTAATGTTTTCACTTCCTAAGAAAGGCGCGCTATTTTTAGGCGCGTGTATATTAAGACTTATGTAGTTTCATTATTTTAGATTCCCTTCCCGGCTGTGACGCTATGTACTGAAACAAAGCCTAGGCAGAGGGTCTTTAACTTCACGAAGGCATATTTCGATCGCTGGAATGATCCGCCCACCATCAGCCCAGAAGAGTAAGTCGTATTTTTTTCACAAAGTTGATAAGATTTGAAATAACAATTAAGCTCTCTACATTTTATTGGCTGCCTACGCAAAAATAAAAACGAAAGTTTAGGTATAATTAAGTAATCCTTAGAAAGTTTTCTTGTGATTTCGTACGAGTTCCATGAGACTAAATTAGTTTTACTTTGAGAGAAGATATCCACAAAATTTTAATCTTCTAAAAATTATATTTTTACTTTTGTTTGCCCCGCGGTTTCGCATGTTTAAACCCGATTTCGCCCAGGAATTTGTTAATCTCCATGAACTTGTTTTACAAAATTTCACAAAATTTTAAAAACTATAGAACTAATTTGCTTTTTATTTTTTTGTAAATTGTATTATAGATACAGAGACAAACGCGAACATACAGAAAAAGACAAATGTGTTATTGTTTGTAACTGACGTAATTATTGTAATTATTTTACACATTTACCGACCATTTTAACAAGCAACATTTACCTACCGTATCAATTATTATTAGTTGCCACTACTATACGGGTAGCCAAAGACCACTTGCAATCCCTTGTAGATAGGTGACTTCTTGTAATCGTCCATTCAGATATCATTGGTTGACTGTGCTGAATGGGCCCTGAATCTGCTGTCAATTTATGATGTTAAGTATGTAGTATTACTACATTTGACATGTATTACTACATTGTATTTCTATTTCCAGCTTGAAGATATTCTCTGACATGTTGTTGCTATGTAATTATGGTAATAGAGGAGATGGCGACGGACACGAGTTCGCCAATGCCAGCGCAATTAAAACATTGCAATGGGTAAGAAAATCTTTCAAAGAAAGGATTAATTAATATAAGAAAGTAAAACTATCGATGATACAATAGTCAGATTGTGTTAAATCATCTGCCTGATGTAAAAGCGGAGTTACCTTACCTGTTTATTTGCGGAACAGCCTTTATAACAATCCGGTTGTATCTGGTTAGACCATTTATAAAATTGCACAATATTGAACATGATGCTGCCAAAGCTAATGTCAAGGTCACGGAGATGCTGTCAAACTAAAAGGAATTATGATTGCAAATGGCCTCTGTCGTCAATAATGTTCACGTGGATGCGATAGAATATTTTTTGTTTGCAATAAAAAGTTAATATTCTGATTCGTCGATCAAAGGTGATAACCCTGATAATTATAAAAGGCTAGTGTAATAATACTCAAAGGTATACCTAGTCTGACAGATGAGTGATTGTTGCAAATTGGAAATCACGTTGCAATTGCAAAGTTATTGTTGGATTGTTGCAATTGGTCATTTTAAGGGGATTAGAGAGTTTTTCGGGTGCTACGTGCTATTACTAAGGAGGACTCGGTCTATCTATCCGTTTCTCCTACTTAGGTATATTTTACCTATCTCTTTACCTAATTTTAACTTAGCTTTCCAAGCTAACGATTTTGTTAAGAAACAATGTTTCATTGTGGAGATAAAACGAGTAACTGTTCAATCAGAATCAGCATATTTAGATTTCGCCGCCATAATCATAGATATATATAATATAAATGTATTGTAAGATAAGATGTAAGTAAGTATAGATGTAAGATTTTTTTAATCGCAAAGATAACAATACTGTACCCACGAGAACTTAAACCATTAGATGATCACCAAAATCGAGAAAGTATCAGAATTAACTGTCAAAGTACATGTGCCCGATGACTTTATTACCAACTAGTCGGGGAGGCCCGGAGTCCTGACAAATATGTGAAGGTATTAGGAAGTGTGTTTATAGGTAAAAGTTTATAGGTATATTCGCTGATATACTTATATCAGCGGATATATATCATGATATATATGACGATATATATCAATTGATATTATCGTCAAAACTAGAATTTTGGCAGATTCCACGCTTTTAAATTCTTATACATACTGACTGACATAAGATAAAAATTATGACCACTGCGGCGTTTCCGCGTTTTTTTTTTATATACATGATAAATATCAGATATTTTGATATTTATTATAAATATCGGATTTATACGAACCCTGGTTTATAGTGTTTTAGTAGGCGTTATTGTGCAAATTATGCAAGTCAAGCACATTCAAGTAAGTTTGTGCCATGTAGTGTTGTAGAAATGAACCTATTTTAGGATCGAGTTTTTAATCTCAAGGGTTTAAGACTATCCAATGTTAAATCTTGGACTATAGTCCAAGTCTATGCACCTATGTTAAATCAACGTTAAATGCTTGGGAGAGTTATAACTCTCCCAAGCATTTGACGTTGATACTCAATACTTTATTGCATTCCACAATGTATTTAGAAATTGATGACCTTAAACTATGAGAACATTGTGGACCCTGTAGGGCGCAGCAATTAGGTTTGTTCGAGTCATAATGATTCATTAACGCACACTCAGCGCTAACTAAGTAGTGCCACGTTAAATTTGCCCTTGTGTAAAACTACAAGAGTTTGTCTATGGTCGTAATGTACCTATCATCAAATGATACTCTTCCTCTAAGAAACACATAAAAAAGAAACTTATAAAGTTTAAAAATTACAGCTGGCGCCACCCAGAGAAGAGGTATTTATGGAATGTCTCTGGGACAACTTAAACTGTGAACAGATGTTCTATCACACCCTCACGAAGGACGGGTACTGCTTCACATTCAACATGCTGTCTGCTGAAGACATGTTTAGAACTGAGAAGTAAGCGAAATAAGCCGTGGGTGTGACAGACTGACTGATTTATCCCTCTTTCAAGCCGGCTCTAAGCTCACGCCGTGAACAGTCATAAAACTGTTTTCACGGACTTCTCGCGCGTTCACCGTGAACGCGCCAGAAGTCCGTGAAACCCTCCACACTTGCGTTTGGCAGCTGTTCGCGGGGTTTCGGGGCGTGAGTCTAGAGCCAGCTTCACAAAAACTATCGTAAAATGTACCACGTGCACGAAAGTCTATTATGGGATTGTGATAAAAGAAATTTCTTATTCCATTATACTTTTTATTTAGATATGTTTTATCGCGGTTTCGACGCTCATTTTACAGAAGTTACAATTAATACATAATACACAATTATATTATATAAGATACGAGTACCTATTATCTTCGTATCTATTAGTATCTATTAGATTAGGTCACCTAATAAATCGATCCTGTAGGTACAGTGAAAAGTTATTAAGTAACACTTTGGCCGCAAACGAATTTTGAGCCTACGTTAATCAGTATTATTTCTCTATTTTTTGGTCTCACTTTCATTTTAAGAACTTTCATTTTAAGAATGCTTTTATAGTTTCCGAGTTATAAAAATTGTGAACTACTCAAGAAGTATATATAGCAATAATATAAGTAAAAAGGTAGTTAAAATATTTTAATTAGTTTATATTTTCGTCATCCTTGTAGGTAAATCTATAAAAATACTTGAATTGTTTATAAACTAGCAATTCGTAACTTTCAAAACAACTGTTTCATGCGAAAAATCACTAGGTAAATAACTTTAAGTATGACAAATTATCAAAGTGAAAAAAAAACAAATTTATCAAAGTGAAAAAAAATTAACTAAGACATTTTGACTAACTATGACTTTTAGAATTATATCAAATTAAAATAAGTACCTCAATCAAATTGTCCTGCATGTAAAATTTTTTTTTTTTTCGAGTAAGTAGGTTTTTTTTTATAGAGAAGATGGCGGACGAGCAAGCGGTCTCACGTGATGGTGAGTGTTACCGCCGCAGGTACCTATATTATTTCTCTACGATTGAATTGCAAAATTGAAACATTGAATACTCACTAACTGCATGGAAAAGATAATAAATTAACAAATTATTTCACCTTTTGTAAGAGCGAAAAGTAACAAAGAGATATTTTCTCAATTTTCTCCAAAAATAAAGCTTTTCTGTAATTCCGTTTTCTGTTTTCTGTAATTTTTGTTTATACTATAGTTAATAACAGATCCCAGTAATGCCATCTTATTACTTTTTAAAGTTAAAAAAAAACGGAAATGGAACAAGATATATATATATATACTCAGATATATTGAAACTAGGATTTTGTTACTTAATGTCCTTTCGCTTTACGGGGTTGAAATATACATGTAGGTATTTTTATTCGACAGTCTCCACAAAGATTATTACCATGTGGCGGGCCGCAACAGGACTGAATGGACGCTGGAGCATGGCTACCCAAGTGAGACAACAGTCAAGACTTATCCTCGGAGAGGACCGGTGAGTAAGAAGAGTTAAGAGTGTAAGTAAGTAAGGCATCGGACATACGGTGTTACATACTGGAAGGTGTTACGGTGGACGTCATACTGGTTATGGCGACCCGCCAAATAATTCGAAGGGAATTAGTTGTATGGGGTCGTTTGACTTGACAGCTGGTCGACATTGTTGGCTCTCGTATCGCCACAACCAGCGACCTCATATACCAGTTGGCTAAGAATGTACTAACCACTACTATTTTTGTATTTTATTATCAATAAAAGTGTTAATATATTGTTAAAACAATACATACCTACTTTTAACGGCCAGGTTTTCTTCTAAGCTGAGGCAAAGCTCATAACCAATCTGTTAAAATTGTTTTTTAATAGACCCAGAATTTATTTCTCTCATGAAAGCGGCGCGGCACCTTTGACGTACTCAGATGGTCTCAGACCGAATTAGACAATGACCGCACAATGACTCTCCCATGACTCTTCACAGGGTGCATCACCCGCAGTCTTCGGTACAGAAATTGTATATCCCACGGAAATGTGGCGCTCGAGGGCTCTTAAATGCTAAGACCATGCATAACCGTGAGATATGCAATCTCTAAAGCTACATTTTATCGACTTCTGGTGATGGAAGTCGTGACGAGTAACAAAGGACTGAACCCCTTATCCGTACTCGTTGATAAATGGCAAGACCCTGTGGTGCCCAGCACCTCTAAGTGAGAGGCCGTATGGAAGGAGAAAGAATCGCACGGAAGGATCTTCAAGGCTCTCCACGCACCCCACGTGGACACAAAAGCCTCCGTGCACTGGCTGCGCTTCGGTGACTTCTTCGGAGAAACTGCCCCCAGTTAGCCTGTGCAATACAGGATCAGGTGATGAAAACGCGGAACTATCGGAAGTACATATTGAAGGACGGCACCGTGGACGTATGTCGAACGTTTGCCATCCCGGAGAGTCACTTAAGCGTGTCACTTCCGGTTGTTTAGCTCTTTCCAATAATAACTAAGCGGCCAGAATCCTTCACCAAGAGCTCACCCTGAAATGCGGTCTCTTAGAACATAGATTGTCTTACTACAAGTACATAGTGGAGCTGGTGTTTGAAAACGACTGCGCAAAGCTCTACTGGGACCGCCCTGTACCCCGGACAGGACCATTCTCGTGAAGAAGACTAATATCGTATTGACGGGCCGGGTACAGTCTCAGGTATCTTTAGTGGACATCACCGTCCCCCATGACGAGGGTGTCATGAAACCCGAAAGTGCTTGAAATCACCGACATGCGGGGCGTTACGTCGACTGTTATCATCACAGTAGTCCATACCGCCGTTTCATCGTCTTGTACGCTCAAGACGTCCGTAAACAGGGATTATGCCATCAGCCTCGAGACTAACCTGAGGTGGCTGGGCTTCTGTGGTCGCTGGCTTTCAGCGAAGATGAAGAAGGTGGTGCTGCTCGATACCGCAAGTATCTTCCGCCGGTTTTTCTCCCTACGACCATGAACTCCAGCCGACTGTGCTTCCGCCGGAGGTTATACGCTCTCTCCCACATTTTGGCTCACCCGAGGAAAGACGAGGTGGTTTAGAAGCATGTTTTAAATAATAATTATCCTTCATCATCATCATCGTCTCAGCCCTTGGACGTCCACTGCTGGATATAGGCCTCCCCCATTGTCCGCCATTTAGACCTATCGGCAGCGACCTGCATCCAGCGAGTGCCCGCAACCTTTATGAGGTCGTCTGTCCATCTAGCAGCGTTCGACGGTGGAATCCCGCCCGGAGATTCTTAGCACCCCTGGCTCCAGCGCTCGACCAGCGCCCGTCGTCCACGCCGGTGTTGCGACTGGAGCCGCCGGGAACTTGGGGCCGTTTTACTTTTTCTGCCATATGGGGGGGGGGGGGGGTGGACCGTAACCCGCCGCGCTGGTCCAGTGCGTGGTGGCGGGTAGCCAGGGCCTCGTTCGTTGGTCGGCAGGGTGCACCACGAGCCGGTGAGGTTGGCTTGGGTCCCAGAGATGTAGGTTGGGACCCCTTACACCCCTTATCCTATAATTATCCTTACCGAATCTTATCTTTATAGCTATCGAATTTTGGCCACTTGGCCAGTGATAGCTTCTCATATTATTTTTCAGTCATTAGAATTTTAAATTTTACATTCTTTCAGAGTTATGGCGGCGTGGAATTCGAAGTTATATTATTGACCGACATTCGGGACTTGGACCAAGTTTGTCGTGGACCAGTCCAAGGATTTAAAGTAAGAGAAAGTTTCTCAATATACATAAGAAATGTGATCGTAATGTGATCGTAATGTTATATCTTTTCTTTTCCAGATATGGCTCCATAATCCAGCGGAACTTCCAAATATGGGGCAGAACTTCTTCAGATTGCCAATCCAGTATCAATCTGCAGCTGCGATTACGCCTCGAGTGATGGATACCTCGGAAGGCCTAAGACACTACCCGCCACATAAGTTAGTATTGATTAGCTATAATTAACTGACCTTAAGAAAAAACTATGGTCTTCATTACATGAGATCATAATGTTTTAAGAACGGGTTTTCAAGTTTCCACTTAAAAATAGCTGCTTCATTTTTTGCAAAAAATACTTAAACTGGAATTAGGTAGATTTTTTATGGAAGTCACCTTGAGACAAGGATGTGTAGAGAAATTGTTTCTAAGAATGATTAAAATAAAAATGTTCAAAATACATTTTATTGAAGAGTAGGAATGATGCATTGTCACTTATGTCCATGGTGTTGTGTATCTGTTTCCCAGGTACCTGTACCTGTTTCCGGGAATCAACTACAACGTATAAAACTTTTTGAGCTTTTGTTTTAATTCATAAGATCCTTCAAAATTTCATTTATCTTTACTTACTAGAATTATGAGAACATTATAATTCTTGGGAGTTGTTATTTATCTGCTGATTCAAATAGTTAATGGCACCTTCAGAAATATATTGAAACGAGAAACTTTTAATTTCCCAGACGTCAATGCTACTTCCCCGAGGAAAGATATCTTAGTTTCTTTCGTACGTATACCCAGAGAAACTGTGAACTGGAATGTGCATCCAACCATACAGCTAGACGATGTGACTGCGTTCCACTGTACATGCCACGTAAATACTTTTCCTTTTTTATTGAACAAATGGCAGGGAAGAAAATGCTGTCGCGACATGCGACATCTGATTGTATCTTTAGCGCATAAGTTTTTAACGCTGATAATAACGCTGTCAAAAAAGTGACCCCTACTCTAAAGGAAATTTCGTGATATAACAACGGAGGAAAAATCGTAGTACCTATAACTTTAATTCATTGATGAGTGAATTTTATTATTTTCTCATAAGTATCATGCATGCTGAGGATCTATAATATCCGATTAAGAGAGATCACCGTAATACACACGTAATGAGATAAAGGGAAACATACTAATCGCTAAGAATATATATTATGGATCCTCATCAGATAAATTCACACGTAAATCATTTTTATGTCTCATCATCTTCTGAAACTGACATATTCGAGAGTACCTAAGTATTGCCGATGAGTATAAATTAGGTGGTACTGAAAAAAATCTAGTTAAATTTTGAGATGAATTTGTTATTTAAAATTGTAATGACAAAGTAATTCTTATTAAAGGGCGCTGTTGCCATTATGTCCCCAACGTTACAACAGCATTCTGTATCTACATTTTTCCTCATATTTGTGCTATGTTTATTACCACTTTTATCATTGAAAATATTATAGTGATAATAATACTTTTGGTTAGTTAGTAATGACTCCACATTTTAGTATTTTAGCAAACAATGTCGAAACTCATATTACAGATGGTCCTGACACCAAGGTGTGTGGAGGAAAGAAGAAGAAATGCATAATAGACGCGTTTGGTAAGTTCGAACAAAGAAGCAAGTCCAATTATACCTAACCAGAAAATATACTTTTGTATAGATAACTCACTCACCAGGACAGATAGTAAAATCAGATAGTAATATCGCCGGCGCTGTACAATTCTTAGAATGTTGAAGTTTACAATGTAGGACTATAAACTATTGTATTTTATAATCTAAAACCTGTATCTTTTTGTCCGGGACTGAAAACAGTTAATCGCAATCGCAACCGACTCACATTGACTCAGTACTAATGTCATTATCTCAAATAGGTAAAAAATTCGACAAAGTTTATATTATTATATGAGTCATGTTGAAATCTGTCGTCTAAAACGGACCATGGGACAAAATGGTCAAAAAAGCCTGGACAAACCCGAAAAATCTTCTCGTTACGGGCAAAGTGGTAGGAAAAAGACGCAGAGGATGTAAACATCATGTATTTTTCCGACCAAATAAATCCACACCAGATCCGACCCTCAGTGTGGAAACCGTTACTCAACACACAAACTCACAATAGATATAGAGATAAATGATTACAAAGAAAGTGATGCCTCATAATCGAGGCATTAGTCCGATAATGTTAATTTGTTATGCCTATTACTATTTTCAGAGGAGCTGTCCTTGTCAAAGTCTTCCTTAAGACCGGAAGTGACGAACAGCGTGCATCAATGCGACTGCCTGCAAGCTTGCACGGAACTGAAGTATGACGCGGAGGTCTCTCAGGCCGTGTACGACCTCACCACTTATAGAAGAAATCCCAATCCGGATATTGCCAATGGATCGTACGTATTTAACACTACGGTTTACGTTCGGTGTGGTATAAGAGTCTGGGACACAAAAATTTCACATTTGCTCTATGTTTGTCTATCTATCTTTCTTTTAATTTGTGCTCTGGTGCAATCTGGTGCTCGGGTTTCTCTTTCGCATGGTTTAGACCATATACTTAGACGCATTATCTTCAAGCCATCACAGTTAACATAAAGCCAATAATTAATAGTCTAATTAATAGCCACTTTACCCCCTCTCTCACAGAAGATTACCTTGAAATGTACTGCATTGCCTACTTTATCGTATTTCCCTAATATACGAGAGTACATACGTGTTTCCTTAGTGAGTGAGATATGCCAGAGCCCATTCCTATCCCATCCCATCCTATCCCTCCTCATTTTCCCAAACCTTTCTCCCAATATATTAATCTGTAAAGGTAGGCAGCGCTACCGGAGGCGTGTCAACGTTTATCATTCTGGACTGATGTTGGCATGTATCGCGGATGTCTATGGACGACAGTATTCACTTACCATCCGATGCACTGAATGCTCGTCTGCAGCCTTTTTTCTATAAAAGAAACACTTAATGGAATCTCGATCTTGAAGTAATATTTGTATTGTTAATTCCGATTAATGAGCAACAGAAAATACGGAAGGAGCAGCAAATCGATGACAGTGATTATAAAGGTGGGTTCTCTGGTGACAATAAAGAAATAGAAAACATTCATAGGTGACATTCTTAGTGATTAAAGATTATTATTTAAATTATTTTAAAATGTGTTTTGTTGATCACGATTTGCTGTTCATTTAATATTATTTTGTTACTCGTTTAAATACAAGCCACACTGATTTTATTATACAAACAACACTGAAGTATTTAGATACAAACGCGATTACAAACTTGGTTAATAAAAATCAACACCATTAAATGTATATGAACATTTTTCAGGATGATCAGAATGCCGAAGTGGTACGTATGATGCTGTTACGCGATTTTAATGTTTTGCGTATAGCTCATTCGTTAAACGTAACTAAGATCTATAGCTGAGGTGGACCGTGTCTAATATTTCTATTTTCTGACAAAAATGCAATCAAACTCCAAGTAGCTGAACTGTAACATTTAACCATTTCTTTTAAGTTCTTTAACTGTATTATTCAAAATTTCTCAAAAAAGCTGCGACGCCTAAAAATATATTTACACATTTACGTACGTACATTTGTACATAGACCTAGGAGGTAGTATCAAAAGAGGCAACTTGTTTCAGTTTCGCTTATTAATCAGATTTTTTCATTCATCGAGATCCTTTATTTCTTACAAAACTGATTATATTTTTTAAAACGTAAAAGATTTTGAATTATCTTAACATAATTATTTTGTCATTTCTTATATCGAAAAATACTTATCTAGAAATATTGTTTTTTGGTCACATGTAGTATTTGGAAAAAATTGTCTTTCCTTTCATTCATTCTTTCCGTCCATTCTTTTTCTATTCTTTCCTTGTAGCTCATGGCTCGGTTATTTCAACACTAATGGTTGTCATCAGCCCTAAGATACTTTACGACGTACACTTTCTAGACTGTAAATTACTCTGGGAAACCTCGTATATTCTGGGATAGACAAGGTCCGGTTTCAACACTAATGGTTGTCATCAGCCCTAAGATACTTTACGACGTACACTTTCTAGACTGTAAATTACTCTGGGAAATCTCGTATATTCTGGGATAGACAAGGTCCACATATCCCCTCCTCCCTAGTTACGCTTATGTCGTCTATATGTATAACACTACCTCGAGTGCTTTAATTAACCACCTTAAATTATTATTTAATATGTACGCACTGTATTATGTTCGCATGTTCGTATAATTTTTTGCACATACCTACTAATAAAATCAATGAAAAGATAGGTACCCGTTTTCTAATTTGTCATTGACAGCTTCCACACTTTACCAATTTTATCTTTTATACTCTTTACTTCCTATAGCATATCTCCTTCCCGAAGAAGAATGGGACGTGTAATTGGATGAAGAAAACTTCTTGTCCTACTGCAGGGTCTACTGACTTTGTTCCCCATCTTTCGCATTTTTTTCCCATAATGTTTTTCCGGAGTGTGTCTTCATTTTGAAGTATCGACACTTGACATGTATCGCGCATGTCCATGGGCGACGACGAGTAACTCGTAATAATAACGTTGTAAAATCAACACTCAATATTGTATGTAGGTAGTTACGTCACCCAAGCCCTTCCTGTTGATAGCTGGGTCAGCAGAACCGGGTGGTCGGCCGAACCCATAGTTCTAAGAACCTAGCGCTTAGTTAGCATTTAGGATGTAGCCATAAGAGATTACTTTGTAAGTTAGATTTAATTAAATAAGTATATTGTTTAAATAAGTAATAAAATTAATTAAATAAGTTTTAATTAAATAAGTATATTTGATTAAATAAGACTAGGTATATCGTTGAATCATCTAAACACTGGCCGTGTATTTCTGAAATGATTTTGCTCAAATTCGATGGCCTGTTGCACTATTTATTGCTATAACATCTAGATGTATTCTGAAACAGGCGATCAATAAATGTTATTTTATTCTATAAAAAATACTTTTGGTAACAAAAATTATTCGATAAAAAGGGGGAGAGTGTGGCGCTCGCTTCAGAGAGCGCCACAGACCTCATTAGTCTCTACAGATCTTAACTTTAGACTGGATTGTTGCATGTGTGCATGTTGTGTGTTTCGAATATTCTACCATGTCTCATGATTATTGTAGCTACTTATCCCTATGGTGCTCAAAAAATATTTTGCAGGCGTCTTCCTTCCGGTCTGGTGGTATACTTCGCCGAGGAGCTGTTCACTTCGCTTCGCCGCTCAGAATTGTACGGCGGTGTGGACTTCCTCGCCAACTGCGGCGGTATCATGGGCCTCTTCATGGGCTTTTCCTTCCTGAGCCTTATCGAAGTCATCTATTATTTCACTATGAGGTAAAATAGCCAGTTAGTGAAATTGCTCCCCTTCCCCCGAGAGCCTTCCCTCCGAGCTACTTAGGTTTTTTTAATTCCCTTTTCATTCAAATGCATCTTTAGTCATATCTGTTACAGGTGTATTACTAACTTTGCTGTCTATGGATGGCAAATGTACCTATACATGTACTTGTATATGTATACAGGTACCTAAAGCACACCGTCTGTCTGATTGTTTGCTTGTGATAGTGTCGCGATATGATGAGCTGTTTTTTTACAATTTTCTCTACTATTAATCGTTCAATAATTTTAAAAATAACGTGATTTTAATAATCACGGTGATCTATGTAGAATTATCTTGATAGATCACCATGATGACCGTGTACCATTAGATACAGTAATATGTATATAGATGTAGTAGTATGTAGATATATATTATAATCTAGATACGTATATCTCGGTACACTGACTAATTTGGAAATTGAAGTCCGAGTGATTATAACCGCGATGAGTAAAATACAAAAATGATTTGAACTGCTCTGAAAGTTTTGAAACGATTATTTGAAAATTTTTGTACTCTCCAAATTAATATCCAGCGATACTGCAACGTTGATGAGGAACCCGCATCTGTTCCAGTGTCGTAGGTAATAAATTATTGGCCCATTCAGCGTACGAATAAATACAAACTTATTTATGACCCATTATCAGCTATATTATAGGTATAGATATAAGTAGATAAGGATAACTGCAAATACAACGTTGGATAACAAACCTGTTCACTCAGTAACAGCAATGAATGTGAACGCTAAAGTCACCAGATCAAATTATTTTACGAACGCAACATTTGTACCTATATTTTATTTCTGCGAACATTCGTTTCGCCAATACTTATAACGATCTACTATTATTGTATTGATCTGTCACCTTTAACTGTAATAAATGTAATAATGTTTATTCAATTTTACTTTCAGATTATGGTGTCGTATTAGAAAATCTTCAACAGTGGTAGCCGAACACTGATGGAGGATATACAACATCCATTCTTTTATTCACTAGATACATCTCTTTTACAAGTTTAATAATACACCTACTGAATCTCCCTTAACTTTAGTTCTAAACTCTGAATAATACTCATATCGAAACCTACTCGTATTGATAAAATAATGGACGTAATATAATTTTAAGTAAATACTATCAATTTCAGTAATCAAGATGTGTTTTATTTGCATTGTATCAGGCGATATTCTTACAGAATATCTCTTTCTCAAATCTGTCCTAATTTACTGCCACGTACTGACTGATGTGTCGATCG
This sequence comes from Sesia apiformis, assembly GCA_914767545.1. Classification (NCBI taxonomy): domain Eukaryota; kingdom Metazoa; phylum Arthropoda; class Insecta; order Lepidoptera; family Sesiidae; genus Sesia; species Sesia apiformis. The sequence goes on from OU611964.1 coordinate 6,281,575, forward strand.
CCGTTTTTTGCAGATTGAATCAATCATTAATTCTTTTCAATACCGAACGAGTCACAATGATTTCATCAGTGATTTAATCACATCAGCGCTCTGAAGACGGCGCGCGCGCGTGTCTATCAATTCACGAGACACGAGTGCTCGGAACAGTCACTTCCGAGTTAATTGAGTCAGTCAGTCCCTGCTCTACGCGGTCCGTGCGCGTGTACTCTTGAATACTTAACGATTGTTTCTTTTCATTTAGTTCACGACTACGAGTTCTCGGTAGTTTTGTTGTAAACCAAGGTGGCTAACTTTTTATTTGTCTTTTATCTTTAGATTTCTTTGGAATCTTGGATCTGCTATCTTTGGAATCACTACAATTTTAAGTCATAAGTTGATAATAAAGCAAATCCTTCGAGTGATTGAATCTAGTTATATAGTGTTGAATTGTTGAGCGAGTGGAACTTACGACGACGCGACCGATCCGCTCGTAGCCACAGACTAAACGTTCGTTCGTTTGCCTGACCAATTGAATCGGTCGGTGAATGAATCGTTGAATCATTTATCGCGTTGTGATTCAATCACATAGTAATCACACAGAAGGAAGGAAAGATTCAATCCTCAGTGACACAGATCAGATTGACACACCTCAGTACTCGGGAGTCGGCAGTCCCGCGATTCTATTCAGCATATCCGACGGCGTGCCAATGTTTCTTATTCTTGACTGATAATAACGTAGGTATATTGTGGATCTCCATGAGCAACATATGGGCAACATTATCCTTATATTACAAGGTGGAATATCTGCTCATCTGTCACCTTATATCTATAAAAAAACAATTGTTTTCTGAAACACCAAACATTTTAAGTGCTCGCATATTATTATGTTCTCTGACTCGACATATCAATAATTGAAATTGTAACTAGCGTATTTTTCAGGACGAGTGAAAACAATCTTTTATAAAGAAAATCCTCTATATCCTCTTAAAGCTTGTAAGATCTATATATAATAACTGTGACATGACAGCCATAGAGTTACAGAGAATTTTACATAAAAAAATATATTCTGTACCTTTTAAATAGTTGTGATTTGCCTCAAGTGAATTGATATTTCCAGTACCGATATATTCACGAGTATGTATAATATTAAGATAAATTATTTCCAATCCTATTTTTTGTCCATCGAATACAGTGAAATGGGATGAATGTGCAATGGGCAGTGTCATGCAGGCAGTCGTTTTCACCAAGAAAATTCACAATGTAAATCAACTTGTCTTACAAAACCCGTTTATACATTTTAGTAGTTACTGCTTCAGTAGTTATGAAAATAAGGGATGGCAGTTAAAATAATTTTAATAAAAATCCATGAAAATTACGGATAAATACAACTAATACTAAACACTAATCAAATTACTACTAAATTAAACACTAAACACAACAACCATAACCGCGACAAAATCGACTCGGTTATAGTTCCCAAGATGAATGCCGTCAACAGACCACAGGATGTCGCATGTTGCTATTTTAGTATGGACGTCTGGTTTGGCCTCTCTCACACATTGAAATAACGACGATGCATTAATAAAAGCATTCTCATTGGCTGTACCTATGTGTTTTACAAAAAATACGGTTATAATATAATTAATTCCAAGTGCGTTCATCCAAAAATCCTTTCATACCAGCGGGTGGTTATTGGATAAATAAGCCTTAATACCAATAAAAATATCTTCATATCATTCATAATCTGCAATTATCACTATATCTATTCATGAGTACGCGTTGTAGTTCGGCAAGCGCTACTCACTCGTACGAAAGGATTTTTGGATGAAAGCACTTGGAATGAATGACCATGATCTTTAAAATGGAAAGGCCGCGAATGATGCATTAAATGTGAATGATCAGATTCTCTTCAAACTAAAAGTCCATTCATATTAAACATGGCTCCATTCATACTTACTTATACTCACGTACCCACTTATATTCCTTTCTTAACTTTTCTGTATCTACTATGAATATAAAAAAAAATCTTACAGAAAGCCTTTCAGAATTTTGTTTGCGGGCCCAACGGGGTGTTGTAACAATAAATACTCTTTCGAATATTCTCCATTTCAGAACTTCTTGTTACTAAATTATAACTGGTCGGCGGTCGCTAATAAGAAACTTAAATTCAAATTTGCTCCAAACTCTTTGATTCGATTGCTTTTTGATTCAGTCTGCTGTCCAAATTTTCGATCTGTAAAGTTGGGACTATTACACGTCGGTAAAGTAGTAAAGCCTTCTGTATCTGTCTGTATGTTTGTCAATATGATATAAAACGCTCGTAATTGCTTGTAATAATTAATGTTACTGAAGTTTCGCTGTATAAGAGTAAATAGTTTTGAATGGTCCGTTTTTACATTCACAGTTTACTTTTATAGGAACAGTTTCTTAAGTACCTTTCATTTATTTCAGTGATTTTTTGAATACTTATATTTAAACAATAAATTGCTGGAGTGAAGACTGGGTGTCGTTTATTTCCTTGGAACCCATACCAACTGAGCTATCGTCGCAGTGGCGCCGCACGTTGGGTGCCACTACGACGTTTCTCAGACGGTAGAAGGGTTCGTACACAATAACAGTCCACAGGTAGATTTGGACATTATTTTATTTGTTTTGTTTTTCACACTTTAATATAGTTGAAAGGTCGCGACAAAGAGTTCCCAACCATCTATTTCTCGTTCACATTTGGATTGAAACAAAAATAAATAATAATAAATGGAAAATAAGTAATAAAACACGTAAGGGCCTTTCTCACCACCTCCCGATATATAGAAAGTCAGTTATATTTTATCAGAAAGTCAGTATCAGCTAGATTTAATCAACGGATAATTTTTCTATCAGATTGTTAACAGTTACTTTATCGGGATATAAAGCATCAGGAGTAAAAAAAAATCATTCTGAAAAAGTATCATGAGGTGGTGAATGGTTTTTTTCTTGATTTAATAATAAAAGTTGTATATCATTGACGACCGATTAGGTAATCGCAACTGTTATTTAAACTACATATTTACATCGCCTAGTGTTGCCTGATGTTTTAAAATAAATATTTTTTCCGTTTGGTAGATAATGTTCCTCTTTGCTTCTGGATCCATTACTTGTCTTTAAAAAATCAGTCTGTAAAATCATTAATTGATACAACACTCACTAACGAAAGGAGGGGCGTGAACTAAGGTTGTCATTCTCGTTGACATTTACCCTGTACCATGAAAAAAAATACAAGTAATGATTACTTATTCTTATGTACCACGAAACTAATGACCTGCATGGAGGTATTTGTCAAACATACACTACGTGTTTGTATTGTATTATAGTCTAGAGTAGGTACCTACGGGTCGTGACGAGCAATGTATATTTATAATATTAGGCACATTTTAGGTATTATATACATTTCCTAGGAATTATAATTATACTTAGCATGGCCATAAATACCGTTACAATAATGAAAAATAAATACATTTGAATTTGGAATCTGTTATTGGCACGTGAAAACATGTTTTTTATCATTTTGGCGCCAATCATTATTAATTATTGTACTAATATTAAAATGGAGTGGCGTGATAACGAAAACCGCATTGTTGTAATTAGATTACACAAAGTAAGCATGGAACCAAATGCAATTTTTAAAACTCCCCATCTAATTGGTATTAGCCGAATGTTTGTGTATCGGGCAATAGCCAATTTGTGTGCCCAATAGGGTAGGTACAGTGGAACGTCCTCTGTTTGTGACAGAAAAAGGTCTGACCGTCCACGTACTATTCGTACTAAACAGACTATTAGGTACAGCCGTGAAGGAGAGAATCCGACGAAATCCCGTTCGCAAGCAAAAGATTTTATCCAGTGAGATGATAAAACCGTTTCTCATTTCACCATTTCTCATCCGTAAATAAGAGTTCTCTGTGCGTACCTCCGAAGAAATTGTTTTGATTTGTCAACCCTACTTTTCTTTAAATCATCAGTTAAGAAATGACTAGTATCTACGTCTTTTGTAAGTAGCAAGTCCTCTGTCATCTTTTAATGACATGATTCTGGGTGCTATGCTATATTCCGTGTTCACTATTGAGGAACATTTTAACAAGCAGAATGATCGAGTTTATGATCATAACTCTAAAGAAGCTGCTCAATTGGTCAATAGGGTGCAACGTGGCCATCATCTTGATTCAGTAATGGTTTGGTGGGGTGTTAGCTGTCAAGGAGTGACTGAACCATATTTTTGTGCTAAGGGTATTAAAATGTTGGCTCAAGTTAATCAAGATATGATTATTAAGAGGGTTGTGAATCCTCTTAACAACACCCTCATTACCAAGAATTCATTACAAATAATGGTCCTTTCAGCAAGACTCGACAGCAGCCGTCACTAGAAAAGAATACCTATTCCCGAGTTCATTAGAGTTGAAGTCTAGCCGGCATTTAATCCTAATCATAATCCGCTCGATTATGATTTATGGTCTGTTTTAGAGAGCATGGCATGTTCTAAATGCCATGATAATATTGGATTCCTAAAACATTCCATAAGGGTGGCAGTTGCCAATTTTCCCATGGAAAGGGTGCGTGTTTCAATCGAAAACTGACCACAACGTTTGAAAGATATAAGATTGTATAAAAGCAAATGGTGATCTTTTGGTATAAGGTTATATGCTTACCTATTTATTTCCAAAATAACACAAATGTTTCTAATAAAATGATATTTTAAAAAAAATATCAATATTTTCTTTGTAACAATTTATGACTAGACTAGGGTATAATGTCGTATTTGATACATTTCCGTTAACATATATAAATATAATTTGGTAAGAAATCCTTGATTTAATATATTTAGAATTATTAGGTAAGGAATAAAAAAAATGCATTGACGGCGACACTGTGTCATTGGCTTAGTCACGTGGAGAGGATGGGGGAGGATTATACCGAGTAGATATATGTGGTGGATGACCGGTTGGACATCCCAAGTATCGCTGTGGAGGGAGGAAATTGAAAGGGACCTGCTTGAGTTCTAAATAACTGCTGGCACGAAGCTACACAGGATCGGAAACGTTGGCGTCTCAGAGTGTCTTAGGTCAATATCCACTTCATTAAATATCTAGCGACCCGCTCTCGCTTCACTTTGGTTCATAATTTTTTTTTTTTTTCAATTTTTTTTTTCATATTTCAGAATAAAATATAGCCCATATTAGACACGGATACTGTAGCTTCCTATTCGTGAAAGAAATTTTGAAATAATTTCAGTAGTTCCAGAGCTTACCCCCAACATACCCACAAACAAACACACAATTTTACCTCTTTATTATATTATCATTAAATAATTAAGACTAAGTAACTTAAGACTACTCACTTACTTACTACTTAGGTACTTAACAAGTATTTAGATTGAAGCTCTTTCTGAAGGTACGTACGTCCTTGATCCCCTACTCCATACGTAAACGTTATTTCCCTAGAAGTAAAAAATAAGAGCGAATTTCCGATATGATTTCAAGTTACCTACTCAATTACACAAACATGTTTTATTTTAGGAAAATTATGAATAATCTCTTCCAGGCAAACAATTCTCAGCTCTTTAAACAGCTATTTACAGGTAAATACGTGAATATTAGCGATAAAATCAAGTTTAAGCAATTTGATGTTATTTAATAAGCCGAACGAAAACAAAACCACGTAAGTAGAAACCTGCGTGACTGGTGTGCTAATGTGATTGAGAAGAACAAGCGTACATTCACATTGATGTCGATGTCAGATTTTCAACGTCCGGCTGGCAATGGCTCATTTTCCGGGGCCGAGAGTGTTAAAAAATGTTCCAAGTCATATTTATGACTAGCATAGACCACGACTTCGAGTACGCAGACGAGTATGTGTAGGCCCATTGGGCCACACATACTCCGACCTATGAATAGCAGACATGTCTTCCCATGAGACGCATGATGAGCGCCCGTGTGTAGTCTTTAAAATGCCAATGTTTTTGTTATTATGTCTTTCGTGGGGTGCATAATTATACGTTACGTACCTACCGTCCGGTAACATCGTCATACAAATAAAGATAGCCTTGAAAAACCGGCCGGAAAACCGGTGTGTGTGCCTCTGAGGCACCCGCGCCCGCGCTACCGCCGACCGGCCGCGCCTCCATTCACCGCGATGGCTCTACGCTCGCAACTCCTGCGCACCGGTAAAGTATTTATCACTTTTTTCCCTATTTTATTATATTCATCTATTTTCCCTGTGGTGAATTCATTGCGATGCAGATCACTTTACATAGTAATTCAGTTAATGATTCTAAGAAAACAACTCTATTGAATTTATGAGAGGGTTATGATTTGCGTAACGCAGCTACAGGTTTGTTTGACCTTTTACGGGAAAATGTTGTCATAACAACACACATGATTGAGCTGCTAAGTAATTTTTATATGAATAACAATTGTATCTACTTAGGTACTGTTTTATGATGAAACCTTGGGAACATTTAACAACATTGAACAGAATAAGTTTATAAAACAGTTTAATATAAGTGGTCGTTATTGTCTATTGTGGTTAAATATGGTGTTTACTAAGCCTGTGAAAAACTAATGTACTGTGCAGTGACGTGTACAATAACGCATATCTACAAAACCTGAATGATACATAGTTACGTATGTAGGTTCTTGTCATCTAATTTTATATCATTCCCACTTCTTTTCTTGTGGAGTTCTGTTTTCAATAGCTCTACACTCGTAAGATAACTACAGAATATAAAAAACATATGTAGTGTTTACACAAAAACAATGTGCCACAGAACACAAAAAAAAATACTGTTTTTTTATATTTTGCATTTGTCTTGCGCGAAGAATTGTGTTTCTATGTTCTATATTTGTTACATTTATTTAATGCTGCACGGCATTAAGTCTGATTAAATTTGTAATAATTGCCTAAAAAGTGTAAATAAATATAAAATACAGCGCCGGTGAAGGCTAAAACACTAGTGAAGTTTTATCAACATCTTTCTCCGAGCTTTCTTCTATTTCGTGTAGGGGACTTGTATGTAAAAGTGTTACATTATCTAACCATTTTTATTTTTATCAATTGTCTATCCGTATTTGTATTTTATTTTCGTAAATTTTCGTACAGGTTACGTCCTAAATGTCAAGCAGAAGCGTAATTTTCACGAACTAAAGAACAAGGAGCGTCCTGGAGTCGCTAACCTAAGAGAGATATTGGAAGACCGACTTCAAGAGATCAAGAAGGCCAAGACTTGGAAATATGAGAGAGTGCTCACATCTCCTCAGGACACTAAGGTAAACCTTAACAGATTTCTTGTCTTTAGCGCATCATAATAAAATCATTGATTTCAATATAAAACATTGATTACCTACTTATAATAATGTCACAATCAATGATCCATACTAGGATCCCCTGCGTCGTTTGTCCAGAAACACAAACACAAAACCCAGCCCCGAAGAAATGATTGTCTTAAAACAGACTCGCTTACCTTTAAAGCAAGCTTCATTCTGGATCAGGTATCTCTCATTCATCCAATTCATATATAAACAGTTTTAAGTTAGGCCTATAAAAACATTTGTTCGAAAATAAGTTAAATATTTAACTCTTTAAAAGTTATACTTACATTTCAAAAGAAGCCCGCAGTTCGGTTCCCTACAGATTTTAACATAAAGTTATGCGGTCAAGGATCTTTTCGGTAGATATTTGCGAAATACTGTAGGTATCGAATATACAATGTAAAATTACATTGTGTATTCGACACGTTTGTTAGGTCATACCAAGGGCGTCGCCAGGGGGGGGGGGGGGGGGGGGGGGCAAGGGAGGGCAGTTTTCCACCTCTAGAGATTCGAAAAAAATTGTTTTTGTAATTAAATATTAATAATTATTATTCTTTCAGGTGACAGTGAAGGGAGCAAATGGCGAATTTCTGAATTTCTGTGCTAACAATTACCTAGGATTATCTGTAAGTCTTGTGTTCCTTATGAATTACGATTTATTTATTTATACTGTATTGCACACAATCACTGTACAAAAGGCGGACTTAATGTCTTATGGCATTCTCTTCAACCTTTGGGTAAACGGAGAATCACAAACGGGGTGCATTTTAAATATATATATACATATGATAAAAATTATGATAAATATTTAAATATAATAAAAATACATGGATCGTAAAGGAAAATTAATAATATATAAAAAAATTATACCTACCTACATACAACACTAAATAAAATAACAAGTCAATAAATATCTATATTTACATAAACATATATGAATATAACTACATATTAATAATAAATAAATTAAATAACAAATAAAAGCTAGTAATTAAGAAACCCTTAGTCGCCTTTGACAAAAAATGGAAATAGTTGCAGAGAGAAGTGAAGAGATGTGAAATAGAAAATACAGCCGAGAAGAAAAGCATTATGCTATTGAGATGTATTTTTTTTATAGAAAAGAGGCGGCAGACGAGTATACAGTCCACCTGATGGTAAGTGGATACTGTCGTCCATAGACATCCGTGATACATGCCAACATCAGTCCAGAATGACAAACGTTGGCATGCTTACCTTTGCAAATTAAAGAATGGATTGGGAGAAAGGGTTGGGAAAATGGGGAGGGATAGGATAGGATGGGATGGGAATGGGTTCTAGCATATCTCACTCACTACCGAAACACGTACGTACATTAGGGAAATATGATAAAGTAGGAAATGCAGTACATTTCAAGATAGTCTTCTTTTTGAGAGAGGGTTAACGTGGCCAGTCAAGTGCGCCCAGCGGCTGTAATGATCGCGTAGCAAACTTTTAAACGAATGCTTGTTGGTGCTTTTTTAATGTCAGTAGCAAGCGCGTTCCACAGTTTTGCAGCCTGAATGACGAAAGAATGGGACATAAAGCCAGTATGGCAAAAGGAGACAAGCAAAGGGGGTTTTCATCCGATCTAAGGTGAAAATCATGAGTGTTTCCCAGAAACTGAAATTTACATTTCAGATAACCGGGAACAAACGGATCGTATAAAATAGAAAATAAACTATATGCAATTCTAAAGTGTCTACGTTGTCGAATTGATAGTCATTTAAGCCGAGACGATAAGGAGAAATATTGTCGTACGCAACCTATAAATAAAACAAATGCAATTATTAAGAAGACGACCCAATTTCATCCATTTCAGAACGAAAAGCATTCATCGATACGAACCGCCTGCCTGCGACCGCGAAGGTAGGACGAGAACGATAAAGAGAAACCCAGATGATCAAGGATAGCATAAAATATGTCATGATCGACCGTATTAAAAGCATTAGAAAGTCAATCAGGACTAAAACAGTCAAGGAAGACTCCTCTATACCACCTCTGATATCATCTAATACCTTGAGAAGCGTAGTTGTGGTGCTGTGTCCATGGCGGAAAGCTGATTGGAAGACTCTAAGTAAATTGTTGTCGTAAACCATGTTCGACACTTGCGCATGAGCAACGGCTTCGAGAATTTTAGAGAGGAAAGGAAGTATAGAAATAGGTCTAAAATTTTTTAAAGCTTTCTTCAGAAGGGGTAGGACATAAGCGTAACGTGAAATCGAAGGAAAATAAAGAGAAATTGACAATGCGTGTGAAGATTGACAAGAGAATAGAGAATAAGAGTAAACATTATCGTACTCACTTCATCGTACCATATAGCTTTAGATTTAAGGGATCTTAGTATCTTGTGGAACTCTTCACCAGTTACAGGAAAGAAACTAAAAGTAGCGGAATTAAAGCTTGGCATGGAAATCAGTTGAGAAATAGACGATACTATCGAAAATAACACAAAAACAGGCGCAGAAGAGAACTGTTTGTTGAGATCGTTAACAGAAATGGTAGTGATACTAGTAAGAATCTTAGGTTTACCCAAAGCAAGTGTTTTAAGATATTTCCACGTTCCTGCCGGTGAAGATTCAAGGACGTAGATATAGCTGCGTTTTGCAGTCCGCACCATCTGTTTGCAACGATTTTCTTGCTGATTTATATAATGACTAGTTAATGTTACAGCGATTATTTTTGTATCTAGTAAACACAAGGTCACGTCTGGCCATCGCTGTACGTATTTCAGAGGTAATCCATGAAGCAGGTGAACGTTTTACCTTCGCGGCCCGACTAGGTGCATGCTTGTCGAACATTTTTTTGATATTTTAACATTTTGATTTTTTTTTATAACATCTACATGAAAGTAGTTTAATGTATCAGACCAGTTAATGGAGAAAGGCATCACGCCTCAAATTTTCCACATTCAGCTTGGCAAAACTGCGTAAGTAAATTACTTTGGGCTTTCATTTAGCGGGTTTGATTTTATATGAAACATGTGAAGTCGGTTTCGATAACAATAAGTCGTTTTTTTTTGTAGAATCATCCCGAAGTAGTGGAAGCAGCAAAGGAAGCAGTAAGCAAATATGGAGCAGGGTTGAGCTCCGTTAGATTTATATGTGGAACGATGACGATACATAAGGTAAATATTGAGCTCATTTTCAATGAATTCCTATTTTATCTATAGTGTCTATATTAGTCAATGACCTTTCTATGAGACTTCTTTTACCGATATAGTACCTACCAGTTTATTTTGTTTTTTAATCATTTTTTTTATGTCTATGTTATAATTCTAAGTAAAAAATTTCAAAATTGTTCTCTCAGTCGGCTCTGAATTGGTAAAGGCATCTTAAGACGTGCTACTGCTATTCCTCCATAGTTTCTTGATAGTCCGCTGCCTGAAGCTCATGTAGATCTCTCTCATCTCACTTTCGCTCTTAGTACGTTGATCCATGAATGTAGTCTTTCTCAATTCTTTTCACAAGTTTTCTTTCTCTTTTTATTTTCATGTCTTTGTAAACCAGGACCTAGAAGATCGTCTAGCCAAATTCCATGATCGCGAAGACGCTATCTTGTATGGATCGTGCTTTGACGCCAACGCTGGCCTCTTCGAAGCTATGCTGACCTCAGAAGACGCAGTCTTCTCTGATGCACTGAACCATGCTTCTGTTATTGATGGTATACGGCTGTGTAAAGCACAGAAGTTCCGCTACCCTCATAGGGATTTAAATGGTGAGTGGATATGATTATAAAAATAAGATATAAATACGAATTGCGGAAGCTGAAATTTTATTACACCTTTCGTGCTACACTTACACATTTCATCTAAAGAGCAATCAATTACTTGTATCCAGAGTTGGAGCATCTATTGGCCCACTGTGATTCTCGTATTAAGCTGATCGTAACCGATGGGGTATTTTCAATGGACGGAACGGTGGCTCCACTGAAAGGTCTTCGAGAGCTGGCTGATAAGTACCGAGCGATACTGGCGGTGGATGACAGCCACGCTACGGGATTCTTCGGAGATACTGGCCGGTAAGTATAACGGGTTCCCATATCAAGTTTACGGCAGATAGCAGTCAAGGCGAAGAGTAATTAGTTGTCGACAGCATTCTAGATTCAGTTTCTACAATACTTACCTACTTAACATTAATGTAACATATTCAACATATTGGGGAGAGTGCACGCTGCATTCCTACAGCCGCACACTCGACTGGTCACGTTACCTTTCTCTCACAGAAGACTACCTTGAAACGTACCGCATGTCCTACTTTATCGTATTTCCCCAATGTACGTACGTTTCGGTAGTGAGTGAGATATGCCAGAGCCCATGCCCATCCCATCCCTCCCCAATTTCCCAACTCCTCCCAATTCATTCCTTAATCTGCAAAGGTAGGCAGCGAATCCGGGGGCGTGCCAACGTTTGTCATTCTGGACTGATGTTGGCATGTATCGCGGATGTCTATGAATGACAGTATCCATTTACCATCAGGTGGACTGTATGCTCGTCTGCCGCCTTTTTTCTATAAAAAAAATACAACAGTCAGTACTTGTTTGCACGTCGACTCAAAAGAACTGCAGCAAATCGAAGTTCCAATGTGAGGTAACTTCTACTTAAAAGTTCGATATTTAAGAGTCAATTGCGATTTAAGGTTTCAACTTTTTCAGACTACGGAAACGACTAATTTGTTAGGTACAAACCTGATTTTTAGGCTATTTCTACTAGTTAGGTTAGGTAGACTACTACTACAATTTTTCACCAGCGGTACAGAGGAGTACTGCGGTGTGTTGGGTGCCGCCGACGTAATCTGCTCAACTCTTGGGAAGGCGGTGAGCGGCGCTTCGGGAGGATACACCACTGGTCCTAGAGAACTAATTACGCTGCTCAGAAACGTCTCCAGGCCATATCTTTTCTCCAATTCTCCTCCGCCGGCGGTTGTTGGAGCTGCTACTAAGGTAAATAAATATTTATTTTGGAAAAACAGTCGCCAGAGACTGACCTTGTCAATTTTAAATATTGCTTTGTTGCCTTCATTTTATTGATATAGATACACATTTTTGGCCCGAAGAAGACACTGGTCACAATTAAAAGCTGGTGGTTATTAATTGAAACAGCAGTATAAATGGTGTTACACTCTTATGTGGACATTAACAATAGGTACTCCCATTTTAAACCCCTTCCTTTTATAAAGAATAAATATGAAAAATAAATTTATAAAGAATAGTAAGAGACGAAGGCGGATGGTATTATAATTAATTACTTAATATCCTCTATGTTTGTCAATTCCAGTCATTAGATCTGGTGGAGCAGAGCAGCGATCTGCGGCAGCGTTTGAGAGAGAACACCCGTGCGTTCCGTGAGGGGTTGAAAGCGGATGGATTGACGGTCACCGGGGATGACCATCCTATTGTTCCGGTGATGGTGGGAGACGCGCCGTTAGCTGTTGATCTCGCTTCGGGCATGTTGGGTAAGCTTACAAATATTATTATTGTACAAATGGGTAACGGTCGTTTATACGTAGCTGCGAGGTATCTCTATTAAAGAGTCAATGTATTTTAATCGTGTTCGCAGCGACAAAATTATTGGAGTCTGTTCCGATGGGCTCAAATCACACATTAGAAACTTGTACAGAGAATACGATCCTATACGTGAGCATATGTCACTGACATACTTTGAGTATACCTAGGTACTTGTCTCCCTATGCAGATTCCTTGCTAATGCAATTAAGAAATATATAAATTAGAAGTAATTTTCTCTATTCAACTCACTTTCAATTGTTGTTTACAGAACGCGGCATCTATGTGGTAGCATTCAGCTACCCAGTAGTGCCAAAAGGAGCAGCAAGAGTGCGCGTTCAGTTAAGCGCAGCGCACACGCCGGAGGATGTTCAAAGAGCCATCAACGCTTTTGCAGCGGTTGCAAAGAATATTGGAATAGTTAAGGGTTAAGAGTACGAGCATTGACATTCTAGCGTTCGAATTTATGAATGTCTCTTATGTGGAAAAACTGTGCAGTTACTAAACTTAAGGCCAGTTATAATTGAAATTGTAACTTGCCAACAAGAAGTCCTTTATTCTTACTGGGACATACTGGTGAATTTGAATTCTGACTAAACAGGTAATAAGCCGACATTTAGTTGCAAAAAAGCAGAATTTAATCGGTTTTTGGCGCCTAATTTGGGGAACAATGAGATGTTGGCGACGTAAAGTAGTTCTCTGGGATTCAGCGGTGGGTCTGATACTGACACCGACACCCTTAGGTATATGGCAAACCGACCAATTCTGCTTGTTTATGATAAATTTCGTCTATTTTTTATGGAAAGAAAGCCATCACTAAGCTCTAGTCTAAATATGCGACATCAATACGAGAGGGCGTGGATGAGAGCACATTTATAAATGTAATGAAATGACGCTGCGTTTCAGTACATTAAAAAGAGTGAAAGATACCTATGTGCATGGGAGCCGCCGCCACTCCAATAAACATAGCGTATGTATCTTACGGTGGAGTGAGAAAATCTGAGCGCCCACTTTTGTTGTGTTAAGGTCTATGATATTATTTCTAGCCGGTCTCCTAATTAGTCTGACAATATTGTCAATTTTCCGATTATGCACAAAAATATTTCTTGCTAAATAAGTGTATTAATATTTTTTGAAACTGTATGTTTATTTTTATGACTGAAATAAAGTTACCTAAACATGTCATTGTTAATATGATTTCTGGACAAACAGACTGACAGAACCACTGTTTATTTATGTATTTAAACATAAGAGAAGTACATGCGTACATTCTTTATTACGATTTCTCTAAGAATTGCACAGCATTCCCGCTCATTTGAGAAGAAAACATCTATGTTTCCTTATTTCTATCGATGTGTGTTCCTTAAGAAGTATAAAGGATTAAAGTGGCTCCATGAAAGAAAATTAATGCAGTTAAATTAAGTCCTGTCTTGAGTTCCAAATTCAATTCGCTTATTATAGTTTCCCATTCATTTCTACATATTTCCGTCATCGTATTGATAATGCAAATAAAACATTTTATTGTGTAATAATAATTGATCTATTAACAATAATTTATTACAGTATTAAAACTCACACTTACACAAATCTTCAATATAACACAAGTGCATTCTTCTTGTATACTTATATTTAATAACCTTTAAAATAAATTATAATTATTAATTCATTTACATTCGCTCAATCCGAGTCGTATAAATTTGCCTCTCGGATTTAGTGTCAGAAACTTGATGTTTCAGTAATCTATGATTACCTGACCTCTGAGAATGGATGATTAATTACCGTATAGTGGTCAGGGATTCCAGCTGTGAGAGGTAAATTTATTTGATAGGAGCTATATTTGAGTACTCACTTGTCACTTATTGTAATACATTTACTCGTATATTAGAGCTATCGTCATAAAAGATTTGTATAACGTTGAATGCGGTTCTGTGGCAATAAGCTATTTGACTCATTTTAGATATTTATATAATTAAATAACATAAGATACCAGAAACCGATGTGTGAAATCTGTTGGGATGAACAAACTTTAACGCAGATATTTGGAAAGAATATTATTTATTTGAGCGATATTGTTAACGCACAGCGTACAGCCATTTTGTTGTAAGGAGAAAGAGAGAGAGAGGCAAAATGTTGCCATTCCTCACCTACGCTGCGTTCCACCTTTCAACAAAATCAAAATGATTGGGCTTAGCCACGAGTATAAGAAGGACTTGCATTTCTGTGTTGATGACGTTAATAAAGTGTTGTGCCCGTCACCGACCGCACTGGTCATGACGGAATGTAAATGTCACCATCAAACGCACCTATGTTTGATAATGTACATTAGACGGAAATCGCTGTACATATACCACAGTTATTGAAAAAAATGAACATTGAAAAAAGGAACAAACTCCCTCGCAGCGCCTCTTAGTATTGTACTTATACGTATCAGTGACATTTGCCTGATGTCAATCAATGTACGAATGTTGTTTATTGTGTACATATTGAAAGATACATTGATAGCCGAAAGAATTTTGCTTTATTTCGGTTAATAAACTTTACGTTGGAAGCGCCTGGTTCGCAAAACGTTTTGATTTTACGAACTTACAATATCTCTCTCCGACAGGCCTTTCTCGGGCGCACCCAATTAGAAAGGGGAGATGTAGCATCGCTCTCTCCACAAAAACTCTATTCTTATTAATTTTGTCAATAGTCCGCCTCTACGAGACGTTTACAAATTCATTTTATTCAATTAAAAGTAATAATTGTTTATCTAGAGTTAGACGATCGCAAATATTATATGAACAGTTTTGTAATAACTGTGCCAAGAACAACATTATCGTGGGTAGACAACTCGATAAGGTACAGATTATTCCATTCTAGACCTTATTTATGTGCGTCCTATAAAAACAGGTATATCTCGAAAAATGCACCTTTTAAGGAGAGCGGTTTAAAAGTTCGAATAACAGTAGGTAGCAGAACTCAATGTTTTTACTGTTCTATTATCATTACACTACAATATTTTGTTATGATTTTTTTTGAGTATGATGCACTTAAAAAACAAAAAGTGATATAAGTCGAATTGTACCGGTTTTCACGGGATATACAAATTTAACAGCTCATTAAAATGTTCATTTTAATATACATAAACAAATGTTTTATACAGAAAAAGGCCGTAATAATCTATGTGGAGATATTTTTTTAACAATTTAGGTATTACAAGTTTTTGTACGTCCT
Source organism: Sesia apiformis (assembly GCA_914767545.1). Taxonomy (NCBI): domain Eukaryota; kingdom Metazoa; phylum Arthropoda; class Insecta; order Lepidoptera; family Sesiidae; genus Sesia; species Sesia apiformis. The sequence continues at coordinate 6,297,624 of OU611964.1, forward strand.
GTGTTTATTATAAAAGAGAAATAAAGATTTTAATAGATTGTGCCAATTTCGTATCTTGCTTCGCGCCATCGTGCGTAAATTATCAAGTACCCACTAAAATATGGCCTAGTCATACCGACTCGATAATAAAGGATTGTCCACACTACGTCATATGTTATGTAAACGACCTTCAACATGAAATGCAAATAAATATGCTGTTATATATAATATTTACATACATTTTCGAAATTAATTCGTATATTACATTTAAATGTAAGTACAATCACAGCCATGTCAATTGTAAATGCCTGTCGAAATGTTGTCAAATCGCGAAGATTACTTTGACCCTTGTATCTATGGAATAAGGATCAAAAACGACATAATTATTCATTTATAAATACATTATAAATAACACGTATGTTCGTTCAATTGAATGTATGTACATTACACAGGGTGTGCGCCTACAGTATTGGTTAATAGAGCGTTCGAATAAACCCAAACTCGTTTGCAGCTACTTATCAACTTATTCAATAGATGGCTAGGTGGCACCAAACGCAAATACAACGTTGTAGAAAAGACCTGTACAGTTTTTTGTTTTCACAAGAGAAAGTGATAGGTACCAATGTACAAACTTTTTTATTTACAATGAACGTTTATATTGAACTGAACTCCATTATTGCCCTATAACATCACAAGTAGTGTGGACCTTCCTTCACCACTATGATCGTCATAAAAATATCGACATTTTCGCAACACTATGCTTAACAATAACTTTGGAGGGTATCTTTTTCTCTACGTTGCCTCTAACGCGTACACGGCGCGTATCGACATCAACGTATCGTGAGCAATCCCTAACTTCCGTCACATTTATACACAGGAATGTTTGTTCCCTCATTGGTTTCCTAGCACGCTGGGTTTTGCGGGTGGACCTAGAAAAAAAAAAACATATTTATATAATTTTATCTTAAAAATCAGATCTTAGAGCATATTTTCATTTAAACAGACTTAAAACAATTAAATTTTAAGTCAGAAAATCTTAACAAAACCATTATGACCCTTATAAATTAAGGAATTCTGTTAGTGATTGACTGTAGTCAATAAATTAAGTCGATTATAATTTATTCAACAGTAGAAATATCAGCCAAAATTATTTTAGGAATTAGACTTAAAAATACAATGTTCATAAAGGGTAAATGCGTATATATTTTGTAAATATGTAGAGTTCACAATTGTAAAGGGTGGGCAGACCAATGGCCCGTTGGCGCGATGATGTCGTGAAAGCGGTGGAAACGAGGTGGATGCAGCAAGCGACCAACAACAGATAACAATGGATTGCACAGGAAGGAGCCCTAGTTCAGCCGTGAATTGCAGCGGGTTGATTATGATGATGCAACGTTCAATTTATTCACCCACCCGCTGGATGCAGGTCGCTGCCGATAGGTCTAAATGGCGGACAATGGGGGAGGCCTATGTCCAGCAGTGGACATCCAAGGGCTGAGATGATGATGATGATGATGAACGTTCAATTCCAGGCAATCGTTTATATGATCATGGTTTCACTTCATTTTTTCAATACACTTTTCAAGTACCTACGCTCCTGCAGCTTCCGTACTTGTGATATTATGTAAAAGGTTTCTTATTTGAACGGTAGGTATATGAACGATAGATGCTATCGATATTAGCTTAAAACGTCACATTGCTTGCAATAATACAGTATAGCCCAGCATGCAGGTCCAGTGCGGATTAGCGCATATGTTGCAGGTTAGTAATAAAATCAGTTTTTTAATTAAAAACCTAGAGATGAAACGCCCCCGACCAATAATTAAATTGATAAATATTCTATTAAGAGATTTCAGATTTTTATTTGAGAAACTAGCTTTATTAACAGATGTACTTTTTCATAAATTATACTAATGGAATTTAGAGATCGAGCGCGGTCGGAAACGCAATAACGACCTGAAAGTTAAAAGTTATGCTATTCAGTTAAAAGTTACCTGGTGGTAGAGTTGTGGTTGTAGTGGTGGAGGTAGATGAGGTGGTGGTTGAGCTGGGCGTCGTCGACGCTGTGCTAGAGGGCGCTGCTGTGCTCACTGGTTTCTGGAAACAATTTATACAAATTGTATAAATGGAAACATCTATAGAATTGGTAACGACCGCTATAACAGCTATCGATAGTGATGTTACATGACTTGTGTCTCTTATATCGATAATGGTCAAGTGTGATTAGGTACGAGTACCTATATTTCTCAATTTTGTTTTTAAGAACAAAAGCTAAATTACTATTAACGTTATGTAACTTTAACAATACCAGGTATTGAGCTATACGAAACATTAAACAACTTTTAAATAATATTACGGTACAGTACAATTTAATATCCTAAATCAGTTATATCACTTATATCCATATCACTAAGACTTTCGACTGCTGTCATCTCCTACTGATTATATCATCAATTCATTTTCAATTATGTTGTCAATCTTAGCACCCTAAAGACTGACATCACAAAACACAATTTCTATCAAAACAGTTTATGACTTTCGAATTTATCGAGACATGTCGATAAACAATGCCCGCCCCAAGTAAGTCGCACTCAACCATAAAGTACCGTATTTATGTACTATTTAAGTTAAACAGTGACAGTAATTACGAAGGGATAACATTTGAGATTTTCGCGTTTTTCACATATATTTATGTATTTAAGACATATTTAATACATTTATTTATTTAAGACCCGTTTAAATAGATAAGTAATTACGGAACTTCATGAGCATTCAAACGTCATAGCTGTTGTAAGTGGTTGACCATAGTTTAGTAATTGTTGTTTCCAAAGAATAAACAACGCGACATGACTCACGCTAGGATTTCCAAGTGTACGATTCAATTCGACTGATATATTCGTACGTCATGTGTTTGGGGTTGAACAATTAATGGTCAATGTCAAATAAGTTCTATTAAATGAAAACGAGTGATTGTGGTCAAATAAACATGGTCGGTTACTGTTATTGTCATAGTTAATGGTAATAGTCGCTTTCGGGATTCCAATTTATATACAATACTATACAGGTGTTGTGTCTTACCCATTTTATTTTAGTTGGCGCTTTGGTTGGGTTGGTATTGGTTAAATGCCCGTATACGACCTGTTTAATATATGAGTAGCAATGGTCAGGTCATGTTTATCGCAGCTCCGACAACCGATGCAGAACGCCTTCGGTTATACGAGTACTCGAGTGGAGGCCGCGTACCGGGAAGCGTAGTGTGGGACGCAATCCGGACAGGTGGACCGGCCACTTAAAGAAGTTCGCCGGTGGTGATTAGATGAGAAGAGCCGAAGATCATGTGTAGCCTTGGGAGAGCTCTATATCCAGCAGTGGAGAGATATAGACATAGTTTGGTACTAATATATGAGTGCAAAATGCGAAAATCTTAATAATTACACTTCGGAATTCTGAATTAAGAATACAGCCTACCCTGGTGTTGCAGGTGTCCATGGGCGGTGGTAACACTTACCATCACGTGGGACCGCTTGCTCGTCCGCACGCTTCTCTATAAAAAATAAACGTATGGGGGATCCATATGATGGCATTTCCTCTATTTCTTCTTGAATTAGTCAGTCGTCAAACTGTTTGATACTTTGTTTCTATTATAAAAAAAAAACTGAATGGGATTCTCTGGGGGTCAGCAGCGCATTCGCTTTGTTTTGGTGATGCAGGTGATGTTAACCCTCAGTGTTAATCAGTATGTAATCAGATGAACTGATGTAGGATAACACTTACATTGACTTCCTCTATTCTCGTCTGCAGCGCTTCCACCTTGGCTTCGATGGTGTTATTTAATGCTACTACTTGCTGCCTCAACTCTTCACCCCTCTTGAGGTTATCTGACACGTTGGCAATGGTCTCGTTGGTCCTGCCTTCTAACGTGTGCAGCAAATTCTTGACTTCTTCAACTCCAGCCGCCGCTGTGACGGCTTGTTTGCGGGCGGTGGCTAGTGCGCCGTCGAAGCCGTTGATCTGAGAATCAAAAAGAATATAGATATAGAGCAAATCATTGAACATTCTATAAAATCATCAGATGTTTTTTTGTTAATAATTTAGATACATATTCTTTTTCGCTACTAATTTATTGACAAGATACACTGATGTGAAAATTGTATTGCGTTTCTAAAATAAAGTAGGAGACGTGTATCGGTGTTTCTTCAGTTATTAATGTTATTATTCAAATTATTCACTCTTGGGAGTGTTTCTTTGAATAATAACACCAATGTTTCAGCTGAAAATTCAATTTGATGCCAATACCATTTCGATGAGATATTATTATGATCAAAATTTTGTTAAAAGTGTACTCAGACTTGCATTCTTCTTATTTTCTTTTGTTAGTGCGTCACGCGCCTTTTAGGCGTGGCCTAGTGTACTTTGTCTTGCACTCAAATTGGTAATTAAAGCCAGCGAGAAACCGCTGTAATTCGGTATGTTGTCGTCAGAAGTCACTCTTGCTAATTGCTTTAATAATTCACGGCTAGACCAATCACCTTTATTGATGTAATTTAAAACAACATTAAAAGTTGGTTTAACAGTTTCTCATCTATTCGATTCGTGAAACGCTTCTTAAAACAATTTCAAAGTGAGTCTATCTTCTTTAGGAATGTGGCAAAGGTATAGATAGGTACACTAACCTGTGAACCAAAGTCGGCGACAAGCCGTTGTAACTCGGCGAGTCTTTTTGGCGTGTCTGCTAGTTTTGGCGCTGCGGCCAACTGTTCTGACACTGCGGCCAACTCCCCAGCCGCTTGTTTGACACGCTTCGCCAACTCTTGATGCTCTAACTCGAGATTGGTTAGCCTAGAGTTTAAGTCGCTAGCTTTAGCACTTAGCTCTTTCGCTGCTGTGTGACAAACTTGTAACGAGTCGCCTACACTGTCACTGCTTGTGGATACTGTTGGCAAAACGATTTTTATGGGTAATTATGGGATGGTAGAATGGTATACAAAGTAATTAACAGTAATTATTTGTCAGATTTCTTTATTTCTTATTTTTATTTCTTTATTTCTTAGTGTCACTTTTTAAAAATCCATACTTAAGTAGAAACTCAGTGGTACGGGCCGAGGATTTCCACTCACGATCACATGAATGTGAGTAGAGTATAGATACCCTTAGGCTATCAACACTCTATATGTATCTGGAGTATGTGATCCACTAATATGCACTGGGCCCGCGTGGTGGATTACGGCCCGAAACCCCCAGTAATTTATTAGGAGATGCCTGTGCCCTGCAGTGAGACGTTATAGACTGGTACAAGGATTTATTGTCAACCGACTGCCCAAGTTGATTGGCACGTCTGATTACTTGTGCAAGAATGGTAATTCCTAAAACAATACCGAGTACGTACAATAATTTTTATATTCCAATATCTTAATGTCGTATTTACAGATGGTGGTAAACTACATAAGTAGTTTACTAGTTAGTATTTAAGTTATTTAAATACTTACTTACTTACTTAGTAGTTACTTAAGTAGTAGCATTTGATGGTATTCTTTTTATAAGCAAAGACATTATAATACAGTTATTGTTATTGTTTATTTGGTGTGCAATAAAAAGTTTTATCTATGTACCTATAGTCTTTGTTACAGGTAAATGAGTAGGTACTATCAATAAAGACCATTACATGCAATCTTATCGCAAAAGGTGAGACACTTCGTATGACCACAAGATCTTTGTGATCTTTAGCAAATATGGTATATTTCATTTCATTACAAACGCTTGAGTTATGGAAACAGGTATTTTATTCATCTGGTGAGCAAATATGCGACCTCATAGCGCCAACTACCAATTAGTTATTCTAACCATTAGTTATTTTCTAATAATTGATTGAAATTCTTTCAATCAATTCACATATACACTTCTTGGAAAACGTTGTATAGTTGTATGTATCTATAAGTATTTCAATATACAATTAGAAGGTTGTGCAAACAACACAATGGTTTGTGGATAGGCTCAACTGGGTCTGTGTAGGCGTTAGAAATCAATTGTTCAAGCTTCTACCTACCAGCAGTACCAGCGAACTAAATTTAGATGTCTTCCATTTCCTGCAGATAAATTCATAGTTTAGTATTTAAATTTAAAACTTTAGTCCCATACACTGTATAAAACCATACGATCTTGATATGTCTGTAACGTGTAGGCAGGACAAAATACTACTTATCTATATAAACTCTGATTAATCAATTTTTTATTAACGTATTTAAACTTTTTATTATTATTTTTTATTTAAACGTATTTTTTTATTTAAGAGTTAGACATCCATTATTTTAATTTATTTATTGTACACCCAAAACATGAAATGAATTAAAAGGAAGAAGATAAAGATATACAAAAGATGAGCTTGTCTCCTGTGGAAATTTCTTCTAGCAAACCTAGGAAAGCGAAACGTAAGTCAAGACAGAAAAAGGCATTTAATTTAATTGGTGTTTCGTAAACAAGTTGTATATAGAGTAGGGTCTGGAGAACTTCTATGGTATCCACCATAGAAGTCCTCCAGACCCTACTGCCAAGATATTTGTTCCTTTTAACATGTTTTATGGCCAGAAGATTAAAAAGTCAAGGTGTATATTCGTTATACCACTGTCAACAATACAAGAAAAGAAATTCATAACAAATAGACGCCGAAGGTTAAGGTTATTTGTAATTTACGTCGTCGTACACCATCAAAATACGTAGGCAAGACGTGCTTGTGTCTATACGATGGTGTAATTTTTTTCACTGTGGCGGAATTTTTCACACAAACCTCTGTCCATTTCGATGCGGAGCGAGACAATTTGTCGCCGGACATCCACAAAGAGCCATAACACTGTCGCGGCAGACACGACGCACACGCATAGTGCTAGAGCAGCCGCGAGTCTGACGAAAGGGCGGGATCGGCGGCGGCGGGACGTGCGTCTACCCCAGGGTTCGCCTTCGTCGCTAGACGCTGAGAGGAGTCTTCCGCCTCTTCCCGCTCCACCTCCGACGAGAGCGTCGAGCTCCCGCCTTTTCCTCATCTTCTTGCCAACGCGTAGCGGCACCGCCGCGTGTACGGCACTCTCCATTCCGCTCCCCAGTACGCTACCGCAAACGCATCCGCTCCACACCAGCACTTAGCACTTTCACAACACGTCCTCCTTGTATCACGTCAGATTACCCAATGTTCTGTTTATGAATTACTTTACTACTACTTTGTAAGCAAAACTATTAATCAAATATTTATGATGCGTGGAGATCGCGTAAGTATATTATTTGGCTCTTATTGTAAGTATGTCTGTGTCGTATAATCAGCCGTATTAAGAAAGAAACCTTTATGTACTCGTATCTTCAGTTTTATATTATCGTAATGACTAGTAATGAGACAGTGTAAGAGGCAGAAAAATTAAATTAAAAGATATTTTTTATTTACAATTAATATTTTATTGATCACCATAGTGTCCACGCTTGACCTAACAGAGTATTGAGTTATGGAGTCCTGGAGTCATAAAGGTTTGTTGGTTCTTCACAATATAGGAAATTTCATACCATTCAAAAACCTTACCTCAAAAAGGCAAAGAACTGGCTGTTTTTAAGTTTAGCAGTTTCTATATGAAACTGGATTGACAAAAAAACTTAGTTAAAATTTTGATTGTATTCGAATATTTTAAAAAAAACTGCCTACGTGACCGATCGTAACATAACCGATATCGTAATAGTAGGAATAAAAGTTAAAGGTAAGGAATGATATACAGCCCGAGGAAGTTTACACACTATTGACTCAAAACGAGAAGTAAACTGCTGAGGTGTTATTGGGCCGTCAAGACTCAAAAATAGGAGAGGTTGCAAAAAGGGACAAGACAAGAATTTGTAACTAGGGCAGAAAGAACGAGTCGGAAGGAGCCCATGGAATTATGACTCATTCCTCTCGTGATTCGGTCCAAAGAACCACAAGGTTGGTAGGATCATGGAAAGGGAAACGTGCAGGGATCGGATATTATGGTTCACCGTAACTGTAACCAGTCCTTTTAACGTCCAAATACTGGACATGGGACTCAAAACTAGTCAACCATAGAGATGTATGGGCCTTAAAACTAAGTATGAACTTAAGTTGTTATCGATTATGGAATACGGATGTTATGGATCTAATCGCATTAGATGTACATTTCTAGCATTAGTTACTTATCTTACATAACCGTGAAAGTGTTCAAGTGGGTACCCTAATGTAGCTTGTACTAGTACTGCCCCTGTGTTAGCTAGGACGGGGCAATGTTTATTTCCGCTTTTACTGTAGTAGTTTTGTAAAGTTTTATACATGACAAGCCTACAAGCAACTCGTGACCGTCATTTCCTTATAATAACAGGAAGCGATAGGCGTTTACGATTCACTTACAATAAATATAAGTAAATGTACATAGTAAGTAGGCTATTATTTGCCATGATGTGATGTCTTGCATTATAATATTAATTTTAATAAACGACTATTACTTTAATACCGATAAGTTATAAAAATCTGCAGAATTATTATGTGCGCTTAAAGGACCATTGTAATTGACAAATCCAAACAACCAATTTAGAATTGTTTATGTAGAACTAGCGACTCACCCTACCTGCGCTCAGGTGGCATATCGATTACCTAGGAAACCCAAACAGCTTGTATCAATAAACAGCTTTATACCCAAACAGCTTTAGAAAGCATTCGTTTAGCGTCCTAAAAGTAAAGTAATTTTCAAAATAGGTCCTGCAATTTTTGAGTTTACGTCTAACATATAAACAAACAAAATAAAAACAATCTATCTCTCTTTATAATATTAATAATAATATACATTTATAACAATTGTATTGTAATATCGTAGAATTAGCAGGAATTATTATAATATTTTGTTTTGAAGATAACCGTAAGGTCAATGACTTACTGTTGCTTCCTAAAGTTAGATTTATGTAATATTTTAGATAAATAATGTTTGGACAATGGCGAAAATTACCGAAACGTATGAAAACAAAGTAACTCCGTTGGATCTTGTTACCTACCTCCTAACTAGAGGATTACAATATTTGCAGCACCGTGGGATGTACTCAAATAAAACATCGTCTTTCATTAAAACAGTATCAACTTATCAATAACAGTACCTCTTTATCAACTTATCAATAAGCGGTGTAGCGCTAACCGCAAATATAACGTTAGAACAAACATATTCATTTAGTTAGAGCAACGAATACGAATTTTAAAAATAAACCGACTTATTTAAAAGTTTAATGACTTATTTACAAATGCAAAAAAGTTTGTAATCGTGCGAATGCCCGGTTGGCCAATGCTTTAGATATTTGTATAATCTAGACTTGTAGACAGACGATTTGGAATATACTGTAAAGCGTATGTGATTATTATGATACATTGACTGCACTTTAGAGACGTACTTAGTCCGTAAAGTGGAATACGATTAAGTTATCAAGACACGGTTTAATTTTGTATAAAGTATCAATAAAATGGGTGTGGTAAACGACTATATTAATATGAAATAATATTATGCTTATGTCGTACTTTCGTGTTGTTTATATTTTCCAAGTTCTCTTTTGTGAATTACTACTAAGACGCAGTAAATACTATACGTATATGTATCATCAGCCTCGGTCTCCCTAGCACTGGTGGATAGGACCTTTTCTCAAATCATCTCACATATTACGAGTAAAATATAAGGAGGTATATTGCAATTACGCCTATTAGATATATTAGGTATTATAGTGATCTTTAGAGTAATAAATATTGTAGCCAGATCTGATTATAGCACATCCTAACGACACGAATAATAAATGTAATGCAAAATGCGTTTGAGTGGCGTGAACCATTAGCGATAAGATAAACTAAATATATATGAATGTATAAACTAAATATATGTAATATAATACGTGTTTATATGCATGTGTATTACACTCAGTTTGCGTGTGAGATAACGGGCTACGGAGGTATTATCGACCTAAGGGCTAGTCCACAGTGAATGAACACCGCGCATGCGCTCGCCACTAGACGATGCGACATGGGCCACTCCACGCCATACTCCAGTGTTTTGTTACAAACATACAAACAATTTTACATACATACATTTAGACCAACAAAGTCACAAAATATGACTTTGCATTTTTTAATTTTAGAATGTTTCATAACATGACTATTATTTACACTTTCGGTTCTGGCAAGCAAAATGGCAATAAAAGGACTAAATTATTCGTATAAATACTCTTAAAATTTCTTATTTAAATATGAACGGCTTTTAGTTATTTTCATAAGAAAGGGTGTAAGTTATAAGTAAGATTCAAAAACACTATAAAATAATAAACAGTTAATACAAGAACAACTTTGCTTTAAACTTTCCCTATACGACACAGACAAACTAACCGAACTAAACACAAACCGAATAAACACTACCGTTGTAAGAAGAATCAAACTAACACATAGTATTTTTTACTTTGCACAGGTATGGAAAGGACACAAGGTTGTCAGAGCACGCTGGAATGAGAACTAGGTGTGACGTCACGCAGGCGCGGCAACGCATGCGTACGACAAGCAACGCACATGATATAGAGAATCTGGATACTCTTCTTGAGCCATAAAATAACTACTATTCCATTGGCCAACTGAGAATACAAGTAAATTTAATGTCCATATTCGTTGCTCTAACTGAAAGAACAAGTTTGTTCTGCAACGTTGTAATTGCGCTGGTACTACCATAGGTTACCATAGGTCTAATCATTAGGTTCAATAGGCAGTTTATGTATGGATTTACGAAATTACGAGTAATATTATGGATATTGATAGAGTGACGGTACATCGTTTATTTACTGTCTAATTGAACAGCTACCTACATGTTTTACACAGTTCCTTACCATACCATCCGACTATATCTCTCAGCTGCTAGACATAAGCCTCTCCTAAAGCTCACCATCACACACGATCTTCGGCTTTTTTCATTCAACCATCACCGGCGAACTTCTTCAAGTCGTCGCGCGTCGGTTCACCTGGCCGGAGGACGTTCCACACTGCACTTCCCGGTACGTGGCCTCCATTCGAAGACACGTCTAACGGTCTACCCCATTGGTTTATCGATCCTGCGGCAAATATGACCTGTCCACTGCTACTTCAGCCTTCTGATTCTATGAGCTATGTCTGTGACTACAAGTTCCTTAGATATAGAAATATATATTTGATTTATTCTATGGCATGATAAAGTTACTTACGTAACTGATTTTTCGAATGTATGTAGGTATCTGTTTTTTTTCTATTTATAGGCTAGATAACTGACGCAGCAAATAGACAGCAGTTGTATATTTATTTGATGGTTGAGTCCGTCTTTTGTATTGTATTTTGCACAGTTTGTCTTTTGTATAACAATTGCAATAAAGTTTTAAATACATAAATAAAATAAATTTATTGAAGGCATTTCTAGTTTTCTAAATCTGTAACGCACGTAGCCTAATCGACGTATTAATTTGTCCTAGACCGGTGGAGAGTCAGAGCAGAGTAATATCAATTACTTAATTACTAGGTAATCAGAGTTAAATTGAGTGGAAGATTAAGCTAGAAAAAATAAGGTCACAGAGGATGACATTTAAGCCAGTTTGTGTTAAAGTGATTTATCGCTTGCTAAGCGTGTTTACAGATTTTTTTGAATTTGCGTGCAAATTATATTTATACTTCCAAAAGCAATATCCTTTTGTTCAAAAGTTTGAACAACTGAAAATAACTTAGTAGTGGGTTACCAAATTTTATTCCAGATCTAGAGAACGGCACTTCCAGAAATCCAGACTCTATAATTTGGACTAGATGTGGTTTTGAAAATGGTTTGAACCCGCTCTTTTTTTAGGTTTTTATTTTTCATTTTTTTATTTTATAGTTGCAGGTGTCCACGGGCAGCGGTGACCACTGCCCGCCCGCTTGTCTGCAAACTATTTTGTAAAAAAATCTGTTTTCGGAGAAAGATAGTTTAGTTTTGAAAGTTCGAATGGGACGAAGACCCAGAGGTATTCGGACCCTCCCCGTATATACGTACGGCTCTATTTTTATAGAAGCTTCCTATAGCCATAGGTACGAATGAAGTTCATGTTATACCTATGTTAATCGCTTCAGAAATATTTGTTCGAGACCGAGATATCAATCAATGTTGCTTGTAACACTTTTGTAGCACATTGTACCTACATACATCGATTTTGCTATCGATATCAACATATTTTAACATCCTTTTTTTATTAATGGAGACAGACGGGCAAGCAGCCCACATGATGGTAAGTAGCTACCGCCGCCCATGGACACCAGCGATGGACACCATAGACACCACTTGCAACACCAGGGGGTATGCGGGTGCGCACTGCCGGCCTTACAGAACCCTATTCACAGCTTTCTTGAAGAACCCCATGTCGTAGCATAAGGGGAAGACCTCATTTCTGCAGGTGGTGCGGTTATATAAACTCGAGGTGAGAATCATATCGAAAAGTTCTTCGGAGCATTCCCCGTTATACAGGTGGTAGAACACGCAGAGGGACGCAACGTCTCTGCGGACGCTGAACAGCCTGTGAGAATGGAATCGTCGACAATTACGTATAGCGCGTCGTTGGATGGAGTCAAGTATATCCAACTGTAGGTCAGGCATTATTTTCTAACCATGAAGGGGGCTCGGGTCATAAACCATGAGGTATGTATAACATCTACCATATACCAATATGGTAGGATGTTATACATGCCAATTATTTGATATGTGTAACTTCGTTTTAATTCCGGATTCCTCATAATGTTTCATTCAATGCTGAGAAAACAGTACTAATTAATTAAATAATGTCGGTCGGCCATCTTTCTCTTTCTGAGCGTGACAGATAAACAATAAAAGTGCGGTTACAGTGTAACATAATGAACTCTGAAAGTGGATGTTTATTTCTTTTTCTATTCATCATCTTTGTTTTTACTCATTTTAAAAGAATATTGGCCTTATTCATGAAATTAAAAAAAAATGTAAATTAATAAGTTCGTTATTGATATACAGCTACTGTTTCAAAATGTCTTGTAATTTACGAATATAGAAAAAAAGAACATATTGACATGTATAGTGTATATATATATACTGCACATACCTCTGGCGATGTCTGTGCGCATGGTAGACACCTGGTCGTACAACGCTGCACATATCCAGGTCAGCATGAGTAGCCATAGGAGGAGTGTGCCTCGCATAGCCCACCGGAAGGCACATTGTACTTCTGTCCCTAAATTGGGCTCTACAACTCTTGGTGTGTTTACTCTGCTGCGTTCTCGTCTATAAGAATAAGAACTAAGTTATGTTGGTGTAAATATAGGGTATAAGATAGAACTGGTTTATTCCACACCAAAACAATAATAAGACAAAATACATATAATAGGTCGGGGAGAGAAAGTCTTTTCGTACTTTGTATGTATGAAGTTGTGATCCAATATCTTTGATTGAACTGTTTCTACTTGGATGGTTATGGTGGATGGTAACATTTAAAAAAAGAAATAAAAAACTGTTTCCCGCCATTTTTCAATTGTTTTTCTGTCCAAGAAAATGAGTGAATCTAACGAAGAAATTCGATACATTTTAAGGTTTTATTACAAAAAGGGAAAAATGCGAACAAGCCGCGAAAAAAATTTGTGTCGTTTATGGACCTAATGCAGTGTCAGTAAGAGTAGCACAAAGTTGGTTTAAGCGTTTTCAGTCAGGAAATCTTAATGTTAAAAATGCAGTTCGCTCCGGTCGCCCCGTTACCGATAAAGTTAATGCCATTTGTGAAAAATTGCAGCATGATCGGCATATAAATAGTTACGACATTGCTGATGAACTGGGCATTGACCACAAAACAGTTTTGATTCATTTGAAATGAATCATTTCTGGATTCACAAAAAAGCTCGAAGTTATTGTAGCGTCTCGCTTGAAATTGCGAACATATTGTATCATAAATACCCCCTCCGTCGCATTTTAACCCCCACCACTAAACGGACCTAAAAATAAGGTACTGCGCAGGTTTGTCACGTGATATCGCCAGAGCCCAAGAAGCTTTGCGTTATTTATACACTTCACATAATTAAGAGTTGTGTGGCCAGTTTTAGAATAGCACCAGCTCATCTTTTCCTATGGATGTTGTAAAAGGTGTTGTAAATGGTTAATAAATCCGCTGAGCTGAGGAATTACATCACCTCTTGTTTGTAGCTTTTTGTTATCCCTTAGTCGCCTTTTACGACACCCACGGGAAGAGATGGGATATTGCTATTCTAAAGTCAGTCGACACCACACAGACAATATACATAGTCGATTAGTTATTTTAATAATTGATGAGACATGTGCACATCACATCACTAACATTCTAGTTGACTTCAATTGCCCTGTTCCTATATAGACCAATTTATAGAATGCAGTAGTAGACATTTGATATCAGTCTATAAGTCCCATGACATTAGAGCAATATTAGGGTTATTGTCTCTTTAATTACTGGCTAATAGTGAAACTGAAACCTATTAAGAGTTGTGACATTATCTGTCAAGAGACCTCTTATTGTTGGTTCTAGTTTTACAAATATTGAGACTTTAGGTGTAAGTACAGTGGACATTGTGCACACGGACTGTCCAAAGTATGAGTGATACAAAGCCCTAACAACACTTTCGGAATTTTTTTCTGTCTGTCCATCCCGAACGTCCGTCCAAATTTTATCCGAACGCCAATCACACAAAAACTACTAGATGGATGGATGTCAATGAAACTTGTATATGTAGTTATATATAACTTATGCACCGCTAACAATTAGGGTACTTTTTATTATTATTATGACTGAAATAGGCTAGGCAGCGTATGCTGATGCACCTAATCTTGTTTTCGTCACTTGTGAGTCTATTTGGCATAATATCTGTACAGCCGGATTACCAAATACACATCTATAACAATTTCTGGCTACTGGTTCCACTCGTTAACTACAGGTTTGATATAAAATGAACTTTTACCCAGATAAATTATAAAAACATATATTATCTTTTAAAAGTCCCACAATGTCCTTTTAATGAACTATAACTAATGTATTTTATATTGTCAATAAACTGAAGGCTTAAAATTAAATGTTTTTGTTTACTGTTTCTCCCACCAATTGCATCTTAGTTGCCTTCCACTCACTTTGTACCCATTCCATTTGAGTAAGGCCATTAGGGCTACAAGAATTTAGCCATTGCAAAAAAAAACCTGAACATGCATGCTGCATTCCTACAGCTGCTGGGTGCACTGGAGGGGCCATGTTACCTTGTAATGTAGAGCCAGAGCCCATTCCCACCCTATCCTGTCCCTCCCCATTCCTTAATCTGCAAAGGTAGGCAGCGCATCTGAGGTTGTGCCAACATTTGTCATTCTGGACTGATGTTGGTATGTATTGTGGATGTCGGATGTCGATGTCAGTATCCACATAACATCAGGTGGACTGTATGCTTGACTGACGCCTTTTTTCGATAAAAAAAACCTCCTGAACAGGTGATTTTCTTTATATGTTCAGGGTCAGAGAGGTCTGTTTAATGTAGCATTAACAGATTGCAGATGTTGAGATGAAGTGAGGAGGCATACAGGTATCTGTCAGTGTGTATCGACTTTCTAAGGAACCATCTTCTCTTAACATTATTTTGATATCTAAGAAAGCCCAAAGTTCTGTCTTTTTCTATTTCATAGCTGAACCATGAATGAAATTGAGATGTTTAATATATTGCTCCCAGGCATGAAAGAAAAACAGTTTTATTTTAGTTATAAACCATTCAAAATATTGTAAACACATGTTTTCTTGACTTTGAACACCCATTATAACATTTTTAAACTAATTTAAAAATGTTTAAAATACAACTCAGGATATATTTTCCTGTAAGGTAATTTCCCTTTTTTTATTGGAGATTTCCAGGATTGATTACAAAAACCCAGGTGTTTGTAAATTAGGTGAATAACCTTATAACAAAATGAACTGCCAAATTGATTCGGGTGATTCAGGTCCAATTTAATTCAATGAAAAATCATTCTTAGTCGCACATAGCTTTAATTAATCAAAAAATTACTCTTTTTCCATTGAATGGAGAATGCATAAAAAAAATACTTACAAAAAAATCAAGTGCTAGATATAAAGTATGTTTAATTTGAAAAGTATTTATTAATTTTAAACACTTTAATTTCAAACATGTTTATTTTAGATCGTTTTAAACATGCCAACCCTGATTGCTCCACTACATGTCTACTTCCTTCGATTTCCTTTTTCGCAACTCCCATCCTAGACTACACGCCTCTTCAGTCAATTTGTGACTATGGCTGGTGTAACCAAAATGTTGAATAGAAACAGAAGGTCACCTTTAATTTAAATTTTACATGTTCTGATCCTATTTACAATATAAAATGTGTACAAAACAAAAGTAACATAGGTTTGAAAAGTTAAAACTAATCTATAGCAATAAAGGTACTCTACTATGTGGGGTTTAGTTGTTTAATACTATATAGAAGTCTTATCTAGGTAGAAGTGATTGTTAGTAGAGGTAGTTACTGTAGTAAAGTACAGTAATTCAAAAGAAATATAAATAATGTATTATTGTAAGGATGTGATTATCACCTGGTAACTTTTTTCTTTCTGCTTGGAATTATTTCTAACTGCAAATCATCAGACTCCCCATCACTTGATACATCCAGAAGGCGGAAGTTCTCTTTGTTAACATTGTTAGGCAAAGACATTGTTCTGATTTCATACACAACATGCTACCTATTACTTCAATGTATCTAAAGTAGTTTCAGAGTAAATTTCACAGTAAAAAAATAATTTTAGATTGTTTACTATAGAATACTGTCAAGGTTATTTTTTTTATAAATGACTAACAAATTTTAAATACGATATGTTAAGACTGAGATAAAATATATTTGTAACTTATGCAGGAAATTGACAGACAAATTTAAAAACAATAGTATGAAATTTGGAGAATATCAATGAAATTTGACGTTATTTTACGCTCGCATGACAGCTGTCACATGTGACACAAACGAAACGGGATAAGATACGATTTTTTTGCAAAAAGGATCTTAATGTTTTGATGTCATTGAATTAATAATCAAAGAGGATATAAACACTCCGTTTTATTCATAATCATGAACGGAATTTAAGGTTTCAGGAAAAGTTCGGACACATTGTAATTTTTTTAGTAATGGTAATTAATATTTTGTAAAACTGTCAAAGGAGCTAAGATTCAGGCCAACTATTACAAAAAAATAAAATATTGTCAAATTGACAATCTATGAGAAAGAGGAAATGTTGGAATTAATTTTAAAATTTTCTCTGAATATTAAATCAACGGTTACTTGACAAAAGTATAAATTATAATTAGTTTATCATGAAAGAAAAATGGAATTTTATTTTGTACCTAATATGGTTTTCATATCTAATTATTACGGCAATTCTTTTGTTCGGAAATGGTTTTTTGTTGTCTCGAAAAACGCTCAACGATATTTCGGAGTGCGTGCCTCTAAATAAATTTGGGTGTGATGGACATGAGGTAGAGAATTCCAATGCTACAACGTGTAGAGAGGAGGAGAACATCCGTCGTATTTTGTCTAATCCTGGGTCTCCAATAGTTTGCGCCTCTACGTTTAATAGGGTGGTGTTCATTATGGTGGATGCCTTACGATATGACTTTACTGAGTATGATGGAAGTCTTGCAAAGCCGTTTCCTTATCAGAACCGGTTGCCTGTGATATGGGAGACAATGGACCGATGGCCGGATCGCACACGGCTGTATCGCTTCATGGCAGACCCACCTACCACAACTCTTCAGCGTATAAAGGCTCTGGTCACTGGCTCCTTACCGACGTTTGTGGATGCTAGCTCGAATTTTGCTGCTATGGAATTGCAAGAAGACAACATCATTGATCAGGTATAATCCACACTAATAATAGAACTGTAAAAGGGGATAAATATATACATTGAATTAATTAAAAAAAATAGTCCTATGGTACCCAAAAAATATTGTCTATGATGTTTGTTTGTATTAGCTTCATCTAAACTTCACCATATGGTTTTTGCTCTTATTAGCCCATTGTTAAGTGTACGGTGGTGCCATGTGGTGTTGACCACCACATGGCACCACCCCATCTCTTCCTGTGGGTGTCGTAAAAGGTGACTAAGGGACAACAAACCAGCTACAACACCTGAGGAACTACACCACTTCTAAAAGAGTGAACTTGCCAACCCGCTTGACCAGCATAGCATTTTAACGCCCCTTACATCCCTCATGCATGAGACATTGTGCATGAAGAGGCTCATATCCACTAGTGGATATTGAAGGGCTGGTTGCATTGCATTGCAAGCATATGCGAGGAAAACTGAAATATGTATTATCTTGATGTGATGTCAGAAAGTTAAATTATAGAAGAAAATAAAAAGTAATTACTTGAAAACTACTGAATAGATTTTAATAACATTTTCACTGTTCTAGTATTTTCTGGGATGAATTAACAAGATAATACATTATTAAATCCTAATTTCATAGAGACAAATCTATCGACACCAACTAGTTAACAATACTATTCTGAAGATAATATGGATGGACAAACTGGTGAACTGGTTTATCTCAAGATAAACTAGTTTAATAAGCTGATGCCTGAAAAATTTAGTATGCTCAAAAGGTATTTGAGATTAATACTTTAGCTCTTGTCTAAAATCAATACTCAAGCTGCTAAAAAAAAATTACTATTGTCTCTTCTCAAGTATGTTACAGTCCTACACAACAGTTGATTACAGGAGATGGATTTTAGTGATGTAAATGAAACTCGATTGAAAATGATATGACTACAACTTTGTTTCCTCAAGTTACAATTTATCTGTTTTATTTCAATAATAATTATTGGTGTTAACAGGTATCTAAGTATGAGGGTAATGCAGTATTATTGGGAGATGACACATGGGAGCGCTTGATGCCTGGGAGGTGGCTGCGTTCTCATGGTTTATACTCATTCCATACTTGGGATCTTGATACTGTTGATACAGGTACTATTTTATGATATATAGAATAGGTACTAGAGAGACAGACAGGTCTCTTGGTGGTAAGGATCTAAACTAGTGATATATGAGAACCATTGTTGACAATGCTCTCTAACAAAAGTGTGTTGAATTGTCATTAAAAAAATGCTAGTTTTTTTTTTATAGAGAAGAGGGCGAATGAGCAAGCGGTCTGACATGTTTTGACATGTTTTCTGGAAAAAGGTGCCAGATCATCCAGAGATGTGCCAACATTTGTCAGTCTGAATTAATATTGAAATGTATCATGAATGTCCCGTTGAGTGACATTATCCACTTAGTGAACTGCATGCTCATCTGTCACCATAAAAAATCAAAATTCTGTTTATAAGTGAAGTCAATAAATAAGACATTATTGTGCCTATAAATATAATATTATCATATTATCTTCTTTTGTAGAAGTAGATTCAAAAATATATGATGAGGTAGTGAAAGATGACTGGGATCTCCTCATAGCCCATTATTTAGGCGTAGACCACGCCGGTCATAGATATGGTCCAAATCATCCAGAAATGACAAGGAAGTTAGTTGAAACGAATGAGAGGTTAAAGAGAATTATAGATATTCTGCCTCCAGATGTGCTGCTTTATGTTGTTGGGGACCATGGCATGACCGATACAGGTAATTTATTTTATTAAATACTTTAATTTCAAGAATTTATTTATTGATGTATGCTATATCAATGATATATATTTATTGATTAATATAAATATTGCTAAAAATTCAATAACTTCTTTGTGATGTTAAGAATTTCAATTGTTATGGTTTAATAATGAAATACCAAATTGATAAGGAGAAAATTTATAAATATCTGATATATTTATAGTGTTCATCCTCATAATCATTATTCTAACTTAATCTGAAAAGTAATTATAAGTAAAACTATACTAGCTTATATAAATTCAGTAATAATATCATATAGTTTTTAAGCCTGCTACATACATTTGTTAAATTTTATATAAGTATCCTGGATTGATCAATGAGATTGTTTTATTCTATCAAAGTCAAAGGAGCATTTAGCAGTTCAAGGAAACTCCCTGCCCATATTGACTGTTTGAGATTTTTTTAGTATAATAAGTAGAGATGGATCAAATATATATTTAACCAGATAACATACTGTATTTGGTTTTCTGTTTGCATAAGCAAATATTCAACTGACTTATTCAGTTTATTTTTCGTGCATTTTGCTCCGAGAATATCTTATTTAAATCATTCCACATTCTCTCAAGAACAGCTAAACCTAATATAAGATGATCATGAGCAATACATTTTATGTTTTTATATTTAATATGTTACTTTAAATAAATTCAGATAAATTTTACTTGCCTATTTAATTCCTCAAGATTATACAAGAATTAACTATATATTCTTTTACCTCAACATTTTTAACCCAACATGAAATTATTTGAATATTCAGAATTTTAACAGTATAGTTTGTCTGAATACAAATATATTATATTGAATAATTAATTCGGTGCATCTCTAATAATAAGACACTAAAAGTATGCATATATTCCATATTCATTTAATATACTTTTTCTAATTTTCAAATTGTTTTAGACTCACAAGACCGGAAAGATGTAGAGGGTAGGTACATAGAGTTGTCTGTGATGTCATGTATAAGTAGGCCTCTCTTGTTTTGTTTGAGCTGATTTTTCGCTATGATGTGTGTGATTCTAAAGCATATCTTGCGTTCTGTGAAGTATTTTACTAGATATATTTTATTTAATGAGATCTGCTACATACAGTCAGCAAAAGGTCAACCTATACCCATGGGTACCATAATGAGCTAGTAATAAAGGCTAGTTTTGAACAGCTTTGGATACATTAGCGTCTTTCTAACCATACATACGAGGCGTATTCGAAAAGTAAGGGCCGTTCGCTTATATTTCAAAATCGACAAGTCGTAACACGTTTAAACTTGTGCATATCTGTACGTGCACTACTCGTGCAGCTATTTCAGCTGTTGTTTTGATTCAGTGCGTACCAGTGCCTATCTGTGCGTACAGTAAACAATGTCCGCGATAATCGTTGCTCCCGCCAGCTGTGAAGTTCGCGCTGTAATAAGATTTTTGTGTGCAAAAGGATCTTCAGCTGCTGAAATTCATCGAGAGTTATGCCTAGTTTATGGACCTACTGTAATGAATGAAGGAAAGGTTAGACAATGGTGTCGTGATTTCAAAACTGGACGAACAAATGTTCATGACGAAGAGCGGAGTGGTAGGCCCAGTATGCAAACCGATGAAATTGTTTCTCTGGTGGACCAAAAACTGCGATCTGATCGTCGGTTGACGATTAGTGCCCTGGCTGATGAATTTCCTCATCTTGGACGCACTACTGTCTACATAAGACAAGGAAAGACAAGGACAAGGTCTGAAAACGACAAGGAAATTAAAAACGCCGTTGAAAACTGGTTCAACTCGCAGGCGGTGAGCTTCTATGCAGAGGGGTTAAGGAAGCTGGTGCAGCGGTACGAAAAATGCTTGGAAGTGAACGGCGATTATGTGAAAAAGTGAAGTAGATTTGTAGTAAACTAAATGTGCTAATAAAACCTATTTCATATGATTATAATTTTTTTTATGACGAAACGGCCCTTACTTTTCGAATACGCCTCGTACTATACATGTCTACGAAAATTAGATTTTTTCGTATGGAATACTATTTTCATATTTCATTCTTTTTACTAGTAAGGTACATAGCCTTTTATGCATATTTTATCGAGTCGCTTATCGTGTCAATTAATCACTTCTTTTTGTAGCAGATCTTATAAACTAGTGATTTTATTGACCTTGTTTTAAGTATTATACCTATGTGCATTACAAAGTAGACGCTAAAATTGAGCATATCCTAAATCCAGTATTTTTGCATGCACCCTTTAATTCTTCTTCCACCTCAAACCACTTAAAATAGCTCAAATATTATGAATTAATTTTAAATTGGTAGGAGATCACGGAGGTGAAAGCAAAGCGGAACGCACGGCGGCTTTCTTTGCGTATCGCGGCGCTGGGCTATCAGGAACCAAAGAGGACATTGTTATTGGTAAAGAGGTGCAACAAACAGATTTTGCGCCTACTATAAGTGCGGCACTGGGAAGACCGCCGCCCGCGCCTTCGCTGGGAAGCCTCCTTCCATCTGTTTTACCTACTATGCCTACAATAGAAACGCTGTTGCATTTGACGAACAATCTCAAACAGGTAAACCATTTTTTAAAGAATCTAGTTGTTTCTATTTATAGTAATTATTATTTATTTATTTTAGATCATAGTAATTAATCCATAGTAATTGTTAGTAGAAACTTAAAATCTCTGTTACTAAAATATAGTAATCAAATTAATAAACAAATTAAATTACATTATACATAATTAAGTAGTTATGATTAATGTCATGTATTAATTAATATCATATTTCTATAATTTGTGTAGATATTCAACTAGTGTTCTCGAAGAATAATTCTCAAATGCTTTCAATGAACCTAGAGCCAATCATCATCATTTAGAGTTAAGTGTTCACCAATTTTAATGTGAATATAACCTTTCAGTTCGAAACTTAGTGATTAAGTAAATTACACTATCTTTCATTCTTTTAATATTCGGGTACTCTAGAAAGTCGATAAATGCTCGCATTTGAACCAAAGTCCTATGAACAAAGTTAGATGTTTGTTAGAGTTAGAATTACCTAACTCTGTATGAAGTTCTTAAATCATGATTGTACTTTGTAGTTATTTTTATGACATAGTGTAGAATACGAGGTAAAGGTATATATACATTTTATATTATGAATGGGACCTTACACGCGTACAATCAAAAGCCTGTTTACCTCTTTTACTCGACTATTCGGCACGTGACCGTGGGTCACGTCTTGATCGAAGAAACCGAAGATTTCAGAAACCTTATAAGATTTTGTTTACAGGTGATGCAGTATTTAGTCCGCTATGGAGAAGAGTCTCAACAAATATCATCAGACAAGCTAGCTCAATTGATTAACGCGACGAGAGACCAAATTAATAGGGCAGTGGCTGTGCAGACTGAAGCTGAACTCAATGTCTATGTGGCCGAAGTTAAGTAAGGACACATCTTACTGTAGTACATTTTACAACTGTAAATAAGACAACTAAGTTATGTTATATCTACACAAATATACTGTATTTATACACACAAGTAAAGCATTTGTTAGGCAATTGTTTGCACGCGTACAAACTTCTTATATCTTCAAAGGTCGGCTTCGGGAGCGTGCCAATGTTTGTCATTCTGGACTGATGTTGGCATGTGTCATGGATGTCTATAGGCGGCAGTATCCACTTACCATTAGGTGGACTGTATGCTCGTCTGTGGCCTTCTTTCCACAAAGAAAATTTTTTTTTGCGTGTTTATACAATTTATTATGATGTCTTTAATTTTAATATTCATTGCTTTAACTGAGTGGACAAGTTCAATGTTTATTGAACTTGTCCAATGTCAAACTCAACGGTGAACCTTCATAAAATCCGGTAATTAGTTCTTATGAACAAACATTGTGAATCATCTAAAAAATAAATAATTTATTTGTTTCAGGACATTAATTGACAACATACGTGGCACCTTCCGAGAAGTGTGGGTAGAATTTGACTCGTTATTAATGTTGAGAGCCCTTTTACTTCTTCTATTGGCTATATTCTTTAATTGGTTGATAACTGAAGGGATTCCAATGGAGCGCATTCCCAGTATATTCGCTAGTTCCTTCGTCCCTAGTGGATTGATTGCTATAGCTGTTTGTATAGGTCTGTCTTACACCGCGTTTTATTTTAAACTTTTAGAAGATCTAGAAAATGCTATAATATTAAGTACTGGCCTAGTTTCAGGCTTAATGACATGTGCACTAGTCATAATGCACTGGGACGGTATTACTCAAAGATGGTACGAAGGTCGATCGCCATTTTTAGAACGCTTTTCGCGATCAGCTCTTGTTGCATCCGCGGCTGTTTTAGTCTCAAATAGTTATATAATAGAAGAGGGAGCTGGTTTATCGTTTCTATCTCTTTCGGTTTTATGTTTGATGGCGTGGAATGTAGGTACGATTAAAGCTGTGGCGTTACTCGTGTGCTTTGGCGTGGTATTAGCTACTTCGAGGTTATATAGAGGGTGTAGGGAGGAACAGGGGGCGTGTTGGACCGCAGGGGGCGGTGCTCCCACTGGGCAAGCGTCTCGTGCAGCCTTAGTGCTAACTTTAGGGTCAATGGCCGCGGTTGTAGCTGTTGCCAGACGCCATATTGGCTGGAGGGGTCACGGAATGGTCCTCGCTGGTTTATTCACGTGCGGTCATTGGGCGGTCGGTTGGGGGTCGTTGGGGTCACCAAGTCGTTCCAAATTGCTAGCTAGAGGGGCGTGGCTTGTGTTAGTGGTCATGTTTAGTTTGTTGTGGAGGAAGGAAGGCCACGGTGCAACACTGCCGTTGACTGTGTGTAGTTTGTTGTTCTACGTGGCTAATACGTTGGTGCTTGGCTCTTCCTTCGCGCCAGCGGCAGCTCTGGGGTTACTGTCTGGATTCCTGGCGCTGAATATTGTGTCGTCACTCAAGACTGACGGAACAACTAAATTCTGTAAGTAGTTTAATCCTATTTATCTTTTCGCACTGTCATATTAATTCCATATGAAAGTCATAATTTTTTTATATATATTTCGCCAATATATTTAATATATTCGCCAACAACATTAACAATATACAAATATTAACTGATTAATTACATGGGACAGGTGACAGCTTGACAATACGATATATGTACTTCACTAAAAAGTGCATTCACTAATGTGACACTAACTATTTACAGACATAAATTACAAAACAATATAAAAAGTATGGTAAATTAGGCAGCGGATGTACTAGTGAGGAAATATTGGTAATTGGGAAAATTCTAATACATGGAACAAAATATTATCACCTTTGTACAACTTCCAATGCAGTAGTCCCCCTCTTAAACAAGACATAACTGACAGATTTCCACAATAACTTTAAATTAATGAACCATCTCCAGCAATATCGACTCGATGCAGTTCAAGCGTGGCCTGCCTCTGGGCATTATTGGCCTCGTACCAGTTCTACGCAACGGGCCACCACCCGACTTTGGCCCACGTCCGGTGGGCTCCCGCTTTCCACGCCGGAGATCCACACTACTTGCCCTTTGGAAAACCCGTTTCGGGTGCACTCGTTTGGCTTGAATTGTTCGGTGAGTACGCAAATTGCTTGTCGTAAAAACGAGTATTTATACTGACCGTATAGACCAGCCATACTCAACCTTTTTTTCGGCGGACCACAAACACGTCAAGACTACATTACACTGATCGGAACATAAAAATAAAAAAATAAGTAGGGCCTTCCTACTTATTTTTTTATTTTTATATCCTACCTTTCCCAATTTTCCCAGTCGTTCTTCCAAATCAATGTTTGTCATTTTGGGCTGACGTTGGCATGTACCGCGGATGTTCACGCGCGACTTAACCACCCGGTGGACTGTACGCTCGTCTGCCACCTTCTTCCTATAAAAAAAAAAATAATAATCAAATTGAATCAAAAAAAAATCTGACTAATGCGCACTTGCGTGCGGGCCGCATGCGGTCCGCGGAACGTAAGTTGAGTATGGAGGGTATAGACTATAGACCTTATAACATTAGAGATTTTCGCGTTTTTCACTCTATTATCTATTTAAACGGGTCTCTACGCGCCTGTTTACTTCATTTATTTTACTCGACGCCTCGGTTGAATTGCACCAATCATGGTCACGAGCTGACTGAAGAGGCGGGTAGTCCACATCGAGAGTTGCTAGCAGTTTCGTCAACTACCCGCATTTGGTCTTCACATTCCGGAAAGTTACGGCACACAACACTCACAGTATTAGTAGTAGCGCCAGACGAAAAATCTCCAGGTTTAATTTTATTAAATTTATTGATCACTGGGTAAGATAAACATACGCGTTGAGACTAGTTTAAATAGATAAATACGTCTATACGTATTTATCTATTTAATAGGGACTTCAAAATAAAAATTTAAAATAAATGCAAATTCAAAATTAAAACATTAAATTCAAAATTCAATATATATACACACACACACATATATATATATATATATATATATATATATATATATATATATATATATATACACACGCATATATATATATATATATATATATATATATATATATAATGAATGTTTCTTTGTTTGTCCTGTATACGTTCCTATACCATTCATCCGATTGCGAAGAAACTTGTTGTGCCCACGAAGGTTTCTGAATTAGTACTTGAAAACCACGCGAACGAAGTCTCGGGCAACAGCTAGTTAAATATAAAAATGAAGTGAAAAAAATAATCGTATTCAGACAAAATTTAAAAAATAAGAATACCAAAAAAGCTTGGAAAAATGAATTTAATGAGATGTTTACGCTACGTGTTATTTCTTCCATTCTCTTTTTCTTTTCATATATGGCAATGATCCAATTAGCACATTCTGCCAGTGTCAAATTTTTTTTAGTAATAAACAATTTCAATGTCAACGTATCCTGTCAATGTCCCGTTCCGCCGAAGTAAGACGAAGAGTCGCTCAGTAAAGGGATAGTAGATTTACTAAGAACAGAGAGAGAACTCCTTGGAAGCATACGAAAAACGCAGTCTTGTGCTTTTATTTGATTAGTACAAAACATCACGCATTAAATACTACACCTATGAATAAACTACATTAATAAACTACACCACGCACAATACACAATTTTTATACTATTCAAACTTCTTCACTTCTCGATTTCCCACCAACAAGTCCTCTCATGGAGTCTTACGTGTAACTCTTTTTGCCATGTACATAGACATAAAAAATCTTCTTAATTAGGTACCTATTGTAATCATAGATATTTTGAACTATAACGAATAGTGGTGGTCTATTTTTAGTAGTCGTCGACCCCCATTTTTTTTTTATTGGAATCTACTCCAGGGGGTCAATATCGACCACTTTGGGAATGACTGGTATAGACCTTAACCTAGAAAAAACGATTACAGTCGGAAGACAGATTTGCGGCCTTTCTCACCACCTCCTGATAAAGTAACTGTTGATAATCTGATAGATAAATTATTTGCCAATTAAATTTAGCTGATACAGACTTAAGTGTAACTGACTTTCTAATACCTTCTGACAAAATATTAGGAGGTGGTAAGAAAGGTCCTTAATTTATTTTAAATACGTTTTAGAAAAAAACGATGGAAAAACGGGCTCGTGGAGCTGTAAACCTCCAGGAGCCCTATTCAGCGATATAACTTTTCTTTTATATAGAATAGATGGCAGACGAGCGGGCGAGTCACATGATGGCAAGTGGTCACCGCCGCCTATGGATACCTGCAACACCACGGGTCTTGCGTGTGCGCTACCGATCTTGCAGAATCCTGTTCATAGCTTTCTTGAAGAGCCCCATGTCGTTACGTAAAGCAAATACCTCAGCTGGCCACTCCACAAGTTTGGGGTTCGCGGTATAAAGTGCCTTTTTGACCGCACTGTATGCAGCGACTCTTATGTCAATGAAGTGCAGATGAACCGCACGACGATGACGAGCGGTGCGATGGTAAAAACCCGAAGTTTGCATCAAATTGAACAGCTCTTCAGAACAATCCCCATTATTATTTATTTTATTTCGTTTATTGAAAAGTTTACTAGTACACTGTCTCAATTTTGGAATTACTGAACGGATTTGGATCAACTACGAATTTAACCGAGATATCTTATATGATACTGAGATAAGAGATAGTAAGTTAGTTGTGATCTATATAGACCGCAACTATTTTTCTGCCACATTTCATTTCAATCCGTTAAGGAATTATATTTAAATGACTTCTTTCGAAATCAAAGTCACGATTTACGCAAAAGTTAGAGGTTTTTGTGTATTTTAATAAATAAATACGACATTACATAAATAAATGCTATACTTTTCCATTTCTCCAACCCTTTCTACAAATCCATTCTTACATCAACAAAGGTAGGCAGCGCGTTCGGGGGCGTGCCAAACTGTCGTTCGGGACTAAAGTTGACATGTACCGCGGGCGTCCATGGGCAACAGTATCCACTTCCCACCAGATGGATTGTATGCTCGTTTGCCACCTTCTTTCTATAAAAGAAATAGTTGTAGTATAGAACTGTAAATAAGTAAATAAAGATTCATAATGTAATAAAATCAAAAAAGTAATTTTATACAATAAAGTGGGAATAATACTTCAATAATAATTTCTAATCTTCAATACTTCAATAATAATAATAATTTCTTTTTTATTTTACCATTGTAATGTTAACCTAAAAACCGAGTCGTATGTTCTTATCACTATCGCGTAAGAATTTGTAAATGTACACAATTTTTATCTTCAGCGATATTATCTAAATACTTTAAATATAAAACTACCATTATTTCAAATCTGTTACAAACATATCTTTAAAGTATCGTCATCGGTGACCTCATTTATGCCAATTTAAGAACGCCTACGCATGAATTGTTCAACACCAGGTTAATGTCGTATGGAGTAATCAAGACGGATACTTTTGAATATTCTGATGTTAATAGTATTATAATATATTTTTCATTACTCATACTCTGAAAGTAGGTCCGAAGTTGCCTGTGGAGCGAAGTGAAAATAGCCCAATACACCCTAGGGTGAGCGTTATTCACCCAAGAATCCCTGGATACTGTAGAAACTCAAGTATCCCAGAAAATATCAAATATGAAAATACCCGGAAAAAACATTTCACTAACTATAAATAATTGCTCTAATGTCACCATAAACTTTAAATAAATATCTCACCAAAGTTGTTGATTTATGAAATAAAATTCATTCATTTTTTATTTTGCTAATTAGTAGTTTTATTTTTACTTTCCTTGTATTCGTAATGAAAAGCACAGTGTTTACCTAGGGGTTCAGGATTTATTTAGTCCCTCGACCTATTGGCGCCCTCGCTGCGCTCGGGCATCAAACCCAGTCTCGGGACTGAAATAAGTCACTTTCACCCCTAGGGTAACAATGTACTATTTCATTACTCATACTCTGAAAGTAGGTCCGAAGTTGCCTGTGGAGCGAAGTGAAAATAGCCCAATACACCCTAGGGTGAGCGTTTTCAACTGACAGACAACTGAAAAATTAAGAAAAAAAAAAGAGATATTTTCACATTTCTATGTAACCATGATCTAACTTCATATACAGCCACACTTCGATTAATACTATATTAATTCTTAACTTTGTAGAATTTTTGTTTGTGATGTTATTTAAGACACCGATTAAACCGCGTCAAAATTAATTTAGATAGATCATTGACATAAATTAGAAATAATCTATAATGATAAGTACTTTTTATCAAGCTAGCAATAAGTACTACTCAAAAATACTGGCTGGCATTATGGCGCTTGAAAAATGTTGCGTGTAAAAAAGAAAAAAAAAGGCGGGTAAGCGACATTAATGCAAATTCTTGGGAAGTTGAAGTAATATTTTTTGGATATATGGCTTGTGTTTACTTTCCTTGTATTCGTAATGAAAAGCACAGTGTTTACCTAGGGGTTCAGGACTTATTTAGTCCCTCGACCTATTGGCGCCCTCGCTGCGCTCGGGCACCAAACCCAGTCTCGGGACTGAAATAAGTCACTTTCACCCCTAGGGTAACAATGTACTATTATACCACACCTGCTCGGAAAGTACCTTAGTACTTTTCAAAAATGAGGCAGAAAGTACGTTATTACTATCGTATAGATATGCGGGCAGAAAAAATGTATGAAAATCCATTGTTAACGTGCGTTTTTTTTTTATTTTGGGTAATATCAGTCTGTAGCCTATTTTAATATTATTATGCCAAAAGACAAAAAGTTTTTTGTCTCGAGCTCTCGCCAGTGTGTCTGACGAGATCTCGAATGGGCCAATCTCGATCTCAGGGTTATCATGCGAGATCTCGAATTGCTAATCTCGACTCGAGATTGCATTCCCTACTAAGGATAGCCTAGGTTTTGATTTATCAGTAGAAAGTACTTTTTTCCAGGAATGCCTCTAATGTTCGGCGCAGCGGTCCCGTTACTCGCACTTTGGGGCCCCAACGGAGCCTCATCTGTAGGGCCCCGTACACAGCTCGTAGCCATTTTTTTGTTGTGCCTGAAGTTTTCGCTGTGTTTCGCTATTAGGGTATGTATTACAAGTTTAATTTTATCTTTAGGCCGAGTTTCAAGGCATGTGGTATTTGTCAATGACAGGCTGCCCAAGTAGATTGGCGAGTTTTAGAGGTGGTGTAGTTCTTCAGGGTTTGTGGTAGCGGCTTTGGTATCCCTTAATAGCTTTTACGACACCAACGGGAAGAGATGGGGTGATAGTGCCAACCGACACGGCCACGATTATCCAATACATTTTTTTTATATGGAAGTGGGCGGACGATCAAGCGGTCCCACGTGATGATAAGTGTTACCGCCTCCCATGGACACCTGCAACAACAGGGGGTATGCGGGTGCGCTGCCGAACTTGCAAAATCCTATTCACAGCCTTCTTGAAGAACCCCATGTCGTAGTTTAATGGGAAGACCTCTTGAGGCAGTTCGTTCCACAGCCTACGGGTTCGTGATATAAAATATTTTTTGGACCGAATAGTGCGCGACACCTCCGTATCGAGGAAATGCGGATGGACCGCACTTCTGTGACGGGAGGTGCGGTTGTAGAAACCCGACGTGGGAATTATATTGAACAATTCTTCAGAGCATTCCCCATTGTACAGGCGGCAGAACACATGATTTCACAACTTATAGCTGGAGCAATTATAATACTATTAACAGATCGTAATTTAAGCACTCCTTTTTTGATCCAGCAAAAGGTAAAATATAGGTATATAAATAGGTATATAGGTAAAATATAGGTAAAAAGCAGGGGAGGTAAAATATATCTATATTCTATGAATATATCTGTATTTCAGTGTCAAATAACTTATATGCAAAGGTAGGCAGCGCATCCGGGGACGTGCCAACGTTTGTCATTCTGGACTGATGTTGGCATGTATCGCGGATGTCTATGGACTACAGTATCCACATACCATCGGGTGGACTGTATGCTCGTATGCAGCTTTTTCCTATAAAAAAAAAAAAAAACAGTTCTGGATTGACTGACTGATTAAAATAGGTAGACTTGTTAGTTTAATTGAATTGTATAGTATAGAGGGCAAGTCATTCCTCACAATCAGATAGAGGCTAATAGGCTCAGTACCATTTGTTAAAAATAGACATTTCTTGTACAGTCTTTCGCCGCAGCTCTCTCAGCGACAATCCACTGCCGTCACCTCATGATATGGGGTGTGTTCACACCGAAGCTGCTTTTCGAAACCGCCTCATGCGCTTCTGCTCTAGTAGGGACCGTCATAGGCGCCACTTTAGCTGTCTACCACTTGCCTACACAACAACGAACCAGTTGACGGAAACGTTATAAATAGCGGCATTTTCGCATAGGATAAGTTCACGTGAGGCGATTTTTGTCGTGTGATTTGAATTGTTCCATGATGAATACGTCACGGATTTGTTTTAACGATTGTACACGTTATTGTCGCGGTGTCTATCTTCGTTGTTTACGCGCGTAGTAGCATCGTTACGTGTTTAGTAGCAACGCGACGTTACCCGCCTAGTAACACTGTCATGCGTATCGTAGCACTATTACGTGCGTATTCACTCACCTAAATACGTTGTCCTTGCTAACTTAATGATTAACATATGCGACGGATTTCTTAAATATTGTACACATCAATGTCGCGGTCTGTTTTCATTGTTCACGCGTGTAGTAGAACTATCGCGCTCGTAGTAGCACCGTTACTCGCATAGTAGCGCTATTATGTACTTCGCTCTATTAAATACGTGCACACCGATAGTGTAGAGTGCGAACCATTGCGACAATCAGATTGGTCAATTCGGCACCCACTCACACAGATGCAAAGCTCATGTCTCGTTAATTTCACTGTACCTTATTGTAACCGCAAATAGCTCCACAAAAATCGTCTTGTGTAAGATATTCTATGGATTGTTGATATCTCAACTAGTAATGTGTTAGTAAATAGAGAACGATGGCTTGGTTCTTAATATTTTCTCTTACTCTAACATCTAAGAAATTCAATTAGTTGTTGAAATTTCCTTTGTATTAATATAAAAGTTTAAGTGTGCCTTCGTTCGTTAAGTATTATAAACTTGGCTCACCATTATATGAGTATAACAATTTTGTACGTTAAAGCTTCTAATATTAAGGCACTGAGATTGATATACGGATTCACATCCGTAGCTCGGTCGCTTTTAAATACATATCTATGTGAATAAGAAGTATGTACTCTGGTTTCGTCACGAAAACGGTTAAAACTCAAATTTTGTGAGGCCGCTTTACTGAATTTTAGTGGGAGACAAGATAACTTTTATTCCGTGTAACCAACCGCTCACATTGGATGATCCTGCTAAAATGTCACGCTGCTGGATTGTAATCTACAGTTTCACAGAAAAGTTA
This sequence comes from Sesia apiformis, assembly GCA_914767545.1. Taxonomy (NCBI): domain Eukaryota; kingdom Metazoa; phylum Arthropoda; class Insecta; order Lepidoptera; family Sesiidae; genus Sesia; species Sesia apiformis. The sequence continues at coordinate 6,330,154 of OU611964.1, forward strand.
ACAACTAATATTTTGCCTCACTCTAATATTCGGCAAATTTAATTTTTTGGTTTAAATATATTTGAATGCGTGTGGATGTATGCGAGTTTGTAGTGGTATTGGATAGCGGCTTTAAGTCGAAAAACCTCTATGTTAGTAACAGCATTTTCAACTTTATCTGCCCAAAATATAGTTGATATGTCTCCCCTTTTGTTTTTAGATAAATTTAAAAAATGGTAATGGTACCCACATGTACGATAATTTGTTTCAAAACTTTTTACGGGTTTATATTGTGCTTATGACTATTTATCGAGGGGGCTTTGCAAACATTACTTTATGAATGCTGCTCCAGAAACTGCAAAAAAAAGATTACATTTATTTATTAAATGTGATAATAAATATAGTATCAGATGTAATAATGCTATAGTTGTACGTGACTTTATGAATCGTGAAAATAACGTAAATTTCGAAATAAAGAGTATTTTTAAGATATTTTTTTATGTGATTATTTATTTCATGCGCCGTGTGCGTTAGTAATTGTTTTGCGTTCAAAAAGTAGAGAAAAAAGTATTCTAATATATTTTTCATTTATTTGTAATTTTTGTTCAGCCCCATTTAACAAAATATATGCTCGTATGTAAAAGTGTTTTTATGTTACCTGTAAGTATTAAGGCCGTTTTATAATTTTCCGTTACGTTTATACGATATTGTTATTTTTTTAAAAATATAGACCATGATGACAGGTGAAAGTTGCAGAACGGCCCAATGTCCAAAGTCCATTTATTGTCCAAAGCATTTTAGATTAATATAAATTATGTAGGAATTATTTAGAAATGGTATTATAATTTATTATAGATAATAACAAACTGTGAATGCCACGTCGGCTGCTTAAAGTTTTAAATGAATATTGTTGTATTAGGATATTGTTGACACTATCTATACAAATACCACAGATATTCTACGAGTTAATAAGCATAAATACTGTCTTAAAATTGGCAACGGGGGACGCGTGCGGCTGTAGTTGTGCCACCCGTTTGAGGGTGACACCCGATGAAAAAAATAAAAACTTACAAAAAATCCAGTAGGTAGTGTATTGCCACAAAAATAATTTACACACAGTTTTTATTTTCGTACGTAGTACAAGTAAGAAGCAACGACTATTTCAGGGATTCCCCTGAAACAGTCGTTGCTTGTCGCCTGTGTCATTCTCATTTCTTTCGTGAATTTGATCGACGTCTGACGTGAAGTGAATCGTTGTCATAGTTTTAACAGAATCTCTTCCGAATCTTATAGTCACACTAAAGTTATTTATGAGAATTTGTGCGTATCAGTCGCTTCATGTGAGAGAAGTTTCAGCAAACTAAAATTTATTAAAAATTACTTGCGGGCAACAATGACCCAAACGAGACTTAACAATCTTAGCATATTAACAATAAAACACGAGGCAACACAAAATATAAATTTTGAAGATGTGATTTGATTGACTGATTGATTTGACCACTGGATTGATATATTATTTGTTATCGGCCCAGTAATTTAGGAGCTACGGTGGACATCTACACACATATCTACATATGTACTTATAGGCTGGCAAATTCATAGTTTCTTCTTCTATTTCCCTTCCTTTTTTAGCTTCGCCGTAGTCGGGTAATAAAGAAACTGACATAAATAATTATTGTTATTTCTTCTCAAATTAGTTCTATTCTCCTTCGTAATAATTAAACCTGGCAAATAAATTTATTAACTATCCCCAAACGACTCGAGTCAATAAAAATCATTGATTTTTGCTGCCTTCGAAATGTATAAGAATTGTCCAGACCTGCACGTATTTATTTACTCGTTCAATATCAATGGTATTTGTTATAATTGTTTTTTTTTAATATTTGCTATTAGGTTCTCGAAATATAACAATAAAGGGATTGTCTATCTATTAGAACAACAAACAACTAAGCACTGATTTCCAACATGTTTAATCTGGAATTACAGCAGAGGTAACCTCAAAGTGAGCGGTCGCCTCGGGGGAAAGTTTCCATTTGTTCTATAGAAAACTATGATGTCATATATTTTTTTAACTGTTAAGACTTTTGTCTCAATTATTACATGATATAACATGAATTAATAATTAGAAACTACCGGCCGCGAGTCGAGCATTGTTGAATGGGAACATTGAGTTGCCATCTCCATGTAATTTTGTATAGACTACTATAGATAGACCAATGGAGCGTTCGAATAAATATAGACTCCTTTGTCATTCATCAATGTATTGAATAGGCGGTCAGTTGACGTTGTAAAATAAACCTATCCATTTAGTTCATCTAAACAACATATATGAACGGTTAAAGTCACTATAACTATGTTAGGCGGAAAATTGTTTGTAAAGGTACGAATGGCTCGGTTGGCTAACGCTTTAAATATCCGTCTCCTGACTTCAGATATGGGTATTATGTAGATATACAGGATATAACAGATTCATTCCCGAAGCCCAAATACTGATTTCAGACATTAGTCAGAGAAATTTTTTTGTTTGAGTATGTATGCTAAATTGTTTCTAATATATTTGCTAAATGCAAAGTACAAAAAATAATATTGAATACTATCATTTTATGATAATTGACGCGGTATCATGAGCACGATCCATGGGTTTACGCTTCGAGAATTGGTCTATCCAACGTGTAATTGAAATAACGCAACAGCTGCAAATAGGTTGATCAGTATGGAAAGTAGTCTGTATAGAATAAATAGGTTTTTTTCCATAACTTATTGTTCATTTCTAGTATATCTTTTATTCTATACCTACCGACCGGCGCCTGGTCTTGACCATGTAATGATCGCTACCAACGTTTTAAATAGAACAACACAACTTTACATTCCAAAACTACATTCGCGAGTAAAGATGGAATCACTCTCCTTACGGTTAGATCGGAGCAATTTTCGCCGCTGTGAGTACATGAAGAAAAAAATATGGTAGTTTGTCGCGTTTCCCCAGTGGGAGAGCTAAATTACGGGGGTGCGACTTGTACTACAAAGGGAAGAGGCAAAATTTGTTTCAATAGCTTGTTACATTTAGTCAGTTAAACCCAATACAAAAATTTAAGATCAATTTATAAAAGTAGTTCGGAAAGTAGTCTGTAAAATAGTGTCTGTTTCTAAATTCACGTAGCACCAAAAACTCACGGTAAAGCTGGAGGAGTGGCGGGGCGTAGCAAGGCGCACGCCCAGTGATGAAGAGCGGCACTACCGCCAGCCGGAATCAGCGGTCAGACGGGCGATGGAGACGAGGCGCAATAGGCGGCGCCCAGCAAGTGCACCAGCGCCCAAAGAGCGTCGGGCCAGAACTCCGGCGGCCGGCGAGAGTAGCGGCCAGATGCCGTGTCCAGGACAGTGGAGTCCCGGAACAGGCGTGACTCTCAAAACGTCTTCCCCAAATCGCTCCCAAAACAAAAACAACTTGCTTTTTACAAAAACTTGTGCGCTTTAGATTTCCACTGTTTCGTTGTCATAATTTTAAATTTTGAAATTTTCCTTTAATCGAGCAAGTCTCCAGCCAGTGCTATTTATTTCATCAAGATGGCATCAAGTTTTAAATACTACTTAAGCTTTAAAACGAATCCACTACTCTTTAAAATCCGTACAGTAGTTTTAAAGATATTAAGATGGATTAAGAATATGATTAGGAAGGGAAAAAAATGTGGATAGTTTATAAATGAAACTAAATCAAATTTTCAAGAAACAAAAATGAAATTTATTTACTTAATACTTTGTATTAAGTCTCCTAGTCCTTGTGACTGTCGCAAGCCATTTTTCAAGGATCTTATCAGTATTTTTGACAGATTCTTCAGGAATCCCCTCCCACTCCTTTAATCGCCGTTTTCAGGGCATCCACATTGGAAAGTCCTGAATTTTTCCTCGGACTTATTCTGCTCTGCACTCGTTTGTGAACAGATTACGTCTTCTTTGTTTAATCGACCGATTGAGATGTTGCCGAGCAAATTGAAGTAGCGCTTTGAGACTATATGGTTTGCATCAATGTAGGGTCTGTTGCAGGCCGTTTCGGAGTGAGGTTCCCTAGGTTGTCTTCGTCTAACTTTCTACTCACTGACAGCCACCCCACCAAATTTCCTGAGCTCCTGCTAGTTGTCAAATAACGTTTTCGGAGTGACGTGGACACGATAAATCGGTTGTCTGTCTCAGAGGTGGAACGATGCCGTTCGGATCCTGGCCTTCGTGTTAAGGATCCTGTCACCCGAAATCTGTAGGTCTTCGATACAGCAGACTGACTTAAATGCAGATGACGAGCGACAATTCGCTGACTCTACCCCCTCTTTCAACTTGAGCCGCTTCAGTGGGCGTGGTATCCATTTTCTTGTTGGGTCAATAGACAGTCACCAATAGTAATTAGCAGAGATGTGTACTGATCAACGTATGATAGGATACTGGTGAAAAATTTTCAGTTACCTACGCTTTCATATGAAACAACTTGTGCGTACCGAATAGAGCAATTTGCTCTAGACTGTATATCTTTAATACTAAGTATAATATTTCATTGTTCTTTTTTTTTTCTTTATAAAGGTGAATTATTTTTTAACCTTTAATACAGTATATATATTTATGTTTAGCTTGAAGTGTGATGTAGTGATGAAAAATGCTCCAAACATACCGAAAGGTGTTGATACCATTTTTTTTGCTCGCGAGTGTACATTGTATTCCCAAATTTTATTTTTCGCTATACGGTTTTAGTTACGTGTTTCAGGTTTTGCGTTATTTCGGTGACGTATACTTTAATTTAAATCCTTGAAATTGTTTGGTGCTTCTGTTCCTTTTATGTTCTCTATGTTAACTTTTGTTAAGTATTGTGTAACTTATTACAAGTCACATCAAAATAACATAAATAATAGTTCTATTTATTGTTAAATTTAGTGTTTTACATGCTTAAAATTCTGACATGATTTATACATACCACGCGGAAATAAAATTTGAAATACATATGTAATTATAACACCTTTTTTTATTTCATTAAAATAATATAATTTTGACCCCTTGCCATAGACAAGGATGCATCCATTAAGATGAACTTTAATTGTCCATATATCAAGTTTACTTTCGATCGTATCTAAATCGATTGTTTTCCTCCATTTAGTCCGGTTAGTTACAATCTATTAAAACACAAAAACGATCAATTGTTTCAGTCTTAAAATTGTACAAAAATCACAGTTATAATGCATTACGTCGTTGCGCGTGCAAAACCGCGGAAGAGCAGTTTGTAAATACATACATATAGTAGTATACATATACTGAGTAGTCTACATATAGACGATACAATTGTGATTGTTTGTATGATGGGTTCTAAATATAACTTTGAAGTAGATTGTCTACAATAATGAGACGGTAGTTTCGGTAGCGCCGTCAAGTATTTTCTGGCTGATTCTTTTTTTGTTTCTGTGGCTACTACAGCACTTGGTTCAAATTCATTGTCAATAGTCGTCTTCTCTCCTAGCCAATATCGAACTGTCCATTCTTTTATGCCCAATGTTTCCAAAAATGTTTTTAAGCAAACTCTTTCCTTTTTATCATTTACTTTTAAATGTCTTGAATTTGAGTTCTTAGTTTTCCTAGTTGTAGGAATTTTATCCACCATTGAAGATATATACATTTTCTTTTCTTGCTAACTCATTTTCCAATAGGTTTTAAAAATTTATGACCGCACTTCTTCTGTTAGCTTTGGGCAATACATAGCTTTACCACTGAAACATCTCTTGGACATACATATTGGACCCATTATTCTGGCGGGTTTTCATTTGAATAAATTTAGTGCCATCTTTTTTAAATCCAATGTATTCCTCGCCCATCATCCTTTGCCGCTTATTTATTATTCTTTTCCATTTATTAGGATTCCCTTTGCGCTTTCTTCTATTTTTATTCAACGTGTCTTCTATTTCCCTTTCTGGAAACCACTCCGTATTTTCTGGTGATAATGGCTTTAAATTTGTTATATCTGAGAGGGCGGCAAAAGAAGGATCAGCGACTGAATCGTCGGACGAAAATTCAGGTCATTTTTATTATGCTCCACGATATTAGTGTTTACTTCAATAGGAGTTATGATATTATCATCTCTATTCTGTGTTGAAGTAGAATCCAATACTGTTGTAAGCGTAGTAAACTCGGATGTCAAATTTTGGTTCGGAGGTTCGTGCTGTAATTCCCCTGACAAAGGAACGGAAACTATTCCTTGTTGCTGGTTTCCTGAAGTAAGTTTATTTTCATAATATCGATTATTCAATATTTCTTTCTTTTTTTGCAACAATATTTTTCGCCTTTCACATAGAGCTCTTAAAGTTACCACGTCATCGTTAATATCAACATTCTCTAAAAATAACTCGTCATTTTCTTCGTCCTCCATCATATTATTCATCATACTACTTAATCGTATTACAACCTGTTCGCCCATTCCGTAAATACGCGGACTTGCCGCCAACTTCAGATACAAGTACTGTTCCGCGGTATTGTTTTGATTGAAATATGAGGTTTCTTATTGGCTAATTCAAATTGTGTTTTAAGTAGTATAAGCGAATCAGCGATAAAGATCTGTAGCCGCGAAATTTCAATTTTACCCCTTTTGCTGTTACGCGGTATTTACAAACTGCTCTTCCGCGGTTTTGCACGCGCAACGACGATTAGTGTTAAAAGTACAATTAACAACACGTACGAGAGGCAAGCAATACAAGTGCCGAAATATCTTTTTATCAAATAGTATAATTTTTATGGTTTATATGTTACTCAAAGGTGCAAGGTAGTGCGCCGCATGTACCTAAATGTCGCTTAGAAATAAGCTGGCATTGTACAAAACCTTCATAGGTCCCATAATGACCTTCGCTAGCGTTGTCTTTGCGCATGCAGACCCCCCCCCCCCCCCCCCCCCACCCCCCAACGTTAAAATAATTCAAACCCTCTAAAATAGATTCGTGTGTAAAGCCGTGCTGTCACATGGTACTCTCGCAATGAGGACCTCCACAAGGACTTGGAACTTCCCTCCATCGTCAAATACGTGAAGGACTGCGCCCGACGCGACTATAACGAAGAGTCCCTCATCATCCCAACCCTCTAATAGTTGACAGCCTAACTTATGCCCCCCCTCTCCGCTCGACGCTACCCTACCGTCGCCCTGCACGTCCTAGACGACTCAATTACCGCTGCCAATGCGGTTCCTACATTATACTCTACATAGGTACACCGTTCCCGCCTTCAGCCAACACTTTTACCAGGTATAAGCACGTTCCTGGGCGCTCCTCACCGACTCGCGATCCCGTGGTACCTTCGAAAAGCAACGCCTTAAGTCGAGATCCATTTCTTCTGGGGGTCTACCGACGTGGGATTGCCGCACTCACTTTTGCTTTTGGGTGACCGCCTGGGCTCGTCCTAAACTCTAAACTATGCATGTCCGGTGACCCTTGAAAGGTGATTAGGGCCATAATAATTTAGCCAATACAATGAACAATATACTCTGAACATATATAATATGTTACTGTAGATACATAATACATATATATTTATGCGTGCAAAATTCACCAGCTAAGTATTTATGAGGATTTCTGTTAAAATTATTTTACCTGTGTAAAGTATTAATAAGGTTTTTCAGGTAGTAAATATAAAACGTCAATAAAATTAAAATGTTACAACCAATAATTATTATAAATATAGTATAATATAAATACGTAAACCACATTACAGAACCAACAACACTTCAAATTAATAAGAACTTAGGTAAAATAATAATATAATGTAGTCTGATTATAAAGGTCTATATTTTAGAATGAGTCGTATCTCGGTTAAGCCATTGTCTTTCAACACATAAAAGCACTAAAGATCGTGTCTGTATAGCCCTGACTTTATACATTTATATTCAATACAGACTCACAAAAGGGTTTTGTTTTATAAATTTGTTTAAGATGGGTATTTAAAGAGGTATAATCATGAGCCATTTTCTAATAAACATGTAACAATCTGAAATTTACATGGCATATATTTTTTGGGACTCACTGGCCTGCTTGTGTATAAATGTCTATACGCGAAAAAGAACTTTCGCATCAATGTAAATATTTAAAGCAATATTGTAAAGGATATAACGTTTCCTTTTATGCGCACGGATTGAGTATTCAAAGCTACACTACCCTTTACTATACACGACAGTGTTATGTTAAAAACCATATAAAACAGTGTTTTTGAAATAGTTAAATAAAAGTGATTTAGTCAATATGTTATGATTTGAAATAAATAAATTTGTATAATAAAGGTGCAAGCACATAATATTTATTTATTTTTATGTAGATAAAAATAAATAAACTAACACCATCCGTAAACAAGTAGGTACGTCATGACTAAGATCAAGTCAAAATAGAAATCATAACCACTATATTGTACAATACATAGTTTTTTTTGTTGAAATATGTTCGTGATGCATATTTTTTTTGTATTTGTTGTTTTTTAGTAAATGTTATTTGCGTATGTATGTCTTTATTTAGTATTTTACGTATATACCGTTTTTGTATGTGTATATTTGTGAGATATTCATTAATTTAGTTCCATTGTATATTTCTTGTGCGGGTGTGAGAAAATCATAGACATATTAAACAATAAAGAAATATTAAACATATTAAACAATCATAGAAAAACAATATCTTTATTAATTTATTGTTACTTGCAAAATTTTTAAATTTGTCTTTGCGGCTGTGCCCCATACTTCTATCAGGTAATCAAGTATATATTGTGTAACGTACCCGATGCGATAGACATCGAACAATATAATGCAGAGCTACCATGAGAGAAGTTAATTTAGTTTTGATTTTTTGAATCTGTGGTTTTCATGTCAGCTAGGTGGTTATCCTGTCTGGAATTAATCCACGATATTTTTCCTGATCTACTTTTTTAATTACTTTGTTGTTTTTTGTTAATAGTTAAATAGTTGGAAATTTTCTTTTTTTTGCTTCAGATTCTATATAATTTGTTTTTGACAAATTTCTAGTAAGCAGATTGCATATAAACCACATATTCACATCATTTTTGACTTTTAACTTTATTTGTTGAATAAAATAAATCTAGGGCAAACTTATAGTCTTGATAAATCAAATTATGGATATGTAAACAATTTTAATTTACGGGCGTGTCAGTTACCTCAGGCCGCCATCTTTGTTTACATTTTGTACAATTAGATTGGCATGAGATATACCTTAAAATATATGCATTGGCCAATATGAAAAGGCAAGCCGAAAGTGTTATTTGAAGTGTTTCCCCGAATGTTTCTATTCAATCTAAATGTCTAAAACAATATCCTCTACAACTCAGAAAAACAATTATTATTTAGCAGTTGGTGGCACATACGGCTTCAACAAATACTCAGAGAACGCAGTAACCGACGCCACACCTCGAACTTCCTTTTCTAACAGAGGCAACTTTGTCACATGGAAGTCCTCATACAAATCCCCGATTTGATCTAAATATTTACCTTGAACCTTATGTCTTGCCGCACAAAGATCACAAGGGGCTGATGTTCCTAGCAACAACTGATTTACAATAATATTATGTGTGTCAATGCCACATCTAGTAAGTTCTTGTACTAATCTTTCAGTTTCATACAAGGACAGAAATTCAGCGATACATACACACACAAAAGTAGTCTGGTTAGGGTCTTTGAATTGGGCATTCACTTGTCTGATGATGGAGAGCATTTCGTCCATCTTTGTGCTTAACATATCAGAGTTGAAATCTGATAGTCCGAAAAATGCAGCCATTTGACCTATGAACGGCGCTACCTGAAAAATGGAATGCAGATTGAGACAAATGTTAACTAACGAGTATTCCAATTAAAAACGTAGTAAGTGCATTGAACCAAATTTTACAGAAGGTCCGAGAATTATGTTTGAATTGCCAATGCTAATGCCACCAGCCCTTTCAGTATCCTCTTTTAGACATGGGCCCCCTCATGCACAAGAATAGCCATAAAACGATCACGCTGGGTTGGCGAGTCCATCATATTATTATCTTTTTCTTATAGTTCTTACTTTTGATTTCAAACGCATCAGTTTACCCAATCCCTTCTCAACAACTTGTGGAAATGAGAGCAGACGTAAAGTATGTCCGGTTGGGGCAGTGTCAAACACCACTGCACTGAAGTTCATGCCTTTTACTAGCTTCATCACCTGAAATCATAAAAAGGAGTTGTGGTGTCATTTATTATAAAATAAACGTTTAAGGTTTCTATGTCTTTGTGTAGATATGTGTATGTACGAGGGAGAGTCAAAAATTGTCTACACTTTCATCATAACACAGCTTTAAGGTTGTCATACTGCCTTTTACGCATGCATGCTTGGAGTTCGTACGACGATAGTCAGGTGTGCGACATCAAACCCTGGTCGCGTCAGTTGCTGTCATGCAGTTACAGTGTAAACATGTACGCTCTGCTAACAGTTTGCACCAAGGAAGAACAACGAGCAGTGATCCGATTTCTCTAGTCGGAAGATGTGAAAGGGGCTGAAATTAATCGTAGTTTTATCACAATATTGGGACAGTGCCCTTTCACGTAAGTATTTTTCGTGAATCGAGAAGTTTAAAAGTGGCCGGACGAGTGTGACGCACAAAGAGGGAGCAGGACGCCCGTCAACCTCCACCACAGACAAGATTCAGCAAGCTCAAAAGATGATTCAGGTGGATAGGTGAACTATGGATGAGGTAGTCTTCTTTGAACATCAGTGATGGTTCTCAAATCATCCATGACAAGCTCAGCTTTCATAAAATCTGTGTATGATGGGTGATTAGGAAGCGGTGCAAATGTGGCTTTGCGATCAACCGAAAACCTTCTTGTAACGAATATGCAAGCCTGTGGACCGCTGAACGAAGTGTATTGACAAGGCAGGAGACTATGTTAAAAATGATGTACACATTGAACCACAATTTTTGTATAAATAAATAAACGAAAAGCGTAAATCATTTTTGACTCACCCTCGTATATATCTATATTTTTATATGGAGACATTATTTCTTTATTGGACCATCTACCTCTATTCGTCTACAGACTTCTTACCGCCAAAAATTGCCTGAGAGAAATCACTTTAGCGTTAAGAACGCCGATTGTACTTCTAATTACTTGTATTTTTGAGTTTCTCTTCTGTATGTTTTGGTGTACAATAAAGTGTATCTACCGTAATTACCGTAATCAGCCTATTCTATTCTATTTCACTGCTCAATTTGCTTCTCAATAAAGGTTTTCTCCTGGTGTCATATGTAAAGAAGCACAAAAGGAGTCTAAGGTTCCAATGTTGGGAGAAAAAATAATTGTTTCTTTGTAGACACTTTGTCTCTTCAAAGAAGTTCATTGAGCAATAGAAAAGGCTATGCTTTGTGTGTTACCACAAATATAGTTGAAACCAGTGTTAGACACCTTCCAACGAGGTAGACTGACAATTTAAACAGGAAAAAGTGCAATGGACTAGAAGACAGTCCATTTCTTTTTTATTGGAAAATGAGGTAGACAGGCAAGTGGTCCATAAGATGGTAAATGGTCATCGCCTTCTATGGACACCTGGATAAATTGAGGAAATGCAGTATATTTGAGGTAGTCTTCTGTGAGGTCATGACAAGGTGGCCGGTTGAACCCAGCAGCTGTGGGATTGCAGCGTGCACATTCCTCCTTCCAATTCGAAACATCTTAACCAAAATCAATATGTCTATACCAAAGGTAAGGTCCCTTTGCTCAGATATCATTATATACAATATCTACAAATTTATTGGTTACATACCTCTGCATAACTCATAGCTTCATCGATACCAGGGAAGGCTCCAACAATTTCTTGCATGACTCCTTTACCGAGCCTCATGGCTTCTACCTCCCCTTCAAAGTACTCTTCAGGCAATTCAGTTAGCCCTACATTAGGGTCAATTTCCATCGCAAACAGGTTGTCAAAGCCTTTCACTTTTGTTGGTACCTGTAGAAAGAAGAGTTATGACACTTGGTTAAATAATAAGTAATAAATACCTTGTCATCATTATAGGTATTTACTTATTAGTTAACCAAGGTCAGGGGCTTGATTGGTTAAATTATTGTACCACCCACAGCTTTCCATGCGATAACATAGATAGCAGTTCAGTGTAGATATCATTGTACTAGCAAGGATGAAATATACAATTTTGCTGTGGATTTTTTGTCCATAAATAAAGTAGAACGTTATATAACAAGAGAATCTAAATATTATAAGGGTGGATTGAAAATTTCAATCTGATTATAAACATAGATGCAATGTTGATGGAACTATTTTCATTTGTCAACATATCGAGCAAACTAATTAATACGCTTGTTCCATCTGGTCTTTTAAAACTATTAAGATTAGGCATTCTTAACTGATGTCACTATGCATGTATGCACAATACAGTTCCATCAGACATTGGTGTCACCATCCTGATCAGTTTAACGCTCGATAAAGCCCCTCCTCCAGTTTCCTGTCTTGATCATTTCTCATTCATATCTTTATCAAATCTTTCAAATATCTTTCAAATCTTTACACCATATTAAAAAAAAAACATACTCTCAATGACGATTTTGCATGGAAAAGAAAGAAAAATGGTTTACAACTATATTGTTTTATAAAAAGAGAGGCTGATAATGGCGAGGTAATTAATTTAAATCAATATATGAAAGGGACCATACTACTGAGGCCACTGTTCGACGAATTGTAAAAGATGCAGGAGATTCCAAATTTCTCTCAATTTTTCGAACTCCTGGTAAAAACAAAAGACATAAATAAAAACCCATAACAGGCGTGGATAACTTTAATAAGGGTTTTATAACAAAGACTATCCATAATTTTCATATGACCGAGAAAGAGTTGCCTACTATAGGGAAACTGCGAAGTAAATTACAGAATGACCTAAATTTCCGAGGATCTAAAGGAAGTATTAGGCGAATTATAAATGATTTAGGTTTCAAATAGAAAAGGACTGAAAATAATAGACAACTACTAATTAAAAGAGAACCTGATTTCAAAGAATCGAATATTGAATACTGATGAGTTGCGTGTCGATAGCTCTCATGCGTATCACCATTCTTGGTCAGACAGTTCCTCCACCATAGATGTTAAAAGCCAATATCTAAAGGTTAGCGCTTAGTCATTATCATACACGCAGGTGGAAACAGGTTTTGTGCCAAATGTTCTACTTACATTCAAAGCTGGCACAATGTCTGGAGACTATCATGATAACATGAACTATGAAAATTATGAGCGATGGCTACAAACTAAATTGATACTAAATTTACCACCTAATTCAGTCATGATTGTTGATAATGCCATACCATAATAAGCAATATGACTCTACACCAAATCCAATACAAGAAAAGCAGTTATGCAATCCTGGTTGACAAAAAACGCATACAATTCGATGAAAGGATGTTGAAATGGAGTTGTGCAATTTGATAAAAAAGCAAGAAGATAAATTAAAAAAAAATATATTTACAAGATTTTAGGCAAAAAAGGTCATACTGTCCTCCATTTACCCCTTATCATTCAGATCTCAATCCCATAGAAATGGCATGGTCGGAAATCAAAGGATAAGTGGCCACTAAAAATTTTAGTTGGAATATTAACCATGTGACAGAACTGGTTAATGACAAGGTGAATTTAATGGAACGGAGGGTATGGGAAAAATTTTGTAGGAAAGTAAAAAATATAGAAAGTAAACAGTACAGTAAAAATGATCATGTGGTGGACATGATGACAGATAAGTAAAGATTAAAGATAATGACTCTGATACTGCAATGGTGATAGCAGCTCAAGTGATGACAATGATGATGATGAAATGGCCACCACTAGCACAATCACAGTGGGGCCTCATCTGGCCTCCATGTGATTCACAATAATCTAATGGAAGGTGTGTCACCCTTATCTTAAGTTTATTTTAAAACTTAAATTCTATTAAAAATTATATTACTAATCTTATTTTTTTGGTTTCATACAAACCTTTTCCTACTCTAAAGTATTGAAATATAATTTAGAAAACAATAATTTCGTACAGATGTACTGTACCGATTCATGGACTCATCCCCTGCACGTTTTACATGACAATACATATACATTAATAGATTATGAACAAAAATTTTCATACTAGAAATCAAAAATTGTTTAAAATGAACTAGAATTTTTACAATTACATTTTCTAGATCATTCCAAACTAATGTAACTCGTAAGGCATATTTATTTACAAAATAATCTCGGTGGGTACTGTATCATATAATAATATGCTTGTAAATAATATGTTTATAAATTACCTTCGAAAATTTTTGGTCAAATGCATCTGAAATGTTGTGAGCCGGATCAGTCGATATAATCAGCACGGATTCTCGAACCTTCGACAGCTGAATAGCTAAGCTGCAACTGAAATCATAAAAGTGAAATTGATTTTCAGCACGCAGCTTGATAAAATATATTATGATAATATTGTTTATGATATGTACCTGCAAGTAGTCTTTCCCACGCCGCCTTTCCCTCCGACGAAAATCCATCGCAAGGAAGTCTGTTCAATAACATTCCTAAGAGAAGGTTCCAAGGGCTCGAATGTCACTTGTTCCATCATTGTTACAAAGAAAATTAACTGACCCTATGTGACAAAGGAAATAATGACGAAATATTATTTACGGAAAGTAACTTCTTTTTACGTGACTCACTGCTCAATTTGATAAAACAAACTAAAAATTTATTAAGCCCTGCGTGCGCAATGATAACTCATAACACGTCATGTACATCATGGTAATAATTTTGACAGTGACAGATCCTAACAATATTTAAGTTTTGGTCTGGATGTTTAGACTTTTGCACATTCTGCCAGTGCCAGTTTTTTTTTGTTGTGAAGTAGGCGGACGAGCAAGCGGTCGCACATGATGGTAAGTGTTACCGGCGCCCATAAACACCTGCAACACCAGGGGTTATGCAGGTGCGCCGCCAACCTTGCACAGTTTTCTTTGCAATAAACAGTTTTAGTCTAGAATGTATTCTGTCAATGTCCAGTCCCGTCGAAGTAAGTCAAGATTATAATAGTTAGAAGTCGTACCGTTGGACCGGGAAGCGAGAGGTCGCTTCCCGGATAAGTTGCGGAGATGCTTGACCTATTTCGGCGCGTCAACCAGGAATGCAATAAAACATCTAATAAAAGACAAGTGCAGACCCTTTCAAGTGCGGTTCAGTTGTGTTTTTTGTAGTGTTTGAAAAGGACTACGATTGTTTATCAATACAAGTTTGTAATGGTAGGTACTGTTTCTATTTTAATAAATTGTAAACATGACACATGGGAATTTTGCTTGCAATTTTCTATAAATGTAGTTTTAACCGTAAATTCTCTGTGACAAGTTGTACCTTTTTAATAATTTTATATTTTTTACGATATACTCCATTAATTAAAATAATAATCTTCAATGTCGTACATAAATAAAAATAAAATAAAAAAAGTCAAAGTTGGTTCAAAATTTCACTTACCATCATGCGTTCCAACAAAAAATAATTGTGATTGAACTACATGGCCCAAAAATGAAATATAGGTATTATTATGAATATTATTATGAAATATGGATGTAAATAAAATTGGTACATTATTATAAACTATTCGAGAAATACTTAAATTTCCGAGAAATGATAACATACGACGCAATGACGAACGTATGACCTTAATTTTACATTTATTTTATCGTGGTGATTATTTTTGTGATCGTGATGATCGTCTTTATATTTTTGTTTGTATAGTATCACCTAGGGTCATCATCATCGCTTGCACTTACTTTTGTGTTGTTGAAGATAGTAAATATCACCATAAAGCAACAAACGTTGCCCCGGAGTGAATATTTCGCTCTGTTTAGCACACCGAGCTTTTTACTGGTGATGGCTTCAACCTTATTAAAATTACAAAAAGTTGCAATAGCAGTAGAAATATCAAGCTAGATTGATAATATAATCAAAAGCAGAAAAAAAAAAAGAAAACATGAGCTGCAGAATCTATAGACAAAGAACACCATTGAGAATGATGAAGGTTTTGACCTCAACGTATTTTCGAACATTTATTTAAGAATGAACCATTAATGTTTTTCAAAATTATTAAGTAGGGTCTATTTATTGAAAAGCATAACACTCTATTACATACCCGAGAAATAATACAATGTACTGGGGCGTGGCGGTCTGTCGCCGAATCACTTTCTTCGTCCGATAGGTTGAAAAAGCGCGCGAAAATAAAACACATTTGCAGTTGACACGTGACAGCAATTAATGACGTTTTGTAGGATGAAGTTCTCCGACCATCCATCCGATTTGAGGTGAAGGAAGGTCGGATCCTTTCCATTATCCGATTTTTCAATAATAATAATGATTTTAGGATAATTGCTTTATTTATACATTATACAAGTTTATCTAATAATAATTAGAATCGGATCGGAAGATGTAGGACGTGCTTTAGTGTTAAATATGTAATAGTGACATTATTTTATTACTGACTGAAAATAATGCTCTATCGTCTTTTCCGTGGTCGTTTGACATTTAAACTTTATGTGGTGGTGGCTATAATTATAATTTTTTTGTTATGTGGATACTGGTTTCCTCAGTTCAAACTCTATCCCATTACTCCTATCACTTTGACTCCTAATTCCGTTCACTCTCATACACGACACCTATCGAAGTTGATAACTGTAGTGTTTCGCCAGTTCGAAGACTTTGAGAATGATGTCGCAGACAGTGTGCAGTCGTTTATCTCTGCATATCCCAACATGGCTGTGGTGGTGGTGTGCGAAAGTACACCGTATCCACCTTTTCCCTTCTCCGCTACAAACGAGACTTTACGTAACTTGAGGGTGGTATCGCTAGAGCTCAGGCTTAATGCTTCTCCTCGCGATTTGAATCCACTATCGCATATTGTAACAGATTTCGTCCTATTCGTACCTGATTCTACTCGAGTGTCGCGTCGTGTACTTCAGCAGGCAGCTGTCGCGGCGACATTGCCTTCCGCTCATGCTATAGCTGTAGGAGTAGGAAGCCCTCGCCTTATCTGCCAGCAAGTGAAATGGAACTATGCAGATTGGACACTGCATTATAGTAAGGATGCTTTGGGGAAGATATGTGACTCTGTTCACGGACAACATGCACTCCTGATCAAAACTTCATTATTACACACATTGCCGCAGCCTTTTGCTTTACCCTTCCCAGAGTCACTTTATCTACAAACTTCAGCTAAATATGTTAAGGTAATATTGTGTTTATATATAATATTTTGTTTAGGCCTCTTCAATAATAGAAAATTAGGATTATAGATCTTAGAAATTAGAAAGTTGTATTGTTTTGGAGCTGTTTTCATTATTTTTTATTACTTAAATATGTGGTTGGTCAAATTTCAATGAGTTATCTGTCCTAGGCAGTGGCTTAAAGAAATTAGCTATTTTTTCTTGTATCGCAGCTTTAAAATGATCTTGTAATTCAGGCAGGTAATCCCCAGTGGCTTGATAATTTTCCTTTTGAAAAGAAGGCTACTGTTCATACATGGATCAATTTTTATGAAAAAGTCACAGAGATCGTCAGCCATTATTAGTAGTCCTTCACTCGTCAAAAACATTATTAAAGAACAAGCTTACGTATTTGCTGACACTCGACACTTAAAGGCGGCATCAACAGGTGGTGTTAAGTCAAAGGGTAATTGCGTTTTAATAACATAGTACATCAGAAGCAACTGCTTTGTGTTTATTTACTTAAAAAAATAAAATATGAATGAGTTTGAGATGGAGCTATCTGGTCACCCTTGGTCACCCTTAGTCGAGATATACATAGTTAAATATTTTCGAAATGATCTTTTTAATGCCGGCTGTACACACTCGGCAAGAGCCTCTCTCCGAGAGTCTCGGGCGAGAGCACTCTCAGTGAGAGCACACCATCTACACACTCGTTGTATCAGTTGAACTTGTATCAGAACCCTTTGACTCCGGCGTAAAAAACTGACACAAGACTGAGAGGTGGCGAGGCGAGATGAGAGAGGGGAGACGAGAGCACCATCTACACACACGCTCTCGGCTTGTCTCGCTCTCGGCTTGTCTTGGGGTGCCTTACCGAGTGTGTACAGCCCGCATAAAAATACTGACAAAAAATACATTATATCTGTTTACTTCTATATATATTTTTCTTTATAGAGAAGAGGGCGGACGAGCAAGCATGTAAAAGTATATGTTTATACAGTGTATTGAATCAATTTTCAGGTTCAAATATTAGATGGCAAGTTGGGCATAGGCCACAGTGTGCTAAAAACACCGTCAGCCAAGCAGAGGGTGTCTCGGCGCATGAGGGACTATCGGGTGGCCTTGTACAAGCAACTGGGGGTTAAAGCAATCATAAGAGAAGATGGGAGGGTGCAGTGGTTCGGATGTAAAAGGGAGACTCAGGTACTTTTTATTTTCAGTTTTTGTGTCATATTTTGTCCAGTAATATAGGGTACATAATATGTAGAAGGTACTTCACAGAACGTTCATTTCCTGATAGAAACCACAAATACCTATAAAAGTATACCTAACAACAGAGTCGTATTTTGCAAGAGCTAAACTGATTCTAAAAGTCAGGGTAGAGTTTTCATAGTTTTAATTGAATGTCATTTTTTCTCCTGAGCACTATGGCCCTCCATCTGACCACTATGGGTCTAGATTCATCCTTCGCGAAGTATGAATTGTTTTTATTTACAAAAGTTAGTAAATAAAGTAGGTACTTAAGTACGCGCGGCGGGCTTTAAACGTTCACCAACTGACCAATTTCTATGATTTGGAGTTCGATCACTTGATTTTTTGAGCATATTTTTGTGCGCAAATTCAGAGAGTACTAGAGCATCCGCTCTAGTACTCTTACCATTGGCATACGATACCATTAGCATGTCTCTAGATATAAGTTACTATAAGTTGGATATAATTATAGTAATAAAAAATGTGTTATTTTCAAGTCTCAGTATTTTGGCAACTCAAATCATCAGTAAGATCCATTATAGATTCATGTAGTTGTGTGAGTCATTCATATTCATGACCACAGACGAGCCCAATGACCGAAAAAGCGGTCTACAAAAAATCTAATTACCCTTGAAAAGGTTAACATGAAAACATAACCCAGTCAGCAATTTTGGTGACAATCTGACTTGTTTGTTTTTATTTTAACCTTTTGAAAGGTAATTAGACATTTTAACCTTCAGGATTTATCCAAATTTTTAATTTTGTCCTTTTATTTTCATTTATTTAGTTTAGAATACATAACAATATTTATTTCCTCAAATGCAAGCAAATTCATGATGATGGTTGGAACCATCATCACGAAAAACATTCTCTAACAGCATACATTACTGTAATACTCTTGTAAATAACCAATAGATTAAGTAGATAGGTACTTGTTAATGATACAAATTGCTTTGTATTTATTAACATTGTAGAGGAATCTAATCTTCTATCTATCTACCTACCATCTCACCCCATTTTTTCTATGGGGTAGTATAATCTGATGAAGGCAACAACATATGTCATTATGTTGAATATTTTCCATGCACTGCGCGCGTCACATTTATATTTCGCTATTATATACGTTACATGTCAGCATCAGTCAAAAATGACGAAAGTCGACACATCCGCAGATGCGCTTTCAAAATTAAGAAAGAGGATTGGAACGGATTGGGAATAGGATATCTCATATCACCCCGTCCATCTTGCTTTCCTCAATCCACTGGATGAAGATGGGATGGCATGAGAAGGGATAGGACGGGACTCGAGTTTTGATAACTTTCATTCACTTCCGAACATGTATGTACATAGCGGTCTTCTGTGAGAGTGATTTCTCACTCGGCCAGTTAGACAGACACATTCAGTCTGCTGTAACATACAGGGTCCATTATGAAAGTAATGCGCATTTTCTGGGAAAAATATATTTATTCATCCTATCGGTACAAATGCTTAAAATTCTTCGAAATAGTCCCCTCCTGCATCAATGCACTTGCAGACACGTCTCCGTCTGCCACGCCTGGAAGGCACCCTGAAACTCCTCCACGGGAATGCCTTTCGAGAACGTTGTAACATGCGTTTGGATGTTTTCCACAGACTTCCAATGCTTTCCTTTCAGCTTTCTCTTCGGTCGGGGGAACAAAAAAAGTCACAGGGAGCTAAATCGGGACTGTAAGGGGGCTGGGGGACCACTGGGGTGCTGCTTCGGGTCAGGAAGTTGGTTACGATGAAGGCCGTGTGGCTGAGGGCATTGTCGTGGTGGAGTTTGACCGCGTCTTTGATGTCAGCCCTCACGCGCGATTCCTCGGACGTCAAAGAAGACAATGAGCATGGTTTTGATGCGAGACTTGCTCATGCGCGCTTTTTTGAGGCGGAGAGAGGATTTTGTGTGCCACTCGGAACTCTGCCTTTTCGTTTCTGGGTCGTACTCGAACATCCAGGATTCGTCTCCGGTTACGACAGAGTTTAAAAAGTCCGGATCATTTTCAATTAAACCCAACAATTCTTTACATCGCGAAACTCGAGATTCTTTCTGCTCGTCCGTCAACACCTTCGGCACAAGCTTCGCACAGACCTTTCGCATTTGCAGATCCTCGGTCACAATCCCATGTACCGCAAATGTGGACAAGTTTAGGGTGTCAGCGATTTGCTGGATGCTCAATCGACGGTTAGAACGCAAAACTTGGCGCACGCGCGTCAAGTTTTCGTCGGTTCTGGCCGTTGTTGGGCGTCCAGAACGGCGTTCGTCAACGACCTTCTTCCGGCTCTCCTTGAATGCCTTGTGCCACCTCCCGGATTGTGATCTTGAAATGCAGTCGTCCTTAAAGGCCTCTTGAAGCATCTGGAATGTTTCGGTAGCATTCTTTCCAAGCCGCACGCAAAACTTGATGGCGTACCGCTGTTCAAGCGAACCGTCCAAACCGTCGCATCACGCCGTGTTACAAATACAAAAAACACACTTCACGCAAAGACATGTCCTTCCGCTCTCACTGCTCGGAGCGAACTGAGACCGGACGCGTTTGAACGGGCAGACCTCACACCACATTTTCCGACCGGTCCGAGCGCGCTACGATGGATAGCACAATAAAATCATGCGCATTACTTTCATAATAGACCCTGTACAGTATTATCCTCCCCCTGGTACTAGAACTGGTCATCGAACTAAACATCGCCACAAAATTAGTCCAAACACAATAGTTCTAATGTCAAATTTCAAGGATCCACCTCAGGTACCGGCATCAGACGCTGATGGTTATATTTAAAGTATACATTTTAACAACACAATTATGCTTTCGAGCAAATGCATTCATTTAAAAATTATAATCACGTTTGTACACATCAATCTTCTGTTGGAATAAGTTAAGTTAAATAAATAAATAAATATAAATAAATAATTAAATAAATAAATTTTATACACAACCAGTTGGATGCATCCATTCAGTGGTGGGATACAACATCGTTAGAACGTAATGGATGTGTATCATTAGATATGTGTTAGAACTGTTCATTGGACCAAATAACTCTAAAATAAGTCCGAACACCATCATTGTATTACAAAATTTCAAGGAATTCCCTTACCCACTTTCGGCTTCAGCATCAGATTTTGACGGTTAAGTGTATAATATACACCTCTTTAACTATTCACCTCAGAAATACGTACCTACATTCGTTTAGAAGTTATTAAGCATTATAACTTTTAATTTGTTACAGCAGCGCGCCCTGTTGAGTTAGATTCACAACACCCATCCTCAAACACGCTCGAAAGTACAATTAAACGTTTACAAAAAACCGTTTCAAAATTGATCCAACCGTTTCAGACAAACACACATACATTCTCGTATCCCAAATGCATATACCATCTTCGTTCCGTCGTGGGTAAAAAACATTCACGCCAAGAAATTGAGTGGCGTTATCCTAAAGCAGGTGGACATCACAGGCCTATAATATTTTTTATTTTTTTAGCGATGTTACCCACCCGTACAAGGCACGCCGTCCTACATCCTCTCCGGACGCAATACGCCCCCATGTTGCCGCCGCAACATTCGCCGCGCAGCCGCGCACGTGTTACGCGCGTTATTGCAAGCCGGAGCGCGTTGCTGGCTCGAGACTACTTCACTGCTTGGGGCTGTTATGCGGTAAATATATACTCGTACAAATAAATGTACAATGTTGTCAAGAATAGATATAGCATCCTACATTGGTCTAGAATAGTCATACCATCATATTATATTGGCCAACGATCACAATTATTCAACGATTTCTTATTACGAAACGCGGCGTATACGTTCTAATAAGAATGCAACACGCCGCCATATTATTGTCACAACCAAGCCATTGCAATTTCACATATGAATGAATTTATTTATTTAAGACATTTACATATTTTCTATACTGTAATTGTCACTTATAATCTAGTTTACAAAACATCAAATTTACAACTAGGTATACATAAGGACAATGTGTGCTTACATCTGTACTAGAATAATCTGTTTTACAGCTGTCTGCTCTTTCCCTTAGTTAGATAATAATGTCATATATCATATATATACTCGTAGTTATAAATATAGTTACAGAGTTATAAGCATTGATAATTTTATTTTTACATTTATATTTTGAAGAAATTATGTTATTTGAGAAATAACATAACATACGTGGGACCGCTTGCTCGTCCGCCCACTAGTCTAGAAAAAAAAATAGGTAAGCATTTTAAAAATATAATTATATAAAATAACGTTTATTCGAAATAGTCACCATTTGTTTTGATACAATCTTTCGATTGAAACATGCACGCTTTTCATGGAAAAATTGACAAAATGGAACCTTATGGAATGATTAGGGATTCAATATTACCATGGCGAGCATGCCATGCTCTCTAAAACAAACCATAAATCATAATCGAGCGGATTAAGATCAGGATTAGATGACGGGCAGTCTTCAGTTCTAATGAAGTCGGGAATATTCCTTTCTAGCCACGTCTGTGTTGAGCGAGTTTTATGACCTACCTGTGCTCAGTATCGCTGAAAGGACCCTTCTTGGTAATGGAACAGGGTGTGGTTAAGAGGCTTTACGACCTTTTCAAGAATCGTATCTTGATACACTTTAGTCGACATTTTAATACTTCTTTTACAAAAATATGGCTCAGTCACTCTTCGATAGCTAAAACCCCAACAAACCATCATTGAAGCCAGATAATGGCCATGTTACACTCCATTGACTAATTGAGCTCCTAATCTAGAGTTATGAGCATAAACTCGATCATTCTGCTTGTTAAAATATTTCTCAATGGTAAACATTTCCTCGTCCGTAAATAAGATTTGTCTGTGAGCTCCCTTTGCGTACCACCAAGGAAGTTGTTTTGATTTGTCAACCCTATTTTTGTTTAAATTATCGGTTAAGAAATGACCAGTAGGTACGTCTTTTATAAGCAGCAAGTTCTAAATCATCTTTTAAAATACGTGACATGGTTCTCGGTGCTATATTCATCGATCTGGATAAAATGGTTTGTTCCGGACGGGATTTCTTCCGATTCTCTCCTTCACAGCTTTAATCATCTGTTTAGTACGAATAGTGCGTGGACGGCCAGTCCTTTTTCTGTCACAAACAGAGGACGTTTCAATGTACCTACCAATAGCTCAGTACACAAACATTCGGCTAATACCAAGCGGATGGAGAGTTTTAAAAATTGCATTTGGCTCCATGCCTACATTTGAAATGTAATTACAGCAATACGGTTTTCGCTATCACCCCACTATATTAGTACAATATTTAATAATGATTGGCGCCAAAATGAGAAAAAGCATTTATTTTTCGTAGAAATGACAGATTTTAAATTCAATTTTTTTTTATTTTTTTTTTTTATTGTAACTTTATTTATGGCCAGACTGAGTATAGTAAATAAATATAGAGCTCACATCTATCCAACTTTGTGATGAATTAGAAAAATAATAATAATATGAGTTTGTATTTTTCTCTAGTTGTCAAATAAGCAATAAAACATCATCAACAATTACATTTATTTAATTTTGTTTATGGTTGTTGCTTTCTTGTAACTTACGAGCTCGCGTCTGCTTTGCTTATTGTGGCGAGTGTCCTCCGCACGCGTAAAATGAGACTATATCATTCACAATATACCTTTAAATACATTGACGCCAAAGTTACTTTTCTCGTGGATATATCCACAAGCAAGGTAGAAGCGCGCTCGTCGGTTGACTGAACTGTAGCACAGACATAGACTATGCATGACTATGAAATTTTATGGAAACCACGACTCAGTCTCAAGTAAATTTGAATATTGGGAAACCATTCACCGATGAAACAAAACCCCCTTGACAATATTTTTACAATTGATTATAGTGCAATTAGGAATTTTTGTAACAACCACGAGCAGCGCGAGGATTAGAAGCTTAGCGCCAACTTCGAGTACGGATTTTTCCCTCTATATCTGTGAACTATACTGTCAACTACCCTATTATTACCTACCATATTTGTTGTTGTTGAAGTACCCTATAAAATCAATACCTTTTAAATGCAAATAATGCCTTTTTCAGTGGCGATCTCCTACCATACGCAGAATACGCAGAGATCGGTATTCATGCGTCTGACGTTTCTCGCGTAACTTGGCTACAAAGAGGTGGTGCTGACACCGACGGTTTCGTATGGGAACGAGCCACTAAAGGCCACTACTATAGAGTCGCTTATTCAGCGACCAACAGAGTGTATGTGCTAGTACTGCCGTTTGCAGCCAGGAATGGGACAATGTGGCCTGCGGACTGGGTATTGGTGCATCAAAAGGAGTTTCCTGAAAGGCATTTGCATCCACTTGCACAGGTACCACTCATTTCTCAACGTCTCACTGAAATAACGCAAAAGCTAGAAATGGGTTCTTCAGTTTCGACAATAGAATTGATTCTACCAGTTTTTGTTGCAGATTCAATTTGCGGGACATCAGGCGCCGGCACCGAATGACGCGCGCGCATTCCTCGACTTGAAGTTAGGCGCAAACGCAGTGGAGCGCTGCGAACGTATCGGACCCAAGATGCTTTATCCTTGACTTGGCGCTATATTCACTTCGATCGTTTAGGGCCGGATAAATAGTTCGGTCTTTGAATTAGGCCGAATCATGTTCTATAGGATCTATACAGTTCGCATAGAGTTTAGTTTCACGATCGAAGATGTAGAGCAGTAGGTATTACAAACGTTTATCTCGACCCTAAATTTAATAGGTTTGATTTAAATTGTATAAATTGGTGACACAAATTTGATTAATACACCAAGATTAAGCCTATGAAAATATAAACTTTGTAAGTGTTTCTTCTCTAAATTATGAAGGAATAATACGGCTGAGTTATTACTTATTATATACTCACGGTATTTTTTTATATTCCCATTGTCGTGTGTAATTTTTATGTAAGAGATCTTGAAGATTTAAAGATGGTAGCTGAGTCTGTAGGTACATAATATCACCGTCACCAGTCTTTTTATCGTACGCTGCTGGACATGGGCCTCCTCATGCATAATGTCTCGTGCACGAGGGATTTATAGCCTTTAAACGTCACGCTGTCGGTGGCGAGTCCACTCCTTTTAGAGGTGGCGCAGTTCCTCAGGGGGGAGAGTAAGTATTCGCGGCTTTTGGGACACGCACAAAGGAGATTCCTTTCTATACTTGTATTATTTATCTATACTATACTTGCGCTGCTCTCGGTCTGCGCTGACCCTTATACTATACAAAAATGGTACTCGTCGTACGTCGTTTTTATGGTGAGTCAAGGATTTATAATTTTTTTGTGGTGATATTTTTTCGAACTGTTATTATTATATTATATAGTTTAAATAAAAGAAAGTTCTTTTGATTTAAAATATTTCTAGTCAAAAATGTTGGTTTAAAGCATTAATCTGTATTATTAATTACTTATTAGACTAATTAATAATTGTATATACAACTTGTGCATTTATTCTTGTGATAGTATAGTAAGTTATAAGCCCTGTTTACGTGTATATGCTGCCACTTGTGCCCGTGGCATTCTGAGAACAATTCGTATATGCAATCGCTAGGGATTGTATTAACCCTTCAAACTGATTACAAAAAAGATTTATCAAAGTTTATTTTTCATAGATCAGTTCGATAAAAAATATTGAATAATACAAAATTATCTAGAAAATTTCCAAAAACGTAATGAAATCTATAAAGATTCCAAAGATTGCATATGTATTAAAGGAATACATATTCTTGTTTTAACTAATTTCATTTCATTACGTCGTCGCTCAGTGAATACTTTGTTTATATTTTTCTCGGTGCTTTTGCACCAAGTAACCAAAATAATAGTGATGAGCGATTTTTCCTTTCGTTTCGATGTTTTGAATCGATCCGGATCGTAACTATGTTTTACCGGTCGTATCGTATTGTAACGATTCGATCTGAGAAATATCGTATCGAAGTGTACCTACGAGTGCCTTCAAATTTAAACACCAGTGATTATGATGCCACGTATGTAAATAAATCTCCACTCTATAAGTTGCTGACTGTACATGTCAACAAAACAACCGCCACCCGCTAAATTATAACAATACTGTGATATTTAATTTTATAAACAAAATATTAATATTTACCTTGTCATGTAATCCATTATGATCTTATACTAGTATAGATATATCGAATGGATTCCAGGCGTGAATCGTATCCGTTTATATCGATAAAAAGTATCGAAGCATCATATGGTGATGTATCGATACTGACAAGCATTTGTTCGAATGGCGAATCTTTACCAAGCAATTAAATAATGAAACTGATGATATGGTACGTATGAAGCCGGTTTTATTACAATATGTAATTTTATTGTTAATGTATACTTGCAGAATGCGGCCATCTCTCTTTAATATCAATGTTACTTATGCAATTATATCAAGTAAAATATTGAGTGATATAAAAATTATGATCTCAAAATCGGTAACATGGTCATGTTATGTCAAAAATGGTCATCAGTCTAGTCGAAGTCAAATGATTTATGGCATAGAGATCGGTTTGAAAAAGTGTTATGAAAGCATAGGCACACTATAACTTGCCGCGCAGGCGTACGATATTATAATGTCTTATTAAAGATTAATTTATTTGCCACATTATAAAAAACTATTACATTCTAAATATAACAGCACATTTTTTTTATTTAGTCATAGTTTAGTGAGAACAATTGAGACTTTGACTTTGCTTTTTTCACACATATTTATCTATTTAAACGGTCAGTCGCTTAAACAGTCGGCTCGTGGCTATGGTTGATGCAACCCATCCGAAACGTCTAATAAAATAAATAAGGTAAACACATTCGCGTTAAGAACCGTTTAAATAGATAACACATGTATTTCAAATAGTTTCTAAATAGTGACAATTTCAAATCTCGTTTGTCGTCTGATAAGTTATTGTATACTTTTGTAGCTGTGAGATACACACTTCGCCTATGCATTGTGCACTTTTGTTCGCGCGAATGAAATGTTTTCTACGTGGAAGCAACTACATGTAAAGGGGGTGTTAAGTAAATATATTGAGTGAGTCCACTGTGTC
Organism: Sesia apiformis; assembly: GCA_914767545.1. Classification (NCBI taxonomy): domain Eukaryota; kingdom Metazoa; phylum Arthropoda; class Insecta; order Lepidoptera; family Sesiidae; genus Sesia; species Sesia apiformis. The sequence goes on from OU611964.1 coordinate 6,357,705, forward strand.
TTTAACAAGTTCTTGTTATAAGTCTTAAAACAACTAAATTTTTTTATTATTTGTCAAAAATATGTATTTTTAGCAATTTGGGGGAGTGTGACTAATGCTCGTCTTGTGGGTCTTTTTTCAAAGGTTTTGAGGTAGATATTACAATGATAATGTTAATAACATCACATTATGAGCGAATATACCATAAATAATGTCACGACCTCACTTAATAATTAGGTCGTTACTATCTTTTTTACCGAAATTAGGATGCATTGATTATAAATCATTAATTAATGCATCGTAAGAGAAAATAGATTTTACCAGCTAAAAGAGCTCAACAAGCTGAATATTTTGGTATAATTAACTATTTTTTGTTAAAATTGGTGAATGATCAGTTTTTGGCTCCGGAACCAGTTGATTTTAGTTTACTCAGAATCAGAATATATTTATTGTACACTGCAACAATTAAATATACAATTGTGTTACCTATATCTATTTCTTACTATTTCCTATGTTTTGGAATTTATTTCTAGGTTTGCAACGAATATTTCGCCAATGGCCGAATACCGAATAAGTATGCGATGCCTTCCACTGGCTCCTAAACGGAATAGTTGATATTAGGCGAATAGTATTCGTCAGATTTGACTCTCAAACCACGGGCGCTACACGTTGAAAATTATTAAAACACAATCACGATTTGCCTTTTCTAATCGGCATAATGATGAAGAATGAAAATTATTGCCGTTTGACTTCTTTATTTGTGACGTTATCTCAGCAAAGGGACCTTATTGTCCATATGGATTTACTTAATTTTTCTTTATTTCAATATTATGTTTAAAGGCCAACACATGCTCAAACGTCTGCTTTTTAAAATAAAGCAATAAAGAATGTTCTTTCTAACACATTTCACTTGTCTAAATATTTGGGAAAGAACCGCCAATAAGGTACCATTTCAGCAAATACCACATTTGTATTTTGTTATAATATGATAGTGTATTTTTTGTAGGCAACCTCTTTTTAAATCTTTCGTCTTTTGGAAGATAATTTTGTTTCAACTTAGTGTCTTTTTGTCTTTCTAACAATATTCTTCGATTCTTAATATTCGTTGTAAGCGCAGTTGTTTCCAAAATCAGTACGAGAGTATATTATTTTTGTAATATATTGTTGTATGCATTTACGAATAATAGTTGTCAAATCGCTTCACACTTAAGTATTAAAATAAGCAATTTTTAAATTCACAAATTATTCTAGTCGTAATTGTATGCAAGTAAAATTTGTCCTAACTTCGTGTAATACATAGTACATATAACCATTTCAAATGGTATTGTTTTGTTTATAGAGTTTATGAATGAAATATGTAGTTATAGAATAAGATGATTTATGATTTTGAAGCTTTATCAGAATAAATAATGGTCTATTATGACAGTAGTTTTATTTTAAAAAGTAACTATAATAGAATAATATCTAAATAAATAAAAGTTTGGTTTCGATGGTAAAACTTTCAAAAATCAACTAATCGTCATCAAATTTCTCGTCAACAACTCCGGGTGTGAAGGGTGGATCGCGGACTAGAGTCAAGAGCTTGTCCAATTTCATTATCTATAACAGAAAACAAAATACACAATATACAATAAATGTACACAGAAAACAGTAAAAGGTTTTTAACTGAAACTAAAACTAATTTGTAAGATATTACAGCGCCATCTGGTGAGTTATTCGAAGAAACCTCAGTAAATTACAAAAATTCGTCTTCAATATTATTCCAACAAAACCTCATTAAATGTGATAGAAATTCGTTGTAGAATACCTGCAGTGTCCGTTGATCTACTCCTACAGCTTTCTTGGGCGGTTTGCACATGACGCGCAAATTGGGCGATAATTTTAAAACGTGACATGTTCCCCTAAAAACAAATAAAACTTTTTAGAAAACCATACAAAATAATTAAAAAAAGTGAATCTCAACCAATATACGACATGTTGCCCCCAGAGAGATTTGAACTCTCGACCCCTGGTTTACAAGACCAGTGCTCTAACCCCTGAGCTATGGAGGCTACGTAAAAAGTTGTGAAATATTTGTAACAGTTTTACTATTACATTTTTTACTGTTATTTGTTCCGAAAAATCAAGTTTTAACTTTAAATACCACATTCAGTAGGCCCCACACTAAGATTGCTTGTGTCGTAGGTCCAGAGCTACATACATACCAACATGAACGTTAAAAATGTTTGTTTCTAAACAAGCATTGTACGATCAGGAATTGAACCCGGGAACGTTTACACCGGATACTACGTGGGTGACACTGAAAGTTTTTAGAATCTCAAAACTGAAAACAGTTATAAAGATGAAAGTTGTTTTGTTGCTTTCGAAGTATTCTCCATGACAACCAATATAGTTTTTCATGCGGTGAAACTATTCTGTAAGATTTAGCTTTCATCACCTGTTATTATATCAAAAACAGCATTTGATTGACCATTGTCGAGTTTTTTAAGCATTTGGAGACACCATTCCTCGCGGCAGTGTTTTTGAGCTTTGCTCAAATTGTGAGAAATCCATGTAGCACAAATCTTGCTTACCCGTAGGAGATCATGGAAAATGGTTTAAACTTGACTCGTAGTAATACCTAATGATGCCCTGCTGATGTGCCGTTCGTTTGTCTGCTTCAATCATGATCCGCACAGTGTTGATGTTTTCCTCCCGTCACTACCGTCGCAGGCACCCTTCTCTAATATCGTGACTGAGGTGGGTACGACCACGTTTAAATTCACTAAACCAGTTATAGACAGTGGCACTGGATAGGGCGTCATCATTAAATATTTAAATCATTAAAGTCTTTCATAATTTTGTTTCTGGTTTAAACCACAACGAAATCAAAAAATCATTGAACGAAAATGTTCTCTTGCTAAATTTATTTTTCCGCAAACATTCAAATTGCCACCTCAAATAAAAAACAAATGACAACTTTGAAAATTGAAGCGATGAGATAGCGTTTGACAATCAGAGTTCCATTTTCAAAATTCGATTGTACAGTAGCCAGTTCTAAGAACTTTTAGTTTGACCGATCGTACTATACTAAACTGGGCTAATCGTTGTCAAACATATTAATAATAATAGTGTTGTAAGTCTATTTACGATTATTGATACTACACTAAACATTTCTCCCAAAAAGCAGTTTTCTTAACCGATTTAACCGAATTAAATTATCGAAATTACCGATCAGTACTTCAAAAATGATGACAGTGTAAAACTCAAAAAATCCCCAAACAAAATATCCAACTCCGATAATGCCTTCCTACTGGAGCCCGCCGTTCCTTCATTGACAATTTCGCTCTTTCTATAGGTAAGTACTTGCTATGTATGCATTCTTACTTTGTTGGGTTAAAATACGGAGTGTACCTACACGAATTAGAATTCGGCTGTGTATAAAACAAAATGCTTACTTGGTATCGCCACAGACGATTACGGGTAGTATTGGGTTGAAGTCGATCCGCGTTAGCTTCTTTGTTTTCTTGGAGACGACCGCTTGCACGCAGATGGGCCGGTACTTGTCGACGTTCAGGTCGAACACGTACACCTGAGGGAACATGGCCATATTCACAGATGGATACAATACCCTCTATGAGGGATACAATCTAGTCTAAAGGGATAGAAGAATTACCTACGAGTATCTGACAATGTAAGCTGATCGTTTTGTTCCGACCCGTGTTGCTAACAAGTCGTTGTTACAAAATACAAAAGTGCCTAATTGCGCTAAGTTGTAAAAATTCATCAAAAGTTCATCAGAAGTCTGAACAGAGTCAAAGGCATTCATTGGTGAGTGATTTCCTATCAGTCAAATTTACTCGTGATGCGACACGCACTTATGGTTTCCATATAATTTCACGTAACTTGTGTTGTGTACGGGCATATTGTTATGTGCAAACAAACGATGGATGGTGGATGGATAAGAAAGACGAAGAAGAACGACGAAGGCCAGAAAATAAGAAGAACTCATTCTGTTATACTCGTAATTTTGACCTGTTTTGCCAAAGTATTTTTTCTAAAAGGTAAGCGGCGGATCCGAAAGCGTGCCAATGTCCATCATTTTTGACTGTGGATTGTCTACTCGTCTATCATCTACAAATAAATGAAGATAATGGAGTATTATAATTATTACCTTTCCATCGCCAGTGCATGCGGCGAACACGGTACTGGAGTAGGGCGCCCACTTGACGTCACCCACCGGCGAGCCCAGTTCGAACATGAATAACGGTTCACTGTTAAACAAAACAAATCTTATGACTTGTAATTTTTGGAAAACGTAGCGTGGATCGTTTTCTGATGATTTAAGGAATGTCGCTGTAGCTTGATGAGAAAACTGAAAGATCGAGTTTTAGTGACGAGCCTTGGAAAAGGCCTATATAGAACGATATAGTATAAATATTTTTGGTGAATACTGTGGTAGATATTGAAATTGAAACTCACATTCTAAGTCGTTCCACAAAGGTGTGTTCACTATTTAAGTCAAAAGTCGAAAAGATTTTACAAAATTCCCGTATATCAGTAACCAACTTATGTATCATGACTTAAATATACCAACAGTCCGCTAAGAGATTACGCGTTACATTAAAAAATTGAAAATACCAATGTATCACCTAATGACTGTAGATTGCTTCAATTACAAAAGACTGAATCAGTTTGGTGACACGAGCTATCTATGAGGTCACTGGATCTAATAGCGACTAATAATCTAATAATAACTTTTTACTCTTTTATTATTATTATTATTTTGTGGTGTCGTGTGGGTTTAGAACAGCACCACCCCAACTTCTCCCGTGTCGTGTGGTGGTGACTATGGGATAACAAAGCCTCTACCACAAGCCCTGAAGAACTACACCACCTCTAAAAGAGAGTACCCGCGAACCCACTTAGGCTGGTTACTGACTACTGTTAGATATTATTTTATGAAAAACCAATATAAAAACTTACTCCCGTCCATCTTCCCACACCTTCACACGCCAGTCCCCAGAGCAGGACGCATAGATGCTGTTATTAAAGTAATTATAACTAATCCTGTAGATGGGCATGTGGTGTCCTTGTACCGATCTCACGTAGTCACGGTTGTATTTAAGTGTGCACGTGTGGATCATGCCGTCTTCCGTCCCCACCATGAATACTGACTCCTTCTCTGGGTGGAAGCAGATGGAGCTGCCGCAACCTGAATTTAAACCTCTAATAGAATGTCCAGCAAATTAAGTTCTGGAGTATTTATTAAAGGTGAGAAAGAATATATGATATTCTACTCTTCAGAAGCAAAGGTGGGCTCATTTGCTACTTTGAGATAATCGATTTTAGTCAGCAAGATTTTTTTTTCATTTTTACCTAACTATGGCAAAGACACAGCGGATGGTGTGTCGATGCTAGGTAAGTAAACTCATATTTTATAGGTAAGTAAAAGTTCTGGAACTGCTCGTAGGTTTTATATTTATGTTGTTGTATGTCTTCAATACCAGGCCGCTCAGAAAGTTTTACGAGAAACAATTTTTATCTATGGAGCACTGCCTGGTTTTGACGTCAATTAAAACTATGACTATCTACAACTTTTATTTTTATTTTTAAATTTTTTTTTAAATTTTAAATATCCTTATTTTTTTACGAGCTGAATTCAAATATCGTCTCATTAAAAGAATGGATATGAGACGGAAACATTTTTGCTCTATGATTTTGTATGATTTGAAATGTTCTTTAAAAGCTCAAGATTCTTTTAATAGATTTTAAATGGCGTTTGCAGATATGTGTCCTTTTTATACAACTTTGTGTATCGTTGGTACCTACAATGAATTTAAGCATGGTCGACTAAGTTTGGCTGACGAAGAAAGAAGCGGTCGCTCTTTAATGTCTATTACGGTAGAATTCGTGGTGGCAGTGAAAAATTTTATTTGTGAGGCGAATTACAAACGAGGAGATTCATGAGAGATTGCAGATAGGATCGGGGAGTGTGTTTAGTTCTTATGCAGTGAGGTTGTGCGGATATTCGCACAACCTCACTGAGGCTCAAAAACAAGTTCGTGTCGAATGGTGCCGTGATATGATAACAAAACTTGAAGCAGGGTCGTCTCGGCGCGTAAACGACACTCACAGGTGACAAATCTTGGATGTACCAGTATGATCCAGAAACTAAACGTTAATCTACTGCTTGGCTGTTTCAAAGTGAGCCAACGCCTACCAAAGTGAAAAGAGCATGAAGCGCTGGAAAAAATATAATCGTTTGTATTTCATTTTAACTGGCTACCCGATATCTGTACCTTTACGAAACTAAATCAGCATTAAGCAGAATGGTACGTAACCACGTGCTCGCCAAATGTTTTAAATGTTTTTACTGCAGTGAGTAACAACCGTTCAAATACAGATTTTCACGGACTGCTGCTGCACCACGACAACGCGGGCGCTCCCTCAGCGCGTAAAACAAGGGACTTTTTAGACAGTATCTCGATTAAAGTTTTAGGCCATCCTCCTTACAGTCCCGACTTATGACTATATGACAGTACCTTATGACTTTTTTCACTTCCCGAAATTAAATCTCAACTAAAAGGGAAGCAGTTTTTGTCGCCGGAAGACGCGCTGGCTACGCTCGAAGCGGCTGTGAAAGATGCAAGTAGAGAGTACCTACTTTGAAAAAATGTAATAAAAAAATTAGAACCCGTAGATCTATCTTTTTCGCAAATCTCTGTGATCCTCAAGTATATGAAAACCACGATGAAATGAAATGAATGGTAATGAAATAAATTATAATGAAATGAATGATTTATGACAAATGAAATGATTTATGAATAATAGATATTTTAGCTCTTACTGTTAACAGTGAGCATCGTTCCATCAGGTCCTGGTATAGGAGGTATGTTAGACTTGAGCGTTATGACGGTGGTGGCCTGCAGGTCCCCCGGCATCACAGCCCACTGGACTACTCGGCCGTCTCCGGATATGGAGAAGAATGTTGCCTCGCCGTCTATTAGACGAGGACCCCATTTCACCTGCGTCAGAAATAAATATTTTAATGCCGTAGTTCATTGCCTCATTGCTCATAATAAGATTCCTGGTATCGAGAGTCCACAAAGAGCACAAACTATCTAGTTAGACCCAAGTGAACAATTTATTCGTGCCGCTTTATTGTGTTGGCTACGTTTTTGAACGCGGCCTTTTAACCCATGACAGATGACTAAACGCTGACTAGGCGGGATAAAATTCACTGATCGTTATAATACTCTTTAAAGCGCGAGCGCGTTCGCTTTGGTTGCCACCCTCGGCACCACACAAAATAAAATCCAAATCGTTTATAAAAACCAAAGGTCGCGACCCTAGGGTAGTGGTTATAAAGTGAGTGACCACATCTTCGCCGGCTGCCGGATGAGTTGCGTCGGGAATTCCCAGGTAAGTTGACAGTTTCTATAATTAGTCACCTTCGTATTTTTCTCCAATCATTTAAATAATGATGATAATCCAATCATCCAATCGCACGCGCTCACATTTAGTAGTTCACTTCTCTTTATTTCACATCCTGCAGGTCCTTCACTCGCTGGTCCATAGGATACATTTAGTAGTTTCCTATGGACATATAACACGCCATCACAATTTCTCTTTTAAAGGCTCTTTTAAAAAACCGACTCTGCTAACTGACAATCAAATGATAGAAGCACAAGAAGAAAAAATCAGCAAAAAAGAGTTGAACACTTGCCTCCCAAACAATGTTACTATGCTTGTCATGAACTGAATCCGACTTGTATTGGTATGAGGTTTCCAGGCTCAGCTGGGCGTTGTAAACGCACACGTTGCCGTCGAATAGACCTGTAAAAATGATTCAGTTTATAACTAGCTTTAACCGACGATTTTTCTCGCTTAGAACATGATTTTAGTCTACAGCAACCTACCTACCGTACTTTTAGTCTACCTTGTTAAACAGCATTCGTACGATTACAAGCTTTCTTTACGATCGTAAACGAATTATTATGGTGATTTTAAAGTTCATATTCGTTACTCTATATGAATGTGTTCTGCAACGTTATATTTGCGGTCGGCGCTACGTAACCGCTTATTGAATAAGATGATAATGATCTGCAAAGGAGTTTGTATTTGTGCGAACATTCGATTGGCCGATATTTTAAGTATCTAACAGAAGCTTTCAGATTTCTCTCGAACATCAGACAAGCGTATTTGGGTCTCCAATTTTTATTTTTTACTACTCTACGATATATAAGTGTTGTACACATGTATGTACAATGTGTTACCGAAATAACGCAAATCCAGAAACATGTCAACCATTTTCAAACATATAAAACCGTTTTACTGAAAAATAAAATTATTTTAAGGATTAAATCAAAAGTTACAAACATGTAAGGTTTCGTTGTCCTGTCTAAAACGTTTGTAGCCTTCCTTACTAAGAGATATACTAGAATTGAAAAACGAAAAAAAAAAACATAAGAAACCACTGTTGAAAACTATACCGAATACCATATTTTCAGTTTTTGCGTTATTTAAATAACATGTTGTATATGTAAATCCAATCTGTATAGATCTTTGTATTTAGAATAATTTGACAAAAACATAGCTAAAGTTCCTACCGACGCAAATAAAATAAGGTGTTTCCTTGAACACGTCTAGGCAGATGACCGGCGAGTCCGTCATAACGGCGTACTCCGGGAATGCCGGGTTCTTGATGCTGTACAGACACAGGCAGCCATTCTTCTGTTGATTCATGAAGTCCACTGAGGGAGGATTACCAATTTTGAATGTTATAGTGATAAGCATTAGTAATTATATTAAAGTTAACTGTTGAGTTTGTCAATTATTAATGTCTTGGTGAATAAGTTAAAGTCAATACAAAGGCTTATTGGTATTATAATTAGTGGAGTAAAGTAAAACATGTTTTAAGCATACCATAAGAAGTTTTATTTAACAAAACAGTTGTAAAATACCAATATTTGGTAAATAGCTCTTCTATGATGTCATTGGAAGGTATGGAAAATTTTACATAGAAAATTTAAGAGAAGTTTTTTGTAAAAACCGAACTGTAGACGGCATATTTTTTTGTTTAACGTAGTTTTTGTTTAACGAAAATGTAGTTCCGCGGCAATTACCTAGAGCGCATAAATTTAAATTTCTAAGTAATTAATAAAATGGAACAAAACAAAATAGACATGAAAGAAGAATACTTTAGCTAACGGATCCCCATATTTTGAGATGAAAAGAGTATCTGAAACAAATATCTATAAAAAGTTAAACAAGGAGATATTTTTTGATAAACTGTCATTTCTACAATTTTCAAAATTTTAATCTTTACGTTTCACTCTTGAAATGATGTATTAAAAAACGCATAATTTTAAAATAAAAATATTATGTCACACTTGGAAATACTTAGTAAATTATTAGTTTTGTTACTAACGCTTAACTTCAATCACTTATTACACCTGGTTCAAATACGTCATTACTGCTTTACAGGTAGGTATTTCTAAGCTTGAAATGTGTACCTACTTTAAAATGCTCTGAGTACTTTTATTTGAAATATTAAATTAATACTTACCTACTTTTTCTGAATAATGCAAAAAACTAAAATTCTCAATTCATAAACGTTAAAATTAACTGAACATAAATAAACGTTTGTAATTGTTTAAAAAAAAATCTTTGCCATCTCACCTAGCAGATGTTTATATTAGGACCTCAAAGTAGGTACATTCATAGGGATATATATATGTTTAATGCTTGTTTGTCATAAAAAAAAACAAAAAAAAGTTACAATGTTGTTTTTAACGAATCGGGAAAATATCTATTTTCTAAATAAAATATTTGCCGCGCTGTCGGTAAATCTATCATAGTGTCGGTAAAACAGTGTAGACGTCAAGTGAAGAGAATCGTGCTGACTGTCAAATTGTAGGTAAACATAAATAAGAGTATTGTAAAGATTGTATTGTAAGGATAAATAATAGATGTTAAAAAGGATTGAAGAATAAACTTTATATGTCGTTTCTTTGTATATCGAAGCAACACCACATAAGTTTGTTTCATTTGACAATCCTTTTAAAGAGAAAATAATCGAGCTTATATATGTATGTATGTATTTTCTTAGTATTGTAAATGCAATTAAATTTTCTGTACGCACTACGTCAGCTTTTCTGTCTTGTCTTGACCTCTATCTATTATATTGCATTTACTCAGGTCTGCTGGAAGAAATTTCCGCAGGTGATAAGCTTCTTACATAAGGTGTACATCCAGGGCCGTCTTAAGTCTATTCTGCGCCGGGGTGCGGGAGTGTATCCTAAGACAGTCAAACATCCTATTGTGTATCCTATGACAGTCAAATATCCTATTGTGTATCCTATGACAGTCAAATATCCTATTGTGTATCCTATGACAGTCAAATATCCTATTGTGTAATTGTTTACTATAGCGTTATATTTTTTCATTACCTTTAAAAGGTGAGCGCCCGGGGTGCACCGCACCCCTTGCACCCCCTGGTAAAGACGGCCCTGTGTACATCTTTTCTTTTTCTTCCTTTTTATTTAATTCATGTTATGTGTGTACCATAAATTATTAAATAAATAAAACCAGTCGCGTGACGTCACGAGTAAATTTTGATGATGGGAGACCACTCACCGATGAAATGAAACCGCGCTTGACCCGGTTCACTGCTTTTGACGAATTGATTAAAACGCAGTTGGCATTTTTTTTAATTTTTATTACAACGACTTACTAGCGACACGGTACGGAACAAACTGAATGTGCAGCACCAATTGTAGGAGTTTAGCCCTAACTTCAGGAACTAATCAACAATTTGCTTCTAATGGAGATCCATCTTTAATTTGGTCTCAAAAATTTTGCTTTTGAATATTCTGATCTTGTCATAGAAAATATCGATATCGTTGATTGTTGTGCATAAGAAAATGTAGCTGTCGAACATTCGAGATTCGATGGCAGAATAAAGGCCTATAACAGTGAGTTAGTTACGGTCTTTAATATTATAAGAACATGTTCAATAATAATAAGAAAAAAAGCAATGAATTAACTAACAATTGTTTTTTTTTCAGTGAGCAGACAATATGCATCAAAATACATGAATAAAAAGCATGGAGTATTAATTCCATAAGGAGGAGTGACTGTGCCTTCCTTATTTCCCTAGGTAATACATACATTAAATAGTTGTGCTCACTCATATAATGTTTTTCTTGCCATATCCCCTTCTAGGACATGGCAAGTTTAAATTGTTGGCATTTCTTGTGTGAAATTTGTGGTTTTCTTTAGGAAAATGCAAAATTAGTTACGTGATCCGTAAGCGACGGCGAACAAATCTTGGTAGTGCGGGTTCCATTGCACGTCGCATACCGCGTGCCTGTTCATGGGCTCAAACTGGAACTTCCATAGAGGCAGTAGCGAGCCCATGCCTTCGCGGAACTCGTCTGATGGGTCATCCCAGTAGCGGTAGTCTTGAGCTGGAAAGATGAGGGGAGATTTAAAATATGAGTAATTGTAGTGAGGTAGTATTATGGCTCATTTACACAAGGAGAGTTTCTCGAACGCGACTTTTTTTAATGTCAGTCAAAAGCGAGTATGTATAAACAAGGTTATCATTATTTGATCACTGTTATACCTGTTATCATTTAATTTTTATCATCACGTGAACAGTTGTAGGCGAGAATTGTATATAGATTGGTCGCATATGAGTATCGTATACAATATACTCGCCCGAACCGTTCGAGAAACTCTTCATGTGTAAACGAGCCATTATGAAAATAATGTGACAAATGAGCATATAGTCGCCTGATGATGAACGGTTACCTGTCATCCATGGAGAACTATGATACATGCCGACATCAGTCAAAAATGACAAACATTGACGCGTTTGAAGATGCGTTTGGAGATACAGATGCCTACCTTTGGAGTTTTAGGACACCGGATTTGGAAAAAGGATTGTGAATAATATCTAATAGGGACTAATAATATGTCCTATTTAAGCTCACATCACATCATCCAACTTCGTTCATTTCATTAGATGAGGAAAACGAGAGTGAATGGCTTTTGATTAAATGCATCCGATGCCATCACATCCCGCCTCCACTGGATGAGAGGAAACCGGACGGGATGTTGTTACTTACTTAATACACTCTATCCCAATTCTTCCATCATAAACGGTAGCTCATCTGTGGATGTTCCCACATGTTGACTGATGTTGGCGTGTATCGTAAACTTCCACGGACGACAATATCTCTATACCTACCATCATTTGGAGTGGAAGTTTCTTTCTATAAAATAGTTATGTTGACAGTGATTGTCAACATAACTTGTATGTATGTAATTTATGTAAATATTAGTATGTATACATGTATTATAATAGTCATAAATATAGATATTATATTATATTTACATTTTAATATTTACTTACAGGAGAAACTCTACAACGATCTATTGAACTGGCGCGGGACAGAATCAAGTGGAGACAAATCACATATGGTCGCGATCCTCATTAGTGAGAGAACGATAAAAAGAAGAAGAAGACACTAGTACTTTTTATCTTCTCTATTTGTTACATTTATTTACTCCCCCACCACTGCATGTGCTGCAAAGTCTAAATGTTGACTGGGAGTTAATGCTGTAAGGCATTAAGTCCGACTTTTGTATTAATTTACAAAAAAGAGTAAATAAATAAATGACTGAATACCGATATCATCGTAGATGTTCTGGTTGACAAGTCTCTCGAGGATGGACCACGCTTCGCGGATGCGTTGTGCGAGTTGTTCGTCGTGTATCTGTTGCGCTGACTTCGCGTGTTTTGTCGCTTTTTTGCGCAGCTACAAAAAACAATAACCCCTTTACCACGAAAATCTACCTTCAAAATAGTGTTCAACTCTTGTCAACAGGTTCTCGATGACCAGACCTTCGACCCATTAGACGCTTCTTAAAATATGTAATGTATTAAAGCTGGAGGAATAAGCAAGATCTTTTGTAGTAATATTATTCTTAAATATTGGCTGAGCGGAAGATCGTGTGGTGGCGAGCCGCGAGCCTTGGCACAGGTCTATATTCAACAGCGGAGAGACATAGGTTGATGGTATGATATTGTTATTAGAGCTGGTTTTTAGAAACATTATTTTGTTGAGTAATATTTTGCTCGGATATAATTAATGCACATAATTAAATAATAACTTCAGCATTTCTGAAATAATTATAATCAATATTCTGTAGGTAATACATCTAAAGGTGATTACCAATCTTTTTTTTTCTATAAATTATTGAAATCTTAATAATATGTATTATAAATTTGAAAGTTTGGATGTTTGTTATTTAATCACGTGGAAACAGCTAAACTGATTTCGTGTAAACTTGGCGAATAGGTAAGATTGTAATCCGCATTAACATATAGTCTATATATGTATACATATATGTATTTATATAGATCACGGGAATGAAGTCGTGGGCAAAAGCTAGTAAGTAGATATATTCAAATTGTTAGTGAGAGAATAGATAGTATTAAAATGAAAATCATTGTTATTTTGGTTCAAATTCATACGAAACTACATATCCGATTGATATTTATGGAACTTTTGCTGACAGGTTAAATTTGGATTATACTTTTATATTCGCAGCCTGGCATTTTATATCAGACTAGTAATGAAAGAATGAATGAACGAAAATTCTTTACTTCCATTTCTGTTTTAAATAATTATTTATATTTTTTTTATACTGGGAAATATGCGGACGAGCAAGCGGTCCCACGTGATGGTAAGTGTTACCGCGGCCCATGGACAGCTACAGCACCAGGAGGTATGCAGGTACACCGCAGACCTTGCAAAATTTTATTCACAGCTTTCTTGAAGTACCCCATATCGTACACTAAACGTGTTATACAGAAGCTATTGAACCTATTGATGGCCCTTATCACTAAAAGTGATCTCTTTCTTTCAGGCAATCAACGGGCAGTACGGGCAATCAAATGAGTAAAGGAAGAGGAAGACGATGCAATAATAGAAAATAATACTAATAAAACACAATAATACAATCTATGTATATAAATAAAAATGTAAACGTTAGTTTGTTCAAAATCTTAAATCTCCGAAAGTTCTTCGCCGATTGCTTTGAAATTTTGACACAACGTTGCATTTGAATACGCGCGTGTTTTTATATACCTATCACAGAATAAAAACACGCTTTTCACCCAAAACAGGTAAAAACAGGGTAAGCACCATCTGTTGGGCAACCACAGCAACGCGTGGTCGGGCACAGCTAGTTTTTAATAAAAATAATGAAATATATATTTGCATTCTTACCCTTTTTGGTTTCTCCTCTTCTTTCTCCCGCATCTTCTTAGCGTAGTCCTCAGTGTAAAAGTCGAATATGATACACTGGAGAGCCGTCGCGCCGAAATTTGCTCGAGCTGGCGGAATCGTTTGCGTATCTACAGACTGAAAAATACGTGTGTGCCACCATTTTTTTTACACTAACACAAAGTAAAAAATAAAAAGTAAATAATTCCTGTAAAGGGAGTAAACCAACAGCGAAGCTATTGGTTGGCTACGTGGTGTAAATACCGATGAAAGTTCGCACTCAGTTGCACGCGTTATTTTTTTTTTAATTTAACATGTAATTCATTAGAATTCAAGAGGTACTTTAAAGCTACTTCAAGGTCGATTTTAGATTATAATCTAATATCAGTATGATGTAATGAACAGAGAATCTTGTGTAATTTTTTTTTCGTTTCCAATAATTTCCGTTTCCGTATCGGGAATTGTGTTTACGCCATGTTTTTTTTCGATATTGAGAATTATTATGCAGCGCTTCTAGCCAGAAACTATAAAGAAGCTTAAAATCATTTTATAGAAAAACAGTAGACACGATTACGGTAGTAACGTTTGTAAATGCATATGAAATTATCATTACCATCGTGTAAATACACAATTTCCCCTCCCCGCTTACCTCATTCGTCACGCTTAGTGAGATACTTGAAGATAAGCTACCTACTTTGTAACCTTAGAATGATTTCTATTAGTGAAGAGATAGAGGCTGAAGTTTCGGTGTGGTATAGCTTGGTTGCATACCATTCCATTACGATTTCAATATAGTTCCACTATTTGTATTGCAATGATTTTTACTGTTAAGTAATTTATAATACTAATTAGTGCATTTTACTAAGGTACCTACACAGACAGTATTAGTAATTTGTGAAGAGACTGGCTACTAACACCTTTCTTAACAATAATGTGTAAATGCTTACTTCTCTCTTGTTACTAAACAGGTTAGTACTTAACGAAAAGCACTAAGTGCAAGTACTAAACTCGTGTAGACTAAGTATAAGAGTATATCAAACTAACTCGTTTAGGGTTGTTATATGTAAGCGCTGCCCTTTCGCAAAAGTTGAACTGGTTGGCGAGCTTCTTGATTCTAGGCTTGATTTCGAACACTTCGTCTAGACCGAGGTCCTCGGGTATTTCTTCCTCTACAAGAAAAAAAATCATTTTGATGTTAACTTTTGAAATTCACATCCGTCAAGATTTAGTCGATCGAATTGAGAGCACAACTACAGGCCATTGACGAGGCACTTATCTTGCAGATAGTGCAAGATAAGTAGCTTCAATTTTCAATAATAAAGGGTTATCAGTAGTTTTACTTGACTCAGCGTGACGATAATTAACCACATGGATTTTGACGAGACCCTGATTAAAAGTAACTAGAACATGCTGCAATCTTACATTTTCATTTCCTCTGGTGAGCTTTATTATGTAAAGAAGGCTTGGATAAGGAGAGCAGAATTTCGACTGTACTGGCGGTCTTTAGGAGAAACCTATATCGTAGAGAGATAGACAAGGCACTATTAGTGATTGCATTCTTGTGTTCTTGTTTCGTAACACACAATCAATGAATCGTAACACGTATTATGAAACACTGAAGTGTAAGTCATGATTTGTGGACCTATACATCTCACCTACTTCTTCTTTTTACTATACGTACATCAAGCAATTGATGGTATGGTAATGGTTTGTATTTAAACGAGCAGCAAAAAATACTAAATGAGCATCAAATCTTGATCAGAGATCAACTTAATTTTGGAAAACTGAAGTAAATAATTTTAAATTAGTAAGTTTTTACCAAGCCGACAGATTCTTATTTTTTTATTGTCACCGGAGTAGATAAACCTAACATCTTTAAATTCACTACCTTCGATTTGCTGCTCATTCATTATTTTTGGCTCCTCATTTAATTGTCTATGGTAATCAGTCACATGAAGTCGATGTAGACATACTCTCTTCCGGTACAGCTTCTTCACCACCTTCTCCAGCCACGACTTCTTGTTCATCGGCAGTAGCTTGAGTTGGTTCCCCTGTCGTTTCTGCCTCCTCCGGTTCACCACCGCCTTCCCCTCCCTCGTCCTCTGTCGAAACAAATATAGTGAGATATTGTTTTCGATATTATTTTTCATTCGATATGTGTATAGTAATATAAGTGTCAGTCTGCTTTAGAACGGCACCTCTTCCCATCTCTTCCCGGGAATGTCGTAAAAGGCGACGAAGGGATAATAAAGACGCTACTAGAAGGGGACTGCGTCAGCTCTAAAAGAGTAGACTTGCCAACCCGCCTGGCCAACGTGGCGTTTAGCATCAGTGTTTACTAGTGTAAATGCTTTAAAGGGTTTTAATGGTAGTCTCTTCTGACCTTCTGGTTTAGCTTCCTCAGCTGCAGCCGCTTCAGGCTCCGGTTCCTCCTCTTCTTCCGTCACGGCCTGTGACTTCTTCGTTTTAGCCTTCTTGGGTCCCGCATCGTCGAATCCCACGGAACCTAGAATGCGTCTAATCATTTAGTTTTTAATACGTTAGTAAGTAATAACTTTTGGTTGTCTCTTGGTCTGTCGGCCATTAGTTTTTGCCCATTAGTATAGTAAGTAATGCCCCACGCAAAGTACACAAAGTATAAAGTATAAATTACGGAAAAATTAATAATCTATACATATAATAAAATCGTAACAGAGCCGTGTTCGTAGATGAAAGATTTTTTTTTAAAAGTGATTGAATTATAAAGTACAGATGATACAGAATCTAAAACAACAATGATTACATTTTTTGTCTCTCTGTCTGTCGCGCATCACTCAAAATGTACTGGGCTTATTTGAATGAAACTTGGTATGATTATAGCTTATGTACCGGGTTCACATTTGGGGTACTTTTTATCCAGATCGATTATAGAGTTCCTACGGGAATCACAAATAGATGCGAATGGAATCACCAGCACCGCTAGTTTAGAAATACAATAAGTTAATTTCAATTTAATGTCAATTAAGTGTTAATACGAGTAAGTACGCATTTTTTTAGACAAATTAGCCATTCGGATTAAATCGTGATCCGACGAACATTTCCGGAGAAAAGTGGATTTTCGGGATCTGGGAGTATGTGTATCTGGGAATTTTATAGAGCTAGCCTGGATCCACTTAAATGGGAATTCTAGGCCGCCATAGTGTAATTTATTTTCTTCCACCATTAATACCTAGTGATCCATCTATCAGAACTCAAAAACATTGTTTACCATACTAGAATTACTTACGGTGAAAATAATTGTAAGAAAACCTTGCTTCAAAGACTTACTTACCGTAACCTGCAGCGATTTGCGCTTTTGCCTCGTCAGAATCCTTCCTTATTGCTGTACCCTGATATACCCAGAGAGGATATGCCTTCCCGAAGGTAGGCTTTGGTTTCACCATAAACTTGTTTTTTCCGTAGTGGTAGGCTACTTCGTCCAATACCCATTGTGGATTTATTGTGGTAAGCACTCGGCCAGTTTCTTCCTCTAGATCCTGCAGTGAATACAAGACAATACAAGGAATAGCAAATTTAATTAAAGAGATCAAGAGCATGAATAATTTATTTTACAAGCACAATAACAAATGTAACAAGGTGGAGGTTCTAGAAACAAGGTGGCAGTCGAGCAGATAGTTCACCTGGTGGTAAGTGGATACATTCGAGATACATGCCAACATTAGTTCAGAATGACAAACGCTTCCGGATGCAGTGCCTACCTTTGGAAATCTAGAAATGGATTTGGGGGCAGGATTGGGAAAACGGGGAGGGGTAGGATAGGATGGGAATGGGTTCTGGCATATCTCACTCGTTACCGAAACGTTACGTACGTACGGAGGAATAGGATATAATACGTTTTACGGTGCTCTCCAGTGACAGAGGGGTGACTTGGCCAGTCGGGTGCCAAGTTGGAAGCGGTAATTCACCCCTGGGCAACTCCTAATACTCTTCAAAGCTCAGGTTAGGCCCCATATGGGGTACTGCTCACATCTCTGGGCCGGCCCACCAAAATATCAATTGGACCCATTTGACTCCATCCAACGACGTGCTGTTCGAATTGTCGACGATCCCACTCTCACGGGAGGTTTAGAACGTTGCATTGCGTCTCTCTGTGTGTTTTACCGCCTGTACAATGGGGAATGCTCTGAAGAACTGTTCTATATAATTCCCACCTCGGGTTTCTACAACAGCACCTCCCGTCACAGAAGTGCAGCGGAGGTATCGCTTACTGTTGTTCAAAAATCAATTTATATCGCGAAGCCGTAGGCTGTGGAACGAACTACCTCAAGAGGTCTTAAGCTACGATATGGCTACGCTTAAGCTACGATATGGGGTTCTTCAAGAAGGCTGTGAATAGGATTTTGCAAGATCGGCGGCCCACCCGCATACCCCCTGGTGTTGCAGGTGTCCATAGGCGGCGGTAACACTTACCATCACGTGGGACCGCTTGCTCGTATATCTACTTCACTATATAAAAAAAGAAAAAAAGAAGTTATACAACAGATACAACAGGATCAGGCCATGCAATTTTTAACTGCTTCCCACTAAACTTTCGAGTAAGTTGAGTGGAGCATTTGGATTCTAATATTCAACTGTTTTTTCTCTGTGTATGTTAGATCTCAGTCTTATTACAAAAATACAAAAGGGATTGTAATTAAAAAAAATATTATTATCTTACAGCTTCTGGAACATCTTCTTGGTCTTCAGGTACGAGAAGTGTGCGTGGTCTTAGCCAGTCTAGAGCGTCGTCTCCTTCGGCGAGGTTTGCGCGTGATTTAATCCCTGATTCTTTAGCCTAAACATATAGGTGGGTAATAATATAGGTAGGTAATACATAATAGGTAGGTAGCAACAGAGAAATAGAATAGACAACATTAATGTATGAAGAGATTTAAATAAATAGGCTTTCTTTTTGTAAAATAGTTTTTTATTTTGAATTAATCTTTAAAAATAAAACTTTCTTCGATAATGAGTATGTGGACGACGGTATTTCTTTGTTCTGTTTCTCCGACACATATATAAAGTTTGTCACATTTTCACGGTTTTAAAGCATTATTGTAAGTATATGTATCCCAATTATTAGGTAGGTATTCATTAAGTACTGAGTCAATTCGTATAGCTCTAGGATACTTAATAAATTTTCAAATACGCACTTTCATAAAAAGTCCAATGAATTTTCAAAATAATTGCATAATACTTAGGATGCAAGGAGAAGAATTTCATCTGTAAAATAGCTACATAATTAGTTAGCTACATAATTTATACTATAGTCAGGTAAATGATTGACATCTCAAAAGCAATAGAAAATAATACGTACATCTAAACACTGCAATGTCTTTGTTATTAGCGTCGCTTCCTCGTCGCCATTCAGGGCGCGTTTCACCATTGCTTTCAACATTTTTTATAACTTTTGTTTTACCGAATCTTTATATATTTTTATTTTTATCTTATTCTTAGGTATCTCTATACGCTAAGGCACGCAATCGGCGGTTCACTGCGGACTACTTTGGAAACGGATTGTGAACCACAGTTGAATTATCATAGATTTGCATATATTTGATACTAGATCTTTATTAGACTCTATCATGAACTATTTGTTGCGGATTTTCATTAGTTCAGCAAATAATGTATCAGCGTTCTACTAATTCTACTAATGTATGTTCTATTAATGTATATTGTTCTATTAATGTGTAATGTTCTAATAATGTATAATTCTACTAATTTATTAAAAAAAACATTTAATTTCTAATATACGTAATATATTACTACTTTACTGGTATTTTTTTTTAATTCCATACGTATTTCCCAGTTAAATAATCGAAAATGCGACCTTTGTACCATTGAATTCATTAGCCATATTTTCCAATCATTGGCAAAAGTATGTTAATAATTCCGAATCACTTCAATAAAAAAATCTCACAGATTGACTTTGAATGTTTCGGATTTTTTTATTAAAAAAACATTTCATAGGTGCTCATGAACAGAAGCATGCGGGGTTGCCTCGAAACTAAATTATAGATAAATGCCCGAGTATTTATTTTTGGGTAAAAAACCCAATAAACTATGTGTACAAATGACATAATTTGGAAAAAAATCAAAATGTAGATAAACCAAATTAATAGCATTGCGTGCCCAATGGATGCCGTCTCCGAGTCTACATTACAATTTTAATTTCTGACTTCGATTAGTCACGCAATAAAATCAGTTTTCCGTAGTTTGAATGATATCAGTTTCAGCGACATCTGTCGGTATGGCAGAAACTGACGAAACGTAAGTGACAATCACGATTTTATTTAAGTGTTATAATATTCTCGGAAGAAAGTGGGTCTCTTGTTTATTTGAACTGATGTCGTTGAGCTTCATTTACCTTAAATTAACGAATGTCGTAAAAACCACCATACTTATATGTATTTGGAAATAGAATTGGAAATTTGAAGAAATCTTGTGGAACACTGAATCCAGTGAATCCAAATTTAACTGATTAAAATTATTACAAAACGGACTTCACACACATTGGGCTATCTATATAAGGAATGAACGCCTTATTTTTATATACACGAACATAAGGAATAAATTATGACGATGCATATTTTGGAAATTGCTAGATAGGTACCTACTGTGTACGTCGTATACTGTGTCCCTATATCTAGTTAAAATATTATCATTACGTAAACTTTACTTACGTCTAACTCAACTTCTGTTTCCAAAGACATGGCAACATTATAATTCAACCTTTAAAAAGTATTACACGACTGTTCAGACTGTAGTTATAAATGGGACTAACTGTCGTATCGCATTGTAGAGTTATTTGCGTATTCCCCGGCATGAAATTAACCCGGTGTTAGCTGGTTGCATTGAATTAGAATCGCGGTAATGTAAGCAAATGAAAATTCAATGTTTTTTCATAAGCATTTTTCATAAGTAGACGGTATTTATAAATTTTGAATGAAAACAGATATACACAATTGAGTCTCCTAGGTCCATCTTAACTTAGTCTTTAAGAAAGCTGTGAATAGGATTTTGCAAGGTCGGCGGTGCAGCCTGGTGTTGCAGGTGTCCATGGGCGGCGGTAGGACTCACCATCACGTGACCTTTAGAATTAAAAAAGAAGTGACCTTTAGTTTACAGTTAGACCAGGCTATATATTAAATATAGTTAAATATTTAAATTGGTTATCAGCAATATTGATTAATTTAGTAATTTTTTTTGGAATATTAGTAATAAAGACTTTTCAGATATTTTATAGGACAGGGGTATTTAGAACCATATACCGTGGCACGCCTTTCATATTTTGGGAACAAATTCTTATCCCAAAATATCAGTCAGTCTTTATACTATACCATATCATCAGCCTGTGTTTCTCCACAGTTGCATATGGTCTCTTACAAGGCCTGCCACCACACAAAATCGCTCTTCTCATTCAACCACTTAATTTAAGTGGTTCTTCCTTGTCACTTTTCTTTCTTTTAATAGTCCGCGTGGCCGGAGCATGTCACGTGCTACATCTTCAGGTACCTAGTTGGTTTGCATTCGACGATTTGTTTATTCCAAGTCTTCATCTTTTGATTACATTAACAATAAAATAGTCAATTCTTTTTGCTATTTCTTTTTTAATTCTATTTAAATTTTTCCTTCGGACCGTACAAAGTTAGCAAATTAACTGTGGCCGGGCGTGTCGCCAAATTCTAATTAGTATCCGTGTCTGGTGTAAGGTAGCACTGCCACTACAAAGGTTCTACTGCACATACATTAGCAGCTACTTTCTTCATAAGCAGAGCGCACTAAAATTATAGCTAGTCTGATGTGATAAGGTAATTTAAGAGGACTGTATCGCTTTGACTTTTAAGACTATAATAGATTGTTCGACGCGCAACGTCGAATTGTTTTTATTGTCCTTCTGGAGGTAAGTGGATACTGTCGCCAGTGGACATTCTCCATATATGCCAATATTAATCCAGAATGACAAACGTTGACATTCCCCCGAATGCACTACCTGTCTTTCAGAAATTGATTTGTAAAATTAATATCTAGGGATAATAGTTTTCAGATAACTGTAATAGCGATTCCTTTTTAGAAGTCCTGTCGTATCTAGTACACCATTTCTTCAAGTTAGGTATACATCTTTTGATTTGGGACATATCCCATTCAATTTCATTCCATCTCATCTCATTCCATCCTATCTCATCTCATACAGTTCTATCCCGTCCCATCCCATCCTATAATACAGTTCTACATATTTCATATTCGTCCTGACGCCGGGCGCATGAATTTGAAGAACTGATTCTCTTGGGAACTCTTAAATGTTCGGTATGAAAATAATCAATACGTTGATATTGATCTAGATTAATCTAGAATATAAACTATCATAGGGGGTCATGCATGACATTTCTAGAATTACGATCCATCTGTATTTCAACGAAGTTGATGGTTTTAGCCGTAAACTGTCAGTGATTCAGTGGTAGTGGTAGTGGTAGTTGAGAGTGAACGTTGCATTCCCACAGCCGCTGGGCGCACTCCACTGGCCACGCTATACCTCTATCACTGAAGACTACTTTGCATTTCTTACTTTCGTACTGTAACTCTGTTTCGTTAGTGAGTGAGATATGCCAGAGCCCATTTCCATCCCATCCTATCCCTCCCCATTTTCTCAACCCTCACAATCTATTCCTTAATCTGCAAAGGAAAACAGCGCATCTGCAAAGACAAAATAAAAGAAGAAAACTATTAAGATCAAAGACAACGAAAAAGGGAATTACTTTTATTGCATTAGTATGCAATAGTTGCATAGTTGCATGCTGCATAGTTGCAGGGAAACTGAGATCGCAGTGCCACGAATGGTCACATGAGTCATACACTTCCTACAATGGATATGGATCCTACTTCTGTGATTTTTGTTTTGATGGAGTTATACTCAGATATCATACTCTCTTTGCCCGTCTAGGGTACCCGTTTTACCGACCCCATAAGGGCAAAACGATAATCCAGATTTTCGAAAAACGATTATTACAAAAAAAATATCCTTATTTGTTTTATTAATTAAGGCGATTATGTTTGCCAAAGAGGTTGTGTTCCATTATGTATATTTTCTTTATTAAATTTCTTGACATTTGTATGTATTCGAATTGGTCAACCTTAAGGTGCCCCCTCTTGCCCGACCTTCACCTAGATATGTTTGCGCTTCCATTTGCTGGTAAGCGAATATGAGATCTGTTTTCTTAAACATCTCAACTGACCAGTCAAACGGGGCTTGACCCAACAGAACCATCAATATAAAGGAGAACAATTAAAATAATGACATTAAAAATCGCGTGTTACTTCGGATTTAACGGAAACGTCATGACATGACTAAAATTAGTAAATGGCAGACTGTAGCGATTCGGTGAAGTCGTGTCTTACAAAATTAAATGTAATTTGCATAAAAAATATCGCGTATTGTCGCTGTAACCAAATACCTTAACCCGTACTATTGTCATTTTGTGCCAGTGCAATCGAAAACTTTCACAGTATTACACGTAAAACCGTATTTACTATATAACTGAAGTTGTGAAATATCTACATATTAAACTTGTGTTGGGCAGCTTCTGTATTTTAATTGAAGAGTGATTTAGTGGTAAGTTTTTCTTTAAAATTAAATTTTTAAACTAGACAGTCCGACGTGTGATAGAAACTGCGACTAAATAATATTCTTGTTTTATTTACTTATTTGCAATAACAATACCGTGAATTATGCACAGCACTTTATTATTTTTACTGCGTTTTATGGAGTTTTATTTTACGAACCAACTAAATTATATTACATTTACATCGACAGCGTGGCGAAAATTTACATAGTTGTTATATGTCATCATTGTTATTTCTGAAGGAAGAAAATGAACTGAACTTTACGGGACGTTCTGATTCCATGACGGGGAAGTTCGACAAGTTAAAGTTAGAAGTTAAAAGTTCGACAGCGCACACGCATACTATCAGGTTCCCTGTGTACTAGGTACTACGTTCCTAGTTACTACTAGTACCACAAGTAGCTACTAACCACCATATGTATGGGCGGCATGTAGCATTCTCCTTTACTATGGAAAAATCTAATGACTACACGTCCAGTAAAATTATTCATGACTTTCAACAATGCCGAAAAAGACACGAATACTTTCAGTATTCGCGAACGTGCTTACTCATTGTTTGTGTCTAATGTGAAAGAATAAAAACTAAGCTATTCGATTTTAATTTTTGTCATTATTATGTTCATTCTGTTAATTTTTTCGTTTCTTTTTATGAAGCGTTGATATTGATTTGATGTCGCCCGCATACGAGCGTGATGATCTAGATGCAACAATTAGAAATTAAAATGAATGTTTAAAGAGAATACACGTAAATTGTAATTATTCTCATGTATTTTATGGATTTTCTATAAATTTTACCATATCATCTTATTTGAGTTTTCCTCACATCTCCCAATCAAATCTCTCTGATCAACCCATAGGTTGGCTGGTAGGGTATTAAACTCGAATTTTGTACGATAATGTGCAATAAACTGAATAATAAATAAATAGATATAACATAGTGATGAGAGAGGTACCTATCTAATCTCAATTAACATTTGTCCGTACCAAACCTGGCCTGTATCATTGGGTTTCTACTCAAGTACGAATTTTTAGTGATCACTAGTTCGACGGTACATGAAGATATTTGTCAATTCGCCCTGGGTCCGTTTGGTACAAACTTAAGAGCAGATGGAAGTAGCAACTCTCAGGATATTTTGCCAATGTGCCGTCATGCCCCATAAGGAGGAGAGTTAATGTCTAATGTCTATCTATACATTAACAATGCCCCTAATATTAATATTAACAGTGTGTTTTATGATGTTAATGTCCCCTATGGACAGGAATAGATTTCGTAGTGAGTCAAGAAAGAGAGCGTCGGAAAGAGCCAATGCAAGTAAAGCGCGCTCAAAATTCGGTCCGAATAACCACAAGGACCATGAGAAGGTGGAACGATCAAGGCCCGCTTAACGGATTATGATACAAAATCTCCTTGTGATTGTAATGGCTGCCACACACGATCAGTTAAAAGTGTCAGTTTTAACTGAACAATTTAAAATAACAGTTTATGCGAACCTTCCTTGTATGAAAAACTGACAGTTTTCATAATACACACGGTCAGTTTTAACTGTTAGTTTGAACTGTTCAGTCACAGCTGACAGTTTTAACTGATCGTATGTGACGACCATAAGGGGAGGCCAATGACAAATAGTGGGACGTTATAGGTCGACATTATTGGTACGAGTCCAAGGAAGTTTTAAGTGGCGAAACCCTTTCACTTTTTAATAGTAAATTAAAAAAAATCAAGTGTATAGTTAAAGTAAGTAAAACGCAATATCTTCGAACTATAAATATCGTGGGCCTTGGTACTAACGAAAATAAATATTTTACGATTCCAATACAGTCGCAAACGTTGCGTGATGGTTGATGAACATAAACGATAATGTAAGCGATTGACGGGACAGTATTGAGCATTCGATAAGCAAAATCAAGATAACAAAATTACTAAACATTTTAATATCGATTCTTTGCTGTATTATTTAAGCATCCATTTTGCTCTTTAGTTTCATTGTGTCTTTGAACGTTACTTGCAATGGTAGTTTCCGATGATGGTATATTGGTTAGGTACTATTTATTCTACAAAGGATTTTATAGAAGCGGTGGCACAGTAAGAAATTATTCGATTTCATGTTATTTTTAATTAAAAAATAAATATAATAAATAAGTTCAGAATCAAGAATGTTCTATCCTTTTTCATGTGACATTAACATTTTTATATCATTCTATATTAATCGAAGGATTTCTTGGAAACCTTTAATGCTGATAAATGTAAGAATACTATTTAGGTATCTAGATATTCTGTAACACATAGATAATAATATATAACGCATTTAACGTACGAGATTTTAAATTGATCGAGAATAAGTTTTTAATTTAATTCAATTCGAAATGTTAAATCTTTTTATAATAAATATCATAATCAGTGACGGAAGTGTACCCGTGAGTGCTGCACCATTTCTTATAGTTGCATTTAGAAGATGCGGGGCCAGGTTAGATTGTTGGTTAAATTTTATTGGTTATTATAGTGTTGAATTCAATTGAATTGGTTATTACCGTATGTTCATCGCCTAATGAAAACGTTCATTAGGCGATGAACATTGCTGCCGACAATGTCTATATTGATTCTATTTCCATTTACGACTCATTTTACTTACACAATATTCCAGACAACATTCAGACCTGGAAATGGTACCAGAATCAATACAGGTAATATGTTGACTTGCGGTAATGCATGATTAGATTGTGTTTTCTCTACATATTTTATCCACATATTTGTCCTACTTGTCTTATCTTCAACCGAAAATCACATAAAAATTGTAAAGCTTTAATTGAGTGTGAGCATAATTTAACGTTAGCATAATTTGACATATTTATATAACGTGGTATGTCGTTGTAAGTTTTTAGTGTAACAACATTCCTAAATAAACAATAATAAACATATTGAAAAAATAATGATTTAAATCCGTGAAAATGTTAAATTTAAAAGTACGTAACGTCTTTAGTATTAGAGTTACGTCCACAGGGTCACAGCGTGCATTGACGTACGTCGTACACATATTTAAATGAATCTATGAATACCTATACGCACGAATAATATCTGTACACATTCATAAACAAATAATGTTACCGTGACGTGGCAGCGTATATTCTTACAACTTTGAGAGAGGACCTATGGTATTTATAGGCAAATCATTACTAAAGCAGAGTTCAATAATGTGGAAAATCGTGGAAAATCTAAATCCCGCTGCATCTTTTTCCATGTTTTTATAATACAGCAAGAGATGCTGTGTGATTTTTCACGTTTCGAAACCTAAGGCGGCTCGTCCTCTCCCTCATATGTTTTTTTTTACAATTTTACCGATTCTCAATTTTACAGGAAAAATACAGTCAAATAACATTAGGTAGGTACTTATAAGAAATTTCATTCTCTTAACTCTTAATATTAAATAACAAAAGCCTTCACTTAAAACATATAGAACTTAAAACATTTAACCAATGGTCGACTGGTAGAGAATGCCTTAAGGCATTTAGTTAGTCCGCCTCTGTACAATATACATAAGTACATGTACAATATACAATAATATAATTACACAATATACAATAATACAATATACAATAATATAATAATACAATAATATAATAATACAATACAATAATTGTACAATATGTACAATGTACAATATACATACAATATACATAAGGAGTAAATAAATAGAAATTATTATCTAATTGTAGCTAAACGTCGCAAGCATTGTAGGTAAAATACTTCAATTTTGTCACTTATGTAATCTTCAACTATTTTTCGAATACTGACGTTTTGTTTCTAACTCTGCTTGTTTTTCTTATTTAGCAGAATAATGTAGGTAAGTGGCTTTGGCATCAACGCAATATTTGTATATCTAAAAAAGTAAGTAGGACAATATCTGTGAATAGTTAGAAGATAATTATTCTGCAAACTTTTATCTAAAATAAACTGGTTCCTAAAAGATCTACGTTTTCACTGTGCAACAATATACATATGCAAATCTAGTTAGATTACCGCCTCTTTGGACCCCGCGCAACAATAAATACAATATTAGATGATTAGATTGTTAGACCAGCTGTTATTATCATAGACGACTTGCGTTAGACTGTTCTTCTGTAAAACTGGGAATCTGTAAACATGGGAAAAATCGACTTGTAGAATATATACTGATTCCACCATATTACGACTCTGATGAAAACATTCTTGATTGATATTTGAAATGAAAATATTCTTATTATTGACTTGAGTTAGGGGCTAAAGCCACAGCTATTCTTCAAATATCAATAACATAAAGACATGCCTAAACATATACATAGATACACATAAAGATATCCGAGGATATGTCAGACTAAATAGGTAATTTTATTCACGTTGTTCAAAGTTAATGAGAAATACCGGCTTGTCATTCGGAAAATATAGAAAGGACAAAATTCTTATTATTCTAAGATTTTGTTTAAAAAAAACAGCAATTAGCAAAATTTTACATGAATTTTCAAGAAAGATAGAACAATTAATGTAGCTGTCGGTATCTAGCTGTCGCAGGCGTCAGGTATTTTTCAGAAACTCTGCACGTATGGGGATGAGTTTGTTGTCTTGGATGATTTGGAAAATTTGAACAAATGTTTGGCTAACATAGAGCAACAACTCACTAACAGTCAATGGTTAGCCAAGGACGCACACACAAACAAACACAAGGTATTTACAATGGAATTGACGCACACAAGTTCATGCTGTCCTAAGGACCGTACTCACACTGAGGCGCTTTAGTAGAAGTCCCAGCGACCTCTCCTTGGACTTATTTCGCCAGAGATCTGGTAATCTAAGTAGCTTATCCTTCCCTTGCGGAATGGGAAGCTTCGTGACGCATCAAAATTAAATAATATAAAATTCAGTGCGTTTGATTTTACTATTGAGCGTTTTGTTATAACAATTGATTGACTAAAATTATTTTAGAACTGAAGACTGTTAAATAACCATTTTTATGAATGTTATCAAAAATGTATGTTTTACAGTTGGGACTCCTGTAGAGGGCAAACGAGACTCCTGGCTTGAATGGGGATGGGGCAATTTTTTAATGATTTGTTATTTACTAATTTTTCGAAAGAATTAGACATGTACGAATTTTATTTATTTTGGACAAGGTCTAGGAAATTATAGAGAAAAATGTGAAATATCGGCTATGACGTCACAGTTACGGCTGTATGGATTGCTACTTCTGTCATAATGTATAAAAAAAGTAATGTCACCACAGATCAAAAAAACTTCGAGTTCAAAATTCAAAAACTTCAAAAAATCAGAAAAACTGTCACCTGTCATCGAGCTAAACAAACAGAAACATGACCTCTATTTGTGACAATTATCTCTTTGTTGCGAACTGACTGCAGTTTGCTGACTTTCTTTCTGAGCTTGAATTTCTGGTTACTTACGACGATGTTGCATTCGAGACTGCACAATGAATGTTGCTGCTCCATTTGTACCGGAAAATGCCACTAATTTGCCTACAATTGATACATGTATGGTTGTGGAGTACCGACCTATCTATATGAAGACCAATGCCAACTCTATCCATGCAGCCGTTACTGTGACGTCACGCTACTTTTAATAAATGAAGACTTTAAAATTTAATAACTCGGCGATTATCTTCTTTCTAACACTGCCACTTTGTGGTTCAATCAATATTGGTCTATACACAATTTTTTATCATTTATTATATATACACATAAATCAAGGTGTTAGAAAAATTGCATCATCCCCATCAAACATGGAGACTGGGTTAGAAACGCTGTGTCATGATTGCTACTGACCCCGACGCTGACTCTAATAGAGTTCCAGCTTAGGATAGATATTTACATAGTTATCTATATCATAGAGTATAGACGATTTAGAGCCTGTTATCAATTTTGTTTTTTACATGTTTTAGCTTAAGTGAGTTTAAAGACATACCTATACTTCGATAAATATTTGTAAATGATTGTGAAGGATTATATTTAAATTAAAAAATGTGAAATTTAATTAGTCCCATCAATGTTCTCTGTTAATGTTGTCATGTGAATTCATCAGTTTCCCTCCTAAAAGCTAAACGTTATGTGTAAGTTTTTCACTTATCCCTGTCGAAACTAACCGTTTCTCCAATGTTTTAAAATCACAAGTCTTATATATATTATGAAGTCAGGATCATATTGAATATATAAACATGCTAAATGTTCCTAAATGTTAGGTATGTTAGAGGCAACCTTTTACTAATACATATATTGTTTAATAATAGAAATATGTATATTGTTTTATTGAAGGGCTTTATACAGTGCTTTCGAAAAGTAACGAATATATTCATTATTTCTGAAATTGAGAGTTTTTCGAAAAAATCCTCTAACATGTCGATTTTGTTTTAAACAAAGCCACTTTTTGACATACGACCCATATTTGTGACGTCATCGTTGTTCGAGATATGACGTCATCGACATTTTTTTTAAATGGCAACCCCCAATTTCGGCTACGCCATTTGAAAGAGCGTGTCATTCTACGTACATATCGTCAAAAATTATGGTTGCCTGACAGTAGCCTAAGCGACCGAGAATGTTTTTTTATTGCTATCAGATAAAAACTTGAAATCGTACTTCAGTACATAGTTTTTTTGTTTTTTTGAGTTATTTCTTTAGTTCTTATCTTTTGTTTGGCAAAAGCAGTGTATTTGAAGTGTTTATTGAGTAGCGACTTTTGTCATTTTATAAAAAAATGGTTAAATTAACAGAACGAGAACGAATTGAAATTCTTTGCATGATCGGATTTGGAGACAGGATGCGCACCCAAAAAGAAGTAGTTGAATTGTTCAATGAAACTCATCCTGATCGGCTTCCCATTAGCCAAAGTATGGTAAGCAATATTAAGTCTAAATACCGTAACTTTGGGCATGTTGATCTTCCTAAATCTGGTCGACCTTCAAAATCAGAGGAAGATCAACTTAACGTTTTGTTGGCAATACAAGAAAATCATTACTCAACACTTAACCAATTGGCTTCTGATTTCAATATGGCAGCGTCCACAGTTAACAAAATTATGAAAAAAGCAAAGTATCATCCTTATAAGGTATGCCTTGTTCATGAGCTATCTGAAGACGACTTTGATCGGCGAAATCAATTCTGCGAGCAAATGCAAGAGCTATGCACCAATGTTAATAATTTCGTAAAAAACGTATTTTTTTCTGACGAGGCTACGTTTGTTTTGAACGGCCATGTCAATAGGCAAAACTGCCGTTATTGGGCTACCGAGAATCCCCGATGGATGATGGAGTATCACACTCAACGTCCTCAGAAAGTGAATGTGTGGTGCGGCTTAGTCGACGGAAGAATTCTGGGTCCCTATTTCTTTGACGTGAACCTTACTGGGGCAAGATATTTGGATTTTCTTCGAGACGACCTTATTCCTGAACTAATAACTTTATATCCAGATATAGAGGAACGTGATCTCCCGAGAAATGACATTTTCCTTCAACAAGATGGTGCACCTCCCCATTATGCAGCACCTGTCCGTGCTTATTTAGATGAGGTGTTCCCGAATCGTTTGATAGGGAGAAGGGGGCCGATTGAGTGGCCAGCCAGATCGCCAGATTTGACACCCCTAGATTACTTCTTGTGGGGATACTTAAAAAGCAAAGTATACGTTACTAGACCGGAGAATTTAGAAGATTTAAAAGCAAGAATTCGTCACCAGATACATCGTATACCTCCTGAAGTTATTGACAATGTTCAAAAAGAATTTATTAATCGTCTTGGCTACTGTCAGGTAGCCAACGGTGCACAATTTGAACATTTAATTTAGTTGTTGAAATTTAGCATTTTGAAATTTAAAATAGTTTTTCTTCATTTTTTTGTCTAACCTACATACTCACGCTAATGTAATCATACCATAATTTTTGACGATATGTACGTAGAATGACACGCTCTTTCAAATGGCGTGGCCGAAATTGGGGGTTGCCATTTAAAAAAAATGTCGATGACGTCATATCTCGAACAACGATGACGTCACAAATATGGGTCGTATGTCAAAAAGTGGCTTTGGTTAAAACAAAATCGACGTGTCAGAGGATTTTATCGAAACACTCTCAATTTCAGAAATAATGAATATATTCGTTACTTTTCGAAAGCACTGTATAATGAAAATATTTAACACAATATATATTTTCAGGCTTAAATACAAAAGTGTTTAAAGAAAAATTGAGGGCAAGAAACTTTGGTTATAAAAATATTTAACATATTGTATTTATTATCGGAATTACGATTGTGTCGTGATTGTATAGAATTATTGAAACTTAAATAGGCAATTAACATTTAATTCTCCTAATTATTTTGAATAAAACTTGGAACTTACCTTTTTTGGGGCCATTTTTTCGTTCTAATTATATCTCATATGTTTAAAATAAAGAACTTTATTGATAATTGTTGGCCAAACTAGTAAATAAATTTGTCAAAACCGACGTGTGGTTTAGTAGTGCGCGCGCAAGGTCTGGTTGCTACGGCAACGAGGGAGGGGCTCCTCTCGGAGTCCTTTGTTCATCTTGGAAAAGGTTTTATGCCGTATTGGATTTTGCCGCCACCGTACATATTTTGTGTTTGTGATCGTCCAAATTCCAGCTGATACTGGTAATTATTTACCTATCCTTATTAAACCTTTTCTTTGTTAAAGCTTATTTCTTAATGTTTAATACGCGTTGTTAAAGTTATTGATGAGGAGATTTTACTATCATATTGCAAAAGGCAAAAGTGTTTGATGTAGCAACATACATTAATTACTCGTACTATGGGTAATAATAAGATAACTGAAAAACATTTAGACGATTGATTAATTCCAATTACTTAATTCATTTATCGGTTAATATAAAATATTTAAAAAAAACGACTGAAAAGTGATTTACCATCTGGTAAAGGTGCATATACAAATACAAGTGTTTCTATGTATGTTCTATCTAGATAATGTAACGCTCGAGTGTATGACATAAATAGGTATATTAATTATACATTACAATTCTAGTGCGTAGATTTTGGATGGCGTTATGAAGTATGTTATGATCGATTGACCAGAACAGTTGTGTGGGAAACGTTTAAACAAATGATACAAGAGTAAATAAATACTCGATATGGGGCAATTTTAACTTGAGCATTTGGCGTTCGACGTTTCAGTTCTATAAACTGTTTTACAGTAAATAATGGAATAATGACTTTCTTTTATTCCATTATACAATCCATTCGATGCAATAGTAGGGAATAGGATAAGATGAGATGGGAAATAGGTTCTGGCATATCTCTGCACTCACTACCAAAACACGTAAATACATTAGAGGGAATAAGTATTAATAGCATAGCGATGGGAAATATGTGACGGGGATGTAATTTTACGATGGTCTTCTGCGGGATTGCAGCGTGCACCCATACCCTCTCAAATTAAGTACACGTACTACTTATCCACGCTTTATCCAAAAATAAAATAATATAAATATCTTGTATGAAGTTATACATTTTATTTATTACAAAAATATATTTTGGTAATTTTATGTTGATCTTTCTGTGATACTTTGAGACCTAAATAAATAGAATGCATTCTACTCGTAAAAGTCTTAATTAATATTTAAAGAGAAAATATTTTTCTCTTATATTTAGATGTAACTATAGGTATGTCCAAACAGACGTGTTTTATGGAACTGTAAAAAATAATTAATTTTTCATAAAAAAATTTTATTTTAATTTTTAGAATTCAGTAGTTATTTGTCACGTGAAATTAGGTACGTACGAGTATGTTTTGTCACGCCTAATTTTGAAGAATTAAGGTAGCTTTCGATACGCACTTATTTAGATATAGTAATAATAACTCTTTGCTTACATAAAATCTCTTCCTTATACTTACATATCTAATTACCTACGTGCCTGACGAAAACTACCTGAATTCCTCAGCGATTTATGTAAATAGATGTGGCGAAAGCTACGTTAATTCTTCAAAACTAGTCAATTTTCTAGGCGTGACAAAAGATATCTAATTTTACGTGTCGATTAACTACCGAATTCAATTTTATGAGATGATTCTCTGTTTGCCTAAATGTTGATTGGTAGAGAATGTCATAGGGCATTAAATCTGACTTTAGTACATTTTGTCTATGCGATAAAGTAACAAAAAAAAACAATGTGCAATAAAAAATATCAATTGAATCTTCCGGGTTACTTGGCCGAGGTCTTCTGGAATCTCTTTTGGACTGCGCTCGAGAATCTTCGAGTATCTGGACTTAACTGAACTGAACTGAGCGCAACTGAACTGAGAAGTTCAGTTGCGCTCGAGAAGCCGAAGTTGTGAAGTTGTGTCGAGAAGACGAAACGTTTGGAAGAAAGAGAAAAGATTCCAGAAGACCTCGACCAAGTAGCCCGGAAGATTCAATTAATATGGACACCGGCCGAGAAAGCCTACACTCCACAATAAAAAATATCTATAGTAGATATAATATTTTCTTAGGTTTTCGCGATTACTATACTTTTTAAGTACCGATTACTTTTTAAGATCGGTCAAGAGCAATATCCCCCTACAAGATGCAGGTGTTTACAAGCTTGATTGTGAATGCGGGTTATCATACATTGGGCAAACAAAGAGGAGCATCGGTATCCGGATAAAAGAACACATAGCTGACATGAAGAACAGACGCTCGACCAAGTCTGCAGTTTGTGAACATGCTCTGGACAAACCCAACCATTACATTCGATTTGATAATCCACAAATCCTCGCTAGAGAGACCCGGTACATGCCAAGAATGTTACGCGAGGCTATTGAAATTAAGAAACACCCAAATTTCAATAGAGAAGATGGTTGGCAAGTACCACCAGCTTGGGATCCAGTCATTAAATTAATTAAATCACAAGGCCAACGCCATACTGCAAGACCTCTGGACACCGTGAGCGAATACTGCGTGCATAGGGAATGTTATGATTAAAAAATTTCAGACGGTAGTTCAAAAAATTTCAGACGGTAGTAATAATTTCTTAATAACTCAAGTGACAAATAAAATCAATTAGTCACCCCGTGACCACGTCCACTGCAAAGTGTTCGAAACGTCGGGATATAAATCATGTCAAATATACGCGATTTAAACCGTTAAAAGTTGTGCAATATAGTAGATATACTTTACTGTACACTAAAAACATACAGAGTAACACAAAGTACTAGTTATTAGAAGCACAACCTGCGCGCGGCGGCTTAAGCTAAGCCACTTGTTTTTCTGGATTTTGCCCATCGATATGAGATTACACATATCGACAGGCTTCGACAGCAATTACTATCAGTCTTATCCATTACTAGTCAGATATTATCTTATAATAGATTTTATCTATTTCAGGGCACTTAGAAGGTTAAGGGACGAAAGAATCGGCCAAGCTGGCCGATCGTGGCTGGGCCCAGATGCAAATGTACTCCAACCTGGACGACAGCGGCATTGACAGTGACGACGCAGCAGAGCGGCCTCGCGAGCTGCGGCGACAACACGAACCTAGGAGAATTTTAGAAAGTCCTGTGGTTAGTAATAAATGAATTTAACGAAATATTTAACCCTTTCTAAGGTTTTTTAAATAGAGGTTTTTAATTATTTGACTGTAGGCCGTGTGATGTTGGCCGGCTTTAGAATAGCTCCACCCCATCTCTTCCGGTGAGTGTCTGAGAGGTGACTAAAGGATAACAAAGCGGCTACCATAAGCTCTGACGAACTACATCACGTCTAAAAGGGTCGACTCTCTAACACGCTTGGCCAGCGTGGCGTTTTATAGCTAGCTAGGAGGCCTATGTCCAACAGTAGATAATAAAAGGGTTGGGACCGTGTTAAGGGTTATGCGATTAAATGTTGTAACCACCGGTTTTATAACTTTGTCTTTGAAAGTAGGTGGTAGATAAGCAGGTGGTATTTTTGGTTGAGAAACCAGTAGGGAAGCTATTCTGGTGATACTTTCCAGTTCATTGGATAAAATATCCGATAAAAGACGTTTAATGTGATTATATTTCAGTTAATTTAAATTTATATTATTTACATTTTTTATTTTGGAACTGTATAAACAAATGAGTCCTGAATCAAAATATCAGAAACAGGAATTGACCAAAACGATTGAACCAAAATTACCGAGGAAATTATAATGCTTATTTATTTATTATTTTAACATAATACATTAAAGTCTACAAATATTTCCAAGCAGCAAAGCTGTTTCTCGGAGAAAACGAAATATATCTAATTTCCAGGCATAAAGAGTATTCCGCGCCTGATCAATGCTTTAGTTACCGTTACTGATATTTATTACCCAGTCGCGAAGTGTCCCTGTAACAAGGATTTTGCAAGGTCGGCGGCGCGCTCGCATACCCTCTGGTGTTGCAGGTGTCCACGGGCGGCGGTAACACTTACCATCATGTGGGACCGCTTGCTCGTCCGCCCACTAGTCAATAAAAAAAAAAAATAACAATTTGCGTCTAATCGCCATGTTGTGTCGCAGCGCTCTTTGTCGCATATTTCATTTTAATGAATAATTTAGGCGCATTATATTTTTTCGTCCTCTTACTACAAAAGTTTGATAATGGAAAGCTTATTATCATCTGTAGAATATGTGTTCATTCTCATCGCCATTCTCGCTCTATGATATTTTGTGCTGTCATTCACATTTGATTTTATAGGAAACCGTGAAAAGCTGCCGCCTTTATTTGTGAACTTACTGGCTATTGGACTTTGTTCCTAGTTTTCAGTTGTATTCGCCACCATTTACAGCAATTAAATTGTCTTTGATGTTTTTCTAACACAGTTTTTTTTTAACTCCAGTATACCGACACGGACAGCGAGGAGGATGCAGTTGAGAGGGTCGTCGGTGCGATTATATCTGGCATTATAAAGGATAACATTGTAAGATATAAGACGAAAGGCACACGGTGTCATTTGATTGCGGTGACCGGCAGAAAGTCGCTGTAAATGACGCGTCCGTATTACCACCAGGTGACACCGTGTGTTTGGCGCCTAACACAGCTTTATTATGCTGCATTTTAGTTTCTATTAAAACATATCTGATTGTAGATATACGTCATCCGTAGGATTGATAACCGATGTGATATGTGAGGTCTCGAATGAAGACATACTGAATGATATGAATGATTCCGGTCACCTGATCAGATGATTTGAAGTCTTCTGTAGTAGGTGGATGAATGGAGCGCAAGATCGTGTGTGATGGGGGGTTTTCGGAGAGGCCAAGATATGTACACCTATTGCATATAATTTTATTAGGCTCTATAGCTTTACCTGCGATCGGGCTATTTAGATTGCTGTGCCTTTTGATCTCGTGGATGATAGTTTGTGATTATCAGCTTATTGTAATTTTTTACATATTATATGAAAAGTCACATACGGAACTTTCAGTTATAATTAAGTCAGCGATGAAGGAAAACATCCACAGGAAAACCATGTGCTCCTAAAATATATATAAAAAAAATCTGAGGCATGTTTAATATCCACCAATTCGTTCTGGGTTCGCGTGATGGATTATGACCGGAGGCCTGAGGGGCCATCCATAAATTACGTCACACGAATTTCATGATTTTTGTGTGACCCCCCCCTACCCTGGTGTGACGTCACATATTTAGCAATTTTAAATTTAGAAATTATTAAATAAAACAACCTTATAATAATATTGATAGTGTTGGTAATATGTTATTAGGGGTTAAAGTATGAAATTGCCGATTTGTACTGAAAAATTAAAACTCGTTTTTTTCTAAAATGTAACATATTTATTTAATCAAAATATTTACCCTCATTATCTATACATTGTTGCCATCTAATCGGAAGTTCATTTATGCCTTTGCGATAGAACTCTGCGGATGTAGATTCGACAAACTGTGTGAAAGCATTTTGTACTGCCTCTTGGGAAGAAAATTTTTTATCACGTAGAAAATTGTCCAAATCACA
This sequence comes from Sesia apiformis, assembly GCA_914767545.1. NCBI lineage: Eukaryota > Metazoa > Arthropoda > Insecta > Lepidoptera > Sesiidae > Sesia > Sesia apiformis. The sequence goes on from OU611964.1 coordinate 6,395,559, forward strand.
AAAAAATGGTAGTCCGTTGGAGCAAGGTCTGGTGAGTACGGATGATGACGTATGATTTCTAACTGCAGCTCCTGTAGAGTTACAACGGTTTCTCGTGCAGTGTGAGGTCATGCGTTATCATGGAGCAATAATGGTGAAGATCGATTCACGAGTCGGGGCTGTTTCACTGTTAGTTTCGCCATCATTGTTCGAAGTTCGGCACAGTAAACATCTGCTGTTATTGCTTGACCAGACCTGAGAAAGCTATAGTGAATAACACCATGAATAGACCACCAAACAGTTACCATTACCTTTTTATTGGTAAGCTTTGCCTTAGGGCACTGTTGCGGCGTTTGACCTGGGGTCAGCCATTGCATTTTTCGCTTTCGGTTATCGTAAAGAATCCACTTTTCGTCACATGTCACAATTCGATCCAATATTCCTTCATTTCTGTACCGATTCAACAAGGCAACGCAAGTTTCAACACGCGTTTCTTTCTGCAGATCAGTCAAATCATGAGGCACCATTTTTCATATTTTTTTATCTTATTGATTTGATGAAAATAAGTCAATATTGTAAGTAAAGTAACGTTAAACCATGCCGCTAATTCCTGGGTAGTTTGACTCGGATCGGCTTCCACCATCTCCTTCAATTCAGCATTATTCACCTGTGTGGGCGGTCTTCCACGTGGTTCGTTCTTCAAGTCGAAGTTTCCATTACGAAAGCGTTTAAACCAAAAACGCACGGTTCTTTCATTAGCGGTCTCCTCTCCAAACGCAGCATTGATATTGGGAGCCGTTTCTGCCGCGTTAGTTTCGCGTCGGAACTCGTATTCAAAGATTACTCGGATTTTCGAAGCTTTCACGTCTAAGCTGAATAAAAAAAAAACAATTGAAAGTCGAAAATCGAATGTTGCATATTTTTTAAAACAAGTACCTCATAGGTATCATGTGAAAAAAGTTTCACTCGAAAATCTCACACCATGAAGGTTTTATGTCAATTCAAAGTATCTATTACTATAAAACGGCAATTTCATACTTTAACCCATATTATTTTAAAGTTTTTCGTTAGAGTTGATGTTTAGTTTTAATACTTTAGATTTATACATGTGACGTCACGAAGCTTATGACTCGTCCCCTCCCCTTGTCACACTTTGTTGACCCCCTCCCACCCCCTTAACGTGTGACGTATAGGTTATGTCACATAGTACACTATCTGCGTTTTACGTTCCGGGCAAAGAGAACGCAGGATGCATTTTGTTCGACATTTTGTATCTTATTTTTTTGTGACAAACTCTTATGGGGTAATAATATAGACCGATGAGGCAATTACAAAATTGTTGTCTTCTTTCTTCATTGCAGGAGCGAGCTGATAAAATAGACGAGTTTCTTTCTCCTCATCGTCAACCGCCAACGAAAATGCTATGTGTATGTATATTATGTACTAGCGATGCCAGCGACTTCGGTGAACTTGAGATTCCCGTGGGAATTTCATAATTAATCTGGATAAAATGTACCCTTAATCCGGTACATAAGCCAAAACCATGCCAAGTTTCATAAAAATCCGTTCAGTAGTTTTGCGTGATGAGTCGTTCGTAGAGTTCGCTTCAATAATGTTTTTTCCAATTTTTTTTCATTTTTTTTCTAAAGACGACTTTGTTACCATTTTATTGTATGTATAGAATATATACGAGTACAGACTAGCAATGCCTGCGACATCGTACACGAAGACGTTAGAGTATGTATGGTTAGCTTGATTCCCATGGGAACTTTGTAATTTATCTCGAGAAAGAGTTGACTAAATGTTGACCCGGCACATAACTTATATCTATGCTAAGTTTAATTAAAATCAGTTCAGTGATTATTGGACGATGTGCGTTCAGACAGACAGACCAAAAAATGTTATTGTGGGCTCTATCATTCGCAACATAAACGGATCCGACTTTTTCAAAAATATTAAATTTACAGATACGGCTTTGTTACGATTTTATAGCTTTGAATAGATTAATAAAAACAAAAACAATTAACAATGCAATGATAAAAACAACAAGTACAAAAGCAAGCTTATCTCCTGTGGAGATAACTTCCAGCAAACAGGGAAAGTGAGACATTGGTCAGAACAGAAGTGGCGTCTGTAGTGCGTACATACGAGTACATAACAAATAATGCAATAAATACGAGTATAATTAATATCAAATTTACATTACTACTTTCAGATAACTCTTTGTATTCTCTTTATTCCACTGAAGTGGAGAAGGATTTTTATTCTTACCTAAAAAAGGCTTTGAAAATTAAAAAGTACTGTTTTTTTACGATATATTTAAAAATGAAGAGGTTTATAATAAGTACCCTTTCTAAGTTTGATGTTGGCCGAGTAGCGTGTACCGTTACGATACATTTACATATATCGTTGAATAGTGTTCTCTACGTTTGTCTAAACATATTTTTTCCAAAATATACGAAAAATAGTAAAATTTCCCTTTTAAAGATTGTTAAGTAATAAGGTCTTCTAAGGATTGTACACATACTGTGACGTCATCATAGCAAGCAGCGCGTTTGAAATTCTGAATAGATTTCCAACGGATTTCAAAAATATTTTCACCATACGTAATATGCGTGTATGTAATATACGTAATATGTCACCATGCGTGTATTTTTAAGCTAGATATCGGCTAGTTTTGAAATCTAATGAACTTCTCTATTGTTGACGGTCTATACAGAACGTGGCACCGAAATAACGCAAAACTTGAAGCACGTCAAATTATTGAAAATACCTACACATAACCGTTCTAGCGAAAAATTAAATTATGTTAGGGAATAAATCAAATGTTGGGACTTTTGGCGGGAACCCGAGAAGTAAAGTTGAGTTTTTGTTTGATTATTGTAAAAATTGGCGTTGTGTGCTTTATTTTTATTACTTTTATTACTATTGTGGCGCGACCGACACGAGAATATTTGACGGAGTTCGGATACGGGCGCGCACAATGCAACCGCGCAACATAACGGGACTTGAAGCATTGCGCCTGCGCGATCGCGCCTGCGCACTGAACAGTCGTCGCCTCGCCGCGCGCCGCATTCCGCCGCCGGCAATAACACGTAAACCCTGTGTCGCTTTACAACGTTCCTAATTACCCACTTGTGTAAAAATAAAAACTAAGTAAATATAGTTTAACAAAATTCGTAAGACATTTTTATTCGAACCAATCTACAACTGGTGACCCCGACGTGATCTGAAATCTACACTATTAAAGTGTTTTTCGAGCGTGGTGTTTGGGATAATCAAATGAAAGCATGGGCCTGCGTTTTTAGAGTGCTTCCAAGGAGTCCTCTTCGGTCCTCAGTATACCTACTAGCGTTTTACTGAGCGACTCCTGACTTACTCCGACGGGACTGGACATTGACAGGATATGTTTTAGACTTTGAAATTGTTTATTACGAAGAAAACTTGACACTGGCAGAATGTAATAATTGCACCATTGCCATATATGAAGAAAAAATAAATCAAATGGTAAACGCAGGGTAAACGTAAATTTTTCGGTGTTTTATCAAGACGTTCGTAGCGGTCATTACTACTGAGTACTATAACTGTACTGGCTGTTTAATTATTTATCGGTCGCCGGCATCGCGTTGCGGCCAACGTGCGCATGCAACTGCGCTTAGAATAAAATATATGAACAACAAATTAGGAAAAAAAAATCTATTGTAAAAACTGGGACTTATTGTAGCCTTGATACTGAATAACCTAGTTACTTTATTCCCGTGACATATTGTATTACTTACGAGCATATAACAAGTTTCTACATGTCACCGTTATATACTGTCAATTTGACGATAAAATTGTTTGTAACAACAGAAAACAATTGCGAACCTGGATGTGAATGACTTCCTCGAGGCATCAGGGAGGTGGGAGTCTCCAGAAGTCGGCAGTAGCCCTGGACGGTCATCACCACCTCTTTACGAGGTGGAGTTGACAGCTTCTGATGAAGACGACGATGCTTCAGTATTGGAACTGGTAATTCCAATGCAGGCACGATACCAAAGGGTACCGACGTCGTCCCCATTGAAATCTTCCAACCCTAGACCGAGACCTCATAGGCTTTTCTCTATATTTTGTTGCCTTCGTAAGTAAACTGGATGTTGATTATGCTGGTAAGTCCTCTTGATGCCAAATTGTTTTACCCTTAATAATTATTTAGTGCTGTTACATCTATTTACATACAATATTCAAGGTAATCTGAAATATGAATGTTTTCCATTTAATCCCTTTCTAATGTAACACGATACCAAACTTTTTTATTATCTTTTAACGAGTACTTCGAGTAAATAATTATTAATAATATTTTTACAGAAGTATCATTTAATCACGAGTTTGGTATATTATCTCGTTATTATGAATCATGAGAATTCAAAATTAGACATAATTTTACAATGACATCTCTATGTATTCTATTAGACATGCAATTCTAAAGAAAAACATTGTCGCGGCGCGGATTGTCACCGGGTTGCAAGTGAGGGGAGCGGGAGGGGAGAATTTAATGCAGTGATTAACCGAACGCTCACGCAGATGCGACACGAAACAATCTGCCTATTTCCATTTTGTTTCTGAGAGTAAACATATTTTTTAAAAGTAAATTTGACTAATAAATAATAACAACGTTATATCTCCAGCATTAAACTAAACATGTAGTATTTTGTCGCCGTCATTTGATGAGAATTTGATGTATTACAAAGTAAAGCACTTCTCTCGCGACCGACTAAAAGAGCTGTGGTCAATTGACCATGACATAATGAGCAATTTTTTAGTACTGCATTGCTTGTCTAGTAGAATACATAGAAATCATTGTAATTTTATGCAACACTCAGCCACTCAAGTTATTAACATAAGAGTCTAGATTAATATTGGATAGCGTTCTTCTGTTCTATTCCTAAAATGTTTTGGATGTTGGTAAATACTCTTTCAGATTTTTCTTGTCAATGAATGAATATAAATATAAATGAATTTATTATTAAAAGGCATGTATTTAAAGATGCAACAAAAATATTAAATGACCAGCAAATCATGATCAAAAAGACAAAATGTTTTTGAATGACTGACATAAATAATTTTAAATTATTCTGAATGTCTTCAAAAAGTCTCATGAATCTCGCTTCACGGGATTCCTGTCTCTTTGTTGGCACCAGAGAACCTAAACCTAATCCACTTTTAAATTTGCTGCCATCGATTTTCCCATTCAGTATTTTCCGCTCCTCATTTAACTATTTTTCTTATTAAAATGAATACACATCCCGGCCGAAAGTAATACACATCGGCTATGATCGGCTAGCTTCGGTTTTGTAGAGCGTCGCCTCTGTCGTGTACCGATACGTCACTGACTTATCAGTCGTCGTACAGGCACACGAGAGATGACGCTCTACAAAACCGAAGCTAGCCTATAGTCTCTCTCTAAAGGCCGATGTGTATTACTTTCGGCCGGGTAGTGTATGATATTTTAATAACTAAACTTGATGGCCAAGATTGTTATAAGCCAATTCTATAGATAAGTTTAGACAGTAGAATATTTTTTTTTATAAAATTGACTCGTTCGAAAGTCATCATAAATCTATATAAGCCAGAGGATTTAATTGTTAACAATCGTGCATATACGAGCATATTTAAAATATTTTTTCTCCTATGAAATATTAAATTTCAGTTACTTCTTAATAGGAATTAGAACAATGGATAGAACAATGGAGCCATTGTTTTAAGTTCAGCAACTATCAACAAAGATTTGTTAGACAATATTTATATATATTTCCCAACTCTTAAATGAAGATCTAATAAATAAATCTATAAATAGTGCTTGCTGTATATAAACATAAACTATTTCTTTGTTTGTAATAATGTAAAACGGAAGTAGAACAAGTTCGTGTTTGTTACAATTTCAAGTTGTCAACTATTACTGATTTCAATTTATGGACATTTACATGCATCATACCCATAGTGATTTGCGTCTAAATATATGTAGTTAAATCGGATTACTTATTCCATAGTTTACGTATAATATAGTAGTTAATTAACATAATTGTTTAAACTATCTTATACTGAAAGTTGTTATAAGATTGTTACAACATATTAAACTAGAAACGGTCCTAAGTGAATACACAAATACCATTGTGGTCAATTATGAATACTAAATAGTCTTCTTGCATTATTTGTACATTATAATTAATTATGAATATTTATAGATTAAAGAGTATGTTTTATATTTACTTATTAATACATTTTTTATATATAAGTTAAATATTAAACACCATCTATGTTGATTTATGTAAAACTTTGTTGAAGACTGATTCGTATTCAAATCAGATTATTAATTTTAAATAAGTATATGCTTATTACAGTACAGTTGCTCTTAAAAATTCTTAAACAAATCTTAATGTATGTAAGTAGATGGTTATGATAATAAATGTTCGCAATTATTAAAATTCTAAATAAGGTTATAAATATTGTGATTATTATGGCATTACACTATTAGGAAAGTTTTGATCCTCTTTCATTGTCAACTCATTATTTCCTGTATAGGTATACCTCTACAAACCACACCACCTTTGTACTGATATAGGTACAGATATATTACGAAAACATTGGCCATCGGCTAATCCGGAAACACTCGAACACGTCATCCACGTCTATGCAATAAAGTATCTCGTAATAAAGTATGCAATTAGAGGTACGGTAATTCATAGACGTAGGTGGTGCGTTCGGGTGTTTTCTTGATTAGCAGATTGCCAATGTTTTCGTAATGTATCTGTACATATTTGATGCTTGTAATGTGATACCAGCGGGCCTATTGTGAAGTACTTTATATTATCAATAATGAATGGCCGTTCGTACCAATCAAATTACATGAACTGCATCTCATCTTATTCCCCCCCATTTTCCCTTTCTCCAAATCCATTCCTATATCTCCTAAGTTAGGCACCGCATCCGGGGGCGTACCAACGATTGTCATTCTGGACTGATGTTGGCATATATCATGGATGTCTATGGATGACAGTATCCGCTTACCATCAGGTGGACAGTATGCTAGTCTGCCTCCTATTTTCCATACAAAATTGCAATAGTATACAGGGTTAAATACAAGATACCTTCACCTTATTAACTCTAACAACTTTTGTTTTGAAACTCTTTCTGAACTTCATTTATTTAACAATTTATTGTACACATAACATGAAATAAATAAAAAGGAATAAAAAGAAAAGATGTACAAAAGGCAAGCTTACCTCCAGCGGAGATTTCGTCCGGCAGACCTGGGAGAATGTTTAAAATTTTCATCAAAAAACTTATTTTTTAAGTGAAATCTGTGACTTTTCACTCTGTGCTACTCACTATACGCTACTACGAACAACAACGTCGCACACTCCATTCCTAATTAGCTGCTAATCGCAACTCTATTATTAGATACCTACATCTATGTAGATTGGTACGAGATACTTATGTGAAATAATGTGTGTTGACTTTTAAAAAGGTATAGTATAAAAGTTGTTAGTTTTCACGAGGCGCAGGTTTTTTTATTTGTATATTTGTACCTGTGAGCACATTGATGCTTTTCCACCATTGATAGTTTGTGACCACGGCCAGTTCAAACAGGCTGAAAAGTCAAGTAAAATATTTGTTATTGAGAGAGGTGGCAGGTGGACAGATTTTCACCAGGTGGTAAATGGTCACCGTTGCCCATGGACAGCTGTATGCGTGGCATGCGGGTGCGCTGCCGATCGCGCACGTACGTATTTCTTGTTTTATGATAAAGGTCGCAGACCGCCTATGGACACCTACTACACCAGGTCATATGCGCTGCCGGCCTTGTAAATCCCTTTACAGCTTTCTTGAAGAGCCCCATGTCATAGCTTAGTGCCATCTATTGGTTTGTTTTTGGGTTGGTTGGTTTTTGGGTCCATTAGCGTGTTGCCGTACCTTGCCCTTAAGGATTTATTGGTATTTCGTAGTATTTCAAAAGTCTATATACAGTGGACTCCAAAACCAACAAGATGTAGATGTATGATTATAATTTCATATTTGTAACTTTTGAGATTTTAGCGTTATGTATGATTTTTTTTAGAGAAGGCCGTTATTGAATAAAGGAAACACTAAATAGTAATACTGTTTTACTTTTAGTCACTTTTTATAATACACAGAATAATTTTCACACAACATGTTGTCTCTGAGCTCTCAAAGTTTCAATCAATATGCCAAGATCCTATCAAGATGGTGATGAATATCGCCTCCCTCCTCCATCACCTCTCTCCTCTCCACAACTTCCTGCGCCCCTCTTCACCGCCAATTCAATACACTACTCTCCTTCTGTTACAAAATATATACAACGAAGGTCTTAAACGCCTATGTCAATATCTCATCTGTTCTTAAGGATTAAGAAGTTTTGACGATATTTATGCTGCATTGGCTCGACTATCTTGATAAAAAGTTTTTATTGAACGAACGGGCTAAAGTGGCGCATAGAAAGTGGCGTTATACTATTTCTGAAACATTTCAGTTAGAACTAAGTTCTAGATGGCAGCACAAAAGAAATTATTTTAGTGTTGCTATTCGACGCCAGATGTCGGTGTACTTACGCATCTATCTATTTATATTAAAAACTTTTATGTCAGAATTGTTTCTGATATAGGCGATGTTTTTTTTTTCATAGATGTTTTTTCACAACATAGTGTAGAACGCTTTCCGGCAAAGTGGACTGACGCCTCGAAGAAAGTCTCCGGTAGTGACCGGATGAGGAGAGCAAAAGAGTTCCTGGCTGAGCGCCTTCTGCGCTCGCCCTAAATTAAACACGACCGGTGACTCTTGAAAGGCCACTAGGGATACAAGAATTTAGCCATTCCGAAAAAAAAAACAGCAAAAGAGCGTGTGTGATTGGTGGTCTTTGAGGGAGGCCTATATCTATCCTATGAGCGAAGAAACACAAATGATTTTGTGATGTTAAATTTGTTAACTTTATAACAATTTTACCTAATTATAGTTTTTTATGAGTACCCTTGAGTTGTTTTTATTGTTGTCTTGTAAACCTAGTTAAATTTGAACCTGTACAATACAATAGGAATAAACAATAGGGAATTTGATCAAATCTTAGTTTGATCAATACGTGTTTGTTCGTATGCATTTCGCTTGTGTACGAGTACAAGGAATACAAATACAATGTTGTATGTATGAATATTTGTGCTGCAATCGGTTGAATTTCGCGCACGAGCAATACTTTTTTTTTTATAGATTAGTGGGCGGACGAGCAAGCGGTCCCACGTGATGGTAAGTGTTACCGCCGCCCATGGACACCTGCAACACCAGGGGGTATGCGGGCGCCCCGCCGACCTTGCAAAATCCTAATCACAGCTCTCTTGAAGAACCCCATATCGTAGCTTAATGGAAAGACCTCTTCAGGCAGTTCGTTCCACAGCCTACGGGTTCGCAGTATAAAATATTTTTTGGACCGAACAGTGCGCGACACCTCCGTATCGAGAAAATGCGGATGGACCACACTTCTGTGACGGGAGGTGCGGTTGTAGAAACCCGAGGTGGGAATTATATTAAACAATTCTTCAGAGCATTCCCCATTGTACAGGCGGTAGAACACACAGAGAGACGCAACGTCTCTCCGAATGCTGAGGGATTCTAAACCGTCCGTGAGAGTGGGATCGTCGACAATACGAACAGCACGTCGTTGGATGGAGTCAAGTGGGTCCAATTGGTATTTCGGTGCGCCGGCCCAGAGATGAGAGCAATACTCCATGTGGGGCCTCACCTGAGCTTTGTAAAGCATTAGGCGTTGCCCAAGGGTGAACTACCGCTTCGCTCTGTTCAGCACACCGAGCTTTTTGGAAGCCATTTTGGCCTTATTTTCCAGATGACCCCTAAATTCGAATTTGCTGGAGATGTTGACACCAAGGATCCCGATACTCTCCGAGATCTTAAGACGTATGCTCTGAAAGCGAGGTGCTACAACAAAAGGTTTTCTTTTAGCGGTGAATGCACAGACTTGCGTCTTACTGGGGTTGAAATCCACTAGGTTCAGAGAACCCAAAATCGAGACTAGATCTAAAGAGTCTTCGATTTCAGACACTATACGATTTCAATATATTTTTCACTATATATTTCATATATATATATTTCACTATATATTTCAGACGATTTCAATATTAATTTCCAATGGTGCATTTTTCAGATTTACCGAAAGTAAACCTTTTTTAAGAGTTTTGTCCTGGATGCTAGGCCCATTAGCTACTTACATTTGTTTGAATTTCAAATTTAAGTTTAAAATAGTAATAGTATGTAAAAAGCGTAGTTATTATCAAAATAAAAAAAATATTTTCGGCAATCAACAATAAAATACCTCTAGCTGATCAATCTCAGGTTGACTGGTAGTTAAGCGCGATTTTTACACGATGATGTGCAAGAAAGTGTGTAATAAACAATAAGCATTTGCCTGAACCAGTCCATGGACAAGTGGTGGTGGTAACCATGTGAACCACATCTCCGTTTGTTCTTTCCGTTTGTTTGTTAGTTCAGCTGCAGGCTTAAGTTAAATTTTATCATTAGATTAATTGAAGAGATTAATTTCATTTCAGAATCATCATCCACAGTGTGAGTCTCGAAGTGGTGAGTATAATCCTCCTTTTGTTAGTGCCACTTCTATTTACTAAGTCTTATTAACAGAAAGTTACATTTTATAACAGTAACTTAATATTTAAACGAAAACATGGTTTGAGTAACATACCAAAACAGGCAACAAAACATAATTATTACTATATAATATGTACTAACACTGAGTTTTACCATAAACAAACATATGTATATAAACTATGAGTTTGAATATGAATATAGGAGCTGAAGTCTCCTTCAAACATTTATATGCTTGATTACGGAATCGAGATATTGATTTTTATATTTAGAATTTTTATATTTTTTAAATATATCTAGATTTTTATTGGTTGCAGCTAGATCATTATAATCTCTATACATACGACGAATAGGCGAATTAAATACAATGTTTGTACGAGCATATAGAATAGTGATGGTTCTAGCAAATTTTTTGCATATTAATTTAATTGATGATAGTATATCAGTGTCAACCAAGCCATGAACTATTTTAAATAATACCAAGAATTACCATTAAATAATACCATTTAAATAAACACTTATTCTCATATGACATTGAAGTGACAACACTTTGTAATGATTAAGTCTACCACGATAATTATGTAGTATAAACTTGTTTCCATGTCTGTAACTCATTGTCCACAGGAAACGTTTCTGTACCAATTCTATTCTCTGTTTGTGTATCTCGTAAAAAGGTGTTCGTTCATATAGAGGAGCCATACTCAATTATACTTCTCACAAAGGTGTTGTTACAAAGTATCTGTAATGTTAGTTTTTTTTTTAAATGTTCACTTATGGTTAGTAAGAATCCCAGAAGTTTATTAGCTCTTGTTGCAATTGACATAATATGACAAATGACAATGATGACAATGACAACGACATTGCACAATCAAAAATTACTTTCAGATCTTTAGCGCTATTCTTTCGCACCAATATATTGTTCTTAATTGCATAAGGGTAAACTATTTTATTTTTATTATTAGCGAAATATATTAGGAAACATTTTGAAATATTAAGACACATCTTGTTTTTAATGCACCGTAAATTAAATGACTTTAAATGAGATTGTAATGCTAAAGAATCTTTATTAGATTTTATGCATTTGATTTTTTTTAATTCATCTGCTTTTAACAAACAATTTGATTTTAATATAGACACAATGTCATTTATAAATATTACAAACAAAAGGGAACGTAAAATCGAAGCCTGCGGTTAGTATGAGCTACTCGTAACGTGAATTGATTCAGCTTTGTAACCCGTGATGGTAACCAATTGCGATCTATTTTCGATATAAGAAATATCTATCTAAGAAGATCCCCATGGATACCCTTTTCTGACACTTTTTGTATTAGTATTTTGTGGGATACTTTATAAAACGCCCTTTGAAAGTCTGTGTTAATAGAATCAACCTGAACACGGTTACCGAAGGAACCGTCCATCCACAAATAAAAGATCCATAAGATTAGTGATAGTTGACTCATTCCTTACAAAACCATGCTGCTGAATGGCCAAAGAAGATTTGATATGTGCATACAATATAAACTATCGTATACTAAGAGTTCAAAAACCATAGAGAAAGAGCACAATATACTAATAAGCCGATAGTTGTTACACTGTGATTTGTCCCCGGACTTACAAGATGGGTACTATATGTGCGTTTTTCCAATAAGCAGGAAAAACACCCTGAGTCAAAGACATGTTAAATATTGTGCTTATAGGTTGACTTAGTTCATTGCAGTAGGATCTTGAAAAGTGAGGCGGTATGCCATCTGGGCTAGGCCCCTTATTAGAATCTAAGAGATTAAGTTTAGACAAGACAGAAACTTAGACACTTCTCTCATTCCCTTGCTGTTGTCATCAGCATCTCTCTCCCTCTCATTATTTATATTATAATCATTGATTGACCTTGCTACTGGTCGACTGACACTCCGTATACTATCTTTTGGTCACCACTCGGTCAATACTCCACCTGTTATCACCTCATCTGGCCAAGTGGCACGTTCAATATTATTTGAGTTTCATCATTTGAATTTGAGCTCAATCATAGAAGATTACCGTAAAATAATATGTACTGTATTCCCTGTATCTTACGTGAGTGCGATATTATGCCGGGTCCGTGGGATAGGAGAGGATCTCATTCCATCTTTCCTTATTTTCCCAATAATTCATTCTTAAATTTTCAAAGCTAGGCTTTACATCCAGGGGCGTGCCAATGTTTGTCATTCTGGACTGATGTTGGCATGTATCACGGATGTCCATGTTGTTCGTCTGTCACCTTATTTCTATATAAAAATAACTCTGAACTCGGTTTAAAATGTACATGTAAAATGTGTAACGAAATTTCCATCTTCCACGATAACAAAACGTTTAAAAAAAAGTTACAGTTTAGCAACTTCTTAATCCAACGTCTTCTTACCTTTTCACCTTACGATCGAATCAGCCGGCAGCCCACCAATAAGACTGACCAGGCTTATAATTCCTTTATTTTTTTCCAGTCACTCACATTTGTTAGTGTTGCCATTATAATAAACAATATTCCACAACAATTAGGAACGAGACAAAAACATATTCCGTTCAAAATTAAATAAAAAATTGCTAAAACTATTTAACAACATGACAAATGTACCTAAGTAGGTTATAAAATAAAACAAGCATTTTTAATGCGCAGTGGACTGGGTACGTACTTCATTAATCCCTGAAACGCGGCCCTTTGATACTATTGTCACTCGACAGATAAATCCCCCGCAGTGCCCGCAATGTAAACAGGTTCGGGAAAATAATGTATTACTGTTGAATAATTTCCTTTATGCTTAGGAATATATGTAGGTATATGTAAAATGTATTTAATTACTTAATTAACTTATGAAATAGACACCCATTTTAAATGTGCAATCGAAAATTTTATTTTTATTACTTTTGCCTCTCGACAGATAAGTCCTACAATGAAAAACAAAGTCGAAAAACGAGTGATGTATAATAAATAGTTGACTAATTCAGCTTACACTTAGATATGAAGGTATATGTATACAAGTATAGTTATATATATATATATATTATATATTATAGGTACCTGGACTATATTAAAATACTAAATAAATTGAATATAATGCAAGAATATTAATATATTGTGATTTGTGAATGATCTAGTCAGAAATTGATACTAAATTTACCTTACAATTAAATTATACTGTTCCGTCAGTCTTCCCATGTTAAAGGCACGCCTAGTGTGCGAACAATTAGTAAACAATTTGTTAACCCCATCTGTGAAATGAATTATTTAATTTCATTTATTTTGAATGCATGAATTGCACTTTCGAAATAAATAGCGTATGAAATGAATGTTATTTCATTAATTCTTGAAACACATCACTTCGTTACCATTCCCACTAGAAAGATAAGTACCCCCCCCCCCCCCCCCCCCGACCCCACGAATCCATCATATAAACAAGAACGGAAAACTAATACTTTTAATAGTTTTATGCTAAGATACATAATATAGGTACATTGATTACCATGGACAGCCCTTTAATTGTCCACCGCGGGACATGGACATCGTCTCACGTATGAGGGATGTATGGTCTTTAAACGCCACGCAAGTCCACTCTTTTAGAGGTGGTGTAGTTCCTCAGGGCTGGTGGTAGCGGCTTTGTTAAATGGTCACATTTTACGATATCCACGGCAAGAGATGACTTGGTGCCATTCTAAAGCCGGTCGATACTACACTGTCAGTACACATTGATTAAATGTTAACTATTATTATCTAATATTAATACAACGATTAAATATTTAGAAATACACCAGCATTATAAATGCGCGCTGGACAATATCCTGTCATTAATTCATGAAAAGTGGCACTTTGTTACCGTACTCTCGAGAGAGATAAGTCCCGCAGCGCCGCCCACCATGTCAACAAGCCGGGGAAACGAGTGATGTATCAGTTACAGCTGAATAATTTCCCTTATGTCTACACGGAGCGCTAATTAATCAATAAATAAAAAGGATGATTAAAGTGAATAATATATTTATTGTGAACAACACAATAAATATTTCACAATGCATTATAGATGCAATGAATACATACAGCTCGAGATCATGGAATACCCCAGTAACAGGCGTACACTACGAGTACATTCACATGGAAATAAGTTTCAAATACGTACGCTCGTAATCATTACAATTTATAAAATTTGGCTTACATATTAATTGTATTGTAATTATAATTTCTTTAATAAACTACTTTGGTGCTTATATTCTGTAATATGGAATTAAGACAGATATAGATTTCTTTTATCGATAATTGTATTTAACCTACTTTATGGTAGGTTAAAATAAATAAAATAAAGTAAAGGAACCTATTTTATTTAATTATGTAATTCGCAACCAGCAACGTATGTTTTTGTTTGGTTTATAAAGTTAATTGAGAGCTATGATTGCCTAGGGGTATCTATTCTCGATTCTCATTAGTGAGATTGTGAGTTCAAATCTTCGGCCCGTTAGGCTCGAGACCTCGAGAGTTATGAGTTTTTATTGTTTGATAATCAATCACTAATTAATTTTATTCCTAATTAAAAAAAATGACGCTATAAAAGATTTAATTAATTATCCACTACATCGTAAGCGTTCAAATGAACAGTTCGAATCTATCATACAACAAACATTGATATTGTGACACCAATATATCTATATGTCCACTTACAAGTAACTTTATGGTCGCAAGATGTAAACGAGACTTGGTTTTGTTTATAATGTTTAATTACTAGAGACTAGACCTATATTCAGCAGTGGAGAGATAGGCTGGAAGCTATGGTAAATACTGGCTATGGAAGCTATGGAAGCTTATATACTGATTTAGAATTTAACTCTTACGTAATGAATCGCAACGCAAAGCCGATTCGTCCGTTTATCCCAAACAAACCTCGTTGAAGGTTATGAAACGTTCGCAAATCTCTTTTGTTGCAAACGTAGTATTTATTATAAACCAATGTTTATCTTTAATTAATAAGTACTTTCTAAACTGATTCATGATGACGTGTGGCGTAGGCCGACTATAGAATAGCATCACCCCATTTCTTCCCGTGGGTGTCATATAAGGCGACAAAGGGATAACAAAGTGGCTTCCAAAAGCCATGAGGAACTATACCACCTCTAAAAGAGTGGATTCACCAACTCGCTTGGCCAGCGTGGCGTTATAAGGCCATACATCCCTCATGCACCAGACAGTGTGCATCAGGAAGCCCATGTCCAGCAGCGGATACTCTGATAGGGCTAATTGCAACACTGTTTCAAGGTACATAACACTTAATGTAACATTCACATAATCTTCTTAATACTCCCTTCATACTTCAAACTTCTATACTCAGTCCTTTACGGTTCATTGAATCATTCATCTATGGAACAAATTATAGCAATATATTAGATGTACTGCATTTCCCACTATATCCTATTCCTCAATACGTACGTGTTTCGGTAGTGAGTGAGCCCATTCCCTTCCCATCCTATTCTATCCCTCTCCATTTTTACAACCCTTTCTCCAAATCAATTCCTACATCTCAAAGCGCATCCGGTAGGCAAAGGTAGGCAGCGCATCTGGGGTCGTGCCAACGTTTGTCATTCTGGACTGATTTTGGGATGTATCACTGGTGTCCACGGGCGACAGTATCCACTTAGCGCCAGGATGTATGTGTGGACTGTATGTTCGTCGGCCGTCTTCTCACAATAAAAAAATATGCTCAGCCCCTTGATTGTACAATGGAAGTCTGACACAGTTGTGCGAAGACTGTTTAATAGACATAACGTCTGACCGACACGACAATAGAACAATACAACATTGGTACGAAGAACGTTTATCCGGCTGAACGTTTGACCGACACGACAGTTGAACGACATAACGTTAAACCGAAGTACCATATTAGTGTTCGACAGTATGCTACACAGACAATCTTCATACAAAATCAAACAACATCAAACAAAACACCATTTAACACCAAACAAAACATTTCCAAAAAAACAATTTCTGTTAAATACTGAAATCATATTCAAAGACTTATCTAAGAGTATCTGTAAAATGAAGGTTTTGTTTTTACGAAGTTTCTACACAACAAAATCAAAACTACCATTAATTAATTTTGTATGAAGGTTGTCTGTACCTAGTCGTACACAAACTTCGGTTCAACGTTATGTTGTTCAACTGTCATGTCGGTCAAACGTTCGGTCGGATAAATATTCTTCTTACCAACGTTATATTGGTCAAACGTTTTGTCGATGTAACATTCGTCGGCCCGACGTAATAATCGCATGTCGGTCAAACGTAATATCGATTAAACAACCTATCGCACAACCTTATGTCGGACATCCATTGTACAATCCAGTCGCGAGTTTGCTACTTTTAAAAAAACTTGTCAAAGCACATTTCATCTTTAATGTAATTATTTTATATATCATTTATCTTTATTTACTTCATCTGTAAGTATGTTTGTTTTGTTGTACTGCCATATATGTATTTTTTATTCCATTATTATTATATTGTATTATTGTTTTACTAGCGGTGCCTGCGACTTCGTTCATGTGAACTTGTGATTCCCGTGGGAACTCTATAATCGATTTGGATAAAATGTACCCTAAATGTTAACCCGGCACACAAGCTCTAACATGTTTACCATGTTTCACCATGTTTCATGAAAATCCGTCTAGTAGATTTTGCGTGATGCGCATTCGGACGGACAGATAGACCGACAGACAGACACACAGACAAACAAAAATTCTAAAAAATGTTGTTTTGGGTTGTCTATCACTCGTACTTTATATTGCAATCACGTTTTTGAAAAAATATATATCGTGTACAGATACGGCTCTGTTGCGATTTTATTATAGTATGTACTTATATATTAACATTTTGTATTACTTTATAGCATAGCTTACCTTACCTCTAAGTCAGGGGTCGGCAATCTTTCTCAGTAGTCGGGGATATTTTTGAAACATAAAAGTTCGGCGGGCACCGCCGAACTCCCGATTGAAAGGCAATTTTTAAATATGAAAATATTATATCAATATAATATAAATAATAATACCATATATTAACACAACTTAAATTTATTGCATACGAACATATTGCACATATTACACATAATTTAAATTTAATGCGAAGTTTGGCATTGCAAATTTTCAGCGAACTTATTGTAATTTGTCACTGTCGAATTCCCAGTTCTTAGACATTGGTCCAATGAGAAATGAGGATTGTGAGTAAAGAAAATATTTAGTTTAGTATTTGCACCAACAGATGTCTCTAGTAGTCGAAAATTTTGATTCTCATCAATTCATCTAGTGTCCTTAGTCAAAATTTAATTTAAGGTTTGACCATTTTACATAAATTGCACAATTATTAAAATATTTATTAGTTTTTAGAATTTAGATATTTGAATGCGGGCATTTTAAAATTCTCTCGCGGGCACCAAGTGCCCGCTTGCACTACGTTGCCGACTTCTGCTCTAAGTCATTTCCCAGCACATTTGTTGCCTGGAAGAGATTGCTTTTAGTGATAAGATCGCTTATTGTTTCTTTATACGAGTATATTATGTTTAATGTAATTAATTAGTTAATACACTTAAGTAACTTATCATCACGTGAGCTGTCTGGATTATTCCATAAAAAGATACATATGTAAAAGTCTTGTGGAACCGCTGAGTTTTCTAAATACGTCTGTAAACGAGACGGAACCAAACCTTCGATTCCCACCGTGAATTATTGACGACGAGCCAGCTGACCTGCGCAGCGCTAGTGTTGTCCTTGTTAAATATTTACGAATGTTATTAACGTTATTTGATTTATTACACTTTATTTTTAGCTACTCAGATTAAGGAGTGCAATACGAAGTTAACGTTTTTGATACATTGATGGATGTACTCGTAAATGACTTATTATAGAAAATTTTGAAGTCCTTTAACAGCGAACTTGTACTCGTACCTTTGTATTTTTAAAAAGTTTAATGCGAAGTGTAAGTTAAAATATGGATTAATTTAGAAAATGGCCCGATTGTTGATTCCGGTACGGTTCATCCTAATGCTATGAATTATGAATCATATATCGGTTCAAGAAAAACCGTTAAAAATAGTTAAAATACTAGTTAAAAATAATAAATTTGGTCTGTGAGTCTGCGACTCAAAATGCAGGGAGGAAACTGAAATGAGTGAGTGTTGTTGCAGCAAGTTTAGGAGGACCCTAGACAATCAATTATATTTGATCAATTGTGTTTTTGTTCGTTTAGACAGTATATTGAAACTCGTTAGGGTGGAAGGCGTGATTCAATAATATTGCACAATGACATTATCGCCGCCTCACTTTATCTCATCGTAATATGATCCCTATTTATTTATTTTTATTTATTTCAGTTCACCTTATTGTTTTAATAAAATGCGGATTTAATGCTATATAGCTTTTCTTTCAGCCAACCTTGGAGCTATATAGTGATGGTATGGTAGGTATCGATGTCCCTTATACTTATCAATCCTCATATCAAATTCTGGTTCCTTATTCCCTAACATATTTTATGTTGCGCATCTGCAAATATGTTCACATTTGTCATTTGTGGTACAATTACCATATATCGGAGATATCCTGGGTGACATTAGGTATCCGTTTACCATCAGTTGGTTTTCTATCTGTTATCTACTTCTATTATAAATAACGTAAAATTGAGCACTTGTAAACTAAATAAGTTATGTGTATGTTAAGTCAATAATGGTTTGATAGTGACAATGGCATTGACTACAGCTCGATGACTATTTTGACAATATTTGGTGAAGATACAGTAGGCGCATGTACCAAAGATTATCAATTGCTAACTATTATTTATCGAACAATTCCTGTAGAGAAAATATTTTTTTCAATATGAAATTATTTGCAAAAAATGATCATTGATCACCCAGCAGCTAAATTTAAACCTTTATACTTAAAGGTGCATTGGAAACTATTTTGTATATAATAAGGATTAAAACATTAAAGGTTCAAGATTTACAGTGTGCCATTGTTATCTTAGGGTCGGGTTATCGCAAGGGTTTATTAGCCCCGCTTTAGTACACGCGAAGGCTCTAATCGCGTCTGGGTGAGAGCGCCAGCGGACTGGCGCGGGGCGGCGGCCGAACGCCCGCCAGTCGCACCTATCGCCCCACAGGGTTTACACGTATCCTCGCTCCCGCCCGCGACTTATGTAACCATCCGCACGGTGAGACTGCAGCCTCCGACCACCCCACATCGACCCCGCGACACGAACACAGCGCGCGGAGTGGATTTTCCATTTGTGCCTAACGGTCAGCTGTGAGGTGACATAATCAGTAAGTACCGGTGTGCTAATGACAGGTGCGTTATATAACGGGATGTGGCCGGTCAAAAATCTCAGGCGATCCCGTTTCGACGCGATCCTTAGAAAGTTGTGTGTTCGATGCTCATTATCACGCGGATCTTTTTGAGACGCGCCTCTATGATGAAGTTTACGCGTAAATCGATTAAAAACTTAGTTAAGAAATCGCATCATTAATTGATAGGTGGGTAAAGTTCAATTTGTGTAATCGAAGGTTATATTTCACTACATGACGTGACATAACGAATCGAGGGGGTGACATAAGAAAATAATGGCTTGTAATTTTGTATGGGTTCGTGGGCAGACTTACTTCACATTGTGTTCAATGTAAAGGTTATGTAATAATGGGAGAAAAGGAAGAGGTTTCTATGCAGCATTTAATTGGAGGGTCGCAATCACTCACGTAAGAAACGAATTATTTCGAGGAAATTCGATAAGTACATCCGGCTTATTAGGCATGACTGTAAAAGGCGCAGTACAATTTAAGCATTAAGTGCTCGTACATAATTTTGATTACAAAATGTGAGATTTTGTAAACAACTACATTACTAAATGTGGACGTATTTTAATTAATATTTTGTGGAAAATTATAGATAGACATTAATAAAATGTCTATAATAAAGCGATGAAAAACTTATAGTCTACACAAAAAAGATTTAACGACTTCGTTTTTTAGAAGAGATTATGCGAAACCTTTCATTCGATTTTAGTAATTCTTTTACCACCTTACTTCTTATTAACAAGTATAGAGTAGGTACTTTTGTATCGATCCGCTTATAAGATGAGATCATGGATGGAAGGGATGATCTTGTGAGCGAGCTAAGCAAGTCGGAGAAAAACAGGATGTTAGCAAAATATACTTTATCGGTTTTCTAAATATAACACTTTATTAACCAAACACATTATTTAGAATAGATAGCTGTTGTTTAGTAATTAATGTTACATACAACTAGATAGATACTTTTTTTACTTTTAAAAAGGAAATCACCGTGTGTTTATAATCAAGTTTAGGAAGTTTCCAAGGGGCAATCACAATTCAAGTAGGTACTGGAGCGAACAAAGATTTCTTCGATTTCTTTGATTTCTTAATTCCCTTTTTTTACAAAATGTTAATTGCCGTTTATTTTCTTGTAATTATGATATCTATTTTTTTCAATAACAATCCGTTAGGTTTGTATAGATTAGCGAGGATTTGCATTTTCATGACAATATTGGATATTATATAAGAAGTTCTGCCTTAATGTCCTGAATAAATAAGTTAGGATTTTAATTATAGGTTTCTAATATAGTATCTACATGCTATGGTTTATATCTTGTCTTATCGGTATATGTATAGTATGTATATAAACATATTTATTAGATATTTGTTTCTAGTAATTATAATAATTTAATCTTAATTGATTCCATTAACCATAAAGACATCAATCGATCAATATAAAAACACAATGACTGTGTCCTCTGAGTAAATGTTCCATCTTCACTTTCGATTTTTGTAAGAAAAAACTGTCTAGCTGAGTGATCATTTATCACGATTCTGTTGGTGACATCAGAGCAATGGCATTTTATACAACCAACTATGTAGATTGCATAGATGGATATATAACATATATAGATAGCAATCGGGAATGACAGAACAACGTAATTTGCGATAATATCCACAAAGAATTTTCTATTGTAGATATATTTATAAGATATGAATAAGGTAAGATTTTTTTAAACGATACACATGGCACATTTTTACAAAAACAAGATAAACCCTAGCCCTCACACTAGGATTCCCTGTGTTGTGAGGACCAGATCTAGGTTTCAAAGGAGCGGCTTTTTATATAAATTGGATTGGACCTGAAGTAGCTCCACTCCAGCCAGATTACGCTGGCTAGGGGGCTGTAAGGGGAAGTCCTTGCCCTGTTGTGCGGCAGTAGTTAGGGCTAATCAGAAATGCTATAGGTATTAAAAAATATGCTATGCATGCCTGGATCTTTTTGTCTTATGAAAATCGTTCATCGACAATTTTAGATAAGGCTACTTTACGCTATACTGATCGCCTCGCGTTCGCAGCCATTCTGTTTCAATATATCCTAAAAATAGTAAATCTAGTAATGATTACTTTAAATGTATGAGTATCGTTTCTTGAAGGAAATTATTCACCGCGAAACGAAATGTGGCGTAGTTCTACTTAATCCACTCAATAAAAAAGACCTTTTACCTTGCAAAGGGTGGGGTTGCGTCGATTTTGATATATGGGTCATTTGCAGAAAATATGTACCTTTTAATATTTTTTATGTCCCGTAACTTGATTGCTTCTTAATAAAAGTAGTATAGGTAACAAATAAAAATTAGACAATGTGTTACAATGTAAAATACCCTTAGTAATAAATTACGAATTTCAATTTTAGGCTTCCCTCGGAAAACATAAGTTTTCATATGTCTGAAAATTTTGTGTGATAAACCTCCCATACATTTTTACAATGTCCCAGTGCTGATTCCGTTTGATTTTTTAATGTATTTCTTACTTAATTTTGCATGGAGTTGTTCTATGAAAACCAGCCTACGGTTTTCATGAGATTTTATTTCATTAAAATGTTGATTTATAATATTTCTGAAAGACATCAAATTGTCCCAAAATTTTGACGTTTCGTTACTCAGGGTTTAGTTCTGTAGGGTACCTACATCCTGAACACAACGTTTTATATTGAAGTAAGATTTTTCATTTGATACTGGCAATACTTATCTACCTCTCAACGTTTAGTTGCCACACGATATCCATTTTGTTTTCAATAGCAACCGTGCGTAGTTTACCTGTTGAAGTAGGTATACCCGTGGAAGTGTGATTAAAAGTATCATGGTGATTAACTGCTGTTTTTGCACACAAAGGATTGTTTGTCTTTATTTATTTTATATTTCTAACTTGGATTCTAACCATATCCTCCGAAATGCGCTCAGTTCTCAAAATTTTCGCAAGTAGTTTCGATAGGAATAATTTTAGACGTCGTAATTTCGTCAGATTTTGCTCTCAGTTTCGTAACATTTAATTACGTTACGGAACTAAGAAATTGTACACCTGTAGTTACATGTGGTATATTATTATATAGTAGTAGCGACCCGCCCTGGCTTCGCTAAGATGGTTTTCGTTAATGCATCGTTTCTCAACCTTTTTAGTGTCGCCACCCCCTGAAAAGGCGAAAAACAAAGTCCTGGACGAAGATCCTTATACTTGTAATAAAACTTATAATCTTGTACTTGTAATAAAATTATTATTATCATTATTTTAACCTCTCGGTACAGAAGCGCCGTGCATCCGCATTTCCTCGACACGGAGGTGTCGCGTACTGTTCGGTACAAAAACGATTTTATACCGAGAACGCGTAGGCTGTGATACGATTTGCCTCACGAGGTCTTTCCATTACACTACGATATGGGGTTCTTCAAGAAAACCGTGAATAGGATTTTGCAAGGTAGGCGACATACCCGCATACCTCCTGGTGCTGCAGCTGTCCATGGGCGGCGGTAACACTAACCATCACGTGGTACCGCTTGCTCGTCTGCCTAGTTCCCTATAAAAAAAACGTCTGGATTTCTATAAAAGTGCCCATTATGACAATAATAAACGTAAATAAGTAACTTTGTAAAGATCGTTTAATTTCCTCATTTTTGCGTAAGAAAGCCAGGTGATTGGTTTGTATATATTTTTATTGCCA
The DNA here is from genome assembly GCA_914767545.1 of Sesia apiformis. Taxonomy (NCBI): domain Eukaryota; kingdom Metazoa; phylum Arthropoda; class Insecta; order Lepidoptera; family Sesiidae; genus Sesia; species Sesia apiformis. The sequence goes on from OU611964.1 coordinate 6,419,229, forward strand.
TTGTACAAAGCTTTAGAATAAAAGTTTCGTTACAATTATTATCAGTTTTGTTACCGGTTGACTAACAATTTTAAAGGTACATATTTTCTGCAAATAACTCATATGTTGTTTAGGTCGGGTCCCCAATGAAAAATCCATGTTTTCGACCTTGGCGAAGGGAGGCGCGAGAAGTCATCTGAGACTAAAGACATAAATAAACGGCTTTATCGAAATACGTCACGAAGGATTGATCCTACGAACAAAATATCTATATACAAACTTGAAGTATATCTAATTGCCGACAATTTATGCATCAACACTTTTATTTGTATTTCTATAGCGGTGAAAAGGTGAAAAAAAATCTGAAAGTTGTAATAGGCTGATGGTTTATGGTAATATGTATAAAAATCAATTACTTTATCTTATTTTTGAAGCTGCAACACTCTACAATAAGTTTATACCATATAGCGAACGTCCTTTCACTGGGCGCAAAATTTTTTTCAAGATGGTCATTTTTCAAATTCATTCGATCCGGCTGAAAATTTAATATCTGTTTCAGGAGACCCTGATTACTAAACATTGTTCCGATTCCGCCATATTTCAAGATGGCTGCCGTACAAATGGGAAATTACAATTTTGGTTTCTCGATGGTATCCGTGCCCTTGTACCACTGCGAGCCCGTCGGGGTCCTGTAGGGTCGCGCCGTGCAACAGAAAAACAGATTAACGACACGTTGTTAAAACATGAACAAAAATCGGTTAGCTGTAGAATGGTACCAAAATCCTTCCTGAAGCAGGTGAGATTCGATGAATCAGTCAACAATTACGTCAGTTCACGGCTGTTTTTTGTCCAATTCAACCAAATCAACGTTCTGCATAGTAAGATTAGATCTACACATTTTTTTAAGAGGAGTGAAAACCTTTTTGTCTCTTGGCAGAATACACGCTGTAGATATATATTTTTTAAATTTAAGTGAATCAGCCAACCGCTGATTTCTACCCAATTCAACCACATCAAAGTTCTCGATAGTGGATTTAAATATAGATATTTGTTCAACAGGGGTAAAAACCTTCTTGTCCTTTAAAAAGAAACAATATTTTTATCCATTAAACTGAGAGCACTTTTTGTCAATCGCACTTTTCTCAGAACTCTAGTTTCAACGCCAGTGTGTGCGTGTGTGCATGTGTGTAATAGGAAGAAGCTGCGTGTTTGTGGGGGGCTAAGTGTTTGTGGCGGGCTGTGTGTGTTTGTAGGGGGCTAAGTGTTTGTGGCGGGCTGTGTGTGTGTTTGTGGGGGGCTGAGTGTTTGTGGCGGGCTGTGTGTGTTTGTGGCGGACTGTGTGTGTAGGAGGACGTGTCAAAAGGCTGTTTATATATGTAGAGATTGGTCTGTAATGGAAGCTGTGTGTATGAGGGGCCATGTGTGTGGATGGTTTCGTATACTTAGTAATTGTCAGCTAGAAGGGTGGGCGGGTGCGTCATCGCGGGTGTTGTGACAGACGCGCTTGATGGAGCTGCTGTGGCGCGTGACGTCGCTTTGGTAGAGGCTGCGCGAGCCCACTCCATAGCCAGCGCTACCACGTAGCTCAAGTCAAAATCGCTATTACCCCACCTTTTGCGTAGTAAAAGTCCTTAAATAGAAAGAACCAACAATTTGTTTATTTCTTTACTCACGACGGAACGAAGATGAATTTGGGATAAGAGAATGTATATATGTTTGTGTACTACTTTGTTAATTCTTTTTTCTGATTATTTGCTTGGCTTCGTTTTGAGTGAATCTTACGCGTCTGTTTTCAATGAAAATAGAATTAGTATATTATTGGAAATAATAAATTCCTATCTTTTTTATTTATTAATTGCTAAAGATGGCATGTACCGCGGATTTCCATGGACGACAATATCCACTTGTCACCACCAGGTGGACTGTATGCTCGTCTTTTTCCCATATAAAAAAATTGTTGTCAATTTATATTCTCAAAAACATCACAAAATTGTAATTATATCGGTTTGTCTGCGATGTAGGTACAAATACCTACTTCATTATGTAATTAATAGTGTAATTTAATGTTCTTGTTCTGCAGTTATTTTATTTTAAAAATGTGCGGTCAGGGGACCCCCCGACCCGAGGAACGAAGATCCTCACGCATTTTTTTTAAACTCCGAAAGTAATTCAAAATAAAATCTGTATAGTTCATGTATTTCTTTTTTATTTTGTATCATATTTTCAATGCAAATAATTTAAAATAAAGAATCGAATAAAAAAATTACATTTTCTCTCGAATCACACCTACAGCAAGCCGCGTAAAGAAACTTCGTTCCAAAAATACATAAACTTACTTTATAATACCTTTACTTTTCTTTAAAATTCCATAATAATTAAACACAATATAAGTACCTATTTTAATTAAATGAACCTATAACGTAAATACACTATTGATGTAGGTTTCTCTTGAATGTTTACAAAACGCATTATATTTTATACAGTGTCTATATTTCTATTTTCATTTAAGTTATGATAAGTGGTATATAACAATAATCATTTTCATTGTTGAACTTCAAACATAATTTTGAGATACAATAGTAACGAAAAAGTAATCGGTTTTTCGTGCAATCGCTAACAAAGGCTATGAAACATTTTTATTGTGAATCCACAAGGACAGGGCAAACTATTAGGGTGCGTTCAGATGGGGCGTGCGTATTTATTGCGCGTCTAAACCATAGAGCCACGCCATATTTATGAAAATAAGGCGCCAAGGCCAGGTAAGTTATTTTTAAGATAAGTTATTTTATGTCAAGGGCACGGGTTTGTGCATTATATCAATGTTAACTAACAAACAAATGATCACAATATTATTTATTTACTCCTTGCCTTGCCAACAGGTTTAAAACATATGCTTGAAATTATTTAACAAACATTAAATATGTCAAACCTTCATGGTTTTAATTATCCTATAATAATAGAAGACCCTGGCTAGATTTTTGGCGGGAACTCGAGGAGTGTGTGTTTGTTTGATCAATGTAAAAATTATGTATTATGGATTTGATTTCATGGTTTATTAGTGATAGTTTATTAAACTTCAAAGTGCCGAGTGTTTATGCATAATGAAATAAAAGCATGAGACTGCATTTGTCGTACTCTTCCATCCCTCTCCACGAGAGGAGTCCATCTCTGTCCCCAGTAACTTATACTATTCACTTTACTGAGAGACTTCTGACTTGTTTCGACATGACTGGACACTGACAGAATGGGTTTTAAGTTATTTTGACTCTTTTCATATGTTTTTAATTGTGTTAATAAAACTTCACATTGGCAGAATGTGCTAACTACACCATTACCATATATGGAAGGAAAAAGATTCACCCTGGTTATTCACTCTTTTATATATATTTTACATTCAAATTAATGTTCCTCATTTTTCGCATTTTTGTTTATTAATCACTTACAATGTATATCATACATAATAATATCTGCATTGATAATAAACGTTAGCAAGCAAACTCTGTGAATTAACTCATTCAAAAGAATTATTTTCATTCAAAAGAATAGCAAAACGGAAAAGGCAAATTCGAGATACACCAACTGACTCTGACATGACTCACATAATTGACTTTCTGCGGCTCATAGTATGTCATAGGCTCATAGGCTCATAGTATGGTTCACCCGACTCTATCAGGTCTTGAAGTAACGATGACTTACATCGATTCCTGCGTCTTTCATTCAAAGATTTAGATTTACTTTAATTATAATTCATATGAGCGAGCGTTAACTCTTGTTACCGCACGTCTGAGATAGGCTCAGCCGATAACAGGTTACATTACATTAGCTTGTTATCGTCTATACATGTTTGAACTGTTTGCTTTTCAGATGACCACGTAATAAGTAATGATCGTCAAAGCATTTATCTTGTCTGGACGTAGCCTTAACCAGTCAAGAGATCAAGTTTTTGTGTAGCCTTTTTTAACTGGTTCCAAGATAGTGTGGACGCTTAGATGAAATAAATTATATTTTTTATTGGTTCGTTGTCCGTTTAACACCAGTTTGTCTCGTGTAAATATAGAAACTTGCGTTTCAATATTTTTTACTGCAATCTATAACTTATGAGTGTTAATATTTAATTTTGAAAACATGCTGGGTTTCGTACTTCGCAGAATTGAATGCGATTTATTATTTAAGGATAATCTAGCTAGCACTTGTATTAATTTTATTACAATTGTAAATGTTTATACTTTTTTGACTTAAAATATAATGAAAATAAATAAATTAACATATATAAATTCTAAAATTTTAATAATACATCCTATTCAAATTGCAATAAATGTCAAACGGAATAATTTGTGGAAATAGCCAGGTTTTTAATACAATAACTACGTTCCAAATTTAAACTCAGAAAATGTATTAAGTATTGGAAAGAGACTTCCGTCAAGACTCACTAATATACACAATACTTCGTTGTTATCTTTCGGGCACTAAGAAGAATTGTCTTCTTCCGAATGTATTCTCGCCTCTCGCGTTCGTAGGAGCGGTTCGGGTTCGGGAACTTAGAATAAATACATCAAATATTGATACAATATTATAGGATACATCTGCAACCCCCTAGTGTCCAAGAGCACTTACCATTATATTTTTTATGATTTATTGAAAGGTTTACACTTTTGACATCTCCAAAAGAATTAAAAAAACAAACAGTGATGAGTAATTAGTATACTACTACGAATAGTTCTACTTTTTAAAATTATATTGCACATTATTGTACACAGGGTACAATAATGTGCATAATCCCACCATCGCTGAAGTGAAGTTTAGAGATAAAAAGTAAGAAAAATACTTGTATTACATAGACACGAGACATGAAAGCATTTTTACACGAACTGAATGAACCTTATGAAACTATGTCGTATCGGTGAATGATCGAGGCATATCCACCACACGTCAATTTGAAATATTTGCCACAGTTGTCAACACCCTGAATAGCAGTAATGCTTCGTGTGGTGAGGCTTTTGCACTGAACGATCCGAATATTCGTCGGTACAAATGGCATGGGACGTAATATGATTTATTACGATACGAAGATGTCAACAGTTACGATTCTGTCGTGTTTGATGGCAACTTATTATTGCTTATAGATTTCTACGGGTGTTAAGGAAGTGAAGATGTGGTTTTAAACAAGTTTTACGTTTGGCTGACACATGCCTTCAGACGAGTATGACTTATTTGTTCTCATGAAGAAAATTTGTGATGTATTATCTTTATTTTTAAGAAGATGATTACCGCAACCAGCCTTTTTTTCGTCCATTGGACATGTGCCGCCACATACACACTGTCTTGTGCATGAGGAATGTGTGGCCTATAAAACAATGCGCTGGCCAAGTCGGTTGACGAGTCCACTCTTTTGGGGGTGGTGTACGGCTTTGTTATTCCTTAGTTACCTTATACGACACCGACGGTAAGAGATATTGTGGTGCAGATTGCAGATGCTACTCTAAAGCTGTCTGACACCACACGGCCAAAAAGAAAGATTATAATTGCGTTGGTTTGGTAACGCAATTTGGTTATAATTATAATAGCGCAGTTATAATTTGGTAATTTTTATAACTATAGTGTTTGGAAAGTTATAGTAATTATATAAATATATAGGCAATTTTTTTTCCCACTGGATGTCGGAAAAGGCGACCAAAGAATAACAAAGCCGCTACTACAAGCGCTGAGGAACTACATTACCTCTGAAAGAACTCTGGCCTGGCCAAACCGCATAGCCAGCGTGGCGTTTTAAGGTCATACATTCCTCGTGCACAGACAATGTGCATGAGAAGGCTCCATGTCCAGCAGTGGATAGTCAAAGGGCTGGTTGCATAGGCAATAAATATAGGCAGGGCAAAAAATAAATAAATGAAAAATAATTGAAAAAATAATAATTTTATAGTTTTTAATCCTACTTCCATATCTGCGGACGAAACCGCGAGCGACCACTATTGTTTCACATGTACGAAGCCGTAGGCAATAGCTATTGAAATATGAAACCAAAAAATCGTATGTATAACTTTTATGACCCAGTAACCCGTACAAGTTTTAGGATCAAATGGAAACAATATCCCGAAAACCTGCATAATGTGTATATCAACTGTATATCGAATATCAGTGGCACTAACTGAATATCGGTGGTACAAAATTAGACCTTTTACTTAAACATATATAATATTTTAAGATTAAAAACTTTTATCCAACAGTGGGACTTAAAATAATGCTTTCAAAAGATAAACTGAATGTCGAATTCGCATTTAATGTTTGTGTTACGAACATTTTCCGAAAACTCCAAAACTGTATTTGTTTTTAGGACTTTTAAGATCAAGAGCTAAATATTTTTAAGAATTTTACTATTTTTTTAACAAACGGTTGAGAAATTATGAATTAAAGAGAGGATGTACTCTGATACTCTGCCTTTGAACGCCTTAATACATATAAAAAAGGTTTCGTCGACGAGTTATGTATGAGTTTTATAACTCGTCTTTTTAAAAATCATACATTTATAGTTTATAAGGTATGAGTTTTATTCGACTTTCGATTAATGTTAGCTCGCATTTGAAAATCGTCACGGACATGTGGAAAGGATACGGAATCAGTATGAATGAACGTTGCATTTCGCCGTTAACATATCTAGTCACTTTTGAAGATTTCTTGGAAGGATTGAACTGGATGCTAAACGGTCTCAATGCAACATCTCAAAGCGTTACTCTGGGACACAAGGAATCATACCATACCATCAGCCTGTCTCCCTACTGCTGGAATTAGTTTCTGCCAAGGACCGCCACCACACACGGTTGTTTGGTCTTCTTGTCGCGCCACTAACGGCGACTTTCTTCAAGTCGTCAGTCTACCTAGCCACTTGGCTACATTTTCCGTTACGCGGTTTCCATTCGAGGACTCATCGCCCTGATATCGCCCTCATATATGACCTGCTCACTAATTTCAACTTGCTAATCCTTTGAGGTAGAAACTTTAGCTCTTCGTCGAATTTCTTCTTTCTTGGATTTTGTCCAGCAAGTAGACTCCGAGCATAGCTCTTTCTATCGCTCTCTGAGCGACTTTGAATTTCTGAATCAAACCTCTGTGAAGACAAAACAAGTCTTCCCGAGTTAATAAATATAGAAGGCATACTAATGGAAGTTATGACAATTATATCTATTTTGGACAGAGCCTCCAATTTGGAAAGCAATATTCATCTTGGCCGAGTGGCATTTGGGAAAATGGTAGTTCTCATTGCTCATACCACAATGTTCAAATTTGAAAGTCTTCGGAAGTTTGAAATGATGCATCATTATCAATGCGTCTTGCCAGATATGACGTTTGATGCTGAAACTTAGAAAGCTAGTGGTAGGCCTGATCCATGTGCTATTCAGCGAGCTATGCAGAGAGCCATGAAGAAATTTGAAACTGAATTAACCAAAATAGCTCACATGATTAGCATGCTGAAGTGACAATCGATAGATCAGGCGTTTGTTCAGAACAAAGTTACAGGACACTACAGTTACAAAGGAAAATACAAACGTATGCGTTTGTATTTAAACCATATTTAAACAATGGGCAGACCTTAACGCCGTAGACCCCTGAGACGAGTTCGTGAATAGAGTACCCCGTATTGGGCAGCAAAGGATAACAAAGCCTCTACCGCAAGCCCTGAGGAACTACACCACCTCTTAAAGAGTGGACTCGCTAACCATCTTGGTCAGCGTGCCGTTGTTAGGCTATACATCTCTTATGCACAAAAAATGTGCATGTGCATGTCTAGCAGTGGACGAACAACGGGCTGCTTACGTTACTGGAAAGCGCAGTGTGATATGCCTGGTGGCTATTGGGCCAAGTGGACTGATAACTTGAAGAAGTAGAAGTAGTGACTGGATGAGAAGAGCCGAAGACCGTATGAACGTTGGAATATGTCTATATCCCTCAATAGAGCAACATAAACTTATGATATGGTTTGGTAAATTGGAGAAACTCATACTGTGTAAACAAGCCTTTACTGTACATACATAAAAGATCTCTAATGCATTTCGATGTAGCATTTGCGATGACCTTGAGTGTTCTGCTTATTGACATTGGATTTGCGGTAACGTATTTGGTATCGATTATACCAAAGCTTCGCTTACCTCTGACCATTAACCGACTTTAATCCTGCCTTGTTTTGATCAGTTTGACCATTTAACTAGTCATTACCATCACCAGCCCTTTTCTCGTCCACTGCTGGACATAGGCCTCCTCACGCACATTTTACTGTGTATGAGGGAAGTGTGGCCGTTGTTAGGCTAAGCGAATTGGCGAGTTCACTCTCTTAGAGGTGGTGTGTAGTTCCATTAGGCTTGTAGTAGCGGCTTTGTTAACCCAGTAGTTTAATATAAAATACATATCAAGAATTGATGGGACACAGTAGTTTGTATGTGTGGGATGAGTGAGAGACTAGTGCGAGCTAAGGTTGCCACCCGTAACTTTTCAATACATTTTTGTACAGTATTCTAGAAAAATATACTATAAAAAGCATAGCTTAAAAAGTATCTAAAATAATTTATAAATATATTTTATAGAACCTGTTAACCAAGTGACGATTTTATAAGTAAATTTAAAATTGTTTCCTTTGTTGTTTCCAGTTGATACTCGTATTTCAAGTGGTAATAATAATGGAAAGAGAAAAATAAATTATCAATTATTATCAGGTTACTTTAAAATATTAAAAAAAATCGAAGATAATAAATAACTAATTATCAATTGTTAATAAAAATTAAAATAAACATATATAATAAATAACTATGTATAATGTGTAGATATTTTTATATTGCGTTCTTATCATGAACATAACAGAAACAGATCTCAAACACATTATGTGATGAATAAAAAAAGGTGGCAATCCTAATGTGAGCTATCGAGCGGCTTCCTGGAAAGCCTTTTCAGAGGCTATGAATCAAACGTTTACGCAGCCCTTCCATTATATACGGTTGTCCTTTTCTATATATTATAATTATACTGGTTGAAGCAAAATGTGTAAAATTACTAGCCGCCTGGGTTCGTCCATTTTTTTGGTCATTGGACACGAAGTGACACGGACATCATTGCCTTGTTTAGAGCTTTGTTTGGCTTTCTTATACTAATGATTGAGTGTATACTACCATCAGCGGACCATAGTTCATTAATATATTGTTATTCATTAATTTGTATTGTCGAACAATTATCTATATTAAAATATTGCTACTTATTTCACTATCTGATATTAAATATATACAAAAAAGGTGTGGCGTGGCGCGTTTAGAAAAGTAAAATCACATTGAATGCATTTTCAACTTATGAGTAATGTAGATATGAACTAATATGTAAAATTCACAAACAAGTTGTTTCAGTAAGATGGCTATATAATTTTGGGTTGCCAAGAATGTAATTTCCGTCGATGCCCCGGGTAAAAAAGGATACTTGGAAGGGAATTAGGGCACTTAGTGGTCCGCCGCCCGAGGTGCCCTGACATGGATTGATTTTGCCCACTCTCCCGTGTGGGTAGTGTACATTGTTCCAAAGTAGTGTTTGATAGCGTTATTTGAATGCAAATGAGGGATGAATTCATTTGAGGATTTTACGACGTGAGGTATAGAAAAACTATCGAAAAGTAACATTTGAAGTGCCATTATATGGCCAGTACTTTTACAACATGAGTGGAGACATCAGTATTCCCAGATTTTCGTGACCCCCTTGATCCATGACAGTAGAGTTATGACTATTTGAAAGTCTTCCTGACTTCACTTCGGGCAAGCCCAATGTCTGTCCGAAGAGCAATCACTACCCTAGCAATTGATGATATAGTGATTTAATTTATTGAATTTGTGATGTGTGGCAGGCGACAATTACAATGTTAAACTAGATCTACTAGTAAAACTATTAAATTCTAGTTAATAAAATTAAAATCTAGTTAAACTAGATCCCAGTCCTCACTTATTTCCGAACCAAAATTAATTTGAAAATGGCACAAATAATACAATGAACATTTAAAACCAATTTATGACTGGATTGTTATTGTATTATTTGGGCCATTTTCAAATTAATTTTGGTTTGGAAATAAGTGAGGACTGGGATCTAGTTTAACATCGTTTGTTAACATACAAATTTATTTGTTTGTGAGGCTCTTCAAAGAACACTCTCTCAAGATAATAATTCTCTAACGCCCAACGTCTTGTTACCTTTTGTTTTGTGTTTATTTTTCTTTTGTTCTTTTCTAGTTTTAATCCAATGTAATAATACCTACGAGTGGGTCAAAATGACGCTGAGTTGCTTTCAGAAAAGGGTGCAGTGTTCGGTAGTGTGGCGACTTTTGGCCGGGGGCACTACCGTGCTCCCTTGTCACGTATTGAGCAAGTCGTAGAAACAATGTGTTACTGTGACTTATTGATAGTACATAGTACCACAATCCTCAATTTAGACTATTCTATTTATTTAAGGAGATATGAGGAGACTCATAGTTCCTCATTACACACCTCATATATCCTCAAGTGACTCACGACTTAACTGACTTAACTCACGAGTAACTGACTTAACACTAACGAATTAAAGTGAAATTGTTTGACTAGTAAGGTCACTAGCAAGTTGCGGCCTGTACATCCGTTTATTATCCGACTGCGGCGGAGGAAAAAAAAGGGTTATGTTTTTAGCAGTCTATGCATGTATATGAGTTTTTAACCCCGCGGAGTTTTTAACTAAATGTTGAGTTACTAATTCGCTTTCAACCAATAAGATCTCAATCGATTCGTCTTAATAGCACGAGTGTTCATTGAACTATTTTTTTTAACTAAGGTTCAAAATTACGGTTGTAAAGAGAAAGGAATAATTTTGCCACGAAATTACACGAAGTATTTTGGAGTAAAAATTCTTATGTAAAAGGACGTCGCTCTATGGAACCCAAAGGTGTTTGAACTTTTTATGTAGTGGGGTTTAATCAAATATATTTGTATCTAACTCCAGCGAATTGTATTCGTTTTTTGAATAATAATTATTATTTACATTTATTTGCATTACATTACATTTGCATTACATTACATTTGCATTACATTACATTTGCATTACATTACATTTGCATTACATTACATTTGCCGGAATTAATAAATATTATCACATAACATACCCGAATATCGGTTATAATGGTATTTATTTCAAAATTCATGCAGTGTTCTTAAGTTACAGGTATGTACGCTTGTACGTAGGTAGGTACATACAAAAAAACGGTTGAACAATATTACAGTATACATTTATAGTAATAAACCATCATCAGACGTTTAAAATTCTTTTAAGGATATGTAATGAGGCACGCTACCTGCACGTTAATCATGCTCATGCCTCGTGTCGTGTCTTCCCTGCCAATTTACCCAGGTCCGCCTGTAACGTCACAGCTTTGTTGTTATTCTCACCTTTTGTCAGCGTTTTGGAATTTCATGTCGATATGTAAGAGTAGAAGCTTACTATTAAACTCTTGTAACAATTAAGAATAATCTTTTTTTTTCGTTTAACTGATAATTGTAACTTCTTTTATGGCTCTAATTTCCTTAGGTAAGTATGTTTCACAAACTTCCAATTGTTTAAGGAAAAAAGAAAGAAGGCGGCAGATGAATACACAGTGCACTAGGTGGTAAGTGCATAATGTCGCCCACCATGTACATACGAGATACATACCGATATCAGTCCAGAATGATAACTATGGCTTGGCACGCCCCCGGATGGGTTGCCTGCCCTTGGAGAATTGAGAATGAATTTGTTGAAAGGGTTGGGAAAATGGAGGGTGATAGGATGGGATGCGAATGGGCTTTCTCATATCGCGCACACTACCGAAACACCTACGCACATTGGGGGAATAGGATAAAGTGGGAAATGCAGTTCATTTTACGATAGTCTTCTGTCAGTATTAGACTTGTCTTCTGTTAGTAACAGATGACATTTAGAGTTTAGTAACAGATGACATTTACAGAGACTAAAATACTTTTAACGAGTCACGTTACCTACAGGTTAATCATGCACTCGTGTCGTCTTCCTTACCAATTTGCGCAGACCCGCTTCAGTGACGCAAAAAATTACGTCTTTACCGCCATTTTGGAGTTCCTTGTCTATTTAGGAGGAATGTTTCTAATCAGGGCCGTCTTTACCAGGGGGTGCAAGGGGTGCGGTGCACCCCGGGCGCTCACCTTTTAAAGGTAATGAAAAAATATAACGCTATAGTAAACAATTACACAATAGGATATTTGACTGTCATAGGATACACAATAGGATATTTGACTGTCATAGGATACACAATAGGATATTTGACTGTCATAGGATACACAATAGGATGTTTGACTGTCTTAGGATACACTCCCGCACCCCGGCGCAGAATAGACTTAAGACGGCCCTGTTTCTAATAGTTGTAACTTCTGCAGCTACTGAACCAATTTTGACATTTTTAGAATGTTATATTTAAAACTTAAGGCGTTAGAACACATTGGGGTCGCTGATCGTGGTCGATCAATAATTCGAAACTAGTTGCATGTTTGAATGTGATCATGATCACACGTTGTCGCGCAGTTGCGCGGTAATGGGAGGGGGAAGGTTCACGCTACATGTCCGCAGCCGCATATGCAACCTATCGTCATATGCACTGCATTTTCCTATTTATCATATTCCCCCAATGTATGTGCGTGTTTCTCGGTAGTGTACGATATATGCCAAAGTCCATTCCCATTCCATCCTATCCTATCTCTTCTCATCTTTAAATCCGGGGGTGTTTTCTATATAATGAAAGGTGTATTGTGACGTGTGCTCGTGTCGTCGTCCCGTGCGTGTTGTCGTCGTTGTGTCAGATGTGAGATGAACATCTAAAAGATTGACATGAAAGATTAGGTTCTATTTTTTATTGCGAGAATTTCTAGTTAAAAAACTAAAATTTAATGTTCGTGTTATTAATACCATGCATCTGATCATGTCTTCCCTGCCAATTTGCCTGTTACGTCACACCAAAAATTACGCACGCTTAGTTATTCAGGCATTTTTAGGGTTCCGTATGAGTGTCTATATAATATAATTTATCACTTTGCTTCATATTATTTGACTTTTTGCCCGTCGATATATCTTGTTTAGGTTTGTGTATCTGAGGCATTTTCCTAGTTGTATGTAGGGAAAAACTTGACTGTTATTTTAAATAAACAAGATTTCTTCATGATAAAAGTGATAAAATCATTGTACAAACATCGGTACGTATCGGTTCCGAACGAAGTACACACAAGTTTGTTTATTTTCTTATGCCTGAAAACAATGAACCCGTAAACGAATATTTGACGTATGAATTTAGTGTAGATTATAGAATAATCCATAAAAGTGATAATCTATTCATCATCAGATTTTATAAAAAATCTAAATTATTTTGCACAATTTTCAGCAGAGCCCCCCTTTTTATAGCAAATAGCAACCGAGTTTTCTGATTTATTACATGGTTCCACGTCAGTTTCCCACGAGACAGTGTCGCTGTGGTCCACAAAAACCAACTTGATACGACAGCATTTGGTATTTTTCGATTAAACTTTCGGGTCACGCACCATTTTTTTACAGAGAATCGAAGTCGTGTGTTGTATTTTTAATTTGAATTTTGATGGTGTCGTCACGATGTTGTACTTTTTACTTACGTAGTACTTATACCTTTGGGAATAAATATATATCTATGTGCTTTAAATTAAAGGATATAGATATAATTAAGAATATATCGCAGAAGACTGCCACTTATTTTACTTATTTCTAATATTAATATTTGACATTTTATATTTGGATAAACACATCACAAAACTGAATGTCCATTTGTCTGCCGGTTAGTTAAACATATTTTATTCTACGATAGTTTTGTACTAACATGAAACTACTACCCATGAAACTTTATAAGATACTAACATACCGTTATAAACGTACTAACATTTATATCGGTATAACGAGGTTGTACGTACATGCTTATACTGTTCATATTCATAGACGGCCACGGCAAGACCGAACCTTGAAATAAATATTGTAGTCTTGTACCTAAAATTGAATAATCGATATAGGGAGAAGGATGCCGAATCGATAGTCTTGTGTATTTAAGATCTTACTTATACTTATCTTACTCAAAACTATCTAAAAAACTCTTGGCGGCTAGAAATATCGTCTTTAGAAATCTACCTACTTAATACCATAGTCACAGATTATAATATAATATTAACAATACAGTAAGCAAATTTCAAAGCAAAGCAAAGCAAATACTCATGTTGCTCTAAATACTCAAGATGGTGAGCGAATTAATACTAGATATATTGATTGTTGTGATTATTAAATTTTATAAAACGGATCTTTAAGTTCTTCGTTACCTTATATTTAAATGAAATTTTTAACAATGTTGTTGTTAGCCTCTGTTCTTTGCTTTACGGGTAGACTGTGCCTACCCGCCCAAAACAGAATTCTGGTACAGAGGTCAGACACAATGCTTCTCCATCTCGTTCTGTCAAACAACCAACGCTCGACCAACACAACGTATCAAAGGCCTTTTCGAAGTCGACAAAAAGAGGATATACCTATCTCCTTTTAGAATTCAGTTGCTTGTTCTAAGATGATACGAAGCGTGTTAATCTGGTCGATGCATGATTTACCTGGTTGGAATCCCGCTTGTTCGTTGCGAAGTATCGATTTTACAGCGTTTAAAAGTCGATCCAAAATTATTTGTGAAAAGACTTTAGCGTGGACAGACAGCAGAGTGATGTCCCTCCAATTATTACAGTCGCTAAGATCTCCCTTTTTAGGTACCGTGACCAGAATACCTGTTCTCCAATTATCGGGCATTGTCTCTTCTTTCCATATCTTCTGAATGAAGAGAGTAAGCACTGTAGCCACTGTACTTATATCTGCCTTAAGCATTCGGCAATGAGATCGTACTCAGGCGCTTTTCCCTCTTTGAGCCTTTTCATAGCCTCGCAGACTTCATCGAAGGATGGGGAATCCGTCATATTTTTAGCTGGTAAATCGATGTCAGAGGTTGGTGTGGGTGTGGGTCTCGTGCCCGGTTGTTGATGAGCCGCGAAAGACTTTCGTGAAGTGTTCGTGCCAGCGAAGCAGTTGGTCTCAGATGTCACAATGAACTGACCACTCTTTGATCTCAGAGCCCTTTTTGGGCGGTGGTTTCCTGCCAAGGTTTTGCCAAATCGCTCGAATAAACGATTACTTATTATATATTTTTTCTTATATAGAAAGTAGACGGAGTACATTTATAGAATAAAATCGTTCGTTGTTAATGGACAGGAATTACTTATGTAATACTAGTAATGTAGATAATAATACTAGACACAACTGTTTGTATCAACGTTATCGCAATAATGTTTGTGAGAGGTCCATTTCTCTGACCGCATAACATCTATTCTATGGTTACAGCATAGTTTTAAAATGGTTTGTCCGAATGAGACCTGAAATGACAAAAACGAAAATGTTCTCATACGTTAGAACTTTTCTCATAAAATCTAAATCACAAAAGCAAGAGTTCCGACGTGGTTCCAACACAAACCAGTAACTATTTTGTAAAAGAAAAAAATTCTACAATTCCTATTGCAGGGAACTAAAGCTACAAAATAGAATCCTATTTCCTCGCGACAGACACATAAACGGTTCAGTGTCTCGCCGGTCATTAGATCTACCCACAGTATACAGTAAGTTAACTTTATAGTGGAACATGGGGCACACAAACACATATAAAGAAATATTCAGGCGCGATGTACCTAAGGGTTACTTATTTACAAGCACCATTACGGCTCGTTTATACAAGGCGAATAAAGAACGGTTGAGCCAATATGAGAACTTCTTACTATCCGTTGATATCCTTTACAATTATGGTGCCGTAAGGTAATTGTAATATCTACAAAAACTGTTACAAATATAAACTTATATATGCCCGTAGTCTCACTCCCCTTTTTTATGAGGTAAGTAGATCTGTACTACTTTAATATTAATTTAGTTATAAATATGGAAAGTGTAATGGGATGAGGAAAACTCCTCGTTCCGTTATACTTCCTATACCTTATCCTTCCTAACACTTTCTAAATCAACTCCTCAATCTCCAAATGTAGTGCCATGCCATTCTGAATATATTGGCATGAATCGCGAATGTCTATAGGAGACTTAGCACCAGGTACTGTCTGCGTGTCTACCACTTTTTTACCATTAAAAATATGAATTTTTTATTGATCATTGTTTGTGTTTATATGCCAACAATCACAATCTAAGTCGTAAGTTAATTATTGGTAACTTCGAATACCGATCTTAGTTTACTGTCCTATGCCTACTGTGATAATGTGGAGTAGTTTTAAAAGAAACTCAATGCACTTCCCACACCAGTGAGGGGCGTCTGTGTCCATTAATCTTGGCGACGCGACGCTCGTCCAACGATACGATGATGACCTTTTAATGGTGAGGTTTTCCGTCTTGGGAGACCCTTTTTATTCGACAAGTACATTATAGCGAAGTAGCCTTGCAGTGCCCTGAAGTTGAACTCGGATCTGCACACATCAAGCGCCATTACGCAATTAACATTATTGCACTGCTGCCCGCACAAACTTCAGACCGGCCAAGTTGATCAGCATTGGATAATTTAGTAGCAAATTTTCTAACCTGATGGCCCGTTTAAGTGTCTGTGGAGATCGTAAACTATAATTGTTCTCTGGTTTGCTTCGGCACTTGTGGTACGAATACGATGCTTGGCTTAAGAGTTTCTTGAATACGACTTTTATTTCAGTAGGTATTTACGTTTACGGGAATGGTTTTAGCTGTATATTTCTGTCGTAGTTTCTTCACTACTGGTGAAGATGGTCACTTAGTGTTATCGTTCTCTGTTATGTCTACGTCATATAGTTTGTAATCGCCTTTGGCTAACTTCTGTTAGCGTCTCGAACCTCTTTCAATTCGTCTCGTAGGTAACTTACTTCAATTTAAATTTAGGATGATTCTCTGGCAATGTTTGAGGTTGTTAGCAATTTTGCTTTACATTTTAACAAAATTATTTACATGGGCGAGATTTTTTATGTCCTTATGTGAAAAAGAAAATTAATTTCCCGTTAGTGCATTTATTGGATTTATATTTTTAGGGTAAACCAACAGGCGGTCCACCCGGTTGGTAAGTGGTCACCGCCGCCCATGGACACCTTCAAATCCAGCATCAAGGGGGGTTTAATCAAGTTCACAGTTAATATACAGTTCTATTCTAATAGACAGTTCCAATATACAATTTTTAAAAAAAGTCGTGAAAGAATCTTTCATTTCCTCGCAACTCTGTTTAAAAAGAAGTTCATTGACAAAACTTTCAGGCAAATAATAAAGTATAAGGTCGGGGAAAAAGTTTCTTAGTATTTTATATACAAATTCAAGACATTTTTTTAAAAGGTTAATTACTTTTAATTATAATATATATGTGCCGTTTTGTTCTATAACTTGTTGCCATCTTATAGGTAGTGACATGATCCCGTTGCTGTAGAAATTTTGGGATCTTTAGTCAAAAAATTGCGACAAGTAGTTTTGACAGTCATCTCTTGATGTTAACCTTACACTACCTAAAGAATCCTGAAGAGACCGAAACAAGTGGAAATCTGAGGGCGCAAGGTCAGGGCTATATGGTGAGTGCATCAGCACTTCCCAACCAAGCTCTCTCAATTTTTGCTGAGTGGCTAAAGATGTGTGTTCGGAAACTTCGGAAAAATTTCACTATATCTCGACTAAATGTCACCAGATGACTCCAAAACACCAATTAGTTTCGAGGTGTCAAGAATTTATATTTTTATATAAATATAAAATTTCGATGACTAGTACATAAAATTCTTTGTCCGTTGTACATAAAACTCTTAAAGCTCTCCAAAATTTATTCTAATCACTTTTCCCCTAAAACGTACGGAAAATAACGATATCCATCTTCCCGACGTGCGCCTGCCACCGGCGTTTTTTTAAATTATTTCTGAGATATACTCGTACATATTAATATGTTCCACTAATTTACGGGGATCGATAAATGTACGCTGCTACCTGTTCAGAGTCAAGGTAATCGTAAGTCATTCTATAATCATAAAACCTTCCAGTGTTTTAGATGTTCTTGGTTTTACGACATAGCTATTAATGCTAGGCTATTTATTACTCTATTACTAATTAAAATAACTTAAAAGCGCAAGGCGAACTTCTGGACGCTTAGAGGTTGTGATGGAAAGGTGTTATTATTAGTATTATTAAATCCTCCACACTTACTGGAGTGTCCTCGGTTAGGTTATATTAAATCATTTTACCCAATTGTTAAAAATGTCTCTTTAAGACTAGCTATTCGTCCACGCGATGCTCTGATAGAAAAATAACAGTACCAGGCGAACAGAGTTCCCATGGAGATAACCCTGAACTTATTCACAAAAAAGAACTCTTGTTTTTACGAGTACCCAGTGTGTGAGACAAGGTGCGTACACCCTCATACCCACCAAGCGAGTCCTCGAACACGTCGCGAAAGATTAATGATAGTCAGTACATCCTCCGCAGAAATAAAACGGTTTCATACTGCCTAGTATCACAGCACTTATACTAAACCAGTAAGTGAATGCGCGAACTTGCATTAAATATTATAGCCGATTCACACTATAGAGACTTTAGTTGCCGTCGACTCGCTAGCGATACATTTTTCCTTATGTGCGCCATTAGTGATTCACAATTCTAAATTAAAGTGTAAATCTTTAGTGCGTAAAGTCACTGTTTCTCGTTTCATTCGTTTGAAAGAATAGAGCGTGATAAAGTTCTAAATATTAATTGATATATTTGCAAGCGAAAATAGCCTTTATGTTTTAGAAATGTCAAATGGTTTTACAAATGGAAACTAAACTTAGAAATGCCCAAGATTATCATTGGTCCACTGTACTAATGTTGGCATGTATCGCAGCTGTCCATGGGCCATAGTGTTCGCTTACTATGAGGTGGACTGTCTGCTTAAATCAGATGAATACTGAAATAGTTGTAATGCAGTCCCGATACAGACGGAATTGATTTTGTATTGCGAGCTGGCATCTGAATCATATAGGACGTAATTATTACGTTTGGCAGCACCTCGTGCGTGCACGTATGTGAAGCTGCCTTACTTGTTATACTTGTATTCTGTGCCACGATAAAAAGAAAAAGATTTCACCGGCATAGCATGGCAAACGAGTTGCCATCATAGTCTGTTTAGGTTATATTTGGCTTTCAGCGGACATTTTGCATTGTGCGGTGTGTTGAGTTATTATAGTAGATATATTTATTTATAAATAAATAAAATATTTTTAATTTTACTATTAGTAGTCACGTGCCAAATAATTAATCGATTAATTACCATGTTTTTCTTATGTCACTTCACTACATTATTAACTCTTCTCACAACGCACGATTTACTCGCGTATTATTAGTTATTATCATTAATTATAATTAATAATAACTGTTTGGTTATTGAAATAGCTATATATTATATAACATTGATATTTATTCAATATGCTCGAGTAATTATTATGTACATGATATATAATATTAATTGTGGATGATCTCATCATTAAAAAACTATCAATGTTTTAATATACCCAACTAAATTAAGATTGATTGGATATCCAATCAATCTTAATTTAGTTGGGTGCAAATAATGTTTGTATTTATAATTCGATTCAAGGTGAACATCCTTATATTTACAATATGATGATTAATATCGGCGCACCCAGATTCCATTCGGTTCATCTCTCAGGCGACCCATATATTAACAACCGTTATCCGGCATCAGGTAAGCAAATGAAACAAAAATCCACAAGTTGAAGCGGATATCCTTGTAATTTAACCTTTACTTTTGTAAAGGTTAAATTACGTTTATACAAAGTTTCGTTCATAAGCTATCCGGAACAGAAATAATAGTTTAACCTCTTTATATGTCTCTATTGTACTAATATAATATGTATGTATGTACATACTCGATTCGGATTCAGTTGCGAGTTGCTATTCAAGGTATAAATTATTATAAACCTCCGAAAAAATATGTACAAAGGTCCCTTGCCACACCGGTTTCATTTAAATTGCGTCACTTTCAACGTCTAATAATGTCAATCGACTTTTATATCTTGCAAAAAATTCAAAAGTATTCCGTGTTTCCTACTTTCGTAGCTGAATTAAAGGTATGATCAGACCCTATTGCAGAAGCTTTTAAAGTAGCTGTTTGGCGCGGCATCGCCCGAGTAGAATGAATAACTATGCTATGTGTTAATCGGTCCTACAAATTTCGTAGCGATTCTTGGATTTCTTACAAAGTTATTAGGCGCTAACAAATAAATTTACTCATTTATATGGATTTTGTCAAAAATCGTCAAGTGGTTATGTATACTGGTCAAGTAATGTGGTGTTCTGCTGAACGGAACCTCTTGTTTCACCTTACAGGTAACAACAGGTGACAACAGAATTGCGATTTTTTTTCATGTATTTCGTAGTATTGACCATTACAAATAAAATCATTCACCACTTTGCTATAATTTCATTATATACATAGTACCAATGACTTTGTGAATTATGTTGTGAAATCATCACGACTGACTACACTACAATCGCTAAGTTTTTGGCACATACTTTCTCTATAACTTGCGATCGACGCTAGCTTTGCCTCATTAACGGTGAGATGTTATATAAATACATATGTCTATAAAGGAAAATACCCTAAAGCTATAAACATTTTTTTTTAAAGTTTATTATCTATCTAGAAATCTTCTACAAATTAATGTTAAAAAATTCAGTGTGTTCCAAAAAAACTTAGTGTTTTCGACTTGTGTACCATATTTAATATCATAATGCTATCATATCAGTCTGTATATTTTCTTATAATCTTCTACTCTTCTCATTCAGCCTGGTATTTCTCTATTTCTCTCTATCTCGTTATTCGTTCTTAACGCATGTGTCCTGAATCATGCTGTCGCAGTAGATAATAATAGCCTTCACGACTTTTCTCCGTACGACTATGTCGTTGGCACTGCGAGAATACTCGATCAAGAAACTTTAAATCATCTTTCATCCACTCTTTCGCTAGAGATTATGTAGTTTCTCAGGGATTGTGGTAGCGGTTTCGTTATCCCATAGTCGTTTACGACACCTATGGCAGCAGATTCGGTGATGCTATTCTAAAGCCGGCCTACTCGACACCACACTTGATGAATGTAAACGAAAAATTAGTTACAAATTCATTCATTTTACTTCATGCGAATTTACAAGTATCATGCATCAAAGTAAATTTTTCGTTTAAAAAATGTGGAGCATTCAGCCACTTGAACGTTGTATTAAAATTCGCCCGTTTGCACACGACGAGCACACTACATTAGAGTTAGGTGTGCATATGAAATTTTTATCTGAAATGTTTTTTTGTTTTGACGAGAAGATTTCTGTAATGAAGTGTCTGAATGAATTACTTATAGTGATTGTTCTTTTGCTTTGTTTTATATATTTAAACAGATGATTCTTTGTTTAAATTCTGTTATTTTTCTCATTAATATTTTTTTCTAATGGCCCTTCCATTTCATGTTTTAATAATAAGATCACCAAGAACCCACAGATTACTTTAAATAATTTTGATAATGGTTTTAAAACATTTTTAATGTATAGTTTTCCGTATTTAATTTAGTATTAGTTTCTAGCGTAGTTGCTATCTTAAAAAGAGTTAAATTACTTAAAAAGCTAACTATTCTTTAAATAACTCAGTTAAACCGTACTCGGTCTCTATTCAGACTTCATCATTCTTTTAAACAAACACCGTGTTCGAAAATAAGCTAAGTTAAAATAAAAAAAAAATCACACGGGTCGCCAACCTCAAGCATTAAAGTAAAAGACAAAATTTAAAATCAATGCTTTGGTGTTTAATGCTCTAATCCTTACATGTTTGCAAGATCCAATCTCACCGAGCTCCGTAAGTAAGCGGTAAGGTTGTCAAAACTGATTAACTAATTAGTATCGGATCTCTAGGCTCACTACCAATTTGTTCGGAGTGAGTATACCCTTTCGCGCATCAGCGTCTTTGCTTATATAACATGTTATTTAGTTACATGCGATAACGCTTAATGTGATTATGTAATTAACGGTTATTAAGTTACGGCATAAGATATTTCACTTATTAGATAGATACCATTATAGATAACACTTACCATCACGTGGGACCGCTTGCTCGTCCGCCCATTAGTCTATAAAAATAAAAAAAAAGATAGATAGATCAACTCTTTATTGTACATCAAAACAAAATAAAACAATAACAGACATTGTAAATACATACCATACATACATATCGCTAAAAGTGATATGTATGTATGTATGTATGATCTCTGCCAGACAGCTTTTGTGTAGGGAGGAAACAAATAGGTATTTTAATCACAGGAACAGAAAGAATTTCCAGAATAATCTCCGACCACTTCCCTAGAACACTCGTATTAAGGTTCAATAATATGAGGGGTCTAGTAAAATGGTATCTGTCCGACCCGACGATTTCGTACAAATCTAATGACCGTTCAGTCCTGGCTAATCTCATGTCAATGAAATTCTTCCTGCTCGTGTGGCGCGCGCTTTAAATATTTACTCAATACTCCATAAACTACTCAATACATTTATCGCTTTCCTATGATTATAATAAAGATATTTTACAATAATGAATACATAATCTTATAATACACACACACAATGTTATATTATAAAAACAGTTGTTTGGTCACAACTATTCTCGAAAAAAGTATTGTTTAATTTATTAGTAAATCAATTAGGTATATGTGATGTGCAGCCGAGCGTACAGTCCACCTGATGATAAGTGGATACTGTCGTCCATAGACATCCGCGATACAGGCCAACGTCAGTCCAGAATGACATACGTTGGCACGCCCCCGGAGGCGATGCCTACCTTTGCAGATTGAGAAGTGGATTGGGAAAATGGGGAGGGATAGGATGGGATGGGAATGGACTCTGGCATATCTCACTCACTACCGAAACACGTATGTATATTGGGGAAATACGATAAAGTAGGAAATACAGTACATTTCAAGGTAGTCTTCTGTGAGAGAGGGGTAACGTGGCCAGTCGAGTGCGTTCAGCGGCTGTGGGAATGCAGCATGCATTCTCCCCCTGCATAGTCGGATATTGTAATTTCTTGTGAAAAAACATCGTAATTTTATCACTGTATAATTTTAGTTTTATTGCTTTTAGTGAATATTTTTAGCAATAAATGTATGTTCCAAAATTTTATAACGACTTCAATACTTCCACCGAAACTCTTCCCACTGTTTTTCTGCTGTCGTGTATGTTTGAGCGAAAATGATACTTTTGACTTTTGTTAAAAACAACTCCTAGTAAAAAGTGTCTCTTTTAACAAAGACTGTCGACTAAACTGAACAACTCATTAAACATATTTTAACAACAGAACTTCACCACTGTAAGTATCCTAGGTATTCTACATAAGCGTAATAAAATTTATGGCGCACAATAATTTACCGAAAACAACTTTATTATTAGTAAATTCTCACGTACAAGTTGTAGTGTCATAAACAGAGTATTGAATATGGTTGAAGATATTACTTGAATTGACTGGAAATACGAAACAAAATAGAGTATAGTGATTTTTTGGACTGTTTGTCGGGAAAATGTCGAGTTTTTGCTTGATAATTATAAAAATTGTGGGTTTATAATGATAGTTTATTAAACTTTAGTGTTTTTCGTGCGTAATATTTGTGATAATCAAATAAAAGTATGGGGCTGTGTTTTCGTGTGCTTTTAAGGAGTCCTCTTCTGTCCTCACTTTGAATTGTTTAGACTTTGAAATTGTTAATTACGAGAAAACTTGGCACTGGCACAATGTGCTAATTGCCCTATTGATATATAAGAAAAAAAAATTACAATTCTTTAAGCATAAAAATTTAACCAACCAAGTGTTTCTGGTAAGACTTATTCACATTGGCCGACCTGATGCCGTATTTTGATCAGTGTATCCATAATTTCTTACAAATTAATGTAATGCTTTCTCATCTATCGACGACGTCGGTGTCTATCCGTGTCGGGTAGACTAATGTGAAACCACCCTAACGTCTTTAGAAAAACATTTTAAGGAAAAAAGCATTACGTATTTTATTTGCTTTATGAAGCGTATTATAATATGCGACTGATTTTGTGTTAGGCCGAGACAGGGCCGTCTTAAGTCTATTCTGCGCCGGGGTGCGGGAGTGTATCCTAAGACAGTCAAACATCCTATTGTGTATCCTATGACAGTCAAATATTATATTGTGTATCCTATGACAGTCAAATATCCTATTGTGTATCCTATGACAGTCAAATATCCTATTGTGTAATTGTTTACTATAGCGTTATATTTTTTCATTACCTTTAAAAGGTGAGCGCCCGGGGTGCACCGCACCCCTTGCACCCCCTGGTAAAGACGGCCCTGGGCCGAGAAATAAAAATGGTAATTCTTAAATATTTACTGTTAGAATTTATTTTCACCTAAGAAACAGTAAAATTTAAAATCTTCTCTTTCATAATCTGTTATATTTTTAAAATCATTGAATTAACTTTGATATATTCTTAATAACTACACAACGATTCTTTTAATTTCGTTAAAAGTTTTAACAATTACGTAAAGAAAAGGTCTATGTGGACTAAAATTGACTAAAATAGTTCTTTATAGAACCAGTCATAAAATAAAAGCAGTTATAAATAGGATTTGGTAAGGTCGGTGACGCACTAGCAACATCTCCTCTCATGTGCCGCGGGGTCCACGGGCGACGTGCGACGTTGACCACCTATCATCATATGGTCCACCCGTCTGTCACCTTACAGTGTCTCAGTAGTCTCCTTAATGATTCATTATATTATGCAATTTTGAAAATTTGTCGAATTTGAAACATAGGTGGTACTAAGTAATAAGAATGTTCGGGTTTCAAAACACATATGAATTAATGAATTCGAGAGGTACTCAACATAGAACACCATTGTAACGTGGCTGCCCTAGAGTGCTTGTATAACATATCTAGTATGTATTCTCAAATCGATGATCGCCGTACATTTCTTATTCATTTCCTTCAGTTTCTTATTCATTGATTATCCAACACCCAAGTCTGCTTCTTATTTTAAACTTGACATTTATTACGCGGCTTAAATTGTCTTGTTCGATGCGAGGGAAAGCCCGTTAGACATTACGTGGGACTCTGATTATGTAAGGAACTGTAGGTACAAAGTAGGAGCTCATTGTGGGAAGTTGATTCCTGACATTGTCATGTAAATGCAACAGCGGGTAACTGGCGTCAGTGCGAACCCACGCGTCGGATCTGTAAATAAATATTCGACGTACATTTTCCTCGCGGACATATAAATTTATGTGCTAAATTTCTAAATTTCTAATTTTTCTAAATTAGTTTATGTTAATCAAGTTATGTATAATCAATGTAATATGACGACGCCATCTTTAAGCAGATGCCGTAAATACTGTACAAGTTGTTTTCTTTTTTTATATGGCAACGGCACGGATTTTTGCATTTTGCCAATGTCAAGTCAAGTTTATTACACAACTAAATACGTGCAGCTCTTGATAGTTCTTATACATTTAAAAGTCAGCAAGAATCTAATAGCTTATACTTAGATGCTCGATTCTCTATCGACAGAGGATTAACTGATGCAACCATAGCTCAATGGATTCTTCAAGAAATAATACCAGCAAGTGATCACTTCAGCAATTTATTTAAACGCAAACGTAATAAGAACTAAAGACGCAGTCTTATGCTTTTATCTGATCATGACAAACGTTTCACAAAAGAAACAAACACAAATTCATAATTCACCACTATATACACGGTTCTATGCTCTATTCATTCTGGAAACTTCATTCGAAATAATCTTCATGTCACGGAAAAATCTGTTGACTTTTTAAATATGAGCACTGTAATTCCATTTTAATATACAAATGGACTCATAGTGAAAATAAAATTACGGTGAACTCGTAAAAAGGTTCATTTGCGAGCTCGGCTTTCTGAAGTCATAGAGTCATATTAAATTATTGTATGATACTTTCTAACAAACCCTAATAGCGTAGCTGTTTCTACATTGGACATATAGATTACAAAATTAGTTCGTTCTTAAAATAAATCTTTATTTTAAGTAAGTTACCATTCACCGAACTACGAACGTATAAAAATATGCTAATTATGCCGAATAAGTAACTAATTTGACAATCGATAAGCCCATCGATATAGCCCTTACTTGCTGTGTAAAAGGTCTGAGTTCGATTCCCGGTTCGACCATTCATTTACTTAAAGACATAATATGTTTGTTCGGGTCTGAATGGTGTGTTCGTATCGCTGAGCCCACGATACAGGGAATCCTAGTGTGGGATAGTGTGGGATAGTGTGGCGTTTTTATAATAATAAAAAATGTTCTACTCTTCTCTACTCGTAAACATTAAAAAACGCAAATGTCAAGATATAACGCAAACCAAAACCACGTAGTTATACACTCGTAGAAGAAACCACAAACTATCATTAAATAATGATTATTTGTCATGACGATAAATGCTCCTACAACTGTCCTCCAAAATAAATATCTTTAGTGCAAAGCAATTTCCCGGAGTGCAAGCGAGCGTGAGGTGAACCCAATGCTTGGCACCGACGAACGCCACCGAAGGCGCCGAATAACGACGAATCCACGCGCACAATGCTACGTATTTGGGACGAGCACCGCGAAAATAGACTTAGCGGAAAATCGATATAGAGGTGCTGAGCTCGCCTACTTGCTAAAGCAAGCTCTTTTAAAATTGCGTCAAGTTTTATTACTTTTACCTTCTATTGATGGTCTTATTTTCATGACTTTATCGAACCAAATAATAAATAATTTTCATATTATCTTCAAAATAAAATCTGTCTGAAAAAATTGTATAATTTCTGTTATTTTTCACTAGAGGCCCTATCTGAATGTACTCAGGCGGCATAATGGGATCGGACAGACGTCTTTTTTTAAAAAATAATGCGATTAATGGTAAAAAAATTGCGATTTCCTAGTGAAGTCAAATAGCCTATGTCTGTCCGTCTGTCTGTATTAGAGACACAATCAATTCAGTAATTTTAGAATTAAAAGAAGTTTTTGAATTAAAATAAAATAAAACATAAACTCTCTTTATAAATTACACTACTTCGTATTATTCTAAATCAGATTTCTTTCAATTCGTAAATAAACTGCCGAAAGTTCCATCATAATTTCTTTGTTCACTTTTAAGTAAAACCAATACATTCCTAGATAAATACGATAGATTGGCCGCGGATGGCCGCATCACCGATAACCGGTGGGGATGATAAGTCCTCGAATGGAGACCACGTATCGGGAAACGTAGTGTGGGACACCCTCCGGCCAGTTGGTCTGACTACTTGAAGAGAGTCACCGGTAGTGGCGTGGTGAGCGAAACAAAAGAACGTATGTGGTCCTTGGGAAAGGTCTATATCCAACAGTGGAAAGACAGAGACATAATATAATATGGTATAGGTAGGTTCTATATTTATTTCCAGGCGATAACAAGAAGAGTGGTATCATGAACCCCAAATTAAACCTGTGCTATGGAGTTCAGACTTCACGTGTCATTTTATAAATATAGAGAAATTAAAAGACCAGTAATTCTTAAGCAAACATTTAGAAAAGTCCTTCACGCCTGTAATTGCTTGCAGATTTGAATACAATTTATTTTGTGACCGAAGTATTTTCCGATCTTACTAAATACAGTTCGATTGACAAGTTGATTGGGTTCATTGTGACGGCAATGAAGTCCCGAACTTCACTAGTCACTTATCGTAAGTGAGACTAGTAAGAACATACCGCATAAGTGAATATTGAACTTTCGGAGCTCACGAGCTAGCGTCATTAATCAATCTGGGCTCGGGCGTCGAATCAATCATCGGGCCACGTTACACTCGCTGATTTTCACCACAGGGGAGAGAGAAACTAGTGAGGAATCTTTTACGATACCTTGAAGTGTAAACGCATGCACACCAACATAACGGTGACAGGAGAGCGGGTGTCAAAGTCAATTTCTCGCCATTTGGTGCTTCACTTTTCTTTATAAGATAGTTGTATCGGATACTTATGAATAGAGAATCAACGCCAAAACAAAACAAAGGTCTAAAATTTAATGAGAAATTACATTTCCTTCGTCTTTTACTTGTTCTTTTTATACACCTTCCCAAAGAACGCGATTGCCGCGAACATGCCGAAAACTTCGTTTTGATCACGGCACAATAGAATACGTCACTCCAAAGCTTGATTGCATGAATGTATGCAACTCTTTCAGTACGAATTAACCTGGTTTACAGTATTACAGTTAAAACAGGTGACATTTAACACTGGTTCTTCTGCTAACTGTGTTGATACGCTCCACCTACCACTCGACTGCGAAATATGTTAGTGCTAACGCCCACGACACGGTATCTTGTCGCGTGGCAGATTTTCTGGCTATTAATAATAAAATAGTATTCGCGCGCCATGCGCTGTACTGTGTAAGCGAAGAATGCGTTATGTAAACATTCCTAAAAAAGAGGTTGATTACGATATTTGTATTTGTAGATTTAACGAATGCAGGTTAAGGAAAACGAGGTTAACAGATGGATAGTCCTTACCATGCCATACTGTCAGCCAGTGTCTCTTCACTGCTGGATATATTCATAGTTTACAGGCGACAATTCGATGTCCAGGGTACCCAACCAAGTCATAGGGTTGCCTAGTACCAAAGCAATGAAGTCCGTTATGATTATGATAAATCAATCAAAGAATAGTCCTCAAGTCAGCTATTGTAAAAAATATTGACTCCCTTTAGGTAGTCCATCTATACAGTAGAGTTGTGGTCGAGGGTAGAGCTACACTAAGTCTGCTCTCCCGTCAATGTAAAGCTGTTTAGCGGTGTAGCCCGTTGAAATCGATGCAATGCCCATGAAGTTTCGGTCCTCTACTTAGTATTAGAGTCTACTATATTCGACTTCTCATTTGGCATGGCTATGTCACTTTAGTCTATATTCTGATGGTGGTACTCGCCGCCACATATATTACTTGCAGTATTCTGAAGTTTCTAACCGAAGAGCAGCGTATGTCGTTCATCAGAGCTGTAGTTGAGGCATATCCACTTTTGTGGTTCTGATTAGTACCGGTTCTGGTATTCTCACCAATGGTTGAAAACCAATTAGATTTATAAAGCCAGTTTCCACCTAAGTACGTATTATAATCGCTTTGTTTCCGTTTCAGTCATACAAAGAAGACATTTAACCGGTTTACTCTAACCATTTTTTTACTCAATTTGTCATTAATGTTATGCCCATGCCTCCAGACTCGGATAAACTGAGATTGATTGCAAACAATAACCTTAATTGCAAACCAATATAATCTTTTATTAACCAATATTTTTAAAATCGGTTCCAAGCCTTGGTTATTACCTTTGTACCGAAATACACGGCAATTTGACTGAGAAAGCTAGATAGTATTTAATAAAACAACACCCATATATTGATTCAACTATGTAATAATTTAACTGCTTTTGCTCTCAGGAAGATTTTGAAGCGGTCAGTACACTGTGTTAATAACCAATTATTTTTAAATTTATTAAAATGCCAGGTCATTTCATATACACGTAACAAACAACGTTTAGATTTCAATTATAGTTTAAATGGCGCTGTAATCAAACGCGTTGATTGTGTAAGGGATCTAGGTATTATGTTGAATTCTGAACTATTTTATAACTGACATATTCCACATGTAGCAGAAAAAACCTATAAAATGTTAGGTTTCATATTAAGAGTTTCTAGAAAATTCGCAATTTAAATACTATTGAATGTAGTATTTTTAGTTATTTGTCAAAATCAATACTGTCCTTTAAACGCAACAATTATCTGTGTGTTGTAGCCTCCATCACCCATGCCCCTGCCGACCTTACGGTTATAAGTACCGAATCGAGGGATGTGCGTGCCGTATTTGCATGCTTGTAAACATCATTTGTAGTATTGCCAAGTCGTGCATTCGAACTAATACAAACTTAACTTTGCCACTGCAATGCAAAGGCATAGTTATAAGAATATGTTAATAATGCGCTCATTATTAACATATTCAATGGGAGACTGGGTGGCGCCAACCGTAAATACAAAAAAAAGTTTTAATTGTGCGAACTTTTAAACGTAACAATCGTCTACATATTGTGATATTTGCCTCATAAAAATTTAAATATTCAGCGATTAAAAACGCGTTCCACCAAAACAGTGAATAATATCTTTTTTATCAGCCCACTTTACCTTATAAGCCTTATAATCTCAATAAATCTCCCTCTGCCCCGAGTTCATAAAACACGTTCAATTTAATGCAATAAAGTCTGAAACAGTTGGTAGTATAGATTTTATTTGTTGTGGCCTCCTGTCAAACTCCTTGTAAAGTTATGAAGGCATCGATTGGGCTTTTTGGCGGGAACTCGAGAAATATACATAGTTGAGTGTTAGTTTGATTATTGTAAAAAATGTGTATTAGACGTTTTGTGGTTTAATATTGATAGGTAATTAAATTTTAGTGTTTTTGTACGTGAAAACTTGAAACTGGCAGAATGTGCTAATTGTACCATTGCCATATATGAAGAAAAAAAGGCATCGATTGCACAATATTTTTCACTTAATTTTTCATTGATTTGTATGTATGGACAGATATTGCGTAATATTGGAATTTAACAACATCCATTATCATTTTATTGAAGTCACCTTCCTTAGTTTGTGAAGTCACGTCTTTGAGGTTTTCTTAAATACACGTTGCCCTTTTTGTACCAATCTTTTGACCAGCGATGCTTTCCTCGTTTAAACGTTTAGTCACAATTAGTAACGCGACAGTGACAGCCAAATCTTTGTCAGACATGTTGATCACTCGAAAACATTGACGCAATCCAATTGAACGCCCATGCGTTCAATTTGTTTGCGTCTAAAAACAATTTGCGTTTGGGTGTAAGATGGGATTCAATAATATTTGGCAATGAAATTATTTTACAGTTTTATTGTATGTCTAGGGCGCCGTTAGACATTTTACAAAGCTGTTTTCAAAACAGTTCCATAAAAAATCTCCCAGTGTACTTTTAATTTTTAATTTGCTACGATACTGAGCTAAAGATTTCCTTACAAAATTGTAGACGAAGATTTACGAATCCTCAAAGGGTTTTAGGTGATTGTAACGTTAGCCTCCATATAGACTATGTCCAGTATCGGATGATCTACCCTGTCGTCCCAGATGATACTGCGGTGGGAGTAACTATTACTTGTTAGTGGTGATTTGTACAGGGTCTTGTTCGATTGGTCGTGTAATAGCTCACTTTAGGAGGAGCAGTTTTAATATTTTGCTATGAAACCTTTCATTTCGTATTTAGGGCAGCGGCGATGGGACGGTCGGGAGCGACTCTCTAAGCTGTAACAGTGAGTTTGACCCCGATCTCAACTTTTGCATTAATTGTGGAAACTGTTAAAAAAAATACGATTATGTGTAAAGTTAAAAAAAAACTCAATGCTTTTAATCTTCTCCTGAATTGGACGTTCATTCATAACATTTCTTATAATATGACCCCCATAAGATTCGAACGCTTAAGAAATAAAGAGCTGTTCCTTCATTTCGCTGACATAAAAAGTTTAACAAGATTTTTCATTCTTATGTCTTTCTGGCCTGAAAAGCGTCTGCTTCCTGAAATTTGAAAATTTATATATTTTTTAAATTTAAAAAAATATTATTATTAATCTATACTTAATAGGCCTATTTCCAATAGTGTAGAGATACACTGATGGTTTGTTGTGTATTGCTCTTCCAGTACTTTATATAGTGTATTTATATAAAGTAGGGTGCAAAATAAAGATAAGTATATAAGAGAAGGTGAAAAGCGTCAATAATATAATTCCTCAAGGTGGAAGGGTAAATCCTGAACTCGGTCGGATCAACTTTTAATGAAAAATTCAGAGGCCATTATCGCTAATCTCTCGTAATTGTTGCCAACACTTGTTGAGAAAAACTCGCCGAAACGTGACTGTAACTTTGATTTTAGGCCAAACTATTTAAAAATAGGCATTGTTGTTACTGTTAAAAAAAATAGTTGGGCGAATGAAACAGTATGAGAATGAAATTGATGTATTGTAGTTTTGTAAACCGAATTCAACGTACAAAACTTGTCTAATTATGTCATACGTTTTTTTTTGTTTATGTACGAAGGCTGCAGACGAGCATACAGTCCACCTGATGGTAAGTGGATACTGTCGCCCATAGACATCCGCGATACATGCCAACATTAATCCAAAATGACAAACGTTGGCACGCCCCCGGATGCGCTGCCTACCTTTGGAGATATGGGAATGGATTTGGAGAAAGGATTGGGAAAATGGGGAGGGATAGGATGGAAATAGACTCTAGCACATCTCACTACTGAAACACGAACGTACATTGGGGAAATAAGATAAAGTGGGAAATGCAGTACATTTCAAGGTAGTCTTCTGTGAGAGAGGGATAACGTGGCCAGTCGAACACGCCCAGCGGCTGTTGGATTTAAGCGTGCACTCTCACCCTCAAATATGCAGAATCCCCTGAATACGTAAATACAGAATCGAGATTTTTTGTCAAGAATGATATGAAACACAATTAGCAAGTTACAATACCATCATGTTTATTAACATTGCGAATGTTTTTGAACGGAACTAATTGTTATACTTATTTCTTATCGTTTATCTAGTAAAAACCGTCAATTCTCCAAAATAAATTTCAGTCGGTTGGATCTAGTTTACGTATTTGCATGGAACACATGCAAAAACGGGGACTAAAACACGGTTTTTTTTATAGACAGGAGGGCGGACGAGCAAGCGGTCCCTCGTGATGGTAAGTGTTACCGCCGCCAATGGACACCTGCAACACCAGAGGGTATGCGGGCGCGCCTCCGATCTTGCAAGATCCTATTCACAGCTTTCTTGAAGAACCCGATGTCGTAGCTTAATGGAAAACCTCTTGAGGCAGTTCGCTCCACACCCTACGGGTTCGCGATATAAAATTATTTCTGGACCGAGCAGTACGCGACACCTCCGTATCGAGGAAATGCGGATGAACCGCACTTCTGTGATGGGAGGTGCGGTTGTAGAAACCCGAGGTGGGTATTATATTGAACAATTCTTCAGAGCATTCACCATTGTACAGGCGGTAGAATACACAGAGAGATGCAACGTCTCTCCGAAGGCTGAGGGGTTCTAAACCGTCCGTGAGAGTGGGATCGTCGACAATACGAACAGCACGTCGTTGGATGGGTCGTCAAATGGGTCTAATTGGTATTTCGGTGTCCAGAGATGTGAGCAATACTCTATATGGGGCCTCACCTGAGCTTTGTAAAGCATTAGGAGTTGCCCAGGGGTGAAGTACCGCTTCGCTCTGTTCAGCACATTGAGCTTTTTGGAGGCTATTTTGGCCTTATTTTCCAGATGACCCCTAAATTCGATTTTGCTGGAAATGTCAACATCAAGGATCCCAATACTCTCCGAGATCTTAAGAGGTATGCTCTGAAAGCGAGGTGCTTCGACAAAAGGGGTTTTTTTAGCGGTGAATGCACAGACTTGCGTCTTACTGGGGTTGAAATCCACTAGGTTCAGAGAACCCCAAATCGAGACTAGATCTAAAGAGTCTTCGATTTCAGACACAAGCTTGGCGCGACTCTCTTCCACTTCGACCCGAGGGGTGTTGGGTTGTGTGGTTGAAACGCGCGTTGACAATTTGATCACACGACGACAACTGTACCGCGCATTACGATATTGTAAATCGAACCCTAAACATACATAATTAGACTTTTATTGACACTTATTAAAAAAAACTATTTATGTGTTGGACACATAAATAGATTTTTTTAGAGACATTTAAAATAAAACATAGGGTTGAAATAAATACTAGATAATTAACAATTTCACAACATATGGTAAGAAGCTAAAAGTGTGAAAATAAATACTAGTTAATTAACAATTTCACAACATAGGGTAAGAAGCTAAAAGTGTGAAAATGAATCGCAACACAATATATTTGCATTGTGCAAGTATGAAATGCACAGTAAGTTAGAATATAAAGGACAAAGTAATGAAATTCTACGTCGCCCCTTAACTAGCCTTTTAGTGCGCTTTGCTGTAGGGATTGCACTAGTGGACTGAGACTCATACAACATAACATAAAACATACAACCAGCCCTTTCAGTATCCACTACTATTCTCATGCATATTCACTTGTGCATGAGGCATGTATAGCCTTAAAACGACATACTCGACATGCTCGACAAACGGGTTGGCGCATCCACTCTTTTAGAGTCAGTGTAGTTCCTCAGAGCTTGTGGTAGCCGCTTTGTTATCGCTTAGTCGTCTTTTACAACACCGACGGGATGAGATGAGGTAGTGCTATATTCTATAGCCGACCGACACCACACATCACGAAGGAAACATACAGAGTTAAAACTTTTTCATAATGAAGCCGAACTGCGTTCGGTTATTTCGCCTGGTTCGGATGCCACTCATCGCGATGTAAAAAGTCTTATCCGAGCTTGTTTTGTACGCCGAAGTGTGGGGATTAGAAGCTTTCAAAGGATTAACTAGGGCGGACCTCCGGCTGACCGTTTCATTAAAAGTTGTTATGTTACCCGGCCCGTTCTGATTACTAATCACATTTATACAACAATCATTTCGTGAGTCAATTTGATCGTGAAACTTGTTTCATTTAGATGTATCTTATTTATTTTTAAATTTTGCGGAGATAATATGAAACGCTGGGAATACAAATATTTGATTTCATTACACCTTATTTAATTACATATAAAAATATATACATACATAATTATTACGTACCCAATACATACATAACGTAATAATTATTTCACCATCTGGTTATAATCTGAGTCACAATTCCCTTTCTCAAGGTTGACTGGAAAAAAAATGCTATAAAGCAATAAGACCAACTGGTTTTATTCACTTCTTAAACAGTGTTCCTTAAATTTGCCATAAAGTCACAACTATACAATAAAGAGTTTTATCTAGCTACTTTTTAACATACATTTGAGCTTTAATTCAACTAAGTAAATAAATTGCGCATTCAGATTTTATTGTGACTTTGAGTAATTTCTTCCCTAATTTCTGTATTCAGTCAAGACGAACGAGGCGAATGCGTGAACTAATTATAACTTTTAATTTGTTTCAGATCCTTCGAGCAGAGGCGAAAAGTTCACCTCAGAATACATAATTTTAATATCAAATTTTGAAACAAAATCGAGCTACCGACAAAGCGCCTTGAATCGAGACTATCAATTACTCGTTAGTGTAAATTAGTGTACATAAGTGTACGCGCGCGACGGTGCGCGCGCGGGACATTGCAATAAGTGTGTCGCGTGGGAGGGCAGCGCTCGATGCGTGTAGCGGCGCGCGTCGGTCGGTAGGCCGCGTGTGTCGGTGCGGTGCGCGAGCGGCCGCCAAGATTGAGGTGGTGGC
Organism: Sesia apiformis; assembly: GCA_914767545.1. NCBI lineage: Eukaryota > Metazoa > Arthropoda > Insecta > Lepidoptera > Sesiidae > Sesia > Sesia apiformis. Next base: position 6,454,754 of record OU611964.1, read on the forward strand.
TGGGTGCGGGTGGGGCAGGCGCGCGCGCGTGCGGCCACTGCAGGCGCTGGGCCGCGCGGCCAGCATGTTGGCCTCGCAGCGCTCGCAGTCCTGCAACGAGGAGGGGGCGTTCTTCGGGGCGCGTTCGCTACGCCGGCCGCGCGGCAAGGGCAGCGGCAGCCCGCCCTGCTAGGGGTACGCCATGTCGCTGCGCAGCCTGCACCGGCGGCTCTCGTCCGCCAACAACACGTAAGTACACTTTATTTATTTACAGGACGGAAAGTACATTACAGTTTATAAAAACCAATACGTGGAACATACTTTATCACGATTTCTCTTAGAATTCCACAGCATATCTGCTCAATACCTGGTCATTTGAGAAAAAAACATGTACGTTAGTACGCCTCGCTAACATTTTATTAATGTAACAAATAGCACGTGACACTGGTGCGTTACGTTACGGTGCGCGGTTGGTACGCGATGGAACCTCCTCTAGTAAGTAACGAGTACGCGCGCTGATATACCGATCCGGTACAATGACCGAAACCACCACTCAATAACGACAAAAAGAAGAACTGCCAGTTTATGCAAATATTTTTGTCGCGCCTCACTGCTTGTTGAAAACCAGACCTTTTTTCATATATATCTACGAGTATTACTGTTACGCTTTCAATCAGGAGTTATTGTATTATAGAAACATCAAACGATTTGCGCTCGGAATCGCTAACGAAGAGAGTTTATAAATTCTTAAATTATCCTCTTGGTGTATTATAAAGGCATGACCCATTTATTGCAGAATAGCTACTTCTAAAACAGTAAAAAGTATTGTATGCGAACCAATGTATATTTACCTAAAATAAACGCTTAATAAAAATGTTTTAACTAATGTTTGAGAAAGAATTTTGATTCTATAAACAATCATGACGAACGCTAAATCAAATCGAATGCAATTACAATTAGTATTATATGGAATTCATAACGAAACGAAACGAAACGGATCACATAATCCATACGTAATGTTTAATGCATATTTCCAATACGTAATTCTAAATAATCAATCCCAATCCAAAATCCGAAGGCGATCCAGCAAGTCATCGCGTTGAACGTGAAACCATCGCGATGTGAATATTCAATTACGGCCAAATTCAGAACACAGGGCCGCTATACTCTTCTTAGCCCGTTCAAATATCTGCTTTATTGCGGTAACAATAGGGTTATTTCTTTCGGCTTAGAAATCTAAACTAGCGTATACCTGTAGAATTAGTAGATCGTTAATCGACATTCAATATATGTAAATTGGAATCAGCATAGCCCTAAACAGAGTGCGATGAGATGTGCCACAGAGCTAACATCGTAATGGTACTGCTCATTAGGAACACGAGCTACTTTGTGTTACGTTACACGTAACAAATGTTTGTCATTACAACCAAATGTAATTTCATCATCGTCTATTTAAACTTAGTTAAGACACTTAGGTAAAGACTAAGTAGTTGTAGTTAGACGATTTTGCATTGGTATTTGGCTTTTATGACGTAGAGTTTGAATGCTGATCTTATTCCGTATATTTGACTAAGTTCGTGAAATTATCTAACCGAATCATCTGTAATCTTTCGATATTAAGTTATCTTTACGTTTTAAGAAAATTATTTAAATATACGGGATTTTAACCACAGTTTCAACTATCTCTTCCACGGAATATCAAATTTAAAATGGTATATTGTGAGTATTAGACGTTGTCAACCTAAGTATCTTGTTTACGTTTAGATATATGAATAGATAATAATCTAATAGTAATCTGCAACAGAATTGAATACGTTTTTTTTGTATTCTGGTATTATATGGGATAATCTTCATTTGCTCTATATCACACCTACTGGCGTCTCAAAAACCTATGAAAACCTACAACTTAATTGTGATACAACATCATACTATACTAAATTTTTGATCTACAAATACTTCTCTGAATACTTGCCAAATACTGAGCAGTCGCACGCAATTGCCTACAAATCGAACCAATCGCGTCAACAGACGAACAACATGATTGGTTAATAACGAGGTTTAGACGGAAGCGATATTGTTAGGTTCGCAATCGAATGACTGTCATTGGCGTGTGCTCCAATGAGCAAATTATTATCAATTACGTACACGAACACTCTTGAACTCTTGAATATTTACTCTTGAACGAGTAATTATATATACGACGAGTGCCTTTCCAATAGACGAAGTTTTTTTGCGAATTCATATGTTAACGAGTTAAACTGAGCGAAAACAAATAAACAAAGGAATCTTGTTTTTATAATAATGAAAGAATATTTAGGTATCCGTTTAAATGGGTTTCAACAAATAGATAAATAGTATGAAAAACTCGAAAACCTCAAATGTTATGCTGAGAAAATAGTTATAAAAACTTATGCTTTTTAAATTATTTTATTTTAACCTATGAAACTATATGACCATGTTCTCTTTTTTAATAGTGGCCTATAGTCATTTAATAGTCATTTGAAACAATACATGTACTCATAGGAATTGTTAAACAAAACGCTTAAATTTCGTCGCTTAAAATATCATATACTCTTGATATTAAGAAAATATTAAAGAAGAATTTTCGAGAAAGTAATTTTATAACTCATTGCGCGCATTCTTCAGTTGTGATGAAAAATATTTAATAAACTCGTGAGGCACCTCATTCCGTGTTTCATTACTTCGCCTCGAGAACACATGTTGTTCAAATGAGAGTTTTTAAAGCCGCTTTTCTTGTCGCTTTTTGTATAATTATTCGGAAAGGTTTTTTTTTGATGAATTAAATGCAGAACAGTGATAACCTAAGGATATCTCTTTTCTCGCGTTCTGCAGACAACACATCTTTATCCTTCGATAACCTTGTAAGTCTGCTCGACGTGCAAGAGAAAACCACAACCAAAATACCTTTATGCTGTCCTATCCTTCTGTTCCTTAGGCCCCACCACACCAGAAATCCTACACTTATATAAACATATGTATTTTATTGGTTAGGTGGTGTTTGTAGGACTCTGGGTTTACGTTTATAATATATATATCATAATAAACCTAAAACTAGATATGTGGATAGTTGTAGGTAGGATTATTACTCTGCACACACTAACTGTGCGACCAACATGCAATTAATTCATGCATAGGGAACGGCTACATAAAAACCACTAGAGCCTCCTCTATACATACATGATATTTAAAAATTAAAAAGGTATTCTTTAACTTTCATTGCAAAATTTTATACTACTTTTTTTCCGGATTTTAAATAAAATCAATGACCTAATATTACATTACATTTCTCTAACAATGTAAATTGTAAAAATAATTAGATTTAAAGAATAGAAACGTAACGAAACTTTCACTTTTGTAGCGTTCCGTAGCAATCAGTCTACGGCGTAGGGAAGTGTTGTCGTAGCTCTAGCATCCACTGAAATTGCGACTTTGTTGTTCTGTGCTCATTGCTCAGGTCTTCGGTTAGCTGCAGAAGTCACATCGCAGAGTGGATTTCAAACCGCGCAGCGTGTTTCCGGAGATACTCTGTGTATTAATAACTACATACTTACTACACGTATTGCTCGACTTATGACCGTTGTAGTGTAACCTAGTTAAAATGTTTCTGTTTGTACGCGGGATGAAGAATTTATTGTTCCATTTGCAAAATTTAATTTGAATGCTATAATTATAGAACTAGAACAGGTGACTTGTGGCCAGTGCCGTAACTAGGGCGGTGCCAGCGGTGCCCAGGCACAGGGCGCAGACCCTGGAGGGGCGCAGAAATGACCAGACTAGGACCAAGTTTTGGGTCATGCATGGTAGTTAATAGCAGACATACAATACCTAGAAGCTCGCACTGGGCGCATAAAAGGCTAGTTACGACACTGCTTGTGGCCTTAGTCACCGGACGTGACCCTAGCGTAGGGGCCACGACTTCATTTAATGTATAGAGATTAATGGTTATCAGTAGATAAGCTATTTATATATTATTTCACTATTAGCTATTTATTTGTTTAAGCAATAAGCTATAAATAATAGCAATACGCAATTTATTTATTTTTGTTTGTTTAGGTATATGTTGAGTGTGCCGTTATTATATTTTTCTCTTTTCATAAGTTATAGTCAAGTAGCGTGTATTGAATCAATAATTACTACGTAATAAGTTAATAACGCAATGACGTGAAACGTCTAGAACTATCCATGTATCGTATCCGCTTACCATCAGGTGGTACCTACGTCTGGCTAAAAGCCAAATGTTAGAGTGATGGTCAATTACTAAAGCAAATACTCTGTGATATTGTTGTTCGACATATGTGCTGAAAACTTAACATCACTATTGGAAATGTATGTAATATTATGTTGTTACATACTTTTATACAATGTTTCACGTAAAAAATCTAATACAAAATCTGAAACACATTAACAGATGTATAATACATAAAACCGTTTAAGCGAGAAATAAAATTCTTTTAGGGAATAAATCAAGAGTTACAAACATGTAGTTTTGTTGTTCTATCCAAAACGTTTGTAGCACTCATTACTCAGTACAGGGTATTGACCGGGCGCCTAGGTCTCGCGACGCCTGGCGTAAGCAACGTACGTAGAATGCAATGGCGCGTAGAATAAAATACTTATATGAATACTAGAAATTAACAACAAGTTTTCAGCTATTTAGTTATAATTATAGTATCCTTGTTTTAGAAGAAAAAGTATCTTTGATTGCGTCTTTTAAAAAAAAATATTCCTTCATTTATAAATTTAAAATGTTATTTCATTTTAAATTTTGTCTTTCATGCACCTCCTAATTGAACGTCTCTGATCAACCGAAAGGTTGGCTGGTGGAGAATACCTTAAAAAGCTCGCATTTTGTGTGATATTGGGCAATAAAGTGAGAAAAGTGAGACAAGTTTAGAAAAGTTATTTGTATAGGAAAATTTCAAAGTATTTTTTGGTTAAAAGTAGTTCAAACTTAACAGATTTAATAAGCAATCGATTACTCCAGCTGAAAGCAAGTAGTTAAATAAATTAAGCGAACATCCCCCAATCGCCACCGACAACTACAAACTACAATATTACGAGCGAAACGATAGAGCCGATACAATGGCAATCGCGAAAGGTCGCTGATGTAGGGCAAGCCACGGGAGCCCTGCGCAGCTTGAACGAAAGTAAAGGCATTTATACCAGCTCATGAAATGGGTCTAACAACGTCAAAACACGAACGTGAGACGAAAACTAAGTTAAGCTGAAACAGGCTTAACCGTTTTCTGTCTTGACACAAAATGGCGTCAAAAAGACATTGGTTACAGGTTGTACCTACAACAAACCTTTTTGCAGCACACGTGTTGTTCGAAGTTTGTAGGTACCAATATCTATCTATGTGTCTATTGTGAAAAGTGGGTTTACCACGGTATAAAATAGGAATGAGTCATATGGTGTTACATGATGCGTTGTTTTTAACACCAAACAATGTCATGGTCGATTTCTGATCTACAATCAGATTTTACAAAGTTATTAGGAAATAATCAAATTCCCTGGTCGCTGCTGAAAATTATTTTCGTATCTATACCTATACAGATATAGATAGATTCTATATATAATAGATACATATATTTTTCTATGACTTTCGAAAATTCGCAAAAAATCCTAATAAAAGATTTCAGTACCTATACGCCATATGGTATGGTCAACTAATTTCTTTTTGTTTTAATTTTTCTCAATTCGGAGATAAAATTGTTTTTTACAAGGCAGTATTTATGCTACAAGAGATTATGCAGTAGTATCTCACTATAAAACGTGTTACTAAAATAAATCAAAATCAGAAAAATTTCAACTAATTTAAAATATATAAAATGGTTTTAGTGATAAGTAATCTTATATTAGAGAATAAATCAAAAGTTATAAATATGTTAAATTTTGTTGCTCTATCTAAAACGTTCCTAGCACTCATTACTCAGTATAGAGTAATAACCGGGCGCGGCGTGGGCCACGTGCGTAGAATGCAACTACGCGTTGACTAAAATATATACTAGAAATTAACAATAAGTTATGAAAAAAATATCTATTGATAAAATTGATAAATCTCGATTCTACTCTCGATACCCACAGACCAAACTATTTTCAACTTTTGCGTTGTGTTAATGACACGTCGTACATTTGATTAACATAAGATATGATAAAGCAATACAGAGTTCTGTAACTGCACATACTTTAACATAAAGTTTCAACTGAAGATAAACTCTGCAAAATCGCTGGAGGAAACTCTATTGAAATGAAATATATGATAGTTCAATCCATTTATACTGTACAAAGTACAAACCTCTTGAGATAAGAATCGGGTCTACATCTAGCTAATTTTAGTGGCACACTTAGCTAGTCTAAACAAAGAGGTTTCCGTCAAGCGATTCTTCAAAATAGCTTGCAGACTTTGCAGGTTATACAATCGAGAATAGCAAAATCTACTGACGTCATATCGCGGGTGACGTCACACGACCTTGGCTTGAGTCCAGAGACGACCTCAGCGCCAAATCTCATGTTATGAGCGAGATTCGGCAGACTAATGAATTATCAATCAATGATAATCATGTTAGGCTTTGCGGGTTTAAACTAGATTGATTATTTTAGCTTTTCACTGATTGCATTTGTATAAATGCAACATTTGGAAAATATCTTATAAGTTACATTTTTTGAACGAATACTTAATTCAAATATTTTGAAATAAAGTTGATCGCACAGACATTGTATAAAAAAATGCATATTTTATAGTAGAAGACCGAATGTAGACTACAGTTTTGATTCACTCTATCCACAGATATATTGTAAATCTGAAATATGTTTGTCTGTTTGTCTTTACGAATAAACTACTGAACCGATTTCAATGAAATTTGCCACAGGGGCAGCCTGAAATCCTATGAAGGACATTGACGATACATAATATCTAGGGAAATTCATTAGGTTTTTCCAGGGAGAGCCAATTAGTTTTGAAACAAAATCACGCCCACAAAGCTTTGGTAAAATGAAGAACTATTACGCGCATGGAGCACAGCTCACACCTCTGGGCCGATGCACCGAAAAACCAGACCCTTTTGACTCCGTCCAACGACGTGCTGTCCCAATTGTCCATGATTCCACTCTCACAGGTGGTCTATAATCGCTCAGCATCTGAAGAGATGTTCCGTCTCTCAGCGTCTTCTACCTCCTTTATAATGGGGGATGTTCTGAAGAGCATGTTCAATTTGATGCCAACTTCGGGGTTTTTACCATCACATTCCTTTTACCATCAGGATTCCTTGACACAGACTCACTGCGCAAAGAGTGTCATCAAAAAGACACCTTATACCGCGAATCCGAAAATTGCGGAATGAACTGCCAACCGAGGTTTTTCCATTACGCTACGATATGGAGCTCTTCAAAAGAGCTGTGAACAGGATTCTGCAAGGTCGGCAAGGCACCCGCAAGCCCCCTAGTATTGCAGGTGTCCACGGGCGGCGGTCACCACATACCATCATGTGGCCTGCCCGCTCGTCTGTCATATATTCTATAAAAAAAAAATATCGATTCAATTACAAATGACTTAGCTAGGTACTTGTTGACTTACCTTAGTACTCGATTCATCGTATATCAATTCTGCACCCGATTTATAGTTGGAATGAATTAGTATTAATAATTTGATGAAAACGAATAAACAATTATTTATTGTGACAATACTAAACAATTTGTCAAAAACCTTATTAGATTGGAGGAAATTTTCCTTGAGAAATAGGAAGTACGTAAACAGGATAAAGGAGAGAGAAAAATATATGGAGACGAGCTAAAGTGAAAAGGAGACGGAGATATATTATTTGCCATGAAACGTTCGCGGACATCACATTGAGGTGAACGCTCGATTTTCACTCCTTCAATTACAATGAAATAAAGTAGAAAGAAGTATATGTCCATATCAAGTACACCATGGAATGTAATAAAATCTTTTAAAATTATACCTATTTTATTTTAAAACTAACACCGAAAATGATACCGCAGCGTTAATGGGACTGTGTTGAACGGAACTCACATTCCCACACGTGTATAACTAAACCCAAGCTAACTTTTTTTTTTCATTTCGTGCATGAATTCAATGACAACGGGTCGTCACGAATGTGTTTGGACTTGTAAATATTCATGGGATCGCCGAATGAGACCAACAATTTCGCGAAAGAGCTCCGACGCGACCGCTCGCAAAATTTAACGGGTCCTACGTTCCGTTCATATTATCTATTATTATGAACAGACTGTCTGATTGTAAACGCTGTGTGGTTCATCGACATCTGCGATACATACAAGCGTCAGTCAAAAATTACAAACTGATGATGGGAATTTAGTGATCAAGATTTGGAACAGTAAATTAAGATTTGAAAAGAGAGAATACGCTATCGAAACCACCCCATCCTGGTTTCAGGTATCAAAACGAGACGATATGAAACTGGTTACATCTCATACCATTCCATTTCACTTCCACTGGACTAGGAGCTAGGTATGGAGCGCTAGTGTGGGATGTAGCATCATTCCACGGTTTCCTCGATTCGATGTGTATGGAAGGGAAACAGACTGGTAATTCTTACTTACTCCCGAAACGCGGTACAATTATTTAAGACAGAGGCAACTCGGCCAGCTAGTGGACAATCGGCTGTAGGATTCAGTATCGCCCTCCCCCATACAAAGATGTACAGACACGGCTTTATTACGATTTTATTATATGTATAGATTTATCTCATTTTTATAACCATACTGTTTCTAACTATTGTACGCGGTACACTCGCTTAGAATCTTATTTTGGGCAAAAAATAGACGCGTTTTGTGATCTTTATTTTATAATAGGTAGGTACGTTTAGTAATATTTTCTTAGGTTTTCGCGATTACTATACTATGCAATACTATACTATACGGTAGTAATAATTTCTTAATAACTCAAGTGACAAATAAAATCAATTAGTCACCCCGTGACCACGTCCACTGCAAAGTGTTCGAAACGTCGGGATATAAATCATGTCAAATATACGCGATTTAAACCGTTAAAAGTTGTTTAATTGCAAGGTACGTTTAGTGATATGTTGAATTACAAATTAATATGAATCTAGCAATAAGATATAAATTTAAAAGCACAGTGGCATTGTCGTTCCTATCAAATATTCATTTAAACATTGATGCGTGTCCGCTACGCATCGCATCGTTATATTGTGTGTACCTTGTTAACGGAATGAAAGCAGAATCGACTCCATTTGCTACAAAAACAAATTACCATCGAAATAAAATCAGTGGACCTATTTTCGATAATTACAGCGCTTGTCCAACGTCCAATTCCGAATCCCGGTCGGACTGTCGAAACTGGACCGAAATATTGACTACACAAAATTATAATAAATCATGAGTAACGCGTTTACTTACATAACAATTATAATGACAAGGTATTATTCAAAAAACACGCTATTATTAAATTGTGAATCGATTCGATATTGTAGATGTACAGACATCTTGTTATAAATCCTTGAACCCGAAACCTTTCGTTTGACAGGAAGCCCATTACACCACAATACGATGTATTATCTCCCAGTCATCCCTTAGGTTATACAGAAAATTAAGTTATGCGAGGATAAACGAATAGAAAAATAGAGTTAAGATTAAATAATAATAATATACCTTTAAATGCCTCAAGAGGTCTTCCCATTAAACTACTACATGGGGTTCTTCAAGAAAGCTGTGAATAGGATTTTGCAAGGTCGGCGGCGCGCCCGCATACTCCCTGGTGTTGCAGGTGTCCATGGGCGGCGGTAACACTTACCATCACGTGAGACCGCTTACTCGTCCGCCCTCTTCTCTGTAAAAAAAAAAATATGTCCTATAAAATACCGGGATAAAATGTAACTATTACAATACTTAAACATACTTACTAATAAGAGAACATACATACATTTACATATACCTATATACGTATACATATGCTTACATAATAGCCTTCATAAAAAAAATATATGTAAATTTATTTTTCTTATGAACAATTTTTTTAAGTAGTGTTAAATAAAGAATATTTTCCGTAATCATCTCAAATCTCCTTTCGAGCACTGGAAGTATTCATACCCTTATTACGGCATAGTCATAAACAATAGTTGAATCATTCCAACTCTGTTGCACTACAAATTTTGTCCACTTTTCTGGTAGTCGCTTCAGTACGTGTGTATTGCTCCGATAGAGAGTTCAGAGCATGTTCATAATGAATAGCCACCTGAAAACTAAGATCTTTGACGTCGCCGTCTTAATGAATGAGGCGCCAAAGTCAAATTCTTGTGTATACAGACAGTCAAGTGGAGAAGAGAGACTTCTAAGAACATGTTGAATATTTATAATTTTGGACATTTATTTAGTTAATTTATGTTATTTGAATATAGTTAATTTATGCTTGCATTGTAAATTTTAAGTTTAGTTCTTCGTTATTAATAAACATCACCCAGATTATACAACAAAATATTCAAGTAATAATCACTTTCATTGCCTTCTATTGGCGAAGAAATGCCATAACACAACTCATACACCTGTACAATGCCACAGGGACTAAATTTGTAGAACATGATCAATATTCCTAGATACATACTTAAGAATAAACATAATCTATAATAAATATGTGTTAAGTTTGTTTTAAACGTTTTAATGTCAAATGGAATATTTTATTTTCCGTCAAAAAATTCTTTTTCGTTGCATTTTCACTTATTTTCAATTGCAGACGTATAATAATTACGTAAACTATTATACACGTGACTAAGTAAAAAAAAAGTAAAAATCTTTAAAAGATTTCCTAGTTGCTTTTACTAATATAATTCAGTAAGAAGAGATTTTCATATTCATGTTCCTATTAAAGGTATCAAATTCGTTTGCCAAATTTGTCGCTCGCGATTCGTATCTAGTGGCTCATTCATTAAAATCATAACTATAATGTATTTTAGAAATATTTTCTTAATGGTCCTCGTAAAAGTTAATTGCTTGAAGCTGCCGACCAACTTCGCCCATTCACATTAGAGCCATTATATGCGATTTAGGGTACTAACTGAGAGAAAAACTATTAGGAAAATGAACAACGAGTGAGTGAACAGCTGATTTTTATTTTCATATTCTTATGGCCATATCTTTTCTACAGGTATATATATATATATATGTATTAAGGTTGACCAAAATAGTAACGTACCAAGTATTACATTTTTATGAGTTTACTAGGAGCACATGAGTAAATATCCGTACAGAGCAGCAGCTCTTTTGAGGCGCCAAATATTTATTTATACCTACTTTAGCTTACACGAAAAGATAAAAATAAATTTTATGAATTCTGAGTTTTATTAATCAATCCAACATAAAATTTACAATTAAATTACAAGCATTTTTTTCTTTATACTTTGGTTTTATCCAATGTTTATTATTATTTTTAATGATGTTATAAATTCTTAGTCTAATATAAAGTTTCTTTAAATGTTTTACTGGAAAACATTCGAATGACCCCTCAAATGTACAAATCCGTATTATTTTTAATAAATCATTACCTACCAATTTGCGTCTTAAGATCGAAATATTTTTGTTAGAAAAAGTTACAAAACTTACAATTTTTTCCGAAGGAGTTATAAGATATCCAAATCGTACACATTGCCTTCATTATAATCCTCTTAATGACTAAATAAAGAATTTTTACTCATGTGTTTATTGCTTTTCAGATTTTTTCAAATACCTATAACTCATTATTTCTACATTTGTATAAAATGAAGAAATAAAATAAATCAACATTTATTAAAAATAATAATAAAAGAACGCATAGCCCATGCGACTCTCCTGATGTTTGTCCTCTCATTAGATGTCATGGTGAACCTGTCGATGAGCTTGTACCTATCGTGCTGGGTTTGTACGAAGCTTGCGCTCTGTCCTCATGTGCCAGCAGTGCCCGCGACTTTGTCTTCTTAGACGTTAGAGTATGCGTGGTTATAATTCATCTGGGTAAAAAGTATCTTAAATATTATTCCGACACTTAAGTTATAACTCTGTCAAGTTTCATTAATTTAGACAATTTTTGTTTTGGGCTTTATATCATTCGTAAATTACACTGCAACGACTTATTTCAAACAATGTTATATGTACAGACGTGGCTTACAGACATTTTATTATATGTAGATATTGTATATGGTATATAGCATTATATCCATTATTATATCCATCCCCTGCATGTCTTATTTATTCGCGTAAGCTAATATGCAGAGACCATGTGAATAAATTTGCATAGTTACTGAGTGCAGCGATTACCTGCAGCGAGAGAATCATTCCCTATTGATTCCGACCAAGGAAATGCTATGAAAGTTACGCAAACTTCAGTGAATGCAGCTTAGTTCGTATGAACTGTGGAGAACGAGGAAAAGCGTTCACTTGCTATTGGTACATAACCAATAGCAAGTGAACGCTTATTCCTCGCTCTCCACAGTTTCGACTATTGATGTTCAAACGTAGGTACGGTATGTTTTTTGTCGAACAAACGATTCTTCTTTGGATTATTTATTTTGTAATTAAACCGACTTTCTATTCGCCTTTGTGAGTACTAACTTCTACAGTAAACAAAATATTTAGGATGACAATTGTTTACAAATTGTTTTTAGACGCAACAAAATTGACAGTCCATATTCGTCAATATTTTCGAGTGAGTTGCGTACGTCTGACAAGATGTGCTGCCACTGTCGCGTTACTACTTGCCACTAAATTTAAAAGACAAAAGCGTCACTGGTCAAAAAATTGGTACAAAAGCGGCGATGCGACGTATAATCAAGAAAATTTCTGAATTTGAATTGAAAAATTTAAATATTACTCAATAAGTATCTATCTGTCCCACACAGCGCAATGAAAAATTAAACGAAAGTTATTGTGCAACTGATTTTAAAGTAGCGCAAACTTTTGTTTAATCATTGCGCGATTTTCAGTACACCCTCTGCACGATCAAAAACAAAAACAATAAAAATCCGTAAAATTGTACAATATAATTGATCATTTAGGGGGCCCCCTTACATAATTTACCAGTATTATAGAGTCGTGTGTGTATAAAACATCTCACACATGAAGCGATTCGTATTATTAGCAAGCTTTCTTTATGCTCCATCTAACAGTGTAAAAGGTTTCTATAGTCCAAACAGTTACTTTCAACTGGCTCAAAATTAAAAATATAGTTAAGTACTAAGTAGCCATAAGATCGTGTAATACGCTTCTTACCCGCTGTTACACCAGCCAGTAATAATTTAACATTAAACTCAGCTCACGTGACACGTAAAAAACAATATATACGACCTATCGAATGACCTAAATGCCTAGGTTGGCGGAGAGCCAGAACATGTTATCTAGCAACTATCAAGCGAAATACAGTTTCCAATTTTTGCTTTTTAATTATTGACCCCTTGACATTGAATGCTGAATTGTGGGAATATACAATGCGGCATCAAAATATCCGCAGTACTACAACCTGAGGTGTCATGACATAGTTACGTAATCTCCAGTAGAATCTTTGGAAAGGTTTGGAATGTGGCCCTTGAGGAGATAATCGAGATTGATTTGCGCCGTAAGGCCTTGAGAAGCGCTCTTCTTGCTTATAATATACTTTTAGCGAGGTGAGTGAATACCTGTTATGACTGAGTATCACCACTTATTTTTCTATAAAACAGGTTCTATAAGTCAGGTAGATTATTGTCTTGCAATATGGAGTCAGTTACATGTCAGACGAGTATGTTACTTCTTAATCTAAGATTTTAATATGTACCTACTCGTAATGCAGCAATGAAAGATACTTGATTTTGCCCGTAATTTTGCTTTATATCCTGTTAGGTATTAGGTTAGGTTAGGTGTTAGGTTACTATCGAATAAATGTAACGAATCTCTCATTGTTACATTGTGTAATTAAATTAATGAATTACGCAATGCGTAATGATGCTTGTTAACATAAATAAAAGAATTGACATAATTTGATATCACTTGACTTAAGGTGACCATAGATTTTGGTTTATAAGCCGATGACGACTGCAATTTATTGCAACAGATTTTTGTTCCAAAAATGGTGACGTATTTTTACGCACTACGGAACGGAGATAATATTTTTATTATTATTTTTTTAAGAAAAAAATTAAAAAAAAATAGTTATGTGCATTTGAGGTACGTATGTATATTTGTTTACGTCTCTGTTCCAACTTTTCTCTGAAACGGCTAGACCAACTTTGAGGCGGTTTTTTAATAATGTCTTGGTTAAGAAGAGATTTCCAGACAAGTAACTAATAATAATTTATTAACTAATAATAAATAATAAATTGTGAGCAAGCCTTGCTGACCCATACCATGCAAACATGCTTATACGTCCCATAGTTTCGAAGATCGTAACCTTATTGACAAAACTGGCTCGAGAATCATTTATCGCTATCCCATCTGAGGTTAAGTGTTGCGTTTGTACGATGTTGAGAAGTCCTTTAATACACCTTCATTCAATACATCTTCAATACACCTATCTTCATTTCCTTACACATTTTCATATGTTGGTGGTGCATCTCAAGCTCGAGCAAGACAAAAACACAAGACAAGTGCCGCACAAACATTCAAAATAAATGTATTGAATCGAAAAAATACAAGGTTCTTGACGCCATTGTACATCCAATAAATAATTATAGCCGCTCCAGAAACGTCTAAATATTCTAGCCTAATAGTGTAATCGTTTAATGTTACAGCATGAGGCTAGCGCTAGTTGTATTTTAGGAAGATGTTAAAGATTTATAAGTTCATACTTGGTGTAGAAATCGATTTTTAGTAGCCTATTACATATGTCTAAGCAACTTCTTAATTGTTTGATACAATCCGAATAGTAAGTTTAAATTCATTCAGTAGCTTTTTAAATTAAAATTTGCGATGTTTTCCGCTTAATATGAGTCCATAGCTTAAGACTACATCTTGTAAACTATGTTATAAAGATTAATATATTTGAATGCCTTTACAAGGCCTTTACACTTCTTTAATAGTAGATTAGTAGGTTTTGTAGGACCAATTCCAAAATTTGTAGTAAAAGATTTTAAAAGTTACTTATAATGGCGTTTGGATCGAGGAGCTACTTTTATATTCCTATATAACTTTTGATACTTTTTACTCCCAAATGCTAGAATTTATCTTACAAATTCTACTAATTTACTACTAAATCAGTGTAAAGGCCTTTTTTATATCAGAAATGGTTCCTCAAGCCAGACCTGTGCTGAGATGCAATTGAGTGATTTTCTTCTAGTAGGTATTTTATATAGACGAGGCGATGAAGGTGCTTCAGGATCGTAACATGTGATTTCTGCCTACTTTAAGTCTACCCATATACCTTTTATAAAATTAGTTCTTTGACCTCGATCGAATGCGAGGAAAATAAAATGAATGCAGATCCTGTTATTGAACGTAAAGAGCCCACGGGAAGTTTACTCGATGAATAAAATTTGTGTAACAAAATGATGTTTTCGTTTTGATCGTTTAGAAATTGTAGTTGCCTTGCTCACATGAAGAGATTGTAGAAAAAATGTAGGTCATCATAATTTGCTAGTATTTACTTAGGATTATTTCATCAATGTCAATAATGTAGTTTGTGAGTAGCGTACTATGCTGTTATTAATTACTCATTTAATGTAAAATATTTTAAAGACCTTTCAAGGTATAAGACTTTGAACCTTCAACTATTCTCTTTTATATTAGTGGGCCTGTTGGGCCAAGATTCGCTTGACTAGTAACGATGTGTACGGAACACTGTCAGAATCTGATAGATACTAGGAAAACATATCTGACTGATCAAACCTAACACAACAATCCACAGCATTTGATTCTTTAAAACAGTTTTTACCATAACTGTTGTATCAGCATGGTAGTAACGCCCACTACGTGGTTTTAACTTGGCACCAGTTACGCTGGTCTGGATACCAGCCAGACTGGATGATATTTCAAACTTGCAAGCCTACCACACTTGTCCAAACATTGCTTTCTCGGCTCTTGAATATTGATCGCGTTAGTTCTTGGGCAGCCAGATGTCGGTATTTCGGACGAGTTGTATTTGCCCACAACTTTTAGGTTGTTTGGCAGGCGCGTTACTGGCAAACTGTGTCACATTGACGTTGTAATTTTAACAGCTTTTGTAAGGTTTTGTTGTGACCTATTTGGCAACAATCTAGAACTGGATGAAAGGAGTTTTGTGTTAGAAAGTGTTTACAGACGCCATTAAGTAAGTTGGTACTGTTGAATTACGAAGCAGAGGTAGATTGAAACAATTTGACGGCAGGTGGTTGCAATCGCTCAAAAATACCTTGAAAATGTAATTTATACGTTAGCACGCCCTCGGATGCGCTGCCTACCTTTGCAGATTAAGGAATGGGAATCCCTACCCAAAGTATGAGCTCGACCGAATTTGGACACGTGTAATATTAAATTTATTCCGTCTTGGCCAGAATGCCGGTGGTTATTTCTATTTCGTGGTACACAAAAACAGATTCTCATTTATGCAGTAAAAAAATGATACAATATGGCCATCCTTAGTGGAAACAGAATCACCTAATCCTGTCCCGCGACCCTGTCAGTTATGTCATGTTTATGATAGTTGTAATACGAAATATGAAAAATTGCATCTTACCTGCATGACGTCATTCTTCATTTTAAAGGGTCAAAATCTTTTTTATATAGAAAATGGCAGCAGATGAGCATACAGTCCACCTGATGGTAAGTGGATACTGTCGTCCATGGACATCCGCAATACACGCCAACAGCAGTCCAGAATGACAAACATGGACGCGCCCCCGGATGCGCTGCCCTAAATTTGCAGATTAAGGAATGGATTAGGAGAAAGGGTTGGAAAATTGGGGAGGGATAGGATAGAATGGGATGAGAATGGACTCTAGCATATCTCACTCACTACCGAAACACGTACGAACATTAACATATGATAAAGTAGGAAATGCAGTACATTTCAAGGTAGTCTTCTGTGAGAGATATTATTTCCAGATATTGAGACTTAAGTGAAATTTTATCTAGACATTTTATCATCCACTGCTGGGCCTCTTCATGTACATGTTTTGAAACGGCACGCTGGTCAAGTAGGGTGGCGAGTCCACTCTTATAGACGTGGTGTTGTTCCTCAAGGCTTGTGGTAGCGGCTTAATAGTCGTCTTTTACGATACCTACAATATTAGAGCATGTTCCTATTTATTTTATATTATAAATCGGGTTCGAACCCTTAAAATTAAAGGCTTATGTTTATCTTTTATTTCTACTCGACGTTTCGGCACGGATTACACCAGCCGTGATCACGAGTTGACTGAAGAGACAGTATGGGAGCTGCGAACAGATTTATCAACTACCCATATTTGATCTCTACATTCAGAAAAGCTGCGATACACTACCTACATTAACAATGTCCGCGGACGTATTCGACGGTAAATCGCAAGATATAAGTTTATTAATCACTGGATTATACGAGGGGAGGTCCAAAAGTTTTTGGCCTGACAAAGAAAAAGGACTCAAGTTCATGAAACTATTTTGATTTTTCAATATAGTCTCCGTCTATTTTAATACACTTTTCGGATCGTTTAATTGGCAGTGCTATTCCAGTATAGTAGTCAGATAAGTAGTCAGTGAATAGTCAGAAGTTTTGTCTGCAAAATGGTCGAAAACAGCAACGGTCACTTTATCATCAGTGGGAAAATCCTCTACCCACTTAAGTCCGCCTTGCGTTTTAAAAACAAATAGTAATCACTGGGAGCCAAGTCAGGACTATAGGGTGGGTGCAGACTTTTCGTGCCGCCACACTTTAAAACAGCATCTTTCGCAACTGCGGCGTCATGGACGGGTGCATTGTCATGGAGAAGCCGCACCATCTTTGCTTAGTTTTCCACGACAATTCGTTGCAATATTCCTTGACAAGACCCAGAATATTGAAGCCATAATCTTTTTGGTAGACCGAGTCACCTTTGCCTTTCTAGGCAGTGCAGTGCTTTTTATATTTCATAGGTGAACTGCATTTTTGAATGAATGTAATAAAGATGTTTAATATATTGCTCCCCTTCAAATTTAATATATTGTTTGTTTGATACCCGATCAGACCCGATTTACAATATAAAATGTGTACAAAACCCGAAAGTTTAAAAAGTTATGTTTCTATTTAAACCGAATCTCTAAACAACGAAATTTTAAATTAGAAAACCAGAACTTATTGATTCAATAAGTCAATAAGTTTATACCTATTTCAATTTTACCGACGCAATTAAGTAATTAAATTGCTCCCTTCTTCAGATAACGTCACAAAAGGTCATCAGCTTCATTGATTCAATAAAAGAAGCAGTTACTTCGAATCACGTCAAAGAAAGTATTATAATAAAATTGCGAAGGGAAATTCCGTGAAATAATACGAAGTAACCCTAGCTAGCAGTTCTCCCACAACTCCCAGCAAACAAGTTTTAAAACTTGGCGTGTTTCAACCGGGATTGTACCAGGGAAAACAGCCCCTTTGTGTGGGTGAGCCTTCCAGGAAAAATGTATTATGAAATATGATTTTTATTTCATGGAAAAGGCGTTTGTATACAATACCTACCTACATGTGTACAATGTTTGAACTCGCAATAGGATTTCTGTTAGGGACGACTCGATTTTATATACCTATCTCGGTTAGTAAGCTCTTATTAAAAGTACAGTTTGTAACTCAAAGCTCCGTTATATATTAGCTATGTACCATATACCATAACCGTCACCATTTCTTTTGATATCCACTGCTGCACATGGCCACATTATCTCGTGCAAGAGAGATGTATGTCCTAAAAACGGCAAGTGCGCGCTGGCCAAGTGGGTTGGCGAGTTCATTCATTTAGAGATGGTGTAGTTCCTCAATGTTTATGGTAGCCGCTTATCCCTTAATCACCTTTTACGGTAATTCATAGACATTGATGACGCGTTCGGATGTTTCCGGATTAGCCGATGGCCAATGTTTTCGTAATGTACCTGTACTGAGACTTATAATGCATTACTAACATATTAATTTATTTTACATAATCCAGTAGCTCAAAATCAATAGTTAAAAATAAATGGCGATCAAAAACCTTCTTGTAATAAAACTGACCGGTTAGTCTAATATTCCAGTCGGTTGGACAGGATTTACAGAAGAATGAAGTGGACAACAGAGAGGTGCGGGGGGTGTGGGGGTGTAATATGGAGGAGATTAAAGAGTTAAGTAGGAAGTGAAACATAATTTTGTGAGATTATAATAAATTTTAATACCAGGTTTTAGTTCTAAATGACAATGTAAAACGATATAGTTTGTTTTCCATTCATATAGCTATAATCAGTTTTATTCCTCTTAACATTATTTTTCTCTTTGTGCAGTTATTGAATTTTGCAGAAGTACTAGTATTTTACGAGGGTAAACTAAGAACAAAGCGCTGTCCACGGCATCAAAGTAATCAAATAAAGGCCCTACAGAGTATTTTTCGTTTCAATTTAAACGGAAAATCGCGGCCTCGCTTACTGCTACTGTTCCGACAGGATTTAATAAATTTATACGGATCATCAGACCGACAGCGTTTTAAAAATAAAGCTAAATGAATTAATTATTAACAAACTATTTTAGACTAATTGAAATAAATAACTTTAAAATTACAGACGATCACATGACATCACAGACACGACGGAGTCCCGCGTCGCTGGTCTCCCATTCCTTTATTGTCACCAGAGAGCCTAAACCACCTTGCTTCTACCATAAATTTGCTGTCATCGATGTACTGCCCATTCATTATGTTTTCCTGCTCATGTGATTATTTCCCTTTTATTTTTCTTATGCGTTTAACAACAGTCAAGTGAATATAAATAAATCAAACATGCGTAAAAAAACAACAACGTGCAAGTAATACAAATATCATATTAATGATAATAAATTACTGGAATTTAAACTCTACTGAACGTATAAAGACTTTATTCAATACTTTTTTAACTCGAATCATAATGATGCTTGAGAAATGTACGCATGATAATTGATTGTATAATGTCTATTATAGAATCATGATTTTATAATGTCTATAATCATCTTATAATAATAGCATGCTTTTATATGTATTTTAACCAAACTAAATTATGAATTACAATGAACTAAATGGTGTAGAGATGAAACAAATTATTGTTTTTTTTTTGAAACTACATTAGTTGATTAAAAGCTACATTATTTTTGAAACTCTCAAAAAAAATCTACTACATATTCAACGTTCCTTGCTCATATATGCGTAATATATGCACTGCAATAAACGAGTGTTATATGTACTGACACCATTTTACTGTTCCTTGCTAAGTAGTAAAGAGAACAGTTAATGTTTTTTTTTTTTTATAGACTAGGGGGCGGACGAGCAAGCGGTCCCACGTGACGGTAAGTGTTACCGCCGCCCATGGGCACCTGCAACACCAGGGGGCATGCGGGCGCGCCGCCGACCTTGCAAAATCCTATTCACAGCTCTCTTGAAGAACCCCATATCGTAGTTCAATGGAAAGACCTCTTGAGGCAGTTCGTTCCACAGCCCACGGGTTCGCGGTATAAAATAGTTGCCGGTATAATGTTGCTCTATATATGTACAAAACAGCATTAACTCAAATTATCGCGCGAAAATTAAAACTTAGGTAAGTTTACGAAGACATATTTCAGGAAATTAATAATGGTCGCTCTTCACGTGGACAGAATTTTCCAGTAGGCTTATATTTAAATCAATTTATGTGAACAAAATAAGCGTATTTTTTTCTATATTTCTAAAATTAAATAACAACTAACGTGTTTGCTTCTCCGCCCGATACAAAGAAAAAAGTGTTTTGCGAGTAAATCCACTGGCCATTTTAAATATTTCTTATCCATTGTACTTCTTCCCGTTGGAGTCGCCTAATAAATTGGAGACAAACGCCCCAAAAATCTTCGGTTCAATCCGCCTGGCGAATAACTCAATTACGTGAATGCCGAAAAATGTTGACGATTACAAAATTTTCACAGAAAATAATGAAGGTGGACTTTTTATTGCTCTTCAATTTGATTACTTTAACTTTAGTATGAGCTCGACCGAATTTGGACACGTGTAATGTTAAATTTATTCCGTCTTGGCCAGAATGCCGGTGGTTATTTCTATTTCGTTGTACATAAAATCAGACTCTCATTTATACAGTAAAAAAATGATACAATATGGCCATCCTTAGTGGAAACAGATTCACCTAATCCTGTCCCGCGACCCTGTCAGTTATGTCATGTTTATGATAGTTGTATCACGAAATATGAAAAATTGCATCTTACCTGCATGACGTCATTCTTCATTTTAAAGGTTCAAAATTGTTTTTATATAGAAAATGGCAGCAGACGAGCATACAGTCTACCCGATGGTAGGTGGATACTGTCGTCCATGGACATCCGCGATACATGCCAACATCAGTCCAGAATGACAAACGTTGGCGCGCCCCCGGATGCGCTTCCCTAAATTTTCAGATTAAGGAATGCATTGGGAGAAAGGGTTGGAAAAATGGGGAGGGATAGGATAGGATAGGATGGGAATGGGCTCTGGCATATCTCACTCACTACCGAAACACGTACGGACATTGGGAAAATACGATAAAGTAGGAAATGCAGTACATTTCAAGGTAGTCTTTTGTGAGAGATGTAACATGGCCAGTGGAGTGCGTCCAGCGGCTGTTGGATTGCAGCGTGCACTCTCCCCTTACAAAAGTGTGTATAAATGATACCCAATCTGTGCACATTCCCCTTTTTCATAATTTATAATTTCTTTGCCCTCAGTCATTGTTACCCGTTTATACGTATGAACATCATACTAGAGCAATTTACATCTTATACTCATAAAACTAGCTCTACATTCAAAACAAATGAAACACATATGATACCTTAGCATTTAAGGTTTCAAATATGTTAAAATGTAAGTAGGTTAAAGTTGGGATTACTTAATCCCAGGGATTTGTATTTAAAATGGAAATACACGATCAAGATGTTATCTTTGATTCCTTCGCCTTCTTGACACTATGTACAGAGGAGCTCTATTGACACCCCTACACAGTTGCCCTACACAATTATATATATTATACCTATCTACAGCATATATTCCAAATAATTAAAACCAGGAGTGTATTATAATAGTGGTAGGTTATAAGTCGTTATTAGTCATAACCTCAACCCGTGGCTGACAGGCAATTAATCAATTAATTCCACTTCATTAGCAGAGTCAGAGAGTCTCCTCATTGAGACAACAACAGACCCGCCCGTGATGTTTTGAATGCTTTATTTTGTAGATATATTGTTATATCATTTGAGTTATTGTATTAACAGAGAAACTATTCAGTTTATATCCTATTAAGAATAAGTCAGTTTTTGTTACAAAATCATATGAAGTAGCGTAAAGAATTAATTAAATTTTAGAGCCAATAGAAGTTACAGTTTTGTATTCATGACGAAATCCACTAGTTTTATGATTTTCAACAGCGCAGCGCTAAAACATTTCTATTTAAAATGTATAAACGTAAATTTAAAAAATGGACTTACATAATAAATGTATCTAATGTATTATTAATAATTATGTCAGCTGTAGGAAACAACTAAATATTATTATGCTTGTTAACTTAAAATTTAATAATTCTTCGTTTGTATATTCGTATATTGTAATAAGACACGAATACATAAATATAGGAGTGTTACGATGTTTTTCGATTTCTGTCATATTCTACCCGTTTTCCGGTGTGCTAATATTAATGAAAATTAAAAAATTTGGTACTTCAAAATAACTATTAAAAATTCATTACATTGCGAAATGCTTGTCAAACTATGAAAATAATTCGTACTAATAAAACACTTGAGAATCGTGCAATTATTAAATTACATACATCATAATATCGATTTTAGATGAATTAATAGCTTTTTCATTTTTTTTGGATCGTCAATGTCTTCTGGTCAATAATAAATACGCAGTTCTCAGAGAGACACTCGTATGGATACATACAAATTGAATACGTAATGCAATGTTAACATACCTACACGTATTGCCGTCTATGATACTCGTAGTAGATAATTGGTGAATGTATAATGTTATAGCAATAATGTGCTTGTATAGTATAAAGAATATTAATAATGTTATTATAATCCGTTTTGAATACTCATTTAAAAATATTACATGCTAAATGATTTTAATTTAATTCGTGTTACCTAGTCATTAACATAAAAATTGCGCTCCTAATACTACTCCAGTGTATATTTTATTACTCCACTTTGACGCCATAATGGTTATTGTTTTAACACGAACTGGAACTCTATTCCGTCAAATTTCCAATCTCGCTCGTCGCGCGCCAGCGTTTGTTAAATATTTCAAATACTCATCGGCCGACAGAACCACTGAATTCTAGCCCTTATTGCTATCACGTTAAAATATTTGTATAACTTGACCATTCACCGTACTTTCCAAGGCCTGTACGTGTTAAAAATAAAGGAAAAATGCGTCCCTCGGCTCTCACATGGTCATAAAGGGTTAGTGGACAATGTGTAATTAAATTTTCTTCAACATTGGTATAGAAAATTCTACAAAGTAAACAGAAATAAGAGAATTATTTGTGACATTATGTTAACCAAATGACCCTATTGTCGGTATAGACGAATTGATTTTGGTTAAAAAAAATAACTTAAAAGAAATGGACCTCATTGTCGGGTGTAGATTGTCAGATACTTTAGTGAATGAATATTAAATTATTTTTATTGCTTTATTTAAGAATCAGATGTTAAAGTATGTTTCCATTTAAACATAGAAATAACGAAATTTTCATTCACAAAAGTATCTGACAATCTACACCCGACAATAAGGTCCATTTCTTCAGATAATGTCACATTTATTTGCCATGTCTGATAAAATGAACACGACAAGACTTACATACAAAATTAACAATAACAAAAATAAAATGGTTTTTAATTTAATTTAACTTTTAATCAAAAAGGGTTTAGATAAGCGGTATTGAAGTCATGGGGAGATTTAGAAACTAGGATAGAACCAAAGATTAGATGGTATAGAATGCCCATTAAGGCATTTTCACCTTCTGTACCATAATATGCAATAAAGTTTTTAAATAAATAAATATATAGATGTGTGACTGAACAACGTAAAGAAAACCATGTTTGTGGCATGAAATTGTATGTGGCCGTAGAATAATATAAAATTCAAATCAAGAAATATAATTTTCTCACCCAACTTCAGAGATCTGGGTCCTTTTTGCTTGGCGTAATAACATTCCACAGTTATTATGCAAATATTTCGCGCCGATAAAAAGACCACTCAGATCGGAAGCAGAGAGTGTCTTAAACGCATACAATTAAACACTTTTGTTTTTCTTTCTGCTTCATGTGTAAGACTTACTCGTAATTGTGCCCGTTTCGCAATAAATATAAAACACGAAATGTCATAATATGAGTATATTTATTTGTATTATGCAATTAAATTTAAATAATATGTTCGCGTTATTTAGGGTCTTTCTCCACCACCTTCTGATAAGGTGTCAGGAGGTTGTGACAAGGACCCTAAGGGCCTTTCTTCACTACCTCCTGATAAAGTAACTGTTAACAATCTGATGTTGGTATAAATTATCTGCCAATTAAATCTAGCTGATACAGCTGACTATCTGATACCTTATGATAAAGTATCAGGAGATGGTGAGAAAGGACGTAAGTATTATATTTTTTCTATATTTTAACTGTTATTGCACCTACCGCACAATTTATGTACTCGTATAGGAACAGCAACCAATAGCAACAAAACATTTACCCACCACAGTGACCATGGTTGCATTTAACTGGGCCCAAATATCGGCTACACAAAAATAAATAGCAATGGCAAGTAACCCTTTTACATTTATTATGTTCAACCACAATAACAGAACTTTATAATCTTATTAAAAAAATAGGAATGGTGGTCTTAAAATTCTGTAATTTGAACTGCAGTGGGACGGATGTGCTGGAACTGTTGAAGAGCTGTCTAATATAATGTTCAATTATATTCAAGAATATTCAATTGAATTTTAACATAAACCTCACCGAATTTACCATCGGTAAAGGTACATTTAAAACTATACTCACCTTGATACAGTAACAATAAACAATAATTGGATAGTTTCGGGTGTAAATGCCGTCAATACTATCAACAATACATTACTAGAATAGTTCCAAACTCGAACGCTGTCGTTTTACCGGATAACCGGTATTTAAGCGACTCAAAGGGAATGCTGAATTGTATAGTAGCGTCTGTGCGACAGCCGATTGATTACATCACACATTATGGACACACACATGTGTATATTACAAGGACAAGTGAGTTTATGACTTCCTTAGAACCTTTCTCCACGCGACGATCCTTTATGGAACATATGGCAGGGAGACGGCCGGCGGCACTATGTGTAAATGACTATAAGTAAGTATCCGGTGAGTACTTGTGAATGTACTGTCTATTTACGGGGAAGGACAATGCTGTATCTCAGCGACTAGCCTCATCCTGCGTTATCTCGTCCATTAAAAATTCAGGAAAAAAAAATCCAGGAATCCAGGAAATCAAAAAAGGATCCATGGTACAACTAGTTGGACATAGCGGTTGTACTTCGGCTAAAGAGGTGGTTATCTCAATCTCATAGAAGAATGCAGTAAAATGTTTTTTGACCCATGCGCCTAACCCAGTAGTCCACAGTTACTGAATTCATGCATACAGTCAATTTAATACATTAGTTAAATCACCTAATTAATCAATTACTTAAGTTAAATTAAATCATCATAATTATGAAAAAGGCCACAATGGACTGATTTGTGAAGCACGATGTGCAGACGGCAGTATTTCAGAAAATTTCCTCACACTAAAACACATTTTTTCCAACTCCACTTTCCATCTGCCTTTTGTTGCAGATTAAAACCTTCCTCAAGAGACGCGCTGGAGAATCCATTAAGATCTCGAGATTAGCACGTTCATGCAGACATACAAAAACAGCTATAGAATGCTCCGCCCCTAAAATGTTCCTAAGTGCCTGTTATCAACTAGCTAACGAGGGTCTGCGATTTCGTTCATATGGAAAGTAATAAATTCCGTACGAAATTAATAATAGAGTTAAAATATTTTTTTGCCAAAAATTCATTTCTGTAAAAACGTAAATATTGTATCAATCAAAATTTATTATGAGCAAATAGATAGATAATCAGGAATATTGATTAGAAAACATGGCGAAATATCATCTGAATTACTGAATAATCTAGAACATACCCATGTTAACAAGTATTACTTAAACATCAGTAAAAAATTGTGTAGTTAAATACGTAATTTTTCAATTAAGTCTAGTTCGCCGATGAAGGAAAACATCGTGGAGAAATCCGCGTGCCAGTAAATTAAAAATAAATCTGGGGTATGGGTAAACATTAATTTTATTTATCTTGTTATTTAACTATATTAATATTTATAACTGTTTATATTTGTGTGTTTATGTACAAATATATCTTATTATATTTTTCATATCTTACTGCGACTTACTGTGAATATAGACCAACTGCGTCGACCAAACGCTAAATGGACCTACCGCTAATAAATCCTTGAGAGTTTGAGGCCTATATACAGCAGTGGGGAGACATAGACTGATGGTATGGTATAGTATCGTATAAGGATTTATTTCAAACCTACTACGGACAGACGATTTCACGTTTAATTTCACGCTATAGTAGTTATATAGCTACATAACTGTATAATTACACATGGTATCTGACAGCAACTGTATACGTAGCTGTGTGGTTACTGTTTACACACACCTAGTCAAACTTCTGTAGGTGTAAACATTGGGGGCAGGAGCGGTTTGACCCACTTAGAAATTCCTTTCATCCCCGGATATTATAACGCTATATGCCAGTGATAACTCGTAATTAGCTACTTTAACCTGGATGTTAACACTAGATTAATATGCGATATAAAGGAAATGTTTTTTAATTGTATCAAAAATCGTACTTTTATATATACATATACTGTAGGGGGAGAGTGCACGCTGCATTCCCACAGCCTCTGGACGTACTGGACTGGCCACGTTACCCCCTCTCTCACAGAATTTCTTACTTTATCGTTTTTCTCCATGTACGTAAGTGTTTGGGTAGTGAATAAAATATGCTCATTCCCATCCCATCGTATCCCTCCCCATTTTCCCAACCCTTTCTACCAAACCATTCCTTAATCTACAAAGGTGGGCTCCGCATCCGAGGGCGTGCCAACGGTTTGTCACTCTGCACTGATGTTGGAATGTATCGCGGATGTCTATGGACGACAGTATCCACTTATCATCAGGTGGACTGTATGCTCGTCTGCAGCCTTTTTCCATAAGAAAACATGATAATAAATGGTTCAACACCCCCAAAGCTATTCCTATTGAACGAGCTGTATTCAACATTATTGTTTGTTCATAATGACATTGAAATTTCTTTAGATTATCTTAAATCTTAAACGTAATTTTTTAATCACTAAACAGATTCGGTTATCTACAAATTTCTTCTATCTTTTGTATTATACGACCTTCTATAACTTCTGAGATATGAATTTTAAATTATTTTTGTACCATAGTTCATTTCGAATGGCTAAGAAATGCACCCTACAGAGAATAAATTTTATTATATGTCAGATATCCTATAAAGACATGTATAAACTATTGAAATAAACTGTGTATAAACTGAGGTTTGTTAGACACCATTAAGCTCATTCGATATCTTTAGTATCGGGGATCGGCAATTTTGCGGTTGCATCTGATGCACGATTTGGTAGCAGCACTTTACACGTAAAGGTCGTTCGATCTCTGTAACTAGCCTAAGTTGCCATAAGTAACCAAGTAACCGATTGCCGATAGTGTTTATTATTATTTATAAGGTCAACTAACAAAGATAATACATAACTATCCGATGTATCAAGTAATGTAAGTTTTTTTACAATTATTTTTCAATTTATTTTGTTTATTTGTGAAAGTCGAGATAATTTTCACATAGATAGTATAGAACTTCAGAGCATTATGTAACTATTAATCAAAAATGGTGGCCTTCCAATTACATGGCACGCCATCAGTGTTCCAGTCGATGCTCTGTTTAATCAAATCAAAACCGTTTACCAGCGCGTAAAGGGCATGTGCAATGTGCATTTTCAACGATTGGTCATTCAAATTGCTGGCATTCCTCGTCTGTGCCGTTTCCATAATAATGAATTCATTTGATTGTCTTTTGTACATAATTCCTATTTAGAAATTATTTCTCTAACAGTGTTTTGCTATGCATAGATGTTATGACATTGGCGGAGAGGGTGGACTGCCCTATACTGAGCCACTGGACAAGGGCACATATTATTGCCGTTGTGTAATGTCTCATTATATGAATTTCTTTTTTAACGTTTAATTATTTTTTTTATTTTTATTGTTTTTGTGTATTTTTATGTATATGGGCATATGCCTGAAATAAATTCTTTATTATTATTATTATAAATAATGTTACAAAATAATATTTAACACGTACAGGTAAGGTGATCATTTTAACAGTGGAAAAAAGGGGAAAATATAAATCATACACAAAACCGTAAGGGATTTATGTGATTTAATATTAAAACTGTGTACCTACAGTTTAGTTTTCGATAAATAAATTAAAAAAACTCAAGTTGGCAAGCAATAAGGATAAATTAAATTTTCTATCGCGGTGTACATTAATCGGGGAAAATATTAATTGTAGAAAAGATGTCCAATTCAATTTTTTTTACTTCCTCTGTTCAACATAACCTTACGAAGTAATAAGGAGAGGAAATTGATTTTTTTAATATTCATTTTAACTTCGAAAAACAACATAGTGTTATGTTACGTTACATAATGTCAGAATTATGTAACGTTACATAAACTCCTAGACAAAGGGCAAATAAATACGTTAGAGGGCGTTCAAGCTTTACATAAGCAGGCTGAAGGAACTGGGGGATTACAATTATCTCTATTTTTGCTGACAAAGGGGAGAGACAGACAAAAATCTTACGTAAGAAAGAAAATTAAATAAAGAAATAAAATTAATTCAATTGAAAATCTTCAGCCTATAGTCAGAATGTGTTAGAATCATAACATTTTAAAAAGCAAAGTAAAAGATTTGGATACATTTTCCGACTCTTTGCATACATTTAGGAAAAGTTACTAGACATTAATTATTTTCCCACCTTGAAATATTTTTGTTATAGTCCAATCGTTAATATAACTAAAATATTTCCCTATCCCACCCTATTCTATCCCTCCCCATTTTTCCAACACTTTCTTCAAATTTCTAAATTCTGGACTATAATTCTGTTAGTCATTCTGGACTGATCTGGTCATGTATCGCGGATGTCGCAGGACGACAGTATCCACCAGATAAGCAGTCAGTGGTCGTCTGCCGACTTATTTCTATAGATTTTTTTTTAATATGAAATAATTTGAATTTTGTTTTAATTTCCATATCAATAAAAACAAAGAAACATTTTCGATTTTCGTATCTTACAATCGATATGCCCCTATAACATCCTATTGCAGGGTAGAGACCTCTCCGAGTAAATTAATAGGTAGTTTCGGGCCATAATCCGTCACGCGGGCCCAGTGTGGGTTGGTCCCATGTCCCAGATATATTTTAAAAATTCTCGAGCATGCGTGTTTCCTCACTATGTTTTCCTTCACCGCCTACCGAATTTCTACTTAAGTATGGATATCTAAAATGGTGACTGATTACCATTTTAGATATCCATACTTAAATAGAAATTCGGAATTAGGACTCACAATTCTACGAATGATAGTCGAGAATCATAATGGAGGGTCTAAAATCAAAGAAATTGTGCTAATATAAAATTAGATTAGTAATAAAAATATGTCACAATTGCCAGATACCCACGTATTTTAATTTCCTAATTTAGTATATAGAGAAATAATATTTTGTTAAATAGTTTATTAATAATATTTTTAATAAAAACTTTTTCGATTATGATGAAATTATATCAATACAACAATATTAGTCGAAAACCGATAAAAATCTACCCAGATAACCAAGGCAACAGATTGTTAAGCGACGTGTTCAACTACCGAACGGGATAAGGGGGCTTAATTAGAGCGAGAGGGGATGAATGGAGGATGGGGCAGGGACGAAGAAATAGATGGCCTCCGGTTCCGTGGACCCTTAAGTTCGGTAATTTCAGTTAACAGTAAATGGCAAGGAACTCGAACGTGCTTAATCTTCGGCCGAGGACGATTGCCGATCTAGATTCTTTTGGTACGCAATGGTTTAAATAACCTCTAAACACTCGATACTTCTGTTAATTAAAGAAGTTAATAATGCTTTGAAAATAGCTACGTTTTATTGAATTAGAGATGTATGTTTTACCAAATCATTATAGTGTATTGGGACACTTTATTTTAAAGTTATTTTATAACTTAACAAACATAAAATTTCTTAGCGATTTGTGTGCTGCAGCAAACCTGCAGCAAAAGGCTGCAGGCCACCTGATGGTAAGTGGATACTGTCGCCCATGGACACCCTTTGCAGATCTCTGCCTAACTTTGCAGATTAAGGAATGGACTTTCTACTTTAATTAAAGTCATTGAAAAATTAACAAAATATCTATATTCTTAACATATTTACTGATTTTACATTTGGCAGCGAATATTACCAATAAATATCAAAATTATTTTGTTTATATTTAGAGTTATATTATAATTATTAGAAACTAGAAACACAGTCTTGTGCATGAGGGATGTATGGCCTTGAAACGCTACGCTGGCCAAGCGGATTGGCAAGTCCACACTTTTAGAGGTGATGTGTAGGTCCTCAGAGCTTGTGTCTTTCACAATTCCCACGGGAAAAGCCGGCATAGTTAAAGCCAGCCGGTAATACATAGTCAATAGTAATATCTTTCCAAATTTCTTAAAGATATACCTACGGTGAACATGTTTAGAAATGCTATTTGAGAGGCTTCAACTGAACGTTTTAGAATATCTTTAAAAACATTACCAATGACACATAATATGCGTAGGTAGGTTAGTAAATGGAATAATATGTATAAATAGTTAGTTCCTTATAGATATAGAAAAACATATTACAAATGAAACAATAACCTACAAACTTCGCATCTGTATTGTTTTGGTGGTACTGTGATAAAAACAGCATCGCCAGCGTCTGTGGGTGTGTCAATGACAGTGCCTTTGACATTAACATGACATACTGCTCTAACGGCCCTTTCGATGTTGTACGATTTACAATCGCGGGGGACGCAATTTAGAAGCTAAATTGCTTCTAAATTCGTAGTGGAAACAGATATAAATATAGGTAGACTGACCTTAAGGTACAAACATCTGTGTCTATGTCTTTCTGCGTACCAACTTTGGTTATACAACGATTCCATATTCGATGGAAGCGATTCACAAAGCTTCATAGTCGTCCGAGTATTTTGATATTCTCTTCGCATTCTATTTCACTTTACTTTGTCCTAGACATCTCGTGTGCGGAGAGATCGCAGTTTCTGAAATGCTCACATTACTTCCTATGACCATTTTAATGATTGTGCCGACGTTAGAGGAGGTCGCAGACTTTTGAAAAGTAAACATATTTACCAAATATCTTTGATACATATAAAAACTGATATATAACTTTTCAGAGGTCTCAAGGGACTCCGAAATTATTCGCTCACATAAAGATGTCTTATGGTGCTTTCTTTAAAGATAAAAAATAGAATCTACGCGTGCGTCAAATAAACCGTCTGAAGTATAATAATTTTCCTAAGATTTGTACTTTTTTTTCTTTACTTACTATTTTTAGTTATACTTACGAGTACTCTTGCCAGGTTTTTATACATTCCAGCCTTTATTGGTTAACTTAGATTTTATAGTTGGCTTTTCTCATGGTTTCTGTACCAATATAGCCAAGTTTAAAATTATACGAGTACAAAGAGGTTAATGTTCTGTGTATGATAATTGGTAATTAATCAGAAACTGCCTATTTAGTGTATACATTTATTTATGTTTAATTTCAATATACGTTTAATTGTTTTATATAATACGTTTATACGTCTATAAGAGGATTATACCTTCTGTGAAAACCAAATGTTTTGTGAAAACCACAGTGAAAACCAAATGTTTATAGCGATGCAAACACGTTGCATTGTAGATGCATTAATTGAAAAGTTTCAGAGGGATTCAATGTCCCTATTATTTGAATATTTTCAATATTATTTAATGTATAACATATTTCGAGAGGGATGGCGCATGCTCCGACCTGCACCTGCACCTGACAATGATCTACGAAAAAGTGGCAGGCAAACAGGCATTCCACGTGATGGTAAAGGAATATTATGATTCGTGAACATACGCTATGCATGCCGATATCAATCAAAATGTCATATCAGTCGTTGGCATGCCTTCGCTTGCGTCGTCAGCTTTTGAAGATTTAGTAGTGGTTTTGAAAAAAACTTTGAGGAAGGAGGTTAATAACGTGTTGAAGAGCTTTCGTAATTCTCTTCTTTCTGGAGGCAGGGCAGTAGGAGAGGAATAAGATGGGTTGTAAAGATTTTAATCGAACAGTTCCTTATCCCACTATACTCCCCACTCGATGAGACAGAATGGAATGTAAAATGCCCTCTGTCATACGGTATCTCATTCATCCTAAAACATGTTAGTACATTTCACGGCCATCATTTATGAGCGAGCTTAACTCGACCAGTTACGTGCCCCCAGTTACCTGTGGGATGCAGCATGCGTCCACCCATTAAACTGAAAACCGATCTGTACACAAATCTATCACAATTTGAAATTCAACTTCTGAAATTCCGAATTATAAGTTGTACCTATTAGTTTTACAAAAAATGTTTAACGGGGAATTCAATCTTTATAGCTCATCGCAGATGTCAATACATTGGGTTTTGTGATGTGTTTATCTAAATATAAATTGTCAAATATTAATATTAGAAATGAATAAAAAAACTCCGAAAAGACGACTGTTAGAACTACCCGGCGACGAACACGTACTGTGTGTATTATGCGCGCCCTAGAAAGGGGAAAATGTGAATAGTAAAGTGTTTAATAGTGTTAAATAGAGTAGTGGTAAAAGAGAGTAGTGTTAAATAGTGGAGTGTTAAATAGAGGAGCGTTAAATAGAGGAGCGTTAAATAGAGGAATGTTAAATAGAGGAGTGTAGTGTGAATCTAATTAAATAGCGCAAGCGACAATGAAACTCACATATTACGAGACTGATCTTTTATCTTGAATAAAAGATCAGTCTCGTATACAAGTATACAGATAAAACATTTGTATTAACTACCCACATATGTATATACCAGAGCGTTAAACAGAGTAGTGTTAAATAGAGGAGTGTTAAACAGAGTAGTGTTAAATAGAGGAGTGTAAATTAATAGGAAGTAAGAAAACGCGTGCTAGAAAAAGCCCACGTAAGTATAAGGTGTAGCTCATGATTCTGTTCTTACAACCGCAACGTTGGCAGGTCTCAAGAGTGCAACTCAAATCTCAACTGCAGCTCAAGACCGCAAAATCTGCTCAAATCTGCAACTCAAGACCAAGTAATTGCTACAGAACACGATACGTCCAGTTCGCTCCCCTTTTGTAGTTAGATGTAGCCCACAAAACTCGTAATAAAACCGACAATATTTTTATTGTGTCAACAATTAATTAGTTCTAACATAGGTTTATGGCTATTTTACGAGAGACCAAATAAAACATAAATGCACAATGTTAACTCTGTCGTAGAATATGATCATAAAAATTATCTTTATGTTTGGGCCACTGTGTGATGATAGGAGCATTTTTTCTCAATTCACATCTTGAGTTCAAACTCCGCCCCGTACTAATAATTACTCTTTGACCAGTTAGAGATGGGTTGGCTGATTACGGCTGGGTTAACATTTTAAACGTAGTTTTTTATTTATTGAAAAAGTCGGTAGACGAGC
This sequence comes from Sesia apiformis, assembly GCA_914767545.1. Classification (NCBI taxonomy): domain Eukaryota; kingdom Metazoa; phylum Arthropoda; class Insecta; order Lepidoptera; family Sesiidae; genus Sesia; species Sesia apiformis. The sequence continues at coordinate 6,488,758 of OU611964.1, forward strand.
ATACAGTCCACCGGTATGCTCATGGTATTAGCATACAGATACAGGAAATCAGCGATTTATACCGACATTAGTTCAAAATGACAAACGTTGACACGTCCCCGAATTCTCTACCTATCTTTGAAGATATAGGAATGGAATTGGAAAATGGGTTGGGAAAATGGGCAGGGATGGGATGGGAATCGGCTCTGCAATATCTCACTCTCTACTGAAATACGTGCGTACATTGAGAAAATATGACAAAGTGGGAAATACAATACATTTCAAGGTAGTCTTCTGAAACATGGGGTAACGTGGGCAGTCAAGCGCGCCCAGAGACTGTAGGATTGTAGCGTGCACTCTCCTCCTCAAAAAGTATATTCAAAAAGAATAAACGCATATAATTTAACAACTGAATTCAGTGTAACGTGAACGAGGGCCATAAATAGAGGATAAAAGAGAACAATTGAAGGTCAAAGGTCATATAACTTGATAGGTTGAGAACGGATGTTTAATTATCATTAGTTTGACAATGAAGGAAAACATGAGAGAAGAAAGTAAGAAAAAGCATATCTTATTGACACGTATACTTTAAAAAAAATGAAAGTAAATTGACCTGCCGCTTCATTTTTTTTGTTGTGTTGGAGTAATTTACTTGAATTCAGTAGTTTGATATGTTTTTAACAAAATTGGATCAGTGGTTTTCGTTATGTGCAAAAAAAACATTAATCGTAGTAGTAGACGTTTTATGTCGTCAAAACAGTTGAAATACTCGTACAAAAATGATGGGTTTTGGCACAAGAATAATAAATATATTTATATTTATATTATTTATTATTCTTATGGTTTTGGTCACATCATGCACAGTAACTAAAATGCAGTGTCATAACGCATGATAATCCCGCTGTAAAGCCTTCGAAAATTTACAGAAAATTGACTTTTCGGGTGATGTCTTTGGCAATGATTTAAGATGAGCACAAACCCTAATTTCGGCCAGCGGTCTTTCGTGTGAACTTAGGCACGTTGATCACCAACCACCGACCATTAGGAGACGGCATCACAAACGGTTCACTATCCATAGTTCCTTCGAGCAAAACCTGATACAAAAAGTCTATTAGAACATAGTCGTAAAAAATAATTTGGTATACAGGCCACTATCGATGTGACCATAAAGCCGCCGACAAATGGTTTTTAATTATTCTGCACAATTATGTGGTGACAAATTGCTGACATGGGAGAGAGCGCATATTTTGTCCCATAGTTATATCCATTCGACCCTCTACTATGAAGTTTCGAATTTAGTCTCGATATATTCTTGAATAGCTGGTATTAGTTAAGTTTTGTACCGTTTTAGATAGTAGTAGCTAAACTTTCATAATGATACCGTAAATATCTATTCTTTTACGTTTTTTCGAGATTTTATTAAAGTACTACGGATTTTACCTCATTGTTTATTTATTTACTCTTTGCACTGTATTGCACAGAGGCGGACTTAATACTTTAAAGCATTCTCTATCAGTCGACTATTGGTTAAATGTGAAAAATTTAAGCGGGTGCAGAAGAAATTAAATAGCGAAGCTTAATTTATATCCATAAATAATAATAATAATATAATAATACATTGATAATATACTTACACAATACAATATATAGATATACATACTAAAAGTAAATATTAAATATATAGACCTTATATATGAATAAGATAGTATAAATATGATACTTATAATACATACATATAATATAAAACGTAGGTGGTGTTCCCAAAGCTTCCTCTCGAGGCTGTTGTTATTAGGAGCCTTCCGTCAGTGGGGAGCGAGTTCCAGAGTCTTGTTGCCTAAGCGACGAAGGAATTAGTCCTGAAACCAATGCGATGCGAAAAGACATGAGATGAGTTAAGAAACCGCCGCCGACCATGGATAAGAGGACATGCGGGTCCACTGCCGATCTCGCCGAATCCTGTTCATGACTCTATTAAAGAGCTCAATTCACTTAAAGTAAATTAGATGCAATATTGTTTCTAATTACGTAGGTAAAACCCTAATTAATTTACCTTAACTTTGCTATTGCAATTTTATGAATCGGTTTCGTGAATATTCAGTCGGGTCTGTTTAGTGGCATCGAGTGAACTTTTGCTAACATTGTACATACTCGTATCTTATCAACTGACTACAGCGGTCCACAACACTTCAAAATATTATTGTGTAGGTGTATTGCTCTTTCCTATTGGCGCGATATCGTGGCAAGATTAGGCATTGAACATATATTTATGAATTAACAACGTTACTGAATAAACAGATATTAATAAAGTTTTTAGGATATTAGCGCTTCTTCATTCATCTAGCAGAATCTAGTACCGTGCTATACCGTGTGTGTGCGTACTGTTGCAAAGAGAGTGTAGTAAATTTGCAAAGAAAGCGCACTCCTCATTCGTCATTGGCTCTCACGATAATAAAGTTCCACTTATAGATAGAATATTATTTATTGACCTAAAGGGCGCGCCACGAGCAGGAAGAATTTCGGTCATTGACATGAGGTCAGCCAAATTCAAATTGAATACAAATTCAATATATCATTATTGGATTCAATAATATGAAGGGTCTAATAAAACGGTCGGCGTGCGACGATTTCATAAAAATTTCTTAACGTCCAGTTTTTGTCCGACAACAAAAAAACAATGTTTTATACAAACGTGCCAACGCACAATTTCGGCATTTTATCGTCCAACGAACGCGTTTCGATAGCGTATCATAGTAACGGATTCATTGAAATAAAAAAATAGATAGGTACTTACACCACACTATTCATCCGGGAATATAGTAAGGATGTGACTGATCTCCTAATTCCGTATCCGTATCTGAATTAATTATAACAGATCAGTCAAGGGCAATTTGATTCAACACAGCCACTAATACAAAAGAGAACAATTGAAGATCAATTAAAGGTTATATAGCTTGATAAGTTCGAGCGGCTGTTTTATCTCGTATCACTAGTTACCTGCTACTATCTATGCCGATACTATTGTCATTGGTCGTATCCACTGTCGATGGTGGCGCGTAAAGATTTTTTCTTTTCATATAACAGTTAGTACCGATATTGTGCCAATGTCAAGTTTTCCTCGTAATTCACAATTTTTAATTCAAAGCAATTTTAAACGCATCTCGTCAATGTCCAGTCCTATTGCAGTAAAGTAAGTAAAATGACAGTAGGTTTGCTGAGGACAAATGAGTTGGACTTCTTGGAAGCACACAAAAAACGCAGTCTTATGCTTTTATTTGATTATCATTACACTTTAATAAATTACGAAATTTAATAAACTATCATTATTAAATCTCAGTTTCGGCTAAAAAGTCGCGTTAAAAGTTAGTTCCTTCTTTTTGACTAAACAGTTTATGTATTTATGTTTATCGAAATCAAATATTTTGACTTGTAAATATGTTTAATTTTAAAATGTTTATGTATGAATAAGTAAAACCAAAACCTTATTATGAATGTGATTCGGAAAGAACATTCGTAACAATCGTAACACCCTTGAAATATATCTCATATCGATGTACCATATCCACTATTATTATGACAACAATTCAATTGCACAGTTCATGTTTATTAAACAATAATAAGACTGTTTCCAATGAAAAGCAATCGAATAGTTCGAGTACATTAAAGTATTGTCGATTGTTCGTCTAAAAAATATTGAGCAAATAAAAATAAATTACTTATAAACGAACATAAAAAGACATGGAAATAAACAGAACATGAACATTATTTCCAACCGAATTTGGGACAAACGAAAAAAAAGCAAAAATGTAGGACTAAACTTATTAACGCAGAATACTATGAAAATAAAATATTTGGAACGAACGGACAATAATAAATTTCGTATAGATAACTGGAAAAGTGGGGAAAATGAAGGTAAACAACATCGCATTGCCTTCATAGACCTATACTTTAACCTATTTTGAAAAGGTTTACAATTTATGCCGTCACTATCAAACATTTTTAAAATTGGAACTAATACACAAGGACAATTTATCCAAGCGGTTATTGTACGAGTAAGTCCCTATGGACTACAAAGGACTATGGACTATATACAAAGTCCATAAATACCGTACAGTATAGGCCAATCGAACATTCGCACGATCGCGAACTGCTAAAGAGTTTTCCTTTGCAGTTCATTATCAACTTATTCAATAAGCGGTTAGGTGGCGCCGACCGCAAATATAACTTTGCTAACAAACCTGTTCAATTACATTAATGAATATGAACTTTAAAATCGGGGCAATAACTATGTAAATATGTGCTGTTCCTGATAGTTTTCTTATTTTTCTCGAAGGCAGCAAAAATATCACTAGTGGTTTGAGTCGCTATCTAGCGGTTCAGGGAATTCTATCGAGTCTATGCAACCAACCAGCCCTTTCAGTATCCACTGCCGGACTTGGGCCTCTCCATGCACAAGATAATGTATGGCCTGAAAACGCCGCGCTGAACAAGCGGGTTGGCGAGTCCACTCTTTTAGAAGTGGTGTAGCTCCTCAGGGCTCGTGGTATCCGCTAAAGGTCTATTATTATAATAATATACTCTTATAATAATACTTATTATGTAGTACTTATTATAATAATATAATCTAATTATTATCTTTTTAATTTAATTTTGTACTGTCCTATTTTATTTAAAGTTTATGAGATGACACTCACACTGTTGGAGCATTGCAATATAAACGCTAATCTTTTGTTATTTAATTAATGATATGTATGACAATATTAAAAATTTGCATGCCAAGACCATATTGCACCAATAACTCATATTGTACTCATATTGAATTTGATAAATAAAGATAATGATATTTGATAATCAATAAAGAATTTGAATTTGAATAAGAGTCCATTATTGTCTGCAAATTTCATTAATCTACAAATCTAGCCGTGTGCCTTGATACTGTCGCTTGCTGCCGATTTCAATCCTAGTACAAGCCAGTTTCAGACAATCTGTGACATCTGGTGTAAGTTTAGTGTCATGAATATGCTGTGATCATTTTAAAAGAAATGTCGCATCCTTCGTGTCACCTTAATAACCCAAATAGCACCAAACGAGATTAAAGCGACGAGTAAACACGTAAAACACGTGTTAGCGTCACGTTCCATAAAATTAACATTTACTCGTATCCGATCCCCTCCTAACAAGCAAACACTCCTCGATGTACGACGAAAACCTTTACCACTTCTCGCTAGGCTCTGTGCACATAGACGACAGTATAGGGTGGCGTTTTATTACCACTTATGTGTTTACAAATGTTATGACAATTTGAACTGGGAAATATATTTTGATCACCTATGCCGGTCAACCATCTTCGTATTCTGAACAAACATGAACAGATACTTTCGGTAGAGGGAGGGTGCACTGGGCGCAGCGACTGGTCGCGTTACACCTCTCTCACAGAAAACGTATGTACGTAGGTGTTTCGATAGTCAGGGAGATATGGCAGAATCCATTCCCATCCCGTCCTATGCTTTTCCTCCCTATTTTCCCCATCCTCTCTACAAATCTATTGCTAAATTTTCAAAGATAGATAGCGCATCCGGGGGCGCAGCAACTTTTGTTGTTCTGGACTTTTATCGTCGTTGGCATGTATTGCGGATGTCGCAGGGCGACAGTATTCTCCTTACCAATATGTGAACTGTCTACTCGTCTGACACCTTTTTTCTATAAAAAAGCAGATGAGTAAAAAGGAAACAAACATTCAAATACACCTTCAGAGTTCGTTACGTTACGATGTAACCACGTTATTGCTATATGTTTAGTACATCTCTATGCGTTCGGTAATGGTCGGTAATACGAAGATGGCAATCCGACAACATTTACTTAGTAGTACCTACTATGTTTACTTATAAAAATAAAACGTGGTATGTAGAAAAGAACAATATGTAATGTTCTTATAGTAAATAAAAAATGTTTAAACATGTTTCAGAAGTATCATAATTTTGTTTATATGTGGAAAATATCCCTAGTATGAACGGAACTCTACGCGATATTCACAAAGGAATATCGTCGAATATACATAACCTAATTCCGTTTAATATGAAAGATTTATGGGAATAAACGTCAGATACATCCCTATTACATGTGTATTAAAATGTAACGATAAAACGTATCGTGCGATACGATTTATGACTACGAATTTAATGTAATTCTGGGAAGAATTAAATAGTTGAAATTAGGTAAATGTAAAATTTTATGATACGTACCACTAATAAATTACTTGAATGTCTAGAGTACATTTGACACAACTAGATAATATTTAATAGTTATTAAAATATAATTAAAGTAAATATAGCATTCCTCTGCACTATGTCCACCTACCTCATTCACACCTGATCCCTATCGCCAGGTTTGCTGGAAGAAATCTATTAAGGAGACAAGCTCACTTGTTATACATCTTTTTGTTAATCCATTTCTATGTACTAATACATTTATGTGTGGTACAATAAAGTATATAAATAAAAACAAAAAACATATTATCATTTAAGGAAAGAGAAAACAGCACAAAGAAAATGTCTTGGACAAAAAACCTTCGCCAATGGATTAAAAAAACATCAGTATATTGGTTCGTTATCAACATTCGATAACGAAGATGGCATCTTAAGAAGGACACTTAAGAAAATTAATGAAAACTTATTGGCACGTGTCGGTGTTGAACTCACGACCCTACCTCAGTGAGTAAACAACAAATAATTAGATTATTACAGCTTTGGATGACTTTACACGTAAGTTATGAAGACCACAGTTTCAGTGATTGAGATGTGAACTTTATTTCATATGTTTATTAAGGTACATTGAACAACAAGGCTATTCCATTAAACGCTATTTTGGACTTTAGTAGACAGTTTATTTAAGGGGATAAGCACGCTTTTTGTAAGTATGCAATTATTCATTTTAATTAATTATCTGTGTACAATAAAGTATATAAATAAATAAATAATCGAATTTATAAACTTAGGATATCAAATTTAAAAAATCAAGCTTGTATGTTGTTTCTGAATCTTTCTTATTACATCCTCTACTTATTATTCCATCCCATCGCGTCGTTTCCTCTTGTGTAGAGTGTATAATAGAATGAAGGAATATCCATATTCCACTCCTCATTCCATTCTGATCAAGGTGGAATAGGAAGACCTCTTGAAGACTTCTTGAAGGCTCAAGGAAGACTTCTTGTTCCATTATTCTATTCATTTTCCCATTCTTCCCAATTATTTTTCCAAATCCATTCCCAAATGTCCAAATGTAAACAGCGCATCCGGCGATGTGCCAACGTTTGTCCTTTTGAAATGATGTTGGCATGTATCACGGGTGTTTATGAGCGACAGTATCCCTTTGTCATCAGGTGGACTCCTACCTTTTTTCTACATAAAATAAATCTATTGTGAAAATTCTACGGTCTGAATTCTACACGTTTGTTGGTCTCTGAAGATAAAAAAAATATGGTCGTATCAGACTTTTTCCAGTGATTTTTTCCAGAGAGTATAACAGTTATTACAGAGAGAGTATTGTTTTCAGACTGTAGTCTAGAATTTTTTTCCTTGGTTCTATTTTTACCTAAACAAAATTTATCCGATTACCTTTTAAACCTTCCTGTCACGTCACTCCCGTCGAAAGTTCAAAGCGATCGAAATTCGGACGTCAAAGAGCGGCTCACATCACCGATCATCCTTCGCTCTAACAAATACATTATTGTAGTAAGTGCAATGTGAAAGGTTTCAACTGTTTTATGGGTTTATTTTATCATTTTTTGACAGCGGATCGTGGCTCCATTTGATTTGGATTTTTACGTTTTACGTATCCACCATATTTAATTATTCTCTATGTCGTAGATCTACAGACACACACAATGTCAAACACAAACGCATTGTTCAAACAGTAATACGAACTATAGTAACTCAGACCCAATAGTTAGTACCGTTCATTGTGCCTAAGGATGCAAATCGAACTCACCATTTAAAATATTTTTGTAATAACAAATTGTTACAAAAATATTTGGCCTTTCGTTGATAAAACTAGAAAAGATAAGTAGATAACTAGAAAATATAAGAAAGATAATATATATATCTAACTAGAAAAGATAATGATTCCTTTGATTCTTTTTAAATGTTGAATCTACATGAATTATCAATGTTTGGTTGGATTAGATGTACTAACAAAGTTAAACTGTTAGAACACTGAAGTGAGTTAAAAAAGTTTAAACTATATTCCAAAAATAGTGTTACGATATCTTTTAGATTGAAGTAATTCTTTTCCTTATTCTATTTATGTAGGATCTGTTAAAAATGAAACCTTATTAGACCAGCTTGTTTATAATGAGGATCGTTGTAAAATTAAAAGTAACAAATCAGTAACAAGTGAATAAGTTAGGAGACTTATTCACTTTTTTATAAATAGGTAAATGTAATAATCAATAACAGAACACGTAAAGAACTTAGCAACACTTATTTTAAAAGGGAAAACAATAAAAACGCTGACGTTTGGGCTCAATTTAATGTGTAGCCTTTATCTCGAAAATAAATGCTTTGTTTTAGGAATGGGCCGATATTGGTACTTAATTAACATTATCAGATATATTCATATAAAGCGAGGTTTTGGTAACTCTATATCTGTGTATCTATCTCTCTGTTTGTTAGCGTTAATCTATGAACATTGTTTGAGTCTACGAGTATATCTCGGTTAAGTTTGTAGATCGGCCATTTCAACTCCAATATACAGGTAAACGATATGTAGTTCTATAGAAAGTATTTTATTTTTCATTTTATACTAAAATAATTGTCTAAATCTTATGATAAATACTGAATCTACTTTTCCTTCTGTCATTTGCTACCGACGTTTTTTTGTATGATATTATTAAAGTTATACGTGATATAATTTGTTTTATAATTATTACGCTTTATTGATTTTAAGTCGTGTTTAAGAAGAAATAAAGAAGTAGATACATAATGATTTACTTACAGATTTACTCTTGCGCATATAAAATAATCGTTTCCTGAAAACGACGATGACAACGACCAATATCATTAGAACAGAAGTATGTGATCATTAAAATGAACGATGTAATAACCAGACGAGCAATTATGTCTTTTACTGCGTCAATTAACTCGACCGCTCCATGCTAGAACATGTTTTACTGCCAAATAAAATGTTCCAACGTTAATGTATTGCTAATTTATTCCGCAATGCAGATTTTTATGTCATTTGCGATAATAATCTCTATCTCGATACATTTTAAAGTCTGTTCTTAAATGGAGTTTTGTTGGTACTTATTATCATTTCTTATTATCATTAATGGATCGGTCCTCCTCCTTTGTCATCTATCTACCGGTAACTGTTCGTCTGCTAGTAACTATGAAATCCCGGGAGATGTAACCTAGGACGACCTCAGATGGACCAACTACTGAATGGAAGTTGTCGATAACGGCTGGATGAGAAGAGCGAAAGATGGTATGTGTTGACGGGCCTTGGGAGAATTCTATATCCAGCATAGGTTGTTGGTATGGTATAGCAAAGTTATAAGTATAAATTTGGCGGATTTTGCAAGACATCTATGTACGTAACAGTGGAGAGACACAGGCTTATAGTATAGAATGGTATCACCGCAGCCAAACCTTTCATCGCTCACTTCTGGACATAGGCCTCATTGTCTAGAGTATGAGGAAAGTGTGGTTTTAAAACGGTACTCTAGCCAAGCGGGTTGAATAGTCCACACTTTAAGAGGTGGTGCATGCAGTTCCTCAAAACTTGTGGTAGCGCGTAGTCCCCCAAACGCAAGATACTTATAACTTTTTAATACCATTTATCCTTTAGCCATATACCTTTAGCCATATTTATCCTTTAGCCATATTTAATCATCTTGTGTTTCTGTTGTTATTCTCATTATTATATTGAATATTTTTAGGAAAATTTTAGCACAAATTTATTAAAACCGTACTATTATTTTGAACATAATGCTTAACAGGTTTTTCAATATTATGCAACTTTTTTTTAATTTTTTCAATATAATTGTTACGGTTTTGGTGTAAAATTCCGAATTTTATGTAATGCTGAATATTGTAACTTTCATACAATTGATAGCGATATGACGACTGAGCCGACTGAGTTCATAAAAAACACAAAAATTACTACGTTGATAAGTTAGCAAACATAAAATGGAGGCAGCCGACAGGTATTGATATCTTATATTGTTTCCTTATTTAACGTACTCTTTGGTGTAGTTTCTTATTTGTCGACCGATTAGACCAGTATCTTCTCAGTGTGCTGTGCGGATTATACGAGGTTTGATTTCCGGTCGTTTAGAGCGAAATGTTTGTCTTTAAACCCACGGCACGGAGAATCATAGTGTGTGCTATTGAGTGTGACATTATAATTATTTATATTATATATAATTAAGTTCTCTTGTTTTCAATATTACTCTGAAATCTTAATGTTTGTGCGTGTGTGTACTTTTCTTCGTAATGCGATTAATGTGTGACGTAATGGTATTTCGTTAATAATGTAAAATAAAAAATCCTGAGAACATGGACATAACAGATGCAGAATAATGTAATAACGTCACAGCGATTTCAAAGAGAATCACATTAAAATAACGCGCCTGAATGCTCCGTTGATTATCTTTTAAATGTGTTAATTTAAATGAAATTAAGACCGTAAATCCAGGGAATATTCTCTTCGGAACTCTTGCAAACTTGTTCGGTATGCTATTTGATTACTCATTGATTATTGATTACTCATATGGAACACATGTTATAAGCTGGGTTGAGATACTGGATTCTTTCCATGTATTTATTTTTTATTTAAAAAACTTCATTGCACGTAATCGTACAAAAGGCGAGCTTAATGCCTGGGGGCATTCTCTAGCAGCCAACCTTTGGATTTAACAGAGAGACACGTTGGGAGGTGCGATGAAATGTATCAATATAACTTACGAGTAAAACATTATTTGTGAATACTTTATACAAATACTTTCAATAACTATAAACCTGTATGTATGTAATATATTGTGTACGTGGATGTATTGTGTATTGTATTATGTACTATAGTTACTATGTATATTTTAGTATATTTATATTTAGTATTTATTATTAAAATATGTATTTATAATTACGTTATTTAACACGAGTATGTACATTACCTGCATTATTACATTACCTGTTTGGATTATTTTAATGTTGGAAGAGGGGGGGGCTGCGTGTGCAAAGACTACGCTAGCGAAAGTCATTATGGGACGTACGCAGGTTTTGCATTTACAATGTCAACTTATTTCTAAGCGACATTTTACTTCTCCCGCCTATGTGGCGACCGAGTACAAAGGCGGCTCGGTTTCGGACAAATTTTATGTGTTCTAGGAAAGTAAGTCGATGGTCTATGGTGACTCCCAGATATTTGTTTTTCCTAGCCCAAGGGATAGTTTCACTGAAAAGGGATATCGGGAATGGAGAGCTAGAACCATGGCGTTGTGTATAACAGTCCTAAGAAAAGAAACGTCTCTATCAACTCTATTAATCTCGGCAGTCTCGGCATATAGGACTTCTAAACCGAGCCGCAATTTGCAAAAAAGGTAGAACTTTCTCCTCCATTTCGCCGCTTTATTAGAGCGAGACGGACTTATTACTCCTGTAGGATTTATAGATGGGGGAAAGGGAGGTAAGTAGTAAGACAAATGCCTGCGATGATGCCGTGGAATGAAGAAAAATAACGCTTGTTGCTACGGATGTGGAAGGTACGAGAAGGAATTGTTTCCTCGTTATTGTTACAGGAGGATGTTATAAACCCACACATGTTTTTGCTCTAATTGAGCAACAATATATAATTATTAAAGCGTCATATGCTTTATTGATTGCGAGGTCAATATTTAGGTCATTTGCTGTGTGTGTTCTACCACACATCAACAAATTAATTGGTTACAATGACATCGATTTTCGCTCTACCATGAAAGCAAACATGGAATTGATAACAAAAATAAAGAATAACAAAACAACAACAATAACAATTATGAAAAGGATAACAAAGTCGCTTCCACACGCTTTAAGGAACTACACCACCTCTGAGTGGACTCGCCAACCCGCTTGGGTAGCGTGCCTTTATAAGGCCACACATGCAGACGATATGCATAAGTAGGTCCATGTATAGCAGTGTACAATAAATGGGCTTGTTACGGTTATTGTAAAACCAAGACTTTTAGTTAGATCTCTGAGATAACTCTATTCCTATAATGTCTCACTGTAGGACAAAGGTGTGAAGGTAAATTAAGTTAATAGCCAACAAATTCAATCGGACTTTTTGACGGGAAATCGAGAAATGAAATTGAATTTTTGTTTGATTATTGTAAAATACGCCTATTTTATGGTTTATTAGTGGTACTTTACTAAACTTCAAAGTGTTTTTCGTGCGTGGTGTTTGTCATAATCAAATAAAAGCGTGGGATAGCGTTTTTCGTGTGTTTCCAATGAGTCCTCTTCTGTCCTCAGTAAACCTAGTAGCGCTTTACTGAGCGTCTCCTGACTTACTTCGACGGGACTGAACATTGACAGGATACGTTTTAAACTTTGAAATCTTTTATTATGAAGAAACTTGACACTGGCAGAATGTGCTAATTGGACCATTGACGGATATGAAGAAAAAGAATTCAATTTCAATTATTAATGAAATAATTAGCTCGTCGTTCTAGAAATAAAACTTGAGGATTATTTACGTGGCAAAGGAACTAGAGCGTCTAACTGCAGTAAACAAACATAAAGAGGCCATTGAACTATTTCTTTGTTACATTAAGTGCCATGGCTTCCTCCAGTTATTACTAGAGGGTGTCTTATAACGAGATGTTCAAGATAAATTGTAAATAAGAAACACAATAAAAGAGTATTCGTTTACTTCTACTATTTACAAGGGAAATCTCCATACACGAACTTTCCAAAATGAATGCAATTTTGTGAGTATATAGAGTAGTTAATTGTAAACAAAACCCTTTACGTCTTTTTTCCAAATTTTAGTCTAAAGTGGTTACATCCACTTCCGGAAAAAAATGTAAATAATTTTTTTTCTGCTTTTTATAAATATGTACGTGAACTTTTCCATATGGATAGTTTTTTGGCCTTATCTCTTTGAAAGTATAGTTTTTGATTATTATATTCGCACCAATATCATTTATATTCCACATAAGTTTTTTCAAAAGTACCTCTCACCCGCGAGATCGTGAATTTAACAAATCCTTGGCTCGCGACACTGAAAATCTACTCTTTTTATATATCACTCTATGATATGTTCCGGAATAAAAAAATCTAGAACATCTTTATCTTTTTTTGTATAGACTAGTGGGCGGACGGTAAGTGATGGTAAGTGTTACCGCCCGCCCATGGATACCTGCAACACCAGAGGGTATGCGGGCGCGCCGCCGACCTTGCAAAATCTTATTCACAGCTCTCTTGAAGAACCCCATATCATAGCATAACGGAAAGACCTCTTGAGGCAGTTCGTTCCGCAGCCTACGGGTAATGGTAATCTACCAACTCACACTGGATTCGCGTGGTGGATTATGGCCCGAAACCCCCTAGTGATTTACTAGGGGAGACCTGTGCCGTGCAGAAAAAACTTATAACACAAAAAATTGGTCTGTTGTACCTTGAGCCGAAATATCAAGTAAACATGTAAGTTTTATATCTGTCTAGTACAGTGGTTCTCAAACTTTTTAAATGACGGAACCCTTTTGGGAAGCAAAATACTTGATGGAACCCTACAATAAAACAATTATTTTTATAAGTGTATTCTATATTAATCAGCATAATAAAAGTACAATGTATCAGTTACTAATTATTATTTACTTCACCACTTGGTAAGGACAATAATAGAAAACATTAAAAAAGAAAAAATCTAACTAGTGGGAGGTATGAAACTGTTTTTTATTTTTCATCAATTGCTTGATATCAGGTTTGATGGAAGAAAGTTGGAGTCTCATATCAGCTTCGGCGTCCAGTCTATTGCGATATTTTGTTTTCGTGGCTGCGTAGGTAGAGAATCCTGTTTCGCACAAATATGTAGTTGGGAACGGGAGAAGAATATCCAGAGCCATTTGGCCAAGCATTGCATATTCATCTTGGATTCTGCACCAAAAATCATTAAGAGGCGTCGTTTTGAACAATGACTCCATACTTGTGTCTGATGACATTTCTAAAAGAGATTCATATATCTCATTTGACATGTTTTCAGGCTTTTCCAAGTTGGGTAAAAAAGGATTATGAATCCAGGAGTTCACTTTAATTTTTGTATTGTGTTCTTCGGGAAAATACTTTTCAAAAGATGCGCGCATCGAACTGAGATATTGGACCAATTCTTCAAACACATTATCTTCAAACATTTCTGAGTCGTTTTCGCTAACAAACTCACTGAGTAACGTAAAACTTTCTATTTCTTTCTTACCAATGCAAATGATCCAAAAATCTAATTTTCTTTTAAAAGCAGTTATTTTATTATAGGCCTGAAACACTGTTGTCTGTTTACCTTGCAACGATAAATTTAATTCGTTAAGTTTTTGAAAGATATCCGCCATAAAAGACAATCGGAACAACCAAGTTTTATCATACAAACGGTCCTTCAAATTAAAAGAAGTATCTGCTGAAAGAAACATTTGTAACTCGGCTCTAAGTTCAAATAGCCTTGTTAAAGTTTTTCCCCGAGACAGCCATCGCACTTCTGTATGGAGCAGCAGTGTTTTATGTTTGCTGCCATAATCTTCACACAATAATGAGAACAATCGGGATTGTAGTGGTCGTGATTTGATAAAATTAATTATTTTTACCGCTTCATCCATAACTAATTTTAGATTAGACGGCATTTGCTTCATCGCAAGTGCTTGTCTATGCAGAATACAATGACTGGAACTACAATTAGGCGCTTTATTTTTCATTCGTGACACTGCTCCTGCTGTTTTACCTGTCATCGCCTTGGCCCCATCTGTACAAATGTCAATGCAATTGTTCCAACTGAGATTATGTTCTTCAAAAAATATATTTATTTTATTAAAAATTTCTTCCCCGGTAGTGTTTGTAAGCAGCGATGAACACATAAGCATGTCTTCTTCAAAAGAACTTTTATATGGATATCTCACAATAACCAGCAGGATAGCCAAACCAGCGACATCAGTCGACTCGTCCATTTGCAAAGCGAATCGTGTATTTTGTAGACGTGTAACTAGTTCTTGTTTGACGTAGCTTGCCAGATCATGGATT
This sequence comes from Sesia apiformis, assembly GCA_914767545.1. Taxonomy (NCBI): domain Eukaryota; kingdom Metazoa; phylum Arthropoda; class Insecta; order Lepidoptera; family Sesiidae; genus Sesia; species Sesia apiformis. Next base: position 6,503,988 of record OU611964.1, read on the forward strand.
CGTCGTGAAACAGTATCGTTTGATAGCGGAACAGTAGAAAGATGCTTTGCAGATTTTTCATCAAGCATACATTTTGTTATGTCTAATACACATGGTTTTATTAATTTCTCAGCGATAGTGTGCGCTTCACCTGCTTGTGCAATGCGATAGCTAACTAAGTATGATGCCTCCGTGGCCTTTTCGTTGGTAGTTTGTGTTACATGCATCATATTTTTTTGACTTTCTAATAACTGATCTTTTTTGCGAACAAAAAATTCTTTATTCTTGTCTTTAGTCTCGGGGTGTACGGTTTCTAAATGTCGACGCAATTTGGCAGGTGCCATGGAACTATTAGGAAGCAGTTTACTACAGAGCATGCAGAGAGGTGAGCCGTTGGAATCAACAAATCCGAAACTGATATAAGATTCATCATACTTCCTTTTTTTCGTCTTTGAAACCGTCGAGCTTGACGTCGTGGCACTCGTGGCATCATCTTCTGGATCGGTGATTGCTAAATTCTCCGCGCGCATTGCTTTTGAACATTCAGCGTCATTAGAAGATGTTGTTGGAACACGTTTAACACCTTTAAGCCAACGTTCCATTCTTCTTTATTTATAATGTTACAAGTCAGGATAGTGGGGTTTAAATAATGCACAATCGTTACTGCGTATAAGAGACTAAATTTAAAACCTACAGGGAAGAAATGTATAAAACTGAGACAACAGAATACAGCAGGCAGTAAAACAATGAACACTAGTTTCTCGCTAGCGAGCTTGTAAGTAGGTAGTAACTTATCGCTCCGAACGCTAATCATCAACTGACGACGCCAACGCGCGATCGCCGCTTTTATACTTAGTCCTAGACTCGATCTCAAATATTCTCGAAAATACTCGAGTCGGCACCTTTGATAAACAAAAAGCAAAAATAAAAACAGAAATTTAAAAATAGCGTTGTAAACAATATCGACTTTATCCTTTGAAGTTAGAGACGAAAGTCGCTAGTTGACAACTATAGCGTCTAATTCAGAGGCGGCTTTTATCAAAGAGACTGAGCGCTTACAAGTATACTACCCGCTCGTTTTAAGTTTGCCGCTGGCGATAGGTATGAGTGTATGACGTTCGAAATTTTTTATTTAATTGTAACAATAAAAATTGTGTACGTTAGATATTTGGGTAAAACTATGACACATTATAAGTTTTGTTGTCACGTGGGGGAGGGTACGCGCATTCCACAGACCGGCAAACTTAGAGCGAACGCGTTGTACAAGTATAAAATTGTTGAGACCAAACTTATGAGATATTGTACCAGCTAATGTAACACAAGCTTATACAAATACAAATAAATAAATAAATAACATTCATAGCGTTTTGTCTCCGCGCGGCCGCGGAGTCCGCACAGCCGCGGAGCGACCAGAGAGAGGTGTTTTGATTTTTTTATTTCTAAATTCTTGCGGAACCCCGACAGAGGTATCACGGAACCCTAGGGTTCCGCGGAACACACTTAGAGTATAGCTGGTCTAGTATAATAATATCAGTAATTTATGTAATGTCAACACATTTTGGTGGCGTATTAATACCGTTTCTAGAATGGTGTCTTATAACCTCTTTATTGGCATAGTGGATTCTAGTCTCGACGGAGCGATTCTCTAGCAAGCTGGGCGACACGCTCCGATCGACGGAACGATCAGTCAGTGTCATCGCGTCCTGAATACCTAATGTTTCCTCCACCCACCTGCAGCACATGGAATTATAAGATTAACTGGAAAAGAATGGTGGTGTAACTGTAAGAACAAATAGGTCAAATGGCGCGACGTTTGAAACAATTTAAACCAGGAAAGCGTTTTTAACCGCCGCTTTGTTGCCTTTTTAGTGCTATGTTCTCTTGTTCAGACATAGTGCAAAGACATACATTATTGTTTTAATATTCTGCCAGTGATCGTAATGGAACCCCCGTAGTATATATACCTACGTTTTTATAGAAAGAAGATGTCAGACGAGCAGACAGTCTATTTGAAGATAAGTGCATACTGTCGCCCATGGATACATGCCAACATCAGTTCAGAATAACAAATGATGGAACGCTCCCGGTTAGACCGTATTATACATTTTCCTTAGTTCCTTTTCCACTTATATACCCTTATTTTCTTAATATATCCTTATATTGCCTACTCGAAGGGATTGGATGGGATAAGGAGTAGATAATATAATGGCCTTTCCTCGGAACATGTTTTAAAGTTATATTATTATGTGTTATTTATAAAATTATGTTTATGTCATTTATTATACCGACCCACCTCTAATTTCAATACTAATGCTGACTACGAGCTTCGAAACACTCTTATAAATAGATCTTGTAATTGAAATGGATGGATGGATTGTAATGGATAAGGGGATTTCGAACCCTAATTGATTTATTTCTTTCTTAGGTTTGTTTCAACAACTTACGCTAAAATATCGTGTGTGTAATATAACAGAATATATGTATTTATAAACATAGACTAATAGACAAGCTCAACTAACACATTAAATTATAAAGTATAAATACTCTGCTTGTTAGGGTGAGGTGTTTCCTCTATTAGGTGTTCCCTCTGGTGAAGGAAAACATAGCGAGGAAACATACGGGCTCCAGAAATTAATAAAAAATCGTGATTATGTGATCCACCAATCAGGACTGCCTCCTCGTGGTGGATTACGGTCCGAAACCCCCCAGTGATTTACTACAGGAGGCCTGAGCCCTGCAGTGGGACATTATAGGCTAATACAAGTTACTCTGCTTGTTAGAATTTACCAGGAAAAAGTAAGTGAATTTTAAAATTTGTGACTATAACAATTTAACCGTAACCAGCCTTTTTGTCATCCACTGCTAGATATCAGCCTCTTCATGCAGATTGTCTTGTGCATGAGGGATGTATGGCTTTAAATCGGTGAACCAAAATAAAATGTCGGAACCAGTTTTTAATCCTTGACGCAAACTTATGCATCGAACCAATTTATAAAGCACCATTCATTAAGCCTTTACAATACATTTATTTTTGACGAGAGCCGAAAGAACATCTTGCCTTTAAATAAACAAACGAATCGAAACCGGAACATTTTGCACGTAACGTCAACTACCAACTGCGCTAATCGATCGCCATTGATACAACAAGTACAACAAACATTTGAGTTCGTTGTACTTGTTGTCGACAATATGTATTTTCAAAGTGTACATTAATGTGTTTAAAAACGATACCTACCATATGTGTGCGTTGCTGTGTGTCATTCGATGCGCAGTGTCTACGTGTGTACTATCGCGACAAATTGACATGACGATTCAAGTGGTCCGTATCGCTTTAATTTTATAGGGTATAGTCCATTGTTTTGAGCGTCATGTCGAGTTGTTGTATTGTAACGATACTAACTAAATACCAGGAAAAGGCCGTGCCCCGTGGGAGACGGATTTTGTACACAAGTACCCACTTCCTTTTCACTGCGTAATTTTGACCCTTTTAAGCGTGACACGGCACGATGTTTTGTTTTATACTATACTGTGTATTCGTATAAAATACACAGCAATGTCTATTGTTTATTTACTCACGAACTGTTAGCTCTTCTGAGAACGAGCTTGTTGTGCTCAGTAATTTCCGTCTTCGTCAATTTGACATTAATTGCTATCCGGGCGAATGGTGACCCTTATCATGCGAAAAATCGGCATGAATGGAGAAAAACCGTCTACGGCGTATGTCGCAGGAGTCACGATTCCTTATAAACAACGCTAGAGGAGGGTATATATTTTATCAATAATTTTTATTTGTACGAAATAAAACGAATTTGGTTGTTTTTACGACTGAACATACTAAACCGCTACCTACAACATGTCACTGAAATAACGCAATGCTGAATATACGTTATTCAGCATGAAGATTACCATAGATTCCACCAACTTTTACAATAAGTTTTTTTTTGTAACTTTTGTTCATTTCTAGCATATATTTTACTCTACGCGTAGTTTCGCCACGCCCGCTCCCTCCTAGGCGTTCAGTCAATTACCCTGTACTAAGTAGTAAACGCTTCGAACGTTTTAGATGGAACAACAAAATTTTCGAATGTTTGCAACTATTGATTTTTTATTCCCTAAAACTATTTAATTTTTCAATGGACCGGTTTCATATATTTGAAATTAGGTTATAATTTAAAGTTTCAGGTTTTACGTTATTACGGTAAAACATTGTATAATACATGTCAGGTTCAAAATAACTTGTTCCTTATGACCTTTTTATACTTTCTCGTGTTAAAATGTACAACGCTGTATATATATGAACACACAGTTAATTAACTTTGCCAGGTACAAAACCGCGCGTGGGTACATGCAAAATTAACGAGAATATTCGACTGTGGTATTGCCATCGACCGTAGGCGCCTACGCGGATAACCGCGTAGCTGCGTGCTACATTGCTACGCGCTACGGCCCGTAGCGAGGCATCGAGAGATATTAAGCAAACAGTAACGTTTTAAATTAACAAAATTCGCCTCGCTTATTTGTTTTCATTTAATTATCATTCTAATCACGTTCCTCTGACATCAATATTTAACACAATAAACAAAATGTTGTTTGATTTAATTACTTTAAATCGTTATTTTACTAATATTGTACAAAATTATTGCTGCTATATTCATAAACGTTAGAGCGTTGTTGGAATGTGTGAGTAAACGGCATGGATAACAAAATGTAATTCTAGTTGCTAATAAGTAAATTGTAATATCTTTGCAGTTATAGACGAGTCTTGAAGACTGTAGAGTATGCAACAGCTGCCTGTCAAATAAGTGCCATGTTGTAAACCCGAAGTTGACATTATACTGCATTGGTCTCCCCCTATATAACATTCCCCGTTATATTGTTGGTAAAACGCAGATATATCCTATATCTCTTCGGACATTGAGCGATTCTCAGCCACCTATGAAAGTGAGCTCGAATTAGATTGGAATAGCACGCTATTGGATGGACTCAAATGCATTCCCAATGTCTTAATGTATGCAATTCCTTGCAATTCTACACAATGTCCTACGGCGCCGTGTAATCAGCACGAATTTGTGTGTGAATCATATTCCACTAGACTACATATGCCACCATATGTTATTATTATATTGTGTCGGTGTCAATGGCAATTATTTGCCTAGTAAGCCGTTCTGTTTGCGTACCGACACCGGCTGACTGGCGGGCGTACAGTTATGTTTAAATATTTTAAAAGGTTATATACAGAAACCGGCCAGACTGTAATTGTACTAACTCTTGTTATGTCGACATAAACAAAAAAACGGAACAAATAGTTATGCCTAATGTGCTGCCTTCTCCTCTTGGGTTATTATTATTAAGGTGAATGGTTACATGCAAAATAGTACGTGATAAAATTTATTTTTATTTGCGAATTACGCTCTGATTGTTACAGAAAATGTTTAGATGTTAATTTATGTAATTAACTACGTTTAGTTACATTTATGATTATGATGCATTTATGTTTATGATTTATCTTACCTAGGTTTTCCTTGGTAAAGTAATTGAATAATGAAATACGTACACATATGGTACATAATACGTAGCTGACAGGAAAAATCCTGTCAGCATAATGTCCAAAATTATAATGTTATTATAGGATGGTGGACCTTATAATAATATCACGGCATCGTACATAATGTTAGCGAAACATTATTCTGTGTTAGTTACTGATTATTTAATTATTTAACAATTTATTGTACACAAATAACATGAAATAAATAAAAAGTAAGTAAAAGATATACAAAAGGCAAGTTTATCTCTTCCGGAGATTTCTTCCAGCAGACCTGCGAAAGTGAAATATAGATCAAGACGGAAAGGCAGGCGTAGTGCGAAGAAAATTTGTTTATTAGAATAATACTAATAAAATACATAAATATATATTTATATACATATATAATACTTATACCTAATTGATACAGCTAGAGTCCAATTATAGGTCTATCTATTTTAAGACCTATGAGCTATAAGTTATATGTATAATATGTATTTTAAGTTAAGGTATTGTATTTGCCTTAATTGTCTAAAGTAAATAAATAAAAAATATTATACACATAAATTATATTAATATATATATATATATATATATTTAATAAACAAATGTAATGTCCTTTCAAAACTATATTTCTCCAATAGCTCTTGACAAATTGTTACTCGTTTCAACAGCGTTATTTCTTTACTGGTATTTGCAATGTAAACAGAATAAATGAATTTTATGGAAAGATAGGTAATGGAAAGAAAATCTTAGTGACACTATACTTGTAATTATGCAATGCAATGCAAAATAGCAATAATTGTAACTTAGATACTTTTTGTCAAAACATATTTCTAGAAATTATTAAAAAATTGTTAAATATACGAGAGAATTTTCCAGTAGTTCATTAGTATACATGTAGAATTAAATAGAAAAGTTATTTCTTATACAATGAAGATATTGGATGAACAGACAGTTACACTGATAGATAAGCAGATTCTGTCGCCTATAGGCATTTGAGATACATACTCGTACCAACATCGGTCAAAAAAGACGAACGTTGGCACGTCAGCAAATACGCTTCCAAACTTTTTAAATAAAGAGAAGGGATTGAGAGAAATAGCATAATTTAGTATTGTCCTCCTCATTAACTAAGCTATATTTATAAATAAGGTATGTTTCCTTGTCTCACTTTTCATCACAAGGTATATAATTATCATCATCAGTCATCATAAATGAATCAGGCGCATTTTTTATTCAGGAGAGATCGTATTTATTTATAGTTTATTGAGAACAATAACTAAGGTCGTACTTATATTCATATAGCAATCTTAATTACTTACTAACTTAGTATGTAGCGTGGCGTGGGATGCCCTTCGGCCAGGTGGACTGACGACTTGTGGTGGCGTTCCTTAGGAGAGGCCTAAGCAGCCTGTGTGCCGCTGCTGGCAGCGGAGAGAGACAGGCTGCCATCAGCCTGGTTGGTATTGGTATGGTATGGTTAGTATTGAAGGTATCCACTTAGACAGTCACAGAAACAGAATGTCTTAATTAACAATGCTTCTATCTTATTTACCCTCGAACCCGCACAAATTAACGATTTTATTATTTCAAATAACTTTATTTATGTATTTTTAATAACTTTGTTATTATTTAATTTGTTATCTAAACGAAATAGCTATGTTTATCTTCTCATTATTTAAACTCTCATCAGCCCTTGGGATCCGCCGCTGTGATGTGAGTTACCAGTATCCAATAGGGATTCATTGATAGATCACAAGAATATACATAGCCACGCTATTGAGCTCTCGCCAGAGCGGTCGTAACGTAACTCGATTGACCTCAACGACCGGCGGCCAACTCTTTAACGTACCAGACGATTAAGTCGATATATTTAATAACGTGATTTAAAGTACACATTATTATTTCTACGCGAAGCGTCCAGTAAAATAAATAAGGTCAACAGTCGCGTTAAGATCCGTTTAAATATATTAATATTCTGAACTGTATCGCGAATGTTTATGGGCGACGATATCCACTTACCACCAGGTGGACAGTCTGCTCAGCTTCGTTCTAAAAAGAAAACAGAAAAATAGTTGTATGACACTTTGTTCGTACATAGTCTGCTTCAACGATATGTAGAAAGAGACAGCTATGTAAATGTTTGATTCATAGTCTATAAATAATAGAGTTGCTGAGAGCCACTTGAACACTATAATCCGTCCTGCAACTAATTCGTAGCCACTCCACCACTCACCCCGCACACACAAATGCAAGCACAATACGCTTCTACAGCACAAATAATTTTGACTATTTGGTGCAAGACTGTACGGAGAAGTAACCGGATGAAATCGCATGAAATCTAAGATCCTATCATCTATCAAACATTCCCTTTTCCGATGTCACGTCCGAACAAATACGACGGAATATGGACCCTATTTATGTTTTCATTAAATTTGAGAATGTGTATTGTAAAACTACATCATCCTCTGATTACTATAACTTTGTTTGGACATTAAAGTCATTTCAATACAACATATATTCAGTGTGTGTCTTCAGTAAAGTGTAGAACTCGAACATAAAACATAGTATAACTTTTAAAACATTCGCGTTTTAAAATAATCGGTTTAACAATTTTAAAATAATTAAAATAATTTTAAAACTAAATCGGGTCTGAACGCGTATCATAAAGATATTTGTTTACCTTTTATTCCTACTCGACGTTTTGGCGCGGGCGCACGGGTTACACCGGCCGTGGTCGCAAGTTGACTGAAGAAGCGGGTAGTCCAGGATGAGAGCTGCGAGCAGTTTTATCAACTACCCACAATTGATCTTCAAATTCGGAAAGGCTGTGACAAACTACACTAACAATGTCCGCGAACGTATTCGATAGTAAATTGCAAGGCTTAATGAGGATGAATGACCTCGCGATTTATCATCGAATTAGAATATAAAATATAGTAGATACTTTTACATTTTTTATCAAATCCCGATATGCAAAAATGATATTATAATATCGTTCACCGACACGTAGCCACGGTTCCAAGAAAAACATTTCAATATAATTTTATTTTGTCATCTTCATTTTATAAAAATATTTGCTCTATATTTTTCTTGGTGATATTTTTTTGTTTGGCTGGATAAAATGGTTTTAACTCCATGTAATAACGAACATATGATACCGCATTTTTCTATAAAAAATAATCCCACTATAAATAAGGTAGTCTCACCTGGTGGTAAGCGGATAAAATGGCTCATGGGTGTCTGATATATATGCCAACATCAGTCAAAAATGCGAAACGTTGCAAATTTTTTAATACTTTTTTCCAATTAAAAATTGTGAAATATCAGAACTTTGAACTTAAACGGCTTTTTATACTAATCCACATATAAAAACAACATATAAAGAGTGACACCTTAAAAAAGTTATTGTTAAAATTGGGTACAAAAATATTTCGGAATAAAAATAATAATATCAAAAGCAAGTATATGTAAATTAAGTAGACGTTATAGGCTGATACATATGTAATTAGGGCTATGTAAATATATATGTAATTAGGGCGGACAAGAGTTCAGCTCGCGATTCACTAGTATGACTCAGGAATAGATATGCCTAGGCTTATATCCCTGTTATAGAGGGATAAATGACGCGAGCTGCCCTTCGTTGTATGCTCGAAGTTGCGCTACGGGCACGATAAGCTCTTACTTCTCTCGCTGCTCATTGTTGTTACAAAAATGCCTAATTGTAAAAATCACCAAACGCGGTGAACCAAGTCAAGGGAGATGTCTCGTCTCATCGGTGAGTGGTTTTCCGTCATTAAAATTTACTCGTGACTTAGACGTTGATTCAAAATATGCTTGGTTTCCATACAATTACACGAACGTGCGTTGTACCTTATACCTCTCTTATATGCTTATACCTCTCTATATCAAATAATACCAATACCAATATTTTAATCAACAATCTTACTAAAATACATCCATTATTTATATTAACTATTAAATATATTATTATATTATAAACAATCCTGATATTGTAATTCGTATACATTTTAAAAACCAGAGACAAAAAGAAATGAAGAAAAATCGTCTGATTTTCCGCTCTTGAATCAATGTCATTATGAAACGGAAAATTTGAGAGTGCTACCGCAAATCCAACGTGAGCAACTCACCACCGAGTTTATAGTTTACTTTGAGGAAGAATATTAATGACTGTGAGCTGGAGATACGAAAATAGGTTATTTTTAAAATACGCTTTGGAAAATTACTTCGGTATTTATAGATAGTGAAACGAATAGAGTTAAAATGTTCTTTTATGTTAAATTCCTGTAGCCCTAATGGCCTCTCAAAAGTCACCGAACATGTATAGTTCAGGGAGAGCACAGAAGGCCCTCAGCCAGGAGCAAAAATGTGTACAGCAAGGAGCCTAAGGGTTCCCACGCCGGCAAACAAGCAGAATGAGCGGACCTCGGCTTAGGGCGTTGCTTTGGGAGGGTACCGCGGGATTGCGAGTCGGTGAGAAGCGCCCAGGCACGTTCTGATACCTGAAAAAAGTGTTACCTAAAGGCTGGTGTGGGTTGACGGTGTAGCGAGGGGGACGTGCTCGTCTCCGCCTGCGGTGAAGGTGTTCATGTGTAGTGTGAGCGTGTAATTGGGGGGTGGGGATTGTCAATGGACTGCCGAGGACGACAGTAACAGGGAGGGCTATTCCTACCGGGATTGTAAGTTAGGCTGGCAACTACTAGGGGGTTGAGATGGAGGGGGATTCTGTCGTAATAGCGTTGGGCGGAGACTTTTGACGATAGAGGGCAGTGCTAAGTCCTTGTGGAGGTCGACATTGCATGGGTACCATGGGACAGCCAGAGCCTTACGCACGAATCTCTTTTGGAGGATTTGTAGCACTTTAATAATGGAGAGAGCTGCGTGTGCAAAGACAACGCTGGCAAAGATCATTATCGGACGTCCGCAGGTTTTGTTCAATGTCAGCTTATATATAAACGATATTTTACTTCTCCCTCCTAAGAGAGGGTTGAGGCGACCGAGTACAAAAGCAGCTGGATTTTGCACAGTTTTTATCTGTTCTCGAAAGGTTAGTCGATGGTCAAGGGTGACTCCGAGATATTTGGTCTTTCTAACTCAAGGGATAGTTTGACTGAAAAGGGATATCAGGAGTGGGGATAGACGGGGCCTAGAGCTTCAAGTGCTACCCCTGGGGAAAGGGAAGCACATGGCTGCATTTTTCACCGGGTTGTCCTCTATTCTCCACCTTAAAAACTACTCGCCTAGGGCAGTAACTCTGCGTTGAAGGCGTAGAGACATGTCGTAGGTTCCTATATGAGGCGTAGAGGGCGGTGTCATCTGCAAAGAGTGCACGCTCTATTCGAGATGTTTGGGGGATGTCATTGGTGTAGAGGGAATAGAGCGTGGGTGCTAGAACCGAGCCCTGGACTCTGGGACTCCAGCTCTGATTGAGCGGGGGCTGGACGGAGTGTCTTCGACTCTGTAGATAAAGGTGCGATTGGTAAGGTTGTTTCAAATGATGAGAATGAGACTTTCAGGCACCTCCAGTTGGTACAGTTCATAGATTAAACCGTAGTGCCAGAATTTATAAATAGCCTTCGCCACGTCGAAGAAGATAGCTAGGGTCTTGGAGGGTCTCCTTTGTTGGAGACCTGTGAGGATGTGCTCCGTTATTCGGTGTACCTGTTGGACACGAGCGTTTGGCTCTAATTGGTGAGTACAGTAGCACTTCTGCGTAAATGTGCCTCAGTAGGCGGGAAAGTGGGATTTTTTCGTAGATTTTAGCCATTGTATTCAATAGACAAATGGATTTAGAAAAACAGTAATTTTTTTTATATACTTTCTAGTACTCGTTAGGGCAAATGCAATGTTATGCGACAGATCAAGACAAGATCAAAAAAGATTTTAACAAAAACGATTCTGTAGATCCAGGGTTTACCTCAAACAAACAAACAATAGTTTTATATGTAATTTTAATATACTATATCATACCATCAGCTTATGTCTCCCCGTTGCTGGATATGGGCCTCTCCTGCGGCTCGCCATCACATACGATCTTCGACTCTTTTCATCCATCCACCACCGGCGAGCTTCTTTAAGTCGTCGGTCCGCGTAGCCGGACGGCGTCCCACACTGCGCTTTTAGTTCACCTAGGTAGAAATCTAAATTAAGTTCTATTTTCAAGCAAACAATACTTTCTCCTTCCATTCTTTTATCAGACAATGTTTCAGCTGTAATGTTAACAAAAAACACAATATTTCAATGTTATTATCAAAGAATCTCGGCGGGGCCCGGAAGCGGAAGGCATCCGTCTCGCCGGACGCGACGCTCGCGATTATTGTACGCAAAGGATGTTACTCGATGTTCATTATATAAAATTTTGTTTGGAATTAGGATAAATGGACTCGTTAACCCGAAAACAGCGATCTGTTTCATAATAAAATAAAAATAACAGTTTTCTAATCATGATTAGCCTAGGGGTTCATCTTATTCTAATTATCTTATTGGTTTTACTAAATTTAACTACTTTATATGTATTGTATATAAATTTACTTATGATATTTAACTATGTATCATATGTATATCTATATAATTATGTATACTATACACCATCTGTGATCAAAATAATGATTTCCTCTTTATCTAAAGCTTTTTTCGTAGAGATCTCTTTTAGCGATAAGATCGCCTTTTATTCATTCATGCATTTACACATGTTATTGTTTTATTTTGACTATCAAATTTGAAATAGTCAATCTTTTACACGGTTTAATGCGTACTATATAAATATTTGTATGATCAATAAAAATTCAAATCTTTACAAGAGAGTAGAATCAGTTATCCATTTTTCACCAGTTTAATTAATCTTGTTAGCTACATTTATCAATATTTTCAGAGCAAATTTAAACAGCTGACAGCTATTTTAAATGATCGATTGAGAATCGAATCGGTAATAAACACTCGTTGTCACTATATATAAATAAATTATCTCTTTTATCTGTTCTCAAAGTTATTTTATGTGCGATTGTATCCACTCTCGCGAGAATAAGTTCGATTGTAAAATATCTGTTGAGACAGCTCCCCTGAGCCTCCGTCACGATTGTATTATGTGTGAGTGGGATCCCACCAATATCTTACTGTTGAGGAATTCGATAACGCCATGGAAGGAAAACATGATTTCCTATAGAATGTAACACACATAAACAACTTGTAAGGGGAGTCACTTATATCTAAATTGTTTGGTAAAATTAAAGTAATAAGTTCTCTGCCCTTTTTTGTAACAAACATAATTTTTCTAAAAAATAAATACACAGAGTTCTAAATACAGAGTATCTAAAATACACACATTATGCAATACCAAACATTTATTATTTTGATGAATTAGCTATAAGACTATTATAAAAAGTATTGTTTTAAATTGTAAGTTGGAATTATTCTCTGGAAAGTCTTGTTTAATAATCTGTCCGTTTCAATAAAGATTTTTTAGCGTAAGACTTAATTAGTCCGATTACCAGTCCCGCGTTCGATTTTCGGTAGGACATGCCTTTGTTTAAACACACACTTTTTTTGTTCGAGTCTGAGTGGTGTGTGCGTCTTTGTATGTGTCTCTGGACTCACAACGTAGGGAATCCTGATGTTGGTCATTGAGTGTGGCGTTATTTTTATTTATAAAGTTGGCGCCATTGCGTCTGCCATCGGCCATTTTTATTTCAATTCCCACTGGTGCATTGGCTTTTAATGAGGTCATAGGACGTCGTTAGTCGTTTAGGTGCTCTCTTAGTATCGATGATTCTTCACTGCGCTCAGTTTTCCTGCCATTATTCTCTGTTTTGAAATAAAGAACAACGATACTGTGAAGTCATTGTTAGTATTGTTTTTTTTAATGAAGGTTTTTATCAATGCGTTTCTGTTTTTTCAGGTAAGTCGGCGATGTTTATTACAATTTGAAACTACGCATTGAAGGTATTTATGAAACTATTCCTATCTCAATTATGTATTTATGATATGCCTTTACAGTTAGGATAGCAATTTGGAAATTCATCAAACCCGGCCAAGGAGACTTGAAATAAGCACACGGGGTTGTTGATCACGGCGATCATGTGACACTTGGTCTGCCCATGAATCGATGATAATTTAATTGTCTCCTGTCAAAACAAACAAACGTCCGATCAATGTACTTTGGACAATAGTGCTGGATAAAAATTAATCGACAAACAGTGGAAAAATGTTTATAGGATCTTCATCATACAGCTCGATTAAACAACTCGATTAATCGATTTACCTTGATTAATCGACTCTCTTCGATTAATCGACCCTTTTTTTTCATTCGAATAACGCATTAGAATAATTATTAATTGAATCTTCCGGGCTACTTGGCCGAGGTCTTCTGGAATCTCTTCTCTTTCTTCCAAACGTTTCGTCAACAACTGCGATTTACATCTTCAGTGGCGACTGCGTTCACTTTCGGACAGATGTTATCTCTTCGGCTTCTCGAGCGCAACTGACTCGACGACTGTGGCGCACCGGTATTTATAGTGGGCGAGGGTAGTTGTGATTGTGTGTGTACCGAGTCTGTTTTTGTCCCCCCCCCCCTCTCGTCTCTCTTCCCCGTGAGCTTGATGTTTTCGGAGTGCTGGATACCAGATATTACGGAGTCTTAGATTCTCTTCTTTTTTGTTAAAATTGTTGGGATGCTGTAGATTTCAATAGCTTAAGGAATAATAATGATTCCCGGTTGACAAGATCTTTGTGTCCCTGAAGCAGATTTCGTGGTCCCCATCCGACAAGGCATATTTAGCTACGGCCGACTTCTCAGTCTCTCCTCTTCGACAATTGCCTTTATGTTCTTTAATGCGCGTATTGACACTCCGTTTTGTGGTTTTGTGGGGGGGACAAAACAGACTCGGTACACACACAATCACAACTACCCTCGCCAACTATAAATACCGGTACGCCACAGTCGTCGAGTCAGTTGCGCTCGAGAAGCCGAAGAGATAACATCTCTCCGAAAGTGAACGCAGTCGCCACTGAAGATGTCAACCGCAGTTGTTGACGAAACGTTTGGAAGAAAGAGAAGAGATTCCAGAAGACCTCGGCCAAGTAGCCCGGAAGATTCAATTAATATGGACACCGGCCGAGAAAGCCTACACTGCATTAGAATAAGTTCAATAATGGAATAATTCGATTATTTTCATTCACAATTGAGCATTGCTAGTTTGGCCACCAGGTTGTGCGACCACGCGACCAGATGTACAAATTCAAGCGACGTTAAATTATTATAAAACTCTTTTCGAGCCAGCATTGGTCGCCGAGTCGCTGATCGACCAGCAACCTCATGTAACCGAACGCCTTGTTATAAATATATAGTAAGTTATAAGATTAATAAAAAAAGTTGAGCAATCAACTTTTATTTCAGGAAAGTTATAAAAAAAGATTTGCTGACATCCCCCACAAACGCCAGTGGGCAATATTTTATTTCGAGTGGAAGACATTCTTTCCCAAAAGTGGAAAAGTTGTTCTGTATCAGATTTTAAGCAAACCGGTTTGTCATAGTTTTACCTCAATAGCACCCTCTTGAAAACACATTTGAACTTTTTAAGTAAGCTGGCTTAAGTTAATCAAGTTCTTACTTAAGTACCTACTGCATTTACTTTGTAAGCAAGTATTTACTTGAACTTAAAATCTGTAGGATACATAAAGGAACTCTAGCTAGTTTGTTATTCAGTTACGATCTGCCAGAAGGAAACCAAAGTTTACAGAATATATTTATACAACTCAGTTTTACAAAGAGATGTATTAGGTCCTTATTTAAGAAATTGCCGTTTTATATGGAAAAATTCAAATACATTTTTTGTATGAAAATAATATATTTAATTAATCGAAGTATTCTCCGTTATTATCAATGCACTTTTGCCATTTTAATGGAAGTTGATTGATGCCTTTGCTATAAAACTCCTGGGAACGAGAATCGATGAATTCTCTGAAGGCGTTTTTCACTGCCTCATCGGAGTTGATTTTTTTCCCTGTATAAAGTTATGCCAAAAAGAAATGTAAATCAGTAGGGGCAAGGTCTGGCGAGTACGGTGGGTGACAGAGAGTTTACAGTCGACGAAGCTCCTGTAATTTTAAGGCTGTCTGTCGTGCAGTATGTGGGCTAGCGTTATCATGGAGAAGCAGTGTACTAGAGCGATTGACTAGACTCGGTTATTTGATAGCAAGCTTGTCCATCATCGTTTGCAGTTCTTCATAATACACATCTGCATTAACTGTTGTGCTAAATTTCAAGAAGCTGTAGCAGGGGTGCTCAAACGGTCGATCGCGATCGACCGACTTACCTTGCGACTTTCCTTGACTAAAAAAATGCATATTGTGCGGAAAACTAATATCTATGCCACGATACCCCTACCTAGACGACAATCCTGCATCACACATACTTGCAGCCTCTCAGAGTCGATCGATCGTAGTCTAACAATATTGAGGTAGATCGCCAGCAGTTCAAGTTTGAGCACCCCTGCTGTAGTGTATACTACCGGCACAGAACCACCACACATTCACAATGAGCTTCTTTTGACTCAGTTTACGTTTGGGACATTGTTTAACTATGTCTCCCGGGTTCAAGAGTTGTGACGAACGTTTACGATTATCATACAGGACCCACTTCTCATCACAAGTGATGATACGATTCAGAATCCCTTCATTTTTGTACCGGTTCAGCAAGCTTCGTCACGTGTTTGCAGTTGACTCTCATTAAGCTCATACGGTACCTACCCACTTTCCGAACTTCTTCACTTTCCCGATTTGACACATCGTTGATATTACGTGCTGACTGTGCTGCGTTGCTGCCATGAACTCATATTCCAAAATGACGCGAATTTTCAACTTTTCCATTTTCGCAAACACAACGATATCTAAGCAAAAAGTTGATGGAAAAACAAATAAATAACTGATTTTGAAAAAACTATCATAGCTTTAAACTGAAATTAATTTGAATTTAGAATTCCAAGTCAAACTCAACATAACTAAGTTCAAAGTGGCCACTATGACCAATCAGCAATTTCATAGTTAAGATCCCAATATGTGATAATACCTAATCTCATATTAAATTTTTGTCATAATTTATTAATTATTTGGTATAACATTGTTTCACAAGTACATGAACGAATTTTAACTTCGAAAAGCTAGTTTTATTAATTTGACGTTAATTATGGGTCATTAAAGTGGATTTTTAAGTTACTTTCGATGACAAAATATGGAATCTATGTAAATGCAACATTCTGACGTTTACTTCGCTTTTATGACACCGTCATGATTTAAAGCTATCTTTCATGTCGATTGACGACCAAAAGGAGTTCCTTTAAATGGCAACCTTCACCAAATTATATATAATTGTCATGTATTTTCGTCGCGATTTGACGATTTTACATTGATTGGACGATTGGTTAACTTTGTGACATCAAACTGTCAAGTATGAATCTTGAATCGTACATCGAAACACAAATATGGAACTACATTTGAAGGGTTATTTAATATAAGTATGTACTCTAGTGGTGAACTGGTATAAGCTAATTTGGCAACCAGCCAAAGAGAACGGGTTCTCTATAACTGAATATGCAAGTGGACACTACCGGTTTGTAACCGCAAACGTGCGCTCCTGCGTGTACCTATGCTGACAGATTTAGATATGGTAGTGAACCTTGTATATGACACAATAGACTAATTGATTGCAGTCGAAATTGATATACTTTGACATTTTTGCAATTTTTTTTCCAATATTTCTATATGTTTCATAGCTCGTAAACAGAAAATTATCAATCGAGGTCACCGCATACTGGGGTCGCACTCGCAATGGTTTCGAATGAATACAGTAATGAGAAAAAAATGAAGTAACTGAAGATAACCCACATTTTCTTGTAATTCTGAATACTCAGAATATAGGTAAATATTGCAATTTTCTACCACTGTACTTATTGATATTTGTTTTTTAAGCTATTGCATATTATTATTAAAAGTATTCCTCTTTCTCTTTCTAAACGTTTTTAGTCATACATTCTTTATTATGAATGTTCGATGACTGGCCTATATCCCTGCAGTTATCTATGTGCAGTTATAAAATATTCAACTACATTCACACCTTGAGGATTGAGGGTTCGATACAAAGAATGCGGGACAGCGGACAATTGCGGATTGGGCGCAACCCGGGTCTGTAAGTATAGGTGTGAACATATTATAGAGCATTGGTTCACTGCTTTCAAGTAGTCTGCGCTGGATAGTCGAAAATGGAAAAATGATTTTGCACAAATGGTTCGAGCGCATTCTCATGACGGATTCTAGGCGTTGATTTGCTTTTATTTTGAAGAACTATACGTTTTAGTCATGTTTTAATACACAAATTTATGACGCAAATCCGGTACACAAACTACCTAAAAGCAATCTTTATGTACGTACCCTATATCGTCAAGCCTAACTTCTTTAAAACAGTCGTGATTAATTAAATTCAATTCTTTATTGCACTCATGTTGATACCGTCCACATTTTAAAAATATATTAAATATTCGTTCAACATGAACCGTGTTAGGGCACTGCAATTTTAGGGCTAATAGACACATTCATTTCAGGTACATTAATTAATTAAATAACGTTCATCGATTTTAGCAAAATTATTAAAAAATTGTCATGTTTCCTCGTATAAGAAAGACCATGCATCCTGTCCCGCGCCACATTTGTATCGCAACCGCCCCGCGTTCTGTGTGTATTGACAGTCTTAAAACTGTCAGTATTAAAGCTAACTTGCTAGTATGACCGTACTATTAGGTACTCTGTTTTATAACTAGGTGTCCCGAGTAACCCAATTCGAGAAAGTCTTTGTTCTATATACCTGTCAATTGATGTCTAAATTGAACCTCGGCTTCGCTACTACGTTATTATGGGATAGATGTGTTTGCTTAATCAATTTGTTGTGTTTCTGTGCTGTAACTCAATTAAGTAGTTGGAGATAGACAATGAAAGGGATATTGGAATAATTTGATGATATTGTACCCAGGATTACCTAATAACAGTCTAACAATAGTAATAAGTTTGATGTCTCGAATGTCATGTGTTAATTTAATTTCCTATGGCAATCGATATCTGTCCATTACTTTCTATCCCTGAGATTAGGACTTCCTTTGCAATCACGAAGAGGGTTCGAGCTATATTTGAAATAATGTGATTTTTTATAATGTAGTAAGTAATGCCTTTTTTATGAAGTTCCTTATCGATATGAACTTCTAACGCCCTCCTGCAAAACAGATCACCGTTTATGATTCTGAAGAGGTTTTTTGGGTCATAATTTATCACGCGAGCTTATTGCGGATTAGTGGATAGTGGTGGGGTTTTCTCACGATGTTTACTACAACTCAGTACTAATTGAAGCGGGGTTCGAACTCACGACCTTACTTACGAATGTGAAGTCAAGGATAAATACCCCTAGTCTATCACTGATTAACAATATTTTATGTTTTATTACAAGTGAATTTTATCGTTCGTCCGCGGTATGATCTTTCATACGGGCGCATTACATGTACTACATCATTTACAGCCATTGGCAGTTACTTTAATTATGACAAAAATAAAGAAAACAAATGAATAATGAACATTACGTTATTTTCGTCCACATTAAGATTCTAATGAGGTGCACTTTGTAGACTACGTTAAATAGGCATTATGTGCACTCACCTTGAGCAACACAAGGTGAGTGTCGCGAAATAATTGGGCTAGGTGTAATGCGCCTCGAGCTGTGCTGAGAAACGTGTAACATTTGAGAAAGGAGTCGTGTATAAGAAACTTTTGCAAACTTTCCATTCTGTCTTTAAACGCTATTCTTCTGGTCAATCATTGGGATATAACGGAGCAAAGCGCAGTAGCACTATCTCCATAGAACACACTTTCCCCCCTCCGACTGACGCCTATCATCGGCTGTCATTTTTGAAAACATTTCTGTTTTCGGCAAGTCTAATCCGGTTTTACTTGTCCGTTTAATCCATGGATTCGTTTGCCTACACTTTGAATTCATTTCTTATTCATACTCGTATAAGGCATTCACACAATTTTAAGTACTCTCCAAGAACAGAATACATTAACGTAATAAATATAATTGTACATCTAAGACATACACGTTAAATTGCTTTTAAGTTAACAATACAAAATGTGTACGGTGCAACACAACTTAGGATTTACTGTTGAATTCAATTACACGATAAAATATATTCAATTATAAGCTAGAGAAATAGCAGAATTTAATGAAAGCTTAATAGCTGTTTTGCACTTTTTGCTTTTTTACAAGCTTTTATTAACTTCACCTGTTAGTTTGGGACAAATCTTGCAAGCCAAATTTGAACCAGTTCCTCTAAACTTACGACTTTGAAATATTGCATGCTTGTTCAGTTCTGATGACAATACACTAAAATGATAGAAATAACCTGATGCTGTAGCCAGGATTGTCTCCTCACGAGGGCACTCCTCAACGGTTAGTAGCACGGACACGAAACTTTGCATATACGTTTAATTTTGATAGCTAAATATTATTTTCACCATGAACTGATACTGCAGCCAGGATTGTCTCCTCATGAGGACACTCCTCAACGATTAGTAGCAGAGATACGTAACTTTGCATGTAGGTATAATTTTGATAGATAAACATGATTTACACCATGAACTGATGCCGCAGCCAGGATTGTGTCCTCATGAGGGCTCCTCCTCAACGGTTAGTAGCATGCACATAAAACTGCAAAACAAAACATGACTTTCTACCGTAATGATGCGTTACTATATAATACCGGATAGATTGAGAAATATTTCTAACTAAAAAGGTGTATATAAAATAATATAAAAAAACGTAAAAGTATTCATAAAATTAGGTACCATTTACAATTCGTGACAAGCTTGTTGAGAACAAATAATTCAATATAAACTTATTTTATTCGTTTTAGTACATGGCTTGCATAAAAGCTTGTTTTTAATATAAGTTTTTGTTTATATTATTTTATTTGTAGGTGCCGCCGCTTGGCCGAGTTAAACCCCACAGAAGTCTGCAGTTAAATTTACTATTTACGCATTTCAGAAGGGAGTGAGATATGCGAGAGCCCATTCTCATTCCATCCCATCGAGTTAGGAGTATTATATTAGGGGTTAAAGTATGAAATTGCCGATTTGTACTGAAAAATTAAAACTCGTTTTTTTACTAAAATGTAATATATTTATTTAATCAAAATATTTTCCCTCATTATCTATATATTGTTGCCATCTAATCGGAAGTTCATTTATGCCTTTGCGATAGAACTCTGGGGATGTAGATTCGACAAACTGTGTGAAAGCATTTTGTACTGCCTGTTTTGTACAAACTGGGAAGAAAATTTTTTACCACATAGAAAATTGTCCAAATCACGAAAAAAATGGTAGTCCGTTGGAGCAAGGTCTGGCGAGTACGGAGGATGACGTATGGTTTCTAACTGCAGCTCCTGTAGAGTTACAACGGTTTCTCGTGCAGTGTGAGGTCTTGCGTTATCATGGAGCAATAATGGTGAAGATCGATTCACAAGTCGGGGCTGTTTCACTGCTAGTTTCGCCATCATTGTTCGAAGTTCGGCACAGTAAACATCTGCTGTTATTACTTGACCAGACCTGAGAAAGCTATAGTGAATAACACCACGAATAGACCACCAAACAGTTACTATTACCTTTTTATTGGTAAGCTTTGCCTTAGGGCACTGTTGCGGCGTTTGACCTGGGGTCAGCCATTGCATTTTTCGCTTTCGGTTGTCGTAAAGAATCCACTTTTCGTCACATGTCACAATTCGATCCAATATTCCTTCATTTCTGTTCCGATTCAACAAGGCAACGCAAGTTTCAACACGCGTTTCTTTCTGCAGATCAGTTAAATCATGAGGCACCCATTTTTCATATTTTTTTATCTTATTGATTTGATGCAAATGAGTCAATATTGTAGGTAAGGTAACGTTAAACCATGCCGCTAATTCCTGGGTAGTTTGACTCGGATCGGCTTCCACCATCTCCTTCAATTCAGCGTTATTCACCTGTGTGGGCGGTCTTCCACGTGGTTCATTCTTCAAGTCGAAGTTTCCATTACGAAAGCGTTTAAACCAAAAACGCACGGTTCGTTCATTAGCAGTCTCCTCCAAACGCAGCATTGATATTGCGAGCCGTTTCTGCCGCGTTAGTTCCGCGTCGGAACTCGTATTCAAAGATTACTCGGATTTTCGAAGTATCCATCTTTCCCGTCTAAGCTGAATAAAAAAAACAATTGAAAGTCGAAAATCGAATGTTGCACATTTTTTAAAACAAGAACCTCATTCATAGGTATCATGTGAAAAAAGTTTCACTCGAAAATCTCACACCATGAAGGTTTTATGTCAATTCAAATTATCTATTACTATAAAACGGCAATTTCATACTTTAACCCCTATTATATGAATGTTATGTTCATGGGATTTGCTTTTTTCACTATTGACGTGATGTGCGTCTTGCCATAAAAAATCATACATAGATTATTTATTTTAGAGAACGTTTCATATAAATCTGTCTGGCAAGTTTCGTAAGAAATCACAAATATGAATACATAATTGTTTTATTAAATTTAGGTACGTTATGTACATGTCACTGGCTGTAATTTTCACGTGGATGGCCTTAAAACATATTGGTAAAAAATGTAAACAATTTATTTCTGCACAATAAATACTCGCTCATCTCAAATTATTACTTGTTATTGAAATTAACTTCCCCATCCGTGTGATTAACATTAATGTATAATGTGAAACGAAGATATTCGCCAAAGAACTAAAGTCACCGACACCGACATAGCTCACGGAATCAGCAAGTTGAAGTGGCAGTGGGCACGTCATATTTGCCGCAGGACCGATAACCGATGGGGTAGATGAGTCCTCGAATAGAGGCCACCCACCGGGAGGCGCTGAGTGGGACACCCTCCGGCCAGGTTTACCGATGACTCAAAGAAATTCGCCGGTGGTGGTTGGATGGAAAGAGCCTGAGATCGTGTGTGGTGGTGAGCCTTGGGAGAGGCCTATATCCATCAGTGGAGAGACATAAATAGATGATATGGTATGGTACTGTAATTAAACTTACATTAACATAATAATATTATATTACATATTAAGTACATTACTAGTATTGTACGAAGGTTTACCACCGGCCGTACATTTCTCTTTATATAAACAGTGTAAGGGTTGAAATACTAACCCCTCGGGCTTCAACAGCGTCGCGTGAAGTCCTCGCTTTAAATAATGACGAGTACGTTTTAACACACCGTAATGACGAACATATATCTTTTAGTTTTTAAAATGTACTTACTTGTGGTTTAAATATATGTTATAACAAACTTTCTTGTTGTAGACAACTATAACAAACTTTTTGTTGTAGACAACTACAACGTACTTAATTGTTCTAGACAACTACAACAACCTTTCTTATTGTAGATAACTATAACAAACTTTCTTGTTGTAGACAACTATAACAACCTTTTTTGTTGTAGACAAATATAAAAAACTTTTTTGTTGTAGACAACTGCAACAGACTTTCTCGTTCTAGACAACTATAACAAACTTTGTTGTTGTAGACAACTATAACAAAAACTGTTAGTTGTAGACAACTACAACAGACTTTCTTATTCTAGACAACTACAACAGCCTTACTTGTTGTAGACAACTATAACAAACTTTTTTGTTGTAGACAACTACAACAGACTTTCTTGTTCTAGACAACTACAACAGCCTTACTTGTTGTAGACAACTATAACAAACTTTTTTGTTGTAGACAACTACAACAAATAAAAAAAAAACGCTAAAAAATCAGCACACTAGGTTAGTCTGAACAAACAAACAGACTTTATTCTTTACACAAATCTAGAGATCTGAAAGAGAATATTTAAAATTTTAACTCATAAATGAATAAACCATTTTAGTTCTTTATATTCAGTAAATTCTGAACTTTCTTTAGAGGTAAACGACACAAATGGCACATTTCCACGACTTTCAGCCCATTTAACTGTCTTTGGAAGGAAAGAATATTAGGAGCGGCCTTTATGCAAAATAGGTTTTTAAATTCTTATTACATACAGGGCTTTAAAGCTGCTCGTAAGATATGGGGTAGTAAATAAAGTTAATACTTATTTACTACCGTGAATGGAATGTAAATGAACGGAATGGAATGATTAAGTTAATCTATGAAAGCTATATGTCCTTTGAGCTGCTATTGTTCACTTTAATGTTAGAAGTAGCCATATCGAGTCAGCCGCCCTCGAGCTATCAAAGGTGTGATAGATGGGCATCAAATATAAGGCTTGTATTTAAATAAGCAGCAAAAAATACTAAATGAAAAGCAAATCATCTTCAACAAAGCATTAACAAACATTATTAATTTTAAAATACTACAAAGACGACGGATTTCCGCTTTGCAAGGATAATAATATCCTCTCATATTACATGCAATACCTGTACTATGAGATGCGGTTGCCTCCGTTTCGACAAATAAGTATCTACTAAACAATGTAACATAATTAACGTTTCATTGTAAAATGCAACATAGTTAACATAAATCAATTTACTATGTTACATTGAAATATTCATTTTAAAGTTACTTATACATATGCACTAGAAACGAAAAACACCCTAGCAGTGGGGTAAAAATAAAGAAAAGTAAATAAAAATAAAAGTAGTCGGCGAGTAACAAAGGAAATAGAACTGGAAAAATGGAAATAATACAAATAATTATTGAATAATTTAATTTTAAAGAAATTTAATTTTATCAATTGAATACACTAAAACAAAAAAATACAAGTCCCGTTCTATAGGCAGCAACGCAATCCCACGATAATGAAAACCATTTTGGCACACAACAAGAGTAAAGAGGGAGAGTTCTTGCCTATTGTGAACGTAATTACTTACGTAATGGCGATGGAGGTTGTGCATTTATTATTTATTATACGAATATTTCTGTTATCTGACTGTTCTAGAGATCAGTTTCAATGAAAATTTTACTACAAAAATATTATTTTGCCTTTGTAAGAGCAATTCTTTTGTCTGTCAATATGTTTTTAGGAATTTTTGGGGGAATTAGCGTTTTAAGGTACCTTCCGATTGTTATACGTTTTGCTGTGTTTATGGGAGGAGTCCAATGGCTCCTAAGTTATAATAAATTATTCTGCCCCAACCACGTAACGCTTAAGCGAATTAATTGAAAGATTCGACTAATCAAAAATGTTTTCTATTTTAGTGTACAACTGTTAGAAGTTAATAAATATAGGATTTTTTTTACTTAAGTATAAACTTCTTGCTTTATAGATTGTTTTATTTTATTTGCTATTTTTTAATTCATAAGTAGATAAGTATTTTGGATTACTTAGTTAAGTTCCCTAATAGGGATTAGGGATTTTCTCTTAATTTATTTTATAGGTATACTCGTATCACTGACTCTTAATTGGCTCATGACATATGTCATGGGTCAGTTTGAACCGTTTTTGTTTCCAAACATTTCCATGTCGTCGCTAGTAAAAACATGCTCACAATTTCTTAATATCATCAACGAGACGAAGGAGACAAAGCGTATTGTTACAATAAATGGAGGGGCGCAATTAGTGAAACTGCTGCCTCCTCCTCACTAATCATAACGAGAACCACTCTGGAAGGCCCCTCGTGTCATTTCTGCTTCTTATTATGAGGACGGAGTGAAATATTACAGGTGCTTTTGATGTGAACTATTAGAATTATAAGCTGGTGACTAAATCAGCATTTTTGTATTGTCAATATATGCGTGTAATGAAGCCTGTTTAACTGTATATGTAGACTTTTACAATGTGAAATGTGTACATAACGCAAACATTTGACAAGCTGAGGTCAGGAATTCTGATTAAGAAAAGATAGATAAAATATAAAATTATGAAATTTCATTAAATTATTAATTATTTATTTTCATTAAACAATGACATGTCACAAATTGTAATGAGCCCTGACTCCCAAACTAGAAAAGAACTGTATCTTGGGAGCCCGTATCTCCCCAAAATAAATATTCTAGTTTAATATTTTTTTTTATAAACATGCAATCCATACCATATTTTATAAAAATGTATGTGTCAGTGAAGATGTGCGTTAGTGAGAGAGTGAGAGAGAGAAAAAGTGTGAAAGATGTTGTGTGTTCATGCGTGTGTGTGTGTGAGAGAGAGAGACAGAAAATGCAAGAGGTTGAGTATGTGTATGCGTGTGCGTGAGAGAGTGTGTTAGTGAGGTTATATGTTTACAGATATCAAACCTCTACCAGGTATGAGTGTGCGTAATAATGTAATTTGTGTACCTACCTATGTAAATGTATATGTATGTTTTTAATCAAGAAATATCCAACAATTATTTTGTGCCGTCATAACCAAATCTATCAAGCCAGTCATTGATTTTTGTTTTTATTTTGTTGTAGTCCTTTTTAATGTCATATAATATATTAAATTTATTGTAAAGGTTTGGTTAAAAATGTGTACAAAACGCGAAAGTTTAAAAAGTTATAATAGATATAATTAATTACCCCTACTAACATTCCATGTATCAACCGGTTTGAAATAAGAGGAAATTATTATTTTTATTATTATGGAAACGAAACACAATCAACGCAAAAGATTGTGTCGTGATAAAATTCAAAGTGGTGCGCTACAACTGTTTTGAAGTTTATAAAGAGATGCAAAGGTAACGGCATGAATGTAAACACCTGTTGATAGTAGCTACTTATAAAACAAAAATAAAATGAAAAGTAGAGGAGTGCCTCTTTTTAATTAAAAAAAAAAAGTTACGTTAAAATGAATGAATGGACTGGAGCTATAAATGAGAATTTAAAACGTCCTCTGCCTTGTTGACTTGAACATTTAAAAATGGCATATATACATATAGAAGAGTTTTAGTGAAACAATATGGATTCGATTGAAAAATTAATTACACAGTTGATTAAAAAGCCTTAAAAACTTTTCAGACGTTCGAACTGAATTAAATTTTAAGTTGATCAGTTTATCCCCATTGTAAATCTGACATTAGAAATACGTATTTTGTTATAAGTATAGGAACTCTATAGGTGCCAGTTATGTAGTAGGAGTCCTTATAGAAGCTATGCTCAGATTTATATTAGTTTATAAAACCAATGCGTACATTCCAGGGAATCATTCCTATAAAGAAATTAATCCTCGAACACGTACGATATTGAACGGTCGCCATTTTCTACCTAATTATACCTGCATCATAAATAATTCCATATTCAACTACCGTTTCATTATTTAATATGCACACAAACAAACAAGGCGCATGTCACTAACTCCGCCGCAAGTTATGCATTAGTCACGTGCCAAACATTTTTTCTTGCTGAGTGTACAAGTGTTGTAAAAAAACGATTATTCTTGCGTGCGTTTTTTCACCGCGCCCACATTCAAACAGAATTAATCCCTGTTTTATATTAATAATGGAGCAGATTCGCGTGTCTATAAGGGTATGGATAGTGCATACGAGAGGAGGAAAAACATGCGGAAATAAAATCGCTCCCTATACAGAAAGTGGAATGCGGATAAGCGAATCTATGTAGTGCGGGACGAAATGCACTTATAAAACAAAGCAGAGTATCTTCATACTTCATCAATGCTTAAATTTTTTTGTCATTTTCTACCTGTTATGAAATTCTAATCGCTAAAAAAGTACAACAGATTTTACCAATGATTAAATATTAAGAGCGTTGACGATAAGAGCGTAAGAGAATATAACTGCTGAACTGAATGTGACGTAGTGAGTCAGCGAGTGGTGAGAAACAAATGCGTTATAGTCTTCTTTGCAACTGTAACCAGCCCTTTCACTAACCACTGCTGGACATGGGCCTTCTCATACACATTGTTTTATGCATGAGGGATGTATGGGCTTAAAACGCCACGCTATCCAAGCGGGTTAGCGAGTCCACTATTTCAGAGGTGGTGTTGGGCTTGTGGTGGCGTCTTTGTTATCCCTTAGTCGGCTTTTATGACACCCACGGGAAGAGTCTTCTCATGAGATTTTTTTTATCTACTAGAGAAGACTAGCGACTAGCTATCGCGGATGTCTATGGGTGACAGTATCCGCTTACCAACAGGTGGACTGTACGCTCGTCTGCCGCCTTCGTCCATAAAAAAAAAACAGTCAATAGACAATCAACTGCCAGTAATAATCGTCATAACACGTCATTTGAGCGCAAAAAAGCTGAAATTATATCGCTTTGTCACCGACAATGGTACAAGTACCTTAAGCTGAATTGCTCTAGAAAATACTCTTGGGGCAGACTACCCTTGTTAAAATACGAAACTGTCCTAAGGGATGTATGTCTCGTTAGCACATTGTAAATCCGCTGTGTCCATCACAAGTCGCTACCGTGACGCGACCTGTATCACGAAGGTTCTTTGACGAGTCACTGGCTTTAGTTGTGTGACAGGGCTAGTAAACCGCAAAATATAAATTTTGTTTTGGATAGTAAGTATGATCTCAATGCCAGTTCGACTATATGCTTCCATATTCTCGCCGAGTCAATCTGAGAAGCCACAAGACTCTCTCACTCTCCAAATAAATAAACGTTCAACGAAAATTACAAATTTTATAATAGGTATCGGTTAATCGAGTGTTCGTACAAATACAACCTCCTTTGCAGCTCATTATCAACTTATTACATAAACGGTTAGGTGGCGCTAACCGCAAATATAACGTTGTAGAACAAACCCATTCATTCAGTTAGAACGACGAAAATTAACTTTAAAATTAACTCGTTTACGAACGCAAAAAAGTTTGTAATCGTGCGAACGCACGATTGGTCAATACTTTATTTATGTCAGACAAAACCAAATATGTTCAATTATGGAACTGATACTGAAATATACGGATCAAACGAATTTCATCGTCCAGTTATCCGCCCCTCAATCACTCGGACCCAACCCTACCAACGTTCGCGTGTGACTGCGTGTACACGTTTCATGTTTATTATAGCGTCATTGTCATTTTTTGGCGCTCTTTTACACCTCCCACGTGGTTTTTAGTGTTTGTAAATGCACTCTCATGAGGACACTTGACTTTTATTTATAAGTTACAAGGAGAGTTGTATTTGGTTTACATGCTTGCACTTGTTTGAGATAGAAAATGGAGAAATATTTTCATGAGGAATTACTATTTGTTCTGTTTTCATTTTGTGAAAGAAATGTCAGAAAAATGTGTCACTCTAAAGAGCTCTGCACCTTGTCATTTTCAACACCTTCCCGTCATCTTCGTGTATTTTAACTAGCTGACAAACCTTTGTCCTGGCCTTGTCTTGATTCTCTTTTAATTTATCAACTTGGTACTGACGCAACATCCAGGTCTTAATCTGTGCACGTCAGGAATAAGTTATTTTTTAGATATATAAAATTCTAAATAATCAGTTCTAATACGTTACTTATATCTTTCGATTTACAATAAAAATATTTTTTAAAAAACATACATACACGTAAATATGAAATTTATCAACTTATTCCCGTCATGCATGGAAATGTCACATCGACAAAATTAATTACAAATGAATTCAAAATAAAACATTGAAATTGCCAGCTAGTGAAGGCACTCGGTAACATAATGATATAATCGTAATTGAAGATTGGACCCTGAACAGCGATACGAAACTGTCCATGAGAATAAAGACTATCCTTGAACGCCTTAAAACAGTGTGCCAGTGTGTATTTTGATGACTCTTGTCATCAAAATTGCGAACCCATCAAAACGAGCCAAAACACGACGTGTCTACTTATTGTTCGCCGTTGAGTAGTTTCACAGTGTGTTGACCATCTTGGCTACAGTGTCAAGTCAAGGTCATGACACTAAGGTGTTGTCATTAAAATTACGAACCCAAACACGATGTGTCTACGATTTGCCGTTGAGTAGTTTCACAGTGTGCTGACCTTCTTGGCTGCAGCATTAGGTCAAGGTCATCAGATTATTGTATTGTCATCGGTTTTACATTCATGTGCAAAATTATAAAGCGATAGTATAAGTGGAAATGTGTTAAAATCGACTTGCAAGATTTGACCTAATCAAACAAAGAACATGTGAAATTAAAATAAAAGCTCGTAATAACAATTATAGGACATGAGAAGCAATTATTTAGGTATTTGTTGTTCATTAGATAGAAAATCATTAGAATGCAACCCATTCCTCAGTGATACACTCAATGTCATACCTCAGGCACAAAAACATTTACGTTTTCAGATCCCACAAATTCAAATTTCCATTTTCTGACATTTCCAGTCTATTATCCAGATATTTTTAGGAAGAAATCTGGTAACCCTTAAAAGTCTGCGTATTCCTTTGTGCCATTACGGTTTAAACTAACGTAGACATGTTAGTTTAAACCGTTCCTACGATTTTCGTCAATTTTCTCTATCCGGTCTTTATAAGCTTTTAGCAGAATTTCGTCGCAATGCAGTGCCGCATTTAAACACTCAATTTCGCCAGAATCAGGTAGTTTTTGTAAGCTAAAGTATGTAACGTACAGATTGACTAAAAACACCATATTAATCTAATTCCCGTATTAGTAGATCACTCATCTTAGTACCTTCTAACAATAGCTGGAGACCTCTCCAACTATTGTTGTTCCATCAATTGTTTATGGTCAAGTAAATTATCTGACGGACTTTTATGACCACGGAACACCACGCTACATTCATTTACGTAATCGTAAAGTGGAGTCGTAAAGGGTGCATGAAACGTTATGTTGTAAGGGGTAATCGAAACAACCCTTCTAATCGACAACGGTATTTGAGTTTAGTTCTTTAGTTCATGCTTATCTGCAGCTTTAATACTCGTAAAAGTAATTTTTTATAGATATAAAGTATAGTTTGCAGCAGGATTTTGAAATCAATGTATGTTTAATTTCCTTACCATATCACACCATCAGCGTATGTGTCTCCATTGCTGGATATAGACCTCTGCCAAGGCTCGCCATCACACACGGTCTTTGGCTTTTCTCATTCAGCCACCATTGGAGAACTTCCTTAAGGCCTCGATCCACGTGGACAGAGGGCATCCCACACTGCTCTTCGAATGGAGGTCACGTACCGGTACATGACCTCCATCTACTCCATTGGTTATATTTAATTGCAACGGTTAGCCAACGCATCGCCATATATTTCTTCAGATTTTATCTTCATAAAAAGTTATCTACAAAGCCGTGGCGAAAACTCAAGACAATATATACTAAAATATCTATTAAACCAGAAACCATTTTTCACATGAAAAGATGGCAATAAAATAAACGACTCCATATTTTTTATCCCGGCATGACCCGAAAACCGTGATTACCGATTCAAGTGGGTTCGATGTGACGCTTTGAGGGGACTATTTCCAATTCACTTTTAAACTGTGAATGCAATTAAGGTGAATTCTAGAAAAATGCTAGGAAAAAAAATATTAGGAATAATGTGGCTTTCAATGTCAACTCAAATAACATTACGTACTTAATTTAATTAAAAATATTACAAACTGTGAGGTCGCGAGCTTGGCGGAGGCAAAGAGCGCGTAGAAAGTGGCTCTACCGAGTCAAATTTTTTGTCATTAAATCTAGAACACCAAAGGAGTTGGAATGATCTGCTTTGTAAAGAAACTTTCAACATATTAATTGAATCTTCCGGGCTACTTCGCCGAGGTCTTCTGGAACTCATGTGTCAGTTGCGCTCGAGAAGCCGAAGAGATAACATATCTCCGAAAGTGAACGTAGTCGCCACTGAAGATGTCAACCGCAATTGTTGACTAAACGTTTGGAAGAACGAGATTCCAGAAGACCTCGGCCAAGTAGCCTGGAAGATTCAATTAATATGGACACCGGCCGAGAAAGCCTACACTCCACTATAAACTTTCAAAACATTACTCAGCAATAGCTCGAGGACTGACTTTGCGAGACTAAGAGTCAGAGTATTAGCTGGAAGCTATCCCCTCGACTAACCTGGGAAACTACCTAGATTCTAACACTCTTCGTCTTGCAATCAGCTTCCGACTTGTTATCGAGGTGTGTGTCCCACACGGATGTCTTTTTGGTAAGGATGATGAGCGCCTAGGACATCATGAACTATCCTGCCTTTGAAGCGGGGGTTGGCTTTCCTGCCACGCCACTCTCAACGACAATATATGTTGGACTGTTGGCACCGTCAACACACCGTCTCTTTTATAGCCGAATAGTATCGTGCGTCATGATGACAAAAACCTAACAGAATGTCTTTGATACCATGGAAAATGGGTCAGCTACCAGTAGCTGCCCAATTTATAGGTTTATATGATGCCACCTTTGTCGACACACTGCCCCCATCTCACCTTCATGTAACATGCAATAAGGCTATAGCAGCAGTAGAAGGTGCGGAACCCGAAATCATTATGGCCAATCAGCGAGGTAATAATTTGATTCATGGCCATTCACTAATTTGAAGTTGTTTGGAATGAGTGCCTCAACGTGTTGACCGGAATGCGGTTCGTCGTCGATGGACTCTCGTCCTAAAATAAATGGCTTACACCAATCTTTGACGGTGGAAAATGATGGAAAGGATTCTTTTCCACCGTCAATGATTGGTGTATTGGTGTATCAAGAGTATCAAATAAAGGTTGAATAATGTGTACGGGGGACCTCCCCCGTACACATTACTCAACCTTTATTTGATATCGGTCCGGCTAACACCTTCCTTTGTAAAGAATTTAATCACAACTATATTCCAAATTTACACATTTTTAAAATTTTGCGATGTTCTGTTTTTCTACGAGTTGAGGAATGAAAACTAACTATGGTTGAACTCTAAAAATTATACACAAATCAGGATAAATGACAATTACAATGTCGTATAATTTGTTTTTTTTTAGACAACTAGTAATATGTCAGGCCAGAAACTTTTGTACCTCACTGATATAAGGATGTTACAATACAAGGTTCAGTCGAACCTTCTCTATTGCAATGTTTATTCCTTTTGTACCTCACTGATATAAGGATGTTACAATACAAGGTTCAGTCGAACCTTCTCTATTGCAATGTTTATTCCTTTTGTACCCCACTGGTATAAGGATGTTACAATACAAGGTTCAGTCGAACCTTCTCTATTGCAATGTTTATTCCTTTTGTACCCCACTGGTATAAGGATGTTACAATACAAGGTTCAGTCGAACCTTCTCTATTGCAATGTTTATTCCTTTTGTACCTCACTGATATAAGGATGTTACAATACAAGGTTCAGTCGAACCTTCTCTATTGCAATGTTTATTGCTTTTGTCCTATTTTGCGACAATATACTTTTCTTCATATTCCTCGATAAACAGGTAAAAAACTTATCGCTTCATACAAAAACATCACTTCTTCCTTGAAAAATACGTAAAAATATCGTGTTACATTCGAAATAGGAGCTTGAATGTAGGGCGGTCGTAGGGCGGAGAGATCGTCAATACGAGACCGAGAGGGAAGGAAACGACAGGTGTGTGCGAAGGGTACCCGACCTTTCTTAGAATGCTACACCAATTAGTAGGACCTTTGGCGATTTGTGTTCGAAATTAATTGAACAAATCTTTAGCAAGTATTTGCAGCAAGTTTTCATTAAACATTTTGTAATTCCTATCACAGTTGTCATTTTATTAAGAATAATAAGAATTATTTATACAATTGTATTTCTAGGCCATTATTATTTGCAATTTTGTATATAGTGTAACGTATATCGTGCTAATTAATGTGTAATAAGAGTTTAACTTATACTCGTATCGTGCTATTGTGTAATGAGTTTGTGTCTAACTTATAACTTATATTGTGTAGTAAGATAATATGATTTTTAAATACGATTAAAACAATGCTTGTATTTAAACAAGCAGCATAAAATACTAAATGAACAACAAATCACGATCAACAAAACAACCATTTTTTTTAATAACTGAAGTAAATAATATTAAATTACTAAGAATGGCATCACCAAGTCGACGGAATCTCGCTTCGCGGGGCGATTATATCTTTATTGTTACCAGATAACCTAAACCTAACTCACCTAACCATTCTGGACTGATGTTGGCATGTATCGCGGATATCTATGAACAACAGTATCCACTTACCATCAGGTGGACTGTACGCTCGTCTGCCGGCTTATTCTATAGAAAAACAAAAAAACCTTTTTATAGAATTATGGGCACTTTTGTATGAAACCTGTCCTGTCCACCAATACAATTGTAATGTATGTCAATTTATTAACTATAACCTACAATTACCATAAATACATATTTTGTTTGCCAGATTAATTGTTTCTATAAAAATGATGCTTGGCAAATAAAAAACTTAATAGTAAATGTCATGCCCTAATAAGAGTGCCTATAACGGCTGGATCATGCCCGCTCTCATGTATACCTTTGGCGTGCTCAGATGAATACCTGAATAGGAAAATCTGTTCAGCCAGAATGCACCACGTAAACCCCTGTACCTCGGCCGATCGTGCTTCCGCCGGCGGTTATATCGTCTCTCCCTTATTCGTTGTTGAGATACTTGTAAGGCAGATATCTCATTTTCCCGGTACTTTGGAGCCTTATTGCCATAATAAAAATTTAAGCTTATGTTAAAAGCGTTGATTTTATATTGATACAGTTTTTATTGGATATACCGGCCAAAATAGCGCATCATTCTTTGCTACTATCAATTTACTGCTCACTTAGTATTTCTTAATGGTAGTTTAATTATTTTCTTTAAAAATAATCTTAATTATTTCAACTTTTTAAATCTTTAGTGTAACTCTTTTATGTAATTTATGTAATACTTTTATGTAAGGAATTACTTACATAAAAGTATCATATTGAAAAATATTATTAACAGAAAAAAAAATCTGATCATATTACATGATCATCACAAATGACTTATTAAAAAATAGCATCTATATTGTGTTATTTCTCTATGACGAAGTTTTTTCTTAATAACTTTGTTTACACATAAATCTATACAATTTTTACATGCGCCGATGATTCTTTAACCTTCCAATATTGAGCCTCCATCGAGGGACTTCTGCCAGAAAGTCTACAGATTACTTTGACGGCCTTAAGAGATTTCCGGCTTATCGCAACTTGGGCTTTAACCTCTCTGCGTCTTAAGGAACTTTCCAATAAGGCAAGTGTTGTTTCATGCGTTATGTGTCTCTATATTACAGGGTGTTATAAACGATCCATTCCCGAATCCTGAAATCATGGATTCTGAACATAGTTTCGAATGGTGCAGGTTAAATTTATTACAATTTATTTAAAAAAAACATTCAGCATAAGTGAACAAAAAAAAACTGAATTTTTTCGTTGTTTTTACGAGTACTAACACTAACTTCATATAATACATCGACACACCTGACATTATTCACTTTTTAGTTAGATGTAATATAAAATACGTTATGATTAGTGATTTTAACGATTGTCACTAAAAAGATGAAACTGTTGTCTCCCCGTGGTCCTTTACAAATGAAAACACAATTCAAATCTTAAGATTCCAACAAACGGAAAACCGTTGGTTTTAAATGAAATGGCAATGTCAAAGTTACTTTGACATTCATCAAAAGTCTTATTGTCGCAGCTTTGACAAAAGGCTGAAAAGTGTCTAGAAGAGGCTCTCTAGCGCAAGGGCGGCACAAAGCAACAAACAAGAGTTTGGTGCTGTTTGACTGCTTGGTTAAGAAACTACTCGTGTTCACGGAGCAACTTTTTTAACCTTAGGCTAAACGTGATTTTTATTAGTCTCTATACTATAGATAAATACGCGTAGATAGGTAAACTCTTTATTGTAAACCAATATATGTTGCGAAAAGATAATTTAACAATAAGACAATAAGACAATTTTAAAAGTAAGTAACACGAAAAGTACAACAGGCGGCCTTATCGCCAAATCAATCTCTTCCAGGCAACCTTTGGGTGTTAAGGAGAAAAGAGGTAACAATATTAAAAATAGTTAGATTCGAAAATAGGTTCCATTCGAGTACTCGTCTACCCCATCGGTTATTGGTTCTGCGGCAAATATGACCTGTCCACGGCCACTTTAACATGCTGGTTCCATGAACTGTATATTATATCGAAGCATGAGTAAAAATATCTTTCAATCTGTAAACCAAAGATTTATTTCTGTTTAACCAAAAGTTGACTGGCGGAGAATGCCACTAGTCATTAAGTCTGTCTTTTATACAATGTCTCTTTGTGTATTAAAGTTTAAATAAATAAAATTTAAAAAAAAACATATGAAACCCGTATAGGCTATTTTTAAATATTCGATTATGCCCCAAAACCGCGTCGTGATTAAAAGAGATCTTTAATCACGAGGCCCTCTTTACCAATGAGACGTTATTGTGTGCATATTAATATCGATATCAAGGATTATACAAAGTGGCAACGCACCCACGACGACTACAATTATCAATGGGCGACGACGGTGACCACTTACCATCATGTATCCCACCCTTTCTGTAAAAATAGTTACAGAGAAATTATAACAAAAAAATATTTTTTCTTTAAACATAGTTTACTGAAATTTTTATTAATTACATATATAGGCAAGTGTTATTGGGAAACAACGTCGTTATTATGTATAATGTAGACGTTTGTATTATGTATAATGTATAATTGTTTGACGTATTGTATAGATTTTTAATTTTGATAATTATATTGACAAATGGAACATAGTTCTCAGGTCTTATGAATGACAATATGACCAGTCTTGTTTCTTAGCTACATTTATAAGTTCTTCGTGTTTTGACAGCGTCTAGGAAGCCTTCTACATAGACAAGCATTAAAGACGCTCAAGACTGGAATTTGTACTCAACTTTGAGCTTTGAGTAGTGCCTTCGAAGCAAATGGTTTCCTTCACTATACCATCTCGCATCTTTATAAACGTGAACGTTATAATTAGACAGGACCACTACGCTTGAGGACGCTTCTTTAAGATGGCTCTTCTTGACATCTTCGGATTGACACTATTAATTTTAGTTGGCTATAGTGTTTCTAGTTTTGCTGCTGTATAAAAGTGCACGTATAAAAAATGCGTGTTCTGCCATACGATATCTATCTATCTATAACGTCCCAGTGCAGAGCACAGAGCGCCCCATGTAATTAACGAGAGGATTTCAGGCCACCATACAAATCCATTTCGCATACAAAATAAATCCGCATTACACCCATGTGGCTTATACCGTAACCAGCCCTTTTATCGTCCATTGCTCGACATGGATCTTCTGATGCACATTGTTTTGTGCACGAGGGATGTATGGCTTTAAAATGTCACGCTGGGCATGTGGGTGGCGAGTGTACTCCTTTAGAGGTAGTATAGTTTCTCAGGGCCCGTGGTAGCGGCATTGTTACTCCTTAGTTACCTTTTACGGCGCCCACGAGAAAAGATGGGGTAGTGCTATGCTAAAGCTGTCTGCCACCACAAGGCCATATCTCAATAATACGGGGTTTGAATACTATTACCATTCTGCTGTTCTGTTATGATGATAAAGAAATTATTTATTTGATAAGATTCATAAAAGTGTAGGCGTTTATAATATTTTATCTCTAAGCATATCGAAGTTTTATAATATGTGAAGCCTTGCATTGGAAGATAAAATGTCCCATGCGGGCGTGAACGGCTTTACTACTTTTCTTTTTCAATACATCCAAGCTTTATTTCTTTTTTTTTCGAAAGATATAATTCACAGCCCACATGAAGTTGGCAGCTGGCATTCTACGAAGCGTGCTATATACACATATAATATACCTACATACACTTACGCTCATGAATTAAACTTCCAAACCTGAATTTCATTACATTTTTTACATGTACTCCGAATATCCTTTAAAAGAAAGGTTACAGGATAGAAAAGATTTGCTACATAATTCATTTTTAATAAAAGAAATTCAGTCACCGGGAATAATAAATTAACGAAAATATTTTTAACTTGCTAGTTAAAAGCTCGGTATACTGAATAGAGTAAAGCGTTCTCTCCAGGGCATCGCTTGTCGTTTATAAAGCTCAAGTTAGACCCATATGGAGTACTGCTCACACTTCTGGCCAATTGTCCGGTGACTCTTGAAAGATCATTAGGGTCACGTGAATTTAGTCTTTCTAAAAAATAAAAAAAATCATCTGGGCCGGTGCACCTAAGTACCAGCTGGACCATCTTGACTCAGTCCAACGACAAGCTATCCGAATTGTCGCTGATCCTACTCTCATAGGTGGTTTAGAATCGCTCAGCATCCGAAGAGATGCTGCATCTCTCAGCGTTTTCTACCACCTTTATAATGGGGAACTTTAGGTTTTTATCATCGCACCGCACGTCATCGTCGTGCGGTTTATCCGCACTTTCTTGACATAGAGTCGCAGCGTACAGTGCGGTCAAAAAGACACTTTATACCACGAACCCGTAAGTTGAGGTACGAACTGCCAGCCGGGGTATTTCCGTGAACAGGGTTTTGCAAATAAGTAAAACACAGTACATCTACAAGTAATACATCCACCAGAGCATTGACAGCAAAGACAAGTAGTATAAAATGAAATACGATCCAAATTAAAGCGTGAATAATTAAGAAAAGGAAATAAGAGAAGTAGAAAGAAAAATAAGTAAAAGGAATTCAAATCAAGGAAGCTTAGTAGTGCTCCTTAACTTGCTTTTTAACTGTAGCCAGGATCTGAGCTCGTTTTATAGTTACAGGTAAAGAATTCCACAATCTGACAGTATAGTACGAGTATAGAGGAGATAGAAAGAGTTGTCATTGAGGAAATTATTGCGACACGAAAATTTATCAAAGCAAAATGTGGATCTCTTGAGGCATCTCACTGGTGATATTTTTCTTTAAAGTGGCGATATTGCAATATGTATAGAGGAAAATGTGTTATATTATTGCATTTCTTAGGAATTCATACATTTCGTAAAGATGCCATCCGTTCCTGGTAAAATATATTTTTGAGAAACACGGCGTATTGCGACTTTATTCAAATCGCAATATATTTTCTAGTTGCATGATTTGAGGAATAAGTACATTTTTTCATGTATTTGAAATTCTGTTTAATGGAAAATTTGTTAATATAAAATTTGTTTGTAACCTTTGTTTAATGTAAAATTAAATGAGACACAAAGGAAACCAAACGCAAAGCATTGGGCTGTGGTGAATTTACATATGTTATTCTGTGGCAAATTTACAACTGTGGTGCATGTACAGGAACCCATTTTTTCACAATTCAAAATCTAAGAAAAGTCGTTGACAAATTCAAATTCTGTATTGAAAACTCTAGTGACTCGTGACCTACAATTCCTAGTAAAATAAATGGCAGGATATTATACAACTTTTATCTTTGTAATTATCTTTTGTTACCAGTTCGCTGAAGGAGAAAAACTTTTTTAATATTAACCATAGTTCTGCTTTGTCCAGGTTTATATTAATAAGCAATATAAGTTCAGTCCCGAGGTAGAAACGGCTTAAAACGTAAAACGTAAAAACGGCTTGGTTCCCACTATATTGTACCGACAAATTTATCGTTACATGTCTGTTGCGTAAATATGTTCCAATTAATATTGGGACTTTAGCTCAGATGGTAAGGGTTCTCGGGAAAGATCACCAGCCAATTTTCTCTAGGAATTTATTAATAATCGTAAATAAGAAAAAAACACATGACAATGTGTTTCATAACTGTACAGAACTAATATGCTACATTCGTAAATAATCGCTTAACTAGCTATGAGATACACAATATTTAACTGAAAAATATGTATTTAGAATTAGTATTGTCGCTGAAGACTTTAGCGGAGTGCAGTCCTTACGGATCAAATTATGCATAACAAATGATTTTTTTTCTTCATATATGGCAATGGTGCAATTAGCACATTCTGCCAGTTTCGAGTTTTCTTCGTAATTCGTAATAAACAATTTCAAAAAAAATTCAGTTGCGCTTGAGAAGCCGAAGAGATAACATCTCTCCGAAAGTGAACGCAGTCGCCACTGAAGATGTCAACCGCAGTTGTTGACGAAACGTTTGGAAGAAAGAGAAGAGATTCCAGAAGACCTCGGCCAAGTAGCCCGGAAGATTCAATTAATAAACTATTTCAAAGTCTAAAACCTATCCTATCAATTTCCAGTCCCGTCCAAGTAAGTCTGGAGTCGCCAAGGTTTACTGAGGACAGAAGAGGACTCGTTGGAAGCACACGAATAACGCAATCCTATGCTTGTTATCATAAAATTATTATCATAAAAACCACGCACGAAAAACACTTTGAAGTTTAATAAACTATCACTATTAAACCACAAAACGCCCCATACACAAATTTAAAGTGCAGGCGTTTGACGTTTGGATCGATTTTGAATTTAGAAAAGAAAAATACAGAAAGAATTAAATCGCAGAATCCTTTTTCTATGGTTGAAGCTGCCAGTAGAGATTCTTAAGAATTTTGAAGCAGAAAGTCTGGCAAAAGGCAACGCCCGAAAGATTATTTTAGTTTACGATAGGAGAAAAATATGTTTTCTGACAGATTTAAAACCAATGACCAGTCAAGCGCAGCTTGCGCCAACAGAGCTACTAAATAGAGCCACTAATATCACTAAAAGAGAATAATTGAGGGTAAAAGGTCATATAGTTTGATAATTTAAATAATTAGGGATAATTACGCTATAATCGAGTAATTATGAAACTAAATTAATAAAGTTATCCTCTCTGCGCTGTGCTACTTGCAAGCGAAGGCGATAGTTGGGTACCAGGGTGTCAGTACAAGTGTGAACAGCGCTATTTATACGAATTTCTTGTAATTAATTCTGACAGGACAGTTTTGTCGTATATTTACATGGCAAAACGTATGATAAAAATGTCGTTTACGGC
Organism: Sesia apiformis; assembly: GCA_914767545.1. Taxonomy (NCBI): domain Eukaryota; kingdom Metazoa; phylum Arthropoda; class Insecta; order Lepidoptera; family Sesiidae; genus Sesia; species Sesia apiformis. The sequence continues at coordinate 6,544,369 of OU611964.1, forward strand.
AATTTTGTCGTATCAATTTATATGTGAATAGTGTCATATAAATTATACAACCACACATCAAGCTTTTATGTCTCCTTAGTAAAAATATCGAGACAATATAGCAAGAATGGATACTGACTGAAATAATAAGTAATCCATTAAATCCTTGTAGACGGGAGAAAATTGCTATATAATAATTACATAAAACATAATTTTATGAATAAAATTGCACATAAAGGTGTCCCTCTTCGTATATACGATATTTATTTATGCAAAGTGGACATCCAGAATATCCGGAAACTCAAAATCTAACAAGTTAATTTCATACTAAGCTATCTGCTAATGGAATATACATTGATAATTTCTCCCTTTCTAACGGCACGTGTGGGACAGAGACAGCAATGGGGATTAGCGGCGAAATAAGGTGTTCGTACGAAAATGTATCTCATGGAAATAATTTCATTTTAATTCGCCGCTTAAGGCGTCTTTTCCTCGTTACTTATTCAACAGCTAGGAGAGGTGGAGTCAAACATCTCCAATAACTTCCAGAATTAAATGTAATACTAAATGTAAACATTAATTTTAGTTTAATTATAAGTACCACATCACATTAATTATGTATTAAGGTAGTAAAGCATAACAGTATTAATATACGCCGTCGCCATGGGCCGTATTTAGATCAGTGAAATGTTAAAAATATGTAATGATAGTCATGATTATGTTGTACTTTAATAACCGTGTTATTATGAGATATGGTTTAAATCTTTACATATATTTTCGAGACCAGGATATACGTTTTGGTTGAATAAACTGTTATGTATAACTAAATAACTGTTATGTTATCTTTTGTATATATTTAAAACAAAACTGCATCTATTTTCTGTTTGATCTGGTGGTTGACTGGTAGAGAATACATTTGTCCATAAGTATTGGACAATGCTTGCGCAAAGAAGTTTAAATAAATAAACTTCGCCATGGTTCATATAGGATACCTGGTGTGGACCATAGCATTATTAATTGTTATTTTATCAAAAAAGAGCATTTGAAATGATATGAACATTATTTTTAGGAACATATTATACTGTTATATAGCCAGTTAGGTTCAATTAACTAATGTAAACAGAGACCATTAGATTTCAGACTTTATTTGCAGCAGTTTAAAGTAGGTATAATTTGAAATGTTCTTGACTATAATTTCTATATGACTATAACTACTGCACCTCTAAAAGAGTGGACTCGCTAACCCGCTCGACCAGCATGGTGTTCAATGGACCACATCCCTCATGCACAAGAATATGTGCATAAGGAGACCCATGTCCAGCAGGGAATGGGGAAAAGGGGCTGGTGACGGTTACATGGTCCGTAGAACGAATTAACATTTAGGATAGTTTTTAATCCCTCACGGTCAAAACCGCGGGAAATAGCGAGTACAAATATAAATACGAGACTGTTTGTGCAGTTTCCTAAAAAGTTTGAGTGAAATTCAATTATAATACCAGTCCGCTTAAAAGCACGCTACCTTTACACGTTTTTGTCAAAAAAAACCTTTACAAAACGTATTACAAAACCAGTAAATTCCGTATTAACCTCATTCTATTAAAAATTTAGTAACGCGATGATTCCAAAGGAGGCATTCACAAAGAAACCCTTTCTTTTAAAATGGGTATATAAATGCTATCAATTTGGTTTTGCGGCGTGGAAACAATAGCAAAAAGGCCAGCTTCTAAGGCCAGATGATTGACGAGAGCCTGCGGGGTGAGGGAGAGGCTTACATCCTGAGGCGCAGTGTGGGGGCGATAAGCAGTAACTTTTCTTCGTAACGCTCGAAAATAGTTTTACGCAAGGAGCGTCGTTCGTAGATTGTGAAAAAGACACAGATTAGATAATAATTACCAGTCCTCCTAGTAATTTATCGGGATATGAGAGTAGTCACTACTCTGTGCCCCCCTGCATCGCGATGATGCTTTCGTTACACGCTCGATTCAACACTAAGGATGTCAAAGTAGCAAAATATTATTTTGTTGCAATACTCACGAAACTCAAAAGGTGCCAGAACCGTGAATTTGAGCTATACGTAAATCTATCGAACATAAACGTAACGTAACTCTATCGAACATATCGGCGCGAAGATACTTCATTTTGTACTACTTTTATTAAATTCCTGCTGTTTCTTAATCACCGATAAGCAATTTAACACACAGTGTCGAAGTGTAACTTCGGGTGTGTAGTGTAACGAGTGTAGCTTACGATTTGGTATATTGCATAAAAATATAACTTGTATATCTATTCATATATCTAACTGTATATCTACGGTTGTATGGCTGTGTGAATGTCAACTTAATTGGATACATCCTTCTTCTTCTTAAACTAGCTCATTTCCACAATGAAGCGATCGAAGTGACCATTTTGTGTGCGAGCTCGATCTCTACTCGAGCTACTCTAACTCTTACCAGAAGTTGAGTACTCTTCTGGGCTTGTTGTCTTCGGAATTCCGGATTTAGCTCGTTGGTGCATGCAATAATACATATAATGGCGTTTCCTCAGCTTCCGTGCATCCTCTACATAGTGGGCTGTATGTTATATCTAAAATGAAAAGATGTTTATTTAATGGACAGAGCCCTGTTCAGTTTCTCGTAAATTGGGTATTTAATCCACTAAAAGTTGCTTTGTTGTGTAATCTCTTTTCGATGATAAGCAATCTCCAACAAAACAACATCACCGGTCTAAGTAATAGTTTCGTGAATAATTCTGAAATTACTTTTTTTTTTTATAGATTAGTGGGCGGACGAGCAAGCGGTCCCACGTGATGGTAAGTGTTACCGCCGCCCATGGGCACCTGCAACACCAGGGGGTATGCGGGCGCACCGCCGACCTTGCAAAATCCTATTCACAGCTCTCTTGAAGAACCCCATATCGTAGCTCAATGGAAAGACCTCTTGAGGCAGTTCGTTCGTTTACTTGTACTTATATCAGCTTATAACGTCCCACTACAGGGCACAGGCCTCCCCTAGTAAATGACCGGTGGTGTCAGGCCGTAATCCACCACGTGGGCCCCAGTGGGGGTTGGTGAATCACATACTCCAGATTATTTTATTCTATTTCTGGAGCATGCGAGTTCTCTCACAATGTTTTCCTCACCGTCGAGCTAGTGACAATTTTTAAAAATCCGTACTTATGTAGAAACTTAGTACTTAAGTAGAAATCACTTACTTCTACTTTATTTGTACTGTGCTTGAGGCGAGGGGGACGGAGCGTCGGATATAATATCGGTTCAGATAACGCGTGTCCCTTGTTGCTACGTCACGTAAAGAAACTTTTTTCTGCAATCACTACTTTTATGTTATTGCCGGTGACTTGTAGATATCGATCGGAGTTAAGCCACGTCCATATTAAACTAATAGTTCGCAGTAAAACATGTAGCCGGCGTTACGCCAAATTAAAGTGATATTGTAATATGTATTTATTTTGTACGCCTAAGTAAACAATTTACTTAGACGCCGTATACGAAACCAATATATACACCCGAAACTCCCTAATGATTTACAAGGGGAGCCCCGTGTTCGGAACGTTACAGGCTGACAACGGACATGCGCAAGTCAGATGCGCAAGTGTAGATTTGGCTGCAACACGGCGGCTATGGTCTTAGTGTTTTCGTTTGCAAACGTTACTATAGCCGACGCGCGTGATTTTCCGAGTGTTCCAGACGCACTGCCGATAGAGAAAAATAGAGAAATTGTCAAAGATAGAGAAAGAATCTATAGAGAAAAATGTCGTAAACGCGATAGTTACGAGTACGTTTACAAGCGAGAAAGCTTACATTAGGACCACGGTTAGCCGCTTTGTCGCAGCTTCACTAAGCCACTGTTAGAAACCAATGAGCCTAATAGTCTAGCGATACCTACTCTCGACTCTTAAACGTGATTTCAAATTCTGGGCCCGTAGTTTTTGAGTTACTTACGACGGTTTTTTTAAATCATCACTATCTCGGAAGTAAAGGAAAACATTGTGAGAAAACTCGCATGAAAAAAATCTGGCGCATGAGTACCCACCAATCCGCGCTGGGCCCACGTGGTGGATTATGGCCCGAAATCTACTAATGTTTCACTAAGATATGTGTTAAAGCTGAACTGGACGCCCATTAAGCCCCCACACACGCACAGCAGACTACGCTACGCAAACATCTAAGTTTTCACTTTCTTTAAACAATTCTTGCTGTTTATATGTCTAAATATGTACGTCATTTTCCTTTTTAAATTAAGTGTCCTGTAACTGTAATTTCAATAAACGTTTTATCTATCTATCTGTTAGCTGACATCGGACATGCAGGGTGCTTACGATGTTTCTTAAAGCCATACTTAAGTACCCATAGGATACAGTCCGAGTTTAAAACTCACAATCCTACGAATGTAAGTCGAAAATAAGTATTATAAAATTATCACGGCTTCCTTCACCCTTCTCAACCTTTATCCTTTCCAGTCCGGTGTCAAAAGCAGGTAGCGACCGTGGCTATTGCCCAACATCGGTCATTCTTGACGGGAGTTGACATATGATGCTGATGTTTTCTGCATAACAATTTGTTTCTTATTTATTATATACACTTTATTGCACATTATCGACATTATTATTGCGACACTTGTTATACTAATATAACTAATTATTTAACGAATTCTTGTAGCAATTGTTATCTAGTGAAGTGTTGGTGTGTCTCAATAAATAAATAAAATGAAAGGCGAGCTTAGTGCCTCAAGGCATCTTCTAGCAGCCAACCTTTGAGTTGATCAAAAAGGTTCGGTTGTGAAATGCGATAAAGACTCAATTGAGATGGTATGGTAAAACAAATAAATAAAATATTATCTTATTTGTATCTTGAAATTCAAGAAAGTCTTTAACTTTGTGTGGTCTCATTTGATAAAACTACGAGTATCGATATCTACAACGTCCCAGTGCTGGACACAGAGCTCTATTAGCTCACTAGAGGGTTTCAGGCCATAGTCAAACCATACGAGACCACAGGATTGGTGGATACACATATTTAGATAATTTAAATTCTCAAGCATGTGGTTTCCTCACGATGTTCTGATAGCTATTTTCTTATATACGTACTTAAGTAGAAACTCAGTGGCACGGGCAGAGGAGTTGAAGCCACGATCCGTGAGATCGTGAAATTCGACAATAAATACCTGTAGGCTATCATCTTAATTGAGTAGGAGTTTATGAATACTTTAATAATGATAAGCGCTAGAAATGCATAATGCTAAAATAGAAAATAAACAGGTACATTAATCTGTTGCCACGTGTACCAGAAAAAATCCGCCTCAAAATGAAATAATTGCTGTCAAATCAAAATGAATCAAACTGAATCAAAATGAATGAAAATGGTCTCCTTCTTCTCAGATAAAATAACAAATAAAATAAATAATTGCTCAGATGTTTATTCCCAAAACGATCCAAAAATATTAAAGAAGAACTCCACGAAAACTGCCGAAAATGAAAAACGAAAGAAGGTACTACGGCAGAACTTAGAAAGTGGTTTTAAAAACAACATGTATATTAATAAAATTGCTGCACAATTATGAGCATCAACTTTTCGCAATTTTTCTTGCCCTACAACAGACTAAGCGCGCTTTGCTTGCCTACACATTAGCGACTTAACAGCGCGAATTTGTCTTGCGATGTAATCGTTTCAACGCGGTTGTTGTTGTGAAGCGAAATGGTTTCAAGTCAAACGCAACATGCGTCTGCTTGGTCTCATGTGACCTCACTCTCTGACCATGCAGCGTATATAAATAAGACTTTATACAAGAGCATATAAGACCACTCAGTGTAGGCACGGCTTTAATGGAAGACGTTTCACTGAAATTGCGGCGTTTTCAACGCAGTCGCCCCGCGCATTGTGTCGAAGCTTTTAATTGTGTATGCGTTATCTACATAATCAACGTAAATAGCTTTGTGTGAGTATAACGCCTTAACCTTATGATTTAGCAGCAATCATAATATATAAGGACAAAACTAAGCATAGTTTTTGTCCTTATATGAACTCTCGTTGTTTAAAAAATATAGTCATAGACAAAAAAATTAAATAATTGTCTTAACATAAGCATTGTTTAGAAAATATAGTCTTCTCATGGAAAATATTCTTTTAGTCTACTCGTAATATATTAATATTAGACAGAATAAATTGTATACATAAGAAATGTCGTTTTATAGACATCCTGTTACGAGACGAGATCGCTGCTTAATCGCCTGAAAATCGCGATGGTAATCGCAAATGTGTAACCGCACTTACTAGCGTGAAACGTTTCGAAGTACTTAATATTGTTTATTGTTAGCTACAAACTCCTTATCGAACGGCCAAATATAGAAGCGGAATCATTTTGTACTTTGTCCCCTGTGGCTATAACGACATAAATAACGCAAAATCGGCCGTCTTTTACGATGGATAGCCCACGGATTAAATATTTAAAAATTACGATAATAGATTTCATTATTCGTAACACAGAAAGAGTCGACTTGCTTGTTTCTTTCTTATACCTGGAACTTTTTATACTTCATTATATGATTTTAAAATGTTTTTTTTTTCCTTAGCAGCACAAAATAGGTTAAATAGGTTGATGTTTTTCGGATCAAATCAATGTTTTCAGAATTGTTTGTGGAATAATATACTAACCACACAAAAGATAAACCTATGTTTCTCTGGTGTACTTGGGGCTCTCACAATAATAAAATGCCACACAATTTTGACCATACACAATCTATTTTTCATGCAATCTCTTCTGACTAGACAAGCCAGGCATAATGATTACAAAGGTATTTTATTCATTGTGTTACCTGCTCAGCGCCATCTCTTGTCGAGTAGTTTAAACAGAAGTTTCGTTTCCAAATTTTGTAGTTCAGCTATTCACCGTCCGCATCCAACAAATTTCTAAATTTTGTACGATGTTGATTGATTAGTGTTGAACATAGATATACTATTATATTTAATTGATAAATAGGCTTTCAACGTAGATTTTTATAACAATACCGTTTTAAATCCAGCTATAGTCTGTAATAGTATTGGCCCATTTTGCCTCAATCGAGTGTTGGAATAAATACAAATATGTTCTAATACTCTATTCTCATCATCGCAACCCATATGGGGCCAACCGCAAATACAGCGTTCTAAATCAAATCTATTTATTTAATGAAACCAACGAATGTGAACATTAAACAAGTGTGTAGAGTGAACAGAAGACGTCGGTATTAATTCTCCGACAAGTTGGTATTCTAGAAACTTTACAACCTATTTAATCCAACTACGATTTACATTTACAGCCTGCAGGGCCCGGTACATAAAACTATTGCCCATTTCCATTCAGAAAGTGCCCTTGTAACATTTTAAGTGGCCCCCAAAGGTTTCCGCAACTAAAGAATATACCAACTTAAACTTTTGTGCGTCGATTACAAAGAAGGCATTTTTCTTTTGTGCCCCCACAAAGGGCAGTGTTCAAGGTCATCGTCCCGCCCTTCTATCGAAGGCTGACTGTTTGTATAGCCTGCGATATTGCAGATAAGCCCCTTCAACGATTCATCCGCTTACCTGTAAAATCTTGACAAAATACTATAATCTCAATAAAGATATACACTTTTACTATTTGTAATGAGATGGCGCTGTACCTAATTATTTGGGATTGGTTATTAATAATAAACCTGTTTTCATAATAGATCATAGAATAATTGGGATTATTTTTATGAAGCAAAATACAGTAATTACGGCAATTGTATAAAATCGTAGCAAAGTAAGAGCGTTTATTAATTTGTTACTATGACTGCTTTCTTGCTACGCAGTAGTGCGTAGCAAGAAAGCAGTCGTTTCGATGACTAAACACTTCGCGTAGCATATTCGTAGCTCATAGTTAGTGTTACCTTGTGTAATCTAAGTTATTAGAGTACTAAGGATAATAATTATAATTCTCGTATTTTCATAAATAGCTTGTGCCTACGATTTTGTCCGCTGTGCAAGTAGATTTTTTTATAACAGTGATTTTTTTTAATAATAAATAGACTTGGTTTTTTCTGACCTCCGTCTATTGCTTAAATATTGGTTACAGAGAATTTGTGAAAACGTTGTCTCGTATTTGTTCCACTCCAATAATATCCCTGAAAATGTATAAAGAAAATAAAAATGTATCTACATTTATACTAAATTTTAACTAGCTAATTTTTCGTCCACTTCTAGATATGGTCCTTCCCACGCACATACCATAGTCATGTGCTTGAGGGATGTATGGTCTTAAACCGCCACACTGGCCAAGCCGGTTGGCGAGTTGACTCTTTTAGAAGGGAAACAGTTCCCCAGGGCTAGTGGGAGCGGCCTTTTACGACACCCGCGGCAAGAGACACGGTGATGCTATTCTAAAGCCGGTCTAATTATTAATTAGTTATTTTGATTTATTATTATGTTCAATTATATCACACGGCATAGTTCAATTCATAATAATTCAATACACCACACCACACCAATATAAAAAAATGTATATAATAATGTTGCTGTTAACATAATTGAAATTTGCTAGTTTTTATGAGCTAATTGCTACAATTTCTACTTACGATTTCAGTCTACTTAGGAATTCCCATAGCAACAAACTTTTTTTACAACATAAAAAGGTAACAAGAAACCGTAATGACAAGCCCGATTGATGAGTGTTTTATACGACTCATTCGCCTCAGCACAGGCCTCATTATCTTTACGACTCTGCCGCTGATGTGTTCGCAAACGAATCTACATATGGAAATACCAATGTCTGTCTGTCGGTCTGTCTGTTTTGTTTGTGTTAATTCTTGGAATCTATTGATCCCATTTGCCAGCTTAACCATTATGTAATGTGTCAGTGATAACAAAGCCGCTACCACAAGCCCTGAGGAAGTACACCACCTCTAAAAGAGTGGACTCGCTAACCCACTTCGCCAGAGTGACGTTTCAACGCCATATATCCCTTATGTATAAGACAATATGTGAAGCAGGAGACGATAAATGTGAACCGTAACCGTACTGTAAACAGTACATTATAAATATTAATTGAATTTTCCGGGCTACTTGGCCGAGGTCTTCTGGAATCTCTTCTCTTTCTTCCAAACGTTTCCGGAAAATTCAATTAATATGGACACCGGCCGAGAAAGCCATTATAAAACCCACTATAGTACATTATAAAAACTAATGCGCCACATTTACCACAAAGATTTCTAAACAACGCTATTCATAAAATAATTGATCAAACATCAGTGGAACAAGATGTTAAAAATTACGATTTATCGAGCGAAATCGGGTTTAAGGCTACCAAAGCCGTGGATATGCAGTGGTAATATACTCACAGTATATTATTTTTTCCTCTTATTGCCTGTTCTTTTATTATCGTATTTTTAATGTTAAATGTATTGAAAATTGAATAAAAGGTAACAAATCACCAACGAAATTTTTAAGTGAAAAAAAACTCAATAGAAACCATTAATAATCCATTGTGCCACTTGAGTTTATTGTTTGCTTTAAAAATTGTTGAATGCTTTCCAAGAAAATCGGCATTCTTACTTCCAAACCGTAAATACAGCCTATATCATCGACATGATGTTTAAGAGTTGCCTATTTAGTGAGAAATGTTTCTAAAAGAATCCTAATTTGGAAACCCGGTGTGATTATGGATATATTTTGTTCGGACCACAGTTTTTATGGTATATCATACCTTCGTACGTAACTCTTAACATCAACCGTTCCTTTTCATATATTTTTTAGCCAAGAAAATAAATGTATGTTTCTTCGATTCGACAATCCTTATATGGTAGAGAAAGTTTATGAGGTCATAGAATACTAACTTGAATGTATCTTGCCAAAAGGAAATTTTCTTCAGGGGTCTGAGTTGATCACATGCAGAAATGTCAAAAGTGTCGCTAGTTTATATGTCAATGGGCGGGCGCGGATGCCGGGTGACAGGAGCCCTGTGCGGGGGAGGGGTCGTCAGGCGCGTCGCCGGCAGTGCTCGCCCGGCCCCTGACCTGCGCACATGTTAAACGCGCTCCTTCCCAAACTCTCTCAAAACGCGACTCTGTTACATAACCACCCATCGGGCACATTAAAATCTCATAGATTTAAGGCTTCTTTCTGTGATCAATAAGATTTTTGCACGTTTTACACGCTTAGATAAGTTAGCGTTACGTAAGCCGCCGTCCACGAAGCTTCGCTTGCCACCCGCTTATTGTGATATTCGGTTGTGATATTCGTTTTAGGCTAGCTTATTTGCTGTTAGGTTAGATTGTTCTTGCAGAGTTTGTAACGGAGTCCGCGGACGTCTAAGCCGCCGTAGACGTATCCTTTATCCATCCACGTGTTGAACATCTGCTTCTACCTTTCCTTGGTTCCTTCACGGCGAGCTCTGGGCGAGTTGACGCGGTCTCTTTGTGTCAGTGCGAGCGTCGCGCGATACTTGTTGCTCAGTGAGTGATATGCGCGTGTAGCGCTCCCTAGAGTGGCTCGTCACGGCTTCGCGCGTCTGGTGGCGGCGCGCCACGCCATCTGGCGTCTTCGGCGCTCCGGCTCGCAACCGACGCACGACTCCAATGACCACGAACAAACCAACCACCTGTACGTTTCTTCTCTTCATTTCTGTCTTGCAAGCTGTTCTGTCATCGTCTTCACTGCAAACTGGTCTGTCACTGCCTTCTCTGTTCTCACTTGCAAGTTCTGTAACTGTTTTCATTGTTCTTTGTCTTGCAAGCCCTGTTCTATTATCATATTCATTGTTTTCTGTCGTGCAAGTTCTGTTCAGTCGTCGTCATTTTATTTATTTTCGTCTATTTCTATTTCCTTGTTTTGAAAACTCTGTCATCGTTATTTTCAGTTCAACCTTGACCCTATTTCATACATCCACCAAAAACATTAATGATCTCATTTCAAATTGACGCCTACAAAGTCACTTGAACTACTCACAAGGGAGAATATTAAACGGATTCACAATTTCGTAAAAAGAGAGTATACAAACTAGAGCACGCAACTCAAAGCTGAAGCGACCCACGATGATAATGAAAGTTAAAAAGACTCTGCCAAGACTACTAGGCTTCATTTTCGGTGTCATACACACTCATTAACTTTGTTGTACTTTTACTGTCTCTGCTCACTTTCCGCCCGTTTCACTTTTCATCCCTTCCTTGAAAGCCGAACCACAGTCAGCTGTATAAACATATGAATGCCACAATAAATGTTTTCCCACAAATGTTGTTTTATTTTGCGCTTCATCAACATCCAATGTTGGCCGAATATTTGTGCTTTATGTAGATCAATGTTGGAATGAAACATATGTTTAGAATACAACGCACGAATCATTGTATTATGGAATTATGAGGTGTAGTATTGGCGGTACGTTGATGAGTTATTGTTATATCGTAGGCGATGACACACATATAATTGTACAAATTAACTTACCGATACGCCTGTGTATTGTGTGAATTCACTGTTTGTTAGGGGCATGTATTAAAGTAAAAGTAATTAAATAATCATCAACATAAAATGGTACAATGTAGGGAGGAGCTACGGAATACGTTAATTATGTGGTTAATGTTAATTTTTTTAATGTTTGTGTAGCTATATTTCGCGTCTCTATTGAGATAGATATCAGTCGCGTACAGACTTTTCGCAAAGAAATCATTACTAATTTTCTATAAATACTTGACAAATAAATCGGCTGGGCCCAATAGAGCCACTAATATAAAAGGGAACTATTGAAGGTCAAAGTTACCTTTATAATAGGGGTTAAAGTATGAAATTGCCGTTTTATAGTAATAGATACTTTGAATTGACATAAAACCTTCATGGTGTGAGATTTTCGAGTGAAACTTTTTTCACATGATACCTATGAGGTTCTTGTTTTAAAAAATGTGCAATTTTCGATTTTCGACTTTCAATTGTTTTTTTTATTCAGCTTAGACGGGAAAGATGGATACTTCGAAAATCCGAGTAATCTTTGAATACGAGTTCCGACGCGGAACTAACGCGGCAGAAACGGCTCGCAATATCAATGCTGCGTTTGGAGAGGAGACTGCTAATGAACGAACCGTGCGTTTTTGGTTTAAACGCTTTCGTAATGGAAACTTCGACTTGAAGAACGAACCACGTGGAAGACCGTGAATAACGCTGAATTGAAGGAGATGGTGGAAGCCGATCCGAGTCAAACTACCCAGGAATTAGCGGCATGGTTTAACGTTACCTTACCTACAATATTGACTCATTTGCATGAAATCAATAAGATAAAAAAATATGAAAAATGGGTGCCTCATGATTTGACCGATCTGCAGAAAGAAACGCGTGTTGAAACTTGCGTTGCCTTGTTGAATCGGTACAGAAATGAAGGAATATTGGATTGAATTGTGACATGTGACGAAAAGTGGATTCTTTACGATAACCGAAAGCGAAAAATGCAATGGCTGACCCCAGGTCAAACGCCGCAACAGTGCCCTAAGGCAAAGCTTATCAATAAAAAGATAATGGTAACTGTTTGGTGGTCTATTCATGGTGTTATTCACTATAGCTTTCTCAGGTCTGGTCAAGCAATAACAGCAGATGTTTACTGTGCCGAACTTCGAACAATGATGGCGAAACTAACAGTGAAACAGCCCCGACTTGTGAATCGATCTTCACCATTATTGCTCCATGATAACGCAAGACCTCACACTGCACGAGAAACCGTTGTAACTCTACAGGAGCTGCAGTTAGAAACCATACGTCATCCTCCGTACTCGCCAGACCTTGCTCCAACGGACTACCATTTTTTTCGTGATTTGGACAATTTTCTACGTAGTAAAAAATTTTCTTCCCAAGAGGCAGTACAAAATGCTTTCACACAGTTTGTCGAATCTACATCCCCAGAGTTCTATCGCAAAGGCATAAATGAACTTCCGATTAGATGGCAACAATGTATAGATAATGAGGGTAAATATTTTGATTAAATAAATATGTTACATTTTAGAAAAAAACGAGTTTTAATTTTTCGGTACAAATCGGCAATTTCATACTTTAACCCTAATATATAGGTAATATTTTTTACTACTAAGTATAATAAGTACGGGCTACACTCGTTTATACCTTTATGTAAATGTTATAAGACGCGAAGGTACATAAGCGTATTGCATAATAATTAAGTGTATTTTATAACTTTTAACCCACGTAATTAAGTGGCATCGTGAAGGCAGGGTAACTTTTATACTTTTAGCATAAGTTAATACAACTTTGCGATCTTTCTTGGCATCTTATCTTGGCGATAATACTCTGCTACATTCTTTTACGGTTTTAGTTAATTTACCATGTTATAATTTAAATCAATAAAAAATAACACATACAATTTGGTTTCAAAAATATGCTACCCGTAGCGTTGTCTGATATAAAACCAAATTCGCACAAAATCAATACAAGAGCGGGTGTGCAAGTTACGCGTTACGTGCCGAAAAGTTTAAATGAGTTCTTATGTACGGGGAGAAGGTAGACATACTCCTTATGGAATGTAAACGTGTATATTTGTAGCAAGGTCAGTGTCCCGATACGGTTGGGTGACTCGTTCTTGACTTCTTAATGAAATTGTCTGTCTATAGAGTAGATATGAAAATAAATATGAAATTCTCTGCCTATAGAGTAGATATGAAAATAGATATGAAATCGTCTTCATCTGTTGATGAAGACACCCTTTCTGTTGATCAATTCCGGGCGTTTTTTCTCAATTTCTTGCTTTAGTCTCATCAGCTGTTGGCAGTAGAGATCCGAATCCATGGTTTTGCCCGGCGGTAAAAGCTCATAATGAACGATGCTCTTCCAATCCCATCATACACACAACATCACCTTTCGCCACAGTCTGTGGAGCTTGGCCGCACTTAGACCATGATCTTTTCCGCACGTTCTTGTCGTAAGTGATCCACTTCTCATCACTAGTGATCAATCTTTTCAAAAATGGTTCTGTTTCATTGCGTTTTAATAGAGAATCGCAAACGAATACACGGTTCATTAGGTTTCTTTCAGTGAGCTCATGTGATACCCAAATTTCGAACATTTTTGTGAATCCAGACTTTTTCAAATGAATCAAAACTGTTTTGTGGTTAATGCCCAGTTCATCAGCAATATCGTAACTACTTATTATGCCGATCTTGCTGCACTTTTTCACAAATGGCATCAACATCGGTAACAGGGCGACCGGAGCGAACTGCATCTTTAACACTAAGATTTCCTGACTGAAAACGCTTAAACCAACTTTGTGCTACTCTTACTGACACTGCATTAGGTCCATAAACTACACAAATTTTTTTCGCGGCTTGTGTCGCATTTTTCCCTTTTTGTAATAAAACTTTAAAATGTACCGAATTTCTTCGTTAGATTCACTCATTTTCTTGGACAGAGAAACAATTGAAAAATGGTGGGAAACAGTTTTTATTTATTTATTTATTTTTTTAAATGTTACCTTTTTAATGGTATGATAACCAGCCAGGTACGAACAGTTCAATCAAAGATATTGGATCACAACTTCATACATACAAAATACGAAAAGACTTTCTCCCCGACCTATTATTTATATAGATGTATATTGAGCATCTATAAATTTTATCCTTGTGGCCAAGGTACCCGGCACGCTGGCGGCATTAGCTTGCTGGATGGCAAGACTGATGCGTTGCGAGTATATTTCTTATTTATTGTATAATCTTCTACTTAGTATTAATAGCCAAATAGCCAATATTACCAGTCAAAATAATCAATTTCCGTTGTTTTCTTTACAGAGATGACATTAAATGAAATTCAATTAGTATTACGTTAAATTACGTTCTCAAACCTCCTTCTGACTTATTAAGATGGATGGTGACGTAAAAACTAGGAATTAAATGTCAGTCCGTCCGCATAAGCCACGACTCTCCGTATAAATTAACTTAAAGGTCATCCAGCTGGCCTCGTGGGGACGACATGAAAAGGAAAATTTAATTTGCTCTGTCCTGAATATTGTATTTTATATTAAATTTCTTCACCGTGACTCGATTCGTCGTCCTTTTATTGTTAGGAGGAACGAGTGTTTATTAATTATAACTTCCTACGCCGACTGAGTTTTATTTTCTATAAAAACTAGATCCCAACAACATCCTTCATAATGTTGTCTAGTACAAACAAGTAAATGCAAATGGTAGATATATTTTTTGAAATAGGGAGAAAAACAGACGGATAAAAGTAACTAACGGCCGACCGCGGCTTCTTCCACATTATTGTTGATAAAGTAGGGTAAAAAGTAAGTAGTTAAGAGGCTTATAATTTAGGGGCGATTCAAGGAACAAGTCTGTGAAGGTTTCATTTAAATCTTGTTGGTGACAATAACACATTTTGTGTAATTTACTTTAATTTATTTAACACTTTATTACACAAATGAATAATACATGATGTTGTCTTGCAGTCAACTTGAGGAAAAATAATAATATATAAAATATCGATATATAATTCTATAGCATTATATATCGATATATAATGCTATAGCATGATAGGACAATTTTTTGTTAGTAGGGTACTCATTATTATCTCGTATTACTAAATATCAACATGATTAGTATGTATTATTATAGAGGTATGAACAAACGGATTTACGGTAGAAAATTAAAGAAACGTTTCTACGCTTCACGGCTAAAGATTACAGATTACACCTGTCAAACAATGCTAATTTCGATCTCGCGATAGCCGAAGCAAGGTTATTACACGCTTTCGGTTCGACGCGTTCGATTCAGAATTTATTACTTGAACAGTTGTGCCACCTGTTTTGCCTTTTCTTTTACGAACAAAGAAGAAGAAACCTTATTCATACTTATATTTCGAGTCGCTTAATAGCTGAATCGGATGGATGTACTGTAATGAGTTTTAGCAAATTAATTTACTTACTAAAAAAAATGGTAGACTGGCCCATATATAGGTGTGTAGATTGGTTACAATAAAAATGTCTTACGAATTTTGTTAAACTATATTGACTTAGTTTTTATTTTTACACAAGTGGGTAACTAGGAACGTTGCAAAGCGACACAGGTTTTACGTCTTATTGTCGGTGGCGGAATCAGCGCGCGGAATGCGGCGCGCGGCGAGGCGACGACTCTTCAGTGCGCAGGCGCGATGCTTCGAGTCCCGTTATGTTGCGCGGTTGCATTGTACGCGCCCGTATCCGAACTCCGTCAAATATTCTCGTGTCGGTCGCGCCACAAGTGGTTATAACCGTCCACGGTGACAAAGCATGCCAGTGTATTGCTGGCCACATACTTTTTTTATACAATTAAGGTGGCAAACAGTCCACCTTATGATAAGTGGATACTATCACCCATGGACATCCACGACACATGCCCGCATCAGTCCAGAATGGCAAACGTTGCGCCCGCGGATGCGCTGCCTATTATTGGTGATTTAGGAATAGATTTTTATAAAGGGTTCTAAAAAGAGGAAGGGATAGAATAGGATGGGAAATGGGCTACCGATACACGTACGTACAAAATGGGAAATTCAGTACAATATACGGTGTATAACTTGCCCAGCGGCAAATTCTATTCAAATCTAAATAAAATGAGATAGGTATACTTAACAGTTGATCGATACTAAGAATTTTGCTAAAGAATGAAAATCACAACATAGTTCAGAAAATGAGTATGCTGAAGTAGCTATGTGCTTGTCATATTTGCAGCAGGATCGACAACCGATAGACGAGCAGACGAGTCCTTGAATGGAGACCACGTACCGGGAAGCCTAGTGTGGAACACTCTCCGGCCAAATGGACCGACGACTTGTGGAAATTTGTCAGTAGTTCCTGGATGAGAAGATTAGGTGTGGTGGCAAGCCCTGGGAGAGGCTTTTATCCAGCAATGAAAAGATGCAGCTAATTTAGACCTTTAGATTTAGATGCGTCCCAATTCCTATTTGTTATAAACTAATGACGAGTATAGTTTTTATTGTGAAAGGCTCAATATATCGTGCAAAATTGAACTAGAACCAAAACATTTTCTTTTTCACTACAGCAATACAAAATGCTTCATGAATGTCACCACTAACAACACGAATAATGCCACAAAAATATAGTTTTTGTCCTTGACTAGCCTTTATGAAAAAGTGTATTATGTAGTTTGCATTACGTGAGCGGTGTTGAAATTCGTGTAGTCGTGAAGGCTGGAGGCGGACATGAATTGCAAATATATCTCATTTTATATGATGGATCCACCGGTAGGTACTGTGTGTAGCGACAGCGCACGATAAATAACATGTTTGTGCCGTCTTGCTTCTGGCCATCTACCTTCTACAATCAATTGTGTAAGTTATTGAATTAAATTCTATGTCGAACAAATGAATAGAGGCGAAATATAATTCGGGTTGTACAGTTGTGAAGGTAGTTTAAATCTAAATCTCACTGTGTTGACATAAAAGGGAGAAATTGAATAAAAACGATGTAGCGTCATATAATGTTTAATGAGCCTAATACAAAGACTAGCTTTTGTGCTGTATTTATTCTCTAATGCACAGTTCAAGGAACGTTAGTGTTGAGTCCTCATTTTTTATACAGACTTCGACCTTTATCCTATCCCAATGTACGTATCCTACCCCTCCCCATTTTCCTAACCCTTTCACCAAATTCATTCCAAATTTCCAAAGGTAGGCATCGAATCTTATGGCACTAATGGTCTTTCAAGAGTCACCGGTGGCGACGTTTGTTATTCTGGATAGATGTTGGCATGTAACGTGGACTGTATGCTGGTCTGCTGTTTTCGCCATGATGCACGATCCAAGTCATTCTGTATAATGTTTACGGTGCCACATAATACCACTAAATATAAGCCGGTCCCAAAGAGAGACAAAAACACGATACGTTTGCATAATTCATTACAGCTATTACAGTGACTGATGCGTTTCCTGGATGCGAGTCAACGACTTCCTGGAAGGCATTTTTTACTGCATCGTAATAATTATATTTTATTTCACTCTATTGCATGAGAAAAATTCAATTCAGCCGTACGTATTTTTAATCTAAGAGAACTCAATTCTAAAATTGTTCAAGGCGACCCCTGCCAGTTATTTTGAATTTACTGATCCGATAAATATTACCCTATATATAACCTACTGGGGTTATATGCTGCATAGCACTGAAAATCGCAATTAAATCAGTCCAATAGAACTCGCGATTAGCGTGAACAAACAGAGAGACGTGAACAACATTTGTACAGATGACTAAAGCGAAAATATCAATATGCACTGCAATTTTATAAAAGAGCTCTCAACTATGTATTATTTTATTTTGAGGCAAATCATATTTGGCAGACCTTTATACTCGGCCCCCATGATTCAGGCTAACCTAGTATGGGAACCAGACTAATTCTCCAATTGTAAATTATAAATCCGTGATCCAAATACCAAGAAAAAAAGAAACAAAAATATAAATGAATAACTTATTTTGAAAAAGAAAGAATACGGCTATATACTCCATTTACATTAAGAAAAAAATGACGTCATCATGTAAATTGGTCAGTAAAGGACATCACTTGACTGATAGTGATGACATCACTTTTCTTACTTTGAACAGAGAATGATATTAATATATTGACTTTTATATGACTTCAACACCGATTTAGTGTTTCTGTACTAATTGTGGCATATCTACCAACATGACCTTGTTAACGCAGCGTTTCTGACATTTGTCTGAATGAGGCCTTTCCATTAACGATGTTTGCGCTCAAATTTAAAGTCTTTAAAAAATAAATACATCACTTTTTGTTTTCTATTCAACATGATTCTGTATAAAACTACACAATGGACCCAAATTCTTATTACCGGCTATTTATAGTATTTGCCATTTTAAGTAAGCCTGGGCGGGCGGCTTTAGGCGGTTGTAAGCGGCGCAGGGGAATGATTTTATAATCTGCTCACGTATACGGCGCGGCGCCCACGCTTTAAAGCCTTCGGTATATACCTGTATATAAGTATAAACACATTGAAATTGTAACAAACAACCATCTTATAGAATAGGTACCAGTATTTTCACGAAGGCTTAACTAGGGATAATCTTTCTTTGTGCCCTTGTAAAATTAATCTATTCGGTGATAAGCTAAAAGTTTCTACTCTCGTCTCACATTCGTAAACTTGTGAGTTCTAACTCCGGCCTGTACTGTTGACTGTCCACTGAATTTAGAATACCACCACTCCATTTCTTCCCGTGGTGTGGTAAAATGCGACTAAAGGATAACAAAGCCACGAGCCTTGAGGAACTACAATATCTCTAAAAGAGTGGACTCCCCAATTCGCTTGGCCAGCTTGGTGTTTTAAGCCCATACATCCCTTTACATTTATTCAATCAATATGCCCCGTTCTTTGTCTACAAATTTCGTTATATCCCATATACATGTACATATTATTATAGATACATAAACTTTGAACTTCATTACCCCACAATGACTTTTTGTAAATTAAGTTTCTATAAAATATGTAAATAATAATTATAGATCCTATGAAGCGTTGCCTTTACAGAAGTGTAAAGTTACTTTGAACCTGTAAAATATATTATAAAATATATCTATGAAAAATAGGCTCTTTCATTTAATGACATAAAGAGGTATATTCCGTTATCGATTACCAATCGTAACGCTCGTGCTCGTTACCCCATTTACTTTAATGGCATCGAGTTAATAATGAATAAACATTGGTTTTATATGTACCTACAACATAATGATGATCCTTTTCTTATTACCTACAGTCTTAAAACTATACAAAGTAAACAAAAATATAATTACGTGTCCTAGCGAAGCTACGGTCATGTTAGCGTAGTATAAAAAACGTAAGGTTAACATTGATAAAAATGAATCTAAACCTCAGAAGAAAAACTAAGGAACACATTAGTGAAGCTTTCACCAAAATTCGTTCAGTAATGTTCTGAGATTATCTTGAGCAAACTAACGAACATAGAAGAAATTCTTTATAGTATTTCCCTGGAAGTAAGTCACGTTAATATTACGTTTCTACGCCGTTTTTCCTTCCAGTTTCGTAGCGTGCAAATAGAAAAATTCATTCTGTGCTACGACAACTGTAGCACATAGGCTGCTCACGTAGCGTGCGCGACGAGCTACGACGTAGCGGAACATGAAACTACTCGTGCGTTTTATTTTGCGCTCTAATTTACCTGAAAGGAACTTCAGACACCTCAGTTTGTGAAGAGTTAATTAGACATAATAGCAGTAACAGTAGTTCTGAAAGGATTTTATTTCAAAACTTGTCCTCTTTCAAAACTGTTTGCAGTAAATAGCCAACCAAATTAGTGTAAAATTTATAATGACATATTTAAAAATACAGATAACCAAGATACTTGCAAAAAAAGTATGTTTAAGTTTTAAGTTTAAGTTCTTGTTTTAAGTTTAATTTAATCCTGTTAAACTATCGACAACACATAATTTAACTACAAACATTTTAGTTTGGTTTACAGTGGTAATTGGTCCTGTAATTATAGAATGTCATTACGATAATGATAATAATAGTTTACGAGAAAACATTAACTGTGATTACGCAAGTATTGTCGGAAACAAAAGTAGAAGTAGGTACAATACATATTTAGTTTCAATGAGTTAAGTATTTACAAAAGAAATGTGATTAATTGAATACTTTTTTTTCTTCATATATGGCAATGATGCAATTAGCACATTCTGCCAGCGTCAGGTTTCCTTCATAATATACAATTTCAGTCCAAAACGTATCATATCAATGTCCAGTCCCGTCGAAGTAAATCAGGAGTCGCTCAGTAAAATGATAGTAGGTTTACTGAGGACAGAGAGGAATCCTTGGAAGCACACAAAAAACGCAGTCACACGCTTTTATTTGATTATCATAAATAGCACGCACGCCAAACACTTTGATGTTTAATAAACTATCATTATTAAACAACGTAACGCTTAATACACAATTTTTACAATAATCAAACAAAACTCTACTGCACTTTTTGAGACCCCAAAAAGTTCCAACTGAATACTTAATGAGCATCACAAAAAAGTAGCAAATTGATTATAGCAAATTTTTAAGGAAGGGTTAGGTTTAGATACAGTACCGGGGCTCTGGTGACAGTAAATAAATAGGAGTCCCGAGTGGCACTCCCTCAATTTGATGATAATAAAAGTCTTAGTACTTTAAAATTATTAATTACAATTATTAAAAAATAGGTTGTTTTGTTGATCACGATTTAAATTCAAGCCATCACAATTTTTTTATACATACGTACTGATTTATGTATAAATGTAATTCAAATTGTAGAATTGTTAATTACAGCAAATGCTTAGTTCAAATGTTTACGTCGATTACATAAACTCAAATACGAATTGTGAACAGTTCGAACAAATATCCGGCACGCAGTACAACGTTGTTATATTGAACTAGAGGCAGCGAGCGGCTGCGAGTATATTGAGAGCTAAACAAACTCAAACAGTGGAGGCAAACATATTTCCAAATATTCAATTGTAACTATAATTGAATAGCGTGGAAACCTTAGCTATAGACAACGCAAGTTTGTGTTGTATGGAAGCCGAGCGTGTCACGTCACGAGTAAATTTTAGTGTTGGAAAAGTGTCGATTCACACTTTTGATGAATATTTACAATTGATTATAGCGCAATTAGGTATTTTTATATTTTATAACAACGACTTGCTAGCGATACGAGTCGGAAGACTGAATAAGCAGCGCGAGAAGTTGGAGCTTACCGCCAACTTCGGACACACAGCGACGGGCAGCTATTTCTCTATATCTATGGTGAAAACTATAGGATAAAAGAGTATACAGGGTAAAATAAAAACTGTACGCACCCTCTTAACTATGAATTTCCTCCTTGAAACTTAATAACTTTTGTTCTAGGACTTTTTAGACTAGCACAGAAAAATAAAAACATTTATTTTGTTGCCTAAAAATGTAATCTACTCTGTAACCCGAAAAACATTGTCAAACTGCTAAGAAACAAAAATTACAAGCGGGTGGCGTATTAGACAACGATACGAAAGAAGCGGGACAAAAAAAAAACATTTTTGGGGAAAATATCAAGTTTAGAAGAAAGTAGAACAAGTTGTTAGTTTTAATGATAGACATTTAGTGTAAAGTAGTTTTCTATTCAACCTTATATACTCGTATATGCATAATACGTTTACATTGATACATGGTTTTAATCTTGCAAACATAGCGAGGGGATCCGTTGACTGTGCGGAACTTACAGCATAAATCCAATTCCGTACTTCCACCATGGCTTTGAGATCACCTCCGCTACTGCATGTACCAATGTACCATCTACCATGTATGAACAAATTATAGAAAAAAATCGGGTCTTATAAGAGCTAGTAACAAATACAATAACTTGCCTATAGATATTGATCTCTTTTATACGAGTACTGTGGGCATCAAAAAAGCACTTACTTTAAATTATTGTAACCGTACCTCTCAATTAATAAGTAGTTTGTTTGTTTAAATTAGCTTGTTATATAGTATAAGTAACATCACCTCCTTGTCTAAGACATTTGAATATTGTGACTTTCAATTGTTATGTTGTAGTGTTAGTCTAAATAAATGTGGATATGTGTTACCGCCATTATTGTTAATTGGCATAATCTTACTGTAATATACTTCCTTCTGTAAATCTTCCAAAAAAAAAATAACAATGGGTATAGAAGACACGAATATATGAAAGTACCACCATTCTCCATTATACTCCCTACTCTCGATCCCATCCTCGTCTCATTGCGTACTGTATGTAAGTGTATAAAAGGTTAAAATCTTCTTATTCCGTTATACTACAATTGTTCCGCGTCCTTCTCAACGCTTTTTCCAAATCCCATCTCTCTTCTCTCTCCAAATAATCTATTTAATCGAGAATTGATTATTTGGCCTTCGTTTGAATCGATTATATGATCGATTTTTTTCAGAAAGCCTGAAAGATCACCTGAAACCGGGGCGCGGTCCCGTACAAAACGGAACTTACATTACTGGTGCCGCGCGTATCACGTCATTCATTTCTCGGTATTAGATGGAAACGGTCCCCTGTGTGTAATGCTACGGTCACACTGTTGGGTTTCGGTGAAGGTTCACGCTGTCGCGATAGATATGTCCAAAACGTTCATCCCATGTGCCGAATATTCGTAGTATCCGCGTTAAGTCGAATGCCGAAAATATCGCTGTCGATATTTTGCCCCGAATCAAAAGGTCGCGATACACTTCGCCACGCCACACTTCGCTACTTCAGACACACAGGGCGCATTGTATTTATGTTGTTCTATCCCTTTTCTTACCTTTTTCGATTTATTCATAATATTTAAATTATAAATATGTAGTGAATAATTATTCACAGACATATAGTACAATGCAAGTGCTTCATCTATTTTATTTTTCTATACTTCGCCCGAATTATCACGACAAAAGTAAACTCCGAACTTTTAAACTTTCGAGTTTTGTACACATTTTATATTGTAAATAAGGTTTGAACGCGTATAATAAAAGGTAAACAAATAAATACCTTTATTATACGCCCCGATAATAGAGCTGACCCGATTGACAATATAAAAACTCTGAAGTATACATCACCAAAGGCCAAATACAAAATAATGTAAATGTCGCGACATCACGCCAGGAATGTTCGTCCGATATGTTTGTCAGGTAACGTAAGGTGCATTTAATCCATTGATGTAAATTCCGGATAACTTGTTAAATAACGATTTTGTACTAACAAAATCGTTAGTACAGAATACTAATAATTACTACTAAATTAAGCATGATGATGTTACTAGATATTATATACAGGGAAATAATAAAATGAGCAGCAGAAAAACTGAAAGTGGCTAATGGATGGCAGCAAACGAGTCCCGCGAAGCAGACCGACCTCCGTCGACGTTGTGTTCACATTCTTAGTAATTTAAAGTTTATTTCACTTATTCAAAAATAATTTGTTTTTCTGTCCGTTAAATACAAACCTTATGTACAGAGACTTAGTTATTGACTATTTATATTACATATTAAACTCATTTTTAAATTTATTTAAAACTATTGTTACATGTCTCACAAATAAAATTAAAAATAAATAAAGTTCTAATTTTATTGGTATCATTTTATAGTCATTAACAACCGTATTGTTGGAACAATTATTATAATATTTGACTACCGATTAGTTGGTAATGATCCTGCATGTTGTATAAAAGGTGCTAAGTTCGATCCCCGGTCGGACATTCAGTTGTTTAAAGACAAATCTTTGTTTGTGTCTGGGTGGTGTGTCCGTCTTTGTATGTGTCTCTGAACCTACCACATAAGGACCATAGTGTGGACCATTGATTGTGGCGTCATTAATGTAATTAAAGGAAAGGCGCTGAATCCGGAAACACAGGCATACTTAACTCGAGAGACAACGTAGTTATATGCAGGGCCGGCGGATAATGTGGGTATAGTGGGTAGCTCTACCCATTCGGAATTTTCGGATTTTGACGGAAAGTTACTGACGTCACTAGACATGGAGATTTCCTCGTCGCTCGAAAAATCCATGTCTAGACGAATTTTCTTTCTTTGTATCTTATTTTACTTAAAATTATATCCCGGCCTCATTAATATTTAGAGCCAGTGTCTAATATAAGCTAATGTACGGTACCTATTGTTAGGGATATCTATCGAGTCCCAATGGACAACTGTGCAGAATTAAAATCTAACAAAGGACTGTCCCCCCTCCCGGCCAACTACCCACTCGGGGCTAACACAACCTGCCGGCCCTGGTTATATGGCTACTAGTTAGCATGGCTACTATCTATGGCTGTGTCAATTTACATCAACGTCATTTATACTATTTGCCATACTATTTTATTAAAGTAAATGATCAACGTCGTCGTAATATTAACCATCATTATGTCGAAGTTGAAACGAAAATAAACGTATTATTACAAATCCAAATACACTTATCAATGAAATCACAAAATCGATCTATAAATTGTATAAATACCTAACTAACTTAAAAAAACTAAAAAATTACTACCGTATCAGTTCTCGTTAAAATCTGGTATTGAATTAATAATCAAATCAGAAATCATGCGGGTCCACACGCGATCAAAAGTGAAGTTAGAAACGACCTTACATTTTCTATGAATTTGTTACTCGTAAACAACTTTATAACTTTGTTGTAAAATTATTGAAAATGACTGATCACTTCACACATTGTTTGTTCAAATATGTAAAATTAATTGATCTTGCGACAAAAAGGTTTCGATTGATGTCATTTTACCATTCCAAATTCAAACAAAACCAGTTCTAATTTAAATTCAATACGTATGTGGTGTACATAATAATTGTTTGTGAACAATTATTATGAGTTACTCAAGATTTTTATTAATTTTATAGTCGATATTTCGGCTATGTTAATGACGCCGCTTTGGTATAAGGCTTGTTGTTGACCGGTTACCATAGTTCATGTAAATGAACCAAGACAACGATTAGAAAAAAACAAAAATCGTGAGTTACCGAACCGAACTGACTATATTACTACCCATTTACCGAACTGACTAAGCACTGCATATTATATAATAATGAGGAGCATAAAGCTTTATTCAATGGATTATACGTTGTATAATTGAGTACTACACGACCGGCTCGTAAAGTCCACAACGTTCGGGGTTTCATTAGGCCGTGTGGCTGAAGTTATAAACATTCGGGTACAACGACATTTACCCGTTGAAATAAAATGAAATTGCGTACACTCGTGTAGCATTAGTTTTCTCACCTCTCCGTACGTGATAACTGCCGACATATGTTAATGTTAAATAATATAATAAAATCGTAACAGAGGCGTGTTTCTACATGATACATTTAAAAAAATGTAAGGGCAATGTAAAGTACACGTGATACAGAACCCAAAAGAACATTTTTTTGGAATTTTTCTCTGTCTGAAAGCGCATCACGCAAAAACCAAATAGACAAAATTGAATGAAACCTGGCATAGTTATAGCTTATGTGTCGGGTTAACATTTAGGGTACATTTTATCCCGATCCGTTACAAACATCCCGCGGAATTCACTCTAAAGCTCACGCGAACAAAGCCGCTGGCACCGCCAGTGGTAAATAAGTACACAAATAAGAAAATTATCTTCAACTGATATCTCACTATAAAATTATAATGTGTCACTTGAAGGTATGGGATCTCCTTTTATAAAAAAAGGCCAATTAAAGTGGATACTGTCGTCCATAGACTACTGCGATACATGCCAACATCAGTCCAGAATGACAAACTTTAGCACGTCCCCGGATGCGCTGGCCCACCATAGCGGATTAAGAAAAGAATTGGGAAAAAGGGTTGGGAAAATGGGGAGGGATAGGATGGCAATGGGCTCTAGCATATCTCACTCATTATCGAAACACGTACGTACTTTGGGGATATACGATAAAGTAGGAAATGCAGTACATTTGAACGTAGCCTTCTGCGAGAGACGGATAACGTGGCCAGTCGTTAAAATCACCAAAGGGTTTCGGGTCATAATCGGACTATGCGAACACAGTGCGGATTGGTGAATATCACAAATGTGTGTGTCCGCCTTTTGTAATAATTTACAAAAAATAGTAAATAAATACTTAAGTCGTTGATACAATTTGAAAACAAAGAATATCTTTAAATTTAATGAAATAATTAACACTTAGCCTGAAGGTTTTTTCTTCTAGGACCTCTCCACTATTGGAAGATGACCATAAGATCAACAAATGTCAGTCTGACACTCGCCAAGCGACAAAGTTATTCTTTGTCGGTGATAGCCGGTGACACGTATCTCACGAAAATTATAGAAGAATAAGTGGAACTTTTTTCTTCTACCAACTGATTGTTTTCTTTATTTTTGCCCATCATTATTAGTTGATGCACTTACTACCTATCATGCCTAAGCATGTGTCGAAGATACGAATTATGAATGTAATTAAGAACGAAGCTTAATGAAGTTTAAGGTAATTGAAACAATTTAAAAAAATCATATTTTTCTACTGTATTATTTCAGTGAAATGGCGCGTAGGAGAATGTAACACGATCGATCAGACATTGTCGTGTAATATTCCTAGTCAATTTCAGCGCAATTTTTTTTTTGCAGCTTTCAGACTGACAATTTAAACGGCTCCGCTTCGGCTGTGCGTCATGGCCTCGTGGCGGTTCCCGCATATCAATTAATGACAATTCAATTATAATTATTTAATATACAACCATATTCTTACATAATAATTTTAGTTAAATGTAATTATATCATTACATGAGTGCGCGGCATGTTCAATAAATTCCTGTTCTCACGATATCAACTTTAAAATCTGTAATATAATATAGTGTCTTATATAATGAAATATTGAATGAATAAATGTCATTATAATGTAGTGGGATGCTTGTATATATGTTACGGCTTTTACCGTTAATTCTAATCTAGGCCTACACCTAGGTCTAACCCGTTAGATAGTTCGATAGGTGCGGTCCTTTTCTTAACTTTTCTTCGGTGCAGCCGTTAATGTTCGTTTTTGGCATTTCAGCATGATTCGTTTGTTGATGCGAGACGGCCTTTCAAACGAACAAATAGACATGTTTTTTTTATATATTAGTAAGAATAAGGATGTATGCGGTCGGAGATGCCATCCTCCAGTGTTTGTCTCTCTTGGCTTTTGACCAAAAAAGTTTGACGACCACTGCTCTAGACAGTCTAACCCGTGCTGTTTGAACACTCGTGGGAACAAAGCCTTAGGTTTTGGGTTCGCCTCGGGTAGACATGTTGCCGCCGCCGGCTATAACCTATGATATTGACCCGTCTATATTTAGCCGGCGACAGTTCTCGGAATCTGATCACTGTGCGATCGCGAAATTTATTATCACGATACGAGTGCTTTGTCTATGGGAGTATTGGCATTTCTCTTTGGAGTGTTTTGAATGTTTGAATGTTATGTGCCGGAATAGATTCTAGTCCCATGTTTTTAAAACTCAAGATCCGTTCAGTAGGTATACAAAACACGAATATCTAAGTCTATTTTAAAAACTTATTTTGAAAATGTAATTGCCCTGTTCCCTGGATAGTACTTAATACTTAGGCATTATTGTTTTTAATCTATCTATGATCTTCCCAAAGTAACTGGATAAGGACTGTACATTGTTCGCTGATGGCATTTCCATTCTTCTATGGAAATCTCATAATAATGATAATAAATTTAATAATTACGCAATTGACATTAACAATGTAATTCAATGTATAATAAATTATCTAAACAGATAGGTATATTTTTTCCAAATATATTAAGTAAAACAAATTTTATTCAGTTTACTAAAACACACAAAAATAAAATACCTATTCTAAATATAAACTATAATAATGTAAGCCAATTTGACTAATAAAAATGAGAGTGTTAAGGCCCTTGGGGTCTTTCTCATAACCTGATACAGTATCAGGTGTTGAGAAAAGGCCCCTAGGCGTATAATTTGAAATCACTTACTAATATCAAAAAAATGACAATAATACAAGTTCTATAATTAATAAAGAGCATGGTCCGAGCCCATCAGGTCTTAATCCAGTGGTGTGACGATATAACTGATAAAGTTAAAATAAATAAACAAATCAATTTGAAAGTAAACTGGGTCTGAAAAAGCCACTCATGAAACATTATCTGACAATTCCTTGACAGGTGTAAGAATAATATTTATAATTAAGGTATATCGAGCAAGAGTTTGAGTGTATGATTTGGGTTAGAGACCATGTCCGCCAACAAACAGCTGAGTAAGTTGGCGAAATGTGTAAATTATGCAAACCTGTATCTTTTTTTAAATTAAAAAAAATGTATATTATGAATACATAATGTACACATTGAATTTAATTCTTTTTTGAATGCTTAGTTTAATATTTACTAAGGAAAATTCTACTAATTTTAAAAGAAATTAGTTTTCTCTTGCAACCAAAGTGAATAGTTATGAGCAAAAGGCGTATGCTGTTAACATAGAAAAGTTTATCCAACATACTTTCGATTCGGCCTGGAATAAACCCGAACCTATGTTGGCCGGTCGCCATGAGGCCGACCCAATAGAGCGTTAAGGCCAGCTACATAGAGTGAACTTGCCCTACATTGATGGCGTAGAATCGAACGCCAAGGTTCGTGTATGGATGCGTTAAAAGTATACCCTACTTTTTATACATATACAGGTGTCCCAAAAGTCAACGTCATTCCTTGGAGGGTTGATAGACCAGCTCATAACTGACTATGTTTTTTTACAAAGGTATTAGCACTATTAGTTTTATTTTGGACTGTGGTCAATAGCGACGTTATTCAGGTCTGCGTAACATAAATTATAATCTTAGAATATCCAATTTTGTCATTTTCTCAAAATTAATAAAAGTACCATTATCTCTAAAACTAATGATTTTTTTACTAAGTCATATTTTGTTATTTAGGTCGGTTATGATCTGGTCTATCAACCCTCCAAGGGATGACGTTGACTTTTGGGACATCCTGTATAACCTACATATATGTATAATAAAATCATAATGAAGGCGTGTCTGAACGTAAAATATTTTTTGAAAAAAATCATTGTAGTGTTACTCTACGACCGATACTCAGCCCAAAACAACCATTTTTAGAATTCTTGTCTGTCTGTCTGTGTGAACGCGCATCATGCAAAAACTACTGGACGAAGTTTTTTTTTAAATTGTGCCTCGACGATTTATTTTTACACGCACTTTCAAATTAAATTTTGGTGCTTGTCATTCTTTATCTACAGAAATATATTAATAAAAATCGCATTATATTTCATCATCAACTTCCATTTGTTAATTACATTCGGTTCACATTACGTAATTAATTTCCGGCGGCCTTGCTACTTCGCGAAATTACGACTTGAACCGTGTGAAACTTTCACGGCCTTCTGTTCGGTTTTGGGCGTTATTACACGATTTTGATTGGTCTACATTAATGACTCTATTTTTGAAGTTTTTGAAGGTGGTAATGAGAATTTGAGTAGCCCATTTATGGACTCGGTTATTTTGCTGAATTAAGTCTCGGGACGCCTTCGTGATTATATGGACCGTCTATACTATGCTATGGGATATAATATAAGCTACTTACTTGTAATGATTGAAAAACGAAAAATGCAAAGAAAAAGAGAAACAGTTTCGATATAAAACATTTTTTTTTATAAGTTACTAATTATTCCTCGCAGTTTCGTACGTACTGACCACAATAACAACTGCTCTGTGTTCTGTGTTGTTGCAGAGTTAGGTATTTGGTAACAACCATAGGAATCAACTTTTGCATTTTTAATGTTGTATTAGGATATTTGTTTGGCTACCTACTAGACAAAATACACGATATGATTTTTTTAAAAAAAGTGTTCGGTAAATTAAGTGTTATGAGGTATGAGGTCCTCTTGAGGTTTTTATATATTTTGTTTACATATTTGTGATGATTCTGCGCAAATTGTTAGTGTAGTTATATTAACTTTGGAGATCTCTAACTTCAAATTTCGTTGCTTCAAAATTCTATTTAAAGATATTTAAACTTGCTCTCACATCTGGTTTTCAAGAAAAATAATTAATGTGTTTTTTTTTAAAAGATTTCAGTATAGTCTTAAAATATGTGAAACTAGAACCGTCAATAAGAGCCAACCACACGAGCGAGTCTCTCGCGGTATATATTTCAATATATGAGCTATCGCCGAGCCCATAGCTCACATAGACATATCGAGACACACATTGAGCCCTTCTACATAGCGAAATCGCTGTGTGGATGGGCTCGCCGATGCTATTGAAATTAGTGGAACGGGCGCAAATATTGCCGCGAGAGGGTCGCTCGTGTAAGATCCCCTTTTCACATCCTTTTTTTTTTTCAAAAAATATTCCATATACAGACGACACGACTCTGTTACGATTTTATATTAAGTAATATACTATTCGTTATTTGAAATTTATTTTCGACAAAAAAGAGAATATAAAGAGTCGCCTGTCTATCTGCTTCTATTCTCTTCAAACATGTTCGTTAAATTCGATAACATGTCACATGTTATGTAAAACTATAAAAAAATGCCCACGCAAACACAATATTTGTTATACTTAATGTTCCAAAATTAGACAACTCCAGTTTGAAGGTTATTGCGTAAGCATAGACAGTAAACCAAAGGTAAGTGGTAGGGTATTCGGCCCTTCGGCAGGTTTATAGTACAGTTTATGCCACTCGTTTGCTTTTTAGGGACGGTTTGAAGAAATATATCTATTGCGAAAATCACTACTTAGAAATTTCGGAAAAAATATACCAACCACATCTCAACAAAGTGTCACCAGTTATATACACTGAAGTAACGCAAAAGGTGAAAATAAATTGTTCGGTATCAAGAGTAGAATCGATTCTACCAGTATATAGGTTTATTTTTCATAATTTATTGTTTATTTCTAGCACAATTATCTTTTATTCTACGTTACGCAATCAATGCGGCGCACTGCCGATGTCGCAGCCCGCGCCTCGCCGCTAGGCGCCCGGTCATTGCCCTGTACCGAGTAACGTTTAGATAAAATGACAAAACTTTACATGTTTGTTACTTTTGATATTATATATTTTACATTAGTTCACTTGTTTATTTATTTATATTACATGGAAAACCAACAACTTAAAACTAATCCTATAGAATCTACATCCATACCATCTATACCATCCATAGTATAGATGGTATGTAATGAATATCTAAAAGGTGTTTCAGATTATGCGTTATTTCAGTGATATCTTTTATACGGGATATAACTAAATTTGTAATCATACTGCAAGGCGCAATTTTTGACGGATTCTAAGGAAATTTGGGAGGACATTTAGCAGACTCTTATAACCGAAATGGGTCGAAATACTCTCTGGATCGAGATAAATAAGAGTATCTCTTATCACCTTCTGATTAACGTCTAGAGGTGGTTTCAAATACTGCATAAATTGTAAGGCTAGAAATATATAAGACAGAATTGATTATCGATTACATGGGGCATCGATTTACATTATGGATATAGACCTCGAAGCGTGCAAAGGGCTGCTAGCAGAAATACGTGACCTTGACACGGGTCGCGTTTGATAACGCGGCGAGGTGGTACGCGAATACGGGAATTTTATTAAAAAAGTTAATTATACGCACTGAATAGATAAATACACTTTATTGAACACTAAAAACATACAGAGAAATATAAAGGACAAGTAATAAGGAGTTGGAGGTGTGGAGCGTCTGACATGTTTTGCGGAACACAAAGTTAATGACTTTTTAATGTCATAAAGAGGCTACGGGCCTTCTTCGAGCGGAGAGCTAGTGCATCTCAGAATGTAATTATAGATACTATATACAAGGGATGTTAAATTTATTTTTAATTGATAATTGATAAGGCATGTTTCTACAAACATTCACACGTATAAATATTGATTATATTTCCTTATAATTTTTAGAATATGTAGGTACCTAGAATTTTACATATATATTCAATTTTGTAATTTTATATTATATTAGATTATATTATATTATATTAATATGGGTCTCATACCTGACGCAAAAAAATAAATAAATAAAAAAAAAATGAAAACTGAAAAATATATACAAAATAATAAAAATAGCCCGAATTTAGATACTATCAATATGATAAATACGATAAATAATCGTAACTAAACTCATCCAACTCCTTCTTAGGCCTATTAAGAGTAAGGGACCTATGTGTTTAGAATGGCTCCGATGGATATACCGTTACATTAAAATATGTCCCCACTCAATAGCCATGCTAAATCTTTGAACAGAAAGCGTTCTTTAGATCGCCTACAGTTCATCCATTTTTCTGACAATTTAGCAGAAAAATGAAACAGAAAGAGAAATGGTAGTTTCCTCAATGTATGTTTAGTCACACCACTGAGATCATGTTTTGATGAAACAAACCGAAACGATTGTTCATTTCGATCATCCTTTTCGCGTTTCTGTCACGCCTCAAATACATCCTTTTTTGAAGTGATTTTTAAGTTTTTGAAGTGAAAAAAAAAATAGTTCTGCAACGATCTTGCAATATTTTATATATATATATATATATGTGTATATATATATATATATATGTATTTGCAAAGGGAAAACAAACGTAGACTTATTTTAGACGCCTTTTCTCTAAAATTTAAAATTAAATATTTAAAAAAAATCCTACTTACCCTTAAGTACAGAATTCATCAATATTTAATAACACTTTTAATATGTACAATTTTAATATGTATGTTGCAATTTTACGAATAATATATTTCACTTACCTGACCCTTTAATTATATATATTCATTTATTTCAGACCACTAGATCCATATTTCATTCTATTATTAGGGTCAGTAACAATTTTTGCTTATAGACTATGTCAGTCCTTATTATTCAGATTTTATTACTAATTATTGTATATACACACATATGTATACATACTTATCGTATATATACATATTTTACATCACACACTGCTGTAGCCGCCCGTCACCTCTTGTGGGATGCAACGTGCGACTGCACGCTATGTCTCAATATCGGGCCATCTACCCTCTTCGCAAAGATACCTCTACGTACGGGCGTTCGCGAACATCGCCGATGCGCTTCAGTAGCTCGTCAGCTCCAACAATACCCGGAATACATTGTTGTATTGGATACGCAGGGTGCTAAACGATTTTTGCATGTAATTGAACCACAGATTGCACGTATAAAAAGACTGGCAATATGTCTTAAATAGACCGTTATTTTTCATCACTGGAATGTATTTACGTAAAACAATTCCTGGAATTATTGTGGTGTACACAGCACTACTTCTGGCAGGTATTAACAGCTCCCTCTAATTCCCACCACAGCCTCCTCCACGATGTGTTCCGTGGTGGGGGAAGCGCAGCTGCGAGCGAGGCTTGCTTGAATCGTCTTGAATCGACATTGCATCTCACTTGCACCTGCAATTGAAATGCAATGTCACATGCATGATACATTGAGTGATCTATAAGTAAGTGAGATGCATGACACATTAAATGTCATCTTTGTCGCATTAAATGGCCACCTGGCCATTTAAATTTAATGTGACAAGGATGACACTTAATGTCCTGGTGGCCAGGAAGAAATGAAAATGTAGGTCTTGAATAAGGTGTCCGCATACAACAACTGTTTCATTTTCATGATGTTATATCATATTGTATTATTTCATATTATTTGTCACATCCGATAAATATGTG
Organism: Sesia apiformis; assembly: GCA_914767545.1. Taxonomy (NCBI): domain Eukaryota; kingdom Metazoa; phylum Arthropoda; class Insecta; order Lepidoptera; family Sesiidae; genus Sesia; species Sesia apiformis. Next base: position 6,578,564 of record OU611964.1, read on the forward strand.
TCGAAAATTTGAAAGTAACTTTTGTCCAGCTAGCTTGTTCTAATCGAAATTCTGTGGAGCGGTCTAATTTTACTTGTGAACCAAGTAACATTAATGTCTCTACCGGTACGAGGGCATTTAATCGGAATGTTGATTCCGATCTGCCATGTCCGCGAGCCTCCGCGCGGTCACGCCATCTAGCGATTCTTAACTTGGGCTATAATAGTCGTAACCTTCGAAGGTGTGATTAGAGCTGCTACGAGTATATTGTCTATATTACTATGGTATCCTGGTCTATTTTCGTTTTCTAGTAGCTGGTCGTACTGCTGTTAGTTACCTACCCAGTGTGAGATGTATGGTTAATTAACCTTACAATAATAACCATACAATAATCGTAACCAGCCCCTTTTTCTTCCCCTACCATACATGGGCCTCCTCATGTACATTGTTTTGTTCATGTGGTATGTATGACCATTAAACGCCATGCAGACCTAGCGGGTTGACGAGTCCTCTCTTTTAGAGGTGGTGTAGTTCCTCAGGGCTTGTGGTAGCAGCTTTGCTGTCCCTTAGTCGACTTTTACGATACTACAACTGGCCGACAACACACGGCCAAACCATACAATAATAATGGCTCCATGCTCCAGGCGGTCACCCCTGCTGATTGTACAAAAGATACGGATTAAATTCTCGGTCAAGCCAAACAAGGGTTCTGTCCAAAATGGAGCATTTGAGCAAATTCAAACTCCTTGTAGATCATCAATGATATATTTACTAGGCGCTATAAGGTTGCGCTAACCGCCTTGTAGAATCAATAAGACTTGATTCAAATAATGTTTTTTATTCAGTTAGAACAATGAATATATTAATGTTAATGTCAGCATAATAACTCGTTCATGACCGCAAAAGTTTGTAATCGTGCGCACCCTGTGTTGGCCAATGTTTCACTAAATTTTTACTAGATGAAACTAACAAATTTTATTAAAACCATACCAGAATAAAACTAACGAAAAACTTTTGTGTAGGAGGGAATTTCCTCCGCTGTTCCAACAAAAGTTTCGGACATATCTGATAGTTCGACCAGAAACGTTATACATATATGTAGTATTACATATAGTTAATACAGTAGCATTAACATATTAAGCATATCGCGTTCCGTATTCGTCTTTATGTCAACGCAATAAGATTTGCTGATATTATGTGACGCACCGTCTTCCTGTCTGTACAAGCACATAAAGCAAGTATATAATGTTAATGTATTGGAAGAGGGAGCTAACAATTTATAGGTCGTTGAACCTCTTTCTGAAATAACTAGGTTTACGACTATTAAAAGAAAAATATATTTTCATTGAACAAAAAAACAACAACAAAAAACAACAAAACAAAATGAATCAATAGTCTCTTTAAAAACTAATCTTAACCGACTGAAAACTCATTCAGAGCTCATATATTTTTCTATTTTTTATTCCAAAAACAATTCAATTTGTCATTACTATTGTACCTAACGAGATGTAATGTAAAGTTTTGGGGATGGACGACGCTACAATATGCTTCAATAGATTAAGCTACAATATTGTAACTTTCCATGAATATTTATACAGTAGTACATATTTTCGATAATGAATATTATTCTGCAAAAACCTCCCCATTGAATGTTTGTCGTTTATTTATTTTTTACTTTTTTCTTGTATTGTTAGGTGAACAGCGAGCGTTACACAGTATACAAATAAAAAATTTTCTGTACACTCATGCAATCAAGCTATAATTAAAATAGAATTGTCATGAAAGAAAGGATAGTGGCGCCATCATATTTTTCAAGTTTCTTGTTTTAAAAAGTACTACCACTTGTAGTGTCTCCCACAGAAATAGATGGCAGGTTTCATTGCAGCATACAGTGATATTGCCACTCGCCGTCAGATGGCGCTGTGCTTGAACATACTAAAATCGTCTGTTGCTATGTGGTGTCCTAGCATGATGATCGTTATTTTTACAAGCTTTTATACTTCATCTGTTAGTATGTTTGACAAAGTAAGTATGTTGTTAGTATGTTAGAACAAATCTTGCAAGCCAAATTTGAACCACTTCCCCTAAACTTACGACTTTGAAATTTTGAATACTTGTTCGGTTCTGATTACAATACACTAAAATGGTACAAATAACCTGATGCTGCAGCCAGGATTGTCTCCTCAGGAGGGCACTCCTCAACGATTAGTAGCGTGCACATGAAACTTTGCAAAACAAAACATGACTTTCTATCGTAATGATGCGTTACTTGAAATGGATAGATTGAGAAAAAGTTCGAACTAAAAAGGTGTAAATAAAATAATATAAAAAATGTTTTTTAAAAACAAGCTTTTATGCAACCCACATGGCCTACATAATATTCATAGAAGTAGGTACCATTTACAATTCGCGCGACAAGCTTGTTCAGAACAAATTAATTCAATATAAACTTATTTTATTCGTTTTAGTACATGGCTTGCATAAAAGCTTGTTTTTAAAAAAACGTTTTTTTATATTATTTTTCTTCATAGTAATGCAAAAGCTTTAACCCAAATGCAAAACTAACTAAATAATAACCAACTAACTTTTAACTAATATACTAACTATATGCTAATATTTTTTCTAATGAAAGTACCTAATTTACTATCTTCTAATGTATGCATTACATTTCTTTTTTAGATTATCATGTTTCTTCTATTATTAGTAAACAATTGAGGATGCATTGCAAGACTATAGTCATTCATAGACTTATGAAAATCAATAAAATCTTTAGAAAGTCGGAAGTAGTCTTTAGGAAGTCATTCAACCTACATACATACTTAATACGAGTACATCCTATGACGTAGCAGTTTCCTCGTCCTATAAAAAATGTGCTAAAAAGTGCACCGTCTCGAACCCTTCTCAGCCCTTAGCAAAAACAATAGCCTGCTGCTAGCTAACAGGCACTTTCTCCACTCATCGATATCTAGATAGAGGTGTGTTATGACCTTGCCACCATCCCTCCCTCCGAGGTCGCGTGTTACCTGGCTTAGATTATCTATCGCCTTGAGTCAGTTATCTATCGCGGTTTAGTTTGGCGAGGTGGAAGTTAAAAGTTATAGAGCTGATATCGTGTTGAAAAGATCATAAATCTAGCTGTAATATCTAGATGATGTCTTGTACATTTATTATCTACATTTTCATGCTTTTGCAAATTTGTGAATCACTATCTAACATTGTTCAACATTATCAGTCATATTAATTATAACACTGATCGCAATTTAACAGAAAACAAAACATTTCAGTATACGCTTAAAGCCAGAAATTAATAAAAAGAATTCTAAAGTATTTTGTTTTACTGTTGTAATCTTTTGCTCAATGTATCGGTGCGACGGTAGTTTGAGCACGCATTTATCGGAATAATTGTTGCTTGCCACTGTGATTCTAGATTTTGTGTATTTTTTATTTTAGTATTCTTGTATAATTTTTAATATATTTTTGATATTTTGGCGATACACCTGAGTAACTCTTGTGACACACATGTGTCGAGACACGCGTTGAGATACATTGAGTCAGAGAACGAATATGAACATAGTCACCAATGTGGATATTTTATGAACATCGGTAAAATGACTCAATATTTTTCGTCAACGAATCGGGTACGAGCACCAAATTTAATCGTAGTTCAACAATAGTGTCGTACGTGGTGAGTAGACGTACTTGTATGAAAAACATTAATTTCCACTAAATTATCCACGAGATACCTCGTGTAATATTATTTATAATTTGGCATCAAATGACATCTAATTCGCATATCGCATGCCCGTTTTAATCACGATGAACGGCCGGTTCGTTCGTTTAGAGGTTGAATTCATACATTTGAAAGCTGAATTAGATTATAATACATTCACTCTATAGATTTGAACTCGAGTCTGTTTCTGGATTATATAATTTTGCACATGCAAATGTCATATAATTAACAATACTGTATTGTATTTGTATTTAATAGCGCAGATTAGGCCCCGTGTGGAGTAGGAGTACTGCTCACATCCCGGAGCCGGTGCACATTCTATAGTTAATAGTGGACATTTCAACATTTATAAACTATGTAAATTATAATATTTATAACTATTTATAAACTATTATAAATATTTGTAAACATAACATTTTGAAATACACATAAATGGAACTTGCGGCGTTCTTATAAAGAGTATTAAGTGTACCGATGCTGATACCGATATTTTAATTAAATATACATTATATTACAATTATTAAATATTACAATATACATTACATTATATATTATAGTCGAAAATAATATCCTAATATAGCAGGAAAAATCGGACTAGTAAAGATCGAGATTATCTCGAAAGACATGTTGAACTTTATTTTGTACAAAAAAGATAAAAATCTGAATCTATTTATAAATATAAATATAAATATATATATATATATATAGAATATATATATATATATATATATATATATATATATATATATATATATATATATATATATATATTTAGGGAAAAGTACAGTAATTAATTAGTCATTTGAGTTCACCAGTGCCGCTTACGTCATAACGGTTCATCCCCACTTTTTTAATATTCTTGCGTACTAATGAAGTTGTGGTTTGAACTGCCTCCTCGGGACTTACCAATTGCGTTAGCATTTTTTTTTTAAATCTTGAGTGTAGTTTTCTTTCGTCAATATAGGTGCAGGAAATATACCGGAGTTAAATTTCATTAGTTAAACTTGTAAAAGGCTCACGTGTCTTGTCTTAACTTACGCCTCTTATTTATTGTTTGTGAGGACGAGTAGTTTCCTCTCATAAATAAGTGCAATAATAAACTATAGTTTTCATACATATATGCAGATGTTTTTGTTTATATTATAAGCTGGAAAGCTGGAAAGATTGTAAAATCATTTTCTTCAATGTACACAATTATCATTTATGAAATGTAAATTACATGGTTACAGATGTTATTTGTTGTCATACAATTAAAGTGTGCGTATACATGTAGCCATTCGTAGCAGATTACCTTTGGCAAGTAATTCACGCAACTTTAGATCGCTTAAGTGACAAATAAAAATTTATTAACAAATAGAGTTAACGAAGTGTTTCCCAATTGTTCTTACACTAAACATGGCTGTATCGTAAAAACGTAACTTTACAACTTCAAATTATTTAATATCTTTAGAACTTCCAAGCCTTTACAATATTGTCCACTGCTAGACATGGTCCTCGTGGCGTACATCGTTTTGTGCATGAAGAATGCTTTAAAACGCAACGCTGGTCAAGCGGAATAATGATGAATCCACTCTTTTAGAGGTGATGATGTAGTTCCTCGGGGCTTGTGGTAGCGGCATTGCTATCCCTTGGTCGCCACGACACGACACGACACCCGCGGGAGGAGATGGGGTGGTGATATTCTAAAGCCATACGACACCACGCGGCCAAATTACAATATCTTTAGGAATTCCAATATTTTAAAATAAAAAGATTAATAATTATTAGTATTTACATAGGTATATTAATGAACTTTAAAATAAAACAGTCAATATTTACAAACGCATAAGATTTACAGCTACATTTGTCCATATTTGAAATAAATTCGATTCAAAAATTAAGCACCAGTTTTCCGAATGTTTTGAACACCATTTTAAATTGAGCTAGTGTCGCTACGAATTCAGGGAACTAGTCGTTCGTAGATTTTTTAGATACTGCAGTTCCCAGCTCCTGGCATTTTGAATTCCGGGAATGTGCAGCCAGCCATTATTTTAGGCTGCAGATTAGAACAAATTTTCTACTTTTCAACTATTAACAAACTTACAACGAATGATCTGATAATGAACTAAAATATGCGTCAGAATAAAACTGAGCATATTGACTTGACGGTATCTTTTCTTGACCTTCATTTGTAAAGTCATGTGTTCAAATCCTCGCCTCGTATCACTGAATTTCTACATATATATGGATTTTTAAAATTATCACTGGCTCGGCTTTGAAGGAAAACATCGTGAGTCGAAAATTAAAAATATGTACCAATCCCTCACACGCCTTTAGCAATAAGACCTCTTTTTGTGAATGCTACATGGCTTGCATAAAAGCTTGATTTTAAAAAAATGTTTTTTTTTATATTATTTTATTTTTTTATATTATTTTGGTGTGTTTTGCTATCTATCTATCTTCTATCTAAAATCCGCATTGGGCCCGCGTGGTGGCTTATGGCCCGAAAGCTCCTAGAAATTTGATAGGGGATGCCTTTCTCTACAGTGGGATATTATAGGTCGATTTCAATCGATATAAATCGATCGAGTTGATGATTATTTATTATCAACTCACATTCTTGAAGTAGTGAGTTCGAATCGTGGTTCATACTACTGTTTTTGTACTTAGATACCATACCATACAATTCTTATATTAAATTTACACCGATAAATTTGTTTATTTGTAGAAAGGCTTTAATGTTCCTTCTTATTAATTGGAACAACAAAAACTTTTATCCGACCCTTAAAATTAATATTTCAAGGGACCGGCCTATATTTTTATGTGTACCTACATAAAAGATAAAAAAGTATACAAATCTTTAATAAATGTCAAATTCTGAGTCGTCAGTGTATTTTATAGGCTCGGAAGTAAAAAATTGCTATTGTTCTTGTTGTTGAAGCTTTTTTAAAGCTCTGTTAACGACTGCAGGCGAGATGACTGATTATAAAAAGATCTATTGCGTTCGCTTCTAAGACTGAGGCTACAAATATACAGCGAACTGCGATTTGATGAGAACAGTGAACTCAATTTAACATTTTCCGGCTACATTAGAGCAAAAAAATAGCGGAAAAGTGGCTACATTATACCACAATGATAGTAGCGATATAAAAGTTTAATGTGCTCACTGTGTAACTACAGTCATCATAAAAGCTGCGTTTTTAAATTCTTATTCCTAAAAACCGCAATTACATTAAGCCCGCCTCTGTACAATATGGTGTAAATAGAGTAAATAAATAAATAAACATCGAGATCTTTTCGCGTGATAATGTAGCTATCTACTCTGCGTACGATACGTTTGTTCTTTAACGCAATGATAAATCAAACATAGCTCATATATGAAAGACGTTTATGTAGCCACTCAATAAAATTCTTTTGTATTGATCACATCGCTTAAATTTCGCTTGGCAATTAGTCGTACAGTGAAGCCTCAGCCTAAGAAAAAGACGCAAATTACGTTCTGGTTAATAACTAGACTGTTACAAAGGAAATTACAATGGAATTTCTTTACTTTAATAAAAATCTGAATGCGTCACAAGCTCAGGAATGTTTGAAGTCAAATTACTTAAGACCATCGTGAATGTATAATGAAGAACAAAATCTAAGAGTAGCATGATGAATGAGCTATTAAAATTGAAATGTGTTTGACAACATATCTTATAGAGTAGTGATAGCCTAGGTGTATGTGCTCGGCTCTCATTCGTGATACCAAGAAGATTTGATACATTTTTTTTTTTTTTTTACAAATATATATCTTATATTTCACAAAGGAAGTACAATAGCTAATATAATAACTAAAATATATTATTAAAAGGAGTCCCTTTAGGCAAGGTTCCGAGGATACTGGCAGCGTTCCCCCTTTGAATAGCTAGACTAATTCTTTGTCCGAGGTAGCTGCCAGCTCTTCGGTCTCCTGTGATGTCGACTAACCTTTTTGCTATTTCCTTAAAAAGCCTTAATAATTATATAACGCGTCTCCGAAGTAACGCCAAACCCGAGTGGAACAGCACAACCAATTTAAAATATATTAAACCGCTTTGGAATAAATCATTAGTTACAAACATGTATGGTTTTATTGTGCTGTCTAAAATGTTCGTGGCGTTCATTACTCAGACCGGGTGCCTAGGCGGCGCCCGCTGGCGCCTCGAGCGGCGCGCTATAATATACTAGAATTTTACCATAAATTATGAAAAATAACCTATTGTAAAAAACTGGTAAAGTCGATTCTGTTCTTAATACTGAACAATATACTCGTATTTTCATCTGTTACATTATTTCAGTGACACAGTGTATATGAATATTCAGAAACTAGAGAAACATTAGCGGTAGTAGACAAGTAACCATATCATAATAATATCTTTATTTCGGACAATGTCCATAGATATTGTTAGTAAGTGACAACTTAAACTAATGCTAGTTCTCGTACTTAATATTAACTTATACCTAAAACCAGCTTCATCCACTGCGTTCGGTAGGGACAGTCGTCGGCCTTGGCCACAATCGTCCTCAGGGTGCTATTGCCGCTCCCCCTCACCCTGCTCATCAACGAGGCTGCCTTTTTCTCATGATGGCTTGAAGGCCATCTATGCGCGCCTCCGCAAACATAGTTGATGCGCTACGAAAGCGGGGGCACCGCAACCAACATCCTAAAGGCGTTATTGATTGAATGTAGGATCTAATATATATAGGTGAATAAAAAATAAAACCTGAATAAAAACATGATCACAATTATCAGGAACAATAACAATACTTGCAATTGCACGCGGTCTATATCTATGGCGGTTGTGAAATGATGAGCTCTGTTTTTCTGCTTATATGAGAATGCACGTCACTCGGGAACTAGTTCTGTTACAAACAGGTTCAAAGCAAAGTTAGTCATACAAGCCTGTAGCTAACGTAAAGTGAGATATGCCAGCCCATTCCTAACCCATCTTATCCTAAGGATCCTAATCCTAGGGAGGGAGGGCCCTCCCCATTTTCCCAACCCTATCTCGAAATACATTCCTGTACCTCCAAAGGTTTATCATTTTGGACTAATGTTGGCATGTATCGTGCACGTCCATGAGTTACAAATATCCACATAACATCAGGTAGACTGTATGCTCGTCTGCCGCCTACTTCCATAAAAAAATCCTTTCTCTCCTCCACATACACATTTATTACGTAGTGTTTGTTGTACCCAGCAGCTTACAATCCATAAATATGGTAAACTAGTAGTTCAGCCCGTTCATTCCAATTCCCTTGCGGCCAGCAGTTTAGCTACACAAATTTCTAAAACATTACTGAATTTTAAGGGCATTTCTAAAGCCCAGAGCGCGATACGAGTATTTCTTGTGTATAAATAAAATTATTTACACTGTTCGTGTTAAGACCACTAAGGTAAAATGGGACTAGGCTGGAAACTGCTGTATGAAAAATCGTCACTGCACAGATACCACAGGATGGATACTGACATATTTTTTTTATAGAAATAAGGCGTCAGACGAGCATACAGTCCACCTGGTGGTAAGTGGATACTGTCGTTCATAGACATCCGCGATACATGCCAACATCAGTCTAGAATGAAAAACGTTGGCACGCTCTCGGACGCGCTGCCTACCTTTGCAGATTAAGGAATGGATTGGGAAAATGAAGAGGCAGAGGATGGGATGAGAATGAGCTCTGGCATATCTCACTCACTACCGAAACACGTACGTACATTGGGGAAATACGATAAAGTAGGAAATGCAGTACATTTCAAGGTAGTCTTCTGTGAGAGAAGAATAACAAGAGGGGTGAGAGAGGCCAGTCGATTACGCCCAGCGGTTGTGGGAATGCAGCATGCACTCTCCCCCTACCGTATTTATATTACGGTATTAAATTCAATACGTTCTCGTAATTTTACTTAATTGTAACTTCTATTGCATCCACCGCACACCATCTCGCATTGCCCAAACATTGTCCGCCTTTCGTTACTCTGTACAAAAAATAATAAATAAAGAAGATAAAAAAAAAGTAGAATTAGACGAGAAGATACCAAGACGACTTAGACGTACATGAAAAACTTGACGAAGCACAGCACTTAACACTTAACAGTCTGTCATAATAAGTGAGGAGCGGTCTTTACAGAACAGTAGGATAAAATTCTAGCCTAAGAAAAAGTTTGAGCGGTGAGTCTGTGACACTCTATATAACGTCCCAATGTGGGACACAAATTTCCTCCGGGCAACCTCCATGTAGACCTTTCCTACTCACTCACTTTCCTTCACTTTCGCGTGATTCTACCAACCTCACGGTTTTTAAAACTGAAACGCGAAAGAAAAGCGTCTTATTTGAATGGGCTCTTTCCTACTCACTCTTTCTTGACCCCCTCAAAATTCTGGTGTTTAAACTCCTTTTTAAACTTTGCCTTTCTTGGGTTTGACGACGCAAACATTCAATAAATTCATTCATTCACAAATACAAATATTCAATGGGGCGCCGACAAGCTTCTATTCCCTCCTATTTCTGTGTGAACTGACATCCGAAGTTCGTCGCTGAGCTCCCGAGGTCCCCGTAACAGACTGGGTGCCTACCTCCCTTTAAGACCGGGCTTTAAAAGATAGGTTTAATTATCTGCTTATATGAGATGCACGCCCCTAAATCTACCGAAGTAGTAACTATGAATTAATCACTATATTTACTTAGGGCTTCAAAATTCAACACCTGTAGATAATATATTCACAAAGATGAGAATTAAAAGTATACCAAAGTTAATTAAAAATAGCACTACGTCTCAAATTACCTTTCAGAAAAATGCGAATATGTTTGCGTATTCAAAGCCGACGAGTATAGAGCGGAAAATATTTCGTAGCATGAAAAACTGTTTTTATTATAGCAAACAAAGCGAAAATATCGTTTTGTTTGTTTGTTTTTTTAATTGCATATATCAAGCTACAAAGGCCGGACCACAATCTGTTTTGACTTTTATTTAAACTAAGTTCTGTATCGCATAACTAAAGCGGATCTATAATTATATTTTGCGCGAAGTTCTAGTTTATTTAGCATCCATTGATGGCGGGAATAGGTCATAATCAACTGTTTTTCAAGGACGCTATTTAGTAATTTATTATTTTTAATATTAAGGTTATGAACTTTAATGATAAAATCAATTATCATTAAATCAGGAGCTATCGAATATTGAAAGATTTAAATTTTAACACAACTAGTTGTGCTGAATAGTTGGTCGGTGGGTGCACTACATGTCTAATATATGGCTTCCACTACAACATTACTTATAGTATTTATATTTTGTTCCAGATGCGAGGATGGTGGAGGCGGCGCGGCGGCAGGCACTGGTGGTCGGACGGCATCCCTGCGGCTCGCCAACGGGCGGGTGGCTGCGCAGTCGGCGGAGCAGCTGCCGCACTCGCCGGCCGACTGCGCCTCAGTGCGCATCTCCATCGACAACACCAACACATGCTGCACCGACTCGCTCGTCACCGCCATCGACGACGAGACGCTCTTGCTCGGTGAGTACCATGTTTTAAAGTTGCGACGGCAAAATATATAAGTTTGCAGGCAACTAGCCTTACTCACTACGTACAACGACACACGCACGCATAGAGAGATACGACGTTAACTGAATGTTTAACATCACTTCTTCAACGCGGGACTGATAACCAATGGACGCTTATCAGTCCCGCGGCAAATTTGATCTGCCCATTGCCGATTATTATTCTTTCTTGATAAACATATCAAGAAAGAATAATAATATGTAGGTACTAATAGTGACTATATTTTAACCTATAGTTTTAAGGAATTTAGTATAATAAAATGTAGGTAAATACTTCCCTCTATATACGTGGAATATGCCCATGCTTTCTACCCTTGTCTTCATTGTATGTATATGAGTAATAAATTATGTCCATTCAAAATGACACGGAAACGGTAGGGGTGAATGAAAATTCAAAAAGCTAACTCGACTGCCAAAGAACACGCGACAGTAACACCCTTGGGACTAAGCGAACTGTATTATAAATAGCAGTAGAACACTCATGTACCGTCAATATAACAAACAGCAGTAGAGTAGCTAGCTATACTCGCACATTATTTTAAAATATTAAATTAACTATTTGTCAATGTTTAAACAATAATAAATCGCAGATACAGTTCGCAAAATAAACTAATGAAATCGATCGCAGACTACATAACAGTGGATGAGACTAGCGCCATCCAGGAGTATATGGTTATAGGTTAAAGAAAGACAGACAAAAAGAAAGAAAGAAAGAGAGAAGGAAATAGGAAATAAGAAAGAATAATACATATACTAAAATTAAAATCGTTCATAGTGCACATGCTTCTATAGTTTCATATACTACGATACACGAATGTTTACGGAGAGGCCATTGGGAGACTTATATCCTAATGTTAATATCTTATAGCAGTTTAGAGACATAGGCTACCATTCAATATTCCTATTGAATAATTCCTATCCTATAATTCCTATTGAATAGTAAGTTTGACTTTCTTTGCTAATTGTACAGTGGTCAGCACAACGTTATCAGGTGTCCAATTAGTTTTTAGCCGCTTCAAACTTCATTTGTGCTTACTTCAGACTTCCACAGAATTAGTTTTGAACTGGTTTGTAAATAAATTGACTAGCAATTAACGTATACGAGACTCAGTAAATCATACATCAATGAACATGGTAGTAATGTATTGCGTTCCTGTTTAGAATTCTGTGTTGTTTATCATATGAAATCGTTCCCTAACTTATCGTAATATGCCATCAGTCTCGATATACAATCGGCGACAAAGTAATACCCATCGGTACCTTAATACGTTTTTAATAAGAACTAAAATCGAACGGCTTTGTGTACACTAGGGTGTTTGCTGATTGTACATACATATATGGCCTCTAATGTGGTCCCCTGTGCTTGGTTTAAAGTAACCTTTTGTAAGTAATTGTTCCACCTGACCAAAAGCGTCTTCCGTCCAACTCGCTTCATATTTTAGAGAATTGCATCTTTTTTTTAAGAAAAATTACGGTGTTTATCAATGAGGATATTACGGCCCATGTTACACGAAGCGGGTACAGTAGTTACTTTTTTTTAAATTCTCGGGCACATAGGTTATTTCAGGATCTTTCCTTCACCGCCAACCTAATGATAAATAATTTAAAAATCCCTAAGTAAATAGGAACTCTGCGGTTGCAACTCACAGTTTTACAAATGTGAGTTAAGAATACCTGTTGGCTATCACACGCCTTGAGCACTCTTGAACCAAATTATCAACATTTAGCGGAATATTATTATGCTTATGACAGTAACTGCGTAACAACACATTCAAGGCAAACTATGCAGGTGCAGTTTTATTCCGTAAGCGCAATTTGATAACGAAGTATCCTAAGTGATGTGAGATCACGGCGAGTGTTAGGCTGCGGTCCGACCAAGAATGAGAAGCGATGAGCGTCGAACTATTTTCTCGCCTAAGACACGTACAAATTACACAAGACAACGATTGAAAGATAGAGAAAGAAATGTCAGTTCAACGGTCACATTGCAAACCAGGACCCTTGCTCTAATTTTATCGCCCGACAATAAGAGAGCCAAAAACAGCTCGCTCAGTAGTAACATTCGCCTGCAATGTGACCGCCAATTAGTGTGCGGGGTCGGAGGGGTCGAACTAAATGACTAGCTGCAACTAGCTCATCGCTGTCGCTCGCTTCACTCGTTCTTCGCTCAGGGATATAAAAATATGTACGTTGCGCAGCTAGCTTTACTGGTTGAACTGTGTAGTCGGTCCTCGTTACTCGTTTATAATTGGCATACCCGCTCATCGTTTCTCATTCTTGATCGCACCGCAGCCTATGACAGGGCTCAATAAAATCGAGATTAACAAACTGATTAAATTGAATGCGAAATAAATTCTTCGCAAAATCAACATGAAGTTATAGTCGTAGTAAGTACGTAATAGTTGAGTCACTGTTACCCAAATATAAGGCCGCGGTATGTACTTTCCGATATGAAGTCGTGAGCAAATAAAAACATTTTCCCATTATAACTTATAATTGCGGTTTGAAAAACCGCCTTTAGTGATTCTGAGAAATTGTTTCGACAATAGGGCAGAGAAATCCGCCGATGATCAGTTGTATTTTCCATTATAAGAAATCTTTATTTGCAATATCCTCTCATCTTGTTTGATTTGATACTTGTAAAAATTCCCAGTTCATAGATTATTATTACAATCAAATATACCAGTCTTCGAACGCGTTAAAGCGGAAGTAGGCGGTGGGTGCGTTGGTGATTTTTTAATCTTATTTCAATGTCGTCTAAGTTGATTGTTGTTTGTTAATGAAAACCGCGCTGCGCTGCGCTTCGCCTGGTCCGCGCCAGCCCTTAAAACGCCACCCTGACCAAGCGGTTTGCGGGCAGGGCGACTGAGAGACAACAAAGTCACTACGGCTATATTGTCCCTTAGTCGCATTTCACGACACCCACTACGTCACGGGAGGACATGGGATGGTGCCATTCTAAAATCGACCAATACCACACAGCCAACATATATGTAGTCAATGTTTTATATGCGTAAATGTAGGTGAAATACAAGCTCGGGTGAAACATCAAATCCAATAAGGAACAAATTTAGATTTACAAAGCTAGCCCCGAAATAGTTTCGAGGTATAGACAAAGACATCTATCTATAGACAGAGACACCCATATTCAAATCTTTCATATTTGAATAATTGAGATATGAATGTCTTGAAAATTAGTAGGTGCATTACGCGATACTCATAAATCGCTAAAAAACATAAATAATATGTAATATACTATGAGATAACTATAATATTTTAGGCATGATATACCCGTATTTAATATTTTCTATTGTGTATATTACCGATCAAATTTTTATATTAACTTCCTTGGTTTTAACTTGACTCCTTGAATATTTTTGAACTCTTCTGTAAACTTTCTTAAAAATATTTAGTAGTTTTGATATGGGACAGTCGAGCTACAAACTTTAAATTTGATTTTTAAAGAAAAGCCTATAAATAAACTGTACGTATCGTTGTGTTACATCGTAATGTCACAATCAAAATATAAATCAGAGTGAAGTTGATCACTACTTCTCCAGACCAGAGCCATCCCGTACGGTACGGTTTGAACGACCTTTCGCATCCGTGTTTTATCAAAGTACGCATACAGGGCAGCACACATTATACTATTCACATGTATACACGTGAATGAATGAATGAAATCTTTATTTCCTTTCTATCCAAAGGTTGTGCATTATGTGTCTACAATTTCTGTTATTGTTTCTGTTGTGCAATATAGAGTTCTATCTATTTATCTACATAATCTACACGTGTATATATGTCTGAACAATTATCAAGCCACATAAGGCGTTGACATAAGTGTGTGTCACCCTAAGTGTGTTTTTCTTTTTAAAGGCCAATGACAGCGCTAGTCGGAAGGAAAATTTCACTGCGATATAAGTCCTATCCAATAACATATATATAGTTTGTACGTATGCAATGCAATGCCATTAGACCTTTTAGTATCCACTGTTGGACATGGGCCTGTTCGTGCACAGTGTCTTGGGCACGAGGAATCTATTGCCTTAAAACGCTATGCTGGCCAAGCTGGTAGGCAAGTCCACTATTTTAGTATCTTTCTTATCTTTAGTACTTTTTTTATCTTTCTTTTAGTGTAGTACCTCAAGCCGCTTTGTTATCCCTTATTCGCCTTTTACGACACCCACGGGAATAGATATATACATACACGGGTGTATATATACATATTTTTTTATACATATTTTTTTACTCGTACTTGAAGCACTATGCAGATAATTAAAGTCCTCTAGTTCCGAAACTACCGATGTTCCGATACTTTTTAAGTATTTCCTTTTTTTACTTTCAACGAAATTTCTGACGTCGCGAATTTCGAATTATGGAATAATTGCGAACATAAGACCTGTGCTAATAAAGGGCAATATTCTTCAAAACCTGCATTGAAGGAGATTAAAAACACAAAGCCAATAATGTTTAATTTTCACGTAACTTGCGTTTGTGTGTATGCATATTTGTATTTGTGTGGGTATAAGTTTATGGGAATGGTTAAAAAGTGCATATCTGCAAAACGTACGCAATACTATGTTTTAAAATTAGACTATGCAATATGGCTTTTATATAAACTCAGTGTAAGATATCCATGAGTAAGCTTTGCAATGAACATTTCTCACGGATAATTTGATTAGTGGATATTAACTCTACAATAACGTTGCCAGACCGCATTTAATTTCTGCTCAGTAGACACAATGGGCCAAACAAAATATTAAGAAGCGGCATGACTCAGCGAAACCTTCGGATATGATACCATTTCCTAGCACAATTAATATGGCGCACCTCCATTAAAGCTCAGTACGAATTTACTTACAAATTCTTGAATTTTAAAATGTACACATTTCTCTGCAATATATGATATAAGATCGGAATTACGAGTCCACAAATGGAGACCAGGTACTGGGGAGGGTAATGCGGGACGCCCTCTGGCCGGGTGAACTGCTTAAAGAAAGTCGCCAGTATTAGATAAAGACATGTGTGGTGGCGGTCCTTGGGAGACGCCTAACGCATAGGCTTTAGGCTGGATATAGATCCAGCAGTGGAAAGACATATAGAGATTGTTTGTTTATCTATATATGTAAAAATGGATGTTGGTATATCTGTCTGAGATTAATAGACTTCGACTTTGCTTTTCTTTACTTTTACTGGAAACTAAACTATTGCACATGGACATAAGCTGTATTAAGAAATTGTGATGCTACCTGAGTAAAGTCAGGGCGAGTTCCTATATCATATAATATCGTACCGAGAAGTATCTCGAGAACTAAAAGCATGTACATTTTTTTATATTTTTTTAGGAACGGTGTTTTAAGGGTGTAGATCGTGAAAATCACCGAAAAGAGTGTTACGATTTTTCATATTTAACCTATTTACATATGATTGATATCAATGATAATTTGTATATATTACAATCAAAGACCAATAAGTATGTTCATGCTTATATTAAACTCTTAAACCTAATAGTTGTTATATAATAAACGTCAACAAACGCACAAAATTGAGTAAAAATGCAAAAACATGACTTCGTATTTTTCAGATTTAACCCCATAAATCAACACAAATTGATAAAAAGAAACACTTTTTGAACACTGAAGAAACCAATAAGTATAGCTGTATACTTCTTTTTATACCTTTACAAACAAAGACTTCCTCTTTTAAAGCCCTAAAATCTAGATATATTTTAAGGTAAATTTTTCATACACAAATGTATGGGATAAAACGTTCGTTTCATTCGTGCAATCTCGGTGGTCTGCAGCGGCAGTTCCTTTCTGTAAGTGAACGCGACACCACGCTTGTCGGCTGCAGACAGCAGAATTACGTATTGTGAATGTGTGTTTTTTGTAAAAAACTGTAAGTATAACATTTTTATAATTAATTTGTTTTCAGTTAGTAGAAAGTATCGATATAATGAATGTCTGAAAGAAAACCATGATGGAACTAGATATAAATCGTAAAAAATACAATATCTACACTAATAGGTATTATAAAGAGGAAAGATTTGGATTTTTGTATGTAACGAATAAACTCAAAAAGTACTGGACTGATTTTAATAATTCTTTTATCATTCGAAAGCTACATTATCACTGAGTAACATAGGCTATTTTTTTCGCAGGACTGATTGAATTTGAGTGGCATGCCAGGGAAAAGAAAGTTTTGTACGCATTATAAAAATATGAAAGCCAAAAGATCTCGGAATAAAATGTAAGTTCCTCCCTACTTATTTATTATCGCATTTGAACAGGGTACATTACAAAGCTAATACAATATGTCATATGATTTAGATCGCCCGATTCAGACATATACCTACAATAACATGTAAATATTGGTTTGTATTATCTATATCTATACTGATAAATAAAATTGAAGTATCTGTATGTAATATCAAAATAATAGGATTTTTAAAAAAAAAAAGGCGATACGGAGTTCGCCGGGTCGGCTAGTATTGTCTAAATATCAAATTGTGGAAGTAGGTAGGCGACAGCGCAACTTTGTCGACATACCTATACCGCCAAACAGACGCGAGGCGCCTAGCGTCTGGCTTAGGGTTGTACAAAATAAATAAAAAGTGGATAATATTGATGAATAATATTTCCAGTATTGAAAATAAAGAAAACCTTGGGGCCGAGACTCTGAGCAACAATGCTACGCGCTGTATAGAGGTAAGTTGTTATACGTAATTCTTGTAGACTTGTTACATAAATAAACAAACTACTTAGTTAGTGATGGGCGAAGACAAAATCTCAATACCTACCTATAGATTTTTCTTGCAATATTTATTATTTTCATCGAGAGACAAACACCTTAGTACCGAAATACTTCTCAATTACTTTCTCAAAAGAAAATTTACGTTCAAATAGGTGACGTCATAAAAAAACAATACCTAATGCGTAAAGAAATTATAATTTCTATTCATCAGGAACCTAATATTGTATTAATTCTTTTGCATTTTTTTAAATTTTAAATTATTTTTTATAAAAAAAATCAAGCCATTATCTTTCTTTACAGGAACTAGTTATTGAAAACGACCAAGAGGGAAAGGTGGATGAAATGGAAGTTGGGCGTAGAGTTGTAGACGTTTCTTTTTTTTTTAAAGCTCTTCAGGCCATAGGGGACCACGGTCCAATGGATTGTAAGTTAAGTTACCTCAGTATAATAGGTGAAGTAAAAGTTGGTCTGGACTCAAAACTCATCATGAAATGTAGTATGTGTAGTATGAAATTTACTGTGTGTTTGATTGAAAAGAAAGAAGATAGAATGGAAGTGAATCATCAAATTGTATCTGGTATCATATCATCTGGTGGGAGCTACTATCAGTTAAAAACATTAACTGCCGCAGTAGCCCTACCAATCATGTCACCTTCATTATACAATGAAATTAATAATACGGTTTGCGATTGGTGGGAAAAGACAGCAGCACATTCCATGGCAGAAGCTGTCAAGGAAGAAGCGGAGTACGCAGTGTCTATAGGTAGTGTTGATAAAAATGGTACACCATTAATATCTGTTGCTGTTGACGGTTGTTGGAGCAAGAGATCTTATGGTAAGAATTTTTCCGCCTTGTCCGGCGCAGCTGCGATAATTGGCATTAAAACTAATAAAGTATTGTTTTTTGGAGTTAAAAATAAATACTGCGTAGTTTGTGCACGAGCCGCAAAGAACGACAGTCAGCCCTCGGAACACCGTTGTTTCAAGAATTATTCGGGATCATCTACCGGTATGGAATCGACCATAATAGTTGAGGGGTTTAAACGTTCCATTGTTGATCACGGTGTAATTTATAATAAATTTGTAGCAGACGGCGATTCCAGTACTTATAAAAAAATATTAGATTCGCGACCGTACGGTAATTTAACAGTAGAGAAAATTGAATGCAAAAATCATCTTTTACGAAACTACTGCAATAGCTTGGAGAAACTGTCGACAGACACTAAGTATCCTTGCGAATTGCGGAAATTCCTAAAAGAAAGGTATTTGCGTTTAAGAACGGGTGTAAAATGCGCTATTAAATATTGGGGCGATCAAAATCAGTCACTCGAAGAAAAAATAAAAAATCTTAGTGAAGATATCCTAAATGGTCCACAACACGTATTTGGTAATCACCAATATTGCAAGGAGTATTTCTGTAGACCTGATACTCGTCGAATAGAACCTGTTGGGTTGCTTCCAGCAATTGTTGGATGCGGATTAATGGACGCGGTACACATTTTAAGTAAAAGACTGTCATATCATTCTAGAAGTTTAATTCATAATTGTACAAGTAATATAGTTGAAAGTTTTAACGCAGTGATTGCCAAATTAGTAGGGGGTAAGCGTGTAAATTATTCTTCCCGTGGTTCTTATGCGGGCCGATGCGCAGCTGCTGTTGTGTCTTTTAATACAGGATCGATTCATAGTAAAACTCATGAAGTAATATTTAAATCTAGTCCTAATCCTTTGATCGCGAAAGTGGAAAATTGTAATCGTAGAATCCGTTTAATTGCTAAACCTAAATTAAGATTGAAAAAGAGCCACAGCGCTGTATCGAAAGACGCTCACTATGGACCAAACTGCGAAAAACCTGATCTGAGTCCAGAATTATATGGAGAAAGCCAAGTCATCTTTTTTAGCCGATTTAAAGTTGTCTTGTGCTGAAAGAGAGGAGCTTGAAAGGTCGACCCATTTGCAAAGAAGTAGTTCTGAGTGGATGAGTACAAGGAGAAAATTACTAACCTCATCATCGTTCGGGGAAGTTTGTAAAAAACGAGAGAGCACAAGTTGTGCTGTTCTTGTTCGTAAAATCGTTTTTGGTAGTAATATCTCCAGTTTGCCTGCTGTACGGTACGGTATCGAAAACGAAGAAACCGCAATTAAACAGTTAGAAATTCAAGAGAATATTAGTATACAAGGTTGCGGTTTGTTCGTCGACGATCAATATGAATTTCTTGGTACTACACCAGATGGCATTTATGCAAACGGTTTAATTGAAATTAAGTGCCCACATTCTTTAGCTGGCATGACTCTTGATGAAGCAATGGCCAAACATACCTTTTGGGTTAAGGACAAGGCTTCCAAGGGTTATGTCATAAATAAAAATCATAACTGGTATTTCCAAATTCAGGGACAGGTACATATTACTAAAAGAAACGTTTGCATGCTTGGCATCTGGTTTGGTGCTACTGTACCTATGAAAGTTTATATTATAGAAAAGGACGACAAATTTTGGGAGGAGAAAATGGAGATGAAATTAGTTAGGTTTTATTACGATTGCCTACTTCCAGAATTAGTTGATCCTCGGCAGTCACGAAGCATGCCCATTCGTGACGCGCCCAGTATCATAGAGGCTATGAAAGAGAGGAAAGAAAGAGCTTTACGTGTTATGAAAGAGAAGAACGCCTAATGATTTTGAAAGATACAGGTAACTTAACTACCCAGCCAGTCGATTCACGTAAACACGCCAGTCCAAAAGTCGTTTTAACTTAGGAACTTAGAAATCGCCTTTTGGTTTTCTGTTTTAAACGCACTTACTTATCTAGTCTTGGATTGTCATAAATCTTCCAATAGCTCAATTACTATACAATTTCTGAGTTACCTGGTGTAAAGAATCATAAAAATTGGTTCAAAAATACAGCGAATTGAGAATTCTCCTTTTTTTAAGTCGGTTAAAAGGGCTAAATTTGCAAAAAACGAAGTGACGTCACTGCGCTACGGTTTTTATTACTTACGTGAATCGGGCAGCTGGTAACGTTTTCATTCTGATAGGTTTTGTGATAGCCATTGATTTTATCATCAAATTAGCAGAAATCAGAACTTGATCCGTAATCGAATGAAAAACCATTAGAATTTTGAACTCATATTTCGTTATTGTTTAATTACATACTTTTAATTAGTATATTAATAATTTACAAACTTCTGTTAAAATTAGTAAATAAATGAATTATTTACTAATTTTTGTACAACCCTAGCACGCTTTTGAGATAGCGAGTAATGGCGACTCATATTTGTTATTGTGTAGTAAATAAATCATTTTTATACTTGTGTTTCATTTATTGACATTTTTTTTAAAACCCTAGGATTTTTTTTAGATATCGACGAGGTGATCGTAAACAAAAAGTAAGTATTTGAGTTTACGCAATAGGCACATTTCCTTGCGTAGAGATAAACACACTTCCTACTGAATTTGCAATTATTTTATTGAATGAATATTTTACGAATTAGAATAAATTTTGGTAGTGAAATTACAAATAAATAAATAGTTGGAATTTTAGGTAAGTAGAATACAAAAATGTCAGATGTCAAATGATAGAAAAACATAAAAATTGTGTCTCAACTACTCTTATTAATCTATTAAAAAGAATCAACAGCTAGTTTCCAAAAATTCAACGTTATTGTTATGCTGTAAATATTCAAGTTCAATAACAATTTCTCAACGTGGAACGTTTGTTGCAAAACATTTTGAAAATCGCGCTCTCTAGGTCATTCATCCGCCCCGTCGGATGTTACATTAAACTTTGGCGCTGCGGTCGCTCGAAATCGAGATCTCAGGCCAACAATCTACACCCTTAAGACCATCTTGTCTTAAAACACCGTTCCTAAAAAAATATTTTTTTCAAACTGAATTATAAAAGAACAAGTGGTAGATTTGACTATCCCACTCAGAAGCACTGGATAGAACAGTTAAATTAAGTTAATTTAATTTCAAATTAATAATAAATAAATTAACATATTTTACTAACATAGTTTTAAGTTTTGATTATGAATGCAATGCGAACTATGATTTGACAAAACGACATCTATCGATAAAATATCGATTTTAAAGAAAACATAGGTATTTATTAACTTTGGTAATTTGGTTCATATTTGGTAATATTGGGAAAATTGATTTCGATATGAAAGCCTTGTTTAACTTAACCTTTAATAAATGGTCTGTCCTTATATCTCATCCCCTTCTAATCGCATAAAAGTAAGAAGGACAGATGTCAATCGCACACGCGACCTAGAATTGATGGAAAGCTCTTGACGGAACAGAATAATTATCTGAGACCTCAACTATCATATCAATGGGCACTCTATGTTGAGAAGGTGTTTTCTAAAGGTAAATTATATTTCCTATCTTTAACCGACTCAGATTGTTATTGCACATACCGCGTCATTTCTGCATAGCCCAGAAGTTGAATCGGAGATAATGCTTCTAAGCATCAAGTACGCCTTTTGTTACCATGTCCAATAAAGAATAAACAAATAAAAAATAAGGCTCTCTGTTTTACACGTATAAACGTATGTATGTTCACGATTTTCTTAAAAATAACTGGTCTGAAATGGAACATGGAACTTTGTATAAATTTATCAACATAATTTAAGAAAGGTAGGTATAAAACGTTCCATTTATATCTGCTTTCAACGCTTCATTAAAATATGTTAAAAAGATTGGGTTTAATATATTACGATTTCTTGAAATCGTTTTTGGAAACGACTTCAAAATATAAATCAGAGTGAAGCTGATCATTACTTCTGAAACCTATTTTGTTTACCTATCATCACCTATTTTCTTTGTTTTGGCATTGATTTTAAGAAGTCGCAATATGTAACAAATTAAACACAGGCTTTTGAGTTTTTGGAATAAATTAAACAAAGTTGATTTTTATCCTTTTAGGGTGATTTTGAAGTCGTTAAATTTTTTAAATCAGGTCTGTCAGGCCTCCGAACCTCCAAAACATGGTTTGAATAGGTCCTAATGGCCATTATGAGTAGTTACTAAGGATCCTAGGTATGGTTGGATTACTTTTCAGTTATGCATATTCAGAGACTTCTAGAGTTGTTCCCACATCTATCGATGGTCATCATCTTGTTGTTCTAATCGTCAGTCATCTATCAACAAACCTCAATCAAAAGACCGAATTGATAATTCACAGATGTCCATCTCACAGTAATCTTCTATAACTGTCGAGGTCCTCGCAAATAGAGTGGTGTCATCAGCATCAGCGAGGGCTGAGGTCTTTCTTGTGTACTTATTTTTTGAGACTTATTGTCTTCACATGATATGCCAGTCCCATTGTACATTATAGCCTATATAACATATACCACATAAATATACAAAAGGTTTGAGCTCCTTTTCTCTGCTATTCATTTACCGTCAATTCTAACTTCTAAAATAATTATTATATATACCAAATAATACTCCTACTGTGCGAAACAGGAGCATAAAAGGAGGATAAAAAGCGCCACGCACTCCAGTGTGGGACGCCCTCCGGCCATCCTCCAGGTGGACCGATGGCTTAAATAAATTCACAGGTGGTGGTTGGATGGGAAGAGCCGCGGATCGTGAGTGGTGCCGAGCCAAGCCAAGTGCTAGACAAACACCAAGAGGCATAGGCTGATAGTATGGTATGGCGTGGTACTCCTGTGTTGCGGATGTGGTGTGGTTGTGGTTGAATAATTTTAATAACTGTCTCTATGCTCAACTAAAATCGCCTCAAAAAGAGACAACTAGGAATAACGATGTTACGTAAACCATTATTACGATCACGCTAGCTTAAAGTGTTAATATGAGTTTAGGCAGGAAAAGCAATCGAGACATTGACCATGCGGTGTGCAGTATATACTCATAAAGACATACGTACAGTCTGCGCAGCGCGCTTCCGTGGGCTACGAATTTGTTCGGGCCTCGTGCGGACAGTTCTCGGCCGCCCATCCAAGCGCGATGTCATGCCGTGCCACCCCACTCAGTGAGCTTACATCATGCCCACGCGAGTGATCTTCCACAATCTCGCGTTACGCGTGTGTAGTGTCCTCTAATGCTATTCTCGGTAGTCGAAAATGGAAAACGGATGCATTCACGTTCGTAGCTAAATAGAATTTGTCTGTGTGTGCCAAAGCTTCTTTAGTTATCATCTAAGGGTATGTTATTTCAGTGTTCTAACATGATATGCAGCTGAAAAAATAATATTTGGAGGTAACAAGTAGGTTATGTCCTTGTACTTTGTACTGTGAAACTGTACTGAAAATTGTTAGGCAATTATTTCAGAATTTACAATATCTTTTATGCGCTGAAAACTTAATTTGTAACTATATAATTACATTATTATGTTTAGAATTCTAATTGTATTTTACAAGAAATATATTCATGAAATAAATAATAGGTAACAATATAAATACTTTGTTAAACCATAAATAATTAGTTTGACGTTATCACTGATCAGGTATAAAACCTAGTGCAATATTTACAAATACTAACTAAAATATATCTATGCTATTATACTACATACATCCTATTTTAATGAAATATAAACGATATTATTCAAATAAATAACAAAATATTGTGTAACGAAACCGAATTCCATTCACCCATTTTAAGCTTAACGAATTTTACTCATTCGGGCGTAACAGATTCATGGAAGCAAGTTTACGGTTACTATAATATGCATCTACATACATTAACACAAGTGAAATGAAATGATTGGCATAAACGCTATCTCATAATTATTTATTCCTGAAATAATTTTAAGTTGATTTACGAGATCATAAAGAGAATCAGGAATTGAACCTAACGCTCGCTTTATACATTTATTCAAACAATATTTAACAGTCAGTTAATTTCACAAAAGAAGAGACAATATAAAGAACAGTCGAGTTAACTCGGTTTATGTTTAGCTCTGTGCCAAATTTGAGTGTACACCAGCTATGCTCCCCTACCATGAGATTCGTAAACTATTTTCACTGGTGACCATGGTTTGTAAATAAATTGTATTATATAGATATTTTACATGCAAGATTTTGGAATGTATACGAATTAAATTGTTTGTCAAATTCAGTATACATGAAATGTTATAAACTAAAACATGGTTGAATCCTTTTCGTTAACTAAGTTAAAGAAACATACAATACACAACTAACCAACTAATAATATATTTTTTACCTCGTAGAAGCGAAATCGAAAAACGTATCATTACGCTGTTTTAAAAAAGTTAAACAAATTAAAACAACGCTCAGCTCGAATCAAAGCACTTCGTACTCACACATGTTTTTATAAAAAAAAAATCACCATTAGGTCTATAATTTTAGCTGGATGAGAAGAGCTAAAGACCTTGTGTGGTGGCGGTCCTTTGGAAGTATGGTATGATATATTAGGTATTTGTGAGCTCATCGCCGTCATCGCGTTGGTCATGTTCTGTTGTCAGCGACAAATGTCGACACGCACTCGAAAATGCCATCTACTTTTAGATATTTAGGAGCAGATTTGCAAAAAGGATTGGAAAGAACCATATTCTCCCAAATAATTTTTCAAATGCGTTCTTATCCTCCATCGTGACACCAGTTACCACCAGATAAATTTTCTACCCATCTGCGACCGTGTTTCTATACCGATATGTATATAAAAAGAATTAGAATAATATAATTGTGAGTTGTGAGTGAGTTCAATCTACATCAGAACTCATGGTAGAGGGACTTGTAATACAGTTTGTTAAAATAAACATACTAGTTATGTGAACTAGCTAATTTATACGCAATTTTCCTATTTTGTGTTAAGTCACATTACCGCGTGAGGTAAATTCGGCATGATTATGTTATAATGACAATAACCCAATAATAACAAAATGAGTCTGACGTTATGTTATTATCCAATAACATAAGCGCAATCCGTTCTACAACGGCGCCAATTTACCTCGTTCCGCCAAAAGCCGGAGCTTGATTAATTAGAGGGCCAAATCAAAACACATTCATTTTCATTTGACTAATCAGAGAGGAAAATTTATTAAAACTAGATCAATGATAAATTGTAGAAGAAATAGAATAAAAATATAAATAGACCGAGATTAATTTATATTAACAGTGATATAGGGATAATTAATATTATATGTATATACAAAATAGGACGTAAGTTTTAACGTATAAAATTATATTCGTCAAACTAAGTGTAGAACATCAATTAATAATATTATGATCATAATACAATTAATAAATAATTAATTAATAAAAAATATATATTATGGTGGATTCTACCAATCCCAACTGGACCTGCGTGGTAAATTATGGCCCGAAACCCCTCACTGATTTACTAGGAGAGGCCTATGCTCTGAAAATGGAACGTTATAGGCTAATATCGGACGGAATCAACTATTCTATAATAAAATATAAACAAAATAACTATACACTATTTGTTTCATGTTTCTACAGGAAAATTTGCATAAAGCGATTGCATCGTAGTTTCTGTTTCTTCACCAAGAATTAAGATATTTAATTGGAACGGAGCATAAATTGATGAACTTTCGAGAACATCGCATACTGTTTCTTTTACGAGAATGTATATTGTGACATGCATATTGTATGCACACATATTGGTTACGTCTACTTGACATTGCAATATTATTTACAAGTGGTCACGTGACAACCTCGTACAACCATTAATTCATGTTTATTAAACAAATTAACCGGACAAGTGTGGTATTAGAGACGCAATGGTTTAATTGCTAGTCTCGGTCCACATACGCGATAATTACAAAAATTCTGGAATTTTCTAAAGGCATATCTTAGATATACTTAGTAGTTTGTTCATTAGTTCTTCGCGGTTATATTACTATTTCTAATTTATTCAAATGATTTTCTTTATTTAGGAATTCAATGAGTTGTTATACTATACCCTCAATCAGCCTGTGTCGTCTTCTGCCTTTCTTATCAAGCGACTACCGGCGACTTTCTTTAAGTCGTCAGTATACGTGGCCAGGGGGTCCATTCGAGGACTGGAGGAGTTTCTTAACAATTGCGGTCTCTAATTAGACACCATGACGCCAGCCTTTAACGTCCCACTGCAGACTACATGCCTCCCCTAGTAAATCTTTAGGTGATCTCGTTGTTTTAACCACTACGGCGGTGTTGGGATTTCTGCATCCCACAAAAAATTAGATGAATAATAGAAGGTCAATGTCATTGCTTGAGTGGTTAGGTTTTTTTTTCGGAATGCCTCAATTTTGTGGCCCTAGTGGCCTTTCAAGAGTCACCGGACACGTATGGTTTAGGGCGAGTGCAGAAGGCGCTCAGCCAGGAACAAAAAGTGTTGTCAGCATCGAGCCGAAGGGCTCCCCCGCCCACGGTGGGCTGGATTTCGGTTTCATAGAAGTAGAACTACTTTTTTCCAAAATGGAGATTTATGTATGGAATTTGATTATGTGGCTATTAATATACTTCGTTACATAGAGAACCACTAATAGGTAAGATTATTTATTAATAGGGGGGTATTATTTAAAATTCTGGATTAATAAAATATATAGTTCGCTTTGTGCCTCCTAACCGCTAACAGTAATTTGAAAGACCAAAATATGGCGAGTTTAGCTACAAACTTAGAATACAGATTTTTAGGAATTATTACGAATTTGCGGTTTTTATATTGACGGTCATCTTGAATAATCAATTTTGTTACATTTTTGTGCATCCAGTACCAGCATCACCCAATTTAGTCTTATAATGCAGTAGAATAGTGTAAAATAAATATTTATGTTAAATTTCGATTTAAAAAAAAACCGCAGTCGTGTCCGAAATATAAAATATGCCAAAAATCTCAAATAAATAGAAGAACCATCGTGTGTAAGGATATAACAGCCATTTGTGCGGTTCTGGAGATATATTTTTTTATTACACTACCTCCATACGTTTTATTTAACTTATTGTTTTTAAAATAGATATACTGAATATAACCATGACATATTATGTGACGAAGCATATTAATAGCCACGTAATCAATTTCCATACAAAAATCTCCATTTTAGAAAAATAGTAGCTATACTTCTATGAAACTCGAAATCCAGCAGTCCATCGCCGCGCCGCGTGCCGGTCGCTCGGCGGAAGGAACGGACCTCGGCTTAGGGCGTTGCTTTGGGAGAGTACCGCGGGATCGCGAGTCGGTAAAGTGGTTAATTACGGTACGGTAAACTCAGAGATACGGGTCGAGAATTTGAACTCACGACCTTACTAATGAGAATCGGGAATGGATACGTTATCCTCCTACGTTACCCCCACTCTGACCACTCTAAACAAAATATTGCACTTAATTGTTTAATTAACTGCTAGTTATTAATAATTAAACTTTTTCTTAGGTTTTCGCGATTACTATACATAGCAATTAAACAACTTTGAACGGTTTAAATCGCGTATATTTAACATTATTTATATCCCGACGTTTCGAACACTTTGCAGTGGACGTGGTCACGGGGTGACTGATTAAACTTTTTTCTGAAATTCGTAAACAATAATTATGATGTTATGTTTTGAGTTTATTTTCCTGAATTAATACATAGGTAACATTTGTATACAGTAAACTGTAAGGTTCAGGGTTAAGTTTTATATATAATATTACTTCGAGTATTTAAGATTTTCATCCCTCATATAGATCCTGTTCTCACTATACCACCAAAATACCGGCTGTGTCTAGTGTGAAGACCTTCAATAACATGGAATGTTAAACAAACATTATTCAAAATTGTCATATACCTACTGAAATATTACTGTTACAATTTTTGTATATTATAACTTAAAAGTGAGTCATACTACGAAAGGAAATGTCAACATATGTTTTTGGACGTTTACTACATATTTTCCACCCCTATACAAAAAAAGTGTATCAATTGTGGAATGAATTATCACCTGAGGTTTTTTCGATACGCTACGACATGAGTTTCTTCAAAGAGCTGTGAACAAGATTCTGCAAGGTCGGCAGCTCACCCGCAAGTCTCATGGTATTGCAGGCCAGCCCGCTCGTCTGCCATCTATTGTATAAAAATAGGTTACAAATTTGGCCCATCCTATTTACTCAAGAAATGTGTTCATGTTATTCGAGACGTTTCCAAAACATAATTTATACACACAAAACAACAAGACTTCCTCCACGTGTGCAAATACCCTCATCTATCATCGAACTTTTCTAATGACTTAAAAGCTCTCCTATTTTTTGTTTGGTGATGAGTAACTCACAATGTTTCATTAGAGTTTGAAAAATCACGTAAAGTGATATTAGCATTCAAATTTCAAACAGGCTTATCTTTAATTGAAATAAAGAAAGATAATAATTTACACTTTAGTCTTTACTGCAGTCATTACGAACTTTTTGCATCCATTTTTTGGTTTGATAAAAAGAATTACAAGTCACACAATTACGACAAAATCACACAAAGTGTGCTTCCATGACCTTCTTTATTGCTCAATATTTTCCAAAATTAGCGACTGCTTATCTCTGTGCGGAACAATCACTATCAAAACCGACAAAGCCAAAATATATTTTATGAATATTTTTTAAAACAATTTGATAACAAATAATCATTTCAAACGTATTTATTTTTATGGTCAAAGAGATAAGCTGTTCCGTGTTTTTGACAATTATCTAAATAGATTATTATTTTCAGGCTCTATTTCAATTTATATATATTCGTGGCATAGATAGATAGATATTTATCTAGAAACGCTTTATTATACACCAAAATCCTATAAAAACGAAATACATGATATAGATGTTGTGTCTTGAGGTGACCACAGTCGGTTCGTTTAAGTGGCGAAATTACAGCTGGCTATGCTAAGCGATTTCTTCCAGGCAATCTTTGGGTGTTACGTCTGAAGACTGATAAAGGTAAATATATAGAATATAAATATTCATATAAAATAAAGAGGTAAATATAAATAAATCTTTAAATACATACACGTACATCATACATAGAATAAATTATATTTTCTGCTATTTTAGTCTTCCTTGACCAGTTGCCTGGTGAAGGCCTCCTTCAATTTCTCCACTTATTCCTATTTTGAGCAGTTCCGAACCAGTTGCTGCCCGCCACTCTGTTAATATCGTCCTTCCACCTCATTTGCAGTCTCCTTGTAGATCTTTTCTTGTCCCATGGCCTCCAGTCTAGGACTCTGCACTACGAGTCAAACTTCCGGGTTATACGTTCCAACCATTCCCATTTAAGTTTCGCCACCCTTTACACAACATGGCTTTGTTCCTAAAGTCAAGTATTAGTCTTTATGTCTCTCAGTGTGTATAAATTACATATAGCAAGTAAATACATTTATGATAATTTCAATGATTTTTTTATAGGATAAATGGCTTTAATTCCGAGCATAACAACGTTACGAACTCTACTCATTTTGCCACTGTGGTATAGAGCAGCTATATGAATACAATAATATCCATTCATTTTCCTCGCCAATAAATTAATGGTGTTTTGCGTTTTCCACCCACCGAAACCAATAACGAGAGGTTTTGTGGCAAAGGTAATTTGTGAAATGACAAACAGAGCATTTTTGCCCAATAGTAGGATAATTAGTTTTGTTGTTGTCAATGTCAGAAATGTTGTTTATGGTGTATACCGTAACCATTAATACTCGTACCGTAACCAGCCCTTTTATCGTCCACTGCTCAACACGGGCCTCATTTGGAGGTGGTGTAGTTCCTCAGACCTTGTATAGCTCTTTCATCTCACGAAGGCGGATTACGCTTAGTGGTAGTTATGTTCGTAGATGTACATTGTTTTAGTGTGCGTAAACATGAGAACGCTGTTAGGTATCCGAAGCCGCGGCGCACACTAAACCAATGTATACATGTACGAGCACTACCACTA
Organism: Sesia apiformis; assembly: GCA_914767545.1. Taxonomy (NCBI): domain Eukaryota; kingdom Metazoa; phylum Arthropoda; class Insecta; order Lepidoptera; family Sesiidae; genus Sesia; species Sesia apiformis. Next base: position 6,609,447 of record OU611964.1, read on the forward strand.
CTAAGCGTAACCCGCCTTCGTGAGATGAAAGAACTGTATTAGCGGCTTTGTTATCACTTAGTCGCCTTTTACGACACCCACGAGAGGAGATAGGATGGTGCTATTCTAAACCCCAGATGACGCCACACCACATGGTGTGAACATTAATTGGAATTTTACTAAATATGAAATTCAAATAAGTGACTACAAGATGAAAGTTGTAAATAATTTTATTTCCATAAATGAGGCTTTTTCTAATTATTTAATTCAGACAGAGAGAGTGCACTCTGTAAGAATCAAATAGCCGTGCCAGCGACAGGAAAAAAGAAATCATTTGTTTTTAAATTCGTAAAGCCCCGTACACACTGGACCATTCACTTTTAACACAAAATTGAACATTCACGCGTATGCAGCTGCTCCGAATAGCAACACAAACATCGAGTAAAACTTCTGAGTTTTTATATATATCATTCTCTAATAATAATGTCTCATTCGCTCAGAAGTTACATTGCTTATTGCTCATGTTTGTACTATAGTTAACACCATAGTTACATTAAATACCACAGTTGTTTACTGATAGCAGATAACTAGTATACTTACACATACTTAATAAACTTACACCTATGCCTGTTATAATTTATTAAATACACAAACTCTATCGACTACTAATAAAATCATAATGTGTACAACTACAAGTATATGCATATGTAACATATGTATGTATGCACATATTTTTTCATTTATAAGTTTAAAGGACGATAGGTAAAATTGTCCCAAAAAATCAACATGTACACCTACACCTACCTCAAATGAAAACTTTTATTTCATAGATCTTTTACGTTGAGGCAGTTAATGTCAAACCTGTGGGCGGACGTGATATAAACCGGTTTTCTATTCTTACCTTTTATTTATTGAAATTTTTTTCATACATTTTTAGTAAAAAATCTCCAATGGCTTTGCAGTTACAATTACTTATAACGATTATTGTATATCATAACAAGTATATTGCCACTAATTTTATGTTTGTTGGTGGGTTGCGATGACATCCATGTATTTTTCCCATCATCCTTTTAAACTTTAGAGAGATATTTTTTGAAATGGAAAACCTTCTCATTCTTATAGGATCATGACGTATCGTTTCGATTTGTTTCGAAAGTACAATTGTCATGATCAAATACATTTGGTGAATGTATCTTATGATAAACCTTAATAGGAACCTTAAATTACATATTTTAATTGGACACAAAACAAAATATATTTATTTAATTAGCATAACCAACAGACGTAACAATAAACAAGTATAACATATAAAAAGTAGTGGTTACATTGTAATTGTTCCCCCACGTAAAGGTTATCAGTACATGTGATTCAAATTACATTAATAGCTAGTAGGCCAAAACAAAATTATTACATATGATATTTAAAAAGAATGAGTTAATTTAGAAAAAATGAAATTATTAATTATAATTTTAAAAATATAAAAAGCTATAAAAAAGGAAAAATCATAAGAGGTACGCAATTTGAAAATCGTCATTTGGTACAAATTCTTCTCCTTTGGATAATGTTATTATGTCATTGTTTTCTTTAATTACACTTATTAGATAGTTGTTTTAATTGATTTTGGTAATCATTCGAATCTAAGTAGATTATTAATCTTTAATTCCTATGAAATGTTTTTAGTTTTTTTTATAGAAAGATGGTGACAGACGAACAGACGGTAAGTGGATACTGTCGCTCATGGAGATCCGCGCGATACATGTTAACGTCAGTCCAGAAAGACAAACATTGGCCCGCTCCCGGATGCACTGCTGATAGATATTTAAGTATTTATAAATAATAAAATAGGAGCCAAAGAAAAACACTCGTTGTTAGTTAACATTTTATGCGGAACTGAGGTACCCTCATTGAACATAATAATTTAATATTATCACATTTCGTAGTACCTGCGCTAATTGGTACTTACATATATATCACCTCCACCCTTATTTACTACTTACGATATGAACTAATACAAATAACAATTTTAAATATACTTAACTTACTATCTTAAAATTTATAATTTTATAATTTATCTATCTTATCTTATTTATTACCGTTAAAATATTATTAAAGGTTTAAACGAACTATCGGCGTAACTAATCTACCGGAACGAGTACGATACCCTGGCGGGGGTGGCGTGGCGGCCTGTCGTCGGCTCTGAGCCGCGGATTCCCGGCTCTGCTCTTGCTGGACCAAGTCATTCTCCCTCCGACTAGGATACGGCAAGCCCGATATACCAGTATAATTTTTTATTTGATCTAAATGCCTTTTCGTAGGTTACGCCGCTGCAGTAACATTGCCGGTGATTCTCCCGTAGTACCATGTGCTGTGTTCCGATATGCCTCTCTCAACTCTCTCGAAAATTTCTCTCAACACTCTTATTGTTGCTGTTGTTGTTGTATCTTTCATTTTAAAAGCTTCTATCCATTTTGTTGAAGCATCAATCAACACAAAATAATTATTGCCTTTAACGGGACCTAGGTAATCCATGTGTAATCTACACCACGGTTCTATTGGGTACTGCCACGGTTGCGGTGGTGCCCGCGGAGGTGCTGGTGCTTCCATTGTACACGTGTGACACTCCTTACACTCTCTTTCGATGTCGGCATCAATCCCCAGCCACCACATATAACTTCTGGCTATTGATTTCATTTTTACAATACCCATGTGTCCCGTGTGTATCTCTTCTAGCATTCTTTTCCGGAATACTGTAGGTATCACCACCCTATTTCCCCACATAATGGAGCCAGCATCCGTATAAAGCTCATTTCTTCGCGAGTAGAAAGGCTGTAAATTTTTATCAGCGCAATGACCTGGCCAACCCGACTTGATGTATGTTACAATCCGTCGCAAATGCACATCTTCTTTTGTTTTCTGCTCGATATCCTCGTGCGTTAGTGGTAAGTTATCACAAACAAAATTTAAATAAGTATACTCTTTTCCATTCCTGATTGGTGACTCGTAAGGTAATCGTGACAATGCATCCGCCGCATTATTTTCTGACTTGATATACACAATGTCGTAATCGTAGCCCGACAATATCACAGCCCACCGTTGCATTCTGGACGCTGCCCTGGTAGGTATTCCCGTTTTTGGACCAAATATTGAAACCAACGGCTTATGGTCCGTCTTCAATAAAAATTTTCGCCCATACAAATATTGATGAAATTTTTTTACTCCGTATATTATCGCCAACGCCTCTTTATCAATTTGTGAGTATGCTTTTTCTGCCACGTTCAATACTCGTGATGCGTAGGCGATAGGCCTCTCGGAGCCGTCCTGCATTTGGTGCGCGATGACGGCCCCCACCCCCACACTACTGGCATCCGTGGTCAGCACCAGCGGCAGCGCCGGATCATAGTGAGCTAGCACCTCGCTTGACAACAGCATTTCCTTCACTCTGCAAAACGATTTATTACACTCATCTGTCCATTCAAACTTCGCTCCTTTTTTTAATAGTGCGTACAAAGGACCCAAAATCGTACTTGTATTTTTTAGAAATTTACTATAGTACATAACCATACCCAAAAATGCTTTTACTTCTGTCCCTGTCTTAGGTATAGGTACCTTTGCAATTGCTTTAACTTTATCTGGATTTGTATGAATTCCGTCCTTGTCTATCTTATAGCCCAGATAAATAACGGAGTCCGCCATAAAAGTGCATTTTTCTTTTTTTATTTTTAACCCGTAATCTTGTAATCTTTGTAAAACTCTATGAAGGATTTCTAGATGTTCCTTATCATCCCGTCCAGTCAAAATAACGTCATCCAGGAACACACCCACTTTAGGTATATCCGAAAATATTTGTTCTACTGTTCTTTGGAAAATACCTGGGCTGGAGGATAATCCATATATTAGTCTATTGTATTTAAAAAGACCACGATGCGTGTTAATTACCGTATACTTCCTAGACTCCTCAGACAAACATAGCTGCGCATAGGCCTGTGACAAATCAATTTTTGTAAATTTTTTACCCCCTTGAATTTTCGTTAATAAGTCCTCTATACGTGGTAAGGGAAAACGGTCTACCTCAAGGCATTTATTTACTGTTAACTTATAGTCACCGCATATCCTAATCGATCCGTCTGATTTGATTACCGGTACAATAGGTGTAGCCCAGTCTGAGGTATCGACTGGCGCAATGACGTCATCCCGCCGCAGCTGATCTAAGGCGCGCTCAACCGGCTCGCGCAGCGCGTAGGCCAGCGGTCGCGCGCGCAGGAACACGGGCCGCGCGTCGGCGCGCAGGCGTAAGCTCACCTCCCCGCCCGTGTATCGGCCAAGTCCGTCCGAAAATACTTTACAATATCTGGAACTGAGAGATTGTACATTCAGCTTTGACTCTGAAACACTATTATTAAAACAATTTTTTATTTGTACTTCAATGTTTAACTTAACTAACCACTGTCTTCCTAACAACGGCTTTTTACCTCGGTCTACCACGTATAATGGTAAATTCTTACATATTTCTTTATATCTTACTAACGGCGATATCTTACCTACCGGAGCGACTTTTTCGCCCGTATAATAGCACATTATTAAATTACATTTTTCCATTGGCAAATGTGAAAATAATATTTTATAACATTCGGTACTTATACAAGATATTGCACTACCTGTATCTATTTCCATGCTTAAATTCGTGTTATCTACTTGTAGCGTTATCCTGAACGGTTCGTAACTATTAACACTTTTTACCATAAACACATTAAAATTTACCTCCTCAGAATCCTGATCTTCGTCCGAATTAATCACCTGTACTTCACCGTTAAACGTGTTTTGCGTTTTATTGTTGCGTAATCGTGGACACATCTTCTTTAAATGTCCCCCCGTAAAACACACTTTGCATACGTAATTACGGTATCTGCACGTTTTTGTATCGTGCCGAGAACCACACACATTACACTGCGTAGCCGTTGTCAGCGGCGGTCTCCGCGGAGCAGCCCCGGTCGGCCCAGCCCGCACATAGGAGGACGTGCGGCCGCCGCCGCCGCGTGACGTCACTCGGTACTCGCCTCTGGCCGCCACCGCGTTACACGGAGCCTCCTCCGCTGTCTTCCCCCTGCTATTACTTGCTACTCTGTCCTTTTCCACGTATGCTGCATTTGTCTCCGCCGCTTCCATCGAAATTGCCAATTTGTACAATTTCTCTAGCTTCGTGTTATCCTCCTCGGCAAACAGTCGCTGCATAATTGTCTCACTGCTCAGACCACAGACGAATTGGTCCCTTATACTCGTACTCATACAGCACGAGGTGAACATGCAAGTCTTAGACAATTTCTTGAGTTCCGCCATGTACTCCGCTATAGATTCCCCTTGTCTTTGCATTCTTTGCTTAAACTTGTACCTTTCTGCCAATGTACTCGGTTTGGGTTGTAAGTGACTTTGCATAATTGTGACTAACTCCGTAAAAGTTTTATTAGCCGGTTTTTCTGGTGTACAAAGATTAACTAATAATTCATACGTTTCACTTCCCATTACGGTAATTAAGGTAGCCACTTTTAGTTCGGATTTCACATTATTCACCACGAAATATTGTTCTAACCTCTCGACGTACAAAGTCCAATTATCCACTGACATTTTAAAAGGCTCAATTTTTCCGATCGACATTCTTTAATTATATCGATAGAACACACGTAAGTCCTACTCGTCGCCACTGATAGATATTTAAGTATTTATAAATAATAAAATAGGAGCCAAAGAAAAACACTCGTTGTTAGTTAACATTTTATGCGGAACTGAGGTACCCTCATTGAACATAATAATTTAATATTATCACATTTCGTAGTACCTGCGCTAATTGGTACTTACATATATATCAACTGCCTACCTTTGGAAATTAGGAATAGATCGGGAGATAGGGTTGGGAAAATCGGGTAGGGAGAAGGATAAAATAGGATGGCAGGGGATTAGGCCCTGGCATATATCACTCACTACCGAAACACATACGTACGGTCAGCTGCAAACATTACCTATGTAATGAAATGTTAATACATATTTCTCTACAGCTAACTGTACATTGGGGGAATAGGTTGAAAGTATAGTTATTTACGTACTGAATTATAAACTGAATTGCAAATAAAGTGCAAGTGAACGACAGTATTTACATATCATCATGTGGACTGTCTACTCATCTGCCCCCCTTTTCCTATAAAAAAATAAAAACCCAGAATTGTATATCTACCAATAATTATTACAAACTTTAGTTGAACTATATTTTTTATCAGTAATTTATCAGTAATTATATTTATATTTTATTTATCAGTAAGTAATTTATATTTTATCAATAATCTCTTAAAACAAAACCGTAGGATCCAAAATATTTGTTTTTTTGCAAAGGTAACACTTCAAAATAGTGATCATTCCTGGATCTAAAAGATTCTTAACCAATCAGATTCACTACATGAAATATCTCTTGGGCTCTTTTAATACCGATTTTATTTCTAGTAAGAGGATTTAATATAGAAAATATCCTGCAATCATTAGCACTCTCTCTCCGCGTAAAAGTTGACGAAACCAGTTCGCAGAGCCATTTGATATCTGTCACATGCCGTCACAGCCACGTGCAGCTGACTGATTTTTAGTCGCATTTTAATTTATTCTCTGATATTAAACTGTAAGTAACTTTATATTGCCGTTCGATACTGGCAGCTGGCAGTGTTGTATTTGCCTTAAAGCAAGCATGCCGTGTTTATCGATCGATTTACGTAGCCGTGTTGAGGTGCGGTCTGGTGTTACTTTCGTACGCAAAAGTTGACAGTCATGGAGTATTTTTGCAATTGTGGTAGTTTCGTCAGTCGGCGCGTGCACAAGACTTTACTGTTAACAAAACGATGTGTTTCAACAACAGCGGAATATTCACCTGGTAAGTTGAATGTGGAGCTTCACTGACTTATTTCTTATGACTAAGCTAGACTGGGAAGTTAAGCTATTACGAGTACAAGGACAAGCATTACTAGATTGGTGTAATTGTGCTTTATAACAGAAAATCTACTTTCCTGAAAATTTTGTTTACTCTAATTGAAACTAAAATGAATTGCACACACTAAACACATGTTAATTCGGAAGTAGTTTTCAGCAATAATTGTCTGTACTCGATTAAATAAAGCTATGATGCTTGTAGAATTATATAAATGAAAAAGAACATGAAAATTCTAATTAGGTAATTGAATATGTTAATACTATGTATAACAGCTTTGATTGATGTGCAGATAAGGTAACTGTAATATAATGAAACTTTTATGCAGCAATAGTTTTATCGTGTAAACGTGCTGACAGACGCATAGACTGGGAAAATAAACAACGAATGTACTGGGAAAATAGACAACGAATAGACAGGGAAAAAAAACAACGAATAGACAGGGAAAGAAGACAACGAATAGACAGGGAAAAAAGACAACGAATAAAAAGGGGGAAAAAGAACGAATAGACGGGGAAACAGACAACGAATAGACAGGGAAAATAGACAACGAATAGACAGGGAAAAAGACAACGAATAGACAGGGAAAAAAGACAACGAATAAACAGGGAAAAAGAACGAATAGACGAGGAAACAGACAACGAATAGACAGGGAACAAAGACAACGAATAGATAGGGAAAAAAGACAACGAATAAACAGGGAAAAAAGAACGAATAGACGGGAAAAAAACAACGAATAGACAGGGAAAAAGAACGAATAGACGGGGAAACAGACAACGAATAGACTGGGAAACAGACAACAAATAGACAGGGAAAAAAGACAACGAATAAACAGGGAAAAAAGAACGAATAGACGGGAAAAAAAACAACGAATAGACAGGGAAAAAGAACGAATAGACGGGGAAACAGACAACGAATAGACTGGGAAACAGACAACAAATAGACAGGGAAAAAAGACAACGAATAGATAGGGAAAAAAGACAACGAATAAACAGGGAAAAAAGAACGAATAGACGGGGAAAAAACAACGAATAGACAGGGAAAAAGAACGAATAGACGGGGAAACAGACAACGAATAGACTGGGAAACACACAACGAATAGACTGGGAAAATAGACAACGAATAGACTGGGAAAATAGACAGGGAAAATAGATAAAAGAGTAGACGGGGAAAGTAGACAAAGACGCTGAAATTTACTATTTAAATTCCGTTTCACGAAACTCGAGTAAAATTACTACTAAATATAATTAGCTAAACAAATTTCAAGGAACACCTGCTTGCATTTAGATTTCTTTCAACGGTAAAAAAATATGATCGTTATAAAATCGACCACAAATGTTTCTGGACAAATAAAAACGCATGTTTTCGCCTAATCTACCTTTATCGTTCGTAAAAACGATGCTGCCGGTCGCCGTCAGCCCTTCTTTAGAAATGTAATGACAAATGTGGGCCGACGCGACCTCACACAGAGTCACCGTATGTCTATGTAAAGGCACTTTTGCTAGCGATTTCCCTCGCATTTGTAAGCGTTTCTACTAGAAAGTTAGACTTGTCCGTATGATGAAGGCAATCCATTTCAATTATTCAAAGGGATCACATTTTGCTCCAATCTTATGAGTATAAAAGCATTCAATTGTTGAGCATAGACGTGAACTATTAATGAATAATTATTTTTATTTATTTATGGAATAGATAGCCACATGATGGTAAGTAGTCGCCGCCGCCCATAGACACCTGCAACACTGGGGGCTTGTGGGGACGTTGCCGACCTTGCAGAATCCTATTCACTGTTCTTTCCTCTTTCCTGACAATGACAATTTTAATGACTCTTTTCTGTGCAGTTTGCGTAGACATGTGTAGATAGTAAATCGTGAAAATCTTAAGCAAACTGAAGTGGTAGTGTAGTGGTACTGACTGGTAATTTTTGTCACAAGACCGACAACCGATGGAGTTGAAGATAGTCTTCGAATGGAGAAGGCGTATCGGGAAACAGCGCGAGACACCTTCTAATTAGGTTGACGGATATCTTAGAAAAAGTTGACGGTAGCTGAATGAGAATTAATTCTCGACCTAACTTGACATATATCGCGAATGTCTATTTACGACACGATCCACTTGCCTCCAGGTGAACTGTCTGTGTCTGTGGCACTTTCTTTCTTATAAGAATACTAAATTATTAAAAATTTTCATTCTCCGAATTTTGTTTGCGATCATTAGCCCTGTTGACTTGTAAACCGAGCACTCACTATTTTCTTTTGACGTAGTAATGAACTAATTATGACTACCGCTTCACACGCAACGAACCTGCTTTTTTAGCATTCCGTAACTACAGAAACCCCTCTTATTATGTTAAACATATATAGTGTAGCTATGCGTATACTGATCTACTGTGGTCGATAATTTAGACGTGTAACGAATCATAAATAATTAAACCTTACAATAAAATGAATTTCGCATTAAAATTTGTTGAACAGTTTTCAAGTTATTTGCAAACAATACGAGTATTTCATACTATCTAGTAACTGTTTACATAACAAAATTGCAACTCAATTGCTATGTATACTTTTAAAATAGCCACTGAGAAAGTTCTCTATCAATTTTATTTGCCAAATTAAAATGTACCAGCGCCTTTGCCCTTACCTCGTAAATGTTTCTTGTTGTTCTTCCGAATGCGAGCCGAGTATTGGTTGCGAGCTAAAAGTTACGGAGTAATGTATAACATGAAACATTGTACACTCCCGAGCGAGGTTGATATAACATCGAGCGGGACGCGACCTTCTGCTAAATTTAAAATATACTGCCATAAAAAAAAGACACTTTTGAAATAGTGTCTAACATTGGTTTTGCGGAGTCCTGTCCAATTAGATTCTTTATACGTTTCATTCAACTGACAACTGGCATTTACTCTTACATATAAACAGAAAACTCAGCCTCTCTATATCATATTAATATACTCGTAGATAAATTTATATAATTTCATTTTTATTACTTATTTTCGGTTATTTTATCCTTAATAACTGTTATAGTAGAAAACATAGAACTAAGTTAGTAAACTACAATATAATCAAAATATGTAAATTTATATTTCTATTTTTAATTGAAATTAAAACTTAATTAACTGATTTAACTATGTCTTAGTAACTGTCTTTAAAAAAAGGGAAAATAAAAAGCGACCAATTTATACACGCAATATGTACTGCATTTCTTACTTTATCGTATTTCCCCAATTGTACGTACGTGTTTTGGTAGTGAGTGAGATAAGCCAGAGCCCATTCCTATACCATCTTATACCTCCCAATTTTCAAAACCCTTTCTCCCAATCCTTTCCTTAATCTGCAAAGGTAGGTAGCGCATCCGGGGGATGTCTATGGACGACAGTATCCACTTACTATCGGGTGGCCTGTATGCTCGTATGCTGCCTTTTTCTATATAAAAAAATATAATTAGATGTTTGTACCTAAGAATGGAAATGCAAGAATTGCGACGACACTAGACGTCAAGATTTGTTTACATTTACAAATACATTACGAAAACATTGGCCATCGGCTAATCTGGAAACACCCGAACGCGTCATCCACGTCTATGAATTACCGTACCTCTAACTGCTTACTTTATTACGAGATACTTTATTGCATAGACGCGGATGACGCATTCGGGTGTTTCCGGATTAGGCGGATTAATGTTTTCGTAATATATCTGTATTTATGTTAAGATTTGTAAACATTAAATTTAAATAATAAATAAAAACTACTTGAACTTAATTTAACTGAATATTTCATACTAATTCTTAGTATTTATACCAAATACAGCGATCCTTACTCTCCTATTTACTAAGAAAATTGACAAATATTTAAAAACCCTTTACTTCAAAAGCCCTCTGTACATATTTTAACATCTGTTATAAGAATGTTATTTATACAGTCTGTCCGTCTAAAGCCGTCTGAACATAACATTACAATTAATACAATTCAGACCTTGTCCTTGGTCCCTTGTTTATTTTTCTTTACTTCTAAAAGGGTTTTGTCAGAAAAAAATTAAACACGTGCAGTCGTCAATCTTCATTGCTTTATTTTAACAGAAATGTATTTTTGCTTTTTCTATTGATATTCAACGAAAGGGGTGAATTGATATTCAAAATTCATATTCAACAAACACAAAACATTTTAATTGTTAAATCACACAGGAATAGCAAAGGAAAAGAACTACGCAGCGTGACCATTACTCACTTTTTAATATTAAATAAATATATTTTACAGCTTTAGTTACGACTTTTATGATGAGAGAAGTAGAAGTTAAATTATACCAAAGAAATATAATAACATAATATGTCATGTGCAATCAAGATTTTCATAATTAAAAAGAAAATATTGTTAGTTTCTTAAAATAAGTAGTGTTTGTAGTAGTGTTAGTATTATAGTATAGAAATAAATGTAATAAATTATAGTTATAACATAGTAAATATGAGCGCATTCTTGTCGATTAGCAGCTAAGCAGTTTTGTAGTAAAATATATATTACGAGTAAATAATGTAGTGTTTTAGAGTACATATAAAAGTTTCCTGTTCCTCATCCTTAGTCTGTAAAGGCACTTTCAGTCATTCACATTGTCTGACATGACATGCATCGCAGTAGTCAAAGGGCAAGAGTATTCACTCACCTACCACCAGATGGATGCTCATCGTCTGCCACGCACTTTCTGTATAAAATCGTAGTTCTATTATTTATGTAGATTGTTTGTTTATCACCGGTTGTCTGTCACTAAACCATTTACCAGTATTGAGTCTGCCACTAATAACATAATTTGCAATAGTTTTATGAAGACGTTTTTGTCTCTCCTACAATTAGTGAGAAGAATCGCAGATCGCATGACGCGTTTGGGAGTTGTGTGTTTGAAAATGGTTTCAAATTTGTTGACAGTCGTGGAAAATGCAGTACGAATACCTTTCGTTCCGTCGTGTAACACTATTGACGATAGTTTGCCGTCCACTTCATTGTTTGTTCATCTGTACAATGACACTAGGGTTATCAACTATTTAATATTTAAACGATTGTTATAAATTTAAACATTAAAATAGATGTAATTTTAACACAAATTTTTAGCTTATTTTATTTTATTTTAGTTGAGAAAACCAACCTTAACATTATATTTTAATATAACTTATATTTCTTATTTAGCTGTATGAATTCCTAAAAGGATGAAATAAAAATAAATAATATCCTAATTAATACTGTGATATATAAATTGATAAATATTCGGTTTTGAACTATCATATATCATCATATTTTCAAAGCACTTTTTATATTATAGTGACTTCTGTCTGCATAATCTAAAAAACCAAAGAGGTAGACTGATGGTATTGTATATAACCTTAAAGCGAACTTAAAAAACTGTATGAAAATAAATATTAGTAATAAAATACAGTAATATTACAATATAGGTAAAACCTCTATACTAGCATAGTGAAAATTGGTTTAGGAAAGGTCGCCTAGAATCATTTCAGAGTACTCCAGAGTATAAATAGAACAAGTGACAACCCTAACTCGGACGCTTGAAACTCATTGTACGGAACCTTGATCTTGCTTCACTTGTAGTGAGCACTTGTCAGCACTCGTTTTTGGAACAGTTCGCGCCATATTATTAAGAAAAGAAAAACTTTGTATTTTATGTCTCGTACTCCATAGACACTACTGTCGTGTTTTATACTAGACTAAATCATACTCTACTCAATTGTTAATCTCCATAGAAGTCAAAATTCATCTGTGAATCAAAAACCTTGCAACTGAACTATTTCAGTTGCAAGTTTTTTGACTTACAGATGAATTGCAAAAATAAACATGGGTAAACGTAAAAACATAGTCGATTATAAATTGTATATTACTTTTGATTGTAACCCAAATGCTGTATATTTTCCAAGTTATCCTTATTGCTTACGCAATTGTAAATCGACTTGATACTAAATAATCCAATATGTTATTCACACATAAACAAATTCACATGATTAATAAATTAATTAGTTGATCATGTGATAATTTAATCATCAGATCCCAACCCGCAATACTGAAGGTCAAAATAAAACATCAAACCGGTTTATTCAATCGGAAACGTAATCGCAGTGGCAAATATTGTGAACTTTGCCCTTTATTAATACGTGCATTGACCTTCCGTTTAGTTAAAGGCACAGGAAGATATTTGCCAAAGAGCCGGGTTTCGGAAATGATCAGATCCGATGCTTATATTTATGCACAGACGGTGATTTATATTTCTTATCAGATCTATTTAAGAAATCATTATCTTTATCTTTCTTCTTCTTATCATCTATTTAAATTAAACTAATTCAATACATGTATATTATTATGTATTTAAACCAAACCTGCACCCGCGTTCTGTTTTGGTGATTGACTGGTAAAGAAAACGGTAAGGTAAGGTAAGTCCGTCTTTTGTACATGTCAAATACTTGTGCATTGAAGTTTAAATAAATGAATAAATCTTCATATGTAACTAATAATAATTTAAAAGCTGAATTATAAAACTTATAAAAATAATGACTTATAAAAAAAATCTTGCTCATCAAACCACACTCTCTATCGAGAAAACCTCAAAAGATTAAGGATATGAAATATTGTTTCTGGGATAGTAAATCCGCTATCTCGCTCTCCGACAATCCCACAATGGATAAGTTTTGCCCGTTGGTCCAAAGATCTGACCTGACCTTCATGGTCGTAACGTCATACATAGCAACTTATTATACCGCCATTGAAATCTGCGTCGCTCCAAGGATTAGTGAACGCACTTCGATGTCATCGAAGGATTTTTCATAGTCCACAACGACGAAAGTGGTTGATTAACTTCGAAACTTCGCTTGATCTTAATCAGGTAGCTGTAGACAAGGTTTCAACCTTGTCTACAGCTCGGCTCACATTACCTTAACCTTAGGTGAGAGACAGGGGTTGTTTTGATAAATGGGATGACCCTCGTGACACCCTGTCATCCGCTAACCGCCTAGATAACGTTACCTAAACAAGTTATTAGATAAGTAAGCGTGAGCACCATAGAGACCAGATAAGGCAGAGTGGGCATTACGTTTATATTGTTAGAGAAGTTTTCTGCAAATGCGTAATTATTGCATTGATACGATCAATATAACGATTATTGGTTAGTTTTACACGTTATTGACAGCTTCACATAAATAGTTTAAAAATTAGACTTCACTCTGGAAATGTAGGAATTTTATTTATTTATTGCCAATCATCATACAAAAGGCGAGCTTAATTTCTTAAGGCATTCTCTGTCAATCAACCTTTAGGTGAATCATAGGGATTTCTTTAGGGATGTTCATTCAGAGATGCATAGTTATAGCAGAAATAAAGAGATTTATTAAAAAAAATACAATAAATGTTATCAAATTTATAAAATACTTTAAATTGTGAAAAAATACCATAAAAAAAGAAATACCATAAATTAAATTCTATATAAATGTAATACCAAAAAACAAGCGAAGTACTTATCTAATTTTTTTTGTAGAAAGGAGGTTTCAATCGAGTAGATAATCCATCTGATGATAAGCGGTTCCTGTCAACTGTCTGTAATGTCAAATTTAGTAAAAAATTAAAAAGGTGAACACAGATGCGCAGATGGACGAGTTTAGCAATCAAGCATTATTGGAAAACGGGATTAAGAAGAATGAGGAATATCATTATCCAATCCCATATCACCCTATTCCGTCTTGGACATTCCATCTCACCTCGCTTCCACTGGTTGAGTAAAACGATGAGTTTGTATGGAATTGAATGGCATGAGAATGGGAAGGGAAACTACCTTTAGCAACTTCCGCTTTCGAAACATTTCACGATATATTTCACCACTATTTGCTATAAAATTGGTGTAACTCGTCCTGTCAGATATAATTTTTCGGCTTGGAGATTCAGCTTCGGCCTGCTTCATCAACTTACTTAAATAGAATATTAAAGTAGGTAAACTAGTTAAATAATTTCATTCACTTCGCCGTTCTATCTTTTCTATTTATTTCTATTCTCTATGGTTCACACAATGGACCATCAAGTGCACCCGAGTAGATGTAACAGGACATTTGTTCAAGACTGTAATAACATCCGTAACCAAAGATCCAGGCATATCATATGACTATCCGAGAATCATATACTATATCCAGGAATAGAGGTGTCGAAGTACAAATAGATTCCGCAGCATTTCGTCGCCGCGCCATAGGAAATTAATCATATTCATATTGTCTTTTTAGTAAATGAAGTCTGTTCCACGACCGATTTTTCCAGTTGGTAGTGCTCCTGGCTGTGTCATGTCGCCCGGTTGTAGAATAAACCCATCCCATCTTTTCCCGTGGGGGATCATGAAAGGCGACTAAGGGATAACAAAGCCTTTACCACAAGTCCTGAGGAACTACACCACCTTTAAAATAATGGATTCGCCAACGCGCTTGGCCAGCGTGGAATTTTAAGGCCGTACATCCGTCAAGTGCATGAGGAGACTCATGTCCAGCAATTGTTGATAAAAGGGCTGGTTACGGTTACATTATGATAATTAACTCAGAATCGTGAACTGAATCCAGGCTCCGGTAATACCTTGTTATTGCATTTAAAACATGCAGTGCGGCTGCAAACGAAAACTTTCTCTACTACTGCCAATTGTGAAGTGGTTACATTATATTATACAGGCACCTCTAAACTCCCAGGCGAGGCTCTCAAACAAGCTAATTGGCGAAGTTTACCGAGGATATTCTAAGGCGTCCAACACACCATGGTGCAAATCGCGGCGACTAGCGATACAACTACTTCTGGCGATTAGCCGCCGGCTGCTAGTGGCAACATGACCGGTCGCATGATCGTGCCATGTCGTTGTCATATGATTATGTGTCTGAAGATATGTGTCACTATACACATCGTCTGTGCAAATTAAAAAAAACAACAGGAATACTTGCGTAAAATATGATTTACGTACGTTTATGGCGTTTATGGCTGTAACACATATAAATAAGATATCCGTATCATGGAATAGAGGTACGATTAAAATACACACTAGGGTTAAATATTTTAATTAGGTTAGAAGGGAAAACATAAACATCTATCTCGTGTAAAATTTGGTTTAACGGACACGTCTTGACGAGCAGCAATACAACATATTTCAATCGATCGATAAAATCATAGAAGAATCAGTCGTAAATGCTCTCGTATGTAATAGAGTCGAGACCGCATGCTGCCGGGAGTGACTGGTAAACTTTTAAGTAATCCTGTAAACGAATTAAACACCAACATGCAACTTTTATGAATTAATTAATGATAAATTATATTTTTTGAGGGACGGAGGACTGTCCCCATATATGGCCAAAAAGGAAGAGAGAGATTGTTACCGACAAAATACATCTTTTCATTTCATTTTATTTATAATGCATATATTTATTTTGTACTAGGTATGTTTATTTTTTATGTATTTTAATATAAACATTTAATGACAAACAACAACATTTAAGACAACAAACGGTCTAAACAGACCGTATACAATCTTTTTTGATTAACTGGTTGTCTGGTCGCGGATCGCTAAGACCAGCGGCAACGTGTGTAGGACGCCTTATACAGAAATTTTACTATTCGATATTAACCGCTGGCAAAAGTATAAATGCCGTACTTATTTATCTTCGCGCCTGCTTTCTAACTTCACCTCGTCTAAGTTTCGTAACCCAGTTCTTGCTGCAACGACTCATAATGTCTTTCTCAGCTCATGCGTTGGTGAACGTAGTCGAACGTGGTTCAATCGCTAAGGCTACATGGACGTTATAGTATCTACAGAGAAAATTAATTAATAACCCTAAACTTAGTTTGTTTGTTTGTTACCTAATAACTCTGCAACAAACCGAGAAATCACTATAATAATTAATATAATGATACTATATTAATCAGTACTATTAGTACTGTACATGTACTGTCAATATATATTAAGAAGCTCTACATAGCAGGTGTTCCATACAACACCTAATTAATTATACATACTTATTATAACTAATTAGGTCTAATATCATTACGGGAATTTCATGAATGAAACAATCTACTACCCACATATATACACATATACTCTGACAAGTGCCTTTAATTGGGTCACCTCTATTGTCACTTATCGAATTTTATGACCACTTTATTACTATGTCATTAACCCCATATTGTATTATGTCATTTCTATTACATAGATTGAAGAAGCACTTTGAAACAAGCGTTTTTAAAACAAGTGAAAAAAAGTGACAAAAATCGATAAAATTAAAAGTGAAGATTAACGTTAATATAGTACGAATAAGTAAACTGAATGAAAAAAAAATTAAATAGACAAAATAAAATAAATATATATGAAAATATATCAAATTGCCCTTTTATATAATTTTAATATATTTTTTAACATTCAAGTCAACGTCCTATCATGACGTCAACATCAGAAACAAGAATCGAGATGTTTTATGTATTTTTCGAATAACTCCCTGCATTTTCCTCTTTTATTTCCTACTATCAATGTCAATTTAATTATAGATCAAAGGCATTTCCAGAATATACGATATTTATAATTTTCTATGGAAATCAACATCAAAGAAGAAAGGCATTAGTAACATTTTTAGCGAAAGCATAAGTAACATTATATTCGGAAAATAAAAATAAACAAAAAAATAAACCACGGTCATTGTTTTCATTTTATCCAAAATATTTTTCATTTTTCTCGAATGTCAATGTCGGTGTCATACCTTGTACCAAACTTGTACCGTTTTTTCTAAGTTGTGCAAACTGACTGATTGATTCAACGCCGAGCAGACACCGCTGATGCTAGAAACATGAAATTTGGACAGTAGCTTTCTTTTATGACGTAAAGACTTGCTTGAGAAGAAATTTCTTGAAATTCAACTCCCAAAAGGGTTATATAGGGTCTCAAAACTTATATCGAAAAATATCCATGGTGGTCCTTTGAACTTGAAATTTAGTAGAAATATTCTAAAAAACAAATAAATAAACAAGTCCAAAATTACAATTTCAAAATTGTGTCAGGATGTCAAATTGTGTAAGAGGGCTGAAATACAGGCTGTGAAATTGTGTCCGGGGGCTAAAATACAGTGTCAAATTTCTCCATGGGGTTGAAATACAGGCTGTCAAATTGTGTCCGGGGGCTAAAATACAGTGTCAAATTGCTCCATGGGGCTGAAATACAGGCTGTCAAATTGTGTCAGAGGGCTAAAATACAGGATGTCAAATTTTGTATGGAATCACAATTAAAGTCGATTACATCCACCTGAGCGAAACCATGTTCAACATCTACTGTTATACAAGTAACTAACATTGGCTTAAACTTTTGTTTGATAACTTCAAACATTGTTAGTAGTAGCATTCCCTAAAATCATAAATTCGAGAGATACGATCCAAACACCTCTCAAACTGTATTAATTGAACTCAAATTCAAGTTTCGCCTAAACAGTGGGCAGGTATTGTTAGGGACATTAATAACCGTAATGTCGTAAGGGCGACAAACAAAGCCCATTAGTTTTGTACCAAGAAAATATCGATCTCAGTAAGCTGCAAGGGTGTGGTGTTGCGAATTTCAAATATCCGTTATTTATAATGTTTTTACTATGTACGGTCTTATAAAACAGAATTTTCGTTAATAATTTTTAGCTGACTGCTAAAAAGCTGCTTTGTTTATTATCTTAAAAGTAATTATTATTTCTAACATCGAGGTTCTGGAGAGAGCAGGTTGCCGGCGGGAGCTATTGTCTAATGTCCATAATAAATAATGATAATAAATAAAGCCACACTCAATGACCCACACTAGGATTCCTTGTGTCGTGGGTCCGAACTAGTCCGAAGACAAAGACGAATACAACAAACACGTGCAGCACCCAGATCCGAACAAATGCCTGTCTTTAAACAAATGATTGTCCGACTGGGAGTCGGACCCGTTACATGCACAGCAGGCAGGGGGGCACTACCAACTGGGCTAATTGGTCGTCAATTATATACATACATATAGGATACCGCAACCAGCTCTTTTTTCGTACACTGCTGGACACGAGCCTCCTCATCATGCACATAGTCTAGTGCATGAGTAATTTATGGCTTTAAAACGGCACTCTGGTTGGCGGTCTATTCTTTTAGAACTGGTTGGCGGTCCATTCTTTTAGAACTGGTTGACGGTCAATTCTTTTAGAACTGGTTGGCGGTCCATTCTTTTAGAACCGGTTGGCGGTCCATTCTTTTAGAACCGGTTGGCGGTCCATTCTTTTAGAACCGGTTGGCGGTCCATTCTTTTAGAACCGGTTGGCGGTCCATTCTTTTAGAACCGGTTGGCGGTCCATTCTATTAGAACCGGTTGGCGGTCCATTCTTTTAGAACCGGTTGGCGGTCCATTCTTTTAGAACCGGTTGGCGGTCCATTCTTTTAGAACCGGTTGCCGGTACATCCTTTTAGAACCGGTTGCCGGTACATCCTTTTAGAACCGGTTGGCGGTCCATTCTTTTAGAACCGGTTGGCGGTCCATTCTTTTAGAACCGGTTGGCGATCCATTCTTTTAGAACCGGTTGGCGGTCCATTCTTTTAGAACCGGTTGGCGGTCCATTCTTTAAGAACCGGTTGCCGGTACATCCTTTTATAACCGGTTGCCGGTACATCCTTTTAGAACCGGTTGGCGGTCCATTCTTTTAGAACCGGTTGGCGGTCCATTCTTTTAGAACCGGTTGGCGGTCCATTCTTTTAGAACCGGTTGGCGGTCCATTCTTTTAGAACCGGTTGGCGGTACATCCTTTTAGAACTGAGTGCCGGTCCATTAAGTGGTGTAGTTCCTAGAGCTTATTACTATAAGCTTTGTTATAGTATAGTTATAGGCTTTGTTATAGTAGTCTTTTTAAAGTGGTATTATTCTAAAGCCGGCCGACAGCACGTGGCCGATTATAGAATTCCCATAACTTGAAACCTGTAACCACTAAACGACCGCACCTGCAACACCTTTTTAGCATAAAGTGAATGGTACTAGAGAGGATGAACCAAGAAAATAAACCACTAACGTTTAAAAAAATGTTCCCGCAGCAATCTCTTAGTTAGTTAATGTCTGAAAACAATAATAAAATTGCTTTTATAATTCCTCCACTATACATCAATGTGTCAACTAGGACATCGTCAATTTACAACAGCCATCTAACCCAACTCAAGCTCCGCTAAATTAAGAGCTCCATGTTAAGGTCCATGTAAACAAATGAGATTAGCATGTCAAGTTCAGCCAACTAGCGGTCGGCGAGGCTTTTTCTACCCAATTATTTAAACATTCTTTTTCTAGGCTGTAACCGACTGGTATTATATTAAGTCGTTTTCAGGCTAATGTTTAGTTTGTTTATTTTTTCAATATTTTTGTGCTTCTACCACAAATAGTGTTTCAACTTCTTACGAATATACTGATTCGTGTGTATATGGTACAGGTAGTCTTTGACCAGTCAGCATTGCACATAATACAGGTAATGGGCCATACGATACAATACCATCGGCCTATATCACAAGGCTCGCCACCACATACGATTCTCCACTCTTCTCATCCAACCACCGGCACACCGACACTGCGTTTTCCCATACGTGATCTCCATTTAAGGACTCATCTACGTCTTTGGCCGTCAGGTTTATAGCACTACGGCTCCGTCAACCAATTGTCATTTTAGCTTGTTATTTAGCTATGTCACTGATATAAACGTACTATATAACAGGACTGATGCATATTACTCCTTTTTATAGAATTATTTTAAGACATTGTTAATCTTAAATTTGATATTTTTATAATTAATTTTAAATGATTTTAATTTTATTCATTCAACTTAAAACAGGTAAAGAAACAAGCATTAAAATGCCAAAAATATGCAACAACTATTAACTGAAATTACATGTCCCCGCAACACACATAAAACCTATTTGATAAAGTAGATTTCCCACTCAACACCCTCGGTACTCGGTAGCAAGTGGTACATTTCCATAAATTATTTAACATAGCTAACGGGCGGTTCTCATCCGCCCTGAATACCGATCAGACTCGTAAAGTTCACTTGAAATATTGCTTCGTTAATATAGGCACCCTGGAGCCTGAAGCCACATTTATATGATAAAGCAGCTACGATATGGGGTTCTTCAAGAGAGCTGTGAATAGGATTTTGCAAGGTCGGCGGCGCACCCGCATACCCCCTGGTGTTGCAGGTGTCCATGGGCGGCGGTAACACTTATCACCACGTGGGACCGCTTGCTCGTCCGCCCACTAATCTATATAAAAAAAAAAAAAAAAAAAAGCAGAAAAAAATACACGGATAAGATTCATAACAATGTATGCAGAGTATATTAAGGGGATACTCATTAAAGCAATACAAAGAAAGTACAGACGACTTTTTTTTTTATGTATGGAGATTTTTTTTTTATTAATTGAATGATTTCATTACAAAAGTAGTTTAAAATTACATAAACTCTGTCCTTATCTTGTATTAGGCCACATGGTGTCTCGAAATAGCTAGAAATTGCTCAACCAATAGCTCGTAGGTAGTCGCTTGAATGTGTTCACACGATGCAGTTGCACGACACGACAGCTGATCGCGCGACCGAGCCACAAGTCGCTCGCGACCAGTCAGTAGCGCTTCTATAGGGATACCTTTTATTAAACGTTGACGTATACAGCTAACCCTTGTACGGGTTTGTAGCTCGTTATCGCTTTGACGACCGTATTTTTTACCTTTACTTTGTGATTTCTATTGTACAATGGCTATTAATTAGAGACTCTTTTACCAAACTGCCTTATCAACTTATAGAAGTATAGACCGGTATAGACTGGTGATCCCGAATGGGACACTATACTTGACTTCTACAGTTTTATTGATATGTTACGGTAGGTCCCGTGACAGCGCGACTGGGCGATTAGCAGCGTGATCACGTGATCACACGACCAATCGTGTCGCTGACCGCCGGTACCCCAGCGACCCCGTCTGCTCGTTGCCTAATCACTATAGCACACACGCGTACCCTATCCCTATAGCACTCCAGCTGATTAACATCTCTAAGAACGTGAACATAGTCAAAGTCATCCATCGGTCTACTACAAATAGTATGACTACGACCTGCATACTATAACCAAACTTTTTACCTGCTGACCTGATTCTGCACAGCGTTTTCGCCTGGTAATGCCCTTCAAACGTTTGAATATTTCAAGCGAAGTAAAACTTTAATTCGCTGCGAAAGTGCCCTTGATAAAAGTTGTAACAGTAACTGGACCTTCCTCTAAGTTCCAGAGAAATACAAGTTAAAAGAAATTGACTTATTGAATATAAATTTGATATTTTTTTTATTTTAACAAGTCTCTGTATACAATCCAAAAATATTGAATCCTTCACACATGCAGTTTTTAGTGTCTGTTTTATTCTCTTGAGAAAGCAATGAAATTATTTATTTATTAAGTATTAACCGAGTAGGCTTTACATTGTTATCCGACAATTCGCCTACTCAGGACTTCTTACAATTGCAAAAAAAAAGCAACAAATAATAATTAAATGTAAATCAATAAGGAGTACCTAGAGTAATTAAATCAAAGCAAATCCGTTTATTTGAGAACGTATTAGAGTTGCCGCAAGGCGTACAACTAAATCACATAAATAATTATTACGTTGTAAAGTAATGTTTACAAAGTTTAATGTTTACACATCACATATATCAGTATATCACATAACTTAATATATTACATTTATCCATCAATTTAACACATTATAAACTCAAATATACATTCATACGGGAGTAATAGGGGGAGGTATAGGGTCTATAATTCTGCTAATTTGATCCGGTGATAAAGAGAAAATTGATGAGTTGAATCTTGTTATTGCACTTATGGTATACTGGTCTGATTTTCTTATCAATTTTGACAATAAATTAATATGTCATTAAAGGATAAAGGATGTCATTAAATACAATGACATTTAATATATTGGTATAAGTCAATCTCTTCATAATACAATTCAAATTCCAAAATTATATTTCACTAATTGTCAATAACCAAGTACTTTTAGATCTGTTCTGTTTTGTCAGGTAATACATAGTTTATTTAATTTACTCTTAAATATGTTAGGAAGATTTTTGTGACGTATCAACCCAGCTAAATGCTTGCATGGTGCAGTAAAACAAGTCTAACTTCAGATTCCATAGTGCTTGATCGTTGTAGATAATACGAACGCTCAAAATAAGTCTTTGAAGTAAGGGACTGCGATACGAAGGTGACTAACATTATGTCATCTTACTTCCATTGAAAGTGACTGTATTACCTTGCTTCCTCACGCACACATTTGTTTTAAGAAAGCAGACCGAGTCGATACGAAACGACAAGTCATCGGTACGAGTGGTGTCGTAAGTATCGTATTTAGACTCCACATATCGGTTGCACGATCCACAATGTTTCATGTGTTTGTCGTTATTCGACACTTACATTTAATACACTTACAACGTATAAACATTTGAAAATTTTATAATGTTTTACTAAGAAATCTAACGTAGTGTTTTATCGTGACTAGATTACACATCATATGTTCTTATCAATGAAACCTGGTTGGCCATTTCTAGGGATGGTGAAGCAGATGAGGCGGGGCTCATTAAAAAGTCAAATTTGAGACTTAAGTACCTACGAGAGTTACTCAATATAGAACACCATTAGACTCTAACGCGCCTGCCCTGGAGTGCTTGTATAGCGTATCCAGTATATAATGTCAAATGGATGTGCGCTACGCACGCGTGACTTTTTATATTTTTCGTCGTAACAGAAGAAAAACCAAAAGACAGTTGACATATGAAATTAGTCACACGGTGGTCACATATCAAATTAGTTAGTCTTTTGCGTCACACAGCAAAGGCCGCATGAAGTTCGTATATTTTGTGGCTTACACATTACAGAAAAAAAAAAAAAAATTTAAGAAAACGGATTTTGTCATCACATATTAATTTTAGGTTTAGAAGATACGTACAATAAAGTACGGAACAGATGATTATAATTTTGATTAATTTATGACCTCCCTGACCAGTTTAATCGCAAATGTAGGTACAACACAGTTCAAAGTGCTAACACTCTCACGACATGGCACTGAAAGGCCATGGTCGCGTTCGCAAGGTTATTCGACATCAGAGGCACTTTATCCTTTACTTCCTTTCGCGTCGTACAAAATTCACAATCCCATTTGATTCAAGCCCGAATTCATTTCTATGCGTTCGATTTTTCTTTGTGTTTACTTATTTAAACACGTTAATGTTAAATAAACGTTCACTATTTAACATATCGAGCTATGTTAAATAACCTTTAACTTTCGATTTTTTTTTTCATTTATCTTACCACTAGGTGGACTGTATGGTCGTCTGCCGTCTTCTTCCTATAAAAGTCCTATATAGTCCATTCTAACTCGTCTAACTCCTACAAAAAAAGTTTATGTTCAAAATATGTTATTTATTATAATATGTTTAGGGGACTCGATCCTTAGAATGTTTGTGAAATATGAAAAATGTTACTTGTTCACTGTTTATTGATTATAGTAAAATGTTAATGGTAAATTTTTCTTAATGTTAATGAATACATGTGGTATATTCGGCCACCATATACCTCACTGTACACTGAAAAGATGCACACGCGGGGGACGCTCGTCGCATGCGTCAAATATGGTGTTCGGTTACATCGACCACGAGTATGTAATATTATTATCTTGCAATTAAACAACTTTTAACGGTTTAAATCGCGTATATTTGACATGATTTATATCCCGACGTTTCGAACACTTTGCAGTGGACGTGGTCACGGGGTGACTAATTGATTTTATTTGTCACTTGAGTTATTAAGAAATTATTACTACCGTCTGAAATTTTTTGAACTACCGTCTGAAATTTTTTAATCATAACATTCCCTATGCACGCAGTATTCGCTCACGGTGTCCAGAGGTCTTGCAGTATGGCGTTGGCCTTGTGATTTAATTAATTTAATGACTGGATCCCAAGCTGGTGGTACTTGCCAACCATCTTCTCTATTGAAATTTGGGTGTTTCTTAATTTCAATAGCCTCGCGTAACATTCTTGGCATGTACCGGGTCTCTCTAGCGAGGATTTGTGGATTATCAAATCGAATGTAATGGTTGGGTTTGTCCAGAGCATGTTCACAAACTGCAGACTTGGTCGAGCGTCTGTTCTTCATGTCAGCTATGTGTTCTTTTATCCGGATACCGATGCTCCTCTTTGTTTGCCCAATGTATGATAACCCGCATTCACAATCAAGCTTGTAAACACCTGCATCTTGTAGGGGGATATTGCTCTTGACCGGTCTTAAAAATTGGCTAATCTTCTTGTGCGGCTTGAAGTAAGTTTTAATTGAAGCTCGTCTTAAGATATTGCCAATTTTGTCAGTGATGCCCTTGATGTATGGTAAGATGGCAGGTTGTCGCTCAACTGTAGGAGGCTTGGGGCGGCTTCTGTGACGCATTCGTGGGAGTTTGTGATTGTTGCTTCGCAGTACTTGTTTCACATGCAGAAGCTCTTCCTCGAGGTGGTCAGTGTCACAGATGCCGTGTGCTCTCTGTAACAAAGATTTGCCTACGGTAGTCAACTGACATGGATGGTGATGGGAGTTACCATTGAGATATTTATCTGTATGGGTGGGTTTCCTATACACAGTATGACCAAGAGAGTTGTCAGGATTTCTGATGACTGAAATGTCAAGGAAAGCCAAGGATTTATTGACCTCAGACTCCATAGTAAATTGGATTTTATCATGTAATGAGTTTAAATGATTTAGGAATGCAGAAACATTATTTTTGGGGAGGACTGCAAAAGTATCGTCTACGTACCGTTTGTAGATCTTCGGCATAGCCACAGCTCTGGTGAAAGCCTTCTCCTCGAAGTCTTCCATGAAAATATCGGCGACAACGGGGGAGACTGGAGAGCCCATTGCTACACCATCGATCTGTATGTAGAATTTATTATCCCAGAATAGGTAGCCAGATGTTAGGCAGTGTTCTAGTAGTTCTGCATATTCTATGGGTAGGTCGTGCTCAGTTAGTTTTCTCTTGACAATTTCAATGCAATCATGTACAGGTAAGCATGTAAATAATGATTGTACATCAAAGCTGACCATTATTTCATCATCAGTCAATTGTAGATGTTTGATTTGGCTGACAAAATGGTAAGAATCCTTGACATGCGCACTCGTTTGACCACGAAGTGGAGACAGTATTTTAGCAAGATGTTGAGCTAGTTTGTATGTCGGCGAGTCAATTTGGCTTACAATTGGGCGCAAAGGGACGTCATTTTTGTGTATTTTCGGTAATCCATACAGTTTTGGTGGTTTCACACACGAAGGTACCAGTGCCGTGACGTCTAAACCAAGTGTGTCGGAGTGTTTACTAATTATTTCTTTAGTTTTAGTTACAATTTTGGCCGTGGGATCGCTTTTTACTGGTTTGTAGGTGCTTTCGTCCGACAATAGTTCTTGTATTTTTAGGTTATAATCTGACGTATCCATGATCACAGTGGAATTACCTTTATCTGCTCGAAGTATGGTTATGTCTGGATTTTTGCGTAGGTTGGTGAGTGCAAGATATTGTTCACGAGGTAGATTCGGTGTGGGCACTTTACTTCGACGCAAGACAGCAGAGATATCTTGGCGTAACGCCTCCAAATCTTCCTTCTTTACATTGTTTTTTGTGAGACAATGTTCCACGGAGCAAATTATCTGTTCAAAAGGCACTGATCTCGGGGAAACCGCGAAGTTTAATCCATTTTCGAGGGCCTGAATACTGCGTGCATAGGGAATGTTATGATTAAAAAATTTCAGACGGTAGTTCAAAAAATTTCAGACGGTAGTAATAATTTCTTAATAACTCAAGTGACAAATAAAATCAATTAGTCACCCCGTGACCACGTCCACTGCAAAGTGTTCGAAACGTCGGGATATAAATCATGTCAAATATACGCGATTTAAACCGTTAAAAGTTGTTTAATTGCAATGTATAGTAATCGCGAAAACCTAAGAAAATATTATGTTACGGTATACGGGCCGGAAACTGCAAACGAAATAAGACGGTGGGAGTACCACAACATCAAGCGCGTAAGACTCTTAACATCGCTAAATTTCCTAAAGCGGTGTAGAGATAATGATATTATACCAGTGTGCGTGAGAATATCACCTAAAAAGGACATTTCTGGAAGCGCCGGGATCCTCCGTCAAACAAGTAAGAAATTATTATGTCGATGCATACGCCAACATCGCCTGGATGTCATCAAAATCAACCACATCATTGAGATTCAATCCATCGAGATTCAAAAAGCACTATCAGCATCGGATTTCCAAAAATGCATGCAAATGATTAATAATCGCGCCGCGGCAAAAAATGATGAATTCAAAAACCGTCATTTAGCAAAATATAAAAAACTCGCGGCAAAGCAATTGCTACATTCGGAACGAAACGCAACCTCGCGACCGTCAAAAACAGCTGATAGTGTCACAAATTTATCGAAACAAACAGTATTAAATCCGGTCGCCCTTCAGGCCCTCGAAAATGGATTAAACTTCGCGGTTTCCCCGAGATCAGTGCCTTTTGAACAGATAATTTGCTCCGTGGAACATTGTCTCACAAAAAACAATGTAAAGAAGGAAGATTTGGAGGCGTTACGCCAAGATATCTCTGCTGTCTTGCGTCGAAGTAAAGTGCCCACACCGAATCTACCTCGTGAACAATATCTTGCACTCACCAACCTACGCAAAAATCCAGACATAACCATACTTCGAGCAGATAAAGGTAATTCCACTGTGATCATGGATACGTCAGATTATAACCTAAAAATACAAGAACTATTGTCGGACGAAAGCACCTACAAACCAGTAAAAAGCGATCCCACGGCCAAAATTGTAACTAAAACTAAAGAAATAATTAGTAAACACTCCGACACACTTGGTTTAGACGTCACGGCACTGGTACCTTCGTGTGTGAAACCACCAAAACTGTATGGATTACCGAAAATACACAAAAATGACGTCCCTTTGCGCCCAATTGTAAGCCAAATTGACTCGCCGACATACAAACTAGCTCAACATCTTGCTAAAATACTGTCTCCACTTCGTGGTCAAACGAGTGCGCATGTCAAGGATTCTTACCATTTTGTCAGCCAAATCAAACATCTACAATTGACTGATGATGAAATAATGGTCAGCTTTGATGTACAATCATTATTTACATGCTTACCTGTACATGATTGCATTGAAATTGTCAAGAGAAAACTAACTGAGCACGACCTACCCATAGAATATGCAGAACTACTAGAACACTGCCTAACATCTGGCTACCTATTCTGGGATAATAAATTCTACATACAGATCGATGGTGTAGCAATGGGCTCTCCAGTCTCCCCCGTTGTCGCCGATATTTTCATGGAAGACTTCGAGGAGAAGGCTTTCACCAGAGCTGTGGCTATGCCGAAGATCTACAAACGGTACGTAGACGATACTTTTGCCGTCCTCCCCAAAAATAATGTTTCTGCATTCCTAAATCATTTAAACTCATTACATGATAAAATCCAATTTACTATGGAGTCTGAGGTCAATAAATCCTTGGCTTTCCTTGACATTTCAGTCATCAGAAATCCTGACAACTCTCTTGGTCATACTGTGTATAGGAAACCCACCCATACAGATAAATATCTCAATGGTAACTCCCATCACCATCCATGTCAGTTGACTACCGTAGGCAAATCTTTGTTACAGAGAGCACACGGCATCTGTGACACTGACCACCTCGAGGAAGAGCTTCTGCATGTGAAACAAGTACTGCGAAGCAACAATCACAAACTCCCACGAATGCGTCACAGAAGCCGCCCCAAGCCTCCTACAGTTGAGCGACAACCTGCCATCTTACCATACATCAAGGGCATCACTGACAAAATTGGCAATATCTTAAGACGAGCTTCAATTAAAACTTACTTCAAGCCGCACAAGAAGATTAGCCAATTTTTAAGACCGGTCAAGAGCAATATCCCCCTACAAGATGCAGGTGTTTACAAGCTTGATTGTGAATGCGGGTTATCATACATTGGGCAAACAAAGAGGAGCATCGGTATCCGGATAAAAGAACACATAGCTGACATGAAGAACAGACGCTCGACCAAGTCTGCAGTTTGTGAACATGCTCTGGACAAACCCAACCATTACATTCGATTTGATAATCCACAAATCCTCGCTAGAGAGACCCGGTACATGCCAAGAATGTTACGCGAGGCTATTGAAATTAAGAAACACCCAAATTTCAATAGAGAAGATGGTTGGCAAGTACCACCAGCTTGGGATCCAGTCATTAAATTAATTAAATCACAAGGCCAACGCCATACTGCAAGACCTCTGGACACCGTGAGCGAATACTGCGTGCATAGGGAATGTTATGATTAAAAAATTTCAGACGGTAGTTCAAAAAATTTCAGACGGTAGTAATAATTTCTTAATAACTCAAGTGACAAATAAAATCAATTAGTCACCCCGTGACCACGTCCACTGCAAAGTGTTCGAAACGTCGGGATATAAATCATGTCAAATATACGCGATTTAAACCGTTAAAAGTTGTTTAATTGCAATGTATAGTAATCGCGAAAACCTAAGAAAATATTAATATTATTATCTATTAAAATTTACATGACATTAGAGTTTCAAATAATAAAAGAAATTAATAAAAGTTTCAACACCCAGTTACAGGTTAACGGAGCTTTTCTATGTTGGAAACAAAGTTTGCCTCTGTAATTTTGATATCAATTATTTAGTTCCAGTACCCTCGATTTGTTGAAACTTTGCTTAGTTCCTGTAATTACGAAACAAAGACTTAGCTGAAGCTAAATTAAATATACTAATTAAAAATAAGGCAACAGTGAAGAAAAATTTCGTAAACATCACGTCATCTTAATTCAACAATATCTTGTTGAAAAAGTGCCACCAATTTATTACGAGTATAAATGTTTACATTTGTGAAATGTCATCGGCCATCGCAGAGTGATTGACCTTTGATTTTAAGAGATAAATCAATTTTGTAACACCGATAATACGTTACGGCGCCATAATATTTACATTGAAAATGACTTTATCTTTTGTTTTAAAATAATTTAAATGTGATATGACTGACACGTTCTAATATGTATTATGTCATACAAAAAGATACAAAAAATTAATTATACTCGCTTCAATAAATTTGCATATTATGCATTACACATATTAAACTTTTTCTACAGAACTAACCGCGTTTTAAAATTACAATTTTCGCACACTTCATGCATGTAATTATATCGTCACGTTCCGGTTGATTTCAATTAGTATTAATCGATTACGTCATAATATATTAACTGTTAATAAGGCCATACGTCGGATTTCCGTCATTAGACTCCTAAATTATTAGCGACTAATATGAAGCCTAAGTAAGATATTAGATAATTATGCAGTAGTAGTACTATACGTCCGCATACACCGATTTGGAAAAAAATGCGAATAAAAATGTTTTTACGAACTACAAGTATAACGTCAGCAAGGAACGATACCACTAACATAGTTAAAGGTTTTATTTTATATTTTTTATTACATAAGTAAGTATTCTTTATTGTACCGATAAAAAGACAAAAAAAAAAGGAACATAAAATAGTACACAAAACCACTACCTGACAACCTTTATGTTAGAGAGTTGACAAAAATAACTACCAGGTAGATGGTAAGTACTTAATTGGTTTAAAATAATTATTGTCAATAAATACTTGTATAACATAAGATTCACAATTCAAATACAATATATAGAACAATTTAAAAATTTGAAACAAATGGAAATATAAAAAATGAATCGATTGTTTTTCAATATCTTTTTCATTATAGGGTACGAGTATGACCTGTGTAAAAGATTAATTTAATTAAGAGTTATTTGAGCTTTACAAACATTTTAATGGCAGAAAAACTATTTCTGAACACTATCGACAACAAAGTCAAAGTGCAAAATTATTATGACTAGCATCGTAATCGTATTGATGTAAATATTTTTGTAAAATCTGCAATAAACTTAATTCAAACTTTAATGTTTCTAAACGTAATTGATATGTTCTTTGTCCTCCATTTACAAGTACGCTTCGTCGTATGCTCAAAAGATCAAATAATTGATTCCTAGTTTCTGCCTATGATTTATTTCACCTTACAAAAATTCCTGAAGCACGAGCCAGACTAAAAGGTAGATTTAGCTATTATCCGTACCATAGCATACTATCATCCTATGTCTGTCCACTGCTGGAAATACGCCTCTGCCAAAGCTCGCCACACAACACGATCTTCGGCTCTTCACATCCAGCAGCGAACTTCTTCATGTCGTCAATCCACTTGGTCTGAGGGCGTCCCACATTGTGCCTCCAGGTACCAACGTAGTCTCCATTCGAAGACTCGTCTACCCCATCGCTTGTCGGTCCTGCTACAAATATGACATGCCCATTGCCACTTCAGCGTACTGGTTCTGGGAGCTACCCCGCAAAGAAACTCTGAGCCCAGCTCTCTCGATAGCTTGCTGAGCGAATTTGAACATATGGATGGCACTTATTATTCGTAAGTTTAAAAAGTATAATTTTACTACATATTTACTTTTTTAAGTTTCTCATTACACCCAATATATACGCAAAACATAGACATAGAATGGTTTGTTATATTCTTTTTACTTGCTGTATACTTTAAAATGATTTATGAAGTGGTGTGAAACAAATGGACAATTCTATGCAAATTAGCGATAAGCGAGCGAGTGACGCGCGAAACTAATTACTCTATACATAGTGAGCTAAAATATGCCTTTTCGTATTCAAATTGTGATCATTACACGTGATAACTTATTATTCCAAAGCAAAATATAAATAGAAGATCGACTTGAAAATTCGGACGAAGTTTGTAATCAATTTTACTATTCGTTACTATAGGTCTAAATGGCGGACAATGGGGGAGGCCTATGTCCAGCAGTGGATGTCCAAGGGCTGAAAAGAAGAAGAAGAAGATTCGTTGACAGAATGCCACACTTAATGGTCCACATCAAGACTTTCAAATACAAAATAACCAATCATTAACGAACGTTTGTTTTTAATCGATAAATTTGTCTTTAAAGAAATATTTTATCCAGTTAACAATTTAAATTAAATTAACTTTGACTCTTCTAAAATTATATATTCTAATCCAATTTGTCCAAAATGTACTTAAATAAATGGTGACGTGATAATTGTTTACTTACATATATATACATAAATTGATTCATTGTGAGTGCAAGTTTGCCCTAATTTAAAAGCTTTTTGTTTCGTTTCGTTGATATTATTTTATTATATTAACTCCGAAAATTGCTACATCTTCACTTGCGTTGGTCGTATATCAAATACACCCATTATAAGTTATGAAACATTTTTTTTTTGTATTATATTCTATTATATCACGATGTATCGTTTATCATATTGTATTAAAGCCACTATCTACGCCAAGAAAATACGGCGTGGATTAGTTTTTAAGTAATAGTGGGTAGTTTCAATTTAATCTTTATTTTAGGATGGCCTTCCCTTGGGTCTACCCTAATTATAAGTTGGTATCAAACCTTATAGATGTGCTCTAGTGTACTCTGTTGGACAACACTACCTACTTGTGGGATCCTGTTTTGAATTTGATTTTACTGACTCAACTCAGACAGATTCTACAATTGTTTCATTTAGGAATTTAACAAAATAATTTTCTTACGGCATTAATTTGAAAAGGAGCCTTACTAAGGTATTTAATTATAAAGGAGAAGAAAATTCGATTTAAATGGGTCGTAAGACCTGTCTCTATTGTTCTCGATACAAATGATTATCGCATTCGACGCGATATTGTTACAAATGTTATAATTTACGAAGGTATTGTAAAAGAACGAGAAATCTTTAGTGAATCTTTTGTATTACTACTTTTTATTGTTGTATTTTATCTGCGCATAGAATAAAAGATATACTAGAAATGGACAATAAGTTATGAAATAAAATTCAGTGACACGTTATAAAAGCGTAGGTGCTTTTATTTACAAAAGACTTTTTACATTTTTCTTCGTGATAATTTCCTATATAACATCAAACCTTCTTTCGAAATAATAACGAAAACAACTGTTATTTATATAAAAGTTAGCTCGTTTTCATTATTGGGTTCATCAATATTTTTAGTTCAATTTTATAGATTGATGTAATACTTTTGTATTTCACTTACATTCGTATAAGTGTACAAGTGTACCATCTAGCTGGCAGTTATTTTTCGTCAATTCCCTAACCCAAAAGTTTTCTAGAAGAGATTGCTATTAGCAATAACACTGCCTTTTGTATCCTATTTCGTCAGTTCCTACGTATACTAGTGCAATCTGCAAATCGGCGATTTTAATTTTATTTCTATTTATTATGTAATTATTAATTCGAAAATTTCATTTGTTGTGTGAGATATGAAGTTGTACACTAACACAAGTGAGCGATTGTTTAGATACAGTGCCATATGAACTGTTGCAAGTCACTTGCGCCAGTTTCGTAGGACACGCTTTTTGTGGTGCACTGACCACTTTCACTATTATGCGGGTTGCTCACCAGTATATCAAAAATTGTCCAATAATATAGCGGCCGATGTTCGATTCATCAAAAGTAAACGTGAAAAGCATGACGAACTGATAGGAATTTATGTTTTTGATGAATTCGCTGGTTTAAAACCAACGAATTCAGAAAACATTGCTGAAAATTGCAAAACAAATCATTTATTTTGATATCATAACAATCTTAACGATAAAACATATTTAAAAAAAATGTACTTGCATCAGTTTACATGGATATTGGTAGTTGTTTACGGCTCTGTAGTCGGTCACCGTATACAGATGCAATTTCCTTTACGTACAATAATAATTATGTACGTGATTCTCAAATTTACAGTATCCCCACTACTTTCAAAAACCCAAACGCTTTTAAAATTAGTGACTGCAATACCATCAACCTGTGTTTCTCATATTTGCAGATCATATTTGCCATGGGACCGATAAAATTAATCAATGGGGTAGACGAGTCCTTGAGTGGAGATGGTTGTAGTTACTAGTACCGGGAGATATTGTATCGAGAGATAGCGGAACGCCCTCCAATCAGAAGATGCAACGACTACTTGAAGTAGTACGCCGGTGGTGACGGGATCAGAAGAGCCGAATGAGTGACAGCGAGTTGCAGGAGAGATTTTAAAATTAATTGCAAGTATACATTCAATGAAACTTTTAAAATTCCATATAGTGCTTAAACACTATGAGAAATAGTAGAAACAAAGAGCTAATAAACTTTAAAATCTTATCCCATCGTGCATTAAGTTGTTACCTATTGATAAGGAAAATACAAAGATTAAAATTTAAGTGATGTCTAAAAACGTAATGTGATCCCACAAAAGTAACATTACTATTATAAAAATATGTGCAATGGTACTTCGCAACGTGATTCGGAATATATAGTTCGGAGTATATAAATGATTAAAACAATTTTTAAATTTTAAACAATTTTTACGCATCTTATTCCCAAAGATTAAGAAGATATTCCTAATTTTGTGGTTGATTTTACTTAATATTTCATAAACGTTGAGATAAGTTCAGTTTCACTTTTTTCAAGTCTTTTTTACTTTATTTATCTTGATTTCATTATTTGTTAAAATTTTCCTCGTCTGGAACACAATTAGAACAATTAAAGTTAAATTATTGTGTTGTCATCATTGCTAAGCAATTACTTGTAGGTTTAAGACAGAAAGTGGGTAAATAATTATTTTAATCGTTACATTTGGTTCGTAAATATTTAAACTACTTATAATTACGGGTAATTCTATTTTCTTAGATTTAATAATTATGCCGTGAGTTGTTATTTAAGACTATTGTTATTTAGTCAAATTAAGAAGGGTTTATTTTTGTAAATCTAATCTTTACTTTTATGTTAAATTTTCTTTTAGAGTCCAAGTTGTGTTGTGTTCTTAAATTAAATTTTAATTTATGTTTTTAAGACATACCATATTAAGAGATTATTAATTTAAATATCCTATTTTTGTTATCTTTAAAAAAGTTAAATTGCAAATATAAAATGTTTTTTTTTTATTTACACTACCTTTTAAATCACAGAAAGAAGTCATGAAGCTAATTTTTGGGAGATAAAAACTAAGAAATATTTTTTTTTAGTACTGATGCAAATAACATTCTTAAATAAAAATCACCTCAAAAACTAATGCAATTGAAACAAATGCATAAATTTGCAATATTTAAGAGTACAATCGTAAGAAACAATTTCAGAAAATGTTCAGTAGTAATTAAATAAGTACTTTCTTTAAGCTTTGCGTCCAAAACTTGCGTGGTTATTTCTTTTAATTGATTTGAATCTACGTTATCTTCCCCCACTTTCTGCGGTCCTTTACCTCAATTTTTAAATGATTTTCATTTCCAATTGGTCAAGATCCTCCATTATACAGTCTATCCATCTTCCCTGCGGTCTTCCTTCTTGGTCGTTTTTGCTATGGAATATATTTCGTCAATCTTTTTGCTCTCAGTGTCTCAGTAATACACTTCACGTGCCAAGACAATTTCATTAGCTGTACTTTTCACTGTCGTCTCAATCTGAATCAACGCCTCCTCTCGAACTATAATTTGTACATATATTTATAGGCCGTCTAATTTTTAACTGTCGTATGTTCTGTAGACAAGGCAAAATATTTATAAAACTGTTGTAATTAGGTTTGGTAAGTAAAAAGTGAATAGGGAAATCCTACGGCCATACTTATAATCTATGATTTATTTTGTAATCCCATATTACCAACGAAAGTACTTTACCTAAGTATTATTACACCACAAACCACTCATACGATTCCACAATTGTTGACTCATAACATTGGGTAATAAACCTAACCACAAGAATATCGGAGAAATACATCATGTTATTAAAAACAAATTTAATATTAGTATTATAATAAATTTGTATACACAATGCACGACACAATAAAAATATGTAAACAATGATCTGTAAATAAAATTATAAGAGGTAGACAAATGTGTGCGAAGAAACAGAACAAACATATTTCTTGCACATTGTTACGTTTAGTCACTACGTTTAGTTACGTTTTACGTTTAGTTAAAAATGAAAATGCATTAAATCTAATCCGACTATTACTTATACTATTAACTTACTATGTTTATTCTTTCACCATTTTTTCTACTCACTGTTAAATTGGTAATTACTATTAAGCATTAATTATTACTAGTCACTTATTTTGTAAGGGAGAGTGCACGCTGAATTCCCACAGCCGCTGGCCGCACTCGACTGCCTACGTTACTACCCTCTCACAGAACACAGAAGACTGCCTTGAAATGTACTGCATTTCCAACTTTATCGTATTTCCCTAATGTACGTGTGTGTTCAGATAGTGAGTGAGATATGCCAGAGCCCATTCCCATCCCATCATATCCCTCCCCATTCTCCCAATCTATTCCTTAATCTGTAATGGTAGGCAGCGCATCGGAGGGCGTGCCAACGTTTGTCATTCTGGACTGATATTGGTATGTATCGCGGATTTCTATGGATGTCAGTATCCACTTATCATCAGGTGGACTGTATGCTCGATTGTCGCCATTTCTCTATAGAAATAAAGTTATCATATTATTAATTAAGGAACCACACCACCTCTAAAAGAGTGGACTCGCCGACCCGCTTCGTCAGCGTGGCGTTTTAAGGCCTTAGATCGCTCATGCACGTGATAGTGTGCTTGAGGAGGCCCACGCCCAGCAGTGGATACAGAAGGGGCTGGTAGCAACATTTGTTTGATTTTATCAATTCGGAATTAACACGACTATTTTCAGCCCCACACGTCGAATAACAAGAACCTACTATGAGATAGCACCAGCCCTTTTTAGTCCTCATCACGCACATTGTCTTGAGCATGAGGGATGTACGGTCTGAAAACGCCACGCAAGCCAAGCTGGTTAGCGAGTCCACTCCTATAGAGGTGGTACCAACGTTTAACTCGTGTTGGCATATGTCACAAATGTCAATGGGTGGCAGTATCCGCTTATCATCAAGAAGACTGTCTACTTATTTGCAAGCTTCTTTCTATAAAAATAAGATCCATGTACACACGATGGTTACCGTTTCAATTTATTAAAATGTACGAGAGGTGAACTTTATGTTGCAGCTGTCATAGAAAATACATTACGCTTGGAAAACTATATTCGCTTCAAACTTTCCATAGACTTATGCAGGCACAGAATCGTATTTACAAAGTTTCCTTCCTTGTAGCGTTGTCAATATATCCAAACTTTCCTCTGGCAGAGTACGGAGGCGACGGAGTGTCTCACAGACACTTGAATTCCCCGTTTATATCTTCCATGACCTAAATAATGAAATCAACTCCAGATAATTTAAATTAGATTTAATACACAAATCAATGATTAAGTTGGCAGTTAATAATTCAGGTCAGATAATAATCTTTCATAGAAATTCGTGTATATTTAATCGAATCCATCGACTTTGTACGAATTGGATGAAAATAAAATTTTAAATAATTTAATACTTTCGAAATTCAAAACGTTAAAATGGATATTTTATGTAAATTTTAATAAAACACTTTAGCATGCGTTTGACAGTGCGAGCTTTTGCTAATTCATACACATACTACCATACTACCTTGAAATGTACTGCATTTCCCACTTTATCATATTCCCCAATGTATGTACGTGTTTCGGTAGTGATGAGATATGCTAGAGCCCATTCCCATCCCATCCTCTCCCTCCCCTTTTCCTTATCCATTCCTTAATCTGCAAAGGTAGGCAGCGCATCCGGGGGCGTGCCAAAGTTTGTCATTTTCATGTATCGCATGTATGTTGGCATGTATCGCGGATGTCTATGGGCGACAGTAACCACTTAACACCAGGTGGACTGTATGCTCGTTTGCCACCTTCTTTCTATAATAAAAAAAACATTACCTTTAGATATACATTGTCCCATATAGAATTTAGAACACGACGATAGATTAGATTAAATTTAGATTTAGCAATAGACGATTGTTCTTAGCGAAATTTCATTATTTTGATAAATAGAAATAAGACTAATGAATAACCTCAGTAATCTGTTCAAACCGATTTTCAACCATGAATACCATTTTCAAAGTAATATTTCGTTTCGTCAGATTTGTCAGTGAAAAAAATCTCAGTAGGCACAAATTTCGTGTTCACGGTATAAAGTGTCTCGGAGGCCGCATTGTAATTATTTGTCAAAGAACTGTGAATGTACCGCGCTTCGGTAACGAAATGTGTAATGGTATAAACACAAATATCGCTTCATGTCCTTTTTTGTTGATACATTTACTTGTATATAAAGTAACTAACTAAAGTATACCTAAAGCATTGGCCAACCGAGCGTTCTCACGATTACAAACTTTTTCCGTTCGTAAACAAATTATTGCAGTGGTTTTAAAGTTCATATTCATCGCTCTAACTGAATGAATAGGTGTGTTCTATAACGTTATATTTGCGGTTGGCGCTACCTAATCGCTTATGGAATAAGTTGATTATGAGCTGCAAAGGAGTTTGTATTTGTGCGAACGCTCCATTGGCCGATACTGTAAAGTTATCTTACATTAATTAATTTCTACACCAATAATGTTCCACAATATACTATTGATAATGACATTCATTCAAAAGTTTTGAGGAAACAAAATGTAAAGTTAATTATAAATTGGTACACCAACAGCAATTTTATCTTTGACATTTTGCATACCGCCAAACTCGGACACGCTGTGACAATTTGGTAACTACCAAATAACGCCACTGCTGTTATTTTTAGTAGTCAGCTGGGAACAATGATAAAACTGAAGGTTAGAAACGTGTTAAGTCAGTGGTGTATAAATCGCAGTATGCACCGGGACTAATTTTATCCAGAAGGTTAACTATTGTTATTTAGGGAAAATGGGTCAAATTCTTAACTCAGATGTTTTTCACAAATAATTATAATTTTTATTTTGTCACCATTAAAACATACGACCATATTAGTATATATTAGTAATTGGGTCCTGCAATTGCGAAACGTTCTGTATTGTTATACATAGATCGTTAGACAGAGAAATTGTTACTTGAGTTGAAAAAATACTTGATATTTGAAAATATATTAAAATTACAGTTCTGTGCACTCATGAATAGAGAACATGTTAATAATTATTATTATTAGCCTATACTGTTCCAGTGTTGAGCAAAAGGCCTCCCCCATTTCATGCATTCCTCTCGATTTTGTGCCCTCGACGATCTGTCCGTATAGTGAGAGTCAAGTCAAGTTTTCTAGGTCTGCCTTTTGGTCTTTTGTTACTTGGTGGTGGTTACTGCCCATGCAAATTATGTCTGTTTCTTGATAATATCTCAAACAGTTTTGAAACTTCACGTAATAGTCCTAGACTCGTTACTCCATTACTTAAAACATAGCCAACGCTATAGTACCGAAGTCATGTGCAATCATTACCTATGAAGTTTTTCTTTTCTTTTCTAATATGGCAATAGCATAATTAGCACATTGTGCTAGTGGAGTTCTTTTTCATAATTAATAATTTTAAAGTCAAAACAATTCAAACGCATCTCATCAATGTCCAGTCTCGTCGAAGTTAGTCAGGAGTCGCTCAGTAAAATGATAGTAGGTTTACTGAGGAAAGAAGAGCTGAACTTCCTAGAAGCACACGAAAAAGCTCTTATGTTTTTATTTGATTATTACGCACAAAAACCACAAAACAAAAATTCCCCTTTTTTAAACTAATCAAGGAAAGCCTCGACTTCAGTTCTTGAGTTCCAGCCAAAATGTAATTATATATACATATTGGGTTATCTATGCTTGAAAGTGAAAAAAGATTGTGCTTCGGATGTAACGTTAAGCTAATTTTGCAACGTTACGAAAGTGTCACATGCACTTTCATCTTGCGAATAATTAACTGGCGCTAAAAACGAAAGTAAATTTAGTCATTAGATTAATGATTTACGATAACACCGAAGCAGTTACAGATAAGGATCATGGCGAAAACTAACAAACTTTTTATGCTCCATTTTAACTTGTTACGTCATTATATCCAGACATTATTTATGTAATTGTAGTCGTGATAATACGGATTACAAATAATCATTATTATTATTATTTATTATTGCTATTTTTAAATAAACAATAACATTGTAATTATCGATTACCTAGTTCATGAATCAGGATACTATTGATGAAATACCACATAATAGAGTAGAATAGAAACTTGAAGACATAAATACAAACTAGACACAAATATGTCGCAAATGAACAATTATTGCCTTTTTGCCTTTAAGCAATCCGATTGGTTTCGTCAGTCATTGACACTAACAGGAAAAAAACGTCAGTGCATGGTGTATTGTAGAGAGAGGCACCCGTATGCGGGCGTATTGTATTTAGTGTAAGCTCGCGTTTTTCGTGGGCTCCTGTAGTCTGTGCTGTGTAGTAAGCCGTTGTCTGTCAATTGTACCGTGATATGTGCTACGATCGGTCGCGCACTCCTCTCGCCGGCTAACCGCCGCCCGCGCCGCATCTCAATCACAAAAATGACGTTCAAGTTGTCATTTAGTTTGCACTGACGTTAAATCTCGCGACATGTGTTGTGCAGGATTATCCAACTATTTGCTCCATAAGTTGAGGAAGTACACATGTGGATTCGGCAGCGAAAGTAAGTCTCATTTTTATTCGATTTCGCCAAGAATTTCAATCGATAAGCTG
The DNA here is from genome assembly GCA_914767545.1 of Sesia apiformis. NCBI lineage: Eukaryota > Metazoa > Arthropoda > Insecta > Lepidoptera > Sesiidae > Sesia > Sesia apiformis. The sequence continues at coordinate 6,650,202 of OU611964.1, forward strand.
TGCGTAATGTTATTGATATAAAGTACCTATGGGCGAGAGTACAATGTGATTATTCACTTTGTTTAGGTTTGCATGGTATAAATAGCATTATGTTTTAAATCAAACGGTCCCGGTTAGAACGAATCATCGCACTGCATTTTTAAATATTTGCTTTAACGCAACTTTCTACTGATAATTCTTGGAAACAATGCAATATTTGTAAGTTTAAATATTATGAACTGGCTTCACCTACATGTAACGTGTTCAGAGTCGGATTTTATTCAAAATAACTAATTATATTTGCAAGTTGACACACGCCGTACTAATTAGGAAAACAATACGTTAGAATTTTACGGTTATACCGTAAAATTGTTGTGAAGAATAGGTCTTGAGTATCAGCTCCTTTGTGTATATAAATTAATACGTAAAATGTCTCTATCTCTAACATACACAGACTTCATATAATAACGTACGGACCTATTCTATAAATAAACAGATTAATAAATATTATTTTCAACATTTATGTCCCTATTTATTTTCATATTGTTTATTTAGTCATAAGTAATAATATGCATAATTAAATAGCATACTGCTTATAAATTGTAACAAGTTATTATATAAAATATACAACTACCAACGTCATAAAATGATATGATTAAGTCATTTATTATGATATGATTAATGATTTATTATTTTTTTGTAGCTATTATGTTTATATTTACTGTTATTATTGGAGAATATTTGTGCAGTATATTTAATATTTACCATTTTGCCAAATGTTTTTAAACTATTTGTAGTACAAACACAGAAAATCGCTAGATTAACATTTTAGGATAATGTTTTTTTTTATATCAAAGATGTTTTAATCAGCATCAGTAGTCTTTATAACTGAATAGTGTAATGAAACGACCTAAACTTTCTGCTAAATTGAGAATCTAAACTCATCATATTAATTGATTGAAATTTATATTATTATTTAAGAAAGCTTGCCAATATATACAGTCTCCGACATCACTCACCATGCATGATTTCCATTTAACTGGAATTTTTTGAGACTGTAGTGTGGTGTAGGTACCTACTATTATTTCCCGACGTTTATGAGTCTTCCTTCTGTATTAAATTTGCTCCCAATCTTTATGAAAAATTGACTATAAACTCGTCATCACATCGATTTCAATATCTGATCAAAATTAATATAAAATTGACCAAAGTCATTAAAATAATTGACTTTGATCAATTTTATATTCGTTAATCCGTCTCAGTCTAGACTTACCGTAAATTAATAAATCTAGCATGTCAATTTTTATTTTCAATTGAACAAATAAAGCGGACTGGCCTTGACATGACGGTCAAACATTATCCTTTTGTCTCAATTGGTGGGTAATTGTCGCGGACGTGGTCCGCTTCTATTCTGAGCCACAATTTGCACTGCTGTCATCAAATTGCACCTCAACGATGTGGTGGGGGGGGGGGGGGGTTAAGATTGCTATCCTAAGTGACAGATGTGGGGGTTTAAGGAATTCACGATACTGCAGCGTGCATTGCTTAAACGTGAATTGGTTTCTTGAACTCGTCTAGCATACGCGCCGCAAGGACAGGCGGAGCAATCATCTGTGCAGTTACAGACGGTCAGCACGTAGATATAATCCCCTAAAATATGTCGTATGTACACTTATATTCTTTATATACTTTCAATAAAATTGAAAACAATAAATGATAATATATTTTAGATAGATATATAGATAAAACTCTTTATTGCACACCAAAACAAAACAAGACAGTACAGCATATGAATTGCACAAAAGGCGGTCTTATCTATATTAGCGATCTCTGCCAGACAACCTTTGCGTAGAGAGGAAATAAAAGTTTTAATCACAGGTAGACAGATGGTGTACATTATACATAAATTACATACAATACGTGCATATCAATACACATACATACATACACACATATGCATACACACAATACATAATATATATGTCAGTAACTGACTGAATGATTATAAAGCTGAATAGTGTTTAGTAAAAGTTGACTTCTGAAGCTGGATAAAGTTTGAACGTTTTATGTCGAGGGGAAGAGAGTTCCACAAACGAACCGCTTGCACAGTAAAAGAGTATGAATGCGAAGTAGAATGGTGAGAAGGAATGCTAAGAAGGAGGTTATCAGAAGAACGAAGGCTTGTATTTTATCAGTATTATCATTTGTGACATTATTGGAGAAAAAGGTCCTTATTTTCGGTTTTAATTTTACAAATATTAAAACTAGTGAAATTAAAAAAAACATATATGGTCGTCCAAGCCAAAAGGGCTCGATCCCTTATAGATCCCAAAAGGCCAGATCTCAGCTTCTAGTTTCCGAGATATTCACATTTTTCTGAAGTTATGTGAAAAAATACCTTTTTTGATTTTAATTGTATATTCTGCGCTTACGCTCGTACAATTTCATGCCACAACCATCATTATAGACGTTTATAACTCACATATTTTTGACAGATATGTCTAGTGTACCAGTGATCGGTATGCGTGGATAATTTATTATTGATAAAATTGTTTCGATATATAACTCATATTGAACATTATGCCAGCAATATATCTACTACAAATATCTATTACTAAGTCACGGGGAAATTTGTTGGAAATAAGTTAAATTTTCATAATAATAGTCGAATTCTCTTTTTTAAATAAAACTTTAATATTAAATGTTCTTGAAATGTACTTTTACTTGTACTTCCGGTTTCTTATTATTTACTCGCCAGACCATCATATTCACTTTGGAAGACTATCTCCCTAAATACATGCATCAAATAATTATATAAGTAATACTCGTAGAAGAGATGACGTAGTTACGTCTCTTATCCGTCATAAAGTCATAACATTCAACTTATAGATGGTCATCCTTTTATGCAAAAAACGACACACTGTGATTCAGCTTTATATCTTATTTAAATTTATATGTACTCATTTGTACAAAAAGCAAATTCAATGTGTAAAGTAAAATTTTCAAAGTCTGCGAGCAGTGACTCAATACTCCACGATAAAAAACTTTTATAGTTTAAACTTTTTTCTTCTATATAGATAGACGATGTATTCGCAAATGCGTCCATATTCATTCATAAATGTATCGTATAATTTAATAATGTAATAATAACGATAATTTAATGAATAATAAATTAATGCAATTTATACTTTAATTTATAATGTATTTATTTAAAAAATATATATGTATATTTGAATTGATGTACCCTTGTCCCTGCAAGGGCTTGTTGTATGTCATTAGATGTAAGTTTAATGTTACCTACAGCATGCAGTAAATAAAGATAAACACGTGAAGAAATCGATAACTGAGAAGATATATGTGACATCCACCAATAAGCACGGCACGGGGTTAATATAAAGATAAATTAAAACGTTCTTTATTGTCAATAATAATGAAGTAAATATTTACATCTAATTTACTGGCAATGGGACCGTTCGTCAGCGTATGCTGGCCGCATACCAGCGTTAGTTTACAGTCAAAGGCGCCCCATTTACATATTTGTGGATAACACACTCACACATTAGCACACACACATACGTTAGACTTTACAACACTACTAATTGAGCATATAAATATACAAATGGATGAGAAAAAAGAAAAAAAATATATAAATTCAATCAGAAAACAATACAGCGACGTCATACAAAGTACCTACGATCTAATATAAGAATTATATTTCTCGAATAGAAGAAAGTTTCATACATTTTTTAAATGAAATTAAGTTTGCCTTTATACGAATAGGTGGCGGTATGTCATTCCATATTTTTGACGCCGCGTACTTAAAACTGACCTTAAATCTAGCGCTTCTGTGCACCGGTAGCACTAACTAAGTTATGCATGTTCTCTTTGCATGGGTTCGCGTGATGGTTCATTAGCTTAAGTCTATCGAAAAGGTTTGTTAGCGCAGACTCAGTAGTCAAGCTTCGAGCACTTAGCGCTCAATTTTACTACTCCTCAATCACTACTCACGAGTAGTAAAATTGAGCGCTTAGTGCTATGACACACTTAAACGTCTTAAACCCCTGAGGTTAAAACTTAAGTATAAAAAGATTAATTAATGTTTTTAATTATGATTATTATGATAAATTATGATTATGATTAAAGTTCATTAGACAGCGTTTGAATGGTTGAGCGCTTAGCGCTGACTTATCAGCATCAAATAAAAGGCCTGTGGGATGCAGTAGAAAGTTTTATGGACCGTATGATATCGACCGGCTTTAGAATAATAACTCCCCATCTCTTCCCGTGGGCGTCGTAAAAGGTACCTAAAGGATAATAACACCCCATCTCTTCCCGTGGGCGTCGTATGAGGCACCTGAAGGATAATAAAGCGCTACCACAAGCGCTGAGGAACTGTAGCACCTCTAAAAGAGTCGACGTTTTAGTGCCATAGATCCCTCATGCACAAGACAGTCTGAGGAGGCCCATGACCAGCAGTGGATAATAAAACCTCTGGTGACAGTGTTGATTTATGTATAAAATCATGAATCGTATCATCCTCTCCAGGGTCTGACATTGTTTTTTTACACTTCATATACCTATAACAATTGGTACATTCTACTCGTACCTAAGGTAAATTTTCAAGATTATCCTGTTAAAAAATAGAAAATAAAAAACCAGCACTTGCTCATTTGCTCTTACCTTAATATAATTATAGCGATTACAGACGCAGATAAAGTAATTTAATTATACAAGAACGTGACAGTTCAATAATGAAATAGTTTGTTGAGGAAACTGCAAATAATCTTCGCTTCCAACTATAAAGATTGTTACAAAGGATATTGCAAAAGTTATTTTAAAAAAAATGTTATCTACCCCACATATTTTTAATGTTTGTTTGTACAACGATTATAAACATATTTGTATCAACGTTTAAAAAGTTTATCAACGCTTAGAAACCTTTGGGTAAGGTTTCTCAATACTACTTAGTACATATTATTATGGTAATATTAAAATATTCCTTTGGTAGTATTTCATGACAATTTTTATAAATGTTGCCGAGACGTTCATAGATGTTGCTCAATATAGCTCAATATAGAATTGATAAATTCTGACTTTTTGAGTAAGTAAAATAAAATAATTCGCCATTGAATAGCATTATGAAATAATAGATGTCCCAGATTGAACGCCGGATTTAATTTAGAAAAAAAATAAAGTCATTGTTTCTCCGGCTGTGTGACATGTGGCACCGTCCTGTTGGAACCACAGTTGATTGACGTCCATATCTTCTAATTGGTGCCAAAAAACCTCCTGTAGCATGTTACAGATACCTCTCTATGCCTACCTAAATACCGATACCTAAATAAAATGGCACTATGATCCCGCCGAACCAAAAACCGCACCAAACTATAACTCTTTGAGGATGCATCCGTTTTTCATGAATCTCATGAGGATTCTCACAAGCCCCAGATACGACAATTTTGTTCATTGACGTATCTGTCAAGGTGGAAATGGACCTAGTCACTAAAGATGATTTTTTTGGCCAAAATGATGGCGTTCCATGCTGACTAATTGCAACTGTTATATGTGACATCTATAAACAAACCAGAGATGTACAGTATATATATCTATATATATATCTATATATATATATATATATATATATATATATATATATATATATATATATATATATATACATATGTTATTCGGGAATCCAAAAGTCAATTCATACCTCTAGTCAGTCAATTCATTTACATATACAGAAATCTACAGCTTTATCTAAAGTATAAATTTGATTTAGCTAATATCAACAGCGGTATAACCAATTACAGATTTCACAGTAATAATAATAACATAATATAGAAAATATAGAAACATACAAATAAGTGAGTACATTGCTTTTGCTTTTGTGTGTGTATGTCTCCTGTAAGCTCTGCAAGTACTGCAACTTCGAGGAGAGGAAGGCTTTGGCATCGGATGAGTTTCCACTCATCCACTGTACAGAACTATACAGGATTGTGTTGTGCTCGTATGTGACCTTTCCATTCATTCAGATGTGCTCCTAATGATCCGTGATCTAAACGATTTGCTTGCTACCTAAGAACATATCAATATCAGTTTTTGACAGAAAACAAACTGCTTTTTACAACATTAATTCAAATATGAAACTTAATTTATGTTATTATACTCGACAACACGCTACTGCATCTAAAACCATACAAATATTAGTTCCTATTCCTAGCGGTTTAAATTGAGCCCACAATCTGTGCCACGAGTATATTTATTTTTTTATTGTATTTTTAATTTTTAATGAAGATTACGCACATTAAAAATATTGTTGAAGTAATATTAATTAGTAATTAGTAATTAAGAAAAATAAATTAGTAGACATGCCATTTTAAATCTTGACAAATATGCATTATATATATAAAAGGCCTAAACGTTATTATAATAAGAAAAAAAAAACATGGAAGTTAAAAAATACACCTGAAGAAAAAGAAGAGAAGAAGGTATCTATAGCTCTTTCCGATTGTACAATCACGCTGCTTTTATAAACTACTACCGTTTATAAAATATGCTTCAGAAAGCTTATTTTATGTTTAGTCACTAACACTACATGATTCATTAATTTCTCTGTCATACATTCAGTGATAACGTCAGACTAAAATAAACAAAATATGTTGGTAAAAATTAAATTATGGTGAAATGGTTTCCTCGTTTCAGTCACAACAAAAGCCAAAATTAATTAGTCAAATAACATAGTCACTGAAGTTATAAAAAAATAGTCAATACCGGTATTAGTAACTAACAAAATATTTATTTAGTGTCTTTGTGTCAGTGCTTTGTGTTTTGTGTTCTCTTTGTGTTTGTGTAATGTGTCCAAGTAACTGCATGGGAGTGACGTCGTATTGTTGACATCATTTGGAATAATTAATTGAACATCTGCTCGGTATGCCAAAGTGTAAGTATTGAAAAAAGATTTATAGCATATTGTTTAAGGCAGGGATGCTGAAACTTATAATATCTATGATGTACAGCAGATTGGACGGCAAGCGTTCGATTAGACCTGGCAGGAAAAAGACAACTTTTCGTAAAAGGCATTTATTGCACATACGAGTTATATTAATAGTTCATTGGTACTTCGAACTACGCAATATGTTGGTTCCGAATAGCATGTCCGGTAGAATAGTAAACAAAATTAGGTGCTGGTGTGAAATAATGTAGATAAATTTTATCGGTGGCGTTCGCTAGCCGTGCTGGCCGCACGGAGATGGAGGACGATAAATTTATTTTTTTAGTGAATTTAATTTACATTGTAGGTATTTATGTAAAATATTTACTAATCATCGTTTAAGTTATAGTTATATATTTCATGGCACCTCCCAACGTGCCTCTCTGTTCAACCCTAAAGGTTGGCTGGTAGAGAATGCCTCCAAGCATTATGATGACTAAGCCCGCCTTTTGTACGATTAAGTGCAATATTTTCTTTTATATAAATGAATAATGTTCCGCGATAGACCGTAATAGCTCTCGCGATCGATGGATCGATTGCGATCGACGTTTGAGCACTCCTGGTTTAAATTATCACTATCGCGGAGGTGAGAGAAAACATATTGAGGGCACCTGCGTGCCCTGGAGTTTTAAAAAATTCCGGGACTACTCACTCATCTACTAACCCGCACTTTCATGTGCGGCTTGGTGATTGATGTGCATATTATGGCCCGAAACCTTCTCGTGATTGCATGGGAAGGTATATGTCCCTCAGTAGGATGTTATAGGGTTACATCGATATCGACCTAGAATAAAAAAGAAAAATAGAACGAATAATCTTCAAGTCGGTCTACCTAACGAGCTCTTTCTTCGTCTCTAGTAGCTACGAGAAGCTGACTTAAAATTGCACTTGCCTTAACATGGTTCCAACCTATTTTTAGCAACTTCCGTACACAATATAACCCATTCTTAAACTCTTGGTTCATTTTGATTAACCGGTAAAATGTACGCAAATAAATGTATCCATTATTATTCTGTACGTATTTCTGGGAATAATATGATCTTTAATTGTTTTTTGTGTGATAATCATAAACATAGGTAGACAAGACAAGTTGGTGAAATTGTATGGAAACGAAACGTTTCACTTATATTAGTTATATTGTACCTCCGACTATATTTTAATATAGTCACGAGTAAATTTTAATGATGGAAAACCACTCACCGATGAAACGAACCATTTCTCTTGACTTGCAGTTCGCCACTTTTGACAAATTTTTACAATTAATTATAGCACAATTAAACATTTTTGTGTTTTGTAATAACGATGAGCGGCGCGAATACTTAGTAGGAGACAACTTCGGACAGCTTATGTTATCCATCCCTCTATATCTGTGGTGATAACCAATGACAGGGTTTTGATAGTTAAAACTTTCTAACAGAAACTGTTTCATAGAAATTTAATATCGCATCCTAAGCTAATGATAAGCTAAAATACGAGAAATGCCTTAAAAGACCTTGTACATTGACCCGCAATGTCACGGCAACTTCGCGGTGATATTATCAAACAATTGCGGATACAATATTCAATAACATTCATTGAATTGCTTCACATAATGTCTATAGTTATTATATGATACAACTGTCCATCTGACAGTTGTTAGACTAATCTTTTTTGATATTCTAAATCGGGTCTGAACGCGTATAATAAGGGTATTTGTTTACCTTTATTATGAATATAAAATGTATACAAAACGAGAAAGTTTAAAAAGTTATAATCTTATTTACTTGTACAGGGTTAAATATAAAATACTTGCACTCCGTTAACAGAATCTTACGTGAAAACTGACAACTTTAATTCAACGACTTTTTAAATTTCTGCACTTTTTTCACACTAACCATACCACCGCGTAGATAAGTATACTGGCATCGCTTTATATAGATGTAGGTTATCTAATAGTAGCAGTTCGATTTGCAGCTGTTTACGAGTATGAATAGTGTGCGGCGTTGCCGTTTGTAGCAGTGTACTAAAGTAATAAAGAGTAACAAACTCAGAGACTTCATTTAAAAATTTAACTTGTTTTGGGGAAAATATCAACTTAGAAAAAAATCGTAGACCAAAATTTACACGTTTTTATCTTTATCTTTCTACTTCCTATTTATTATCTTCGCGAAGAGGATCTTACTTATTTGCATTAAATTGTGGAGTGTTTGTTCCAGAAGATTCTAGTATTTTTTTACCTATATCGGTCGAGTAGTGCCTACACCTTGATTCTTCTGGTTGAAACCAGGTATGCGCTGACCGATAATCCAGTGTGCAACATATGAATATACCTAATATCATGCCATAGCCTTTATTGTCAATGTAATAAAGTATTGATGTGTAACTTAACTACTCGTAGTTTATTTGTACTCTAAGAGAAAATAACTGGAACCTCTATTCCTTGTTAAGTGTAATAGGACTAAATCACTGTTGCACTCTGTACAGGATCAAAAGCCTCCTATATACGACGGTGTTGGGCATATGTTCTATTTCATGGACAAAGGGTAGACGACCAGTACACAAACCAGACATGCCTCATGATAATTTATGAGTTCTTTTGTCCAATGTTGCCATTTCCGTAGTTTAATTTCACAACCCCTTCTCCAAAGTGTTCGATACAAAGGTTCCCTTTGGATGATGATGTGAAGATAAGGGAAATATTGAAACTTGGTAAAGAGTGAGGAGACGGATTCGATATCATTTCTTCGTTATTTTCCTTCACCGCCGATCTAGTGATAATTTAAAAAGCTGTACTTTAAAGAAACACTGTGGTACACGCCGGGATATGAATGCACGAGAGTGGTGAATAGATATTCCTACGCTATTGCCGGAGAGACATCGTCGCCGTCACCGTCACCAGCCCTTTATCGTCTATTGCTGGACATGGGATGTATAGTCTGAAAACGCCACGTTGACCAACCGATTTGGCGAGCCCATTCTTTCAGAGGTGGTGTTGTTCCTCAGGGCTTATGGTAGCGGCTTTGTTATCTCTCAGAGGCCTTAATTGGCACCCGCGGGAAGAGATGAAGTGGTTTTATTATAAAGCCAGCAGACAATATACGGAGAGGAGCACTCCATCTTTATTAGGTAACTTTAATCCAGGTGATTGTTTTATTTTCATACGTTAAATTCCTTTATTTAGTTCTTCCTTGCTCACAAATTGGGTAACTACTAACTGTCGTCCAATTTTTACTGATTCTTCAAACTGTGTGTAGATGGCCTTACAGATGTAGATTGCCCTGTGCAACTGTAGATTGCAACTGTGTGCCCTTACAGATGTGTGTAGATGCGTCGATACAAATTGCCGCCTGTTGCATCCGCTCGCTCCTCAATCGAATTTATTTTTAGTTCAGTATTTTAGTCTTTGATCTTAAAAGCATCTATACAGCTACTTGCTATAGCGTGATATAAATAAATACAATATGCGGTTAAAAATCTGGGTTACGCTGAAGTAGCGATAAAGTTAGAGATGTTTTAGTTAATAAACACTTGATAATAATTTCTGTATCTATGACTATCCACTGCTGTATATAAGACCCATTACCTCTCACGAACTTCCACTTTTTTCATGCAGTCCCTACCGGCAACGTGCTTTAAGATCGCCACTTGACCTGCAGGCGTTCCATGCTATATTTTCTGGTTTGTGTCCTTCATCCGAGGACTCGACTGCGATGAAATTTCCACGATGAGCTTAGTCCATGACTTTATACATTTAGAAACGTTTTCGCCCAACTAATCGTCTTACAAAAACAGCGATATTTTCAAAACTACAATACTAATTTTGAAAATTAAACCTCTTAAATTAAACCTTTCGGAATAAATACCCTCCCTACGTAACATTAAAATCCACAATACAATTTGTTAAATACATTCTAAAATAATAGACAGAAAAAAAACGTACCAGAGTACTGTCAGTATTGACTTATTGATTTCAGTTAATATTATCTAACTTAAAAATCTCTTGTTTTAAGATTACCTATGTTTAAGGAGAAGCTATGTTTAACATGTGATTTTTAAGATATAGCAATAAAAATATTTTTCTAGATTTCATTACAGTTTCTATATGTGGAAAACTATTCAGGAAAAATATTTATTTGAGAATAAATATTTTTCCTGAATCATACAGGTGCAATATAAATTATTGCGTATTAGGAAAATATGGAAGGAAAATAACTAGAACAGTACAAAGGATATTAAGGGCGTACTTATCATTGAATAAGAAGGCTCAAGTTTTATTGTGATCACGACCTCGTTTGTATGTTTTTCCCTTTCATACCAAAAAGTATTTTTTTATGAACGTTATTTTATATTGGGCAAGGGCAATGACAAGACCATTAGCGAGGTCAAAGGGAACTGTGAACATAAAATGCAGGGTATTATTAAGGTAAAAACTCTTCATTTATTACGGGATTTGCATGTGGAAACATTCATGATTACATTCATGTTTTTTTACAATTTCTTCCTCTAAAATGGGTAGGTACCTACTAGTCGGCTCTCTTTGAACAGTTTAATGTGTCTACTCCCGAAACTTCCAGGGACTTTCTAACCATATCAAAATCTGTCTTTAATTATAATCGTTCAGTTACACTCATACACTATAATTTTAGACATATAAAAGGTATTTTTAAATAGCCTATTAACGACACATGAGATAATTGATGCCTATTAACGATTTTAAAGACATATGAGTATTAACGTCAGTTTGTAATAGTTATTACGCTTGCAACTTTATTAAGACTGATTGACTTTATTTTAAATGAGTTACTTTCGTGACAGTTGTAAAATAATTAGCTTCGATATTTATGAGGTTTATAAACTGCGCAATTTAATGAATGTATGCGTTCTATTTGTTAATATACTCATCTTTTAATGAGTATTATGGATAATACCTGGTATTTAAGGAACAAAATTTTAACTTGTATTTTTAATAGTAACATGCAGGCACTTCGCCACTACAGATATCTTTACCATCCATAACGTTAGAAATCCGTGCATATATGTATGGATTGCTAATGTTATGTATGATATATATCGCTATATATGATATTGATTGACAACACTGTTAGGCAACATAATTTCCTCACAAAACATCGATTATTTATTTATTGATTAATTAAGAAAGAAGGTACTTGAAATATAGATCATTCCTACCTATATAACAGACAATAATTTATAAGCTTTGCTGTAGATACAAAAATAATGTCTCAGTAACAGTATTTCATTTTATTTCACGTCAATCTGTCCTTGCTGATTTTTAACTAAGATAGATAGATTTACAAATAAGGCTCAATAAAGCACCTTGTCTATACTCGTTTCGATCAGTGAAGTCATGATAGGTGACCCCAGTCATTAGTAAATTTCAAGAGGTGTATAGGCTCTTTGGAGAGCTCAATATTTTAGAGCAGGTGTAGTTCCTCAGCGCTTGAGGTCGCGGCTTAGTCGCCTCTCACGTCACTCACTGGCAGAGATGAGGTGATGCTATTTTAAAGCCACTTGGCCAGAATAGCGTTTTCAGGCCATACATCTCTCCCATGTCCAGCAGTGGACGAGAAAAGGGCTGGGTACGGTTATAGACTCTTTAAGACAGCTGTGAAGACAGGATTTAAGACAGAATTCTGCAAGGTCCTCATCGCACCGCCATTCTTCTTATTGTTGCGGTGTTTATGGATGGAGGTGAGTGCTTTGACACCTCTGTTCGAACCCACAGAAACATAGAAGCCCACGATTATTTATAAATTTCAGTGTTATCTAGCTTGCTGTCAGGACTGCGAACTTGGGTATATTTTATCTCTCTCTATCAGATAACAAAGGGCAAAAAAGTGGTAACCAAAATTCAGTTATCTAACTAGGCTAATACAAAAACATTTGACCACATTTTACAATTGACAATAAAAAATTTGCTTCAAGTAACTCCAGCATTTGACACTTAAATTATTTCACTACTATAATAATAGAAGGTAAAAATCTAAAATGCCTAGTCAATTGTACTTATATATGAAAACTTTTAGAATATACTTATAATTTCTGTAATTCGTGTTCATTATCTAGTCACATAAAGAATATAACCCTTAAATTTTAGGTTAATTTTCCATTACAGTGGAGTACCTAAGAAACATTTTACTGGAAATATCCAGAAAATCGTTTCGCACAGATGGCTACCGCTTAAGTTTTAATTGATATAGTTGACGATGTATTCACGTGTCTCGTGACATCATAGGAAGTAAACCGTATCGCAAAATGTCGATCCCAAGGTTGCGGTGATACGATCAAATGCAACTATAACCTGATTTATATACCTGTAATGTAACATATCACATAAGACTTATCAACGCAATTCGAATAAGCGGCAGTGGTAAGAGATATTTCCCTATTCGTAGTGCATTTCAAATAAAAAGTTCAGTTGTAGAGCTTTACGGAACCTACCCAACTATATATCGGTATTGGAGATGATTCTATTGTTATTTTTTTTTTCAAATACTCTCATAATTTTGGAACTACTGAACCAAATTGGGTCATTAACAAACTTAACTGAAATGTGGACTCAAACTATTATTGTAAGGAATTTCATTTCAATAATTTAAGAAATGCTCCTGCGGTACGAAATTTATTAATTTTGGGTTCTGTAGTCGACACGTAGTAGTTATTTCCAAAATTCGAAAATCATTATATCCGTAATAGGTAGATTTCTTCATAGATTTTTCCTTCCGTCATGACGTCTGCTACTGGATACAGGCACTGTCTCCTCGTGCACATTGTCTTGTGCATTAAGGATGTATGGCCTGAAAACGCCACGCTATGGTCAAGCGGATCGGCAAGTCTACCCTGAAAAGTAGTGTAGTTCTTCAGATTTGCCGTTTATCTTAAGATAAACTTAACTTATCTTAGCTTAACATCTTAACAGTTATCTTAACAGTTGACTGTTTCACCAACCAACTTGCTGTATTAAGAAAAATATAACCAATCAAATGTAATCACGGAATCTAAAGTTACCACAGCAGTTAATTAGTTTCACTCAAGATACAATCATACATATAAGATATCATATCCGACGACATATAAACAGAACGGAAAACAAAAGGCCAAAAGATATCAATACCGAAAGTTGATTGTCATTAAAATACTAGCATAATTAATTAGCCTTCTCATTTTTGTAGTTTGTAATTTGTGTTTGTACACTCTCCCTTCTAAAGCTATTTCTGAAAGCGTGAATGATTGTCGTATGCCTCTTTGCTCACAAATTGTGACTTAAAAAGCTTATTGAAGCTATATATTCATTATATTATTATACTACAATATATCTGCAGTACATAGCTACTATTATACTCAACGGTTTAATTAAGTTTCACAGATAAATTAATATCCTTGGAAGTCTGTCAGTCTTTCTGAACAATTATATTAAGAAAATGTGCTCTAAATTGAATAAGGTCGCCCCAATTCGACGCGTACAGAGATTTTTTTACAAGCGTTTATTCAACTTGTCATGTTTGTTAGTTTATTTGCTTAGGTTAAATCTTGCAAGTCGATTTTAACCCACTTCCACTTGTATTACTGCCGTGAAAATTTACACATATATATAAAACTGATGATTATACAATAATCTGATTACCTTGACCTGATACTGCAACCATGTAGGCCACCACACTGAGGAACTCCTCAACGGCGAACGGTAGACATGTCGTGTTTGGGCTCGTCTGTCTCGTAATTTGAACGACAACACCTTAGTGTCATGACACTAATGACCTTGATCATTAGTGTCATTAGGGTCATGACCTTGACCTGACGTTGCAGCCAGGAAGGCCAGCACACTGTGAAACTCCTCAACGGCGAAAGGTAGACATGTCATGTTTGAACTCGTGCAGAAGTTTCTGCAACGTATAACACTAAAAAGAAGTACCTAAATAAATTAACGTGAAAAAAACTTTTTAAAAACAAGTTTTTATTAAAATGCACTAAAATGAAGAAAATAAACATAAAAGTCATTACTATCATTAATTATTGCTTTCATGTGATTTAAAAGATTGCCGCGACATTTTCATACTAATTTAATTTAATTAATCAGAAATACAATCAATTCAAATTACAAATCTCACGACAAGCTTTTAAATCACATAAAAACATTAACAAATAATATTACCCAATGTATTCTATGTTTATTTTTTTTTTATTTTAGTGCATTTTAATAAAAGTCTCTTTTGAAAAAGTTTTTTCTACATTTAATATTTTTGTAGAAAGAAAATGACAGACAAACGGGCAGTTCATCTGGTGGTAAGTGGTTACTGCTTATGGAACGGATTTGATAAGGCGAAATTGAGAATTTACCTTCAATTTCACATTAAGTATCGATCGATTAGTTACACTTCGTTTTTGTTACGGCGCACTATGAATTACTACGGCTGAATACTTTTCAATAGCCTTAGTTCAGTTGTAGTTCAATTCGTTACCGAAGAGCTATGGGAGTGCGCACACCTCGATACATGTTTCTTCTGCGGCCGACTATCAGCAGGTCGCCGCTTGTTACAAAACCAGGTATATTGATTGAATTTCATATCACTGTATGTATGGAATGAAAGTGAGTAGTCATCATCATTTTTTTTCTGTTCTTATCAAACCTAGCGGTAACCTGCTATTCTCAGTAACTCTGTCACCTTTTTACAAATCCTTTGTCACTGCAATAACTTGTTTATTAACCACAAAAATATATAATCGACTGCATGTCTCATACTGGTATTTATTGTTGCCAAATAATTTCCTCGTGGTAGAGAAGTGCCAGCGAGATGATGCCGTTTTTAACATCCCGCCACTAAGTCAGTAAATCTGTCGTATATATGCATACCTTCTTAGGGCATACTAAACTTGTGAACGAATACGAACATTTTGTCACCGTAATAACTTATTTATTAACCACAAAAAATAATAATGAACGTGTTTGGTTAATTCATAATTTGTACTACTAGTATTTATTGCTATCAAAATAATTCACTCGGATCAAGACAGGCCGGCCAGCAAGGCCTCGCCGTTTATGAGATTCCTTCAGTACCTAATAATAAATATTATGTTAAACCAACTTAGATACTATTTTTCTTACTAATATCACAAGTACACTAAGCAGATATTGACACGAACATTTTCCTATTTTATACTCCACGTTACGACCATTGTTATGTGGTAAGCTTACTATATTACAAATTAAAAAATCAACAAGTGTAAGTTTCAAGGATAGCGTTCAAAAACACCATAGCATGATCATGACAAAATAATTGAGACATCTAGTTAAAGACAAAATTGCTCGCATGTCCACGATTCAGCCACTAGAGCAATGCGAGTACAAGGAGTCGCTTGATTGGCGGTCTCCAGTTACACTGTTGACGCCACTTGAATCAATGAAGTGCTATTGGCCCATTGTTTAATCATCTGTTTTATCAGCTGTAATGGGCATATGCGAGACATTCGTGCTCATTACTCGTTAAGACACCAAATCAAAGAGTGTATTATTATAAAGTAGCAAGTAAACAATGTGAGGACATACGTTTTCGCAGTGTTTTAGCTCCAAGTTCACATGAATTCCGAGAATTGTTTATTTTGATACTCACTGCATCAACTGATACGTCAGCTATTATAAAGTGAGAGACTCAATTCACATTACGTAAAATGAACTTCGTATGTTTAAGAAGCTTGGTACTTAATTATTTAGTCGGATTTTCCCCGCCGGTAAGGCCAGTGTCAAGTCGGTTCTGGATAATAAATATTTCTGTTTCGTTTGTCCACCGTCGGGGATTCTTCGGTGGAGATTTCTAGAATATCTCCTTATCGGTGATTGCTGGTAACTCCACTTTCGCACACATTTGTTTCTTCGTCTAAGAGTTTATAAAACTTCCATCTTCAGAACTTGGTAAATTACTTACCACTAAATGGATGGTCAACCTTTAGGCCGGTTTAGACGTATTAAGTTGATACCATAAGTGTTTAACTAAATTTTAAGTTAAATTTGTGTAAAGCAAACATTAAGTAGCAATAAGTATTGCTACTTAACGGCTATTCACTTGCTACTTAATTGGTTTACACATAATTTTTTAACATCAAATTTAGTTAAATACTTATCAACTTAGTGCCTTTGGTTTTACTTACTTATTTAAATGGGTACTTACGTTACTTCTTCAAAATATTAGCAAGAACTTTCTTCTTTCTTTCCCTCTACATACCGTACATTCCTACAATAAATGTTTATGATAAATATAAAGCTCAGGTATAGAATATAGAACTTCATACAGTTTATACAGGAAACGTTCCAAATCAAACAATGCAGTTTACGATACGCCAAAGCATAACATCTGTGTGGGTTCTGCATAGCATAATGATCTTTGTTTTCATGTCTGCAAAGCTTAATTTGCCACGAATGGTATTAGCTGTCGTATTTAGAGGAATACTGAATGAAACTTAGGGTTGTTGAAAATTAAAAAATAATGTCGTATGATGTTCATTGTCCACACAATTGTGTCGTAAAAAGCTGTATTAAAATAAAGTGCAGACGATTGAATACTGAACCTACTAAATAGTTTGTGTACAATTATTGACTCATACAAGTCCTTTTGTCAGTATAAATGGTAAATATTGATTTTTTGTAATTAAAATTCTGTTCTAGAATATGTAAGCGATAAGTATAATAAATAATATTAGCTTATATCATGCTCATCATAAGACATCTTGTGGTAGGTACGTTAAGGCCCGAGAAACTACATCACCTATAAATGAGTGGACTCGCCAACCTGCTTGACCAGCGAGACGTTTTAAAACCATACATTTCTCATGCATAGAATAATGTGCGCCAGGAGACTCATATTCAGTAGTGAATGATAAAATGGCTGGCGACTGTGACGGTGTAGCCACGACTGTGAGCCAATTAGATCCTGCACCGTTTGGTAAGTTATCATCCACTGATAATTTCACTCATAGTGGAAACGTGTAGCCACAATAAGTTCTCCCAACCCTAACGGAAGCATGCATCGGAAAGAACAATTACATTTGCGATTGCTGTGCCTCGGGCTCATTCGCCATTGTAATATCATGCTCAATACCCTCGTATCGATTTTGGAACAACTGTGGAGGTATATAGCACTGTATAGTGACCCCAGCATTGTTCGTAACTGTACTACAATACTGAAACTATACAGTCGATTCCGAACTTCTATAGAAACAGTTTTACTAATGACTTGCGGGTCGAAGTAAGGTTTAATTAATTTAGTGTTGAATCGTTCACGTCTGAACTCAGTGTACTCAAATAGACCTCTATCGTTTATCTATCAATTTATCTGATAGCAAAATGTGTCTGAAACATTTATTCATGATTTTTAAATGGAATATCCGTAACCAGCCGTTTTATTATCCACTCCTAGGCCCACGCCATACAATATGTTGTGTCTGAGAGATGTTTGGCCTTAATACGGCTCGCTGGGCTAGCAGATTGCCGAGCTGTTATCCCTTAGTCGCCTTTTATGACACCCACGGGATAAAGCATATATTCACAACACTATTCACGATACATGCCAACTTCAGTCATAAATGGTCGTCTCAGGATGCGCCACCTACCTTAAGAAACTTAGGAGTTGAAAGTGCTAGGGCAAGATGGGAAATGATGGTATCCTTATATCTCCTATTCCCCATCCTACGCAATTGCTCCTCATCCCTTTAAACGACGAGTTCCTTCCCATTCTTCCTCTAAGATTAAGAAGTAGATTAGAGACTAGAGAGTATAAAAGAAGAGGTTTCCAGTATCCAATATACTCTTCACTGGATTCTAATTCTAAATTAGAGGTACTAATAAATATAGCAGCAGTCACGACAAACTTTAAAAAAATACTTATTTCGAAAATCTCTGTCATTTAAATAAAATATTTAAAAATCAACTAATACTAATTCCCTAAATAATTTGACGAATTAAATACCCTAAAGAAAGAGCCGTTTGCATAATGCAGAATCCTTTAAAATCTTCTGAAATATTGAGACAAAGAACTAAACGAACCTTTGAGATCTATTGAAGTACTGAGACAAACGAATCAAAGAATGAATTCGTTTACTTGAGTGAGTCTGAACGAGTGAAATGAATCGGATCAGTGAACTATGATTGATTATACACACATGTCTAATCCAATATCCAATAGCAGATCGATTATATTAGATCAATATTAATTATATCATAGATACATGTATGTTTTCGTAATCTTGTAATATGAATACCTTTTGACAAAAAAACTCATGTCCGGTGACTCTCGAAAGTCCATTAAGGCCACAAGAATTTAGCCATTCCGAAAAAAAAAGCTTTTGAGAATGTGATATCGGTCTTAGGCGTGGGGTACATGGGATCATTGACACCGTGTTACTGCTTGCTCTAATAGCGTAACTACGAGTACGTGACCTACCGCAACCGACATCGACGCTTTTCACCGACCCCATACAACTATTTCAAGCTATGGATATAGCTGCCTGAGCCCCTAAGTTGGGGCTGATACAGCGAATTATGAAGTGAAGAAGAGCGAACCAAATTTATTATTTTGTAGCTGTGTATACAACTGTATACTGTATATTTGTAGCTATGCAACCGTAGTTGTCACGTGGAACATTAATGTGCTTACAATGTAGCCACAGTCATTATACGAGTCCTTATACGAAGCTGGGTTTAAATAATTATTCCTAAAAAGAGCAATTAAAATGAACATCGTGGTCTATGAAATGAACATGAACGTATAAGTTTATATTATTAATATATTATTAACATCTACATCTACATCTACATTCTACATCTTTATATTATTTAATTAATCGCGTAATCGCTTCTTATACATTTTCCGTGATAATATTCTTTAATGCAAAGATAATTCAAACACAGACTAAATTATAAGAGAACAGCGTGTATGTGGCCAACTCAATAAAATTTTATTGGTTTGGACACATCGCTTGAAGTTTACTTCGCAATTCACTGTGTAGTATTGACTCAGCCTAAACCATCTTTATGTTGCTTATTGAAGACAATGTATACTATTCGCACTT
This sequence comes from Sesia apiformis, assembly GCA_914767545.1. NCBI lineage: Eukaryota > Metazoa > Arthropoda > Insecta > Lepidoptera > Sesiidae > Sesia > Sesia apiformis. The sequence goes on from OU611964.1 coordinate 6,670,234, forward strand.
AGATAATTATTTTTGTAGCTGCGATTGTAAAAGTCGCATGTTTGTACAATAGCTACAATATCAAAGCTACAATAGCTTTACCTGCAACGGCAATGTATTGCATCACTTCAGTTTTATAGCAGCAAGTCGTTTCCTTATTTTTCTTCAAGTTTACACTAATCAAATGAGACCATCACAATTAGTAAGTGCAAAGTACCAAACAAGACAAGGGCAGGGTAAGGTTGCAGGAAAAATCGCCCGCAGTCAACTAACCTGTAATGACAATCGTAAGAGGATTGAAATTGACGAAGGGCTCTGAAGTTGAAGTGATACTTCGGCCTCCACGATAAACATTACTACTGTAGTAGGACATCTCCGTATAACATGTGTAGGTTAGTAGTTAGGTCTTATAAAACTATTTTAAATTAACAGCCTTGTTAGTAAGCAGCCAGATGTCAAGGATGTTAATTAATTGTCGGTACGTTTTTTTGGAACGAAATTTCTTTACGCGGCTTGCGGTAGGTGTGATTCGAGAGAAAATGTAACGTCACGTAAGATTTTTACCCCCTCCATACACCTTTCTCTTTCTCTGTGTGTGTATGCGTGCGAGTATAGAGAGCGAGATTCAAGCAGAATAACAGACGTGCAGACTAGTGCGTGGCCGGTTGTATAACCTAATTTTTTTATTTTAGATTTGATTCCTTATTTTAAATTATTTGCATTGAAAATATGATACAAAATAAAAAAAAATACATGAACTATACAGATTTTATTACGAATTACATTCGGAGTTTAAAAAAAAATGCGTGAAGATCTTCGTTCCTGACGGGGATCCCCTGACCGCACACGTTTTTTGCAAATGGTTTTGGTGCATGCGGTAACTGTACTAAGTTTGATTGAATTGTTTCCAAAGCGTTTAGAAACATGACACTAATATATATTATTATTAGGGTTAAAGTATGAAATTGCCGATTTGTACTGAAAAATTAAAACTCGTTTTTTTCTAAAATGTAACATATTTATTTAATCAAAATATTTACCCTCATTATCTATACATTGTTGCCATCTAATCGGAAGTTCATTTATGCCTTTGCGATAGAACTCTGGGGATGTAGATTCGACAAACTGTGTGAAAGCATTTTGTACTGCCTCTTGGGAAGAAAATTTTTTACCACGTAGAAAATTGTCCAAATCACGAAAAAAATGGTAGTCCGTTGGAGCAAGGTCTAGCGAGTACAGATGATGACGTATGGTTTCTAACTGCAGCGCCTGTAGAGTTACAACGGTTTCTCGTGCAGTGTGAGGTCTTGCGTTATCATGGAGCAATAATGGTGAAGATCGATTCACGAGTCGTTGCTGTTTCACTGCTAGTTTCGCCATCATTGTTCGAAGTTCGGCATAGTAAACATCTGCTGTTATTGCTTGACCAGACCTGAGAAAGCTATAGTGAATAACACCATGAATAGACCACGAAACAGTTACCATTACCTTTTTATTGATAAGCTTTGCCTTAGGGCACTGTTGCGGTGTTTAACCTGTTGTCAGCCATTGCATTTTTCGCTTTCGGTTATCGTAAAGAATCCACTTTTCGTCACATGTCACAATTCGATCCAATATTCCTTCATTTCTGTACCGATTCAACAAGGCAACGCAAGTTTCAACACGCGTTTCTTTCTGCAGATCAGTCAAATCATGAGGCACCTATTTTTCATATTTTTTTATCTTATTGGTTTGATGCAAATGAGTCAATATTGTAAGTAAGGTAACGTTAAACCATGCCGCTAATTCTTGGGTAGTTTGACTCGGATCGGCTTCCACCATCTCCTTCAATTCAGCGTTATTCACCTGTGTGGGCGGTCTTCCACGTGGTTCGTTCTTCAAGTCGAAGTTTCCATAACGAAAGCGTTTAAACCAAAAACGCACGGTTCATTCATTAGCAGTCTCCTCTCCAAACGCAGCATTGATATTGCGAGCCGTTTCTGCCGCGTTAGTTCCGCGTCGGAACTCGTATTCAAAGATTACTCGGATTTTCGAAGTATCCATCTTTCCCGTCTAAGCTGAATAAAAAAAACAATTGAAAGTCGAAAATCGAATGTTGCACATTTTTTAAAACAAGAACCTCATAGGTATCATGTGAAAACAGTTTCACTCGAAAATCTTACACCATGAAGGTTCTATGTCAATTCAAAGTATCTATTACTATAAAACGGCAATTTCATACTTTAACCCCTATTATTACAATTAATTTTCTTGTTACTATAAATAACATAACAAATATAACGAAGAATATATGCAAGCATCGGAAACTGCAGCAGGTTAAGTTTGATCAATCCATAACATCCCTTGCAGAGCACAGGTCGCGCCATTTAATTACGAGGGGATCTCAGTCTATAATCCACCACGCAAGCCCAGTGCATGTTAGTGGTTTGTGCGGATCAGCGACTTAGTCTTTTACCTCATACTAACAGCATACTTCCTTTTTACAGGCGACGCCGACATGTCGCTGAAGCAGGGCAGCGGCACCGGCAAAGTCCACTTCGGTGGTCTGGACGATGTGTCCCTATACGGCACGCCAGTGGAACCTGCACCTCCGGCCACAGACGCCAAGCAGGGCTTCCTCCGGAACCAGCTACAAGCTCTCTTCCAGCCCACCGACAACAAGTTGGCCATGAAACTCTTCGGCTCCAAGAAGGCGCTAATGAAGGAGCGTATCCGGCAAAAGGCGGCTGGACACTGGGTCATACATCCGTGCAGTAGTTTCAGGTAAGTTCTACCTTATTTTTGACCTGTATTAAACGAACAGCAAAAAAAATCTAAATGAGCAGCAATCCGCAATAGAAACAAACTATTTATGAATAACTGAAATAAATAATTATAAATTACTAAGAATGTCATCACAAAGTCGATGGAGCCCCGCTACGTGGGACACCTATTTCCTTTAAATTTGCTGCCATCGATTTGCTGCCTATTCAGTATTTTTTGCAACTTATTAAAGTTTTTCTTCTTATTTTTTACTTCTGCAGCTCTGAGCAGTTTGTTCTTAACAGTTCTGGCAAAAGATTTTGAGCATAAAGTAATCAAGCATATAATATTGGGCTGATTAACTTTTATTCTTTTGCTTTTTAAAGAAATAACCGGCAGCGAAGAATTCAAGGGGGTTGAAACTAACAATCAGGCGCGCGGGGGGGGGGGGAGTTGTTAGCCTATCAATGAATGTCGATGATTTCACTAGTGGCAAATTATTATTATTATGGTTGCAAAAACAAACCAATTCCGCTATTGCGAAATTGGTTTGTTTTTGCATCCATCTTGTACTGTTAATTCCGATATCAAAAAAATATTCGCTTGAATTAAGAATCCTGTTTAGTTAGAAGTTAGTTTAGAAGAAGACTGTTTAGTCTCATTTATGTAAGATAGGCAGCTCATCCAGGAGCGTGCCAACATTCGTTATTTTCTACTAACGTTGGCATTTATTGCGGATATCCATAGGCGGCAGTATCCACTTGCCATTAGATGCTCATCTAATGGCAAGTGGATACTGCCGCCATTAGATGCCACACTTGCCATTAGATGAGCTATTTGCCTGTCTACCACCTGACTTCTATAAAAAAAGATAATTAGGTATAGTTTAACATAAATTTTTAATTGTCTGTGTGAAATAATGAAATTATTTTGCAACAATTATATATTATCCTATTTATTACATAACTGCTAAGCTAAGTCCGTACGTGCAGCAGGACTGGATATTAAGTCCTAACGTTCAATACGTAAGAATAGCACTACGACTTGTTAAGAACCGGCATGAGATCGTTACCCTTCTATTTACAAAGGTCTATAGAAACAGGACACAGACGAAGTTTTCATTCTTTTTCGACTTTGCAAAAACACTATTTACTAATTACCTACTACAATGTTGTACTTACTTTAATGCTGCTATCTCTAAGGAAAGATAACATTGCGGAGTGATGTATAATATAATTAATTACTATCAGATAAGCGGTCAGCTTTCTCTTCTAAAAAATATTCTATACTGTTCGCACGATATCAATTGACAGTTTTTTCAGTTTCTCATGACCAACTTCTTAGACATTGTCAAGGAATATCCGTATACCTCTCACTTTGAAACAACAATAGCTATTCCTTTTAATGGCAACAGTCGCTGATAAAAGTTACAAGTTTATATGTTCCCACGCTCATATTTCTGTATCAAAAATAACCTTTACTTTTTTGTAAACTACATGTATACCTTTATTTTTAGTGAATAAGTATAAAAACATATACTTTGTATAGAACAAGCTGTATGCCGCATTAGGATTGTTGTTTTGATCGTTTTGTAAGGCGGAGTTTTAATTGCTTTTACATTGTTACCGGATAAAATTAGAGAGATTAAGGGGGAAATAAATGACAAAGTTTTTAATTTAGGAAAGAAAGTTGGAGAATATGTTAATATGATGAGTGGTTAATATGAATATGAGAATATTAATAACTTATTCAATAAGCGGTTAGGTAGCGACGACCGTAAATATAACATTGTAGAACATAATGAATAACTGACTAACTGAATGCAGTTAGAGCAAAGAAAATTAACTTTAAAATCATCTCAATTACTAAATAATTATCGCAAAAATTTTGTATCTCCGCAAACGTTCGGTTGACTAATGCTTTAAATGCATTTAGGTAATGAAGGCTTCATTACCATAATCTTTTGTAGTCACTATCAAGTCAATACAGCTTTAAGTACTTAGTTCAGTTACATAGGTCAACGCTACTGATTTATTTATACATATAATAAAATCGTAACAGACCCGAGTCTATACATGAAATATTTTTGAACAAAACCCTTGCAGTGTACTCTACGAACGACACAGAACCCAAAACAGTCTTTTGTCTGTCTGTCTGTCTGAACGCCTATAACGCAAAAGCCACTGTCCAAAATTTAATTAAACTTGGTATAATTATAGCTTATGTGCCGAGTTAACATTTAGGGTACTTTTTATCCAGATCCATCATATAATACCCACGGGAATCACAAATTTCACACGAACGAAATCGCTGGCATCGCCAGCTTTTAACACATAAAATACACACGTACTTACTTACATACTGTACTGAACGTGTAATCAAAAGTCGTTTATTTATGGAACCATTTTAAAGAAGCAACCACTAAAATACTTTTATAGTGTGCTGAATACTGTTTTATTAAAAATGAATTAAAATTAGTTAAAATTGTTAAAAAAAGCGTTTAAACCTATGAATCTATATGATCTGTGACCTTCAATTGTTCCTTTTTGTAATTATTATGTAATTGTTGTTATGTTACTTATTTATTATAGCCGATATATCGATCCAGTTACATGAAGCGTGGTCGCGGTGAGACTGCGGAAGCGGGTGAAGGTGTTGTCGCTATTGACAGACAATTCTGCCTACCCTCTGTCGTATTAGTTTTTGATTCACCTACCCACACTGTACCTGTTTTTATTGATTAAGTTCCTATAATAAAATACCGGCTGTAATAAATAAATAATAAATCGTGAACAGCCCGTTTACATAACAATTATTATGTTCAACCACGAAAACAAAAGTTGAAAATCCCTTTTGTTCCCTATGTTCCCTATGTATCCCGTATCCCTTCCCTTCCCTTCCCTTATGTTCCCTTTTGTATTCGTGCTCCTATTGGGCCAAGCCGCGCTGGGCTGGAAAGGCATTATTATTATAGAAGTTTACATAATGTTACATAACAACATGATTATGTAATCATGTTGTTATGTAATCTGAATACTATTACATACTATTGAAATTCTAAATGATAACACAAGTAGTGATAGTGCAAAGCTATCGTATCACGTTCACAGCCTTTACTGGGAACAATATAGATAATGTCTTTACTGTATAATATAACCCCGTCTTGTAATAGCCGTTTTAGTATTCAATACTAACGTTGGCCGTATACTTAGTATGAAAACGTCTTCTTTTCTATTTCACTGTATATCGAGATCACAAGATCTTTTACGAGTATATTAACCTACATATTCATAAAGGCTTTCAAGTAAAATTTTATTTAAATTTACTCATAATTATTTATCACGTTCTTACTTGATTCGAGTTCTAATTACCCGCTCGACTGGCCACGTTACACCTCTCTTCAGAAGACCACCTTGAAATGTACTGCATTTCCCACTAATTCCCTAATGTAGGTATGTGTTTCGGTAGTGAGTGAGATATGCCAGAGTCCATTCGCATCCTATCCCTCCCCATTTTCCTAACTCGTTCTCCAAATCCATTCATATATTTACAAAGGTAGGCAGCGCATCCGGGGGCGTGTAAACGTTTGTCATTTTGAACTAATGTTGGCATGTATCATGGATGTCTATGGACGACAGCATCCACCACTTTCCATCAGGTGTACTGTATGCTCGTCTGCCGCCTTCATCTATAAAAAAAATGTTAAAAAAGGACGAAAGATTTAAAACAATTCTTAAATTTAAATGAATAAGACGGTAAGAAAATATTAAATAAATAAATTGCGACTCGACCTTTGTGAATGCATTTTCACATTCATTTATCTACAGCGTTTAGCTTTGATATATGTATATTGTTTATTGCATATTTCCTTATACTCGTATGCATGAAAGGACCATAATAATTCACCATGCGAACTTAAGTTTTTTATTAACTTAGTGCATTACTTCTTCATCAATTTTAATAGATTATTTTATTCATGGGAGAACGCACTGAGTTTACATAAATTTTAAATTCTGCAAAACGCTCGTCGGTAATATAAAAAAACGCAATTCAAATTTGTCGTGTGATTAAATTCCTGAATTATCGAGTGGTTCAATCAAAATGTACTCTCAATTTCAAGCCTTATAATAGAGTCTATAGGGTGTATAAAAGCGTGGGCGGAATCCATAGATGTTATCGCAAACAAAGCGTGGACTGCTGTACAATGATTGCCTATTTTGGAGTTGACAAACGCCGACGTATTGTGTCAACCGTGGTGCTACATATCAGTATACAGATCGCACACTTAATTCGGTTGGTCTACTGACACTGCAATGTGTTTTATTGATGACATATTAGAAGCCATTATTGTTTTGCATCATGTTTCTAAGTTGACAATTCGACGTATCGTCCTATGTTAATATTCTAGATTTATAGCACTTTATAAACAATTCCATTGAAAGAAGTTCACTGAAAGTAGAATCGCGACATGAAATGATGGATCTTCACAAAATTACATGTTCCCACTAGTGGACAAAGCTTTCCCTCCTTTATCGTCTTTACGAGAATTAAACTATTGCCTTTAATTTCCTATAAATCATTATCAGTTCGAAGCACAAAAAAAATCTTAGTCTATCTTAACTAAAAAAACTGGTTTGTACATCTTTCTTATTCGATTCCCGCAAAATCTCACAAACAGTTTAAGAATTTTATTCTTGAATATTCCTAAATCTCTTGAATAAGTTTCTGAGCACACCAAAAGTTTTATTCTATTTCGCCTAATTTTCGCCTTTATGTCTAAGTCTAACATCAACTAATATAACTAACAACGCATACAACATACATTACGAAAACATTGGGCATCGGCTAATCCGGAAACACCTGAACGCGTCAGCCACATCTATGAATTACCGTACCTCTAATTGCATACTTTATTACTTTATTGCATAGACGTGGCTGACGCGTTCAGGTGTTTCCGGATTAGCCGATGGTCAATGTTTTCGTAATGTATCTGTACCTCCCAGTGAGCGCTTGTTGTGATGTCCACTACATACAGTGTACAAAATTATCACGGTATGAAAAGAGTATCTAAATACTAGGCCATAGTAAATGCCAACATAAACGAGTTGCGCAATATTCAAAGTAAGTAAGTATTCATAGTGTGGTTGACAACGGACAATCGGTTGTCACAGCAAGCGGCTACCAATTATACATCCGACACTTGAACGCTCTGCTGCACAAAATGATCGGTCAATGAGCAATCATACACAACAATGTGTTATAGCCCAAACGTACACTCTTGATGAACTTGTTCATAATAGGATAGGGGGAATACAGCAGCGAGATAAGCGATACTAAAACATAGCCTCCTAAGAAACAGCTATTAACAACTTCTAAAGCAAAAACACTGCGAGCATATTATCTCTGATATAATTGATTCGTGAAAAAAAAATCAGATTTTCGGAGATAAGGTTCAATTAGGTCTTCGGTGATGGTATATAATGTTGAGAAATCATACAATAATCATGTATTATATAGCCCATACATGCATCTGATGTAGGCAACATTAGAAAATAGGGATACAACAGTGAAATAAACGATATTAAAACATCGCCGTATGAGAAACAGCTCGGAACGATTAATCTACACTTAGAACATGTATGATACAATTACAATTTCAGAAGGGACCAAAAAAATTATAGAATATTTCGTTTTAGATAGATAGATAAACTTTATTGTACACCAAAAACACAAAGTACAAGTTATTAGAAGTATAACCGGCGGCCTTATCGCTAAAGTGATTTCTTCCAGGCAACCTTTGGGTGGGGAGAAGTCAGTTGATGACATAGAGGTATATGGTGCAATAAGGAAATAATGTCTGTATATACATTCATAGATACATACATACATATAGTATAGTATATTAGGTCATATAGTAATCACGTTCTTTGTCGCTGGGTTAGTACTGAAGTGGCGAAACAATTAGATGTAAACCTCCTGGTACAACATGTATGATAATTATTTAAGTGAATTTGTAAAGAAATTATTATGGACGTTCGTCTAGTTCTTGGGCGTCGCTATATTACTCGTAATTTATGTTCATGAGATCACGGCGAGAACGCGATATAGTGCAAAAAGGCTAGATATTCTCGCTGCTCAATTCGCATTGCTTATAAAATCTCTAAAGGTTGAAAAACAGATTTGTTTCTATATTTATAAACCAAGCAGCTCACTTTGCCAGAATTTGCCATTGCTATAATTTTACTTCAAACATACGAAAACAGCCATAATTCGTGCTTTAACATAAGCCATATATGTACATTCATGTGTGTATGACATAAATATTCTTAGACTTTATTAAGTAAACATTTTTTAATAAAACCTATGCAATATTTGTACTTTATTAAGTACTAGAATACGTTTAAGAAAATTTTTAGAAAGACTCAAGTTTTTAATAAAAGACCCGAGGAACATTTATCGACTCCATAGTAAAGAATATTGCTCAGATATAAGATTAAGAAGTCATTTAAAGTAGGTACATGAATTTAATAAGTCACGATTCATTATAGTTTAACTGTCATTGCACCTACCACGTCATTTCTGCATAGCCCAAAGGTTGACCGGGAGATAATGTTTGCTAAGAACGGTTTTTGTCACTTTGTGCAATAAAGAATAAACAAATGATTAACAAAGAATAACATATAGGTATTCACAAAAACAAATGTTTATATCTTGTAAATCGTTTTCAACTCACGAAATCCAAAAATGTTTTCTCATTTGAATTTAGATTGAAAGTAGCCTACAGAATTTAATAGGCGCGGGTGGGTGTCCGAGAAAGATTTCCATCTGTTCTACCTACCTTCTTAACGTCATTCACCTCACAAAATGATTGGTGGGGAAGGTTAAATTAAATGAAAACCGAGTTAAGCCGAAGAGTATTTCAAATATTATAAACAGGGGTTTACGGATTTTTCTATGCAGTTTGAATAGTCTCCCAATTACGTAGAACGATATGATTTTTTTTGTGTACAGAAATATTAGAGGTAAAATATTATTGTGTAAAATTGTGTTAAGACAAAAAAATAAAATTCGTAACCAACTCGATTGGAATATCAATTTAATCAAACCACATTTCTGAAATAAAAAATGTAAATAACTTCGATGAATATAAGATGAACAATATAAATGGTGACATAAATGTCAATGTATAAACAAAGTAGGAATCTTACTTCGGAACAGATAATTTTTGACTGTCTCTCTGACATTACAGTATATCATTGGAAGTATTCTCAGTCCGCCTAGATTATTCTTGTCTATTCAGAAGTGCTGGTTCAAAACTTGCTTCACATCCGTAATCTCGGTCTTCAATTCCTGCAATTATTGTAAAATTAGTGCCGAATGGTGAAGTAGTGCTCATATTATCAGATAGCTTGTGGAACCAGATCATATGATGAAGTTTAAACAATGTTAGCTAGTATGGCAATACAAGTTATAACAGTATTGTCTTACATACTTGAACGGTTGTTCATTCTTACGGATAACCGTTCATAAGAATAGTTGGTCGGCTTTGTTCAGACTGTGCGACCATATGTTGTCTGTTCCTAAATGTTTCGGCACCCTTGACACGGGCGTCTCAAGTGGGCTGATAGGAATGAATATTTTTTAATGCTCAACGGCCCACCTGTGGGCCGATGGCATAAAAGTCTTCCCATGTGCGTCTCTATTAATTATTACTAGTACTTTAAGAATGATACTGAGACCAAAACAGAGCATTCTGGAATTATTATCCGTTTTTCTGAGAACGGTACCTCGAATTCATACCTTGCAAAGCGTAAACGTGTAGTGTCTTCGGTTATTTGTACAAAGTTCCTCTACTGTACATAGTATTGTGATTTAATACTTATACATTTAGTCAGCAACAAGGTAATGTATACCCATAGGTACTTTAATTCACTTGTAATAAGCACAACAATGTAACGTATTTGAGTACATTAGCGGATTGCTGACTGTACTTATATTTAGCTGCAGCACGTTGGGCGCCAAAACAAAGAACATGTTACCCATTCAGCCCACAAACAGTAATTAGCTTAATATTACAATGAAAATAGCTAAACAAAAGCCAGATAATTACAATGAAAACAAGATTTACACCGTCACTTAAGCAACGTTTAACTAGATTTAGCCTGCGCTGATTCCAGAATGTACAAAATTTCACATTGACATTTTTAGATAATATTTAGAATGTCATGAAATTCTGGAGGAAAAAGGCATGAAATATGAAACGTTAACCACTTTGAGACATGTTAGTATATTTCGATGTATGACATGACGTATTCATAAATCCAAGTACAAACAGTTACTGTACAAAACTTTAAAACTTATCTATGTATACTAGTGTTTATTATGAATATCTATCATTCTAATTTATAGGCATTGGTTTATGAGTTTATTAAGTTTTATATTGTAAGAGTCTAGACGTATACAAACGGTCATATACAAAATATGAGCATAACAAATGCATTTTTTTTTTCGTCAGTTATAGAAAAAGCCGTCCATTTATAAAAAAAATACATAACAGTTATTTACAAAGCTTCACAATAGATTATTTGATTTATTTTTAAACTCAACAAAGCATAAGTTTAAAGTAGAACGAGACGTCCGGTAGATATCCAGTTCACAAGACTGAATATCCGTTTCAAAGAATCTTTATTGCGGTGCTGCCTTTTAAAGTCGGGTGTCATTTTACTTACATTAACGTAATATCTGATCTTTAGAATAAAATTGTAATTAAATCAGGAGAGAATTGGTATCTATCAAAGGGATGATATTATGTCATATGCTTAAAATTATTACATACTGAAAATATATTACTTGTGAGATATAATTAAATGTATAACAGATAAAAGATAATACCGAATGATCAGACCATCGATAATAGCAAATTTAAATGTGGGATAGGTTTAAGTTCGCTGATGACAATAAAGTAATAGAAGTTAAGTAGGAAGAAACCTGGGTAATTAAAATGTAGGTTCTTAAATATAATTGACATATTTCGTTGTATGAAAATGCCTCCATAGCGTTTAGGTTTTAACTAGGACCAATAAATACAATAACATTATTATCGAGTTTGTAAATCGAGTCGTGTCTGTTTATCGGATAGTGTCATTCTTGATGACGACTTCCGCCCAGTTGCTACGTCACGATTAGATACAGTCGACTATCGACCGCGATTCGATACATCGTATCGAATCCCATCGTTAAATGACGTCACCCTTGTATAACGTATAACGTTTAATGATTTAACAAGTAATAAATTAACTAATTACTTGCTTCTATGTAAATTTTTTTAATTAAAAGAATCAGAAATTACTTGGGAAAGTCAAATAAACAGTGCAATAATGAAAAACAGGTAAACTGGTTCATACATTATGAAAGATGCATACGTATCTTGCTAGATACCTAGCAAAAATTAGAACAAAATAACATTATTACACCTGAGAAAATAAATGTACATTTCCGACTTTAAATACTTATGTTAAATATTTATTTTGTAATTGTTGTTACAAACACACTATGCAATTTGTTAATATGCGTCATCTATTGTAAGACTTTTTAAGTGACTTTTTACTACTTGGTTAGTTAAGCTGCTTTTTATAAAACTTTTCCAATTGAAAATATTTATTTTCCATAAAAAATATAACGAACACTTTTTCATTAATTTTGTTCTGAATGTACCCTGTGAAATTTATTTCGAAATACCCACTTGTGCATTACAGAAATAAATCGTTACGTACTGTCTGTCATAAGATAAGTGACAGATTTTTTTTATCAACCGCTAACCGCTCTCTTCTAAAGTAAGGCTTCTTTTTGTACCTTTACTGGTTTAGTTGAAACCTTGCAGGATCCTTGCGCCGACCTTGCAGGATCCTATTAACAGCTCTCTTGAAGAACCCATCTCGAAGCTCAATGGAAAAAGCGTACTCAGTAAGATATGCCAGAGACTATTTCCATGCCTTCCTCTCCCTCCCCATTTTCCCAACCCTTTCTCCCAATCCAATCCTTAATCTGCAATGGTAGGCAGTGCCAACGTTTGTCATTCTGGATTAATGTTAGCATATATCGCGGATGTCAATGGACGACAGTGTCCACTTACCATCAGGTGGACTGTATGCTCGTCTACTGTCTTCTTTCCATAAAATAAATAAACCGAATAGAGCAATATTCATTACAAACCATTGCGAAACAATTCCACCGCAGGCGTATTGACCTCACAATGCGCCAGTCACTCCTATTCATAATCTACATACCTACCAACAGTAATCTACCTACATTATACATTTGGTGACTTATAATCCTTGCAATTCAGTATTTTTTTCTCATTTAATCATTTCTCTATTTTATTCCCTCCATTTGATACTATGTAGTAAGTAACAGCTATAATATTTTAATCTGGTGTTTTAAACTAACCACTTATTGTATATACATATAGTATACTGTTCGTGTGTGTGGTGCCAGAGATATTTGCACAGCATTTACAAGATGATTACGCATTCATGTCACCGTCACAGAAAATTGATTTCACTGGTATGCATGCCGTATCAATAATAGCGGCACGTTGAATACTCGTAGATACTGTAGGATATTTAAATAACTGGTTACAGTGCGGTTATTTTGATGTAACAGAAAACGAATTAGGTACACACAACTGGCAGCCCTTCGTAAAAGGTATAATTAATAGAAATAAATTCGGTCTGAACCAGGATAATTTTATCCTACAGCAAAATACAGTTTCGGCGAGTTACTAAAGTATTCACGGACCATTTCCATATATAAAGTCTTCTCTGTAAGATGAACTTAGCAGAAGACTTCTGCAGAACCTGTAATAAGGAGTGATAGTTTATGATGCACTTACTGTGTGTTGTACGTGATGGTTCAGCGAGATGTAGAATGAGTCTTTTTTTTATAGAAAATTTGGCAGAGGGGCGGGCGGGCCACTACCGCCCGTGGACACCTGCAACACTAGGGGGGTTGCGAGTACGCCGCCGACTTAACATGATCCTATTTACCACGTGAAGAACCCACGTCGTATCTTAGTGGAAAAAACTTATTATGAAAGTTATAGGAAATCGTTCACCGGAAATCTCTAGGCTTTGCGATTACCGGGTACCTATGGATATCATATCATTTGAGAAATGAGATTAAAGAATAGAGTTAGAAACATACAAAAGATTATACTCGTCAGAGGTGATCGGGAGTCTTGATAAATAAGATAAAGAGTGTATCATATGAACATTAATATGTATTTCAAATTAATAAAAGTGTGAAAAGTGACGTAGAGCATTCCTGTTTGACAAAATTAATGTGACAAATTAATTTAATCACTGTTTTGTTAATTTCAGTAAGTTTTATGTATGTGATGTAGGTTTATACATGTCATAGAAGACTACCTTAAAATGAACTACATTTCCCACTTTATCTTATTTCCCTAATGTATGTACGTGTTTCGGTATTGGTGAGATGTGCTAGAGCCCATTTCGATCCCTCCCCATTTTCCCAACCCTTTCTTCAAATCTATTCCTATATCTCCAAAGATAGGCATCGCATCCGGGGCGTGCCAACGTTTGTCATTTTGGACTAATGTTGGCATGAATCGCGGATGTCTATGGGCGACAGTATACACTTACCATCAGGTGGACTGTATGCTCATATGCCGCCCTGGTTCATAAGAGTATTAAGAATATAAATTTGAAATATCCCTTACATGGGTCTATACCTACTCCTACTTTTAATTTTCCACATAATTTAATGTGTACCGCCTATAATTTCTAAATTAACTCTATTTCGGTCAGCACCAGAATATTTTATCACAAATGAAATTTTGAATATTGATTATTCATCCCCATATACGGCAATGCCTAACGAGTCAGAAAACATGCACGGTCCATTTGAAACCTGAAATACACATCTGTTTTGGACAAAACATGTTTACTCACACGAACGCTGTTCACACGAATGCAGTGCTGAAATGTATGAACGAAGTCTATGATATTACGAATACTGTTTATTGAAATGTCTTTGAATTTAACATAAAAGGAATAATAATAATAGTGATTAGTAATAGAAATGAAATGAAAAGAACAAACAGATTGAAAATGAAGGCAAAAAACGAAGATGACATACGCCATGCGATTTGGAAAGATAGATTTCATTCTTTCACTTTTAGAAAAATTTCATTCGTTCATGTTTTAGAAAAACGTTATGTTTAACTTAAAAGTTGATCAGTTTCACAGACCCTATTCACAAACACGTTTGCATATTTATTTCCTTTACTAGTAAACCGCACTAATTTTGGAACTGAACAAATTTGGCCGATATAAATAACTTAATAATATAAATACCGATATATTATTAACAAGAATATTTTTTTTTGGTAACAATATTATAAATACTAATAACGTTTATTTGACCCCCAAGTTTCGGAATCATGTCTCCTATGAAAGTGATCGTCTGGATGGGTTAAGCGATGTGTGATAATTAATTAAATATAATATAAATGTAAAAATTTACAACATTGTGACATCTATCTAATGCGTTTGATGAAATAGCACTGTGATTACTAGACTCTAGTTAATAGCAGTATCTACTTGTGATGTTTCATGGAAGTTTAACCGTGTACAGTTGAATAAATGAGTTAAAGTTGAATATTCATTCCAACGTCACATACATATGTACATACATAATATACATTATAAGTTGTTTTAAAAACATTCGTTTGCGTTGCATATTGTTATGTAAAGTCAATGAATAGGCTAAAACATTTGCGATATTTCCTATTTAACCTTTGCAGAAAATCTGCAGTTAGTTTTCATTGGAAGAATCAAATCTAAGTTGAACTACGTGCGTACATTAGTCGAATACATAAAATAAAAACGGTCTAATCATATTTTTAATTCATAAACATATTTTTAGCATACTTATGTGTTTTTACACGCGATTTCATAGGTTTTTAAACACAACAATACGATTTAATTTCTATTATAAAAAAACATCATACTCATATCCATATATACTCGTATCCATTGGTCGCTGGTTTATACACGGCTCAAAGCGCCAGCTTCTGTATGTTTTTTATATTACTTGAATACCAATTTACAACGATAATAGATATGATTTTGTTTGACAATCAAATAATATTTTTTTAAACAAAAGAAACAAGTAATTCCTAGAAGCAGCCAATGCCGAATGCATTGCTTATAAAATCCTTTGTACTTTTACTTGTATCAGTCTACAACGTCCCACTACAGGGCACAGGCCTCACCTTGTAAATCCGGGTTTCGGGCCGTTATCCACCACACGGGCCCAGTGCGTTATTGGTGGGTCACATATTCCAGATTTTTTATTTTATTCCTGGAGCATTCGGGTTTCCTCACGATATTTTCCCTCACCACCAAGTTGGTAACAAAGTTAAAAAATCCGTACTTAATAAGTAGAATCACAGTGGTACAGACCGAGGATTTGAACCCACGATCACACGAATATACAGATACGAGTATACGAGTATACCTATAAAACACCCCTAGACTATCACTGCTCTAGTTTTTTTTGTATAATATGATAAACCATAATTAACGTACGATCTCATTTTCCACTTTTAGAGAAAAGAAAAACAAATTGCTCATTTTACGCCTCTCCTAATTTTATAACACAAATAAATATAATAATTGGAATCAAAAAAAATACGAGGATTTGAATTCACGACCACACGAATGTGAATTGAGTGTAGACACCCCTAGGCTATCACCGCTCCAGACAAGGCTATCACCGCTCTAGTTAGAAAGTGATAAAATCCTTTATAACTTTCTAACCAGTTCCAATTTTTTTTTTGGAAAGTTACAAACGATTATATGCAATCGTTGAATGTACGTAGTTTGTTTACGAGCCTGCGTCCAACGTGCCCAATACACCCGAACTGGAGTAGTGGTCCTCGCCCCACTTTAATCACGAGCTGGTTTATTGCTCACTCCCAACGGTTTATCATCTAGATATTTTATTGCTCAACTTTCCGATAAGGTACGTGAATACTAATTCATATACTTAATAAAAGCAGTCTATTCATTTTGCTTATTTATTTGAATAAGGTCTAAATATAAAACCTTGAACTAAGTTAAGTTTTAATTACTTCTACACTGGATTAAAAAATACAATAAAATATAAAAGCTTCGTTTGCATTTTATTATCATTGCATCATGGCCTACTCACAACGAATACATATATATCGGAATACCTGTTTCACGTAAGGTTTCAGGAACTGTATTCAATGGCTTCGCTTGGCTTCTCTGTCCAGCCGAGACGCTGTCAAATTTGCAAAAAGCCTATCGTCCCCCAATCTTTCTAGAAATCTAATTATTTCCTTCAATACCCTAATGGCATGTGACGTTTTAATAGCTAAACAGTACTCAATTCCACTAGCACTATTTTTGCTTTCGTAAAAAGTTATTATCATGATTAGGTTCGTATTCTCTAATTAAAAGAACTTGTTTGTTCTACGAGTGCGGTTAGCGCCACATAGCCGTTTATTGAATATGTTATTAACAAGCTGCAAAGGTAAATGTTTTTATCTGAACGCTCAACTGGCCCAATACTCAGTGTGCGCCTCGGCGTCCTGGGGAACCGCGACTTCCTCAGACGCCTTTACACAATTTTAATTCATTTTCAATTCAATGTTATAGAACGCGACATCTAGCGGAGCCTTTGCAAACCATTTAGTATATGTTATGTTTTATTTATTTTTACTTAACCCTTGCAAAAAGTTATTAGCCATTTCGTAAAATATACTTGTTAGAATTTTTACATAAAGCGCCTTGGAATATCTGGATTCAACAAGGGCTCCGAGAAACGAAAATCTTTGGAAACTACTGCTATAGACACATTCAACTTCATACAAGTGTTACCTAAACGTATTTAGGTACTATAAGTATCTAGTTACTAGAATGACAGGTATGTAGTAAAACTAGTAAGTGCATATTTTCATATATACATATATATGCCATATATGACCCTGCAACGTTTTATTAATATCCGGTATTTGATGTTACTTCCTGGACTAAATCAATATTAACCTAAACGTTAGGTTCTGCATCTAGAAACATATTTATTTATCCAATTAAAACAGACTGAATGTTCGTCTAAAGTTATTTAAGATTCGAAATTTTTCCTTCAATTGTTAGTTTTTCCTTTATAAACAAACGTTGTTTTTTATTTTAACACATTATCTTCATAGAAGAACTGTTCGACATAGTTCCTGCCTCAGATTTTTACAATTGCACTTTCCGTCATAGACATTCGCATTTACTCAATAAGATGATATTGCGCAATGTACGAACTGAAAATCGTTTTATACCACGAACCTGTAAGTTGTGGAACGAACTGCCTCAAGAGGTCTATTCGGCTACGACATTCGGTTCTTCAAGAAAGGTGTGAATAGGATTTTGCAAGGTCCGCAGCGCACCCACATACCCCCTGGTGTTGCAGGTGTCCATGGCTGGCGGTAGACACTACCGATCATACCTGCCGTCTGCCTTCTCTCCTATAAAAAGAAGAGTGACGTTTCATATATTTGTTTACCACTTTAAAATCGCCGAAATTAAGGAAATAATTAAAATTTTACTTCGTCAATTGATATTTATAAATAAGCTTGTTGTCTACGTCTTTTACTTTTACGTAAGTTCATTTCCGTTTGACATCAGTTGATTTCACACTGCAACGACGTTACTTTTATTTTATTATGTGTATATAAAACCTGTATTGTACATATTATACCCCCCATACAATTATTTAGCAATTTTAGCACTGTATTTGTCCATGTCAAAGAAGTCTTTATTAGTTTCAGTTTTTTTTTTCGAGTACTCACCCAGAACCGATAGAGAATTCATTTATTTTTTGCTCTTATCAATTATTTTACAGAAATAAGTATAGCAATTTGCCCAAATGAAAGGCAATTGTTGCACCGATTTATCTTCCAAATGACATCCGTTGGTCTGCGGATTGTTCTCTTTCTAATATTTTTCAGATTGCTAAGCTGGGTACAGACAGCTGGGTACTGGGTATAACAGACAACAGTAATCTGTACCATTTTATAGTTCTTGCAGCTCACAAGCGAGCGCGCGTCTGTCTTACTTTTACACCTTCTTTTTCTGTGTTTTGGACTGATGATATTTAAATTTTTACAGATGGTGTAGTTCCTCAACGCTTGTTTCCTTAACAGCGGTAGCGACTTTGTTAACAAAAGCATTGAAGAACTACACCAATTTTTCTAAAAAAGTGGACTCGCCAACCCGCGTGACCAGCAGCTTGACGTTTTTAGGCCATACATCCTTCATACACAAGACAATGTGCATGAGGAGACCCCTGTCGATTGTATGTATTTTTGTATAATATGATAAACCATAATTAACGTACGATCTAATTTTCCACTTTTAGAGAGTGTGAAAAGAAAAACAAATTGCTTATATTACGCCTCGCCCAATTTTATTACACAAAAACAAATAAATATAATAATTGGAATCAAAAAAATTACGAGGAAAATAGAAACCTAAATATGTACTAGTCTATTTTTACGACACACTAGCGCAACATTTTCTATTGTAAAAGTGAAGCAATTGACAGTGATTATGGCAAATTACTAATAAGTATGAAAATGGTTGTGATGCAAACATGTGACATGTTATCAAACCTACAAATATACAATAGCAACATTTCCATGAATAACTTCATTACAGGTACCTACCTAGTAGGCAGTCGGCGGCGCGCCCGCATACCCTCTGGTGTTGCAGTTGTCCATGGGCGGCGATAACACTACCATCACGTGGGACCGCTTGCTCGTCCGCCCACTAGTCTATAAAAAAAAAGTAGTGAGATACGCCAGAGCCCATTCCCATCCTATCCTATCCCTCCCCATTTTCCCAACCTATTCTCCCAATCCATTGCCTAATCTGCAAAGGTAGGCAGCGCATCCGGCAGTGTGCCAACGTTTATCATTCTGGACTGATGTTGGCATGTATCGCGGATGTCCATGGGTTACAGTATCCACTTACCATCAGATGGACTGTATGCTCGTCTACCACATTTGGTCTATAAAAAAAAACCTATAAAGCAACTAACTCATCAGAATCAGAAGCATCAGTTGTCGATGAATTCAACATCTCTCACAATAAATGTATGGGATACTTTTATATAGCGAATTATTGAATTCAAATATCAAAATTATTTTTCCAACTAATATAGTGATAACCTAATCTCAAGTTTAATTTTCCAGACTGTAGGTGCCGGTAAGTCATCACGATATAGACAGTGAGTGTTTCTTTAAAAAACTATGTGTTCTTAAAAACTTAACTATGTATTCTTAAAAAAAATAAAAAATACATATCGATGTGCCAGTCACGGTATTTTAAACGTGTAAACACACACATAAATATTACAAACAATAAGAGGACAATTAATATGACATTCTGTAAAATAGTAGTTATGATTGTGTGCCAAATGCACGTCATTATTTAGAATTGTTGACATGCGTTTACAAATATATTCGTTCTAGATGCTATTTTTGCGCACATTCTTTGCAGCTCATGGTTCTAATAACTGTAAGTTTTAAATGTATGTACTTATGTATGTACCTATACAATACCATATCATCAGCTGGTGTATCCACTGTAGGATCTCCCAAAGCTTCTCCCAAAGCTCACCAGTACAAACAGTCTAGCTTTTCTCACACAGCCACTATCGACGGCTTTTTTCTATTATTTTTTTTTAATTTTATTTAACACTAGCGACCCGCCCTCGCTTCGCTTCGGTTAATAAGTTTTTTTTTATTTTTTTTTTCAAAATTGAAAAAAAAACATAACCTATATTAGACACGGATAATGTAGCTTAACATTTGAATAATCCTATAATTTTTGAAATCGGTTCAGTAGTTCCAGAGATTACCCCCAACATACCCACGAACACACAATTTTACCTCTTTATATATTAGTATAGATATAGATAAAACAACAATATAAACACAGAATAATATGTAATTACATTGTAAACAATCTCCATACATATGCCTATTCATGTTTCAATTAATGTCTTCAGCCTACTTGACCAGAAGTTCTCCTAGCTGAAATTTCCTGCTACATACTCTCCATTCAACGACTCGTCAATCCTATCAGTTATCAGACTCTCATCAAAATTTTAATCCACTCCCATTACAGTATATTCAGTCTCATTCTATCCCATACTACCATACATAAAAGGAAAAGTCGTCATCCCTTCATTATCTTCTCTCTCTCTCAATCTACATATTTACAAATTCTTATTCAAAGCCATCAAAGTTAGGCGAAGCATATGCAAACATGCCAACGTTGGTAACTTTGGTAATGTATGGTAGATGACTACCTAACCACTTACCATCATGCAGCCTGTCTGTCTTCTTCTTTCTTTGAATAGTTTAACAGTGTACATGTTCTCCTTTTCTGGATATAAGCTTCACCCATGTTTCCCCCATATACGATTTTCCGTTCGAGTATTTTTACTTCGTACAGTCAGAAACAAATCGACCTATACCTATGGGTACTATAATGTACTACTATTAAATGCTAGTTTTGAATGATTTTGGATTTACCAGCGTGTTACTGACGGTACCTATTGAAAACCTTATAAACATTGAAATCAACATGACACATGCATATAACGCTCTAGCTAAGTGACACAGACGAAAGAACAGATTACAGTTTATTTTTTATTTATTGTCTTTACCCTCAATGAGCTACATTATAACTGCAATTTAAATTTTCAATTTTTTTGTTGAAAAGTACAGAAAATATAACAAAGTCAGATTCGCTCGCGTTTCTCTCGCGTTCAATATTACATGAGCTCCATACTTTTGTATCGACTTTCCGCGCGCCTCGCCTCCACCCGTTTTACGTTACATTGTTAATGCATTATACATGGTACATGCTGCTTATAAAATATTAAGGGTAAAGAAACGTCTTTATTCCATCACTTTAGCAAACAATTAGGCCTTTCCTAAAGTATTTGTACTTATGGTAAAAACGCTAACAGAATTTATCAATTTTCATTTATAAAAGGTGAATTGATATTCATTTGTAAATTATTTTAAAGCTTTTTAATTGAGTCCTTTGTGTTGTTATAATGGTATAAGATAACCGATTTAACAATTTTGTACATTTTTCATAAAACTGATAACTTAATGGATACTGAATACACTTCGCACAGCTGCGAAATAGTTATCAGTCTTTGTTGCCAAATTATTATCATGTTAATAATATGGTATCAAACCCAATTGTTATACTGCTTTTATGAAAAATACGCTTTATATATTTGTATTTTAATGATACTGTATTTTTAATTTCAAAGGTGCAAATACATTTTACAAGTATGTTTTTTAATTATCTGACTTTTAATTATGATTCAAAAGCGCGCTGCAGCGAAATCGAGTGATAGGCGCTTCAGGTGTTTGAATCCTCTCGTATATAATGAACTCGTTACAAATAAGAACCCATGCCCCAGATTGTAATTGTAAAAATAATGTAGGTTTTTTATACAGCGATAGAAAATGTACATTGAAAGAATTTATTATAAATCAATGCTTATTCGTAATTAAAAATCAACCTTAATATATCGTGTAGAATATTAGGCACCATTATTGGTTACCCACCGTAATCAGACCTTTTATCGTCCTCTGCTGGACACGGGCCTCCTCGAGCACAGTGTCTTGTGCATGAAGGAAACACCACGCTGGCCAAGCAGTTGGCGAGTTCACTCTTTTAGAGGTGCTGTAATTCCTCAGGGCTAACTGGTCTCTAATAAAAACAAATACCAGTTAGAATATCGGGTATCATTATTAGTTACCTACTGTAGTTGAATCACCATAAACAAGCAAAGCTCCAATTAGTAATACATTTACGGACTTAAATAGAGTAGTAGGTATCCATTAATATAGATAGATGCCTACCTCTTCTGTGTAGAGCTGGCAGCAGTATTCTTACCTGGTACCAATCATATTCCATCGCATTAAATGAAGTCGTAAAGATATTTACCAGTTAAATAAAGTTTATATTAACATTGCATACTCTGCAATCTTACAGTCACTGGGTACGCCCGATTAGGGTAACTTGCGCCGGTCGAGTTACCCTACCTACTTTCTCACAGAAGACTACCGTAAAATTTACTACGTACGTGTACCGCGAGTAAGTGGGATTTGATAAAGTCTCTTTCCTATTCCTTCCCATCAGGTGGGAAGTATGATGTAATAAGAGAAATTCTTCAGTCTATTTTTATTCCCCATCCAATCCCCCCCCCCCCCCCCCCTCCCCCCCAAGGACGAACGGAGAATGAATGGGACGAGGAAAACTCTTCATCCCCATTATGCGCATAACGGCGGCGCGCGGCGCTTCAGGTGGCATATGACCGTTTGTTATTCTCGATTAATGTCCGTAGGAGTATCCAGTTACCACCAGATGTAGGTACCTACTTCTTTCTATAAAAAAACTGTTTTATGTTTTTTTTTCTTTTCCTTATAAACATACCAGACTTCTGGCGCTGATATGATAGTGCCTGATGCCATTAAAACCTGCAAGTAATTTCTAATAGATGAAGTTATTTGTCAATCACAATAGGTATATTATCGTGTTGTCCATCGGACCTTCTAGTTAATGGGGCGAGCTGACGAGGAAAGTTTTAATTAGATACGTCCACTGGCACTACAGATATGTCCGTTTATCTTTCCACTTTGCGTACTCGAGCGATCTCACTGGATTAAGTACAGGGTTGGAACTTGTAGCCAGTTGTAATTTATATCTATTTGATATTCAAAATGGCCTTACCCTGCAGTGGAGAGACATAGTATGCGATATGGATATATTAAAAATAATATTTGTATGATATAATAGACAGTAATTATATTGTATTTATTATATTATTATGTAGTTGACCGACGCACGCGATGGTAATACGGTGATAAATTAAAGTAAATAAAACAAAATTAGACATTAACTAACAGTAACCTAATTAAGGACTAGAAGTATGACATACCGTTTTAAATGAAGCGATTGTATTATATCAGCACTACTATTTTCCTTAATAATAATCATGACCCTCCATCATCTGCATATACAGATGATCACATCTTAATCAGCAAAGAATTGCGGGATAGTAATCTCTAACAATAAGAGAAAGGATAATATTTATAAAATACAGTAAGTTGAATCTATATAAGAGTTCGTGTTACTTCCTTTTTAGCACAGAAAATGCTATTCTAACTGCACGTGTATCGCAGTAATGTGTTAACAAAAATCCTTCAAAGACAGTCTTGCTAAAACAGTCATATATTTAAGTACAATTTGCTTTTCCTGTTTAAAACACTGCAACAGTCCAGCTACGGAACAATTAAAATATAAATATACGGAATATAAATAAGAAACTTTCGGCTTTAAATTGTTGTCCTCTTGTTTATCGTCCTTGCATCAACCGGAAAATGTAGTCTTAAGTTGTGTAAAATTTAAACAACCGTATTTTTTTGTAGAATAAGTACTAGAGTTACGAAGATAGGCGACATATCTATGCCCACTTAGACGTAATTCATTTGACGCAGGAATGTACGTTAGTTTTGCAAATAGCTAGACAGTAGTGGCAGAATGGTATCTTATATAAGGATTGTTTTAAGACATACGAGTATTATAGGACTTTTTGTTAAAGTTAAGAACAATAACAACACTAACATTATCTACATTGTTATGTTAACGTAGGTTTAGCTTAGATAAGTAGTAGTTAAACGATAAGCTTTGCTTGTTTGCTTGTATGAGATGCACTCCATCGACTTCCGACTATACAACGGCAACGGCGGCACACGCGAGGATTCATTTGAGTGAACAACTAACTGGTTGTCCTATATACAGCTACTCCTAAACGCAATAAGCCGCTTACGACTTTAAAAAAATTAAATTGCAGACTTTAAAATTTTCAATAAACGCTCGATTTAACGTTTAATACTACATATGCGTTTACTGTTTATATTTGTAACTTTGTACTCATTTCAGTTCTCGTTATTGTGGTTTACAAACAATGCCAACGATTCCAACTCAGCTAGATACTTAATGCCCGGCTTTGAACGTCCACAATATTGCATTGTCGCGTTTGCTCATAACTCATTTTATAACTGTTGTTATTATTCGAAAATAAAACCAACTATAAAATTAGTCGCACAGCTGAAGTATAACGTAATTCCTTGGTTTGTGTTCCCTAGTGTACGAAATTCCCTATTTGTCCAATATATTTTAAAACATTGGAAAACAGAGCGTTTGTACGATTAAAGAATCGCCCAACCGAGTGTACGTACAATTAGAAACTTATTTTGCATTCATTAACGAGTTCATTAACGCATTCATTAATTCCCGTGAATTTAAAATTATTTTTTGTTGCTTAACCGAATTATTAAGTCTGTTCTAGAACATTTTATTTGCGATTATCGCCACCTAGCCACTTATTCAATAAGTTGATATTGAGGTGCAAATGATAGAATCGTTTGTATTTGTGCAAAACGCTTGATAGGCCGATACTTTGCAAACTTTTATACGTTGATAAACATATTTGCGGCTGGCGCCCACCTAAGCTCCTACTGAATAAGTTGATAATGAACTGCAAACGAGTTTGTATTTGTTTAAACTTTAAACGTTTGATTGGCATATGATATGTATTGTGCATCTTTTTCTAACTGCATCCCCCCTTCTATTATTTCTATTATTTTTATACAGAAATGCAGATGCAGTATACGTCAACTGCTTCAATAGCGAATTCGCCTTATTTGGTGACCCACCTTTTTATATAGAAAAAAACAGACTAAAACTTGACTTTTGTTTATTTAACTGCAGAGTATAACAACTTGCGTTTTAGAGATGATACGGACTTCAAACAAGAGCTAATCTTACTTGAATTTTCATCTATAAATGTGATTTTAAATTCATACATATCCTCGTGTTTAATATTTTGTGTATACCAAAACTAGTTACTTACCATTAGATAAATAACTCGCCTATCACTCTACTGATTTATTTATAACATAAAAATGACACTACAAGCTATAAGTACATTGATTAAGTATAATAATTCTATCTAGACTAAACACGCAATTTCCTTACAGGCACTCGTTTATGATTACAAACATTACCGATTGCATCCGCAATGACCAATTACCATTATCCTATTACAGTTTTTATGCTAATAAGCCCTTTTCACCATAAATGAAATGATTACAATTAAATATAATGATGATATTGTAGTGTCCAATGATGAACGTATTAATCAATATATTAATGTAACATTTTTTGCACGCCCATTAAAGGCAGATAATAGAATGATATGACTTTATCACTATTTTTTGTAACCTGTTTTCTAGCGAAATAAATAAATGATTATTATTACATTTAACCAATGATGATAACACGTGATATATCCACGTAAACTTTAAAATTAAATCTGATGTACAAAGTGAAAACAGAAAGTTTTACTTTATATGAATGAAGAAGTTTTGTATTTTATTTTATGCACATCTTAATCATTAACATTAACAACAGTTTATTTGCTAAAAATGTGGATGCATGATAAAGGTCTTATTCTTAAAAAGCGTATCTACACATTCTGTTAGAATAATGGCGCAAAAATTATGTCCTAGTTAAGGACCTAGTTATTACTTCATTATCCAATATACAATAAAAATAATCAAATATTAACTATATTATTTATACTCAGGGCAACTAGGGCTGTCACCTTCAGAATGCTCTAAACCCGGATATTAAAAAAATGCGACAAAAACGAAACAGGAAATAGTTTAATTAAATACATTTTTAATTTAAAGTTAGTACTTTAGTCAGTACTAAATTACGAATAAAATTACCACAAGATAAACTTATTCTGTCTTTGATACACACAGCGACGCTTTAAATTGTATCTTTGCATTTGTTACAACAATAATCTTTAAAGTAATCTATCTTAGTGGGTATTAGGTAATGTTTACTAGAGCCGGTTTAAAAATCATATTTCTATTTTATCTGAGATTTCTTAATGTTCCACGACACAGCCGTGCCGCCCGGAGATTTACGATGTTAACCCGTAGCCCGAACAAGCGTTCTCCAAACCCGGACACACCGGGACAAACCCGGAGGGGTGGCAGCCCTAAGAGCAACGAGTAAACGAGAATGGAGGCCTTTAGTACTGACCAGTCAGATAAAAGAGAACAACTGAAGATCAAAGGTTGTTCCATGTTATGGCGTTATCCAGGTTATCAAAGGTTATGGCATTATTTTTTCGTTTATGTATTTCACCTTATTAAATATCTGAATAACAAAAAACTAGATGCATTTAGAAATATTACTTGAAACATTAAATACAAAATGTTTGTATTTTTTTGATAGTTTATATTTTTTATATACCTATACGTGCAGTGAATGGGGAAACTCTTGTTTAAATTGTGAAAATCATCTAAAAATTGTTGCACAGGACGGTGCGAGGTCCCCAAAAGCTGATACTACAATCTATCTTGATACTTGTAATCTATCTTTACACTCACTTTCATTTAAACCAACTTTAAAATCGTATAACATCATTGAGGAAAATGTTCTCGTTCGAACTCCATTGTTGGAAAGAAAAGCGCGCGAAATGCAATAAAAAAGTGAATACAACATTTTTATATTTTTCGTTTTGACTTGGCTTTCGGAATTCGAATTTCAAATAAATGATGTTTTAAAAATGGTACAGCTCAAATGAGTTCTTATCTGAAATTTAAGTAGGTATCTCAAAATTTACCTAGTCACCCTATGTATATGCCGCACTGACTGTCTATTCGGTTATACAATATGTAATATTTTAGTTAAAAAAAATCTAAGATTTAAATATCTCTATATTTTTCAGTATAAATTAGTTATAATGTTATCACCTTATTAATTTCTTATTAATTTATTTATATGGAATTGCATATGAACTACAAGATCAATTTATTTGTAGCAGCTTATATTAAAAATATAGGAAATTCATATTATTTTTAAAACACTCAAGTATACCTCGTTTCACGTAAAAGAAGCGCTAACCGTTAACCTGCGCAGTAAGTGATTTATCGATCTATTTTGTGGTACGAAGTGAAGCTGAAGTGAAGGGGGGATTACGCGTCACATGTCAGTGCCACAAACCTGTACTCTAAAGTATTGAAATGTGTTATATAAAACAATAAGTAATTTCGTTCACAACTGTACCTATGCGTGAAATCGTCCATTCCACAGACGTCCAGCGCTCTTTTTACGTGACGATACCTATAAGGCATATTCTTGCATTATTTCTAACGCAATCTATCTTCTATCTATCTATACTTATAATAAAACTGTAGAACCAGCGTGTCTGTACATTGAATATATTTACCAAAAACTGATTGGGTGCGATGAAGGAAGAGTATCAGAATACAAAAAAACGATTATGAAAATTTTTGTCTGTTCGAACAAGCTAATCTCCAAAATTACGAAACAGATTTTCATGGGGTTCCACGGATTAATTAAGCTTAGCTTGGCGCTTCGAATAGGCTTTGTTTCATCGAAATCAGCTGACGGGAAGAAAAGATATCCCAATTTAGAGTTTAAAAACTGTAATTCCACGTGTACAAAGTGGTGGGCACAGCTAGTCTCTATATAAAACTGTCTATGTATTTGAGTAGCTACAAAGAAGCAATATCGACTTTTCTATCACAACACTATCCTTATATCTCCACTACATTGTATTTTGTAGCCAATAACGTGTTTATGTTTATTATTTTTCCATAAACTTTCGAGAAAATGTAAGATTTCCAAGACGTTGTACGAGACATCTGGTTACGTTGTCGGGAATTTACGAGCATGGTGCAGTAATAATGTTATACGGGAACGTGGATTTATTGCGTCACGCGGTGTAACTGCATTAATATTTAGCTAGGAATTTTATTGTGTACTAGCGTCTGTTTTGCCCGCGTGACTTGATCCCAAGGAGCTATTGATTGCAAGTATAATATATAGTCAAATATAAATTATCAGATCCTAAAAACGTTTTGGTAAACGTCTTATTATTTTTTCATTATTTTGAGTGGAGACTATTTGCGGTCAGTCTTTAACAACCTTGAATATTTGTTTTGAACGGAGCTAATTGTTGTACTGATCTCAACCATCTTGATTATTGGTTTTGTAAACGTTTTATCAAAATTGTTACATTATAATAATTTGAGTTAGAACGTAATATTACATTTTGGAGTTGATACTTTGAATTTTGTGTTATTTGTATTTAATGTTTCTTCACTTGCACCTACCATCACTAAATAGCCCTAAAGGTTGGCTGGGACAAAATGCTTTATAGCATTAAGTCTGCCTTTATTTAAAAACAATAAAGTATAAATACTCGTAAATAAATACATAAATCTAAACATACTTAGTCTGACCGTAAATACCGTTACAATAAAAAAAAAGAAATAAATTACATTTGAATTCGGAATCTGTCATTCTCACGTGAAAATAAATGTTTTTTCTCACTTTAGCGGCAATCATTATTACATATTGTACCTACTAATATTAAAATGTAGTGGGGGTGATAACGAAAACCGTATTGCTGTAATTACATTACACAAAGTAGACATGGAGCCAAATGCAATTTTTAAAACTCGCCATCCGCATAGTATTAGCTGGATGTTTGTGTATCGGGCTATTGGTAGGTAGGTACATTGAAACGTCCTCCAGTTGTAACAGAAAAAGGCCCGGCCGTCCACCCACTGTTCGTATTAAACAGCCTTTTAAAGCTATGAAAGAGAGAATCCGAAGAAATCCCGTCCGAAAGCAAAAGATTTTATCCAGGGAGATGAATATAGCACCCAAAACTATGTCACGTATTTTAAAAGATGATTTAGAACTTGCTGCTTACAAAAGACTTACTGGTCATTTCTTAACTGATAATTTAAAGAAAAATAGAGTTGACAAATCAAAACAACTTCGCCGGTACGTAAAGGGAGCTCACAGACAAATCTTATTTACGGACGAGAAAATGTTCACCGTTGAGGGACGTTTTAATAAGCAGAATGATGGTGTTTATGCTCATAACTCTAGACTGCTCGATTGGTCAACAGGGTGCAACGTGACCATGACCCGGCTTCCGTGATGGTTTGGTGGGGTGTTGGCTATCCAGGAGTGATTGAAACATATTTTTGTGAAATAGGTATTAAAACGTCGGCTCAATTGTATCAAGATCCGATTCTTGAGAAGGTTGTAAAGCCTCTTATCAAAACCATAACCAAAAATGGTCCTTTCAGCAAGACTCGCCACCAGGACATAAGGCTCGCTCAACACAGACGTGGCTAGAAAGGAATATTCCTGACTCCATTAGATCTGAAGACTGGGCGTTCTGTAGTCCGTTAATTTTAATCAGCTCGATTATGATTTATGGTCTGTTTTAGTGAGCATGGCATGCTCTAAACGCCATGATAATATTGTATTCCTAACACAATTCATAAGGGTGGCAGTTGCCAATATTCCCAAGGAAAAGGTGCGTGTTTCAATTAAAAACTCGCCATTACGTTTGAAAGATTGTATAAAAGCAAATGGTGACCATTTCAAATAAACGTTATATTTATAAAATGATTACCTATTTATTTCTAAAATTACATAAATTATAAAAAAATGGTAATGTAAAAAAATATCAATGTTCCTTTTGTACCTAACAATATTTATGACTAGACTAGGTATAGTCAGAATACTCTGAATATTTTGACTATGTCTATACAGTCAGGGTACTGTCTAAATGTCTGTTTATTTAATTTATATTTTGGCGTCAAACTGTTGGATCAAACGTTTGATTTAAACAGTTTGACCGTCTGGATAGCTTCTAACACATTCAGTTATAATATGTATATATCTACACTTATCTATGGGTACGTAAACAGACTTCATGAATATTCATATACGTCTTTTATAAAAATAATTCTTATATTATATAATACATATTAGTGCCCAAAGGTTGCCTGGAAGAAATCGCTTTAGCGGTAAAGCCACCGATTGTAATTCTAATTACTTGTACCCGTATTTACTATTTCTCTGTATGGTTTGGTGAATAATAAAGTATAAGTATATCTATCTTCACAATTTAACTTTCATCATGATTCTTTTAATTATCTAAAACTCTTTAGGTAATAAAAATCCTTCAGTCCTTCATAGTATAGGTAATAAAAATCCTCTTTTATATCCCTCAGGCTACTGAATGATATAAAAACATATCCTTCAATAGCACAATACGGCACATTGTAAAGGTAATATCGAAGGCCACGCAAATTACACATGTGGTACAAAATATTGTTGATATAGGTTGACGGTCAGATTTTGCACAAACCCAAACATTTTCGGTTATGACGAGCGAATTTACGGTTTTCACTTCATACGATTTACTCGGTTGCATACTGTAATCAATCATTAAACTCCATTGTACATTAGTTAACAATAATAATCTCGCAATTAATATCGTTACGGTAGTCGTTGACGATGTTAATTTCATAGGAATAAGTAGGGTAAAGCCACCAAAGAGTACGCACTTTTTAAACATTTATTTTTAGAAAAATCAACTTTGACATTACACTTTGTCCTTCTTACTTTAATTAAACTTTGGTCCCTTAGGAACATTTATGAAAAAATAAAACATAAGTAACAATCTCAGGTAATACAAAAATGTCTTAAACTTAGAACTTGTCCCATGCGCACTCTTTGGGTGCTATGTAACAAAGAGTACGCGGTGAAAACCTTCCATAGAAGCTAAGAGTGCGCGTGAGACAGAAGTGAGATCTTCAGCCCCGACAACTGTCACAGGTGAAGGCCCCAAGCCCGATATAGTCTGTGCACTCATCATGCCACCAGGCTTCACACTTATTACACTGGATCCAGTCTTCGTGGGGTGGTTCAACGTATTGTTCAAGGCAAAGAGGGCATCTAATTATTTCTCTTCCAGTACTTGTATTCAAACACCGTGGAGTATTTTTAGCCGTTTTATTTTTCTTATTTGTTGCTTTCTTACTTTTATTCCTTTCTTCTTTCTTCTTTTCTTCTTCTTTGAGTTGGTTTTTATACGGTGAGCTTGTTAAAATCTCAGATTTCTTGCGTTTCAGATTTCTCTTTGTTTGATGGGTTGCCTTTGGTAAAGGTCGAATGTCGGAAGGTTTAATAAATCCCGATGTGGATGGTGTAGGCTCAACGGTAGACACAGTTTGAAAAACATCAACTAATGCAGGGAGGTCTGGAGTCTTTTGAGTGTGACGTAGTTCTTCAGTGCCTATAAAAGTCGATGTTTCTATCAACGATGGTGACGCCTGTGCTTCAGAAGCTTGTATACTATTTGTTTCAGTCTGCGTTGTTCCAATAGCTTGAAGATCAGATGTTTCAGAAATTTGAACAACAGAACTTGTTGTCTCAGGCTCAGAGATACGATCAATAGGAGGAACTTGATTTTCAATTGTATCTGCTGGTAAATACGGACGATCAGTTACGTCTGCTGGGGCGAAATCTTCATCTGTAAACAGTTGGTCATTAAATGGCCAGATACCGCAGGTTTCAAAGGATTTTCTTGTTCGTTCTACTGAAGCAACCTTTGAGTATGCTGTGCCAAATAACCGGGCAACTTGAAACTGTGTAATAACACGCCCAGGATTTGAAACTTGCCAGTTATCGCAGGCAACAGCATATGCTTTTTTTAGGGGCCCTAAGAAGCCTGTATCCAGTGATTGCATACGATGACTCGTGTGTGGCGCTAAACTCAAAAGAACTACTCCATTTTCACACGCTAGTTCTATTGCAGCTAAACTCAAATGTGATGAATGGTTATCCAGAACCAATAGAACAGGCGTGTCTTTGGATGATCTAACCATCGTGATGAAATGCTTGAGCCACAGTAGAAACAAATCGGAATTCATGTACCCAGAATCCGATACAAGTAGCAACGAGTCTTCTGGAGCTCCGTCAATCAACTCTTGTTTTTGTCGCTTCCTAGGAAAAATTAATGCTGGTGGTACAAATGATCCAGTAGCGCTCATGCAGCAGACAGCTGTCACTGTTTGCCCTCTTTCCGCAGACACTATTTTGCCGACTATCTTCTTCCCTTTCTTTGCATAAACTTTGGGTAGTTTATTTGGGACCGTTTGTAGCCCAGTTTCGTCCATATTATAAATTTGTCTGCCAACAAATTTGTATTTAATCATGACTTCTTTGAGATTCATATAAAACCTTTGTTTAAAGCCAGCAGCACGTGCCAAACTGGTTTTTTCTGGCTGGCGTAGACTGAGCTGATGTTTTCTCGCAAAATTTTCCACCCATTGTTTACTGGCTTGTTTCTTTTCTCGATTAAATCTATGATCAAGATTATTCTTCTCTGCAAGATCGTATGCAATTCTTCCAAATTCTTTCTTTGTTAGTCCATAGAAATATGCATCTAATTTCCTGCAATGGTCTGCCAAGTAATTTTCTAAATCGGTGTTAAACACGCTCTTAAATCTGCCGAGGGACGCAGGAACGGTGTCTGCTTTTAATCTTTTTCTTAATGCTGCTTCCGAAATATTTAATGATTCCGCAATAGATCTCTTGCTTTGACCCCTTGCTATTTTTTCTTTCACTTCTTTTAGAATTTGCTCAGTGAAGACTAACTTCCTGTCGGATTTTCTTTTATATTTACCCATGATGTCAATCCTGTAAAATAATCAAGAAAAATAAACTCATAAAAACTATTACAACCTGTTAATTTTTACTTCATACAAGCTAAGAGTACGCGTGCGCACTCTTTGGGTGCGTACTGTTACCTAATGTGTGTGTTGGGCTAAGACCATAAAATTCTTTAAAAATAATTAAAATGGCGTCATAACCTCTCAATAAAAATGAAATTTAGAACATAAATTACAAGTTTAATAACATTCGTTGGTTGCGTATTAATCACAAACCTTACAAAGCGTGTTTTAAATTGTTGAGAAATTAGATCAAATACATTTAAAATCTATTATTACATATAAAATTATAAATAAATACCTTAACGAAGAAAGTTGTCGTCCAACAGCTTGACAAGTCAAACTTCACTGATTGGTTAAACAGTGTTGCCAATATAACAAACAAAAGTACAAATTTGAGGCACCGCGTACTCTTTGGTAGCGCGTACTCTTTGGTGGCTCTACCCTATATGAATTTAGGATACATAGGTAAGTTGGTGTCGACACCACACGACCTGATGTGTCGGCCGGCTTTAGTATTTTTTCCCGTGGGTGTTGTAAAATGCGACTAAAAGCCGCCACCACAAGCCCTAAGGAAGTAAAAGACCTCTGAAAGACTGGACTCGCCAACTCGCTTGGCCAGCGTGGCGTTTTCAGCTCATATATCCCTCATGCACAGGATATTGTGCGTGAGGAGGCCCATGTCCAGCAGTGGACAATAAAAGGACTGATCGACGGTAGGTAAATAGGGATATAGTTGAGAGGGAGGACGATACTACATCCTACAGCGGAATGGCCACGCTCGACTAGCCAAGTTATCCCTCTCTCACAGAAGACTGACATGTTTCTAACGTACTAAGGTATTTAGGAAGTGAGGGGCTTTTACCTCAGCCCATTTCTCATTTCATCCCATTTCAATATAATGTCCACTCCCATTAGAGAAACCCGTCTCATTATATTCCATCCCCCCACGTCAGTTCTCAAGTTTCGCTAGAACCAGATTTCAATGCAGTTTCCATCCAAATTAGAGTTTAATTTACGGTAGCATGGTAGGACCCTATAGAATAATAGTTAAAACTGTAAATTCTAATGAAACATCATTACAATTTACATTTACAATGTTGATACTGAGCTATCGAATTCGCTGGACTTAGCCAACAGAATTACACGTGCAAAGGGAAACACGCGAGAACCGCACGATATACGGCAATATATCATTTTGCCATAAAACACACGAAAGAAATAAAATCAAATCTATAGAAATATATAGAAATAAAAGTAAATAAAATTTATTATTTATACTATTATTTATAGTAAATATCACAACCGTAAAGAGATAATTGAACTTTTATATTTAATGTTCTCAGGATCCAACTGCAAAACAATTTGATAGATTTAATTTTACTAAAATACTCGTATTTTTTTTTTTATTCTCGCCACATATTCTTGCGTTTCTATAAGTCCTCGCCTGAGAGGGTGCGTGGGCGGCCTATGCCCACCGGTGCGACATTATTATAGCTTGATTGATATATTGTGTTGCATCTGGACTAAGTATAGAATCTATGTATGATAAGGTTGCTCATTTAAACACCCTTGCAATCGCGCAGGAGACGACTCGCTTATCTTGTTTGGCTGTAGCTCGGTGATAATCAAAATTATTTTGAGAAATTTTAGCGTAATTAAGAACCAAAGAATCCTCGTGACGGATTATGACCCGAAACTCCTCCTCATTTCAAGAGGAAGCCTATGTCCCAGGCAGTGGAACTTTACTAATATCGAATTCGAATATAAACATATTCGAATATATCGAATACCTTATTCGAATATAGACATAGGTACCTGCTTCATTTGCATTAATAAGTACATAATAATTATTTGCCCTATAGGCATCTGTCCTCATTAATTTTGACACAATTTTCTGTCGTCATAATTTTATAATGAAGCCTTTTAAAAAGAAATATATATATATATATATATATATATATATATTTGTTTCTACCGATTACAGCTTTAGATACAAAATCTGTGTTTCTACACTTCGTAACTAGATACTTATATGCGTGCCGCGAACGGCCAAAAAGTGCTGTAGAAAACGAAAAAGCGATAAGGTCAGGGTATCCTCACGAAACCAATTCTTATCAAAAATATATGTCAATTGATACCTCGGACACAAGTTTCACCTGAGTTTATCAAATAAAACATATTGAAAATGAATAAAATCGTAAATTTTTGCATTTTGTAAATTTATCGAATTTCGAAGTTCAACTCGTGATATCTCAGCCGTTTATGATACTTCAATTTGAAATATTGACACAATATACTCCAAGCAATTTCAAGACATATACATAGCATCAATCAGTCCCATATTTTTTGTGAACAAAATGGCGGGTATTCAAAAATATATAGGTATATGGATTTTAGATTTTTTTATTTAGGATTAAAACTTTGTGAAAATATTTTGAAAGTATGGGACTGATTCTATAAGTCTTAGAATTGCTTGGATTATTTTGTGTCCAAATCCAAATATCTATCAACGACTGAGATATTGCGAGTTGAACTCGGAAATTCGATACATTTACAAAATACAAAATTTTACGACTTTATTCATTTTCAATATAATATTATTCCGTTTGAGTAAACTCACCCGAGTTTACTCGCGTCAGAGGTGTCAATTGGTATATATTTTCAATCAAAATTGGTTTCATTAGGATACCCTGACCTTATTGGTTTAGTTGTAAAAATTGCG
The DNA here is from genome assembly GCA_914767545.1 of Sesia apiformis. NCBI lineage: Eukaryota > Metazoa > Arthropoda > Insecta > Lepidoptera > Sesiidae > Sesia > Sesia apiformis. Next base: position 6,706,464 of record OU611964.1, read on the forward strand.
GTGCGCCGCCGCAGCCCTATTAGTTGTATGACTAGTGTAGATATGTACATACCGTTATTCACTTAGAGTCGCATCATTAGTCGTTGTAAACATATGTCACTTGTATAAATATGAGATATTAACACTGTATTTGCAACAAACATTTCAATAGATACAACAGTAGATATAAAGTATGGTTCAACGTCGTAAACTGAACTTATTTGTTGAAAGTTTTAAAAGCGTTTTTTTTACTTTTCATATTACCTTACGCACATATGAAAGATAATTTTGTATTAGAGAACTGCAGTTGTGCTGACATCATTTATGTTTGAGTTGAATCATAATTACAGAAATATAATTCTGATTGGATTGTCTATCAAACTTGAGCACCTAACAGGACGATTGACCCTTACGTTCACGCCGAGGGAATGGAAGATGCTCAAACGATGCGACTTCATTCCCCAGGAGTGGGCGTTTCAAGAATAAACCAATTTGATGTCGGTTTTGAAAGATGTTTTGCAAGCAGAACACACTTCCGGATCGAGATCAAGACTCATGCTCATCATCTTAGCACCCCAGGTGATGCCAACATGACGACCTATTTTATAGAAATTGTACCTTTTATCTTTGTACAATTGTATTCCAATTTTATTTCGATTTACACATTGTGTGAGGTATTTTATTCCGAAACATTTTAGATTCTTTTTCAAAAATTCAAAAACAAACATTTTTGTAAAAGAGTGTTCGCTTATTTGATAGGTTTTCAAGCAATCGTATTTGTTGGACGTTTAAAACACTAAGTCTGTTTTATGTGAAAAGGGGTTTGTTTGTAAAGTGACCTAAGGTGTCTTCACTAAGGTGATCAACTTAGTGAGCGAAATCACTGGTAAACGCTACATATCTTGTTGGTATAACCGCTTCATGTCCCATGACACTTAACGCTCGTAACAGCTATGAATGACAATAGAAAGAACGCTATTTTAATTCTACTAGTGACTTCTTTTTATTGTGAACGAAAAACGTTGGTGCCCTGGAGTGGTTTAGAGTTAATACATATGTCAGCTCAGTTGTATTGGTGATAAACTGTAAAAGCTGACTTATGAATAGTTAGATATACCTACGTACGTAGATATACCGACAAACGACGTTTACTGTACGTTTACTTTGAATATTGATAGACTATAGATAATATTATGGAACGTGTTATTGGAAAAGTTCAGGAGTCAGCTTCTAGGAGTTCATGCATATTAGTATAGGAAAAATATCAAGTTCAGAATAAAATCGTAAAACAAAAGTTAGTTTAAATGATAGAAATTTCAATGTTCATAATTCAGGTTGCAGGTATTATTTTATTTAACACAGTTACCTATTTAACTGCAGTCACCTATTAATGCATTCGATCTTTGTTATCACCACAAATGAAAGCAATCTTATGCGATCATCTTGTTATGGTCCGGTTATTATATAGGAGGAGCAATGAGAACTGACATAAACCTTTAACACGTGGTAAAAATCATTTTACAACTCGATAGTTCTTTAAAAATACTTTTTTTGTGTTATGTTATGTCTTAAAAAATAAACGTTATTTACATAAAATAAATTAAATACAGAACTGTTAGCGCTCTTCTTATGATAACCCGACCATACTCGTATTTAACACGTTCTGCAAATTTTCTCTAAAAAAGATTTTGTTAAATTTATGAAAAGTAGCGAAATTTACATTTCGAACGGGCGCATACCATCGGGGTTTATTATTCTTAAATTTAAAATAGGTTGTCTTTGTCCCCGTTACACGGCAACTAGGTCAAGTCAGCCACTGTCTGAGGGTTAAAACACAAAAGCTGTACTTGAGTCTATGTAAATGTATTTTAACTACAGGTCGCCAGCTGTTATACACGTTCGCGGTCACGGCTCCGCGGGGTTATAGATTGACATTTTGACTCACAGATGAAAAAGTTATTTATTTATATAAGCTTTACTACGCTAAAGTTATGCGGACTCAATGCCTAGTGGCATTCTGCCCTCTTAAGGTAAAAAGAAATTGATGATATTTTTAATAAAAGCATAATGTAAAATTATATTCGGAAATTAAAAACAAACACAGAGAATAAACAATGGTTATTCTTTTTGTTTTATACAAAACTCTTCTAGCTCCATTTTAAATTAATGAAAATTTTACCAAATCATCAATCAATCAATTTCTCATCAATGAGAAGAATGCGACAATTGTAATCTGTTATTTAAAAAAAATATATGCCTTAACTGTAAGAAATCCATAGGAGTACCCTTACAGTACAAAAAAAAATATAATTTGACTGGACTATTATTTCTTCGCAATCTGACCAAAAGTTATTTTTTGACTGTAAAAACTGGAGAGTGACAATCTCCGACATTTCAGCATGATGGACGCTTTAAAACCACTTTGAACGAATTAAGCTAAATCGACGTTCTCTGTATATTTGGATACATTTTCAAATGCGAATCGTAATCCTATTAATGGTATTGGATTATGTTCTATTATTCCGTGTGTATGGAAGTATGGGCTTAGAGGAGATCGTTATTGAATAACATGAATGTGAACAATATTTTTTTTTCTTTTATTACCAAGTTTATAAACATAAACCGGAATCATATATATAAGGGATTTGTCTAAGATACAAGTTTTGCAATATCAGTGTCCATAGACATAAAACCTGTAAACGGTGAACAAATTATAATTTGGACAATAAATATCTTTTAAATTTATATTTTAAAATTATTTTTAGTAATTTTTGTTTTTATTTTATGATCTAATTAATTTATCAACCTGCGAACTAAGTAAGCGCCCTGGTCCGCTGACTGTATGTATTGTTGGCGGTGTTAATTACTAAACGCTTGTGATATTAAGGTTTGAATTTTTGGTATTAAAATATTATTCTTTTAGTATATTGTAGGTGGATTTAATGTGGACAGATAAAATGAGTGATTTTTCCACTGCTAATACCTGTCTGTACCTGTTACAATTTATTATGTAGCCAAAACCACGACGTTACTGGTGCAATACATGGTACCACCCGGTACTAGAACATCTAAAACCGTGCACAGAATTGCTAATGCCTATAAATTAAAACTGCAGACACTGAGACACGTTGTTCCCAATAATAATGGCGATAGAACACGTGAAATTGTCGATTATTCAAAAATCGATTAATAGACTGTCATAAAATTGTGCACCTGTTTTTTTTATTGTCTTAAAAACTTAAAAATAGCTATTTTAAAAATAAAAAAAATACTACAAAGATACGAATACAGTTGAAAATATTAATCAGGTCTTTTAATAAGGGTGTATATCTGTTATAGTGAAAGACCGACGCATGGTCGTTCCTAGGTGTGACTGGTCAATCCTGAGGATTGACTGGGTCTCTTAATCAAAGACCAAAGCATTTTTCAATTTCGACCTTTGACTGTTATATTTTTGGTCAAACCTAGGAGAGACTACACAAGCCAGTAAAAGATAAACACTCAAACAAATGATTTCTTCGTTTTACTAGGCAATCATAGGTGTGCATGTATTCATTGACCTATACATATACAATACCATCAGCCCATGTCTCTCCACTGCTGGCTATAAGCGTCCCAAAGCTCACGACCACACACGATCCTCGGCTCTTGTCATTCGACCACCACCGGCGAACCTGTTTAAGTCGCCGGTCCACCTGACCGAAGGGGCGGCCCTCAGTGCGCTTCCCGGTGCGTGGCCTCCACTCCACGTGCCTCGTCTACCCCATCGGTTATCGGTCCTGCGGCAAATATGACCCGCCCACTGCCACTTCAACTTGCTGATTCTGTGAGCTATGTCGTGACTTTACTTTTGACGAATCTCTTCGTTTGATATCTATCCCCGCAAAGAAACTCCGAGCATAACTCTCTCCATAGCTCGCTGAGCGACTTTAAACCTATGGATCAGGCCCACCGTCAAAGGCTACATTACGGCACCACACGTCATAACTCGCAGAACGCACTGATTGAAAACTTTCACTTTCAAGCATTGTGATATGGGCGACTAGAAGAGCCGACGCATTTTTCCAAATGCTGCCCAGCCGAGCTGAATGCGTCTATTGACCTCTTTGCTGGAGTTGGACTTGCCTAGTTGAATGGTCTGCCCAAGATAGACATAATGGTCAACAACTTTGAGTGCCACACCTTCAACGCTTACCGGTGCCAAGACTTCAAATATACATGTGCCAATCATTTATACATGTGACTCTCTGTTATCAATTATCAAGAAGTATATCATATAATAATCGATAGTCTTAATAGTCGACGAGTATATATCATAATATCAAGAAGTAGTCTGACATTTAGATACACAAATATTAAAAAACATGGTTATTAAGAACTTCTTAGTGTATCTTAAAAGTCGATCTTTGGCGGAGGCAAAGACGAGTTAATTAATATTATATAGGAAAAATGTGTACATATCGATTGAAAATAATAAAAGATCCTAAAAACATTTCGATTGGTCTTTTTGGAGGGAACTCGAGAAGTGAAGTTGAGTTTTTGTTTGATTATTGAAAAATTGTGTATTAGGCGTTTTGTGGTTTTTCGTGCGTGGTGTTTGTGATAATCATATAAAAGCGTGGGATTGCATTTTTTGTGTGCTTCCAAGGAGCCCTCTTCTGTCCTCAGAAAACTTACTATCGTTTTACTGAGCGACTCTTGACTTACTTCGACGGGACTGGACATTGACAGGACACGTTTTAGACTTTGAAATTATTTATTACGAAGAAAACTTGACACTGGCAGAATGTAATAATTGCCCATTGACATATATGAAGAAAAAAAAACATTACGAGTAATCGAAATGGTTTTTTTTGAACTTAATGAAAAAGTACGTAAGTACTTTTTCATTAAGTACAGAACGAGCGTGCTATGTCTCCGTTACCATTTTTCAAGCGGAATCTCTCCCCTCTTGTTATCACCATTACTCTTGCTTATCGCGGTATAAACCACCCTAAAAGCTAGCCTAATCATTTATTTACCAACACTCCCATTAAACAATATATTATTTATTCATCATTGTTTTAAGCTTAATTACTCTACGCAAACGGTAATAACCAATTAAAGCATGTGTGGAACACGCCGTTATTTTCGGTGTTGCGTATTACTGAGAAATTACTGCACATAGAACACAAGTTAATTGTAAAAATAAAACTTAAAAAACACTTTTTCATCCACTGCTGGAGATGAGCCTCCTCATGCACATTGTCTCGTGCATGAGGGATATACGGCCAAACGTGTCGGCGGGTCCACTCTTTTGTTGTAGCTCCTCAGGGCTTGTGACAGCGACTTGTTATCTCTTAGCCGCTTTTACAACACTCACTGATACACTTACTTTTACACATCTCCTTGATGACGTGGTGCTATTCCAAAGCCAGCCAACACCACACGGTGAAATTGTAAGAACAATAAAATAATTTAAAAACAAATAATTATTTAAATATCGTTATAATATGAATATTTGCAAAATTTCCAAATTTTTCTTTTGTTCGATTTTGCGTTTGCATTTCTTTTGTTGTGACAAATAAACAAGCATTTTAGTAAGTATATACTCTTTTTCTAAGACTAAGATTTTAATTCGCTATTATTACTATTTGCAAGAAGAGTCATTGTATCCAGTTCAAAAGGCTCTAAGAGGTCCTATGAATCCAAGAGAACCGGGCACGTAATTAAATTAATTACGTGCCTTAATGCTAAATTTATTAACAAATTAGAAATAATGTTTATAATACACAAACCATAAGCAAATTTAAGGAAAACTTGTTTATAAATATGTAGAAGTACATATATTAAATTTGTTTGTTTATTATATTTAAATATAGTCCTTTGACACATTTAAAAATTCCACACGTTAAATTCCGCATTTTTACAATGTTAACGAGTTTGTACTAAACTTTAACTCACGATTTGTGTGACATCGTTTAACACTGCCTATTATATATATACTTTTCAATATATAGAATAGTAACATTTACAGTAAAGTGCAAATTTTCAGTTTAACGGCATTGTGATCACTGATCACAATTATTCGCTGTAGTTTAACCTACTCGTATATTTATGTATATACCTAATAAAAACATTGCAATGTCAAGTAGCTGAAATATTTTTTTGAAAAAAATCATCGCTGTGTACCTACTCTACCAAAAAGTTGACAGATTTCAATACATTTTTATCGAGTTATAATAACCAAAAAGCTCCTCCGGGAATCATTACATAATACACGTGAAGGGAGTCTCGAAATCAGGTAGTAAAAAATATTTTATATTAAAAACAACCAATACCGTCCATTAATTATGTGACTTCTTTAAAATTTAGTATGGAGCTGTATAACCAAAAGGAATAATCATAATTATCTTATACATTAATCGTGTACATATAACATTCGAGAGATCATGGATTTGAATTTCTACCTTAAATTTTACGAATTTTTCAATTATCCCTAACTCGGGAGTGAAGGAAACGTATAGGAAACTTAAAAAAATCTAGGATATGTTTAAATGTCTCCCAATACGCTCTAAGTACCTACTCATAGTCCTGAATCTCCGTCCCGATTAAAGGGCCTGTACCTTGCAGTGGGACGTCGCAGGTTGATATCAACCTAAATAAATACGAGATTGAGTAATTTTTGATGTCAGAACAGTAGTTATAAACTATGTTATAAATGTATGCATTAACTCATTGCTACTCAAATTTAATTACAAAATGGTGGAATGATTGAAACACTTGATTAGATTTTGCGCATAAAACTTACATAAATAAGCCATTAATTAGCAAATTCCTCGCTCAAAGTGTGCTCCAAATACCACAGCCGACATAAACCACGCATTGATGCTATTAATCCGCATTAATGCCTTGCTTCATTCTGCTCAAAACTGAAAACTTAAATCATATTGTTTCACTCCTGAAATCATTCCTAGTCTTAAATCAACTGGATTTTTTCTAAAACTTTATAAAGGTTTTACAAAGTAGAGTAATCCATTAATCTCTGGTATTGTGAGTATCCATGGGTGACAGCGACCATTTCACATTATTGGCCAATAGTGTTTCAAATACATCCTTTTTTGCAGCTAATTATTAACGTATTCAAATTTCAATATACCTAACCCTCCTTAGTAAAAAAGGCGCAAGTGGATTTTGAATACATTCGAAAAAAAATCAAAAATATATTTTTTTAATTTTCATTAATTAATTTAAAATAAAGCTGTAAATTTGGAGTTTTGGAAAACAAAAAGATGCTGCTGCTTTGTTTATTTTTAATTTCCGAATGTAATGTTGCGCTTTCGTTAAAAATGTTACTAATGACCTTTTCTTAGGAAGCGCAGAATAGATGACTAATTGGCGTTAACTGCAAATTTGTAGAACAAACCTTAGATTAAAGCAAAATATCAACTCTGAAATCACTCTATTTATGAACGCAAAACATACACTGCCGTCCTAACTAAAAGTGCAGTAACTAGTGTTTTTCTCAAAATCGAATTATGTACGTAATCAGCAAAACTAACTTTACAATTCAATTTTACCCGCGTTTAAATATGTAAACTCCATTTTGTACTCCTTCAGGAAATATAACATGCTTGCTTCTATACTTTGGGAGACAGAAACAAAAAAGAAATTACATATTTTCACCTGCCTTAAAGTACGATTAGTTATTGCACTTTTAGTTAGAACGATAGTACACACTTTATTACTACCTATACTTCATGCCATATAATTAAGCGTCATACGAATATAATTAATATGGCCACCTAAATGGGCAGCTGACTCAATGGGCAAGCCAACGTTGCTCTTCCTGAACCACCATGGTGAGTTGAGCACCAGTTTGTTGCCGCAGAATGTGCACGAACTGCATTTGTGTTTATAATTACCACTTAGTTTAAATTATACCCATCCTCTTTGACGATAAATATATTTTTTCTGTTTTGTTTGCTTGTTATCGTACGAATGTTGACAGGCTCGATTGGCCAGTGCCACGTGGCCATTAACCACCACTTTTATTAAAAAAAAAAAATTCATTACGTTTATAAAAACGTTACCTAATAAAGGTTTTCTAAGAGACGCGACCGAACACTTTTAGCTGGTACGCCTCGACTCGAGAGCGCTACGGGTCTCGGTCACTTCACCCCAGTAGCCCACTCGAACTTACCGACGACGTCTAAATTTTTGCACTGGCTAAGTACCCTCTTTCCTTGATACGAAATCTTTAAAGTTGATTTAAGATAACATGATTTTTTATAAGAGCCTTTTTTACCATGTTTATGATTTTTTTTTATCTACGACGGAACTGAGATACAATATCTCAGTACATACGTGAGGGATACGTACCCGTATATGCTTTTGGGAAAGAGAATGTGTATTCCGTAGTAATCGCTTTTCTCTGAAACAGATAGACCAATTTTATTGAGAATTTTAATAAACGTTTAATCTTTATTTGGAGTATATGTGTAGTTATAGCTAACTACACATATAAACATCAGCATCTAATTCTGTAAACAAAACTGAGTGAGTGAACTTCATAAAATTTGACGGTAGAGTCAGAGACCGGCGAGCGAGATACCTAGTTACTCGATTACCCAACTTGCACTGTTCGCCAACTATCGCACTTCGACAAATGAGCGTCTACTTTCGTATTTCACCTACCGAGTACAGTCACAAAAAAGTGTTTAAATTCCTGAATAACCGTGTGTGTACACTGTACTCATTTTTGGCGTTGTTTGTTAAGTCAAGTTTACATTAAGTCAATTTCGACTTTTTATTTAATGTCTTCTAATATCCAAAATATACAAATTCTCATATACAAATACCACGAAAATTAATAATAATAGACTTTGGATAATCAGAATTATCCAAATTTGTCCGATAAACATATATGAATATATAACAAATAACTTTAATGACGCATACAAAAAAGCAACATTCCTACGTAAATTACACATAGCTTACACAAAATTAACGTAGAATAAAATATGTTTAATATATCGCAGACAAATGGATATTCGGTTTTGTGAAGTGTTTATCCAAATATGAATTGTCAAATATTAATATTAGAAATATGTATGTCTGTGTAATTTCTTGTTGCACACAATTCTATTCTGCAAAATGTATACCTATATAATCACAATCTTAATATTGCTTTTCGATCCAATACTTTTGCAATAACAATTGGTTTTCAAATTTTACTGAAATTCCAAAAACTGAATTCCAAGCGAACAAAACCGCGCACGGGACAAAGTAATAATTAAAATTGATTGTAGATTGGGGACTGCCCCTTGTTAGAGAGTAATAAATTGCTTTTAGCGCATTTTTTTTAAGAATTTCTTGCCTCTGATATAAGGACACGCTAAAATTTACCAGCACTAAAGCGCATTTGTCCGCTATCTTGCAATATTCATCTTTCAAGTCTTTATATTTTATGCATGTAAACTTTCTTCTGAATGAACGATGGCTTCAATTTATTAAGTGAAGTTATACCCTCTCGACGTAAACTGTTTATAAATTCAATTTAAAATGGATAAATGTATTCCAAAGTGTACAAAGTTCCTTTGAAGCGCTGCGAATGGAGAACATAATATCTAAAAGTTTTTCCTCATGCATTGAGCGTTTGGCCGCCGATTTAAAAATCTGAATTTCAAAGCGACCTCTCTAAATCGAATACCGAAAGTTCGTAGTGCAATTCCACATGAAAGCCAGTTTTATTGAGAAATCTAACTAGCACGACGAATTCCGAAACTGACTAATTGGAAATTGACAAGTTTAATCATTTTAACTGTTGATCATTTTAAGTTCATCTAATTCAGGAACTTTAACATTTTGCAATAACAATTTAAATAAACGTACTAGAACATTATTAACACTAACACTTCCTTTTTCTTGTGGGCAGAAGGTGGCAGACGAGCAAACAGTCCACTTGGTGGATACTGCCACCCATCTACATCCGCGGTACATACCAACATCAGTCCAGAATGACAAACGTTGGTACGCCCCTGGATGTGCTGTCTATTTTCGGATATTTAAAGGAATTAATTTAGAGAAAGAGTTGGGAATATAGGAAGATACAGAATAGGATGTGAAGGGAATAGGCTCCGACATACATACATTGGAAAAATAGGATAGTGGGAAATGCAGTACATTTCACTATAGTCTTCTGTGAGAACATGATTTTCATTCAAGAAAGATCTAACAAATTTTTCGTGTTGACAACTTTCAAACGTGTAGACTGAACCGAATACCGTCGCAGAGTAAACATAAAATACATGAAAGAAGCAAACTCGATGAGGGAATTCGCGACACAGCCGCAACATGTAGCCAAAGCAAACTGTATTTAAATGAGGGTACGTCGATTCTTTTGATCGTGTCGTAACGCTAGCCTTCGGGATGGGAGGTAACGCAACTTCAAAATGTGATAACTTTGTGTACGTTGCAGGTTTATGTAGATGATTATTGTTGGCATGCTGGAGTGAAACGAAACGCGTTACACAAGCACATACTTGGTTGTACTGTAATTGTAATAAAGAGGATTGACACGGCACTGCAGCCCTTATTTCTTACTTCGAACTCCTTCATCTCAGACATTATTGTGATTTTGGTTTCATTCACAAATTATTTCAACCTTACCATACTAAGTTTAATTTATCTGTATCTGTATATATAAATAATAATAGTAAAATAATAATCTATTTAAATAATAAAATATATACATCTTATTTATTATATAACTTATTATTTATTATAAATTATGTAGCCTCTTATTTATTTAAGCATTTCTAAATTTATAAAAATAGTCCAACCAATATAAAATCTGTCATTATTAATAACTGATTAAATTAAACTAATTGATTAAATGATTAAGGTTAGAAAGACAAAATATTTTGTTAAGACACTAAACAATGACGATAGCTAAAAGTTCGATAATCTTTATCGCCTCACGTAACTCCCTTGTTAACGAAACTTTTCGTCAACTTTGTTAATTTATGTTAAAACAAGGTTAGTTTGGTAACTTTGAGTGACTTATCACCGGCAATTTACTGTTGTGTAACTTCCCTTACCCACCTTAATATAAAGTAGTACACGTGTAATAAAATACAAGTAGAATAACTTATTAGAATAAATCTCATCGATATCAGCCTATAAAACTCCGCTGCAGGGTGAACAGGTAGCAGGGTACGACTTTAAAATACCGCTACCCCATCTCTTCCTGTAGATGTTGTAAAACACGACTAAGGGATAACAAAGCCGCTACTACAAGCCCTCAGGATCTAAAAGAGTGGACTCACCACCCCGCTTCGCCATCATGACGTTATATGGTTTTAAGTCAGTCTAGATACAGAAAGAAATGCTCACCAGACTTTCTCTCCCCTGAGAGGCTTGCACCCACTTACAAGCTTGCAAAATACCTTACTCTACAGCTGAAAACAAATAGGATTGCACAGTACCATGTGTGTATATCTTGTTTCACTTGTAAGCTTTGGTTTGTACAAACATATTTTGCATCCAAGTTAGCTAAATTCAACTTGGGTTCTTAGAAGGGATTTGCATCTGTTTGCAAATATAAATTACATATATAAGTGTTAACCTATATAACATAACTTTTAGTTTTTGTACGTTACCAAAGAAAGACTACAGGCGTGAATAAACCTGTAGGTACTATTGTTTTAATAAGAAAAATGTTTCAAATTCTGAAGTTTCACAGCACCGATAAACTAACCGGATCTTGTATATATTTTTTTTTAATTATATAAATAATGATTCTTAAAGTGTATAATTTATGCGGGCTGCTCAGTGACTAATCTTTTATTTTTCTAAAATACTAAGTAACAAAGTCCTGAACAATAAAGGGAAGTACTGTTTTTTGTAACACTATTTGTTGACAGGAAATTTCACGTATCATTAGCATTTCCGCATCGATCGTGTAAAAGTCAACGAAAACGTTCCCCTTGACATTCACTGAAACCGGAACGAGGAATATTGAAAATTATATATTTACGAGACGGTGAGCTAGTCACAAAGTAGGAATATATAACATACATAAACATAGTATTGAATAAGAAATTAATGTTAAGGATTTCGCCATTTTGTCGAAGCACAGCTCGGAAAGATCGGGAAGATGCCTGTAAATGTTTAAAGCTTACTTTTCAGCTTGCCAGTTTTCAGTAATATAACTAGAAGAGGAAATATTAGCTCTAGTTTGTTTGTTACTTATATACTCTGCAACGAATTCCCGAATTTGTACCAATCTTTCCACATGTAGTTCGTGGGATGAATTTACACATATTGACCTAAACACACCGAGCAAAGCTCCATGTAATTACATTATATACTGATTTAAAAACAAAAAGACACATGTCAGCGCCAGTCGGAAAGGAGATTTCACTATTTTCATTATGAGCGGTGATAGTCTAGGGCAGTGGTCGGCAAACTTATTAACCAAAGAGCCAAATATGAACATTGCAACAATTTTAAAAAAAATTGGGAGCTAAATCTGCTTGTTTAGTAAACTTTTATTACACTAAATAAGTAGTACACTAAATAAAACTAAATTTCATATTTAATAAATATTTATTAATGCGAACAATGTGCTTGCATCTCCTTGGAAAGTTTGAGTAAGTCAGGTTTGTATGTTGTTGTTTTTAATTTTAGGCATGATTCCAAGTTCTCATCAATAAGACGACTTCTCAGTTTACTCTTGATAATGTTCATGCTTGAAAAAGATTGTTCGCATATATATGTAGATATTTGTGCCAGAGCCGCACTTAAGGAGCCAAAGAGCCACATGCGGCTCTGGAGCCGCACTTTGCCGACCACTGGTCTAGGGGTATCTATACTCAACTCATATTCATGTGATCGTGACTTCAAATCCTCGGCCCGTACGGTTGTAGTTTCTACTTGGGTAGGTATTTTTAAAAATTGTCACTACCTAGGCGGTGAGGGAAAACATCGTGATAAAAACCACTAATCTGTACTGGATCCGCGTAATAAATTACGGGTCGAACTCCCCAATGATTTACTAGGAGAGGCCTGTGTCCTGCAGTAAAACGTTATAGGGTGATACAGTATGTTTTAGAAAATAGTCTTTCAATAAAAGTTGTAGAGCTATAGACGTCAATTTTTTTTTAATTTCTTGTCTACGCCATCATAATTTTGAAACTACTGAAGCGATTTGGATTTTCGAACTCAACGTGATTTAACAGAGATGCAATATATTATGAAAATTACAACGTTACAGCCGAACAACAATATAATAAATTATTATAAAAACATTGATAACGTACTACGTCTTTATACCACAGTGGTCCATACATCGCTTAACTTTTATTACCTAAAGATTCACTAAAGAATTTATTCAAATTTTTGTATGCTATAAACAAATCAGTAGCGGTGGCCTGGTAAATAAACTAAGTACACGGAGCTCCCTCAATGTACTTACTAACAAGATATTGACGAGAAAAGATAATGACGTTTTTTGATACTAATTCATTCAATTGTTGTCATTACCAGTTTCAGGACTTCTGATGTTATTTTTTTAAAACTAAATACAAAACATTTTTAGAATTAACGGGCACTATTACAACACATTAACTAACAAATTCGTTTCAAAAACATATTAAAATTCTCGTGGCTAAAAGCTGTTTTCAAGTCCCGGATAATCCCAGGAACTGCATCACTGTTAAACAAAAATTCCTACACCCTCACAGCGCACAATTCCTATCATCAAAACTGTATGCGCGTGCACTGGATCACTGGATCGCGTGCACTAATGTCTGTCCGGACAAAGATACCCGGGAAGGAGGATCCGGTAGGACCCGAGGCGAAGGACCAGCGGAATGCGGGGTGCGAGGGTGCATAACGATTTGAGAAAAAAATACCCGTAATGAAATGGTTACTTATAGTAAATGTGGAATACGTACCCGGTAGGCTCCAGGCGCAGCACATCCAGGGTAGTCGGCGATCTTGTCGCTGTTCACTCCCTATCACTAGGGTCTCGACCCGATTAATATTGGTTTATTTAGATTTACACTGGGGTTTTTCGAGATGCCGTCGATGGCAAAGGAACGATTTCCTTTTGCAGTGCACGATGAAGCGGGTCTTTTTCTCCCGGTGACAACTGTCAGTTGTTCTACGATAACTGTTTATAGTACTTCACTATAATAGTGATATAATTCTCAAAAAAATATAAAACGAAGGAAACCAAAGATCGGCGGTATCTGTAAGAAACCGTAAACGAAACTGTTCCATAAGCTCTCGCTGTCCCAATAATGGATTGTAGTTTGGACCAGACGTGCCCTCCCTAGAGGCGTATACTCAACGCCGGAGTGATATATATTTGGCAAACAAGTGACGTAACGCAAATCGATTGTCAATTCCTATTCGATTTCGATTACTTAATCGAATGTAAATGCAACAACTACACGTGTGTGTTCGTTAAACAAAAACTGCGAAGAATGTTCTAGCATTATCCCAGTAATGTTACTTTACTGTAAAGTATATATAGGTATATTTTAATAAAATTAAAACTCTTTATTTTCGAACAGAAAGGAAAATGCCCATTTTATGGCCCGTAATTTTACAATGAAGTATAGTTGGGAGTATAATATAAATTCGAAACATATTTTAAAACAGTCTGTAAAGATTTAAAGTGTAAAGTATAATACTTCATTAATTTTGTTAGTTGTTGTATTGATAAAGATTATAAAGACTTAGGAATTTGACTCTAAAGTAGCATTTATTAATGTTGTTTGAGATTATTGTACTCGTATTTTGACAAATATTATTTTACAATGTTTGAATGAAAACGTTACTCGTTTTGTAGATATTGAATTGTATCTTGATTATTACGTGATAATACGAGTATTTAGATACGATTTTCTTATTACACAAAAACATAAACTAAATATATATATATAATTCATTTATTTCAGACAAAGTCCATATTTCATTTTTTAGTGTTAGTAACAATTTTAACTTATAGACTATGTTAGTACTTATTATTAAGATTTTGTTATTACTAATTATATATATATGTATGTACACGTACATGTGCATATGCACATGCATACACATACCCACACACATTCACACACACACACGCACGCAAATATATATATATATATATATATATATATATATATATATATATTCCACCATATATATCCATATACATATACACATACACACACACACACGCACGCAAATATATATATATATATATATATATATATTCCACCATATATATCCGTATACATATACACATACATATACATGCACGTACACACCAATCACATATACATACAGACACACACATATATTTTACATCAGACATTGGCTGTCGCCGCTCGTCACCTCCTATAGATGCAACGTGCGACTCCACCCAATGTCTCAACATGGGGCCATCCACCCTCTCCGCAAAGATCCTCAGCAGCGTGTTGGGGCTGCCCCGCACCCTAGACATCAGTGATGCTATATACATACTAAATAGCATACTTCGTAAATATTTTGGCCTTGTCAAAGCGACAAAAACTAACCTAAAAATCGTTAATTCCTATATAGTTTTCTGCGTGATATCACATTGGATTAAAAAAATATTTATATATATTGAAATAACGCAGATAGAGTTAATAAAATAACGCAATTGTTTAATAAATGAATATTAGGTATGCAAATTTTAACATTATACTAAAATTTCTAAAAGGGGCCTGAACTCCATACTTTCATGGGTATTCTCCTTTCTGCTTTGTTTGTTTTATTGAAAATATTGACCCTTGGACCAATACTCTTTTTCTCAAAGTGGTCTTGAAGGAATTGCTTAATCTTAATCTTCGGGTTTAGGGTATTCCGAAGGTGTTGTAACGCTTGCTTGTTGTAACGCGGTCCAAACAAGTACGTAAAATAAAAAAGAAAACTATGACCCTTTTAATAAATATATAGTATATAATATATATAGTTTAATAAATATAAATATATAATATAAATAAATAGTAACTATATTATTGTAATAAAAACCTAAAAATATCACGATGACTAATCGCTTGCCGTATTCCGTTACCGGTAATTCCCAAGTCCCAAGAGAGCTTAGTCAATTGCTTTCCAGTACTCAAAGTGGTTTTGACTCTCGAGTTAAATGATATCACGAATGCCTTAGGTTTCTCTGTATAGATAGCATTTCAATTTAAACAAAGGTGAACAGGCATTCAAGAAAAGACGAGTCTAACGTACAGTGTAAATTCATCCATTGATCGTTTATCGATGGGTCGTAACATCAAGGAGTTGAATTATCGATTGTTCATCGAATAGGTTTTACAAGAAGATACATCAAATGGTTTATTCATGTAAGACTCAAAGGAAACGAAAGCCAAAATAAAAAGTTTAAATATTGAACTAAAATACTTTCTTACAAGATTAGCAATTATAAGAATTATCTCGATTTACTCAAAATTATTCAATTGTGATGCGCGCGCTAACGAATTCGATTTCTATTCGATAGCTCTCTAGCTATCGACACAAAAAAGTCGCGTGTTTTATAAAACACTGGCATAGTACAGAACTTGTAGTTCTAGCAGTAAAGAAGCCCATCACGCACATCACGCAGCCCCCGCGTTTCGAGGGTGTGGGGGTGAGATATGATCTCAGATATGATGATGATATCTCAGATATGTGAGATATGATGTCGTATGAACGACTGAAAGGTACATTGTGATGAAGCACTGGCATCAGTGGTAAGTCAAAGAACACCATTTTTTGAGAAGCGGCAAGTAGGTCCTAGTGTTCGAAGGCTCCATCCGTATATATAGAACTCAATATTCCAGCCGACCAAAAGTGGCGACCCAAACGCGGAGGTGGATCATGTCTTAGCCCCTTAGTAAGCTTCCTTACACCTGGAACTACAAGTTCTATGCTATGCCAGTGTTTCATAAGATCCGACATTTTTGTGTCGATAGCTCTCAGTCTATAGTATTTTTTTATAGAAATAAGGCGACAGATGAACATACAGTCCAGCTGGCAGTATGTGGATACCACGTACATCCACGATACATGCCAATGACAGACGTTGGCACACCTCCGGATGCGTTGCTTACATCAGAATGACATAAGATGCATTACATAATATTAGATTTAAGAATGAATTTGGAGATAGGGTTGGGAAAATTAAGAGCGTTAGGATGGGATAGGAGCTCTGGCATATTTCACTCAGTATCGAAACACGTACGTATACATTAGGAGAATAGAATAAAGTTGGAAATGTAGCAAATTTTACGCCAGTCTTCTGCTAGGTCAGGGTAACGTGGTCAGTCAAGTGCGTCTAGCTGCTATGGGATTGCTGCTTTCATCCTTCCCCTCCCAGTACTTGCAAATTGGCTGTAGCTGGGATATGACTGAGTAGGAAATGGCGAAGGAAATATCCAGACTGACATAGATGGATGTCAGTATCTCTTTATTGTATAATTGTTACATTATGGCGAAAATAAGAAACAATGTTATAAGAAGAGAATGCAACCAGGTGGTCTTATTGCTTTATAGCAGTCATTTCCAAAGTGGTGGACCCCCTGGGGTCGATTTGAACTTTATAGGGGTTAACAGTTTCAATAAAAAAAAATTGTAAACATGGACCCTTTTACCACTGCTATTCGTTTGTTGGTTCAAAATATCTGTGATTCCAATAGGTACCTAATTAATAAAATAACTATTTTTTATCTCTATGTACACCGCAAAAAGAGTCACACGTAAGAATGCATGAAATATACGTGTTATTATATACAAACATGTCGATGCATTGTCTCATTGAACGTAGCAAATCAAGTGCGAGCATGAAAAATCGTTGTATGTCCACACTTGCTCACATGTTCCATGTCTGTTTGAGTAAGTGAATTACGTTTTCAACGGTTTTAATAGTTTTTGGGAATGGAGACTGCGAACGAGAAAAGTTTGAGAACCGCTGTTTTATAGCAATTTCTTCCAGACAACCTTAGCAGTCAGTCGTAGCACACATGTGGCTGATCTTTGTCATAGTTACACAGATTCGTTACAGCAGCTTATTCTCATCATTATTATCAACTATTAGCTTGTGTCCACTGGTTCATATGCCAGTGTCGATATCCCGACAATCGATGTAATTAACTTTTGTATTCACAGCAGTTGGGTTCGTTTCGTTCCACCTTAACATTTTACACGCTCGACTATAAACTAATTTACTTTTAATCCTTCGGAAACCACATTGTAGTCTAAATTGTAGACATTGGTAGTTTAGTTAGCATAATGAGCACATTAATATCACAAGTTTCTCACATGCTTCTCCTGGGATCGTCTATGACGTCACGATGCCTACAGATTTCTAGAACAGTAATTTCGTAGTGAGGTATCTAACATGCATTAACCCAGTTAAGAAGTAGAATAATATCTTAATGCCTTGTATAAAGTGAGATACAGTGCAATTATTATGTTTATTCATAAGAATCTAATAATTTGGGAGGGAGAGGGTGCACGCTGCAATCCAACAGCCGCTGGGCGCACTCGACTGGCCTCGTTACTCCTCTTTCACAAGAGACTAACTTGAAGTGTACTGCATTTCCCTCTTAAAACGCCATGTTGGGCACACGGGTTGGCGAGTTCACGCTTTTAGATGTGGTGTAGTTACTCAGGGCTTGTGGTGGCCGCTTTTTTATCCTTTTGTCGTCCTTTATGACACCTACGGGAAGAGATGGGGTGGGGGGTATTCTAAAGTAAACATAAAATAACTAAGTTAAATATTAAGCAATTATAATAAAACAACGTAATTATGAAATTGAAATTAACTTTAATTAAAAAGTATTTAAATAATTGATTTTTGTAATTTATTGGATAACTCTTAAAGAAAACGAACTCATATTTCAAACTCATTTTCAAAATCTTTAGATTAAAATGTCGACTACTTAGATAGAATCGTGTAAATATTTGAGACGAGACATAATCGTGTCACTCGAGGTCCTTTTCTTACTGGTGACTTTATTTTATTTTTTTATTGGTTTAATCTAGTATTTGCACTTATAAAATGATGTAAATTACCTACTCTAAGTACCTATCCGTAGTACCTGTTTAAGTAGCCATCTTATGTGGCTTCGGGCAGGCTGAAATTGATATTAGTACCATGAGTGACGTAGTACTCATATCATTAACATTAATCATATTACATAGTAATTTATACCTACAATGCAAAACACTGCTATACTTTTTTATAGGTACATCACGTCACCCTTATGCCAGAACCACGAATGTGCAAATTTGGCGATTGTTAGATAATGTGATGTTTATAGGGTTTATTGTTAGATATTACACATAGCATGAACCTCACATAGTATAAATAGGGCGTGTAGAACTAATGTTTCTGAGAAATCACTGGGTTAAAGCACAATCCCGATTTTTCACACCGAATGAAATCTTATAATCGTTTTTACTCGAAACTATCCAATTGCACATTCGTGGTTTTGGCATAACGGTGACGATATATGAATAAGTGTCTAAACGCAAATTTAATAAAGGGGAACTTAATTAAAATTATTAAATAATAATTATCTTTAAGACACTTAATATCCAGTTGAAAGTGAGCATATCTTTACATATTCAAATGAAATAATCCTTCTGTAAAAGCAAAGATAATATAACTAATGCATACAATGCAATTAACTACATAGCTACCCATGTACATTGTCTCCTCTTTGTTCTGTTTACATACAATATTAGTCTGACATAGGAAAGCTCGTACCGAGCTAACAAAAGAATAGTTGCAGTGTGTTTATACACTATGTCACCGGTTATTATTATAATATTGTAGTCATTATTCATAGCAAAGTGTTCAGGTAATGTAATCCAGGTGTTTTGTTGAATAATATCGGTGCAATTATGAACAATTATAATTCAACTATGAATGATTGTAATGTTAATCTCTAATTTTTAAAGGCTTAATACAGAATCACTTTTATATCAATGAAAGTTTTAAAAAAAGAATACCAAAAACAATAGTAAAAAAATATGTTATGTGCCAGGAATAAGAAAACATTCCAAGTAATTGCCTATTGAATACATATGTGTACATATTCAGTATATATTACATATGTATGTTGCAAATATTAAATATATATAGGTACATATTCGATTCATATAATTATGTTTCTAAGAATTTATTAGCCACTTGAAACGTTTACAGAGCAATAAAGTAAATGTTTTAAGTATAATCTACTAAAGATCATAGATAGAACACACATAACATAAAAAGAGTATATAAAAGAGAATATTATCGCTAAAGGTGATCTCTACAATATATTTTTTGAGTTGGACATTAGAGCCAGTTAAAAAACTACTTAATTTTCAGCAAATTATGTAATATGTATAAATATTTTACATAACATAAATATCAAATGTAACAACCGAAACAAATATCTGAATTACAGTAACATAGTACTTAATGGAACAACATAAACATAGCGGCAACAATTATTTAATAAAACAATATTAATTAATGAATATGCCGAAATATTTGGACAATTTGACTATTTACATAATTCTCAAAAAAATCGTTAAAAATGTCTAAACTTAAAAAATATAGAGTTATTAATATTAAAATACTCATAAAAGCTCATAACTATTTTATTCAAACCGAAAGTTACCAAAAAGTGGATCGGTATAAGACAAACTTAAGAAATTGTATTTATTTTTTTGAGAATTTCATTTAACAATAGCCTTCACTTTATACATTGTATGGACGCAGTATACAAGTATAGATATGAGTATTATAGCTTTTGCGCCATGTTTGCTAAAGGCAGCATTGGTCGTGAAGCCTTTGGCAAATATCTCTTATAATGGGTGCTCGACTTGCAGATGGTTTAGAGGTGAAATCCATTCCTCCCGTTTGCATTAAAATTGCCGTAATTTAAATCGAACTGTTTAATTCAATTTGCATATATTATGAATCTCAGACATGCCAACGCAGCTACAATTTGTTGTTAATTCCTAACAGAAAAAGGTCAGAAAAACCTGTTAAAGTTTTCAAGCTCTTATGAGCGTGTGCTTCATTTTCATCGCACCATTTAATTTCAAACAGAACAAGCAAATTTCTAATTAGTATAACTCTGCAAAAAAATCAAGGAATCGCTATCAAATTTGGCATACATGTAGTTCACGGGGAGTATTAACGAATAGAATAATTGTATCCCGCTGAATGAGAACGAAGCCACAGGCATCAGCTAGTACGTCATGTTTAGCCCTGATTTATGATACGATCGCTTGAAATGATGACAGCTCGGTTATCGTGTCATATCTCGGTTACACTGGGTTCATTTCGCACAGGTCACTAGTGGCGTAAACATTACATTGTAACTAACTAAGAACAGCAGATACATTCATAGACTTATAAATTTTATTTTACATCGATATTCTATACATACTTATAATAAAATCGTAACAAAGCCATATCTGTACATTTTATTTTTTAAAGTCGTTGCAATGTTAAGTGCATGTGATCCTGAGCCCACAACAACATTTTTTGGAATAATTTGTTTCACTGTCTGTTTGTCTGTCGGTCGGTCTGAACGCTCATCACGCATAAACAATTGAACGGATTTTAATTAAACTTGGCATAGCCATTACTCATGTGCTGGGTTAATGTTTAGAGTACTTTTTATCCAGATCGGTAACAGTTATAAAGTTCACACGGGAATCAAGCTGACCACATATACCTACTTTATCGTCTATGTCACGGACAGCGCTAGTAATTCATAAACTTATTGATTTAATTTTCAAATACTATTATAGTATTATTATAGTCTAACTATTATAGTTTTATAATAGTTAGACTGTTATAACTATTATAGTTATAATAAACTATTATAGTCTTTTAACAAAAATGTGTTTTATATTTCTTAACATTAAGAATATAACATAAATCTATAACATGAGATAACATAGCATAACATAACATAATAAATTGAAATTGAATAAATTATAATTGAAAATACATTCATTTTATTATATATGTACTGTACATTTAATTGTATCTGTATTAACTTCATATTGTTTATTATAAAATCGCTATTGATTTATTAAATGTACTATAAAATTATTATTTCATTTGATTTTACATTGTCACTTAGGTACATCATTAGAATTTATGCTGCCACCATTATCGCTGTGTTATGTCGTTATATCGTATGTTTCTTTTACTTATTTTCATAAAGAAGCTGTTATTGAATTAATTTTTTTCTTCACAATATTAAAAGTTTCCCTTTTTGTTAAATAAAATTATATACTTGTACTATTAAAAATACTTGATCTTCGGAAACCTACTCCCTTCAACTAATCGTACCACCATATATCTATTTGTTCCAGAACTTATGATCGAATGTTTTAGGTACTTAGGTACAGCAGCATATGACAGCATGTCAGGTTGCTTCCTAGGGATTGTAGACCCAACTTAGCTTGATCTTGTATAAGCTAAACCATATATTATAAACCGAGTAATATTAATATCATTCCTCAGTACCAGATCCAAGTCATGTGCCGCAAGGCTGTGAAACGTAGAAGAAACTCGAAAGAAAGTCATAGAAGCTATCCTGCAAGAATGAATCACGAGTAACCACGAATAACATATCAAATTAATCCGATCACATTAAACTTTGATAAAGGTCATTCACATAAGTAAATTTAATATTTCGAGAGACCACTTCAATAGAAGTGAGTTTTCGCGGCTTACCTCACATCACAGTACCAACACTAGACTAGGTTACATATAGGGATACCACCCTTCCGGATTTTACCCGGGTTTGAAGGACGCTTATCTGGGCTACAAGTTAAAATCATAGATCTCCAGGTGACAAGTCTATGATGTCAAGCATTCAAAAATCTCAGAAAAATGAGAAGTAATATTTTTATATATGAAGCTAGCTCTAGTAAACATTAATACTAATATAGACTCGTAAAAAATATTGTTGTGGTTTAAACGCAAAGCGTATAATTTAAAACTTTGCTGTATGAACCAAAGACGGTATAAGTTTATCTTGTGTTAACTATTACTAATAATTTAATTTGACCACACGGGGAACATTACTATGTTATGTATTATGAGTATGACTTAAAGTATAACTTTAATTTTAAATAAAAATTTGCTACTAGATTTCTTATTTTATTTTTGTCTCAATTGTTTTAATCTCCGGGTTTACGATATTCCGACGGTGGCAGCCCTAGTCATGTATATCCTAGAGTTTCATAGGCCACTGTACATTTAGTTACATACATTTATATACGTTACACATCTAATTCGTTCCGGATATGAACTAGATAATTATGTGCGATATGTTTATAATGCCCACTATTAAAGATGTATTGTCATTATGTTGTTTTGAGCACTTTGTTATTGCAACGACGTCAGTGATTTTGTATGTAATATTCATTGACAATTTTGCTTAAATTTGACTTCGGCCGCGGGAACCATAGTTTTGTACCCTTTTCATGTCTCGTGGTCTCCAAAAAGGCCCGTGCAAAATATCAGCTCGTTTCGTCCATCCATTGATACGTGAAAACATCTTAAACAAAAAACTTACAGACATTATGTTTTTATGTATTAGTTAGGATTTCTAGATGAATAATTTAACGCAAACTTATATTTACAATAATAATTGCATCTTTGAACAGAAGAATTTCAATAGAAGCGAATCTATTACCAATGGTTGGTTATCTGATGGATAACTGCATAATATGTAATTTACTTTTTTGCCATGAATGGCGCCATTCTATAAAAAAAGATATTACTTATATTAATTGGGCACATACCTATTATAAGTATTTTTTTAAATATTGGGTAAGTAAAATATTCCAAAGTGGCCACTGATTCAGTAATGAACAAACTTAGAACATGCTAGGAATAGTATAACGGAATGAGGAGAGACACATTATTTCTTTTTGACTATGTGATTCTTGACTCATATCTAAATATATATATACATACATACATATATATATATGTTGGTTTGGGCGACGGTATCCACTTACAATCAGATGAATATTTTATTCGTCTGCCACCTCCATTTCGTAAAAAATATATTATTATTTTAACATTTATTTATTTAATAAAATGAGATTCATTTTAAAAATTGCATCAAAATCAGTCATCACGTCTTGAATGGCGCTCGTTATCGCGATGGTCCATTACGACTAACGTCGCCCTAAATAGCTTCATACCTAAGCCTTAAAATATCCGCCTTAAAATTCCATGCTGTAATAACAGTAATCTAGCCTTAATGCCGCGATCAAAGCGACACGGTGAAGTAAAAGCGACGTTTAGGTGTGCGCAGAGCAGAACCAACCGAATGTAAAAAACTGAACTAATATGGCATAGAAAAACTGAACTATTTTAGAAAAGTTTGGCCTTAATAACACGATCAAAGCAGCACTGTGAAGTAAAGGTAATGTTTGGTTGTGTGCAGAGCAGAGACTTTTCATGTCAATGCACTCAAAATCATGAATGGAATCCATAGTTTCAGATATCGAGAAAGTTTCAGTTATACCTTGTATTACATACATATAAAATAGATTTAACAATGCCTACTTTAGTTAATTGGCTTATAATACTGAAACTACTAAGGTGTGAATAGGATTTTGCAAGGTCGGCGGCGCGTCCGCATGCCCTCTGGTGTTGCAGATGTCCATGGGCGGCGGTAACACTTACCGTCACGTGGAACTGCTTGCTCGTCCGCCCTCTTATCTACAAAAAAAAAGAAAACCAGCGGAGTTTCGACACCTTACTAGATAATAATTGGGTTTAACGAAAATATTTAAAATAATTTAGTTCATTAACTATACATATATATAACAACAGAGCATCAATTAAAGGAACATTTAGTAGAGCAGGTTTCTTGTTTATTAGCGAAATGCGTACTACTAACACTACATAATGTGAGGCCATGTAATTATTTGAACGTTCTGTAATTTAGGATCGTTATTACGTATATTGAGGAGGAAAATACAGTACAAAACCGACAAGATATTTAGTGTAATACAGTTCTACAAATTGAGTTTAACAACACACCCATTTTGCACTAACAATTGCAAGTCCATATAAAGTAGTCATCAATCACATCACACTCGTCCATCACATCATTCATTATGCAAAAACATAAGTAACAAAATGTTCTTTCAATCTTAAGATTTCTCATTATGTTCTGCGTGAATTGACTTGCAAAAATAAATCCAGAAATCGCTCAAATCTAGTACAGGGATCAACAAAATAGAAATTTCAAATATCATATTTGCAAGGATAGATTTCTTTTTGCTTAGATATCGTTGTGTTTGTGACCATGGAAAAGAAAAAAAATCGCCTTAATGTCGAATATGAGTACCGTCGTGCCAGCAAGGCAGCACAGACAGCATGTAATATCAACGATGTGTGTGGATCGAACGCGCGGTGCGTTTTTAGTCTGATCGTTGCCGTTCTGGAAATTTCGACCCACAGAACAAGCCCCGTGGATGACCGGAGACTAAAGTCGATAATGACGAATTGAAAGCAATAGTGGACGCGGATCCATCTCAAACCACGTCTGAGTTAGCAGCAGCCTTAAGCGTAAGTGACAAAACGATATTGATTCATTTTTGTCAAATCGAGAAAGTGAAGAAGCTCGGAAAGTGGGAAATGAAAGCCAGCTGCAAACACGCGTCCAAGCTTCCCTTGCTTTGATGAACCGGCACAAAAATAAAGAGATTCTGATTCGTATTGTCACTTGCGATGAGAAGTGGCTCCTGTATGATAATTATAAACGTTCGTCACAATGGTTGAACCCAGCAGACACAGGCAAACAACGTCCCAAACGTTTCCATGATAGCGCTCGCCGACATACTTACTGCACGACCCACAGTCTCAAAGTTATAGGAGCTTCAACTGGAAACTCTCCGTCACCCACCGTACTCGCCAGACCTTGCCTTTACTAACTTCTATTTTTTTCGGGATTTGGATAACTTTTTACAGGGAAAAAATTCAACTGCGATGAGGCAGTGAAAAACGCCTTCAGATAATTCATCGCTTCCCGTCCCCAGAAGTTCTATAGCAGCGGCATCAATCAATTTGCTTTAAAATGACCAAAGTGCATTATTAATAATGGTCAATACTTCGATTAATTAAATATATAATGTGCATATAAAAAAAATGAATTTTCCCATATAAAACGGCAATTTCATAGGTAAGGACCTAATAGTAAAATTGAACTGTCTTATGGAATAAAAGAAATTAAAAGCTAATGTCACAGACGTTACTCGAAAGTGTCCACAGATGTTATTCCCCTCTCTAGTAAGAAATAAAACATTTCCATTAATTGCTTTCAGTGCAGTACGCAAAACAATAAGCAAGTGCATCGAATTAAGGTTAATTAAAGCAACAGTTATTTATTGCTTTGCTCCGTCAATATATACTGGAAACAATCTTAATTTTAGCTCTAACTATATAGTTCATGTATATGAAAACTTATGGAATATATGTATGTGTAATATTTACACATATTATAGTAGCCGACAATTTTATCATATTATTAATAAATGTGACATTAATTGGGATAAGGGAAAGTCTTCGGTTGTTGTCGGCCCTAGCTTCCCAGATATTGAGAGTTTATTAAAATCATAAAAAATAATATTATTTTGCACTCCTAAGAAGAAAAGGCATTAGTAATATTTTTAACGAAAGCATAATTAACATTATATTCAGAAATTAAAAGTAAACAAAGAGAATAGACAATGGTTATTCTTTTTGTTTTATCCAAAACTGAAAGATTCTTGCTTGATTTTAAACTAGTGATAATTTAAGTAATTCTCTTTTTCATTTTTCTCGAATGTCATCAAAGGGCACGTGCCTTTTTGCCTAAGGGGGGCAGTACTTTTATAGATAAAACTTTAAAATAAGATGTTAGAGCATATTTCTATTCAAACAGAATATTGAAACAATTATTTTTTAAGACAGAAAATCTAAAACAACATTAATAAGTATATACCGACATAACTCATATATGACATGATTTACGACAGGACATAGTCCCTTTGCTCATATAACGTCACAAATGTTCTTATACAAATACTTTTTTTGCGTTCTTATACATCGTTTTTTTTATTTAAATATTCTTTAAAAAGAGCTATCTCTCAGCTGTTATTCACATTCTCCCATGCAGCCTACCAAATAAAAATTGCATTATCTCGGGCAATAACACGGATAATGGTTTACGAGCAAAAACATTTGGGCGCCATCTTGTCCTTCGCAGCACGGTTTCCCGCTTTTCTCGTTATATAGAAGCAAACATGCAGTTCGTGCCAAGGCCTTCATATTTCTGACACTCATGATTTACAGGCACGAGTAACTACAAGATAATTAAGCAAACAATGTCGCTATGTTCAGAAGCATAAAATTACTTTCTTATACTAATATTATAAAGGGAGACAGTTTGTTTACCTGTAAGAGGTAAATTCAAAAAATGCTGGACCGATTTTGAAAATCTTTCACTTTATCGGTTTCCACCTAAGCGCAGTCAAGACGGTTCGTTAGTTTCTCACTAATTTGTTAGTTGCTAGTCGCTAATTGCTAGTTTGTTACCGATGGTCTGCTTGTTACATTTTATTTTACTTTCTACTATTATACAGGTATTTATTAGATTTTCTACATTTAGTACTTTCAAAGTAAATGCGAAAGTTAAAAAATACTGGTGGTAAATAATTAAAGGCAAAAAGAACAATACAGTGAAATTACACGAATGTCCAGGAATGTAAATCTTTAGCCCACAAACTAAGCTAAACGACTATCAAATTAATCCATGCGTTCATGGATTTTTCTTGAATGTTATAAGAATATCAACATTAAAGTCACAGCAACAACGAACGCAAAAAGTTTGTAATCTTATGAACGCTCGGTTGGCGAGTGCTTTAGCTGGTCCTACGATACAGGAAATACAATGTAGTATTGCCATTGAAAATTGAATCAGATCAAATAACATTAATAATTATAATATAATTATAAAAGTATTATAATTATTCATCAGATTATAATCTGATTTGATTCGAAAAGTCCTGTACTAATAAATATTTCATGTATTTATGAATATCTGACAAGAATCATAAAAATATAAGATTTCATCTCCTCATACGATATTAATAGAGGATTTCATAACCGTAACCTCAACTTTTATGTGTAATTTCAACGAATGCTTCACTGACTGTAAATCACAATAATTTTCATCCTCTATGGAAGTATTACAGTTTATACCGAAAATTCAACAAAACCCAAGCTAGTAACTACCTTAACCACGTATTATACGTATGATTTTACTCTGTTACAAAAACAACAATACTTTGCTTCGAAAAATATTCGTAGACAAATTTGTCGCTTTCGGCACAAATTAAAAGTTCGCCTTCGTTAACTATCGCTCCAAAAAAGGCCATGCTACGTGTTTCGTAGGGGTATTTCGTAGCCCAGTCTACCATGCTAAGATAGACCAGCTACGAAACACATAAATCTGCACGAAGTTTCGGGGTCAACGGGATTAATTATTTGTATTTTTCATACACAAAAAAATAAGTTTATCTTTTTATTTTTTCTATTAGGTAATACCCCGACAATTAGTGCGAATGTATTTGGAAAAGCCTATGCCTAGCCTTCGCGGGCCTGCGATTCATCACTCCTCCCGACAGCCGACTTATTGTCGAGATTTTTCTGGCTTATTGTAGGAAATTACTGCCATTTATATCTTTATATTTCTACCACATTGCGATGAAGGAGCCGAGCCCTCAGATTCTAAGTAATGGTTCGCTCAGTTCCTTGCGCCAGTCTATTTGGCTTTTATGAACTCGCTTTAAAAGTTTATACCGCGTTGCCGTTATAAAAAACTTCATTACTTTGAAATTACATTTGAGAAAGAGAAATGGTTCATGTAATTGGATTTATATCCATACATGAATATCCATACATACATTACCTCCAGAATTATTTTAATAAAAGGTTTAATAAACCTTTTATTAAAATAATTCTGTAGTTTTATCAGAAAACTTTGGTATTACATCATTACTTCAAGGTGAGATATGATATAAAATTTTCGAATTGTTTAAATTTTTCAACGCGTCCAAATACTGTAATGGGCGAATTCTACCTTTAAATGGATGGAAATAATATAATTTTAAACCATGAGTTCATAATTCACCTTAGTTTTGTTATAATAAGTGTTTAATAGAGGTTAATCTACCCTTTTGTAATTTTGAATTGCAACAACAATAAATTTTATTTGTTTCTTTCCTTCTTATATCTTTTTTCTTGCATATTATTAATAATATTATTCTTGCATATTATTCTTGATTATTATCATATCATTTGACTCAACATCGATATCCTGATGAATTTTAATTTTTAACAATATCATAAACACAATAATTTTGATTTACACTATAAAATTCGCTCGTCATGCATTCAATGTTATGCCCTTGTATAACCTATTCACACAAAAAGCAAATCGAAAGGAATTCACTTTGAATTTATAATGTAACCTTCACGTGGTCTATATTGAGTTTCCCTTGATATAATCCACGTAGGTATTCCCACGGGGATGACACAGGTGCGATCAGATTAAACGGAAGATGAGATCATTCCGCGGAGTCTATTGCGGGTTCAATCGTGTTCTATTGGATAATTGTATTTTTCACCTCACTATACTCATCATATCTTGAATCATATCATATCTTGAATCATATCATATGTTGTATCATATCTTGAACTGTTACATCAAAAAACAGAATATATTACAATAACTAGATCTATCTAGTTATTGTAATATATCTAGTTACTAGATCTATCTAAAACTTATGTTACTAAAATTATGAAGTTGACAAATAATGGAGCTACTTAAATAGTTCATTCTACGAGTATAAATACAATTAGCTTTTGTAACAGTTAACAATCAAAAACCGATTTTTTTTTTTGTAAAGGTACTAACTATTGCCATAAATATTGTAACACATAGTAAAAAACTTCGCTAGTTTTTTACAGTTTTAAGAAAGTTTAAATTTACTTAGAGCACTCAAATCTAAAGGAACTTAGCAATCTTAATAAATCTTAGCAGCAAATAACATTAGCAACGCGTGTGATTGTTAAAGATAAGTGATGCATGCGCCGTTTTTTGTAATATTATTTTCAACAGTTTATGTAATTTTCAATATATATATAAAATGATTAGTGTGTGCGCAATACACATGGTTATGACATGGTGTAACCGAACCTTTCCAGAAACCTTAAACCATAGATTTTGCTCGTGATTCTGAATCAATTGACACTGTAAAATTATCAATTTTTAGGTTTTGTATTTAGGGAATTAGTATGAAA
The DNA here is from genome assembly GCA_914767545.1 of Sesia apiformis. Classification (NCBI taxonomy): domain Eukaryota; kingdom Metazoa; phylum Arthropoda; class Insecta; order Lepidoptera; family Sesiidae; genus Sesia; species Sesia apiformis. The sequence continues at coordinate 6,736,828 of OU611964.1, forward strand.
AAAACGAATTGAATGAAATGTAAAAAAAATATTTTATGCAAAAAAGTTTTATGTTAAAATTTTCATGTCAATGTTATTGATTAAAATAATAACAATTGACTTTGTATCTTCCAATTTACCTGTTACATGTTATCTACCTATTATACAGAACAGCAATTCTGGCGAAAATTAAAGAAATTGCACCGTAAATATTTTGTTTAAAGGAACTATCAATTTGGCATTATAATATGGAAGTTGGCGTGTCGCCGACAAGTTTACTTTGAAGCTTTCGGGAAATTTATTAGGAATATCTAAAATTCCTCGTAACTATGCCTACATGTATAAAAGGACTAACTAAACTTTGGTCATGAAGAAGTTCGCTGAAGACAGTTTCTTCTTCTTGCAGTGCCGTTTTCTAAAGACCGTTGTCAATCATCATGCCTATTTGCACTTTAGAAACTGTAGCATGAAAAGTGACCGAGGGCTCTTGTCGTACCACTAGCGTAAATTCTTTAGCTAGAATGTCCTTCGCCTTCTGAGCCTCCTCTTGGATTTTGCGTTGTATAATGAGTTGGAAGAATCACTAGAGGATATCGGGCCATTATCCACCAAGCTGGCCAGTGCAAATTGGGGATACACATGCTCCAGATTTTTTTTAAAATCTCGAGCATATGGGGGATTCCTCCCAAAATTTTCCCTCACTGCCGAGCTAGTGATATTTTTTTTTAAATTCGTACTTCAGTAAACTCTGTGGTAAAGGCCGAGGATTTGAACTCACAATCTCACGAATAATAGTCGCGAATACCCTTAGGCTATCACCTCTCCTTATTCAATACCAATGATTAATTTATTTCTTGTTTTCCTTTCCAGATTCTATTGGGACCTCTGCATGTTGTTACTGCTAGTGGCCAATCTCATCATCCTGCCGGTCGCGATCTCCTTCTTCAACGACGACCTCAGCACGCGCTGGATTGCCTTCAATTGTCTATCTGACACCATATTCCTTATAGATATTGTTGTTAATTTTAGAACAGGTATTTATCACTTTACATTCTTAAATAAGTATTTGTGTTTTTTAATGAGATCCTTTTTTTAATCCATCACGCCTTAAAATATTGGATGTATATTTTTTAATATCAACTACAATGTATTGTGTATTTATAAGTATACATTACATCTATCCACGTATCCATTTTCTTCCAATAAAATCAGCATAATTGCAAAATTTGTTACTTTTAATACCGCTATTAATTTTCATCCGTATCAATTACTCGTTGTTATTTATTTTCAGGAATAATGCAGCAAGATAATGCAGAACAAGTGATATTAGATCCCAAGTTAATAGCGAAGCACTATTTGAGGACATGGTTCTTCCTTGACCTCATCTCTAGTATACCACTGGATTATATATTCTTGATCTTCAATCAGGTAAACGTACGTTGCAATTTGGCCGTGTTGTTCTTATTACCATAGTTTTAATCTGTCTTTATGTTGTTTTGACATTCTGTTTCAGCTTGGGTGTTCATTTGTTTTAGTCGAATATTTTGTCGTTGTTTCCATTTTTTGTTTGTCATTGTGATTCTTGCCCAACTGCCACGAGAACGTCCAAGGCGTCATCGTGTCTTTCAATTCTATGTCTCGTTTAAGGTCTAAGCTAAAAGGTTTGAAAAGCACCTTAGATTCATTGATCAATGTCATCAAAACTTTTCAAATTTTATTCTACTTTTATCACAATTTATATCTATTTGCACATTTAACTTGTGGTAACCCATATGATTCTGTCATGTTGTATATGTTCTTCGCACTGAATGCAGCCTTTTCTATTTATACGTATATTGTTTTCTGTGATCGTATGGGATACCTAATCCTTTTATTAAGATTATTAAGGTTGAGGGATCACTTTTTAATGCACGTTGCAATGTTGTGTACCAGCCCTGAAATAAACTTTCGCACCCTCTTGATACTATTTTTATTATACTTCATATATAAAATTATTCTTATCTAAGTTTTATCTATATTTATAATTGGTGTCGTGCACGTCTTCTATTTTATATAAATCTATACCTACTAATTTATACACCACATACTTTTTCAATCCTAGTTTTTCACAGCATGATTTTATAACCATGATTTTAATTCACATTATTATTTGAGCTTTGGGTATTCATGTTCGGGGAATAGTATAATAATAACACATCAGAGTTATTGTTATTATAGTTGGTTATTATTAATTTAACTTTACTATTAAACAACACGACCAAATTGTTTATTTTATAATATAACACTAAGAGGCAATGATTTTCAATGAATACATAATTTACCTTGTATAATGTACTTTATAATTCAGATAAGTAGGTATTTATGTATATTGCAGCTTTATATGATAAAGATCTACAGGCTGATGAAAACAACCGTGCAATTATACATATATGTAAAGGCTTCCACTAATATAAAGTCCACTAAAAATATAAGAATGTAAATTAACAAAACATAATTATAACATGTTTCATTGTTATGCTTCACCACTTTTCTTTGGCTGATACTTTGAACTCTCGATATCAGCAAATATGCATGTCTTCTACACTTCCGAATGTAAAAAAGTATTACCACCTACTAATGATGAAAGTGCTCTGAGACTTAATGTCTGAAGCACTTTATTGTTTATTCATAATTTTAATTTCATTGATTGTGCTTACAGGATTTTAGTGAAAGCTTTCAAATTCTTCACGCGGGTCGTGCTTTAAGGATACTCCGGTTAGCGAAGCTCCTGTCACTGGTGCGGCTTCTGCGACTCTCTAGGCTCGTCCGATATGTCTCGCAATGGGAGGAAGTATATGTAAGCCATCATCTCTTCTAACCCTCCTTCTGGGTTCACTTACTTACCCACTAATACTGCTCTAACTACATTACGCTCACATTTACTAACATAACATGATTAATCTTTATACTAATAACACTATGTAAATCAATGAAATTAATTTTGATAAATGACAATTGTAACTTGTTACAAAATATTTGTAAATTAAAATTTATAAAATGTTAATAAGTAATGATTTTAAAACTGTTCTAGCCAGTAGTGATCCTACCTACGTGTATGGAGTTTTATTGTTTTTCTCTACTTATTACCATTGATCCCGCCCCCACTGTATGTGAGCCCCACGTCCCGCTCTGCACTTCTCTACTGCTTCTCTGCAAGCTTCTTTCTGCCTGAGCACGCTCTCACTTGTGAGGTCTCAATCTTTCTATCTCCTGTCTACGTCCGCGCCGCGACCGCCGACTCCGCCGACACAATCGAACACACCCGCCAACATACATTTGATTTGCCAAACTGTTAATATTATTTTGCCGCTTTTTCGGAGCCTTTGATGCGCTGACGCCGATATACTTACCAAACGAAATCAGCAATGAAAACCGAAACAAACATAACAATACCTACCATACCACTCGTAGTTAACTAATAACAATAGACGCGACACCATAAATACAACCTAACAACAACCTATTGTAGTGAGCACTATTAGCTGTTAGTTTAAAAATAACGAAAAGCTATCGTATAAAATAAAAAAAAAATCAATCTATAACAGTCGGACTTCTACTGAGAAAAACGTAAACAGTAATGTAAATTTGACCGGGCAAACTTAACTATATGTTAATTACCATATAGGGTTTTGAAAATTTTGTAACTATGAAAACTAAGCGGAGATTCAGTGAGAAGTGGAGTAGGCGCGGGGAGGGTGGAGGTGGTCACTCGCAGTGACGGTGTTGTGTACAGATGAGCCCCGCACCGGCGCCGCGCGGCGAGCCGGGCGAGGCGGACGGCGGCGGCTCGCGCGACTTCATCTCGCAGGTGCCCGCCCGCGCATGACCCACCCGCGCCTCTAGCTAGCGTAGGGGCCTAGCCCGCGTCCGCTCGTCTCGGTGTTAGTGCATCCTATGTGTGCCCGCACGCGACCCGCCCCGACCCCACGCCCGCGCGACCCTTGGCCGCGCCTGGCTCTCTTCCTACTATCTCGTGTTTCTCGCTTGTTTTCTAGATCTTGCAGAATCTTCAAAAAAAGCGCACGGAACGGAGGGGACGCCTCAGCTCCGACGTTGCCAAAAAGAAGGGCGCCACCAAAAGCAATCTGATCTTCAAGGTAACCAGGGTCGGCACGAGCCGGCGCGCATGTGCTCGTTCGCCCGCTTAGCATGTTGCCGGGCGCTGCCCGGCATCCTAGTCCGCAGCGTTCGCTTCGCTTTCCTCTCTTTCTTTGGCGTTTCTGTTTCCGCCCCTCTCGACCCCCCGGCGGCCGCGCGGGCGGACGCGCGAAAGCGGCGGCAGGTCGCGCGACCGTGCGGCGGCCGCGGCCGCGCGACCAGCCGCGCGCCGCCTCCCACGCATGCTCGCTCGACGACTCGTCTCACGCGTACATATTTTATTTCTCACTACTTTACGAATCCATCGGTAGAGAATCATCGCGATGCTTGAACTCGAGCGTCCTTAACGCGCGCAGTCCGCACGGCTTCCTTTAGAGGCGACTCCATCCTGTAGACCCGTATTGATCAGTAGTGTTCTGTTCGCAGTTCCTCAACATGGCATCGGTGTTCATGCGGATATTCAACCTAATCTGCATGATGCTATTGATCGGCCACTGGTCCGGCTGCCTACAGTTCCTCGTTCCTATGCTACAGGGATTCCCACCTAATTCGTGGGTTGCAATAAATGAATTACAGGTTTGTAAAAATACTTTGCAATTTATGAGCAATATATGTATTAAAACTAATTTTAAGATAGTTTTAGAAATAAGTAGTAGGTATTTATTCTTACACTTACCTGTGGTTTTCCGTTTAAATTAAAAATATAGGTATTCAGTACATGTTACTGTAAATAAATTTAAGTAATGTGTTTATACAGTAGATAGACAGTAGACTAATACAGTAGTAGAACAAGACATGTTGTAACCAGAAGTCTGATTGTCCGTAATATAACCAAAATTATGTTGCCAAATACAAGAATTTAGATCGAATTGCTCGCAGTATATGTACCTTTTAAATAGTTGGTATTATTTAGTTTAAATAATTATAATCATTTGAACGTGTAATTTGAATTTACATGATTCTAGTATGGGTTTGTATATTTACTGCTATCAGCATTCGAGTATACCACACTAGCCTGTATAGGATCTAAATTCCAATCGAATGGTAAAAACTCGATAAACTGCACATTCAGAACTTTGTTAACTGAATAAACAATCAAAAATAAAGATGACAACCCAGGGCACATTACTCCGGCTACACTGTGTCAATTAACTATCGATATTCTTCAAAAACAATTTTAAGTTGAGACTTCACTTCAGATACAAATACAACATCAGATACAAATACAGCATCAGATACAAATAATCAACGATGTCCAAAGGCGATGGTAGCCGGTTGCATTTATGTCCTCTATCTGTTTGTTTGCAATGCAACTATCCTTAGGCAACGCCTATAACACTCCGCCCTCTAAGAGGTGATCTCTTTGCCTGGTTGCTGTGTATTTATAGCATATATGATTTCAGACAACAGTTAATATTATTAAGTAGCTATTACACCACAGCTCATTTTTTTTATGTAACACATTCCAGGAGGCGTTCTGGCTGGAGCAATATTCCTGGGCGTTATTCAAAGCTATGTCTCACATGCTGTGCATCGGTTACGGCCGGTTTCCACCCCAGTCGCTGACAGACATGTGGCTCACGATGCTCTCAATGATATCGGGGGCTACTTGCTACGCACTCTTCCTCGGTCACGCTACAAATTTGATTCAGAGTCTTGACTCTTCGCGCAGACAGTACCGCGAAAAGGTAAGTTTTTGTTCCCATACCTAAGTGATTGTGGCGCTAAATCCTCTTTGTGCAAAACGCCACGCCTCGTGGGAAACCTAAGTGATCTTGTTAAATAGAATAATAGGGATTCAATAAATTGCCTAGATTTGTCATTAATTTTTCGTTATTTGTTAAAGATAAAGAATGGAAATTGTTAAACGTTATGAACACCTTTGTAGGAATTCGTTTCTGTAATAACAAGTTTGTTTTTGAAACGAAGATATTTGCTTATCTATTTGTACCCCCGTTTTGTCTCCATTAACATTATAAACAAATTATGTACCTTTATTTGTTTGGTTTGTTCATTTGCCGAGCGCACACGGTTCGTAGAAACATCGCACAACCTCATCCCGGTAATCGAATCCTGTAACATTATTGACCAATAGAATATTATTATTTGACATTTATTTACTTTTATAGGAGTATTGTTTGACTATTTAATTATTTATGAATTATAAATTTTATTTATCAAACTAGTTCCTCATTACCCCAATTACTTGACGAATACAGCTTGACAACCACTTTTTATGAACATGATTTATGGAATTATGTACCTCTTTATTCATACTTTTTGTTTCTTTACACCCCACGTTTTCCTAATTTACGACAACTAAATTCATAATTGCCTGTTTCAGAGATTAGACGTGAGTACAGTGTGAATGTTTGTGGGTCGATATCCTAAAATGCTGTTGAAACGTAATTACATCTAAACTCATGAAATAACAAATGTCATTCATATTTCTATAACGTTGAAGGGTGTTCATAACAGTTTCCTTTCCATTATTCGCACTAACCAGCTGGAGTAGTCGTATCGTGTTTGTGATTCTGTAGTCAAAATCGTCTTCTGGTGCTGTTAAGTATGGTATGAGTTTCCACAGTTTTTAGTGTGTTTTGACTGCACAGTTTTAACATTTATCGTTTTTATCTTTACACAGAGTAGTTGATGAGTACTTGAAACATCACTTTTTTGCCCTTAATTTTGAATATTCATTAAAATAATACATCGTAATTATACAAGAGCCTCATTATAGAATGTAATATTTTATTTCAAAGATATTACTAATTGATTGATTGAAGACTTCAAGTACTTGTTATTATTATTTGAAACATATAAAATGGCGAGCATTTGAAACAGCAATATAATCAGGTAATAACTTCTAACCTGTCACATTTCAGGTGAAACAAGTTGAAGAATACATGGCGTATCGCAAACTCCCACGAGAAATGCGTCAACGTATTACGGAGTACTTTGAGCACCGCTATCAAGGCAAATTCTTCGACGAAGAGCTCATTCTAGGCGAGCTGAGCGAGAAGCTTCGAGAAGATGTCATAAATTACAACTGTCGGTCGCTCGTAGCCTCCGTGCCATTCTTCGCTAATGCAGATTCCAACTTCGTCTCGGACGTCGTCACCAAATTAAGATACGAAGTCTTCCAGCCTGGTAATAGCTTATTGCACGTTTAATTAAATGAAATCTTATTTATATGGATGAGGTTTAATAAAAAATATCTGGTCAACGGATACATGAACTCGCTGCTTGATTCTAAAAATAATTAAGACCACTTTAAAGGATTCCATGAAAACACCATGATTCTAGTTAAAAATTATTCAGTAACATAAACAGGGTTTTAAAAAGGAAACATCCTAAAAAAATCATGATTTATCTGTGTTTAAACTATTCTCAAATGGCAATAGATGACAGCTACGATCAGCTATAACTACTTATGCCCTGTTCTAAAATTGATCTAAAGTTGTACAAAATATTTTGATAAGTCAATGATATTTTCTTGTTTGAACAGAAACTTGCTCTACAAAAACAATTTGATGCTATTTTTATATTTAGTATAAACATGTTAACTTTCGTATAGAATTTTATTCATTTTGGTTGAACATAACCTAAGCAACGCAAGGCTGATATTTATACTTTTAAATAAGAATTTAATATGGGAGTGGAAAATTAAATCTCTGTTTTTCTGTTTCAGGCGATATAATAATTAAAGAAGGTACTATTGGTAGCAAAATGTATTTTATACAAGAAGGCATCGTCGACATCGTTATGGCAAATGGCGAGGTGGCGACTAGCCTATCTGACGGATCTTACTTCGGCGAGATCTGTTTATTAACGAATGCTAGAAGAGTCGCGTCCGTCCGGGCCGAAACGTATTGCAATTTATTCTCTCTATCCGTGGACCACTTTAACGCAGTTCTTGACCAGTACCCACTGATGCGACGTACGATGGAGAGCGTCGCCGCTGAACGACTGAACAAGATCGGCAAGAATCCGAACCTAGTCGCGCACCGTGAAGATGATACGACGTCCGAGGGGAACACGATCAACGCCGTAGTAAACGCGCTGGCAGCGGAGGCGGAGCACGTGAGCCTGTCGGACGACAGCGTGGCGCGGCTGTCGGAGCGGTCGCTGGGGCTGGCGTTGCAGCCACTGCAGGCGGCGTCGTGCCGCATGGCTGGTGTGGCGCTGCCGGGGCTGGGCGTGGCGGCGGCGCTGCCGCGGCCCAAGTCCGAGCACGACTTCAGCTCGGCGCAGCAGCAGCAGCCGCCGCTGTCATCCGCCGCCGCCTTCCACAAGTCGGACGCCGGCATCGCGCCCTGACGCCGCCGCACCGTCTAGTGACCGATAGCAATATTAGGCTTAGTGCGAGCCGTGCCCGCAGCCCGCGCGGCCTCGCTAGTTGTAGCGTAGACACGAGTATTATAGCTGCGACTTCGCCGGGCGCCCGACTCGCGCCCGATGAATCTCATTTTGTGATCTTATACTTAATTCTCCTGTGTTATAATTTAGGTTAAATTTTATATCATTGACGCTGTGAGGAATCGAATACGCGGAGTATTCTGTATAGATATATTGAATACCTGTTATAATATTGAATGATACTATTGAATCTTTATAGAGATACCTTGCCATTAAAAGAAAAATAATTATATAGACTAGACTGAGATGTAAAGATATCACTATTTTATGCTTTATTATGAAATAAACCACATTGTTGATGGATGCCGCGCGCACTGATATAGCAATCGAGACGTAGATATATAACGTTCCTGATAACCATGATTTGGATATTAAATTACCTATTATATTTGAAGTTGTTTATGTACAAACGTTGGACCGCGGGGCGTGGAGCGTGTCCACCACTGTACAGCGACGCACAATTGATCGGGCCTCACGCGCGATTCCAACAGCACACACATTTGCTTTCTTCATTTTAATTATAAGTAGATCTACCGATAATCGAGATAATTAGCGCAAACAATTCTATCGGTTTCCTATGTAGAGGTGGATCAGTAGCGCTTCGATTCTTTTGAGAGTCGTTTCTTTATGTAAATATTGTAATATGAAGGATTCGCCTTTAGTGTTTGTTTTTATAGAAGTGTAAGCGGCCGTTCATTCGAGCGGTCCAGTCAATTATTCCGTGCGCTCGCAGCGGACTGCGGCGTTTCGAGTCCAGCGTCCGAAAGCCGCCGGTCGCCGCGAAGCCCTCTACACTTCGACCTTGTTTTTAATTGTAGGTGAAAATAATTTATTGTCGATAGCGATCATTTCGTAGAAGTAAGTAGGCCGGAGCGTTAACAAATTCGGACGGAACTACTTTTTGTGATAGAGCAGCAGCGGCTGCGCGCGCTTCTCGTCGCCGGCTCAGCGGCACCTGATCATGTAGGTCCTACACGCTAGAAATCGCAAGACCACTCTTCAACGATATCACCGTTCAAACCCTTTTTAAGTTAGTTCGCCCGTTCTTACTATTTACGGCTTTCCACTTAAATTATATTTAATTTTTAACAATGAGCAACATATCTTAGCAAGGGCTACAGTACAAAATGCGGATTTGCCGAGCCGACGACGGAGAAATGGCGAAAAAGTCTTTGGAACGAATCATCGTTGACTAATTCTTATAGTGTCATGACAATTTGTAAAGATGGTTTTGCAAATGTTGACTTTTAGCCAAAATATAGATATTAATGAAAGACGAACCAATACGCAGTAGCTTACTCGTAGATGAACGCAGCCTAGTACTCAGTTTTGGCAACTAACACCAATAGATACTTTGTACTTGTAAGATATTTATACAATTGGTCTTAGCAGAGTGACTATCTGTCAATTTATCTACAAAGATAACATTTCATTGCGTTTAATTCCCAGAAGCATTTATTTACAGTTGTTTTAACAAACGTTACTGCTTTTTGTAAATTATATAAATTTTATAGAAGAGAATCTATTTTTATTGACGTTGAAATACTGGATGTAAGTGAAAACCTATATAAAATGAAAGTTTGTTTTTAAAATCAGGACTGTTATTTATTACTTATAGATATTATATACTTATTTCTGGTATCTATTTTCACCAAAAGTGCTCATCGCTGTCAAGAAAATTAGAGAAAATGCATTAAAGAATGAAGAAAACCGCCACATTGTTTTCATTAATTCTCCTTCCCATTAATATTGGCTGATTAAATGAAATTTCCATGATTTTATTTATTCCATGACTGAAATATCGCTGACATAAATTAGATCGGCGAGCTGATCCGTGAGTCAGAAAGCAACATGAGCCCTCCTACACAAAAATACTACGTTAGGTACTCACTGGTAAAAAATCGATTCAAGTACATAGATACTTCATAATCAAAATGATAGACGAATAACAGTCCACTGTATACTAAGTGTAATTGTAGCGGCAATGTGAATCCCTAGACTCGGATCCTATGGGATTCTGGTAGCGCTAGCCTACTGTGTCTAGGAGAGTGGCAGACGAGCATACAGTCCACCTGATGGTAAGTGGGTACTGTAGTCCATAGACATCCGTGATACATGCCAACATTAATCGAAAATAACAAACGTTGGCACGCCCCCAGATGCGCTGCCTACCTTTGGATATAGGACTGGATTTGGAGAAAGGATTGGGGAAATGGAGAGGGATAGGATGGGAATGGGCTCTGGCACATCTCACTCACTACCGAAACACGTACGTACATTAGGGAAATAAGATTAAGTGGGAAATGCAGTACATTTCAAGGTAGTCTTCTGTGAGCGAGGGGTAACGTGGCCAGTCGATAGAGGTGATAGAGGATAAATAAGGAACACTTACCTGGTTAACAGCGAAGTCCTCGGAGTGCTCCGCCGTCTCCCCAGTACCGCTCCGCCGTCTCCCCAGTACCCACAGGCTACCACCAGAACTCCGGAAGTGGCATCCCACTGCTCAGTCGGCTGGCTTTATACTGCTGAGCCACTAAATAATGTAGTGCCGGAATCTAACACCTACGGAGGCCACGATAACTCTTAAGTTATAATATTTTATTGGAGCGCACTCCCGCTCTACCCGGACGTTTCGTGACAGACAATTTTCTTGTGTTTATTTATTTAGTTTAGCGACGACTATATAGTCAGCGCGAGGTTGTATACCATACCTGAGCGTTCCGTTATAAATATATTTTCTAACAAGAAATCGCCCAGTTCAGTCTCATCCAGCTCAAACATCGCCCTCAGGTTGAAAGGATGCATCTCAAGGACCTACAAGGAATTACAAAGTAGGTAATTCAAAGCATTTGGAATAACTAGAATTTTGAAACGCGACCCTAATGATCAGTGTTTTAGGAAAATAGAAGGAAATGAAAACTTTAACTATTGAAGTAAAATACAACTCATTACATAAAAATCTTTTCTTTTTCTTTTAAACTTAGTTGTTATTAGTTAGGTAATGAACCTAGGGCAAATAAATAATACTAACTGGATAACTACTAACTTTTGCAAGGATACATTTTAGAAACTCATGTTAGCGACAATCGGTTCTTATTAATGATGTTAACTGAAGTACAAAGTGAATCAAAGGCAATTCAAATAGATAAAAAATAAACTGAACTAATATTGTTTATTAGTGCTATTTATAAATCTTAGCGATTGTTTGTCTCGGGCGAAAGTGCATACTACAAGACGTATAAGCGTACTAGATTTAGATTTTTACCAACACTAGATGAGTTCTCCAATATTTCTGATACATCTTACAAACAACATTAAAATAGTAACAAATTTAATTAAAAAAAGGAAACAAGGTGAAGAAAGAGATATAAAATGGCAACGGAAAGAAGAGGTTAATTTTTATTTAATGGTCAAAACAACAGTACTTTTCGCATAAGATTAAGTAACCGTTTAACCATTGATTGCAAAGATTGCAAAAACGATTGTACAGCGATATAGCCTATACCGTGAAAGTAAATATTCACAATCTTCAGCAACCGGGAAAGATGGAGGCTGCCAAATAATCACTAGTTCCGCTTGCAGCTGTTCGTGCTCTGATAGACAATGACTCTCAGAGTCGTTTTACTACGGAGCAGTGTTGTAATTGATTGCCATTGGCACCGTGTTCACCTGCTTCTCGAATCTCCATGTGCGAGTTCGAGGGTGGTTTGAACCCAATTAAGGGCAAGACCGAGTTCGCATTCTCGTCGAATTTCATATTATATTGTTGAAAAAAAATTGTGAAACATATCTAATTTTCTCTTTATTAACTTCCATTTTAAAATTGTTAAAAAATATAATAAGATAAAAAAGTTTACCTAACTTGTAATTTCAATTTGCTGCCATGTCCTATTAGACACTGTTCCACACTATAAGTGGACTTCTGCAACATCAGAGGGATGCATAGTAATATCGACGTCGTCCACTACCTTGAGACGGCAAAGCTAGCCTTACTTTTCTTGACGGAGACACAGATATCCTGACCGAATGATACATCATATCTTCATTACCCCGGTTACAAACTGGAGCACTGTTTTGTGCGCCGTGCTGGGGTATGCATGTACGTCTGGGAGGATATCTGTTGCCTCCGCCTCAGCCATTTTAAAGACGGGGACCTGTTCACCCTCTGGACGCGTATTGAGTACGGAGGTTCCACTAGAGTCTACGCTTGCCTTTATAGGTCCCACAGCGGTGATACGGAGATGACTCGCTTTTTGAGAGTCTACAAGAGACGTCTGATAGCGTGTTCGAGCAGTTCCCCTGCGCGGAAGTAGTAGTCCTCGGTGATTTCAACGCTCACCACGAAGAGTGATTGGGATCTCGAACTACCGACTGTGCAGGGAAAGCAGCCTATAAGCGGCCTTGGGCTATGGTTTCTCGCAAATGGTGTCCTCACCCACGAGGATACCTGATATCGAGAGCCATACTTCCTGCTTACTGGACCTCCTGGTGACTCCGCAACCGAATGACTACAATGTTGTTAATGCTCCGTTGGGATCATCTGACCATTATATCGTTCAAACTGCTGTGCCAGCTATGAAATCCGTGCTGACCCATTCACAGGGAACGCGCAACTTCTGGCACTACAAGTCTGCAGATTGGGGTGGGTTGTGTGAATTTTACGCTTCCTATCCCTGGGGGCAGCTCTGTTTCTCGTCGGGAAATCCGGATACCTGTGAAGACTCCGTTGCCGACGTGGTGTTGAAGAGTATGGAATGTTATATTCCTTGTTTCGTGATACCCGTAGGTGGACGGAGCCTACCTTGGTTTAATCAGTCCTGCATCTCTGCAGGACTGATAACAAACGCTATAACAGGCCCGCTATAACAAACGGGCTGCATACAGGGCCTGGGCCAATGCTCAGGTATCTGAAAATCTGAATACCACCGACTTGAGAAAGAAATTGAACGCTGCCTCGAGGTGCAGTAAGTGGATCACATCCGAGCAAAGAATGAGCACATCCGCAGAATTGGCGATCGACTAACCAGCTATCTTTCTGGAAGCTGAGCTTTCTGGTCACACTCCAGGGCTGCTGAGGATAACTTCTGTCAGTCGTCTCTCCCACCACTGCGGAAACCTGATGACTCATTGGCCCATGGGGCGAAGGAGAAAGCCGATCTCCTGGGCCATCTTTTTGCCCCAAACCCGAATCTGGACGATAGAGGTACCTCACTGCCGTCTATCATGCGATGCCCAAGCTCCATGCCGGAAATCTGTTTCACCCAGCGTGAAGTCCGGCGAGCTCTCTAGCATCTCTTGATATCCGAAAGCCGAGTAGGCCACATAGTATTCCTGCAGGTAGGATTACCAGTTGATTAGCGACCCTCAATATGGATTACGCCATAATTGCTCGGCTGGTGATCTTTTAACGTATTCAACACACCGCTGGGCTGACGCCATTGAGAGTAGAGGCGAGGCTCTAACTGTTGGCCTAGACATTGCCAAAGCTTTTGACCGGGTATGTCACAAATCGCTGCTTTCCAAGTTACTATCTTTCGGGATACTCGAGGGATTATGCGCATGGGTTGCCAGTTTCCTGACTGGACCATGTCACCATGTCTATTAATGCTGGCGCCCCGTGAGGCTCCGTGCTATCCCCAACTCTGTTCCTTCTGCATATCAACGATCTATTGCAAATTGGTGACATACGTTGTTATGCATATAACAGCACTGGGGACGTCTTATACAAGGTCCGCGCCAACATCCCTCGGGTCGAAGTGGAAGAGAATCGCGTCAGGCTTGTGTCTGAAATCGAAGACGCTTTAGATCTAGTCTCGATTTGGAGTTCTCTAATGGATTTCAACCCCAGTAAGACGCAAGTCTGTGCACCTCGCTTTCAGAGCATATCTCTTAAGATCTCGGAGAGTATCGGGAGAGTATTGGTGTCGACATTTCCAGCAAAGTCGGTTGCAAGGTCGGCGGCGCGCCCGCATACCCCCTGGTGTTGCAGGTGTCCATGGGCGGCGGTAACACTTACCATCACGTGAGACCGCTTGCTCGTCCGCCCTCTTCTCTATAAACAAAAAAAAAAAAAGTCGAAATAAGGGGTCATCTGGAAAATAAAGCCAAAATGACCTCCAAAAAGGTCGGTGTGCCGAACAGAGCGAAGCGGTACTTCACCCCTGGGCAACTCCTAATGTTTTACAAAGCTCAGAGTACTGTTCACATCTCTGGGTCGGCACACCGAAATACCAATTGGACCCATTTGACTCCATCCAACGACGTGCTGGTCGTATTGTCGACGATCCCACTCTCACGGGCGGTTTAAAACCCCTCAGCATTCGGAGAAACGTTGCGTCTCTCTGTTCTTATGTTCAATATAATTCCCACCTCGGATTTCTACAACCACACCTCCCGTTACAGAACTGCGATCCATCCGCATTTCCTCGATACGGATGAGTCATGTACTGTTTGGTGAAAACATCATTTTATACCGCGAACCCGTAGGCTGTGGAACAAACTGCCTCAAGAGGTCTTTCCATTAAGCTACGATATGGGATTCTTCAAGAAATCTGTGAATAGGATTTTTCAAAGGTCGGTGGTGCACCCGTACCATGGTGTTGCAGGTGTCCATGAGGGGCGATAACAACAATTACCATCACGTGGGACCACTTGCTCATCCGCTCAGTTCAATATAAAAAATAAAATGAAAGAAAGAACTGCTACTAAAGGGAAACTACTAGGAAGGAAAGAAATCAGTTATTGTTCCAATAGCTTATATTAATTTAAAAAAATAGTCCATTACAAAATTTAAACAACTATATTATAGAGTCCGTAATTAGGTGTAAGTGGCGAAAATGTGTCCGTAGCACAAGATTGGAATCACGTAACTCACAAATGTAAAACGGTAGGAGAGGCGGCGCCTAGCTAGGACGCACGCCCAAAGCGACGAAGAGTGGCACTACTGCCAGCCGGAAGCAGCGGCGGTCAAACGGGATTGGTGGACCAAGCACCAACGCCCTGAGAGCAACGGATCAGACTTGCAGCAGCCGGCGAGAGTAGTGGCGCCAACTAAACGTCGGAGTTTTGCTACTGTGGTTGCGTTTAGGCTTTTAGGCGCGCTGGAGACCAAGATGATGTGTCTAGGGCAGCTGGGGACCGGGACAGGCCTGTGACTTTTATTTCAGCCCTTCTTCACTGATTACTCCGAAACAACTCATCCGGATGGCCCCTTAGATTTCTCTTGACGTCTTGTCACAATTTGATTGACTCCTTTTACAAATTTTAAATTTTTCAGACTTAAAAAAACACCAGCATCTTTTATTTTCGGCCAGTGCTATTTATTCATGCCACGAAGATAAGTAATGCGTTTGTTTGAGTAAGAAGATAAGTAGATTGAGAGATTTTGTAAGAAACGCTGGTTAATACATAGAAAATATAAAAATATTAATAAATAGTGAAGTACCCCCCGTTAAGACAATTTCACGTTTTAAGCGAAAAATACAAGTTTTTGAGCTCTTCTGTAGGTGAAATGAAAGTTGCTTTACATTTCCGAGTAAATACATTTCGAAATATTTCTTTATTTATCCTATAGTACTCAACCATGTTTTAGAAAAAACGCGCGTAGTAAGAACTTCAAAGCCCTGCTAAGAATTAATGAATTTTAGTGGAAGACCACTAAAATTCATTAATTTAACAAGAATACGTACAATTATAGGTAGTATATAATTCTATTGACACATAGTGTACTAATATTTCCGTAAATTAACACAAATCACGAGAAAAAATAAAATAAAGTGCGTCAATTTCAACGTAAAATACCTGACATTTAACTGCAATTTTTTATCATTTATTAAAGAATTTTTATAATTATACTTAGATAAAATCAATTTCGTACCTAATTAAAACGAAAACATAAGTATTTTTATAAATTATGATTTATTATACATTTTTTTTAATATCACATAACTGCTTTATTATTATTAGGGGATTTTCGCATCGGGCGTTACTCGTTAGTATGGCGCGAGCGCTCATCGAGGTAATATTTATGTCAGTTTCACCGCGCTCCGATCGCACGTGTTTACGAAACATTAAAGATTGCAACGTCTTGATCAATTGAGTTTTTTATTGATTTGTTTAGTTGACATACTAAAATACATACTACAGAACATGGTTGGTATTATTTGGTTTTTGAAGTCTGAATTATTTGGTTTTTTGCACATCTATACTAGTAAGTATATATAATAAAGAGGTAAAATTGTGTGTTTTTAAGTATGTTTGGGGGTAATCTCTGAAACTACTGAACCGATTTCAAAAATTCTTTCATATATAGGAAGCTACATTATCCGTGTCTAATATAGGTTATATGATATTTTGAAATTTAAAAAAAATATTGAAAAAGAAACTTATAAACCGAAGCGAAGCGAGGGCGGGTCGCTAGTGTTTGATATATTCTAAAATATTGCGTAATAGTATTTAAAAAATGAATTATTTTTAGCAATAAGGGGAAAAGATTCCGTTTACCATTGTGTGACAAAAAAATAACGTCATAAATATGCAGCGTTGAAAAAAGCAACAGAAGCCAGATATTTTTTTTTTTACAATGTAACCATAAATTTCATTTTGTCACTGCCTTTCCTATAAATTAGTTTTTAATTTCAGCATCAAATAAGTTCCAATAGTACCGAAAGTGTGGTGAATTAAGATAACTTGTGTAATCATTTGAAAATGTCGTATCTTTATACGGCATTTTCAAATTTTTTTCCTCTGAAAACGCTATTTTTTTAAAAGGATTGTCTCACGCGATAGAATCGGAAGATCGTGGATCTGGAAAAATCGTTGGGATTTAAAATTATTTGATGAGTGTCATTTCAAAAGGACTTATTTCCACCTTGCTTCACTGCTTTCTTGAAAAATCTAACGCTATTGCTGTGTTGGGAAATGATATTCGTGATGCTGTACTAATTAATGACAATTAGTTCGTATATGACAAAAAATATATACATATGTAGGTACCTTTAATGCAACAATTCATGTTTCCTCTCGATTCATAATATTTTTTTTTCTTCTTATATTAGTAATAAGATTGAAACTTGTAATTGGCTTTATAAAGTATGAATAAATGTTTTTTGTAATAAGCTGTTGATTTCAGTAAAAAAATGCACATTTAACTATTTATTTACAAATGCTTTACGTTTCTTATTTTTATTTGTTTTAGGAACATTTCGTCATTGATGGAAGAAGAATAATTGATTTCCAATATTTTTGGGGTCAATTAATCGGCAAGTCAACACACGGAGAAATATTCAACTTATTCAAAATATGAAAACTCTTTTTCCATACGCTATAGCGACGGGGGCATGAAGTATCGCCAGTCGCGTTGCGTTATAATTACCTAAATTTGCTTTAATCACTTTTGTGAAATGGCTCTTAATATAGTAAGCGAATTTTAACAGAATGATAGGTACCTATACAGAACATCTTTTGCCGGTCTTTTTGTTGGCGCGCAATCTACACCAAAAATTTTTGTGTGGTTGTTACTTGTTATAGCTCTGACAGATTGAGGCGTTGTCTATTTCACGCAAAACATTTTTATTCCGTAACGCATTTATCGAATTTATAAAAAAAAAAGGTATGTATAATAATCATCGTAATAAACAATATAGATATTATAATATAGGTATCAAATTTCAAGTGTTTATTATTCTTTTAATGTACATATTAACGTAATTTTGTTCAACACAACAGATAAATGTATTTTCCTCGATTAATATGTAAATTCACATTATCGTGTAACGGAATGTAAATTTGTGCAAGTCCTTACAACCGATTTTTTTTCGATTATTGATGATCGATTATTTAAAGTAATTAATTGATATTACAATGGAGTATTCATTATATATTTTCAATAAAATTGTATTTAAATTTAAAAAAATGTCCGGTTTTTATTTTAATGCCTTGATCCTGTTTTATTATATTTATAATCATGTAAATCATTATACACATATATATTTCCTGGGTTCTAACTTTCTAGTTTTAGTTTATATTCGGGTTGTATTTTAATAATAAATTGAATAGAAAACGGTTTTAAATAGAAAAGTTAACTTATTAATCTATATAGGTGGGCCTTAACGCGAATGTTTGGGTACCTAATTTATTTTACTCGATGTATCGTTGGGTTGCATCAACCACGGTCACGAGCTGACTGAAGAGGCGAGTACCTAGGTAGTCCACGAAAAGTTAACTTCCTTATCAAGGATCGATTAACCTTGTATTTCATCATTATAAATAAAAAAAAATCGATTAACTATATAGGCTATAGATTAACAGTCTCATCACTGAGGTTTTTCAACTGTCAGTTGTCAGCCCTCATAACCGGAGTATAATCAATGTAATATGTTTTTGTCAAATTCTTAAGAACTTCACGTATTTCACAAATAACAACGTATGGTTGTGAAAACTGAGACAATTCTTTTAATTCTGTCTACCACTTGGATTGTAAAGGAATTGTCTCTTACTTTGCTGTTTTATTAATGGCATTTGCTAACTTTGTGTAATTCAAATAGGTCGGTAGGTAATTTAGATAAATATTGTCTCCGTATCCTAATTATGCCGAAGTCTCCATCTAAAATACACTTATGTTTATTAGAGAGTTTTCACAATCGCTTAATAAGGAATGACCAGATATAAAATGTCATGCCATAGAAACGGCATGTGTACATGCATGCAGACGATTTGGAAAAAGAACGGACAACTTAAAAAAGTTCTTCGGTACTGTTTGGACGATAAAAGCTGAAGATTATGTTGTTGATGAAAAGGCCGAAAGCCTTCGTATTCTTGTTTAACCAAAGGTTGACTGGCAGAGAATCTCTCTGGGCATTAGTCCGCCTTTTGTACAAGGTCTTTGTGTATTAAAGTTTAAATAAATAAATAAATTATGTGTGGTGGCAAGCCTTGGTAGAGGGCTATAGAATCTAGCTCTACATGTCTCTCTGTCTCTACGTGGGCTCATCGCATGGTATAGTATAGTCATACTCAGTTTATATGTACATACATTTACATAAAACCAATAAAATGACCATTTCATTGTCTACTTTTCACAAAACAATCCTTCTGTAACAAAATTATCCATATTGTTGACCGTAAAAAAGTTTGCTTCAATATATGGTTTCTATTCAATTTTTCTCAGCTTCAGAGGCTAACAAATTCTTCAAAAATTGACCTATAATTTTTTGGGGAAACTGCTATCCACAACGATCTAAACAAGAAATGTAGTCTTGTCTCCAGAGAGTATTTCCTATACTGAAGTAGATTCATGATTCCCCGGTGTGCATAGATCCTTTACTAAATAAACCCTTTTAAAATGAATAAATAAAATTACTTTAAATTTTTCTTTTGTTTCAGGCCATATATTCCTACTGCAAAATTATGTAATATACATGTTATGTATTTGTGATAGAATTATTTTCAGTCTCACATTAAATGCTATTTATATATGGTATGTACATGTTAAAATTTATAGATTGTTGTACAATAATGCCCTGTATTTTATTCAGTGCTCACCGACTTTCATGATGTAGTTATTTTTTGTGCTTTTAGGAATTTAAAAATATTAATTTTAGTAAATGCTGTTTTGAAGTGAAAACCATATTCTATTTATTTTTGTAATTATGGCGACTAGAAGAGCTAGAATAAAGGCTGTTGCAGCATTGCCATTTAGACGAAAAAATGGGGACAACAAAAGTGACCAAATACCAAATGGGGAATCTTCAGAAAAACAACATGTAGAGAATACTTCGGAAAAACCGAAAGAAAGTACATCAATAAAACAACAATATGTAGAAGATACTGCAGAAAAGCTAGAGGCAAATACACCAGAAAAACAAACTGGAAACTTGACAGAAAAGCAACTACATATTACTCCAGAAAAACAATCAGATAAAACTAGAGAAAATCAATCAGAGAAAGCTACAGAAAAACAAAGTGAGAAAAATGCCGAGAGTAGAAGAGCCAGAATAAAATCAGTTGTTGCATTACCAACTAGAAGAAAACATGCAGGAAACAAAAGTGGAAATGCATTAGAAGAAGTCAATGAGGATATTGCTGAAAAATATAAAGCAAACCAAACAGTTATACAAATTAACAGCGATACAGAGAAACAAATTAAGAGAACTTCAGAAAATCAAATTGAGAATTCAATAAGTACACTAATAGAAGATACTGCAGATAATATTAATAAAAAAGGAAAACAATCAGAAAATGACAAATATGCAACAAACACTGCTACTGTACAAGATGGTAAGTTGGTACAGATTATAAAATAATTTAACAAATGTTATATTAATTAGAAATTCTCACATATTGAGTGCATATTGAATCACATATCAAGCAGGTCATGACCAAACTTTCAATTTTTAGAATTCTTAGCAGAGAATTTTTAGAAAACAAGCATGGAAATCATCCCATTTTGCTGGCTGAAGGAAAATCTGTACAAGGTTTATAGCATAGTGCTTTAAAAATGAGCACTAAAGTTAGTACTAATCAATCTAGTGTTAAACACTTATCGCAATAGTCGCATTATTGTCACAATTTTTTAACATTTGATGGTCCTTAAGCCCTCTTTAAAAATTTGAGTCCAAATTGGGTAATATTAAAATTCTTAAGATTCACTGAGTAACTGATAGCTGACTTCACACTCAGGGCTCATTTTTACAACACTACTTTTTAATAAATTATTTATCAATATACAAAAATTCACAACTGTATTTCTTGCGACCAAAGTCCTCTTCCAAAGAAGAGGCTTATATAGATAGATAGCCTAATGATAGATAGAAAGAATACAATATTCTGGCATAGTACTTTTTCGAGCACCTTTTTACCTTCTGTTCTAAAACTACAACAATACTTAACCCCCCTTTTTTCAATCTTGGCACATTTCCATTTTATTAGAAAAAAGTGAACAGGTGACTTATGAAATATCTTTTTTTGATAGATTACAATCCTCCAAGCATTCCAGAAAGTATCACCGATGAAACTGTGGATGGAATAGTTCCACTCAAACCAGCTCGCAGTGCCCCCAAACCACTGGACTTGTTAAAAAATGAGATCATATCTGAAAATGCAGAAGTACTGTTTGATCCCATTGTTCCTCTGCCATCCCCGAGTAAAGTGCGGCCTAAGCTGCGACCTGTGCCTCGTCTAGGACCATTAAGAAGAAATAGTATTCAAGTAAGATCTAATCAATTATTGGACATTTTTCTTCAATATAGGGACAAAAAACGTTTAAACCAATAGTTTGTCAGTCAGAATATAGATATAGATATATATACAATACAATAATATATATATACAATAATACAATATATATATACAATAATACAATACAATAATATATATATATATATACAATAATTATCCTGAACAGTATATTACTTAAGCCCGCGTGACTGTTATTTAAGATTTTTTTGTTTAGGAAACATTGCTGATATAATTAATTCTCAATGATATAAAATCAGCTTTTAAGTTCTTACTGCATCTGAAACATCTTGTGGATTTAGATAAAACATGAAATATGTTTTGAAGAGTTTGTACAGTTTAGACAATATATTGCATCCACTGAATGAGGAGAATTAAGTTCAATCGCAATATGATCATTCATGTTTTTGGTTATGCTAGTAATTATAAAGATAAATAATACTATAAATTCTATTTGAGGACCTGATTTATTTAAAATAACGCTCAAGTCAAACGCCAAATTGGTTTATATATTTTACAATTTCAGTTTTAGAATCTATCCAACAACAAATAATTTATATATAGGTACAAATATATATTTTTATATATATATATATACAAACACAAGAATTTAGGGGTACAACTTTTGGTAAACACATTGATAACTTAATACGGAAATCTTCCAAGGCGTTGGGCTCCATTATAAGAACGACAGAAATTTTTAATGACATTAAACCAATTAAGATCCCATACCTACAGTTGTTATGTGCGTAGTCACCTGGAGTACGCTTCACAGCTCTGGAATACCCGATATGATGTTTATGAAACCCGCATAGGTGTACAAAAAAGATTTTTCGCTTTCTTGATTATAAGGCGCGACATAATTCACCAGGCTTACACCTCCAGATGTAAACGTTATAATTTCTAACCATTAGTGGAATAGCGGATATCTGCTACTTAATGAACATACCTAACGGTTCTGTGGATAGCTCAGAGCTACTATCGAAAATTAATATAAACTTCGTATTTCGCAAATCAATCTTAAGCAGCCCTTATTATTAAGTCCTCAAAAACTAGTTACAGGCAGAATACATTTATTGCTAGAGCTAGTAAAGGTATGAATAAATTTTGTTTTAATTTAGACATGTTTTGCTCAAAAACAACACCTTAAAAAATCTGTGGCAACTGATTATTTTGCTAAATTATAACTTTTTGCACTCTCTTCTTCTCTTCTATTTCTTCAGGTGTATTTTTCTTTAACTTCCATGTTGTTTTCTTTTTCTAATAACGTTTAGTCCTTTTACATATACTTACTTAAATGCATATAAGTGGAGATTTAAAATGGCATGTCTACTAATTTCTTACTCTATTTACATATATTCCTTCAACAATATTTTTAACATGTCTGTAATCTTCCATAAAAAAGAATAAATAAAATAAATAAAAAATATAAGTGTAACCATACCTTTTCCAAAACCTTAAAACCAAGGCTGTAGACGGGATTTTATTCAGGGAGGAGCAAAGTATATAATTTTCTCATAATATTAAATAGAGATTGTGTAATGCAGAAAATACTTTAGTTATTCTTCTCTATACCAAAGGGGGTACAAGCGCACCACCTTTTCCCAACGTGGCCTATGTCCTTGCTCTAAAACTGCTTATGATTCTGAGTTAAATAAATACTGGGTTATTGAATTCTTTTTTTAGATTAAGTATCTATAAACTTTTGGTGTCATTTTGAAACCAGTAAACCGATGTAGCTTATCTACAAACTTAGCCGAGATGTAGATTTCAATTCTTTTTTGTGCCAAATTTAATTTTAACTTATTAAGAAATGGGCCTTTCACTTAAGTCACAAATTCCGTTATACCCCATATGATATATAAACTATATATATATATATATATATATATACTCTGGAACTAACGATAGTGTAGGGGTCCACTGGTAGAATTTTTTTCGAAATTTGTGATCTATACAATAAGTAGATTTCTACAGAACTTCTCAAAAAAAATGATCAATAAAAGTATGTTAATCTCACTCAAGGGTAGTGCAAGTGAGTCAGAGGATGAGAATCGTCGCGTGCTGCTCGGCGGCGGCGCTCCGACGCCGACGCCGATACGGCAACGCCACGACTCGCACACATCACACGTCACACAGCAATCTGGGTCTCACAGGTATGTATACTTTAATGCAGGTAGATAGATAAATAGATCGATAAACTCTTTATTGGTACACTAATACATATTGCATAAAAGACAATTTAAGTAACACGAAAAATATAACAGGCGCCCGTATCGCCAAAGCGATCTCTTCCAGGCAACCTTTGGTTAGCAAGGAGAAAACATAACAATATCAAATAAACTACCAAATTTTATGTTAAATAATGTTATATTTTCTTAGGTTTTCGCGATTACTATACATAGCAATTAAACAACTTTAACGGTTTAAATCGCGTATATTTGACATTATTTATATCCCGACGTTTCGAACACTTTGCAGTGGACGTGGTCACGGGGTGACTAATTGATTTTATTTGTCACTTGAGTTATTAAGAAATTATTTGGACTACCGTCTGAAATTTTTTTGAACTACCGTCTGGTTTTTTTAATCATAACATTCCCTATGCACGCAGTATTCACTCACGGTGTCCAGAGGTCTTGCAGTATTGCGTTGGCCTTGGGATTTAGTTAATTTAATGACTGGATCCCAAGCCGGTGGTACTTGCCAACCATCTTCTCTATTGAAATTTGGGTGTTTCTTGATTTCAATAGCCTCGCGTAACATTCTTGGCATGAATCGGGTCTCTCTAGCGAGGATTTGTGGATTATCAAATCAAATGTAATGGTTGGGTTTGTCCAGAGCATGTTCACAAACTGCAGACTTGGTCGAGCGTCTGTTCTTCATGTCAGCTATGTGTTCTTTTATCCGGATACCGATGCTCCTCTTTGTTTCCCCAATGTATGATAACCCGCATTCACAATCAAGCTTGTAAACACCTGCATCTTGTAGGGGGATATTGCTCTTGACCGGTCTTAAAAATTGGCTAATCTTCTTGTGTGGCTTGAAGTAAGTTTTAATTGAAGCTCGTCTTAAGATATTGCCAATTTTGTCAGTGATGCCCTTGATGTATAGTAAGATGGCAGGTTGTCGCTCAACTGTAGGAGGCTTGGGGCGGCTTCTGTGACGCATTCGTGGGAGTTTGTGATTGTTGCTTTGCAGTACTTGTTTCACATGCAGAAGCTCTTCCTCGAGGTGGTCAGTGTCACAGATGCCGTGTGCTCTCTGTAACAAAGATTTGCCTACGGTAGCCAACTGACATGGATGGTGATGGGAGTTACCATTGAGATATTTATCTGTATGGGTGGGTTTCCTATACACAGTATGACCAAGAGAGTTGTCAGGATTTCTGATGACTAAAATGTCAAGGAAAGCTAAGGATTTATTGACCTCAGACTCCATAGTAAATTGGATTTTATCATGCAAAGAGTTTAAATGATTTAGGAATGCAGAAACATTATTTTTGGGGAGGACGGCAAAAGTATCGTCTACGTACCGTTTCATAGCCGTTTCATCTTCGGCATAGCCACAGCTCTGGTGAAAGCCTTTCCTCGAAGTCTTCCATGAAAATATCGGCGACAACAGGGGAGACTGGAGAGCCCATTGCTACACCATCGATCTGTATGTAGAATTTATTATCCCAGAATAGGTAGCCAGATGTTAGGCAGTGTTCTAGTAGTTCTGCATATTCTATGGGTAGGTCGTGCTCAGTTAGATTTTTCTTGACAATTTCAATGCAATCATGTACAGGTACGCATGTAAATAACGATTGTACATCAAAGCTGACTATTCGCAGTCAAACTAGTGCGCATGTCAAGGATTCTTACCATTTTGTCAGCCAAATCAAACATCTACAATTGACTGATGATGAAATAATGGTCAGCTTTGATGTACAATCGTTATTTACATGCTTACCTGTACATGATTGCATTAAAATTGTCAAGAAAAAACTAACTGATAGAGTCCTTTACATATAAATCTATATGTATAAATGAATTGGTCATTCATTTATTTGCTTGAGGTTTTGAAAGGCTACAACTTCGTCATTTTGAAAGATATCTAAAAATATTCGCGAAGTTTTTTGTAATTATTCATACCTTTTTTAGGTTACAAAAAAAATGGCGAACTTCTCCATTTCAATATTAACAAATTTAGTCGTTACAATGTAAACTTCAATCTTTTACGACGTCATTTGTTCTAATGTCAAATTGTTATATTAGTTTGTATTTGTAAATTATAGTTTTAAATTATTATTACCTATATTTATTATTATTGTTACCTATATTTGATATCGTTGTGATAGATATTCCTTAATATTGAATAGTGTCATTTATTTACTAGCGACTTATTTTTTGTCTTTGTTGTTACAGAAAGGTGAATCGAGTACGAAACGATTCTGTTTGTTCAAGTGTGAGCCAAGCAACGCCGGCGCCCACTGTTTCTTCGCCGCTCAAGGAAAAGATGGTTAAGTTAGTTCAACTGTTCTATTATCCGGACAATAATATTTCCTGGTGCTATTTACGTCAAGAAACAGCAAAAGACTCGACCGTCTTTATCGTCACAACAAGGTTTGCCTCAGATGGTTCGGGACAATACCTCAGAAAAATTGTAAACCAAGAACTGTTTTAAAACACTGCGCCGAAAAGTTATTCTTTAAGAAATTTTACCTCAAGTGGCCGTTGTACTCAATTGAATACACGCCCTTTATTCCCAAAAATGATGTTTTTTTTTCTCTTTTTCATGTTTTTAAGCTCCCTTTGTATTTAATGTAATAAAAACACTTGGATTTACTTTGGCCATTAATAGGTTAATAGACTAATTACGCTGCGGCTATAAAACCATAAAAATTTCAGCGTGTATTTCATAGTCACTACATTTATCAAGTTTTAAAACCAATGCACGTCGGATAAGAAATACCTACTGTACCAATGCACGTTAAATATACATACATCATAACATAATTATCTATGAAACAGGTCTTAACGCGTAACGTTTCCCAACCATGATCACGAGTTGACATCGTTGGTGTAAATGCAGCCGAAGCGTCAAATGAAATAAAAGAGGTTAA
The DNA here is from genome assembly GCA_914767545.1 of Sesia apiformis. NCBI lineage: Eukaryota > Metazoa > Arthropoda > Insecta > Lepidoptera > Sesiidae > Sesia > Sesia apiformis. The sequence continues at coordinate 6,763,703 of OU611964.1, forward strand.
TAGTTTAATAGATAAATATGTGTAAAAACGTGAAAATCTTTAAAAATTATACATACATATTAGTTTTCTGTACATTCAGGGCCCGTCGAGATGAGAACTCTCGTCGCATTGCCGCGATGCGCCGCCGCCGGGAGGCCATACAGAGGGACAAGCTCACCATGTACGATCTCATCTACTACAACCCCACCTCAAACCCCATGGTGTAAGTATAGTTATTTTTTTCATATATGGTAATGGTGCAATTAGCACATTCTGCCAGTGTCAAGATTTCGTCGTAATAAACAATTTCAAAGTCCAAAACATATCCTGTCAATGTCCAGTCCCGTCGGAGTAAGGCAGGAGTCGCTCAGTATAGCGCTAGTAGGTATACTGAGGACAGAAGAGGACTCCTTGGAACGAATAACGCACTCCCACGAACGCCACGCACGAAACATACTTTTAAGTTTAATAAACTATCACTATTGGTACGGGATGCGTACCAAACTGGGTTTCCTGGGTGTGGACTGTATCATAGGATTAAAACAATTACTATTTTCCAATAGAGCCAGGGTAGCGCAGAGGTATTTTCTTCTTGAGGGTGTACCGCTTCGGAATAGCTTGGAACATTTTTTTTTTCGGAATGGCTAAATTCTTGTGGCTCTAGTGGCCTTTCAAGAGTCACCGGTCGTGTTTTATTTAGGGTGAGCGTAGAAGGCGCTCAGCCAGGAACAAAATGTGTGTTGCAACGAGCCTAAAGGCTCCCCCGCCGGTAAACCGGCGGAAGTAACGAACCTCGGCTTAGGGCGGTGTCGTCACATATTTGACGATGGAGAGAAGTTCCATGTCCCTATGGAGGCCGACATTACCATGAGTACCATGGAGCAGCCACGCCCTTACGCACGAATCTATTTTGGAGGGTTTGGAGGATTTTGATGTTGGAGGGAGCGAACACAACGCTAGCGTAGGTCATTATAGGTCGGATCAGCGTTTTGTATAATGTCAACTTATTTCTAAGCGACATTTTACTTCTCCCGCCTATGAGGGGATGAGGCGACCGAGTACGAAGGCGGCTCGGTTCCGGACAGTTTTAATGTGTTCTCGGAAGGTCAGTCTATGGTCTAGAGTGACTCCAAGATATTTGGTCTTCCTAACCAGGGGAATGGTTTGACCGAAGAGGGTTATCGGGAGCTTAGGATTACGACAGCCATCCCTGGGAAAATGCACTTGGCTGCACTTTTCGCCGGGTTTATCTCTATGCTCCACCTCACAAACCACTCGCCCAGGGCAGTGACTGCACGTTGGAGGCGTAGAGACCATACGTAGGTTCCTATCTGAGGCGTAGAGGGCGGTATCGTCCGCGAAGAGGGCAAGCTCTATTCCTGGGGTGTGGGGATGTCGTAAGTGTAGAGCGAATAGAGCGTGGGTGTTAGAACGGAGCCCTGGGGGACTTCCAGCTCTGATTAGGCGGGGGCTGGCCAGAGTGCCTTCGACTCTGTAGCGAAGGGTGCGATTGGTAAGATAATGAGAATGAGACTTTCGGTTAACCTCCAGTTGGTACAGTTTATAAATTAAACCATTGTGCCATACCTTATCAAAGGCCTTCGCTACGTCAAAGAAGACAGCTAGGGTTCTGAAGGGTTTCTTTTGATTGAGACCTAAGAGTATGTGCTCCGTTATTCGGTGCACCTGTTGGACAGCAGAGTGGTTGGTTCTAAAGCCGAACTGTTCATGGATAAGTAGGCCTTTTGAGTTGATATAACTCAGTAGCCGAGAAAGGAGAATTCTTTCATAGATTTTAGCCATTGTATTCAATAGGCTAATGGGTCTATAACTGGAGGGATCCGATTGGTGTTTGCCCGGTTTGGGGATGCCGATGACGACGGCTTCTTTCCAGGCGGCTGGAAAGAGATGATGTTTCATGGCGGCATTGTATCTACTCGTGGCCATCTGGCCACGAGAAGGGCGATCAATTGGGTCGGGAGGCTTTTGAACACCTTGTTGGGTATTCCGTCGATTCCAGGAGATTTCTTAATTTTAATATTTTGGATAATCTCCTGGATTTCTGATACCGTAACTGGTAGAAGGGAGTCTGAGCGAGGGATGGAGGCTCGATGACTCACCTCTCCGTCAACCAAGTCGACGTGGGACTCGTCAACCGGCTGGCGGCTAGGGGAGCATTGGGCCTCTAGGCTATCAGCCAGGCATTCGACCTTCTCAGCATTGTCAAATGCGGGAGAACCGTTCAGTCTAGTCAGTGGGGGCATGGAGGCTGTAGGCCAGGAGGAATGGCTTGGAGCCCAAAATGCACCGCCTTTTATACTTTTGGGACTTCCCCCACCATGTTTTGTTACGCATAACCCCCCCCTCCCCCACTACCCGCGGGTGATCATCTATTCATACACATAGATTTCTTATTTTATATACAATATCTTATTACCATATTACGAGAATCCAATAGGAATACAATCATTTATATCGGATCCAATAAGATCTTGACACTATGACGTTCGGTTGCGAGTGGACAAGGCTTTTTTTTTTTATGTTAGGAAAGACAATCAAGGAAAACCCTGCATGGTCACCTGGTACCATCTAGTCTAGCTAAGCTAGTCTAGGTGGTACCAGGTAGTGCCGGACTCCTACCGGCTAAAAACCTTGATTGCCTCAACATCGTGTAGGTCTAAATTCTTATGGCCTTGTGGCCTTTTAAGAGTCACCGGTCGCGATTGATGTAGGGCGAGCGCAGAAGGCGCTCAGCCAGGAGAAAAGTGTGTGTTGCAACGAGCCTAAGGGCTCCCCCGCCGGTAAACCGGCGGAAGGAACGAACCTCGGCTTAGGGCGTTGCATTGGGGGGATACCGCGGGATCGCGTGTCGGCGAGAAGCGCCCAGGCACGTGTCGATGCCTAGTGAAAGTGTTGGCTGAGAGCCGGTGTGTGTTAACGGTGTAACGAGGGGGACGTCCACGTCTCGGCCGGCGGGTCGGTGTCGGTGTGCTGTGTTTGGGTGCAGAGTGAGAACCGTATTGGCAGCGGTGATCGGGTCGTCGGGATCGTCCAGGATGTGCCGCGAGCGACGATAGCGCGGAGGGGCACTCCTGTCCGGTATGTAGGTGAGGGAAGAGACAATCAGGGGGTTGGGATGGTGTGGGATAGCGTCATAGTAGCGTCGGGCGGTGTCTTTTATGTATTTGACGATGGAGGGAAGTTCCAAGTCCTTGTGGAGGTCAACGTTACGCAAGTACCATGGTGCAACCACGGCCTTGCGCATGAATCTATTTTGAAGTTTTTGGAGGATTGTAATGATGGAGGGAGCTGCGTGTGCGAACACAACGCTAGCATAGGTCATAATGGGACGGACGAGAGTTTTGTATAATGTCAACTTATTTCTGAGTGGACAAGGCTCGCGGCTGCGCGACATATTTATATTACCTCGTCCCCCGCCTCAGGAGTATAAATATTCGCCCGTTCGGCCCGGTTTACCAGCGGGGGAGCCCCTAGGCTCGTTGCAACACACATTTTGTTCCTGACTAAGCGTCATCTGCGCTCGCCCCAAATCAAACACGACCGGTGACTCTTGAAAGGCCACTAGGGCCATTCCGAAAAAAAAAACGGGCCATCAGTTGTTCTCCGGACGTCATAGAGTTATGCAACCTATCCCTAGTATGCCTAACTTATGCTATAAACTAGTAGAGAAACTATGTTAAGCAATATGAAAATATCAACTTATAAACTATATATAAGATTATATGTGTTCACATGAGTTCCCTAATCCTATCTACATTCCGTCGTTAACACTATTAAACAACAAAACTCCCAATACACAATTTCTACAATATAATCAAACAAAAGCCCAAGTATACAGTTATATTGATGTTAATTTAATTGTTTTCATAATTAAACCTTTTAACTATAACACCAGGCACCACTTTATCATAATTGCGTAATCAATCAATCATATTATTAGGTGCATATTTAATTAGTGTTCAATCAGAAGTCATCAGACAACTTTCGTTCTCCATTCGTAATAGACACTCACCTGCATTGACATTTTCATTTGGGAGTGTCATTCTTGCATTGGCAGAATGTATTTCACATACTTTAACATATACATACTCATACATACATACTACATTAATGTCATAAGAGATATAATATATAGAAGACGTAAGTGAATATTGAATAAATGTAAAGAAATAAAAAATATAGAGTATTTAAATTAATTAATAAAATAACTGCGAAACAAATGTTGATATCAGCTTCTGTTGTCCCACTGCAGGGCACGGGCCTCCCCCATTAAATAATAAATAAACCAGCCCAGAGCGGGCTGGTAGATACTCGAGCTCTAAATGTTTTTAAACACGCTGATTTCCTTACGAAGTTGTCCTTCACCGCCGAGCTAGTTTTAATTAAGAAATCCGTACTTATGTTGAAACTATATTGAACGGGCAGGGTATTTTAATCACCATCAGTATCATTCGATATAACTAAAAGTATGTAAACAAAATTACAGAATAGATAAAGACGAATTAAAAGCGCAAGCGCTGAACATGAAAGACGAAGCGGAACGGAAGGAGCAGGTTGCACAAGAGAGCGAAGACAGCGCTGACGACGGAAAAGATAATGGCAAAGATGCTGCGCCTGTACCACAACTCAAGTTAGGGCCCAATGGGGAGATAGTACTCGATGAGAAGAGTTTGGTAAGTGTTTTTGTATGCAGCGTATTCAAAAAACCATCACGTTTTGTATACCTACAATTAGCCTATCGAGTAGTTAAGTACTTAAATTAACTTTAGTACTTATGTACAATTACAATTTAAGTACAAAGTACAGGACGAGTATTTGCCGGCGCTTATTTTTCTTTATTTTATTGTATTTCCAAAATTAAAAGTTACAGTCAATTTTCTGCGGTAATTGCTTTCTTTTCTCCTTCGTATTAGTGGTCCTATTGGGCCGAGCCGTGCTTAACTATACTGCCCTCCTTAGAAAAAAAGGCACAAGTGCATTTTGATGACATTCGAAAAAAAAGCAAAAATTTAGGTAACATTTTCATTAATTTAAAACCAAGCTAGAAACTTGGAGTTTTGGATAAAACAAAAGGAATAACCATTGTTTAGTCTCTTTATTGATTTTTAATTTTCGAATACTTATAATGTTATGTATGCTTTCGTTAAAAATGTTACTAATACCTTAGGAGGACAGAATAGTTACGACACATTTTATTTTCAGGTGATTAAGCAATCTAACGACCGCAAGCTATCAAAGAATGTAATCCGCGAAGGTGCGTGGGGAGGCCGCGTCGGTCGATACCATCGGAACAATCGATCTAAGGACTGGACCGCACCGGAAACAGTGCGCTTTTACCGAGCACTTGCCGCACTGGGGACGGACTTCTCACTTATGGTGTCATTGTTCCCCGACCGCAAAAGGAGAGACCTCAAAGTCAAGGTAAACGAGCTGTTTTAGATAGACTTCTCACATATGATGTTATTATTCTCCGAATTCACCGGGAGAGATCTCAAAGTCAAGGTATGTGAGTCGGTTTTACAAAGGAACTTCTCTCTTATCTGCATGTTTAATATTAAGATTTCCTCACTGAAAACGCTTAAACCAACTTTGTGTTACTCTTACTGACACTGCATTAGGTCCATAAACGGCACACATTTTTTTCGCGTCTCGTGTCGCATTTTTCCCTTTTTTGTAATAAAACTTTAAAATGTATCGAATTTCCTCGTTAGATTCACTCATTTTCTTGGACAGAAAAACAATTTAAAAAATGGCGGGAATCAGTTTTTATTTCTTTTTTTTTAAATGTTACCTTTTTAATGGTGTCATAACCAGCCAGGTACAAACAGTTCAATCAAAGATATTGGATCACAACTTCATACATACAAAATACATTTCTCCCCTACCTATTATTTTTTTTTAATTATTTAATAGCTATTCGCAAGCTACCACAAGTGAAAACTATTATTATATACACGCCTAGAGTGGTTATATTTAAAAGGATAGAATGGATAAAAAGAAAGAAGATAAAACTTCGAGTTTAAAATTCTGAAGCATTTGTCACTAATACATATTTGTTAGTAAGTAAATATTTAACTGATAAAAGCTACAACAGAATAAGTCGATGTGTTCGTCATCACATATGAGAGTAAATGCAGCGCTAGCTGATTACAAAACTATTTTTCCGGTAGTTAGCGTTAACACACGGAATGTGGAATAGTTCTGGATCGTGACGAGTGCCCTGGGACCCTCAGCGAAAGTTTACCCAGTAGTTCAGGACAGTCAATATACCCATTGGCAATCTTCATAAGGAAAGTGATGTCGGCAATATATCTGCGCACGCTGAGCGGTAGTAAGTGAAGCCGAACACAGCGTTGATAATATTGAGTATAAAACAATTTGAATTTAAAGAACACGAAGAGAGTAAACTTTCTCTGAATTTTTTCCAACCGGTTTATATGTGTTTGGGTACGAGGCTTCCAAATCTGTGAAGCGTACTCTTAAGTGGCTACGAAAACAGGCACAATAAATAAACTTTACAGTATTCATTTTTTTAAACGAGTGTGAGGATTGCATAATAAAACCGAGAGCTTTGGATGACTTTATAGCTGTTATTAATATGACAATTGAAAGAGAGTTTGTTGTCATGAAAGACACCTAGATCTCTACTCTCACACACTCTTAGATAGTTATAGAAGTAGGGAATATTTTTACGGGTAAAAGTCATGACGGATCATTTAGATACAATGAGATCTAGTTTGTTTAATCGACAATAATCATCTAGTCTTAATAAATATTCCTCAAGAAGCACTACGTCTGAAATACTATTGATAGATCGGAAAACTTCATATCAATAATAATAATAACGAGTCTCTAGAATTTTTGAAATAGTTGCCAATGTCATTTATAAATATAATGAACTTGAGCGGACCCAAGAGAGAACCTTGCGGCACTCCCGAAGGGATACTCATCCAAAAAGAGGTACTGCTAGAGGTAATGGAATACTGTTTGAGACCTATTTCTGACATAGGATGAAAACCACCTAAAAGACCCCGCCTCGTATACCAATTTTATACAACTTCAGCAAAAGCATGCTATGATCAATACGATCAAATGCTTTGCGGTAATCGTTATAAACTGTATCAACCTGGATGTTATTATTCATGCTGGAAGAGATGAAGTCATTAAGAACTATCAAATTCGAGACGGTAGACCTACACCTTAAAAGTCCCTGCTGCTGGGTACTGAAATAATACATTAGACTATTATATAATTGATTATAAACGATTCGTTCGAGTACCTTTGCGAGTAGACAAAGTTTGGAAATGGGCCTATAATTCTCAATAGAATCTTTGGCTCCCTTTTTATGGATCGGCGAAATGGAGGCGGACTTCCACAGCGTGGGCATAACGCCTTCATTAAGAAACTCTTCTAAACAAAAACGCTATTGTTACAGACAACTCCTTAGCACATTTGACTAGGGGGGGGGGGGGGGGGGGAGAATGGGGTCAAGTCCAGCAGATTTACCTAGGTCCAATTCGTGCAGTAATTTATAAACAAAGTCATCTTTAACCTCGGTAAATGCTATATCACAAAGGGATTTTTTTTATGGACGAAGACGGCAGACAAGCATACCACCTGATGGTAAGTGGATACTGTTGCCCATAAACATCTGCGATACATGCCAACATTAGTCTAAAATCAGAAACGTTGGCACGCCCTCGGATGCCCTGCTTACCTTTGGAGATATAGGTTGGTCATACATAATTTGATCACTGTTCATAGGTAGGTTATAATGTCTTGGATACTGATACTGCAGAACTTGTATCTTAGACAAATCTTTATGGTTTTATAGATGTGTGTGGTCTTTAATTAAACGACGGTCAATTTTTACACCACTGTATTGGTGTCAAATCATGATCGTCACACTTTAAACCTACACGGGACAGATTACTACGGGCTACGCGCGTTATCGCTATGACAGCTGCTTGGTGAGTGGGACGATGCCGGTGGCTCGCGTCGGTACGTGCGCTGCTGTCGTCACATTGGTGGCGTGCGCAAGCGGCACTGCTAAGATATCGATGCGCCACAGTTTATTAGATACAATTATAATAGTTTTATGCGTTTTGTTTGTAAATTTGGTGATAAATTAAAAAAAATCTTATCAAATCATAACAAATCGAACTAATCAAGTACAATTACTCTAATTATTCACAGTTCAAAAAAGAAGAACGCGTGAACCCCGCGCAAATTGACAAGGCCCTCCGCAGACCCACCACTTGGGACATAGTTCACCTCGAGAAGGAATTTACAGAGCAGCGGCAAGAGGAAGTGAGGACAGCGGAGCGGGACAAAGAGAGGCTAGTGGAGTGCAAGCGGCAAGGCAGGGAGCGGGCGAAGAAGGCCAAGGAGATGAACGTCAGGCACAGTAAGTTATTAGCAGTTTTTGCAGATGACATTTTATTAGTACTTCCCTATCAGATTGATACACTATTAAATAAACCTTCAGACCTAAATTTATCTAAATTATTATGTTGGTTACACAACCTATAAACTAACTTTAAGAAAACTAAACTTATGCAATTCAGATCTTACCAAAAACACCCCTTAAACATTTATTACACATTTGATAACATCTGAATAGAAACTGTTGACTCTTGCCCTACTAGGTATCTAACATAAATTGGAAAAGCCATATAAAAAGAATAGCTGGTAAATTATCTAGTTCCACTTATGCCCTAACTGAACTTAAGAAATCAATTGATTTAAAAACGGCAATTTGTGCTTACCATGCGTATACGCAGGCGTGGCTCCGATATGGAATATTACTTTGGGGAAACCGCACATACTCGTATATCACCAAATTATTTATAAAAGTTTTAGTTTTACCAAAGTTATAGGACTTTTTAATTTAACACATCAAATACAACATTTGAGATTTTCGCGTTTTTCACACATATTTATCTATTTAAACGGGTCTTAACGCGAATGTTTACCTTATTTATTTTACTCGACGTTTCGGTTGAGTTGCACCAACCATATGGTCACGAGCTGATTGAAGAGACAGTTAGTCCATTAGTCCACGTCAAGAGTTGCGAGCAGTTTCATCAACTACCCCGCATTTGGTCTTCATATTCCGCAAAGTTTTGGCACACAACACTCACAATATCAGAAGTAGCGTCAGACGAAAAATCGCGAGGTTTAATTTTATTAATCACTGGATTCCATGTCGAGGACAATTTGTATCCATCTTCTCAATTGAAATTTCTATCGAAATCGCTAAGAAACTTTGTCTCTGGACTGCGTGTGATATAACTAAATTAAATAGCTCATTTATTACACATTTATACACATAAATAGCTCACTTGTTTATTATAGATTGAACTAAGTTCTTCATTTTATTACTCATAATCTCCATTATTCATAAGAATGACTTTAAGTATGTATTTATTATAGGCCATGGAGCAAAAGCTATTGGACACGTTGTTGAGCCTTGTACAAGAAAACTTACTGATGGCCTTTTAACCGCAGACGAATTCCTACAAAAAGCTTTAGAGGTAAAACGGACAGGAAGGAAAAAGAAAATTGAAAACGAGATACAACATGTAACACCAAATACTCAAAAAGAAACAGATCCTTTGGTGGACAAAAACCAGTCCGGCAACACAGAGACATCTAACATAGAACACATGCCAACGATATCAAGAATAAATCCCGTACAACGTTCAATAATCCGTGGCAGTCCAACAACGGTGACCACCAACATTGAATCCGGGTCTCTCGTACTGTTGACAGTCAACGATCCAAGTTCCCCCTCTAAGAAAGTTGTTCAAACATATGTCTCGAATCGTGATGGCTGTCTTACACCAGTGGCTTTACCATCTACTTTGCTGAATTCAGTGGTCGGTTATATGAAAAATGGGACGCCTATAAGGAATTCACCAGTCGTTTCTTCACCTAGCAGCACAATCAGTCAAGAAAGTCGGACTTCTAGTGTGATACAATTGAATCCCAGTCCTAGGAAAAGGATAAGACATAGTTCTTATACAATTACGCAGCTTTAATGCATTTTATGCATATATAAATTAAAAAAAATATGGAAACAGACTGAGACTTTTCATCCTGTTTTTCATAATAATGTGTAATAACTTCATTCTGTCTCGTCTTCATTCTCGTAATAATTCATTCTGTCCCACTAATAAATATGGGGGCGGTATGATCTAATTTTAATTCCATTCTGCGTTGCTGGGCCGAATAGATAGAAACTCGTTAGTTTCACCCCGTCATCGATATTTTTTTGTTACCCTGTCGGATAATATGAGGTGATGTCACCTCCTTCAAATATACCCTTTTAAATATACGCCCTTTTAAATATTCAAATATACGCCTAAAAACAACTACTAAGATATAAGCAAAATAATGAAAAAAATTCGTTGAGATGATAAGATTTTTATTTATATTTCGTTGAGAAATCGTTACTTAGAGAATTATGTTTCGTTATGTAATTTAGAGAATGCAATTTCACAAAAAAAAAACAACATGCTTGTGCAAGACAATGTGCATGAGATGTGGAGGTGGATACTGAAAGGGCTGGTTGCATCGCATAACGAGTTTTTCCTAACTGTGATTGGTTTAAAGTGAATAAAAATCGGATAAAAAGAAAATATTTTTATTTTGCAATTTGCATAAACAAAAAATTGGCTTAAAAAGTTTACGTGTAATCATTTGTATAAAGTCTATCAGAAATTTAAAATGAATTATGCTATATTTTTTCCTATATATAACGGTTAAAAAAATTGGTAAACGCAAACTAAAAGTAATGGTCTTTTTTACCACATTATGAATATCTGTGTAAAAAATATTCAAAAATTATAAAGACCTTTTTTTTTTACTTTATATAGAGCAGGTCTCAGCGCAGTGTATACAGGATGTAATGAATATATTACCTACGAGTCCTAGGATTTTGTTCATAATTGTTAACATGTAAACTTCATATACATTTTTCGTAAAAAAAAATACATAGAATCCCTAGTTTCCTATCTAATTATTATTTGCTAATACAAAGCACAATTGATTAGTTTATGATAAAAAATATGTTATATTTCACGTCAGATTTTGAACAGAATCTATGGTATCGGTCTTCGGAAATACATCAATTACTTCAGGTATAAAGGGATCACTGCAGCTCGCAATCACTTTATTCATTAGTCGGTTACGTAACTCCAACCGCAGTTTAAATTATTTACTTTATTTTTTCACTTTTAAAAGCACAATTTAAATTAATCACCTCAGGTATGCGTTTGCAAAACAAAGAACATTGCGATTGTATGTAATGCCACAGACAGTCCACGTGGTGGTAACTGGACGGTATCGCTCATGGACATTCGCGATACGTGCCAAAATCTGTCTAAAATGACAAACGTTGGTATGCCCAGGATGCGTTGCCTATTTTTGGATATTTAGGAATGCAGTGTCATTGACCTAAAAATCATTCCCATTTCTACTGAATAATAATTTCATATAATTATATGATGGAAAAGTATGAGGACTTTATTTCATCAAACTCGCCATTCGATGGTGGATGCAAAATGAGCTGACATATCTTACTATCGAAAAATGTTAAAGCGTAATTCAAGAGACTGACAGATGTACTTACTGATGTCCCTAGATATGCTAGTGTTACTTCAGTTGGGAAGAACCGATTTTAGTATGTATCGGGGATGTCGCGGCGTCCACACGTCGCTTTTTTTTTTTTGTATAGTTTAGTAGACACCAAAATTACACAATAAGATGGTGTGAGCAAACGCACACAAACCTTTTTTGTATATTTGCATTTGAGGCTGATTATTTCGTTATTACCTTACTCGTATACGTATAAATAAATATCTTATTTTTTAGAAAATATAACTTTATATTGATTAGGAAGTGACAGAGAATTTTTGAGTAAGATTACGTTTAGTGTAATTGTAAATTATTAGTGAATAATAACATTAATAGGTAACTAAATATTTGTTCCATGGGCAGAGTTCCAAAACTTGAAATTGACTACTTTTAACGCAAACTACATTTCCTTTTTTTTCTTATGGATACTTTGTATCTACGTGATAAATGATTATTATAGATAATCATAAAAGTAATTAGATTTTCTAATAACGTATCTCGCACGTTGTGGAACATAGCCCTAGTTATAGAAATAAAGTTAATTTCAAGGATTTCTAAGTGCGTATAATCTCTTGTTAATAAGCAAAGTTATGTTTGGTCTGTACGAAAATCTGTGAGCTACTGGTTCGCTTTAGATCTGTATATTGTTTTAATGTATTTTTTATCAGAATCGGATCAGTAATTTTTAAAATATAATTAAGTATTATAAAGGAATATTCATAAAGGTTCTAAAATTCATAAAGGTCATAAAGAAATGACGCTTGAGGTCGCCAGAGCCAACCCGCGATATTAAAAGTTAATAGTACTATGGTCTTTGTCGCTAATATATTACATCATTAATTCTTTAGTTTTACAGAAAATAAAAGGTTATTATTTCACGAATGATCCTGCAATATTGATTTTAGCGCATTGTTGAAGTATTTCTTCGTTCCAAACTGTAATTTTCGGGCCTTTTATGTAGTTATTGTAATTTAGCGTAGTATTATTAATAGCGCGCATTGTTAATATTGTTAAGTGAACTGAAATGTATTTCTATCCGTTATGAACTATTGTTCAAATTATGATTCTATAATTCTAGGCATTTTTATCACTTAGCGTATTTTAAGTAAACTCAAATGTTGTATTGTCTTATCCGTCATTGAACTGTAAAAAGAATAAATCATGATATCTGAAACTTCACGCATTTTCTTTCCCTTTCCACTCCTCCTTAAAAACATCTGTAATGTCTACATCTTTTGAGAAGTAATTATCAACTTATAATTTGTAAAAGTTTTCGAAATTAACAATTTTGATTTAAACAAGCCCTTCGTAACTATAAGATAGAACTTTGTCACAAATAATATCACAAATTCACCAACCTACCAGTCTTGGAGCTCGTAGCGTACGTAGGCGCAGTGCTAATATGTTTCGCGTAGGAGCCCATACGAACATGGTCTGCGCTTTCCTTCGTCAAGTCTGTGTCAGCCATTACGACCTAGACTCCATTCTACTAAAATTTTGTGAGTAAACATAGGTATATGGATATTTATGTAGAATTGTGACCAGGGGGTCGTTAATCAGATATATTTTATTAAAATTGAAATTTATTTTCGATTTTTTATAGATTTAGAATATATTAGATTTACAATCTATTAAAAATCGAACATGTAATTTTTTTACCCAACTTTGCAATAATGCAAAAAACGAACAACACGAAAACTAAAGAAGCTGAGTACTTAAGTTAGTACTTCATCAGCACGTAAGTGCTCTGTACTTCATCAGCACGTAAGTGCTCTGTACTTCATCAGCACGTAAGTGCTCTGTACTTCATCAGCTCTGTGGAGTTCAAACGGGACACATATACCCTATTATTACTTCGTTTTATAACAGTATATAAAAACGGCAAATGACATTAAATCTACTTTATTAACATATAGCTTAAATATACATTTTGTACATTACAATCAATAGTATAACTAATGCGCTTCGACGACCTCATGCGGGAACCACTGCGAAGCTTCAAGAGCGTCCCATAATGACAGCTCGGGGTCAAGGAACTCTTGGTTCATCTGATCAATGTCTATAGTTTTCTTATGGTCTGGAAATTTTAAGAACAATTTAATGCTGCTATCTAGATTTTTTATGTACAATGATTATTTCGCAACAATAGGAAAGTAGTTGATAACCACAGAATTTCCACTCCACTAAAAAAATGCAGATGTGCAGTCTTCGATTTCTAGGAGTTGAAATACAAGGTCCATTTTGACAATTCTAATTGTATTCACATTGTCACCAGCGTTACCAAAAGTATATTTCTAAATGTTTATATCTTGACGCGTCACTTCGCAACTAAGAAATGATAACGTATTATTTTGGAGATACAAAATCATATTAACATTAATCACGCTAATTAATCTCGATAAATTAATAATTAAATCATTATATCGTCGTTGCGCGCCAAATATAATATGTGTATTGTATTCTTTTACTAAATGCCGCCAGTTTATAAAGCTGCATCTACTACAAATTTTGTATCTTTGACAGTTTGTAAAGCTGCATCTACCACAAATTATGTATCTTGGAGTTTGTAAAGCGGCATCTACTAGACATTACGAGTATGTATTTTGACAGTATGCCGACAAGTGTCAGCCACCCATATTTCTTATGCTTAACACATTTTTTTCGACTTGCATGTTCGAGACTGAATTAGACTAATTTTTATGCACTTACGACACATAAAAGTTCGGATGCCGAATCGAGTAAGTGCAAGCCCAACAATTATTGTACTTAGCGACAGGTGCTCAACCACCATTCTGCCGGGTTGCCTATCAAAATATAGCCGCAAGTACTTTTAATTAAAATTTAATACATTTTTTTTTCGTACAATTTCGTTCACTTGTTTTGAAGATAAAATATAATCCATTTCAAAGAGAGATGTGTAAAGAACTTAAAAAGTTTGTGTCGCCGTTTCTCACTTGGCCGCAACCCCTTGTGAACCGGGTGTAAACAGGTATAACTTCGTTAAAATACGTTCATAACGTATCTTAATAAATTATATATCAAATTAAAAGCTATTTTTTATCTCTGGGGAAAGATACGGTATATAACAAATTAAAAGATGGGATACGGTTGCTTATGTAAAAGTGCCTGCAAATATGGGTTGCCAAGTGTTAAAGATACACAAGAGCGAGAGAGTTAGCGCACCACACCGTCTATCAGACAAGGATGCAGTGTGCCAGCTATCCGTCGTTTTAAAACGATATTTGGATTGAAAATATTTTTTTTGTTATCATTATATTATTTCGAATACAACTGAAAATGTTATTTATTTATTATGATTTTATTGGAGTAAAATATTTTTTTTATTAATTATGAGTATATTTAAATCGACCCTACTGCTTGCGCCTTAAGTTGAGCACCTTACCTATGGACGCATGCGTAATTGTTTTGTACTATTGGGGTTGTATAGCTTTAAAACGTGTTGGTGGCGGCGGGCGGGCAAGCTGGCGAGTTCACTCTTTTAATGTTGGTGTAATTTCTCGGCGCTTGTGGTTAACACCTAGTTATTCCTTAGTCGCCTTATACGACACCCCGGGGAAGAGATGAGGTTGCTAGGTGCTATTCCAAAACTGGCCGACACCAACCGACCAATAATCACGAGATAAGAGCAAGGCCCAACGACGTCATTGTACTTACCGACAAGCGTCAATTCGTCATTTTGCGTTTTTGCGGGCGGCGTTGCAGCAGGCTCGGGTACCGGCGCCGACGTCGCGGCCGCCGACTGCTCGCCCTGCCCATAGTATCCAGACCACGCTGAGTAATTTTGCCAATAGGCTGACGGATCATAATATTGGTTGTACTCCTATAATTACAACTGCTCGTCAATAACGTTTTTTTGTTAGGACAAGCAGGCTTCAGGCTAATCCTTCTTTCTATCATGATAAAGCTATGCACTCATTTCTAGCAATTGTGATTTGAATCTTTAGGCTATTGCATACTGCATACATTGTTCATAAATGATGGCAATCAGCTACGCACTCTGCCTAATCTAGCAATTTTAATCAATTTTGCATTCAATAGAAATATTTATGTTACATCCTTATCTTCAATATACACAAAGCTAATGAAGCAGTATTATACAGCAAGAAATGTTATACTAAGCTAAAAATGAATCAGTAGGCGTACAGCTAATAATAATGAATTTTCAGATATGATAATAAACATTATTAAATTTAGAGGTGCAAGAAGCAATGTCAACAAGACAACAAAAATGTAAAATATTTTTCAATACAACAATGTGTTTCATTAACAATTTTTTAAACAATAAATTGTATTAATTTATTAAACAATAATTTATTATTAAACAATTTCAAATAATGTGTTTCATCAAAGATTTCATATACGAGTTTTATTTACATGTTATGGGGCTCAAATATGTGCAGTCAGCCAATGAAAGGCCCGCGCTTATTACAGCGGGCCGCACCGCAGCGCATAACATTGTAAAAATCCTTCTGAATTGTTTTCATACATTTTGTACAAACCATCGCATACTTGAGGCGGGCCGCATCGCACCACTGCAGGATCACTCACTTATGCTGATGTTATGCGTTGCGACGCGGCCCTCCTAAATGTGCGATGGACAGGCGCAATTAACAGACGTGATTTGAGTTATTTGCCTGTGCATCGACGTAAAGAATTGAATACCACAATAGCTTAAATTATTGCATTGAGCTGCGGGTCTGCTGCGTCTATAATGTGCGTTGTCGCAGTTTTGCAGTAAATGTGCGTTGTCGCAGTTTTGCAGTACGACACGGCTGTAATGT
Source organism: Sesia apiformis (assembly GCA_914767545.1). Taxonomy (NCBI): domain Eukaryota; kingdom Metazoa; phylum Arthropoda; class Insecta; order Lepidoptera; family Sesiidae; genus Sesia; species Sesia apiformis. Next base: position 6,780,145 of record OU611964.1, read on the forward strand.
GCGCGAGCCTTAATATGACATTACTAAAACAAGGACGATTTTCATTTCTAGTCTAACTAATTGATCGACTTAAAAATTGAACATCATCGCTGTGTTCCTTCAAACGAATCGAACATGAAATTGTGCAACAGTTTTACCTACCATTTAACATTTAACAAACCTATTTAACAAAAATAAACCCCTTAAATTGTTGAATATAACACCTTTCGTGATTTAAAACGCAGGTACAAAAATTTAAAAACTGTTCCCTTATTATAAAAGAGAAACACTTTAAAACAATGTTCTAGGAAGCGTTTAATGAATCTGATTGGTGGAGAATTTGTTAAACGAGTATTACAACATTTTAAGAAGCGAGTATTACAACATTTTAAGAAGCGTTTGTTTTCTGAGTTAAGGGGGAGAATGTTTTAAGTAGTTTAAATTATTTGTGAGCGACAGATCTGTATAGAAACATTCCAAGTGCTGAGTGAACAAAACTGTTAAGTATATGTAAGATAGCCACTGATCTGTAAATTCTGTTTTCCATAATCATGTTATATAATGTGAAACAGTTTACAAAAAATTAGACATCTCAAGGGTGCTAAAATAAAGACTCGAGCCTCATTAATTATTATAAATCATTAACTCTCATTCAATTATTACATTAAATAGAGATTATATTATTATTACTAACGAGCTTGGAAATATTTGAGGTGGGTGTAATGACATTACTGTGTTAGTGACATTGACACAGTAGTGCATTTATTTTCCAATTTGTGGTTTCTAAACCCTGTGCCTGTGTTTCGAGTTCACTAATTAATTTTTAATATCTCACTTTCCATATAATTATGAGTCAAATACCCTGAACTATGATAAAATACCCTCACTATAACAATAATATTTTTAGTGATTTCTATCCCTGCCAATATTTTCGTGACACCTCCAAGACTTCACACTTTTTTTTAATATATTTTTTTAATAATTGTATAACTAAACTGTTATTTAGTTCTTTTAAATAAGACTATATAACTCCTAGCTATGGCTCACTCAGCTAAAAATTTATCATACCGTTCCACTGTTGTACGAAGCACTCGTTGTTGTGGAAGTTTGTTGACTCTGTGTGACCACTGTGCCTTTTGGCTTAGGCACAGCTGTACAAATTTTCAAAGGTTTAGATCCGAGCCCAGTGTAACCATTCATAGCATATAATGCATTGCGTTGTTCGTCTTCACTGCCGAAACGGACGAAGCCATAGCCTTTTGTGTAACCAGAACTATCCAATATTACTGAAACACAAAAATATAAATTACAGTAAATAAACATGGACCTCCTCATGCACATGAGGCGCGCTGGCAGTGAGCGAAAAAGTAACCCATGGATGTGGTCACGAGTCACGAGCCTCAGTAATGGAGGAGGACGATAGTTTGTGATAGGGACTTATCCTTTTGTCGCCTTTTACGACTCAGTAGTCATTATAGAAAAAGAAATAAAATGTCACTCACCTTTCGCAGTCTTAATTGAAGAATACTTAGAAGCAAATACTCTGTATAACGAATAATCATCAACATCAGAGCTGAGGTCTCCGACCCACACTGAAAATTCTCTCTCCTGCTGCAAGTTAGCACGAGCTTCACGGGACGCTGTATTCAGTCTGAACCGCACTACTGGGAATGTGCCTGGGATTGGTTTACCATTTAGTTTATGCATTGTATCTATTGCTTCTTCATCAGTCTGTAATTTGTAAGAAAATAATTCATGGATCTTCCGTTTATTTGAGCAGTGTATGCTGCAGCATCATGCTGAGTCAAGTACCCATTTTCTGTTACAGTGATAAATTTTCTTGGTTATCCTTGCATGTTTTTTTAATGTTTGGTTGGACTTGTCACTGTATGCAGGAAATAAACTATTTTTCTTTCATTCTTTCTTATTATATTTGCACAATTTTGTAGAAGGTGGTAGACAAGTGGAACACTGCCCTCCTAAGAAGACATTAATAACATTTTTAAAGAAAGCATAAGGAACATTACTCAGAACTTAGAAATAAACAAATAACCCATGGTTATTTTTTGTTTTAACCAAAACTTTAGCTTAAATTAAAATCAAATTAAAGTAAAATTTACCAACTTGTTTTCATTTTTCTATTCTGTTTGATGCAAACTTCAGATTTTTACCATTGCACCTCCAGTTATTGCTGTGTGGCTCATCTGCACTTACTTGACAAATTGTTACATACACTGTGGTCATCAAGACATGTTTCTGCTATGCAATGACAGGGAGCTCTTCAAGAGAGCTGTGAACTGGATTCTTCAAAGTCGCACATGCATGCTTCCTGGTGTTGCAGGTGTCCATGGGTGGCAGTGACCACTTACCATCATGTGGCTCATCTGCTAACTATTCCATAAAAAACACTTTATTGAGAGACTCCTAAGGAAAGGAAAGAGAAGGCTACCCTTAAAATAGATATTAAGATTAAAAAGGTAGGTTAAGGTAGGTAGTGGTCAGGTTGGAGTTAGTCTTGAATGAGTCTTCTGTACAGCATGTGATTGTATTACATATATTGTATTTCATTACTATATATTCTACATACCTGAAAATGTACAAAAGCATAACCAGCTGGTTCTCCAGTGAATTTGTTCCTCATCACCTTCACAGCAAGGGGACGCTGACCCAAGCGATGAAAGGCCGCCATGATGAAGCTCTCTGTCATATTGGGCTCCAACTGCATGATGAAAAGAATTAGAGATCACATTTAGTTTTAGGTTTAATTCATATAATATATATTTTAAAAAAAGATAAAGAATTAAGGAATCTCAATCTTAAAGAATATTAATTTTAAGGAAGAAGCATGGAATTGTTGTCTAAATAGGTCTAATATAATAAGAAATTATATCAATTAAATTAGAAGGGAGAAGGGAAACAGCGTGGCACTGACTACGGCCAGGTGGACTAACGATTTCAAGAAAGTTACCCGTAGTGGTTGGATGAGAACAGCTGAATACCGTGTGTGATGGCGTCCTTGGAAGAGGCCTATATCCAACAGGTGGAGAAACACAGACTGATGGTATGGTATAATAAATTACTTATTCGAAATGGTAAATTTGAAATACAAATCAGATAATGCATTAAAGGTAAGTTTTTCATATGAACCAGTTATTTTGATATGATAAAACTACCTTTTTATCCCGTCTAATGTTAAATATTCTTCTTAGTTATACCGTCTGATAACAAAAAAAAATTGAAAAGCTCAAAATAGAAAATAAATCGGGTTCGAGCTTATATTTCTGGTGTAATAAATGATTTTTATATTTCTGGTGTAATAAATGATTTTTATACTTACACTACCCATCCATAGTTGGCATTGCATAGCCATGATAATGGCAAAGCTCGAGCTTATACGTTGCACAAATCTTGAGTACAAATATTACAAAAACATAGATTGGGGAAATGATAATAATTATAATACTTTAACAAAATCGATCCTAAAAACAGGTATGGCAACAAACTATAAATCTATGTACGCTGCGATATAGGAAGGCAAACGAATGTAGAGAATGAATGATCAAATCAACATTCTGTATTGACGCAAAAGCATAGAGTAAAATCAATGCTTCCAAAATGTTTCATTATTTGTTAATTGAAATTTGTCATTTTATATATCGATGTTTATTGCTAATGTAATGTAATATAATAATGAAACTTAAGAAAAGAAAGAATTTCCTTTCAGAAATATCTTTTTAAATATTATAGAAATTATCTAATGAGACATTTTCACCATCGATTTGAATGATTATTACGCTTTTGCTAGGAAATAAAATCTTAAAGTGCTTTGTTCATCTCATTCTTGTAGATCCTATGTACAGCATTCATAGATCATAGAATATTTACTACATGGTGACTTTGTTGTACATTTGTCTACCACCCAGTGTTTTATTTGTTTTTCAATAGCACTCCGGTATGCTATCTGTATTCAGCTTGTCATTTTGTATTCGGCCGACTTAGTCTTGGCAGCTTATTGGTTTCGATTTACCTTTTCAATAAGATTATGTATTTTAACACCTACCAATATATGTATTACCCCAATAAAAATGTGTCATAAAGGAAGTATATTATAATTATAAATGGACATAACAATATTTATTTTGTAGAATGGCCGATGTGTCATTTTGAATTCCCTTAAATTCCACGGGACTTCTTTGGTGGCGCACACTCTACGCATAAAAATAGTTGTCAATGCAACGTACAAATTAGTGTTGCCAACTCTACCAACTTTTAGTGTCTTGCTCAAATCTACTACCTTGCATCAAAAATCTAACAACTATTTAACAACTATTTTAGTTTTAAAATTTTTTAAATCAAATCTCCGCGAAAATGATAATAATGCTTTATGGTTTTTTTTCACCAACCTTTCTATTGCCGTTTTACCCTTTGATGGATTTATTGAATGTAGTAGAGAATAGAGGCCGTTACAAGCTGTCAAAATGATATTTTATTCACTTTTTACATTAGCGCCGCGTTAGCTGCCATGATTAGTGCAAAATCATGCTGCATGCATGATTAGCTGCAAAAAGTAGATGTTAGATGTTAACAATCCTCGATTCCAGTAAGCTATAAACCATATCTTTGATTTAAGTTATAGCAAACGCTTTTAATTTAACAATATTAAAATGAGGAAAATTCTCCAATTTTTGACTTTTTTCTATTCTTATTTTGAATATATTAGCGATCTGTAATTTTGCTTTATCATTGGTTCCCTTAAGAAAATTGTTAAAATATGTCTTATCCAATTGAAAAGTGAATTCAGAGTGCCAGATTCTTATTTGAGGGTCTCTAAAATACTTGAAAAATATAGGTGGTAGATCTAGATTCTTGTCTAATGATACGTGTCAATCGGTATTTTTTAAAACATTAGAATGACCACACCCGTTGGATGTGTCAAACTTGGACAGTTTTGATATTAGTGCTTTAAGAAATAAAATAAAGGAATTTTATATAAAAAAAAAACAAGCTCCAACACTACGGAGTTTATTTAATGAATTAAAGGAAGGCATTGATTTCAGAGGCTATATAGAAACTTTAAGACAAATTTTACTCAAAAACAGATTTGAATTCAAAAATTGGAGAAAATTATGAGATATTCGCTTGAAGACATAAATATCTACGAACGATCAAGGAAAAACGACAAGAAGGAAAACAAATAATATAGGTATCTTGATGAAACATATGTGCACCAAAACTACAAGATGAAAAACCCTGGTCTTCGTATATTTTTCCTAGCTACTTTTCTCTTCGCCTGACTCCATACAAGCTCAATTAAGGTCGCAATAAAACGGAAGCAACATTAAAATTTCATGATTGTGGATATGACTTTGTTTTTTGAGAATTGCTTGCATTGCCCATCACAAGTACACTTCGTATAGTTAGATTTAACACTGAGAGACTCGTACAAATAAAAACCCGAATGTAATACAAAGATATAATATCTACATACATTATGGTTTGTTTGATATATATTTATTTTGTTTCCTCTAAAAATATGAGTTAAACAAACCAATATTCATTAAGCGAACACACAGACAGACAGAAATTGCGACTTTGTTTTATACTATCTAGAGAAGAAGTAAATTGCTAAAAAGGTATGTTTAAAAAGGTTAATAATGAAAGTATCAAATTGATATTTCAGAGTATTTTCAGTGTTTACAGCTATACGATTTTTAAATTTGCCGCGATTTTAAATTGACACGTTTCATTATACAGACTACCAACTTTTCATAGGTATTTGTTGGAAACTACCAACTTTTAGAATCCTATCTCCCACATTGACACATTTTGGGTTGGTAACACTGGTGCAAACTTATACTACTAACGTAACGTACAATACATATACAAGAAGAACAGTGACTCATGACGTAGTCAACTTGAATAACTTTAAGAAAAGTTTTATTTTATGTAGTTACATCGTACATTTACTAATAATTGTGTAATACAATAAGTAGGTAAAAGAAACTTTTTGAATGGAAAACTTTAGTGAAACCGTATAACAAGACGTTAAAGAAAAGATATTGTAATTAATAGTGATATCGTCGCAAGTATGTCACATCTAGATAACGTTGACGCACTGGAAAAGCAATTAGCTGATCTACAAATGGCTAAAACTTTAAATACAACAGGTAAAGTGAAGAAGATACCACCAGCTGTGCCTCCAAAAAAGAAGGCTCAACCCCAAGTTCCTCATAGTGCTGCTGTTAACACTCTACGTGAACCATCGTATTCGTCAAAAATATCTCCAGTAATAAATAATAATAATCCTCCAACGTACAGTAATACACTTCCAGGTAATATTCGTCCAGTGTATAAAGACTATGCAAATTTGAGTCACCTAAATATACCTGGATCCGGTCTGAATAATTTCACCCAAAATTCATCATCTACGTCATTAAAAAATTACAACCCTACATATGGTAACATATCACCATATAGAAACAAGGAAGATAATCTACTATCACCACCTCCTCTACCACCACTCCACATTTCAATATCGAAATCTTACAAAGCAGACCAAAATCACGATGAATTCTTACCACCACCATCTCCAGTCAGTTCGAATTACAGTGAATTAGTCCGCGCAACTACAAACTTGCATTTTAACCAAGATAAAACAGCATATCCCCCTATATATCAAAATGAATATCCCGAATATGGACCATCTCAGGCATCTACATATGAGTCATTATATGAACCAATCAACCCTCGCCCACATAGTAACCTCTCGATTCAAACTAACAATTCATATTCAAACTACCAGAATAATGCATCTAGACCTGGCAAATCACCACTAGCTAAGGAAGAAGAAGTTGATGCACTTACAAATCTTCTTGTACAGTCTATAACTGACAGCCAAGATTTGGATGTTTTTGGTGTTTGCGTGAAATGCAATGAAAAAGTAGTTGGAGAAAATTCAGGATGCACAGCGATGGGTAACATGTATCATGTCAAATGTTTCTGTTGCCTTCGTTGTAAAATTAACTTACAAGGCAAGCCATTTTATGCTGTTGAGGGTCATCCATATTGTGAGACTGATTACTATGAGACTCTGGAGAAATGTTCAGTATGTAACAATCCAATTTTAGACAGGATTTTACGAGCCACGGGTAAACCTTACCATCCCACTTGTTTTACTTGTATAGTGTGTGGTAAAAGTCTTGATGGTATACCATTTACAGTTGATGCAATGAATCAAATCCATTGCATTGAAGATTTTCACAAAAAATTTGCTCCTCGCTGCTGTGTCTGTGAACTTCCCATAATGCCAGAAGAAGGAGAAGAGGAGACATTGAGAGTGGTTGCTCTCGATCGCAGCTTCCATGTCCAGTGCTACAATTGCGAAGATTGCGGTCGTCAATTGTCTTCAGTTAATGAAGGAGAAGGGTGTTATCCACTAGATGGCCATATTTTGTGCAAAAATTGTAATGCTCATCGTATTCGCCTTTTAACTAACGTTATGACCACTGATCTCTAAATAAATTCAAAATTTTATTGTTTCATACATGAAGTTCGTTTTTACAGTAATTGTCAATAATATTATCTGAATAACATCAATAATTACCACTTTTTCAAGTTAGTGACAGCTTAACCTAAACCCAATTATATCTTCATATACATCCTATACACAATACATTTCATGTACATTTCTATAAACATAATATAGATATATTTTTATACAACTTTAAATTATTAGATTTAGTATTAGGTAGTAATATATATTTTTTTTCTATACGAATTGTGATATTGGCTGCTAATTTATTATAAACACAGAAATTGAGCAATATTTTTGTATAACCCTATTTACTTGAGCATTTTAAATGCTACAAATATATAGTATTGTTTACTAATGTGTAAAATAATTTATAAAAGCTTTCGGTTTTGGAAAACCTGCTTGTTTACAATAATAAATAATTTTTAAATTATATTTATATTTGTTTCCTTTACCATTACAGTTAAATAAAACTATCTAAGGGCGAATAATAACACGTTGATAAAGAAAAAAGTTTAATTAGGTAATACATTTTGATTAACAATTTAAAGTATGTAAAGCTTTAGAGCCCGTGCAAACAGAAAATAGACTTCATAGCGCCGCGCACACAGCAGGCAATCAGACCCCGCCGGTCAATGTGAACGCTTGCGTTCTATTCTACAAAGTACAAAGAACGCGTCGCCTCTATGCGTTCTCCAGTTGATATATTATTTTTCTATTTCAGTTTTTATTATAACATTATACAATTCATTGAAGCTATTTATTGACATTCGAAAGTAAATAAAAAATCGTTCTTCATCTTCAAGCAACACTGAACTCTCCTTTTATCTCACGCAGTGTTAATCGGATGCTCCCAGTATTTTCTTTTTTTATTAGACTCCTCTAGGCTCCACAAAAGCAATGTTTCGTCTTCGAAAGATGAACTGTCGAGACACATGTTTTATGTACGCTTTTGTTGCGAAAATCGAACGCCTATTTGTTGACTGCCTCCCGTGTGCGTCAGAACTCCATAGAACTCGGACCGGGCAAACGCGGGTTGAACGCCGAACACTTCTGTCTGCGCGGGCTCCACGGGTCTACAATATTCCAATACCTACGGGCATTTATTTTTCTACTTAAGGAAGGCACAAACATCACAGTTTCAAGTATATAGATAATTAGTAAAAAATGTAGATAATTAGTAAATCACTTTAAGCAGACAAAAACTAAAGAAATACTAGAACTTAAAATCTATGGCTTATTATTAACTTTCATATTAACATTATCTTTATTGTAGAATAATAATGACTACGCTCGAGTTGAGATCCATGTTATAAATGACTTCATTTCTTCCAATATAACATTTGTTTATAAATTAATTATCATATTGTATGGAAAATAAACAGGAATAAATGTGGACTTGAGACATAGAGGAAGAGTAATTTTATGTCACTATCCTAATACTGCATTTAACTTAGAATTTATGCTTTACTTTTGTATTCAATTTTGGAGGACTTAACCCTTGTTTCATAAATAGAGATCTCTTTTCCTTAATACTTTTAGACATAGAATTACATGGATTAGGTATTTTCACGTCATCTGAAAACAAATTTGTATGTTTTTCATGTGAAACTGTATCCAGTTTATCATTATTAACAAGATGATTTTTTACGTTAACAACATTACTTCCGGGCGTATGCGAAGTACTGTCAGAGCAATGATATAAAACTTCCTCATCCGAATTTATATTTAATCTAGGTTCAAATCTCTCTCTGAGAATAGAAAACTTTCGTCTTGGTCTAGTTCTAACTTTCTTAATATTGGATAATTTGGAGACCGAAGAATTTACAAGGGTTGTAGGTGTATCATTTTGAATTAATGATTGTAAAGATGACGTTATTCGGCTTGATGAGAATGATGAGAGATCTTCAGCTGAGCTTAGTGGTAATGATGAATTTTCAGAAACTAAATGCCATAAGAAATCTATGTCTCTATTTGAGAGATCTCGAAGATGGTATTCATTATTGTTCTTTTTGACTTGACTTTTACATGAATACGTGTTTGACTTTTGCCGTCGGTTACTATTTTTGTTATAAATTAAAGAATTTTCAGGAATGTTGTAGTGTACAGAAGACTGTAAAATTGATACATTTCTATTTGAATCGAATTTTATTCCATGAGATTCATTAAGCATATTTTCTTTTTCTGGAAGTGACTCCATTATATTACTAGAATCAAATCTAGAAGGTTCTTTCCAAAGTGCTTTTTTTAAATTTGAATCTAATTTTGACGTCGTTTGAAATTGAGGGGAATCCAGTAATTGTTCTCTTCTATGATATAAGTTTCTTGGTGAATTAGTAATAGTAGATTTACGAATTTCATCTATTGTAGCAACTAGTGAGCTTTCTGAATTCGGTCTTTTCTTACTAGTTGGATCTACATCGCCCAAATCGTCCAATTCTTCTATTATAGGCTCTAATTGGTGTGTATCTTTATTATTAGAATCAACTAGACACGGTTTAGCTAAAAAGGTTTCGTCATTGGAATGACAAATTGCTGTATCTGCATAATCTTCTTGAATACTCCTATCGAATTTGACGAATACATTAGAATATGTATGCGCCTTTTTTTGAAATGGCGGGGCAGTTAAGATGGCATTTTTTAACTCTTGTGACAAACAACTACTGATTTCAGAGCTACCAGAAGTTAATGTGTCACGTCTTCTGTCTCTGACAACACTGCCGTCGTGAAGCCAGTTTTCAATGTCACAATATGCATTCCATGACCTTAAACCCCAAGCCTCTCTTGCAATATTTACTGCACAAATATTTTCATAATCATGAACTGACAGTATTTCTGTTGGTGTATCTAGGTCACGTGATTTAGACGGAAGAGAGCCATTATTGATTCCAGTCTTACTTTTGCCTTTTTTGGAATACATTTCTTTAAGAATATCGACAGCTATTCTCTGAATATTCTCAATATCAGCATCTTGATTTCCAACTTTTATATTTTTCAGTGCACTTAAACATAGCTTTTGGACGATGTTCTCGTTAAACGTGTTTATGTCAGAACTGTTAATATCACTGAAACTTAAATCTAAATCCATGTCAATAGAATCTGATGATGTTTTTTTATTAGAACTATCGGTATCATGGCTTATTTCAGAACCTAAATATGTTTTTATTGTTTTATTGAAACCTTCATTAACTTCATTACAACTATCAAAACTTAGATTAGGCAGACCATTTCTAAGCTCATCAGAGGAGTATATGCCTCGTCGTTTTTGTAAATTAAAATTACTAGCAGTTACTTCGTCTATAGTGCATTCCATATTATTTAAAGAAGACAATTTTAACCTCAACTCTGTTGGAGAATAAATAGTTCTTTTTTTAGTCTTGGCATTTAACTTGCTAGTCCCCTCTTTATTATGATCTTCTAGTTGCAAATCAAAAGTTTGTGGTGAATTGTCGACTGTGTGGAAATCTATACTAGACACATCCATACTGTTGTTACCAACAGGTACCGTGGAGGTTGGTGTTCCAGATCTAGCAATCCAATGATCTAAGAGAAACTTTTTGTCAGCACTCTCTATTTCAGTTTCAGGTATTTGGTCAAAACTTGAAGTTTCTTTCCTAGAAATTTAAATTAAAATATATTTTAAAACTCTTATAAAATAAAGTTATTTAAAGTAGGTAGGTACCTAATAATAATTTTGTATAGGTAGGTACTAACCTACTATTACTTTCAGTAACCTCAACTTTCTGTGAACTTTTAAAAGACCTAACGTAACTCAATATTTTCTTTTTATCACAACTTTCGTCATTTTTTGGAACAGTCTTATTATTTAGTTCCACATCGTCATTCTTCCATTGTATAGGTCCATTCGAATGGAAAAATCTGTAGTACAAAATCATCGCACACATACCTAAAATATAAATTGAAATTTATTATCATATAAATTGTTTAAATAGGTACTGAATAACAAATGAATGTTTATGAACTTACCGACGACAGTACCAACAATTATGCAGATTGTTGCTGCTATAGACCATGACTTTTTCTGTCGTTCGAAATCAGATACTATCACATGTAAAAATAAACTCCCGAAATTTTGAGTCACCATGAATGTGTAGAACATCATTAGGCGATACCTCGTATGACCGTCTCGCAAATTTATGTAACAAAAGCAATACACAAATCCCATTACAACGTTGTAAAGAGTTTCCTCTAATTTATTGGGACAAAAAGTAGTCTTTTGAGTTACAATCCAAAACGTCATTGCTGACCAGTGCAAACCTGAAATCATACAACAATATTATGTTCGAAGTATTAATTTACAGATGTAAAACTGGTTTTAAATTACTCAGTAGGTACATGGTCAACTTACCTAACGGTACTAAAGCCCATATTCCAAAAATTATAGTAAATAACAGAATACTGGAAATTCTTGCTATCAACATTCCAAAGTGCCATATAAGTCTAAGAAACAAGGCATACCACCGAAAGTGTTCATCAGAAGAAAACGCGACTATACTGTAAATGTAAGTTGCACAGCCCCACACAACTGATGCAACTGAAGCAGTTAAAGCAAATGCTGTAAAATAAAATAACATGAATTTATATAAATTACATTCAATATTTTTTGTATGAAAATATGCTTGAGACTTGACATACTATGTATACCTACTTAACTAATATTTCATGTTTACCTTTCGTATAATAATTTTCATCAAGTGTAAGTATAGCATAGCTTTGCAAAATTACTTGTGGTATTGTCCCCGTAAAAACATATAAAAAATGTAATAAACTTAAATCATTCCTTTGTCTCATTAACTTCTCAGTCTTAATAGATTCTAAATTCTTACATGCAAATACTTTATGTAGAAATATCACATATCTGAAACAGAAGGCAAGTATAGTCAGTAACTTAAAATATAGTCGATAACTTAAACTAAATAAATATATTTTACAAAACATACCTTTCCAGTAAACCAACAAGACACCCATGAGTTACCCATCGGCTTACATTAGACCTTTGATCAGTTATAAACCATCTCATAGAAAAAATATTTATCAAAATGTTTGGAGTGAAAATGAAAATTAAAGTAGCAAGAGCCCAGTACAAATATCCATCCTTACAATATTCAGCCAAAACTAATACATCTGAAAAAAAATTTATTAAGGAACTTTCATAAAGATTTATACTTTCATGGTATAAATTAATTTAAGCAAATACAATTATTTTAAAAACTATGCCCATTTCAATCAATTAATTATATGATTCATTTTTTTAGCAAACGTAACGGATAATAATTAAATGAAAGGTCAAAGTTTTACAAAAGTTAAAACAAGTTTAACGCACCTGTAGTTAGATCTGCGAGAATTGTTACCAATGAAATAAACACACATAAAACATTGAAGACACAAAAATTTTCTTCTTTATTATTCGTCAGTTTTCTTTCAGAATTATAGTTTCCTAATCTACAAGCTTCTGCCATTATTATTATTAATTAAGAGCCATATTGAAAACAAAACAATCGACCGTTGTCCTTTTTTATGTGTATATAAATGCGCCGGCGCAGATTACTTACCTGCTCTGAACTACTCTGAAGTGCTCTGAGCAAGATCGTGTTTTTTTGTTTTTCTTGATTTCATTCAGTCAATGTTGTCAAAGTTGAATTTATATTATAATCGATTTATATTCGTTCCTTTTTTGCACAAGAAAGAAAAATAATTATGACTATGAAACTTTTACAGTGGTACCACGCCACCGAAATTTATGTCAAAAAAGAGACAGCAACAGTTTTGAAAAATAAACACTTCAACTATCGATATTTAAATATTGTTCTAATATTTAAATATTTCTTATTATTTCAAAAGAATAAAAATGATTCACGACGCTTTACTGGTCTTATGGGATTGCTCGCAAGTTAACGCTGAAGTAAGTTCCGAACATTATTGCCCTATCGCGGTGTCATAATAAATCTTTTCCATTAATTTCACTATTGATATAAATCCATGATTTCAGACGGGTAACCGGCTATATGCCAATGAAGGTGATGCAGAAATATACAACAGAATATATGACATAGCAAAGAACCATCATCGAATCCAGAATTTTGTATCAACAACAGATTTTCATTGCAGAAAGACTCATTTAGGTGGGTATCAGATATTTTTTTTACTCTTTCATTCAACTCACTTATTGGCAGAATCCTTAGTCTAAATACTGTATTTAAAAATTATTACAGTAACTTAGGTTATATTATTATAGTAGGTGGCAAAAGTTTAATTCTCCTATGCTTTCTAAATTGTAAATGGTAGTTGCCTAGTCCTTATTTTGAAAACGTGTTTCTCATTTTACTTTTACGATCGGACATGTATGTAAATATTTAGATCTAATATTTTTTCTTCTAAAATTAGTTATAGCCCAATAAATTGTTGATATAAGGCTGATTGATGTACAGCCTAGGACCTAGGGCAATGGATTTTTTTTTACTGTCGTGTTTTGTGTTTATAGACAAAATTAATATATAATTTAATTGAATAAAATTTAATTGAATCAGAAGTTACTCTTAAAATGTACTACATTTCTCATCCCATCTTATACTCTTCTGTCCCATTGAATAGAGAGTAGAACTCCTTATTCCATTATACTTTTGACTCCCCATCCATCACCCCAAGGAGGTTTGAGAAATGGAGTTCCTACTTCCCATTTTCCCACTCCTGTTTGCAAATCCATTGTTAATTTTCAAAGAAGGCAGCGCCAACATTTGTCGTCCTATTAACATGTATTGCTGAAGTTTATGGGCAACAGTATATATTTACCGCCAAATTGGACTGTCTACTCGTCTGTCATCTTCTTTCTATAAAAAACAACCAATTTTCACAGGTTTTTTTTATCCCTTTTACTGTTTTATTCAACCTTGACATCCACAGAATCATCAGTTGTGATGGGAGCCTATTAAGAAATTTGAATTTAGCTTAAATAAACAGTTTTGAGTTGATTAATGCAATACCTAATATCTAATTTGGACAAAATTGAAACACTACATTTCTTCTGGTTCTTTATTGTTCTTCTTGTTCTTGTTGTTGTTGTTCTTGTTCAATACAAATTTACACTGGCTTGGTCTTAAGTAAAGAAAGAACAATCTCAATAGCGTGTTACAGGATTTTTACATCTGAGCGAGGAGCGACATCGGGTTTAGAATAGGTAAACTAATTTTACATATTGAATTGTTAATCATTATACGTGGACATGGCGAGCCTTCTATGACCGTTCAACAACAATACATCATGGTTGAACATGTCCATACCGCCCACCAAGGACCGTCAAGTGTCCTTAAATACTCCGCCCACCATGAGGGACCTGAACTTAATTGCAATTCATTATAATTAAATCAATTTACAACCAACATGAAATAGTACCTAATCCTGTTTTAAATTCATTGGACTAAATAACAATTTGTTTATGTATAAACAAAACAATGTAACTTCCGAAACCAAACAAACAATTAGACAATACATTGCATTACCTCTTACTTGTATTAATACTAATGTACTACAGTTCATTGTAGATTACCACACTCAAATTAATCACAACTAACATAAAGTTCTACACAACAGCATAATGACTACTCGCTGACATAGTAAGTCGGCAAATCAAAATCTCACAAAACTAACATAAGATCATATTACTATTATATAACACAAAAACTTTCATATTACTCAGTGACTGGAAAAATGCATAACGTTGAAATAGGCTTTTTAATAATACTATTATTACAACGTTGACTAATAACACGAGTAACCTTGTCCAAACCAAATTTCTTATCAATGATAATTCCTTATACACAATAACGTGTCCTGCAGTTCAAAGGTAGTCAGCCATATGCTGAAGGTATTCAATGGCTCGGTAATTCGCAAAAACCTTCTACAATACACGATACACGAACCATTCTTCTTAAAAACGAAAATCTCTCACAAATATCGCTCTCTTCAGTAAGGTTAGTGGTTAAATGGCACACTGGTTTCGTTTTCTCCTCCAATTTGGTCTCTTCGATTTTTTGTGGACTGTATTTATGACTTATTTTATTTTATGAGTTGACCAAACTGGACCTTCTTTTCTGTTCCAAGTGACATCTAAATCTTCATGACATCTTCTTTCAACTGCAGATTGCCTTGATCAATCTGCTTATCTAATTCAATCTCATGCAGAAGTCATTGCTACTACTGTACCACTTCTGTAACTCGAAACCCCCTCGGTTGAGTAACTCATTCATCTTACGACATACCTGTATTCCTTTCGACACCAATTGACTGCCGGTCATGAGATCATCAACGTAAACGTCCTTTAATACCCTCTCCGAAGCTATAGGGAAATTATGACCTTCATCATGCGCAACTTGTTGAAGAGTTCGAACAGCTAAGTACAGAGCCGATGCCAATAATCGCAATAATCTAATGTGCTTTAAATCATCCTCTGGAATATCGGGCCACAAAAGTCGTTGAAAATCTTCATCTGCATCTGCCACTTTGACCTGTCGATACATCTTGACTATGTCTTCAACTATGCTTATGGGATTCTCACGCCGCCGCATAATAATGTGTCTTAAGTCGAGCTGCAACCTCGGTCCAATTAACATATCATTATTCAGGGACACACCATTGGTTTCACGACAAGATTCGTCGAAAACAACACGAACTTTGGTCGTTGTTGAGCAATAGGAGAACCTGGAGGCCCCCTAATAATGCCTTCACATAATATTTGCGCATAAACATCAGCTCCTAAGAGCATATCAATTTTATTAGGTGCGTCGAATTCGGGATCTGCTAACTAAGTTAGCGAACTTTGATCACAACTGAATTACAACCCTCTTTTCCGGAAGGAAAGTTGTAAATTTGTTTAAAACATGAGCCCCTGCTTTTACCTTACTTTTATTAGGCCTCTTCTTTAGACCTAATAACTGAACAGCGGACTCAGTTATTAAACAACTCTGACCGAACTCTGACCACAACTTAATTACAACCTTCTTTTCCGGAAGAAAAGTTGTAAATTTGTTTAAAACATGAGCCCCTACTTCTACCTTACTTTTATTAGGCCTCTTCTTTAGACCTAATAACTGAACAGCGGACTCAGTTATTAAACAACTTTCGATCCTTGATCGAGCAAACACCGTAATACTACAACATTCCCAGTCGGCGACACAGCTTTGACTAATGCTGTGGCCAAAAGTACTTGACCGCATGTATTTGACAAGCAGCCAACCACCCTTTTAGAGTTGTTCACATCTAATGTCTAGGATGTCGAAGCATGAGCAACAACATTTCTATCAACCAAATGATTCTTGACTTGACTGGTGTCGGTTGATACGATAGCATCCTCGGGATGCAGTAGCGTATGGTGCTTCTTCCTACATACTTGGCATCTAGAAAGCCGACGACACGAAAGAGCTGAATGGTTAGGACATAAACAATTAAAACACAATCTACTGGTTTGGACAAGGCCACGACGGGCTTCTACATCATAAGTCGCAAATTTCTTACATTCGCTTAATTTATGACTCTCGTTGCAGCAGTGACAAGTTGAAGGGGTTGTGACATGAAGTGTCTTCATTGGACTAGTTGGGTGCTGAGATGTTCGCAGTAATTTGGGCTCAATGAATTCAAGAGCTCTGAATCTATTTTCCAAAAAGGTTTGGAACTGTTGTACAAACTTGGGAAGCTCATCATTAATCTCACACGCCTTCAACTCCCACTGCTTCCTAGATTCAGAGTCCAGCTTAGATGAGATCAAAAAAATTATCATAACGTCCCACGAACTTGTGTTTATACCCAAGTTGACTAACGCTGACAAACATTCAGAAGTAGTATCTAGCAAATCCTTAATCGCATGCGAGGATTCAACTGACATCGACTTTTGATTGAATAACCTCTTCAGAATGCAATTTGCTAAATACTTCTTGTTATTATATCTACGCTCAAGCATTCCCCAACAAATTTCATAATTATCGTTCGTAATCGGGATGTGTCTTAGGAGTTGTTCTGCTTCTCCTACTAAATGGGATTTGAGGTGACGCAACTTCGTAACATCGTCAAGACGCTTGTTATTATGGACGAGAGAGACGAACAAATCGCGGAAACTAGTCCATTCTGCGTATTTGCCGGAAAACTTTGGAATTGACACGTCACTCAATCTGACACTGCAAAAGGGATCTCCCATCTGAGTAACGTTGACAACTGACTCTGCTTGTGAACACTTTGCAGGCTCTGTCGTAGTTTGGAACGTCGACAGAACAGTCTTGAGCTCAGACTTGTATTCAACGTAAAGTTCTTCAGTCTGCCCGTACAACTCATTCTTGTGATACGCGGATACCTCAATCTCTTTACGATTTATTTCCACGAAAATGTTTCTGTGTGTCTCCGTAAACAGCGTCCAATTTTGTTCCAAAGTGTCGAGTCTAGTTTCTACATAAGCCTGAGTATTGCGATCTTTCGGCGACTTCTTGTAGTTCGCTCTAGCTCTTGTTATGTTTGCGTTTATGTCTTCTTGACATTTTGCGTATGCCTCCATTTTTCTAAGTTGATGAAAATTCGAAATTTTTCTAAGTCTCAATCTCTTCTAAATTTTCTAAGTCCAAACTTTTCGAAATTTTTCTGTCTCAAATCTCTTCGAATTTTCTAAGTCCAAATTTTTTCGAATTTTTTCGATTATTTTTTTTATTACCAAATTTACAAAGAATAGGTAGGTATCTAAGTCTAAAGTCTAAAGAATATCTAATAAACCATACAGATTTGTCTAAGATACAAGTACTGCTGAATCAGTATCAGTCAAGGCATTAAAATCCTACCTGTGAGCAGTGAACAAATTATAATTTGGACAAGAAATATCTTCTTAATTTATATTTTAAATTATTTTCGCTGATATCTGTTTTCAATTTAAGATCAATTTCATTTATTAACCTGGGAACAGTAAGCACTGGTCCAGCCCATTAAATGGGCAGTTTTTTTAATTAAGGGATATTACAACATATTATTATATCGCTTCATTTACTTCTGCAGTTAAAAACTCCTTGATTGGAAAAGGTGTCCATTTAAATAGATATTAGTTAAAAAAACTTAGTGACCGGATTAAGGTTTGAGGTTGGTATTAGGTACCGTAAAAACGGTAACCAACTCTTGTTTTTCGTCCACTGTTGGACATGGGCCTTCTCATTTTTTTTTTTTTTTTTTTTTTTTTTTTTTATAGATTAGTGGGCGGACGAGCAAGCGGTGCCACGTGGTGATAAGTGTTACCGACGCCCATGGGCACCTGCAACACCAGGGGGTATGCGGGTGCGCCGCCGACCTTGCAAAATCCTATTCACAGCTCTCTTGAAGAACCCCATATCGTAGCTCAATGGAAAGACCTCTTGAGGCAGTTCGTTCCACAACCTACGGGTTCGCGGTATAAAATAATTTTTGGACCGAACGGTGCGCGACACCTCCGTATCGAGGAAATGCGGATGGACCGCACTTCTGTGACGGGAGGTGCGGTTGTAGAAACCCGAGGTGGGAATTATATTAAACAATTCTTCAGAGCATTCCCCATTGTACAGGCGGTAGAACACACAGAGAGACGCAACGTCTCTCCGAATGCTGAGGGATTCTAAACCGCCCGTGAGAGTGGGATCGTCGACAATACGAACAGCACGTCGTTGGATGGAGTCAAATGGGTCCAATTGGTATTTCGGTGCGCCGGCCCAGAGATGAGAGCAGTACTCCATATGGGGCCTCACCTGAGCTTTGTAAAGCATAAGGAGTTGCCCAGGTTTGAAGTACCGCTTCGCTCTGTTCAGCACACCGAGCTTTTTGGAGGCCATTTTGGCCTTATTTTCCAGATGACCCCTGAATTCGACTTTGCTGGAGATGTCGATACCAAGGATCCCGATACTCTCCAAGATCTTAAGAGGTATGCTCTGAAAGCGAGGTGCTACAACAAAAGGGGTTTTTTTAGCGGTGAATGCACAAACTTGCGTCTTACTGGGGTTGAAATCCACTAGGTTTAGAGAACCCCAAATCGAGACTAGATGTAAAGAGTCTTCGATTTCAGACACAAGCCTGGCGCGACTCTCTTCCACTTCGGCCCGAGGGATGTTGGCGCGGCCCTTGTACAAGGCGTCTCCAGTACTGTCATCTGCATAGCAACGTATGTCACCAATTTGCAACAGGTCGTTGATATGCAGAAAGAACAGAGTTGGAGACAGCACGGAGCCTTGCGGGACGCCAGCGTTAATAGACATGGTGTCGGAGCAGCTACCATCGATAACGACTCTGATGCTCCGTCCAGTCAGGAAACTGGCAACCCATTCGCATAATCCCTCGGGTATCCCGAAAGATGGTAACTTGGAAAGCAGCGATTTGTGCCATACCCGGTCAAAAGCTTTCGCAATGTCTAGGCCTACAGCCAGAGCCTCGCCTCTACTCTCAATGGCGTCAGCCCAGCGGTGTGTTAAATACGCTAAAAGATCACCAGCGGAGCGATTATGGCGAAATCCATATTGACGGTCGCTAATCAGGTTGTCTTGTGCATGACTGATGTAAGGTCTTAAATTACTAGCTAAGCAGATTAGTGAGTCCACTCTTTTAAAGGTTGTGTAATTCCTTGGGGCTTGTGCTAGCGGCTTTGTTATTCCTTAGTCACCTTTTACGTCATGCACGGTAAGGAATAGTGCACGGTAAGGGTGATACGGTAAAATAGACACCACACCAGGCTAACAATATTAGGTAGCTTTGCATTAATTACTTGAATTTTTCAGCTGTTGAATTAACTGTTAATTGTTAAGTTTCTCTTGACTGAACAATTTCTGTTTAGCTTTAGGCCTCAAAATGTATGGACTGTACACACAAGCTCTTAGTGAGGGGATCTCGGAAGTACTACAGTCATACAAGAAGATGCTAGTAGAAGTTGAGAGCTTAGTTATCGGAAACCAAAATTACACTCTCTCATTTTTACACAGTTACGTTGAAAAGTATCGAGGTCTGTTCAATATGTTGAATAGAATAATTACAACAGTAAAAGAGAGAAGGCTGATTGGTTGTCAAATATTAAGTTTGGTCCATCAACATATTTTGAATGGCAATGAGATGGTTCATGAAGCTGTTGTTAAGTATGTAATTTATCATCATTTTTTTATTTGAGTATATTTGACTCTTTAACCATAACTAGCTCTTTTTATTGTCTACTGCTGGACATGGGCCTCCTCATGCACATTGTCTTGTACATGAGGGATGTATAGTCTTAAAAGGGCATGCGGGCCAAGAGGGTTGATGAGTCCACTGTTTTAGAGATGTAGTTCCTCAGGGATTATGGCAGCGGCTTTTTATCGCTTAGTCCCCTTTTACAACACCCACGGGAAGAGATGGGATGGTGCTGTTCTAAATCTGGCCTATCACACAGTCAATTACATATTATGGTATAATCGCCCATTATACTCACCTCTAAATAACCTCTAAAACAGTGGAGTCACCAACCCATTTAGCCAGTGTAGCATTTTAAAACCATTCATCCCTCATGCATAAGCAAGATATTGTGCATGAGGAGGCCAAGTTCAGCAGTGAACTATAAAATGGCTGGTTACAGTTATTAATACATAGCACATTTCATTTGCATAATCTACTTATCCTTTTCTCTAGAATATTCTCTTACATAAACAAAGTGTTTGTGAATCAATTGTGTACGTGGCTGCTTTATGGTGAACTGCGGGATCCCTACCATGAATTTTTTATACTGCAAAATAAAAAGGAAGATGATACATTCCTCTCAAGCCCTTCAGAAAGCAACACCTGTGATAAATCAGTTATGGTCACTGTAAGTATCGCTTTAGTACACTAACTACTACAGTGAAGTATATCTTACATATTATTACATATAGGTATACCTGAGGTATTATATACAGTGTAGGTAGATAGACCTTAGTGGTGTTTCCGCCCTATGTAAGATGTTCGATTGCGCCCCCTCTGTCTGCGCCCGTCTTCTGTATAGAGCGCTTCTAATTCAAGGCGCCCTCTATGCCTCGGCGCCTTGTAATCGATGTATCTGCATCGTAATCGATACTGTTATTTTTTCTTTCCTACAAATTTCTTAATAGCCAAAAAAATACGTCGGCCAACCAATTCTTACAAGATATCGTTCCGAATGATACCCATTTGATAGCGAAAAAAACGTTGACTCCTCAAAATATACATACAAGATTTACAAAAAAGTATTCCACATTTAGTAGTATCGTTACTTCTTCTGTGTCTCTACGCCCCCTCTTTGTATCTGGGCCTGTCTGACTGTACAATGCCTCCAATTCAAGGCGCCCCCCAGACCTTCGGCGCCCTGTGCGGCCGCACGGCTCACAATCCTAAAGCCGCCAATGGTTATATATATAACTTATATCGTTTATTTTTGATGTTGATAATTCAGGCCTTTGAATGATTACAAATGTTTAATTTATCTATTTTACGGATCTTAATTCGCGTATACGATCCCATCCTATTCCCTCCTATCCCACCAAATGAATGAAATCATATAATGAAATGAAATTAACTTGTTATTCCATTATACTCCTACTTCCTATTCCTTTTGTTCCCCAACACTCTTTCCAAATCCATTCCTAAATCGCCAAAGATAGCCAATGCATCCCAGATGCATTGGCTATCTTGGCACACCTCCAGAGCACAATGTAAAATATGAACACCCTACCAGACACGAAATTTTTTTCTTCAACTAATGACATATTAATGTTAGGGTAGGTCAACTAAAGATATTTACAATGCTTTTGCTTTTTCCAATTTGAAGCGCTGTGATTAAAACCGAAAAAAACCGAAAAACGGTATTTTTCGTTTTGCAGGTTCTGGTAGTAATTTTTTTCAACTGTATTGTACTTATCTTATAGAAATGTAAATTTGCAGTCGAATGACACATGTTTCATAAAAATTGGTCAGTATTTGCAAAAGATATCTGCAAAAATATAAATTTTTAGGGTCAAGTTTGAAAGGTCATTGCTCCCAAGGCCCTTCGAGTAGGGTCGTCTGTCTTTGCACACAAGTTAAGGCTAACGTCAACAATAAGTGGTAAAAGTTATACGACCCTACTCGTAGTGCGTTTCGAGAAATCTTAATTTAAACATACTGGTATTTATATGGGGGGAACCCGCAGTGAAAATCGAATATTTTTCAAAATTACGAATTCACAGTAAAGGAAGATGGTAATCCATTCTGACAAGTTGTGTGGGCTTGTATGAAGGCATCATTTGTGTTCATACTAATGAAAACGAAGAAGACGATTAATATCACCAATTTTATTTTAAGAATTCAAAAATGTCAAAGTAATATCGTCAATATATATTTTAAACATTTTAAGAAACAAACAATTATTTAAAAAAAATATATATCAGCCGAAAAGTACTTGGCGCACCTCAGTTCATGTTAAGAATATTTACCACTTAGTATATCAAAACATTTTTGAAAAATTGGAAAAAGCAAAAGCATTGTAAATATCTTTAGTTGACCTACCCTAACATTAATATGTCATTAGTTGAAGAAAAAAATTTCGTGTCTGGTAGGGTGTTCATATTTTCCATTGTGCAGAGGTGTGCCAACATTGTCATTGTGGACTGATGTTGGCATGTATCCTGGATGTCCATAGGCTACAGTTTTCACTTACCACCAAGTGGACTGTCTGCTCGTCTGTCACCTTTTTTCTGTAAAAAGTAACAATAATTCATTTTTCACTAAAAGAGTCATCACATTGAGTTTGATATTATTTTGAATCTTTCTCGCAACTCCCAATGAAATCTAGTCAACCCAAAGGTTAGTTGGTACAAAATGTCTTAAGGCATGTTAAAACTTGTTAAATAAATAAAATAAATGCTTAAACCTAAAATTTATAATTAACTTATGAAATTGTGTCTCATATTTCAGTTACAAGAAACAACATTAGACTGTGGGTACAATCTGAACCCCAACATGATACCATACTTTGTGCCTCTTTCCCTGGCGCAGGAGATACTCTTCATAGGAAAAACCGTTATTCTCTTTGGTTTCGACCCTAAGAAAGTGAAAAGATGCAGTCTCGTAAGTAACAGGACTATGCTGCCTTTGCAGAAGTTTGGAGATTCTAGAAGGTAAGATTACTTCTTTGATAACCAACTTGCGTAACTAAAGTAACTAAGATTTTTAAACTATTTGTAACTAAGTAACTAACTAAAGTAACTAATAGGTTGTTTTGTATCAAGGGTGGAATAGATTCTACCAGTTACAATTACAATTACAAGAGATTTTTTTTTCAAAATTGATGTGGGTATTACACTATCGGTGCCAGCGACTTCGATCGCGTGAATTTGTGATTCTCGTGGGAACTCTATAATGGATCTGGATAAAAAGTATCCTAAATGTTATCCCGGTACATGAGCTATATCTGTGCCTAGTTTCATTAAAATCCGTCTAATAGTTTTAGCAATATGTGTGTTCAAACAGACAGACAAAAATTCTATAAATTGTTGTTTTGGGCTCAACGCATTCATATTTACTATTGCAATCTCTTTTTTTCCTTTACGCGGCTTGCGGTAGGTGTGATTCGAGAGAAAATGTAACGTCACGTAAGATTTTTACCCCCTCCATACGCCTTTCTCTCGCTTGGACACGGTATAGTCGCGATTCTCGCGATCGTGTCAGTTCGTCGGTATTCGATAAATTTCGGTAGTGGGCTGATCGCTGTTCTCTAGCGATCGTTGCCTCGCTGAGATCGTGGCCGACCAGAACGGGAATCATCTTCACAGCTCGATCTGCCCCTTTTAAATTCAGCAACCCAGTAAGCGACCGTGGAATAGGGTAAAGCGTCAGCCCCTAATGTCTGGTGGACGTCCAAAAAATATCCTTCGTCGACATTTTTTTCAGACGCAGGTACTCTATTACTGCACGTAACTCGTTTTCTTCCATAGCTGGATGTTTTTAACAACTCTTAACAGAAAGTAATTAATTGCCTAAAAAGGAGTACTATCGAAAATAAAAAATAAACTAAGTACTCTCAAAAAGGTTTTATTAACATGCATTTCTAAGAACTTTGCGATTCACCCTCGTACTAGCATCTATTACATAATTAGTATAAATAGTAGTAGTGACTGCATAGACCAGTATGACCTTATTTTATTTATTCTACATAGGCACTAATAGTTTTAATAAAACTGTATAGACAAGAGGCAGTTGGTAGTTAGTAATGTAATTTGTACAGATTTACGATTTGGGAAGATAAAGAGGCAGAGTTTCACGACAAATTACAAAAGCTTAAAAATGAGGAGTTCCAGGTTTACAACCTGAGGGCAGTTGTCCGGGACATCAAGGAATGTGTTACTAAGGTGAGAGGTGATGAACTACATGTGGGTTATGTAAAGTCTAGCCATAAAAACTTGGCACAAGGAAATAGTACTGCAATGAACACCCAAAAGCCGTCAAAAGACGACTACCTGACCACGATAATGTGAAAGATTGTTGTTTTTTTTGTGGAAATGATAGCTTCTGCATCATAGATGAAGGAACGATATGATTTTTTCGATTCAAGTGGGGGAAGGGATAAATCACCTATACACTACCCACTTTTATTATCTTTTCTCATGTGCGATAAATCGGCTTGAAAATGAGTTCTTTGAAAAGGTTTTATGGGTTGCTGAACTCTAATCCGGTCTTAAAATTAAGTTGCACCCGAAAGATATCATTTCCATAAAAACTAAGTTGTCACCTCGTCGTCTTTTAATAGCTTTTTTGGGGGTTGATTGCAATACTAAAAGAACTAGAAATTTGAAAAAGTTAATTTTTATCAAAGTACACAATCTATCTATGATCCGAAATATGTATTTCCTCTACCCAAAGGTTGTCTGGCAGAGATAACTTTTAGCGATAAGACCGCCTTTTGTGCATTTTGTGTCTACATTGTCTGTTATTTTATTTTTAGTGTGCAATAAGGAGTTTTCTCTATCTATTTAGAGTAAGGACAAAACAATCTTGATATTTCATACATTTAAAACTATCGACTTGTCTAATTGAAATAAATAAAAAGGATAGATTAGGATGGGAATGGGCTCTGGCGTACCTCATTCGCTACCAAAACACGAAACACGCATTGGGAGAGTAGTATAAAGTGGGAAATGTAGTACATTGTACTGCGGTGTCTAGTGCGTCCAGCGGCTGTGGGATTGCACCGTGCACGCACATCCTCCCAAAGTGTATATGATCACCCAATGTGTGAAACAGGTCGCTAGGGTTTGTAAAACCTTATTATACCCTGTACGATCCTTCGCGGCACACGGGGTCATAGAACGTGGGATCGGTGCAGCGCATATCGCGGGCCTTTGCCCTTTCCCCAATTTTATCGAAAACATGGGTTCCGCGCGCGGCCCTAATGACTCATACGGCTGACGCGTTTCATGACCTTGTGTACATGTAAAGCCCATAAAAATGCAATACAAAAATACAAAATGACCTATACATTCTTGTAGCACCTGTGGACGGTAGCAGTAGAAGAAGCCCACTTATTACACGAGCTGCGACTAATGAAGGATTTCTACTTGTTGGGTCGAGGAGAATTGTTTCTTGAACTACTGAGACTGACTGCACACATGTTGGATAAACCCACCACTAGGACTTCTACTAGAGGTGAGTACTGTAATTTTAACATCAGAATTGGAATGACAGGTCTTTTTTGAAAATAATTTTTCCCAAAAATAGGTATCAATTTTTTTAAAGATACAATAAAGTACACACCGTGTACGTTTATTTTTGTATACAACGTGTCACCGAAATAACGGAAAATCTAAAAATATTTTTTTTCAATAGTGGGAGTGGAATCAATTGAACCAATTTTTACTGTCTGTTTGTTTCAAAATTTAATGTTCAATTTTAGTATGTGTATCTTTTAGTCTAACGTCGGCCGCGCCGCGCCCGGTCATTACCCTCTACTGAGTAATGAGCGCTACAAACGTTTTTAAATAGAACAACAAAACTTTACATGTTTGTAACTTTTGATCGTCGCTACGCATAATGTTCAATACGTATAATATTCAAGATACTGCAAACTGCGAATATATTCAATTACGCAAAATATTCAATACGCAAAGTGTTCCAACATGCAAAATGTTGAAAAGGCATAATATTCAATACGCATAATGTTCAAGATACTGCAAACTGCGAAAATATTCAATTACGCAAAATGTTCAACACGCATATTATTCAATACGCAAAATGTTGAAAACGCATAATATTCAATACGCATAATGTTCAAGATACTGCAAACTGCGAAAATATTCAATCAGGTAAAATGTTTAACACGCATAATATGCAAAATATTCAACACGCAAAATGCTCAACATGCATAATGTTTCAATACGTAAAATCTTCACCACGCATAATATTCATTTCGCAAAATGTTCAACACGCAAAATGTTCAATGCATAATGTTTAATACGCATAGGTAATATTTTGCGCATTGAACGTTTTACGTACTGTACATTTAGCGTAATTGAACAGTATGCGTATTAGACATTTTGCGTATTGAAAATTATGCGTGGCGGCGTTTTTTTTTTTTTTTTTATTGAGAAGAGGGCGGACGAGCAAGCGGTCTCACGTGATGGTAAGTGTTACCGCCGCCCATGGACACCTGCAACACCAGGGGGTATGCGGGCGCGCCGCCGACCTTGCAAAATCCTATTCACAGCTTTCAGGAAGTTTTGCGTTATTTCACTGACACGTATAATTCACTTGATTCCGTACAGTACACCAGTCAGTTTGACATACACGTGTAAGAATAATACTCCTATTTTACCACTGGGATAGTATAAACGACAGTGCAAATTGTATAAATTTTCTTCACAGACATGAACCAGGCATTTCAACTGGCTGCGAGAGCGGTGTTCTTAAGCAACAATGCTGACATTGACAAATTCAGCTTCGAACTGCCTTACGTGAAGCCCAACATATCTGTTAACTCCACTGTGGAAGATGATAGCAGTACTAGTAAGTTTTATCGCGGTTTTTTTATGTATGCAACCACTCTGTTCCGTATCTACTGCTGGATATGGGCCTTTTCATGCACATTATCTTGTGTATGAGGGATGTATGGCTTTAAAACGCCACACTGGCCAAGCGGGTTGGCGAGTTCTCTCTTTTAGAGGGGATATAGAACTACTCTGTTGTCCCTTAGTCGCCTTTTACGACACACACAGATAGAGGATATTCTATAGCCGGCCGACCACCACACGGCGCATCTATATATGATTTATTATAAAATGCGGAATCTAAAATTTATTTTGTCTTAATTTACTGCGGATATTAGTTTTTTTCTCATAGAAAGAAGGTGGCAGACAAGTAGACAGTCCAGCTGGTGGTGGCGCCCTGCGACATGCGCGATGCATGCCAACATCAGTCCACAATCACAAACGTTAGTACATCTACGAAAGGGCTGCCTATATTTGGAGATTTAGGAATGAATTTGGAGAAAGCGTTGGGAAAATGAAGAGGGATAGGATGGGATGGCAATGGGCTCTGGAATATCTCACTCACTAATTAATCACGTACGTACGAGCGGCGGCTGATAAGCAATCTACTTTGATTATTTATATTGCTACCAGTATATGATACTGGCCACTTTGTTATCGTATTATTTTATTATATATATATTCTGTTTTTTAAAAAATACCAGCATTCATTAGTTTTTTTGTGTTTGGCTTTGCATTGCAACTTCATTGTATTCACATGTCAGAGGAAAATAGTAAAATGATTAAAATTGAGTAACGAGCAGTTATTAAATTCCTAACTACACAGGGAAATACGCCATCGCAGATCAGACAACGCGTGTTGAATGTGTTCGGTGATTCATGCCCTGTGACTATTTTGATTTTGTCATAAAATTTTGGTCGAAGCAGTTTAAATATGGTCGTGGAAGCTTGGAAGATGATCCTCGTAATGAACGGTCTGTTTCGGCAGTCACGGAAGAAACTGTGACAATTAAGAATTAAGCAGTGGGAGATCGCAAAAGATATTGGCATTAGCAAGGAAAGAGTTCATGTAATTTTTCATGAACATTTAGGGATTTAGGGATAAAGGTGAACGTTCGTTGGTTGCCCAGAATGCTGACGCCGCGCCGTTTCGAAAGTAGTGAACAAGCATTATTAAACATGATTAATTAAAGAGGAAGAGATTATCTCAAGAATAGTGACCTGTGATGAGACCTGGATTTGCGAATGGTACCCCGAAAGCAAAGAAGATTTTTTACAATGGAAATTTAAGGAAGAAAAGCCACCACGCCTAAATTCGGTACTTGACAATTTTTTTGAATTGATTTAAAATGAAAGATTATGTGTGTATATGTTTATAACTTGAAGCGTATATTAAATTGAAGTCAAGGTTTAACATAAAATCGAAGTTTTATAGTCAAATTTCGATTTTCCCGCGAAAACGGCACTCTGTCGTGACGCCATGTTGGTGACGTCATAGTTCTATAAACAAACGATTTTGTATATGTAAGTTGAATCGCTTTACGGGTTTTCTTTCTAATTTTTAAACATCATGAATCCTACATATTATAAGTGCTGTGCAGTCCCTCTGTGTACAAATACTACAATAAGTACACCCACTAAATTATTCATTCATGCGCCAAAACAACCGAAAATTCGAAGAAAGTGGTTGCTACTTGCAAGAAGAAATCTATCTGACATATCGTTGAAATCCATTCTTTACTTTTGTGAAGATCACTTTGATGTAAGTATTATTTGTTTATCTAAGTAGTTTGCATATTATATATACAAAAAAATTTGTTATATGGAAATGTTATTTCGTTGAGATTATAATATTTACCATAGACATTGAGGTTATAATATTGTTGAGGTTATAATATTTGTCAAGAAACAATCATTCAAAGTTATTTCGTAAAGTGCGTTCTAATATTTTTAGCTACCCAACGACATGGAAAATTACACCAGGTACCGTTTGATGGGCTCAGTTAAACAAATAAAAATGAAAGAGGGATGTGTACCCTCAAGGTTCGAATGCCAGCCAGATAGAAGAAAGCGGACAGCTGCAATCACTACGAGGGCTGTTATCATTAAAAGGCAAAGAATAGCATTAGTTGAAGAGGCGTTAAATGATGCTAAAAAAAAGAGATAACTGATATTGCGACAGGTATGCTTGCGATAATAAATATTTCATAAAAAATGTTCATATTGTATAAAAATTAACACGGTGACACGGTATATTACCTATACAAATATCAATAATATGGTGAATTTACAGATTCACAACAAGTAGAAGGCCAAGTAAGTCCATCTGAAATACAAGGTACCGCAAACCAAATGGAAGAAGACCAGTGTACACAATTTAGCGCAATGCAGTCTACGTAAGTTGATAAATCGATTCAAGTGTCTATATACAAACAATACAGAAGTAAACAAACGCAATCTTATATCAGTACGATGAATATTGCAACTTCACCGTTAAAATCAACATTTACAAACGTCTCTACTTCGCCTTTCAAGAAAATAGATATTTCGACATCAGGTGTTAAAAAGGCATTAAAAAAACTGGTTGCTGAAGAAACGTCAGAAAGTGAAGCTTCTGTTTTTACAGCTTCACTGTCACGAGACGAATTTTCGACATCTATGCAATCTATTGCATCAGAAGAACAGGTCATACATGAAGAAGAACAAAAAAAGTTGATACTCCAAAATACTCTACAAAAGATTAAAAGGAAACCTCGCTTTTATATTGGAGTTCCACAAGATTGTTATTTTTTAATTGATATAATACAAACAGAGACAAAAATATCAGAAGAACATATTTTATTGTGTCTAAAAAAAATTAGATTAAATACCAAGTTTGAAGAACTAGGAGATGAATTTAGTATGACAATGTCATACGCAAGTAAGATTTTCTATAATAATGTACCGATTATTGCGAACGCTTTGCGTGCATTTATTGTAAAATTAAATAACAGAAGTATAAAAATGAATTTGCCTACTGCATTTAGGCATAAATATCACAATGTCGGATGCATAATAGATTGCCTAGAAATAGAAATCCAGAAACCTGCAAAAGCCATTAATCAGGCTCTGACATGGTCGGAGTATAAAAAAGCGAACACAGTCAAGTATTTAATAAGCAGTACGCCCGATGGTGTAGTTAACTACATTTCAGCAGGATATGGTGGCAGAATTAGTGACGTACAACTTGTCGAAGATTGCGATTTTCTAGATAGCTTAAATCCAGGGACGTTTATTCTTGCTGACAGAGGCTTTAAACACATTGAGCACTTGTTATCAGTAAAAGGACATCATCTGATGAGGCCACCAAGTGTCGCTACTGGATCAAAATTAACAAAAGCCGAAGCAAAACAGACGAAAGAAATTGCCAGTTTAAGAATTCATATCGAAAGGGTCATACGTAGGTTACGAGAATTTTCTATACTTAAACTGCACGCAGTTGTAAATATCAACCTAACTCGTTTACTAGATGAAGTGATAATAATAGCATGCGCTCTCATTAATTTGCAAGACAGTATTATAAAAAAATAGCGATATGCAACTTTGTATGAGTTATATATTTATTTTATGTAACAAATATCTACATTCTTTGTCTTCGTTATGTATTTTGGTTTAATGACAGGTGAAATAAAAACAATTTCACTAAAGGTAATAATAATTTTTATTTTCAATGAACCGATCAAATCCCTTCATATCTGAAAAGAAAATAGTAAAATACATATTAGTATTTTAGTACACGTTATTCTATTTTAGTACTTGTAGATAATAGTGGATAAATATTATTTTTCCAAAAATAAAGTAATATATTCAACATATTATTGACATATGTTTCATTATAAGAAATCTTGATTATTTGCACTTTTTCATTTTTTTCAAACTCCCAGTGTGCAACACAAAAGTAGCAATTCTTCAATCCTGTGACATACATTTGAATTTGCACTTGACATAGGAACTTTGCAGTAATTCTTGCATTTTTAATATAATTTTTAAAACTTTGTTCACTTGCAGGACATTTTATTTCGATAATGGCATCATGTAATATACCATCTGGCGATCCTGCTATTATGGGATGTTGTTTCGAGATAAATAAACCGCACTTGTCTATCTTGCCAATTTCTTTTTCGACATTTTGTCTTACTTTTTCTTCCAAGAGACGCCCTCTTCTCATTGCTGATGTATCTGGGGTTCGTGCTCCCATGATAGTAGCTATTAAAGACCCATCGAGGGTCTTACAACGGCTAACTTCGTATGCTATTGAAGCCGTTATTCTGCCGTACCTAAAGGCATACCATAATTCATTTTGATGCTGGTCTCTTGTTTTTTCTTCAATCTCTTTTATGCTTTCTTCTGAAAATAGAATGTGTATACTTTCCAGAAAACTTTTGCAATCATTTCCGTCATTATATTGTAAAAATAAATGATGCAGAGAAAGCATTTGCACACCTTTCACTTCGTAATCAGGCAAATGCTTTAATATTTGGCAGTTGTTCACTCGACATCTCTTCGCTTCATTTACAAATTTAGTAAAAACCAAACTTTCTGCTGAAGTGCTTGAACTTTTTTTATTTTTACTTAAATCTTTTGCCTTTACAAATTTGATTGTGCTGCCCACCTGTGCTAATTTAGATTTTTTCCAGTAGCACTGTACAGAGGTACAAGGAGGTTCTTCGCTCCTTCTGTTCTGTGCATCCACATAAGAAATGCCACCGAATGTTTGCAACCTCCTTGAGAGGCAGCGCAGTCATGACACTGCACACTTAATATACGATCTGCTTTTTCATTCACTATTAAAGTGACTTTATAAGGCTTTGATCGCACTTTGTGTTCGGGACATATTTTACATTTTACTGTGCACAAATTAGTTTTTGTATCCCGATGTAATTGTACATAGCCGACTGCGTCATCACCATATGAATCTCTCGAAGATCTGCAAGAGAAAAAACATTTTTGTTAATGATTGTAACCGGAAAAAACTCGATATATATTTGTGTGAATATAAAGTAACAAACATAACCTCTACGCGTTTACGTCTTTCATTAGCTATGTCACTTGTTAAGTTTCACAAAGAAAATGTAATCTATTGTTTACATAAATAATCCTTTGACATAATAATATGTAATGATTAGTACTTACACTGATGTTTTTACATTTCTAAATTCTGCAGAACAAAAGTCGGAGTTCGTCGCAAAAAAACTTCCCACCATAAGAACGTCGATTTTGGGCAGATTTGCACTGTCTGCTTTTATGTAATCCTTTTCCATAATTGTTGTCCATTATAACACTCTTTTGCAACCACAAAACACCACAAAATTCCTTAAACACCAACAAAATAACTACGAAAAAACACTTGGAACTTTATTAGCGGCGACATGTAAACAAGAACTATGACGTCACGCATCGTGATTGGCATTCGTAGTCACGTGACAAACAGTTCAAAAACTTTATTTTTATTATTGAATTTCTAAAAAAATATGACTATAAAAAGTCAATAGACCTTGAAATATGACTTTTTAACATCTAATCTATCATTTTGATAAAACCTTATTTTTATCTAAAAATACTGTCGAGTACCGAATTCAAAATTTTTGTTACAAAATTCAAGGTTCGCCCATCGGCCGTCAATATAATGCCAACCATTTTTTGGGATGTGGAGGGGATTCTATTGATATATTACCTGCCAAAAATATGAATGCTGCTTACTATGCCAACTGTGAGCAGTGATGAAAGAAATTAGAAATGACAAACTTAATAAAGGAGTCACTCCACACAGCTTTAACTGCAATGTCTGCTTTAAATAAAAACGGCTTCACAGAAATCAATCATCTACCAGGTAGATGATTGATTTCTGTGAAGCCAAGACTGGACCATAAGGTAGATTCTACCTTATAGTCCAGACTTGGCCCCTGTGACTATTTCCTGTTTAGAAAAATGTTATTTTTTGTTAAGAAAAAATTAAGGGGACGCAAATTTTCGACTGGTGGGGAGATAAAGGCCGCTGTGAATGATCATTATGGCGAACAAGCGAAGGAATATTTTTTTCATGGTATGATGCCACTTATTGACAAATTCAACAAATGCATTTACAGTCGCAGGCAGGGTCCTATATTGAAAAATAAAAAAAAATAGCTATAGGTCTTTTCTTTCATACTTCTGTAGATTATACTTATCAGCCACCCCTCGTATGTACAATACATTGGGAGAATGGGGTACAGTGGGAAATGTAGTACATTTAATGGCAGTTTTCTGTGAGTGCGCTCAGTGACTGTGGAACAAACATACTTATCTCCAAGACATTAGTTTAGCCTCCTAAAAGCGAGTTTTTTTACTATATTTTTAAATTGTTTCAGTAGTTTTGAGTTCACCTTTTACCTATAAACAAACAAATGAATTCACCATCTCTGTTTATAGACAGATAATTCAATTAGAAACGTGATAGATATATTTCAGTTTTATATTATGAAAATCGACCTGAACGCATACAATTAAAGGCATTTGTTTACTTTTTATAATTTGACGTCACAGCTTAAAATGTGTACAAAACGAAAAATTACAAATGAGTAATCGTAAAAATGAGGTAAGAGGCAAGCTGAAAACCACCGCTGTGGCGAGCACACACAGCATATTCTGAATTTTGTAATTTTTGCACACCGGCTGTATATATTTTTTATAAGCCACTGTGCTTTTTATGTATCAGAGTGGCAAATATCTATGAAAAGTTATTTTTCAGTGGCGGACGTATGGTCCAGCATAATTTTAAAATACGAGTTTAAATGGCCTCTCCACCTAGTTTTCACTCCTGAAGTGTTAGCGCGGTACAACGATATGTTCCGTTTGCTGCTGAGAATTAAAAAGACACAGCACGATTTACACGCATTGTGGAAGACCTACAAGCAGTCTACAAGGTTTGTCATTATATAAACAGTTTTTTTCCAGATGTTGATTTTGCATTACAAAATGTTACTATTTAATAATTGATTGAACTGACCCTAAACACGAAAATTTTGATAAGTTATACTTAGCATTATATAATCTGTGGTTATGCCATATTTAATGTGGTTATGGTGCCACGGATAAAGAAATGAGAATAGTTTCAAAAAATATATAAACAAATGAGAATAGTACTGTCGGGGACAAAGTCTTTTCGTATTTTGTACTTATGAAGTTGTAATCAAATCTCTGGTTGTACTATTTGTACCTGGCTAGTTGTAGTACCAATAAAAGTTGACATTTAAAAAAAAATGTTTAAAAATTGTTTTCCGCCATTTTTCCATTGTTTTCCAGTCTGTCAAAATGAGTGAAAGTAACGAAGAAATTCGCTACATTTGAAATTTTATTACAAGAAAGACAAAAATGCGACACAAGCCGCAATTTTTTTTATGCCGTTTATGGATATAGCCCTGATTCAGTCACTTCAGAACTCTTAAGTACCATAAGGTTGACATCACGAGAGGACGGTCAAGATGGCAACAAGTTATCGATCAAAACGGCACATATTTATTATAAGTAAATGTAATTAAACTTTAAATTTTTTTGTCTTGAATTTCTATAGAAAATACAAAGAAACTTTCTCCCCGACCTAATGTGTAACCTGTAATAAAATTAAACTGCAAGGGATATTGTGAACGTAATAGATACATACATATACGCCATTATTTTAATGATTCAATGCAATGCAAGCACCCCTTTCAGTATTCACTGCTGGACACTTTAGAGGTGGTGTAAGTGGTGTAAGTTCCTAAGGGCTTGTGGTAGCGGCTTTATTATCCCTTAGTTGCCTTTTACGACACCCACGTGAAAGAGATGAGGTTGACATTGGGGAAGAGAACGATTAAATTTTAATGATATTCAACCCTTAATAATGATATAATCATTATTAACCTTAATGGTATAAATCATTCATTTAAAAAATATAAGTAAGTGATGGGATAGCCATTCTTGTTTTCTGATTTATTAGCATTATATAAACTTTCGCGATTCCTATATTTTCGGAGCATTTAATACATTATAAAATCGAAATGAATAAATTCGATAAGGAACTAAAGTTATCAACATAGCTCATACAATTATACCGGTGCGGGCCATAGTTCAAAATCACAACCTCAAATATATGAGTCGAGTCTATTCTCGGCTAAACGAAGATTCGAAATCTTCGGAATACGAAGATGGTCGACTGATACTAATTTCACTCTACACACTTACTGTATTGAATTTTTTTATACTATGCAACATTATTTTCACATTTTTCAGCTTTCCAATGTGTCAACTGCACAATAAACTAATGTTTCTAATGGATAATCTGCAACATTATTTGCAAGCTGATGTGTTGGAGACAAATTTCTCAAGGCTCATGAATGCTGTCAACAAGACAAACGACTTCGAGAAACTGAAAAAAGCACATGCTATATTCCTTGCTGATATACTCAGTCAGTCGTTTTTGACTGTCACACCGGTGAGTGTTAAATACAATAACACCAGAAAAGTATGTTTTAGCCATCGGAATGGTGTGGTAGGTATGACAGCGTGACCGGGAGCGGATTCCGCGGCGACACTTGCGAGTGTTTTGAGCGCGAGCGAACAGTCCAAATCAGTTTGCGCTTTCTGCAGCGAGTTAGTAATGCATGTTTGTAATTTGTCTATAGTTTTGACGTTTTTCGAGTATGTCATATTATTTATATCCCAAGAAAAAATGCATATCTTTCAAGTAAAACTTCTAAATCAATTTTTTTAGTTAGATCATTTCCTATAAAAAACATAGGCTCTTACACAGCAGGAATTGTTTTAACTGTGGACACGTTATAATAACGCGACGCATTTTCCGTTCCCGCACCCACTGCAGACGCAGCCTTAGCGAGAAGATAGGCCCGTGTCTGCCAGTAGATGATAAAAGTAATAGAAAGTGATATAGTAGACGATATAGTAATGATATTAATATTAATGTAAGTATAAATAATTAATAAGCGGTTTAATAATTAATTAAGTGACTCTCTTGACAATTTAATTCATTCTTGCCTTGACATGTGTACTATAACTGAATAATTTGACATTAAATTAAATTTAATAAATAATACGAAATTAATTAAGAAGCCAATTAATAATGCTTTTAATAATGTGTAATTTAATTATATATGTATTTTTAATTTTTAACGTTGAATTGCCGTGCCCTTCCAGGGTGTTGTACCTACGGTATTACTCATTATATATTGTAATTTTAATTTACCTACATGCAAAAAAATAAAATCATAATTTAATTGCAAAAAGGGCTAATTATACTTTAAAGTCCACTTAATAGATAAATATTTAAATATGCCTGTAAAACGCGAAAAAGACATACTATTTTTCTCCTTCAGAGCGAGTCAACAGACAGCGACTGTTCAGAGAACACAACGGACTATATAAACAACCCCGTGTTCTGCAACATCATGGAGTTGCTGAAACTATGCCATTCGTTCTGCGGCATCAGTGAATTTGCCACTGATAGGGAGGTCGAGGATTACTATATTAGAGGGTACTCGGAAAGGTAAAATTATTATATTATTTAATAATTGTGTCAGCGGCTTGCCGGCTTCCTACACGTGAACTTGTGATTCCCCTAGGAACTCCATAATATATCTGGATAATAATTACCCTAAATGTTAACCCACCCTATAAGTTATATAACTATGCAAAGTTTCATTAAAATCTGTCTAAGGGTTGTTGCGTGGTGCGCGTTTAGACAGACAGACAAAAAATTCAAAAATTGTTGTTTTGAGCGCTGTATCTCATGTTCTTTACACTGCAATGATCTTTTTCAAAAAATATTACATGTACAGTCATGTCTCTGTTAAGAGTTTGTTATATATCTATAAATATAATGAAGTCGTATTACAGAGCCCATACTACCTGGTAACTGGTAGTCTATACTACCAGTATATGCAGTCAATACTAGCTGGTGCCCGCGACTTCGTTCGCGTGAACTGACGAGTTCCGTCGGAACTCTACAATGGAATGGATGAAAAGTACCCTAAATGTTAACCCGGCCATATAAGCTATAACTATGCCAAGTTTCATTAAAACCGTCCAGTGATTTTTGCGTGTTGCACGTTCTGACAGACAGGCAAAAATTCTAAAAAATGTTGTTTTCGGGTCTATATCATTCGTATATTGTATTGCAATCACTTTTTTCAAAAAATATATCATGTACAGAAAATAGAAAAAAGGTACATGAGCAAACACCATCTGGTGTTAAGTAAATACATGGCAACATCAGTCAAAAATGATAAATATTGGCATGTCCCCAGATGCGTCGCCTGCCTTTGGAAATTTGAGAATGCATTTGAAAAACGGTTGGAAAAAATAGGCAATAGGAAGAATAAAGGGACGAGGGAAAATTAAAATTACTAAGCAAGGAATTTCTCACACCCCGTTACACCTTCCATTCAGCGAAATAATATACATAGAAGTACTACTTCATACAAATCTATTTTGAATATTAAGAATCTAACACAGAAACAAATGCACAAATGAAATGCTAGTCTGAAATGTTTGAAGTAACAAAACGTTTAGATGATTATAGACCAAATTAATTAAGCAACAAAGTATACATTTGCTTGCATTGAATTCTACATAAGACATTTCGATGTCTACTACTCGTATGACGGGTTATCACTGTCAAGTTTTGTCATCTGCTGGTCGCGTCATAAGGATGGTTTATACAATAATGAACACTGGAAAAATTACAATATCTGATATAGGCAGTAATAAAAATATTTTTTTTAAAGTCAATTTATTTTATACAAACATTTTATATATTTCCGAACATTTACATTTACATATTTTTAAACACTTGTTCATTAAATAAATACTCAGTCAGTTACGTCCCTCTGAAAAGAGTTAGTTTATTTAACTTCTGCCTTGAGGAATTAAGTAACGAATCATTCTTAGCAATATAATGCAGTCTAACACGTACAAATTCTTCTATAATGCTTTTTATCAATAAAAGACCATGGTTACAATCGGTTGTACAAAAAACATCATTAAACGTTGTTGGATGCAGTAAGCACTTATTTGTAATAAAACAAAGATTGTGTTTGCTAGACGACGAGTTTCGTGATCCAATTTTGATGATACTTCTTATGACACATTCGGCACGATAGCAAATCTTGAACAATACTGTGGATGGGAAACAAGGTACCAAAATCTTTTATCGAAATTAATTTATGGAAATAAAGTTTTTCTGTGGCAAACAGAAGAGTCGTACATTCTCCGCATTCAATTTTAGAATTTCACTTTTTTGCTACAAAACCAGATACATACCTATCCTATAATTTTCTCTATAGAAGTTGACAGTACAGTGAGTCTATCTAACATTTGGGACAATTCGTCACAGTTACTTATTTCATCATTTGATGGCGGTGAAGTAAAATGTGGAACTACCGTGGTTCTGTGACGG
This sequence comes from Sesia apiformis, assembly GCA_914767545.1. Lineage (NCBI taxonomy): Eukaryota > Metazoa > Arthropoda > Insecta > Lepidoptera > Sesiidae > Sesia > Sesia apiformis. The sequence goes on from OU611964.1 coordinate 6,819,116, forward strand.
AAACCTGCTATAGTTTCATTTATACGTGTTGCTGCCGAGCAATTTAAAATTAGAAAATATTCAAGCGGATAAGCGTTTCCTGTAAAGTGGGAACGAAGTTCTAAATTATTTAAAGTTTTTCTATAAATTCCTTTGAATTTAAGTGCATTTAGGTTGTTATTACACCGGCCATCAACTGCCTTCCCGTGTTAGACATATAAATGTCTTGTATTTTAAAATGCAAAGAACATATTTGAGTCCTCTTAGTTGGACACCAGTCATATTCCTGTCGTTCTAAGCGAACAGCTTTTATCCATAATTCCCTACTAGTTAATTCTCGTGGAAATCTGAAAGAATTTTTTTTTTTCATTATCGATAAGCACTGTTGCATAACACCCATCCCTATACTAAACAACCACGAAATTCAATTTTATTTTAGCTATTATTTCAATGTACTTACACATGGAATGAAATTCCATGGTCTTTATGATGATCAGTAGAATTATTTATGCACCATTTCACACAAGAAGACGGCATCGTTTCTTCGTTTCGAACATTTAAACAAATCGCAAGAAACTGCTACTACGACAACTGTTGACGCGTAACTAAGGAAGCGAGCGGCGACTCTTTTAAGCCACGCCTACTGCGGCGACTCTTCAGTGTCATCATTTTAAGGCTTAGTAGTGCTTCTATGTGTTATTATTTCGCTGCTTCCATTACTCCTTGGGTGGGATGTTGTGGGATGAGGAGTAAAGAGTATGTATAATGGAATGACCTTCCTTTATCCCGAGATTCTTTTATCTCATTCTATTTTCAACTTAAAGTGGCAGGACGGGAGAAGATGCGATAGGGTCTAGGGCCTAGGGAATACAATGATATGAGAGACATTTGTACATATGTAGGTATCCATGAAAAACTATTTATGGAGTGTGGGGGTTGTCGTTCGTATATAGTAGCGTATAGTAGTAGAGAAAAGTAAGACTGACTTCATTTAAAACTTTTTTTTTGATAAGTTCAGAAAAATGTAGAACAGAAGGTGAGATATGGATATATAGCGATTTGTTCATTTAGCAATTTAGACGTGATGGCTATACTACGCGATAGCCTTGAGTGCTCACTTAAGGAATTTACTAGGGATGTGACAAGTGTAAAAAAGAGACAATAACAATAGCCAACTATCGTCACGTGTTAGACAGATGAAGCGCATCACTAAGACTAAGGCTTTGTCCTTCTAGCAGCGCGTTGCGATGCGTCGAGCGTTGTGGTGCGGCACGTCGTGGTTAAGTTTTCCTACGTGGCAGTCGCGGACGAGATCACCCACCTCATCGTCAATAAATACTATTTCAAAGAAGGATGTGTCATTTTGGCCGGTATATCGAATAAATACCAAATGGCGCGCCCGCATACCCCCTGGTGTTGCTGGTGTCCATGGGCGGCGGTAACACTTACCATCACGTGGGACCGCTTGCTCGTCGGCCCACTAATCTATAAAAAAAAAAAACCATTACCTTCAATTTTGATTATGACAGCAAGGCTCGTAAAGTGCCCGGGAAATGAGATATCTGCCTTACAAGTATCTTAACAATGTATAAGGGAGAGATGATATAACCACCGGCGGAAGCACGGTCGGCCAAAGTACAGAGCCCTAGGTGGTGCAACCTGTGAAGAGATCGTTGAGCTGGCTTTTCTATCCAGGGTGTCAAATTTGGTCTGACACTATCTGAGCACGCCAAAGGTGTACACGAGAGCGGGCATGACCCATTCGCTATAGCTTTGACTTTTATTAGGGTCCGATTTTTACTCTTGAGTTTTTTATTTACTAAGCACCATTTTTTATAGATACCCAGATTTAATGAATCGCGGAAACAAAATATTTATTGATAGTAACTGTAGGTTATATAACCAATCAGTTGACATACATTACAATTGTATTGGTGGTCAGACCCATCATTCTTTTGGCATGGCAAAACATAAAATTTGTCGGTTATTAATTATTATTCAGTGAAAACATTCATTTAAAATATTTATAATTATTTAAAGACTTCGCAGTTCAACATAAAATTACGCACGACAGGATGCATTGAAAACGAAACAGACGCGCTACATGCTTATTATTAACGACGCGTCGCACGCAACGTGTGCGGAGAGTTCGAAGAGTGGCGAGCTCGCGCCCCGTGTCTCATTCCTCCCGGGCACTCATCGCTGTCGTGTATGGTCATTTTGTGATCTAGCTAACTTTGTTGATATTTAATTTAATTATAAAAAAACTATATAACCGGGTATGCGTTTCTTAGATACAACAAGCTGGTGAAGCAGCTAATGCAGCTACTGGTGTCACTACGCGACCGTCCTTGCGGCGTGCATCTCGCGCGGCTGCTCATGCGCCTCGATTACAACCGCTGGCTCAGCGGCGAGGCGCGGCTCACGCATTCCGTCACAAGCATGCTGCGGTGAATCGCACGAATAACGCGGATAACGTGAATAACACGAACAACAACAATATTATTATTTATGTATTAGGCTAGCAGGTTTCGCTGATACGCCTTACATCAATAACACTAGTGTTGCCTTCTTACTGTCTAAGCAGTTTTTGAATTTATTCACTCTATCTGCTTTAACTGTCTCATGCGGTAGATTATTCCATGAGTTGATGACTGTATTTGACAGGAAGTTCTTGTAGGGATTGGGAGGTAGCGATAGTTCATATTAGCCTTAAAACCGGACCTCTCACATTCTCGTTTGCTTTAGTATTATATATAGAGTTCAGGTACGGGACATCATAGTGAATAGTGGTTGTTGAGAATCTTGTAAGTTTCGATCAAGTCTCCTCTTTCCCTCCTTTCCTTTAGACTAGTTAAGCAAAGAATACAGAGTCTGTCTTCATTTGACTTATTTTTAATTTTCCTTAGTAGTTTCGTTGTTCTTGTCCGGACTCCAGCATTTCTGTCCTTCGAGAAATATAGGTTCCATAGGAAGTCCATAGGTCTTTCAAGAGGAACTCCCTAAGACTACCAGCAATATTTTTTTCTATAGTATACTGGTTAGACTAATTGGTCGGTAATTTGCTGTTCAAGTTCAGTTCTCTGTATTTTACATCTAACCAAAGTCCTTCTACTGATTTGTTGTGCAATGAATCGTGTTTTGGCAATTAATGGGCTACCATTATGCGTGGACAATGTGTATAAGGCCACACCACTACCCTTTCTGTTTGCTCTACCTAGACGAAATATTGTATAACCAGGTATATTTATTAGACTGTCGCTAATTCCGGAATGTATGGTAAGTGAGTCTCTGTTATTAGTATTAAAGCAGGTTTGAGAATTTTTACTTCAATAAGAAACAAATAAAATTTATCCGTTAACGATGCCAGGTTCGTGTATAGAATAATCAAGTCGGTAATTGCAGAAGCTGCTAGTTATTTGAGTTAATTTTAGGACGTCTGTTGATATACTTAATAGTCAGGTCTGTTTCACCTTGGTTTGTTCTCTCTGCCAATTCAGCTTGAAGCTTCCGCAGTTGATCACGTTGATAGGATATCAGACTTGGCTTTAATTGTATATGGCAGCATACTTTTGTATTTGAGACCAGTGCATTTTTCCTGCTACCAAGAATAACCTTAATGGGGCGAGGTTTTGTCTTATCGTGGGACGATTTACCTAACCTTATAGTTGTAATCAATTACAAGTCGTCAATGGTCAAATGCTCAAATGCATTCAGGATTTAATTATTGTCATGCAGTTTTCTTTCCACTGTATTTCTAGAGTCCAGTTCTTGCATACCAAAAAGGATGACATTCCGGCTTCTTTTCTCTCGTTCCTTCATTTCATGTATCACGAGATCAACATTTACAGCTGGTGATTGATTGTTTTTCAATTCGGAAACTTGTTGCTAGAGTTCCGAGACAAGCTGACGCAGCGCTGGTATTTGTTTAAGGTCTTCACAATCTTTGCGTAGGTATGACAGTCTATAGCTTTGTAAACAAAAGACGCGGGGTTCCGTTGCAGACAGTTCACTGCATTTCTCGCAATCTCACGGGTACAGCCCTTACAAATAATTTTAGGATTTTTTCCTCATATTTCTATATTTGCGTTTTTATTTTTTAAATCTAACGAATCGAAGTTTCGTAATTGTATTTGTAACAAAAATTAGAAGTGGGTATGTCGTTTTTTTTATTTTATTAAAACTGTCACTCCTTGCGATTATTTACTGTTTTTAGCACTTATAACTTAATGTTCGCTGGAAATAAGACAAAATGAAATGCATTGAATTACACTTTTCAATGAAATGCAGTGTGCACAATTTTAACTAACAATAAAAATATAAAAAGACCGTGTTAATTGTACAATTGACAGTTGTAACTAAACGATTAAAGCATTTTGTACAATAAACGTTTATATCCTTAATGCCGTTGTTTATTTTGAATAGGGTATGTTTATAAATGGTCCATTCCATAAATGTCATTTTGCTATTTGAGTATATCACCTAATCGCCCGCGTAATACCTTATTTTCCTGTGTAGAAATGCAAATAAAACATTTTGTTGAAAAAAATGCGTATAATTACCACAGATATAAGATTGGTTTTCACAAAAAAGTATTGTTTTTCACATATAAGAAAATTTTAATTATTAGCGGTAGGTCAATTTAGCGTTTGGTCCAAATCGCAGTTCGTTACAACGCAGTAGGTCTACGTAAATGGACCTACCGCTAATAATTCGAAAATTTTAAGTTGTGGTTACATTTTAGCTTAAGTGTATAAATTTGACATTCAGATTTTTCAAATCTACTTAGGACATTGAACAGTTCAGTGGTAAAGTTGCGTTTTAAGTGATAAAGTGTTCATCTACAACAACAAAGATCAATAATACTCGTATATAATTGAAGTGGTAATAGGCTGAGCTGATGTGACGCTACGTATATTACGTGCCGGCTCTCCGAACGCATTAGTTCTGTACCAGTCAACTCGTATATTTTGCTGTATTAGTGTATTTCTTGACACGTCGTCCGTGGTTTATTATGACATTCCTGATATAACTTCTGTGCGTAATCACAACCAAGTAGTACAGAGTTTTGGTTCTTCGAGCTAGATCTGAACCAGCGAATTAACAATATTCTATGCAGATCACAACCAAGCAGTGACCCGCACAGTTCCCATATATTTTGTAAGAGGCAGTTTATAAACGCACTTGGCTTACATTACATTACGCGACGTTTCGTTGAAGTCTTTCCGTATAAAATAATATATGGGAACTGATGCGTTCTGATCGCCGTCACGTCATGTAAGCGTAGTCTGTTTCCAGTGTTATTTTTTCAGAATTTATAACGATTGAAATAAACTTTCCTATGTACATTTTTACGACATTCAGGTATTTAATCTATGTAACATTAAAACTTCAGCAGTAAAAAGATTAGCGTAATTTCTTTTCGAATCTACTTAAGATTTAGAACAGCAAATAGAACATTTCAGCAAATGCTTCACAACAATAAAAGTCTTAATTTATTTTTATTTTTTCCATTTCTTATCTAATATTTTTTATATTTTAAAGCTGAATTAAAGAATAACAAGCATCCATAATTAAATTTTACATGGTAAGTAAAAATAAGCCCTCGGAACGCAATTTTATTATTTGAAGGTTATAACTATTCAAAACTATTGCTTATAGCTGAAATATATTAAGATTTATTTATTGTAGATTTTTGGAAACCAATAACTGTAAAAACTCAATTAAAAAAAAATTATTACAATTTATCTTTCAGCTATAGATTTGACATATGCGTATTTCTGTTATAAATCGTGTCTTATATGCATATAATCAGGGTATAGCTCTTTAAACTTTTATATCTCATTTTTTTTAATTTGTTACATATTTATAGGTTTGTAAATTTGTAAAGTAGGTGAATAACAATATAGAAAAGTTTCGTAACAAATATTTGACGTAATTTCTTTTCAACTTTCAAAGAAAAGAATATTAAATACTTTGGAATTGGTCTTAATTTAATAATATCAACCAAATACTCTACGAGCACATATGTACAGCTCACGACAGTAATGACAGTTCTCATACAATTAGATGGCAACAAAAAAACAATCCTATTGAACGACTTGAGCCCTAAACTAATATATATTGACTATCAGTTCGGGGTTAACTGTTAATAAAAAGACAACGGGTACAAACACTAGGGTACACGGGGTACAAATCAACACACTTGAGATGTACCTCAAATTAAATCTTTTATTCATAGATGTTTTAATGTTAAGGCAGTTAAGGTCAAAACCGTGAGTGAACAATGATTAATATCGCTCTATTCTTTTATTAGTTAAAATGTATCGTATTTTTTTTTAAATAAAAATTTCTTTAGCATTTAATTTACAACTCCAACATTGTGCGTCGCTAATGTTGCTTGTTGTTAATTTTAAGCCAGAGTTGCGCGTATTTACCCGTAGCGTATCAGTGATATATGTTTTAACTACCTTATTCCTAGACTCAAAAACATTTTTGCAAGACATCTGTTTAACAGTAAATAGAATATGCAAGCAACAATTTAAATTAGAAGGATTTAAAATCCATAAACAAAGTATATAGGGTTAAATAAAAACTACCTCCCCCCTGTTTAATAATGAACTTCTTTCGTGAAAACTAACAACTTATGTTTTACGACCTTTTAAAAATCAGTACTTTTTTCACACAAACCCCGCACTCAGTCGCACCGTACCGATTTATATAGATATCTAATAGTAGCGGTTCGATTAGCAGCTGTTTATGAATGGAGCGTGCGGAGTTACATAGTGAGCATATAGAGGCTAGCAGCATATAGTGACTAGCACAGAGTAAAAAAGTCAGCGACTACATTAATAATTAATTTAACTTTTTTTAGGGAACATATCAAGTTCAGAAAAAAATCGTAGAACAAAATTTTGATAGTTTTAATGATATAAAGTCAGTGTTAAGAGGGTTGTACGTAGTTTTTTATGAAGCCTGTGTAATAACATTTACAAATGCTTATATTTCCATAAATGCGTATTCACAAATGAGATTTATTACATTGAATACCTTAGCTTATGTTACTGACAAGCGTGAATTGCATGCTTTACACTCTCATAGTTTCAGTTTTCGCTTAGTCGATTTTAACTTATTCCCCTCAGAATATGGGTAGATTTAAGGTACAATCTAAGAATGGCTAGTTGGTTAAGATGCCATCTCTCGTTTAAAATACATATCGACGATTAAAAGGCTATTTGATTTTAAATGCCGTTTTTGCCGATTTTGACGTACGGGTACATCGTGCATGTGTTCATATCCTAAATAAGTATATGCACTAAGCTTTAGTTTGTGGGCGCATAATTTACAACGCGTGCAATTTATATTTTAAAATTCGATAAAGAATAAATCAGTGTCAAACTTGAATTTCAAAAATATTAAAAAAGGAATAAAAAAAACGTTAGCAGAGGATTTTTTTTCCTTCAGTATGTGTACGTCCTTGATGATTCTGAAGGTTTGAAGTGATCACTTTACTAAAGTACAATATTATGCGATTCACTTTCTGTTTTGTCAAAATATCATTCGTATCTCATTATCGTCGGCGGGTCACCGCTGTGGTGGATGTTCAAGTTTAAAGGCCTCTACTTCATTATTATGGACGTAGTCTACTCTTGTAAGTGCATTGAAATTTGCGTTTTAATTTTGAATTGTGAATCAATTCAATCAATAGTCAATCGATAATTTAGAAAGTGACTCCTTTGGATCTTCTCATTCCTATTTAGCTCCCCGTATCATATCTTACAGGTGTATCATGTCAACACAAATGTTTCCTGAAACTTTGTTAGTAACATTGAAGATGTAGTCGACAGCCTCATACAAGACCTATAGGAGCGGCACCTATTCTGTTACTTCTGTTAGTGCCTCCTCCGTAATTTGAATGAATCGTACCACCTACTCGGCGCACTTAGTACATAAAATCTTTTCCATATTTTTATATGGAATATATATTTACATATACAAACTATATATTTATTTTCACTATACATCCTTATATAGTCTTCCGTGCATTTGCATTATTCACTCTCAGAGTCGGCATAGCTTATTTTGTTTGATAGTATTGCTGAGTTAGTACACGTTTCAATATCTTTGAGTTTTTACTAAATTTTCATTCGAAATTGAAAAAAATAATATATTTACATAAATAAATACGTAACATTATAAGTCAATTAAGTCAGAATGATGACCAGAATCTATTTTATCGGGCCTCGGGAAAGGTTTCAGATATACCCCTGTATAACGTAAAATAGTAAAAAGTGCCGATTGAGCAAATAGTATTTTTACCATCGACCGCAGACCTAGACATTTAAAGTTCTTTCATTATTCCTTATAAGCCAATAATTTTCCCAATTATCACTCTCTAACTCTTTTCTTCCCCACTGGAATCTAATTTCCCCTAAAAAGGGGTACTCTACTCAATTTGAAAACCCTGTTACACACAAACGCGTTTTCCTGCGTGATGATATGAAACTGAACACAAGAAAACTTACGGCTATTTACACGAATAAGAGTCAATTTCTTTCTACAATATTACGAATTTTCTTTATGAATTTTTATGAACAAGGTATTATATTCCTAATTTTCTAAATTCATCATTTTCATCAATTTTAGACAAAGTCCTTATATTGTTCCTGGCTATATAAGCCTAATGCAAGAATTTCCTTTACATGAAGCAAAGACTATACATACATTTAAAGTAGGCTTGCAATGAATTAGTCTTCCGAATATTGTATGGATCCTCAAATAGAATAGCCGATTATTGCAGAATTGGTGCAATAAATGTCTAAATTACAGCCTGAAAATTAGTAAAAAATTGTTTTGTATTACAACTTGCTTCTAAATTTTAATTATGAAGAATGTTATGAAGGATGAAATATTTGATAATTACTGTTCTGGCTTGTAGTTTTTATACAAGATTTTTTTTCAAAACCTTTTGTTAAATTTTCAATCCACTGTAAAACATTGAAAAATGTTCTTGAAAAATAAATTAAGTACTTTTTAAAATCACTCTTAATTAACATAACATTGCAGATTTTCTGACACAATTGTAATTTTAGTTTCCAAATATTCATTGCAAGCCTAGTTTAAACCCAACTAAGACCACAGAATGAATTGAAGTATTTATAGACAGAAAAGATTTACAAAAATCCTCAAAAAGATTTACAATTGTCTCACCATATCATCGTCATCATCATTTAAACCATCTTCACAATCATCTTCAATGACATCTTCTTGTAATACATTTTCTTCTTCATCAACAATTTCTTCACAAACTGCCTCATAACAATAGTCCTTTATGCTGCTGTCATTGATGACTGTGTCATCAATATCATCAGCATCAAGGGTTCTGTCATCGTGTTGATGCATAAATGACTTTATTAGTATGCATTTGGTCATGTCGCATGTGCATGGAAGTGGGTGCTCGACTTCGTTCGGATCTTGCATTGTCACTTGAAGATTGTACCTGTAAATGTTAGGTACTTATACAGACGAATTGCTGTGATTTTCAATTAAGCAAATTGCATTTATTATTGTCAAAAATATAGTGCATAAAGCAAATTGCTATTTAGAACATTCCTACTCTGTACTAATAAGTAAACACTACTACTAACAGCAACGCCCTACACAATTTATAAACAGTTGCTACACTCTTAAATATAGCTAGCTGGATTATAATGACTAATTAAGCTAGATTTAAAAACCTGAAATCGAACCACTGTTGTTATTAGATACCTATATCTATGTATCGCAGCCTTAGTGTCAAAAAAAGCTGAATTTTAAAAAGTCTTACATTAAAAGTTGTTTGTTTTCATGAAAGATGTCTAGTGTTAAGGAGGGGGCAGGTATTTTATAATTAATCCAGTATACAAGTAGATTACCTTCTACGGTTAATCTTATCCCTGTTCATTTCCAGTGTAAAGGCGATGGGTTCACCCAAATCAACCTCTTGTTCTTGCGGCAACACAATCACAGTTTGCTTCCAATGTGTTGGTGGACTGTCTGGACTTGTGTCTAACACCACACGGTCACTGCCATTTGCAAAGTCTGGAAACTTGCATTCGAACCACAGGCAAAGACCTTGATACATTGCCCCTGGTTTAGTTGCTCCTGAAAAATGTCATTTCATTGCAGTACTAATTAGCCCACTTTATCCTATTCTTCCAATATATGTACATGTTTGGGTAATGAGTGAAATATGAAATATGTGTCTATTCCCATCCCATCTTATTCTCCCAAAATTTTCTCCAAATCAATTCCAAAATTTCCAATGGCTTTCCGAGGGCATGCTAATGTTTGTCATTCTGAACTGATGTTGTATCGCAGATGTTGCAGGGCGACAGTATCCACTTACCACCAAGTGCACAGTATAAAGTATCGTCAGTTAATTTGTATTGAATTTAATTATGATCTTGCAATAATAATTATGTTGATGTAGATTTTTGATGTGATTGGGTACTATTATTTTCAAAGGTGTGAGAATTGACCCACAAGCATAAATTTGTGAAGGGATTTAAATGAAATAATGTATATTACATACTGTACAAACAAACCTACGACATGTTGTATGGCATACATGTCCAGCTCCGATATGGCATTCTCCTTCAAATAGACCCAACAGATGGCCACTTTTTGTCCTATTACATCCTCAGGTTGTATTGTTATTATTTCAGGCTTGTTGTATTTGCTAGACCGAAGTTGTTTGGCAAATGTTGACATTGAGACTCCATATTTATTATCCCATTTGCTATATAGTGACGGCAAACTGAAATTGAAAAAAAAAGAACTGAATGCACATTTTTGTTTTTTTATCTGTAAGTTATCTTGTAATAGCAACAAAATATTTTTGGCAAAACACTTTTTGAATTAATATTTCAGTTTTTTGAAATAATATCATGAAACTAGATGTCAAATTTTAACTTCAGACCACAGATCTAATATTTCTGCTACCCCTAATAATGTACTAATTCTAATAATGTACAGAGTATGTGAGAGAGAATATGAACCATAGCGCATTCAATGGTTCATCATAAGCGAGAAAAAGTGAGCAGGAATCATCAAATGAGTCAGGATTTCAGTGATTTTAGATCCTTATCAACTTGACAAACAGAGTGGTCCAATTATAATATAGTAAACTATAGTCGTATCGTGTTTTCTATGTGATTGTAGAGTTACGGGATGTAACAATCCAAATAAACAGTTTTCACAGGTACCGGTTCAAGTGTTACCGCCGCCCATGGGCACCTGCAACACCAGGGGGTATGCGGGTGCGCCACCGACCTTGCAAAATCCTATTCACAGCTCTCTTGAAGAACCCCAGATAGTAGTATAATGGAAAGACCTCTTGAGGCAGTTCATTCCACAGCCTACAGGTTCGCGGTATAAAATAATTTTTGGACCGAACAGTGCGCGACACCTCCATATCGAGGAAATGTGGATGGACCGCACTTCTGTGATGAGAAGTGCGGTTGTAGAAACCCGAGGTGGGAATTATATTATACAATTCTTCAGAGCATTTCCCGTTGTACAGGCGGTAGAACACAGAGAGAGATGCAACATCTCTCCGAATGCTGAGGGATTCTATATAGTTAGTTCTATTTTTATAATAATTTGAATAAATAACATAAATATGTGAACATTGAAAGTTCTAAATAAACATTTTATGTGAATATTATGCTTTGTTTACACAAAGTTTGTCACACTGTATAAATTTTGGCGATTTCATTATTCACTGCATTAATTAATATGTCCAAATAAAAATTGATTTAGATCGCATATTACACAAACCCAACAATAAACAAACTTCAAAACAGTCTCACTATATTTATTACACGAAAAAGCAATTCGAAAAGTAATTGTCACAGGACTCCCACTGCTACATAAAGAATCAATTTGAAACGTGTAAAATGTTGTCACACTATAAATTTTGCAATTTTATTATTCACTGCATTGAAACATGTCCAAATAAAACTTAATTTAGGTACATATTACATAAACCCAACGATAAACAAACTTTAAGAGTCACTATATTTTTACAGGAAAATGCAATTCGAAAAGTAATTATCACAGGATGCCGACTGCTACGTAAAGAAGGAACAATTTCAAAACAAAAATTAAAACAAATGCAAGGGGCAAGAACTTGAAATCCTTTAAACTCCACCCCCCACAGACAACATATAAAATTATTTGTAATAAGAAGATGGGAAACAAAATCCCAGATTTGGTTTAGGTATCGAATATTTTTTTTATTTCAGATATCTGATAGATAGTTTCGGTGGTTATGGTTACGGAGCTCTATGACATGCCTAATCTGAACATCTGTATACATATAACAATCTCATTTATAGATATATACATAAACAGTGACAGCTTCAGTAAGACCTTTATTTATTTTCCAAAGTAAAAGTTTTCTTCCCTTACCTACATGGAGCTACATAAACAGTGGCAATTTCTGGAAACATTGCTCCACCTTCTTTAAGGAACTTATCTCTAGCTATCAGGACTGAATCGAGCATTCCCTCATGCAGAAGATAGAACCCCATCCATTCGGACACTATTGCATCAACTTTGATGTTGTTTGGTAATTCAAGATCTTCTACTTTGCTGTGAATTACCTGTAAAGGAACATTAACTGTACAGATAATAATTTACATTTCAGACAAAATGACATTGTCAAAGAAAGGAAACTTAATTGGCATTTCTATCCAACTAGTGAAATTACATTTGTACATGTAATTGAAATTACATGAGATTTTATATCACAAACCCTCTTTATAAGCTAGGGTAACATTTATAAGCTGCATGATGAATTATGATCTGAAGCCCTTTATGTGGAAGTTTACCATGGTGTAAATAGTGTATATGTTACATACCTCAATGATATCTTCAAAATTATTCTCCTTAACAATTTCTTTAGCTAAATTAGCAAGGTTGCTTGCTTCAACAGCATACACTTTTTTAGCACCAGCTTGAGCACAAAAAATAGACAAAATTCCTGTGCCACAACCAACATCCATTACAACTTTATCTTCAAAGTATGACTTATTGCCCAATATTGCTTCTTGATAGGCTTTTGTTCTGGGGCTGTCTTCTAACATAAGTCTGTGAATCTAGGAACAAGATTTTTTAAATATTAACACTAAAATGGCAGGTGATTTTGTAAAGGAAGTAATAGTTCTACAATAGGCATGATGACAGTATCAAAGAATTAAAGAATAAATGATTTTAGAGAAAAAAATATGTTGAAAGAATTCTAATAAATTAACCAGTTTTAATGTAAACATTGAGATTAATAATATTTTCAATAAAATAAAAGTATAAAATACTGCATTCGGCCATGTTAACTAAAACGCCAATCAGAGCGAATGACGACACGCCTCAGTAAACATCACCGTGTAGCTTGAACTTCGATTGATTTCGGCAAAATTTAATTAGATGATTTGTTGTTTATTCGACCTTTTATAAAGGCATTATAATAAGAATATTTATTAAGAATCAACAATGGAACAAGGTTTTATTAAGGCAAATAGCTCTAATTTGCCCAGAATTGATTTGTTAATGTTGGGAGAGTTTCTTGCATCAAATAAAGACTTTTGCTCATCTGAATTTCGAAATGTGAAAACTTCCTTGTAAGTACATTACTATTAATCTTTAGTGCTAAGTATAATTTAAATTACACAAGCCTTTTTTAACACTATGTCATACATAGTTTATTTTTGGTGTTAGCTAACATAGTATTACTCGCAGCTAAAGAAAGCCATACTATTTTTACTACTAAGTACTTTTAAGAAAATATTTGAAATAACTCCACAAGCACTGAATGTGTAAACTTACATATTTATGAAACACCTCTACACCTATAAATTCAACATGTAATGTCAGTTGTTTATTTTACTACGTTAGTTGTCACTTTCTGTAATATTAATCTAATCAATTTTATTTATTTTAGGTCCTCGCGACCATCATATGGTGATGATGCTATAAGTTACGTGCAACTTAAACGTGACGGTAAAATCTGCATTGTGAAATGCAAAATTTGCCCGGAACACAAAGTCCATGCAACGTTATATGCAGTTACATTGACAGTTGATGAAGACGAAGAAAAGGTAACATCTGTTCAATGCCACGATTGTGTTGCTGCTCAAGGGGGCTGTAAGCATGCCATAGCGCTCCTTATGTGGGTCCATCGCAGAAGCGAAGAACCATCTTGTACTGAAATACAATGTTATTGGCTGAAATCTAAACTGTCCAGAGTTGGCACTACCCTGAAATCTATAACAGCAAAGGACTTGTCAAACGGTAGTTCTATGTTACCATCTAATCCAACAGTGCTAGAAAAATTTTTAGAAAAAGGCCAAAAGAGAAATCTTAGAAACTGTGAAGTACTGAGGTATCAACCAGGTTATATTTGTAATGACTTACTTAGTGCATCAATGCACCAACTTGTGCTGAAGTATAGAGAAAAATGCTGTGACATATTTTTAGATAAAATCAATTTGACTGATGGAATTCTAAATGAAATTGAAAAGGAGACCAGAAACCAGTACAAAAATAGCCTTTGGTACGAATTAAGATATGGCCGGATTACAGCATCTAGGGCTTATGAAGTCAGTCGGTGCCAAAAAGGTGATGGCATACTGATATCACTCATCATGGGGGGGAAAATCCCAGACACACCAGCCATGAAACGAGGTAGAAGTTTAGAGGATGCAGTGAGGGAAACGGTTGGTATGAAGCTGGGGAAGAAAATTAAGAGTTCTGGACTAATAATATCCAAAAACTATCCAATGATAGCTGGTTCACCTGATGGCATTTGTGAAGACAGCATTATTGAGATTAAGTGCCCCATGAGTGAAAAAACTTATCTCAATTATATAAAAAATAGGAAACCCACTATGAAATGCTACGCCCAGATGCAGATACAAATGTATTTGAGTGGACTAAAAAAGTGTTTTTTTTGTGTGGCCGACTCTAACTACAGCACAAATAAAAATGTAGAAATTTTATGTGTAACATTTGATGAAGAATATGTATCTGATTTTCTTAAAAGTATAATTAAATTCTGGAAATCTTATGTATATCCATTGTTATATAAAAGTACAGAGTAGTAAATAAAAATGCAGAAATTTCTTGTTTCTATTTATTTAATAATAGAACCTTGTAGGTTAATTAAACCACACGCTATTGTTACTACATCATCGAGAACTTTGACCAAACTTAAGTTAAGACAAGCATGTGGTTTTATCATATTAAATTCTCGTAAACGTCTAATGACCCGCTCAATGTGAATTCTCAAGCTGGCTATTTGTTTAGTTTCCTTAGCTTCAGTTTTAGACAGTTTAGCTCCAGATACGACACTTGGAGGCCGTACTAATAGCACTCCTATCTTACGTAAATACACTTCCACATGTTTGAACCCTCTATCAGCCATTACACACATACCCTGTTGCAAACACTTTATAAAGTCACAGGATTCTACTAAACACGTGTCTGTTATTCGTCCTCCATAACCAGGTGAAATATAGTTCACTAAACCATTTGGTGTACAAGATACAAGATACTTAATTGTGTTGGCTTTTTTGTAATCCGACCAAGAAAGAGCTTGATTTAATGCCTTTGAAGGCTTTTGCACTTCAATCTCCATACAATCTATTATACAGCTTACTTTGTTATATTTATGCCTAAAAGCCATAGGTAAATTTCTTTTAATCATTTCATTGTCTAGTTTTACAATGAAAGGACGTATTACACTTGCTAATATAGGTATATTTTTAAAAAATATTTTGCTTGCATAAGTTGTATCCATGGCAAAGTCATCAGCAAGTTCACTGAATGAATTATTTAATTTAATTTTTTTTAAACACAATAAAATATGGTTAGAGGGGATATTGGTCTGCTCTTGAATCAAATTAATTAAGTAGTAACAGCTAATAGGAACGCCAATGTAAGAACGTGGATTATTTGTGATTTTCATCAATGTACATTCTAAAATTCTTAAAGCCTCTCGTTTTTTATCATCTTCTATCATCTCGCTGCAGTCAGAAGCAGACTCTATTTGAAGAGATTTTATTGATGGTGATGATTCTGGGTAAATTACAGAGGGAGTATAAAAAGTATCACTATCCGATTCGTCTTCTTTTCTAAATGTTCTTCTCAATACATTTACACTGGGTCTTGATAGGTTACTATTAACACAATGACTGATTTTAAATGGAGATGTAGAGACAGAATGCAAGTGCGGCTTCAACGGCGATGTCATCTGACTTATCAATTTGACTTGTGTTTGGCTAGCTTTACTTCTGAATTTCTTTGTCATATGTACTTGAATTGATTTATCTATCATTTTTGATATCACTTGAGTTTCTTCAAGATTGTGCTGAACTGTAAAAAGAAATATCTTATTAAATTACTTATATGTTTCTTTAGGTACATGGTGATAGAATATTTCTTTAAATGGTGATAGAATAGATAAAGTAACAATGTGTAACAGTATAATAAAATATACCCTTTTGAAAGCCACATTTTTTCCCCTGTTGATTTTGATTGACACAATAAACAGGATAGGTAAATACAATCAAAGGTAAAAACATCCACATAAATTACCAACTTGTGTCATTATTTTGTTAAATTACATAATAACATTTTAACTTTCTTGTTGCATTAAATCCCGTTAAAGCATGAAATAATATAAATCTTGAAAAATATGTACCTGAACTTCCAGATGCAATTACTACAAAATGTTCTGTAACCATACTTTCTTCTACTTGCTTTGCACAATCTTCAAGAACCATAATCTTTCGTTTCTTACGTATATATGGTCATTCTGTACTGTTAGATCGTGTTTTTCTATCTGGTTGGCATTCAAATTTTTTGGGAATACATCCTAGTTTCATACGCACTTGTGACACGCACCCCATCAAATGATACTGCATATAATTTTCCATATCATTTGGCAGCTGAAAGGAGAACAAGTGGTCCATTAAAGTTGATAACATGAATGATAATTGATAATAAAGACCAAAACAAACATAACCTCAATAATTTGATTATTAACAGATAGTGTTTCGTCTCAAACAAAGATTTTGAGTTACGCACCTATCAATCTATAATAAATACTTACATCAAAGTGGTCTTCACAAAAATAAATTGATGAATTCGTAACTACATCTGCTGGTTCTCGTCGTGCGAGCTTAAGCCACTTATCTCTCATTATTTTCTTGTTTGGAACATAAACAAACAATTTGTTAGGTGTTGCTATTGATGTGTTCTTGCACAGAGGGACCGCACACCACTTGTAAACTTTGGAATTCATTTTTAACACATAAAATAAGCAATATTTAGTTGAGTTTCTTCGTTGAGTAGACACAATGCAACGTTTGTTTACCTAGGTGTAACGTCACAAGCGACGCCATGACACCTGCGAGTATTTTCGCGCATAATTCAAAGTAGATAGAAAAAGAATGCATAATTTGCGTTAAAACTTATTTTATTGCTGAAATAATGTTATTTTCGGAAACAGTAGACGTGAATCTACATTATAGAAGCGGATTTCAAAATCGTCATCATGCCTATTACATTGCCTAGATAAATTACTGATGCAGATATTGGCTAATTTCAATTTCTTAAATTGCCCCCATTGAGATTTTAATGAGTCTGCCAAGGTAAAGGTAGAATAAAACAGTAAAATAAGACAAAAGAATGAAACCCATAAAAATTATGCTGGTATCAGTTGAGCTGGTATCATTAATTTTTTTTTATAGAAAAGGGCAGCAGATGAGCATGCAGACCACTTGGTGGTAAGTGGATACTGTGGATAGACATCCACAATATGTGCCAACATCAGTTCAGAATGATAAATGTTGACACACCCCTGCCAACCTTTGCAAATTAAGGAATGGATTGAGAGAAAGGGTTGGGAAAATGAGGTGGGAAAGCATGGAATGGGAATGGGCTCTGGCATATCCCACTCATTACTGAAACATGCACATGCCTTGAGGAAATATGATAAAGTAGGGAATGCAGTGTAAGAGACGGTAGCGTGGCCAGTCGAGTGCAACCAGCGACTGTGGGAATGCAGTGTGCACTCTGTCCCTACAATTAAATTTACACATATTTATTTATTTACTCTTTATACACTATATTGTACAAAGGCAGACTCAATGCCTTAAGGCATTCTCCACCAGGGGACCGTAAAGGACATATATAGGAATATAAAATTAAATTAAACATTAATTATATTTACAATAAACAGAAAAAAGTACAAAAAGGGTCTATCATTTTATTATTAATTTTAAATATGTACTTCTTTGTACATATTTAAAATTAATAATCCTATACTTTTGTAGCACATCAACTATGTTTGTGTAGGTGTGCACAGATGGCTTTCAAGCCATCACGAGAAAAGAGACAGCCGGATGAGCAGGGTGAGGGGGAGCGGCAATAGCATGCCGAGGATGATTCTGGCCAAGGCCCACTGTCCCTTCCCCTCCAAGGCGCCATGGATGACGCTGGTTTTAGGTATAAGTTAATATTAAGTACTAACATGTTTAAGTTCTCACTTACTAACAATATCTATAGACTTTGTCCAAAATAAAGAAAAATATTGTTAGTAATACATTTTAAGTATATTTAAAATACTGTACTGACTTTTGTCTGTATTACTTAAATACTTATGTAAATATTTTAAATACTTAAAATGTATTACTGATGAAGAATTTAAATGAGATGCAGTTAAAAATTATAAAAAAATGCATTTGTGCAAGTGTAGACAGGGTCCAGATGACCTAGCCTAGATACTAGCGTTATCATGATGCTACCTAGTTTTTCGACCTAGTCGACCCTATAACCAGCTAAGTGTCTGTATTCGACCAAATTATCAATCAATGTCATGATTATAAAAAAAAAATAGGTTATTATTTGTAAAGTAAGCCATCTTCTAGAATTTATGTACCTCAAAGGAGATTGTATCAGGGGTGGGAGATGGTATTATTTATCAGAAGCCCATTCTTTAATAAAAATATATTTTGAAATGCTTGTGTTGTTATGTGAATGTAACATGCATTT
Source organism: Sesia apiformis (assembly GCA_914767545.1). Taxonomy (NCBI): domain Eukaryota; kingdom Metazoa; phylum Arthropoda; class Insecta; order Lepidoptera; family Sesiidae; genus Sesia; species Sesia apiformis. Next base: position 6,838,190 of record OU611964.1, read on the forward strand.
TTTTACCTCTAAGTCTTCATAACTTGAAAAATATTCGCCTTGGGCGGCATCAACTTCCATTTTAGATAATTTTTCAATTTTAATGTCAATGTAGTATTACAAAAAAATCAAGAAAAGCCAGAATATAAATTCAAGATCTTTTTTTACATTATTGACGATTTGTATGCTTGACAGCCTTTTGCAATTTGCATCTCTTTGGTTGGAGTTTGGCATTTTTGGCAATTTGGTTTCTCGATATTTTTTTAAATTATTTGTACACTGGCATGGTCATTGGTTCAAATAATCGAACTTATTATTATTAGTATATAAACATTAACATACTCTTAAACAACTTTGAACGGTTTAAATCGTGTATATTTAACATTATTTATATCCCAACGTTTCGAACACTTTGCAGTGGACGTGGTCACGGGGTGACTAATTGATTTTATTTGTCACTTGAGTTATTAAGAAATTATTTGGACTACCGTCTGAAATTGACTCGCCGACATACAAACTAGCTCAACATCTTGCTAAAATACTGTCTCCACTTCGCGGTCAAACTAGTGCGCATGTCAAGGATTCTTACCATTTTGTCAGCCAAATCAAACATCTACAATTGACTGATGATGAAATAATGGTCAGCTTTGATGTATAATCGTTATTTACATGCTTACCTGTACATGATTGCATTGAAATTGTCAAGAAAAAACTAACTGAGCACGACCTACCCATAGAATATGCAGAACTACTAGAACACTGCCTAACATCTGGCTACCTATTCTGGGATAATAAATTCTACATACAGATCGATGGTGTAGCAATGGGCTCTCCAGTCTCCCCTGTTGTCGCCGATATTTTCATGGAAGACTTCGAGGAGAAGGCTTTCACCAGAGCTGTGGCTTTGCCGAAGATCTACAAACGGTACGTAGACGATACTTTTGCCGTCCTCCCCAAAAATAATGTTTCTGCATTCCTAAATCATTTAAACTCTTTACATGATAAAATCCAATTTACTATGGAGTCTGAGGTCAATAAATCCTTAGCTTTCCTTGACATTTTAGTCATCAGAAATCCTGACACCTCTCTTGGTCATACTGTGTATAGGAAACCCACCCATACAGATAAATATCTCAATGGTAACTCCCATCACCATCCGTGTCAGTTGGCTACCGTAGGCAAATTTTTGTTACAGAGAGCACACGGCATCTGTGACACTGACCACCTCGAGGAAGAGCTTCTGCATGTGAAACAAGTACTGCGAAGCAACAATCACAAACTCCCACGAATGCGTCACAGAAGCCGCCCCAAGCCTCCTACAGTTGAGCGACAACCTGCCATCTTACCATACATCAAGGGCATCACTGACAAAATTGGCAATATCTTAAGACGAGCTTCAATTAAAACTTACTTCAAGCCGCACAAGAAGATTAGCCAATTTTTAAGACCGGTCAAGAGCAATATCCCCCTACAAGATGCAGGTGTTTACAAGCTTGATTGTGAATGCGGGTTATCATACATTGGGCAAACAAAGAGGAGCATCGGTATCCGGATAAAAGAACACATAGCTGACATGAAGAACAGACGCTCGGCCAAGTCTGCAGTTTGTGAACATGCTCTGGACAAACCCAACCATTACATTCGATTTGATAATCCACAAATCCTCGCTAGAGAGACCCGATTCATGCCAAGAATGTTATGCGAGGCTATTGAAATCAAGAAACACCCAAATTTCAATAGGGAAGATGGTTGGCAAGTACCACCGGCTTGGGATCCAGTCATTAAATTAATCAAATCCCAAGGCCAACGCAATACTGCAAGACCTCTGGACACCGTGAGTGAATACTGTGTGCATAGGGAATGTTATGATTAAAAAATCCAGACGGTAGTTCAAAAAATTTCAGACGGTAGTCCAAATAATTTCTTAATAACTCAAGTGACAAATAAAATCAATTAGTCACCCCCTGACCACGTCCACTGCAAAGTGTTCGAAACGTCGGGATATAAATAATGTCAAATATACGCGATTTAAACCGTTCAAAGTTGTTTAATTGCTATGTATAGTAATCGCGAAAACCTAAGAAAATATTATTAACATACTCTGCAGTAAAATCGAATTATTATGCTGACATGTTGTAATAAATGACAGCATTGACTAGAAAAACCACAATAACCAATACATTAAAACGAGAAATCGATTGTGATACAACCATAGACAAAATGTGTTCTCAATCTTTTGTCAAACATCATTCACTGTTCATACTGGTTCAGTGGATGAGTGACCATTTATGAAATACATCGATGTAATACATGTAATATTCAATGAATCGATGTTTTTCGATACATCGATTCATTATCAGCGATGTTTTTTCAACATCGAATACTTTTAGCTTACTTCCCTTATTTGCTAAGAAAAAAAAGTAAAGGAGAAAACATTGAGAGAGGTTGAAAAGTTTACTGTAATGTTGGCCGTACCTAGTCAGTGTTGGATTTTTGACAGTCCTAGATATATAGTACTGTATAAACGAATAAAAATATAGTACCTGACTGTTTCGATATATTTATTCGATATGTCGTATGAAAATACATCGATACATCGAATATTTCGTTGCTTTGCAAAACATTAAATACTATTCGATGTATCGAATTGTGACATCGAATAGTTTCGAAATATCGATGTATATCGAATAACCTCAGTGTTCCCTCCTGCGGTTTTTCTGTTGTATCGCTATTGATGCTTGTTGTCATTGCCCAACTTGATTCTTTTCATGTATATTTCTATTTAATTGTTTTCTCATTTATTAACCTATGTATTAAAAGGTGGAGTACCGTGTAGTTTCTAAAAATGGCTAAAAAAGGGGACATGTCTCTTTTCAATGATGTGCTGGAGCCATTCAGGCGGGCAATAAACACCAACTCTCCAAAGGATAAGTTGTCGGCGGCTACGAAGTTAAATTTTTCAGACAGTAGTAACCAATCTGCTAAAGAAGGTACGCGTTATTTATACATAAGTTCATTTAAGACATTTAAGGTGTATGTTGTTTATATTTGGAATTATTTGCAGATTTTACTAACCTATCTTCATTAGGCAAAAGAAAGTTTAGTCTTGGTACCAATGAAGTAGCGTCACCTGATAAACGTCCTCGTCAGGACATCTCTAAAACAACGTCAAGTGCTATCCCACCATCCTCTCCATGGGAAGCTAGGAAGATGAAAATTGATTTGATTGCAGCCAAAGCTCAGGTATGTTGTTAGAACTTATTGGAGAGTATACAGTCTTATGTATTGTACACACTATTAATGAAATAAAAAAAGAAAGAAGATAGTATGTACAGAAGGTAAGCTTATCTCCTGGGGAGATTTCTTCCAGAAGACTTGGGAAAATGAAATATAAGTCAAAACACAAAGGTAGGCATAGTGCATAAGGAAAATATGTGTATATAATATACATATGGAGCCTTTTTTGGAAGAACATTGTTGCCTTGCGATGATGGATCACCTGTAAAAATAAAATTAAAAAATGTTAATTATTCCAAAGCAATAATGTTCAAAATATATGAATAATAAACCAAATGTATTTGGACATAAACTTGCCCAGCACCATGTGTTATATGCAACGTAAATTCATGTTATCAATAAATACCGCTGTTCCTTGGACTGTGTTTGTGTTACTACCGATCTGCCGCCTGCGGCTGTTAACTGTCAGAGGTTGCACATACATCTGCAGTGATTGACATTTTCAAAATCTCTTTGTTGCTCATTTCTTTGACCCTTGGATCTGCTACAAACTGCTCCTTCGGCCAGATTTCCAGTACTAGCAACCAGAGAAAGTCAAGCAAAGCTGTATGCTGCACGGTGATGTTCTATACCATATACACCATGGTGAAAACATGCAAGCAACTGTTGGAGGGGCAATCACAGAACATGGATCACAGAAATATTGCACTACAACCTACTCTTATGTACCTTTGGTACCTACTCATTATGGAAGCTGAACAGGACAAAGTTCCATTGGATACTCCTAAGCAACAAATAGACCAGGAGCTCATGACCAAAATAACCCAATTGGAGAAGGTCTCACTCCAGCCAATCTTCCTGGCTCAATCAAGTAAAAAACCTGTCACTGCCGCCTATGCCACCCCTAGTATACCAGATACCCTAGTATAGGTACTAGTACCTAGTATACCTATTTATGGTATGGTATGTGAGATGAGGGTACCCACGCCACACGATCCGTGAGCCTATGCCTTACCTAAGTCTGTAGTGGCCACAAATTCTCAGGTCCACAATCGGGAACATTTGACCAGACTCGCAATGTCCAAAGACTTACAAACACTATGGGTACCCCATGGAATGGCTAGTTCAGACAAGCCTATGACGAGTCTACAAGACTGCAGATATAGTGATGCGTCAGGCTGCGAAAAACTACCATAACAACAGATAATGTAACACACAGATAACAGATTGCAGATTCATAACACACTGGAAAATTGTAAGGGTGAATAGCCATGCAACTTCATCAAAAAAAAAAAAGCTGAATTAGATATTTATGATTTGATATCAAAGAAACAATATTTTTTTAACTCCATTTTTTTATATTGTAGATACAAGTTTATTTTTAAATACGATATTAATTTTATAGACCTACAGGGCAAGTCAGAGGGTGGGGTACTAAGCCGAAAGGAGCACTCAGTATCTATAACTGAACAACTTTTACTACGGAGTTCATGGTTAAATACTTAAAAATATATTTTTTGACTCATCATACAAAATGATCAGCTGACTGGTTTTTTTATTATAGAGAAGTGGGCGGACGAGCAAGCGATCCTACGTGATGGCAAGTGTTACCGCCGTACATTGACACCTGGAACAGCGTGGGGGGTCCTTGCAAATCCTATTCACAGCTCTCTTGAAGAACTCCATATCGTAGCTTAATGGAAAGGCCTCTTGAGGCAGTTTGTTCCATAGCCACAGGCAGGGTTCACAGTATAAAATGATTGTTGGACCGAACAGTATCCGACACCTCCATATCGAGGAAATACGGATGGGCCGCACTTCTGTGACAGGGGGTGCGGTTGTAGAAACCCAAGGTGGGAATTATATTGAACAATTCTTCAGAGCATTCTCCATTGTACAGGCGGTAGAACACACAGAGAGACGCAATGTTTCTCCGAATGCTGAGTGGTTCTATACCGCTCCTGAGGACAGGATGGGAGGGGAATGGGCTCTGGCATATCTCACTACCGAAACACGTTACTACATTGGGTAAATACGATAAAGTGAGAAATGCAGCACATTTCAAGGTCATCTGTGAGAGGGGGGTAACGAGCAAAGTCGAGTGCGCCCAACGACTGTGGGAATGCACCGTGCATTCTCCCCATACACAAAAGTTATATTTTATATAGGTATATACGTGAATCAGGACGGAAAGGATTATAGCTAAGAATGCAAGGATTTGACAGATTCAAGGTACTTACAGAAACATCTTGTATCTTTTCTCGAATCGCTGGATTCTTCTCATGTTGAAACCACTATTGTAAGTTTGCAATAGTCTTTAAAGGATCTATATTAGAGTCCTGGACTATCCTACCGATTGTGCTAGTTAACCGTGGTCACAGCGGAGAATTTAAAAAACAAAATCTTTAAAAGAAAATTTAATAACAACTGCTAATTAATTCATAAATAAATAATGAATAACTAATGTATTGATTCGACCGATGTTAGGTACAAAAGTGAGAGCTCTCGTATTGAAGTACGATGCGCACGCTGCAGCAACGTCCCCCCTTGGCGAGATGCAGCGTCAGCGCCTCGTACTCCATGTTGTGAGGAGTAGTAGACAGAATAGCGCCACCTATTCTATGCAATGTACATTTCATATTATCAATAAAGACAGCTGTTCGCTGCTTTGCACATATGTGCATGCTCGTGTACGCTATACAAGTACAGATGTATGTATTATTAGCGGCCGGCCGCCCATGCACCCCCTGTCGACCGTTACCTCTCTCGAGACTTTTTTTTTTTCGGAATGTCTAAATTCTTGTGGCCCTAATGGCCTTTCAAGAGTCACCGGTCGTGGCCCCTCGCGAGACGCGCACGTACAAATCCACCCCACTCGACACTTTTTTAAAAATATCATTCTTGACTCTTGGATCTGCTATAAACATTGTAAGCGTCAATTGCAAGTTTTAAAAAAGGACATGTTATTTAATCCACTTCCATGGTACATAAGGCATTACGATTTTTTGTACTTTGTTGCTTACAGCGTTCTTCCAAAAAAGGCATGATATTTTTCATTACTTCCTAAGAATAATGTGCACACAAATCACTACTTCTACACATCAGCAGTATAGTCGTAACAACCTTTAGTCATAATATAGCCATCCATATTTGTCATGCATCTGTATATGCTGAAGGATTCAAATGCAAGTACTTAGAAAATTGCCTTTGCTTGGAGAGTCTGACTCTCCTCATCCATATTAACATCTCAGTGATATAAAAGATCTAAACAAAATTTAGCAGGTCTTGGAGTATGATTGTTGCTTTATAAGTTTAATCATTTATTTTCTAGATAATACAATTGGAGGCTCGTGTAAATCATCAACACACAATCCGCAAAGAAATGCAGATATTATTTGAAGGGGAGAAGTCTTCACTGATTGAGCAGCACAAGAGGGATGAGCAAGCTGTAGCCGACATGGAGGAGAGGATGCAAATCATCAGGAGGCGGGAATCTAATCTCAAGGATGAGTTTAATACGGTTTGCAACTGGTTTTCCTTTTAGTACTATATCAACCATGTACAGATATACAAGTACATGGACAAGAATGGCAACTAATTTGTTAGTTTTATGCATGAGATATGTTAATTTTTAACACTCCATCAATACTGCTATAGTTTTGACTGTGAAAGATATATTCTCTATTCTTTATGAATTTGAAAGAATAAAAGAAGCTCAATATCAATTTATAACATTTTACTGTAGGATAGATCTTCCCTTGTATTATTATCTGTATAATTATTATCAGTATTAATTATCTGTCAATTAATTAATTATTATCTGTATTATTATTATCAGTATTATTAGTATATAATATTATTGTATTATTATTATCAGGAAACCAGTATAGGTTTCCTGATAATAATTTCCTTCACTGCCATACGTAAATAAAATAACCTCAGCAGCCCTTTTAACATTCACTGCTAAACATGGGCCTCCTCATGAACATTGTCTTTTGTCATTCTTGATTTACATTGATGGATTCATTTATTTGAACCCCCACTCACATCACTAAGTTTGTACTTAGGTATGGATTTTTTAATTATCATTAGGTTGGCTGAGTGATGTCAGCCGGCTTTAGAATAACACCACCCCATCTATTCTCATGGGTCTCGTAAACGGCGACTAAGGGATAACAAAGCCACTACCGCAAGCCCCGAGGAACTACACAACCTCTAAAAGAGGGGACTCGCCAATACTCTTGACCTCTGTACCGTTTTAAGGTCACACATTCCTTATGCACAAGACAATGTGCATGAAGAGGCCCATGTCCAGCATTGGACAATAAGAGGGTTAGTTCTAAACCTAGTTCTAGATTCACAATATAAAAGGTCTACAGAACATAAAAATCTAAAAGTTACTTCAAAGTTATTAGAATAAGCTTGTGATTATGTATTTTAGGCAGTAAAAGACCACAGGGAGAACAAACTCAAGTGGGACAAACAGAAAGCTGATCTCCACAAACAGATAGGTGAACTCAAAGACAAGTTGTTTGAAGCCAATGCTAGCAATAACGATCAACTCTCTGAAATGAAGAAAGATATGAATGAGTTACATCAGGTAAGTACTAGGTGATACACGTCTGTTTCAAACCAAAACCTAGCAAGTGACAATTTTATTGAAATCTACTTTTTTCAATCAATAAATTAAAGCTCTACGAAATGTAAAAACAACTGTATCTTTTACGTAATTACTACTTATCTGTTTAATATATATTAGTGTGTGAGATTATAATCCTGTGTATTGTGTGTGTTGTTTCTACGAGTATGTGTGATCTAGATTAGGATCCTCAATCTTTGTTGACTTGGCTTGTGTATATTTGATGTTGAAGCTTTGTTGGCCTATGTATAAATTTAGTGTTAATAACTTGATGTATAAGTTTCGAGCTGTATGCTTCTTAACAATAAAATAAATAACAAAGTTTTAAAAGAAACCTAGTAACTACCTAATTTTAGAGTCTCAATCCAAAAACATATCTACATTTAGATTCCGAATCCAAAAACATAGCATCTAACATTTCCAAACCCAAAAACCTTGTAAGAACTACGCATACTGGGTAATTAAAGTTAAGAACTTCACATACTGTAGTCTAATTTTTAATTCCATGGAATTCTGACATTTGTCATTTTATGACATTCCATTTATCTTAAACATTTTTTGTCCGGTCCTTTTTTAATTATATATAGCTTTTGATCATTTTGTATAAAAAAAATCTTGTATCAAGCCATGAAGCAAAATGCAAATAATATACCTACTTGCATTTTTTGATAAATCTATACATATTCTATACATGTAATAAAATCGTAACAGAACAGTTTCTGTACATTTAATATTATTGAAATAAGGGCGCTGTTGTACGTCAGGAATAATAGAGAGCCCGAAATAACAATTTTTGAAATTTCTGTCTGTCCTTCTGACTGTCTTAACGCACATCACGTAAAAAACACTGAATTTAACCTAGAAGGATAACTTTTTTTTATCTACGTTAAAGCTAATCAGGAGTAAATTTTACTTCAGACTCGGGCATGAATAAAGGACTGGAAAATTACACAACAGTATTTATTATGTACATTATAACTATAGTGTAGTTAAAAATAGTAAGGAAAAAGGGATCAAATTCAGTCTCTTACAATAAACATCTTAGAAATTATTATAATAAGAGTAGCTGAACTAATAATAACACTGACCAACAAAATAAAAATTTTATACTTCCTTTGCAACATAATCTTCGAACTTAAAAAAATGAATAAGAATGTAAAAAATAATACTAATAATTAAGGTTAAATTATAAGAATTATGACATAAATTTCAACTGATAAATCATTAATTTTCAAAACTGCAGATAATAGTTTGTCCTATAAACTCCTCAAGTTTTTTTTTTTTTTTTTTTTTTTTTTTTTTTTTTTTTTTTTTTAAATCATCTTTTTGACGAGGCTTTGAACACCCTGGGTGATCATGCCAGCCTCATGGGTACTTTCTCCTTTCCCTTATTCAAGGGAACGATCAATAAACTGGTATAGACTTACAGCTTTACTGGAAAGAGGCTCTGCTAGCCAGCAATTGATCTCTCCATTGTGCAGTGAACCTGAGCTCCCAAGAACTCTTCTTCTCATATCTGAATTCCGCACACATTCCAACACTAAATGGAAAAGGTCATCAGTCTTTTGACAGTCATTACACAGTGGTGATGGTTTAATACCCATCATGTGGTAGAACTTATTTGTTGGGATGTGTCCGGAACGCAGTCTGAAAGCTGAGACCAACATTTTTCTTGTGAGATTGGCAGAATCAAACCAAGGCGTCCACAAGGGATTTGACTGGATAGTTCTGTACTAGATTCCAACCTCCTTAGATATGGACTGTTCACCGAAGTGATACTCCCATTTTTGTAAACTTCTTCTTTTAATTCTAGGAATGAGTTCACTAGCAAAGGGTTTGGAATCAGAAACTGCACCATCCATTACAGCAGCTTTTGCAAGGTGATCTACCATATCATTTCCAAGTAGCCCTACATGAGAGGGGATCCATTGAATCTTTATACACATATTTTTATGAGTTATTTCATGAATTAAATGGAGAGCTTCAAAGGCAATGGGCATTCCTCGCTGACTAGAGACACAATGAGTAAGATGTTGGAGGGCACTCTTCGAGTCTGACAAAATAACGACTGGAGGGCTGTTAGGTAGACTGTTTGCATAGTCTAAAGCCTCTTTTATAGCTAACAGTTCTGCTCTCATCACGCACGTCTCCCTGTGCAACTTCCATTTGTGTGAAATATTACACTGAGGATCAAAGAGAGCCGCTCCAACTCCTTGTACAGATTTTGATCCGTCAGTATAAATTTTATAAAACTGAGAATAACTGTCATACAACATTTTCAGAGTAGAATTCCTCAATTCCCGGTCTATTAAATTTTGTTTAGGTGCGTTTATGTCATTAACTTTGTCAACAATACATGACTTAACATCAATAGATGACACCCAAGTATTTAGAGAATATAATTCTAATTTAGGACTTTTATGCACATTCAAGTCTCTCCATTCATCATAGATTTTTGCTAGCAAGGGAAAATTTCTATCACTAAAGCAACCACGTTTTAGTACAAGGTTTTGTAACATATTTACCATATGATTAATTGACCTTGAGCTTATTCTTAACAAAAATTTACAACCCAGCCAATAGCGACGAACACTCAAAGGTGGAGTGGACAGTTCACTCTCCATAGCAATAACAGGAGTACTGCGTATAAAACCCCAACACACCCGTAAAGCTCTATTTTGTAAAATATCTAGCTTCTTTAAATGGGATGAAGCACAGCTTCCATAGATGAAGCTACCATATTCCAAACGACTTCTCAAGAGGGAGATATAAAGGCGGCGTAGGTGTTTAGGGTGAACTCCCCATGATTTTCCTGCCAGAACTTTCAAAATATTTATGTATTTATAAGTTTTTCCACAGGTTTCATTTACATGAAGCCCCCATCTCAAAGATGAATCGAGCCACAATCCTAAATATTTAACTTTATTAACTACCCTGAGTGGCGTGCCGTTAATTTCAATATTTACATTAATAATTTTTCTTGATCTCTTAAAAATACACAAACTCGATTTGGACTCAGATAAACACAGACCGACTTTCTCTAAGAACTTAACCATGGACTCAATAGCAGATTGAAGAAGGTTAGCGGTGTCTAAAATACATCCTTTTTCTACTGTCTTATACAATACGAAGTCATCAGCATACTGAGAAATACAAATATTATTGATACTATTACCTATTTCCATAGTGGCAATATTAAATAAAAGAGGAGATATGGGATCTCCTTGAGCTAATCCTAGATATGTGTGTCTAATTAAAGGCTCCCCTCCGCAGTACAACAACATTCTACAACGCCTGTCGGAGAGAAAATTCCATAAATATTTACATATTTTATTACCTACACCGAGTTTCTGCAAAATATTAATCAATGAACTAATATTAACATTATTATATGCGTTATCAACATCAATAAAACAGGCAATAGTCGGTTTCTGTCTAGAAAATCCTAACTGTATATCAGATGTAAGTATGGCTAGATTGTCTAAACAAGTCTGAGAACGTCTAAAGCCCGTAGATGAGTCAGGAAGCAGACACCGACTCTCCACAAACCACTCAATCCTTTTCATAAGAATGAGATGTAAAATCTTACATGGACAAGACATAAGGGAAATCGGACGTAGTGAAGATGGCAAGTTGGGGTCTCTTCCCGGCTTAAGTATGGGAAGAATTTGTATATCTCTCCATTGACCAGGGACATTACCAGTATGTATTATCATGTTAAATATTTTTAAAAGCATTAATTTTGCGTTGGTTGAAAGATTATAAATCATAGAATACGAAATGCTGTCAATTCCTGGGGAAGTATCCTTCTTTTTTAAACAATTTATAAGTTCAGCTAATGAGACAGGAATTTCTAATATAGAAGGTGGTGTATACGAAAAAGGTGGTTCCGGCTCAGCAACACTGTCCGGCGTCAGCGAGTGAAGTAGATTTTTAGCGTTGTTAGGGTCCACACCGGCCCTGCTACCGCTGCCTCCCTTCACCCATCTCATCTTCCTCCACATGCTAGAAGCCGAAGTTTCATGGTCGACGCTCGTACAGAACTCCTTCCATGCTTTTGAACTAGCTCTTTTTATCAGATCTTGGGCACGAGACATCTTTGCTTGCCAGCTTGAAAGATTTTCTGGAGTAGGGTTGCGTCGCAGCTTAGCGAGAGCCAAACGCCTTTCTGCCACGGCTTTAGATAGTTCTTTGTTCCAGTAATGTTTGGGCCGGAACATAGATGTTGGATCATCAACAATTTTAACCCAAGGAATGTGTTTATCCGCTATAATTTGAATGTTTTCCACAAATGAATCATAAGCGGATTGAACATCAATAGGCACTGGAATGTCAAACACTATCGCTGCCTCCCTATCGTACTCTTCCCAATTAGCTTCCTTGTAATTCCGTTTCTTAGTAAAAGACTTAGATCTCATATATCCACAGTTAATTTTAATCACTACATGGTCACTGCCTAGAGTTTCACTAGAAGTCCGCCAGCACATGTTTGTAGCAATATCAGTGGTTACGAATGAAGCATCAGGTGAAGATTTTTGCAAGCAACCGTTAACCCATTTAATTCGCGTTGGCGATCCATCGTTGAGACATACGAAATCATTTTCAAACATAGCTTTATATACAGATTCTCCTCTTCTATCAGATTTACACGACCAGAGAGTATGGTGGGCATTAATATCGCCTATTAAGAGACACTCAGATTTAAAGAGACTAAAGATATAGTCCCACTCCTGTTGGTTAGTAACCACAGAAGGGGGGCAATATATTGAGACAATATGCTTGAGTCCCGGAATGTTAAATATTTCAAATATCATTGCAATTGAGTATTATTGAAATTAAAAGGCTTCTGAGAAAATTTTATAGATCTATGTATGATACCGCATAAACCCCCGTAAGAATCATCTCTGTCTGCTCTAACTATGTTATAGCCACTAAACTTCAGGGTGGTCTGCTCTGAAAGCCAAGTCTCACTCACAAACGCCATATGCACTTTATCTTGAAGTAACAGTAGATCAAAGTTGCGTGCTTTAGATTTTAAACTATTAGCATTCCATTGTAATATATTAATAGAATTAATTTTGATTTTGTTACTATCCATTAAGGTTCATTCCCATAAGTTTAAGCAACATCTCAATTGTACCGTAATTTTGTAAAAAACTCCTTACTTCATGCCAAATAAATTCAATAAACATCTTGATTTTAATTTTAAACTCAATTTCTAAAGATAAAATTTCTTTTATTTTGTCTAGAAATCTCTGTATTATACCCTTTCTTTCCCTTCTACTCTTATTGGATTGTTGAGGTACTTCTGACAAAGGTAAGATATTATCTGTATCAGAATCATTTTCCGAGCTATTGTGATTCAGCCCTTTCTTCGATTTACCTCCTTTTTTGTTAGGTTTATTTTTCGTATTTGGATTGAGCGTTATTGGTCTTTCTTGTACCTCTGACTCTGTTTCTGCCCTACTTCTTCTAGCAGAGGTACCCGCACAAACATCTTTGTAAGAAGGTCTGTAAGTTTCACCAGATGAAACGACCGATGGACTCTGGTTCGGTAATTTAGTCTCCATAATCGTCTCCCTATCCTGTTCTTTTCTAACTAAAACATCTTTAACTCTTTTCTGTTCATTGAGATTGTTCCAAGCGACTTTGTAAGAGCAATTATTTTGACCCATATAAATACGTATAGATCTCTCCCTCTGGAATGCTGGACACACGCTCTTCATTAGCGATAAGTGATTCCCCTTGCAGTTAACACATTTAAAGCTCTTGGTATCACAGTTTTCGTGCTTTTCGCCACATTTTGGACATATTTGTGATTTAGATGGACAAAAGTGGTTAACATGCCCGAATCGCCAGCATTTGGAGCATTGCGTTACTGGATACCTATAAGAATCTACAGCCATACGACATCCATATGCTTTAATATAAGAAGGCAGAACCGAGCCTTGGAAACAAATACGTATAGTCTCACTTTTAATCCACTTTCCCTCTGTATCTTTTTTATTTAATCTTTTAACAGCAAAAATCTCCGTATCACATTCAAAAATCTCTTTTAGGTCTTTTTCTTCGGTATCAATATCTATATCCCTCACTATACCATAGCAAAATGTAACCTCATTTGTTTTTCTACAATTCCACTCATATTTCTTTGCTATATCGCACTTTAAAAAATTATCTGCATCACTGTTCGATTTAAATCGGATTAATATTTTGAATGGACTCTTATAGGTGACTCTTAGGACGCCTTGGACATTATATGTTTTTAATTGCTTAGCAAATCCTAACTGCTTGGGGAGGGCCTCTTTGGAGGTTACAGAAATCTCATAGAAGGTGTCTTCTGTCGCATTTGGTGAACTAACAACAGTGGGCGAACCACGTAAATTCATACGCTTACGGCCAGTTACTACAGTGAAGCCATCATCCTCATCACTGCCCTCCTCCAGCGGCCTCTTGTAGGACGGCCCCGCGTTACATTCGTCGACTTGATCCTCACTCTCCATATCACCATTATCCCACTCTAAATCACGTTGTTCATTCTCGATCTGTGAGGGTGTGCCCAAAATAACCCTCCGAACTCCTCCAGGGGACATCTCAGCAAGATATTCCGGCTCCACATCCACCTCCTCACACAAATCACTCATAATCAGAGTGTAGGGTATATTGAGAAAAAGTTTATTTCGTATTAAAATTTACGAAAACTCACAAGTTAATCACTTATCAATCCAGATTTCTACAAATATCAAATTATAAAAGGTCATTATATTGACGTATAACACTCTTGAGAGTATATACTAGCAAGAAACGTAAGAAAATAAGAGCCACGAAAGGTAAACAAAGAAAATACGTCTGCACGTAAACGCCGCGACGCGATCACTGTCCTCAAGTTTCGCGTATTCAAAGAAGACAATTCTTTCGATTTATATTTTTCTCTTTGTTTCTCTATTTCTGATTTGGGTGTAATAGATATCATTCGAAATTCATTATATCATTCAGAAATATAAGTTGAAAACAATTCTCAAGGAGAAGCATTTATAGCTAAAGAAGTGGGACCGGGAAGTTTTTCTGATGCGTAATGAACAATTTTAGTTTTCCATATAAATCGATCTTTTTGCTTTTTTTTTTTTTTCATTTCATCACAAAGCACTCAAATTCGCATAGAATGTTTGCAGCTTTCGATGTTCTCCGACAGAATTTTATGGAACATCCCTACAAACACCTGTTTAAATTTAGAGGCCCTATCCGTACTTTCCTCTCAGGTTTACTCCGGGAACACTGCACCAACGAGTGTTGGACATCCTTAATTATACCACAACTTTGGCAATCAGGGGAATTATTTTTTCTCAGGAAACCAAACCTGTTTAGTGGCATATGCCCAGACCTGAAAGCTATGACAACCGGGTTCCTATTCAATTTATACTCAATTCAATAAGGTGGCTCGGCCTGGATACTTCTATACCATATACCCTTCCCTCGAGATCGTTCATTAAAATATTCTTTCCACGCTTCATAACATTATTTTTTATAAATGTTAAGAACTTCAGAATAGTAAGGAGGTAGTTATATGAACTTCTTTCCCCTCTGAAATCTCTCTTTTTAGCAGATTGTCGACCTCCTCATTACCCTTCATATGAATGTGCGATGGAATCCATTGCAATCTGAGATCTATACCGCGGGTCCTTAGTTTTAACAACATTTCTATAATACCATATGCTATCAGTACACCTCTAACACCAGAGGCGCATCGAGCAATATGTTGTACTGCACTTTTGCTATTACTGCATATAAGCACCTTCTTATATTTTTACTTTCTAGGTACGTCATAGCTTCTGAGATTGCAACGAGTTCCACCATAATTAAAGTTATAGACGTTGCCTGTAACTTTAAAACAATCCTGCAGATTAATAAGTACATTCGAGGGATCATGATACGATGCACTTTTATTAATACCTGTCTTCAAATGGACTGTATTCTCTCGGGGAAATGTGTTGATAAATCTGTCATACTATTCACGCTATACTGTTCACGCTTAGATCACTAATATTAATTGAACCATTAGAGAGGAATCTGTACGTCGCTGCCTTTTATTCCTTATAGTAACGTTCCTAGTGTCATCCAACTCCATTTCAATATAAGCTTCGTTCGCGGTAAGGATTCAGAACTGATTCGGAACTATACGCATGCGCAGTTCAAATAATGCCGTTCGCGGAACACACAATTCAGAATTTCTAGTTACAGTTCTGTGTTCGCGGAACCGTCGAACTCGGTTCAGGATCGGTTCAGAATCAGTTCTATAACTTTGGCAAGAATCGTAGTTCCAGACATGCGCAGTAATGTGTTTTGGTGGGTCCACTTAAATACTTGCCAACTTAGGGGTTTTCCCCCAAATTTAGGGGGTAAATAAGTGGGATGGGTTTTTTTAGGGGTTTTATATTTTTAGGGGTATTTTTAGGGATTTTATGACTCTTCATATATTTTTTTGAATATATATTTTTCATATATTATGTGAAAGTATGGGACAATCCAAACTATAATAGCTAATCATATTTATTTGTTGACCTAGCGACTTAACGACATCTAGTACAAATATATTACAACTACTCTGTGGTGACTGGTGGTTATTGTGCCTATGCTTACTGGAAATACATATGTACGTTGATTATTGTTTACTTGTTTAATTCGATTTTGTTGTTGTACTGCTGTGCCGACAAGCAATTTGTTATTGATGCCTAAAGAAACTAAAAATAAAAAAATGTACAGTCAGAAGTACACGTAGAGTTGGGAAACAGATCCAGATTTAAAACTTAAAGAAATTTTATTGCATTTTTGTAATTTATATTTTTTCTTTTATTATATATTTTTTTAGGGGGATTTCTAAGTAATTGGGGCGATTTTGGGGGTTTTTGACTTAAGCTTTAGGGATAAATATTTTTGAGAGTTGGTAACACTGCCGATGACAGTAGATCGTACGCAGTTTGGTTCCGAAATCGTTCGCGGAAATAAAAATCACGAATCGGTTTATAACCGAGCATGCGCTCTACTACGATTCCAAATTAGTTCAGTACTAGTTCCGAATTAGTTCTGAATCCTTACCGCGAACAAAGCTATAGAAAGAAATCCAATTCAATTACAGAATTGCCCGGTTCCCAAGATATTATTGATTTAGTCGTTTTAATGTTAAATCCAAAGGTATTTTTATATGATCTTTTCAATACTATTTCGGTCACGGTCGTAAATATGAAGGTGGCTGGGCATTATTTCTGAAGATTATAACACAAAATTTCCAATTAACATGTCAGACGGACACTAGCAAAACGTACAGAAAAAAAATTACAAGAATTTTTTGATAATGCTAATTATTCCCCATTTTAATTCATTCGGAGATTCAGGGTAACAACAGATTTCTCCGGTTTCTGCCTTCATCGACTTTTCTCCAGCGATTTCTCCAGGCGATTTAAGAACCAGAGTAATGGCCTAATTAGTGCTGACTTATAACTGGCAATTATGATTGTACAGGCATTAGAAGGCGCCCAAGCAGAAGTGGAAATGTTAAAGAAAGAAGTTGAGAAGCAAACAACCCGGGCAGAACAGTGTACTTCCATGAGGAATCAACTGGAGAAGCAAACTCTTGAACTGCAAGAGATCACTAGCAAATTTAGAGAGTTGGAATATGAGCGAGACTCTCATAAAGACTGGCAGCAGCAGGCTAAGGTAATATAAAGCATTGGGCAATCAACTGTTACACAATTACAAACCATTTAAGCATTCGTTAATGAGTTGTTGTGGTAATTATTGTTACGACTGGCGCACATTACAGCCGCGGCGGCTCGCAGCTCAACGCAATAATTTAAGTCAATTAACTGTTGACATTAAAATCTTCACGTCGCGTCGTCGCACAGATCTGCGCGTAAATACGGCTGGCATGCGATCCGCCAGTGCACTGCGCTGCGGCCCGCCTCAAGTGTGCCACGGTTTATACAAAATTTATGAATGTGATTCAGGAGGATTTTTTTCAATGCTATGCGTTGCGGCCGGCCGTAATACAAATCCAACAGCCCCTGGGCGCACTCGACTAGCTACGTTACCCCTCTCTCACAGAAGACTACCTTGAAATGTACTGCATTTCCCACTTTATCTTATTTCCCTAGTGTTTCGGTAGTGAGTGAGAGGTGCTAGAGCCCATTCCCATCCTATCCCTCCCCATTTTGCCAATCCTTTTTCCAAATCCAGTCCTCTATCTCCTAAGGTAGGCAGCACATCCGGGGGCGTGCCATCGTTTGTCCTTTTGGACTAATGTTGGCATGGTCTATGGGCGACAGTATCCCCTTACCATCAGGTGGACTGTATGCTCGTCAACCGCCTTCGTCCATAAAAAAAAATGCAGTGTGCATAGGATTACTTTCCAACAATCCAGTTTAGCTCTAAGCAAATAATGGTCTAAGAAATGTCTATATAGGTCAAAGAAATTATTTAATCAATTCTTAAATACACCTTCAATTTTTAACAGACTGCACAAAAGCGGCTTTTCAACATGGCTGAACTAGAAAAGGAAGTGGTACGTCTCCGAGCCACGGAACGCTCTCTTCGTGATACTATTGGCAACAAATTGATTCTCGAAGAACAAGTCCACCTTCTCAATAACAGGGTTGAAGCTATGAAACCTATTCAACAGGAACTACATGACTGCAAGGTCAGTATTAACAGTTGAATCAACTGTATTAACTGAATTATGTATTTTATTAGGTATTATGTCCGTATTATCTGTATGTAAATGAAAGATCTCCAATCCCTGACCATTGAATTTCTATCAATAAATTGAAAATTTTAGTTCTACAATTTTTTTCTGAACGTGATATTTTCCCCAAAAAAGTTATTAAAATTCTTTTCATGCCGCCTCTTTTGGTAATTACCCAGATTACTTATTTTTAATTTTATTTAAGGAAGTAGATAGTTAGTTACATTAGGTGGTTTTTCTACAATTTTATTATAGTAAGACGCGTTATCAATCACAACGACACTATCTTGTGGTAAGTTAGGAATCAATTGCTTTCGTAACAAATTCTCATATTTCTTCGAAATCATGTTGTGGTAATCACCCTTAGGGTCTGCCGAGTGGTCTAATAAAAGAGCACCAGTTACAAAGTCCATTTCGTTACCAGCGTGAACAGTTATAAATCTTTGTTTGGAAAACAAAGGTTTGAAACGTTTATTGGCTGAATCTGAAGGCTGTTTAAACACGGCCACAAGTTTTGCAGCTTTTTCAGTATCTAGTCGGTTCCAGACTAGGTCAGTGTGTATGAAGCGAAACGTTGAGAACAGTTTTTCTATTACTGCGCTGGAAGCCACAGCGGTACGCAGCTGCTTACCCAATTCTATAGTTGTATTGTCGATTTGTGTCCTTAAAGACAGCCACCATTCTAAGACATTGCGTTTTTGATGACGTGTTGTTCAAATAAGAAGCTGGGGAATGGCGCTGTCATTGCCTTACATTTAATTACATCTGGCATTGCTTCTTTATAGTAAGTTTCTATGTACTGCATTGAATTGGGTTCAATAAATTCGCTACAAAATATGCTGGTGTCATTGCCATTACATACCGTGAATCGAACTTTTGTAAGTCGCTTGTAATTTATAACCGACATCAGCATCCTCAATCAGCATCGACTTTCACTGATTTATTGGGTATCTGGATGCGAAGTAATAATTTAAATAAAAGCTTAATCATCTGAAAATAAGGTTCAATTCTACTGTTGTTTTATAAACAGGTAAAGTAGGTATCAGTACTACTTTCAAAGACCAATTAATGGCGCATACAGTATCGACCGATAGGTACATACCTACACAACCTACTTGTTACCTACATAAACTTTGCTTGTAACTAACGTAGATTGGAAACATTTCTAACATGTTACATACATGTTTTTTTATTGAAATAATAAACACCTATTTTATACAAAAAACTGTCAGAAATAAAAAAACTGTTTGCTTAGTTTGAAATTAAAAAAAAATGTTTTTTTCCATCCTTGGTATATACAATGTTTTTACCAGCCGGTCTTATTGTCCTAATTTAACCGAACGTCAGGTTTTTCCATCAAAATTTTCCTATTATTTTCTGTTTTTTAAATCTGAACCCCAGATCTCGAATGATATTACGAGGAGTCGAAATCGATGTCATCTATTAACGTTTTGCGTAATGAGTTTAGAATAGGGAGTTCTTTAAATCTCAAATGGAAATCATATATCATTCGTCGTATTACATTGTAATCGAAATCTAGCTTCAAACGATATTTCTTGTTTGGTTTTCCTTGAGTTCTTGTTTTTACCGGCTCGTCAATGCACTTTTCTTTTAAAATTCTCATTACATTTTTTCTTGAAATCCCCGTTTCTTCAGCAACTATTCGTGTTACCTTCTGATAATAATTATTTCCATTTTGTTTTAATAAAGCAGCTACTTTAAGTATTTATACACGCTAATTACAATTTCACGAGAGTGGGCAACAAGCCCTTTTTATATTGGTTTTAGTTGAAGCCATGATAATGTAGATATTGTTATTCTTTTTATTTATTATAGAACAGAACGATATTAGTCTCCTATTATTCGCCTTTAATGAAAAAAAAAATCCTCGTCAATTTTATTGTATTATAACAGGAAAACAAAGTAAATAGATAACAAACTGCAACACCTATAAAGGAAGTAGCTAAGATGATGTCTATAGGGAAATCTATTAAATATCTATTATTAAATACATTTTATTAATACAAATAACCGATAACTACAATATCGATGGTAAGGGAGAGTGCATGCTGCATTCCCACAGCTGTTAGGCGCACTCGACTGGCCACGTTACCCCTCTCTCATAGAAGACTACCTTGAAATGTACTGCATTTCCTACTTTATCGTATTTCCTCAATGTACGTACGTGTTTCGGTAGTGAGTGAGATATGCCAGAGCCCATCCCATCCTATCCCTCCCCATTTTGCCAATCCATTCCTTAATCTTGAAAAGTAGGCAGCGCATTCGGGGGCGTGCCAACATTCTGGACATTCTTATCTACCGGCGACGTAGTGTACAAACGTTCATTTAAAGTACTTAAAGCGTAATTAATCATTTAAACCGACTGTTGTTCGTGTTGAAACGACAGGAAATACGGGTGTAGCTATACGCGTCTAATTTTCTTAGTGTGTACAAGCGCCCTTAGTGTTGGTGTAGTTCCTCAGCGATTTTGGTGGCAACTTTGTTATCCTGTAATCGCCTTTTACGATGGGGTAGTCTTATTCTAAAGTCGGCCGACACCTTCATCCGAAAATATTTTTTTTTATTGGTGACGACAGGTGAAGCTGTCTGAAGTAGAAGCGTCCCTAGAGGAGTGGAACGCGATCGCGAAAGTACACGGCGTGTCTGGTGCGCAGGCCTTAGCCACTGCATTGGACGCCGCGCTCGCCAACCAGATCACCGCCGTCTCCAACTGCGCTCAAGCTCAGTCGCAACTTGCGCAGCTTACCGAGGTATAAACATTTGTTATATATTAAATGTGTATTAGGCATAAGACGCACAGAAGTGTCGCTAGAGGAGTGGCCTTAGCCACCGACCGCGCTCTGTAACCAGCTCATCGCCGTCTCCAACTGCGCACAGGTTCAATCGCAGTACATTTGTCATATACCTACTATTTGAGACCAGTGATAGCCTAGTTACACACGACTCACTGTCCGTGAGTTTAAATCCTCGGTCCGAACCACTGAGTTTCTACTTGAGTGTGGATTTAAAAAAAAGAACACTCGGCGGTGAAGGAAAACGTCTTGAGGAAATTCGCATGCTCGAGAAATGAAAAACATCTGCGGTATGTGTTACCACCAATCGGCAATAGACCCGCGTAATTGATTATGACCCCAAACCCCCCAATGATTCACTGGAGGAGACCTGTGCCCTACAGTGGGACGTTGTAGGCTGATATCGCACATATTATTTGTACACATATACATATATAAGATACGTCGAACAAAGATGTGAACTTTGAGCCTATTTTTAACTCGGCATGCACAGTTCCATAAAATATTATATAGAACAAAACATACAGACGCGACGTAGCACGGGCATGACACATCACGGACGCGTGTCTAACAATTTTGTGTACATATGCGTTACAACATTAAGGGCCTTTCTCACCACCTCCTGCTAAAGTAACTGTTAACAATCTGATAGATAAATTATTAGCCAATTAAATCTAGCTGATACTGACTTTCTGATGAAGTATCAGGAGGTGGTGAAAAGGGCCATAACTTTCGCATATTAACAAATTAAACCAGAGGTAGCAAGCACATTTTCTTCCGAAGAAGACATGTTGTCGTATCAAAATCAGACAATTAAATGCCGCGATGTCACGTACACGCCCACACCCCGTTGCTTCTGTATTAATTCCATGCCGCATGCCGTCACAACGGTGTAATGCATCAAGTATGTTGTTTATTTCAAAACATATATTGTTTAAATTGGTATGATAACCGCTGATAATACTCGCAGCGTCATAGCAAGAGGATTGCAAGACGAGACCTGTGTCCTGTAGTAGGACGTCATAGACTGATGTCGAATTTTAACTTTCATTTTGGCAATTAGAACATTAGACAAAACTATAAACAATGACTGGGTGTGTTTAATTAGTGAAGGTTTTTGAATTAAGATTTTCTCCTCTCCCAATTTTCTTTTGCGTTGGATCTTCCCTTGTATAATCATCCCATTCTAAATAATAAGTTATAAAATTTCTAACTATAGACATGTGGATTAACTTTTTAAAATGTAGGAGATGGCAACTCTGAAGTACGAGCGCGACAAGGCGACGGCAACACTGACGGATATGCAGACGGTGAGAAAGAACCAAGAAAGCTACACACACCGCCTGCAGAAGCGGCTATTGCTGGTCACCAGAGAACGGGACAGTTATAGGTGAGACTTGCGTAATAACCAATACATGCCTAATAACTATTTCGTTTCTTTCTTTCATTAAGTGATGCCCACTGCAAGGGGAAGAAAAACTTGTTATTTAGGATAAAAACAATTGAAGATGGTATTATATACAAGGTGTCAGTGAAATAACGCAATACCTAAAACATGTTCGTATCGCTCATTACTCAGACCGGGCGCCTGAGCAGCGCGCGACGCGCGTAGTATACATGATATACTATATTCCATTTTTTTAAGCAATAGACAGAAGGAAGGAAGCGGATCTCCCATTTTCATATTTTTTCGGAGGCAGAGCTCGTGGAGAGATTCGGCCTATTCGCTGTCTTATTATAGTAATCTACCATAAAATAATACTGTTTTATAGTTTGTTGTTTGAGGAGAAAGGTTCAATCGTTACTTCTTTGTTTACGTTTTGTCTAATCTTAAAAAAACAAACTATAGGATTGTACTATACTATAAATCAGGAAAAAAAGCAATTGTAAAAACGGCTAGAATCGCTTCTACTCTCGATGCTTCTACGACCTTTTTGCGTTATTTCAGTGGCACGTACAAAGAAAGAACTATTCATTGTTACACGCCTTTATCTTATGCAGTGTTATTCTAACATGTCATTTTTTTTCAGGCAACAATTAGATTGCTATGAAAAGGAGCTAACAGTAACGTTATGTGGAGAAAGTGGTGCGGGCAATGGAGCCTTACTATCGGCTCGAGTGGAACAATTGGAGAAGGCGTTACAGGGTTACCGAGACCTGGTCGCTGCACATGATCAAGAGGCACATATCAAATGTAAGAAACACATGTACACTCAAAGTTAAATTTGAAATTTTTAGGTCCTTTGACATTTTTATGTCAATTTTTTTTTTAAAAAGTTAAAGTTAAAAATATAGCACATCATCACTCTTTTTTTAATTTATTACAGAAATTTGCTTATAAAGGTATTTTAGATCTTGAAATCAATTGTATTAATGATTAGTCGGTGGTCTCGCATCTGTTGTACTTTCAGTAATAGTCTGTGTCACTCAGTTTAAACTATGTGAAGTCGATGATCACAGGACGAACAAGACGTCACAGTATTGACGGTTTTTCTCAATGGCTTGCATTTTGATCCTGTAACGAGGTGTGTCCAGGGTTGATGGAAGTAAAGACGGCGTTACTTAAACACAAATGTATTCATATTTACTGATTTGAGACAAAAAGGGTGCTACTGCGGGCTGCTCTTTTATCTATACTTATTATACTAATATAATAAAGAAAGAGGTAAAATTGTGTGTTTGTAGGTATGTTGGGGGTAATTTCTGGAACTACTGAACCGATTTCAAAAAATCTTTCACAAATAGGAAGCTACATTATCCGTGTCTAATATAGGCTATATTTTAGCGAGTCGCTAGTACAATATATAGGAATTCTCCGGTTACTGAGTAGTAATTCTAGTACCTGTGTAAACTGTGTGTTGGTCATTTACCAAGTACTAGAAATAAAGTAAAATAAAAATAATTTTCCGTTTCTAGTGGTGGATTCCCTGCGCGCTGAAGTGGCAAAGTTACGTGACGAAGCGGCAGTTGCGCGGCGTGATGCGAGTAGCTTACGCGCGCAGAGGGACCGTCTGCAGGCGCAGTTATGTACGATCAACGACCAACCAACCACTAAGGTAATTATACACACACTCACATACACATTAAGCGCAGCTAGAGACAGTTAACGACTAATTACCCACTAAGGTAACTAATCACACTTATACATCCACACTTTCACATTAAACGCACTTTCACATCCGTACTAAGCGCACCGTGAGACCAAATATCCACTACGGTAACTATCTATACACATCCACATTTCCACATTAAGCACAGCTAGAGGCACTCAACGATCAACTACCCACTAATGTGGTCATCCACACTTGGACATTTACACTTTCACATTAATCGTACTTCCACATCCATACTAAGCGCACAGCTAGAAACACTTAATAACTCATTATAAACTAAGGTAAAACAACTAATTACAAACTAAGGTAACTATTTACACTTACACATCCGTATTTTTACATCGCACTCTAACATTGAACGCAGCTAGAGGCACTCAACGATCAATTAACCACTAATATGATCATCCACACTTGCATATCCACACTTGCACATCCACACTTGCGCATCCATACTTGCACATCCACACTTCCACATTAAGCACAGTTTAAGGCACTCGACGACAAACTAATTAGCGCCGCGAAGCGGCAAGTGCGCGGCGCGAGGCTAGCAGTCTGCGCGCGCAGTGGGACCGCCTGCAGGCGCAGCTGGAGACGCTCAACGATCAACCACCCACGAAGGTAATTAATTAATAGTGAGTATTAAGATATTAGTGATAGGAAATTTGGGTGTCTATGTACCTATCTATGTCTATCCTGGGATTTTAATACCAGGACTTGAGGGAAAAATGAATAGATTTACGGTTTCATATGAAAACTTGTAAATGTTATTTTTATTTATACTTCTATACTAATTAATATAATAAAGAGGTAAAATTGTGTGTTTGTAGGTATGTTTGGGGGTAATCTTTGGAACTACTGAACCGATTTCAAAATTCTTTCACAAATAGGAAGCTACATTATCCGTGTCTAATATAAGCTATATTTTATTTTGAAATTATGAAAAAAAAAAATGGAAAAAAAAACATTAACCGAAGCGAAGCGAGGGCGGGTCGCTAGTGTTTTATATAGACGTGTTATGTTTTTCTAAATTTGTAACTGCAAATTGAATGGTTTTGAAATGTTCATCGATATATTGTAGTTCATTTATTAAATAAGGATCTGAAATGGTCGCCTTAGCATTTCTAATTGATATTGCTTCATTTGAATCAAAGGAAGATAAAATGTCCGAAATCCCATCAGTGTCTCGCATAATAAAACGCTGCTTCGAGCCAAGTACCCCATCTCGCAATGACAGACCGTGGAGGCAGTGGCAAAACGCTGTGTTGCCGGCTCTTTTCTGTAATCGAGCCCTAATCGAAGACAAAACTGGATATTCACAGATATTCGAGCTTTAGAAAAGAAACAATAGGTAGTTAAATCAATATACATATTAAAAAAATACTTACCAAGTTTCTCAAATTCACCATTCTAAAAATCACACCAACTAGTTGTAGTCAAAATCGTAGTCGTTAATACGCTCCCCAGTAAATCCAGGCGGTCAAGAAATATTTATAATTTCGCATTTAAATCAAAGTTTGTTAATTGAAGCTCTAACCGTCGAGTAAAGAAGGATACTTTTAAACAATAAACAAGGCAAGGTCAATAAAATTAAAATCACGATACGAATTTATGAGCATTTTATTTTGGAACGAAGTTCCTTTACGCGGCTTGCGGTAGGTGTGATTCGAGAGAAAATGTAACGTCACGTAAGATTTTTACCCCCTCCATACGCCTTTCTCTTTCTCTCTGTATGTGTGCGTGCGAGTATCGAGAGCGAGACTCAAGCAGAATAACAGACGTGCAGACTAGTGCGTGGCCGGTTTGTATAACCTAAATTTTTGATTTTAAATTATTTGCATTGAAAATATGATACAAAAGAAAAAAAAAATACATGAACTATACAGATTTTATTTCGAATTACATTCGGAGTTTAAAAAAAAATGCGTGAGGATCTTCCTTCCTGACGGGGGCCCCTGACCGCACACGTTTTTTTTTATTTATTTATTACTAATAATGAGCTTACAATTTATAATATTACAAACTAAAATACTAATCTAAAAATATGAGTCTTGACTGATGGTAGGTCTAATACGAAATGGGTCGAAATCCGACGCGCTGGCCGGAACGAAGTCATTGCAAGGAACGTTGCGCGGTGTCAGTGCCTCGTGCACGATGCCGTTGTTATGCGACTATTGAGGGCGATGCTTAAGCAGCGATCTTCATATATTAGGCATGCGTAACACAGGCGTCCGAAATAAAAATACAAGTACTGTCATATCATGTGACCATTCTAAGGAACGTGGTAGGTGCAGGACAGCGCTAGCTCACTAGATAAGATCCGCACTAAACTGAGGAAGAGCTCGCTACAAACCAACCGAACTGGCAACATGGAGACGTATTATTTTTAATTTCGGGGAAAATAATCGTCAATTTTAATACATTCATTCATTACAATGTTTCCGCACCCTGGAATTATTTTTTTCGATAAAATTAAATAGATATTTTATTCAGATGGGCATGTATACTATTTCTGCTATTGCTATTTCTATCTAAATACATATCTGATTTTGAAGATAAAAATTAAACAAAGCAATGACTTCCAGCGCGCTTTTAATACGTTACCTATTTCAATTTAAATTTAAAAATTATTTAGATTATTGAATTCTCATACCCAACAATCTACAGATACTAGCTTTACTGGGAAGTTAAATATTCCTTTCCCGAATTATCAAAATTCTTTCTATTTATGCAAATGCATAATTTTTATCATTTTTCTTTTATTTTCTTTCAGGTGTTACATTTAACAGATAATCCAGCTGCAACTGCACAAAAGCAGTTCCAAGCAGATTTAGAGGCGGCGCAAGAAGAGGTAATTTTTTTTTTATGAAGAATTAGCATGATTTTTATAAAAAGCTGTTACAATTACGTCCTTGTATATATTTTAGCTCACGATACAATAAAGTAATAAATAATGTGGCACTTTGATTATTTAGTAGTAAAAAGTAGTAAACTTTATTGATTTATTTAAAACGATTTATTTATATCATAATAAAAAATAATTAAATTAATTAATTTTAAGAAATTGGATGTTTTCTTAACGGAAATTATACAATCGAAACGAAAACTGGGATTTCAAGCTTCGGCAAAGGTTTGGTTTCCTATACGACGTGTCACTGAAATAAAGCAAAATAAGTTGTTCAGTATCAAAAATCGGTTGTTCAGTGTCGAGGTTTTTTTTTCATAACTTATTATTCATTTCTAGTATATTTTATCTTTTATTCTAAGCGCGTCGGTCCCGCCGCCGGCGCCCTGTCATTAACCTGTACTGTGTAATGAGCAGAGATCGGAATAGGTAGAGCTATTTTGGGTCAATGACCTAAAACGTTAAGTTAGTATGGACATGACTCCGGGATTCCGGGATTTGGAATGCATGTTATTAAATTTGTATATGTATAGTTAGGGCGTCACGCGGATCGTTTACTAAACGAGAGGGACGGATAAACGACGCCATTTTTTTCCTATGGACTTCTATCCTAAGGCTTGTAGTTTTGAAAATATACGTTTTTAATTCGTAACATTCTTGTTTTTCGTGACACTGCTTTCTACCAATGATTTCATTGAATTTTATCCACAGGTGATAAACAGAACACGATGCGGCCGCTGTTAAATATTTTCTGCCAGTAATATGAAATGAAATTGTTTACTCAATAAATAAAAGAAACGGCTTCCATTTGGAATGTTATTTATTCAATTTTATTTATTCTATTCGCCTAAAATTGTACTTCTACCACTCCATTATGCAGCTGTGGTTCTTGGAACAATATACTGCTTTGTCAGACTATTGCAAGTGAACAATAGGTGTGAAAGAGACAAAATATAGTTTTCTTTCTTTCTTGCATTTATTGTTGTCTCTTTCTGTCTCCGATATTCAATGTATTAGCTATTTCGCGCCGTGGAAAAATATGCGGTTCACTGAGTGGCTCGGCTGCTCACTCACTTGCTTTGGTTTATTGAGTGCGCTTGTCTAGCAATTCGCGGAGTGCTTGTTTATTGGTTTTTAGAATTTTATTTACACTATTACTTTGGTTTGAATTTACGAACTTCTGATTTGTTGCTGTGCGGACTGAAAATATTTGAACCTATTTTAACCATTACTTGGGTAAATTCATTTAATTTTTATTTATTTATTATTTTAAGAACATAGTTTAGTTTTTCAATCCTGTTGATATTCGTATTATTTTCTAACGAAGTCTACATTTGTAAATTTTTTAAGTGTCCATTTGTACGAACCGACTGCTCGATGTTCGATGTTCGTTACGCCTCGACAAAAATTCAATGTCGTTGAGAACCCTGTCCTGCTCGGCTAAATGCACCTACTCATTTTAACTATTGTTTTAGGTGAGGTTTTGCTTATCCATACACCTCCAGAAACGATTGAAGCTCTGACATGGCAAATACAAAGCCTAAAACTGTACAGAAGTGGATATCCAATTATCCTGAGTTGATTTACGACCACGCTAGTCGTATGATATATTGTTCCAAGTGTGAGAGCCATGTGACGAGTAAAAAGTCTAATATTAAAAGGCATATCGAAGGTACAGTGCATCAAGGGAAGTTTAAACGACCTCAAGAGGATTTCTATTTTGACCTCATCAAGTTCCTAATTTTGTGCAATATCCCATGGTCACAAATTGAAAACCCAGTATTTCAAGATTTTTTTCAGAAATATATGTGCAGTTTATGTTGTTGTGTTTGCACAACTCGTAAAGTGCCCCACGAGTCGCTGTTAATAAAAGTGTACTTAGATAAATTATACAAAAACAAATTGGCTCAGTTGTCGAGAACAATCAAAATGAGAAACTATGGATTTCATTGGATGAAACAACCGATTTTTAGGAAGATACATAGTGCATTTTATAATTGCACCATTGCAAGAGAATATCGCAAGTCGACCATATTTGATTGCATGTAAGATGCTGGAGGTTGATAATGGACAAACAATAACACAATTCGTGATACAGTGCTTAGAAAATTTTTGGCAAAACACTTTTGAGTCAAAAGTTCATAATGTTTTAGTACTCTGTACTGACAGTGTAGCGTACATGCTATCTGCAGGTCGTAACTTGAAAAAAAATTTACCACAGTTAAAACATGTTACTTGTTTGGCACATGCCCTTCATCGCGTATCTGAACAAATACGGTCAGAGTACAAAGACGTAGATATTTTAATAGCAAATATTAAAAAAGTTTTTTAAAGCTCCAAGCAGAGTCAGAGTTCTTAAAGAAAAATACCCCGACATGCCATTGCCTCCACAACCAGTCATCACTAGATGGGGTACTTGGTTGGAGGCAACGCCTTACTATGCAAAACATTTCCTTGCGATAAAAGATGTTTTATCTTATTTACCCAGCAGTGATGCAGTGGCTATTCAAAATGCGAAAAATATATTAGAAAAAGCCAATATTCAAAATGATTTGAAATACATAGAAGAGAACTTTTCAGTAATACAATTTGCTTTGAAAGAATTACAAAAACAAAATTTAACAATAATCGATTCACTTTTAACATTTGACCAAGTCCGAGCTGCTATAAACGAAAGTACGTCTGAAAATACTAAAGAAAAAATGGAAAAAGTTATGGATAGAAATCCAGATTTAGAAATAATTAGAGAATATAGTGAAAAAATTTAAAGAAATGAAACAGGTGACCAAAGTTTATTGAAATATTATAAATATGATCCACTGACGTCTGTATATGTCGAACGATCGTTTTCTATTTATAAATGGATAATAGACGTCAAAACAAATAGATTGAAAATAGAAAATATAGAAAAACTTATGGTAATTTATTTCAATACCGTAGACTGTAACCAATTTTCCCATGAAGAAATCGTAAGTGATGGTGCCGATGAAGGGTAATTCTTTTGGTCACACAGTATTTTTAAGAGCGAACTTTGCCTCTGTTTTATATTAATTAATTTAACAGTTTGAGCGATGATTCCGAGCCTAGGATTGGTCGTGCTTCGGAATCATCGTTTAGTCATCATCAAGTTCGCCCAGGAAAATAATGCGGATCTTTGTAAAAAGAATTACCCCGGAACTGACATGTAAGAATAGTTCAATAATATTATATTATAAATTTAATGGCATTACTACTTGTTCTTACTACAATTTGTTGTCGCGGTTGTTGCTGGCGTAGTTGACGTGACAAGAACCTTAATTTTGTCTTAAAAGTGTGTTAATCAATGCTAAATATAGAGTCGAAGAACAGTGTGAATGTGAATAGAGGATGTTTGTTTCGATTTTTTTTAAATTGGCTTCAATTAGATCACATGAAGGTAAAGTAAAATAAGTATGGACTTTTTTTTAGGTTGAAGAAACTTGAGCTAAAATTTCCCGAAATCAAAACAAATATCCTATAATATATACATAGTTGCACAAATAACCTGTGCGTATACTGAAGATTGTATTAATTATTCTAGATAAGCGAGGTTTGCAAAGTAGTTACTATTAACAAGTTATCTTTTATAATTGTTTGTAATGTTGAAAATTGTTATTGTTCTATTTTAATTACATTTTTATTTGAAAATAAAAATTACATACTTAATATAAATGCATTTTATTTATATTCGGTCTTTTCAATAAAATAATAAAAGCGTGTATCCACACAAATATAACGTTCAGATTCAAATAAATAAATCAAAATTGCATAAATAATAAAAAAAAAAACCCGGAAATCCCGAATTTTTTTGTTTATAAAAGTCATATCCATATTATGACCGCATGGCGCAAGTACCAAAAATAGCTCTACCTATTCCGATCTCTGGTAATGAGCGATACGGACGTTTTAGAAAGAAACAAAACTACTCATTTGTACTTTATAACTTTTGGGTTCAATATTCCCTAAAATAATTTTATTTTTCGCTAGAACTGTTTTATGTATTTTAAATTAGTTGACCGGCTTCAGGTTTTGCATTATTTCGATGACACGTTGTATATTTCTTACTCTTAGGACGCTTGTTAACGACACTATGTAAACCAGTTCTTTTGGTACTTTATCTTAATTATTTATCTAGGTTAGTATACTGTTCTGGTTAGTAACTTAAGTTCTTACAGTACATAACTTCAAGATGGTTAAAGAAATTTATATAAAAAAGAACCTGTAGTTATTTGATTTCTTATGAATAAAAGAAAAGAGAGACCCTGTTAAGATTGAAATATTTATTATCTTGGTTGTTATTAGTTGTACTGTTCCATTATGTTAATTAAATTTACAATAGTTTTCTTAAGGGTAATTCTAGAACTAAGATAAACCTCTTACAGTAAATTTATAATAGGTACCTATAGGGTAGTACTAAAACTAAAAGAAATCTTTACCTTTTTTTTTACAACATTTGCCCACCCTTAGGCATCCTTAAAGAAATATCAATCTCAACGGTAAAGATCAGGGGTGTTTGTTCGGTTCGGTGGTGAAAATATAACTCTCATTTAAAACGGTAACTCAAACATAAAAAACCGACTTCAAGAATTTCTATCACGGTTCGCATGGTCAATTCTTCAATACGAGGAAACGCCTACAGCATTAGTAAGGTGAAAGGGTACCTGTGAATCGACGTTACCGAGGGTGGTCCACCAACGTTTCCTTCCCGGGTCCAACCCGCCGTTACCCGCCTCCTGTCACTGTGCTGAGGAGTCTCACTCAATCAGAGGGAAATCTCTGATCTCTTTTAAATCCAATTATTTAAATCCCAGCATGGATCTTGAAATCTTCATGTAAATCAAATATCCATAAAAGTTTATAGAGAAATCTATCAATGTGAAGAAATCTATAAATGTGTATAAATGTTGATAAATTTTATAAATTCCTAAGTGTTCACAAATTGTTGAAGATTTTAAATTGTCTATAAATGTTCACAAATTCTTATCAATTCCAAAATGCTGATAAATTCCCGCATAGTGACGTGTAGCTCATTTATTCTGGGCCCTCGTCACCTGCATCCCGACCCTGCCTCAACTTAGGGTGTTTGCTCACGTCTATCATGTGGAATCCCGCTAGGACTCCTTCGGCATCGCTGGATTTAACCACTCCAATTAAACATATTTATCCTCCACCCATCTTGGTGACTGCCAAAAACGAAAGTCCCGTCCTTCCGGCCAACCTTTACATTTCTCTGTTCCGTTCTGAAACCCGAAATCGAGTCTGCGACGATTTAACCAAAAGGACACCTTTCAAATATATTTTTAAACACTTGTTTACACAAGAGGAATAATCCCTGAAGGATATTATTTGTTATTTAAATATAAACGAAATCCTAACTTTTCCCTAAATCGATCCATTTTAGTTTCTGAACTGAACTCGCATCGATACAACACCAATCAGTTCAACCTAAGCAACCAATAGGTGGCGTTAGTGGTACTAAGAACCACTAATGCCAAAACTTTTTAATAGATGTCCTAGATGTTTTTAAACTTCATAAAATAAAATAGTTTCTACAAAACTGCAACGTTACAACTACGGTCGTCAGTGTTGTACAGGTCACTATGGTGGCTTGTTAACACAGCGATGCCACGGCGCGGCAGAATACCGTGAAAACTGATGACAAGATATCGCGTAGTGTTGTATGACAGTTTATGGGAGTTTGTTAACGACACCGGACTTTTTCACGGTTTCGTGACCGCTTACCTGTGCTGACTCGAGTTTTGTGTCATTTTAATTATTTTGAGTTCTCCAAAGATTTATTTTTTAGTCTTTTTTTTAGCTTTAAAAATTTATCATCTGTAAATTTTCGATTATTAAAATAGTTTTGTCAGAAAGTCGCAATTTAACCTATGTAAGTTTCTATCCATGTTGTGCGCGTCCTTAATTGGGATACATACACTGGACTTTAGTCTCATAATTGTTTATTCCTATTCATGTTTTGTCCTTATAACGTTGCCGTCTCTAAATAAATAAAAATGACGCAGAAAGTCCGCATCTAAAATACGCTAAAGTAGTATTTTTTACTAGCTGGAGTAAACTGACGTTTACTGGGTTGCCAGTTTTTGATGAAATAAAAATAGTGTTGTGAGAAAAGGATTGACTTCAATCACTCACTCAACAGATTCTCAATCACGAATACTAATTATTTATTAATTGTAGGTTTTAATAAAAAATATTTCAGTTATATGTTTAGTAATGGACATAAAAGTAAATTTTGATAATTAGTGATGAACGATGAGGGAAGTATTATTGATGGTCTCTTTAATATTCTCCTCGTATCTTATTTTTAGAGATTAAACTAGATTTTATGCTGTAAAATAAATCTTTCTAGGAATAAATAAATTGAGGTATTAGGGACTAAACTAATAACAAGGCGGTCTTTATTCTTACGTATATAATGTATGTGGCCATGGCGTTTTCATGACATAAAACAACCGTGCTATTTATATATTTTTTATTCAACATGTGACATATCACTGTCGCTGTCAGTAACATATATTATAATCTGTTATCGACCATGTGTTCGAGATGCCACATTTTATTTTCTTCTTTTAATATATGAGCCACGCATTTACTCCATCTTTTATCAGTCACTTGTTTAAGTCCTTCTTTGAAAATATTTTCTCCTTCTGTCATTTTAAATGTTTTGTTGTTTCTCGCAACATACCCCTTCGCCTGCGCCCAAACACGCTCAATGGGATTAAGCTTACAATGGTGAGAGGTGTAAAACAGTGACTCCGTGCTCCGCTGCCTTCTCGTCCACAGCATACATGTCGCAATGTTAATCTTTGTGCTGCTGTACGATGTCTATGAGAGTGGCTTTTACCATTTCTGCTTCAAATTGGATATGCTCATTAACCATTCTCGTATTCTTGTTTTAGTCCAAGACATCGTAGGTAGCGATTCTATCGTTCTGGAGTGGTAGGATCACTATCCATCACTACTATGGAATTGATTTTCAGTTTCGGCAAAACCCTCTAAGCCATTCCTCAAACACTCAGCGTTCATCTCTTGATGGTAATCTTCTTTAACTTTTTTACCCTCGAATATAAACTGTTTTTGACAAATCCTTCCCCGCCTATATGGCCGATGATTAGGCGTTTGCCTTTCTCCGAAGGGGCTTGCAAGCCCGTGGTCAAGCCATTTAGGAATGCCTGCCGGTACTATTGCACAATGGTATCTATCCGGGGTGGATTGAGACCACTGTGCAATTCTTTGCAAAAAAATCTTTTTTTTTTTTTTATAGACGATTTTATAGCGGACGAGCAAGCGGTCCCACGTGATGGTAAGTGTTACCGCCGCCCATGGGCACCTGCAACACCAGGGGGCATGCGGGCGCGCCGCCGACCTTGCAAAATCCTATTCACTATCCTATCTGCGAATAAAACAAAAAATACCAAGTAATTACTAAACTAAGTTCACGGGCAGTGGCACGCACGTGAGTAGGTTAGTGTAATAGATAACATACATAATTGAAATTACCTTCGTTGACCCAGGTTTCCTCTTGGTATTAAAAGTACCGAGGAAAAGAAGGAGGGGTCCTTCTTTTCGATAGCCTTTTATTTTTTGAAGGTATTTCTGAAGGTACGTTGACTGATTCCATGTCAAACCGCATAACGGCTGTCGTATACGCTCTACAAACAATTATTTTTGAGTAAACCATTGTTTTCTTGAAAAATCCAATACAAGTCTTTCCCCGTGAGAAAGACTCGACATGTTACACTTAAACTTATTTTTTCTGTACTCTGAGTTCAAATTTGGAACAATGGCATACTGAAGTGATGGTTAGTATGCCAGCTTCAAAACTGCATAAAAACTTTGATTGATCATACCGTTTTTTAAAGCTTCAGGCCATCAAAACTGAAATTGCACCGTGTCTCGATTCAGGTGTCAGGGAGTGTATGTGATTCACACTACTGGTACACTTACTATTATTTTTTATTGATGTGGAAGGGAATACATATTTTAGTTTACAATGAAAAGAAAATACTTAAATCTAAACTTAAAAACAATGGTATACTCAATAGGAATATATTTATGGTAGATAAAAAGGCTGAAAGCGGCACTTCGGGAGGGCGGCGGACGCGCGCTCGGTGACGACTCGCAACTGCGGCAGCAGTTAGAGAACAGCCGCATCAAATTGCAGAGGTACGTTGCTATATGAGGCCTGTTCAAATTGTACTGATATATATGTATAGATATGGATAAATATCGCGACGATATCGGAATTGGGACATTTGAGTATGGGTGTGTGTAAATATCACAGTCCGTTGCGGGGACATGGGTACGATTGCCACGACTTTTACAACTTTTGACTTGATGATATCGCAGGTGAAACCTTGAATACTCGTCAGTGTTGCGATATCTTCGCGACTTTTTATATAGTCATATGACCTTTATCATATGATTTCTGATTTGAGCATTTACAATTAATTGAAACTTAAGTAGTGCCTAAGTGTGCTGGCACACTTATCTCAAACCTTACTTAAGTGACGACAACTCCTTCACTTATCACCGTCTTGCGTTTCTGAATTTATTTGACAACACTTAAATACAACTTAAGTAATGTTCTCTCCTCCATTTCCTAAGTAGTCCAGCTATTTCGCTTAAGCGAGGTTTTTGGTATAATTTCAAATCGTAGTGTAATTTGTGAATTTTGTAAGATTCCACTGGATTTCTCATAAAAAATAAACAAAATACATAAATAAACGTTCCGTACACTTTACGAGAATGTTTTCTTAGAGAATAAATTAACGCCATTTGTGAAATATGTGAAAGTACTACGATGTAAAATACTAGAGCTGATGTACTTTTTTTCTTCACTCAAGACTTTTCTTCAAGACAATAGTGCAAACTGATTTACATTACGTAACAATGTACAATAACCTTCTAACGTATAGTTCGGGACTCTAGCTTCTTTTTGTTGGTACTTATTTTACAAGCTTTTACAAGATTATTTTTTGTGCCATAAAAAATTGTCAAAATTAATAAACGGCATATCATACACATTTTTACCACTTACTTTTCGTTCCACGTTCGTATATCAACTTTGATCTAATTTTAGTAATTATTTGTCGCCAGGTTCTAAAAATGTGTTCTAAAAACATGAAACGGAGTTAACTTTATTGTTTTCACTGTATTATGAAGACAATATATTTAATTTTATGCCCAAAATGTTAAAAAAATGTATATTGGTTATTAACAATTCGTTAGCGGTTTTTCATGTTGCAATGAAACGTATAAAATTTTTAAAGTAGATAAGGTTTGGCAGTATGCTTACATAGTAGGAAATGCTTATGAAATGATGATTTTTAGTTGTGAAATACAGTTTTTTAAAGTCACTTTTAAGTATTAAAAGTCTGCTCAGATAAGTTGACCTCATTTTCGGAATTCAGAAACCGGTTGTTAGTCAATTGGATATTTACTTTAAAATGTGTTTCTTATTCATAATAGAGGTCTTATTCTAAGAAAAATATACTCGTCATACTGAGCTATGTGTAAATATGTAATATTGCAATATCGTTGCGATGTTTTATACTCAATGTAAGAATGTGACATTGCGTTATTTTTGGTAATTGAAGAGCCGGCGCAACATCGAAGTAATATTAGTACCGGATTTCCACGCTGCCGGATGTATAAAGAATGCCCAAATAAATAATAGCAGCATAGTTAATTTCCTAAGTATCACCTTATTAAATTATATTCTTGTTTTTCAGAATGAAGGAAGAGTTCACCTCGTCTGCGCAAGAATATAGGGACGTTTGTTACATGTTATTAGGTTATAAAATTGATAGGACTGGACATAAAAATTATAGGTGAGTTATTTGCTTATAATCATACTACATCTTAAGCACGTACATTGTTATTGACGTCATTAACATAGTAGCGCGGTAATTTTGATTTTATAGCTCAGTCATTATTCTACACATTTTAATTTTGCTATTATTATTAACTTGTTGCAATCGATACTCTAATACATGTATATAAATTTATAAATTTGATATAATGCATTTCATAAATGTCATTTTGCTAGTTGAGTACCTTATTTTCCTATGTAATTTTCGCACTCTGGATAATCTCTATCCTATTTGTACCTCCAAATAGAATTTGTAACAAATAGATTCTTTTGTTGAAAAAACTGTGTATATTTACAGATATAATATACAGATATAAGATGTTTTTAAACATAATCATTTAAAAGGGTAAAATAATCTTTTCCAACGTTTCTCAACGTTTTTAGTCCCGCGAAAAAACAAAAGGCCAAAAATAAAGTAAAAAAGTTCACGAATTAACCTTATTAATGATTACCTAATTGATACCTAAAACCTTTTATTTATTATTATCTGTAATCAAAT
Source organism: Sesia apiformis (assembly GCA_914767545.1). Classification (NCBI taxonomy): domain Eukaryota; kingdom Metazoa; phylum Arthropoda; class Insecta; order Lepidoptera; family Sesiidae; genus Sesia; species Sesia apiformis. The sequence continues at coordinate 6,876,020 of OU611964.1, forward strand.
GTTAAACGGTAAACACATGGTTAGGACTTCCTAATTATGTTTTGGAGGAAGCTCTCCAGTTACTTGTGCGTGTATATAAATTGAGCTACAATGAGGAGAGACCAGGATCTTGGGAATATTCTTTATTTAATCGATGTACAGCATAACGTTCGTAACATCAATAATTATGCGACTATAACTACGTCGCCTTAACAGCGTGAATTAATAAATTTAAAACTCTCTTCTAGATTATTGAATTTAAATTATTATTTTTTCTAAATTAACTCTTTCTTTCGAAATATAATTTACCAATTTTGTTTTGGTCTATTATGAATGTAATTGAAATCGCATGTTGTGATAACCCGTACGTAGGGGAACAATTTATAATGTCACCACTATTTTTTATATTTATTTGTATATTGTTATCTCTGTTAGTATTCGAATATTAAAAAAATGTGTATGTTTACCACAGATATACGATTTTTTTTTAATATAATCATTTAAAAATAGTTAAACACCCCTATTTGCCATTTCATTCCAGAATATCAAACATGTACGCGGAATCAGCAGAGGAATACCTAACATTCAAACTGTGTGAGGACGGTATAGAGATGGTACACACCGACTATTCTGCTACTTTAGGCGAGTTAGTAGAGTTGCATCTGCAGCATCACCGTTCCATACCAGTGTTCTTGAGTGCTTTGACCATGGAACTGTTCACAAGAACCACTATGCAGCAAGAAGTCGAGCACAGTGACTGAGTCAATACATACATTTTACGATTTTCCTAGTTTCTACAAGAAACAAGTAATAAAAATAATCAAAACTTAGGGACATGCTCGTGGTAGGTATCTGTACCGTATTAAAAAATAATTGCCCTATTGCCAGAATTCAGGGAGAAAACGGAATACGTTTGTATGGATAAGACGTTGCTAAGAAGACGGTTTGTATCATTTTAACGTTCCGTTTCACGGAATCGTATCCGCGACGTATGGCAATTATGCGTAATGCGTGTTTTTACGTGATACCTGCGTGCTATAACACAACCTTATCACAATTGTTTAAAGTTTAAAATCCTTGCTACTATCGGTGGATATTGGTAGAGTTAGATGATATCGGTGGAATCCCTCTATATTGCTCTATAGAGAGACCCTATATTTTACTGTCACTTGAAAGCAAACATGCCAAGTCAAACAAATTTGTCCTTTTGACTTGGAGTAAATTAAGAATATTTTTGGAAAAGACTTATAGAGTTTAGTTGAAACATTATAAATATTACTGTAATTGAATGATTGAGATGTTTGCGTTGCATTTACACAAATATATATATATATAAATAATACATAGGTAATGTATTTATAATGAACCGCAGCCAATCGGGTGGATGCGCTCCGCTTCAGTCACCAGCCACACTTCTTTCCCATGTAAGATATCTTTTTATTAAAATATTTCTTTTCTTTTTCTCATTTTATTTACACATGATGTAATCGACTATAAACAATGTCTAAAACTATGAATTCTGCTCATGATCGAGTCTATTGACAAAATGTTCGTATAATACTCGTGTCCCCGCAACCGAACCCCACATGTGGGCCCATGTTACGTATTTTTTGTTACATAAAATTTATAAGAATATTATCTACTCTTTGAGCTTTGTAATAATCGTAACCAGTCCTTTTTGTCGCCCACTGCTGAATGCTGATGGACCTCTTCTTGCACAATGTCTCGTGGATAAGGGATGTTACAGGTTTTTAGAGGTAGTGCAGTTCGTCATGGTTTGTGGTAACAGCTTTGTTGTCCCTTCGTCGCCTTTTATGAGACCTACGGTAAGAGATGGGGTGGTGCTATTCTAAAGCTGGCCGACACCACACACATTGTATTTAGCAAAAACTAAAAAAGATTCCATTATTATATTTAAAAAAAGGTACATTTTTTATGTCAATTAGCCTAGTCTCGGATCTTCATGGTTTCAAGCGTCGCGAATTAATCGATTACAGCGTATATTTAATCTTAAAACTGTAAAATAATTAATATAAGCTAAATAAAATCTGTCTACTGATTGGCCAATAGAGACTCATTATTATTAAAATTAGCCAATCAGAATCATATTTGCCTAAATTGTATTATTCGTAAAAATGTAAGTTTACTTTTGACAATGCTAATGTCACACTTGGGTTTTGAGTGCAGTTATTGCATACTCGTAACTTTGACTATCAATTTGTATCCTATCAAAATATAAATTCAATATGTATGTATATAGTTTTATTCATAATCCCCTTCAGTTGTATTTATGGCAGTCTATCTGTATTAGTTAGCTTCCTGAAAATGGATTAAATTCCAAAATCGGTCTAGAAGTAAAAAAAAGATCAGTGTTTATATTTTATATCGGCTTATATTTAAACGGCAACAATAATACTAAATGAACAGCAAATGAAGACCAAACAACCTATTTTTGAATAACTGAGGTAACTAGTTTTAAATACTAAGTCGAGACTGCTATCTTTTTATTGTCACCAGAGAACCTAAAACTAACCCTATTTTAAATTTGCTGTTCATTCAGTATTTTTTTCCTACTCATTTAATTCTCTTTTATATTGGCTCTTTACCAATCTAAATCATGCTGCATCACGGTGTTATGAAGATAGAATAATTATTTAGATGGTATACAGGTCTTTGCGAGACTGTCAAAGCGAATATCGTACCTACGTTTTGGAACGCGCTCTATGTATAGATTAAAATTATTTTTCCAATGAATAAAGATAAATAGAAATTGTATGAATGAGGGTAAATAAGAAGTCATAGATCCATGTAAAATATTTTATAAGGACCGAGAAAAGTAATCAACAAGGACAGTATATTATTATATCATCTAATGTTCGCAATGAGTTCAACTACAACAATTAAGTGTTACAATATTAAGATAGAACAACATGATTAGCACTAGGAAGTAATTGACAAGAACTAATTTTCTTATATATCAGTGGTTCCCAAACCGTTTAGATTCTCGGCGCCCTATCTGCATTCACATTGTCCAAGGCGGGGGCCTTCTAACAAATACTCTTTGCGAAATAGCCAATAATTTCATGCAAAGATTAGGTAAAAATAAATAAAACACATATAACTAAATAGGTTTTCACCAGCTCCGCTAGATGTCGCGTCCCATTAAAGATGGAACTATAAAATTATGAAGATTGTGTAATATTTCACGGCGCACCTCTTCAGGGCGCCGAGGTGCATACTTTGGGAACCACTGTTGTATAGAGGTACAATTACGACCAAATAAATCAGACCCGTATCTTTTATAGTTCTTACAACGAGCGCGTGTCCACTTTGCTTGTGAATGCATATCCGTATACACCAAAAATAACTCGCGTTAATGTATTTAAAGGTATATTGTGAAGGATATAAGGTCTCTTTTTACGCATACGGACACATTATACTACAAGTAAGGCAAACGCGAGTTCGTCAGTTGCAAGGACTACAGCCCTTGTGCAATAGACCAACGTACTTGTAAAAATGAACGCCGAGCTCGGCTAATAAATAGCTTAGCTAAGCTAATAAATCTTAGGAACCTTAACCGTTTTAGACTGGAGCTTTTAACCTCAAGGGTTTAAAACCATCAAACTTTAAAAACTTGAACTATAACGTTCACGATCGCTTGACGCTCGACTCGAGATTTATCAGCGCTTGAGCATCGAGCGTTTATCGCTCATTTTTACAACACTAACTATGCATTTATTTTTAATGTTATACAGTATGCAGCGAATGAATAATAGCGCTTTTAACATTAATGTATCGGAATATGTTAATTTGTAACATTGTAATTAATTCCAACTTATTTGCTCGTAATCGTATACACTACAACTGTACGTCCACATTTTAATATGAACTTAATTAAACAACAATATGCTGGTCAGATATTATAATAACAAAAATTACTCAATCACGCACTCACGCATACACCCTAAACCTACGGGACAAGTTTTGCCATGTAGCAACTTAAATTGGCTGTTTGAGTTTCTTTGGATATTTTTTTTTGTTCAAGTTAGAACTACTCGCTGGAAATACATTCATGTTTTCTTTCAATACATTGAGAATATTAAATATTTCAAATAAAACATTACAAAAATATACTTTCAATTTCAAACGAACATATTAAATAATTTACAAGTATAATAAGCGTTAGGTTGAATACGGACTCAAGAGTAAAAGATGAACTGAACTTTAAACTATTTAAAGCTAAGCGGGACGTCAAAAAATAGTTGTTTCTAATTGCGACATCACATAACGCTTTGACCATTTCGATAAATCCACAGATATAAACACACAGAAAATTCTTGGAAGTATTTTGGAAATAATTTAAAAAGTAACAATAAATTACTTTAATATCTACAGTCTATAAAAATCACGTAATTTTTCAATGTAAAATGTTTCCAAAATAAGAATACTCTAATAACCCTACATACATATAATACTGAAAACGTATAACACTAAACATACGCAAGTTTCATTTCAAAGATATTACGCAATGCTTCTGATTGATCGACTCGATTCATTTATAAAAACAACACTCAAACATAAATTTCATATACTTTTTAATATAATTATTGCACTAAAACTTCATACTTTATAACTTAACAATAAATATTGCATAAGCGTCAATAACCACGTTCTCGTGTAGTAAAATTATTAAAGTCTTAACACTACTAAGAGTTATTTAAGAGCAATTATGTCAGTCCGATGAAAGTTTCATCCTACAAGCTGCGTTCAGAGCAGAGACGATAACAAGACGGAGAAATTTTTCTCTAAAGTAGAAATACGAAGTTCCAAACATTATTGTGCTAACTACAGATCTAGTATTATATTTTGACTAAATATTAAGTACGATTTGGTGCTCAAATTTAATATGTAAGTGTTAATATAATTAAAACTATAGAATTATTTATCTACAGAGTTCAAAAAGTGTATATCAGATTCCATAAATTTACCTAAGTCTAGGATAAGAATTTTAGGTTTCGTCCAAACTGGCGCGTCGATGATTCGAGGGGTTCTATGGACCATCAAACAGTCTTTGATCCTTCTTAACTTTTGAGATTTTCGCGTTTTTCACACATACATATTTATCTATTTAAACGGGTCTTAACGCGAATGTTTACCTTATTTATTTTAATCGACGTTTCGGTTGGGTTGCACCAACCATGGTCACGAGCTGACTGAAGAGGCGGATAGTCCACGTCGATCAGTTTCATCAACTACCCGCATTTCGTCTTCCCATTCCGGAAAGTTCCGGAATATGAATAAGTTGACGCAACCCAACCGAAACGTCGATTAAAATAAATAAGGTAAACATTCGCGTTAAGACTCGTTTAAATAGATAAATATTTGATCCTTCTTGCCCGGTTATGACTAAAGACACGTTTCTACTTTGTACTGTCGACAACACACTGCTTTACCCAGACCCATTCCATTCTAACCCTTATTACTAAATACACACGCCGAAATGATAAGCTTGCAAGCAACTGGCCTTACTACGTACACACGCACCCGTAGATAGATACAGCGGTTAACTGATTTATTGAAAATGTAACAAAAATTTAATGACTGCTTCCGTAGCTCAGTTGGTTATCCGTCTCTTCTGGGTAATGTATGTAAACTTGGGTAAAGGTTTGGCCAGTCGCCGACAGTACAAAGTATGATTAACTCTTACCTACTGCACTGGAATGACAATTTCAGTTATAAATGTGCCTACAATATAAAATGCTTAGGTATTGTAAATACACAACATAAACAATTACTGTACGTGTTATTTACAGCAAAGGAGCTACTGTCTTCAGCATTGTCATTTGTCACTTAATGATCATTCTCTCCAGGCCTTCGCCATTCTGTCTTATCGCGTTTTGATAAATCTATAGAGTGAAACGATGTATGCTAAGTCTATTAGTATTCTATGAAGGAACTCGCTTGGTGCCCACGTCGTAAACACTTTTCTCACCAGTCACACTATTGTCCGTTATGTTTTTGCTGCCTGAAAGTGATATATATCATTATTATTTTTTTCAATATCATATGTACTCCTCGAAGAAAGTCGCCAGCAGTGGCTGGAAGAGAAGAGCAGAAGCAATCCTTGCGAGAGGCCTATATCCAGCTGTATCCGTTACTTTAAAACTGGCTATGTATATAAACAGTGTCACAATATCGAAACATTTTATTGATAATAACGCTGCAAACCTGGTTGTAGGTTTGCAGCGTTATTATCAATAAAATGGCCATGTTATGGCCATAGCTGGGCGCCCTCGAATGGCCATGTTACATGTCTTTCACAGAATACATGTATTTTTATTATGTGCATTTTCCATTTTAGCCTATTCTCCCAAATGTGCGTACCTAGATGTTTCGGTAGTGTGTGACATGAGATATCTTATTCTATCCCTACCCCATTTTCCTAAACCTTTCTCCAAATTCATACGTGTTAACGTGCCCAGCCGAGTGCGCTCAGTGGCTGTGAGATTGCACCAAAGAATGTTTGCCACGGTGAAATAGTTGCACTAATTTAATTTTCCGCTATTCAAGGTGCAACAAACCTTGCTAGCAATTATAATCGACGCTCTGCAGATTGTATCGGGGTGGAGTAGTCTGTCTCAGTCTCTAGTTTCTGTCATTAATCGCTTCCACGTATCAAATTGTGAAAGGTTTCATACCTTTACACGGCCCAGGGTGCAGAGGATCCACCACTCTGCCAGCATTGCAAGTAGCACGCTGCAAGCGACACCAGGAAGTATAAGTCTGCGCATCAGATCCGCATAGTTGTCGTCTCGCGCCGCCTCCGCACGCGCCACAAGACACGCAGCGCGCTCCGCTCGCTCCTCCCTCCGCGCACCTCTGTCCCGCTCCACAGGTTATTTGTGAGCACGTTGCATTTACTGGAAACGAAAAGGTTTGAAAGTGAATTGAAATGAGTATTGAAGTAAAATTACAGGATGCATAAATTAATGTGCCTAATCACAAAATTGATGTCCAAAAACACTACGTTTAATTTTTTCCAAAATATTGCATAAGGTAGACTTAATCTTGACGTAAACATCATCAGCATCACTAAAACCACCTCTGGGTCTTGGACATGGTACAAGTATAATCGTGTATTTAATTCAATCTTGTGTATAGGTCTAATGCGGTCTTCTTATTATACCATACCATCAACCTGTGTCCACACTGCTGGGCATAGGCTTCTCCCAAGGACTGCCACCACACGGTCTTCAGCTCTTCTCCATCCAGCCACTACCTGTGACTTTTTTCAAATCGTCCGTGTCCACCTGGCCAGAGGACGTCCCACGCTACGTTTCTCGTTACGTGGTCTCCATTCGAGGACTCTTCTCTCCCATCGGTTATCGGTCCTGCGGCATATATGGCCTACCCACTAGCACTTCTGCTTACTGATTCTATTAGCTATATCGGCAACTTTAGTTCTTCGTCGAATTTCTTCATTACGGATTTTATCCAACATATAACTCTCCATCGCTCACTGAGCGACTTTGAATTAATGAATCAGACCTACCATCAGCTCACGTTTCAGTTTTCTTATTAGCAATGGAAAAAGCATTTTTAGTGTGTTACATTACTTACATTATTTTTAGTACAAATGCTTATACGACAGAATAGCAGTTGCTTGTAACGATTATTGGTAGATTGTAACAAATACATTATCACTAATTTTATGTTTGTTGGTGAGTAGGGAAGATATCCATTTTTTACTATCGTCCTTTGTTGAGGGACATTTTACACTCCTTTTCTGCTTGTAAATTCAAAGCGTAGTTAGGGTGGGGTATAACAGTCAAAATTGTACAAGAGCCTTTGAGGAAACGGGCTGATGATAATAATTTTATATAATCATATGTGGTTTTAAATTGTATATATGTGGTTTTTAATTGTATAAGGGGGTTTATAGTTATATAGTCACAGCATACCTATGCAAGATCCTCTATAAGCCAGTGGCAGCGCTTTTCCGCGCTCGCATGCCGCTCTCTTCAGCGCACAAACGCCGGCGTACGTTCTGCCGTCAACCGCGCATACAGGCGAGCCCGCAACGTTGCAAGCTCCGCATCGCACGCAGTGGGCACCTAGCTCCGCATCGAGCACACATCGCTTGTCTCCTCCGCAGCGGACGCCGTCGCAGCTACCCGCTGAAGAAAAAATTTGCATGGTGATAATTCTAAATCGAGAATTTGTCATCTTTAACAATGAGATCATCTCTGCTTGAGTGCCTAGCATCGTACAACTTAACCCAACTACCGACCAACTATCTATAAGGTCGGGGAAAAAGTTTCTTCGTATTTTATATACAAATTCAAGACATTTTTTTAAAATGTTTAATTATAATATATGTTTTGCATTTTTCCCTTTTTTGTAATAAAACTTTAAAATATATCGAATTTCTTCGTTAGATTCACTCATTTTTTTGGATAGAAAAACAATTGAAAAATGGCGAGAAACAGTTGTTTATTTTTTTATTTCTTTTTCTTAAATGTTACCTTTTTAATGGTATCATAACCAGCCAGGTACAAACAATTCAATCAAAGATATTGGATCACAACTTCATACATACAAAATACGAAAAGACTTTCTCCCCAACCTATTATGTTCTGTTTCTGTAATTGTAAACATTACCTACCTAAAAAGGAAAAGTTTTGGCGGCGGATCTATAGAGTTTCCGTGATGTTGGCAGTACGTGGCTTGTGATAGCTATCTGGTGACCGGTCTATCTGCATGCTTATACTACAAAAACGTTCTAATAAAATAAAATTATGCAATAAACAATTGCCGGTAGCCTCGTGAAATCGGACACGTTTATAGCATAGGCGCGAAATGGTGCTAATGACACCTAAAATCCATAAAATACAACAACCTTGCCAATAAAATAAAATACTTAGTAATGAGTGCATTGACATCTGCGCTTGTAACTAATGAAACATTATACTTAGTGTAATATAACGCAGTAGAAATCAGACAAACAAGCCCACAAGCGGCGAACCTTGTAAATATCGAGTGGTTTTCCGGGCGATTGTATCGTGTTGTGGTTTATAGACCGACGCTAGTGGGTCTAGAGTCTAGACTAGACAGCAATCAAGTGGTGCTTTAGAGGTTGGATTACAAAGAATTTATCACGTTAGATTCAGGCCGAGCCCCACCACCGCGCCGCTATTATGTTCTATTTATCATTGGTTGAGCACACACGAGCGATAAACTGATATTACATTAATTTCATTCAACTTATTGTCCAAATTAAAAATAACAAATGTAACCTACAAAGTAAATTAATTGAAGATATTACAATTATAAGTAACAATAATAAAATAACAAAATTATTTTATTGTCGAAGTGGGTTTGTTTTTATTTTGTGTAATAACTATTGGATATCTTATGTACCTACAGAAAAACCAAAAGTTACATGTTTATTTCAAACCTCAAATTACCTCACAGAAAGGAATAAAGGTTAAGAATGTAAAAACAGGAATGATAATAAAATTTGAAAGAAACTTATCTTTTATTGACTCTATTGTTGGGAGATCTGGCGGCATCGTTGACTGACCGCGCCGGCTATATTTATTTGTTTTATACTTTTATGTTTACGTCCATTGAGTTGGAGGCAGTGTGTAACTGGTAAGGAAGTAGCTTGCGCCCACCGCCCGGGCCGGTTTCTCGTAATTGCAATCATTCCGCGCTCGGTGACATCCTGAGATTTTCCGCCGTCTCGCGCCCTAACCACGGATTTACGTTTGAAGTTCCAGGCGCATTACTTTAAAACATTTAAAATTGTCCAACAATTTGTTGCTCTCCCTTACGCAGGATTGAATCCATAGTAGCGTTTTCGCGTAAAAGGGATCAATAAATTCAGAAGCAAATAAGTAGGTATCTAAATTTTGAACCCTCGTATTACTGTAACTAAACTCGGTTCGCGTTAATAATGCAGCGAGTCATCGCTCATGGCAACAGCCGTCAGCTTTTTTGACCAATAGTGACCTAACAGACCTAAAAATTCTAAAGAACACTATTGACCAAAAAGGTGACGTTTACAGTCTTGAGCGATGACTCACTACATTCTCAATGCGACCCGATATAGTGTAAGATAGATGTTATCTAGTTATCTATGTGTTTGTTCTTGAGTCAAGTATTCGACTTTGCTTGACTTTTATAAAACAAACATTGATCTATCTATAATTTTAGTAATAAGTGGTTATCATTGTGTATACCATCCATAAAACCAAAAGAATATTATTGATAGGTATACCTACCGAAAAACAACCTGCACCAAAAGACAACTTCGGAGTGTTTCAAAGTGGCCCACTTTGGTAGAAAACATCTTGTTTATAAGATGGATTTAGCAGATGACAACATGTGTAAGATCTGTAATGAGCAGGAAGAGTTCGTAATGCATGTGAAATGACAAAATGCAGTCTTTCGGGAAATTGCTCACCTAGCCTGGTAGACCATAGACTTATACGACTGACTGATATCAGGACAGGAGTGAATCAGGGTAACACAAAATATATAATTAGATCGGAGTAACTAGGAATTCGAAAGAATGACCCCCGATAGGTGAATAGGATAGTGCACCGTTGCTGCAATTAATGCGTTTTTTATTTATTCAACAATCAGAGAGAGAAGGAAATATCCATTTTAAAAAGAAATTTATTACGATAGATTGATTCGAATAAAGTTCGATGTACATATGATATTGATAATACTTGAAAAGTGGAACTGTCGCTATCTATGTTAATCATGCAAGATTATAATGAACCTACAGTGTTAATAACGTTAGTCGTTGCTTTTCTAATTTAATAACATTAAGCTCTATAGATAAAAACAAAAAAAACGTGTGCGGTCGGGGGACCCCCGTCAGGAACGAATATCCTCACGCATTTTTTTTAAAACTCCGAATGTAATTCGAAATAAAACCTGTATAGTTAGTGTATTTTTTTTATTTTGTATCATATTTTCAATGTAAATAATTTAAAATCAAAAATTTAGGTTATACAAACCGGCCACGCACTAGTCTGCACGTCTGTTATTCTGCTTGAGTCTCGCTCTCGATACTCGCACGCACACACACAGAGCAAGAGAAAGGCGTATGGAGGGGGTAAATATCTTACGTGACGTTACATTTACTCTCGAATCACACCGACCGCAAGCCGCGTAAAGGAACTTCGTTCCAAAAGATAAACTGTACGTTTATATTTATATTCAAAGTAAAAAACAAACCATGATACGGCGTTTATTATAAATAACGATTCGTAGCTAAGTAGGTACTATTCAAGAATTACATACATTATAAACACAATTGCAACGGCTGTCTGCAATTTACTTACTGTAATTAGTTACCAATGGGCTCTACAGAACAACAAATGCAAAAAAGAACGAGTTCTGAGTACCTACTTATACGTACTTCTAGACGTGGTATTACCATGAATTCTCGACAACAGTATGCGTGTATCGTACATATTGCAGTATTGGATCGCTTTTTTTTCTTTTCATATATGGCATTGGTAGGTACATTCTGCCAGTGTCAAGTTTTTTTCATAATAAATAATTTCAGTCTAAAACGCATCATGTCATGTCCAGTCCCGTCGAAGTACGTCAGGAGTTGCTCAGCAGTGATAGTAGGTTTACTGAGGGCAGAAGAGGACTCCTTGCAAGCACACGAAAAACGCAAGTCCTATGCTTTTATTTCATTATCATAAACACTACGCACAAAAAACACTTTGAAGTTTAATAAACTATCACTATTAAACCACAAAACGCACCATTGATAAATCAAAGAAAAACTTAATTTCACTCCTTGAGTTCCTGCCAAAAAGTGTCCTGTCATTTTGTTGTGAAATCCGTGTGTCTTTCGAGAACTGATGGTTAAGTTAAGGAGTTCTCATTCACATGCATACACCCCGGGCGACGCGGTTGGCCAGACGTATCGTGCATCGCAATGAGCCATTATTGAGTCGCGATCCCAATAGAGATGTAGCCAGCGTTCTAGGAACGGACGAGCAATTTACTACCTCGATAGTAGGGGAGTGTCCGGTCATTACGGGACCGGGAATCGGGATTAATGCTCCGAGACTGAACAAAACAACAAGAGAGCTGGGACGTGCGCGTACTCACGACCACAACACGGCCGTGCTTCAATGAACGATTGTTAAAATAAATCGATGCAATTGCATAATAGTTCAGCTTGCAAACTGTTGCTTTCCCTTACTGCTATAAATGAGAAAGGTATAAGTTAGGGATAAAGCTGGGGTGTTTTTAACGCTACTTTTTAATGTGTTTTGAACGTTAACAACAATCAAGTTTGTGAAATTATGGAATGACTTAGGATAATTTATTATTGACGTTTTAATTAAAGCGTTTTTCTGATGAACTATTTCTTTAATTAGTTTGTTGCACTAAGAGATACGAAGACGTTATTTATATTACATTCCCTATCAATCTATTTTTACATAGATCCTAATCAATAATAGGTTATTGGTTCATATCCGCCTCGAAAAAACAAACTCTGTACGGGTCGCTGCTTGTTGTGATTCTGCACAGAAGTTATGTCGGGAATCTCATATCAACTATAAAATAAAATACGTATATACGTCTACGCCTGCTTTTATTGCACTAACTGCTTTGAAAAAAAGTTACGACTTGGCTCGTACAATCTTTAACCTACTTTACACATTTGTAATTATTATTATTTATTATATTATTATTATAAACCTTTACTGATATCTATTACTCATGCATACAACGTACAACATAGTTCTATCAGATTTCGGTATCGCTGTCTTGATCTATTTGCATCGCGGCAAAGGCCTCCTCCAGAGTCCTCCACAGTCTCCTGTCATGAGCTTTTTTGGTCCATATCCCTGCCACTGCCTTTAGATCATTCTACCATCTTCGGTATTGCCTTCCCCTCTTCCTTTTACCGTCCCCGGGGTACCACTCAGATCTTTGTTCCATTTGTTATTTCCTCTTATGGTGTGTGACCACCCCATTTCCATTTCATACTTTTTATTGGATATTTTATGACTGTAATCCTTGTCTATTTCCTATCTCCTCTAATTCTCTGAGGGGGGAGTTTATCCCCCCCCCCCCCCCCTTAACATTCAGTATAGGTACTTTTTTCCATATTGTGGTGGCACGTCTCAAGTATTTCCATGTTAGTGCCTTCATCATTGTATAATTTTTGAAGAAATTCTATGGCAATTTTAATTATTTGGTTTATCCAAGAGATGTTTCCTTCAAGTTCCTTCATAGCTTTCTTTATACCTCCTGTTTTTTCCTATATGATATCTTAATAACTCTATTCTCATTTTGTAAATTATTAATATATTTCGTATCCATCACCTAAGCATCAGATGAATCGAAGCATTCAGTCGGACACGAAAAAATTATAACCATAGAACCCTAAAAAAGGACCTTCAAGAATGATTTTTTATTAAATGTCGACGGCGAGCGCGAGCGCAGCGAAGCGGGATGACGCGCTATTAAACCAGGCCGCACATGCGCGTGCATCACCGCGCAAATGATGCCATTGTGCGCAAGCGTAGACGCCGCGCAGCCGCAGCTGTGATAGCAGAGTTACTGAGCAGTATGAAAACTTCGTAAACATAAGAGATGTGACGAATGCGCCAGGATATGTGCACGGGGTGTAACCGATTCTTAATATAAGTATTATGATATAACATGTTATGTATTTTCTTGGAGATAATTGCATAATTGTACCTACCTATAAACAATTGAATAATATACTTGTATGATTGTATAATAATACATAATTGTATTGTATTTAGAAAAACTATGATGTCTGTCTTCATGGATAGATCTGCTACACGCTTGCAGTGCATGCTTGCACGCTGCGGTACTACCTAAATAACGGGATATGCAGTGTTGATTTGTATAAATAAGAAAACTGAGGAGATCTGAATCAATGGAGTACTTAAGTCTGGATGGATCTGAATTGCTAAATCTACAAATAAAGAAAGAAATACGTTTTACGCCTTATTCAACATGGTTGTTGAATAAGAATTCTCTGGTGAGAATGAGTTTCTCTGATACTTAATAAAAAGAAAGACACAGATATCCTATTGTGATCACGCAAGTGTACGAAGTTTCCCTACTGTATCTTGTCTACGTTTCACTGATAGCCTTCGCGGTGACTCGCACAAATGAATGCCATGTGCCATTAACATTTCGTTATCGTTATGTGACCGACAATAATCTTAAACCTGCAAAGTGTAACTGGTTTTAAATTACCTATATATAAAAGGTCTCTGTCATGGTCAGGTTGCACATTGTAATTTTTTTTACACTCAATGCTTGCCGCTTAGGTTGCGTGCTTAAAACGCAACGTAAGTGTTAAATTGTTACATGGAGTCTTTAAAATGAAAACAAAACCGTACCTACTAAACAAATTGACAGTTCCTGAAGTCTAACAAGATACCCTTTTAAACCAATTTTGTTAGTTAGATATCTCAAAAAACAGAACTTGTTTTCTTCGCATATACCTATCTATATGCGTTTGAAGAAACAAACTCAAAGGACTCAAAACAAGAATTCAAAAGTTTGAAGCCTTGAACTCTTGATTTAAACTTTATTATTACATAGTTGTAATTTAACAGTGACAGCCTTCAGGAAAATACTACCCTTTACTTAAGTGAGGGTTACTTGGTCCATAAGGTCCATTGCGACTTAAAGGATCTATTGTGACCCAAAAAACTACGTACCCTTGCACAATTGAATTTCATTAAAAGACACGATTAAAGGCTGTTCATAATTTTATTCATTACATTTATTTAATTCGATTTGTACACCTGTTTTATTGGACACTTAATTTGGACTTTCAATTTGGACACTTGAATGAAGACTGTCAATATTGGATTAATTTATACAGGAATAAGAGAGACCAGTCGTTTCTCCACTCGTGTCTCGCGGTCAGGCTTGAGCGCGTCTATAATGTAATGAGCACGTAAACTTTGATGGAGTATTAACAGCGATCAGTTTGCTATTCAGTGCATTTTACTACGGGACGGTTGCTAGGCATCTTATTGCCTGTTGCGAATGATGGATGTCCGGCCTGTTGCCAGGCGGACGAGTTTGCTATGGTGTGCACCTGTTCAACTTGTGTCGAGGTTTTATAACGGATCATTATACTTTGTGCCTCGTCTTCAAGATTAACAGCATGAAATATGTATTTTTTTCATTTATAAACTTTTAGCGCAATTTATATATTGTTTCATCAATGAGCATTCACCTTAACTGGGCAGCATTTGGGAAAACGCGTCGGCTCTTCTTGTCGCCTATACCACAATGCCTGAAGGCGAAAGTTTTTAAGTTCTGATTTAAGGTGCGTACTTATTCGATTCAAATCCCTGCGGATTAAATTAAATTCAATTAAATTGATAGTCAAGGTTAGATACTTCATGAGTCGTTAGACCCGCTGCTGTTACTGGCAGGACATAGACAAAAAAAACTAAAATGTGAAGAAAGAGTCCACCAGAGTCCAATCTTTATGGACGGGGAAATTTTACCTTGACAAGGTCCAGGGTAGTCCAGGGACAGGTGTTTGGCAGGTCGTCGGCATGCACGCCGTCGCAGCCGGCAGAGCGAACGGTAGGTTCGGCCATCAGAGCCGCAGACAGGGCCGGCGCGACGGCACGCGGCTGCGCAGACGCACTTCGCACCGCCTCGTCGCACTACGCAACGGCGACCGGGCCCGCATGTTACTCCTGCGCATGATTCTGTGAAAGAATAATGGAATAAGTTTTATTATAACAAAAAATACTCTGTTCCAACTTTTATAAGCGATTTTGTATGAACTGCCCGTCACTCGAGAAACGTATGGCTTGTATTTAAACGAGCAGCAGCAAAAAAAAATCTAAAAGAGCAACAAAATCAAGCTATTTTGTTGAATAAATGATACTTTTAAATTTACTCAGGATGTCACCACCAAGTCGACCGGGACTCCTATGTCGTTATTGTTACCAGCGAACCTAAACTTAACCCACCTTTATATTTGCTACCATCTATCTACCAATAGAAAATACTGAATTCAAATTCAGTATTTTCTGTTGCTCATTTAATTATTTCTCAAAATTTGTTATGTACACTCAGCAACAAATTAATGTATGTCAATCAGTACGTTAATTCGCTTTTAATAAGAGTCGAACGGTTTTGTGTGCATTAGCGTGTTGCTGACTGTAACTACATGATATGTCATTGTGTAAAAAGGGTTAGAGGTACGAATTACAAACAAGCAAAAACATTTCTTTTCAAGTTTAAACGGAACAAGGTAGGGTAAACGGAAGATGTAACTTAGAACTAGGGAAATGTTTGAAATGTTATTTATCACTAGCGACGCGCCCTAGATTTGATCAGGATAAAGACGAACGACAGGGAACCCTAACATATCCTATGTCTATGTATGTGCATTAATTTAATAGTCTACGAATGTCCTAAAAATGAGACTTTAAAATTAGTGCAGTAGTTTTTGACTTAAATAGATGATTCAATTACAATGCCTTGGCCAGGGAAACAAGTCTCCAGGGTGTCCAGAATCTGCAAGTTAAACATGGTTGTAGCCCTGAATAAAACTATAACCTTTTTCACTCCGTTTATTAGTCTATGTAGAAATTTCCCAATTTCAAAGTACCTACCTATTATAATTCATCTATCTCATTTAGAATTTAGAGTTGTTGTGAACACTTATAATTTTTAAATCTATAAATTTATAGATTCTTATTAGTTCTTCCCGTGATAAAACAAAAATATCCATATTAGGAGACATCTGAATTTGTTTATGATTTTCTAACTTAGAGTTTCGTTGTTTCAATATTCTGTTCAAACAAGAACATGCTTTTAAGATACAATAAGAAAAATATTATTATTATTTTATTTTTATTTAAAAAAATATTTTAAAGGTTTTACTAGATAGTTGAAGATCGTGGCTAACCTTTGGAAAGGGCCTATCTAGCATTCAAGAGATATAGGCTGACGATATCATATGGTAATGTACTTTTACTGCAACTGTTTAGTGTGTGAATTGTATTCATATGGATTTTAGCCATCGGACGATGCACCCGACCTCATTCTTAGTAGAAACAATAATTTGTTGTCTATCGAATTGACGAAAGTATCGCTTGCATGTACAACATCTGATTTCTGTAAGTACTTAACCATAATGACTCGCTCAGTATTTATTCAGTGTAGGCTTAACCACAATCGAACCTTCGCTAACAGAGATATGAATTATGAATAATTAGAAACCTGTTGAAAGGCAAACATGATTTTAATATCGGAATGTCGACTCGATAATTAATCTTTTATTTGGATGCAAATAAGACAAAACTAATCATAAAGAACAACCATTTTCTACTCTAAAAAATACCATCGGTCTGTGTCTTCTCCATTGGAAATAAATGCGAAGGTTAGGATATTTGTTATTCAGTCGCCTCGAAACGGCTGAACCGATTTCGTTGAAACTTGACAAATAGGTAGATTGTATCCAGTATGTATACCACGCGAACGAAGGAGCAAGCAAACGTTATAACATAAAACAATCTAATTCTAAGATGTGACCAACTTTACCAGTACTTAGGTACATGAATTTATGTTGAAATTATTAATCTCAATCTATCCAAAATTATTTCTTTTTTGCTGCAGGCTATCTTGTCTACCATAGGTTTCATAATTACAAGTAAGTATTTCATATGTGATGTTTATTTTAATCAAAATTATTCTTACCAGCGCAAGCGGCGCAAGCGACGCCACGCGATAGAGCTTTGTAGAAGAAAATCTCGCCATGATCAAGGTCGCCGGCACTCCAGGCGGCCGGAGTGCGCGCGCCTCCCGCGCAACACTCCTCGCGGGTCACGCTCAGGGCAGCCACCGAGCTGCACCGCCCAGCGCGGTCCATGCCCGACCAACAGATACCGGCTGTACAGAAAATACCTCATTAATTACGTCTGACCTTAATAGTTAATGCCCTAAAATCTGAGTCTCAGTTCGGTAAACAGTGAGCTAACCAATAAAGATGCAACATACACATATGTATACAGATATAGTTTACAAGCCAATGGAGTTTAATAATCGCAATATTGACATAGTAGCGAGAAGTTGCCACGCAAACATATCGCAACGAAACTATTTATTACAATGAAAACATATTGCAACGAACAACGCTGCAATTGACTCCTTCGCAGTCTGCATAAAAAACTATTCAACGCAAACTGCAAGACAAAAATCCAAAATTTTCAAACATTATCTTTATAGATCATTGTGCAGAGGTTGGTTTATTCATTATTTTTTAGTATTTCTTTAATTATATCAGTTATAACAATAAAAATAGTCGTTTTTACGGCGGTCCTTTTATTTAATTATTTTTAATTGAAAGTAAGTAGTATATAAATACTACTAGTAGTATATAAATGCTTTCATATATAAAATGTTTAGATGCAAAATGCTTTCATATTAAATTCTTTTCCAAATTCACTCCATTTTATATTAAATTACACCTGTCGGCATCCCATCTCGATATCAAGACATTTGTTTATTTGAATAACTACGGTCTTAGTTTACGTGAAAGTAAACTTTGGAATAAATCACATGTTCTTGTTTTCTAGACTAAATAAAAATAATAGGAACATAAAGCAGATGTGCGGTGCTGTATAGTCTGCAATCAGTCGAGAGGTCGCGTCGAACCGTATTCGGTTGGAATCCCTGCGTTCGAACGCGGTGAGTCACGGACTCTCGCTGTTCGCTAGACGACCGGCAGACACTATTTTTTAATGCCGGAGCCGATGACGTGACTGACCACGCCTGACATGGACATAATCGGGTCGACCATAATATTATGCTTACACAGATTGATCTTCATTGTGTTCTTCAATTGACATAAAACTTTTTAAACCGGTCCTTAAAGAATATTTTTAGACGTGCTCCTGTCAAATTCGTTCTGGAAATTAATGATGGGTAAGATAATTTTGTTCCACATTTATACTGTAATACAATTAAGGAGATAAAATAAACTCGGTTTGATGGATGGTGCATATTTTTAGTTCTAACCAGAGTATTAATGTCTATTCTTGGTTTAATACTTTAGCTAGAATGTGGCTCTAATAACAATATCTAATAACAACACAATTCTAAATTTATAATTTTATGAATTGGTTCTAAAAGAAATAGAACTTGTTTTAAGCCTGTTCTGCCGGTGATATCGCAAAAAATATGTTAGGCAGAAAAGATGACGTCGACTTAAATTGTTGCTTTTAGAATTAAACCAGACCAGCTTTTATATTTGTTGTAACGTATCTTATACGTCGTATTTGTAATATAATTATATGTAACATGTAGTACGAGTAGTAAGCAGTGAGTGGTAAAAATGCGAGTAAATTTGATTTTAGCGGGCTCGATGTGCGGCCGTTGACTCCGCGTGTTGCGTTTTTCAATTACGTACATATCGGGCGCCCGCCGCTGGTTCTGTCAGTTTTGGCGCCACTTTTTGGACGCCATCAAGGATCTGGCTGGAAAGGACACAGTCATGTGCGAAATCTGAACCTTCGACATTATTCATCTTAATCGTTAAAATAAAAATAATATCTATGTTTCAATCTCATGAACAAAAGACGTTTTTTGAGTGGATGCAGTTTTTCCATTTTTAACAACAATAGTGGCGTAATTAAAATACAATGAAGCTTGCTGAAGCGTTCTGTCGAGTTTGTAAAACATATTCCAATGAAAACGCACGGTCATGGCATTTTATTTAGCACCAATTATACCTGCGTGGGATCAGCGAACTACATGTTTAATAAACAAGAATTATTATAAATAGTTTCAGGAGTAAAGGACGTTGGCTGTAAATGTCCCCACCCACCACAGATTGGAAATGTCTCTTAATTGATACATCTTGGCAGGTTGTTATTTTTTTACTATGACGACAACCATCAAATGTACGCGGGCTTTTTTCATGGAAAATCGAATTTTAACACGTTAACCGCCATGGCGAACACACCATGAGTGACAGACTATCATCCCCCAAGGCCTCGCGAAAAGTTGAAAAATAGTCAATTTACGCCATCGTGTTTTTCACGTTAAAATGAATAAATATAAGTAAATAAATAGTCAAATATAAATATGCTATAGTCTGTATCTTTAAATTTGAGTTCGCCGGCCCGCTACAAACATTTGAATGTGGGTTGCTCGCGCGGTTACCGGTGTCCGACACGGCCTGAATGGAACAATGGGGTGTCGCTCACATGGTGTTCGTCACGGCTCGAATGGAAAAGTAGTGATTTTTCTTTGGCAGTTAACGTGTTAATTATATTATTTTAAAAAAATCTAACTTTATTTTTTTGGTCAGTTTGCTGGAAGAAACTTACTGGAACACTTATTGCTCTTAATAGAGATTTTTTTTCTTCGATTTCTTATTTTTTGGTTTATAAAAATAAGTTATAGATAATAAAATAGTAGTAAAATACATTAATAGTCTGTTTCTAATACATAATTGTATTTATGTCAAATGGAACTTACAAATGGAAATATGGAATGTAGGTACATTGAAAAAAGTGCATTTTTTTATTTCAACGTAAAAGTTACATCCATCACGAGTTTAGAACATTATTAAAACCATTTATAATTGTTAGCAGCGATAGTTATATAAGAGACGTTGTAGACCTAATCCCTGCTAGAACTTACGATGCATTTATTATGGAAAGAATTATGAACGATAATGAGCATCTGTTGCACTGGGTAATAGGTACA
This sequence comes from Sesia apiformis, assembly GCA_914767545.1. Taxonomy (NCBI): domain Eukaryota; kingdom Metazoa; phylum Arthropoda; class Insecta; order Lepidoptera; family Sesiidae; genus Sesia; species Sesia apiformis. The sequence continues at coordinate 6,896,783 of OU611964.1, forward strand.
TAGAGGGGACGTCTTCATTTCAGACGGCATTTAGGGACAGCATGCACGACATAGACGCTTGGCTATGAAGCTCATATGCCACCTACTAAAGATAGGAACGCCACTCAACTCACAACTGAACAGGCAATGACGACGGCAATGTAGACGGGAGGTAGAGGCAGTCAATGGCAAATTCAAAACCAGATTTAAACTCTTGCAAGAAACATACTTGGATCGTATTTATTATGTATATTGATTTCCGAATTGCAGCACATTATGCACTCAATATAATACGATCGTAGATCAATATGCCTAATCTATTGCACGATTATGTGGAGATGAAAAACCTGAATAGATAGAGAGTGACTTTTCTAGCCATGGAAGCAAATATCCCGCATTTCGAAGAGTTACCTTAGTTAACTGATTATGATATAATTCTAATTGCATTAGGAAGTTTTCATATAAAACTCGCAAAGTCATACTGGGCAAACATCGCAATGGGATTTATTATACAGAATTGTATAGAGACAATGAACTACATGATTTTTCACGATATAATATAGTGCAAAATAATGTCTGATTGATCAGAGGGCGTATACACTCGAGGCACGTGAGATCACGCACTTATTATTCTTATATTTTAATAGACCGTGATTTGACTAACAGACATGCTATTGTACACTGGTATTGCATATGTTTGACAGGCAATCGCACTATTGGAAGTTGTGCCCAAATATAATCATTTATATGGTACATACTAAATATATGGTAATGTAATAGTAGACTAACAATAATTACTACGTATTACATGTCCATAGTATTTTTCCAGCCTTTTATGGGATGATAATATCATAGTTAGTATTACAATCTTTTTCCAATAATAGACAATAATAATTGTAATACTAATTACAATATATTGTCTCATAACAATAATAAATAGTGAAAAAAAATGTTATAATGTTTATATTAATAATTATTATTATGTTACAATTATTACTGAATAATCATGACAAACCTGTTAAATAACGTAATAATAGACGAGCAATAATTATTAAATATTAAATGGCCATAATATAGTCTGTTATGGGACGATATTATCATATTTGTTTTACATGTTTTTTACAATAATTATAAATACAAAAAATAATATTTTCGTAATACTAATTACAATATACCGTTCCAAAATAATAATAAATAGTGATATAATAATTGTTGTTATAATGTTTATATTATTAATAATAATTATTAGGTAATTACAATGATGTGAGATGATAACTAACCAGTGTAGTGTACAGTTCAAAATAATTTTTTCTTTGTCTGGAATGTTTATTGATCATTGATCGGTGGTAGGTATATGAGTAACATTAAGAAAATTTAACTTTTGATGAGAGTTTCAAGAAATTCATTGTCATTGTTTTAATATTGATTCAATAAATTGGGTGATTTTTTTTATCATTAGAAGAATTCGGAGGAATTCCAGCTATGACGACCAATCACTACTTTCGGAAACAAAATACCTACTACTTCGCATTTAATGGTGACCGGCAACAAAATCACGTTCAGCTCCATAGCTCAATTATGAGTTAGTTGAAATGAAATTTGTCACAACAAAAGTTTGGGTTAATATCCCGGTTAAGTTCGTAGATGGATCAAATCGATTCGTGTATCCAAAATTATGACAGTTTAAACGTTTAAGGCAGGTATGTTGGATGTGTTGAAGTTAAGCTGTACAATTTCAGTCAAACATTTGTTTTTGTAAAACATATGAAAAATAATTAAATTAGTGCTTTTCGACTTATGCGTATTTTCGTCTGATATTTTCACGTTACATTTAAATACACGCGCTAATAGTCAAGTGCGCGCAATGTCTGAAATAGATGAGTAGCACTCCATTTGTGTCAAGCATTCGCAATAAGTATTTGTGGATACATAAATGTTCCAAAAATAAGCGGTTCTAAGAGTGTTGAGCTAATTATACGCACCGCTCGTTTTATCCACGTCAACAAAACACTTTCGGACGCTTAGACAGATTGCGTCAAAATAATAAGATGAGCGATTCCCAAAAGAAATTATATTTGTGGCAAACATATGAGCGTGAAGAGGATTGATGTATGGTAAAATAAACAGAAGAGGTAAAATACACAAACCAAATGTTTCCAATGTTAAGAAAACAAAAAACAGGATATCCTCTCAGTTCAAAGATAAATTGTTAATAATATTTATTATGTATGGCGAGTTACGCAAATGAGTGTAACGAACTCAAGAACGCGTCTAGTGTTTCTAGAAGATACTGCATTGTAATTAAAAACAATGATTACTGAACACATTATCAACTGTGTTTTTGCGTCCATAAAGTTAATAGACCAGTACGTGGTCTCAGATGGTTGTATGAAAGTGAGCAGACAGGCCTTATTAAAGTCTCTACCAAGGGACGTGTTAATAAAAGTAATGCATTAAAAATTTAACATCTGCCTCGTCTAACTGTTAGGGTCCCTAATTTAAAATTGTGATTGTCTGGCAGCCTTCAGTCGACCTACTTTTCCTTTCTGGGACACTGAAGGACGTATTCAAGCAGGTGTGTCTGGAAAATCACATTTTGCATAATATGATATCTCTCCGACTAGAATTTTGATTATGTATGTTTCTTACATTAGATACGTCTGAGGAAGATTTCGTCTAGAGACAAAATATGACGTTTCTAGGATTTACATAGGTATGTCAAAAGAAAACCGAAGGAAAATCTCAACTATAAAGGTTTTTATTATAGAGAAATAAAATCTACTGAGAAAGAATTTGTTCTTTCTTACGAGGAACTAATTTTTCTTGTCAATGATTTGACAAATTGGAGAACGTTAATTGAATTATTTCGGTGAACATTTTCCCAAATTATTGGGACGATAGCCAAGAACATGAAGTTTAATTTGGTTCAATTTGTTAACGTAATATGTTTGCATAGGTAAATGCCAAGGTGTCACATCCCGTCATCCGGGATCTGTATTTGAGAGTGACACGTAAACAGGAATTCTTGAAGATTTGCCAAAGCTTACATCAAAACTATCAGAAAATTTCTTTGAAATATCGTTGCGGAATTAACTCCGCTTTAGAAGATGAATGAGAGTTGAGATTGCAGTGACGTAACTTCATTAGTAAAGTCTATAAATAAAATGCGAAACGTGTGGCCAACGCTGTACACCATTATGATTTCCTCGAAAAATACGAGTATCTAGTCATTTTTACCTAATTATGAAATAAGTTAATTATGATAATGAACCTAATTAAGATATGCCAGAGCCCATTCCCATCGCATCCTGTCACATCCTTCCCCATTTTCCCAACCCATTCTCTAAATTCAGTACCTACTATATCTCCAAAGGTAGGCAACGCATCCGGGGGCATGCCAACTGGAGCATATCCATAACCCATGGACGACCGTATCCACTTACCATCAGGTGGACTGTATGCTCGTCTGCCACCTTTTTTCCATAAAGGAAAAAATAATAATGACGGTTTAAGTATCTATTATAAAGAAACAAGTTAGGGGCACAAAATCAAACTAATATAAATTATTAAAAATACCAAAGAGATAACTTAAAATTGCTAAAAATAAAGACATGTTTTTTTAAGTATGCACATTTCTACAACTGTACTGGGATAAATAAATCAAAACAATTTCGGTGAGTTGCGTGTCAGAGCAAGCTGAAACAATAATTTTGTGATATAATATGTTTTCTTTAAATATTTTATATTGTAAATCTGGTTTGAACATAAGTTTAATAACATAAGAACATAAGGTCTGGTCCATAAGTTTGTGGCCTGACTAGATGTCCAGAAAAAACAAATTATACGTCATTGTAATTGTCATTTATCCTGCAAATTCGTATATAATTTTTAGAGTTCAACCCTCGTTAGTGTTGATTCCTCGACTCTTAGAACAACAGGAATACCCAACATGTTTAAACTAGATTATCGCTTCGTGATTAAGTTCAAACAAAGGTTGGATAATGCGTACGGGGATTCTTCTTCAACATTTTCCACCGTCAAAGATTGTGTAAGCAACTTCGTTTAGGACGAGAGTCCATCGACGACGAACCTCGCTCCGGTCGACCGGTTGAGACACTCACTCCAAACAACATCGAATTAGTGGAAAAAGAAGTTCTGAGCGACCGAGGGTTAAAGACGAAAGAAATACCAGCAAGGACAGGACTAACAAAAACTACAGTGGTTAGGATTATTCATGAGCATCTACATATGAATAAAGTTAGTGCGAAGTGGGTGCCAAAACTTCTTTCAAGTGTGCAGTGAGGTGAACGAGTAGCGTGCTCTAAGGAACTTTTGGAAGCCTTTCAGAGAAACGGGAACGATTTTTCGGAGTCGATCGTTACTGGAGATGAAACTATTGTTATCTACTATAATGCCCTTTCCAAAAGGAAGTCGATGTAGTGGCGTCGTTCTGGTGAAACATCGCCTAGAAAGGCAAAGGTGATCGTGTCCACCAAAAAGATTATGACTTCGATATTCTGGATTGTCAAGGAATATTGCTTATACACATAAAAAAACGCAATACTACGATGACTGGAAGCTATTATGCTAACCTTATACAGCAATTACGAGAAGCAATCAAGCAGAAACGTCGTGGAAAACTAAGCAAAGGTTCTCCATGACAATGCACTGTCCACGCCGCCGCAGTTGCGAAAGCTGCTTTTTCAAAGTGTGGCTTCACGGAAATTCGCCGCCCAACCCAATAGTCCTGACTTGGCTCCCGGTTATTACTATCTGTTCTCAAAACTCAAGGCAGACTTAAGGGGTAGAAGATTTTCCAATGATGAATTTTTATACTGGGATATAAATGCTAAGGAAACGATCCGAAAAGTGTGTTTAAATAGACGAAGACTATATTGAAAAATAAAAATAGTTTCATGAACTTGAGTGTCCTTTTTCTTTGTTAGGCCGGAAACTTTTGGAGATCCCCTCGTACTATGTTGCTATGAATGTCCGAAGTGGTGCAAAAGTGCCCTCACCACTGAATATTGACATGGACCAAACGTGTTGATAAATAACCGACGTTGTGTTTTTTCTAAAACGGATATCGGTTTTTCTTTTACTGTTAATGAATAATGAAAGCCTTGTTTATGTGTGACGTTATTTGAGTTGGGACATATAAATCTGACAATAAGATTGCTGTCGGATTACTTTACTTTGATTCCGATTTTCTAACATAAAATTTCGTTGTTTCAAGATTCTATTTATATAGAAACTGAATATATAGAAACTATATTGAACGTCGATCTTAGATTTATCAAACGGTATTAGTGCGTAAACATGAAATATTGTATTTTTTATTGTAAGAAGATGGTCGACGAACAGACAGACTACCTAAAAGGTGGATACTAATGCCGATGAACATTCGTGATACATGCGGACATCAATCAAGAATGAAAAACGATATTCGTCGCCTATTTTCGGAAATTTAGGATGGATTAGGAAAAAATTGACCTTGACGGAGGATTGGACGGAATGGAAAGTAGGAAGTTTAATGAGATATATTGAGATATTTTTAAGAAATATATTGGTTTTTAAATTAGTCTTTGTAAGTCCAAACTATTTATTTTTATTTCAAAAACTTTATTGCACTTAATCATACAAAAGGCGAGCTTAATGCCTGGAGGCATTCTCTACCAGTCAACTTTTTGGTAGAACAGAGAGGCGCGTTGGGAGATGCGATGAATTTTATAAAATAAATATAACTTAAATGATGGTTAGAAAATATTTTACACATAACTATATACCTACTTATAAATAGTACGACATTACAACTTAATACATAAAGACAAACACGTAAATACATACATACAAAAATTAATTCAATAAATACAAAAAATATATTCAGGGTAAAAGGTACCATGTCAAGAGTAAATAAGTAGAAGAGAATGGTACATTAACAGACAAATTCAGGGTAAAAGGTACCAGGTCAAGAGTAAATAAGTAGAAGAAAATGGTACATTAACAGACAAATTCAGGGTAAAAGGTATCAGGTCAAGAGTAAATAAGTAGAAGAAAATGGTACATTAACAGACAAATTCAGGGTAAAAGGTACCATGTCAAGAGTAAGTAAGTAGAAGAGATTGGTACTGCTATGGTGACAAATGGATCAAAGTGTGGGTGAAAAAAGGGAAAATAAATCACACACAAAACCGTAAGGGATTTATATGATTTAATATTAAGAAATGTAACTATTGTACCCAGTTATGATGAATAAATAAAAAACTGTCATTGTCAACCCGTGCGATGTCGTTGGTGGATGTCGATAGTCACCAATTTCGGATATCGACGCATGCAGTGTATTGACATAATAGTGAGTGCTCCAGTGCAGCCGACCACCGCACCCCGAGCGTGCATTCACACTAGTGACGTGACTAGAGCGACATCGATAAATCATTTAAAATAGTATTTAAGTAGATTTGCTAATAATTATAGTTCAGTATTAAATATAAAAGTTCATATAAATATAAATGTTAGATATAAAGTTTTTTTTGTGAAGGTAGGTAGCAAAGGCCACAAATCTTACATGCCGCGATCTCGACACACCTCTTCATTTGAATAAATCATTATAGTGTTTTATAATTTGTGCATGTATATACGCTGTTCTATGTGATAATATAAATATATATTCGAAAAGAGTAACATTTGATCCTGTGGCCTTGGTGTTTTCCGTGCCATTGCTCCATCCACGTGTTTTTGGAATTACACTACCTTCCGCAGCATATTTTACGTCTTTATGATGCCATCAATCGGCAATCAAATAACATGAACTCTGTACAAAGTTGGAATATGTTGGTTACTACAAAATAATCTTACGTTTTTAGCACCGGAGGTTGCTTTTCTCACGTCTGTTCACGGAAATATTTGTATTTGGCGAGTGGGACATACATAAATCTCGTGAGGCGATTGAATACAGACGGTAAGATCGTCCGTGCGCATAATTCAAAGGGGCGATCACCAGGAATTGCCGCTTGGCATGCAGACAGCTGTGTCCATTCCACAGCAATGAACCCGTTAAAGGCGATGTAATGCGCATATTCGACCATGTGGTGTAGATTATGTCGATCTAATGGAGTACCTACACGTTCTGTTTAAGAATTTGTTATTGGGATATTAGTGTTTGGATGAAACTTGCTAATCGAAAATAAAATTTCTGGCTTTTAGTATTCGGCTGCAGTGCGGTTATTGAAAACGTAACAAAAATAGAGCAATAAAATAACGTTAGTTGTTCATTAATATCCATGTAAACAAGTGTATATACAGATATAATATCTTACTTTTTTCTAATCTACTTTAGACCAATCTTTTGAGTTTGATTGAGTTTTGATTGATTGGTATGGTATTTCACCATACCAATCAATCAGCTAACGCTGGATGGCCTCTCCTAAGGATTGCCAGTTTCATCAAGCCGCCATCGGCAAACGTCTTCAAGTCAACTGGCCGGAGGGCGTCAAACACAAACTCTAATAAAAAAATCGATAATTGAGATAGATAGTTAAACGCGTAAAGATTATTAATAATGTTGAATAATCTTTGAAAAATAGAACTGATTCAATAAACATCATCAGGTTAATGGTTCTAGAAACGCAATTTAATCTAGAAGATAGAAAATTAGTGCTACAGGCAAAAGAAACATTGCTGTTGTATTATTATAATTGTAATTCTTTATGAATATTTAAGATAAAGTACAGATTTCAGGCTTCAGATTCAGATATTCAGGCTTGAGATATGAAATTAAACTAAAAAAAATTGTCCATATTCTTGATTTTTTTCTAAAATGTAATAATTAAACCCGCTTAGTCCTGGTCAAATAAACGAGTGATTTGTGATAAATCAAATATTAAATTTTTGTTTAGTAATAAATAATATGTTAAGTACGCCAATTCATTTGAACACTGATTTGTATATCTAAAAAATAATAATTTTGTCGATATCGATGTTTTCTGACCGATAAGATGCATCACCAGCCGGTGCTCGGTCGTCTGATACACGGTTCCTCTCGAATCATCGCTGCGGCATCCGATCGCCGCTACCAGACGACAAGCTTTTTAATATTTATTTAATCGTGCAAATGTATCCGCTCGACCAAACAACTGTATACTACGGGTCATCTGGATACATAATCTATATGTGCAGTGATGGTGAATGGAGAGCGGTAGAATATGATGGTATCAGTATATAATTTTTAACATAAAATAATTGCATTGCATCTAATAAAGTAAATAATTAAAGAATATTAAATAGGTACTTACTTATATTGTTATTCCATACTTATGTAATTATCATTTTATATGTAAAAATATAAATATTGTATAAATTATAATGTATGAACTCATAGTGTCGATGCATTTCTGCTATTTTGATGGCAGTTGATGCCATTACTGTAGAAATTTCCCGAGCAGCACTGAACGTATTCTTGGAATAAATTTTTCTCTGCATCTCCATAACTGAATTTTTTGCCGCGCAAATATATTTTGTCCAAATTCTGTAAAATTGGTGCTAGGTCTGATGATTACGGTGGGTAACGAGGACTTCTCCAGCTCTTGACACTTCGACTGTCAGTTGTTGTGTTTGTGTATTGTCGTGTACAAGTAGTGGAGAAGAACGATTGACTATACTCAAATACACACATTTGCAGTAAGTCAATGTTGTGCCAGGTCACCTTTACCTTTATGATCATCGTACGGGAATCATTTTTTAACAAAGCAACGATCATATTCAAAATTCCATATTTATTTATTGGTTTAACAGGGTCACGGACATTTCAAGCTGGCGTTCAATTTGTGTGCTATTCATTTTTGGAGCATTTATATTATGGCGATTTGATAAAGTCAATCAGCACTGTTTTGACAATAACGTAAAACTTTGCTGCTAACTCACCTTTAGTTTAGGAGGGATCAGCTCCCTGATTTTCTCCAATTCCTCGTTATGAATCATAATATTCAGACGTTGGGGGACACTTGTTCTTGAAATCAAAATTTCTATAATGAAAGCGATCGAAGCAATAATGCACCGTAGTGTTGTTTGCTGTTTTCGGTTCATACGAATAGTTGTTAATGTCGATTAGACCGCATTACTGCCTCGGCCCTTTCAGTATCCACTGCTGGACATGGGTCTCTTCATGCACATTGTCTGTGTACGAGGGATGTATGACCTTATAACGGCACGCTCGCCAAGCGGGTTGGTGAGCTCCCTCTTTTCGAGGGGGTGTAGTTCATCAGCGCTTGTGGTAGCAGCTTTGCAATCCCCAAGTTTCCTTTTACGAGGATGCTATTCTGTAGGGTGCCGACAACACATGGCAAAATATTGCCAAGTTTCCTTTTACGAGGATGCTATTCTGTAGGGTGCCGACAACACATGGCAAAACCTCATTCTCGAAAATATGAGGTTTTAGTTGAGAGTCAAGTAATTTTGTTTTATAGAAAGAATACTGTCGCCCATGATCATATACGATACATGCCAATACCAGTCAAGTATGATACACGTTGTCACGTCTCTAGGATGCAGCTTGCCTTTGGAGATTTAGGTATAGATTTGGAAACTTACGCGAGTGATGGAAATTTTTGTCCTTTCTTTCTCGGGGGCTGCTAAGATGGGGGTAGAGAATAGAATGGGATGGGGGATTTCCTTTATCTCGTTACACTTTCTACTTGGTGGGACGAAGATGGGATGGGAGGTCAATCAATTTATTAGGTAATTGGAAACGAAGATCATTGAGAACATGCTTAAATTTATCACAAAATATATATAGGTAGGTACAATACAAGACCTATTAAAATATAAACGATACTATAAAATATCGATACTAAATATATAATATATTTAATAGGTCTATTGCTTAAACTGAATGTTATGTAAAAAGTATTACTTTGTGATAGCACTGCGTATGTCATGTCACACTTAATTTCTATTTCCCACATGTTCATTGCTTCAATGAAAATGCATGTACAATTGCATTGTGTCTACTGTTTGCAAAAAGACTGGTACTAGTGATGTAAATTATACGCAATTTCCAACCATACCATACCATCAGCCTATATTTGTCCACCTCTCATACAGTTGGTTCGCCACCATAACGATCTTTTTTTTTCTTTTCTTTTTATAGGAAAGTGGCTGACGAGCAAGCGTCCCACGTGATGGTAAGTGTTACTGCCGCCCATGGACACCTGCAACACCAGAGGGTATGTGGGTGCGCCGTCAAACTTGCAAAATCCTATTCACAGCTTTCTTGATGAACCCCATATTGTGGCGTAATGGAAAGACCTCTTAAGGCAGTTCGTTCCACAGCCTACGGGTTCGCGGTATAAAATGAATTTTGGACCGAACAGTCCGCGACACCTCCGTATCGAGGAAATGCGGATGGATCGCACTTCTGTGACGGGAGGTGCAGTTGTAGAAACCCGAGGTGGGCAATATATTAAACAATTCTTCAGAGCATTCCTCATTGTACAGGCGGTAGAACACACAGAGAAACACAACGTCTCTCCGAATGCTGAGGGGTTCTAAACTGCCCGTGAGAGTGGGATCATCGACAATACGAACAGCAAGTCGTTGGATGGAGTCAAATGGGTCCAATTGGTATTTCGGTGCGCCGGCCCAGAGATGAGAGCAATACTCCATATGGGGTCTCACCTGAGCTTTGTAAAGCATAAGGAGTTGCCCAGGGGTGAAGTACCGCTTCGCTCTGTTCAGCATACCGAGCTTTTTGGAGGTCATTTTGGCTTTATTTTCCAGATAACCCCTAAATTCGACTTTGTTGGAAATGTCGGCGATAGACGATAGTGGATAGACGGCGGTGAGGCACCTTTATCGTCCAGAGGCCGATATCGTCCATCTTCGGCTCTTCTCATCCAGCTACCACCAGTGAACTTTTTCAAATCCGCGATCCATCTGTACGGAGGCCATCCCACACTGCGCTTTCCAGTACGATTCGAGGACTGGTCTACCCCAACGGTTACGAGTCCTGTGGTAATTATGGCCTCCCATTGCCACTTTTCTTGCCACTTTACTTTGATGGTCCTACTAATTTGAAACCTGATATAAATATTCTACAATATAAATAAATAAACACCTGTTTGCCGTTCTTCAAAATTGTGTCAGGGGACTAAAATATAGGTTAATCCAACGCAATTAACGCCACGCAAGCGAAGCAGCGGCCAACAGCTAGTTTTTAATAAAACCCAGATACTGTTTCGCGGAATTTGTAACACGAGTTTATATCAGAGATGGACATAAAACAATTATTACTAAATGCTAGAAAAAAAAAATTAGTTACAAGAAAAGTTCACAGTAACACTCATTAACAACAAAGTAGTGGAAACGTTAAATTACTTTTGGAAATGGTTGCGCGCCGATTACCTCGTAGGAATCTCCTAACATGGTTCTTGATGTATAAACATGTATTACATATTGTTTTAAACGCTTACAAATTTAAATTAAAACACGCTTAAAACAGTCGGTCGTGAAATAAACCAGACATGGGAGTTAACGACGCTTAACTTCTTAACAGTTGTTTGTATGTGCATAATGAATGTGACTGGTGGTAGGGATGGCTCTAGCCGGCCGCTCGGCGGATGTTTACCAGACAGAGAAATATATTATTTAGTTAAACGGAGGATTAAATACATGCGTCTAGGCACAAAATGCGGCTAATTTAAACGTTCTCTGCGTGAAATAAACAGTTTTATGGGTAAATTATTCAAAAGACTGTGAAAATTGGGACAAGAAGTAGTTTGAATTAGATTTAATTTCGACGTAGTGTATAATCATAGACATTACTAGAAGATTGCTTACTATAAGTCTATGATGTGGCACAGAAAATATGTTAGTCTGGCAAATGAAAGTTTAGACTGGAAAACATTGCCAATAGTTGATTATCATTATAAATTAGCCTAGAATTTGCTAGGCTAATTTTATTATTGAATTCAAGTATCAACATTATTTTTCCAACTATTTTGTCGTCAGATATATGTAAGTAAATCTCTAAACCATATCAATATCTAAATGTGTTATGTTTTGAATTCTTGTTCACACCTCTACATTATAATTATACTCGTAGAATGAAATATGGATTTTGTGGTCTGAAATAAATGAATTATTATGATTATTATCTACGCTTACCAAAAAAATGTTGTATTTATGCATTTAAAGCTGAATGTTAGTTCTGTACTGCCGCGTGGTATCTATCGGCACTGCCGGCACTGATCGACAAAAGGGTTGGTAACGGTGACGGCACTTATTATAATATATACTAGCTGTGCGCGGCATGCGTTGCATGTCCGGCATTTTTTTTGCACATAATATATAGCCTATGGCCATCTGGAATAATGTACCTTTCAAATGCTGAAATAATTTTTCAAATAGGTGCAGTGGTTCCGGAGATTACCCTCCACATACACACAAACTCACAAAATTCGCACTCTCTCTTTATTATATTAGTATAGATTTCTTTAAGAAAATAACGTATTGCGTAAATTCAAAATCCCGGAATACCGAAGCAATATCCATATTAAGTTATGTATTTTGAGTCTGTTCACCCGAACCAATCACTAGATATGGTCTATGCGTGGAATTGGGTCTTTAAATAAGTAATATAAAACAAGTCTATAACGTTCTCGGTGGCTTTCATTACTATGACAATGACGTCATCGAGAAAACGTGCCTATTAACATAATATTTTATTATAACATTTATTGTACGTTGACTATGTGTTTTCTTTTTTTAAATTCATGTAGAAGCGTGGTGCGTAAACCGCGTATAAGTTATTTTATTGCGATTGTAATTTGGATGCGCCTACGCACGCACGCTACGCAGGCAACGAGTTTGTTGACACTAGTCATTCGGCTATTTTCGCGAATATCATATCGTGCTAAATGTTCCACGAGCTCATTCAAAAATCTTGTTATTCAACTTCTAAACATTGCATCTCTGATCTTTGTGAAAATGTAAAACTGCTACTTTGAGCGCTACTCTGCTTTTTAAATATGTTGGAACACTCTGTCCGCTACGTTGCATGACAATATCAATACTATAACTTTCGAGATTTATCTATTAAATGGGTCTCAACGCATATGTTTCGGGTGGATTCGGTTGCACAGGTTCGGACTACTAACTTGTGACCATGGTTGGTGTAACCCAGCCGAAACATAGAGTAAAATAAATAAAGGTAAACATACGCGTTGAGACCTGTTTATTAGTAGATCAATAGGTATCAATACACCTCCTTTGGCAGTACCTATAATCTACAAAATAGTAAGTTAGCAGACTATTGTTGTGAGGAAATTACTACAGCAGCGCAATTACTTTATCCATGACTTCAAACAAAGTTGCTAGCACTCATAATGATACACTTACAGCACTTGCAATGGAAAGCGCACATAAAGTACGTTCCATTAGAAATCCATCAGTAGTTTCATCTCAAGTGATACTCATGTTGCGCTTCATCTATTTCTCTTTATGTACCTAACTCATTATTTTATGAAAAGCTTACAATTTTATAACTACGATTACTTATATATATATGTATTTATTACATAAGTATATTTGGCATTTAATTAGACAATAACTTGCAGAGAGCTTGATTTGCGATTTTAATTGTAGAAATAAAGGTAGCTGTTAAATCCACTGCCTTTGGAGGTTACATATGTATGTATTATGATAAACGAATTGTAATCAAGTAAATTAAGTAAAATCATCATCGTCATGGTTCTAATTCTGAGGACAAGAAAATCCATTTTATAGGAATAACTGTTCATAGTTGAGTATCGTCTTTAGAAGCTAGAAATAACAACAGAATATTTATGCATTTTTTATTTGTTTATTATACCTGCGTCAGACGCGGAGTAAGTAATCGTACTCATCAGGTGAGAGCCGCTTGTATAGAAATATGGTATATTATTCTATATAATATACCATTTTAAATATACCAACCATTTTAAACAAGTGTACGAGTATATATTATATAGAATAATATACCATTGCACACTATCATGTATCTTCGTTGCTAGATATAGGCCTGCTCCAAGACTAGTTTTCTCACATGATTTTCTGCAGTTTTCATCCAGGTACTACCGGCAAACATCTTCAGCCGGAGGGCGTCTGGAATCGTGGACTCTAACAGTTGGCCCGATCCACATTTAATTCCATAAATATATATCATAAAATAATCCTTTGGCCAGATAGATGAAGCGATGACGTAAAGTAGGTTTTCGGTGATGGTGAATCAGAATATCAGAAGGTGAGCGCAATATTGTCTGCTTGGATTAGGCCTATATGAAGCAGTAGAGAGACAATGGTGTGACATGATATGAATTTATCGCTACGTTAGAAGCTTGTTCACTTTGCGCGTTACAAATTAGAATAGCACTGAATATATGTATTTATACGTTTACTGTCAATCCATCTCTTTCGCGGCCTGCCTTATTATCTCTTTTGGACTCCAATCTGTCCTTATTTTTAACGCTCTTGTGACATATATTCTATATGTCCAGCCCATCTTGTGTTCCTCAGCACAGGTCAAACAAAAGATTTCGCAGACATAGACTCCAACTACATGAATTGTATATTTTATGCAGTGCAATTTTTGTTTTTGTATTCAAAACCTTTGAGCTAAGGAGTTTTATGGATATTGTTGATATTTCCGCTAGACTAGAAGATTGTATAGTTAAAGGGTTTCATATTAGCATAGCGTTCAATGCACGTCGTCACTCGTTTATTGTCATGTCAGCTCGCATAGAGACCTATTCTTGCATTGTGCGTCAGGAAATGGGTCACAAGCGTCGGTGCACAATATGCGTGATTACGTAGCTGCGCACCGTACGTAGGTTTGATGCATTTATGTGAAAATGTATTTGACGTGAAACGTGCAAATTTACTTGAATATTCAAGACGTATTATTAGAGTAAAAAGATCGGGTATTTTATATGTGCCTATGAGAGTTTCAACTTATTGTAAGAACACATTAGTAAAGGTTTCATCACAAAATGAAACTTTATACGAAAATCATAAAACATATTTGTCTGTCTGTCTCGTTTTTGGAAATTTGCAATATTTGGGAATCCTTCAGCTGATGTTCGAGTGTATGTATGTAAAGAAGCTGATTTCGTTTAGTAGTTTCAAGAAAACCAAATCTAATATAAACATACCCAATATTATTGAATAGATCTCATGAAGCTCTACGACTTTCGCATAAATATTTTATTTCTAAAAGTACAGAAAACAGTGAAATTTATCTTCCAAGTGAAGCGTGTCATATTTGAAATTTTATATAGGTATTTTAGTTGAGATTTCAATGTTTAACCCTAATCAATTTTGATACAGCCGGGTCATGCCGACTCGAGATGTAGTGCTTTTTTTGCAATTTGAAGATATAGTAGGTAGATTTCTTTTTAGACCTCCGAAAATAAATTATTGTTTAAGACAACATTGTACCTATTCTATGGACACTCTATATGGGTCTCTCGTATTTTGTACCTACATGTTTATTGTTAGTATAATACTTTGTGCTTCATTTATATTTATGTCGATAAAAATTAAACTTACGATAAAAGTTTGTGTTACAGTTGGTACATACGAGTAAGCACGTGGGAAACGCCTGAATAATGAATAATGAATAGTAGGTATTTCTCAGCCTTAGAATATCACTTTGAAATAAAATATATTCGATAAATGGAAGCCTATCAGCGTTATCAGTAGGATATCGAATTGAATTAATTTATTTGCGTACTATCTGATAGTTTATCTCGAGATTGAAAACTAACAGTACTAGTCGTAAGACATTTGAGAGCTTTCCCTTTATCATGTTGAGATTAAGAATTATTTTACACGAGCCATTTTATATTATATTATATATTATTGTATATTATGTTATATATATATATATATATAATTTTATTTTATATAACAAGATTTTGGTTAACATTTGGTAATATATTTGGAAATTTGTACATTTAAACTTAAAATTCTAGAATCATTATTTAAATATCTTGCAAAATTATCGAGACAAAGTCTTAGAAGTTACAAGAGTCGCAGTATAGAACAGTGACGTCATTTTTCTAGATTACAATTACACATGAGTAACAGAGAGCAATAACTCCTCACCACGTCCTGCTTCATATAAATAACCCACAATCCAAAAGCCATAAACATTTTTAGTAATTAAAACAACAGCCAATTACCGTTGAGGACCTAACAAATGACGGTGGAAAACGGAAATAAAAGCGTTTACTATTTGTTATTATTATTTTACAGGCTGTTCAAAATATGTCAAATTGACTTCAATTATTCTGGCAGACGTTCTACACGTGTAGCCTATAGGCTCTCTGCTTGTAGGGTCTAAAACTTTCTTCGCATATAGTATAATAATGATTTACGGTCCTGTTGGGTTTTCCATGATTCTGTAGTGAGGTAGGGGCGGAATGGCAAAAGAGATGAGAGAATGAGTCGAAGGGAAAAGAGCTTCATTAATTTTTCCCGGACGTATCGGTGCTGCTCGAATCTTGTTGCATTGAACCGGATTATGAAATATCGCAGATCCTCACCGGGCATTGCTCCGCAAGAGGTTTTATTTATTATATTTGGTACCTAATAACTCTGCAACAAATTAAAACAATTCACTACCAAAGTACTTCAACATACATAGAGCAGACTGAAAATTTTCACTCCTGACCACTCATAAATATTTGAATTTCGAATATTACGCATTTTAAGAAATATAGAATTTCAATTATAGAATACAATAGTTTTTAGCAGAAAATCGTCCGTCAATTATTTTTTATGACTAATCCAAATTCACCTGTGGCACTGAAAATGTAATTAATGCGAAAATATTTTAGAGAGATGATTTTCTAAAATAGTGCAACATTTGTTCCGCAACAGTGCAGTTCACAACGTCAAAATGCTTTTGGACTTGAAGCACTACATTTGAAATGTTGTGAAACCATGGACGTTCAAATGCTGTTTATGACATCCTAACTGGACACGAAACAAATTGATTTTTACTGAAATCATCCGGAGAAAAGTAGCAGTCCTGTGAATGGATGTTACAAGGTGACTGCAGACCAACAAATTTGCGACATGCCAGAAGCATTGGCAAAATATGGTAGTCTCTCAAACGGACCATGTTTGTACTGTGCTCCTAGAAGAATAAAGAACAGTTAATGCCGAGTGGTACACGACAATTTGTATGTGCAGTGTCCTAAAAAAAGATTGCGAGAGCCGACCAAGAAGTCGCATTCTCTTGCACCATGACAGTGCAGCTTTTCACACCACGAATAAAACGCGTTTTTGTGCTCTGAAAGGGTAGAGCTCGTGACCCGTCTTTCTCACAGCCCAGACCTCAGGTGACTATATATCTTTTCCCGAAAATCAAGGGTTTTATGAGAGGTTTGATTATGGAGCCAGAAGAGGCAGCGATGGCTTTCAACCAACACGTTCCGTGACTTGCCTTCAGGTAAATGAGCCTCATACTCATATATTGCATAACAAATGAATTATGTACTTTGAAATATAGAAATTAAAATAATTTTGACATAAATATTAGAATTTAAAATTAAGTAGATATATAAAGATGTTAAATTTGAGTTATAGTTAATCTATACATACAAGTCAGGTCACTTACTCAAATTGATAAATTCATCGACGATGTAGAAGGCCTGCTTGACAAGCCACCGCCTCAACCTCAGTTTAAACACTGGCAGGCTTGAGCTCTTGCTTTGAAAAGCTGTTCAAGTGATTGAAGAACTGTTTAAAATTTAACGCTGAATAGTTTGAAAAGCAATAAATAAATTAAATTCGTTATGAGAAATTCTATTTATGAGTTGGTACGCAAAATTTTCAGAGTGCCTCGTGTATAGGAAAACTTAGTTAATGCACACGAAATCGGGGAGAACTGCTATTTTTTTCGGATGTTTATTAAATCTGTTGATACAAAGTTCTAGTTTGACTTTTTAATGTAAATTTTGACTAGTTTGACGGCATTGATCATCTGAGCAAAGGGACCTTATTAGGTATGTGGATTTACTGACTTTGGTTAAGATTATAACTTAACATTTCATTGTTTCATGATTCTGTTGAGATAGAAACATGGTTTAACATCTGGTTTTTAAGATAAAGACATAAAAATATATATTGTAAAAAATATAAAATAAATATATATTTTTAATTTCTCTAAAGTTTTGCTTGGGCGATAAGGCCGCCTGTTATACTATTCGTGTGACTTAAATTGTCTGTTTGCAACATATGTTAGTGTACAATACACAGTTATCTATCTATTTATTTAAAGTTTTAATACTTGGTCGCATAGGTTCCTTTAAGAGTTTCTTGTATCATTATTAAAAATAATTTAAATTCAGTAATACGCAAATAGCTACCATGTTAGAGGAAAATTATCGTGTTTATCGGATAAAAATACCACCTTATTTTAACTCCGGTTGATTATATCTATTTATAACTCGAATTCTATTGAAATTTCAATACTTGTGAAAATTATTATTTTTATTATTTGTAATTTATTTCTAAATTTGTATTCAATAAATATCTAATTTATTATGCTAATTTAACAGAAATTAAAAAAACATAAAGGATTTTATTAAATTCCCTGTTCGTCCGATATTGCTTTGAAATACTCTCAATTTTGCTCGCTTAATCCTATGAATTTGTAAAGATCACATTATTATTATAAATCGTATTTTCATAATTTTTAGATTTATTTTGATGAAAAATACCTAAAAACGTTTCAGAATTCTACAAAACAGCGGAAACTGTACGATTGGTTATTTAACCTTGATACGAGTAGTTTACGATATGTATGGGAACAGTCAACAATAAAATTACGACGGGATTATTCAATAATTATAATAGGTACAGGTGAAAATGCGTTTCAACTAAAATTTATTAAGTAACTTTTTATTAATTATATGTTCCAAAATTGATAAAAATTTGGTTGAATTGAATCACAGATTCACAACGGGGGCGGTGTCGCACCCTTGGATCGTTTCAACGATCCCTTAAACGGTCGATAGAAACTTTGGGTGCACATTTGTCCCTGCATCTTTTCCTTCATTCACTTAAATAATTACAGTCTAGGGGAGACACGGAATATGATTTTTATTGAAAGGGTGCGTGCGGTACGCCAAATAAAGTTGATTTATAAGTTAAATAGCCAAACTTATTTATGAAATATGTTACGATATAAATAAAGTGAAAATTGTACATGGTTTTCTTTTTCAATATTCGAGTAACTTCAAATAAGTAAACAATAAAATTCAGGCAAGTTAATAATTAAGTTATGCTATACTGTGTTATTATGTTATTACTGGCATAACTTAATACTCTTAGCATTAATAACTAAATTGAATGACTTCATTTACTGGTTTAACATTATTAGTATCGTATTATTCGTATTATTATTTTTACATTTAAATGATTTATTAATTAATTTGTTATAGACAGGTAAGAGAATTTATAGAAAGTTTAATAAGCGTTAACGTCTTGCGCACGTTTTAGTTCGAAAATTAATGATTAATTTTGTTTTTGATTAATCGAAAATTAATTTTGATGCAGCTTTAGTCATTTTGTAATAATATTTCTCAAATTTTTATAACACATATAGGCCACAAAATCTTTTGGAGAAAAACTGCAAGAATGTTTATGCAAATGAAGACTGTTTAAACCACGTGCAATATACGCAGTAGTGTTGGATATTGTAATTTAAATAATTTATTAGTGATGGTAATTTAATTATAATTTTAAAATAACAATCGACGTCAAACTAAAACAATCGATGTCAACTTCTGTTACGTAATTTTTTTGTGAGCAAATGTTTGTAAGCTAATTAAGTATTTAATTACCTATTATGGTACACTTAGATATGTCTGATTGTAAACATACAGTTTATTTAACATGAAATAACTCTAGTTATTTTTTATTAAGATCTTTCAAAATTCAAATATTGTTGATTTTTGAATTAAATTAAATTTTAAAAATGTTCTAAATACTCTAAATGTTCCAAATCTTCTCATTCTAAGTCCTATGAAACTAAAGCCTTATGGCTTAAACATAAGTATTGAACTAATTTCGACTTACCAAACTCGAAGTAAGTGCACTTAATTTAATTTACTCGTGCACGGTTTGTTATAAACAGTTCGCTTACCGTTTTACCGCAAAACGAGAGTCGCTTTACCGGTCAAGCGACTCCGCCAAAATTTTGTTTCCGACTAATTAATTTTAATTAATAGTATCGGTACCGAGAAGCCGGACACTGATAACATCGCGGAAACGATCGGCGGGTGTTCGCGCACCAGTAGCACTCACTGAGTGGTCGTGTTGCGGCGTTGTGTGGGTTCTCACCTGCTGCCGGGCGCGCAAGCACGAGCGGCAGCATGAGCAGCGGCAGCAGAGGCAGCCGCATGCTCCCGCTAACGTCGCATGCCGGCGCGTGCGGCGCTCTGCGCTCCTCGCGGGCCGCCGCGGCACTGTGCTCCCGCCGCGCCGCCGGCCCCGGCACGTGCGCGCACACCCACCCGCCACACGTGCCGCCTCGCCGCGCCCTGCAACAAGTGACCGCTGCACCGCCCTGTGACACCATGCGACACATCCGACGCCCGTCTTACCATCGGTGTTGCCCTATCGGAGAGTTGACGCGGACTGAGAAAGTTACGCGGAGTTATTTCGGGCGGATAGTAGGCGAGCGCGGGCTGGAGCGAGTTATGATGCGAGTGCAAGTGCAGTGAGTGGTGCGCCGCGCGGAGAGTCGACGACCGCGCGGCGGCGACGCGCCACGCGCGCCTCCCGCGACCTTCCGCCTCGCCGGAATGCGCGCCCCAGACGCACCGCGCGCTCGCACCACCGACCCTTAACCACTATCGAGGACGACCGACCGACAACTTATCTACTTACAACGTACACAGAAAGGACATGTCATTCAAATTATCTAGGTCATCCTAAGTATTACATACAAGATTTTGATTTTAATAAATATTGCTTCTAAAAACGCTCATAAAACCATTCAGAAACAATTCGTCTCATAAAAACTACTGGGGAGACTGACGGTTATGTAAATAATATCGGTATTGAGGACTTTTGAGGATTATATTAGACTTTAAATAAAAAAGTAATATGAAATGATGCACCTGTAATTGCAGTTATTGCTTACATATTACAAAAGAAGTATTAAACATTACAAAAAACTTTTTAAAATGAGTAAAAACTGCCAAACTTGTACAACAAATTTGGATCAATGAACTTCAAGTTGTCTAAGCGTTGAAGTCTTTTCAAGGGCGCTTATCGCATTGCTAAAAACCGCGTTGTCTTATCTACGGAAAGAAATCTATTTGTCACTACTACAAAACATTGCTCTAACACATAATAATAAACGCATGTTCATATTACAAATGTGCTTATTATGTGTAATTATTGGTGCATAATAACATGGTCACGTGACTCGAGAGGACTAATTTCTTGAGAGACATTTCCGTTTGAGTAATGATTTTGAGAACGTATAGTAGCTGGCAAACACTTATTAGCGGTAATGGCTAAGAAGCCCGCCTTGATTACAGGTCTCGTACATTGCTTATGGAGTCTACGTGCAGAACATGGTGTTGTTTAAAAATGACTTAGAGTCTCGCGACATGCAACAATAAATTGTGTTAAAACTTCGCAAAGATTTACAAATAAGAATTTTATAATCTCAGGCTCTCTGTGGCCAAACAACCAACAATCATGAGATCTTTATGTTTTCAATTTAAGATATCAATTAGAAAAATGA
The DNA here is from genome assembly GCA_914767545.1 of Sesia apiformis. Taxonomy (NCBI): domain Eukaryota; kingdom Metazoa; phylum Arthropoda; class Insecta; order Lepidoptera; family Sesiidae; genus Sesia; species Sesia apiformis. Next base: position 6,918,564 of record OU611964.1, read on the forward strand.
CGAACTGTAGATATCATTAACTTGTTACATACCTATATATGTCATGTTAACAAATATATTACATAATCCAGAAACATAATACAATACAGTGTTGTAGTAAGGATAAATGTTTTGTAGCTGCTAAATTGAAAACATAGAGTTACCTTACGATTTTCTATGTTATAAATTTTATAATATCCGATATGCTATAGTTACTTGTATGTTAAACAGAAAAACTATATAATATATTTTCCAGACACTTTATCTGATCTTGTCTTGTCGGCTGGCTTTAGAATTTATTGATATAATTTGATTTCTTTTCCCGTGGATGTCATAAAAATCGTGAGAAAACGCACGTGCTCGAGAAATTAATAAAAAAATCTCGAGCATGCGTGTCAATCAATCCGCGTGGATTATGGTCCGAAGCCACATAGTGATATATTAGAGGAGGCCTATGCCCTACAATGGGACGTTAAGGCTGATACAAGTACAAGTAGTCGTAAAAGTCGAGTAAGGGAGAAGAAAGCTTCTACCACACCTTTTCAGTGCAGACTCATGAAGAGTGTATCCTCGAGAGAATGCGCTTGAGGAGACCCATGTCCAACGGTGGACGACAAAATGGCTGGTGACGATTTACGTTATTAGTGGTGTTGGCGACCAATTTAAATAAACAAATAAAACTATTTGTTAAATAGAACACAATACAAATAAGAATTCAAATAAAAAATAGAACACAGTGTTGACACAGTGCAAGCAGAACCCGCACGGTGTTTTACGTTGTCAGTAAGTTGCGCTATAGCTTCACTGTCCACACTGTTCTCGCCAGTCGTCTCCCACACGCCTCACAAAATCTATAATTGTTTTCAAATCTTGTAATCATTTAATAAAATAGTATGGTGGACAATCGGAGTTATTAATTGCACCTTCCGAAGATACTTCATTCATATTTCACCTAATACCAAGTCCACACCACTGAACAGATTTAATAACATAATATCAACTCTAGATAGAGTATTTTATTTATACAAAAATACAATACAGGTGCTACTACTATTCATATTTTCTTAAACGGCTAAAAGTTACTCATAATGTGAGGATTAACCCTTCCATTAACATTTAAATTTTACTAGTAAATTAGGCCACCAATCGTGTCCAGTGTGACCTCACTCTCAACATCATTTTTGTATCCACAAAAAAATATCCGAACTAAAACAGGATAAGTGATGCACCGCATCGAAATCTGAACACACCGATTGATGTCCCAATTCATCAACATTTAAGAAAAATACGTCATGAATCAGCGGCAAAAACGCGTCGACCGTATAAAAATACATAGTGGACAAATTTTGTAAATTAGTGAGAAAATACGTGGCTAAACTCGAGAACAAAAGAAAAAAATCTGTAAATTCTGAGAAACGGCATCTTTTCGGATATATATATATACCCTTATACCTCACTTATAAGTTCGTTTAGCTTTAGAAAAATCCGTACTCGATAACAACAATCTTTGCCGATAATTTGTTTATGTCAGTCAAGAACTAGACATGGCCAATGGTAATAATGCAATGTAATGCAACCAGCCCATTTAGTATCCACTGAACGTGTCTTTAACTGTGGAATGTGTCTTTAAATCGGCACGCTGGCCACGCGAGTTGGCGAGTCCACTCTTTTAGAGGTGGTGTATTTCCTCAGGGCTTGTGGTAGCCGCTTTGTTATTCCTTAGTCGCGTTTTGCGACACCTACGGGAAGAAATTAAGTGGTGCTATTATATAGCTAGCCGACACCACACAGCACACAGCACACAGCACTAATGACAAACGTTAAATATAGGTACCTTATTTGTCTTTCGAAAGTAATAAGTACATTACTACCCAAAAGCATTGTCCTAAATATCTTGTCATGTTGTATGAAGAAATTAGAACACTATTTTTTACGGCTGGGTATATTTTGCAGCTTTACTTTAATAATTTTATTTACTACTATACTATAAACCTGTACAGTGTTATTCTCACTAGTGAAATGAAATGTTAGCGACTAGAGATAAACCTTTATTAGATAATGTAACATTATGTTCTGCCAATAAATATGAAAAGTGGTATGAAAGACAGTACATCCGGAAGGAGATGACAATTACGCAACTGCCCAATTGATATAATCGTCCCAGATTCCCACGTAGCTCGTGTACTAATCGATTGTAAGTAGCTTACCACCGCCGCTTGTGCCACTCATAACCCTCAGTGGGTTCCATCCTGTAAGGTGATAAATGTCTTGCTGACCTTGATATATCATCAGTAGTTACTTATCGGTTAGAGAACGGTTTTAAATTTTATGCTCAATCATTTTGTAGGAAGGAAACCGACTTAAAAAACTGGTTTAATTTAAACGACTGTTTCAAGCCCTGGTATCGGGTAAATTTTTACAACCGGATGAAATGGAGTACAACGTAATAAACGAATCTTATTTAAGGTGTGTTAACATTACGCTCTATTTCGTGGGCGCGTTGCGTGGGCCATTCATTCAATTATCTGTTACTCAGAGAATACGTCTTCTTGACTAAACAGCTTGTTTGTAAACGCCGGTCATGGCTAATTCCACGTGCTCTCTCGTCTTAGAGAGTAGTTATTTGTTATACAAGAGTGCAAAGTTGCTTTTTAACGGCGTGCTCAATTTTGATGACCGAGCAAGCGAAGGATTCTAAAATTGAATCACGAGAGCAGTGAGTGTTTCAAAAATTAGAATCCTGAGCGTTAGCGAGGGAATCAAAAGAGCACGAGGTAAAAAATCTTTGCACTCGAGTGCAACACGTAACTTTTCATCCCACTTCAGCGAGGAAATGACTAAATGCAAAAAAAAAACATTTACAATCACAAGATACTTTTATTTCAGTTTAGGTATTAACTACTACATTATGATAGGTAAGTATTACAGAATAATCTTTAAATTATAACAAATAATACTTAGGTGTAATTAAGAAAAATTGAAAGTAACGTTGCTACAGTTACTTAAGTTGAGTGTAATATTTTTGTTAGGTACTGTAATGTTGGTGTTAGTGACTTGTGTACTGTTTTTCGTTTTGTGTAAACTATCTGTCATACTTAATAGTTGTACCGATTCATTGGATTCCCTTGGCGTAAATGTTGGCGAGAGAGGGCGATGGAGGTAGAAGTAAATAGGTTTAATGATGTTTTGAATTCACAAACTTAGTGCACACGATGTTCTAAATTCAATTTACTTTATCCTCTAGCGGATAAAAACGGCTTTTGCACTCAGATATCGAAGAGCAAAAATACTCTTTCCGAGATAGGGGGATGAAAAGGTTTTTTGTAATTAATTATTAATTGAATCTTCCGGGCAACCTTCCTTTTTATAATTATTTTTTTCTGATACCAAAGTTATAGACATAAAACATCGCGTTGAAAACAGTCAATTGATGTCAATTCTTATCTTCTGTTTGTATCATCCTAAAGGAACAAGTATTTTATGGATGTCAAGTGTTAATCTGTGGTGGTAATCTCAGAAGATGGAAGGATGTAATCAGAGTCGCGTATACTGCAACGTATGCTAAGTCGGCGTCTATTGACTAAATAACTACTGTTTGTTTTTTATATTATTCCTTGGAGTGTAATATGTTGTTGTAAATATCATCTTTTGAATCTTAATTTAAGAAAGGTTACACTTTGTATATAAAATTGCTTAGATTTGTTGAAATACATCTTGAAAGAAGTCTATCCGTATATCTAGCTGCAGAGTAGAATTTTAATTAAAATCAGTTTTATCGATTCCTTTATTCAGGCGAGCTGCCATTCCCATATATTTTATATCTACTGCATCCGGCGTCCACTGATTTATTTTTATTTATAACAGCAACTGTAACAAGTTACGTAATAAATATAGAGAAAATTTACATAATGGGATATTGAAACCGTAAGTTATGCCGACTTTCAGGTTTCAAATGATAAGAAAAGGCAATTCATAAAACATGATGCATAGATAGGATTAAATCGATTCTTTTAAAAATATATTTATATTGTCTATGTCTACTTGTAATTTACACACATTTATATTACATAGTTATAGATAACATTGTATTAGCCAGGTATTATGTTACCAGTAATAATACATAGGTATCAGTTATAGATAATGTTTGTTTTGTTGTTTTTTTTTTCAGTTTTATTAATGTCTTTTATTACTTATTTTTATATCAGTTTATTTTTGTCATTACCTACTTGTACCTTTATTATCTACCTTTTTTCAAGGGCGTAGTCAGAATTTTATTCAGGGTGAGGCAAAAGCAAACAATTTCATACAGAGTGGGGTAAAGCAAACAATTTTTTTATAATTTAAATACAGATAGTGTAATGCAGAAAGTCCATTATCTTCCTGTTAAGTCTGTATTCTGTAAGTCTGTTATTCTTCTCTATGGCAGGGGAGGAGGGCAAGCGCCCCAACCTGCCTAACCGTGGCTACGCCTATGTCTTTTTTATGTTTCTTTTTTAATGTTATGTGAATATAACTCTGTGTGGGTCAATGGTTATGATAATATCCAAATAAATAAAAAAGGCCCCTAATTCTTTGTACGTAATGCTATTTAGAAACAAAATTTGTTTTCATTCTAAAAAAGTATTAGGTACACAATATGTCCAATTTAATTTTCAAATATTACAGCATTAAGTGTATGAATGAAACGACTAATAGATATATTAAAAAGTGCATTTTAAAAGACTTTTTAGCAATATTTTCTCATCAATCTTAAACGATATCGTCCATAGATGTAATATGATATCTACTTAATTAATTATTTTACAAGGGCCCATTGTTCCGCGCACTCACAATTTCTCTATTACATTATAGCAAAAGTAGATACCAACTTTTCCCCTAACCGCAATAGTTGCGAGGTCGCTGTGGTGTCCGCTTGCCGTTCACCATAAACCAACTCAATACCGGCCATTAACAAATTCCGAGACAAGACCGAGACTTAAACCGTTCAAATATGCGGGCGGGCATGCCATGCCAAGAATTTGGTCGATTCGACAACTTTACATAGCACTTGTTTACCTCGTGGTTCCACCGGCTATTTCTGAGTGTGCACGCATTATATACTACCGTTAATTGTATGTGTACGTATACCCTAATTAGACCTGGTACCTACTCCGTATTTTATCTCCCATAGTAACTTCTTCTGGACCACAATAACGAACCTCGTTTAACGGCCGCGCTCGTCTAAGGACATTTTCGAATGATTGTTTGTTCTTCGTAAATTTTGTTACCGATTAAATCTGTTCTTAGTTGGAAGGCAATTTAAATAGCTGTGTTGTGAGTGAAAATACGATCGTGTTTACCAACATGCGAAACAAATATATTGGCATTCGTTACGTACGCACCTATAACGACGTGTTTACACACATTGTAATATACAATTTTTCAACAAGCTAGTGAAATAAAATTTTATTCATTTATACACCTACTCGTTTTGTTTCATGCTCCCATTTATTATGCAATCTTATTTGACATATTATTATTTACTCGTATTCCGTCGCCAATTGATAACTGACTTAAGGTATAAATCACAAGATTTGCAGGAATTACAGAAGCATTAAATAAATAGATATATCTTAGGAAAATCTGAAAAATAAAATTATACAAATACAGAGTAGCACATTAAGGATATCGTATTCTCAGTTTATATTCATAATTAGACGCGAACATTTACTGAAGTTAAATTATGTGTTATATTAATACACCATTAATATACGTTAATTAATTAGTAGCGTCATAAGACTATCCGTCATTGCATTAGATGATGCTAACACTGTGAATACATTTGTGACTGGCGAATAATTTGTGAAAAACTACGTGGCGATAATACAAAAAAATATATATAAAATTTATATGGGTGTCCTAGTTATTGTATTTGTAGTACTAATTGTATCGAAATTTCACAATTTGTTAATACATACACTATGAGTTTTAGCTCCCTGCACAATATATCTCCATTTGTCTTTCAATTGTCTGTCAGAAGATTTTTCATTTGTTTGAAATCTTCAACGATGCAGTTCTTCCACTTTTTCTTGAGACTGTTGAGTTCTGGAGTTTTAAAATGTAGTGAATAAATCATAATGAGCTAGTTATTTTTAACATATTCTTATTTAACATATTTAGACGTCTCTTATCATAAAATAAGTTGTAATAAAGTTATAAAATTATGTTAATTAATAAAGATGAATGCTTAAGCTATAATTTAAGGCATAATAGATGTACCTAAGACAAGACTTGAAAAAGTATTTATGGTATGCATCTGTTAGACGCTTCACCATCGTGTGCTGGCCAAGTGGGTCGGCGAGTCCACGCTTTTAGAGGTGGTGTAGTGCCTCAGGGCTTGTGGTAGCAGCTTTGTTATCCCTTAGTCGCCACGACACGACACGACACGCGCGGGAAGAGGTGGGATGGTGCTATTCTAAAGCTATATGACCAATATTCCTATTGCATTCGAAAATATTCGTCAATGTGTTATTAAGGTGACTCAGACAATTGACCTTTGATCTGATATTGTTTTCTTTGTTTATAGTTTCACCGGTGGCTACGAAGCGAGGAGCGGATTTAACGGTAAACATAATTATTGCTGATAATTAAAAAGGACGTCGCATTTACTTACAATATTGGCAATATGTTGTTGTATTGTTTTTATACCCATATAACTAATAAACGGTGTAATGCAATGAATTGTAAAAATATTTCCTTAAAATTTGTACGTATGAGTATATAGATTTTACTAAAGATGTCAAAGTACAATGACATCTTTGTAGCTGCATCTCAGGCAAACCGACCGACACATACAGTTTCGTGATGTACGAGTTGTTAAGTGTTAATATTAGAAATAAATGAAAATAAATTCAAATTGACGTACAATATACGTATGTTTAGTATATAGCGGTGATTAGTTGGGGCATGCATGCTGCAGGCGCTCGGCGACGGCCACGCAGACACTTATTATGTCATCACGTCTAGACGAGGAGTTGACAAACATCGCTGTGTTTACACACCACCATTACACTAATCGCAGTAGGGGATCGCAGACAATCAACTTATATCAGCCTATGGCGGCCCTGTCATAGGCTTCCATGTGCAAATACGATGGGATTTCGAACCGCAAACCACCATTGATAGATCTTATTCATGCATGCTGCAGATTTTTTTTATTCTCGGACTGTCTTCCTTCACTGCTGAGTTATCGGTAATTAAGGGGCTACCCGACAAATTTCGCTGTTTTTTAAATCCTATTATAAAGTATATTTGAACATGGTACAAAAATTCTCTAAAAAATATATGATAAAACTGTACTCAAGTAGAAAACCTCTTAGAATTTATGATCACACAAATGTGTGTCGAAAATATTATAACACATATATACCCATAGACTATCACAGATTATTGTAGAGTTTCGAATTAATATACAGTGGTGATCAACTATCGACTTTAATTAGTTAATGACACCTTATATGAAGTTGAAAGCTCATATTGTACAAAATTTATGAATATCGATATTTATTCTTATTAAACATTATTTCTTCGTTAGATTATTACCAATTTTATGAGTATCAAAATGATGATTGAGAAACTGATTTTTTCAAAGTTTTAATTAGGTGGCTGCTGGTCAATTAATTAAATATAGTAAAGTTTCATATTCTATTTCAGAGAATTATAAAGAATATACTTTATTTCTTTTATATATTTTTCAAGAAACAATCAAATTGAAAGAAAATCCCACGATTTTTGTTTTTAGTTGTGAATTTTATTACTCTTATAAATATGAATATAGGCAAAAATAAAAGTGATGCGTCTACAAGAGAAATTATTCTAAATTTGTACAACAAAGATTGTTCGGTCAGAAAGATTGTAGGCCATTTACAATGTCCTAAGGAGATATTTATTAATGCCGTTAAGCACTATAACATGTTTAACACGACTGAAAAAGTGCCTCGGAAATTCAAGCCCAGGAAAACAACTCATTGTGAAGATTTAATAATAGTTTCATTGGCAAAAAGGAACCATTCAGAGAGTCGGAAATAATTAGAAAAGAAGTATTTTGGTTCAGGAAACTTTAGAGTAGTGTCTGCAAGAACAGCTTTTGTGTGAGGCAAACTTGTTTAGAAGGATACCACGCCAGTTACCACTTTTGAAAAAAATAGCCAAAATTGCCAGATTACAGTTTAACAGGAAATATGAACATTGGATAGTACAGCAATAAAAAGAAATTGCTTTTTCAGAGGCAACGAAAATATATGTGATCAATTCTGATAGAAAACAATATATGAGACGTTCTCCCAAAACTGAAATGGATCCAAAATTCAAACCAAAAAGACAGTGAAACATGGAGTTGGAAATATAACAGTGTGGGGCTGTTTTTCTGGGCACATAGTTGGATCGATCAGGAGAATAGATGTTAACATGGATAGTTTCAATACAAGCATATTCTAGAGGAAACAGTGTTACCCTATTCCGAGGAAAAATAACCGCTGATTTCGACTTTCCAACATGACACCTAAACACACCGGAACATTCCGTAGTGAAAGAATATTCGATAGTCAGTTAATACAAGTGTTAAACCGACTCCTTTATAGTCCTGACATTATCCGATTGAGATTTTACAGTGTTTTGTGAAGAAAACAGTCGCAAAGAGAGGTTCTACCAATATTTACAAACTATACGAAACATTCAAGGAGGTATAGACGCAAATTCCAATAAAAACTTGCAACTTGCGTCAAAACAAAGGCGATACAGTGTCATTATTGCTAGTGAAGGGCAAGCAACAAAATATAGTTCCACTTAAGTTTTAAAATCTAAAAAATATCCAAAATCAAAGATCATAATCTAAAAATATGAAGTTATGTATCTCACAATAGCCATACAATGAAATTAAAACACATTACAATATCTTATATACTGTTGTAAAGAATTTACAATGTCTCAAAATCATAACTATTATAATTTTCCTTGGTGTCATTAATTATATGACCACCACTGTATGCACTGCCAAATATAAAATCTGTTTGGATGTTGTTATGAAAGTTTTATGTTTTCAAGGTCTTCAGATTTAAGTACTTACTCAATTATTTAAATTACCTAAATTATTATTTCAACTGACAAGGCACACTAATGAATTACACATTAAATGAATTATTAATCTTAATATTCTCACACTTTTAAATATAGACCTCAAAAAATATCATACATTTGATTTTAAATATAACTTGTCTGTATAACTATGTTTCACTTTAATCAACATGGAATGATTATTTTATGTGAACGAATTAATTAAATAATAATAATTTATTATATTGATTGGATAGTCATTAAAATTAATTATTTGTTTATGTCATTTATTGTTAATGTTTACCACTAATATAATAATATTGTCTTAGAATTCTATTAGTGATACCAAAATGTTATCACGCGTATCTGAGGCGGATTTTGAGTGTATAAATAGAGATCCTCTACTGTTCCTTTATCTATATTATGTCATTATCCTCACAAAGCAAATTTAGACCCGCAAATTTGGACGATAATTTGACGTTTTGCTTTTTTTGGGCGGCATTTTTTTACGCGCTAACTAGCTCTGAGAACGCGTTGAGTGCGTCAGCGTCGTACAACTTGTGCTATTGCATGAGATGGAATTTTTATACAGGTAGATAAATACATACAGCCAGCAAAACGCTAATGTACCCATAAACCATATGAATCTAGTAGCGTATGAACTGATAGGTTAACCTGTTAATGACAGTAAATAGGTTAAATCATACTTAGGATATTGGATTAAGTCCGTGTTAAAACAAATTCGCGAAAAAGTCCCCAAGCCCACTGCTGGGCATGGGCCTCCTCATGTATATTTTCTTGAGCATGAGGCATGTATGGCTTAAAAAAATCATGCTGGTCTAGGGCGTTGGTGAGTTCACTCTTTTAAAGGTGGTGATAGTGCCCCAGGACTTGTGGGAAGGGTTAGTTTATCCCTTAGTCGCCTAGATAATAAAAGGAGTGGTAACGGCGACAGTGTTAGTGACGTCACTAATACAGTAGTACTATTATAATATTATACGCGTTATTGATATAGATAACGACATTCTCCACCTCAAATATTTTCAATGAAGGTCATTTTTACAAATTTTTTGATGAAATTGTACATTTTTTTTAATAGCAATGTATTAATATTTTTGAATTTTTTATTTATTTAGTCAACTTCTAATCCAGTTCTGTAATTATCTTCTTGTAATCACCAGATTTTCATAATCCATTTATACATTAAGTGTCAACTCGATTGTAGAAAATCTCGTACGCATTAGCTTGACGTCAAGTTGACCTAGGAAGCTCTTCGGGGTCAACTTGAACAATTATAAAAAAAATGTGGTCTGTTTCTCATCTATTTGCCCCTACGCTGTCAGTCGATGTAGGTACAAGTCAAAGTGCCTGACCATTATCATCACACCTGAATAGTTAGATTAGATTAAATTGGATTGTATTTACGAGTGTTTACTCGTTCGATCTGAAAAAAAATATTAAATGGACAGTAATCAATGGTAGAGATCGCTAATAGCGATAAGACTGCCTTTTGTGCATTTCATATTATGTTACAATGTTTGTTAAGGCACGTACAATTCCGAACTCAACCGCAGAGCGCACTTCAGAATTGTACCTTTCCTGTCTGTTTTTTTTTTGGTGTGCAATAAAGATTTATTTATTTATTTAAACTTTATTGTACAAGTAAGTATTTGACATGTGCAAAAGACGGGCTTAAATGTCTGACGTCATTCTCTATCAGTCAATAGCCAAATCAAACAGAACACGGGTGCAGTTTTAGTTTAAATGCATAAATATATAATAAATGTACATATATACAATACATACTTATAACAGTATAAGTATACTTATAACATTATACATACAATAATTTACATTATGCGAATCTTTCGCACGTTGCGAAAACAAATATTCGTTACATCCCTAGTCAGTGGTGTTACAAATCCCAAGTCTTATGTTCTATATCAAAACCCAGCAAGGAACAAATTAATAATAGGTTTTTGACAAAATTTGATTTACAAAGCTACCTTCGAAATTATTGTAAAGACAACCATATTAAAATGTTGATTTTTTATGGAGATATGAATACCTTGAAATTTAATAAGTGCATTACGTGATGCTCATAAATCACTAGAAAACTTATAAAAAACAAGTAATATTGTAGAGTGTGTAATCTATACTAATATAATAAATAGTTTGTATGTATGTGGAGGGTAATCTCCGGAACCTCTACACCTATTTGAAAAATTCTCACCATTGACCATTGAATCACCATTTGAAAGGTACATTATTCCAGATGGACATAGGCTATATTTGAAATTTTGAAAAGAATAATAAAAAAAAACTTATAAACTTATAAACGAGGGCGGGTGGCTAGTAACTAATAATAAAAGAACTTTTATTGTAAATTCCTATGCATAAAACATGTTTTGAATATTTTGCGATCTCCTGTAAAATTTGTTAAAAAACACATATTGAGTTTTGATATGGGACAGTGTCTATTTATGAGTAGGTAAACCCGGACGACAGCCGCTGAGTCACCGCATGACGGAAACTATCGGCACCGAGGCATATTTGGTAATCTGCAACTTTTTACATGCATTCTAAATTATTTTTTTGTAATAATAATGAGAAATATTTATGCAATTGTAACGACATTGAATGAATTATATCTACATTGAGGAGATGTGTAGGATTAGTTGACTGTTAAAGGATTAGTATTAAGGATTGTAGGATTAGTTTAAATGCGCTAGTTGACTGTACTTGAAATTAATATGTTTAATGGATGATTCGACGACTAGAAAAGAAACTAAACCCATATAAAAATTATTAATTACAAAATTAAGTAGATACACAATTGATAACATTTCAAGTGAGGAGTTATTGCTACCTGTGTCGTTACGTGGGCCTCCTCATGCACATTGTGTCGTGAATGAGGAATGTATGGCTTTGAAACGCCACGCTGGGTAAGCGGGTTGGCGAGTAGACTCTTTTAGAGGTGGTGTAGTTCCTCAGGGCTTGTGGTAGCAGCTTTGTTATCCCTTAGTCGCCATGACACGACACGACACGCGCGGGAAGAGATGGGATGGTGCTATTCTAAAGTCGGCAGACACCACACGACCAACACTGCTTAATGAAACACAGCATATAATAAGTCACACAGACATATTCACATTTACTATAGCTATTATAAGAATAGCTATTAATAAGAAAAAAGATTGTTACTCGCACTAAGTAATGGTTCGGACTCACCAGACTATTTGTAACTAGTTATTATACGAGTCATAAATTATTAATAAATCCTGTTTTTATTTTTATTTATCAGCTACACCTAATCTATTTCTTCATTGTCGTTATTTATTGACGTATAAAAGGTGGCTCACTGCCCAATTTAGGAACATTATTGAGTTATGAGGACAAAAACTGTTCGTTTTACATTGTGTTATTAAGTCAATAATGCGGATATGACATAGTGTTTTGATTTTATAATATAGGTAAGTACCTATCTACTACCTACTCGTATATATATATGTGTAGTAGATTACATGAATTATGTATGTGTAAGTAGATAAGGACGTTATTGAAGCAAAGGAACATTACTCTCGCTATGGACTTATTGACTTTATTGAGATTTTCTAACTTAAAATTTCATTGTATTAAGATTATGTTTAAATAGAAATGTGGATTTTTACATAAACCAATATAATAAAAATGTCATTCTTATTAAGATTTCAATAAAATGTCGATATCTGAGTAAATGGCCTCCAAAAAGCTCGGTGTGCTGAACAGAGCGAAGCGGTACTTCAAACCTGGGCGACTCCTTATGCTTTACAAAGCTCAGGTGAGGCCCCATATGGAGTACTGCTCTCATCTCTGCGCCGGCGCACCGAAATACCAATTGGACCCATTTGACTCTATCCAACGACGTGCTGTTCGTATTGTCGACGATCCCACTCTCACGGGCGGTTTAGAATCCCTCAGCATTCGGAGAGACGTTGCGTCTCTCTGTGTGTTCTACCGCCTGTACAATGGGGAATGCTCTGAAGAATTGTTTAATATAATTCCCACGTCGGGTTTCTACAACCGCACCTCCCGTCACAGAAGTGCGGTCCATCCGCATTTCCTCGATACGGAGGTGTCGCGCACTATGCGGTCCAAAAACTATTTTATATCGCGAACCCGTAGGCTGTGGAACGAACTGCCTCAAGAGGTCTTTCCATTGAACTACGATATGGGGTTCTTCAAGAGAGCTGTGAATAGGATTTTGCAAGGTCGGCGGCGCGCCCGCATGCCCCCTGGTGTTGCAGGTGCCCATGGGCGGCGGTAACACTTACCATCACGTGGGACCGCTTGCTCGTCCGCCCCCTAGTCTATAAAGAAAAGAAAAGAAAAAAAAAAACTAGGACCGACTCATTTCAATAAACCAGACCGACCGTAAAGAAGGTCCTCTTTTATCATATATCTTATGGTTCATTCAACAACAAAATAGAAATATAATTAAAAAAACGCTTTTTACTCATCCTGAAAAATTGGTGCTAACGCCAATTGAAATTTGTACGATCAATAATTCAATTTTGATTTTGTACATTAAAATGTAGTGTTGTAAATTATTGAAATATTTTATTTTGTAACAATAGTAGGTACATTGAAGTATATATTGTTTGTTTATTTAACTCGGACCATAAAGTTCTAGTGTTAGTAAAACAAACTTATAGTTAGTTCTTTTGTGTAATTTACACACAGAAAATTATATAAAAGTCACATTACGGGATGTTTGACGTGTACTCAGGTGCAGTGTCTCCAGAAAGAGGAGTCTCATCTGGTACCGAATGTCTATAGGATATCGTTGGTGCTTTCCTTCCATGCTATATATTAATTATTTTATACAATGAATATTTAGATAAATAGATATAATTACTTTATTGTACACCAAAACATACAGAGAAACACAAATTACAAGTAATTAGAAGTACAATGAGCGGACTTATCGCTAAAGCGATATTTTATAGGCCTTTGGGTGGTAAAGAGAAGTCTGTAGACGAAATGGAAGTAGACATTTACATAACATTTGCGAACACAATTCCTTTAATTGTGATGTTGCTTGTATTCATTCACACTAATTCACTGGCAACAGAAGCATTGTGACCGCGGCAGTCACACGATATGTTAGACTTTCTGCGAACGGGAGAATCGTGGAAACCGACCGGAGCCGTTTCTAGTAAGGCAACACTGAAATTTATACTCGTATATAGTGTAAATTAATATACACACACTTTTTTAGCAAGCATGATGCGTAAAGAATTAAATACTTCGAATCTAAAACTAGCCAACATTGTACTGGGAACCGAGAATCGGAGCCAGGCTCTTTTATTATGTATCATTATGAACATTTATAGTCAGTGTATTATAGTTAGTAATGGTAGTTATTTATTAGAGAGACCGAAATTCGTTGCACATTCGGTAATGGCGAAATTCGTCAGCTTTTACCGACCTTCGCCATTCGGCCGAATTTCGGTTCTTGAGCCGAAAATTTGATTCATGTGCCGAACATTCGATAGCATGAACTAACATTATTGATTAGACTAGTAGCCTGCCTAGCCTGTATTCTTCCAGCTAAAATGACGTATTATACAACGACTAGATAACACTAGCTGTTATTCGCGGCTTTGCTCGCGTATACTAAGCAGCTGTAAAAAAAAAATTAACTACTCCTTGTATTTTGGCATTTGAAACATGCCAATTTTCCTTTTGGATACTTATACATTAGTGAAAACAAACATTGGGATCAAAATTCGATCAGTAGTATTTACGCGATACGGTAACAAACAGACATACAGACAAACATACAATCATAAATTCTTCTGTTTTGGGTTCTGTAGCTTCCAAAAATAAAACATTGTTTTTTTTTAATTAACTCAATGTACAGACAACTTCTTTACTGTTTAATTATATGTATCTATATATGGTAGATTAAGACAATTTACTGCTCACAATTAACTGTTATTTTTTACATTTTCATTTTTATTCTGAAAATAATACCACATTATGTATTAAAAATTATTATAAACGTGTATTATATAATATAAAATCTTATAAACGTGATAGGCATTTTTTTCTATTTATGGCAACGGTGCAATTAGCACATTCTGCCAGTGGCAAATTTTCTTCGCAATAGGTAAACAATGTTAAAGTCTAAAATGTATTTTGTCAATGTCTGGTCCCGACAAAGTAAGTCAGGTGTCGCTCAGTAAAGTGATAATAGGTTTACAGGGACAGAAGAGAACTCCTTGGAAGCACACGAAAAACGCAGTCGCACGCCTTGTTTGAGTATCAGAAATATTGAAGAAAAATCACATTGAAGTTTAGTAAACAATCAATATTAAATCAAAAAATGTACAATACACAATTTTTACAACAACAGCGTTCTTATAAAATGGCGCGATATTTAACCGAACTTCGGCCGATTTTCGGCTTCGGTACATGTTTTAACCGAATATTTGGCCGAACTCGACATGCGGCAGAATCCACATTCGGTCTACCACTAGTATTTTTATCGGTATATTTACAGTTGAGATCAGTAGTAGCATTTCAATCCATTCCTTTTCATCATCCTGTGTCTCTCCAATGCTGGATATGGGACTCCCCCGAGGCTCGCCGCCACACACGGTCGTCCGCTCTTCTCATCCAACCCTTACCGACAAACGATAAATTGTCGATTCATCAGGCCGGAGGGCGAGCCACGCTACGCTTCCCAGTAGGTACGCGGTTTCCATTCAAGTAGGTAACCGTAAGTAACCATTTTTATAAATAAATCCTTTTCTCTAAATTACTTCATGTCCCACATAGCCTAAAGGTTGATTGGGAGATGATGCTACATGGCATTAAGCCCGCCTTTTGTAATAAATTTTAAAAAAGGATAAATAAATAAAAAAATATATACGTACCGGTTCCTCCACTTGAACTGTTTGATTCTATTCTAAGTTGTTGTTGTTTATGAATTCTGTTGCTCGTAGTCATAAATGACGTTCGGAATAAAAATACAAAATAAACGAAACTCAAATAAAATAACAGTTGTTGCAGTACAATATTGGTTCCTGGGTTTGCGGATTTTCTCACGTTGTTTCACTTCACAGATGACTTCGTGACCATTGAAAAATCCGCACTTAAATAAAAACTCAGTGGGGTACGGGTCTTGGTTCGAACTTTCCAACTTATGACCTCACAATTATGAAAACATAAAAATCTGGGGCTTGTGTTATTATCCGCAATAAAAAATGTGTGTTATTCGCGTTATTATAGCGATTATGGCATGAAAACTCCCTTGTTCGAGGAAAAGCCTGTGTCGTGCAGTGAGACGATAAATGCTGATATCGATAAAATATTCAATACCTAATTATTATTTATTATATTATTTTTAATTGTAAGAAGTGATTTCATAATAATTATCATATATGGTAGTAATTTCAGGAATCGTGCATAGAGATAATTACAATTCAGATATTAGGTGGTTACTTTGTGCATACGTATAGAGCGTTGATCCTGGTAAAAATGAACGAATAATCATATAAACACTACTTATAAATTTATGGTACAACCATTGAAATAGTATGCGTATGTTATAACATTGGTATGCCAAAGCCCATTATCATCCCATCCTATTCTATCCCTTCCCATTTTCCCAATCCTTTCTAAAAATCTATTCCTACATCTTCAAAGGCAGGCAGCGCATCCGGAGGCGTGTTAACATTTGTCATTCTGGATTGAAGTTGGCATGTACCGTGGATGTCCACGGGCGACAGTATCCACGTACCAGCAGGTGCACTGTGTGCTCGTCTGCTGCCTTCTTCCTATAAAAAATATATAGATTTGCTATCAAGTCAGCGTTCGCTATCATAGGCTATACTGTAGCAACTAAGATCGCGAAATTGGAGTCTTTCCAAAATTACACAAATTCACTTCTGAAGATCAAAAGAATTTTGTGCATTGTTTACATTGAGTCTGTGATACGTCCGCCTTGGACTTTTATCCGCGGCACGCGGATTTTTATACTTCGTCTGCGTAATGTCTTGTACTGGCAAGGAAATTAACTAAACATACAAATATTATATCATACTTGTACTTATATTGTAAGATCCAAGAAATCCAAAGTGTAGTCTCGCCCAGAATGGACTCATTCATGGTCTGACCCCTAGATTCGAACCGATAACTCTCAAATTGAATTGTATCCCATTGCACACTGATCTAAATAAGCCATTAATAACGTGTTTACCTTATCACCCACGACTCTCCGTCTGGTATAACACAACATGTGTGCCGCGGAACAATGGACCAATTTCAAGAAGTGTCTTTATTATGTCTTCAGTGCCTTTCCGGTTTATTGAAATGTGTTACAAGAAACTACTCTTATATCGGTGACATTCAATAGTTACCTAGGCAGGGGGAGGGTGCAATCCTATAGCCGCTGGGTGCACTCGACTGGTCTAAGTTACCCTTCTCTCACGGAAGAATACCGTAAAATGTACTGCATTTCCCACTTTACCTACTCCCTATACCTATTTAATGTAAGTACGTGTTTTGGCAGTGGGTGCGATATTTGAGAGCTTATTACAATCCCATTTCGATCCCTCTTTATATTTCCAACCTCCAAATTTCCAAGTTCATTCAATCTCCAAAGGTAAGCGGCGGTGTCCGCGGGGGTGCCAACGTCACTGTGTTGACATGTTTTGGGTATGTTCATAGGCGATGGCATCCACTTACCACCAAATGGACCGAATGTTTATATGACACCCTCTTTCTATAAAAAAACCTAGGACGAGTTCTAAATCGCTTTTTCATAATCTACATATAGTGCATCGTATTTGTCTTCGTATCACAAAAAGAGATGCAGCATCATTAAGATCGTTAAAGAGCCATAACATTTTGGAATGCGCTCCTAGACATATTTAAAAGCGAAGTCGAGTCAAGTAAAAAGAAAGAGTTTCTATTACAAGTAATTAGAGTAACAAAAACGAATAATAAAAGTTAGCTAGTAATTAAAGATTTTTTCGTGAGAAAAGAGAAAAGCAAGGCTTATACTATAGATGTATTACCTACGTAGTTAGGCCTAGCTGCTTAAATGCATTAATTCATAGATTTCGTAGCTTACTTGGCTTCTGCATATGAAGATTATGTTTTCTATTAACAACCACACGTAAAGATGTAGTTATCACGTTACTTCTGTACCAAAAATAATAATAAAGTTGTAATTTTTTTACTAATGACCGTACAACAATAAATAATTGTATTGCTAAACTAACGAATCACGTCCAGAAAAAATGACGAAAGAAAACTGAATTCAACGCTCATTTCTTGTCCGAGGATAGATATCTGATGCTGATTCATTAATTTTTTGCTCAAATTTGATCCGCTTAGGAGTTATTATTCGACAATTTTAAGTTTCATTTTCGAGTCGATGAATATCAGAAAAACTTAAATATACAAAATTTAACAGACAGGTTGGCGATCCATCCGAAAAATGATAAGTATTTTTCGGAACTGACAAGTACAATTACGGACAAGTACGGAAATGATAAGTACAATATAAAAACGAAGAACTGACTATTGCGAAAAATATAATTAATCATAGAGTACATATGATATTAATGTAATTAAAGATTATAGTAGATACAAATTTATTAAATTATCATACGTTATTTATTAAATCATACAATCAGAGAGTTACATTTTATAGCACTTGATATGGTTGAGTAACATATCAAAACAGGCAACATAGTTATACTTTGAAATCGATGACTACAACGATAACGTAATCGGTGATTATATTTAATGAAAAGAACGAAACAATAAACTAAAGTGTTCGTAAAATAATTAAATCTCTTTACAGATAATCTACAGTCTCATTCAAACTTTACCTTTCTAATTAAATTAAACGACTACCTACTTGAACTTAGAACTAGTAATGTACTCGTATACTCGTATTAAGGAGTAAACATTTCAAAAGTCAACGTAATCAAATCGAACTACGAATTGTCGCGGTTATAAAATAATACAAAATTTACATTGGCAAAACTCAACAGGACCACATTGACACTTTGTCTATATGATATTATGATTCATTATTGATTAAAAAAACATTTACCACTGTCTGAAACTCTGTGTCATCACTCGCCGATTGTTCAAGTGTTTTTTGGGTTTGAAATTTTTATATAGAATGGAGTCCTAAGAAACACTAATCACAGTTAAATGTATTCCTCGGAAAATAACGTTTACGTCATATCTGTCAGAATAAACCCTTTTGCTCTGTCTCTGAGTAATACTTATGTCAATAATGATCGATGTTTTTGTTGCGCCTCGCTAGCTTAGACAGTCTCCTATTTAGCGATGCAGTTTTGCGACCTACCTTAATTGCGGCAGATTATTCAGTCGTCCTAACTGACCTTGTCCACGAGGCTGTCAGGCCAACGCCTCGGCGGATGAGTGATGGTTGCTAACTAGATACCTACTTGCACTACTCATTTTGCACCAACTTATTCAAATACCTAGTATTTGCCTGCGGTTTCGTAAAATTTGTTCGTTATAAAATCTTTGCACGTTATCATTCAGTTCTCAATTGAGATAGCAAAATTAGAATACGTATCATAGATATTAAGTTTGGGCAATAAGTTACACAATAACAAAAGCGACGTCAAAATTGAATCTAAGGTTTTTGCGTGATATATTAAGCCTAAATGAGATTAAAATTCTAAAAAAATTGGGACTGATTTTTATGCGAGTTGAATAATATATATAATATGTTTATTTATCTTAAAACTTTTAAAACGTAAGTACAATAAAGAGCAACAACAACAACAAATTTTCCTCAAAGACACATACACACTTATGCGTATGCACACTCACATACAGAAAAATGTAACAATAAAAAAAAATACGAATACATTATTTCAGATCTAATAAGTTTCCGTTATAAACAACGTATCAAGAGACTTACAAACTTTTATATCTCTAGGCAGCTTATTACCTTACTATTTCGATTGTATATAACTCCCGCGAGGCCGATGGCCAAACAGAGCGAGCAAGGCCGCAGGCCGAGCTCGCCGAGGTGTTTCATCACGAGCGCGCCCGTGCACATCCGGTAAACCATCAACTCAACGGTCGACGGCTTGCCCAAACGGTGAGAGGTAGCTATATGGTGCTCGACCAAATGTCATAGAGAACCTCAAGCAGTTTGATGAGAGCGCGAAAAAATCCAAATGGTGAATTCAAGATGGCCGCCATATAAATTTCTTTTGACCATTTCTCCCAAACGGTTAGAGATATCGGATTGGTGGTCAAATTAATATCATTTGTCATGACGATGTCCTTCCACCGACGAAAAATTTTTTTCAAGATGGCGAATACAAGATGGGGGCCATTTTTTAAATTCATCCGAGCCGGATGAAAATTGATATCTAGGAGGTTCAAGGACCCTGATTAAAGATTTTGAATTATAGTTTCGATTCCGTCATTTTTCAAGATGGCTGTCATACAGCGAAGCCGTAGGCCGAGCTCAGTGTAGAGTGAAGCCCCGAGCAGCCGAACTACCACTACAGCAGATGCTCCCACTCCCACTTTACGCGAGGCCGAAGGCCGAGCTGCGTTTCACGAGACCACAGGCCGAGTTCGGCGTAGGGCGAAACCCGGAGCGACACAACTACCAGGACAGCAGCAACCGCCCTCTCTGCATAATCTACGAGGGACCGAAGGATGAGCTGCGTGTCAAGAGGCCCCAGGCCGAATTCCGTGTAGAGCCGGAAACTAGTCTATATTTTTCATCCTATTTGACATTTTTATGTTCAAAAATATTCAACGTTCAGGCGTTGGTTTCAGGATTTTATTATTATTAATATAGGAGGTCACAAAAAAACAAGTTTCGCTGGCTCAACGCATTAATGTCTCATTAATAGATAGGTGATACACGTACGACCCAAGTAGAAGATTGCGCTGATGACTGCAGCAAAAAATCGATTAAAAAGGCATTATCGATCCTGTAGGTACTGATTACAAGTAAATGATGTACCAACTAGTAGTTTACATGTTTATGCTGTTATTATTCGTAAGTAATTGCGTGTCCATAATGTCATGTAATCACCACTCGATTGGTGGTTGATAACTTTCATCCTAAATAATTTCTATACCCGTTACATTCATCGAGACGTTTTTCATACAGCAATATGATAATACGAGAACCTCAAGTACAGAATTTATGTATTCAACGACTATTGAATTAATCGAAGTGCGGAACGGGACAAAATTTACAATTAAATCGCCCCAAGAAATATCGATCGGGTAGATATAGCCTGACATAAGGTTTTAGCTATTTTGTATCAGTTTTATGAGTGCGAATAAACAATGTACCTGGTATTTGACGTCAGTTTACCTTCCAATTAAGTTTTAACGTTTGTCACGAAGCTACAAAGTGGTATGTATGTCCAGTAAGAATGTTTTTATGTTAGAAAATAGGTATTGTAAACTATTTACATTAGTTATATTATTGTTTGATAAATTTGACCGTAGACACTGCAAGACGAACAATTTAACGTGGCACAAAAAAAACTCTTATTTGAGAATGTGTAATTTGTTATGTTGACCGACTTTAGAATATCACTGCCCTATCTGTTCCCGTGGATGTGGAACGAGGCGACTGAGGGATAACAAAGCAGCTAGCATAGGCGCCGAGGAACTACACCACTTCTAAAAGAGAGGATTCGCCGACCCGAGTGGCCGGCATGGCGTTTTAGGACCTCATGCACAAGACAATGTGCATGAGGCGGTCCATGTCCAGCAGTGGATACTAAAAGTGCCGGTGATGCTTACCGCTGTTATAACTTGCATGACAATGTCTACTAAAACAACAAAAGTCTTAAATTCTTTCTTGCACACCGTGTTAATATACAAATCAGTTTATTTACCGGGGCACTACTGCTTGGCACTACCAGTAGTGTTATAGGAGATTTTCTTCTCCCACTAACGGATAACGTATATAGGTGGATAACGTATATAGGTATATAATATATAGATAACGTAACCGAAATTCAAGCGAGACAATTATAAAACAGATATATATATATCTATATATAATAAAGTTACATATAAATCTATATATATATATATATATAAACTCCAAATAATTAAGTTACCATAATCACAATTAATCCAGTTTATGTAATAAATAACATCTCGAGGATTAGGTATTTCTATACCGATTAATCGGAGATTGTTTATATTAAACAATTGTTTATATGACCAGTAATTAAACCATAGCATTTGCTAATACGGTAGTCTAAGCTTTAGCAAAAGTCCGGATTATAGGGCAAACTTATTTTTGTACAGAAAATCAATTTTTTAACTCCAAAATATAAGTGATACACGGTAACTGTCAGTCTTAAACACAACCTAGCTTGGTAAACATAATTTTGTGCTCAATTTCAGAGTGCGTTCGATATATAGAGAAAAAAATATACATAGAGTTTCTGAGTTGCACTATAACCATATTTATAAAACTAGGATTTAGAAACATGTTTATAAAACTAAGAAATAGTAAAAACAATCGGTAAGTTTCCACATAATAAAATGAATTATATAGGTATATAGTACACCTTATATATTTCCATAGTGTAGAAATGAATAAACCGACAGATCCTTTACGACATACTTTTATGAGACTTGCATGTACGTGTGTTGGCGGTTTCCTGGCTGGCCGGCTAGCCGCTGTACGAGAGTGTGGATGCAACTTTTTTATGCACGGAGCACATCCGCGTCTGCGCAGCTTTTTATGCCGCCTCCTCGTCTACTTGTTTTTTCTGTACACCTCGATTGATGACCGTCTGGCTTGATGTTTACACGTCACCTCTAAACTAACCTTGTTTAATCTAAACTAGATGTTCGTAGGTATTCGATTTGAACCGAGTCAATTTTTCACGCCTTCTTTTCAAAATAAGGTGTACTGCGTTTTTGTAACTACCCGACCGATATTGGCAAAAAGTATACGAGAACCATCCGGAACAAATGCCCTATACAATAGCGAAAACCGCAACAAAATTGAACTGGTGGTTTTTGAAATTAACCTGAACAAACAGACATACGTTCCGCTTTATAAGTTCATATCGGATAGGACATTGGAAAGAATTGAAAACTTGCAAAAAGTATATTGAACTTTAAATACATATATCGCATATTTTTTGCAATAACATTTATTTACTTATTTCTTACATAATGCATGTTAAAAGAAATGTAGATGTAAAAAAACTGATAGACAGCTTAAACATACTATACAATAACGAGAACAACCAGCCCTTTTAGTATGCACTGCTGGAAATGGACTTTCTTAAGCACTTTGTCTCGCGCATGCATAGCCTTAAAAAGCCACGGCTGCTTGGCCAACCCAACCCGCTTAGGTTGACGAGTCCATTCTTTTAGAGAGGTAGTGTAGTTCTTCAGGCCTTGTAGTAGCCGCTTTGTTATCATATCATTTAGTCGTCTTTTACGCCACCCACGGGATGAGATAGGGTGATGCTATTCTATAGCCGGCCGACGACACCACATGCCACAAAGTTTATTGAACTTTAAATATTTCGCATTTTTTGCAAAACTTTTATAAATGTTTCATCAATATGTGAATGTTTGAAATCTATATTGTTGCCGCAGTAACAGCTAATAAATGATGAAACGCTGTTTACTTCTTGAAAAATAATTAAAATATTTTTCCATTATATAATTAGTCAGGGAGAAAATTTCTTCTTATTTTCTATAGAAATACAAGACAATATTTTTTAAAGTTTAATTACATTTACTTATAATAAATAAGTACCGTTATGATAGGTAATTTGTTGCCATCTTGTAGATAGTGTCATGATCCCATTGCTGTAGAAATTCTGGGATATTTGTCCATAACATTGCGACAAGTAGTTTTG
The DNA here is from genome assembly GCA_914767545.1 of Sesia apiformis. Taxonomy (NCBI): domain Eukaryota; kingdom Metazoa; phylum Arthropoda; class Insecta; order Lepidoptera; family Sesiidae; genus Sesia; species Sesia apiformis. Next base: position 6,942,560 of record OU611964.1, read on the forward strand.
ACAGTCCTCTCTGATGTCGACCCGACCTTACGCTACTTAAAGAGTTCTGAAGTGACCGAAACAGGTGGAAATCTGAGGGGGCAAGGTTAGGGCTGTACGATGGATGCAACAGCACTTCCCAGCCAAGCTCTCTCAATTTTTGCCGAGAGGCTAAATATGTGTGTGAAAGTTCACACACCCTCTCTGATTATCAGCACAGGCCGTTTTGTCTCAATTGCTTGCTTTAATCTTTAATCTCATCAGTGGCTGGCAGCAGAAGTCAGAATCAATAGTTTCCCCGGCGGTAAAAGCTCATAATGAACGATACCTGTTCAATCCCACCATACACACAACATAACCTTGTTTCGCGTTAAGCCGGGTTTTGTCACCGTTTGTGAAGTCTGTTCGTGCTTTGACCACAATATTTTTCGCACGTTCTTGTCGTAAGTGATCCACTTCTCGTCACCCGTGATCAATACTTTCCAAAATGGTTCGATTTCGTTTCGTTTTAACAGAGAATCGCAAATGGAAACACGGTTTTTGAGGTTTCTTTCCGTAAGATCATGTGGCACCCAAATATTCAGACTTTTTCAAATGACTTAAAACCGTTTTGTAATCAATACCCAGTTCCTCAGCAACAACTGTCGTAACTACTGATATGTCGACCTTCTTCCACTTTTTCACAGATGGCAAACACTTTAAGTGTAACTGGGCGACCAGAGCGAGCTGCATTTTTCACGTTAAAATTTCCAAACTGAAAACGCTAAAACAACTTTGTACTACCCTTACCGATACCGTATTAGATCCATAAACGGCACAATTATTTTTTGCGGTTTGTGTCCCAGTTTTGCCTTTTTTGTAATAAAAGTTCAAAATGTAGCGAATTTCTTCGTTACTTTCACACACTGGAAAACAATGGAAAAATGGCGGCAAATAGTTTTTCTTATAATATTTTTTTTAGAATGTCAAATTTTAATGGTATTAAAACCAGCCAGGTACAAATAGTACAACCAAAGAGATTTGATTACAACTTCATACGTACAAAATACGAAAAGACTTTCTCCTCGACCTATCAATGTATTATATTATCTGCTTGATTTCATTGGGTTTGATCTTGATTCAAAGACTATAGCGTCATGATATAGGTGTCTAATAAATGTATTTTGGTTGATCGATGCTAATAAAATAACGTGCCCACGTAATCGTATAAAATGACGTTATTCGCAATATTGAAAGAAATTAGCACATTTAAAATACACTGGTTACTAATGTTGGAGCTGCCCAGGTCCCCCTCGGTTTCCTTTCTCCAGCGGTACCTACTTGGGACGATTGACCGGTCGTCGACCACTCAGTTATCCTTCATATGCTCACTTTAACGGCGCGATTTCTTCCACGTTATCTAGCCAACAGAATCTCGCCGCTCTGACATGAAGATGTGCGGGACCGAAAACGACGGCGTCTCTTGTTACTGCAGGCCAAGACCCACTCCAGGTCCCCGAACCAACGAAGTATGTACTGTGTTATGAGTATGTGACATTATCTATGTGAGAAAAGGCGCTTTATTGTCGATTCTAGTTTCTGGGATCTTGAGACTAATAAAATTAGTTTATAACATGGACATCAGACGTCAATGCGTCTTCATGATTATTTAAACATAATCATGAAACAACAAAATTTTAGAATATCTTGATCATAGTCATCAAGTCCATACCGTCAATAAGGTACCTTTTCTCACATAATGTCACTTATATATACATAGCATTAATAACATACTTACTGCGTTGATTCAGAGTCCAGAAGTCAACATGGCCTTCAACACCAAGACTCGTCATTGCCATAACGTCAAATAGATGATCAACATTATATTGTACAATTTTACGGGTTACGCGATGTTTTTGATCGTTTAGGAAGTGTATTGAAACTTGTTTGGATGCAAGGCGGAATTCAATATTATTGTGCAATGATATTATAATACAATATTATTGTAGGTCTAGGGGCCGTTTAATAAGAAGCTTTATATCAAACGTAACGGCTAAAGACCAAAGACAACAAATTCTATCGTAAATAATCAAATCCGTTTTTATTATTTTTTACTAATCCGTAAATATAAATCGGGATCCTTGGTGTTGATATTATCAGCAAAGTCGAATTTAGGGGTCATCTGAAAAATAAACCCAAAATGGCCTGTAAAAAACTATGTGCTTCATCCCTGGGTAACTTTTGGCGCTCTACAATGCTCAGATTAAGCCCCATATGGAGTACTGCTCACATCTCTGGGTCGGCGCACCTACATTTTAATGGTATCATTAGGTATATGACCCACTCTCACGGGCGGTCTAGAATCCCTCAACGTTCGGAGAGATTTTCCGTCTCTCTGCATGTTCTACCGCCTGTACAATGGGGAATGCTTTGAATAATTGTTCAACATAATTCCCACCTCGGGTTTCTACAACCGCACCTCTCGTCACAGAAGTGCCGTGCATTTCCTCGATACGGAGGTGTCGCGTACTGTTTGGTCCAAAAACCATTTCATATCGCCACCCCGTAGGCTGTGGAACGAACTGCCTCAAGAGGTTTTTCCATTACACTACGATATGGGGTTCTTCAAGAAAGCTGTGATTTTGCAAGGTCGGCGGCGTACCCGCATACCTCCTCCTAGTATTGCAGATGTCCATGGGAGGCGGTATCACTTACCTTCACGAGGGACCTACTCGTCCACCTACTTCCCAGAAAAAAAATAGATTAATTCTATTTTAATTTTTTTTTATGGACGTAGGCCGAAGACGAGCTGTATGCTCGTCTGCCGCCTACGTCCATAAAAAAAGTCCACCTGATGGTAAGTGGATACTGTAGCCCATAGACATCCGAGATACATGCCAACATTAGTCCAAATTGACAAACGTTGGCACGGCCCCGGATGCGCTGCCTACATTTGGAGATATAGGAATGGATTTGGAGAAAGGGTTGGGAAAATGGGGAGGGATAGGATGGGAATGGGCACATCACACTCACTATCGAAACACGTACATACATTAGGGAAATAAGATAAAAGTGGGAAATGCAGTACATTTCAAGGTGGTCTTCTGTAAGAGAGGGGTAACGTGGCCAGTCGAGCGCGCCCAGCGGCTGTTGGATTGCAGCGTGCACTCTCTCCCTCAACGTGCACTCTCCCCTCAACGTGCTTTAAATTACATTGAGTCTAGCTTTAAATGGTAACATTTAAAAAGGTATCCGCTAATTTCTATACAGCCGGTATTATACAGATATTGCGTAATACGTAAGCGTTGTCAAAGCAAGAATACTTGTGCTATTGACGCATAATGCCGTCTGGTGGATTGGTAATTGGTGGCTTTGTATGGACCATCGGACTATGGCTAGACTAGACGGACGTCTAGACAGGCCATTGGGATATCGCGTTTCGGCCGACCGAACATGCTAAGTGCACGTCTGGCCGTACATGATGGACCACGGAGAGAGATTTGAAGCAGCTGCAGGATGTGGTATACAGTAATTATAAAAATAAAACAATTATTACTGCAAATAAATATTGGCTTATATTTAAACGGGCAGCAAAAAGTACCAAATGGACTAATAGTCATGATCAGCAAAAAAAAATATTTTTGAATAACTGAAATAATAATTAGAAATTACTAAGATGATGACCAAATCGACGGTGATTTTTTTATTGTTACCAGAGAACCTAAACTCATGTTTAAATTTGCTGCCATCGATTTGCTGGCCACGATGGCCCACGCAATTATGCGAAATATCTTTATAAATTTAAATAAACATTCTGAAAATGATTCACTGTGTTAATAAATATTGGATTCAAATACTGGACTATGAATGTATTATTTTTTTAATGTACGACAAAATTTAAATATATAGATCGTTCACTTAGTAGATAAATACTCGAGTGGAGAACACGTGTCCAAAGACTTGAACCTCCAGTAAGGTGGACCGATGATTTAGAGAAAGTTGTAGGTAGTGGCTAGATGAGAAAAACGAAAGGTCGAGTGTGGTGGCGTGCTTTAGGAAAGGAAAGGAAGACCAGTCTTCAAGTGCGTTAAAGCGGACTTAAGCGGTAGGTGTGTTGGTGAATTTTTGATCGTATTCCAATGTCAACAAAGTTGATTGTTTGTTAATGAAAACCGCAGTGCGCTGGGCTTCGCCTGGTCTGCACCAGCCCTAATAGAGGAGAAATACAGCCCAATTTGTCGCATCTAGTAACACGCGTGTGAATTCTTCAAACATCCGTGGTAAAGTTAGAATCTCAAATGACTACGTACATATTCTCACATAGGCGGATCGTAGTTATACATCCCGTGTTGGGTACAAAAAGACGTCTGATTTCTCAGACAATAATACCAGACAATAGCCGTGACAAATTACTACGATAATATACGTATTACTGCATTCGTGTCACCGACAAAAATTGACTATCATTAAATGAAAATTAAATATGCAGAAGTATGTAGGTAGAATTCATTTAGTGTTATTTCAACTCAGACTACTGTTTGCTATTGACTGAAATGAACAACGTCTCAAATAAAATAAAAAATGTATAAGATTTACAATATAAATAAATGTTCCTCACTGTTGCTTTTAAACTGTTGTTTATGTGACTTTCTTTGAAAGTTTACAATCCAATACACACCGTGTCAAAACACAATTTAATATAGTATTCACAGAGGTGTTAAATCTAATTGACATCTCAATAATGTGACGACAGGATGATGGACATTTTAGGAATAAATTTAAAAGTTAATAAAAAGAGAAAGTAAAATGATTGAGAATAAAACAAAAGTATTTAAAATAAACATATAAAACCGTTCTAACGAAAGTTAAAATTATTTTAAAATATATAAAACTGTTCTAACAAAAAATTAAATTATTTTAAGGAGTAAATCAAAAGTTACAAACTTGTAAAGTTTCGTTGTTCTGTCTAAAACGTTTGTAGCGCTCATTTCTTAGATGGCGCGCACTGGCGGTTCGAGCAAAGCACGTAGAATAAATTATGTATTACAATTGCCTATTAGAAATCATGGAAGAAATCCTATTGATTACTCTCTCTCAATTCTACTTTTGAGTTATTTTAGTGACATCTTGTATAACTCATCGGTGCACGGTGTGGTGATGGCGGTCGGCTTTAAAATAGCATCGTCCTATCTCTTCTCGTTAGTGTCGTAAAAGGCGACTAATAGATAACAAAGCGGCTACCACAACCACAACACTATAAATAGGCCTTATACTATAATAACTTATACATAAATAGGTATTACTTAAATTTTAAAACCAAATTAAGAAACAAATCTAATATCAATGTAATTAAATTCAATTCCAATTAAAATCTAATCAACTACTTTGTTTACATACTTCAAGTGGGTTTTATACATTTTAAATAAATATATTTTATACATTTATACACTTTTCAGGTCATATTTTTTAGATCACTACTTGTATTTCCTGTAATAAGATTACCGTATGATCTGCATGATAATAATCGGTAGACCATGATTTGCCACTTGTACCATGTCGGATATATGAATAGATAAGTTTGAATAAACATTAAACTCATGTAGATACCTAAGAATTGTCTCAACATTACTTTTTAAAAAGAAAAAAAAATACGCATTTGTTGAATCATTCTGCTTTCTAATTAAACAATATGTAACTGATTCACGTTGTAATTGCCTGTATGCGTGCAAATTAAATGCAACGCAACAAATCGGAAGGTCGGCGCAACCCTCGGGACCCGTCACGCCGTCTGCGGTGCGACCTTCAAGCGCACCTGTTGCACCGTCTACACGTATACCACCTACGTTTGCGTCTACATGTGTACACCCTGATTATTGTACATCCATATGTAGTCTACACTTCGCCTATTGTACACTGGTTACACTCATTCCAGGATCGGGATACATTTTTTTTTGTATTCATTGCAAACGTTTTAGTTTTAATAACATATTTACCTCCATTTTAGTGCACCTGCTGTACGAGGAGACCTAGTTCGATTACCAGTCAGGTAAATACTGTAAAGGTTTATTTAAAAGGTATCTGTCCCCTATATGATTATTAGTAATAAGACTTCCAAGAATAACAATAAATAAAATAAAAATAAACATGCTTAAAAAGTATTGTAAACTCAATGAGTCTAGTTCGGTCTGCCGAACTAGACATTGTATTCTGCGTCTGCCTTGAATAGAAAACAGATATTGTACGTCTCGCGGAAATACTGCGGTCGAGGCCTCTTAAACGCCAAGAGGCCAAGGAAGTCGAGGACCTCTGATAACGAGAGATTGGAAAAAGAAAGAACTGCACGGAAGGTTCTTTAAGGCTCTCCACAAGCCCCACGTGGACACAAGAGCCTCCGTGCATTGGCTGCGCATCGGAGATCTCTTCGGAGAAACCGAAGGGTTTGCTTCAGCAATACAGGATCAGGTGATGAAGACGCGAAACTACCGGATGTGCATACTAAAGTACGGCACCGTGGACATATGTCGAGCGTGTGATCATTACGGAGAGTTACACAGGCATGTCACTTCCGGTTGTTCGGCTCCTCCCAACACTGAGTATTTGCACATACATAACCAAGCGGCCAGAATCCTCCACCAAGAGCTCGCCCTGAAATACGGTCTCTCAGAACAAAGACTGCCATAGTACAAGTACACACCGAGTCGGTGCTCGAAAACGACCGCGCAAAGCTCTACTGGGACCGGTCTATCATCAGCGACAAGACTATTCTAACGAATAAGCGTGACATCGTGTTGACGGACCGGGCACAGTCTCGGGTATTCTTAGTGGCCATTACCGTTCCGTATGACGAGGGCCTCGTGAAAGCTGAAACAGAGAAAAGAAGATTCACCGATATTTAGAGCATGACGTCTAGTGAATCATCCCAGTCTTCTTATCAGTAAACGGGTTAATCCCCACCAAGCTCGAGACCAACATGGGGTTTCCGTGGTGGCTGGCTCTCAGTGAAGATGCAGAAGGTGGTGCTGCTCGACACCGCACGTTTCTTTCCCCGGGGTCCTGAACTCCTACCGAATGTGTTTCCGCCAGGGGTTATACCGCCTCTGCCTCATTTTAGTTCATCGAAGGAGAGACGAAATGGTTTAGATCAATATTTTAAATAATGTCTTAATTGTATAATAATTGTCTTAGTTCTATAGATTAACAGAACAATTAGCACACATAGCTCTGTAAACAGAAAATAATAACCGGTCTTCTTGCAATTATGCAATCTCTTCCAGGTAACCTGCGACAGCGATATGTGATTTGGACCAGTAGGCGGTGCATCACAAGTGACATTAAGAAATATCGTGTTAAACCTGTAGTTCAAATATTCCGTCGTGAGGATGAAACCACCAAAGATTTCGTAAGAAAGCAACTGAATTTGACATTTTAAAATCAACAAAACCTGAGTTTGCTAAAAATGAAGATCGCTAAACAATATAATGAATGAATCACAAAAGGAAAGCTTGAGAAGTCAATGGTCCATTCAAAGGAACAGAAACGTACAGACAAATAAACAAGATTGCAGACTTGTTAAAAAGCAGTACCTACACGGTAAAATAAGTAAACATCGAAGCTGTATACGTATTTCAGTGATGAATGTATAATTTACAGGAAATAAATGGCGTAAGAAATAAACCTTAAATTATAAATTTGGTGGTAATCGTTGACAATCAACTATTAGGTATTAAATATCTTTACCGTTTATTATTAATTGGCTACTATTAAATTGAAATTCCTTATTTCCTATTGAATCGAAAATTGCCAACAAACTCCTAAATATATACATATATAGGATTAATTAGGAAAAGTCTAATATTAAAATAAGTGCTTATTTTCGTTTTTAAATATGCTTATAAATAGCTTTTTGTTATTTGCTTTTCAAATTATAAATACTATTAATAATTCTGTATGAAAATCTGATTTATTTTACTTCTCTATGTCTAAATTTTTATCCTTTCAATGATTAAAATGTATTTGAAGAAATTATATTGGTTTTATTTTATAAGTTCAATGGACATTTCGATAGTGGGTGGATGAGAAGAACGAAATGTATGGTGGTTAGCCTTGGGAGAGGCCTGTATCCAGCAATAGATGATTTTGAGCTTAATAAAATTAGTCATCCTCTAAATCAGCACTGAGCCTTTTTAAAATCCCGAATCCCCATCTGGGACAAGCGGTGGGTAGGAATGTCGGTAAAAATTCCGTACGAAAGCGTCACGCTTATGGGCATGTATAAAAACAACCTACTTGCCTATTTTTACTAAAGACAGACAAATATAACGTTAAAATTCGCGTAGTTAATCTTTACGCAGTCTAGGAAACGTCTAGCCGATGAATTATTTTATAAAGTTAACGCTGCTTTATTTTTGTCTGGAAACTACAAAATAGTTTTTGCTAGATTGATATTAGTGAAGAATTTCTCACCTTTTTGCCAAAACATAATGTTAGGCAACACCGAATTAGTAATTTCTATGATTATAAGCTGTGTGTGGTATCCAGTAAATTGGCTGTGGAATAACATTAACAAAAAATATTAGGTATCTACTTACTTGAGATTAATTCTTTTACTCTTTTTTTTATTGACTAGTGGGCGGACGAGCAAGCGGTCCCACGTGATGGTAAGTGTTACCGCCGCCTATGGACACCTGCAACACCAGGGGGATGATGATGATACTCTATGATGTTAAAGTCATTTATGCGGTAGTGATCTGTTAATATTTAATAAGATTTTTTATAGAACGATGTCCACAGACAAGCAGCTATGATGCTAAAGTCATTTACGCAGTAGTGATCTGTTAATGTTTAATAAGATTTTTATAGAAAGATGTCGACAGACAAGCAGCTATGATGCTAAAGTCATTTATGCGGTAGTGATTTGTTAATGTATAATAAGATTTTTATAGAACGATGTCGACAGACAAGCAGCTATGATGCTAAAGTCATTTATGCGGAAGTGATCAGTTAATGTTTAATAAGATTTTTATAGGAAGATGTCGACAGACAAGCAGCTATGATGCTAAAGTCATTTATGCGGTAGTGATCTGTTAATGTTTAATAAGATTTTTATAGAAAGATGTCGACAGACAAGCAGCTATGATGCTAAAGTCATTTATACGATAGTGATCTGTTAATATTTAATAAGATTTCTTATAGAACGATATTTTTATACTTTAGCATCATAGCTATGATGCTAAAGTCATTTATGCGGTAGTGATCTGTTAATGTTTAATAAGATTTTTTATAGAAAGATGTCGACAGACAAGCAGCTATGATGCTAAAGTCATTTCTGCGGTAGTGATCTGTTAATATTTAATAAGATTTTTATAGAAAGATGTCGACAGACAAGCAGCTATGATGCTAAAGTCATTTATGCGGAAGTGATCAGTTAATGTTTAATAAGATTTTTATAGGAAGATGTCGACAGACAAGCAGCTATGATGCTAAAGTCATTTATGCGGTAGTGATCTGTTAATGTTTAATAAGATTTTTATAGAAAGATGTCGACAGACAAGCAGCTATGATGCTAAAGTCATTTATACGATAGTGATCTGTTAATATTTAATAAGATTTCTTATAGAACGATATTTTTATACTTTAGCATCATAGCTATGATGCTAAAGTCATTTATGCGGTAGTGATCTGTTAATGTTTAATAAGATTTTTTATAGAAAGATGTCGACAGACAAGCAGCTATGATGCTAAAGTCATTTATACGATAGTGATCTGTTAATATTTAATAAGATTTCTTATAGAACGATATTTTTATACTTTAGCATCATAGCTATGATGCTAAAGTCATTTATGCGGTAGTGATCTGTTAATGTTTAATAAGATTTTTTATAGAAAGATGTCGACAGACAAGCAGCTATGATGCTAAAGTCATTTCTGCGGTAGTGATCTGTTAATATTTAATAAGATTTTTTATAGAACGATGTCGACAGACAAGCAGCTATGATGCTAAAGTCATTTATGCGGTAGTGATCTGTTAATGTTTAATAAGATTTTTTATAGAACGATGTCGACAGACAAGCAGATAACCAAGTGCTTGGTGGAAAGTGATTCATATAGCCCATGCACATCTGGCATATTGACGCGCTTGTGGATACGCCGCGTAGTGATTTAGGAGTAATTTTGAAAAAAAGTTGTAATTGGGAGGCGATAGGATGTACATGACATAAAAAATGACATAACCCCTAGAAACATTAAGAAATTCAGCTAACAAAAAATTAGTCCGTTGTCTCTTATAATTTTGTACGCGCACCCTTTTTTGGGATTCCTAATGAAGAAATGTAATGGTAGGTAATAAGACAGTTGAAGTAGTCAATAATTGGACATTTGATCGACCGATTGGCGCAGTTGGTAGTGATCCTGCTTGCTGTGCAAAAGGTCCCGAGTTCGATTCCCGGTCCGACATACGTTTGTTTAAAAAAAAAGACAAATTTTGTTCGGGTCTGGGTGTGTGTTTGTCTTTGTACGTGTCTCTGGACCCACGACACACGGAATCCTAGTGTGGGCCATTGAGTGTGGCATTGTTTATTTATTGGACATTGCTTATATTTTGACAAAGAGTATCAAATGAAGGAGATCTCCGAAAGCATCTCAAATGGATAGCGTTTGGCATGGAAGAGGGTGGAGGATATGCTCCAATGCCTGAAAACCAAGTCATTTGAACAACAGTGCCTGACTTACAGTGCCGAAGTATGGACGCTCACAAAGTAAACTGTGCACAAAATGCAAAGCCAAGACAGATAATTTATTAGAATCAGGAATGAGGATATTGCGCATGTATCAATTCAAAATCGATTAACCCAAATAGCTGATTGGCTCAAATGAATAGCTGAACTCCTTGTGTCGATGGACTCTTTGTTCTCATAAGGTAATTTACGTCACTTTGATTCGTGGGCTGACACAGTTCAGTTCCCTAATAAGTAGGTAGATAGATTAGGTTGATACTATGCAAGTGAATAAAACGAATAATAAAATGTCGGTAGCTTGGCATTTCATAGATTTAGGAATCACAGATAATTAAAGGATGTAACAAAATATACACTAACTATACATATTATTGCAAATGTATGAGCATACATGGTGCGAAATGGACCGAAGTGTGGGTGAGAAAACGGAACAATATTTAAATCATAATTCATACACAAAACCACTAAGGGTTTATGTAACTCGTTCTCTATAAGAAAAAAGATATTTTTGACTAGTTGTGCCTGCAATTTATTTCACGTATACATTACAATGATTCCCACGGGAATTATCTAACAATTATTCTTGAATTATAATCCAGGACAAAATACTTATAACTATGCCAAGATTTATTGATCGCAATGTACTTACACAAAGAAATGACGTTTTTTTTCAAAAAATTTCATGAACGACTGACGGACGACTGAAGTTCCGTTTGGATTAATCCTACAGGCTCCAGGTTTTTTTTTTAAATTCTTATTTTTAATTTCGTGTATCTCCACGATATTTTCATCACCGCCGAGTAATAATTGAAAAAAATGTTACCCTTTGTTTAATTACAGCTATTACAGGTGATAGGTCGTAGGGTGTGCGAGGGTGGCGGGGTGCACAGGAAGCGCGGCAGACGGCGCGCCCGCCACCGGCGCATAACTAATGCGGCCGCCGGGCGCCACCTGCCGCGACCGGACCGAGGTCGCTCTGACCTTTCACTGGCCTAAGGTCTCAGGCATTCAGCTGTGTTCCCAGGAATACCAAGCGCCGAAACTTTCTCAGGGGACATTAAGGGATGTAACATCAGTCCTAGCGGTGTAGTTAAGAGATGGTTTATAAAAGGGTTTGAAGTGAAATTACAACTACTAGCAACTACATAACTACTAGCTTTTATTGACCTTTCAAGCATAATCAACCTTGATCCTATATTGAACCTATTAGAACAACAATCGCTTGAGCGCAATCTGTGTATTCCGTGGTAATTCCAGTGGTAATGTAGAAGTAATAATGGTAATGTAGTGGTAATTCCAGTGGTAATGTAGTAGTAATAATGGTAATGTAGTGGTAATTCCATATTGTCATTTGTAATGTCTTTCAAAAGGTTTGCAAGATGTTGTTCTACAAAATGAGAGCACTTAAGAAATTATTTTAGTAGGTAACCATTTATGTAGGTACTACTGTACGTGCAATTTTGGAATACTACTATTTTTGGATAACTGAAATAGATAATTTCAAATCTAAGAATGTCATCGTCAAGTCAACGGAGTCCTCCTATTCCTTTATTGTCACAAGAGAACCTAAACCTAACCCATCTATAAATTTGCTGCCCATTCAGTATTTTTGCAGCTCATTTAATTATTTCTTATTTAAAAATGCAATAATGTAGACACTTATATTTTTCCTCTACGTCGCGTCGGCTACATTTTGAAAGCATTTCATTACTATTTTACCTGCGCCTTTGGTGTTTAAAATCAAGAAATCTTAACATTTTGCCAGTCATTTATTAAAATGATTAAAATTTAAACCTTCTGCGAAGTCATTTGTCGAGAGAGTAGCTCCCGACCTTTCCTGTTAACATTTTGGACCTCAAGGCACAAAAATATGTTTTATACGCCACAACACTATCAGGCATAAAACTTATTGTTAATGACTAATGTGAGTGATGGCGAGACAGATAATTTTTTGCTTCTTCGGTGGAGAATACTTGTACCTAATCCAGGTATTTACCTAAACCAGATTTGTATTTTTATTCGTAACTACATTACGTGACTAGTGGAGTCACTTCTCTGAATCGAGTTAAGCTATCATTGGAACCATTTTATTTAAACACCCAATAGGACCACTAACACATAAGAGAACTATTAAAGGTCTTATAGTTTGAGATATGAATAATCGGAAATCGTATTCATTCTTTGTCTAGTCAGATTTCCCTTAGAAGAAAGAGTTCTTCTTTTTAGCAATTAAACAACTTTGAACGGTTTAAATCGCGTATATTTAACATTATTTATATCCCGAAGTTTCGAACACTTTGCAGTGGACGTGGTCACGGGGTGACTAATTGATTTTATTTGTCACTTGAGAAATTATTTGAACTACCGTCTGAAATTTTTTAATCATAACATTCCCTATGCACGCAGTATTCGCTCACGGTGTCCAGAGGTCTTGCAGTATTGCGTTGGCCTTGGGATTTAATTAATATAATATACTTAGTTAAATATACGCGATTTAAACCGTTCAAAGTTGTTTAATTGCTATGTATAGTAATCGCGAAAACCTAAGAAAGTTCTTCTTTTTTTCAAGGCTGTGCCGCCGCCGTCTAGTCTGTGGGACAGTGCGAAATATACTTTGTGCCTACTGGTAAACACAGACATGGCGATGTGTGTCGCGACTTGTGCCCTTCGTATCTAAACGCCGAGTTGCTGATACATGTGCCTGGGTACAAGCCGTGTAACAGGTATCGCCTGCCGTGCTGTGAAGAGTAGGTAGGTGAGTGATTTTTCATAGTCGTCCATAAATCCCTGATTTTTGATTATCACAAGCTCGGTAAAGAACATATTCAAATTTTTATAAAATCAATTAATCAGTAGCGGTGGCGTATGTAAACGAACTAAGTATTAGGGCCTTATTTGTACCTATAAAATTGGCGTTTGTTCATAGTGGCCACTTTGAAGTTCGTTAGGATCTTGCGTTTGGGTTAGAATTCCAAATTCAAATAAATTTAAAGCGATGGCATTCTTCTACAAAAACGGTTATTCATTTGTTTTTCCGTCAAACAACTTTGTGCTTAGACATCGTTGAATGCACCGTGTACCAAAGACAAACAAATCCAATACCAGTTATAGAGACCGACACATCCAGAACCATTTCATTTTAGCCATTGTTATTGACTCAATTAAGTGTCCATGGCTTGGCCATCGTATATAACTATTTTTTCTATAGATTGTATGTGATTGCTAGTGCGTGATTGCACGTCGCCGTTTAAAGCGAGCGCGTTTCCGTCACCGTAATCACCGGTCTGCTAAGAAAGTGCATATTCCTCGAAGTGCTTTTACTTATTTCTCGTAGTTCCAATCAGTTGGGGCAACACGCGAGGTTTGTAATAAGAAGTAAGCTTTGTCAGAAGACTTAGGTACATACGGCAAAATAGATAAGTTTGCATGCAATAGATTTTGGTTACAGATAAGACGCTCAAACAACTGAGCTATGGAAGCTATGAGAGCCGGCAGTAAAATTTTGAGCGTCATATCTATCTGTGTGCGTGTTGTTGTATCTAGTACGTGGTGAGCAAGGCCAGTTGCCTGTATTTTTTTATTTTGCCGTGTGTACAAGCATTGAATATATGAGAACAGAAGTGCGTCAAGTCAACCATTCTGAGGTGATTTGTATCTTTGTATACTCGTATGTCCGTGGGGACGAACATGATAAAATTCATTTTCTGTTAATTATTCCGTAGTTTATACTTAATAATTTACAACAATTAACAAGACTTTATTATGTCATCCATGTATTTTCAAACCATCAGTAATAGATACAAAAGAAACAATAAAAAAACGATTTTTATGGTACCGTAAAATCTGCTGTCTTTGCCAAATGGCTACTAATTTTGCCATAACAAAAAACACCTTAGAATGACTTCAATATAGTTTTTTTAAGGGTATGGATGCCTTTATGTCAAAATTGAATTTATAAATGACAACACCAAATTATTTATGGACGTCATTTCGATGTCATTTTTGTCAGTTAATTTTTCGTGCGTGAGTGATCTACAATCAAGTGCTCCCAAACTTTTATTAAAATAATTAGGATAAACTTTTTCTACGTAAGTATATTTTTAATATTACATTAAACTAAGGTTCTTTTATTTAAATCATATTGATTTGCAGTGCAGCAAGCTACAAGAAATTCGCAATTAGTGTTGGCAAATTCAACATCCAGTGTAAACCAGATCGTGATGTTAACTTTGCCATATTTAGTGAGAGGTTAGGGCTGCCACATTTTTTAAAATAAATAGATCAGTTTTATTATTTTTATACATTAGGTTATTCTGCGAATCTTTATGTAAAAGTAAAGTTGAAGCTGAAATATGTTAATTCAGAATTAAAATCTTTAATTTCTTAGACGAACTATACCAAAACATATCGCACCTTTGTACTTTTAACTTGTTATGCGTCTTTGTCTCCTTTGGCATAACTATTTTAATTTTTTTTGCTAATTATGCCCGTGCCTTACTGAAAGTGCAATATGCGCGGATCGCGTACACAATTATTATTCATATAACGCAATCAAACCTAAAATTCATATATTTGTTTTTATTATTTTAGAACATGGAAGATTTCAGTTTAACACATCGGTCCACATACAAAAATTATTCTACCGAAATGTTAGAAGTTGCCGTAGACCTAGTCAAAAGTAGAAAAATTTCGTCCCTGGAAGCCTCAAAACGATTCCACATACCACGGCGAACTATCGAAAATAAAGTAAAAAATAAACATAATAAAAAGCCAGGGGGCCAACAAAGACTTACCTATTCTGAAGAAAAACAGATAGTAAATGTTATAGCAGCAGGTGATTTTGGCGCTCCCCTCTCACGATTAGATTTAAGTTTTGTTGTATTTAATTACTTGAAAGGAAACAATAAACAACACATTTTTAATAACAAACCGCCAGGTAAATGGTGGATAAGTAATTTTCTGGCTCGCCATAAGGATAAACTAACAACCCGAGCGGCACAAAATATCAAAAAAGTTCGCGCTGCAAAAACTGTCGATGAATTTACTATTTATTTCACAAATCTAAAAGATACCTTAAAAGACATACCTGCAAGTAATATATTAAATTACGATGAAACAAATCTCTCAGATAATCCCGGATCGTCAAAATGCATTTTTAAGCGCGAAATAAAATATCCTGAAAGAGTTCTCAATCACACCAAGGGTAGTATATCGATTATGTTTGCAGCGGCAGCAGATGGAATGGTACTCTTGCCAACTTATACTGTTTATAAAGCAGAGCATTTGTGGACGTCATGGTGTCAAAATGGACCAAACGGTAGCAGATATAATCGAACTAAATCCGGCTGGTTCGATTCCACTGTTTTTGAAGATTGGTTCCAGACAATCGTTATACCTTGGGCTGAAAAGCTACAAGGCCCCAAAGTGGTTATTGGTGATAACCTTTCTAGCCATTTAAGCGTGAATATAATACGCCTATGTGAAGAAAAAAATATAAGGTTCACATTTCTGCCTCCTAATTCTACGCACGTTACACAACCTTTAGATGTCGCATTTTTTGGTCCACTTAAAAAAAAATGGCGTCAGATTTTAACTACGTACAAATATGAAAATCCATCAGAAAGTCAGTTAAATAAAACTCATTTCCCATTATTACTTAAATCTCTCATAGATGCAATAAACGTGACAAGCAAGGAAAATATAATTTCTGGGTTTAAGGCTACAGGGATAGTCCCTTTTAACCCTGAAAAAATTTTAAGGAATCTTCCTGAATGTGATGAAGAAAATAAATATAAAGTAGACACCGCACTTTTGGATTATCTAAAAGCTAACCGGTCTGTAAATCCTCTTAAGAAAACTATAAATAAAAAAGTCAGTATTGTTGAACCCGGTGCATCAGTTTCTTCTGAAGAAATAGAAAACTTGATGTCAAAGAAACCAATGAAAGAAAGAAAATCGAATAAATAAGGTCTAATAAAGAAACTGAAGGCTGAGGCTCTGAATCATACTACATCTGGATTAGAATGCGAATTTCAAAACCCAGTACCTTCACCAGAACCTATTATGAATCAAACACCAGAATTCGACTCTACATCTAAGTCAGGTGGAGAAAAAGTAACTATTTTATCTGAAATAAAATTCAGTCCATATAATCGTGCTTACACTGATTTGAAAAAAAGTAATTTGCAATTGCATGTAATAGATAAAACTCACGATATATATTCATCATTATCACACACACCGAAACGGTCTTATTTCAAACCAGAAATTGATTTAAAATTATTTGACTATTACAACCCGGTCAACCCGGTAGCATCGACTTCCACGGGGAAAGTTGATTTGACTTTATCTAATATCAGAAAGAGAAAACTTGGTAAAAAAATTACTCATAATAAAAAAAGATTATTAGAAGAAGAGACTGATGAGGGCAGTGATGATGAGTATTCATTAAGAGAGTCTTCTGATGATGGAACTTTTATTTCTACATTAGAAGAAAGCGATACAGTAGAGGAATTAGAAACGCATAATTTAGAAAAAACAACACAAAGTTCTTCAGAAAATATGGTAGAGAAACAAATTAACAGTTTCCTTCTCGTTAGATTTAGAGGACATAAAACGAATAAGTTTTATGTTGGGAAGATTTTAGAGTTAACGGAAAATTCGGGAATGCTGGTTAAATTTATGAGAAGAAGGAAGGCGGACCTTTTTTATTGGCCTGACGTGAATGATGTTAGTTTTATTCTGGAATCCGATGTGGAGTTGGTCTTAACAAACCCCCGAGAGGGTCGCCGGGGAACATTTAAGTTTGAGGATATTGATTACTCAAAGTACAATGTCCAATAAATGAGTCATATAGAAGCAATATTCATAAGGACATTCTGATGGCTCGGAATTTAACAATAAGTTCAAAACTAACATAATGAAACATTGAACCTTTGTTCAACTTGTTATCATAAATTATTCATAATATGTATTCGTAATTACGTATTCACGATTTTTTTCAAATTCTCAAGAAAAAAAATTCAGGTAGATGTTGCTGGTTTTGCTTTTACATAACTTAAATATCTTGGATTGTACTTAAGGAGTCCTAGAAATTTGAAATTATTTCTTGCCGATACCAATTCAGCATAATTCTTCTTTATAGCCAAAGAAAAGATTTTTATATTAATTCTTTACTTAATTAATATATTATAAGTATTTCATTTTTGTTTAAAGATATAGGTATAAGTGCAATATACTTTAGTGCCAGGAAACATCTTGAATAATCATCTAATTAATCTTGCTATAAGTTCCTAAGCTACTGTTGTTGTAATACTTACACTGTATTTTAGGTTTGTATTAATTAATTAAACTGATATGCAACCCGCAATAAACACGTTTTATTCTTTCGTGGTGCCTATGAACGCAACACATAAATGCAAAATACAAGAACATAAATTGAAATACTACTGAAATCTAAATGTTAGTCAGTGCATTGACGCGCTCCAAACAATATCCTTAAGTTTCTGTAGGTAGACTTCTGCGCTTGTAAATTGCATTTATGTACTTTTATACCCACCAAGGAATCCCTATCTTAAAGATTTCAAGTTCATAAAAACTACGAAAACATTTGACAACCCTAATTAATATCTTTCTCCTTTTTGTATGAAGAATTTTGAAAAGTTTGGTAAATTTGCCACTTTCTTAGAAAAAATATTACCAGTGCTAAATAATGGGATTATATTATTTTCATATTGATGGATAGAGGCCAAGTCCTGCTATATATTTTTGTTCGAATGTAATTCCTATTAAATATTATTTTATTTTCGTCTGGCAATCTTAGCAGAAGTGATCATAGACTTTGCCACATTTTTCTTTAGGCTTTTAATAATGAAAATGATTTAAATGAAGGATTTTTTTAATAATAGTAAGAATTTGCACTTGATAAAATATATTTAGAAATAAGTAACTCTTAGCATCTTCTTATATTTTTTAATAAAAAAGTCGAGTCAAAATTTTTTAGACCCAAAAAAGTGGCAAAGTCAGCAAGTTTCACGGTATACTATAAAAAGGGGAGTGGCCATCATCTATTGTTATTTTGGCTTACGCCATAAAGTATCTAGAACAAAAAATATTTTTTTTCGAACACAAATAAACACCAATTTGATCATTAAAATAATTTAAAATAAAAATGCTTTGCATTTCTTAAAAATAAAGATGGGTACGCTGTAATAAACAAATTATCTTGTTATATTCTGAAGTTATATTTTCGTAGGTATTATAGCATGAGCTCTGACAGCTGACAGTTAAATAAACCACAGTGATGAGACTTTGTTAATCGATAGCTTAAATAATCGTTTTTTCTTTTGTAATTATTTGAATATTATTTAAATTATATGAAATACAAAGTTAATTGATCTTTGATAAGGAAGATAACTTTTCTATTCAATTTATTATTAAAATACAACCCAAATTTAAACTGAAACTAGAAAGTTAGAAGCCTGGAAACATAAATGTGTATAATGATTTGCATTATTATATAACTATAATATAATAAAATAGGATCAAAGCATTGAAATAAAAACGGACTTTTTAATTTAAATACAATATTTTAACAAAATTATATAATTAATACTATATGTAATATGAATTATATTAATTTAAATAATCGATCATCAACAATAGAAAAAATAATCGGTTGTAAGCACTAACACAATTTACATTCCGTTAGACGATACTGTGAATTTACATATTAATCGAGGAAAGTGAATTTATCCGTTGTATCGAACAAAATTACATTAAAATATACATTAAAAGAACAAGAAACACTTGACTATTATAACTTTGCGACTCGTATATGTTATAAAAATATTTTTTAAATTTTCGATTAATGTGCTACGAAATAAAAATGTTTTGCGTGAAATAGACAACGCCCTAATCTGTCAGAGTTCATGTTATAATAACCAGACTATAACACGTAACACTGGACTATAGCACGAGTATGTAAGCCGGTAGTAGGTGCATGAGAAGGGCTGAAGACCGTGTGTGGTGGCGGTCCTTGAGAGAGGCTTATATACCAGGAGTTATGCCCTCACAATCGGACAATACAACGCAAATTGCAAGCACAATTATATAATCTGTGACGGCACCACAGAGTAATAATAGAGTTATTGTATTATAGGGAGCGCCTGAATAGATTCAGCGAAACAAAGAATAATACTTATAAAACATGAAAAAAATATCTTTATTTTTTGATAAAAATTGCAGAATATTTCTGAAAACAAAGTCCGTTTTTTTCATGCAAAAAATATTTTGGTTCATGTTATTTCATAGACAGGCCGAAAACGGGCATTTCCAACTGGCAATTGAAAAATGTTACCACGTGAAGATCTCCGAAAACATACAGTTCAACATTTGAAACTTTAATGACATTTAATGGCATTTACAGAGCTGTTGATAGAATCACAAGTAAAATTCGTAGTCTTTTACAAAAAAAATTATTCATAGTTTTTGAACTTAAAACTAATATACAAATAAATACAAATATTTGTCTGTGCCCAAAACAGATAACAGAGTTGTATAGTACTCGTAGGTACAAATGATACACAGTTCGACATTTCGACCGCGTGGATGACTAGCGTAATCAGCGCGTCCAATTCATCACTAATTTTCTGTGTTGGTTGATATTTTATTCCGAATCTTCGTCCATTAATTGTTGGAATGCCTTCGCTGGAGGTTGTAACATTCTGGTCTTCGTTGCTAATCTTAACGTGGCTGGTCCTAAAGTGTTGACCACTCTTACTGGAGGCACGACATGTGGCGCCGTTGCTGCACCCTGGGTTCCAAGTCCTGATTTACCTTCATTGTTTACTAGAGGAATCTGAAAGAGAACGAAAGGTAAAATTTTGAGTAATTGGATCTAAATTAACCTATAACGAACTACTGCAGGGCAAGGGCTTTCTTTTGTAACCATGAGAGGGTTTCCCGGTCATCTTGTCTTCCCCATATCAGAGGATTGACGTGACTGCACGAGCGACCATCTGATAGCAAGGCTAGGTGTATTAGCACCGCCAGAGCGGCGAAAAGAATCCTGAGGCAGCACCACGGTCTTTACGGACCAACCCAGTGACTTTTCGGAACTTGCGGACAGAGGCGATCTTACGAAAGGGGACACTGTCCTGTTCCTTCGGCCCCGTAATGGTGCGAGTGATGTAATATTTCGTAATACATCAAGATGCAAGATAATACAGTGCAGGTTGGTGGATATTACATATGCTATAGATTTTTTTTCGAATTCTATAAACGGTAATAATAATAGCCTAATAAAGGTATAATAATAGATACCTTTCTACGCTCGACTCACATTCGCGGGGTCGTGAGTTGAAATCCCGGCCCGTACTTCTATAACTGTCGAGCTAGAGATAATTATCACGTGCTCGGTGAAGGAAGTGAGGAATCCGGCGTGCTCTAGAATTTGAATATTCACCTCACGCAATTTCGACTTAGGTATTCGTGTAATAACTTTGAGGCATTTCGTTCTGCTTTTAAAGAAATATAAATTTTGAGATGTTTGCTTCTTTGTAAAAAGTCATAATATGTATTTATCAACACATTTATCTATTTAACACGTATGGTGAGACCATATAAACGTAGAGTAAAATAAAAAAGGTTGCGCGTTACGAGCAGATTCCTAGAAAAAATAAAAAATAATGATCGACGAATGCTGGATTTAAATAAATTCCATGAAAAAGGTATACATTCATTTGAACTGCTTAAAGTTACTGGTTTCTACCCTTCTACATATATTTAAGCTATCTGAAGCTACAATGAATTATGTTGATAGGCTACTTAATATACGCGACTTCGTTCGCGTATAGTAGGCAATATGTTAATCCAGATTACAATCTACCCATTTGCCAAGTTTCAACGAAATCGGTTCAGCCGTTTCGACCTGATCTCACATCCAAACTTTTGCATTTAGAATACATTCCTGGACACCTGAATCGAAGCACGCTGCATTTTTATGTATAATGGCCTGAAACATAATAATAATGAAAAATAATGTTAGGTCAAAGAAAATGTTTTTATGTAGTTTTGAAGCTGGCATACTCACCATCATTTTAGTGTGCTATTGTTCTAAATTTGAATTGACGAATTTGAACCACAGAAGAAAAGCAGCGTCAGTTCATTGTTTTGAAAAAAAATAAGAGAGCAGATAATTTTGAATTGGAGCAGTTTTTTTTATTTAATGGTGTTGTTTTTCAATAAATTTCGTTAAATTCTTTTTTCTGAAATTTGTACCGATTTTGACCTTAAAAGGATACTGCGCCTGAAGTAGCCGCGCAAACTGTGGCATTTCTTCAGTTTGGGTTTAGTCAGCGAAATGTGAGTGCACAACTTATTTTAAGCCGTTCTGCTCTTCAAAGATTGTACCATCGATACCTAGAGACTGGCGGCTTCGTTTGCCGTCCAGGAGGACCACGATTTCGACTGACGACGGAAAGACAAGATCGGTTTTTATCGTCACGACCAGCTTACGAAATCGTCACCTGACCTCAGTACAGATCCAAGAACAGCTTCGAGACTTTTATGGAGTGGCTATTAGCGCCAGGACCGTTAGAAGGAGACTCGAAGAACGTGATATAAAAGAATGGCGCGCCTTCAGTTTGCGCGCAAACATTTGCATTGGACTAAACATCAATGGAGCCAGGTACTTTTCACTGATGAATCCAAGATTATGCAGTATGATAATGGTGGAAGTAAGAAAGTGTACCGAAGACAGGGACAACGTTTTGTGCGGTGCGGTGCGGAAACGAAAGTGAATTATGACGAGGGGTCATGGACAGTCTGGGGAGGAATTTCCGCGGAGCGCAAAACTGGATATCAGGTTGGTGGCAGCCATGGTCCCACGGCTGACACCACTAAATGGCGACCGTTACATCCGTCAATGCCTAGACTCATGTGATGCCATATGCTGGGTATGTTGGAAAATATTTCAGTTTTATGCATGATAATGTAAGAGTGTACATTGCAGGACTAGTCGTGGAATACCTTCATAACGTCGGTATCACAGCCAAGGAAAGTCCAGTGAGAAGTCCAGATATGAATCCCATAAACTCTATGGGATTGCATAGAGCATTTGTGAGATGAGCTAAAGGCGTGTCCGAGCTCACCACCCAGTTCCACAGACCTTGCAGAAGCTGAAAACTACCATTGAGGAAAAATGGGAGAACATTCCACAACATGGTATAGGGATGTTGATTGATTCCATGCCAAACCAAATCCACGACGGCCGTCGTAAATGCTCCTAGAGGCAATACAAGTTATCGAACGAACGATTTTTTTAGGTAAACCATTGTTTTCTTCAAAAATCCAATACAAGTCTTCTCCATGAGAAAGCGGACACACGACTTGTAACACTTAATCTCAATATTTTCAGTACTGTGAATTCAAATTTGGAACAATAGCATACTGAAATGATGGTTAGTATGCCAGCTTCAAAACTGCATATTTTTTTTTGATCGAACAATAATTTTGTTTAAGCGTCACCGGAAATGCAGAGTGTGTCAATTCAGGTGTGCAGGAGTGTATTAGTCAAATTACTTACATGCTATGCTACAGTGCGGTCGATGGGTTGCGGTTGTTTTTCATTACAATTACTTTTATTTAAAACTACGAAAACAAGATATGGATAATTTTTAGAAATCTCTACAGATATGCGCAAAAAATACAATAATAAAAACAAGTGAAACAGACGGAAATGTTAAGAATAGTTTGTTTACGCATCTCAATCTCATATTATTACAGTGAAAGGCTTAAAAATAACCATTTGTTTTCAAACAGAACATGTTTTATTCGCGTAATCTGTGTAATGTTTATACTCGTACATACATATCTAACGCATTGGCCAACCGAGCGTTCGATTACAAGTTTTTTTTGGGTTCATAAACGAGTTATTGCGGTGATTTTAAAGTTCATATTCGTTGTTCTAACTAAATGAATAGGTTTGTTCTACAACGTTATATTTGCAGTTAGCGCTATCTAGCCACTTATTTAATAAGTTGATAATGAGTTGGAAAGGAGTTTGTATTTGGACCAACGCTCGATTGGCCGATACTTTACTGAAAATAATGAATGTCAAGTTAGTTGCTTCATTAGGCTTGCACTTTTGTATATAATGTGTTTCTGGTTTGAGAAATCATTCCTGGATATTAAAAAAATACTACTACATTTATTTACTAGTAATTTGGTAAATTTACTAGTTTGTGGTAAAAGGTTATATGAATAATAAAAGTGGCTCCTCAATTAAATATGTTTAAAAATTTAGTAGTAAATGTGTATGATTCACCCTAAAAAATTGGGCCAGTTACTGCAAGTTTACTAAGTTCCAAGTTTTCCGAGCCGCATATAACTAGCTCTGCTAATGGCTCCTTTACTTAAGTACGGATTTATTTAAAAAAGTATATCAATCACTAGGTCGGTAAAAAAATTTGGAGTATGTGTATTCATCAATCCGCACTAGGCCCGCGTGGTAAATTATGGCTCGAAAACATTATCAGTATCAATTTGTATTATTGCAACTGCGATTTGCGCTCGCAGCTACTAGCATCCAAGTTGTAGATTTCCAAGCTCATTGCGTTTCTACGTATTTAGACCCGATTAAGAAAACCGTCTATAAAATGTGTACAAAACGCAAAGCCTAAAAGTTATCTATTGGTTTGAGTCTTATTAAGCAAGTCGAGCTTTAAGTTTCTATAGCCGTACCACCACTGGCCCAATGCTCTTATTGAAATCTAGCAGGATAATGTTTCCGACTGATGATGACGATATTAATGATTAAATAGTTGCTATCACAGTTCGATGTGCATAAAATCCCGGGTTCGATTCCACATAGGGCAAACATTGATCTAAAATATTTTATAAGTATTTACTCGAATGTGGAAATCATGGAATCCTGGAAATATTTACAGGGTCATAGAAATCAGGAAACAAAGATATTCATATAATTCAAAGAGGGGGAGGATGCACGTAGATCCCGCTGGGCGCACTCGATTGTCCACGTTCCTCTCTCTCACAAATTACCAGTGAAATACAGTTCCCACTTTATCCTATTTCCCCAATCGTGTTTCGATAGCGAGTGAGAAATATATGCCAGTGTCCATTCCCATCCTATCCACATTTTCCGAAAGCATCCTCCAAATCAATTCCTTTAAATCTCCAAAAGTAGGCAGCTCATCCGGGGGCGAGGCAATGTTTTCCATTCTGGACTAATATTGGCATGTATCGCGTATATCCATAGACGACAGTATCCACTTCTACCAGGTGGACTGTCTGCTCCTGCCATACAAAAAATAAACAATAGATGTGATCATAACAATATACAATATCAAAAGTCACATCAAAACGCTTTAGATGTCATTTATTTGCACTGCACGAATGTCTATTTTTCGTCACTTTTTTTCTCTATTTTATTTAGGGGCTTTTACACTGTTATGTATGTCAGCCCCATAGTACCCTAAAAGTTACAATTTTACTATCTATCTATACCGACTATAATTACGTCTATCTGTCTATCTTACTTCTCAAAACGTTTTACTAGTCGACCGCTGACCTAAAACGCTAAGTACTCAAAAGACCTTGTATGTCTCAAATGGTGTGAAGTACTTGTTCGTGAGGTACCTGTTACTGCATTAGGCAGATGACGTCCGTCCTTCAACTTCATTCACGAAATAACTTTTTTGAGAGTCTGGTAAAGCATAGTCCATTTGAGTTTGAGGATTTAATATCTTAAATGTAATTAATGTCCAATTGGTAATTACGTCCAAAACTTTGCAGATGTCGTTAATGTCAGATAAATTATTAAAATAATGTATCTGTCTAGCAGTATGAGTATAATGTATGAGCAGCTCATTTTTGCAGTTTCATTATCTTAAGATTTTTCAATTTTTGTCTATTGTAACACAGCCGTAATTCGGACTCGTTGAGTCTATGAAATACTCTAAACTCTGTAGTAATTTCGAACTAATCATTTTGAAAGCTTCTAATTCCTTAACGGTCTCAATAGAGCACAACGTAGAAAACACCATCACATGATTCTACTGTGCAGTGTAAGACTTAGTCTATCACATGATACTTCATCCATAGAACTGAACAAATGTTCAGTTCTATGGATGCAAGGTAAATATTAGGTAATATATAGATAATTTATAGTCCGGTTATTATAGCATGAGCTTTGACAGATTGGGCGTTGTTTATGTCACGCAAAACATTCTATTTTTCGTTAATAATTGGCCTCCCGAAATACCCCGGTCTCTGACAGCGCGAGCGGCGTCACTAATCATCATAGTTTCTTTCGCGTCACCATTGGCGGGTTAAGAAATGACCAGTACGTCTTTCGTAAGCAGCAAGTCCGACATCACGTTCCAAAATCATGACATGATTCTGGGTGCTATACTCATCTTTCTAGATAAAATCTTTGGCTTCCGGACGAGATTTTGTTGAATTCTCTACTTCACAGCTTTAATCGTCCGTTTAGTACGAATAGTGCGTGGACCGCCAGACCTTTTTCTGTCACAAACAGAGGAAGTTTCAATTACCAACCAATAGCCCGATACACAAACATTCGGCTAATACCAAAAGGGTGGAGTTTTAAATTTGTGTAACTTTGTGTAACGCAATTACAGCAATACGGTTTTCGTTATCACCCGCTCAATTTTAATATTATGTGCTAGATGAGAAGAAATAAAAAAAAACAAATGAGAAAAAATATTTATTTTTCACATGAGAATGACAGATTTCAAATTCAAATGTCATTTATTTTTTTCTTTATTGTAACGGTATTTATGGCCAGATCGGGTATATATGTATATACAGACCGGTCCAAAACAACAATTTTTAGAAATGGTTTTTGTATGACTGTCTGAACGCGTATCACGCAAAAACTGTTAGACGGTTTATAAAGAAACTTGACCTAGTTCATGTGGTGGGTTAACATTTAGGGTATACCCTAGCCAGACCCATAAAGAAATATTTATCTAGAACTGGCCCTTTGCCCGCGGCTCCGTACATACACTGATATATACTAAAATTTTCCGGAAGAATTAACCCACACTATAATGAAAACCGCTTTAAAAATCCGTCCAGAAGAACCAAGCAGACACATTGCCTTTTATAAATACATACATATGTATGGAGAAGATTTAAGGTACATTTATTTTAATTTATTCCATTCACTTCATTCATTTCATCAAAGCACAATAACATAGTAATAATTAAATGATACACACATAAATTGAATGTATAAATTGCTTTTGTCGACATCGATTGGTACAAAAACAAATATTTTATGATTTTGTTACAGATTCGACCACTTTCAGAAACCATTTTCAGACAATAACTTGAAATTTTATACACGTCCATCATTTGAACCAGTAGACCATAAAAGACAACTATGCACTCATTATATCGGACGACAGACAGACAGACAATAGTGTTATTAGAGGTTAATCGTCTAGCCAGGTTAACATCCTAGACGGGCGGAAGTCCAGATTTCCTGTGCCATACGTGTCTGCTTCTCGCGGCCCGTGATGTATGGGGGCCGATGGCTCGCATCAAAACAACTCCATGTACGGTCGGCTCAATGCCGCCTAGAACATAGCTAGACGTTTGTTTGGGAGACATGTTGATGTGAAGACAGTTTGAGAGTTGAGTCATTGAACGATCAGAATAAATTATTCTATGACAGTATTAGTTAAAATGCTTGTGTATCGAAGACGAGAACGTCTCGCTACACTGTGAACACACACCGGCCTTTACCCAACACTTTTACCAGGTATGGACACGTGCCTGGGCGCTTCTCGCCGACACGCGATCCCGCGGTACTCTCCCAAGGCAACGCCCTAAGCCGAGGTACGTTCCTTCCGCCGGTCTACCGACGGAGGAGTCCTTAGGCTCGTTGCTGCACACACTTTTCGCTACTGTCTGCGCTCGCCTTAAATGATACATGTCCGGTGACTCTTGAAAGAGTCTTGCCTCTTGTCAAGGTGACTCTTGCCATTAGGGCCACAAGAATTTAGTTATCCCGAAAAAAAAGAGAATTGATCACTCTCGTACTGTAACAATATTTTTCGAACATTATCGGACTTCTTGCTGCTAAATTCCTAACAACTCCTACTAGTAACTAATGCAAACTTTCGACAAAGGATTCTGCAATTCTATTCCTTCTGGGATTTTATAATAGAATATAGTTTATTTCGTGTCCAAAACACAATACATTATTTCACAATGAAAGTAGTTTATAGTGGTAAAGTGCAGTGGATCGGAAAAAACCCCCGATTCAGCATAATGTTGTGGCCGCCTACAGCAGACCACATCTGATTTTCAGGTTGGGCCTGAGTTTGTTAAATGCCTTGCACTTTCACTTTGACTCGTTTGTCATCGATTGATCTGTATGTACGTGCCAACTGCACTGCGTAAAATTTTTTAGCGTTAAGACTATAATTGGTCATTAGAGAAGTGCTCATTTATGCATGGAAGTGACGAGGCCTATATCTAACAGTGAAGAGACGTGGGCTAATAATGGTTTGGTGTGGAATAGTTGAATTTCATAATTATTTGATGAGTTATTTTGTAACTTTATGACATTTTTGTGAGAGCAAAAACCCTGAATAAGACAAAATATTTCTGCAATATAATTGTGGAATCTTTGGACGTTCACTTAAATAGAGAGGTAAGGTTGTAAATATTTAAGAACTGCTTTAAGTGTTATCGTTAAAGGTTTTTATGTGGCGACTCCTACACACTTAAAATGTAGGTTAGGTACAATTGCTTCGTAGAACTCTGCAAATTGGTTCGAAGAATACTACGTGAACGCTCGTTTGAAGTTAGAAATAGGCCACTGAATAATCATAGAATTATTAAAGAATTTCCTTCCTCGCAATAAAATTTACGAATACTTTGAATTCCAGGAGCAATGCGAGGTACTCGTAATATCTTTATTTAGGTATAGGGGCATGATGATTCATAACTATCTTCGTCATTTAATCTGTAATAAGACAAGTCTGCGTGGACTACATTTTAAAGCACTGCTACACAATCTTAATATGGGCATGAACACAATAACAGTTGTTAAATGCGGGTCGTATTGCGTTGAGCAACTAAGCAGTGATGTGGCTTACGTATGAATTATTGAGTACAAACAGTGTATCGTGTACGACCGCTTATGTTCAATCTCTATTGGAATTTTATACTACTTTGCACCGTTGAGGTTACATATTTTTTATTACAAAAGTAACACATGTTTTACATGATAAATCTGTCGATTTTTAGAACTCCAGCGTTAAGGGGGAGGGAGGGGGTCAATAAAGTGTGACATCGTGTGACGAGGGAAGGGGGGTGACCAGTCATAAGCTTTGTGACGCATGTATAAATCTAAAGTACTATAACTCTAAACGTCAACTCTTAACGAAAAACTTTAAAATATTATAATTTAGGAAGTGCTGTTTTAATTTAATAATTTCTAAATTTAAAATTCCAAATATGTGACGTCACTTCAGGGAAGGGGGGGGGGGGGGGCACAGAAATGTGACCACCTGTGACAAGGGCGGGGGGATTCCAAAAATCATGAAATTCGTGTGACGTAATTTATGGATGGCCCCTAACTCGGGTTACGATCTACCTATTTGTCAAGTTTCAACGAAATCGGTTCAGCCGTTTCGACGTGATTGAGTAACAAACATCCAAACTATCGCATTTATAATATTAGTAGAATAATAAGTTCTGATACTGAAAATGAAACCACCGAATCAAGATGAACGTCCATAAATACATTTATTTAGTGTCACTTTACCTTAGTAATTTTCTCGAACTTTCAACTTCATCGTGATAACTGTGTTCCTATTCAAATTACTCATTGCATGAAGAAATGGAAATGAGTTTCCTCAACACAAAATGTTGCTCGGACTGCCAACATTGCGGGATCGGCGCAAGCGCAGTGGATTTGACGATGCAGTTTAGATAGCCGTCGTCGCGCCTTCTCCGCTTGATGAGTGCACGGCGATATACGTTACAGATAAGTACTGCACCTACAGTCTGACAAATTTAAGTGTGCATATGTTAAAATTTGAATGTAATCTAGTGATTTATATAGTAGTTTCAATGTTAACATACGCACATTTTTTGTCAAATCTGATTATATCTATTATGCCCCAGGTCTCTATTATGCTACAGTTCTCTGCTGTATTTATACAGAACCTGGGGTATAATACAGTGGCTTGGTTTCACGTCACATTTCATTGCGTCGTCTAGTAAATTATTTGATTAAAAGTGACAATTAATAAAACTCATGACGATCCCAATTGAAGAATACCCTCTCGGATAAATTAGATTATTTGATAGAAAGGTTTGAAACGGTTAAAAATACCGGTTAAAATAACCTTCGGAACAAGAACAAACGAACGAACAAAAGCAAACGATCCATAAATCTCAATTAATTGGTTTATCTCAGACAGAGTGACGGTATCGGCATTCCATTGTAGGCGCCTTTGATGTGCCATCCTGTAAGTCAGCACATCAAAACTAAAGTCTGAATCAGTATATGAAAGTTAAAACTGAGAATTTTCGTTGACAGTATTGGGCAATAAAATCGATATTTACCGAAACAAAACTTCCCTATATACTTAGGAAAAAACGGTTTGATAATTGCCTGGTAGCAATACCACTCTTTATCTAACTTACTCCGCTAACCGCGCCACTAAGTAACATTATATCGTCGTTTTAGTATATTTTTACATTTCATCTCAACATGCCTTTCTGTTCAACCCAAAGGTTGGCTGGTAGAGAATACCTCCAGACACTAAGTTCGCCTTTTGTACGATTAAGGGCAATAATTTTTTTTAAATAAAATAAAAAATTTTTTTGGGTGTCTCCAGATCTTACGACTATCAGACAATCAGTCTAATCAGCGTAGAGTGGCGTACACGACTGTAAAAGCCACTCACAAGTACCATCAGGTGCATCGTTTGCTTAGCTGTTTACACGCACAGATAAATTTGTCGCATCGTACGCAGTGCAATTTAAATTAAAATCCTTATTTACTCAGTGATAAAAGAGTTGATTGGCTAGAGTACGCTGAAGTATTTTCTATTGTAGTTCCGTAATACGTAAATGTATTCCTAATAACTTTACCTACTTTTATTTTCTGATGTCTTTGCCCCGGTCCTACTAACTAAAAATTGAAAATTGTTAATACACCCATTCTACGAATTACGAGCGTTTCCCTTTCTATACCATCGTTGTATTTATTTCATAATATATTAATGAGAATAATTGAATAGAGAGCAAACAGAGAATAATTTGAGAATAATAAGAATAATTGTGACATCCGCAACTTTGTCGGACTATCCCTCACAGGTCCCTCTAGATATCTCCTCCTCTGTCGGTCAACTGCCAGGCGTCATCATCCCAAACGGACAAGTGGACAAAGCGAGTTGTGAAATGGTGCCCGAAAGAGGAAAAAAGGGTAACCAGTTAAAGTGAATATAAAGTTATGTACAGAATAAATAGAGTGAAATATTACATAGTATGGTTTTACACGAGCCGTCTTTATAAAAATAGTAGAATAAATTATTGGAATTTCGTAAAAGCAAGCGTGTATTACTTACTACCAATATATTGTATAAAGAAAATAAAGATGGCATTCTAACAGCGCGTTAGAATGCTCTTTATAATTCAATT
Organism: Sesia apiformis; assembly: GCA_914767545.1. NCBI lineage: Eukaryota > Metazoa > Arthropoda > Insecta > Lepidoptera > Sesiidae > Sesia > Sesia apiformis. The sequence goes on from OU611964.1 coordinate 6,973,963, forward strand.
TCTCTACTTATATTTCATTCAATTTGTTCGGTTAAATTCGATTCATACAATTTGTTTCTATATGAAGTGAAAAAATTCTAATGCGAAATGGCCAAGCCACATGAAGAAATATTTGATTAAACTTAGCTTGGTGGCAATGTGGCCTGAATTTCGTGGATTGTCAATTTTTTGAAAAGGATAACTACTGTATGGTATATGATAGATCATTTCTTGGAAAACGGCAATTTTTCCCATGTCTGTTTGTCTATTCATCTGTGCTCGCATTAGGATCGATTTACATCTGCAGTTATACTAATGAGTTAATTATTTAAAAATCAATAAGTTAAACGTAAAAACCCTTTAAAAACAAGATTTTATTAAAATGAAAAAAATAAACATAGAAGTCATTACTATCTATTATTTGATCTGAATTAAAAGCTTGTCGCGAGATTTGTAGTTTGAAATGATCGTGTTTCTAATTAATTAAATTGGTACGAAAATCTCGCAACAAGCTTTTAAATCACATCAAATAATAATAATGACTTCTGTGTTTATTTTCTTCATTTTGCTGCATTTTAATAGAAGCTTGTTTTTAAAAGATTTTTTACGTTTGATTTATTTACTCCTATTTTCTAAGTTACAGAAATTTCTCAACTTTCAACCTCAACTTTCCAGTAATGCATTAAATTCGTTTGATTTTGGAGATTTCCTTCTCGTAGACAGGTTACAGACCAATACTAACGACTCCCATCTCGCCGAAGCAGACGGTCATGCTCATGTAACTTTTTATCATCAAAATTGTGAATCCGTCACAACGAGCCCAAACACAACGTGTATAGTGTTCGCCGTTAAGGAGTTCCATAGTATGCTGGCCTCCTTGGCTGCGGTATCAGGTCAAGGTCATGACACTAGTGTTGTCATTAAAATTAAGAGCCCATGAAAACGTATCCAAACACGACGTGTCTACTGTTCGCCGTTGAGGAGTTCCACAGTGTGCTGACTTTGCTAACTGCAGCATCCAGCCAAGGTCATCAGATTATTGTATTGTCATCGGTTTTATATACATGTGTAAAATTTGAACGCAGTAATACAAGTGGAAGTAGGTTGAACGTGCAAGATTTGACCTAAACTAGGTAACAAACATGTGAAGTTGAATAAAAGCTTGTAAAAACCCGCCTGCATCAAACATCTATATTAACAGATATATTGAAATAAACTAAAATTAATAAAACAAGTTTGTATATTTACTGCAAACACTAACGGGTTTGTTGGTTTTGTTCAATGAATTACTTTATTATTTTGACAAATCAGTAGCAGACTAAAAGCAATCTGGACCGGATTTATTTATTTTGTAATCTGGTCCCGACTGCTTCGAGTGTGATACTGAATTGTCCAAGAATATTTTTAAACATCAAAAATATTTTTATACAATTTTTATACTACGGAATATTAAATGGTAAATAATTGAATATAATTATTATGTAAAAAATATAGATATATTATTAATTTTAATAATATTTTAATTTAATTATAAATTAAATTTTGCAATGCTCGACTCGTGATTGTAATACTGCAATGCATGATAGAATACATCGTTCTCTTCAGGCCCTATAAATAGCATATCAGTGGCAACCCAGAACGATAATCAGTACAAACATAACTAGCGTAAAATAATTTTCCAATGGGCCAATAGCCAGCTACTCGTACGATTGATGCAACTTTAAACAGACGTCTAACATTAGTTTCCGTAACATACGTAACATTCAGCGTCGGGTGAATAAATTACTACTTATTGAGAACATTCATTTAGAGTTTATTGCGTAAAACTGAATAAGGCTTGGCGCTGCATCGCGTGGCGTCTCTACATCTGCATACGAATTGCAATGCTTCTGGTTATATCGGTTTACGAGCTGGCTCGCGCAATGTGCATGCACCGAATGACGGACATGCAAATATTCTGCACAAGCACTGATTAACGTGACGGCACGAACGCTGCAAGCAGACGTAAGCACACATCACACTTGCATCGCCTTTAAGCACGTCTCGGTGAATAAAGAATAAACTTTATATGTTTAATCTGAAAATCCCACCCATGTAAAAAACATTAATACGAATGCACGTAAAAAACAATCCGGACAATAAAGAGCTAGATAAACTGGAATGGAGGCCCGTCGTCCATTTACGCAGACTCTGTATGGCAATGTTTACACATTTAACCGTGAATATTGCGTCGATAAAGACAGGCGTAAAGTCTCGATTTAAGTGGTCGGGACCTACATTCGGCTCATTTCAGACAACATACAGTGCGGCCTTCCTCCACTAAAGAGCGGCGAATGGTCCAGCAGAGCGCTCAAATGAGTCTCTACCAAGTAGTCTCGCATTTAAAACTGTAAAATACGCGAGTATTAAAACGATAATGTAACGCGATAGTGTTGCGTGTTATTTTACGACTTCACTCGAATAAAAGGCGACAAAATAGTCAGATAAAAGGATAAATATGAGAAAAGGAGGCGTTAACGTTATCTTTCATAAGACGTAAACAGCATCTCATAAATAATAAGAATACATGTTATTAAAGATACATAATCTTTTGTTTTTTCTTGATATTAAAATAAAAACAAATTAATAGGAAAATCCTTGTACTTCATTGAATACTAGCGAAGCCTGCGACGTCGTTCACGTGAACTCGTGATTCCCATGGGAATTATATAATCGATCTGGATAAAAAGTACCCTAAATATTAAGCCGATACATAAATTATAACTATACCAAATTTCATGAAAATCCGTTCAGTACTTTGCGTTCAGACAGACAAACAAAGAATGTGGTTTTAGGCTCTATATATTTCGTACTATATATCAATGACACTCTGGCATCTATTTTTGAAGAAAAACTTTTTATGGGTTATTTTAACATGGTTCATGATTTTTTAACAAATGTTCCAATGACCGAAATAAATGGTGGTCGGAAGTTGCAATATATGGTGAGTAGGGAGAATGTGGTAGAACTTCCCAACCACGCTCGATAATTATTTCGGTCGCTGGAACGTTTTTTAAGAAACAAGACCCTTAGAGATAAAGTCCACATTACAATGACCCTTGAAAAACTTCTTCAAAATGTGAGGACTATTATAAAAAGGGCTTATTATAAAATTTGCTTTTCCTGATGTCAGTATCGTAAATCATGATGGAAATTATATCTACACATAATATAAAACCGTAACAATGTATATTTAATGGATAATGTATTTCGTCGGATTGATTACTTTTATTTAATGAGTATGATTATTTTTAGTCTATCTGAAAGCGCGTCCAATAACCAATAGGCGAATTTTAATTAAACTTATAGTTATTGTGCCGGGTTAATTAACATGTCGGGTACTCTTTATTCTGATAGATTATAAAGTTACCACGAGAATCAAGGTGATCACACATACTCTAAGAACTACGCGTGCAAGTATTTCCAATAATTTGTTTTTATTTGAATACTTACCGACAAAAACGAAAATTTTCCGGTATTTTGTAAAAAATAGTGTTGATTTTGTATACAGCAGTGGACCGCTGGATTGAAATGCTTGTAGTGTGCAATTTCTACTAAATAATTAAACAGTGCAGTGGGTGTGGTCGGTGCGGTCAATTTGCATCGTGTCTGGACTGTGCTGCCCGCCAGCCCTCTGCTGATTGCAGCTTGTGTTATAATTAATCTCGCTCACCTAACTATAATCCGAATAGTATAATAATAATAACAATAAAGCGGAAGCAATACTAGAGAACAGCAGTCACACAATATATTGGGATAGAATTATCATTATTCATTACAGACGAAAACAGTACATTACAATAGGCCGGATTAATATTCGGCCTATTTGTACTAGATACAATAATAATTAGATATTAGATACAATAATAATTATGCCTATACAATAATTTGTACTAGATAAAATTAACAAAATCGTATGTCTTATGCGATACTTATAATCTTTGCAGCACACACACGGAAAAAATAGCTAAATATACCAACCACACAAACAATAGAAATGAAAACACAATGGGAAGTTCAGTCATAACAGTCCCTATAATCTTTTCCACTACAGGCAATATTCCCAAAACACTCCACACCAGTCTCGAAACGCTCAACATACATCCATCGACATTCCACATACATATTCTTACACAAAGCCGCTATACTAAACGCATGCAGGATGGTTTCTGTCAAATTGAACATCATCGCTAGAAGCACTTGGCTTCGGCCCGTGCGCTTTGACCCACTTCGAAGAGAAAATAGGAAAATAAAAATATTTAATTCAAGCTACACCCTGCGAAGCTGCACCACCGCTGAAAGAGTGGACTCGTCAATTCGCTTTACGTTTTAAGACTATACATCACTTATGCAGAAGAGAATATGGACGAGGAGGCTCATGTCCAGCAGTGAACGTAAAAGGAACTGGTTATCAAACGGTCTATCCAATGTTAAATTATTATCGTCGTCGATGATAATTATAAATTACAGCAAATGAACAAATATTACAGATCTGTAAGTCCTATTAGAATCTCTAATTAAATAATTCATCTAATTAAATTTCGGAAATTAATTTCATATAACTAAAGAGCAGTGATAGATAACCTAGATAATGGATAGTCTTGGAATGCTCTACTCCATTCTATTCAGTACTTAAGTGTAAGTTAGTATGCGAGCTTGTATTTGTTAGAATACTCGATTGATCGGTAATATTTATATGCCAGTCGGATGCACACATACCTCCCAATTATTCAATACTTAAACACTTATTCACACAAAGAGAGTTTTTTGAACGAGTGCAGTAGAGTAAACATGTAAATATACTTGTCTAGTATAAACAACTGTTATCATCATGTGATCGCTTCGTTAATGTTTAGACAAGACGAAACTCGTAGTGAGTATCGACGTACGAGATTCTCTTCTTAAGTGTAATCAAATTTCGTGGGTGGTTCTCGCCTTCAACACTCGTATTCGAATATCGCTCGATTGATGCGAACATTAATCATATGAACATTTACTATTATGTGAACAGTTACAGCCGAGAATCGTATAAAGTTTTGATGCTTATGTATGAGAATCGCTTAGAATATTCTCACCCGAACAGTTCGAGAAACTCTCGTTGTGTAACCTTTAGGTATGCTTGCTAATTTTTTGGTGATGTTTTTCTTCATCGCCAAGCTATTTGTAGCTTTATTAAAAATATGTATAGGCAATACAAAACTGCACAGGAATTTGTACAAGTCTTACGAGTCACGATTATCAGTAATTGAAGACACAGCTCTAGCTAAGATCGTTATTGACATATTACTTATTTTGCAACTGTTAATACCGGTCATGTACGGTAGTCGTAACCAGTTCTTTTAGTATTTACAGCTGGACATGCGTGGTCTTTTAGAGCTCGTGTTGTTACTCAGGGCTTGTGATAGCCTTTTACAACACCCACAGAAAGAGATGGAGTGGTACTGTTCTACAGGCAGCCGACACCAGACGCTTAACCAGTCATGTATAAAAATAGGAATACATCGAAATATTTTAATGGGTTGTATGGCCAGAACAACCCAGGCAATGGTTTTATAGTTTACGAAAAATAAAACAAATGATGTTGTCACATCTGACATTAATACATCAGTCACGACATTACAATACCTTGCGTCATGCAGGTTTAATATGTATCGTACATTTCGATCTTTAAGAGTGATACACACTAAATTGGGCTCGTCGTTTACACGGTGTTCGTTGTTATAATGGAGTTCATGGGCAATCTCTTTTATGGAAAGAAAGTAGCAGAAATTCGAGATTGAAGACCTATAATCTATCTGGACTATCGAGTATTGTGCAAATAACCCAATCTTGTCAATGTTAAGTTAGAAAATCTTAACCAAAGTCAGTAAGTCCACACCAACAATGAGGTCCCTTTGCTCGGATAATGTCACAAATGATTCACTTTTGTGACCTAAGGTAAAATATACTTCGTCATTATAAAGAAGAGTAATAAATACAACGAATCTTTACGCATTGAAATTACATTGAATGCGATGAAATGGTTGCTTATATTACAATAATTGTAATGTAAATAAATCCGCAATGGGCGCGCATTGTGATTTTTTTTATAGGAAAAAGGTGGCATACGACCATACAGTCCACCTGGTGGTAAGTGGATTCTGTCGTCCAGAATGACAAACGTTGGCACGCCACCGGATGCGCTGCCTACCTTTGCAGATTAAGGAATGGATTGGGAAAATTGGGAGGGATAGGATGGGAATGGGCTCTGGCATATCTCACTCACTACTAAAATACGTATGTACATTGGGAAATACGATAAAGTAGGAAATGCAGTACATTTCAAGGTAGTCTTCTGTGGGAGAGCGCGCTGTGGGATCCGGCTGTGAGAGAGCGTTCCATAGTCCTGCGGCTGTGGGAATGTAGCATACACTCTCCCCCTACCGAAACCCCTTGATTTGAAGACCAGGACTCTGCAGTATGACATAGGGCTGATATCGAAACAACTAATTATAATGAGTAAAGTGTATCGAAATTAGTTAATTATCTACTGTAACTTGAAAATAAAATGAATATACTTAAAATGTAACCTGAACTTGAAAATTTTACTGTATTTATAATTACATTTGAAGTGAGATATTTAGCGGGGTTCTAAAGCGGTCTAGCGTAATCTATCCTCAACAATCAACATGGACGCTTATTCACGCATCTTGTCTTATATCCCGTAAGACGTGTAAGCAACAATGTTGTATAAGTTCCCCACAAACCACACCAGTATAGAGACATTGAGAACACTAGTATGAGACAACTGTAATGACCGCTATGTAATTTAATAGCCCAACTATATAAACGGATCTAAATAAAGCTGCATATGCAGCTCGCCACCACACACGATCCACGGTTCTCCTCATCCAATTATGATCGGTTGGATGACAACGTCGCTGGTGGCTAATTATTTAGGCCGACAAATAGGAAAAGTTACACTTGGTGACAGACTAAAAAATGAAAATTAAAGTTGAGGTGGAGAGTGCGCGCTGCAATCCAACAGCCGCTGGGCGCGCTCGACTGGCCACGTTACCCCTCTTTCACAGAATATACTGAATATCCTTGAAATATACTGCATTTCCCACTTTATCTTATTTCCCCAATGTACGTATGTGTTTCGGTAGTGAGTACGACGTGCTGGAGTCCATTCCCATCCTATCCCTCCCCATTTTCCCAACCTTTTCTCCAAATCCATTCCCATATCTCCAAAGGTAGGTAGCGCATCCGGGGGCGTTTGTCATTTTGGACTAATGTTGGCATGTATCGCGGATGTCTATAGGCGATAGTATCCACTTACTATCAGGTGACTGTATGCTCATCTGCCGCCTTAAACACATATCATTATACCTTACTGTTTATACCTTAAGGTCAAATTAGATTTGTGAAACCCAAACAGAAGGGCACTTTTCAACTCGAGAGGTCTGTCAATTTATCTTTTTCTTGCAGAATTATATAGTCAATGTAAAGGTAAAAACACTAGAGGGCGACTTTTATCAAAATTGAGTTATATAGGTATAAATACTGTCAAATAAGTTTCGGGATATTTTTAATAAAACAAAAAATATTGCTTCAATCGTCTAAATTTATTTTGTCGCCCTCGAAATAGGCTCCATTTGACACAATACACTTTCGACAGCGAATAATCCATTCGTCGAAACACTTCTTATAGGCATTTTCCGATATGGCCTTTTGCTCTTTTAGTGAATTTTGTTTTATTACGTCAACGGACTGAAAACGTCTGCCACAAAGTGATAATTTGAGTCAAGGGAATAAGAAAAAGTTACACGGTGCCATATCTGGCGAATATGGTGCTTGGTCGATGACACTCGTTGAATTTTTGGCTAAAAATTCCCATACGATGATTGAGTTGTGAGACAAATATCATTTGATTTGTCGTTTTTTCTGCGTAGATCTCTGTCTGGATTTCGCGATGTTTCGAGTACTTTTATGGTGATTTAGTATTCCAAAATCAGGACCTATTTTTATTAGTCACAGCTAAAATGACAGATTTTTCAACATTATGTAGTTTATGTCACATAAGTATATTCGTTTTACCGATGCAATAATATATTTGGCGCTGTGATATATAACATATTATAATAAAACAGTGAATTTTGATTATTGCGTCATCTATCTCATAAACCACTAACAATAATTCGTATTAAAATTAAATAATGAGACGTTAAATTATTTTATCAAGGTGGATACATTGATAAAATAATTTATGAAGGTATCTATCTATCTTTGTTGCGTGAGAATTGGACAAGTGATTATTTTTCTATAATAAACACATTAACCTTCTTTCCTGTTAAGTTAGTAATATGGAGCTGTAGTATCTTTACCTTTTCTATGACGATATTACTTCCATAGTATGCATTTACCATAATTTTGCCATAAGTCCTGTCCAAGCTACGGCTACGAGCTATAACAATATAGGTATGTGTCGCGCCTATTCATGTTTAAGCTTATTGCGTGGTAGTTATCTCCGCTAGTCTCCTCTAAAATGTATGACGCTAGGGGGCCAATTCTACTAATATAAAGCTGACTGAACCTAAGCTGAACCGCAGCCGAAACTGGGGTCTACACCTAAAACACGAAAAACGACGTTTCGGCCGATATCTCAGCAGATTTATACCACGATATATCAGCTCAAAAGAGGTTCATTTGAGATTTGAAACTACTCCGCTCGCAGGATCTACAACTACTACATCAATCAAAATTTTGATAATTTGAAATATAAATTTTGATAAGACTTGTGGAATAAACGTCAAATTTCATCATAACAATATCTCATCTTTTAAATTAATCAAAGATACCCAATATATAAAGCTCCGAACGAAGGAAAATCGGAGTAGCAATTCGTTCGTTCGAACTTCGGTTGGGTCCAAATCTTTGGAAGCGTAAAAAATTAGAATAGACCACTGTATTTATGTCATTTTCGTAATCCATTAATTATAACGGTTCAGTTTCGATTCGAAAAATTTTATACAAAATGACACTAAAGCAGTGTACCAAAATGTATTAAAATCATTCTTTGACATGTACTTTTATCAGCCTTAAATGTCCTACTACAGGGCACAGGCCTCCCCTAGTAAATGACTGGGGGTTTTGGGCTGTAATCCACCATGCAGGCCCAATGCGGATTGGCGGATAGACATACTCCAGTCTTTTTTTATTTCTGGAGCTCTGGTTCAGTTTGGATTCGTTTTATAAAGAATTCGGTTTTGATTCAAAGTCGAACGTTGACTAGAACTGAATCGCTCCGGAAACAAACGGTAGGTACGTGTTAGTAGAAATTTCCCTCTGGTTCAACTCGCTAGTCGCGATTCAATATGACGTTTTTCATATAAAACTATGTTTTCTGACCCGCGCCGTGCCCGACTGGCAGTCTGAGTTATCATAAATTGTGCCCAGGGTTTTATATCATTACAATTACGAAAGGTCTTAAGAATGTTGTATCGCATGCTCCCTCTCTGAAACAGTATATCTTAAGCGAAATCACGACAGGAGTAAAATTTACTTCAATTCAATTTAAAATAGAAATAAATACAGTCACGACTGCACCGCAAGGGCAGAACACCAGGAATGTATGAATGTGACCATAGTTTTAGTTGACTGTATACATGTAAATCAATATGTACACGTGGGATTTATTCGGCGACGAACAATATCCGAATGAATATACGTACAAAGTAGCTATGCGGTTATCAACGTACATAAGGAAAGGTATTTTATAGAAACATTAGAGGGCGTTACACGAGTGGGATGACTTCGGTAGAAAAATTGAAATAATAATTGAATCGTAGTATTGCACGCTCGATTAATTATTACTTAATGATGACGATGAATGGATAACAGTCCGAAAAACAGGAATTCCGAGTGAAAGCTTACTAAATGTTTATAGGAAATTTTAGAAACGGTTGGTAAATGGCACCACATATTCTACATTAGGTACATTCTTAAAATAATTAATGTACTCCACAACAGACGGTAATCGCTAATCATCCAAGGGATGATTATTATGTATTATCCATATATTACAGATAATTAATCAACCAAAGAAAGATGCAGAAAACCGGGCAGGAGGAGAACATGTAGGCTTTAAAGTTTCAAGTATTTATGTATTATAATGTTATTAATGAATTACAGGTTTGTGACAAACAGACGGAAAAGCAAGCGAAAGTTTGTGCAGATCTTTGGGTTATGGAACCCTAAAATCAAGTAGGCAGCAAGCAATCCAGCGGTTCCAGCGGTGAGCGAATATGAGGCAAGAACGATGATGATGTAATTACCAAAAAGATTTTCTCCACCGACATGTTAAATTTCAACCTGATTTCGTGACTGTAATTCAAACTACGTATACCACCCTAAAGTATCAGCACTTGCAATGTAAACTCAGCGTTATAGACATCACAGGAAACGTAATAAATATACTGTAAGTAAAGGCGTGCGCCCAAAGGCGATGTCTGCGCGTCATGTAGTGCGGCGAACGGCGGCGGGCGGACAACCGCATTTGCACAACGTAACACAGTTCCAGTCGCACTGCGAACATTGTTGCATGGACTTATGCCGCAAGGCACAGAAAATAACTAAGTAAATCTTATAATGCACTTTTGATAAGAGTCATAGAAAGACGAACACTTTTATTATCAACATAACAGTCCGCTTTGACCCGCAGCTAGGTATAAATAGACCTCTTCCCACAGACAGGGCATGGTCTTGAACAGCTCTTGTGCAATGAATAGCTGGTATTCGGGGATATCCATTGACCATCAGATGAACATACCGTTCCTTTACTAACATATTGATACAAATATTTGTCTGACCAGAAAACGGACCAGAGTATCTTGAAACAACAGAGAGACACTACCATTGAACATAGCAAGTATAACAAAGAACAGAAGGGACGAAGTAATTTGTATGTTGTAGAACTGCTCAGCGTACTGCATGTGTGGCCGGGTTAGGTGCGAGACAAGTGCCACTGGACTCCCGGCGGTTCTTGTTAAAGGCTAAGAATCAAAAGATTACGCACGTATAACTATCTGGTACCCCCGCAACTACTCCCGCAAGGATTTAATTAAGTTTAATTGTGATTCCATACAAAATCCACCAACCAGTATTTTAAAGCCACTTACAAAATTTTGAAAAAGAGTATAACATGTACCTATTTAATTATTTGTATTGTACAATATTTGTACAAAGTTTAAAATTAATAGGACCATCAATTTTTTTTTTCATACAAACTTTGACACTCCGTTTTGCCCCTTTAGGAGTTATATTTCGATAAAATTTCTTCCCACACATGTATTAGTAAGTCATTTCTCTTTATATGTATAAATATTGCCAGTCTCTACCTTCGCACGCTTTTATAGTCACTGAGCTCAAACTCACGAACAGGGCAGTGTCTCCCGTCTGCTGCTACTGTTCAGGCCAACCGGATAGATCTAAGACGATCTTCTTATACTTGGACCTTACGCCTGCGTCCGGCAGATTGATGTTAACATTTACTCAAACTTTATCTTTTATTTTATTTACCCGACCGGTTAAAAGGCTGTTTCAGAAAAAGTAAAAAAGGGAAGATTTTAAGACTTCGCGTTTTGTGAAGTCCCAAAATAAAGTTTATTGTCAGCATGCGTGGGTTGGACCGGCGTTATTTTGCAAAAAAAAGGGTTTTTTCATCCGTGCATTCATCTTTCATATGAACGCCGCGAATGTATTCGTAGGGTCATTTGTTTGTATGTATTTGTGTGAAATATTGTCTCAATTATATTATTATTTATGTGCTTGAAATGATCATTCAAACTGTGTAATTCAAATGGTATTATTGAATGAGTAGATTTTTTTCAAAATTTAAATATCCTTGAACAATTGTTTGTATTTATATCTACTCTGTATTGTTCTGATTTGTCTTAATTAATTAATTTATAGTTATAAGTAGTATCGGAAAGAAATATCTTCAGTACAGTGTATCTGCTGTGATGCAGTATCTCCCCATCCACTGTGACTGTTCCTTTCCAAAATAAATGAAATAAAAAAAAAGATCACGGGATGGTTTCTTTTCTTTTAACGGATAATCACGTTAGAGTAGGAGCAAGAGAATCAAATAGAATTCATTGGAATTATCATTTGGTCCTCTTGGCCTAGTAATTGTACTAGCGTAATTCTGCTTGCGACAAGTTGGCACTTTCAATGCTTCTTTGTAAATTGCAAAAACTGTGTTTCCAATAATTTTTCTTTACCAAGATCGAGATCAATTTTGTTCATATGTTGTCTATATAAGATTTTATTTACACGACTACTTTAAAATTTAAACAATTCCTGATAGTTCTCGTCAATTGTACGCAAAGTTTTTCACTTAGATAACAAATTAAACACGCACGTTAAAACACGCTAAAACACGTTGAATTAACACGTTCACATTAAACACGTTTTGTAAACACGCTCGCATGGTTTATGAGAAACATTGAATACGTGAAGAAAATACGATATAATTTTCTATTAATCCTTAATAACAGCTACAACACACTGATTAAACACTAGATTTGCTAGTCGAATGTCTCCTCGGAGCTACAGATACAAGTGATTTTCATAGTAAGAGATGGCAGGCAAGTAGACCTATTCCGCTTAATGGTAAGCGATTACATTTATCTGTGATGCCAATATCTGTAAAAAATGACAAAACGTTGGTATGTCTATAGTTGCGCTGTATGTCCACTATTAATCATTTAGGTATCAATCTTTGCACCTGCAGCTGAAAAAAATATTCATCTCAAAATGTTTTTTAGAGAGATAAATTGGTATGTATCACAGATGTCCACGTGCACAATGTTCATTGAACAAAGCGATCCTTAAGGATAAACGTAACATGTGAAGCGTAATCCTCATTTTCTTTTATATCAAAATATTTCAGCGTAAATCATGAGAAATACTTACAATTTCAAATTCCATTGACTCTTTGGCTTTCGCAATAACATTTGTGAGGGGGCAATATTGCCAATTAAAACTTTCATAATGGCAATATTTTAAGTTTTAGAGCATATTTATTTTAGATATTTAAAAAATAAAAATAATGTAGTTTAAAAAATGTTTATTTCACTTTATCAAAAGTAGATTGTTTTGTTAATTATGTTAATCTGCTCATTTAGTATTCTTTTGCGGTTCGTTTAAATGCAAGCATTTCTGCACTTAGCGGGCAGCACTACACGGCAGTCCAATCTATGTAGGAACTGTGTTATTTTAGAATTACGTTGTCACTTTAGTAAGGGTGTGTCCACTTCGAACGTAAATCACAATTAGTTAAGTGAGCTTTATCTAACTGAGACTGTGTTTCAATATTTATCACCAGTTTATCGATAAGATCGATGCAATATCCGTGTGTAATAAAACATAGAATTCGCAATCGTGAATTAGTCTGACAATCTCTTATGAAAAGGAAAAATTAGAGAAGATAAAATCGCTTCCATATGCTAAAGGTATTTAATACGCATACACAAAAGAAGAAACGCAATAACAAAGATAATCGCGTCTATACGGATATGCTTAGGTGTTGTCAGAAAGAAATCAAAAATATCAAATTACCGTAACCAGCTCTTTTTTTATCGTGCACTGCTGGACATGGACCTCCTCGTGAACATTATCTAGTGCCTGAAGGATGTATGACCTTGAAACGCTGGCCAATGTTGGTGGGTCCACCCTTGTAATATATTTAATAATTTAATATTAAATTGATTATTAAGCGAATTATAAATCACATTATTAAGTGAAATTATCATCTGCCAGTGTCAAGTTTTCTTCGTAATAAACAATTCCAAAGTCTAGTCTAAAATGTATAATGTCAATGTCCAGTCCCGTCGAAGTAAGTCAGGAGTCGCTCAGTAAAGTACGTTTACTGAGGACAGAAGAGGATTCCTTGGAAGCACACGATAAACGCAGTCCCATGCTTTTATTTGATTATTATAAACACCACGCACGAAAAACACTTTGAAGTTTAATAAACTATCACTACTAAACCACAAAACGCCTAATACACAATTTTTACAATAATGAAACAAAACCTCAAGTTCACTTATCGAGTTCCCGCCAATAAGTGAGGGGCCTTATTGTCGGTTCTAGTTGTCTAGATATTGAGACGTTACCGAAATCTTAAAAATATAACATATATTTATTGCGTTATCTTAAAAATTGGGTATTGGACCACATCGCTATTTAACCAGATTCTTGAAGCAACGAAATAAGTTGGAAAATCATAACTACTGTAAATATGTATGTCCATAGTGACTATAATGCACCTTTGCACAGATAACATCACATAAGAAGTAATAAACAGCACACCTAAGTACTGTGTATCAAACGTATGCTGTCACTCCCTCGATTTGTAAAAAAAACAGTCATGCTCGCTTACTAGAGTCGATTTAAGAAGCTGGCACAATTTCCTTATCATTTAAAAAGGTAGTGTAATGCAGAAAGTCTGTTACTTATTCTTACCTACGCCATGGTAGCTAAAGTGTCATGAGGAATGCACACGTCTCTCGTAATAAGTACAGTAGAATGGTAATGTCGAGTTAATGTTCCCCTGAAGTGGTTGGAAGTCAGTATAATATTTTCAGGTGCTCCTTAAACACTTACACCAGGTGCAGTGCATTGAAGTCACGTCTCTGTGTTTACATAGCACTTATCGTACAGTTGTTTGGTCGAACGGCGGAGGCGACAGACCGACCGGACAAATAAGTAGGTGAATGCAAGTGATAAATACGAGTATAAATATCATTTACATAAAGAAAATATGGGAAGGTCTGGAGATGGCTGTATTTATTTTTTTAGGATTTTGGTGACTTTCAGATAAATGTATGTATTAAACGGGTTTTAAACGCAATGACTGCGAGCCCAGCCGGAGGCAGAAGACGCAACATTCTGAGGTTAGACAACTATTTTAATACGTACGTTAAAGGAGAAACAAACAAAATTGGAACAGTACGGAAATACTCTATTAAGACTGCATTTACACCGTCCTCCAAATAAGTGAAAGACTTACGACATACCAAAGGACGTACTACTTACTACCTTACCAGACACCAGGCGTCCATAAGACGCTAAATAGAGCCCAAAATAGAGCAGCTGTGGTAGTTTGTACCTATGTACGTTAAATAAAACTTATCGTAGCAGAAAGAGTCAAAATACATATCGGAGCTGTGAAGAACCGCCAGACGAATATATCAGCGATAGCGAACCATATACTCAACCCTAGAATAAATCAATCAACTCGTGACCATAGTCGATGTAACCTAGCCGAAACGTGGAGTAAAATAAAAAGGTAAAAATACACGTTTCAGATCCGTTTAATAAATGGATATGCCCGTAATTTTTAACAAAAATATAAGACACGGAACTGCGATGTCTGATTTAGCAATTGCTACTTAAAAATAATGGAATTGTTATCGATGGAATTATTGCTCTTCAGATTCATTTATTTACTAGCAGTGCCAGCGACTTCGTCCGCGTGAACTTTAGAATGATTCCCATGGGAACTCTTTATTATTTTTATTACGAGAAAATGTTCACCATTCAGGAACATTTTAACAAGCAGAATGATCGAGTTTATGCTCATTACTCTAGAGAAGCTGCTCAATTGGTCAATAGGATGCAACGTAACCATTAATCTGATTCGGTGATGGTTTGATGGGGTGTCAAGGAGTGACTGAACCATATTTTTGTGAAAAAGGTATTAAAAAATCGGCTCAAGTGTATCAAAAAACGATTCTTGAGAAGGTCGTTAAGCCTCTTAACAACACCAGGTCATAAGGCTCGCTCACCACAGGCGTGGTTAGAAGGAAATATTCCTGATTTCATTAGATTTGAAGACTGGCCGTCATCTAGTCCCGATCTTAATCAGCTCGATTATGATTTATAGTCTGTTTTAGAGAAAATGACATGCTCTAAATGCCATGATAATATTTAATCCCTAAAATATTCTAAAAAGATGGCAGTTGCCAATTTTCCCATGGAAAGGGTGCGTGTTTCAATCGAAAATTCAAGCAAAAGGTGATCATTTCGAATAAACCTTAGATTTTTATAATGCTTATCTATTTATTAAATAAAATGATAATGCCAAAAAAATATTAATGTTTTCATTGTAACAATATTTATGGCTAGATTAGATACCTACATAGTATACCTACATATTATATATGTAGGCGTGCAAGCAAAAGGATCCAAATCTCAGCTGCTTCTAGTTTCTGAGTTTTCTATATTATGGTACCTAAGTGAAAAATGACATTTCTGGATTTGAATTGTATATTATTCAACGGTCACATACTTACATATTTTTATAAAACAGTTTAATTTGAAAACTGTTAAGAAAGAAAGAAAATTAAAACACTGAGTAGCCACGAGCTAAAATCAGATTGTATTCGAACATGATAATATAATGGCAAAGATCAAATAAAATTCCTGTCCGTATTAAACCGTATTAATAACGCGTATTACGCTCAAATACCTTAATGACACATAATACGAGAAACATCGCCGAGCCGCAGCGTGCGATTCATTGGACGAAGAAATACGACGTGCAAAAGGGTAATTCTTCGGAATTCTTGTATGACCGTTACATATACCATCTTGAAAAGGTACAATTAGCTTCTTGGTAGATTTCAAAGGAAGCTATAGTGGTATTCTTACCTAAGTTCGGAAAAAAATTACTACATATAAAAAAATGGTGACCTAAAATTGACTTCGGTACAAAAGTTTACCTACATATGTATTTATGTATATGTATTATGTGGAGTTACTCCGTTTACTACGAAAAGTTTACTCGTATTATGTGGAATATAAAGAATTTGTTAATAAAGTGGAGAACGTATTTCTTAACCAATTGAAGTGAAATTTCTAATAATTATTGGTCAATATCTCAGTTAAGTTCGTAGATCATCAGAATCCGTTGAATAATTTCGAATGACGATTTAAATATTTCAAAAAATCACTTTGCTATTACCGCCTGTCATCGCTTTCTTGGTGCATCTCCGTAATGGTGAATGTTTTAAAAATGTTGTCTTATGTCAGATTAAACTTTAAATTAAAATTTAAACTTCAGTTTTTTTATAAATTTATAAAATGATATTAAAACAAAAAATACTTCATTTCTATAAAATACAAAAATTTACATCTACAAATTAATCTACAAAAATTATAAGAGAATAATGTTCCACAAATAATTAATCACAACAGAAGACTTAATAAATAATTGAATCCATGGATATTCGGATAATAAGACAGAATGACCAAAAGCCGCTTGCAAGCTTGCAACATTGTTGCCTATGGCTCGCAGCTGACAGGTACAAATGACTAAATTGCGAACCGCACCGTAACGGTACTGCACTCACACTTAGTACATGTATATTAAATGTCTTAGCGTCTGCTAATGCAGACTGACCAGACAGGTCTAATTAATTAAAGATCGCGTGTCACGTAATCACACCTAATCACGTATATCACGTAATCAGTATTGCGAAAAAGAAAATGTTCTACGGGTTCCAATTTTTATTAGATTTTTTCAAAGTACTTTCCACTTGCATCTATACAGATTTTTAAGCGTCTGAACCAATTTTAAAAACATTTTTTCTACTTTTGCTCAGGTCTATCTATCACAGCCTCTTCGAACGTAGCCAGCGTGTCTTCGGGCGACGAAAATTGCTTCTCATTTAGTTGGGATTTAATTTTGGGAAGTAAAAAGGGTCACAAGATGCCAAGTCGGGACTGTAAAGAGGATGGCCTAAAATGTTAACCAGGGTACTTACTGTCCACAAGTCTCTTGTTTTAAGAGGTGAGTGAGCGAGCGCGTTGTCGTGGTGCAGCAGTAGTCCGCGGAGATTTGTGTTTGGACGGTTGTTACTCACTGCAGTAAAAACGTTTGGCAAGCACGTGGCTACGTACCATTCTGTGTTAATGCTGCTTTGGTTTCATAAAGTGTACAGACATCAGGTAGACAGTTAAAGTGAAAAAGCTTGAGATTAAAATTATTCCAGCGCTTCTTGCTCTTTTCACGATAGTGGGCGTTGGCTCACTTTGAAAGAGCAAAACGGTAGACTGAAGCTTAGTTTCTGGATCATACTGGTAAATCCACTATACCTGTGACAATGTTGTAAACGCGATTTTGTTATCATATCAGGGCACTTTTCGACACGAACATATTTTTGAATCTCGGTGAGTGAATACTATCCTCCTGACTCGTAGATGCCCATGTAATATTTCATACACACTCCCCGATCCAATCTACAATCTCTCCTGAATCTCCTCGTATGTAATTCGCCTGTTTTCACAAATAATTTTTTTCACTGCCACCATTATATATATATACATTTATTTGATCTGATTTGAATG
Organism: Sesia apiformis; assembly: GCA_914767545.1. Classification (NCBI taxonomy): domain Eukaryota; kingdom Metazoa; phylum Arthropoda; class Insecta; order Lepidoptera; family Sesiidae; genus Sesia; species Sesia apiformis. Next base: position 6,992,377 of record OU611964.1, read on the forward strand.
CCAGTTGAAAGTAAACACTCTCCTGGCTTTCACAGCTCATAACGCTACTATGAAATTGAATTTCATAATTTCACAAATGAACTCATAACCATGAAGTTCAAATTAAAATCGAATGTGAATTTCGTGTGATGACACAGCACTGTGAATCACTTAAGCCAAAAACATTTAATAAATAATATGTAGGTAGGCAAGTTCCCGACTCACAACATGTCATTGCAAATTAATCTTGCCAACATTGTCGGTTGGTGTACACGAGCGCGGAATGTAAATGCAGGGTTTCAATAAACAGTCTCCTCCTAATGATCGATGGCCAACACGGAGGAGGTATCTAAAGCCCTTGAAAAACATACTCTGACTCACTTGAGGCACGATAAAAATATGAACAGTACGCAAATGTAATACTTATAAGAAATCTATCGTTGGAAATTATTAACGAAGGCTAGATTATGATGGTTGTCACTCGTAATTATGACTGTAAAATATTAGTGTTTACTAGAAACTGAAGTTCTTTTTTGTTATAAAAATATGTATTATGTTAGTCGAAATATTGACCCATATTATCTACACACTTTCGCCACCTCGCGGGCACTTTAATGCCACTTCTGTAAAAGTCTCGTGGACGGGTATCATTGAATTCTTCAAAAGCCCTAATCACAGCTACTTCAGAATCAAATTTCTTTCCGTGCCAAAAGTTGTCCAAATTTCGAAAGAAATGGAAATCTGTCGGGGCAAGGTCCGGTGAGTATGGTGGGGGAGGGAGAGTCTCCTGGTCCAGGTCCAGGTCCAGTTTTAAAACTGTCGTATGAGAAGTGTGAGGGCGGGCATTGTCATGAAGAAGTGGAGATGAGCGACTGACCAAACTTGGTTGCTTTATTGTCAGCTTTTCCATCGTCTACAGCTCCTTGCAGTACACATCTGCATCAATCATTTGACCGGCTCGCAAAAAACTGTAGTAGACAATATCGGCACAGGACCACCAAACTAATACCAGTAGCTTTTTCTTAGTTATCTTGCGTTTTGGACTTCGTTTTTGTTCAATAACGGTTCAATAACACAGTGCACACTTCGACGCGTTGTTATCGCTGACGTTCTTTCAGTTTATACGGCACCCACTTTTCGAGCTTCTTTATTTTGCCAATTTGGCGCAGATGAACAAACAGTGTTTTATCACTAACATCAAACCCTGCTGCTAATTCAGCTGTACTTTGAATGGATCTGCTTCCTTTAATTCAACGTTATTAACCTTGGTCGTAGGTCGTCCGTGGAGCTCATCCTTAAGATCGAAATTTCCAGAAATTCCGGAAGAACGCTTCCGCGTTCAAACCGTCAATGGTCAATGGCGTCAATGGTGCGATCGTTTGTGGTGTTTGGCCCATACACACTATTGATATTGTGAGCTGTCTGTCTTGTGTTGGTGCCGCGACGAAACTCATCTTCAAAAATAGCACGATATTTCAATTTATCCATTTTATTTTCAAGACAATCACATGAACAAAATTTAGGTACAGAAAAAAAATTATATACCTACTGATTTTATAAGAATAACATATAAGAACATCGTAGCTATTAGATGCATTTTGAAATTCGAATTAGAACAGAAGATATCGAAACTAAAAGTGGCCAGTAATAAAATTGGTTATTTCATAGGTAAGCACCTAATATTAAAATAGAAATACATTTTAAATATTTTTGAGATTACCACAATGGCAAAAAGATGGCTTACGTTGTATTCAGTGGGTTTGAAACTCTCCAAATATCTGGTGATATATAAAACATTTATTTCCTCTAAAATTTCCGCCTTTCAATAATAGGGTGTTTTATATATTATTTTTAAGTACCGTCAAACTTCCTAATTTTGCCTCGCGTCTCAATTTTGGCTAAAATGAAAAAATAGTAATAACTTTCTATATTTATTATGTTGGCAAACTGAAACCATAACCATCTTTAGATTTTATATCTAGCAACACGAAATTTGTGCCGTGATGTTGGTAACGTGCATACTTTTTTAACAGTTACTTGTCGATTGTCGAACAGGATTTGAGAAAGGCGGCTTCGAGTTAGACTCCAAAACTTTCAAATTCGTCAAATATGATTTTTCTTACAGGTTTATATTCTTATAGGTTTTATAGATTATTCCTACATTTATAATATTTCACTATTATTTATGGAAATATGTGTAGAATTTAAAAGAAAATCTGGTTCAGACAAAGGAAGGGCATGTTATATGGATATCTATACCAAACATTGCCTGCATTAGGGTTTACACATTTTTATTTATTTATTTAGCTAAGATAGTGTAGAATTATCTTTGTCACTCTATCGTCAATGGCAAATCCCTACATTACTAGGGCTTACTATGACATACACATTTGTAAATTTATATCATTTAGATAACATATATGTTCTGGTTCAGGGAATCCAATTTCGGGCCAGAAAAGGTTGTATACGTCTTTTTTTAAAAAATAGTAACGACTGACATAACCCATATGTTTACTTAAATAATAATAAGTAGATGTTTATCGTTTCGCAGTCACAGTGGTTGGAGAGTAGTGTTACAACTCGTTCATAGTTTATTGAAAATCTCCATTTTAGTTGTTTAGCAAAAGAAACAACATGATTGATATTACTTTTTCATTAATGTAAACTACTAAAATGCCGTCCTGATTTAAACCTTCGAATGATCTACATTAATTTAAGTACACCTTATAAGTACATTAATTTAAGTCGGTAAATGCATCACATGAAAAGCCATGAAAGTACACGCGGCACGTGAATGTGCATGTAATGCGTCACGAATAAAACTAGTCAGTAGATTGCTAGATGTAAGTCCGTATCCTTCCCGTGTGACGTCACTGTCTGGCCATCATCCCTCCGACTTATAGCGCGAGACGGAAAAAAACAAGTACCTGCGTAAATTGTTTCAAATCAGCAGGTAGGGCCCGCCCCCGTCGGACCCACAGACTTGTATCACAAGTAAGTAAGAAAACAGTAGAAAATCATGTTTTAGGTGTGAGATACAGTTACCGTGTTCGATAAGCAGTGGACGATAAGGGTATCGTCCACTGCTGGACACGGGCCTCTTGATGCACATTATCTTGAACATGAGGGAGGACCTTAAAACGCCACGCTGCCAAGCGGTTTCACGAGTGCACTCTTTTAGAAGACTTATTTCAATAGGGCTTGTAGTACAGATACTTCAACTCATCTTGGCGCGCAGCGCTATGTGTGCAGTTTTGATTTGTGTGACAGTGACGCGGCAGTCGTCGTCAGAGCAACACGTGTTCTCATCGCTTTGTTGTGCGGGTACAGTCATTAATAAAAATGTCTAGGTTCTCACGGAGAAAATGTTTAAGAAGTCAGGTAAATCTTTAATACATAATGTGTACGTAGGTAATCCCACTAATATTATAAATGCGAATGTTTGTGAGTGTGTGTGTGTGTGTGCGAGTTAGTATGTTTGTTACTCTACTCCTTATATAATTAAATAACGTGGCTTTAGAAAATATTTTGATTTTATTAGCATTAATGTGTTATTATTGTTTTAGACTCGTGAAACTATTGCCAATGTATAAGGTGCCGTGTAAGTCAAATTGATGCAGAGATGTGGCGTAATACTTGTCGACGTGTAAATAATAAAGAAGAAGAATACTGTCGACATTTTGATATGGAAATAGAATTCATAATTAACCTTGGTGGGAGCAGCCAATCCGAAAGTTCATCATTTGATTTTTCTAGTAGTGATACAGAGTAATATGTTCAATAAATATCCATTTATCTAATTAAGCTGTTGTTTTATTTTAAATTTCACAAATAAGAAATGAACATTTTCGACAGACATTTTTATTATTATATTATATACTTGACTGTAGTACCTCTTGTCATGCACATGCAGTCACTGTATCTATACAAGCTTTACGCACACATAGCGCCGCGCGCCAAGATGAGTTGAAGTATTTATACCAGATTTTTATCCCTTAGTCGCCTTTTACAACACCCACGGGAAGAGATGGGTGCTGCTATTTTAAAGCTGACAGACACCACTCGGCCATCTTACAAGTATGGCATGTTACAGCAAAAAATCTGCAAGTCTCATTTTCCTTTCTGACTGAACTGGTCGTTTGACTCGATACTAGATAACATTGCTGGTTTGTGGCGTAGATACGAGTAGCATGGAAAGCTATGCAATCATTGCTTAATCGATGATGTTTCAACGATTTATCTTTAGTTCAGCTGCTGTCTTGTTTAAGTCCACTGTGCTGTTATTACCAGACATAATAAAACAAAAAGAAAAGTAAGTTTTTCGGAGTTTTACGATTCTGTAGCAAGGTTGGAGATTACTGGTTCTAAACTAATTAGTCACGTCAAAACAAAATGGAGATATTATTCATTTTTAGTTTTTTTGGGTAACACATAAAAACTTTTTGGAAGCACTCATATCTGCGGTGCAAATCCGGCACAATTTATAAGCATAAAACGTTTAACAAAAATAATACTTTTTGTTTAAAAAATCGCAGATGAGTCGACATTAGTACAGGGTTACATAAACGACATTTAGTTGCATAAAACAGGGTAGTTGACTGTAGTTGAAATTGATATCTTAAATAGATTGATTCGGAAAATAGAGAATAAAATAAATTCATATTTTTTTTAATTCATTAGGAACGAGACAGTTTAGAGCTGTAAACTCATTTGCTTAAATTTTAATGTTTTTTTAACCTATGTAACTATGACTTCCGATATTTTTATTTTGTATTAGTAGCCTTATGGGCTAAGCCATGGTTGATTGGTCATATATGGCTCTATTATAAAAAAAAAGAAACGTTTTTATGTGGCTTTTGGACAGGAGAGGGGGAGGAGAGATGTTCTAGACCTCATGAACCTTTAAATTCGTGTCTGATTATAATAAGTGTTTACTCACCGGTTCGGTATCGCCTTGGCTGTCTTTGCCGAGCCCTTCTCCCTTCGACCAGCCCATTTTCTCCAGCAATTTGAACCCTTTGTTCTCGGGCGCTATACACCTGTTAACAAAAGTCAATTACACTATAGTTATATATGTTATCAAGTTAAAAATAATAACTGTGTGCCAATCTACAATAGTTATTATCCCTCAAATATTCCCCATCCTTTCCAACCCATTTTCTAAATTCATTCTTAAATGTCCAAATGTAGGAGGCGGTGCACATTTGTCATTGTGGACTGATGTTGGCATATATTGCGAATGTCCATGGGCGACAGTATCCACTTACCAAAACTGTTGTCTGGCAGTTTTTTTCTATAAAACAATAATAACTTCCAAAACAAAATGATCTATGATACAGGTAGTTGTTAGATAGATACACACAAATGATCGCATAACATGACACTTTCTTATTCTAAAATGCCATTAAACATAGATAAGCAAACAATGCGATAACAGGGTGTCACATGTGTGTCGAAGGGGCATATAGCGCTGATTTTTTGACATAACCAAGACGCATGAACGCATGTAACAGTGTATCATGTACGGGTCGATATTTTTTTTGTCTCCTTGTTATCAAACAATGTTTATTTATTAATTTTAAAACACCCCTTTTAAAAAGATGTCTACTAAATTAACATATTATTGCTGATTCCTTAACATATTAAAGCTTAACATATTATTTCTGCTGATTCCGCACCATCCTAACCCCCTCCCCGTTACCGTCGTCCACGGCACGTCTTGGACGACCCCGACGATCCAATTACTGCTACCAATGCGGTTCTTACACCACACTCACAGACTTCACAGATACACCGTCCCCGTCGGCGGAGACGTGGACGTCTCCCTCGCTACACCGTTAACACACACCGACTCTCAGCTAACACTTTCACCAGGCATCGGCAAGTGCCTGGGCGCTTCTCAGCGACTCGCGATCCCGCGGTACCCCCCAATGCAACGCCCTAAGCCGAGGCCCTTTCTTTCCGCCGGTTTACCGGCGGGGGAGTCCTTAGGCTGGTTGCGATACACATTTTGTTCCTGGCTGAGCGCCTTCTGCGCTCGCCCTAAATCAAACACGACCGGTGACTCTTGAAGGGCCAGGCCACAAGAATGTAGCCATTCCGAAAAAAAGGTGCTAAATACTATAATGCTACATTCATTCGACAAAAAGGCTTATTGAACTTTCGTTCGAACCCCGGAATGAATAAACTGATGTTCAACTGTATTCGACCATTTGTCAGTCATGCTCGGCAATTGAAGAAACAGTATTAGTAAAAAAATAAAATTAAAGGAGTTTTAGTGGTTTCAACACTTATTAGAATATATTAATTATTTATTACTTCAATGAATTAATAGCGTTTTATAGTCTACCCATATCTTTGTCTCTGTTACAAGAATTATCAAAACTTGTTTATTTTATTGTGTGAGTGTGAAATTAAAGTGAAAGTTTTTTTTTTGAGTTGTAATACTATTGTTACGTAAAAATACAATGAGTGGAAGAGTTCATAATTAAATTGAACTCCTTTTCATTTGGGCATCAAAAGCCGCATAATGACTTAAAATCTCAATCGGACGCGAATTTTCACTAATGTTCAAACATGGCAGTTTCGATCAAATGCAGATATTATTATAATTTATATATACATTTATCCATTATAAGTCCCTTTATCCTTTATTAATCCAGGTATTATTATATGCTTACGTGTCCAAATCACTGCTTTGCGTTTTTTCTGAATGATGCGAAGATCCAACAGCTTCCCTTCGAGCCTTTGCCCTGTCGTTGTACTGCTCGTGTGCAATCATCAGCGGCTGCGGCGCGTATATATTCTTCAGCCTGGCTAATTCCAATTTGTGCTGCACTTGCACACTGCAGGTACGTGTGTACGCCGCTTTTTTCTCTTTTTCTTGAGCTTCAAAGGAAAATTTTGGTTTTGGCAACATTTCAACCTCTATTCATTGGGGCAACTAGAAGCTGGTTGAGTGGACAGTTCGCCCCAAATAGCGATTTATTCCCATCGTCCCGGGAGGCCCGTGCTCGGTACCGGGCCGGATGTGAAAGAAGTGCCAGACGTACAGACTGTGATTTAACTTGTTATATATTTCTAAAATATTCTAATAATTATAATATGCATAACTAATATGTATAGGTATAACACTACAGGTTCTTACCTGTATTATTTATTTATTTATAAGTAGTACCTTTCGATTGCTACAATATTAGTAATTAATAGCCAATATCCATAAATAATAATTACATTACTGCATTAATACTTAATAATACGCTATTAATACATTAATAATACATTAATAGCGTATTATTACATTACTGCAATGAAACATAGTTAAATGTACTGTACACTACACCTTTTTGTTTCGTTACCGGGGATCATAGGAATTGTATTGTCATAAAAAAAGGTGCCATTGTTGTCGGTGAATGTCTCCACCGAGGACGACGGCACTTTCTTTCCCATCCGGCCCGGTACCGGAGACGGGCCACCCGGGACGATGGGAATACATCCAGATAGCTCTGGTACCCACCTTAGAATTTAAGTTAATAACACTGTTAATAACAAAGGGATAACAAAGCGGCTACCACAAGCCCTGGGGAATTGCATTACCAGTAGACTCGTCAACCCGCTTGGCCTGCGTGACGTTTTAAGCCCATACATCCCTAATTAGGGTTGCCAACTTTTTAGGCCAAATATAGTATTTTCAAGCCATAAACATAGAGTAGATTGGGAAAAAATAAAGAATTATATAGTATGTTTCTAAATTATAATTTATTTTTTAAGGTAATAAGTATTTATTTATATTTTATTCTTAAATGAGTATTTTTTGCTACTTTGAGCATTCATCAATAGTTTTCTATTTTTAAGGAAAGCTTCATAGATATTTTTGCACTCTAAATTTCAATTACAATAAACCAATAACTCGGCTTTTATAAGATTTATGCTGGCTCTGTTGCGCTCATCTCTCTATTTAGTATTCATCACAGAAAATATGCTCTCTATAAATAATGTTGAGGTTGCCGGAATCGATAGAATAAATTATGTAATTTTTAGAATAGAAGAGACATCTGAATCACTGTAAAGGAAAATTGGTTGAGATTTTTAGTACTTAGTAGATTTAGTACAGAATTTTATTCAACTGAATCGTCTTTGAGTACAAATTGTCAAAATTGATATACAGTTTTAGAGTAATTTCTAATTTTTCTACCAATGCTTCAAATTTGGAAAATTCCAGTTTTGTTGTTAGATTGAAGATTGACTTAGTCAATTAGATTCTGAAAAATCGAAAAAATTGTGTAAATAATTCTGACTTTTATCAAAAATAGCAACAAATTTCTCTGTGATCAGAGAATATCAGGAAACTCTTGCTCTAACTTTTTTAGCGCTTTATTTGTTTAATATCCAAAAAGTACACCATTTTCTCTTTGTATTATTTGATGTTTTAAGTACTGCTACAATTGTTTATTGTTTGTGTTGAGGGAAATAAGTGTTTATTTCCCTCAAGCAGTTTGACACATTTGTTGAAAATGTTCAGCGATATTTAAATTTCCGATGTATATGAATTTGCTTGTCATGCAAATATAGTAGTTTTGCCTACTATACTATTTTTTTTGAAATATAGTAGGGCTCCAGCTATAGTAGGATATTATATTATATAGTAGGGTTGGCAATCCTATCCCTAATGTGCGTGAGGAGGCCCGTGTTCAGCAGTGGACGACCAAAGGGGCGACAATGAACGGTGTTCAGTCACAGTGGATAGTGGTCAAAATGGACAATGGAGGGTGTTCACCAAAATGGCGACTTATGGTCGTACCAACATTTTCATTTTGGTCATGACAAGTCGCCATTTTGGACTTACTAAATTGTGGCCAGCGCTGTTATAGCGATCGGTGAACTATTGCCAATTACAAAGTGATTGTTGGGCCATTCACTATATAATTGGAAATAGTTCAACTATTCAAAAAGTGCGGAATTTTAAAAAGTCGTAGGTCAAAGGTTGTTAACTATCACGAAAGAAATTCAATGTTAAGGGAGCGGGTATTTTTATTTAACTTTGTATTAGTGGTGAAAATATTACTCACTTTCCATGATTAGTCCTGGCTCACAGTGTCCGCACGTGTCGTTCCCAGGATGGATATGGCACAGCAGTTTTGTTTCGCCCAACTGTATTGTGCTACCGTGTTGTACCTACAATTTATTAATAGTTTAGAGGTAGCCGATGCTCCCCCGTCCCATCCTTCCAAATTCTCTTTCAAAATCTTAACTCCTAAATCTCTAAGGCATGAAATACACATGCTGTCAAAAAAGCATACTTGGTTGCTATGAGATAGTACGCTTGTTTAGAGCATGCTCTCTGTGTGTTATATGAGGCTTACTTGTTATGTGCACACTTTACAATTCACATACAACAAAACAAACGCAAAACTAGCACGCAGTGAACGCGCTCAAACTTGCTTCTGAGCATGATCCTTTTCACCCCCACCACATACCGAATGCTAATTAGCACGGAAAAATAGACAGTTATGCCATTAAATACAGTATCATTTAACAAGCTTGTTGTTTTCATATACATGTGCTAGTAATTTGCCACTAGCTAGTATGCTCAAAGGTAGCATGCTTTCGTTCTGCTAAATAGCATTTGTATTCGAGTGCTTAAAGTAGGTAACACATCTTTGTATGTCCATGGGTGATGGAAACCATTTACCATTTGATAGACTATCTGTCTATTACCAAATTATTACAAACAAACTTTTAAAGGAAATAAAAATAAATAACTTTAGAATAAAAAGAGAATGTCCATTTGTAGGCCCTAATTTCACTATAGTGGGGTAACTATAATGTAAATTCGAATCATATTTTAAGGGAATCTGTAGGAGAGATTTACGAGATTTGGTTGTAGGGATAATATTTCATTCATTATGTGAGTATTGACACAGATTATAAAGACTTATGACTTTGACTCTAGAGTAGCATTTCCGAATCTTATTTCGAGATTTATTGTACCTCGTATTTTGACAAACATTATTTTACAATGTTGAATAAAAACGTTACTACTTCTTTTGTAGGTATTGAATTATATCTTGTTTTCTTTATTCACAAAAACATAATATACTAAATAGCATACCACGTAAATGTTTTGACGTTGTCAAAACAACAAAAAAACTAACGTAAAAATCGTTAATACTTATAGAATTCTCTGCGTAACTTCATATTGAATTAAACAAAATCATATAAAGAAATTACGCAAATAGTGCTAGATATTGTGAAAATTTTAACATTACGAAATTTTCATTTTAACATTACAGGTTTCAGGCAACAGGGAAGGTTCGTACAAATCCAGTATATCCTTGGATTGTAATTTTGTGCATGTTCTATTTGTAAACCTATTCAAAATAATATATATATATATATATATATATATATATGTATACATATATATATATATAAACTACATAGGTGGGGATTGACCAATAGTGCTTACCTCAACAGGTTCACTGGGCACTTGACTCTCGGAGATCCTGATACCATTAAGTATGGTGCCATTCTTTGAGCCCACGTCGGTGATGGTGTATATGCTTCTTTTCTCATCATACCTTATATCCAAGTGATGCTGTAAAAAGCATAATGATGTTTTATTAGACTTCACTCAAAAATCCAAGGCAGAAAGACCATTTTTTTTACGAGCCATAACTTCCTAAAGACAGAGCCCATTTACGAATGAGTCAAACGTCATTTTTGACTGACTTTGGGATATAAGGCAGTTGTCCATAGACGACAATATCTCCTTATCAGCGGGAGAATTGTCTGTTATCTTGGTTATAAAGAATACAGCCCAAAAAAGCATGGAACAGTTCCTTCTTTTAGTAGATGTAAATAATTACTCCATTATAAGCAATTACTAATACATATAAGAATATATCTTACAAGTAATACATATTACATCTTATAAGTAATTACTTACTATTACACTACTACTAGATACTTGGACTTGAAACCGATTTTAAATTTACAAACATTAATTTATTGATTTTTTTTGGCTAATCCGGTTTTTTATTTAGGACGGTTTATTATTTTATTTTTAAAATTTAAACCGGTTCGAGACCGGTAAATTCAGTATTATATTCACGTGGATACCAGGGAACTCTGGTATCACGTGGAACGTTGCAAATGGCAGTGGCGGGTGACGGACCGCCGAGGGGTAGTCAGTTTATACAAGGAAAACAATTTGTAACTCAAATTTGGGTTGCCACCCTGCATTAAGTCTCCTGTCGCAGTGGGTGCGGGGCGGGATAGCGGAATCTGCTGCGTATTTTTCAAACCCATATATTAGCTGAGATGTGGTTCGGCATGACAGCGGCGGAGAGAGCGATTTCGTGACGACACTTGCGGTGGCGATGGTTTTGAGCGAGAGCGGACAGTACGAATCAGGTTGCGATTTTCGGTGCGAGTTAGTGCATGTATGTAGCTTCTCTATGGTTTTGACGTTTTCGAGTATGTCATAATAAGTCATAATGTCCCAAGCTCGGACTAACCTTAAGTAAAGAAATTGCTAAGGCATTGCCCCCTAAGGCTGCGGTCCCATCAAGAACGAGACACGGTGAGCGGGTATAAACGAGGAGCGAGTAGGTACACAGTCCGACCAGTACCAGTTAACTGTCCGAGTTTTATGTCGCTAGGCGATGAACGAGTGAAGCGAGCGACAGTGCGACGACGCTTACTTCAACCCCTCCGGCCCGCACACTAATTGATGTTGACAATCACATTGTAAGCGAGTGTTACTGAGCGAGCTCTTTTATCGTCGGGCGATGAAACTAGAACAAGAATCTTACCTTTGTACTATTATACCTATCTGTCTTTCAATAGTTGTCTTGTGGAATTTGGACGTGTCTTAAGCGAGAAAATAGTTGGTCGCTGATCGTTTCTCGTTTTTGGTCCGACATCAGCCTAAGACGTCGCTGTGTAAACGATTATTATTATTAAAGATTAAGAGCTTGCGAGTCGATAGTCTCGTATCTATTGTGATCGCCACTCTTTTCATAGTCCGCTGCCAATGCCCATGATCTGCAGATATAGCAGGATAGTCTTAGCAGACAGTTGTTGGACCTCTTCCACAGTGAGAATACTTTTAGTGCGGAAACGTTATAAAAATAGCGAATGGCGAAGGCGGGCTTCCCGCTCCTGCATACCGCCTCGCACCCCCTCCGGTCGCAGCCTAAGATTGTCATTTATATACTTATACAGCGATGTTTTTATGTGAACATATCCTATATTGGAAGTTTGCTCATAAGTTTAAAAAAAAAACTGATTGTTAACAGTAGTAGGTATCTACTACTGTTAGGTATTTATTAGGTACCTACTGCTGTACCTACCCTAGACACGTTAGTATCTCTTACCAGTATTGTGTGGTGACCTTTGTTTGAAGTTTATTCTTAAAATTAAAAAAAAAAAAGGTTTGTTAAACGAACCGGTTTTCAAACTGCCAGTTACTACCATACTAGGGTATAACTGCTACTACTGCTACTCACCCTAGAGACATTAGCATCTCGTATCAGTATAGTGTGATGTTCTCCCTCACGACCAACAGTGCCGCCATCTTTGGTAACCAGGAAGAGACTGCCCACTTTCAACTTTGGTAGATTAGTTTCCCGTATAATTACACGCATGGATGGTGGATGATGTTTCGCAACTGATTCTGTAACAAAAACAGAATACTTTATTCGTAACATGTTTTACGATTATGAAGCTTACATATTAAACGAGGCTTTAAGGCGTATCCGCGTATAAGACCCGTTTAATAGATAAATTCATATGTGTGAAAATGTGAAGACTCTTGAAACTTGAGAGATAACGAAATTTTTAGTTAGAAAATCTTGACCAAAATCAGCGAGTCCAAACCGACAATAAAATTAAAGTCACATTATTATACTGATGCAATTTTTCCTTTTTTTATTTATTTATTGTTTAAGGTACACCAGTGTTGAACATATACATTGGTGACAAAATAAAAAAATAAAAATATTCCATTCCATGTGCCCAATTTAAGATGAACACAACATTGACAGATATAATTAGATAATTAAGTAAATTCCAAATGTAGGGCATACAAATAAAATGTACCTACTTGTGAAGTAGATTTAGAATAAGTTATTATACTTATCGGTAATTTGCATATTAGAATGGAAAAGTTAAGAGACTAGAAAGAAAAATTAAAACGTACAAAATAAAGTGTTTATCTATTATTAAGAACTTACTTGTAAATCGTTTTATTGTTAAAGTAATTATTAGTAATTTTACTTTTAAATAGGTGAAGTGTGTCGCGAAAAATTACCAAATCAAACATACATTAATTTAATAAGTTGTACTCACTACACATTCTATATACTAGCGAATGAACACCAAGGTACTACAAAATGTACTACAGTACTACAACAGGGACCTGAAAGTTTTGATAGGACGTCGAGTAATGCTGCGTTACAAATATAAGTATTACAATTAAAATGCTTTGGGATATTTCGATTTCTCACTTTAAAATTATTTAATTAATTTCAATAAAACTTCTCTAAAAACGTTTTTAATATGTGTTCAAGTTAAGAAAAAAGTGATGTCATCACTATCTGTCACGTGATTTTAACTGTTGACCAATTACGAGAAGTGTTCGTTAATTGACTAATTAACGCTGCTATGCTACATTAGATGGATGACCTCACTTTTTATGTGAATATAGTATAGTATTGTCTAGTTGACAGTTGAGAAAACAGTTTAAGCCGGTTTACATTCAGTTTCTTGGACATTAGAAATTATATCCTCATATCATTTACCATTATCACTGACGGTAGATGTGCTAACATCAGATTCACTGCCATCATCTGCTGATTGTTGGTCATCAGTTTCACTGCATTCACCATCTTCTAATTCATCACTAACAACTTTGTCCTCCTTTGATTCTTCAGTCGTATTCTCGTTTTCTTCTTTGTCAGCAGATTTCATTTCATTTTCTGTAGCATTTACAGGTTTATTTTCTAAACCAGTTTGTTCTTTACCTTCATTAGTATCTGTTACAGCTTTAGGCTCTAAATCATTTTTATCTTTATTGCCATTTGATTCTAAAGAATCTTTTTGTTTTTTCCTGTTCTCTTTTTTCTTTCTCCGTTTAGGTTTGCTAGCTTCGTCAGAGCCACCCTCTTGCTTGTCCTGTAATACAACATTAAAAATTTTGGTATTGTGAAGCTACTGGGTACCATTTTATTTACCTAAGGCCGTTGAGCCTCGGAGTGAAACCTGAGATAAGTTTTTCGTCAGGTTGTCTATGTCGTCTTCTTTTTGGGATGCCTGTAAACAACAAAGAATTAAGATAAGAAGCAATGTTATAACAAATATATATTAATATATATTAATTTATAAACAAGATCTGTAAATCTATGTTGAAGTATGTTTTAAATATCATTGAATGATTAGTCATAAAATATTAGTTTGTAATTATAATGCAAGCCTTTATAGATTAAATTTTGTATCTAACAATGAAATAATCATACAATTTTTTTTCCAGGTTAAAATTTTTATTTCACTAATTAATTAACCAATTGAAAATTTAATACAGACTCGTATGTAAGTAACTATGAACATATGTACACATTACACATTACATTTTATAACGTTTCCCAAATTTCTGAGAGTGGGTATAATATTAACATCATACCTACTTGAATAAAGGCATTTAAGTACTTACCTTCTTCTTTTTCCTAGCTTTTTTCTTCTCATGAGCTATGAGCGCTGCACTCTTTGCTTGAGCTCTTGTATCAGGATAGGAATGAAATACAAATGTTTTATTTTCTTCTGAATAGTAGTAATAACAGCTAGTATCCGTGTGATAATATAGACCTAGTTCCTGTAAAAAGTTCCAATTGTAACTATACTAGGCTGTTGCCTGCGACTTCTCTCCTTCTCTCGTGTGGATTTAATTGCATTTATTTCCATACAGAATTTAACACGTCGTGTTTAATTATTTGTATTGTAGAATACTTTTACCAAGTCTCAAGTTCATCATAGGGCTATCAAATATTGTTTTTCCATACAAACTTTGATACCACGTTTCACGCACTTGGGGGTTGAATTCCGAGAAATACTTTCTTAGTGAGCCTTCTACGTCATAAATGGAAGCTTTTTGTCTACGGCTTTGCCTGCATGAATTTTGTTTTAAAAGTAATGGACTCCCTTGGAAAAAATTACTGGTTAAAAAGTGAATATGTCCTTTCTCAGATTTCAGTCTAAAATAAGAATATTTAAAGAAAAAGGAATGCCTAAATTCTTGTGGGCCTTTCTTCTTGCCTTTCTAGTCCTCAGACATGTATGGTTTAGGGCGAAAGCAGAAAGTGCTTAGCCAGGAGTAAAAAGTGTGTGCAACAACGAGCCTAAGGACTCCCCCGCCGGTAGACCGGCGGAAGAAACGGACCTCGGCTTAGGGCATTGCTTTGGGAGGGTACCGCGGGATCGCTGAGAAGCGACCAGGCATGTGCCAATATCTGGTAAAAGTTTTGGCTGAAGGCTGGTGTATGTTCATGGTGTAGCGAGGGGAATGTCGTCATCTCCACCGACAGGGACTGTGTATATGTGTAGCCTGCGAGTGTAGTGTAAGAACTGCATTGGCAGCAGTAATTGGATCGTCGGGATTTTCTTAGATATGCCGAGGACGATGACGACGGTAGTGGGAAGGAACATTCCTATTGGGACCATAGGTTAGGTTAGGTTACTGAGGGGTTGGGATGTTGAGGGACTCTGTCTTAGTAGTGTCGGGCTATGTCTTTCACGTATTTGAAGATGAACGGAAGTTGTAAGTCCTTGTGGAGGTCGACATTGTGAGAGTACCATGGGGCTGCCTTACACACAAATCTATTTTGAAGGGTATGAAGTATTTTAATATTGGAGGGGGCCTGCGTGTGCGAAGACAAGCTGGCAAAGGTCAATAAGGGACGTATAAAGGTTTTGTACAATGTCAGCTTATTTCTAAGTGACATTTTACTTCTCCTGTCTATGAGAGGGTTGAGGTGACCGTTGAGGGTACAAAGGCAGGCCAGTTTCGGGCAGTTTGTATGTATTCCCGGAAGGTCAGTCCATGGTCTGAGATATTTTTTGGTCTTCCTAACCCAGGGGATAGTCTGACCGAAAAGGTATATCGGGAGTGAGGCTTAAAAAAATTAAGATCCCCTCCATTTTTACTAACCTTTTACCTTTTCTACTAAATACTAAATAACCTATATAAATAAATAAACTATATACCAAATAAACTATATTTAGTATATAATATAAACATTATATAAATTTCAAGTCCCCAATTAAAAAAGTTTTTGAGACAAGGTTTTTTGAGACATCTTCAAATACGTGAAAGACATAGCCCGACACTACTAAGACAGAGTCCCTCAACATCCCAACCCCTCAGTAACCTAACCTAACCTATGGTCCCAATAGGAATGTTCCTCCCCACTACCGTCGTCATCGTCCTCGGCATATCTAAGAAAATCCCGACGATCCAATTACTGCTGCCAATGCAGTTCTTACACTACACTCGCAGGCTACACATATACACAGTCCCTATCGGTGGAGATGAGGACATTCCCCTCGCTACACCATGAACATACACCAGCCTTCAGCCAAAACTTTTACCAGATATTGGCACATGCCTGGTCGCTTCTCAGCGATCCCACGGTATCCCCCCAATGCAACGCCCTAAGCCGAGGTCCGTTCCTTCCGCCGGTTTAATGGCGGGGGAGCCCTTTGCTCATTGCAACACACAATTTTTTTCTTGGCTGAGCGCCTTCTGCGCTCGCCCTAAATCAAACACGACCGGTGACTCTTGAAAGGCCATTAGGGCCACAAGAATTTAGACATTCCGAAAAAAAAAAATGTCTCTATCTTAAAATAGTTTGCGAGTTATAGGCATTGCATACAAAATCTTCTATTTTTTCCCCCCTCTTCAGTAAAATTTTTAAAAATCCGTCTTTAGTATCCTTTGGTTCATGTGCAAATTTGCTTTAGAGGTTTGGGTCCAGCGTTGATGAATCAGTCAGTCAGGATATTTCTTTTTATATGTATAGGAAGAAGATGTAACATCATCAGAGCAGCTGAGGGACTTGTTGGTATGGATTTATTGAGCCTGGTTAAGATGTTCTAACTTAAAATCTCATTGTTCCAGGATTCTGTTTAAATATAAACATTCTCTAATGTCTAATTTTTAAAGTGGAGAATTTAAATAGGATCCTATTTTTTATGACTTTCTATTTATGACTTTCTATTTTTAAGTTGCAGGTACTGTTAGTAGGTACATAAAATTGTATATAGATTTTAGTCAACTATAAAACTAAGACAGAAATATAAACTACTTACAGAATTATAATAATAGCCAGTCTTATAATCATAGTACATTCCAGCAGATTCAACATACACCATGCCTGTTTGCTGCAAGGCACTATGAGCTACCTCTTTGACTTGATCTGCTATGCTTTTCACATTTTCTCCATCTTCTCTATTTATATTCCACCCCTTTTCATCTTTAGTTGTTGTTTCATGATTAGTTGTCTCATCATTATTTGAAATAACAGTAGATGAAATTTTATCAGTTTCACTAAATCTGTGCCTTGTTGATTTTGTATTGACATCACTATCAAGATCTTTAAAATTTACTTCATTCAGATCATCAGTTTGGGTTGCTATATCATTTTTGTTCTCAATGATTCTATTTGGACTTGAAATATCATCTAACAAGTCTTTTATACAGTTATCACACTTGAGTGTTTGAGAACCTTTGTTCAGTAAATCATTCTGAAAGAAAAGTTAAATAAAATATGATGTACCCTTTGACATAATAATCTATTTTTATGGCTTTAAATGTCATGAAATATTTAATCATAAAATCTTAGGTGATGTTCATTTTGTTTTACTATTGAGAACATTCCAGGCTGATGTTGTCATGCATCGTGGATGTCCATACAGTATCAATTACAGGTTCTATTGCATTGTACCACCAGGTCAACTATCTGCACGTCTGAAACCGTCTTAATATAAAAAAAAAAAAATATTTTGATTCAGTGAAGCAGTAAAGTAAATTATTAGGTAAGTAAGTACCTTTGTAAGTATCTTTTAAGTTCATTCTAGTTTTCCAGGTTATAATAAAATTGAATATATAAATTATATACTTACAGTTAGTTTTAACTGATGTTTTAATTTTATGATAAGACAGTTCTTCTTCTTAATATTATTTCTCAATTTTAAAATCAGCTCCAAAATTTCGGGTCTGTACTTTAGTGATAATCGCAAAGTTCTGATGTTGAGATTGTTTTTGTACGTTTTCTTGTTACTGGATATTATATTTGAATCTCCCATTCTTCTACTTTTATAAGCTTTTAGCTTGTGAAATCAGCTGACAAAAAACAGAAAAGAAATAAAACGTCACTTTCTGATAAGAGAGAAAATAATGAGAAATTTTGACAATCGTGACTGCGTTCCAAAATGTGCGAGAATTGTTCTTTGTCATCTTTGCATTAAAATTTCCATATAAAAAGAGACGCAACCTGAATTGCATTGTCAGTGGTTTTCGTACATTTTAGAACACAATAACAGTGGATCACAAAACTTTTCGAAAGACGTTCAAAATACAACCTTCTTCGCTAATTTTACAAAGAAAATAAAAGTAATTGAAATAATTTTAAGAAAAATAATTTTACAAATATTGTTTTTAAATTATCAGACTACTTATTTATGTTTAGTTAATTTAGTTTTAACAAACAATACTTAGGTAGTAATGCTGCTGAATAAAAGATGGCGTTAGTGTTTATTTCTAACTTACCTACTTTGGCTCCATCGATATGAGATATGCGTTGATGTTACTATGCATCTCTCTGATGTTGCAAAAGTCCACTTGAAATGTGGAACTTAAAGGATGGGCCGTGAGTGCACATTATACATTTTCTTTTTCTTGGCCATTGTAAAGTGTGAATAGGGAAAAGAAGAGAAGAAGAAAAATGGGGGGACGGAGAGAGAGATGTGACTTGCTTGCGCGGGGTACGGAAGGGCCCCCGGTACCCCCTGGGGGCAGCAGTCGGGTTCCACTCCGGTCTCCTCCGGCACAACTGCTACCCCAAGGGATTTTTCGCGTGCGGCGGGGCCGCCTCCAGGGGTAGAGAATAAAGATAGATCCCCGGGTTCGGGCCCCCAACAACCGGCGGGCGGCCAGCGGACAACCGTTTCACCGGGTCTCCCTGATCCCCGCGCCACCACACGCAACAATCTTTCTCTCGGGACGGCCTCTTCCGCGCACCGCCGGAACACGATGCGGGCCTCGCGGCTAATACGGCACTATTATGGCGGCGGACTCCGACGGAAGGGTGGTAGCTTTGCCGACGGAGTAACCCTCCCACCGCAAAAAAGGGAACGCCATTGCCTCGTTAGTTAACAGCAGGGTGCACCACTAGCAGGTGAGGTTCGCTTAGGCTCGAAAGATGGTAGATGAGCCTCTTACACCGAGCACTGAACTGTCAGGATTTTACGATTATACAATAAAATAGAGAGACATGACTATACTTTTTAATTTAAAAAATCTGATCCTCTTGGGCTTTACTAATAACACTGGTCTACAATGGATACGGAATAATTTTAACTAATATCTACTTATCTACCCATGCTGAATACAAGTTGACAAGTAAAAGTCATTTATTAGTTTAAGTTTTTGCGATACTTGACATTTTCCGAATTTAATGATTCTACCCTCATTGAACGTGATAATGTTGATATATAATAGGGGTTAAAGTATAAAATTGCCGTTTTATAGTAATAGATAGGTACTTTGAACTGACATAAAACCTTCATGGTGTGAGATTTTCGAGTGAAACTTTTTTCACATGATACCTATGAGGTTCTTGTTTTAAAAAATGTGCAACATTCGATTTTCGACTTTCAATTGTTTTCTTTATTCAGCTTAGACGGGAAAGATGGATACTTCGAAAATCCGAGTAATCTTTGAATACGAGTTCCGACGCGGAACTAACGCGGCAGAAACGGCTCGCAATATCAATGCTGCGTTTGGAGAGGAGACTGCTAATAAACGAACCGTGCGTTTTTGGTTTAAACGCTTTCGTAATGGAAACTTCGACTTGAAGAACGAACTACGTGGAAGACCGCCCACACAGGTGAATAACGCTGAATTGAAGGAGATGGTGGAATCCGATCCGAGTCAAACTACCCAGGAATTAGCGGCATGGTTTAACGTTACCTTACCTATAATATTGACTCATTTGCATCAAATCAATAAGACAAAAAAATATGAAAAATGGGTGCCTCATGATTTGACTGATCTGCAGAAAGAAACGCGTGTTGAAACTTGCGTTCCCTTGTTGAATCGGTACAGAAATGAAGGAATATTGGATCGAATTGTGACATGTGACGAAAAGTGGATTCTTTACGATAACCGAAAGCGAAAAATGCAATGGCTGACCCCAGGTCAAACGCCGCAACAGTGCCCTAAGGCAAAATGGTAAAATAAAAAGGTGATGGTAACTGTTTGGTGGTCTATTCATGGTGTTATTCACTATAGCTTTCTCAGGTCTGGTCAAGCAATAACAGCAGATGTTTACTGTGCCGAACTTCGAAACTAGCAGTGAAACAGCCCCGACTCGAGAATCGATCTTCACCATTATTGCTCCATGATAACGCAAGACCTCACACTGCACGAGAAACCGTTGTAACTCTACAGGAGCTGCAGTTAGAAACCATAGGTCATCCTCTGTACTCGCCAGACCTTGCTCCAACGGACTATCATTTTTTTCGTGATTTGGACAATTTTCTACGTGGTAAAAAATTTTCTTCCCAAGAGGCAGTACAAAATGCTTTCACACAGTTTGTCGAATCTACATCCCCAGAGTTCTATCGCAAAGGCATAAATGAACTTCCGATTCGATGGCAACAATGTATAGATAATGAGGGTAAATATTTTGATTAAATAAATATGTTACATTTTAGAAAAAAACGAGTTTTAATTTTTCAGTACAAATCGGCAATTTCGTACTTTAACCCCTAATACCTTCTTCCCAATATGCGAAGGAGGCGAGTTAAGGAGGCGCAAAACTTCGTATGACGCAGTAACCGCCAATATTGCATTTTTATCAAATTGGATACAATGTTTGAAGCGGAAGTTAGAGTCACGCCATAAAACTCCAAAAATTATATCCGATTGATCTTGCGGATGATCTACAAGAAGAATGTGTTCTTTTAAAACAATTCTTGACGTCTCATGAAAACAAAATGAGTTTAAAGCACCTTAACCTATTTATTAAGCAAAAGGATTTGAAGGAAGCATTTCCATATATAGAAATAGCATTACGTACCTACGTTCCTCTGCACTGCACTGACAAATTGCAGTGCACAACGTTCGTTTTCCGTACTCAAAAGAATAAAAAATTATCTACGTTCCCGTATAAGCGAAGAACGTTTGAACAGTTTAGCCATCCTTACTAAAGAAGCTGACTTAACAAAATCTGTTAATTATGACAGTGTCATTGAGGAATTTGTTAACCAATTTGTGCATCGGAAAAAAAATGTAAATATGTATTTAATAAATGGTGTTCATTCTTTTGTATGGCCTTTTTTCATTATTAAAAGATTTTTTGCTTTTTTTGGTTAATTTATGGGGCGGCAACCCTTATAGGCCCAGGGCGCCAAATCTTAAAATACGCCACTGAGGTCAAGGAAGGTATATTCGTCGGTCCTCAAATAAGAAATTTATTTAAAGATGATAACTTTGACTCGGTTCTAGAAGGAAAGAAAAAAAGCCTGGGACGATTTCCGCCTTGTCGCAAAAAACTTCTTGGGAAATAAGATGAGTGACAACTATCGAAAATATGTTATCATCATTCCAAAAACTGGTTTGCAATATGTCCTTGAAAATCCACTTTTTACATTCTCATTTGGACTTCTTTCTGGATAATTGTGGGGCCTTTAGCGATGAACATGGGGAGCGCTTCCATCAGGACATCGCAAACATGAAAAAACGGTATCAAGGCCATTGGAACGTTTCAATGTTGGCGGATTATTGCTGGACTGTTTGTCGAGATGTTACAGAAGCAGAATACAAGAGGGCAGCGAAAAAACCACGTCGTAATTCTACTAATGATTAAAAAAACTGTATAATTTCTGTTAATTTTTGCAAAAATCGTTTAATTTTTTTTTTCTAAAAAGGGAAAATCTAATTTTAATACATATTAATTATTTTTGTATTCAGTGCGTGAAAATAAATAAAAAAAGCTACTTTACATCAAGAATACTTTTTTAAAGTCAAAATTTGTAGACCAGTGTAATCTTAAATTAGTTTTTTAAAACACTAATTAGGTTGTTTATACTTGTAAGTTAAACAAAAATGTTACCCTGTTTGGAATATAATGTAATGGATAATAAGTAGTAAGTCAAACAAAAGTATACCCTCTTTGAAATATAATAATCAACATAAATATAATAGACAACAACACAATTATTTAACAACTATAATGACAACTTAAAGACTTTTTAATCTCATTTTTCGTACTTGCTGTATCCCGATACTTTATTTTAAGCAGGTCTTTCATTATTGTTTTATAAAACACTTCGCACGTCATGTTATTCAAATTATATTGAGTTAAAAGCAAACCCCGGACTTAAGATATCGTAAGTCGGTTTCGTTCTTGTGTCCACTGAGCTCCCATGACCGATGTTGATTTACTTAAGGTCGAGTTTCGCTTGGTTGGTTTACTATACAATGAAAGACGTGTGTTCTGTTCAACAGTCTATTGGACACTACCTTACTTTAAAACATACTGATATTAACTCAACATACCGCCCACCAAAAGGGCTTTAAGGCCTTTTCTAATTTAAACAAATAAACATTACAATGCAACATAAGGCCATGAAAGAAGCAAATTATTAATTTATTATACATAAAGTTACATAAAATCTTGATATAACTATTGATTTACATTTTCATATACTTTCATACTTAATTATGCAAATGAAATAGTGAATTTATAGAAGTATTAAACATAAATTTACAAAGAAAATCTTCTAAGTTAATACTAAGTTAATCTTTAGTATTGATTGGTAACGCACACAAATTTGAGATTGATCTCCGAGTTGATTTACCATTGTAACGCACGGTATACACTCGCGTTATACTGTCTCGTCCGGGATGTTTTTCTATTATTCGTGCCAGTGCCCACTTGCTAGGGGGCATATTTTCGTCCTTTAGCAACACAATGTCGCCAACTTCGAACTCTGGCGTTCTTTTCAGCCATTTAGGTCGCTGGTGAAGTCGCGACAAATATTCAGTCTGCCAGCGTTTCCAAAATGCTTGAACCAGTCGTTGGGTATGTTGCCATCCAGATAACAGATTAATGTTAGCAATTGTATAGTCGCGATCTGGTACAGTTATCAATTCTTCTCCAACGATAAAATGTCCCGGGGTAAGTACTTGTATGTCATCGATCAAATCCACATCTGTAGTTACCGGTGTCAAAGGGCGAGAATTAAGACAGGCTTCGATTTGTGTGAGCACTGTCGTGAACTCTTCGAATGTTAAATTCGAAGTCAATATTTTCCTTAAGTGCTGTTTGACGGACTTGACGCCGGCTTCTCAGAGCCCCCCAAAGTTAGGACTATATGGCGGAGTGAAGTGCCACTGCGTGCCATCATTTGCCAGTTGATCTGCTATAGGGCCGGGTATTTCAAGTCCTGCTTCTCTCCACATTGCAAATAATTCCTTGTTGGATGCCACAAAGTTAGTCCCGTTGTCGCTCCATATTTCCTTACATCTTCCTCTTCTGGCCACGAAACGTTTGAATGCTGCGATGAATGCATCAGATGTCAGATCGCTCACCAATTCTAAATGTATTGCCTTTACAGCCATGCATATAAAAATGCAAATGTATGCCTTACTAGTCTTGGCTCCTCTTCCCTTAGAATTTAATACATAAACAGGGCCAGCAAAGTCAACTCCACTTCTAGAGAATGGGCGCGAAGGAGTCACACGGGGTTCAGGTAAGTCACCCATCATCGTTTGTCTACTAGTAGCTCGCTGCCTTGCACAGGTAATACATTTATGTATGTATTGCTTCACCAAACTCTTGCAGCCAACGATCCAGTATTTACTCATCAGGTAAGTAATCATCATTTTTATTCCACCGTGTAATGTCCTCAGATGTGCGTCAGCCAGTATGAGTGATACGAGGCTGTTTCTCTTGCCCAGTATCACGGGATGTTTCAGGTTCTCATCGGCGTCTGCGTTTCTCAATCTACCGCCCACCCTGAGGATACTCTGCTCGTCAATGAATGGGTTTAGGGTCTTCAAAATGCTAGTGGTTCTCACAGTTTTATTTTCTTTTAGTCTTTGCGTTTCATCTGTAAATTCATCCTCTTGTACTCGTCTTATGCAAATATCTAACGCATTTTGTAATTCTTCTGTTGTGATTTCATATTCTAGCTTCTTTGGATTTCTTTTCATATTCAAAAACCTTTTACAATGTACTATAACTCTCAATAGCTCGGTAAGTGAATCGTAATTTTCAAATTTAAGATTCTCTTCATGTTCTGTTATATTAACGTAGGACTGTATGTTTTTCTTTCTTTCTATATTTGTGGATGGTATTGATGGTCTGGTACACGCCTTGTAGTATTCTTCTCTCAATTCAGGTGTTTTTTGTAGTCTCCCTTCTTGCTGAATCAAGCGCTTCATTGCAATTTCTCTTGTATTCCCATCCGGTGTTAAAGGATTTTTGGTACGAAATGGGAGTCTCACGACGTATTTTCCATCGCTGTTTCTTGTATAACTTTCTTCAAAGAAATCTTCGCATTGCTTTTCTTCTATTGTATATTTTCTGTTTGAATCTTGTTCTATTTCCCAAAATGTTTTTAAGAAATCTTCCGCTATGATCTGGTGATGCATAACGAGAACTGATTCTGGTTGTTTTGTTCTATCTTCTACCTTTCCGAACAGAATCCAGCCAAGGTTTGTTTTATGAGCGCACGGTGACCCTGGCGGACCTTTGATTAGCTCGTTTTGTATTATTAGTGCATACACGTCGACACCCAGGAGTAAATCTATAGAACCTGGCTTGTGGTAGTTTGGATCAGCCAGGACTAGTCCATCTAGGTGAGGCCAATTGTTTGCGTTGATTGTATGGGACGGTATTTTAGTAGTCAGTTGCTTTGACATAACGTATGTTCTAACCTTCAAGTTGAAAGCTTAACATCTCGACTCGACGTTGATCTGAACTACTTGTTTGATATCTTCTCTCGTTGATCCCACACCGACTATTGTACCCCTTATTGGATACCGCTTGGCCTTGAGTTGTTGTGCAGCTCGTTCACTTATGAAGCTCGCTTGTGAACCTTGGTCAATTAAAGCTCGCAGTGTAATTGTATTGTTGTCTTCACTTCTCACTTGTACGATTGCTGTTGCTAGTAACGCTGTACTTTGTTTAGTGGAAACGTGTGACGTCACCAGTGTTATATCTTCCTTTTCTTCAATCTTCTCCACGTTTGTATGAAGTGCCATTTCGGGTTGTTGTGTTTGTTTGTTCTCAGTATAGCCCGTTGTATTCGACACACTTGCCTTGCTTTCCTTGTTTACGTGAAGAAGCGAATGATGACGCCTTCTGCATATTCGACAGCATGTTGGAATGCGACATTGCCTTACAGAGTGTCCAGGTGCAAGGCAGTTGAAGCACAGATTGTTTTTTTTGATAAATTCACTTCGATTGACTGGTGAACGTTTCCCGAACTCCTTACAATGGCTAAGTGTATGATTTTCACTACATATTTGACATCTTTTATTGTTTTCGACGGTGGTTGAAATGTGAAATGACTTCTCTCGCAGACAAACAGGATTTGACTTTTGTTTTGTTGGTTCTGTGAGCTCCAGCGTACGGAAACGGCTTTCCAGAAACTTGCGAAACATATCGAGCGAGGGGAGACTGTCGGAATCTGGGCAATTGCTACTCACATGTTCTTCCCAGTCTTTATGAGTTTCAGAGTCCAATTTCTGCACTATGACGAATATTATCAGTAAATCCCAGTTTACAGTATCTACTTTCATGTTATTTAGGTGATGTAAGCATTCGAAAGTTGTGTCTAGTAAATTCTTGATTACACTTGAATTATTAACTGTCATTTTCTTTTGCGAGAAGAACCTCTTCATGACGGCGTTGATAATTATTCGTTTGTTTCCATACCTTGTTTTTAATACGTCCCATGCCTGTTCATAGTTAGAATCCGTCACTTGTATGTGTTTTAATATTGATGCAGCTTCCCCAGTAAGGCTTGTTTTTAAATAATGCAATTTTTGTACATTATTCAATGTCTCGTTGGTGTGCACCAGTGTATTAAATAAGTCATGGAACGACAACCACTCTTCATATTGTCCACTGTAGGTAGGTAATTGTATTTTGGGTAACACTACACGCGCATGTTGAGAATCGCTGGATATTGATAACGAAGCGCTGACGCTGACTTGTTGAGGAACTAACAACTCCTTCAGTTCAGTTTTTAGGCTGATGTATGTTTCTTCATGCTCATAAAATTCTTCCTTTGCGATGTAGGGTATTTGATCTCTTTTTTCCCTCGATGTGTTGCGTATTATTTCGCTATAAGCCAGTTTATATTCGTCCCAATAGTCTTCTACACATTTCAGGCGTGCTTCGACGTAATTTTGTGTTAATCTTGCTTTTGGGCATTTTCTCAAATTAACTTGTGTTTTCTTCAGAGTGTACGCAATATTTTCCAGTATATTTAACGCTTTTTCCACTTCTGTAGCCATTATAAGCACGAAATTCGATTGTAGCAAATGTAATGAAATGAATTTATATTAAAACTCAAAACTTTGTCAACACATCGAACACTCGACCGTCTTATCACACTCTTTTTTGTCAGGCGGCCGGTAATGTAGTCGCTGGTATCCGGTTCGATTTTGGACCATATGTTGATTTACTTAAGGTCGAGTTTCGCTTGGTTGGTTTACTATACAATGAAAGACGTGTGTTCTGTTCAACAGTCTATTGGACACTACCTTACTTTAAAACATACTGATATTAACTCAACAACCGAGAACATTATTTCTACATTCGCGTTCTGGGCTGTAATAACAAATATATATTGACAAATACGCAATAACTCCGGTAATCTTGCAATACTAGAAAATTATTACCCATAACATTGGAGCATTACACCAAAAAATACGTCTTCCTGTTCCAATATAAAGGTGTTTAAAGCTATAATTTCGTCAAATAATGTCACGTCATTAATTTGCACTCCTTTTCTATTCAAGTAATGAATCGATGAAACAGATTGGTCAAAGTCGACCTTTTCGCCCTTCTTTAACACCAACCAACGGAAAACTTTCAAATCGTTTAAAGGCTCTATCTACCTGACCAAGTACTCAATGCTAGTTTGATACATATTTTTAACCGCTTGCTTGAAAATTTCCTGATTTTCCAAAGAGCACTTAACAAGCAATTCTCTGATTGTAAGAGATATGTGCTCGTGCACGTAGAATTTCACGCGTAGATTGGAGAATTATCGCGATGCCCAAAACAGAGTTGCTTTCTTTTCTATTTTAGAAAAGCTCTTCGTGGTTACGGGTGTAGTCGTAAAGTACCTACTGTTTCAACGACTTATACATCTTCACTATGCTTTCGATGGCTGGGAAGAAGCTCTTGTCTTACTATGAAACACTAGCTTCCGATAATTAACATCAATATAGTCGCATATTTCTTTCAACTCTTCAGTTCGTAACGTGTATACGGAAAAATAGTTAAAAAGCTTAATTACTAAAGATTCAATGTCTATTTTAAAAATATCAGTGCCATGCTGAATACAGTTAAGTTTTGTGTACGTCCTTTGAATTTAATTGAAAGATAACTGTCACACGGAACATAACACTTCAGTAGCTTCTCTACCTTATTGTTTATTCTTGCTTGTAGAACGTCCGTAAACGTACAGTTTCGTACCTACTCGACGCTATTGTCGAGCGCGCAATCAGTGTATCCTTTGTTAGGGTGACTTCGCTAACTGACTATGAATGAAACTCCCGTTTATATAGATAAGCGAATTGGCTCAGGGAATCCCCCAATAACGTCGCGTTAAGTCGCGTAGTACACAGGGGTGTTCCCCAAAAGAAATTAGGAATATAAAAGCACCGACATCATACAATCGACGTATTCCCCGAAATCCGTAACAAACGCATAAGGTTGACTATGTTTGGAAATGTTAAAATCGGTAAAAAAATGTTTAAGTTTCGGTAGATACAAATATCGAAAAATCCGTAGGTTCGATAACGCCCGCGCTGCAGCGGCCTCGACCTCCTGGCACAGAAAAGAAAATATGTACATATTTTAAACAATACGGCGTTATTACATTACGTCACGTTTGCTACAAAAATGACAGGACTTTTTTTATGGAAAACCTAATACAGGGGTAGTTAACGCAATTTGTCGGTCGTTGCGTGCCCGAAGTTGCCGCTCTAAGCTCTTACTTCTCGCGCTGCTCGTAGTTGTTACAAAATGTTTGTTTCGCCGATGAGTAGCATTAAAATTTACTTGCGCTTGGTTTCAATACAATTTCACGAACTTGTGTTGTCTACAGTAAACAACTTGCAATTTTCACTGTTCTTTATTGTAATTCGTGCAAGGTTCGTAGCAAAGTATTAGTATACAATACATAAAAGAAATCACTTCAGTTAATTCACCTGGGTGAATAAAGTCGATAAACAAGGTCGAACCTTGATATTCACGATAACTGTTTATTGCAACAATAAAACAATTAAGTATATTAATATTCACTGTAATAAAAATACATAACAACCAACTACTATATAGTAGGTAGTATTTATATCTCGGAACATATAACATAATTATTAATAAACATAAATGTTTCAGGACAGAAAAAATGAAAATAAAAGTTGCCAATAGGTACATTATTTCCTTAAAATATTGAAAATAAGAAGCTAATTAAAATAAACGTGCTAATAAATTGTTGTTGAGCATGCTATCTGGCATGCATCTGGGGAGTAGTGTAGGTATCTACTAGGTTTGATGTCGGCCCGTATCCTCTATTCGTATTGGAATAGGACTGTGATATCTTTGAGCAGATGGCTTGGCGGTCCTTCTTCTTGCATATAGTCCTTTTCACTGTAATAAAGAAAAGAAAATAAATTTAGAATAGGTATATACTGGGTAGCACGACCGAATGGTAATGGGCGGGGCACGTATGTTGCCGACGCGACGCGACGGTAGATGGAGCAAGATCGTATAACACTTTGCTTTCCCGTACAGGAAAGCGAAGGCTGCCGCCGACTAGATGATCCGACGACTTAAAAGAAATTACACCTGGCGGTTTCGGGACTGGCACAGTTGGGAACAAACACATTTTAATTTTCTGCCCCTAGGAATTCTTTACCCGTTCATTTAAAATGGGAATCTCATTTTTGTAAGCTTGTTCCATCCAAATCATAACGTTGAGATTCAGGATTCAGAAATTCGTTCATGGCTTCGTATTAACATACCTACGCCGATCGACAGTCACACAAAACTTGATTTTACTCTCGTTGGTAATATATCCTGGTTCGATTGATTAATACCTAAAACAAATATGATGGGCGAATCGTAAACGATTTCCAGTTCGAGCCCGGTTCAGCGCAACCAGTACAATTCAACATCTCGATGATATCGATTACGGATAGTTAGGTTGCTGATATGGATAGCATGGTCGTGGACTGTACCTAAGCGATTTTGTTACGCGCGCCGTGACTATTCATACTCGACGACTCGGTATGACGACTCGTACCATCGATATCGACCATCGGACCTCGGACTGGATCTATCGATCCTTTTGAGTTCTTGTGGTACAAATTATTTTAGAGCCAGGTCTCATGGCAACACTACCGGGTAAGGGATTCCAGACATATTGAATGAACAATCTTTCTAATTGCTAAATAATTATAGTATTTGCATATTTTCATAATTTATAATATCATAGTACCAAATTCACGTTGAGCGTGATCAGATGGTCTAATTGCAAAATCAGTTTTAAAATACCTGAAGACCGTTCTAATCTTTACTTGCAAATGTTGCAATCCTTATATGTTACAGGTGGTCAATACTGATAACATACCTTACCAATTGTTTCACGATTAAGAAAGAAAAACAAACAATTCTCACCTGTCTTACGCATCCTATAGAGAATGCAACTCGCAAGCAATAATTCCAAAAACAAAGATCACACACACGATCACGACCGATACACACGATAGTATGACAGACTTCACCGAATACTCCGTGTAACCATCATACGCGTCACCAACTGTAGTGTTCTGCGAATATGAGCTTTCAGTGTCAATTGGGGTATACGTTTTATTCTGGTATGTACATAAGCCTAAAGCAAAAAGTTCTATGGATATGACTTTGAAGTCATTGTCGAATATGAGTTTGACGTTTTCTTTGAGCGCACTCCGCGATCCCCCGTCCACGAATATCATCTTGCGGAGCTCGTCGATTTCATTTCTAGAGCAGTGGTCCATTGGCAGACTGGTGTTGTACCTGTAAAGTGGATTAAATGGTTATTAGTTGACAGCGAAAAAAGAAATACGTGCTCGTACGTTCGTTTAATGAAAATATTTATAATGTTTTATTTTAGCAACAAATAAAAAAATATTACAAAAATAAATGGTTCGGTGTTGAAGAAAAAACAAAAAGTAAACGGGAATTTAAAAAAATGCTGTTTTCTCCGTGAAGTCGACTTTGAAAAATTCGAACCACAATTCGGTTATGTATGAAGTTCTTTATTATTATCGAAACCATATAAGTAAAATTACAACACGAACTAGACAATATAAGATTGTAATTAAATAGGGCATCGCCATCTAGTGATAAAACTTGGAATTACGCTCAGTAAGGTTTAGAATTTAGATCGATTGTTATTTTCTTTGATATACCTACTTTATTCGTCTATTATGAATATATTAAATTATGAATTGAACAACTGCAAAATGTATAATATCTACACTGGGCCCTTGTGGTGGTTATGACGATATAAATTTTATTTTATTTAATTAATAATCGGAAAACCACATAACTAATGTTACTATATTAGCCCAACTTAGTCCAATAACAACGCCACATAAAGGTTTCCACACGTATACAGCTAAAATATTCATAACGAATTCTATTAATTTATTTTTTCAGAGATCTTAGAATTTAGAATTTAAATTTTAAATGACCGAATGGCATCCCCTCTCATTCAGTGAATTGAACTGAAAGTAAGGTCTGTATCTGAAATAGGACATTATACTTAGGCTGATATCGATTAAATTTACGATTACTAAATTTGTAGGTTCCAACACAAATAATAAAATGTGGTAGGTACAAACAGATTTTCAAAGCAGTTCAGTATTGTATTGTATTGTATGAAAATAGATGATCAAAAGGTAATTTTGTCCTATTTGTCCTGCATTTCAGTATGATTAAATGCGCATGTCACTCTGATTCTTGATTCGATTCTGTTCCTTAATACCTAAATATCGGTATTCCTAACTAGCACTACCTTTCTAAAGACCTCGGGTCTTTACACACAGTCAAAGTAGGGTTTAGAACCTACCAAACAATAGTAGTGGGGTCATCAGTAATGTTGTGTATTCTGATGTTCTTCGTCTCCTTTTGTCCGAACAGTGCTGCCAACTTTTCGACCACCTTGCGTTTATTGTGCGCTTTATATGCGAGCATGGGGAACGGATACTCCATGGTCATTTGGAACTCTACCGTGGGCCGGATTGTGGGTGCCCTCATTACTTCCACTATCAAATTATCGTGGCCACTCTTCTTACTGGAGTCTGTGGCAATCTGAAATATTTAATAAATCGCAAATTTTACACCTATCTATCTATCTATCTATCTTTTCAGCCCTTGGACGTCCACTGCTGGACATAGGCCTCCCCCATTGTCCGCCATTTAGACCTATCGGCAGCGACCTGCATCCAGCGGGTGCCCGCAACCTTTATGAGGTCGTCTGTCCATCTAGCAGATGGACGTCCTCGGCTTCGTCCGCCGGTACGTGGTCTCCATTCGAGAACCCCTCTGCCCCATCGGCCATCGGTTCTTCGAGCTATGTGCCCTGCCCTCTGCCACTTCAGCTTGCTAATCCGAGAGGCTATGTCGGTGACTTTAGTTCGTCTACGGATCTCCTCATTCCTGATTCGATCACGTAGGGAAACCCCGAGCATAGCCCTCTCCATAGCTCGCTGTGCGACAGTGAGCTTATTTATGAGGCCCATAGTCAGAGACCACGTCTCGGTACCGTAGGTCATCACTGGCAACACACACTGGTCGAAGACCTTCGTCTTCAAGCACTGAGGTATTTTGGACGAGAAGACGCTGCGTAGCTTCCCGAACGCTGCCCAGCCGAGTTGGATTCGTTTTTACACCTACGAGTATTAAAAGATTAACGTATGGCTAATCGACTACTTTTATCTTATACATGAAACGTTTTCAATTAATGGTAAAGAACATCGTGATTCGTAAGGAAATTCGCGCGAACTAGAATTAAAAAGCCTGAGGTAGGTATATGTCAACCGTCAAAGATCCGTCAACCCGCGTTGGGCCCACATAGTTGATTATGGCCCAAAACTTCTTCGAGAATACAGGGAGACGCCTATGCCTAGGCCCATGATTGGTAATTTTTATGCTAATATCGTTGCGATGTGATATTACATTTGTATAGTTATACAACGACACTTTGTTTTCTAAATCAGGCGATTCATTGGCGAGTAGTGAATACCGCGGGCTTGTTAGTTCTACAGCAAAGCTCGGCACTGAGAACATTTATTGCTACCTACTTAAACTTAAAAAAAAATAGAATCGCCACTACAAAAAATAGAATACTATATAAAAACCTTTTTTAAACTTACAATTGGTAGCAATAGGAAGTTGTTAGCTCGTGGCTTGCCAACTTCCTTAGAAATTTTGGCTCATATGAGCAAAACGACCAATTGATTAGCATCGTTAACCGAGCCAACAGTTTTCGATAGTCAACAGTCCTTCAGCGCGTATTTACATGTTTGTTCTTTTCCCATTTTGGTCTTTTTTATTCGATTTCCTGCTCGTCAATTAACGCGAGTAAGCAAAGAAGTCATTCAACGAGTAATGCCGTGGCGATTTTGTTAGAAAATGTATCACCGGATCGCTGGGACCACTTACCAATGTATATAACATTCTCCCCTCATCGCTGGGTCCTGGTAACCCGTAGAACTCCTGGTTGCGAGCGTCGAACTGCAACCAGTGGCTGGTGGGCAGTTCCGAGCGGTCGCTGTAACGAAGGGAAAGAGCTAGGTTGCGTGTGCCACCGTCTTCTAGATCGAAGAATGTGTCCTGCAAATATAAACAAATACATTTAATTTATATTTTTTATAAAAACTTGGGCATTTTGAAAGTGTGCTATAGTAACGCTAAAGTTTCGTCCCTTGAGCACATGAATGTGTACCTATGTTGTGAGACTTGTGTTTGAGCACATGTATCAGCAACTTTGTATCCAGATACAAACTACATTTTCTTCAATCAGTCTCGAACATCCAGTCCGCGCATTCACGCGATAATTGAAATGGTCAAAATATTGCTACAACAAATCAATCTGACGTTGCTAGATATGATCATGGGGCCACACTTAGTTGAATCGGATGCAGTTCATAATTCATTTACAATCTATTGAATGCTTGACAGTTTCACAAATTATTCTCAATTTTGGTAGTAATAGGAAGTTCTTAGCTCGTGGCTTGTCAACTTCCTTTGAAATTTGAGTTTCCTTTTTCAAATATGAGATTTTTATAGGTTAGTGTACTAACCTTAGGAACTTTATAAATAAGCAAATGTCCAATAGTAGCAGCGAGATGATCCATTGAGTTTCGAACGATGGGTGGAAATGTGTCGGATTGTGTCGTGGAGAAAGCCGTAGAAGAAAAGGACTTATTCTTTGGGTTGATAACAGTGTCAGTTGTCGACTCAAGCGCGATCGTGGATGTCGGTTTGGTCAGTCTGACTCTAACAGTAGAAGTGCACCGACCGGCGCCGCGCCACATCATGCGCAACACATTCAACTCGGGAGACATGACCCGCGCCAGACCGCTAGAAGGACTGCCTGCTTCTGTGTCTGATTCGAGGATCTAAAAATGAGAATATAATGAATAATCTTCTTTCCGACTAATGTCTCGGCCTTTTAAATGAATATTTTTGAGCATAAGCAGCATAGCTAACCTTCATTATTCTGTCGATATCATTTATCGTACAGGGAGAATTCTTCGGCAGCGTGTCGTTCGTCCACACAAACTCGCAGGTATCTCCGTTTTTAGTCGCTTTTAGAACCGTCAATTGTTTCTGTTCCGTATCATTGAACAGATTCACTATGCCCTCCAAGGCTCTTATTTGCCAGTCGATCGTGTATCGATAAGGCTTGTTCAACGTGAAGCTAATGACGAACGTGTGCTCGATAGGGTGCCGTCTATGACGCTGTTGTACCGTGATATCCAGGGAGCCCAGAGTGGTGAGACCTCCGCTGTCTTCTGCTTTCACGGTGAAATGCCAGCGAGATACATGCTCTTCTAAAGGTCTGCAATTTTAAAAAAAGTTTACTATTTATGTCATTGAACATATTTTGTAAGTAATTATTGTTAGATGTACTCAGACTTATCTTTTTTATAAATTGCGAGATGAAAGCATTAATTTACTCCAAATCTGGTAATCCAATTGAGGAGCACTTATAATTTCATGGCCATCGATCTTTCTATTTCAATTCCTAAAAGTTCTAGTTCCTTCTATTATGTGTTTTGATGATGATTAAAATTGGTTAATTATGTACCTACAAATTACTTTTTTGCTGCATCAGTTATACTTACAAAACTGTTAAGACATTTTTACAGGTATGTAAATATACACATTGTAAGTGAAACTATTTTAACATAAAATAAACAAGAACTAACAAGCCATAGACTAGACGCTGCGAGGAATTGAACTGTATCCAGGAGTCCTTGCCGAGTTTCTTCTCGGCCTCGTACACGGTGAAGGTGAGGTTGGTGCCGTCTTCGGGGTCCGTAAATAGGCCTTCTGGGATTATGTACCTGAAAGCGGAACAAATATGAGATACAATTGCCATTTTAAATATTCATTTGTGAATCTTACAGCTTGCTGTACTTGCTTGCAGCAATTCGCTTTATATGGAAAGGTATGAACTTTCGTTCATCTAAGATAGTAACCATATGCATAGTAACGATTTTTATTTTTTTATTACAGTTATAAAACACTAGCTTTTGCCCGCGACTTCGCGTGGCCTACATGAGTGTGGACAGTAGCCTATGTGGTAATAAGGATTACTATCTATCTATTTGCCAAGTATCAACGAAATCGGTTCAGCCGTTTCGACGGGACTAAGTAAAAAACACCCAAACTTTCGTATCTATAATATTTATTTATTTATATATATTAGTGGAATAACGTCTGTTTATCCTTCTGTCTGTCTGGTCACTTATAACTAGGGTTCTACTATACGGATTATTTATTATTCAGTTTATATTATCATGTATTTACCTAGGTTATTTCTTGCGGAAAGTTTTAGTTTAAAGATTTAGCGACTACCACAAGTCGTGGGGAACTACACCATCTCTAAAAGTGTGGACTAGCTACTTAACTACGTTAATATATTTAAGTATTTAACTTAATTTATTTAAGGACTAGTATATACACTTACTTAAATTGTCTTTTGGAACATGTATTGGTGATATTGGTGTACACTGTACAATAAAGAGTTTATCTATCTATCTAGCTCATGCATAAGACAACGTGTAGATGTGAGGAGACCCATGTCCAGCAGTGGATGCCGTCCAGTAGCCGCGTATGCTGGAAAGAAATATATTTCTGGCGGATGCCTGTGAAATTCAATACAAAGGCCGTCATATGGCGGAATTATATTGCAGTCTTTACCTAAAAACTTTGCCCGCCTTAGCGGAAAGCTTCTTCATATGATGTTTAAGAATGGGTGGCTGATTTACAGCCACAGTAAATGTGCCATTATCCGTCTCAGGAACGAATATTGTGCTTGAGATCACTGCACTATCATCAAGTTCATCATAATATTGAGAAACCACATGACTAGTTACAGATATAAACAACACAAGTATAATTAACATTTTATATCACACTACACGTATTGTCCGATTGATTTTATCTTGCCACTTAACGCAATTATTATGGATTGCTTAAACGTTTATCATTGTGGATTTTTTGGCGGAACTGAGTGGGCGAAATGATAGTCAAATTATCGCTATGTACCTAATTTAGACATTTATTTATTTCCAATTGTACATTTGCATATATATCATACTAGCAGTGTCTACGATCTCATGCTCGTAGACGCTCGAGTATGTGTAGATAGCTTGATTCCCGTGGGAACTTATAATTGATCTGGATAAAATGTACCGTAAATGTAACCTGGGATATAAATTATGACTATGTCAACTTTCATAAAATCCGTCCAGTGGTTTTTGCGTTTTTTTTTTATAGAAAAAGGCGGTAGACGAGCATACAGACCATCTCATGGTAAGTGGATACTGTCGTCCATAATTCATAACATCAGTCCAGAATGACAAATTGGCACGCCCCCGGATGAGCTGCCCACCTTTGCAGATTAAGGAATGGTTTGGGAGAAAGGGTTGGGAATATGGGGAGGCATAGGATGGGGTGGGAATGGGCTCTGACATATCTCACTCAGCACAGAAACACGTACGTAGGTACATTGGGGAAATGTAATTTTTTACAAGGTAGTCTTCTGTGAGAGAGAGGTAACGTGACCAGTCAAGTGCGCCCAGCGGCTGTGGGAATGCAGCGTGCACTCTCCCCCTACAATATATGTTCAGTACGTTTAGATGTATGTGATGTAGGTACATTCAGACAGACAAAAATTCTTATTTTGGGCTTTATAATTCATACGTTACACTGTACAAGTTATTTAAAAAAATATGACATATACCTACTGACACGGCTTTGATACGATGTTATCATTATATACCTAGTTATGTATGATGTATATATACCTACTAACTTTTGCCCGCGAATTCTTTCGCATGGTTTACCAACATGATGATTAGAAGTATTTATGAGTAGGTACTGTCCTTGAAAGTACGTGACGAACTTCTTTCCAGAAATGTTTCTTTAATGATATAATGACTGATAAATGAATGAGTAGGTACTGTCTAGCTATTTCTATGATCTATGCATCTCTTTCGAACTACGGAGACGAGTGCGGCTGCATGCCATCGTTTCGGGTTTCGGACACTTTCAGATCTTGCAACGCGCGTTCGGCCCAGCTTCAGGTCTGTAGAAGTATATATTTGAGTATCGAAATACATACTCGCAAGAGTGCGCACTGGTTTTTACGGTGCCACCCCGAGCCCTGGTTTTAAAACTCGGTAAAGTAAATACTTCTCACCTCTAATCTGTTCTGTTCAGCTTAATATCTGAAAGTTTCCTCATTGAGGGACCGGTTTATTAAACAGATTTTTTTATGTAACCATATGGGATCTTCGGGGCTCTCTCCACTACCGTCGCGGGTTGGCCTGGCAGTGCCTCTGGGCCTTTTCTGACGTCGTTAGCTTCATCTGCAGGACAACCCGAAGTGGAAAACGAGTTTTTTTTTTATAATTTGTGTGTACAATAATGTATTTAAATAGACGTACACTTCAGGCGGGCCGCATCGTAGCACACTGACTGATCGCTTGCCAGCCGTATTTATGCGCTGCTACGAGGCCCGCCTCAATGTGCGTTGAACGAACGGACGTAATTCTAATTGTTCGGTGTGCGAAGTTAAATTATTGCGTTGATCTGCGGCCCGCCGCGTCTGTAATGTGCGTTGTCGCAGTTTTGCAGTCCGAGGTGGTGCGGTAGTAATGTGCGCGAGCCTTAAAAGGAGGTCAAAATTACGTATATATGCTATCTGGGATATATTTCGACCATAAACTGATGTGTCCAAGTTCCATCCAAGAAATGATCTTTCACTCTAAAGGGGAAATTTTATGCTTAAGACACAGGTCTAGGCAAGAAATAAGCGTCGTCAGGATGTTAGGGAAGAAAGGATAAATAAAAATAAAAGTAATCACTAGACCATTTTATTAATTTATTAAAAATAAAAAGCTCATTAATTACATAAATTATGTGCGTATGTAATGAGAAGTGGTTAAATGAAAAATGCTTCTTTGAACAAGTCTAGCCGATTGTAAATGGTACGGGTTGTCCTGGACATTAAGTACGATTATTTCGAAACAAAAAAATACGCATTAAAACGAAATAGAAAAATTAGCTGTCTATAAAATTGTATAATATTAATAACACTAAAAGTTCTATAAATGCAAAACTCTAAATGAGTATACAGTAGAAAAAAATACATCCAAAGGAAAAAGTTATATATACTTAGCTCATTTCGTTCAATAGTCTCTAACGTTTACACAATTTGTTAAACCTTACACCTATGGTAATAATTAGACAAGTACAAAATGATATTTTATTCTTATAAATATATATATTCGTAGCCTATAACCTAGAGTCAGTATATAGTTAATTGTATTTTAGTGGTATCTGATCGTGTTGAAAAATTTATCATGTATTTTATTGCATAGTATTCGATTCGAAGTACATTTCGGCGCTTAGGCAATACCGCGACCGCAGCACCTTACTCTAACATAATGGCATAGTAAAGAACGAAAAGTGTCTAATCTTCATGTAATGCACGAGTCATAACTTGCTCGAGTGCGTGCCTCACATGACCTCACCAAATACCACAGACACAGTAAGAGTAAAGCTACGGTTTTAAAATTAGCAGCAGTAGCGATTCAAGCGATTCGACGCGGTTCGAATTGTAAATCAAAGAAAATTCCGCATAAATGGTTACTTTTGTTCTTTACCAAAATAGTTTTATTCATCTTCATATATAGTATAATTAACAATTGAAGGTCTGATCATTTAGCTTGAATCAGCTTGATAAGTTAAACCCAGGATATTTTCAGTTAATTTTCGACCGCTAGATACCGCCTCAAGCCGCTAGATGGTATTGTTATTCCGGATTTAAAATATATGAAGAACGGTCAATGCACGTGTAAATGGTCTCTTGATGTGCCGCGTCGCTTGATTTTGTGTAGTTGTGCATACAAATATAGTACACGCATAGCAAGCCCTGATGCGTGCGTTTCTATGAAGATAATCTACTTGTCTTCGTTTACTATGATAATAACCTCGGTATACACTCACACTACTGAACAACGCGCATGGAAGAACTACACTAAAGGCTAAAACGTTATATCGTCGATATGTTTTAATTTACATTATTAAATAACAATTTGCGAACAATGGCACCCCATTTGCCAACAATGTATTACTGTTATTTTGGTCAGTTAGTAAATAAATAATAATTTCAGCCTGTACGTACTTGATATACACATTGCATAATGATACGCGATTATTATGTTTAAGCATTTGTCAATCAAGCGTTTGCACGGTTACAAACTTCCTTTGCATTTATTAAAGAGATATTACGATGATTTTAACGTTTATATTTGTGTTCTGTAACTGAACAAATAAGTTGGTTGTGCAAACTTATATTTACGGTTGGCGCAACCTAGCTGCCCATTGAATAAAATGATAATGAGCTGCAAAGCAGTTTGTACTTGTGCGAATGCTCGATTAGTTCATACTATATAAGGCGTCGTACGGAAACAATCTATGAGCCAAAACTCCGCCGTACTCTAAAATCTAATAATATAACACTCTACTCCAACAATAACTACATTATTGTGTTGTGAAGTCTCCAGTTTTTACACGATAGGGTTAACCAGGGCAATTAGGGGTAAACAATACCCTTGTAAAAGGGGGTAATAGGATACATGACTGTTAAAATAATACGTATATTAAAAAAATATAGCTACACTTAAATAAACCTACTAGAAATCAAACCGATAAATCAAAATTAAATCAAATTGAGATGTATGGTTGTCTTGAAAACAAGTAAAATAAGGAAAGGAACCCCAATATAAAAACAATGACGCCATTCTTCTATAGTGTCATTACAACTATAAATGAGTGAGAGAGATAGCAATAGTTCCTCTTATTGCTTATCGATAAAGTTCAAATAACAACATCCTTTTTCCTAATCGTGCCAAGGTTTTGTCATTCTTGACAATTATTGGCATGTTTCTGGACAATATACAATTACCACCAGGTGGAATATCTGTCATCTTCTGTCTATAAAACATCGAATGAATTCTTTCGATAATTGCATTCAGTTACTTATGTTACCTAAAGCTTTTTTTTTATTTAGGTATAGTACGCGACAGCTCTTGAGCCAGTTTCCTTGAGCGCCCGCTCAAGCTCAAGGAATTTGCGAGGGATGTGACAAGGTTAAAAAGAGAGTCAATAACAATAGCCAATTATCGTCACGTGTTCGACAGATAAAGCGCATCACTAAGACTAAGGCAATGCAACGTGTGCGGAGAGTACGAGAGGTGTGCTCCCGCCCCATGCCCGGTGCTAAAACGCTGTCGCATAGAGTAACTATCCAAACCAATGATTTATAAGATCATAAGACGTATATGTACGTACATACATATGAATATATAGGTAGACATACATAAATATATATATATATATTATATACGAATGTATATATCAATTAATATATATATATATATTGATTTTATCGAGTTTTTATCGAATATTGTCAAAATATGGTATATAAAAACAGCAAATTAAAAAATCTTTAGCCGTTAACTGTCATTAAGCCAAGACATAGAACTTGATATTTTATAATTTTTAAAATAATTAACTTCTCTAATATTGGTTTCATTATTATTCGTCCGTAGTTTATATGTGATCATTTTCAATAACTTCAACATTTCACTTTCAATAATTTCATTATGTGGCTTATAAGCCGACACACAGTCATTATTGTATTTATATACAAAATAAGCTATACGAAAAGCAAAAGTATCAAAATGGTACACTACAAATTCAACCGACAATTCAAAAAGATGCCTGAATGTTTCGACATTGCATTCCAAATATTGGAAAAGTTCAAACAATCGAGGGAATCGATAAGAAGTTCTCCTAATCACCCATCACGACAATAAAAACCAACCAGTGACGATCGCTAGGACAACTACCGATAGTGATGTTATGACATTGACATTTGTTAGATGACATTTGTATCAAACAGTTTACGACTCTCGAACTTGTTGAGGCATGTCGACAAACAATGTCCATTCCGAGCAAGTCGCTCCCAAACTTAAAGTACCGCATTTAGGCACTAAGAAAAATGGCGACAGTAATTAAGAAATTTCATGAGCATTCAATCGTCACAGCGGTCAACAATCACCCTGGTCGACCCTGAATCATATAATACATGTTACACACCTATTCAAAGTTAGTTCGTGACGAATATTTATATCGTATAAAGTAATTCGTAGTTACAATATTTCTGTGTACAATTCCTTGTTTAACGATACGAGGGTCGCTTATTTACTATATATTACTTTTCGTAATAAATGCAATTCAATATTGTGTGTTATTTTAATGAAAATAGAAGCCCGAATGGAGAAACTAATTAAACAGATCATAGCCAAAATATTAAGTATTAGAAAGTATAAAATGGCGCGTTCATATGTACCCAGCATTGCATCTGCTGTAATTTTTTGACACGTACGATAAGATACTTATATATTTTATATGGTTTTGGTATCTTGGGGCTGATATGAATTACGGTTTAAAAAGTCACAATAATGAAACACATTTCTTAAGTATGGTTTTTTCCAGCAAAGTTTATACGCAACCTCTAAGAAGTCGGTAACTGCTAAGTATCAGTATACTTTTATGCTTAGTAGCATTAATATAGCTTTAGTAACAACTAACACAAGTTTAGTAGCATTACTATAATTAATATAACAATTTACAGTTATACTTTTGTAGCATTCCATAATTTAAAAAAAACTCTGCAATCGATCTCAGTCAACGAGCTAAAATCGACTCTATTACTATAATGCTCAATAAGCATGAATAATGCTCAGCGAGACTTCACTTCATCTAGGCGAGTTAGAGTCGAATAAAGTTTCTAGGACTGTCCTTTGTTTAGACGTAAAGTGATTGAAAAATAAGCTCTACGCAAACCTTATAAGTTGCTATAAAACACGACTCGCATTAATTGTATTAATTTGAGGCTTAGGGCCTTTCTCACCACCTTCTGATAAAGTTTCTGATATCAGAAGGTATCAGAAAGTTAGTTATATTTTATCAGAAAGTATATCTAACTATAATTTATCAGAAGTATCAGCTGGATCAGTAATTGGTAGATAATTTATCTATCATATTGTTAAGTTACTTTATCAGGAGATAAAGTATCAGGATTAAAAAAATACATAAAATCCTTAAAGTATCACGAGGTAGTGAGAAACGTCGTTAGTATCGTATCATGGTTACAGAATAGCAATGCTGAACGCGCCATAAGTGAACGACTAGTTAAGTGGCTTTGAACATAGAAGAACTTAATTAATCTGTGTCTTCGGCCGAGATAAATGGACGTTTTAAAACAGTTCTATAGATTGAGTACTGCGAACATAAGCTCTATGCA
The DNA here is from genome assembly GCA_914767545.1 of Sesia apiformis. Taxonomy (NCBI): domain Eukaryota; kingdom Metazoa; phylum Arthropoda; class Insecta; order Lepidoptera; family Sesiidae; genus Sesia; species Sesia apiformis. The sequence continues at coordinate 7,035,043 of OU611964.1, forward strand.
GACTGCATAAGGTGCTATAAAAGACAACTCCGACTAATTTTCGGTCCATAGACCGTTCTAAGGCCGTTCTATGTCTTAGATCGTGTTGTTCGACAATAACGCCCATTAAGACTGCGTGAGGTCCTATAAAATACGACTCGGGCTAATTTTAAGTCCTAAAAACGTTTATTTATCTGGCCATTGTTATAAACACGTCTTATACTAAGTGAATGGCAGTATGGGTCTTAAGGCGGTACGTACGGAGGAGGTTTCCTGTAAGTTGGGGTGGCTTTGGGTCTCGGAGGAGTGCGGGAAGCAGCAAAGGGGGGTGGGGGGCGGTAAGGGACATCGTCACTGTTTCTATAATCAGGGGCTGGAGGCAATAGAGGCGGTTTTTCCTCGCGCATTATGACGGGACTTTTGTGAACGGGTTCCGTATCGGCCCGTTCTTCTAATTCGTCCTGGAATATGACTGGGATGCCTTTTGAGCGGAACGCTTGGCGTTCTTCTTCATCGCTGATTGTCATTTTCGCTGTAATAGAAATATTTGAGTTAATGTTAGACATGTAAAGGATTTGGTAAACAAAACGCAAGGCAATTGGGGGATCAATGCGGTGCGAGGCTAATATAATGTAGTGTAATAAAAGTAAGACCCGACAAAGTGCACACCTCAAGTGGTTTTTCTACAGAACGGTTATCATAGCAAGAGTTCTGACAGTTTATTTCACCAAAAACATTTTTTACCGTAACGGATTAAATAGAAAATAAGTATTTTTTATGACACACCAGCCGTACAATAATCAAAATAATCGAATGTCAGTGTTTATTGTTCTTTCAATTTGTATTATAAGCCAATATTGTTCAAAACAACGAATGAATTTATTTTTTTCGATTATTGTGTAAATTCACACGTTCTTGTAACGGAGCGTAAATTCTGCTAGTGCTTTCGTAATTTTTTTTTCGATTATTATCGATGGACAACTATTTAAATAATATAGTAATGTTTAATATTGTATTTAAATTAAAATGTCGATAATACAAATCCATAATAAAATATAATCGATATTTATTTATTTTTCCGAGTAGGCTTTACCACTGAAAACATTGGTGGGAAACTGTGAACAATTCCCCACCAACGTGTCTACTCAGGGCCCATTACAATTTTTACTGCTAACAGAGTACAATAAAAACTACTTCAATGCAAACGCAATTAATTAGTAATGAGTATCAACCGCCAATGCCCTGCGAATGCCATGCAAGTAATAGAGAATCGATTAACTAAGCTATCAATTAAACGTGGTTTTTCTGACAGCTGCCATACTTTTCCTACGATAACCGTACTTTTGAACGTATTTATTTCGTTTATCATTTCAAATTCATTGCAGAAACATTTGACACCTAAAGTCAATAACACGTCAACATATTATACGTATACGTATCTTAATACGCTAGTAAAGTGTTTGCTGCCCGGCAAGCATGAACCTGTCTTGCTTGTAGTGGCGAGTGTCCGTACGCATATTTAAAGTATTTTCTGCAGTTACGTATTATACATACATTTTATCAATTTAAAACTATTTTGTCCGTATATATCCCTCACAATTTAGCTTTTAATGCATTGACGCGAAAGCTATTTCTACATTTATTACATTTATTACATTTATTCACAAGCAATATAGACGCGCGCTCGTCAGTTGTAAAAACTATAAAGGATAGAATTTAACGCTTTTGTGATTATAATATATTAATGTTGATGTAAAAAGTAGTTTAAATTTCCTGTCAAAGTAATTAACAAATACATAGATGACTTCGACATTGCTTTGACAGGTATAATCTAAAACGGTACTGCTTAAGATTTCAATAAACATGTTCTAAATTAAGCACCTGCGGTGATGTGATATTAATTATATGTGTTATTTAATTATTAATTATATCTATCATATTACAGCATGTGTATAAATCGTGGATGTCTACGTAGTGTATGTCAGAGCATATCTATACGATAGAATTAATCAGGGTGATTGGAAACATAGGTATTTAGAACGGAAGTAATTGAGAAACTGTTAATTATGAAAATGGGGAAATTAGAAACAGGGGTAATTGAGAACAGAAGAAATTACAAACAGGGGTAATTGAGAACAGAAGAAATTACAAACAGGGGTAATTGAGAACAGAAGAAATTACAAACAGGAGTAATTGGGAACAGGGATAATTGGGAAAAGAGGTAATTGAGAACAGGAGAAATTGGGATTGAGGGTAGTTGAAAAGAGGGGCATAGGAAACGGGGATAATTGAGAATATGTTTTAATCATAAATTATGCCACCAAGTGACAGCTGTCAATCAAAATAAAGTAGAGACTCGAATAACCGGACTAATCGCTGTTGTAGGTCATTCGGATAAGCGAATTGAATTTGTAGGAAAAAGCAACTTATAGGTAAATAATGTTAGGTATTTATTTCAAAATACTTAATGGGCAGCAAATCGATGGCAGCAAATGTAATGGTGGATTAAGTTTAGGTATAAAGAACAGGAATATAAAGAAATAGGAGCCCCGCGAAGTAACTCCGTCCGATTGGTGACGTGATGACATTCTCACTAATTTATTTATTCTCAATGATACTTAGTAAATAATTTACTTCGGTTATTAAAAAATAGTTTTTGTTGATAATGATTTGCTGCTCATTTAAATACAAGCGATTTCAAAATATAATCGGTGTTCTTCTTGATATCTAATATCGTAAAGTAGAGACTCCATATTTATCGGCTAACTTACGTTAAGTTTCACCTTTTTTATAGATTCTTATAGAGCTTTTTATAGAGCGGTTATACTATAATTATATTTATAACTGAGGTCCGGATAATCGAGTCTCCAATGTAATCCGAATCAATCATATACGAAAGTAGAGCTTACGTCTTTGTTTGTTATATAACGAAACATGAAAGCTTGTTCTCAATTACCCATGTTCTCAATTACGTCGAATGATTCTAGCAACTAACGTGACGCAATACTTTCTTGTGATAACTATTGTCTCTAGTATGTGACTTGATTTGGGATTCAAGGTCTTATTTTTACATAATTATATTATGTATGTGCCTTAATTCAATGCAAATTATGTTTCTACGTGCCAAGTCACCTTATATTGAATTTAAGTAGTTCCGGCCCCTACAAAACGAAATTGTTGTTAAATTCAAAAATAAAACAAATTTAATTCAGTTAGGTCCAAAGATGAGACCCCATTATTCATAGAAGTCAATTTTAGAAAAAACTGTTATGATCATTTATAACATGATGAATGTTTTTCGTATGTTACCAAATAGATCACTCGTCAAATAATTGCCCATGTTTTTAAAATCATATACATATTTAGTAAAGATACTAGAAATCTTACAAAAAGGAAAAAATTCTGGAAAAATACTGGCCAATCGAGCGTTCGTACAAATACAACTCATTATCAATTTATTCAATAAGCAGTTAGGTAGCGTCAACAGTAAATATAACGTTGTAGAACAAAGCTATTCATTGAGTTACAATCGACGAATATGAACCTTAAAATCACTTTATTAACTCGTTACAAACGTAATAAAGTTTGTAATAGTGTGAAAGTTCGGTTGGCCAACACTATAGATTGGAAAAGAACCACACTGCTTTGTTAACGACCTCAATTTTTAAATAAAGATATCGATAGCTCTCCTCCACAAGAGCTATCGGTCTCATTCTATTCTCAAAGTAAATAAGTAAACTATATAATTTTATTGTATAATAAAGAAAATTAAATAAAAAAATAAATAAACATTTATTAATATTCGCTTCTTTCTTTTTAGTTGTCGAATAAACCATTGCCTATATTTCTGATGGATATAAGTCTAGGAGCCGCCACAAAACACGATTTTCCGCTCCTCTCATCCAACCACTATTTCAAATACGAATACAATTTAAGGAAACTACCCTATTTTACTACTCCGTTACAGTCAAACTAACTACCCTATTATAGACAAGAAAAACAAATACTCACCAGTCCTACGCCTCCTATAAAGCACGCAAGCAATAATCCCAGCAACAAGAATCATACAAACAATCACGACCGCTGGTATTACAAATGTCACCAAATACTCCGTGTAACTGCCGTCCGCGTTGCCAGCTTTGCTGTTCTGCAAGTTAGAGCCCCCGATATGAACTGGGGTCACCGTTTTAGGGGTCTTCGTATTCTGGTCTGCACATAAGCCTAGAGGCAAAAGGCGTATGGACATGACTTTGAAGTCTTTGTCGAATATAAGATCGACATTTTCTTTGAGTGCGCTTCCAGATCGTCCGTCGACGATTATCATTTTGCGTAGTTCTTCGATTTCCTTTTTGGGACAGCGGTCCATTGGGAGACTTGTGTTGTACCTGTATGGTAGATTAAATATTATTTTAATACTTAAATACAACTTATATAAATGTTTTACTGTAGTTGTACAATTTACATAAATGTTCACATATTGATAAAAAGGTTATATGAAAACAATCAAGTAACAGCAACAGCCTTACAGTTCATATGTGTGAAAAACGAAACTAAAAAGAAGACATTTGAAAAATAATGTAAAATATTTCAATATATTAATCAGTACACTATAACTATTATATCTGACTAAAATTATCACGTATATAATGATTTTCTTATTACACTAAAAATAAATAATTGGTGATTAATTTACTCGTATGTGCATAACACTATCCACACTCGCTCGCTTGGGCATTTACTTTTGAAGGCGCGCCCCGTCCGATTCTGTTTACGTAATTTATGCCTACTTACGCGTACCTACTTAGTAAATTTAACTTTTAATCTAATTGGTTTGATTCTGATTCAAATTTTCGAACACTGACACTGACTGTCAGACAGTCTGGGGAGGATTTCCGCGGAAGGCAAAATTGGACTTCAAGTTGTGACGGCTGCAACCACTAAATGGCGACCGTTACATTCGTCAATGCCTAGAGACTCGTGTGATTGCTATATTGCTGGGTTTGTAGGCCAAGCTTTTTTTGCATGATAATGCAAAAGCATACACAACAGGAATCGTCAGGGAATACCTTCATAACGTCGTTATCACAGATGACTGTGATATCGACGAATGGCCGGCAAGAAGCCCAGATTTGAATCCCATAGAACATTTATGGGATGAGCTAAAGAGGCGTGTTCGAGCTCACCACCCAGATTGCAGGAGCTGAAAACTGCCATCGAGGAAGAATGAGAGAACATTCCACAACACGTCATAGTGACGTTGATTGATTCCATGCCAAACTGCATGACGGCCGTCGTAAACGCTCTTGGAGGCAATACAAGTTACTGAATAAACGTTTTTTTTAGGTAAACCAATGTTTTCTTCAAAAATCCAAAGTCTTCACCATGATAAAGGCGGACGGACGCTCGACTTGTTACATTTAAACTATTTTTTTCCCGTACTCTTAATCCAAATTTGGAACAATGGCATACTAAAATTATGGTTAGTATGGCAGCTTCAAAACTGCATAAAAACTTTTTGATCGATCAAACATTTTTAGTGAGATTCACAGGCAATCAAAACTGAAAATGTAGGGCGGCTCGATTTTAACCAAAATAAATAATTTTAACCACTGGTTTTTTCCCAGGTCTATGCTCTATTTTGCAAATATCACTATAACCCATTGAATGACATACTAGAATATTTTACGCTATTTTTGCAGGACCTTATATGGTTGATTCCATGAATTAAAAGTTTGATAACAGGATAAACTTGAGAATTTAACCGATTTTAATGCGGTTTTCAACTTCTCCTAAAGATTAATAGAGGAAAAACTCATAGCCAATAAGAATTAGACCGTAATCAAGTTACAAGCTGAAGTGACAAGTTATAAGGTAACATAATATTTTAACCAACATTCATTTTCTAACAACTGGAGTTCTAACAACAGTCTATACAGAAACTATAATGGCCAACCAGTGACGCCCGCTATGATAGCAACCGATAGTGATGTTACATGACTAGTGTCTCGTATCGATAAAAAAGTGGCCAAGTGTGAGTAGCTACCCATATTTCGTAAGTGTGACATACTTAAACGATTCGAGTAAATAATTGAAAATTATTATTCATTTACTGATTTAAAATTCATGTTGTTTTTAAACTGCACAGCTCAGTTCACTCCGTAGCAAAATCCAGAAAATAGTGCCCCTTTGCGAGAACAATTTCTATCAAAACAGTTTATGACTCTTGTCACTTGTTAACGAGTTTGTCGAGACATGTCGACAAACAATGCCAATCCCGAGTAAGTCGCTCCCAAAGTTAAAGTACTGTATTTATGCACTAAGAAAAGTGACGACAGTAATTACGAAACGTCATGCGCATTCAAACGTCACGTTTTAACTTACCAAATTATAGTAGTGGGGTCTTCAGTTATGCTGTGTATTCTGATGTTCTCGGTCTCCTTCTGCCCGAACAGTGCTGCCAACTTTTCGACCACCTTGCGTTTATTGTACGCGTTGTACGCGAGCATGGGGAACGGATACTCCATAGTCATTTGGAATTCCACCGTGGGCCGAATTGTGGGTGCCTTCACTACTTCCACTATCAAACTGTCGTAGGCACTCTTCTTACTGGAGTCTTCCGCAATCTGAAATTAATTTTAAATTTTACATGTAAGTACTTACCACAAATATAAAAATTAATTTACACATGGGAGTTACTCGATCGCGTGCAGGAGAGAAAATCGTTTAAGGATATGCTTGCTTAGTATAAACATCTGTTATTATCATTTAGTCGGTGTTATTTATTTATTTAAAAGAAAAGCTATTGGCTATCACAAACAACAAAGCGGGATAAGAAAATATGAGCTATTTACAAGTTTTCCATTGCTACATTGCCAAGTACTGTGCCAAGTATAAAGTGAACAAACAAACATGAGTATATAGGCAGACAGTGTGAAATAACAAAAAAAAATACATACAAGTAATCACTTTGTTACAATTATAGTTTTTATCATCATATGAATAGTGGAACACTATCATCGCCAATAGTTACATACGAGAATTATATAAAAAAATTCGCGCGAACCGTTCGAGAAATTCTCCTTGTGTAAATGACCCTTAACTCTATCAATAATTGGTGTGACTGAACAAAATCATTATGTTATAAATTATATAACCGCATCTTGAGAGTAGTCTATGTATTGGTAGCAGAGAGACACAGGTCGATAAAGAAGAAAAGAAGTTGAGTTACCTTGTATTACATTACTTCATATTCTGATTTTTTTTATAGCCCGATTTTTAGTTCCATGGAATTTTGGCTTTTGCCATTTTATGACATTCCAGTGGTCTTAAACCTTTTTGGCGGAACAAAGTTCCTTTTTTAATTATATATAATTTCGAATAATTTTGTTTCAAAAATATTTTATCAAGCCAATAAGCAAAATGCAAATAAATAATATACCTATTTGCATTTTTGCAGTTTCTGCTAAGTATATAATTCATTTTTTATAATATCGATTCCTTGGAAAATTGTATATGTTAACAATAACGTGCGTAAAGCCGGTAAAATGCAGATTACCTAGCCATACACGTAAAAATTCGAAAACAAGATTTTTTTACATTATCAAGTTAACCTGCAGATATGCTAAGGAATTCGCAGACACAGTTTTCTTTTTATATCACCGATCAAATGTCAGTACATTTAATCGGTGATATAAAGAGAATTAACGTAACGTAAAACTTACTTTTGAATATAGCGTGCGAGCCGAGCGATTGAAGCGAGCATATTAACTGTTTTTTAATTTTAAGATTACTCTCCCGTCTGATTGTAGTGAAAATTAATTGAAACAAATTAATTTATTAGTAGAACTAATAAATTAATTTTGTCTTCAGAACATACTGAAATCTATCAAAAATGCTAGACTTTATAAACGATTCGTACAATTCTTGCGGATTTCCTTATATTCTATAATATTCCTTATATCATATAATTATATATAAGTTTATTTTCACTATTGCCTTGCAATTCAGTTAGTGTGTATCTACCGTTGAAGAAAAAACAAAAGTAACAGTTTTAAATTTAACGAAACAGGTTTGTTATACATGCCAGAAGTTAGAATGATACCCGTTGCAATATATTTTTTTCTTTAAATACCTAATTGTTTTTTTCGACATTGATATTTATTAAAGTGTTTAACTTAAAATTGAAATAAATTTACAATAATTAACTTCAATTACACAATTACGACTATACATATTTAAACCTGAGAAACTGTACCCAAATATCTTTTATTGTATTAGAACTTCTTACTTTTTTGTGGGAATATTTTTGTCATCTGGTTCTTTGTGGGACAGGATTCGAAAGGAAAACTAAAGTCACCGACATAGCTCGTAGAATCAGCATGTTGAAGTGGCAATAGGGACGTCATATTTGTAGCAAGACCGATAATTATAATCGATGAGGTAGACGAGTCCCCGAGTGGAGGCCACGCACCGGGAAGCGCAGTGTAGGGCGCCCTTCGGTCAGGTAGACCGACTTAAAAAAAATCGCCGGTGGTAGTTGGATGAGAAGAGCCGAGGATATGTGAGGATGGTAGCCTTGGGAGAGGCCTTTATCCAGCAGTGGAGAGACATAGCCTGATGGTATGGTATGGTGCAATAAAGAGTTTTATATATCTATCTATCTACCACTTACCAGTTGATAATGCACGATCCCTTCATCACTGGGCGCTGGTAACCCGTAGAATTCCTGGTTGCGTGCGTCGAACTGCAGCCAGTGGCCGGTAGGTAGTTCCGAGCGGTCGCTGTAGCGAAGGGAAAGGGCTAAGTTGCGTGTGCCGCCGTCTTCTGGGTCGAAGAATGTGTCCTGCAAATATAACAATAATTTGAAAACTTAACAGCAAGCAACCTCTATAAATATATAAACAGGTGTCGGTATATTTAATATCTTTGAGGAAAAAAAAATGCAATGTAAAGTACGGGTGATACAGAGCCCAAAACAACAGTTCTTTGAATCACTGGACGAATTTTAATGAAACTTGTCATAGTTATGGCTCATGTGCCAATTTAACATTTAGGATACTTTTTATCCAGGTGCACCATAGAGTTCGCACGGGAATTATTCTAAAGTTCACCTGAACAGAGTTGCAGGCACCATTAGTAATATACTAAAATTATTGATATAATTTGGTGATGTGATGTGGGCTGGCTTTAAAATAGCACCACCCATCTCTTCCAGTGGGTGTCGTAAAAGGCGACTAAGGGATAACAAAACCCTTATCAGAAGTCCTGAGAAACTACACCACTCAGCAAAGAGTGGATGCCCCAACTCACTTGGACAGTGTGGCGTTTTAAGGTCATACATCGCTCATGTACAAGACATGTGCATAAGCAGACCCATTTCCAGGAGTGGAGGATAAGAGGGTTGGTAATAACTTAAAAATAGAGCGGAAGGCCAAATAAGATTGGGAAATTCTAGAAAATTAGTTACGTTGTTTGAAGTTGAAAAAAAGTTTGAACGTTTTGTTTGGACGAAAAAAGGACTGGTTGCGGGTCGATATAATATTGAAATGATCGATGTTAAAGAGTAATATAATTGTTAAATGAAGTAACATTAACATGAATAAGACCAGATCAACTAACGTCAGACACTTTAAAACGAGCAAATGTCCAACGGTAGCAGTGAGATGGTGCACTTGATTCCTCGTAACGGGAGGGTAAGTGTCCGGTTGTTTCGTGGGTATTTCTGATTCTAAAACGAATATGACCGATGTGATCATGTAAGTAACCTAATAGATATAATGATCAACTGATGTAACTAACCTCAGGCACTTTATAAACGAGCAGATGTCCAACGGTGGCAGTGAGATGGTCGACTTGGTTCCTGGTAACGGGCGGGTAGGTGTCCGGTTGTTTGGTGGCGACGGGGCCGGGTAGCCCGGCGCCGACAGCGGGCGTGCACCGGCCCGCGCCGCGCCACCACACGCCTGATACTTTCAATTCAGGTGACATTGCACGTGCCAAGCCGCTCGATGGACTGCCTGCTTCTGTTTCTGATTCGAGGATCTAGAGAAAAGAACAAATCGACCGTTATACCTTTATTTATTAATTTACTTACTCTTTTTTGGAAATTATTATCATACAAATAGCGAACTTAATGCCTTACAACAGAGGTTCCCAAACTTTATCATTTCGCGGGGCCCTCAAAGATTTAGAATTATGTCACGTCGCCCTAGTCTAGTCACATCGTGCCCATGAGTAGTATTCGATATTTTTACAATGATGATAATCAGGTATAGATATTAATACAACCATAAGTATAAAAAATGCACACATCCATTTTAATTGTCAGAAAAGTATAAATGTATAAATTAAAAATAATTAATTGATGATTGATGACGTCGTCAGTGCGATCGGTGAGCCCTGCTGATCACCACACATTTTCTCAAATCGTGGAATAAGATTTGATACAGCTACCCTCATTTCTTGTTCCACGTTGATTTTTGAGCGATATTACAGCAACAGCTGAAAAAACAGCTTCCCATAGATAGGATGTCGCAAATGGAATGAGGATCCTTATAGCTTTTGCACTTAGATCTGGATACTCATTTTGAAGCGATATTAAAAATTCCGCCAAATCCGAACAAGAAAATTTCGTTTTAAGACTGTTGTCGCAAGAGAGCTCAATTAGACTCTCTTCTTCTTGTTAAGTGAATCCTTGCGGAGCTTAAGCATGGAAAGGATCTTGAATCCAAACAAACTTCTCGACATCGTCTTCTGCGAAGTATCTAGCGAACCAGTTAGCTTTGCTGTGAAAAGAGATAGAAAGTCATATGAAACATCAACTCTATTATTAGTCGCATATAGCTGCAGTATAGGAAAGCAATCTTGGCCACCATCCTCATTAATTTTTCTTTTCCACAACTGCAATTTTTTCCTGAAAGTTGATATTTTCTCTACAAGCTTCAAGATGTACATGTTATTGCTCTGCAGAGACAGATTCAAGGCAATTAGTTTGTCGAATATGATATGTCGTACAAGTATGCCATTTTCAGCAAAAAAGTCCGGTTCCGCAAAGTTACTACCGAACTCATGACCTTCTTGTAGAAAAGTGTGAATTTCTTGTCGTAACCCAAACGCACGTGACAGGACATTGCCAGGTGACAACCATGGCGAGCTACAGTAGTATAGGAGGAATGTGTGTTCGGCTCCCATATCCTCGCATTTTTTTTTTAAATTTGCTTTAAGAGGCCTAGTTTTTATATACTCGTAGTTTACTACATATGTAACACATTCTAACACCAGATTCTGACAAAACAAAGATCACGAATCCGGGTAACGATTTTTCGTTAACAGTTCATACTTGGATAAGTATGAGCTGTTAACGAACTTTATGCAATCGTATTTGAACTTTATTTGTTGTTAATGTTGTTAATGCAAATTGTTAACAAAGACTTATAAGGCATTGGCTGAATGCATTGTTACCTATTGTATTACTTCTTGGGGTGGTGCGCCGAAAACCTATACGTTAAAAATGGAACGAGCTCTTTTAAAAGTAATGATGCATTTACCATTTAGACACCCTACTTTAGCTGTTTATGAAGAGGCAGGTGTACTTTCTGTGCGTAAGTTTTGCAGAGCTTAAGGAAATACAGATTATCGTCTTATTGTTCCTGCGCTGCCCAAATTCAATAAAAGAGTTTGAAGGTGTTCGGTGTCGACGGCTGGGAGCAGGATAGCTAAGAGACAATATTATGTGGCTCCTAGAATATATAACTTATTTAATAAGTCAGAGAAAATTATTAAAATCAACAATTAAAGCAAACATTATTAGTTGGCTTGACAACTTCGACTACACAAGCACTAGAGAGCTTTTATTCAAAACCTTTTTAAAACAAATAAGCACGTACTTAATTATCTACACTAGTCATTCATTTTCACACACTCGGACTCAAAATTCCCACATGATTTTGCTCTGTGGATGACGTTTAACACATATATCATAAATATGGTTTTGATTGTTTAAGATTCATTAGACTCACATACATACTAACATTATAGATTCACTCACATACTAACAATTACACATTCAAATGTGAATAAAAGAATTTATTACGTTACATATTTTTTTATAGGTAATTACAATATGTTAACATGCCTTATAACTAAACTTTACCTGTGAATAAAAGAAACGACATTTAATGTTATTAATCGCAATGTCGATTCTTATTTCTAATATTACAATATTACTATTAGTTCTAATAATTTGTTCACGTTAATCGTCAAAGTATAAACGTCAATCATAGTTTTCAAAAATATAAATCTATGTTCGCGGTACACTATGAAGGCGCTTTGTAGCGCGGCAAATTAAAAATAAAGAAAATTATATTTTTCTTTACATCTCCCCCCTTAAGGAAAGTAAAGACACATGACTTCTCACGTATCCTCTTCTCGGTTTGTAGTCGAAGGGGCTGGAGTCAACTTCGAGATGTGGAAAAAGTTCGATTCTGTTTTCTTTTGGCCAGTGTTTATCTTGTAAATTGAGTTTGATATTTTTTCTATAATTTTGTAAGGCCCGACACTCAGTTCATCGAGTTTTTTCCTATTCAGTTTGTTACCATTCTCTACAAAAACAGTATCATCAACTTTGAAATCAAAGTGTCTTCGATTTTTATCATAAACCGTTTTGTTGTAATCATGTGATTTGATTGTATTTTCCAGAGCTTTTTTCCTGTCTTGAATCAAGTCATACAATGTCTTTTTTGGTTTTAGCTCCTCCGGCAAAATTGTAGCATCTGTACCATTTAGTAGATATATTGGAGCATATCCAGTTATAGTGTGCTCCGTTTCATTATACTTCTTTACACAATTATGTGCTATGGTGGTCCACGCTGCTTTGGTGCCTTTTTCGTTTATCTTACACCTGATTTTATTTACCAACGTTTGATTCAACCTTTCATTCAAACTGTTTGAATAAGAATGGTGAGTTCACTGCAGTGAAAATTATTGGAATATTTTTATTATCCAAAAATGTTTTGAATTCTCCAGAATTGAGACCTGGGTATTGGTCTGAGAGGATCATGCCAATGTTGCCAGCTTCAGCAGCATTTTTCACTAGTTCGATGAAATCATTTGCATTTTGAGTTTTTGATGTTAAGATATAAGCGTATCTTGTGAAATGATCTGATAGCAGGTGTAAGTATCTCTTTGTTGATCTCGAACCCCCGAAGCCTCCAATAGTATCAATGGAGCATATTTCAAAAGCTTTTGTGGCGGGACCGAGGTGAGACATCAATCCATATTTATTTTGTCTTCTTGATTTGTTCTTTATACATACTGCACAGCTTTCGCAGGTATGTTTTATGTTTTTTGTCATGTTTTCTGCTGTATATGATGAACTGATCATTCTTTGCATTTGTTTAATTCCTATATGACCTAGGTCTATATGTATATTATTAATCAATTTCATACTAAATTTTTCTGATAATATAATTTTTTCTTTTTCTTTTACTTTCTTGTAATAAATGTTATTTTTGGATATTAGCTTTTCTTTTTGGTATTGTATTTTTTCATTTCGAACTTGGTCTTTTAGGATATTAAGTCTACTTTTAATTGTTCATCCAGATTCTCATTTAGCTCCAAGACTGGGTTCCTGCTAAGGCAATCAGCTTCGATGTTGTATATGTATATCGATGTATATGTACTTACACACATCCATAAACATACATTCATTCATACATACATGCAATTTTTTATACGCATGCACAACAAATTATTATATATATTTTTTCTTTTTATAATTTAATATTCGTTTATAAGCTTGTTTTCTTTGTACTTTTAATAAATAAGCTGTAATTATTGGATAAGTACAAATCACACCTATTGTCATATTGGGGAGAACACTAGCTCCTGTGATACAGGGCTACCTACTTCAGGAGTTAGGGGTTTCATATCATGTTATGTCAACAAAAATCTGTTAACAATAAAGATGTCCACTGAAATCACGCAAAAGCTGTTAAAAGTTACATGTTTGTAACTTTTAATTTATTCCTTAAAATGATTTTATTTCCATCTAGAACGGTTTTATACATTTTAAATTAGTTCCCGCGTTTCAGCTTACTTTCAGTTACTTCAGTGGTACTTTGATATTAGACAACCATATTTTAAGCAAAAGTAACTAACCTTCATAAGTCTGTCAATATCATCCTTCGGACAGGCGGAGTCCTTTGGCAAAGTATCGTTCGTCCACACAAACTCGCACATATCCCCGTCTCGGGTCGCGTTCAGCACCGTCAAATGATCCATGTCCGTATCTCTGAATAGATTCACTATGCCTTCCAGAGCTCTTATTTGCCAGTCGATTGCGTATTGATGAGGTTTGTTTAGTTTGAAGGTGATTATAAATTGGTGGTTTATGGTGCGGCCACTACGGTGCTGTTGTACGGTAATGTCTAGAGGCCCGCGAGCTATGAGGCCTTCGCTGTCTTTCGCTTCCACATTGAAGTGCCAGCGAGACACATGCTCTTCTAAGGGTCTGATGATGAAAAAAATAAATGTTTAATGTACGAATAGATTATCGTTGAAAGACTAAAATAGATAAAATTCTTTAGTGTATAATTGTTACATTATGACGTAAGAGTCATAATATCATAATTGTCATAAGAAGAAAATACAACCACGGGGTCTCAGGCATGTTAACAACACGGCTTTAGCCGTAAAAACCTACGGTCGTCAATATTGTATGGGTCAGTATGGGAGCTTGTTAACACACACGGCGATGCCACGGCACGGCAGAAAACCGTGAAAATCGGAGTGTGTAAACGACACCGGACGTTTTCACGGTTTCGTGACCGCTTACCTGTGCTAATTAGTTTGGTGTTATTTTAATTATTTAATTTTTCTTAGTTATTAATTATTTATTTTTTCTTAAATTATTTAATTTACTTTTTAGCGTTCAAAATTAATCATTTGTAAATTATTGATTTCGAAAAATTTATATTACTGTTGTGTCATAAAGCCGCAATTAATATAAGTTTCTATCCTTGTTGTGCACGTCTTTAATTGAGATACATACTGGACTTTAGTCTTATAATTATATATTCCTAATGATGTTTTGTATGTATAACGTTGCCGTGCCACATGACACAGGAAGTACGCACCAAAAATACACTAGCCGTGCCGCCACCGGCGGAAAACCGTGTCGTTAACAAGCATATACGTTTTCTTTACAGCGCGGCGAAGACGCCGTACCGTAAGTAAACCGTGTCGTTAATAATTTATAACTTTATAGAAATTACTTCCAAACAACGTGACAAATATAGACCATATGATAGCATTTTTTTTTTTTATTAATTAGTGGGCGGACGAGCAAGTTGTCTTATTGTATCTATTTGTCAGGTTGTCCCGTCATTTTTGTGCCGCAGTAAGGCATCTTTCACAACGTCGTCATTTTAGAGTGGTTTTCAGCTTGTTTTTTCAAAGATGGTTAAACAAAACTAGAGAATCATACAATAAGTGAAAGAAATCACGCTGAAAGTTAGAAATAACCTGCTTCATAATACTTGTTTGTGTGTCTGTATGTTCATACTTTGTTGTGCCAATACTTCATTAACGTAATAGAAACATTTTGATTTTAATTTAAAGGTTAGTTAAAGTACGGAGAAAATCAAAGATTTTTTACTATAGCAACCATCAAAAGGAAAAATTGCAACTTTGCTAAGAATTGTTTATATTCAGAAAAAATACCAGAGAGTAAGATAAAAAGTACTAACAATCCATATACTTCACGCTGCGAGGGAATGAACTGTATCCAGGAGTCGTTGCCAAGTTTTTTCTCGGCCTCGTACATGGTGAAAGTGAGGTTTGTGCCGTCTTCGGGGTCCGTGAATAGGTCTGCCGGGATTATGTATCTAAAAATCGTAAAGAAAACAATTTATAAACTACCTATAATTGTGCTATTCATTAAAATCTATATTATTATAGTGGTTTTTATGATGATATTGTACATGCAGACTTGATGATTATTATCGTGGGAACCGTGGGTTATCGATCTGAATAAAAAGTATCCTTAGTAGACCTTAGATCTAGAATTTACAATTACAATTTATTAATAGAATTATTCACTCATTATTGTAACGTAATTATCAATGGTCCCAGAACTAGGCAAGGCCTGTATTTTGGATGTGTCTGTATTACATATGAAGAGACAGAGTTAGTGATTTAGATACACCTATGAGGCCCTGTTGTGGTAACATAGTTTACATAAAATAACATAAAAATAAGACATAGTTTTAAATTTATTTTTGTATCATTTTACGAGTATAAAGGCAATTAGTAAGTATCATTAAAACGCTCCCAGTACATAGCAGCCGATATGTCAATATACAAAAACGGTTAATAGTCTCACAGTTAACATCTACAAAATTCAAAATGTATTACAATGCATTAATGTTAAAACGTACAATTAACAACACGTACGGCTGGTATTTGCCAAGTGCCAAAATGTTTTTTTGACAAACTGTATTTGTTGTAATGTAATATGCAACTCACATGTGGTTTAGGTACTATTTTTCAGGTATTTATGTAAATGAATACCGGTCACTTGAGATTAATACTCATTTATGTGATATAAACATTTTGCCGTTTAAACTTTACAATGTTACCACATTCAGGCGTTTAGATTGTAAAAGAATTGGTAATTTTATCAGATAAACAATTTATCATTAACATTTTGTACATTTTAACAATGAGACAATTAACCATTTCTTTGTTGGACATGTGGGCTGACATGACGTGACATTGGAAGGATTAAAACATTCCTATAACAGATGCAATATGGTATAATCATGTCATGTTCCTTTTCGTACCTGAAGGCTTTGCCTGCCGTGATGGCTAGTTTCTTCATATGATGTTTAAGAGTAGGCGGTTGATTAACCGGCATAGGGAAGGTGACAGTTTCTGTCGTGCGTCCGAATATTGTGCTCGTCCTCTCACTAGATGGAACACTCTCCTGTTCAGAAACCACATTACTGGTTACAGATATAAATATAAATAACACAAGAATTATTAACATTTTATATCATACTAAATGTCCATTGAGTCTCTTTGTACTTAATGCATGTTATTCTGTCATTTGTTTTAATGACGGAACAGCGTGGGCGATTTGATAAAGTCAAATTATTTAAAATTGTCACTGAGAAAATTAGATAAAAATATTTGAATTTTGGTATTATTGTTAGTTTAAACCGAATTCAGCCAAGTAATTAAAACATTCTCATTCGTATTACAATGTTGTTATAGTTAGTTGATTTATCTGAATGTTTAATTAAAGTTGTATGTGTATGTTATTACTATGTTCTACCATAACACCTTTTGAAGTTGTGCAAATCGACCGCATACCAAACGAATACTTACGGTACTATTGACCCATATAGATAGAAGTGTTTACGTAGAAATGTGTATAAATACATGTGTATTGAAAGATTAAAATCGATATAGCGGAGACGAGCAAAGTTTAAGAAAGACAAATCAAAAGAAAAAAAATCGTAAACTCAGATAAAATCACAAATTTGTATGTTTCTTTTCGATTGCATCAAATACGACTTTTTTATATATGCTGCCGTAACATATTGTCATCACAGATATAGATGTTCTTAACTTCTTTCAACTTCGCTCGTTCCGTACCAGAATTCGCGTTTCCGGTAAATTCTCATCACGGACCTGTTTAGTGACCTCCTGTACGGTCGTTTCTGGAACCGGCGTAGTTATGGCTGTAGTACTCGTAGGCGAAACTGTCACTGTTGAAGTCGACATTGTTGTCACGGGCATGGGTGTTGTTGTCGTCGTTGACGTCGATGTCGTTGTTGATAATGTTATTGACGGCGGCACTGACGTCTCTGGTGTCGATGACGTCACTGGGGCGGGTGATTTCACGGGTATCGGTGACGTCACCGTGGGTTCAGTGGATGAGGACGGAGGGAGTTCGTTGGACTCCCGAATTATTACTGTCTGCTGAAAGTGCCATGCCATTTCTCACACAATGTGGTTGTGATTGGAGCAAACGTAAAAGCAGCAACAACTTAACAAAATGGATAAAGGTTCACGTTATCAGTTCACGTTTTCTCACTATTTCATACAGACATTTTATATGAGTTAGTTTTAGATATTTCGATGATAAAAACTAGTATTATAATATTTTCGTTTACTGTAGTTTTTTTTATGATTTACAACATATTTGCTGATAGATATTGTTGCCTCCACGTTTACTGATTAGTCAGTATGTATTTACATATATTTTACAAAATGGAACGTGAATAGGATTAGGTACCCACTTCCAATTCACTACTCTACAACCGTGTTATAGAAAACTTCACACACATTAGTTCTACATGATTCCAGTAAAAGTTACAAGAAAAAAAATGTGAAAAAATTAATATACCTCTGTCTCAGTTGTTGTGGGCAAGTCTTCTGGGACGGGGAATATGAAAACTGGTGAATGACTGCCGATCCTTGGGTTTATTGGCAACGATTCTCGTGACGCGTTGATTGGTGCTTCAGATGACGCCTCGGAGTAAGGTGTAATCTTCACTTTGTAGTCCTTTCAAATAAATAAATTACGTTATTCATTTGGAAAAAATATATATTTTAAAAATCGTGCGTTTGGATTAACATTGTAAAAATTAAAATGGGTCAATGTCAATTAAAAAAAAATTATAGACACGCGACATGCTACTTTTTTTCTAATTTTAAGGAGCATGCTTTAAAATGAGGAATGTAAATCTAAAGCCATGAAATAAAATTTTAAACGTAGACACTTTATTAGCGAATGTTATTTCTATTTATTTTTTGTTTTACTACTTCTACTTGCTAATAATATGATTCACATAATAACATACAATACTAATATAAATTTGAAATAAACACAGATTGGTCCTTAATTTTTCTGTCTAAAACGTCTAATTTCAAAGTTTTTAGCAAAATACCATTACTGTGACTTTTACTAATACTAAATAACCAATAGTTCAAAAATTAGTTACCACAGAATTAATCCATAACATATGAAGCAAATGCAACTACCATGCAAATGTGAAGACAACCAAATTCCAACACATGAGGACGCGGACTAAACTTAGCTTGTTTCTCTGTAATGCCAATGATCAAATTCTACCCGAGCAATGTAGAGCAATGTACCACCCGCAGAGCCAATGTAGAGCTTGGCTCAAGTTTCTGATACATAAAGGTTGGATAGCTTCACGAGTAGGTAGTGAGTTATGAAACTGTTTCGTTGGTTTAAACATGCTTGTTTATTAAGTAAGTCCGCAACCTCAAAGCTCGTGAGAGGGTTACGACAAACCTCCGTGGTAAACGCATTAGTAGAGGCGGGCTCAGGAGTTGACTCCCCGGTGGTTAGGTCTTCCGTGGGGGGCGGGAAGGTCGTCGGCGGTGATGTCACGGGGAACGTCGGAGTCGGGAGAGTAGAAGTAAGGCGGGGAAAAGTGGGAGACGGCGTGGGTGAGGTATGTGTGGTGGGAGTCGTAGTACTCGTCGTCGGTTCCGCGGTGGTCTCGGTCTGAAACGTGTCGGTGGTGGTGTGTGGCGCGTAGTTCTCGCCGTGGTGGTGGCGGTGCGGGTGCGGGGCGGGGGTGAGGGGTGAGGGGTCCACCTGCAGCGCGTGCGCCGCGACATACACTAGGTTAGTACTGCCACCCATTTGTACAACAACCCTAGCTCTGTCTGTGGTTATTACCATTCACAATTTATGATTTAAAATCGTATTAGGTTTTTGAGTGCCTTAAAAACTTTTTGGTTCAACGGAAGCGCACTTAGAGCGTGATTGTCTGAAGAAGAAGAATGAAAATGCTGTATTCATGAATATGATGTTATAAGTTTAATTTATGGTTTTATTAAAGCGACAATTAGCCCAATAAGCTACATTATGTAAAATAACCACATACAAAGCTCGCTTTTGACTTATGTAGTAATTATGTCATGTGTATAGAGAACAATTAAGAATATCTGTACAAGTTATTGCGTTTATGGATGAATGATCAATGTACTTCCATGTAAAGAGAATGTAATATTTGAAAGAGTGATAAAGTGATAAGAAACAATGTTATGAAATGTTAAAGTGTGTGAAATATTTCTTTGAATGTTTTATTTTTTATATTTCAACAGTATGTAAAATGTGGACAAAATAATAAAGTTGCCATTTCAATTATAATTACGTATCGTTCGTTGTCTATATTCATTCAACATTCCATGCTATATGTGGTTTCCGATACGGATGCTTCTATTTGAGGTAACAGATAAAGTGCAAGATGTACATTCCATATTTATGGGCAGACACCAGCCAGACTAGACATCTTATTCATTGGAAAAATAATCAACATTTTCATACGTCAGAACATTTTAATGCTTCTCAAAAATTGTTTTTGTTTATTAGTAGTGTAGTAAAGTGCTATATAAACTGATAATTGTTGCAAATGGTATGCGGATAAGTAACGGTTTTCAATATATGTATAAGTTCAATATATTCATACTTGATTCAGCATATTCAAAACAACTACATATATTAATTTATTTAAAGAGAAATAATGGAAACGGAGTTCAGACAAATGCCATTCTCTACCGATGTTGGCATGTATCGCGGATGTCTATGGACGACAGTATCCTCTTATCATCAGGTGGACTGTACGCTCGTCTGCCTAATTAATACTAAAATTTTGCTGGATCAAGTAATTTAAAAATTGCCTCATTCGCATCAATCTGAATACATTTAGTTATTTTGTATTTATCATACATCGGATTCATGAGCTTTTATATGAGCGTTATAATGTTCGTTGTGTACCAGAACATTGTTAGCACTCTTGTCTGTATGATGTTTTATGCATACAGCATGGATTCTTTGTGATAAAGATTTGATGAGTAATGATTATATAGAGAATATGAATAATTAAATGGGTTTGAGTATGAACAGTGACAATTACCACATTCATTGAATTTTTCTGTATTTCCCTGCATTTATGAAAAAAAGAAATGTGTGCAGTCACGTGACACAAAGCAACAATTAAATGACTTCGATGGCCGATTCTTTTCCAATGAATAAATGAATGATGGATAGGTTCTATATAAAATTACATGGAAATGGATGACAGTCATACCGGGAAGGGTGACAATGAGACATTATGAATCAAATCATTCCATATATAATATTGAGGCATACAGTTACTAAAAATTAACATTAAAAATATATTAATAAATTAACGTTAACATGTATCGTCGGCAGCGCAACACGATCATTATATCCAGTTTATAAAACGCTCTAGTATTATAACTAATGATATTCCCATGCATTCATGACTAAATTTATGATTAAAACAATAGGGCAATAAAATTGAAATGTTTATGTCTTAAGCCATCTAGAGCAGTTTAGAAAAAGTGACATCCACTATCTGTGGTAAGTCGTGTTAGTGTAGAGTGGCTGCCGATTGAGGATAATTAATAATAATAATATTATAGCACAGATAGTGCAAGGATGACATCGTTCTTTTTCGTATCATTATATGTGGTTTCATTATTCCAAGATGTAAAAAGCACAGCTAGAGGACCGAGATGATACCAATTCAAGCTTTTATATAGGACACGTATCCATATTTTAGTTTCCATAACCCTTTTTGTTACGATCGGATTGTCCTTGCGGCTTCTGTATTGATGTCTTTTCCATGACCGAAACTAATATGTCACGAAGATGCGATTCTTGGAATCTCTGGAAAATAATATGTCTCTGAAGCTACTCACTTCACATGAATTTTTTAATTTTTTTATATAACAATATTTAGAAACAGTAAATTTCTATAAATTATCACATCTAGGATGGTTTTAAATTGAATATAGTTTCGCTGCAGACTTACAGTAGATTAAATACTAGACAAACTTCTAAAATTTTGAAAACGTGAATATAAAGTAACTGTACACCAATTCTCGTATTATTATTATATATATTCCTTACTGTTAAAACATTCATAACCATGTAAGTTGCTGAAAGGCTGCGCCATATAATTTCATCGATCTTTCTCTATCCATTAAATAATAGTTATTTCGGAAAGATTTTAAACATTCATCGACTCCCAAACCTTTTCGGATTACCGCCCTTTCTCACAAAAAAAAATATAGGCAAGAAATAAATGTGTTTTCTAAGTTTCCATCGCCACCTTGGATTATTTCTATGTCATAAGGACGGCGATACCGGCCCCGTCGTGAAACTCCGATTTAAATTGTTGCAGGGATTGAGTGTATCATCAGATTTTTATGAATTAGAGGTTGTTTGTTTAGCCCTTAATGGAAAGATAAATATTCTGAAATTCTTTGATTGATAGGATCGGAAATGAAGCAATTCGTAGAAAAATCAAAGCCATCGAGGTTCAAAAAATCAGAAAGCAGAATGGGATTGCCACTTCCAGTCCTACGACTCGCCGTAGGATTGACAATCGATTGGAGAACGCGTAACGGACGAGGTAATGTGAGACATCACATCTCGCAGGAGGAACGATAACTTGAAGAAAGTCGTCGGTAGCGGTTGTATGAGAAGAGAGGAATATCGAGCTGGTAATGTTCTTGGGAGAGGTCTGTATTGGAGGGACACAAGCTGAAAATACTAGTCTTTGTGGAGCCTCGAGAGTGTGTGAAGTTTTTGCGGTTTTCTAAAAGGCAAAACATTGTGAGCTCTCTTAGTGTAATCTTCTAATGCTATTTTTCATAAGACTTATGCAGTTCGCAGGATTATATTTATTATGCAGCCGTTCAACAACAAACACCCTTTTTCTCTCGTATTACAATGCGTTTATTACTCACTGGCTCATTGATATCTCCGTCGAGTCGCCTGAGCTTGTCATCCTCCGAGGTGGTAACGAAATCGGGCATTTTTTCCTTTTCCTAAAGCAAGTTAACAGCATTTAAAGCAATTCCCATTCTGTTATTGCATAGCATTTGTGCAGTTAGGACATTATTTTGTGCATTTTTAGACCCAATTCATTCCAGTTTAGTGAATTTATATCATTGTTTCCCTTTGTGATGCACTCAGACCAATTCATTATTAAGAAAATCCTCAATTGCTATTGTTTGATGTGTTGAATATATTGAATCGGGAACATGGTTCATTTAATATATAAAGTGGTTAAATTATGCGATACGCCAAGACATACGATACCTCTTCCACCGGTGCAAGGTGGTCAAGGTCACTTTTATGTGCCAGGCGGTTAGTGTCGTGACAAAAAAAAGGGTTTTATTAATGAGCCCGTGCTAGCTGAATAGCTTCTAGTTTAAATTATTGCAACAAATATGCCTTCATGAGTATGAGTATGAAAGGAATAAAAGTAATTTCAATGATGGAATATCGCATGTAGACAACACACTGCAGGTCGTATCGCTTTGCACGACAAAATAATAAGACGTTTTAGTAGCGATAAAATAAAAGGCTTAGTTTGATTTTCCATGTCGATGAAGACATAATGTTGTAACATTATGTCGCGGTAATAAGTAGGCCATAATGTATATGAAACGAAAACGCGTAATGTATACTGAACGCTATGTAGTGACACTAAATACCATAAGGATACTCTAGAGCGGCTACCACAAGCCGTGAGGCAATACGCCAACTCTAAAAGAGTGGACTCGCCAACCTGCTTGGCCAAGTTTTAAGGCTATTACACAGGACAAAATGCATGAGAGAAGGTCCATGTCCAGCAGTGGATACCGAAAGGGCTAGTTACATTGCATAGGGAGGTTTGGATTCCAGTATTATTTGTGTGACATTTATTAGCCAAACGCCCGGACGTTTTGATGAAAGCGTCTGAATACTGCTGGAAATTGGCGAGTTTTCAGTTTTTGAGATTATACATATCTGAGACATTATGAGATTATACATTGTATTATGAGGGATGTATATGTAGACTGATGTAGATGTAGATGATAGTGTATGTAGGGATGTAGACAGACATCTTTAGGGCCCTAAAGCGACTTGGCTACTCTGGCCAAGCGGGTTGGCGAGTCAACTATTATAGAGGCAGTGTGGTATTTCCTCAGGGCTTGTGGTAGTGGCTTTGTTATCCCTTAGTCGCCTTTTACAACACCCAGGGCAAGGGGTAGGGTTCGTGGTGCTATTCTGAAGCCAGCCGATACCATACGGTTAAGGCCATATATTGCTCATGCACAAGCCAATGTGCGTATAGGAAAAAGGCCTAGTTATGGTTACCCTATATTGTATCGTTGGATACTGTTCAGGCAGCAACACGTTAATGTAGCCAAAACCGGCGCATTAAGGAACCGATGAGTATACATTACCTTGTTGCCGACTGTACATCACCCTTGTAATACTACCGATTGTGTTAGTTTAGAGACAGTTGCTGTAAGGTACACAAAGCTTTGTTCATCGACACTAAGTATATGTCACTCACCGGTTCTGTCGCATCGTCTTCGTCGAGATCTTTGTCGTCGTCGCCCCACCCGCTGTAGTCGCCGTCGAATTCGTTCTCATCGTCGTATAATATGTCGTCACCGTAGTCGCCCGACCCGTCGTCTACTGGCGACTGAAATATTTATAACAATATTCGTATTCGTAATATTCGTTAGACATATGCGTTATTCGCACAAAATCATACCACTTACACACGCACTTACAGGCACGCCCTGTAAGTGCGAGACACTGGCATGTGTATTCAAATTTTGCGAGTCAGAAGCATGTGTTTTAATAGCACGTCAGTAAATCGCAAGCCGTTTGATTTTTCGCCTCGATGTGATTTTGATTTTTTTGATTTTGTGTCCCGCGGGGAAGTGCGGAGAGGGGGACTACGAACTTACGAGCCTCCTAATCGTTTGTAGTAACTGTCATGTGTATTGAGTCGTCATCACTTCCGAGTTATTAGTATGCCAGATACTTCCACCTGGCATGTGCATTATGACTTTAACTTTACTCGTAGATAAATGTTGGTATACGCGAAAAGTAATTCACGTTGAATATTTTAAGGTTTATTGTTTACAATATATGTTATTATATCCTTTAGGATATAAGGTTTTTTTTGTACACGGACATTGCCAATACAAACAAGACAGACGCGCGCTCGTGAGTTTGTCACATTGCAAACTTGTCAGTTTCCTTATTAATGGGGAAATGTAAGATTTGTTACAATAGCTCACCTTTTTTAAAAATACTCTGTATATTTTTTATATAATCTGTGACACATCTTGATAAAATAATAACACTGGCTGGAGAAACTTTGACTGAAAATTGAAATTTGAAATTCTGAGGTACGAAAAAGAGTCACAGTCTAAGGCGCACCACAGACGAGTTTTGTTTTGGGAGCGAGCTGGTAAAGACGTAGAAAAAAGTGAAACGCTGTTCCGGGTCTCCACTGTCCTGGAGACCTGGCCCGCTACTCTCGCCGGCCGTCGGAGCTCTGGTCCGACGCTCTTTGGGCGCTGGTTCTCTTGCTGGGCGCCGCCTGTTGCGCCTGGTCTCTTAAGCCCGTCTGACCGCTGATTGCGGCTGGTGGTGGTGCAGCTTTCATTACCTCTGGGCGTGCGCCTTGCTGGGCCCGCCACTCCTGCAGCTATACGTGAGTTTTGGTGCTTCGTGAATTTAGAAACTTTAGTGACTTTATTTTCCGGACTATTTTTATAAATTTATTTATCTTTTTGTATTAGGTTTACTGATTAATTATAAAAGCTATTGAAACAAATCTTTCCTCTTTCCTTGTAGTACAAGTCGTACCCCCATAATTTACCTCTGCCACGGGGGGTAACGCGACAAGTTGCAGGAACTATCCTGTGTAACTGTGTCTTGTTTGGGTTTTCCTATAGTTTTTTTTATTTATGTCAATGTTTACAGACCTTAACATAAATACATCTGTTGCTTGGTGCCAGCAAACTATAGAATTTATTGCATATTCCCACTCTATTCGTTAAGTAGTTTTTATAAATATTTATAATATTGTTTTATCAGTGAATACTGTTCAATAAATATATTCGACGCGGTGACGCCTAGGGACGTCATTCTTATACGTGAGGTCCAAATCTGAGGTCAAGTTCAAATTATCGGCCTGTAACGTTGAGTTTATACTTAACTATGAATTTTTAAATTATCGACATGTCGATAATAGTTCGACAGTGAAAGAAAATATTGTGAGAGAACCCGTGTGCTCGGTGCAAGGAAACCAGTGGTGGTTGAATTAAAAGTGTCGAAGATCGTGTGTGGTGGCGAAACACGGGAGAGGCCTATATCAGCAGTGGAGAGACAGGCTGACGCCTGTATTGTATTACTAGCGGTGTCAGCAATTTCCTTCGCGTGATTTTGAAATTCCGGTAGGAACTTCATAATTTATCTGGATAAAAAGTACTCTAAATGTTAACCCAGCACTTGAGCTATAATCTTCCTCTACCATAAAATACTTGGGACGAGTTCAGATAGACAACACTTTTAGATGGTGTCCTCACATTAAATCCCTAGTACTAGAGTTAAGCGTCTATACTATATTTTTAAAACTATTAGATTCTGCAGACCTAAATACTATAAAAATATTTTTTTTCCTCGTGTGAGTCCCTATTAATGTACTGCAATACAGTATGGTGAGGTGCTTCTAAATCTACTTTGATTGAGTTAGGAAGAGCTCAAAGAACGGCTATAAATGTAATGCTTCGAAAACCAATTTCGCTATCCAACTTCTCAGTTATTCTGCAAATTGTTCTGTTAAATAACATTTCATATTTCGTACTATCTCTACGGAAACATTGCTGCATTAAGAGCCTTGCTGCATTATAATCCCAATCTTACACAAAAAAAGCAGATCAGATAAAGTTTGCAACATTATATTGTGTAGGACCAAATTTGCTGGGGTGCACCTTTGAAGCACTCAGTCCCCGACTATATAATAAACTAAATGCGTCACGCCATTCTATAAAATAGTCAAATATTAATGTTAAAAAAAATAAAAAAAATAATTATTGTCCCTTTCATATGCATTAACCCGTATAACATAATCTCGCGTACATCTAATAGATATGCATTACTTTAGCCTTTCATTTCAGTCAGCCATACAAACTTATAAACACACATAGAACTAAAAAAACATCATTGGCTTTGCGTATTAATCTGCTTCAATGCAGTTTTTGAGGAATGCTGATCCTAATAGCACAGGTTTTACCTAATTTTGGTATGAGCGGCCCTCACCGCTGTATTTTCACAGGTGGAAGCTAATTAGATATAAGTTTTCTTTTCACTGTATTTTTACTTTCTTTGTCAATATTATACTGGCTGTGACAAATAAATAAAAAAAGAATAATACTAAGTTTCATTAAAATCATTCCCGTGGTTTCTGCGTGATGCGCGTTCAGACTTCAGACAGACCGATAAAAATTCTAAACATTGTTGTTTTGGGCTCTGTACCGATACGTAGTGTATGCTGGAATGTTTTTTTAATGAACATTTCTCAGTTTTGTTACAATAGTAACAAATATTATAACAAAGATTGTATAGATTCACTAGCCGTGCCCGCGACTTCGTTCGAGTGAACTTTAGTAATTCCCGTTGGAACTCTATAAAGAATCTAGATAAAAAGTACCGCAAATTTTAACCCGGTACATAAGCTAAAACTATGCCAAGTTTCATTAAAATCCGTACCGTAGTTTTTGCGTGATACGCGGTCAGACAGACAGACAAAAATTCTAAAAATGGTTGTTTTGGGTTCTGTGTCATTCGTAGAGTACACGGCAATGATTGTTTTTTTTTCAAAAAATATTTCATGTACAGACATGGCTCTGTTACGATTTTATTATATGTATACATAGATATTCCTTACCTGTCTCTTGGGCCTGGGCACAGGTTTGACGGAATTGAGCCTCCATCCAAGTACAGGCAGCCTCAGTATGTGGGCGAGAGTTCCGTCGCGCGACTGTTCCCGTAAACCTGCCACTAATACTTTGTGACGAGTCCATAGACGGTCGCCGCAACCCACCTGTACCAAAAAATATTCTTTTAACATCGAACTTGCGCTGCCAGCGACTTCCTTCGTGTGAACTTTAGAGTGATTCGTGTGCGAAGTTTGAAACGAATCGGGATAAAATGTACCCTAAATGTTAACCTGGCACATAAGCTATAACTATGCCAAGTTTAATTAAAATCGGTGTGCGGTATAAAATGTTTTTTGGACCAACAGTACGCGACACCTCCTTATCAAGGAAATGCGGATGCACGGCGCTTCTGTGAAGGAGGTGCGGTTGTAGAAACCCGAGGTGGGAATTATGTTAAACAATTCTTCAGAGTATTCCCCATTGTACACGCGATAGAACACGCAGAGAGACGCAACGTCTCTCCGAGCGCTGAGGGGTTCTAGACCGGCCGTGAGAATGGGATCGTCAACAATTCGAACAGCACATCGTTGGATGGAGTCAAATGGGTCCAACTGATATTTCGGTGCGCCAGCCCAGTGATGTGAGCAGTACTCCATATGGAGCCTAACCTGAGCTTTGTAGGGCGTCAGAAGTTGCCCAGTGGTGAACAGAGCTAAGCGGTACTAGCTCTGTTCAGCACACCGAACTTTTTGGAGGCCATTTTGGCTTTATTTTCCAAATAACCTCTAAATTGGACTTTGCTGTAAATGTCGATACTAAGGATCCCGATACCTTCGAGATCTTAAGAGGTATGCTCTGATAGCGAGTGCTACGACAAAAGGTTTTTTTTAGCGGTAAATGCAGACTTGCGTTTTAATTGGGTTGAAATCCACTAGGTTTAGAAAACCCCAAATAGAGACTTGATCTAAATCCTCATCGATTTCAGACACAAGGCTGACGCGACTCTCTTCCACTTCGATCCGAATAACTGATTTTGAAAAATACTGTCATTGGAATTCCAAGCCAAACGCATGATAACTCACAGAATACTACCTTGAAATATACTGCATTTTCCACTTTATCATATTCCCCAATGTATGTACGTGTTTCGGTAGTGAGTGAGATATGCCAGAGCCCATTCCCATCGTATCCCTTTTCATTTCCCCCACCCTTTCTCGAAATCCATTCTTTCATCAACAAAGGTAGGCAGCGCATCCGAGGGCGTGCCAAAGTTTGTCATTTTGGACTAATGTTGGCATGTATCGCGGATATCTATGGGCGACAGTATCCACTTACCACCAGGTGGACTGTATGCTCGTTTGCCAACTTTTTCCTATAAAGAAATTATGTTCAAAGTGGCCACTATAAACAAAGAGCAATTTCATAGGAACATTTTCGAGATATTTTTAAAACAGATACCTCATTAGGTACTTTAGGGCCTTGTAGCCATAATAAAATTTAAGCTTATGTTTAAAGCGTTCATTTAGTATTCATGTGGTTTTTAATATACCGGTGAAAGTGACGCATCATTCTTCAAGAATGAATAAAGTAATTACATTTAGATAGATGGCAGTAGTGGCGTCGCCGTGTCCTCGCTTTGAACTACCGACGCCGCTTATGAGCGCGGGCTGTGTTCGTGCGGTTGTTTTGTATGGCTCCATCCAAAGTTCATCCTGAAAAACGAAGAAATTTTCTCAAATGAAATTTCCTATTCAGCTTGCTTTTTTAGTAAATAACTAGTCATTTCTGATTGATTTTTGTCTCATGCCAAAGAAAGGTACATTACAGGCTTTAAGAGTACCAGTGGACTGAGAAATTATATGGACTGAGTTGATGTGGTTTTATATAATTGTTACGTTTTATAATCATTCGTATATGAAGTAAAGTTGTTATAACTCAATAATTCAACTCTGTCATTTTTGATATAGACAGTATAATAGATTTGATAGTGTCATACGACCGACAGTCTATAAATCATAGGCGATTGGGTGCTTGATGTGCAATTCGCAAAATATGCAGTCCGCAAAATATGCATAATTATTCTACAATTAGAAGTAGTTTTGAAATATATTATTCAAAAATGCAGTATGACGATTATTATTTAATTTGAAATACTTTTTATTTTTTTCTTAATTTTTCTTTTTATATTTACGAGTATATACCAGAGAAACAATACATGATATGTTATGCACTTTGTGCCCCTTTTTTTACTATGAAAAAAAAAGATCTTGTCTATACAAGACGAAGCTCCATCCAATAGGACGAGCAAGCGGTCTCACGTGATGGGTAAGTGTTACCGAACGTTAGTTATGAAAGACATTTGTTAAATGAAGTAAAAAAAAGAATAAAGTATTTTTAGAATGTAGAAAATATTTAGAATTTGTAGTATTTTTAGAAATGGATAATAAAATATGATAGTATTTTTTACGTCTGTACCACTACTGCGCCATTTCCGAATTACACATTTTGCGAATTGCACGTTTTGCGTTTAAACGATCATAGATACTCAAATAACATTTATAAGCACTTAAATAATAAAAGTGAACTAATTTTAATACAAATAAAGGTGATAGCTATAGTAAAAAATCTCATCATTTTAGTTTAGTGAATAGCGGTCACAATCAAAAAAGTATCATTGCATTAGTCACATATTATTATAATACTAAAAAGGGTAAACAATTATTTAAATGTTTGCTAACAAAACTGTTAATTGAGCTTTAAAGTTGTGGTATTTGAGACAAAACTGATGTTAAAGCTTTAAAGCTTTGAGACAAAAACTGATGTTATGGTATGGTATGTGGTCTTACCCCATCGAGCGCCATGAAGCTGGCGAGCTCCATAAGAGCGCGGATCCTGTGCCGCGGCGGTATCTGATAGAAGGCGCCGTCGATAAGGATCGCCAGTACCAGTCTGTTCTCACTACCGACACACGTGCCGTATTTAGAGTGGGGCTTCTGATCGGCTTTCTTCACCTACAATGTTTACATAGAAATTATGTAATAGGGTGCCTGATTATAATTATGTAATAACCGACATCACAAGGCCGTGTCGTGTCAGCCGGTTTTACAATAGCACAATAATAACAAAGCCGCTATACTCGTAACAGGCCCTGAGGAACTACAACCACCTATACGGGAGTTGACTCGCCAACTCGCTTGGCCAGCATGCTGTTTTAATGCCGTACACCCCTCATGTACTTTCATCACGGCCGTATAGTGTCAGCCGGTTTTAAAAACCCATTTCTTCCCATTGGGGTGTCGTAAAAAGCAACTAACAGATAACAAAGCGGCCCTGATACCACAAGCCCTGAGGAACTACACCACCTATAAAAGAGTGGACTCGTCAACCCATCGCACGCTGACAGCGTGCCGTTTCAAGGCCATACCCTCATGTTTAGCAGTGAATGGAAAAAGGGCTGATTACAGTTAAGTATGTAATTATTTTTAAATAACTATTTTAACAGATAATAACGCAATATACTAGAAAACGATCATGTCTTTAATTCACTTGGAGTTTGTCGATCCGTGAAGTGTAACTCTAAATTTATTAAATCAATTTCGACAGTCGAGCACAGTGAAGGCATGCGTGAGTCTTTGTACGGTTACTGAATGTGTGCGAGCCCAGGTTTTGTGCTAAAAAGTCCACTGATCAGACCGTATCTTTGAGTCCATTCGGAGTTTGACGATTTTTAGAGCTTTAACTCATAAATATAATAAACTAACCTCAATAGTGAACGAGTCGGTCGCAGTAAGGCCATGCGTGGGTCCCTGCGCAGTTACTGTGAACGTGTGTGAGCCCAGGTCTTGTATTTGAGGCAGCCCACTGATCAGGCCGTGCCTTGAGTCCACCGCGAGCCAGCTCGGAGGGTGACGCCCATCGTTGCTTCGAATCTAGTAACGAGAGAAACGTTTTTAAATGATAGGGATGATTATAAAACTGGAACAATAACTGTCAATCATTCAGAGCCCATTCCTATCCTATCAAATTCCTCCCCATTTTCCCAACCTCCAAATTCTCCAAATATATTCCTAGCCAGTGCATCCTGGGTCGTGTCAACGTTTGTCATTTTGGACTGATGTTGGCATGTATCGCGGATCTCTATGGGCGACAGACGACAGTATTCACTTACCATCAGGTGGACTGTATGCTCAACCGCCGCCTTTTTTCCATAGAAATAAAATCACGAGCAAAGTAGCTGGCTTAAATACAGATATGACGTACCTTAGAATATTTAGACAGAATATAATAATAAAATTGTAACAAAGCCATGACTGTACAAGAAATATATTTTGAAAAAAGTGATTACAATATAAAGTACGAACGATATACGATATACAACACTTTTTGTAATTTTTGTTTGTCTGTCCGAACGCGCATCAAACAAAAAGTATTGGGGATTTTAGTGAAACTTGGTACAGTTATAGCTCATGTGGCGGGTTAACATTTAGGGTACTCGTTATACAGATCCATTATAGAGTTCCCACGGAATTCATTCTAAAGTTCACGCGAATGAAGTCGCAGGCACCACTATAGAAGAGTGTAACTAACTACAATAATTTTAAAGCTAGCCTAAAGCGTCAAATTTAGAGTGGATACAAACCTTATAAGATATCACTTGACCAGAGAAAGCTTCTTTCGGAATTTCCATACGAAAAAGGTGTCCCACGTAGGCCGATGTATCAGGAACGCCCCATAACCTTCTTAGGCCATTTTTTGCTATTTCTGAATGGTTAGCGGTCAATTCAACCTGGAAAAGATAGGAAATAATTATACATTTCTCGGTTAAATCAATAAAGAAAAAAAAACATTGTCCGTGTCGTAAGTTGTGAATAAATATTATTTTTGTCGGAATCAGGAATGTGGAGCAAAGGCTAAAGTATAATTATCACTTCATTAACAAATAATTAACAGTTAAATATGGTTTACAGTGAAGACAAGGAAAATATCTTGTGTGACGCCAGATCTTGCCTACATCAAGTTGCGGGGAAATATGTATGTATTGTATGGTAAAACGAGTAATTAGGTATGTAAATTTAAACAACTGACCTGAAATTCGTCACTACTATCGAAAACGAAGTCATCGTCGTGGCGACTTAGCGCGTTGGGACACAGCAAGAGAATAGCGCAGACAACGTACCGTACACACCCCATGACTTCCCTCCGGGCGACCCTTGCAGCCGCTCTCATAAACACATTCTGATCATCTGTGGGCAATGTAAAATATTACATAAACAATGCTATTGTTAAACATGCTAGTCAACATTGTTTTTGTTCATTCAATTGTTTAATTATAAATGTTTACCAAGATTACATTTTAATAAATAACATCTTTGTCATTGCAGAAGTCATCGAAAGACGAAAAACAGCAGAGGTAGATAAATGCTTTTATCTTGGTTGGCCAATGGATCAGCAAAGCGTTCGCACGGTTATAAACTTTTTTTTGCGTTTGTATATGAGTTATTTATTACGGTGACATTAAAGTTCATTTACGTTGCTCTAGCTGAATGAATATGTTTGTTTTACAACGTTATATTTGCAGTTAACGCAACCTAACCAATGAAATAAGTTAGCAAAGTAATTTGTATTTGTGCGAATCCTCGAATGGCCCCGATACATTATGTAGATTGTTCAGCTTTCGTTAATAAGACATAAATACATAGAGCGGGAAGAAAAGATGATTGCCAGATTAAGTTAGTTTTCTATGAAACCTACGTTCCACAATGGAAAAAGTGAAGCGGAGCTTATTGCATAGTAGAATGGAAAAAAACACCTTTTTCTTGTTTATAATGTTTCACAATATAATGTTATAATGTTTTTTATAATATTAATAATTATAATGTTTTTTTGTTTTATAAGATATCACAAGATTCCTTGACGTCAAAACAAGTAGGTGACTTTTTTTATAACTCACCATTTATTCATACTAAAACATTAATACATAAATATTTCATGCTTCGCCGCATATTTTTCGGTGAGTTTTATTATTACAATGTAATCTAATCAGACTTCAATACAACCTTTTTTGTAGTCTATGGCAATGGCACAATTAGCACATTCTGGCAGTGTGTCAAGTTTTTTTAGTATTAAAAAATTTCAAAGTAAAACGTATCCTGTCAATGTCCAGTCCCGTGAAAGTAAGTCAAGAGTCGCTCAGTAGTAAGTTGATAGTAGGTTACTGACTCCTCGGAAGCACACGAAAAATACTTTGAAGTTTAATAATTAATCTATCACTATAAAAACAAAAAAAACATACATACACAAAAAAACACACTATCAAGCACAAGTACTCCTGATGTCATACCAAAAGACTGGCTACAGGCTTGCTTGCCCCAAGCCATACTTTGAATCGAAGTTACGTACGGGGAGCTTCAGGATAGCAACATTTTTTTTTATATATAATAGTTGGCGGGCCACATGATGGTAAGTGGTCACTGCCGCCCATGGACACATGCAACACCAGAGGGCTTGTGGGTGCATTGCCTACCTTGCAGAATCCTGTTCACAGCTCTTTCAAAGAGCCCTATATCGTAGCGTAATGGAAGAACCTCAACTGGCAGTTTATTTTACAAATTTCGGGTGAGTGATGGGTAACTCCGGAGTTAATGAATCAAAAGAGTTGAATCAGCGAGCGGAACAGAATTCCTTAATTGTTCCATCGAATTGTTATTCATTCCAATTCCGGCGCCAATCATGATTGTGAGTGTAATCGCACATCGGCCCTTCTTGGGGACTCAAAATCGAGATGCTAAGATAGCACGACCAGGTAAATAAGTAGGTGAATCAAAAGAGTTAAGGAGTAACTAAGACGAGTCGGATCCGCAAGCGGAGCAGAATTAAGTGAGTTAAAACAGTCCGAAAAGTCGTGATTACCCACCACTAGTGTCCCTCCTATAAAAATTTTGCGTTCAAGTACACTAGTGTACCGGTTTAACCGGGACGGGCTTGTCCTGGCTGGGTGTGATGCCTATGTTCATGTGCAAAACATAATAATCAAACAAAAACTCAACTTCACTCCTCGAGTTCTCATCAAAAAGTCCCAATAGAAACTTTCTATTTTTTATGGAGCACACTTAGTATAGGTAGGAAAAGTTCTAGAACAAAATTTCATTGTTTCGAAGAAAGAATTCGGTAGCAAGAGGTTGTCAGTATTTATTACAATAACACATGCGTACGGAACTAAAACTGAGAAATGAGAAACAGAGAACTAACTTTATAGATATGCATTTTAAATAACCAAACTGACATCTCAAAATATGATATACAGCTTATTAATGAGTTAGCAGTAAAGAAGACGGCTGACATAGGAGGCGGTGCAAGCGGAAACGCCTGCGATACTGTTACACAGTTAAAGGAGCGTGCTGCCGCATAATGATTGGACGCAAATAGAACGTTTGAACGGATCACGCGTTGCTTAGCATGCTGTCGCGAAACCACTTCAGGGAATACTTTTATATTCCTTTTAGAACTCTATAGCCACTTGAGAGTGTTATTTTTGTAGAAGAAAATGTTTTAATATAGGAGCGAGCACGCCAACTGACTCAGGTCATCACATCCATAAATATTTTTAGTGTAAATTATTGGCTTTGTAATAGATTAAAACTGGTAGTTTAATAATTTTTAAAATAAAGTATATCACATTGAAACTAGGAGTTATGTTAGTGTGAACATCATGTGAAGATTTATGAGTGTGTTTCATAATAAATTAAGAGCTTGGCATGCGCACTGTAGTGCGATGAACATAAATAATATTTATTTAATTTGCAAGTTGTAGTACATAATTAATGTCTAACAACACACTGCTAGGGCGCAGCAAATGTTAAATGAGGTATATCTAATTATTATTGCAAATTCATTAAAAATATTATGATTAATTCATTATTACTATTTTATTATATACGGTTATCCTTCTTATGCACATCTAAATTAATACAAAGTTTATGTTATTAGTAACTGAGCGAACATACCTACGTTAAATGAATTAACATGCATATATTATATAATAACAATAATCGTGTGTATCAGTCTTATACAATAATAAATAATCGGGCACTCGCTTCGTCACAGCGATCTGTCGGCAAAAAAAACCCCATCGAATAGTCGAAAATGGGAGTGGGAATATTATGAAAATTCGGTGTTCTATTAATTTAATTAACCTCATCTTGTTTTAATTGTCGTGAAAAATCTGGTAATACAAAACTTTAACTTTAAAAGGTCAAACAATATTACTGAAGTATCTCAAAAATAGATTACGCCAATTACGGGGTTGTTTGATAAAATAAATTGTATACATTTTGATGTTATTTATTTTTCTTTTAAATAAATGTTTGGTGAATATTTATTTACGAAACTGTCTGTAAAAGCAAAATAATTGATGACTATTTATTTTAATAAGCAATTAAAATTAAACAATCAAATCATTGTTTATTCTCGAAGGTATGTCAACGAAAATAAAAATAAAAACGAAAATAAAAAAAATGTACACATACAAATATTTCACCTTTAGATCCGTAATCAACCCTTTCAGCATTCACTGCTGGACATAGGCCTCCTCAGAAACACTGTCCTGTACATGAGGAAAGTATTGGACTTATTCACACACTTCACTTTATTCAGGCATCCTAACTCAATTGTAAATTCATAATTGTGTAAAAACTCACATTAGACCCATCCTCAATTTAGTCTATGTATATGTGAGTTAGGATTCCTGAATAACGTGAGGTGTAATAAGACCTTATGACCATAAAACGGCACGCGGGCCAAGCGGGTTGGCGAGTCCACTCTTTTTAGAAGGCTTGACGAAAATCTGAAATAAGTCCATGATCCTAATGAGTGTCAATTAATAAAAGGCACGAGGTAATTATATTAGGAATAAAAATTGGAGCAACTGAAATACATTACCTCCCATTTACTTCTACTTAAAAATATATAAATAAACTATGAAATGTTGATTGGTTAGACGGAGTCCTGCTTGAGGAAAATGTCGATTTTGTGAAGCCTTCTCAATGCTTAGGAAAACCTTGTGCCTAAGTAAACTTGAGTTGAGATTCGCGAGAGTACTCGAGTGGGTCTGACATGAAACGGGAAATTGTGTTCATACAAGATTATAAGTTTTAAGTACAGAATAATATACAATTTCACACAAATCAATTGACACATTAAAAATCGTCATTGTAAGTAGGCTCATTATTTACATTTGATAGAATTTCGCAAATCATTTATGATAAAATTTACTGTGTTAAATAAAGTAGGTATGTATATGGCAACATTTATTGTCAAATATAGAATCTAATAAAGACAAATTATTTGAGAAGAATGTTAAATATGAAAAATTATCTGACTGTGGAAGAAGGTTCAAATTTCGTATTCAAGTTTCTGGCAAAATATGAAGGAATATCGTTAACTATTAAATTTTTCCATGGCAACATCTTGAATGACTTCCACTCTGAAATCGTGTTTTATACATACGGTTGTAGGGTTAAATGTAGTAGACACTCATGTCTCAAGTTTGCAAGCGTTAGAAGCCGCTACCACTCTGGCAGCTTGCCCTTGGAGTTGGCAGGGGGCTAGTTTGAGGGTTACAGCACAATGGATCTTTCCCCCGACAAAATGTCATCTACACATCTACACATCGACTTGTCGATATAGGTACCTTGCCACTTTATCAAAATACAAATACAATTTTAGTCCTAACAAATATGTTACCGCGTACAAAAGAGGGTGAACGCGACCTGAGTTCTAAACCTTTATTTAAAAAAAATATTTATTTTTTATAAGATTTTGTTTCTCTAAAAACTGATCAATTATTCCCATGTAAGGAGTCAGTATGATATCAGTCGATAAGGTCCTACTACAGGGCACAGGCCTCCCCTAATAAGTACAGGTAAGTACTCCTAGTACAGGGCACTAGGAGGTTTCGGGATTCACATACTCCAGTTTCTTTTTTCTAGCATGCGGGATTCTTCACGATGTTTTCCCTCACCACCGAACTAATGATATAAAAAATATGCCGTCATTATAGTCTGAAACGTGGATGATTGTCAATCTGAATTTGGCATTTGCATTATTAGTTACATTACTCATGATATTTTGCATAGATGTATGTACATACGCACATATGAGTACTTAATTAAAACCTTAGCTTTAAAGGCCTATTAAATTAAATAAGGTAAATAACAAAGAAATGAACCCTCCTGTAACGTTGTTAGGAAAAGAGGGTTTGCGCAGGCCTTTATAATAGAAAATCGTTCAAGAGAACCCCACGTTTGGGGCTCCAATAAAACTTATTAAAATACAGTCAATCTAAAGTTTTGAAAGAGCGAAAGTAATTTAGTCTGTAGAGGTTTTCAAATTAAGTGCAATAAGAAACTCGCAATGTTTACCACTAACACAATATACCTAATACAGAAAAAATATAACACATAATAAAATCTGTACATATAATAAAATCGTAACAATAGTCGTGTCTGTACATTTAACATTTTGTGAAAAATCATGGCAGTGTAAAGTACATGTGATACAGAGCCTAAAACAACAATGTTTTAGGTCTGTCTGAACGCACATCACGCAAAAACCACTCGACGGATTTTAATGAAACTTGACATAGTATTATAGAGCTATACATATATGTGTGTGTGTGTGTGTGTGTGTGTGTGTGTGTGTGTGTGTGTCGGGTTAACATTTAGGGTACTTTTTATTCAGATCAATTATGAATTTCGCGCGGGAATCAAGTTAGCCAGTCACACATACCCTCCTAACGTCTACGCGCAAGAATACGCGGGCATTGCTAGTCTACGTATATATTACCCGTAGATATTCTTAATAACATACGAATCATAAAGTTGGAAAAATTAATAAAGAATATTTTATGCAATAATAATAGAATTGGCAGCTATAACGAAAAGTCAAGTGGGATACGAAAGAGGTAAGAGTGCGAGGCACTATGTTCCGTGTTGCGTATTTAGGTCACCTGATAATCAGGCCCGCCATAATTCAGAATAATTTGCCATCTGCCTACGGTATGATTGGATTTCGTTAGACCCGGTTTACTATTAAGTTAGTGTGCCTTCGTGAAGTTGGACAAAAATCTATACTATTCAAATGAAATTAACAATTGCATAATTCATCTTAGTTGACCAAGTTCTGATGTCTGTATTAGTTAAAAGTACAATTTAATTAAGTTCAACTCATGACTAAGTAATACAGATAGATAGAAATACGAAGTACAAGTAATTAGAAGTATAACCGGCGGCGGCCTTATCGCTAAAGCGATTTCTTCCAGGCAAACAAGGGTAATATAATGACACTATTAAATATAGTAGAAGTGTAAGTACCTAAATAGTAGGTGTATTAAATTCTTAAAATAATTATAAAAGTTTAATAATCTCAAGAGCCTCCCAAAAAATAAAGTTAAAAGTCATTGTTACCATTTTCGCAGTGAAAAAGTGGGAAAAGAATTTTCCAACCTTTAACGTTTTACAGACAGGACCCGCGGCGTTTCACCTGAAACGAGAGTGTCCAGTGGCTGCAGTTGAACGCCGCCGTTCGCAAATCCGCTTTCCATATACTGAGATTTGAGCTACTAAACAAAACCATTGAATATGAAGTACTTTTACTTTACGATGAATTTACGAATTAAAGTATTTATAACAGCAGTGCCCGTGAATTGATGCGCGTGGACGTTAGTTAGGGTATGTGCAGTTAGCTTGATTTCCGTGGGAACTTCATAATTAATCTGGATAAATAATGCCCTAAGTGTTAATCCAAAACATAAGTTATAAGTGTAGGTAATAATTATCCCAAGTTTCATTAAAATTTGTCTAGTAGTTTTAGCGTGATGTATGTACAGACAGACAGACAGACAAAAATACCAAAAATTGTAGTTTTGGGTTCTGCATATTTCACTGTATATTCTGTACAGACACGGCTTTCTTACGATTTTATTATAATAGGTCGGGGAAAAAGTCTTTTCGGTTTTTGTACGTATGAAGTTGTATATCTTTGATTGTGCTATTTGTACCTGGCTAGTTGTAATTAATACCATTAAAAGTAGACATTCTAAAAAAATATTAAATAAAAAATATATTCCGCCATTTTTTCACTGTTTTCCAGTCTGTGAAAATGAGTGAACAATTTGAATTTTTATTAGAAAAAAGTCATAAATGCGACACAAGCCGCAAAAATATTTGTGCCGTTTATGGATCTAATGCGGTATCGGTAAGGGTAGCACAAAGCTGGTTCAAGCGTTTTCAGTCCGGAAATTTTAACGTGAAAGATGCAGTTCGCTCTGGTCGTGCGGTTACAAATAAAGTCAATAATCTGTCAAAAAGTGGAGGAAGATCGGCACATCAGTAGTTATGACATTGTTGAGGAACTGGGTATTGATCAAAAACGGTTTTTTAAGTCATTAATCACGGGTGACGAGAAGTGCATCACTTACGACAAGAACGTGCAAAGAAGATAGTGGTCAAAGCACGGACATGGTCCACAAACAGTGACAAAACCCGGCTTAACGCGAAACAAGGTGATGTTCTGTGTATGGTGAGATTGGAAAGGTATCGTTCATTATGAGCTTTTACCGCCGGAGGAAACTATTTAATCTGAATTCTACTGCCAGCAACTGATGAGATAAAAGCAAGCAATTGAGACAAAACGGCCTGCGCTGATAAACAGAAAGATCTTTCACCACGATAACGTCAGACCATACACATCTTTAGCCACTCAGCAAAAATTGAGAGAGCTTGGCTGGGAAGTGTTGATGCATCCACCGTATAGCCCTGACCTTGCCCTCTCAGATTTCCACATGTTTCGGTCACTTCAGAACTCTTTAAGCAGCGTAAGGTTGACATCAAGAGAGGACTGTCAAAATTACTTGTCGCAATTTTTTGGTCAAAAATCCCAGAATTGCTACAGCAATAGGATCATGACACCAACAAGATAGCAACAAGTTATCGATTAAAACGGCACATATTTATTATAAGTAAATATAATTAAACTTTTTTTTTGTCTTGAATTTCTGTATCAAATACGAAGAAACTTTCTCCCCGACCAATACGTATGGATTAATTTTGTACACTTCTGTGCCGCACAGAACGATATTGTTAGGTGACAGGTTATACAGGTGACGATATTATTAGACCTAAATTGGTATGGTAGATAGGAATTAGAGAATCTTATATTTGGAAACAGTGCAAGGCCTTAAAAAGTACAGGGGATTAGCTAACAAAGAAATGTAACAAACACCTTCTTAGAACCGAGTATCTTAAGAACAGGCGGTGAGACGAGGGCGCAGGCGCACACGTCAATCTATTTCGACGGCGGAAGTCACGTGCCGAGTGTACGCCTGTGTGCATCATAATGTCATAGTTCTCGGTACGAAGGGGCTATAAATATACGTACGTCTCACATGTTCTGTGTTTAGGTTTTACGGTAGTTATTGGGAGCCCACCCAAGGGGCTATTGTGTGCATCTCAAAGGGCAAAAAACGTATTGTTTCTATAGAAACAAATAGCACGATGCAGATGACATTTTAAATATTAGGGGTTAAAGTATGAAATTGCCGATTTGTACTGAAAAATTAAAACTCATTTTTTTCTAAAATGTAACATATTTATTTAATCAAAATATTTACCCTCATTATCTATACATTGTTGCCATCTAATCGGAAGTTCATTTATGCCTTTGCGATAGAACTCTGGGGATGTAGATTCGATAAATTGTGCGAAAGCATTTTGTACTGCCTCTTGGGAAGAAAATTTTTTACTACGTCGAAAATTGTCCAAATCACGAAAAAAATGGTAGTCCGTTGGAGCAAGGTCTGGCGAGTACGGAGGATGACGTATGGTTTCTAACTGCAGCTCCTGTAGAGTCACAACGGTTTCTCGTGCAGTGTGAGATCTTGCGTTATCATGGAGCAATAATGGTGAAGATCGATTCACGAGTCGGGGCTGTTTCACCATCATTGTTCGAAGTTCGGCACAGTAAACATCTGCTGTTATTACTTGACCAGACCTGAGAAAGCTATAGTGAATAACACCATGAATAGACCATCAAACAGTTACCATTACCTTTTTATTGGTAAGCTTTGCCTTAGGGCATTGTTGCGGCGTTTGACCTGGGGTCAGCCATTTCATTTTTCGCTTTCGGTTATCGTAAAGAATCCACTTTTCGTCACATGTCACAATTCGATCCAATATTCCTTCATTTCTGTACCGATTCAAAAAGGCAACGCAAGTTTCAACACGCGTTTCTTTCTGCAGATCAGTCAAAACATGAGGCACCCATTTTTCATATTTTTTTATCTTATTGATTTGATGCAAATGAGTCAATATTGCAGGTAAGGTAACGTTAAACCATGCCGCTAATTCCTGGGTAGTTTGACTCGGATCGGCTTCCACCATCTCCTTCAATTCAGCGTTATTCACCTGTGTGGGCGGTCTTCCACGTGGTTCGTTCTTCAAGTCGAAGTTTCCATTACGAAAGCGTTTAAACCAAAAACGCGCGGTTCGTTCATTAGCAGTCTCCTCTCCAAATGCATCATTGATATTGCGAGCCGTTTCTGCCGCGTTAGTTCCGAGTCGGAACTCGTATTCAAAGATTACTCGGATTTTCGAAGTATCCATCTTTCCCGTCTAAGCTGAATAAAAAAAACAATTGAAAGTCGGAAATCGAACGTTGCACATTTTTTAAAACAAGAACCTCATAGGTATCATGTGAAAAAAGTTTCACTCGAAGATCTCACACCATGAAGGTTTTATGTCAATTCAAAGTATTCTATTACTATAAAACGGCAATTTCATACTTTAACCCCTATTATATTATGGCAATGGATATATAGAAGGTTATTAAAGTGTGAATTTTTTGGAGGCCCTACTCTACAGTGGCAAGTCGTTTGAGTTGTTGGAAGTTATTCAAGATTAACGGGCAGGAGATTTCAGTGATGACTATAACACGGTTCAGTCGTTCTAATAAAATGGCAGGGTGGTAACGGCGGGGAGTCAAGGTTAGCACACTTTACGAGCGCTCTTAATTGAGTTTTCTAAAAACCCCAAGCCGCTCATCTGGTTGATTGTTTGTAGAACATATCATTTTAATGTTGTAAAAACAATTTGTGGATGTTTGTTACTGTGTGTTACAATGTAATACACAGCGA
The DNA here is from genome assembly GCA_914767545.1 of Sesia apiformis. Taxonomy (NCBI): domain Eukaryota; kingdom Metazoa; phylum Arthropoda; class Insecta; order Lepidoptera; family Sesiidae; genus Sesia; species Sesia apiformis. The sequence continues at coordinate 7,078,022 of OU611964.1, forward strand.
GGTTAACAGTGTATAGGTAGTACAATTTATATTTATAAACACGAAAGAAACTCGACATCTCTAATTGTCGTGCAACACGACATTGTACTTGAGAGGTGTATTTTTATCATTACATAATTACTTCAGTAAATTATACAAGGTAGTGACTATTATAAAAAGTACGTCCCAGACTTAATATTACAACATCTCAGACACGATACAACAAATGAACGAATAAATAAATGAAATGTGGCACCTTTGCATGACAATGTCAAAACGTCACATCCATTTCCAAAGTAAGTTTTACGGTGAAGTCGTAAATTATAGCCGCCCGGCACCTGCCCACCCCTGCTTTATGATTAGCCATTTCAATATGTTGGCACTGTACGCCAGTAGTAACCAGTAGGGTAAATGTACGTGAGGTTTGGAAATTATCTATCCTAAAATAACAAAAATAAACTATAAATTGATAAAATTGTAACGTGTCGGCAAAATTAAACGTTTTATTGTATACGAGTAAAATTAAAAGATGGAAAATAATTTGAAGCTATGCGAATATCCATATTACAAATTTAAATTTGTCGCCATTGTTATTTCATTGTGTAAACTAAAACATATTATAATTAACAAACACAAGTGTATTTATATGGACACATGCAATAAATTATAAAAAAAGCATACGTACACTTGTCGCTTACGCTAGTTCAGAAGAGAGACAGCGTAAGCGACAATTACGAATTTGATTACTGATTACTGTAACTTCAAGAAGACTTATGGCACTGTTTTTAGGACTTGCTATCTTTCTTGACTACCATCTTATTATACAATGTAGGTACATGAAGAAACTCATTAAAACAATTTAAGGAACCGTGATGCCACCTGTATTAATTACAAATATTTACTCGAAGCTTGGTTGCTCTTGGTATTTTCTGGATCATGGAAATTCTAATTCAAAATCGTTGAGTTGTAATTCGCTCCAGCAGCTATGTTGCGATATTATGCCGATATAACTGTAGCCGACGACGGCGGGTGCAACGGCTGGTCCTTGATTTACGCGACACCCCGACCCCATACACCTCTCCGACTATGGCAGACGCATTCGGGAACCGAAATATATCTGTCTGCCTTCGTTATTATTATATCTACGTATCGAAATGTTACGAAGTCTCCCCGCTTCCAGGTAAATTTTATTGCAGCAAGAGAGCAAAAGCTACAATTAAACTTTGTATTCCAACCCATTTCTCGATAGTAGCATTTTCAAATTTCATGAAAATAAATATAGACTTCGTTACTTCATTGCATTCTATTGATATATAAATGTAAATTCTAGTTAAACTGTGGCCTTTATTCTTACTTAGGACTTGATTATTCAAGTCACGATTAAATTTATGTATCATTGTCCATGCAAACAAATTCGCTACGTTATTAGATTTCAAGGGCGTTATTTGCATATGTACTTCATGTACCTAATTACATTGCCTAGGTGGACTGAAGAAGGCCGATATCGGTATATTTGGGCGACGAGAAGAGGCGTTCCATTTCCCAAATGTTGCACAGCCGAGTTGGATGCATTTATGCTTCTCAACTACAGTTGGATTTGCCTAGTTAGATTGTCCGTCCGAGATAGACATATTCGTCTACAACTCCTAGTCACTTCTTCGACGCTGACATATCATACGTATAATACTAGTATAATAGTATACTATTCTAAAAGCATTTCACTAAAAGATCGTCAACGAAATATGCAAAATCCGATGCTGAACCAAGGTCAAAGATATGGAAGGTATGCGGAATTAAAGTGATGAATGATGATACATACGACACGTGGTCAGGCCGCAGCATTGTGTGAATATGCGTTAAGAATGATGATGATATTAGCATTATCTGATATCTGATACATATCTATTATGCTAGTATGTACTATAATATTATAACGTACTACTACTACAATAAAATATGGAATTTTTGACTACAACTTTAGTAATAGGTAATGGTGGCACATGTTCCGAATACATTTTAATAAAATTATTAAGGGTTTGTGTGTGCACAGTTGAATGTGGTTGGTTCTTAACTGATGATCCAAGACATTGAGGGATACGATTGACAATAAATGTGTCGTTGACCAATACACTAACTACGTACATTAGGTGCTTACCTATTATTATTATTATTTCCGATACACTAGCAGTTTTAAGCTGATGCGTGTACATTGTTTCAGTTTTACAAAGAGTGCTCTTTCGAGAAGATCAATATCCTTCTTGAAGTAAGGATTCCAAATCTGGAATGCATATTCTAATAGTGGACGTATGTAAGTTTTGTAGATCTTTAGGAAGAAATTTTCATCTATGTAGGAGAAAGCTTTTCTTATTGTGTATAGAATGGAGTTTGTTTTTTTAGTTAATTTAATAATATGGGTTTCCCATTTTAGATTCGATGTGATGTATACTTTCTGGCACTCCACAACTTCTAGTTGGTTTTTGTTGATGTAGTAATTCATTTTGGGATTTTTATTGCCAATGTTCAGTACTGTGCATTTATTTTCATTTAGACTTATTAACCAGTCTTGGGTCCATTGGTAAATACTGTCAACGTCGTTTTGGATAATATTGTGGATTATGTGTGGGTTGCCCATTATTTTTGTATCATCTGCAAAAAGTGATAGTTGAAACTGCACACACTGCCTCAGGTCGGTCAGAAAAATCCAAAGAGGATAGGTCCGAGCACGGACCCTTGCGGAACCCCACTATGGACGTTGTGGGGTTTGGAATAGGCTTCTCCCACCCGTACTTTATAAGTCCTGTTTGATAGGAAGTCTTCTATTCACTTCAGAAGTTGTCCACGGATTCCAAAGTGTTCTAATTTACAAATAAGTCTTCTTATAGGCACTCGGTCGAAGGCTTCTTCATAGTCTAGATAGTTGACGTTTGTTGGACGTCTATAAAATGACCGATTTTATTACTGGCCACTTTCGAGTTTCGATATCTTCTGTTCTAATTCGAATTTCAAAATGCATCTAATAGCTACGATGTTCTTATATTTTATTTTTATAAAATCAGTATTTCATTTGTTTTTCTGTACCTAAATTTTGTTCATGTGATTGTCTTAAAAATAAAATGGATATATTGAAAATTCATGCTATTTTTGAATATGAGTTTCGTCGCGGCACCAAATCAAGTCAGACAGCTCACAATATCAATAGTGTGAGTACAGTACAGCCTCAGAGTACAGCCGAGTTAGAAGCAGGGTTTAATGTTAGTGATAGAACAATGTTTGTTCATCTGCGCCAAATCGGCAAAATAAAGAAGCTCGAAATGTGGGTACCGTATGAACTGAACAAATGTCAGGGACAACAACGCGTCGAAGGGTGTACTGTGTTATTGAACCGTTAGGTACTGAACAAAAACGAAGGAATTTTGAATCACATCGTGACTTGTGATGAGAAATGGATCCTGTACGATAAGCGCAAACGTTCATATCAGTGGTTGGATCCAGGAGTGGCAGCCCAACAATGTCCAAAACGCAAGATAACTAAGAAAAAGTTACTGGTATCAGTTTGGTGGTCCTGTGCCAATATTATCCACTACAGTTTGTTGCGAGCCGGTCAAATGATTGATGCAGATGTGTACTGCAAGGAGCTGTAGACGATGATGGAAAAGCTGGCAACAAAGCAACCAAGTTTGGTCAATCGCTCATCTCCACTTCTTCATGACAATACCCGTCCTCACACTTCTCATACGACAGTTTTAAAACTTCAAGAGCTGAACCTGGAGACTCTTTTTCACCCACCATACTCACAGGTGCCTGTCCCGAAAGATTTAAATTTCTTTTGAAATTTCGACAACTTTTGCAAAGAAAAAAATTTGATTCTGAAGTACCTGGCATTTGAAGAATTTATTGATACCCGTCCACGAGGCTTTTACAGGAGTGGCATCAATCAACTGTCCGTGAGGTGGCAAAGGTGCATAGATAATATGGACCAACATTTAGACTACCATAATATGTAAAATTTTAATAACAAAATTTTTTTTTCAGTTTCTCATACATATCATTCATTTCATAGGTAAGCACCTAATACATCACGGAAACTAAGAAGACGTTTTCCAAAGTTTATATATACAGTGCTTTTATAGACAAGGAAGGAATGAATACAAACTTGTGTCAACAAAATTGATACCGCAGAGCTAAGAAAAGGTACCGTTATAAGGCTTAAGTTGGCAATAAGTTTTAACAGAATAGTGTGAGATTGGTCGACTTAAAGGTTTACTGGAGGCTCTATTGCAGTGATTTACAGGGAAGTAACTGTCTAGACGAGACGGAGCGCTAAAGCGAGTAATATAAGTAGGGATTTACATTTACGACCGCATATTTATGCCCGCTCTTCCGTACTCTTGAGAATACGGAATATCCATAAGGATGAGATAATTCTATATATCATAATCTCTATCTCATGCAATCTCTCCCTACGGAAGATTAGTGTGGGGGGATGGGGAAAACTGATTCTCCCGTTATTCTCCTCAACTTTTCCACTTCTCCCGCAAGTCCATTTCTAAATCTCCTACGATAGACGGCAGATCCGGGGGCGTGGCAATGTTTGTCATTCCAGACTGATATTGGCATAGCTCACGGACATTCGCGATAATCACTTAAGACTTTGTGCATTGTCGAATTCATCTCCCATCTTTTTCTATAAAAAATACAAAAATGAATGAAAAACGTGAGATTCCAATGCAAACATAAGTTGTATCAATTCTGTTTCAATTAGTTTAAAGTTGGCAGGTTTTCAAGTGGCTCTTTGATATAGAGGCGATACGACAGCTCAACACATTATGGCGGAGATATTGCCCTGATATCGCTCGTTAATAAGAAGGCACCGTCTCCGAAATGAATAATTACTGTAAGTTGTTTTGAAATATTACACAAAAAGTGAAAAGAATACTTTATCGTACAGACGACATAATATACGGTCTCTCGACATAAAATATACTTTATCGTACGAAATACATATACGGTCTCCTACAATCATACAGGTAGGCGTTGTTGGTCTAATATTGACTGGCACGATAGTATTTTTATAAGTATGTTAACTTCAAAGCGAATGAATCGTGTCTTGTACATATTTATTATTTATGTCGTATTTGTATGCAAAACGGCTTAAAAAAGTATGATATGTGTAATACGTTGGTGGCTGGAGATAATTTATGTAGTGCAGATATGTAATATGAATTGTTGTGGTGTATACATAATAAGCTATATAACTGTCATAAATTTCTAGCCTTTAGTTAATTTACATACATACTATATAGACATACATAGACTAAATACATTCCTACAGTACGGTAGTGAGAGACAATGAGAGGGCTCATATTTATAAAAATAAGATTACAATGCTTACTTGTTTAAAATAAAGCCGGGATGGACGGCGTTACAGGAACTTATTTAATCTGAAACAAACAAAATAAAACGTTAAGAGTCAAGTTTGATAGTCCGATTGCGTGTTACTACAGATTAACGAAAATTAGAGTTACTTTCACACTGTTTTCTTTACGCGAAGGAGTAGTTTATAACATTCTCTTAATCGATAACATTTGTATGTTTGTTTCTTGTATTTTCTTTAAAAGCATGAGTTGGGAGACAGGTCGACGTTCAATCTCTTCCCATCCAATGCCTAATTAGTCGTTCGAGATAACTGAGCGCAGTGGGTAAGTGTGCGCATCGCCTATATCTCTGCAACGGAATGCAGGCTAGGCATTCAAACAGGAACTCTGTAGGCAGTTTGTTTGGGACGATCGGGGACGGCCGAGTGGCGAGCTAGTTTAGATATGTCACTTCGACGCGCGGCGCTTCGTTAATTTATTATCGACAAATATTAAATTTGCTGGTTTCACCCGTAGTTTTTTGCGTCACGGGAAACAGGCATTAAACTCACCTTTTGTCCAACTAAGAGCAATAAAGTTTTTTAAATAAAGTAAATAAATAGGTACTCGTGGGTGATGAAATTAGGAAAAATCTTTTCATCTTTCTCCCTAAATCTCCAAAAGCATCTGCGGACGTGCCAACGTTCGACATTTTTGATTGATGGTGACATGTATCGTCAATATCAATGACTATGGTCCGAAATCCACACGTGATTATAAAAGAAGTTCTGTGTGCCTTGCAATGGGATGGTATAGGCTGATATTGACTATCGTTTATATCTATTATCTACTGAGAAGGACAATTATCCAGTCAAGTTCGGTGTTACAGCTTTATTTCAACAAAGAACTAAGGTGAACTATACAAAAATCAAACCCAATAATTTGCTGATGCAGTATAAGCAATATAAGTAACGCACAGTTCATTGCGTTGAACCACGAAGTTGAGAATAACATTTTACTATTTAACATCGGTTATTATAACTTATAACTTTGTCCGCGTGTATTCTACAATGTATTTCACGCCAACTTCATTCCGAGTTTGAGAACTGTCCTGGCCTAGTTTAAACATTCACTGAACAAATACTGGAAAACAACTGCCTAGTCACGTACTGTTTTTAAAGCAGATGCATTTGAGTTAAAGTACTGACGTCATGAATTATTTGTAACTCATGTGTCATACATAAACAAGAATCGATTAATTGTCATATAAAAATATTTTGATACTCGGGTTTCAATAATAAAATTAGCCTAGCATCAGACTGTAATGCATTATAAACAAACGTAAGTTTAGATATAGTACGGCAGCTGTAAGATACATTTGTTTACATTCAAAATTAGGTGCGCGGTTGTATAAATCCGCCAGGGCTGTCACATGCAGGCGGGCGAAGCGGCAACATGCATGCGAACTTTGATTATAAGCATGTGAGTACTAGGTGCAGACAATTCGTTCGGAAAAACTTCCTTATCGCCAGCGCCCGCAGCCAACAATTAAAACCTTTTCGCGTATTCATACGGTAACTTTCGCAAAACCCTTTGGCATGCTGCCGCGCAAATATTTATGTAAAACTGCAATACGTTTACGATTTTTTAAAGTGCCCATTTTTTAAAGTGCTCGCATAAACAGTGCCCGTTTAATTGCGAATGTCAATTATCACTTTGCACATTAAGATAACAGCTATTTATTCGAAAAACGCAAGAACGAACTGAATTTAAATTGTATTTAGGTACATTTAATGAGACTAAAAGTGAAGATCTAGCATTATCGTTAGTCAGTTCAGTTCAGATACGCAAAGGTATCAATCACATCATTATTAGGCCGATTAGGACACTATACTTGCTTCTCGTAAAAAGTTTTACACTCCAGATGCTCACGGAAGCGACCTATCACGATATAATGATTTTACTTCAAAAGCATCAAAACAAATTTCGAGGAGAGTTCTATCGTGATGGAACACTTCCTGCGTTCTCTGAAAGATGTGCGATCCCGCTGGACACTGACAACGTTATCTATTCACTATCTAGCGTATTGTTAAGGCAAGATAAATTTCTTGATGACACATCCAGTAACAAAATAAGACAAGTAAAATATTTGTCAAAAAGTAAGAACACAAAATGTAAACTTCACTCAAGGCTAATGAATGACACACTGTGAGATCATGTTCGCAAAGACCTCAAAGACGCTGATTCATTTATTTACCCAACTATTTAGTGATATGTTATATTGGCTACGAGTATATAAAGTTGTGATATGCCAATACTTCAAAAGTTCAGACTTAAATTATTTGATATCCAAACAATAGTTTGATGTCTTTATGAACGGCAATACAAAAGGTAAAGGATCTAAAAGATAAGGAATTATAAAGTTAATAGAATGTTTATATCTCTCACCGAATTCTATGCAAGAGCCGGGAAACGATGATCGAAGAAAGGCATTAGAGCTCGTCAAATTTCGACTGTTGAACGAATTCTTTCTATTAGTACTCATGTAAAAATACCACTCACGTAAAGTTTAAACCATGTAGGTATTATTGACGTAGCATTGGGTAGAACATCAATTTCCCCGCATTGGTTTAATTGGCTCGTAAATCGATAGCAGCTGTTAACGAAATTAATTTAATGACCAATTTGAAAGAATTGTTAATAGGGGTTGTTAACAAGGTGCCGGCTATTCGGTTGTTCCTAAACGTAATGTGGCTTCATTAACAGCAACATGGAGACTGCCTCTGAATCACACTTAATTATAATTACATTTAAAGTTACTGTAATAATTATTAATACTGTATGCCCAATAAACTTTGTCGTCAAAATTAACACTAACAATAACGGTTCTTTTTTTTTTTCTTTTTTTATGGACGAAGGCGGCAGGCGAGCATACAGTCCACCTCATAGTAAGCGGATACTGTCGCCCATAGACATCCGCGATACATGCCAACATTAGTTCAAAATGACAAACGTTGGCACGCCCTCGGATGCGCTGCCTACCTTTGGAGATATAGGAATGGATTTGGAGAAAAGGTTGGGAAAATGGGGAGGGATAGGATGGGAATGGGCTCTGACACATCTCACTTACTACCGAAACACGTACGTACATTAGGGAAATAAGATAAAGTGGGAAATGCAGTACATTTCAAGGTAGTCTTCTGTGAGAGAGGGGTAACGTGGTCAGTCGAGCGTACCCAGCAGCTGTTGGATTGCAGCGTGCACTCCCCCCCCCCCCTTCTTGTCGTGTTTAACTTCATTATTTTAATAGAAACACATGTTCACTTATCAAAGTGTCTTGTTTTCACAAATTTAGATATGTAAATGAGCTTTAAATACTAAGCTTTTGTGCATACATCTGTGTAAACTTTGGTCTGATTTTAAGCATTTAAATTGGTTTTCAGTTTACATTCAGATATTTCGTCAAATTCTTGACTTACAATTCCGGTACATAATTAATTATTAATACTGTTGTCGTTTAAGTTATATATTCATACGTCTCTTCGTTAACTTCTCAGTTTTACCCAAAGGTTAGCTGGTAGAGAATGCCTTAATTAAGGCATTAAGGTCGCCTTTTTTACGACAATGTGCAATAAAGTTTGTTAAATAAAAAAAATTATAACTATTTAAACTATCAATAAAACGAAATTGCTTTACTAATTATTATTGCTGTCAATTTGACAATGCGTCGATAAATAGGTGAATCCATTGATTGGATATTTCGACACCATCGATTGATGTTTATATTGGGACAGTATGTGGTATGGTTGGAGGCAGGGCAGATGATGTCATCTGGGCCAATGAGCGACCAATTGTCGCCTTGCGGTGCGGCATAGTTACGCAACACAGCGTGTAGGTAACATAATATACAACTACTATCGTAATGTACTAAATTATGTTATTAAGACAGATTTCTCCTCCATAAGTTCTAGTATAAAAGATTAATGTATGTGAGCTGTTTCACACTGATCTTGGAGTTTGCTATACGAATACATAATTTGAAGTGGTTATTAGAATTATTTTAGTCAATAATTTTATTAATATTTTACACATGTTTAACCAATTGAGAGTTACATTCCTGCTCTCAATCTCCTCAGATCTCCTTAGATACTGAACTTTTTTATTCTGTGCATTTACCAGACTTTTAATCTTGTTTACTTTTGAATAACACTTAAACATTACCGCAGTTTAGCTGAACAATAAACGCGTTCTATGAGACGCCTACGTTAGTTATGTTCTCAAACAATGCGGTTGGAAATTTCTGATTAATAGTTGAGATATTGGAATTTTGTGTAAATAGTTCACGGTGTGGTAAGCGCGTAGATTAATTAGATTTTACAGTGACACGCTAAATGATTTTTGTTTTATGATTTCGTCCATAAGGAACAAAAATTAAACAGGGAAGTATTCTTTCGAATTTGTAATCTCGAGCTGCAGGCTGAAAAGTAACCGTAATAATCGTAACCGAAAATAACCTCTTTATTATCCACTGCTGGACATGGAACTCCTTATGTACATTGTCATGTACATTAGGGATGTACGGTCATAAAACGTCACACTGGCCAAGCGGGCTTGCCAAGGGAGTTCACTCTTTTAGAGGTGGTGTAGTTATTCAGGATTTGTGGTAGCAGATTTGTTATCCAATAGTCGTCTTTTACGATTGATAAGTATTCACGTAAAATTTATAAATTAAGCGGATATGGCAAAACGTTGCAATGGTAACATAATCTTTACAGTGAGGGGTAAGCTTTATAATGCTTGGCTTCTTCGATTACTCTCGTTTTTGCAGTAATTTCCTGAAAGGTTTCTATCGATATACGAATACACAACGAAATAGTCTGTAATTTAATAGGTTCTATGTAAACAGTATTTACGGGTACCTTGATATACGAGAACTCTGTCGATGTCAAAGAAACGAGGTATAGAACATTAGATCTTTGAGAACGTGTTAATGTTTAATTGACAGAAGGCGAATGTTATGGTAGAAATAACCAATGTTCACAGCTTCAATTCGTGTTACATTTGCTGCCAAAGTCATATAACTTTGATGTGTTTCGAGGCAATGAAAAGTTTATAGTCCCCGTTCAGGCAAAGTCAAAACATAAAATTCCATTAAGCTGTAATACGTCTGGATGACCTTCAGACATATCTAATATATACAATATTAATAAAGAAATTTATGTATTTGTACATATGTCGGTAAGAGTGGTCAAGCGTAAGTGATATCTCTCCTCTCCTGTTTTATTTATGTGTAAAGATACATGAGCATTTATTATTATCATATATATAGATATATACATATTTATATAAATATTTACATGTATCAATGTACTTGCATTGTTATGTATATATGTTATGTTTATTTATTTTCTAATTATTTTCTAATTTACAACGCACCTCTCTTAGTTCTCTGTTTAGCTAAAGGTTGACCGCTAGGGAATGCCATAAGGCATTAAGTCCGCCTATTGTATATTTTGGTCTGTGCAATTAAATTTAAATAAATATCTAAGTGCAACCATTCTTGTACATAAAGTTTTGACAGTTAATGAAAGTTTCGTTAAACTGTAAATACGAGTATTACGCTATTGCGCGAATGACACAATATTTTTTGGATTTATTGTCTGTCAGTCTGAACGCGGATCACGCAAAAACCACTGGATTGTAATGAAACTTAGCATAATTACAATTTATGTGCCGGGTTAACATTTAGGATACATACTTTTTGTCCAGATCAATCACAAAATTCCCACGGGATCAACCATTGCACAAACTCGCGGGCACTGTTAGTCTTCATTAAAAATTTTAAACTGACTAGTCTCGCAAATGCATAGGTGTAATAACTAACCGCCTAAACCTAAAAATAACTGACATTCACCCTCTGAAAATAACTTGCAGGACGAATGGGCTAAATTGAGGAAAAAGGAAAAAAATGGCTTAGACCAATGTCCAACTAATGTCCAAATAACCGATAAACGGTGGGGAAGACAAGTCCTCGAAACGAGACCATGTACCAGGAAGCGTAGTGGGGCGCCTTCGGACTTCGGGCCAGCTGAACTGATGACTAGAAGACAGTCGCCAGTAGTAGCTGAATAGAAGAGCAGAAGATCGTGTGTGGTGGCGGTCTTTGGGAGAGGCTTATATTTAACAGTGGAATCACACAGGCTGATGATATGGTATACGGTATGGTAATGTCCAAATACTGGACAGCATAAAGAGGTTGATATTGGTGATGCTGATGACCTAATATTCTTAGAAAATTAGCGACGAGACCTTTTTCTGCTTCAACAGTGCTTTAAAGCAATATTAGCCTGGTTTACATGGTGATGAGTCATTGATCTAAGGTTCTTAGAAAACTAACGAAGGGACCAGGTGCTGTTTCAACAAGTCCATGTTAGCCTGGTTTACAATTACGCGTTTGTTAGCGGTGTAATGTGATCGGCGCTCAGCTGAGGGCGCGCCGCCGTCACGCGTCGGTGGCCCGCAGACGGATAATCGGTTACGTTCCGTTGCCTGAACTGTCATGCATCCGTCTCTCTGCGATTCAGATGCACTGCTCCTTACGCACCGACCTCATTTTGCACGCTTTGTTAAATAAATTGTAATCAAGACATTAGAATTAATAAGCCGTGAAATAGGTTAAGGGTCTTAATCACCTTCAGGATGTTGAAAGCTTGTTCTGTAATTACAAATGTAATCCTCGATAATTTATAATGAAGTTATGTAAAAGTTGGCATGAGACAGGCAGACAGTCGTCTTTAGGCATTCGTAGAAGGGCTGTTCGTGTGTTGCCAACTAGACTTTCTTACGCAATATTGGCACTTGGAACAACGTATTGTGACTGTGGCCACGATTTATGTACTCACCAACTCAACAACTGGAACCGATTTCACTTGCTGTAGGCGGTCAAATACTATTGAGATTAAATTTTATAACTTTGTTAAACCTTGTGATCCTATTGGACGTAACTTGTTTAAATGGAATCTAATATATTTTTATTTTATAAGTAATATTTATTTATTACATAGGAATAATTAATTTAAATTCACACATGTCCACATAATATCGATTAGTTAGGTCAGTACAACGTCGTAATATTTACAAAACAATTAAGCACGTTTAAGTACACGTTCAGAACGCTATACAATGCCTTAAAGATTATTTGCATCGATAATGTATTGATTAAATCACACTGCGTAACACGGAGTATTAGTTGATATGACTACTGATACATCAATTCACAAATAAATATTTGATATTTTTGGTGAATTGATAATAAAAAATAAAATATATGATAAACTATTTTCCGCTCGTTTTTAGAAAAATGTTTGAAAACAGTTGTAGAGCTTTACGAGCCCTATCCAATTGGACTTATGTTGGCATGTATCGCGGATGCCCGTGGGCCACAGTATCCACTCACCACCAGGTGCATGCTGCACGACTGCATGCTCGTCTGCCGCCTTCGTGCATAAAAAAAATCCAACAACACATCGTTTATACGAATATATTGGCACACATATATTTTTTTATATTACGAAAAGTATTTTGGAACTACTAAATCGATTACGCTCATCGACAAGCTAAACCAAATCTTAGTTGAGACGTAGTGAAATTTTACCGAAATTGGAAAGGCCATTTTTCTAGCAAGATTTTTCTGGCAGTCTCTTCTCCCATCGCTATAAAATTTTTAGGGTTTCTCAGCGAAAAACTGATTTAAATAGTTTATGCAGGCTTCTCTTGAATGTAATTTTACTCCATTTAGAAAATTTTGTAAAAAGCGGAATAAATGATAATCCGGAGGTGCTATGCTTGGACTGTATGAAGGATGTATTAAAACTTCCTAGCCAAGGTCTATCAATTTTTCTTTAGACATCAACGACATCAACATCAACGGTCTAGCATTGTCGTGATGGAAAACTACACCTTTTCGATTCATTAATTCTGGGCGATTTTCTTAAAGTACTTGTTTCAATTTTACTAATTGCTGACAGTAGACATTAGAATTAATCGTTTGGCCATGTGGCAAAAGCTGGTAATACACAATGCCCCTCCAGTTCCACCATACACATAAGATGTTTTTGTTCGGAGTGAGGCCTGGTTTTGGGACTATTCGTGATGGCTCACCTCGCTTAGACTTTTCACTTCTCATCGCCTGTTGCCAATCTCTTCAGAAATGGATCGGCTGGTATGCTAAGGTTTCCAGCCGGTATGCTGGTATCTACCTACCAATTACAAATATCACGTCATTCCAATTTCGAAAAAAAAAATCACTACATTTCCATATACATACTTTATAAACTCGCGTTTATAAAGTAAGTGCTCGCGAACTTTGTGTGCGTAGACGCTGGAGTATGTGCGGTTAGCTTAACTAGCGGGAACTTTATAATTGATCTCGACAAAAAGTATCCTAAATGTTAACCCGGCACCATAAGTCCACTAGGGCGGCTGTCACCCCTCCGGGTTTAAACCGGAGTCTCCGGGTTTGATGGATAGGCTACGGGTTAACATAGTAAATCTCCGGGCGACGCGGCTATGGTGTAGAGCATTCGCAAATCTCAAAAAAATTAGAAGTATAATTTACAAAATTTTACAGTAATATAAATTCTTTTAAAGATTATTTATTGTTGTGAATTAATATGCCGGTTCTACTCTTATAACTTAAAGTACCCAAACTTTATATTAAAAATTTATTACTAAATATCCTGTTTCGTTTTTGTCTATTGTTTTTAAATCTCTGGGCTCAGGGTATTCCGCAGGTTGCAGTTATAACCAGGGCAAATTGCAATAAAATCCGTCCGATGATATTTGCGTGATTCGCGTTCAGACAGAACGACAGATAAAAATTCCAAAATTTTAGGCTCTGTATCACTCGTGATTTACACTGCATCGACTTTGTTCAAAAAATATTAAATGTACAGACATGGCTTTGTTAAAATTTTATTTTATGTATAGATATAGAAAATATAGATATTGAGGATGAATTGTAATTTTTAACCGATTGAAATCAAATTCGGTACATTTTTTGTATCGATTTGTATCTCGGTTAATTTCGTAGATAGGTCAAATCCATTCAGTAGTAGCAGTGCATTTTTTTTAAAAAAATGCACAAAATACGTTCTCAATATAATACAAACATTGTTGGATAAACTTTTCTTAATATTTTTTTGTTTTTCGTTTTTCTAAAATGTACTGAAGATATCGAAATCTAGTTGTCCTTTCGGTGCGGCCTTTTAATTCTCCTCGGATACAGAGCAGTACCGATGGTTTTTAACCAATGGATTGTTTGGCACAACGTTTATTAATCCTAAGAAAGTGTTAACAGTCATAATTTACCGCAAGAAGCTAATGGCTAGTGATATAATGGCTTTCACTGATGTAAATAATATCGAATATTTTAATTAATCGCAAATGACGCAATTGTCACGCAATTGCTAGCCTGCAAATATTCGGTTCCAACAAGCACTATTCTCTCTTGTTTGAGTAGACAGCACAATGTTATACAGTTGTACAGACAGAATGTTTCTATATACATATAAGATCGAACTTCAAAATTAAGTGTTTATGATTTATGATTATAGCATGATTTTTACTTAAGAATTAAGTCAAATCAAATGTGCTAACTGGCTTAGTTCGAAAAATATAAACGACTTTGCTTTAGTCTCTGTTACCGTTTATGCTGAGATGTTTTCTTGTAAATAATTGCATGTGATTCCTCAGTGTGATTCTATGCAGTTCTATTAGCATATCAAAACATTTATGAATCACATTATGACTTCTAAGGACTTTTAATTGGGTTCGATACTGTTCCGAATCGAGGATGCGATTTGAAAGGGGAACAAAAGAAGTAGGGTAGATTCACTAATATTACCGACATAATATTTTGATAACCAACAACTAAACTAATTAACTAAAGCAATACGAAATTTATTATTATTGCTATTCATATCTTGTTTTCCCTTACCGCGCCAAAGTCTAATGAGTTGCCAAAACCTTTGCGATAGCCGATTCACAAGAATCGATTAATTTTGTATTCGAGAGAACTGTCGATAAACAAATGCCGCCCGTGAATTTTCAGTGTGTTCGGTTTGTCGAGTGAATAAATAAACAAGGCCATCTGCTCGGAAATAAAACAGAATATTTATCCGGAAACAATCGATACCGCGGGATGCGTGAGCCGACCCGCGATCTTCAGTGCGTTACCGTTATTGATTTAATGCTTGGTTGGCCAGATTGACGTGATGTGACTTCTGTAGAACACGTCCATTTGATGTCGCTAATCTTCGCGTTTGAAATGATGCCAATCGATTGTAAGCTGATTATTGAACTTGCTGCAACTACTTAATTAGTAAATACGCATGGGAAAACATTCAAAAAATTGAAGCCTGTGCGGGGGCTCGTAAATGACAAAAAATTAGCTTTAAGGTTCTGACAAAAAGTAAAAGTCAGGGCACCATTCTGACCAGGACCCTAACAGACAACATTCCACTATATAGTATTGGGGACTGCAGGCTAAAGAAACACCTGCATACAATATAATTTCAGAATATCAGTCTGCATATTATGGAAAGACTAGATACTTCAATTTTATATTCTGTGAATGTGACTGTGAATGTTCAGCTTCCGCACACAGAAGAAATTATTTTAGGGGATCACCTTTTGACTGTTAGCACTTTTACCGAGGACTTTCGTTGGTTCTGGAATACATTTTGGTGTTACGTGGTCACGATGAGCAATTGTACAGAGGGCTCACAATAGATCTTCTAGATTTCTAGTTAAATCACTTTAGTGATAAATAAGGTCATTGAATGTACTTCTAATTACTTGTACTTTTTGTGTTTTTCTTCTGTATGTTTTGATGTACAATAAATAATATCCATCTATCACACTCATCGTACTTGTGAACCTTCTGGGCGGAAGCAATCCAATTTTATTTAAAATGTCTACTTAACTACTCCGAAATTGATACCAAATAATGAATTGATTATGGTAACCACGGAATATATCAAATCGGAAATCTGTGATGGTACCCAATGGCACCAATAATAGTAAATCCTCTATTGTCGACGGTGGTTTCTTGTATCAACCAGGGTTTTTAAAAGTCAGCGTATTTAATTTATTAATGTCAGCGTGAGTAATGACAACCACAAATTCTAACTTCATAAGGGCGCTGCACTGTAATCAGAAATAATACCTAAAAAGCGTTCTAGACGGTCAATTTATTTGAATCAAACGCGTAGATTTTGGTTTGAATAGATGGTTGATCAAACGCGTAGATGTTTCATCACATCAGTTATACTTTTGGTTGGATGGTATTCATTATACCAAGGTATTATCAAATGTGTCCGAGTCAGTTTGATAGTCTCGGAAGAAACTCCTAAGCGAGAAAATCATTGAATAAATCTCGCGTATGAATTGTTAACAGAGTTTACATACTCTCATTAATTCAGGAATTGCTAGCAAACGCATAGAAATTATTCGAGTGACGACGCAGCAATGCATGACAGCACGCGGGTCTCGCGACTGTTGGCCGTTGCCACGGCAACGAGCCGTTTTCAAACCATGCGGCTGGATTGTCGACACCGGATGAACTGGAGGATTCTCGGGCCATTGAACTTTACTAGCAGATTTAATTATAGTTGCCGGAAGGCTTAGCAAAAATAGAATGTCTATTGTATGGAATTAGAAAGGTATTCTGTTTCAATATTTAGCTTTAGCGGTTAGCTTTTTGAGGTGGTGTAGTTCCTCAGGGCCTGTGGAAGCGCTTTGTTATCCATTAGTCGCCTTATACGACACTCACGGGAAGAGATGGGTGGTGCTATTCTATAACCTGCCGACACCATACTAATACTGCACTAAAGGAAAATAAACATGTAGCATGTCTATGTAAGAACAATTATATTAATCGATTTCTGAAAATAACAATTATGAAGTACTATTTTTTATCAATTATGTACTATCTAATAATAGAATTAGCTATAGCTTCAGAAATATTATGTGTATTAGTTATGTCAAAGATTATTTGTGGGTGTTCAAGTAAAAACGATCTAGATCTCGGCTTCTAATTTCCGAGATATTTACAATTTATCTGAAGTTGGGGACTTGATTTGAATTGTATATTATGTACATTTCATTTGGGGACTTGATTTGAATTGCATATTATGTACATTTCAGTTGGGGACTTGATTTTAATTGTATATTATGTACATTTATGTTGGGGACTTGTATATTATTCTATGGTCATGTACCTACAATTTGTTGCACAAATATGAATAAATGATATTTCTAATTCACATGTTTTGCCCATACTTCCAATATCGCCTATCTGGACCCTTTGTGCTTGGACGGCCACATATGTATATCAAGCCGCTAATGCATTAATCAATAATCGACAGTGTATTAAAGTGTTTTCACATTATTATTCACAATTAATGTCCTACGATAAAAACAATATGGGTGGAAACTCATAATTATGCTGAATATCTGTAATAAAGTTTGTTATAAATAATAATACTCCGCGGACCTTTGTTGGCGGAGGATTTACATTGGCCTTTTTGTAACATTAAACGCATAATTTAATGAGGACCTTCGCAAAGTTTAGAAAACAGCCAGAGATGACTAAAGCTACGTTCTCATTTAAAAACTGTAATTAATAATTTTATGAACTATTTTTTTATACAAAACTTCTTGGACTCGCAATATTGTTCCCTTGAATAAGGGCGGCAAGCTTACCATAAGCTTTATATAACAATTTGAGAATAAACGACCTCTAATTATTACGCATTACATGAAAGAAAATGTTTCTACCATTACGACTACATTAATATAACCGCATAGCCCTGACCTTACATTACAATGTAATATTATACTAAAGACGCATACAATTTTATTACTTTCCTTTAGCCAAAGCCGTTAATTACGGTGGAAAATTCTATGATTTTTGATAGAAACTTATGAAGCAGAAAACATGATGTCGAACTTCTTCAATTCGTCACGTCCGGAATGGCCTCGTCACGTTCGGTGTGTTGCTATTGCCTTCGATCGAATAAGTCTGATGAAGAAGCGGCACAACCTTTAGGCCTTTGAAATACGGTCGTTTGTCAAGTATACGAAAATTTCATGTCACTACACAAATGTGTTCCGCTGTAAAATAATATCAGAAATGTTATCAATGCCATTAAGACATGGATAACATGTCTGTCATGTTCTGTAGTCTGACGTGGAAAATACAGGGCCTAACTAAATTTTATTACGGGTAAAATATACAGGAAAATGTACGCAATAAGCCGATTAAGCCAAATCCATTAATAAATTGTTATTTACTAATTGATACATTTCATTAACCCGTACGTTTCACATTGACAAATATTCTGTAAAACCGCAGTTAAATATGTATATTAATTAATTGGAGTGGTATTAATAATAATTTCCTAATTATATTAATTGGTATTCATAGCATTTCATATTTAAGTGATTATCCTCATATAATGGTATTGTAGTGATATATTATCTGTACATTATTATTATACATTATCTGAGAAAAAGTATTATTATTATACATGGACCTTATTACCGGTTCTAGTTTCCCAGATATAATGATACATAAGTGAAAACTTAAAATTGCCATGCAGTTTGTCGGAAATGTAATAATACTCGTAATTAATATACATGTAATTTATGTGGATCAATAAAAAAAAATCTTTTTGTTTTATCTTAAAAGTCAGTTAGTTTTATCTTAATAGCATATTTTTATTGAAATAGAATCTTGAAAACTACAAAATTTTAAGTTAGTAATTCTTAACTAAAGTCAAAAGTCCATATTGACAACAAGTTTCCTTTTATAGTAAGTATTTTTAACAAGTAAGTTTACAGGATTCTAAAGCATTCAAACGATCATTAAAACATATGATTGTTATTATTATTACGCACACACAACAAACAGCTACAAGCTGATAGATATGTTTAAAATACCTCGTATTACATGCTATATGTCATATGTTTAATGTTTTTAGTGATTTATGAACATCACGTGATGCACCAAGTTTGGATATCTTCATAAATACAAAATATTTTAATATGAGTGTCTGCATAGTTTCTAGACTGGCTAGCTTTGTTCGTAGATAAAAATTTTGACAAATTCATTTTCTTCTGAATTTCTTTTTACTGGGTTTCAATATGGGACGGCCATTTTATTTTGCACTTATAAACTGTAAATGATAAAGGTAATTCTGGTACAATTCCAATTTTTTCTTGAATGTACTCGCATCGATGAAGGGTCACAGACTACGAATAAATCGATGCAAGCAGTTACCTACTTGGGGTGAACATTTGTGAATTACATCCCCCTTATTGAGTGGTTTTCATCTCAAATCAACCCTCAGGCTCGGCGGTCGCGCGTGTTTCCCTCTCGGTGTATGAAAGAAGCATACATCTCTGGAATTTTATTAGGGTTGCGAATCAATAGGCCAGCGGACGTTTTCAACCCCTTTTAAGTTTTTACGACGGCAATAAATATTATTACTTCTCGTAATTTAGCGTATGATTGAAAATGTTTAAAACGTGACGTCACGCCGATTCGTTTGTTATAACAATATAATATATGACTGATATTGGTAATAAACAAAGTATACTTAATTATGTTGAAATTGGTGATAATAATACAGCGTGTACTATTTAATCACGCCAACATTTAAATATATTCAAATTACTTCTTTGTTTGTCCTTTATCTTGATAGTTAGAGTACTTATCACGATTGAATATCGTAAAAACATGACAAGTTACCGTGAATACATCAAACAAATACTTACTTAACTCCTTGAAGCCGGTGGGTGAAGCACTATGTTACTATGTACATGTGTACAAATAACAATGTCGTCACAAAATTAAATATCAGTCAGCATTTTGTCACTGTAGCACAGAATTCCAATTTAAAATCACACAGATGCACTTTAGTTTAACTTTATAGTGTCACTAAGTTTTCAAAGGCACGTTGAAACGGGGTAACGCAAGAGGAACCGACCGCGGTGAGGCGAGAAAGCCAACTGCAGTCTCTATGTCAACCCGCGCCTCGGGCTATGCATCTACCACGCCGCAAGCGATCAGCTGGCACTCTAATTGAACCAAATAAGGGCTTTAACACTAATCCTATAATATTTATATACTTAAGTTATCTAACAAGATAGAAATTTAGAAGCCACTCCTACAAAAGCAATAATATAATAATGGAATGTATTTAAACGAATAGCAAAAAAATACTAAAAGGGTAGCAAATCATGATCAACAAAACTAACTATTTTTGAGTAACTGAAATATACTTTTTTAATTACTATGTATGTCAACACAAAATCGACGGAGTGAAACTTCGCGGGACTCCCGTATCTTTATTATCACCAGGGAACCTAAACATCCATCTTTAAATTTGCTGCCACTTTAGGTATTTGTGCTGCTCATTTAATTATTTCCCAATAGTAATGAAATATTTTTTTATTTAAGCCTATCCGATATCTGATAGAAATAGAGAAACGAAAATTTATAAAAGATACAAAAATAAACCTAAACGAAATCTCTGTTAAGCGTCTGGTTATTTTTTTGTGTAACTAGGATTAATAGAGGAAACACATTCAGACGAAAACGAATGAATTGGAGCAAACGTATGAAATATTTATAGGGATAATGTGATTGGTGGAAGGGAATTTGAAGAAACGTGGCTAGACCGAAAATCAACGATAGACTGAGTATTTAGCTGAAAGGAAAAGTAATTGAAATGATATGGAATATAACTTTTCTTATATTTAAATAAAATATACTTAATAACGTAAAATAGTTAAATACGTAAATATACTTAACGTAAAAGTTATGAATAGAAATAACAATATTTCTGTTATAAAATAACATAAAGAATTTTAATTAAGATTTTTAAATAGAACGTTTACATTTAATTAGCTGTGAGGCATTACGCGTTGTGTCAGTGACAGACAAAAACAAGCCGTTGAAAAAATAATTAATAAAAGTTCGTTCATGAATGAAAATGTAGATATAAAAGGACCTTTTCAATAATAAGTTCATTCTCTACCAGCTTCAAGTACAATATGTGGACATTTAGGTGTTTTTTTCATTGTCACAATACGTGTTCTGCACAGTTTTATGGCGGCTCCGTTTGAAATGTCATCAATCACTGACATACGAAGGAACCCAAAACCCGAACCTTTGCTTAAAAAATGTATTCCAGGTCATTATGGATTTTCTTTTATTTTTGCGGTAATTACGGCAACTGTAGAAATTTAACTGATAATTTATGTAGCAAGTTCTAATTATACAGGCGTAGGTACAGAACGTCCAACTGCAGGACACACTTCCCCAGATATCTTTACGGATATATAAAATCTTTAATGTAAATTCAGTTGAAAATAGTATACAGATAAATAATAAGTTAAATAATATTCATAAGTTTAATTTTACACAACACGAATAGGTATATTAAAGTGAGAATAACGAATGAAACATTGTAAACTATAAGTTATGTTGCTTTAATATAAGCTAACGTATTTAATAAAATCCTATTTAACTATGTACATATTAAATAGATAAATATTATGTAATACGATGAAACTCATTCTTAACCCTAATAGGGCAATGATTGAATCATTTCTTTTCTATATATGTATGTCACTTTGCTAAACAAAAAATTGAGCTTGTTTGTGATATCAGAATCTTCTTATAAGAATATTTTATACGTGAAAGAAAATAGGCGTCAGTCACGCGAGCGACAAGCGCGACCGACCGACGAATCGATGTTTCGATAAACTATTATAAAACATTTACCGAAATTAATTGGTCTCTTTACTATTTGGCCATGTGTTGTTGGACGGTTTTAGAATAGCACCATGTTATCTCTTGCCGTGGGTACCGTAAAAGGCTAAGGAATAACATAGCCGCTACCACAAGCCCTCAGGAACTACACCATTCTAAAAAAGTTGACTCGCTTGGGCAGCGTATCCTTGTAACGTTTTACACCCCTCAAGTATAAGACAATGCGCATAAGGAGACCCATGTAACAGTGGACAATTTAAGGGCTGATGATTACCAGGGCCGTCTTTACCAGGGGGTGCAAGGGGTGCGGTGCACCCCGGGCGCTCACCTTTTAAAGGTAATGAAAAAATATAACGCTATAGTAAACAATTACACAATAGGATATTTGACTGTCATAGGATACACAATAGGATATTTGACTGTCATAGGATACACAATAGGATATTTGACTGTCATAGGATACACAATAGGATGTTTGACTGTCTTAGGATACACTCCCGCACCCCGGCGCAGAATAGACTTAAGACGGCCCTGATGATTACGGTTACTATTTGGTCTCTCCAAAAAGGATGGATTTCTAACAATAATATTACACTTGCGAATGATAAACATGTGTAATTTGCCGGATGTACACGATAATTACTACGCCCGGTTAACGAAACAACAAAACAAGAAAAAATCCAAAGGGTTCAGAAAAATAAACAACATCTACGAATTTCTCGGTGAAAATGTTTATCTGCTGATGCTTTTAATTAAATTTTATTTTTAGAAATCCCACGTAATTACAATTTACTGAATATGAATATTCCAAAGCTTTAATTATGAAAATAAAAAAGACAAGATACTTTAAATTTGTATAAAACTATAGTGTAAATATAAAATGTGAATATTGAACACAATCCTCTGGTGTTTTGCCTAGATCAAGTTGAAAAAGGAACACAATTAATTCTAAAATGTTATTAAAATGTTCTAAAGTTAAAATGTATCGACGATACAATATCGTCAACCTACATAATATCCCTTCTACTGCTGGATACAAAGTTCACCACCACACACGATCTCCGCACTTCTCATTCACCTACTATCGGTAAATTTCTTCAAATCACCGGTTCTCCTAGTCGAAAGGCATACCACACTGTACTTTCCGGTACGGGATCTCTATCTACTGCTTATCTACTTTATTAGTAGACCCGGCGATATAGCCTTCCACTGCCACTTCTTTCTAGATCTATGAGCTATGACTTTATTGTCGAATCTCTCTTTTAGGACTTTATCTCGTAAAAAAATGTTGTATACGCTCAGAAACAACAACGCTCATCTGAGAAACCCTACGCTCAGAATTTTCTAAAAGCAATGTCAATGAAGTTTTTGAGAGAATCCCATAAAAAGTGATGGTAATATGTAAAATATTCTGCCCACAGTGATTACTGAAATTACGGAGGAGACCCGGAGACAGCTTTGAAGCGAAATTACTAGTCAAGCGGAGGCGACGGAGCTTTTCATTATCAACTTGGAAATATAGGCCAGACATGGCGACACAAACAAGACGGGAGATAGGGCTTAATGCCGTGTTTGACGTCCGCCTTTTTGAGAAATGCCAGAGTAATCCAATTAATTACAGTGATATGGAACACTTTGTATGAAGAGTCTTTTAAAGATTAAATAGACAAGACATTAAATAACTGTTGCGTAAGTCTAGTGAGCACTGTCCACACGGTGTAAATGAAATATTGAAGATAATCACAAATGTTATATGAAACACATCAAAAATAATATCAGAATATTAGCCGTGTGGCCGGTGAAAAATCTCATCGGCAACACATCGGGAACTTTTACACCCTTAGGGTATGAATTTTCAAAAATCGTTACTAAGTTATATAACCTTACATAACCTACGTTATGTAAGGAACTCCTGTGCAAAATTTCATGCTTCTAGCTAGACCCACCGGTTTAGGCTGTGCGCTGTTTGTCAGTCAGTCAGTGTTGGATTTTTATTAAGTAGATTGTATTCAGGAATTTTGTGAGGTAGAACAAGTCGTAAATGTGGTCACAGCTGAAAATATTGTACATATCTTTGTAATACGTAATATATTACTCTGTTCACTAGAATGAAACATGGAAACTTCAGAATAAGTAGATTAAGTTATACAATACTAGTCCTTTTATCTGGCTTCACCTGTGTGGAATTGGGACTTAAATTACCCTATGCGCTAATCTGTCCCACAAACAACACGCATGTTAAATTTAATGTACAAGACCAATCTGCATGAGGCGGCCCATGTCCAGCAGTGGACGATAAAATCATCTCCGACGATCCCCATGTGAAGTACAACAATTAATGTCATGTTGTGTTTCAACACGAAATAAGTATTTGTGTATCTTACCGTGTAAGGTCGCTCTTCACTTTAAAGTGTTCAATTCGAAAGTGCTTACAAATAACAGACCACCTCTGTATATTTCGTTTAGATTTTTTTTTAATTAAGGTTTCAAACTATGCAATATGGTAATCGATTGTTCTTGAAATTGATACATTTTAAAGCTTGCCATCACGAGGATTGATTTTTTGTGCTTGACAAAAAGAATTTTTAGAATTTCAGTAAGAAATTAAAAAATACAGGTAGATATAAAATTTGGAATAGTTAAGGAGCTACTGCTATTTCTTTTACTAATGCCGGGATGTAATGAATAATGAATAATGATACTATATAATGGCATAAAGTTAATCAGACAGCAGTTCCATCATTTAATAAATTGTGACTTTTAAATTGTTATCACAGATATTTTGATTTCTGGCTTCAAGTAATTATAAAAATGGTCTAAGACTATAGAATATTTGACATATCTATAGACTCGTTTTATTAAATTACAGGTTAGAGAGATTATAGTGAACAAACAGTTGTGAAAATTGTCTGCACACTAACCACAGAATAAATAAGATCTGGCTTTTGTACCGTTCATGGAATATCAGTCAGTGTAAAGAGAAAATTACATGGTGTAATGTAGCACATTATATAAAATGTTTTTAAGGCGAAGCGGTTTAATTTAAAGGCGTGTATTTGCGTAAAACAGAGGTTGAAACCTCCAACAATGTTAACAATGAGCAGAAAATTTGAGCAGATGAATTTCCAGCAATCGTTGCGAATTAAATCTCAAAGTTTACTGTTACGATTCAATTATTAGTAGCTGTAGACAGATCGTCGACCCGACGCAAAGAAGCCTATAAAATACTTTCAAACAATGAGATTTAATTAAATGAAGCAATTGATTCAATTGATGCTTGTAGAAGACCGCAATGCCAAATAATACAATAAATTGGACAAGAGAGGAATCCAAATAAAATTCTACCAGCATACGGAGATCCACAACGTTAGCAAACTATGAATGCATGCTTCAAAGATACTGTTCTCGTTTCAAATATCAAAAGGAACTGGCGAAAATTGAATGTATTTTTTAATGCATCGTTTTTTGTAAATGGACCGTTTATATTTCAACATTAAGTTTGTAGACTGGTTATACACAAACATCACGAACATCATTCGGTTAAAAAGGAGCTCGCTTACTTCATAAGTCTATCAGTCATAAACAAGTTTTATTAATGTTGCTTAACACAAACGACTTGCAGTCAAATTAAGAGAATTTTCCGAAGAGAAAAGTTTTTCAATCAAGCTGAACGAACGGCGGCGTGCAAGTTTAGCCGCAGACCTATTTATTCTACGCGTACTTTAGCTTGGAATACTTAGAAACTAAATTATTCTTGGAAACATTGCGTGATGATATTTTATGTAACAGCTGGTTCATACATCAACTGGTAAGTGTAACCACTAAACTTTAGTAGTAAACTGGAAGAAGCAAATGATGTAAATAGAAAATTATATCTTTTGAAACTGTGAATAAAATTTTCGGCTCATTTGGCTTGTTACGTTAACTGATACAATGTAATTTCAAGTAAGAGTTAAACATTTTATTTCAGCATAATTTCAGTCTTGTAGTCATTTTAGATACAATTTATGGACATAATAAGGGAGTACTCCTTCGCCGCGAGGTAAATCAATACTCGTGCGGGTACGAAAAGCGGTCGACCTCTACATTACAAAGTAAGAATAAACTGCGGCCTTCCCAAATATTGTTTGCTCATTCCCTCCGAAATTAAACACACAACTGTGATTCCGAGAATTTGAAGTTTCACTTCATATGAAATCTGATTCGAACTGATTTTATCAATTTTGTTTGAAACACCACCGTAGTGAAATCTGGAGAGTAATTTGGTGAGTAGTGATTACAAAACAAAAATCACCGTTTGTGTGAATACTATAAATTATCCCAAACAACAATTGTAACCGGGGCGCATTGTCCCCGAACAATGAATAAACACGGACCCAGCGCGACCGTTGACGACACAGGACGAAACTCCTTTGTGTCTTCCACAATTATTTACTTGTTTCATATTGACAAATTGCGTTGGTGATAGCATATGGCGAATTTCTATTTAGACAAATGTATTGTCACTGTCGTGATATAAATGATATATAGTGTGAAACAAGCTTTAAATGTGTCTTAATGAAAATAGCAGGAAATTCGTCAAGGCGCTATAATTGTACCTCTTTGAGAAGCGCCGATGCATCTCCAAGTGGTGCAGATAGCGCAGGTCAACGTCTTCAGTCAGAAATAGAGCGCACTGCTCGTCCATGGTCCGTGTCTTTCGTCGCCAACGCTTAGCAATTCGTTTCGACATCTCATTAATATGTCAACGAGATTATCGGGTATACCATATCTTCGGTCTCCCACCGTCGCTACTGTTTACATTCAGCATAAATTGTTAGGGAATTTCATAAACGTGTTCAGGCAGTTTTGACTACGGCTCAATGAGAGGTTCGGGTGAACGTCCGTGTAATGGCGACCTATTTATACGAAAAAATAAGCGTCTAACAAAGATCCAACTATCCATTTACCTTCAACTAAACTGTGTACTTCCTTTTCATACATCACGAAATAAATGGCATGTATGTATTTCTTAAAGAAAGTTATAATAAATTCATCAGACATTTTGTTATAGAGATCCTACCTACCTGTATCATTTATCACGATTCTGGTCGTCGTCGCTTTTTAAATGTAATTTAGTTTGTTAATATACAAGTAATTTTGAAAATCAATGCTTTTGATCAAGGCCACCACTGCGTAACTGTACCGTAATGTATGGTAATAAGAAAGCGCTCTACTAAACGAAACTTTATTTGTTACGTTTTTTGTGGCGTGGTGGAGATAATGTACAAGTAATCAAAACTTTTACAATAAACATGCCACGGAGAATTTATGTTGGAGCCGACGATGTTGGACTTGTAATTAATAAACTGTTCCATTTAATTATCTTCTTCTTTGTGTGTTTGTTAGCAAATTGAACAGTGGTGTAGCGTTTGATTTCCCCGGAGAGTGGATAAGAGACACCCTATGTTCAGATGGTAGCATGTTTAAATCGAGACAATGCTCAAACCCCAATCCATGTAAGGGGAGAAGCCTGAGCACGTACGTAGGCACGGTATGTCTTTACCAATTTTCAATCGGCTTCCACACGCATTAGAAATCTCTAACAACAAAGGACGTAAATTTTAGATTAAACTTTGATGGATCAAACGCGTCACGATTGAAACAAATGTAGACAGAAATTGTAAGCATTGAACCATAGAAAATTTTATTTTATCGATATCACTTCCTAGATGTTTCAGATATTATTTCTAGCACATAAATAGATGGAGGTGAGATAATACAGTATGAACAGTAATAGATGGACAGTTATGGTGAGTAATGAACCATGACACATTTTTTGCGCATACACTACATGCAACATCAGGAGTCATCTAATTAATGTGGCGCTCTAGGCAATAAATTAGCCTTATCTTGACAATTTGTTTGTATGGTTCGATTCATCACTGTCAGTCAATTATGCAGACGTCTGCCGTGCATTAGCGAAAGTGAATCGGTTTGATGGAAAGCAATTGAACTATTGTCAAATATATTCCGAATACCACAAGGGATACGGTAACTTCATATTTATGACAGAAACATTAATACTTTGAGAATCTCTTTGTTGAGGAGCACGTTACTCCTCGTGCCATTTTTTTTCTTTTTATAAATGGCAATGGTTGCAATTAGCACATTCTGCCAGTGTCAAGTTTTTTCGCAATAAAAATTTTTAAAGTCTAAAACGTAATCTGTCAATATCCAGTACCGTCAAACCGTTAATTAACGAAGTTGACATATTGTTTAACGATTTAACTTTTAAGTTAAATTAAAAAAATATTAACGGTCTTCTTAACTTCAGTTAAATTAAACTTTCGTTAACTTTAGTCCGTTACATTGGTTGGTTATTGTCTATGTTTGTCTATAATTGCGCCCCACGTCTGCTACCACGGCTGTATGTGCTCAGTTCCCTTTGTTTTACCATCAATGGAAGAATTAAAACAAAAGAAATGATTTTGATATTTTTATAACCTAACTTCTTACTACGAGCAAAAAGTGCCAGGTTTTTCTACAGGAAAAGATATTTTTCTATAACTTGGTCGTAAAGTGGCCCTTATTGCAGCGTTTTAAGGTCATAATGCAGTACATAAAACACGCGTGCTTTTTACTTTTCATTACTAACTATAAATAATTGCTCTAATGTCACCATAAACTTTAAATAAATATCTCACCAAAGTTGTTGATTTATGAAATAAAATTCATTCATTTTTTATTTTGCTAATTAGTAGTTTTATTTTTACTTTCCTTGTATTCGTAATGAAAAGCACAGTGTTTACCTAGGGGTTCAGGACTTATTTAGTCCCTCGACCTATTGGCGCCTTCGCTGCGCTCGGGCACCAAACCCAGTCTCGGGACTGAAATAAGTCACTTTCACCCCTAGGGTAACAATGTACTATTACATTACCGCATTAGTGTTTTTTACATTACGTTTTTTTTAAATCTCAGCAAAGAGTTTGATGTCTTAAAAAACTTTACTTAACTTAACTTTTTGCGAATAAATAAACTGTCTTAGTTAAAATATAATAAAATAAATAATCATTTCATTTTATCAAATTATTTATTTTTATCAACAAATTAACATACATTATATTTTGTTATAAATACACAAATATTCAGTTTATTATATTTTTAATATTTGGCGGGTTCGTCAGTGCCTCTATTTATTAATAATACCATAACACATACTATGCAAATGCCAACAAAAACTGTTGCGTATCATTTTAATAATTGTACTTTCAGTAATTGCTACGATAATTAAACTTTTTATTAACAAAATAAGACAATGAAATTTTATTTATTTTTCCTCACAAGTGTGTTGAAAAACGTATGAAACGCATGAGCATTGGCCATTCTCGGCTCCATTACGCCCTTGCCTTCGGCGCGGGCTGCAATCCCGCCTCCACAGTAATGACCAACTTAGCACACTTGTATCATAATGTACTATTACGGTCTAAACGATCATCACTCTCGGATGACAATTTTAATATGCTAATGTTTATGAAGGGAAACATGCACCCAATGCAAAATGAGAATGAGTAGGAATAATTGAACTGATTGCTATTGTATTATTATTTTATTGTACTAGGTAGGTAGGTGCATATGTTTCTGTTTAAAAACATCAATTACTTAATATACCTACTTGTTTTATTTACCTGTGTATGATGTGATGTGTATCCCAGCCAGCCGAGCCTGTTCTATTCTATTATCTTACTTAAATCTATAATACAATCTATAATCCATCAGTACAAATTTTGGGTGATTAACTTTTATCCACTTTAACTTGCGTTAAATTTCAAAAAGTTAACGCTCTAACGATTATTGAAGTTAACTTTTTGAGTAACGATTTAACGATTAACGAAGTTAACTTTTAGATTATCTTTGCCCACTTTTGAGTACCGTAAAAGTCGAAGTTGTAAGTCAAGAGTCGCTCAGTAGAGTGATAGTAGGTTTACTGACGACAGAAGAGGACTCCTTGGAAGCACTCGAAAAACACAGTCCTATGTTTTTATTTGAGTATCACAAACATAATCCACAAAAAACACTTTGTTTAAGTAAAATAAGTTTAATAAACTATCACTATTAAATCACAATATAGTACTTGATTGATTGATTATACAATTCATACAGTAATCAAATAAAAATTCAACTTCACTTCTCGAGTTTCCCGCTAAAAAGTATCACTCGTGCCTTGTCTGCGATTGTAACTTACATACATAGTTATATCATTGTTTAAAATAATCCTAATTTAGAGAAAATTTTAATAATATTGCCAATAGATACGTAGATAGCAATTTGCATATCTACAAAGACTATTTTGCAGTATAAAAGCTATACTGATCGTAAAGCAAAATTAAGTACCTCCTCGAAACAATGGACCATTATAATAGCCCAGAAATGCAATAGCATTAAGTCGGCTATAATAGTTATAGTCCATTTAACACTATTGCAATTCTGATTTACTAGAACGTTCGCTGAGATATACACGACAACTGGAGAGTATTATGTACTACTAACTGACCCGTCATAAAATACAGTCAAATCAATGGGACATGAGCTTTGCGTTTGTGTGAGTGCACACCGATAGTGTACAGTGCGAACATTTCGACAATCGGATGGGGCAATTAGGCACCCACTCATACAGATGCAAAGCTCATATCTCGTTGATTTGACTGAATTAGATTATACAATTTATATGTATATTAGTCAAAAAGGTTTTCTTATGAAGGGAGGAAAACAAATTAGTCTGTGTTTTACTGTCACAGGCTTCGAACCATTACTATTACAATTGTTTTGTAATTACAAAATTAAACCATCAATGTTGTCGCATGTAACCTTATTGAAGACATTAAAGTCATAATCTCTACGACACGGTCTACAGGGATTTTAGTGTCTGTAGTAATACGAATACTATAGATTAACATGTGATTAGATATGATTGTTTTAATAACGTCGGAACAGATATATGCATGACACATGTGCTGTGTTCATTCACAAAGAACATATATTTTAACACATGTATCGTATAGTCGATATGGTTGTTATAGTAATTAAAATAGATATGAAATGAAAGCGTTATAAGTATTCAACGTTCGTAATGTTTTACAAATATATTTGAATGACAGTGATAGTTAATTACATCTTATATAAGCAAATAAAGCCTTATATAGCCTCTCGGGTTAGCAAGCTGAAGTGGCAGTGGGCAGGGCACATAGCTCGAAGAACCGATGGCCGATGGGGCAGAGGGGTTCTTGAATGGAGACCACGTACCGGCGGACGAAGCCGAGGACGTCCATCTGCTAGATGGACAGACGACCTCATAAAGGTTGCGGGCACCCGCTGGATGCAGGTCGCTGCCGATAGGTCGAAATGGCGGACAATGTCCTATGTCCAGCAGTGGACGTCCAAGGGCTGAGATGATGATGATGAAGCAAATAAAAAAGTTTACCAATTAAAACTTAGGCTAGCGTGGGCGAAATCACGGGCGATTGCTAGTGTTAGTGATTTTAACATTTCCGGGGATTTAGTTATATTCCATATGCTTTAGAATAAATGTATAGACAAACGTTATAGAGCTTATACGTTATCCAATGACATATTAGATATCGACCATCGATATGGAAATAGACTAGATGACACATCAAAAATACCTGGTTAGCAGCTTCAAGGTGGGCGATGGGGTTGAAGCAGATGAGGAGGGGTTCTTAAAAAGTCAAAATTTGAAACTTAAGCACTACGTAATAATAATGTTCCATTTTCAAAACATATATGAATTAAATTATATATAACTGAACATAGAACACTATTAGACTGTAACGTGCCTGCCCTAAGGGTGCTTGTACAACATATCTAATCTGTATCCTCAAATAGATGACGTCTACTCTTAGATTTTTAGTAAAACTTCACAACCTAGATCCAAATCCAAATATTATAGATCGAAACTTTGTTTTGGAAATATCAATTATTCCGATCTTCAATTAATATATACATATGAAATAGATATATTTTTTCGAAGAGATACTTTTTGGGTAGTACAATTAATCGACAGACAAATAATATATACCAATAAAAAAACTTAAAATACGTATTAACATTATGAATGATTCATTAAGTTGTAGGTAGGGTACAGTAAAGCTACTGAATAATCACTTATTGCACCTAATATTCATTTGAATAATATATAGGTGCTAGGGGCGATATTTTTTTATATATAAAAAAGTGGGCGCACGAGCAAGCGGTCCCACGTGATATTGCAGGAAATGTCAAGGTCGGCGGAGCGCCCGCATACCCTCTGGTGTTGCAGGTGTCCGTCCATGGGCGGCGGTAACACTTACCATATACCATTATACCGCCGCCCATGAACACCTGCAACACCAGAGGGTATGCGGGCGCGCGGCCGACCTTGCAATATTCTATTCACAGCTTTCTTGAAGAACCCCATGTCGTAGCTTAATGGAAAGACCTCTTGAGGTACGCCACAGCCTACGGGTTCACGGTATAAAATAATTTTTGGATAGAACAGTGCGCGACACCTTCGTATTGAGAAAATGCGGATGGATCGCACTTCTGTGAAGGGGGGTGTGGTTGTAGAAACCCGAGGTGGGCATTATATTAAACAATTCTTCAGAGCATTCCCCATTGTACAGGCGGTAGAGCACACAGAGAAAGGCAATGTCTCTCCGAATGCTGAGGGGTTCTAAACCGCCCGTGAGAGTGGGGTCGTCGACAATACGAACAGCACGTCGTTGGATGGGTTCAATGGGTTCAATTGGTATTTCGGTGCGCCGGCCTAGAGATGAGAGCAATACTCAATATGGAGCCTCATCTGAGCTTTGTAAAGCATAAGAAGTTGGCCAGGGGTGAAGTACCGCTTCGCTCTGTTCAGCACACCGAGTTTTGGAGGCCATTTTGGCCTTTTTTTCCAGATGAACCCTAAATTCGACTTTACTGGAGATGTCGACACCAAGGATCCCGATACTCTCCGAGATCTTAAGAGGTATGCAGTGAAAGCGAGGTGGTAGCACCTAGCGGTGGTAGCGAGTGTGTATTCACCCTTTTGTCCTACGACAAAAGGGGCTTTTTAGCGGTGAATACACAGACTTGCGTCTTACTGGGGTTGAAATCCACTAGGTTCAGAGAACCCCAAATCGAGACTAGATCTAAAGAGTGTTCGATTTCATACACAAGCCCGGCGCGACTCTCTTCCACTTCGAACCGAGGGATGTAGGCGCGGCCCTTGTGCAAGGCGTCACCAGTGCTGTCGTCTGCATAGCAACGTATGTCACCAATTTGTAAGAGGTCGTTGATATGCAGAAGGAACAGAGTTGGGGACAGCACGGAGCCTTGCGGGACGCCAGCGTTAATGGACATAGTGTCGGAGCAGCTACCATCGATAACGACTCTGATGCTCCGTCCAGTCAGGAAACTGGCAACCCATTCGCATAATCCCTCGGGTATCCCCAAAGATGGAAACTTGGACAGCAGCGATTTGTGCCATACTCGGTCAAAAGCTTTCGCAATGTCTAGGCCTACAGCCAGAGCCTCGCCTCTACTCTCAATGGCGTAAGCCCAGCGGTGTGTTAAATACGCTAAAAGATCACCAGCCGAGCGATTATGGCGAAATCCATATTGGCGGTCGCTAATCAGCTGGTGATCCTCTAGGTACCCAAGGAGCTGTGTGTTTATAACACGCTCCATCACCTTGGAGAGGAGGGAGATGATCGCTATTGGCCTGTAGTTGGTCGGGTCTGTGCGGTCACCCTTTTTAGGCAAAGGGTGAACATGAGCTACCTTCCATGCTGACGGGAGGTTTTTGTAGAATATGAGAGCCTAAAGAGTCGCGTAAGCATCGGAGACAACTCGGGAGCGCAAAATTTGAGCATCACTGCAGGAATACCATCTGGCCCACTCGACTTTCGGATATCAAGAGATGCTAGAGCTCGCTGGACTTCACGCTGTGTGAAACAGATTTATGGCATGGAGTTTGTGCACCTCGAGATAGACGGTGGTGAGGCACCTCTATCGTCCAGAGTCGAGTTTGAGGCAAAGAGATAGCCCAGGAGATCGGCTTTCTCTTTCGCCCCATGGGCCAGTGAGCCATCGAGTTTCCGCAGTGGTGGGAGTGACGACTGACAGAAGTTACCTTCAGCAGCCTTGGCAAGCGGCCAGAAAGCCTGGCTTCCAGAAGGACAGCTAGCTAGTCGATCGCCAATTCGATATGTGACGACTTTGTTAAAGCATTTGACAATGTTTCTCAATTCCTCTCGATGAACAAATAAATAAAATAAAAAATGAGTAAGTGATAAAATTATCGTATAATATCAATTTATACAATTACTTAGTGACGATATCTTTTATAGAGTACCTCAGGGAACTATTTATGGGTCCAAACCACTTTCTAGTTTATTCAACTGACCTTTGTACAATTTTAAGTTTGTACATATCACATTTTACTGACAATATTTTATTTTTATTCAGATCGGATCCAAGAAATTGCGAAAATGCTTCTTTATCCTAATGTTTCAAACACTGTCTTCACTGAAAACAAAATTAAATTCCTTCATTCCGTAATCACGCCGCCTCGTATCGAGCGCACAATGTGTGGGAAATTGTCACGTGACTTTAAAGTAAAATGTGTAATTTCAGTATATTATGCAAGGGCTTTGCGCCCTTGCGCACGTCCCGCCCGCGCCATTCACAACCGGTTATTGTATGCAAATGATGGCGGGACATTTTTCGAAATGACGACCAGATTAGTATTCGCCGTTTCGCGTTTGTTACTTTTATTTGGTTTTAGTTGCAAATTTTGAGGCATGTGTCGTATTAGATCGGAAGGCTAACGACTGGCCGATTGTTATTGACAAAGGTATGTCTGTGATTGGTTCCGTAAGGCGTTAATGTTACGCGTAACGGGAACATGGTGGTAACAAATGCAGATAGCCTTGTATGATTAAGTAATTTTATGATTCACAATATTATATATACCTTGTATGTATTATATTTATTCTTATATATATATATATGTGCGTAAGTTTTTATGTATGTTTGTGTAATAAGCTTTTATATTTATTTTACCACCCCATCTAAATTGTCTTTCATGCA
Organism: Sesia apiformis; assembly: GCA_914767545.1. NCBI lineage: Eukaryota > Metazoa > Arthropoda > Insecta > Lepidoptera > Sesiidae > Sesia > Sesia apiformis. The sequence goes on from OU611964.1 coordinate 7,113,311, forward strand.
CCTCCTAAATGAACTTCTCTGATCAACCCAAAGGTTGGCTGGTAGAGAATGCCTTAAGGCAATAAAGCTCACCTTTTGTGCGATATTGTGCAATGAAGTGTAAGAAAAAATAAATAAATAAATTATATTTACACATTAAGCACTGTATTCACTCAATAGGTACTACGGATATTAAAGTCATATATTATATGGTAATGCCAATTGCCACCCTATTCATAAAACCTAAAGCTAAATTTCATAGCCATCACCATATGTATTTAAGAGGCAAATACCTAAAGAAACTTGTTAAGGGACGCTATCATCGTTCACGAGACAAAGGACCACTGATGAGTGATGAATGGGTCGTGGCATTGTCGTCGGGAATTCGAGCGAGCACCAATCACTGCGCTCTAAATACCGAACGAACAATCCGTTCATTTATGAATACAATAATTACTGATTTCACTACCGCCTCGTTAGCGACTTTGTTTGCAGTTTCTGTTCAAGTGGCAATTATTTGTTTTTACCGAATAGAGGGAGGTAAAAAGATTTTTCTGTTTCATTGAGTCAGACTCTGTTATTAAATAAAGGCCTAGTTTAATTTTACTTGATTTGATAATATCCATCATAGATTAGATACCAGATTTAAGTTTTGCTATGTAATTCTTTTAGTGTATATATTTAGTGTATCTGATAACTGTAACTACCATTTCAAATATATAAGAAAGGCTGTTTTAAAATAAAACAAATAGTTAATGGAAAAAAATGTTTTATTTTTAATTATTTTACACTTTTATATAGCAGTGGGTAAACATACTCTTTCCAAAATCCTGAAAGGTTAACCAGTAAATTACAAACATATTCAGTGTCCAAGTTAACACAAATTATATTGACACTTTCATTAGTTCCAAAGTTACTGTCTGGTACACAAAATAACACTTTTTCTTGCCAGACAAAAACATTTGTAATTGTACTTGTGCATAATATTTTTTTTCCTTCACATAGTTTTTGTAGGTACCTTTCTGCACTTGTTGGGCACTTAATTTCGATGACGAACTGCACATATACCGTCTGGTGAACCAGCTATCATCAAATACTCTTCGGATATGATTAAACCACAAATTTTAAAGTTGTGCCTACCTTAGCTAGACGCGACTTTTTCCAGTAGCACTCAACAGAAGTGCATGAAGGTTCTTCACTCCTGTGATGCACCTACATGATGAATGCCACAGCATGTTTGCAACCTCCTTGAGAAGCAGCACAGTCATGACACTCGACACTCACTATTGCACCATTTTCTTCATCCACAACCATAGTGGCGGAATATGGTTTATTACCAAATTTTGGACTTAACTGTGCACAAATTTGCATCTCGATGAAGTTGAACATAGCCCACAGCATCGTCTCCGTATGACTGCCTAGAGGACCTACAAAGAAATAAAACAATTTGTTTAATAAAAGACAAAACATAACCTCAAAATCATACTATTTTTTTTAATTATTCAGTTAAATCTTTTGAGCTTATAAATACCTATGATTACTATTATGTATTCATTATCGGTTGCAGAAATAACAATTCTTGTATATTACTTACATGGAGGTCTTCACATTTCTAAATTCAGCAGAGCAGAATTTACTGTTTGTTGCGAAGAAATTGGCCACCGTAAAACAATCAATTCTCGGCAAATTTGAACTATTTGCCTTAATAAATCCACTATCGATCATGGGAAAACTTCATAGAATCGTTTTCAAAGGGAGTAGCAAGCAAATTTCGAAGAAATTGCACGGAAATCACTATAAAATAACAACGTAGCCAATGTTTGCGAACAAGTGACGTCATGCACTTTGATTGGTGTTCGTTGTCACGTGACTTGAGAGTGATTTAATTACATTTTGATTATTAAATAAAAATTAAATTCCTTAAAAATAAAGAAAAATATTGTGTTTTTTAGGATTTCAATTGTAGAAACTACCGTTTCGCCGCAAAATTAAATTTTAATTTGAATACAGTCAACATCCCTATTACACAGTTCTCACAGGGTTACATCGGTTGGGGCTCACCATAAGAATAAACAATAATTTATTTATTCTTTTGGTTTCACAGTGCGTCACGTTCGCTCCGGTTCGTCCATTCTGTGTATTATGCGTATGAAAATGGCACACACACAAACAAGCCATCTTTAGTTATCTTTAGTCTGTCCCCTGTTGCCTTACGAAATATATGCAGGTAAATTTACAAGTTTATAAGTAACTAACTAAAACATATCGCACTCGCTGGTAATTAGTAAGACCAAGGCGTTTGAAAATAAACAGCGTATATTAGCATTAGCGACTTCTCTAGCCAGCATGTCATCGAACTCAGTTGTTACAAATGTATTAAAGGCGATATTATGAAACGGCTCCTCACGCGTGTCGACTCTGTCGATGCTCTTTAATTGGCTTAATTGATACCTAACGCACATATAAGAAGCTTCTGACCGAGCACGCTTGGATGCATTCGACCCATTATACTTGAACATTGGATACCAATAATAACAATTGTATTATTACGTGCTAACAACATTGTCTGCTATTTTTTCTTCTGTTTGTAGGCGTGGCGTTCGATGTGGCTTAATTTTCCACCCGGCTTGTAAATGTTCACATGAATGCAAGTACGAGGCGGTGGCAGCGCATCAGAGCTCGAAATAGCTGCTGACTCAGACTGCCAGCAGCAAGTTTATCACGCGGATAAGCGCAGAAAATAAACAATGTATTCTTGGTGCAAACAATAAAAAGTGGTATACTTAATCTAAAATAAATGCAACCGGGGGTCATATTGTTAGTTTATTTTAGTCAATTACCTACAACTTTATTAAATAACGCAACCGCAACAATTGTGCGCAGAAAAAACACTAAGCTTATCGCATTGAATATGGTACGTATAGAAACATTTGAGGAGCACTTTATTCCTTATCTGGATGGTGACAGAGCACAAATGCCGACTATACCTAAAATGGAAGCAAGAACAAGGGCTGTTAACGAGCTTGCGGCAGCAGGCTATAAGGACGTAACCCTACTTTTTCACTCTCGTTTGATTACTTGAGATGAAGAGAGATAGTCGATTTGTTTGTTATTGGTTACATATCATAAGTCCAGGTTTCAGAAGTCAATGTACCTAACGTCTTATGATCAGGTTTATTAATCAATTGTAAAGTTATAGTATTTTTCGTTGTTACATTGTCTTCACGCCGTGTGATTCTGGTTAATCAAGGACACTTTTAAAATGGTAATTAACTGCATTGGGCAGTACTTATCTGTCTTATTTACAGTAAAGTGGCACGCACGGTTTCCTTATCTGGTCAGCGCGGGTCGCGGATGCCTTCTCGTATCAATGTCAACTCGTCTGTTAACCTTATTCCGATGTAAGGACAACGATCTCTAAACATGCATCATTTCTCGTTGCATTCGACAGATTGATTAAGTGACTAGTAGGGCCAGCGACTTTGTTCGCGTGAACTTTAGTGATTCCCGTGGGAATTTTGTAACGGATCGGGATAAAGTGTTAACCCAAGTCATGTCATAACTATGTCAAGTTTCATTAAATTCTGTACAGTGATGTTTGCGTGATGCGCGTTCAGACAGACAGAAAGACAAAATTTCCAAATTTGTTTCTAAACTGCAATGATTTTTTTTCAAACAATATTAAATGTACAGACACTGCTCTGTTATGGCTTTATTATATGAATCGATCTGGATAAAAAATACCATAACTATATGTACCAGATGAACTGTAAGTTCGTCTGCCGCCTTCTTCCTATAAACAAAAAAAATGTACCCTAAATGTTAACCCGGCACATAAGCTACAAGTGCTATAACTATAACAAGTTTCATTAAAATCCGTCCAGCAGATTTTGCATGATGCGCGTTCAGACAGACAGAGAAACAAAAATTCCAAAAATTGTTGTTTTGGAATCTGTATCATATGTACTTACTTTACACTGCAATGACTTTTTCAAAAAATATTTCATGTAACAAACACTGTTACTGTTACGATTTTATTATACGTATCCTTCTAGTGACAATTCGATGAGGCTTTAGATTACGTATAACGTACCTTGAAAAAGAAAGGATTTAACATAATATTATTTTGTGTACAATCGCCTAAAAAGTCGTACGTAATAAAATGTTTTCCAATAAGTGGCAATAATATAATATGGTAAAAGCAGCGTATGGGTTTAGTCAGCCTGGTACTTGATTTCTACAGATAGAAGTAGCCCATGAGCAAAAAATGACGAATTTTGGCAAGTCCCATTCGACGAGACAGGGCGATGCCGTATCACACAGGTGCATCATTCGTCCGCTTGGTCGCATTGTCGAACATATCACTAATTACGACTAGTACCGACTAGTTGCACGCCCAATCGGTTGCGCATCAATTCAAGCCGAATAAATGTAATGCTAAAATTTACATTCATGAATTACAATATCGTAAATGCCCTTATTCAGACGCGATATCTCGCAAGGCGAGTCAAAGTTGAATATTATTATGGTTTTCCGGTGCACAAACTGGACGTTGATCGATTGACGTTTGTGGATCGTGATCCGACATGCGCCAGACTTGCGGCACTGACATCCGGCGCTGGTTGGCGGCGTGACTTGCGAGACCGGATAACGCGAAATAATACACACTTCTCAAATGTTTGCCTTAAAAATGAAGCAAGAGATTAGAGGAAACATATTATACAGTGCACACACGCGGCTTACATCGCTCACACGATATCGTTTCACATGCACGATTCCGGACCGTTATTATGAACCTCCTATAGAAGGAAAAATAAAAAGCCAGCAAATGCTAAAGAACAGGTGTATTTACGAGTAAATTCAAATGTTAGCCTTATATGCCATTAAACTAACTGTACCTAGATACAAACTTAGATATTGTTGAGATTAAAAAAATATTCACCTCCTAAATAATAGGCAGACCGGAGGGACGTCGAAACGGTGGCGGGACCAGGTTGAGATGGCTGAATGGAGAAGACAGATTTGAAATAGTTTTAATTTGAAAATTGGAGGATGAAAGAGAACGATCTGGAGAAACTTGCTGGTTGACCACGCGCTGTAGAGCCAACGACAGTTATGAGAAGATTAAAAAACAGAAATAATAAAATTTTCCTTTATATAAACCGGTAAGTACTATGAATAATTTAAAGCCGCCCTTGACACAAAACCCGTACTTGGAGCACCATATGAAAAAGAAATTCTCTATTCAGCAAAATTTTATCTGTCGTGAAAATTCTCTCGTAATAACTGTAAGAGCCTTTTGTGCAAATAGTACCACTATTGCGTCTTTCCGTGATTTTACAAATTTATAACAAAGAAGGTAGGGCAAAAAATCACCAAGACCATTAACTGTCTATAAAAAGGTACGAGAAAATTCGGTTTTCTCCATCTCTTCGCTCTCCATTAGACACGTAACTGTAATCACAAAGTTTAATCGCGATAAGTCGAGAGCGACGCCTCGTTTACGAGCACTCGTGACTTCAGTTCAGTCTAGTTTTTAAGTTTGAGGAAACTTTGTTACTTAAAGTAGAAAAAAGCGGATACTTTAAAATTTAAAATAGGTATTACACATTAGTTACAGGGTGAATTAATACTTTTATTCCTAGTTTAGATATTGAAAAACATCCAAAGTTTTGAACCTTAAATTAAACAAACAAAAAAACAAGTTTAATCTCATTTGTTGAACAAGGAAAGGTCTTAATAATGGTTTTAACCAATATTAGTGTTCAATTTCTTTCTAGAATAGTATTTTTGTTAAAGTAACACGTTATTTTAATTGGCTTTGAAGTAAGAATAAGATGACACTCATTCTGTTGAGAGTCTCTAGCTATTGCCATCTGCGCCATAGTAACCACATTTCAAGTAAGTACTTATAGTCTTTCAGCAATAGTTAGATAAACTTGTATCCTAATTCCCTACCTCCTATTCATATTTCATTCAAAAATTCAAAGGCGTCTATTGCTGATTACAAACAAGCACCCTTCATTGTCTTTGCCCTTTGACCTACGCTCCATACTCAATTAAACTTTAAACAAGTTCCATTAAATCGATCGGATTGTATCAAACATTAATGAAGGTACTACCTACGAATAAACTAATAATTAACTTTATGTTGTTTAAATAAGATTTACGAACTCATTACAAAATTGCTATTTCATTAACTAGGGTAACTAAATAGCTTTAATATTTGCACTCCCAATGTTAATGTTGGTATGTTACATATTAAGACGAGATAATGCAATTATAGTTAATTCCAAAGATATTATGAACTACGAATAAATTTTAGAATCAACAAGTACGAGATTCTATTAATGATTTGTTTATGTCAGTGGTTTCCAGTAATGAACGGATCGCAACGAAGGATTGCCTCAGGGTTGTGGTTCAACCGTTTTATTCTAGTTTCAACTCGTACTCATCATATATTATAATGGCGTATTTATCTATGAGGAGAGAAGTGGTAGAAAGTACTCCCAGTATGTCAGTACCAGAAAGTACCGGTTCTGTTTTACATGGTAGTTTAACACTTTTAATTATCATTTTTAATTAATTATCATTTATCATTTTCAGGGAACTTCTGCGGGAATATTTTTCACTGCAGCAATGTTAATTTTGAAAGTATTTTTAGAGAGAACCACATTGCACCGCACTTGGAAACGTCAGAGGTATTATTATCTAACATAGCTACGAGTACATTCTCCAACTTGCTGGTTTAAATACAATTTCTAACTATATTTTAGTTAATTTTTATTTTAAAATATGTTACATTTAACAAAACTAGGTAGTTATGCTAAAATTATATTATTTCTTACAATTAGATCACACATTTAACATTACCTACTAACCCAAATGACGGAATACAAATCTGGAATTCTAAAAATCTATTTTCTTTTTAAGTTTTTATTATTTATTTTATTTTTATTACATGGAAAACCAGCAGCTTAAAACTAATCCTATAGATGGTATTGAATGAATATCTAAAAGTTACATATAGGTTTTCCCATATAGTACCAGTTATATAGTAGATAATACAGCAATAAATTATTATATGCACTAATAATTATGTGCAATAATTGTTATGTGGGGATACGGATTGGCGTTTCAATATTCATTTAGTCTGGAAACTGATAGCAGTAAAAGGCCTTTTATGAGGTAAACGCTGTTCACAAATTTTGCATTGTCACTGGTTATTTCTGATTTTAACTTGAAAAGGAGTTCCCTAACTTCTACTTAATGTTAAAATTTACGTTGGATTTGTTTAAATTTACGTTTGGAATGGGATGTTTTAAGGTGTTCATAGCTTATAGTAAAACAAAATTCCTGACATTTCCTTGACCACAAATTACATTTTCCCTGGCCGGATTATAGAGTTATTATTGTCAATTTTGACTCAAGCGAGTATCGCTTTTTAGTCGTTCTACTTCTACATGTAGATTTTACAACTAACTAGATGTAGAATCTACACGATGATTTAATAATTTAGTAAAAAGTTTTGGATTACCTCTATAGTTTAAATTAAGTTTCAAAAAACTAGAATGACGTTTCTAATTATAGTAATTACGAGTATATGCCTTAAATTTCCTGACAAAAACACAATGCTATAAAAAATGTATGTAATTCAATCTGAAGTGCAGGCAAAGATGATTCAGAATTTTATTAGATAGTGTAGATGAAACAGACGTATAATGTAGCAACTTGGGCGTGACGTAATGAAACCCCGAGACATTTCTGCTTCTAAACTATTCCCTATAGGATGGAATGTATTACTAAGCGGTGAAAGCTTAATGCTTTCGAGGTGGGAATCTGTACATTATTAACGGGTGTCTCGTCATCGGCCGAGTATTTCGTTAGATTCTTTCGACAATGTAAATATTGTCGAAGAAAAAAAAGAAGCCAACGCTGCAGAGAGCTTCTTAGAATTTCTTTCATAGAACATGATGATTACGTCCGTCGACTTGTTGCCGACCTTCGGGAATATTCGGGAAATAAATAGGAGCAAACAAACATTTAATATGAACTATTGTTAATAGTTCTCAGTGAAAACTATCGGTTCAAATTTCAACAAGATAAAAATCTTACCTTAAAATTGTTTGCAGTCTCTAGCATTAGACTAAGTAGATAATTGACCTGTAAAGATACAAAGGCATTTATTTTAATTATCATTAAAATAAATCATTTGCTACATTTCTACAAAACACTTTACTTATGCATTACACGAATGCCACGAGTCAAAGAAAAACTAGTACAGAACATCATTGCATGCAAATTTTAACTCAGAACGAGATATTAAAAGCAATGCTTTTAATGTTACCGTCGGTGTTGGTCTGGCTTGTTTCTAAATGTCTGTATTTGCAACATGAATGGCTTTCAGTTGACGTGTTGATATAACAATAATTCATATACACTAACGGTGTAACTAATTTACACCACATAAAATGAAACTCCCTTTTAAAAACTGGGTCTAAAAACCTAACCTGTGTTTGTACCAACGGCCTGGTTTCAGTGGCAAATGCAAGTAGATTGTGTGACTGGAATATAATGAACCTAGGTTACAATTGAGTTCTCGAAAATTAAGGTCTATTTGGGTTTTCTTTTTTATAGACTAGTGGGCGGACGAGCAAGCGGTCCTACGTGATGGTAAGTGTTACCGCCGCCCATGGGCACCTGCAACACCAGGGGGCATGCGGGCGCGTCGCCGACCTTGCAAAATCCTATTCACAGCTCTCTTGAGGAACCCCATATTGTAGCTCAATAGAAAGACCTCTTGAGGCAGTTCGTTCCACAGCCTACGGGTTCGCGGTATAAAATAGTTTTTGGACCGAACAGTGCGCGACACCTCCGTATCGAGGAAATGCGGATGGACCGCACTTCTGTGACGGGAGGTGCGGTTGTAGAAACCCGAGGTGGGAATTATATTAAACAATTCTTCAGAGCATTCTCCATTGTACAGGCGGTAGAACACAAAGAGAAACGCAACGTCTCTCCAAATGCTGAGGGATTCTAAACCGCCCGTGAGAGTGGGATCGTCGACAATACGAACAGCACGTCGTTGGATGGAGTCAAATGGGTCCAATTGATATTTCGGTGCGCCGGCCCAGAGATGAGAGCAGCACTCCATATGGGGCCTCACCTGAGCTTTGAAAGCATAAGGAGTTGCCCAGGTTTGAAGTACCGCTTCGCTCTGTTCAGCACACCGAGCTTTTTGGAGGCCATTTTGGCCTTATTATCCAGATGACCCCTAAATTCGACTTTGCTGGAGATGTCGATACCAAAGATCCCGATACTCTCCAAGATCTTAAAAGGTATGCTCTGAAAGCGAGGTGCTACAACAAAAGGGGTTTTTTTAGCGGTGAATGCACAGACTTGCGTCTTACTGGGGTTGAAATCCACTAGGTTCAGAGAACCCCAAATCGAGACTAGATCTAAAGAGTCTTCGATTTCAGACACAAGCCTGGCGCGACTCTCTTCCACTTCGACCCGAGGGGTGTTGGCGCGGCCCCTGTACAAGGCGTCTCCAGTACTGTCATCTGCATAGCAACGTATGTCATCAATTTGCAACAGGTCGTCGATATGCAGAAGGAACAGAGTTGGGGACAGCACGGAGCCTTGCGGGACGCCAGCGTTAATAGACATGGTGTCGGAGCAGCTACCATCGATAACGACTCTGATGCTCCGTCCAGTCAGGAAACTGGCAACCCATTCGCATAATCCCTCGGGTATCCCCAAAGATGGAAACTTGGAAAGCAGCGATTTGTGCCATACCCGGTCAAAAGCTTTCGCAATGTCTAGGCCTACAGCCAGAGCCTCGCCTCTACTCTCAATGGCGTAAGCCCAGCGGTGTGTTAAATACGCTAAAAGATCACCAGCCGAGTGATTATGGCGAAATCCATATTGACGGTCGCTAATCAGATGGTGATCCTCTAGGTACCCAAGGAGCTGTGTGTTTATGACACGCTCCATCACCTTGGAGAGGAGGGAGGTGATCGCTATTGGCCTGTAGTTGGCCGAGTCTGTGCGGTCACCCTTTTTAGGCAAAGGGTGAACATGAGCTACCTTCCATGTTAACGGCACGGGAAGCTTTTTGTAGAGTATGAGAGCCTAAAGAGTCGCGTAAGCACCGAGGACAACTCGGGAGCGCAAAATTTAAGCACCACTGCAGGAATACCATCTGGCCCACTCGACTTTCGGATATCAAGAGATGATAGAGCTCGCCGGACTTTACGCTGTGCGAAACAGATTTCCGGCATGGAGCTTGTGCACCTTGAGATTGACGGTGGTGAGGCACCTCTATCGTCCAGAGTCGATTTTGAGGCAAAGAGATGGCCCAAGAGATCGGCTTTCTCCTTCGCCTCATGGGCCAGTGACCCATCGAGTTTCCACAGTGGAGGGAGTGACGACTGACAGAAGTTACCTTCAGCAGCCTTGGCGAGCGACCAGAAAGCCCGGCTTCCAGAAGGACAGCTAGCTAGTCGGTCGCCAATTCTGCGGATGTGCGGATGTGCTGCACCTCGAGGTAGCGTTAAATTTCTTCCTCAAGTCGGAGGTATTCGGATCTTCGGACACCTGCGCTCTGGCCCAGGCCCTGTATGTGGCCCGTTTATTACGACGGGCCTCTCTGCAGGACTGATTAAACCATGGTTGGCTCCGTCCGCCTACCGGTATCACAGTGCAAGGAATATAACATTCCATACCCTGCAACACCACGTCGGTAACGGAGTCTGCACAGGTATCCGGATCTCCCGACGAGAAACAGAGCTGCCCCCAGGGATAAGAGGCGTAAAATTCGCGCAACCCATTCCAATCTGCTGACTTGTAGTGCCAGACTTTGCGCGTTCCCTGTGAATGGGTCGGCAAGGATTGCTTAGCTGGCACAGCAGTTCGAATGACACAATGGTCGGATGATCCTAACGGGGCATCAACAACGACATGGTAGTCATTCGGCCGCGTAGTCAGCAGGAGGTCCGGTAAGGAGGGAGTATGGCTCTCGATATCAGGTATCCTCGTAGGTGCGGACACCAACTGCGAGAAACCATAGGCCGGGGCAAAGTTATAGGCTGCTCTCCCTGCGCGGTCGGTAGTTCGGGATCCCAACCACGCTTCGTGGTGAGCGTTGAAATCACCAAGGACCACCACTTCCGCGCAAGGGAACTGCTCGAGCACGCTGTCAGTCGTCTCTTGTAGACGCTCAAAAAAACGAGTCGTCTCCGTATCACCGCTGTGGGACTTGTAAAGGCAAGCGTAGACTTTAGTGGAACGTCCGTAGTCAATACGCGCCCAGAGAATCGACAGGTCCCCGTCTTCAAAATGGCTGAGGCGGCGGCAACAAATATCCTCCCGGACGTACATGCATACCCCAGCACGTCGCACAAAACAGTGCTCCAGTTTGTAACCGGGGGGTAATGAAGATATGATGTATCGGCCGGGCAGGAAATCTGTCTCCGTCAAGAAAAGTAAGGCCGGCTTTGTCGTCTCAAGGTGGTAGTGGACGGCGTCGATGTTACTATGCATCCCTCTGATGTTGCAAAAGTCCACTTGTAGTGTGGAACTTACGGGATGGGCCGCTGAGTGAACATTATACTTTTTCTTTTTCTTGGCCATCATAGTGAGTGTGAATAGGGAAAAGAAGAAGAAGAAAAGGGGGGACGGAGAGAGAGATGGTTGCATGTGGATCAAAGGACAAAGCACGGAGCAGAGAAAAACCAGGTCACAAAGGTTGTGTGATTTGTTGGCACGGGGTACGGAAGGGCCCCCGGGTTCCATTCCGGTCTCCTCCGGCACAACTGCTACCCCAAGGGATTTTTCGCGTGCGGCAGGGCAGCCTCCTGGGGTGGAGATTAAAGTAAGATCCCTAGGCTCGGACCCCCAACAACCCGCGGGCGGTCAGCGGACAACCGTTTCACCGGGTCTCCCTGATCCCCGCGCCACCATGTCACGCTCATGCGCGTCTGTAATTCCCCGCAACCACCGGTCCTCATTTCCACACGCAACAATCTCTCTCTCGGGACGGCTTCTTCCGCTCACCGCCGGAACACGATGCGGGCCTCGCGGCTTATAAGGCACCATTATGGCGGCGGACTCCGACGGAAGGGTGGTAGCTATGCCGACGGAGTAACCCTCCCACCGCAAAAAGGGAACGCCATTGCCTCGCCAGTTAACAGCAGGGTGCACCACTAGCAGGTGAGGTTGGCTTAGGCTCTAAAGATGGTAGGTGAGCCTCTTACACCCTATTCTTCTAAGGTTCTTCGCATTACTGTAATGAAAACATTACTGACAAGAACATTAATATCAATGAGAAACATTTGCTAGCTCGTCTAAGTTGGAGTTGCGAGTCGCATTAAATGTGAATCCTTATACAGTGAAATCAACGAGATGTAAGCTTTCAGCATCTGTGAGTGGGTGCCGAATTGTCCAATCCAATTGTCGAAATGGTTCGCACTGTACACTATCGGTGTACAGTCACACAAACGCAAAGCTCATGTCTCGTTGATTACACTGTAATAGTTATAATCTCAGCAAAATTAAGATCACTTGATCCACAATTATTATTTTCACGTCTGTCTTCGTCTATTGTAGTAATCAGATGTAACGAGAACCTATAAACAAATGTTCTTAATTGAGATATGAACCACTCGTCATATTCCCAGATGGATATTTTGATGCGCAATTTTTATGAAGCGCGGCGCAGCAATGCATCATTTACTTATATTGGCAACATTGGTATCATGCTCATATGCTTATTATGTTCCATAGCAATGCAATATTTTGGCGTGACAGTAAACATGTCAAAAATCAAAAATATTTATAGAGACTACGTAAGGATCGATTTCCTGAATGCAAATTCGAACATTTCTAAAAATGTATCGTGTAAAATAAGCGAAAAAGATATTGATGTTGCAATACAAATCACAATTGACCTCCCTCCGTCGTATCGGGACTAACTTTGAATTAAATGAACCTTGGGAATTTCATTAAGCAGCTTCTAAAGGTATTGTGATAATTTGTTTCAAATAACAATTTAAATAAGCTATAAACTTCGTTCGCAAAATGGCGGTAAAACTATCCACGCTGAGTGGAGGGTGGCACCATGAACTGTCGATATTTCAAGGTCACGATAAAGCTACATCACACGTAGACTTCTTTATAATTTTTAGCAGATCAATCGATTTGTGTACATACTCTGACACTAGTATTGCAAATCGCACACACACAAACCTCCTATTTTAACTTGGAACAAACAAAGACATTTAACCTAATTTGCGCGACTGGATATCCAATAACATCCGATATAGGGCAGACATTATGATACGGGGACGGAAAAACTTTAGCCTTCACAATGGACCCTCGCAAGCCCTTCAATTCTCTAATAAAAGTTATATTGGATCGACATCGACGAGAATAGAAAAATCATGATGTTCCATTGCAAAATTATGAAACGAGCTCAAAAGAAATATCTTTAGCAGAATTTTTAAGAATTGACACGTGTAATAATAACGATCTAGGTCGAAGGAAGGTCATAAATGTATTCAGTTAAAACCGACATATTTTCGTTTCAAGCTTAAGACTTTCAAAGAGCTCAAAGCCGTCACAAAAGGATTTTACGAAATGTTTTCCTCCACTTTTCACGAATCAAGCGGAGTGCTTGGCGAGGTGCGAAGCTAAAGCGTCCGTTGTAGGAGTTATTATTATAAATGATGCAGAGGGTCGGACTAAAGAAAGCCGGTAGACGTTTTACTTCATCCCTGGTGGATGAAAGTGGAGGGGCGCGCCGCCGTTGCTCGTGACTGTCTGAGAACATCGCCCCGAATAATCTTACATATTACAGTGATCCGCTGAATATTTGATCTAACCTGCGTGGCCGGAATTTAAGTGCGTGGAGTTAATTTTTTTGGCATTTACTGCATTACTTTAGATTCATTTAGATGAAGTGAGATTCTCGATCTCATTGGACAGTATTAAAAGCAAGCGAATGTATCATTTATGAATCTTCAGCAGATTATTTAGTAGGCTTGAATTGAAAAGTGAGCCTTCATTAAAAAGAATAATTAAATCATAACAGGTATTATTACTTGTTACATGGAAATCCTGGTTTACTTGGTAATATTTATATAAAATTTTGATGTTAAATGTGATCGCTCCAATTATGCAATAAACGCCGAATGAGTCGAGATATAACTTTGCTTTCCATTATGGATAAGAGGCCGGGGTTCATAATTGCGTCCCTCATTAGTCAGGGGCCTCGCTGTGCGAAATTAGATATTATGACGAAATTTCAACCCGGAAGATATGACCTGAATACATTTTAGGAGCACTTACTTTTCGTATTCAGTTTTCGCAGTGAAGTGTCGCAATACTCTTATCCTACTCTCTTATCCTTTAGTGTAATCTTCAACAAGCTTCCTTTCAAGTGACTTATGCTGTCGTTCTCTCGTGAATTTAACAGCTGTGTGTGACAACTTGTTATTGAGTTTCTATGTTTAACTTTACCTACTATCATTTCGTAAACCTCTAACGTTGTTTTACGGCATATCCGAAGAACTTTTCGTTGACAAGCATCCACTTCCGTCGGCAACGAGGTGAACATGGCCTAATAACCCTTTTATCGGGGAGTCGACATAAATTGACGGTTATTTCTAGGGTATTCTAGGTCTATAATTGGGAATATTATTAGTTTTAATCGGGAAAAACAATCAGAATTAAATGTATGTACCTCTACATTAAGCTCTACACCTCGGAAAAGATAATAGTAAAGTTGGTTTTTAGTTAAACTATTCTCAGTGACAATCGTAATCAGTCCCTTTTAGGTCACTGCTGAACACACTGTCTCGTGTAAGTACGAGGGAAGTAAGGTCTTAAAATGCCACACTGGCCAAACGGGTTGACGAGTCCACTCTTGGTGGATTGACAAGTCCTTGAGGAACTACATCACCTGTAAAGGTGGTGTAGATCCTCAGGGCTTGTGGTAGCGGCTTTGTTATCCCTTAGTGGTGGTGCTATTCTAAAGCTGGCCGACACCATAGGGTCTACCGCGACAAAGAAACAAACCAAACATAAACCCAATAGAAGACAATGAAGATTATTTACAATACGGAAGAAAAATCAGGATCTCCTGTGATCATTAACGTATTGACACATTCTATGACCACATGATAGATGGGACAACTAAGACATGTCTATTGTGTTATTTATTAGTAGTTTTTCATGTATAATCACTAACATAATCCTTAGCTGAGCTGTTGGCCACACGCCACTGTTTACTCTTACGATAGATGTGAAGTTACTAGATTAGCGTCCTGCAAAAAGGCAACGTAAGAATCTTCTTAATTTCAGTATTGAACTACTTAGAGCCTAGTCGATATCTTAGCGGAAATAGGCGGAATAGGAAATGACCTTTGGGGATTTAGGAATGGATTTGGGAAAGGGTTTATTAATTAAAAATTTTTAGTACATCATAATTCAACCTAATATATTATAATATCGCAGACAAACCAACATTTCATTTCGTGTTTATCGGAAATTATCAAATGCTAATAATATTAAAAAATATTTTTAAAAAATATGCAAGGAACGTTGATTTATAAGTTTAAGTTAGATAGTATTTTGATGAACGGCCTATTCGTGAAATATAAGACGTTTTTTTGTTGCAAAACAAAACAAAGTCAGAAAATATTATGATTTTCTCATAAGCAACAGAATAAGACAAGGTAAGATTTTTTAACAACTCTGTATTCGATAGCAAATTATTGAATACGGTCTGTTCATAGGAAATTACTCGTATCTTTCCGTTCTGCGTTGTTGCTCACCATTTTTTTTATTGACTCAGAACCACGGTTCTGCAATGTGGTTCTACAAAGTTTTTCTAACAGTGAAATTTTTAACAAAAACGCGATGCCAGTTTTTGAAAGAAAAAAGATGAACCATGAAGGTATATAAAAGTTGTTGGTTTAAACTAGGCCGCTCTAGATTTCAAATAACTGTTACATTACAAACAGAAATGGACCAATTAACTTTATAACATTTTGGAAGTTGAATAACTAATCTTGGCAAAAGTCGGCGTTATAAGAAGCTTTGGATTTAACGACAGAGAATGTAATATCAAACTGGCGATTCTTATACAATTAGGAGTCTTATCATAGTCAGAGTCCAGGAGAGAAGAGGAGAATGAGAATAAAAGAGATGTATGATGTATGGAGAGATTTATCTGTAAGGTGGGTGGGTAAATATCTCAATGGTAACTTCCATCACCATCCATCTCAGTTGGCTACCGTAGGCAAATCTTTGTTACAGAGAGCACACGGCATCTGTGACACTGACCACCTCGAGGAAGAGCTTCTGCATGTGAAACAAGTACTGCGAAGCAACAATCAACCTCCCAAGAATGCGTCTCAAAAGCCGCCTCAAGCCTCCCACAGTTGAGCGACAACCTGCCATCTTACCATACATCAAGGGCATCACTGACAAAATTGGCAATATCTTAAGACGAGCTTCAATTAAAACTTACTTCAAGCCGCACAAGAAGATTAGCCAATTTTTAAGACCTGTCAAGAGTCTACAAGTCAAGTCAAGTCAAGATCCCCCTACAAGATGCAGGTGTTTACAAGCTTGATTGTGAATGCGGGTTATCATACATTGGGCAAACAAAGAGGAGCATCGATATCCGGATAAAAGAACACATAGCTGACATGAAGAACAGACGCTCCACCAAGTCTGCAGTTTGTCAACATGCTCTGGACAAACCCAACCATTACATTCGATTCGATAATCCACAAATCCTCGCTAGAGAGACCCGGTTCATGCCAAGAATGTTACGCGAGGCTATTGAAATCAAGAAACACCCAAATTTCAATAGAGAAGATGGTTGGCAAGTACCACCGGCTTGGGATCCAGTCATTAAATTAATTAAATCCCAAGGCCAACGCAATACTGCAAGACCTCTGGACACCGTGAGCGAATACTACGTGCATAGGGAATGTTATGATTAAAAAAAAAAAACTTTCAGACGGTAGTTCCAATAATTACTTAATAACTCAAGTGACAAATAAAATCAATTAGTCACCCCGTGACCACGTCCACTGCAAAGTGTTCGAAACGTCGGGATAAAAATAATGTTAAATATACGCGATTTAAACCGTTCAAAGTTGTTTAATTGCTATGTATAGTAATCGCGAAAACCTAAGAAAATATAAAAGAGAAATATAAATATAAAATAGAAATATAAATTTTTCTTTTATATAAATAGAAATATAAAAGAGAAATCTTGAAATAAAAATATTCTGTTCTAAGGTTAGGTATGCACAAGACAGTGTGCATGAGGAGGCCCGTGTCCAGCAGTGGATAGTGAAAGGGCTAGTTGCATTGCATTGCAAGATAACGAATTATATGTTCAATTACATATAATGTTGAACTAAACACAAAACAATCAAGATTATACATTAGAAAAAGAAGGTGATAGACGAGCAGAAGACTGTTGGGAAAAAATAAATTGTTGGACAATTAACAATTAATTAATTGTTAGTCGTGAGTTTCCGCTATTAACGATTAATCACTTGTCAATCTTTTTAATGTATTTGATTAAAATCTAAAAATTAAAACTTATTATTGTATAAAAAGTATGCCCGGTCCACCCGGTGGCAGGGCTGATCGCCCAGGCATAGGTTTGGGGAAAGTGAGTTACATTAAAAAGATTAACAATTGATTAAACCATAATTGTGAAAACTCTCGATTAATAATTTATTAATCAATTACAATTAATTATTTTTTAATTGCAATAGGCATGATTAAAAATTAATTAATTGTTAATTGTCTAACAATTTAATTTTGCCCAACACTGGCAGAAGAGTGTAGTACATCAACAACCTCAGTTCAAACAGTCTAACGACAAACGTTGGCTACACCCCCGATGCATTGCTTATAAAAAGTATTTGGGGATTTAGGAATGGATTTGAAACAAAGGTTGCGAAACTGGGCAATAGGAAGTATACTGGGAGTTTTTCTCACCCCCTTACACCTCCTAGTGCTCATGAGGGATTAGGGTGGGATAGAATAGGAGTCAAAGGGAGTCATTATAATGAAATGAACAGTTTCCTTTATTCCATTATATTCTCTATTCGATGTAATAGGAGAGGCTAAGATGGAAGGGGAAATGGTCTCTGGCATACGAGTATCTTACTTACTACCGAAAAACGTATACTATGGTAGAGGGAATAGGATATGGATAGTAAATGTAGTACATTTTATGGCAGTCTTGTGTGAGAGGGCCAACTTGGACAGTCGACCGTCAGGAGAGCTCAGTGGGTGCGGAATTGCAGGGTGCACCCTCCCTCTCCCAAATACTTCGTAACTTTCGTAAATCATTTGATTTATAGTATCTTTTTTGTACAACTCTCACAGGCGGTTTGCAACCATTCAGCGTCCGCAGAGACGTTGCGTCCTTCTGCGTGTTCTACCGTCTGTATAACAGGGAATGCTCAGAAGAACTGTTCGATATGACTACCATCTCAGGTTTCTACACGTCACAGAAGTGCGGTGCATACGCATTTCCTCGATACGGAGGTGTCGCGCACTGTACGCTCTAATAATCGCTTTTTGCCGCGAACCCGTAGGCTGTGGAACGAACTGTCTCGTGAGGTCTTCGTCTTATGCTAGGACATGGCGTTCTTCAAGAAAGCTGTGATTAGGATTCTGCAAGGCTGGCAGCGCACCCACATACCCCTGGCATTGCGGGTGTCCATGAGCAGCGGTAACCACTTACGATCATGTGGGCCGCTTGCCCGTCTGCTTATATTAATATTAAAAAAAACTCGTGACCATGCATTGCAAGAATGATACAGTTTTTGTAATCGTGTAATGTAATATTTTAAGTATAAAATATGGAACAGTCATTTGGCAGTGCATGTCGCTCAGTACAGTAATCTGTTGAGTGACTCACGCGCAAGTTTGCGTGTGGTCCGACCGCCAACAGCCAATGTTTGTTTTAAAACTCCAAACTCTTATTTCCATAAAAAAATAAGTGTTATTTATAAATATTTGTACAAATATTAACACCGCCGTTATCTGTCCTTTTTACTCTTTCATTGTTATCAAATTAGAATGACTGTATCAAGACTGTATAATGAAATTTTCTTTACTGATACACTGTTTAAAAAGTTTAGAATTAACCCGTTTATGATATAGCCAAGGGCATTAATAATAATAGACCAAGCGTTGAAGTTTCAAAACAGATGGTGATCACATTTGATAATAATCGGGTGGTACATTTTAGTAAAAAGGGAAAAAACAATTGATAGAATTGAAAAAATAATAAAATACTCGTAGTAACTTCTTCCCTGTTTGACACAATCGGTAATATGAACCTGAAATAATGACTATTTATGATACTACTATTATGACCATTATACTACTATTTATGACTATTTATTTATATTTTTTTTATTATAGATTAGTGGGCGGACGAGCAAGCGGTCCCACGTGATGGTAAGTGTTACCGCCGCCCATGGACACCTGCAACACCAGGGGGTATGCGG
Organism: Sesia apiformis; assembly: GCA_914767545.1. Lineage (NCBI taxonomy): Eukaryota > Metazoa > Arthropoda > Insecta > Lepidoptera > Sesiidae > Sesia > Sesia apiformis. The sequence goes on from OU611964.1 coordinate 7,132,846, forward strand.
GCGCGCCGTCGACCTTGCAAAATCCTATTCATAGCTCTCTTGAAGAACTCCATATCGTAGCTTAATGGAAAGACCTCTTCAGGCAATTTGTTCCACAGCCTACGGGTTCGCGGTATAAAATATTTTTTGGACCGAACAGTGCGCGACACCTCCGTATCGAGGAAATGTCCATCCGGGACCGCACTTCTGTGACGGGAGGTGCGGTTGTAGAAACCCGAGGTGGGAATTATATTAAACAGTTCTTCAGAGCATTCCCCATTGTACAGGCGGTAGAACACACAGAGAGACGCAACGTCTCTCCGAATGCTGAGGGATTCTAAATCGCCCGTGAGAGTGGGATCGTCGACAATACGAACAGCACGTCGTATATGTCAAAGATATATGTCTTGGCTTCGGGCTTCGTTCGCACAGACTGAAAACAGCAGGGATTAGATTCTATGTATTAGAGAGCGAGTCAGCGATTTCAGCATTCAACTTTGCAGCGGATCATTAGCCAATGCTTTTACTGCTTAGGTAATTTGCGCTATTTTTTCTCTAATGTGAACGCAGCCTCTTTCGCAAAGGGCGTTAAAAAGAATGTGTTGGATCTTTGTATAGGAGGGAGTGTCAATATTAGCGCTCAGCGCTTTAACGAAATTTTAGTGATGTTAAGCAATATTTTTGGAACAAGTTGAAAAAAGCGGTATAGAGGAGCGATAGTGCTTTTAGCGCTCAGCCTTAAGGAACGTACCCTATTTTTGGATTAAAGCAGGAAGAATTTCGATCATTGACATGAGGTCAGCCAAGACTGAACAGCAAAGAGATTTGTATGAAATCGTTGATAAACAACCACTTTACTAGACCCCTCATATTATTGAACCTTAATATTAGGCGTTTACATATGAAATGACCGATTTTATAACTGGCCACTTTGTGTTTCGATATCTGTTGTACTAATTTGAATTTCAAAATAAAACAAAATGCATCTAATAGCTACGATGTTCTTATTTCAAAATCAGTATTTCATTTGTTTTTTCTGTACTTGAATTTGGTTCATGTGGTTTTCTTGAAAATAAAATGGATAAATTGAAAATTCGTGCTATTTTTGAATATGAGTTGCGTCGCGGAACCAACGCAAGTCACAAAAAGTCGCAGCTCACAATATCAATAGTGTTCTCAACAGACTTTTACAGGAGTGACATTAATCAACTGCCCGTGAGGCGAAAGTATGTAGATAATATGGGTAACATTATCGACTAACATAATAAATAATTTTATAACAAAAAAAATCAGTTTCTCAAACAAATCGGTCGTTTCATAGGTCAGCCACCTAATATGTCAATGACCGAAATTCTTCCTGCGCGTGGAGCGCTTTAGTACGAATTAAGTCTAAGGCCGCGATAAACATGCGTTTCAATGCCGAGAAAAATAGACGATTCTGTTAAGTTTTCTTTATTTTAAGACGATTTATTTTAAGGTTTTGTTATATTATTCCGCGGTTTACATCTTAATTTCTACTTTTATTATGCGATTGGAGCATTTGTTAACCTTTAATATAATTAGATTTTTTTTGTTTATTATGGTAAATGGATACTGTAGCTTATGGATATCCGCAATACATACCAACATCAGGCCAGAATGACAAACGTCGGCACGCTCCCGGATGAGCAGCCTACTTTTGCATATTAAGGAAAAGATTGGGAGAAAGGGTTCGGAAAATGGGGAGGGACGGGATAGGATGGGAATGGGCTCTAGCATATCTCACTCACCATCGAAACACGTACGTACATTGGGGAAACACGATAAAGTAGAAGATGCAGTACATTTCAAAGTGTGTAGTCTTGAAGGTTTGTATCTACAAGGTAGATACCAAAAGAACAAGTATCAGGATATTTATGGCGCACTATAAATTAAACTCACTATTAAATGTTTCCTTGTAAAGAATTTCGTTCTATTGATTGACGTTTCGTTTGTCAAAATTCCACGATTGGTTAACAGTACGCGATGTGTTATACGAATAAATATTCAGTATAAACAATAACTCAGCATTTTAGTCTTATAAAAAAATGAGATCAACGGTTTCATAGAGAAATTTCGCACTTTTTATTCTGCAATATAGCGAGAATTGCAGGTGATTTTAAAACGCATAGGCAAGTCATCGTATGTAATAAACTAATAAATATTAATTGTCTAATTACCACTGAATATCTGCCAATATGTCTCAATATGTGTAATATCTGCCATTTTGTTTTCTTTTTGTGGTGATTATAAATGTGGCGTTACGCCCATCCATCAAGCTACATATTTGAATAATTCATCCAATATTCATCTTGCATCCTCTATATTATTATATCTACGTCGTACAATAAGTGCTTGTGCGCTTCCGTACCAGTTCAAAAATAATCATAATCCCTTCCGTCATACGTGACTAGGTTACTTACTTTAATTTTTAACTAAAAAATAAATATTGATTATTTATATAGTAAAGAGTTTACTTATAAGAAACTGTGATTTTTATCATCCACTTTTACATACACTATGATAAGAAGTGACATAAAAACTATGCCAGCTAGCATCAGCATTTCAAATATTATTTATTATAGTTACTTGTCTACTTATTAAGTGAGTACAGATAGGTACGTTTTATTTAATGGACAGTTACAATTTTGAAACACGAGTTTGTAATCAATGCATGAGCATTAAAATATTATGGGAATATAAATTACCGATGATCAGATAAAAGTACCTTTTATAACTGCTGATGTCTGATATCAAAACCATTCATTTTAATTAATTATTTTCCTCTACTATGTATATTTTTGAAAATAAAATTGGTATAACACGGTGTTGTGCTTTAATTCTTTTCGGTTTCTTGCTATGGCATCTTTCCATGGCAACAAATTAAAAACGGACACATGTATACTAAAATTACATTTTACAGGAAAGCAGCAGTCAAGCAAACCTTGACTTTTTCATTTACCACTGAATCAAACTAAAATTCTTATCTGAGCATCTTAATATAAATCATAACAAAATTAGTAATTTGTTAGAGGGCACAATAATTTTAATTACTTATTCACATTAAGGGGTACAGTTTCAATCTCTTGTGACACATTTCATTTGCCAGAATCTACCTGGCTCTATCTTCGCCATTAGGGTCTAGAAATAAGTGTAAGTAATATAATAAAATTACTCTTTATACGTTGCTATATTTTAATAAACAATATTTTTTATTATAAAAATATTATACTCACCACAAAAAAGAAACAATAATTATTAGTGCATTTAGATAAAAGACACCGCTTTATTCGACACAATAATAAAACAAAACAATATCAATAATTTATAACATCAAAAATAGAGAGAAAATAAGATAGAAATATACGATAGATCCAACTAAAACTTCTTAGAACTGTAGTAGCCCTACTGTACAATATGATGGATAAAACAAATTTAAATTATGTAACTGGGACTCTGCTTGTCAAACGCCATTGAATTTTCAAAGCTGACATTTTTTTTTAATTTCTAGCGGCAATTTGTAAATTAAGGATTGCGAAAAAATTAATTTAACAAGAGACCATTTTCGTTCAATGATTTTTTATGACTTTCGTTGCGGTTTCAACCAGAAACAAAGCTATGAAAGACTTAAGTTAGCATTTAGTGATGAAGCCCCATCTAGTGCCACTGTTTATAACTGGTTCAGTAAATTTAAATGTGGTCGTACCCACTTCAGTGACGATGTCCTGCGACAGCGGTGACAGAGGAAAACATCAAAACTGTGCTGCTCGTGATTGAAGCAGACAAACGAACGACATATAATAAGATACGGGGATCATTAGGTATTGGTATGAGTCAAGTTCAAACTATTTTAGACGATCACCTATGGATAAGGAAGCTTTGTGTTAGATGGATTCTTCACAATTTGAGCGAAGCTTAAAAACACTGCCGCGCGGAATGGTGTCTCCAAATGTTTGAAAATCGACAATGGTCAATCAAATACTGTTTTTTATATAGTAACAGATGATGAAAGCTGGATCTACTGCTATGAGCCTGAAACTAAGAGGAAATCTACGCAATAGGTCTTTTCTTTCGAAGAGTTGCCACCGAAAGTTAAGAAAGGACGAAGTGCTGAAAACAAGATGATGATAACTTTCGAAAAAAAAAGAGCTGAATAAAGAAGGGTGGGCTGAATGCTTCACTCAATGGTTTCATCGCATGAAAAAGTGTATCGATTGTAGCGGAGAATACTTCGAAAAGCAATAAAACAACTTCCATCTTTATATCTGATTTCATTTTTGAGATTCTAAAAACTTTCAGTACATACACAGAATAAGTGCCGTAGTACATACAGTAGAAAGTACAATTGTGCCGATGTGTATTGCGATGCCGGAAATGGACTCCCAAATCAGGATAAGCTGTAATGAAACACAGCGCTGGTTTTCAGTGCAGCCATCACGTCGCCACGGACGTCAGACAGCAATAAGAGAAGACGATCAATAAATAAATGGATAAGCACGCCTTTTGAATGTATTTTTTTTATAACAACATATTTTTATAATTTGTGTGTACAAAAAAGTATATAAATAAATAGTTGTTTGAAGTTCGGCCACAGCACAAAAAATGCAGTCTGCTGCCATTTCAATATTTAGTGCAGTTATCTGTATTTGGTACCTGTCCCTTTCTACTTTGTTGCCATCGTACGTTATGTACTCGTACGTGTTCGCGCTGATGGGAAATGTAACGAACGGAATAACGGAAATGTAGGGCGTGTATCACTTCATGTTTCGTCTATTTTATGATATCTACTTTATATAGTAAACCTTAAGCAACATTATAACATATAATAATATGTCGCCGTCGAGTTATAAAATAAATTTCATCAACACAATTGCACAAAAGTATTCTCTTCAAAATACGTTAAGGCATTTAATATATCCCGTAAATCTTTCTTAGCGCAACAACTAGTAACAGTGTTGGGGCATATTAAGTGAAAATCCCTAACATAACCTGTCGGACAGAAATCTGGTATGCGTGGGTTGAGCAAGTAGGCGCACTGGTGTCAAGAAACAACATTTTTAGAGACAGGGCTTAGTTTACATTATTATTTGTAATCATTGGCTAAAATTACAATATGTATTACACAAATCAGCTATCTTTTTTCGTCTCAAAGTTCGATTCAAATATTGCTATTGCTAGATTTCTTCTAGTGTATTTGTGGTTAATTTATGTCTCAGATTTGAAACCGCTGAAATTTTATTGGCCTTTCTATTACCATCCTATACAAAAAGATATTTTTTGTATACTAAATAATTCTGTAAATTTTCAAATTCTTTCAAGATTTGTAATTCATCTACAATTATATTGATATATTAAATATATATAATTGTAGGTAAACAATACGTTGTAGGACGGGTCTCAATTAAGGTCTTAGGTCTTCAAAATTCATTATTGCCAGTTACAGGTGGTAATTGTAGTAAATATAAATATGTAGTATCACTGGAACTTGCTAGTGTCGGTGTGCAATTTATGTGACATTGATTAAATTTCAGGATATTATACAAATTAAACTTATATAATATTAAACATGTAAAAAAAATATTTAATAAATATTCATGGGGTATTTAGGGCGATTTTAAAAATTCTATTTTTTACGAAATTTCCTAAAAATCGGATAGATACTGAAAATATATAAGTCATTGAGGTATTTACACTTAAGGCCACCGATTCTGTGCGTTAGTTTCAGAGATATCATGAAATTTCAAATCATGAAATTTTCAAGGAACTTGGTAGTGATTTCAACAGACATGGTAATTATGGTGAGAAATATGGCGGGTTATTTATGTAGAAATGATGATGATATACTATAATATAATGATTATCTTTAGTCTTTGAGATGAGTTGATGACGTCTGTCGATGACCACATTCAGATAGGAAAAGATACCGATCAATCTTAAAGATACCCATCTTTAAGAGGTAGCTCAGTGGAAAAACTTCAGCAGGTTTCACGACTTTCGGGTTTGCGGTGTAGTGTCTTAAAGATCGCACTATATGCAACAAGTCCTCGTCAAGGAAATATGGATGCACCACTTTTCGATGACGAGATGTGCAATGGTAAAAATCACTAGATTGAACAGCTCTTCAGAACTTGCGTTGAGTCCTCTTGAGTACTCTATTGAAGGAGTCGAACGACGGAATTTTACGTTTCTAAGAGAAGGAACGCGATGACCTACCTTCTCTACATGGATACATGGATAACCTCAAGTTGCTCGGCCACGCTGGCCTCATAGATTGGCTCTATCACAGTGAAGCTAGAAGTCGATAGATGGTGCGATGCTGCATGTGGGAGGAGAAGTCGTTCGATATGGAGTAGATTTATGTCGGCTCAAGATCCTCTTCAAAACATACTGGAAACATTTCGGTATTTGCATGTTAAAATCGATAAAAGTAAATTTGCTGTAAAACAGTAATTTGCTACGTATTTTGCATACAGTTGATAAAAAGTTTTAAATAGCCGACTATTGGGCTCTAATAAGACCCGAGCTTATAAGGGCTCGGTTATGCCCGTTCTTATGTTTCCAGTATCAGATCTAACTAGACACCCCGCTGCAGTCATGACTTTACAGGATGCCTCACCGAAAGACATCACTAAAAACTTCTTTCATTTTTGACTATATATGGTAGTAAGGTGGCCTTTTGGTCTCTTAGAGCAGAGACACACATCACAGATACACAGTTGAGACGGACACTGGCTTTCACTAGATTATCGTCACAAGACGATAATCTAGTGAAAGCAGAAACTGATAAGAGATAAAAGTCGACGTACAGGGGTCACTTGTTTTGTCTGCAAACGAGTTAATCCGAAATCCCAATCACCTTGGATAACCATCTGAGGTGGTCGGGTGTCCAGAGCAGCTCGCTTTCAAAGAAAATGCAGATGATGTCGCTGCTCTGTACCGCGCATATCGCTTGCCTGTTGCCGTCCCTGGGGCTCTGAATCCGCCCTGATCGACTATGCTCCGTCGGGAATTTTTATCGCTTCTCCTTCACGCAATGCACATATATTGCGTCGTTTCAAACGTGTAACCAATAATATTCAGATTTACGACAAAGAGTTTTATCTATGAAACACTGGCTGGTTTTGATGCCAATTAAAACTATGACTATCTATAAAATAAAAACAAAACATTCCAAATTCAAATTTCCCTCCATATATTTTTACGAGCTGAATCAAAATATCAAAAAGCTGAATCAAAAAAATGGATATTCGATGGTAACATTTCAGCGCAATGATTTTAAATATTCTTTAAAACCTGAAGATTAGACTTCAAATAGCGTTTGCAGACAAGTGCTAAGGAAACTTTATATCGTTGGTACAATGAATTTAAGCGTGGTCGACTAAATTTGGCTGAAGAAGAAAGAAGCAGTCGCCGTTTAACAGCTGTTACAGTAGAAAACGTGGTGGCAGTGGAAAATTTAATTTGTGAAAACAGGCGAATTACAAACGAGGAGATTTAGGAGAGAATGCAGATTGGATCTGGGAATGAAATATAACATGCGGATCTACGTGTCAGGAGGATAGTATCGCGCTGGGTGTCGCACAACCTCACAACAACCGTTGCGTACCATCCAAACACAGGTCGCCGCGGACTGCTGCTGTACCACGACCACGCTTAAAACAAGGGACTTTTTGGACAGTAGACCGGTTAAAATTTTAGGCTTCCTTACAGTCCTGACTTGGCACCTTGTGACTTATTTTTATTGCCCAAAATTAAATACCAACTAAAATTGAAGCAGTTTTCGTCGCCCGAAGACGCGCTAACTACGTTCGAAGAGACCGTGAAAGAGGTATCTGAGGAAGAGTGGAAAAAATGTTGTCAAAATTAGTTCAGATGCATGAAAATTTGTATAAATGCAAGTTGAGAGTACCCACTTTAAAAAATGTAATAAAAAATGGAAACCGTAGAACATTTTTTTTATTTTTCGCAAAACTTTCCGTGTTCTCCACGTATGTAGAGTAATTGCGAGTTCGTTGCGAATTGCCGCTCCCCCTGCACCCAAAGTTGTGTGGAGTGGCGTTTTCTTTATTTTCATCCCCACGGAGTGTAGGGGTTGAAATAGTGGCGTTGGCCCTACATAGTCAACAAATACACAAGCTTCTTTCTTTCGGCGGAGACGCGAAAATCTTAATTTATGGTATGTCACCAATGCAAAACTGTTGTCTCAATGCGTAATTTATAGACACAATGATAATATAAAAAAATAATTTTAAAGTGACATTTCATTGAGTGACAGATTACTTATCTACAAGCTGCAGTTAGTCTTTAATAAGCCGCAGGAGGCGCATGCCAGCTTATCCCTTACAAGTTCATTGCACTCTACGCCACTCATACTACATAGATAACATAATGTGAGAAAACACACATTCCTCAAACAGATTTTATAACAGTTATCAAAATATTTAGTCGGTTCCCTGATGAATATATTATCAGAGCTTGTTTCTGAACAGTTGATATTTTAAATTGGATGGAGAAAGCCGAGATTCTATTGATACACAATCTCATTCGAAATATATTTCAAGTGTTTATAGGTCATTCTTTAATCAACGGTTTGTTGATTCTAATAAGCCCTCTTATCTACAATCTACAACATTTTATCGGAGCGTAGGCTGGTGTGGATATTTTATATCTTCCAGGTTGTTATAATGAAATCAGTACATATCGGTTTTTCGATTATTTTAAGATCATTAGTGTCAGACAAACGATATAAATATAGCATAAATAATACAAACTTTAATATAAATTAATAATTTAATTGGAAATATAATGATATATGAAGCTGTCATAGGTATGCTGTTTTGCAGCTTAAAGCACTACAAAAAGGTTCTGTGACCCGCAATACGCGACTGTAAACTGAACATTTCCGTCGCACGCTTAAACAGCTGCTTCCAAAAAAGGTATTACACCATTAAACAGCCTGAAGAACTACAATAGGTTAACTTGATATCATTGTACAGCACAGCCCATAGACGAATTAAGAACCGGTGGAAGACAATTGTACAGAGTTATAAGTGTGTTGGATGCTAAACTACTTTTAAAAGCTCACATATAACGGTTTTCGAGCGTCCTACTGGTTAAGTACAATATTGTGGAAAGTGATTATAACCAGTGTAACGATTTAGTGTTTTGGTTTTGAAACCATCGTTTTCATTAGCAAGGAAAAACGAGATGGACAAATTAAATTTAGTTACAGCCGTAGAATTCATAAGTGATGTGGTAGCCCTCGAGTGGAGATAGTTTGTTAGGAAACGGAGTGCAGGAGGCTCTGATACCGGACGGAGTTCCCCAACTGACATGACTAAGAAGTCATCGGTAGTAGCCGAGTGAGAAAAATGGAAGACCGAGTGTGATAGCGGTCCTTGGGAAAGGCTTGGAAGCAGTGGAAGCAGCTTGGATGGTGCGGTACAATAATAATTATCTTTATTTCAGACAATGATATGTACGTATAGAAAATTGTTAGTTTATAAGTAACACGCGTAGAATAATTAATAAATCAATGCTAGTAGTGTAAACTAAGGTAACCTATTAATTATTTATTAAGGTGTACATCCACTCAGTACCGTAACATGAAACTATTGTACCTATCTTTTCAACTGGCGTGTTCAACACGCTATTGGTGCTACCGCGAAACGGTCACATCATCGATGCGATACTTTTTCTAATGATTTCTAGTAGTGTGGATACGTTGTCTAAGGTGACTTCAACAATACTGCTCTTCTGGTATATGGTAAGTAAATATTGTATTGTTCGCGTAATGTTACAAAATGAAATAGAGTAATGAAGTAAGGTTGATGATGCCTTGTCGGCCACGTGAGAGAGAATATGTTGCGCCTTGTTGGCAGCTCGACGGTCTTTCTCTGTTCTTTGATAATAATTTAAGTATGCAACAAATTGGGCAGTTTGCAAGAGCAATAAAATCCCTGTCATTAACAGGCGGCACCTCGAAGGAACATTAAAAACTATTCATAACAATACAGAATAGACAATAAAATTATATTTAGAAGCACTTGCGATTGTTATTACTTTTCATATTATAAATTATTATAATAGAAGAATAATTTAGAAGCATTATGCAATTGCCTTATTCATATAAATTGGTTGGTTTCTCACTAAAACCATTATACCTTATCTAAAACGCACAATAATGTTATGAAATTCTATTCTCTATATTTTAAATGGCACCATGTGACCAATAAACGTTTTCCCAATGGCTGTTCATAAAGTAGTCAATCCCGATTGTTGTTTGATGCAATCGTCCAGTTGAGGCAATACTCGTAGTACTGACCTTAATTTGGAATGGATCGGCGAAACGTATTTATAGACTCGAATTAATCACTTTATTGGCCACAATGACCAGCACGAACAATGTGAACGAGTGGGATGGTCGCGGGATTGGCCAAAACGACTTTATTACGATTAAAGTAGAGCGTGTGTTGAACCCTATTTGTCTGGTTCACAATATAAATAGGTGCAATTTTCAGAACAATGGAATCTGTTCGTTACACATTTGTAATCTAAATAGAGTATATTTTTCATGTTATAATTACAAAAACACTGAGAATATTGGAGCGCCACGTGCGAGGCAGCACCAACGGCATTTTGAGCATCTTAGCGGATAAGTAGGACTGTCCCATATTGAGGCATTGGGTCGGGGTATAAGTACGCCAACTTAATATCTCACTATGGGACTATTATATTATTTTAAAATTATTCTATAAGTACTTATATAAAGTTTTCGATGATCATTGATCTGAATTAAAGTATATTATTATTTATTATTGTTTTTTTTTCTTTTTTAAGACATTTCAAAGTGAACCTTCAGTTGACGTGACAAAATTGCAAATTCTTGCCTCTCATATCACACAATCATCTTATCCATTTCCCTTAACCCTCCATTGCATTTTGCAGCTGAAAGGAAAGGGCACCTATACAAAGGATGTTTCGCTTTTAGTCGTTCTCAATGTCTGTGTGAGACGATAGATAAAATATTCAAATACCGAAAAGTTGTTGAAGCATGGATTTCTCAATGTAGTTAGGGGTTCGTATGATGCTTTAGCGTATACGGAGTACAAAATAGGAAGACATGCCTCTGTTCTGATGTCACGATTCTGTATAGTGAGATTTCTTGTTTGTACATATAGGTACTTATTCAAAATCATGATTGTACAAAAATTCCAATTACATGAAGTACGTGTTGTCAGCCGGCGCCAAGATGACCTCGAAAAAATGCAGACAGCAAAGACTGAGTCATCAAGTGTCACTAATGTAACTCATGTACTATTGTATCATTTATAATAATACTCGTACTTATACGTAAGAGTCACGAAAAAATTGACCGCTATGCGTATAACTGGAATATCAATGAGCCGCGAGTATGGAGCTGGTTTTTATAAAAAAGATGGATAATCTTCGCTGTATGTAATATGGACTTAGAGATCTAGATCAGGGGTATCGATGTTATCGATTTAGGGTATTCTGATTAATACTCAGTATTCATGTAGTAACAGTTACATTACTGCTGTGACAAATCCATCTTATATTTTACAAGCGGACTACACATCTTCAGTTAAAACTAAACTATTTAACTGCGGGCTGTGTAGGCCGTAGTTAAATCGTACCCCCAGTTCTTAACTGCGCAGTTCAAACTGTACGGATTTATCGAGACGTGTGTAAAACAAAATATTGCTTAGTTAAATCGGTCACATTTAAATGAAGGTGTGTAGTCCGCCTACAAGAGGCAAAAGGTCGAAGGAAATATAAAGCCTTTGCAAGTTATGGATCAAATATAATGAAAAAAATTAAATTGCTTGGTCGCTGTTTACTGCTTTCATGCTTTGCTTTATAGTTCAGCTTACGGTACGAGTATAATCAGGAAGGTCATTCTGTTCATATGTTTATATAATCTTATAATTTAAGACACACAGCGACCATCTTTTCTTCTCGATTACAAATTGAATTGTGAGAGAACCACTTATTATCTTTCAAATTACTAGGAGTTCGAATTCTAAAAAATCTAATACGCATTACCTTTCTCAGTAATTTTCATGTTACCGACCGAACGATAGAACAACACGTGACAGTGAACTATTACCGAACGACGCACAACGAGATTTTAAAATAAACTTGACCTTAGGTGACATTAACAGCCTGTATATTATTCACTCTTCAAATAATCTGATGTCACAACTTTGTGTAAGTTATGGCATGGAGTTCTATGAAAACGATAATATCAAGGGAAAGAATGTACCGCGGTTAGTGAACCTCAGGATAACTGAACAAAAACCTGCGTGGTGATCAAGGTGGTCACCACGCAGTTCAGCAGTCTTGGTTAGATGACAGAGCAACAGATATTCTTGATATTCTTCTATCTACAGTTGTGTCACCAATGTGTGAAAAGTTAGGATCCTTATATAGGAAAGTGATATTTCATTAGTTTCCAAACTTTGAAGATTAGATATTTTTACCCGCCAAATGGAAGTGAAAAGCGGGATGAGGCGTGTCTCAAAGCGAACGTCAAATGTTATTAAGATTAATGCGAACCCAGTGCGCATTGTGACAAGTACTAGAGTGAGAGAGCAATGAACTGAAATGTTTCAGTCATTAAACCTTGCGGTTTCTTAATTTTATGTATGACATTTTATGTATTAAACGCTTCAACTTCATCACACTAAGAACCTTAATCATTAATTTTATAGCTATTGTGGAGTTATTGTTGGTGACGTTACTGTCAAATATGTTTTATATTAGACATACTGATCAAGGAAAAGAAAGTATTAAGTCATTAGCGGTGCCAGCGACTTCGTTCGCTTATGCGAACTTCATTCCCTTGATTGATTCGATCAAGGGATCACTTGATTCCCGTGGGAACTTCATAATTAATCTGGATAAAAAGTACCCTAAGTGTTAACCCGGAATATAAATCACATATAAATATAAATCACTGTGTTTCATTCAAATCCGTCCAGCGGTATTTGCGTGATGCGCGTTCACACAGACAGACACAGACAAAAATTGTTGTTTTTGGCTCTGTATCACATATACTTTACACTACGACTTTTTTTTAAATATTTCATGTTCAGACACGGCTCTGTTACGATTTTAGTAAATGTACGAGTATATATTATTGTAGGTTTCGGATTGATGAAAGACAACATGTGGGGGGGGGGGGGGAGGTTGTAGCCACGGTGGAGCAGGTGGGGGCGCTTGCCGCACCTGGCATAGGGAAGAATAAGTAACAGGCTTTCTGCACTACGCTATCTGTATTTAAATTATAAGAAAATTGTTTGCTTTGCTCCTCCTGGGATAAAATCCTGACTACACTCTTGAAAGACACATATCTTGTAACATAAAGATACATAGAACTGATAAACGTAAAAGTAGACAATGTTAAAAATTGGAACACGGAAGAAATCGCGGGGATTTTTGGAGCCTTCTCCTGTCAGAACAGTACTTATTAAAAAGAAAAACATGACAACATTTACATGTATATTTTATATGTACCTGTATATTCGCTGGTGGCACTTAAGACGTAGTACACACTCTCATATACTAATTTTATAAAAAAACGATTGCTCCAATACTGAGCAAGATACATTTTTTTTTTATAAATATCGTTATTTCCCATCACCTCAAAATGTGGATAAAGGAAACAAATCACAATTTTTTAGGACGAACAATCAACATTTTTAATAGGAAATTCTCTGTAACTTTATCAGTGTTTTACAGCTATTGTTTTTGGCCTTAAGGGTTTAAAGATCAAAACAACGGCTGTAACACTAATGACGTATCAAAAGATTTTTTCGATAAAAAAACACTTTCTCGTACTGAAAAGTATTGATGTTAGCGGGAGGCATTACCGTGCCACCTGATTTGTCCCTTACCTCAAACGAAATGTCTACTATCGACATATCGTAAACCGTAACCAGTCCTTTTAGTATCCACTATTGCACATGGGTCTACTCATAGATATTGTCTTGTGCATGAGGGATATATGGCCTTAAAACGCCACATTGGCCAAGCGTGATGAGTCCACTCTTTTAGAGGGCGGTCTAGTTCCTCGGGACTTGTGATAACCGTTTGTGACCGCTCAATCGAATTTCAGAACACCCATGGATAGAAATGGGGTGGTTCTAAAGTCCGCCGACACCACACGGCACAATCGATTTGCTTTCTAATTATTTACACAAGTAGCCAGTAAATGTATATAAAAGTACTTACTCGTAAGTTAATGGTGCCGTGCTTCATGTACGTTATAAAGAAAAGAGAAAACTAAATATTCAAATGTAAAAAACTGGGTCAATCCTCTTAAAGCAAGAAAACCAGACAAACCAAGTTTCACGATGATTACTAAAGCTTATTATGTCTTTAAAATACTCGATTAGCATATTTAAAGGTAATGCCTGCTGATTTTCCTTTAATTCCGTTTTAAGAGAACGGGTAATCCGTGTAGGTACCTAGTAACGAGACTTAGTAAAACGCTACTTAGGTAGTTGACATTCCTGATGCGGGCGGAGCTGTTTTACATTTTCTCTTCGTGACAATAGTGACGATCAAAAAGCGAAATTTTATTTAAGTGCCGGTATAATCATTCAGTAATTGTATTAATCAGTCACACTGTGCGGAAGCGATCAAAATGTGTGAAACGTAATATGAACATTTTTACACACAATGTTGAAAAGTGGAAAAAAGTAATGGGTGAAGTGAACGCATCAAGTGAAAAATTGATTATGTTAGTCACGAAATTATCGTCAGATTCATGAGCTGTTAGAAATATCGTCGTCTGTGTATCGTTACCGGTAAAGTCTGAAACGAGGCAAAAGTAAGTTGGGTTAGTGGTGCACTTAGGTCGTGTTGTATCGGGCAGCTTCAGAACATATTAGAGCATCACCCATCTCTTCTCGTGGGTGTTGTGAAAGGCGACTGCAAGCCCCGAGGAACTACACCGCCTTTAAAAAAGTGGACGCGCCAACCCGCTTGACCAGCGCAGCGTGGCGTTTTAAGACCGTTTTAATGTTTTCAATCCCGCAGTAAATTTGCGGGACTGGAGTCAATCCTGCGGGATCCAATATAGGTTATTAAAATTTTATGATTTGAAATAAAAAAATACCTTTATTTAGTAAAATATTTAACCAACTTCAACTTTTTTTAATACATGTCGACAACGGTACTTATTTCTGTTAACAAAATAAGATAAATTTGAATCAAATATTAGACTCTCTTAAGTATATGAGTAAATAAATATCTCTTATACATTAAAATAACTTTGTGTAAATGAACTTTTAAATGTAAATTATTTAGTTCTGTACTTAAATTAAACCTAATTAGATTTAAGTTTCCATCAGTTCGTATGTGATATTGATATCAAGCAGTGTTATTAATTTTAGTTTGTATGCATCGATCAACCATCCGTATCCGGTATATTGTATCCGGTGGTGGTTGGATGAGAAGAGGCGAGGATCGTATGTGGTGGCGAGCCTTGGGAGAGGCCTATATGCAGCAGTGGGGAGACATAGGCTGATAGGTATGCATCGATCAACCAAATTTTGTTTTCTGTTTAAAGAAATTATGTATGTTTGTATTCAATATCTTATCTTAGCAGTCTCATTAATTTTCACACAATAATTTTAGATCACATTGATTTTTTAAAATATGGATTGATTATATTATTAAACCAATGATTAGGTTCTTACGTATGAAATTTCCGTTTTATGTGAAAAAATTGAAATAATTATTTTTCTATGAAAATTATATATTTACTTAATTAATCAACTTATTGTAAAATTATTATCGATGCACTTTTATCATCTTAATGGAAACTGATTGATGCTGTTTTTGAAAGTTTTTATTTACATTTACGTACTTATATTATTTTTTATATTATTCTATAGAACAGTATTTATGTCTCTTTACAATGCTTAATTATGTGGTTATTGTAACTAAATAGTTCTAAGTAAGTAGGTGGTTACTTCATGACACGATCCCCGACTTACGATACCATACACGTATCGCTGGTTATACATAATAAAGATATCACAATTTTTTGTGGGTGCATTAATTATAAAAAAACAAATTTAACTTGAAAGTTGTAAGGCTTGACAAGACCGTTTCAAAGGCATTGTATGTAATAAAATATAAAACAAATTTCTCTCATTTATAAAGATAACCGAGATATTGACTTGTATCTTTATGCCAAATATTTTACTGTAGGTTTACTGTTACTGTAAGGATAGGACAGAACAGCTGGTTGTAAAATAGCAGATAATGTTTATAGGCATGTAACCTAATGGTAGCAATTGTACTAAATATATTTTTATAACAGCAGAACAATTTAAATTACACAAACATGACCAGACTCGGTTGTTTGATAGCGAGCTTGTCTATCATCGTTTACAGTTCTTTAAAGTAAACATCATATTGATATTAATTATTATGTGAGATCTCAAGGTGGATAATACCGGCACACGACCTCCATAAGCTTCTTTTGCAACAGTTTACGTTTGGGACATTGTTTAGCTGTGTTTGCTAGGTCCAACCATTGTGACGAACGTCATACCATTATCATACAGGATCCACTTCTCATCAAAAGTGACAATACCATTCAGAATCCCTTCATATTGTGCCGGTTCAGCAAAGTAAGGCAAGCTTCGACGCGTGTTTGGAGCTGACTTTCATTAAGCTCATACGGTACCCACTTTTATAGCTTTTTCACTTTCCCGATTTTACGAAAATGAATCAATATCATGTTGTCACTTACGCCGAAGGCTAACACAGACGTGGTTTGTGATGAATCCGCTTCCACTATGGCTTTCAATTCGTCATTATTGACTTTAGTCTCCGGTGGTCCATGGGGCCTAGTTCTTGAGGTTGAAATTTCCAGAACGAAAACGATCAAACCAATAAACGCACCGTGCGTTCGTTGGCGGTGTTTGGTCCGTACACATCGTTGATATTGCGTACCGTCTGTGCTGCCACGACGGAACACATATTCGAAAATAAAGCGAATTTTTAACTTTTCCATAGTCGCAAACACAACGATATCTAAGCAAAAAGTCGTATGATGGGAAAACAAGTGAATAACTGATTTTGAAAAGGAATGTCATAGCTTTAAATTGAATTTGGAATTCCAAGCGAAACGCAAGTTAACTAATTTCAAAGGTAAGGCCCTAATAGTATCGACTATTTCATCCGTCAATCTAATTTTCAAAAAACTGCATATACGTTTAATACGTACGAGTATGTATACCCAGCGGCTGAGAAGACCATGTCTACATCTATGCTTGTTGATTTGATGAAAGTAGTCATAAATCAAAGACCAGTATTTTCCTCACATTCCTTCACATTAATAGGCAGTTCATTCTAATAAAAATATAATAATATTAATTTTGAGATTTTATCAAAATATTTGATATTCTCTTTTTTGGTCTCTGTCTGTTTGTAGTCTTCGTTTTCTTAATTTTAACTTTATTTGCAAAAAAAATTTCATTATCTTGTACAGTACAGTTTCAACCTTTTTTATTGTCATCTTGTATAACTGTCCTTTGCGCAGACACACGTTCATGCTATTTTTTTACGAGTTTGTGGGATCCGCGCAGATGCGCATAGTTGTCGCGAGATCCCACAAACCTTCAAATGATCCGGAATTTCGCAGGGTATTCTTCTTAAGGGGGCTGAACGGGTGTTGAACGTCATATCAGTGGCTCAATACAGTACGATTTTATCATTTCAATAATTTTAAAATCAGGATTACAGTACATTGCTCCTTATAACACGTCATTCAGCACATTTAAAAAAGATTCAGGGACCATTTATTATATGCGGACAATATTCAGAGCTGTCAATTATACCGGGTAAATTAAAGGCAATTATAGTCAATTATTAATGGCATGTAATATATTTATGTATGTACATATGTATATGTTTATATAATTACATAAATTTTAATACTACCGCGCTATCTCTACATAGTTTAAAGGTCGACTAGGATCTACCTTTTGTTATTTTGCACAATAAAAAAGAAAAAATAATAAAATAACGCAGTCAATTATACTGGTCAATTTAAACTCATTATGGTTTCGTACTTCCACGGCAACATATCCATTAGAGCGAGGACAATATAATTTTATTCTAAATGAATTGAGGACTTAAGTTTATGTGCGCGACCCATTTTCAGTGACATTTGAGCAGCATATGGCGTACTACAATAATATTTTCAGGTGGGGTCGATGAACTGAGAGTATATTTATTAGCTACGAAAATATTCTACAACGTTAAAATGAGATGTAGGTGCTAAATGTGTTACAATTGCTTTTTGTAGTGTGTGCGCCTAGATTTATTTGTTTATTTAATTTTATTTTAATCATTCGTGTATAATAGTTTCATCCATATGTTACAAGTTTTTAAGAGATAACCATTTTAAATTTGAATCAGATGTCCAAGCAGCTGTTTGATTGATACCTATTGACATTTTCTTAATGTCAAATGGCTGTGTTAGTGTGATTATTTTTATATATTTCTATTTATTGATGAGGTAATTAATTATTTATATATTATATTTAGTATGTAGTGTAACTAAGAATATCTAGTATGTAAGCCTAGGCGTATACACAGATGCAGGCACAGGGGAGACAGTGCAAACAGGTGTAGTGCAGTTTTCGTGAGACAGTTAAATCATAGTACAGCGTACACACATTTGAGAGACTGTGGACTTCTAGCACGATCAGTACTGAAAACTTGGTCAGTAATAGGTTTTGTAGTGTAAAGCACATGAGTTCATCCATTTCCGACTCCAATCAAAGTTTCAATCCACACTAGATTAATATCTAGTAAATTAATAGGGGGCCTTGATACCTTGTTAAGAAACAAATAAATTATATAGGAAAGGACTTTAACTGCTGTTTGTTTTAATCCTCACAAAATGTAACTTTTAGGACTAATTATTGTCCCTATTACTAATTATGTAAAATTATTGTCCCTCCATATATATACATTTGATCTTGACGGGTAGGCTGCTGAATGAGAAGCCTATTGATTTAGTTAGAATTAGTAAGGCCCTGCCAAGAAAGCCAATATGGTAAAAATAAAAACACCCAATTTGTTCCATTTTGTTGTCAGGACACAATATAATTTGATATTTTGATATTACAATAATTTGATATTTTATATCTTTATTTAATGTATATTGTACATATGTAATTGTGGTGTTACAATAACAAATAAATATATTTTCTTTCTTTCTTCTTTCAATTTGTATAAAAAATATATTCTTTCAAATACCTAATATGATGTATGCATATGGTATGTTTTCATTGAAAGTAAGTACATACATGTTTGTGTAATTTAAATTGTTTTGCTGTTATAAAAATATAGTTACTACAATTGCTACCATTAGGTTACTATAAAGATTATCTGCTATCTTACAACCAGCTGTACTGTCCTACATCCTTATAGTAAAATATTTGGCATAAAGATACAAGTCAATATCTCTGTTACCTTTGTAGATGAGACAAGTTTGTTTAACATTTTAGTACATACAATACCTTTGAAAAGGTCTTGTCAAGCTTTACAACTTTCAAATTAAGTAATATGTAAATATGTTAATACACCAACAAAAAATTGTGATATCTTTAATAGTAACCAGTGATACGTGTATAGTACAGTAAGTCGGGGGTCGTGTCAAGAAGTAATCACCTACTTACTTACAACTATTTAGTTACAATAACCACATAATTAAGCATAGTAAATAGACATATACTGTTCGATATACGTACATGTAAATAAAAACTTAGAAAACAGCATTCACATGATCGCCTATGATTCAGATTACAGTTATATTACACAAAATAACAATTATAACAACGTCGATTGCTTACCTTGCACTTCGTTTGTTTCTTAGACGTAGAAATTATTTAAAAATAAATGATTAGCGAATATTTTATGTTATAAAATAAACAAAACACTACACAATTATCACATACGTACAACACTCTCCAGACCGTTCCCTTTGCTCAATGCTTTTATTTTTTTTGTCGCCGCGCCGGGATCAACTACTCAGCCACTCCCTGACATGCAAGATATGACAGCGCATTTTTTATGGCAACTCACTTTTTGAGGTGTCAATTTTGCATTTCTGAAATAGGCGCTATATTTTTTAAATAATTTTGTTGCAAAAAATATTTCTAAAATAAAGTGAAAATGAAACATTCGGGTGAACAAAATTAAAAAATATAATTTTGAGTCATGACATTCTTTTTCTCTTCATATATGGCAATGGTGAAATTATCATATTCCGCCAGTGTCAAGTTATCTTCGTAATAAAAAATTGGTCTTTAAACCGTTTACTGCCAATATCGATCCCGTCGAGGTAAGTTAGGAGTCGCTTAGTAAAGCATTAGTTGGTTTACTGAGGACAGAAGAGGACTCCTTAGAAGCACACGAAAAACGCAGTCCCATGCTTTTATTTGATTATCACATACACCACACATGAACAACACTGAAGTTTAATAAACTATCACTATTAAACCACAAAACGCACAATACATAGGATTAATTAAAATTTTGTGCCTTTTTTTTTGTTTGGCGGTTGGTAACTTTGAATTGTTTAGAGATGTCATATATGACAGTTGCAAATGTTGCAATTAGTCAACATGGAACGCTATGTATAGAGCAGAGCAGTATGAATTTTAGAACATTAGGAAAGTATAAAGTGGATTATCATTTTGGCGAAAAAATCATCTTTAGTGACGAGGCCCATTTCCACCTTGACGAATACGTCAATAAGCAAAATTGTCGTATATGGAGCTTGGAGAATCCTCATGAGATTCATGAAAAACGGATGTGTGACGTCGAGAGCCGACCTCTTTGGTCGAGCTCCTAATTTGATTTATTTAATTCTTTTTAAGAGTGTTCTTTTTATAAGTTTTACTTTTGTTATTTTTGATATGGGTTGTCAACAAATTTTCAGTACATACACATGTCACTAGACTAGAAGGAAGTTCTTACCATATTAATTTACACTGTTTTAATTCTAATATATGTTGATTTAATAAGCTTATTCCCAACGCTACAAACGTTGTACTGTATGTTGGTTCAATAAATATTCATATTCCGAATATCTTGGTTTTTTCTCAAGGTAGCTCCAGTAATACACACGCACAAATAAAATTGGAGAGCATTCCTCCAAAGATGCATCCAGAGTTGCAGTTTGGTTCGGCGGGATCATAGGGCCATTTTTTTTAGATATCGGTATTTAGGTAGGCATAGAGAGAGGTAGGCATGCTAAATACAGGAGTTGTTTTTGGCACCAATTGGAAGTTATGGACCTCGATCAACTTTGGTTCCAACAGGACGGTGCCACATGTCACACAGCCGGAGAAGCAATGACTTAATTTTTTTTTCTAAATTAACTCTCGCGCTCAATCTGGGACACTGTTTACAATTTTTACACTGTACCTAAACAAAAACTCCGCTTCTCGAGTGCCCGCCGAAATATTTGTCGTGACATCTATTGAATCCTGAGAATTTAATGACGAAGTTTCGTTATAATTTACTAGATGTCGCTGTACTACACATTTTATCACTTCATCATTAGATGTCGTTGTTTAAAAGTCTAGTGCTTCTACTAAACATTAGATGTTACTGTATAATCTTTTCTGGCGTTGAGACATCTAGCGTTGAGTAGTAGACATTTCGAATAAACTATCCCACAATAGATGGCGCAATTCATTAATATTGGATAAGCAAAAGGGGGCAGAGAGGCGGGTGATTGGAGATATTACTGATATTAGACAAATTTGGAAAGTAAAATAGATGTCTGATCGATCACTTAACGTAAAGGAAACGACTGGTTATATAAAGATACAAGAAAAAAATTGTGTCTCTTATTCTGTCTGGGAATTTTGAACATTTGAATTTTCGAATAGACAGGTAAAAAGTCGATAATTAGTCCAAATTAGTCGCAAAAAATCAGTTTAATCGATTTCCCCAATGTACGTACATGTTTCGGTAGTGAGTGAGGTATGCCGGAACCCATTCCTAACCCATCCTATCCCTTCCCATTTTCCCAATCCATTCCTTACGTGACGATTAAAATAATCCATTAAATCATTAATACAAGTTCCCAATCCATTAAATACACATGACTTATGTACGTGACGTAACGCGAACTTTAACAGCATCTCTCATGTACGAAATAATATTAGAAATAATCACATATCTTACATACGCCTACTTAAGTGTCATAGAGTTTCCGTCTTAATTAATACTATAGGGCAAAGTGTCAAAGTGTTAGGTAATATTTTGTCAGTTCATTTTTATTTGTCTCCCTCACTATACTTGAATACGCACTATTGTTATAAGTACTCGATCCAGAAAAAATCCAGAAAACATTGTTTTGGTCACTGTCTGTTTTTTAAATATTTAACGGTACGATTCTGTTACGACGTATAGATATATGTAGAAAGAATATAGCTGACACTCGACTATCGCTCTATCTGGTTCATTGGTATTTGCCATGATAGTATCGAATCCATCTATTTAACCTCAACGGGCTTTGATGTTTCAACAAAATTGTAGCAAAGAATAGGGGAGAAAATCGGGTGATGGTAAGACACTCACATCTGATAGACGGATGTTGAGTCTTTGGATTGTTAACCCTTTTCAGAGCCACGTTGCATTCGTGCAGGCGTGCATCATACCCATGAAAGACTTGAAAAATACATCTGAACCAAATAGATAATTTTCACTCGCAGTTGTACGTCGATATGTGCATAGGCTAGATGACACATCATACCTTCTTATCAAATAACCGTGGTTGGTAACTAGGGGTTTGGGTGACTTTAGTAGGTAGTATTAACTAACGTAGGTACGTAATAAAAATGTTTCATTTTCAAAGCACATATGAATGAAAGAATTCAAGAGCTATTGAACACACTGAACACTAATAACATTATTAGACTAACGAGCCTTTAACGTTTAACGTGAGTTCTTGTGTAGCGTAATATCTAGTATTATTCTCAAATCGATTAAGTTGTACGACTGCAACAAATTGTTTTAATATTAGGTTTTTTACTTACTAGTTACTAGTTAACCAACTAGATGGCGCCTAATAAATAGCGCCTTAATAAATATTTATTAGTTGAAATTGCGAACGCGTACAACGGTCCTCTCCGGTTTTTGATATGTGAATTCCTGAATAACCTAATTTTTAAGCCTGTTACGTAAATTACCTCCTTACTCTACGTTAAAGAGGTAAGACATTGTTTTTATTTGTATTAGTGTTATATTATTGTAAAATCCTTTTGTGATAAGTAAGTATCTTTTCAAAAGTAGTGACGTGATTATCTCAAGACACAATTTTCAAAAATACAGGAAGTTGATACCTAAGTAAAGTACGGGCTATTAGCCTACCTATTGTATAGGTATGTTTGGTAGATAATGTCCATTTCACACGAGGGCAGGGCAGTGAGGCAGAGCAGTGGACGGAACAGTACTATTTGAAGCTAGTATTTGAACATGCGTGCCGATATAGAACAGTACTGTCACAACAGTAACCAGCGCAGAACAATTAATGGCCGACTGTTCTATTTCCACGGCAGTGCCTGCCTTGACACTGGACGCGTGTCAACGCGAGGGCAGTGTGGTGCGGCAGGACAGAGACCTGTCATTTCTCATTATTGCGACGGTATTTTTCAAAAAATATTTCATGTAGATATATGTGCCATGTGTTGTCGTTATTGTCGCAAAAGGCGACTAAGGGATAACAAAGTGGCTACCATAAACCCCGACGAACTACACCACTTCTAAAAGAGTGGACTCTCCAACCCGCTTGGCCGTTACACCCCTTACATCCCTCCTGCACGAGTCAATGTGCACGATGAGGCCCATGTCCAGCAATGGATACTGAAAGGGCTGGTTGCATTGCGTTGCGTTGCGTTGCATTGTACAGACACGGCTCTGTTACAGTTTTATTATAGATATATATGTATAGATTTCAAAAGTTAGTTTAATATTTTGGTATTGTATAAAGTTAAAATTAAATTATCTTTTAGTAAAAATAATAATACTATCTCCATTCCATTGTTTTTTGTAGTATTTTTTTTGCCATAAACTAACAAAAAATATTTGGTAATTAACACAAACATATCTTATTGGGCGCCGATGTAAACATGCCTTTTCCAGTTATTCTTAACGCGAACGTACAGTAATAATATTATTTACTAAGTAGAACAGTCTAGAACATCAAAATTAACAGTAGGTATGGGCATATCTACTATCATCAGTCTAATTTTTCGTTAGATCTATTTTTCGCTTATGATTAAAGAAACAAAAGTGTCTTTCCTGCCATGTGCTAAAATTCCCAAAGCTGAGACTGTGTTGTGGTTTAACGAGCTGTCAGGAGTGTCAGAGTGCAATGTCAGGCCGACGTTGACGACACCTATCTCAAGCTTTTATCTATTTCAACGGGATCTGACGCCCTCTCATTATTTTTGTGTGGTGGACGTGCTGAGATTTAATCTAAACCGTACACTTGGTGACAAAATAATCATAATAAATTTCTATATAGAGTCTATTCAACGAAAAGTGGCATAAGGGCATAATTTATTCTTGTGACAACGGTATAGTCTGAATTCTATATATTGCAACATTTTTAAAAGGTGGTATTTAATCGAACATTAAAATTTAATGACTTTAATACATTAATACTACGTGTATACTACTTTAATACTACGTGTGTCGTTAAATATACGAACTGAGCGATAGCCGATAAGTTGTTGGCAATAAATAAAATGCACTTAGCCAAAATTTTATTTCACATTAACTGACTGTTTAACTAATTTATAAAACATCTCGAAAATAAAAATAATCATTATTTCTATTCTTCATGAAAATATTAGTATTTAAAAAAAAGGCCGATAGCAGCATCAGTCGGAACAGATGTCGCTGTTTTCCGTGCCGTAACCCTTTTAGTCTTAACATGTCTCCTCACGCACATTGTCTTGTGTATGAAAACGCCACGCTGACTTGGCTGGTTGGCAAATCCACTCTTTTAGAGGTATTCGTAGCTTCTCAAGGCTTGTGGTAGCGGTTTTGTTATCCCCTGTCGTCTTTTAAGACATCCACGGGAAGAGATGGGATGGTGCTATAAAGCCGGCAGACACCACAACACCAATTTTCTAGCTTAATAAAATCTATCCAACGACAGATAATGTGTATGTACAGGCGTTATAATTTTGAATGTTTACATTGTCATAATTCTGGATCAAGTTAGCGAATGAACGATACGGACGCGTTTATTTACTTATTCTTCGTTCGTTCCAGTTGTCACGTGGCTGTTTAACATTTAGTTACTTTTTATTGTGCGGAATGAGGAGCGAAATTGATCGATAACTTTCATGTTGATACTATTATTTTGTGTAGTATGTAAACTTTGCTTGACTAAAAATTTACTTTTTGTAAATTCAAAATATATTTTTGGTCCCAATTTCTTTAGATACCTGTCACGTATTTTCATATTACACCTACATTTAAGCAACATTCCTCGTAACTTATTAATAGCTATGCTCCATTGAAGAAAGTATTAGTCCAGTTGGTAGGACCTGTGACTGCTCTGTAAAGAAGACATTAATTTGTTTGAAGACAAATGTGTGTTAGGGTCTGGGTGGTGTATTTATATGTGTCTCTGGATCTAAGACACAGATAATCCTAGTGTAGGTCATTAAGTGTAGCGTTATTTATTTATTTAATTATTAACACAGCAACAGCCTTGTGGATCCCGATATTCAAAAGACCACACAGAGAGACAGACATTCCCCTTTATATATGTAGTTTGACAACTGGGTTGGGTCCGGTGACGTCGTCTCGCCAGGCCCGTCACGTGAAGCGGGCACGTGCCCGCCGATCACGTGATATCATGTTCGTCCTTTTCTTCACCTGAGGGTACCTGAGCGTTTTCGGACGCACATATCTAGTCCCACATTAATTTACCCTATAATTTTCATTAGTCCAGCTACATGCATATAAACGAGTAGAAAATAGTTGCTAAAAAGTAGAAATATTGGAGAAAAGAGCCAACGCTTTAATTTATAAGTGGTATACGAGGCCAGGAAAAAAAATCAATAGGTAATTAAACAGAACACAAATAAACTTTTTACGGTTTCGATTTGTTTTTCAGGTTTCTTTGCGTACAAGTCTTTCCAATATCTTTTACCAACTTTTCCCCATTCCAAGTTGTACCTACAGTGGCACAGAACTCGAGGTAAAACGATCTGTGTACCTACTTTATAAGGATTCACTATTATATTAAGAAATTTTGCTCACAAATAACTACCAATTCAACACGCGTTAAAACGTTTTGACAGGCGTATACATTTGCATTAAGTCGTCGGCCGCTCATCGAGGCAGAAAACTTACAATTAATATTAAAACATGCGCAATAAAATAAAGGCAAGCAGTCGGAAAGTATTCGCGTCAGTCGAGGAGTGCTTTTGACATGGCTATTATTTTGTTCTAACACGAAAATGGTGTAAAGACCGAACAATAATCATGCAGATTTCCATCTTCTGCGTTTAGATATAGAACACTTTATAAATTGTGTCAAGTATCGTAAACTATTGAAAATGTTCATCGCTGTCCCGAGCGATGAACAGTGATGCAAATGATACAGTTCCTGATATTGTTCTACAAAATAGAATAGGGAACTCGTAAGTATTTACGTAAGTAGGTATCAAATGAGAATAGTGCCGATGAGTGTTTGGAAAAGAGAATAAATCTAGAAGATGAAGCAAATGGTGAAATTCTTCTGATTCATATATCTGATTTGATTAATGCATATATCTAATATTCAAGTGTTCAATCGTCACTTATGTCACATAGTTGGCGTTCCTCTGTCAATTGAACGAGTAATAAAAATAACTATTATAGTATACAGCATATAACAGAGAAAAATAATATAATAAATGTTATGTATACGGGTTACTCACGATTTTTATTTGTTTTGTATAGCCGATATTTCGGTCCAGATACATGAACTGAAACATGAATACTGAAGCGATTTAATAAACGGAACTGCAACAAAGTTAGCAAAAAAGAAACTGATATTATTTTCATTATGAATAAAAATATTGCTAAATAAATAAAAGATGATTACTCACGAAAATCGCGTAAACAAGATCTCTTTCATTTTAAAAGCAATGATATTCTCGATTTAACATCGGGCTCATATCTTGTGGAAACTTGCACACGTTTTGGCAATGTTTTCTTATCTACCCTCGTATTATAGTGGAACGTAAATGGGCGGTGAAGCGAGCAGTGGCCGCGGAGGGCACGCCATCTTGAAACCACTCGTCATTCCATCCGTGGCAATCAACCCGAGTGCACGTATGAGTGTATGTAAATGCTCTTGCCCCAACGGAGTAAGATTTCTAATGTAATTGACAGCTAAAATGAGATTGTTTCTAACACCTACGGACATACTAAATCACCTTTACGAGTTGAATACTTTTTATTTTGTGATGTTTTGATTACAGATTGTGGACTTTATTTTATATTTTTTCAATAATTTGGTCTTGTTAATAGGTGGAATATCGCGGTATTTGGGTGAGTGTGGGATGTTTACACTTTTAGGTTGTACAGACTTTGTATAGCCTCAAGCTGCACAGTTTAAGCAACACCCCCGATGATGCAGACGGCCATGAACGGTGGTAACTAATAGCCACTTTCCACTTGGTGGGCTACATATCCGTCTGCCTCCTTTGTTATAAAATAATTTTACAAGCTTTTTCGTCATAATTTTTCATGTAATAAGGCAATCAATTTGTATTTTTGTTCTTTAATCTCTTCACATAATTGATGTTGCAAATATTAACTTTTATCAAAATCGGTCGTATATCATAATGATGGATCTGCGACAGTCGGAAATCAGACCCAACAGAAATAAGTGTTGGAGTGTTTTTAAGAGTTCCAGAAATCAAAGAAGATAAATTAAAATGTTCTAAAACAGTATTTTGTTTTCGCCACAAAGTTCGTTTATTTCTGCGGTCTTTCTCTTCGGCGTCCTCAGGAGATTTAGTTCCTCGCCCTGAATTAGTAGATTGGATAGCCGTCAGCCACGATAAAAACCGTCGGTCGCGTTGAGACATTTCACATCACTTCATTTACAAGGTTTTATTGTTTCCTGCTTTGGATTCTATTTGGTTTTATTTGCTCTGTATTTCCTCTATCAACTTAGTACATTAATTGTGAAAGTATTCGCCTTTTTATTGCAGTATGACATAAAACTATGAGTGCATTTCTGTAGTAATTTAAGGGAAAAGAGAAGCAAAGTGGAGGTCACGAAACGATGATAAGTAATTGTTGTGCCGTGAGAAATCTTTGTAAAACATTTATTTCTAAAAGTACAAAGTATAAATCGTTTATAACAAAGTTTTTTATGTGTGATAGACTATCACATTTCTCCAATTTGTCATTGTTTAAGGACTAGTTGGAAAGAAACAAATGCGTGACCCGACTCTCAGTTAAGTTAACATGTAACATTAATTACGAATTACCTTAAAATGAAATGTATAATAAATATCTTTTTGGATCTATTTATTTACAAGATTTGTTAAGGATCTTGAAAGAACATTAATTATAATTTTGGTTACTTCGTTATGCCTATATAGATATTTCTCATATTTGATATATTATATTATAATTGTTTTGGCTCTAATTGTTGTGGTGGGTTCTAAGCTGGGCAAATTATAAGTTGACACCGAATATAAAATTGATAAAGAACTATCGAACGTATCAAGCAAGGTGATACAATATTACATTAAGACGTAATGTAAGCCCTTTTATCGTCCACTGTTGGACACGGGACTACCCGTGCACAAGCCTGTTGGCGAGTCCACTCCTCTAGAGGTGGTATATTTCTTCAGGGCTTGTGATAAATGCTTTGTTATCCGTTAGTCGCCTTTTGCGACACCCACGGGAAACGATAGGGTGGTATTATTTAAAAGACGGCCGACACCACGATGCCAAATGTAAAAAAATGGTTTTATAAAAATTAAAAGCTAAAAGAAAATTTCAAACTTTATATGTAAAAAATTCAGACATATAATAGGGCTTAAATTAAGAGAAACGCAAGGGACAGTCGGACTCGGAAAGGGTGAACACAGCGCCCCACTTATTTTATTACTGCAATGACTTGACATTTATGAAAATAAATTCGTCGTGAAATAAACGGAAAAATGAATTAAACTCAGTCGGCCGCGAAAGAAACGTGTAGAATAATTGTGTAATATATTCGGCGTTAAGTCGGCATTTAGATGCAATGTTCAACCCCTATAATATAAAAAGGAGGGATGTTGTAAGATTGCGATTGGCATGTTTATCTGTGACTTTATATTTTATAAGAATTTTTTTGAAATTTATTATACTGGAAAGAATAATTCTCTGGGAATGTTCTTGTACATTTATAAATTATGGCATATATCATACATACTATATATATCATAATATATTATCAATCTGTGTCAACCGATGGATATAAGCCTCACTACCATAAGCGGTCTTATTTTTTGTATAGAAAAAAGGTTACAGACGAGCATACAGCCCACCTGATGGTAAGCGAATACTGTCGTCCATAGACATCCGCGATAAATGCCAACGATACATACATGGAATAGATAATATTAGACGTTTGTCTCATGTCTGTATGTCTGTTAGCGCAAGATGTGTCTGTTATTTTGTATTTTTTTATTATGGACGAAGGCGGCAGACGAGCATACAGTCCATCTGATGATAACTGGATACTGTCGCCCATAGACATCCGCGATGCATGCCAACATAAGGCCAAAATGACAAACGTTGGCACGACCCCAGATGCGCTGCCTACTTTTGTAGATATAGGATTGGATTTGTAGAAAGGGTTGGGAAAATGGGAAGGGATAGGATGGGAATAGGCTCTGGCATATCTCACCCACTACTGAAACACGTACGTACATTGGGGAAATACGATAAAGTGGGAAATGCAGTAGATTTCAAGGTAGTCTTCTGTGAGAGAGGGGTAACGTGGCCAGTCGAGTGCGCCCAGCAGCTGTGGGAATGCAGCATGCACTCTCTCCCTACAAAAATAGGCCTTCTTCTCTTCTAGGCACTACCGGCAATTTTCTTCATGTCGTCAGTCCACCTGGTATCCCAAATTATTTCCAAGAACTCATCTACCCCATCGATTATGGGATATATGGACACATACTTGAGGGTGCTGAGTAGTAATTGAATACTTCCACAAAGTCAGAAAATGTTTTAATTTTTAAGTATTTATAGAACTATTTATCCCAATAGCGGACCGATTTCTATTTAGTACCTATAACTGTTCGCGCGTTACTGCCAGTTTATTCATTTTACCGTCCAATCGGATTTTCACGCATTCAAATATTTATATAATTACTCATTTTAAGATATGTTACTCCTCGTTTCCATTTTTTTACTGCTTATATTATTATACCGACCAATCTGTTATTAAATTGGTCACTAAAGATGATTTTTTCGCTAAAATGATGGTCCATTTCAATTTGCTCTAAAATTCATACTACATTGCTCTTTTGCGTAGCGTTCCATGTTGACTAATTGAAACTGTCATAAGTGACATCTATAAACAAACCAGAGTTGTCAACCGCCAAACAAAAAATGGCGCAAAATTAAATCCAGCGCTCAATCTGGGACAGCCTTTATATTAGAGCTCCTTTAAATCATAACCCCTTTTCTTAAAAAGATTTATTTTAAAAACCCATGGTTGATACAATAAAGTAACCTGTCACTCCATGAATTGCATAAGAGATGAAATGTATAATGGACTTTCGCAGTGACGCTTTATTCCATAAATTATATAAATATGGTAATTTTTGTTTATGATGTCAGCGCCCCAATTTTGGACTTTATGATGTGATAGCCCTTTGTCGACTTGTTTAGGCTTAACGATTTGCTTTATTGTATACGGAATGTTCATACACCATGAACTTTGTAGATAGTAATTACGTTTGTGACATAAGGAATATATTATTTGGTAATGCGGGACATCCGTTAACCTATTTTTGGAATATACCATATTATTTGTTCATAATAACTACTAACGCATAAAATACGTACTTCAAAATAATCTAGAGAACTGATTGGTACAAGTGGTCTTGTTACAAGTGGTACAAGTTTATTAAACAGGATGTAACCGAATCTTTCCCAGTGTCTGAAACCATGAATTCCGTTCATATTTCATAATTCTGTATTCATTGACATGAAAATATGTATCTACCTACTTGTCTTTTTTACAGAATATTCAACTTTTTATAATTCTATTCATATAAATGTGCTAAATTCGAGTTGTACCTACGAGTACTAAACCTAAACATTGATATTTTGACAAAAAGTACATACCTAATATTATTTGTCATTTAACTCAGATTCATTAAAGAAATCCATTGTTTCAGGCTTCAGGAAAGATTCAGTTATAGTGTGTTAAGGACTATATCTATCTGTCTATTTGTTCACAGTGAAAACTTTTTGTTTCAGCCTATACCGTCTCACTGCAGTGAGTGAATTTTAGGTTAGAGGTAATCGCTACACGGCTTCAATGCTGATACTTCGATTTTGATATACAAATTAGGTTGTGTTTCAAAATCATAATCTTTTTGTCTCCAAAATATAGGAATTGTCAAATAGCGAATTTTGCACATTTTGAAACGCAGTCTTAGATTCTATTTCATGAATCGTATTAATATGAGAAGTGAGATAACGCGTCAAATTTTAAAAGCACTGGTCAATACAAAATTGTTTCGTGACCGCGGTCTGCTCGTAGGGTTTAACACCTTGTAAATCTTGACATAAAATGTACAATGTTGAAAGGTCCCCACTATTGTGTGGCCATTACATTCTCGCCTTTTTGTACCGAATTAAATTAACAACCATACATACAAGTTTTATGGCCTACACCAATGTTTTATTTGAATTATAAAAGTTGTTTTTGTGGTTCATTGTACCAGTGTTCAGAACGTGAGTTCGTTGAACAGGATTATTTGAGAAGAAAGAAAAATTATATATTTATCACAACACAACACGACACGCGAAACATAAGAAATAATTAATAATAATAAAAAAAAACAACAAGTGTGCGAATGTGTGTTGTGGCGATGAAAAAGATACCTAACTCAGCGTAATGCTGTGGATCGGAAATGAATCATGGCGCTGATATTCTTCTAAGGCCTTATACTTAGTACACTCACAATTTTCAACTGATGATCATCAACGTTTTGAATGCTGTAGGCGCGAGGTATAATTGTAAGATGTTAGTGCGTATTCTTCCTAAGCTTCATAGGTACTATATTTAAATCTTAAAACGAGTCTGTCCATTTTTAAAGTCTCTAAAACGGCGATGGAGGAAAACATCGCAAGGAAACCCGTAGGACCGAAGGTTAAAAAAATCTAGGATTCATATAATATCCACTGATTATTATGAGCCAATTACTTCGTCTTTCTTATTGCCACGTTTCTTTATGCGGGATCGCTATTTTTAGTCCGAAATCCGAATTATAGGATGTACTATATATATGAAGAAGGGTCTACGTCTTGCAGTCCGATGTTATAGGTTGATATCGATTTTATCATTTTTATTGAATTGCTTATCCGCCACTTCGCAAAAATATTTTATTACAAGCCTGTTATACTACGTTTTTCCCGCGTGTTTTTATTACAATTAATTCATCGGTTTAATTATCACAGAACTTGGGAATTGATTAAACTGTATTTAAACCTGAAACTAATTATTTTTTCTTCTATAATGCTAGTGAGTAATTAGTACGGGTACAGATAATAATATGAAATTTCTTTATAATAAATATTTCGTAACAGTAAGTAGGAGAGCACATGCTGTGGCAACAAATAAATAGTTCCTCAACTCGGTATGGTCATAAGAACAGTAAATAATTACTTGTATTATTTATTCCCATGGTATCCTATTTATACTATTGTATAATTCCTATGGTATGATGTTGGTATTACATAAAATTCATCTATATATTCAAGTCTGGGTTACGCAGATTTCCTCAAAATTCCGCTCTTCTGTCATCACACGGTGCCGTGTGTAGGTACTAATATAAAATTCCTGTTACACTCTATCTCTTCTTATCTATAGTTATTAGTGCGTATGTAACCGGCATCAACGTAAACTCCTCATTCACCGGTCACAGTTTAATACGGCGGCCGTTTTAAAGGCTCTGCCCCGATTTACAAGCCTTCAGATGAAGATTGAGCTGGTGCCCTAACAGTTTTTTTGTGTAGGTGTAAATCTTAAGGCGCGTTTACGAGGTGTTGTTTCTCGGCGTAACTTATAAGAAAAAGCGGATATACAATATTTATTAATAGGCGAATTTAAATATTAATCCTTTTAGGATAAATCCTTAAAATTAATTTGTTTTGAAAGCGGCTTAATTTAATACCGGTTAATAAAGTTTAATATCGGCGTGGTTGCGTTCAGAACGAAACCGATTTGCGAACGTTTCACACAGATTTGTACCAAGCCAGACATCAAATCAAATTACATAAAAGCTATACAAATTAGTTTTGTGCCTTTAGCTTTGATGTTTTTGTATCAGCCTATAACGTCCCACTGCAAGGCACAGGCCTGCCCTAGTAAATTAAGGGCGATTTCGGGCAGTAATCCACCACGCGGAACCAGTGCGGATTACACAATCCTGATGTAAAAAAAAAATATCTTTTTTTTTTCAAAATTTTAAAATAAACTAGCTATTCAGTAATGGTATAAATAGAGTGTCAGGGAAGTGTTATCCACTTATTTTATTGACAAAAACACTTTCCTATCTACTCCTATCCCACACACACCCCTTGAATGGCAGCCATCTTAATTTTTAGTCGGTCGGACCAGATATATAGGTATTTATTAAAAAAAACAATATCTGAGAACATAGAGGTCGTAGAAGCATGAAAATAGTCTTATTTGAGAGGTAAAGGGTACATAGAGGTCAACGATTAATTAAACAATTAATTCAAAATATTGACATAAGAGACCTATAAACAATAACAACCATAAAAGAAAGATCAAAGAAAAACAAACAAAGCATATTATTATTATTTTTAATTTACTGCAAAAAGGAGACCCCTGACTTAATTTTTTTGCACTAGATCGATAGATTTTGAGTAAATCATACGCATGGGCCATGTTCAAAGCACTAAATGTAACTGGTATAGAGTTTTGATTCCATTTTATAGGTTTATTCGAAAGCCATCGATGTAGTACAAAAAAAATCAAACTAAACGTCTAGTTTTTGCTGTAAATTAGGTAAAAATGAAATATGAATAATTATTGAATTAAATTTTATGGTTGCTATTTCTTTTGGGTCTGTTATGTCAATAGTTTGGAATAAATTGTTCAATTATCTGATTGACTGTATTGTTACCTCTCAAATGAGACTATTTTCCTGTTTCTACGTCCGCTGTTCTTAGATATTGTCTTTTTATTAGTACATAACATATATGGGTGATTAGAAAAATTAAAATGGCTGTCGTTCAAGGCGGGGTGGGGTAGGAGTACGTAGGGAGATGCTTTTGTGGATAAAAACAAATATACAACACTTCTTTAAAATAATATCCGCAATTGATCCCCTTACACACTGTATTTATACAAATGGAATTACTAGATATATAAATTACGGGCTAAAGCCGAATCATCAAACAGCACATCAATATGTGCCCAGGTAAACCGGGAACCGAGAAACAATTCGGCTTGTTTAAGTTCTTCGTGGTTATTTTTTTTTAAACAATGCTAAAATTATTTCTACTCAGAAAATATTCAAGCACATTCGCAGTTAGCCTGGGCACATCTCGATGTGCTGTGACATCGGCTTTGGCCCGTAACATATACGAGTATATAGAAAAAAATGAGAATGTTGTCAGCCCTTTTTTAAAATACTAATCCTCTCATGAAAACCTTGACTTTTGGCGTCACGCTAAAACCGACTGGTTGTATTCTCTTCTATTGTTCCTTATTTTTGTCATAATGTAACAATTATACAATAAAAAGTTTTATCTATCTAATATCTTGTGACTTGAGTCGTAGTCTAACGCTCAGACCGTTGCCATAACAGCCATGAACAGTAAAACAACACTTTTAAGGGGGTCGTGAAATTTTTAATGTCCACACGGTCAAGATTTAAGGGGCGGTCATGGTATATGGATCACTTTGGTTGGCGATGTTTGTTCGCCAAATATTTAGATGTTATAAATCAACTTTAAATTGAGTTTAATCTGTACCACAAGACAATAGTTATACAACTTGCTTAATATATAGGATGTGCCTGAAACCATCCATTTCATTCATGATTTTGAGTTTTGTTGTTAAAATTTTACAGACCATTTTTTTAAAAACATCATTTTTTTTGCTACAAAATTTTCATATAAAATTTGTTAAATATAAAGTCCAACTACTTATTTTTGGAAAAAAAAATACGTAGTAATAATTGAATGGACACGAATTGTTCGTTACGGATTTTGTCCAGCAAAGAAACTACCAGCAGAGCTGTATCCGTCTATTCAGGCCTACCGTCAGAGACCACGTTTCGACACCATACGTAAAGACATATTTACGGGCAGGACGCATTGGTTGAAGACTTTCATATTCAAACAATGTGGTATAGGCGACGAGAAGAGGTGACGCATTTTCTCGAATACTGCCCAGCCGAGCTGAATGCGTCTATCAGCCTCTCGACTGAAGTTGGACTTGTTAACTGGATTGACTGTCTAAGATAAACATATTCGTTTACAACTTCTAGTGACGCCTCCTCGACGCTAACCGAGACGTGACGAGAGTGACGCTAACGACTTGAAGAAAGTCGCCGATAGTGGCTGGATGAGAAGCCACTTCAACTTTACGAACAGAAGTCGGCTTAAACACAGAAGTATGGATTGAAGTGCATTGGCGGTTCTACATCGAGTCTGTCACTTCTGAAATTAGTACACAAGAAAGTTGATAAACAGCTCTCTCGTAATTCCATCATCTCATCTTCATGATCATCTACAGCTCGTTTCCGCTCCCTACTTACTGAGCCTCCTTCCGTTTATGCCACTCTCCTAGGTCCTGTGCTGTTCGCTGTTCTCAATCTAGTACCTCCACAAAGTCTTTTCTTTTTTTTCCATCTTTAGTTCACAATGACACAATAAAGTTTAGCTTTAAGACTAAAAATTAAACCTGAGATGAACATCGGTATTCCCGAATGACTGATGTGGATGACTTGCCGTTTTTTTACAATATCTACTGATTTAATGAAGTTATTCGAAAACAGCCGTCAAATTTTATCAACTTGGATTTCTCATTTGCCAAAGTGCCTACATAAATAAAAACCATTCTATTTTTATTCTCTAGTCCTATACATGTCCTGCAGGACACCTCAACTAAGATTTTGACAATTACCGGGATTTTTGCTATTTACCGACTTTAATTGCCAATAATGAAAAACGACGGTACTGCCAGCTCTAACTGGAATCCATGGTTTCAGGGTTTGGGAATAATTGAGACACATTCTGTATAGAGACATATTAAACACCTTGTATAATGTTGGACAGGACTTACAGTATTTATTATATTTTTTTTTCAGTTAGTTTAGATCTTAATTTGACTGTAAAATGTAAAATTTCCTTACCAAATAAGTAAAGTTCAAATATTGTATAATAATAATTGTAATTGAGCGCTATTCGTGTTTAGGTTTAGTTCTAAAACGTAAAATCATTCTTTGCTAATTTAATTCACACTGCGTCCTTTTCTGTAGGTATTATGTGATGAATGATGATAGAAAAAATGCGATTTAGTCAAGTTTTAAAAACTCATACCCGCTCATAACCGCTGAATACCCGCAGATAAGAATCTTTTCACAAAAAAACATATATTTCTTATTGTATTGAAAAATAAATTGCATGAAATCATAAAATATCAATAACAATGAAAACAAAGAATAACCTAGGTATATGTAATGTAGGAATACTGTTTTATTTTTTAACATAAAAAATATGGATTTGTCAATACCTCTCATATTAGTTTCGTTCCTCATATATTTAGAAATTCACATATGTAAGTAAATATTTTTATGAAGTTTCTATTCATTTGTAAGTTTAGGTTGAGAAGTTAATTCAATGAAATTGAAAATCTTTTTATAGAGTTCCAAATTAAATAAGAAACCACAATAATTTATTCTGTTTGTCCGGCAATTACCAACTCAGTTGAAAGGAAGATGTCGTTATGTTCCGCAAGTATTTCCGGAATGGCTAAATTCTTGTGGCCCTAATGGTCTTTCAAGAGTCATCGGACATATATGGTTCAGGGCGAGCCCAGAAGACGCTCAGCTAGGAGCAAAAAATGTATAGACAGCGACATTTATTGTTTGTTGTGTCGTGTGGTGTCGGCCGGTTTCACAATAGCACTACCCCATCTCTTCCTGCAGCTGTCGTAAAAGGATAATAATCCGCTATCACCAGCGCTGAGGAACCACACCACCTGTACAAGAGTGGACTCGCCCACCCGCTTGGCCAGATATATGCAGAGTGGCGTTTCAAGCCATGCAACCCTCATGCACAAGATACAGTGCATGAGGAGGCCCATGTCCAGCAGTAAAAGCTATAAAATAAAAGGTTAACGTTATGTATAGAAGTCGATATTTACGATTTTTTGAAAGTTTACACCATCGTAATTTTAGAACTATTAATTAAACCAATTTGGCTCATATTCAAACGTAATTTTGGAACTCAAAAGAAGGAAACCGAGATACCGCACCTATTATTATGCAAAATTTCATTTCAATCCAGTAAGAAATGCGCCCTGCGGTTTGTTTCCTTTTTAATTTCTGTTTTGTGTTCAGCTGGCTAAATGCGAGATGTTGTAATTTTTTTCCGAAATTCGTGATTTCCGTTATACGTAGAGATCTCTATGAAATCTCCATATAAGCGCGTTTTCAGTACTGTGTGTGGCGACTTCCCAACCTCTCACAAAGTTCTTGTCTTTCATTCCTACACGTACCAGTACAACTACAGAGAGACTTTCCGTTTCAGCACGATCTCAAGTGCTGAAGTATTGGTAAGGAAACTCCTTTTTAATTTTTAAATTGAACTGGAATAGGAAATTATTAAATGAACATCTGAAATATTTAAAGTGGCAACAAATCGACGGCTGCATATTTAAAGATGAGCTATGCTTAGGTTCTCTGGTGACAATAAAGGTTATATAGGAGTCCCACGAACAAATTTGTATTGATATTTTTAGTAATTAAAAATTATTTATTTCACTTATTCCCTGCCTATTTAGTATTTTTGGCTGTCCGTTTAAATACAAGTCAATTTAAATTACTTTGACGTTGATAATGATCAGGATAATGTCAATATTAATGATAAATATAATAATCAATATGTAAATGTACAATTGATGTTTGCACGCCCATTACAGGCAGAGCATAATGGGATATACCTATATTCTGTACTAGCGGTGCCAGCGACTTCTTTCGCGTGAATTTCAGTGACTCCCGCGGGAACTCTTTAACGGATCGGGATAATATGTGCTCCAAGTATTAACCCAGGTCATAAGTTCTAACTATGTTAAATTTCATCAAAATTCGTCCCATTGTTTTTGCGTGTTGCGCGTTGCGCGACGGACAAAAAATCTAAAAATTGTTGTTTTGGGTTCTGAATAATTTGCAAGTATTCGTAGTCGTAGGTACTCATATTCGCCATTTTTAAACGAATAGTCAATAGTACTATAATTGCATAACATACTAATCATAGCATAGTATAATAACTCCGTAACGGATGAGGATAAAATGTACGCTAAATATTAACCCAAGTCATAAGCTATTGTTACAGCAAATTAAATTAAATTCTGTCTAGTGGTTTTTACGTGACACGCGTTCAGACACACAGACAGACAAAGACAAAAGAAAGCAAAAATTGCGGTTTTGAGCTTTATATCATTCTACTGCACTCACTCAATTTCTGTTACGATATTATTAAGAGTATATATACTCATATAGATTGAAACACCATAAATTTTGCTACCTGTATTGTTACAAAATAAATGATTATGATTAATTGCTATGTTTGTTAACTACTGATGACAATGTTTTTAATTGTTTTTAATTATTATTTTTATTTTTAGGCAACCACATCAATACATGCATAGACGATTACATGAACCGCAAAACAAGAGTAATGACGTAAACAATCAAAACAAAATTGAGGATAACTTCACAACACCAATCCTCAGAACTACTAAACAGTAAACTAAATTATTAGTATTAAACTTTCATTTCTTTAGCGAAAATGGCAATTTGAAGACGTTCACCGCTAGTGGCTGGACGAGAAGAGCTGAAGACCGCATGTTGTGACGAGACTTGGCTGTGGGGGGACATAGGCTGATGGTATGGTATGGTGTCGAAGAAATAGCGGTGGGAACGTTTGAAGGAGGGGAGATAAAGGCGATTCAGTAGCTTATTAAAATTGAAAATGTACTTCTGGTGTGATTGATGAATTCATATTTAGCCAAGTCTATATTTAGCCTAATCATGGTAATAGGGAATGGAGTAATCGAACAAGTTTAACTTGTGATGAATTTAACTAGTAGGTACTCGCCGTTTCGCTCACGTGGAATGAGGATTAAAGAAACAATCTATGTGTTGTTAATCCGTCCCACGGAATATACACATTCTAGATTCTGCCTCACTCTTAGCACTTATTTAAGGAGATGTGGATAATTTAGAAATACGGTGTAATAATTAGATTATTAAGATTTCACTAATATATGTTAGATTTGTTCTTTTTTTTAACTTGTCCGCTTTATTGATGCGACGTTAACAGCAATGATACTGAAGACTTTATTACTGAAGTGTAATGGGCACGTCGATTCGGACCGCAATATAGAGAGCAGTATGAATAGAAGAACAATTGAATTAAAGTGTTTGGAGCACATTTAAATTTAGGTTTTTCATTAGTGGCAAGTTTTTAGAGTTCAGCTTGAATTTCGCTAAAGGACTATTGTCCTTTAGCAC
Source organism: Sesia apiformis (assembly GCA_914767545.1). Classification (NCBI taxonomy): domain Eukaryota; kingdom Metazoa; phylum Arthropoda; class Insecta; order Lepidoptera; family Sesiidae; genus Sesia; species Sesia apiformis. The sequence goes on from OU611964.1 coordinate 7,172,943, forward strand.
TCGTAAGAGTGTTCTTGCATTGGTTCATGGATACTTAAACTTAGGCAAGGCAAGTTCATGCAAGTTGGCATGAAAGTAACTACTCTCACTACAGAAAATTCATTTGCTTAAATTTTGCCTGAAATGGCAATATATCAATAATGTAAATTATGAATAATCATAATAATAATACGGCGAACTTCTCCCAAGTTATGGATATGTATTTTGTAACATGTACTAAAACGGCAATAAAATTATATATACAGCATTAGTGTAAACAGCTATTTGTTATTGGGGCAAATTTTCATGCATTTTATGGCACCGGGAAACGTAGCGTGGGACACCTTTCGACCAGATGATGGCTTGAAGAAAGTCGCCGGTAGTTACTGGATAACAAAAGTTGAAAGAAGTGACGTTTTGAGCCTTGGGAGACGCCTATATGCAGCAGTGGAAACACGCAGGCTGATGGTACGGTATGAACAAACAAAATAACAGTCGCTTTTACAATAATAGTGATATATGTACGCATTTATTGAGGGATGTTTTCAACCTATTCCTAACCATTATTCCCAATTGCAGTTATTAATACAATTGTTGTAATTTCTTCAGATCGGAGAGGCGGACTATCCGAGAGTATAAAAAGAGTAGCTGGCCGAAGAATGTACCGTCCTTGCGAAAGGATAAACGGTATTTTTATATAAGTTCATTTTAATATTATTTCATCACCTTCTTATTCATCGTTGGGTATATGGTGGTACCTGGTCGCCGCAACACGCGACCCGTGACCATGCGACCAGTAGCTCGAAAGGAGTTGTATGGGATCGCTTCAAAGACTGCGCGATATGGCGCGCGTAGCGCAGACGAGCGATCGAGCGGCTAGCTGCCCGTAGTCGTGCGGGTCGCGCTTCCATAACACTGGAGTTATTTTATAAATGTTGACACATGTTCTTTAATGTTCTTTAATCTCATAAATGTTGCATGGAGCGCTCGATACTTGAGCGCTGAGTGAGCGCTAATGAACTTTTAATACTCTAGGATTTTAGGCTTTCTTAAAAAAATATATGTTTGATGGTCTTAAACCCTTGTAGTTAAAAGCTGGAGTCTAAAACGGTTGAGGTTCAATGACACTAGTTGAGGGTCTCCTTTTCTGCTGCCGGACTCAGTATGAGCTGGATTTGACACCTCGTAAAGGTTTACCCCGACTACTCTGACTGATTTGGCCCATCTACGAACTTAACTCAGAGGAACCACTAAACTAAGTATTTTTGTACCAAATTTTATATCAGTCAGTTATGAAATGTGCCCTCCAGTTTATCCACAAGTTGCGTCATATCCCTTTTGTGTATATATTCCGTTCCAATCTATTTTTATTCAAAATTTAAAAAAAAACATGGCAGCCTGAGGTAACTAACACGGCCTTAAATTGAAGAAATATCCCAATATTTAGCTTTAAATCTAGGGCAAAGTTGCACTCTATGAATCAAATTATGGATATGTAAACAATTATCACCTCACCATTTTAATTAAAGGCCGTCTCAGTTACCTCAAGCTCCCGTTTTTGTTTACATTTTAGATAAATTGGATTGGAAGGAACATTGGTGCATTTGTACTCTCTGCAATAGGTTTCGATTACAATTTTTTTAGGGAGTACACTATTACAATTTTAGAAAGATTTCGAAAGTTCCCTAAAATTGTAATTTGTGTTCTAGTCGACCTAAAACACTTTGTCTCCAAAAAATAATTGAAAACAAATACATTAATAATAATGTTTATCTACTTGTATTTATAATTATTGTTTTAGCACGACAAGAACGGTGGAAATAAATCTAATGCGAAAAATCTCGTAAGTACATATGTAAAGGGGGTGTCAAATTAAAAAATCTGGTGATTTAGATTACTGGTAAAATCTTTTTTACCAGTTTTTACCGATAATTCAGAATCATGAGTGAAATCCATGGTATATACATCTTATATACAGGCTGTAAACCAACCTTTCCCGAAGCCTGAAATTATGGAATCTGCTCATGATTTTTTAACGTAAAAATATTATGACTGTTTTTTGCTAACAACATAACTATTTGAGTTCTTACCCATACTCAATTATTCATACATTTTTAAAATACAAAGCCAAAAAAGATATATTTTTACAAAAATTAAAACTATACATACGCTTTTTCGTATTTTTGTAAATTTAGAAAAAAAATACTCAAAATTTTTAGAGCTTTACGAGCCCTCTCCATCAAATGTATCAAATGTTTGTTGGCCTTGAATTTCTTTTCTATATCCTATCTATAACTATATAGGTAACGGAAGCGACAAGTGCACACTGTAATCCCACAGCCACTAGGCACATTCGACTGACCAAAATACTTTCTCACGGTACAGTACCGTAAAATGTACCACCTTTACCACTTTATTCTATTCCCGCAATACACGTAAGTGTTTAGTGAGTGAGATATGGCAGAGCCCATCCCATCCCGTCCTGTCCTATCTCTCACTATTTCCCCAACTCTTCCTCCAAATCCATTCTTAAATCTCCAATGATAGGTAGCACATCCGTGGACGTGCCAACATTTGTCATTCATCTGATTTGATGTCAACATCTGATGTTGGCATGTATCACGGATGTGGACTGTCTGCTCGTCTGCCTTCTTTCTATAACATAAAACTTTTGACGCACAGTTAGCTCAGTTGGTAGTGCCCTTGTCCGCTATGCAAAAGATACTGAATTCATTCCCAGTCCGACACTCATTTGATTGAAGACAAATATTTATTCAGATCTGGGTGGTTTGTGATCGTCTATGTATGTGTCTTTGGACCCACCACACAGTGTCTTATTCTGTGTAACTTGTACTGTAACTAAAACATTTCATAATATTTATAAAAACAATTTATAAAATAAATAGGCAGGAATGAGAGAAGATCCTTAAAATACATTTGAATTTATGAACATCGATCGAGAATAATAAATATGTTTTTTATATTGCAGCTCAACCTCGGATTGGGACCCAGAATTGGTCGAATTAAAACCGTTTGCCGTAAGAAATCTTTTATATATCTTTGAAATATTAACGATAAGTAATAAGTTTACTAGCCACCGATAGCTTTGTCAACGAATCGTGCCACAAAGAGCGCCTTTAAAAATCTGGACCTGTTTTTAAACTAAACTAATTTGATACTTCATTATTTATAAAAATATCTCTAATTCAGTTTTCGTTATAATCACGGAATAAATGAATGACGGAATTTTTCTCTTAGGTAATGTTGTTCCGTAATTTTATATATTTTTTAACAATTTAAACGTTTGTTATGTGAATTGTTCAATCTCACATAATCAATACATCCAAAAGATACAACAGAATATATAACTTTTGAGATTTTCGCCGATGTTTATTTTATTCTTACGGCTGAGTTGCACTAGCCATAGACACGAGATAACTCGAATGAAATAAAAAAAGTAAACATATAAGTTGAGACCCGTATGCATTTAATAGATATATAAAAGCTTGTATTTAAACGAGCAAAAAAATACTAAAGGAGTAGAAAAACATGATCAACGAATCAATCTATTTTTGAATAATTGCAATGCAATGCAACCAGCATTAAACCTCCTTGAATCATGCAACCAGCATGCAACCTTGAAGTATCCACTGCTGGACATGGTCTTGGGCATGTGTATATAATTTTATATTTTTAAATTATGATTTCTAGATTTATAATAGATTACATACATTTTTACTACTTAAAGCTAGTCAATTATTAATGACACCTGAATTAAATTATAGAACTAATTATAAACTCAAAAGTTTTTTAATTTAACCAAATAAATCTTAGATGTAAAACTTATTTTTAAAAGTAGATCAATATTTTGTTGCTTGTCCTTTACTATGCAAATTGGGTATTTGAAAAAAAAAATTATCAATTTTTTTATGTATTTTAAAACTTTATCATAAATTATATTAATAATCGATGCGAAATACTCTTAAAAAATGTTTATTTAATTTATTATAAACAATTTAAAATTGATAAAATTTTAAAAAGAATCACGTGACTACAAACGCGCTACGATTGGTCGCCATGTTTGTGACGTCATAATGTTAAAAGGATTTCTCGATAGTACAGTATCACAGGCTTCTACATGTAAATTGACGACAAATATCCGACATTTAGTTTAAAAAATTATTTATATTAACTACTTTTATTTAGTTATGTGTGATAAAGGATTTATAAAGGCTAATTCCGATAATATACCCGATGTGGATATATTTATGATAACAGATTTTCTTAAAAATGATATTCGGTTTAATTCAGCTGAAGTTCGAGGTGCTAAAGCATCAAGGTAAGTTTATAAAAAAATAATATTGTAAATTAAAATATTAAATGATTTATTCGTCATTAAATATAATTAATTTTTATTTATCGAATGCTATTTATTTCATTTATACGTTTATATAAATATTTTTTAATTACTATATTATTATAAAATACTTACATCAAAATGATCTTCACAACAAAAAAAATTTGATGTTGTTTTGGAATTAGGTCGTCGCACTGCTTGGAACCATTTATTTCGACGTTTAACATTTTGTGGAACATTTAAAAACATTTTTTCAGGGGTTGTTTTTGTAGTATTCGTACATAATGGTACGAAGCAAGCACGATAACTTTTAAGGTTAGACATTTTCAATATATTTATTAATATATTGACGATAATAACCAAGATTTAATCGATTAATAGTCAAAATACTGTATCAGCTGTGTGCTACAATGAGTAGAAATTAACATTGTGACGTCACACGCGCTCAGGTTTGTTCGGGAACTGTCCGCGTGTTTTCGGTACTGGATTCAAAAATTTATTTGTAATTAAATATAACTTTTTAATTAAAGCGAAAAAAAAAAAAACTAAAAATAGTTTTGTTATAAAATGTGTATATGATCTTTCCATTAATGATAAAAAATTTTTTTTTTTCAAAATCCCAATTACTATCCTACCAAGGTCAATACAGAGGCGATACAAGTATCATCTCTGCATTGAAACGATCAGCTTGTTGGAAATTTCTATTGGAATTAGCTTCTATACCTCCTCAAGAGTTTTGTATAGCTGGTGAATATTGGTTGAACACTTCTTTGTTTCTGTTTTCTTCACAGAACACCAAACATTTTCAATAGGATTAATTTCAGGACTATAAAGTAGCTAGCAGACTAGTGAACTAGACTTGTCTTAACTGAATGTCGAGATATTCCGTCACTACAGTTACAATATGTTTAGGTTCATTATCATGTTAGAAAGTCAAAATCTGCTGTCATTTTTCCTCGGCATATGGTAGCATTTCCTCTAGAACATGCTTGTATTGAAATCTATCCATGTTACCATCTACTCTCCTAATCGATCCAACTGCATGTACAGAAAAACAGCCCCACACTTATATTTACACCTCCATGTTTCACTGTCTTTTTGGTTTGGATTTTGGATCCATTTCAGTTTTGAGAGGACGTCTCATATATTGTTTCCTATCAGAAGTAATCACATCTATTTTCGTTTCAATAGAAAAAATATTTTTTTTCCTTGCTGTACTATCCAATGTTCATATTTCCTGTTAAACTCTAACCTAGCAATTATGAAACCAAATACTTATTTTCTAGTTAATACTGACCCGTTGAACGGTTCCTTTTTTGCCAACGAAACTATTATTAAGTCTTCACAGTGAGTTGTTTTCCTGGGCCTGCATTACCGAGGCACATTTTCAGTTGTATTAAAGTTGTTATATTGCTATACGGCATTCATAACCGACATTAGGACATAGGACATTGTAAATGACCTACAATCTTTGTTGTAATAATGGACAATAATTTCTCTTGTAGATGCATCACAACTTTTATTTTTGCCCATATTCATAATTTATAAGTGTAAAATATTTTACAAATAAAAAAAAAGACGCGGATTTTTCTTTCAATTCGATTGTTTCTTGAAAAAATGAGATAAAATAATTAAGAGAAATAAAGTATATTCTTTATAATTGTCACGAGACTTTACTGTCTTTAATTAGTTGACCAACAGCCAGTGCATCATTTTGTAAAATTAGTATGTGTTTTGCCAGTACCTACATAAAAAAATATAGTTTCTCAATCATTATTCTGTATCAACACATAAAATTTGTAGTAATCGAACGAAGAGAGAATGCTTAACAATAATAAATAATATAAAAGTCGATTTAATATCGATATTCATAACTTTTGTAAATCTACCATATGAAATTTGAATTTCATATAAGGTGTCTTTAATTAGTTGATCACCACTGTATATAGTTCGTACGACCGTCAATTTGCTTAGATAATGGCAAATATAGTAGGTACATACATACCGTGATATATATGAAAATTTAATTTTTTAGATACGACATCAATTGGAGTGCATTCTCAAAGAATTTCCAAAGGCTAATGCCACTGTGGAAACAATAGGTCGCACGGCGGAGTACAACGACATAGTACTCCTAAAAATTACACAACACTCATCAGAGAAAGAAAGTTTCAGAGCCAACGAAGAAAAGTATGAAGATGAAGAAGAAGAGAAAAAAATTATATTCATAGTTCATGGACTTAGTGTCAGAGGGATAAGTAATATGCCGGGATTCAGACATGGTAAATATTTTGCCATGCTCCTCGGCTATTATTTGAAACACTTACATCATTTTGACATATTTATAATACCGATGGCGAATCCCGATGGTATTTTCGTAGAGGTAAGTCCTAGTTTCTTATGCGGCAATTGACGATTTCAAATACCTACGTAATCAATTGATCAAATTCCATAGTACAGGGAAAACGTCCAAAATAAAAGGGCATGAGATGCTTTGTAGCTAAATATCTCTGTTATTATTAATTTTATTTCAAAAATACATTAGAACTTTTTTTACATTACTTTTTGGCGGAAATTCGAATAGTGAAGTTGAGTTTTTGTTTCATTATTGTAATAATTGTGTATTAGGCGTTTTGTTGTTTAATAGTGATAGTTTATTAAACTTCAAAGTGCGTGGTGTTTACGATAATATAAAAGCGTGAGGCTGCGTTTTTCGTGTGCTTCCAAGGAGTCCCCTTTTGTCCTCAGAAAACCGATAATCGTTTTACTGAGCAACTCCTGACTTACTTCGACGGGACTGGACATTGATGGCATACATTTTGGCCTTTGAAATTGTTTATTATGAAGATAGTTTCACACTGGCAGAATGTGCTAAATGCACCATTACAAATTACATTAAAACTCGTCAAATGGTGGTTGTTTTTGTTTGATTAAAAAAAAGTATTGCGGGTTTTGTGGTTTAATAGTCATTTAATAGTTTATTAAACTTCATAGTCCCTAATGTTTGTGCATAATGTGTGTGATAATCAAATCAAATAAAAATACATATATGCATTTATCATGTGCTTCCAAGAAGTCAATCTCTGTCGTCAGTAAACCTAATAAGCGACTTCCTAACGTGCCTCGACGTAACTAGACATTGACGAAATGTATTTTAAATACACATCTAATATTTCTGCTGCGGTTTTAAATTATCTCGACTTTAATTACAAAGAAAATTTGAGAGTGGCAGAATGTGCTAATTGCACCGTTGCCATATATGAAAAGAAGAAAAACTTCTTATGGAGCTTTTTGTCGTAAGTAATTCCTCGAGAAAATTGTAAGGTTTGCAGAGCGTGGTTGGGCCCGTAGAGTATTTATATTATTTCATTATAAATAAAATATTCCTCTTCAGATAGATATTGTTTACTTGAACATTACAGATAGACAGTGACATAATAAAAGAATAAAATAATTTATCAAAAGGAAATACAAATAAGGTTTTATACCTATAGTGGAGTGTAGGCTTTCTCGGCCGGTGTCCATTCTTTCTTTCTTCATCATGGAAGAAAGAGAAGAGATTCCAGAAGACCTCGGCTAAGTAGCCCGGAAGATTCAATTAATAATTTATAGCTATATATTAGGTACATAGATCTAAAATCTCAACAGACAAAAATTGCTGCCAGCACATAATGTTCAGATGCTCGTACATGAAATAGTATTGTATATGTAAACACATTTACACACACATATAATACACATGTATTTTCAGCACGAATGTTGGAACAAAAACATGTCACCGGGGGATGCTTGTCCTGGTGTTGATTTGGACCGTAACTTTGATGTTGCTTGGAATGCCTCACAAGCCGGCAGTTCGTGTAATCCACATTACCCCGGCAAATTTCCTTTCTCCGAACCGGAGAGCCGGGCAATCCGTGACGTCTTTCACCGCTACAGTCACAAGATCATTGCTTATATTCATGCTCATAGCTCGAGCTGTTCCGATGAAATTTTTAAAGTGAGGTTTTTTTTGATGATATCATTACAAAGGATATTAAATTTATTACAATCTTGATTAAAACGGTGCAAAGTACATTGTAAAAACCGAGCTTGGGCGCTAACAAACTGCTCACAATTTGGCGGAACTATGTGTAATTGAATACTGTTCGTTTAGAAATAGAAATAAAGATTGCTCCGCAAACACTTTCTACTTCAGAGTTAATTAGTGGTTTATATTTTTAATTCTATCTTCTTTATCTTCTTCTTTATTTAGAATTAATTAATACTTAATAATGTTCGTTTAGAAATAGAAATAAAGATTGCTCCGGAAACACTTTCTAATTCAGAGTTAATTAGTAGTTTATATTTTCAATTCTATCTTATTTATCTTCTACCTTCTTCTTTATTTAGAATTAATTAATAATTAATATTTTTAGTTGTTAGTCATTAATTAGTCAGTCGAGTATTTGAACATACAATATCTCTTTGCAGCTCATTATTAATATATTCAATAAGCTTTAAACATGCTTAAGTTTGTGTAGTTTGGAAAACCCATTAAGTACTGCATTGAGTGTTTGTAAGAAAGTTTTTGGTGTAATCTTTGAAAGATTATTTAAATAAAAATATATATTACAAATTATTTTTCCAGGGAGATGCAATTCTGTACCCTAAAGGGTATACAGATCTCGCGACTGATGACGACAAATACCTTGATTTGAAGGGCGAACTCTACGAAACAATAAGAAACGCAGGTTTCGAAATACTGTCAGTTGCGGTAGACACACTATACAGTTGGTATGGATTAGTGTCGGGTGCCAGCGTTGACTACGCATCTACGGTATGGAATTCAGTTTTATAATTCTATTTACATAGTACTAGTTTATTTTACGCATAGATTATATATATACATCTATACATACGCATTCACTTCAACTGGACATGGTTTGGGAAAATGCGTCGTCTCGTCTCATTGTCGGTTCTGGACACGCGCCTCCGCTCGTGCATGAGGGATATATGGTCTTGAAATGGCACGCTGGCCAAGTAGGTTGGCGAGTCCACTCTTTTAGAGGTGGTGTAGCGGTGCTCAGCGCTTGTAGTAGCGGCTAGGTTTTGCTTTAGTCGCTGTTTATCACACCCACAGGAAGAGGTTACTATTCCGGCCGACATCACATGGCTAGGCTATGATTACATATATTATGATTACGGATGGCTTAGACAGTACGGACATTATCTAATAAGAAGGACCTCAATTGTTACTTCTAATTTACCAGATATTAAAACTTTATTGAAATCTGAAATGAAAGAAATCTAAATGAAGGTCAGTTTTCATTGCATTATCTTAAAAATCAGATCCTTATTTAATGAGACTTAATTTTGAATAAGAATTATATTTTAATTATAATTATTTGAATTATATTTTAAATTAGAAAATCTTAACCAGAGTCAATATCTCTGTACCGACAATATTACTTTATACAATATTAGCGACGATATTTACCTACTCAGAGATCGTCACAAATATGCAATAATGTCACAACATGTACATTATCGCTATGTTGAATTTTGCGTTTATTCCCATATTTGCAGGTTTACAGAAGTACACTATAACGCAAGTCATCTATGATAGCAACTGATCTAAAAAGCAAATCGACTTATATTGTATTTATCAATTCACTAGTAGTGATCGCAACTTCGAGCGCATAGACGTGGTTAGCTTTGTAATTATAATGGCCAAAAATCAATTTATTGTTTCTCAAAACATTCTCTGTGAGCGTTAATATACTTTTTCATACGAATAAACCAATTTCTATAACATTTATTCCACTGCTCCGCGGTGACCTCGATAACATGTTTTTCATACTTTTCGACAGCCTTTTCTGGCGATAAAAATCGTTGACCGGGTAATTGGTTCTTAATTTTTGGAAACAAGAAGAAGTCACAAGGTGCCAAATCGGGACTGTATGTGGGGGGATGGCCCATGAGTTCTACGTCTTACGCCTTCAAAAAGTCGTTTGTCTGTTTGGACGTGTGAGAACTGGCATTGTCATGGTGCTTGATTATGCGGCGTCAATAACTTCCGGCACGCAAATGGTCACGGTACGGCGATTATCCAAAGCAACAGTATCCACGTGTCCAGTTTTTCTAAAAAAAGAAGCTATCACGTGGTGTTATTTATTTATAATACAGGATCAAATCTTAAGACGAATAAAATTTTGTGAGATTTGATCGTCACTAATTTTACAGGTGTATGGGATACCGTACGCTATGGAGTTTGCGATGCAATTATACAATCATCCGGAGGCACCCATGTTTGCACGAATGCCAGAATTTAATAACACTTATTCCATATACGCTCTGATTGAGATATGGTCTAGAGTAATAGATGTAACATTTAATGAAATTTACAAAAGCACACAAGCTACAAACGAAGCCATGAAATAAACACGGGTTGCTTAAAAATCATCTGTTTTTGTTCTAATGTTCCTGTCCTAGAATATATACGAGTATATTAGGATACAGTTGGCCAGCATTTGATAACGTCAAGTTTTCTCGTTGCAAATATTGCAATGCCTAAAGACCATAGATTTCACCAATGTGATCTGCTGTAGATGACATTTAGGGATATAGAGAGAAATAGAGATGAGATATAGAATATAAGAAAGAAAGCAGGAAGAAGAAAGAAAGAAGAAAGATAGGAAGAAGGTGGCTGACGAGTAGACACTTCATCTAGTGGTAAGTGGATATTGTAAGTGAGTGGATATCAGTCCAGAGTGACAAACGTTGGCACGCCCCCGAATGCGCCGAATGCCTTTGGCGATTTAGGAGAAAGGATAGGGAAAATGGGAAGGGATAGGATAGGATGGAAATGAGGATGGAAAGGAAATGAAATGGCGTATCTCACTCACTATCGAAACACGTACGTACGTTGGGGGAATAGGATAAAGTGGGAAATGGAGTGCATTTATCGTGCGTCTCTTGTGAGAGAGGGGTAACTTGGCTAATCCAGTGTGCCTAGTGGCTGTGAAATTATGAGATTGCACTGCACACCCTCCTCCTCCAAAATGACTCCCCAATGGCATATGCTTATATACTCTATGAGCATTATAGGAGTTCCATTCATTGAATTATACTCTCCATTCGATGGCGCAGGATGATAGGATGAGATGGGATAGGATAGAATGGAATGGGAATTGAGAGCTCTACTATATTTCACTTACTACCAAAATATGTACGTGGTATTCTTCACTTAACCCGTATATTTTATAGTCTTCTGTGAGAATGGAATAACACGACCAGTCGCGGATGCCTAACGCGCAGTTGCTGTAGGATTACTAAGTGCGTCCTCTTTTCAAATTAGTTATTTAAAAAAAAACCCGCACTAATATTCGGCAAATGGTATTATGGTGACACTTTCACCTATTTGTGACATTATGCGTCATCGATTAGCAAGTGCGTTGGCCTATACACTTAGTAAAAACGGTAACTTCTAAACATTCCACGCATATTTCTGGCCTATTATGAGATATTATGAACGAGTATCGTAATATGCCGACGGTGTATGTAGTGTTTTGATGTTAATGCTACGCAAGAGCCATTTTCAAGTGTGTCAGGTTCATTTGTTGGCCAGCAACTGGTTGTGCATACAAAAACAGCTATGAGAAAGAAAGTGAATGTATCGTTTTGGTACCATTCCGAGGTCTTAAAAGCCATTTCTATAGTCACGTGGTCATGTGCATCCTTGTCGGGGATTGGAATGTACCCCAGATTTATAACCGTATTTGAAACTACCTATGCTTTACGTATACTTTTTTTGTATATGAGTATGTTCCTACTTAATTCAGAAATGGGAATTCGGTAAGGTAGGGATTTTTATAAATTAGATAAAATTGGATTACGTAACCGTAATCGGTCCTTGTACCGTCGTCTGCTGGACATGGGCCACCTTATGAACATTATCTTGTGCATGAGGAAGTTTAAAACGACAAGCTGCCTAAACGGATTGGCGAGTCCACTCTTTTAGAGGTGGTGTAATTCCTGAGGGCTTGTTATCCCCTAGTCGCCTTTTACGACACCCACGAGAAGAGATGGATGGAGTGGTGCTATTCACTGGCAACTGTGTTTACTTGCCGCAACCAGCAACCGCAACTGCAAACTGTGAAAGTTGCCGGAAACTGAAACGTCTGCAGTGCACCTAAAATAACAGTCCTAAATAACAACAAAGCGTTTGAATGAGACGGCCGGCTCTTATGATTCAGCACCGTTTTTCGGTTCAACAATGAGAAGTCGTGACATCCCTTTATGTTCCTTAGAGGATTAACAAAAGAATTTCAACGTAATTGAGGACAACATTAATACCTTTCACGCCCGTGAAGGTATTCTGTATACGGTAAACATTGAAAGCCGATTATTAAGGATGTTGGCAGTTTTTATACCAACCTGAAATTTGGAATTACACAGGTCGCGTCAAATGTATGAATGTAAAATGTATGACGATCCCTTCATGATTGTAAGCTAATTGACGTAATATTTCATATCAATTCAATCAAAATCATGAGCAGAATCTATGGTTTTAGTCTTTAGGAATTATTGAATTGTAGATTGTAGGAATGTAGGTTATAGTATTGTAGCTTTAGGAATTGATGTCGTCCATTGCTAGATGTGGACTTCCTCATGCACATTGACTCGTGCATGAGGGATGCATGGCTTTAAAACGTCACGTTGGCCAAACGAGTTGGCGAGTCCACTTTTTAGAGGTGGTGTAGTTCCTCAGGGCTTGAGAAAGAGACTTAATCTCGCCTTATACTCATGGGAGGAGATGAATGCTATTCTAAGTCGGCTGACGCTCCACGACCAGCTGACACCATACGGCCAAAAGTACGTAGTAATAATGTCAATGTTTCGGCATCATAAGAGGCAGGACCTCTGGCAGGAAGACTTAGTGGTATGTACCTTCAACCTGGAGTTATATTAGTTTGAGATTTTACAAATAAGTATATTTACAAGGTCGGCGGCGTACCCGCACACCTCCTGGTGTTGCAGGTGTCCATGGGCGGCGGTGACACTTACTATCACGTGGGACCGCTTGTTCGTCCGACTACTTCCCTATAAAAAGCGTGACAAATGATACGATGCAACTGATTTTTACTGTATTGAAATTATACTCGTACGTACCAAGTCAGACAAAACAAGATCTTTCCAATGGATTGGGTTTAATTAATAAGTTTTTTTATATTGCTTTGTTCTAAAGAATTCGCTGCGATCGTTAGTTACCTTACCGATATAATATCGGCATTTCTGCTACAGTTTAGTACAGTTGTTTTGAAAGTTTAACAATAAGCCTGGGTCCGTTAGCGTGCGTGGGTGTCTCCCACGACACCGGTACTCCTCAATGTTACCACGGTTCAATAAACCCAGTTTGTTTCTTTCGACTTAATGGTAATTAACACTCACGATATCCCTACATATGTAAATGACAAGACTGACTGTTTGTCCTATTAGTCAGATTCTATCAGTTTCCACTATTATGTCGGTATTTATTACAGAATTGTTTCATATAAATTTGGTTCAGTAGTAGTCAATTGGTAGATATATTACAAGTTAAGCAGACGAAGCCACGTTAAAGGCACGTTAAAGAATTTTTATAGGAAAACGTCGAGTGATATTCCTGTATGGAAATTGTCTCATTATTTGTGAGGTTATCAGTCAGATAGCACTACCATCTATAATCTATATGGTAGAAAACATATCTATAAGAGTATACTTGACTATTCAGATAGTAGGCAGATTTTTTTTCTTTTTAGATAACTTTTTCTAAGACTGTGATCATTAAAAATGCGCGCCTCTTTATTTAGGAGTACAGCGTTTTTTCCGAAGTGAGACCAGGTTGCTAGCGCTTCTGGAATTAAATTTTATATTACACATTATACGCGTATATAAATTATAATGTATATACAACGATCTTCCCAATCCACTAATCCCTTACTAATCAGTAAGGGCGCTAACCCTACAGAAGCGCTAGTACTAGTACCAACAACCGGTTCTCCAAGATAACCGCGCCGTCAACTCTTAAAAAGTCTCCTACAGGCTCTAACGTTTTTCGCTATAACTGGTCAGTTTTGCAATCACAATTATTATAATAATAACTAATAAGAATTCTTCTTTCCTCCAAGCACTAACAAGCAATATTCTTCGGCATGAGACTAAGGCCAGTTCTTTAGGACAGAATGGGAAATGAGTCAGAGCCCATTTGCCATTTTAAGCCATCCTATACTATCCTTTCCTATCCCATGCAATGGAAAGAATAATAGTGTAAAATAAGCTCCTTATTCCATTATGTTCTCGACTCCCCATCCCTCACCACCCCCCTATGGAGATTTGGGGGTGAGGTGAGGAAACTTAATTCTTAAATTTTCAAAGGTAGCGCATCCGGGAATATATTAAAGTTTGTTATTCTGGACTGATCGTGGTTCGCGAAATCAATGGACGTCAGTGGATATTCATTTACCATCAGGTGAATTGCCCGATTTTCTGCAAGTTTCTTTAAAAATATGTTCTCCAGTTAAAATAATTTAGTTAGTATAAGTGCACGTATTAAACTAATCTGCGGTTTTAACTGCGTATATAGGCAAAGGTTGTCGGAACATTTGCGGCCCTTCAGAGTTGCATACCTGTTTCAGAGCTTATACCTGTTGGTCACGGCCTTTCTCACAGGGCCATGACCAACAGGTATAAGCTTCATACGCGTACATTAAATTAACTGCCTTCCCACTGCCACCTAGATTTATATATACTCGTATGAACGATTCTGTTCAGTCATGCCTTATGTATTATAATACAATAGTACCTATGTATATGTATATGTTTGTATTTACCATATTATATATGTTATTATTTCTATATGTATATGAACTAGGGATGTTTCGAATAGCAAAAAATCACTATTCACGAATACGAATACTATTACGAATAGTAGCTAACGCACTACGCACTACCTTTTTGATTTAATTTAAAGTTAAGTAGCTACCTAACTTTAAATTAAACAATATACATCACTTACTAGTTAAACTTAAAAATCAGATACGTAACTGATTCCCAAATTAATGTTTACTCTTAAAAGTATTTCTTTTTGTAAAAAAAACCTATTTTATCTACTTTACTTTGGACCCTTACTATTCGATTGGTATTCGAGTATTCGTTTAGAAAATGGTACGAATACGAATACTTGAAAATTGGCGAGTATCCGACAAAACGAATATGAATACTTGAAAATAAGCGAGTATCCGACAAAACGAATACGAATACTTGAAAATTGGCGAGTATCCGACAAAACGAATACGAATACTTGAAAATTGGCGAGTATCCGACAAAACGAATATGAATACTTGAAAATAAGCGAGTATCCGACAAAACGAATACGAATACTTGAAAATTGGCGAGTATCCGACAAAACGAATATGAATACTTGAAAATAAGCGAGTATCCGACAAAACGAATACGAATACTTGAAAAGTGACGAGTATCCGACAAAACGAATATGAATACTTGAAAATTGGCGAATATGCGACAAAACGAATACAAATACTTGAAAATTGGCGAGTATCCGACAAAACGAATACGAATATTCGGAACATCCCTAGTATAATATTATATAATATTTAAACTATAACTGCACCCGTGTTTTATATTCTGTCTACTCTGGTGGCTCGAGTTGTAGATAATGTCGTAAGGCATAATATCCGCCATACAAGTCAACTACATATTGTGGTAAGAAGTTTAAATAAATAAATAAAACGTTGCTCGTATAGCAGTTTAATTCCTTTGAGTAAATATTTTGGACTCGTCCTTAAGATCTGGCCATAATGGGGAGGTGTACCGTTAAGGTTATGAATCTCCAGCTAGTGGCCTGGATATGCACGCGCAGGCCGCCACTCGCCAGTGCGCAGCAGTATAGTTTAGTGTGCGCACGTTCACTCTTACGTCCGGCACTCTCGCGCACGTGATATTTAATCACTCGTATGTTCCGATCAATTTCCGTTTGATTTTTCAAATTCTAATTTGTGATAAAATTGATTACTACGTGTTTCAAATTATGGCGAGTCGGTTGTTTACTTTAGTGTTTGGTGAGTTATTAATTGTTATTACTATTAGTTATTACAACTTTGCGTCGTGAAATTATCTTAATTAAGTATTTTTATGAATTTGCAATTTATTAAAACATTAATTAATTAATTAGTTAGTAGTCACTTACAAATATAATTGTTACAGCGTTTTCAATATGTAGGAATTATTATCCTATATATTGAAAATGTCGTATATTATTAAAACAATAGATTAATGTTGTATATATGTATTTATAGGCATTTTTAGTGCAAATATTTATAGTTTCAGTATATTATATTAAATTATGTTTTACGTCTTTATTTTTATTTCCAAATATTGTAAATAAATTAAACTTCATTTACATATTAAAGCTTTCAGGTGAAAACTTATAAAAACACTTTCAGAGACCTATAGATTTTATTTTTAGATAATTAATTTCTTAATAGTTATCTCTGAAAATTCGTTGATTCTAAAATATGGTCTTCTACCTACTTCAAATTCTCCTCCTTTATTAGTGCACATACTTATTAGAGTTTATTAGAGACGTTCTTTTTAGATTAAAGCTTAATTTATTAATTACCAGCTGTTGCTTGCAACTTTGCCACGACCACGATAAAATCTATTCTATAATATATTAATCCACCTTACGAGCTATGCGTATGCGAAAAGCAGCTATTCGCTAATTTGAAACAAACAGGGCAACGTCTATTAACTACTTATTTAAATTCCAACGAAACAATATCTATAATTACATTTCTGTGAAAAATAATATAAATTAGTATAAATACCTAAATTTTATAACTTCACAGGTTTGAAAAAAGTGGCTTATTATTTTTTTCCTTGGCAGTTTTGTTTATCTAAAGAGATTTATATATTGTTAAATAATGCTTATGTGTATAACATATAAATATAATTATGTATTGTAATAGTTAGATATAATATTACATAAATATACTACCGTACATCTTAATCGAGCCCTGCATTTTCAGATTCGATGGACTGAAGGTTAAAAAAGTTTGATCGATCAAAAAGTTTTTATGCAGTTTTGAAGCTGGCATAATAAGAATCATTTCAGTATGCCTTTGTTTCAAATTTAAATTCAGAGTATATACTGAAAAAAATGAGAAGAAGTCGTATTTCCGCCTTTCTTATGAGGAAGACATGTATTGTGGTGGCAGCTGTAGTCCCGTCACAACCTGAAGTCCAGTTTTGCCTTCCACGGAAATTCCTCCCCAGACTGTCCATGACCCCCCTGCGATAACTCACTTTCTCTTCAATACAGCACTGCACAAAACGCTCTCCCTGTCTTCGGTACACCTTCCTCCTTCCATCATTACCATATAGCATAATCTTGGATTCATCAGTGAAGAGTACCACCTGGCTCCATTGAACGTTGAGTCCAATGCAAATGTTCGCGCGTAAACCGAAGGCGCGCCATTCGGTGAGCTCGTGTCAGTTTGGGCTCATTGGCTGGCTTATGTGCTTATATATCACGTTCTTCGAGTCTCCTTCTAACAATCCGAGCGCTAACAGTCAGTCCGTGAAAGTCCCGAAGCTATTTTTGGATCTGTACTGAGGTCAGGTGACGATTTCGTAAGCTGGTCGTGAAGTTAAACCAATATTGTCTTTCGACGGCGAACAAGGTATCGATGGTACACTCTTTGAACAGCAGAATGGCTAAAATGAAGTTGTGCACTCACATTTCGCTGACTAAGCCCTATAGAAGTGCCACAGCTTGCGCGGCTACTTCAGACGCAGTATCCATAATTTTAAGGTCAAAATCGGTTCAAATCTCAGGAAAAATAATTTAACAAAACTTTTATTGAAAAGTAACACCATTAAATAAAAAAAACTGCTCCAATTGAAACTTATTTTTTTCAAAACAATGAACTGACACTGCTTTTCTTTTGTGGTTAAAATTCATGAATTCAAATTTAGAACAGTAGCACACCAAAATGATGGGGAATATGCCAACATCAAAACTCCATGAAAACTTTTTCTTTGACCTAACATAATTTTTACGTTTCAGGCCTTTATAAATAAAAATGCAGGGTGGCTCGATTTAGGTGCCCGGCAGTGTGAGTGACGTTATCTGAGCAAAGGGACTTTATTGTAATTAGTAATTTTAGTTACGATTTTGTAACTTGAGATTTCATATTTTCAAGATTCTGTTTATAGAGAAACATGCTATATAATTTTAGAAACACCTAATTTTAAAATAAAAGTTATGAAAAATTTTTCATGAATAATAAAATTTTAATTTCACTAAAATTGGGAAAATAAAACCAACATAAGGCCCAATTTTTACATAATGTCACATATTATGCATCGCATACACATGCTCTATGCTCGCACACGAGCACGCACATAGGCCCATAAACACACCCTACACACATATACATACAAACACGCACGCACGCGCGCGAAAACACGCCCGTACATACATTTATCTTACTAAATTACTATAGTTGGGACTCTTGTCTTTAAGGAACAACTGGCTCCCACGATCCAAGTTGTCCTAGTGTGGGTGCCAGGGCTTCATTTAATGTGTTAAATGGTTATTAACAAATAAAGGATTTATTATAATTATTATGTATTCTATATAGGATGCCCCGATTGAGCGCCGGATTTAAATTTCGCGCCATTTTTTTGTTTGGCGGTTGGCAACTCTGGTTTGTTTATAGATGTCAAATATGACAGTTGCAATTAGTCAACATGGAACGCTACACGAAAGAGGAAAGCAGTATGAATTGCAGTATGAAGTGGACCATCATTTTGGCCAAAAAATCACCTTTAGTGACGAGTCCCATTTCCACCTTAACGGATACGTCAATAAGCAAAATTGTCATAGAATCCTCATGAGATTAATGAAAAATGGATGCATTCTCAAAGAGTTCCAGTATGGTGCGGCGTTTGGTTCGGCGGGATCATAGGGCCATTTTTTTAGGTATCGGTGTTTAGGTAGGCATAGACAGGTATCAGAACATGCTACAGGAGCTTTTTGGCACCTATTGGAAGATATGGACCTCGATCAACTGTCGTTCCAACAGGACGGTGCCACATGTCACATAGCCGGAGAATCAAAGGCCTTTATTTTTTTTCTAAATTAAATCCGGCGGTCAATCTGGGACAGCCTTTATATTAGTAGTACGTATTTAGATACCATATCATACCATCAGACTGTATCTCTTCATGGCTGAATTTAGACCTTTCCCAAGGACCGCCATCACACACGGTCTTCTGCTCTACTCATTCAGCCGCTATCGGCCACTTCAAGTCGTCAATCTACCTTTTTTTATATAAAAAAAGGCAACGAACATAGAGTCCACCTGATGGTAAGTGGATACTGTCGTCCATAGACATCCGCGATAAATGCCAACATCAGTCCAAAATGATGAACGTTGGCACGCCCCCGGATGCGCTGCCTACCTTTGGAGCCATAGGAATGGATTTGGAGAAAGGGTTGGGAAAATGGGGAGGGATAGGATGGGAAATACAAGACAGTAGGAAATGCAGTACATTTCAAGGTAGTCTTCTGTGAGAGAGGGGTAACGTGGCCAGTCGAGTGCGCCCAGCGGCGGTGGGAATGCAGCATGCACTCTCGCCCTACAAAAGCCTACCTGGCCTAAGGGCGTCCTACGCTACGGTTCCCGGTATGTAGTGTCTATTCAAGGATTCGTCTCCCCCCATTGATTATTAGGACTCGCGGCATATGCCTATGGCCTGTCCATTGCCACTACAGCCTGCTGATTCTTTGAGCTAGTCACCGTATGTAAATTATTTGCGAACCGTAAAAAAGTTGTGTTTCTTCGACCACTCGTTTAGTGTGTAGGCAAGGCATATTCGACACACTTTGAAATGGCATTTATATACGTATTTAATAGGACATTTGCATTTGAAATCATTATAAAATATTATTGCATGCCTTATCAGTGATTAGAAACATTTAAAACGAATTTGTTTAATGCGCTACACCTCGTGACTAATTGTGTACAATTACCTCACTTTTATTTTTTAGATATTTTCTATTATTATATTATTTTTTTAAATAGCCTTAGAATGTGTTCCGCTGGGCAATGGTCAGCAGTTATTTACGACCCTCTTTTAAAAATATGTAGCTTTAGTCATGCTATCGTAGATAACTGATTTACTATTGATTTACACGACCCGATAACCAATTGTTCGAAAAAATTGTATGCGGTCGCTTGTATGTTAATATATTATACTAGGAATATTCCGAATATTCGTATTTTCAAGTATTGATATCCGTAATCGTATTCGCCATTTTCTAAATGTATACTTGAATACTAATCGAATAGTAAAAACCCATCCAATGTGGGAAAGAGCTAAAAGAAATTTTGTATATTCATACCCGTATTCGTCATTTTTTAAGCGAATATGTATTCGAATATTAATCGAATAGTGAAAACTCAACGTGATAAGTAGATAAAATAAGGTTTTTGTAAAAAAAATACTTTAAGAAGTTTATTTGAAAACCAGTGTACCCGCTTACCCTTTCAATAGAATTAGAACTTAATTACTAATTAAAACTAAAACATACTTACCAGCGTCAAGTTCAACTAAAAATTAGTTACTAATTTTACAAGTAGTAGGGTGGATACTCGTACCTACTCGTACCTATTCATATTTCGTATTCACGGAAAATGAGGCAAATTATCCGTATTCGCGAATAGTACTATTTTACTATTAGATACATGCCTAGTTCATATGGTATCGCGCAGTCATTTAATTAGGCGGTCGGACAAGATAAATGGCTCAATCAGTGATGACCAGTCAATGGCACACAACAGGATACTGTATCCAGGGATATCCATATCCCAAGCAAACCTAACTAAACACATGTTCTTCCGATGTAGAATAGTACCTTGAACCTTTTTTTACAGTAGGCTAAGCACTACCTACTGATCAATCATTCATCAAACTGTCCAACTGAAATCAAACTGAAAATACGTAAGAGAAAGCTGTAGGTAAAAGAAGAAATACAAATAAATGTAATAAAATTATGATCCGAAAACTGACAAGAAATTGCCGCAGAATAATATCTGATCAAAGAGCCGTCTCTTTCAACTTAACTTTAATTTTCTGCCGTTGTAGGATGCAGCTAATTTGAATCGAAAACGTTCCTATATTAAATTAAAATTATCGGGGATTCCGGGCCGATCAAAGGGCGCCCCTAATGACATCAATTGCTACGAAATTGGTCCAAGCTAAAGCCTGTACACAATTATTGGGCCATTCTAAGGAGAGCTCAATTATATGAAGCCAAAGAAACGTGATGAATGTCGCTACAAATTAAAAACTTCGGCGCAAACAATCTGTCTTCGGCCTGACACAAATATCAAGGGAAGACTTCTAACAGACCTCCCTTGACGACGTTTCTAAAGGCAACTTCATACTTCGAGAAAAAATATTAGAAAAAATCCCGGAAATTCCTGTTGGCATAAGCATATTTTCTGCGTAATCATTAAACAGGGAATTTTCTGAGTAACGCTTTGGAATAGATAATAGGAATAGACGTTTGTCTCATGTCTCTATGTCTGTTAGCGCAAGATTTGTCTATTATTTTGTATTTTTTATTATGGACGAAGGCGGTAGACGAGCATATAGTCCACCTGATGATAACTGGATACTGTAGCCCATAGACATCGGCGATGCATGCCAACATAAGGCCAAAATGACAAACGTTGGCACGACCCCAAATGCGCTGCCTACTTTTGTAGATATAGGATTGGATTTGTAGAAAGGGATGGGAAAATGGGAAGGGATAGGATGGGAATGGGCTCTGGCACATCTCACTCACTACCGAAACACGTACGTACATTAGAGAAATAGGATAAAGTGGGAAATGCAGTACATTACAAAGTTTGTGAGAGAGGGGTAACGCCCAGCGGCTGTCGGATTGCAGCGTGCACTTTCCCCTCCTAATTTACTTTATTGCTTAGCCTACCTCTTGTTCTAAGTCAATTATTTCACTGCCCGTTGGTTGCCTGCCTGGATCGCTTTTAGTAATAAGACTGCCCATTGCCTATCTATATGTTATGCTTAGTTAATGTACAGAATTAAAATCGGAATGAAATAAAGAATTTTCATTCATTCAAGGTCTACCGGTAAAGTTTTCTTGCGGTTTTTACTATTGCATTTATTCTGGAAAATTGTAGTAATTTTTTTATCAAGTACAGCAACAAATTTACAAACTTATCTATTTTATATACTTTTTTTATTTAATAATTTATTGTACACACACAATATGAAACAAATATAAAGGAAGAAAAAGAAAAGATGCAGAATAGGCAAGCTTATCTTCTGCGTAGATTTCTTCCAGCAGAGCTGGGTAAGTGAAATATAGGTGAAGGCAGAAAGGAAAATTTGTATGTATAAATAGTACCTACAATAATACTAACTACAGTAATAATGTAACTTGTCTAGTTACAGACACATTTTATAAAACATTTATTCGTTTGTAAATTCACTTATAGTTACTTATATACACAACTTTAGCTATAATCATGCAGAATCTAATAAAATGATCTACATACGAGTATAATCTATCTAACAGAAAAATATCTATCCAATCCAATATTGAAACGGGAGTTATTTAGGTAGAATATGTCAAACTCGTCATCCAGATCGTTGTAAAGTTAAAACAAAAGTAACGGCTAATTTCTCGGTTAGAAATAGTGCAAAGAAAATGTTTCTTTACACTGTTTCTAATCTATTAATGTGTATTTGATACATCAGTGACCAGGTAATCGAACAATATTCAAGAATTGACAGTACTAAAGAAACATATAGAAATTGAATTCATAAGGAGGGCTTAATTGATAACCTTTAAAAGGTTTGCAAGTGCGAATCAAAATCCAAATAATTCGCCTTACTGATGATGGAATTGCAATGTGGTCGAAACGATAAATTTTCATCAAATAATACTCCACAATCTTTCACAATGCTAACGTTCTTAAGAGATATACGATTGATACTATAATTGTATGTATAAGGTTTTTGCTTTTAGTAAATGATATAATACTACATTTACTAACGTTAAGAGACATTAGGTTTGGTTCGCACATTCAGATAATTTACTAAGATTTTACTGTAAAATTGTGCAATCAGTATTAGAAGTAATCCTATTACATATTTTAATATCATCAGCGTAAGCTAAATGATGACATTGTAGTATGATGTGATATTGTAGTTTCATTATTCTATCCACTCTCTGAAACGCTTTCAAAATTTTCTCTCTATTAAAACTAAGACTAATCTTGCTCAAACTTTCTTTCTTCCAATTACCGATTATGCCGATGTATGCTTTCTAGATGCCAATGAAGAACTTCTGAATAGACTTGAGCGTCTTCATAACTTGAGTATTCGCTTTATTTTTGGTTTATGTAAGTTTGACCACTATTTTGAGTTTAGGAAGAAGGTTCAGTAGTTAGTTACCTATTTGTTCTCGCCGTAATTGATACATTTTTTCACTCCTCTATAATATTCGTAACAATCCTTCTTCTACTTACTTGTGTGACCGTTTCTCTTCTCCAAAATTTCTCCCTTTTAAAAATCCCTTCTCACAAAATTTTCGTAGCTGTGGGGATTCATTTTCGTTTCAACCGCACGCTTGTGGAAGGCTCTCCCTCACAACACACGAGATACTCCGTCTCTTACTAGTTGTAAAACACTATTTATTACAACTATTGGTCAATTTCATAAATAGTCCGTATTGCATATATGTATTATTATAATATGTACATATACACAATGTTTATTATTAATAGTATATGTATTTATGTGTATTGTATACTAGAATATATTTATGTATTTTGTTAGTATTATTGTACTATTACACATACGAATTTTCCATATCCCCTGCCTTTCTGTCTTGAGCTAGGTCTGCTGGAAGAAATTTCCATAGGAAATAAGCTTGCCTTTTGTACATCTTTTCTTTTGCTGCCTTTTTATTTATTGAATGTTATGACTGTAGAATAAATTAATAAATAAAATAAATAAAAACAATAATGGGAATAACTTGGAGCCTTGAGGAACTCCAGATATAGCTGGGAAAGGGTTGGAGTCATATCCTCATACACTACTACAAGTTGAGATCGATTAGGAAGAGAAGATCTTAGCCATCTAAGTAAAAAACCTTGAATACTGATATGGTTTAACTTTGCAAGGAGAACGACGTGATTAACTTGGTCAAACGTTTCAGCAAACTCTGTACAAACAGAGTCAACCTGAATCCCGGCGTCAAACGATGAACTTACATAGTGAGTGTATATTAAAAGTTGTTCAGCGATTGTTGACAAATCTACGAGTATGTTGCGATGTACTTAAATATGTAGAAATCAAATTATAAATTCGTGAATATGTAAGACCGTCAAATACTTTCGAGAACCAAGATAACATGCTTTTTGGGCGGTAATTTAAAACATTGGTGTTATCTCCCCCCTTATGGATTCGTACAATACGAACACTTTTCCATATATCCGGAAATATTTCTTTGGCCAAAGAGTTATTAAACAATGTAGTTAGTGGCTTTGATAAAGCCATCAGGTCTGGCCGTTTCGTTTGTCTTCAAAGTTCTTGAAGTGTTTAGGACTTCTAAGATAAAAAATGTTTAGAGGACTGTGTTAAATCTGAATAAGTTAGGTATATACCTAACTTATTCAGATTACTATCAGCAATCGGATGTACCTACATTGTATAGAGATGAAAAATATTCTGTAAACATGTTGCTAATATCATCTCCAGATTCAGCATAATCGCACTCGTGAAGGAAGGGTATTGGTTAACCGCTTATTCTTTGTGTAACGCCAAAAAAATCAAGTTTTTAATATAAGATTTAAAACATCATTTAAATACGAAGCAGAAGTATTTACGAAGTAGAGAATAAATATCATAGTTACAAGAGTCTTACCCATTTTTAAATATTAAATTTAACTATTTACAATAATTTTAAATATTTTTGTCATTTAAAGGCTATTTTGACTACATATGTTTTAATACTTATAATAAGATATTAGGTTTTCTTTTGCAAAGCTGCAAGGGGTTTTGTAACCCCAAGTCTTATATAACAAACACTCTTTCACAGCCTTATTCGAAGTGGACTTGAATATTGTAGTATCATTAGGAGTCCTTTTTACGCGGTCCACATTAATCGTCTTGAGAATAACTAAATTTCTGAGGTGCCTTTATTTCCGCATGGAAATTAAAAGAACTCTAACGTCTTATGCGATCAGATGTAATGGATACAATATTAGCCTATTAAAGCGTCGCAGAATATTTTTGGATATATACACACGTTCATAGGATATACACACACGTGTATATATACGTTTCCAAATCTGATACTTTGCAATATATATACCGCATTATATATATATATATATACCGTGTGGTGTCGGCCGGCTATAGAATAACACCATCCCATCTCTTCCCGCGGGCGTCGTGTCGTGTCGTGGCGACTAAGGGATAACAAAGCTGCTATCACAACTACTGTGAAACTACACCACCTCTAAAAAAGTGGTCTCGCCACCCCGTCACCACCTCTACAGAAGAAGCCACCTCGCCTCTTCTCATCCAGCCACTACCAGCGACTTTCTTTACTATCTACTTCCTCACTACCTACTATTCCTTCATGCCTAATTTTATAGAGTGATTTATAAGTAGTTATTTGGAGAAATGAAGAAATTATCTCAATCTTTCTTTAATTTTTCAGGTATCGCGAGCGTTTGTCGGAATGTGGACACACAGGAAGTTACTTTATATGATAAGTATGTGTTCATTGTCTATGTTTATATATATACCTAAATTTATAAATTTCCTTGATACGATTACATTATATATGGTTTTCCTTTCTCACATCATAGTTATTATACGTTGAGTAACATTCCCAGTAAAATTTTTGTTAAACATTACTATGACGTTTTACTAAACATAATAACGTCAATAGTTGATTGTTACCATTACGATTAGGACGCTGCAGTCGCAAAGGTCTTTAATTTTAATTCTAATTTTCAGTCACACTTTGATACGCTTAAATCCTCTAAGTGAAGTTCAATTACAAGCTCTTAATAAACTTGAAGACCCCGAGTTAGAGATCCTGAAGAAAAGTAGGGAGTTGAACGATACTACAGACGTCCTAGTGCCACCATCTCGAAGGCAAGCCTTGCAGGATTTCGCTACCGCCAACAATTTGAACTTACATATAAAGCAAGAAAATTACGGCAGGTTTGTTTATTGCCATTAAAACTATATAAATTTATATTTTATATTCTAAATCGGGTCTGTACGCATATAATAAATGTATTTGTTTACCTTTTATTCCTACTCGACGTTTCGGCGCCGGCGCACGGGTTACACCGGCCGTGGTCACGAGTTGACCGAAGAGGCGGATAGTCTATGATGAAAGCTGCGAGCAGTTTTATCAACTACCCATATTTGATTTTCACATTCGGAAAGACTGGGAAACACTACACTAACAATTTATATGTTGAAGTGGACTTGACGTTATGTTAAAGAACGGGTATTTATTTAACAAATATGTTAAACGAGATAGGAGAATAATGAAAATGGTATTTAAATTATACATACATAGCCCAGTTTCGTCTTCTATTTTATCTAAACAATTAATCTTTTTATCTAGTCTAGTTTATTTTTAAACATTTTATTTAGTTTTTATTTATTTTTATTTTAAGACGAATTATAGTCTATACACACGTTTTTGTATCTATTAAAACACATCTCAATATACAATTCTACGATATATTTTTACCGAGGACAAAATCATTCAAATACCATTTTCTAAATTTAAAAGCTTTAAATTGACTCGGACTTACTACTGAGTTTCTATTTATGGTAAGTATGTTTTTTTAAAATTATCACTAGGTGAAGAAAAACATCGTAAGGAAACTCGCATGCTAAAGAATAAAACGTAGATTATCCACGAGTCTGCTCTGGACCGGCGTGGATTATGGCCCGAAACATGGTAGCGAATTACAAGAGGAGACCCCCCTATTCCCTGCAGTGGGAAGTCATAGGTTGATATTATATCATAATAATTAGGGAATATATCCTAAAATATAGCGTACGGTGAAAAAATTTTTGAAATCCGTTGGGAGATACAGAGCAATTCGAAGTTTCCAACGCACTACTCGCGATGATTAATTACGTCACAATACATTCAATCCCTAATTTAAAACGTTTATAATTTTCACTAATTTTCACGGCTTTATTTTAAAACGTTAATTTTCTTTAAATGGGAATTTCAGCTAT
This sequence comes from Sesia apiformis, assembly GCA_914767545.1. Classification (NCBI taxonomy): domain Eukaryota; kingdom Metazoa; phylum Arthropoda; class Insecta; order Lepidoptera; family Sesiidae; genus Sesia; species Sesia apiformis. Next base: position 7,200,646 of record OU611964.1, read on the forward strand.
TTTCCGTATGCTTTAGAAGAAAATGTTTAGACAAACATTGCACAGTTTCATAAACACGATACCATCGTTTGTATGTAAGACTGTATGTAAATGTATCGTCATATCACATGTTGCTCGGTCAACACCCAATTTTGAAAGGCAACTTCGACTGATTCTGATGACATTTTTGTAATTTCTCAAACTTTTTTAGCTAAGAAATAAAAAAATAGTGAACTTCTCCATTGTCCATTTGTAAAATCCACCGTGCATCGGTAGGTGAAATAATGGATTTTGTGACCTGTTTCATGAATACTGTTCACCACTTAAATGTTATTTATTGTATTTATGTTCCCATATGTTACTTTGGACCTTATATGTATACGATTTTCTGTAAATGAATTAGCAATTCTTAACAATGGAATTTACTAATATAAAACATTTTACTAGGACATTTGATTCCGTGCAACGTGAGCCAAGGAGGAGACTGCGAAGTTTCAACGTTTTTGGATATAATTCATTTGCAGCTGTTAGTATTACTTTATAAGAAGTAATTAAATGAGCAACAGAAGATACTGAATGGGCAGCAAATTATTGGCAGTAAATTAATGGCAGTAAATTTCTAGGTGGGTTAGGTTTAGGTTCTCCTGTGATAATAATAAAGAAATAGAAGTCAAGTGATCCTGGAAATACAGAAGTTGACTTACTGATGACATTCTTAGTAATTTAAAATTATTTATTTTAGATATTCAAAAATAGTTTGTTCTTATATTCACGATTTCCTGCCCATTTAGTATTTTTGCTGATTGATTAAATACAAGCATTACTTTATTTATTTTTGACAAATGATAATAAGTACCGACCTTAACTTGTACTAAATCTTTGAAGACCAGCGAACAATATTTGTAGTCTGGATTTTGCATCTTTAATTTTGTAAGATTTTTTTTACATTTTCATGACTATTTGCGCTCATAGTTAAGAGTATGGTGAAAGTCCTAATCTCGTCTACGAGAAAAGCGAAAATCTCCAGAGTCTTACAAAAGAAATGTTCCTCTACAAATACTTATTTTGTGCACATGAATAACTAATAGAGAGTAAAATTTAAAATAGTAAAGTAAACGAGCTCTCTGCCAGCGCCTTATGTAGAAGTCACAAATCAAATACCTACCTACACACTACCTACACACATTGAGAATATTTCAAATTAATCCCCTTTCATTCTATTCATTCCTAGCATAGAACCTAGGATAAGTTTACTGTATAAAAAATGTTTTCAGATTCAAGAGTACATCGAGAGTGTAGCCTTAAGGTATCCTCAATTAGTGACTCTGCAGACATTGGGGAATAGTTACCAAGGCCGACGGCTGAAACTCGTCAAAATATCATCTTCTCCTAGGAAAGGAAATCCTATAATATTTATTGACGCAGGTAAGTAGATAATTCTAGTAAGATAAGATAGAAAATTCTGGTATGGTTTTCGTGAGGGTTAAGAATTTATTTATACCTAATAACCTTTTTCTAATTTTCAAGATATGTATCATCTCATCGCCGCTACTTCAAGGTGATAGGAAATATCTGCAAATTAAACTTGCCGATATTCAATTGATGGAATGTCGGCCCGTACTTTTCTTTCAGAATTTACATACAGATTCATTTTGACAGATACCTACTTACTAAGTGATATATATATAGCTTGACGTTGAAGGTCTATATGGTGATCAGAACCAAGGAAGACAATGATATGTGTAAGGAAGATAGACGAAACGGTCCCCTAAGGACTTATTTCAAAACAAAACTTTGAACATTTCAATTTGTTCTAGAGCGCCCGCATTCTCTCTGGTGTTTAAAGACATCAATACAACCATACATCATCGTGCTTTACACTTGTCCCAACATCTTTCTCCAACAAAAAATGGAGTTTTCCAACTAACTGTTTCATTTTTCAGGAATTCATGCCAGGGAATGGGCAGCACCAGCTCTGGCTTTATATATAATCCATCGACTTACCACGGACCCGGAAGCGAGGAAGAACGACCTCAACGGTGTGGACTGGTACATACTTCCAGTGGTCAATCCTGATGGATATGAATTTACCCGGACAAGTAGGGCTGTAAGTTTTCTGTATAATTTCTGATTTTTCATTTTATTCCATTCAATAATGACATTCCTAAAGAAACGAGGTAAGCAATAATTATCAATTATACAATTTAGGTAGAAAGCAGTTATTATTCATATGAAATTTCTTTCCCCGGATCTTCGATGTGAGCTTATAAAGTCTCACTGCACAGTAGGGTGTCCCTTATATGGGTGAAAAAAATATTTTTTCGGATATCGAAATGCATACCCCCTAATTCTTTTTAAACTACCCAGACTTACTCAAATACAAAATTTTATCTTCCTACGTCAACATTAACCCGTGCCGACAGAGCTCTGAAGATTTTGAAAATTGCTGTTTTTAACCCTTTCCGTTATGTAGCTAAATCAATTGAAATATTTATATATTAGAAAAATAATAATCAAAAAGAAATTTAGTAAATAGGTACTTATTTATTAAAAGAAGATAAAATTACAGATCAACCAGGATATTTTCTTTTGAGGGTCTCTTTTTTACAGTCTGGATACAGATTTCTATGCTCTTGCACACAGCGTAGCAAAAATTGCTTTTGTTCTTCCTTTGCAGTGATCAAACCATGAAAATCTTGCATAAGTTTTACAGCTCTTTCAGCTGTATTATTAACTGCCCTTAAAGAAATAACCTTTCTTTTTGCCTCTAAATAGGCAACATCTTCTTCCTACGTAGAAACGGGTTTCTGGAGGAAGTTCTCATCAATTTTTAATCGAGAAAATAAATTTGTGCTCTTGACAGACACAAAATCACTTAATAATTTTCCTGCAACAATAAATAAGGCAGTACTATTATCAGTTTAGTGAAAACAGTGTAAAAAATAATACTATGTATTCCCACTTACCATACAAATAATCAGACATATAAACTCTCTCTTTGTAAGTTTATTACAATTTTTCTCTTGGTTTGTTCATCAACTTCATCATCAAAGAGTGATAAAACGGCAATTTCTTCTGACAAGTACCAAAGATGTTGACTAAACTTGCTCAGGGCTGCTTTGGAAATCAATTTGTCAACAATTTCATATTCCTTAAGCCTCTTTAAAAAGCACAAATCTTGATTTGGTACCTTCACCGCCAGACTACATCCAAACCATGGTTTCACATATATAACCGCACTGAATAAACAAACGTCTTGAAATGAATTGGAAATGAAATAATGACGTCTCCAAATGAAATAAGAATTGGAAGACGTTCTTCTTTAGAACTTCTCACGTCCAGTCCAGGTAATAATCTCCCATCTCAGTGAACGGTCACCATTTCAGGCATATATTCTGAAAATTTGATTTTATAGATTCCGCTCTATCTTTTCTACTCTGTATACGAATGCGTTGAATGGACGCTTTGTTTATCGGGAAATCATCACAGCTAAGATCTAGTGCTTCTACTACAGCCTGAAGTATATAGACAGAATCCCTTATGCTTAATTGACATCTATGTAAAGCTGCAACTAACTTAGGCGTGATAAAGTCTTTCCTTCCTCTTTTTGTAGTAGTTCCAGAACTTACCGTTTGAGATGTCGATGGCAAGGGTTCCTCAAGGCTTTCATCAGAGCTGGTAGGTTGATCGTGATGTCCTTGCGTTTGTATAAAATCTTGTGTAGTAAGAGATGACGATAAACTCTGGGAACACATTTGCTCATGTCTTTTTTCCTCTTCTTTTAATTTTCTCTGTCTTGCCCTTTCTTCTTTCTCGGCTAACTTTTTGTCTACACCCGCTAAACATCCTGGACGCCCTGGTTCACTTTGTTTTTGTAAAAAGATTTTATCTTCCTCTATTTTCATCCGTTCCACAGCATCGGCGTGTGCTATATCGAATAAATTATCTAAATTGTTTTGAAAGTCCTCCTCACTTCGCTCGTAAACATTTTGTGTTTTTTTGGATTTTTTTTGCAACTCTCCAAGCATGGTGAAGATCCACAAGTTTTTTTACACAGTTAAGTATAGCTCTGGTATGGATTCTAGCTTTTTCGCAAAATATAATTACACTCTCGAATGACGAGATTTGCGCTTTCACTAACAGTCAATTTAACTTCGCAAATGTTAGAAAAAAGTACTGCAAGAACTTGACGTTTAGACGGTAACTTTGCGCCTGTTATTTGATAATTTACCTCACGAACTAAGAAAATACTTTTTTTATTGCTTCTTAATTCCACTGCCATCTTCTAAATGTAAAACAATGCGTGTTAATCACGAGAATAACTGAGAACAAATGACAAATACTGCGAGTACGCGCTGCTACTTCCGCGCAACTTGTATGAACATGATTCGATGCAACTCGGCACGGGTTATCGTACTCCAAATAAGGTTAAAATTTATTTCCGAGTGTTTTAAGAGCAAATGAACAAAACTAACACCTATGCGTTAGAAAATAAAAACTTTGAAAAATAAGGGACACCCTACTGCACAGCCCTCCCTCAGTAATCACGAGGATCCCAGGATCTTAGCATACCATACCATTAGCCTATGTCTCTCCACAGGGGATGTAGGCCTCTTCAAAGGAGCGCCACCACACACGGTCTTCTGCTTTTCTCACCCAGCCATTACCGGCGACATTCTTCAAGACATTAGTCCACCTGGCTGGAGGGCGTCCCACGCTAAGTTTATCGGTACGTTACCGAAGATTCACCTACCCCATCGGTTATCGGTCCTGCGACATATACGAGTATGGTCTGCCTACTGCCACTTCAGCTTCGTGATTATTTAAGCTATGCCACTTTAAATTTTCGTCGAATTTCTTCGTTACGAATTTTGCCCAAAAAAGAAACAGAAACTCCGAGTATAGTTCTTACAATCGCTTGCTGAGCGACTTTAAACTTGTGAATCAGACCTACCATCAATGACTATGTTTTGTTATCGTATGTTATGACGGATAGGACGTACTGATTGAAGACTTTCGTCTTCATAATATATTGTGGTATAGACTATATTCCATATCCTAGGATTATCCCGGTTTCTTAGATGTCATTTATTTTACTTACGCTGTTGTATCACTCCTACAGCCAGTTGTACATTAGAGTCTGAAGATTTAGCCACTCTATGATTTCGTATTTACTTCAGTGGTTTCATACATATTCTTATTAACTATTTGAAATGGTGTCATTAATAAATAATTAATCAGCTTACATTTTTCAGAATCGATTATGGAGAAAGACGAGATCATATACGGGCACCGAAAACTGCTTTGGTGTTGATGGTAATCGTAACTACGGCTACAAATGGGGCGTCAGTGGAGTATCCAGCAACCCTTGTGACAAGGAAACTTACGCTGGACCTCAACCATTTTCAGAGCCGGAAACTCAAATGGTCAGAAACGTCATGATGGAAAATGCAAAGCGGTTGAAACTTTACGTGTCGCTGCATGCTTATGGAAACTATTTAGTGTATCCCTGGGGTTATACGGGAGATTATTTGCCTAAAGACTGGAAGAGGTTAGATGATATGGCTAGATTAGTATCGGAAGCTGTTAGGAGAGCGGGTGGAAGACCTTTCAAAGTGATGAGTGCAGGGAATTGGTATCCAGCGGCTGGAGGCAGTGACGACTATGCTTTTGGGGCAGTTGGCGTACCATACTCCTACACCATGGAACTGACGGATGATCATGAATTTCAATTTCCAGAATATCTCCTACGTGTTGTGTTACCACAGTTTTACGAAGGATTTAGAGCTAGTGCAGCACATATCAGAAAAGAGTTTGGTACTTTAAGAGTGAAAAAGGATATGAAAGAAAAACCTGTGTAAATGAAGACTGATTTCTGTGTTTTGTAATAAAATTCGTTCGTATAAGAATAAAAATTGAAATATTATTATGTGTATATTCTTACGGCTGTATTTTAACGCTTTTGATATTATTACATACACATTTCATAAGATTGAATTTTTATTATTCCAGAATTCATTTTAAACAAATTTTAGTTCACATACATACTTGTATAAGTAAAATATGATTTTGGTAATTTATAAAAATGAAATCTAATTTGATATTGGTTTTTATATTCGTGACTGGTGAGTTTCTGTACAATATGTTTAATTATGTCGTTGTTTAGCGTAACTTACAATTACAAAATTTTCTTTTACATTTTAGTAAATACACGCACAAGTCGTGGAGATGGTTGCGGGTAAGTGTATTAATTTTAACCAAACTTAACTAACAAAAAATATTATAACATTAAACATTACATTAATAACATTAACAACTTATAACATTAAAAAGTATTTTTCATTACCACAATAACCCTATATTTTTGTTCAGATGTAAGAGTGTAAGGAACTGTTATAAGGATATGGTGGAGACCCTTTTGGTACAGGATGAGGTTGCTTGTATAGAAGATGCTGCTATTGGTACCAGTACCGTGAGTAATATATATATTTTTTGGAATGACTAAATTTTTGTGGCCCTAATGGCCTTTCAAGAGTCACCGGACATGTATAGTTTAAGGCGAGCGCAGAAGACGCAGAATTTATTTACTTGAAAAATTAAACAGTACATTAATTTTACATCACTTTAAAATACATACCTTTCTGATAATGCTACATTTAAGTTTTAACTTTTACATGTGATTTATGGTCTCACAATATAATTTCACAATCTCTTATTCTATACTAGCTATCTACCATAACTATATCTACCATAAATATATTGAGGGTGGAAGGTGTGGCAGAAACGCTTGGTGAAGGTAAGAGATGATATATTCGCGATCAAGCACAAATTCAGGATAACAGGTTTTTAAAGCCATGACAACAGATGAATTTTTATAAAAACAAAAAGTTTATATAAAAAAGAGGCGGCAAAGAGTGCGTAACAATGTTTATATAACTATTATATCTATTTATCTATTATAACTATAAATGATTATTTTACAAAAACAATTTCCATTTAAGAGTTTCTTGCTGTAGAGATGTTGGTGACGGGTAATTCATTCGCCAGGGAAGAGAGAAGAGAAACAGCGATGTCCCTTTAGATAGATAAAATTTTTATTTTTTACACCCAATTGATCGCATACATAACAATTTCCAATTCTGAGATGCCTCAAACATAAATAGACGACATCAAACAAAAATTAAAAAAATAATAATTAATTAACTTAATAAAGCTGCGTGGTCCCATATGTCCCATGTGTATAATGAACCTATTGTAGTAAATTTTTGATTTCCAATTCAAAAATATCAATACTGTTACAGCTGCTGGTGTTTCTAAAAGCTTTAGAGAAATTTTGCGGTTCAATTATACAAGTCTCTAGAGACAGTGCTACATATGAAGGAAGACATCTTTATGAGGTACCTAAACGATTTTTAAAGGATTTTTTCAGATCAGCAGGCTTGTGTATCGTCTTTTCTGTCTGTTTGCCTTTCACTATGAAATAATTTATACACATAGCATTTATACACATAATTTATACGTATACTCATGTAACTTTTTTGGAACTATGTAGGATTAACCATAGGGAAGTATCTATCTGCGTCCAGGCTGGCCATAGGTACAAAAGTATTCACTTAAAACATGTATTATTGAGGTACAAACATCTATATTTTCAAAATTATTCTAACATTTTTGTCACCATGTGTCACGAAGATAAAAAGTCGCTAGTGAGGACTTGTTACCAATGAGCCTTAAAATATCTAATTTGAGCTACATCAAATAAGATCTGGTTTTTAAGAGTACTTTAAAATTGATTATTTGTTTAGTATTGAGAAAATATTTCTAGAATGTATCATACTATACCATGCCTATGTCTCTCCACTGCTGGATATGGGTCTCTTCTGCGGCTCACCACCACACACGATCTTCGGCTCTTTTTATCCAACTACCACCGGCGAACTTGTTCAAATGTTCAGTCCACTTGGACGGATTGATGCAAGCTCTCGATACGTGACGTCCGTTTGAGGACACGTCTACAACATCTAGAATATAGAAAAAAAAATCAATCAGCGTTTACATCAAAATAATTATGTGACTTTAGGTCGTTGTGAACGAAAAGGGTGGGAATGTGAATGAAAACGACTTGCCAGTGATCATTTTGGAGGCTGGGCAGGAAGCCGGCAAGGAGCCAGTGTCATTCGCCCTGTATTTGATACAACAATTGATCTCCTGCTTGGAGTACGAGGATTTGATACAAACAGTACGGTGGGTGATCTTACCCTGCACTAATCCTGACGGACTGGAGTACACTGAAGTAAGTTTCACATATATTTTTTTTATATATATGGCAATGGTGTAATTACCACATTCTGCCAATGTCAAATTTTCTTCGCAATAAACAATTTTAAAGTCTAAAACGTATAATGTCCAGTCCCGTCGAATTAAGTCAGGATCCCTCAGTTAAGTGACAGTAGGTTTACTGAGGACAGAAGAGGACTCCTTGGAAGCACTCGAAAAACGCAGTCCCATGCTTTTATTTGAGTATCACAAACACTACGCACAAAAAACACTTTGAAGTTTAATGAACTACCACTATCAAATCACAAAATGCACAATACACAATTTTTATAGTAATCTAATAAAAACAACTACACTTCTCGAGTTTCCCCCAAAAAGTCCAAGTTTCATATGAATATCTATCATTAATATCTCGGCTTAGTATTATATTAGATAGTAAATTCAATTGATGTCACATTGAACGAATATGCAATAAACCAGAGCACATTCCACGTGGCGTCAGCAGTTATGATCGTACTTATATCTCAAACTTAAATAAAATGAAGCAGCTTCAGGTGAGAATATTAAAAATAATTGTCCCATATAGTATTACACAGATATACAAACATAATAATACAAAGCTCTTCAAGTTCTGTAATGTGCTCACCACAAAAGCAGGGCACAGATCCTACAGCAGAGCACACGTCTCCCCTAGTAAGTCACGAGGGGTTTCGGGCCGTAAATTCACTACGCGAACCCAGTGCGTATTTGTGGATACACACACTCGAGATTTTTTTATTATTATTTCTCGAGCATGCGGGTTTCCTTACGATGTTTTCCTCTCACCGACGAGCTGGTGACAATTTTTAAAATCCGTACTTAAGTAAAAACTCACGATTTGAATGGATTTGAACGCCGAGGATTTGAACTCACGATCGCACGAATGTCAGTCGAGTATATGTAGATACCCCTAGGCTTTCACCGCTCAAAACAATACAAAAGTACACTACAATATATTAAAAGAACTTTTTTTTAATAAAAATGTAAATACAAAGTTTAGTATCGCATGCTGTATTTACATATGAAATGGCGAAACAAAAGTAATAACTATTAGGTACTTAAAGCAAATAATATCTATGGACAACAGACTGGTGCTTATTTAGTTACTAGGCTTATAAATGACTTGGAAATTGAAAAGTAAACTAAATGAAAAAAGTGTTTCGTCTAAACTAAAATCTAATTGAGATACCATTCAATGGTGGGGTAGTGGTTGTTAATAATAACAAAAGGCATGTATTTAAACGAATAGCAAATCTATAGCAGTTAAGCTACGACATAGGACTCTTTAAGAGAGCTGTGAACAGGATTTTGCAAGGATTTGTGAACGCACCCGCAAGCCTCCTGGTGCTGCAGGTGTAGGGCGGGCGGCGGTGACCACTTACCATCACGTCGCCCGGCCGTTTGTCTACCAACTAGGCTATTAAAAAAAATTTGGTCAGCTATAAAATAAACCTATGGTAGCAAATCGATATCAGCTTACAATGTTTTTATTGTCACCACAATAGGCAGTCATTAATTAGGGTCGTCAGCTAAAAAATTAAATCATGTAGGAATTTATAATGTGCCCTAAGATTGAGAGGATCAATTTTACGAAAAATAGGCATGTATAAGGTTTAGTTAGATCCTTATTTTTAATTTTTCCAGTAAATGACGTGAGTTAGTAAATGGGAATTATGAATTATCGGTCATAATATGTAAATACAGCTAATATTCAGCCATTTTGCAAATTTGAAATTGATTATTGCTGAAAAAAATTTATACTGGCAAAATGTGGTAATTGCACCATTGCATTGCCATATATGAAGAAAAAAAGGGAGTTCTGAACTTGTGACCTAGGTAGTTAAGTAACAGAAATTATATTCGTAGATATATATTTTAATAATAAATATATATATGATTATAATAAATATATACATGCGTACGTACGTACACACAAATAGCCATACAAAGTGTTATTAAAATAAAGCAGAACTGAAAATAAGTTAATATTTTCTTGGGTTTTCGCGATTACTATACATTGCAATTAAACAACTTTTAACGGTTTAAATCGCGTATATTTGACATGATTTATATCCCGACGTTTCGAACACTTTGCAGTGGACGTGGTCACGGGGTGACTAATTGATTTTATTTGTCACTTGAGTTATTAAGAAATTATTACTACCGTCTGAAATTTTTTGAACTACCGTCTGAAATTTTTTAATCATAACATTCCCTATGCACGCAGTATTCGCTCTCTTGGTCATACTGTGTATAGGAAACTCACCCATACAGATAAATATCTCAATGGTAACTCCCATCACCATCCATGTCAGTTGACTACCGTAGGCAAATCTTTGTTACAGAGAGCACACGGCATCTGTGACACTGACCACCTCGAGGAAGAGCTTCTGCATGTGAAACAAGTACTGCGAAGCAACAATCACAAACTCCCACGAATGCGTCACAGAAGCCGCCCCAAGCCTCCTACAGTTGAGCGACAACCTGCCATCTTACCATACATCAAGGGCATCACTGACAAAATTGGCAATATCTTAAGACGAGCTTCAATTAAAACTTACTTCAAGCCGCACAAGAAGATTAGCCAATTTTTAAGACCGGTCAAGAGCAATATCCCCCTACAAGATGCAGGTGTTTACAAGCTTGATTGTGAATGCGGGTTATCATACATTGGGCAAACAAAGAGGAGCATCGGTATCCGGATAAAAGAACACATAGCTGACATGAAGAACAGACGCTCGACCAAGTCTGCAGTTTGTGAACATGCTCTGGACAAACCCAACCATTACATTCGATTTGATAATCCACAAATCCTCGCTAGAGAGACCCGGTACATGCCAAGAATGTTACGCGAGGCTATTGAAATTAAGAAACACCCAAATTTCAATAGAGAAGATGGTTGGCAAGTACCACCAGCTTGGGATCCAGTCATTAAATTAATTAAATCACAAGGCCAACGCCATACTGCAAGACCTCTGGACACCGTGAGCGAATACTGCGTGCATAGGGAATGTTATGATTAAAAAATTTCAGACGGTAGTTCAAAAAATTTCAGACGGTAGTAATAATTTCTTAATAACTCAAGTGACAAATAAAATCAATTAGTCACCCCGTGACCACGTCCACTGCAAAGTGTTCGAAACGTCGGGATATAAATCATGTCAAATATACGCGATTTAAACCGTTAAAAGTTGTTTAATTGCAATGAAAATAAGTTGTTCACTATTGAGAATAGAATTGATTTCACTAGTTTTTTTCCAGAATTTATAGTATATTTCTAGTGTATCTTTTATTGTACAAGTTCTACATTAGTATTGTGTATTGTGAGCGACACCGCTGCAATAGAGACCGGATTACCGTGCACAGAGTAATGAGAGCTATGAACGCTTTAGATAGAACAACAAAACTTTACTTGGTCGGAACTTTTGGTTTATTCCCTAAAATAATTTTATTTTTATCTCGATCGGCTTGTAAATAAGTTGTTGTGTTTCAATAGTTGACATGTAGTTGTTTAACTGGACGTGATTTTCTTTATAGAACAAAATTAAGATTAATGATAGTTACAGTAATGGGTGATAGTAATATGTAGATTAGATTGATTAGATGTATAATTGATTGACATAAATAAGACATTAATTTATTTTATTATAGTACTAGTAGTTGATTTTACTAATACCTTGTTGATTTATAAAACAACACATCAAATCTGGTGTTAACTATCTTATTACGGTCACACTTAGATTTAAATTTTAAATTAGTTTCACTAGTTACTTCGGTCGCCGTTTTAAGCACTCCTATAATTGTTATTTATTTATTACATTTATGCTACAACTGTTACTTCATGTGTTTGTTATTTTATTATTTGAGCATTTCAATTTTTTTTACAATTAACTCAAAACCATTCAATTAAAGTAAATTCAAAGACTATTCGAAATATTTTGTTTAAAATCTTTGTTGGAAAAACAGTCTTTTCTAGATTTTAGCAATCATTTCGTGAATCACTTCCATGAAATGAAATTTGGCTATCATGATACTGAGTAGTTTACATGTTATTGATGTTGATCTTCCTTCATTTTGATCGAATTGAGGAGTATTAAAATATAAGTGAATTAATATTTTCCCATGGTAAAAGAATTTGCAATATTGTTTTTGTAAACTCATAGAGATTATTTTGAACAAAATGTTTGAGGGGGAGAGTGCACGCTGCAATCCAACAGCTGCTGAGCGCGCTCGACTGGCCACGTTATCCCTCTCTCACAGAAGACTACTTTGAAATGTACTGCATTTCCCACTTTATCTTATTTCCCTACTGTACGTACGTACAGTACGTACGAGGGATAGGATGGGAATGGGCTCTGGCACATCTGTGCCAGAGTCCATTCCCATCCTATCCCTCCCCATTTTCTCAACCTTTCTCCAAATCCATTCCTATATCTCCAAAGGTGGGCAGAGAATCCCCCCGGATGCGTGCCAAAGTTTGTCATTTTGGACTAATATTGGCACGTATCACGGATGTCTATGGGCGACAGTATCCACTTACCATCAGGTGGACTGTATGCTCGTCTGCAGCCTTCGTCCATAAAAAAAAAATAAAAAGAAAAAAAGTGAAATAATCTATGTATTTGAACATGGTAACAACATGGCTTTATCAGCCATATCTTTAAGATATTTTATGTTATTCCGGACTTTTGCAGCATAGACCATTTTGGAGAAAGAATTTAAGAAAGGTAACAGGCACAAGCTCTACAACGTTTGGCGTGGATATATCGAGAAATTTCGAGAAACATTGGGGTTCGTGCGACAAAGTCGACAACGAATTCTCACTAAAGTATCCAGGGAAATCAGCCGCTTCAGAGAATGAGACTACATTCGTCCAGAACGTTATACAAAAGTACAGAAATAATTTAAAAGCTTACGTTTCAATTAGACGGGACGGCCACGGGATAATGTACCCGTATGCTTACGCAGATAATAAGCCGTCTGTGGATGAAAACTTGGCAAAAGCAGCAGCAGAAATCGCCGCGAAAGTCAATCTGAGAGTTATTGGACTTCATACATTCGTCAACGATACCATATACAAAGTCAATGGACAACCGCACTGTGGCCACAGCGTGGACTATGCATATGATGTTGGCGTCCCATTATCTTTCGAAATGCGTGTATTTCTCGAGGAAGACAATAAAATAGTGAACATGTTCCAACCCCTGCCGAATGCCTATGAGGACACACTCAGAAGCGGTTACTTCGCCGCTATTAAACAACTGTATGCTATGGTTACTAATGATAAGAGATATGGCATGAACCTCTCTAGTAAACATTCTAGTGGTAAAAAACGTGGTTAATTACAATTTTGTATAAATTTTCTCAATTTGCTTTTCTTTTTTAATTTATTTTTCTTCATTAAAACGGATAAAACTATCTAAGAATTCTAAGGTTTGATTGCAGGTTTTACGTATTACGAATATATTCTTCTTCAATATTTTTTTGATGTGGTGCTGGACATATGTCTTTCTAATTTCCACCACTCTGGTCTATTTGATAAAAGTTTGGTTCATACGAGACCTGTAAATCTCTATGTTACCACATCATCGAGCTAGTGGCTTGCTGGCACTTCTTCTTGTCTCGCCCGGGGTCTCCGGAGGAAAATAGTTACTTACTAAAAAGGACCTGTTTAAAAATAGAAACGCTCCTTGATTTTCTAGTTATTTACAGTATTTGGATGTTATAATATGTACCTACTGGGCGTGATATAATGAAAAATGTATAATGAAAAGAAAAATAAACAAGAGTAACCAGTGTTCATCAGTACTGATGTTCGTAAATTGTTTGTTCCAAATTGGGTATAAAAATATTTAACGGGGCCAAAGTTATGTACCATCTATTGCGATACAATATTTATTTAGTACATAATGTTGTATCTACATGGAGGAGTCACTTTTCCACTTTTCGGTAGGATGTCGGTCATGCGCGGTGGAGGTGCGGGAGCGCGCTTGCGCTAGGGGTGGGGCCGTCCGCCGTTCAGCCCGCTGCCATACCACAGTGCGCCGCGGCGGCGGCTTCGCGTCTTCCTCTGAAGCCTCCTAACACTTCCTCGCCTACTACTACATACGATACTTTAACATCCGACATTCAGCCGCCGCTCGCGCTAAAACCGAAACATTTTATTCCTTCGTTTCTTCTTTTACATTCTGCCTTTAATTTCTCGTTGATAATTTATTTGTAGTGTTTCTATGTTTGAGTTTATTTTGGTAAAATAAAACAAATACATAAATAAAAACCACGTTCTCAATTGTTTTCCGTAATTAATTTTGTGTATTTTTAAATGTTGCTGTCGTCGTGGTGCGTCACTTCGTCGTAGAGTAAGTAAAGCTTTTGTTTTTGTGATATCTTTTGTAATTGGCAAGAGCTGAAGGAAAGTTGAAGTTTTCGGCTAGCTGAAAACGCAATGTGTCGATGGGCGGAAGGCGGTGCCGACGGCAACAGGTTGGAGGCAGCGTCGGGCGCGGAGCCTCCTCCGCCCGCCGGCTTCTCCTATTCTATTAACTGCTAATAAACACCCCGGTACCAGCTTTTCATGCTAATTACCCACCAGAGACTCATAATATTAAAATTTCTGTCTTACTCAGCGGAAATTCTTTCGAAAATAGCAAATTTGTGCGATTTAATAATGAGGGGATTATTAATAGGATTATATGCTGTTTTGTCGTTAAATATACGCAACGTAGGTAAAAATATTGAAGAAATGATAATTTTGAATTTTACACAATCTTTTCTAGTACAATCAATCATCTTGTACTATTTCAGTTACTCATTAGGATAATTCTATAGGAGAAGAAAATTTTGAGACAAAACCCGTTTTACGATTTTATTTCATTTTGACCTTGCAGTTCAGTGAAATGTAGAGGTGGATTGTTATTTATTTTTAATTTTACTATTAATTTGGACGAAATAATTATTTTACAGAGAAGAAATTAATTACACAGAAAGCAGGAACTTTAGGTATTTTTAAGTCAAAAATCAGATTTCAGGACGCATCAAAATTTATAAACCGAACCTATTTTAATTAAAGCGGACAGACATTGTATATTACAAGACTAAAGATTAGCAAATATTTTCACATTTTGCCCTACATTCCAAAATATCTGATTATAATATAGCTAAATTTTGTTTTAAACACTAAATTCAGAAGCTCACCACATGCATTTTGTTTCTTGCGTCATCAACAGTTGTCGATGCGTTTCTCTCGCAAATACGCACAAAAATCTCTCTAGACTCTGAAGTAGGTATACGTTTCGTTATTTTTTTTCCTAGTATTTACTGTTTATTTCAATTAGCAATTTATAAACAATGGTCTCTTATTTCTAATATATAAACAATTTAATGGAGTAATAGTTTCTTGCTTTTTATTAAAAAAACAATAGAAACGCTTCAATACTTTTGGACTTTGATGAATCATCCATCATATACTGATTTAGGATTGTAGGTACATATAGGATTGCAGATACATCTAGGATTGCAGGTACATCTAGGATTGCAGGTACACATCTAGGATTGTAAGGTATATTAAAGCCCATAAAATGATGAAAGTTTTATGCACAGGAATACCGACCAATATGGGCCTTCGCTTAACCTAATTAAAAATGGCGGTCAATGTTTCAAAATTGATTAAAAAATATTAAAGTCTGTGTTGATAATATCGATGCTTCAGCTTCATTGTTATTAAAATTAACATTTCAAATCACTTAAATTGTTTTATTAAAATGTGATACCTATCTTTATTATTCATGTCGGACTTTATAATGAGCGCTATTTTTACCCTCGAATACGTGTGGTTAAAAGTGCGCAAATACATATATATATACATAATTATTAATGTATTTTTATAAATATACTTTTATGTATGTACATAAAGTATGCTATGTCATTATTTGCTATGTCAAGTATGTACTTGTGGCATAAAAATACTCCTAGAACTAATTATACGAGTTCGTATAACTAGCTCAGTATTATTCATTTTATAATGTACAGAAATACTGAATGTTGTATAGAGAATAAACTATTTAATATATCCGGTCTAATACACAGCGAAATAATCAGCGGGGCCAGTGGTTACCTTCATAACTAAAGTTTGGAGTGTTGATAAGGACATTGTGGGGTATCGATCGTGCTCATTAGAGTCGCGCCGCGTATCGCTCATGATAAGAGCAATGCGGGTGCTTAGTCGCCACGAGACATGCCTCGCCCTCATGAGACTATGCAAACAGAATTACCATTAAAATAAGTGTTTACATGTGAAGTTGAAAGTTTTTTTTATCATTGAATGTTAGTACAAATTATACGCCTATATAAAATATTACGAGAAGAAGAGAAATAAATAAGCTTATGTCAGATTTTTTGTCAAAGCACAGATGCCTGACTTCGCGATACTCAGTATTTGTTAAATACTCAGTATCAATTATAAGAAACACGCTGTTTATTATTTATATACTGTCAAATATTTTCTAATTTTGTTGCACATTTTAGAATATCATTAAAATGTGTTACATTTTGTGAAATTAATCCAAATTTTAAATAAACCTAATTGTAACCGCGAAATTTTGAATCTGATGATATGCAACAGTGCATAAAAATATGCATCAATGCATATCAATAAAAGCGAAATTCATTTTTTTTTCTTAACAGAACTGTAATTTTCCTCAATCATAACAAGATACATTATTTGTTAATCGAGAAATGGAGATATATTTGTTTCTATACACCAAAATAATTGTCAAAATGATATTGAGTCATTGCATCAAATGGGTACTACCCTAAGCAAACAGACACTACAATGAATTATATTAGAGGGGTTGCATTGACGTCTTATATCGATACAAAATGAAGGGATTCTGCATCAGCCAAAATACTTGTTATGAAAAAATACAGATATAACAAGAGCTAGATTCAAGTGCCGAAAATAAAGATTCTCTGAAATTGGAGATTATTGAGAATTTTATATTTATTTATTTATAGAATTTTAATAATTACATCTTTTTATATTATATAGACATAATTATTGTAGCTATGAGCTTAGTAAGCCTCAACAGGCAAGCCCCTGCTGAAACCTACTAGTTCCGTCGTCTGGTAAACGTTACACAGGGTGTCCCATAAATAATTTCACTGTCAAAATATTTATAAAAAATAACGAAGAGAGTACCTATGCTATGCTAGTAGGTACCTATGCGGAAAAACAATGCAGAAATGTTGAAATGCGAAAAAATCATCTGGTTACGGAAGTTGAGTTTGCTAACTAGTCGATCCGGTTTCTTTAAACTTCCATACCAATGTTTTGATGAGTTGAGCAGTCAAGGCTTAATTTTTGCTGTGCAATTTAGAGTGATTGCGAAACTTTCGCCGTATAATAGTCGCGAAATCATTACTTTTTACAAAAGCACACAAAACGCACGCGGCGCTCCAGTGAAACGCTTCGTGGCAACTAAAATGGACGAGAACTGGACCAGCAATCAGCGTTACCCTTTCGCTCCTCCCGCCCGTTGCGTTCGCGCAATTGGCCACACATTATGGGACATCTTGTATTAATAAAATGTTAGCCGGGCGAAGGGATATAGATGTTTTATACTCAAAGCAGCTGGTTAAGGTGTTAAGGTCTGGTGGCCTTTTGCCAGTGTTATCCGTTATAGCTTATATTATAATAACCAGCATAATAATTACTGAATATATGTAATGTGGAGAATTATAAAACGGTTACGAATAGATCGATTATTTAACAAACGAGTCAGTTTTGTAGCTTTTTTCCACCGCTTCCACACAACAACGTACCAGACTGTTTTAAAGTTACACGTAGTTACTGTATGTTCCTTGAACCAATTGACTTTAATTTTGTCTTCACACAAAAATAAATTTAATTCTCAAGATGCAGTGAAAAGATCTTAAAATTTTTAAAGCTGAATCCGGGATTTCATTTCTTTCTCATTAACTGTTATATGTACTGTTAATAGTGACTTTTAATGATTGCATGATGCACCGCCCTTCATATTTCTGTTTAACCAAAGGTTGACTGTCAGAGAATGCCACTAGGCATTAAGTCCGCCTTTTGTACAATGTTTGTTTGTGCACTAAACTTTAAATAAATAAAAATAAAATAAACTACTACAGCAGTGGTCTGTAGCCACAACTACCATTAAAATTTTAATGTGCGTTAATACTATTGATTGATTATTCCTATATTTTGTATTTTCACAAAACAATTAAGCACATTTGTTTTAAAGTTTGCACATAAAATACACTATTAAATGACAAATTCGTGACAACTTTTTTACCAAACCTGTTAATCAATTGTAACAACCTCAGTCGGCTATGGAATTTAATTCAGGAAGTTATACCTACTTGGTTCTCGAGTGTCGACCCTTCAGTACACAGATACTTCAAAGGGGTTCAGCTGATATTTAATATTTAGCTACCTCTTGTAGTTTGACAACAAACGGTGATAATGAAGTTTCGAAATTAATTTAACACATATGTATAAATCAAATTTCGAAGTTAAAGTTAAGTATTTACCTATACTAGAAAATAGTAGGTCTAAGTTTTGTGGCAATAATTGTTTTAATATAAAAAAAACTTAATTGTCCATGGCCATCAACATTGTTTGAGGTAACTTTGTAAACTACAAGTTCAATTTTGTTTAAAGAAGTGTTATCATGCAGGTAGGTAAAATGATAGTTTAGAAGGGGGAATGTGCACGCTGCAATCCCGCAGCCGCTGGGCGCACTCGACTGGCAAAGTTACCCCTCTTTCACAGAAGACTGCCATAAAACAGGCGCATTTCCCACTCTGTCATATTCCCTCAATGTATGTACATGTACATCGAATTTCGGTAGTGAGTGGCAGAGTCTATTTGAACCCATTGAGTCTTCCGTTTCTTCCAATATGTACTATTGGAAGGTTAATGTAGGAAGGTTACATTTCTAAATCTGTAAAGGTAGGGCAGCGCATCCAGGGGGCTTATCAACGCTTGTCATTCTGGAATGAAGTTGTCATGTACCGCGGATATCGCAAGGCGACAGTATCCACATACCACCAGGTGTCTGCTCGACTGCTGCCTTCTACAAAAAAGGTATGCAGATGTTTGTACTGAAATACATCTTTCTATTGCTCTAAATTTAACACCAAATCTTTATTCTCATGAATAAGTAACTTCTAAGGAACATTTGTATCACAAAGGCAGTTTACAAGTCAAGCAAACAACTGAGTTAATTTTAAGTGAAGTTAGACCGGATATTGGATTTCTAACTTGCCGTCTGCCTACTGGTACCAATTCCGTACGACCAATTTAATACAGTTCTACTACAAAAGGTTGCATGTCGGGATTTTTGAATCTATTACATAATTAACAAGATATCAGGGAGCCGTTTCTATTAACGCGTACGGTTTCCGTTTTAATTTTCAGTGACTTAAAACTTAATTGACTTAAAATCTTATTCTATTATATAAATCGCAATAAAATCGAACTGTTCCCTAATTTTTTTTCCCAACCGTGATCATTTGAAGTGGGACACTGAATTACTGTTTGCGGTGCTCGATTATAAAAAGAGAAATAATTAAACAAGCTACAGGAAATACTCAATGGACAGCAAATCGATGGTAATCTTCCCGCATCACGTATTAATTTTAATTTAAAATTAATTTTAAAATTAATTTTAAAATTAATATGTGTAATAACGACATAGTTTAGTATAATTATCTATTTCTGTTGCTTATTCCTATGTTTTGCTGTAGATTCATGTTCACCAATAAATATAAATAAAATAAAATAACACATTTTAAGGTGGGGATGGGGTTGGAGGGGGGGGTTGATTCCGTCGACTTTGTTGTAATATTCTTAGTAATTTAAAATTATTTAATCGGGTCGTGAGCGTCATAAGTCATGATCTTTGCAATAGGTATATTTCGTCGAAATCTGCCTAAAATACCATTCCATACCATATCAGCCTATGTCTGTCCACTGCCGGATACGGGCCTTTCCCAAAGCTCCACTATACACGATCCTCGGCTCTTCTCATCCAACCACCTGCAGTGAACTTCTTCAAGTCGTCAGTCCACCGGCCGGAGAGCGTTCCACACCACGCTTCCCGGACGTGGTCTCCAATAGAGGACTTGTCTATCCCATCGGTATTAAAAATATACGTGTACCAATCTACTTTAATAACGATAAACGTCACTTAGTCGATATTGTCATTGGATAAGGCAGGAAATGCGGATAGCTATAGCGGATTCTGAACTTTAGTCTTATTTCATTTTGTCTTAAATTCGTATCCGATCGTCAAAAAATTGTAAAACACGAAATTCTTATAGCATTCAATAGATTGCATCGAAACATTGTAAATAGATATGAAAGATGGCATTTCATACAGTTTTCGCTACCGTTCACGATTGTTAATTTTACGTTAGTGAAATTGGTCCCCAGAAGAAGTACGACAGAAGTACAACACTACCACTTCTCTATGGATTTATAAATAATGACATTATAAGTCCACGAACTTAATGATAGCGATATTGTAAACACTGTTTTAATAACACGTAGAAACATTACAGTTGTGTAAAAAATTCATTCATCACGAGCGGTGACAGTCAGTCACTGATATATCTGATATATGCACTCAGTTTTACCAACAGGATAACTTACTTGTCGCTAAGATATTGCTGGAAAAGTTATTAAATGTCACTAATTGATTAAAATTCGTAAAAACATTAAATGACTAACCATTTAAGATTTTTTTTACAATACTATGGTTCACCGACAAATACAAGTAGGTATAATATTCGAATGTAGTTATTATTTATTCTTATGTATGTTAACACTGCCTAGATTCCTGTTTCGATAATTTGGAACTAACAACAAGTGAAAAATATTCGACTGAGAGGGAATTACTATATGCTGGGTACGAGAGACAAAGAGAGAGAGAGAGAGAGAGAGAGAGAGAGAGAGAGAGAGAGAGAGAGAGAGAGAGAGCGAGAGAACAAGAAATTTATATCATAAGCTTTTACAAAGGTACAAATGTACGGTCGGCACTTTTCTATAATATAAGTTCACTATCAACTATTCACTATCACAAGTTATCTTCAAAAGTCGCTTCAGAAACTTCAAAACTTAATTAAAAACTCGCTGTCATTGAAATGTCGTTAGATTGACTTGATTTTTTTTTCATAAATAAGCCCAGAGACAAATACAAGACGACATCGACAGTCGCTAAGTTGACATCACTGCATGCACCAGGCCTGGCAAAACTACAATATTTCGACCTATACGTGGCGCTACAGTATCAAAGGGCCTCCGCGGCGAAGCGTACAGGGAGGGAGTATTAAAATTTGAAGCGTTCAAACTTGACTCCTTTTAGTGTTCATTACGCCGGAAAGTTGGTGAAAATTCATACAAGTCTAAGTTCTAATGAACACCGGTCGGCGAAGTTGGACCGCGGTGTAGCGATCGCTCACAACACCGCACATTGCACGCCGCGCTTTTTGTCAGAATGCAAAATGCCAGGCGTTCGCCGCTGTTTCAGAAAGTGCATAGTTTAGTGGAGTGTATTGATTTTATTACATTAAGGATAACAAAGTTTCCTAGCGTCAGACTAGTAATATTATTTATTAAATGTTGAGCATATTTTGAGAACATATTAATGGGAAATAATTAATTGAGCACCAGAAAATAATGAATTATCAGTAAATCGGTGAGCAAACTTAAAGGTGGGTTAAGTTTAGGTTCTCTGGTGACAACAAAGACATAGGAGTCCCGTGAAGCGAGACTCCGTCGACTTGGTGATGATTTTCATAATAAATTAAAATTATTATTATTATTATTTATTTATTAAAACAAATGTTTTGGTGATCATGATTGCTGCCGATTCAATATTATTTCGCTGCCAGTTTAAATACAAGCCCATATGAATTAGTTTAAGGGAGTATTTTACTGCTTTGTAGTCTTCAACATCGTATGCTGAGAGAGAGGTTTTGTAAATTAATTGGTATGGTATTTAATATAATCAATATAGAGATTTTTATCAGTAAACATCAATAACCTTTACATAAATTTTCTAAAAGCGTTTTGCGAGCTGCATATAAGTGACTTGTAAGTTGGCGGGCCATATGCTTCCCTCCCACCTACTTCATAATACATAATAGTTATGCTACATACGTTTCTTGCAGATATAAACATTATTTTTATTATTATTAATAATAATAATTATATACCCTGGGTGTATGGGGTCCCAACCTACATCTCTGGGACCCAAGCCAACCTCACCGGCTCGTGGTGCACCCTGCCGACCAACGAACGAGGCTCTGGCGACCCGCCACCACGCACTGGACCAGCGCGGCGGGTTACGGTCCACCCCCCCCCCTATGGCAGAAAAAGTAAAACGGCCCCAAGTTCCCGGCGGCTCCAGTCGCAACACCGGCGTGGACGACGGGCGCTGGTCGAGCGCTGGAGCCAGGGGTGCTAAGAATCTCCGGGCGGGATTCCACCGTCGAACGACCAGGGCTTTTGACATGGATCACCGACGTAGGTTGTCACTGGTGACTTAAAACACGCGCACTTTGAGGACAGACGAGAAGATCGCTGAGCTGGAAGAGGAGATAGGCAAGTTGCACTGGGATATATTGGGGTTATCAGAAATCCGAAGAGAGGGGGAGGACACGATAACCCTGAAATCCGGCAACTTGTTCTATTACCGGGAGGGCGACCAGCAGTCCCAAGGTGGTGTCGGGTTTATCGTCCACAAGTCCCTCGTAAATAATGTTGTAGCCATCACGAGTGTGTCGAGCAGGGTCGCGTACCTTATACTCAGAATATCCAATAGATATTCGTTGAAGGTCATACAGGTCTACGCACCGACCTCGGCACACCCGGATAACGAAGTGGAAGCAATGTATGAGGACATTAGTAGAGCCATACATGCTTCGAAAACACACTACAATATTGTTATGGGGGATTTCAACGCGAAACTGGGCAAAAGAGGCGACGATGAGTTGAGAGTGGGGCAATTTGGATGTGGGCACCGGAACCAGAGGGGCCAGAGGCTGGCCGACTTTCTTGAGAAAGAGGGACTCTTTATGATGAACTCTTTCTTCAAGAAGCCGGCTCATAGGAAGTGGACCTGGATGAGCCCCGACGGTTCCGTTAAAAATGAGATAGACTTCATTATGGCCACAAAGAGACAAATATTCAATGATGTCTCCGTGATCCACAGGGTGAAAACCGGTAGTGATCACCGAATGGTTAGAGGCACATTGAATATAAACGTCAAGTTAGAAAGGTCCCGCCTGATGAAGTCTACGCTCCGACCTACTGCTGCCCACATACAGAATCCCGAAAGCTTTCAGCTTGAACTGTCAAATCGCTTCGATTGCCTAGAGGATTGCGTTGCAGTGGACGATATCAACAACAGGTTGGTAGAAACTGTCCATACGGTGGGGTCTAAATTCTTCAGACATTGTCGAAGAGATGGACCCCAAAAGCTCACCGACCACACCCTCGACCTCTTGGCGGAACGACGTTCGATGACACTGCAGACTCCTGATGACGCGGAAGCATATCGGCAGCTCAATAGACGGATTCACCAGTCCTTGCGACACGACATCCGTCTCTTTAATACTAATCGTATTAAGGAGACGATAGAGCGGAATAAAGGCTCCAAAGTGTTCGCAAGAGACTTATCTATTGGGCAGAGCCAGTTGACGAAGCTGAAGAGGGAGGACGGCAGTGTCACTTCCGACAAACAAGAGGTACTGAGGGAGATCGAGAAGTTCTATGGACAGTTGTATACCTCGGTCGCTAAACCTGTTGGCAACTTGGCCAAAGACCCAAGAGCCAAGTTGACCCGACACTATACCGAAGACATCCCGGACATCAGCCTGTACGAGATTAGGATGGCCCTCAAACAGCTTAGAAATAACAAGGCGCCGGGTGAGGACGGAATCACTTCAGAGCTTCTGAAAGCGGGTGGAACACCGGTACTGAAAGTCCTTCAGAAGCTCTTTAATTCCGTCTTGCTCGAAGGTATTACGCCGGAGGCATGGAATAGAAGCGTGGTGGTGCTCTTCTTCAAGAAAGGTGACAAGACCTTGTTGAAGAACTATAGGCCCATCTCGCTTCTGAGCCATGTTTATAAGCTGTTTTCGAGGGTTATCACGAATCGTCTCGAGCGCAGGTTTGATGACTTCCAGCCTCCCGAACAAGCCGGTTTCCGAAAAGGCTATAGTACCATAGACCACATCCATACGCTGCGGCAAGTTATACAGAAGACCGAGGAGTATAACTTGCCATTATGCTTAGCGTTTGTGGACTATGAGAAAGCCTTTGATTCGATCGAGACTTGGGCAGTGCTACAGTCCCTCCAGCGGTGCCATATTGACTATCGGTATATCGAAGTGTTGAAGTGTTTGTATAACAACGCCACCATGTCAGTCCGAGTACAGGAAGGGAGCACGGAGCCGATTCCATTGCAGAGGGGTGTGAGACAAGGAGATGTTATCTCTCCGAAGCTCTTCACCAATGCGATGGAAGACGCTTTCAAGCTCCTGGAATGGAAAGGACTCGGCATCAACGTTGATGGCGAATGCATCACTCACCTTCGATTTGCCGACGATATCGTGGTCATGGCAGAATCGCTGGAGGATCTTAGCACAATGCTCGGAGACCTCAATCGAGTTTCCCAACAGGTGGGCCTTAAAATGAACATGGACAAGACGAAAATCATGTCGAATGTCCATGTCGTGCCCACCCCAGTTTCAGTTGGGAGCTCGATTCTCGAAGTTGTTGACGAGTACGTCTACCTAGGCCAAACGGTCCAACTAGGTAGGTCCAACTTCGAGAAAGAGGTCAATCGACGAATCCAACTCGGCTGGGCAGCGTTCGGGAAGCTACGCAGCGTCTTCTCGTCCAAAATACCTCAGTGCTTGAAGACGAAGGTCTTCGACCAGTGTGTGTTGCCAGTGATGACCTACGGCACCGAGACGTGGTCTCTGACTATGGGCCTCATAAATAAGCTCACTGTCGCACAGCGAGCTATGGAGAGGGCTATGCTCGGGGTTTCCCTACGTGATCGAATCAGGAATGAGGAGATCCGTAGACGAACTAAAGTCACCGACATAGCCTCTCGGGTTAGCAAGCTGAAGTGGCAGTGGGCAGGGCACATAGCTCGAAGAACCGATGGCCGATGGGGCAGAAGGGTTCTCGAATGGAGACCACGTACCGGCGGACGAAGCCGAGGACGTCCATCTGCTAGATGGACAGACGACCTCATAAAGGTGGCGGGCACCCGCTGGATGCAGGTCGCTGCCGATAGGTCTAAATGGCGGACAATGGGGGAGGCCTATATCCAGCAGTGGACGTCTAAAGGCTGAGATGATGATGATGATGATGATGACCCTTATTTCTTTAACGGAAGATATAGCAAAGGAGCGGACGGGTCACAAGATGATAAGTGGTCAACGCCGCTAATGGGTACCTGTAACACCAGGGGACGCACGTTCAGTGGGATTCGGGCGTGCTATAGACTGCACAATCCTATTCGCAGGTTTTTGAAGAGCTCCATGTCGTAGCTTAGTAGAAAAACCTGAGTAAACAGTTAATTCCATCGAAGAGAGGAGAAGACTTACAAAAGAGTGGATCGAAGAGAGGTG
The DNA here is from genome assembly GCA_914767545.1 of Sesia apiformis. Classification (NCBI taxonomy): domain Eukaryota; kingdom Metazoa; phylum Arthropoda; class Insecta; order Lepidoptera; family Sesiidae; genus Sesia; species Sesia apiformis. The sequence goes on from OU611964.1 coordinate 7,226,620, forward strand.
AAATTATAAAAAGAGAATATATTTACATACTGTAGTTTTACCGACTAAGATTGTACGCAACTATTCTGAAACATGCTCTAGTTGCAATATTTCACTATTATTGGTCTTACATTTTTTGACACTAAAATGTAAGAAGGAGAGATTTCCAAGTGACACTTCCATTTAGGTAAGTAGGTGTACTCCGCTTATTCTTAAGAAAACACTTAAAGTGGCGGTTCGGGGGATTGAGGTACAAAGTGCAACCGCTGCTAGCTTTGCGTCAGACTTAATGTTAGATACCAGCTTAACCAGATCTGAAATGCGCTGGCCTTAATCCACTTAGAATAACAACTGAGACGTCTACCGCCACCGCCGCGTTTCTTGTTGTGTAGAGGGGATTTTATGCCAATTTATATCTACGAGTATTTACATAATCGTAGCTATGCAATGACTACGTAGCTACGATGTTACGCTGTAGCACGCGAATTATTACTACGATTCGTAGGTTTTAGTTTTGATCCATGTCCTAAGATTAGATACTAAAGCTTAATAGGCTTCTACTAATTAGCACTAAAATACTACTTATATAGAGGGGATAACGTTAATTTAAATTTATTTACGCATTATAGCTATAACTGCTATTCGACGTCGTTGTGCGTAATTTTATTGTTATTGTTTTTGGATATCATTTATACTTATTATACGGGGTCGCCTCGTTTTATACCGGGAGAGGCTGCAATCAGTTTTTATGTAGGTATTTGTTACTAGTACTTGTTCTAGGTCTACGAATCTACGTTGCGACACTATACTGCATTGAGGGCAGGTTATTGCTACGATTTAAGATTAGAATTTCAGTTTCGCCTTATGTGTAAGGATGGTACAGATCCTCCTCGCTACTTAATAATAATGTAGCACTTTTTTATGCTATCTTGTGTTTAGAGCATTTAGTTTATATCCACGTGCGTGCCCGTAACATCTCTATGAGGGTACGACGTCCCGTGCTACATAATTAATTCCATTGCTATGTGATTTAATTCCAATATAAAGGAATCTTTAGTGGAAACACCAGAGATCCTCTTAGGTTTGTTACTTTCTATGTCTTTTAGCTAAATAAGTGAACTTAATCTATAATTGATTATCTGAAATAAACAATTTTTAGTGTATAAAAATCACATACTGGTATAAATATTATATGTCATTTACTGGTTATCAGCACTCGTATGTACCTACTTAGTCAAAAATAGTATAAAAATTAACATTATATAGGTATTTTTTGTCCAATGGCCCGCGCTTCAATTTGCTTTAAATATAACGTCTTCAATATTTAGATTCAAATTAGAATTCAATATTTACTAAAACGAATTCTCATCGGATGAAGCAGTGAAATTAGTTTGAGTATTTCCCTTGTTGATATCTCTCGGGTACAAATATTGAGAACGTGTATAGAGCGTCACACATTTAAATCCTAGGATAGGTTTATCAAGGCGTACACCGTTTAAAGTAGTTTGTACAATAGAAATGCAAATAATTGACCATTTTAGGGGCTTGCAAACAAAACTTTCGAAATAAACTTCAGTGAAATATTGAGTTTCACTGATTGATTGAAGAGCAGATCATGAAAGTAGGAACAGGGGTTAATTAAGTATTTATATTTAAGAAAAAAGATAGAAATTAAATGTTTAGGCTGAAAAGACGATAAATAAGTTGTGGGAGTTTCTGTTTGAGAATATGTTGACGTTGCAACTCTTTGGAAAAGGTAAGAAAAGTGCATAATTTATACACGTCTTTGTTAGTCAGTAAAAAAGTCTTAAAAAGTCAGTAAGTATATTTTCTAATGCAGACTTTGAAAATTAATGCTGAAATTTAAAAAATGTATAAATAGAAAATGATATAATAAACAAACTAAAAGTAGTACCATAACAAGAGTTATTTGTGTCTATTCACTGATAGCATATACAAGTATTATAAATATAAATATAGCTCGTTTATAAGCGATTAGTTCATCAAGACGTGTCCAAATATCGACCTCGCCCTGCAAATATCGCCTCAATACGGGCGCGTTGGCAAACTCATTAGATAAATGAAAGAGTTCACAAAACACGATGATCGGTTCTCCGTCCGCGCGATGATTGATCGACTTTACACAAGTGCGGGCCAAGTGAGAACGGGAAGGTATGGGGGCTGGGGTAAGCGGAACCTACTTGTATATTTAGTAAAGTAATTTTTTGCCTTACCGACTTTAAATACCTTAAATCTAAATAAGTCTTACCGACTCGACTCTTGTTTCACGAGTGTCTTTGAGTTATGACCTTTTAAAAAATAGTTTAATTAAGAGACACTATTGAAAAATAAGTAGTATAAATAGTTAATAATACATAATGAGTTAATGATTTAAGTTTATTTCTCGTTTTAAGTTGTAAGCAAATAAATTTCACTTGAATTTGAATTTAAAAATATTCTTGTGTTTAATTTGTATTTTATTTATTGTAGAGGAATAACAAAATGAGCAGCAAAAAAGTACGGAATGAGCAGCGAATTAATGGTAGCAAATTTAGAGGTGGATTAAGTTTAGGTTTTCCGAGGACAACAAATAAATAGGAGGCAATTTAGTAATTTATATATTTGGAATGACTATATCGGTATGTGTGCATCACTCGACTATTATAACACCTATATGCATATGCACCTATATGCATGATAAGCAAAATTTTTTGTCGAAATAATCAAATACAAAATTTTAGCACAAAACATGTAAAAGAAAGTAAAACTTCCACACTTTTCAATGAAAACTGAAAATCTATATTTGCAACGATCGGAATTTTCTGTGATGCATTTTCTTTCTGGAAAACTAATTATAAGTGCAGGATTGCTTTTATTTTCAATGAACCTAAAATGTACTTTTTATTTTTATTTATTTATTTATATACTTTATTGTATACACAAATGACAAATAATTACAAATGAAAAGGAAAAATTAGATTAGGATTAGGAAATTTCTACCAGCAAACCTAAGAGAGCGATAGATGAGCAATGAAATGGGCAGACATAGTGCGTACTCAAATACACTATCTACTATAAACACTACATTTATAATACGATAATAATACAATATAATTTCATAATTTTATGTTATATTTCTCTATTAATGACTGTATATCCTTGAGAAATACAATTTTTAAATTAGAACCAGATTGTGACGCGCAATATATCGCGCACACTGAGGGCCTACCCTAAGAAATGCCTAACTAATGCCTTTTAGCACACTGACGCTTGTTACCGCTTGCACACAGGCCTTAATATCGAAACGAGCCGGTATCTGTGCTTATTTCGATCGAGATAAGTGTAAATTAATCGCTTTTCTTTGATGTGAGTGGTGTATTTTCTTATATCAATGGTTTGGCGTATCGAATTTAAAGTAAACTTCACATCACTTTATCACAGTGACTTTAACATTCATATTCGTTGCTTTAACTGAAAGAACTAGTTTATTCTACAATGTTTTATTTGCAGAAGACACCAACAAGTCGCCTATTGAATAATAAAATGTTCGAAAAGACGGGGATTTGAACTCACAACGTCACTAATGTCACTCGAGAATAGATTACTCCTAGACTGTCAGTGTTCATTATCTAGTTTCTACTACTAGCAAACTGAAGTGTCCATGGGCACTACGTTATATTTATAACTATATAACTATGTTATATGTTTTAAGAATTAATAATAACTATATTATATCTATTATTATGCCATGGGCATAGGTTCACTAGTTGTCAACAGTACAATACAATATTAGCAAAATTAATATATTAATATTTGAAGCACAAATAATGTCTATAGTAATAATCGAAAAAAATATAGTTGCCATGTGTTTCATTTTGATTTATTTTCTATTTTTTATTTTCATTCGTGATGCCGTGAGTCCGAAATTTTATCTTACAAAAATATAAATGTCTTGAAAAACAGGAGAACAGGAGGCGACACTCAAACCCTTTATTCTTTTCTTTTTTACTACTCATATTTTACATACTAAGAGCTATTCGAATTGATAGCAGCGTTGAAAATATACTTCGGTATTGTTAAGACTATGCATTTTATATTACCCAAAGCATACTTAAGCTGAACAGGTACACCCAATTACGCGTAATAAAAGACAACTCCCTAACTGAAATACACATAATAGGATGTCAAGGATGTCTCAGAAAATCCCAATAATATTGTGGAACAATTCATTTTTTACCTCAAAACTAGGGTGAAACTAACTCTCATCCCTCCGCCGCCCGACAGAACTCTTATGTGGGCCGATAACAATAAAAAGAGAAGTTTCTCGAAACAGAGTCAACAGGCATGAAAATTTATTTCATATGTAGGTAGTAGTGCGGCCGCGTACAGATAAGTAGCTGGCTTTATTGTGCAGTATTTTAGGAAGTGCTTCAGTTTATTTTTGTTCGACTATGAAGGAAACCCACGTGGTACCTCAATGAAGTGCCTCAGTTTTGTTAAGGAATTGATGAACGCGGTTTATTTTTGTAAAGACGATTTTTCATCTATGTTTATAACATTAAATTACTGTTTCCACTACGACGCATATCTGTAAAGTGCAGTCAGGATTAAAAGTAAAATGGTTACATTTAATTCAGGTGTTAATCAGTTTAAGTTTTAAATATAGATAAACAAGTCATAAAATTAGTCCAATCGTAAGTCGTTTATGGAAGCCATTATTCACTGGGTAAATCATATAATCATCTTGTATATGTATTTTTTTTGTTGACAAATGAACACTACTATAGTAACTGAATATTTTCCTGTTTTTTATGTAATCTATAAAACTACTGGACCGATTTTGTACTCTTTAAATTTTTGGAAACTAAATTAAGATATGTATTTAGGTTTCCTAGGAATCGTTTTATCTCCCGAGCGAAGCTAGAGCGAGTCGCTAGTTATATTATAAAGAAGATACGTTTGATATGGATCACGTATAAAACTTTCAAAATCAATTTTACAAACTACATTAAAAATATAGTTATATTTGAGTAATATTTGATAAATATCCCATATTTTCTAAGAAGGCGTTAAAAGTAAAATTAAACAATTCAAAGTGGAACGTAACTACTAAGTTTGCAGTAAAAAGCCCGGCCACTCGTAGTTTGAAGTGTGTCCGTTCTTAGAACTATTGTGTTCTACTCCTAACAAGTACACTATAGTGCCGCGTCCGGGGCTCAAGGAAACCGGAAATGGAGTTCGGGCGGTCGGAAATCGGTATGCAGTGGGAAACCAATACGTCATATGCGACAAACAATGCTCTATGTTCTAGTGGATACATTATGAAATGTGACTTTTACGAGTAAAGTTTATTGGTTTGTACTTCTGAAGAAGATTTTCCATCAGTTCCTTTTTATTCTTTTTACAATAAGAAGGCGGCAGACGAGCTGATGACCATGTGGTGGTAAATGAATACTGTCACCGATAGACATCCGCCAACATCAGTTCAGAATGACAAACCTTGGCACGCCCCCGGGTTTAGGAATGGATATAGAAAAAGTGTTGGCAAAATGGGGAGGCTTAAGATAGGATGGAATGGGAATGGGCTAGGGCATATTTATTTATTCTATTTATGAACAAAAATCAACAGCAGGACACAAATGTAAACTTATTATAGATGCAAATTATTCTTATTGCCAACAACTGATTTCACTATATATATGTGTACAATGCAAAATATCACACACATTACCGAAACGCGTATGTACATCAGGAGAATAGGATAAAGTTGGAAATGCAGTACATTTTACAGTAGTCTTCTGTGAAAGAGAGGTAAGGTGGCCAGTTGAGTTAGCCCAATGGCTATAGAATTATAGCGTGCACCCTCTCCCCTCTCAAAAATTATCACCGAAAATTAAAATAAAACTGCAAGTGTAACATCCACCAGACGTCAAGGGCAGTGCATACGCGTATAGAATATGCCAATGCTTGTCATTCGTTAGCATATATTGCAGATGTTCTTGATTGACAGCCCAAGATAGAGATATATTTGTTTACAGTGCGGGGCTTACTGGACATAATCCGAAATTAAGAAACGCGACGAAGAACATAAACTGCTGACATAGCTTGAAGAATTAGCAAGCCGAAGTGTACAGGCCATATACGCCGCAGAACAGAGAACCGATGGAGGAGACAAGTCCTGAAATGGAGACCACGTAGCTTGATACGCAGCATGAGATGCCCTCCCTGCGAGATGTACTAACCACTTACCATTACGCTTACTTGTAATATGCCACCTTATTTCTATACAATCTGGTCATGGACCTGAAAAGAACGTCCCACAAGTGATACGATGTTTTATCACTCGCTGGTACAATTCCAAACGGAATCCCCGTTACTTTATAAATACATTCGCGGGACTTCCACAAGCAATAAAAGCACAAACGGCAATCTGCACTTGCACTGCTGTTGACTTTAAAAGCCGTGAAATAATTCAAAAGAGCACTCGTTAAAATGCAGCTGGAATATAACCGCAAGCCGTCGGTTTATCACCTGAACTCAGCCGCTTTATGGCGGTGGGGGGATGCGCGGGCGCCATAAAATTGCTGTTCATAAACGCGCACTTTCGCTGACATGGAAAATAGTTTACAAGCCGTATATACGCGTTACAGACTCTGTTTATCTGCACTTTACTGCTCGATAGCCCCCGTCTCCTCTAATCTGGAGAATAAAACTTTATATCGCATTTTTAGGGAGCCTTTTATGGTTAACACTTTGTAGACAGAATTAAACCTTAAATGCTTAATGAGTTGTTTGCGAGCTTTCGCAATTAAAAGTTTTTAAGTTGTTTTCGAAAGAAATGCTCTAACAATGAAACGTACTCAAACACTGTTTAGGAAGCGTAAAACTATAAAATATTTGCTTGAATGTAATTAGATCTTTATACCTGTATATTCTTTATAATAAGCTATGAATGTAGTTTTTCTTATATTTAAAATAAAATAGAGTTTCTATTGAGCAAAATTAACTATCTACAATATTTAAAGTAGGTACTCTCCCTCAAGAGCCTGTTCATTTGTTCCATACTGTACCCTTAGATAGGTAAATTAATGCATAGAATAATGAATTGTAGTGTTGTTAAACGGTTACAAAATTGTAATCATGACATGACAGAGTTAGGACCTCCTTTCATTTGAAATATCTACATTGGTCTACGTTAGGAGTGATTCCTAAAATACAATATTTATATTTTATTTAACATAACCAGTTACTTTATATACTTTAACCAGTATTTATATACTTTAACTACTTTAGTCACTAAAACAAATGCTTAAAAGTTGAATGAATATAATTATAAGTATAACAGATAGTTATATTTAAGGAACGGCTTTGATACTACGGTTAAACTCTTGAGGTTTTTGTAGTATCACATGTAGATTAAAAGAAGAATTTTGTAAAAATCTGATCATGGTTAATACATAAAAAAATAAACAAATAACTTCATGAAGTGGTTTAGCACGAGCTCATAATCATTGCTACAAGGGACTCCCACACGTCTATAACTCGTGCTTTTCCTTCTCAGGCGGGCAATAAGCGCATGCAGTTACGTTGAAAAGAAGTTATATTTCGTAATAACCCCATAAGATATAATATCGCTAACAATATCAGTACCGGTAGATACGTGTATGAGTTTATTTGCCCACCGAGGAACTCAATAATCGCAGTTTCTAAGTCACTTAACGGGAACGAGTGGCGGTTGCGCGGCCGAGCGCAGACAGTTGCTTGCACAGAAATAAAAAATACGAGAAGAACGGGCTTTAATGCTTGTTTATCTAAGATCGAGCTTTACTATAATATTTTTAATACGAGTACATTGTTTTGATACTTAATTTTTCTTTTTAACTAGACAACGAAGTAAGACGTAAGAAGACGTAAGTAAGAAGTAAACGTAAGTAAAGACGTTCTTTCTACTCTACGCCTACTAGCAGAACGAAACTGGAATAGCAACAATAGACTCCTAATTTAGTTCTCAATATTTTTCAGTTATTTCCAAAACTATTCTGGAAATTTACAGGATTAAAATATCTGCACCCTCGTAACACTGAATTTCATTCATGAAAAATATCAACGTTTGTTCTATGACTTTTTAAAATTCTGCCCCTTTTTCACAGAAAATTAAAAACAAAAAAATATTTTCTGTGTGAAGCGAAAAAATACGCAACGTTGTCAAGTTAGTGAAGAACAGCAAATTGCAAGCACTGGTGTATAAGACAAAGACAAAGAATACAAAAGAGTAGCAAAGTCAGAGACTTCATTTAAAAAATCTTTTTTAGCGAAAATATCGATTTTAGAAAGAAGTCATAGATCAAAAGTTGTTAGGTTTTATCATAACATTTAGTGTTAAGAGGTGCAGGATTTTTTTATTTAAGCCTGTATAACTTATTTATTAATAACTTAATTTTAACTTTTGTACTTAGCCCTTTTTGTCTAAAATATTTGTCTAAATTTTGTCTAAATAAAAACTTTTGTCTAAAATTATCTTATATGGCCGTCTGCCAGGTGAGGTAACACTATTCGGTTCTATTCTGTTTATTTCTGCGGTTCACTTTTTTGAATTCGAACCGAGAGATACCAAATAAACGTTCGATATAGCAATATCGCCCGTTTACGCTCCCCTGCCGGAATACCCCTTATTGTACAATAAAAATGTTATGAGGTAACTCTATTCAATGAACTCGTCTGTTATTGAAATCGGCGTTTCGGTAAAGTAGCCTTTCTTATTGAATAATAAACGGGAGTTTCGTCTGTATTATCTCTTTTGTTGCTTCTCTGATTGCTATTGTGATGTTTCATTGCTCGAATAGATTCACGATGTTGAGGCTATTTGGCAAGTAAGCCTTTTTAATTGCATGTAATCAAAGAATGGAACAATAGGCTTCTTACGTTAAATGGTTTTTTCATTTGTGTTCGGAAAATAACATATTTTAAGTTAACCAATGAACATGGATAATAAAATTCGTCTGCTTTATTATTAAAATTTAAAAAAATGATAATATTCCACTTTTTTTAGAAATTGGACTTACCATCAGCCTATGTCTCTCCACTATATAGGATTTTTCCAATGCTCACCAACACACATGTTCCCGTTGTTCTCTTTCAACAACTGCTGGCAAAATTCTAAATATGTATTTTTATTTTTATTACAATTACATTTATACAATTAATTATAACATCATTAACTAATCATTATTTTTATTACAATTTAATTATTTATTACAATAACATCATTGATATTTTTCATGGGATTTAATTAAGTAAATTATTTTTTTTCGTAGAAAGCCAATATGAATATGAACCTACATAATTTAGGCTACATAATTATCCCTACATACACCATCTTAAAGTATTGTATGTTATTGCACATATCATACTCAAAGGCTAACTCAGCATGTTTCAATATATGATGTACATTCAACAATCTAACCCGTGATGCCCTAGTAAATAAATAAAGTAACGAAACCCAAAATAATTACTGTATGTTCTTTAAATATTGTTCATGAAAGTACAATTTAATTTTCTTTTTGAAGCACCGATTATATTATATACCGATTATATTATATATTATATACCGATTACAGAAATAGTTCTTTTTGAAGGTAGTGAATCATTAAAAATATCTATGTCAATACTGATCTTATTACAGGATTTAGACATTCTGGTAATGGAGCGGACAACAGTTAGTTCTTGAGAGGCTATCTGTAAATCAATTATATATTTTTAGCCGGGTGTTCAGCCTGGGAACTGGGAATGGGAAGTTAATTTTATTATTTATAATTTTAGGTAGTAATCAATTTTAGGTTACAAAGGTCTAACAAAATCCTTCGATCGGTTAATGATATCATTTTGTATTTATTGAATTTGTAATTATATGTACAGTATTTTGGATAGTATTTTGTAATATTGAATAGTATTTTGGAAATTCTATCCTTACAACAGAGGTGTCTTAGGAACTTATTGAGCAGTCTCTGTATCCTATAGGTGTGAATTTTATAGCAGTACTCTACAGTGCTACGAATCAGTGCATTAGAGAAAGCTAATTTAGATTTAATAATTCTGAAATTTTGGTTGTACGCGCTATTAGTCCTACTAATTTAAAGAAAGTAAAGAAGAAAATCGCTGTGGTGAAAGCAATCGATTATATCATTAATGAAAATTGGGCAGAGGTCCCCCTGTGGAACACCTGAATGTGCAGTGAATGCTTCAGACTCGAAACCACCCACCAGCAATTTAATTTTTCTTTTAGATAAATATGGTTTTATCCACATGAAAATCTCTACATGGAAACCAGTGTTCGAGCTTTCTTTTCATATCAATACGGAGTTCAATCAATACGGATCAATACAACGTCCAAAGCTTTCGAAACATCAGTGTAAATTGCATTTATTTGAATGATTTTATCGACAGAGTCACGCAATTCGTCATTTAATTACATTATATGTGACGTTATCGCGGAAAAGGGACCTTGTTGTCTGTTCTAGTTCTCGAGATATACAAATATACAAAGATACAACGTTACAAATATCGTTTGTTTATATATTGCTCTATCTTAAAGATCAGACACGAAAGCGTATTTTCGACTAAACACATTCTTAAAACAACGAAATTTTGAGGAAAAGTTTTACGGCGCTCCAAACGAACTTAAAATCAAATCATTTTATTGTGGATCAAGTACATGTGTTTATTATATTAGGTAGTCGGATAAGTTCGCGACCTTTTTATAGTGAAAATAATAAAGACTTCTTTTGTACTACATATGTATTAGATATATTTTTTTGTGGATTAAATATTTATTGAACGGAATATTGTTCATTTAATTTGACTATCTCGCCATTTTTCTGGCAGAGCCATTATCTCATCGTTATAAAATTGTTGGGGTTTCTGAGCGAAAAACTGATTTAATGGTAGAGAAGCCTGTCTCTTGAATGTAATTTTACTCCAATAAACGAAAAAAAATGTAAAACATATCTAATTTTCTCCTTATTAACATCCATTTTAAAATTATTAAAAAGTATGAAAAGATAAAACTTTTACCTTGTAATTTCATTTTGCCGCCACTACAAAAAGTCAGCTGTCAAACGACATATCACTTTCCCGCCAGTGATCGGTGTTGCCAGAAATATACCGGGTAAAATCATACTTTCAAAAAGGTCGCAAAATTTTCCGACAACCTATTATAATAAAATATATTATTTATCACTATGTATTAATTATCGTCCAATGTCGGCGCAACACAAGTAACATCTTCTTTGTATTTGCATGATAAATCCTATGTCGTAGGCGTTTGTATCTTCGTCTTATACGAACTTCATAATTCGGTTTCACTAGTAATAATAATAAGGTTGCGGGCACCCGCTGGATGCAGGTCGCTGCCGACAGGTCTAAATGGCGGACAATGGGGGAGGCCTATGTCCAGCAGTGGACGTCCAAGGGCTGAAAAAGAAGAAGAAAGAAGAAGATGTAATAATAGATTTCAACAAGATTTAGATACTTGTGAAATGTAGTCATATCGCCTCCAGGCCTTTAAGCCCACTTGCCATCTGTAAAATATGAGAATATTTGCTTTTTGAGTATACACTACCGTTACCAGCTCTTACTTCGTCAACTGCTTAACATGGCACACTATAACTTACATGAGGGATTATGAAGCCTTAAAACCTGGCTAAGAGGGGTGGCGAGTCCATTTTTATACAGATGGTGTACTGCTTCAGAGCAGAGTGGTAGTCGCTTTGTTACACCTAAGTCTCCTTTTACGACACCCACGAGAAAAGATGGGTGGTCTTCTGAAGTCGGCCGACGCCACACGGCCAAGTTGTCAACATGATTAAAACATGTTCTCATTTATACCCATTCCCAGCACCCTGATGTATACTCTCTGCGACTTAGTTTTAATCTAACATGTTTAATAATCCTTTTTTTAAATAAATTGTAGTAAACAAATAGTCAAGTGGACTTCGCGGCAATAACGCCGCACCTGAAACTACACAGAACGCAAACAAACTCCGTGTATCGATGCAATTCCCGAAAGGATGCGTGCCTCTATTTCCCGGTCTGCGGGCGAAGTCAATATGTCGTCGGAGATGAGTTATTTTTCCATAATTCTGACTGGAGCCGCGTCGGGTTGGCGGCGGCGCGCCTCGAGAATTCCCAAATAAATAATAAATACGTCAACCCGCCGAGCTCAGACATGTGCTTCCACAGAGCTCGGCAAACTCTGTTTTATCCACGTTTTACCACTACGGAAAATATTTGTTATGAAATTTAATATGCAGATGCATCAGTTCAAAACTTATCCCATCTAATTTTTTTAGTTGTGCTACAAATATCTTCCTTAATTCAAAAGTAACTTTTCGTGTGTATTTAATTTTTTCGCGTTTTAAAGTATGTAACTCATTATGCAGGGTAAGTTACACGGTCAAAGGTAAACCTGGTAGAAGTTGAATCTTAGGAACTAGGAATCTTAGGGAATAGTGGCGAGGAGCACAAATTATTTGTTCCTAGTAGGAGTCTCTCGTGTAAGGATAGCCATGATAATTTGGCGGTTGGTACCTCCGTTAGGAAATGGCACCAGAAGAAGAAAGATAGTTACAAATATTATATCATATCTTCAGTCTGTCTCCACATCTCTCAATAGCTCGATGAGCGACTTTGAAATCATGGATCAGGCCTACTGCCAGAGGTCACGATTCGGCTCCGTACGTCATAACTGACAGGGGTCACTGGTTTATGACTCCGAAAAGCCGACTCATTTTCCCAGTTGCAAATAGTTTTCATCATTACGAAGTCAATCTTCTGCCTGCTCTGTGCAGTAGTTTACACTACACTAGAAACTCGGGGGGTGTCATACCTTAAAATAAGTTTCGACTGGCCACACCCTCCTAAGGTCGGCACACGTGAGGTCTGCTGGGACCGCGGCACTTCGCTCAGAAACTTTCACATTTGAAGATGATATTTAGTTTTACCGCGAATTCCATGGAGATTAACAGAAAATTGTTAAATTTCTAGACGAAGTTAAATCTAACATTTATTAATAAAATAAAAGTTGGCAAAAGTATCCCGTTTCACGAGAAATACAACATTGCTGTTTTGATTATTAGGTGTAATTTTTATATCATTGAAGTAAAAAGTGTGACTAATAAAAATTGTGTCGTTTAAAAATTCAAGAAGGATCACTGTGAATGAGCTTTAAAGAAGCCACATGATTTATCTAAACCTTTTTTCTGCTTGTCCGGTTCTCATTCCAATATGATTACCGAATTTTAGTGAAAGCCTAGCATTGGAATAGAAAGTATCTCGTAAAAGATACAACTTGAAAACAATAATAATAGGTCGGGGAGAAAACCTTTTCGTATTTTGTATGTATGAAGTTGTGATCCAATATCTTTGATTGAACTGTTTGTACCTGGCTGGTTATGATACCATTAAAAAGATAACATTTAAGAAAAATAAATAAAAAACTGTTACCCGCCATTTTTCAATTGTTTTTCTGTCCAAGAAAATGAGTGAATCTAACGAAGAAATTCGATACATTTTAAAGTTTTATTACAAAAAGGGAAAAATGCGACACAAGCCGCGAAAAAAATTTGTGCCATTTATGGACCTAATGTAGTGTCAGTAAGAGTAGCACAAAGTTGGTTTAAGCGTTTTCAGTCAGGGAACCTTAATGTTAAAGATGCAGATCGCTCCGGTCGCCCTGTTACCTATAAAGTTGATGCCATTTGTGAAAAAGTGCATATAAGTTATTACGACATTGCTGATGAACTGGGCAATGACCACAAAATAGTTTTGACTCATTTGAAAAAGTCTCGATTCACAAAAAAGCTCGATATTTGGGTACCATACGAGCTCACTGTAAGAAACCTAATGAACCATGTACTCGTTTGCGATTCTCTATTAAAACGCAATGAAACCGAACCATTTTTGAAAAGATTGATCACTGGCGATGAGAAGTGGATCACCAACGACAAGAACGTGCGGAAAAGATCATGTTCTAAGTGCGGCCAAGCTCCACAGACTGTGGCCAAACCCGGATTAACGCGCAATAAGGTGATGTTGTGTGTATGGTGGGACTGGAAGAGCATCGTTCATTATGAGCTTTTACCGCCGGGCAAAACCATCGATTCGGATCTCTACTGCCAACAGCTGATGAGACTAAAGCAAGAAATTAAGAAAAAACGCCCGGAATTAATCAACAGAAAGGGTGTTTTATCATGATAACGCCAGACCACACACATCTTTGGCCACTCAGCAAAAATTGAGAGAGCTTGGTTGGGAAGTGTTGATGCACCCACCATATAGCCCTGACCTTGCGCCCTCAGATTTCCACTTGTTTCGGTCTCTTCAGAATTCTTTAGTTAGTGTAAGGTTAACATCAAGAGAGGACTGTCAAAACTACTTGTCGCAATTTTTTGACCAAAAATCCCAAAATCTCTACAGCAACGGGATCATGTCACTACCTACAAGATGGCAACAAGTTATAGAACAAAACGGCACACATATATTATATTTAAATGAAATTAAGCTTTTAAAAAATTGTTTTGAATTTGTATATAAAATACGAAGAAACTTTTTATAAAGAGAAAAAATTAGAGACCTGAATTACTTTATTGCTCCAACACGGACACAATAAGTATATTTACGAATATTATCTAATTGGCATAACAGTTAATTTTTGTTAGGTATGATTTAACTGATCATTTGATCAGTGTCTCAATTTTATTTAATTTATTTTTATTTTACATGATTCATACATTTTACAGCATAACACAGTATAAAAATCTCTATACACATGTCTGTTAATGTTTCAACAAATGATAAGTAATTGCTTATATTATACTACACTTTTAATAAAGTACCTATAAAAAATTGCTTTTAAGCTTATGAAGACAGGTTACATTATATATATTATAATTAGTGCCTTTTAAATGTGCGTGTTTGTGTGAGTGAGTTTGTGAATTCTGTGTGTGTGAAATTGGGTGTGTGAATGAATTCAGCGAGTATGGATGATTAAAATAAGAAATAAATTTCGTTATATACAGATTGCCCAATTTTATCATGCAAATACGCTCTAATTTTTCTTCAATAATAATCCAATTAAGCCGCAATAATAGAGAATGTATTTTTTTTAACACATTAGATTAGTACACTGGCTTATCACGGTCTAAGCTCCACCCACGTCAACCGAAATTTCCTGGTATTTTGAATAACTCGACCTATCAGGAAATTTTTGAGATAATCGAATTGTCAAATAACCAATCAAACCGGTCAAATAAAATTACGTGTGGTCAATGTATAAATGCCTCTGATCAATCAATCGTGTGTTCGGTACAGTAGTTAAATTGTATGCAGATTATATATTCCAATAATCAATGCAGTTTATTTAGCTGTTAAATGATGATATAGTGGCGATCAAAT
This sequence comes from Sesia apiformis, assembly GCA_914767545.1. NCBI lineage: Eukaryota > Metazoa > Arthropoda > Insecta > Lepidoptera > Sesiidae > Sesia > Sesia apiformis. Next base: position 7,242,049 of record OU611964.1, read on the forward strand.
TTTGTTTGTAGAATATTTCTAATACTGGTAGAATATTATTAAGTCCGTTAAATATTTATTAAGCTGATTTATAACTTATAATAACATTTATGAAAGAAATGAATTAACAAGTCAAACAATATGTTCTCTTATTCATTTTCACTTTTACATGTATGCCTTCCGTTGCGATAGATATACTTCTATTATAGTCAATAATTTAGACCTGGATGTTTTTGTGTAATCACGAGGAGGTTTCAGCGTTTCTTAAGCACAAACACGTTTAAAACCTTGATTTCATCGCTGAAACATCAACTAGTAGTTGTTTAGCACGTACCTATGCTCTATATCACCATGTGATACTTGTACCTATGTATCTATTACTCATCTGTTATTATTACTCGAGCTATTCAACATTCTATTGCAAACTATCCTATATACGCGGTTATATGTATATGTCCAAATTCCAATGCCTCACAGTCGAAGCAAAGCGTAGTGAATAGTGACCGACTAAGGTAAATCCAGCTAAATCCAGGCCGACTAAATCCCGCTAATGGTCTTTGTATTTTGTAGCTTTGGTTTCAAATTCACAATACGAGTACGTTTCAATGCGATGTAATACCGACAAAAGTATTGAATCATATTTCATTACTTCACATGCTTCAATTGGCTATATTTTGACAGATATAATAATAAATTATAAAAAATATTGGATAACGTAGCTTATAGGCCAACAATAATTATAAAATGCATTAAAACAAATAACAGATATATTTTTTTTATTAAATAAATTAATGATTTTTTTTATCTGTGTTTTACGAGACATACATTAAGAGACTCATTTAAGACTCATCGTTGTAAACGGACCCAGAACAGAGAATCCAGCTCTCACCACCGGTTATCAGATCATCAAGGAACTCTTTTCAATGCGACTGAAAGAGAAGCAATTCGCAAATGCTGACTCTGACTTGTCAGTCAACTGATGTGGAATCCACCGTGCCATCACCTTATGACAGCCGAGATTGTGACGATGAGTCTGGATGGTTGAATGATGACAGCCAAGTGTCTCTGCCAAATCACGCGTAGTTGCTTCAGGATTGGCTTTGATGCAGGGGAATAATTCGTCGTCGTTACAAGTGGATAGTCGCCTAGACCGCTCGTGATCTTCGAGTCTCGTATATCCCGAAGCAAAGCAAACGGTTTACCTAAACGCGTTGTTGATATTAGCGGTTGCTACACCGTGGTGTGTCCCTGATGCCACTCATAAAAGATGATCGTTCGAAGTTGATATTCACTTATCCTTGTTGAAAAATGACCACATCCTTATGTGGGTTTGTAGGTTATTTGGATTTCTATGAAAAGTGCAAAGAGATATCTAGTTAATTCGTTGTTTATAATTAATAATAATTAATATATGTATGTATAACATTTAGGTAATATAATTACCTTAATCTAACATAATTATATAAGTTAGTTAATTAACACGTTGACAGCCACGGGGGAAAACCATGGTGTACATTTTTTTTAGATTCCAATTTTTAATCATAAATGCGTTATGAATTCGTTTTTATACTATGGCTGATATCAGATTTATGTTTTTCGGTATTTTTCAGGAACACGTGGCCTCGGAAAATATTTTGATATGGAATTTTCTTCAGAGTTCACGTGTGCCCCGAGGAAACAAGTCCGTTTCTTTGTAATTTTATTTTATTTTTCATATTGTTTGCCTGTTACGTTGGAATTACAAAATGCATACACAATGATGAGTGATAGATGTATAGAGAATAGATGAATGACATAAGACAGAAAAGAACAAAACTGAAAATTAAAAACAAAAAGAAGCCAGTAAATCAAGAAAACTATTAGTTTTCTCAATTTTTTACTCCTTTCTTCTTTTGTGGAAATAAAGTACGTAAACAACAGTGTTGTGTTTTTGTACACTCAAAAAGATTACCTGAACTACGTACAAAAATACTAACATGGATTATTCAAGTGATGATTCCTAGGACGATGATTATATACGAAGCAGTAGAAAGCAGTCTTCATCAGAAGAGTAATCTATAGACTCTGAGTCAGAAAATGAAGTTACACTTATCAATAACTTTTTTCTCTGTTATACTTCTTAACACAAACATCTTACACAGAACTCACGGGTACCTATTAATAGTTAATAGTACCTATAAGTGGAGGTCAGTAGTATATCGTTCTCTAAGAAAATCTATGCTTTTTAAATAAACACCGGCTTCGGAGTGAAGATGGGTCGGTGTGCCTTAAGGACACTCGTGACTTCCCAACAAGAGGCCGCGTGTTTACTAAAGAAACATGGCATTCAACCTGTTAAATATCATTATTTACGGATTTTCAAGACCGTCATACGGAAATGACGCCATAGCGTATAGCGTACCATAGACTTTGTGCACAGTAAAGTGTTAGGTAAATTAGGTACTTACGTTAAACTGATCCTCACAAACATAAATTATAGATTTATTTGATGTAATCGTCGTGATAAGTGTAACCACTGCTTTAGAAGTTTTGGACATTTAGGAACATGTATTAATAATTGGAAGGATATTTAATGGTCTTACTTCTGCACAAATTTTATACGACAATGAAGTCATTTTTAACAATATCCAAAGAAAAATATATAAATTTATAAAACTTCCTCAGAATAGAAGTCGTTGATAGTGTTGTGACGTCATAGACCCAAGATGTCACATGACCGACTGTTTTCGCGTCAAATTTTATATGAATAATGAAAAATTTTTTTTTATTGAAAATATTCATTTCTCTCATGTATATTCAGGAACACGCTAATTTACCCGAACACATTCGATTATAGCCCTTATTACTGCACAATAAGGTACCGATGGATATACGTAAACCTGTTTCTGACTACAGTCACATATACATCTGTCTGTAATGGATAGTCGAAAGATGTCTACAAAAATACATTTTGGCGGCTGAACGTTATTTTTCTGTACAAATAGTGTTAATCGCCAAAACGTGCCTACTTAATTTCGCAAAGGTAACTTATCTTTATAATCGACAGGAATTATATAAATTGTCCTCCTAGGAATTATATAATTGTCCTGTAACTTATGTAGGACAATTACAAAGATTTTTGGTCCCAATTTAATTATATATCTAGCTACTGAAAATATTAGATTCAACAAAACAGTCTTCTACTCAACTGACAAACTCATATAAATGTGCGCGTTAACGTAAATAAAAGCCCCATTCCCCTCAGTTCGTCCCCAGCAATGTACAAATTACAGTGCCCCATTTATACGTAATTCAGGTTGTCCATCTACCCGCATTTGGTAGGCGCACGCTACAATTTGCACCGGACGCGCTCACTCGTGAATGAGCGCTCTTGTCGGTCACACGTGTATTTTAGTGCGCACTGCATTTTATGTGATGTTATTAGCTTGGTCGTCGCTTTAACAGCTAGTTTCAGACTGTCTGCAACATGTGTTGTCATTCGCCGAATTATTTTAGTTGGTCTCGTCTGAGAGTTGTTAAACAAAAATATGTTAACATTACTGATATAAAGATCAACAAATAGTACGAATATCGTTATAATATTCGTACAAGTAAAATGAAGAACAAAAGTTTATAAGTTTAGGAGAGAAAACTTTACACATGTTTACCATTCGATCTATTTTAAAAATGCATACTTGAGTCACAGCTAAATAATAGATTTAAGACCTTCTGTTTATTAAAGATGCTTCCGTTTACAGGTTCTATTATTATGTTTTATTACATTATAGTCCTTGTTTTGTACAATTTATAAATTGCGTTACTTCTAAAATATGAATCTCTAGTTCATTATTATGTAAATTCAATGAGATTTATTTCTCAAACAACATGCAAAAAATAAGGAAGAAATCACCGCGGAGGGAGATCAGATCTAATTTTTGTTAAGAGACGGCGCGAAGTGATGGAGCGACAGAATTAAAGATTGTCAACAGATTTATTATTCGCTCCGGTGAACTTGGAGCTCAGTTCCTGTGGCATTTAGGTTTATATTAAAATAGATTACAAGAAACTTAAAAGACTTGGATAAATAATAAATAAATATAAATAAATAACGCCATAATACCATGTAGTTGCTATTATAATGTCCAGTTCACCTGCAATTTATCGTTGGCCAGGGAGCAAAAATTCAAATCCCTTTTTATTATTTATTTTTATTTAAAAAACTTACTTAAGTTAATAACTTAATAGAGCTAATTAAGTTAATAAACTTAATAAAGTGCAATAGCACGTGGTAGTGCTAAAGGCAAGCTTAATGCCACGAGACATTCTACCAGCCAAGCTTTGGTAGAGCATAGAGGCACATTGCACATTGTAGAGGATCGCGATGAAACGATAATAATTAATTAGTGTTGTTTTACACGTATACTTATAATACATTATCGTAACTACATACATACATGCGTATATACAATATGTGATATTAAACATATAAAATATCGGTATAAGTAGAAGACAAAGTAAGGTAATAGGAGTAGAAAATTAAAGTACAATGCGAAGAGTAAAAAGATAGTAAAACACGATTAAAGCGGGACGATACAAAATCACTAAATATTTTTTTTATAGAATATATGGTAGACGAGCGAACAGGCCACATAATGGTAAGATCGGTAAGTGGTCACCGCCGCCCGTGGACACCTGCAACACCAGGGTGCTTGTGGGTAAGCTGCCGATAATAATGACAGTTTTAAGATACAAAAGTAGCAAGACTTTCCTATGAGCTTGTTTTCTGTTTAAAACACAGTTAGATTTCGTGTAAAAGAAGTCCTGTAAAAAAAAGTCCTTTGCAGAGGCAAAATAAAGTTTTGCGGGAAATATTACTGACTTTATAAACCGACCACACATACTCGCGTTTGCCACTAATAAGGTATTATGAACTTCGAACTAAGAAGGGCTGAGGGCTCTTGAAGGGAAGCGTTTGAGGGGTGAGACAAGGTGCGGGACGGGGGCTTGGAGTATTTGAGGTATCTCCTTAGAAGTAAGCAACGAGGGCGAGATTACAGATGGCAAGATAAGCCTCGAATTAGATACAACGAATTTTGTATGAAGTTGTAAAGATATTAAGCGCCTTGAACGTATCTTTGCTTTTAGAATAAAATATCAGGTTTATTTTACAAAAACCTCTAAAGCGAACGTTATGGCATTAAGGCGCCTCAATTATTAATTGTGCCAATATTTATGTGGCGATGCGTATATACAATATGTGATATTAAACATATAAAATATCGGTATAAGTAGAAGACAAAGTAAGGTAATAGGAGTAGAAAATTAAAGTACAATGCGAAGAGTAAAAAGATAGTAAAACACGATTAAAGCGGGACGATACAAAATCACTAAATATTTTTTTTATAGAATATATGGTAGACGAGCGAACAGGCCACATAATGGTAAGATCGGTAAGTGGTCACCGCCGCCCGTGGACACCTGCAACACCAGGGTGCTTGTGGGTAAGCTGCCGATAATAATGACAGTTTTAAGATACAAAAGTAGCAAGACTTTCCTATGAGCTTGTTTTCTGTTTAAAACACAGTTAGATTTCGTGTAAAAGAAGTCCTGTAAAAAAAAGTCCTTTGCAGAGGCAAAATAAAGTTTTGCGGGAAATATTACTGACTTTATAAACCGACCACACATACTCGCGTTTGCCACTAATAAGGTATTATGAACTTCGAACTAAGAAGGGCTGAGGGCTCTTGAAGGGAAGCGTTTGAGGGGTGAGACAAGGTGCGGGACGGGGGCTTGGAGTATTTGAGGTATCTCCTTAGAAGTAAGCAACGAGGGCGAGATTACAGATGGCAAGATAAGCCTCGAATTAGATACAACGAATTTTGTATGAAGTTGTAAAGATATTAAGCGCCTTGAACGTATCTTTGCTTTTAGAATAAAATATCAGGTTTATTTTACAAAAACCTCTAAAGCGAACGTTATGGCATTAAGGCGCCTCAATTATTAATTGTGCCAATATTTATGTGGCGGTATTGTTTCAAAGTTAAATTGCGAGACCGTCCTGTAATTTTATTTGCACATTTTTTTAATAAATAATGAATGTATTTTTATTATAACTTTGAGATTTATATGTTTATGTACAAATATATCTTCTTCTTCGTATATTATATAGCTTGCTCTTTAATGACGTAAATTCTCTCAGTAATTCTAAGGTTGACTGGAAGATATTTCCTGTAATATTGTAATGTAATAATTCGTTATAAGTACCTACAATAAACAGTAACAACAACTAGAACAACAAGATTTTTAATCAAAGGAGCAAATTATCATGTAGTAACTTCTGTTTAAATACATATGTCGCATTCCAAATACATTTAAATTCAAATTTATATAAGATCTAATTATAACTGTGACAGTCAAAGTATTCGATCTTCGTGTAATGTGTACAAATATTTTACTTTGTAAAATGTAATAATTTATTAAAACGACAAAGGTCATTTTAACATAATTATTTATAAATTTAAATTTTATAATTTTGTACGCACAAGTTTACCTATAATATAAAGTTACTTATTAAAAATTGTACAGGAACAGGAATTAATTTAAATATATTTTGAATTACACTTAGGACGCAATATCTGTAGTAGGTATGAAACACGGTTCTTATGTACCTAATTTCTTAAGGTAATTTTAAGAAAACATCATGAAGTATTAACTACTCGAGTTCAAGAATCTCAAGACATAGAATCATAAATGAGGTACAGAATGGAGACGGTACAACACAATTACCGTCTGATACCGGCACATTTCTTGCCGAGGCTTAGTAGGACAAGCGAGGCGTCTCGCCCTAGGCTCCGTGGGGAACGGTACAATGGAACAGCCTCGCATAAAGCACGAAATTGATGTTGATACAAACTGTATGTCGATTGAAGTCCAGTGGAGGAACGTAAACGTTCCTAAAAATGGAAATAATTGAGTTTTTAGGACTTTTTCACCGATTCAGGTTTAACGTTGGGCAGAAAACATTGATGTAGATACTTAAATTCTATATATTTTTTTATTCGCTCAAAAAAAAAGCTGAAATAAGCTGAACTAATTAAAATGCTGATGTTCCATGGTCAATCTGTATATTTCTCACAACTACATACACAATACAAGATTTATTTATAAGCTGGGCAACTCTTTAGAAACAAATTTTAATTTTGTATAAAAGAAGTGAACTAACTCTCGACTGACTATATCTATCTATCTGTTGCATTGGATAGATCTATATAATATATTTATCTGTTGCATTAGCCAATCGAGAGTTGGAATAAATAATGTGTACAAATTCGGTTGCAGCTCAGTAACGATTCATCAATTGGCGGCTAACTGGCAACAACCTTAAACACAACGTTGTAAAAGAAGCCTGTACATTCATTTACAGTAACGAATATAAATGCTAAAGTTAAATTAACGAATTTACGAAAAAAAGTTTTGATTTGTGCGAATGTTCGGCGGGCATTTTATAATTTATGACATAACTTATAAAAGTAACTGATCCGTTTCATTTCTGTTTCATACCTAGTTGCCATTTTTATTAGGGCTAACATACTGTACGCTTCGGTGTCTGCCCGAGGCGACTGGGTCTAAACACAAAAACACTCCGCCCCCTGGCTGTTCTTAAATCTCAATTAAGGTTAAAACCGTGTCTTGGGCCCTCACGTACACTGAATTAAATTAATGGCTTCACATATTGCAACTGCTGTGGCCCAGCCTGAATTAATTGCTTCTTTTTTTCTCCTCTCTCCCTCCAGGTTAAATGTTTTATTAGCGACTTTGTATTTGTTTATTTGGAGGCAAGTGGACTCGGGAATTGCTTTTGTTTCATTGGCACGGCTTAAGAATCCATTTGTCACGAGATCCATGAAGTTAATAGTTTGTTTAAATAATAGGCAAATGAAAGTAACCGCAGACGATTTAATTATGTAATTGTTTAAAACGATTTTTGTAAAAATTCATTAATGCAAAGAAAGATATTGTCACTTAGTCATAAAAATATCAGTAACATACTGATATTTTTATGACTAAGTGCCATACATCCATACATCAATACATCAGGTAGGTACCATACATCAATCTTTTTAGGATACAGTAGAGGCTCGATAGACCGGACTAATTGGTGTTGTAGGCCATCCGGATAATTGATAATACGGATAATCGAATTTGCAGGAAAAAAAAACAACTTTTAGGTACATGATGTTAGGTAATTATTTAAAAAGAATTAAATCAATACAAACAAAAAAACCAAACCAAATAAAAAAAAAATGTTTTACACTTATTCTAAAAGTTCATATTTTAAATATTTTAATATTTCTATATTTTAAAATAGAATGATTCTTCTTGATATCAGATATTGTGGAGTTACCTACTCCTTACTTATGTTAGTCTATAACTCCGTTACACCTTCTTTTAAAGGTTTAATTATATCTATTGCGATATAACTTCTCTTTTATATAACGATATAACTTAGATATTTTTAAACATCAACGTACGTCGTAACGTCACGATTGAAGTATCGGTCAATCCAGTGTCCGCACAAATACAAATTATTTTGCAGTTCATGATCATCTTATTCGATAAAGGGATAGGTAGCGCCGACTGCAAATATAACATTGTAGAACAAACTTATTCATTTGTTTCCGTTATTCATTTATTTAGATTAACGAAAATGAACTTTAAAATCAACGCTATAAGTCGTTTACGAACGCAAAAATAGTTTGTAATCGTGCGAACGCTCGGTTGGCTTGATGGTTTCTACGCACAAATGCGTTTATACTCGCATTTCGCAACAGGACCGGGCGCGGTTTGCAGGCCGGATAATCGCGAATAACTGAGATCCGGATAATCGAGTCTCCACTGTAGTTATATTTTTCATATTCTGAATAAAATGTATCCTGTATGTTGACTCAGAACATATGCTATCAAGGTACTAAATTTCATAAAAATCCATCCAGTAGTTTTAAAATGAGCTCTGATATTGTACATGCGGCTTTAATAATGATTCCCGTGGGAACTTTATAATAGATTTGGATAAAAAGTATCCTAAATGTTAACTCGGCACATATGCTACAACTATGCTAACTTGCATCAAAATTTCTAAAAACATTTAATGTACAGTTATGCCTTGGTTACGACTTTATTATATGTATTGATGTAAGAAATAAACTTACTGGAAGAAATAAATCTTTATGTATATTTATATTTATGTATATTATGTTATATTATGTATATTTATGTTTTTCTGGTGAAGTTTCCAGTCGTCTAATACATTTCATTCAATAACTGAAAACGAAATATTACAATCAAAATGCTTAAAAAGTATAAATTAAATCAAAAACAAACTTGGAAGGTGACGCTCAATGTATACTCATATATAGATCATGTTGTATAATCTGTCTAATTGTCAACATTCTAATTAAAAAATAGCAGTCCGACGAATTTGAGGTATGTCGTCAACTCATAGTTATTAGCGACTAAACTAATATGATGAGTTTGTTACCCGAATCAAGTTGTAAACTTGCCTTTACACGAAATGGGTTTATAACACAATATTGTGTAACAACCCCGCAACTCAAACTATTTACCTAGTGAGTAAGTTTCACATGCCGGCCGCATGCCGCGAGCGCCTACATTAAAACACAAGATAATCTGTTTCGCTACGCTTTTCACCAAATCCGAGGAGTCACTGTTGCTATGACGACAAACGCCCTTGATGCAAACCCCACTAAGAGTCAAAGCGGCGAAATAATGATGAGATAAAATATAGCAGTGCCTGATGCTTTTCTTGTTTTTTAAAACATTTTTAAGAGAATAAATAGATTGTAGAATTTTGATCCGTAGGTAAATCCTTTTAAAAAATATTTCCTTTTATTTATCAACTTACAAATCTATTTATATTGTATAAGAATGACTATGACAGCCTAGCAGTATCTCTTCTCGACTTTCATACGTGAAGTTGTAAGTTCAAATCCTCGGTCCGTACCGCTGAGTCTCTACTTGAGTATAGTATTAAAAAAAAAATCTATTAGCAAGCCCTGCGGTGAAGAAAACCACCGTAAGAGAATTAAAAGAATTAAAAAAATTACATGTGTATCTACCGTATCTAACATCGCGTGGTAAATTATGACAAGAACCCCTCCCTGTTTTACCATGGGAGGTCTGTACCTGCAGTGTGAAAAAGATCGGTTCAAATTTTCATAGCAATAAACTAGAATTAATGGTTTCTGACTTCAGGAGAGGTTCGTACACATCCTGTATAGTGAGTGAGTGCCACACACAGATCTCTCGTATAGATATTATAGCCATCACTGTTTTTACCGTTATCATCCAGTTTTTATCATCACGTGAACAGTTGCGGGAGAGAATCATATGAAGTTTGGTCGCATACAAGAATCGTATACAATATTTTCGCCCGAACCGTTCGAGAAACTCTCCTCAAGTAAATGAGCTTTTAGAAATCACAAGTCTCAAGGACGACTATAGAGAACAATGACGTCATTCTTTCATATTGCTGATACAATCACGCACAAGTGACAGATATAGCTCCCATCCAGTCCAATCTCAAATATTTTTAGGCTCATATCTATCTAATTTTGTAATCAATATTTATTTAATGGCTTATGCCATAAAACATGATTGAGGAACTGTCAACTGTCATCATCGGTGATAATTACTTCGTCCAATATTTTGTTATGCTAAACAAATAATCATAAAACTAAAAATAATAAAGAGATGATATCGTCTATGTAAATATGGAGAAATTATTACTCGATGCCGATAAATATGTTAATAAGTATTTCACCGTGAAAATAAATATTCGGCATTCGATTACATTTTCATAAAGAATGGCTGTATTTTAAAAGGCTTATTACTGGATGTCACGACTTGTGATATACGAGTAGTTGCGATGTGTCGTGCCTACTCTTCAATTTTAAATTATTCGTATTTTGCCTAGAGGTGGCCAAGCAATCTAGCGAGCTGCCAGCAGGCAAGGGTACCCCTTGCCACAAGGATATTTATACTACATGTTCAATATAAAGCCATCATGTACAATACATAATTTTTAAGTTTGTTTTAACGTCTAATTTAGCGTTTAATGTAAATTGAAATATTAGCGTTTAGTGTGAATTGAATACTAACGTTTTAGTGTAAGCTGAAACATTTTGTTATCCGTCAATAAAGTTTTGTAACAGAAAGTTTGTAAAGTTCTTTTATTTTAATAAAAATAAAGAAATTATGATATTTATTTTGAGACGAGGGAATCTTTCAACCTGTTCTGTTCTGTTCTATCGATTGGGAAATGTCATGAAATCGGGGCAGTCCCTCGTTTTATTATACTTCCTTATACTTCTCTTTACAGTCCTTATTCTGTCTTCTATTATACTTTCATTATATCTCAGCCAATCCCATCGAGTAGGGTGTGAAAAATTCTTTGTAGATACCATTGTACTCTTTATTCCCCATCCCATTGTAAGGTGTACTTTTTATTTTAATCTGTAGTTTACCAAACTTGAAGTTTAACTAAGTATCACTATTAAACCATAAACCCATAGTACACATTTTTTATAATAATCAAACGTAATCTCGCCCATCATTTCTCGAGTTCCTGCTAAAAAGTTTTATTTTTCTACTTTTATTCAATTGCAAATCAGCGATGTTTATTTTTTACAATCATTTGTCCAGCGATGGCGACCGTCGTGGGGCCGCGCCGTTCCAAAACCTTAAAATTTACAAGTTACACATATAAAAGTTGAACTTAGGCCGAAAATACTACCATATAATAAATATAATCAACCCTTCATTTTAAGTCATTTTATTGACAGAAAAAAAATCAATAATAGAAACTACTAAAAATGAATATGAAAAACGTTCCAAAACCCAGTCCCGTCAAAACTAGGGACAGCGACCCTGGAGCAAATGACAGTAAAATAAATGTCACTGATTTGCTATTGTCGAACACGGACAAAACGTACATCCCACCATCACAACCTGGAAGAATAATGGCATGAGGAAAACTCCTCATTACATTATCCTCCTATTCCACATATATCCAATATCCAAATATAATACCCACAAATAAAACCAAAATATGTAAATATTGGGTAATATTTGGTATACCCAATATATAATTATACAACGCATCCGGAGCCGTGCCAGTGTTTGCCATTCAGAATTGATGTTGGCATGTATCGCGGATGTCTATGGACGATCCACTTACACCAGGTGGACTAGACTCTCTGCTATCTGCCACCTTCGTTTTATTTTACTTGATAATAGATAACGCTATACTCAATTGCCCACAGTGGAATTGTCAAATCCACAGACACGCACACGAAACAAACTACCCATACTTGAACAAATATTTGTTTTAAAACAAATAAATATCGGACTAGGAATCACACCGGCCATTAGCACACCATATAGACATTATCAACTGAACTAGCTGTCTCCAGTGGCTTGGTTAGCTTATAGATATTTAAGACGAAAAGTCCTATCTATAATATTTTAAACGTTAATCCGAACCACGAACAACAAGTATACCAAATTTGGTAATTTGTTCATTGATTGTGCAGAGATATTACTTAACAAACAAACAAACCAACTAATGAAGCATACGAAGTATTTATAATAATAGTTACAATTAGGCTCTATTGGCTAATGAATTTCTGTTGGTATTATGATCGGTCAAGCGATATTTGGAGAAATGTGAAATGTCTCTCAAATGCAAAAATTACTGATTTCTCTATCATATTCTTTAAGGACAAAAATATTCTGACTCTCTTGTTCAAGTTCTGCCAAATATGTACCTGTTAATAAATTCTACTGTCATATAAACCATAATGTGCTTTTTATTTTCTCCATATCATTTTCCTATGACGTAGGTGTTGCATCACCCCGTCACGATGTGGATTTCAGCACGGTGACTACCCTCGCAACGCGGGGTGTCTCCATTTTTTAAATCAAATTATTAAGCTCTATATATCATCCATATTGCATCTCCATAACTCGGGAGGCCGGCGGCTTTGATAAATCGCGTCACGAATTTTAATTCTATTTTCGTCACGGGTAAAGTTACGTCAAGGAAAATGTAAGCGAATGAATTGCTACACGTAGCTGTCTTATTTTAAAATTAGTGTGCATGAAAAGTAAAAAGGTTGTTAATACCGTCACCGTCACTAGCCCTTGTATTTTACACCGCCCGGCTGGACATGTACGTTGTGTTGTGCACGCCACGCGGGCCTTTTAGTCACGAGGCCTTTTAGTCATCTTTTACGAGACCCACGGAAAGAGATGAGTTGGTGCTATTCTAAAGCCGGCCGCGACACAACCCGGTCAGCAAACACCACGCGGCCAATATGTTCGTCATGGGAAAAGTTACGATTAGGAAAATGTAAGCATATGAATTGATGCACCAAGTTTTCTTATTTTAAAATGAATGTGAATTAAAAGTAAGTAACAAGGTTTTAATACACAAAGATTGAATTAGATTCCAACAAGTCCCTCGGCGAGTAATCAATATAAATTTAGAAAAAGCCACTAATTGGATTGTGTTCGTGCTACACTTCCATACAGGTCCGCTCAAATTAATTAAACTCGTTGAACTTGATGCTCTGCGGAGTACGCAGTTCATTCGCTTTTATCGGTGGTAAAATAGTCTTTAAAATTGTTAACGAAAATACGACGAATGTTACTCGAAATTACATAAATAATGTAGTGATTGCTTGAGTTTATTATTACGTTTTATTAGCGCACTGAGTGCACGTACGTGAGAGGAGTCGTCCTATTCTGTGCCCTAAGATATTGTTGCTCGTGACAATAAATAAGACGTAAAATTTTATTTTACAGCAGCAAACGAAAGAAGCAAACGAAATTACATTCAATTACGGGACTGCGCCCGCGGCATTCCACCGCCGCAATAAAGGCCGCAGCAATGTTCCTCGCGTAAATTTTTCGGACATAAAACTCTGTAAAAGTGAAGTTAGTGAGATGTAGAGCGACAATAAACGTTTATAGAGGTGGGACGTATCAGAACAGAGCCTCGCTGTTCCGCCCTGCCCAATTAAGTTTTGCGAAAGAAAAATAAAAGCCGCACCAAAAGTTCCTCATTCACGGGCACGAATAAGGCAAATTAAGTGAGCAAAATAAGGTTGTCTTAAATTAGGTCACGCAACCAAGGACTTGAGGGGTCCTGCATCTCGCTGAGGAATGAAGCACCGCCCCGCCTAATGTAATTAAATTTTGAATTTTGAATTTCGTGACTTAATATTTAAGTGAGTTTTATTTTTGGAGACTATTAAGCCAATGTTCTTTATGTGTAAGGTAAATGTTCTGAAGATTTTAATCAGTAGATTATTACAATTAAAATTCATCATGGGGATGTTTAAAACTTTTTAACAAAATTTAAGGCAAGGCGCAAGCTACAACAGCTTATATATCGTGACTTACACATATACAAGTAATAATATGCAGATATGTACAAATAAGTATGCAGCAGATATCTATGTACAACTGTTTGCAACTGATATGTACGACGTGGATTACCTGCTACTATACAGTCAGTTCGAGACCATGGTTAGTGTATCCCAACCGAAACGTCGAGTGAAATAAAAAAGTAAACGTTTGAAAGGCGTTTAATATGTACGAAAAACGGGAACATCTTAAAAGTTATTTATATTGAAAGGTACTACCATACCATGACTCTGTTAAAAATGCGCGATGATGCATGATAACTTGTTAACGAATGATGCATAAGCTAGAACCGCTACTCAGATTTCTTACTACTTTATTCTGAATTAATAACATGTCTTTTCGCTTCCCTTTGATGGCGTTAACGAGATATGCGACAGTGGAAGGAACTGATAATTACGCGCGTTGCGGACTTGGGATTAATATTTATCATCTTTGATGTTCCTTGTATACAACATAAGTACGTTACGAATTTGACATTATTTTATCTTTTATGCAATCTTTATCTTGGGTACAAATACTGTTTGTTTAATTGATGTATGTTTGCACTAATATGTCGAGTGAAATAGTGCAAATTATATCATCAGATATGTAAAAAATCCGCTATTTATGTGTAAAATATAAAATTCTCCCTGATGATTTGATGATACTGTCAATAAGTTGTAACGTTCATGATTGCAAAACCGCGGGCAAAAGGTAGCCATAATATCAGAATTGTGCCTCGTAGTCTTAGTTATTTCGTAAATAAGGTTTTATTTTATTACATGCAACGTGTAGTTATTTGATGAATAGGGCGCTTGTTTCCAGTGTTGTAATAGTAGGTGGTCAAAAAAAAATGGTCATTAATTAGATTTAATTATAATTATCATTATTAATTCAAAGATGTCAGTGCTAAATTATTGACATCTTCAAACAAAGCCTTTATTAAAAGTGTTATTTGTAGTAGTATTATTTCCTTCAAATTGAAGTTTCGCTGCATGAAGTTGAAGTTGAAGCACAACCGAGTAAATAATGTTTGAACAAACATTCATACGAAAAAAATTACTCAGTTCATAAAATTTAAGTTTACATCGAAAACACACACACACACACCAGGTGAACGCACTGCAACGGAGATATAATTCAAGTATTTCCCGGCTTCCGAAATTACCCACTAACATAACCAATTTTCTTACCTTTGACAAAATCACGGCGCCTCTTACCTATTACGTAACATTACCCAAAGGGCGCACGTGGGGCGAATACAGCACTCTTAAACATGTGTACGGCCCGCTTTATGCGATCTGAATCATATTAATAAGTGTTAAAGCACATTTTGGTTTGATCTCAGTCGTTCGTGGCGGTAAAAGGTAAACGCGTCTCGAAGATGTTCCATAAGGCACTCTCTGGGGGTGACGCTAGGCTTATAATGGGTCCTTACGTGAAGGGGTTCCGTAACCGCATGTGTTCGTGCTGCTTCCTCGTAAAAGGAGTCTGAGACGAGCAAATTAGAAAATCTTTTGGAGAATAATTTAAGAAGTGAGCGCGGTTGTCGGTTAACTTTGTTTCCCGTCTCCACGGGCGCTCTCTACAGGCCGATCAAAGGTTTGTAAATGCTCATTTTAAGTCGTTTAATTTAAATGCAGTGTTACAAATTTACGAGATTAATGTTTTAATGATCTTACAACTTTATCCGTGGAAAGATCGTGTTGGATAGAATTGAAGGAGATGTCTATATCTAGTTGTGGAAAGCCGAAATGTAATGTTGTGTTACGATATGTTCTTTAAAGCCCCCTTGCCACAAAAAACAAACACACCTTTGTTCTCAGTATAATATTAAATTTTCGTCTACAATGTTCTAAACAGATCAAATTCATTAGATGCCTCTTACAACTTAAACTGTTTGAAACCCTTTTTGTGATAAGAGCGGTATTAGTTTCATAGACGATAAACATTATTGCACTATATTTGGCGGTGTGGTGTGGTGTCTGTCGGCCGGCTTCAGCATAGCGCTACCCCATATCTTGCTGCAGCTGTCGTAAAACGTGAATAACAAAGAGTGAAAACCTTTTATTTCCTTTAAAAGAGTGACCTGCCAACCCTCTTGGCCAGCGTGGTTTTTTAAGGCTATATATCCCTCATGCACAAGACAATGTGAATGAGGAGGCCCTTATCCAGCAGCCGACGACAAAAGGGATACTGATATACCGTACCGTATTTTATTATTCGGTGCTATTCATATCTCTCTCTTTCATTGCTAATATAATTCACTTTCAAAATAATTTGCAGATGATTATTATAGATCCGATTTGCCTTTCTTATCGTAAAAAGTTGTCATCCTGTATATGTGAGCAACATAAGAGTACGAGGCTCTGTTACCAGGTAGCACGCGCGCGCCGCCGCCGGCGACATCGGACCCACCGCATATTCTTTGTCTTACCTCTCATAACCTTTTTACATAATATTTAATAATTTGATACAATTTCTTTGCTCATACAACACCCCTTAACATGTATAATTAACCACCACCCGACTCTATGCGTCCTATTCTCTTATATTCGTACGTGTTGGAATTTCATACATATAATTTATTCAGATTCTGTTTAAGTCATCGACCCACCTGGGTGCTGGACGGCCTATTATACTTCTTCTTCCAGCTCTGGGCTACCACTCAGGATTTTGCTCCACCTACCATCACCACATCTGTATACACAATTGATTGGTATTAACTTTTATTAATGACATATACACAGAAATACATAAATGGGCTGTATTAAAGTTGTCGAGCATAAAAATACATTTTCTACAATATATAAAAAGATTTTTTCATAAAAATAGTAATAAAATCCTAATAATAAGTACTAATATACTCTATAAGTTAAAATTATTACTAAGACTAATGATAATATGGATCTTTTGTAATTTGAAATAAATGAATTATTATTATTTATATATGCTCGCGTTCGTATCACGAAGCTATCAAAACATTTTAAACATTGGTGAATCTCTTCCTTCACGAAAGTTTATCTCTTCCCGATATTGTCGTATTTTTCTTATAGAACACGTAAAGCGTTAAATTTATTCCACAAATCACGATATACTTCCAAAACTCGCAACGAGCGGGCCAACAAAAATACTTATTTAACAATTACTTACAAATTCGAGAGTTATTAACAAATGCGATCTCGACTCTGTTAACATTTAGGGGAGCCGTTTAAAATTAATAAAGTTTTCAGTTGCAGGCGAGAGGATCCGCGCGAACATAATGTAACCGCTCGACATAATGTACCGTATAACCTCTCCGGGTAGCCATCCGCCATCCTAGTAAAATATTGACACAAATCCCTTAACTTATAAAATCGTGCTTCCGTCCCCGATGTAGGCAATATGGGATTTCCGTCGTCATTTTGATGTAGGGCCCGGGGGCGTTGCGGGGGTGACGAGGGACGGGGACACACTGTTTGCGCGGGGGACACCTGGCTACTTCTTGTGGCCCAGAGGATTGTTTGCTGATCGATATGTGCCCGCTTTGTGGCCTGCCTAGTGCCATCTGGTAAGAAATGTCAAGCCACTTCTCTGATTCTATTTCCCTGGAGTATTTCTGAACCCTTCAAACTAGCACGAGTATGTCCTCACTCTGTCGATAGCAACAACATCTGCTACCTTCGAACGCACCGTACCCTGCCTTTTTAATTTGAGCAGATTATCGGGAAGTCATCTGAGTTGGGAATCCACCTGTGTTTCTTTACACAGTGACTAACATGCGTCTGTCACAAAAATAGATTTATCAAATGTTGTAGTCGAGATCATTTATTATTACAAATATCAAACAAATACCAATCCACAAATAACGCTAAATTGTAATGGCACTACTATTTTCTGAGTCGTAGGTCCAAAGACATACAAATAGACCTATAGTCCATTCCAATCCAATTTAGCGAAACAAAGCCAAATCTATGAAATATACTTACTTAACGTTCAATCTAGGGTTAATTTGCATTCTCAATGAATCAAATTCTGGATACGTACCCAATTAGCACCTCACTATTTAAGGCCGTGTCAGTTACTTCAGGCCCCCAAATTGAATTGGAACACACTTTACACTGAAATTAGTACTTTTTTCAACAAATATTTATCTGCCTGTGAATCGAATCCGGGACACATCGATACAGACCTGACCACTTTGTACATTTTATGGTATCATTCACAAACCCGCAGAATTTTTTCAGTCCCTATACAGCTCCATAAATTTATTAACGTACTAACTCCTACTAATCGACAAATACGAACCAATAACCGAAAAACAAAAGCATCGCAGTGCATGAATACGATGGTCTTAATCCTCGATTTGGGGGAGCTGGCCAGCGTGAAGAAATATTTGTCTGGCGCTCGGTCGACCGCGGGCGCACTGGCTGCACGTACCATATACACCATACGGAATGAATAGATGGGTTGTTTACAATGATATTTATTATTTAGTCCACCAGGCCATATCACTGAGTTTCTACTTAAGTACGGGACAGTTATCATTAACTCGGGGGTGAAGGAAAAACATTCTGAAAAAACCAGCATGACCGAAAATTAAAAAGTTTTGAGAATTCATCATTCGAAAATTCATCAATTCACGCTGGGCCCTCTCGTAAATGAGCTTTGACCTATTATATCCATCATAGTTATATTGGCTTTCGATTAAGGAACGTCCCTTCATTTCATACTGCTAGTAGGGGCGAACCGACGACACGTACACTTTTATTCTACTATTTCGCACAGGTTAAGACAACTACAGGTTGTCGACACCACGTGAGACGTTTTATTCGACACTTTCGTTCCTCGAATCACGTTCTTCTAAAGTGTTGTAAGCAGCTGGTTCTCGCTAGATGTTTTAGAGGTTTCTTCGTGGTCAATTTGTTCAGTTTTCTATTTGTGGAGCACTTTTAGGTTTTCTTCGTAATAACTTCATTTCATTAGTGATTATGAATTTTCTGCTATTAGGTGTTAGATTAGTTAGTTGTTTTTTAAATATTGTACGTAACAAGCTATTTCGAATGGTTAACGTAGAATGCTATGTATCTAGCAGAGCCTGGTTGTAAACAAACACGATGGGAGATGAGAGATGAGGCAATATGAGACTGTAATTATGAGGTTTTATGAGGTATTCACAAAATGCAAATGCAAAAGTGCATACAAAATGTGCCAAAAATCATGATATTTTGGTGATATTTGCATATGTACGATATTTCTGGTTGTAATTACTTTGAATCTCACGAGTTCTAAGTCCGCTGAGTCTAAAAACCAAAGCTACAAAGAATATTCAGAGTGAAAGAAATAATCAAAACTAGTATAATTCTGCATTCATTTCTAATATTATTCACTGCATTCACTATTAAACAAACATCAAAGTTGGGGAGTTGTTACCTAAAAGCTGCGCATATCCACACACGAGCAACGTAAACAAGTCTGGACTAAGCTCATGATGCCGTCGGTATAGAGAGAGGCGTGCAGTTCACTTTGCAACTTTTCAAATATCTGGGGTTCAAACGACCACTTGCCCTTATGACGGCATTATGCAAACTGAAGATCACGTTATTATTGGGGTATAATAACAACTTCTCTATACGTGTTTGGTCCAAATGACTAGTGACTAGTGAGTTTTCAAAATATTAATTTTAATATATTTTTTTATGGAATTATAAGTGGATACTATAGTACAAGGACATACACAATACATACTAATATCAGTTCAGATTCTTCTTCTCTTTCTCTCTTCTCCATTGGTTATTCAACTGCACTGCCTAACTTCAAATATTATTTATTTTGCGTTGTAGGTTATACCTTGTTAAATTAACATTAACATTTATATAGGTACTATTGACAAAAAAAATATAATTCTAAACAAATAAACATAAACAACCTTATTAGTATTTGGTTGGAATGGATTTTTTGCAAATAACAACTTCTCGTATCTATAAATAAATATCTCTCGCCCTATTTTAGTTGTTCGCCTAGGTTTTAATTGGCGTTTTAATCAGAATTTAACCAGCTTCTTTACTATGGTACCAGGTTGACTCTTGTATGATCTCGTTTTTCTCGGCAACTCCACTTTATTTGGTGATGATGGATCCATTTCCTGCTCGCTGCCGTTTGTGTTTGTACCACACCAAGTAGCCGGGCGTCTCGACCGCAGACGCTGTGGCGTTTTAATGCCTCTTTTACGCCGTGTACCAGATTGAGTCCCGCCCGGCCGCATTTAAACCGGATCGCTTTACTCGTCAATTCCGCTTTAATGGAACTGTTTGCTTTTATACGTAATGGCCGCGACGACACGTTTAACTGGTTACTCCATCTGCCTATCTGCCTAGTTCGGAGTTTTATATTGCTTGCTTTTAAGACAAATATTGCTTTTAAATCTATCACAATATAGGGGCTACAATGTAGACAATATCAAGACAACGAAACAGCACCAATAAATAAATAACCATTTAGTTAATTGTTTAAGAAAATAAGTAAAAGAAAATTAAGGAAAAGCGATCCTTGGTGTTTTTTGACTCTTAGTAAAACGAATTAACAATTAACAATCACTTCAATAAGTGTAATTAACATATAACTACAATATATCTGATTACAATATACATGAAGAAATTTACTTACTAAATATAACAGGCACAAAACATTACTTCAAATAATGAATAGACAACCGAAAACAAAAACGTACTTGTTGCGCTGAATAGAAAACTAATAAATGTATTCTACACAGCGAATGTAAAGGTGTGTACAAACTTACATACAGCTCAAATTAAGCCAGCACATAAACCAGAGTATGAGCATAAATCCTCGACAGAGTATGAGCATCGTTAGAATTTCATAATTGATTGTTTTGCGCGAGTTTAATGCATGATTGTTTAATTGAATTTAACATCGACTTAATTCAACCAAAAAAAGTTTTTTATTGATTATTGAAGAAAACTAACATCTGACGAATAAACGTTGGAGCCACGTGTAGATTTTTTAATAAAACTGATCCAACAAAACAGCCTTCAAGGAGAACAAACTTTAAGTAGAGCACAAAATCAATAATTGTAAAACCATCAAGAATTTACACCATCCGCTTTGAACTTGCGTTGTGAATTGTACTTGCCAATTACCTACTCGTATATATTGGGTCTCTTTTCTACAGTAAGACGATAACGTCTTGATTTTACTATTCAGTACTTGATCGATATCTATTAGTCTATCGAATATTAACTATCAAAATTGTCAAGAAAACAATTTCTGCAGCTCATGTGCTCAATATGAGCCGTTTGTAAGTGTAGACGCCCCTTGATAAATATTTTCTCGTAGCGTTTATAAGAGGCAGGCGGTCGGTGCCGGAGCGTGACACTAAACTTGAGCATAAAGTGAGCGTGCAATATCGAGTTAGCGAGTTCCACAGACCAAACACGACGGCATCGGACTTCCTGGCGTAAACTACTTAAATCTTGACGCTTCTTGGCGCTGCAGTGCTTTCGTCAATATAAAATAAATGGATACGCTTTCAATAAATAATTAACTTACCTTTCGTATTTTACCTATGTAATAATAAGTGGTATACTAAAAGTATAAACTACGCCATAAACCAAACGATTACGAAAACATTGTTTCTGAACGGTTTCAAACCGAAGTAGGTATGTTATATTAAAAAATAAAAGTATTTATTCATCTGCATGACCAACTGCCACAAATAGTTAAACTTCTCTCTGGTTCAAAGGTGGAGCTTAAAAGCACGATCAGCATTTCCCGTGTTCATAGAATTCCAATTTTGGATCAAATCCTGGGGTTAATTTCATTACCTTTTGTCTTTTTATTCTACTTCCATACCATACCATAACTACGTGATTTCACCGTATCTAACATAATAATAATATATATTCTTATCTGTTTCTGTAAATCGTCACTTATACACTGTTTTTCTTAGTTTTTTTTGTATCCTTCAAATCTGCAACTAATCGCCTACTTATGCCGCGAAAGGTGCGTGGTGTGTAGAGCAAATATTTCTCTTCATTTTGCTGTTAGCCTAATCCATGCTTAGCTCCATTATGTAACGTCTCTATAGCCTTTTTAGATAGTTTTTGTATGCTTTATTGATTTACGGCATGGGTTAATTTAATTTTAATTTGTTTATTGATAGGTAAATAAATACTACACAAAGTATGATTAAACATAAATCTAAAAGTATTAGGAATAAGTATAATAGAGGATTGAACTAGTCATTTAAAAATATATGTATATTTATATCTATCATCTACTTTTCTGTAAATGGCGCTGTTAATTTATTTACTATTTGTAATCAAACTGTGGTACGAACAGCTCATCCTCTAATTCGATATTAACCAAAGTTGCAGAACGCTGCGGGCATTCGCAACTTGTCCGGTGGGCGCTTTGCGGACGTATTTCGTACCACTACGCCTCGGACAGGATTACCGATCGGGCTTTCGGCATTACCAACGAGTGTGGACCCACTTTACTGGCTTTCGGCGTTGATTGACACTAGCTTTACGGTGTTCAGGCGGCTTTTAGTTTGCAGGGCCTATGTGGCTATAATGTTCACTTATACACGTGCATCTCGCTTTGAAATCGGCGCAGGAATTTCAGGGGAACCTTTGATGTTGCTACACGTGTATGTTAATGTCAACTTACACTATGTTTAGTACTTTACATAATTATTTATTTATATACTATTATTTATTTAGAATTAAAAAGTAATCTGTAATATATTAAATCTGAAATTATTTGAAGTATAATCGTAATCAGCCATTTTATTGTTCACAGGTAGACATGAGCCTGTTTATTGTTTTGTGCATGAGGGACGTATGGCCTTTAAACTTCATGCTGGTTAAGCGGGTTGCTTTTTACAGCCGGTGTAATTCCCTAAATCAAATCAATACAAAATATTCAAAACCTTTAAAAAAAATTCATTCTGAATAAAAAAGAAATGACCCCCTATGTATTTTGTAAAGAGGCGTCCATTACAAATTACATAGGGAGTCATTTATTTTATATTAACGACGAATTGTTTTTTAAGGAGTTTAAAAAATAATTTTGTATCTTGGCTTAATTTAAATTAGTGTTTTTTCATAGTAATTATTGTAAGGCGTGATATGTAAAATATTAAAAAAAAAACAAAGATATTTTTATAAATTTGTACAGAAGTGTTTCACTAGAAGGATAACACTGCAACACTTACAGTTCAAAGACTAATCTAAATCGCAGGAGAGTTGTTCAAAAGCGAACGGTAATCGCATTTAAATTTGTAAAAGGAGCTAGCTACCTGTTGAATTCGGAGCAGACTCAAAGAGTAATGTGCGAAAAAGATTTTATTGGCGGAATGTTGCGACTGATATTACAAGATATTTGCCTTTAACTCTCCGGAAAGTTAGCTTGGAGAAGCTTTTCAACTTACAAGATACTGGTTTAAACGAGAACTTCTTGTAATCATTTAACTTGTTCTTTAAGCATCTTTTGTTGGCGAAGTTTCCATAGACTACTGACTCTTGATCAGCAGACCGTTTGATTACTGGACAACTATAAAGATTTATTGAGCATCAGTATTTAACTAGCAGATATGCCTTTGTTGATGACTAACCTTTTGCTAGCAATTCCGCTCGTGTAGTACGTACACTTTGATGTCTTATATTAAAACCATCCCGAGGAAATAGCCTACACGATAGTGAAAACTGCATAAAAATTCGTGAAGTAAAACCCAGTTATAAACGAACAGTGATACAGAGGACAGAAATACGTTGCGTTTTACAAATATAAAGAGATCCGTCATACTCTGGCAGCATTACTTCTTTGCATAGCTATGCGCCAAGAAAGATAATTGCCGGCCATGAGCGGTGTCGACCAGGTATTTTATTTAAGAGAAATATGTTTCGGCTTCTCTTAAATATATAATTTAAGTCCTCACACACGGGATCTAGGTATTCATAGTACAAAAGAAATGCCTACTCATAATTGTAAACCTGCGTCAAAGATAAAGCTGCGGGCTACATTTTATTAAGGAAAAACTACTTACCTTTACAGGCATATATATCTTTGACATAGCATCGTTCGTCGGTAAACACATTAACACTATATGATCGAGTTAAAAGTGAACGTGGGAAAAATAAGCTGCAACTCCCAACTGCCAAATTAGTAATGTTTAAACACAGTCCAGATCAATATCTATATATAATAAATTACCATATGACATAATTAATGAACAAATAGACATAATATTTTATAATCTCGTAGTATTTCGAACTAATTTATATTTTATTGACATTTATTCCATTGATTCATTATAGTATAATACTATTCTATAATTGCTACGCTCTGACAGGGTACCTGGGTAATTACTATTTACCAGTATAAGAAAACCATGTATATGTATGAAAATAAATAAATAATTTAAGAGAATCGACTTAAGGATTAGAACCCCTCGGAACTAGAACTTAGAAATCGAACGGACTAAAATTGTAGTTTAGTTCATTATTGTAGTCTTTTGTTATTCAAAAAACATGTCGACTATTTTTGGTACAAAATGAGAGGTTTTTCATTAGAATTGTTAAAGATTATTTTACTACAGACTAAACTGTGGACTTTACAGTTTAGTATTTTTATTTTCTTATCGTTATTTGTACAATATAAAATGTTTTCCCAAGTTAGGATTCCGTGTGTTGTAGGTTCAGAGATACATACAGAGACGAACAACCACGCAGACACTAACAGTATGTCCTACTGGGAATCCAACCCGGAATCTTTTACGTATAATCGGGCGTCAATAAGGGCAGTATTTCGGTATTAAGAGAATTATTTCGGTATCGGTACCTTAGTAAATTATTCCAAAAAGGAAAAAATACCAGTAAAAGAAGAAAGTACTAGGGTACTTGCCTTACTAGTTTCCTATGTGTATTCTCAAGCAATATAACTATTCGTACCATCAATTGATCATATCGGTATTCTTTCTCACATCGATGTGTGACGAATAGCGAGCGTATGAAATTTGCCCCAATGCGGGACCTTACACCCCTGATTTGCATATTAACGGTCGGAGGATCCCCGACCCCGGATCACAGACATATTAGCGTCGAATGTTGTCCGCATTTGTAACACATTTGTAACATATATCGGTGTACAGATATCTGAAACCGCTTCGATTCTAAAAGGGGCATATTTTATAATATTCATGTTTTATGTTAGCGGGTTTTAGGAAAGCCTTGTGCAACTATTAGTTCATTAGTGCAACTACGAGTTTCTGTTGATGCATACCTACTATATTTTTCTATATTTTTCTCAATACATTTGAACTGTTGTTCTTTTTTCTATTTAGATTTCTTTGTAAAGAAGTTCCATCTTTCTAATTGCATAAGATTTTTTATAAAATGAAGGTGGCGTGTGGATAGTCCATCTGGTGGAAAATAGTTACTATCGCCCATGGATATTGCAATGGCGTTGCACAACATCAGTTAAAAATGACGAACTCTGACATGTCTACAGATACGTGGAGATTTTGCAATCAGGGTGTAGAAAAGGGATTGTAGAAAAACGCAGTCTAACCGATTGAGAAGTTTTTGTCAGTCTTTTACCTATTCCCGTACTCGATGGAATGAAATGGCTAAGATGGGATGGGGATTAGGGCGAATAATGGTATGAGACTCCTCTCATCTCACTATAGGTACTTCCTATTCATGCAATGAGATAGAATGGGGAATGGGTATTTGCAGTTCTCTCTCACTCCTTATATGCCTGGATAATTTTCGTGAGAGTGGTAACTGGACCAGTCGAAAGCACTCAGAGGACGGTGTGATGGCGTCGTCCTCCCCTTATATATAGTACAGAATTTAGAAAAATACATAACAAAGTTTATGACACTAGGTTACACTTCATTCCGAGAAGTAGTGTGTGTACACAGAATGATTTTAAATATTTTATCTTGCATCGTAAAAACTTATTTTCTATGGATAATAAAAATAGTTAAATTTAATTTCGACCAATTTTGGAATAATACCTCTGGAGGGTAGATTTTTAAGTGGACTGTAATTTTGGGGTTTTATTTATTATTTTTGATTAATTGCCGTAGCCGTACAATAATAAAGCTTCACTGACCTGAAAGCTGTCTGGTGCACCGAAGTCTTCTGCCGGCGCCGGCCCTTGGTTTTCCTGTGTTGGCACTTAAAGACACTAATGCACGCACAATAAGGAATTTGGCGTAAGAATGGAAGATTGAATATAGTGTTGCGGGAAATTATATTTTAATTATATTAGCGGTAATTTATGTAACTTCACGGTAGGAAGTTTTGCGTATATTGTTTAGCCGAACGTCTCCGCGATATTTCCGCGATGCAACTGTCGCGTCGTCGTTCATAACGACATTTGTTTATATTTTTAACACCTCATTGAGACTTGCTTAATAAATCAATGAAGCTAGTTCTTGACAAGCGGCGGCAATCAATCGCTCGTCCAACCTCATCTTTTTACGTGGGTGACGTAAAAGACTGCTAAGGGATAACAAAGGGCTTACACAAGCTCTGAGAAGCCTCTAAAAGAGTCACCAACCCGCTTGCCCAGCTTGGCGTTTTACGGCCATACATCCCCCATACACAACACGATGTACACGAGGAGGCCCATGGCCAGTAGTGGACGGCTAAGGGCTGGTTACAATAATATAAAAATAGGATCAGAAATCATCTAAACTCATCTAATCTAATAATCTAATTAGTAGGTAAATTGGCTAGCATCGTATCGCCTCGCATTATAAAAATGTAAAACTGTTTTAATTTGCAACTTTTGTAATGGAAATAAAATAATCTCTGAAACAGATATGGCATAATTTACACAAAAAGTGGCGCGGCATAAACCAAGAGCCGCGCGACATACACGGACCAATTACCTAAAACACACAAGCAGTTTACGTAATAAAGAAAATAAACAGTTGTGAATTCACATTAAATAGTTTGAAAGGCACTTCAGGTATACTGACGCTCCTGATAACACGGCGCCGGGTAGCGCGCTGCGTCTTTAGAAATTTTATAGCGATAACTTAGAGTCATAATAAATCAATCACTTAATACTAAGTATATAAAGACTTAAAGCAGGTACAATGAGAGGTCACAGACCTCTCATCAGGAGGGGATGTCTGGTTATTGTAAATTAGAGGTTTCTCTTTGTTTTGGGTCCACGGTTCTGGCGAGCCAAAGTGACAGCTTGTCTCCATCCAATATTCGGCCTTATAGTGTTGCCTGGGTGTACTCGTAGGGTGTTGAGATGTGACTTCTACGAATGCGAGCAATAGTTGCTTCTCCACCTTCAAAAGGGTCAAACTAAAATACCAGTATTATTTTTAGGGGATGAGATGTTTTTATTGAACGTGTATCAGAAAGACAGATAAGTGTTTCTGTACAGTGTTGATACTCAACTAAACATCCTTTGTCATCTGTGATTTTTTCCATTTAATAAAAACACCTATTATTGAAATCCTATAACTACTTCGGTTAGAGGTAGATAATGGAGACCAGCTGAGTAATGCTACTGTTTCATTTATGTATTGTACAGTTAACCTCAAATTTCACTAATGAAAATTTCCATACAAGTTGGAGCAAGGGCGCGCCTTATCGTCTATCTGTGGCTTATTGCTTTCGCCCGTCAGTAATTAACGTGTGGTGTTTCCGTGTCCCACGAAATGGGGCAGACGATTCGATGTGTATCTAGCCTAACTTAATACCATTAAAATTAACTTGTCCTATATTACAGTAAGGGTTAATAAGTCTGTGACCTTGCCAGTTTGTCGACAAATTTTTTGTGTTCAGGTCATTCATCACCCATACTAGTGTCTTGCCAACAAGAGTTTATATCTTTTTTTAAGAAGAGAGTAAGTATGATGAATTAGACGATGTAATTAAACTTCCTTTTTGGCGTCCTAGAAAATCTGTCAATAAAGTCATTAAGAGGAAGAAAGAGAGTTCAAACAAGAGTACTTTTGGTTTCAAAGCGAAGAAAATTTTAGAGTCATTTGAGGGAGATTTTTAACATATAAATACCTTCAAAAATGTTTTATCTCCCATCCCTTACAAAAGTTCCTTAAAAAGTCCCCTTCTCGAAACCTCGTTATAAATTGTCCGTATTATTCTGACTGTGCCTAATATTGCTATCATTTATCGCTTAAATTGACGATTAATTTACACCATTGTATACAGACATTACGATAAAATTATGAAGTAACAGAATTACATTGAAAGCGATCGGCGACACAATAACTGTAATTAAATGAAGCCGCAAACAAATGTAGAGGGGTAAAGAAGAACCCGAAACAATTTATGTCGCCAATGCGCGCCGTCCGCCTGTATCCATGTCGTTTGCATCTAAAATCTTTCGAGGCACGACTATATTAGAGAGGGGAATTGGCTGGGATCTTAATTTATCGAAGTTTTTATGGTTTAATTAACGGAATTCACTTAGGCGTGGGGCGTGAGGCGGGGGCAAGCGGGTACGGGTGTGCGTCGCGCTGTCGCCGACGCGGTTAACGCTTTATTTTATACTAATAGATGTCCTCCCTTGGCCCGCCATAATTAGCACCAGGACGCCATTGAAAGTTTTAATTGAAAAGGCTTTGTGCAGTTTTATAGTCTGTGAACAATTTTATACAGTGTTTCATGCAGCCGCCTCGACGGGCGCGGGCGGCTCCGCGCTTAATCTTGACACCTCCGCATTGTTCACGCTTACAGGCACGCCATTCACTCTCTGTATTTTGTGTCATATATTGAAGCATTTTATACAGTATTTTTTCAACGTCGTGACATTTTTGGTAAATAAAACGTGTCCTTTTTACACAATATATTCGGGCATCTCCTCGTAACGCAGCACTTATAAATTAACCACCCTTAGTAACCAAATACACCGTAAACTTTTCATTATGTTATTATTGTGTTATTCCCAAAGTTCGCTAGAAATTAATTCACCCTTCCGAAATTTGGAATTCAAAACTGTAAATTGTAGCCTCTTGCCCCAATTATTGTAACATTTATTCTTTATGGAGTAAACAGATCCCTATTTATTAGGGTTCATTATTAGAATTAATTTGTTTGTGTTATGTTGCGGACGGAGGCGGATAGGCGGCGGCTAACCGCGCGTAAAGAGGCTGTTTTGATATTTAAATGAGGGTAGAGGTTTGATTGTGGCCATTCACCTTCGCCTCCGGGCCGCATCCGTGCGGGACCACTGGTATCGGCCCGTCACAACGCGCCTCCACGAGCACTGTTATCATCCACAAACTATATGTATACACAAATCAATTAAATTCCTACAGATATTTACTTATTTGCAGAAATTACTGTAATTAACATTTTGCACTTGTTGAAGATTTAAGGATATATGATTTTTTTTTTCCAATTTGATTTCATCAATAAACAGTTGCCAGATACGAAGGCATATTTTGTTTTGTTGCAAAGAACACATTTATTCATTTTCTAGGTCTTAAATTCAAGAATATATAAAAGAAAATGTTTTCAATAACATTCTTACAGTCTGTTAGAATCTAACATTGCTATTTTTTTTATAAGCGCCGCATTCAAATTTCTAAAATTGTTTATTTTGTGCTCTTTCGTACTGTATCGACTTTTCTAAAAAAAAAAAATGAATGTATAGACACGATTTAAATGTATAACTTTGTTACGATTTTACACTAGTTGTGCCCGCGACTTCGTACGAGTGGAATTTTAGTTTGATTTATAAAGCTTAGTATACAGCAACCTTTCTTCCCGTCAGCCAATTTCGATGAAATAAAACCTATTCGAAGCGCTAAGCTTGATTAACCTGTGGAAACCCTATGAAAATCCGTTCAGTAGTTTTGGAGATTAGCGTGTTCGAACAGACAAACAGACAGACTGCCAAAAAAATTCAAAATCGTCTTTTTGTATTCCGATACTCTTCCTACATCGCCGCCAATCAGTTTTTGGTAAATATATTCAATGTACAGACACGCTGGTTCTACAGTTTTATTATATGTATATACATATATGTATAGTTATTTGTATACAGAAATAAATAAATAACGCCATACTCAATGATCCACACTAGGATTCGGTGTCGTGGGTATAGAGGCACATACAAAGAAAAACACATCAACCAGATATTATACAAATGAGTGTCCGACCGGGAATCGATCCTGGAAGTATTCACACAGCAAGCAGCTTCTCACACTATCAACTGGATTTATACCGTATTTATACCTATGTATTTATACCGACTCCCTAAATATCTAGAAAGAAACAAATACCTGTTTTAAAAAGGCTTAATTTTATATCATAGATTGTTATAGAGATGTTAAAGCTTTAGTAATAATGTTTAATTATAATTAAGTAACCTAATTTTCATTGGGAACCCGCAGTTTGGGAAGAATCGCTAATTTTTAATTAGGGTTCCGCACTCGGCCGGGATCGGAATCGTCGGTTCAGATTACAAAGCCAATTACAAGTGTCGCCGCTGTTACAGGATCCCTTCTCCTTTCAACGCCCTCCTTTTCAAGTGATCGGAAGTTTTTTATTCAGTGATCTTGCGTTTTGCGTTCTTGATTTTACAGTTTGATTTTTGGCGTTTTAATTGCTTATTACGTTAAAAAATATCAAGGAAGTTTATTATCTGCTTACAAATAATTTTTTTTTGGCGTAAAAAATTTATTTGTCATGAAAACGATTGTTCAAAATCATAGGGAAATCTACGAATCTCAGAAATTAATGAGCAATGGTTATCGGTAGAGAACAACATAAAATAAGATACGGCTACGAATGTCATAGCAAACATTTGTCTCTCGTAGCAACTGGCTACGAAAAATGAAACTTTAAAAATATTTACCCAGTCAATATCATAAACATGTTACCCAATACACGTCAAGTATTGGCATAATAACTTTTTCTATTTCAACAAGAAAATAAAGCATCACATCGTGCGGAAACGGAAATCACATATTCAAACAAACGTTAAGCTTTCGACGAAAGGAAGAATGAATGAATGCAAATCTTCAGCGATTTTCCAGCCTCGTTTCACAATGAATAACTTACCAATATAAGGACATTTTTTGTTCCACTTATAGTTGATATTCAGAATTCGTCACACAATAATATGAATAAGAAATAATAATGAAAGTCTTTATACGCGTGGGACGTCGTACGTTTTGTTGAAACGGGTACGGCGCATATTCGCAACTCGATAACTTTTTAATAAAAGGAAGATTACGAAATCGGCTCGTCGCTTACATTTATAGTAGGTGCGAAGAATGTCATATAAGGCGTAACTCGCTCGGATACATTTCACACCTCGCTTCACGCTTTCCCTAAATCTGTTGTCATTTCGTCGCGATCCCGTAGAAATAGGGACAAGAATCCCTCGGATAGTCGCGAGATATTTGGAGCTATTTCTCACACGAGTGCCCCCCTCGCCGACGACCTCCCCCCGCGCCCCGCAACATAACAAAGGCAACTTCACGTTTAAATATTTCAGCGTGTAAAAAGTGAAGTCGTGTTATCTTGTTACCAGACTCCTAAATTTTCTACGGACTCTGGTAATGCTCTTTGCACATTATGTAAACATGTGTTCGTTATTAATGTAGTCCTCAAATTCTCAAATAATATAAGTATCTTACTTATACTCATTGAAACATGTGAATCATATGAAATATGGGTATTATAAAGTACTCTGAATTTTCGGTACAAAGCGTCCATTTGAAAGGAGCGCAGTGCTCGAAAATATGGAGCGGTCCGTTTAAAAAGCGATATTAAATTATACATAAATGTGATGGATATTAAGAGTGTTTACTGCTCAATGAGATGGACCCGAGCGACCGCTGCCTTCATATCGTTTACATCGTGTTCGATTAACAAAGAGCTTAATACGGCTCCGCGCCATTTGTGTTTCCCCGCGCAGACAAATCGGCAACAATAAAACGCGGCCTCCTTCACAATGCCCGCACGCATGGCCTGCTTTTAATTTGCCGAACGTATATATCGGATCGTGCGCTCCGTCGAGGATCGCTTAAAAACACTCCGGAAAATCCCTCGTTCGAGTGCGAGCTCTCTATTTAGGGCCTGTTTTAATACGTCTGTTTTTATTGCTTGTGCAAATGTTCTCGTCCAAACTTTTTATTTACTGTATCAACAAAAGCGTCCGCAATTAAAGCCCGATCGATTACCTACTCATCAAATCTCATCGGATTTAAAGATGATGCTGGTAAAGAGAGTGGAAAGTAATTAGAGCGCGTGGGCTCTCGGGCGTACAATGTTTTGTTGATAATTCAATAATCCTGCCTCGAGGCGGATCTCTTTTCACGACGCCTGCCACCGCCGCCCCGCGCCCCGCGTTCCCCACCGATGATTCCGATACCATTCCCATGCAATCAGTTATCTTGTTCTCCAACAAGTTAAGCATTTTTTCATTTCCTCCATAATATTTAGGGACGATAAAGTACTGCGCAAAAAGTTATTTACCTCCCGAATATTGCCTCGATACAAATAAAGTTAAATTGGCAAAGTTGTTCACCAGAAGAGGGATAGGTACAGGTGATATCCATTACGATTCTTCAAAATTTAGAAATAAATTAGATAACATGAGCCCTAAGGAGCATCTTCTTAACTTAATTTTCCAACATCATTTTGTTGTTACTTCAATAACTTTGCGCAAGTTGCGGTGTTTTTCTCTTCATGAACATTTTTCACTGCGAGCAAAAGCCAGCAATAACATGACCAATTTGTTGGGTCTAGATATAAGTGAAAAATATCGTTGCCGGTTAGTGTGGGGGCCATGGAGGTTGGCGCGGGACGAGGTGGGGTGCGTGTGCTCGCTGTATATAGGGAAATGGGCCAATTAATAAAATTAGCACTCAAAAGTATGTACATACTTTCGTTAACCGTGGCGCGCCACTGTGATGGCAGTTTGCAGCACAATATGAGCGCTTTATTAAAACTATTTTTGTTTCATGTCATGTCCGCGGCTCGAATGACTACGATATTCATACTCTGTCCACACTAATAGGTAGTTGATTAAAATTTTATATATGTTATAGAGAGAGTACTGTGAGTATAAATTTTAATAAGATCGTCTATAGTGAAGGGCCAAGAAACCTAAATTTATGGGTTTTGAAATTCGTAACTTTAAAAAACTGATTGAAGTTGTAAAACGTTGTAAACATTAAATTAAATAGTAATAAAATTCTTCTTTAGAAACTTAATATAATTAAAAATAAACATTTTTTGACTTATCACGCTAAATAAATCATGCTGAAACTAAGAATCAGAAAAATGACCAATTCACACTGTGTAGGACCCATAGATATCCAACAATGGAGAGTTACAGTATAAGCGTTGAAATTGTTAATAAAGTCGGAAATGTTGTGACAATATTGACCACTGTAGCGCCTCCAAATCGATGTGACAGCGTATGTCACCGGACCATAGGGTGCGGGTGGCTGAGTTTGTAGCTAATCCACTTGCCGCTTCGATTCCCGGCCGCGCCCACTCATTTATCATACCGCCAACGACTATTCCATTCATTAGTAGCTAGGGCTGTGAACATAGGAGAAAAATATTATTAAAATCATGTTACAGTTAAAAATTATTATTAGAATCGTGTGACAATTTGCGTATGTATTACCTGAAAGAATTCTATTTTACTTCGTTAATAAACTTAATGTTTGAAACGCCTGAATATTTTAGGTTCGTACAATATTTTGATTTTGAGAATCGCAAATAACCAGGTATTTCCAACGTAAAATTTAAACTCAAAGTCAAATGGTTTATTCCATAGTTATAGGTTTGAAAAGATGTTGAGAAAGTGGCTGACAATGAAACTAAAGATGGAAAGAACGAAAGAATAAAGGTGGAAGTTGTTTTATTGCTTTTTTAAGTTTTCTCCGCGGCAATCGATATTATCGGTCCCTTATCCCGATATCGGCAATCGGCAATCGCGGCATTTAGGTATGACCTCATAAAATAGCGAACAAGTCCCCTTATCCCAAAATTATATAATTTGTTTAGTAGTCTTGCGTGGCAGACTTAGTCAAATGCCTTTGTCATGTCCATAAAAATGAATATGACAGGTTGTCTATTATTTAAACACGCACATACTGTATTGTTCAGCTCAGAAGCGGCTATGGATGTCAACTTATTTTTTCTGAATCCATTTTGTTCTTCCGCTATTTTTCTTCTTCTAGAAGCTTATATAGTCTACTATATAACCCTTTCAATGGCTTATCAATTATGGGATGATAATTTTCGCTTTAACCTCGATCATCGATTTAACGTTATAAAGCATTTTATTATGGTTCATGTCATTCTGGACTGATGTTGTCATATATCGTGGATGTCCATGGACGACAATATCTACTTACCATCAGGTGGACTGTATAATCGTGTGCCAACATTTTTCCTTTAAAAAAATGTCATCAGCCTACGTTGCTCCACTGCTGGCGCAAAGCTCGCCATCACACAAGACAAATATTTCATTCAATTTATTGTATCCAAAAACGAGGACAACCCTAATACCCACATTCCGACACCTGTAATTTACACCTTATACGATTGCCATTAAACACGTATTGCTTTAACAATGTCTGAATTAGCGGACACGCCACTTTGCTAATGTGTTAATGGACAGTATAGTAGCCGGTTCTCGACGACCGCCTTTACAGCTCGTTCCAGTCATTAGTCGATTGCTGTTTTCTTTTAAATTAATTACAGTGAATGGTAGTTTTTATTTTGACTGAATAAACATTGTCTTTGTCTGCGTTTAGTATTAATTGTATGGCCTTAGTTGTTCAATAACATTATTGTTTGTAGTGTACTTATATCATTAGATGGATTCTAATGTGTTTCAGGCAAATCCAACAGTAATACATACGTATATACGTAATGATACATAGCATTCGTCTATATGATATGTTTTTTAGCGGTTTTGTTGGGCCGTTTGTCGTACCCTTCAGTATATACCCCTGTAATAACTGACGAACTAATAAATATTGGCAGAATTTTTCAATAAATTGTAGGTACTTGCGCATCGTGTACTGTACTACCATGGTACAGTATTTGTTAGGTACATCG
Source organism: Sesia apiformis (assembly GCA_914767545.1). Taxonomy (NCBI): domain Eukaryota; kingdom Metazoa; phylum Arthropoda; class Insecta; order Lepidoptera; family Sesiidae; genus Sesia; species Sesia apiformis. The sequence continues at coordinate 7,277,589 of OU611964.1, forward strand.
GGAACTCTATTTTCATGATCAAAAAAGCTTACGAATTAAGAATATGGCGAAAAACCTCGATATTTCAAATCAACAATTTTCAAACATATGGATATGACTATATCCTGTAAAGCGAGACGCACGGGGATAAGATTTGTGGTGGGTCATATTCACTGTCTGGACCATTGATATATCATAGTAGGCAGTATCTCGATAGTTGTAGTTAAAAGTGAGATTATTTTTCTATTTTTCTTCTTATAAAAAAATCACTTCTATTTTTAACGTCCTTTAGATTGTTATTTAGATAGATTAGATTGTTATAAATTGTTATTTACTGCTAATGCATGTATTTGTGTTAGTATATTCAACTAGAAAAGTATACAACCTAAAACAATTGTTACCAATAATTTATTTAGTAAATTACACACATCTCTTTCCAAATACATGATTGCAACCATTTTCTAAATCATATTCTAACAACCACATTTCGTCATTTTCCGCTACGGTCACCCGTAGATATTCGTAGCCGTCTACGCCGTAGGCCGCTACGATACTACAGCAAATACGTAGAGTGCGCTTAACGAGTGGGGACCTATTTTCCGGCTCAATCTTCCACTCGAGACGTTTCCGTTGTCAGGCCGATTGCTCACCGCTCGATTACTATCGGCTCCCGCAAAATGTCCACGGAAAATAACAGCTTCAACTTTGATAGTGGAGGATTGACAAGTTCCGTTGTTTTGTAAGACAATATTATTTTCCTTTGACAGGGGATAGACTATCAATAAATATCGCGATATCGATAATTTTGTCAATATTACTAATGTTATATTATATCAACATATAATAACAAAGTTTATTTATTTTTGTATTCAGCTTCTACTTACATGTCCAATTCCACGAAATCTGCCTGTACTAAATCTAAAATGGATATAAAGTAATGTTAATGAGTCCAGAACCCCTTTTGTCGTAGCACCTCGCTTTCAGAGCATATCTCTTAAGATCTCGGAGAGTATCTCAGTTCTTAGTGTCTACATTTCCAGCAAAGTCTCCATGCGAACAGAGTGAAGCGGTACCTCATCCCTGGGCAATTCCTAATGCTTTACAAAGCTCAGGTGAGGCCCCATATGGAGTATTGCTCTCATCTCTGGGCCGGCGCACCGAAATACCAATTGGACCCATTTGACTCCATCCAACGACGTGCTGTTCGTATTGTCGACGATCCCACTCTCACGGGCGGTTTAAAACCCCTCAGCATTCGGAGAGACGTTGCATCTCTCTATCTACCGCCTGTACAATGGGGAATGCTCTGAAGAATTGTTTAATATAATTCCCACTTCGGGTTTCTACAACCGCACCTCCCGTCACAGAAGTGCGGTCTATCCGCATTTCCTCGATACGGAGGTGTCGCGTACTGTTTGGTCCAAAAATTATTTTATGTCGCGAACCCGTAGGCTGTGGAACGAACTGCTTCAAGAGGTCTTCCCATTAAGCTACGACATGGGGTTCTTCAAGAAAGCTGTGAATAGGATTTTGCAAGATCGGCGGTGCGCCCGCATACCCCCTGTTGTTGCAGGTGCCCATGGGCGGCGGTATCACTTACCATCACGTGGGACCGCTTGCTCGTCCACTCTCTTCTCTATAAAAAAAAAGAAAATTATTTATATTATATGATGATAATTTTAATCATTGATGATTATATTTCCTAATATTTATATCTTGACAACGATTAATAAATTTACATATAGTATGTGCTACGCGCAGGTAGAATAGTTAGTGTTATTCCACTTTACTAGTGAACATATTTGGTGAAATAACACTCATACTTTCCTTGGTAAATTTTAGAACAGATACTATAGTAAAAAAAAAAAATGTTTATTGTCACTTATTTGCCTTTAACCTTCATCATTATTATCCGGAACCGATCGTTATTCTATTTTTACTCTTTGGTACAAAACCTCGCTAAGGCTAGTATTTAAAAAAAATGTTGCGATAACCTTAAAAAGATTAAAGTAAACATGGAATTCGGAAAAACCGATAATACAGCAAATGATCCGATTTTTCGGTGTAATATTTTCAACCCTGCGCTCGTCGAGAGCTCTTACTCAATATAAATACCTAGCTATCATTGGAATGAATATTACATTTCACTATTATGATACAGAAATATGTGGAGACGTCACCATAAAATCTAATTAATTCAATTTATAAATAACACAGTCGTCATCTCGATGAGGCGTAATACAAGAACTATACAATATACAACATATACAAGTACTATGCAACAAGTGATACAATATCTATACAACACAGTAGGTCTATATTGCTTGTGATGAAATTTCAAGTAAAATTGACGGCGGCAACCACTTACCATCACGTGGGCCGTTTGCCCATGTGCTTTCTTTACTTAAAAACCTAATATAATTAAAAAAACGAATGATCATATTTATTCTGTTTACTATATTTATGAGAAAGTATTTAATAATTCAATACTTTTTCATTGTTCACATAGAAGGTAAGTAGATATCCGCTATTCATGCCAACATTCGTCAGGAATGATAATCTTTGACAGTGCATCCAGCGCCACGGATTCAGCATGCACCCTCCCACTCGAGCACCTTTTTAACGAAGGTTAAAAAGTATCTCACGCTTCTGTATCTCACAGGATATAAACATTACGACCAGAGAAATCAACATTATGAAAATTTCCAATATTTAAAAAAAAAACTAAATCTACTCTAAATCCGTCTTGTTCGCTTGTTTAGGGGCGTCGAGTTTCCCCTATTGATTACCCAAAAAGCGGAAAATAAAATTGTCTACCTCCAGGCTTTACGGCGAAATACAATACCGTGGTCGAAAACACACAAATATAACGCAAAAACTTGCTGCCTCTCTATTACCTATCCTTATCCAACAAGCACTTAAATAAATTAAATCTCAGGAGTTATTTGAATTTATTAACGTATACTTTATAGGGTATAGGGGTTGTTTCCAATATTCGCATTCGTATACGACTTTGCGAATACTCGTCAGCTTTCAAGTGTTAGTGTTCGTCATAGTAACCTAATAGTGAAAACCCAACGTGTGAAGTAGGTAAAATAAGTTTTTTTTTATAAAAACAAAAGGCATTTTAAATATGAAAGTTTATTTGAAAATTAACATACGTAACTTTAAGTTGAACTAAAAAGAATACCTACAAATTGCAGTAAAAACATTCTCATTCGGTTTAAATTGTACTAAAAATTACTTACTAATTTTACAATTGTGTGTATAATACTTTAGGTATTATTCATATTCCCAAATAGTAAAGTAAATTAATAGTATTTATATTCACGAATAGTATTTCTTGTTATTCGAAATATGCCGAATACTTATTGTATATTATTCGAAAAATTTAGAGCTGTCAAATGCGTGATCATAACTAGAAGGCCTATGAGATGGATCCGGAACCAGACATAGTAAAACATGTTAATTTTGGTCGAATGCGATGGACTGGACACATGCCGCGCTTGAATAAGGAAATACCCTTAAAAATATCTTAATGAACAGACCGGAGGAACGTCGAAACCGTGGCAGCCCCCATTCAGATAACTGAATGGAGTAGAGAGAGAGATTTGAGACCCGTTAGAGTTGCAGTTTGAAGGACGAAAATTATGGGCAAGACGATTGGAGGAACTTAAAGAAATGCCCATCCCTGGACTGTAGCCCAAGATAATGATACTTTGTTATGTATTGTGTTAAGTAGAGCCGTTTATTATTATATTTAAATTATACATTAATACAGTTATGAGAAAATAAAGTATAAAACATATTAATAAATATTAAAAATTCCTTTGATCTGCCAGAATTCTTATGTTAACATTGCTGTTTGCGTTCCTTTGCTATTCTAGCTGCTCGCTCCCGCTGTGCATGGTACAATTTAAGACTTGACAAATAACATAATTTTACGTCTATTATTGATTATTTTTATATATCAGTTTGCCCCAAAATTTTTGTATTAAAAACAAGTAAAAGTTTTCTTTTTGTTCGTTTGCCTCCTTTGTCAACGCAGCGAAACTATACTACAAAATTTATAAGCAACCAAAATTTACACCTGAAGTTGTCGGCTTTTGCGCGTTAAAAACGTAGGAAAATTCCATTTATGGGAAGACATGAGATGCGATGTGGCGCCTGAAAACATACATATTTAGTAGCCGCGTATTAGATAGTAAAATTACAATGAGCATAATGAAAAAGTCGAACTGTGAGGCATGTTGGTGTTAGAATCACCAAGCCGAGTGTCGCGTTGTAGCTTCGCACCGCATCTTGTATCCTTGTCATAACCTCAGTTGCCTCGTGAGGAAACTTCCCCGTAGCGGTTTCTCCGCAATCTTTATCGAATGAAGCAGTTTAGTAAACCGCAGCCGAACTCCGCCACCCTCTATTATCTATTTATGAACAAATTTAAATGGAACGCAGATTGTCTCTAGAGGGCCCCGTCCAAATAGATTCGTTTAGTTTCCAAAGTTAGTTATTAAAATTTAGTTAATCATGTATTATGCAGTGGGTAAGAGGTATTATGATGTTTTGCTCTTTTAAGAGCGATTTTCCGAGGAAAGGAATAAGCGAAGAGCACGCGGACAAATATTTTTTACAGCTTAAAAGATAAATAACTTCTATAACATTTCCGGCGTTCCATTCTTGTAATCTAGCGCAAAAATATACTCATACCAAGCAAACATAATGTATTGTTAGCTACAATTAAATGTTATATACAAACTATTGTTATCTTGAAGCAATTTTTCATATAAATGGTGTTTGTGTATTTAAAAAAAAACTTTAAGAAATACGCAAAAGTCGTGTACAATAATGATATGTCTTTTTGCGCCGAATTATGGTATATTCTAGGTGTCATTATCGATCATTAGGTGCATGCATGTTTCGCCACAGTACCTACACATGTGACATGCAAATATAATATGTTTAATAGATACTTATGAGAATATCAACTAAAAATTTATGACATAATATACATAGGTATATAATAACATATCTCTAAATCGTCATACTCGTAAATGTAATTAATGAATCATAAATAAGATCATAATAAAAATATTTTTTACAATTTTAGGTCGAGAAATTCCTTAATGTCATAAACGAGTAATAAGCCAAATTTAAATAGTGTATTGTTTAGTTTCTTTATATCAACAGGAATTTTATTATAGATTTGAACACACATAATTAATTGAACAGCTTTCTTTTGCTATACTGTGATATACTTGGAGTTACATCAAACACTATGCGTTACTATCGGGATGTGTACGATTACGAGGATGTACCGAGGACGCTTTCGTAAAAACACTCACGAATACACATATTTCGTATATATAAAGAGAAGGGTGTTAATAAAACAAGTCTTGAAAAGTGACTTACAAGATACATAACGAGGAACGATACACAATGTTCTAATACATTTTTTATTAAAAACTGTTCTATTTCTATCTATAATATTGCCCCACATAATTAGTCCATAATGAAGTATCGGTCCTACATATGCGTGGTAAACAATTTTTGCTGTATTTATGTTAGTTTTATTTGCAATTTGTTTAAGGGCAAAAACAAACTTGTTAATTTTGTTACACACCTTTTCTATATGTGGTTTCCAATTTAATTACTAATATGGATCATAAGATGATGGTTTATAATGGTATAACACCTAAGAATTCAAATACTACCTATGTTTTTATATTTAGTTCATTATATAGTATACATGTAACTTTTCTACTTACATTTGAAGAAAACTGAGTTCTAAACCAATATTGTTTCTAAGGTTTCACCACATTTATTTTTATACGGAAGAAATCACGGCAAATTTCAGATAAGTTTTCACATGATGTAACGTGGAGGGCGCTTGCCGAGCGCCGGTGATACTCGTATAATATTTCGGTGTTCATAATAATAATAGAAGAAGCCAGGGGAGCTGGCTTGTGGATTTATTTGGTTTTTATTACTTTTTTACGGGGTTCGCGTATAGACCGCTAACATCGTGTTACGTTACGACCCATATTACGTGACGACAGAGTGCACGATATTCTATTAGTATTTATAAGTGGTAGGTTTAGTACTTTCCAAAATATGGTGCTTTGTCTTTATTGCGTATTACGGTCTTTATTAGAAAAATAACTACCTACCCACTGTTAGATTTTACATTTTTAATACAAGAAAAGTTGTATTCTTTAATTTCAGTTTTTTAACCACTGCTGGATTTCATGTTTTTCTAAATTTTTTTCACTATGTCCAATTTCCTGTAAGTCTGGTCCGTACGAGAACTTCAATCCTCTTTATGTCATCGAATTCGTGGTTTGCTCGCACGTCTTCCTGTTCGGGATATCCAGAAGAGAAAGTATGTTCCGTCGGTAGTCCTCCTGGCGATATACCATCGAAATCGGCTGCCGGGAAGAAAGGATATCCCAATTTAGAGTTTAAAAACTAAAATTCCACGCGTACGAAGTCGCGGGCACAGTTAATTTATTATAAATGACAGTCTTTTGAAATTTTGTTAACATTTAAATAGGGAAATAAGTAGTTATACTTATATTATATACCCCTACTTAAATAGGGAAATATGTAGATAAAATAAATACAAATATTATTCCTTATGGAATAAGAACAAATAAGGAAAGGAAATAATAAGAGACTAAAATTTCAATTGGTAAATTGTCATACATTACTTTTATGTATGACTAATATAATGATATAACTACTTGCAGTTAAATAGATAAAGTATAATACAATGCTTCTATGTATCACTGAGATTAAAGTGAGTAGAATCGGTACCTTGTTTCAAGTGGGTACAGTCTGGCGTTATGGCTCGGGGGAGAGGGGGTGAAAATAAAAATAATAGAGGCGGTTCGCGCCCAATGGCCGGAACGAAACGCGAGTGTTTGCATTTGATAAGGAGCGATACACCGCGCTGAAGGGTTGCAATCTCAGAGATGTATTGTTTATTCCACAAACTTAGAATGAGAAGACTGCCTATGTCAAAGTTTGATGTAATAGAAAAATCACTTATACTTTTATGCTAGAGCTAATTTCCCACCCCATCCCATCCATCCTATCCTCTCCTGTCTTATCGAGTAATCAATGTAATTGTATAAAGGAAACTAATGTAATAAAACAATGTGAACTTACTGTAAGAGGGAAAGAGAGAACCTATTTTTTCATTTTAACTATGTACAATAATCAGTTTAATCTACCCCCTGCTGATTATAATCAGCAGGGGGTAGACTTATGACAAATGTGCTCTATGGTATCGATCAATGCTAACGCTCAGATTAGCTACTGGGAAGGCCACACTGAAAGATTCCGGAATGAATAAGAAAAAAATACAATGAATGGACAAAAATCAATTTATTGTTTCTCAAAATATGCTCCGTGAGCGTCAATACACTTTTCCATAGGAATAAACCAATTTCCATAACATTTATTCCACTGCTCCGTGGTGATCTCGGAAACGTGATTTTCATACTCTTCGACAGCGTCTTCTGGCTATGAAAATCGTTGATGAAAGCGTAATTGGTTCTTAATTTTTGGAAACAAGAAGAAGTTACAAAGTGCCAAGTCGTGACGCCACAATGAAAATACAAATGATTGTAGAAACGCCACAATGAAAACACAACGAAACAAACATTATTCTACAGCCAAAGAGTTCCATTTTCAAATATTGTAATTACTTTTTAAATATTGTTTATGTAAGTGGTCAGTTCCGAAAATTTTCAGTGTGACCTATGTACTAGGTAATTGGTTGAAGTTATAACTTTTTTTTTAAAAACAAATATGTCAACGATCCATTCCGCCGTCGCCTGGGTGTGAGTATTAATTAGAAATGAATAATAATATAATAATACCGTTTGTTGCATACACAACAAACAAAAACAAAATATACACATACTTGAGACACAATTGGCGGCCTTACCGCTTAAGCGATCTCTTCCAGGCAACCATAGAACAGAGAGATGATTGACGAAAGAAAAGCAGTTTGAATAGATATAACAATAAAATAAGTAAGTATATACATTAATATATAATATAGTACACTCTAATAATACACAGGTAGATACTATAACGTAACACAAAAAGAAGTACAAACTACACGTTTACTAATCACGTTTAATATCTTTACTAAAATCTACATCCACGGGCGCTTTCTCAACTTGTACACTGTCATGTTTCAAGGTTGATCAGAGTGGTTCAATTGGGAGCTGCGAGAAAGATTCAATATTATAAAACATGTATAAATACACGAAATATACTATATTTTTATATAGGTACATAGGTACAAAACTACATTACTCTTTACTTCCCATCCTACCCCATTCCACCCAAGGAGAGATGGGGAATGTAGTGAAGAAAACTCCTCGTCCCGTCATATCCCTTATTCTTCATCCTTCCCAATCCACATGACATGACGGTAAGTGGTCACCGCCGCCCGTCAACACCTGGAAGACCAGGAGGAATGCGGATACGCTGCCGACTTGCAGAAATCTGTTCTTGGCCTCTTGAAGAGCCTCATGTCGTATCGGAAAGGAAAAATCTCAGCTAGCAGTTCATTTCAAAACATTCGGGTTCGCGATATAGTGTATTTTTGACCGCACTGTACGCAGCGACTCTGTCTCAAGTCCATGCATAGCTTATCCTCTTCTTTTATAACATATTATATGCTATTATGTTATATTATTTTATATATCTTATCATTGGTTGTAGCAATATCTTTGACTCCTTTTAACTAATAACTGTATTATTTTCGTCATCTTATACGTTTTATTATTTTTGGCAACATGTTTTTTATTTATTTAGTTTTTAGTTTATTTTAGTCACTTTTTTATTCAATTATATTCTATTATATCTTATATTCCACAATATGAATTTTATTTTCTCTAATGACTTGTGATACAGCCATCGTTATGTGGTGCCGTTCACGAAGAAACAACAGTAATATTTTTAATTTTAGTAAAAGAGGTTTGTTATATATGCCAGAAGTTAGAATGATACCAGTCACATTTTATTTTTCTCCCCGACTAATTATTTAGACATTGATTAAAGTGTTTGACTTAAAATTAAAATATCTTTATAATAATTCAGATTTCATTACAAAATTATGAGTTTACATGTTTAAATTTACATAGTTTAAATATTTGAGTTCACTTAGAAAACACAATCAGATATTTTTTGTTGTTTCTTTCTTTTCTTGTGGGATCATTTTTGTCGTCTGGTAATACCAAGAAACGTCAGAATACCACGGATATTAAAATTCGAAGTATTTTTGAGTAAGGCCTAATAAAATCGTATCAATTTGCTTAAACAAATTTATCAAAGAACCTCAAAATTCGAAAACAATGTAGTGTGAAAGAATTTTCCTTGAGAATGCAACGGACTACGGACCTTTACTGTAGGTATTGTACGCTTTTGTAACAAATATTAGTCTTGATATTAATGCAAAGGGCTGCGACCGGCCAAAGGACAGCGCTAACAAAAAGATCAAAACCAAAACACAATTTAAAGAGAATTCTTAAAGAGAGAAGACGCAGCAAAAAGATAATTTGGCCCGTCTGCGCCCGGGGCCGGCGTTTGTCTTTGCTATTGTGAACTTTTATTTCGCTCACTTTTATGAATTATTTTCAGTTGTTTTTATCACCGGTAAATTCAAATGGGAGCTGCGGTCTAAGTTCTTTTGTCCCGACCGCAGCGCTCGGTATACTCTATTTATAGATTTTGAACAAAACATCCTTATTCAGAAGCCTGTCAAATTGTTATTGAATTTGATCCAATTTGACCAATTCTTAACCGCTACTCAGCTCCTCTAAATACTCTTATAAGGATGGTATTAGAGAAACGGACAAAGGAACTACGCTAATAGAAACCTTTTTAATAGGTTCCTAAACAGAATCCACCTCATCCGATTATTACAAGTGATGATAGTCAAGTGGTTAGATATAGTTGACAATGTGTGATCCAGTTATTCATGAATAGTTTAATGCGCTCTTATAAAAGAGTTACAATCCATTGGTTTTGGATACATTAGCGTGTTGCCGATTGTATGTCGACTTGCATTCATCCTGCATGTGATCGTACGTTAAACCGGTGTATTTTATGCTAGTTACAGTGAGTTTTATCCGTGAGGAACTACACCACCTCTGAAAGAGTGGACTTGCTAATCCACTTGGTCACCGCGCCGTTTTAAGGCGTACAGCCCTCATGCGCAACTCCGTGTTCAGCAGTGGACGATAAAAAGGCTAACGGCGGTGAGTTTTACGGTAAATACTTATATATAAAAATATTCCACTATAAAGGTAACATACGATTTTGAAACAAAACTTAGGGATTTATGTCAACCCATTCTAAATTAATGTTATGCAATGGAAACTATATTAAATTCCACTCAGTCATTTTAAAACAGACGCATTTATTTTATACTCTACAGTAATTAATATGGTTTCGTAGAAAATGATAATGTTTGCAATCAAGCAAGGGGGTACATTCAATTTAGCAGTTTGTTTACGAATCCTTGTTACACCAGCTTGTCATGTTAATACGGCCACGTCGCATGTAATTAGTCACCTCACTACCATCTAATTGATACCACTATAAAGTACATGTAATCCGTAATTGCATATTCTCGAAATTGGTTAGCATCTGATACTATATATTGATTTGACGGGAAGTAAGTATAATTCAGCGGTAATGTTATACCTATGTTTACATCAAGGCGATCAAGAGAAAGTTCCGGGCAATAACCTACTATGTAGGCCAAGTATTGTTTAGGAGATACACCCCAGACTTTTTAAATTCTTGGGTACGCGTGGTTCGCCGTGATGTTTGGTATGCTTTATCAATGATAACCCCAAACGAGTTGTAACGCAAATGCTTTATACCGAGCTGTAAGGGTACTCTGGTTTTATTTTTCGATTGATTCGATAGTATATTCGAAAAGAAGTAATTAAATCCGTAGCAAAAAATACCGAATGACCAAAAAATACCTCTAGTGATATAAAGAAATTGGTACCCCGCGGGCCTCTATTGACTTGATGTTGACATTTTTAGTATTTTAAAATTATTTACTTCAGTTATTAAATCAATAGACTGTTTTTTTGATCGTGATTTGCTGCTAATTCAGTATTTTTTACTGCTCGTTTAAATTAGTATTTAAATTAGACTAGTGTCTATTTGAAATAATTTCTGTGACTCTCAGTACTCTGCTGTCCCTATAATTGTTATTGCTTTGTAAATGTTAAAACAAATGGTTTCCGAATCAAAATTTAAGAACAAAGAATCGACAATGATTTATATAGTGAAGATTTTCCAGCTGGTTTCCAGCTCTATTTCCATGCTCACCGGCCAAATTTTATCATAAGGATTGTATTTTTATAGGTCACTGGAGTGCATGTAGATTACATGACTGAACTTGGGTAGAAAGAAAACCAGTCAAAATTGAGAACGCTACAATGAACAATTGCAACTATTCGTTACCATATTTTATTATAGGAATGTTATACGTACGAAAAGATAGTTTTCTAGTATATACACCAGAAAGATAGAGGGCAATATAGACCAGACACTACGGAATTTAATCGCTCGTGTAACATGTATTTACTAAAAGACAGTCGCTGACAACTGCAAACAGCGAGCATTTAAATAAAACAAAGACGGAACAGCAAAATGAATGCAAGAACGTTCAGCTTAAAAATTTATACGCATAGTGAGCGCGCGCTCGCCCGGGAAACATCCCCTTAAGGCCCACAACGACGGATGAACAGGACAAATAAGACAACCTAGAGGAAGCAATGACGATACGAATGAAAAGAAGTCTATAATCCTACAAACGTAAAAGAGATTACCACGCTCCGACTGCTCTCAACTTGTACAAAAAAAGCACAATTTGCTTGCTTAAAACAAGGAAAAATTGCTATAGAACGAGCAAAGACAACCGTGGAATATTAAAAACGTTTTAATAGACTTCTAGAGGAGTTCAAATTTATTTGAATTTTTTGTTAAGACAAGCCAATGTACAGCCTGACAGCTATTCCGACACGCGAGTTTATTAGTTTTCAACATATCTATTGTTGGTTGCTACTAAAATAACTCGAGTAATCCACCTAATTATTACTCCAGTTACATTGTTCGAGTCGTAAAATTTTATATTAAATATTAATTGAATGATACCTGCTTTGCACACAAAAACAACAACATTTAATTTTCAGACAAAATGCCATAATACAAGTATGTGTAACCATAACCATAAATAAATAACCGTAAATCTTAATTAACCTATTGTTAGTAATAGGGAACAAATTCAACTTAAAATAAAGATGCGATAACTCAACCCTGCATCCATGTACCGGCTACCGGCTACCGCCTATCGGCTACCGGCTACCGGCTACCGGCTACCGGCTACCGGCTACCGGCTACCGGCTACCGGCTACCGGCTACCGGCTACCGGCTACCGGCTACCGGCTACCGGCTACCGGCTACCGGCTACCGGCTACCGGCTACCGGCTACCGGCTCGCGTGCAGTCGTGTCCATCAGTGCAGCATTTTTATTATAATGAAATCTACTATGGAACGAAAAAATACGCAATGTTGTCAAACTGTTGCGAAAACCAAATTACAAGCGGTGTATTAGACAAAGAATATAAAAGAAGCAAGACGAAAAAAATATTATTAAAATTAAACTTTATTTTTTGAGGGATAAGTTCGGACAAAAATCTTTGATCAAAGTTGTTAGTTTTAAAGTTAGAAATTATAAGTTAAGAAGGTAATTCCATTATTTTATCATATCTATGTTTTTATAGAATACAACAACAGCCTATACAAAAATATATGAGTGCCAGATAATGATTATCGCTCAGCGTATAAAACTCATTTTCATTTGTAACATTCAAGCGATTGCGTTACACCGCAATATACGACCAGCTTTATTTTTGTGTTAAGCCTCCCCTCCCTTGATTACACACAAATTGATACAAATTGAATTTTAAACCTAGCAGCCTCCGCCGAATCTGCGCGCACAGCACAAGATGTACCAAGCAGTGGAAGGGTTGCTTGTAAAATAGGGTTGTTAATAAATATTTAAACGATAACACATCATATTCCATACTAGCAATCTCTATGGCGTAGGTCTTTGATCGTCTTTAAACGAATGTTTGTCTGACCAATAAAGGAATCCTAAACCTTTTGTATAGCAAGCAGAACCGTTACAATCTGAACAAATCGGTCATCAAATCAATAATGGTATGTTTTAGAAAAATATTTATTCGACACTTATTTTTTTATTAACTTTGATTTATTATATTAATGGAGGTTTGCTTGCGCCCAAAAGGCTCAGAAGATATATTGTTTAATGATTACTCTTATTTCACACTTCACACCATGAAATTATAATAAGTGATAGTTTAGACGTAAAATTATAATAATCTTTATTTGCAAAAAAAATGGTTCAGGATACATGTGTTGTAATATAATTGCAATTCCTCACGTTTTACCATAGCTGACATGCAAAATGCACAAAATTTTAGCAAGAAACACAATTAATTCATCTATTTATATACAATATTTTTGTTTCGTTTTCTCAGCCTTTTTACCGTCCCACTGTAGAGCGCAGGCCTCCCCTAAAACATCACGGGGGATTTTGGGTCATAATCTACCATCTGGGCCCAGTGCGGATTCGTGGATCAATATACAATAATCTACATATATTAAACGTCGTATCACTTAATCGAAACAACCTTAGCATAGGAAATATAGCTTCATTTTATAATTTACTAGCTGTATCCGGCAGACGTTGTCCCGCCTGTGTATATTTATTTACCTCTATATATAAAATCATAAATTATTCAGTTTTGCCGTCGATATGATTTTTGCGATTGGTTGAACGGTATAGAAGTTGATGTGCTGCAGCGCCATCTAGTGGCGAGTTACAACAAAGCGGATAGTATAAAAACCTTCTCCATGAAAAAATACATATATGTGTCAACTTTCATGGTGATCGGTCAAACGGTGTCGAAGTCTATTAATTTCAGATATACCAACATCCATTTTTATATATGTATTATATAGATTAATTAAAGTTTATCAAATAAATATTTTAGATACTTGTTTAATTGTCCATTTATTTAAAATCCTTAAACGAAATTTGTGGATAAAACCTGATCCCATTCACAAATTGGTAAATGATATAAAAGATCCATTTACAGTGAAGACCATTTCCTATAAATCCATGTTGAACTTCAACCAGTAACAATTTTTGCAAAGTGTCAATAAAATTAAAAGTACATAATTTTCAAAGTTATTAAATCTTTGGCAGCCCTGAGCTAAACGCAGTGTAAATGGAAGCGATGAATTCTCGGCTTAAAGCGGCCGTTTCATAACCACAAACTTTCATCCACCCTCGTCACTCTCAGTTAACTTTGTTTCACTTTACATTTACACTTTTATTGCACTCGTTTCGTTTCAATTTATTAATTTTAAACACCTTTCTAGCTTGGAAATGGGTCGCTTGTGGAGTAACATACTTGTAACGTAAAGTACTCATGCGTGATATGTTATGGCTCGTTTATACATGCAGAAAATTTTAAATAAGTATTTGACTCTTTTTAGTTAACGATATAATTAAATAACTGTAAGACACTACAAAGCGATTCGTAAAATCAAAATTAAAGTATCTTGAAAAATGACTAAGTTATAATCTTGAAAATTTACATAATAAGTATTATTTATCAATTTGAGTTAAGTTTAATACTTAAGTTTAATACTTAAGTTTCAAATTTGACTTTTTAATGAAGCCCTCTTCATCTGCTTCACCCGCCCCTAGAAGTTGCTAACCGTTTTTTTTTATAAGAACGTATGATGTGTCATCTAGTTTATTCCCATATCGATGGTATTATTACATTACTAACGCGATAGTGTTATTGCAACCGGTAGATTAAAAGGGATGGCGGTATCTCTTAAATGTTTGTAAACTCATATCTAAGTAACTTTTTAATACATCAATTCCTTATAATATGGTTTGTTTCTTTTTAGGTCTCGAAAAACCCATAAAACACATAAATTTCAATTACCCCATAGAAGAGGCTAGTTTCTAGTATAAGATCAATTAAGGTAATTGGGAATAGGAGTACTTACTTGAGAATATGCCTTTATCAATTCCTTTAATTTTACGATAACCATCACGTTTTCTATTACCTCTACGCAATTACCCGATTAAAGCTAAATCTGTTGTCACATCATTGGCCAAAATATAACTATGTTGCTATGAAAATATTGATTTATTCTAAATAATATATGGGCATTCCACGTAGTCAGATAGATAGATAAAACTCTTTATTGTACGCCAAAACAAAATAAGACAGTAACAGACACATGAAATGCACAAAAGGCAGTCTTATTAATAACTAATAGATAGCGATCTCTGCCAGACAACCTTTGGATAGGGAGGAGATAAATATTTTAATCGCAGGTAGATGGTGTACAGTATACATAATTAAATATAATACGTATGTACTATATCATATACATTCACATATTTAATGTAATAATGTGATTAGCAAATAAGCACCAAATACGACCAAAAAATTTTTTCAAAGCAGAATATCGAATTCTTAATTTTGTCCCCGTACGGAACCGGTTTATCCCTTCACAGTTCGTAATCACACAAGTGATTTTCGAGCAAAGGGCAAAATGTCGAGATGATATCGCAACAATATCGCGACGATGTCACTCGCTCATCGCCTATACTCTAAAATCACTTGTACGGCTTTAATTTGTTGGTGTGCACTGCGTTCACTAATGTGCAATACTCGTCTGAAGCAGTGTACTACTTGTATGAAGCGGGTAGCTTGTATGTCCTTCTAGTCGGGTATTCTGTGATTTAAGTAATTAGTAAGTAAAATCGTGATTTTACTTACTAATTACTTACAAGATTACAAGATTACTTACAAGATTACTTACTTAAGTAGTAAGTAAAATCGTGATTTTACTTACTACTTACTTAAATCAAAACCAAGTAGTATCTTTTAGTTTTTGAATACCAAACATACCTTAGTATCTTTTAGTTTTTATGGTCTATGTATACTTCAGTATGCAATAAAGTTTTATGTCGTGGAAGTACATTTTTTCTTTCAATAAAGTTATAATAAAATGTGAAAAGGGAAAAACAAAGGTTACAAAGAGTTATAGAACGGTATGCGCGTACGCTCAACGAGCTGCTAGTTATGCTATCTATACAAATTAATATCCAAACCGACATTCAAGACCGATTCAAAGAGGTACAAAACGGGATTCAAAACTGGAGAATTTGGAATTAATTACAAATAATTATTCCATACCATACCATCAGCCTGTGCCTCTTCACTGCTGGATATAGGCCTCTGCTGAGGACCGCTGCCATACACGATGTTCAGCTCATCTCATCCAGCCACTACCGGCGACTTTCTTCATGTGATCAGTCCACCTGGCCGGAGAGCGTCCCACGCTACGCTGCCCAGTACGTGGTCTCCATTCGAGGACTCACGTTCCCCATCGGTTATTGGTCCTGCGGTATATATGGCCAGCCCACTGCCACTGCAGCTTACTGATTCCTTGAGCCATGTCACCAACTAGTTATTCGTCGCATTTTTCGTTGTAGATTTTGTCCAACAAAGAAACTCCGAGCATAGTTCCATCCCCAATAATTACATTCAATTAAAAATCAGATTTTTAAAAAGATTTATACCTTGAGACAAGGAAAATTGTATACCTTCCTATATATTGTAAAATCATAGATCACTTATCACAATAAACACAAATATCATAAACAATTGTATATTTTAAATGTAGTTTATTTATTATTTATAAATTGTAAAACATTTACAATGCAATCCGAAAAACATACTTTCCGACGGCGATAGAGTTAATCCAAGTCGGTTGAGTAATTGAAACCTTTTCTTAAAATCAACCCGGAGTGGTGTTGATATAATTTAATTGCACAAAGGGCCCCAACAAAACCTAAAGGCAACACCTAAGTGTAAATTAGTGGGTATAGTTTTAGCGTCGTCGGACCGCGATTTTATTGCATTACAGCGGCGAACCAGCCTTTATTGCTCAATTTGACTTTATTTAACGCAATTCGCAGACGGGTGGGGGCGCAGGAACCCCTCACCCTCCGTCTCGGGTGACGGCGAACAGATGAGGTCCCACTCCAATCCACTTAGCACCCGGCAAGCCAGTAGGTGATCGCAATCTAACAACTAAGACTCGGAACGCTTCTGAGCATGTCTCTCCTGTGGTACTCGTACGCTCTAATGGGAACTTTCCTCAAATCAACCATGTAAACATAGACAACTATTATGGGAATTTCGAAACATATGAAGGTCTATTAAGACAGGAGAACTTGGTTACTAATTCCATTTTGAATCGCAGTCGGCTACCTAGTTCCAAGTCCGCGAAACATCAATTATTTGAATAGAAATTCCCGGCAGTTGCAGTATACGCGAGAATACCCAATAGTATATGCATGTGTGTATGCATCCAAAGTTGAGGTCTTAAACTTCGCGACTATCTAAATTTAATTAGAAGCCGCTGCCGTCGCGGCGCGAGCTCACACTCTCGCCAACGTTTATTTTGGTTAATTCATGAACAAGTTTGCACTATAAAGTAATCTTCTTAACCACAATGTTTATTATCCGGCTGAGTTACAACATCGAGGCGGTCTTAAGTCATTTTCACGCCGGCACATTGTCGCGTCGCGAGACAATAATTGAATAATAGTGAAACTGTTGGGAATTTACGCACGAAATTCCGGTTCAAATTTCTGCGTGCTGCAGTTGCTGTTATATAAATATTGAGATGAATAATTAAATTATTCATCTCAATATTATCTTATAATAGCAATTATATATAATATCTAATCATTTATCAGTATCACAATATTTAATTTTACACTTGGTTACACTTTCGAAATTTTAATGAAGGTAGAATACACAGTAAAACTATTCATTTTTTTCTTTATTTACTTATACAGGTTTAAAGGGAAATAATTAAATGAACAGGAAAAAAATACTGAAAAGGCAGTAAATCGATGGCAGCACATTATTTATTTCAGATATTCAATAATAAGTTGTTTTGATGATCATGATTGCTGCCTAAGATTATTGTTTGCTGCCCATTTACTATTTTTTTGCTGTTCGTTTAAATACAAGCCAAATATCTGCACCCTCTCAACACTGAATGTCTATCATTAAAACTATCAACTTTTGTTTTTTCAACAATTTTGTTCTGCACTTGATATCCCCCCCAAAAAGTTTTTTTTAATAGAAGTTTCTGACTTTGTTACTCTGTACTTACTATACGTTACTAGGAACGGCAACGCCGCACACTCCATCCGTAAACAGCTGCTAATTGTACCGCTACTATTACAATTGTTTGTATGAAAAAGAAAGTGCTAAATTTTAAATAAATTCAGTGCTGTTAACTTTTATCTAGCCTGTATACAATATTTTATATGGAGCCGTATTGAGATGAATAATTTGTATAGGATGAACTTCACAATCCCACTGACGGCAAAATCGTATGATAGGAATGAAAAATAAAAGCAAAGGTAATTTTATCGAAGCGGGAATTTGACCGCGGTGAGTTTGCTTTCAACATCAAATACAATTTGATTATTATTATTTAGCGGTGTGTATTACCTCACGCGTAACTTACCATTCAATCCACACAAAATTATAGCTTGTTCACGGAAACGCACTTTATTTGTGGAGCTGGCGAAATTCCATTATTCAGTTTTGTTTACAGCACACTTTTTCAACAAGCGAAATTTATTCCATTTCAAAAATATGTAAAATTGTGTGTGCACGAGACACCTCAGATAGCTGGCTGAAGGGGCTGCTAAAATTAAAATGATATCTCAGTATTCGAGTCACGCGAAACATTAAGTTCGCCCCGCAATAAACCGCGCCCTTAAGAGCTTCAGTCAGAATTAAAATTTGCCGGCTGATCTCTCCGGAGTGACGTTTACTGATGGATTACGAAATTAGGTATTTTGTTGTTTAATTTCGACCGAAGACGTCGTCACTCCTCGCCGCCGAGTTCCGTCAAATTACTCTTTCGTGTCATTTGGAGCGTCGAGTGCCTCCCGCGGCGCCCTCCCGATCATCGCTACTCCAAGTTTTATTTCATTATTGACTTTGATACACGAGATGTTGGGAAAACAACAAGAATTCATTAACTGCCTGTTGTAATTGTGAAACGGAATTAAACAGGAATCTACATAATGGAATCAAACGTTTTAGTGACAAGATCGAATGACATATAAAACACATTTGCGAATAAATTGGATGGATAAAGTAAGTGGGCAAACCTAAGCGAAAATAAGCGTGTGAATGTGTGATTAGTGCACAAATTATATCAACTCGGTGCAATCAAAAATAACTAACACTATCAACATACATTCTAAGTTCGTAGAACTGGCTACTCTATAATACGATAGAAAAAAACAAATTTGAACTCTTTGCTTGTTAAATGCCATTAAATTTTTAAAGCTGTCGTTTGTTTTTATTTCTGGCGGAAATTTGAAAATTATGTGTTTGCGGGAAAAGGAATTTAACAAGAGAACATTTTCGTTCAATGATTTTTTATGACTTTCTTTGCGGTCTAAACCAGAAACAAAGTTATGAAAGGCTTAAGTTAGCATTTAGTGACTTAAGTTACCTCATCCACTGCCACTGTTTATAACTGGTTCAGTAAATTTAAACGTGGTCGTACCCACCTCAGTGACGATGTCCTGCGTCAGCGGTGACAGAGGAAGGAAGAAGTGACGATATTATAGAAGGGCGTACTGCGCCGGCGATGACGGAGGAACGAATCAACACTGTGCGGCTCATGATTGAAGCAGACAAACGAACGACATATCAGAAGATACGGGTATCATTAGGTATTGGTATGAGACAAGTTCAAACTATTTTACACTATTTGTGCGAAATGGATTCCTTACAATTTGAGCGAAGCTCAAAAACACTGCCGTGTGGAATAGTATCCCAAATGCTTGAAAAATTCGACAATGGTCAATCAAATGCTTTTTGATATAGTAACATGTGATGAAAGGTGGATCCACTGCTATGAGCCTGAAACTAAAAGGCAATCTGGGCAGTGGGTCTTTCCTTTCGAAGAGCTGCCGACGAAAGTGAAAAAAGGACGATGCTGAAAAGAAGATGACTGCCTCGCCTCCTTCTTTGGCAGATCGGGCCACTATATAACTATAACTTTAGAACATAAAAGAATAGTAAGTGTTGGTTGGTATGTGAACAGCTGCTTGCCTTCTCTTTTGGAAAAGTCAAAGAACGACACCCACGAAGGAAAATGCTCCTCCATCACGATAATGCTCCAGCTCACTCCGCCAGCCTAACGAAGCAATTTTTGAGTACTGTAAATGTAGAGCTAATGTGTCATCCGCCATACAGACCCGCGCTTGCGCCCTAGAATTTTGATTATTCCCTAAAATTAAGGATGAACTCAGAGGAATACGTTTTATGAATGCAGAAGGAGCAGTAACGGCCTTCTAAACGGCTGTTGAAGAGGTGCCTAAATAAGGGTGAGCTGAGATAAGTTATTTTGCTTGTATTACGGACATCTATCACTGGAGGGTTTCGGGCCGTAATCCACTACGGGGACCCAATACGGATTGGTGGATAGGTACACATACTACAGATTGTTTTATTTTTCAAACATACGGGTTTCCTCAGGATGTCCCCCTCCCCAATGATTTACCAGGGGAGGCTTGTGCTCTGCAGTGGGAGATTAAAGCCCGATACAACTACTGACATCTATGAATGTAACATCTATGAATTTTTGTCTGAATATAACTAATTTTATTATTATAAACTATAAATGACAAAAGTAATTATTGCTTGCAAATTAGCGTCATATAAAACACAAATTATATGACAATCTTGAGTGTAGTAGTTGAGTATAGTGACAATCTTTAAAATACTGAAAAATCCCTGTAGTCCTTATAATCCATGGATATAAAGACGACGATTTACTTACATCATTATATTATCATTTACATTATTGTTACTTGAATTAAACTATGTGTTCATACGGTGCCAACTGAATTGTAATAAAGTTATTAGTTTTTACTTGCGTACATCCACCTTGTACGAGCAGAGTTTAATACTAATCAAAGCCGAACAGATTGAACATTATAACCGAGTACCTCATAAAACCGCATGGCCCTAGAAGGCAAAATAATGAATATAAAATGCAGTAAAAGAGTTAGGGTGGGGAGAAGCGGGGTTTTTAAAATCATTTGTTGATGGTACTTGGTATTCAGCGGTGGCGGTTCAAGCAACGAGGCACATATTTAAAATTTATTACCACTAACACGAACGCCGATGTCTTATGAAATTGCATCGTCTTCAGTATGCCGTCGCATTATTTTACTTAGCACTACTTTGTTACGAGTTCTTGATATAATGTGCCACATTAAGAGAAAAGGAACTTTATTGTCAGATCTAGTTTTCCAGATATTGAGCGATATCTTAAAAAAACATATTGTTATTGCTCTATTTAAACATAATCTTGAAACAAGGAAATATTAAAATACAAAATCTTAAACAAAGTCAATCTTAAGGTAACGTCTTGCTTTAGGTAACGTCATATGCATTAACAGCATACAGTTTCTCCTGTTAGCTTCACATTACATCATTTAACTTGAATATTTGTAACTCTGTGTGGTAACGTTTGCGATTAAGTTATTGTTAGTATAATGCTAAGTATCATTAACTTCTTTTAGCAAAGGGCCTCATTGATGCAGCGCTGGAATTTGAACCCCTATGATATGGGTGTGTTCACTCATATCCTAGCGGTTCCTGCATCTGAGGCTGCTATTCAGGTGTATGAGATGTTTGGATTTGGATCAGCTCCATCTTAGGTCTATCCTGGAGTGGGAGTCTTGAATTTGAGTCGTAAACCGGCCGCACGGCAGAGCCGCTTTTGGGCGGTGGCACTGGCGGATATGTCCAAGCCGTCGTTGTGTTTTTTGAGTGTTTAGTTTAGTAAGTGAGATTTTGTTTAGGTTACGATGGGACTGACATGCCAGTGTTGGCCAAAGTCCCAAATTAAGTATATAGAATTAAAAAAAAAAAAAAAAACTTCTATTAACATCTAAGTTTCTTAGTACTGGTATTATTAAACTCTATGTTCCTGATTTCCGGATACAAGCATATTCGAGTGTAAATCATTTGTGGTTATTTTTTGAGCGGAATGGTTCAAGCTATGCGTTTTTATTTTTCAGACACTATTTACTTATTTTATGTATATATTTTATACACACAAAACACCCAAAACAATATAGCTACATATTATTAAATGAGAGAAGACGTATAATAGGTAAACTTATCTCTTGTGGAGATTTCTTCCAGCAGACCCGTGAAATAGAGACATTGATCGGAACAGAAAAGCTTTCCTTTCTTTCTTTTTAAAAATTCAGAACTCTTTGAACACTCTAATTAAACGTAAGCAAAAGATTTGACTTTTTTGGGAGCGTTTATATATAGAGCGTTTATATAGGTACGTTTGTTATACCTACACATTCAAGATTTTTACCGAATTGTTACTGCTTATTTCATTACTTTAGTATATCAATTACTTAATAATCTACTTACGCGTACTTATTTTTCATTAAGAACATTTCATGAGATAATATTAATTATTTTTCATTGAGAATATATTTTCGTTTCAATATTCAGAAATGTTGAAGATTCTGTTTTTGCTCTACGAAAATATAATTATTATATCTAACAATTCCCAATACAAGAAACATAATTATCTTATCACGTGTATCATTAAATCATTATCTAAATTCCTCGACAAATACCGAAAGAAACTGCCAGCAACGAACTTATCTCTTAATGAATACTGATCGGATCAATCAACCAATAATGAGACAATCAAACAATGCCGACCAATAATATCATCTATCGCTGCCCATGTTGGCACAAGAAATTTGTCGGAGCAATATTGGGGGAATCCCTTAGAGGGCATCGCCAATTTTAGGGTAAATCGAGAGAGATAATTATGTTTGGAGTCAGTTATTGAGTAAAGTCAACACGCGCCGAGATTAGGCCGTCCAAGTCCATAACCGACACACTTATGGTATATACTATAAGGTGTCGGTTGTGTGTTGAGCTCTTAACACACGAACATAAACATGTTCGCTAGCTCTATAGAAGGATCCACTTAATAATAATAATACTAATCTTTATTTGCATAAAACTTGGCACAGGATAAAGGTGCTGTTATTTAAATAAATATACTTCCACAAGCTTTACTACGGCTGGCATGCATAATTTACATTTAAGTATCACAAAGCATAAATAAAAGCATTATAAAATTACAAATTACATTATAAAAGCGTTATAAAATTACAAATTATCTACTAATTCTATAATTAGAAGCGTTATAAAATAAACATATCATTTATTTAGAAATAATATCGCACGCTAAATCTTAATAGGGACATTTTATATTTTTTATCTTAGATTCAAAGTCCGCGTCAAACTTTTTATATGTAGCGAATGAAAGTTGTTACATACAAAAAAAAATTAGGTAATAATAATCATCACTTAAGCAAACAATTATTATTTTTATGCAACCAAGAATAAGAGATAATACAGATAATAATCATCTAACCGAAAATGCAAGGAACAGGAAAACCGGAGAAATGGAGAACATATTCACTGAAAAACTTCGTCAATTTGTTAAAACACGCGTTCATTGCTTAAAACTATTCTGAATCCAGTGTGTAAAATTGCTGGAATATCGCAGACGGCACTTTAAGAACAATTATTTGCATTTTAATTCCATAAAGAGATATAAAAAAACAATAAAAATAAAATGAATAGATCAAAATAAACGAACGAACTGAAGTATGTACGTTGTACATATTATTTTCCTGTATGAATGTCATGTATTTTCTTGTATGGTGGCAAACAGGCAGACGGCCCACCGGGTACTAAGTGGTTACTGTCGCCTGTGGACGTGTTCATTAACAATAAATACTTACTTATAAAATAATGTGATAATTATAACTATTTATTATAATCGATATCAGCTTATAACGTCCCCAATGCAGGTCTCATGCCAACAGTAGTAAATCGCTAGGAGGTTTCGAGCCACAATAAAAAATAATTATAATAATAAAAATAATATTATTTACCTACACATCTTACGAAACGACAAAGTAGAGAAAAATTAGAAAACTAAAAAATATGATTAATATTTACATTGTATTATCAACGATTGTATTATTACAAACGTCACAGAGTCGTGTCGGTACATGTAAGTCTTTACAATGTAAAGTACATGTGATACAGAGACCAAAACAATAATTATTGGATTTTTTGTCCGTCTGTCTGTTTGTCTGAACGCGCATCACGCAAAAACAGCTGCACGGATTTTAATGAAACTTGGCATTGTTATTACGTATATGGTGAATTAGGCTATTTTTTATCCAGTTAAATTACGAAGTTCCTACGGGAATCACAAGTTCACGCGAATGAAGTCTTATTAACTACGAAAGTATTTTTTTATTTATTTACCTGTTGATATGTTGACATGAATGGGTGGGAGGTAGCTGAAGGAGTTGGTCAATAACCCCGACTGTGCTTTGACAGGACCCACCAAGTGAAATAAACATAAAAATAATAAACAACTTGATTACTACTGGCGCTCCGAAGTGTGCGTCTTCTGAACACTCGGGGAGTTCCTTAATTACATATGGGATTTACTAACATATTACATAAATAATAATTTACCGGCAGTAGTAAAAGGCGCGTAAGCCGATCGACGGAGACCTTACGAATAGGTTTAATTTGTTGATAGTTAATTTGCCGCCACCCGCCCCCCGCCCCACCCCGGGTATATCAACACTATGTAATTAACGAATTTAATTTAAAGTTATCGTCGCGAATATTTGGACGCAAAGTTGATTCGAGTTATGTCTTTGATGTGTTGCGATGTGCCGTGGCACACGACGCCTTTCACTTTCAAATCATACGACCGGGATAACAGTTTGCGTGAAAGTATACAGGGTTAAATAAAAACTGTTCCATTAATACTGAAACTCTATCATTAATACTAACAACTATTGCTTTACAACTTATTTCTATACTTATACCTCATGTACCTCAATATTTTTTCGTATTTTTTTAAATTACTTTTTTCATTTTTAGGTACCTAATATAAAAATGTTTTTATTTTTTTTTTAAAATGTACTGACAGTGTACAGAATGTAACAAATATATTTCCAAAAGCTTCTGCATTGTTTCTACAATGGATTATTCTCAGGTATTTTTTTTATAAAATATTTACTTCCTTTGAGCTTTGTTTTGATCAATTTTCGACAATCCTTATACATCGTTCCCGACTATATTAACCCAATGTAGATTTCTCTTTGTAGGAAACGAAGATTATGCATTATGTTTACAATTGCCACGAATGATTATACCGAATACCGAATATTGTGCGATCTTCAAACAGAATAGCCGAATATTCGGCAAATCATTCACTGGTCATCATCATTTAAACCATCTTCACAATCATCATCAACATTACATACATTTTCTACTTCGTGAAAATTTTCAATATCTTGAAAAATAGAATAGAGAATAAGGTCCTTTCTCAGATAACGTCACAAATAAATAAATCTGTATTTTTCCGTAAACGTCAACAAAATTTCGAATTAGACACAGAGTTATGGATTATCCAGACAATAATGTAGATCGCATGAAAGACCAACAGTTTCCCGCCGTTGCATGTAATCTTCCGCCTCATTAGCATTTTAATTACCTGTCTCTTGCCAGACGGACCCTCCACCTGCACCCTACATCCAGCCCTTTTAACCGCACTATTGTCTCACAATTATGCATATTTTCATAACAAGTTGCAAGACAAAGTTCAATGTAAAAAGTTGTTTTGACTATATGTTGGTGTATGAGTGTTAAACTGATAAGATTTTCTAAATATATACATAGGTACGAAGCTCAGCATTTAATTTATCTCTTATTAAATCATGCTAATTTAAGGGTATTCTAGACTTATACTCGTGAGATTGTGAGTATCACCCGGTCCGTACCACTAGATTTCCATTTAAGTATGTATCAATCAATTTTATCATTAGCTCGGCAGAAACAGAGACGAAACCCACATATCCAAATGTGAAAAAAAATTAAGAATGTGTATTTATCAATATGCAAAGAGCCCGCATTGTGGATTGTGCAAAGACCCAGAACATCACAATTGCAAAGGAAGGCCCGTGCCTACAACGTCCTAATAAAGGTATTAGGACGTTGTAGGTTGGAATCATAATGACAAACATATCATAACCTTTCAAAAGTCTCGGTCAAGATTATTGTCCGTGTTATTACACTCTCATAAATGATTTTATACTCTCATTGTATGAGCTGCTGCTGCCACATACATTATTGGTTGTTTTATAATGATAAATGAAATGGTATATAATAATTCACTTTATTACCTGATAAATGATATATGTAATGATGGGAGTGTACGTAGTGGATGTTTATATGGAAGGAAATGAGCGCGGATATAATGAATGGAAAGGGCGTACAGCCGGTAAGTGATGTGTGTATTAAAATAGTGTGGTATTAAAATACATTTAATATTATATCCGTAAATGTTCAATAGTGCATCCCACAGTGCACATTAGATAGATTTTAATATAACATCATGAAAATCTAAAATATAACTAATATCCTAAGATAGTACCCTCTATCACAAGCGTCTGATAAATCTGATTTATTAAAGTTTGCTAATAGTTCAGCTGCTCCGCTTCTTTGAACAAAGTCAAGATTGGCAGTTCGATTATCTTACAGCAAAAAGGCATGTAAAAATTAGTCTGTAATGTCCCAGACTGCTTTAGGGCCCCGCGGGGAGGCAGCTCCGCCTTGCAAGGGAAAATTAATCCTTCTGAAATACGAGAACGCTGCTTAGCCGGGAAAAATGTTCCGCGATTATTACTATATCTACTTGAAATTCGATAGCGTGCGAGACACTCTTGTTTATTAATATTCATTTCTTCGACTGAATAAACAATGACTAATATTTAAATAATTAATATTCACGGAGTTCTGGTGGTGGTAATTATTAATGATGTTGACGTTTTTAAATAACTAAATATAATAAATACATTCAAAATTAATAAAAGATAAAAGAATTATAATTTACTATTATAGGTTACTATTTACTATTAACCCGCTTCGTCAGCGTGGCGTTTTAAAGCCTCACATCCCTCATGCATAGGACAATATGCATGAGAGCAGGCCCATGTCCAGCAGTGGATATTGAAAGGGCTGATTGCATTGCATACAGCAGTGCAGGGACACAGACTGTTGTTATAGTAGGTATTCTATTGTGTATTAGAGTGAGCGGTATAATTATAGGTAATAATGAAATAAAATAAAAGAGATAATTAAACAAAACAAAAGTTATTACAATTTAAAATATAAAAATAATAATATCTGTAACGTCTTCGTGAATCTGTTATGAGAGATATGCGTCCTGCAATGTGGGACGTTGTAGGTTGCCATCGAAAGGCCATATTATAAAGATTTACACTATTTTACCCTTCCATTCTAATCGTAAATTAATAGCTATACCAACTTTAAATATAGATAATTTTAATTTCATTTGTATTCTATTTTTTATCCTAATATATTTACCATTTTACCTCTGTGACTTATCTGTAATTTATCTCTGTGACTTATTGTGCCTAGATTAAAATTTTACTTATTGATACCTATTCTAACTGTAAAACTGTTTTGTCAGGTATCTAAGAACATTGTTTTCTAAGAGAAATAATTTAATAGCAATAATAATACAAATTACCAATCTTTATTTACCTACTCTGAAATCCTTTAGAAAATATTGAGTAAATAATAGACACATCT
Source organism: Sesia apiformis (assembly GCA_914767545.1). Classification (NCBI taxonomy): domain Eukaryota; kingdom Metazoa; phylum Arthropoda; class Insecta; order Lepidoptera; family Sesiidae; genus Sesia; species Sesia apiformis. The sequence goes on from OU611964.1 coordinate 7,305,542, forward strand.
TTAACAAGTTTCAGAAACGTTTAGACATGCGTAGCTACGAATAAATTTTATACATTTAATTATCACAAGCAGTGGACATGTCCCACAAAGCGCCGCCGTTACAAACATGAATTGTCCCGACGCAGTCAACATTACCTCTGCTTTATTATTTTTAAGTCCTTTCGAGTGCTCCCTCGTTCCAAACTTTCACCTTTTCCCAGTCGCGGGCTGAAAGTTAATTTCTTTTGGTGTATTTTAAAATTAATTTTGCTTTTGTGGCGACCGCACGCCCCGGGTCGAATTGTAAGCCGAGTGGTAAAAGCTTTCAGTTATAATAGCAGTAAAAATGGGGGATTGCTCTTTGAAATCTTTAATGCTTTTCACCGATTGCGTGAGCACGCAGATGCTAACAGAAGCTGCGTAAAATCTATTTTTTAGTATTCAGCGCGCCATAAAAAATTGAGATTTTATTACGTTTCAATTTGTTATAACCATTCAGCACATGCTGTTACAACCTGTAGCAGTTTTACTCTTTTTGCTGTTGCTTTTACACCTGACACATTTTACATTCAAAAATAAAAGGCGATAAATAACTGGCACAATACGCAGGAATAGCCGAGCAGTAAAATGTATCATTCTGTAACTGCGTTCCGTGGTCAAGAGAATATTTCAACTAGCAATGCTATTGTAAAATCAACTTTATTATCCTAGTGCAGAGTGTCATTTTTCGACATTCAAATCTTGATAAATAGGACTATTTAAAATTTAGTGCAGTAAAAGTATGCGCTCCACCGACACACTGCAGCCACTGAAAAAGTCTTGCAAGATATTTTTCCATTATAAACTCTATTTGGACGTCATTAGATTTACTTTCGTTTACGACTTGGTGGCTGCTGCATAGAGCCTGATTCCGGTGACATTTACATATAAATAGTCCGCCGGAACTGGAGCATGAGGCTTGTGTGAGATCTGTATAGAGTAGCTTATACTACCTTAAGTTTAAAATAATATTAATCTAATTAAAGTCCTTGTTATCCCTTAGTCGCCTTTTACAACACTCGCGGGAAGCGTTGGGGTGGTGTTGTTCTAAAGCTGACCGACACCACACAGCCCTAAGGAACTACACTACCTCGAAAAGAACCCGTTTGGCCAGCATGGCATTTTAAGACCATATATCCCTCATGCACTGTGTGCGTGGATAGGCGCATGTCCAGCAGAGGACGATAAAGGGCTGCTGACGGTGACGGTAATTAAAATCTATGATCTGTATGAATAGAAATGTAAGATTGGGATTCTGTCTCACAGTAATTTAATTGTCATATTTTGTCTTATGTACAGGTAGCAAAGAAATTGCAAGAGAATATCGGAAAATAGTTCAAGCAAGATTTATCCCGTGACGGCAAATTTATAGAATGACTTCGCAATGACGCTTAATATTTTCAAGGTAAGGTACCACCTGTATGTATCGAAATGTGTAGTTGAAAAAGAATAAATTAAGAAGTGTGTAAAATTCGTAGCTGTAGTAAAATGTATATACCTTAAGAATTCATTCCATAACTTCGACTATTTATATAGTCGACTATTTATCGACTATTCACTATTTATTACATACCGGGAAAATCTTATAACTTGACGAGTCACACGTCACACGTGAGGGCTACACGTTTCAGTAGTGTCTATAACATCTACTTTGTTCTTTCTTTTCTTTAAAATTCAAATTAAATTTACAGATGACATTCAAATTATTGCACAGTTGTTTTGCCCTCGCGGCCCTACTAACTTTAAGTACAACGAACAAGAAGTAAATTTAAATCATGGATTACTTATCATTAACTTATGATGTATCATTAACTATTTATAAATTTCAATAGTCTCTTAATTAAACTATTTTCTAAAACGTCTCAAACTTAAATAAATTATAAATTAAAAATACTGGTTAATCAATAGTCTGGGTCCAGTTAGAATATATTTATAATAATTGGAAAACTTAATGTTTACAAATAAATGGCACGGTTATTGTGACAACAGACGATCACATGTACTGGTATAATATAGAATATCTAACACGTATATAATATATAGACGTATATTTAGTATATTTAATAGTAGTATTATAATACTCAGTTTATCGGATGTAAAAGAAACAAGATTTTTCATTAAGCATAACGACGGTGAAATGTTGTATTAAACGATTGCAGATTGTCTGACTGGTCGTTTTTATTTTAACCTTTTCAGATATAATTAGACTTTTCTAAGCATCAGGGGTTTTATCATTTTTTTTAATTTTGTCTTTTTATTTAAGCTTCTTAGTTAAGAATATATAACAATATTTATTTCCTTACATGCAAGTCAGTCCAACCTACAACGGCAAAAACTTTCTCTAAGAGCATACAGTACTGTAATAATTCACCCTTTTCTCGAGTAAAGAATCTAATCTAATTTAATTTATAAGAAATTAATTAAGATTCAATTTGACACATTACTCGCTGTGACTGTGAGTGCCTTCGTGAAGAGTTTAGATTATAATAATAAGTAAATATCAATGATACAAATTCTCTGTGTATTAAACATTGAAAACATTCCATAAGGGTGGCAGTTGCCAATTTTCCTATGGAAAGAGTGCGTGTTTCAATCGAAAACTGGCCACAACGTTTGAAAGATTGTATAAAAGCAAATGGTGGCAATTACGAACAAATGTTATATTTTTAAAATGCTTACCCACTTATTTATTTCCAAAATAACACAAATTCTTCTAATAAAATGATAATGTAAAAATACCAATGTTTTCTTTGTAACAATATTTATGGCTAGACTAGGTATAATAATATCATGAATATTTTAAAACACTAATAAATAAAGCCTAGTATTCAGTACAGCACATTCCGTCCAACAGGTGGCCGCCAGACAGTACTGCTATCTAATTGTCGTTCAAATTTACGACTCTTTTTGCTCGTAGCGCTAGTCTGCGCTGCGCTTTAAATCGCTTTGCAGTCGGACTGAATAGCAACGTCGCGTTTACTTATTAACATTTATGAGAACGTTTCATTTATGAAACGCTTGCTGTAAAAATGGAAAGTTGCTCTTTTTGCGCTAAATGTTATTTTTCTAGTCTTTACTTATGGGAGAAAAACATTAAGTATCTTTTAGTATTTAATCTCCAGAATAGCACCACCAGCACCAGCAATAGCACCAGAATAGCAGAAGTGGGTGTAGTAAACGGTGACTAAAGTTTAACAAAACAGCTATCAAAAGCCCGTCAACACGCATTGACAGTGCGGCGTTTAAGACCATACATCCCCCCTGCACAATGTACATGAGGAGACTCGTGGACGATAAAATGGTCGGTTACGGTATATATTTAATCCAATCGATGGCTACGAAAAGTAAACATTAAAATTTACTGACATGCGTCTTATACAAGCAAATAAGCATTAACGTCTACGCTAACGTTGGCAATGCCGTGTGCAGTCACTGCTGGTACGGTTATTGCTACTGATATTTTCCGATCAAATATAAACAAAGTCTTTAAAAGTGTACTTTTAAAGTGTCTTGGGAGGGGAAGAGTGCCCGCTGCAATCCAAGAGCTGCGGGGTGAGCTCGACTGGACACGTCATTGACGACTTTCACTCACAGAAGACTACTTTAAAATCTACTGCATTTCCCACTTTATCTTATTTCCATAATGTACCTACTTAAGTGTTTCGGTAGTGAGTGAGATGTGCCAGAGCCCATTCCCATCCCAATCCTCCCCATTTTCCCAACTCTACCTCTAAATCCATTCGCCATTGTGGACTGAAGTTGGCATGCGCCGTGGATGTCCACGGGCGGTATTATCCACTTTCCTCACTATATGTTTGTCTGCCGCCTTCTTCTTATAAAAAAACAGGTCATTTTATTCATATACTAACTTACTTATGATTGTGAATGACTTATGACTAGCAATTAACAGTAGGTACCACTTAAAGGTGACTGATGACCAGACAGTCCTAATGGTAACTGGTAAGTAAACTGTCGCCAATGGATATCCGCAATACATACCAACAACAGACCAGAGTGACAAACGACCCCGGAGGCGCAGCCGATCTTTGGAAAAAGAGTTCGGAAAATAGGGAGGGATTGAATAGAATGGGATGGGGATGGATTCTGGCATATTTCACTCACTACCGAAACATGTGCGTACACATTGGAAAAATAGGATAAAGTGGGAACATTTTATAGTACTTTTTAGTAGTACTTTAGTATTTAGTAGTAGTACATTTTATAGTGGGAAATGTAGTATGAGAGAAGAGAAACTTGGCCAGTCGAGTGCGCCCAGAGGCTGTGGGAATCGAGTGGCATACCTACCTTTGTTTCGGCAACTATCTTTATTGTTCCTAATAGTGCTGATATTGTCCTCGGAGTATCTTAATCGTCTGTGCAGGTTACATGGCGACGGCGCGGCACAAAGGCGCGACTTCAAAGCCGGCGCGGATCAAAGCCGCCCTCAGATAACGGACCAACCTCGAGCGGGTGAACGTTTGATATCCGATTGTCAGAGATCGCGCCCTTAGAAATACAAACTGGAAAGGTGTTGCAGATCTCTTTAAGTATTTACGTCTTTTGTCGTTTCTACGATTTGTTAGCGGTCTTTAGATATTGACTTTTTCTTTATAATATAAGGATCATGTTTTTGTATTTAGAAGAAAAACAAGGGAAATTTTATTCAAAAGAATCTTTCGAGGATCCGACTGCGGGTACAATGGGTCACTGAAATAACGAAATAGCTAAAAATAGGTTGTTCAGTATAGATAAGTTTTCTTTTCTCAAAATTTGTTGTTCATTTCTAGTATATCTTTTATTATACGCGCAGTTGCATTCTACGCGCGTCACCCTGACTGCATCGCCAGCGCCCGGTAATTTTTCTGTACTAAGTAATGAGCGCTACGAACGTTTTAGATAGAACAACAAACTACAGGTTTTTAACTTTTGATTTATTCCATAAAATAATTTAATTTTTCGCTGGAACTAATTTACATATTTTAAATTAGTTGGCGTGGTTTGCGTTATTTCAGTGGAATTTCTAAGGTCAAAGAAGACAAATCCTTACATTATACGAGGCGTATTCGAAAAGTAAGGGCCGTTCGCTTATATTTCAAAATCGACAAGTCGTAACACGTTTAAACTTGTGCATATCTGTATGTGCACTACTCATGCAGCTATTTCAGGTGTTGTTTTGATTCAGTAGTCATTTGCCTATCTGTGCGTACAGTAAACAATGTCCGCGATAATCGTTGCTCCCGCCAGCTGTGAAGTTCGCGCTGTAATAAGATTTTTGTGTGCAAAAGGATCTTCATTGTTACCGGTGATGAGACGTGGATATCCTACATCAATCCAGAAACAAAACAGCAATCAATGCAATGGCGCCACTCAACTTCACCAAAACCAAAAAAAATTAAGCAAACTCCTTACACGAGTCGAAAAATGATGGCTACCGTTTTTTGGGACGAAAAAGGTGTTCTTTTGGTTGATTTTATGGAACGTGGGACAACAATTACAGCTGACGTGTATTGTGAAACACTCAATAAGTTAAGACGTGCGATCCAAAATCGACGACGTGGTAAACTGTCATCCGGTGTAATCCTCCTTCATGACAATGCGCGTCCTCACACCGCAGCCAAGACCCAAGAGAAAATTCAAGATTTACATTGGGAAGTTTTTAACCACCCACCGTACAGTCCCGACCTTGCACCCAGTGACTACTTCCTTTTCTTACATTTCAAAAAATGGCTCGGTGGACAACGCTTTGAAAACGACAAGGAAATTAAGAACGCCGTTGAAAACTGGTTCAACTCGCAGGCGGTGAGCTTCTATGCAGAGGGGTTAAGGCAGCTGGTGCAGCGGTACGAAAAATGCTTGGAAGTGAACTGCGATTATGTGGAAAAGTGAAGTAGATTTGTAGTAAACTAAATGTGCTAATAAAACCTATTTCATATGATTATAATTTTTTTTATCACGAAACGGCTCTTACTTTTCGAATACGCCTCGTATATAATAGCGTTAGCATAAACTAAAAAGAATTATTTGGATCCAGACAGAGGTCATAAAGTAGAAGAAACAGCATTTCCTATTAGCAAAACTCGTTTTATAAACTCGTTTCCATGCCTCTGTTTTTTTTAAAAACAATACATATATGTAACATTGTATTTTAAAAAATCTATACAATTATCTCATACGAGTAGTTATTACTTTTATTTATGCATAAGAGACAAAAGGGAAACTAAAATAATATGATTCTATTATTATTATATCGTAACTAGTTCACAGGGTTGCAATGTTACGTAATTTGTAAAATACATTGTATTATTTCAGATGTCAATCCGCCGCGGCTTCCCGCTTCCAATAATCCGATGAGCACGATTACGGCGTAATCCGGTTGATCTGAACACCAAATGAGGCATGAAATACAATTTAATTAATATAATAGCGAGTAATGATCTGAGTAATGATGTAAGTATTACGTATTTCATATTGTACGTATTTCAAGTTCGACATCTATCCAATAGAGAATAATGGGGAATGTTCTGAAGAGCTGTTCATTTTGATACTAATTTCAAGTTTCTACCATCGCACCGCTCGTCATCATCGTGCGGTTCAACCGCATTTCCTTGACAGAGTCGCTGCTTACAGTACGATCATCAACACTGGGACAGCTGAGGGTTTTTCGCTATTCTATGACATGGAACTCTTCAAGAGAGCTGTGAACAGGATTCTGCGAGGTCCGCATAACCACGTAACCGCATGCCGCCAGGTGTTGCAGGTTTCCATAGGTGGCAGTGACCACTTACCCGCCCACTTCTACTATAAAAATATTTTATTAGTTTCCAATATTCTGTACTTACACATTATAGTCAGTCCCAGGTGTATTATATTGATTCACATTTTAGACATAACTTCAATTGTACGACGAATGCTTTGGAATTTATTTTAATTATAACTGCTAATCGTTAAACTCTATAGTCCTTGTAATTAATATAACCCTCCAAATAACAATATTCCATCATCAATAAATAAGAGTGTGTAAAAACTAAAGATAGTCAACCATTTCGAAACGGTAGACGGAGAATTTTCATTGAATGAAATATTTCTCCATCCAAAGGCCTGTCCCACCTGAAAAGCAGCTCAAACAACATGAAATCTCTCTAAAACAGCGTACAGCATTTAATCTCGACAATCAGCCGTGCGTCTGTTTCGTTCCGCAGCTAAATCCGGCCGGCGCACGGTGTCCCGGTGTATCCGGGGCCGGATTACCCGGCTATGTCCGGATGTGCTGGCGGGCGCGTTCGTGCCGCCGCACGAGCCTCCGCGATTAGTCCCACTGCCCTTGTTGGAATTCGACCCGGCTCACGCTTGGATAGACGACGGAAATAGATAAGTAGAAACAAATATTTATTCCGTCACAAACACAGAGATGTCTTTTCTGTCTCTATTGACAGCCTCATAACCCTTTTTTGTGAAATAGTTAATCGGGAGACCAGCGTAGTCGTCTGAAGTACACAACTGTAGAGAGCTGAGCGTGGTTTATAAAACTAGGCCTTTGGTTACCACGTAAGGCTTCTGACCGAATACTAGGCGTTCCTTCACCCACACAAACAAATTGCTACTTGGCAGCACGATTAGATAGATACGCCATGTACGGTATCCGGCAATATACTCCTACTTATACGGCACTTTGTGAAGGAGAAAGAGATGATCGGTTGTGACAACCTGAATTAATAAACGAAGCCTACGCGAGGTTGAACGAAGAAGAAGGAGCTCTACAAAAACGAAAATAGCCGATTGCCTCTTTCTCATTTTTTTTTTTCATAATGTCTTAATTTCTGATTAGACACACTGAATATAATATCACGTCCAAATGATAATCAATTGTTTAAATATTAGGTACCTATAATTTAAAAATTTGGTTCTAGGAGTTACGCAGTGACTTTTTTATGAAACACCTATATCCACAATTTTTATGTAAAGTAGTAAATAATTAATTGGTTATTTGTACATAATTGGTAATGACAAACTATTACGAATTGTACTAATTATAACTAGTATGGTACTAATTATAACTATTATTGTACTAATTATAACTATTATGAAAGATTCGATTTCCGCTGATGACTGCGATCTGACAACATTGCTCAGGTCATATCTACTACCTCTGTATAGGTAAGAAGTTACCTTCGGCTCATCAGCGTAGATCGTCGACGCATCAAGCCTCAAGACAAACTTCGGAAAGGTTCAACGAAGAAAAAACAATTTACTTGGAGGTCACGCGTATTCTTGGGGAATTAACACACATTATGAGATGTTATTGCTTGAGAATACACGTAGCTGACAAGGAGAAACACGTCGCTTTCGAAGATCCGAAGATGCCAATAATTTGCCGATGTTGAATGACTCTTAAAATGTTAGTTATGTTATATTAGGTCTTCGTAATTTAGCGATCATCATTTTATTTTTCGTTCATTAAAATTGCTTCAAGGTGGTTTATAATACGAAAACACTTACGATGCATATGATTTTATGAGTCGATATTTTTTCAATTTCTAAAAACTGTATTTACAACAAATAAGTATGTTTAGTTGAAGATTCATAAAAGGATGTTCCCTAAGTTACGGAGACCAGTGACCTTTGTAGTATTAATAGCCTCAAATACGCTACACTGCCCTATCAAGAAGAAAAGGCATTAGTATCGTTTTTAACGAAAGCATAAGTAATAGCATAAGCCTATACAACAATGTTTGAAAACAAAAGTCTTCAATCAGTGCGTCCTGCCCGTTATAACATATGGTGCCGAAAATTGATCTCTGACGGGGGGCCTGGTTCCCAAATTCAAAGTTGCTCAGCGAGCGATGGAGAGAGCTATGCTCGGAGTTTCTTTGCTGAATAAAATCCGTAACGAGAAGATTCGCCGAATAACTAAGGTTACCAACATAACTCAAAGGATCAGCAAGCTGAAGTGGCAGTGGGCGGGCCATATGTCGCAGGACCGATAACCGATTGAGAAGACGAGTCCTCGAATGGAGACCACGTACCGGGAAACGTAGCGTGAGACGCCATCTGACCAGATGGACTGACGACTTGATGAAAGTCGCCGGTAGTCGCTGGATGAGAAGAACGGAAGACCGTGTGTGGTGGCGTTCCTTAAGAGAGACCTATATCCAGCAGTGGAGAGGCACAGGCTATGCCTGATGGTATTGTATGGTATAAATAACTATATATTCAAAATATAAAAATAAACAAATAGAATAAACAATGGTTATTATTATTGTTTTATTCGAAACACCAAGTTTCTAGCTTGATATTATATTAATGAAAATTTTACCAACTTTTTTCCAATTGTTCATGAAATGTCCCGAATATCATCAAAATGTAGTGGTGCCTTTTTTTCTTGGCAGTATTTTAATGCACGCGTACGCGACGGACGCGTCTTTTTAATGCACGGGAACGCCTATCTTGTTCACACAGCGGAGTCTTCGCGAGTAAAGACTATGAGTCCAAAGACAACTGTATCCATGACAATTAAGTTATGAATAAAGGAAATAAACACTTTCACTGAAAAATATAAAACTTTCTCAGTGAAAATTAATATTTCTGTAGAACATGAACAAAACATTATTATACATAAGACACATTTGATTTCACAACGATTAAATTACCGCCCGCTGTGCGATGATTTAAATGCCAAAATCAATTAATCTAACGCAGATTAAGATATACTTACAGGATTTTCTATGGAAAACCGTATTTTGCTTGTCTTGGAAAACAGTGTTTTTTCCTTACTTCAATTGATATTTAAATCAATAATGTTCCATAATCGATAGTTTAATTGTTTAGTAACAAACTATATTGCTCATTTATTATTTTTTTAAATATCAGTTTTTTTAATCGGCCCTAATACTATCCACAATTTTAATGCTGTTTGACTACAAATTTACGGTGTGTTATAATATTGATTTCTTCTCAAATTGCAGATCCTCTTCGACAACGGCTAAAGATCGCGATGCGGTAGTGACTACAAAAATACCCGCTGTGGGAAAAGTTACAAATACGAGTCACCTGATAGCGAGAAATCATTGAACTATTTCTAAATGTGAAATATAGTACTTATTATTGATTATAAAAACCTTTGTTTTATTTATTTCTGTGTATTTCGCTAAGTACACTCCTTATTCATAACGCCCCTATTCCAGTATTCCGACCAAAAAACATGGGTTTGCCCTATTGATATATTTATAAGGAAATTGCATATATTATACAGAAAGAAGGATATTAGCAGATGAGCATACAGTCCACCTGGTGATAAGTGGATACTGTCGCCCATGGTCATCCAGGATACATACCAACATCAATCCAAAATTACGAACGTTTCCACGCATCCGGATACGCTGCGAACCATTAGAGATTTAGAAAAGAGATCGGGAAAATAGGGAATAAAAAACATACCCGACGAGTTTTCATCTCATTACACCCCCAATCCTCTTCGGGGGCATGGAGTGAGACGGGGAGTCAAGAGCATAATGGAATAATGAATGTATTTCATTCTATTATACTCTCCATTCAATAGTATAGGATGTGATGGGATAAGATGGGAAATGGGCTTTGGCATATGTCACTACCACACACATACGTGCATTGGAGAGAATAGGATAGGGATGAGAAATGTCCTACATTTTAGAAAGAAAGAAAGAAGGTCGATTTCATTTAGACACAGGCCAATGATTTATACGCAACACGGTATTCTCGCGAAGGTGGGTTACGCTTAATAGTGGCGTGGCGTAAACTTGTCAACGTAAGAGCCTTCTCAAATTTACGCACACTAAGACAATGTACATATATGAGCACAACTACTACTAAGCGTAACCCGCCTTCGTGATATATAAGAACTGTAAAAGTCTAGGCGTCTCATGACTCACTATCATGAGGTCCTGAGTTCAAAAACAGACCATATCATCGAGTTTCTACTTAAATACCAAATTTCCCATTATCACTAGTTCGACGATGAAGGCAAGCATCGTGAGGCAACCTGCGTGAATAAAAATTAAGAAAAAATAGCTCCACTTGGTACATTATGTCCTGGAATCCTTTCGCCCAGTTCTTTAGGACTATGATCTGCAGGGGGATATTATAGGTTTATGCTAATAGTATAGGGCCCTAGGTGTGGATATATCAAACTAAGTGGAATGTCGAAGCCACTTGAAGAGTAAGGTCAAACTAGCCTCGAGAAAGCTTGGAATTCTTAAGGGGTAAACAGTAGTAAAGCTGTAGTGTGGGCAACGTCTGTCGCTATACAAAATCCCTTACTATTCACATCTCTGGGCTGGTGCAACAAGAGATCAGTCTGATCCTCTCAACTCCGTTCAACGACGTGGTGTAAGGATTAGTCGACGATCCCATACTCACAAACCATCTAGAACGCCTTAGCGTCTGGAGGTATGTTGCCTCTCTGTGTTCTATCGGCTCTGAGGAACCGTTTAATACTTACGTCATCGAAACGCGGTACATCCGCACTTTCTTGGGAGCAATCGCGTAATGTTTGAGCGACTAGATATTTTATATCGCGAATCTGAGGATTGTGGAAAGACTTACCTCTTGAGGTTTTTCCACTGAGTTACGATATGCGGTTTTTCAAGAGCTGTAAATAGACATTTGCAGGATAGGTAGCGTGTCTGTAATCCTCCTGGTATTGCAGAAGTACATACCATATGTAACGTCGATTTGGGGTTCTCTGAACTTAGTGGATTTCAACCCCAGTAAGACGCAAGTCTGTACATTCATCGCTAAAAAAACCCTTTTGTTGTAGCACCTCGCTTTCAGAGCATACCTCTTAAGATCTCGGAGAGTATCGGGATCCTCGGTGTCGACATCTCCGGCAAAGTCGAATTTAGGAGTCATCTGGAAAATAAGGCCAAAATGGCCTCCAAAAAGCTCGGTGTGCTGAACAGAGCGAAGCGGTACTTCACCCCTGGGCAACTATTTATGCTTTACAAAGCTCAGGTGAGGCCCCATATGGAGTATTGCTCTCATCTCTGGGCCGGCGCACCGAAATATCAATTGAACCCATTTGATTCCATCCAACGACGTGCTGTTCGTATTGTCGACGATCCCCGTTGCGTCTCTTTGTGTGTTCTACCGCCTGTAAAATGGGGAATGCTCTGAAGAATTGTATAATATAATTCCCACCTCGGGTTTCTACAACCGCACCTCCCGTCGCAGAAGTGCGGTCCTTCCGCATTTCCTCGATACGAAGGTGTCGCGCACTGTTCGGTCCAAAAATTATTTTATACCGCGAACCCGTAGGCTGTGGAACGAATTGCCTCAAGGTCTTTCCATTAAGCTACGATATGGGGTTCTTCAAGAGAGCTGTAAATAGGATTTTGCAAGGTCGGCGGCGCGCCCGCATACCCCCTGGTGTTGCAGGTGTCCATGGGCGGCGGTAACATTTACCATCACATCATCACGTGGGACCGCTTGCTTGTCCGCCCACTAGTCTATAAAAAAAAACTACAGGTGGGTCGTCTGCCTGTTTGCCACCTTCAATAAATAAAATGTAGAATCATTAACAGCCAACCAAACTATTCGCTTGCAGAGAGCAGCCTAAACATCATCTATACATATAAAAATCTATACAGTAACTTGGACCTTAAAACGGCATACTGGTCAAGCGTGCCAGGGCAATCTTTTAAACGATTCGAACGCAAAATTGCTCAACATTGACCCACCGTACAGTAGCCAAGACGTAAGGAATTGCGGAAGTAAAAAACTGAGTGGGACAGAGTTGAGTCGTTTTGTCCTCGAAGTCCTAGACCGCGCTATCTACAAAAGTATGATAACTAATACAATATCAGCCGGTCCTTGATTTTGAATATTAATAAGATATAGATACATAAATAGACATACAAATACATACAAATAAATATGTACAAATATGAGAGACGAATACTAGTAGGCATGAACAATTAAATTTTACGATGCAATGAAACATGATTTATTATTAGGGATATATTTAGAACTATTATCTCTTATAATATTCTTTTATTGCACACAAGAAGTGACCCTTTGCTTGTTAGCGTGTTCCGTCCTGGACCGGCCAGTCTAATAACAAAAAAAATGTAATCATGCCCAAAATACATGGTTTTAGACTGTGGAAAAGGCTGGATTACACCTATATAAAGTAGTCCTTTAGAAACTGATAACTAAAAAAATGGACTTTTTACCCTTTACCTCTCTCTCCTCAGCTATGCACATTTAGCAACAAGCTAATGTACCCAAAGCCATTCGATTCTAGCGCTAATTGCTAGCGTTTTAAGGTACGTGGTGTGATATATGGTAAGAAACAATAACCCAAAATTTGAACAAAAAATATTTTATTGCAAGAAACTAAATCACTGTTACGACTCGAACGTCATCAGTTAAGCACGTATGAAATTAACAAGTTACAAATTCGATAGCCATTATCATAATAGATCCTAATATGTAAGTTATCTTTAGCTAAATATTTACATACACATTCGCCGTGATGGCAACAAACCGACTTAAAGACTACAATCACCCTTTTGGACATTTATAGGTAAAATTCCTACAAAACGAAATCGATAATTCGTTACTCATTGGGTAATGACATAAGAATAGTAAATAATACAAGTGTATTATTATTTATTCTTATGGTAATGGGTAGTTTCTGTTCAATGCTAAAAGGATGTAACTGAACTTTTACCCAATCCTGAAGTCCCGAGTTTCGTTCTTGATTCGATTTGATTGACATTTACTTTTAACACATTTTTCATACAAAGGACAATGGGTAAAATGTCCTAATAATCAAAAGGTACCAACATACTTAAAATATAATACCTCAATTATATCTTTTATTTCTTAGATTTTTTATTGATAATTTAATTTTTAATTGTTTTCAATGTCATAACCGTGGGCGGCCCATGTCATCGCTTTTCCATTCTTATATTTTATTGGTAAAAATCTTCATATTTTTAGTAAAAAAATCTAAGGGTTTAACAGTTACAATTGCTTATTACGATTATAGCAGATCATAACAAATATATACTAATTTTATGTATGTTGGTAAGTTGAGACGACATCAATACATTTTCCCCATCGTCCTTTGCTACATACAAAGCACTAAAAAACATTTTTTTTATGCGTAGCTTTTTATGTCAATTAACTCTGAATCATGAATAAAATCCATATTTTCAGGCTTCGGGAAAGATTCAGTTACACCGTGTGTTCGCTTCTCTCATTATACAATACAATTATTGTGACCTTACTATATTAACATGCTCTATTTAGATCTCTCTAGTTTGTTGTTGTACTGTTAACAGTTAAGTAATATTCAGCTTAATCAAGCAAAACATCGAATAGCATGAGCCTATTGAACCTTAATGTCGGCGGACATTTTGACTTCGTAGTTTCAAAATTCAGTTAAATATGAACATACTCTTAATAAACAAAATAATTTTATATTAATTAAATGTTTACATTTTTTAAAATTCTACTAAAATCTCAATATATGGGAAACATGAATCGGTAATAATCCCCTTTCTCAAATAATATCACATATAAAGGTTTTTTTAACAAACCTGTTTAGTAAGACGTCAGCAAAAAATCGAAACACGAAACCGCCGTACGAAGTGTCGGCCAATCGAGCGTTCGCACAAATACGAACTCCTTTGCAGCTTATTATCAACTTATTTAATAAGCGGTTAGGTGGGGCCAACCGCAAATATAATGTTGTAGAACAAACATATTTCTTTATTCAGTTAGAGCAAAGAAAATGAACTTTAAAGTCACTGGAATAACTCGTTTACGAACGCAAAAAAAGTTTGTAATCGTGCTCGGTTGGCCAATGCTTCAAATGTGTCTTTCTTTAAATGTGTTTAATAAATCGGCAATTAGTCCAAGTTAGAAAATTGTTAGTACAATTTTCAGATCGACTCACAATATTTTTTTTCTTCTCATTTTAGTAATAAGATTGAAACTTGTAATTGGCTTTATAAAGTATGAATATATGTTTTTTTTAATAAGCTGTTGGTTTCAGTAAAAAAAAATGTATACATGCACACAACTATTTATTTACAAATGCTTTACGTTTCTTATTTTTATTTGTTTTAGGAACATTTCGTCATTGATGGAAGTAGTATAATTGATTTCCAATATTTTTGGGGTCAATGGGCATGATGACGGATTTTGAAATCCGCTTCTATAATGTAGATTCACGTCTACTGTTTCCGAAAATAACATTATTTCAGCAATAAAATAAGTTTTAACGCAAATTATGCATTTTTTTTCTATCTACTTTGAATTATGCGTGAAAACACTCGCAGGTGTCATGGCGTCGCTTGTAGGTACGTAGGTAGGTAAATCAATCGAAGTTCAAGCGACACGGCGTAGTTTCATGAGGCGTGACGTCATTCGCTCTGATTGGCGTTTTAGTTAACATGGCCGAATGCAGTATTTTATAGTTTTATTTTATTGAAAATATTATTAATCTCAATGTTTACATTAAAACTGGTTAATTTATTAGAATTCTTTCAACATATTTTTTTCTCTAAAATCATTTATTCTTTAATTCTTTAATACTGTCATCATGCCTATTATTGTCTATAGAAACACACGGAGAAAAGGCTTATTCAAAGTATCAAAACTTTTTCCATAGTTACGCTATAGAAACGGGGGAATGAACTATCGCCAGTCGCGTTGCGTTGCAATTACCTAAACTTGCTTTAGTCATTTTTGTGAAATGGCTCTTAATAGAATATCTTCGTCTATATGTTAAAAATTATAAATTTAAATATTACAGTCCGAGACACAGAATAGCTGAATAGTGTAGTGTAACCGTATAGTATGTTTATTGCTCACTAGTAAATACTGTAAAATATATCCACAAAAGTAGGCATATCCAAACGATTTTTCATACTTTCGCTGAAAGCGGCCTGCGCGTATATCAGTGAAGAAGGTCCCGCCATTCTCGTACCTAAAGAAAGAAACGAACCAGGCCTGCTCATAGGAAATATCGTTTTAAATTGGTTTCATCTCTTATGCTACGATGTTTTGCCTAACAAAGCTTAGTTTATTATTTACGCCAACGCCAGACAATTAAGCTGCGATTGATCAACCGGAACGAACTATATCTACAATAAAATAAACGATTAATAATAAAAATATATTTTATGTTAGTCTAGTTCATCAGCCTCAGGGGACGCCCGTGGTGCTAGTCTTTCCACTCCTCTGTTTACTACCAAAGGCGGGTCTTCGTCATTCGCATTAGTACTACCCTTTCGTCTACGGTCTAAGGAAACCTCAATTGTACTATCAGTGCTTACTTCATTACTTGCTCCATCTGATAAAAGGTTTCTATCATTATTGAGATCATCAGTAGCCGGGTTACTACTTTTTACAATCTTATTTTCGTTACTAGAATTTTTTCTTGCAATTTCTTGTATTTTCATAACGTTTTCCACACTGGCGCTAATAGGATTATTTTTATCAGAGTTAGTTTCAATTATTTTCGACGTAGAAGTAATTAAAGCTGTCTCTTCACTATCGTTTACTTCGACGGTGTTAGTTCCTGTAGCTATGGTTTCAGTGGCTCTAGTTGTAGGTGAGATTACATCACCTGTGTGGGTTGTATTGGTCTGTACAGTAGAGACTGAAGGGGATGTTTGTGTGGTGGACTGCACAGTGTTCTGCACAGTTTGCGTTGTAGACTGCGCAGTTGGTGGAGAAGCCTGTGTAGCAGTGCCTGGTGCGTCGTGGTATGCAGCACCACTGGCCAACGCCGCGATACCTGCAAGTCCTACCATACCGCCCATGCCGTGGTGAGTACGTAGCAGCAGCTGCTGTAATTGAGCTTGTTGTAGTATCACAGGGAGTTCGTAGTGGTGGAAGAAATACAGCATGGAGTGCTGAAACAAACAAACAAACACGATTAATAAATATTCAAAACAGACGGTAGTGAGAATTTAACCGAAATACACCGCGTTATTCAAGGTTTAAAGAAACGTGTAGCAATAAATAAACGGTAAAGAGATAAGCTGCCAATAGGAAAGGCGGCGCGGTGGCGGGAACTGGCGGCGCCCCAATAGGTGTGCCCAGACGTTCCGGGCAGATTATGAGACACGTTCGTCGAAATGAGCAAAACTCCTTTAGACAAATAAATGAAAGACTCGTGATGCCGTGTCTCCCGACTTTATTTATTTATTTCTGGGTCAAAGTTTCTTCCCCTCGCGAGAATCGACGTAAGTTTTAATTAAGAAACTTGTGACCGCTCCCTACTAAACTTTTATTTGAAATTATATTTTCTGATCCCCTCGTTTTGATTTTTTCTGGAATAACGGCGGGGTGTAACGGGTTACCGGCGGCGGCGAGGACAAGTTGCGACACCTCCATGATTTATTATTCGTGGCGTGCATCGCGACTCGACGCTGCCGCTCTTTCCTCATACAACCACCAGCTAGTTAATTGAAAGTTTTACACGACACATTGCAAATAAATTTTAGTTATTTTATTGGTGTATAGGTAATTTCATTTGAGATCTGAGCATCGTTTAAATGTAATAACTGGACAATTAATTGAATAAACACTTTTAAATCCCCTATGAGCAGAAAATTATATCTTGTTCTTTTAATGATCTTCAACCAAAAAAACATTACGCCAGCATCGATGCTATACAAAAACATTTTATTAATTTAACACTCTTTAATTTAATCTATTTCACTGAAAATGAAGATCTTAATTAATGAGCTAATTTTAAACTAGTCTCCAAATGAGCTAATTTTAAAGTAGGCCTTTCGAAGTGTATTATACGTTTTGATATTTTTTTTTAATATAAATATATTCATGAATAAATACATTAATGTTGCCTACTTTGTTCCCGTAAATGTAGAAGGTTTGTGCAGCCACTGCACATTCGTATATAAACTTAATTATTAAAATAAGACTATAGTGCATTACTGGTTTATTATTTAAAAAAAGAAATATTCACGCAACACATCAGTCACAACAATGAAGCCACCAATCGTACAGAGGAGCCGGTTCCTCACGGTCGTCGAAGCGGGCTGCTCCAGCGTTACATCATCACTTATTAAGACTTTATGTATTTTATTATTCTATGGAAATTCCTGTAATATTTATATATTTGTTTGTTGTATTTATAAATATTATGTAGTTCTTAATTTTGTGATATAAGTAAATATGAATATTGTGTTATGGTTGTAATTATGTACATATTATTATATTATAAAAAAAATACTAAAATAATAACTAATATATATAATAAAAAAATACTTATTTTTCATTACTTAATCGTTTACTAGTTTATTTACATAATATTCTTTTATTTTTTATTTAATATTTTTTTAATTTAGATATTCTCTCAATTGAGTTGGAATACTGTGCATAATACAAGGTATCATATAAGGTGTTGTACGTTTTCCATAGAAATTGCGTGACCGCGGTACTGGTAGCATTTTTTTGGCGGCATGTCTTGTATTATAACTGTGTGTGGCGGGTATTTCCACACCATTTAGCTTATAATGTTCTGAAAGCAATTGCACGTTTATTTTGTTATAAATTGGTTTACTACACAGTATTTGAATAATCTTCCGTGATTATTATGAAATTTCGTCTTAATGTTTATAGGAACTATCATTTTTTTAATTCTAATCTGTAAATTATAAATTGATTTAAGGTAACTTTTAAACGTGCGCCCATTCGATGTAAGTCAATACGAGATTATCGAATCCGCTAGTGCATCATACATATTTAGCAGATTGTGTACGGTACTGTATTTTTTATTATATAAAATTTTGCCAATATCGCACGTAACTTGACACATACGAGGCTTATATGATTTTTCCAGTTATATTTATTATTAATAGTAAGTCCTAGATAGGTATGTTGGTTATTCTGCTCAAGTGGTTCACAAGCGCATATGAGGAAGTCCTTTTTGTGTAGGCACCAATGTTTGTTATGTATGTATGTAAGAATGTTTTATATAACTCGAATGTATGTGGATAATTTTGGTTTTTTGAGCATTTAAGACCAGACCGGCATCGTGAGACTACATACTTGTGAAGTCCTCCTGCAATAACCTTTCAGCTTCCAATACATTATTGAGTGCAAAGAGTAGGCACGTGTCATCGGCATATTGCTTCCAATATATCTTCATCTAAGATTTTCATCTTACAATATTTTATTATGTTCTCTAGCTCGTTAACATACGCTAGATAACGCAATGGCCCAAACACGGATCCTCGAGCTGTGCCCTCTGTTACGTGCACCACGTCACTAAATGTGTCATTTACTTTTACACGGTATTTGCGATTGCTCAAGTATTAATTTCACTAGTTAAATGTAGGACCTTCTATACCTGAGTTTTGTAGTTTTGTCAATAGAATGTCATGTCTGAGTGTGTCGAACGCTTTACTGAAGTCAATAAATACTAAAATTACGTGTTTATATCGTTTAGATTTGAGTTAATGCAATTTGTGAATTTAGATAGTATAAAGGTGGTTGACTTTTTGGCTGGAATCCGTACTGTATACTTGAAATCACTTCATTCCGCCGATAAAATTCATGGACTTCGTTACATATATATTTTTCTACTATCATATCGATAACAGGTAAGATAGTAATTGGTCGATAGTTTGTATACTGATCATATTTACCTTTTTTATATATAGGTCTGACTTTTCCTGTCTTTAATTCTGATGGATATTTAGAATATTTTATACTAGTATTGATTAGTTTGACAATCACATTTAATATTTTTTTTGATAATAATTTAATATCTATACTTCTTATCCCGTCATATCCTGCAGACTTACTGACATTAATATTCGCCATTATTTTTGTAATTTTATTGTCTGTGGCCTTTTTAAGTAGCATTGATTTATCACGTGGAGTCGTATACTCTTTTAGATCTAATAAGGGCTTGTCACAGTTAGGTATAATGTTTTTTACAGATCTACTAAACTCATTCGCAGTTATTTTGCGATATTTTTTTTAAGTATGTTCCATAGGAGACGTGAGTTTGATTTATTTTTATTTATTTAATTTATGTAATGGGAATGCCTAGATTTTTGTATAGATTTATGAGCTAAATTTCTGTATTTGTTTAGTTCTAATTGTAACAATTTGTTACTAGGGTATCTTTTCCATTGCACAAATAATTTACTCTTATATGACATATTTTTCTTATTATGTTATTTATCAATTTTTCTACATTTCTTTTACTTATATTATATTATATTTACATTCACTATAACATTTTGTAAAATGCTGTTAATAAAATTATAAATTTCATTAGGACAATGAGAACATTGTAAAATATTTGTAGATTTTACAATACAGAGTTTAACATTGTTGATGAAATCTTCGCGGTGAGCCGAAACTTGCATTCAGTAGAAATGTAATTGCCATAGGCCCCGTTCGTTGGTTCGGGCGCGTACATTGTACGGCCTTAATTAACACGACCCGCCCCAATCTGCTCGCGGATTATCGCCATGGCAAATATAAAAAAGGATCAAACGTTTAAAAGGTATTTAATGGACAGAAATGATGCCCTTTTATACGTCCATTAACATCGGCCGCTTTGAGATTTACCGCCCGCTCTGTCAGATAGGTACGTGAATAAAAACGAGCTATTTTTCAATTTTCGTTTTTAGATCGTTTGTAGGAGATTACGTGCGTTTTAACAGTACCTCTGGTCAAAGTTTAAAATTTAGCCTTCAAGTTACTGAAAGATTAGTAGTTTTTGGAAAAGAAAATGCTGTTTTTAAACGTTTTTCTTTTTCAAATGTAGTAACAACTCTCCTTGGGAACTCTGAGAGCACTGAATGCAAAGAGCGTGTACTCTAGAACACCTGTGAGGTCACAGAAAGACTGTGTAAGATGAAACACCGCGAGAGCCGGTTTACCACTTCAAAGGGAAGCAAGTTCTTTGTGATTATAAATTTCTAGCCGCAAAATTGTCTTAAACACTTTCCGGACGGCGCGTTGATTATGCCAAGACGGTAGAAAACTCTGACGAAAATAAAGTTATTTTGATTTAAAATGCAAAGAAAAAACATCGGACAACGTCGGGGCCTTCCTCCGACGAGACATTTTTTAAATCCCCTTTCATTTAACTAATGCTAGGGCACACGAAGTCGAAAGTAAAATAGCTAATCAATTTAAAAAGAGAAATTTTTGTTTGTTTTACAAATAAATAAGGGTGTTTGTCTAATGAGACACGTGACACGTGTGGATAGCGCATTCATAATACTATGTAAAGTACATTGACTGCACTAAAGATGAAAAATGCTTATCTAAAAAATTTTTTTAAATTTTATTGTATATTTATTACGTGGTTGTTTTTCATATCTTTATAAAGACATACATTCAATTGAAGGTTTCACTATATTTCCTAAGTATTACGCAAGCAAGTTAACGGGCCGTGTTTAACTTGAGTTTAACTATAATTTGCAACAGATCTGCAAGATTGCCACACTTTACCGCGTTCACGTAATGGCGGACCTTTTATGTTGATTTAGGACCTGATAGAAATTAGCCTAGAGTATGTCTACTAACCTTCACGTAAGTAAACACTTAACCGCATCGAGAAAACATATATGTACTCATACGAGTATGGTCGACGACGTATCAAGCGTAGCGCTTTCAGTACAATTTTGCCTTAATGTTAAGATTTTCTAGTGTCGCGTTTGTTGTATCGACTGTATTTTGTAATTAAATATTGTAGTAGCTATTAGAATGCAGTACTTAAAAGTAGTCCGATTATTAATTTAACGAAGAATCTTAGTTTGAGCCTCCTGTCAACAAGTTGGCCCGACGGCTGAAATTAATGTAACGTGGGACGGAACGGACAATGTTATGCGCGGCGCGTTTCCGTCCCGGGCGGGCAACCTCGTGAAATATGATTTTTAATAAGTTGACACGCTCGATGATTATAAGATAAGCCCCCACTTTGCATTCCGAGGGGGCTTCTTGTTTTTCGACATCGCCCTACCCCGCTGTAATCCGGAGCCGTACGCCCCGCGCGCCTTCTCGTGTCGAATCTATTCGCGTTGCCTCCACATAAATAAGTAATTATCTTAGAATGGTGCGGCCCGGTTTATTAAAGTATTGTTAATGCATCGTATCAAATGCAATAACTGTACGTTTCAATCATTTCGTAGTTTATCTATATGTACATATAATAAAATCGTAACAAAGCTGTCTGACCATTACATTTTTTTTTAAAAAGTCGACGAATGATACAGCGACCAAAGCAACATTTTTTGAATTTTTGTCTGTCTGAACGCTCATCGCGTATAAACGCCTGAACGGATTTAAATGAAACTTGGCATAGTTAGTTAACATTTAGGATAATTTGTGTCCAGATCCATTATAACGTTCCCACGGGAGTCAAGTTGGCCACACATAGTCTAACGTTCATGCACACTAAGTCGCGATAGTAGTTATATGTATAAAAGCGAAAGCAGGAAAAGAGTAATTGGATATTTTTAACACTAATTATATTAGCAATTAAACAACTTTGAACGGTTTAAATCGCGTATATTTAACATTATTTTTATCCCGACGTTTCGAACACTTTGCAGTGGACGTGGTCACGGGGTGACTAATTGATTTTATTTGTCACTTGAGTTATTAAGTTATTACTATGTATAGTAATCGCGAAAACCTAAGAAAATACTAATTATATTATTTAGGACCTGTTTTTTTATACGGACTATTCTCTGAAGAGAGAGATGGGCCTGTAAGTACCATTTACTACAGTAAGAAATAAATTTTAACAACACGCTAATGGCATGTATAATATTGATTGATTTAAATTATAATAACCAATAAATATACCTGCGGGCCCTATGGCATCGCCCGTTTTGAACCTAATTTCGCCCAGGAAATGTTTTGATTTTTTTTGCTAATTAACATTTAAAAAAGAATCTTTATAAAAAATCCGAGTAAATACCGTACACAACATAAATCGAGTGAAAATCAAACTACTTAACCCCGAGGTAAGTGCGAACAGACAAATGTTAACGATTCTCGAATAATGAGACGATACGTATCTGAAATCTATACACGATGGCATAGGAGCAATAGCCGCGAGGCGGAATCTCGTAGATATACTGCTAGGATACACGAAAGAGGAGACTAAACATTCCGGAGACGATCAGCGAGCTTCACATGCCGATGTAAATATTATTATGTATTGATATACGTCAAAAAATATTTATGTAATTTCACCTACCTGTTACAATATTAAGATACACTATATACACAATGTATTATACGAGGTTTCATAATTAATCTTTTGATATTGATGACAACATTGACAGTTTTTTACACTTGCATTCTTATCCCTACTTAATAAACAAGAGCTTTCTCTTGATAAAATAAAAAAATCTTATTTTTTGTGTTTTCTTATCAGTGGTGGTGCTTATCAGTTAGTTGTATCGTCACTAAATAAATTAGATAGATATATAGAACTCTTTGTTGCACACCAAAATAAAAAATAACAAACGTGCATAAAATGCGACCTCTGCCAGGCAACCTTCGGGTAGAGAGCAAATAAAAATTTAGATCGCAGGTAGATGTACAGTATACATAATTACATAAATAATACAGTATATACAAACATACAGTATATACGCCTATGAGTAGGTATATCATCATCATCTCAGCCTTTGGACGTCCAAAGGCTAAGATGACGTCATCCGTATATACTGTCATGATTTTTAATATTTTTAGCAATACGTAGAATTAAGAAGTTGCTAAACTGTAATTTCTGTATAGTACGACAAATAAACGTACTGTTATCGTAGAAGATGGAAGTTTCATTACAATACAATGCATATAAAGTAGGTAGCTATATTTAGTATATAAGTAATTATATTTAGTAAATTAGCTTGCTAGTAAATAAATATTATAATAAGCAAGCATCTGATTACAATAATAACAACAATAACACATAACAATAATAAGCGTCTGATCTGATTCGTCGATAAGTTTTATTCTTCGGCTTTTCAATTTAGAATGTTAGGTCCAATAGATCTTTCCGAAAACAACTATTTACTTACAAATAAGTTTGTGAATACAACATTTGAACAATCTGAATATTGCGACTTATTTTCCTGAATTTTATCTACTTTCAACAATCATTTCTCCAAATCAATTTCTAAATCTCCAAAGGCAGGCAGTGCATCCGGGAGGGTGCTGACGTTTGTCATTCTGAACTGATGTTGGCATGTGTCGCGGATGTCCATGGGCGACATTAGCCACTTAACACCAGGTGGAATGTATGCTCGTCTGCCGACCACTTTCTATAGGAAAAAAAAACTTTCAACAAACAATACCTCATTCGAAAATGAAAATGCATCAATTCATCCTAAACACGATACACAATGTATGTATCTGTGGACCTATAGTGTGTAGTTTCGAGTGGGTCCGCCCGGCGTGTTATTAACTTCCGTGCGCCATGGCGACCGGAAATCGACGCCGGGGCACTTCCGGTGAAGACACACGCCGTCTACCGCCCCGACATACACCTACTCCATACACGTATCCAGGATAGCGAGTTTCACTAACTGTTTCCGGTCAGTAATGATATCCTTCATGTTATTGTTTCTTTTAATTTCTATAATTGGATCGAACGAGGAATTCATTTATTATTTATTTGCTACAGAAACTAATAATATTATGTAACAATGGCCCACCCATTCATAAGAGTCCACAATTTCCTATTGTGTTTATTGATCTGCATTTTGAAGTGTGGATAGTGATCCACCGGTCCTGAAATCCAATCGGACTTCAAGACAATGCGGCATTCAGAAGCAGTGTCTACATTCGTTTATGGTTTGTACCTATTATATACAATTTATTAAGTTGTTTTTAAGCGCCAAAACACCTTCCTTATTTCTAACAATAATATACACTTATCAAATTATAATTGAAAGCCCTATATGGCCGTAAAAAATCTCTAATCATTGTCCGCAAATGATGTTATTTTAAGTGCGTCATTGTCGGAATCCCCGTCTCCGGGTCGAGCCCCCAGGGCTTGCGGAAAATATTACACGCACCGATGTTATTTGGGAATTGTCCCGGAAAACATTTGACAAAACTTTGACGTGGCGGTGACGTCCATCTCGCGAAGTGGCACAACATGCAGCCGACGTTACATTTTATTTTGGGGACAACAAAGCCGAATTTTCAAGTCTTCCACTTCAAGTGCGTATATATATAACTCCGTCACAATAACGTATGGGGACGTGATTTGTTGACAAATGCTCGCGGGCCAACCCCGAGTCATCTAAGAAGCTTTTTCTTTCTCCTAGTGTACTTAAAAATAATAATAACTTCTTCAACTGTGCAGTGATGATAAAATATTGCGAGTGTGTGTGCGTGAAATCTCAACTTATATTCAGCGAATCCCTCCGGTGACCCCGTGACCTGCCTCTTATTGTGGCATTGCCGGAAGTTATCTGTCATATTATGAGACGTTATTTTTGGCTTAATCTGTAAATCCTTTTTAGAGGCAATTAGATTTTAAAACTGTCATATTTTAGTTAAATTGGGCTAAGATAGTAACGCTATTGCGGTTAATAAAATTTAGTTAATAAGTTATATAAATAGTTACTATTATATAGTAGACTTACTACAACAAATGCATTCAAGTGTATATTTCTGATCACATTAAGAAACACTGGTCAGAAAAACGGATGTGCGGTCAACCGTACCTAATATTTGAACGACGCGTGGCAATGAAAGGCTCATATCGCTTTAGACAAACAGTTTATGAACTGGGCACGCGAAGGAAAGGCGAGTGCGTGCCGCCCGCGGCTGCTAACCGACATCAAAGTGAGCCGAGCAAATACGCGGCGGAACCGTGGTCTATATTCAGTGGTGGAAATGACCGACCACGACGATATATGAGTTGTAATCATAATAAATTTCATAAAAAATTACGTATGACCGAGCTCTATATATGAGAATCGTGCTTGTGACCAAATGGCGTGCATTGGTTTTGAAACTAGATCAACAATAGTGGTAAAATTTTCCTCTTTAGATTGAATTTAGCAGATGACTACAACTGCACAGCCTGAAACGAAGAGGAGGAGTTCATAATGCACTTTCTATGAGTAGTTAAGATTATCTAAATTATAATTTCGTTGTTTCAAGATTATGTTTAAATAGAGATAATAAATAAATACATTTGATTTATATGATAAAGCACTAAAAATGCGTTTGTGTAGAATGTATGTCAATACACCATCTACCTAGCAGGTATTATGTAGAATGTATGTAAATGCACCATCTACCTAGCGGGTATTTTTCATCAATTATTTAATCCAAAGGTCGTCTGGAAGAGATTGCTTTTAGCGATAAGACCGCCCTTTATGTACCATCTATATATGAATCCATATATGTGTAGTATCTGTATATGTGGTGTACAATAAAGAATACTTAATAATAGAATAATAAATGAGAGTACTCGTTCATGGCTTACGCCGCACCGAGGAAAAACAATAATCTTTATTTTCAATCTATTGAAAGGTATGCTAGTTTTATGGGACGGATAGTGAAGGAACGCCTGGGAGATTTTACACATTTTTAGAGCCTCGCCACATAAAACCACTGTATTCATCTATTTTGGCATTACATTAAATATGAAAACAATACATTAATATGAATGAGATAATGGCAATGAACTAACGAAGACAAGCCTGCTAATTGTCCTGCCCACCTTAGACTAAGAATGAAAACCACAACAAACACATATATTGTGCCTAGGTATCGCTGAAACATTATTATCCTAATTTAGTAAATCACTAAAGATTTCCACCATAAATAATCCACCACGCGGGTCCAGTGCGGATTGGGGGATATATTAGGGCTTTGCCTATGAAATTGCTGTTTGTTTATAATGGCCACTTTGTACTTAGTTATACTGCATTTGCTCTTGGAATTCCAAATTCAAATTAATTTAAATTTAAAGCTATGACATTCTTTTTCAAAATCAGTTAATAAAATGTTTTTCCGTCAAACGACGTTTTGCTTAGATGTCGTTGTGCGACCATGGAAAAGTTAAAAATTCGCGTTATTTTCGAATATGAATTCCGTCATGGCAGCAACGCAACACAGACGGCACGCAACATCAACGATGTGTACGGACCAAACACCCCACGAACGCACGGTGCATTTTTGGTTTGATGGTTTCTGCTCTGGAAATTTCGACGTCAAGAACAAGCCCCGATGACGATCGGCGACTCTAAAGTCGATAATAACGAATTGAAAGCAATTGTGAAAGCGGATTCCTCTCAAACCATGTCTGAGTTAGCAGCAGTCTTCGGCGTAAGTGACAAAACGACATTGATTCACTTGCATCAAATCGGGAAAGTGAAGAAACTCGGAAACCGTATGAGCTTAATGAAAGTCAGCTGCTAACATGCGTCGAAGTTTGCCTAACCTCGCTGAACAGGCACAATAATGAAGGGATTCTGAATCATATCCTGTATGATATTCGTAAACGTTCGTCACAATGGTTGAATGCAGTAGTCACGGGCCAACAATGTCCCAAACGTAAAAAATGAGTCAAAGGAAGCTCATAGTGACTGTATGGTGGTCCTGTGCCGGTATTATCCACTACAGCTTCTTGAGATCTGGCACAACAATTAAAGCAGATGTGTACTGTGAAGAATTGCAAACGAAGATGGACAAGTTCGCTATAAAATAACAGAGTCTGGTCGATTGTCCATATGAATTAATTATCATTGAGTCGATTGTACTAGAGCGATTGCTCTAGTCCATGATAACGCTCGCCCACACACTGCACAACAGACAGTCTCAAAGTTACAGGATCTTCGACTGGAAACTCACCACCGTCACCGGTCACCCACCGTCCTCGCCAGACCTAACCCCCATTGATTTTCATTTTTTTTTGGGAATATGGATAACTTTTTACAAGGATAAAAATTCAACTCCGATGAGACAGTGAAAAACGCCTTTTGAGAATTCATCGATTCCCGTCCCCAGGAGTTCTATAGCATAAGCATCAATCAACGTCCATTAAAATGGCAAAAGTGCATTGATAATAATGGTCAATACACTTCCATTAATTAAATATATAATTTTCAAAAAAAAGGATTTATTTTTTTCCATATAAAACGGCAATTTCATAGGCAAGGACCTACGAGTAACCCTTCTTCATTCTTTGGCGCTACAACAATTACTAGAGCATGTGTCTTTTCATGACATTTTCTTTCACTGCAGGGCTAGTGATAATTTAAAAAAAAAATGGGTATTTAAGTAGAAACACAGTGGTGCGGGCCTATGATTTGAACTCACGGCTTCACAAATGAGAGTCGAGAATGAATTTACCCTTAGGCTATCACCGCTCTTGTAGAAATATATATCATTGTATTTTTTTAAGAAAAGAAACAAATTTTGTTTGTGCTCGCTGGCGACTATTCGGTAATAACTACGAGTAGTTTCTTGTCGTTTTGGGTATATCTAAAAAAAACATAATATATTGTAAATCGGGACTAAACGCGTACAATCGAGGACTTTTATTTATACTAGACGAAACGTCTACACGAGATACACCGGTCACGTTATGACTGATAGTCGAGAAGAGTAGAAATAAAAGGTAAACAAAAGCCATTGACTGTACGCGTTTAAACTCTATTTACAATTATAACAGTGTAGAAAACGCGAATCTCAAGTTTTCTATGCACAAAATACTAACTTGTATAAAGAGCCAAGAGGTGACGAGAGCGAGGCTGCTGTATTGCCCGTTGAACCGGTAGTGGTACGCGTAGAACGAGAAGTGGTACAGGTAGAAGAATCTGTGTGACAAAGAAAAAAAAATACATGAAATTAATGTAATTTTGTCATCACAGTCGAAAACATCTCGTGTGTAAAAGAGGTCTGTGTCCACCCACCAATGGAATGCATAAAAGTCGAGAAACAATGATTAAAAACATTTAAAGATATACAGCATAGTAATTGAATTCACATTACGATAGAAATCTTTCACACATTATTTCTCGCGATTTCATTTGGGTTTTGGTTGAAGATATACAAGTACGTAAAAATATTTTGTAAACATGGTTTTCACTTTCATATTTTATTTAAATTCGCAACACACAAATACATTATATTCAAGGAATATCAATGCATTTTCCCAGAAGCCATATATGCCCACTAACACATGCGAAGGTACGAACTATGAGTTTTTTTAACATAATTTCTAATCAAATTTGAAGTGATTTATTTATACTAACTAATGAAAGTATATAACGGCAGCCGTAGGTAGCATCGTAATACTA
This sequence comes from Sesia apiformis, assembly GCA_914767545.1. NCBI lineage: Eukaryota > Metazoa > Arthropoda > Insecta > Lepidoptera > Sesiidae > Sesia > Sesia apiformis. Next base: position 7,334,887 of record OU611964.1, read on the forward strand.
GAAAGATTAACTTAAATTATAATACTAGTATAATCAACTAATATTTCAATATGCATATTAAAAAATAAAGTATAAAAATTAGATACTTAACTTTATTTTTAATTATAATACTCATCTGTAGTGGGTAATAAATGGCTCAGCTTAATCCCAAGTGCAGCGTGGGCTGACTCGAACGCTAATTTTCAGGTGTGGCTATTTCCCACAGCGGTCGTAGAAGGCAATCGAATGTCTTTTTTGGTGAGACTGCCGCTTATTTTATGTATGATGGTAATACGAGTATAACTGTGCAGCACCAGTGATTACATTACAACTTAATAATTTATAATTGGCTTGTATTGACACTAGTAGTAAAAATACTAAATGAACAGCAAACCGTGATCAATAAAACAAGCTATTTTTTTAAACTGATGTAAATAATATAATTTCAAATTACTAAGAATGTCATCATAAGTCAGCGGAGAATGTCCCGCGGGATTCAGATTTCTTTATTGTGACCAGAGACCCTAAACCTAACCTACCTTTAAAACTTTACTACCATCGATTTGCTGCCCATTCAGTATTTTTTGTTGCTAATTAAATTACTTCTCATAACAATTTAAATATATTAGGCAATTAGATAAAATTACATAAAAGCGTAACGGTACTACGCGGTGTTAACGTCAAGTCTGGAGTACCTCTTTAAATACCTTTTAAAAGACGGTTTAGATTTCAACTGTTTTAGATGTGGTGTTATTCCAACATTTCGCAGCAGGCATATAGGAAACTTCCTCGATGAGCTGATGTCCTATGATGTTCGTACCTTTAAACTACTCGTATGTTATCGTAGCTTTTTGTAGCATTTTAATATTTCCAACGAATTTAAATGTTTTTCACTCATATGAAACATGTACCTAATACGTGAAACATAATCCGACGTCAGCTTGGTCCGCGGCTCGTACAAGTCGTCGCGCGGAGCCAATCGTTGGCGTCTCGTATATTTTATTCCTTTCTACCATTAGGTTCGTTATCTGCTTATTTCGGTGGATAAATTCCCAATGTGTGACGGGGGCGACAAACGGGCCCCGGAAAAGGGGAAATGTCGCCTCGTTATATGAAAAGGTTGCAATTTTATTTGAAATCGATATTCACTGAGATACACATTTTTCTTGGAGTGCGGTGTGGAGTATATTGTACGGGATGTCTTTTTGTACAAGTTGCCTTTCGTTGCCGTCGCAGACGTTCCTTATGAGCTTATGTATTCTTCACTTGTTCTCTTTATAACAATATCAACATGAAATTTAGAAGATAATACGGGCGTTTATTAATCGACAGTGCATTATGTTTCTTATATATTAATGATCTGTGTATATCTGTGTTATTTTTATTTTGTGTATATATGTTTTACGCATTATTAATTGCAAAGAAAGATTATTCAAATTGCGCAGAAGTCTTGTCTCTTAACGGACTTAATACTCATAATCTTATATACTTTAGGTACTATTTTATACTCATACTTAATACGCTTGTCGGAATTTCGATTTGATTGACATTTTTCATTAGTATACTTTTCTTATAGAACAGAATTTCTCAGCAAAGCTCAGTAAATTAGGACTGAGTAAAATAAAAAGAAAATACAATAACCTGAAGTAATATGTGGAGCTTTATTTTGATATCGTTTGATATTTTTTGGGGAAAATAATTATTATGCAATTTGTATTTCTTGAAAGTTTTTTCTAGAAATGAAACGGATAGTCGTTTGGTCGGATACCGGATATTTGGCAAGCTGCGAAGCCGGATGGCCGGATATCCGGCGGCCGGATATACGATTCATTGTCTCGTTGCATGTTGTGACGAGTTTAGCGCCACACAGATGCAGCGAACGCGATCGGATCAATTCGGGCGGTTTCGGAACTTTCAGGTGTCATCGTGAGTGATCGTGCGTGACGTGAGTGAGCGATTGTTTAGTGAAAATTAGTTGTTTACTTGCTGCGTGATTTGCGTGCAGTTATACGATTATTATAATCGTGTGCAATTATACGTTGCCTAGAATGCTGAAAATTTAGTCTTTATTCACTATGGTGAACTTGTTAATTTTGAGTATCAATTTTAAATATTCTCTTTGATAAAAAGGAGAAGAACAAAAGGGAATTTCAAGAATGTCTTTGTGTTTTTTACGTTTTTTAGTTCACTATTATGGTCATTATTATTATGACTTTGAGAATCTGTGAGGTTTTTGTAAGTTTTTAGTTTAAACATTTATTAGTAAAGTGAATATCTCGGAAGATAATTTAAATTTTATGGAAGGTACTTTGTGAATTTTTGAAAATTTTTCACCTTTACATAAAAGCTGTCATAATTATAAGCCATTTTCTTATTATTTACCTCACAAAGATTCATTTATTAAAGTTGATTATAGGAAATTATCATAGTTTTTGAATATCCGATATCCTGCCGGATATTGAGTTACTATCCGGTATCCGGTCGGATAGTAACTTTAGGCCGGATATCGGATAGTTACCGGATATCCGTTTCATCTCCAGTTTTTTTTATATAATAAACCGTTTCTGCGATATGAGCGCCTCAAGATATCTCAAAGAATAAATAAAATCTGGATCTGATTTTCGGTGATCTTTCCATAGTATTGATTTTCGCATGGAATATGTGATAAGAGTCCCACCACCATTGCTATAAGTGGTAGTGGTGCAAAGTGTCGTCCACGAGAAGCTGTCAAAAGCATTGATAATGGTTATGTCATGTTAAAGTGTTGTAAAAGTAAATAAAGTGTTAGAAGAGATTCGGCAGTTTAATTAAAACTGTCTGAGAGAAAATGAGCGATCGCGCGAGCATAAATACATAAAAATCAAGAGAGTAAACACAGTTATTATAGAGCAGAAATTCTCAGCAATAAAGGCGAAATAAAGTTTTAGTGGTCACAAATACTAGGTAGGTACAGTACGTACAGTTTCATAATTACAGCTTTGAAAAGTTAAATTAAAATCATCGTCCAATATATTATAATATCTCCTATATATTTTAAGTGTAATCGATCGCAACTCAATTTACGAGTGTATGATATGTAACGCTATGTCGTAGGTAATAATCACTTCACAAGTTATAATTAGAGACCACATATCAAAACACTGAATAAACGTGAAGGGGCTGCGATTAACATGTTAATATGAGCACAACACTCACTAATTAACTCGAGATTAATCCGCCTTATAACTTGGATTAATTTCATGTAGAAATTTGTCGGATAAGACGTCTTACATGGCCACCAATCGATAAAGATGCCTTATAATACTTTAACACACAAACATTATACGCCTGCATTACATCAAATAGATGATGTAGTGGTGATAGGCTAAGATATCTATTGTCGACTCGAGGTATGTAATCATATAACAGAAACCTAAAAGCCCGGCTATTTGAAATCTTAAATAAATAGCACTATTTGTACCAATTAGTTTCAATTTAAGTAAGATTTTTTATCGACGGTAAATCTACCCAATGAGTACTGCAGTCGTATGGGTGGGTTATGGCCAGAGCCCATTAAAGGTAGGGTAGGTATCACCTTTTCCCACGACCCTTACACATCCCTTCCGCCTCGTCCATATCAATCTCCTCGCTCGTATTCATGTGTTACAGACATTTTTCGTGTAATTATAGCAATATGAAGAACCCGTGAGGGTATCGGACATTTGCACTTGGACCTTTTTAGTGCGTATTTAATTTGGTAAACAATCTTTTGACGTGTTTTATTTCCTAGCGGAAAACAATTTAAAAGCAAAGTGAGATCAAAAACAAAGGGGACGGTAAACATCGAATTCAATAAAATGATGTTTGTAAAACGTCTGGTACAAAGACAAAGAGACCGATGCGTCTATTAAGTTCTTAAGTAACAATTTCACGGGTAGATCGCACCGGAATGAATTAAAGAGGGGCAGCAAGGACAGAGCTACGAGCGACCCTGACACAGTATAGAAATTACAGTAGGTATCCACCAACACACGACACAAACATACAAGAGTTATGTTGACATAGATTATTATTTTTCTTCTTCTTTGTCAGCCTATGTTTGTCCACTGTTGGATGTAGGTCTCTTCCAATGTACGCTAAAATGCTCTATAGTTTGTCTTCTCCATCCAGCCGCCACCAGCTACCCTCGTCAGATCATCGGTCCATCTAGCCGGGAGAGGATCTAAACTACATTTACCAGCACGCACGCTGGTAAACGTATGGTATGTGGCATTACTGGAATCAATCTGACTGGGCGTGCACCACTGGCTAAGTGAACCCCCTCTCTGAGATTGCCGTGAAATGTACTAAGGAAAAATGGGTCGTGTAATGAGGTGAGGAGAATGATGATGATGGAGAGGGGTGAGGAGATTGGGAAGCTATAAATGTAGGCGACTCATTTTCATCTAAACTTGCTTAGCAGAAATACCCCACATTCCCCATCTGACTAGACAAGAGTAACAGGAAAGGACTGTGAATGAATACATCACATACCAGCCCAATTCATCGATATGAGAGAAATGATTGGATTGAACGAGATGATGATGATCATGATGGATTGATCTTAAGATTATGATTGGAAGGGTAAGGAAACAAATAATGGTTACTTATACAAACTTACTGTGATAATATGCTGGAATATTTCAGAGTAGTTTTCTATGAAAGTGCGTCTACTCGGCCAGTGTGACGCGCCCAGACGGCTGCAGCATCGCAACTCCACTGTCTATTTCGTGTCTCTTTACAAAGATTCCATGCCGTTTTTATCTTTTATATGTGTTTTTGTAGTCCAGCACTAAGCGGCTTCGGAGGCGTCGACTCTTTGAGCGAACATCAAACGGCGCTAGATTACGCATTAAACATACATGTTAGAGGCGCACAGGAAACAAGTAGCGTTTTCTTAATGTTATTTCCTACATTAATATTAATTTTATAGACCGCCGTTGGGAGTGATGGCAGATGTGCAAAAATAACTATAAAACTAAAACCTGACCAGCACGTTTACAAACTTACACAGTCTGTATAACTGACGTGCGACTACGACATATGTAAAAAAACCTTCTAAAGAACCTAAAATTTATTTGACACTTTTGCGTGATCGGGTTTTCGTTTTTAAACTTAATTTTTTTAGTCCATTTTGGGTACTACTATGGAATTCTATAAATGCTGGAAAACTCATATCTAAAATTATTGAGCTCGTGATAATATCTTTTAAATTATGTTGCACTAGGACGGATATATTAATAACTTTCATGAGACAATGGCACATTTTTATGTACAATATATATATATATATTTATTTATTCAAAAGAAACTTAAATAGTAGGTATACATATATTTCCGCCTAACTACGAGTAACGTAGTAAAGTAAAGTACGAGTATATACGAGTAAAATTATATATTTTTGGAATGTGCACATTAAAACACACTAAACCCCCCGAGAAACATTCGAAAAAAGAAGATACAATAGACTTTATATTTATTTCTAACATTATTAATTCCCTCGTAGATTCTCCATACTTACTAGAAAATATCCCTTTCAGATGCCTCAAAAACTCGAAAAAGTTCTTATATAAGAGTTGACATAAATATAATGAAAATTTTTATAATATTGATATCTTTAATATACGTCAAAATAAATTAAAATAAAACTAATGTTTGTAATGGAAGACAAAGATTTAAGAATTACTTTAATTGGCTTAATTTAATTTTAATTTAATCTGACCTTTTAGTAATTTTTATTATACTTACTCTGTTTTTCGTCAGCCGACCTATAAGCTATACAATTTTGTAACATGAGGAAACTTGACTGGCCTATGTTTTTACTTTTATTATTCTATCTATAGTTGTATCTGTGCTGTTTGTTTCTCTTGAAAATGTAATTATTAAATATAATAAAAAAACATATGATACTAAATACAATACATGTATCTACATTTATTTTTTTGGTTCGTGTTGCACATCCGCCATATTGGATTTAAAGTAACGTCATATAGCCTACGTTACGCGGAACATTAACACAAATTTAACGACACTTCATTTATCAAGGTTTAGGAGCTACGAGGGAACAGATGAACATACATTCATACTAACATAGAGTGCTAAAACCATAACCCTCGTTTGGCTTTGTCGTAGTCGGGTAATGCACCCGCATACCCCAAGTGCAAGTGCAGGTTGCAAGTGTCCATTGGGACGATTTTGTTGAAGTCTTCACAACTATGTAGCTAGTTTCCTTCAGAAAATTATATGGTATTTTTTTTATCAAAATTGGTCCCATAGGTTCCAAGAAGCCACGGGCAATGTTGGTAAGCGATATTTGCTTTTAATAAACAAATAGTACCGAATATCTACGTTAGAATATATCAATACAGCTAGTATGTTTGTTGTATAGTGAATTGAAAGTATTTATTAATGTTGTCATTATGGGGATACGAACACAAGCGGAGCAGTCAACGAGTAAACAACATTATTTCTCGTACATCGACAATTTAACCGTGACGTGATGTTACAAGACAAGCCCCACGTGCACGGATTCACATCATTATAATAATGTGTAAACAGCGAACGGAACACGCCGCTTCTCTAAAATATCAAAAAGTTGAATTGCCCATTTACAATTTTCCTTATTACATCAAAATTATTCAGAAGTCGAGTGGAGGGGCGAAACTGAATCTTGTTGAACTAACTCAGTGCGAAATCACTTTCGCCTCGGCCTTTGATCTCGACTGCGCCAAAGGAATGTTATTCAGTAAAAACATGCAAATTCGATAAAGTATAACACAATATTACAGAGAGCAGCTGCCGGCGCGACGCTACAATACTCCTTCGCAGAATGCTTTCAATATTATTTATCTGCTTCCGAAACCCTGGTAAGAAAAGATTTATATGTAGGTACTTAGGATTTTAAAAGATAAAATAAAATATGATAAAGAAATCCAGCCTGGTGAAAAGACAGCCAGTACCAAGTTCCTCGTCTTAAAAACGTTGTATGTGGTTCTGTATGGGTTAAATACTGCAGACTTCGGAATATTCTCCCTCAATGACACATGTGTAATAATAAGTCTGAATCTAAGTTACGTTCTGTCTAATACAATAATATTATGTCTATATTCCATCTATTCCATCTTCCTCAAGTGTATGTCTCCGACCGGATGTTGGTAATGACTGTGGTACTTACAATAATGTATAACAGTGATGCTCGGAATAACTACATAATTACCTATGTACTTTGGTTGTACCGTTGGCGTAGATTTTTAGCCTATACTCTTTTCAAATTAAGAAAAAGTGACGCCATTCGTACTATACTCTTTTAACATTAAGAAAAAGTGACGCCATTCGTGCAATATAGCATATCGCAGCGTTAATTAATGAATCGAGAAACGCTGCCTCTCGTATTGTACAATAAGTGAAATCACTGTAGTGATGACATCACTTTTTTATCATTGTCATCATGTTACTTTCTGCAATTTTCGGTACTAAATTGTCAAAGGAATATTGCATAAAATATCATATCTCAGTTATTCGAGTTAATGACGGACGGAGTCAATGAAACAGAGGGGTGCAATATGGAGTATGAAACAAAACAAGTGTATGTATAAATGCGAGCGCGGGCGCGGACGAATGGTCGACCGCAGGCATACGCAACCCCGGCCGGGCTAACGAAATGAAATTCCGCGGGCATTCCACGCGGCGCGTTCGCAACTACCCGCGAAAGACAATACCAACTATCCAATATTTCCATCCCAGCTCTATTTCAAGTTTATTAATATGATGCAATAAATTGTACACCATATAAGAAGTCAACGTCATTTTATGATATTTCAAATCTACAAGACCGGAGTAAATGTGCAGTGGGTGGCTTTAAATGGTAAACTGAAGTGTAGATTGTGTTCAATCCATACTATATGTACTCGTAGTACGGTATCACATATGATACACATGGTATATATGGTATGTGTATCAGATCATAGTACTCCGTCACTGTCATCTAAAAAGATAACTCCATAGATGTGATTATCACAGGACAGATTTTAATGAGGAAAAAGCCTAGAAGTACAATATAGTCCGCAATGGGCAGCATGACTATCAATAACGACGATGGAACTAAATCAATTAACATTTACAGATGTTTTCATAAAGCTAGAAAATTAATTATAAATCATCTAATAAGTTATAAAACAAGATAAAATCGGAAAATAAACTTTTCTATAACATGTAATAAGGATCCTTGAAGCCGCTGCCCATAAGCAGGTTATCAACTACATTTATACTAATTCGTTGCTTAGTCCATTACAGTGCGGCTTTTGGACTAGACATAGCACAACTACAGCACTTTTAAAAATAGTTGATGACGTGTGGGAGGGCATGGATGAGTCACGATTGACTGCATTAGTCTTAATAGACTTTTCCAACGCTTTCAATACAGTTTACCATGATATCCTCATTGCTACCCCTGCGCATTTCGGCTTTTCTTCGTCAGCACAGGATTTGTTCTCGTCCTATGTTCGTGATCGCCAGCCAGCAAGCGATTCGAATGGGTCAATCAATTTCTGATTGGTGTGACTTGCCTTGGTGCTGTTCTACAAGGCGGTATACTTCTCCTCTTTTGTTTTATATTTTCATTAATTTGATAACTACCCGTCTCAAATGTTCTTACCATCTGTATGCTGATGACTTACAGCTGTACGCTCAGGTCGTAATTGAAACTCTAAACAATGCAGTCTATGATCTGAACTGTGACCTAAGTCACATCTTCGAATGGTCAAGTAGGTTTGGTGTAGCGGTAAACCTTTCTAAATGTCAGTCAAGTATCGTGGGCAGTTCTGGACGCTTAACAAAACTTACGCGGAATTCTGTTGCGTCCATTTTATATAACGACACTGTTATTCCGTACAGCTGTCAGGTAAAAGGCTTGGGGCTAATTATTGATAGCTCTTTGCCTTAGCTTCCTCATATTATTAAGGTATGTCGGAAAGTTTCCAAATCTCTGCGTAGTTTGTATAGTTTGTAAAATATTGCTTCCCACCGGTATGAAGACTCTGTAGGTGCAATCATTTGTTATGCCCCAATATTATGCCCATTATTGATTATTTATGCAGAAGCTCGTTTCCCCGATATCAATTTATTACCAATTGTGTCGTCTTCTTAATAATTGTATACGATTGATTTCGGCTTACGCAAGTCAATACTTGTTAATCAATGGTCAATACCATATCACCTTAAATGTATCTAACCGTTCTCAGCTTAAACGGCTTCTGATCCGACAACGCCGAGATGCAAGAACTTCTACACTCTCTTCTCCATCCTATACTTCAAATCCTATTTTCATCCTATCTATCTTCAAACGGATGCTTCGGGACGCATTACTTGTCATCACTGAAATACTGGTTTTGTATATACATATTTCCTTGCTTTAACCATCTTCGACTTATTAACTCTTGACATGGTACCTTCCACCCTGAATTTGTCTGTTAATTACCTATTCTATATGTATTATACGGTATGAATTCATGTATGTATTAAGTTGTAATATAGTACTATTTATAAGTTTACGATTATAGTTATTGCAAGCATTCGTGTAAAATATTCAGTAATCACCTCCCAATGTGCCTCTATGTTCAACGCAAAGGTGGGCTTGTAGAGAATGCCTCCAGGCATTAAGCTCGCCTTTTGTACGATTAAGTGCAGTAATTCTTTTAAATAACAATAAATAATAAAACAACAAAGCTGCTCTTAACAATACAGCTATTTAACCAGCTCAAACTAATGAATTTCACGTATGTAGCACAGATTCGCACTAGCGCACTTTGACTCCGTTTAATACGACACTAATTAGGGTAATTAGTGAGGAATTTGCGAGCAATTCACGATAACAATATACTCTATGCTCTCAACACGTGCAACATATATAGATGTACTGGATATTGTAACCGCATACTAATATATACGAACGACATATCATGCGGATGTTTATGGGCAACAGTAACCAAAGAAACCGATTATAATCCGACTGGTTTCGCCAGATACATTAATTTATTGAATTGTACCTAAGAATGTTTCCAATAGCTGATCATTTATAACCTCTGTATTCTGTATATCATAGTGTTTGAATTCGCTTGTTATATTATTAACCTTTGCATTTATTAATATTATTAATATATTAATTCTCTATTTATTAATATTTTTATATTTTCCATGTATTAATTGTCGTTTCTTACAAATTTTCTACTTATCTTCTTACTCAAACACATTACTTATCTTCTTGGCATGAATAAATAGCACTGGCCGAAAACAATAGATGTTGGTTGCAACCAACTTTACGCCTTAAAAATCTACAATTTGTAAAAGGAATCGACCCTAATTCTGACAAGATGTCAAAAAAAAAATTAAGGGGCGCCCGGATGTGTTGTTTCGGAGCGATTGGGAGTGAAGAAGGGCTGAAATAAAAGTCACAGGCTTGTCCCAGGGCCCAGCTGCCCTGGGACACATCTCGGCGTCCAGCGCTTCTAACAATCTAATCGCAGCTACAACAGTGAAACTCAGACATTCTGTTGGCGCTACTGCTCTCGCTGACCACCGCAGCTCTCTGGGTGCGGGTGCTCCTGCTGGGCGCCACCTAGTGTGCCTGGCCTCCACCGGTAATTTTCACTTTACCAGTGTTCCTAATTCTAAATACATTTCGGGCTCCTTATCACTCTTACTTTAGACTGCAGACATTTTTCAAAAAAATGTTAAAAGTACAGACATGGATTTGTTACGGTTATATTATGTATAGATACAGAAGCAACAGGTGGCCGTATCGCAGAAGCGCGATCTCTTCTAGACAACCAACGGGTACAGAAATGATTTAGAGGAATAAATAGGCTATGCAGTAAAGTGAAATAGCTAATAAAATACTGATGGTACTTTTGTTTTCATCATAATATCTGAATAAGCATTGGATTACATTTTATTTTTGTCAAATAAATATAATTAAAATGTTTAAGTAAAATAAATAAATGTTTGTACTGAAATCTTCATACAACAGTGGATACCTCAGGGAATTTATTATCAGTCTCGTTTAGAACTCGATCTCGACATTTCTTTTACCATTTTACCTTCTTTCAATCTTTCTCGTCTCATAATTATTATCATTTTAGTTTGCTGACATTTGAAACAAGCTACACTAAAGATAAAATGTTTTATTTTGTGATTTCATCATCATTTTTTTGTATAAACATTGTTATAATTACTAATTTGAAGGTTGGCTAGTTTTTTTTTAATTATACAAATAAATAATCTATATTTGTAACAGAATGGGTTACACTTGATATACGTATGCGAGTAGAAGTGCATACACCTTTCCTCTAATATTGTAATCAAGTCTCTATTATTAATTAAATATAAAATTCTAACATTCATTACAATCAAATTATTATATCAAATCTCAACTGTGTACAAACTCTTCTTTAAATGATGATATTCAAAACAACTACAGATTTACAGTTTACAGCCTTATAAAACGTTTCAAATTCTATCTAAACATCTTTTTTCTAAAACTAACATAAAATATGTAAAAGTTCCAATAGATAAAAGGTCACCATAGAAACACTCTTAATTGCAAGGGCCTGTCTTGCGTGCAATATCATCTACTAGCGTTTGCCCGAGGCTTAAGCCGCGTGGATTTTATTTTAAAAGTAATTGGCTCGTATTGGAGATATTAATTAATTGGCGGTATAATTCGGATTTCAGGCTACCTATTTGTCCAATTTTATTAAAATCGGTTCAGTATAATTACTATATATATAGACTATTATATAGTCGTGAATTCAAAACACATTTTCAGATTTTATAATATTCATGTGGAATAGAGTGTAGATTATAGTGTTAAAGTGTGGATGTGTTAAGCACAACGGTCAACGGTGACAGTAACAACTTGTAAAGTTATAAGCAACCAATTGTGTGAGGAGTGTGAAAAGCACGGCCTTTCAGCTTGGTTTGTCACAAGGAATTTGCGCCACTACAAAGACAGCAAACTTGAAAGTTCTGGACCCGTAGTTATATTCTATTCTAATTCGCAAGGACAAAGTTGGAGTTCGGAATGGAGGTTCGCGGAGTGCCAACTCGATTTCCCGTGTTGTTTCAGATCAACCCTGCTAACGTTTAACGGCTTCACTCTAACTCTGTGCAGAGTGAAATCTTTTAAATTCCAACTTCTACAAACGGATAGAAATCATTTTCATTCTTTTAAGGGGCACACTGTCGACAAGCGATAACTTACAGACGTATGAAAAAATAAATCGTTATCTTACGACTTCCGATTTCTCCTATAAAAAACCAGTTATCTTAGGACCAAGACCGTTTCCTTTATTTTTTATAGTTCATTGTTTCTGTATGTATGTATGTATGTATAAGTATTTAAATACAGACGTTATTTCTTTATTGTACCATCAACCTCAATAGACTCAATAGACGAATACGTCTACATACTTCATACCACCCAAAGGTTCAGGGATGAAATCGCTTTAGCGACAAAACCGCCGATTGTATATGTAATTCCTTGTATTTTTGTGTTTCACTTCTGTGTGTTTTGGTGTATAATAAAGTATATCTATCTATATATCGTAATTATGAATTTAAAAGCCATTGAAATTTTAATAAATGTGAACTAATTACACCAATCGTTAACCCACAAATGTTTAACGCGTTCGACTTTATTTTGCATCTCCGTAGACAAAAAGAAATCATTATAAATTAAGGAAATTAATACAGCTTTGGGGCATAAGAAGCAGGGCGCGGAGTTGCAGCTATTTGTCGTTGTCCCGCGCTGCCTATTAAATTAACTTATTGCCGGTGTATCATGGCCCCGCAGCGCGGCTTGTAGAGCCAGCTCGGTCACGTGCCTCGCGATCACGAAACGTTTTTAACTTACTTCCGTTTTTCGAATTGCTCACCCGCCACTACGCTTCGAAAATTTAAAGTGATTTTAGCACGTTTTAAGCTGAACCACCTTTGAATTCGAAGATGGAAGAACAAGACAGAAATTATATCAATTAAATTGTATAGTGAAATATTATGCGAAACCATAAAATATAGCGTAGGATTGTTGACAAATAGCATATGTCAGGCGAGAGCAGCGGCGCGGCGCTGTTTATTTGCCATAAGACGTGTGTCGGTGGTGTTATTAAATTCCCGTCTTTTTTCCCTAATCTCATTGTCGGCACGCCCCCCGGGCCCTCATCGGAAATGGCATTATTTCCCGACCGAAGCGCCCCGGAGCGGACACCGGATACTCCCCGCTACCAATCCTCCGGCCACCCCAAACTCTTGTTTGTGAACTTTCAGCTATTTCCGCGGCATCCGTTTTTCATTTCATTGTCTTCTGTTTTTGATTTAATATTCTGCTATCACTGGCAGCTTTGCATGTGATAGCAAATTGCCTTCCTAAATGGCGACCGTGTACCAGAAAAAAAAAATGTCTCTAAAGTGGTATAACTCATTATGTTCTCATTATTCTATCATCGACTATGTAATAAACTATTAAATATAGATTGTCTGAATGAAGTAATGAAGTAAGTATTTACCATAAGTCATAACATGATTATTATTAGCATCAAAGGAATTCATAAGAGCGGAAAGTTGCATTCCGGAATTAGATTTCTAAATATGACACGTAATATAACGATTATACATTAATTATTAAACTTAATTAACTATATACATACTCTTCTTGAAGGAAGTTTACAAAACATAATAGGTAAATGATTTAATAATTTAATCTCATTAAAGGCAGGCTAACGAAGTGATCCGGCGTGATCTAGTCGCTAATGAAATGAAACCCAATCCTTGTTTACTTTCGCCATTCAACCAGCTTCTCTTATTGTGTTCCAAGTACTATTTATTATGTTACGTAAAGCTACTTTTAAATAATGCAAGAAATAAATAAGGGGGTAATCTTGTTTAACCGTAACCGGCTCTTTTAGTATTCACTGCTGGACATGGGTGTTCTCAATGGACACTGTCCTGTGCATGAGGGCTGAGGCGTGTATGGCCTTAGCACGCCATGCTGGCCAAGCGAGAGGGCGAGATCACTTTTTTGGAGGTGGTGCAGTTCCTCGGGGCTCGTGGTAGCCGTTTTTCTATCCCTTAGTCGCCTTTTACGACACCCGCGGGAAAAGATGTGGTAGTACTATTCTCAAACCGGAAGACACCACATGGCACAATCTTGTTTAGAAATCTATGCCAGTAATAGTGTGTAATGTAATAAAAAGACGTATTAAATACTAATGGTAAATATTAGGGTAAATTGCAACTAATATACCTACTTAGACTAGCCATAACATATTGTTACAAAAAAAAAATTGATATTTTTTTAAATTATATTTTAGAAATAAATGGGTAAGCATTTTAAAAATATAACGTTTATTCGAAATGATCACCATTTACTTTTATACGATCTACGATGAATCTTTCAAACGTTGTGGCAAGTTTTCAATTGAAACATGTACTCTTTCCATGGGAAAATTGGCAACTGCCACCCTTGTGGAATGTTATAGGGATTCAATATTATCATGGCGTTTAGAGCATGCCATACTTTCTAAAACAGGCCATAAACCATAATCGAGCGGATCGAGATCGAGACCAGATGGCGGCCAGTCTTCAGCTCTAATGAAGTCAGGAATATTCCCTTCTAGCCACGAATGTGTTGAGCAAGCCTTATGACCTGGTGCTGAGTCTTGCTGAAAGGACCATTATTGGGTATGGAACGGGGTGTTGTTAAGAGGCTTTACGACCTTCTCAAGAATTATTTTTCATTTATAAACAATTGAACCATATTTTTTTCACAAAAATATGGTTCAGTCACTCCTTGATAGCTAACACCCCACCAAATCATCACTGAGGCCTGATAATGGCCACGGTACACCCTACGGTACACACGGTATTGACTAATTGAGCAGCTTCCCTAGAGTTATGAGCACAAACTCGATCATTGTGCTTGTTAAAATGTTCCTCAATAGTGAACATTTTCTCATCCCCAAACTAAGATTTGTCTGTGAGCTCCCATTGTGTACTGCTGAAGAAGTTGTTTTGATTTGTCAACCCTATTTTTCTTTAAATTAAATGACCCGTACGTTTTTTGTAAGGAGCACTGTTAAATCATCTTTTAAAATACGTGACATGGTTCTGGATATGTACTGGATTCATACCACTGGACAATTTCATTTGTTTCCGGTCGGGACTTTTTGCAGATTCTCACCTTCACAGCTTTAATCGTCTGTTTAGGGCGAATAGTGCATGAACGGCCAGACCTTTTTTGTCACAAACAGAGGACGTTTCAATGTACCTACCAAAGGCCGGTACACAAACATTCAGCTAATACCAAGCGGATGGAAAGTTTTAAAAATTACATTTGGCTCCATGCCTACTTTGTGTAATGCAATTACAGCAATACGGTTTTCGTTATCAACCAATCCCATTTTAATATTAATACAATATTTAATCATGATTGGCGCAATATGAGAAAAAAATATTTAGTTTTCCGTGAGAATACTAATGTAATTTATTTATTTTTCTTTATTGCAACGGTATTTATGGCCAGACTGGGTATATAATTACGGTCTTGAAATGAAGAAAACAATAAAGAATGATGTGGTTACACGGATCGCAAATATGGCCGCAAGTGCAAGTTGTACCTACTTGAAACGCAGACACAATGATAATATACCTTTCATATTCGATATACTCGTATGGGACATTTTCTACAGAAAAGTAAAAAACCGTATGTGTGTATGACAATTATTAAATATGTAATATCATTTTACCGGCATTGTTTTTCATATATTATATATTAATAATTCTATCCGTTAACAAAATATTTTTATCTTTCTGCTTGTATTTTTTGGCGTACCGGAATATTGTCTTAGCGTTTTAATAAAAACAAATCAGAAAAAATCCTAGTTATGTAAGCAATGCTAAGGTAATGAAATGTAAGGTAAGGTAATGGTAATGTAAGTTTTGCTAGAAAGATTTCTTTTAAATAAAAATTTGCTCTCCACAAAAATATCCTACGGTATGTATCATTTTATATCAAGTAACATTAGTTTAGTTATCTATTCGAAACTATCGCTAAAAAGAAGGGCTTTGGTTTGCGGAGGTATATTTCTTATACTTTGCAAATTTATAGATAAAGTCGTATCTCAAATACCACCAAAATGTGATAAAAAATTCTAATAATCCATTAAGTGAACCTTTAATTTTAATTTTGATACTTAAATATATTCTATTTTATAATTTATTAACAAGATAACATTAAAAAACAATAAAATGCGCGTGAAACATAATGAATTCATGATTATATTTCTGTATGAAAAACTGCTTCCTCTTTTTTAAAGTTAAATATTCAACAATTTAAAAGTCGTTGAAAGAGATTCTATTATTTTTAACACGATTCGGTACTAAGAGCGTTAAAAATGAAACAGATATGAGTCCGCACAATAAGTGAGGGCAGAAGTTGTTGGGTGGAAGTTGTGGAACAATGAAAGCGGGCAGACGTCCTCATAAGCTCTCGCAGGTGGCGCGGTGGGCTCAACTTTCCGTACAATCGACAACACATAGAGTGCAACAGTAGCTAGTATCAGTGCGTCAACATATAGACGAAAATAGAAGAACAATATTTTGCCGGCTAGGTACGAAGCTACTTGTACCTACGTTCGTACCTACTTGTACAAGTAGGTACGAACCAAGTATCGGGGACGTGAGAACGTCCAGTGTTCATAAACACAATCACAGTGGCTTTTTATTTATAAGAAATTTTTACGTTAAGCGGGTTTCGTGAACATTATAAGTACAGACAATGTTGACTGTGTTTGAATATTTCTTTTTATCGACTTTTGTTTTATAAAACACACTAGAATAAAAGATGTTCCTCATTCGACATATCAACATTGTTGACATATCGACATATTTATGTTTCGACTGCGATTTCTTAGAATTTTACATCGATTTTTTGTAGAATACTAATACAAAAAAGATAATACAAAAAAGGTTCTTTCGTTGAAATTTGCCTAGTTTCGGAATAATTATGAAAAAACTTTAAATGGATATGGTGTGGAAATACGTTCAGATTACAAAATAACTTGAGTTGATGTCAGAATAAAAAAGCACAGGTTCACAGGTAGACAAAAACTTTAAGTAGTCGTAATAAATATATATATTGTAAATCTGGCACTGCTTTTAAGATACAAAAGAGTATTTGGACTCTCTTTAGATAATTACTACAAAATAAGATACTAGAAATAAATTTTATAGTCAATAATGTTGAAAAATGACGAAGTTGAAGGTACAAGTAAAAAAGTACCATACACGGTGTTATTAACTTATTACTTCATGCACAAGTGGTAGAGAAAATGATCCCCCTCCCCCCCATCTAAATATTCTTAAATTCACGTCTTCCATTTTAATGAATTTGGAAAATTATTTAGAATTACGATGAGTTTGTTTACTCTTCTCTAATTATATCGAATAAATTAGAGAACATAAACCATCTATTCAATTCAGGAACATGGAACACTACCCTACACTACCCTATTGTAAGCAATTACATTACCAACTTCAAAATTCTCATGCAAGTCTAGCAGAGTTAGTCATTTCTACAAGAATATTGCACCAAGATTCCATGCAGTTGAGATTATGAAGTATTGCTGGCGCTGTTCTTGTTTATTATTATAGTGCTTTCGTCGTTTTAGCGTTGTATGGTTATTTCTCGGAAGTGCTGAAATATTGCGATGGTTGCTCTTGGGAACGGAGCCGGAGTGCATGGATCTTTACGGCGAGTACTTTAAGGAAGAGAATTGTTCATTTAGAATTTTGTTTTTGGAGGGCAGACGAGGTTGTTGGACGAAATAAGACGTAGATGTATGGTGATAGGGACTCATTTTCTTTGTGCATTGAGTAGTGGCGCAGGTGTCGGCAGTGCTGACACCTCAGCGGACGTGAATCACGGTTGTTGCAGTGCGCCGCACACATCTTAGCTCACTCAATGTCACACCTTGTTGCTCGTTTACACATTATACACAGGCAAGTACTATCTCATTCCGCAGTAATTTGAAACTTTGTCGCAACATTGTTCGAATAATCAATTTATATCTAAAAGCTAACGCAAATATCGCGCCCAAAATGTAACATTATCAGTGGACGAGTTATCTCATTATCGTGACGTGGATAGTGAGGCCACTGAGTGTGGCAGTCCATTAAGTTCTCGGTGTCACATATAATAGCGCACAATGGGCGCGTCCGACGGCTTGGCGCTTCCAAGTAATACGAGATCAATAGTCTATATCTATTGTGTGCTATGCGCATACGAAATCCGCTCGTAAAGGTAAAAGACGTTTTTCAAAATGGTAAATAAGACTAATTTTAAACAAATACATTATTTGGTATATTTGACAAGCCATTTTGAAGGAAGTGAAATAAACAGGATGGTCCTCAAAGTAACTGCACTCCATTCGATTCGGCTGGTAACGCGTCTTGTTCAAACATCTCAGGCGACACGCCAAACATATCAGTTTCCGAGGCTCAGCGGCGCACCTCCGCCGGCATGTTTGTGCGAGCAAATACGAGGGAGGAAGGGTGAAGTAAAAAAATGGAGAAACGCGGCCTGAATAAACACAGGAGAAATAACGACATCAAACAATAATTGAAATCATAGCTAGCTCTACGAGCGGGGCGCGCCTCTAATGCGCTGTGGAAGCCGCATGCCTGTCGCATACGGTAACCGTCTCCACATTCGCGAGCTATAAATATCGCTACAATATTTCCCAAAATTGTAATTCGGGTGCATTAAACATACAAAACGCAATCAGTGTTCGTAAAAAAAGAGAGTACCGTTTGCGGTTACAAACACACGTCGTAGCTATTAATCTCGGCAAATCGAATAAAAGGCAATAGAGGTTCTCGGAGAAGGGAGAGGAAAAATTGCCTGCTTTCTCAATGGGCGATTCAAGCCCTCTGCAGTAGCGATACCATTATTAGTGAGTTAACTCAATTTGCGGCATATTGTTTGAGAGCAGCTTAATAACAGAGGCGAGAGGTCGCGGGGCATCGTCATGACTACCCTTGCCGCCCGCCGGTCCACAACCGACAAGTTTCACTGTACCTATCTACAAATGGATATTCCAAGATTTTTTCATATAAGCTCACCTAGTTGCTTTTAGGAATACGTCATGATATAACATGACGGTAATTTTAATATGCAACTTAATGGCATTAAAATAAATTAATCTTTAGTGAAGTAAATTAAATAATTAGTAATTAGTAATTTAAATAATACAATCTACAGTGGAGTGTTCTCGCTTTCTCGGCCGGTGTCCATATTAATTGAATCTTCCGGGCTACTTGGCCGAGGTCTTCTGGAATCTCTTTTCTTTCTTTGTTTTCTTTCTGGAAGAAAGAAAAGAGATTCCAGAAGACCTCGGCCAAGTAGCCCGGAAGATTCAATTAATACAATCTACGTAGCAAATTAATATCCCTTCATTAGAACTAAGTGAATGTTTTGTACGAAGCCAATATATTGCCAGCGGCTTCGGAAGCTGTTATAAATGCTGCTAAGAACTGAAATAATTTGTCCATTGAGAGTTATTTAACAGTACGTTTGTTTATTTACACCACTAAGTCTTCCCCCGCAAAAACTGCCAGAGGAGACTGTTAAGGGTCATAAAATTACAGGCAATGCACGCTGCTTTAAACCTTAACCCAGCGGCACAGAATTGATAATGATATTTTTAGCACTCGCACTTACAGATGCAAAATCAACACGATTTGGGATAAATTACTAAAACGACCTGTCCACCGACGGAAATTAATCGAAAGTATTCCCTTAGAATTTGAAACGGAGGTAAGAGCTGCTTGTAGTTTACTGGTTAGTGGGTCGGGTATATCGAAGGGGATCGTTTAACAAATTAACCAATTGGGGTATCCACAATAACATATATAACACCCTATTCTACGTACACTTTCGCACAGTGAGTAACGAATGAATACTTATATCGAATGAATGAAGGGACAACAAAATTTTACTGAAGTTGAGTTCTGAAGTTCAGGAATGACTGAAGTTCAGTTGTATGCGATATAATTTAAGGTATTTAGAAAGTTTCTTGAATGAACGTAATTTAGAATATAATTTAAGGCATCCAAAAGGTCAGATTAATAAAATGTCAACATAATCTCATGCTAAATAAATATCTTATAAAAAGTATCCACTAGTGTTTGTGATGGATATCTGAGAATGTTTAGAAACGAGACGATGTATATGGACCTAAACAAGCAATGAATAAACAGACAACACGCTGAAATATCAGCACATTTCACTGGTAAAGCGCGAGACGGACACGAGTGGCGGGGACGTCGCAGCGGGGGCCGGATGTCATGGAAAAATAGCTACTTCCGAGCCGGGGACACAAAAGGGCTCGCTCGCAATATTATTATGAAGTGTAGTGACCTCCGTATTGCTCCGTTCGCTGAGCACTCTATCAAAAATACTTAATTTCTTTTAGTAATGTAGCGTACAATTCTTCTCCCTTAGCTTTAAACTTTCTGTCTACATTTAAAAGAACATCAGTTAGCTATGCCTTATTGCGAATTTGAAATTTAAAACATTTGATTCAGTTGTAATGCAATTGTAACTTTAATTATATGATTGAATGAAAATTCTGATTTATATATTTATTTTATATTTTAACAAGCAACACAACAGGCAATCGATATATTTATACACGACTATGTATGCAAATTCAATTGTAACGCAATAATTGTAATAATTGGTGATAAAATCTTAATTTAATGAAAGAAGAAAATAAATTACACATCATTCCTCGATATTTGAATTGAGTCTTTTAGCGACGATATTCAATTTCTTCTACTGATTACAGGGATTCTACTTGTAGTATTTAATGGCGAGGACAAATCGTGTATTCCTCGTGCTTTTATGTGTTTACAATGAGACCTTACAGTGACCTACTGTGCAATAAGAAATCCACAGTTTCCACATTTTGAAAAATTAAACGAAGACTCAAGAAAAATACAAACAAGACTTAAGTGACTGTACATCATCTACCTGTGATTGAAATATTTATTTCCCGTCGTCCCAGGCAGAGATCGCTTTTAACGCCTTTTGTGCATTTCATTATTTTATTTTATTTTAGTGTGAAAATAAAGACTGTTATCTATACATATATTTACATATTATACAATATGTCGCAAGTTTTGGACACATGCATTGTCTCCACTGATACGTTTTCAATTGCAAGCGACTGTCGGTGTGCCTATTTCGCGGCATTCACAACAAATTACGTATTAAAGCGAGTGGAAGCGCAAACAAACGGCCTTGTTCGTGACGTGAATCAGAGCGGACTACGTGCAGCCCGGATCGGTCACGGTGACAGGCGGCGAGGCGAACAGAGCGATTTTAATTAATTTTTCATTAAATAAATTATTTTCTTAGTGCAAATTACCTTTAAAATGAGCAGAGACCCAATCTAAATGCTCGAATCGGTGACGTTACGTAGCGCAGGCAATGTGTAATGGAGAGGATACGACATCACGCTTTCACTTTTAAAATCAAATTCTTATTTGAATACTCGTGTGTGTTTATCAAATAGGTATACATCAATAAACACTGCTAAATTCGTTACATTATTTAATGTCAATGTGTATTTCGCTTGGCAGGATGAACTTGGGGCAGCAATGAATGGGGTACCATTCATTGCTGCCCCAAGTTCCCCAAGCCCCAATAGGTATATTACAACGCTAACGTTCATAATTATATATTTAAAATTCAATATCATGACTTTCATCTTTAGTTAAGTGTTTCCATTTTGAGTGCACATGAATATTGAGTCAAAAATGAATGATCCTATGGTAGTTGTTAAAATCGATGTTTATTAAAATTGGGCATATCGTGAAATGGAAGTCGCTTAGCCCGTAAACATAGCCATAGCGAAAGAGGTATGTACACAATTTAATTACCGGTGTGCCAGAACTGAATTGGTCGGTTCTAGGTACACGTGACTTCGTTGAATACCTATACTAAATTACATAGAAATTGACACTATTACTAACTAGCTGCGCCACGTAGAAAGTTCATAACAAAATAAAGCATGAAACGCCATTTAGGGGAAACAGAAAAGCAAATATTTACAATTTAGTGGACAATATTATAATATTTACAGTTAGTGACCATGATTCACAATACTTTGTTTCTTGGATGGATAGAATCAAAAACGAAGTAAACTCACTGTGATACAGTTCAGCGAATCAGTAACAACAGGCTATCACATCTGTAAAAATCGCTAATTTTTATCCCTTAATTTATATTTTTTAATCTCTTTGATACAGATGTTCTGCCTACATCCATCGTTCTTTTGTTTCTTTGTGAACTACAGAATTTTGGCATTATTTTATTGTTTACTTGAAACTAAACAGTAAAAATAATGTTTTGTTTTATATTTTATTTCGTGTTTATTAGGTTGTTTGTTTCTCTATGAGACAGTTGTTTATTTATTTTCGAAACAGTGTTACTAATTAACGCGAAAAGGGAGCAAAACACGCCAAAATTAAAGAAAAAAATATATAGAGAAGGATTTATTGAGTGTTGATTTCTATTTAAAATAAATATTTATTTAAACGTGAGCCTGTCGGCATGTTCGGTCGTGACTTACAATAAATTACAATTTATTAGATTTTCGCGTTTCGTACGCATTTTGAGACCCTCTATGCAATATAAAAAATAGAAATAAATGAGGAATGAAAATACTGAATGAACAAAACATCAAAGATAGCAAATTTAAAGATGGGTTAGGTTCCCTGGGGACTCGCAAAGCCGGTCTCCATCGACTTGGCGACGACATTCTTAGTAGATCAAAATTATTTTATTTATTTCACTTATTCAAAAATAAATTCTTTGTTGATCATTTATTGTGACTCATTTAATGTATTTTTTGCTGCTCATTAAAATGCAAATCTATAAAAGTACAGTAAATTCACTAAGTTGTATTAAAACTGAGTTTTATATGGGTTGCTTGATTTTCCAATGAATTAATTAAATGCGAGGAAGAAGTCATAAAAAAACCCTAGTTTTATGTAAATAAGTTGTTTATAAAACTCTCTAACAATAATGAGGTAGGTATGTTTATTTTTAGTTACAAAAAATACACCCACTGAATATGGATCTTGTGGTCTGAAATAAATGAATTATTATTATTATTATATAATTTAACGAGAGCATGTATTCTTAATACAAGTATGTTTACCATTTTAACATATTCGTAAAATCTTAAAGCACACACTTTACAGTAAAACACTTTAACAGGCTTTAGAACAATCAAATTCGTTAAACATTTTTAGACACTATAGACCATTTATATTAGTTATTTATTTATATTAGTGGTGACAGAAGAGAATCTATGAATACTATTAACAATATTCATCATCTCAGCCCTTGGACGTCCACTGCTGGACATAGGCCTCCCCCATTGTCCGCCATTTAGACCTATCGGCAGCGACCTGCATCCAGCGGGTGCCCGCAACCTTTATGAGGTCGTCTGTCCATCTAGCAGATGGACGTCCTCGGCTTCGTCCGCCGGTACGTGGTCTCCATTCGAGAACCCCTCTGCCCCATCGGCCATCGGTTCTTCGAGCTATGTGCCCTGCCCACTGCCACTTCAGCTTGCTAACCCGAGAGGCTATGTCGGTGACTTTAGTTCGTCTACGGATCTCCTCATTCCTGATTCGATCACGTAGGGAAACCCCGAGCATAGCCCTCTCCATAGCTCGCTGTGCGACAGTGAGCTTATTTATGAGGCCCATAGTCAGAGACCACGTCTCGGTGCCGTAGGTCATCACTGGCAACACACACTGGTCGAAGACCTTCGTCTTCAAACACTGAGGTATTTTGGACGAGAAGACGCTGCGTAGCTTCCCGAACGCTGCCCAGCCGAGTTGGATTCGTCGATTGACCTCTTTCTCGAAGTTGGACCTACCTAGTTGGACCGTTTGGCCTAGGTAGACGTACTCGTCAACAACTTCGAGAATCGAGCTCCCAACTGAAACTGGGGTGGGCACGACATGGACATTCGACATGATTTTCGTCTTGTCCATGTTCATTTTAAGGCCCACCTGTTGGGAAACTCGATTGAGGTCTCCGAGCATTGTGCTAAGATCCTCCAGCGATTCTGCCATGACCACGATATCGTCGGCAAATCGAAGGTGAGTGATGCATTCGCCATCAACGTTGATGCCGAGTCCTTTCCATTCCAGGAGCTTGAAAGCGTCTTCCATCGCATTGGTGAAGAGCTTCTGAGAAATGACATCTCCTTATCTCACACCCCTCTGCAATGGAATCGGCTCCGTGCTCCCTTCCTGTACTCGGACTGACATGGTGGCGTTGTTATACAAACACTTCAACACTTCGATATACCGATAGTCAATATGGCACCGCTGGAGGGACTGTAGCACTGCCCAAGTCTCGATCGAATCAAAGGCTTTCTCATAGTCCACAAACGCTAAGCATAATGGCAAGTTAAACTCCTCGGTCTTCTGTATAACTTGCCGCAGCGTATGGATGTGGTCTATGGTACTATAGCCTTTTCGGAAACCGGCTTGTTCGGGTGGCTGGAAGTCAACAATATTACTTTTTCTATAATAAGATGTGGCAGACGGATCGACAATCCACCTAGTGATAAGGGGATGTGTATCAGTATCGTCCATGTGCGTTTGTGAAAAAAGATGTGTGACGGATTGAGAATAAGAGATCGCAAATGGGAGGGATGGAGAATAACACTTCCAAATCTATTCAATGGAATGTGTGTCCATGAAATATTACAATATTTGCATTTTTTTTTAGTCGAGTAATTAGTTGTTATCCACCGATACCAAAGTAAATAGTAAATAAACTTTAGATGATAGTTCAATAGTGACAATTAGAGCGTTTCGCCGGAGGCGAAGTCTCCACTCGATATCGGAATGAAGAGATGTTGTTACCTAAAGTAGGAAGAGAATAATCCCTTTAATTAGGAGAAGTCAGAGATGAAACGATACACCCAAGAGAACAATAAAAACGTAGAGCGGAACAAGAACGCAAATCGACGATTTTGAATATTGACTAAACATGATTCAGAATTTTAAACAAAAATATTACAAATGGTAATAATACTTATTAAGGTTGTTTAGATATATATATACTCGTACTTTATTATACACCCAAACACTCAGAAGAGAAACACAAAAATATAAGTAATTTGAAGTGCAATCGATGGCCTTATCGCTGAAGCGATTTCCTCCAGGCAACCTTTTATAGGAGAAATATGTGGAGGTAATAGGTATTTAATATTTATTAAATAACTCTTATTTAATTTTCTAGATACTTTATTAAAAAATCTTCGTTTTCAGATGAAGTATAGATTGCATATTCATACGGGGCGATGTGTACTAAACATGTAAACAAAATTAATGGAACGCATTCAAAGCTGCAGACAGCCGGTCTAGGCGACGACAAAGCCGAACAGACAGCCCGCAGTGCGACTACGACCCGTCGTGAATACCTAATTACGATGTTGAGTAAATAACTTTTCTATTTGCGTCGAGTCGGGTCGCGTTCGGTAAAACATTAATCATGATTGAGCTAAGTGGCTTAATACGGGAGGGATAATGGGTAGCAATGATCGCCGGCAGGGGGCGGCGCCACCGCGGCGCGCTGCTGGACGCCGGTGACGCATTGCTGACGACCAACCCGAGTGCATCTAACATTGCGCGTCTGATGACATAAGTGACATCGATCAGCAAAGACAATAAACCATGAATGATAGTCATGTTGCACACGACAATAGCTCCATAGAGTTTAGTAGTTTCCATTCAGCACTCTATTAAATTACTTTTGTAATGAAGGAAAGTACATGTTTATAATTAAGGGGTGTTCTCTTAATTGTCCTAATCTGACCTCGTCCGGAAACTAGCGGGGAGTGGCGGCCTTTAAGTTGAGAAAGGAACCGCGATGGCTCCTAAACGTAAAACACAAACATCGGCTGGAACGGCGCCCGCGGCCGCCACATTGTTATTGTTTGCTAACCGAAACTAAACCCAGCCAAGTGGAAGCCTTGCACTACAAACAGTAAACTTTATAAAAGAAACCCGATACTTGAATTTACGTAACTTGAGAAACTGAGCTTAGACGTTCAGTCGAGGACGTTTATTGCGTAAGTTAACTTTTGCTTTATTAACTAATTGAATTTAATAACAGATTAGCATTGGCCATACCAGTGGGTTTAAGGTCAGTGAAATCACTCTCACTCACTCACTCACTAATTACTAAATTTCCAACATTTCCGCAATAATATCATAAATCCGAGTGTGTGTGTGTGTGTTTGTTTATTTGTTACGTCTTCACGACTAAACTATTAAATCGATTTCAATGAAATTTAGCAGAGAGGTAGCCTGAAATCCGGATGCTTTTTATGCCGGAAAACTCATTAGTTAAATAAAATACATGCGAGCGACATTGCGGGAAAAAGCTAATAATGGTATATTGAAAGAAAAAAAAAGGTTTTATAGAGAATAATATTTTAGGAAGTGTTACTTACTTTTCTAGAAAAAATTGGGTAATGTTATGTTACGAAAGTAGCATAAAAGGTGCAACATTAAATGGCGATTCTCGAGCGTGCAGTATGCGACACCGCAGGCGGCGCGCGGCGCTGTGGGTGGCGAGCGCAGAGAGGTTTTCCTTGTCGCCGGGCATAACACTAAACGATAATCTCGGTATAGCCATCGACTACCGATCCTTAAACGGCAACAATCGTCGTCCGCAACGTTAATGGAGCCGACGCCCATTCAACCGAACGTCGGTTTATGCATATCGGTTACAATCCTATCGACCTTTAAGTAGTTGAGAGCAACAAAGACTGTTGAGTGTATTGTCAGAGTGTAATAATTGTGATAATGACAGTAATCTAAGGAAAGACGATGACTCACACAATTATGATGAAAAGTCCGCCATAACAAAATATGCGTTTCAAGAATGGCCCAAAATTAGCGGTGGTAAACGAAAACCATATTGCTGTAATTGCATTGCACAAAGTAGATATGGAGCCAAATGCAATTTTTAAATTCCGTCCGCTTGGTATTGACCGAATGTTTGTGTACTGGACTATTGATAGATACATTGAAAAAGTACTCTGTATGTGACAGAAAAAGGTCAGGCCGTCCATGCACTATTCGTACTAAATTATAAAATAATAATTACGATTTAAACTGTGAAGGCGAGAATTCGAAGAAATCCCGTCCGGAAGCAAAAGATTATATCCAGAGAGATGAATATAGCACCTAGAACCATGTAAAGTATTTAAAAAATGATTTAGGACTTGCTGTTTCCAAAAGACGTACTGGTCGTTTTTGAAGAGATAATTTATAGAAAAATAGGGTTAACAAATGAAAACAACTTCGTCGGCGGTACGCAAAGGGAAATCACAGACAAATCTTATTTTAGGGACGAGAAAATGTTCACCATTGAGGATTAATAAGCAGAATAATCGAGTGTATGCTCATAACTCTAGAGAAGCTGCTCAATTGGTCAATAGGGTGAATCGTGACCACAATCCGGCTTTAGTTGTGGTTTGGTGTGGGGTGTTAGCTATCAAGGAGTAACTGAAGAATATTTTTGTAAAGAGGTATTAAAACATCGACTCAAGTGTACCAAGATACGATTCTCGAGAAGGTCGTAAAGCCTCTTAACAGCACATTGTTCCATAACCAACGGTCCTTTCAGCAAGACTCAGCATTAGGTCATAAGACTCGCTCAACACAGCCGTGGTTTAAAGGAAATATTCCAGACTTCATTAAACTGTCATATTAGACTTCATTGAAGAATGGCCGTCTTGAGCTCTAATGAAGTTGGGAAATGAGACTTCATTTCCCGAAACTTCATTCATCATGAAGGGATTATTATCTAGTCCCGATCTTAATCCGCTCGATTATGATTTATGGTTTGTTTTAGTGAGCATGGCATGCTCTAAACGCCATAATAATATTGAATACCTAAAAAATTCCATAAGAGTGGCTGTTGTCAATCTTCGCATTGAAAGGGTGCGTGTTTCAATCAAAAACTAGCCACAACGATTGAAAGATTGTATAAAAGCAAATGGTGACCACTTCGAATTAACGTTATATTTTTAAAATGCTTACCTATTTATTACTTAAATAACACAACTTCATCTAATAAAATGATAATTTAAAAAATATCTATCTATTCTTTGTAACAATATTTATGGCTAGACTAGGTATAGGTAAGGTCTATATTGAAATTTTAGGACTATATTATGTAATAATTAATTGATATTTTCTGTATAGCAAAAAACCATATGCAACTAATAATTTTCATTAACTCTATTCATTGGATAAGATTTTATCACTCATATATAAAACATATAGTACGAAATACTGGAGAGAAAATTAAAGTTCTATTTATCAAAGTGAAAAAGTTGATCGTTCAAATGATTCCGTACAAGAATTTCCAAGGCAAATTGACACTTCGCGCAAAGGTCGGTGGGCAAATGGTGTACACTCAAAAGTCGGGCGGAAAGAGCTCATTTTGCGGGGATTCGTTCCAATTGCGCATTCATATGGCTTCACCATTCAAAGCGGTCGGCGAGTCGGCGACAACAACATCAAACATTTTGAACGTTCATAAGGTGCCTACAAAATTGCTCAATTTTTTCTATCTTCATCTAGCTACACATATACATACATTTAACAAGAGGAATGCCCTGACTGACTGACGTCGCTTTATGACATAATGTAATGCAAATGTGTAGGACTCGATGATTGGCGATATAATTTCAATATGACGAACGACATAGGAATAAAGAAGACAATATCTCCAATACTCTTAAATGCTCCATAAACGCTTTTTGTATATCCATAGATAAAAGACGCAGGCAACGACAGAGTTTTTGGCTATTGGCTCAATAGTTTATTGGCAATACACACAAATCTGGTTACACCTATGTAATTTGTTTTTTTCTTCAATGAATAATAACCGGCGTTGACATCGCTTATTGATCTACAACAGTTATTCCTAAAGTGGTCGATATCGAACTCCCGAGATCGATATCGATATGTGTTGATTTGAACTTTATAGGGGTCGAGTTTCAATAAGTTCAATACAAAGTTCATAATATCTGATTCCAATAGGTACCTAACTAATTAAGACGAAGATTTTTAACTCTATATACACCGCAAAAAGAGACACGTAGACACGTAAGAATGCATGAAATAACACGTAGCATAAACATGTCTGCATTGTCTCATCGAACGTAGTAAATCAAGTGCGGCCATGAAAAACCGTTGTATAACCTGCTCACATGTTGCATGTCAGTTTGAGTAAGTAAAGTAAATTAGTTTGGGGTTAAGTTAGTAAATTAGTAAAAAGTTGGGGAACCCCTGATCTACAATATCTTTCTACTAAATCGAGCACGTATACACCGGTAACATCGTACACTTACATTTACATCGTTTACATGCTTTTCCACGCATAGTCGCATTAGACGCATAGACGCATAGGCGTTTAAGAAAATCCTACAAAAGACTGTTAAGCTCCTTATAGGTTATCTTCGTTATATTGATTAAGGCGATTAGAGTTTATTTATATACTTTTTCCAGGAAGTATGGACAGGAATAAAACTAATGATCAATAAATAAAACTACACTCAATGGCCCACACTAGGATTCCCTGTGTAGTCCAGAGACATACAAAGACGAACACAACACATGTAACACGCAGGCCCGAACAAACATCTCAATCCTTTGAATATTTGTCGGATTTATCGGGTTTCCCTGGAATGTAGATGAAATTGATCTATGAATGGTACACGTATTTAGTGCCGTTGGGTGCTGGCACCACAAAAATCCTTTGAAATATATTTAAGATTTGTAAGGTACTTCAAATTATTGGTAAAAGAATCTGACCCAAACGAACTGATTGATAGTATAGAGAGATATAGAGATATAGAGAGATAGATAAGGTAAGCTATCCGTCGTTGCGTGTCCGAAGTTGGCGATAAGCTCTTACATCTCTCGTTGATCGTTCAATCTGTTCCGCCCGGTGTCGCTAGCAAGTCGTTGTTACAAAATACAAAAGGGCCTAATTGCGCTGTAATCAATTGTAAAATTTCGTCAGAAGTGGTGAAGCGAGTTAAGGGAGCAGTTTCGCATCATCGGTGAGTAGTTTTCTATCACTAAAATTTACTCGTGACACGAGACGCTTGGTTTCCATACAACTTCACGAACTTACATTGTTTATGTATGTAGGTATATGATATATCCCTAAAATACTACGAATTAAAGTTACTTTTAATCCAAATGGGTACAATCGAACCATATGCAAACGTCTCTAGAATTAACACTCGCAAAATAATCTCAAAAAATATTTTTTTCTTTTTCACCTTTACAAACAGGGACAATTGGTTTGCTAGCTCTCATTTTATTCCTAGAGGAACGTAACCATGCAAATAAGGTCATGACGTGTTCACATTATCTACATTTGAACAAAAGAAGACAAGCTGTGACATTTCTGCACTAGCAGCTTCTATAATTGGAAGCGAAAGCTCCGCTGGAGCGTCAAACTGCCTGCGCTCAAATGAGCAACTTTAACGCATTACCGGCTAATAATAATCGACTTCCACGTCTGAACAAAATAAAGTAAAATACCAGTAGTGAAGTATTCGGCATCAAATTAAAAAAAGAAACGGGTACGGACACAACGGCTTCTCCGCCACCGCGACTTAAGCCTCGTCACTAGTTTGCAAGTTACACTTGTTAATTTGATGTTGATGAGGAGTTCACTGGATTCTATAGAGTTCGTCTTACTGTACGCAGGATACGAACATTATGTTTATTTATTTATTTTTATTAAAAAAAAAACTTTATTGGACATTATAGTACAAAAAGCGAGCTTAATGCCTTAAGACATTCTCTACCATCTAACCTGTGGGTTGATCAGAGATACAGTGGGATAGGTATAAATATATAACTTAACAGAATACAGAATACGACAAAAAGAATATATAATTTACCTATAAATAAATATAAACGATCGTGACAGAATGTTTTTCACAGACAAATGGTAGTAGACGAGCTGTTATTTCATAACGGTAGGCGATATCTGTCGCCATAGACCTACACGCCTTACAAACAGTTCATTACGGCTCTTCACAAAGATGCGTAGTGATAGCACCTCTATGTGGCGTATTCTAGTGTATATTAGGAGATTTCCTATTGTTAACTTATACTGTGATTCAGATGATGACCTGTTAGGTGTGTTCATACCGTAAATTCTCTCATCTGACGAACAAAAATAACGTTGCTCATTATTTTTATTTGCGCACATCCATCCGTACCTGTATAAAATTATTTATCCAACTTATTTTCGAAGTACACGACAAAATATTATGTTATTACTTATTACATTTATAACTGAAAATTACGTCAGAGAATGGACATAAAATAATAGATATTGCTAATAATATCCACTATAAATATTATGTAAAGTTAAGTTTCACAGTTAACCATTCCGTTGGTTTTGCGTACACCGCAACGATCATCATTTCATCATACACGATCATCGCACAGAATCTCGTTTTAATTGAGGGTCAACTTAAAATTATACAGATACACATTCGTAGGAATAGGTATATATTTCGACTATGAACCGAATTGCTTGAGTTTGACGCAACAAAGTGGACATTTTAGTTACTATGAAAAAATACTACAATATTCTGTGAGTTTATCGCATCTGCTGATGGATGCTTTATTCTCAAAAACAACCGAGTACTTGAAGATTATGCTCAGTCACAATGACAGAATGTTCTTGTTTTAGTTCGGTCTAAAGCAGATTCAACTAGGCAGAGTTTGGAACATTCAGCGATGTCCAAAAGATACCCCGGAGCTTAATTCAACTAATTAGTACTGCCGACGACCTACGTATCCGAAATCAGGACACAGCCAAACTGGAGAAGATGCATTTGAGTCAAGATGAAGTCACTCAAAGAACGTTGGAGTGAGTAATGCTTGATGTATCCCATAGAAACAGACCAAGGTTGAGGATATTCAGAGACGATCCGAAGTTAAGTGGACTGAAGCCGATTACCAAATGAAAGATATACAGTGAAGGCGACTGAATAGTGACTACCACGTTACATCAAAATGTTGGAAGACAGGCCGCAAAATGGATAAGACTGACTGATGTGAGATATGAAGACATGGCACCGGCATGAGGAGTATTCATCCAGCAATGGATGGCTATAGGCTAGAGAATGAAAGCAATTACTAAATTGTACGCAGGTTAGTCAGTTACATAATTGGACAGTACTCCAACTAGTGGTTCATATAGTTGATAGTTAAGGGTGTAGATCGTGAAAATCACCGAAAAGAGTGTTACGATTTTTCATATTTAACCTATTTACATATGATTGATATCAATGATAATTTGTATATATTACAATCAAAGACCAATAAGTATGTTCATGCTTATATTAAACTCTTAAACCTAATAGTTGTTATATAATAAACGTCAACAAACGCACAAAATTGAGTAAAAATGCAAAAACATGACTTCGTATTTTTCAGATTTAACCCCATAAATCAACACAAATTGATAAAAAGAAACACTTTTTGAACACTGAAGAAACCAATAAGTATAGCTGTATACTTCTTTTTATACCTTTACAAACAAAGACTTCCTCTTTTAAAGCCCTAAAATCTAGATATATTTTAAGGTAAATTTTTCATACACAAATGTATGGGATAAAACGTTCGTTTCATTCGTGCAATCTCGGTGGTCTGCAGCGGCAGTTCCTTTCTGTAAGTGAACGCGACACCACGCTTGTCGGCTGCAGACAGCAGAATTACGTATTGTGAATTTGTGTTTTTTGTAAAAAACTGTAAGTATAACATTTTTATAATTAATTTATTTTCAGTTAGTAGAAAGTATCGATATAATGAATGTCTGAAAGAAAACCATGATGGAACTAGATATAAATCGTAAAAAATACAATATCTACACTAATAGGTATTATAAAGAGGAAAGATTTGGATTTTTGTATGTAACGAATAAACTCAAAAAGTACTGGACTGATTTTAATAATTCTTTTATCATTCGAAAGCTACATTATCACTGAGTAACATAGGCTATTTTTTTCGCAGGACTGATTGAATTTGAGTGGCATGCCAGGGAAAAGAAAGTTTTGTACGCATTATAAAAATATGAAAGCCAAAAGATCTCGGAATAAAATGTAAGGTCCTCCCTACTTATTTATTATCGCATTTGAACAGGGTACATTACAAAGCTAATACAATATGTCATATGATTTAGATCGCCCGATTCAGACATATACCTACAATAACATGTAAATATTGGTTTGTATTATCTATATCTATACTGATAAATAAAATTGAAGTATCTGTATGTAATATCAAAATAATAGGATTTTTAAAAAAAAAAAAAGGCGATACGGAGTTCGCCGGGTCGGCTAGTATTGTCTAAATATCAAATTGTGGAAGTAGGTAGGCGACAGCGCAACTTTGTCGACATACCTATACCGCCAAACAGACGCGAGGCGCCTAGCGTCTGGCTTAGGGTTGTACAAAATAAATAAAAAGTGGATAATATTGATGAATAATATTTCCAGTATTGAAAATAAAGAAAACCTTGGGGCCGAGACTCTGAGCAACAATGCTACGCGCTGTATAGAGGTAAGTTGTTATACGTAATTCTTGTAGACTTGTTACATAAATAAACAAACTACTTAGTTAGTGATGGGCGAAGACAAAATCTCAATACCTACCTATAGATTTTTCTTGCAATATTTATTATTTTCATCGAGAGACAAACACCTTAGTACCGAAATACTTCTCAATTACTTTCTCAAAAGAAAATTTACGTTCAAATAGGTGACGTCATAAAAAAACAATACCTAATGCGTAAAGAAATTATAATTTCTATTCATCAGGAACCTAATATTGTATTAATTCTTTTGCATTTTTTTAAATTTTTAATTATTTTTTATAAAAAAAATCAAGCCATTATCTTTCTTTACAGGAACTAGTTATTGAAAACGACCAAGAGGGAAAGGTGGATGAAATGGAAGTTGGGCGTAGAGTTGTAGACGTTTCTTTTTTTTTTAAAGCTCTTCAGGCCATAGGGGACCACGGTCCAATGGATTGTAAGTTAAGTTACCTCAGTATAATAGGTGAAGTAAAAGTTGGTCTGGACTCAAAACTCATCATGAAATGTAGTATGTGTAGTATGAAATTTACTGTGTGTTTGATTGAAAAGAAAGAAGATAGAATGGAAGTGAATCATCAAATTGTATCTGGTATCATATCATCTGGTGGGAGCTACTATCAGTTAAAAACATTAACTGCCGCAGTAGCCCTACCAATCATGTCACCTTCATTATACAATGAAATTAATAATACGGTTTGCGATTGGTGGGAAAAGACAGCAGCACATTCCATGGCAGAAGCTGTCAAGGAAGAAGCGGAGTACGCAGTGTCTATAGGTAGTGTTGATAAAAATGGTACACCATTAATATCTGTTGCTGTTGACGGTTGTTGGAGCAAGAGATCTTATGGTAAGAATTTTTCCGCCTTGTCCGGCGCAGCTGCGATAATTGGCATTAAAACTAATAAAGTATTGTTTTTTGGAGTTAAAAATAAATACTGCGTAGTTTGTGCACGAGCCGCAAAGAACGACAGTCAGCCCTCGGAACACCGTTGTTTCAAGAATTATTCGGGATCATCTACCGGTATGGAATCGACCATAATAGTTGAGGGGTTTAAACGTTCCATTGTTGATCACGGTGTAATTTATAATAAATTTGTAGCAGACGGCGATTCCAGTACTTATAAAAAAATATTAGATTCGCGACCGTACGGTAATTTAACAGTAGAGAAAATTGAATGCAAAAATCATCTTTTACGAAACTACTGCAATAGCTTGGAGAAACTGTCGAAAGACACTAAGTATCCTTGCGAATTGCGGAAATTCCTAAAAGAAAGGTATTTGCGTTTAAGAACGGGTGTAAAATGCGCTATTAAATATTGGGGCGATCAAAATCAGTCACTCGAAGAAAAAATAAAAAATCTTAGTGAAGATATCCTAAATGGTCCACAACACGTATTTGGTAATCACCAATATTGCAAGGAGTATTTCTGTAGACCTGATACTCGTCGAATAGAACCTGTTGGGTTGCTTCCAGCAATTGTTGGATGCGGATTAATGGACGCGGTACACATTTTAAGTAAAAGACTGTCATATCATTCTAGAAGTTTAATTCATAATTGTACAAGTAATATAGTTGAAAGTTTTAACGCAGTCATTGCCAAATTAGTAGGGGGTAAGCGTGTAAATTATTCTTCCCGTGGTTCTTATGCGGGCCGATGCGCAGCTGCTGTTGTGTCTTTTAATACAGGATCGATTCATAGTAAAACTCATGAAGTAATATTTAAATCTAGTCCTAATCCTTTGATCGCGAAAGTGGAAAATTGTAATCGTAGAATCCGTTTAATTGCTAAACCTAAATTAAGATTGAAAAAGAGCCACAGCGCTGTATCGAAAGACGCTCACTATGGACCAAACTGCGAAAAACCTGATCTGAGTCCAGAATTATATGAGAAAGCCAAGTCATCTTTTTTAGCCGATTTAAAGTTGTCTTGTGCTGAAAGAGAGGAGCTTGAAAGGTCGACCCATTTGCAAAGAAGTAGTTCTGAGTGGATGAGTACAAGGAGAAAATTACTAACCTCATCATCGTTCGGGGAAGTTTGTAAAAAACGAGAGAGCACAAGTTGTGCTGTTCTTGTTCGTAAAATCGTTTATGGTAGTAATATCTCCAGTTTGCCTGCTGTACGGTACGGTATCGAAAACGAAGAAACCGCAATTAAACAGTTAGAAATTCAAGAGAATATTAGTATACAAGGTTGCGGTTTGTTCGTCGACGATCAATATGAATTTCTTGGTACTACACCAGATGGCATTTATGCAAACGGTTTAATTGAAATTAAGTGCCCACATTCTTTAGCTGGCATGACTCTTGATGAAGCAATGGCCAAACATACCTTTTGGGTTAAGGACAAGGCTTCCAAGGGTTA
Source organism: Sesia apiformis (assembly GCA_914767545.1). NCBI lineage: Eukaryota > Metazoa > Arthropoda > Insecta > Lepidoptera > Sesiidae > Sesia > Sesia apiformis. The sequence continues at coordinate 7,371,046 of OU611964.1, forward strand.
TGTCATAAATAAAAATCATAACTGGTATTTCCAAATTCAGGGACAGGTACATATTACTAAAAGAAACGTTTGCATGCTTGGCATCTGGTTTGGTGCTACTGTACCTATGAAAGTTTATATTATAGAAAAGGACGACAAATTTTGGGAGGAGAAAATGGAGATGAAATTAGTTAGGTTTTATTACGATTGCCTACTTCCAGAATTAGTTGATCCTCGGCAGTCACGAAGCATGCCCATTCGTGACGCGCCCAGTATCATAGAGGCTATGAAAGAGAGGAAAGAAAGAGCTTTACGTGTTATGAAAGAGAAGAACGCCTAATGATTTTGAAAGATACAGGTAACTTAACTACCCAGCCAGTCGATTCACGTAAACACGCCAGTCCAAAAGTCGTTTTAACTTAGGAACTTAGAAATCGCCTTTTGGTTTTCTGTTTTAAACGCACTTACTTATCTAGTCTTGGATTGTCATAAATCTTCCAATAGCTCAATTACTATACAATTTCTGAGTTACCTGGTGTAAAGAATCATAAAAATTGGTTCAAAAATACAGCGAATTGAGAATTCTCCTTTTTTTAAGTCGGTTAAAAGGGCTAAATTTGCAAAAAACGAAGTGACGTCACTGCGCTACGGTTTTTATTACTTACGTGAATCGGGCAGCTGGTAACGTTTTCATTCTGATAGGTTTTGTGATAGCCATTGATTTTATCATCAAATTAGCAGAAATCAGAACTTGATCCGTAATCGAATGAAAAACCATTAGAATTTTGAACTCATATTTCGTTATTGTTTAATTACATACTTTTAATTAGTATATTAATAATTTACAAACTTCTGTTAAAATTAGTAAATAAATGAATTATTTACTAATTTTTGTACAACCCTAGCACGCTTTTGAGATAGCGAGTAATGGCGACTCATATTTGTTATTGTGTAGTAAATAAATCATTTTTATACTTGTGTTTCATTTATTGACATTTTTTTTAAAACCCTAGGATTTTTTTTAGATATCGACGAGGTGATCGTAAACAAAAAGTAAGTATTTGAGTTTACGCAATAGGCACATTTCCTTGCGTAGAGATAAACACACTTCCTACTGAATTTGCAATTATTTTATTGAATGAATATTTTACGAATTAGAATAAATTTTGGTAGTGAAATTACAAATAAATAAATAGTTGGAATTTTAGGTAAGTAGAATACAAAAATGTCAGATGTCAAATGATAGAAAAACATAAAAATTGTGTCTCAACTACTCTTATTAATCTATTAAAAAGAATCAACAGCTAGTTTCCAAAAATTCAACGTTATTGTTATGCTGTAAATATTCAAGTTCAATAACAATTTCTCAACGTGGAACGTTTGTTGCAAAACATTTTGAAAATCGCGCTCTCTAGGTCATTCATCCGCCCCGTCGGATGTTACATTAAACTTTGGCGCTGCGGTCGCTCGAAATCGAGATCTCAGGACAACAATCTACACCCTTAATATACTTGATAGGTTAATAAACTCCCGGACACCTGAATCGAGCCACCCTGCATTTTCAGTTTTGATGGCCTGATACTTAAAAAAAATGTTTGATGCCGTTTTGAAGCTGGCATACGACATGGTTAAATCGTTTCAGTATGCCATTGTTCCAAATTTTAATTCCTGAAAAAACACGTGTAACACGTCGTGTGTCCTCTGTCTTTCTCATGGGCAAGATTTCTATTGGATTTTTAAAGAAAACAATGGTTTAACTAAAAAATCGTTTATTCAGTAACTTGTATTACCTCCAAGAGCGTTTACGACGGCCGTCATGTGGCTTAGTATGGAATCAATCAACGTCACTATGACGTGTTGTGGAATGTTCTCCCATTCTTCCTCGATGGCAGTTTTCAACTCCTGCAAAGTCTGCGGAGCTGGGTGGTGAGCTCGAATACGCCTCTTTAGCTCATCCCATAAATTCTCTATGGGATTAATATCTGGGCTTCTTGCTGGCCTTTCCATGAATGTTATACTGACGTTATGAAGGTATTCCCTGACAATTCCTGCAGTGTGCGCTCTTGCATTATCATGAATAAAAATAAAATCTTGGCCAAGAAGATCACATGAGTCTCTGAGCATTTACGAATGTAACAGTCGCCATTTAGTGGTAGCAACGGTGATCCCATCACAACCTGAAGTCCAGTTTTGCCTTCCGCGGAAATTACTCTTCAGACTGTCCATGATCCCGCGCCATAACTCACTTTCTCTTCAATACAGCACTGTACAAAACGCTTTACCTGTCTTCGGTACACCCACCTCCTTCCATCATTACAGCATAATCTTGGATTCATCAGTGAAGAGTACCCGACTCCACCGACGTTGAATCCAATGCAAATGTTTGCGGGCAAACTGAAGGCGCGCCATTGTCAGTTTGGGTCCATTGGCTGGCTTATGTGGTTTTATTACTGTTTTTTTATGTTTTGACTAATAAAGTTAGTCGAAATATTGACCTACATTATCTTCACTCTTTTGTCACCTCACGAGCAGTTGATTGATGCCACTGTCCAAATTTCTAAAAAAATGGAAATCTTTCGGGGCAAGGTCCGGTGAGTATGGTGGGTGAGGGAGAGTCTCCAAGGGACCAGCTCTTGAAGTTTCAAAACTATCGTATGAGAAGTGTGAGGGCGGGCACTGTCATGAAGAAGAAGTGGAGATGAGCGATGGACGAAACTTGTTTGCTTTGTTGCCAGCTTTTCCATCATCGTCTGCAGCTCCTTACAGTACACATCTGCATCAGTGGACAATACCGGCACAGGACCACTAAACTGATACCAGTAGCTTTTTCTTAGTTATCTTGCATTTTGGACATTGTTGGGCTGCAATTCCTGGATCCAGCTATTGATACGAACGTTTGCGATTATCGTACAGGATCTATTTCACATCACAAGTCAAGATGAGATTCAAAATTCCTTCGTTCAGTGCACACTTCGGCGCGTTGTTGTCGCTTACGTTCGTTCAGTTCATACGGCACCCACTTTTCGAGCTTCTTTATTTTGCCGATTGGACGCAGATGAACCAACATTGTTTTATCACTAACATCAAACCCTGCTGCTAACTCAGCTGTACTTTCGAGTTTGATCAGCTTCCTCTATAGCCTTTAATTCATCGTTATTAACCTTGGTCTTAGATCATCCGTGGGGCTCATCCTTAAGATCGAAATTTCCAGAACGGAAGCGTTCAAACCATCGACGCACGGTGCGATCGTTTGTGGTGTTTGGCTCATACACCTTATTGATATTGTGAGCTGTCTGATTTGCTTTGGTGCTGCGACGAAACTCATATTAAAAAATAACACCAATTTTCAATTTCTCTATTTTATTTTCAAGATTTTGAAATACGAATTAACAACCACTCAATGAATCGAAGCTCTTCTTGGATTTGTACTGAGGTCAGGCGACGATTTCGTTAGCTAGTCGTGAAGATAAACCGATCTTGTCTTTCCGACGTCTCTCGGAATCGTGGTCCTCCTGGACGGCGAACGAAGCCGCCAGTCTTTAGGTATTGATGGTACACTCTTTGAACAGCAGAACGGCTTAAATAAAGTTGTGCACTCACATTTCGCTCAGCCCAAACTGAAGTACCACAGCTTGCACGGCTACTTCAGGCGCAGTATTCATAATTTTAAGGTCAAAATCGGTTCAAACCTCAGGAAAACAAATTTAACGAAACTTTTATTGAAAAACAACACCATTAAATAAAAAAAAAACTGCTCCAATTGAAACTTTCTGCTTCCTATTTTTTTCAAAATAATGAACTGACGCGTTTTCTCTTCTGTGGTTCAAATTCATGAATTCAAATTTGGAACAATAGCACACCAAAATGATGGTGAATATGCCAGCTTCAAAACTGCATAAAAACTTTTTCTTTTACCTAATATTATTTTTATGTTTCAGGCCTTTATACATAAAATTGCAAGGCGGTTCGATTCAGGTGTCTGGGAGTATATAGTCTACAATCATTTGATGAAGTCATAAGTGTCCCTAATATTAGTAAGAAAGTGTTCGTATTATAAATTGTTAATTTAATATATGTATAACTTGACAAATTATATATTGTTTTCGTATATCATATACATATATAATAATGGTAGTCTATTTACGTGATTATTTACTTTAACTTCAGTTTAATTAAGTTATCCTTAACTGCATACAGTCTCATATGACAGAGAACGCACAAAATGATATCTTCACGATATTATTGCTGTAGTAGGTATTTAATAACTTTTACTTTTTCTAAAGGTAACTGTTATGTTCGTAGAACCACTTTTTAAAATGGGTCTCAAAAGCGTGTAATTAAACTTATGTTTGGTTTACCTTATATTTCTACTCTGTCAAGTATGCTACGGATATGAACACTAGTCGTGATAACGAACTAACTGTGCATATTAAAAATAAAAATACGATACATAAATATACTCGTATAAGAATTTACTTTAAAGAAATTTATCACTACATTGTTGCTTTGCCATGAGTATTGTTACCACGTTTCCTGGAAAGTGGCGTTCAAAAAAAAAATATTGCCAATATAGAGGTTTCAGCGATAAATTAATTTGCCAACATGTTTACGAACGTATTATGTGGGCGTATAAAGCAAACACTAGACTCATCTGCGGCACGGCGCCTTGCAAACAGGTATTATTAGCTCAATAACCTATTAAAACCATTCATAAATGAAGCAAAAATCTGCGCTGAAATATTAAAGGAACTGTAATGGCATAAAAATCTTCGGTAACTCAACAACAAACAGCATCCGAAAACGAAACCAAACAAAATTCACTTCGGATGGATGTGCGCGGGGCTCGCGACGGCTCGCGGGGAGTCCTGACGGCTCACAATGCTGATTGAAAGCAAATAATGAAATCACAGAGAATGGAGCCGCGACCGCGCCCGCAAATACTGTGAAAAATTGCACTCACGCACTCACAACAATGAATGCACAAAACAATGCGAAAAGCGTTGTACCAGAGCACACCTGCCGAAAACCGGTAAAATTCAATTCTGTGACTTTTCAAAGCCTATTCAAGGCTCTTGCTAAATAAAAGTATTAAATAGTGAGGCCGCAGCGTTTTTATTTAACGGAGCGAAAAATTGTGAACTTATTCCAAAGACATAAATGTAATACAAAACATAGGCTCCTGGGAGCACCTTTTTCGTTACGTTGACAGCCCAGTTACATCCTTAAGAGGAGCATGTTGGCGTAAGTTAATAAAAGTAACTTAAACATTAAAGTTCACATATACATTAAAATATAAAGCCGTATGTTTTGTTACACCCAGATACATACACGTGATTAGTGTTAGAAATAACACATATATTTGTGACGATATCTGACATATCTGTGCAACGGTGCCTTAATGTCGATCTTATTCACTCACTTTGGTATACTGTCTAACTTAAAATTTCGTTGCTTCAATATTACACTGATTGGGAGACAAAATCCTAACCAAAATTCTTGTATCTGGCAAACAGAATTTTGATTATATTAATATAATTAAATTTATTAACCAATAAATTTATTATTAATCTTAGGGTGCCCAATCAGTTTTCTGTTTAAAATTACGAATTGTCTTGTTCTTGCTATTAAGTCGATTGGTATTATCAAAATTGAATTTATTTGTAATAACATGTATACTTATAATTTAAACGGAAAACCACTTAATAAGTAGAGTTTATTACAGGCGCGAGGCAAATTTTTCACAGTGTAAGTGTAAGTAGAAACATGTTCTAACATCTGATTAATAAGATAAAGTAATAAAGAATATATTATTTTTTTAATATAAAATCATCATTAGTATTTGGGAAAATATCGAAATTAAGGTCCCTTTCTCAGATAATATCCCATTTAAACTCGTATAAATAAACTCGTATTGTATTCTTCGTTGTGAAAAACATTCAATACACATTTGTTTATGTATATAGAATGTTTTTGACACTGAAGAATACAATACGAGTTTATTTCATCAAAATAAATGAAAGACAAAAAAAGATAAAAAATGTAATCACTGTTTAGTGATTGTATTAAAATTTTTATCCATGAATTACTATTTCAAAATAATGACATAAAATGGAAGAAAACTTGAAAAACGCTCACTTCTTGTATGTTATGACACTACCTTGGTATACGAAACAGCTCGCTAATCTTTAGCGAAAATATATAAACGTCACGGGGCAGATCGTCACGCTTTTCGAACGCAGTGAAGGTCGGCCGAGCGCGGCGACACGGCTGCGGAGGGACCAAACCCTCCGCATCATAACTATATGAACGACAATTAACTATAAGAAAACATCTTAATAATAATTACCTCAGAATAAGCTAGTTACTGTCATAGAACGTTTAAATGCCTTAAAAGCGCAGTGTGGGACGCCCTCCGCTCAGGTGGACCAAAGACTTGAAGAAGTTTGCCGATAATTAACTGGCTGAGGCGAGTTTGTGTTGAGACCTAAGAAAGGCCTATATTCAATAGTGGTGAGACATTGGCTGATGATAGTATAGAAACCTACTTTCTTGTCATTTGTTATTTAAATTATACGTTAAAGTACAATTATATGTAATTTCATTAACTAGGTTGATCAATATATTTTTGGAAAAGTATTGAAACTTTAGGAAACGTATATCTAAATTGTATTTAAATTTCAAAGTAATCATCTTCTAATCTAATACACCTTGAATAACGTTTGGAAAGTTGCTCAATTCCCTGGGAAAAATGGCTTGATCCTGGGTAGCGAAAAAGGACTTTATAGCGCACATAACCTCATTGTCTCCGTGAAATTTTATACCAAGCAAGTTTTTTTTTCAAATTAGTAAAAAGGTGAAAATCACTAGGAGCTAGGTCCGGAGATTATGGTGAATGTTGCATCAACTAAAACCCAGCCGTTCGGATGACAGGCAGCGCCTGCAACATCAGACCGATGCGCAGGTGCATTGTCGTGATGAAAAAGCACTCCGGCACGCAATTTTCCACGTCGTTTATTTTTTTATTTCCTCGCATAGTTTTTTGATTAATATTGCGTAATACTCTCCAGTTATTGTCTGTCTTTTAATTAAATAATCGATCATAATGATACCTTCCGCATCCCAGAAGACCGAGGCTTACAGAAGATCTTGCAAGCGGACGCAGAGACCTTGAATCTCTTGACTGGCGGGGAGGACTATATTCTCCACACCTTACTTTGGTTCTTCGTCTCCGGTCAAAATGGTGAACCCACGTTCACCATCAACGGTCACGAAACATAGTCGAAAAGATTCTGGGTCTCGGTCAATAATTGCCAAATTTTGCATTGAAATGTCTACTCTTGCTTTCTTGCGTCTGTTAACATTCGAGGAACCCAACGCGCGGCCACCTTTTTGAATTTTAAGGTATGAGTTAAAATGAACTGAATTGTCCCGAACGAAAGCTTCATATTCTCAGCTACATGACGAATAGTCACACGTCGATCAGTCTTAACAATTTCTTAATTATTTTAACATTGTCTTCAGTAGCAGCGGTTGTTGGGCGCCCAGAGCTCATCGTTACAGACGGTTCTGCCTCGCTTAAATTCCGCGCACCAGTAAAATAAGACAGAGCATTGTCTCTCAAAGTAGACTGCAATTCTTCAAAAACACATTTCGTAGAAAAAAGTTCAGGCAGTAATATTTACGAGTAATAACCGCACGAACTACGATTTGCTCCGTTTGCACACTAAGAAAATTCCCGCCAAATGTTAAACAACGAAGAAAAATATTGGTGACAGATTTTTTTTTAATTCTTTTGGCACTGGCTACTACTGAATTTGAGATTCGAGTGAAATAGAATGCATTCCTATAATTTAATGTAAAGTATCCGATTCAAAAACTTATTGATCAACCTAGTATTATTATGGATAGACTAGCTATGACTTCATTCGCGATGGTTTTTGCTTAACTACTCGTATTGGACGTACGCTTAAAAAAGTATCCTATATGTTGGTCCTGGACACAATCTACAAACTACCAACACTATCAACACAGTTATGGTCATTTTCAAAAAATATTTTGTAATGCATAATGATCTTAACGAGGCATTAACATCGAGGTAATAGATTACTGAAGATGATCAGTCAACGATTTGTAACAACGCATCCTATGTCTATTATCTTTTGTTGCAATTGAAATTATGTAGGTATGCAATACTTATGTTTAGGGAAATAAATACCTTACCTATTCTTTCGCCATAGCTACGCAAAGAACTACGTAAGGAGGGCCCGTCATCATAAAGAAGGCGTCCAAACAAGAGCTGCAAATAGAGGAGCGGCGAGCCGCGCCCGCCGCCGCAAACACTCCACCGATCATCCTTTACAATGCCCTCAATATATTTCATCGAACTTACGCGCCATCCTTCTTAATTTATCGCACGACTATTTTTTATTCTTCTTTTTAAGGAACTTTTATGCCTTGGCACATATCGGTTCCATAGTACCCCAAACTTATCTAGTTTAATTGATTGTTATAAGCGACCCGGCAGAAGTTACAGGGTGTTTTTTGACGTAAGCAACACATGAAGTACAGTGCCGAAAGGTGAATTCTGAAAAATAGACCTCAACATCAAGTTCCATGTCGCTTAGTTAACTGTGCTCAGAGGATTTTTGTTGAATAAAATCCGAAATGCAAAAATTCGTAAAGAATTAATAGTTAAAAAATCAGCAAGCTGAAGTGGCAGCGTGCGGGCCATATTTAGAAAGTCTAGTAGTATCTAGTGGGGTAGAAGAGTTCTCGAATGGAAAAAAACGTATCGGGAAAGATAGCGTGGGCTGTCCCCCGTTCAGGTGGACAATGACTTAAAAAAAGTCTCTGCTAGTGAATGTGTAAGAAAAGTGGACGATCTTGTGTGGTAGCGAGCCTTAGCAGAACTATATTCGGCAATGGAGAGACAGAGTGATAATATGGTATAATACTCTAGCAATGAAGGACAACTAAAAATTATGTAACTTTTATAAAAAATTTTGTTAATGTTTAAAACCTTATGTAGAAAGAAACTGTGTTGGATTATAGAGATCACTGATGATTACTTATTTCTAAATTTATATTAATTCAGTCAAAAAAACATTTTTTTTTAATTATTATTAGTTTTCTAAATTTAGTACTCTGTCTTTGGTCTAACCAAATTTTTTTAACTTTATTAACTTTTATCAACGAAGAGTAGTGGAGAAAAGCTAGGCTTGATTGGCTAGCTTTTCTCCACGGCTTAGTCGAGTTAGAATTCGACTAAGATGTCAAATTATGTAAATAACTAGATCTACATCGTCTAAGCCATATATCTAGATAACTTTAATAAACGTTCCTATTATAAAGTTGTCGAGATAAGTAAATCGCTATTTTTATAAATGACCCCTCGCATTATTTTGCAGGATCGATATTGATAAAAATACTCTGTAATCTACTATTATGAACATTTTACTACACAAGAAGGAAGTCGGTGGTTGACGAATCAAATGGACACACTGTTTTTATTATCATTTCCATGTATCTATAAACATTCATCTGTGACCAATATGATTGATTAATATTAGATAGATTTCGAACAAATACTACGGTGACGAGAGTAAATAATGTATTCTAAGCGAACTTACTACAATTTTGATAAGTTTATTTTATGAAAGCCATCTTCTTTATCTGTTTAACCTGGTGGTGGACTGGTGGAATATGCCAGATGGCACTAAATCCGCCATTGGTATAATTACTTGTGCAATGTCAAAATAAATAATAATTTAAGAAATAAAAATATTTTTTTAATCATCGTAATTTATTGAAATGAGACGAACGAATAGGAATTAATGACAATAATTCCTATTCGTTTTGTTCGCCTATCCGCCTATATTATCCTATTCGCCAACACTAAGTCAATTCTGACAAAACTTAGCAGAACTTATGTCCTACTGTTTTCTACATTTTGTTATTCAAGTGACATACTGAGTATATATACATATATATATATATATATATATATAGTTTATTGTGAAGCATAAAAAAAAAGAAATATATAATATAAGTAAGTAAAAGTACAGCCTTATTGATAATGCGTCTCATATTACAACTATAAACTCAGTGTTATGTATAATATTATAACTGCGTTTAGTTGTCGCATCGGTGGAGTCGATTATGAAAATAACGTGTCAGTGCGCCCCGAGACGTCCCGCAGCTAGACACAAGTCGCATACGCTACATGCTAATCATATACAAATGATCCGCGAGACAGTCTGCCACCGCATCCGATAAAAATACATCACGTCCCTCGCAAAATAATACGCAACAAACGTATAAAACGTCTGTGTATGAAGTACAAAAGTTATAATTTCAAATTCGTTGTAGGGGTCTGAACGAAGTATTTTCTTCCTTAAGATTAAAAATACGCAGCTCAATGTTAAGATACGAATTATAATTAGGAATTAATTAAGATCTTTTCATGGCAAAAGAAAATGACTAAATAAGTCGACAAGCCATAAGGCTCGGGCCCTTAAAGATTTAATGGAATAATGAGTCTTCCTATAATGTGGGTCGTCACGCCACCTAGAGCTTCAAATGTTTTAGAGGGTGCCGAATGTAGATTTATTTTTACGAAATTCGTTATATTTGGTTGAAAAAATAACTTGTAGATTAGTTATCCTCTTTTGCTAAAGGAGAACAGTCAATAATATATTTTATACACGTGTATGAAACCCAAATAGCAATCTCAAATAAAAAGCTCAAGTTTATTTATAAAATGAACTAGCTTTTCCCGCGACTTCGTTCGCGTGAACTTTTGAACTTTAATGTGTGATTAGTCTATTAGTTAGTTAGATCAATAAATCTCTGTAAACTAGTCGGCCTGGTCGCATCTGTCTGGCCGAGTTGCCACACTCGATGGAGAAAATCGATGAGAAAATCGTGTGATGGTAGGAAACACGGTACTCACATCTGATAGACAGATGTCCATGTCCTTAGATACTTAAGCAATCACAGATGTTATGTTAATTTTCTAAAACACAGGAAAACGTAAAGTACGACTATTAGCCGGTAGCCAAAGTTTTGTATGTAGCTCTAATAGCTCTAATAAGATTTATGGCGGACTTACAGGACAGTGACAGCGATGACACACACGTACATCAAAGTATTAATATTGGCAGGGTAGAAAAGTAGAAATGTTATTTATGATAGGATACTCTCGTAGTTGTATTGTTTTGTTGTTACTTCAATGTATTATCATATTTTATTTTACTATTCAGTTCCTTAATGCAGCGGGGCCCTCCCGCCACTTTGTTTGAATTCTAATGATCCAAAATTAAAACCATAACGACGCCTGTTATATTTATAATTGCTCTTTGTACCAACGTATTGTTATTATATTTTATCAGATGCGCATCACGACAATCATATCCCCGAGAACTTATAATAGATCGGGGTAAAAGTATCCCATGAGTTGAAAGTATCCCAGAACATAGTTTATGTTTATCAGTGTAGTTTTACATAGGTCACACTGAAAATTTCCGGAACTGCCCCCCTTACATAAACAATATTTAAAAAGTAATTACAATATTTGAAAACGGAACTCTTTAGCTGTAGAATGAGGTTTGTTTCATCTAACAGTCATTTGTTTTTTCATTGTGCGTCATTTTAAAAGTTGCATGTCTTACGATGGATTTAACTCGTGAAAATTTTCGATGTATGATTTTCTACGATTTTAAGTGTAATTTGACAGCTCAGCAGAGCCTTGTTCGGCTTCAGTCGGAAGTTATTGACGAACTACGTAAAATAACCGTAAACGCCGCATAATCTTGCACCATGACAATGACAGCTCTCACACTGTCTAACAGACAAACGACTTTTTGAAGGCGAAAAACATAGAACTCATGAGCCATCCTCCCATACAGTCCCGACTTAGCACCTTGTGACTTCTTGTTTCCAAAAATTAAGAACCAATTACGAGGTCAACGATTTCCATCGGCAGAAGAGGCTGTCGAAGAGTATGAAAAACATGTTTCCGAGGTCACCACGGAGGAGTGGAATAAATGTTATGGAAATTGGTTTATTCGTATGAAAAAGTGTATTGACGCTCATGGAGAATGTTTTGAGAAACAATAAATTGTTTTTGGCCATCCATCCCATTTTTTTCTCATTCATTCCGGACAGTTTCAGTGTGGCCCTCGTAATAAAATGCATTCAGTGTTTTTTATGTAACGGCTGATATTGTACATGCGTACTTAATGATAATTCCCTGAGGAACTTTATAACGGATCGGGATAAAATGTACCCTTAATGTTAACCCAGATCATAAGCTATAATTATGCCAAGTTTCATTAAATTCTGTTCGGTGGCTTTTGCGCGATGCGCGTTCAGACAGACAGACAAAAATTCTAAAAATGACTGTTTTAGGTTCTGTATCGTTCGTAGAGTACAATGCAACGATATTTTTCCAAAAAATATTTAATGTACAGACAGACACGGCTCTGTTACCATTTTATTATATGTATAGATATATGTAGATAGATTCATTTCTATACAATATCAAGTATTATATCAAGCTCCAAAAATAGGACAAACAGCCATGCTTAATACATTGATTATAATTTGAAAGATTTTTTTTATGTTGAACGGTGGCAGACGAGCAGACAGTTCACTCGACCATACCACTGAGTTTCTACTTAAGTACGGGTTTATTTTAAAAATGTTACTAGTGTGCCGGTGAGGTAAAACATCGTGACGAAATCCGCATGATTGAGATATAAATAAGTGGGACGTTTTAGATTAATATTATATCCTTGCGAATGATGTTGACAGTGTCAACAAAGGTATACAAAAAATAAATACAAAGTACATTTAACGTCAATGTGCCAATCCGTTTAGTCGCGACGCATCTAGCTACACAGCTCTATGGCGTATCGTCCATAATGAGATTTTAATTGAGGGCGCATCCGTGTTGATCCGCCGACAGATACGCTTAACTCAGTTACGCCGGTCGACGATTAGGTTATCTAATGTAATTGTACTGTTAAACAATTTCGCGCACTCGTGTTTTAAGCGAACACAGTCCGATTCTGACAGAAACGAATATATTTAGAACATTTTTAACGCAATACCTAAAGATAAAACTCGTAATACATAAACTTATGAACTATCTAATCTAATTATCTATACAATTATAACAAAATCGAAACAGAGCCGTGTCGGTAGCTTCAAACTTATTTATTTTTTATTATTGCTGTGTAGACTATGAACGATACAGGGCACAACACAATTTTTTTTGGAATTTTTGTGTCTGTCCGTCCGTCTATCTATCTGTCTTTTTATCCAGATTCATTATAGAGATCCCATGGAAACCAGGCTATATTTCTACGCGCACAAAGTCACAGGCACTGTTAGTTATAACCTAATTCACCGCGCGGCCGATCACACAGCGTCAGAAAAGTGAAAGACTAACATTAGAACGCGTTTACAGTTTATTGGAAATCTCTATTTTATGTTATCAGCAAGAAAAAATCAGCAATGACGTAAATTATAAAATGCCGTCATGATTTAAAGCTTGAAATAATATGCAGGTTAATTTTATTATATACGTATTATATATGTTATATTATATTTTATATACGAGTATAATTATTTGTGTATTGTTTCGTCTGTATATTTTGGTGTATATTAAAGTACATATATCCATCTATATCTGCTGTGAATTGGTCATTGTAACTGACGATGTAAATCCATATCTATTGAACGACGTCGGTGTGAAAGATGGCACATAGTCGAAATGCAAATGAGGCCATGGCGACAAGCGTGGCGCCGCATCGCGGTCGGCGCCAAAGCGGCGATCGCGCCTCTTCTAATCGCTGCTACGTCATGAACACGGAGGCGATGGACCGAGCACATTCATTTGCATATGTTCTGAAGAATTTTGTGCTTAGAATAAAATTATAAGCAGTATTAATCGAAATTTATATTCAAAAATATTGTATAAATTATAGTACAAGATTATAGTAACCATCGACATTGTCGTTGTTTTCGTACTCGAAACTTGACATTAAATTATTTTTGGTTTAACTTTGAATTATAACTTTATACATATTCCTACTCATTATTCCTTTTTCAACATAAGTAATTTATTTAGTTTTATCTTTCGTTTCTGTTTGAGAAATAGTAAATTGTTCTTCGCCACTGCTTCGACACGACAATGCATGACCATACAATAAACATTACATACAATACACAGTACAATAGATAGTCTTACAGCTATAAGAGCTACAAGATGGAACTAATCAACATGGAGACCGTGTCACCAACCTTATTCATCGGACTTTTCTATTTTGTTTTAATAATGTACATGGTAAACAATTCAGTTCTCAAAATGCAATAAAAAACGCTTTGCAGGAATTTGTTCACGGGAAGACTCTAGAGCAGTGGCATCAATGAACAGCCATAAATGGTAACGTGTTTCACACAAATCAAAATAATATATCTTCACACATATAAAACAGCAACTTTTTAAATTCAAATTTATTAAGATCTTTTATTGTGAAGCTGTGTCATTATTCACGATATGTTAGTATTATGTATTATAACTATAAATATAGTATAATATCAATGCTGTAATTTCAATACGAATTTGCGTAGTGGCCGTAGCGCTGCACCTTTACATGTCATTGGTAGTATTACGAACACGTAATTATTGATGATATATTAACACTCAATATTGACGTAATTATTGATCTCAATTTGTGTGTATTATTGTGTTCATGTGTCATTTTTATGGCAAACATGTAGAACTTCTTTTATTTATTTCCATCTATTTATTACCATGTTTTAGCAAATAAATTATGAATTATGAAAAAATAAATCGGATTATTTATACTTACTGCTTTAAAATACATTGGAATAACTTAGATAATAAACAACATATTATTATGCTTAAAAAAAAGTAAATCTAAAATCAGATACTCTTACGTATACATGTTATTGCTGCCTTTGAAACAAATTCAACTGTGCATCTTGTAGTTATGAAACATACATCATAACAACAAAGATAAAGTAGAATTAAGCCTAATTATCACTCAATTGTTTATCACTTAAGTGTTATACGGTGTGTCGCATGCCGTAGGCGGGCGGCGTCGTCGGGCGGGCGCGCTCAGCCGAGCGTGCGGCGAATGCGCGATGACGGCTGCTCGCAAGCGTTAATTACGCTTGACCGGCGACGAACGCACAACATACATAATATTGACTGTACTCTTACACTATTTTTAGTTGTATTTAATATGGCGTGGGAAAATAGTTTGAATGGATTTTATATTACAAACTCCGGGATATAATAGGTAGTCGCTTCAGTCCGCAGCTTTTTTATAGTGAAAATAATACTTTTTTTGTGTTATATAAATATTTATTGAACAGAATATCGTCCATTTAATTCCACTATCTTTCGCCATTTTTCTGGCAGAACCATTATGCCATTGCCATATTTTTTTTGGGGTTTATGAGCGAAAAACTGTTTTAAATGGTTTATACAGGCTTTTCTTGGATGTAATTTTATTCCATTTAAAGAATTTTGTAAAGTGCGGAATAAATGATAATCCGAAGATGCTATGTCTGAACTGTATGGAGGATACTTTAAAACATACCAGACCAGGTCCATCAATTTTTGTTTAGTCATCAAAAATGTATGCGCTCGAGCATTGTCATGATGGAAAACCACACCTTCTATTTATTAATTCTGGGCGTTTTTCTTCAAGTGCTTGTTTCAATTTTACTAACTGCTGACAGTAGACATCAGAATTGATCGTTTGGCCATGTGGCAAAAGCTCGTAATACACAATGCCTTTCCAGTCCCACCATACACATAATAAATATGATTTTGTTCGGAGTGAGGCTTTGGGACATTTGTGATGGCTTATCTGGCTTAGACCAATATCGTTTTCGAACATTGTTATCGTAGGTGATCCACTTCTCATTGCCTGTTACCAATCTCTTCAGAAATTTATAGATTTCATTTCACTTTATCATCTCGGACATGGAAATTCTATTCACCAAACTTCTGTCATTTAAATTATGCGGCACCCAAACATCTAGCTTTTTTACAAAATTCAGTTTATGCGGGTGATTAAAAACTGTTGAGTGGTGAATACTAAGCTCCCCCTTTGATGACTTTGATGATGAATGATTGATACTACTGATTTGATGACTGCTTGTGTGACGATCTGCTTAATTTTTTCAATGCTAACATCAACATTTACCTTAATAGGACGATCACAGCGAGGAACAACATTGACAAAACAAAATTAACACACCGAATTGATTGAACCATTTTTTTGCAGTAGTTTTAGATAAAGCATCTTCTCCGTAAACACCACAAATGTCTTTTCAAGTACTAGAAACATTCATACCCTTGTCGAAAAAAAATTGTAAAACATATCTAATTTTCTCCGTATTAACTTCCATTTTAAAATTGTTAAAAAACATGAAAAGATAATACTTGTAATTTATTACAAAATTATCTTTTCATGTATTACATTACAAAATTACAAATTATTACAAAAAAGTCAGCTGTCAAACGGTATATCACTTTCCCGCCAGTGATCAGTGTTGCCAGAAATATAACACGCTAAAGTCATACGTTCAAAAAGACCGCGAACTTTTCGGACTACCTATTATATAATTAAATGATTAGATTTTAAGCGCTACAGCACATTGCTACGAGTGCTACGAAGCTACGAGGCGCTACGAGGCACTAAGAAGTATTCTACGATCAATCTTAATACCGGTACATTTAGAGGGTTTTGCAGTTTTATAATAAAGATCGAGCTTTAATATGTTGACTAAAATATTATGACATTAAATATTATGACTATAATATTAGTAAGAAAATAAAATAAAAAGTCTTGTTTGGCGAGCCAAATTAAAGTATCGTGTCATACTTAAAAATGGACAACGAGGGGAACATTTTCGCGACATGATTTTGTACGATTTCAAATGTTCTTGTTTTAATAGACTTTAAATGGCATTTACAGACAAGACTATCGTTGGTACAATGAATTCAAGCGAGGTCGGCTAAGTCTGGCTGACAATGAAAGGGGCGGGGCAGTTCTTCTTTAACGGCTGTTACGGAATAAAACGTGCTGGTAGTTAAATTTTAGTTCACGAGACTGGACGAATTCCATATGAATTTTAATTATAATTACTACAAATAGCCTTTATAATGGGGAATGCTCGGAAGAGCTGTTCAATTTGATGCCAACTTCGGGTTTTTACCATCAAACCGGTCGTCATCGTCGTGCGGTTTACGCGCGCTTCCTCGACATAGAGACGCTGCGTACACTGTGGTCAAATAAGACACTATATCGCGGACTCGAAAGTTGTGAAATGGACTGCCAGCTGAGGTTTTTCCGTTACGCTACAACATGTGGCTCTTCAAGAGAGCTGTGAACAGGATTCTACAAGGTCGGCACCGCACCCGCAAGTCCCCTTGTGTTGCAGGTGTCCATGGGCGAAGGTGACCACTTACCATCATGTGGCCCGGCCGCTCATTTGTCATCTATTCTATAAAAAATGAACAAATTTAGCAGATACTGAAGATTGGATCGAGAAGTTTTCTTGATTCACATGGACATTTATGAGTTCGGAGGATAATTTCATGCTGGGTGTCGCACAATCTAAAATCGAGGTTCAAAAGCATATACATATCGAATGATGTCGTGACATGATGACAAATTTGAAACTGGTGTACATAGCTGTACACAAATATTATTTAATTCCTTTTCGTCATAGATCATACCGCCGAGACGCACCAGTTTCATCGAACAAAGAAAGTTATACCATGATATATCAAATTGTCATTAGTAGTAATTGGTGCATCCCGCTGTGAGGCGTGTTCGGAACATAAAACTATAACAAGTGTAACGAAGCTTAATGTGCGTGAAATGCGTTTAACTGATACAAACTTGAGACATGTCGGTTTATTGCCGCACCAGTCGTCTTTTGTTGCCTCTTATTGTATTTAAGTGACACAGTTTTATTTGACACCATCAGAGATAAATAGAAGCGACAAGAGAGATGAAGAAAAATCTGTTTTTCGTCGCCATATGGTACATCATACATAAGAGAAAATCATTAATAATCTTGACGATCGATTAGCTTTATTTGCTGGGAAAGAGGTCCCGGATTCGATTCCCGGTCGGACATTAATTTGTTCAATAAAGACAAATATATAATATACAAATAACAAATATACAAATATTTATTCGGGTGTGTGTGGTATCTATGTAAATGTATGTGTTATATATACATATATGGGCCACCTTTTTGTATGTCACTGGAGCCACGACACGGAATCCAATTTGGGCCATTGATAGTGACGTTCAATAAATAATTAAAATAGAGTAGACGTCTTCTCTAAACTCTAGCTTTGCCACTGTGTTAGTTTTTGAAATACATTCATACTTTAGGTACTACTACTGCTAAAACTTGCAAGAAAAGAGGTTACTTATACAGTAATAAGAAATTCGTACAAAATATCGTTGTTATTTACAAGATGCACAAAAAAGTAGTTTGTACATTTCTGACTGAAAGAAATTGACGACACACTTCAAACAAAATAAATAATAATACAATATTACTCAAAGATTATGAGGCAGTATCATAATAGGGGCGACAATATTGTGGCACGTACATATAAGAAAACTGACCTCGGCCGAGTGAATAAACCTCTAATCGAAGCCGCGCGAGGGGCCTCGAGGCATAAATCAAGCTCCCCTCGCGATGACGCCCGCCGGAGCCTTCAATTTGGCACATCCTTAAAATGACACACGAGACGCGGGCCCTTAACGACTCGGCATCAACTCGCGCACCATGCTCGCGTATAAATAAATCGTGCACATATTATCGCTTTGGATTGCTTTTCGCTTCGCCTCACCTCCTTTTACTTCAAGTTAACCGAGTAAGAATTTTAACTCCACGCGTAACTTATAATAAGTTCAAATCACAAGCGGTGTTACCACGAATAAATTATCGAAACCTAAGTACCTATGGTATTATATCATCATTTCAGATCAGTTGAAGGGAAACTCATCTACAGATTGTCTAAAATGTCCACCAAACGCCAACAATGCAGATTATACGAATCTAAATTATTTATCATAATCTGAATTCCTTGAAACCTATGTTTGACGAATGCCCTAGGATATTTATGTATAATTAAAGCTAGTAATAGGAAATGTTAACCGTGAATAGGAATTTAAACATTGCGCAGAGAGGATGATGCATGTCAGAGAATGAAAAGAGACCAACTGCAGGTTTGAGCTCGTACAGTACACCATAAGGTTCTGTAGTAAGGATGCAAATATCTAAATTAATGCAATGAAGCGAATCGTCAAGCTTCGAATATGGACACATTGAAACACACTATTGATCTGATCGAGAGGTGGGTGGTATGTGGCGGAGTGAAAGCAATCAGGGCGGCGTCGTAGACAAACTGTCGGCGCGGGCCTTAATTGGCGGTCGCGGAGATTTATGCGGGGAGCCGCTCGTCACGCGGTCGCCGATTTCGCACAGCCGCATGAACATGATGTTAAGAAGGGACAGTAGGAAACCTAGCAAAGACCCGCACCTAAACATTCTATCGATATTGCAGATCTCGACACGGACTACTCACTATTTCAGTCAGCTCATGACCAGTCTGTACAAACCCGAAACGTAAAGTAAAATAAAATAAGTACATATATTTACGAGTCTATAAATATGCATATCTGTAAGTATAAAACGAGAAAATCCAAGAAGTTGTAACGAAGTCACCTTACTATATCTTTTGTCTTTATGGTGGTCGTCAGTCCCATACAACCGCAAGACCGACCCACCGCACACCGCTGCCCTTACCGAAACGCTCGCCCTCCGCAAACATTACTCCAAACTTATTAACACATTTCAAAAGTATAAAGAAATCGCTTATTTGTTACCTATTCATGCAGATTAATTATAAGGAAATTGGAAAGAAACGGCGATAGCTAAATATTGTGAGGAATAGATTGTAACTAGTGCCACGTAGTATCAATTACAATGATAGATAGAACCGTCTAAAGAATCGTCTTTAAGACCAAGTGGTTAGAAGAATTACTACATAAAGTCCCTATATATAGGACTAATTCTAAGACAGAAAATCGCCTATTTATCTGAACACTAAACTATCGACGACAATAATATTAGTTGTATACATACAAACAGTTTAATTGGATGG
Source organism: Sesia apiformis (assembly GCA_914767545.1). Classification (NCBI taxonomy): domain Eukaryota; kingdom Metazoa; phylum Arthropoda; class Insecta; order Lepidoptera; family Sesiidae; genus Sesia; species Sesia apiformis. The sequence continues at coordinate 7,391,264 of OU611964.1, forward strand.
TTAAAAGGAGTCTACGAACGCCTACGATTGCAGGCCCATAGGTCTCACGGTTGGTAATCACGAGATGTGCTGATTGCAATTGACAATCAGCACATTGGCAGAATGTGCTAATTTCAACATTGCTATATATGAAGAATAAAACCGTTTTCTGTCACCGTAAAAATAGCGAAAACTGAAGTCTACAGTTAAGTGAAAAACTTAATAATATGGACCAGAGTTTAAACTCGAAACTCGTATTTTGTAAATAGAGTGTTATTGTCTAATTCCTGGACGAACTAATAAAACTACACTAATGATAGGAATAGCATCAAGAAAAAATATTTTGAATTATAACACGCAGAATAAAAATGTAACAATGAAAATTATAAATGTCCGTAAACGAATAAACGATATTTGTAACAGATTTTGTTTATGTAAAATTTTTATGAGGATGTTTATGTTAATATGATCATATTTAATTGAATTTTGTACGGTTAATAAATGATATAACGTAATAACGTAGGTACGAAATAATGTGAGATTAAACTTTAAACACACTTCATTCAATTAAACATAAACGAGCTCGACTTGTAGAGTATTTTTCCGTTTAAATTAAAAGTAGGTATAAATGTAATTTTGATAGTTACAATTCCGTAATAAATGTAATTTTGATAATACAAATCGACTTAATGCAATTATTAATACAAGGAACTTGTAACGAACAAGACAACTTGGTAATTTTAACCTGAAGTCTTTGACTTACATTGACTTTATCTGTAACTGTGCGACCAGAGCGAGCTGCATCTTTCACATTAAAATTTCCACACTGAAAACGTTTGAACCATCTTTGTGCTACCCTTACCGATATCGCATTGGATCCATAAACGACACAAATATTTTATTGCGTATTGTGTCGCATTTTTGCCTTTTTTGTAATAAAAATCCAAAATGTAGCGAATTTCTTGGTTACTTTCACTCATTTTCACAGACTGGAAAACATGGAAAAATGGCGCAAAATAAGTTTTTTTTTAGAATGTCAACTTTTAATGGTATTACAACCAGCGTACAAATAGTACAATCAAAGAGATTTGATTACAACTTCATACGTACAAAATACGAAAAGACTTTCTCCCCGACCAAATTCTGGTTGTCAGATATAAGAATTTTAGTTGGGATTTTTTTCGGTGCATTATTAAAATAATAGATATTTTAAATGATAAACGAAAATGGAAGTCAAATTAGGTAAGGTAAATATTTACCTGAGCGTAAAATTTTGTATAACATAATGTATTTTTTGAAAACACTGATTGAAATTTTTAGGAGTACCTACCAAATTTTTAATGTCAATTGAATAACACCATAATATACAAGTAAAACTGATTGAGTTCATATACTGAAGAAACTGACTGTAAGTATTTTTTGAAAACACTGATTGGAATTTTTAGGAGTACCTACCAAATTTTTAATGTCAATTGAATAACACCATAACATACAAGTAAAACTGATTGAGTTCATATACCTTATGAAGCTTATGAAACTATGCGATATTCAATTTTGTCTTCACTTTACTTGTTAAGAAGACAGTATATTGCATATTTTCTGTTTTTATTACATCAAGTTAATTCAATGTCGCTCATAAACGAGCAGAAGTCTGCTTTGAGCATAAATAATAGACCTTAAAGTAGGTAAACATAGCTTACTCAAATTGACAAAGAACTTCCTCGGAAAGTGTACCGCTAGGAATTTACTTTATTTTTCAAAGCTTTCAAGAAATTAATGTTATAGTAAAAGAGAGTAGCGTTAAACATTCATCCAAAGATAAACTTTCTTTTGTACGGTAACATGACTATGCCATGCTTACTTTGTATCTTATCTTCTTGTTACTCGCGTATTGAAAACAAGGTCTTTTTACATGACCTTTTCCAACATATTACGAAATTTTTATTAATTGGATGCAACAAATTGGATGCACGAAGTGACGACAGTAAGTTGCTTAAATACCAATATACATATATAGTGACTACACATCGATACGTGGCGTTAAAATATATGTGGCACTTAGATGAAGCTGAGGTCTCTCTAGACGACAGTGTCGTTGTTTTTGCGGGGTTGTTGCGGGGCGCTCGGGGCGGAGGTGAAACTAACCCCCTTCTCGTGGGGTACGTTTTCAATTTGCTTTATTTGCGCTTGTTTTAATAGCGCTGCTCCTTATTGCCTGCGCTACGGACCGACCAAATTACTTCGTGCCTGGACGCGTTTTTGATTGAGGAGGCACACGCGCTTAGGAATCTATGCCTAACTGGGTAGGTTAAGTTAGCTGGGTTAAGTTAGGTGACATTAGGGTAACTGGCTTGTGTAAGTTCCTTTCATTACATGTTCACAATATATGTATAATTTCCCATGAACATGTCAACACTTCATAAAAAAATACATTACTACAATAATAATAATAATAATTACAATATACTTGCTCTTGCTCGGGCCTTCATCCGCGTGGATTCTTTTTTAAAAGTACGGCTTAGTTTTGTTTTCCATGGAAAAACTAATCAATTTTCCGGGTTAATAAGACCCCAGGCCTGGATTTCAAGATACCTCTCTGCCAAATTTTATTGAAATCGGTTCGGTAGTTTAATCATGAAGACGTAACAAAACACAAAACAGACAAACACACTTTCGGATTTCTTATATTAGTGTGGAAGTGTGGATGTAGATTACGGCTATAATAGATTACAATAAGAAAATTGTATATACAATATTAGATAGATAGATATACTTGGTTCAGGTCCACAATGTCCAAAGTATACATACCAAAACATACAGAAGAAAAAACAAAGTAACTACAAGTACAATCAGCGGCCTTATCGCTAAAATGATTGCTTTCATGCAACCAATGGGTGGGTATGGTTATACGAAGAAGTTCGCTGGCGCGGTGATGGCTAGATGAGAAGAGCCGAAAGACGTGTGATGGCGAGCTTTGTGAGAGGATCCTTGCTTCAGCAGTGGAGAGCCAGACTTATGGTACGGTATGGTACTTATGGTATATTACACATACTTTTGTCAAAGAGATTATTTCACTATTCTTAAATGATCACTAAACATCCACATACTTTTTCAACGCACACTCATGTTCTTTGTCATTTGCGTCAAAATACGTTAATAGATAAAATTACTATGGCCGACTTTACATTCCACGTTACAAGTATCTTACGTTAAATAGGTCCCCAAGTAATAAATGCACTTACACTTTACTCCAACTCACACTAAAGCTCAGTTTTAAATCTTTTTTACTGTTTACTATTAAATTTGGAATGAGACATAACTTTACAAGTCATTTAGGTACAGTAAACTCAACTATTCTTACAAAAGTTTGTATTATGATTGTAGTAAAAATATAACAGTTTTAACGAACAGCACTATTCTTATTTTTAAACCAGCTAGCTACGTTAAAACTGGATACCTACTTTATCCATCCTACTTACGTATCCCGTCCTACGCTTGAGGGGGAGAGTGCATTCTGCATTCCCACAGCCGCTGGGCGCACTCGACTGGCCACGTTACCGCTCTCTCACAGAAGACTACCTTGAAATGTACTGCATTTCCCATTTCATCGTATTTTCCAAATGTACATAAGTGTTTCGGTAGTGAGCGAGATATGCCAGAGCCCATTCCCATCCCGTCCTATCCCTCCCCATTTTCCCATTCCATTACTTAATCTGCAAAGGTAGGTAGCGCATCCGGGGGCGTGCCAATGTTTGTCATTCTGGACTGATCTTGGCATGTATCGCGGATGTCTATAAACGACAGTATCCACTTACCATCAGGTGGACTGTATGCTCGTCTGCCACCTTTTTTCTATAAAAAAACGCCATCCTATCAATTCCCATTCCATCCAGCTCATTTTATTACATCACGTCCCGTCCCATCTCATCTCCCACATACGGTTCCACCCGATTCAATCTCTCGCCATTCAATTAAAATCCATCTCATTTAATCCCATATCGTCCCATCCCATAGTTCTATCCCACTATAGATGCGCTTCTATAGAAGCGCTCGATTATTGCATTATGATATACATACATATATTCGGTGATATTAAGGTCCTCCTGAAAGGAGTATATATGTTACTTTAAACGTTCCCTTTACCGTAAAAAACTATAAGTTAGTTCAAGGGAAAATCGAAAAATCTTATTTATTTAATAGATTACATAGATATCAAAAGGTGACGTTGAAAACAAACATTTCAAAACGCCACGAAAATAATGAGCCCCGAGCAAACAATGCGATATAAAAACAACAGTTCTCACGTATATTTCGTGTCGAATGCACAGTCCGACCGCACGTGTCAATACGCGGAGGGTCGGGGACGTCCGATGGACTCATTGTGTTGATAACAATCGGATTAATTTAATTTTCACCTTGTCAGGGCTGGCGGACGAGTCCCATTTAGTCACATATAACACGTGACGGTCCTCTTCACATGTAGCGCCCGAACATGTTAGTACTTCGAGAACATATTCATCTTAATATACCATACTCTCAGTTGTAATGGTCCCTTGACGTAAGGGTCAATTTAATATAGGAAGGGATATTTATGAATATATAGATTTTAAAATTTATTTACTTTTGAATTAAAGATAAAGATAGATAAGTATATTATTAAGAATGCAATTAAACCTGTCAGGAGTTCTTAGTATGCATACTATTATTAAACAGATACTAAGTTCGTATTTTCAGCGGACAAAAAACCATAATAGAAATTATTGTCATGTCCAACTGTTCGTAATTATTGACACATCAAGTTTGTCGAATTTACGAAAAGCTTCAGTACCAGCAAGAAACAAAATTACTTTCAGGTATTTAGTTTCAGTTAGTTTATTACATTGTTACCAACTCGCCCATTAATCTGTTGATGTTTTAAATTACTGAGATTTTGGGCCGTTGATCATATGAACTGTTGATATTGCAAATTATTGATGCAGTTAATCCCTTGATAAATTTATCTGTTGATTAAATGGTATTGACAATATAAATGTTGGTCACATGGCTATTGGACTTACATATTAAAGTGATATCGATGTTGTTGCATAAGGCTAATGAAGCTCTACCACTTTTGCTTAAGAAATTTTTGCTATCTTGAATAGGTAACATGAATTTAAATTCATAAAATTTAAAAAAGTCGCTGGATGAGAAAAGAAGATCTTATGTAACAGCAATCCTTATGAGTGGTCTATATACGGCAGACGCAAGCTTATGATAGAGTAGGACTGAATATATGGAAAATATTCAGTGTTTAATAATAAGAAAACACTTGGTTCTTTGAACATTAATAGGCGTGGCGTTGTTTCATAGTAAATTTTCAAAAAGTAAGCATTATGTTTATACGTTTTGTTATATGTTAAAAGTAATAATATAATATACTGTGGCACGTCCCTAGCCTCAAATGATAATGACACACGAGCCACTCTTTCAATAGCGAGTTTCCGCGCGCCGACATAATGCATTTTAATAAACTAACATACCGGGAGAGAGGCGCTAATTAGGAGACTATGTTGGGCCAAAATGTAACTATATTTTCATTCTTCAACCATTTTGCGTAGCCTAGCGTGAACATTCAATGTTCATTTCCAAGCGCAGTGTCAATTTAATTGGTATAATATAGGTAGGTTACTGAAAAGGTCTATTTCCTGAATAGGTAATTTATATGCCTTTTTAAATTAGATGAAAATTCATAAAAAATAATCATATGTATTCAAGATTTTTTTTCGAATACCTTACCTATTTTCGTTTTTAACACTGTATCTTTCAATCCTAGACTAACATCTGTCCCAACGTGCGGCACAATGTTCGGTTATTCGCTATCTCCACCTTACCCATATTTCAGGCACTAATACTTCATTCAGTTATTTTGTGCCTATAAAAAATTGTAGCGACACACTACGTGACAAACACACCAGGCAATATATTTCACAATTAGGTACTACGGCGCTTATTAAATTTTAAGTGATATTATTCCGGAAAGTCATACTGGCTATCTAAAGTAATGTAATCAACAAAGATTTCCAGGACTGAGGACTAAGGCATTCAGGATAACATATTATTATAATCTGTAAGTTGCATTTGTTAACTGTTCACTTTCCACGTACTTTTACTTTACACTTTTAGGCTGACAAGTTGTATCAGTTGTAAATAAAATATATTAAGTCGTAGTCGTGCCTACTAAAATCATTTCTTTAATTCAATTCTTTAAACACCTATTAGATGACCCCCTATAAAGGTCATACTCATTTATATGGAAACATATGTAGTCTTGTATTTGCTTGTACTCCTATGAGTATACTCATAAAGCAGAGATGTATTTTGACCAGTCAAGGGCGGCATGGCCCAAAGGGGTCACTAATAATTGTTCAAAATAGAACAATTAAAGCTCAAAGTTAATGTAAAGCTTGTGACTTATATATTTTCTACAATTCAGGAAATTTTAAAAATATAATAACTAAAATTTTAGAAACAACTCTAATCTTACCTTAACCAATGTCTCTTCGCTATAGCGGTATGGCAGCAAATGGCATCGTACTGGTCAGCGAGCCAAACGATCAGAATGATGTAGAACGCCGTCGTAGTATCGTTGAAGAACTCTGACATTATTGCCTCCATACCTGTGGAAAAAAGAACTTTATTAATTATATGTTATTATCGACGAAATAACACTTACTATTAAGGTAAGATATTGGCGACATCTAAGGTATAATTCACACAGAGAGATCTTCTTCACTTTTCTATTATATAGTCCAGTAAGTGGATACTGTCGCCCATGGACATGTCCATGAGTGACAGTATCCACTTACCACCACGTACATGGTGGACGTACATGGCAACTTCAGTCCACAATGACGAACGATGCACTGCCTACCTTTGAAGATGTAGGAATGGATGTAGAGGAAGGGTTGAAAAATTGGGGAGGGAGAGGATGGGATGGGAACGGGCCCTGGCATATCTCACTCGCTACCGAAACACTTATGTACATTGAGGAATACGATAAAGTCGAAAATGCGGTATATTTCAAGGAAGTTTTGTATGAGAGAGGGGTAACGAGACCAGTCGAGTGCGCCCAGCGGCTGTTGGATTGCAGCGTGCACCACCCCTCAGCATTGTTTCCATTCTGAGAACTCTACGAAAACAATTACCAGTTGTTAAATATTATTAGCGCAGCTATTTCGCAAGTAGGGAAAGAGTGGCATGAAAGAGATAAGTTTTGAAAGAGCCACTATCAGTTACGCGGTTGTTTTCGAACGAATGATGCACGAATTATAATTTTGAGATAGCAACACTGGCTATCTGTCACCCACAAACATTTCACAGTTCACCGAAAATAAACGTCGCCGTTGTAACGTATTGAAGATTTCGTCGGTATAAAGTAAATTTTTGAGTTCATTTTATTTGTTTTCTGACGTCTACACGCACAAAATTAACAGCAATATGATTATACTATAATTTTATGGATATATTAGGCCTTCCAATAACATAAAAATTTTGCAGGCAAAGCTTTAATTTCGTTCTAATTTTCGAGGTTATGTTTCTTGGGAGAATATGTTTTGAAAGAGCTGGGCTACGGTGTAGTGAAAAAGCCGGCTCTTTCAAGACCAATATTATAAATATTATTATTATTTATACAATATTATAATACTATAATTTTCATTGCACACTACACAATTATCCTGTCCTCTTCCTCTTATAATAATTATAATAATATAATATATAATAATAATATTTACAATATTGGTCTTGAAAGGGCCGGCTTTTGGTACCAGTGCAAAATTTGTTCCGATTGGGCACATGAATCCTGTGGTGTAAAAGGGAGATTGCATTATTATTGCCAAAAATGTTTTTAAGTTGAATTCTTTATTTTTGTTATTAATTTTGAATTCTTTATTTTTGTTTTTAAATAACTTTATATGTTCTATACCTAGTTAGTTTGCAATGATTGATCTCAAACGGATGGTTAGGTAAGTGAGAATTTCTTAGATTTAAGTAAATACTTTATTCAGAGTTTGCGTTATATAAAACATTTTATATAATAATAAATATTTTCGATAATATCTTCGTTAATTTACAGTTCAAGTCCTGTAATAATAACTTGGCTCTTTCAAAACTTTTGTTGGCTCTTTCAATGCCTATGTGTTATGAAAGAGCCGAGATCTCATTCTTTTTATAAATGGTTAGAAGTCTAAGAATATTGTTGCTTTTGGAAAATGTTTCATGACATTATGTACATAAAGAAATAACCAATAACTTATGATATAAGTTTTATTGTTTATTTATTTCCTTTTGTATTATTTGCTCCATTTTTCAAAACTGGCTCTTTCATGCCACTCTTCCCCACCTACCTGGTAGAAGGAAAACTTACTACAGTACATTTTTTTAAATACCCCATATATAAATAATGCGTGTAAGTAGACAATATGTAGACAAACGTTGCAATTTTATATTTTTAAATAACAAAGAAAATTGAAAGAAATAATTTAGAATAAATTTTGGCCAATATTACTTCAATTAAAAGACGTAGCATTTCGTCGGTGCAGGCGACATCGCTTATGCCGGCGCGCCGCATTAAATATCGCGGGTCATGTGTGAAAATCACCGGAGACAGAGTCCTCGGGTGTCGGACTAATTAGGTGTCGGCAATTACCCGCTAACGACCGAAATACGAGGAGCTTATTAACCGCTCGACATGCACGGGCCAATGTCTCGACCGATTCATCCACGTCCCCGTATCCTTCCACCTCAGTTGCAATTTACATTCGTACATAATAGCTTTCCTGTCGTACCGACCGACCAGTTTGTGCTTTTCTGGTATACAACTTTAGAACTATGAATTATGGAATTATGATTATTAACTAAATTGTAACTGATGTTCTTTTAATCCAGAGATTTCCATGAGCCGTCATATCGAATGTGTATTTATTTATTTATTATTTAGTTTCATTCATTTAAATAATTGAAATAGTATACAAATAAAGTTACATGAAAATTATATATTAAATTAAATATGCTCTGAGTTTTCAACAAGGAAAGACAAGCAGATATACAAATTTTATTACCTGATATAACATTCTTCGATGGACATCGCCATTTATAGATTTCTTTTTTAAGTTCGCTTTAAGTAAATAAAGCACAATCCATGACTAAAAAAACTGTGTAATTGTTATGTGTGAAGAAAAATCTTTGTTGGAGATATAAAACTTTGTAATCGTGATCAAACTTTTGATCTAACCATACGATCGTGGCATACAGACGTCTCCGAAACAGCGGCAGACGTTCGCAATGTAGTTAGGATATAACTCAATACAACATGGATAACTGTCCGGCTCGGCCCTACCCAGGGCTTATTTGCATTTTGATGAGGATCGACACTGATACAATAAACACGTTAGGGCCCGCTCGGAAGTCCGCACGTTACGACACTCGACCCTCTGGCGACGTTTAATTGTACCATTCATAACTACATAATGCTCAATTAACTCTTTGATTTGAATTATGACCGCTAGTTCCAACACACTCAAAAGTGAAAGCATTTTTGAGATGCGTCAAAGAACTGACTCCGTATTCATATAGAACGTGACGTCCTATGTATGACACCTCACGGCACTGCGTCAAAGCGTTGTTGCACCGTTCTGTGACGTAGGCCTAAAGTAAAATGAATACTCAGAAAGTTTTGCTACAAAGAGTTTTTATCTATGGAGCAGTGGTTGGTTTTTATGTCAATTAAAACTAGGACTGTCTATAACATAAAAACAAAACATTCCAAATTCAAATTTTCCTCCGTATCTTTATACGAGCTGAATCAAAATATCGTGTCTCATTAAAAATTGATTGATATTCGACGGGAACATTTCCGCGCTATGATTTTAAATGTTCTTTAAAACAGAAAGATTCTTTTAATAGGCTTCAAATGGCGTTTGCAGACAAGTGTCTTTCTAAGGCAATTGTGTATCATTGGTACAATGAATTTAAACATGGTCCACTAAGTTTGGCTGGCGACCGCGCTTTAACGGCTGTTACGCTAAAAGACGTGGTAGCAGTAAAAAATGACTAGGAGATTCCGGAAAGAATGCAGGTTGGATCGGGGAGTGTGTATAAAATATAACATGGGAATCTACGAGTTAAGAGGATAGTATGGCGCACAACCTCACCGAGGCTCAAAATCAAGTTTGTGTCGACTGGTGCCGTGATATGATAATAAAATTTGAAGGGTGGCCTCGGCGCATTTACGACATTATCACAGGTAACGAATCTTGGATCTACCAGTATGATCCAGAAACTAAGCGTCAATCTACTGTTTGGCTGTTTCAAAGTTTTTTCAAAGGCTGTTTAAATCTACTGTAATTAAATCCCAACGCCTACCAAAGTGAAAAGTGTTTTCACTTTAACTAGCTACCGATATCTGTATCTTTACGAAACCAAAGCAGCATTAACGCAGAGAGGTAGGTACGTAGGCACTTTGTGAGTCTTTTTATATTTCTCAAAATTAAATCCCAACTAAACGGAAAACAATTTTGGTCGCCGGTAGACGCGCTGGCTACGTTCGAAGAGACTGAATGGTTGAGGAAGAGAAGAAAAAATGTTTTCAAAATTGGTTCAGACGCATTAAACTTTGTATAGATGCTGGAGATTACATTGAACAAATGTAATAAAAAAAATTAAACTCGTATTTTTTTTGCCCCACTTTTGAGTTCCCCACTTATATTAATTAAAAGAATCGAAGCACTCCACATTAAAAATATTAAAAAAAAATCTATATCTCTGGAATGTGATGTCTCATATTTCTGTCTAGTCCAAAGAAAATAGAATGTATCCAAAGAAAATCGAATGCGAGTAGGACCGTAAACATGGACTCAGTATCTGCGGTTTCACTTACCCACGGTTCAGTAAAAGCGCTTGAATCTATATTAACGATTCTATTTTCATTTCTAGCATATTTCATTTTCATGTTATTTGTGTAATAGCATAATAATATTTTTATGGTAATTTCAAATAAATAGTATAGCATATTTTTCCTGATTTAATTTTGGTTCATATACCCGAAAATATGGGATTCGCTACCATACGCGGAAGACGGCGGAACCAAACCACTGCCGAAATGGGGGTTCTACCGTAGTTGTATTCAACGGAGAATGCAATTTAATACTGAGAGAAACGAGTAAAGAAATTATTCAAGTAAAACCGCTGCATGAGGAACAATGATTACCTAAATAATTGTTCAAAGTGGCGAAGTGCAAGTGTTACTGAAGTCACCGGCCGTTACCTATTCAGCGGAGCATGCGACGTAATCCTAAGCGAGACGAGTAAACAAATTACTCGGGTCGGGCCGGACGCGACGTGCCGCTGCCACCGTCCGCTATTAATTTTAATTCCGGCGCGAGGCGAAGATCGCCAAAGATGGGAGAGAGGCACGCGCGACAAACGGCCAGGTCGCCAAACAGTGAATTATTGATTCGGCAACATAAGATAATGCGTAATTATGCCTGTAATTCTTTTAATCTTGCAAAGAAATATGACATTGTAATAAATTATTTAAAACAAAAACAATTGGTTAACCCAATTTATCTCGTTGGAATCCCGATGTCACGTAGGTACTGAGTACATGTACGAGTGAGTATATCACTATCTAGTACATGTTTACGACACTATATTTGCTTCCTCCGTGTCAGTCAACACCAAATTTTCAAACACTGAAGCCTCGACAGAGGGGACACAAATACGAGGATTATACTCTAAGCGTGTCAACAGCAGGCGGTGGACTACAGGCGGTCCGAGACACTTGGCCTGTGTCCCTGTAATAGACGGATAGGGATACACATTGGATCAAGCCCAATCGTTTAGTAAAAGATAACAAAATGTGACATCGAAGCATATCCGGCTAAATTAAATTATTCGCTGTGAAATTGAATTTCATTTTAATGCGTTGGCGAAGATAGGGATACTGGTGGACTAACTACAGTTTTACTTAGTTTTTGTTTGGTTCGTGCTTCCTCATAAGAATAGGCCCGTGATGTCCCACACTGTCTAAAAATGTCTAAAAAAAATTAGCGATTTTAAAGAATAACATACAAACAAATAAATACTTATAATTAACCTACTTATTTAATAAACACGTTTTAACAAGGACCACTTATAGATACGAGTATTAAGCCATGCACAGTCGACTTATAGGACAGCAAGGTATGTGAATCAGGTAAGCTCAAGTGTAATCCAGGGGAGACTAATATAAATTTACCTAGGCGAATGGAGAAATCACACAAATTGTTACTTCTTACTTCCAAGGGTTTAATCAAGGGGGACACCCACCGCGTCTGGCGTCCGCGCGCTTCCTTGAACTTGGCGTAAATTGAGAATAATGGATCCTGTGCACCGTTTTAGGGTTCTGCTGCAATATTTTTACAAAACTAAAAACACATTGTGCAGCAGATAATTTTAGTAACAACAATAATCTTGAAAGCTGATTACCTACGGAACTGGAAAAATAGTGAGAGAGTGTGGTACTACACTTACTATACATAAATATATCAAAAAACGGAATGAACAAGTGAAGATGTGAACAGAAGCGCTCGACTTTGTATGTGTGAGCGAGGTGGTAAGTGCGTGTGTAGATCGAGCCTTCAAATGGTCTAATGTTATGTAATTTCAAAGGATTGCATTTAGGATCTATATTTTAAAGGATATGAATCAAACATATAAGCAGCTGTCTCATTATCAGTTATTGTGTCCGCCCCAGCGAAATAATATACATAGAAGTTAACATACAATCTATACAAAGTACAAGTAACATACAAAGTAACATACTTCATACAAATCTATTTTGAATATTAAGAATCACAGAAACAAATGAAATGCTAGCCTGAAATGTTTGAAGTAACAAAACGTTAGATGATTATAGACCAAATTAATTAATAAACAAAGTATACATTTGCTTGCATTGAATTCTACATAAGACATTTCGATGTCTACTACTCGTATGACGGGTTATCACTGTCAAGTTTTGTCATCTGCTGGTCGCGTTATAAGGATGGTTTATACAATAATGAACACTGGAAAAATTACAATATCTGATATTTAGGCAGTAGTAAAAATATTTTTTTTAAAGTCTATTTATTTTATACAAACATTTTATATATTTGCGAACATTTACATTTACATATTTTTAAACACTTGTTCATTAAATAAATACTCAGTCAGTTACGTCCCTCTGAAAAGAGTTAGTTTATTTAACTTCTGCCTTGAGGAATTTAGTAACGAATCATTCTTAGCAATATAATGCAGTCTAACACGTACAAATTCTTCTATATTTTTTTTTATCAATAAAAGATCATGGTTACAATCGGCTGTACAAAAAACATCATTAAACGTTGTTGGGTGCAGTAAGCACTTATTTGTAATAAAACAAAGATTGTGTTTGCTAGACGACGAGTTTCGTGATCCAATTTTGATGATACTTCTTATGACACATTCGGCACGATAGCAAATCTTGAACAATACTGTGGATGGGTAACACAGGACACCAAAATCTTTTATCGAAATTAATTTATGGAAATAAAGTTTTTCTGTGGCAAACAGAAGAGTCGTACATTCTCCGCATTCAATTTTAGAATTTAACTTTTTTGCTACAAAACCAGATACATACCTATCCTATAATTTTCTCTATAGAAGTTGACAGTACAGTGGGTCTATCTAACATTTAGGACAATTCGTCACAGTTATTTATTTCATCATTTGATGGCGGTAAGTAAAATGTGGGACTATCGTTGTTCTGTGACGGAAACCGGCTATAGTTTCATTTATACGTGTTGCTGCCGAGCAATTTAAGATTAGAAAATATTCAAGCGGATAAGCGTTTCCTGTAAAGTGGCAACGAAGTTCTAAATTATTTAAAGTTTTTCTATAAATCCCTTTGAATTTAAGTTCATTTGGATTGTTATTACACCGGCCATCATCTGCCTTCCCGTGTTAGACATATAAATGTCTTGTATTTTAAAATGAAAAGAACATATTTGAGTCCTCTTAGTTGGACACCAGTCATATTCCTGTCGTTCTAAGCGAACAGCTTTTATCCATAATTCCCTACTAGTTAATTCTCGTGGAAATCTGAAAGAATTTTTTTTTCATTATCGTTAAGCACTGTTGCATAACACCCATCCCTATACTAAACAACCACGAAACTTCAACTTAATTTTAGCTATTATTTCAATGTACTTACACATGGAATGAAATCCCATGGTCTTTATGATGATCAGTAGAATTATTTATGCACCATTTCACACAAGAAGACGGGATCGTTTCTTCGTTTCGAACATTTAAACAAATCGCAATAAACTGCTACTACGACAACTGTTGACGCGTAACTAAGGAAGCGAGCGGCGACTCTTTTAAGCCACGCCTACTGCGGCGACTCTTCAGTGTTATCATTTTTAAGGCTTAGTAGTGCTTCTATGTGTTATTATTTCGCTGGTCCGCCCGCTTTGTAATGGTTTTGGGTACATTACCAACACGCTAATGTAGCCAAAAACTGGCCGTTATCAGAAGCAAATTAAGGTACCCATGGCGAATTAAGGTTGACCTATTGCCGACTGTACTATCGACTGGTAACAGTAACAGCCCACTTTTACCCTAAAGGTAACGGTATCACATAGGTAAAAAACGAGGTGATTAATTGTCCAGACAGAACAGCAGGTGGGGCTATGAAAGGTCTGTATTTCTTGATTAGATGATCGGAGGGGGGCTGCGAGTACTTGCCAGGTGCACTTGCCGTCAAATCAGTCGCACGGCTCACCATTTAGGTCATCACTATCATTACTAAACCATAATATTAAACAAAACCTATAGTTTTGTACACATAGCTTATTGAAAATGTTTAGTAGAGGCAGAGAGAGATATATGACAATAAACGTGGAAGCAATATCGTGGAATCCGTTAACATTCGAGTGCGCAGTTACTTGTGCAATAACATTACTGGTAATAAATACCTCGCAATACGGACCAGATTACATTGCAAAATAATTGTGAAAAAATATATCAAAAATCGTTGGTAGAGCTGCAATAGTAGATTGTTAATTAAGAGATGAAAGGCACCCATTTCTGACGATATAGTTCGAGTCTGAAATGGGTGCCTTTCACCCGAATTAAACACTGTACTTTTTATTTCGAATATGAGTAAAGTAAACACAAGCCATATATGCAAAAAATATTTATTAAAAGATGTGTTGGTATACAAATACGTTACTTAAAATTAATAGTGAAATTCGAGCAATTTGTGAATGCATGAGAAAGGTTTTTTCCTGGAATATTAATATTAGATACCGTTTGTGAAATTTAAGTATCATGTAGAGGTATATCAGTAAATGTCGGAGAAGGCATTCTCTCCTTGGGTGAAGAAAACGCTGGTTGATTGTCCCTGATTGGAATTAGATTATTTCTACACTCGCCCGCAAAAATAAAGGGTCACCTAGTTAACTCTAAATAACTTTGAAACCACACAAGCTAGCTCTTTAAATTAAAAAGTATCTGAAAGAAAATTTAATTACGCATAAAATAAACTACAGTATGATTCAAAATAACCATTTATTAATTTGAAAATGAAAAGAAAACGTAAATTGACAAACATCGTCAAAATAGAATAATTAACTTCTTGTCAGTTTCGTATGAAAAGACGTGGCCACCTCATACTTTAGTACCTTGTGTTGCCTCCATGGGTTCTTCTCAAGGTTTGTATGCGATCAGGCATACTAAGAACTAAGTTCCTCAAGCGGTGTTGAGGTAAATTCTCCCATTCTTCCATAAGGGCCTGTTTTAAGGCAGGAAGTGTCAAGGATGGTGGAATTCGTTTCCTGACTAACCTTCCAAGCTCGTCTCATGCATGCTCGATAGGGTTCATGTCAGGACTCCAGACCATGAGATCGATACCGACTTCTTCAATGTATCGTCTCACAGATAATGCAGTGTGAGGGCGAGCATTATCGTGCATAAGTATTGAATCCTCGCCCATGTTTAATAGGAAAGGACCTGCATGTTCATTAAGGATTTCCATTATGTACCTTTCCGCATTCAGGTTCCCATTTTCAATGAAAACCAGGTCTGTTCGTCCTTCTGAACAAATGCCGGCCCATACGTGGAGGGACCCGCCGCCATAAGAAACCGTTTCTTTAAAACATGCCTGAGCAAAACGTTCTCCAGGTCGTCGATACACCCTGTCCCTTCTATCGTTGACATATAGTGCAAATCTTGACTCGTCCGTAAACAATACACGTGCCCAATCTTCTTCACCCCAAGCAGCGTGTACCGTCGCAAAACGCAATCTTGAAATTCTATGATGACGTTCGAGTTTTGGGCCCTGAACTGGTCTGTATGGTTTCAGGTTAGCTTCTACAAGGCGTCTTCTTACTGTATCATCACTAATGTAATCTATCCTGGTGTGTAGAAGATGGTGTTGGATCGCAACTGCTGATAAATGTCGATTCCGAAGCGAAGTCGTGACAATAAAGCGATCTTCTCTGGCTGTTGTAGATCTTGGACGGCCGTTGCCTGGTCTTCTCAGATGTTGTCCAGTTTCTTCACATCTTTTCAGCACTCTTTAGACCGTGGAAAGCGTCACACCTCTACTTCTGGCCACTCTGCGCTGGCTAAATCCAAACTCCAACATGGTGATAATTCTGGTGCATTCTTCCAAAGTCAAAGGCATGATTTTGCACAAATTACTTGAATTGAATAAGGAAAATCAATTTCAAGTCCCATATTTATACAAAATCGAAAAACAAAATTAAAGAAGTCGAAATTGAAAAATGAATCACAATTTGAAAACAGGTCGTTTTTACTTATAAAGCATTTTTTTACGCCATTACAGTAAAAAGGTTAAATGAAGGGTTGCATACAGTCCGCATATCCTCTTTTGGTTTAATTTCATAAGCAAAAGAAGTTATCTTGATCATTTCTTGAAGATATTGCTGTTTTCAAAGGTGACCCTTTATTTTTGCGGGCGAGTGTAATTTATGTCAATAATCTATCTAATTTTGACGCGGTTTAATCGGTGTCTTAAATAACATCACAAACAAAAATTCTACGAAATTAAGAATTAATATAGTATTAATCGAAGTGTGGCTGTATAGGTTTCTGCCGTTGCCCAATGTAACTACGATTTATTGACTAAATTTTTTTTAAACTACTTTTCGGCCCTAAAGCTTAAACGAATCACTCTCAGCCCGCTTCTTAGATAATCTATGGTCTACTTTCAGAGTATGAGAAATGAAAAAAATCTTTACTGAATCTTCTTTGGTAAATATTCAGCGGGGTAAAGTTTGGCGGTATTGAAAGTTGGTCTGTGTGTATGGGTTCGAATTCGCGATCGTCTCGTCCTACCCCGCGGCGCTGTTAATGTTTCGGCTCGGCTAAGCCGTGCATTGGAGATCCGTCTTTACGAGCTCGTTAGTGCCGGTAATCGCGACGTTGCACGAGCCGGATTACGCCTGTGCATTATTAGTGTTTTTATTGATTCACTCGGCTGCCGTCGTAAACTGAGATTATTATTCGCGACGCGCCCCGCGACCTCTTCCAGTCAAGTTGCACAGCATATGAAGGAAACAATAACGCAACTCGTGATTACTAATCTATATAATACATGAAAGAAATGTCCTGACTGACTAACTGATTCATCGAAATGAGGTATATTAATATCAAATACGGTGTCGTCAACCAATTAATAATATCCCCAAGGTTGACTGGGATAAAACGCCTTTTAGCACTAAGTGTAAATCGATAAATAAATAACGTTAACAAAAGATTCTAGTGACGTTGCAATCATGCAAGTGCGCGCCCTCAAAATCGTAAACTTAGACGTCACCTTTACATATGAGTTAACGTCGAGTTTCTGTACATAAAAAGCACTTCGAATGAATGACGATATATACTGTTTGCTCCGTTTATTATGCACGTTGTTTTGTTACTTAATCTCGACGATAACAACATTTAACGACGGCTAGGTGACTGGCGAAATTCCGCTTCGATGTTTAGTGCTCATTCTATTTTCATTAACCATTTACCCACTTAATGGTCCGGATCCTAAGGGAGTGATTCAATGACTTGGACCTGTAAAATTGAACCTTAGCGTGACCTGGACAGCATAATTAAGTCATTACAAAGTTTCATTCACTTTTGTCCCATAATGATATTTTACCAATCAATAGTTATTTAATTGATGAAAGATTTGTCTGCATTACATTTAATAATCTCTACATCGTTCCCGGCATTGTCGAGTTTCTTTATTACCAAAACCCTAATACATATTTCCGAAAGAAGTAATTGAGTTCTCCTATACCTAACACTAAGGTCATACATCTCTTATGCACAAGACAATGTACATCAGGAGGCGCATGTCCAGCAGTAGATACTAATAGGTCTAGTTATTTATACCTAACACTACCCCGTATTATGGGTAAAACTTTCATTTGTAAGTATGGTATTTATTTACCTACAATAGATTTTAAGTTAAATACTTTAAGTGGCGTGTGTTTAAGTCCCGTGAGTGTCGTAAACGCAACTAAGGGATAACAAAGCTGCTACCGCAAGCTCTGAAGAATTTCACCACCTCTAAAGCAGTGAACTCGCCAACCCATATAGCCAGCATGCTTTTACGGGTCTCCCAGCACATTGTCTTGTGCTCATGCACAAGACAATGTGCATGACGAGGCCCATGTGGAGCAGTGCACGATAAAGGGCTGGTAGCGGTGAATGTTAGTCTTCTCAATACAAAAAAAAATGTATGTTTCTTCCCTACTATTTTTTTTAAGATATTCGTGGTTTTTACACATATGTATTATTTAATGTCAATAGTTCTTATGCTTAGAAATGTGGGTACATAGTAAAGGTCTTATTCTATAAGAAGTTTAATCCATACACATTCTAAACATTAATCTTCACATTCTTAACTCTATAGTCTGGATAGAACTCCACAATCCTCTAGCCTGACTGCCACTATTACTCGAGGATTGTGGGTAAAACAATCGAAATTAAGAAACATTTCAATCAAGAAGATGGATACAAATTGTCCTAGATATGCAAGATTAATCAAGTTAAACCTCATGATTTTTTGTCCAACTTCCCAGATTATGAAGCCCAAATGCGGGTAGTTGCAAAAACTACTCGCAGCATCCTTTCCTATCCCTCTCAATTTTCCCAATCCTTTTGTTCATAAATCTCCAAAGGTAGGCTGAGCATCCGGAGGCATGTGTCGTTTGTCTTTCTGGATGATGTTGGCATGTATCTGGATCAAGTGGATACTGTTGGTCACGAACGCATGTCCATGACCGACGTATCCATTTACCACCAGGTGGACTGTATGCTCATCTACTCATTCTTTCTATAAAAGAAGCTCTCGACATAGATTAACTACCTCTCAAATTAGCTCATGACCATAGTTAGTGTAACCCATTCGACACGTTAAGTAAACTATAAAAAGTAAACATATGCGTTCGTTGCAAATGTGAATAACAGTCGGAGTTTTATGTTAAGTTAGAATTGAGCTTAAACGCAGCCTGCGTCATATAATCTTGTCAATTAAGATAATTCCATATCAGCCTGTATTACCTATAGGCTACACTATACGCTAGGATCGCCCGATGCAAGGAGCGCGCCTTGCCGCAAATACGGCGACTCATCGGCTATTTGTATCGAGCGGAGCGGAGCGCATGCATGTTAATAAAGCCTATTGTGCGTCTTCTGCCTCCCGGTGCACCCAAGATTAGTTCACGGCCGAGCCACAAACGACCATTGTATAGCGACATATAGATCAGTGCTATAGGTTTTTGGAAATCGTAAAAGAGATTAAATTTGGAAGATCAGAAGTTCGTATTTGACGCTGATATCAAACGTTCTAATCAAAAAACAAAGTAATATCAAGTTAAATATTTAAAAGATATATTATTATACATGGATCTTAAAAAGATTCGCCCATTATGAATTTGTATTAAAATTATTATACGACGGGCGGTTAAAAAACTCGCGGAATGAAGGGATAGAGGAGGAGATGAACTAAAGTTTTTAGTTTTCCTTTTCAATATATTCTCCATTGATCCTAATACATTTTTCACTACGATCGATTAACTTATTTATACCTTGGAAAACAAAAATTATCCTTCCCTTCAAAATAGGGCGAAATCGCTGTCTTCATCATTATCAAATTTGTTTCGCTTCGAGGAAAGAATATTTTCATTTTCCGAAATAAATAATAGTCCGATGGAGTTAGATCGGGGCTGTAAGGCTGTAGGTTTACAATTTGGAACCCGCATCAGTTAAGGACAGTCTGCAATATTGCTCCTGTGCACGGGAGCATTGTCGTGCAAATGTACCATTTTCCTCTCCTTTTCTCCTTCTTTCGCTACAGCAGGCTAGTGAAGTATTGTCCGGTTATATTGACACCCTTTTCTTTGTAATCTATATACCCTCGGTATCCCAAAAAAACAGTAGCTATGAGCTTTCCGGCGGACGGTGACACCTTGATTTTTTTGGGAGGAGGTGTGGCCTTTTTATGCCATTGCATTGAGTCTTGCTTAGACTTAGGCTCATAGTGATGAACCGAAGTTTCATCTCTACAAACAATCCTGCCCACGACTTCGTCCTTGTTGTCTAAAAATAAAAAACAGGTCTAAAAACTCGTGAGCGCACTCCACGTGCTGTTGTTTCTGAGGCGGCGTGAGTATTCTGGGCACCCATCTTGCGCTGACCTCTGTCCTTCCAAGATGGTCATGGAGGATATTCAAAATGGTTGTGTCTGATACCCAACCATTTCTGCAAGTTGTTTCTTTTTCAGACGGGTATCCTCCAGCACAAGTTTCGCTACTTTTTGGACAATTTCATCGGTAATAGCTTCAATAGGGCGGCCCAGACGGAGGTCGTCTTCAATCGAGTTCGGGCCTTGCTTGAAAAGACCATGCCATTTGTAAATCGATGTTTTTCCAGGTCAAGAGTTTTTTCTTCGCTTCGTAAGGAATTGAATCGTAATTCTTGAAGATTTCTTCCAGATTAACTTGCTTTGCTTACTCGGCGATATCTCAGAGGTTAATTAATGACACAATGTGGCTGAAACTTGCTATAAATACTAATTATGAGTCACTCAACTAGTACTGTGGAAACGAGCTGCCCTACCAATTTCACCTCCTCTATTCCGTGAACTTTTTGACAGCCCCTTTTGTATATTTGTCTTTTTCTTATAAAGCCATTTATAAGATAACGAACAAACATTTATAATATCAATATGGATTGACATAGTACGAATGTTTAAATAATCGTATATATTACCGTAATAAAAATATATTACCGTATTCTTTCTCAACGTACCAGGAAATATCGAGGAAATATGGAATATAATTTACAGGTAGCGTTGTAAAAGCGGGACCCCTAGCACTGGGACGGAAGAGAAGTCAATCATTAGAGCCGTTAAAGAGGTTAATTTCGATAATCCGCTTTGCCGCTCGGCCGAAATCTGCTGAATTCTGTCGGCTGATTCCCACTGCGTACAGCGCTCAGCAGATTACTTTCACCACGAATATCGATCAATAGCATCGAAAAACAATGTCATTATTAATAATATGAAGGTGTTGTGAATAAAAAGTGTACAAAAAACTGACATGATGTTTAGATCATGTCTAGATAGATGATTATAGATTATATTATTTAGATTATAGATGATAACTTACCAATCGTAGAGATATGGCAGATAAATTGCGTTCCTCTAGTAAAATAAGTACAATGAGAATTAATGAAAAAAAACTGAGAAAACATTTTCATGTTTTCAAATTTGATTTGAGTAGAATTTTACTTATTAAGTAAATTGGAAGTAAGTAAATAAATAAATAACACTTTATTACACATCAAAGAATACAGTGAAAGTGACTGTAAGTTTAAATAAATAGGTATACAAAAGATAGGCCTTATCGCTAAAGCGATTTCTTGCAGGAATCTGTTGCAGGAAGTTGAACTGTTATTATTATAAATTACAATTTCCATATCTTACGCTTATACTATTGCTTAAAAATTTGTGAAACGTAATGAAATTAGATCAACCCTTTCACAAATTACTAATGGAAAAAGTAGATCAATGAGACAAGCCAATGATAGGTCTCCCCCCACCTCACCGTACTGGACATGCCCCGTGGTCGAATCAACATTTACTGACCGATCGAATTACCGTGTACCGCGTCAACGTAACCTACTTAATTGATTCAACGTCCGCCGGCGCGCCTTTTTGCCTCTCGTCTGGTAGAAAAAAAAACAAATTTCACCACTAATTCAATATCCTGCAACTTCCTTTCCAGAGGAAGTGCAACGAGTGAATATTGCGAAAATCTCTGCAACGAAATTTTATTTTTATAGTGACATCCGCTGAAAACGGGGAAATAGTTTAAACTGCAGCGCTACGACAAACTATGTGGTTTATTTATTTTATTATTTTCTATTTTCATACAATTTTAGCTTACAATAACAAATCATACGTCCATTATATCAAATATACAATCAAATTCCAAATGTAACTCAAAACCACAACCACACGCGAAGCATTTGTTACAAATGAACTGAGTACTACACTACGAGTACAGTTCGGTTACATTACATAATATAAATAAGAGTTAGGTATACATTTCATAGAAATATACTCGTATTTTCGTACGGTAAAATATCAAATAAGTAATATTAAACGCGGTACGTAGATATGGCAAAAACGATGCTACGGCGCAGATTGCTACGGCGTAGCATTAGCTACTACATAACTCCATTCTAACTCAAAACAAACAACTAATTTAAAAAGGAGACTTTAGCTTCAATTTTAAAATATGTATACTTATTTTTATACTATGACATATCACGACGCAAAATATAAAATATAAAGATTCGGATTGTAGCAAATAACCCACCTTAATTAAGTAACAAGAACAGTGACAGGTAATACATACAACTTGATACATGTATAATCGGATTTGTCAGTACAAAATTACAGCAATATATCAATGTACAGGGCGTGTCCATTTCGCTAGCGTGCACTCGGCCACGTGCAATTGAACACCTTGCGACTTGGAAACAGATATGCAACAAATGTACGGAACACTCATATCGAAAAGAGGGCTCACAGAAAACTGTTTCAGAGGTGCGCGTTTCATATATCCAATACAGTTAAATAGATGTATAGGTGTGTGTGTGAGGTTTCTGAAGTTAAAACTTAAATTGCTTAAAACATTGTTTATGGCATTGACTCATGCTGGCTTAGTAATAATTCTTGTTTAAATGATATAAATATTTCATCACTGACATATTAATTAATTCAATTTTAATTAGACGTCAATTCCAATTGGAACTCTGGAATAAGCAATACTAATACAAAAGAAGGCAATCAAAAATCAAAGGTCATATTGCTTAAAGGGTTGAAAAATGTTATTGATAATTCGCGATCTTCGCTATACAAAAGTTTGAACACCAAAACATTGATAGAACAGTGTCAAAATCCCGCCGCACTGAAAGTTGTCAAGTTCAGTTACAAAACGTGTAATAATAGAGTAAATAAATCTAACCTTAACATAATTTTGATTAATTACAAATAGTTATTTTTTACACTATTTACATTGAAATGTGATTCAACAAAAGTTAACAACAAACGTAACATAATAAAAATTTATATTGGTTCCATAAAAGAATGAAAGTAATGCATTGTATGCATTTCCAAATGAAAAACAACTGCGATGCCACCTGGGAGGAAACTGCGAACAATATTGCGGGATTCGATTTAAAATTGCAATACATTTCAACATCGGCATGCCATCCAACTAATAACAAAAAGCTACCAATAAAGATCCACCTCATTCCCACGCTCCAATACAAATATCACCCGTCAAAGGTTATTGATGTACCTACTTCTTTATTTTTTACATAATTGTAACTTTTAAATTTTCGCTCTTACATATGATACTGCACTAAAAAAACATTAAACGCTCTAACGAGACACGCACACTAAACGCATATACGTTTAAGTCCTTGTCACGAGATGAACCAATGAAAATAAAGATTACAAATATGCAACGTTGCAACGTTCACTCGTTACAAGACGTATTGAGTGAACAGAGTACACATACAGTACAAATGGTCTTGATTAAACAAGTTTCAAGTATGCCTTATATTACAGCTCGTAAACAAGCGAATGTGTTTATTATGGCAAACATGTCCCGTGACAACCACATCACGGTTGGTACAAGCTGCTGTCACAGTCGACAACAATTAAAATTACTCAGTTTTTATTAACGTCGCGAGACATTATTTCAGAACAATGTATATAAGTAATACAAGCAATAGACCAATACCAATTTCCAATATTACGGTTAGCTTTGATAGAGTGGCATCGTATAATCTAAAGTTGTTCGGCGGAGGTGAGCATGCCCGCTAGTTGCCTCCACCTGGTGCCGGATGTTGTCAATTTATACAGACTGATTTAATTCTTGCTGAATAACCCACTCTTGAACGACAATCTGGGCCTTTCGTTACGTTTACCTTGTGTTTAAAGTCTCTTAAGCGTGTTTAAGAACTCTTTGAAAAACCTAGTTGTGCGATTTTATTAATTCTTTATAGATATTGCTTTAACAGAGGGGAAATTATCTATTATTAAAAATAGATGTACATCAAGAACGGACGAAGATGGTGAAACTTATTTATATTCAGCGTATAAATAAAGAATATGTAATTCGATTAAACTCAACTATATTGTAACGGCAAGAAAATTGTATTTCAATTTTAAATTTTGTAAACTAGAAAAAGTATTAAAATTTATCTCATATTTTGCATTCATAATTATTTTTTTAAAAATGTGTATTATTCATTATGCAAACAAAATATACGTAAAAGGCGTCACACACAGGCAGACGCTGCACGTTCATATTGGCCGTTTTGTTTGACTTTTACCCGCGCGTCCGTCCGCTGCTCGATCACGAAACTAATTATGTCTCCGAGCTATGAACCAAGTACTGTTTCTGTTCTTCCGAAACTTTGAAATTAACCTCTAAACTGTGACCGCTCCAACTATGCTTGTCCAGAGTCCGGTGGACAACTCCGCAATATTACGATCCATTCACATAAGTATCATATTATATATACTCATATTATAATAGTATTTAACAAGCAAAAGTATAAAATCGAACACGATTCTAACGGTTCTTTAGCGCTACTTGTTGCATTTCTTGAACAAATAACGCAAATACCCATGCGACTGAAGAGCAAAAAGTTTGTTGATTTTCGTTTCCATTTTCTTTGCGTTTTTCAAGAGGCGGGTCGGAGGCGGCGTCTCATCTGTATATTCGCTCGAGGGAACGAATGTTCTATCTAATTAACTTTATCATAAAGCCTTGGTTATTGCCTTGTCGGCCGGCGGACGGTTTAATCGGAAACACGCTTCAGTGTATCGTGGGATTTTTCGCTCAAACGGCTTAGGAAAAAGTAACCATTATGAGCGGGTTCCATTAAAAATAATTTGTGGTTACCTTTGTGAACGGTGATCCATATAAAGAATGTCCTTACATGTGTATATATGTGCAAAAAAACATATTATGAAATGTATCGGTATTATAATTTGAATATGAAATATAATTTTGTGTTTATTTTATAAAACTAGTAGAAGTATAGTTATAAATGTAACGTAGTGGAAATAAGAACGTTTCTGCCGACAAACTGTTAAGCAGTTTGGTACAGGAATGTTTTAAATAAACAAATACTAACACTCAAATAAATTTATTGTTACATTTGACGTCGTTACGTTACATTTGAAATATTAGAAACAACATTCTAATATATCATTAGTAGAAATTCTACCGAGGTTTGCTGGTAGAAATCTCCTAACCCCCCTTTTGTATGTATTTTCTTTTTAAATTATGTTTATCATTTGTGTGTACAATGAAGTATATAAATAAATAAACAACAATTCAGAGCTGTTCACAGCTACTACCAATCATATATATCGAAACTATGAGAGATAGTAATAAAAAGCCCAACGGGTCAGCTTTCTGGAGTGTAGTGAGATTCGGCGGGAGTAATTCACTTAGCAGATTGGTGCGCGTCCGAACGCGTTCGGCTCGGTTTACGGGCCGACTCCGATTACGGACACTTGCGACGCGGACGAGCTGATTGCTCCATCATTGGTTTCCACGCCAGTAATTGTGTTCAGACCACATACGGAAGCTGTGAACGACTATATTTTTATACTATGAATATATTTAAAACCTCGGAACATTATTTTTAATTCAAAATGTCACGAACAAACGAGTCGACTTTCTAGAATGCAGTGAGATTCCCCGAAAATAATTCAGGTGGATTGGTGCTCTCTGAACTCATTTGGTTTAATTTACAATTCGGCTCCGATCAAATAGCTGATTATGACGCTGATTACTCGGTTATCTATTTCAACACCGATAGTAACATTCTTTAAGGCGACGCGAAAACCGAAAATGAGTAAATTTTCTAGTATTAAAATATACATGTACATGCATAGTTATCAGATACTAGTTATTAAACATCGTAACCCATCAAATATGAATAACGCAATGAAAATGTGATTGTTTCATCATCGATTTCGACAATTATATTGAGTTTAGGACACACACGAAAACCAAAAATATTTTTAAATGATACCATGACGATACAACTCTAGAAGCGTAAAATTTCAACTGCCCAAGAATTACTATTATAATATTTTATCTTTTTATCGGATGGTTTGGAAATGTTTAAATATTTCTACACTATATTTAATATTTATATTTATTCCACGTTTTCTCAGTGGATTATTCTGATGGTTGCACCAAGACTGATTGCAGTTCGATCGTATTTCTAGTTCTCGCCGGGGAGCGTGCAGGACGATCGTAGGACCGGAGTAATTCACTTAGTAAGATTAAGTCGGACCCTATAGACGGTTTACACCTCGGAACGTGAGTCCAACGAACATTACCATCGCCCTAATGCATTTGGGAAATCTATACTTCACAGTTCACACGTTTGTAAGTAAAAAGCTTAGATGTTATATAATCAAAGGAAGGTTCTAAATGGCCTAGTAAAATTAGACGACAAAGGAGGACATTAGATAAAAATATGAAAAGGGAGACTGAGTTCCGCTTATACATATCTTTGAAACGACTAAGAAATACCGTCAGAAAATATTTTTGTGGCACAAGTTACAAAATTATCCAATTAATTTTTCTGTAAAAACTGATGATCCGAGATAATTGCGATTAAGGGAACTTTATCTCCTTTAACTGCCTATAAAAAAAATTACGGAGATGCTATCAAATGAAACCTTATAACCGAAATCTGATTTTAATGAGCTATACATAAGCACAAATTGATTTTAGACAATTGATGATATGACATCGGTATAATCAAATATACTCGTGAATCATTCTCACTGCGTCAGTGTTACCTCTATTACCGAAAGTAAATGATGACGTAACATCGACTACAGTCCAATGTATTCCTAATTATCCTTTATCCTTGTACTCGTCTTCGGTGATAGACTGGTTATGTCGTGATTATCCTAATACTAGGGTGTAAAATGAAATGATTCGTAGACGTTTCGTAACTAGAATGCTACGAGGTAGCAAGTAACGTAGTGCAATTAAATCACAGTGTATGTATGAACACCAACAAACTCATACACAAAATATTGTAGGTAATGACGATATACGTAAGAGATATATTCACAATGAGTGCAATTGTAAGTTAAAAATTGTTATAAAATCTATTAATATAAAAAGTTTGTCTGGTAGCAAACATGCTACAGCAGGGTATCAAGCAAGTGTAGCGTTCTTATAGTAAAAGGTTGACTGGCAGAGAATGCCACTAGGAATCAAGTCAGCCTTTTGTACAATGTACGTTTGCGCACTAAAGTTTAAATAAATAAATAAAATAAATGTTTAAAGAACTTTATAGATTTAATCAGTTTCGAACGTGATAAGAGATTTTTAAGAATCGTATTAAATTAATTATATAAACTTGAAAAAATATTTATATTTGAATATAAAGAATTGAATATTTCAATAAAATTATTTGAAAAAAATGTATCGGTGCGAAGTATTCAGTTCGCAAAGACACAAAAAGGCATAGTGTGTTTTTAAAACTTTTTAAGTTCCCCGTATCTTAGTAACTTGCTTGCTTGCTTGCACTACCTCGCTTAGTTACACTTAATGAATATGCTAGTAGGAACTCGGATAAATTGTTTCCTAATCTTTGAACTGTTCCGGATTTAAAACCAAGTTTTCTCAATAAAATGCAGCGAAAGAACATACAGGCAAAGTTTCATCTTTCATCTAAGATAAAACCAAAAGTCTGGCGCAGCGCGGTGTGCATTAAAAATATAATAAAGTAAATTAGAAGGGAGAATCTTAGTTTAATAAATAGCATTGATTAAAAAAAGCATAAAATTATTTTTACATTTCGTTAATTCTATTAACACTGACGACGAGTAAAGAAATAAAAAATCATATGTAAGTATATTAATTTAAAAATAATAGGTTTATTTATTTTAATTTATAAGTAAGTACATAAAGTTTATTAATAAAACAATGCATAACATGAACACGCACAGTTTAGTTTAAAGAGTTAATTATACGACAAAGTACGTTAATACACGTGATCGAACAACATAATTAGAGTATATTCCGATATAAGTACGAGTAGTACGCATGTTCAAATACTGCTGTCATAGGTTCACACACTGAGTAGAATCTATATCGTGCTGCATTTTGAAAGCTTTTTATTTCTCATTTAATAAATGCCGAACCTGCAACCCGGTAGTAACCGGGATTTATGAATTTAATTTTTCCACAAAATTCATTAAAATATGAAATTTACATGTCACGTATAGCTTATGCAAGTTTTAAGGCCATATATTCTACATGCACAAATCAGTTTGCATGAGGAGGCCCATGTCCAGCGGTGGATACTAAAAGGACTGGGTTAATATTATGCTTATACTTATTAGCTACCATTGAAGATTAATTAACCGTGGTTTCTTCTATTTACTTATGCAGAAGAATTATTGATTCGTTCAATAACCTTAGAAGACATCCGATAGCAACGTCTACAGGCCTCAAGAAAAATATTGCTAATTAGGTAACACATTACTACAACGGTTTTTCATGTATTTCCAAGTATAAGAAATTGCAACAATAACACAGATACGAGTATATGATAAATTCCATCATTGAGAACAAGTTGGAAACTAGATTGCGCTAAGTCTATAAGGAAATAATAAAAGTATCAGTGGCACTCGATGCGTTCGAAGTATCAGAAGACGGTAGAAGAATCAAACAAACGAGGCGAAACTTCTTAAAACTCTTTCCGGAGAGTTGTTACTCATCCAGGCAGACACTAAGCCTTATTACAAACTTGCACCGATAGACTCAACTTGTAACTACTGAAAATGATATCGAGTTACAAATTGCTGAAGGGTATTGCTTTACCAATGTCCGTGCAAGTATTAATTAAGTTAAAGTTTATTGCAATCTGGTTAAACAATAAGACACTTAGGACCTTTCTCACCACCTCCTGATACTTTATCAGGATTTTGTTATATTTTTTACTTCTGATACTTTATCCCCTGATAAAGTGTTAACATTATCTGATAGATAAATTATCTACAAATCTAGCTGATACTGACTTTCTGATAAAATGTAACTGACTTTCTGATACCTCCTGATACCTTATCAGAAGGTGGTGGGAATGGCCCTTAGATTTCAAAACAATCATTGTAATCATTGTAAAGAATTTTATTAATAAACAAAATATACTGGTGAAGCTTCGTTTTTTAAAATGCTTATAGTCCTTATCCAACGTAGTTCCGTCGTAGAACCAACGAATGCACAAAATGAAATGAAAGAATAACAAAGCGTAGGTTAATGACATCAAAACATATTGTCACAAGTCAGTCTATTAATACATTAGTTTTAAAAATAATGAATACCGACCAGATAGTAGATTTTTCAAGATATCACCATCAGGATTGGACGTCACAAATTTAATTTTAGCTCACTGCAGCCGGCTTAAATGTAATAAAATACCACTCCGGCTAATTTACTCGTACCAGCCCTGCTGGACACCGCTGTGCCTGGACTGCACAGTCTATAAACATTGTGTAACAACGACGGCTTGTGTTGCAAAAACATGTGGCAAATTATTAAGAAACAAAATAAAATATAATACAAGGATTCTCCAGAAATTCTTAAAACAAATATTAAAACTGTCACGTGAAGCAAAAATATAATTATTATAGATATGTTTTTACAGTTTTCTCCCATTCATATAATACAGTACTTTAATTAATAACGGTAACCAGCTCTTTTGTTGTCTATTCTGGCGGACACGGGCCTCCGAGATCAAACGAGATCGAGCCATCGCCGAAAATGCATCTCTGTTCGAGCCGACAACGTAATGCGTCGTACATACGACGTTATGTATATGCGTAATGTTACGCGCAATCAATATGCTGCACGGTCAGTGTGTTAACACTAGGCACGAAGAATAGTAAGTACAAGTGCTATTTTGCGCGAGACTGCAATACAATAATGCACCTTCGCGTAGTAGAGTTGTCTGTACGTAAAAATTAGGAGCCGAATGTGTAGATATGTTGATCACGAACGTTCGAAATTCGAAAAGCTCAAAATAAAACTGCACACTATAGTATGTGGTGACAGTAAATTGAATGAGTCCGGGCGCGGCAGTGTTTGCAGCGCTCATCAATCATCCCCGTATGGATTTCATTTTAATGCGACGTCATCGGCGTCTCGTGTGGCCGCGCACCGTCATGCTCCCCGAACACATATTGTTTTACGCAACACGCGAGCCTTCAAGCCAAATGTTTAGTAGTATAATTAGCCACGGCGCGGTCCGTACGTCATCAAACGACATAAAAGGTTCGACTATGTTTTACTATGTATTAACCTTAACTATAACCAAAACCTTTTTCGATGGCTGCTGGACATGGACCTCCTCAAGCAACTTGCCTTAATGTCTTGGTGCATGAGGGATGTATGGCTTTAAAATATCACGCTGACTAAGCAGGTTGGTGAGCCCACTATTTAGAGGTGTAGTTCCTCAAGACTTGTGGTAGCATCTTTGTTATCCGTCACTTCTTACAACACCCACAGGAAGTAGGTCGGTGCTATCCTAAAGCCGACCGACAACGAACAGCCGGAATAATGTACACTATAATTAGATAATTAACAAGGTTGGCCGGTGGAGAATGCTTTAAGGCATCAAGCTCGTGTTTTGTACGATATTGTGCAATGAAGTGTAAAAATAAATAACTTTACTAGAAAATAATTAGATTAGAGCGGAGAAAAATCTTAGGCGGGTTGTGAATATTGTTCACGTAATCAATGACCAAAACAGAAAACAGAATGAAAACTTCTGTTATTATGAAGTGACCCCTGCTGAATAGCAGGACACGAATGCGACGGACTCACAAATTCCCGCCTATTGTATTTGCGGATGCGGCAAATTAAATCCCCATTTGTAGAGGCAGAACACCTAAGGGGGGCGGTAATCTACACCCGTGTCCGCCTCCATTGTCGTCCGGTGGCGGCCGCTTGTGCCGAGCTTAAGAGCTTCAGCACGAGCAGAGAGCCCATAGACATTTTGTAAATTAATAACCAATCGCGTCGATACTCAAGAACGTATCCCGGTAAAGGTTGAAAAGTTGATATAATTCGATTGAAAGCGACGAGCATAAAATTAAAATGTAAGTGATTAAAGAGTGCAAGAGATCATCTGGGTTCTATAGTAAGAACGTATCCCGGTAAAGGTTGAAAAGTTGATATAATTCGATTGAAAGCGACGAGCATAAAATTAAAATGTAAGTGATTAAAGAGTGCAAGAGATCATCTGGGTTCTATAGTAAGAACGTATCCCGGTAAAGGTTGAAAAGTTGATATAATTCGATTGAAAGCGACGAGCATAAAATTAAAATGTAAGTGATTAAAGAGTGCAAGAGATCATCTGGGTTCTATAGTAAGAACGTATCCCGGTAAAGGTTGAAAAGTTGATATAATTCGATTGAAAGCGACGAGCATAAAATTAAAATGTAAGTGATTAAAGAGTGCAAGAGATCATCTGGGTTCTATAGTAAGAACGTATCCCGGTAAAGGTTGAAAAGTTGATATAATTCGATTGAAAGCGACGAGCATAAAATTAAAATGTAAGTGATTAAAGAGTGCAAGAGATCATCTGGGTTCTATAGTAAGAACGTATCCCGGTAAAGGTTGAAAAGTTGATATAATTCGATTGAAAGCGACGAGCATAAAATTAAAATGTAAGTGATTAAAGAGTGCAAGAGATCATCTGGGTTCTATAGTAAGAACGTATCCCGGTAAAGGTTGAAAAGTTGATATAATTCGATTGAAAGCGACGAGCATAAAATTAAAATGTAAGTGATTAAAGAGTGCAAGAGATCATCTGGGTTCTATAGTAAGAACGTATCCCGGTAAAGGTTGAAAAGTTGATATAATTCGATTGAAAGCGACGAGCATAAAATTAAAATGTAAGTGATTAAAGAGTGCAAGAGATCATCTGGGTTCTATAGTAAGAACGTATCCCGGTAAAGGTTGAAAAGTTGATATAATTCGATTGAAAGCGACGAGCATAAAATTAAAATGTAAGTGATTAAAGAGTGCAAGAGATCATCTGGGTTCTATAGTAAGAACGTATCCCGGTAAAGGTTGAAAAGTTGATATAATTCGATTGAAAGCGACGAGCATAAAATTAAAATGTAAGTGATTAAAGAGTGCAAGAGATCATCTGGGTTCTATAGTAAGAACGTATCCCGGTAAAGGTTGAAAAGTTGATATAATTCGATTGAAAGCGACGAGCATAAAATTAAAATGTAAGTGATTAAAGAGTGCAAGAGATCATCAGGGTTCTATAGTAATTAAAAGCATAAATATTCCTTAACGGCTGGATACTTTTTGTTTTGGATATACTCGTAATCACCGTCATATGTGTTGGCGATTTTGGCACTCGAAATGGATATTTTATACGAACTCTATATAAGAAACTCTTTTTGTGAAATCGGAAGTTTAACTAAGAACATTGTAAGGATAACTGGCTAGATGTTTTCTTTACCTTCATATCAGAAGATCTATTTATTTTAGCGATTTAGCAGCGTAATTTATATAGAAGTACAATAACTCTAATACTAAAGTTTTCATTCTCATCCCATCCCATACTATGTCCTATTTTCACAGGTCTTATTTTAAATCATCGATCAACCATAATAAAAAGATATAACAATTAGCATCTAATAGTGAGGCATTTGCAAGGCAGTCAATTTGTCCTATTTGGGGGTCGGTCAAGGTGATGTACATTTTTAGTAATAGGGTTTAAAGTATGAAATTGCCGTTTTATAGTAATAGATACTTTGAATTGACATAAAACCTTCATGGTGTGAGATTTTCGAGTAAAACTTTTTTCACATGATACCTATGAGGTTTTTGTTTTAAAAAATGTGCAACATTCGATTTTCGACATTCAATTGTTCTTTTTATTCAGCTTAGACGGGAAAGATGGATACTTCGAAAATCCGAGTAATCTTTGAATACGAGTTCCGACGCGGAACTAACGCGGCAGAAACGGCTCGCAATATCAATGCTGCGTTTGGAGAGGAGACTGCTAATGAACGAACCGTGCGTTTTTGGTTTAAACGCTTTCGTAATGTAAACTTCGACTTGAAGAACGAACCACGTGGAAGACCGCCCACACAGGTGAATAACGCTGAATTGAAGGAGATGGTGGAAGCCGATCCGAGTCAAACTACCCAGGAATTAGCGGCATGGTTTAACGTTACCTTATCTACAATAATGACTCATTTGCATCAAATCAATATAATAAAAAAATATGAAAAATGGGTGCCTCATGATTTGACTGATCTGCAGAAAGAAACGCGTGTTGAAACTTGCGTTGCCTTGTTGAATCGGTACAGAAATGAAGGAATATTGGATCGAATTGTGACATGTGACGAAAAGTGGATTCTTTACGATAACCGAAAGCGAAAAATGCAATGGCTGACCCCAGGTCAAACGCCGCAACAGTGCGCTAAGGCAAAGCTTACCAATAAAAAGGTAATGGTAATTGTTTGGTGGTCTATTTATGGTATTATTCACTATAGCTTTCTCAGGTCTGGTCAAGCAATAACAGCAGATGTTTACTGTGCCGAACTTCGAACAATGATGGCGAAACTAGCAGTGAAACAGCCCCGACTCGTGAATCGATCTTCACCATTATTGCTCCATGATAACGCAAGACCTCACACTGCACGAGAAACCGTTGTAACTCTACAGGAGCTGCAGTTAGAAATCATACGTCATCCTCCGTACTCGCCAGACCTTGCTCCAACGGACTACCATTTTTTTCGTGATTTGGACAATTTTCTACGTGGTAAAAAATTTTCTTCCTAAGAGGCAGTACAAAATGCTTTCACACAGTTTGTCGAATCTACATCCCCAGAGTTCTATCACAAAGGCATAAATGAACTTCCGATTACATGGCAACAATGTATAGATAATGAGGGTAAATATTTTGATTAAATAAATATGTTACAAAGGTGATAATAAAGGTTGCATCCAGCGGGTGCCCACCCGCTGGATGCAGGTCGCTGCCGATAGGTCTAAATGGCGGACAATGGGGGAGGCCTATGTCCAGCAGTGGACGTCCAAGGGCTGAGAGAGAGAGAGAGAGAGAGAAAGAAATATGTTACAATTTAGAAAAAAACTAGTTTTAATTTTTCAGTACAAATCGGCAATTTCATACTTTAACCTCTAATATTTTCTTTATTGGAAATAGTTTAAACTAAAATACCAATTAGTATATTAGAAACATAATAAAATAGAACAATAAACTAGAAAAACTAATGTAGGTTAAGTAATAGCGTAAGTTAAACGAATATTGCACTTAAAAGCCTTTTGAATTTATTACTATTATTTTAAATACAGTTTTTTTTTTCATATTGTTTTCTAGACAATGTGTTATGTTTTGCAATTAAACAACTTTTAACGGTTTAAATCGCGTATATTTGACATTTATATCCCGACAAATAAAATCAATTAGTCACCCCGTGACCACGTCCACTGCAAAGTGTTCGAAACGTCGGGATATAAATCATGTCAAATATACGCGATTTAAACCGTTAAAAGTTGTTTAATTGCAATGTATAGTAATCGCGAAAACCTAAGAAAATATAATGTGTTATGTTTATGTTTCCTATTGAATAATTATTTAATTTCATTCTTTAAGTTTTGTAATTGCAACAAATGATATATGAATTGAAAAAATTGGAAAAAAATTATACACGTCTTATGACGTCCTTACAAGTTACGTCAAATCATATGAATACTTTAAGCCACTTACACAAAATCCACTAAACAAAACACACACAAAAGCAACTAAATAAAAATTAAATGCTGTTCGTTGGTAAGTGCGTAAGAACGGCTGAACTGATTTGGCTATTTTTTTTAAATGTTCGTAATAGTTCGAATAAGGTTTTTAGGGAAAGAAAATTTGGAAAAGTTGCCCGCAAAATTGGAAAATTCGGGAAAAACGGAAAGTGCTTTTTTCTATGGGATTTTTGTATGAACTCAAGACCATAACTCACGATTCGAACGATGGATATGCGTAATTCTTTTTTTTTATTTTGTTCGCTATGGTCCTGGAAAAGTTTCCAGGAAAAAAAATATTTATTGAAATTATGGAATTTTTTTATTGAAATTTATTACAAATTTGGACAGGACGTCTGTCAGGTCAGCTAGTTTTTAATAATTTGTACTCCCAAAATGTGTCACTTTTGGATTGGATTTAAAAAAAAAACCATTCAATCTTTTGATTTGAATTTTCATCATCAGAAATTAGGATGAATTTTATTCATGGGATACTGTTCACACTTGAATATTTTTAGTCTAATGGTGTTGCCAGGATAAACTAATCTACGATATTGTATCGCAGAATCGTAATATTGTTAATTTCTAGTATATCTTTTATTTTACGGGCCGTTACGCAAAACAAATGCACTCATTGCAACACTGCACCGGGCGCGGCGCGATAGGCGGCCTAGGCGCTGTCACTACCGAATATAGAGCACTACGAACGTTTTAGATAGAACAACAAAATTTTACATGTTTATAACGTTTGATTTATTCTCTAAAAGAGTTGAAGAAGTATTTTTCGCTATAAATAATGCAATAACTTACGGTAAATTTGTTTGCCCTATGCCTATGTCTTTCCAATGCTTTATGTGTTCCAAGGCTCGCCACCACACGAGATATTCGGCTTTTCTCAGCCAACCGGCAAATTTTACCAAGTTTTTACCACCTAGCAGGAGGGCGTCCCACACTGCGCTTCCCGCTATGTGGCCTCCATTCAAGGACTCGTCTACCCGGTTTTCGGTCCTGCGGCAAATATGACCCTCCCATGTCGTACGTTTTGTTTATGTAATTAATTCTTATATAAATAAATAACAACGTAGTTCTCTTAAAAACTCTTAATAACGTAGTTTTCACGACTCCATTTTCGTAATATTTGTTTATATTAGTACTGGTATGACTCATGTAATCCATTTCATCACGAACAATTATCTAAGTATTTTGGTTGATCTGAGCTTTAATACACGAAGTTACTATTCATTTATTTTTCCTATAACAATATTTTTACACCTAACGGGGACTATCTTTGAAAATACTTTATTGTGCAATTACAGATTAGTCTCAATAACTGTAGCTATCCATGTCCCTTTCAACACCGAGATTCACATACATACAAAATCAGTGAAATACAAATAATAATAGGTATCTATAGCAGTCCAATACAGGTGTCAATTGTCATAGTCCGATACAATGCAGCGGTGTATCGTACAAACAAGGTTGATCATGGCCCGCGCCCCTGCGCTGGGATTACGCATTCGAACAGATTATAATTCGTCACGCGCGCCCGATATACCTCATTATGCAGAACAACCGAATTTTAAATTATTATTCTGGTATTAAACAACGACGAACTGGTTCACGAGTTATTCGAGATTTTCTGCACCACATACCATTTAATAATATATGAGTCATATATTTAACTTTTATTATTTTGATAAATAGTCAATCATCACATAAGTCTAGTGAAGGGGACGCTTGCAAGTCTTGTAACACATTATTTACTAGTCAAAATGTTTTAGGTTTGATAATGTGTTTCGTACAGTTGTAAAAGATTTTTTTATAGAAATAGAAAGTGTTTACTGTCGACAATGGACATCTGTGATGCGTGCTAACATCAGGTTAAATTGACATACATTGGCAGGCGCCTACCTTTGAAGATTTAAGAATCGATTTGGAAAAAGGTATGGAAAATGTAGAGGGGATAGGATAGAATAGAAATGTTCTCTGTCATATCTCACTCACTACCAAAATATCTATGTCCCTACAGTACATTTTACGTTAAGTCTGCTGTACGGTATTTTTACGGTAGTTAAAGAGGGGTAACGTCACCAGTAAAATGCGCCCAGTGGCTGTGGGATTTTAACGTGCACCATCCCGCTCTCTGTATATGCAAGTCATAATATTTTACTTTAATTTTTTTGACTATGACTATAAAGTTGTCAAATATCACTATCAAACACAGACGATTCTAGTGCAGAGCTCGCAATTGCAACAAAATTTTTACGCGTCAATAAGTTTTAGGTTTGTTAATGAGTTTTGTACAGTTGTAAAGAATCGCCGTAACCAGCCCTTTTAGTATCCACTGCTGGACACTGGCGTCATCATCCACGTTGTCTTGTGAATGGGGGATGTATGGCCTTAAACTCTACGTTGGCCAAGCGGCTTGGCAAGTCTTTCAGAGGCAGTGTAATTACTCAGGGCTTGTTTGTAGCAGCCACTATGTTATCCCTTAGCCGCCCTTTACAACACCCACGAGAAGACCTAGGGTAATGTTATATTCTAAGGTCGGCCGATACCACACCGCAATGTGTAAAATAATACATATTATTAATAAATATTATAGTTAAAATATTTTTTTTTTAAATAGACAACAAAACAGAAACGTTGGATACATTTATTTATTTATTTAAGACATTTACATATTTTGCAACGGTATCACTTATAATGTAGTTTACAAAAAGATGAAATTTACAATTAGGTATTCGGACAACGTGTGCTGACATCGTACTGGAATAATGTCAACTCCTTCCCTTAAATCTAGCCTCAGTACTAAGTTACAGTTATTAAAGAAAACAGTTTAATCAGGTGCTAATTATTGTGTATAATATGCACGCTGTGTGTGTTTTATGTAAGTATGTCTGTATGTCAATGTATTAAGTAATTGAGTGTGAATTGATGTGTGTGTGTGTATGAATAAGAGTTACAGATGCTAAAAATGTTAAGTACAGGTTGTTAACAATTATTTAGCGCATCGGTAAAAGTAAGGATTCGGTGTCATTATAATCATGGTTTAATAGCCAGTTCTTGATTTTGTTTTTAGTTTGATATCTAGTCAGGTGATGAATCCGCAACTGTACATTAATTTTATTGTATAAGAAGGATACAAGGAAACATTGCTGTCGCCGGATAAAAGAAGTGTTGCACACAATATCGATTCTGCGTTTGTTACACTGCACTTTAGGATCGAGGAAGAGTACTGTGGAGATGAAGAAGAGAATTCAGTATGTATAGTTGACGTACAGTAAACAGTTTGAATTCCGAATATAGTTGGAAAAATTAACTGTTATTTGTTAATTTGAATAGTATTAAATGTTGGAGGCTTTAAATCAAATATCGCTACCAACATAGTCAGTAGCTACGGAGGCAACGGCGCACTCCCTTTGATTGGGCATTGTTTCGGGCGACCCGAACTTAATATCACAGTAATAAAATGAACAGTATGACAACTTCGTACACACACATTATACCCTTCACTTCCCATCCCACCCAATTCCCCGCTAAAGATGACAGGGAGGTGTAATGAGTTGAGGAATATTACTCCTCACATTTCCTATTTCCCCATTGATCCATAGAACACTGACGACCGTAGGTTTTCACGGCGGAAATCCGTGTCGTTAACAAGCGGCCTATTGCGTACGAGTAGTTTGTCGCTGGAATAACTCTCTTTTCAGTTCTTGTGACTTATGAATTTTTGTTTGTCACTTGGGTTTTTAGTATGTGTATTTATGCACGCAGGATCGCTCTTCTTCCTCGGACATTATTAATTAAACCCCCGAAACTCTTCTAACATTTTATTACATTTTAACACCTTTTAAGAAGACATAATCACAACCTATTTACAATCCGTCTGACAGCTCCTCGCGAGAGAAAATGCGACGAGGTCCACACGCTAATAACTAGCGTTGCACCATTACCGCTTATAGCAATAGTGATGTCACTCCATCACAGTCACGTGAACAGAATGCCTGCATATTACATACAAGGTGTATTCCAAATGCCTGCATTAAGTTTTGCTACTGTTTGTGCTAATAACGTGTTAATACAGTGCAGTGGATGCGATGCGAATCCAATTTTGGGACGCAGGTCCTGGACGCCTATCCACTGATGTCCATTAGTATTCAGCGTGCGCGTCCGTGTACGTGCTCGGGGCGCACGGGATGCGATGCGCGAGCAAACAAAAACACGAACGTACCGAAATAGGCTCTGACTGCCCACCTTCGACGTTATTGTTTTCAGTGTTAAAAAATTCGGGTGTAGCGTATCGGATTTTTTTAGGAAGCTGTATTGGCATAGTGCTAAAAGAATTCTTAGTAAATATTTTTGTTTACTAATGTTTAGTAATCACTACATAGGCTGACCCTGTATTCGATAGTAAATTTAATTTGCTCTTCTTAGGCGCCAAGGTGGCGATAATCTCGCCGTGCAACTAATTTCAATGGTAACTATACGATAGATGCAACTAAAAGTTCTTAGAAGTGGCTACTGTACAATACGATAGAAAAAAAAACATATTCGAATTTTGAAAATGGAACTCTGCTTGTCAAACGCCATTAAATTATCAAATTCAAATTCATTTGATTGTGGATTGTAGGTATAAAAAAGCTATCAAATATATATATGTATATACGATCTCTACATCCTGCCAAATTAGCATACAAATCACATGATCAATAAACAATATTATAAACTAAAGATAAAATTAAAAGCGTCGGTGATTGCAAAACAAGTCGAACTTAGGCTTTTGTAAATAACAGAAACACATTAAAATTTGTTCGTTAAAAATTCATTTAAAGATAATAAATAGTATTTGTTGGCGACAAATTCACGAAGCACACGTTTAAACGTTCTTATATCATTCTTCAAAGCTGTCATTCGTTTTTTTTATTTCTGGCGGAAATTTGACAATTGTTTCGGGAAAAATGAATTTAACAAAAGAACAATGATTCGTTCATTGATTTTTTTATCACTTTCGTTGCGTTCTAAACCTGAAACAAATTTATGAAAGACTTTTTTATTTAGTTTATTTTTTATTTTTTCACCACTAAAAGACATTTAGTGGTGAAGCCCCATTCACTGTCACTGTTTGTAACTGGTTCAGTGAATTTAAACGTGGTCGTATCCACCTCAGTGACGATGTTAGAGAAGGTCATCCTGAGACGGCAGTAACGGAGGAAAACATCAAAATTTTTGAGCAATTTTTGAGTACTGTAAATGTAGAGTTAATTTGTCGTCCGCCATACAGTCCCACCATTGCGCCCGATTTTTATTTATTCCCTAAAATTAAGGATAAACTCAGAGGAATATGTTTTATGAAGGCAGTAACGGCCTTCCAAGCGGCTGTTGAAAAGATACCTAAAGAAGGGAGGGCTGAATGCTTCACATAAAGGTTTCATCGCATGAAAAAGTGTATCGATTGTCGCGGAGAATACTTCGAAAACCAATAAAACAACTTCCATATTTATATCTGATTTAATTTTTGAGATTCTAAAAACTTTCAGTGTCACCCACGTATGAGTTATAGCCAAGCTATTCTAAGCCTTAGAAACATAATGTTATGTTACGTTATTAATATGTATGGTCTATCTATATATTTAATATTGATTTTATTTTATATGTATATTTATATATTTCGTTATGTTTAAGAGATTACTATTTATATTAAGTTGAATTAAGCTCACTGTTTAATTTATATTGAACCCGCATTAATATCATTAACGAAAGGTCGACTGGTAGAAAATGCCTTAAGGCATTAAGTCCGCTTCCATACAATGTAGTGCAAAAAAGAGTACATAAATAAATAAACATAATGTATAATTATACGTACGATATGTAATACAACAGTAATTATGAATGACTTTAACTACGAACTTTTTTTTATTTACGAAAAAATAATGTTTTAAAAATAAATTTAGGTCACAATTCCACTCAAAAATACTCTTAAAATACAATGTAACAATATCAAGATGAGGTTATCTGGCGGTCTAAGAAGTCGACAATCTGGGCAGGAATAATTGAAACGTCTGAGTCCCGGGGGCAGAATGACGTAGATAATAGACCTTATTAAATATGCCGAACTAGGTGGATGCTGAGAACGGATTGAAAATAATCTCTTCGGTAGACATTTTTCAGAGTTCCCGAGTGGGGGGCGGATGGCAAATGAAACGCGATAACATCGTCGGGTCCTGATTGAAATTTAAAAAGCGTAAGCTTCACCGAAATAACTGACTGGAGGGATTCTGGTAGAGATTACAAAATAAAAAGATGACATATTATTAAGCTCTATTGTGTCACTTGAAACCTTAAGCACTAAAGAATAAATCTTGAATTGTAAATATTGTATTTAGATTAATCAGTTATGTTAATTAATATTACTTCAATTTTTAATACGCCTAATAAGAGCTTATTTAGAAGTTCCTCCAACCAAGTCCACGTATTGAATGCCCATTATAAAACAAAGGTTTACATAAACGTACATAACAATAGGTCGCTGGCGGTTGTATTTGAAAGTTGTTAGAAACCGTACAAGAGCGGCACGACTCGAACGATATTAATCAGACGATATGCAATGCGGGCGCACACGTGCCCAACTTCAAGATTAGAATTTCTGAGCTAGCTCGTAACAATAATTGAGTCACACGAATTGCAATCTGTACAGGTACAACTTATTTGAAAACTACATGGATTTGAAGTACCTACTGTAATAATAGTCTTGCTACTAAATTTCTAAGAAATGGCCGCTAATGAAAACCCATATTCAAATTTGCTCCAAACTCTATAATTCGATTGCTGTTTGATTCATTCTACTAATTATTTTTTAGCCATAAAGATGTGCCTACTGCACTAGTCTTCTGTATGACGCTTATGTTGGTGTGTTTGCGCATGATCCTCATCTTCGTCTGTATAAATTATACGTATTAAAAATCATCTCATTTTACAGGTATTTTTTTCTATTTCATTACGAATACATTTAAATAAATTGCTGAAGTGAAGACTAGCTGTAATTCATTCTTAGAAGAGCTGAGCAATGGTTGCACTACAAGTTAAAGCTAGGTAAATGATATTCTAAAGAGCGTGGACAATAACGTTTGTGTCGCACCATTAGCGTTACCAAAGACGATACGAGTAGGTACAAGTATATTAATAATGGGTGCAGGCTGCTGATGGGGACTACCACGTCACTGTAACGCTTCAGCGACGTTTGCTGAAGCGACTGTTGATGAATTCTTTGCCATAATGTGCAAACGTTGTTTCCCCGCTGGCCAGCCAGATCCAACAGCATCCTGTGCGCCATTACAGCCAGGTGGGACAGTCCAATGCTGCACCAATGGACACGACTGCACGCTAGTCGGTACATGGATGCAGGTTTGAGTTGTCGCATCTTAATATTAAGTTCAATTGTTTCCCATTACTAGCACTAGGTTAGGATTTATGGTTGTTAACACATAGCATGGCTATTTTTATTGAAAATATTTTTTTATTGTCACTACTATTCTTCTTCTTCTGTCACTACCACCATAGCAATATTATAATTCATGGTTTATTTGGATTGTTGATTTAAAAAATCGCTCTCTCAATCACTGACACAAGAATAATCTTCAATTATTACGTAATTAACTAAGCGTAATATTTTCGTACTGCAAACATCTCTATTTTTCCTTTTTATGTTTAAAGTGCTGAAAGCTGTATTGACATTCTAGAAGTACTACTCAGAGCCAATAAACATTTTAAAAATCTGGAATCAAAATAACAATACCAAGAGGAAGTTTTTGATTTCCTTGTTACCGTTGGTTTATTATTTATTTTTTATATAAAACCTTTCTTCATTTGCTCTTGTTCAACAAAGAAAATTTCAACAATCAGATAAAAATAGAAATTACTCAAGTCATAATAAGAACTGTACCATTCCTGTTACTGTTACTATTTCATTTATTTGTTACAATTGTATATAAAAACAATAAGTCCTTCAATAGCTGCTCGTTATCAACGTAACTTTTAATACTTGTTTTATTCAGTCAACAACACATCAAACCACCAAAGCAATTTCATTTTAGCCCCTCTTTTATTGGAAAGGATAACTAAGGCATCAATAGATACAAATTACCAACCACATAGCGATGGGTTAAACTAGTATTTATTGAAAAAATAGCCGTCAGTAGCTAAATGAGCATAGCAGATCGTTTGTGGTGGCTAA
Source organism: Sesia apiformis (assembly GCA_914767545.1). Taxonomy (NCBI): domain Eukaryota; kingdom Metazoa; phylum Arthropoda; class Insecta; order Lepidoptera; family Sesiidae; genus Sesia; species Sesia apiformis. The sequence continues at coordinate 7,434,956 of OU611964.1, forward strand.
TCTTAGGGAAGGCTTTATTCAAAAGCTACTCCAAAACTATAGAAAATCATACCGTCCCTCTACTGGATCTTTGCTCGCTACCACACACTGCATCTTCTACCGTCCAGCCACTACCGTAGATTACGGGGTAAAATTCAAAAGGAAAAGATTCGTTACAATTACCGACATAGCTCAAAATTAACAAAATTAACCTAAATGGCAATATGCAAGCAAAATCGTGGTTGGACTGGACCAAAAACCGGTGAGATAGATGCGTTCTTAAATGGAAATCACGCACCCACCAGAAAGTGCAGTGTAATTATTCGCCGCTCGGTCAAGTGGACTTGAATGACTTGAAATTTACCGATCTTTTTTATAGAATTTTTTCTATATTCTTTATTGTCAAACGAACAGGCAGTACTAAACAAGTGAAATTCAGTGAATAATTATGATGACCACAAAATATAGTAGTCCTCAGCTATAATTTCATTTGAACATCGTAAGACCCTTTGTAGTACCCGACAGTTGAAAAGCTCCTAAGTTTGTTTGAGTTACGCCGCTAACGATTTGTATTTCGTTTCCGATAGCATCGAATGTCACGTGTATACTAGTGTATATTTGTGAATATATTTACTGGTGTGTGCTCGTTACAATCAGGTTGTTATAAATAACCGTCAAAAGCGACCTCTTTCGCCTCGATGTTTGTTTATTTAAACATCAATACTGTTTCCTTTAACCAATAACACAATGTAGGCAGGTAAAACCAACAAAAGAGGATTTTGCGAGTAATTTTAATCAAAGGGTCTTTGCTTGAGGGTCAAAAAAAACAAAAGCAAAGCTCTTACCGTGGCAAATACCTGGAATCTATAAATAAAATTGTGTATACAGGAATTTGTATAAAATTCGAATACAAAAGTATACTGAAAGATAAAGCAAATTGTAGAAAATATTTACTTAAATAAAATTGTTAGAATTCGAAAGTACGAGTAATTTGTTCATTTCTCTCTGTAAGAAGATTCTATAAAGAAGGAAAAATTTAAATTTTTAAAAGCATTTAAAAATTATGATCTCAAAATGAAAGAATAAATAGGATCACAGTGTCAAGCAATTACGTAAACATACAATGCATTTTCATAACCACGAACATTTATACGAATGGTCCATGGGAATGGTTATGAAATCCATGGTTATGGGAATAGACTAGATGACACATCATACGTTCTTATCAAAGAAACCTTGTTTGTTAACTACTATTGTGAAGCAGATGAGGAGGGATTGATTAAAAAGTCATAAATGAAACTTAAGTACTACGTAATAAGAATGAGTACATTTTCAAAACACATGAATTGAAGATTTCGAGAGCTATTGAACGTAGCTACTTATACTCTAACGTGCCTGCCCTAGAGTGCTTGTATAACATATCTAGTATATAGTCTCAAATCGATAGCATGGTCTAAGTATTAGTTCCCTTTTATGATAACGGGATAATCATAAGACAGTTCGGTTTAAATATTATTTTCTGCTTCCCAAAACTTCGAAAGAAAATTCCCAAAACTCGCTGATATTTGATACATGGAAATAGCCAGCTAAAATATTTGTTCAGTAGTGAAATGAACAAAACATAAAAACGGAACAAAAGAAGCACTATTAGTTCACAAAGAGTTCAAGCACCTTTTAATAAAATCCCCCCGTCTGCCCAATGTGGTCTTACGCCAAGAATAAAAGACTTTTAGAGAAGTATCTCTAAGGTATAGAGTAGATAAGGCTATAGGTATAGAAAGTATAGGCTATAGGTAGGTATAGAAGGCGTTAATCGGTATTACCCATTTCTGTCGGCGTATCAATGTTATGTCTGGTACTGAGTCTTAAGTTAAATAAGTATAATTAGAAGTGCGGACGCCGCTGAGTACACGAAACGCGACAACATGGCCCCGATGATGATGAGGTGTCTACGATAGAATTCTAATCTTTACCAACTCGTTTTTCATATCTGCGTTTTTTATAGTTATTTCTAACGCATTCCTCGTATTGGGTCTCAACTGGAGTATAAAAGGTAACGTTTTTGTGGAAGTATCTTAAGAAGTGCGGGCGTTACTTAGAGTGGGCGGCAGCGGCGTCTACAAGGCGCAACAGGGTACCGCCCCCCGCCCGCGCGCAACAGGCGCGCCGCCCGACTTACTTGTTGAATCGACCGACCTACTAACGTTTCCATGAAGACGGTTACACATACTAACATTTCGTGATCACTAGACGCCACGAATGCAACGCCAATTATTGAAGTGCAAACGCTCAAACTTCGCTCCCAACCCATCATAATTCTAAACTAAAATCATGACATAAATTTACTCATAAATTCTGAGACACTTGCACCACGACGTTGCTCTAAAATAATGGAAGACAATTCCGTTCAATGGTATCTGCTACACCAGATTTGTATCTGCTAACATCAACCGTCATCTTATCTTATCATCGTCATCTTCTAAAGTATCAAGTTAAATTATATTTGCTGCTAAAATTTTAATTAAAATATTCACATACACGTACTTTAAGTATTTATAAATCGTTATGTTATACATTTTCCTTTTCCGAAGCATCATTCAATAAAAGCAGCCCCTTCGAATATACTCGTAATATCCTGGGTTGTATAACCGAATCCATACTAAAATGTATGCAGCAAAGTGAAAATGGCTTAACGCTTACTTAGTATATAACATGTGCAAGTGCATACCGACAAGCGCGAGGCGGAGTCGTGAGTCGATGTCACGACTTCAGGCGCCACGAGAGCTCTTTGAGTCTAAGTACGCGACGACGGTTCGCTCATGCCTTTACGAAGGGTACTCTACCGGAAACTGTTTAGTGAATCGTAATAACGACGCAATCTGTACATGATATTGTTAGAGACATTTAAGTTTACAATTTAACAAATATGTAGTATCAACTCAATTATCTCAAAGATCTTTTATTTACTCCTGTTAGCGCTACCATCTAAGCACAAATTAACTGTTCCTCCAAAAGTTATAGGAGTAGATTTTGGCCTTCTTCTACTTCAAAAGCAGTTCGAAGGTATAACATTTTGTCACTGATTATTGAGTTACAAAATGGTTTATTGAGGAACAAAAGAGAAGTTTGTAAATGACTTACCGACTAATGCCAAAATAACGGTGAGGAGCGGCGCCGCGGGGAACGACACGGTAACGTTGAACTCTAGCATCTGAAGGAGGTCGACTGGAACAAAAACCAATACAGAATACACATATTCATGTACTAATAATAAATTTTCTTCTAAATTAATTATTCTATTCTATATTCTCATATCATTATTAAAAGTCAAACTTCGAGATGTCGACAAAAAATATCCTAAAGAAAATTACACGATGGCATGTTTATTTTTGTAAGAAAAAACATTTTTTTGCCAATTTCCAAAACGATTTATTTATTCTATTAAAAAAAAAATTGATTATCGATCCTAAACAACCAGTTAGTAATATACACTTTTTATTTTTGAAAACCAAATTATTTGTTTACACAAATTTGCACAAAAAATCAATTATTTGTCATTAGTAATGTCAAGCCACATATTAAGTCTAAAAGGTTTTTGAATTACGTTGTATCCAGAATGTAGTCTAAATTTCTGTCCTAACCCTACACTGTAACTCTTTAACAGCGCTATTAAAATATAGTCATCGTTATCGTATATAAATGAAATGCGCACGTTATGGCTGAAAGGCCAGCGGTTGTGCCATAAGCCGTGCTATACCGGCCCCTCGAGAATGCGCGCGCGACTCCACCGCGCGTTAAAGCGATCACACAGCTCCTGTATGAATTTTTCATGTGCGACGAGAAGTAATGGTGCGGCCAGAGACGTCGGATCATTCTTTACGAGGCGACAACGGAAACCTTTAAAAATATATGGAGTATCTGGTATCTGTTAACATTCGCATCTGTAGGATATAATACAAGTATGTACTCTCATGTTTGTACACTGTTCTGAAAGCATAATTAATAGTTCTAGTTTTTTCTAGTTTCTTAAAAACATTTATACACCTTTTTTATGTTTATCCCCTTATAATACTCACTTTTTTCTGAAAAGATTAAAGCAATTAGCATGTTTCAAAAAATTGTATATAATCCAACCTATTCAGTATTACACTTAAAAAAAGGTCAAATAATTAATATACCCATGTTATGTAGCCTTACAACATATACAGGGTGTCATTCATGATTCGAAGTCGTTCATTATTCGGAGTTCATAAATATGAATTTTGAATCAATATTTATCATATAAATTTGCACAAAGATAACTCTATTGCAGTTATTAATTTTGTTGTAGTAAGTACGGAACTCTGACAGCCAGTAGAGCGCCACTGGATGTGTTTTTTTAAATAAGCTGTTAATTATGAAGTACACAGTCACTGTGCGGATTGAATGAGATTTCAACCAGTTTCGCACCGTTTCGCGACGCGACGGATAGAAGAGATCGGTAATAAGATAAAGGTTTTATCGTCTTTTCGTTAGCATAGTTCACGTATGCTTTCAGTTTATCAGGGCTTTGTGGACGTTTGTTTGCTCACCGTGGGATAATCCCTGTACAGTTTACGTATCCACTGTACCGAGCTCTCTATCACACCTTTCATGTCACATAACTGAAGAAAAGTATGCCACATGGGTATCATCATATTATTAAGAAGAATGAATGAATGAATTCTTAACTAACAAATCTTGCGTGACATTGTATAATAATTCAAATTCAATTAATTTTTATTTAACTTAGATTATAACCTCAGATTAACTAACTATGATGTTTGATTTTTAAAGACAACTTAGATTATTGTATTGTGTTTCATTGACGTGTTACATTTGACTGCCCTAATTTAGACGGCCTCTAAACACAATAAAATTGTATAATAAAGTCATTACACAAAAACATTAAATCGCGCCTTGCACCGAAACGAGTTTCAACCCCCAAACGATAAATAACATACAATCAGTAACATTGCGCTATCCGTAAAAATGCACAATATAATTGATGGTCTAGGGGGGGGGGGGGGGGGGGGGGCTTCTTAAACGCGGAACATGGTAAAAGATTAAGTAATGTAGTATGGACATCTTATGAACCTACCAACATTCAACAAATAATGTAGCGTGCAGGAGCAGCGAATCGTCGAAACAGACTGACTGGGTTATCAGTAAAAATAACATATTCACCCCATTAAAAAAGATTTGATAAGGTGTTGACATTAAACATTAAACTAATAACAACCGCACAAATAAAGGAACAATGAGCGCAGTACTTGAAACGGCTGTTTCCTAGAATTGTCGGAAATTTTTTGATGGTTGTATCTCGTCAGTTACCGACAAGCAACGCTTGTTATTAATTGTATTTACACTTACTGTAGTAGATTTTCTTTTTAATAAACCGACTTGTTATCAAATGTTTGGTAATTTTCAATAGATCAAGCGACCGCCCCGTGGGGGCCTCTCACATAGCGGTCTAGCGGTTAGTTCTAGACATTTTTACTTTCGTATCAGTTCATTGCACTGCAATACTCAACTAAGCTTTAAAACAAAAAAGTCAATAGGAAATCTTTAGTTTAAAAAATAATTGAGTTTTATCGATAAGTAGAATTATTTAAAAAAAATACAGAATCTTAAATATCTCGGAAACTATTAAACTTTTGGCCAGGGTATGTAATAGTGAAAAATAATCGATACACTCCATACTACCAACCCCTGAAAGGAACTGTACCAGTAATCCGTATATAGAGTGCAATCGTATTGAAAACAAGGGTAGCTAAAAGGAAGTGCAGGAATATGTATTTAATTCCAACTTTTTCCCTGTCAAAACAGATTTGCTTTTCCAGGTGAAAATGTAAATTGCATCGTTCGAACGCACTGTTCCATTCATCATGTGAAAATTAATTTCGCGCCCGGTACAGCGAATTTCTCTTGCCCGAGGCCGTATTTATGTATTGGAAGTACGAGAGAGGCCGATATTAAAATTGTGCAAGGTACGCTGTTCTTAGAAAAAGTTAATAGCAATATCCCTATTTAATTAGTCGAACGTTTTTTTACAATGAATACTTAAAGAGTCGCTTATTGGTTAAAAGTATCGAGAATATTTCCGCTAAAAATGGGAATATTTTATCTTGTAAAGTGCACTAAGTAAATTGCCGTTGATGGGTGTACCGGCAGTGAATACTCGACGTTACGAACAATAGAGTTTACAGGTATCTAATTGGTATTAAACCCCTTTGGAAACGGTCGTTAGCGCGGGAAGTGGCCGCCGAGCAGAGCGGTGCCGCGCAACGCTTGCCCTAATTAGGTGGAAACATGAGAAATAGGAGGAAAAATGAGATATCCCGGAACAATCACGCACGTAACTAACTCATTTCCGACTACGGTGAAAATCACTATACCTTATTCTAAAAGAGCCTAATTAAAAAGTAACTTTAAAATAGTATACATAACTAAAATACTTATAATAATTGACAAAGTGTGTGACCAGTCTAGGAATAGTGTAATACTGTTACTACCAAATATCACTTTGTTGAAGTAAAGTTCATTTTCAAAATATTTGTGCAAATAGCATAATTGTAACGACCAACGCGACGTAATAAATAGGTACCGAATTACGTGGGTAAAGACGTATTTTGAGAACGTGGTAACAAACAGAAACGTTACGTTCCTTGTAAAATGGAAAATCACCAAATATGACTATCAATAGGAAGCTGGGGATCTTCCAAGAAAAGATTTTATTGATGTTGGCGCTTCATTATTATCTATTTTCGCTTCGCTCCAATACCTCCTAATACCTTACTGCTATGAAAATTACGCCCAATTTGAGAGAGAAGTAATCGTCCAAATTACATTGCAAATCGCCTTATGGAACGAAAAATTTGCAAATTAGATACTTAAAAGATTTTCCAAACATAACGCTCTTTAAATCCAAGATACATTTTTAGGGTAGATGCCTGCGAAAATAACAATGTAAAGTGGTACCAGCAGTTATCTTCCATTTTCCTTTAAGTGGATATTTATAACTACGAACATACATATAACAAAATCGTAACAGAGCCGTGTCAGTACATGAAATATTTTGTAAAAAAAAATCATAGCAGTGTACTCTGCGAACGATACAGAGCGGATACCCCATTTTAAGAATTTTTGTTTGTCTGACTGTCTGCTTGTCTGTCTGAACGCGCATCATGCAAAAACTATGAAACATAATTTAGTGAAACTTGGCATAGTTATAGCTTATCATTATCACTTGGGTTTACATTTCGGGTACATTTTATCCCTATCCGTTATATAGTTAGCTGTTAGACTGAGTTAATTGTCTAGTAGACAGCTAAGAGCTAGACCGCTAAGAGGCTGCGCGGCTGAAGGTTAATAACTCAAGGTCGCGCGATAAAATATATAAAATAATTTTTGAACCGAACAGTACGCGACACCTCCGTATCTAGGAAATGCGGATGGACCGCACTTCTGTGACGGGAGGTGCGGTTGTAGAAACCCGAGGTGGGAATTATATTGAACAATTCTTCAGAGCATTCCCCATTGTAGAGGCGGTAGAACACACAGAGAGATGCAACGTCTCTCCGAACGCTGAGGGGTTCTAAACTGCCCGTGAGAGTGGGATCGTTGACAATACGAACAGCACGTCGTTGGATGGAGTCAAATGGGTCCAATTGGTATTTCGGTGCGCCGGCCCAGAGATGTGAGCAATACTCCATATGGGGCCTCACCTGAGCTTTGTAAAGCATTAGGAGTTGCCCAGGGGTGAAGTATCGCTTCGCTCTGTTCAGCACACCGAGCTTTTTGGAGGCCATTTTGGCCTTACTTTCCAGATGACCCCTAAATTCGACTTTACTGGAAATGTCGACACCAAGGATCCCAATACTCTCCGAGATCTTAAGAGGTATGCTCTGAAAGCGAGGTGCTACGACAAAAGGGTTTCTTTTAGCGGTGAATACACAGACTTGCGTCTTACTGGGGTTGAAATCCACTAGGTTCAGGGAACCCCAAATCGAGACTAGATTTAGGGAGTCTTCGATTTCAGACACAAGCCTGACGCGACTCTCTTCCACTCCGTCTCGAGGGATGTTGGCGCGGCCCCTGTACAAGGCGTCTCCAGTGCTGTCATCCGCATAGCAACGTATGTCACCAATTTGTAACAGGTCGTTGATATGCAGAAGGAACAGAGTTGGAGACAGCACGGAGCCTTGCGGGACGCCAGCGTTAATAGACATGGTGTCGGAGCAGCTATCATCGATAACGACTCTGATGCTCCGTCCAGTCAGGAAACTGGCAACCCATTCGCATAGTCCCTCGGGTATCCCGAAAGATGGTAACTTGGAAAGCAGCGATTTGTGCCATACCCGGTCAAAAGCTTTCGCAATGTCTAGGCTTACAGCCAGAGCCTCGCCTCTACTCTCAATGGCGTCAGCCCAGCGATGTGTCAAATACGCTAAAAGATCACCAGCCGAGCGATTATGGCGAAATCCATATTGACGGTCGCTAATCAGCTGGTGATCCTCTAGATACCCAAGGAGCCGTGTGTTTATAACACGCTCCATCACTTTGGAGAGGTGGGAGGTGATCGCTATTGGCCTGTAGTTGGCCGGGTCGGTGCGGTCACCCTTTTTAGGTAAAGGGTGAACATGAGCTACCTTCCATGCTGACGGGAAGCTTTTTGTGGAATATGAGAGCCTAAAGAGTCGCGTAAGCACTGGAGACAACTCGGGAGCGCAAAATTTGAGCACCACCGCAGGAATACCATCTGGCCCACTCGACTTTCGAATATCAAGAGATGCTAGAGCTCGCCGAACTTCACGCTGGGTGAAGCAGATTTCTGGCATGGAGCTTGTGCACCTCGAGGTGGACGGTGGTGAGGCACCTCTATCGTCCAGAGTCGAGTTTGAGGCGAAGAGACTGCCCAGGAGATCGGCTTTCTCTTTCGCCCCATGGGCCAGTGAGCCATCGAGTTTCCGCAGTGGTGGAAGTGACGACTGACAGAAGTTACCCTCTGCAGCCTTAGCGAGCGACCAGAAAGCCCGACTTCCAGAAGGATAACTTGCTAGTCGATCGCCAATTCTGCGGATGTGCTAATTCCTTGCCCTGACAGTGATTCTCTTACTGCACCTCGAGGCAGCGTTAAATTTCTTCTTCAAGTCGGTGGTATTCGGATCATCAGACACCTGCGCTTTGGCCCAGGCCCTGTATGCAGCCCGCTTATTACGGCGGGCCTCTCTACAGGACTGATTAAACCAAGGTTGGCTCCGTCCGCCTACGGGTATCACGGAACAAGGAATATAACATTCCATGCCCTGCAACACCACGTCGGCAACGGAGTCTGCACAGGTATCCGGATCACCCGACGAGAAACAGAGCTCCCCCAGGGATAAGAAGCGTAAAATTCGCGCAACCCATCCCAATCTGCTGACTTGTAGTGCCAGACGTTGCGCGTTCCCTGAGAATAGGTCGGCGCGGATTGTTTAGTTGGCACAGCAGTTCGAACGATAGGTTTGATCCTAGGTCTGATGATCCTAACGGAGCATCAACAACAACATTGTAGTCATTCGGCCGCGTAGTCAGCAGGAGGTCCAATAAGGAGGGAGTATGGCTCTCGATATCAGGTATCCTCGTGGGTGAGGACACCAACTGCGAGAAACCATAGGTCAGGGCAAAGTTGTAGGCTGCTCTCCCTGCGCGGTCGGTTATTCGGGATCCCAACCACTCTTCGTGGTGAGCGTTGAAATCACCGAGGACCACCACTTCCGCGCAAGGGAACTGCTCGAGCACGCTGTCAGTCGTCTCTTGTAGACGGTCAAAAAACCGAGTCGTCTCCGTATCACCGCTGTGGGACCTGTAAAGGCAAGCGTAGACTTTAGTGGAACATCCATAGTCAACACGCGTCCAGAGGATCGACAGGTCCCCGTCTTCAAAATGGCTGAGGCGGCGGCAACAAACATCCTCCCGGACGTACATGCATACCCCGACACGTCGCACAAAACAGTGCTCCAGTTTGTATCCGGGGTAATGAAGATATGATGTATCGGCCGGACAGGAAATCTGTGTCTCCGTCAAGAAAAGTAAGGCCGGCTTTGCCGTCTCAAGGTGGTAGTGGACGGCGTCGATATTACTATGCATCCCTCTGATGTTGCAAAAGTCCACTTGAAATGTGGAACTTGAGGGGTGGGCCGCCGAGTAAACATTGTACTTTTTCTTTTTCTTGGCCATTGTATGTGAGTAGGTGTGAATAGGGGAAAGAAGAAGAAGAAGAAAAGGGGGGACGGAGAGAGAGATGGTTGCATGCGGATCAAAGGACAAAGCACGGAGCAGAGAAAAAACCAGGTCACAAAGGTTGTGTGACTTGCTGGCACGGGGTACGGAAGGGCCCCCGGTCCCCCCCCCGGGGGCAGCAGTCGGGTTCCACTCCGGTCCCCTCCGGCACAACTGCTACCCCAAGGGATTTTTCGCGTGCGGCGGGGCAGCCTCCTGGGGTGGAGATTAAAGTAAGATCCCCAGGCTCGGGCCCCCTACAACCCGCGGGCGGTCAGCGGACAACCGTTTCACCGGGTCTCCCTGATCCCCGCGCCACCATGCCACGCCGATGCACGTCTGTAATTCTCCGCAACCGCTGGTCCTCCTTTCCACACGCAACAATCTCTCTCTCGGGACGGCTTCTTCCGCTCACCGCCGGAACACGATGCGGGCCTCGCGGCTAATAGGGCACCATTATGGCGGCGGACTCCGACGGAAGGGTCGTAGCTATGCCGACGGAGTAACCCTCCCACCGCAAAAAGGGAACGCCATTGCCTCGTTAGTTAACAGCAGGGTGCACCACTAGCAGGTGAGGTTGGCTTAGGCTCCAAAGATGGTAGGTGAGCCTCTTACACCCCCAATCCATTCTATATTCTATATCTATTCTATATTCTATTCTATCCATTTCTATATGTCCACAGGTAGGCAGCGCATCCGGGGGCGTGCCAACGTTTGTCATTTTGGATTAATGTTGGCATGTATCGCGGATGTCTATGGGCGACAGTATCCACTTACCATCAGGTGGACTGTATGCTCATCTGCCGCCTTCGACCATAAAAAAACACAGATAAAATGCTTTATTGTATAATTGTTTCAGTATTACAAAGTTAAAGGAAGTTATAACAAGGGAATACAACCGGGCGGTCTTATTGCTTATAGCAATTTGTTCCAGACAATCTTGAGGAGACCTGTGACTGAGGTAATAACGCAGGTAGTGTACATACTCGTGTTAAGTAACGTAATTTCAATAATAAATACTAGTTAGAACTATAATAAAATATAAGTGGTTAGGTTACAGATAAAACCCGCCATGGTCTGTTACGAACATTCCTTTTCATTAAAATTAAATAAACATTTTTGGTACTCATTGTTTTCCCTATCATCCATTAACGACAGGAAAGCGAAAAGGAAATATTTAAACCTGTTAAAAATGTTTAAATTTGGACATAAAAAGATTGATAAAAAAAACGATGAAACTCTTCTGTTGAACACTAATTATCTGCTCTGGAACTCGGAAGTTAATTCCGATATTTAATTATGCAAATGTTCAAGCCTTTTCCGTGACTCGCCATTTTTTTTTCAAACTAAGTATTAATTAAAGTAAGTGAGTGTTACGGGTGAATTATTTCGATGTTATTTTAAGGAATTGGCTGTAAACATACACAATAATAGAGATTAGACAAATTAGTAGGTACATGTTTCGTGGTACTATTTTTTCGTACGAAATATTTATGTGCGGTGGACCCATGAAAATGTTGAGTAATTAGTAGGAACGCGTTATATTAGTTTGAAAGACAGTGATAAAATTCTAAATATAAATTGACAAGTATAATATAATTGCAAGCGAAAATCGCTTTGAAAATCGCAAAAAAACTCAACTTTGAAGTGCACAACGTTATCGTTGGTCGACTGTACTTACTTTGTAGGAGAACATCCAGCATGCAAGTGTATTTACTTATATGAAGAACAACGTGTCCGTTTTTTTATTTTTAACTGTTGCGGCTATTGATTCTGAAAAGTTTTAGTTTACTGAGTTTTATTATAATTGATCGAGTAATTCGGAACATAAAGAATTTCACAAAATATTAACCTTCAGCCTCATAAACAAACAATTTAATTAGCAGTGGCATTCGACACCGCGCCGCGGTTCGTTTGTGTCATTCCTCACAGAGCGGTTCTTTTGTATCGCGGACATCAATATGGTGCCAAATATATTGATGTCCGCGTCAATTGGTACATATTAGCTGCAATTTCGTGGCAGTCCTTTGTTGCATATCAGTTTTAATGACAACAATGAATACTTCATTAAAGTGTCTTCATTATTTAAAATTCATTTTAAATGCAATTTTACATTGAAAATTACTTGGAATTAATTTTAGCGTGGGATGTAACTGTTCCCAGAGAGTTGTAATTATCACGAAATAAGGTTTCTAATAACGATTTTTGTCTTTTTGAAAATGAGAATATCTCTGCTTGATACGATTTCAGACCTCTCACATCACTTTCATACATACATTAAAGACTAAAGTTTTAGAAGCGATCCTATCCGTGCAAACTCGAATAGAATCCTGTGAAACTAGCTACTTATTCATAAAAGATTTTTTATGCATCATTCTATATAGAATACAAAGAACAGATCAGTACGGAGATACCATTGTCCAACGTGAGTTTCTTTACAATACTCAACGCGATTGTGATGTTTGTAGGTACGGGAGGTATACATCCAGAGAATCCCTAAGTACAGGTGTCTATAAAAGGGAATTACGAGGCGTGCTACCTACAACATATGGTACTACTAAGAAACATACAGGCTGTTACCGAACCTTTGCGAAGCCTGATATAATGAATTTTTGTGTTATTTTAATGGTACGTATTTTATGTAAAAAACACATTTTTTTGGACTTTGTATATTTGGCAAATTTGTATAATTAGTATAAATTTAAAAAAAATATATAAAAAAGGATTCGTAAAATTTTCAAGTCAATGAACTCAGAATCAAGAACAGAATCGGTATTTCAGGCTTCGGGAAAGGTTCCGTTACACCGTGTATATCTATCTACATATAAGATTAGTTAGTTTGATAGGTACTGATGACCTCAACTGGATATGCTAAAAGCTGGATATGCTCGTATTGGGTGGTAAGGTTGTGTGTTAAACCGTGTATATTTGTGAAATATAGATTTAACTACCGATTCTTCATAATTCTACTTTTTATCTACCTGCCTGTGAGAGATGAACACAAGTTTTAAAGTCGTTCCATTATACCTAAGCCCATAGAATGCCGTGCTATGGAGTTAAGAAACTGAAGAAAAATCACAACCATTATTAGTCTTATTTTATTATAGTAAATATTACTCGTATTTGTATAATTGATAATTGACAGTCGCTTAATGAATTAATTGCTTTGATTCAAATAATCCTTTAATCGCATAAGATAAAAAAGATTAGAAACTGTAGGATGTCATTTGAGTAATAATTGTAATAAATGAATAATGAAATAGAGTAGAAAAAATATTCTTCAATATTTTGTACCAGAACTAAAATAAGTTAAATAAACAAACAGCTACACAAAATAAAAGGTGATTTTAATAATCACATTTTAAAGTTCTACAATTTAAAGGGAGATGTTAACAATAAAATGTTTTCTACATCAACGAGCGCTCGATAACAAATGCGATTAAAAAAACACAGCAAAAGGATTATACAGAATTTTCCGGGCCTCTCGTTTGTTGAGATACATTTTTCGCTATATCCAGGATAGGCACGGGATGAGTCGCCATAGAGACCAACAGAAGCCTATTGAACTGATCTACCCTGATCCGATATAGTGAGTTGAATAGTTTATTCTATAAACTCGCTCTAAGAGCACTTTAAGCGGATTCAAATGATTATTTTTTTTTGTTATTTCATTCATATATTTTGTATTTATACGTATAAATAACTAAACAATGGAAGTATGTATATCATCTGTTAAAGTTGCATCCTATGCAGAATTACTGCAACAAAAAAATAGATTATAAATTCTATTAATAATCAAACTAAATTATAAAAAAATATCAACGCAAAATACGACCAAATTGAATCGAATTTAAAAAAGTAACAAAGAATAGATCGTCTAGATATTAATTTAAAAATAGATAAGTATCTAGTTTGACGCAACAATTATGCAAAGCACAACCAGAAACTATTATTTATAAAAGTATGTCATTAAAGTACTCGTAATATGCTTATCAATATGGTATCGTGAAACGAATATACAGATAATTCTATGTGTATAGATATACGACACCTGTAACAATGCTTCGATACTCAGTTGTTGACCAGACTAGGATGTCCAATATTAATACATATAAGTAAATTAATTCCTTACTGTATTGATATTGTTGAGTTTTAATAATAATAAAAAGGCTGTAAATTAATTGATTACGCTTTTAATTATACGTACTGAATGTAGCCAAAAATAGAAGAGGGCTGAGATACGAGGGAAGAGAGCAGGACCGGAAAATATACATTTGGTTACCACACCAGTCAATAATTCAAACAAATAAAAAATATTATGAGATATCTTCGGCCTAATAAACAAACGCTACACTGCGTAATTCTCAGAACGAACTTGTCAACGTTTCATCAAATAAAAGTACGGGGATAATACCAGTTTATCATAGGAAAAAAGAAAAACCAACTTTAATACCAGACCACGGTAAAGCGGGAAAATAGAGAAATTTCCATTTTTACAAATTGAAAAAAAATTCAAAGCAATCATCAAATTGAAACACTAAGCCAAGTGCCGGCGAAGGGCAGGGGCAAATAAGGAAAGAAACAAATTATCTTTATCTGGCTAATTGTCGACGGATCAAAACAGGAGAGCTAGGCAAATCCGACCCGTGATATTTTATTTTCAGTGGAAGGTGGGCGTGGCCCCCGGCGCTCCTGGCAATTGTTGTTATTACAAAGAGATTGCCGCTGAGCCGGCTCACAGCAAGATAATTTTTCGCTGAATTCATTTCAACAGCTTATAATTGCACTGTTTATCACAAAATATTAACACACTTGTTAAGAGGCGGACTATCATTTGCATATGCTTTAAATTTTCATCCTTTAAAAAGAAGAGCGGCGTCGCACAGGAAAGGTTAGTATCTAACATGAGAACATGACGTAACTGTCATGCTTGAGAGAGGGCTATGGGAGAAGTACAGATGAATTTTTTTCTACGAAGGAACTATGACTTCATATCCAACTTTACTGTATACAAGTAGATATCCGCTTCTATACATTTTAAAAGAAATAAAGTAAATTAGCTTATAATTAGTACAAACAGCTTTGGTATTAATATACAAAGCTTTAGGGCGACGTTTATTTAATTCGTGATGCATACTTTCAACGCAGCAGCCAACGTAATGCGATTTTTATTTGAATTATACCAATTAATACACTGTTTTATTTTATTTGGTGGACAAATGCGTATCGTGTCGAATTTTCAAAAGAATTTATAAATACGAGAATTATGAATAACTCAAAAAAACAAAATCATTCAAATTTTCAAAAACAAATCCGATTTTCTTATTACAGGAATGTTGCTAGTTCTCCTTAAAGTAAGTGCTTACTGTCGCCCAAAAAAACCCACAGAAGCGGAAGTTGTCATATAATATACAATGGCATATCCTCGAATCCTCGCCTTTAGATACGTGACTTGAGAGAGGGGATGAAATATTTAAAGGTTAGGAAAGTAGAAGGAAAGGGGAATAATTCAAAATATCAAAAAGGATATAGTGAAAACTTACCAATAAATACGAAGATCTGATGATGAGCGTAACGCAGCAGCATTGATATAGACACGGTCTGAAACAAAGGAAAGCTTTATAAATTCATTCACAGTGTCTTACTCTACAACAGGGGTGGCCAACAAGTCGATCGCGATCGACCGGTCGATCGCCAAAGACAGACCGGTCGATCGCAAAACGAAATTAAAATTATTGGCCGGTATCAAAATTTTCGTACAGATTGACATTATCAAAGAAATGAAAGCATTAACTTCTCATTACTTTTTTTTGTTATCTATTGATATTAATTGTACTATCACATTATTTATATTCATAAAAGCTATCTAATTATTGCTTTATTCATCCCACTAAAGCACAATTGAGTTGATCGCAACAGGTCAAATTTTTTTACAGTAGAACACTGTTCTAAACAAGTTGGCCACCCCTGCTCTAAAACAACTGTACTCTGCAACTGTAAGACTCACAGTGTACAACAGT
Organism: Sesia apiformis; assembly: GCA_914767545.1. NCBI lineage: Eukaryota > Metazoa > Arthropoda > Insecta > Lepidoptera > Sesiidae > Sesia > Sesia apiformis. The sequence goes on from OU611964.1 coordinate 7,451,236, forward strand.
AGTATTACACTACTTACTCTACAACAACAGTACTCTGCAACTGTAAGACAGTGTCTTACTCTACAAGACAGTCAAGAGTATCTTATTTATTATTATTTATCTAGAAATGGATTTTGCTTACAGTCTAAGGTCGGTCTTTGGACCCTAAATGTATTTGATTGAAGAAAAGATAACATTTTTTTATAAAATATTTGTTTGAATTAAATAAAAGACCGTTAACAAAATTACTAATTAAACATTTGTTATTTAATGGAAGATGTGGGACTTAGCTGATGGATCACTACGTTATATGCAATAGAGTGATGTGGGTTGCGATTGTACTGTTCATCGTCCAATAAGATTAAAAGAAGAGTCCTACTTAACGAATGTGGAAAGCGACCTCAATCTACTTGAGTTACTCGAATATAATTCTGTAAATATTCTACAGACAATATATACGATATTATTCCTAAATATTTAAGTCACCGTTACCAGCCCTCGTATCGTCCACTATGAACACGGGCCTCCTCACGCACATTGCTCTGTGCGTGAGGGAAGTATGGTCTTAAAACGCCACGCTGGCCAAGCGGGTTTGGGAGTCCATTCTTTTGGAAGTGGTGCAGTTCCTCGGGGCTTGTGGTAGCCGCTTTGTTATCCCTTAGTCGCCTTTTACGATACCCACAGGAAGAAATGGGATGATACTTATCACATGGCCCATTACCTAAGTACAATAATTTAATTTGTGAGATTTCAAATATTTGGAATTTCTAAAAGCTCACCGTGAATAAACATCACTTTTATTTCGAGGCAACCTTGACCCTAGTGCAATTAAAACGAACGGAAAATTGAAAATTCCGGCCCGTACCCGGCGATTGTACATGTTATAGTTACTGCATAAGCGAACATTTAGAGGAGGCCGATCGTACGGTTACTTAAATGGATTCAATCTGCACTAAGCGTTTCGTTAATGAAATTCAATCGCGGCGAAGCGGTGCGGGGAGCAAATGATGTGGCGAAAAGATTGATAGCGGCCTCCCAGGGACGCCAGCCGCCCTACCTTTGCGATGCCACTTATACGCTGTGGTTTCTACTAACAGTTGGCATGACCTTTCTGGCCCGACGCTGTGACAATTGATATAGCTTTGGCTATAGATTGATACTATTTTTTATTTTGTTTTGTTGTTAGTCAAGGGAAACTCATTTCAGGAGGCAACGCAAAGAGTGACACGCGGCGGAGCGTAAGCTGGCCGTCCAACGCAATGGGCCGCAAGTAATCGAGCACCGTCGCGCTGTTAGTTTTTACTGTGAACATCGACACATCGATCGTCCATCGATCCTCCCATCGTAAATATTAAAAGACCCGTTTAATACGTAGGCTGCTGATTCGATTATCTGGCCAAACATCGATCGATCATTCGTGAGCTCTACATAGCTATTGTTTCTATCGAACATAAGTTCGAATGTCGAATTGTTGAGTGATTACGAGTTACCTTGATGAAGCACTACTAACGGTAACTTTAGCTTATTAGTTTTGGTAGTTGTTACATATTTCAAGGTGTTTCCAGAAACAAGTTTCGGCTTCTACCTATATTATGTAATACGGGCTCTGTGCAGTTACGTAAACACTGGTTACGATACTATTTCAAATGTATAGGTAATTTGTATTTCCATTGGTAAGCTTTGAATATTTTTCCTGATGACTGTTGTTATAAAATTAATTGATATTTGTATTTACTACCTTATCGTATTTCCCCCATGCCATGTGCCGTGTTTCGGTAGTGAGTGAGATATGCCAGAGCCCATTCCCACTCATCCTATCCCTCCCCATTTTCACGACCCTTTCTCCCAATCCATTCTTCAATCTGTAAAGGTAGGCAGCGCATCCGGGGGCGTGCCAACGTTTGTCATTCTGGACTGATGTTGGCATGTATCGCGGATGTCTACGGACAACCGACGTAACATCAGGTGGACTGTATGCTCGTCTGCCGCCTTTCTTCTATAAACAAGAAGTAGTATGTACGCATACGTTAGGTAGTTTTTCAATAATATCAGCAAACTAAAATTAGTGAAAGGAAAAATTTCAAATAACCAACTAGCTCGTCAGGCATTATTAGCTGTGTCGTCGATACCAAGCCACTAATTAAACTAATAGAGGGCGCGGCAACACCACTGTTACAGAGCAAAATGATAAATTCATCAATGCATATTGTGGTTTGACAGAGCGCGTGGCGTATGAAACTGGATATAATCTATGTTAGGCAATATTGTTAGGTAATATGTATGCGCGTTTGACAATTGATTAATGCAATTTCTCCGGCTCCTGACGTCGCGCTATGGGATTAGTCTAGAAACATATTATACGTGTATTGGAGCAGGGCGTGTCACATACGATATTGATACATGCGATGACACACAAATAACGTCAGCTGCGTTAGGTTTAAGTGTATGTATTTTTAAATTACACCTTCTTTTATTAAGATGCTCCGACGAGATATATACATACGGATAACTACCGGAACTAGTAATGAACTAACATAAAATGTCTCCAAGTATATTTATTGCCTAAAGTATTTGAGTGACAAGAAGCAGAAAAAAAAGTATGAAGATTTTAAAACATGGTGTTGGTCTAGAAAAAAGCCATTACTTTATAACGGTGATTTCTTCTTACTTTAGTTCTAGTTAACCACAAAATCATTCAGATCCTTTTTAATAATACTTTTATTTTAACGATAAAGTAAAAGATCTTCTTTTTTACTTGTCAAACGTTAAGAACCCAAAATTTCTGCCAAGAGAATTCCTTAGCAACCACGCAATACCTATTTACCAAAGGAGTTTTGTAAAATAAACATAAGACAGGTTACGGTTTGGGCGCGAGCCGTCAGAGTTGGAATTTGGAACCGTAATAAAGTTTGAAAGGGCTGTAAAAGAGCAATAACTGTAACTCGGGCAGAGAGCCCTGATTTTAGTGGCGTGCCGGAGGGACCGCGCCTTACGAGTTACCTATTAATTGATCTCTAATACCACTGACACTCGAAAATGTTACCATAATGGTAATGTTTGGGTATTCAGTATTTATATAACCAAAGCATGAAAACTTTAGGTACGCCATTTGTAATTAAATATTGAATAATGTTAAAATCTAATACAATTCTATCGTGTTAGCCATTTGCATAGGCAGCATGTTTCCTCCCTCATCCCCGCTCCAACAGTACCAGTGGTTAGATAATTCGCGCCCGCGCAGTCGTCCTCGTAGTTCCGCAGCTGAATGTATGTGTAGTGCGTGTTCGATAGTCAAGTGGTGGTCTTTGAGCTGCAGCCTCCGTCGCCAGTCGCCGACGTAGTCATCACTGCACTGCATCATCAGCTCCCGCTTGGAGCCTCGCCCGCATCCTATCCGTATCCAGGTAGGTACTGCCTATTTTTGAGAACTTCTTTATAGGGTTAAAATTAAAATAGGTAAGCAAGGACGACCACAGCTACTCAACCAGAATTCCATTTTCTATTTTTAAAATTGCCGCACCACGCATTCATCTCTGGTCCTAGCGAACCGGATAGTTAGGTCCGGTTATTAAAACCTGAGTAGGTTTAGGTACTACAAACATATTTCCTATATTTTATCTATTTTATATTCGCAAGTACTCACATTCATATCACATTCACATCGCATTCATATAAGTAACACATTTTTACTTACAGCACATTTTATAATTATTTTTTATACTCGTATGTAAATATTCTTTACTATTAGCTACCAAAACGCAAGCTCAGTATTTACTCGCAGCTCAAGTAGATTACAAAGTAAAGTAAATGCATATTTTTAGCAGATTCAATCGCTACCAGGTATCGGCACGTGCTTGGGCGCTTCTCACCGACTCGCGATCCCGCGGTATCCTCTCAAAGCAATGCCCTAAGCCAAGGTCCGTTAGGCTCGTTGCTGCACACAATTTTTTGCTCCTGGCTGAGCGCCTTCTACGCTAGCCCTAAATCATACATGTCCGGGGACTCTTCGAAGGCCATTAGGGCCGCAAGAATTTAGTCATTCCGAAAAAAGGCGGATTCAATCTCTATCTATGATAATATGCAAACAATAGAGACAGTAGCCCTAAAAAAGTGGAAAGTTTTTTGGCAAACTCACTAACAATTGACAAAATACGCAATGGTTTCATCTTAGCGTTCGATGAGCGAAACGATCTCTTCGCGAATAATCCCGATGCTCCCGAGCCTTCCTATGAGGCTTTGGTAGCATTCGAGGAGTTTTAAGCTAGAATAAAATACAAATGTAAGCAATTAGATTCACACTATAACATACCCGCACCCGTTATTGATACAAAAAATTCCCAAAATTATCTATAAAATTACCGCGTTTAGAGTTGTGTTCTTTTAACGGGGAACATGCAAATTGCCGTATTGTATGAAATATTTAAAAAAGGTATATTCACGAAAACCGCGATTTACCTAACGGAGAAAAAATACAATATTTAGTAGGTAAGCTAACCTACCGCAGAGTATTATATTGTATTGTGGAATGCACTGGTCGAAAAATATAACGATAAACGTATATACCTACGAGTATGTCGCTTATTTATTCTGCCTTCCGTCAATGAATCGTCTCCCGCTAGCTTAGAACTTTTCTTCACAGATAACTTTTCTTCAATTATTAACGCATTAAAACAACTTAGCATACCTGACTTGGAACATTTCTTTTTTATACATATTGGGTGAAAGAAAAGTGGTTTAGAAACAATTAAACAATTTGAGATGTCTTTAAACGGTTCTAATAAAATGCTTGGTATTCATATATAAAGTTAGAATATAAAGTTGCGCGCTCAGTGCAAGCGACCGCTAAAAGTTATAGCAATAAAAATAACTTTAAAACGTTTGTTAATGTTAACCAAGTTGATGTGTCGCTTGTTTGGGTATGATCACTCTCATTCGTATCGGTATTCTTAGTTTTCGTAACGCTATCCCCATATGATAGATTTAATTTTATAAAATCACATAGGTTGTGTATTAATTGTATATGGTAAACACACCTCTCATAATTGTAAGTCGCATAATAAACGTTGTACTTGTTCTCGTTATCATCACACATTATTGCATTTCAATAATGTGTTCAATAAGTGCAACTTTCCGCGACCGCTTCTGCTCCGCTCGCTAGTGGAGGTACGACCAGTATCCCCGTCGAATCAAAACGACCGGGACCGGTTGCTCACGATCGGCCCGCTTCTTCTAACTTATGCTTATGCTCGCTTTATGCACTGGGTGAGTGGGTTGCCTTCCCGAATATGACAACACGTACCAGCACAGTACTGTTTGGCACTGCGCAATTTAATGTTATTGACGCTATTGGTTACATACATACTGTACGTGTAGGTAGTATACTGGTCAATAGTGCGTCTCAAAGTGATTTAATTACGAACACATGTGGTAAAAATCTTAATTTAAAATTATTTGGTAGTAATAGTAAATATGTAACGGGTTTGGATGACGTCACTAATCCTATATTAGGCGTCACATGTTTGTCTATTCGCTCGCACTTGGACAATGCCTTAAGGTTTGGTAGTCGTCCGTATAACTAAGGAGTTGCCTACTTACTGCACATGTGGATGTATCTCGCTTGGATTATTTACATAATATTCCGCTCGCAGACTTTAATGTTTATAAACCTGCAGAAATCGACCTAATTGTCGGGTCCGATTTGTTCGCTCGCATATTACGTAATACGTTATCTCGCAAACCTGGTGAGCCCGTTGCCATAGAAACCTCTTTATGATATATTGTAGTGGGTTAGGCCCCAGCCTTTACTTGAAGTAATAATAATAACGCACCAGCGCGTACTTATTGCACATTTTTTATTCCTCTGGAAAACCGCGTGAATCGGTTTTTTGAGTTAGAAGTCCCTAATATTGCTCCACTCTTACCGGACGAACAGGAGTGCGAGTCGATTTATACTAATACGACCTCTCGTGATTCGACAGGTAGATATTACGTTGCTTTACCTTTTAAACGCTCCGCCTCATTATTAAGGCGATTCTTTACAATCGGCAACGCATAGGTACCTGCTTAGATAGATACGCGTAGGTAGTTAGATAGATACACGGTAGTTGACTGTACTTAAAATTTTCATATTTTAAATCTTATTCTATAAATAGGTAGAAGAGAAAATAAACCCATATTAAAAAGTTTTTTTCAGATCCTTAGAAAATTAGATAGCTATGAGCTGAAGAACATTTAACATATCGCTGCCTGTTATTTACGCATGGATGTGATGTAACTGTATAAGTGACGTCATTAACACAGTAGCCTTTCAAAGGATTTTTCAATCCTTAAAATTTCAACCTTTCAATCCTTTCAGTCAAAAGGATACCCTTTTCTAATTTGTGATTTCTAAACCTTCAGTCAGTCATTTGGATTTCACGTTATTGTCTAATATTATAAGAAAATCTTAATATATCCTAGCCTAGTGCTTGACGTAAGGGATCTCTCTCCGAACTTGCTTCGTAAGTATAAGTGTTTTACCTACACACCGTACTTACTATAAGTTGTTTAGTCATTAGATACCAGACAGTTAGAAAATCAAGTTGAATGTGACAGGCAGCGCAGTCTGACACTCCATTTGGAGAACACAAGCTTTCGCTACTCGACACAAGGTGGCGATCAGATATTGGTCTTTAAAATGCTTCAATCAAACCTTGTCGTGATTTGGAGAAATAGAATATCTACTAAAGAAACAATAAAAGTAAAACATAAAATATTTCATAAAAAACGTTTTGAAAATTAGAAACATGCGTCATAATCATATAATATTGGATAAACATAATAATATGTTAAATAGTTACAATAGTAAGATAATTGCGACGCCATCTGTTATTACGTCTGAAAACTTGTAGTCAACATCTCTCGACTAATAGCAAGCTTTCTCTCACTTAGTATGCCTCTAAATGTTGTAAAGCCTCCTCTAAAGCCGGAGTTGTTTCAGGCCAAGATGGCGCTGTAATCATTTTAGATTGTAGTTATTTTAGTAAGAAAGATGCTACTGTACCTTACCTCCATTCCTTTCCTTCCCTTCTGAACCCCATCACCGCCCTTTCCTTTCAAACTATTATCATTCCCATCCTATCTTCCAAGTCCAATAAGTAGGCAACGGCATCAACAAATATGCCCGCTTCCGTCATACTTGGTTGGCTCACATGTTTATGTGAACAAGTTGACGGGTTATTGAGCAACAATGTGCCGAGAGTTTCTGCTAACGGAGCCAAGTCACGGAACAAAACCTGGCGGATGGAGTTAGTGTAACTAACTGTCGCACCCTGTCACTCATACAGAGGGCTTGTGGATGCAAGTTATCGAGGAAGCATGCGCTGAGATCACGCCGATATCATAAGCATATCCAAAGAGGACGTAACTGTTGCGGTCTATATTTGAAAAATCCGGAACCGGACGGATTGCGACATTACTGGCTTAAGGGGTTCTGGCGATGTCATGCTACGCTCGCACGACAGTTTTATGTGAGCCCTTGAGGACGGAACGCTCCTGGACTTCTTATCTACAGGGGTCACTCATTTAGCTCCGAAACACAAACATACCGTTATCTGGGCATGTCCGAATCGATAGGTGTTAAAGAGACGGACGTGAATCAGTCAGTTTGCGAGGTATTCTAAGAGTGTCTGACAAAAGGTTTATACAGTTTATAGCGCCCAAATTAAATTAGAGCCTATAACAGCTGGGTCATGCTCGCTCTCATGTACATCTTTGGCATACTCAGATGGTCTCAGAAGAAACTAGACGCGAAACTAGTGAAAAGTTCGGACAACCATGACTTCCTGTGGGATGCATCAACCGAGGTCTTCGGTACAGAGATTGTATATTCCGCGGAAATCGAGGCCTCTTGTGCGCAAAGGTACACACCGGAGCCGGTGCTGGAAAACGATCGCGCAAAGCTCTACTGGGACCTGCTCATCATCACAGACAACTATTCTAGCGAATAAGCCTTATATCGTGTTGATGGACCGGGCGCAGTCTAGGGTGTTTCTACTAAACATCATCCCGTATGACGGAGGCCTCGTGAAAGCCGAAACCGAGAAGAGAAGGAAATACCGACCTGGCGCACAAGATCAAGGACATGTGGGGCGTGACGTCCACTGAAATCATCCCAGTCGTTTTATCCGTAAACGGCTAAATTCCGACCAGCCTCGAGACCAACCTGAGGCGGTTGGGTTTCTGTGGCGACTCGCTTCCGGCAAAAATGCAGAAGGCGATGCTGCTCGATACAGTGCGAATCGTCCGCCGATATCTCTCCCTAGGGTCCTGAACCCCGGCCGACTGTGTTTCCGCCGGGGGTTATACCGTCTGTCCCTCATTTTGGCTTATCGAGGGAGAGACGAGAAGGTTAAAAACCATTTTTTGAAAAATAATAATATAATCTTTGTTTCGAGCAACTAAAATTCATATGTCAAAACTAAAAACTAAATCACAATATCAAGAAGCAAAATATAAACCTTCATCAAATATCTGCCACCTCTTTTATGTAGGATGAATGTATTTTTTTTTTTTCGTTTATATATGCAACTATCTGCTTATGCGTTTTTTCGACGTAGAGAATAATGCAGCATCCCTAGGGGCCTTATTGAGTAACTTAAAACCTTCATACATAAAAAAGGGTTTTACATAGGTAGTAACGTGTGTAAAGTAAAGGCCCTTATACTAGAGGAGTTATACTTAGTTATACTAGGAGAGGACTTATACTTATACTCTGGAGGGGGGGAGTGCACGCTGCAATCCAACAGCCGCTGGGCGCACTCGACTGGCCTCGTTACCCCTATCTCACAGAATACTACCTTAAAATGTACTGCATTTCCCACTTTATCATATTCCCCAATGTATATACGTGTTTCGGTAGTGAGTGAGATATGCCAGAGCCCATTCCCATCCTATCCCTTCCCACGTCCCCAAGCCTTTCTCCCAATCCATTCTTTCTTCAACAAAGGTAGGCAGCCCATCCGGGGGCGTACCAAAGTTTGTCATCTTGGACTAATGTTGGCATGTATCGCGGATGTCTATGGGCCACAATATCCACTTACCACTAGGTGGACTGTAAGCTCGTTTGCAACCTTCTTTCTATATAAAAAAAAAAATAGGGCCTCCATTTAAAGTACGTTAAACTACTTACGAAAACGAGCATGATGAAAAACGCCGCAATGTACGAGGTGCGCGCAGTTAGCATTGACACAAAGCGGTAATGTTCTCCAGTGATCACATTCCTGTAATAACGAATATAATTTAATAAAAAAAATTTCACTATGAAAAAATATGCTCACGAAATTCTGCAACAATAAAACTGACATTTAGAGATGTGTAAATATGTTGCATAATTATGAATAGTCTTATTATAAGTATTATCGCGTGCTCCGTGCCATCGTAGAGAATGCAATTAATTTTTTACCTAGTCAATTAGTGATTTATTGGTAGAAATCACAGACAGCATTATTTTAGAAAATTGTTTTGAGATAGCAGGGCTCATAATACTCAAAAGATATAAAAGAAGTACACAAAATACAGACCTGGAAATACAAGATGAATTAATCAGATCTACAATGCCACTTATTTCTAATATTAATATTTGATATCTTATATTTAGATAAACACTTCACAAAACCGAATGTCGATTTGTCTGCGATGTGGCCTAGCAAAGCCCCACCCAGAACTGCAGAATAGGACAATCATATGACCCTGAGAATGCTGTTGGCGCTCTAATGAAAAATACTCTAAGGCAGTTGTTGTCAAACTTTTTTTGGTTAAGAGCCAATACAGACAATGGGAGATGGCACTCTCCATCACAGAGATGGAGATGGGAGACCCCATACAGCCTTATGCTTACTAACATATGAAAATTAAATGTCTGTTTGTTTGTTTGAAACGCTTTCGCGCATCAACAGGTATGTAGCTGATTAAATAGCTGGAGCTAGGGCTGGTGGAAAGCAAACGACTTTCTTTTAGGACGTGAACAAATTTACCTATCACTACATTGTCATAACATGCTATTATAATAGCATGGTTACATACAGGATTTTTACTTTTTTCTGTTTTTGGGAATTATTGATACATATATTTTTTTCTTCTTATTTCTATGGTAAGTACATGGATAGTTATTGCTATCAATTTAAAAAATAAAAGCACTATGATTGCATTCACATTCAATTGAAAGAATATACAATTGCTTCAAATGACGTCACTACAAAATATGCATGCATGAGTTTATGTATGGTATAATGGAATAAGGAGTTTCTTTTATTTGATTATACTCTCCATTCGATGGGATATGACAGGATAGGGTGGAAAGGAATGGAAAATGGGCTCTAGATAATGCAAACTTAAAATTCAAATTTATTTCCAAGAATACATGATGTTTTTAAATGTTTAAAAACAGAATTGTGCAGACCGTTGAATCTGGATCTACACGACAAACAAACCGGTTTTTTGAATCCAATATCCATTTGATAAAATGAGTTTTTGTTGCATAAACAAAAAAGAAAAGTACATAGGAAATATAAGGTTTAGTTACAACTTTGTGTCAATGTATGTCTTTTTTGATCAGTTGGTCAGAAAGTCATAGTAAGTGAGAGTGAAAGCATGAGTCAATCTGTTAATTGGTTGTCATTAGTATAGCCTATCTAATAAGTTAATATATACAGTGTGTTTTTTTTAACTGGGACAGTATGGGGAAATCTGAAGCCATAAGAGATACAGGGAAACTGTCTTAGGAACCATTAAGTCTTTCTTTGTGAAAACAATTTTGGCGTAGTAATTTTTTTGGTCAAGCGTGAGTTGTCCATAAAACGAATAAAATTGACTAATTTTTTTTTAATGCTGATCGACTCAGTTTCTTATAAGGATCATTTCATTGTATTGGAAGAAAAAAATCGGGACAGCAGAAGTTGGTCAAATTTAATAAAATGTTTTTTCACGTTTGGGTTTAAAACGACCTTCTTGTCTTAAATTTTTAATTAATCTATCAAATATCTTGCGATTAGGTAGCTCGCGGTCAGGATAGTGTTCCCTATACCACTTTAATGCATTATCTGGGCTTCGATAATTAAGAAAATACGCTTCAATTAAATCAACTTTATGCGTATTAGATAACGCCATGATGAATCACAAGCATCAACCGATAATAACAAATGAGGGTGACAGTTAGAACAATGTTGATTCTAAATTTGAATTTGTTTTGAATTTAGTTCAAAAAGTTCGTAATAGCATGGAGTTCGTAAATCTGTGAAAAAATATTTGAGTGCCATAAAAGCGTTCCATATTTCAGTTTCGTGTAGCACGTATCGACATGAAATTCAATTATGGAACACTTTTTAAATGATTTGTGCACAAGTAAATACTTCGACTATGATTTAGTACATTGTATTCTCCTATTGCATGAAAAAACATTTTATTAAATTTGACCAACTTCTGCTGTCCCGATTTTTTCTTCCAATACAATGAAATGATCCTTATAAGAAACTGAGTCGATCAGCATTAAAAAAAAATTAGTCAATTTTATTCGTTTTTATGGACAACTCACGCTTGACCAAAAAAATTACTACGCCAAAATTGTTTTCACAAAGAAAGACTTAATGGTTCCTAAGACAGTTTCCCTGTATCTCTTATGGTTTCAGATTTCCCCATACTGTACCAGTTAAAAAAAACAGCCTGTATACTTATTAATTTAATCTTACGGGCTACTTGGCTGAGGTCTTCTGGAATCTCTTCTCTTTCTTCCAAACGTTTCGTCAACAACTGCGGTTGATATCTTCAGTGGCGACTGCGTTCACTTTCGGAAAGATGTTATCTCTACGGCTTCTTGAGCGCAACTGACTCGACGATTGTGGCGCACCGGTATTTATAGTGGGCGAGGGTAGTTGTGATTGTGTGTGTACCGAGTCTGTGTGTGTACCGAGTCTGTTTTTGTCCCCCCCTCTCATCACTCTTCCCCGTGAGCTTGATGTCTTCGGAGTGCTGGACCGAGCGAAACGAATCTGCGAACCGATACATCTACAATCGGAAGTGATACATTTAAACCAAGCCCTTCAAAGCAACGGATACACAGTCTCCGAAATCAAGAGGGTGCAAAAACCAAAAAGAGGAGCCAAAAAGCTGACAATATCGACACCAACCCAGAGAGAAGCAGGGCGTTCTTACCTTACTTAAAAGGTGTAACAGATCGCATCAGCAAGATCTTACAAAAGAAAAACGTGAAGACCATTTTCAAGCCTACGAGCCAACTCAGAAATATCATCAGATCAATCAAAGATCCCAGAGATCCGTTGTCCTCGACTGGAGTATATAAAATACCATGCTCCTGTGGGTCAGTGTATATTGGCACTACAAAACGGAGTGTCAATACCCGCATTAAAGAACATAAAAGCAATTGTCGAAGAGGAGAAACTGAGAAGTCGGCCGTAGCTAAACATGCCTTGTCGGACGGGGACCACGAAATCTGCTTCAGGGACACAAAGATCTTGTCAACCGGGAATCATTATTATTCCCGTCTCAATAGGGAAGCTATTGAAAACTACAAGCATCCCAACAATTTTAACAAAAAAGAAGAGAATCTAAGACTCCGTAATATCTGGTATCCAGCACTCCGAAGACATCAAGCTCACGGGGAAGAAAGACGAGAGGGGGGGGACAAAAACAGACTCGGTATACACACAATCACAACTACCCTCGCCCACTATAAATACCGGTGAGCCACAGTCGTCGAGTCAGTTGCGCTCGAGAAGCCGAAGAGATAACATGTCTCCGAAAGTGAACGCAGTTGCCACTGAAGATGTCAACCGCAGTTATTGACGAAACGTTTGGAAGAAAGAGTAGAGATTCCAGAAGACCTCGGCCAAGTAGCCCGGAAGATTCAATTAATATGGACACCGGCCCAGAAAACCTACACTCCACTATAATATACATACTTGTCAGATTTTAAAATGAAATAGTCGGCATGTTGGAAACACTCATAGAATCATTGTCATAACATCTAGTCGTTGTCTGACAACGAAGTGAGTAACATTTATAAAATAACTAAATAATTTGGATAATATATGTTTTTACATTATTTATAGATGATATATCCGTGACTATACACAATATATTTTCCTAAGCATTCCTAGCTAGGTAATTACTTTTAATGATTGGATTTCCCCTGTAATAAGAAATAAATAAAATACTGGCAATAAGTATTACAAATACAAAAACTTTTTTTATAGGGAAGTAGGCGGCCGAGCCAGCGGTCCCACGTGAAGGTAAGTGTTACCGCCGCCCATGGACACCTGCAACACCAGGGGATATGCGGGTGCGCCACCGACTTGGCAAAATCCTATTCACAGATTTCTTGAAGAACCCCATATCTTAGCTCAATGGAAAGATCTCTTGAGGTAGTTCGTTCCACAGCCTACGTCATCGCATCGGTCATCGGGTTCGCGGTGTAAAATGATTTTTGGATCGACGATACGCGTACGCGACAAACAGTACGCGACACCTCCGTATCGAAGACCGCACTTCTGTGATGGGAGATGCGGTTGTACAAACCCGAGGTGGGAATTATATTGAACAATTCTTCGGAGCATTCCCAATTGCACAGGCGGTAGAACACACAGATTGACGCAACGTCTCTCCGAACGCTAAGCGGTTCTAAACCGCACTTAAGAGTGGGATCGTCGATAATTAGAACAGCGCGTCGTTGAATGGAGTCAAATGGGTCCAATTAATATTTCGGTGCGTCGGTCTGGAGATGTGAGCAGTACTCCATATGGGGCCTAACTTGAGCTTTGTAAAGCGTTAAGAGTTGCCCAATGGTGAAGTACCGCTTCGCTCTGTTCAGCACACCGAGCTTTTTGGAGACCATTTGAAAGATCTATATTTCATTTGATCATATGATTATTATAAATCGAATGTTTTACAGGGGATAAATATAAAAAATAATTAATCAGACTAAACAATTAAATTCAAAGATCAAAACTTATGTTATTGCACAATCACGCAATGTTGTTCACATAGATTTTTCAACATCCTAAATATTCAGCCAAGTAAATTACAAGTACCTAATTTACTCAATAACTTATTAGACAGACTAAGTGATAGTGATATCGCAGTTAAATTCAATGGCAATAATTTATATGTTTCTACTTATACCAAGAGAATTTCTTACCTCAAGTACCCTTTGTTATCTTCCTGTTCAGCCAATGTCTTGATAGAGGCCATGAGCAAATCATCGTATCCCAGAAACTCGTCAAGCACAAAACGAGAGAATGGATCTCCAAAGCATTCGTCCTTAGCGGGGTCCAATGTGACGATTTTAACAGGAATCTTGAGACGGAGTCGCGCGCTGGGTGAGAGGCGAAGGAAACCATACTCGAGGGAATATTCCAGAATGTAGTCGTCATCTATAAAAGACATATTGTTATTTATTTATTTACTCTTTTTTGTAAATTATTATAAAAGGCGGACTTAATGCCTTGCAGCATTATGTCCCAGTCAACTTTTGGGCTATGCAGGATATGAAGTGGTAGGGGAATAAATAAATGTAACAAATATAGAAGATAGAAAAAAAACTAGTGTACGTAAATATTAAAATATAAACATAATATAATATCTATATTTATGACTATACATTATATACCTATCTATATTTATTTATGTTAATTTGTTTATGATTACTATGTTCATAAATGTCCGTCGCTGTGTACCCAAAGTAGGTCCAAAGCTCCTACTTCCCGCACAGTTCGTTCAGTCCGTTCGGACTCGTATCGCTAGCCAGTCGTTGTTACAAAAATTCGTTAAAAGTGGTAAACTGAGTCAAGGAAGATATTTCGTTTCATCAGTGAGTGGTGTCCCATTATTAAAATTTACTTGTGACGTGAAACACTTGGTTTCCATACAATTTGACGAACTTGCGTTATCTATGTCTATGGTTTAAGTATATTTCAATGATACACCAGTGACTGTTCACACTTATTTAGCTATGAGTTTTTATGAATGATAACTAATGTCTGTCAGCGAATGGTTGTTTCATATGCAAGAATCTGAATATAGCTTTAAAGGTACACGGCGCATGTCAACGTTATTCATTCTGGACTGATATTGGCCATGTATCGCAAATGTATCGTAGACATCCGCGATGTGTGTCAACATCACTCAAGAATGACGAACGTTGGCAAGTCCACAGACACGCTGTCTACTTTGGAGACCAGGACTCGTTTTAAATTCTAATATCAAATTATGTAATGATTAGATAAATAAGTGATATTTCATTACCTTTCGACGAATCGTTAGCCGCTGCCTCATCGAGAGATTCCTGAAATAATTACAACATTGTCATTCTCATTTATCATCCAAATACAATAATATCGACGACTTCTAAGTACAAAACGACACGTCGAAAATTGTACTTTAGGTATAGGAGAGCCAATTGAAGTTTCAAGTATTTCAAGATAGATTCAAGATTAAAAGATAATAATATAATTATTTTTGTTGTTATATTGTATAATATTTAGAGAGTACAGTGTGGTATTATAGTTGGTTATATTTGGTTGGTTGGTTACTTTATATTTTTTGAAAAACTACTATACCCTGACCATTAATTAGCTGCAGTAAACTGACAGATTGAACTGTCATTTCGTAAAATAATGTTACTACATTTATTCGAATAGTGATGTGACAAAATAATAATAAATAATTAACCGTTTATACTGCAACTATGGGTTGCATCTGCATCTGTTTATACTGGGAAGAAAGAATTATAATAATTATGACAAATTCGAAAAAACCGCTGGAGATAATATTTAATATTGAAGTTATAAAATAACGTAATATTTATTTATTAGTTGGACTATAGGTACTTTTATTAGCTCTTATTATAAATAGAATAAAGACATAACTATATTGAAGTAAAGGAAAGTGGACGCGCACAGATCAGGAGTTCCCCCGTAAACATATATACCCGGTAATTGTCCGCGAACATGCTCCCGTGGAGCGTTTTTCAATCGAAGTAGACTGGAACTTGTGTCTGTCTACAACTCAGTTTCAATCATTATTTGCATATACTTCTGTAAATAACACAGAAATACTGATTTTTTGTGGACATATTCACAAACCATTCAGTTTGATATAATAAAAAAACAAGATATTTTGACATATTCTTTTTTACGTAGGAGCCATCGATATCGCTGTTTGATTGCCATCATACAATAAATAACCTGCAATCTTTCTGTACGACCGACATTTGTTGTAAAAATTAAGAATATATTTTCTTGTAGATCCATCAGAACTTATAGTTTTGCCCATATTAATATTTATAAGAATAATAATGAATTTCACAACTAAAAACAATAAAACCTCAGGATTTTTCTGTCAAATTGTTTCTTGAAAAATGGCAGTGTAAAAATAATTAAAGGAAATAAAGTATACCTAATCACTAGTAATCACTTTATTTTTTAAAAATATAACATTCAACTTCACTGTCTTTAATTAGCTGACCAGCAGCCAGTATATTCGACAAAGTAATTCAAATTATGAAAAGGGGATAGTTTCTCAGTCATCATTTCGACACCGACAAAATTAGTATTAATCTGAATAAGAAAGGATGAACAATATGCATTTTCAACTACATATATAGATTTTTTAAAATACAGTTTGGGATTAAAAATAAAAAAAGATATAATCAGTCTTTAATTAGTTGGTCTTTAATTAGTTGACCGTCAATGTATGTACGTATGTAATATATGTTTATTGCAAATGTCCATTGGTGACAGAAACTGTTTAATATCATTTAGATTATCCACTCTTAGCCGCCTCCTCTGCCATTATTATTTCCTATATAATTAATTACTAACATTATACAGAAATTATTTCCTAAACTACTTTAGTTTATAAACAGGAATACACGAAATTTGAATAGAAAATGTAACTTTAATTTAGAATTTAATAGAAAAGATACCTACATATTAATAAAAATGTTACAAGAGATAACATTTAATTTCGCAGGGGCACCCCTTGCTCGCAGGGGTCTGGGCCCATACGCAGCGAGCCCATGCGTAAAGATGGCACCGGCCAAGCATGTCCACTCTTTTAGAGGTTATGTAATTCCTCAGAGCTAGTGGTAGCAGTTTTGTTATTCCTTATTCGCCTTTTACGATACCCATAGGAAGAGACTGGAAGAGATATAATGTACCATACTCACATCTAATTTAGAATCCATGTCCTCAACAAGTCCCATTATTCCCTCCCATAAAGAGGAAGATGGTTGAATATCTTCTCCAGATATAATTGTTACATTCAAATCAGCTTCATCTTCATTCTGCAGTGCTGTCCTAGGGTCATATGTGGTTTCCATTACTTGGTCATTACTATCCTCAGTGTCATCATGGATGCGAGTAATGTTGCCATAGTCAGTGCCATCCCGCAAGTATTCATCTTCCTCTACATCTTCACTTGATGAGGACTCAATGGTTACAAATCTGTAATATTAAAGAGGAATATTAGAGTTTGTGTTACATAATTGTTAGGTTATGTTACATAATTGTATTACATGTGACAAAATTTGCTAGTAGAAAGCTCAGTGTACTGAATAAAACAGTATATAGTATATGCAACCACACAGCCAAGTGATCGTGTGGTGTCGGCCAGCTTTAGAATAGCACCACCCCACCTCATGGCTGTTAAAGGCTGGTAAGGAATATCAAAGCTGCCACCACAAGCCTTGAGGAACTACATCTCTAAAAGAGTGAACTCGCAAGCTCATTTGGGCAGCATTGTTTTAAGGTTGTATATCGTTTAAGTCAGATTATGACAGATTATTTCTTGAGCGTAAAATAATCCCAATAATATAGGGGTTAATATGTTAATTGCATGAGAACAATTTGGTTCTAATGAGTTTAAAAACATTATCAATCATCCTCATAGCACCAGAGCAGCAATGAAACAAGAATTGGATGTGCCCAAAGATATGGAGCTAGTCAGAGTACTACTATGGAAAAAGAACACGAAAATTTGAAAATAATTTGCCTTTAGATTTAAGAATCAAAAATATATCATAAGCGTCTTCAAAAACAATATAAAAACATTTAGTACAAATATTTGAAATACATTTAAAAAATAATTCATAATTTAGCCATCATTTTAAACGAAAAATCAAGCAATCTTCTCAATAAATCCTAGTTAGCTGAGGTTTAGCACACACCTTTCTAACAGTGTTACAACATATCAAAAATCGACATTGATATTGCGTGCGTATGAGGTAAATACAGTATACAGTATGACTCAGAGGTATATATAGATGAACAGTAGAGTATATATAACAAAAAGAGTTCCCCTTCACCTACATACAACCTTGAGTGGCAGACGGGCTCTACTCCATTATTATAGAACCCCTTCCGTTTATATCTGTGACAGGCCTATACTGATGTTGTGCTGTTTATCTTTACCACCTACTACTACAGCAGCTCAACAGCATGTTTATCGAGTGTAGTATCAAATACAAACTTGGCTGGGAAGGGACATTGATCCTGAATAATGGAGGTTGGAAAATAAAACACAATATATTGGAGCCAGTTACAACATTGTTACCAAAGTACCTGACAGTTTATTAAATACAATATATTGTAATTGCACAAAAGGTTATGGTAAAAACTTTGGATGCAGAAAAATCGGTTTGAAATGCTCTGCAGCTTGCGGATATTGCCATGGTCAGTCACACTTAAATTATGTGACATATAAGATATAACAGAAGATACCAATGTCTTTTACATAGATATTGATATAAGTACACTCAATATGTTATCTGCAAATCTATTAGACAGATATAATATATTATAAGATATTTATATTACATAACATTGTAATATTTACATAGATTGATTGGGCTTATGGATTTGTATCAGTCTAGCTTCGAATAATCTGTCACATCACTTGGTATGGTTCAGCTTACTGGGACTTTTTGAGAAGATGAACCCGAAAATGATTGGTCTATTTGTCATATACATAAATACATATAATTGTACAATAGCCAGCACTACAATTAATTTAAGCAAGGAGCGTTTCTGCCCACAAAATGTTCTGCTTTTTGGCAGATACTAAATACTAAATAAATAATTTTATACTAATATCCCTATACTAAGAAATATAACTATACTAATATTTTATACTAAGAAAAATATCCCTCATGTACAAGACAATGAGGCCCATGTGCAATGCCCATGGCCCATTGCTTTTCTCTTTTCTCACTTCACCAGTCTATATCTCTAATAGGTGATAAAAAGATATGAAAGTATAAAAAAAATATTAAAATATAGTAAAAAGCAATTCAGTGTTGAGGATTGTTGTAAAAACAAAAAGGAAGACAAAAGTCCCTTAATAACTGTAGGCTATGGTGAGGGTGATATGAAGAAGCAAGGCTGTGATCAATACAGAAGACTGTGGCGCACTTTAGAGAAGGCCTTTGCTATGAGGTAAACTGATCAGACCAGTAGAATAGAAATAGAAATATTTTGTGAATATTTTATAGTAATTATGTCGTCTTGTCTTATCTTTAATAAGTGCATAGCTAAATTAACTCTTACCCTTCAGTAGACAAAATGCTCAGCATTGAATTAAGTTCATCTTTATCCTTTTTCAATTTCTGTTCCTTTGCATAACTCTGTTCAATAGTGTAATCTGCTGATGGGTTCCTCAGTATCTCCACCCTCAGGATACCATCTCTAGGCCATGAGTCTTTCACATGATTCAAACAGGTGGTTGGCGTTCTTGAAAATACTATGTGTATGTATGCAAGGACAAAAAAGGCAAGTAATGCTTTCAACAGCACAAGGAACTCAAAGAATCTTCGCACAGGTCTTGGAAATGTTCGAGCATAGGCCAGAGCAAATTTGAAAAAGAGTGCATGAAACAGTCTCTCTCGCACATTAAACAGTGGGTTGTTGTTGTTTCTATTGCGATTTAGAGTGGCATTAAAGACTTGTCCCCCTGGCAAGACATTGTTTTCGGCATTTACACCTGGCGGCAAATTATTCATGGCTTGTGGGGCATCTGGACTACTCATGACTATGTAGTTTTTAACAATATTTAAACTTCACTAGCAAATGATCCTTATTATTGTAGTAAGTCTATTCACATTTTATGAATTAAACCTGAAAAGGAAAGTAATTAGTGCAAGATAGATGTCAATAATATTTACCTCTAATTAACTGGTGACAAAGTGTCAAAGTTTAAGAGCATCAGTCTTAAAGGTTGGCACTAACATCCATTACAGTAATAGTTATTATAATATAACCCAATTAATAAATTGTTGAAGATTTGGAGTGTCTACAAGAATTTGACCTCTAGTAAATTTAATTAGTTATTAGGAGAAAGATGGATAACAATATTATAATAACAAATAACTTTGGAAACATAAGATAATGAAAATTGGAAGTGGACTAATTTCACTGTTGAACTCTATAGATTTGCAATCAATGGAGATAATGTTTAGTTAGCACCAAGAACAGTAAAAAGTAAAAGCATTATACCTACATACCTAAACGTCACTAACGATTATTTTTCTAACACTACTGTTAGTAGACTAAAAATGATGTATATTTACAAAAGTAATAATTAAAAGCACACAATTTTATATCAATATTTCATTTGTGTGGCGATTCACTTTCTCGCGATAAATTTTCGACAAACAATCGACAAATAGAAAATAAGAACTGTCAAATTCTTGACATGTCATGTCTCTCTGGAGAAGTCAATACTCGTTTTGAAACATGTTTCAACACAGAAGCAAAGTATATTATATATATATACTCTAAAACAGCAAATAAAATACGTACCTAAACGGTATTTAATTATTAGATTTTATACTTAATAGTTTGCTTGCTGTACAAATATTATTTAACAAATTTAGTTTTATTTATTTTTTTATCAATAAGATCATCTTGATTTATCTGTGTTCAATGTTCATCTTTTTAAAAGATGTACTACTGTAGAACAGAGTTTATAATGCTGGAATTAGTTTTCTATATAAATACTAGATGGCGCTGTATAGAAACCTTTATTTTCTTATATCTAGTTTTGAAAACTTGAAAAACAATTCTAATGGCAGCATCGTTTTACTTTAAAGCTCAACAGATCTTGAACCCGAAGCCGTAAAACCACAAATAGAAAAATTAAATGAAGAAAATAAGTTTAATTTGCTAATGATAAATACATATATAATAACTACCTTCAAATTAAATGATAAAGTTACAATTACGTGCTATGCGAATTTGTAGACAACATTCCAAAAAATTAGTGAATTTTCTTTAACGTATCAAAGTTATTTTACATAGGTACCTAATGATGGTTACCAATATTATAAGAAAATTGTTGACAAAAATGGAGTAGTTCGGTGACGATGTAAGCCGGCAACCAGGTATAAAAGTATTGGATTCATAACAATTAAAACGAGTAGGTGTTCACGCCACCGACGCTGCTGCTTTTTTACATTGCGTTTAAAACTTAATGCGACTTAATTTAAAATTAACCCGTATAAAAGCAGTATCATCAGCTTCAAGCAATAGCCATGTTGCACAAATTTATGAATGCTTTATTAGAGACTATGAAATAGCGATATTTTAACATTCAACTTGCAATCGGTAATTGTTTAGAAAAATTACGTAGATACCTAAGGCTACGATAAATAAGGCTACTGTGATTAGTTTTTATGATTACCATTGATTACACAATTAAGGGTTATTTGTAGAACGAAACTACATATTCTATTATAGGTTTTCTTTGATATTTAAAATCACAATTAAAAGAAATTCATTCACCTAGATGCTTTTAATCATTCCAAAATTGTTCATGGAGTATGTATAGTTCATGTGTAGGTGATTCAGAGATATCAAAAATATATAACATCGAGGGACTTTAATCATCTGGATGATTTCTAATTAAAAGATTATTTATGTTAATTGGGTTTTTGAAAAAAAAAAATATCAATTTTTTTTATGTATTTTAAAACTTTATCATAAATTATATTAATAATCGATGCGAAATACTCTTAAAAAATGTTTATTTAATTTATTTATTTAACAATTTAAAATTGATAAAATTTTAAAAATAATCACATGACTACAAACGCGCTACGATTGGTCGCCATGTTTGTGACGTCATAATGTTAAAAGGATTTCTCGATAGTACAGTATCACAGGCTTCTACATGTAAATTGACGACAAATATCCGACATTTAGTTTAAAAAATTATTTATATTAACTACTTTTATTTAGTTATGTGTGATAAAGGATTTATAAAGGCTAATTCCGATAATATACCTGATGTGGATATATTTATGATAACAGATTTTCTTAAAAATGATATTCGGTTTAATTCAGCCGAAGTTCGAGGTGCTAAAGCATCAAGGTAAGTTTATAAAAAAATAATATTGTAAATTAAAATATTAAATGATTTATTCGTCATTAAATATAATTTGATGTTGTTTTGGAATTAGGTCGTCGCACTGCTTAGAACCATTTATTTCGACGTTTAACATTTTGTGGAACATTTAAAAACATTTTTTCAGGAGTTGTTTTTGTAGTATTCGTACATAATGGTACGAAGCAAGCACGATAACTTTTAAGGTTAGACATTTTCGATATATTTATTAATATATTGACGATAATAACAAGATTTAATCGATTAATAGTCAAAATACTGTATCAGCTGTATGCTACAATGAGTAGAAATTAACATTGTGACGTCACACGCACTCGGGTTTGATCGGGAACTGTCCGCGTGTTTTCGGTACTGGATTCAAAAATTTATTTGTAATTAAATATAACTTTTTAATTAAAGCAAAAAAAAAAAAACTAAAAATAGTTTTGTTATAAAATGTGTATATGATCTTTCCATTAATGATAAAAAAAAATTTCATTCAAAAACCCAATTGTTTAATTAACGTTTAATCTGGTAATTAAAAGATACTAATGAGTCGCCTTTGATCACCCAGGTCACAAATTATATCACCAGCCGATATCACCCAGGTGATTATAGTGGTATAAACCAACCCAAAAAGTGACAAGTGATAATTATACCAATAAGATATATTTCAGTAACAAAGTAAAACCACAAGTTTCATGAGTTCATTGTAGTTCAAGCGGTTAAATATTTTCGTATGTCTCAAGTGTAGCCCCTGAAAACAAGGGGCCCTAGGCCCTTGTCCGCATCATGTGAATTCAAAGCAGGCACTGGAATCCAGAAGCACCTAGCTTGGAACATCTGTAGATATTTTCTCGATGGTTTTATATAATTTTAAAAGACCGGTTGCATACATCAGAAATTAGCTTTAAGCAATCTGAGGCCGTAGTGTAAGTTCGTCTGCGAACTGTACTACCGCATTGGCGTCTGCTGTTTTATCACTATGAAGATTTTAAGTCTCTCAATAGGTACTACCACTCAAGCCGTTGCTTAATTAATTCAAAAATCATATTTGAATGCTCATTCAATTCAGGTCCAAATAATGAAGGCCCACGTCACGTAAGCGGCAGCTATAATTTTACGGATTATTTGTAGTACAAAGCAAGGGACTGTGAGATGTACGAGCGCACCAGTCTGGTTGAAAGAACACAGCGTGTGCATCTTCAACAAAGGCCGTGGAAATCTTACAAAGCATCGGTATAGACGTGATTGACGTCTTAATTGTGCGAGAGAATGCTCAAAAGGTTTTTTTTATAATAAATGTCACTTATACGAAGCTTTTACTAAGCATCTAAAAAGGTAAAAAAAAAATAATGGTTCAAAGTTTTTTCAATATATACCTACCTATTGCTTACATATGGGATCCATTACATTACGTTATATACGTATCGTATAAAATGTAAATCCAGATTAAGATTATAAATTCCTTATGCTCATACCATTTTGTGCTTTGTATGTAATAAGCTCCTTTGCAATGTTCGTTTATAGAACTAAGAAAAACAATTACAAGCAAACATACTAATTATGTTTGCTTGATATCTACCAGATTCAGATTTCTATTTTTTTCGTTAGAACTACTACCGTAAAATTTCAGTCCTATTAATGATCTTAGTTAAACAATAAAAATTAAACCTCCTTGCTAAGTCTATAAGAAATACCTATCAAAAGTATTTATAGTCATAGTTTATAGTTAAAATGCGTGACTAGCGTCTCCATCTTAATTCTCACTAGTTTTTTGTACTATCGTGGAATCCGCTTTAATTGTGACTGAGTGGAAACCGAACAGCCTTAGATAAAGGCTCCGAGATAACTAGAAGGTAAAGTTAAAATTACTGGCTGCTTGCGCTATAAACATTCAAAAAGCGGACCGCGTCGGCTTTAAAAAGTTGACGTCTCAATTATCGAGCGTTCGGGTCGGGGCAGGGGGCAGGGGACCAGTTTTAATTTATATTATTCTCACGTTTTTTATTTCCTGTTAGCATCTCGTTGCGGTTGAGATTTTATCCAGTGTGATTCAAAAAATACTAGATGGCAACCGATTATTTTCGATTGTTTCTCGTGTTATTGGTCGATCTAAGCTTAAGGTAAATATTTTGATAATACAGGTAAGTACAGTATGTACCACTAAATTAATAACGTCAAATACGCAGAGATGATGACTAAAAAAGAAACAAACACACTTTCAGACTCCATTGCGTTACGTTGTAACCACTCTATGTTATATTCATCTTTCAACGTTCTGTCATAATAGGAACTAATAAGATGGTCCCGACCGTAATTATTTAATCAGTAGTTCTGTAATAATGCCTTAATAAATTATGTTAGAAAGGTTTTACGAAAGGGTCGTTCGAATTCCTATACCTATAGATATTTATTAATAAATTAAAAAAATCTAATATACATATTTAAATCAATAATTAAGTTTTGTACTTACTGGTACAAAAGTCATTATACCATATCTAAGTTACATAAGTAGATGATTTTATGGGCACATTATATTGAAAGTGTTTCTAGCTAAATTGCCTGCATAAAACATTCAATCATTGTATCAACGCTGACAACAGTATAAAATAGCAGTGATTAATCAAATAGATATTGTAGTCTAATCAAGTCTTGTTTTATTCGTTGGTGTATGTCCTTCAATATTTTTATTCTCAATCAATCATCCTGTACATATAGAAACGTCGGCCATTCATTCTGCTCGCACGTCGACACCTCTAA
Organism: Sesia apiformis; assembly: GCA_914767545.1. NCBI lineage: Eukaryota > Metazoa > Arthropoda > Insecta > Lepidoptera > Sesiidae > Sesia > Sesia apiformis. Next base: position 7,476,406 of record OU611964.1, read on the forward strand.
GGAGTTCGGACTAAAACCCAATTCTACGAATCACCAGGCACCAGGTGATTCAAACAAATCACCAGACAAAAAACTAGTCATCGTTATTAATAAGTATCTACTTTTTTCTTAAGGACACTAGCCCTCGTCCGTGGCTCCATCCCTTAAATTGTTGGTTTTTACCTCGTAGTTAGTTTTCCAAACCACAGATTTCCAAACCAGTATTAAAACAGGTGAGATTATAATTCATATTAATTAGAATATGATGTGAGAAAACAATTCTGCATCTAGCTGACTAACTTCATATATTTTTCTTTTTTCAATATTTTATTTTCAATATTTTTGTATTTTTACTCCGACTGCAATTATCACTCCACTCTCAAAAACAATGATTGAAAGTGATTGAGAGTATCCAGAGTACTCTTCCCTTTCCATCCCATTCTATTCTTTCTCATCTTATTTAATTTCATCCAATGCTAGGTAGCCGCTCGAATTCCATATTCGAGTTCACATCTGGGGATGAACTGATATTCGTCATTCTCTTACCATCATGCATACTGTCTTCTTGTCTGCCACCTCATACCTCTATTAAAACAAACACAAAAACCTTGAAAGATTCAGTTGAAACTAAATGTATTGAAATCTCTTTATTGATTCTGAAATTATAGCTAAATGAACACACATTGACAGACGTGGATGCAAAGGTGTACAAAACTGTTAAAAAGCATATATACCTAATATTTATAAAAATCAACAAATATTTTAGGATGCCACATTTAGAAGGCCATATCAATATGACATGCCATTTCTTAATTCAGTATCACTTCTGAGAACAGATTTTATCGTCTCATGAATATTTTATTAGTTCCAAATCGAATGTGCCGTAAATTATTACAACTTAGATGTACATAAATAATGTCAGAGAAATCGGCTCTATAGAAACGTGTTTCTACAAATTGGATGATTTACAATTTTTATTTTATATATTTTTTATTTATGAGTTTTAAATTTATTACAATTACTTAAACCTAAAAAAATATCTAGCAGTATATCGAGTTCAAAAAATACTTTAATTCCATAGAGACATTCCGTACCTACATAGATCATTAGTAGCGTGATGTCTAAATCTCATACTACGCGTAAATACAGATACAAATCGCGAAACATATCAGAATAAATATATAAATCTTATAGCTCTAGCAAATTCAGTAATTTCTTATAGTTTGTTATAACTCTTTTAACTCACCCTTACAATTTAACGTCTTCACTAGCAAATTAACACGAATAAACCGAGTCAATGAACTATTGTTTCACACTATTATTAAACGTATTACTTTTCCAGCAACATAAAATTAAATTGAACCGAAAATTCAAAGTTACGAGAAGACACAAAAATACAAAAACATGCATAGAACTACTTTAAGATACATTTTCTACACAACAAATAAAAGAAATAAATATTACCTGCTATACTCGTAAATAATATTAGTAAACATATGTAATATAAATAATTTTAATATAAGCGTCCGGCACTTATGTCTCGTCTATCCGATACTATGTGGCGATAACCTGGATGATTAATCACCAGTCACCACATACGTTCTCCAGTTCCACGCTCTTATTATACTAATTTGTACAATGTTTTACAATTGGACAGGTCGGGAAAGTCTAAAAGTTTTTTTTACATTCTACATTTTACATTCATTACGTACACAAATAATTGTTTAATTAAGACTACTTTTATTTAAATACATAATTTTGTTACTCTGTAAAGTAGGGAGGGCACTGACTCTCGAAGCCTTACCTATACCTAGTTTGAGAGTCAAGTCATAGTTACAATTATTATTACCATTCCACAAGAAAATAAAAAATTGAAGCTATTATTAATTTTAAGCTTATGTTGTGTTGTAATGAATGTGTCAATAAAGACTATTTATTTATAGTAGAAGTAGAACAGAGTACAGAGTAGAACAACTTAGATCGACTCCAATTCTCTCTCTAAAGACACTCTTAATTTGATCATAATTTGTAAGTCTATAATTTGATGATATGGCTCAATGTTACAGAACAGCAATCTGTTCTGTAACATTTTTGTTCCATAATTACAACTACTAGCTAACCTATTAAAGATATGTGTTAAAAATTCAATCGTTGTTAATCGTTGATATGTCACTTATATCGAGATTTATATTTGTACAAATTATAATATTCTTTGAAACAGGAGTTCTACTGTTTTTTATTGCATTGTTCTTAGTTGACAATTATAATATAATAACATCTCTAAGTGGCGATATATCGATTTAGATGATCGAAATAGACAAAATCAATTAAGTAATGTTTAAAAGGTAACGAAAAAAAACATTCTCAAAATCTTATCTCATGTTTTATTATACAAAATCTTACGTCATGATCTTCAATACATTCTTTGGCATGAAATTATTTCAGTATGGTAGAAAAAGATATTTCCTTTTGAAAGTCGTGAATGACTGTATTTTTTTATATTAATAAAAAACTGTGTATAATTCGTTAGTTCTAAGTATTCGTATTCCGTGGTCTTTAGTGAATCTGATCCTCTTTTCAGTTCTATTTGGTATTTTATAGAGTTTAAGGTAGAGCCATGTGGACGAGAGACCTTGATTTGATTTACCTTACATTCATTTTAACACCTTTGAACAGCTTTACTGTAAGGTCGCTATGCTATTACCCACTTACGTCTATTTACATAACGTACTGATAGTAGGCATATTTTTTCTATATTTGTATTTCCGACCTACCAGCACCTTTCGTTATCTTCCTTGTCCCAACTATTACAGTACTCTCAGATTGCGTGCTTGTTTGAATCCGGATTTTGTAAATATTTGCTCAGAGTCGTGTAAAATAAACATCATGACGTTCACATTTTCTGCTGCAAAAATAAGAATAATGTTAGTTCAATCTTATTTCCTAGTAATAAGGTTTAGTTTGAATGATAGTATGCAATGATAAAGTTTCATTGTTATAAATTGTAGCTTCTCTCATACATTACCTACCTATGTTGACAGCTACTGACTTTAAAATGCTCTCTTTGTTTTTCTCCGGAAGCTACTTATCTCAAATTAATTATTTATATTTTCGTATCTATGTGACTCGGCAGCAACTTCAAGCCTGGGCACTTCGAAATTAAATTTCATACTTTATGTACATACGAGTTTAATAAAAACAAGATGGGACTCGCAAGTGAAATAGGTGGATTTTGGTATGTTTATTATGAAAATGTATTAACGAAAATTTCTAGCGAGCTTCATGAGACCAATTCAATGACATATCTTGACGTTTTTGAAATACCAACCTATGTAATATTGGAACTATTGAACAAATTTGACTTATCCACGAATTTAACCAAGACCGAGGCTTAAACTAGCCCTTCAGTTTATTTTCAAATTCATCGAAATTTTTCAAAAAGGTCAAATTTAATATGAAGTTAATTAAAATGAAAGTGAAATATTAAATTAATATATTCTAATTACTTATGAAACACGACGACATTTGTGCACTGCAATGAGTACTGCGCTGCTTATTCTTATACCGGACTTTCTTACCCATTTTACATGATAAGCTGCTGATCACAAGCTGTGCCCTAGACTGATCGCACTTCCAGATAACTGACACCAGATAACTGACTTGGCGCTTCCAACAATAAAATCTTGTACGCCAACCTACATCAGTATTTCTTTACTACTATAAACGAAGTACTAACTTTTCCGTTTCTTGCTGCCCCAGCTATAAACTTTCTGTACTGTAGTAAGAACAATACATTCAATAAATTACTTTTTCCCACGTGTAGTTACTATGTAGCAGTGTGTAACTACAATAGATAAAATATTATATATCATTTTTTACTTCATACCAACGTCCCGTAAATTGTACTGTCGATAAAAAGTATATGAAGTAATATTCTGTCCGTAAAAGAATGATTGCTTTCAGTTTATCCAACTCACAGCGCGGAGAGGTTTGTGCCGTGGTAGCATATGTAGACATTTCGATGTTGAGCTCAAAGAGTTACACAACCTTTGGTGCAAAAGAAAAATGTCTTATTTTACTCGTAAGTCTATCAAAGTACATATGTTGTCTGTCTATTATTGTCTGTTTTCAAACACATTGTATTAATTCAAACACATTACAAAACTTATATTAATAGACTTACTTATTATGTTCCTATTTCATATTAACTCTTAATTTTTTCCTTGTCCTTTTTTCTCTACATTTGTACAACATTCATTTACGTCTACTAAATATGTCTCATAATGTAAATATTAATATAGTATATATTATTGGATGTATACATTTAGCACTACTATTATATTACAGTGGTATATTATTTTATAATATTATAATATGTATACTTTCTCTGTTAATATTCAAATCCTTAGTCGGAAGTATCCACGAGTACGGCTCAATTGTAAGGTCTCCATATAACGCTACACATAATGCTTGAATAGCGAGAGTCCAAAGTAATTTTCTAAGAATGGTCATGTCTGGTTTCGGTTTGAAACTTCAAATTAGAAACCCTGGAGGCCAGAAAGTATCTAGCCAGCCTAATATTTCTTTATAAAATTGGTAATTCAATCACTCACACGATATTGCTATCTAGGATATCAAGAAAACCAAATTTGTTTAAAACTCCTCTTCACACTATCAATGTAGCTTCTAACAATCCCATAGTAAGAATGTGTGATTCTTATAACGATCTCGCACGTTTTCACCCAAATATAGATATTTTCAATTAGAAACTGGGTGCATTTAGAAGAAGTATATTGAGCTCTCTAGACCTTAGATAATTCCTGTTCTTCTTTCTATATCAATTAATTTTTTTTTTTAATTGCCTAAATAATAATGTGCTGATTTTATATATAAGTATTTACCAAAAAAATTATAATGTATATACAACTTGTTGGTCAATATAATGAATTCCAATATCGTGTCATAAGCTTAGTTATGCATTTTCTAGAAACTGTATTGTGTATAATAAATAAATAAATGATTGCACTACCTATGTTATCATAGCAGTCATAACTCCCATTTTTACAGTTGTCTGGAAGAGATCGCTATAAAGAGATAAGACCGACTGGTTGTATTATCTGCAGTAAGTATTGTTTAAATTTTAACCTTGTTTATACAATACAATAATATTCTATCGATCTATAAAAATAATTTCTTCTTCTTTTCCTTCCATATTAATCTATATTTATTTATTGGCACATTGTTGTTTTAACAAAAAGCGGACTTAATGATATAATACATATTAACCTATCATAGATTAGGCACTAGGCACCTCTATTTTTATAAGCCATATTAGAATAATATGCTGTTTAATATACTAACTTACATAAAATATATTATTCTAAAGTGAAATACTATAAAGGGCTTAAAAATTAAATAAAACTTTAACATAATGTTGCTATTACCTGCTTTTGCTCTCTCGCATCCAGCTGCGATATCTTCATTTGGCGGCCCGCAGGTGTCACGCGGTTTCATATCTTCTATCCCTCTCTTTCATTTACGTTTAATATAATCTTGCATCCCTTTCTTTTCTGTACTCCAACTCTATAGGAGAGCTTAGTGGGGATCGTAGTGGTTTATTTTTATTTTTTACCCGAAGGCTTTATATTTATTTCTTTTAAGTTCCTGTGTACAAATAAATAACGTCTGTATGTGTTCGTAACAGCCGGTCTTCGAGTAGGTTGCTTTGTAAATTGAACAATTTCCGCTATAACTTTTTGATGTTAGTATTACATATCAAGTTGTAATGTCACGTATAACTATCTACTTTATGAACATGGGGAAGAAAGACAAGGTTTTAAAAACAGAGGAAGATGTTGCAACTTTGTAGTGAAGTTCGTGAGTCAAATAAAGTTTCTTGCATAAAGCTATAAATGTTTGGTCGACATCGTCACAACTGAAGAATCGAGACCTATTGTAGTAAACCACTTGTCGAAATAAATCAAATAAAATTTACAGAAATGTATGCATTCCATACAAAAGTCCGTTGCTTTTTAGAGTGTTTATGTTCACGCATTCTAGTCTTCTAGATATTAAGACTATTGGGACATCTTAAATAATAACATTTTTTATTTATTTATTCTATTTACTCAATAATTTACCTGTTGTACATGTAACATGAAACAAACAAAAAAGGAAGAAGAAGAAAAGGTATACAAAAGGTAAGCTTACCATCCCTGCGGAGGTTGCTTCCAACAGACCTGGGGAAGTGAAATATAGGTCAAGACGGAAAAAGGCGTAGTGCGTACGGAAAATTGGTGTAGAAAACAGTATACTTAATACGAATAAAATACACAATAAAAATTAATACTAATAAAAACGAAAGAATATATATATATATATTAAATATTTATATGCAATGCCAGCCCCTGTCAGTATCCACTGTTGGACATGGGTCTCCTCACGCACATTGTCTTTTGTGAGAGAGATGTATGGCCTTTAAACGCCACGCTGGCCAAGCGGGTTGGCGAGTCCATCCTTTTAGAGGTGATGTAGTTCCACGATGCTTGTGGTAGTCGCTTTGTTATTCTTTAGTCGCTTTTCAAGACACCCACGGGAAGAGATGGAGTGGTGCTGTTCTATAGCCGGCCGACCGGCCCACACCACATAGCACATGCATTTTATTTAAATCTGCGTTTCGTTCTTTATATGGCATGTTTCTATTTAAACATCGTCATTTTGAACAAAAAAAATAATGAATAAATCAATACCAACGAAAAGGTCCCTTTGCTCAGATATCACATTTGTTAATAAATAAAAGAAGTTTTAAATGGATTATGGACTATAATAATAACGCAAGTAATTATCTACAAAAACATAATGTAGAAATATGTTTCTATCAGAGCGAGCTTGAGCTGACCGCAAGTTGTCGCCGCCACATGCCTCTAACATGACAGCCACTTTCACGCTACACCGAGCAATGGGGAATTGAACCGCTTAACCTTTAATGCCTTTCAATTGAATTTACAACCTGTGTATTAAGTCTTTTTTTTTAATAAAGTAGTATGCAGACGAGCATGCAGTCTATGTGGTGGCAAGTAGATATTGTCGCCCACGGACATCTTCGATACACGCCAACATATAATATTGGCATATCTAGAGCATACCCCAGGGTGCACCACCCTGTAGAGGAAGAGGGAATAGGAAGTAGGTTTGATGGGGTATGAAATTTCCTTATTTCATTACATCCCCAGTCTTCCGTGGAGGAGGGGTTAAGAAGGTGAGTAAATAAGTAACTCAAGGATATTTAACTTTCCATGGAACCTTATATCTATCTTTTTAATGGATATTTCTTTTTAGTTTAACTAAACTGAAATAATTATGTAGAATCCAAAAATGCTAATTGTACCTGAAAATATATTTTAGTACAAAAGACATCAACGCGCTTATTTTTCTTAAGTCTATTCCTAACTTACTTTTTACAAAATTATCGTTACTTATAAAGCCCGTTTACTTAAGAGTATATGACATAAAATATTAAGGTATCTTAATAATAAAATAGTATCATATCCATAAAATATTGAAGCATAATCCCATCATAAAATACAAATAATTTATAGAAGCCAAACTTGGGCGGATGGATGAAAGGGCAAAGCAACAGTCTTTTTTCAAGAAATAAAACTTTATTATAATATTAGACAGCGGTATATTAGTTATATCGATTTATTTATATTTTACATTCTGAGTTGCGAGATTTGTTGTCGTCTTCAATTACAGTAAAGCGATTAAATTGTCAGCAACAGAAACGTCAAGTCCGCCACGGCACTTAATTGTAACTTTTACTGAGAGCTTTACAAAGGGCTGCCGACTGGCCGACCTTTAATTTTAACTATCTATTTCGTAACCAATATTAACTAGTTTTCCCTCGGTACAAATATACATCTTATTCGGATATAATTAAGTCCAAAATGCTTTGAATAGATTAATTGAATAGATTAATGATTTGAATAGATTTGAAATAGTTAATCTTTGAATAGATTAACAGTATCTTAATAGTTTCAGTTTCATAGGTCTAGTAGTTAATGAAGAAATTAAAATCGGTTATACAATCTGATATTATGAAAATAGATGAAAATACCATTATTAAACTATAGTTATTATTTCAAATATCGAATAAAACTATCTACTTGAAGAAAGTTGCCGGTGGTAGCTTTATGCGAAGCAATTAGCTCATAACTATGGTTGGTGTAACCCAGCCAAATCGCCAAGTAAAAATAAGTTAAACATAGCCATCAAAATCTATCACTACATATTCTGTGTCTACACTCCATATAACAAAACCGCGTCTGTACACGTAATATTTTTTTTAAAAGTAGTTTCTTTATAAAGTACGAATGATACAGAGCCCAAAACAACATTCTTTTGAAATTTTTATCTGTCTGTCTGAACAAGCATCATGCAAAAAGCAGATGCATTTTAATGGAACTTGGCTTGGCATAGTTATAATTTATGTACCGGGTTAACATTTAAGGTACCTTTTATCCAAATCAAGCTAATCGAGTGATTTATTATTGCCATCATTTAACGTCGTAGACGTTAGAGTATATGTTACTCTAACGTAAACGCACACGAAGTTGCTGGCACTGCTAATAACTGACACAGATAACAGATAGATAAATAATAGATATGATAAGAGAAGAAAATTGCGTGTGTGATGGCGGGTCTTGATTTTCCAACTGGAATTATTAGTTTTGGTCTCTTAGACAATACTAGCAGTGGAAAGACACTGGCTGAAGATATCGTGATTATTTTATTAAATTAAAAGCTGCATTTAAAAAAAAAATACGTCATATATTATATGGCAATAGCGCAATTAACACATTCTGCCATTGTCAAGTTTTCTTCGTAATAAATAATTTCAAAGTTTAAAACGCATCTTGTCAATGTTCAGTCCCGTCAAAGTAAATCAGGAGTTGCTCAGTAAAGAGATAGTAGGCTTAGTAAAGACAGAAGAGGACTCCTTGGAAGCACACGTAAATCTCAGTCCCGCGCTTTTATTTAATTATCACAAACACCACGTACGAAAAACACTTTGGAGTTTAATAAACTATCACTATTACCTAATGCACAAAACGCCTAATGCACAATTTATACAATAATCAAACAAAAACTCAACTTCACTTCTCGAGTTCCCGCCAATAAGTCCTTCCAGTTACAATTTATATACTTCTTTACATGCATATTAAAACGATAAAATGATTAAAAAAATATATATTTAAAATGTAAATTTAATTTCAAGTATAAATTTTTATACTTGTACTTTATATTTAAACTTTATATTTTATACTTTAAACTTTATATTTTAAACTTTTATACTTCAAGTATTTTTATATTGACATCTCCACTTTTGCACATATTCTCCACTTTTGGCAAAATATTTATTTAATATTCGTCTTGGAGTTCAGATATTCTCTCTTTTTCTGAAAAATTTGATCTACATACTTTAATAAATCTTGTAATAACTGCTTAGTTACCGTAGTACGTGGTTATATACTCGTATATTTATATAAGCCAGACTCATAAACAATGAAGTATTATAAATGGAATGAAAATAAATATAAGTAACTTTAAATATAACACATTACAGTACATTTGTACACAACCGATGTATAGAATTTTGAAACATGAAATTGAAATACAAGAAAACTGAGATTTTCTAAATATTCCTCTTTAAATTTTAATGATCTCAAAATGGCCACGAATAGAACCAGAAATTCTAAACACCAAATGTCATTAAAAAGTACCCCAAGACTCCAAGCGTATGGATCTATCTTAAAAAAGACATGATAAGTAAATGTTATATTTAAGAAGAAGGAGTGGTTTTGTAAAATAAGGAGTTGTAAACTTCACCGTCATAAAAATGGTCAGTTAATTACACCTGCAAAAGCTGTTTTATGGGTGAAAATGGGCGTTTAAGCATTATACAAACCCGTCACCGATGGTGTCGTTGTCGTTAGTACCTTATCTTTTGGAAAAATGTAAGGGATATTATTCGATTGATTTGCGAGGAATTTGGGTTTATTATGTTGTTGCCTGTTTAGCACTACCCCGCAGACATAATAATTTTGAATTATTTTATTTTATTGATGAAATCAATACCCATTCACAGAATACAAAGAAGCAGAACCGTTTAATCATAAAACAATATTCTAATCGCAACTATAAGTCACTAATAAAATGTGTTAATGAATATGATTTAATGATATAACTCCTATAGACACGAAGGACAGTTGCACCCCTAGACAACATCACAACGCCGAATATCACGTGGACAACCTGACCAGAGCGGCTACGGCTCGCCATGAGACCTAATCAATCACATAAATAGTGAACTCGATAACTTGCAAAGGCTAGTGCGGCGTTTTAAGAACTTTAACACACCCCGCGACTAAACACGAGATCTATACCGTTCACTATACCGTTTAGAAACTGTTATTGATTGCATTTATTAGCATTGGTGTCTATAAAATATATGGGTGAATTAGCACTTGGCGTATACTTTTAATGCAACAAGCGTAATTAGATTATAGTAAATATGTTTTATTTACAAAAAAAATAACAATTATTAATTCCCCAATACTGTAACAAATCTATGGAACAGGCTTTATTTTAATACCATAAAAAATAACACATATGTACATTACTTTTATTATTACACTAGCGACCCGCTCTCGCTTCGCTTCGGTTTATAAGTTTTTTTTTTTCAAAATTTCAAAATAAAATTTAGCCTATATTAGACACGGATAATGTAGCTTCCTTTTTGTTAAAGAATTTTTGAAATCGGTTTCGTAGTTCCAGATATTACCCCCAACATACCCACAAGCACACAATTTTACCTCCTTATATTAGTATAGATTTGCAGCTAAATGTATATAACCCTAATAAACCTAATAATAATCCAGTTATTTCCACCAACTGGTATATTTTTTTAACTGTAAATGGAAAAATATATTTTGGTTTGGTAGCCAGGTGGACCAGCCGTGGACCGACCGTAGGTAGGTATTACAACGTATAAAAAAATATTTATCCGTGGTGTGGGTAATGGCGTGTCGTCCCCGGAACTGGTTCCTGGCGATCACTCGTTAGCGCCGATGAAGTTGTTATACGCGACGGCTCTCGCCTGTTTTTGTTACTCGCTTTATACAGTGGACAAACAAGTCAACCTACACACGGGAACCTTACCGACTGGTAATAAAGGCTGGAATGGAACGTTCTTGGGTTGACATGTCGACTGTACAGAGTACCGGCGCCGCCGAGCCCACGCCGACAATGTACCAATATCTGCCAACGCCTTTTGAGATTTTGAATCGTTTTAAATTTGGACTAGAGGTAGGTATTCGCCTCATTGATGTTTTGCTATTTAGGGATCGTTATAATAGTTAACAACTTAATTTATTCGAACAACTATTAACACATGAAACATTTAGGGTAACGTCTGGCAATAGAAAGAATAAACGACATCTTTCTTATTTCATACAATGGAATATTGACATATTCCACAAGAATATGTCAAAAGGACAATTATTGTTTAGAACCTCAGAGAGAGAACTGACATTGAGACGATAGAATAAGAGGTTCTAGCAGTAATGAGTTTACCTCTTTCATATAAACAAACAAAAAAATATCACCGTTTTTATTAAGTACATACTTGCATTTTTTTCGATTTTTCAATATGATCTGGCCTGACATTGGCAAACCAATATCATTGGATATTGGAATAGTCAGGGAAATTTCCAGACCTTTATATAGAAATTATAAAAGTATTTAAATGGTATCCTGATAATAAACATTCCAACAATAACAATAATAATAAGGCGTAGAGAAGTGACGAGTCCATCGCCTGTGACAGACATGTGACATACTCGTAGCTGTCCCGTCACGCAATCAGTCCCCCTCTCTTCCCATGGGGTCAATCCCATGGTCGCATAAATTAAAATTTTGACGCTTATTTCAGGTTTTCCGCTATGCTATGACATGGGACTCTTCAAGAGACTTCAACAGGGTGAACAGGATTCTGCAAGTTCGGCAGCACACCTGCATGCCTCCTAGTGTTGCGGATGTCCACGGACGGCGGTAATTTACCATCATATGGCCCACCTGCCATAATATCTTCTATAATGAATAATATAAATACTAACTTTGAAACCAATATTGAATACTTAGGCACTTCTAAACAATAATTACGACTTATTCATGCCACTATAATTGGTGTTATTCTTCTGTCAATAGACTTTTTGAAACTTAATTAAAAAGGTACAAATTTAATGATGACTTTAGAATAACTTCGATATACATTGTGGCCGTATCATATTGTTTTATGCATATGCAAGCGCACCATGTTATCATTACCACGAAGTGATTGAAATACTAAATATCTACACAATACAAATCCTTAAGGGTCACATCCGGCGCACGTGTTCCGCGTAGGACGTAAGTACTGTCCACTCCCACACTTCACTTTCATATAATGCTACATCTCCGAGCGCATTAAAGGTGCGTTCAGACGAGAATTTGCGAGACGTGTGCGTTTAAGAAACGTGTCAGGAAGTATAAAGCTAGGTACGAAATTTATTTGTGTTTTTAAACAAGTTATTATAGTGTTTTTAAAGTTAATATTCGTTACTCTAACTCAAAGAATGGATTTGCTTTACAACGTTAAATTTAGCGCCACCAAGCTGCCTATTGAATATATTAAAAATGAGCTACAAAGGGGTAACCTGTTTAAATGTTCGATTAATTAAGACGACCAGTTGTGCAATGGCACTATTTAGGTATAATGATTATTTATAGTCTTTTCAACACGTTCAACAAATGATCAACGGTTCTAAAAAGTTAGTGAATCGGTAAAGAAACGTTAAGAAAGCTAATACTAGATATTTGCGTTCCGTCTAGCTAATACTACAGAACAAATATTAAAACACAAATTTTAATAACGTTATTCGAATTTGTTTTCAATAAACCTTAGGAAAGTATTAAAATATAAGAAAATATGTTAGTGAATAATTGCAGTGGATATTGTTTAGCACGAATATTAGTATAAAGACTGATCCTTGCTAAACACGCAACGCCTCGCCACTCGTCTGAAAACCGTCGGTGAAAATAAACGGGGCCCTACACGATTGTATTTTAATTACTCAAGGACTATGGAATGTCATTTTGTTTTATGTAGATGAATATTATGAATTATAATTAACAACATCATTAAAACTGTGCTGTATCTACGATGACGCTGCGACAATTGTGGTCAACGTCTCTCTCTAGAGCGGGTAGAATTTATTCAAGCATAATTTATTATTGTATGAGTGGCTTGACATGAGTGGTGTCTTAGGTAAGCACTTATGTAATATTTATAAACAAAAGACGCTTCAAGGAAATCTTGTGGAGATTATTACCCAACTTCTTAGTAAATAGATCAATGTGTGACTTTATCTGAGAAAGAGGACTTTATTTTCGGTTAAATATTTCACTTTTTGATGTTTCAATATTTCCAGATATTGAAATTTTTAGTGAAATTTGAAATAAACGAACACATTTTTGAATTGTTTTAACCTAAAAATTATAGAGGATTATTCTATTTAAACAGTATTATGAAACAATAAAATTTTACGTTAGAAAATCTTAACCAAAGTCAGTAAGTCAGTAATAAGGTCTTTTTGCTTAGATAATGACACACATAATTAATGATAGTACATAATAAATATTCGTTAAAATCGCAATCTGAAGCAATCTGATGAAGGTTCTGAAGAAATGCACCTATTACAAAGATCATCACTTTCGAATTTTGGAAAAAAGTCAATATATTTCAAATAAGGGTGGCCAGCTGAACCCAAAAAACAATCGCAGTTTTCGTGGTTATTATATTATTATATTTATATAAAGTTATATAAAGTAACAATAAACCCTTTCTCCCAATTCATTTCTTAATCCGCAAATGTAGGCAACGCATCCGGGGGTGTGCCAATGTAGTCATTCTTTACTGAGGTTGGCATGTATCGCGGATGTCCATGGGCTACAGTATGCACTTACCACCAGGTGAACTGTATGGTCGTCGGCCGCCATTTTTCAATAAAATAAAAGTAATGTGTGTTAGAAATTATTAATTACATATATTAAATGAAATTAAAGGATCTGCAACTGTATTACAAAAATATAAGTAGGAGACCTGCATATTACAGTAAAATATAATACATTGAATATTAAAACAAATTCTCCAGTTTTTAGCTAACAACTCTGATAACACATTACTTACTGTACATGATGATAAAGAATACTACACATAGTCGAAACTCACATTTTTTATTAGGCAGTGTACAGTACATTAGGTACTGTAATCAGAGTAAACAATAAAGGCACAAATTTATTAGAGATTCGTTGCCGCAAATCTGAGGTGGATTCAGTTTAAATTTATTGTCAGTAGCGCGCTCATCGCCTACAGAACGCAGAGCTATAGGAAACGTACAAAAGGGAAGAAAAATGGTAAGAAAATGATATAATATTATGGTGCGGTGCGGTACAGCGCGTACCTCTCCCCCGTCCCTGCCCCCGGGCCACCTGCCCCTCTCGACAAGTTAATCAGACAACGAAAGGCAGAGGCAGTCAAACTTGCACCGAAATTATTTTAAGAATTACACTTTTAATACTAATCAAATTTACGTAATAAATTAATAACAGAATTGTATTAAAACTAGTGTGTATTATTAAATTTTGTGAGCACTTATAGAGTTGTTATTACATAGTTAGGGGTGCTACTTCTGTAGCTGATAATGGAAAACCGCTGCTGTGGAAAAGGTCCCAATTGGGCTTCGATTCCCGATCGGACATTAATTTGTTTAAAGATAAATATTTATTGAGGTCTGAGTGGTCTGCTCACCTTTACATAATATGTTTCTGGACACAAAGAAGCCTATTGTGAGCCATTGAGTGTGGCGTTATTTATAGAAGTCCAAAAGTCCGACTTACCTAACACATCTCAAACTAATAGTATAATATTATAATAAGTTTCCAATATTGGTATGAATTAGGTAGCTAAATATAATTAGGTTAACCCGAGTTTTTGGGCTTCTATGGAACTACCGTTGCTGATATTAGTAGTCACTAGAAAGCATTAATTTTAGTTTTATCTATTTGGATGTAGCTATTTCGGTCGATATCTAATTAATATACCTATTAACAGATTAAGTTCGCAAATACCTCCTACCTACAGCGAAATGGATGGACTTATAAATTAAATTAATCAGTAATGGACAATTGGTGGTCAGAAAGTTAATGTTAAAAATAAAAATGTTTAAAAACAGATCTTTGCCATTCGTGAATTGAAAAATGATAAATCTTCAACTAACAAATACAGTTGCAGTAATAATATGTCTCGGGGCTCAGCCACCGGACCCAACTTGAGGAAGGAAGTATTATCCTGTATTAACAAGTTCTTACAGGTTACTCATTCTTAGTCCATATAATATTTTATGAGAAATTACAAAACCTTTGGGAGCCGTTGTACAATAATGGCACATAATGACTCTATCGGCGGCAGCGAGGCGGCCGCTCTGGAGCTCAGTCGCTGACACAACTTACATCCTACACTGTCTACAGGACGACTTCCTAAAATATACACATATTAATATAAATATCACGTAACGATGTGTGTGTATTCGTACTGTGGTACCTAGAGATGTCCCTATTTTAATTAAGAAAATAGGGAAGATACTGATTATCCAAACACAGGTTTACTAGCTTGAACGTTGGTGTTACCATACTACATATTTTGTCAAAGCTTTTACTTTGCTTTGCTACTCAAATTAAAATAAAGTCAGTTAATATTATTTTGTTTCAACAAAAATACTTAATATTATGAACTGTTTGTTATATTTAAATAATGTGTAATGTTTGTCACTGGTTAGTCTAAATTTAATTTTATATAATGAACAATAAACATTGGCCGAAATATTTAAAAAAAAAAATATAGTGATATTTTTACATTAAAACGCAACACTAATTATTTATTAAAATTGTTTCATTAATATCAGAATTTTCCTGGAAGGCACGCTCTCAATTTTCACGTTTCTCACGTTTTCTGCTGAAATCTATTCACAAGCTCTTCTTAACACATCATTCAGCTGCTGCTGATGGCGAAACTCTTTTTCTGTCTCTTTGATTTTCCCCTTAATTCGTTCCATAAATGCTCGGTAGAGTTTAGATTCGGGTTGTTCTCTGACCTCAATAACATCTTGATTCAAGCGTTGATTTAAATTACAGTTTAGGTTATCCCCAACGACATTGTTCAACACGAATCCAAGGTATATCAGATCCTGATGACATCTTGAGGATTTAAGTTCGGATTTTGTCCAATTGTAACAAAACTTTAGTTATGAATAATGATAGAATGCAAAGGATCAGGTAGCGGAAAGAAATAAAACAATTTAACTTGCTGCTGTCGGCGATACATAACTAATATCTATTTACTAAATTTTTGTGTAGACGTGTTTAGGCCTATAATGGTCTGGTAAAAATAGAGAATCTTATTCACAGGAAAATTCAATTTTATAAGTTTATAAAATTCTATCTACTACGTTACTCTTTAATATCCGACATTTATAATGGATATAATGGATATTGTTATTCAAATCAATATCCGATATTGTAAGCGCTTAAGCAATTATCAGAAAGATGAAACAATCTAAAACCAATCATGGCACGAAGCAAATGTCAATTCAAAGCTTTATAATGACGTCTTCATAGACCCGCGCATGGCGGCAAGACACAAAGCCACGTCTCTTTGATGTTGCCGCTCCGCACCGCCCGGTGACAGTGCGGAGGCGATGATGCCTTTATAAAAACCAAATGATTTAGGGTCTTCTATACACAGGCGATCTATCGCTCAATCCATTGGCAAAGTAATCGTAGCGATCTACTCGTAACTTGTTGATCTGTAGATAGCCTCCTGAAAGATGTCTAAATCAAGATACATTCATGTCGAGAATGTCGGATCAAAAGATGGACTGGTTTTAAGTACCTACCTATAGAAATAATTTATATCGAGAACACGCGTTTATCGAGCAAGACATGCAATCAGCCGATGTGTAATTAAGGACACTTTTAATAAACTAGTAAATAAGTGCGAGAATGGAATGGTTTTGTGTCGTTGGACGTTAAATCAACATTTAATCAGTTGTCATATTGATTGAACGATGGATCGAGTGATGAAGTAGGCCGCTTACGGAATCCTTTATATTTATCTACCAAGTCTTTTCGATGACAATTCCATCAAGGTCTACAATTGGCTTGAACAATAAATAACCTCTATGAAAAGGAGGCATTATGGCACGACAGCTCGCAATTTACGACCCGAGTGTTTGGTACCCCGTAAAGGGCTATTGTTCCCCAAAAAGCGTGTTAAAAACTCACACTTTGGAATTTTAAGTTCAGAAATAATTAGATTTCATAGATTTTACCACTTAGCAAAAAATTGTATCTAGACTTATAAAGTTATAAGTAGGTATAATACTTCTCTTAAAATGACACACGTGGCTGTTCTGTTTTTTTGGAGATAAGAAATAAATGCCACCCAATGATCCATATTAGAATTACCCATGTCCTGCAATCTAAGACTAATAATCTAAACTCAAGCAAACATTTGTTTTTAATCAAAGACTTGTCAGAGGCAAAAGCATTACCAAACTGGACTAAATGGGCGTCTAATATTGAGACTGAAGGAACATAATCTCATTGTTCATTGTTCACTTTTTTGTTCAAGAAAAACTTGCAAGCAAATATTTACTTGGATGGAATTTGTGACAATCATTTATTTATTTAAATACTTAGGTACTAGAATAAATTGCTACAATTATATACTGACTGGTTGCTAGGCTAACTAATATTATATACTGACTGGTTGTTAGGCTGACTAATATTATATACTGACTGGTTGCTAGGCTGACTAATATTATATACTGACTGGTTGCTAGGCTGACTAATATTATATACTGACTGGTTGCTAGGCTGACTAATATTATATACTGACTGGTTGCTAGGCTGACTAATATTATATACTGACTGGTTGCTAGGCTGACTAATATTATATACTGACTGGTTGCTAGGCTGACTAATATTATATACTGACTGGTTGCTAGGCTGACTAATATTATATACTGACTGGTTGCTAGGCTGACTAATGTTATATACTGACTGGTTGCTAGGCTGACTAATATTATATACTGACTGGTTGCTACGCTGACTAATATTTCACTGTAATGTTATGAACTATTTAGAGTAAGTAGATCCTGTATCTAAAGTCAGTAGGTAACTTTTATATATAGGTAATGTTCTATAATTTTATAATTAATCTATTAATATTCACAGACTTACCTAATAAATATAGACAGATAATAAAAAAATGATGTTGGCACAAGCAATCATTACCCAACTGAACCCGATACTTCACGTATTCATTTGTTTTTAAATTCATTCCAAACAGTTGCGTGAGATGATTAGGAGCAAAAAATATTTCGTCCCTCAACATCCATATTCCGATGAACTGCTTATGTTTTGCTTTGTTGTTTGCGTTTCGTAGAAGGACCGCGGCGGGCACGAGGCAATAACAACAATCTGAGTCCAGTAGCACGTTTAAAAAATATATTTCAGAGACTCCGACTTACTTTTCTTAAATTTAGATGTATTAAAGCCGGAAACGACTCAATGCTAATGTCCCATATTAACGTTAATAAGCATTAACAACAATGTTGGGTAATGCCGGTGATAAAGGGAAAGGGATACTTTTACGGGTACTCGAAAACTTAAAATGTATTAAGCAAAACACCTTGCTTTAAAGCCAACATTTATTAAGCAGATATTCAGTGAGAACCTTTTTCATTAAGTAACTAGAACTCCACTGGTAGGTAGGTACTCTCTGTTGTAAGAATTTCCAGTTTTAAACTATCTAATGCTATAATAGTAGCATTTGTAGTTCCAGAAATCAGTACTTTGGATAGAAAAGAAACTCGTATATTTTATTTGGTTTATTTTTTTTTAAATATAGGAGAAATTTCTATTAGGTACTCCGGATTTCCTAACTCTAGTTTTTTAGTATTTTTAAAAGTCTAATTTATATTTGTAGTCCAGTTTCTAAACTTGTTTTTTAGTATCTTATTAATCTGTATTTTCTCTAAATGTATTTATATGGCCCGTCTGTATAAACATTCGGAGTCTTCCGACCTTTGGCATACCGTTGGATTCCATACTGTTGCGATTTCCATACTGCATATTGCGTTTATCACTTACTACAGGTTTTTGGGTGTATTTTCTTTAACAAAACGATCCAGTAGTTTTGAAAATATACTGTTTCATTAGGTATTATGAGCTAGGTGATTGGTTTACCCAACTAGATGACGCGTGTGATGAAGTAATAAACTAAATTAACGAAATCAAGTAACTAAATAATCCGATGCTAATATTACTCGTAAAATCGTTGTCAAACCCATTTGGAAATCGAAGACACATTAAACGGACAGTATTGAAATAACATATTCGACTTATTTTCATTTCCCCTTCACTTATTTTTGTAAGAACTCCACTCAACATTCCTTCACTAAACATATAAGTTTGCCCAAAGAAAGTAATGATAGTCGTCGACGACTGCTTGTATCGACTATCCCGAGATACCGTTACAAAACCTCTAATGTCGAGCTCGTGATCGGTTCTAAAGTCTTAATTATGTTTCCTATGCTTTTCTAACCGTACTCGGAGTCTGTGTTAGAGCACGGTTTAATTATTGTCTTAGCCTTTGTAATGTTACGGTACTTACCTGCTCGGAGTTAGGTGATCGTATAATAGAGATTTCAATAATCAAATAAATGTAGTATGAATTTTTGTAGGTATTTAGGTAAACATTATACAATATAGGAATTTACATATTATACTTATCCATTACCTTTACCCATACATCAGTTAATCCACTAATCCGCACTGTGTCCGCGCGGACGTGAATCGCCCCGAGTATTAAAATAAACGCATGCGCCTTAAGTGGTCCAGCTTATATAAGTTTGACAATTATAAATTTCAGCAGTTTTACTGATATTCATTAACTGCTAAGACTACGCTTTTTTATTATATAAAAAGAAGGCGACAGTTGAGCATACAGTCCACCTGGTGGTACGTGGATACTGTCTCCCAGCGACATCCACGTTTCATGCCAACATAAATCTAGAATGACAAAAATTTGTCACGCCGCGCCCCTATGCGCTGCCTACTTTAAACTCTTATTGTATTCTGTACTTTGTACTCTTATTGTAACATTTGTAACCCATAACGTTATAATAACAGTATAATATCTAAAACCTAAAATGTAAATCTAAAACATAAGAGAAAATTACTGTTCTGTAAAACATATAAGTACATCTATGTTACGCTGTAGAATTATAACAAATTTTTTCACAGTTTACGTACCTACCCCACTCCTTTCCCACATTATGGGCCCTAGTTGCTTCTCAATTCACATAAGTCGGGGTTTCGGCTTTTTTTCTAATACCTATCAAATGTATTAAAAATTTGTAAAAGAAATCTAATTTTGAGACGCAAATGTTTAGTTGATAACTTACAATTTGGTAATTTGTAGAAGTTTGTACAATATTTCAAATACAGCATCGCTTTCATTTCATTTTTCTGAATAACATCAATGAGAGTAGATTCACAGGGCCGCGCGGCCGTGATAAGGCTAACAAAGTGTATATTTAATCTAAACACACGGTTGTTACAACATGCTGACAAGCCTAATTCATAGCAAACTTCTACGAAACAGTTAGGACGCAACGTCCGCTGAGATTACCAAACAGACAAGCTCAGCATGCGGTTATCGAATAGTGATGCGCTTAGTGTTCGTATTAGAAAGATCAGCAAACAATTTCAGATTCGTAACTAAATTCACATTTACTTTCAAGCTTAGATTCGGACATCTTGTTTGTGTCCATATTTCATTGTACAGTAATGAAGGAATTAATGAACTAATAAGCCTACCTAAGTTGTCCTCAAGAAAGTTTTTCCTCGAATGAAAAAATAAACAGCACACTTAACCTGAGCCTAGATACACTTATCAGCTATCATTATCTAAATCATCAATATGCGGATGTGCTTCAGATTTTTTAATGTTTATAAAGCGATAGACGCTTTATAGATACTCAAATAGAACATTCGTATTCGTATCTGCGCATCCGTGAATGGCACATCACTACTATCACTAGGTACCATCGAATCGTGAAGGTTTTAGAAGAGCACGCAAGCCACACACGGTGTGTATCAAATCGTAGCGCAACAATGAGAAAACTATTCGTATTGAGGCATACGAGTAATTACTGAGGGCATCATCAGCGATCATTAGAGGACGGGTAAATATCTGGTGACGCACGACGACCACCCACCACTACCATCTCATCTTGCTACACTTAACAGAGAACATCTCAATTCATAGGGCTTGTCCTAGATCTAGGAGTGTTAGAGGTACCTAGTTTATTTTTGTCTATTCAGCACGTTTTGAAAGCTTAGTATGAAGACATCATACTTTCTGTTATCAAATTCCTCTGTTAAAGATCTTGATATAATTTCGGAAATCATTCCGGAATGTAGGTATTTCTTATTAACTATAAAATAATTATTGGTCTATTATTCCTTAAATTGGACAGTCCTCAAGTTATTCTTCATTCTATGTATATTATTTTCATCCCGGCGTCTATATGACTAATTTGATAAATTTATTCTAAATTATATTCTAAACTTGTGATGTATGGTGTACGATATCGTGACTTATTCTATAGCATTAAACCAAGCCTAGCCATGTACATAGTATTTCAACTGTATTTCATCAGAATAACCCAGAACTCAATATATCAGAACCGATACTCGTATGCCAAATGAACTCTGTACGAACCCTGTTATTAATTATTTATTTCAATAGTCAAAATACTTAATCGAAATCAAATATCTACATAATCAAAATACCCTTATAATTAAAATACGATACCTACAATATGGGTTTGGTTTGAATTTATTACCTTGTCCAATACTTCTAATCTAGTTTTAAATATCTTTAAAAATCAACAATAAATCTTCGGTAATTATAAAGAAAGTTAATTAAATTTCTAAAGATTATAACTTCTTAAATTGTGATTAAAAACAATAATAAAATACTAATAAAAAGGACATTGAATAGCAAGGAATTTTATATTAAATAGCTACTAACTACTATATAATTTTTTGTATCTATTTCTAAACTTTTACAATGTCAATATTACAATTTGTACTCGCACTATATGTTGTTAAACACAGTTAAGATTATGGATTGTAACATTTTACAGCAGACCATTACGACTTTAACGTCATAATGGCAGAGTTGAGACAAACAAATGAAGCTAATATAAAACATAGCAATTCATTATAAGGGTAAGCGTTGTGTAATTCATGGCGAAGTCAATACAAACTCCATTAAGCGAATCCTCCCATGATGCAAAATGCTTTGAGTAAGTAATAGAATGTAATTTTAAAGATTAGACGTCTGCATATACACGACTGTTCTGGTTGGAAATGTGATAGAGTAATAAAGTTGACTCCATGACTTATGCATAAAAGTGAATAAGCAAGCTAAATATAGGTAAGTTAAGATGACGACAACTGCCATAAGGTTGTGGTACTCACGTAAGTAAATACCATACCGCAGTGTTTTGTGGAATACATTTATAGTATTTCAGGCAAGTGTTATATTTATAGAATACCTCATAGTTGAACAGACGGCACCTCTATTATTAGAAGCTCATTTTCCACCTATTAATCCACAATTTCAATACCTTCCATATGAAGATTTTAAACGTATCCACAGATCATAAAAATGATCATTGTTTTATGAATCGTATACATGCCGTCATACGTATCTACAGCGCCGGCTCTAGCCCATGTAGCGCGCGGGTGCAATCAATACCCTGGCGCCCTCTAATAGGCGCGCGAACACGGGCGCAGGGTCTTTGAGAGCGCCCCCTAAAACCCTGCGCCCGTGTGCGCTGCACACCCTGCACCATAGGTAAAGCCGGCTCTGCGTATCCATACAGTCCTGTCTAGTTTCCCAATTACAATGACACAAGGTAAACAGAAAGGGATTTTATAGGAATGAATAATGATACTTTCTATGCTCTATTTTTCCTTTATCCGAATCCTGATTCCTGAATATCCAAAGGTCGACCACCGCACTTATGTGCTATAATTCGACAAAAGGTGGGCTTAATGCTTGGAAGTGTTATCTCCCAGTCAACCTTTGGGCTATGCAGATTTGGTGCGGCAGGTGCTGACATGTTGATATTAAATCTTACCAATAAATATTAACTATTCTTACATTAAGGAGCCATTTTCTTTGTATAAAAAGGCGAACACAATAGAGCCCTGATAAATACCAAAGTATTACTAACTTCAACTAGACTCACCGAAGATATCGTCATATATTAATTATACTTAAGTATATGAATACTCTAATTGGATACGTGGCCGTAACTGCACGCATCAAAACAGTGACTTAGTGATACAGTTGAAAACGTCAGGTAGGTACCGAATAGGTACAGCCATGATTGAATACTGCAGTTGAGCTGGAAAAGTATTTCTCAAAAGAACGCTGGAAAGATCTATGATATGGTCCTCTGCAAATGAGTAACGTTGAATGGAAGTAAGGGGGTGAAAGACGATTAAAGGAAGAAGAGACAACACGAGAAAATGTTAAGAAATGAAATACAAAGTTGTAAGTCAAAATATAAAGATACTCGTACATTCTGTTTACTTGGACTCATCTGCTTTGTGATTAGGATATCAGAAAGCACTGGCCTAGTTGCAGTTTTCACAATTATGTGTGAAAAATCAGTCTCATGGCTGTGAAGATATAACGGATTTTGAAAGAAAAAGTAAAATATTATTCTCGAGGGAAATGTTATACTGTTGGGCACCAATGAATATAAAAGAATGCAAGTTTCTGCATTATCCTGTTTGTTCAATGTACATTTTATTTAAAGATTTTCGTGAGGTACTGGAATAAGATTATTCTGTAAACGGGACGGAAGGCTAAATATAAGTTGTGAATCTTTGAACAAGTTTTAGAACTTTGCACTCAACAATCTTTTATACACTTACTCTGTGAAGGGTTGTTTTGCAATGCAAAACTATGGGAAAACTATATGCAATGCAATGCAATGAGTGTGAGAGTCGTCGTGCAGGGCGCATCAGACGCGCATTAGAGGCGTGGACCGTTCGTGCCGGAACATTGCTCCGAGCGCGGTGGTCCTGGACCGTTCAGGAGCTTTACGCCTTCATCTTCAGTAATCACATTGGACTATGTTACAAAATTAGTCTTTAAAATCACGACTATCAGTACTATGAAAAAATACGTACCTAAAATAGGATCTGAAAACATTTCTCTATGTCAGATAGGATACAATATGTATATTGTAATTATCTAAGATTACATTTGCAAATGTTAGGCACTTATTATCAGCTGATTGTCATACAATGGACAGATAATGCCTATTAGTAACCGATGTAAGCAATCATCGAGTACCAATAGGCATTATCTATCATTGTATGTCAATCAATGAATTTCAAATGTAACTTTGAAACTTTGCATCTTTTAAAATACACTTTTACAATCGTTATGAATAGAAACAAAGAAAACGGGTAAAGTATTTAAATCCAAAGCGGATCAATAAGTTAGACCATTGATTGTTTTGACTTGTATTTAAACCAGCAGAAAAAAATACTGAGCAATAAATCATGGTCAACAAAACAACTTATTTTGTGAATAACTGAAGTAAGTAATTTTAAATTACTAAGAATGTATCAGTAGTCATCACCAAGTCGACGAAATACTGTTTTTTTATTGTCACCAAAGAACCGAAATCTAACTCCAGTGGCGTAGCAGTGGGGGGTGCGGGTTTCAATATTTTCATGGTAGTTGCGAAAATATGGAGAGGGGGCGGCCAATTTGCGATCCGCACCAGGTGCTAGTGAACCTATGCTACGCCACTGCCTAACTCACATTTAAATTTGCTGCCATCGATTTGTTATTCATTCAGTTTTCTTTTCACTTCTCATTTAATTACTTCTCGTTGATTTTATTTTGTATGTAGTTCCATAACTTTATTGGGAACATCGGATTATTTCCGTCTCCACATACGTGTGTGTGTTCTCGGCAAAGAACTCAGAACCAAGCAAATCGTATCAAAAGTCATAAAGGAGAAAGTTTAAAAACGGCTACAATTTGTCTAATTTCATTAATAATTTCGGGTGTTAATACTATACTTTATCTTATCAATTTAATATCCTTATAGAAATTGACAAGGAGCAAAAAATGTTTACATCAGAAGAGAATCAGCAAGGACCTTGACCGCTGACAGACAACTCGTCGCTAGTTTAAACATAAAACTAATGCGATCAGATACCTCCTCAGACTCTTTCAACATTGTAATTCCGTGATCAAATATACAAAGTACTACCTCAATTTAAGAATTCCTCCTCGCTATTAGAAGTCAATTTGTTTCATAGTCACGCCCACCTTTTTTGTCTAACACTTACAAAGTACGGCTAATATTCTTAACTTGAAGTGGTAATAATTAGGCTTACGCAAGGCATCCGTGGAAAGGCTTCATGTAATTGGGACCACCCACGAAGCCTGGGGCCGTCGCCGCGGGCGCGTGTAGGAAAACAATATATTATGCGAATTCTGTCAGGCCTTGATTAGATATATCTTAACCAGAAGCTGTATGTTATGCATCTCACGAGATCTCATCTCCTTTTAATTTTATTTTGAACCTGTGTCAAATCGAAGTATGATTTTAGATTAGAACTAAGTGTGTGGTAAAACGATTATAAAATAAAAGAAAGAAAGAAAAACAATCAATTTTTATGTGCTATTCACGTGTGATTGCAGACTTACATCTTCGTAGCGTTAAAGCTTTTTCAATGTTTTAAAATTTGATTGCAATAATGTGGACAGAACCACCCATATATCACACATAATCTCTATCTAGTAACAAGTACCTAGTACGTAGGTACTTATATATGTATTTATGTAGGATTGCCTAGGTATATAATTAGTTAATTACTCTAAAATTATATATAACCGGGGTTTTAATATTTTTTTGCAAAAAACTGACCTAAGTCTCCAATATCAAAGTTTGCAATTTACTTTCGCACACTCATCAAAACGGATGCGACCACTCAGGATGCGGTCTATTATGATCCTTTAACGAGTACATCATACGAGGAGCACTCCACTTGTAGTGAGTGAGGGCTCTCCACAGAAGTGCTGAGTTAAGAGCTCATTTAGGGCGATGTACGTGATTATTTTGGCAAAACTAGCTACCAATCCGTGGGAAAGGATATGCCAACTTATGTAGCACACGGTAGGGGCTATCAATGATCCTTTCATTTTGTCATTAATTGATATAATTATACGATGTATGATATACAATACCTGCTAAGGGCAATCTGTCTTATACGCCACTTGTACTCAGGTGTTGATATAATAGCAGCCTGGGGACATCTGCGCTTCGAGGGAGGTGATGAGTGCCGGCAAGTTTTAGGAAATACTCTTTATAGAATGTCCTCTAAAGTACTCTTTGTCGTAATTAACGCACCGGAAAACTCGAAGAAAAGAACCCCGTATGAAATTACCAAAAGTATTTTAAACGATGAAATTTTCGCGACATCAATAACTCCTCGCATTCTGTATAATTTTATTTCGTGTTTACACTCCGTTTTTTCGGTAATGCATAGGTATAGAAATAAAGATGCGGGAAGACTAAGACCACTTTCATATTTTCATAAAATCCTTCTATATTTACAAATGATTTTATGAAGATGGCGGTGAAGGAAAATATCGTGAGGAAGCCGAATTTTGTTATGCACTCGAGAAATAACAAACAATCTGAATCATGTGTATCCCCACCAATCCGCATTGGGCCCGCGTGGTAGTGGATATCTTGTATTACACGAGTACAACTCAACATTTAGTCAAGTTCTTGATATCGTGTGAAGTTTGAAAATGTGTTGTAAGCAAAATTCGAAGTTGTAATATGAATTAATGAATACAATTCCAAAGTTTTGTAATATTATAGAATGAAGAGCCCAAATAGCACATAACAAGCTGAATAAAAGCAGGTGCACACTAACAGTAGTGCAACAGCTGTTCCAGGGCTTTTGTATTCTCTTTAACCTGCATAACAGAGTACCTTAAAGCTCTTCTAGAGGCAAGTGGCATAGTAGTCGTGTAATGGTACTGATTATTAATCCGGAGATACAAAGACGTCTTACAGAGCTGCTGCATAGGCATTTGATCTTAAGCGGAGATAAAAATATCTCTATTAACACGACGAGGTTTTTAACTTTGTAACGCTTGTACCTAGGATAGAGTAATGTAAGTCCTGAATACCACTAAAAGCTGTATATTTATGATATTTACAAACTTATTATACAGTCTAACGAGTTGAAAAATTCACTAAATTGCCATTTTAGCACTTTAGAATTAATAATAACTAAAGATACAGAAATTATTAAAATAATATTATGATATATAAGAATAAGTCTTGTAAATTACATGGGTACATAAATTAGAACATTGGTAATATTATTTTTATTTCAAAATGTTGCATGGTAATTGATCCCGGAAATTCATATTTAGTCCAGTGTTTTTCCATTTTTAGACCCTTAATCATAGGAGTATGTGGTAACGCAACAGTAACTCTTTAGGCTCTTAAAAGGAGAGCTGAAGAACTTTTGAACTTCCTTAAGTATAAAAAACACTGTAATACCGGGATTGTGAATCCTCAAGTTCTAGAACAGGGAATACTAGCTCTCTTTTAGATCTAAAAGCTTTAGAATGGAGATAGTTTAAGCTGTTGTGGTGAGCCGCCATTAGACTTTTGATAAATGTGTAATAAATTATAAAAAAATAAATATAAAAATATAAAAAATTTAACAACAAACAACCATGCTTACTAACAGACTGTTCACTAACTTGTTTACTAACAACTAGAAATTAGCACTTTAAAAAAAAATAACAGCTGATGACTATAAACAAATAAATGCATTTTTATTATAAAAACTGTTACATGTATGTATATATTAACAAAAACCTAATCTTCGTGCTGATATTTTACGCCTATAATAGAAAAACCATAAGCCATGCTATTTTTATTATTTAACAGGTTTCGTACTTCATTTTGTGAATACTTATTTTCTTGGAGTAGCTTCTGTCGCTCATTTCACGTGATGATCTATTGTGCGACAAAAAAGCATATACATCTATTATAGAGGTACAGACGTTCCGTGATAGGGGTAGAACTGTATATTTGCGCTATAAGCGCTTCTTTAACATTTCTTAACATATAGTGCCGCTCTTTTAACGCTTTTGTATAGCCGTACTAACAGTTTCTACAGTCACTGTAAAGCGATTTTGAAATTAAAGGCTGTATAATTTGGGCTCACAATACGGTGTTACGCAGCGGTTTAGCCGCTTGTACATCTACTGTAGAGCTTCTCTACGGAACCAAAGCCTCTAATAAATCTGTGAACCAGTAGAATTGCACAGCTATTTTATACAGATTGTGTGCTGCTTGGAAATGAATGTGGAGAATGAAGGAAAACAGGATCTATGGTGGGTCGACGAGATCTCGTCCCATTTACACTTCCCATTGCTTTTTGCGGAGGATGGGATGCGATAGGATTGTGATTATTACTATTGTTAGTGATTCGATCCCGTTCACTGTCTTTTTGATCTGTGAAAAGCGAACCCCATTCCACTGATTAGTACATAAGTAGAGGCGGAAGCAAGCAGTCCGTACATACTTTGATTGATTAAATATATAATTTCATATTTTTTTTTTCGGTTTGCTTTTTCCATATAAAACGCCAATTTCATATGTAAGGAGCTAATACTAGTTACTATTGAAATTAATGGCATGGGCGAAAATGTCGCCGCGTGATACTCGCTCCCGTAGTTGACGCCTAAGTTAATAACTTCTCGCGCTGCTCGTCGTTGATACAAAACACAACAATGCTTAATTGTGATATAATAAATTGTAAAACTTCGTCAAAAGTGATGAACCGAGTCAATTCATCGGTCAACCGAGTTTCATCGGTGAGTGGATTTGCCATCACTAAAATGTTTCGTGACAGTACAAAATAAGTGACATGCTTAATTATACAATTTCACGAACTTGCGTTGTCTATGCGAAATCATATACTTGGAATTTTGACTCAAGTACGTAACAAACTGAAGAGCGGCGTCGCACAAGAAAATGACATTTTGTCGTAAATACTACACGACATATGTACTCGTATTAGTCATGCTTGACATGAGGTCGTGAGTGATAGAGCACCTATAAAGATTGAGTCCCAAAACGTGTGATAATCGCTCTTTATAATCTAATTAGTGTGCATTTTTTTCTATCTTCATAATACAGAAAAGGACACAGCATAAATTGTTGATCAGCTTTTTTGGTGTTGTAAATATGAGAGTTAAGCGCTCGACGTTAGAGCACTGAGTGAGCGCTAATGAACGTTCAAGACTCAAGCGTTAAATGCTCGGGATCATTATAGTCCACGGTTTTAACGTTCGACGGTCTTAAATAATGTAAAGCAGTTAAGGTTCTTAAGGCTCATTAACGTTGACTTCGCGCTTGAGCTCGATGGTGAGGCGTTTAAGAGAGCCATGCCATAAATATTTTTCAAGTCTGTCTTAGATATACATAATATACCTACCTAAAATTCTAGCTTAAGCATTGATCTTTATTAATTAACATGATTTACAAACTTTACTACAACTATTTTATGATAAGAGACGTCTAAATATGTTAAATGAGAATGATAAATATTTTCGCACATTTTGGGACTCGGCCCAAAGAACTAAGAAATTGTACTTATTTATTTTTACCGAGTATGCAAGTGTGTATTTGCTCCTGTACCTAAGACTTGTATAAAATAAAAATAAATCATTTTAGGCTGCCGGAGATAAAATTAGCATAAATAAATGAAACCCATTTTAGAAAACAAAAAATTATTGTAATTTTCTATAATAAATACAATTAAAATCCTTAAAATAATTTTACAAAAACGAAACAAATGCAACAGACAAACTAATTTAACTAAAACTTACCTAATTAAATAAATTATTAATATTTCTAAAAATACTTTGTACGAATTTTCTTAAAAATAAATTATGAAATATTTTATATACTAACGATTTATTTACATTCTTCATTATTCTAATAATCTCACTTTGGCAAACTGTGGTTAATGCGTTTATATTCTTTTGTGTACTTCATACATAATCTTAAATCTTTAACTTAATAATATCTCTACAAACACTCCCATAATAATACAAAATAAAGTTACTACAAAAACTCAATCACACAAACATGCATACAACACTCAGAAACACTGTTTTAAACTTCAGTACCATTTTAAGAATTTACAACTTTATTGTCTATGTAATAAGTATGATACACACAGCGGAGCTAGGCACTAGTCTTCAAGATAAGCTTCATTCATATTCCATACAACATGAAGCCTTATTCATTATTCATAGGAACAACTTGATTCGGCGACGAAACATTAGTAAACAATTGTCTGCAAAATGCATACAAAATTAGTTTGTAAATTTATTTTAATTATGAGCATAAACGCGGATTTGTATGAAACCAGTCTATGGAAATAAATATAATAAAATAGTAACACAGTCAGTCGTGTCTGTAGCACGTGAAATATTTAAAAAAAATGATTGCAATATGAAATACCAATGACATAGAACCCAAAACAACATGTTTTGGATTTTTTTGTCTGTCTGTACGCACGTCACACAAAAATCACAGGACGGATTTTAATAAAACTTGGCATAGTTACAACTCATGTGCCGGCTTAAATCCAGATTGATTATAGAGTTCCCACGGGAACCACTTTCAAATGCCTGCGGATGCGTTCTCGTGAATTTGAAACTTCCTTTCATTTGAATTTGAAAATCGTGAAATCCCGTGGGAACTCTATAATCTATATATATATATATCACTAATATTCGTGACGTTATCTGAAGAAAGGGACTTTATTGTTGGTATAGATTTATGGAATTTGATTA
Source organism: Sesia apiformis (assembly GCA_914767545.1). Lineage (NCBI taxonomy): Eukaryota > Metazoa > Arthropoda > Insecta > Lepidoptera > Sesiidae > Sesia > Sesia apiformis. The sequence continues at coordinate 7,507,562 of OU611964.1, forward strand.
AGATTTTGTAATTTAAAATTTCGTTGTTTGAAAACTCTTTAAATAGAAACATACTCAAATTCTCCAACATCCTAATTTTAAGGTACCTATAAAGGAATGTTATTTCTTTTATAAGATTTCAATAAAGATTCAATATCTGGAAAATTACAAACTATAATAAGGTCTCTTTTCTCGAGTAATGTCAAATATTAATATTCTTATTAATTAATTCTACGAAAATCTGTAAAGGCTATAAAAGGTTTTTTTATGGACGAAGACGTCAGAGGAGCATACAGTCCACCTGATGGTAAGTGGATACTGTCGCCCATAGACATCCCCGATACATGCCAACATTAGTCCAAAATGACAAAATGGCACGCCCCGGATGCGCTGCCTACCTTTGGATGGATTTGGAGAAAGGGTTGGGAAAATGGGGAGGGATAGGATGGGAATGAGCTCTGGCACTTCTCATTCGCTGCCGAAACACGTACGAAGATTAGGCAAATAAGATAAAGTGAGAAATCCAGTACATTTCAAGGTTTCAAGTGAGAGAGGGGTAACGTGGCCAGTCGAGCGCGCCCAGCGGCTCTTGGATTGCAACGTGCACTCTCCCCCTGACGGTACATCGCTCCGTTTCCTAAAGAGCCCTATCAAAGAGTCTAAGACTTTAGTTTATTAAATGAGATAGGTATTATGTACAGTCGGCCAATGATAATGTTGAGCACTTCAGTTGAGTTTCAATTTGACATTTTTAAAACATTTTGCCAATTTTCGCTTACAAATCTAATTTGCCAATTTATATTGGTTTGTATGTTAACGAGCAGCTAGAAAAAAATAAATGAGCAGGAAGGAAATCATGATCAACAAGAAATATTTTTAATAACTGACATAATTAGTTTTAAATTACTAAGAATGCCAACACTAATTCGACGGAGTCCCACTTCGCGGAACTCATGTTTCTTTGTTGTCATCAAAGAACCTTAACCTAATCCACCTTTAAATTTGTTGTCCTCGATTTGCAACCCATTCGATATTTTCTACTGCGCATTTAATTGTATATCGCGTATATAGTTAGAACTTTATCACTCTATATTCTTTCAAATGAAACAAAAGCAAAATGACTCAACAATTTCTTGGGCCCACTGTACGTACATGTACATCACTACATCCCTGCTTATGAATGAAGTCTACTTTTAAAAATATAGAACTACAAATCGTCAGTACAGTGACACAATAGACTATTAAGAAATGTACGACATTGGCACTTCAGTCAACTCTAGTTGTGGCCTATGGCTTCTTGCCAAACCACGAAATCGGACACTCAATTAGACATACAGAACGTGTGCAGTTCTTTTACTTTGATGTAAATATATATAAGATGTGTATTTTCGTATTTTTACAAAAGACAAAAGTTGTCAGAAATTTTAACTTAAACGCTTTTTACGTGTATCGACGACATAAAAGGGTTGAAATATGGTGTTGAAGGGCATACAATTTTCCTTTCCTCAATTTTAATAGGTAATAGGTAAGAATCAATATTATTTAATACTGAAAAATATCTGAGTTACATGTAGTTTTTAAGTTACGTTTTGGGCCATGGAATTAAAAAAAAATTAACAATGTTCTTGACAGAACTGTTACGGCCTCGTTTCACAAAACGCTCTGGTTTCGGTCGATATCAATTCGACCACAATCGTATTGTGCCTAAAGCCTCTCGAACCGGTTCCAAACCTCTTCATTACGAGCAGGTTATAGTCAGAAACCACGATTCGCAACTTGTGCCTATTGAATAGTTCACTGGAGATCACACTGTTCAAGAAAATATACATTTTATTTTATAACTTGCTTCGAATTGTGAGACCTGCATAATGTTAAACGTTTCGCTGAAACTTTGGTTTGGATAACAACTAAATAGGTATATATTTTTCTTATTAGATGTCATAATATATTTTTGCACCAAGATAACATCACGACCGGCGACTCTTGAAAGGCCACTAGGGCCACAAGAATTTGGCAAATCCGAAAAAAAAAAAACAAGATAACATTCTAAACAAAGCGTAAATGAGATACTGGAATCAATGGAATCAATCAATCGATACTGGATTACCTAGCTCCTTTAAATTTTGCGTATGTCGAGGATGATGTCAAGCAGAAATCGATAAGATGGTAATGTGGACAAACACTATAAGATCTATTTTGCAGAACGAATCTTATCTATTCCACTAAACACATTGAGCAAGAAATTAGCAAAAAGAATATTTAAAATTATCGTCTACGTATATTGTAATAAATCTTCGCTAAATGGGTCCCTATAAAAAAATATGTTTCAAACGGATGCTGGAAAAAAACAAAAGAGATGTTGATACTAAATGTGACACGGGCATCTCATCCCACATATTTGTAGTCCGTTAACGGCGCCCTACATCACAGGCACCCGATTAGTGTCGCTCTCACCGGAATTAGCTACGAGTGTGTCATTAGAGCATCCACTTCCCTACTCCACTACCACGAAACTCTAAACCCTTTCGCAATTGTGTTGTCCTCCCAAACGTACATGTTTATGACAAGGACGGAGATGGTTGTCGTTTGTAAGCCGGTGTTTGACAAGCCGTGGTACCAGCCGCTAGATCAATCGGCGTGGCGCCGCGACGGGAACCGCCCGGCATTTGTCACCGGACCACCGGCGCCGGCGTATTTATAGCGACGCCCGCGCATGCGCCCACAGGCGGCTACCACACTCTTTATGCGTTCTATCAGAATAGTTTTAATGCACTACGCTTTAGGAAATCTCAGAATATCGAAACAAAATGTTTCGTTATAAATTCTCTCGTCGTCCCTTGCATTCCCTCGTCATTTCTATCTATTAAGAATACTGTTTATACATATATACAGGAATTGTACTTCAATGTTAAATTAACTAACGCAACTGAGGTAGACCTCGCAACATTCTCTAACTATCACGTTATCTTTACACAATAATATACAGATATTAAAATTAATAATATTGATGCTACTACGGACTTAGCTGCCGCTGTGGGTGCTTCGGTAGGTGGGCTCTTCGCATTGCCTCTCTCGTGGTTCTTTTTATGTTTGTGGAAGCAGAGGACCGCGAGGTTGTTCCTCATTCGCGGGCAATCGTAGTCCTCGTTACCGTCACACTGGCAGTTCGTCAACGCTGCGGCTTTCTCCTGCTTCCTTAGAATTTCTATCGAGTTTCTGCATTTCTTCGAACACTTTTTGCCTTGGAACATGGCTCGGCACAGGCGGTTGTAGTACTCGAGTGCCTTCGCACACTGGGCGTCCGCCAGACATATGAGCTGCGAGAGGCGGCAGGACGAAGTCACGTTTGCCGCCCCTCTTAGCACCTGAGTTCTACACACGTTGATCCGTTTCTTCGCCTCTTGGCAGTACTCGTCCTCACACTGACACTGCAACAATAAAACGATTTCTCCATTAGACATAAAGAAAATAATTTCATGCTCACTGTAATAAATGTTCACAGTAAATCATAAATCCTAGCGGTCCATATCGCATAATAAAGTTTTACGCTCGTAAACCTTTTTATGACCCAGCAACATTCTGGGCATTATCAAAACACACCGTCCCGCGGTATACGTAAATCTTGGGCGTTCTGTCTGTTCAGACGGTTGCAAGATATTTCATGTCAATTATATATTTTAATTACGACATTCCTTATGGTTCAAGTATATATCTAAAACTAGTTCTTAAACAGGATTGAGTTCATGAATTAATTTATAGGGCCTTTGCTTGCTCCTGCTTTTGAAACAATCGTAATGCAACTGTTTGCACATTTCCTACAAAGATGTCAATTAACCGTAGAATTAAGGAAGAACCGTATAATTCAGTAACCGTTAATTTATATTAAATAAACTTGTGGCCTTTAGAAGGAAATCCTTTTTGCCCCTGTGACTAATTAATTATCCACTGCAATCCTGAATCCAGTACCTAGGGTTGATGTAACGGCCGCCGTGTTACGCTCGGTATTTTTTGTGGGATCGCGGCAACACCTGCGCGAGAGCAACGCTGCGGTAGGTCCCGATCAAGACGTCAAATCTCAAGGCTGAACGCGGCCACTCCTTTGCCTTGCCTTTCGATACACTGGCCAGCGGTACAACCACAATAATCACACTGCTACATCAATATAATTAAGAGTAACCGGTTCAAATCTAAATTACGTCTTTATCTAAGCATAGATGATGATGTTGCTTCTTAACCTTTTTCATACCAACAACAATTATCGGGGACTGTGTTCCAAATACGTATGAGAAAATGCCACATGAGACTTTAATGTACATTTAATTGAGTGCCGCTGCCAAAGTGCTCGTGTACTACAAGGAGTTCCGCGAAATTGGCGTAGGTATTACCAACTGCAATATGGAGTACGTAATGTTTTCCGTAATTTAGTAGCACGAGAACACACCTGCGCGGCCAGGGGGGTCTTGTCTTCCTTGAAGCTTTTTATTGATTCAGTTGCAATTGTCTCTGTATTAAGACATTAATATATAACGTGTTTATCCCACACACGATAGCGAACGTAATGTAAACAAAATTAAGGTCCACTTTACGTAATAATTAAACTGTCATTCAGATCGATTAAATCCATGATTAACAACTGAACCTTAACATAAAATTTGCTTAGCCAAATGATCGGTCGTTTATTAATCCCCATTAATTGCATGTAAACATTTCTCACTTAACATCCCAATAAATCCTTAGGGTCAATATTCCAGACCTTGGTAACATGGTCTTCTTGGGTTTATTTCTAGAAGCAACAATTCACCGTGAGGTCGTCAACCGCGGCTCTCGTTCGGCCGATGCGATGCCGTTGCGTCGTCGTGTCCGACAAATCTGCCCGACGACGTCTAAATTAGATTTTATTGCGGGGCGTCTGGGTACGTCATCTACACAGCCATCTCACTTAGACCTGCACTGATACTCGAAAGTTGAATAAAACTTATCACGCGATGACCAATAAGGGTTCATTGTATTCTGGGTGTGTACCTCTCAATTGAACGAGATGAGCTGTAAACAAGTGCAAAGAGAAATATTCATGACAAGTGTGATCTTTGATTTGACTGCTCAATTAGTGATAACATGATGTGCATTCAAATACTGAGTGGTTGTAGTGTAGGTGATAAATGTAGTTCGATTAATGTCACCCGAGATAACACTGCTTCGGATTACTGAAGATACTGATATCATTGACCTTAAAATTGTTTCTTTCCACTGTAACAGACTGCATACAGTGGGCATACATCGATAAAAAGTCTGATATTTGTTGTGACTTCAACTGTATTCTATGATTTGATTTATGTTACTTATTTTGATTGTCATTGCCTCCCCGTGACGACATTGTGACCTTTCGCGATTGCGATTTCATAGTTTAAATCCTAATGTAACAAAAACTATTGCAAGATATTAAGTATAGGTTCGTGTATAGGTTCGTGTATTGGTACATGCACAATGAACCGGCTGGCTTGATTCGTGCACCGTTCATCCACTGCCGACCAGCAATATACTGTACTAAGACCAAGTTATAATAATCACTAGAACCAAACCTTTGTTGATAGATTCTATAAGCCCTGAACTGGTCTCTTACACTTACGGTTTAGTATTCGACAGTTTAATGTCATATGGAGCTTCCAAAGGCTTTCGAAAGGCAGAACACGTAGGTTCTCGAAAGCACAGAACCGAGCGGAGTGTAGAAAATGGGAGACGGCCTTTACTCGGTATTGCGATAATAATAAATGCAAGATATACTACGAATCCCTTTAATAACCACGAATCCCTTTAATATAAATGGAAGGAGTAAAGCTGGTACGATTGTAATTTGTATATTCAAGTATTAAGTATATTTCAATAAAACCTGATTGGTATGGTGCATGCCTAAAAATAGTTTGATCTAAGCCAATTTTTGCCAACTATCTCACTCATATATTTACATAAATCATGAACCATACATTTGAAAATAATTTTATGCGAAATATTCAGTTAGTTACTAAGTACGTGTTCCGTTGATATTATGTCAGATTATTACGCATTTTTAAAACAAGTGTATTCGTTCATACAAAAGGGTCATAAAGAATAGACGGAAACGATCTGAATACATTAAGATTAGATGTATTGAGACCGACCCTTCCGCATAGTATTGTTTCTTTTACGGAAACACCGCCTACGGAGGTGGAATCGGATTTTGTCACCTAAACTTATACGATTTATCCAATAAGTTACGACTTATTTATTAATCTTAATAAATAGATAATTATATGGACTATAATATAGAAACAAAGTATCAGACGAGCAAACAGTAAACCTGGTGGTAAGTCGATACTGTAATCCATGGATATCCACGATACATACCAACTTCAGTCCAGAATGACAAACGTTGGCACGCCCCTTGATGCGCGCCTATCTTTGAAGATGTGGGAATAGATTTGGCGAAAGGGTTGAGAAAATGGGAAGGGATCTGTCATATTTCACGTCATAATGCGGGAAATGCAGTACATTTTACGGTAGTCTTCTGTGAGAAAGGGGTACTTTGGCCAGTCGAGTGCGCCCAGCAGCTGTAGGACTGCAGCATGCACCCTCTCCTTCCCATTAATAATAAAAATAATAATAAAAAAAACGTGTGCGGTCAGGGGAGCCCCGTCAGGAACGAAGATCCTCAAGCATTTTTTTTTAAATTCCGAGTGTAATTCGGAATAAAATCTGTATAATTCATGTATTTTTTTTTATTTTGTATCATATTTTCAATGCAAATAATTTAAAATAAGGAATCAAATCAAAAATTTAGGTTATACAACCGGCCACGCACTAGTCTGAACGTCTGTTATTCTGCTTGAGTCTCGCTCTCGATACTCGCACGTACACACACACAGAGAAAGAGAAAGGCGTATGGAGGGGGTAAAAATCTTACATGACGTTACATTTTCTCTCGAATCACACCTACCGCAAGCCGCGTAAAGGAACTTCGTTCCAAAAAGGAAACTTACATTCATGAGCTCCTTTCCTTCTGAAGTAGAAGTGAGCGCGATGAGGGAATGTTCGCACTGCTTCGGACAGGCTACGTTAGGGTCAGAGAGTACGGCGTCACATTGTACCACGTAGTTGTTGAGCGCTGAACCACAACCGGAGCGGTAAGCGCAACGGAGCCGTGCCTCCTCGCACTTCGTGCCGGAGGTGGCTGCCGCCACCGCAGCTAGGACCGCCACTATCAACCACATCACCTGCAACAAACACCATAATATGAGCTTGAATTGATGACAACAAATAATTAGTTAATGATAACTTATAATTTTAATGATTTAATTTGCCCAGCCAGGACATTCGGGGGTCTTAATTTCGTTTTATTAAAAAGTTTCGGTAATTGCCATAATTTTTTGGTAAAATATATAGACTATATATAAATATATATAGACAACCTTAACACAAATTATATGTGCACTCTTTAAACAGTGTTTTAAAAAGCGTCTAACGAATCTGATTGGTCAAGAATCTATTGGAGCACTGTTTCAAGGGTGTTTGTTTTTTGTGATAAGTACTGATAAGGGGGATAAAGTTTAATTATATTCATGACAAATCCTGTGACACTCAAAATGCTCAAAACAATTATGTCATATTCTCGCTTAATATAAGTGATCCTCACTCACCCCTTAATATAAGACTTGTGTTGAGAAATAAATACTAAGTAAGTTACAGAAGATGCAAATATTTTTCACATGTTAGATAGTGTAACTCATGACGGTGTAATTTATAGAACTATTAAAGGAACAGTAACTAATACGAATAAGTACTTTGGTCTTAATACAAACTAAACTGTATTTACACAAACGTGCAAGGTTACAATGTAATCTAATTAACAATCAACACACTGCTCGCACGTACGCTACTCTGAATACGTTGTTTATCTGGCTACTGACGTCGTTTGGTACTTACCAAAATACAAATAAGAGCTATGAGTAACTTGTGAAGCGATCAATTGTTATTGTAATGTAACACTTGGAACATTTCGTCGCCATTGGACATCTTGAGTTGTCACTCTGTTTTCTTTTTGCACCGCTCTTCGTCGGACAACGACCCTTCTACTCGTGTCTATCCTATAGGGTTGTCAAAGCATTTTTTCTTCTAGGAACTGAACTAATACAAAACTCCTTAATTTAGACATTACATAATATTTGTATGTATAATAGGTCGGGGAAAAAGTCTTTTCGTATTTTGTATGTATGAAGTTGTGATCCAATATCTTTTGATTGAACTGTTTGTACCTGGCTGGTTATGATACCATTAAAAAGGTAACATTTAAAAAAATAAATAAAAAACTGTTTCCCGCCATTTTTCAATTGTTTTTCTGTCCAAAAAAATTAGTGAATCTGACGAAGAAATTCGATACATTTTAAAGTTATATTACAAAAAAGGGAAAAATGCGACACAAGCCGTGAAAAAAATTTGTGTCGTTTATGGACTTAATGCAGTGTCAGTAAGAGTAGCACAAAGTTGGTTTAAGCGTTTTCAGTCAGGAAATCTTAATATTCAGATGTAGTTCGCTCCGGTCGCCCAGTTACCGATAAAGTTGATGCCATTTGTGAAAAAGGGCAGCAAGATCGGCATATAAGTACATTGCTGATAAATTGGGCATTGACCACAAAACAATTTTGATTCATTTGAAAAAGTCTGTATTCACAAAAAAGCTCGAATTTGGGTACCACACGCGCTCACTGAAAGAAACCTAATGAATCGTGTACTCGTTTGAGATTCTCTATTAAAACGCAATGAAACCGAACCATTTTTGACAAGATTGATCACTGGCAATGAGAAGTGGATCACTTACGACAAGAACGTGCGGAAAAGATCATGGTCTAAGTGCGGCCAACCTCCACAGACTGTGGCGAAACCCAAAGTAATGCGCAATAAGGTGATATTGTGTGTATGGTGGGATTGGAAGAGCATCGTTCATTATGAGCTTTTACCATCGGGCAAAACCATCGATTCGGATCTCTACCGCCAACAGCTGATGAGACTAAAGCAAGAAATTGAGAAAAAACGCCCGGAATTGATCAACAGAAAGGGTGTAGTCTTTCATCATGATAACGTCAGACCACACACATCTTTGGCCACTCAGGAAAAAATAAGAGAGCTGGTTGGAAAGTGTTGATGCACCCACCATGTAGCTCTGACCTTGCGCCGTCAGATTTCCACTTATTTCGGTCTCTTCAGAATTCTTTAGGTAGTGTAAGGTTAACATCAAGAGAGGACTGTCAAAACTACTTGTCGCAATTTTTTGACTAAAAATCCCAAAATTTCTACAGCAACGGGATCATGTCACTACCTCCAAGATGGCAACAAGTTATAGAACAAAACGGCACATATATATTATAATTAATGTAATTAAACTTTTAAAAAAAATGTCTTCAATTTGTATATAAAATACGAAGAAACTTTTTCCCCGACCTTATTATTAACATTTTAATGTACTTTAAGTGCACTTTAAGTTTTAATTAACATAAAAACTTTTATAACAACAAACAAAGTTATAAAAGTCTTTGCACGTGTCATTGTGCACTAATTTACATAAAAACTTTTATAATGACAGAAGATAAGTGCTTAGGTTTTTTGGAAGAAAGATGCCTGATCAACTTGTGCCTCTCTTTGTCAACTTTGTAATAGTTTTATCATGATTTTGAATTTCATAACATTTCGAGAAACAGCATAGATAATGTTTTTGTATCCAATGACTTAAGTTAAAAATCTCAATTTATTTAATTAAATTGTGTTATTTTTTACATATGTAATAGGTTTGTATTAACCATAAAAATATACGAGTAGGTACCGACCCTAGTCCATTGTTACCGTAACTGTATTGGGCGTGTAAGTTAGTAGCGAGTGACGAGAACGTGACGTAATTCTGTTTGTTTTCTGATCTCGACTGCGGCCCTTCCGAGAACCCCAGACGAGATGTCAGCCATCGAGAGCGGGCTTGTGGACATTTGTTCCCAATTAAAAGGCTTACGAAGGAAGAATAATAATATATACAAGTCATATTTTGAAGTATTAAAGAAGTCCTGGAAAAATTATCTCAACGGATTTTTGGGTTTCCTCATTAGTTTTAAAATGTAAATGAGAATTAAAATAGGTATGTGCTTTCCTATTTTTTTCCAAAATTAAATATGTAATTCATTGGCCAACCGAGCGTTCGCACGAGAACAAACTCTTTTTGCGGTCGTAAAGAAGTTATTGCGGTGGTATAAAGTTTATATTCGTTGTTCTAACTGAATAAATGGGTTTGTTCTGCAACGTTATATTTGCGGTCGGCGGCCGGCGCTACCGCTTTTTGAATAAGTTGATAATGAGCTGCAAAGGAGTTTGTATTTGTGTGAATTAGTGATCGACCAATACTGTATAGAAAGAATCCCGAGGAACGAAATTTCGGGCAACTCTTCTTTCTTCAATTTAAAAATTCATGCATTACAAGAAAGAGAATACACAGAAACATGTTTTTATTACATACTTGTCGACAAATATTTGTAATTAATTACAAATATTATGTATGACGCATTCACTCACCAATCGCATACAGTTCGTGTAATGTCATGTCATAAGCCTTTCAGCTTAAAAGCACGTGCCTCAGATAAAATCAAGCGTCAGTATAATCCTAAAGAAAACATCATCGTAACAAACAGCGCGTGAGGCACGACGTAACGTTTGACCACTATCTCTTTTTTAATGAAACCGCTACATGTCCATAGAATTATGAAACCACGACAACATGGTTTGGTGTGAGGGTAGGACGATTAATTGTCCAACAAGAATCATAAATTATGCTATATGCGCGGAGTACGCGCTATTACATTCAGGAACGCAGAACGATGTGAGTACACTTAAAACGTGGAACGTTACGTTGAGATACGTACCTACTAATGTAGACCGTCTGCAAAGACTGCCCATCAAACATCCTATATGGTAGACCTTACTGCCTCATCTGTCTCATTATCAAAAATGCAACACAGATAAACAAACAACTCGTGAGACATGACGTTACGTTTCACCGCAATCTCTCTATAACCAAACTTCGTGACGTATCTAAAGAGTATCAACTAAATCAAAGTCCGAGAAACGGTCGTGCGACATTTCTTCACTTCTAAACCAACACGAGCGGTTAGCATGTACGTGTGAAAAGCTAGTACCTAATTGCACACAGTCAATATAAGGCCTCAGCGGACCTTGTAATGTATAAAAATTTAGATATCAGCAAAACAAAGTTTTTGGATAGTCAAAAGGTATAGGTAGTTACAGTAGATAGTCACGATTCAACTGTTGGTTTGCAAAAAGAAAAATTGTCCAGTGCAACGCATCTTTTGATCTTTGATTTTTGTCATAGAATAATGAAAACCAAGTATTATGTAAGTAGGTATACTATTATGTTAGTGGCACTTCATTAAAAAATATTATGTAAGTAGGTATACTAAAATAATGGCACTTCATTAAAAAGTATTATGTAAGTAGGTATACTAAAAAGTTGGCACTTCATTAAAAAGTATTATGTAAGTAGGTATACTTAAAAAGTAGCACTCATTAAAAGTATTATCTAAGTAGGTATACTTAAAAAGTGGAGCTTCATTAATAGTATTATGTAAGTAGGTATACTAAAAAAGTGGCACTTCATTACAAAGATAACGAATTCGATCGTAAAGTAAGTATCTATGAATTAGTGATTTGTTGCTAACCCTTAAATTATAAGAGTATAAATCCATGCATGGCGGGAATGAGTTGATAAGTCAATATCAACAGCTTTTCAAGGGTACAGTTTAAAAGTTTAATGTTTGTGTTTTCGCTGCGAATGTTGAAATCAATTCCTCTGAAACTATCAAGTATTGAAAGATTATCTTTTTTATTGTAAATACATAATGATACAACATATTAGAACTCTATGTTTAGTTTTATATATTTATTCCCGCTGAGAATAGAAGTAACTGTGATACTTATTAAAATATTTAAATAAGTAGTAAGTTGCTAAACAGCCAAACCGGACACTTGTGATTATTAGAAATGTAATGTTACTCGTAACATTCCGACCCGTTAGTTGCCCGCGCCCAACCTTACTGCTCGTATATTACTGTCCAACTAAACATTAAATTAAACTACAGTACAACTGAAGAGGGAGAAATATGACGTAATCTGAGCAAAAGTCGTACTGTCAGTACGGAGTTATTGACTTGAAATGGCGTTAAATAAATACATAGATTCTCTTTAAATAGGAATATATATGCTCTTCGATATGAACAGGGCACAAGCCTCCCCTAGCGAATCACATTCTCCAGGTTTTATTCTCGAGCATGCGAGTTCCTCACAATATGCTTTAACAACAAATTTTTAATTTTTAAAATAACACAAAAAGCGTTTTTTTTATTTATTTATTTAAACATAATATAATTTAAAATATATATTTTTTTAAATATAAATAGTAAATATATGTTTTTAAAAGATTTCATTAGTTTCAATATCTGGAAAACTGCCCTTTTCTAAGATAATGTCATAAATACTTATTATTTAAATACAGTTTTAAAATAGCAGAACTAAGTCAAAATAAAACACTTAAAACTATTATTGCAAATGAGATATTGAGCTATTACAACTGTAACTATGTATATGTTTTTGAAACTTTTGATCGAATACTCATTTCAGTTTAGTTATAGTCAATTAGTATAACAAAATATATTACTATGACTGTATATGACTATACATTAGTCATGTTAGTCATATTCATCTCATTGTGATACATACAGACTAAGAACCCGTGTGACTAAGAGCACTACAAGAAGTGGTGGGTACAATTTTATAAATACAATTTCAGTACCGTTCAGCAGACCTTATTTCCTACAAGCATAACTCCTGTAATTCACCTAATTTTTTTAAGAAAATGTAACCAACCAAATCTGCGCGCAACCGCGCTACACATTCTAAACGCAAATAAAGCAAAGAAAATACCAGACAGAGTGGAAACATCTTCGCGCCACTCTAAACACCAGAGCAAACATGGCATGTTCCCGTAGAACTCATTATTGCTTGTCGTTAACCGCCAATTGGTTAGGCAAACGGCTACTGGGTAGAATTCTATTTATACCTGCACAGATACATTGCCCTTAGAAAGGATTTCGACAACCAAATTTTCTGTCCTCACCTTTTGTAGACATGATTATACACGGTGACATTTCTTAAAGTGAACCGCACAGAAGGTCGTCTTGAGCAATGCTAAACAAACGCTGCCGAAACATTAATTAATTGGAAGCACCCTTCTTTTCGGAGCTCTACTTAGGATTATATAATCTGTGGCTCTACTCTCCAATTCTGACGAATTATTATACTTGAAACTTGAAAGTAAAAACTTTTAATTTTTTTTCGATTTGCACACATTATATTTACTCGTACTTACAAATACACGCTTATATTGACCTATTTATTTACCCGAAATTATAACTGAACTGCACCAATCACGGAATATCTGAAGGAAATCGCAATCTGGGGCACAAATCATGGGGTTTAGGGATGTAATAATAATTAGCTTATAAATTTGTATGAATCTCAATTCAGATTTATCCTGACTTAAAACAAGTAGTTTTGACTGGCAAAAATACGAGTAATTAGCTATCTAATAATTAATTGAACCAAGCATCGTGTTCCAAGATTTCGACGTAAAATCTTACGTGAAATGTACCTAATAATCTATTTGTAAAACTTAACGTCTGTCTTACGTCTGTACACTTACCTATAACTGAACGGATTTTGACGCGATTTCCACTATCGTGTATTTATTTCGTATAGGTTTAGTACGTAAGCCATCAGTGTATGCATCATGCGAGCGGAGCCGCGTGCAAAAGGCTAATTTCAAATAAAATAGAGAGTGGTCAGTGACGAGCTCATACAGATTGTTCGAATGTTAAAGATCATTAGATAAACGATTTTTATAAGATTTATAAAGCACGACCGAATGAAAAATAAGAATAAATTAATCTCTTATGCATTGAATTTCTTGAGCTAGAAATTAAATGCACGTAATAGAAAGTCGCTAAACACTATATTCACTATTAAAGGAGGCTCCAGATCCAATATATGTATCCAGTATCCACATAAAACCCAAGTAGGTAGTCATAAAAATATACAGGTAACCGTTGCCAGTATCATAGCTTAAACCGTAACCAGCCCTTTTATCGTCCATTGCACATTGTCTTGTGCATGGGGGATGTAGATATGGCCTTAAAACTCCGCGCTAGGCCCTTGGCCTGCTACCACAACCCCTTGGGGTTGGCAAGTCTCCTCTTTTAGAAGTGGTGTAATTCCTCAGGACTTGTGGTAGCAGCTTTGTTACCCTTAGCCGCCTTTTACGACACCCGCAGAAAGAAATGGTGTGGTGCTATTCTACAGCCAGCCGACGCTATATATGGATGCAACCACACGACCAAATACGGACAATATCAAATAAAAGCTAGTATCGTAGTTTATGAGCTAAGAATCTCCCACAAAAACGGTTTCATTTGTCTGTTTAAATGAATTAATTAAAATAAAATAATGGTAATATATCCGTAAAATAATCCGTATTTATAAACGAATAAATTCCGTTTATTTATCTAAATTCCATTACTTAGATTCGCTTATCTAATATTTCTAATCAATCAATGTAATCAAAATTGAAAAAGGATAATAGTGCTAATTTATCCATATATACGGATAAAATACATTTGTCCGTTTATAATTTGGATTAGATCATTTTATAAATAAATTCAACTATTTATGTATAACAGATAACTCATATCATGAGCTATGATACCTGTAACCAATGACTTCTATGGTAGAATATATAGAAGTCATGTTTATGAATAAAAAACAACAAAAAAAAGCAACAAAAAAAACAAAAAAAAAGCAACTGCTTATGAATAAAAGTAACAAAGGATTTGATTGCTATTAAAGACATCACAATTATATTATTAAGGGACACGTTGCAAAATATCGTTCATAAATCATATTTATCTTGTTAACAATGTCTAGGAGCCGATTGCTTGATAACCGCTCGTGCGGTTTCTTTGTACTAGTACCAGTCATTTGATAGCGTGACCTAAATTACAATACATTACCAAGAAATCATGTTTTAACAGATAACGTATTCAACGTTACCAAACGGCTGTTTAATTGTGCCCAATTAATCTGAAATAACAACAAGTGTTGTATTGAAATATAAAAATATAACTAAAAGCTCCCAAATCCTAATATAGTCATATCATTTGCCTATTGCTTCTTAGTCATAGTAATATAATCCATACAGAGAGTTAAACCTGTGGATTATAAAACGTAATCCACAGCTTTTCGAAAAACAAAGCGACTCTTGTAGGTTTGAAACGCGTTATCCTCAGAAGTTAATACTATAAAGTTTAAAAAAGCTCACTCTAACAAAAAATCATATTATATGGCAATCTTTTTTTTTAATAATATTCCAAATTCAATTAGAAAAACTTAATTTGTACATTGTTTAAAAAAGATTGTGTACATGGCTTAAGTCTAAGTGTTTTTAGAAGATTAATGAATTTATTAATGTTAAATATAGTGGATGCAACATTTGAATAACAGTTGTTGAAAAAAAGACTTACAATCGAATTATTTTGTATATTCAGTGAATGTTTGCGCACAAGTTACGGAAAGAAAAAAATTGTATTATTTGTAAGCATTTACGTGTTTATTATGTTAGATATATGTAATTTTTCACGCCATTATTGACAAATGTGTCGATCTGACTATGTATTTACCACCTTTTTTAACGCACATTGCAAATAAACAAATTGATTGATTGAGAAAAGTCAGTTAAACTTATTAATATGATATAGGCCATCGTTTCTCAACTGTTTAGTGTCGCGACCCCCTGAAAAGGTCTAAAATGAAGTAAATAACCTCACAACTCCCTTACTGATAATTACTGGTCCTACCCTTTAACATTTTATTTATGTCTTTTATATCTTCTATATTATGTCCCTATATATTTATATATATATATATTTATGTCCCTTTATGTCTTTTATACCCTTTAACATTTTATTATTAACCCTTAATAAGGCGTGAGCCTGTGTGAAAGTTAGTTTGAAATTAGGGATCGATTTGGGGAAAATTGATACCTTAGATTTAAAAAAATATATCTTGAAAGAGAGGGGTCAGCCCTTTTTTTCAGTGGGAAATAAATTCCCCTTGCCTGATTATGTCTGTGCATGGTGTCTCTAAGTGGGAACATAATTACCTTTGCCTTATTAGGTTACGTACTTTTACCGTACTTTTGTTGTTATTCAAATACAAGTACTTGCCCCCGGCTTCGGTTGTTATATATTTATTTTTATTATAAATACTTAAAAATTGCTTTGATTATATTATTAGATATAGGTTAAACACATTAACACACAGTAAATTAAACACAACATGTATACAATCATTGTTTTAATAGAAACATAAAACTATTCCTGAGGTGAAGCCTCATAAAAGGATCTTGAGGCACATTTAGGTCAACTGCCGGGTTGCTTACAGGAGCTGACTGGTAATAATGATCATCATCCGAGTCAATGTCAGATAAATCGGGCAGGTTTTTAACGATTCACATGTAACTATAATTCACGTATAATTCACATGTAATTGTTACAGACAGTCATGAAGAGGAAAATTTGGTCACAAAAAGAAGTTGTGACATTTATTCATTTATTCTTATTTAGCAATAAGAGTGAACAGGAATTGCAAGCGAGTCCGAATCATTCTGACTCTTCAAAGACAGAAACAAATTCCGAAAAGTGGTAGCCGACCTTCATTGATGGAGAGACAGGCACTCAAAGAAGAAGTTACAGACAGAACAAAATTTATATTATATTGAAAAAGTATGTAAGTAAAGGGCGCAATCGGCACAAGGGAATAATTTTCCCACTTTGTAATTCAAATATTTTGCGGATAAGGATCACTAGAATACACATGAAAACAATATCAAAGATCGCTAGGATAGTCACTTTACATGTAATAGAAACCAAATTCTACTTAGAAGATTTTTTGTGGAACAATTTTTAAATTTTTCGCTGCAACGACCAAAAGTAACGGTTTTTGCTGACTATAACCTCGTCACTCCACTTTGACATTGACATATTAGCGCAAGGTGACATTATTGTCATAAGTATTGCCAGCTAAGAAATTAAAAAATTTCTAAATAGCTAATACTTTATGGTTGCATTCATTTTAAGGGCTATCCGTCATGTAAAAATAAATATTTTTGGAAAAAGGTCGTGGTGGGAAATAGTATCCCCTTGCCTTATTAAGGGTTAAATCATTAATTAGTAAGCTAAAGATATTTTCGTACATAAGTGCTTAATTTTCCAAACCAACTGGGACTCCTTGTACATGTGACCATTTTGGGGGTCGCGACTCCTATATTATATGACCTTATATCATCGCGAGAAAAGATGATACGGGTAATAAGAACAAGTCTGCAAATTTAAAAAAATGTGAATCAAGAACTCCATTAGAGGCAGCCTCGTTAAAATAACAGCCTTAAAATCTGTTATTTTAAGATTATTGTAAGCTTATGAAAACTCAAAATAAGTCGGCGCCACCTCAAGTCGAGTAAGTTGAATCAAAAGCCTTTAAAAATATTATGATACTCAAAATAAGACTTTTACATGTAAAATACGTTTAATCTTTCCCTTCAAAAAAAGATAATAAACAGAAATTACATGAAAAAAATTAGCATACTTACAACTCTTTTTTGTTTAGTATGTAAGTACGCAAAGGCCGCAACTTTTAAAACGAAAAGAAAATTACGTAATAATATGTACATATAACTCGAAACAATATGACAATCTTAAACAACGGCAAAGCAATTACACAAAACAGGTAATTAAGATAACAGTTATCGCAGTTTTCTGATAAACTGCTTGCATTTCGTTACAATGTACGACTAACTTATTAAGACCTCTTATAACTGACCGGGTCTCTGCATCTTTATAATGGAGTTATAGGGGTTACGCATTATCATGATGTCAAGTTATAGCGGTCATGGTTGGTTACGCTGTTATATGAGATAAAATTAGCAACTTCATAATGTGAACGGGTCGCTGTGAATGTAGCCAGTTGTAACCGTTAGGTAAGGAGGTTATCGCACCACTTGTTTGTTTTGCTTGATTAACTCTAATAAATAATCAGGGCTCGGTAAGGGCTACAATTGTTTTAGTAGCCATTTTTATGAAAGTGTTGTAACGGTTTCTACAACAATCATCAGATCCGATATTTGCCAAATCGATAATTTGTTAAATCCTCATTTCGTCAAATTATAGAATTAGTCAAATATGCAATTGGTCATGTCCATAAAGTATAATGAATTAGAAAATAGAAATAAAAAAGATTAAAAGAAAAATGCTTGTAAAACTAAATTTATTACTAATTAAAACTAGTTATATTTTCGTTGCAATGCTTAAAGTTAAGTTTAGCTTAACATTTTTTAGCATTGCAACAGAAATATTTTTCACTCAATAGTTGTCCTATGACTTACAATTTTAAAATCGTTCAGTATATCTTTGTTTCTTGACACTATCCTTTGGCAAAAGTTGGCTTATTTTTTCAGGATCCTTACATATAAAAGGTGTTATTTCCATGTTTTGGTTCCCAGTTTTTTGTGGTGGTATGATACCAACTTTATACCATATATTTTATACCCATTTTTATACCAACTGCACATGGACTTGACCAACTGTATATTTGACTAATTCTATAATTTGACGAAATGAGGACTTGAGAATGTCGTAACAACCGTTGTAATGATTGTATTGTCGGAACGAACACATTCTAATAAAACTGTGCTGACATTTAGTGATAAGAATTTAATAATTGACATTAAAAACAGAAAAAGGTTAGTGACTGTAGGATACTTTCATGAATTTTATCTATGAAATTGCCATTTCATTTCAATTCAATTCTTTTTTGTATGAAAATTATATATTTAATTAATCGAAGTATCGTCCATTATTATCAATGCAATATTGCCATTAATGTAAGATAATTAATGGCCTCTGCTATAGAACTCCTGGGGAAAGGATTCGATGAATTCTCTGAAGGCGTGTTTCACTGCCTCATCCGAGTTGACTTTTTTCCCGTTATCCAAATTAAGTTATCCGTAAAAAGATATCCAAATTCCGAAAAAAAATGGACATCAGTAGAGGCAATGGAATCAGGCTAGCGAGTACGGTGAGCGACGGAACGTTTCCAGTCGGAGTTCCTGTAACTTTGAGACTGTATGTCATGCAGTATGTGGGCGATCATACTGCGCTGCCTACCGTGCATATTAAGGAATGCATTTAGAGAAAGGGTTGGGAAAATGGGGAGGGATGGGATAGGATGGGAATGGGCTCTGGCATATCTCACTCACTACCGAAACACATACGTACATTGGGGAAATACGATAAAGTAGGAAATGCAGTACACTTCAACGTAGTCTTCTGTGAGAGAGGAGTAACGAGGCCAGTCAAAAGCGCCCAGCGGCTGTGGGAATGCAGCGTGCACTCCCCCCCTACGATTGCCAAGTAAACTTTAACCCATCATAATATAAAATTTAATAATGACTGAATTTAAATGAAATATGAAAGGTACCTAATACTTATCAAATGTCTCCACTTTTCAGTACCTAATAAAACGTTTGAAGCAACCCTATTCACTTTTGACGATAGTTCGCAAACTATGGATAACATTACGGATGCTCTAAGATCGTTATGGGTAATTTATTAAGCGTTAGCTGTTGTATTAGGTCTCGACAAACTTTCTGAGTGTCTGCCTACGCGCTCCAACTGTTTGCACCATAAAACGTATAATGTTAGATATTTATAATGGGGTTGAGTGCTTTGTATTGCACTTGAAGGATAAAGGGCATGCGGGCTCCTGAAGATTACTTTCTTTCACACGATTCTCATATTTCGAAAATCAACCATAATCGTAAATGAAAACGAATGTAATATCTTTATTGCTTTCAAAATTGTATGTTGTTGATCATAGTATGTTAATTACCAATTCAGATCCATTAGGAACATAATTTATCCTTGAATATAAAACGAATCCTTTAATTAATAGTCTTATGGCAACCACCATTTCTAAAAGAATGGACTAACCAACCCGCTTGGCTGCCGTGGCGTTTAAAGGTTCCCTTCTGCACGCGTTTAATCCATCCCTTCTGCACGAGACAATGAGGAGGCCCATGTCCAGCAGTGGATACAGAAAGGGCTTTTTGCATTTGCATTGCTTATGGCAAATTTATTCGTTCAGATTTTTCCCCGTAAAGAATTTACCTAAGCTAAGCGAATTTGAAGTTGTGAATCAGGCGTACCTTCAGAGACCACGTTTCGGCGCCATACGTCATTTATATTGTCTTCGAAAATTGTTGAATAGACGACGAGAAGAGGTGATACATTTATAATGTCTACGTCATAAAACTGATTAAACCTTAGAAGTTAATTTATAATGTATAGGAAAAAAATAAAACCGTTATTCTTAGAAACGTTAGTGAAACAACTGAACCAGAGAAGCGTGGAACAGTAGCCAATAAAAAGGGAATACAAGGCAAAAAAGGTCCGCAGGTAGCTAATAGTTTAACACGTTTATTGTAATCGTACAGTGGTGCATTCAGGCGAATCATATTAAACACATTGGATACGTGTTACCAAAATATATATAAAAGTAGCATAATTTTATTCATAACGTTTGCTAAAATATTTCACATACATATATAGGTATGTCATCCAAATTCCCAAAAACGCCTTAAAAGTAGATACATTTTTTTTGCTTCAATGTATTGAAATGTAGTAGGCCATTATAGACATAGATGCAATGCGATCAACGATTAGAACATCTCAATTTACAGACTTCAACATGTCGGACGCAATCATAAATCACCAAAAAGGTTAGGTTTGGGAGACAAATTTGTGACATGTGGCGTGCAGCTGCAAGGTCCCGCAGAGCATCAACTAATTTATTATTTTTGGGTACATTTTTTCTATATCATAAGCTATCCTGTACTTGTATCGTAAGTATTTATTCGTATCAATGATTTATTTTGAGTTCAGTTTTTGTTAAACCATGCAAAAAAACAGGAAGTACTCGCATGTATTTCATTTTCACACCGTGACTAAATTCAAAACAATGGCCGTATAACTTTTGTATTATTGTTATATTTATTCTATTATATCAATTATTGAACCTATATCAACATATTATAGAACCACCTTACGGGTCACAAAATAAGTGGTAATAAAGCTACTACCACAAGTCCTGAACAACTACGCCACCTCTAAAAGAGCGGACTCGCCAATCAGCTTGGCCAGCGTGCCATTTGAAAACCATACATTCCCCGTGCACAAGACAATGTGCATGAGGAATCCCATGTCTAGCAGTGGGCGAAGAAAGTATTGGTGACAGTAACATTATAAAATCTTGTGGGCTATAAGTAGGTACCTGTAAGCTCACATGACACATTGACACATGGAAATTGTAAAAGTTCTAATAATAAATGATCTCACGTTGTACAACTTGTCTCTTGTCATATTATGACACTATCAAATCATATCAAAGCTCAAGCAAACAAGTAATGATTAAAGAAAGTATTGTGTTTACAAGAAGATAGCGTATGTCGTGTAACTTAATACCCTTGTACACCATTACACAGTTAATTATGAGTAAACATAGAGACATCCTATGCTGCTGACGTTATCCGATTTCTTGTGATGCTTAGCATACATTTTTAAAGAAAACACAATTTCAGTAATGGAATAGATTGTAAAACAAGTTATTTTTTCATTTTCTACGCGTTGAAACTAAATTAAATATTTCACGAACTAAACACCTGTCAACAAGGCCCATTGTCCGATAATACAAAATCTACATAAGTTTCTGCTCCGCAGCTGTTCCGCGATACATGTATGTTACGGTGATTATAATAAATCACTTTTTAGACCAAGAATGGTTCGCCTTGGTTTTGATTATTGTTTTAATGAGGGATCCATCATCTGCATAAAGACACTAAAAGTAGATTTAAATGTCTTACAACCATTTTAAACGTAAATAGCACTTAACGTCGTGAACATAATAAATATATTTACAGTTACAAACAGGTAGACGGTTAGAATAACAACATTATCATGGACAACGCGGTGTAATAAATCAGTCGGAAGCAATGAGTGCTTCTTTATGGATGGTGCGTACGCCTAGCTCTGATAAAATTGGCACGTAATGGCAGTCCTGAGTGACGTATGTGAGAAACTTCCATTGAATATTTTTAAGTCATAAACAGATACAGGTAAGAACTTAGTGTAATATTGGAGATTTATAGAAGTCTTCATAAATGTAGATTTATACTAAGAAATTTACACTGTATGTCTGTGGATTAAAACAAATAACTAAAAGATAATTGAATAAATATTTTATAAAATTAAAAAATAGTACCAATTTATTATATAATTTTCAAAGACAGAGAGTAAATCTTAAAGTTAAATTGTGAAACCTGATCAAGATAGCATTAGCGTTATACTTGAAAAATCCAGGAATAAACATATAGGCCGTTATAGTCAATATCTCTATCAATCAGTATCTCTAATTTATTGTCAACACGACTACAATATGGGTATTTATCGCAAATTATAGATATGATTGTTTTGCATGCTAAGTGTCTGTTTAAGTGTATCTATTTAGTATTTTATCCGTTGATTTACGTCAAGCAGTTAATAAACCATCACATTAGTTCTATTCACGTCTGTACTACAGCTAAGGACGCGGGAAAAACGAGGACATGGCTGTAACTTGATCAATTGAGCCATTTCTATGCTTTATCACGAGTATGCTAATGTGTCTTACTATGCAGCACATTAACATTCGCAAGCCCTGTTATTGGCTCTTCAGCATTCATTGTAGGAAGAGCAAAGATTTATTCTGTTCTAGCAGACTTAATTATTATCAATGAAGTCTGCTAATTCTTAAATCTGCTAGTTCTAGCAGATTTAATATCAATTAAGGCTTACTTTAATTAATTACATTCGTGTGTGTATATATACGAGTATATGTTCTTTTAAATTATCCAGTCGTTTTGTATACATACTGTTCTTATTTACTAAAATCATAAATTTGTTTTGAAACTTATATAAACGTGGTCACGGGGTGACCACGTCCACTGCAAAGTGTTCGAAGGGTCGGGATAAAAATAATGTTAAATATACACGATTTAAACCGTTCAAAGTTGTTTAATTGCTATGTATAGTAATCGCGAAAACCTAAGAAAATATTATATAAACTTGTTCAAAATTTCATGTAGCTTAAATTTCAAATGGATATTATAGTTTTTCTGTAAGTATCATAGAGCTTTAAAACATTTGCTGTAATGAAAATGATTAGATTTGTAGAGTACCTAAGTATGTTAATTTACTCATATAACAGTATGTGCGTATTTTTAATTAATTATATAAATATTATAATTTATTTTGGTTAAATATTCAGTTTTCCAAAATACTTTTGTTGATATTTTGTTTAATTAAACATTCAAAGTACTTATTTATTGGGATTATATTTATGTTTTTTATTAATTTCACAGATTAATATTGTCATCTATTAATACAGATATTAATTAGTCAATAATGTGCGACTTTATTGTGTGCAGATTGTAAATAAATAAAGACTAAACCTGCAAGTGACTGAAACCTCTACTTTAGGAAACATCACATAAGTTAAAATAATATAAACTTACAGCTCTCTTACTTCGCCGGTTTCGCCGTAGTCACATGGCGTGCGTTCGCTGGAAAATTTAGAACTCCAGTTTTTGTTAACTTTTACGATCTTCCACAAAAATATCGCACGTAATGTCACTGGAAACGGCACTATCACTTAGGATTGCTCTTAAAGTTTCTATTTGTAATACGAGTTAATTGAGTTTATGTTAAGAAGTTGTTCTAAAGTGAGATTAAAAGGTTTGTTATGGTTGGAATCGGTCGTAAGAAACGCGTCGCATAAACGCGTACGACAGCGACGCGTGCGCGCCTTCGATTGAGTTGTGAGTCCGATGCACGACCAGCCAGATGACAGTTTCAGTATCTTCTTCGGGCCTTCCCGTCGCTGCTCCCGTCGCACGCTCTTCGGGATTAACGTAGCATGCCGGACCAAATAGACTTGTTGTGTTGTTATTTTGTTTTATTAAGATTATCAACCGGTCCATCACTGTCTTCCATTCTATAGAATGTTTGAATATAAATGTGCTGTTTGCTCGTGAGTACAATATATAGGAGGAACCTATCTTGGTTGAAACACGTTGATAAATAGCAACACCTGCAAATTTATAATAGGTTGTCTACTGTGCGTGGAAATTAAAAAAAGAAAGCGATTCTCATTTTAACGACATTCAAAATGCACACATTTTTTAAAGTAGCAAACTTATTTCCAAATCTTGACGATATCTGTTGCCCTATGTCGATTTATTTTAATATTCTATTATTAATTTTCTTCCAGATGTCTTTCATTTATAAAAGATCCTTTAGGCTAATCTTTTATGCCATTTGCTTTTGGATTCACCTTGTTACTTACTGCCTTCTTCAATTTACACAAACGTACTTTTCTACATTCACTTTCTTCTGATATCATGATTTAATCTGATGCTTCATCGCTTTTAACTCACAAACCTAAGGTTTTCTCAGCACTTTTCTTATAAATTCAACAAGTTACGAATTCAATATTATTTCTTGTTGTAAAGCTGGAGAGCAAAGACGCTATATTATTAAGAGCTCTCACAAAAACGCTATTTGCAATTCTATTTACATTTATGTAACGTTCCAAATCCATTGATACAACAAAGTGGGGGCGATACGCGTGTAGATACGTTTATATGTAACAAGTTCTCGAGAAAGTCATTATTGAGACCTTCGCCGGAGCTTATTTTTTGTTCAACGCGGCCAGTGTTTGTACTGTATAAAAAAAGTTTATTTTAAAATTGCGTTGATTGAGTTGTTACGACCGGATCTCGAATATTGGAGTGATTTCATGCTCTCGGCCACGTTTTATAAACCGATTGAATGTTATGTACCGCTACTAATTTTATATGGTTTTGACCTTAGTTTTTGATACCTTGAATCTATAAACATATAAAAAGAGACGTCCTGATAGATTGAATAATTGATTCATCATCGCTGAGCCGAAACCGCCGAAGCTAGAAACATGAAATTTGCACAGAGATAGGTTTTGACATACTAAGGAAGGACTTTTAGAAATTGTACTGGGAAGAGGGGGAAAAAATGGGGAGAAGATTTTTTATGCAATGCGTATATGTCATAAGCTATTTAAGAGACATGAAATTTAGTATATAGACTTCTTTCTCATTTAAATTGGGAAATTCAAATTTGGTTTAGATAGAGATAGTGAGAACACTTATTTCGAAATTCAACCCCCACACGGTGAAACGTGACGTATTATATTATAAATCTGAGTGTGTTTATTTGTTATGTCTTCATAACTAAACTACTGCACCGATTTCAATGAAGTTTTGGCAAAGAGGTAGTCTGAAATCCGGAAAAGGACATGCACCCTTTTATCCAGGGGAGTTCATTATTTTAAGGCAATCGACGCAGGCGAAGCCGCGGGCAAAAAGCTAGTCCTTACTATTATTATTGGATCCTTTGTATATTTGTATGTAAATATTGTGTGTCTATCTTTTTACATCTTTATCTTCTCCTGTGGTAGGTAAGTATATGATTCTAAATATTACCACAGATTAAAGACAGAATAATTACAGAATGTATAAATATGTATAGTGAGTAAAATACGCCAGAGCCCATTGCCATCCTATTCTATCCTATCCCTCCTTATTTTGCCAACCCTTTCTCCAAATCCATTCCTAAATTTCCAAAGGTAGGCAGCACATTCAGGGGCGTGCCAGTTTGTCATTCTCAGCGGATATTGGCATGTTTCGCGAATATTGATAGGCGATAGTATTCACTTATCACCAGGTGGACTGTCTGCTACCTTCTTTCTATTGAAAAATAACTAAAACAGTAGAGCCCATGACTAGCTAATAATAATATGAGTATGTAAATATAGACATATCCTACTCCAACAATAAATAAAAAAGGACAATTATTGTAGATTCGTTTAGTTTAGTAAGACCACTAAAGATTTTATCTGTCTCAAGTTCTCAATCCAAGGTAATTATTATAACTCACTTTTAACCTTAGATTTTAATAAAAATAAAATTTTCCAACTTTCAAGGAAAATAAACTTGAAATTTCAATTAACAATTAATAATAATGGTAATAGCGTAATCGATAATACGAATGGTCACCTTATTTATTTTACTCGACGTTGAAAATTAAATTAGATTCAAATTCAAAATTAGATCCACATATGAAATGAAGAAAGACAGGTTTTAGTATTCCTAGACGATAAAATAATGATTAGAGAAGATGGATCCTTGTCCCACAGTGTGTATACAAAATCAACACACACCGATAGATGCCTATATGCCTCTTCGCATCACCCTCGACAACTACAATCGGTAGCTGTTTCGTTGAACATTTAAAGGTGAGTTATTACATGTTCAGGATGTACTTAAACAAAATGGATATAAAGCGAGTGGAAGGCAACCACGGCGCTATTATAGGTAAATATATCCTGATGTTAGCAGACAAAGGGCATTTATGCTGTACGTTAAAGGAGTGACGGACAAAGTTGGAACAGTATGAAAATACTCCATTAAGACTGTATATACACCGTCCTCCAAAGTAGCGGAAAACCTACACACACCAAAGGATGTCATACCTTATCGGATGCCAGGTGTCTATAAGATAGACTGCAGGTGTGGTAGTTCGTACATAAGCCAAATAAAGCGCACCGCAGCAAAAAAGGTCAAAGAACATATCGCAGCTATGAAGAATCGCAAGACGAATAAATCGGTACTTAACCATGTACTCAACGCCGGGATCAATCACTGGATAAGAACTTCATAGTCCAAAAATCCTCCACTAATCGCCATTATTTCTCCAGAATTGTGCGTGACGCAATTGAGATAAAAAAACATAGAAATTTCAATCAAGACGGTAGATACAAATTGTCCTCGACATCGAATGCAGTGATTTATAAATTTAACAAAATTAAAACTCGCGATTTTTCGTCTGACCCTACTCCTGATATTGTGAGTGTTGTGTGGCCACAGCTTTCCGGAATATGAAGACCAAATGCAGGTAGTTGATGAAACTTCTCTCGACGTGGACTACCCGTCTCTTCTGTCAGTTCGTGACCATGGTTGGTGCAAACCAACCGAAACGTCCAATAAAATAAATAAGAGTAAACATTCGCGTTAAGACCCATTTAAGTAGATAAATATGTGTGAAAAACGCGAAATCTCAAATGTTATAAATTTTAACCATAGATCGGAGTAGGTAGAGCTTTTTTATATACTTTTGCAACGTTGTCAAAACATGGATATGCCCAACTGGCTTCGGCATTTCCGGAATCCAAAAAAATATATATATATTTTTAAAATTAGGTACCGTTATTGCAGAAATAACGCTACTGTACGGTTTAGTAAGCATGTCTTTTTAACCTTGAAGCTCTACGAGGAGACAGAACTGTCTCTCGGAACATCGGCAGCCGTAAACTCGGAATTGAGCCAAATATGTCTCAATACGTAAATTTATACAACAAATTCAACTTTAATAAGTTGGCACAAAGTACATAATACATAAAATCGAACAGTACTAACCAATGCTACCGGATTTGTTTCCAATTCTGAACTGTAAGACAATGAACACAGTATGGCATTTAAAATTCTCACCTAAATTTTGCATTGTCTTTGTCCGTCTTCCAGTTCGCATTGTATACCTGGGCCGCTAAGAAGTGAGTCGGCGGACCATAAATGCGTTTGTCTTTCTCTTGTTGTTGTTATCTCAGGGCTGTTTTTTGTGTGATTGATCACTTATGACCTTGGTTCGTATACTGGACTTTCGGAATCTTCTTGTAACAACAATTTGGTTTGGATATACGGAATTTCGATTTGCTGTAATTGAATTGGATACCATTTGTGGCTTTGTAGCTTAGGTAAGTAGGCTTTGTAACTTTACTACATTCTGCAGAGAGCAATTTTGCATTTCATCTTGAATGAAATCACAATATTTCTTTTAGGTCCATATTATGTTTCAAAGTATCACTTCACAATTACTTCTTCGATATGTTTCGCAGTAGGTACGCAAAGCGTATTTATTTTTAACTTTATGCTAGAACACAATTAAATTGAAATTACGATAAAAAGTATCACTTTATAATTAACTTGAAGATTCCTTATAAAATACATACCTATTTCAATTTTATTTTTAGGCTTTATAGCTATCGCTATCTTATTACGGCGTGCAAAACCAAACGTGAAGCCTGAAACCATCTAAAAGTGGATGGCTAAACATCCATTTTGGAAACAAAAACTCAACTTTACTTCTCGGGTTGCCGCCAAAAAGTTTCATATATCCACAAATAGGTCTACGCAAATATAACAATCACAGCTATGTTCCAAAACGTGTAAAAATATCTATTTCACATTCTTTTTCTTCATATATGACGATGGTGCAATTAGCACATTCTGCCAGTCTAAAGTTTTGTCCGTAATAAACAATGTCAGTCTAAAGCGTATCCTGTGCAGCGTTGCCAACTCTACGTATTTTTGCGTAGATATACGTATTTTAGGCCTTTCTCGCAAATCTACGAACTTCAGTCCCAGAATCTACGTACTTTCTATCAAATATTCAAAATATTCAAATTAGCAAAATAACATTAAACTGATTAGGCTGAATGGGATCATTTCCTTTTCCTTAGAGAAAAAAGTTTATAAACGGTCCGTTTCATTCTACTTCCACTAACGCCCGCCACACATGTCATTCATTTTAAAAACAAACTGCCACAGAACACATAATAAAAAAAAAGGCGATTCGTCGCAAATGTTTCCTATACTGGCCCAATTTGCATAAAATTTATTAACATTATCACGTACTAGTGCAAATGTCGAGCGTCTGTTTTCTATAATCAATTTAATGAAAACTAAAATTAGAAATAGACTTTCCACGGAAACTTACGAAAAGTGATTTAAAAAAAACCGTGAACTTACACTGGAACATATTAAATATTTTAATAAATATATGTATAAATTCAACGAACAATTTTAATGATAAGTCAAATAAAATTCATTATATATTTCTAACATTAGTTTTATTGTTTTATCCTCTTCATCTCGCTTAATAAAAAGTACGTAGATCTACGAACTTTTTATATGCAATTTTTACTAATTCTACGTAATTTTCTAGTCTGGCCTACGTCTTATCCAAAATCCGAGTTGGCAACACTGATCCTGTGAATGTCCAATCCCTTCGAATTAAATCAGGAGTAGCTCAGTAAAGCGATAAAAATGGATAGTATAATTAAAAACCCTTTGATTTGCACCATTGCCATATATGAAGAAAAAACACCTTAGGAAGTATCTTTTGTTTGACATTTCACAAAAAAGTTGAAAGTAGAAGTAGGCACATGTAATATTATAGGTATAGAAGTGGAAAAACGGGATTTATATTTGGAGTATAATTATACACTGTACCTAAATATACGCACTCGCACTTAGTGCAAAAAACGGAATATAGTACATTATAACGTGATGGCGTTGTGTCCTAGAAAGTATTTAATCAAAGATATTATAAACAAACCAGTACCAACAGATGTTTGGTTGCAGGGAACGATTGAACAAACTTTTGAAAGCTATTACATATTATCGGATACCTTCGGAAGAGCAAAAATAACGAATTGTGACACTGCCGACGGCATTGTAGATAAAAATTCATTGCGTAAAGGTAAGTAAATAAATGAACGAAAATAACGTTGTCCAGTGTTTGATTAGGTACCTAAGTACTAGATAAATAATTTAATTTAGATAAATTAAATGAATACTTTGAAGATCGTAACGACAAACCGTAACGCTTATATCTAGTAGTTTATACTACAGCTAGCAGTTTTTATGACACCAAATATATATTAAGAATATTTTCTGTGTATGGTGTGCAAATAAAATAAATAAAAATATAAGTTTCAAATTTGCTTATTTTTACAGAGACAAATTAGCTAGAGCAGTGCTCTAGCCCAGATCTTTACAAAAACCTGTACTTAGTTGCTGTGCTACTCTATTATTGTAACTTCTATTGTCATTATTTCTTTTCTATAATGTTTTACACATTATCACTGCCTATCTATCTAAATAGCTGTATTACTGTGCATTGCCTTTCCTATTTGCTTAGTTTTTTCTATGTGTTCCTTAACACTACAAAACTAAACATTGTTTT
This sequence comes from Sesia apiformis, assembly GCA_914767545.1. Taxonomy (NCBI): domain Eukaryota; kingdom Metazoa; phylum Arthropoda; class Insecta; order Lepidoptera; family Sesiidae; genus Sesia; species Sesia apiformis. The sequence continues at coordinate 7,537,939 of OU611964.1, forward strand.
AGGAACATATTGCTGTATACTAGGCAAAACCATCAAAACAGATGGATTACCAGAGGTCCAAGCTAGTAAATTTGTAGACCTGACATCACAGCCACAAATGAAAATGGCCTGGGAAACCGAAGTACGAGATGCAAATCTTTTTCTAGAAGGGAAAATACTGCCTTTAATAAAATAAAACTTTTATTTTACCATAAAATATATAATGTCCTTCACCCTCTACAAAAATAACAATGGATATTTACAAATCATTTAAAAATCGAAGTGGAACCAGTATTAAAATCTATAAATATCATATACAATGATTATAATAAACTCATAATTTTAGACAGTTACCTAAGAACCCTTAAATGCATAACAAGTTATAACATATAGTAGTTAATATTGTTTTTTTTAATGTTTCTTTGAAACATCATGTTTGTAAATCTTCACTAAGTTACTTCTTAAAAATATTATTCTCCTTTTGATTTTGTCAGTTTGGTAAAATGGTGACCAAAAAGTTGACATTTCTACAAAAAAAACCTATCATTATATTGCTAATTAACTCGGAAAGGTTCCATTATATCCTGTATGTTGTAAAACTAAAGGGAATGCAAATACACCATAACCTTACTACTTATTTGCATACAACCAAACCTCTACCCCAATGTAATCAGTCCCCATCTTATAGCCATACATTAAACATAACTCAGTCCTACAATTTTGCTTCAGACTTAAGCAAAGGTCCGAGTTTCTGAGCCAACATAATGTTGCCACTAATTTTTAGCTTGCCCTTTAAGTAAGCCACTTGAGGGCTAAGTGTTCCTGTAGCGATTTCAATCAAATCATTGTCTGAAACTGTCATTGTGGTATCGGCTTTGCCACTCTTGGGTCCTCCTTCATGAACTGTAGGAGACTTGAGATCCAAAGCTGGAAAGGAAATCTCTTTGTAATGCTTTTATGTTAACTTTGTTTGTATAATATAATATACTTAGGGCCTTTCTCACCACCTCCTGATACTTTATCAGAAAGTCAATTTTACTTTAACAGAAGGTCAGTATCAGCTAGATTTAATTGGCATCTATCAGATTGTTAGCAGTTACTTTATCAGAAGATAAAGTATCAGGAGTAAAAAAATCATAAAATCCTTCCGATGAAGTATCAGGAGGTGGTGGGAAAGACCCTTAACATTATTATTTTGGTCAATGGGCCAATCGAAGGAGAGTTCCTTGATATTATCGATTTTATATGATAATAAAATTGAATAAAAGCACTCAATTCTGCCATTTTTACTGTATTAAGTCAAAGAATCTCCAATAGCACCCATCAGTCTATTTTCTCAACTTTCTATATTTTCTACATGTATTAGAAAAAAAATGTTTAGATAAAAGTTATAGAGTTCGAGGGAGACCAATAACAACATTTCATTTATACGAGTCAAAAGTTCTTAGAAACGTAGGTTTATAAAACCTTTGGAGGATAGTTTAGTTTTTATTTTAAAGAGTTACTATCACACAATATTTATGTCAAGTGTTACTTGATTCAATCATACTTACTCTTTAACAATTCATATTTTTTTGTAAGGAATTTATAAAAATATCCAATTATGGAAAAAAGTGCAGTAATATACAGTAAATAAAGTATCTGTCTGAAAAACATGTTCACAAAGTATATTTTTTTGGACATCCTGCAGATGTTAGAGGCTGATGCTTTACTGTATTCTATGATTGCTTATTGGATTGTTGAATTTAAAACTGCCATAGGTCTTCTCACATACGCTCACAAAAATAGAGGTAACTGTTTGCAACTGAGTTCAGTAGAATCTCCTCTGTCCGCCAACATGGGCAGGTTGCTGGGTTGGCCTCAGGTGTCTCAGGGTTTCTTCATACCGCCCCCGCGGTAGTAACCAGCGTGGGCGGCTACAGAGAAGTGCCATGTGAGGCCGTGGCTCACGGCACGCTCAGGTCGCGTGGAAAAGTCTTGCAGTCTGGTGGCCGCGCGTGCGGTGACGCCAGCCCACTGATATCTCCCATATCGCGACGCATCAGCGCGGGCGATGAAATCTAGGCTCTCCATTTTCGAGTTCCTCTGGATCGTGGCGTTCCTCAAGTAGCGAGGAGCGCGGACGATGGTACGCAGGCATTTAGTTTGTCTACACGCAGGGTCTTCCCGTTTGTACTGCCCACCAGAGCGTACTACGCCGGTGCAGCGTACGTGAGGCGGAATCTAATGTACGTTTTATAGATCCCTAAAAATTAAAAGGGGCAGCTGTGAAGATGATCCCCATTCTGGTCAGCCTTTCACCTCCGTTATGGAAGAAAACGTCAGAAAAGTGGAGAAATTGATTTTAGAAGACAGAAGAATCATATTTAATTAGAAATAATAAGAAGACAGAAAATATTTAAAAGATTTCATTTAGTAGTGTTCAAATCCATTTTAACGGACACTAGGATTCAAAAAAGTATTGGCAAGATGGGTTCTGCGAATATTAAATGAAGAAAACAAAAGAAAACCTTTGGAAGTTTCAAAGTGGAATCTCGAAATCTTTCAGCATGATCCTGAGAATTTTGTCGTTTTGTAACCATAGATGAAACATAGGTCCACCATTTTTATCCTGAAATGAAGAAACAAAGCATGTCTTGGAAACGGCCATCTTCTCCAACCATGAAAAAGTTTCGAGTTGCTCTGACCGCAGGCAAAATTATGGCTTCTGTGTTTTGGGATTTTAAAGACATTATTTTTATTGACTACATGCCAGAAGGAAAATCAATAACAGGTGCCTATTATACAGATTTGATCCCATAAGTGCGCGAAGAGATTAAAGAAAAACGTCGAGGAAAATTGACATTGGGCGTGTTGTTTCACCACGATAATGCTCCAGCTCTCGAAGTTGCACTCACAGCAATCTGCAAAGTTGACTTCGAAATTCTTAATCACCCACCATATTCACCGGACTTAGTGATTTTTCACTTATTTCCAAAATTAAAGTAGCATATCCATTTACAAAACAAAATTTACAATGCATAACAAAATTTGATGATGATGATGCAGTTATGGCTGCCGTAGAGGAGTTTTCTGAGACTCAGGAAAATGATTTTTTTTCAAAAGGAATAAAGAAATTAGATAAACGTTATACTAAATGTATTACAAGGAGATTACATAGAGAAATAAAATGTTTTTATTTGAATTTCTTTGTTTTAATGACGATTCTAAGAACTTTCTGATTCCCCTCGTATATAACGGAGATATAGGTCCAAACTAATGCGCCCTTAATTTGTCCATAAAGTGAAGTATAAAATTCTAAAGTAATGATCTCCATAATAAACGGATTTTTAAATTCCTATTATAAATAACAGATTAAGACTTAGCTAAGGTAAGGAGAGTAAGGTCCTATTAAATTTTAATTTATTTCAAGATAGACAAATCCTTTGAAAATGTAACCTCCGGAGGAGAAAAACTGACGATAATAAGGGTACCTACTTCAAATCTCAAAATAAAGATATACTCACTCCACTGTTTGACAGTCTTCCCATTCTCCGTAATGTTGTAAGTGAATACTCCACCAACACTCTTGGCTTTTGCCGGGTTGTTCTTAACTTCCTCTTGTATTTTAGCAAAGAGCGCGTCACTCTTCAAGTTGCCGAGTGCCTGAGAGACTTGCGAAGGCGCAGGTGTTGGTGAACCGGCAGAAACTACGTTCTTTAGGTCGATATAAGCACCTGAAATATAAAACTCAAATAACTACACTACTACAATTAAACTATTGTGGCTTTTTTCTTATCTTTTGTACATCAAAGGGCCACATACACAAAACAGATGCCGCTGCGCGCTCGACTGGCCACGTTACCCCTCTCTCACAGAAGACTACCTATAAATGTACTGCATTTCCCACTTTATGTTATTTCCCCAATGTACGTACGTGTTTCGGTAGTGAGTGAGATGTGCTAGAGGCCATTCCCATCCTATCCCTCCCCATTTTCCCAACTCCATTCCTATATTTCCAAAGGTAGGCAGCGCATCCAGGGACATGCCAACATTTATCATTCTGGACATTTGGCATATATCGCGGATGTCTATAGGCCACAGTATCTACTTACCATCAAGTGGACTGTATGCTCGTCTGCCGTCTTCGTACATAAAAAAAAACTGAGTTTTCATCCTATTCAGAACAAAATTGCATATAGCCCATACTGACCTGAAATAACAACATTGCCGGTCTCCTTGGCAACGACATTGAAGAAAACGCGGTTGCCATCTATCCACATCTGTGTAGCAAGTGTATTTCCAGGGAGCACTGGTTTCACGAAACGAGCCTTTAAAGCCTTCAAGTTTGCCGGGTTGTTGCCACCGTACCTAAAAAAAGTTTTTTTTTATTAATTGCCAAAATTACATAATATGATCTATAATCTACTGAAGCCAGTAAAGCTTTTTTTTTTCTGGTCTGTAGTTAACATTCCGTTTGCCTAGTAACAATAAAACGGTACAGTTACTTTAAATACAGTTTATTTAATTCAATTTAACAGATTACTGTGAACATTAGCTCACTGTAATTCATGCAAGATGTAATTCATCATTCTCTCCAATATACAGAGATAAGGTAATAGGTAGATAAGGTAGAAAATTGTTGTAATGGAAATGAACAGTAAATTAAACACTCATATAGGTATTTTTGGTTATATTTGGGTAGTGCTGTTATTATTCATGCCTTGCCATCAGCCTGTCTTTCCACTTATGGACACAGGCCTCTCCTAAGGTCTGCCAACACACACGACTTTTCGCTCTAAACTAAATTCTAATCTAAACTAGGATACCTAAAACACAAATTATAATATCATTAATTTTAATTTGTCATTCCATATTTCTATCTCTTACACTGGAAAAAATATTTTTACATTTTCACCTTGAGCATCTGCTTAATGGATATAATTACAATAAACATACAAAATCACTTACTTGGACAAAACATGTCTAGCAGCGAATCCGAGTGTTGCCAGTCCGTGTAGGATAGGCTTAGGGTGTCCACTCGCAGTGGCCACATTGGGATCTATGTGAAGAGGATTCAAGTCTCCAGACAGCCTGAAATAAAGATTTCGATGTTTTTTTACCCATAAACATGTCTATACGAGTCTTTAACGCGCACGTTTCTCTTTTTTGTGTTACTTGACGTTTCAGCTATGTTGCACCAACCATAGTCAGCTAGTGACCATGGTTGGTGTAATCCGATCACAAAAATAGTGGCTGTTCGCAATGTTAAAACGAAATTAATACATTGGAAATACAATAATTAACATCTAATTCACCCAAGTGGCTTCAGCGAACAGTATGAAAAGACTGACTCTATCAGGCCTTGAAGCAAGTCACTTATTTTAAATTATTCAAGGATACAAAGTTAGAAAAATAATTCGGATGTTTGAACTCTTCGTAGGTTCTCTATGTACTGATTGCCTTGGGACTTCGAGAATGTGTTACCAGATAATAAATTAATGTATTGTAAGTACTGAACGAAACAAAGTATAAAAGCAAAGGGATGTAAGCCGATGATAACGCTACAAGAAGTCATTACCTAGACATCACAGACAGCGCGCGCCATGCGTTGTACTCTTCAGTTCTTTGAGGGCGAATAACATAAAGTTGGTAGTTTATATTACCAGGGAATTACTGGCATGGTGAGAATTTTAATATATATCGTATATATCACATATCACAATGTGACAACATTAGTCAAAGCTAATTCACAAAGTGTGGTGACTAATTTATAAAGCGCCGCTTGCTCCTCAGCGGTGCGTTGTTCGACAACCGCGTCGGGCTTCCTCTTGGGCGGGTTCTGTATACCTACCGCTTGGTCATGTACTATATGTGTCTATACAAAGAAGTATAAATATATAAAAAAATAAAAGTGTGTGCACTAACCTGTAAAGAGCCGCCTGATCCTCAGCGGTGCGCTGCTCTACGACCGCGTCGGGCTTCCTCTTAGGAGGGTTCTGTATGTCGACCGCGTCATTGCTCTTCCGCGGTCCGTTGAACCCGCCCTGCCCAAGCACGAAGATGTGCTGCTGTGCGCGGACAATTAACTCCTTGCCTTCGTACAATTCGCCTGACGAGAGAAATATGAGAGCAATGTGTAGTTTCCAAGTCAAAACTTTATTTTTTTATTTAAACGTACCTATTTCATTTTTAACGTGTACACTGTACAAATGGCTCACATAATGCCCTACGGTAGTCTCTACCAGTCGAAACTTCAGATCAGACAGAAAATATAACTCAAAAATAGAAAATAAATATATATAATAACATCGTTGTTCATTTAATTGTGTCGAGCAAGACTTGAAATCGGTTTAGTTTTTTTTTGTATAAAAAGGAGGCGACGGACGAGCATACAATCTTCATAGTGGTAAGCGAATATTATAGTCAGAATGACAAACGCTGGCACGCCCCGAATGTGGTGCCTATTTTTGGAGATTTAAGGATGGATTTCGAAAAATAAATACAACTAAAGTAATATTAAAAAAACATGTAATAACCAGTGATCGGAATAGGTAGGGCTAATTTACCTAAAGTTGGCGAAAAGGTAACAGAGTCGTTAAATCCACGAAATATATTTATTTATTGATCCCGAAAATAGTCGTACTACTTAGTATACATGAAATTACTCACATTGTTGGATTTTTTAGCAATTCCAGCATCCCTCGTGCAAAAATAAAAAACGTCAAATAATATGATGGCCGATTCGGTTGAAAATTAGTATCACATGATTTTGGGGCACTCTGATTCTAAAAAACCTAGGAATGACCTCTTCAGTAAGAAAAGTTTGGATGAATTCCAAACTTTTCTTGTTATTGTTATTATTGTTATTGTTAATCTTGTTATTTCAAGATTGAACCCCATCCTTCCTTACTATCTTGTAATCTAGTTTAGTAAGCCCGCGCGAGACAATGGACTCTCTAAGATAACTTAAGTCAATAACAACCAACAAGGTAAAGATGTTTATTATGTTGTAAAAACATATATTTTTAACATGATTATTTTTTTCATACAATTTTAAATGCAAGGAACAAAAAGTACAGTCAGCAATTGAGCTCTAAATAACAAACCACTTTCTATGTTAACATTACAAAGAGATAACAACTTCCTAGATCTCCGTTGACATTGAGAGGTGCCCCTTAGTCTGAATCGTCATATTCAGTATCAGGAACGTAGTGTTCAGTTTCAACGGTTGATTTATCATTTGAAGAGTTGAAATTAATAATTATCAGTTTTCGATATTTTCAATGTTTAAACGACTTCTTTTTATGCTTAAAATCCACTTATAAGTAGAGAATGACCTTTCAACGTCGACGTAGGTTACAGGTACTTGTAGTATGACGATGATTGATTTTCTGTCTCCATTCCTTTTCTTATATCGTCACATACGTCTCTAATCGCGTCTAGATCGGGGTTTCTAGCCCTAACATTTTCTAGTTTCATTTGTATTGGCTCAAACAAACAACAGCTTAGCACAGCTTTCGCTTCTTCAAATATCTCGAAAGATTCAACTAGAGATATGTTTGATTTTTGTAGCCTTTAATGCCATTTGGATTATTTTATAATTTTTGTCAATATAGTCTAAATCCATTTTTAAAATTTCTCTTTACAGTATATATTTAGACAAAACATAAGAGCTTCTAATTGTTTTAATTTGTTCATAATTTTCGGCATAATATGAAGCTGCTTCCAACCAAGTACCCCATCTTGTAATAACAGGTTCTGGTGGCAGTGGCATGTTGGGAAACGTTTCTTTTAATAATTTTACTCTGTTAGATTTTAAAAATATATTTTTTTACATTTGAAATCAACGTATCTATCATTTAAAATCTGAATACACCGCACGTATTTTTTTTGCTACGCGGTTAAGAGCGTGTGCTAAGCAAGTAACATGTTTCATAATTGGTAATTTAAAAAAAATATGTCCGGTTTTTAACATATATGCTACACTATCAGAACATAAGACTAAAAAGTCTCCTACTTTGGCTTCATAGGAGTCTCGACACATATTATCTAGACATTCAATCACAAATTGAGCTATTGTGTTCCCGTTAACAACTTCTAACATTTTGTGCAATTAAGAATGGTTTGTTTGAAACCTCATTTAAGGATTTTACGAGAAAGTGCACAATATACCGACCTAAATAATCCGATGTTTCGTCCAACGATATCCAGTTTTTTATTTGAAATATTGTCATAAATTGAGGCTAATTTCTTTTTAAAAAGAATGTCTAAATAAACTTTCCTCAGCAACAATTCGTCAGGAACGGCTTGACGATTAGTACAACTGCAGCAAATATTTGGGGTGTTACGGTTCATTAATATGCCTCTTGACACTGCTTGACTGTAATACTGCTCTCACACTTAGATATCGTGTTACTAGCGGGGTCGGTGTATAGTTCAGGGTAATCTTTAATCCACCATAGTACAATTTCTTTGGTAGGCTTGGTCGCCATCATCGACGTTGCCAGCTCGGAGACAGTCGTACTACAATTAATCTACAATTAAAGTAATTTTTTAGTACTTTTTAAAATAACAATACCGAAAACAATACCTACATACCAAGTGTCTGGTCATTAATCAACTGATGATCTGGTAATTCAAACAGCTATCTATAACTTTTTAAATTTCCAGTTTATAAAGTTATAGATAGCTATTTGATTACATTCTAAACTTTTGTTAGTTTTTAATTATATTAAATTTGGTATTTTTCTTCTCAGTGGGGGACTTATCTTCTTTTAAACAATTGCCTAAGGAAAAATACCACGATGTTGAAGTAGCGTGGAAATAAGGGGAGATTGTTTTAAAATTTTCTACTGCAACTTTGAAACTAGATCGTAAGTAGTATTTTTTGCACAGGAATAAAATCAACGGGTTACTCTCTATATAAACTCTTAGAAAAACTTACTCTTTTAGATAAAGATAGATTTTATGATAGATACTTTTGATAAAGGGCAATTAGCCAAAAAAATCTCCCCTCTTTGCACGCATGCTAACATTGTGGTATTTCTCTTCTAGTAATTGTTTTAAATCAGTGTTAGCTTTAAAATAAGCTCCTTTGAGAGCGAAAATACAAAGTTTTAAAAAACTAATGGTAAAAATAGCGAATTTATAAAAAATACAACAATTGCTATAACTTCTTAAATTACACATGTAATCTTAACGTTTCATCAAAGTTCGACCAGACACATTGGATACAAAAAAAATACACATTTTTTTTAAAACATATCAAACATTGACTCACCGTGTGATTTGTTTGCCAGATGGTAGACAAACGGGCACAATCTAGTTGCAGCAAATCGTAATCCGCAAATTCAAGGTGATAAAATAAAAATAAATAAATAAATTTCATGGTTTTAACATCTCTGTTATACCTTCTCGCCAACTTTAGGTAAATTAGCCCTACCTATTCCGATCACTAGTAATAACATAACATGAGAAAATCGGAAGAGCTTTGCGATATTTTTATATCTTCTCTCGTTAAAGGTTCACAGCCGCTTCAAACGATTTTCTTGATCTTGATTCTTAGTAGCTTGATTCTTCTTATCAAGCTACTACAGGCAATTTCTATTAATCATAAAAAAGTATTTTTTTAATAAAATGGATATTAATGAGTTATACTGACTGTTCACGATAGCCACAGCGCTGGAGCCCTTGTCGAGAATATCGACAACGTAAGCACGCACCGTGAAAGTACCCTCGGTGCCAGGAAATTCTTTGAAGAATTCTATGTATTGCTCTCCGTGGAGGATCTGAAATTTTTTTCATTTTATTAAAATTCATAATGACAAATAATAAAGAAGATTTGTCCTTAGAAGACGTTAGAACATTTAGAAATATATACGATTTACTCTGATAAAAAGACAAAAATGAGACAAAACACAAGTTTGTGGGTGCCTTTAAACAATTGAAGCCAATTTGTAATGGAGGAAACCTAAGTATGTTATAAGCTAGAGTATAGTTGTTGCAATCCAGGAGCAAGCGTCGGCTTTATTTGTGGTAAGTCGTGCATGTGCATGATGCGCTAGTGTGTGCCTGCCGAAACAGTCAGTCGCGAGCGGGCACTCGGCCAGGTTACTTGTGCATATTGTTTCCAAATCGCGCACAGACACGAAATACGGTCATAATTCACAGCGAGGAGAGTTTTCTAATGAAAAGTTTTGCGAACGACATTTGTTATTAAAAAGGAAACTTAACTTTAACCTTATGCTTTAATTTGTAAGGCCAAAAAATTATCACCAGTCTTTCATTTTCTTCAAGAAGAGTATAATTTCATGAAAACGAACAATGGTGATAATTGTGATTTAAGTCCTTTGGCTAACGTACGGAAACGTACTGCTGAAGCAACAGGGGTCAGTGAAAGCACTGTAACCAAAATTTTGAAGAAACAAAGAGTTATTTCACTTATGACAGCAAATTCCATCTGGACACTTTTAACCGAAGTCGGGCTGTTTTGATGGTTGTTTAAATACTTTACGATGTCTGCTAATAGACGTGGGTTATAGTGGCGAAAAAGCCAAGCCATTCTGGAAAAAAAAGCGATAAATTGTAAATAAGAAAAGTATTGCAAGAAAGGCACGATCTACAATTATGGAGTTTCCAGTATTTAAAAAAAAAAATTCAATTGGTTACATTATTGTACACACTTATAATACGTTTTAACATACGTTTCAATTTACCACGTGCGGAGCAACACGTGAGGCCTAAAAAAAGAAGATACCCCTTTCTTGAAGAAACTAGGCACTGGAACCAGTTTAATTATAATGCATGCAGGTTTTATTCAAATACCAAATACGGTTTTATTCAAAATGCAACATTAGTTTATAAAGCAAGTTCGACTACTGGAGACTACCACTCAAATATGAGTTATGAAAATTACCGCAAGTGGCTGGAGGAAAAACTTCTGCCAAATTTGCCCGAGATAGCAGTTATTGTGATGGACAACGCATCTAACCACAACACCTGCAGCAGTAAAATAGCTACTTCAAATTCCCGCAAAAGCGATATGCAAGAATGGCTAGCAGAAAATGGATGAAAGTTCGCACAAAATTGAACTATATGACATAATAAAAAAAACGAAAAACCCTTCGTAAAATTTAAAATAAATAAGCTGATCCAACGCAAGGGCTTAGAACTATCACGATTGCCACCTTATCATCCCGGACTGAACGCGATTGAAAAACATATTGCTTAAAAAAACATAGGTCAAAACATGACTTCAATGGAAAATTTAAGAGTGTTTAAGAAACATCTGGTGTAATACCTGCAACCATGTGGAAAAAATTGAAACATTTTGATCATGATTTGAAGTTAGTCATCAATGTCGGTGATTCTAATGAAAGCACAATCGAAGACAGTGACATTCCGTATGACATGAAACCTACCCTAGATTATACTCTGGCCAATAAGCTACTCAGCAGTGAAAACCGCATCGAAATCGGCCCAGTAGTTTTTGAGTTTTGTTTAAACAGACAAACAATAATTCCAAAAATTGTTGATTTGGCCTCTATATCATTAGTTACGTACACAGTATTTACCATTTTTTAAAATACATCATTCATACATCATTAAATCTGTAGATTCGGCTTCGTTTACGATTTTATTATAGGTATAAATTATTATTATAATGTAAGCGTTTAATTGTTAACTTAAATAAATTCGTAATGACTATTTTTTTAAATAGAAAAAAAAACCTAAATAAATTTGTCAAAAACATTTATTTTGATGCTAACCGTACGGCCCACCACCCACCCGCACGCACACATACATACTTATACAGATTTGTTTCCACTACAAACAAGGACGGCGCTTGTTCGTGGATTGCAACAACTATAATTTCGTGGTAGAATTAGAGACGCTGAACTAAAAGCTATTTGGTAGGTTAAATGAAAAATTATTTGCGTTTCTCTTCGTTTCCCAGACAAGAGTTTATTATTTATTTTAAGATAATTTAATAGTAATTAAACAAATGTCCTTACGTTAGTGAAGTCGGCGTGTTTCCCCGGCGGCATAGACGTCGGTACCAAAGGCGCTTCCATGCACATTCCCGCCACAATGAAGAACGTTGGAAGCGGAGCGAACTCCTCGTGACTTTCGTAGAGGAACTTTAGGTCGGTTGGATTTGTTACTGATGCTCCAACTGAAAAGAGTGGATATTTATGAGAAAATTGTGGTATATTATTAGGTTGGCGTAATATCAGAAGTTTGATTGGTTGAAACGAGGAATATTCTCTAATTTTATATTGATTAAACACGTAAATATATTAACTTGGTTGGGAGCGTGGAAGACGACTGACGAGGCGCGACGCCGAACACAGGACGCACAATAAACTATACTGAAAAAAATCTGCTATGAAAAACTAAGATAATTAAAACACAGTGAACCAAATATAAGATTTATCGTAAGATAAATAAAATATTCGTGGGTTGAATACCGTGTCGCTAAGCTTATTGTGTAGTTTTTTTACGGACGAAGGCGGCAGACGAGCATACAGTCTACCCGTACTTGATGGTAAGTGGATGCTGTCGCCCATAGACATCCGCGATACATGCCAACATTAGTCCAGAGATAGCACCTTCGGATTATCATTTATTCCGCTGTTTACAAACTTCTCCAAATGGAGTAAAATTACATTCAAGAGAAGCCTGTATAAACGATTTAAATCAGTTTTTTTCGCTCAAAAAGACCTAAAAATTTTATAGCGATGGGATAATGGCTCAGCAAGAAAAATTGAGAAAGATAGTCGAATTAAATGGACAATATTCCGTTCAATAAATATTTATGTAATAAAAAAAAGTCTTATAAGCTGCTAACGCGCGAACATATCAGACTACCTATGCCATTTCCATTTCTTTATTTTCTCGATGACAGCTCACACACAGTGGTCGATATAACTTTGTTCTAGCGTCAACGCCTAAAACTCCGAACAAAAATTAGGCACCAAGACGTCATATTTCATTAACAAGGTCACGTCAAACAGAAAGCAATTTTAGGGATGTAGTTAGTCGATCGACTGTGTTTTTATTATAATAACTTGGAAATGTTACAATCAAAATCGACTACTAGAACATACGATTTTTTTTAATCATTACATTACTGGCGGTTTTTATTACTATTAAATTAGTTTTCATTTATTGTAATGAAAATACAGTCATCTTGTTTCATAATTCCACATAAAATCATGATATATATATATCATGACCTATCGATAAACGTAACACGATAACAGATCCGATATTTTTTTACAAAATGTAAGAAACTAAACTACTGCCGGATACTTTTGTACAAATTTATTAACTAATATTATATTTCATTACAAGATGTTACACGTGTTAATTCTTGATTGATAATGCCAACTTCTTTAAAATTTTCGAAGCTGTTGTAAAATAAGTAGGTATAGGTAGGTACTCGACAATGAAACGAAATAATTATAATGACAGGTAATCTTTATTTATTTATTTTAATCAAAATCTGATGAATCGTCACTGTCACTCGATGAGCTCTCCTCAACATTTATTATAAGTTCCTGTACTTCTATATTATCGAATGCCACATGAATTTCCCAATCCGACGCTATAATGTTTTGGGTTCTTCTCACAATTTTTTCCCAGTTTTCGGCAGTTACTTCCGCACATGCATTTTTTAATAAATCTATCATCTTGTTTGCCGTAAAAGGGGGATGGGTATTGTTTCGAGCGGCGTGTCCTTTGATTTGTGCCCATATTAGTTCTATAGCATTGTACTGGCAATGATACGGCGGAAGTCGAAGAACCCAATGACCACATTCGGCAGCTATTTCGTCGATAACATACCTTTTAGGGAGGCTTTTTTTCGATTTTAAAATATTCACTAATTGTACTTTTAATAAAGTATTATCCACATTTTCGCCATGACGTTGGAGCCAGTCAATTATCTCTTGTTTTTTATTGGCCTGCGTCGGCATTTTATCAATTTGTCTGAAGTGATATGTAGCGTTGTCCATAATAATTATCGACGGTTCTTCCAGAGATTGCACCATTTCTTTAAACCATCCTTCGTAAATCTCCGCGTTCATTTCTTCGTGGTAGTCCACTGTTTTCTTGGATTTAAAGGCCAGTAAAGCATCTGACATGAATCCTTTCGTAGACCCTGCATGGCATATGATGAGGCGTTCACCTTTTCCCATTGGCACTGAACTAGTGGAAGCGACGGTGTCGTCAGTCCAGTTCTTAGATACTGTGTGGTTTGCATTTAACCAAGTCTCGTCAGTGAAAATAACATTTGACCAATCTGATATCTTTTTGGCTTCGCTCAAAAATTCGCAGCGAGCCATAGCAACGTCGTGACGCTCCATCAATATTTTACGTTTGTCCGATTTTTTATAACAAAATCCAATTTCTTTCAAAACCAAGCTTAATGACGATTTTTGGCCATGGAAGAAACCACATTCACGTAAAGAAACAACAAGTTTTTTAAGTGTTGGAATTTCTTTGCGCAAGTAATAGTCATATATATGACGGCGAATAGCGTCAGCGTCGAAGTTGTCAACCGATGTCACACGACGTGGTTGGCGTTTTTTCTTCGGCGTACGAAGCTTATTTTCCTGCATGCCGCTTGTACCGTAAGCTTCGGTAGTAATTTTTGAAACAGTAGGTCCACTAATTCCTAATGCGGCCGCAACACGCTCTCGCACTTGCGACAGTGGTAATAGCAGGCCACCATTTTGATACTCTGCTTCAAAGTAATTACGAACCTTGATCACCAGTTCTCTCGCCTGCCTTTTCAGAACAGATCCTTTAGGCATTTTGATATTTGACAGCTGGGCAGCAATCAACACGGAGGAACACAAAATACACAACGTAACGTATGGATAATGTGAAAAAACTCAGCGAACAGAAATGTAGTGACTAGCACGACCGTCTTGTTGCGAGTGACAGATTAAAACAAACACAAAATGGCGGTGGGCCATTGAGTGTTCCCACCTTGAAAAAATATATTTGAATGTTTTTGTTGTATTTGTCTTTGTTCAAAATATAATAAATATATGCGATCGATATCATTACTTATTTGGTCACAACACTACAACTATCAAATTAGAACTGTCATAGAGAAAATAAAGAAATGGAACTTATATAATATGTTCGATTTTTAAAACCACGGCAATTGGCTGTCCGTATATTATTTAACATACCGATAAGTATAAAATTAAAAACAAATTTAACAAAATCAAATACCCTTTAAACTAATCAAGAAAATTATTTAGACTTAAAAAAATAATACTATAGTCGGAATTTTAATTCGATTCCAGATTTGACAATTTCAGTGTTGCAACGTTATGACAAGTACTAAATAGTAACGTTGCGAAATTATTCGATACGGAAATGGAATATTTCCGGATCGATTCTTCTCGTTTATAATTTTATTCTCGTAAACTAAGTATATCAGGAAATTAAATATTTGTGAACGGATAATTTAGTTATGACGATTAATTTTATTACGGATCTGAGAGTTTTCTTTAATAATTGTGTGTGAAATAAATAAATAAATGTGATCATGAAGGAACATGAGAAATAAAACAAATAGATGTATTATGGTAATATTTTATTTTATAAATCGTCGCCGTCATCGCTATCGCTATCGCTGTCACTTTCTGTAACATTTATTATAAATGTGTCTGTGATATTGTCAATTAACATATCTAGCCTACTCATTTTTTCCTCTTCTTTGACAACATGGGATACGCATTTAGACCATTCGGTGGCCGTAATTTTTTGAATGCCTTCCTCAAATAAATTTCTCACGTCTGTCAATTTGAAGGTTTTATTATTTTGAGCTACATGCCCCTTTACCTGAGCCCATATCAATTCGATAGGGTTCAGCTCGCAATGGTAAGGGGGCAGTCTTAAAACCGTGATCCCATGTTGTGCTGCCATTTCGTCTACAGCGTACTTATTAAAAGACTCGTTATGTGGAATCAGTTCTAAAAGCGTAGCTTTAACCATATCTGGTTCGTAATGAATATTTTTATTTAAAAGCCAGTCTTGAATGGCAGCTTTTTTCCAGCTCATTTTTGGTGCCGTTTCCAATTTTCGGGAGTGGTAAGGTGCATTATTCATCACCACAATTGAGTTTGGTCTTAATTTTGGTAAGACTCCAGCGAACCACTCCTCAAAACAAACTGCATTCATCTCATCATGGTAATCTTCACAATTTTTGTTTGCTTCAAAAATCATGAGCCCCTCTTCCAGGAAGCCTTCTTCACTACCTATATGGCTAATTATGAGACGTTTGCCTTTTCCAGATGGGTTTTTTAATCCAGTGGTCAGTCCCTCCAAAAACGCTTGCCGAGATGATGTGACTTGCTTGTCCACCCAAGTTTTTTTTACAGTATGACCTTAAATCACATATAGTACATGAACATTCAATATTACTATTAAATTTAATGTAAATGTATATTAATTCAAAATGTTAGCCTTACCTGCGTTAACCCAAGTTTCATCTTGATAATATATATGTCTCCCTTCTCGTCGAAACTGACATATAGATCGCAAGTAACGCTGGCGCCATGTTATTATATCATTTCGATCAATAAGTGTGCTCTTGCGTGACCGTGCAACAAATTTAAAATTAAGATGCTTCAAAATTTTTCTGAGGGTGTCTTTGGAAACCTTGGGCATTTCTGGATCATCGTTCATCACTTGTAAAATCTGAAATAGTAAATTTTATAATAGTTTGGAATCATTACTTATATATAAAAGATGTAGGTATAAAATAATACTGTCTGACTGATTGACTAACCTTTGCAATGGTTGGAGGTTCATTTCGGTAAAAGAACTGATGAACTATTCGTCGTATTGCGGAGAATGTAAATTCATCAATTTTATCTTTGAAACTTCGCTTTGGTCCAGTTTTTTTAGGGGGAGTTGGCGGCGCACCTTTATTTACTTCCTTCAAAACGTTACAAACAGAGCGTGAGGTTATTCCCAATATGTGAGCAACTTTGTTCATACATTCATTTTCTTCCACAACTTCAAAGGCCTCCAATTGCGCAGAAGTTTCATTTTTCACGTACTTATATGCGTTGCGGATCATTACTTTTTCAGTAACAGTGAAAGCTTTTCGTGGACGTTTTTTTCTTGGAGACAAGAAAACATCCACGTCTTTTTGTGATGTACTTGGCGGAGGATCCATTTTGATGGAAAACCAAAACAAATAGATTCACTCAAAGTTCACAAAAAACTATAAACGTAACAACAAACACAACGTAACAAAACTTTAACAAAAACCCAACAAAATAACAAAATATCGATTCGCAATGAAACGAGATATTCGTGCAGTCAGACTAGGAGAATGAAGCCGAATGACAAGATAAACAAAATGGCGATAGCTGCACGAGCGCGCACGGGTTGCCAATACAGAAAACTATCTAGGCTCTTTTATTATAAGTTTTGTTTTTAATATAAAAAAAAAACAAAAATATTAACTTTTTATAAAATAAAGCAGCGGTTACTAATTAATAAATAATTGTTATGAATAATTATGTATTTATTTAAATAAAAATCAATAATTTAGTCTTTAATTGGCACACCAATATTATGATTACATAAACATAAATCGCGATTGTTTATCGATTTTTGTGTTCATCACTACACTATTATATGTGGTATCATTATTTTACAAAATGACAGTAGCTAATGTCAAATGTGGAATCGAATTATAATTCCGACTTTAGTACTTTTCGTATCTTAACGAAAAGAGATAGACAAAAACGAAGCGATACGTCCTCTCTGTGTGAAGCCTATCGAGCACCCGACGAGAGAATCTCGTTCACTCGCATTGTTTTATTTATTTTATAGAAATTAAATACAATATTTTGAATAATACTATAATCGGATTTTTTATTCGAGTCAGGAATATGACATGTAGAACTGTGAATAAAGTGTAAATTTCAACAAATTCCGTACAAATTTCACTCTGTTTGACAGTTCTACATGTCATATCCCTGACTCGAATAAAAAAAATCCGACTTTATGTAGCTAGAGACATGTAGTATACTATGGTAAAATAATTTGTTGCTGTTATTATTAAAATAATGAGAAATACAGATCAGAACACAACAAAGTTTTTGCTAAAATTACATAAAACTTTGATTTATTTTTAAACTATTTCTAAATGGAAATAAAAAATGTTCAAGCGAATATCTTCGTAACTTCATAGAGATAAGCTTACTTATTTTTTCTCACTACGGTTTAAAATAAATGAAACCTAGTCATCCTAAACAAGGACAAATTTTGAATTTTTCGGGAACACTTGTAGAGACGGAAGTGTTTTTTTTTAATGTTGCTAAAAATAAACGAAACTTCTTTTCAAGCGAATGTCTAGAGGAAGGACAGTACTTTCTATATCATCAATAGTTACTGTTACAGTTTCAGTCATTTTACTACAATTGTCTACAAAAACACCAAAAATACGTCAAAACCGAGTAACCCCCCCCCCCCCCCCCCTTAAGCGCTGAAGCGTCTTTTCGATATTTAGCATCGGTAGTTATTTTATAAGTTAAATAAATATTTTTCATATATGTAAGTAATATTAAAAAAAAAAAAAAAGTTTATGAATTTGTCAAGGACTTTCAAGCTCATTGAGTTGGTGATGTTATTGGATCGATCGATGGCCATCCATGTGAAACATTTATTTGAAAAAATTGTTCTATTTAAAATACAAACTAATAAATGTTCTAAAATATCTTCAATTTCCTGTCAGTGACATAATGTAATTTGTGTACTTAAGATTTTTACAGACTGATTATGGAGGTATTTCATATATAATATTACAAGGTGCCATCTAAACTCCAGGGCCCGGTACAGCTGTACCCATAATCGCACCGTATCGATGGGTCTGATTGTAACTGTACGATACTGCAAAGATACATAATCAATATGTGAAAACATAAAACAAATCACATCGATAACAGTTTAATCAAAGTGAAAAATATTGCAATAATGATAAATATGTAAGGTGGGTGGACCATGGAAGGCCACTCTAACGATTAAACAGTTATTATTCCTTTATTTACTGGATAAATTAAACAAACAAATTATTAAGTAACACATTGTTTTATTATGTAACTTATAAAACATTTTTTTTTATTGCAGAGGTCATGGTTATTTATTAAATTTAAGTTTTATTAAACTCTTCCAAACGGCCTTGCAAGGAACTAGGCTCCATACAAGGCCGATACAATAAATCAATCGTCTAACTTAAAACTAACGTTGTGACAATCAAAATTTCTGCTTATACTTAAACTACATAAAAAGGTCTTTCATTAAAATGAAACATTAAATACTTACCATATTAAACTCACATAAAAAATACTCAACGAACATTACTTGAACACTATCGTAAAACTAAGAATGTATTCGTGAAAACGTTTTAAAAATAATTTTAATGAGTATTATATCGATATCAAATAAGTTGCCAATAACCTTTATAATGAAATAAAAAAAAAATATAACCGATCAAAATGGCCTTCTTATGGGTCCGTTCCTTGTAAGGCCAAAATGTTCCAAATAAGGCCAAACAATAATAAATATTATCTATGAAAAGTTTTTTTTTAATCAACAAAACAATTAGATACTACAGACTACGTACTCTAATCACAACCTTTATAATGGCACTTAGTCAGTCTTGTAATTAGGAATGTTTATGACTTTAAAACTAACGATTCCTATACTTTTCCCAAGTATGGTTTAAAAAACGAAAATAGAACAAAATAATAACTTCAGTTATGAAACAAACTTATAAACTAAAGAGGACAATAATTTTAGTACTTTAATCACAATCTGGACACAAAAATTGTAGGTCATTTTTAGTGCGACCCATACACTCCTCGTGATACCACTTTTGACATTCGCTACATTTCCTCATGTTTTCCATTCTACACTCGCAACATGCGTAACAGTACCATTTCTTTTCTTCGCCTTCTTTACTTTTCTTCGTCTTTCTTCTCGGCCTTTTGCTGTTTTTATTGTTTTGTTTTTGTTGTGCTTTTCTTTTCAGTACTTTTTTAGAATCATTTTTACTATGGATGTCTTTCTTTTCTTGTTCTCGCGTACTTGTGGACTTTCCTTTTTTCTTATTCCTTTTTTGATTCAAAGCTTCCTTTTTTTCTTCAGTTTTAAATAAATCCTTAACTATTCTTTGTCCTTTATAATTTATAGCTTTTTGCCGTGGACGTGTAGACTTTATCTTAGCGTAATTTGGAGTAGGCAAAAAGGTATGAAACGATGTTTCTTTATCCTGAATTAAGTTAATCAACGGTTCATCATCATTCGAAGATCTAGTGGAACTTATCTCGTGTATCTTTTGTTGAGCTTTTGTTTTAGGTCTGCTTAATTGATTTTCTGGAGTTATTTCTCCTTTCTGTTCGGGATATTCATCATCTGACGAAAAAATGTAAAAATCGGAAGTGTGAAGTTTACTGATTTAGTTATTTTTGATAAATGATTCACTGAGATTCAAATCAAGATCAGAGTCAGAGCTAGAATCAACGATATTTTTTTGTAGTCCGGATGTACTTGGAACAGGATTATCGTACAGAGATAGTTGAGGGTCATGATTTGTATTTGCGTCGTTGAGCCGGTCTACTGAACTTAACAGTATATTGCCACGCTGATCATTGATCGTATTGTCTATTTCCATATCTGAAGTATCAGTTGAAGAACTGTAAGGAACAAGAGTTGGTTTTCTTTTTTCTATTGCAGGTGAAAATTCTGATACTTCATATTGACCCCCATGGGTCAAGTCGTGAAAAGATGAAGGCGATGATGATACGATCTTCTCTTGAGAAGTTACCAGAAAAATTGAAAAGTGAGAAACACGAGCTGACCTTTCATCTATCAGAGACAGAGACGACAATTCTGACACTTCATTAAATTGAGGTGCAGGGGGCGAGACTTGAATAGATATAAGCGGTTGTGATGTGGTCTTGTCTTGTAATGTTTCCGGCAAAGGTCTTTCTGTTACAATTGAAGGAGCATAAGCATCTTCTGGAATCACATCATGATCGAGAGGGTATAAGCCAGTAGCTCTGAACCCGTTCATTATATTTGTTTGAGTTTGACTTTGGCCAGGTTCGCGAGAAAATGTGGTTGAATGTAACTTTGTTTAAACTTCTCTTAAGAGAATTGCACAGGTAGTTCAACACCTCTTCATCCCAATGATGTTCGAAAGACTTATTCACAGATTTATCTAGAGGTTGGAGTTCGTGGGTGGTATTTGAAGGTAAGCAGTATAGCACTATATTATTTTTATCTGCTTCTTCCAGAGCCTCATAAGATAAATGACACTTTGCGCCGTCAAAGATAAGCAGACACTTACCGGGTGCTTTATGTTGCGCTAAATGTTGAATGAACTCTACGAACAAGCTACTGGTCATGCTGCCTTTGGGTGCCATTCGTACTTTTGTTCCAGCTGGCAAGTTTTCTCCTAATTCTGATCTGTATCGTATGCCCTTAAAAATAATCATGGGCGGTACAGCACAACCCACAGCATTGACGCACATCGCGATGGTGACGTTCTCAGCGTGCTCCGGCGCAACAACATGAACTCTGGTGTTTCCCTTCTCAGCCAAAACTACATTTTGTTTGTGGACCGTGATGCGACACCCCTTCTCATCCATATTATATAATCGTTCTGGATGTGCAATAATGTCCAGCTCTTGATAGAGTTTCCTTACTTCTTCAAAATGGTGTTTCACGATGGGCTTATTCATTTTTTGTGCTCTAGCTGGGTTCAGCTAGGTTCAGCTCAGCTGGGTTGTTTTCTTTTCGAAATTGATGGGTTTCGACTAAGAAATATTTTGAGCCATTTACGTCCAGCCATTCTTGTAGACAGATTGAACGAGTTATTGATTTTAAACCTCTCACAAAATAAAAAGGCTTGCTTCCGGATAAATTTTGGGGTAAGTGGTATACCCAGTTTGGCAAAACGTTTAATTCGCTGAGCTAAGTCTTCTTCTAACTGTTTTGTGAGAACAGTAGTCTTTCCAATAATCTTAGTAGTTTTACCGGTTAGTAAATGGTTTCTAAGGGTTCGTCTCGGAATATTGAATTTCAACGCTGTAGTATTCGTATTAAGTTGATTTGTTTGTACCGCTTCCATGGCACACCTTAAACTCTCTTCATCCCATGTACTTCCTCTTTTTCTAGGTTTTGGTCCTGGCATTCTTGAAACCTGGAATTATACCTACACTTAAATTTAACCATCTGTTCAATGACTAACAAATACTAATTACGAGATTTCCAGAAGAAAGCCGCAAAAAAGTGAAACTAGTGGTAGCTATTACATCAGGCCCTATACAGAAGTGTGACTACAAGCAAAATCTATATTTCAATTAAAGCAGTAAAGCAATGACAAATATTGATATTAAATTGTATTTTGTTCTTAACGTGCTTATGTAAAGAACGAAAACTTAGTCATAATTTTATTTTTAATAAGTAAGTATAAGTACTCATGAAGTTTTAAAATAAAATTATTTAAAGCATGATTATAAGTAATAATATTACGAACTTATAGGTACATTGTTTTACCTTTCCCCATACGTATTTACAACTAAAAACTAGGTATTAATATTTTCTTGATTCCTAGATGTTCCTCCTTGTGCCCTAGCAAGGCCAACTGTCAATTTTTTGATCGGCCTTACAAGGAACCATTGGCTTTCCTAGGAACACTACCGATATTTTAACTAAAATGGAAATAAAGTAATTTTTTTTTTCTTTAGTACCATAGCAAATCCTTATATATCAATTCAGCGTAAAAAATTTAAAGAAAATAATAATTTATTTACTTGAAAACTTACGTTTTGTTGTGAGCGCGTATTATAATTTTAACGTCGACGATCGAAGTCAACAAAGCGATGGACCGCACTGACAAAATAGCGGCGCGAGCGACTCGCCGCCGCGTCTGTGTTCTTGAGTTCGATGGGTGTTAGTGTGAGTAGAAGGAATTTGTCATCGCATGGCAATAACTACGACTTTTCAATAATAGGCCTTACAAAGAGCATGGCCTTCCATGGTCCACCCACCTTATAAACAAGTAACATACTCGTTATAATGATATCTAAGTTATCACGGTCGCATGCCCCGCACTGAATAATAAGTTAGCAGGGGTCACTATTGTCTTTTGTACTTTGAATAATCGAGGAGAATTTCGTTAAGAGAAATAATTAAATGACCAACAAATTTGAAGGTGGGTTAAGTTTAGTTTCTCTGGTGAAAATAAAGAAATATAGGAGTCCGATCCGGTGACAATAAAGTCGTGCTGTGCGGATACAGCAGGGCTCCATCGACTTGGTGATGATAATCTTAATAATTAAACATTATCTACTTCAGTTATTCACAACTAAGTTGTTTTATTAATCATGATTTGCTGCATTTAGTATTTTTTGCTGCTCGTCTAAATACAAGAGTTTCATTAATATTTTTTTAAATAAATATAGCGAGAAAACAATTCATATGATGTATGTGTTAAAAACGAGACAAGAGTGCGAGATAAGCACAAAAGTATTTTTTATTATCGATAACAGTTTGACGTTGCACGTCAATTATATAGCATTATAAAACTTTATACCGGTGATGTTTACGTATCTTGTTGAATTGAAAGTAGTTACAGTTGGAAGTGATAACATTCCTAATACTATTAGATATGCCTAGTGACATAGAGTCGACGTCATTAAATTATTCATTTGTTTGTAATATGTTTGTAATATAATTTGTAATATATAGTGGACATAACAAGCCATATTGCTTGTAATGTCCACATTCTTTAACATCTGGTAATGTCAAATTATCACTAGTATATTATTTATTTAAAATTAAAAAATAATGATAAACATTTTTATCATTATTTAACAGTAAACGTATAATAAAACAGTAAAGGGGGTGAGTCTGTACTTGTACCAGCCTATAACGTCCCACTGCAGGGCACAGGCCTCCCCTAGTAAATCACTGGGGGGTTTCGGACCGTAATCTACTACGCGGGCCCAGTGTGGATTGGTGAATCGCATACGCCAGATTTTTTGGATTTTTTATAATTTTGGAGCATGCTGGTTTCCTCGTCATGTTTTCGCTCACCGTCGAGCTAATGACAATTTTTAAAAATCCGTACTTTACGTAGAAACTTAGTAGTGTGGGTCGATGATTTGAACTCACGATCGCACAAATGTGAGTCCAGTACATGTTTACACATACAAACATTTTTATGTTACCTAAAAATGTCTACTCAAGCGAAAAAATACACAACGTTGTCAAACTGTTGAGAAAAAGAAATTGCAAGTGGGCGGTGTATTAGACAAAGAACACAATCATAGAAAAATAGTTGCTACTGTTAATGATATAAATTCAGTGCTAAGAAGGTACAGTATTTTTTATTTAACTCTGTATAAGGGTCTACATAAAACTTAATTCTTATCATCTCCTTGCACAAATAAATAATTATCTCATTCTATATTATCTATGTACTTACCTCCAAGTGCGTACAAAACAAGATCCTTCGCATTGTATTCGTATGTAGTCCAGTATGAAGGTCGATTGCCATCCAATTTGCTTCGCTCTTCGAAGTCCTATTAGTAAGAAAAGTATAACGTCAAAGAGTTTCCAGACAACGTAATATCTCCCATTTTATAAATATTTTTTAGTTTTAAATCGCTATGTAAGTTTATGTTGTGTCAATCGAATAAAAATTTAGTCTTCTTCGAATAAAGGATGTATGTGATTTATTATTTAGAAATGCATCTATTGCAGTTTTGAGTAATAAATAAAAAGGAGAACCTCATTAGATGTCCGCCAATTTATTGGGATCCGATGTAGCATGTAATCAAATTAATGTACCTACTATAAGTGACTTGTCCATTTAGAATTTTATACTGAACAATGTTCTAAAACTTTTTTTCTACTTTATTTAGGGGCTTGAAGCAATGCCCCATGTCAGCCCCATCGTGACTAGTCGTGGGTATTCACGACTCCTCGGAGTGTTTCGGCTCACTTAATCCGGCTCCGTTTGCGGATCCAACTCCTCTTAACGATTCCTTGACTCCTTTGATTCACCTACTTATATTTTATAAGAGCATGAGAGCGACTGATTCGCTTTACATATTATTCGTACAAATATTTTTTTTATTTAAAAATAGAAATTATAGAGCATTATATAATATGTAGTAAAGTCACTACTTTTAGAGATTACTAACAAAGTTTAAAATTATATTTGATTGATTCCCCTTCGTACTTAACAGGCTTATCTGTTACAACTGCCACAATATTATTGTCAATTTGCCATTTACGGATTTGTTTTTAGAAATTCTGCCAAATTGCTGGTCGTGTAACTATCAGAATATCTACTGCACACAGTCTAACTAAAAGATAACTTCGCAATTTTGCGTGTTCATCAATGAAGTGTGCACAAAATGGTCCCATATGGGACTTCGCTTCTTCTCGGGTTGCAATTGGTCACTCGTTGTCGCGGTATTATCACAAAAATTAAACTACATATAATATTATATAATAACAAAGTAACTATACAAACTAATTACCATACTTAAAATTAACCTATCCGCAAAAATACTTTTAATTTAACACTTATTTTATATTTACACTGTTATATTTGTTTTATTTTTTCAAAGCAAACAAACTCACGCTGAAAACCACTTTCTAGTCCGCAAAGGTGAGCAGGTGATGAGAATTTAGACGAGGTGATCAGGCGAGATACAAAAGGACAATGCATAATATTCTCTAATCTAAACCCCAAACATGTATTTGCATAATAACAGGAATATCGCTTCAAGTGTGATTAATGGTGGCGTGTTTTAAAGAAATGTAAACATAAACAAACTATCTATATTATGTATTTGAAAAGAGAGTACAACGTAACTTGATCGAGCAAATTTAAGTGTTATTTTTTAATCCTTAAAAGACGTTTTTCACTACTTGTAAGGCGGACGGAGGCAAAAGCAGGAGCGTCCTGCGTGTACGCATTTTAACGAACTAGTCTCTTGCTTTCACACACACCACATGCTATCGTCGTATCTCGCTTTTGTTCGGACTCGCAACAGTTGCCGATACGCGGTCACACGGCGAGCGAACTCAGCAATCCAAAAATGAAAGGAATAAATAACTCCTCGGAGTCGATAACAGTCAGCCTTAAGATCGGCTCCGCTCGCGGCTCAGCCTGAAACCTTTGCTTTTGTCATA
Source organism: Sesia apiformis (assembly GCA_914767545.1). NCBI lineage: Eukaryota > Metazoa > Arthropoda > Insecta > Lepidoptera > Sesiidae > Sesia > Sesia apiformis. Next base: position 7,564,156 of record OU611964.1, read on the forward strand.
TTAAATGAAACTTCCTACTTGTATTTTTTTAAATTCAAATAACTAAAAAACACACTCTTCTTTTTTATTTATTACCACAAAATATATGTTATAATAAGAATAACCTTATTATAACATATATTTTGTGTTAATATATAATTTCAATATAGTTAATATATTAATTGATGCCGACGATCAAAACTAAAGACCGTTAATAATTTGTTAGTAATTCTTCAAAAGGAAATAGAGTATCAAAACATACCTGTAACTTCTCAACCAAATTCAAAGTGACATCGGAGATTTTACCAATGTGTTTGGCATCGTTCATGTTGACCACTTGCGGCCAAAACTCTTTGACTGACTCAATTGTCACCGGATCTGAAGGTTTCTTCCTAAAAAAAATGTAGGACTGACAAGTTGATCTTGAGGGATCTGGTTCTACTATCCGAACGATTTGATAAATTAATCGAGCGAAGGTGATTTTCTGTTTATGCAAGTATGCAATTGCAGTATGGACTTCTATTTTATGTCAAAACAAATTATTGTCAAGTGAAAACAAGACAGGAATCGCCACTGAATCGATTGTTTAGAAAATTACTTTTGAGTTTTTGAATTCGACAAATGAATAGTAGGATATTCCGTAATTTGTTACTGCAGACGGCTGTAAAAGAATTTTTATCAACTAGCAATCATTGCTATCAAAAACTGACAATGGGTCATAAATGCTGAGAAAGCTTCAAACTACAAGTGTGTGTGTGTAGCGTGTTCCGGCACGGGTTCTGGTAAAATTATAAGAGACACTCAAACTAAGGTGGGCTCTGTTGTAAAAAAAACACACAAACTGCTTAGCACTACAATTTAAACGGACCACAAAAAAGTAACGAAATTCTAAATGAGTCATTATGTGTTTCTATTAAAACAAAATACACAACGTTAAAATATACTGTTGTTTAAATGACATGCCCCAGAAGGTATGGGGAAATTGTACAATTTCTTATTTCCACCTTCCAACAAACATGTATGTACAAAATACATTGTTTCAATGTCAAACTAAAGAGCAAAAAATATACTACATTTGACAAATTGCCACGTAACATTGTATAAAACGTACCTAAGGAGTGCGCCCTGTCCTTTGACGAAATGTGCTTTTGTCGCGAAGCCCAAAGTAGAGTCGATAATAACTCCACTGTCGGTGAATGATTCGTGAACCATGAATGCCTTTGAACAAATAGAAAAACTTGCTATAACCCACTGAAAGCCTACAAAGTGGCAAGATTGATTTATTGGGAATAGGATAACACAGTTTTGAAACACTATTTTGGTCTGTTTTCCGTAGACTATGAAAAGCCACGTCAAACTAGTCTGTAACTGAAAGGGTTATTGATTCTTCCTGAAATTAATGTCTTGTTTGCTTGTTCGTTTACAGATAAAAACAAACAACATATTAAAAATATTCTCAAAAATTCATTAGAATTAGACATAATATAAACTTGAAAATATTTAAGGATGAAAATTGGTTAAAATGGTTATATTGCGTGTTAATGAAATCAATACTTATCTGTAACTTAATACATAAATATAACTTTTCAATATCGAGTAACTTTTAAGTTACTCGATATTGAAAAGTTATATTTCATGTTAGTTATCGATATCGACATCGATATAAGTTATAAGTTAGTTATCGACTCTAATTAGTTCTGAAAAGGCTAAAATATATTAAAAACATCAAGCAGTCTTATTGACAATCTGTAATAGTTTAATACAACCTGTCACCGTCGTCGCGCGTAACGAAGGTTTATCGAATGTAAAAGAAAAAAGATCTTTCGTTATTCCCAATATTTTCTCGTCGAAAATTGTAATTAACATAGAAAACCCGTAAATATTAAAAATAAATGAATTCAAAATTTTTACCCCCACGATAATCTTTCTGATTCCAAATAATGAAATTAATGTCTGACAAATACATTATAATTTTATTCGTGAATGAATAACAGTGCCGTCCGTATATACTGAATCTCAACTTATATGTCTGTCAATTTAACATTAGATAGACTGAAACAGAAAAAAGTTCAATAACTAAAACCCAACTCGGCAGCAGGTTTAATCGATCACTGATCGATCAGGCAGATGCTCCGATCAATAAAACTTTTAATTAAGCTTTTCTGAAGGAAGAACATGTAATGTAAAATATGTAAGATCATAAATTTTCTTCGTCGCTTTCGTCATAGGCGGATATAATAAAAATATAATAAAATAAGACAATCATAAATGTAAAACACCTTAATAAGAGAGTATAAAACAGTTCTGTCAAGTTGAAAAAGTACTTACAACCACAGGTGCAATGAGCTCTGGTTTCATGGCTTGATACATATCAGGAGGTAGGATGTCTTCAGTGAGACGAGATGCTGCAGTCGGTACAATCGTGTTCACCAAAATATTGTATTTGGTGCCTTCAATAGCTAGGGTGTTTGCTAGACCGACTAGGCCTAGTTTTGCCGCACTAAAATAATACAATAATACGTTTCATTAAACGCGATAAGTTCGTAAGACGAAATAGCATGTATTACAAAACTATATATTACAAATCATAAAAACTGTTATAGATCTCTTGCATATTTTTACAACTAATAAGTGGAAGTTATCTTTAATATAAAATATCCATATCATTGATGGTAGCTTGCTAGTAGCTATAATACATTTCACTTATAAGATAATAAGTGAAAGGATTGCAGCGAATAAACTATTAGGGGTTAAAGTATGAAATTGCCGATTTGTACTGAAAAATTAAAACTCGTTTTTTCTAAAATGTAACATATTTATTTAATCAAAATATTTACCCTCATTATCTATACATTGTTGCCATCTAATCGGAAGTTCATTTATGCCTTTGCGATAGAACTCTGGGGATGTAGATTCGACAAACTGTGTGAAAGCATTTTGTACTGCCTCTTGGGAAGAAAATTTTTTACCATGTAGAAAATTGTCCAAATCACGAAAAAAAATGGTAGTCCGTTGGAGCAAGGTCTAGCGAGTACGGAGGATGACGTATGGTTTCTAACTGCAGCTCCTATAGAGTTACAACGGTTTCTCGTGCAGTGTGAGGTCTTGCGTTATCATGGAGCAAGCAATGGTGAAGATCGATTCACGAGTCGGGGCTGTTTCACTGCTAGTTTCGCCATCATTGTTCGAAGTTCGGCACAGTAAACATCTGCTGTTATTGCTTGACCAGACCTGAGAAAGCTATAGTGAATAACACCATGAATAGACCACCAAACAGTTACCATTACCTTTTTATTGGTAAGCTTTGCCTTAGGGCACTGTTGCGTCGTTTGACCTGGGGTCAGCCATTGCATTTTTCGCTTTCGGTTATCGTAAAGAATCCACTTTTCGTCACATGTCACAATTCGATCCAATATTCCTTCATTTCTGTACCGATTCAACAAGGCAACGCAAGTTTCAACACGCGTTTCTTTCTGCAGATCAGTCAAATCATGAGGCACCCATTTTTCATGTTTTTTTATCTTATTGATTTGATACAAATGAGTCAATATTGTAGGTAAGGTAACGTTAAACCATGCCGCTAATTCCTGGGTAGTTTGACTGGGATCGGCTTCCACCATCTCCTTCAATTCAGCGTTATTCACCTGTGTGGGCGGTCTTCCACGTGGTTCGTTCTTCAAGTCGAAGTTTCCATTACGAAAGCGTTTAAACCAAAAACGCACGGTTCGTTCATTAGCAGTCTCCTCTCCAAACGCAGCATTGATATTGCGAGCCGTTTCTGCCACGTTAGTTCCGCGTCGGAACTCGTATTCAAAGATTACTCGGATTTTCGAAGTATCCATCTTTCCCGTCTAAGCTGAATAAAAAAAACAATTGAAAGTCGAAAATCGAATGTTGCACATTTTTTAAAACAAGAACCTCATAGGTATCACGTGAAAAAAGTTTCACTTCGAAAATCTCACACCATGAAGGTTTTATGTCAATTCAAAGTATCTATTACTATAAAACGGCAATTTCATACTTTAACCCCTATTATTAAAAATAAATTAAGCTTGATAATTATGATGAAACTGGATCATGCTAGTGTTATTCAAAATATTTAAATTTAAGTCACACAACACAGGGAATCCTAGTGTGAGGCCTAAAAGACCTGTGTAGAACAATGTAGTTCACGTAACTTTTTAAATATATGTAGTAGGTAATAGTTATCATTAAATTCATAAACATACTCTCACACATACTCAAACCCAATAGTAACATATTAGAGTAAATTATAATATTAAGTCCTTATAAATCTATGTCTATGTCATTATCCAATACTCATGTAATATATGTATGAATGCTTAAATTGGGTCTCACAACAGAGGGAATCCTAGTGTGGGGCCTAAAGCTGTTGTTAATATTGGTACGATTCTTCTTATTGTTAGTTTTTTTTAAATTTTTAATACAGTTATACACATACATGCTCACATAAACACACACATTTCACCCTCTCACACATGTATGTAGGTACACGCACATAACATACACACATACACATACAAACTCACAAACTGCAATAATAATTATAAGGTATTTAATAAGTTACGTAACAATGTGTCTTGGAGATCTGTATCAGTTGCTAGTATGTTTGCATTGTTATTTTTGCGTTTATTTCCTCCATTTATGGTAAATCCCTTTTATATACAATTATTATTATTATTTAAGTGAGGGTTGCTTAAACCAAAAAGGTTCACAAGTAATCTAAAGGATCTGTTGTGATCCTTTTATGTACTATATAGATGGTGGAAATCTCAATTGTATATGTATCAGGTAAAACAGTAACCTGTAGTTAGCCTGACCAAAATTGCCGTGGACTCCAGCATTGCTGGACGTCATGATGACGCGCCCATACTTCTGCTTCTTGAAGAGCTCCCATGCTGCTTGGGTGGTTTTGAAACCTCCTTTTAGATGCACAGCTTGTACTAAATCCCAATCCTAGCAAAGAAGTAAAATTTAAATACTTATCTAAATAGAGTAAGTTAGGGTGGGATAGGTAATTATTTAAAAGTGCATTCTTATGTAACATACATAATATTATAACTATATGTGAATTCAATGGTAAATAAGCTTAATGAGTTGAGAAAATTTTACATATGGCAGCTACCTGTCACTGACATGGGGTTCAATGATACTACTGAGGAGTGACGTTATAACGCATATTACGATCCTGTCATAATTTGTGAATTTTGTAAGCTCTTGGTCCAGTAATTTTTCAAGATATTTTGATTGTATGATTAAATTTTTAATACGTTTTGTTTTACAATTGCCATTTTTTATAATAGTTATATGTATAACACCATCTTGTGTTAAAAAGTATTGTGGCAAGTGAAGATCTGTAATCTCTGTTTACCGCTACGAGAGACATTCTTTTAATTAAAGGGTGGTTAATTAAATAAACATATGTAGATTATTTTTAACAAAAAGCTGCATATTAAGATTTATAATTGGGCTGTTTTAATATTAAATATGATGGATGATTCATATGTTTTCGCATTAAATATTCTTTTTACAAATATGTTCACTTATTGATTCTAAAGCTAATTCTAATTCTAATTCACACAGATCTATTATATGTATATTTAAAATTAATAAACATAAAGTAACTTTTCTCTTAGGCAGCACCATAGTTATTATGGAAATTTCAAGTAACATTGGAAATTCTTGAATTATTATATTATGCAACAGAAAATTTATCTACGTTTTTATTTAACAATACTTGTTAAGCAAAGATATGATAAAGCCAAAGTTTATATATATTATATAATATGTATTTACCTGTTCTGATATTTTCGCAAAACTTCTATCACGCAGTATTCCAGCATTGTTGATAAGTATGTCAATTCGGCCAAAGTTATCTATAGCTGTTTTTATAATCTTCTCTCCTTCAACGACTGAATTATAATCAGCTACTGCTATTCCACCTGATCATAACAAAATAAACATAATTTTTGATGTTGTCTGAGCCAAAGAAGATCTATTTCGACAATAAAGTATTGTCGAACTTTGGTTAAACTTTTATACTTTGGTTTTTTAAATGAAAATATGGTCTTTTTTATTTTCCAGCAAGGTAACTCTACATTATATATCCATTCATAAATATAGGATTGAATATGTTTCAATCCTATATTTAAAGTTAACCTTCTTAAGTACACAAATAGTATTTATTACATATTATTAAAATTCTAACACAACAAAATTTTCAAAAACGGGCCTGAGCCCCATGTGGGCACTCTCCTTTCTTAAATTAGATGCATTTCCCACAATCATTTATCAAGCAAGTTATGGACCAAACTTGGGACCAAATTATTTATTTAATTAGAGCATTCCTAGTTCATAATCCTATTTCTAGTTTCATAAATGCATTACAGCTTACATCAGACTTATTACATTGACTTGAATTATAATAGTTTCATCAAATCCTAGAAAGGAAACCTTTCCAGTTTAATTTATTAAAAAACAAGTATACTATCAGTTGTAAAATTAGAAAAGATAAATATTATATTAATGATAAAAGTAAGTAATGATAAAGGAAAACATAGGTACCTTACAGATATGTGCTTTTAGGAGTATAAGAACTATATACATATTCAATACAAACTGCACAAACACTAGACTCTGTAATAACAATTGGAAACTGGGAAAAGAACTTGTCAACACCATAAACATAATTTGGATTATAAGAGAATATAATCTATGAATGTAAAAAAATTATAAGGTTATCTTTTTAAAGCTAATATTAAAATTAAGCATTTAAAGGGAGATAAGCAAAAATATTTATATACAACATTTACTATGGCATTGCCATGATAATAAATTTAAAAAACGTATTTCAAATGTTTTAAAAAATAAGTATATATTTACTTTATCGTAAATTCTTTTAAATTTATCATGTTTTCTTCTACCTTTGTTCTTGATCTCTTGAACAACAGCGTCGGCGAGGTTGGCAGATTTGCCGGCACCGTCTCTTGCGCCGCCGAGGTCGTTCACAACCACTTTAGCACCTCTTGACCCCAATAACAACGCGTACGCCTTTCCTAGACCACCACCAGCTCCCGTGACAACAGCCACGCGACCGTCAAAACGTAGTTGGTCCATAGTCAGCGGCGGTCAAAAGAGGAATGACTGAGTAGCGAGAACACCGCTCTAACAAACTACAATATAATCTAAAAACAAGCGATAACAAATAGAATCAAAGTCCAATCATTACATACAATTTTGCATTGCATTAACATTTAAGTTTATAGAATAATGACTTGTATTTTATTATATACGTACCTTTATTAAGTTTATTGTAAATATTTTTATTTTGTAACAGAAAAATATTATAAAATTATAAAATACAGTCTAAAGCATAAGCTGGGTCTAATGACGGGGATTACTGTCAGTGTCAAATAGTGATGTAACTCCGGAGTTAATGAATCAAAAGAGTTGAATCCGCGATCGGAGCAGAATTCCTTAATTGTTCCATCGAATTGTTATTCATTCCGATTCCGGCACCAATCATAATTGTGAGTGTATTGGCACTAGTCGGGGGATCAAAATCGAAATGCAATGATGGCATGACCTTTTTTTTTGCTTATGCAACAACCGATAAGGAAAGGGAATTAACGGTCTCGGAAGGTGAATAAGTAGGTGAATCAAAAGAGTTGAAGAGTAACTAATAGGAGTAGGATCTGCAACCGGAGCAGGATTAAGAGAGTTAAAACACTCCGAGAAGTCTTGGTTACCACCACTAGTGTCAAATATAAAGGTAAGTTTGATTTTTATATACAATTTATTTGGACACTGGCATCGATATTGGTGACCACAGAGCAAATAATAAAAGATAATTGTTTTTAACAAGTCATTGTCCAGTATCGTCGAAGTAGAAGTGTTCATTAAAGTGATAGTAGGTTTACAAAAAACAGAGTTGAACTCCTGGGAAGAACACTAAAAACGCAATCTTTTATTTTATTATCTCAGACGTTATGCATTAACTCTAGGCACTTGCTTCTTGCTTTGTAGGATTACCTCCTTGCTGTTGCTATTTAAAATGCAATAGAATTCATTTGAAGTCTGGGAAACGCAAAATTGCAAGTAAAAATGTCAACATAACTTCAGTCGAAATGGAAAGAATTAGAAGGGAATCCTTTGAAAGTGTAACTCTACAGGATTGGAAAAAAATGAATACTCATGTTGAATAATCTATTTGAATACTGAGTGATAAAATCACTGAAGAAGAAATAGATAGATTAATTTGAGTGAAATTATTAGCCGTGATTCGGATGCCTCAATGAAAATAGAATTTTTAAATTCGGATTTTGATTTTGACATATTTTCTAATAAATTTCTTAAATTTTTATATATTTTTATTTCAATTTAAATACCCTTTTCCACAACTCTCTTTTTTTCTTTCCAACCTTACTTTTACAAAATTTCGAATTGTCTCTATGTTCCAGTTATTAAAATTACATCCATTAATATTTTTATTTATCAGCAATCTTACATACTTATAATTTATATTATTATTCTAGTATCAAAATTATTTTTTCCCAGTAACCTTAGTGGATACCCTATGAATATTTTTTAAAATTTGTCGCGCTTTGTCAGATTTAACATTCTTGTGCCAGACTATAACAACACAACTAAATAACCGTAGAGGTGGGCAGTAGCAGGTTGTCGCCGAAACGAAACGATAGCAGGTTTCGAATATCAATAACGGTTTCCGAAACTATCTTTTCTCAGTATATAGCAGCTTTTTTCGACCACATTTGTTTTTAATACGTTACTCAATAATCGTGCAGTTTGGGAACGAGTTGCGGGTACGCTATTGCTTCGTTTTGAACTAGTTTGAGATGTATTTATTGTGATGTTTATTCACTAATATTTACTTATTTACAGTTTATAATACACTCCCACTTAATTAACAAAGTTTTTTGAATGAGAAATAAAAACACAATATAGATATTTTGAAATCGTTACGAAAGTAATTACTTATAGTTTTTAAATGGGTACTTAATTAAGTACCCATTTAATTACTTAATTAACTAAGTACTTAATTAAGTACCCATTTAAAAACTATAAAGGTGACATAAATTAAATGCGAACTAAGGCCTCCCGCGCATTATGGCGGCCAGGCCGCGCGGCCATGGCCGCAGCGGCCAGTTGCATGCGGGCGGCTCGTCTGATGGCCAGATATGTCAGTTGGATTCTCACGGTGCTCCGAAATGGACGTCCAAGAAGAAATAATAATTGTTGCGCTAGTACTTTTACAAAATCAAAAGAAAGAAAGCATGAAAAAGAAATTTTGGATTCATCCATTGTTACGGGAGAGACTTTCAAAAGGAATATATCATACATACTTTCCCGACGTGGTCCAACATGAAAACAATTTTTTTAATTATATGAGAATGTCTAAAAAAACTTTTTATGAGATCTTGAACATATTAAAACCACATATTATTTGGATTCAGCTGTTTTTGGAAGTGTATCTCTGCTGAAGAAAAACTGGTTGTAACTCTGAGAAAAGATGTCTCTGCTTATTTTACTATGTGCATTCCCTACTCTTTTCGAAGGAAACGAGCGTGGAAGTATGTGCTCGTGTCTGTGGGTCTGTGTATAATAGGAATGTTCCGTATTCGTTTTGGCGAATATGCGCCAACTTTTAAGTATTCGTATTCGCCATTTTCTAAACGAATACTAGAAGCCACAAAAATATATTGTTCTGTGATTGAAAACATAATATGTAAGTGATTTTATAGTTTTGAACTGGGTATTTAACTTTGGATTAAACTAAAAAGTTACTACTGATTGAACTAAAAAAATATTTATGGCCTTAACTTTAAAATGAACTTTAAATTACCTACTTACTAATTTTACAAGTACATGAGCAAGAGGTTAGGTACTATTCTTAATTGTATTCGCCAATAGTGGGGATACATTATTTGTATTTGTATTCGGGAATAGTGATTTTTAGCTATTCGAAACATCCCTAGTTTATAATAATACATAATTATAATGAAACACAGTAATGAAGTTTTTAGCTGTTATTTATTGTAGGTTATCAAAATCACATAAATATTAGAAATTAAACAATTACTCTTTTTGAAACAAATCAATCAGATCCGAAGCTTGAGATTCGGATATAAGATTTAAAGAAAATATAAGAAGATTTACGCTTAGCAGCCGAACCGCTTGTAACACCTTTGCCTCTTCTTAACTCTCTCACAAACGAGTCCTTTATATTTTTCCATTTGTGTTGAAGAGCCAATTCTACAACAAATAATATATATTTTGTTACAGATATTTAGCGAGTAGATGTTCATTTGCAGACATAAGTCATAATTTTGATTGGCCACACTACACCACAGGAAATTGTGTATGATGTTTGTATTAAAATATGGCAACTTATGAAGCACATCGCGTCTTCTGAACTAAATGAGTCAAAATGGATGTAAGTGGCTGAAGGTTTTGAAAGAATTACGCAATATCCTAATTGAATTGGGGCCATTGATGGAAAGCATATCGAAATAATAAAACCTGCGCATTCAGCCGCTGCGACCTGGGCGCCTAATGCGCGGGAGGCTTAAGACAATGCAACTTATCATCACTGATCGCTCAACTCGAGTCAACTGTCAAGCACAGGTCAAATGATGAGAATGATTGATATAAAGTGTCTAACTAGGGTTCTTGGTTAGTAAAAGTCCACACTTTATTTGACACACTTTATTCACGTAGGTATGTCAAGATTTACAATAGCGATTTAGATTTTAGAAGAAAGAGCATGAATTTCACACATAGGATGTCACTGATATGATAACGAATTATTAGAAATTGACTAGAACAAGATTGAATAGAAATTTATAATCAACAGAAACTAAAAAATGCGCATGCATTCGCCGTCGGATATCGGTAGTGACTGTGCGGCGCCCGCTCGCTCCGCTCTGCGCAAGTGCCTTCTACAAGCGGCCGCGCGTACATTCCTTAAGCAAATTTAGCATCGGCCGGCGGGTTTGCTTGCCTAATTAAATTAATTGCAGTGTAGGCAAGGTTCCTACAGATATACATACTTACATGATATTAATAACTAATAGTATCCATAATTGCACTTAAAGACAATAAGTGTCAATGTGCAAAAACTCATGTGTGAGTGAAATGGAGAATGTGTCGCTTCGGCCGTGCCACTTGTGCCAGCGGTTGACGCCGCCGACATAAAACGAACGCTTCCGAAATCAGGAAGCAGCTTTGTAATACTGCCAAATCAAAATGTACTCTTATCTCGGACGCTTTGTACACGCAAACTGACCCCTATTTAGCGTTCGACTAATAACACCAGTTAGCCAGTTACTCGATTGACAACGAAAACGTAAAAGCTGCTACTGGACCAATAACTAGTTTTAGAAACTGTTTACGTTTTGAAACGCCCATCCCTAAATAACAGTCACTATTGTTTTCAAATTAAAACAAACTTGCATAATTCCTCGAAGTTTGTTTTTATTTATGAAATTATATATCCTGTTGACGTTAAAGTAATTTAAAATAGGAAAAAGAAGTTATTATGTCTGCTTATCTTCAGGATAGCGGCTGGAAACCAGAAAATGAGGCGAATTCATACCGCGTCGGTGGTGATCCCCTTGCCGGTATGAAATTGTACAAAAGAGCATAATAACTATATAAAAATGTATTTATCGTTTTATAATCTGTTTTCCAGCTATATATAATGAAGGACATTGGCGATTAAGTAAAGTTTCACATCTAAACAACTTGCAGTACAGTGCAGTAAAGTTGAAGCAGTATGCTACAAAAATCCGCCAAGGTATTGTAAGCTCGGTCTTGGTTAACACGTCTGTGAAATATACAGTTCAATTTGTGACACAACCGCGGTTAAAGTACACTGAAGAAGATTCTGACTGCTTAGAGGTGAGTATTTCTATAACAACAATTTATTGACAAATTGAATAGAGTATAGTTTTATTTCGTTTTTCAAAACAATACATAGCACAATGAGAATAGCTGGTAAGAGGAAGTGATAAAGCTTGTAGAGCTCGGTTGTCGTATCATTAGGTGATTACTTAATTAATTCATGAAAGAAACTCCCAAGTAATTATATTAGGTTAAACGCTTAATACATGAAAATACTAAAGCGTAATGGCGGACTCCTATTTCTCCATTGTAACAAGAGGACCTAAACCTAACCCACCGTTTTTCTATTATACATTTGCTGCTCAGTATTTTCTGTTGCTCTTTTAATTATTTCTTTTTAGTGGCATTATCTGCTGCCGTGCCATAATTCTCCTTTTCGTGAAATCGGATGTCCAGAGGTAAAACTTAAAACTTTATGTATTATTTCAGAATGCTAAGAAAATTTTAATTTCCTTAAATGTTAGAATAATAGGTTTGTGCTGAAAGCAAATAGAAGGCAGAAATAGAAATAATGCAGCTAAGTATAATATTTGTTGCCAAGTCATGATTTTTGTAGGTAAGTCATATTTTTGACAACCTACATATATATAAATTATGTGATACATGTACTTTTGGTGTACATTTTTGCTCTTCAGATTATTTTGCAGCTAACGAGATGCATACACGATAAATTATTTTCTGTTATTAAATTTTCTTGATGACTAGTCATTTTATTTGAGTGCAGTAGTTTATTGCTCAATCATTTATCTGCTGCCATAAAAAATATATCCCAATTAAAAATAGTTATCTAGAGCTCAGTATCATCCAGCCAGCACAGTTTGACTTGTGAGCAACTTAATATACTAACTATTGTTCTTTCATTCCAGATTCAAGTATCAATGGAGAATAAAAGCAAAAATATAACCCAAGTAGTATACATGGGTATTCTATTGTCATGGGGTGTCAGCAGTTCCCTGGATAAAGCTACACACTTGCCTTATTTACTGGAGAGAGGGGAAGACAGAGTGGGCACAGCAGTTAAGACCACAATACAAACTATGTTTGACTGTATTATAAAACAGTTTAGTTTTACAGAGGTACCTACTTCTTGTTTTTACAGTAACCGTAGCCAGCCCTTTTTAGTATTTAATATGTAATTATTTAATACAATCCTTGTATGCATTATTTTGCCATTTATTTATTGCACCTAAATAAAATGTGCTACTTGGGCAAGGAAAGTGTCACCCAAAAAGGGAAGGGAAGAGTGTTGGAACACAACCAAGAATTTTCTCAAAATATTCAGCTTATTAATGGACGAAATTGTAGTGTAACACTAATAAAATAACAATTTTTGAACATGAACTTTTTAAATTTTTCTTTTCCATGGTAGAGTCTGTCTAATGAATCGTGTCAATTGGTATTTTTTAGCAACATTAGAACTGTCGCTTTCAGAGATTGATATTAGGTAGAGATTGATTGGACCGTTTTGATATTAGTGCTATAAGAAATAAAATAAATGAATTTTATATAGTAAAGAAACATTACATACAGTACAGAGTTTACTTAATGAATTAAAGGAAGCCATTGATTTCAGAGGTTATGTTGAAACTTTAAGACAAATTTTACTCAAAAATGGGTTTGAATTTAAAAATAATCAAAATGAAAGGTCTATACTTACTTGTAGAAAATTATGAGATATCCGGTTGGAGACATAAATATCTATGAACGATCAATGAAAAACGACCAGAAGGAAAACAAATAATATACCTTGATGAAACATATGTACACCAAAACTACAAGTCGAAAAAATCATGGCAAGGACCATCAACAAGTGGTGTCACAACAAAAATATCTACTGGCAAAAGGCACATTATTATAAATGCGGGATCTAATGAAGGTTTTGTGCCTGACGCATTACTGATTTATAGCACTAAATCAAAATCGTCACTTATCATGATGATAACTACATGAAGGGGCTTAAAGAAAAGCTTCTACCAAATATAACTAGACCTAGTGTAATTGTCATGGATAATGCCAGTTACCATGTGAAACAATTGAACCAGTTTACAGTTTACGCACATGAGATTATTAAAGATCACAATCATAAGGTTCTAATGCTCCCCCCTATCATTGTGATATAAACCCTATTGAGTTAGTATGGAGCCAAGCTAAACAGAAGATTGCAAGTAAAAATATTGAAATATCGGGTTTTGAAATGGAAAACTTGATAAAAGAATGTTTTAATTCTGTTACTGTAAATGACTGGAAAAAGTATGTTAACCATGTTATTAATGCTGAAAACAAATACAATGAAAAAGATGCTATTCCTGAAAATACATAAGAAAGATTTATAATTAATGTTGGGGAAGACAGCAGTGAAGAATGTGACGTTTCTGAATCCATTATATCTGGCGTAGAATTTTTGTAATCTGATTTCGACTATGAGTCTTCTCGATTAAAGTTATGTTATGACTCTTGTTATGACTCATAGTTGAAATCCGATTTCAAGCTTTACACCTGATAATATTAAACCAGCATCACCAGCTTCCTTCATTCTTTCTTCGCTCTTCGTCCCCGACATTTATTATGAATCTCTCAAGCTCATTTTCAACAATACCGTCCCTTAATTTTTACTGATTTTCAACATTAAGAATGTGATCAGTGTATTTTTTCCAGTCATTGGCGGTTACGGATTGAAAACTTTCTTTTATTAAATTTTGCATTCCAAACCCATATTTTCTTCCTATATTTTTGCTAGCTACTTTTTTCTTCGCCTGACTCCATACAAGTTCCATTGAGGTCGCAATAAAACGGAGGCAGTATTAAAATTTCCTGATTGTGGATATGACTTTGTTTTTTGAGAATTTCTTGCATTGTCCATCACAAGTACACTTCGTTTAGTTAGATTTAATACTCTGAGAGACTCGTACAAATAAAAACATGAATGTAATACAAAGATATAATACCTACATACAATATGATTTGTTTGATATATATAAATAATAAAGATATCTACAATGTGATTTGTTGAATTTATTTATTTTGTTTCCTCTAAAAATATGAGTTAAACAAACCGATATTCACTAAGCGAACACACAGACAGACAGAAATAACAACTTTGTTTTATACTATTTAGAGAAGAAACAAATTGCTGAAAAGGTATGTTTAAAAAAATTAAATAATGAAAGTATCAAATTGATATTTCAGAGTATTTTCAGTGTTTACAGCTATAAGATTTATAAATTTACCGCGGTTTTGAATTGACACGTTTCCTTAGACAGACTAGTTATTTAGCATTGCGATTGTCATTTGCATACAAAGTACATTAGTTCCGAAAAGATTTTAACTCCTAGTAGCACTCACCTCCCCAAGAAAAGAAAGTATAATGTCAATGATTATGAATGACATAAAAAATTTATGCATTTTTTTTATTTGTGATATTTTTCATACACATTGACAAATACAAAACACAAAATAAAAATATTAATTAACTTAGAATCATGAGCAGAATTCATGGCTTCATATTTCAGGATTACTTTATACCTAACCTTTAAGTATGCTCCTAACATATTTAAAGCATTGGTCAACTGAACGTTCCTACGATTACAAACTTTTTTGCCATGAGTTATGATGACGGTTTATATTAAAGTACTTGTTGATCTAACTGAATTAATAAGTTAGTTTACAACATTCTACAACGGTTGGGCGCCACCTAACCGCTTCACTTATTGAATAAATTGCTAATGAGCTGCAAGAGTTTATGCGGATGTATTATATGATATATAGTGTTCTTGCTTTTCTTTATTTTAACTTACATCTCACTTACCTAGGTCTGCTGGGGATAAGCTTAGCTTTGTATATGTTTTTCTTCTCTTCCATTGTATTAATTTTCGGATTTAGTGTACAATAAATTATTTAAATGAATGTAAATGTGCGACGTGGTGTCAGCCGACTATAGAATACCACCACTCCATCTCTTCCCGCAAATGTCGTAAGAGGCGACTATGGGAGAACAAAGCTGCTATCACAAGCACTGAAGTACTACACCACCTCTGAAAGAGTGGACTTGCTAACCCGTTATTCGAGTGTGGCGTTTTAAGGCCATGTATTCCTTATGTACAGTGTCCCTTATGACCTGCAGTGGATACTGAAAGGGCTGATTGCACTGAATGAAAATATACACCAATCATATTTTTTGTTATTTTCAGTTTCATCTTTTAAATCTAGGATTCAGCTTATTAGAGTATGGTTCACCCCGAAATACAGATCAATTTGTGCTTTCATACACAAATAAAGAGGACCCTAAGAATAAGTTCAACATTTCATTTGATATTGGAGAGGTGTACAATATATGGGATCGGTATGTAATATGCTTATTTTCTGCTCAAGTGCTGAGGTGTTCTGGGATTTTAAACACCTGACTCTTTAAAGAAAGCAGCTTTAAAAATTACAAATTACCAGTTTAAATTGAGTATAACTAAGAGAAACTAAAATTGACCTATGCTAAGGAATGACTTATGTTCTTCCATTCTCCAGACTCCATTTAAGTGGTCAAAAATGTTTATCATAAAAAGAGTTTGAAACTGTTGTAATAAAGAAAAAAAGAGACCAGTAACGCTCACCCGATATTCTCATTAACGTACTCCGGTGGGAAAATCTGAGAATCAGACCCATATCGAAAGATCAATGTTCATGGGAAGGATAGGCTTGGGAATTTCGTTCTTTTTAATAGGAGAAGGATGATAGACAAGCAGACAGTCACATGTATGACAGACAGGCCATACATGTCAACATCAGTCTCCAGCATGAAAAATGTAGGCCCATCCCTGGATGCGCTACCTAAGTTTAGAGAATTAGTAATGGATTTGGAGAAAGGATGCAAAAACGGCGAGGAATAAGATGGGAAAGGGCTCTGGCATATCTCACTGACTACCGAATATAAATAACATTGACGGAATAGGATAAAGTGCGAAAGGCAGTATGTACATTTTATGGTGGTGTTCTGTGTTTGTGGTGTAACTTGTATAATCAAGTGTGTCCAGCGCTCTATCTCTTAAGATTCTCGTTTCAATAGCAACATACACTAACATCTGTTTTTTAAGATGAACATCTTTTTTGGAGATTTCATTAAATTTTTCTCAATATCAGGGGAACTGGAACCAACAATAATGTAGAAATAAAACTAATCCTCGAGTGTAACTGAACGAGAGAAGACGGTTTTTTTTATTTCCCTCCTCTTTTTGACATGACAGATATTTGACATTGACACTATATTGTGCCAACTGTAAATATAATTAAGTACATAGCTTATTGATGGCGCTATATGAATGGTTTCCTTTTTTATGTTTATGAATGCAATCTCAACAAATAACGTCTTTTTTCATAGATAAGGAATGAAATTTTGTTCCGTGATAACCTGATAAGATAATGTTAACTATTTTTTTCTCAGATTGAAAAGAGAAATATCAAACAAATCAGACCTAGTGACAGTAACGTACGAAAAACTACGTAATCAGATAATGTACATGTCGGAGTTGGATATATCAATGTTGATTGTTTGCGATGTGCAGTTACCCAAAGCTGAAGTGAAAAGTAACGGCTCAGTTAAGATGAAGACTCCAGAAATGGTCCATTGTGTTTTAACAGTGCTAAACGATATTTGCAATTTTGAGTTATAAAATGTGTAATAATTTTTAATAAACAATTTGAAACGCATTCTGAGTTCGATATAGTAACTGAATGGGTTAGTGTCCCAAAAAATCAACATCAACACACTTGAGATATAACCTTAAATGAAAGCTTTTATTTAATAGGTATTTTAATATTAATTATATTAAAGCCGTGGGCGAAACATGATATACGGAATTAACTGTACAGATTATTATAATAAAACGATAGGTAAGACATTTTATATAGTGTCACCGTTTAGATCAAAGCAAAAGGGGAAGATACGGTCGTTCTTACATTGCATCAACTGAAAATAGGCTAATGCACAACTACATACACACACTCGCCGCACCTATTAATTGAAGTCAAATTGTACGACACCGAGAAAATAGCAAGAGCGAGATAAGCTAAACGTGTCGCTCGCACGTTTCTTATAGTTTTATCTCGCTCACTTATTAATGCCCGAATGTAAACTAATAATTTTAAAAAAAGTACAATAATTATATTATTTTTTGGTGTACTTACGCGTGAAAAGTAATTCCATGTGTCTTGTTTTTGCTCCTTGAGTACATTGAGTGAGTATTCAGTGCACTAATGCACTGAATAAATATGCACAGGAAGGGATTTTAAATGTATTTTCCACTACCAAACTACCGCGCGGTAAGTGAGTAACGTATCTTCCTTTTGATTTCATCTAAATGTCACCGTTTGAAATATTATTAGCACGAGTATGTACTTTACGTGCCAAAATTTTGTAAAAGTAAAAATAAAAATATTTTGTAAAAGTAGATATTTTGTAAAAATAAACCATCTTTCAATTGTCATTTTATTTTTTACAATCATTTTTCATTTGATTAAAAAAAAACATTACGTTAGCAAGCACATTTCCTTATAACGATTATGGTAGATTATAACAAGATATTGTCAGTAATTTTACGTCTCTTAGTGGGTCTTATGGTTCTCTTATGGTTTCCCATCGTTTGTACTTGATAATAAATAATATTATCTGTACATACCCAGTGACATGCATTTCTTTCAAGACCATAGACTATGCTACCGAGGTAAGGAGTGGTAGTATAGTTTTACTGACTGGAAAATATCAAGACCAATAACAACAGTTGAGACTGCCGGTAGGCGTTGAATAATGTCGCTAGTCGCGTCGACCATTTATTTCCACTAGAAATAAACCAGTTGACTTAACTAGGTTCAGTTGAAAATAAAACTAGCCTTTACACAGGTTTTGACTTTTACGTTGATATTTTGTAAACTATGACACATGGATTCGTGGATGTATATGACTATAATCTGTATATATATCGTGGATGTATATATATAACTATCTGGTTTTCTTTTGTTATAATTTAAATATTTTTTTACACTTAGATCTGATTTTCATTATATTAATGGAGGCAGACGGGCAAGCGGTCCAAGTGATGGTAAGTGGCTCCCGCCGTCCATGGACACCTGCAATACCAGGAGGTAAACGGATGCGCTGCCGTAGATCACAGTATAAATTTCATACTACGAGGGCTACGCCCCACATGTTCTTGATTTTACAGATTTCAGTTTTTTTTGTAAGAAACTATGATACTTCAATTAAATCGCGAAGATGCGTAAAATACTTAAACTCTTCAACTAACTACACCATTTTCTTTGTTCATTCCTCATGGTCAGATCGACTATCTGATTGATCTGACCGCGAAGAATCGTTATACCTCATATTCCGAATTCTTCAGATTTTATTTTGCCGAAGGATAGCACCGGAAAATTAATAATTTAGGAGGAAAGAAAGGTCCGGGTGATAATGCTTGGCGCCTAATTAAATAAAAGGAACAGATAGCACGAAATTATTTTATTTTGCAGATGTTATACCTATTTTGACTGGACTATAAATACCTATGTAAAGTGGACAGTACGCGACATTGGTAGTAAATCAAAGAGTAGTATAATAGTAATAAACAGTCCTTATTAGTGGATCACGACAAAATAAATATAACAATACATTGTATCCGTTTGTGTATCGACTTTCAGTCAATTGAACTAGCGGGAAAAATATTCCCACTAGTTCAGTCATCTAGTGGGAATAAACGGCGGCGACCAGTGGAGCGCCGATCGAGTTGTTGCGCGGCTGCTCGTTAACACACGTGACAATACGATTTACCCCGATGGCTGGTTTAAACCTAGAGGAATCGGCCCTAGTTTTTTATATAGTAAGAAGACGATGTTATAGTCCACCTGATGATAAGTGGATACTGTCACCCATAGACATCCGCGATATATACCATCATCAGTCCACAATGACAAACGTTGGCAACGCCGCCGGATGCTTTGCTCTACCTACTTTGGAGATTTAGGGGTTTCAAGGTAAATAATGTAAGAACGTTTTATTAATTTCGTTTGCAGTTATTTTGTGAACTACTTTATAGAATTTGGTACAAGATGGCTAATAGAGATTGCTTCAATGAGAGGTTGATTCAAACTAGAAATTGTATAAAAGAAACTAACAATATTGTCTTCCAACATTTACTTTAATGAATTACACCTTACACATGTGTTTGCGTATTGTAAACTTACATTACCATTACAATGTGCTAAACTTAAAATTAATAACCTATTTTGTAATAATGTCTTCATTACCTTGCAAGACCTTTACACCTTTACCAGAATTTATAATGCTTACTTTATGGGACCAAGCGTTACTTTGCGAGAGTCCACTGTGGAATACAATATTGAAAGATGCGTTATTTTCCTCTTTCATATTCAAGGTATGCGTTTATGTATGCATTGGCCCAGTCGCTATCGCTAGTACAAATTTTCAAAACTTGTAACAATACATACTCGTACCAATATGTTTATGTATTTAGAGTTCTAGCAAGACTCATTCTCAAGACCACCGATCCACTGAACTGGACCAGTCCAGTCAGTGTTCAGTGGACCGGTAGATCTATATTTGTCTTGAGAATGCTGTCCTAGAACCTAAAACGCGTCGATATAATATTCATATTGTATTTTAATGTTTGTTCGCTATTGGTCGCAACTTTACGTGTACTGTTACAGGATTTATCAACCTGTACTTTGATAAAGATGCATTCAATCCAAGAGTTGATGACATTGGTTGATCGACGGAGTCTTTATGATAAAAAAATTGATTGTCGATCTTTCACTGATCGATGGATGAATAATCCATTCCACATTATCGAATCGAAATCGATTGAAAATTCGATTCCAGGCATCGCACTAAAACGATTTGAACGATCGATGTCATGTAAATGCACCGTAAAGACTTGACATGTATGTGCATAAACCCGTACCTAGCAAAAGCTAAAGCAAAATAACGCAAACTTCATTACTCAATTTGGAATGAGAAGTTGTTCTTGTGCAAATCTACATTTAATAGGCCACCACCTAAGAGTATAAGTGTCTATGTTTTAATCCATCTTTTTATTAAAACAAATGTATTTTTCGCTTTTCTAGAAAACTCAAAATGCAAGGTAACAAAATAGGTCCTACAATTAATCACAATTCCATTTAAGAAAAAAGAATTATATACATTTATTTCCAGCGCTGCAACTTATTTTATACAGATATAATAATAACATAATCCAATTTCACTATTTAAAAATAACAAGATCACAGCTAAATGTGACCCGTTTGGAAACAATTTATTACGAACAAAGAAAAATTGGAGATTGTTTACAAAATCTTAAATAAACATTTTTAAATAAATAAAATATCTGTACCATATTATACATCCTTTCATTATCACTCAAAATTTAACAAAACAATGTAAAGGTGAATAAAATACAGTGTACGCAATTTTTAGGATAAATGCGAGAATAAATTATGGAACCTTCTCGTGGAACATAATTTTATACACAGATTTACATCCACACAAATACATGAAAGCTTCATCTTGTTTATGAAGGATCTATCCATATACATAAAATAAAACTATTCGACTTTCACTGTATTTCGAGCCTTATTGCAAACGACGAAAATTCGGTGTATATTCCACGAATTTCTATTCGTATTGTTATTAATAAATCCAGTCATATCTGTAAAATTACATGTCATTGGCTAACTGAGCGTTCGCACGATTACAAACGTTTTTGCGTTCGCACGATTACAAACGTTTTTGCGGTCGTACGATTATAAACGTTTTTGCGGTCGTACGATTATAAACGTTTTTGCGCTAGCACGATTATAAACATTTTTGTCTTCGCACGAATATAAACGTTTTTACGTTCGCACGATTATGATCGTTTTTGCGTTCGCATGATTATATTCATTATTTTAACTGAAAGCAGAGCTTTGTTCTACAACATTGTATTTGCGGTTGGCGCCACCTAGTCGCCTATTGAATAAATTGATAATTAACTGCAAATGAGTTTGTATTTTTTCGAGCACTTTGTCTGGCCAAAATTATAGATACCTATATTGTCCTTTACAATAAGGGTTGAGATGGTCCATCCAATAACTATCTTTATTGGAGTAATTCCAATTATATGAACCGAAACTTATGCAAGAATGATGTCTAATCAATATAGCAAGAGGTGTTACAATTTAATGCCATCGCAAGTTCCTCTAAATTGAGCTACTAACAACACTAGTGTTTAATCATTACAAAACGTAACTTGATGTAGTTATTTACTTATGTTAGCACCTCCGAATTTCCAAACATTTTAGTAATATATGTCTTCCCAATGATGGCATATCTCGCCTTTAAGTTTAGAATGGTAATTGAATAATTCTATATAAGTGCCCGAGCGGCGTACTTATTTATAATAGTCAGACGTAAGCTATATTTCAGCATATAAAATAAATCTAATTCAATCCGGCATGCAGTAAGTTTCGTACCAATGTTCGTTGCACACAGCTGTACCCATCCTGTTACGAAAAATATATAAATTAGGCGCAAGTAGTGCAGTTTCAAAATTTATTTAACATAATACCATTACACGTAAATACAGTGTTATTTTTCTTTAAACTGCCAAAATTTTAATATAATATTCAGAAGCTCACATCGGACTGAATGTCTATTTACTTCAATTCAAAGTAACAGACGACGTCGTGATAAAGGTATGTGCGACGACACCATGTTGATAAGTGTGTACGACGCCATGTTGATAGATGTGTGTAACGACGCCATGTCGATACCATACCATATGCCTACCAGTCTCTCCACTGCTGGGTATAGGCCTCTCCCAAGGCTCGCCACCACACTATCGTAAGAGTATCTGCTATTCTCATCCAACCACCACCGGCAAATTTCTTTAAGTCGTCGGTCCACCTGACCGCAGGGCGTCCCACACTGCGCTTCCCGGTACGTGCCCTCCATTCGAGGACTCGTCTAACCCATCGGCCATCTCCCCCTCGCTACACCGTCAACACATATCTATCTATTTAAACGAATCTTAACGCGAATGCAAAAAATAATGGTTAGAGAAGATGGTTCCTTGTCCCACATTGTGTATAGAAAATCAACACACACCAATATATACCTACATGCCTCCTCACATCACCTTCGACAACACAATCAGTATCTGTTTCTTTGAATACTAGAGCACAAGACCTCTGCGACCCTGAAAATTTAAAGGATGAGTTGTTACATGTTCAGGAAGTACTTAAATGAAATGGATTTAAAGTGATTCGGAGGCAACCACGGCGCTTTATACCACGAGCATTTATACCGTACGTTAAAGGAGTGACGGACAAAGTTGGAACGGTATTAAGAAAATACTCCATTAAGATTGTATACACACCATCCTACAAAGTAGTGGAAAACCTACGCACACCAAAGGATGTAATACCCTATCAGATACCAGGTGTCCATAAGATAAACTGCAGCTGTGGTAATTCGCATATAGGCCAAACAAAGCGCACCGTAGCTGAAAGGGTCAAATAACATATTGCAGCTGTAAAGAATCACTAGACGAATAAATCGGCGATAGCGGACCATGTACTCAACACCGGGATCAATCACCGGATAGAACTCTATAGTCCAAAAATCCTCTCCACTGATCGCCACTATTTCTCCAGGATTGTGCGTGAAGCAATTGAAATAATAAAAACAGAAATTTCAACCGAGAAGATGGACACAAATTGTCCTCGACATGGAAATCCATTGATTAATAAATTTCATACAATTAAGCCTGACGATTTTTCGTCTGACGCCACTTCTGATATTGTGAGTGTTGTGTGTCGAACTGTCCAGACTATGAAAACCAAATGCAGGGTAGTTAATGAAACTGCTCACAACTCTCCACGTGGATTATCCGCGTCTTCAGTCATCTCGTAACCACGGTTGCAGCAACTCAACCGAAACGTTGAGTAAAATAAATAAGGTAAACATTCGCGTTAAGACCCGTTTAAATAGATAAATGTGTGAAAAATACGAAAATATCAAATGTTATTATACCGTCAACACACGTCGGCCTTCAGCCAATTCACTCACTCAACTCACGAACCCGCGGTATACTCCCAAAGCAACGCCTTAAGCCGAGGTCCGTTCCTTCCGTCGGTTTACCGGTGTGGAAGCCCTTAGGTTCGTTGCCACACACTCTTTGTTCCTGGCTGAGCGCCTTCTGCGCTCGGCCTAAATTATACATTTCCGGTGACTCTTGAAAGGCCACTAGGGCACCAAGAATTTAACCATACCGAAAAAATAAAAACCAACCCATCGGCCATCGGTCCTGTGGCAAATATAACCTGTCCATTGCCACTTCAACATGCCGATTCTACGAACTATGTCGGTGATTTTAGTTCTTTGGCGAATGTCTTAGTGTTAGGCGCATGTCTATTCTGCAATATTCCGAACATAACCTTCTCCATAGGGAGCGATCTATATCGCTGAGTGACCTTGAACTTATGATTAAGGCCTATCGTTAGAGGCCACGTTTCGGAACCATACGTCATAACTGGCGGATGCACCGATCAATCAGTGCATTTCAAACTGATCTTTCGTCTTCAGACATTGTGGTATAGGCGACGAAAAGAGGCGACGCATTTTCCCAACGACGTCTAACGACCTCCTTGATGAAGCTGGACTTGGCTAGGTCGATTGTTGACGATACGTGTGTGCATTTGGTATGTGCGATGACACCATGTTGATAGGCGACGACGCCATATTAATAGATGTGTGCTATTGGTGTGTGCGATGACCACACGGCATGTTGATGGGTGTATGCTATTGTGTGTGTTGATAGGTGTATATTATTGTGTGCTCGTGCTTACCTCCGGCCCTGTCGGCATCCCCCTCAGTGTGTGCAGGTCAGCACCTAACAACACCCGCCGCCGGCCGCGCCGCCAGCCGCCGCGCCGCCGGCGCTCGTGCCGCCCGTAGGATGCTGCGGACCGATCTTGATGCCGTTCGCCTAAACGAGACAAGTTTCTTAAGAAAATTTCAAAGGAATCTATTAAGATTTTGAAGTAATAACTTTATTAATTAACTCGATTAACCTGGACATCCACGATACACGCCAACATTAGTCCAGAATGACACACGGCAGTTGGCACGCTCCCAGATCTGATGCCTGGCTTTGGAGATTTAGGAACAGATTTGGAGAAAGAGTTGGGAAAATGGGAAGGAACAGGATAGAATAGGATGGGAATGGACTCTGGCATATACTAACGAAACACTTATGTAGATACTAAAATGGGGGAATAGGATGGAGTGACAGTGTTTTGTGAGTGCAGGGTAAGGGGTCATCCATAAATTACGTCACACATTAAGGGGGAGGGAGGGGGTCAACAAAGTGTGACGAGGGGGGGGGGGGGACGAGTCATAAGCTTCGTGACGTCACATGTAAGTATTAAAACTAAACTTCAACTCTAACGAAAAATTAAAATATTACCAACTCTCAATATTATTTATAAAGTAGAGTCAATGTAATAGGCCACTTTTGACGTGTCAAAGTGGATGTCATAGTGTGGTAATCTAACAGCAATTATCGATTAAAAACAAAAATCGATATATAAGTCATATATTAGTGAATCGATTGTAGTGTTCATAAAAAATAATTCTGCAATAATATTTTTAGAGCATACACAGCATTGAAAACCTTCTACGTATGCCTGACCTCAAAGTTAAGCGTAATTAAGGGAATTATAATGAAACCAGTTTATATACGTATTAAATTATTATTTATTAGTTGGAACTATCAGATTCGTTGAAACTGTTATCGTTGCTATTATTATCAATTCTTAAATCACGTTAAAAATCTTCCATTATATTTTTTTTGTTTTTTCTACCTCTTTCTTCCAATCATCTATGGAAACATTTGTACACGCAGTTTTTATTAAAGATGATAATCCACCAGAAAATAAGCTTGCTTCTTTTAATGAACATAAATGTTTATTTCTGGATATATACTCTTTTCTCAGGTAATAAATAACCATAAATGTGATTGCGAATTGCATCAGCATTAAAACTATCGACATCGACAACTGGCTTACTTCTTTTCCTTTTCTTCGCCGTATGTGAAATAGGCCAGATAGGTCGTACTTTTTCTTTTTTAATTTCAGGTATAGTTTTAATATTTTAATATATTAAATGAGGTTTAATTAAATTAAATATTAAATTAAGTTTAATTAAAATAATATATTAAATATTTATTTAACTACATATTTTTTAATGTATTTACTAATTATTAATTGTATTTATTTAAATTATGATATGTCAATTATTTAATAATTTTATTGTTCTCTTAATTTGTTTATTTATCGTTAATGTTTATTTACGGTAACTTTTTTCGATATTCCTTTCTCTCTACAAGTTATTTCGATTATAAAGATCACATCCCTATTATTAAAAATGAAAAAATGTGGACATGTGGCGTAACTTTGTAGTGGGGTTTAAATTTCTTGAAATATAAATTGATGATGATGTTTAGCAACTAAATTAACCATAGAACTTATTAAAATTGATACAAAAAGACAAGTTGATATTTTTTTATTAAAATTTTACATATTTTTAGTGTTCAGTAATGAATTTATAAACTTAAATGGATTTATGGGACCGATGCAAAGTTATATCGTCACATTGACTCACTATTACATTGACTCTACTGTAGTTGTTTTAATTTCTAAATTTAAAAATGCAAAATATGTGACGTCACAACAGGGGGGGGGGGGGGGTCGATCACACAGATGTGACAAGAACGGGGGAGACTCCAAAAATCATGAAATTCGTGTGACGTAATTTATAGATGGCCCCTAATGTGGCCCGTCACAGTACGCCCAGTGGCTGTGGAATTGCAGCGTAAACCCTCTCTCTCTTGCACACTACTTATTACGCAAATACTTTCTAATTAAGGAAAAAAATCACTACATCTCAACTAAGGGTGATCAGCTGAATCCAAAACGATTACTTCCAAGTTCCTATTATTATATAAAACTATAATAAGTACGAGTACATATGTACAATGAAATGAAACTTGACATGAAACAGTTGGACCCGTGTGATCGATTATGACCCGAGCCCCTTCATAATTGCAAGGAGAGGTCTCTGCGTTGCAGTGGAACGTTATAGGACATCGAGAAATATAAAAAAAAAAGGCAATGAAATCAGTATTTAAATATGACATCATACCTCATTGTTGATATCAAAGACTCCTTCCTGAATCTTTTCGTAGATCTCTTTGGCGGTGTTAATGAACGCTTCCTCGACATTGGCTGCGGTCTTGGCTGACGTTTCCATGAACACAAGCCCATGTTCGCGCGCGAACGCTTCACCCTCCTCTTTTTTTACTTCGCGGCGCGATTCTAAATCACTGAAATTGTAATTTTATTTAAAAATAATTTCAATTTTCTTAGAATTCCTGGTTAAAAGAGGGTAAAAGAAACAAAAAGAAGGTATTTTTAGAATTAGCGGTAGCGGTATTTTAATTTAATAATAGTTTAGGGATATCTAATCTTAATGCACATTTTTGACGTCGTGACTTCAAACTCTGGCCAGTATCACAAGTGGTATGAACGGTAATGAACGAGGCACATGGTGGAACATAAGGACAGATACAGATACCAAGGACAAAATGACTGGATGGACTCTATGCCTTTTGTGAAATATGGCTGGAATCAGTTGCAGACAGAAAAGCATTAGAGAGACTGGGTCCCATCATCAATGGGACGCAGACAGCTAAAAAATTGTAATGGACAAAATTGACTTCGCCTGTCTGTCTGTCTCTTACCCCATAAAAAAAATATCAAGTGAATAGTTGTCACAAGTAAAAAGTATTTCTAACATTAAAGTGAATATTGTGTTTCTCTACCTCTATTTATATTTGGCAGCCAAAATTGTGATAACTCATTATTTTACAGTAAAAAAAACTCAATAAATAATGTATACTTTAATCCTTTCCCAGTCAGGTAATGTAATGTACATCAATTGTATTGTTACTTCTGTGTTTATATTACGTAACTCATTTTAACCCCGATTCTGAGTTATTATATTTGTATTGCTCTCTGTTGTAATCACTGAGCCACCCATTTAATATCAGTATAGTACAAAGGAATTCTAACTCCACACAAAGGAATATCAAATAAGGTTTAATAAATAGTAGTATGCTCCTTTGCCTATGTCTATAAATTAACATAAAATTGCATAATGTTTTCTTTTTTGGTCTGAACATACAAACTGTCTTCAATTTCAATCTTTTATGTCAATGCAACAAGATTTACCAATTTTATGTTTGATATAGTATCTTGTGGGCATGTTATAAGATATTATATGTAAAAGCAAATTAGTGAATGACTTAAACCCATTGAACTACACTGATCTAAAATGTACGTGGGTGACACTGAAAGTTTTATAAAATCTCAAATCAGTAATAAAGATGGAAGTTGTTTTATTGGTTTATGAAATATCTGCGACAAACTATACACTTTTTCATGCGATGAAACCATTGTGTCAAGCACCCCTTCTTTAGGCACCTCTTCAATAGCCGTTTGGAAGGCCATTACTGCCTCTTCTGCATTCATAAAACATTTCTCTGAGTTTCTCCTTAATTTTGGGGAATAAATTAAAATCACAGGGTGCATCACTAAATGAAGACTCAATGAACTCTCATGACTTTGTGTCTGGTTTAAACCGCAATGAAAGTCAAAAATCATAGAACGAAATTTTTGTTAAATTCATTTTCTCGCATACATTTATTTTTCAAATTGCCGCCATAAATAAAAAAAACAAATGACAGCTTTGAAAATTTAATGGTGTATTGTGAATTTGTTTTTTCTATCATATTGTACAGTAGGCAGTTTTAAGAACTTTTAGTTTGACCTGTAATTTATGATGGAATTCCATTCAACCTTGACATTGGCAGAATCATCAAAGTCTCGGTGGGTCAAAATCAAGTCATCAAAGTCATAAAAATCAAGGTCTCGGGTCTCCATAGCAAGAAATTGGAATATTAAAAATCATATATTGTGTAGTGAATGAAAAAAATGCCTTTACCTCTTGTTGCCAATCAGCATGATGACCATGTTAGAGTTGGAATGCTGGCGCGCGTCTTCCAGCCATGTCGTCAGGTGGTTAAATGTATCCCGCCTAGTTATGTCGTACACTAAGAGGGCGCCCGCGGCACCCCTATAATATGATCGCGTAATTGATCTGAAACAAATGTTTTATATTATTTTCAATATTTCTGTGTTCAAGCTCATGTTCCCTTTCTAAATAAAAAGAAGAAATTAAATAAGTGTGTTTAAATTAGTATCGAGTTGGGTATCAACTTTTATAATAAATGTATTATACTGGTAACCTTTGATACTGAGTCATCATAGTTTATACAATGATTGAATATTAAATATAATAATTAATTTTCAATATTTGATGACCAATTAGCCCTGTTTGTAGTACATCTACCTGCTGTGCTGAAGGTCCCGGGTTCAATTCCTGGTTGGACACTTTTTTAATACTTTATTATATGAAGGCTGTTTGATAAGTCCTTTTAAAATCTTTTTGTTAAGGCCGTATTTCAAAAAGTGGCATTGGCACTGGCAGGCATCATCCTTAAAACGAGTTCCCCCAAAATTTCAGCCAGATGCAACACATAGTCGTTTTACAGTTGCCTAAGTGACATCACTTCTACATTTTTCGCAACTATGGAAAAAAAGAATTTTGTGCCATTATCGAACACTTCTTTATGAAGGGTTGCAGCACTGCTATTATCAAAACTGAGCTCAAATCTGTTCATGGTACTAATGCACCAATGTTGCAGACTATTTACATCTGGATAAATGAGTTCAAATGTGGTCATTCAAGCCACCCAATCGAAGTCACTACTGAGGATATTATCGAAAACGTCCATAATATCGTAGTTGACGACCGCCGAGTGAAGGTGGGTGAAATAGCTGAGGCTATAGGCATCTCCACTGAGCGCGTACACAAAATCCTGCACGAAGATTTGGCCACGACAAAGCTGTATGCGCGATAGGTGCAGCGTTTCAAAAACACGAATGAAAGTGCATTTCAAAGCTGTGTTTGAACGTGTTCAAGCCTAATCCTCAGGATTTTTTAGTTGATTTGTGACTGGATGAAACCTGGATGCATCATTATACACCAGAGTTGAAACAACAGTCCAAACAATGGATGTCTGCTGGTGAACGTGCACCAAAGAAGGCCAAGACAGTTTTGTCGGTTGGGAACGTGAAGACGACAGTTTTCTGGAATGGGGAAGGAGTTATCATGATTGATTTGGAAAAGGCTAATATAGCGCTGGCTAATATTTCGCAAAATTATTGGACCGTTTTAAAGCCGAATCGTTGTAAAAACGGCCAAAATTACGGCGCAAAAAAGTGCTCTTTCATCAAGACAATGCACCAGTGCATACGTCAACAATCGCAATGGCTAAAATCCACGAGTTGGGCTTCGAGCTGGTTCCACTTGCTCCGTATTCACCGGACTTGGCCCCATGTGACTATTTCCTTTATCTAAACTTTAAAAAGTGGCTTTTGACTTTGGCTTTAAATGTGGAACAACATTTTTTGACGAAAGAGGACTGCATACCGGTGTGAACTATGAACAGGCTATTTTGCAGGCCTTGAGAAATCGTATTTTTTGGAGGGGATAAAAATTGGAAACTCGCTGGAATAAGTGTGTGGCCCTGCAAGGAGACTATGATTAGAAATAAATTTGATTTATATAACAAAAAAAAATTTACTTTTTAAAAGGACTTATCAAACAGCCCTTGTACAAACACACATATATTTATAAAAACATATTAACAAAATGATGTACAACAGTCAAGCTTATCTACTTAGGAGATTTCTTGAAATAGACCCAGTGACAATGATCGGGTGTGTATGAGATACTCATTTGACAAATGTGGTAAACAAATGTTTGTTCGGGACTAGGTGGTGTGTTCATCATTGTAGTGTCTCTGGACCCACAACACAGAGAATCCTAGTCTGGGCCATTGAGTTTGGTGTTATTTATGAACTATTTCAAAGAAAAAATTAAAATAATTTCAATAAGGTTGAATGAGAAGAGCAAAAGATTGAGTGTACAGTGAACCTTAGGATCTGAAAGTGGATACAGGTAAATTGATATAGTATTCTGTTAACATAGAATTATGTACAATTTTTATTATAGATACTAGTATTGTATTGTATGTAGTGAGTGGAATCCTAGATTCTCCTATAATCGTTATGCATTTACATTAAGGCAATATAAATTATTTCAAAGGCTAATTTTGCATGACAATTTACAAAAGATTGACAACACAAATACCATTTGGTAGTGTTCAATGCTTGCACAATTTAGTTTCACAATTTGCACATTTAGGTCAATGTCTAAATACTTTTCTGTCTGATTACTAAAAATGACTAATTACTGATAAAATAGCTCCATACAATATGTTCATCTATCACCCTTATATTTATGTTCAAAACAAACCCCATAGAACAAGTTATTTGAATAATAATATAAGTTATGATATTATTATAATGTATAAATTATGTTGAATAATAAAGTAGTGTTTGTGCTTTTATAGTTAATTTTAATTTAATTATGCTACCAAAGAAAAACTTATATACATTATGAAAGTATGAATAAATAGATGGTTAATGCAATACTATCTAATGCTTCAGATTTTAGCAAGAGTATAGTATGGATTACTGAGTTTTTTAACTAATATATATTTAAATGGGTGTTTTTTTTCAAATTGGATGAGTTGCATTAAAATAACTTCATAAGTAAATGAAGGTATATGTTGCAACAAAAGTTACCTTTTGTCTGATAATGTTACATTTATTGCAATATTACCTGAATGCCTCTTGTCCAGCAGTGTCCCATATCTGGAGTTTTATCTGCTTGCCATCAATGGTGATCATGCGAGCACCAAACTCCACACCAATGGTCAGGTCATGGACGGGCTGGAACCTTTTGTCCGTGAATTGCAGCAGTAAGCATGATTTGCCCACACCTAACAATATCAATTTTTAATGTGCTTATATTGTTCAACCAATATAATATATAAATAAATTTTGTTTTACATTCACCAACACTGTGTATACCATTTCTTTATATCCGTTTTCGTTATTATATTCTATAAGCTTTCATTATGTAACAATACATAGTGACTTTCTAAATAAAAACTCATTATGAAAAAACAAAGAAATCCTTGAACAACAAAGCAGACCTTGATACAGATTGTACATAACATGTTTACAGCATATTGGGAACAAATTGCACATCAAACGTTAATCGCGCATCAATATTAAACGTAGTACAAGCGTGGGCGGATAACAAAGCAATTGTAGATAACACATCGTACTGACTTACACCCGTACCCTATTATCAACAATCGTGCGATTTTTACCTTTTATATATACCTTTAGCTAGGCAGTCCTTTTTACTACGCAAATGAGGCAAAATATATATAAGATACTTTCATATAAAAACCCTTAATAGACTAGACAAAAAAATGAAGAAATAAAATCAATACCTGTGTCGCCAATGATGATGTATTTGAACAAGTAGGCGTACGCCATTTTTAATACTATTTCTCGTAACTATAGTAAATTACGAAAGGCAATAATCAAAAATAGAGCGTCTTTAGTCAGTAATAAATAAATAAGACGCAATTTTCAGAAAACTCACAGCTGGTTGAAACAATTTGTCATTCTGAAAATTGACAGCTAAATATTTTGTCTATGGTTTGAATTTTTATACGGTTCGTTTGTTTTTTTTTACAGTTTTTGTGTTCTTGGAATATTTTATGTAATTAGGTGTCAGCTATACACAATAATTAAAGATATAGGCTGTTCCGTAAAATGTTAGTGAAACCAAAAATAATAAGTGTATCAAATATATATATATATACAGTTTTTATAAATACTCCCATTCAGCCCTCACGCACTTGTTCATTCGACTGAACCAACTTTTGAAATATTTTGAAAAAGAATTATGATCGTTTGAAGGTCGTTTGAAAAAAAAAACGACCTACCGGTGGAAAAAGAGTCGCCTAAATTCATTGCAGCCTCGCCTCATCCGAAGTTTTAAATTTTACGTCCACGTAGCATTTTATTTACGGTGGGAAATAAAAAAAAGTCGCGTGGAGCCAAAGCTGGGTTGTAGGGTGGATGGGGTAACAATTTAACGCCCGTAGTGGCCAAAAAGTCAATGGTTCTAGCGGCCATGTGAGCGGGAGCATTGTCTTGGTGAAAAAGAATATCATGAGCGCCGCTCCTTGAGCGGTCATCACTCATCATTCAATTCCTCTTCAAGTCTTAAACTCGGGGCAGACAACCTTCGCAATACAACTGTTTTACGATCTTGACCACTACGTCGGAAAAAACAGCAATCATTTTTTTATTTACCCTTCGACCGCGAACAACTTTGGTGGATAAATCGTCTTCTTCGAACACCCATTGTGTGAATTGTTGCTTTGTAAACGGGTCGTAGCTGTAGATCCATGATTCATCAGTAGTTAAGATGTAGGATACTTGTTGGGAGCTCTCTCCATTGAACTTTTCCAGCATAACCTTCCACCAATCTACACGTCGGGATTTTTGCTCTTCTGCGTATCCATCGCGAGACAACCTTTCTGACTTTAAGATGTTCGTGCAGGATAGTGGA
Organism: Sesia apiformis; assembly: GCA_914767545.1. Taxonomy (NCBI): domain Eukaryota; kingdom Metazoa; phylum Arthropoda; class Insecta; order Lepidoptera; family Sesiidae; genus Sesia; species Sesia apiformis. The sequence goes on from OU611964.1 coordinate 7,597,796, forward strand.
AACTGCCCGTGATCCAATCTTCAGTTCAACCTGAATCTCTCGATGTGTAATGTTCCGATGATCCTTTATTAATCACTCCACCATGATGATGTTTTCGTGAGTAACCGCAGTCGACGGTCGTCCTAGCCTAACATCATCTTCGAGGCTATCCCGGCCACGTTTAATTTAACGGTACCAATAGGTCACGGTTGCTATAGCGAAGGAAAAGATTCACCAAAAGCAATTTGTAAATTATCGTAAGATTCCCTAAACGTTAAACCTCTTTTGTAATCATACAAAATCATTGCACGAAATGCTTCACGTGACACATTCATTGTTGCAAATGTCGCAATCATTTAATGACTGACGTCTGGTCGTAAAATTATAATAAAAAAAATAAATGAAGATGACTAGTGATTTTTACCATAGAGGTTTACATTGAAATTACTCTCCAATCTGTTAGTATAGGACTATATAAATATAAGGTCGGGGAAAAGTTTCTTCGTATTTTATATACAAATTCAAGACAATTTTTTTAAAAGTTTAATTACATTTAATTATAATATATATGTGCCATTTTGTTCTATAACTTGTTGCCATCTTGTAGGTAGTGACATGATCCCGTTGCTGTAGAAATTTTGGGATTTTTGGTCTAAAAATTGCGACAAGTAGTTTTGACAGTCCTCTCTTGATGTTAACCTTACACTACCTAAAGAATTCTGAAAAGACCGAAACAAGTGGAAATCTGAGGGCGCAAGGTCAGGGCTATATGGTGGGTGCATCAACACTTTCCAACCAAACTGTCTCAATTTTTGCTGAGTGGCCAAAGATATCTGTGGTCTGGCGTTATCATGATGAAAGATTACACTCTTTCTGTTGATCAATTCCGGGCGTTTCTTCTCAATTTCTTGCTTTATTCTCATCAGCTGTTTTCAGTAGAGATCCGAACCGATGGTTTTTCCCGGTGGTAAAAGCTCATAATGAATGATACTCTTCCAATCCCACCACACACACAACATCACCTCATTGCGCGTTAATCCGGGTTTCACCACAGTCTATGGAGCTTGGCCGCACTTATACCATGATCTTTTCCGCACGTTCTTGCAACTGATCCAGTTCTCATCATCAGTGATCAATCTTTTCAAAAATGGTTCGGTTTCATTGCATTTTAATAGAGAATCGCAAACGAGTACACGGTTAATTAGGTTTCTTTCAGTGAGCTCGTGTGGTAATCAAATATCGAGCTTTTTTGTGAATCCAGACTTTTTAAAAGAGTCAAAACTGTTTTAAAATGTCAATGCCCAGTTGATCAGCAATGTCGTAATTACTTATATGCCGATCTTGCTGCACTTTTTCACAAATGACATCAACTTTATGGGTAACAGGGTGACCGGAGCGAACTGAATCTTACTGACTGAAAACGCTTAAACCAACTTTGTGCTACTCTTACTGACACTGCATTAGGTCCATAAACGGCACAATTTTTTTCACGGCTTGTGTCGCATTTTTTCCTTTTTCGTAATAAAACTTTAAAATGTATCGAATTTCTTCGCTAGATTCACTCATTTTCTTGGACAGAAAAACAATTGAAAAATGGCGGGAAACAGTTTTTTTTATTTGTTATCTTTTTAATGGTATAATAACCAGCCAGGTACAAACAGTTCAAATAATGATATTGGATCACAACTTCATACATACAAAATACGAAAAGACTTTCTACCCGACCTATTATATATAGGACAAATTGATTGATAAAATCTGTCTACTTAACTTGCATTGTACATCACAAGTACCTACACTTCGTTTAATTAGATTTAACACTCTGAGAGACTCGTACAAATATAAACCAGAATGTAATACAAAGTTATAATACCTACATACAATATACATTGTTGTATACTACACACCATATACTACATTGTTTGATATATATAAAGATATATACAATGTGATTTGTTGAATTTATTTATTTTGTGTTAAACAAACCAATATTCACTAATCGAACATACAGACAGACAGAAATAACGACATTGTTAACAAATTAACTAGAAACGTTTGAACAGCCCACTCATGAAAAATTGAATTACTAAATAAGTCATCAAAACACTATTTTTGTTGATAGTCTAAGTTAATCCCTCATTTATTTAATTATAATATGTAGAAAATGGTTTTCTATTAATTAAACCTGTTATTTTATTATTGTCGTATATTTATTTTTCCGATTTTCGTATTTTAAAGCACATCACTATGGAAGAATTACGCGATTTACGAGAACGACTCAGTTGTTGTCAAATTAGTTTGTTATTATCCACTAATTGTTTTTAATTTAATTCAGTTATAAGTTTAAAATTTATATTGTAATCTAACAGTGTCCAGCTATATTTATAAATTATAATTCATAAAAAAATATTTAACATACCAACTGTATGTAGGTAACCTTAAAATTTCATTAAAGTGTTTACAATGCCTACTGTTTTTATACCATACTTGTAACAATGGATTCTTTTGAAGATTCTGCATCCAAGGAGAATCGAACGAAACTTAAATGTGACGGGGATAAAAGTGAAAATTACATGAGCACACTAAGCTCTACTATACGAGGTCTGCTTGACAATGGTGAGAATATGTTTCTATCAATGTCAAACCTAGCGAGCTCTAGTTCTGCATCATCAAACGGGCCCAGAGGCGAGCATGTTGAAGCCGCCCAGAGATCGAGCAAGTTGAATGAGAATATTTTCGAATGTTATGATGGTGTGAGAGGTGCTAATCAATCACAAACGTCTAACAGAGCAAGCAGTTCGCATTTAGACGATCAAGAAACTGCGTGCAACAGTAAAGTTGATTCAAATACTGTGATAGAATCTAATCACGATGGGCAGGCGTGTCAGAGGCACAAAGTTTGTATGGATATATCAGTAAGCAGTTATAACCTGAATGCACCTTCAACAAGTGGTACAAGCAGGGTTTGTGATGGTGTCCCGGACAATGGTATGAGGGAAAGTAGGAAGAGACCTTCAAGTTTCAAGCTGAATAGACCAAATCTAGAAGCAGAAGATTCTAGTGATACAGCTAATGATGATTACTCATTAGGGTCAGAGGATGGGTGTATATACACTTATAGGGGTGGAGAGCATTTGGCTGACCTACCCAGTTCGTTCTTCAGTTTAGACATGGGGCTGCCATTAGATAAGCATTTGCCAATGCCTCCTAACTATCCCCCTCCACCGCAAGGTGCACCAAATAATGCAAGGGAGGGAGGCTCTCGAGCATCTAGCCCTGACATGGACTTTCTAGAAATGGATTTTGATCCAGGACCCTCATGTGAAGTGGACACTGGTGATGAGTCAACATCAGATGGTGACTTGGAAGATAATAACATGGTGGAAGAAAATGAGCCCATTTTAAGGATATCTCCAGAGCATATAGATGATTCAATACCTCATCCACCACCTGAAAACCCTCCTGTAATTGAACAAATAGATGACCAGCACCATAATATGCCATCAACGAGTAGAGAAGCAATGCTGGTTCAGGACACTGTGGTAGAATCTTCTACGAGGTGTTACAGTTATGGCCCGTATATCACCCATGTGAATGCTAGGGGGGAACAGTTATTGGTTCGACGAACAATGTCCCATTGCCTGTCAGATGCCCGTGTTGGAATACATGTCGCTAGCGGAAACCTGATGCCATCAAAAGAATTAATGTGTAAGTCTTAAGGCCTATTATTGTGCTCATATTATTGTATTAGTCATATTTATTGTGGTCATATATAGTTAAATATGGAAAAAGATAGTTATAGAAATATTGTTGTTTTATATGGGGATCTTTCGAAATAAGATTTTACTGTATAATGTTAATTTTAAGCTTTAGATTGAGTACAGATATATTTAGTTTTCACAAGAGTTTAAGAGTGCAAAAAATTGAAACTAAATTAATATTCCCTTACATCAGTTAATTTTTTTAATGTTACATGAGATTATTGATCACATAAGTACTGATATAAATTTACTAGCTGTTGTCCATGTAATTGTGTTTAAATCCCTGAAAAATAAAAATTTTAACACTGTATTTTAGGCCCTGACAAAATTTTGTAAAATGGTAAAACATGTCTTTTATTTATTTGTATTGTGGAATATTTATTTATGCCAAGTTGCAAGCTTAATAGAATTATTAAATATATTTTTTTCATGCAAGTTTTAACATCCCATTCCATCCCTTTAGGTGTTAGTAATCCTACCTTAGTAAGTCTTAGTAAGGAATAAATGGAAGTAACTGTCTAAATTTAACATTTCTAGCTTCAGCAGTTTCAATACAATATTGATGAGTCAGTCAGTACATTTTTCTTTATAAGACTATGTATAGAGGGATAGGATATACTATTTACTGAATACTCAAGAATTATTCAGCTTTCATTTAGTTTCTGCATAAAATTTTAAATCCGTATTGAGCCCTTAATTTTCATAATATTTCCAGGTGATGATGAGTTACTTGAGGAACATGATTATTATGTGAAGCAAAATGAAAAGCAGAATGATAATCGTTCTGTTGATTCTGTCAATCTGACCTCAGTTCTGTATCACCTGTCTATGGCAAGGCGACTGATGCTTGAGGAAACTGTTGCAACCATAGACAAAGCTTGTACAGTTGGTCATAATGCAGCTAAAGCAGTAAGTTTGTTTTTGATTAACACATTTAAATTGTATTTTATACTGAGAGATGAACATGAAAGGTAATTATTGAAAGCAACTTGAGCTACAAAATGTTTTAAATATGCTCTTGAAGTAGATGATTCTATATCTAAATAGAATAAAATCTGCATTATAAATAATTATAAATCTAAATAAAACAAAAGCTTGGTGTACTGAATAAAGCAAAGCAGTACTTCACTCAGGGGCAATGCTTGTCACTTTATAAAGCTCAAGTTAGACCCCATGTGGAGTACTGCTCACAACTCTGGACCGGTGCACAGATATACCAGCTGGATTCTCTTGACTCTGTCCGACTGTGCTAATTGTCGACGATCCCACTCTCTTAGGTGGTTTAGAGTCACTCAGCATCCATGGAGATGTTGCATCTCTCTGCGTTTTCTACCGCCTTTATAATGGAGAATTTTCTGAAGAGCTGTTCAATTTGATGCCAACTTTAGGTTTTTATTATCGCACTGCTCATCATCGTCGTGCAGTTCATTTGCACTTCCATGACATAGACTCACTTTGTAGTGTGTGGTTGAAAAGACACTTTATACAGCAGACCCCACAGTTGTGGAATGAACTGCCAGCTGCAGTTGCAGGTATCCATGGGCGGCGGTGACCACTAACACTTTTTATGGATGAATGGTAGGGCCACATGGCCCTACCATTCATCCATAAAAAAATCCTAAATTGTATCAGCCTTTTTTTAATGTCCCACTGCAAGGCCTTATATTCCCTAGTAAGTCACTAGAGGTTTTGGGCCATAATCCACCTTGTGGACCCAGTGTGCTGAAAACACATGGTCCAGACTTTTTTAAATTCTGGAACATTCAGATTTCCTCACGATGTTTTTTTCTTTATATTTTTTAATGCTCGCACTTTACGCTCGCCGAGTGAAGGCGAGTGCTGGCCAGCGCGAGTGTGAAGAGGGTCCGCTCGGATTGACTCGTGTGCATTCCCTCGCCTCGTCTGCGCTCGCTTTCGTGTCGGTATTTTGTGCAAAGATCAAAGTGGAGAGTGGAGAGCGCGATTGCGCCCTCTACACGCTCGCGTACTTCAGTGTTCAGAGTGAGATTACAGAGTGCCGATGTGATTAAAATTTTCATTTTTTTTACCATCGGCATCGATCGAAAATGGAAGAAGGATCTGAATGGTCCCACGAGACCTCTAGAATGTTTTTAGAATGTTACCAAAGTGAGCCGGTTATTTGGGATTCAAAACATCTGGCCCACAAAGACAAAAAAGAAGTAAACGATGCTTGGGGACGCATCAGCCAAGCAATGAATAATATACTATACCTTTGATTAATTGTAATTATTAATTATTGTGTACAGTAAGCATCCACCATCTCCTTTTCTTCCAAGGTTTACGAATCTTTTTTGTACAAATCAACCTCCATCTACGAAGTGTCGGCAGTAACTGAGCTAGCCGAGCGTGTGGAGGGGTCTCGCTCGCCTCGGTATCACTCGCTGAGCGCCTTGTCCGAGCGCCTCGTACGAACGTGAAGTGCGACCATCACACTCGCGCTCGCCTGCACTTGCCTTCACTCTCCGAGCGTGAAGTGCGAGCATCAGAATACAGTCAAAGCTCCTTATTTACGGTTCCGTTATTAGCGGATCCAAAACTAACGATACACATTGCATTGTATTTTTAGAATAATAGATATTTATATACCAGTTACCTTTCAAAACATACAAATATACCCTTTGTCTTATTGCCGTTTGCCCGATAGTTTTTTGACGAAAGCCGCCGCCGCCTTACACGCAACTTTTGAGTGAATATCACGTGTCTTTTCTGCTTTGTTCTCGATTTATAATGTCGAGTAAAAGCAAAAGAAAGTTAGTTCCTACACGGAAAAAAGTAGTTTTGACGCTTAAGATCAAAATAGAAATGCTTGACCGTTTACGCCTTGGCGAGTCGTTTGCATCCATATCACGGTCTTTTAATGTCAATGAATCAACTGTACGTTTCATTAAGAAATCAGAAGACAAAGTAAGGAATTCTAAAGCTTCAACCTCACTATCAGCATAAATTGTTCATGATCCAGCAATTGAAAAAATATAAGCTGCATTAACATTGTGGATTGAAGACCGTAACCCTTAAGAGTGCCCTTAAGTGGTGCGTAAGAATCCATAATCATAATGCATAATACGTGAGAAAGCTAAGTGTCTCTAAGCACATTTTAAAGAACCAGTTGATGAACATACCGATCCGATGGAGGATTTCAAGCATCAGAAGGTTAGTGCAATAAGTTCAAGGTGCGACAATCACTGCATAGCATCAAAATTGTTGGAGAAGATCTGCAGACACTTCAGCAGCAGCAACATATCTGGAAGAATTTTCAAAGTAAATTGCTGATGGCGGATACAAACCTGAACAAGTGTTTAATGCAGACGAAACTGTCCTGTTTTGGAAAAGAATGCCAAACAAAACTTTCATATCCAAAAGTGAAAAGTCTGCTTCTGGTTTTAAGGCAGCAAAGCAGGAAGTCTTTTAAGGAAGTCTTGTTTTAAAAAGACAAATTGTTAATGACACAGCCGAATACCAATACGAGTTGAAAGACCTTTTAAAAGTGGCAAAACAAGAAAAAAATACGAAATTCTTTAAACCATTGCCTAAGCCTGATAATAATTATTAATATTGTTAAACAATCTCCTATCATATCTCCTATAATCCCATACAAATTACCATTCCGTATCTCGGTTTCCGTATTCCCGGCATATTTACGGAACGTATACCCCGCGAATAACGAGCTTTGACTGTACATACATAAATTGAACCGCATAATTTTTTTTTTATAAGACACGGCGGTTGACGAGCATCCTGTCCACCTGATGGTAAGTGGATACTGTCATCCATAGATATTCACGATACATGCCGACATCAGTCCAGAATGACAAATGTTGGCACACCTCCAGGTATTGGGACAATGGGGAGAGATAGGATGAGATGGGAATGGGCTCTGGCGTAACTCATTCACTACCGAAACACGTACATATATGTATTTAGGAGATACGTTAAAGTAGGAAATGCAGTACATTTCTGTGAGAGAGGGGTAATGTGGTCAGTCAAATGCGCCCAACGGCTGTGGGATGTAGCGGGCACTCTCCTATATGCACTGAACAACAGAGTTGTGAGCATGTACAGTAGATTGCCATAAGAAGTGGCAGTCTATTCCTCGACAGCAATTTCTTAGTGTTAAGAAATGGATTCCAAATTTTCAAATTGAGACTAGATAAATGGATGTCAGAGCCAAATCTATGCATACACGAGTACAATATAAAGCCACATCAATTGCTAGCTGCTCCCCTATTATATACTAATAATAATTATGTAAATTTTGTTGGTTGTTTCAAGATTATCTATACTATAATAATATCTATACTAATATAATAAAGAGAGAGTGCGAATTTTGTGAGTTTGTGTGTATGTGGAGGGCAATCTCCGGAACCACTGCACCTATTTGAAAAATTCTTTCACCATTTTATTCCAGATGGATATAGGCTATTTTTTAAATTTTTAAAAAATAATTTAAAAAAAAAACTTATAAACCGAAGCGAAGCGAGGGCGGGTCGCTCGTGTTGAATAAAAACATCTCATTTTTATGATAAAAGGAATAAATAAATGTTTTTCTTTTTGAAACGAAGTTTCTTTACGCGGCTTGCGGTAGGTGTGATTCGAGAGAAAATGTAACATCACATAAGATTTTTACCCCTCCATACGCCTAACTCTTTCTTTGTGTGTTTGTGCGTGCGAGTATCGAGAGCGAGACTCAAGCAGAATAACAGATGTGCAGACTAGTGCGTGGCCGGTTGTATAACCTAAATTTTTGAATTGATTCCTTTTTTTAAATTATTTGCATTGAAAATATGATACAAAATAAAAAAAAAATACATGAACTATACAGATTTTATTTCGAATTACATTCTGAGTTTAAAAAAAATGCGTGAGGATCTTCGTTCTTGACGGGGGTCCCCTGACCGCACACGTTTTTTTTTAAATTTCATTAGTCTTGCTATCTGCTAGAACTAGAACTAAGGTTCGTTGGACAGTAAACTTCATTTTCTCAGATAATGTCACATTTTCACTGTTATACCTACTAGATCGGTGACAGTGCGGCCGCTAGTACGTCTAAACAAGAGCCGGTGGTGGCTGAAGTTACACGGTGCATGATTTGGTCGGAGCGGGAGGCGTGCGAGCGACAAGTCACGCAGATCGGCACCTCGGCGTGCGGCGCCACCGCTGTCATTAATGTTTTCGTAAGTAAATTTGTTTAGTATTTTTTTAGAAGATAGAACACTACAGTTATAGTATCCATACTAATAATAATTTTATTTATTTAAGACATTTACATATGTTCTATACGGCAATTGTCACTTATAAAGTAGTTTACAAAAACATCAAATTTACAAGTAGGTATTCATAAGGACAATGGTGCTGACATCTGTACTAAAGTAGGATTTTTTATTCGAGTCAGGGATATCACATGTAGAACTGTCAAATAGAGTGAAATTTGTACCGAGATGACACTTTATTCACAGTTCTACATTGTTACAGTAACATGTTAAGACAGTAACAGACTTTGTTACTGTCATATCCCTGACTGAATAAAAAATCCTACTTTAGAATAATCTGTTTTACAGCTGTCACCATTGAAAGTTGAGCCTTATGTACAGTCTGAAACAATTGAGTGTCAATTAAATACTTATGATACTATGTCCTACACGAATATAGATAACATTCTCAAATAAAATCTTAATAACTTGTCTACAGGTTACTTAAATTTAGAAGATCATGAAGGATTGTTATATTTGTGTTACAAATATAGGGACATTTTATTCTGAAAACCTTCCTTTGACATTTATAAATGAAGTTAATTATCATGAACAATTAACGAACGATACACCTATATTTAAACGTTCCTATATATACCCACCTGCATGTGTAAAGAAGATAGCGAACCGAGTCGTAACTTAGTACAGAATGACGTATCCTGTCCGTCCGTATCACCTTGGAATAGCCCAACACATATCGCTCCTAAGAAACCAAATACTTCGGGTCAGCAAAAATGGCGTATGGTAACAGATTATCGTCGCTTAAATGAACGAACAATTAATGAAAAATATCCGTTACCGAACATAGCCCTAATTTTTGACAAGTTTGGTAGAAGCGTTTACTTTAGTACAATTGGTTTAGCAAATGCCCACCATCAAATCGAAATGGCAGAGTCAGATATTGAGAAAACAGCATTTAATACTCCACAGGGTCATTTTGAGTTTAAAAGGAAGTTGGCTTTCTAGCTCACAAAATTACTTCCGAGGGTTTAAAACCGAATCAAAATAAGGTCAAGGCCATACTTTCATATCCGATATACAAGAACCGTAACTGAAATAAAACCATTCTTAGGTTTACTAAGGTATAACCGGCGTTGTATTCCAGACTTCCCAAATTTACCTATGACCCAATGTTTAAAAAAGGGTAAAGAAATTAAATATGAGTCATTCATGAAAGTGCAAGAAATTATATGAATTATATGAGAAATTATATGAATTATGAATATTTTACAATATTCAAACTTTGATTAGGATTTTATATTACTGATGCGTCAAATGTCGCTCTAGGTGCCGTATTATTTCAAGGCACAATAGGACGCTATAAGCCAGTCGCCTACGCATCGCGTACCTTAAGTGATACTGAGCGTTCTATGGTGATACTCAACCATAGAAGAAAACCCTTTTCTTTTGAAATGGCTAAATTCTTGTTGGCCCTAATGGCCGTTCATCAATCACCGGACATGTATGGTTTAGGACGAGCTCAGAAGGCGCTCATCCAGGAGCAAAAACATGTGGGCAGCAACGAGCCTAAGGACTCCCCCACCAGTAAACCGGCGGAAGGAACGGACCTCGGCTTAGGGCGTTGCTTTGGGAGGGTATTGCGGGATAGCGAGTCGGTGATAAGCACCCAGGCACGTGACGATACCTGCTAAAAGTGTTGGCTGAAGGCTGATGTGTGTTCAAGGCGTTCTCGTCCGCCCGGCGGGGACAGTGTATATGTGTAGCCTGTGCGTGTAGTATAAGAACCGCATTGGCAGCAGTAATTGGGTCGTCCAGGTCGTCTAGAACGTGCCGAGGACAACGACGGTAATGGGGAGGGACGTTCCTGTCGGGGACAAAGGCCGGTAACTACTAGGGAGTTGGGATGGTGAGGGACTCTGTCGCAGTAGCGTCGGGCGGAATCTTTCACGTATTTGACGATGAAGGGAAGTTCCAAGTCCTTGTGGAGGTCGACAATGCGAGAGTACCATAGGGCAGCCACGGCCTTACACAGAATCTATTTTGGAGGGTTTGGAATATTTGAATGAGAGGAAAAAGCCACCGTTATGGTAATGAAATACTTTAGATCGTATCTCTATGGGAGAAGGATAAAATATATATCGATCACAAACCTTTTGTTTTGTTATTTTCCATTAATAAATAAGTTACAGTATAAAGTCCATTAACATTAGGTACAGTAAATAAGTTATAAAACATTAATTTCAGGAACAGGAACAATAATATTTGGGTAAAGAAACAACCACATCATTTGATCTTTTTTTATAAAAATCTTTAAAATATTTGTTTTTTTTCAGCTTGCTTTAAATATTCCCGTGAACATACAAAGAATAAATGCAGCAGTTGGCACCAGACAGAGGGCTAATAACGCACCCCTACCCAGGTAGTTAATATAATATCTATAATATAAATTTTCATTTGCCAGACTAAAAATCATGAGATTGCACTTTTTAAATGTGCGGGGATTAGCGTTTGATCGCTACCACTAACTACTCGTAAGCGACTAAGTTGTCGATCGCCGATACTAAAAATATCGAGTATGCGAGTATGCAGATCAAATTAACCCAATAATATAATCTGTTTTACAGGTACCTAATGTCACGGGCAGTGGCCGGTTGTACGGCTGCAGATCTAGTCAATGGTCTTCAAATTGCCTCAGACGGGCTGGTTTCAGCTAGGTTTTTTCCTATGTACCCTGAACGTGCTATCTCATTGTCGCACTGGTTGGCTGACTGGATTTCAATAGGTAATGTTTATTCTATATTAGTTACTGCATTTTATATTAGGAGGGGGAAGGTGCACGCTACAATCCAACAGCCGCTAGGCGCACTCTACAGGCCTCGTTACCCCCTCTCCTAAAGACTACCTTGAAATGTATTGCATTTCCTATTTTATCATATTCCCCAATGTACGTACGTGTTTCGGTAGTGAGTGAGATCTGCTAGAGCCCACTCCTATCCCTTCCTATTTTCCCAACCCTTTCTTCAAACTCATTCCTACATCAACAAAGGAAGGCATCCTGGAGCAATGCCAACATTCTGTATAACTTTTTAAGTCGAGTAGGAATAAAAGGTAAACAAATACCTTTATTAAAAATATAAATTATACACGTTCAGACCCGATTTTTTAGAATATAGAGTTCGACATTCTATACTGATGTTGACATTTACCGCGAGTGTCCAGGAGTCCGGTGACTTACCACCGACTTATCCACTTACTAGCCGGTGGACTGTATGCTCGTCTGCGACCTTTCTATAAAAAAAAATAATTCTGTTACAGAATGTAAAAGTAACTGTAACCAACCATTTTTTTCGTCCACTGCTGGACACAGGCCTACTCGCGCACATTGTCTCGTGCCTCAGGGATGTATAGCATTAAAAAGCCACGCTGTCGGCGGGCGGCGCGTTAGCGAGTCCACTCTTTTAAGAGTTGGTGTAGTTGCTCAGGGTTTCTGATAATGACTTTGTTATCCCTTAGTCGCCTTTTACAACACCCACGTGAACATATGGGATGGTGGTATTCTAAAGCCGACCAACACCACACGGCCAATGTGTAATAGCTTCAACTGGGTTCACTGGGAAATTGGCATATTATGTCACTAGTATGGGTCTAAAGTGTTCCTATGAATGTAAAGATTTGTAAAGGGGAGAATTGAAGAGGGAAAGTGCACGCTGCAATCCTGCAGCCGCTCAATTGGCATAGTAACCCTCTCTTACAGTAGACTATCGTAAAATTTACTACATTTCCCATCTTTAATCAATTTCCTCATACATGTGTCTGTAAAATGAGTGAGAAATGCCAGTGCCCATTTCATGGGAAATGGGCACTGGCATTTCTCACTCATTTCATATCGATAGGGTACTATCGATAGGGTTACTATGCCAATTGAGCGGCTGCAGGATTGCAGCGTGCACTTTCCCTCTTCAATTCTCCCCTTTACAAATCTTTACATTCATAGGAACACCTATCCTATCCCCTCCTATCCTAACGAATATATTCCTTATTCCATTATACTTTCTATTATCATTTTCCCAACCGTTTTCCAAAACCAATTTATAAAGTTCTAACCGTAGGCGGTGTTTTTGGAGGAGTGCCAAACTTTTGAGGACTTTTGTCATTCCCGACTGATGTTGATATACATTGCAGATATCCATGGATGGTAGTATCCACTTACCACCAGGTGGACTGTCTGCGTATCTGCCATCTTCTTTTAAAGGAAAAAAACCATAAATGATTATTCACATTACATTTTAGGCGCAGTACCAATCCTCACGTTAAACCTCCAAGTGGTCTGCCAAGGCGAGATTCCCGACGCATGGCACCATCAAATGGTGTTCGGAGTGTCCCCTCGCGGGGTATTTCTCTGCAACCCCCTTGAGTGTGTCCGGGAGTCAGTTCTGTGGCCTCGATTGACCTCACCTTCTGTGTTACTTGTGAAGTCCTCGGATGTGATTTTAAGGTTTACGCCAAATACTGATCTGACGCCGCTGATGGTGGTGCCTGATAGGAGATTTCACACTTTCAATGTGCTTGGTGAGTGATTTCAATATTTTTTTTCTTTAGAATAAAATGTGGTGTGTCCATATATTTTTATCAGCCTTCTGGGTATTTCCTAACTATGTGGTAAATAAAATACAAAATACTTCATTTGTTAAAATCCCCATATGGGATAACCTGTATCCCGGGCCGCCCAGGTTGCGTATTAAACTTTATAAAAGGCATATTGACATTTCTAGCTATCAAATGAGGAAGATAATAGCTTCGTTCGCGGTAAGGATTCAGAACTGATTCGGAACTATACGCATTCGCAGTTCAAATAATGCCGTTCGCGGAACACACAATTCAGAATTTCTAGTTACAGTTCTGTGTTCGCGGAACCGTCGAACTCAATTCGGGATCGGTTCAGAATCGGTTCTATCAGTTCTATAACTTTGGCAAGAATCCGTAGTTCCAGACATGCGCAGTTTTTACCTAACGACATTTGACATATATGCTGCGGCTATATTCAGTTGGTTAGAAACTAATAAACTGGTTAAATAGTTAAATAAAATATAAATTTCATTAATTTATTAAGGGTTAAATAAAATATGGTTAGTTTTGTTTGTTGTTTATATAAATAAGTTTATATAATACTCTAATAAGAGTAATGTGTTTTGGTGGGTCCACTTAAATACTTGCCAACTTAGGGGTTTTCCCCCCAAATTTAGGGGGTAAATAAGTGGAATGGGTTTTTTTTTAGGGGTTTTATATTTTTAGGGATTTTTTGACTGTTCATATATTTTTTTGAATATATATTTTTCATATATTATGTGAAAGTATAGGCCCTGGGACAATCCAAACTATAATAGCTAATCATATTTATTTGTTGACCTAGCGACTTAACGACATCTAGTACAAATATATTACAACTACTCTGTGGTGACTGGTGGTTATTGTGCCTATGTATAGGCCTATGTGCCTATACATATGTACGTTGATTATTGTTTACTTGTTTAATTCGATTTTGTTGTTGTACTGCTGTGCCGACAAGCAATTTGTTAATGATGCCTAAAGAAACTAAAAATAAAAAAATGTACAGTCAGAAGTACACGTAGATTTGGGAAACAGATCCATATTTAAAAGGTAAAGAAATTTCATTGCATTTTTGTAATTTATATTTTTTCTTTTATTATATATTTTTTTAGGGGGATTTCTAAGTAATTGGGGCGATTTTGGGGGTTTTTGACTTAAGCTTTAGGGATAAATATTTTTGAGAGTTGGTAACACTGCCGATGACAGTAGATCGTACGCAGTTTGGTTCCGAAATCGTTCGCGGAAATAAAAATCACGAATCGGTCTATAACCGAGCATGCGCTCTACTACGATTCCAAATTAGTTCAGTACTAGTTCCGAATTAGTTCTGAATCCTTACCGCGAACAAAGCTATTAACTCTGTCACTTCGTATAAACCACACGCCACGAGCAGGAAGAATTTCGGTCATTGAAATGAGGTCAGCCAAGACTGGACTGTAAAGAGATTTGTATAAAACCGTCGATCACCGACCACTTTACTAGACCCTTCATATTATTTACAATTCTTGACTGACCGCATGTCAATAACCGTGGCGCGCGCTTTAGCGTTCGTGTTTTATTATTACGGTATAATGTTGATGCATTTATGTATTTCACCGTACGGATTTGATTTGAATGTTTCACTACACATTACATGCCATTATGTCACGCCACACATTATGTTTCGTCTGCCGTAGCGATTGGAAAACCTCCACATTTATCCCCTCACGAAAAGACAATCATTTGCGCTCGCATAATATCGGAATTTTAGATAAAAGTAAATCCCCGAGTTCAAAGGGAGTTTTCTCCTTGATATCAAATGTACAATCACATATTTTCTTTTCCTGGTTCGAGGTCACTCTTTTTACATCAAGCAAAAACGTAAAAGCATGAGATAGCATACATATGTAAACAAATATGAACTGAATAGGTGTTTTTTATTTAATATTCAGAGAAAAATATGTGTACGAGATTCGCTTTTACGAATGTTCTGTCTTCGACATTGACCGTTAATGCTCATTTACACGGGTTTTTCTCGAACGGTTCAGGCGAGAATATTGTATACATTACTCGCCTGCAACTGTTCACATGATGATAGAAACTCGATGATAATTGCGATCACATCATTGTGTTTATACAGTTGTTTATACTGGGCGAGCATATTCTTGACTAATTTGCTCTCTTGCTCGCGTTCGAGAAACTCTCCCTGTGTAAACGAGCCTTTAAACTGAGCCTATCATACCGCTAATAAAATCCACTTTCTTTTCCAGGTCAAGTAGTAAACGTAATCCGTGAATCACGATCTAGTGAACACGGCGAAACTTTTCGCACACAATTCGTGCGAATACCAGCCTCATACCGAGCCGGTGTAACTTTAGCTGTGCTCACAGGTTCCGATGCACATCGACGATTGCAGTTAGCACCTCACCCACCCTTATTGACTGAAGCTAACACCACGTGACGTGATAATTATTAAAAATTGGATCGGTGAAAAGTGTATCCTTGAACACCCTTATTGGCTGAAGCTAATAACACAAAGTGTATGAAAATTTTTAGTGATTGAATCAATGAAAATGTATCCATGAACACCTTTAGTAGCTGAAACACTACTTGACGTGATGTACGTGAAAATTTTAGTGATTGAATTAATTAAAGTGAATCCGCCAATGATTATTCCTGAACTCCTTTACGTGTTTATTGAAATTTAACATCGTTATATTTATCGGGTTGAACCCAATTAGCACCACACCCACCCTTATTGGCTGATGCTAACACCACCAATTAAAAGTGTATCCACTAATGATTACCTATCTACTTATATATCTGCGTATCGTTTAAAATACCTCAGTTATATTTATTAGATTGTACCTACTCAGCACCACAATTTTTTTATGGTACTACGTTCGTTCAGACTTTTGGTATTGTCGAGTAGAGCAATAATTCTTTAATGAAAGCAATTTCTCGGCGTCTCTCCTGTCACGTGTATCATTCTAATTATTGATAATTAGCACTTCTTGCTAAACTTGTTATAAAAAGTAAGAATCTAGACGACGCATATAAGAATCCATGCCCATTTGGTAGATGTCCACTGCCAGCATTGACGTGAGCTAACTATGAGAGCACATTATGCGGTCAGTGGGCAGTAGCTATTTTGAGACCTATTATCACAGCTTTTACCACGACCACATGACATTTTATCACAGCTCTGACTGGTTGATGTTTTATCACAGCTCTGACCATTTGACATTTTGTCACAACTCTGACTGTGTGACATTTTGTCATAACCCTGACCACTCGACGTTTTGTCACAGCTCTGTCCACGTGACGTTTTGGTTCCAACCTGATCGCCGTAAGGTGTGGTGTGCATAGCGCTAATAGAGAATTCATTTGAAAAGTAAATGTGCATCACATTTTTTGAACATAATTAATTGCAATAATTTTTCATATTAGATTCCAATTTGTATAATGAAAGTCAATCTTTATAACCAATCTTCATACTTTTATATTGTATTACTATTTTATATTTTTAATTATAAGTATTTACAGTTGGTTTGTGGACCCCTTATTTACAGGTTAAATATAAAACTGGATAAATATATGTACTCACAGTTTGAATGGTTTACATAAAATTATATTTATAAAATGCACTTATATAACACTTACATTCGATACATATAACTGACATTTAGGCGTGATACATACTTCCTTGATTTAGTAATTTAATTTGTCATTATCTCGGAATTACATTGTGGTTAATACTGAAAAGTACAGTATCCAAGTATGTACAGTATACATCACGTTTAAGACACTGACGAAGTCTCATGCTATGGTCACTGACGGTTATTTTCGTTGATAAAATTAAAACCGATTCTCTCCCATTTTCGACGTGTAATATACATACATATATCTCCGGGTACTGTAATCACTAATCTGTCAATCAATGTATTAACACTTTATATGTTCTGATAACCTGGTCCTGAATTTGTGTCAATTGCCTATCAAAGGATTTATAGGAATGTTTCCAACAGTCAGTTCAGAAATATGTAACCACGATTTTAGTGTTCATACTTATTAATACCACCGAAAAATACAATAAATGCTTGACCTTCGAAAAATCTAGATTATTATTACATACAAAAGATATTCATTGGTAATTTTAGGAAATTTGTGTAGACATAAATTAATGCAATTCGTCACAGAAAGTAATTTCTTCATGTGTATATTATGTTTTTCTAGAAATTTTCCAAAGAATAAACGTGTTACTGAAATACCGCAAAACCCGAACACATAAATTAATTTAATGTACATGAAACCGTTCTAGCGAAAAATAAAATTATTATGGGGATCAAAAGTTACTTTTGTTGTTCTATTCACAACTTGCGTAGCGCTCGTTACTCAGTACTGGTGACTAGCCGGCACGTGACTGGCCGTAGA
Organism: Sesia apiformis; assembly: GCA_914767545.1. Taxonomy (NCBI): domain Eukaryota; kingdom Metazoa; phylum Arthropoda; class Insecta; order Lepidoptera; family Sesiidae; genus Sesia; species Sesia apiformis. Next base: position 7,615,785 of record OU611964.1, read on the forward strand.
ATGCAATCACGTGTAGAATAGAAGATATGCCAGAAATGAAGAATACAAATGAGAAAAAACCTATTTTAAAAACTGATAGATTTGTTGTACTTTCGATACTGAACAATCTATCTTCAGCTATTGCGTTATTTGAATGGCATATTGTTTTCGCTTATCGATTCTCACCTACTTCAAATGACGTCCTCTAATGTTGCTCCAAACTTTAGTACTAAGTAGGATTGAAGCTGCGAACATTCACAGGACATACATCTGCAATTTATGTCTAACATGTTCAATTAACAGACTCGCAGGATAATTTATAGCATTTAGTTAATAAAAATATTGTAATAAACCAAAATATTAATATTCATAAAATATTTTTATGAGTTTTATGATAACAAATATTTTATTTGTTACTGTTTCATATGTATAGATAGTCTTTAGCTATAATTTTACTTTACTTTGATTAAGTGTGAAGTAAGTAATCAATTTTTTATGAGCGATTTCTACTGCAATTTAAAAAATGTCATGATTATATCGATATCCAGCTTTAACGACCTTTAACGACCCATTGCAGACCACAGTCCTCCCCTAGTAAATTAGTGTTTCGGGCTATAATTTAATACGCGAGTCCAGTTTTTTAAAAATTTTATATTTCCTCATGGTTTTTCCTTATTAAGGACGGATTGTTTAATTATCATTAACACGCCGGTAAACAACAACGTCGTGAGGAAATTTGGATTCCCAAGAACTAAAATAAAGACAATCTGAGAATGTGATTTCCAACAATCTGCACTGGGTTTGTATGGTGGATTATGTCTCGTAGCCCCTTCGTATTGCCTTGCAGTAATATCTTATGGGCTGATATCCCATTATGTTCTTCTTTCTTCATAGTGCTACCTATTTAAAAAATGTTGAAAGATGAAAGTTTACCTAGTTGTTTAATAAAGGAGAATGCCCATTTATAGGCCCCTAATTTTTCGATATATTAAAATATGTTTCGAATTTATATTATAGTTACCCTATAATATAAATTCGAAACATATTTTATGGGAGTCTATAAGAAAGATTTACGCAGTTTGGTTGTGGGGATAATATTTCATTAACTATGATTAATAATTGTATTGACACAGATTATAAAGATACAGATTATGACTGACTCTAAATTAGCATTTACGAATGTTGTTTGAGAATATTGTACTCGTATTTTGAGGAATATTATTTTACAATATTGGATAAAAACGTTACTCCCTTTGTAGATATTGAATTATATCCTGTTTATGTGATAAATTGATAATATTAAGTCACGATTTTTATTATTGCACAAAACCAAACTAAATAGCATATTTCGTAAATGTAAAAACAACAAAAACTAACCTAAAAATCCTTAATTTCTGTATAATCCCACATTGGATTCAGAAAGATTTATATATATTGAAATTACGCAAATAATGCTACATATTGTAAAAAAATGTATTTCTCCAAAGGGGCCCGAGCTCCGTGTGTGTGGACAACTGTCGTGGACATTCTCCTTCACCTTTTATGTTATTTCGGCTTGAAGTGGAAAATGATAATTTTTTACTGCATATTGGCGCCTGAACTGACTCATATCGCTCAAACACTTCTTTATTTTACGTGTATAGTGAGTAGTGTTATCAAATTGTAGTGATGTCTTATCGACAGCTGTGGCTAAATTATGTTAGCCAAAAACAATGTAAATAGAACATAAAGACATAAAGTACTTTAGTCAATTGGTGCTTACTAGTCAAAATTATATTAGCACAACAATGTATCATTTATTAGTTACTTTGTTAAAATATTGAGTTTTATTAAGCAAAATATTTATACAGAAAAATATTAAAAATATCCAGGCAGAATCTCCGATATATCGTCGCTTTCCTGACTAACGAACTGACATTTTTGGCTAAAGGCAATTATGAGAAAACTTTCAACAAAGTTTTCAAAAAAAAAAACCAAAAACTCAGTTTCGATGTATGTGTTTAAAACATGTATAAATACATATTTTCGAAATATGAAATATGATTTTTATAAAATTCTCGACTTTATAAAAATCAGTGTAGTTTTATTTAAGCGCAATACAGTAGGAACACATTGAGCACAAAAGCAAAAAGAGCCTGCTCTGTAAAATTTTCTAAATGTCAGTTAGTCAGAAAACGACGATGATATGTTGTTAATTTTACAAGTAATTAATAATAACAGTATTCTCACAAAAATAAGTCGTATCGACAATTTTCAGGGAGAAACAATATTTCAGAGTCGTGTCGAAATTGTTTAAAAATGAACATCATGTTAAAGGGATAAAGCAGACTATTTATCGTGAAATCCACCATTGTCTTGTTTGTACTGTTCAGTATTTTTGTGTTTGTGATGTCGGCCAGCTTTATAATAGCACCAGCCATCTGTTCCCGGGCTGTCGCAAACGGCGACTAAGGGATAACAAAGCCATCACAAGCCCCGAGGAGCTACATCTACAAAAGTAAACTCGCCCACCCGAAGCGCAAAGTAATGTGAACTACAACAACCGTTCATAGTACGCGTGGCAATCGTACAGAGCATCGGCATAAACTAATAACGCAACAAATTGGATGCGGCTGAACTTGGGGGAAGCCGCGCGTTCATTTGCCTATGGCTGGACATGTCCGCGCTGACTGAGAATCGAGGCTGTTCACTCAGTTACGAACCCAACTATAGAACTATTCCGTTCTATAGAATTTGATGATAAATATTTACCTAAGTTAGTTTTAGTTAATTAGTTTTGCCTAATAAGACTCTATATATTATTTGTAATGATTATAAAATACTGGATTGATAAGAAAGTTGGTATCTAAGGATTTATATGTATTTGTTATTATAATATGAAGTTCAGTAGTCCATCAAAGCAGGCGATCGCAACACATGTCGAAAATGGGAACTTCATTAATGAAATAATCTGTGTCACGTATTCACATTATTCTTGTCAAATTCTTGCCTTGTTTGGCGTAGACGGTTCTTCAGTTTCCTTTCAACGAGTTTTGAAAATAATGCGCAAGATTTCGTTCGCACGGGCGCTAATGAATGCCGCGCTGTACATGGAATAAAAGAGTTAATGTTGCCAATATGCTGTTGAAGTTCTAACGCTCCCTAATTTCTAGTAATGTCTATTTTTCTGTATTTCATTCTTTTCTTACTTTTTATATCACATTTAGTATATTTTTTATTCTGAGGAGTGGCCTGCTCTAGCTGTCCGTGAGCTCTAGCTATATGTATATGTACCTATATGTACCGGCAGAATATCTATGCTGTGGATTATATACAGCGTTTGCTCTGCCAGTTCCACTTTGCAGTCGCGGCACACAATTGCTTAGATACCTATATCTTTATTTAATGTAATACTGTGTGTACGTAATTGTGGTGTCGTGACATTGAATAAATATATTTTCTTTCTTTTACAAAGACTAAAACATGCGCTGTTATAGCACCCGTGCGAATGAAACCTACTTGCAGATTTTTTAGGGTTGCCTGTGTCACCTATCAAAAATATTTGTGGGCCTTCTCTTTGAACAAAGTCCAAAATTTTTCTTATTCCTTTTACTATTCATATATTTAAATTAGTTCTAAAAACTACTATTAAACGGCTATCGAGCTACATGTATATAATAATTATAGTTTAGGTTAATTATAATTACTGTTTATGTAAAAACAGTATCACCTACGAGTCTTGATGTAATTAATTATCCGTATAAAAGCAATTATCTATAATGTACCTATGTATAACATTATATTTTTGGTATATACCTACATGGATTTGTTTTAATTAAATCTACGCTACATTTTACTGTTTCAAAACTACATGAAAAATTACGAACTTTTAAAAAGTTTTATTAATGCTTCTGTATCATGTGATCGTTCACTGGCTTGCCTGTAATGTATTGAAAATACAAAATTGTGTACATTTGAAGACGTAAAATGACTGGGAATAAAATTGCATAATGTTTATTTAGGCACTTAGATAAAATGGTCGACCACGAGGGCGCGAGGCCTTTTTCGTACAAATCAGTCGACACCAAGAACTTACAGTCCACCTGATGGTAAGTGGCTACTGTCGTCCATAGACATCCCCGATACATGCCAACATCAGTCGAGAATGACAAACATCAGCACCCGGGCATACAGTCCACCTGGTGGTAAATGAATACTGTTGCCCATGGACATCGATGGTACATGCCAACATCAGTCCAGAATGACAAACGTTGCCATGCCCCCGGATGTGCTGCCTACCTTTGGGGATAGGACAGAATGGGGTGGGAATAGGTTCTGGCATATTTCACGCGCTACCAATACACGTACGTAGGTACATTCGGGGAAATAGGATAAAGTAGGCAGTACAGCAGAATATGTAGTGCATTTTAAGATAGTCTGCGAGAGAGGTGTAACGTGGTCGAGCGCGCCCACAGCGGTTGCGGGAAAGCAGCGTACACTCTCCCCCCACTAATAATGATTTAAATTTAGATAATTTAAATTTAATAATATATTTAACTGACAAATTTCAGAAGGGATCATGTCCAAATTTACATTATCCATTTCATTTATATTTTTATAACTGATAAAGAGGTGGGCCTCTTTTCTTAAATATAAATTTTACTTAATCCAACTGCCTGGTCTCATTTTATTTTTAACTTGAACACATAATTGCAAATTAGTGCCAAGTCTTACACATATGCCCACTAAAATATTCACCAATTGTAATTACAATTACAAATATTGCAGCTCGTTATCAACCTTGACGCCAACTACAAAAATATCGTTTTACACCCAGTTCAAGTTTAAATTTATGTCATGACTATCGGTCACATGAATTCATCTATTGACCAGTTACCAAAAAGAGCGTTCCTCGATTGACCAATCGTTGTGGTGTGCTAAATAGGATGGATGACTGCACTTAATGTGAATAGAGTATAGTAAGTACAATTAGGAGAATGTGGATGAGAAGGCCCATGTTCAGCAGTGGATATTGATAGGGCTGAATGCATTGCATTGCAAGTACAATACAATATTATTTTTTTAGTAGTTCCGGATGTAAACTTCATTTAACTTATCTGCGAACTGCAAAGAAATGTTATTGTTCTAACGCTTGTTTATCTCAGTGTTAATATCCCATTTAGCGTAAGAACTTGTAAAACAACTATATGCGTTTATTGCAGTTGGTTGGTTTATTCTTGTTAACTGCAGGCTCTGGCACATGCAGTCAGTTGAAGAACTGTTTTCCAAAATAAATAGTTTTAGATTCGAATTGCTTCGTAGTGATCCCTTTTTTTACTCCATCACAAACCTTCGAACTCTGATAGAAGGATTTTTTTGAAAGCACTTCATTAAAAAATATAACAAAAAATAGAAGACTGAAAGCAATCAAAATGATAAATTAATAAATTAATGATTCTTCTGAGTTGTGTAGATTTTGAATTTTCCTCTTTTCTGGACGCTTCATTTGTTCGGACCCCTTGATAACAAGATATGGATCCATGCTTTACCTGGCGACACCATACATTTAGCGCCGCCTCTTATGTATCAGATCAATAAAGTTCACAAAAAGACCGGGTGGAAGACCAGGGATTGCGTTTGCTTTTTGCACAATGGTATCATACTGCGCCTGTTCGAATTCCGCATAGGCTTGCGGCAACTTCAAATCCTTATATAACTGCTTAATACGTTCTATGTGCGCCGGCTCGTTGCTCCTATAGCAAGCATCGAAAACAATTCGTTGAAACGGAGAGCAACGTTGAAGTGCAGTGACTGCCAACCAAGTGCATTTGCCGTTTTGTATATCAGTACCTATTTTGCCAGATTTGAATTCTTCAGAAAAGCAATCTATGTAGTCGTCCTGGAAACGTGAAATGGAAATTAGCTTTTCTTCTGGTTTGCAGGCGATTATAGATCCGTAATTAAATACTTTAGGTATATCTGTATATATATCTATCTGTATAAATCTCCCAAAGTACTCGTAGGTAAATAGTGCGTTTGCGGACATGCGGATGTTATTTTTCATTAGTAGGTATTAGCATGTATCCCAGATGTCAATAGGCGACAGTCGCCAATATCTCTAGAGGTTGTTTAAGAGAATAAGGATTTGACTACATATTCCACTTACCCCCACCTAGCGTCTGCAGCCTCTATGTAATCTACTTACCTACAGTAGGAACCCAGCGATATACATAGTAATACCTACATACCTATATAAATAATACCAGGCTACTCAGAAAGTTTTATCACAAAGAGTTTTTATCTATAGAACATTGACTGGTTTTGATGTCAATTAAAACTATGATTGTCTATAACATAAAAACGAAACATTCCAAATTCAAATTTCCCTCCATATTTCTTTACGGGCTGAATCAAAATATCGTGTTTCATTAAAAAATGGATAATCGACGGAAACATTTCCGCGCTATGATTTTTTATGATTTTAAATGTTCCTTAAAACCTGAAGATTCTTCTAATAGACTTCAAATGGCATTTCCAGACAAGTGAACCTTTAAGGTAACTGTGTATTGTTGGTACAATGAATTGCATGGTCGACGTTTGACTGACGAAGGAAGAAGCGGTCGCCCTTTAACGGCCGTAGGTAACGGTAGAAAAGGTGGTCGCAGTAAAAAAAATAATTTGTGAAAACAGGCGAATTACATACGAGGAGATTCAGGAGAGATTTCAGATTGAATGGTGGGGTGTATAGGAAATATTACATGGGCATCTACGAGTCAGGAGGATAGTTCGCGCTGGGCGCTGCACAACCTCACTGAGGCTCAGAAACAAGTTCGTGTCGCCTGGTGCCGTGATATGATAACAAAATTTGAAGCAGGGTGGGTCGTCTCAGTGCGTTTACGACATTGTCACAGGTGATGAATCTTGGATCTATCAGTATGATCCAGAAACTAAGCGTCAATCTACTGTTTGGCTGTTTCAAAGTGAGCCAACGCCTACCAAAGTGAAAAGAATAAGAAGCGCTGGAAAAATTTTAATGGCAAAATTTCCACTTTAACTGGCTACCTAATATCTGTACTTTTACGAAACCAAAGCAGCATTAACGCGGAATGGTACGTAGCCATGTGCTTGCCAAGCGTTTTTATCTCAGTGAGTAACAACCGTCTAAACACAGGCCTCCGCGGACTGCTGCTGCGTCACGACAACGCCTGTGCTCACTCAGCGCTTCAAACAAGGGACTTTTGGACAATAATGTTAATGTTCTAAGCCATCCTCCTTACAGTCCCGACATGGCACCTTGTGACTTTTTTTATATCCCATGATTAAATCCTAACTAAAAGGGAAGTTTTCGTCACCGGAAGACGTTCTAGCTACGTTCGAAGACGCTGTAAAAGAGGTGGGTACCTACATGCGGAAGAGTGCAAAAAAATGATTTTATAATTGCTTCAAACGCATGAAACTTTTTATAGATGTCATTTTTTACATGAAATTTTTGGCGAGTACTTTGAAAAAATGTAATAAAATGATTGGAATATTTATTTCTTTTTCGCAAAATTTTCTGAGTTCCCCACGTAGGTATATGGCACGTTGTAAAAGAGAAAACGATGATCTCTTTCTTATAAGCCTGCAGACAGTAGAGATATACAATAGGTACCATCTTTATTACGTAAAAAACGTTTATCTAAGCATTATTGTACTTAATTCAAATACAAATAATTTGGTATTGCGATGTGCCATATACGAGTATACCTATTACAAAGTGAGTCCTGCGTTAGTGGAAGTCATTGACAGCGGTAAACCACTTAATAGATAATATCAGCTGTACTTGTCTTACATACCTATGAAGTATGACAACCTATATTTACCTGAGCCTGAAATAGCTTCCCCATATCATAACTAATATCCTCCGTTCGTTGATGTATCTCTTTATCCGTTATGTTTGCTAGATACAGACCAAGGCACACCGGCAACTTTATCGTGTAGTACCCGGCCTTGTATTTGACGATTGTGTTGTAGAGATCCATTGTGAACTGATTGTAGTCTGTGATTTGATTCGCTGTCGTGTCATAGTGCTGCCCAATAGCAGTGTACAGGAGTGTCTGAAACATTTTTAAAAAGACATGGCCCAAACTTAGATTTTTGATGCTATGGGTAGATAGTGAAAAATCAGGATTTGAATTAAGAACTTTAGATAGTTCGTTCCGTAACTTTTGCATTTTACACTAAACAGCTATGTTGTCCGACAAAGCAAGAAAACGTTTTTATATGTACCTACGTCTTATTTGAATTACTTCATTAATTTTATTATAAGTGCAAATTTCATAAATGCGCAATAATTACCTATTTACGGCCTATGCCTAGTTAACCCAACTATAAGCAGGTTTGGAAAGAATGCTTCTAAAATCATAGTTGTGTAATAGGTAACCAATCATTCTTTATTTCTGTTTAATAAATTTTATTTATTAACAACCAAACATAAAAATTCACTTCTGTTAATAGTTCTTTTAAGTAATAACGTTTTAATCAACTCGTCACGTATGGACAGTTACCCGACGCAATGGATAAGTATTGCATATTAAAATATTGTTTACTACTTATTGGATTAGCTAAGTCAGAAGCAGATTTTGTTTGATTATTTACTTGATCTCTAACAATAAATCTGAATAAATCTCTAACAAAGGACGCTGCAAAGTCCGTTTCTGTGACAAGATTATCGTCAAAGGGATATATTCCTGTAACTCTGAATGCTGCCTACCGTTGCAACTTTCTTAAAAGCTTTTCTTAAAATTGTGGTAAATTATTACTGAGTAAGCGAGCTCCCAGGATTGCCATCCATTTATTGGCTTCTATCGCATATTGTACTTTAAGTGGACTGTAAATGGCTCTATCTAGAAGTTGTACCTTATGTCTACTATGTGGTGCCAATGTAAGTACGGCAATTTTATATTGGCTGCTATATACGAGTAGAGTGGCCTGGAGACTAATGAGACTAGAATGATTGTCAACTATTAATAGCACTGAGTTTTCAACATTTGGTAACACATTATCCTTGAAGTGTCGTAGCCAAGTCAAATATAATTCTGTATTTATATATCCAGATTCAGATCATACCAATACTACCGGCAGGTGCACCACCCATAAGTTCACCCTTCATCCTTATGCGAGAGAAAATAAATGCTGGTGGTACGTAGTTTTCAGTTGCACTAACTGCACAAATAACAGTAGATACCTAATTGTTTGACCACGTTCCACGTTCTACGTTCTACGGATATAGTGTTATTAACGTTTTTCTTTCCCTTTAGAGATATTACTTTTGGTGTCTTTTAGTAACTGTACTTATGGCGGTTTCGTCCATATTATAAATTCGGCTCGGTGGAAAATTGTATTTATCCTGACACCTTCAGATTTAAGTAAAATCGCTTTACTTGCACTTCATTAAAGCCAATTCCCGTGTACAAACTTTCCGATCAGGACATTCCTAATATTTATATGTATTTGCGCGGTATTTTGGATCTAAAAATCAACAAAATTATGAATTAAATAACAGTAATTTGATGAAAAATCCATAGAACACAGTAACCGCTGTTAAGTAACACTTAACCGCGAATACTTACCCCATCTCAACAAAAAGAAAAATAACAAATATAAAATAAAGATGGGCGTAGGTACTTGTAGCGAAATTCAGTACATCGTATATGACATTGATTTGTTTCTCTATTTAATAAACACTGCACAAATCGATTTACGACTGTTTTCTTATTAATTTTTTGTAATTGAATATTATAAAAAATAATAAGAAAACAGCCGAAAATCGAATTTGTGAAAATACCTAACTCAATTTTGACGCAAGCTATCAACGAACGACACTACCTTTAGTAATTTAGTATACTTTAGTTTAGTAAGTATTTAGAAAGTAATACTTTAATACTTTAGTAAGTAAGACTGTACATTAGCGTCTGATGAACTGAACTCTGAAGTGACATGTTTGCAGATGCAGACAATGGCCTGCCACGACACTCGCACAAAGTTAACTGACACGCCGCGTACGGTTACCCCATTGACTCTACCTATTGCATTGCATTGAGTCGTGGTCTGATGATAAGCACTTACTTGATGCCGATTGATTCGCAATCATACGATCGGTAATCGGTCCTAATTAAGTCTTCGTACACTATCAATAAAATTCTCTTCCTCTCCAGTTATTAAAACTTTTCCCTTTGCTTATAGGTGGTACTACATATTGTCTTTCATAGGACCACCTAAGAGTTCGAATAGATTTTACGTAGATAATTACCTCATTAAGAAATTGAACAACATCTTCATAATATGGTTTACTTCTGAAGTATGTCTTTAGTATTTCGAATAAAGAGGTGAAGACAAGGATGGAGTCGTTGATAGCGTTGAGGCCTACACCACTGTTTCGGTACCAGCATGGCTTACCGCGGCGAGTTTTTGACTCGTCTATTACGTCATCTAGCATTGTCAAATACGCTTGTAACTGAAACAAACAAGGTATCCCGATTACATTATGAATATATATACACATTACAGCTGAAAGTAATACACATCGACTATGATCGGCTAGCTCGGTTTTGTAGAGCGTCGTCTCTGTCGTAACGGCACACGACAGATAGGACGCTCTACAGAACCAAAGCTAGCCGATAGTCTCTTTCTAAAGGCCGACCGATGTGTATTACTTTGGGCCGGGAAGTGTACTATAAATTTACAACAGCGTTACGTAGAGAAAGCCCACAAGCCAAATGAACATAAGTCATCGGTAACGGATGGATGAAAAAAGAAGCAGATAGTGGAAAGGTGAAGAATTTACCAGTGAAGAACACAGCCTGAGAGTACGATGAGTTAAAGCTTCGTAACTAATAATAATTCATCGTAATCATTTTAATTTTATACGTTACCATTTCTGCACACCATCCCATTATATAGGCTAATCTTAGCGTTTCTTCTGTTAAATTTTCAGGCTTCTCCAATATCTGGTATGAATACACAGTCGACAATCCTCTGACTAATTTCCCGCCCTTTAGATTGTACTCTAAAATCTAAAAGTTTCTTAATTAATCTTTCCATATTAATATTTCAAGTTTGAACAATTTAATAATTAATTGTTTTAATGTCTGGCCTGTTATAGGCAGTGTCGCCAGGTGTTCGGATTTTAACCGAACTGTTCGGTATTTCATCCCCTTGTTCGGTGTTCGGTATGACAAAAATACCGAAGTATGAGTGGTTCGGTATTTTTTTTTCTTCGGAATGACTAAATTCCCGTGGCCCTAATGGCCTTTTAAGAGTCACCGGGCGGGTTGGTGATTGGTTGGTTCGGTATTTTTGAAGTGAAACTTCTACGAAGTTCTCGCGTCTAACGTTTGCGTTACTTTCTAACTCTATCGTGGAGGGGGTAAAGAAAGAGAGAGAGAGAGATAGCCGGTGAGAGAAAGGAGAGACGTGCGCATAGTATTCCCATGGTACAGGGCCGTCTTAAGTCTATTCTGCGCCGGGGTGCGGGAGTGTATCCTAAGACAGTCAAACATCCTATTGTGTATCCTATGACAGTCAAATATCCTATTGTGTATCCTATGACAGTCAAATATCCTATTGTGTATCCTATGACAGTCAAATATCCTATTGTGTAATTGTTTACTATAGCGTTATATTTTTTCATTACCTTTAAAAGGTGAGCGCCCGGGGTGCACCGCACCCCTTGCACCCCCTGGTAAAGACGGCCCTGCCATGGTATACGAAGAATCATGATTGTGACTTTTGACCGTTTCTTTCTCTGCGGTTGCCAACGCCCACCGGCTTGTGTCGGTCAGTCAGTTGCCTTCCTATCATAACAAAATGTGCAGTGCTTCGTATCTATCTAACCTATTTATGAGTTATTAAAATATGCTGAATTATGCATTCGTTGTGATATGAAAGCCACATGTGGTGAATTTCACCTCAATATCAAAGGAAACCGCAATTTGCTACGAGCGTGAAACAGTAATGATAATATAATTTTTAATTTAATGTGTCCTATGTGTTTTCTTGCTAATCCTAATCTTTTTCCTCCTGTATTTTTTTTCCTTGTTCGGTATTTTTGCCAAGTTCATCTGGCAACCCTGGTTATAGGTAACAGGCCTATAGGTGTAGAACATATTTGATCACATTTTTTGTTGAAAAGAAGTGCCAGTGGTAGGCGGTAAGGTTTTCCTCTTAGCTCTAGTAGTAGCTAGTAGGTCTTCCTCTAAACTGAGAAGCCAAAAAATAATCTTAAATTACTGGTTGGGGAATTTTGATGTTAGTTATTTTTGCGTTCAAACCATCTTTTGAGATCTATAGATAGGTACATTTTATCCTTCTATATTTTATCTAGTAACTGCTGTACAAACCTGCTTCGTCCAGTTTGCAACTTCTGGCGTCTCCTTGAATTTATCGCAATTGACCAGTGTTTCGATAATCGTAGGCAATGTGTCCATAAACTGTTTGTTATGTTGCGTTTCTTGAGTAGTCACAGCAGTAGATAAACATCCGAATTGTAGTGTTCTGCGGGTGTAATAAGGTTTGTTTTACTGTGGTAGGTAGGTACCTACTGTATTTTCAGATAGTATGGATTTTTTAATTATTATCACTAACTTGGTAATAAATAAAAACAAAGTGAAGAAATCTGCGTGCTCTTAAATTAAAAAAAAAGTCTGGGACATGTGCTATTTCCCCTAATCCGTCTAGTATAATACGGCCGGAAAACCTTTCCGTGATTACTAGAGGAGGCCTATGCTTTGCAGTGGGATTTTATATGCTGATATATTGATTCAACCTGGCAGAAGACTATATCTCAGAAGTGACATGGTTCAGAAATCTTAGAGAATAGTTCGAGATGAGTACTAGGTCTTTGTTCCGAGCAGCGGTCTCTCGCGTGAGAATAGCCGTGTTGATCGTCAACCTTCGTTAAGAGATGGTAACAGAAGAAGAAGAAGAATTGATTGCACTTAGACAAGACAAAAACCATGTTTAATGAGTTTGTCTGGGACTGGTAAACATTGAAGGTGTGACACTCGAAGTTGTTGACCATTATGTCTATCTTGGGCAGATCATCCCACTAAGCAAGTCCGACTGTAGTAAGTAAGTCGATAGACTCATTCAACTCGGTTGGGCAGCATTTGAAAAAATGCGTCTCCTCTTCTCGTCGCTTATACCACAATAATTGAAAACGACAGTCTTCAATCAATGTGTTCTTCCAGTTATAAGATCCATAGTGCCGAAACTTGGCTTTTCGGTAGGCCTGATCTCCATAAGTTCAAAGTTGTGCAGCGAGCTACGGAAAGAGCTATATTCGGAATTTCTTTGCGAAATAAAATCCAAAACGACGAGATTCGCCAAAACTTTAAAGTCACTGACATAGCTCATAGAATCCGATGACATAGCTTAAGACCACGTACCGGGAAGAGCGACGAGGGACTCTCTCCGGCCAAGTAAACCGACGACTTAAACAAATTCGCCAGTGGTGGCTAAATGAGGAGAGCCGAAGATAGTTATACCCTCGACATTATATGTGAAAATACTCACATTTCATTGAATCCAGTTTTTCTCCCTAGCGATCTGCACATATTTTTATTACACAATATTGGTCTATTTATACGAATAAGGGTTTTGAGGAACTTCATGACAATTTGACACCCCTAAACGTTCACACAAACGCACAAACTTGACTGAAATAAACATGAGCCCTTTTTATACAGTATTTTTGTCATGACGTATGTGGTGCTATAGGAACATATTCAACGTGTAACGCATTCATGGCATTTGCTTATCCTGTGATCTTTCTTTACACTTCGTTGAGAACGGAAGTGGTGTGTCAGATAACATTTGATCCGAACGGAGCAGTTGCTTCAAAGAGATGGGGCAGATAAAACTTTTTCATTATTATGGAACTGCATAACTACTGTCAGTTAAAGAAGTCTTTTTATACACCACTAGTGACCCGCTCTGACTTTGTTCAGGTGCATTAATTTCACTTCCTAAATGTGAAAATGTTTTTAAGTTCAGTTCAGTACAGTCTCTCATTACCTACGTACAGACTATCGACCCGCCCTAGTTTTGTTCATTTGGCAGAACGATTTCCTGGGGAACTCAAATACATATAGCCTATGTCCTACATTAGTTCCTAAAAGTAAAGAATTTTCTAAATCGGTCCAGTAATTTTATTGTTTACCTTTCACATAAAAGATACTCGCACTATTTATAACATTATTAGTACCTACCTTCAGATTTACTGGCTCTTTCGTTCCGGTTTGCATAACGATTTCCCAGGCAACATAACATAATCTGCGCATTAATCATATAAACATGTCATTGATGGTTCGACGAATAGTTTTTGTTCACACAATGTAATCTAATCAAACAATTAAATTAACATACTGTTAATTAAGTATATTTACATGATACAGAGCGGTTATCATATCGGGCCCATACCGCTGAGATTTTTTATTTATCATTCATTATCTCGATGTCAAAGAGAAACATCATGTGGAAACCCGTGTGCAATACAAATAATTACAAATGGAATTACAAAAATAATACGCATTGGGTTCACATGGTTCTGAATGAACTTCTTTTTTATGGATTCACAAATTGAGTAAGAGAGAAAGTGATCGACACATAAAACTACCTAAATTAATCTGTGCATATTCGCACAAATTAAGGTGGGCAAAATAGCACAACCCTCGAGGATTACCTGAGAGTGCTGTGAGTACAAAAGCCCTTCGTTACCATCAAGCAAACTGTCTTTGTTTTTCCTGCCAATTCTAGACATGCGGCAAACTCTCGTTATCCTTAGATATATCACAACACCCCGGACTATTCACAATAGGAAGCCATTCGACCCTATTTGAACGTCCCTAAAACTGTGGGGTGTTACGGTAAGGTAAGGAATCGAAACAGTAACCTACAATAATTATGTCACGATTATATATAGTAAGTTGCTGTTATTATACGTAGGTACTCATTAAAAAAACGAACTATCGATGACTTCGATGAGAGACTTATGTTATGTAACAGGTAGGTATGCGTCTTCCCGTTCATTATTTATCCCCAAAATGGTTTATAGTCTTTCGAGCTGTATTAGCATACTTGAAAAGTACACTTGTTCCTATAATTATTTCTGAGTAGTCCTCCGAGTTGAATTAGCCTGCTACAAAAATGCAGCAGTTGTTTACATTAATTGTTTCTACTTAGTCCTTCAAGCTAAATTAGCCTGTTTAGTAATATATTTTAACGACCAATATTTTTGACGATAGCTAATCATTATTAGCACGGTAGGTAGATATTAATAAGGATATTAAGGCATTACAGGGTACCTACTCTGTAATAATAATCAGTCTGTAATGACAATTACAAGTTTCATTATTAGCCTGCGCTTTACTGTTAGGTACTTACCACAGTATAAGTAAAACATAGGCTGTGCATAAAAAAATGTAACAAAATTTCATAAGAATTGCTTTTTTTGCAATATAATGCGTAACATTTTCATGTCAATTAATTCAGAATCATGAACAAAATCTATGGCTTCAGTCTTTCGAAAGACATTTAACTAGGGTTGTCTTTAAAACTTTGCCTTTGATTTGAGGGAAATTGCGGGACAGGGGAAACAGGACCCAAAGAAATTTGGCCTTACTGGATAGGTGTCCACTAAACTTGTAGAATCGACAATAGTGAAAGGTTTATTTGAGTAGATAAATATCAAACTTCCATAAGAATTATTTTTTATATTAAGGGAGGCAGATTTTATATTAAGTCCTATAATATTCAACACTAGTATACCTGAACGATTTCATCAAGAAATCGTAATAAATTCGTTACATTTTCAAAATTACTGATTATGTAACTAATAGTATAGGTATACTACTAGGTGTATACTAGGTACCTACCTACTGATTTTGACACTGCCTTGATTTTTATTTCAAAAGCTCTAACAAACAGACAAACAGACGTTGTCTTATATAATTCTATAGATCGTTTCATACTGAAAACAATAGAAGTAAAGACATCTTATTCTGATTTTATTTTTTAATAATTAAAACCACCCCTATTAAATTAACAATCAACATTAACAATTAACAATATAAAAAATTAACATTAAACTAATGTTTGTAAAACTACAATCAATATTTTCTCTTGTCAATCATATTCGCGAAGGCAATAAAGGGTTCCGGCGCGCGTCTAGTGGGCAATTCATTCGCTTTTTGCTTTATAATGTTGTATTGAGTATGCTTATACTCCTCAAATAGTTCCCGCAGTTGTAATTGTTCGTACAGGCGCTTGATACATTCCATTTGTTTTGGGTCTTTGCTGCCATAATATCTCTCAAACACGCTGCGTTGCGCTGAACTGCACCGCTCCAATGCTGTGCAAGCTAGCCACGTACACTTGCCTTCTTGAATATTCAACCCGCTTCTATTTATTGCTGATTCATTACCGAAGCAGTCGAAGAAGTCTTCCTGGAAGATGATTAGAGAATGAGAATACGTCGATGAATCGTTATGTCTCTCTATTTTCTATATAGATTAAATGTCGATGGATGGTCATATCGATGGTTCGACCAGTTACCAACAGTTCGAACAGTTAACCAGTTATGGGGTTCTTCAAGAAAGCTGTGAATAGGATTTTGCAAGGTCGGCGGCGCGCCCACATACCTCCTGGTGTTGCAGGTCGGCGGTGACACTTACCATCACGTGGGACCGCTTGCTCGTCCGCCTACTTCACTATAAAAAACCATTTTGATTTTTCAAGCTATCACAGTTAATAAAATCTATCGTGCGTCGAAAATTATTTTTTTTAACGTAAGGAAATAATCCTCCAACATTTTAAAAATTAACTTACTTTATATTAACTTACATAAAACTCTGTAATGTTTAGGACATTACAGACTTTTATGTCTAAAAATTACCTGTACTTGAAACAATTTTGTAAGTTCAAAACATATATCGCTGGTTTTATTATACAACTCTTCGTCTTTTATATTTGCTAAAATTAATCCGAGGGTAAAGGGTAATTTTGCGACTACCGGTGAGGTTTTATAATTTATGATAATATGATAATGGTCTATGGTGAATTCGTTATAGTTCCTTCGTTTCGCCGTTGTTGTGTCTAAATGTTGACCCATGGCTGTATTAAGGTGCACCTAGAAATATAAATCAAAATCAGTCTACATTAATTGACACTATTAATTGGGATTATGTAAGAAAAAAGACCTTATTGTTGATTCTAGTTTCTCACATATCGAAACTTTGATGAAATCTTGAAAAAATCACATATTTTATTGCTTCATCTTAAAAATTAGATGTTAGAGTACGCTTCTATTTAAACATAATCTTGTAACAACGAAATTTTAAATTATAAAATTTTAACCAGTCATTAATACATATCGACATAAAGTCCCTTTGTTCAAATAATGTCACAATTTATGTTTATAGCATGGAGATCATATGAAGTGTATCTGTATATGCATGATGTAGTTATGCCGATTTTCTCTTTGTTTATGAGATTGTACTAGAATCTATGTACCTATCATAGATTGGAGATTTTTTGGAAAAAGAAAATTTATATAAGTAGGTGGAATCTCATTCCCGAATCTAGTTTTAAAATAGCCGTCACGCCGCACGCCGCCGCCGTTGTTAATCAGCATTTTCAAATGAGAATGAAATTATGACGTTGATAACACTCGATCATTTTATGAATGGCCTATTCGATTTTAATTTACTTTTTGTTACATTTACCTCATTCAAAATATTGTGTAAAGTGCTGTAGTATGGTTTATTTCCAAAATAAATTTCCAATAACTGAACCACTGATGCGAGGAGTAGGCTTGTGTCGTTTACGACTCGAAGTCCGGCGTCCTTTACGCGGTGCCAACATGTCCTGCCGCGATTTGTCCAGGAGTTGTCCAGTATATCGTTTATAATAAGAGGATATACTTGTGTCTGTAAAGAATATACCATTAAGTATATTTAAAAAAATATTCATAAGAACATTTGTAGGACATTTATTTTTAGAAAATTATGTTCTCTTCTCTAATATCTGTGGACTAAATCCGTCCTAAGTACTCGTATCATAATGATCAGGTACTTATATTTGATAATTTATTATGTTCATTAAGATGTGTGATATGTACCTAGTTAAGAACAAAATACAAATAATTCCTTTACCATTTCCGCACACCATCCTAAGACGCGGGCTAGTTTTAATGTCTCTTTATTTATGTTTTCAGGCCTTTCGAATGCTTCATATGATAATACAGTTGTTAAACCCTTCAGATAAATGCCGTCGTACAAATGGTATTCATACATCTTAAAAAAAGAAAAAGGTTACTTAAGGTTCAAATATATAAATACGAGTATATTTACAAGTACCTATTCAAATCAACCAAACCCTTTTTATCCAATTTGTCACATCTGGTAATTCTTTAAGTTTGGGACTTCTTAAAAGTTTTTCAATCAGTTCAGGTAGAACTTCGTGGAACTTGTTGTTTTCATGTTTTGATTCATATATCGACATTCTATTAGTTGACAGTCTACAGTGAGCAAACTGTAACAGAGTTCTGAAAAAAATGAGTGGATCTATTATTTTGTGATATTTTTAACCCTAATTCTTCAAACTACTTAAAAAGCCAGTAAAGACTAATAATTAAACACAAATTTTAATAAACCAGAAGTAACAACATAATAATGATGCATGCATAGAAAGCGACTCAATAACAAATCTAAACCTTTAGTTAGAATATATATGGTTTATTTCGCATCATTACTTTAGTTTTGAAAAATTATAGTGGTTAGTCAACATACGTTCTACTTATATTAGAAATCTCCGATATTCCGTTACCGTAGCCATTGCTTTCCTTCGCGAAAGAAATAGTTTTATTTAAATATCGTAGTGTTCTGCTAATTTTCATTTTTCAAATAAACGGTGTGTTATTTGCGTCATGTGTTTTATATTTATCTCAACACCACTAAACCAAATCCCAAACAAATAATAAACGGCATTCCATTTATGACAAATTCATAAAATTCTCACAGATTTCAACTGATAGTTACATACCTAATTTAAATATTCACACAACCACCTATACAAATCTGAAAGATGATTTATTTTCGTCTTATTTTATGTAAAGTACCCATACAACTAAACATAATGTACAAAAATATTCAAAGGTCATATCTGAGCAATGAATAAATATCTATGTATTTTTGAAAATTTTGTTGTTGGTGATAAAATAAACTGTTAAGTATTGTCTGTTGGTTAGTAGATCTCACTAGTGAAATCTCGCCTGCTAAAATCCGTTCAAACGTGTTAATGTTAAATTCCGGTCTAGACCTAGTATGTCTAGTCTAGACGAATACCTAGTACCTTACTAGATATTCGTACTCTTCATAACTAGAAGATAGGTAGTTAACTAGGAAATATTATCATTTGTATTTTAGGGACAATGAAAAAGGATGGGGTAATTTAAAAATATCCCGGCAGAAAAGATGGCTATGTGGTGTCGGCCGGCTTTAGTGACCGTGGGTGTCGTAAAAGGTGATTAAGGCTTAACAAAGCCGACAAGCCCTAAGAGTGAACTCGCCAAACAAAGCAGTGGTCAAAACCTACTTACTAACTTAACAGAAATATTATATAGCTGAGTAACATCTATATTAGTTTAACAATGACAACGAATTTAGACGAATTATTCCAGGTTTGACCTTTGAAACGTAGTGTAAAATTTAAAAGAATTTGTAAATTAGATTTATTTCATTTAAACCAAATGTTGTCTTTTGCCGTCTGTATGAGCGAGATATGAGAAGAATTTTTTTTTTATTGACAATAACAATAACTAGAGCAGTAACAATACTCTAGTTACTGTTCTGAGCACTATAAATATTTTGCCCAATATCTCCTAGCCGCTATGCGACGTGGTCGAGCGCATAGTATGACCGGTAACCTAGAATGTATGTTTATCTCTTTTTAACAACAAGGTTCCTGTATTAGGTTGTGATTTTCAGACTTCTCGTCATTTATATATGTAAGTACATATTAGATATTACAGAATTATGCTGTTGCTATTTGCTGTGTGTGGACCAATAGCTATCTTCTTTTCAGCCCTTGGACGTCCACTGCTGGACATAGGCCTCCCCCATTGTCCGCCATTTAGACCTATCGGCAGCGACCTGCATCCAGCGGGTGCCCGCTACCTTTATGAGGTCGTCCGTCCATCTAGCAGATGGACGTCCTCGGCTTCGTCCGCCGGTACGTGGTCTCCATTCGAGAACCCTTTTGCCCCATCGGCCATCGGTTCTTCGAGCTATGTGCCCTGCCCACTGCCACTTCAGCTTACTAACCCGAGAGGCTATGTCGGTGACTTTAGTTCGTCTACGGATCTCCTCATTCCTGATTCGATCACGTAGGGAAACCCCGAGCATAGCCCTCTCCATAGCTCGCTGTGCGACAGTGAGCTTATTTATGAGGCCCATAGTCAGAGACCACGTCTCGGTGCCGTAGGTCATCACTGGCAACACACACTGGTCGAAGACCTTCGTCTTCAAGCACTGAGGTATTTTGGACGAGAAGCTATGCCACTATGTACAATAGCTATGCTAGTGTCTAAATAAATTATGAAAAAAAAACTTTTAAACGTCAGTTAACGTCACCCATCGGCCATCGCTATACATATTATATTGTATGTATACCTAACCTAGTCAGTTATTTTATTACTTCTACTACGTTAAATACATCTTTAAAAAAAATTGGGTTAAAATAAAATTTATCTTATATCAGTAACTTAAGATTACACAGAAAATAGAAAAGATTATTGTATATATAACCGGCTATTAAAAATAAAAATAACCCAAGTCTTGTAATAGTTTTTAATAATTTGCCAGGTGAAAGTTTAATACAAAAATGAATACATCGACAAAAATATTTAGATGTATGAATAAATCCAGCCAATTGTTAAACAGTGTTGGACTTATGAGGTATGTGCCCAATATTTTTATAACAGTTAAATTAACGTTAACGTGTTTTCAATGTCGACAGATCATTCTTACATGATTTAAGTAATATGCAAAATTAACTGTTGAGTCCCTTGCAAATGGGATATTCTTTGAACGATAAGGTATAACGCAGCCTCATTTCTATCAGGTGTAAAAATTGGCCAGAGTGCCCAAGTGAGTTAGACATAAAACTAATAAATCTATATAAAATGCAAAGTGTAAGTTTTATAGCAATCCTTCCCAAATATTTCAAATAGTTTGATTTTATAATATCTACCTCATATAAATTACTTAACCTTGCAGGTGACGGTAACCCACCTATTACACACATTACTCAATGTCTAATCTTAATATTCAATTATTAATGTTTACAATCTTTTTAAAATAAAAATACATATTTATGTTTTTCTACGTATTCCTTTTTACTCATTTCACTAGTCTTCTTACTTAATTAGGATTAGAACACTTAATATTGGGAGAAAATGTTTTTTTGCATTTAATCTGCCTTTTGTTAGAACAATAAAGTGTATATAAATAAATAAAATACTAAGAGAAATGAAGTCATGCTGAGTACTGTAACTCAGTACTATAATATTTATAAGTAACTCAACTGTTACATCATGCAATTTATGTCATCATGCAGTAATGCAATTAGGGTTCATTTCAGGCTGTCCTAATATCATTATCACTGAATACACAAAGTGTATAAGTTGCAAAATGATTAGATTGCACAGTGTCTAAGCTGTTTTTTGTATTTACAGGCACACAAAATGAATATCTCAATTTTGTATTTTTATAATTAAAATAAAATTAATAGCCACTCAGTAAAAACTAACATGTATTTAATATTGGCTTATATTTATACATCAGCCAAAAAATACTAAATGGGCAGCAAGTCATGATCATCAATGAAACTGTTTTTGAATAACTAAATATGTAATTTTAAACTACTAAGAATGTAAAGACAATGTCGACAGACTCCTGTGGCTTTATTGTCATTAGGGAACCTAAACCTAACCCACTTTGAAATTTGTTGCTACTTCCAGTATTTCTGCTGCTCATTTAATTATTTCACTTTAATATTAGAGATAGAACATCAGAAACAGTAATTTTTTAAAATTAAGTTTTGTTAATTCTTTTCCATACTTTTTCATATAAAAAATGGCTGGTATTGTCATATCCTGATTTTATATAGCATGATTTGAGGAAATGTATGAAGTAAAATACCACTGATGCTCTTAACTGTACAGATATTTTAGACATAGTCATTGTAACTATTTAGGCATTTTGCAATCTAGTTATTTTGAGATGTAGACTTATTAACTCTTACCTAGTTATTTTGCAATTTAGACACTGCATTTTCAGTCACAAACAATCCTATCTCGACAGCCTGAGGTGAACCTATCAATTCATTCATTTTTCATTTTAAAGCATAAATACATAAAGAAATATCTTCATGCCATAAATATCTTCCAATATTTAATTATTCTAAAACAACTTTTTGAAGAGAGATTGAACAATAGATATTTTCACCTTCTTGACACCTTGTTCACCTTGTTCAAGCACATGTTGACTTTACAATAAATAACAAGGTGAAAAACCTTGTTATTTACCTCACAAATCAGACAGGTTTTTTTGATTAAAACTTACAATCATTTTGTTTATTGATTAAAAAAAACAATATTGAAAAAATCTGATCATAGTTAATAAAATAAAAAAAAAAGATAATTTCAAACTAAGAGTGCCTGTGACTTTGTTCCTGTGAAATTTAGAGTAAGTGTGAATTTAGACTAAGTTTATTATACTCCTACCATGTTCCATCCCACGCATCCCATCCAATCCCATACCTATCCCATTGCATATCATGTCACCCCATAATCCAATCCCACCCCATGTCAATGAATCAAATAGTGAATATAATGAAGTGATAGTAACACCTCGTTTCATTTTCTCCCTGACAATTCTGCAATGATTCCTACAAGAGCTTATAATGATTATGGGAAAAAAATTGTCCTGCAAGTTGACACAATCAAAACAATTCACAAATTGAAAATTATAAATTACAATAAAATAATTGAAATAAAACAGAATAATTGGTCTTATCCGTGGGGCCTCAATCTGAGGGCGTCATTGTTTGATTGCATCAATTACCTATTCCAATTTGTATCCAGTGTGATGTGACCTCAGTTTAAGCTTATAACAATCTGATAAAAATTGTATTAAACTCAAGGGTTGTAAGATGTGATAAAAATAATTAGTTTTATATGTAGTACAAAGAAGCTATATTTTTAGCTGTATTAAACTCAAGTGATGTAAGATGTCTTAGAAAAATGAGTTTACTATTTTTATCTTTTATTTTTTATCTACAAAAGGTTTGGAAAATTTCAAAATATCATAAAAAAGATATTAAGATAATTATAGAAAAAACAATCATTATCATTTCATCATTTCATATTTACAAAAAGGACATAATATGTATAAATATAAGATAATTATTATTATTTTTAGGACTTCACAACTATTGGGCTCTGGGAGGACGCTAATGGCTGCTTCAGTATACAAATCCCAGAAAAAGAAGGATGAGTTTCAAGATGCTTTACCTGGAATTATACAAACTCTTGTAAATAGTCCAAAATTGGCTGAATTGCCAAATGTTGCTAGCTGGATAGAAAAGGTTTAGAAACATTTTTAAATAAAACATTAACATGGTAATGGCGACATTATCTGAAAAAAGGAATATTATTGTCATTTCTAGTATTCCTAGTATCCTAAAAAATCACATGTTTAAAGCTGGTTTCTATTTAAACAAAATCATGAAACATCAAAATGTTATGTTAGAAACTCTAAACTGAAGTCAGTAAGCCCATGCAGACAATAAGCCTTTTGCTCAGCTAACGTCACAATATACACACTTGTTTTTGTATATGCACAGGTTGATCAGGTAATTCGTGATTTCGTGAAATCTTTAGGGATTTTAAAGGAATAAAAACAGGTTCCCACTAAGTCGCACCACATTATCGGGGTTTAATATGATATTGAAGAACGACAGTTTTATCGTGCATCGTGCTGGTGTGAATATGACTCTCCGGCAGCTAATTACGATAGATGTGTCGCTCCGACATAGTGGGAACCAGTTTTAAAGCGTAGAGGTACAGGAGTTCTATTTTTAAGTAAATACATCAGTTATCTATGTATACTTGTCAACATAAAAGTCATTCCACTAAACTAGTCTTTCCATTTCACGGAGACACGACACTCAGTTTGTGTTTTCCTTACATCACTACGCTACGCTTTATCTCGAGTTTTCGCTAAAACCCTAAGGATTTCATAAAATGACGAATTACGTGATCCAACGGCGACATATATGTACAGACTGTAAATGATTCTATAAAATATGTGAAACTTAATTACCATTGACTTGTATTTAAACTGCTTATTATTTTCTTCATCTATGTCTTTCTCATTACAGGTTTTAGATTACAATCTGGGAGGTGGTAAAAAAATTAGAGGCTTAACAATAATATTTGCTTACGAAATGTTAGCTAAGCCTGAACAATTAACTGAAGAAAATTTAAAATCGGTCCGCATCTTAGGATGGTGTCTGGAAATGGTAATAATTTATTAGCTGGCTACAGTAGATAGATTAGAAAGACTATGCAGGGTTAAATAAAAGGTACTAGCACCCTCTGAATGTTGAATTTCTTTCATGAAAACTTTTTCACACAAACCGCTCACTTACACTCGTAGATGCATAGATGCACTTGCACTGATTTTCATTTTAACAACTGGTCATTTTTAACACGGCTGTTTTGACCTTTGGATATTGTGACATATCGATATTATAATTTATAACCCATTGGACTTTTAAATATTTTGACAGCTAAGATATAATATATACTCGTATGTACTTATAGTGGCGATTATATTATATTAGCAGCTGTTTATGAATGAAGTGTGCGGCGTTGCTGATTTAAGACACTTAATTCATTAATTTGAGAGAATATCACATTCATAAAAGGTCTTAAAACAAAAGTTATCCTTTTAATGTTAGAAATTCAGTGTAAGATGGTGCAGATATTTTTTATTTATCCCT
This sequence comes from Sesia apiformis, assembly GCA_914767545.1. NCBI lineage: Eukaryota > Metazoa > Arthropoda > Insecta > Lepidoptera > Sesiidae > Sesia > Sesia apiformis. The sequence continues at coordinate 7,640,847 of OU611964.1, forward strand.
GTCTAAATTTTCAAAATATTCTTCATCATCATTATCTTTCTCAGCTTGTATTGGCCACCTACTGGGTATACGAGTATATACTCTTTGCTCTCTTGCCATACTTACTATCCACCAACCTTCACTAAGCTCGCGTGGTAAATCAAGCCCCGAAACTTCTTGATTGCAGTCACCCCTTGCAATAGGAGGCATGTAACGCACAATGAGATGTTATGGTCACTCATTATTATAATATATCATACTCGTACTTGTGTACTCACTCTACTTTTTAGTCAATAAAAATGTATGGCCTTTTAAGGCCTTTAAAACACCACACTGGTCAAACGGGTTAGTGAGTCTACTCTTTTAGAGGTGGTGTAGTTCCTCAGGGCTTGTGGGAGCGGCTTTGTTATCCCATAGTGTCTTTTGCGATACTTACGTGGAGAGGTGGGATGACGCTATTCTAAAGCCGGCCGACATCACATGTCAATTATTATGTTACTATACATTTATTTCCTAACTAAAATAAAAAATATTTTCAGTTACATACATACTTCTTGGTATTAGATGACATAATGGACGGGTCATCTACAAGGCGTGGTCGCACGTGCTGGTACCGCCAGCCGGATGTCGGATTCGGTGCTTTAAACGATTCCGTCTTGATTTATGCTTCCATGTTTGAGGTACTGAGGACCTATTTCGGAAAATCGCCGCATTACACCAGCATTTTACATGCTATTAATGAGGTAAAAATTTTAGAAATCATGCATTTACGACATTTTATTTATACGACATCCTGTTAACACTAAATTTCTTTCGTGAGAAGTACCAACTTTTATTTTACTTTTTAAAATTTTGCACTTTTTTATACAAATCACTCACTTGCACAGATTTAATTGGATGTAGGTATCTAATAGTGTGTTGCCATTCGTAGCAGCGTATAGTGAGTATGTACAGAGTGACAAAGTCAGAGACTTCATTTAAAAAGAAATAACTTTTTGGGGAACATTCAAGTTCATATAAAAGTAGTAAAACGAAAATTGTTAGTTTGATATAGTGGTAAAAGGGTACAGCTATTTATTTAACCTTTAAAGTAGCCACTGTTGTATGTTTCTAATATACACTCCCAGACACCTGAATCGAGCCACCCTGCATTTTTATGTATAATATTAGGTAAACATAAAAATAATGTTAGGCAAAAGAAAAAGTTTTTATGCAGTTTTGAAACTGGCATATTCACCTTCATTTTGGTGTGCTATTGTTCCAAATTTGAATTCACGAATTTGATCCACAGAAGAAAAGCAAATGAGTTCATTGTTTAGAAAAAAATAAGGAAGCAGAAAGTTTGAATAGGAGTAGTTTTTTTGATTTAATGGTGTTGTTTTTCAATAACAGTTTAATTAAATTGCTTTTCCTGAGATTTGAACCGATTTTAACCTTAAAATTATGGATACTGCGCCTGAGGTAGCCGCGCAAACTGTGGCACTTCTTCAGTTTGGGCTTAGTCAGCGAAATGTGAGTGCACAACTTCATTTAAGCCATTCACTAGAGACTGGCGGCTTCATTCGCCGCCCAGGAGGACCACGATTTCGATTGGCGAAGGAAAGACAAGATTGGGTTATCTTCACGACCAGCTTCCGAAATCATCACCTGACCTCAGTACAGACCCAAGAAGAGCTTCGAGACTTCCATTGAGTGGCTGTTAGCGCTCGGACTGTTAGAAGGAGACTCGAAGAACGTGATATAATACCACATAAGCCAATGGACCGAAACTGACACGAGCTCACCGAATGGCGCGCCTTCAGTTTGCGACCGAACATTTGCATTGGACTCGACGTCAACGGAGTCAGGTACTCTTATGCTGTATGGTAATGATGGAAGGAGGAAGGTGTACCGAAGACAGGGACAGCGTTTTGTGCAGTGCTGTATTGAAGAGAAAGTTAATTATGGCAGGGGCTCATGGATAGTCTTGGAGGGAATTTCCGCGGAAGCCGAATATGGACTTCAGTTTGCGTCGGGACCACGGCTTTCACTATTAAATGGCGACCATTACATTCGTCAATGTCTAGAGACTCATGTGATGCCATATGCTGGCTTTGTTGGCCAAGATTTCATATTCATGAATGATAATCCAAGAGCGCACGTTGCAGGAATCGTCGGGATATACCTTCATAATGTCTGTATCACAGTCATGGAATGGCTAGCAAAAAGCCCAGATATGAATCCCATAGAGCATTTATGGCATGAGCTAAAGAGGCGTGTTCGAGCTCACTACTCAGCTCCGCAGACCTTCCAAGAGCCGAAAACTGCCATCGAGGAAGAATGGGAGAACATTCCACAACACGTCGCAGTGACGTTCATTGATTTCATGCCAAACCGCATGACGGTCGCCGTCAACGCTCTTTGACGCAATACAAGTTACTGAATAAACGATTTTTAAAAATCCAATAGAAGTCTCCCCTTGAGAAAGGCGTAAGAAAGGACACGACTTGTTACACGTAAACACAATTTTTTCAGTACTCTAGAATTCAAATGTGGAACAATGGCATACTGAAATGATGGTTAGTATGCCAGCTCCAAAACTGCATAAAAACTTTTTGATGGATAAAACATTTTTTTTAAGCTTCAGGCCACTAAAACTGAAAATGCAGGGTGGCTCGATTCAGGTGTCCGGGAGTGTTTTATTTGACTTTTATAAGTTTCATAGACTATTATTATATTTTTGTTTTATTTTATAGTAAGAATTGTACTACAATTATTGTAGTAAGACTTGAATAAGTTCGTCGGTGTAGGTAGATGAAAAGAGCGGGAAATCATTTATGGTGGCGAACCTTGGGAGAGGTCTATATCCACAGTAGAGATACCATACTGATAGTGTGCTAGTTAGAGTATAATGGTTTAGTTATCTTCTATACATATAAAGAGAAATGTTCTGGCTGCCTGATGCATTAACGCTGAGCCGAAACCACTATAGCTGGAGCTTTGAGGTTGCAATCCCACAACTGCTGGTCGCATTCGACTGGCCAAGTTACCGCATATTCACAGAACGGTACTGTAAAATGTACTGCATTTCCTACTTTATCCTGTTGTCCTATTATACGTGTTTCGGTAGTGAGTGAAAGAAGGTGGCTTATCTACTTACCGTCAGGTATACTGTCGTCCATAGACACCCGCGGTACATGTCAACATTAGTCCCCACACCCGATATCCCTTTTCAGTGAAACTATCCCTTGGGCTAGGAAGATCAAATATCTTGGAGTCACCCTACACCATCGGCTGACCTTCTGAGAACACATAAAAACTGTCCGAAACCGAGCCGCCTTTGTACTCGGTCGTCTCAACCCCCATAGGTGGGAGAAGTAAAATGTCGCATAGAAATAAGCTGATATTGTACAAAACTTGCGTACCTTCCATAATTACCTTCGCTAGCGTTTATTTTGCACACGTAGCCCCCTCCAACATTAAAATACTCCAAACCCTCCAAAATAGATTCGTGCATAAGGTCGTGGCTGCCCCATGGTACTCTCGCATTGTCGACCTCCACAAGGACTTAGAACTTCCCTCTATCGTCAAATACGTGAAAGACTCCGCCCTACGCTACTACGACAGAGTCCCTCACCATCCCAACCCCCTAGTGGTCGATAGCCTAATCTATGTTCCCGATAGGAATGACCCTCTCCGTTGCCGCCTCCGTCGTCGTCCTCGGCACGTCTTAGACGACCCTGACGACCTAATTACTGCTACCAATGCGGTTCTTACACTACACTCACAGACTACACATATACACCGTCCCCACCGCCGGAGACGAGGACGTCACCCTCGCTACACCGTGAACACACACCGGCCTTCAGCCAACACTTTTACCAGGTATCGGAACGTGCTTCGGCGCTTCTCACCGACTCGCGATCCCGCGGTACCCACCCAAAGCAACGCTCTAAGTCGAGGTTTGTTCCTTTCGCCGGTCTACCGCAGCCGGTCTACAAGGTGTGCAGCAACGAGCGGGTCTACCGGCTCGTTGCTGCACACACTCTGCTCTTGGCTGAGCACCTTCTGTGCTCGCCCTAAACTATACATGTCTGGTGACTCTTGAAAGGCCATAAGGGCCACAAGAATTTAGGCATTCCGAGAGAAAAAAAAAATCCAACATTACTCCAGAACGACACGCCCTCAGATGCACTGCCTACCTTTGTTGATTGGATTAGTAGTCAACCAACCCTTTCTTCCCCAACCCCTTCTCCAAATCCATTCTTATGTCAACCAATTTGGTATGATATGAGATACCTAAGACTATCGTATGCCAGTTAGACAAGATACCCAATTACTTACAATGCAGTCAGTACAGAATACAGTAGTGCAGTAAAAACCTTGGCTTGCACATTGACAGCAGTCTTGGTTGGGAAACCTAAATGGATGAGATCGCCGGTCGGATTAATGGTGCACTAAGATCCCCTGTACAGATTAAAAATTTTCTTCCTAATAGTATTAAACTTGTTTTGGTACAAGACGCTTGTGTTACCCATTATTAATTATGCTGATTTATGTTACTCGGACATCACTGAACGTCTACTCAATAACCTTCAGGGTCTTTTAAATAATTGTATTAGATTAGTCTTTATTAATTGAATCTTCCGGGCTACTTGACCGAGGTCTTCTGGAATCTCTTCTCTTTCTTCCAAATGTTTCGTCAACAACTGCGGTTGACATCTTCAGTGGCGACTGCGTTCACTTTCTGAGAGATGTTATCTCTTCGGCTTCTCGAGCGCAACTTCGCGAAAGTAGAAGGGCACAGTCGCGTGCACGTTTTAATACAGGACTAGGAACATTTACTCAAATTTGGGGAATATTGGTCAGAATTAAGCTTGCCGGAATTACAATATTTAATTAGTAATGTTATATTATAATACATTAATCTATTGCTATTCATGTGTTCAAAAGTAGATATTTTTTATACATATATATTTTCTTTTCAGTCTCTACTATTCACTTCCTCAGGTCAACACTTAGACTATACAATGGCTAAACGAAACAAAAACGATTACAGTCTTTTCACGATAGAACACTACAACACTATCGTTAAATATAAGACTTCGATTTACTCCATATATCTGCCAGTTGCCTTGGGGTTGACTATGGCCAACATTACCGACAATAAATTACACATGAAGTTTAGAGACATTTGTCTCGAAATTGGGAGAATATTCCAAATACAAGTGAGTATAATATATAATTAATTTCGTCCCATTTGTACAGTCGCAACAAATAATTGTTGAACCACAATACTTTATTGCAATTAAACAACTTTTAACGGTTTAAATCGCGTATATTTGACATGATTTATATCCCGACGTTTCGAACACTTTGCAGTGGACGTGGTCACGGGGTGACTAATTGATTTTATTTGTCACTTGAGTTATTAAGAAATCATTACTACCGTCTGAAATTTTTTGAACTACCGTCTGAAATTTTTTAATCATAACATTCCCTATGCACGCAGTATTCGCTCACGGTGTCCAGAGGTCTTGCAGTATGGCGTTGGCCTTGTGATTTAATTAATTTAATGACTGGATCCCAAGCTGGTGGTACTTGCCAACCATCTTCTCTATTGAAATTTGGGTGTTTCTTAATTTCAATAGCCTCGCGTAACATTCTTGGCATGTACCGGGTCTCTCTAGCGAGGATTTGTGGATTATCAAATCGAATGTAATGGTTGGGTTTGTCCAGAGCATGTTCACAAACTGCAGACTTGGTCGAGCGTCTGTTCTTCATGTCAGCTATGTGTTCTTTTATCCGGATACCGATGCTCCTCTTTGTTTGCCCAATGTATGATAACCCGCATTCACAATCAAGCTTGTAAACACCTGCATCTTGTAGGGGGATATTGCTCTTGACCGGTCTTAAAAATTGGCTAATCTTCTTGTGCGGCTTGAAGTAAGTTTTAATTGAAGCTCGTCTTAAGATATTGCCAATTTTGTCAGTGATGCCCTTGATGTATGGTAAGATGGCAGGTTGTCGCTCAACTGTAGGAGGCTTGGGGCGGCTTCTGTGACGCATTCGTGGGAGTTTGTGATTGTTGCTTCGCAGTACTTGTTTCACATGCAGAAGCTCTTCCTCGAGGTGGTCAGTGTCACAGATGCCGTGTGCTCTCTGTAACAAAGATTTGCCTACGGTAGTCAACTGACATGGATGGTGATGGGAGTTACCATTGAGATATTTATCTGTATGGGTGGGTTTCCTATACACAGTATGACCAAGAGAGTTGTCAGGATTTCTGATGACTGAAATGTCAAGGAAAGCCAAGGATTTATTGACCTCAGACTCCATAGTAAATTGGATTTTATCATGTAAAATCCACATGCCATCTTACCATACATCAAGGGCATCACTGACAAAATTTAAGACAATATGACAATATCTTAAGACGAGCTTCAATTAAAACTTACTTCAAGCCGCACAAGAAGATTAGCCAATTTTTAAGACCGGTCAAGAGCAATATCCCCCTACAAGATGCAGGTGTTTACAAGCTTGATTGTGAATGCGGGTTATCATACATTGGGCAAACAAAGAGGAGCATCGGTATCCGGATAAAAGAACACATAGCTGACATGAAGAACAGACGCTCGACCAAGTCTGCAGTTTGTGAACATGCTCTGGACAAACCCAACCATTACATTCGATTTGATAATCCACAAATCCTCGCTAGAGAGACCCGGTACATGCCAAGAATGTTACGCGAGGCTATTGAAATTAAGAAACACCCAAATTTCAATAGAGAAGATGGTTGGCAAGTACCACCAGCTTGGGATCCAGTCATTAAATTAATTAAATCACAAGGCCAACGCCATACTGCAAGACCTCTGGACACCGTGAGCGAATACTGCGTGCATAGGGAATGTTATGATTAAAAAATTTCAGACGGTAGTTCAAAAAATTTCAGACGGTAGTAATAATTTCTTAATAACTCAAGTGACAAATAAAATCAATTAGTCACCCCGTGACCACGTCCACTGCAAAGTGTTCGAAACGTCGGGATATAAATCATGTCAAATATACGCGATTTAAACCGTTAAAAGTTGTTTAATTGCAATGTATAGTAATCGCGAAAACCTAAGAAAATATCACAATATTTTATTCTTAATTTTGCCGTGTCATAATACTGTGTCGTGATATTATTATATCATTGAATAATATATTACGTTTGTTTAGTGCTGCCAGTTTAAGAATAAAGGATAGTGGCTCAACAATTAAGTGTTACGAGTGCACAATTCATATATCATAAATGTTGAATTGGAGAGGTCTACGGCGCGAAATTTAAATTGATTTATTATGTTGGAAGTAGTGAATGAATGGCGTGTGATTGGTTGAACGTGACGTTTGTATTTTGGATGTATTGTAATATGCAAGTAGAGGATGAATGAGAATAATAAGATGGAATATGTACGTAGGAATGAAGACAAAAATAAGTTGTAATGAAATTATTAAAAAACAAAATAAAAGAAGAATAAAAGTTGACACTGATTTGGCTTTTATCAAATCCCACATAAATTTATCTTTTTTTTATTTTATAGAAAAAAGCGGCAGACTAGCATACAGTCCACCTGATGGTAAGTGGATACTGTCGTCCATAGACATCGGCGATACATGCCAACATCAGTCCAGAATGACAAAGTTGGCACGCGCCTGGATGCGTTGCCTACCTTTGCAGATTAAGGAATGGATTGGGAGAAAGGGTTGGGAAAATGGGGAGGGATAGGATGGGATGGGAATGGACTCTGGCATATTTCACCACCGAAACACGTACGTATACTTTATAACACGAACTCGAAAGTTGTGGAATGAACTGCCAGCTGAGATATTTCCGTTACGCTACGATATGAGGTTCTTCAAAAGAGCTGTGAACAGGTTTCTACAAGTTCGGCACCCGCAAGCCACCTGGTGTTGCAGGTATCCATGAGCGGCAGTGACCACTTACCATCATGTGGTCGTGTGCTGGTCTGCCATCTATAAAAAACGTACATTGGGGTAATACGATAAAGTAGGAAATGCAGTACATTTCAAGGTAGTCTTCTGTGAGAGAGGAGAGTCGCGAGTGCGCCCAGCGGCTGTGGGAATGCAGCATGCACTCTCTTCCTATCCTAAATCATAATATGACCATAAACATCTTTGTATGTCGTTTTAACCTATACATTTTTAGACACCAAAGTTTATTAAAGCAAGGATCACTGGCGGCTTATTTAAATTATGTTTTAATAACTTTTTTATGGTGTTGCGATGTCAAATAATGCACAAGACAGTGTACATAAGGAGGCCCATGTTCAGCAGTGGACGGTATAAGAGCTGGTTATGTTACTTCATTACTATTTTATTATTGTTACTGCAATAAACGTACACATATATTTCCCACAGGATGACTACCTAGATTGCTTCGGCGACGAATCATTATCCGGCAAAGTAGGTACGGACATCCAAGAAGGTAAGTGCACGTGGTTAGCTGTAACAGCGCTGCAGCGCTGCAATAAAGCGCAACGAGCGGAATTCGAATCGTGTTACGGAAGCAAAGATTCAGCACACGTTGAACGCATCAAACAGCTGTACGGGACGCTTGAACTGCCTGAAATATATGCACAATTTGAAAGGTCTCAGTATCAGGTTATAGAGCAGCAAGCGAACGCACTATCAACTAACATGTCACAGCTGTTCTTAAAACTCGCCGATAAATTAATTCTGAGAAAGAGTTAAGTCGAAGTGTTATGCAATAATATTTTTTTTTTATAATTATGTAGACAGTTACATTGAAATAATTTTAAAATTTAAATTTGAAGTATTTTAACTATCAGGTAGTAATAATCTGCCGGCTGATCAGAATGTTGTCAATTTTCTATATTATTTTTTAATAACATTAAACGCAGTTTTCCGGGATGCACAAATATCTTAAGTTGAGTCGAATAACAAAAACTAAGCATACTTATCAGACAACTACATTTTGTAAAAATTTGCTATTAGGCTTCTTATTCACTAGGACACATATCGCTGGTCATTACGAAACATCACGTGACATGATACGGTATTTGTCCCGCGACCACAATCTCGTAAATACAATGTCCTGTCAGACGTGTGCTGTCACACAGTGTTTGACGACATCCCCTTGTGAATGCGTGGTTTTACTAATAATTTATTAACTTAATTTTTGTGAGTGATAATGAGTTAATAGTGAGCCACTAAGAACCGAATGTTTTTAATCTATATATAAATGGATGTTGTTGTATCTGAGATTAATAGATTTCGACACCCTTTGACCGATCACCATGAAAGTTGCCATATATATGTATTTTTTCATGGAGAAGATTTTTATGCTATTCACTTTGTTGTAACTGGCCACTAGATGGCGCTTCAGCACATCAACTATACCGTTCAACCGATCGCAAAAATCATATCGACGGTAAAACAATAATTTGTGATTTTATATACAGAGGTAAATAAATATACACAGCCAGGACAACGTCTGCCGGGTATAGCTAGTAAATTATAAAGCTTTAATTAAGTAAAAACAAAAATACCGCAATGCCCTTCGGTGAGATGCAACCATAAAGCTTTAATCGATAAGTTAAAACTATACTATCTAAATGGAACAGTTCAACTCAATCCAGTGCAAGTTTCGTATAAATCGGTCGGGACAAAGAAATTCGTGGAAATAATACATCGATGATAATCAAAAATGGGATTTTTCCTTTTTGAAGTAGTATAATTTTTTTTAGGTAATAATTTTAGGAATATTGGTGATTGTATCGGGTACATGGTTTTGTATATCGGGTATATGTAGTGGCAATACATGTTTCAATAATAAATATTTATAAAGACTGAAACAAGCTCAAAGGTATTATAATATATCAAATGTGTTACAAACTTTTATTTTATAAAAACTATTAATAAGAGGTTGACTGAAAGGGCTATTTTAGATCCGATGAAGCGCCGCGCAGCGATGAATAAGCTACGATAAACCTTAATTAAGCTTATGAGTAGGTGTAGGCGTAAAATTCACGCTACAGTGACCTTTGCTGGAGAGAAGCGAATCCGTATGTTCAATTTATTAGCAAGTAGGTCCATTTAGCGTTTGGTCCAAACCGCAGTTGGTCTATATTCGCAGTTAGTCTAATATGATAGACTGTGGTAGCATATTAAGAATCGAAGAACAAGTTTTTGTTTTAAGAGTATATACATTTTTGTTTAAGAACATTTTTTATAGAATTGTTGGGAGATGAGCGGTCGGGGCACATGATGGTGTGTGGTCACCACCGCTATGGACACCATGGACACCTGCAACACCAGGGGGCATGCGGGTTACAGAAAACCTTGCGGTTTAGAATCCCTCAGCATTCGGAGAGACGTTGCGTCTCTCTGTGTGTTCTACCGCCTGTACAATGGGGAATGCTCTGAAGAATTGTTTAATATAATTCCCACCTCGGGTTTCTACAACCGCACCTCCCGTCACAGAAGTGCGGTCCATCCGCATTTCCTCGATACGGAGGTGTCGCGCACTGTTCGGTCCAAAAATTATTTTATACCGCGAACCCGTAGGCTGTGGAACGAACTGCCTCAAGAGGTCTTTCCATTGAGCTACGATATGGGGTTCTTCAAGAGAGCTGTGAATAGGATTTTGCAAGGTCGGCGGCGCACCAGCATACCCCCTGGTGTTGCAGGTGCCCATGGGCGGCGGTAACACTTACCATCACGTGGGACCGCTTGCTCGTCCGCCCACTAATCTATAAAAAAAAAAAAAAATAGAAAACTGTTCATAGCTCTTTTGAAGAGCCCCATATCGTATAGCGGTAACGGAAATGAAATGTTTTTTTATTTTGTTTTTTATTTTCATCTGTACTGTACTTAAAAACATTGACAAATTGGAGTTACTGCGAATATAGACCAACTGCGATTTTAACCAATATGGACGCTAAATGGATCTATCGCTAATATACCGCGTTTTCGCTATAGTCTCAAACCATTTTCTAATATTAAATTTATGCTGAAAAAATGGATTTTAACTTGTCAAAAAATCGACACGCGCCGCTCTCTGTCCAGTCTTAATAGCTCAGGGCTTTAAGAATAAAATTGCCGTTTCTTAAGAAGAATGGACAACAAAGATATTGTCTATGCTCTTCTACCATTTTATAGGAAAATGATTTATGTAATTATGATTGCGATAGAACTCTTCTGAAAGGGAGTCTTCTACTGCCTCACGAGAATTATTTTTCTTTGTACAAAGGTATCCAAATTTTGTAAAATGTGGGAATTTGTTGAGACAAGGTCTGTCGTGCCGGATAGTTTTCAATAGTAAAATATTTTATTTCAATATAGATTCAAAATTATGTTATATGTGTTTTTTTGTTAACTTGGAGTATTTACGATTGGTAAACAACGATCCATCCGTCTTTGTTGTTTTGTTGCCAGTTTTTCTATTATTCTATGTAATTGTGGAGTATAGACAACCAATCCGTTTATTTGTGAACGTCTTAGTTCTGCCGCAAGGCGTACAAATATATCACATAATTATTATGTTACAAAGTTTCAGTACAATCATTACACGATGCTCCAACCTCCATATTCGCCAGGCCCCGTGCGGCTTTTTTCTGTTCCCAAAAATAAAGAGAACCTTAAAGGGCCATTGTTTTACAAGCGTAGATAAGATTAAAATCGCATCGCTGAAAGAGCTAAACGATATCCCAAAGATCGAGTTCCAGAAGTGTTTCGGGGATTGGAAGAAGCGCTGGCATAATAAGTGTATAATATCTAATGGGGACTATTTTGAAGGGGGTAACATTAATGTAGACGAATAAATAAAATTCTTTCCAAAAAACAAAATTCCCGTTATGTTTTGAACACACCCGTATATATGTCAATAAATATGTCAGATAAATACACATTAATATGTGACACATTAATAGTCACATTAATACATTATAAAGTCGGCTTTCATAGTCATATATATATGGCAGAATGCTATGTCCTATGTCCAGGCTATGTCCACCAAACAGTCACATGCTTCTAACTGCTGAATCGTTTCCTGTTCTCCTTCAACGTGTCATTATTGGTGTTGCACGCTGTTTGTGCAGCATTTTTTACGGAGGACTTTGTTAACAATTATACATATTTAAATTTTTAATTTGTCCATTAAAAGCGAATGAGATTTTTAAAAAAACGAATTTAAATGGAATAGCAAATTAATTTTGTACGATTAAAAATGAATTAATGTTCTTAAAATAATAGCTTACAGTAGGTTGAATTTAAAAGAGACAATTTAAAATCAAATTGGCCGTTACATAAAAATGGTAATTTTATACTTAAACTCGCATTATATTGGTTAATAGGCTAAAGTTTAATAGAGTTGCTGTATTTATTTGTATTATTTAAAGGCAGAGATGTAAGATTATTTATATTTTTATTGTAAGAAAACATTATAATAAATGTATATTTACAATATTTTCTGTAATATCTCGAATATAACTACCTCATTTAAGTGTTTATTGGACCTATTTTTACTGTCAATGTAACGTGTAATTTATTGATAACATGTTCATGTAATTTTATGTTTTTCTTGTTACCAACACGTGGTGGATATTATAAATAATTATATGTGTAATATATATAATGGAGAAGTTGATTCAGATGTATTTTTGTAAGCAATTCAAATACTAAATGCTTCATATCTTATTTAAGTGGTAATAAAATTTATATAAACAATTTCTTTTTTCATTTTATGGACTAATATGTTAAGATACTTTGACGACATTTGTCTAACATTAACGGAAACTTTTGTAGTGCATGTAATCTATTTATTCTTTTAGTATAACGCTCAGTGTAGGTAGTTTGGATGCCTTGGTACTTTATCCGGATAGTTGATGTTTGGTCTTATAATTAGTCGGTGTCGTGTTTTAAATCGCCTTACATAAAGGCATTACATAAGGTCTACATAAAGGCATTTTAAATAATTCAGTCTTAGGGCCGTGATACACATTCGTGTTACTCGCACATAAGGTCACGGTATCGAATAATAAGTATCGATACTTTACTCATGAGTAGTATCGGAAGAAAAGTATTGGTACTCATGAAAGTATTGAAAGAAAAGTATCGATACTACAAGGTATCAATACTTTTTTTTAGAATTTTCAAAAAATAATTAAAACGCGTTAAATTAATCAAAATCAAAATTTTATTTCAATTATCTACCTCTACAAATCTAATCTTACACTTCCCACTTTTTGGCTGTACGGTCAATTAAAAATAATAATTTATCCAGTCGTTTCGGTGCTATTCTGTTACGTGTCTTTGACAATGTACTGCCTGCCTTCGAAAATAAACTTTCGGAGGGGACCGATTTAGTTTAAGATTAGTTAAGTTCGATTTGATTTAGTTATTTAGTTTAATAACATAATAGGTCTCTAGTAAAATAACAATACTAACAGTGTGACGTGGACAGGGAGAATAACGAATTCGATATTTTGTTGCCAAAGTATTCATATGAGTAAAAGTATCAAATTAAAAGTATCGAGTACAAAAGTATCGGTATCGAAAGAAAAGTACTCGATACCAAAAAGTATCGATACTTTTTCCGTGTCCCTACTCGCACAAAAGGTTACCGGTACCTTTCAAATACAGTGTACTTGGCATGTATATTCAGATTTTTCAAGTTAGAAGTATGCGTTTTAATAGTAAGCCAGTAGATCGCAAGTCGTTTGATTTTTGTGTGGGTATTCTCCGCGACTCCCCCGAGGAAACGGGAAGGACAACTGCGAACTTACCCGAGCCTCTATTTTGTAGTCTTCAACTGACACTAATGAAACGTTTCTAGTAACTGACATAATTCTTACTAACATGTGTATTGATTGAGTCGTCATCACTTGCTAGTTATTAGTATACCAGATAACTCCCTGCGCCTGTCATTCTTTTTACTGGCATGTGTATCGCTATCCTTTAGGCGCAGAATGTCAAACGGTTGCAAAAAGTCAAAATCTCGAAAGGTCCAAGTCTCAAAATGTCCAACTCTCATAATGTTGTTGGTGGAGAGTGAACGCTGTATTCCCACAGCCACTGGGCGCACTCGACTGGCCATGTTACCCCTCTCTCACAGAATACTACCTTGAAATGCACTGCATTTCCTATTTTATCGTGTTTCCCCAATGTACGTACGTGTTTCGGTAGTGAGTGAAATATGCCAGAGCTCCCCATTTTCCCAATCCATTCCTTAATCCGTAAAGGTAGACAGCACATCCGGGGGCGTGCCAACGTTTGTCATTCTGGACTGATGTTGGCAAGTGTCGCGGATGTCTATGGGCTACAGTATCCACTTACTATCAGGTGGATTGTATGCTCGACGACGCCTTTTTTATATAAAAAAATATGTCCAAAGTCCTCTAAATACAAACTATATTTTTTTTTATCATATGCCAACTTCTAGTTAAAACCTTACACCTGGGTCCACAGAACATTCCATAAAAATGCGACTAAATAAAACAACAAACAATAACAAATATAATATTATCTTAGGTCTTTACCTACAAAATTATCGTTTTAGGAAAAATTCAAATATTTTTCTTTGTATGAAAATTATATAGGTACCTACTTCGTTAATCGAAGTATTATCAATGCCCTTTTAATGGAAGTTGATTGATGCCTCTGCTATAGAACTCCTGGGGCCGGGAACCGATGAATTCTCTGAAGGTGTTTTTCACTGCCTCATCGGAGTTGAATTTTTTCCCCTGTAAAAGTTGTCCAAATTCCTAAAAAATGGAAATCATAATGGGCAAGGTCTGACGAGTACCGTGGGTGACTGAGAGTTCCCAGTCGAAGCTCCTGTAACTTCTAGACTTGTGCAGTTTGGGGGCGAGCGTTATCATGGAGAAGCAGTGGATTAGAGCGATTGACCCGACTCGCTTGTTTGATAGTGAGCATGTCCATCGTCGTTGCATTAATTGTTGTGCCAGATGTCATGAAGCCGTAATGGATAATACTGGCACAGGACCACTATACAGTCACCATGAACTTCTTTTGACTCAGGTTCACCCATAGTGACGAACGTTTACATTTATCATATGGGATCCACTTCTCATTAGACGATTCAGACAATGCGATTTAGAATCTTTTCATTTTTGTGCCAGTTCAGTAAAGTAAAGCAAGCTTCGACACGTGTTTGCAGCTGATTTTCATTAAGCTTATACGGTATCTACTTTCCGAGCTTCTTCACTTTCCAGATTTGACGCAAATGAATTAAAATTGAAAAAAAATCTAAAATGAATCGTTTTTGTCACTTACGCCGAAGGTTGCTGCTAATTCAGACGTGATTTGAGATGAATCCGTTTCCACTATTGCTTTCAATTCGTCACTATCGACTGCAGTCTTCGGTCGTCCACGGGGCTGGCTGTTGAGGTCGAAATTTCCAGAACGGAAACGATCAAATGAAAAACGCACGTTCGTTTGCGGTGTTTGGTCCGCAGGTAGTAGATACACATAGTTGATATTGCGTTCCGTCTGTGCTGCGTTGCTGCCACGACGGAACTCATATTCGAAAATAAAGCGAATTTTTAACTTTTTCATGTTCGCAAACACAACCACCAAACGAAAACTCGTTTGACGGAAAAACAAATTATTAACTGATTTTGAAAAGAATCTCGTAGCTTTAAATTGAAATTAATTTGAATTTAGAATTCCAAGCCAAACGTAAGATAGCTAAATTCAAAGTGGCCACTATGAAAAAACGGAAATTTCATAGAATTAGTTAGAATCCAAGTTAGAATTTAGTTTTCTTTTATATCCATGTTAGCTTCACGTTTGTATGAATCGGAGCTAGAATTTAATTTAGTAATGTTAATTCACACAAAAGGTTAATAATTCATCAAAAAATGAACCTAACTGTGAAATGTTATTTTTCACAATACTAATTTTAACGGGGACGGTACATTTTTTAATATTGGACGGATGAACGGGAACACGAATTCTCATTTGTTCCCACTGTGGGAAAAATTCTCACTGGTCACATTGATCATACAATCGATCGGGCCACCGGAAAAAAAACACCCAGGTGTAAGGTTTTAACTTGAAGTTGACATATGATAAAACATTTTAATTATAGTTTGTATTCAGAGGACTTTGGACGTTTTGAAACTGTTTGACATTTAGCGATTTGGACATTCTGCACCTAAAGGACTTTATCAGAAGATATGTGTACGGGATGCGTACCAAACTGGATCGCCGGGGTGTGGACTGTATTATAGGATTACCTCTTCAATTAAAACAATTATTACTTTTCTTCTATAGAGCCGGGGTGGGGCAGAGGTACTTTCTTCTTGTTGTTGTTGTTGAGTCGGCTTCAGAATTCGGAATGGTTTGGAGCCCAAAATGCTCCGTATTTTATGCTTTTGGAGGGCCTGCCATTTCCTGTTACGTATACCCCCTGCTACCCGCGGGTCATCATTTATTCATATACATTTATTTCTTATTCTATACACAATATTTTATTATTATACTACAGGAATCCAATAGGAATACTTTCATTTGTTTTGGATCCAATAAGATCTTGACGCCATGACGTTTGGTTGCGAGTGGACGTCTGGAGTCTGGTTGGACAAGGCGTGCGGCTGCGTGACCTATTTATATTACCTCGTTCCCCGCCTCAGGAGTATAAATATTCGCCCGTTGGGCGGCGGGTCATTCATTACTTCATTAGTTGCTTTCCGGACGTCATAGCGCCAATCTACGCTATGTATTTCATCCCTAGCATGCCTAACGGTAATTGGCAGATAATTTATCTATCAGATTATCAATTACTTTATCAGGAGGCGGGGACAAAGGCTCTTAGGGCCTTTCTCACCACTTTCTTATAAATTATCAAGACGTGGTGAGAAAGGCCCTTAATGTTTAAGCCGTTCTTAGACTGTCCTAAAATTCAAGTCTTAGCGTTTAAATTTTTCTTTAACGTATAAAATAAAAATGCTTTGCTAAAATCATAATTTTAATTCTCACTTTTCGATCTACGGATATTTACAATAAAAAATATATCCTATAAAATTTGCACCAGAAACAATTAAAAAGTACTTGAATTGTTAGTAGTAGAAAGGTGATTATAAAAATATTTCTTATTTTTATGAAAGCATCTTCAATATATGTCATTTTCCATCGAGTGCATATTCAAAACTGCATCTAAAAAGCTATATTTCATTTTCAATGGACATCATTTTTTTATTATGCCCTGATTTTTGATGACTAGTTTCCAATTTATTTTAATACGCCATTCAAAACACTCCATAGCATAATAATTATTTCGAAGATGTTATAAGTCTTAATTAATAACACTGTTAGAATATAATCATCTGGTGTTATATTCCATTGTTTATAACTAACTTGGACACTAGGTACATAACAATAATTAACATGAGTGGAATTTAAAATCCCAGTCTAAATATTTCGCCTGAAAATATTATCAAGGATTTTAAAGAACAAATCGTGTGGTAGTCCTCTAGTAACTTGTTGAATTTGTGTCCTAATAAGATCGTAAGTAGTTTCTTCGTACACTGAGTATGTGTGGGGTAACTGAAGATCTTCATACAAGTCCTTTACTTTGGCGACGTCTTCTGGTTTCTTGCCGCCATAGTGTTCATCTAGGATTTGTCTCTGTGCTGGTGTCGCCCTTTGTAAAGCTACTACTGCTAACCAAGTACACTTTCCGTCCTGAATATCTGTGCCATTTTTACCGGTAACGCTTGGTTCTCCGAAGCAATCTAGGAAATCGTCCTGAAAGTGTCATAAATTAAGATTAATAAAATGCTGCAATAAATTTACTATTTAGTGTTTTGGATTTTAGCTGTGCTAATAGATGTGAATAATTAAGACACATTGATTTGTAAAAAATATTTTTTCATTTAAGGCTACGAATCTTTATTTGCAGTCTATGGTTTGGCATAACACTTTTAATTCTTTTTAATATTATCAAGGCTAAATGGCGGACAATGGGGGAGGATATGTCCAGCAGTGGACGTCCAAGGGCTGAGATGATGAAGATGATGATGATTATCAAGGGGAATTAAGTAAGTTCCCTCACCTGTATTTGGAAGAACTGTCCCATTTCAAGCAAGATGTTCTTCGCCTGCCTATGATTTTCAGGATCGTCAATTCCCGACATCAGCAGGGCTAGGCCGACTGGCATTTGGAATGTGTAGTAGCCGCTCTTGTACTTTGTCATCGTCAGGTACTTGTCCATTGTGAACTGCGTCAAGTCCGGCTTGTCTGTCTTCATCATGGACTTCTCCAAGTACTGGCCGATCGAGCATTTTAGCATCATCTGTGTAAACATTTAGTATATAGTCATTATTTGTACATTCGTAGTCTTCATTCCTATCCGTTGTCATGTACAGTATTATAGAAATATATTGACATTTGTGTAAACTTTACGTTGTGTCTGTTAAAACCAGATTTATATAATACCTAGGTATGTTGGTAACAATGACATAATTGATGTTTATGAGTATGATAATGACAAACAACCTATTGTTCTCCAGAATCAATACATTGTTACAAAATTTACAACATTACTTTTTATTTATAAATATGTAACTATATTTTCACATAGACTTGCATGGAATTTTAGTCAATATTAAATGAAAGTTACTTTCAACTTTGTACCTAAAACAATACCATTAAATTTTAGATAATTTTACGGTACATACCTACGGTAATTTTAATTTTATATTTTTTGCTATACAGCGAGAAATTCGTAAAAATATAATCTCATAATATATAATATATGCAAAGACCATAATGGAAAAGTAAGACAATTATTATCAATTCAATATTACCTACTTATTGGTAAACGCTCGTTACTTATTGGTAACTTATTATTATTAGTTACGCTATTATAAAAGTTAAAAACTAAGACGTCTTATTGGCTGTTTTAAAACAAAAAATCTTTTGCTCATGTTACTTATATACCTCTGAGGTACCCATACACAATAAATCAATTATTACGATGTATTTACGTTATGACTAATTATTATAATAACCGGGTCGTTTGTTTTGCTTTCAGAATAAACAGTCCTACATAATTTCTTACGCCGCCATGATGCAATTTGATACAGGGGTAAAATGATCAGTTTTTAATGAGTGTCGATGGTACTGATTGGTTCGATAATAAGCATCCAAGGAATATTTGTGCTGCGATGTGAGTCTCCCAAGTCTAGCCGCACAGTGGTAACACATTTTCCATCTGATGGATCTATCTTTATGTCACATTTGCCTAAAACATTAATGGCTCACCTCATTAAACATCTCAAGAACGTTCTTGTAATACGGCTTGGCATGGAAGTGTCTCTTAAGCGTTGAAAACATGGCGGATTTGACGAGCATGGCATCGTTAATGCCGGTGATTCCGACCTCTGATCGACGGTACCAGCATGGAGCCTGTCGGCGCATCTCGGTACCTTCCATTATGTCGTTCAACAACAGTTGGTGGGTGTGGAACTGGAAAAGATTGAGAAAGTCGGTTTGTCTTTGCATGTTAAGGAGATTTTGAAGAATACTAATTTGCAGAAATTAAAAAAAAAAATGTTTAGTTCGTGAAAGAGCCAAATCAGTTCAGTAGCTCTGTATAAGTGCTCATGAAAACAACTAAGAAAAATAACGCTAATATATAAACAATAATATTGTTGTTGGATAGGGCTCGTAAAGTTCTACATTGGTCTTTGTACGTACATAGTGAAATCTCCCTTTCCACCAGCGCTCTGGCGCTTGCCATCGTCCATTTTTTTTATTTTGTAGATACAAAAGTCAAATATTATCATTAAAAATTGCGTTTTTAATAATAATCAACATTTATTTAATAATACTTTTTTACATTTAATATGAGACATTTAGAAATAAATATTATTTGTAACCTTTTTCTACTCAATGTTCCAATTAACTATGTAGGTACATATAATAAACATATTGTTTATTGTGTACATCACAGATTATACATTTATGTCGATGCAAATGCTTACGTAGGTATATAAACAAACTAAACACGGATGTACTTTAAAAGTCGAGTAAACATATTTCTTCTGTAAGTTGATCCAAAGTAAATTTATTTAATGCTTGTTTAAATGTGTCAGCTGGGTCGCCGGGCACACAAGCGAAGTTATCAGCTCTGATAAAACTAACGCCTCGCAAAAAGTGACCTTCAAATGTGACTGGTTTGTAAAAACACTATTACAAATGCCATTTTTTATAGAATATAAAATGGTATGATAGTTATGGCAAGAAGTGTTAATCGGTTTAATTAGCATTACTGCTGCGTATTCCATCTTGTTATCGCGTAAATAAGGTACTTATCTAACATGGTTATAAGTTCAGACCACTAAGCTAATACCATATCTAAGATATAGGGCTTCTTGATTAGTGACAATCTGAAATACTGAACTAAAATTTGATATCTACTTCCTTAGCTACCTGTCTATCTACCTTAGGTACTGATGAAAGTTAACATTAACATAATTTTTCATAATTTTATGTTGTAATCGGAAATGTAAGAAGTATACTAATTCTTGCTATTTAATAAGTAAAATACGAGTAATTGCACCAATTTTGCAGTTGAATATCGATATGTTTTTAATTTAAACAAAGATCCTATTGAAAAAAATCAGTGGTTGGGACATTTTTGTATGGAGTCGGCATACGTACTATCCGCCAGTTTGAATAATTCTCGATTTTGCGGATTGATTCATCGATTGATTTTTCAAAATGGCGGGAAGTAGGTGTGCCACTGACGTTTGGTATCTTGGTATCTTGTATCTTGGTATGCCCTTTGGTATCAAATTATTCTAATAACAATAAATAATTGTTCGAATAACTTTTTGTTGCTATGTTTGCTATCTGAGATAATTCTAATTAGTACAGAGATAAATAACGAAGTTAAAAAGAACATAATTTTTATCATTTAATTTAGCACACTAACACGTGCTGATTTTCAAGGTCTTCAAGGCCAATATGTGTATTAAGCTAATCTATATTAAGCGTTGATATTTTAAAATATTTAGCTTGAGAAACTTAATTGTTTTCTAATGAGTCAATATTACAACAATTGATTATCGTCTTTAGTCGAAGTGTTTAAATTAGATAACTGATGTCTTTTATATTTAATGCAGCGTCATTTGACTAGGAATGTGGTTATTAAGTTTTTATTATTTGAGATAACTATTTCTTACCATTTCCGTGCACCACCCCATTATGTTGGCCAAATGAATATTCTCCGGCGTAAGATTTTGTTCTTTCTCGAGCATTTTGTACGCAAGCACCGTAGCCAGACCTCGATTCTTCTTTCCGTTCGGGACATTGTATTGCAACAGCTGCAACAACAAACTCGATTATTTTGATTTTATTTTTTTATAGGAAAAAGGCGGCTGATGAGCATACAGTCCACCTGGCGGTAAATGGATACTGTCGCCCATGGACATCCGTGGTACATGCCAACTTCACTTCAGAATGACAAACGTTGGCACGTCTCCGGATGTGCTGCCCACATTTGGAGATGAAGGAATGGATTTCGAGAAAAGATTGGGAAATTGGGGAGGGGTAGGACAGAATGGGATGGAAATGGCTTCTGGCATATCTATGCCAGAGGCCAGATATGCCAGTGAGTGAGATCACTCACTACCGAAACACGTACGTAGGCACATTAGGGAATAGGATAAAGTGGGAAATACAGTACATTTCAAGGTAGTCTGTGATAGCGGGGTAACGAGACCAGTCGAGTGCGCCCACCGGCTAGCGGCTGTTGAATTGCAGCGTGTACCCTTCCCTGCAAAGCGTCATACAATAAACTTGTTGATTAAACAATTGCTAGTTCATTATTAAGTTTGTTATTGTTGTCATGTCTTGAATTCGTGGCGCGCCGATAGACACCCGGCGCGCAGTACAAGTATGATGTCATCTAGGTATTTGTTTTTCTTTGCTTGTTCTATTGCGTAACAGCAAATACCACCTATCTATTGTATCGTATTATTTAAAGTCAGTCTAGAACTTTAAGATTTAAAATTCTTGCTACTAGGCTTTCAGTGCAGAACGAAGATTATTAAAACGAGGTTACCAACAAAACACTATATTAAATAAATAACTAAAATATTTTATTATTGTTTTTTGGTTTCATACTATCGTTTCATATTATGTACTTGTGCTAGTTAATCGCGTCTGTGGCATCAGTACCACTAATAAAAAAAAAACAAATGAAATTCAAACGTTATAGGTATAGCTTCATAAGAACAACACTACAACTTTCAACAAATATTTTTTAAAATTATTACTATTCCAAACGAACATCGATCCAGATCGCATATAACATATTAAATATTAAAAGTCCAATAATGTGTAGATAAAAATCCAATTGGAAGGAGCTAGTTTATAAATGTACCTATTGTTTACACAATTTCGATAATTATCTGATCTACTATTGATATCGAACGACTGGCAACTCAAAACGTACCTTAGCCAGCCACTTGCTGGCTTCCGGCACGTCAAGATGCTTGCCAGCATCCGTAAGGTCCCTCACGATGTCCGGGAAGCAAGCCATGAACTCCCGGGACTGATCCTTGGAGACGGCCAGTCCACGGGCTGCCAGAGGCATTTGCTGAGGAGTCAGGGTCGACAGGAATCTAGACATTAAAATGTGTTTGTTGGTAATCAAACTGAAAACCTAGGTGACTGACTTATTTCAAAATGTCGAAATTTTTATATTGGAACCAATGAAAAAAAATGGGTCAATGTTTCAATAATTAAGTTTCATTTATTGCAAATACCTACTTTAATTTTCAATGGTTTCAATTTAACATTCGAAACAAAACTACATTAGATCTTATTAAACGGATTCTATAACGATATGTCATCTAATTAGGTGATGTTTCTTCAGGTAAAAATAGAAAGAAAGTGTGTCCATTATGGAAGTTTACAAAGTAAAGCTCTGTTTCTTTAGCGATCAATAAAGTTAAGTAATACTTTTATTTTGTTAAATACTGTATCATAAAAATCATACGCATATAATATTAAAACTGAGTACAGAGGTAGTAAATAGTAATAACAACTACTGTTATTAATCATTTACGAATAAACGGATGGAACCACGCACTTACGGCAATACTTACGGTGTAATTTAGTCTAAAATGTATAACAATAAAATATGAGATGCATGTTTCTATACTTGAAAAGTAAATTTAACTGACAGCAGCCCTGTATTAGTTTTTAAAATTTCTAATCGGTTGAAAATTCGTTTTAAGAATACTCAATTTATTTTTTGGAACAAACACGTTTATTGTAACTGGTCTAATGAGTTCAATTTAAAAATATATAATTCCAATTAACAAATTTAAAACAAGAGGTTTAGTGTTATACAAAGTTCGAGATATATACGCTCACATCGCATCTCACGTTCGCGCATGGGTTCGTCGAGTTCACTGACCTGTGATATTTCTGCAACCTAAGCAACTTCTTCGGCAATCCAACCTCTTCCGTTTGCTGCGGTTTCACCGTGGACTGGTCGAGACGAGGTGCCATGGCATCAGAATTTGTCACACTTGTGGTCTTGCTGATATTACGGCGAATCTCCTTTCTATAAACCTGCAGAATCTTATCCAAACTCTTCTTATTGTAGAACATCTTCAAAAATTTCAGCTTTCAAAATATTAAATTTAAATTCTCTGCACAAATTTATATGCGCATGAATTTATTCGTCAATTTTTCAATTTCTTTTACAGTTCAAAAATATTGGAATTCAATGCACTTATCGTAATTTAGTTAGCGTACGATCACCGCGAGTGTCGTATGATCAACTGATTCTTTGTTGTGTTTTGCCTCCTTGCCGGTTCCACTTCCACAAGTATATAAACGCTCTAGGGCTGTTTGTAATGTTTACATCGGTTTTATCGATATCGATACACTTTCTTTCGATTAAGATAAGAACATGATGACAACTTCCTTGTATGTTTATATTGATTGACTGATAGTGATAACATTTCTGGGTCATAAAATATGCGATTAAAGTTAGTATCTAAATTACCCGAGCTTTCCGTCAGATTTTTTAAGATTAACAGTGTATTAAGGCTAACTAAATTCGTATTACAATTTTTATAGAAGTTTAAGGTTTCAACTTATATTGCCATTAATTCTCTGACTCTTGACTACTGGTAAATGTTTTATTTTGATGTTATTGTTGGTTACCATTGACCATGCGCTATTTACCATTTATTAATGCACTTTATAAGATCATATTATTGGTAAGGCAATTACTCTTCTTTTTTGCGTGTTCTTTCTGATTCATTTAGGTTTTGGTACTAATAGAATTTGCATACATAGATGGACTGCACGGAGTATGATCTGTAAACAAATGATTGTTGGTTATTGACCTATCGAGGTCTGCATATCGATATGATACTTCCCCACACTCGGCTGCGCACGCAACAAACAAACCGGGCGCCGGCCCCCCTGCTCCCCGCAACTGACACGCGGCCGGCGTCACGTAGGCACCAGACAACACAGGGCTATAAACCGCACGAGATCAACACATGCACACCATGACCCAAAATATTCACCTACAGGTACCGCTAGTGAATCACGTATAACTCGATGAGAAGATGTTGCATAGAATCTGCAACACGACTTCCCGATAATAACTATTGTACCTACCTTATCTTATCGCGTTAATTTTAAAGAAATAATAATAATTGTACTCGATAGTAGGTACCTACTCGATAAGTTTCATTTATATAAATAATGAACTGAATTACTCTATCTAGATTCCTGGGTTATCCATCATCATTTTGATTATTTACGTAGTACTAATATTATGTATGGGATTTTTATAGAACATCTCTAAGTACACATAACTACTTCTATACCTGAGCCAGGCAATACAATCGCAGATATGATAAATATTTCATGAAATTACTTCTTTTCAAAAGCTGCTTATACCTATCTAATATATATTTTTTTAAACATATTATTATTGATTACTCCTCATATGTCTTGATAAAACAATTCAAAAATAAATAAACCTAGATTTATTCCATCCGAGAATACGGATGAAATAAACGTTATAATTATCATAAAAGATGTGCATAACATTAAATCTATTTTGAGCAAAGGAACAGAGGAATATTGCAATTTAAAATACCTATCGTAGTAAAGGATAAATGAGTAAAAAAATTCGCTGGCTGAGTGAGAAGAGCAGAATACGAGTATGTATAGCAATGGAGAGAGTCTGATGGTATAGTACGAAAGGTTGAAATTGAAGGTAAACTACATACAGAAAATAGTCATTCAAGTATGCAAATTAAGTAAACACCTATAATCAAGGTGAATAATTATCTGCAAATGAACCTTTAAAGGTTTTATTGAAGATTTATCGGCCGTAAGTGAGTCATTGTCAACGACAATTTGCATGTATCGTTACAAGGTATTACATGTAGTTTACAAACGTAACCTCGTTTACAGACTAACTCCATTTGCCGGAAACAAAAAGTCATTATATACACTTCATTATTTTAATGATTGTATCTAATTGTAGCACGTAAAGTGCCGATGACGGCTCTAAAACAAAAAATAACACAATTAGAATAGCGGTCAATATTTTTAGAAATATCAATGAATAGTCTAGGACAGTGGTTCTCAAACTTTTTAAATGACGGAACCCTTTTGGGAAGCAAAATACTTGATGGAACCCTACAATAAAACAATTATTTTTATAAGTGTATTCTATATTAATCAGCATAATAAAAGTACAATGTATCAGTTACTAATTATTATTTACTTCACCACTTGGTAAGGACAATAATAGAAAACATTAAAAAAGAAAAAATCTAACTAGTGGGAGGTATGAAACTGTTTTTTATTTTTCATCAATTGCTTGATATCAGGTTTGATGGAAGAAAGTTGGAGTCTCATATCAGCTTCGGCGTCCAGTCTATTGCGATATTTTGTTTTCGTGGCTGCGTAGGTAGAGAATCCTGTTTCGCACAAATATGTAGTTGGGAACGGGAGAAGAATATCCAGAGCCATTTGGCCAAGCATTGCATATTCATCTTGGATTCTGCACCAAAAATCATTAAGAGGCGTCGTTTTGAACAATGACTCCATACTTGTGTCTGATGACATTTCTAAAAGAGATTCATATATCTCATTTGACATGTTTTCAGGCTTTTCCAAGTTGGGTAAAAAAGGATTATGAATCCAGGAGTTCACTTTAATTTTTGTATTGTGTTCTTCGGGAAAATACTTTTCAAAAGATGCGCGCATCGAACTGAGATATTGGACCAATTCTTCAAACACATTATCTTCAAACATTTCTGAGTCGTTTTCGCTAACAAACTCACTGAGTAACGTAAAACTTTCTATTTCTTTCTTACCAATGCAAATGATCCAAAAATCTAATTTTCTTTTAAAAGCAGTTATTTTATTATAGGCCTGAAA
This sequence comes from Sesia apiformis, assembly GCA_914767545.1. NCBI lineage: Eukaryota > Metazoa > Arthropoda > Insecta > Lepidoptera > Sesiidae > Sesia > Sesia apiformis. Next base: position 7,667,289 of record OU611964.1, read on the forward strand.
CACTGTTGTCTGTTTACCTTGCAACGATAAATTTAATTCGTTAAGTTTTTGAAAGATATCCGCCATAAAAGACAATCGGAACAACCAAGTTTTATCATACAAACGGTCCTTCAAATTAAAAGAAGTATCTGCTGAAAGAAACATTTGTAACTCGGCTCTAAGTTCAAATAGCCTTGTTAAAGTTTTTCCCCGAGACAGCCATCGCACTTCTGTATGGAGCAGCAGTGTTTTATGTTTGCTGCCATAATCTTCACACAATAATGAGAACAATCGGGATTGTAGTGGTCGTGATTTGATAAAATTAATTATTTTTACCGCTTCATCCATAACTAATTTTAGATTAGACGGCATTTGCTTCATCGCAAGTGCTTGTCTATGCAGAATACAATGACTGGAACTACAATTAGGCGCTTTATTTTTCATTCGTGACACTGCTCCTGCTGTTTTACCTGTCATCGCCTTGGCCCCATCTGTACAAATGTCAATGCAATTGTTCCAACTGAGATTATGTTCTTCAAAAAATATATTTATTTTATTAAAAATTTCTTCCCCGGTAGTGTTTGTAAGCAGCGATGAACACATAAGCATGTCTTCTTCAAAAGAACTTTTATATGGATATCTCACAATAACCAGCAGGATAGCCAAACCAGCGACATCAGTCGACTCGTCCATTTGCAAAGCGAATCGTGTATTTTGTAGACGTGTAACTAGTTCTTGTTTGACGTAGCTTGCCAGATCATGGATTCGTCGTGAAACAATATCGTTTGATAGCGGAACAGTAGAAAGATGCTTTGCAGATTTTTCATCAAGCATACATTTTGTTATGTCTAATACACATGGTTTTATTAATTTCTCAGCGATAGTGTGCGCTTCACCTGCTTGTGCAATGCGATAGCTAACTAAGTATGATGCCTCCGTGGCCTTTTCGTTGGTAGTTTGTGTTACATGCATCATATTTTTTTGACTTTCTAATAACTGATCTTTTTTGCGAACAAAAAATTCTTTATTCTTGTCTTTAGTCTCGGGGTGTACGGTTTCTAAATGTCGACGCAATTTGGCAGGTGCCATGGAACTATTAGGAAGCAGTTTACTACAGAGCATGCAGAGAGGTGAGCCGTTGGAATCAACAAATCCGAAACTGATATAAGATTCATCATACTTCCTTTTTTTCGTCTTTGAAACCGTCGAGCTTGACGTCGTGGCACTCGTGGCATCATCTTCTGGATCGGTGATTGCTAAATTCTCCGCGCGCATTGCTTTTGAACATTCAGCGTCATTAGAAGATGTTGTTGGAACACGTTTAACACCTTTAAGCCAACGTTCCATTCTTCTTTATTTATAATGTTACAAGTCAGGATAGTGGGGTTTAAATAATGCACAATCGTTACTGCGTATAAGAGACTAAATTTAGAACCTACAGGGAAGAAATGTATAAAACTGAGACAACAGAATACAGCAGGCAGTAAAACAATGAACACTAGTTTCTCGCTAGCGAGCTTGTAAGTAGGTAGTAACTTATCGCTCCGAACGCTAATCATCAACTGACGACGCCAACGCGCGATCGCCGCTTTTATACTTAGTCCTAGACTCGATCTCAAATATTCTCGAAAATACTCGAGTCGGCACCTTTGATAAACAAAAAGCAAAAATAAAAACAGAAATTTAAAAATAGCGTTGTAAACAATATCGACTTTATCCTTTGAAGTTAGAGACGAAAGTCGCTAGTTGACAACTATAGCGTCTAATTCAGAGGCGGCTTTTATCAAAGAGACTGAGCGCTTACAAGTATACTACCCGCTCGTTTTAAGTTTGCCGCTGGCGATAGGTATGAGTGTATGACGTTCGAAATTTTTTATTTAATTGTAACAATAAAAATTGTGTACGTTAGATATTTGGGTAAAACTATGACACATTATAAGTTTTGTTGTCACGTGGGGGAGGGTACGCGCATTCCACAGACCGGCAAACTTAGAGCGAACGCGTTGTACAAGTATAAAATTGTTGAGACCAAACTTATGAGATATTGTACCAGCTAATGTAACACAAGCTTATACAAATACAAATAAATAAATAAATAACATTCATAGCGTTTTGTCTCCGCGCGGCCGCGGAGTCCGCACAGCCGCGGAGCGACCAGAGAGAGGTGTTTTGATTTTTTTATTTCTAAATTCTTGCGGAACCCCGACAGAGGTATCACGGAACCCTAGGGTTCCGCGGAACACACTTAGAGTATAGCTGGTCTAGGAGTATCAAGATTGTGGTTATTTATTAACTATACCTGTACTATTTTAATTTTAAGAAGAATTGTTAAAAATGTATCTGGTGGCAGTTAGTCAGCTTATCCCCCTAGCTCCTATATTGCTCAAGGTAGCAAGAACAAGTAGACTTATCTTTTTCCTCATCATTAACTGAAATTTTATCTATTTTAACAGCAGTAAATTCTATTTTAGACTCGTATTTTTAAGTTTGTGGGTTTGTACCCCGCACCGTACCACTGAGTTTCTATTTAAGGACGGACTTTTTAATTGTCGCTACCTCGGCGATGAAGGAATATATCGTAAGAAAATTTTGGGGATTTGAGAGTTAGTAAAAGGTTAGGAAAGGAAAACTAATAGGGAGCTTCCTTTTCAAACCTTTTATTAGGCATCCACCCTCATACGGAGCCACCCTTGTTTTTCTTCTTCTTTTTAAGGAACTTTTATGCCTTGGCACATGTCAGTTCCATCGTACCCTAAACTTATATTCTACAACATTAATGTAGGTACCAATATATCAGCCCTAGTGACGAATTTGTACAAACTAAATGCTGCTCGTGAATTAGGTTCTCCTAGTATCTTATGGAACATACAAACATCATTCCTGTTCAGATCGAGAGCCCTCACTGAGGCCTCCAGTTCCTCTTCATTCCGGACACACTCCACCAACAAGTGTTGGACATCTTCAACAATTCCACATATGTATATCGCAATTTGGAGAGCTAGTTTTTTCATGAGGTATCCAAACTTATTGAGTGGCATGTGTCCAGAACGCAGCCTGAATGCTAAGACCGTGTATCTTCTATTTAACTTGGTTTCAGAAAATCTAGGTATATGAGGAGGCTCAAACTGAATAGTTTTATACCATACGCCCTTTTCTCGGGATTTTCATCAAAATACTCCTTCCAAAGCATATGGCATTTCTTTTTATATATAGGAAATATTTCCGAATAATTATAGGGAATATATGTATATTTCTCTCCCCTCTGAAATGGCACGCTTTGCTCGCTTGTCAGCCTCCTCATTACCTTTCAAACCAATATGTGACGGGAGCCATTGCAATCTTAAATCTATGCCACGGTTATTTAATTGTTTCCCCACCCTTTTCCCCAAGACATTGAAGTAAATGGATGCGTGTGGTGGTAAGCCTTGCAGAAGTAAGGTGATGGATGACAATTTGTTCATTGATCTTATTCAACGACAAGTGGCAACAAGTTATTTAGATACTTTACATAATAGCAATAAAGCTTATTTATAAACGGGTTTCAAAATCATTAAAAGAACAATGAATGAATGACACTATTATCTAAATTCGGTGTGAGTAATTGACAATAGTAATCAATCGTAAAAGAAATTGTCGTCCACTTGTGCCTATGACCTAATTAACTTTTCATCTTTTCATATCAAAAATAGTCTTTTATCTATAATCTGTTTGATCCAAATTACACATTTTATCAGTGATACGCGTGACAGCATGAGGTCGCCATGTGATGTGATGCTGATAATGATTTGTGACAGCTACTTTAGCTGAGTCGGATTATATAGAAGATAACGTTTACTATAGGCATGCATGAAATGTATCATGATGAGTCATGATTTCCCACGTGCAGCATACATTTACATGTTACTGGCGTGCACATCAAGTAATTGCCATTATAATTACGTAAAAGCATTTAGCAGGTACCTACTTAGAAAGGAAACCATTTATTAGGTACTTATTTCAGTCATAAAAAAACATGTATCATGTAGGTGATAAATTGGTACATATGGAGATTTATTGAAGAGGTACGTAGGTATTCTAAATCATATTTATCTAAACCGCTAGATAAGATTTACACTAGGTACCTACTTTAGTTAGCTAGCGTTAAGTAGCATATTTTGGTTACCGTGAGGAAAAAACGACTACACTAAAATTAGACCGAAGAGTGATTCTGATTACCAATTATGTAGACTATTAACAACGATTAAGACAGTATCTAATTGGCGCAACCTATTGGGTTATATTTTAATACCTAGGCGGCCATTGGCTTATGTGGCCAATTAAATTTTTTTATAGAATAAATGGCAGACGAGCTGGCGGGCCACATGATGGTAAATGGTCACTGCCGCCCATGGACATCTGCAACACCAGGATGCACGTCGACCTTGCAGAATCCTGTTCACACCTCTCTTGAAGAGCCCCATCTCATTACATAATGGAAATACCTCTGCTCATAATTACCACTAGTATATTCCAAAATACATCTGCTTGTATGTTAGTGGTTAACAAGGTTTAGAATGGTTCATATAAGTTATACAATAAAACAATTGCATAGTAAGAGTAGGTAAATGCCAATTGCATTCATTAGAACTATGAATGCATTATATTGAATGTAACTTTGTTTACCATCTTTTCATTTACCTAGCAATCCAATGTATTAATATATTTAAACAAACTGCAGTATATAATTACATTTTAACACTCATCAGCATCACGAAGTAACCGCTCGCACTGTTAGAATGATACTATAACGTTTATATATTATTGATATATTATGTTTTAGCGTTTAAGACTATGGACCAGGCAAATTTTAAATGTTTATTTGTAATTCATGTTACAAAATCGTACCTAAAATCGTGTTAAAATCATCATCATAGTTCTGTCTTAAGTCGAAAGAGTATCATATCTATTTAACGGGTTCCAAGTTCCATTGAATTATTTTTTAGTTAGGTACTATCCGCCTTGTTATCATCCCATTTTCAGAATTGACAGGAAATCAACGAAGTATATTTTCAAGACAATTGCAACACCGTATCAATGTGAAATCGTACCGTGTGGTGTCGGCCGGCTATAGATTAGAACCACCCCATTTCTTCTTGTGGGTGTCGTAAAAGGCGACTTAGGAATAACAAAGCCTCTACCACAAGCTACCACAACTACACCAGAGATGTTACGAATGTCATATTTTTGACATTCGCAAATGCTAATGTTTGGAATGCGAAAGTGCGAATGTTCACGAAAGGCATTAGAAATAATTAGTTTAGTTTAAATGAACTTTATTTAGTCATCATTTTTATTACTTAAAATAGAAAAAAATACGACTAATTATAGTATAATTATATACTTATCCTTACATTATATATACATATTAAATATAGACAGCTCTTCTAGTAATCAAATTTTAAAAGGGGCAAAAGTATATTTAAGAAATAGCAATTTAGCCGCCTTTTCGCCCATGAGACGATTTCTGATGGGCTCATAAGGCCGGCTGCACTAAACAATTGCTCACTCGGAACGCTGGCCGGTGGAGCACTGTGAGATACTTGCGAGCGAGATCTGACAATTTATCGTATTTATCGTGAAAAATCGCCATATCTCACTTTTCTTTCCGTTGGAAAAACCGTTGGAATGACTCAAAAACAATTAAAAAGTTGTCGACTATTGATTTAATAACGTGATAATTACTCGCAACTGACTGACAAATAAAAACAATGCGAGCCAACCTAACCAAACAATCACAATCAGCGAGTGAAAAACTCTTCCTATTGGTCGAATGAATCACACGATGCGTGCGTCGTCGTGCCCTCTCTTTTTAAGTTCCAACATGACGTGACCTGCACAACACTCGCATTCGGAAAACATTCGCATCCCTGGATGCGAATGCGAGTGTTGATGCGAATGTTTAAAATAATGCGAATCATTTCCATGTGCGAATGCGAATGCAAACATTCGTAACATCTCTAAACTACACCACCTCGTAAGAGAGTGGACTCGCCAACCCGCTTGCCTAGCGTGTCGTTTTAAGGCTAGGTATACAACCCCCCTGCACAAGACAATGTGCTTGAGGAGGCCTATGTCCATCAGTGGATACTGAAAGGGCTGGTTGCATTGCGTTAATGTAAAAACCATAATAAAATCGGAAAGTAAAAGCCGCGGTGCGCGACGATTAGCATTTCTATAATACCTACCTACCTATATTGAAATAAGGTATTGTTTTTTTTTTATAGTTTAACTAGGTATTCCCAGTCATAAAATATATTTAGTTTATGTTAAATGTTAACGATTTTGCTACAGGTCAGATTATATAATATGTAAGGTACCAGGTACCTGAATTATCTACTATGTTTGCCATAGTTATGTGTGGATATAAAAATAAATAGAGTTATTCTAAGAACTGTTTCTAGAGAATTGTTTATTTTATAAGATTGAAAACGATACGGAACTACTTAAATCTGTCAATGGATTTAGAGAAAATGTAAGATCCACCCACTTGCAGCTTCAAATAGAAATTGTTGCATACACTCGAGACTACTTGTTCGGCATTAGCCATCCTTGGAAAAATGTTCCTTTATGTTTTCTCTTGCTTTAAAAAAGTATATACCTAATAAACACTTCAATTTGATTGCTAACCAAAGAAACATCTGTTTTATTTATCGTCTAATTGCTCGATTACATTTATCGAAAAAAAAATATTAAACACTACTTAGGTATATTATTTGAATTATTTATTAATTGGAACTAGCCTGCTGCCATCACAGGTGTCAGTGCATAGATATATGGTGGCAAATACTCGTAGTTGTAAATTTTTCTATCATGGGTTTACTTACGAATTTTTACTGGTGTGTTTATTCTTTATTCTATTCAGTTAATAGTAGGCATCATTCTAAATGTTAATTTCGATCCCAAATCTCTCACTCCATAGCTACTTTTTAGTGAAAAACAAATAAACAATTATTCCAAGAATTGTATCATTAGCTTCTATGCGATGCTATAGATACCTTTAAAAAAGAAAAAAGAATTAAGGACCTATATTACCTATTTATATTTAGCCATAATTAGCGACGACTGGTAGTAATATAGTTGCTTATGTCAATTACTTAATTCACATTAATTTAATACATTCCCGTGTTTACTTCTAACTTCAGAAATATCTGATATTTACAATAAACTACAATATATTTACAATACGCTGAGTAGGAGTAGGTCTACTTAACACTGTTGACTAGTTGATTAAACGCGATAAAAAGCAACTGATTTTACGAAAGATACAGCGCTCTAAAGAGAGTTTTGAAATAAATTTGAGCAACAGTTTCGTCACGCAATACGTTTTCACCTTGTGAAACTATGAAAAAAAGAGAAAAAAATGTATCTATAATATAGCCTATTATTGGCTAATGATAAATCGCTTGCAACTTTGTATCTCCAAATAACGTACCTGTTCAAAGGGTAACGCTAATAGCGTACTAATAACTCATACTAATAGCGAGATCTGATATATTATTTTATAGAGATTTTTACTGTTGGTGTATATATTTCGGAATCCAGAAGTTGTTTGCATAAATGTTGGATAAAAAAGCAAACAGATAAATCAAATTTCAAATAAATAGTTTATACAAAAGTAAAAACTTTAAAGTTTTCTTTCAAGTAAAAACTTGTCTGAAACGATTTTCTTAACAAAAATAATACAGATATATTTTTGTTAAGTTTGTTAACATATTTTGTTATAAATTCTTACACAGGAGGTAATCAATAGTTTTTGTAGTTATAAGGTTCATCGATCGATTCATGTGATCCAATGTTACAGACATATTTTTACAGTAAAAAATAAAACAAAACAAGCGGGTTAAAATAAAACCCTTTATTTTATTGTTTGCTATTGTTGCTACCGAATTTTCTTCATAAATTGAAAAAAAAAGTTATTTATAGGTACATATTTATGAATTTGAGTTCCATTAACTGATGTTCATTAAGCGACATCCGATAGAGATATGTCAACATCGGTCATTGTTCGTTAAGTTAGCATAGGCTGCGGATTTCGATAGGCGTTAGTAATCGCCGTCAGGCAGACTTGCTTTGCGTACTTTTTATTATACAAAACAGTCAAATCGTGAATTTAATTGGCTCTGTCATCAGTTCGGATTTAAACAGCTATTTACAAACAAAGCAAAACTAAGAATAAATAAAGCAATAGAAGGAAATAATTATACTGACACTTGTAGGTAACAGTCATCTGCCACATGCTATCGTTATTACCTACTGATTAAATAGATACATAATTACTACTGACACTTCAAGATACGAAGGTCAGATATAATATAAAATATTATCATTTGTTCCCAGTTTCGTCCGCATAGAACTCAATTCTACCCAAAAAAAAAAAATGTGTTTCATCACTTTTTTTAATAAAATAAAATCCATTAGCTAGCTATGTACCTATTCAAAATTATTACACTGACTTTGATAAGCATCTAATAAAAAAAATAAGATAAAAGACCGTAATCCTTTTAGATTTATGCATTTGGAAAACATTGAACATTTTAAACGCATAAATTTATCTATTTATTTCGATCAGTTTCAACTAGTGACAATTATAATAGTCTCACTGCAACCCGACCCAAACATTTTAAGTGAAATAATGCAAAGATACACGTTATAGACCCATTTAGTATATCTAGGTAATAATTAATTTGTAAGTGTCTTTAATTAATTAGTAATACTTATAGGATAAAAGTGATTTTGAGCACGTGTTGTTTGCCATGTATTTAGTTTTAAAATACAGGAAATAAATGCCTCAGGCAATCGTAAAAAATACAATAAAATCGTTCCCATAATAGTATAAATAAATAAATGTATTTATTTATACTTAATTTCACAAGTAATTTTACAAATGGCGGACTTATAACGCCATATGACATTTTCTACCAGTCAACCACCACATCAAACACCCGCGTTCCTATTTCCCGAGATTCCCGTTCCCGAGATTAGCTCGAATAAATAGACAAAATGACGCTTTACACCCGGTTACAGTAAATTAACCTTCCTTCTACTCGGGTGTTTGTTTAAAATCGATAATGTACGTTAGAAGATAAAGTTTAGAAACTTTAGAAAAGAACTAATTTTCATTTTTTTTATTTCCATACAAACAATAAACTCATGTTTTTTTCGAAGTTTCTTGTTTCGCAATTTAGGATGGTATTATGCATTTTATAATTGCTCAAATCGATATTAATTTGATGCTCTGTAATATGTATATAAGCTTTAGTGTATTGCGAACATATTCGCATATCGAAGGGCAAGGTAAGCCACAGTTTTTTTCAATTAAAATATAAAATTATGAACAGAATAAGTATACTAGTATTTATAGATACATAAGTATATAAATAACTATGCATATTATTTATTTATAATCAAACATTCTGTAAATCATAATATTTATATATTTAATAAATAAATAATAATGTTTAATACTGAATATGTGTAATAAAACTAATAAACAATGCAGAAATGCATTGTTAAATTTAATTATTTAATTAAAACAGGAAAACAGTTGAGCCATAGACCTAATTAATCAAGGAAACTTAACGAAAACAACAATGGTTGATAAGAAACAAAAATGAAGGTGTTTATATAATTATTAAAATGATTGGTTGTTTATAACACTTTAAATACTCCTGCGCTGTTATGTAGTAATCTCATATACCTAGTAATAAATAATAATAATAATAACGCCACACTTTAATGTCCTACACTATGATTCCCTGTGTGGTGGATCCAGAGACATATACAAAGAGGAACACTTCAACCAGATCCGTACACAAACAATTAGTGGTCACATATTAATGGTACATATATTACATAGTACAACACATACACATATTAATGTATGTCCGACCGGAATCGAAACCGAAATCTTTTACATAGCAGCCAGGGCACTACCAACTGGGCAAGTTATGAAGGGTCTGAGTAACATAGTGATCAAATAGTACAACGTTTTAGGTATATTTGTAAATTACTTGTACTTTACTTATTGCTTGTAATTTACTTATAATATCGATATCAACTTTTAATTTCAATTTAGGACGTGCCATACCTATGTCGCTGTGCACTGTAGTAAATTTAGAGTTTTAATAAGTTCTGGAACAAACAGGTATGGAAAGATAAATTATTCCCTTAAGGTAGGCAGCTCGTATGAGGAAGGGGCACAGACCACTCACACTTGAGGTGAGTGGTCTGTGGGAAAGGGCGACTTTTTCATTTTGGACTGATGTTAGCATGTATCGCGGATGTCTATGGGCGACAGTATCCACTGACCAGGTGGACTGTCTGCTCGTCTGCCGCCTTCTTAATACGTCTTAATATTTTGTGTTTTCGCTTTGATTGTCGAGATAACACTTTAAAGTGAATTCAATTTTTCTAAAGTTATCAAGTATTAAAAGATTTAGGTATTTTTTTCTCCAAAAACCAAAATTGATACCACATTCTAGAACTTCTTATTTAATTTTTATGTACCTATCTCGTGTTATCAAATTATTCCTGGCGTGCTCTCATGCGCTCGTGATGTGCGTTCATCACGGGGCCCGCTCGCACGTCTGCTATCCTTTCTTAGGAAAAAAAAAATACATAACAATTTAATTTGTCTTTACTATAGTGTGTAGCGTTACCCACCAAATATATAATACGGAAATCCCAGTTCCGTTGCATTATCTATTACTATTAATAACTATTCTTTTTTTCTTTGTTTCAACCACAGAGACTGACTGGACAATGCTGCCCTTTTGTATTCAGAAATAGACATAAGTTTATTACCTATTCGGTCATACTAGCCGATAATTACATTAGCATATATTGCATAGGTGTTATACTCGTATATAAGAGAATATTGTTTTATCCTGCAAATAAGTATGGCGGTTGATACATTACATAGGATGCGATAGTAGATCCGCTTATATATTTTGTATAGGTACACGTAATTATTTTATTTTAAATAATGGCCCTTTAGTAAAATCTGTGAACCGACATGTCGACCCGCAATCATGATTACGGATCAGCGATGAGCGATGACTGATGATGATGACCTACGGGGTAATTGATCTCAAGGTCATATTATAAAACGATGTATTAATGTTGATTAATTCATTAACATTGGTATTAGGCTATTTACAGACTTTTATCGAGCTTTCTATTATATTCAATTATTCTACTTTTCGTACACCCACCTACTCGTATTTATTAGAGGTTAAAGTATGAAATTGCCGATTTGTATTGAAAAATTAAAACTCGTTTTTTTCTAAAATGTAACATATTTATTTAATCAAAATATTTACCCTCATTATCTATACATTGTTGCCATCCAATCGGAAGTTCATTTATTTATGCCTTTGCGATAGAACTCTGGGGATATAAATTCGACAAACTGTGTGAAAGCATTTTGTACTGCCTCTTGGGAAGAAAATTTTTTACCACGTAGAAAATTGTCCAAATCACGAAAAAAATGGTAGTCCGTTGGAGCAAGGTCTGGCGAGTACGGAGGATGACGTATGATTTCAACTGCAGCTCCTGTAGAGTTACAACGGTTTCTCGTGCAGTGTGAGGTCTTGCGTTATCATGGAGCAATAATGGTGAAGATCGATTCACGAGTCGGGGCTGTTTCACTGCTAGTTTCGCTATCATTGTTCGAAGTTCGGCACAGTAAACATCTGCTGTTATTGCTTGACCAGACCTGAGAAAGCTATAGTGAATAACACCATGAATAGACCACCAAATAGTTACCATTACCTTTTTATTGGTAAGCTTTGCCTTAGGGCACTGTTGCGGCGTTTGACCTGGGGTCAGCCATTGCATTTTTCGCTTTCGGTTATCGTAAAGAATTCACTTTTCGTCACATGTCACAATTCGATCCAATATTCCTTCATTTCTGTACCGATTCAACAAGGCAACGCAAGTTTCAACACGTGTTTCTTTCTGCAGATCAGTCAAATCATGAGGCACCCATTTTTCATATTTTTTTATCTTATTGATTTGATGCAAATGAGTCAATATTGTAGGTAAGGTAACGTTAAATCATGCCGCTAATTCCTGGGTAGTTTGACTCGGATCGGCTTCCACCATCTCCTTCAATTCAGCGTTATTCACCTGTGTGGGCGGTCTTCCACGTGGTTCGTTCTTCAAGTCGAAGTTTCCATAACGAAAGCGTTTAAACCAAAAACGCACGGTTCGTTCATTAGCAGTCTCCTCTCCAAACGCAGCATTGATATTGCGAGCCGTTTCTGCCGCGTTAGTTCCGCGTCGGAACTCGTATTCAAAGATTACTCGGATTTTCGAAGTATCCATCTTTCCCGTCTGAGCTGAATAAAAAAAACAATTGAATGTCGAAAATCGAATGTTGCACATTTCTTAAAACAAGAACCTCATAGGTATCATGTGAAAAAAGTTTCACTCGAAAATCTGACACCATGAAGGTTTTATGTCAATTCAAAGTATCTGTTACTATAAAACGGCAATTTCATACTTTAACCCCTATTATTTAAATTTTGCGGTCACTTTCACTGTATTCTTTGGTGTGCATTAAAGTATATTTACTCATACTTACTATTTCTATTATCTGAGTAAATGGACCTTATTGTCGGATCTTATTTCCAAGATATCCAAACTAGTAAAATATTAAAAAAAACTATTTTTTTTTCGTGACATAAAAATCAGATGAACATGGTTCTATTTAAACATAATCTTGAAATTATGAAATTGTAAATTAAATCTTTACCAAAGTCCGTAACTGTCAAATAAACCGCACTAGACCCACCTTGTGGATTAGGGCCCGAAATCTCCTAGTAGGCAGTAGGCCCTTTAGTGGGGTGTTATTATAAGCTAATATCGATAAATTTAGCTACGTACTGTACTTTTTTTATGTTCATGTCAATTTTTGGTAAGAGAGGTCGGTTCACCTGATATAAAGTGATTGCTTCCGGTCTCTGTGAAATCCGAGAGCCGTGAAATCCTGTTCACAGCTTTCTTGAATAACTTCTTGTTGTACTCGTAGTTCGATGGAATAAGTTTGCATGGTACTTCGGGTAATTTGCTTACCCGCTTACCCGATTGCTTACCCGATGGTATTTACTACATGGTAATTTGCATTTCCACAACCTTCGGTTGTGCGGTGTTGAGGATCTTGAGCACCGCACTATATGTAACAACTATCTTTATCTACCAAACCCCCGACGGTTAAAAAACTCTAATTACCTTTGGAAAGGTTAAAATAAAAACATAAACCAGTCAGCTGACAATCCATCACCCATCACCTTCGTCACGCGTAACGAAGGAAGGAAAGGAAGGAACTCAAGTTTTGTCAATTTTCACTCACTTCTGAACACGTTCATTCATAGCGGTCTTCTGTGAGAGTGAGAAAACTCGGCTAGTCATGCACTCCCATGCACTTGTCCTCTCAATTGCATTAGAACTATTCATCGAACTAAACGTATCGCCAAAAATTAGTTTAAACACGAGAGTTCTACCCTCAATTTCAAGGAGTAAGATTAGGCTCCGGCATCAGACGCTGGCGGTTACATGTAAAGTATACATTTTGAACTATTAACGCAATCGAATAAATGCATTAATTTAGAAATTAGTATATTCACGTTTGTACACCTCAAACTTCTGTTGGAATGAGATAACACGACCAGTAGGCGCGTTATCTGTGGGACCGTCTTCTGTGGGATACAGCATCATTCTCCTCTATGTATTAGAACTTTTCATTGAACCAAACAACTCTAAAAAATTAGTCCAAACCATCATTATACAGCCAATTTAAGGAGTTCTCTTACCAACCTTCAGCTTCAGCATCAGATGCTGATGGTTATGTGTATAATATACATCTCTTTAACTATTCACTAGAAAGACGCATTCGAATATGTGCATTCATTTAGAAATTACAAGAGCATTATAACTTTTAACTTGCTACAGCAGAGCCTCCTGGTGAGTTAGAATCACAACACCCATCCACAAACATGACCAAAGGTACGATTAAACATTTGCAAAAAAAACATTTGAGTGGAGATAAGTGGTAACAAAGGATACACAGACATACATACATTCTCTTACCCCAAATGCATATACAATCCCCGTTCCATCGTGGCCAAAAAAAGGCGGATGGGCAGTACTTTTGCGAAAAGAGGTATTGGAATGTACATCTTTTGTATTACGTAGTATTATTTTCGAGTTTTTACCATTTGGTAGGTATTTTATAATATATTTTTACTTCGTCTCAGAAAGGTTCTGGAAAAGAAAGATCAAAATCCGGTAGCCTTAGATTCATTTGAGTGCTTAAATTGCCTACGTTTGTTACTTGGAGTTCTCAGAGTACGCAATTCCACGAGTCACGAATTATATTTTGGTAAGCTTTGGTATCTATGTTCAACTAGAATCTTGAATCTTCGACTTAAATTATTCCCTTGCCGTAAAAAAATATATTTTACCTCTGAACTTATGGAGTGATTTGATAATAGTTGCTGTTTAATTTCGTAATTACGTACTTATTAATACACTTTTTTTGCGTGGAGTGCATTCACATGGCGGCAAAATGGCGGCAAACGTGTTGTCGCCATGTTGGAGATGCGCGACGCGACGCCATTGTGCGCGGCTTCCGGAAAAGCACACAGTTTAGGGTCACTGAATATACACTTGGACGTTTACTTGCTACAGTATACTTTATGGATTTTTGGTGTATTTAATTGGTACTTACATGAGTTAGTCTCAGATCTGTAAACTTGACTACAGGAGGTACTAATTGGACAACAAAAATACAACGCCCAATATCACGCGGTCACTAAAAGCCGTGGGCTCAAATGACTTCGAAAAGAGTGGACTTATCAATTCCTGCGCGGCGGTTTAAGAACTATCAACTCCGTCGTAATTATAAGGGGAGGCATTTGTCCTGCTGTGAGACTTACAGGCTGATATTGATTGAATGCTTGACATCTAATTAATTAATACTTGAATATTTCGTTTCCAGCGTTAGGTGTTTTATAATCATTCATATGTAATAACTTCGTTCTCTTTAGAACTAATTCTGTCCTTATTAACCTGGATTTATGAAATCACTTGTCCAGAAGGCGTTTCGTACTTGGTGTGTACGAACTGTAGTAGATATTTAATTATCTAATACGGTACGTACTCTGGGACGTACTTTAGGAAAATTGAAACTAAACTTAAAAACATGCGTAACTAGAGTAGAATAAATATATAAAAAGTGAGCACAGGTCGCTTGAACTGAATTCGTTGTTCCAACAATGACAAAGGAATTTTAATATGATCCCAGGTCGCGTGTTCATAAAGTATTGTAATTTTAGTTTGGTCACCAGCGTCGTGGAAACATAGATCATTATGGAAAATTAGCGATGCGTGGCGATGGTGTGATTCGCTCACATCAATGCTCTCCCATTGTGGTCCCCCCCCCTAATGTGATTTAACTGAATTATAGAGTAGAAATGTCCACTATTTAGTTTTAGCTGTCCAGTGGTACGCCCGTGTAGTCCTGTGTTGTGGATGGTACATTTCAAGTCGTGTGTTGGTGCCTTTATCTTGGACTGTATGTGCTACGCGCGTCGTAGAACTGCTACGTCGTAGGTCGCCTTACAAGAAAAGCTCATTGAGTGAACCTTTTACATTTTGCGTAGCGGTAAGAGCTTTTTGAATAAATTTTGACTTAGCCTTACGAATGGCATAGTTTTACAGTAAATTTCATTTGTTCGTAATAGAAGGTAAAAATCATAATAAAGGTATTTATAAGTTTGTTGCAACATTACCTAAGCTTATATTTATGTGATTTAGAACCATGAAAACAAAACAACTAAACTTAAATGAGACTATTTCAACATTGATATTAATAGTATATTAAGAACCGAATTTTCACGGACTCATATTTTCAATTTCGACTCGGTAAAGCAAAGAGCACAGAAAACATGCTAATATTTGTCGTATTTCACCCTGAAACACTACGTGACATATTGACGTGCTTGATACGAAATCACAGGGAAGGTACACGTGAATCTGTTCCTATCAAGGAAATATGATTTTACTGTATAAAGGAGAATGCCCATTTGTAGGCCTGTAATTTTACGATGTAGTTATAATAGTGTAGCTGTAATATAAATTCGAAACATTAAGAAAGATTTACGCAATTTGGTTGTTTTTTTTTTATGGACGAATGCGGTAGACGAGCATAGACATCCGCGATACGTGCCAACATTATTCCAAAATGACAAACGTTGGCACGCCGCAGGATGCGCTGCCTACCTGTGGAGATATAGCAATGGATGTGGAGAAAGGGTTGCGAAAATGGGGAGGGATCGGATAGGAATGGGCTCTGGCACATCTCACTCACTACCGAAACACGTACGTACATTAGGGAAATAACATAAAGTGGGAAATGCAATACATTTCAAGGTAGTCTTCCGTGAGAGAGTGAGAGAGGGGTAACGTGGCCAATCGAGCGCGCCCAGCAGCTGTTGGATTGCAGCGTGCACTCTCCCCCTCAATGATGTGGGGATAATATTTCATTAATTTTGTTAGTAATTATATTGACATGTCCGACAACAGTCAAAAATATCCTACTATCTTGACTTTGACTACAAACTATAAAGACTTTTACGAAGGAGTACGGATAGTAGAATAACTGGATATATTGTAATCACACTTAAAAGGAAGCAAAGATTTACGCGGTTTGGTTGTGGGGATAATATTTTATTAATGATGTTAGTAATTGTATTGACACAGGTTATAAAGACATGGTTTTAACCAGTGCAAAGTAGCATTACGAATGTTGTTTGAGATTATTGTACTCGTATTTTAACAAATATTATTTTACAATATTGAATAAAAACGTGACTCGTTTTGTAGACATTGAATCATATCTTGCATGAAAACACGAAACAAACTAAATAACATACTTCATTAATGTTTGTCAAAACAATAAAAACGGACATAAACTAACCTAAAAATCGTTAATTACTATACCTAGTATTTTCTGTGCTATCCCACATTGGATTCAAAAAAATATTTATATATGTATTAGTTAGTCGGATAAGTTTGTGCAGTGAAAATAATAAAGGCTTTCTTTGTATTACATAAATATTTATTGAACGGAATATTGTCCATTTAATTCAACCTTTCGTAATTTTTCTGGTAGTCATTTTTTATAGATAAAATAAGGCAGGCGAGCATAAAATCCACCTGATGGAAAGTGGATACTGTCGTTCATAGACATACGCGATATATGCCAACATCAGTCCAGAATAATAAAAGGCACGCCCCCGGGTGCGCTGCCTACCTTTGCAGATTAAGAAATGGATTGGGAAAATGAGGAAAAATAAGATAGGATGGGATGGAAATGGCCTTTGGCATATCTAAATCACTACCGAAACACGTACGTACATCGGGGAAATTCGATAAAGTAGGAAATGCAGTACATTTATCCCATCGTTATAAAATTTCTGGGGTTTCTGAGCTAAAAACTGATTTAAATTATACGGCTTATACAGGCTTCTCTTGAATGTAATGTTACTCCATTTAGAGAAATTAGTAAAGAGCGGAATAAATGATAATCCGAAGGTGCCGTGTCGGGACTGTATGGAGGATGCATTTAAACTTCCCAGTCAAGGTCCATCAATTTTCGTTTAGCCATCAAAGATGTATGCTGCTAGGCATTGTCGTGATAGAAAACTACACTTTTTGTATTAATCAATTCTGAGCGTTTTTAGTCAAGTGCTTGTTTCAATTATACTAATTGCTGACAGTAAACATCAGAATTAATCATTTGGCCATGAGGCAAAAGGCACATAACATGACTTTGTTCGCAGTGAGGCCTGGCTTTGGGACTATTTGTGATGGCTCACCTCGCTTAGACCAAAATCGTTTTCGAACATTGTTATCCACTTCTCATCGCCTGTTACTAATCTCTTCAGAAATGGATCGATTTCATTTCGTTTTAGCAATATCTCACACATGGAAATTCTGTTCACCAAGTTTCTGTCATTTAAATCATGCGGCACTCAAATATGTATCTAGCTTTTTTACAAAATTCAGTTTATGCAGGTAATGCAACACTGTTGAGTGGTAAATGTTAAGCACTTCCGCAATTTGATCCGGAAGCCTTTGTCTCGATCTGCTTCAATTTTTTTAATGATAATTTTAACCTCAATAGGACGACCACAGCGAGGAACATCATTGAATTACC
Source organism: Sesia apiformis (assembly GCA_914767545.1). Lineage (NCBI taxonomy): Eukaryota > Metazoa > Arthropoda > Insecta > Lepidoptera > Sesiidae > Sesia > Sesia apiformis. The sequence continues at coordinate 7,685,530 of OU611964.1, forward strand.
AGACCTGAATCGACTGAACCATTTATTGCAGTAGTTTTAGATAAATCATCTTCTCCGTAAACACCACAAGTCGCTTTTCGAGCACTAGAAGTATTCATATCCTTGTCGAAGAAAATTGTAAAACATATCTAATTTTCTCCTTATTGACTTCCATTTTAAAATTGTTAAAAAATATGAAAAAATAAAATTTTTAACTTGTAATTTCAATTTGCCGCCATTACCAAAAGTTTGCTGTCAAACGGTATATCACTTTCCCGCCAGTAATCAGTGTTGCCAGAAATATAGCACGCTAAAGTCATACGTTCAGGAAGACCGTGAACTTTTCCGACTACCTATATTATTTTATATTGAAATTACGCAAATATAGTGGTACATATTATGAATATACCGCATTAAATATAATATTTGTTATTAATGTACCGTCGTGTATAATGATAATAATGATACACAGTAATAAAGAAACAATTAAGCAACGATGCAGCGTTGTGTGACACATTATGCAACCGCAGGCGTGCAACGGACACGTGCGTGCACTTCCCCGGTTACCATGCAGTTAATTACTTTTTAAATCAAACTATACTTCAATGCTGGTTATGGTGATTTATCCTTCATTTTAAGGCTAGTGTACGTGACACATCAAAAAAGTAATTCGCGTAACACACTTTTGATGTCGCGTTATTAAAACAATGCGTTCTAAGTTTGTGAAATGTACCTACTAGCTTTATAACCACAGTATTGATTGATAAGAATACTATAAAAAAATGTAGGAAGTAAATGGGTTATAATTACATATCTAAAGGATCGTCGAAACAGTATATATATATATATTTATATATATTTATATAGATGGTTACATATGTATAGTGATAAGGCCGCTTAAAAGACGCAATTCGATTTGCATCGATATCGAAACTACTATATTATTCCAGTTATGGTTCATTTTCTAATTTCACATTGCAATCTCGCAAAGTAACCAGTATCTATATTTTTATATATTAGGGCCTTACTTATGAAATTGCTATTTGTTCATAATTCTATTTCATATCATTCTATTTGTCCACTTTGAACTTAGTTATCTTCCGTTTGGCTTGGAATTACGAATTCAAATTAATTTCAATTTAAAGCTATAACATTCTTTTTTTAAAATCATCATTCATTTTGTTTTTCCGTCAAACGACTTTTTTCTTAGATATCGTTGTGTTTGCGACCATGGAAAAGTAGAAAAATCCCGTTATTTTGGAATATGAGTTTCGTCGTAGCAGCAACGCAGCACAGATTGAACGCAATATCAACTATGTGTATCTACTACCTGCGGACCAAACACCGCAAACGAACGCGCGGTTTTGATTTGATCGTTTCCGTTCTGGAAATTTCGACCTCAAGAGCCAGCCCCGTGGACGACCGGAGACTGAAGTCGATAGTGACGAATTGAAAGCAATAGTAGAAGCTGATTCATTTCAAATCACGTCTGAGTTTAGCAGCAGTCTTCGGTGTAAGTGACAAAAAAGATTCATTTTGATTAATTTTAGATTTTTTTTCAATTTTGATTCATATTGATCGCGATGTGTACGGATCAAATACCGAACGTATTGTACATAACGAATACGAATAAGGACGAATACGTTTTTCGTTTGATCGTTTTCATTTTGGAAATTTCGATCTCAAGAATAAGCCCCGTGAACAACCGGAGACTGAAGTCGATAATGACGAATTGAAAGCAATAGTGGAAGCGGGTTCATCTCAAACCACGTCTGAGTTAGCAGCAGCCTTCGGTGTAAGTGACGAAACGATATTGATTCATTTGCATCAAATCGGGAAGTGAAGAAGCTCGGAAAGTGGATACCGTATGAGCTTAATGACAGTCAGCAGCAAACGCGTCAAAGTTTGCCTCAGTTTGCTGAACGGGCACAAGAATGAAGGGATTCTGAATCGTATTGTCACTGTGATGAGAAGTGGATCCTGTATGATAATAGTAAACGTTTGTCACAATGGTTGAGCCCAGGAGACACAGACAAACAATGTCCCAAAGGTAAACTGAGTCAAAAGAAGCTCATGGTGTATGGTGCTCCTGTGCCGGTATTATCCATTAGAGCTGCATCAGATCTGGCATAACAGTTATTGCAAATATGTACTGTGAAGAACTGCAAACTGCGAACTGTGAGCTCGCTATCAAACAACCGAGTCTGGTCAATTGCTCTAGTCCACTGCTTTTCCATTATAACGCTCGCCCACACACTACACGACAGTCAATCTTAAAGTCACCTTGACTCCGCTGATATCCATTATTTTCGGAATTAGAATAACTTTTTACACGAGAAAAAATTCAACTCCGATGAGGCAGTGAAAAACGATTTCAAAGAATTCATCGATTCATTCATTCCTAGGAGTTCTATAGCAGAGGCATCAATCAACTTCCATTAAAGTGGCAAAAATGCATTAATAATAATGCACAATACTACTAATGCCTAATTAAATATATTTTCATACAAAAAAATATATTTGAAATTCTCCACATTAAGCGGCAATTTCATAGGACCTAATAAATATGTTTTTATAAGTTACTACCGATATTATTATAAGTATTCGTATACTTTAGCACACACTTAATTGTCAAGATCACTACATAGAGATAAGTAAAAACAATAATTGATAAGCAATTCAAGATGCTTTAGGAATATCAAAAAATGACTAACGAATAAGGTCAATTACCAATTAGAATGTAAAATATTGTAAATGCATATAGAAATATGCATATGAAAGATATGAAAAAAAAATATGAATCGTAATCCCAAAGCATATGAAATCGTAATAATTGTTTATTAGACAGGTTGGTTCTTCTTAGATTGAAAACATCTCGAAAAGTACCTACGTAATATTATTATTTTTCTCAGAAATCTTGGAGAAAAAAAGTGCTGTCGATTTGGGGGGATTCCCAGAGTATAAGCTCTCGAAGTAGGCAAAGACGCATGTGGAAGTTGGTACCTGCTTGAAATAAAAGAGTGTCTGTGGTACGAAATATGTCTAGGGTTGTCTATGGTATTATTTATAGTAGGAAGTTCCCTGAATCTAGGCTTGCTACCTGTCCTTATTTTCTTTGGAAGGCCGTCCGTGGATGTCCGGGAGAATTTTTCAAATATGTCCAGGGTTTATAGGAAGTGCGTAACACACGATGACGAACGGTGACTGGTTGTATTAAACAATAAACTTCAATAAAGGAATGTCAACAAGACTGGTTTATATTTATATGTTCAGTGCGTCCGTGATTACGGACAGAATGTTCGGGGTTTTTTGGTCAAGACATCTCGTTTCTTTAAATTTCTGATGGCAACCCTACCTGAATTATCACAGAATTTTATGATTCATCAGTAATCATTACAGATATTATGTTATCAAAAATATATGAATATGAATAGGTACAATGAGGCTTATATAAGATAGTTCCGAGGTATGAACGAAAAGAGTTTCATGGACTAAGAGCGCTAAGAATTAGGCGCCAGCTAACGATTGTCATGCAATTCGCATAATTTAAATGAAGTGGTCCTGTGTATATTGATATTTCGATATTTGTATTATAAAAAGTAGATATAGTCCTCGTCGATGTTCGCACGTGTACTTTTACGCTGGCTGGCAGAATATCAGCGCTGTGGTTGCACCAAACCAGTCACATTTAAATGATGTCCTAATCTTATTCCCACGTAGAGTTTGTTTGAAATCCAACGTATCGTATGAATGGGAATATTTGGAATGCATCCAGGGTGTGTCCCGGTGTCGTAAGTCTTCATGGCACAGAATGCCTTTCCCACGCGCCCATCCTAGCCAATCCCATGTCGTTCAACAGTAGGCCAAACAGTTTTCACACCATTTCGTCGTGCGTGATTGGTCACAGTGAAAAGTCCGGTTACTGTAAAAAGCTGCCAACTTCCGCATTGCACTCTTTATTACTTGAGGAATTGTTTGCATTTTTATTTTTATTAGGGATCTATCATATCCTATAATACTATGCCATCCATAATATGATTACGAGATTACGAACGTAGGAAGACGTCAATCGTATATGATTTTTGTTCAGATTCCGTCTTTATATTAACATCGACTTTACATTTGATGTCTTCTGCATCATCAGTGCACTAAAATTATAATTTAGGTAACCCTTTAACTAAGGTTAGGATTGTATAATCTGTTACTAAGGTTCGAATTAAATGCTTCTGGTTCGTCACATACGGTCTTGTTGGCTGTGCTGGGTCGGAGGGTGTTTAGAAGTGTTCAGGACCGCATCATTTACTCATCATTATGTATGTGTCGTATGATCCACGCTTCAGTGCTGTGCATCTCATATAAGCAGATTAGCAAACCTTAACCACTTCTTATCCACGCTAAACCTGTGCAAATGTAGATGAAACGCCGGCGATCGCTAGTGTTGTTATTGCTTCTTATATTTGTAGTCTGTTAACAACAATTTTTATATTAGATACTTACCTACAGCAATGAACGCCATTATCCGGCATCATCATGTCCTTTCTACGTGAAGCTATATAAAATGTTCTACTCGTTCATTATGATGAACGTGGGATGCCAACAGTATTTGGTCCATGATTTAGTCTAAAGAGGTTTTTTTTTAATTCTAGCTGAAGATCACATATGACGATTTTAGTGTGAGAGTCTTCTTATTACCGAATTAATAGGAATTAAGTAATAGATAAGATTCTAGGATTTGGAGTTTTGAATACTCGTAAATGTGTAATGTAGTAGTTCGTTTATGGATTAATTCATAAAAGCTGTGGTTTTAATCATACTCTTACATTATCTTAATAATAAATTGTGGCGCTGAAGTTATCTACTTCATATGAAGTACGTAATTAAATAGAAGTGAAGTAATTAAACAGAAGAGAAGTGATGTGTTTATATAAGTACCTTCAAAAGCACTTGTCATCTGTCTAACATTGTTTAAAATGTTTTGTATGGAAATAAAAAGGTAAAGTTTTGACGAAAATTATGTCGTATTGGCATTTATCGAAATTCATTAGATAAACATTATACTATTTTGTATTGTCAACGATTATACTACATATATTGTGTATGAAACATAACTGGTTATTAATTGTGCGACTCACGGTCGCAAGTACGAGTAACTACTAGATCGCGATCAAAACGGGTAATTGCGCGAATATCATTGAAAATCATAAAAATGGACCAGACAGCGATTTCACGCTAAAGATAACTGTATAAAATTTGGGCGCTACGTCATATAGTGGAAGCATTGACGAGGACATCGGTCGAGGAACAATAGAGCGGATGTCGGCATCCGCTTTCCATCGGCACATTTTGGGAAACGCCAAAATTTTCATAGTTCGGGCCTCCGAACGCTTTGTTATGTATATTCGTTTTAATGTACTGATTCATTGTAGTGAACACGAAATCCTTTGCGAATTTAATAACATAGTAGCTGTTTATGTTTCCAACTAGTATTAATTTTAATTTCAGCGTCGCTACAACCCGTTGTGGGTCTTGGCATCCTCCACAATCCTATTCCATTTGATTCTGTCCTTTGCCTCTTTCTTCCAGTATGTCACTCTTCTCATGCTCCTCAGATTTTTCTCAACACATTCGATCCATTGTGTATTAGATCGCTGTCTAATTTTTATGACCTGTGCAACCATGGGGTTTTTACCGCGTTGGGTGTTTACTCCAATGACTAACCCTACTTCTTTACCAGTGTATGAGACCGGTAGTGTTTCAGAAAACTACAACCCAGGCGCAGTTATTAATTTTATTAGAGTGGCAAATGAAACGTGGCAATAAATAAGCGGAAAATTTTCAAAAAATAGTGCAATTTTTTTCTGAATTCACTTATTCACTTTCACATTAGTCTAAGAATAGAAAACATAAAGTGAAAATTCCTTTTTCTGATTAAAAGGAGTGTCAACCTAACATTTTATAATTTGCCACGTTTCATATGCCAGAACTGTACAACACTACTCGCCGTGTGATGTTCTGTTAATCAGAGTCAGGAACCGACTGGGTAACGTGACAGAGTCATAGAAACAATTCCAACACGAAGCGATGGGACAGTTCCTGGGCGTCTCTGGTGACTACAAAAAGCGGGACAAGCAACACTAATTTCAACCCACATAATATAAAGTCTTAGTTATCTACACAATGAAGATACACAGTAGCCGAAATGAGTTGATAAAGTATTAACGTTATCGAAGTCATACAAAGATAAAAGTAACCACCTATAAAACAAAACAGTATATTAGGTTTGTGAGGAATATTTTGATATGCGTCAGATAAAAATCGTATTTGTAGCAAATTTTAAGTTTACAAGTAAACACCTTATCTACTTACAATTTTTATCGTAATGATTGATTACTATGTTATAAATAACGTTATTATAATGTATTTATTACGTATGATATACAAATATAATGTACGGAAGTAAAATGCATTTTTACCGTTATTTAAATTTATTATTTTATTTGTTACTTGAGTGTGTGGTGTCGGCTTTACAATAACACCACACCATCTCTTTCCGCGGTTGTCATAACAGGTGACTAAGGGATAACAAAGCAGCTACCACAAGATCTGAGGAACTACATTACATCTAACCACCAACTCTCTGGTGTAGTTGCACCACCTCCGACAAATGGACTCGTCAGGTCGGCTAGCGCAGCGTCGCTTTTTAAGGCTATGAAATCTCGAATGATCAAGACAATGTACATGGGGAGGCGCAAATTCAGCAGTGTATAATAAAAGGGCTGGTGACGGTGACGATGCAAATTTTTCATAGTTGCATTTGGTGTCACGTGGTCCCACGGCTCATTTATTTTTAAGGACCTTTCAAAGCGCCTGGTTTAACATTACTGGCAACCCTGGTTTGACATTACTGTACATTATCCCACAAAACGGATGAGCCTAACAATCCATCGACTTAATACCGCCAGCATGCTGAATAACCTTGCCACAGAGACCTATGTACAACATCCTTAATATATAGGTCCATTGAGCATGATATACAATAAAAAATATAAGCTTGCTCTAAATTCTAGGTCTAAGATTATTACTGCAAAATAGAAGCTTTAGTGTAATCTTAAAATGGCATATTTTTTGCTAGCTCTTAGAGCATGATTCTATTTAAACAGAATCGTAAGTTTAACTAAATTTTAAGTTAGAAAATCTTAACCACTGTCAATAAGTCTATATGGGTTATAAGCTCCCTTGTTCAAATAAGGTCACAAATGTTTTCCGTTACCGTTCGTCGTTTTGTAGCCATCGGTAAAACATTAAACAAAAGAAATCAATTAAAGGTCAATTGTCTGAATATTCAAAATAAATTATTTATGCTGTATAATGGATTCAAAATTATTTGCTAATCACGTTTGCTTGATGACATTAATAATGTGATACCTTTTCACAAAGTGATTTCCTCGTGATGTTTCCTCATCCAACTTAGATTTCGAAATCTGCATTTTAGGATTAGATACATGAAATCTTCGGCTGGTCTGTTAGTAATTTATTTTATATAACGGTAACTCGTGTACATTGTCTTCTGCATGAGGGACTAATGGTCTTAAAACACCATGCTGGTCAAGCGAGTTGGCGAGTCCACTCCTTAAGAGGTGGTGTAGTTCCTCAGGGCTCCTGGTAGCCGCTTTGTTATTCCTTAGTCGCTTTTTACGACACCCACGAGAATAAATTGGATAGTTGCTAGTCTATACCCGATCGTCATCACACGGCCCATATGATTTGCTATCGCCGAAAATTATATATTTTTTAATTTCATATAAATGCCATCAGAAATATTATAATTGTGTTGGGAAATCGGTCCAATTTCACGCGTCTGCGCAGTATAACTGTGCCAACGCGGATCCATTTCAATAATGTTAACAGTAATCAATAGCCAGTACATTTATTGTAGTTAAGGTACTTAGCGCAAACAGTGCCTCTGTTTCCTATTTTATAAATCTAAAGCCTTTTAGTTCGTGCGCTATGTGCGCTCAGTTGCGTACGCGCACGCGATGTGCTGTTTATAGTTTATTCTAGAATTTTAGGTGTTATTTTATATTTTATTTCTAGCTTGTTATTTCGCTTGTTTTTAATGATATACTGGTGGGAGTACTTATCAGTGATTAAACTATTTATACAGTGACATCACAGTTCTTAAAAAAATATTTTATAGATACTGCTATCTACTACGTACATAAAATCTATACATAAATAGAAACTCAGCGGTACAGGTGGAAGATTGAATTCACCATCTTACGAATGAAAGCCGATAATAGTTTCTTTTTATAGAATAGATGGCAGACGAGCGGGCGGGCCACAAAATGGTAAGTGATCACTGCCGCCCATGGACACCTGCAACACCAGGGGGCTTGCGGATGCACTGCCGACCTTGCAAAATCATGTTCAAGTTCTCTTAAAGAGCGCCCCATGTCGTAGCGTAACGGAAATACCTCAGCTGACAGTTCTTTCCACAACTTTCGGGTTGGCGATGTAAAGTATCTTTTTGAGCGCACTACGCAGGGATTCTATGTCAAGGAAGTGCGGATGAACCGCATGACGATGACGAACGGTGCGATTGTAAAGACCACCTGTGAGAGTGGGATAGTCGACAATTCGTATAGCGCGTCGTTGGACGGAGTCAAGAGGGACCAGCTGGTACTTCGGTGCATCGGCGCGCGGCGCACAGGTGTGAGCAGAGCACTACATGTGGGGTCTAACTTAAGCTATAAAAAACGGAAGCGTATTATCTGGTTATCTATATCAACGCTATTAGCTTGGCGGTGGAGGAAAACATGCTGAGGAAAAAACTTTAGCATGCGTAATCAGTAATCACTTAATCAGTATTCACCAAACGTAATTGGCCGGCGTGATGAACTACGGCCCGAAACCCCCAAGTGATTTATTAGGGGACGCCCGTGCCCTGCAATTGGACGTTATTGGTTGATATCCACTACGTAGTATAATAATAGAGAATGGCTACCGATAAATATTTGCATAATGGTAACGGTACTAAATAAATTTTAAGCCAACGTATTGCTCTTAAAAAATGTCTTTAAATCTATTTATGTACCTACATTAAAATTTATTAGAAAGATATTGCAAAACACTGATACTTCACTATTAGGTAGGCAGATAGGTATCTACATAAATATGTATTCTGTGATAATGAAATATTACAAACATTGCTGGCATCGTCGATGAATTGTATTATCAGCAGTTTGCAATCAAAACCAAAATAGATGTATAGTTGGTGTATGTGACATTATGACCTCCTACATAATTGTGGCTTTGTACCAGCAGGCAAAGCATTCTATAATTTTCTCACACCGAAGGCCGCAAACATTAACAACACGTGAAAAGCTGTAATATTATATTTAACTGTAACCTCGCTCTGGATTGTCTCATTCATTTGGTGCAACGAACCGGTGACCATGTTGCAAACTGTATGATGACGATCAGCGACCTATGGAAAGAGCTATTCTGACCGCCTAAGAAGAAAAAGCATTACCTAAGCATAGATAACGAAAGCATAGATAATATTTATCCGGACAGTAAAAATAAACAAAGAACATAAATAATTTTACTCTTTTTGTTTTACCCAAAACACTTTTCATTTTAAATAATGAAAATTTTATCAAATGTTTTTTGTATTTTTCTCGAATATCTTAAATGCACTTAGACCCTTTTTCTAAGGAGGGCAGTTTTGCTTGGAGTCCTTTTGCTAAACAAAATCCAAAAGGATGAGATTCGATGAAGAACTATAATTGTCGTCATGCCACAAAGAATCAGCAAGCTGAAGTCGCAGTGGTCAGGCCTGAAGCTGAAGTGGCATTTGCAGGACTGATAACCGATGGGATAGATGAGGACTCCAATGAATACTACGTACCGGGAAACGAAGTGTGGTATACCCTAAGTCCAGATGAATTCACGACTTGAAGAAAGTCGCGGTAGTGGCTGGATGAGAAGAGCAGAAGACCGTGTGTGGTGGCGGTCCTTGGGAGAGGTCTATATCCAGCAATGGTGATACACAGGCTGATATGGTAAAACAGGATAATCTATAGGAAAATTCATTGAGATGTATTGATGACTGATGACTTTAGATATTTGAATATCCTTTTAATTCAATGGTAATAATTTTGTTTACCTTCAACATAAGACATTTCCTAAATATATGTCGGAATAGATAAAATACTCGATAAAAACAGACAAACGTGAGAGACAAACCTGTTTTCATGTCTAGTTTTTTACAATTAAAATCATTAAGTTTTAAGTTGAAACACGTTTATTTAGCATTCATTCTGTAATACATTATAATCTAGAACAGCAAGGATATAAAGACTATTAAAATTCATTCATTGTTTACTGTATAAGCGGTTTATTTACATTTGTTTGTTTATATTTATATACTCAGTGTCTGTGGATCGGCGAAACATTCCTTGTGTGGGTAATTAAATGTGGTGTTTATTTATATATAAACACCATTTATTTATATATAAATGTTTATTTATATTTATTTAATTATTAAAAACAAAATATTTCATTTTACACTGAGTAGCTTAGTTTGGTGGCCATTATCCCGCACAACGGCACAACGCATCACGGCTTAGCAGTCCAGCGAGGTACTCGTAATGTCTCTAGCATGTTGGGAACCTTGTCACGGGAACTTTTGTACAGCTTCCTCATTTATAAATATATCGAGCATTAAAAAATATAAAATATACTTTTTACGTTTGTTTTAAATGCTAGGTATAAGTGTTTTATTATTACATATATTAGATACTTAGTTTCGTCTGACTTTATTATTGATGTCGTTGTTTATCAATTTTAGGTCAACAGCGTATTTAAATTATCTACGGCAAAACAAATACACGATGAAATGCTTGTGTTATTATTATTATTAACAGGTTTAATAATAGTCAGGGAAATATGATGAGTCTATTCATGTGCATGAAAATGACGCTCTACGCTGTACCCACACTTGAGAGCCACTTTGGTTCTGCAATGATATATTCCATTCCTACAAATACAAGCGCTATATGTAACAGGGTCGTGGAAATAGAAGATCCGTATCATAAGAACCCAGTAGATATCTTTTTATATTATCTAAAATGTGGAGGTCCATGTCCAGCAGTAGGTGATAAAAAGTGCTGGTTACGGTTATATAATAAAAGTGCCGGTTGCAGTTATATAATAAAAGTGCCGGTTACGGTTATATAAAAGTGCCGATTACGGTTATATAAAAGAAAAAATATTTGGTTGTAAATATTTGTTATACAGGTGTAAATCCCTTTTCCGAACCCTGAATGTGGATTCTGCCCATGATACTGTGCTAATTGACATATAATGCTACGTATTGTTTGTACAACATCTATTTTTGGACTTTGTATGAACAATTTGGTAAAATACAAGAATAAAAAAAAATCAAAAGATTCGTAAATTTTTCATATCGTGTATGAAATCTGTGGTCGAGGTTCGGTTACAAACTGTAGGTACAATTATTAATATACACCATTGATAAACCATCTGTGTTCTACTGTTTATGAATACTTCAATTCTAATTTTCTTGATAACTTTATAAACATTAGTTTTTGTTGATTCAGGAAGAAACCACATGAGCGGTCGGTGACGCCGGTGCACCGCCAACAGCTGGAAGATGAAGCCGCGAGGGGCGAGCGTCATGCACGCCTTCACCGCGCTCACTATGCTCACCATGGCTAATGGTAACTATGTTATTACGATGGCTTTGTGGTTTTGTGGTAAGAAAATAGGTTTCTGTGAAAATTCTGTGTGTCTGAAATTTCTGTGTCGTCTTTAACGTGTAGGTTCTGGTATAAGATATAGTCGCTAAAAGGGTGCTCTATTCTGATCTCTATCAAGATATTAGTTACATGCAGCGGCATTGTCGTAACTACGAGTAGGTATATCTAAGTTAAGCGACACGGCGATATAGATGCTGCAATAAATCATAAATCACAATGAAAAGAAAAAGATAGGGATACTAAATATACTAAAATACTAAATATGCACCATACCCTTTACTTGGTAACTGGCAAATTAATTATTTAGCGTTTTTATAAATCTGAACACACTATAAAAGACGGATTTTGTTTACTTAAAACTATTTGTTATCTTTAGCCCAGACAACATGCAACCAAGGAATGGGACGAGTGATGTACGAGAGGTTACCAAACCAGCAATTACACGGATTTGATGATGACGTTGTAAGTATAAGAACTATTAAATGGAAATCGCAGCTACTTTGTGTTCAAATAAACACCAGTGTGCATTCGCAGTATTTCGACAGTTGACTGGACTAAATTTGTATTTAGCTTTCGAGTTACGTACCAACCTCAGAGCTATTAACATCTTTATGCTTATTTGATATCAGCTTTTAACATATTTTTTTTATAGAAAAAGGGCGGCATATAAGCATACAGTCCACCTAATGGTAAGTGGATACTGTCGTCCATAGACATCCGCAATACACGCTGCTCCCCTTGGCGACGCCCTTGTACATTGGGAAAATACGATAAAGTAGGAAATTTCAAGGTAGTCTTCTGTGAGAGAGGGATAACGTCGCCAGTCAAGTGAGTGTAGCGACTGTGGGAATGCAGCGTGCACTTTCTATTAGAGGGCACAAGTCTCCCCTGGTGAATCACTAAGGGGTTTTGGACCGTCAGTACGGATTGGTAAATACACATGCTTCAGATTTTTTTCTTTAATTCTTGAGCATGCGGGTTTCCTCACGATGTGTTCCTTCACCGCCGAACTAGTATTAATTTTTAAAAATCCGTATTTCAGTAGTAGGATTTGAAATGACTTCATGAATGAGAGTCGAGAATAGATACCTCTACTTTATCAGTAATACAATTCTGTTTCGTTACTAGCGTTCTATAATTCGTTAGCTCTGATTGTGCAAATCTTTTCTTTGTTACGATGATTTTGCATACAGTGAATAATGCTGGCTGTGATTTCACTGCTACTAGGTGAGTTCGTCACCGAATTGACTTTACAAATATCACTACAAGTAATACCCGAGGGCCACGTATAGGCCGCCTATAGCTAAAAAGCGCTAGCCTCCCGCCCTAACTTCCCTCAGGTGGCAACCCAAACAGCCTGTTCTGAATTACTTTGCTTCCCAAAAGTGAAGAAATTTTTAAAGGCAGTCCAGTAGTCTTTGAGTTTACTTCTTACATATAAACAAAGAAATTCACAATCTTTCTTTATTAATAAGGTAATTAACGTTAGTAACCCACTATTAGCATATAATCCACCTGTCATTAATACCCAGGTACGCGAGACTGCGCCGCCTTTCCGCGTATTGGAGAAATGCCAAGACTTATGTTTGCGCGATCGATCTGGGAACAGCCTCGTGAGGACATGCAACTCCATCGATTTCCAACCAGGAGCTCGTATCGCTGCCTTCAGTCCTGAACCAGAGTATGAGGAGTCCACATGCTATTTGACTCGAGAGCAAGCTACACCCGAAGGGATTGGCACGCTCATGATAGTGCCTAACAGTGTTCATTTTAATGAAATATGTCTCACATGTGAGTTCAACTTACATTTATATCTACATAATTTATGTCGTAAATTTTAATGGGAAAGTAACTATTTGGAGTAGGTTTCCAGATACTTAATCTGCTATTTACGTTTGTATTTGAAGTAGGTAATTAGAAAATTATCACACTATTCCATCAGCCTATGTCTCTCACTGTTGGATATAGGCCTCTCCTAAGGCTCGCCACCACACACGAACTTCAGCAATTCTCATCTAGTCACTACCAGAGAATTTTTAGAAGTCGTATCTAACCAGAGTACCCATTACAGAAACTTTGTGCGTCATTCATTGTACTAGAATTGTCATTATTGCCAAATTTATCTATTAGTCACCTTAATCTTGTATTTTGTGAAATAACTGTTTATGTGTTTTAGCAAACCGCCCGGAACGCGAGTGTCCTTCCCGTCGCTACGTATTTGAGCGTCACGCTCGGAAACGTTTGAAGCTTCCACCCTCAGATCTCAAGGAGATCATGGTTGCCAATCGCACAGAGTGCGAAGATAAATGTTTAGGAGAATTCAGCTTTGTATGCCGTTCGGCTACATATGACTCCGCTTTGAGAACTTGTTCACTAAGTAGATTCACAAGAAGAACACACCCAGAGTTGCTCGAGGATGATCACAATTCTGACTACTTGGAAAATACTTGTCTAAATGGTAAATTATCAATGAAATTATACTAGATACTCTTAAATATCTCAATGCGTTTTTTCTTGATTTGATATAATTGTTTGATTTACTCTAGCTGAGCGCCGTTGCGACGGTCTGGCAGTTTTTATCAAAGAAGAAAACAAACGTCTCGGTGGACCCTTTGAGGCTGATGTGTTCTCCAATATGACCTTAGATGAATGTCAGTCTATGTGTGTTCGTGCCGAAAAGTAAGTGCATAAGTTAAATAGTTTGCCAACTTTTTATTTATGCTTAATAGTTTCTTCTAACATAAGGCCTGCATTTATTCCTATTTTAATAAATACTTGATTATATTCTAGGTATTTCTGTCGTTCTATTGAGCACGATGCTATGACTCGACAATGCGTTCTCTCTGAAGAGGACTCTGTGTCCCAAAAGGATGACGTGACCGTCAGTGCATCGCCGACGCATCACTTCTATGATCTTGTTTGTCTCGACAATCGTGAGTATAATATCTGTTGTTTATATTTAATTTATCTTATCGCTTGGTATATTTAATAACCTAACATATTTTGTTCCTAACGCCCCTAACAAACAATTTGAATAATATGTTTGTCAATTTCACTAAATGACACTCGAATAACTGATTTGATGTAGCGGGTTCCATTACATATAGATGATATTAATGGAATTTTATATAATTTAATAATTGAAAAGTAATGGACAGTTGATTTAGTAAAGATTGTGTTAGTGTAACATACTACCAAAATTAACTCAATTAACATGTTAGGCGACTGCCAAATAACGTTGCATGAAACCTCAATAAGGTTTTTCTCACAATTATGATCAGTCTCTCATCGGGTGACAGCTCGAGGCACGGAGTACCCGGACAACAGCGTGACGTCACACCTATTTTCCCCGGGACGTCGGCCGGACACGGCCTTCCAGAGGTACAGGAACAGCAGGATCACTGGAGAGTTCCATTCGGAGATCACTGGGCGCTCGCTCAGTGAATGCTTGGATGAATGTTTGAGGCAGACCAGTTTTCAATGCAGGTAAGACAAAAACATTGTGTCTGAGCTTAGCCGATGCTAAAGTTGATATTGAGATTAATAAAAAATGGCTAGTAATTTTGAAGTTAGGTATAATTTAGTCTGTGAAAGCTAGCCTAAAAAATTAATGGTGATTTAATTTTCCCCTTTAAAATATGAATCAAAGACCATTAGTTCCCCAAATTACATTTGAGTATTGCTACTTTTGCTGATAACATTTCTTAAGTGTTATTATTTAAATAAAAAGTAATACAAACCATGACCTGAATGCAACGGCGTTTATTGTAAACGAGAAACTATTGTCGAAACTAGTGCGGTTTGTAAGTATGTCAAATGATGATAACGGTAATACCTAAGTTCGTTGTACGATATTGTATGACACATAAAACTATTTTTGTGTTGTTTTACAACATTAGGTCGGCCGTGTACAGCGATCGGGTGAGAACGTGCCGTTTGAGCAGATATAACCAGAAAGATGGGATGCGTCTGCTCTATGATCCCGATTTTGATTATTACGAAAATCTTATGCGTAAGTATCGAATTAAATGAGTAAATTAGTTTAGAAAATGCAAATAGATTAGAAAAGAATAGCTTAGTAAACCATAAAGATTTCTTACTAAACGCAAATACCAACTATTCGTGCGAAAGAGAATTCAAATCATTGCACCTTCGTCATAAACGAGAAAGAGTCGTTGAGGATCCCTCTATTCCAGTATGTTCAATTTTTTGTTTAATAATTTGAATATTTTGGATGAATTGAACGGATAGTGGGAGAGCCCCGGCGGAGTCCTGTTTATGTTTCAGTAGGCGCTACAGATGTAACGTAAACTGTTAATAAAACAAAGACTATAAAAACAGTAATCCATAACCTTATAAACAGTAATCGTAGACATAACAATACATAAAAAAACAAACATAAACTGCAACACGCAATAACATCGTGCCAAACATGTTTCATTGGGTCGTTCTCAACTTTCCCAAAGTGATAATGTCTTTAATATTGGGTTACGTGCGAAGGGAAGTGAACGATCAAACAAACGACAGTATAGATATACATATAAACGGGTACTGTAGCTGCGTAATAAGCACTACATGTGGTCAATTGGTTATAACGAGGCACGTAAGCGGCATTGAACCCTAGCGCGGTTCAGAAATAGAACAAACCCATAAGTAGGTACTAACTGACGACTACGAAGTCTCCACGCTGTTTATTGTAATCATATTACCACTTTATTTGTAGAATCTAAGACAATTATATTATGACTCAATCTATAAAAATGCTTATTGTTAACAAGTACCTACACTACGAATTTGATACATCAGTAGCATCACAGAAGGACTGACCTGACCACTTAAATATTGACAAATATAGTACACAGTCATATTTATACGAATCCCTTTCTAGGTGGGAGGTTTATCCGTTCGGCAGTGCTGCCACTCCTTGATTTACAGTGTCCTTATGCGACCGTAATTATTTAGCATTATGTGGGTTGTTTGCCTTTGTCTCCTCTCCTATAAAAAGTAATGAATGTATACTAATATATAAAGAGGTAAAATTGTGTGTTTGTGGGTATATTGGGGGGTAATCTCTGGAACTACGGAACCGATTTCAAAAGTTCTTTTACAAATAGGAAGCTACATTATCCGTGTCTAATATAGACTATATTTTATTATGAAACTTTGAAAAAAAAAAATATAAACCGAAGCGAAGCGAGGGCGAGTCGCTAGTTATGTATATAATACACCATCAGCCTGTGTTTCTCCACAGTCAGATATAAAGCTTCTCCAAGGGGGAATCCTTGTAGGCACAGAATTTATCTGTGGTTGTAGGCCTCTCTACATTTATTTTTATTTGCAAATGCTGGTTCAAATTCTTTTACTTCTTTATATTTTTTAAATATAACGGCATTATATAGTGATATTGTCATTGACTTGGGGATCCAGATCAGCTAGTGGGCGGTGAGAACGAGTCGGGGGGTGCTGCAAGTGGATCTCAGACGCCCTGGGGACGCCCCACTACCACAGGTTCGGTGCATGGTAGTCAGGTGTAGGACCTGGGTTTGCAAAGGTGCTCCCAGGTTTGCTTTAATTTAATTATCATGTATTAATTATGGACCAACAAAGAGAAGGTACCAAAAGTTATTTCTAGTCAATACATATAAGTATTTCAAGTTTGATTTTTATCAGCAGTATTGATTAAACCTGAAGGCACCTGATACGTTGTTATGGCGATTGGGGAATGTTGTTATTTGAATTAATAATACATACCTATTTGGGAACATCTCCTTTAGACTATTCGAAAAATTTTAAATGATAGTAGTAGGTAGGTACTTAATGATAAATTCTCAACAATCGCCGATGACAATGAAATCTGTAGAAAGTATAATGGAGTGGTAAAGCAGCTTTTGGTTTTAATAGATTATTTATTTATTATTGTTGCTATTTAAATAGGTAAGTATGTAGTTTAGTTTTTGTTGCGTAGTTTATATAAAAAATAAGATCTTATTTACGTTTCGTTTGTGTATTTATGTATTTTTATCGCAAGTCAGTTTTTGTGTAATCATTTGCGATATGCTGTAAATTTTTTTGTTTGTTTTATACGTACTCGTACATACGAGTATATAGGTATGGATATGCATGCTATAGCATACTTACTTGCTTAGAGCTTTAATATTGTTTGTTTAGGCAGGTATGTATTATTAGTAGTAATTAGATTTTGTAGGTAATGGTTTAGTGATAGTAACAGATAAAGTAGAAACTGCATGATTTTACTTCAACAAGGAATTTGTTTACGTAGTATAATTGTTAGAAAATATCTATCTACTTATAATAAACTTTATCTAACAGTACTAATACTCTAATGCCCTTTCAAGGTGGTAACGGCGGAGGTGACCGCGACAGATACCCGCCTGGCGCAGACCGCGATAAATACCCGGATGATGACCGGTATACGGATGACGAACGCTACAATGGTCGCCCGGACCGGTATCCACCGCCCGATGACCGGTACCCGGCCGGACCCGACCTATACCCCGATAGATATCCTTCTGGCGACCGGTATCCCGCTGACAGATACCCGGACGATAGATACCCACCTGGTGTCGGGTTCTCGGACAAATATCCTCCCGGTGCCGATCGGTACCCACCAGGTGTTGATAGATATCCTCCAAGTGTTGACAGATACCCACCAGGTGCTGACAGATACCCACCAGGTGCTGACAGATACCCACCGGGTGCTGAGAGATACCCACCGGGTGCTGACAGATACCCATCGGGTGCTGACAGATACCCAACAGGATTAGATAGATTCCCAGTAGGCGGCGGCAGATACCCTCTTACTAGCGGAGATCGCTATCCAATTGACAGTGGTCGATATCCGACATTCGATTATTCTTCAAATGACATTGGAAGATACCCAGCTAATGACCGATACCCAATCAGTAGATACCCTATTGACATATACCCAGAAAGATTTCCTGTTGATCGGTATCCCGCTGACAGATATCCGATACGCGGGAGATTACCATCGAGGCCCTGGTATCCTAATCGCTTTCCTGATAGATTTGGACCAGATCAGGATCGCTACCCTGGCAATGACTTGGGGCGATACCCATTCAGTAGATACCCAGTCGGGGTCAACCGTGACCCCATACCGCTCGGTGGTGACCGTTATCCCGATCTCTATGACAAATATCCGCCGACCGGATCGTCATACCCTGGTAAGCACCATAATATTAATATTATAGCTATTGTCACGGGTTTTAACATTGCTCCTAGTCAAAACTCAAAATAAATGTTTCATTCGTTTTGTTTCAATAAATATTAAATGAAGTTTCATGGAAGACAAGATATTTGCAAAACTAATAATAATACAAATGGTTGTTGTTTAATGGTATTCATAGTTTAGAATAGTTGTATTATTAATGTAATATGAAAGAATTTTATTAACTAACTTTTACGAGCCAATAAAAGATGTAAGTCAGAACTATAGCACAAAACAATCAGCCACACTGAACTTATCTGTGTACTCACTACTAACGTACTTATGTAAGTAATTATATACGCAAATAGGTGCTCGTAGTAAAATACTTTGAAAGTAATTCAAATTTTACTTCCAACATCGTATCACATCAACTTGATGTATTCTCACAAAAAATATTGAAAACCTAAAATAGTAATTCGATTATATCAGGTTATGGCCGTGGTGGTTATTATGGCGGTCCAGATTATCAAGGACCCGATCGGTTCCCTGACAGACGCCCTGGTCCAGACAGGTAAATTATTATTATTTACATTTCCAGAGGTTAATACTGTACCGTTTAGTATTCTGTGCGCATTCTGCTTGATTATACAATTCTTTATATGAAATTTCTTTTAGGTACCCAGTAGAACCGAGGCCAAGTTTCGGCTTGCGCCGTCCTATAGATAGACCTGGAGGTTATCGTGGCAATTATCCAGCGCCTGGACTGGATAGACCAATCGGTATGGATATAGTTATACTACTTACATATCTGAGTAAACATATGTACATAATGTCATTAAAGGTCATCTGATAAAAAAATTGCAATGATGGCAACACATTCGTTCGGGGCTTTGTGTTCCACGCCTTCATTCGTCAATTTAAGTGCCAACCGTCAAACATTAACTGGGGAATTCCATGTTTGTATATCTTAGTGATTTTGTGATACGGAAAATTCCTAACGAAGTAATGACCATGGTAATGTTAAGACTCATATGTATGTATATAATAAAATGTAAGGGCTTTTATTTATTTTATTTAAAAAACTTTATTGCACTTAATCGTACAGGAGGTGAGCTTAATGCCTAGAAGTATTCTCTACCAGCCAATCAGTCAAACTAGCTTTTAGTAATGTATCAATTACGATATATTTTTTTTACGTTTTAGGCCTTTTGATTTAACATTTATATAATTTTAAGCTACATACGAAAGCATGTTGGCGTTCAGTAAAGGGTGCAAAATAAATATCTGTAACGTTTTTACATAAAGGCACGCGCGCATGTTTAGTCTTTCACTCGGATATTGTTTTGTAAAGGTGGTGGCTACGGAGGATATGAGCCTGATGGCCCGATCGGACCCGGTGGGCCCATAGGAGGGCCTGTTGGCGGACCCATTGGTGGTCCTGTTGGCGGCCCTAATGGTGGCCCAGTTGGTGGACCCATGGGCCACAGACCTTGGCAAGGCTCTCGATGTGAGGAAGATAGCTTCAGGCAGGTTGGCAGACAACGCATGCAGAGAAGATTCGTCCGACGTTTTACAACCGCGCAGTCATTGGCACACTGCCAAAGAGAATGTATCGAAGCGAGAGATTTTAATTGTCGGTCGTTCAACTTCAGGTATGAAATCAAGATTATGGCGGTAAAGAATGCGTTAGTGACCATCTACACTATCTCCATCTTTTGAACTGCTTTGATCCATCTTTGATCTTTAGTTTCCCTCGGCAATAGTAGCGTTTAGCTATACATATTTTGTTCTTTTTACAAGGCTTAACACAAAAACAATTGCTGTCAACAATTTATTCCCTTCTAAAGTATTCCACATTATCCATGTATTCTATTTTTAAAATTCCTGGGTAGAGGTAGAGCTGTTCTATGGAACGCAATGCGAAACAAAAGAAATATTTTACATTTCCTAACACGTCTTTTAATTAATTCTTTACGGCATTCATGAAAACTTGATAATAAGATAATAAACGTGATAATAAGAAACTTGAAAGAAAATTGCCGTGTGGTGTCGACCGGCCTTGCAATAGCACCACCCCATCTCTTCCCGCGGGTGTCGTAAAAGGCGTAAAAGACCACAAACCCTGATGAACTTCACCATCTCAAAAAGAGTGAACTGGCCAATCCGTTTAGCCATCGTGGCGTTTTAAGGCCATACATACATCATGCATAAGACAATGTGCATGAGTAGGCCTGTGCCCGGCAGTGGACGACAAAAGGTCTGATTACGGTAATAAGAAACTCGATACCTTTTCGTGATAGTCGATAACTTGATCGATACCTTATCTCTCAAATAAAGTAAAAATAATTTCAGGGACGTGGGATACCAGGGTGAACCGCGTGACAATTGTGAACTGAGTGACAGAGACACGCGTGAACTGGACGCTGCAAACCCAGCACATTTTGACAACACTGCTAATGAATACGACTTCTATGAACGAGCCCTTGGACGTATTGCTGACGATTGCTTGGATGGTAACAATTGTTATATTCTGTGGAGTTTATTAACAATTAGATGGTAGAAGGTGAATAGTTAACAACACAACATTAGTCAACGATAAATGAGGCTCGACTCAACGAGATATATCAAATCAGCACATCTACGGACTGACCGACGTTCTTAATTTTTGACAGAATGGCATGTATCGCAGATGTTATTGAGCATCAGGAACTGATTTCCATTAGGCGGACTTTTTTAAGTTCCATACTGCGGCTTTACCCATTTTAATTTTAAGTCTGATTTCCAGTTTCTCAAATATGTAATGAGGACGGCATGGAGTTCACGCTGCGACTGCCAGAAGGTTTTTACGGCCGAATGTACACATATGGCTTTTACGACCGGTGTTTCTTCCGTGGCAACGGTGGAGTTGTCAATGCCTTGCGTATTACTGGAGCACATGGGTATCCTGAGTGCGGAACTCAGCGGGTAAGTTTTAAAAAAAATATCGTATAATAAAAATATTAGCTGCTTGATCAATCGCGATTTTCTTGGGAGTTGCCTTCATACCATAATGATGAGCTATTAGTAAGTGAAGATTCAGATGAAATTGAATTTTTAGTAAACTATAAATCAAAATAAATATAAAAATGAGAATACAGAATGACTTTTATCGTCTTCTTGAAAATTATGAAGTGTCTTTGGTTGAATGTGGTTTAGTTGATTTCTATCTACAAAGGCAATTAAAACAATGAAACATGCAACCACTTAATTGGCAATGGTTCGCCCATAAAGTTGTTTGCATGTTTGATTAACAACGACTGCAAATAACACTTGCTAGCATATAACAAATGGAACAAACTTAATACCATTATTCCAAGAGAAGATTTAGATTTCAGATCATCAATACTTTGCAGTATGGCGATACAATGACGAACATCGTGGTGGTCCAATTCAGCGACAACGTGCAAACATCCCGCGACAAGCGATTCAACTTGACTTGTCTCTTCAGAGGTCCAGCAGAGGCGATTGTCACTTCCAATTATATTGGAGCTGGGTGAGACTTGTACTCCACACAATTGTTGTCTGTTTGAAACATGACATGATAGCAATTCCAGTTATATTCACAGGTCTCCATAAAATGAATGATCTTTATTTTTTTATCCATATTACCTATTCTCGATTATAACTTCTGAAAAATATTACCCACTATGATAAAATAAAACATTGTCTTTTGAAAATAGTTAACAACAAATATAATTTGTTTCTAATGACTGCAGTTTTGCCTGGAGTAAAATTTGAAAGGACAATGGTACATTTGTGTAGCCATATGATTCATTTGCATTTTCATATGATATGAAAATGCAAATGGCATAATTGATGGAACGCTTGCATGAAGTGGGCGAATTACTCTAAAAGTTCCAAAAGTTTTCTTTCAAATTTTTAAATATTTTCCTCTGAAACATTGCATTTCAAGTCATTCGTCTGTTCAAAACTTTAGTGTGTCATGTTAACGTAGATCACCTATTTTGCCACTTAACTAGAAAAGATTCGAGAATATTTTTTATGTTTTGTGGGCTTGTCTATTACGTATGAGCTACGTAACTTGTTGTTCCTCAAATGTCATGTTTTCAAATAGACACACCCATTTCGTGATTTCGTGGTTTTATAATCAATATTAACTGGCGTGACTTTAAAGTTAACGCTTTACCTAGGTCACGTTTATGTTTTGATTTGAAAATTTATAAAACATCTAACCATTGTTAAATATTTGTGTTGAAATTGATGCTTGTTACATCCTTTGATGTATTTTGGGAGTGATTTTGTGTAATAACATTCTATGGAAATATTTGTACTTCGTGTGAGACTGTTTCCTTATTATGATTTGTATTTACTTAGATGTTTTCGGTTGTCATTTTATGTAAACTATCCTGTGTGTCGTTAGAAAGACAATGGTCCTCAGTATTTCTATTAATTATCATAACTATTTTTTTATTTTACGTGTGTGCGTTTGGAGTTTTGTGTTGAAGATTGATTTGTGTTGTTATTTTTCTGACTGCTTTTTTGCAATTATTAATTTCCTCTGTGGTTACTTATTTAATTTTTGGTGGTATATTGAGTGCTGTTATTTCACTAACAGCTACTAACGAAGGACCTTGAATGAATTCCTTTCAAACTACCCGACACGTCACCATTAAAAAATTGGATAATAGCAAGTGTTACAGACTACATACATCTTTTCATTTTCTATGAATTCATTCAAAGTCATCAACAACTTCTTAAGAAAGGTCACCAACAAGTCTAACAGTAGCTTCGGCTATGACTTTGTCGACAGGTCGGGCAGCCCGATTCCTATTGAGTACCTACCCGAAGAAAGCTCTCTCAATTCAAAGGTCCGTCTTATGATCTTATACCAAGGAAGACCGACCACCACTATCGCTGTTGGAGACCCTCTGACCTTTAGATTGGAAGCCCAGGACGGATATAACTACGCTACGGATATCTTTGCCACGAATGTTATCGCCAGAGATCCTTATTCGGGCAGATCGGTGCAGCTTATTGATAGAGTGGGGTAAGTTATGCTATAATATCTATTAGATTAAGTAATGGTCTCATTTTATAATTTTTTGTTATTATTATAGAATAAGGCGGCAGGCGAGCATACCACTTACTATCAGTCCACCTGATGGTAAGTGGATACTGTCGTCCGTTGGTACGCCCCCGGAGGCGCTGCCGATCTTTACAGATTTAGGAATGGATTGTGAAAAAGGGGAGGGATAGGATGGGATGGGAATGGGCTCTGGCACTACCGAATCACGTACGTACATTGGGGAAATACGATAAAGTAGGAAATGCAGTACATTTCAAGGTAGTGTTCTGTAAGAGAAGGGTAACGTGGCCAGTCGAGTGCGCCCAGTGGCTGTGGGAATGCAGTGTACGGAGAGTGCACCTATGTGCCTACCTATGTGCTAGTCATAGTACTTATGTGTTATGTGCTGGTATTATGTATTCATTACAGACGATTTTCGTAGAGCGCCCTGTTCTTGTACACTAGATCTGAAATAGATCTGATCTGACTATCAATTGTACATATATAATTAAAGAAAGAAAACAATGCAATTAGGAGTTGTAAACTACTTTCTTGGAACTTGGATTTTTATATGTTTTTAATAGATACAGATTATACTTAGGATTATACTCTAGCTACTCCATACATAAGGTATTTTTAATGTGCCCCACTTTTAGATAAGGTGTAGGTTAACAGAGTTTCAAGTCTAACGAAATTTAAGGTATCTACTAAATGTATGTAGATAATAAGTACATGCAGTTTTGATGCATAGGTATGTGTAGAGTTGGAACATGCGATGTGACCATCACATTATATAAAACATGAATAAGTTATTAATAACCCGTGGTCAGATCGTTTTCTAGAAACGCTGTGTTATTGCAGCAGTTATTATTAATTTACTGATAAGTCTTTAGATAAAGATCACACGACTTCTCATGTCGCACATTGTAAAACACAATAATTTTAACCTTTTAAATAAAGAAATAAACAAAGAAATTCTTATTTCTTATCTATAGACTCTTATCTATATGTAGTTTCAAACTGAGAATATTTGTACAATAAAATACAAAAGTAATCAATGCTGCTAGGAAAATTGCAAGATTATGATGTTATAACTTGACCAAATGATCACTGATAAAAATATTTTAGTGACCTTGCTTCGCTTTAATTGATGCAGAATAGTCTTAGATTGAAAAAAAAGCCGTAGCACACACCGGTCGGGAGATTTTGCTATCGTCTGTAGATTTCAGAAAAACAATCTTTTAAAAACTGTAAAGCTTAATGATTAATGAGCACCCATTCGACAACGTATCGCTCACTTTAAAATGGAATTGATTCTTTTCTTGAGTTTTTTTTAAAAGTTAACATAGTATAGTAAATTTAGTACCTACTGATATGTAATTAAGTTAACTGATAGTAGAGTCAAACTATTTCTGTGTTCAATTTAATTTAATTTAATAAAGGTGTCTCGCAACTATCTATAAAAGTTATATATCCCACATGTTTTTGCAATGATGCAGATATTTTAAACTTCCATCACAGAATTTAGATATGGTCTATGGTTTAGACAAAAAACTAATCTGAGATTTGAAGCCGCATTTAAAGCGTGTTTGAATTTACGACCATCAATTTACGATCTTTAAAATGATATGTGTTTAATAGAAATATTAAAAATTTTAATTGTTTTTGTCTAGATGTCCAGTTGATCCAGACGTGTTCCCGGAATTGGACAAAGGGCGCAATAGTGACTCGCTGGAAGCAAGATTCAATGCATTTAAAATTCCTGAGTCAAATTTCTTGGTGTTCGAGGCCACAGTGCGCACCTGCAGAGAAGGGTGTCAACCTGTAAGTACATTTATTTACATGTTACAAGATTAGTAATGTGATTCATGTTAGGTATCTATGTACAACACGCGATAATCATCAGTCTGAGTAAGTCAAACAGTCCCGAGTTTGTGTTGCCATTTAAAAATAAACACTTACATATTTCTTTAGGTAGATAATTTAGCATAGACTAAATTATCTACCTGGAATACTAAAGACGCGACGTAGCCTTTCGATGAAGCGACACATATTGAAATTACGCAGGCTGAGTGTGAGTACACGCGACACATACACATATGTAGTCAGTCATATTTTGCCGATCACTTCCATTACGATCAATAGCAAAGTTTTTAAACATATTCTTATTCTTATAACGGATATTCTTACGCAGGCTATTTCAGTTTGTTTAAATTATGCAGTACGTCTATACGGTACAAAAGACTGCTTTGACGATATCAGGAGCATGTAAACGCTATACTTGCTAGGTGCCAATTTTGAGACTCTCTGAATCAAATTAAACATCAACTGAACAAATACTCGGAGGAATTATGTACAAGCAAATGTCTGTATAAATGAATTACAGTTAACTCTCGTACATTACTTTAGTTGCTAACTTATCTATCTAGTTCTTTAGGTAGATTAGGTAGATTTTTAGGTACATTCAGGAAGCAAAAAGCAAAGTTGCTATCGCCACTTTTTACACAAAGTAATAAATAATACCCTGTCTACCGTCTGGTTGTGACTGATGAAAGCCACAACTGAGCACTGAGTCTGAGTCAACTTAGTTAAACTGAGTCTGAGTCATCAAGCTGAGTCACAACTTAGTTAAACTGTGGTCTGTTAAAAGAAAAACAAAATCATAATTATTTGTTCGTAATGAAATTCAACAATCATTTAATTGTTAATCATCAACAAAAAAAAGACAATATAACCTTTGACATTAAGTCAACATAATTATCATTTAACATGTTCTGCAAGTAATGATTAATTATATCATAATTAAACTTGAAGGTTGCTCCAGTGTATATCTATTTTGATTAGTACCTATGGGATTTCTTAAAATTTAATTTAACAAAAAAATATGGCGACTGGGCCTAACAGAAGGTGTTATGAAAATATATAGGTAGGTACTACTTCCGCTGCAGAAAAAATACTGGATTTAACTAATAAATAAATTTAACTATTAAAAATACTAAGTATAACAATGTGATTTATATTTATTCTCGCAATTGCTCACGTCCTCACACGCTTGGAATCGTTTTGGCCCTGGAATTTGTTGAATTTAATTACATTATCTTACGCAACCCCGTTATATTATCTAATTTGGGTATGGATAGAAAAAAAAACGATTGATTAAAAAATTCGAGGACTCGTGTCCTCCATCGGTTATCGGTCCAGCGACATATATAGCCTGCCCACTGTCACTTCAGCTTGCTGATTCTTTGAGCTATGTCGGCAACTTCGGTTCTTCGTCGAATTTCTTCATTGCCGATTTTGTTCAGCAAAGAAACTCCGAGCATAGCTCTTTCCATCGCTCGCTGAGCGACTTTGAACTTGTGAACCAGGTCTACCGTCAGAGACCACGTTTCGGCACCATACATCATCACGGACAGCACACATTCGTCTTCAAACATTGTGGTATTGGTGATGAGAAGAGGTGATGCATTTTCCCGAATGCTGCCCAGCCGAGCTGAATGCGTCTATCGGCTTTTCGATTGAAATTAAACTTATTTAACTGGATGATTGACTGTCCAAGATAGACAAAATATATTCGTCTTACCCTATACAATGGTGAAAATAAACAGAAAGACGGTTTTCTAGTTTTTAAAAGACGATAGATAAAATAGATAAAGTACCGTGCTCCCCAAATATGAACTTCGAGCAAAAATTATGAAAATTCTAATTAACTTTAAGATGAGGCAGGTACTCATTGTAAAATTGGTATACCTTGCTAAATGTCGAGAGTTGTATTATGTTCCGAGGAGTAGTTAGAATAATCTACCTATTTAGACTGGTATATGTATTTTGGTTTATATTTTATCAAGCCTTTGTTTTTAACCAGACGCTTCAGTTAGATAAATCGTTTTTATTGCGAATTTAATAACACTTATGTATATGTATACAATATTACCCCACTAGGTTACAAAAAAACAAACCGGCTTACGTCAATGAAAGCAAAAATATCCGTTATCGGTTTTCATCCAGTTTCTGGGTTATCTGGTGTCAATAGTGAAGTAAATATAGACACATACATGTGGTTTATGCAATTTTATATGAGGGGGATTATTCTGTTTACTCTCTTTTTAATGGACAAAATTCGAAACGTAGAACTAATCTTGACGACATGGCTCAAAGAATAAGCAAGTTGAAGTGGCAGTGGACCCCTCCTCTCCACTACAGGCTGATGGTATCGTTTGGCATCTTGTAATTTAAAACAAAACACAAGCAAATTTAAATCATTTTTAAGCAAAGCGAGCTTTAAATGTACATACAAGCAAAGTACTTTGCTTATCACTTTACCTTTACGTAATCTCACGTTTTTACCGTGCTAATATTGACGATTAGGCATGCATATCTAATCTGTATTGGACATAGTGACTGATTTCGTATCCTAGTCGAGTTCGTTAACGAATTGCATTTGCAGAATAGTCCTACAGCTATCTAAATTATATGTACCTACGTCATTTTACTGACCCATGCAACCTTGTTTATCTGTTTGGTGTGACGATGCTTAAACTTACCGATTATATTCGGTCAATGATAATGATGGCCTGTAGGTTCAGTATCTCTATATAGTGTAGTGCATTACTTTCTGAACGTAGGACCCTGGGTTTGAATGATACTGTCATAGATATACATAGACAACGCAAGTTCGTGAAATTGTATGTAAACCAAGAGTCACGAGAACTTTAGTGATGGGAAACCACTCACCGCTGCAATAAAACATCTCCCATGATTCGATTCACCACTGTTGACGAATTTTTATAATTGATTATAGCGCAATTAGACATTTTTGTGTTATGTAATAACGACTTCGTAGCGACATGGGTCGGAACCATAGAAATCTAAATACATAATAAGAGAATAGAGAAATGGTATCTACCACCTATATTATCGGGAGCGCATGTCGTCGGCTCGCTGCTACTACTACATACAAAGACAATAAATACGCAATTACTCCTTTCATACGTTTCTAGCATGCTGTGCGAGCTAGATTAAACCCTAACTGTTGCTGCACATGCGTGTAGCATTGGCTCGCTTATTTATGATGTCTATGGTCGAAACAGACTAAATGAGCAGTACGAGTAGAAGCTTAGCGCCAACTTGGGGCACGCAGCGACGGACAGCTTATACACGTAACTTTGCCGGTGGTCAATTTAGGAACTAAATTTCACATTAAAATCTAGGAAATAATTTAATTAAATAATTAAATTTAGGAATCCATAAAGTATTGAACGTAACATCTTGCTTAGAATATCAATGATCTTTACCCATAAATTGAGTAAAATGTTTATAATAGTAATACTGTCGTCGATAGCAACGACATCCTTCATCGGCAAAGTTATGTGTGTAGGTCTGTACATTATCTATCTCTCGAAACTGTCAGGAACTCATGAATGTCGTCGTGGTGCTTTTCGGTGTTCATCACGGGTTCCGATAACACGTTGTATAGACAACCAAAATTATTTTGATTAATTTCCGTTCAATAATCGGCACAATGTTTTCGTAGATAGGTGTAACATTGGAAATTTGTTTGTGGTAGATTTGAAGTTGTGGTAGATGGACAGACGACCTCATAAAGGTTGCGGGCACCCGCTGGATGCAGGTCGCTGCCGACAGGTCTAAATGGCGGACAATGGGGGAGGCCTATGTCCAGCAGTGGACGTCCAAGGGCTGAAAAGAAGAAGAAGAAGAAGATTTGAAGTTTATTTTCAATAATCTTATTTATACTACAGTGGTTATCCATCAAATATAGATATCAAAACAAACCGCTTTATATCTTGATCCCGAAGGTTGTAGAGTGAAATGTTGCTGAGTTACTTATGCTACGCCCTGAAATTTTAACCCGTTACCTCTCGGCGAGGTATAAACTGTTGGTGTTGTAGGTATCCATGGATGGCGGTAACAGTCATTTACCACCACAAGGACTGTATGTTCATCTGTTTTCTTTTTCTGTAAATAATTATATTAAAAATATATTGATATACCTAAAATATAAATGCGTTTTAGGCATACTGCCCCAGCCACACCGGAAGGTCAGAGCCCTCCTTCGGTCGTCGTCGAAGGGACGTTAACTCAACGATCGCAGAAGGAAACAATACCAATGTTAAATCGGACGATGCCAACGATACTTTTGTCAATAAATCAGAAGATAAAGAGGGTGCAGTTTATAAGGTGTCGTATGAAGAGGCCAGTGTTGATAAGTATCTGAAGGATGAAGTCGAGACTCCGAGTCACGTGAGGAAGATGATAGAGGTAAAACAAATAAAGTAATTATTGATAGTTATACTCGTATTGATAGACAGAAAGTTAATTATAATTGATACGCAATTGATTATTACCTAATTATAATGATTTTATATTGATTGTATGAAGTACCTACAATGTAAATTAAATAACCATAATGATTAGGGGTTATTTTGCAGCGAGTTAACATTCGGTCTATATAATTTACTAACTATTTAATTAGTAATTTAACATATTTTTTGCCACTGCCCTATGGTTTTAGCTTGTAAAAGGTATCCTATAATTTCTGAAGGTTTTGTTTTCTTGTATTATTATCACATTATTTTATTTATTACATTGAGATAGTAATTTTTGTTTCTTTAATCATGTGCTTTAAAGAAGGTCGCTCACATTCAACTCGAAATAATAAGACACGAAAACTGAATTTTATGAATTTTCTAAAGACTTAAAACTAACTAATATAATAAGTATAATAACCCAAGTAGGTCTATAAAAAGAGAAATAATTAAATGAGCAGCTGATAATAACGCATGGGCAGCAAAGCAATGGCAGCAAATTTAAAGGTAGGTTACGTTTAGGTTCTCTGGTGACTATATGGTAAAGAAATACGCGAAGCGGAACTTCATCGACTTGGTGATGGATGACATTCTTATTTAGTAATTTAAAATAATTTATTTCAGGTATGTATTCAAAAATTGTCTGTTTTGTTGATTTGCTGCTCATTTAGTATTTTTGCTGCTCGTTTAAATATAAGCCATGCAAAAATTGGTAATCGAGTTAAGAAACGACAATACTTTAAGCACTACAAGAAAATTACAATAAGTTCGTACGTTTCGTTTTTTTTTACAATTTCAAATTTAAAACAAAATGATCTCATTACTATGTTTGTTTATTATATTAGGTGTTCGATAATCGCAATGAATTGCTCGAAGAAAATGGGCAAGCTGACTCCGCACCGGTGGTAGCGACTGCGGCCGGCGTGTGTGTCTCGCCGTACCACTACCGAGCGCTGCTCGTCGCAATCTGCGTACTACTGTCTTTGGTGCTGGCGATGTTGACTGTTGCTTTATACATCTATAGGTAGGCTGTTTTTATTGCTTTTTGTAACCTCTGCAGTTTTCCCAAGAAAAAGTAGTGGGCAGAGAGAAATAAGGGGGTTTGGGAGAGGAAAAGGTTCACGCTGCAGTCCCATAGCTGCTTAGGGCACTCGACTGGCCTTACCCCTACAGACTACTGTAAAATGTACTGCACTTCTCACTTTATAGGTAGAAACTTTAAAGGTAACGCATTCTGAGGCGTGTCAACGTTTGTCATTCTGGACTGTATTGGCATGTATCGTTTGGTGCCTTCGCCCTATAAAAAAAAAAACCTGTTTCCCCAATGTTACGTACGTATTTCGGTAGTGAGTGAGATATACCAGAGCGCATTCCCATCGTATCCCTACTCATTTTTCTAAATGCAGTCCTAAATCTCCGAAGGCAGGCAGCGCATCCAGCCATTCTAAATGTTGGCTAATATTAGTACTAAACGCGGATGTTCATTGGCGTCAGTATCCACTTACCACCTACCTGTATGTGGTAATGCTCACGCTTTGCATAAACAATCGCATACTAGAGATGGGCCGCATCGCAGCGCACTAGTGGATCGCCGGCCAGCCGTATTTATGCTCCGATGTTATTCGTTGCGATGCACCCAACCTTAATGTGCGCCTATCCAAGACCCACTTAACGCAATTTATGCGGCTGTAATGTATGCGAACCTTAATGAAGTATAAATGATAACAATAACAACCGTGTTACATTACAGCCGTATGTTATATTGCAGACGTTACTGGCGCGTGGTGCGCAAGAACATCGCGGTGTCGAGCGCGGCGCCCACGTTGCGCCCGGTCGCCCCTGGCCCGCGCCCCACACGCCCCTCGCTCTTCTCCGCCTCGCATCTACACAAACCTTTCTCTTTGAGGTAAGTAGCACTCACACGTGTCACATCAGCGTACGGTTGACAACCTTTTTAAAAATATTTTACTAGCAAAGGTGTGAAGAAATAGTACGTATAGTGTGTACGTTGACGAAAATAAAGTTATTTTAAAGGTGACAAAAATAAAAATCGTCGTAATTTCAAATTTATTCTTGTTTATAATTGAAGCTTATTTTTTGCACTTTTTACAATCATGAATAACTTATTATCATTTAAGCAACACACAGCTTTCATTACTTAGGTAGGTACCATATATGTATTAAGAAATAAATAACGTTTGAAATAATAACGTTTTGTATGAGAGACTGTTTCATTTCACGTTTATTGCCGTAATAATAAAATTGAATAAAAACATTAGATCATTTTTGACACGTTAAACTAGTGTTTTCTTCAACAGTACCTATATACTTGTATATAGGTAACCAAAATATAGCAAAATACGTATTAAGTATAATATAGGTACGTATTTGACAACCCTACATGTTATTAGCGTGTCAGTATTTAAAGTAACACTTAGATCAAAGCAAATGGGGAAGTTACGGTACGTTCTACATTGTGACAACTGAAAATAGGCTCCAGCTGTAATTGAAGTCATGTCGTGCGAGACCGAAAGACAGAGATAGAGCGATGAGCTTGGATAGTAGCACGAGCGAAACAAGCTAAACATGTCGCTCGCACATGTTTCATATAGTTTTATCTCGCTCACTCATTAATTGTCGAATGTAAACTAATAATTTTAAGAAACTTCTACAAATTATTACTTTTTGGTGTAGGTACTTACGCGTGAAAAGTGATACCATGTGTGGTCTTGGCATTTTTAAATGTATTTTCCACTACAAAACTGTGTTCATTGTTTGAATGTATCACGTACAAGCAAGTCGCTGTTCTATCGGTGACTAAACGAAGCAGGTCCATCGGACTCGGTTTTGTAGTACCACGCACGGTTAGTGAGTAACGTATCTTCCTCCTTTGATTTGATCTAAGAAGTAACAGGCATTGTGGCACTGCAGTTTAATTTTAAAAGGATCTTTCAGTCTAACAGTATTTGATCCACTCTATTTTTCGCTTTGTGCAGGCCGCTGACACTATCGTGTTCTGACCGAGTTCGAGTTCTGACCCGGTGAACTTAATAAGTGCCCATATGCAAAAGAGTACTAATACCGCACTGGGTGCGCTTGGTGGATTATGGCCCAAAACTCCCAGGTGATTTACTAGGGGAGGCCTAGTAAATCAAAGGTTGAGATCGTGCAATGGAAGGCAATATATAATACATTTTGTTTTAACAATACATACAGAGACAGCTGCGTAAATATAGGTAGTACTTGATTCGTAGACCTTAAAATAAGTCCGCGGTACCGGCTTACATATATACACCAATAAAATTCTTATATCCACTGGGACCACTTGGTGAATTGTGGCCCGAATCCCCCAGCAATTTGATAGGGGAGGCCCGTGCCCTGAGTGTTAAAGGACACATCGATTCTTAGATTTCAAAATTTTTTATGTATCTTGATATTGATCAATGATCATTCTTTAATTTCTGCATTCCTTATTTTACGAGTAGGTTAGGTGTCTAATACTAAACTTGCAAGAATACCAGTGCCTATTGATCGCAATAGATTGTGAGGGACGAGGTATAAAAGTTTCTTTAGAAACTGATTTCAGATCAAATAAAATACATTGCTTCTTTGGTAAATAAAATTGGTTCATCTAACGAAGGCAGCTGACGCTTAGTAGTGATTGTGATCGTACATGTACATTGTTTTAGGGTGCGTAACTTTGAGAACGCTCATTTGGGTTCCCGACGCCGCGGCGCACACCAAAACAATGTACATGTACGAGCACAACCACTATCTACCTACTAATAAGATAAGCGTAATCTGCCTTCGTGAGTTGAAAGAACTATACTTAGATATATTTAATGGTAAAATTTCAGTGGCTTGGGCAGAACATTTGCCGAGGTGGGTGAAGAGGCAGGCTCAGCCGGCCGACTGGCCAACGCCTTCGACGACGGTAGTGAGCCCATCTACACGGACCCGTCTCTGTTCGAGCGCTCGAGGTCCCTCCGCTCCCTTCACTCTCTCGACCTGAAGCCCGACCGTCGCGATCACCGCGCGTAAAATGCACTAACACTTCTGTAGTCTTATCCAGACTGGTAGAGAACTTCGTGAGTCTGCCGCAGTGAGCATTCAAAGAATAAATTAGATTTTAGCCTGCATGTAGCATGTGATGTCGCTCTTTGACAATTTTATTTTGTTTCCAATAATTATATACGAATGATACATCACGGAAGCGTACACCAGTCTGCGATCTGTAACCAGTCGAACCAATTGTGTAACGATCTGGTCACCAGTCTGTAAGCGTTGTCTGCGATTAATGTAACTACTACTACATTAGAGCATTTTTAGAAAAACCTATACAGCTTATAAGGTAAGATTGTTCACGGCAGTTATATTTAATTTAAACTACTCGTATACTATATCTCTGTATTATGAAAGTAGAAAAAAAATTAGTTAATTTATATTGCCAGAGAGCGATTATCGCAAGTTTTGGACGCAGCCTTAAGTACTGTTTAGAGCTATACATGAAATTGGCAATGCCATAAAACTATTGAACTGTAATGTCAATGAAAGCCTTGCTTTATGTTTAATTAAAACAATGCCCTAAGCTTTGTTTAATTAAACAATGCAAGCGTATTACAACTCATTTTTTCAGTCACATAATCTAATTATTTTTAATAATTTAATTATAAAATAGATTTTAAAATTCTTAATATAATGGATTCGGTTATATTACAAATAACCGAAATATCACGAAGCACCTGCCAGCCTGGACACGATCAAATTCTTTTTAAGCAACTAAATATTTTTTCTATATTTGTATTATTAATTCAGTTCTATTTTCTCAATGTATCTTTTTAAAACTGCCATAAAAGTGCTCAGTTTTCCGTCCGTCTACAACATATCCTTTTTTAAAGTAAAATACCTACAAACGTAAAGATAATCAAAAACTAATGTACTTAATTTTAAAACATTTATTGTAAGTCAATTACTAATAAATATTTACAGTGATTTTATATGGTGTGTTTATTTAAGTTCTTATTTTTGTCCCATTATTACTAGCTTGTTACTCTGTACAATATAACATACTGCATCAGTAATTGTATGTATTACAAAAGAAAATTTACACAAATTACTAACGGACTCAGCCAGGTTCATTCTGGTAGTATAATAATTACTTACTTAAATAGAGAATCCAAACTTCCATCTGTATTAGTTTAGCTTCCTGAAATTGAATTTTCAAAATCAGTCCAATAGCTTTTGAGTTTACCTGTTACATATGAAACAAAATTCCATGCTCTCTTTATAAATTAGTATGGATGTATAGTTTAACAAGACAATGAGAGTATATTATACAGAATTTGGAAATAGTATTAAATAAACTATTGGAGAGCAATAAAAAATCCTACCCTAGTTACTTGGGAGATATTCAAGCAATAACAAAAAATTGCTAGGCCATATAAATTTTATTTCCTTTTTTGCTAATACAAGTTTCAGTCTAACAACATTACAGAATGAAATAACATTACATGTTATGATAAGGCGCTGGTGTAGGAACACTCATGAGAGGAGAGTCCAAATACTCCATTTCACTAGTGCTTGGCACTGGTTCTGTTTGATTATTCATTTTTTGCTGTAAACTCTCATATAGTTTATGAACTGACTCATTATGCTGAGTGCCTGGCTGCAAAGCTTTCATTAATGTTTGAATTCTCGTTTCTGGTAATTTTGGATGAATGTACCACAGCAGTTTTAAAAGATGCCTTGTAACATTGTCTTTAGAAAGACCTGCAAAGAAGAACTCATCAAACAATACTGTACTGAAGTCCTCCCCTTGGAATTCATCAGGTAACTGTATTAGTAAAGCTACAAGGGCATGTAAGAAGGGGTCATCATAAGCTCGTCCATCCTTACAGCTGCCTAGAATGCTAAGGATCCTTAGAAGAGCTCCTCGGTCACGTAATTTTGCTGCATGTAGAGTGTAATACATAGCTAAGACTCCACAAACAGTACTCTCTCTCATGTAAGCCTCACAAGCATCTGGAGGAGGCCCCGAGTGCTCAATTGTGGTAATGGCAGACTCTCTCTCATCAGGGGGAAGTTTGTTGTGTAGGGCTCGGACCTGATCATCTACCATGAGAGACATCAATGCTGGTAAATATTTTGTAACTACTTGACTATCAAGTTTAGGTTCCTTGAATTCCTGTGAATCTATCATTACCCAAGCACTCAAGCCTAAAGCTAACATTCTCAGCAAAAGTATTAAAATTGTATTGTCTCTTGGTAGCGCTTCAGTGTTGATCAAATGCTGTAATATCTTTATAGCAGATGTCGCTAGGAAATTTATAGCATAAGGGTCACAGAGGGTCATGGAGAGGTCACCAAGTACCTGTTCTTGGCCTCTTTTTATGCTGTCCAGAAAGCCTTGCAGCTCTCTTGATCTTTTGATGTCAACATTTCTTTCTCTGATACAAGCATCCAGACACCATGTGAATTTATGACAGGGGTCAACAGATATGATATCTTGAATTTCCAAATCATGTAGGGCCATCAAAAGTTCTGCTCTTAATGTACAATAATGTACATTTCTGGTTCTGAGGAATAAAGTACGAAGAAATTGAAGTACCATATCATACAGTTTAACACTGGTACCAATCATGTGTGCTAGTTTAACAACAACAGCTCCTTGCCTTCTCACTTTGGGTGATGGTGAAAAGAAAAGGTTTGTGAGATTTTCATGATCAAATAACACATTTTCTTTCTCCCTAATATACTGACTGAGTAATGGCGACACTTCGTCACCAAATAGAGATTGATTATCCTGCCATATTTGCCTCTTCACCTCAGTATCAGTGTCATTATACAGTTCTCTGTCTCGCACCAATACTTTTAGGAATTTATCGTCAATGTGAGGTGTATTCTTTAATATACTCATTATTACTGGCCTTAGTGCTTTTACTCTAACAACAGGGAAGCTCTTCGCAAGAAGTTCCTTAAGTTTTTTATCATGTTCTTTGCTGTGATCTTTGCCTACTTCGTTGATGTGTGCGATTAGTTTATCTCTTAATTCTTCCAGCACTGAAGTGTGAAAATCAAGTCTTCGGACACCGTGGAGGTCGAGAAGAGGCAACATAGGCCTCAGGGAAGGCAATAAAATTCCATTTTCAAGTTGAAATTCTTCAATAGCTTTTAGCGGATCCGTGCAACTAGTGAGAGAATCTCGAAGGTAAGATTGTCCCGGCACTCCCACGTCTTCTAAACCGGTGCCAGGTAATTTGCTTGATGATGCCATATTGGTAAAACAAAGTTATTTAAAACAAGTATTATTCATCTATTATTAATATGATGAAAAATACAATAATAACACAACAGACATTGACATTGACAGAAAATTTGGTGTTTGAGTTTGACTTTCTTTTTTTTATATAAGGCAATGGTACAATTAGCACATTCTGACAGTGTTGTTTTCTTCGCAACCATTATAAAGTTTAAAACGTTATTTTGTCAATGTTAAGTACCGTCGAAGTACCTAAATCAGGAGTCGCTATTCTAAAGTGATAGTAGGTTTACTAAGGACAGAAGAGGACTTCTTGGAAGCACACTTTTATAAACTAAAAACAACCTGAATCAATGGGATATCAAAACATTTAACACTGTCAACATATCTCTGACTTTTTGGCGAGTGGTATCACTATGAAACTACATATCTCACAAAACATACATACATAATTTTTGCAAAAAACTCTACTTCACTTCTCGAGTTCTCGCCAAAAAGTCGGTTTGAGATTTGATAATGCCAATAAAAATGTTCTGTTCAAAAATGGTTCAAATCATTTTCATCAATAAATGGTTAAAAAATCAATGTAAGAAAGTGATACAAAATAATATATTTACATGAAGCACTCCGTCAGCACTCCTATACAGTGCACATGTTTTTTTATTTGTAGAACTATTTTGTTAAATGTTTTTTAACTTTGGACTGTACTCTGTGTTTATCATCGCTTCTGAACTTTTTTTTCAATCTGCATCCCAAAACATACAAAAATCGCTCTTTTCCCAAATCTAAATATTGTGGATCCTTTTCCAGCACAGACGAATAATACTATATAGACTCATTTACAGCGTGGCCACAACCGATAGAAAATAAGTTAACAGTTTTACATAGATATATATTACATATTCTACTTCAACGGGACTGGACAATGATTAAAAACAATTGTGTATTATTATTTGCTGTGTGTGGACTAATAACTATGCCAGTGTCCAAATAAATTATAGATAAAAGACACTGTTGCCAACGTAGGCGATTTATCGCCATTTAGGCTACTCAGGACGAGAATCGGCGACGAAAAAATCTGAAAGGCGACTGGTCGCCTATTAGGCTACTTATAATCGTCAGAATTGATGGCAGCAGGGACAAGGTATTTAAATTAACCGAATCACTAATGAGCTGAAGAAAAAAGCAACGCCCACGCAAATGTAAAAGGTCTGTGACATTAAGAAAAAAGAGGGCCTCACTATTTGTTTATGGTTGGTTAGTTTCGGGAAATACCCCAAATTTGTATACAACTATTATGTAACCAAATTCAGTATACAATAAAGTGATATGTATTCATTTTGCTGTTAATGACTACCACAATTATCTATATTATACTGACTAAATAGTTCGCGTAAATTCGGGTTAATTTTTGTCACTTTCGCTTTGTGACTTCTTCGTAAGTGCATGATCATATTAAATTAGTTCCAAAATTCAATTCCAAGGCATTATTTCTGTGACAAAAACATGGGAAAACACGGAAAATATGTGAAATATTATCGCGATGAATGGGAAAAAATACCAGTATTTAAAAGTAAGTAAAACTAATAGAGAGAGCATCGAGTACGAACAAATAATTGCTTTTATGATACCTATGTAGGTAGGTATGACGACTGCTGTTGTCTAGGGATTAACACTTCTGGACATAACGCAGGGGTCGCGCGCGGGTTCGAGTCCCGCATGGGACAATATTTTTTTAGATTTGTCCCAGTCCGATTAGGATGTAGTAGGCAGGCTGATCACCTAGACAACTGTCAAGAAATATGATCACCAACTAACTCGCACTTGTCCAGTGAGGTAGGTTATTTATTTTATTTCGCATATTTCTTTTACAGATTGGCTTACTCGAGCACCTGTTGAAATGACGGATAATGGTAAAGGTGAGGCGTTTTGTAAATTATGTATCACACCACTCCGTGCGCACAAAACCGATTTGGAAAAGCACATGAAAACTAAAAGACATAGAGACAAGGAATTGAGGTTTTCAAAAAAGCAACCCAAGCTTACATCATTTGGCTACTCTTTAGCTAGTGACAGTTCAAAAGAAAAAGAAATGGACATAAAAATTTCTGCTTATATCGCTGCTCATAGCTCCATCCGCAGTATTGATCATCTGACAGAAGTGTTAAAAACCTTTGGGACAGGAAGTCCTCTTGAAAACATTCGATTACATAGAACAAAGTGTTCTGCCATTATAAAGAATGTCCTGGAACCAGCCATGCTTAAAGAACTTTTAGAAGAAGTTGGTAACCAAAGTTATTCTATAATACTGGATGAATCCACCGATGTGACAACAGAAAAGTACATAGCATATTGCATCCGATATTACAATTCAAAACTGGAAAAAATTGTTGTTGATTTTTTAGGCTTTCAAGAAGTGTTCGAAGCAACAGCTGATGCCCTTTATAAATCATTCAAGAACTTTTTGTCAAAAATGGGTTTAAATCTTCAAAATATAATTGCAATAGGAACTGATGGAGCAAGTAACCTCTGTGGCAAACATCATTCCCTTTTCACTCTTTTGCAAGCAGATATACCCCATTTACAGCTATTGAAGTGTGTGTGCCACTCTCTTAGTTTATGTGCATCCAAAGCTTGCACTGAATTACCGTGTTCTCTGGAATATTTACTTAGAGAAACCAGAAATTGGTTTGCCCACAGTCCACTGCGAATGAAAGTCTATCAGACCTTATTTGAAACTATTAATGATGGCAAAAAACCCTTGAAACTAACTCAACTATCCACAACCAGATGGTTGGCGTTTTATGCAGCTGTTAATACAAACATTAACCAGTGGCTTGAGCTAAAAACTCACTTTAATATGGTGAAATCATCAGGAGAGAGATGTTATACAGCAAGGGAGCTTGCTGGCATGTATAATGATGACACAAATTTATTATATTTGTTGTTTCTGTCTCCCATATTAAAAGAAGTAACAAACGTAAATGTTATATTTCAAGCAAGTGATGCAAATATCACAAAAATATACAACGACCTTCGGATTCTTCTTATTTCCACTGCTAGACGTGTTTTCAAACCAGTATTCCTTAGAGGTCGAAGTCTATCTGAAAACGCCTCATTAACAATGCTTCATGAAGCAGATATAGCAGCCGTTAAGCGAGCTTTAGAAAAAGCCGAAGCATCATTTGAAAATTCGTTACTTCCACTGAACTCAATCGATTTTGGAGAAAAGTTCAATGATTTACTTGCAAAAGAGACTGTTTCTGCCAACAAAGCCAAAGAAGTCAAACAGCGATGCACTGCTTTCCTAGTGCGTTTAGTAAGGGAATTAGTTGACAGGCTACCACTTAATGTGTCAGTGGTGGAAAAAATTGAACTCTTGTCACCAAGCCACGTGTGTCTTTCAACCAGCAGACCCAACATTGAAGATTTTCCCTGGCAGTTGGGTGAACCCAATATTGACCGGGAAGCTATTATGAACCAATGGCGCGTATTAAGTACAATGCGCATCGAGGAAATAATTGGTACAGCTTCTCAAAATAATATTGTAAATTTTTGGGTACAGGTGTTGAAAATGCAGAATGCAGGAGGGAATCCCATGTTCAAAGATTTAGCGGAGTTTTCCTTACGTTCTCTTTCATTACCTTTGAGTAATGCCGTAGTTGAAAGAATTTTCAGTGTGATGGCTACGATAAAGACAAAATTAAGGAACCGAATGCAACTACCCATGCTGATCGCCATTCTTAGAATTCGTACCCATATGAATGTAAGAAGTAATTGCTGCAACAGCTTTCAACCAAGTAATCACATGGTTAGTTTACATGCTGGCAGAAAAATGTTCGTCTCCAGCGGAGCTTGCGCCAGTACTAGCACAGCAGCTACAACAACAACAGCTGCCACTGATGACGTTGACGACGAAAGTCTTGTTGATGCCTTAGCATTGCTAGCAGCAGACGAAGCAGAATCGAGTTGATTTATTAATTTTTAATAAATTAATTTGATTCTGCTTAATTTATTTTAAATTTTAGTATTATTTTAGGTATCCGCTGCATGGAGTGGAAACCGCGAGCACCCACGCGCGTGTCTGTTTCTGCAAATGTGACGTAGCAACGCTATTGATTTACGCTATTGATTTGAAGAAACAAGCCCGCGCGTGGGTGCACGGCGCGGGTACACACACGTCTAACGTAGCGGACGCCCTAAGAATACTGTTCTATAATTTAAGCTACATATAAGGTTCTAGTGTTTTTTAAAGTAGGTATAAATAAATTGATATAAACTAGTATATTTTTATTTTATTCTTATCGATATTTTGGCGTTTGGGCTACTTTAGGCTACCGCAGCTGAAATTCGGCTACATTAGGCTACTTAAGCTGTGAAAAATGGCGACATTAGGCCCTGCGTTGCTGGCAACACTGGTTGTTTTTAGTTTATAAAATTCTAAAATTTATATTTACAATCCGTGCTCTCCATGTATTGTTGAAGTATTTATATAGTAAATGATATTGATAATTAGCGTAGCTGTAAAAAATGACGGATAAACAAAAAACGTAAGTTTGAATGAATTTGATTGAATGCTCTTATTTATAAAAAGTAAATGTACTACGATTGGTTTGCTGAATTCTTAAGCCTCCTTTCCAACGCTTATAATTGTACACACATGTAATTCTGAAAAAAAAAAATCATTTTTTAGAAGTGTTGATGAGTTGATACTAAAAAAATATCCCTTCTCCCTGAGTTGTGTCCATTGCGGTAAGTACTTGAATATAACAAGAAACATTGAGATTTCAGTATTATAGAGAGTACTCGCCTTGTCGCATCACTAACTCAGTTATAAATTATCAAATAAGTACATATACTATTTATTCTTTGTATAGTAATTGTGTCTACCTGACATGATTGATGTAGCTAACATGATTGTGAGCCCCACACGAGGCCAACTATTTTTGATTTTTCTCTTCAATATTGTCCTGTCAGTAACATTATCTATTTTTTTAAATAATAAATTTAATAATGTGTTTATTATATTTATTTTACCATACCATATCTTTGCAGTCTTTCCCGTGCCTCCTAATTGAACCTCTCTCCTCTCTGCTCAACCTGACATTGCACTATTGTACATTTTTTATGGTTATTTACCTGGGAGAGGGTGTCATTTATGCATAAATATAACATAAAGAGGCACAATATAGGTGCATTTGTTGCCATATTAGCAGAACTGCATTGTGATGTGGTATCTACATTATCTTTATGTATCAGTGAAGCCTTTGGCTTCTTAATATGTCCTTATATTAATATGTATCTTAACTGTAAGATCAGGGGATGATAAAACCCCCTAAATAAAAAAGATATCTATATACCTAATTTAAGGTCTCATGACCTTTTGACATGACTAACATGACTCATGACTAACAATTCATATTTCAGACTGATTTGTGGAGATGTTAATGGAGAGTTCAATGCATTATTTTCCCGTGTCGACACCATTGTAAAGAAATCGGGACCATTTGACATTTTGTTATGTCTAGGAAACTTCTTTGGTGATGATAATTCACAGATGGATGCATATAAAATGGGGACTAGGAGAGGTAAATATAGTTTAAAATGAATTTAAGTATATTTAAAATGAAATGTGACAGAAGTTGTCAGAGAAGCAAGTTTTCAAACAATGCATTTTAGACATTTACAGAAATTTATTGCAATAATAGTTGAGATGAACTTCAAAAATGTACACAGAGTTGATACAAATATGACAAAAAATAATGTTTCATTGTTTTATAATATATTTTTTGAACAGTCTCAAAGTGCTCTCATTGTTAGACAAAAATGCCTCTGTTCTTATTTTGACATTACTTTTACTTTTTAATGCTACACTATGTTAATTGAATAATGTTTAAGTTGTCATATTTATTATATTAATATTTTGCATTGTGATAACATACTATAATTTTCAGTTTCTGTGCCTACATATGTGTTCGGTCCATCAAATCCTGAACATGTGCAGTATTATTGTGAAGAAGGGTCAGAAATTGTTCCAAATGTTGTGTACATGGGTAAGTCATGTTGTTACAGTAGTAAGCATTATCTGTCAATTTTAACTACATACTTGAATATACTACTATATACTACTATACTATACTTATTATATACTTTTTTATTTATATTTTTTTTGATTTTTCAAAACCTTTTTATATTTTAATGGGTCCTTAGTATATTAGGTTTCAGCAAATTAGCCCTCATATTTTTATGGAATAATGATCAATGGAATTGAATATTTTTAATTTTTAAGAAAAGCTTTTGTAAACGTGATGGTCATGATAAACCTGAGTAGAGAACATTTTACAAATACAGTGTAAATTCTATATAGCGAATTTCTATTTAACGAAAAACTCCCTAAAACATAGAAAGTACTAAGGTTTGTTTGGTTGCATTGTTACCCATACATTAAAACACTATATAAGGTAACAACCACTCACGATAGTAAAACAACACGTTATAATTTAGACCCCAATAAACATCATTTAGGCTTAACTTTAAATACAGGCCCGTAAATATTTCATACCTACAATGGACTTCTAAGAAATGTGTTCTTTTCTTTGTTGTAATTGCCTAGCACGTGTTTACTTACTGTACTTACCTACTATCGTCTGATTGCTATGCCTTGTCTTTACGTTATTAATTCTTAGTATTATAATTGTGATAGGTAAATTATGCAATTTGTAAGTTGTAATAAAAATGTTGACATGTAGA
Organism: Sesia apiformis; assembly: GCA_914767545.1. Taxonomy (NCBI): domain Eukaryota; kingdom Metazoa; phylum Arthropoda; class Insecta; order Lepidoptera; family Sesiidae; genus Sesia; species Sesia apiformis. Next base: position 7,729,877 of record OU611964.1, read on the forward strand.
TACGTAATTTAGTCAAAATTAAAATTGTTTAGTTACATAAAACTATACTGTTTTCTTCTACTCTCCATTTAACGAAAACTCTTTATAACGTAATTAAATACGGGGTCCCTTCAATTTCGCTATACAGAATTTACATCTGTACTTATCTATTTTTAAGGCAATTATTTAAAATATCATTTGGTAATTTTGTATTAATATGATATTGAAATTTTATGCACCTTCAATTTCGCTATATAGAATTTACATCTGTACTTATCTATTTTTAAGGCAATTATTTAAAATATCATTTGGTAATTTTGTATTAATATGATATTGAAATTTTAGGAAAGAGGGGTATCTTCACAACAAGCATGGATGTTAAAATTGCATATTTAAGTGGTCTGTCAAGAAGAGAGCTAGGTAAAGACCTACCAATGTGCACATTTGAACCAAGTGACTGCAGTGCAGTGAGAGATGCTTGCTTTAGAGGGCAGAGCGAGTACAGAGGAGTGGACATTCTGATTACCACTTTGTGGCCCTCTGGAATACAACAAGATGAAGGACAAAAGGTAACATCTAATTCTAATTTCTAGTCTTTTAGTTGTTTAGATTTTTTTCATTGTTTGTTTGTTGCCCATTTTATTTTACTCAATGTTTGGCTTGGTTACTTAAACCATAGTCTTAAGCTCTCTCTTAATAGTCTTAAATGGAGAGGCAAGGCCGGTTGTCTGTACCAAGAACTGCTAACAAATTTTTTTACTACCCACGTTTGGTCTTTATAATGTGGAAAAAAGTTCGAGCACACTTATTAATTTTTTATTAATCACGGACCTCCATTATTAATTTATTAATCATCTTCCCAATCGAAACTATTATGCTTCTTAATTTCAATCACTTCACGCACAATTCTGGAATAATAGTGGTGGTCAATGAAGAATATTTTTTTAACTATGGAGTTGTGTTCAGTAATTGATTCCAGCATTGAATAATATGTTTTGCTATCGCCAATTTATTGTTCATTGTACGGAAATAAGGATAATTTGAAATGTTTTTTTTTCAGATAGAAATAGAGAAGGAGCGTTTGTCAGATTTAATAGCATGGCTTTCTATACATATAAAACCTAGATACCATTTGGCGCCATATGAAAAGTATTATGAACGACAACCATATAGGTAAGTTTGAATTTTATTTAAATGTACATTTAAATTCTTAAATGTAAATTGTTATTCGGCTTGTTTAAGATCCATTTATTAGTCAAATATGTGCAAAGTATGTGAAAATCTTAAAAGTATTTATAACATCATTTTACTTCAGTTATAAATTTTCAATATAATTTTAAAACAAAGATTTGACAAAACTTTTTGTCTTTTTGTCAAAATAAGCATGTAGAAAGTAGTTTCTACACTAGGCAAAACCTATACTAAAGAATCAAAATGATTCTCTATTTATTCTTGTTCTCTCCATTTCCATCCATACATTGTTCCAACCATTTCTTGTTTCTAGAAATCTAAGTGATCACCAAGATTACAAGGAATGTTCAACAAGATTCATAGCACTGGCTTCAGTGGGGAATAAAGCAAAAGAGAAATGGATATATGCTTGCTCATTACAACCTATATCTAAGATGCGAATGACAGATCTACTTCAATCCACTACCGACGAGACAGCTTGTCCGTACGACCCAGAGATGTTGAAACAGCATCAACCAGGGAAAGTTGTTAAAGTGAGAGTTAAAAGTAAAAATAAATATATTTTTTTATTTTTATTTATTTATTTAAATCTTAATGTACAAAGACATATGGTACAAAAGGTGGACTTAACACCTTTAATGGCATTCTCTGCCAGACCACCTTTGGTTATACAGAATACGAAACTAGTTTTTTTTTTTTCGAAAAGGCGGAATTCTTGTGGCTCTAATGCCCCAATGTTCACGGGGTAGCGAAGGGGACGTCCTCGTCTCGTCCGGCGGAGACTATGTGTAGCCTGTGAGTATAGTGTAAAAACTGCATTGGCAGCAGTAATTGCATCGTGGGGATGTGTAATCTTTATTAGATTCATTTGGTGGATTTATGACCAGAAACCACACATGACTGTGATCGTATATCTTGGGTTTTTTGTACAATGAGTGTACAATTATCGACATTATTTTCTCTATACCTTTATTGATAAAATCGAAAGTGAAAGAAATTGTAAATTGTAGTTTTTATGGTGTTTGTTACAGTACTCCGGCAATAGTCAATTTTTCTTTAATATGGATGCACCAGATGACGATTATGGGAAGAAGAGGAAACGGAACGATGAACATGGCGGCGAAAGGAAAAAGAAGGAGTTCGATCCTGGTTAGTTGAAATTTTTATTTACTATGATTAAAATAAAGCATTATTCCATTAAAAAATAATAGATTTTCTTGAAAATATAATAATGGAAGGGGAGCGTGCATGCTGCAGTCCAACAACCGTTGGGTACATTAAACTGGTCATGAATACTACTGTGAAATGTATTGCATTTCCCACTTTATCATATTCCCCTAATGTGCATACGTGTTTCGGTAGTGAGTGAAATATGACAGAGTCCATTCTCATTCCATACTATCCTATCCCTCCCCATTTTCCTAACCCTCCTTCTAAATTCCTTCCTATATCTCGCAAAGGTAGGCAGCGGATTCAGGAATGTGCCAACTTTTGCCATAATGGACTAAAGTTGGCATATATTACGGATGTCACAGAGCGAGTGTCCACTTACCACCAGGTGGACTGTACGCTCGTCTGCCGCCTTCTTCCTATAAAAAAAATTAACCATCGATTGGCGCAGTTGGTAGTGCCCCTGCCTGCTGTGTAAACGGTCCAGGGGTTGATTCTCGGTCGGACATTCATTTGTTTAAAGCTAAATGTTTGTTCAGGTCCGGGTGTGTCTCTGTGTTTGTGTGTGTCTCTGGACCTACGATACAGGGAATCCTAGTGTGGGTCATTAAGTGTGGCGTTTTATTACATAATTACTGGCTGGTAGAGAATGCCTCCAGGCATAACTTCGCCTTTTGTATGATAATGTGCAATAAAGTTTTTTAAATAAAAAAATGAATTGTTTAAGACTCGTGTTGGTTCTGCCTGTCATCTCCGACTGTGGAGAAGCACCTGGTGATAAGCGTGGGCACCCACAACTACCTCGCACTGGCCAAAGGGCCTCTCACACCGGACCACGTGTTGATATTGCCTATTGCACACCATCAGGCAATAAACAGGGTAAGGATATATAAATTTAAAAAAAATCTATATTAAAGTATAGACAGACATGTAGCGACACAGTATTCGACACACGGCGATACGCTGTTTAATTTATGTCAGTTTTCATAGAAGATCTTCTTCATCTTCATCATTTCATTTTTTTGTGATAGAGTTTTTGGGTATCCTATGTCGTTTGCTCGGCAAATGTCAATCGCCAGTCGTCTCCTACGCTCACTACTAAGCCGTTCAGTTTGATATATTACATCGTTTAATTAACCTTCTGATACAATATTACCACAAATACACAACATCAATCTCTACAGGTATATAGTTATAGTTGATAATAATAAAGAAATAGTTTATAAAATTATTTTTAATTCTGGTAATTAATATTAAAATTTATCGATTTGAGTTCTTTTTTATAGAAAGAAAGCGGCAGACCAACAGACAGTCCACTTGGTGGTAAGTGAATACTGTCGCCCACAGACATCCGCGTTACATGCCAATATCAGTCCAGTATGGCATGTTGGCTGGCCCCGGATACGCTGTCTCGCTTCCTACTTTTGAAAGTTTAGGAATGAAATAAATTGGCCAAAAGTTTGAAAAAATAAGACAGGATAGGGTGGGACGGGATTACTCACTACCGAAACACGTACGTACATTGGAGAAATAGGCTAAAATGAAGAGAGGCTACAAATACTCAATCTCTCAAAATTACATTACGCCGTGTGCGAGGCGATCCAATAGAGACGTACAAGATCTTAACACAGAAATACAACTGTCGACACTTACCTGACATGTTCAAACTAAACATAAATGAACAGCTAAAACGCTTTAATAATCTAAAATTACATAAAATACTGGCCAATACAAGAGCACTCCAAAATATGCGCAGTAACAGAGTTGTGGACGTTAGAATAAGTTACCACAAAAAATCATTAAATCGCCAACTATAAACTGTCTCAAGAACAGACTTCACAAATGGCTTCCAGGAGAAGAGATATGGCAAAACTTGTAACACCATCTAATACATCCTATTATACAATAATAATAATGTTTCCACCGGGGGTTATAAAGTCTCTCCCTGATTTTGGTTCATTGAAGGAGAGACAAGATGGTTTAGAATCATATTTTAAATATTAATAATAAATTTATGAGTGTCAAGGTAACGTGGATAGTGGAGTGTGTCCAGGGGCTGTGGGATTTCAGCGTGCACCTTCCCTTTCCACATTTCAATGTTTTTTTGTAATGTTTGACGATTTTTAAGGCGCCAGACGACGTAGTAAAAGAAATAAAGAAATTCAAGGATGCGTTGAAGCAATATTACACTTCTCGCGGCAAACTGGTCGTGTTCTTCGAGAGGAACTTCCGCACGTCCCACATGCAGATACAGTGCGTGCCCGTGTCTAAGGACTGCGAGCCGCAGATATTGGAAGTTTTTCAGGTAATGTTGTTTTTAAATGTTAAATCTAATGTTACTTACTCAATTTTTTTACAAATGCAAAATTTAAATGTTTTATGTAATTTCTCTGAAAAAATTGGTAAAACAAAGAAAAAGAATATTTTTTAAAATAATTGTTTGCAAAATTTTCATGTCAGGATTTGGACACATTCTGTATACAAATAATCTATATAACCTGTATACATATTTATTTAGGACATGTACATTTTATGTAACTTTATCCTCGATGTAAACAGGTTTGTCTCTCGTGTCGTATTAGTTTTTTGTTGGTAAGTTCGCGATACGCGATATCATGCCCCTAACAGAATATCAACTCGGCAGTGTGCTCACATGTCGTTATGGCGACACACATAAATTCATATTAGTTTATATTATATTGTTACTTTTATTCATTTTACATTTTATTCTACATTATTGTGCAAAGGGTGAGCTTAAGGCATTCTCTACCAGCCAACCTTTGATTGGTCATTGCAAGCTGCGAGAAATACAATGCGGCGTTGTTGTGGTAATATATACTGTAGTACACATACATACATAATAATAAGTACAATATATACAAGGTACTCTTAAATTTATTGTGTACTAGCTGTGCCCGCGACTTCGTACGCGTGAAATTTTAGTTTTTAAACTCTTAATTGGGATATCTTTTCTTCCCGTCAGCCGATTTCGATGAAACAAAGCTTATTCGAAGCGTCAAGCTAAGCTTAATTAACCTGTGTAAATCCCATGAAAATCCGTTCAGTAGTTTTCTAGATTGGCGTGTTCGAACAGATAAACAGACAGACAACAAAAATCAAAATCGTCTTTTGTATTCTGATGCTGTTCCGTCATCGCTCCCAATCAGTTTTTGTCAAATATATTCAATATACAGACACGCTGGTTCTACAGTTTTATTATATGTATAGTTTTATTATATGTATACATATTTAGTGTATATTTGAAACACTTAAAACCTACTTACATTGTATTTGAAACCTTAATTGCTACATCAGCATTACGTACGTCACAATATCGCGGTCAGTTACGCGATGTTACGGTTCAAGTATAAATCCTTATATTTACATACTTAAAAATTTTTTTTAACAAGTTATGTATACTTATGTATTAACTTTAAAAGCATAGGCTCTTTATCAGAGTGGGTTTCTATCGATGACATGGATTTGAGGGCCAAAGAATTTGTAAGAATAGTCATTGAATATCTACAGTGGAATGTAATGCACAACCTATGACAATTACAATATTAAATGCTACGTACACGTGGATAATTATCGATTATAAAGTAGGACAATCATCATGAATACTTCACAAAATGGTCGCCACCAGTATTACATACAAAAATGAATCGCTTCGAAGCGCCATCGAGCCGATTCTCCGTATTTTAATTTCCATTGTTTCAAAGCAATTGTTTGTGTCGTTTTATTACAAGTTTATCTCATCCATCATTAATTTTAAATATATTAGTTTTAAAATGTAAATTATATTATTTTTAAATTTGAAACGTCCTTTATTCAGTGTGATTGTAGTTCTTAAGATGTACTTTTATAACCTACGTATCTTTCATTTCTTTTGTTAAAGTATTTTGTATTTATTTAGGTTTAGTCAGTAGAATCTAGTGTAAATGATTCTTATATTTCTTGGCTCTTGTCAGGACGAGGCGGGTATAAACAGCATTCAGCTAGAAGTGTTGCCTGTGCACATGGAGCTGTCGCAGGCGACGGTGCCGGGCGCGCCGTACTTTCACGCGGAGCTGCCCTCCGGCGACCAGCTCTACACGAGGCCCAAACACAACTTCCCGCTCCAGTTCGGCAGGTATGTTATTTTTTTACAGGATAAATGTGGCAGATGAGCAGACGGTCCACCTGGTGCTAAATCGTTATCCAATTTTGGTAAAAGGTTCTCTAAAATTTATCTATTTAAACGGCTCTCAACGCGTATGTTTACTTTATTTCCTATGTTACCTTATTTAGACCTCTGTGACCTTGAACATTTAGAGGATGAGTTGTTACATGTTCAGGAGGTAGGTACTTAAATTAAATTGATTCAAAGTGAGTGGGAAGGCAACCACGGCGCTATCGTAGGGAAAGACATCCTGAGATCAGCGGACGGGCTTGGTTGCGCATAAACAAATCACAAAATCACTTACCCTTTTGCCTTCTGTAGTCCACAACTTTGACAGGGCCCTGTATCTTCTAAAATTACACTTATCACCATTATTGGGTTTCTTGGTTATCGAGATAGCTAGCTAACGCGGTGTTAATCACTCCAGTTTCAAACTAGTAGTGTGTTACGAGGGAGGGGGTGACTAGTGACTGCCCATGCACAACAAAATCGTAGTCAATCGATTTACCCTCATGTACATCACTAATTATGAGCGTTTGCGCTAACAGGGCTCTTTTGCCATACTTTAAAGGAGTGACGTACAAAGTTGGAACAGTATTAAGAAAATGCTCCATTAACTGTATGTATACTGTCCTCCAAAGTAGCGGAAAACTTACGCACGCCAAAGGATGTAATACCCTATCAGATGCCAGGTGTCTATAACATATACTGCAGCTGTGGTAGTTCGTACATAGGACAAACAAAGCGCACCATAGCAGAAAGGGTCAAAGAACATAATTATCGCAGCTGTGAAGAATCGCCAGACGAATAAATCGGCGATAGCGGACCACTCAACTTACTCAACGCTGACATCAATCACTGGATAAAAATCCATAATCCAAAAACCCTCTCAACTGATCGCCACTATTTCTCCAGGATTGTGCGTTACACAATTGAAATCAAGAAGCATACAAAATTCAATCGAGAAGATGGATACAAAGTGTCCTCGACATGAAATCTAGTTATTAATAAATTTAGTAAAATTAAACCTCGCGATTTTTCCTCTGACGCTACTTCTGATATTGTCAGTGCTGTGTGCCGCTCCTTTCCGGACTATGAAGAACAAATGCGGTTAGTTGATGTAACTGCTCGCAATTGTCGACGTAAATTACACACCTCTTTCAGTCACCTCGTGACTCGTGCCCGTGGTTGGTGCAACCCCGACCTAAACGTCGAGGAAAATGAATAAGGTAAACATACGTGTTGGGATCCGTTTAAATAGATAGATATGTGTGAAGAACGCTAAAATCTCAAACGGTATAAAGAGTCGCTAATTATTTATTAACACTGTACAATATGAATCACAAAATTAATGCAAAGTATCTTAAATAAAGGTGTAGAGATACTACAGTATATGAAAATTGCTTATTGTTTCAGGGACGTATTATCCAGTACGCCAATATTAAACTGCGAAGACAAGGCGGACTGGAAGCAGTGCTTACTGAGCAAAGAAGAAGAAGTAGCGTTCGTGGCCCGCTTCAGGAAGAAGTTCCGCCCGTTTGATTTCACCGCGGACGCAGACAGCGATAGCGACTAGCGACTAGCAGGCGCGTGGTTGGGGGTTCACAACCCCTTTCTAAAGGTTTTATTATCCTATCTAAAACGTTCACAGTGCTCATTAGTCAAAGCGGGCGTGGCGGCGGCGTGCGCTCGCTGCGCGGGCGACGCGCGTGTAATAAAATATTTACTAGAGTTGAACTATAAATCCTGTAAAAAAAAAACTATTTTAAAATCTGTTAGAATGGATTCCACTCGTCGCACTGAACGACCGGACCGACTTTCAGATTTCGCGATGTTTCAGTGTCACATTATATATGTATCCCGTAGTACGAAACCATAGATTCTGCGCATGGTTCGGAGTTCTTTGATATCTACAGGAATTCATTGATATTAAATAAAAAAATACCTGTACCCTCTTAACACTGGATTTCATTAAAATAAACAACTTATTACATATTTTTTTAATAACTAGTTTATATGGGCTTTATATTTGGTAAATTTGTATGGAAAATTGGATATAGAACAAAAAATATGGATTTTTTGCAAAAAAAAATACCTGTAAAATTTTCATGACAATGAATTCATGAATGGAATCCATGGCTTTAGGCTTTAGAAATAGTCCTGCAAGTATACTTACGGTCAAATAAGTATCGGGAATTTTGAAAAAAGAATGCCCGCGTAAAATGCCTGCGTAAAAATATATTGCTGTTAGGTTGGCACCATTGTAGCTAATTTTCATGTAAAGTTTTGGTACGATCTATCAAATAGTTGTTTGAAAATTTTCATATTTGCTAGATGACCTCGAGTGTACTTTGCGAATTTTACAATGGATAAAAATATCGTACAAAGAATTTGCCTCAAATTTTGTGTTCTTATATTGCCTCAAACAATATTTCTTGTGCGGAATCATTGAATATCTTAGAGGAGGCCTACGGTAAGTCGACTTTATCAAAAACAAGAGCGTATGAGTGGTACAAAGCATTCAAAGAAAGCCGAGAAGTGGTTGAAGACTTGCCTTGTTCTGGTCGAACTTCAATATCTTCGACCGACAAATATATCAACAAGATGAAGCACACGGTGATGGTAAATCGTTGCGCTAGCTTAAATAAGATAGCTCAGGAAGTGCGACAAAATAAATTTAGACGATTGAAGCAATATTTTTTGTTTTATTAAAAAAATCCCCAAACTTATTTGACAGAGTGGGGGTTATAGGATACATTTCTTAACCGATTGAAATGAAATTCGAATATACATGAATATGGTTCTCGAACACGAGGTCTTTAAGTCAATCTCAGTTAAGTTCGTATATGAGCCGATTTGGTTCAGTAGTTCCAAAAGTATAAGGTTAAGGTTATAAAAAATCTCAAAATAAATTACTGTCTACAATATGAATGATAATTATGTGTTGAATGCAGCCCATAAAGCTTTACAACTCTTGTTTAATTATTATTTTTTCCAATGGAATATTGCAAAATCTATCTTTTCAACTGGAGTCTGTCGACTATATGTTAATTTTGGAGTATAGATTTTGATATCGAGTTTACGATTTTTATCTGTATATGTGTACAGATACAGTCTTCTTTGTGAACATAGCTAGTTGAATTTTTATTTTTATTTCATTGAAGCTATATTCTAATATGTGAAACATTCAACATGAGTTTACTTTGTGCACTAATCATTATAAATTACTAATAAAATACTAATCTACTAATCTGAATATTTCTTTTCAAATCTAATTAATTCAAAAATAACAAATAAATAATAATGGATAACATCTAGCGGCGTGTCAGGTTTAATCAAGAAATTGAATGAAAGTAGAAACAAAATTAATTATTTGTCTTTTTTTTAATTTGCAAGTCCAACCCTGCACGTCATCTTTAGAACTGGTTTTAATTTATATTTATGTTATATTTTAATTCATGTTAATTTATATTAATATTTGTACACCTGAACGTTATAAAACTTATAAATTAATAATTGTAATCCAATACTTTGTTTAGGAACAAATCATATTGTATTGTATTAAAATTGTCAAGTCAGTGTTGCAAGTATTTGCACGTAGTCTATAGTAATTTGTCTATGAGTAATGTGTTTATAGTCCGATTTTTAATTGCATGGAATTCTGACATCATGTTATGACATTCCAGTTGTATAACACCTTTTTTGTCTGCTTCTTTTTTAATTATGTAAATATAGTTATTAATCATTTTGTTTAAAAATTATTTTATTAAGTCAACAAGCAAAATGCATATAATATACCGATGATAGTCTAGAGGTTCAACTCACATTCGTGTAATCCTAAGTTTAAATCCTCGGCCAATACCACTGAGTTACTACTCAAATATGATTTTTTTTTAAATTGTTACTATTCGGCGACGAGAGAAAACCATCACGAGGAAACCCACATGCTCAAGAAATAAAAAATAAATAAATTTGGAGTAGGTATGTGTTTCACCAAACCGCACTGGACTCGTGTGGTGGATTACTACAGCCAGTGATTTACTAGGGGAGGCTTGTGCTCTGCAGAGTGGGTCGTTATAGGCGGCTACAAGTACACAAATAATATACCACGCGTTTTAGCTAAATCTATAATTTAGCAATCTATCTATAATTTATCGATATTTTTTTGTTGGAAAGGATAGTTAAGGAAAAAATAATAAAAATGTAGGTGCTAAGTATTGGAACACTATTCTGAACATAGTCATCTTCATCATCGTCGCCATTATCAACAACGACATATATTATGTAAGTGTTGTGGACGCTATGATTGTAGCAATATTGATAACTCCGTTAGCTAATAACTCTCTTACTTCCGTCATCTTATACGTCTTATTATTTCTGGCAACATGCTCTTATTTTATTACATTATTTATTTGTTTATTTCATTATTTTATATCTATATATCTTATATTCATTATATCTTATATTCTACAATCTAAATTTTATTTTCTCTATTGACTTGCCATACAGTAACCGTTATGTGTCGTTGAAGAAAAAAGAAAAGAAATATTTGTTTTTAGTAAATAAAGTTTGTTATATATATGCCCGAAGTTAGAATCACACCTGCCACAATTTATTTTTCTCCCCAACTAACTGTTTCGACATTGATATTTATTGAAGTGTTTAACTTAAAATTAAATTAACTTTATAATATAGAAGTTACGATTTCATATACACATTTAAACCTTAGAAACCACAGTCAGATATTTTTCATGTTATTGGAATTTCTTTACTTTCTCATGTGGGACCATATTTGTCGTCATTGTCGTCTGGTAATACCAAGAAACGTCAGAATTCCACGGAATAAAAAATCGGAGCATAGGATATAGGTCTAGGTAAAGTTAAATAAAATAGTATCAAGTAAATGATTTTTTTATTTTCTTTCACATCGTACTGTCCTAATAACTCATTTGTTTGTTTTATAAAAACATATTTGTAACAACATGATTAACTAACGCTTACGTTATGTGTACTCACGTCACGTATAGTAACAAAATGTTAAAAATGATATGGTACTTTGACTAGAGTTCAAATTATCGTTAACATTTGCATTTTTATTTAAAAATTTGCACGAAATTGTAAAATTTTAAAAAAGTCAAACAATATCTTAATATCTCTACTATGAAACTAAAATAATGACTAAGATCTACTACCATTTTATTCATAAACGTTGTTTAAATGTTATTGCTTAAGCAATAACATTAAAAAACTGATTTTAAAATCTATCACTTTCTAGCAATTAGAACTTCAGACTGGTTAGAAAGTGACAAAGAATTTTAAGTAGTCTCCCAAATGAAAATTGAGACTCGAAAACTGGCAAATTAAAAAAAGGTAATCACTAGTGAAAAAAAATTGATTATTTATTAATAATCAATTTTTTACATTCATTTTATGTTGTACTTTTTGCATTCATTTTCATAGAACTATTGTTTTAAAAATAATTTTGGTACATAAATTCAATAATAGAATTAGCCAGCCTATCATTGGATTCAAGTATCAAAATTACTTTTCCAACTATTTTTAGCGATTAGTGAATAATATGCTGCTCTTTTCCAGTCTCACCTTATATTTGACAGATTCTAATGAAACAACGTGTGTGAGTAATGTGGCTAATATTTCATTTCGTTCGACTAGCATTATTTGTGTCTAGTTTATATAAAATAGATTTCAATTAAATATAGGGCAGTCTTCGTTGGAATTACGAAAAGTCAACACAAACGATTGTAAATCATCAAAAAAATCACACAATTCATCTAAGACGTGTTATCGAATACAAAACGTCGTGTTAAGTGTTCAACACCCATAAACTACTGATACAGATAGTACTACTAATTTTAAAATGTCGGTCGGCCATCATCGTATTCCGATTAAACACAAAACAAGTGATGTGATGAGTAAAAAAAGAGTTCATTACGTCATGTTGTAACCACTCTATGTTATATACAGTCTCTCAGCGTTAAGTCACGATCGACCATACGAAGATGGCCGACCGCCATTATTTAATTAGTAGTACTATACAGAGTTAACTTTCTGCCATATTCACCAAAAACTATAGGTAAGTGTATTGTCTCGTTACGGCTTACTGAGGATTGTTTAATACTAACATTCGACGAGTTAACGTAGTACATCCATTATATAGTATTATACAAGCATAGATTCATAAGAAACTGATTATTCTTACTTCTTACCATAAACAGCAATACAGAAACAATTCACTGCATTTCACTGTTTCTGATGAAAATTCTCTTCACGAGTACAACCAAGTAGCGTTGCCGATATCTGACTTAACGCTAGCAGATTGCATGTCCGCTGACTGAGCTATACTTTATTCACATTAACAAAAAAGTGACGTCAACCGTCCACACATAACACCGTTGTTAATTGGTCAACCCTTTCGTAAGTGGTCAATACTCGAAATCACGTGACTGAAAGTGATTCAACACTTTTTTTCTTAACTTGAACAGAGTATAGATATGGGCGTGATTTGTTAGTGCGAAAGTAGTAAGTAATACTATGGACGACAACTTTATCGATAGTATCACATGTCAAAAGCGGCCACGCTAGTTCGGTACTATCGATAACATTTTTTTCATATTGATCTAACTAAATTGCCTGCCAACCGTATTGCATTGTAGGCCACTATCTATATTCCAATACTATTAATAGTCTGATTTTCAAGGTCAGATAGTGGAACTATCGATAGTTCGGCAACACTACAACAAAGTAGAGCGGAAGTTTAATTGGCCTATATTACAATATTTGTTAACATAGTGTGATCTGATTGGTCAATTTTTATACAGGAGTGCTATTTGATGGGCCAATTTTCACGTCTACGCACTGCTTTGCGTTGGTGGATAGTCAATATGAGACTTAAAAATCTAAAACGTGCGAATGTCACTTTGACAAAAATGTAAACAGGCTGTCTCTTTTTGTTTTTATAAAGATAAAAAGGATGCATTATAGCCTGTTAAAGGACGAATTTCGTACGTTTGGAACGCAACCTTAATAGAGGCCGTATGTAAAAACGCAAGAAATTATCTGTTTGAAAATTTATAATTGAATTCATATTTTAGAAAAAGACATACTATGCGTCTAAAAACGAATTTCACACGTTTTGGAACACAGCCTAACCGCGGCGGTTCAACTTTTATTGATACCTACCATGATAGATTTTATTAAAATGTGAAGTGTACAACTGTACATTTTGTTTAGAGGAAGCGATGTGATTTTTAATGTTGGCACTTTAAATACTTCTACGATATAAATAGTCAATTGGAAATCCATTTACACATTTCAAGATCTTACAGTTAAGAAAGATAAGATTTGCCAATGAAAACTTATGGTTTTCATAAACTTTTACAACAATTAAACATTTTAAAATATCGGATGTAACTGTACATCCGTAACTAGTTTTGACTTTGGTCAATAAGGCATTAAGTTTAAAATATAATATTTTTATTTTAATTATTGTTCTCCTTAATTATTCGATAATAAGTACACGTTAATTACAATTATTATGTACACCACGAGTCCTAGTTTCCTAGACTTGCTAATGTCTTTTGTATAACGTTTCAAAGTACGTACTCGATATTTTTTCGAGTAACAAAGTTGGTTATAGTGACGCTAGTAATAAATATTACATTTTCTATACCTATCTATCTAACAATCGTATTTACAACACTATCGATACAGTTACATTTGGCAACAGGTAAAAACATTTCGGTCATAAGCATACTCTTGATATAGTACCTAATACTGATACTAAGGCAGTATTTTATTGAGCTTTTGTTGTGAGCAACACAATACATAGTCATAACTTTGGAGTACAATTCAAACGGACAAAAGCATCAGGGTATATGGTCGCTGAAATAAACAATGTAGTACCAGATACAACATTACAATAGCTATTTTGTATTTTTATAATAACGTAATTGAAAGTGAATCTTGTCAATTAGTGATGGGTAACTCCGGAGTTAATGAATTAAAAGAGTTGAATCCGCGAGCGGACTAGAAACCTTTAGTTACTCCACCGAGCTGTTACTAAGTCCGAGGAGTTATTTAACTCCGAGGACTTACTTATTCTTTTGACGTTTTGTTTTTGGTTGGATTGTGGCGCGACCTTTTCTTTTTTTGTAGGATAGGTGTATTAAGAGTGAAATCCCTTAATTGTTCCATTTAGTCCTTCCTATTTACTACTCCGATTGTCGGAGATTACTCCTCGATGGCGCGACCTTCTTTTTTTAGGATAGATGTATCAAGAGTTAAATTGTTTAATTGTTCCATAGAGCTTCTTTTTTTCCTTGTGCTTGATTACCCAGCACTAGCATCGATAGTGATTACGTAAAAGAGTTAAGGAGTTACTAAGAGGAGTTGGATCCGCAGGCGGAGTAGGATTAGGTGAGTTAAACTACTCCGAAAAGTCTTGATTACCCACCACTATTGTCAATGCAATGTGAATTTCCCTGTGTAATAATAATAACTGTCGTGTTTAAAATTGTCAAAGTCCATATAAAAACCTTGTAATAAAATTGTTCATACGAGTATAACGTATAGATGGGTATTTCTCACCATAGAGTTCTGAAAACCACAGCATAAGAGGGACCACAGGTATCCTAGTGTCAGTTCATTAAGTCCGTTTATCACTTTTTTATCCATTTTCCTCACCAGTGGGGTTTTCGGGAATATGCCCGCAGCTCTAAAGAAATACTATAGGTAATCAATAGGTAAACACTTCGACATTGCATCTGTATTGCCCTCCAAAGAAAAAAAGGCACAAGTGCATTTTGATGACATCCGAAATAAATACAAAACATTTTGGTGAAATTTACATTAATTTAAAATTAAGCTAGAAATTTAGAGATTTGAATAAAACAAAAAGAAAATAAACAAACAACTATCTTTATTTATTTTTAATTTCCGAATATAATGTTACTTGAACTTCGTTAAAAATGTTACTAAATGTCTATGCTTCTTAAGAGGGCAATGTATGCGTGCATTGTAGTTTAGCCGCGTATTTGCGAACATTCAACCTGGCTTCTTTATACACTATGTATGAATCAAAGGCTTGGGCTTATTCAAGGACTTATATGGATAGTTTCGTGGTCGGATTTCATACATTAATTTGAAAGGCCTCCCTGGAGACCTTACCGTCGGCGTGAGGGTGGGGATGCGGCGCCCGTTTGCGCCGGTGGTGGGGCTCGCACTCCGTGTCGTCCGAAAACCGAGATGGGGGGTGAATGTGGTCGTTAAATGATGGGTAGTTTGATATACTGGAATGAAAAGAGGCACAATTAAGTTCAAAATTATACAACTTGTCTGCGCAGTTGAAGTGATTTCGCACGTATCTGCGCGCAACCGACTGGTAGGTATATCGGCGTAAATTCATTCATATTTAGCTGGGACCGGATTAAGTGTGTCTAGCGCCCTGGGCGGAAAATCTGCAGCGCTCCTTTAAGGGCAGTGTTTTTCGTACGTATAAAAAGTGGAACGGACTCTTTTTAATGATTAAAATTTTAATGTGTAAAATTTTATCAAATGACGCGGCGCTCCTTGATAACCTGGCGCACTGGCCAATCACTCAGCTTGTCCAGCCCTTTACCGGCCTTGGACAAACGCACTCGGATGCGCTGTCTACCTTTCAAGATTTAAAGGAATGGATTTGGAGGAAGAATTGGGAAAATGGGGAGCGATAATCTCGTCTGGGAGGGATAATAGTTATTTATTAATTATCTGGATAGACAAAACTCTTTATTGCGCACCAAAACAAAATAAGATAGTAACATATGAGTACATTGTAACACATGTAATGGACAAAGAGTGTCTTATTCATAATAGGTAGGAAGGGATAGGATTGTACGTTGATTGGAACCTTACCTGAAGGTGGTCTCGTCGTTATGGCTGCTGTACCCGCTGGAGGAGCGCACGTGTCGCTTGGGCAGCGCCTGTTTGCCTTTGCGCGAGGGGAACGCCTTGCGCACCGCGCCGACCCCGGCCACCGCGCCGCCCACACCGCCCGCTGACGTCTCCGACGACGACGACGACTCCTCGCGATCTACGCTTGGATCTGTACGAGGAATGTGACATTATGAAGGAAGGTTCACGCTTAACTCTTCAGTGGTCCTAGTTAGTGATTGGTCATCCTACTAATATTATAAATGTGAAAGTTTGGATGTTTAAATATTTGCAGTGCTCGCTTTAGGGGTGTGCGAGTGGTGCGGCCGCACAGGCACAAGGAGGGGGCGTAATCAAATATCTTGCACAGGGGGGCGAAAATCGACGGACCCCGAATAATCGACGCGTTTCATTCATTCGAATAACTTTAATAATAGAATAATTCCAATATTTTCATTCGCAATCAGGCATCGCTAGGCCTTAGTGTAGATTTTTCGTTTGTAATCGTAGCTATTGTTTGCGTCAAATGTTTTTTTTATATAGAGAGAATCAAGCAACGCTAAAGCGGATACATTGAGAAATTTAAAAGTTTGAAAAAAAAAATCAATTAAAGCTTACGGAATAGTAACGTTTGCAAACGAACAAACTGCACGCGCGCCTCATTAAAATAATGTCATTATTAGAAATTTTATTAATATAATGATTAGTTAATATAATAATTTAGAAGTTATTATATTTGAGCTAAGAATTAAATAAAATGATTGAAATAAAATAATGTGTGCATTTTCAATTCTTTATCAATGTATTTAATTTTGAAACCAATAAGTAAAAATTGGGCAAGCCGTCAAATTTAGTAAATACAGAGCACAACGTCAAGAATAAGTCATAAACGTGTAGCCGAAAAGCTAAGCGAAGAATGATCTGATGATTATGACCGAATTAGATCCAATGAGAAAGATTAGGTAATATAAATTGGAAGAAAGGTAAGTTTTAACTGACAAGCTCCTTAATCAATAATCAATCAAACAAATAGTACAACAATGGTGATGAGACATATTACCAGGCCCGCACTTAGCTCTTTGAATATATTTCATAAAAAAAATAATTAAATATACAAATAAATCCGATTGAATAAAATCAGATTCCTCTTTGAGTTTGCACAATTCATGTTTTATGTTTTATCTGCCTCCTTTTCTAGTCTATGAAATATACAAAACAATATCCAAATGTATAGTTACATGTAATTTATGAGAAGTATGTAAGCAATTAGTTTCCCTCGTTGACATAAAATAATGATATCGGATATATATAGTAGAAATAATTAACAAATAACTAAACAACAGCAAACGAGAGCAATTATTTGCATTTTATTTGCCATCTATACAAATATTATCCTTTCTTTACTATTGAGTGTATCGGCGCCACGCGCGCGCGCGGCGCGGGCCTGGATATAACTTATCGAAAACCGGTTCATAATGTACTCGTAAAAGCGAATGTAGATGAAATGTAGAAATGTAAGAAGCCAGTGTACATGAAATGTAAAATCAAGTGTAGATGAAATGTAGTAATGTGAGAGTGAGTGTAAATGAAACGTAATGTAATGTGTAAGCATGTTTAAAGTAATGTATATTATTATATATAATGGAGTGTAATGTATAAGCTCGTGTGTATGAAATGTATAAATGTACAAGCTCGTGTACATGATTGCGGGTGCGCGGGCCGCAGGCGGGCGGGCTCGCTGTCGGAGTGGTGCGCGCTCGCGTCATCACTCGCGTCGTCCTCGTACTCTGTAATGGGCAGGTGCAGCGTTAGTATCTTCTTCACCTCCGAGTCCGTGGAGCCCAGGTTGTCCGACTCTGCAACGTGACCGCCGCGGTTAGAACCGGCCCGAGGCACGCTGCGTGTGCCACCGAAACTATACAATCAATGACGGTACCTCCAACTTACTAGAATAATATCACCTACACAACTTTTTTCTGTACGACAACTTTTGGTTGTGTTCACGACATTGAACAGATCCAGTGTAGAAATAATACTGAAATTATTAGGCGCTTGCATGTATGCCCGAAAACCGAGCAGATTCAATGTGCATTTGCCTTTAAAATAACGTCACTGTAAGTCCCCTTTGATTGCCTACTACGAAAATAAGTAAAAAATATGGACACAAAGCAAATTGAATTATTTGAAATAATGATTTTTTTAAATACTTTTTTATTCGTCTGTTTCAGTGGCATCATATCGCAGCATAAAGCATAATATGACATAATATGCGAAAAAGTATGAGTGTGAGTGTAGTCCACATGGGTATGATTGTATGACAAAAATATGAGGCCAGCAAGAGGGTATGTACGCTGAACATCACAAAGCATTGGAGTTTAGGACCACATTCAAAGCTCTACATATATCCTGACCATTGAGACCAAGTATACATTTAATAGAAATCATAATGGAATGTTACAACGAACGGTATGTTACAATACATACTTTGTGCATGCTTACCTTTATAAATTACAACACCAGTTACGCTCCCATCGGGTTGCATAAAAGGTGATCATTTTATCAAATTCAATTTCATTACTTAACATAAACGGGTTAAATTAAACTTAATCAATATAGAAGGTGCAATCTACGTAAAACAAAACTATATATGTTAGCTAACTACTTATAAGTAAGCTTTGTATAGAATTGTATTTTGTAGAAGTAGAGAAACGCGTGTGTTACCTTGGCTCTCCGAGTGCGGATCTCGGAGTCGATTCCCTTTTCTTCTTACTTTAGTGTATTCTGGCTCTTTTCCCTGTAATACGAGTAGTAGATAATATAGAGATCATCTTTCACAACTAGACGATTGTACTAAAATTACATTATTATCTTTATTGGTGGACTTTATTATTGTTGTTATTGTGGATTATTGTAAAAAATGTGTGCGGATTTGTGGTTTAACAGTGATAGTTTATAAAACTTCAGTGTTTATAAATAATTTTGTTTTATTATTTGCTGTGCGGACTAATGGCCAAATAAATTATATACTCTTAAATAAAAAAATATATCTTCATTAGCAGATATATTACTAGGGTGCGTACAAATTAGAGCTGCCACTTGGTAACAGAACATCAAAAATACTAGAAGGAACAGAAAGTACTAGAAGGAATAGAATCGCACAATACTTTTCTCTAAGTTTGCATTGGCGGCCAAGTAAGGCTTCTTCGGAAGATAGAAGCAAGAAACACGTCCGATAAATTACAATACTCTAAAAAGTATTGTTATATTACCATTGAATTGATATCATTTAAAGATGTTTCGCAAACGCGTTCGTCGGTGTTTGGTGATTCTAATTAGCAAATATGGAAAATGGCAAAAATATGGGATATAGTGGTGATGATCCAGGCGTATCTACTCGATTCTCATTCGTATGATTGTGGGTTAAAATCCTCCGTCTGTACCTACACTGAGTTTCTACATAAGTAGGTACGGATTAAAAAAGTCCCACTTAGCGTGAGGGAAAACATCGTGAGAAAACCCGCATGCTGTAGAAATAAAAAGACATCTGGAGTAAGTGTATTGGACCCGCGTGATGTGGATTATTGCAAACTTTTGGGGGGGGAAACTCGAGAAGTGAGGTCGAGTTTTTGTTTGATTAATTATAAAAAATGTGTATTGTGTTTCGTGGTTTAATAGTGATAGTTTATTAAACTTCAAAGTGGTTTTCTTGTGTAATGTTTGTGATAATTAAATAAAAACACTGCGGTGTTCGTGTGCTGGACGCAGGAGTTTAATTCTTCTGTCCTCAGTAAATCTATGACTTTACTGAACGATTCCTAACTTACTTTCAAGGGACTGGACATTGACGAGATGTAGTTTGCTTTAAAATTGTCATTAGGTTCTAGGGGAGACCCGTGCCATGCAGTGAGACTTTATAGGCTGATACCAATCAATAAATGTGAATGTAAATGGAAATTCTTGCCTTATATTTATCGTTCTGCTTGAGGTCGTGGTAGACGAAGGAGCCGCGCACGGAGTGGTAGGGGCCGCTGTACACGTTACCGCTGTAGCTGCTCTCGCTGTACGCTGTCGGCTTCGTCAGTTGGAACGTCGCGTACGGACAGATTTCTTCGATGTATTCTGTCAACATTTTCATTAAACAAATTAATTATATAGTGAAGAGTAGATTCAACACTAGCTGTAACATTGGGCACTAGAACATTTTTGACAAGAATCAATACATGTATTTTCTAATTAGTAATAATAATTGTAAACAATCTTTTAAGGCATTTCACATAAGCTATCTATATACAAAATTGGGTTATTCTTGGTCCGACGGGATTGTCTGACTGACATTATTGTTAGTGACTGTACGTGTTTTTCCGCAGTCTCATCAAGAGGAACCAATAAAACAATAAAAAATGTTCGTAAATTCCTCGTAATCAGATCAGTTGGACCAAGTGGAAAATAAACAACGTGTAATCCGATTAGTCGTACAATCCTGTCAGACCAAGATGAATGGCCGATAAAATTGAGGTTGCTTGTATATGCGTGCGTTCGTGTATGCGGACATGTACAAGTGCGTGCAGGCGCGTGTATGCGTGTGTGTGCGCGCGCATGCCTGTGTGCATGTGTATGTTCCATCTTCTAATTCTTTTGAACTCAATTGACCGTTAGAGGCATGTTTGTAGTGGTGCTGCGGCGGCGGGTGCTGCGCGCGCGCCGCCAGGTACTGCTGGTCGCGGTTCACTTTGTTCTGCAGCCGCGCGACGGACGGCGACTCCCCCACGCCGGCTTCCCTCGCGACGGTCTCCGTGCCGCCTGCTTCTGCACAATTAGCTAATGTTTAGTTTTACACACCGGTCTACGGTATCTACGGTCTAATGTTTGAATTTTAATAAAATTCGTTGCTCATCCTCTTTTTCAATACCATCAAAGTATGTACCGCCAAAGTATTGTCTTCAATGCTAAAAATTATCATTTGAAGTAATTTTCACGGAAACTGGAAATCATTGAATGGTATTGAGTATTCGTATCCCGCTTGTAAATTTTACATCACATAGTTTTTGTGTAGTCTCACCCTTAGTCACAGGCTAAAGGAGCTTTTTATGGAAATCCTTTCAAGGATTAAGAGTCTAGACTATTAACATGTACATGCATGGCCTAGATGGAAGTACCTAGCCTAGTTACATGTACAAAAGAAATGATTAAATGAATTTACACTTCCCAGCCGAAAGTAATACACATCGGGCCTTTAGAAAGACACTATCGGTTAGCTTTGGTTTTGTAGAGCGTGGTCTGTGTCGTGTGCCTGTACGACAAAGGCGACGCTATACAAAACCGAAGCTAGCCGATCATAGCCGATGTGTATTACTTTCGGCCGAGATGTGTACTTACTATTCCTCCTCACAAGTAGTACAATTGCAATCAACGCCCCGAGGACCAAGAGCGAGAGAGCAGCGGGAAGTAACACTCGCGTGCCGCCGAGAGACCGCGAGCCCGCCGCCGGCACCGGCGGGGACAGCGACCCGTCCAACACTGTAATGATAATGTACAACATTGTAATCATGCAATGGTATACAGCACTGTATTTAAAGCGTGTTGGTCACGACAAACTCTAAGGACGGTCATAATTTATTTATGTATTCTGGTAAATTTCCATCAGAAGCAACGGTATCAAAATACAGAATAGAACAAACAGCATAGACTACAAGTTTGTTTACAGTGAATTAATAAAATGACTGTTTTCAACTATGTATATACTCGTATTTTACTATTATGCCGGTTCTACACGATCACGATCAGGATTCACGCCGTGAACCTGCGTGTCGCGAAAACACTTCTTTAAACTCACAATTGTTCATAGTCGTTCACAAGCGGTGCAACAGCGTTCGTGGTATGCGCCCGCGAACCCTTTGACGCGAACACAGCTTACCGACTTCGACGGGGAAACAACCATTCACACTCGCGTTCGTAGTTATTCGCGAAGCTTCACGGCGTGAGTGTAGAGCCGGCATTAAGCAGTGTACTCACTGCCGCTGAGCGGGTGCGTGGTGAAATTGTAGAGCGCGACGGCGTGTCCGGCGTTGTTGTGCGCCGTGATGCGCAGCTGGTAGTGAGTCGCCGGCGTCAGCCCCGACACGCTGAACACGCGCTCTGTCGCCTGCACGCTGTTCGACACCAGCCGCCACTGGAATTACAACAACATCCCGTTGTATTCTCTCCTTATCCCACTCCTTATCTTTATTCCCCATCCTCTCCTCAGGAGGAATAGGAAGTGTAGAAGTGAAAAATCCTCATTCCGTTACATTAATTTGTAATTCCCCGTCCGTTCCGATTCTTTTTGGGTACTATGATAGCATCTCATGATTTCATTTATGTACCTACATATTGAACAGGTCTTAATGCGTAAGTACGTCTTAATATTACGGCCTTAACTTTTTTTTCTTTTGCTCATCATGGTGACCATGGTTCACGTAAGCCAGCCAAAATCGAGTAAAAGAACAAAAAGGTGAACGTTAAGCCCCCTTTAGTAGATAAATATGTGTGAAAAACGCAAAAATCTCAATAGTTAAATTCCACGATTTTGTCCCAGGACAACTAGTTTTGAGTTTGTTTGTCATTAGTTTGAACTAGTGAGACCTTTTTCTCACTAGTTCCATTAACTAGTTAACCTAATTATAAGCCATTTGACCTCAAGCTCATAAAGGATTTACGTATCTAAAGTACGCAGATCACAATTTAGAAAAACTGAAATACTGTATACCGCAAATCTGTATGGTGTTAAAAGGTTTCGTTGTTGTTTTACAACGTAACTAAAACAACAACGTAACTACGTCAATGGTAGGCACTATAAAATTTGAGAACATTATTTGTTTTCATTTAAAAATAAATCATTGATATTTTTTGTGTACAGAAAAATAATTATTGTAGATTACCAGATGATCATAAAACTGTTTACCTGCGAGTGGCTGACTTCTCTGTACTCGATAACGAAGTAAAGTATGCCACAGCCGCCGTCGCCCCACGAGTCCAGCCACACCGTCACTGTGGTCGTGTTCAGCGTTATCATTTGCGAGTGCTTTGGTTTCACCGGCACTGTAAGTAAGAAATTTGATTATTTAAAATTTGGTGTTTCAAAAACCCATGGACATCCGCGATGACAAACAGAATGATAAACGTTGACGCGTCCCCAGATGCGTTGCATATCTTTAGTTTTAGGAATAGATTTGGAGATAGGGTTGGAAATATGGGCGGGGGGGGGGGGGGGGATAGAATAGGATGGAATGCAAATGTGCTCTGGCATATTTCATTCACTACTAAAACACTTAAGTACATTGGGGGAATAGGATAAATTAGGAAATACTTTACGGAAGAGTACAAAAGTAGCCTTTTGTGAGTGTTGGGTATCGTGGCCAGTCGAGTGCGTCCAGCGGGTGTGGGATTGCAGCGTGCTCTCCGCCCCCTAATAAAATATAATATTAAATGGGAAAAACTTACCAGTTCCTTTAGTGTACGCGTGTACAATATCACAGGGAAGACCAGTTCCAATTCTATTGAAGGCGGTGATATAGAGCTGGTAGCGCGTGCCGCACCACAAGTTGGGCAGAACGTGTTCAGATGTTCCTGCTTCTACTTGCAGCTCTTCCCAATCGCCGTGTTCGCGTTTGTAGTTTATCACGTACCCTGAAAAATATATAGATATTTAAATTATTTTCCCATGTAGTCTCTTTATCAGGAATCGTTTTATGATTTCTAAATTTCCAACGGTAGGCAACGCATCTGCCTGTGACAGACTTTTTTATAAGAAAAAAGAAAGGAGAAAGAGAAAGTATACGTTTTTGGTGAAGATAAGAGAGAATCCATTACTACTTTATTAACTCAATGGCCATAGTAAGTATTTAACATGCAGCAGATGATAAGGTCGGATAATGATACTCGTAGTAACATGTAACACACTCCAGAATGGGAGATCATACATGCCGTATCTAATGCATGTTTCCACCTACCGCATGGTCAAAGTGTAGCAAGTCCGTGTACGGGTCGACAATGAAAAGAATGTATGAGCGAACGCGGAATCATTTTCACCTCCACGTTATACGTCACCACACGTAACGTTACACCGGCTTGTAACGTTGTAACATCTGCGTGGCTGTGTGTACGTGACGTACCTAATATGGGACTCCCACCGTCCCCATGATCCGTCCACTGTAAGCGCAGCGAGTCCGCGTACGAATCGACGACGGCGAGCACGGGCGGTTGCGGTGGCACCTTCACCTCCACGCTGTACGTGACCTCGTCACGGCCATGGACATTCTCCACACCGCACGTGTAGTTGCCACTGTCCGTGTACTGGCTCATGCTGGAAACATACGGTATGCTGGAAACATATTTGAGATGCGTATAATTTCATATCATCCCGTCTCGTTTTCCTCATTGAATGGGATGAAGGAAGAAGTTGACCTGTGATTGGAGAACAAAATTCCTTATTTCGCATCCGTTCCAGTCACCAGGTTTTCTATTTTCCACTGTTGGACTAGGGTCTCCTCACGCACATTATCCTGTGTATGAGGGATGTATAAAACCTTAAAACGCAAACGCCAAACGGATTGGCGAGTTCACTCTTTAGAGGTAGTTCTTCAGGGCTTGTGGCAGCGGTTTTGTTATCCTTTAGTCGCCTTTTACGACACCCATGGCCAGAGACGGGATGGTGCTATTCTAATTTCTACCAATACCATACGGCTCCACTTGTTTTGCATACTTTTCAGTTGTTTTTCAAATGCGAATTCCTTCAAAGGTGCACAGCGCATCTGCGGACATGCCAACACTCATTTTTGACTGATGTCAGTCAAATGTCAGTGATGACTGACTTACTTTGTTGCATTTGTTTGCCTGAATTAATGAATTATTTGGCTAAGATTATACCTAAATGAAATCATTTATTTTGTAAGAACGTAGTAAGTATTACATACATTATTAGATTCTATTAAATTCGACAGCAAAAAATTAATTTAAGTTGTTGATTAGTAATACGAGTAAAAAGTTATATCAGCTAGATCTTCTTACAGTTTTTGTTTTCGATGATGTTGACTTCATCTATGGTAAAATTTAACAAGAAGCCAATAAAAATCGAGAGTTCAAGACGTAATTAATTAGAGCATGACATTTTTGAAGTGAGTAAGAGAATTAATTACCTGATGATAAGTGTCCCATCGCCGGTCACATTCTTCCTGAGCGTGGACTCCAGAGGGGTACCGTTCATACTCCAGATAACTGTGGGAGTGGGGACTCCTACTTTATTGCAAGACAAGGAGATGTTCTCTTTCCACGGCGTCACAATACTTCGGCTGAATGATGTGATTCGCGCTGGTACTAAAAGAATAAACACAGACATTGGGTGTCTGAAAATGTTATAGCTTATATGTACGAATATAGTGTACCTACTGTGCAACTAAATAGTTTGTTGAATTTGAGACAGAAACAGAGAGAGGGGAAGAGAGACAAATAGACAGGGAGTTTTAAAAACATGAGACGCTTTATTGTTTCAGTAATCTAGTCTAAGAACTCTAAGGAAGATGAAATTAAATTTTGGAGATAGTTTATGCGGCGTTTATAGGTGATTATTGTTAAAGGTGATGGTAAGCGGCTTCTTATAACAAACATAGGACAGCCTGAATCATATAACACCGATTAGCACAGCATTAGCGCAGCCTGTTGTTGTAGAAGTTTGGGGTGCAATATTCGCTCAAATAAACATTTATACATAAACAAATAAACATTTACGCATAAACATTTATTCGGCATTAGATTAGTTTGTGTTTTTGAACATAAGGTCAGAAATCCTAGTTTTGATCTATTAAGTGTGATGGTGTTTCTATGCGTTTCTGATCACTGAAATTCTCGTACTTAGACTCGGGATATAGAGTTTGATATTTATTTACTATTCAACTGTCAAGTATTGTCACACGCACCGTTGTCAGCGGGTAGTACGGTGGCGACGCGCGTGGCCTCGCCCTCGCCGAGCCGCGTGGAGGCGGACACCCAGAACTGGTGCGTGCCGCGCGCCGGCGTCCGCGACGTCTCATGCGACAACGTGCTCGGCGACAGCATGCGCTTGTGCGTGCCCTCCTGGGGCCAAGTTGGGAAAGAGTGTATGCGTTACTGTGATCAGGTAGAATGTGAACTTTGTTGGCTCTTTGGTTTCGACCATAGACGTAGATGAACAACACAAGTACGTGAAATTGTATGGAAACCAAGCGTGTCACGTCACGAGTATATTTTAGCGATGGGAAACCATGAAACATCATGAAACAAAACATCTCGCTTGACTCGGTGCACCATTTTTGAAATTTTTTTATAATTGTTTATAGCGCAGTTAGGCATTTTTGGGTTTTGTAGCAACGATAGCGACAAGAACCCTAACAGAATAAAAGAGCGCTGCGGAAAGTACGAGCTTAACACCAACTTCGGGCACGCCAGCTTTCGTTATCTATCCCTCTAAATCTGTGGTTTTGACTAGCGAAAGTAAGTACGCACTGTTAGTATAAAATACCATATCTAGAGCCTTTTTAACATCCACTGCTGAACGCCGGCCTCCTCATTCACTTGTCTTATGCACGAGGGATGAATGGCCTTAAAATGGGCATGCTGGTTATTTTGGCGAGTCTATTCTTTTAGAGGTGATGTAGTAGTTCCTGGGTTGTGGTAGCGGCTTTGTTATCCCTTACTCGCGTTTTACGACACCCACAGGAAGAGTTGGTGTGGTGTTATGTAAGCATAGTAATGGACTGCGATTACCACTGGTTGTTCAACAAGCTTACAGATCCAAATGAAAAGTTGTCAGTTTTGGAGAACATAAAATGAGAAATGTTTTACGTAGCGCTCACAACAAGATTAGTGAAATACAAACTATTAAAAAAAAAGAATAACGTTGCTACGTTAAAAATATAAAATTGCCAACAAATGTCAACGTTAATTACCTCCCTGCCATCTTCAATAACGCTCATGTAAAGCGTGTAGCCCACGAGGACGCCGTTAGGCGAGGACGGAGGGAGCCACGACACCAGAATCTTGTTTCTGGACGACACTACTGCTTTGATATCGGCCGGTGCCGAGGGCACTGTACGTGTAACATGAAAAAATGCAGATAAAGTAAGAGTTGAATAAAATATATTATTAGTGTATAGGGCGAACGATGTTTATAAATTACTTGATGGTCGAGACTACTAATATACTCGCAACTGTACTTAATTATTTCAATCCTAAGCATTTATTTCATCTAATAAATATATCATATTTTGGTATTTATAAAGGTAATTCGTTACGAACAGTTTTTAATGGATCATACAGTATATAAGAATTTTACAGTGGTGTCTAAAAATTATTTTTATTATAAATTAAAATTTTTGTTTATTAAAAGTTGAAGAAAGTACCTATAATTTTTAAAAATATTGCAAAATAAAAATTATACAATATTTTTTAATTAAATTATACAAAACAAATAATATATGTGTGGCACGTGGATAAGTTCCTATATTTTATTGTACATATATTGCAGTCACTCCGCGCATTGGCTGTGAGAGTTTTATTACGCGCGTGTTCGTTGTTTACGTGTGACAGCTGTTATAATTAATTATAGGTATTTTTCCATCTTACCATCTTCCTCAGTGTGACAGTAAACCGGTGCGGCACGAACGCCGTCTCCAGCCGCGGTGAACGCACACACCGTCACCGAGTAGTTGGTGTAGCGACGCAGCCCCGACAGAGTTGTGTGCAATCCTGATATTTGCTTAGTGACTGCATCTTCACTACCTGTGAACAGATGTGTGAGGACGTTTTAAAAAGAAAATTAGAGTTACCGTTAAATATCGCTAAAAAGTCTGCAATTTTTATAAAAGAAAAAAAGTGGGTTACGCGCTTATAGAGAATATACCTAACATCAGAGATGTAAAAGATACCTCCTAAAAAGTATCTGAATACAAGTTACAAGATACTTTTAAGTAAAGTATTTGAGATATCAGATAGAAGATACTTTTGGAAATGGTATTTGAAATATTAGATACAAAATACGTATTTTCTAAATACTTTTTTCAAATAAAATACTTTTTGAAAACATATTTTTATTATTCTTAGGTAAAACTTAAGGTTTATTTAGCTAATTACATACATTTTTAATTCAACGTTTCGGCCTCATTTCGGCGACCGTTTTCAAGAATAAAAATTCTTAAATAAACCGCGACAAATAGCCGTAAAAGTAATTTTGGGATTAAATAATAGGGGTTAAAGTATGAAATTGCCGTTTTATAGTAATAGATACTTTGAATTGACACAAAACTTTCATGGTATGAGATTTTCGAGTGAAACTTTTTTCACATGATACCTATGAGGTTCTTGTTTTAAAAAATGTGCAAAATTCGATTTTCGACTTTCAATTGTTTTTTTTATTCAGATTAGACGGGAAAGATGGATACTTCGAAAATCCGAGTAATCTTTGAATACGAGTTCCGACGCGGAACTAACGTGGCAGAAACGGCTCGCAATATCAATGCTGCGTTTGGAGAGGAGACTGCTAATGAACGAACCGTGCGTTTTTGGTTTAAACGCTTTCGTAATGGAAACTTCGACTTGAAGAACGAACCACGTGGAAGACCGCCCACACAGGTGAATAACGCTGAATTGAAGGAGATGGTTGAAGCTGATCCGAGTCAAACTACCCAGGAATTAGCGGCATGGTTTAACGTTACCTTACCTACAATATTGACTCATTTGCATCAAATCAATAAGATAAAAAAATATGAAAAATGGGTGCCTCGTGATTTGACTGATCTGCAGAAAGAAACGCGTGTTGAAACTTGCGTTGCCTTGTTGAATCGGTACAGAAATGAAGGAATATTGGATCGAATTGTGACATGTGACGAAAAGTGGATTCTTTACGATAACCGAAAAATGCAATGGCTGACCCCAGATCAAACGCCGCAACAGTGCCCTAAGGCAAAGCTTACCAATAAAAAGGTAATGGTAACTGTTTGGTGGTCTATTCATGGTGTTATTCACTATAACTTTCTCAGGTCTGGTCAAGCAATAACAGCAGATGTTTACTGTGCCGAACTTCGAACAATGATGGCGAAACTAGCAGTGAAACAGCCCCGACTGGTGAATCGATCTTCACCATTATTGCTCCATGATAACGCAAGACCTCACACTGCACGAGAAACCGTTGTAACTCTACAGGAGCTGCAGTTAGAAACCATACGTCATCCTCCGTATTCGCCAGACCTTGCTCCAACGGACTACCATTTTTTTCGTGATTTGGACAATTTTCTACGTGGTAAAAAATTTTCTTCCCAAGAGGCAGTACAAAATGCTTTCACACAGTTTGTCGAATCTACATCCCCAGAGTTCTATCGCAAAGGCATAAATGAACTTCCAATTACATGGCAACAATGTATAGATAATGAGGGTAAATATTTTGATTAAATAAATATGTTACATTTTAGAAAAAAACGAGTTTTAATTTTTCAGTACAAATCGGCAATTTCATACTTTAACCCCTAATAGTAGGTACTTCTACTTATAGACCATACAGTCTTTTGATAGGTTAATTAGGTTAATTGATAGTTAATAGGTTTTGATAATTAAAATTTTAAGCGTGCGTTCAGTTCTGTCTTTATGATGCAGTAAAAAAATCCTTAGGTAACTAATAAAAGTATTTTAGCAAACTTAGTATTTACAAAATACTAAGATACCAAAAGAATGTATCTAAATACAAGATACAAAATGGATATTTAAAAAAGTATTTCAGATACAAGAATACGTATTTTGTATCTTGTATCTGTATTTCAAATACTTGTATCTAAGATAAGTTACATCTCTGCCTAACATTACGCTCGTCAGGAGGGGGCTGGAAAAGGCACATAAGAGACAAATTCACTTGGATATCGAGATAAAAACTTTCCTCATCCGGTCGACTGACCATGAAAAAGATGAATGCATATACTGAGTTAGCCCTAGCAATCAAGAAAACATTGCTAGTGCAAGAAAATACGTAGCGTTTTACGGTGGGCAGCACAACACTGCTGCTCCTTAAATACATAGCTTGTATACACAAATACATTACTTACTTACACAAATACAAGTACTTAAAAGAGACGTAAGAGGTATCGCCACAGTACGTAATTGTTTCATTATTTCCCTTAGAACAAACTTATTTAATATTACTAGAATTTTCTGTATCTACGGAGATT
Organism: Sesia apiformis; assembly: GCA_914767545.1. Taxonomy (NCBI): domain Eukaryota; kingdom Metazoa; phylum Arthropoda; class Insecta; order Lepidoptera; family Sesiidae; genus Sesia; species Sesia apiformis. The sequence continues at coordinate 7,760,531 of OU611964.1, forward strand.
CTATTCTTAACTTTCCTTCTATTATTTTTATTATACGCCTTATTTTCTTCTATGAATATACATACTTAGCTGTAAAAAGAATATGACATAAGAATGAGTACAATGATACTTACCATACCAATCGGTGACCGGCGCATAAGTGACCCTGTACCCTTGAAGAACACCGTTGCGCCCACGCATCGGTGGCGGCTCCCATGAGACCCGCACGGACTGCGAGCTCAGAGCCGTGCACTGGAGAGCTCCAGGCGGTAGATTTGGTACTGTATAATAAATTGATAAGCTTGATAAAACCTTTTAGGTATAAAACTAGGTATAGGATCTATGTATTCAATTCAATTCAATTTGTTTACTCGTATTTACGTAGTCAGATATGAGCTAAATTAATGACTAAATTGGTATTTTAAAATTAAAACATTTGTATACAAAACAAGTATTCCTAATCGGAAAATTTGTATGAACTGCGGTAATCTACACTCGTTCACGCAGAACGAGTGTAGTGTTCGTAGCAGTACGAATGTAGTATTCGTAGCATTCTTAATAGTAAGAGTGTATTTGTATGAACTGAGGCAATTAATTGTACCAGTTCGAGTGTAGAACGAGTGTAGTGTTCGTGGCGATACGAATTTTTGTACTCGTAGCAAGCGTAGAATGCGTAGCACTCGGAGTAAATAAGTATATTTCTCATATTCAATGTTTGTAGCTCATATCAATAAATAAATCAATCAATTTATTTGCACAAAACCAAACAAAAAGATGTCGCGAACAATGTCGCGAAGTATTGCCTGATTTAAGAGTTTCTCGAACATCGGTTCAAGGCTAGTAAAAACAACTGTTATCATTATCTGATCACTGTTATCCCAGTTATCATCATATTTTTATTATCATGTGAACAGTTGTAGGCGAGAATTGTATGTAGTTTGGTCGCATACGAGAATCGTATACAATATTCTGGCTCGAATTGTTCGAGAATCTCTCCTTGTATAAATGAGCCTTAAGCGCGTAGCTATGTTAGCAGTTACAACATAAGCACATTGTGATAATTACAGCATTTGATGCATAACCTTTCTTACAACTTTACACTTACCATCTTCCATAGTGGTGGCAGTGGTGGGTGGTGAGGCAGGTCCAGCCCCTCTGCTGTTATACGCCTGCACGACCACAGCATACGCTGCGTGTTTCTGTAGACCGGAGAGCGTGGTGCGCGCTCGCGCTGTGCCCGCGCCTTCTACGGTGCGCACGGTATATGACGCGCCGCCCGGACCGCTTGCGCTTAGTATTGTGCTGTTACTGTTTAACTGAACAAACAAGTAAGTCGGATATAATGGTATATATTAAATAGCAGCCATTCCTTCTGCGCCCGCCATTTCCTTCCCCCTGGCTTTTGGATGTGTGATTAGTTAATTAGTTTATAATTATTAGATCAATAAACCTATGTAAGCTAGTCGGCTAATGAATAGTAATGAATAGGAGAGAAAATCGTGTGATGGTAGGAAACACGATACTCACATCTGATACACGGATGTCCACAGTCCTTGGTTTCTTAAGCAAAAGCAGATGATATGACAATTTTCTAAAATACAGCCGTCGGCCAAAGTTTGGTATGTAACTAATAAAATTCATGATAGACTGACAGGACAGTGACAGCGATGACACAACGATATGTAAGCAAAAAGTCGTTTGACCGAAAAACAAATGAATAACTGATTTTGAAAAAGAATTAATTTGAATTTGGAATTCCAAGCCAGAAGATAACTAAGTTCAAAGTGGCCACTATGAACAAACGGTAATTTCAAAGGTAAGGTCTTGATAAGTAGGTATAGATTAGGAAAGTGTGAAAGGTTGTCTCCAAACATTGTATGGACAACGAATTTTGGATGCAAATTTAATACAAAGGTGAAAAAAGTGTTCCAATATCAGGAGTTTTATTTATTAGTGTCTTAGCAATCAGGTACTGAACAACTGTTTTTATCTTTGCAATTAAACAACTTTTAACGGTTTAAATCGCGTATATTTGACATGATTTATATCCCGACGTTTCGAACACTTTGCAGTGGACGTGGTCACGGGGTGACTAATTGATTTTATTTGTCACTTGAGTTATTAAGAAATTATTACTACCGTCTGAAATTTTTTGAACTACCGTCTGAAATTTTCAAAGTTCAAAAAATTTCAGACGGTAGTAATAATTTCTTAATAACTCAAGTGACAAATAAAATCAATTAGTCACCCCGTGACCACGTCCACTGCAAAGTGTTCGAAACGTCGGGATATAAATCATGTCAAATATACGCGATTTAAACCGTTAAAAGTTGTTTAATTGCAATGTATAGTAATCGCGAAAACCTAAGAAAATATTATGTTTTTATCTTGTTCAGTTAGTGGAAGATTCATGTGTTTTGTATAGTGTTTTATAATAAGAAAAGTTTTAGAAAATTCATTGAGGGACAAATAAGTAGACGTATCTTAGTCGTATCTTTTTGTCTGAATGTCTAACGTTTTACTAATTCTAATGACCAATTTAAGTAATCTTATGTGGCAGTGCTACGACATGTTTTTTTACTAGATCTGTGAAGCACATATAGTCGGAATAGATATTAGGGAGATTTCGAACATCTAAATTTTGCTGCCATCCATTTGTTGCCTATTCATTATTTTCTACTGCTCATTTAATTATTTCTCATTAAATAATGGCGCTCGGCCATCGTCATATTCCTACCGTGACGGAAGGCTGAGTGATTGTATATAGCAGAGAGTGGTTACAACGTAGCGTAATGAACTCTAAAGGTGTGTTTAGATGTTTGTTTCTTTAACTTATTTCTTCGTGTTTGTTCGGAATATGAAGATAACCGATCGGCATTACTTAATTATTGTTCACTGTACCGGGAAATAGCGAAATTCTCTGGCGTGTGGCGCGTGTCATTTTTAATTACTACAAGGAATAGTTTAAATTTTCACTCACTTCTTGAAAGCCCACGTAGTAGCCAAGAATGTTTCCATTCCAGAGATCTCGCTGCGGCGGCTCCCAGCTAACAATTAACTCGGTAGAACTTTTCGCTTCCACTTTGACGTCGAGAGGCGGTCCGCTCGGAACTACAATTCATAAATTATTTTAAAGTACAACTTAATTATTTATCTTCTCTTGGACGATTTCTTTTTTAATTATAACAGTAAGTTACTGAATGTGAAAGAGTATAGAAATGTTTTATAGTGAAATATAAAAAAAAGAGAAAGTAAAGATTTTGTCACAGGTTTTTCACCGTTTTCTAATAGTAGATTTTTCATGACAAAAATATAAAAAAATTAAATGTAATGCGTTAAAAATATTAAATGTAATGATTTAATTAAAAAGACCTTTATAATAATGGTGTCTAACATAATATATTAGATAATATGATTATATATGTTATTTGTTGTGTGACAAGAGAATGAAATTGTCACATGAATGTTCATGAAAACCCATGTGGTTTAAAATAATTAATTAAATGATCAAACAAGTTCTATCAAACGAAAACGAGAATTTCTTCTTCTATCAATATTTTAAGAATATTTCAAAATTCTTAAAATATTTGATTTATTGCAAATTAAAAAGAATAATCCAATTATGTTAATGAGATAAAATTAATTAGAAAAAAGAGTAAAGATAATTTTTTATACATTGAACTTATGTAAAGTATTTTTGAGTTTACAACATTTTTTACCTTCTTCAGTAGTTGTGATTTGCACCAGCTGGCTGGGCTCACTCTGCCCCAGTCTGTTCTCAGCGATGATGCGCAGATGATAGGACGTTGCCGGTTGAAGGTTCTGTACGCTCGCTGACGTCACACTACCCGGTACTATCACTTTTTGGGGCGTTGTTGGCCACGGTTCTAAAAAATAACATAGATATATAACGACAATATTCATGACTTAAGCTTTAGACCGCAACTTGTTAAAAACATATAAAAAACTAGTGATAAAAATCTAGGTATTTTTTATTTCCAAAACCAACTATTGAAAATTCATGCCGTTAAAAATAAGTGGATTAATTTTCGGTGATGCCATTGGCAGTATATTCTTTAAAACTGCGTACTGACTGTTGCATAACATTCTTCCACGAATGTGGCCAGTTCTATCATAAAAAATATTATAAACATTTATTTATCCCGTATTTTTTAAAATGACTATTTTTTGTATTCTTTAATAAGATTAAATTAGTGTCAAAGAAATAAAATTTAATATAATTGACCCTACGTACCTGAGGCTTCTTTAAACTGCACAATGTAGTTGATGATAGGACTATTACCAGCATACGGCTGTGTCCAGGATATTTGTATTGACCGAGACTGCTGGTCAATAATCCTTATATTTTTGGGCATTTCGGGCACCTGACACAAAAATATGTTTTAAAAAAATATTCTATAAATTAAGTTGGTAGCCTTTGATTATAAAAAATAGGAATCAGTGCAATGATGTTACTTTAAGGCCTAACACAGCCTGTCTTACCGACAGTTTGTCAAACTAGGAGCCGCAACAAGTCGTATTTGTACCGAGTATATCTTTTTATCGGTTGCAAACATTACTACCCCGTTTACGTTGGTTTTCTTTTTGTATGAAGATTGTAGGTTTTCCAGTACAACCTACTACTTTAATAGGACGCTTCCTTAATAGAGAAAAAAATACTTGACGCAAACAACATATTAGTTTATGCAAACGAAAAAACCTGCACTAGGGTCACCAATGTTATAGTTGTTGTCATCATAAATGTCAGTTGATTTATTTCGAAATGTACCAGTATAATTAAAATACATTGCGAATAATCGCCGTTTTATACACTCGCGTTGGAACCTTATTTTTATAGTTATGGCTTGTTTCTATAGTCTATGAAATTAGCCGACATTTATGAACTATTTCACAATAACAACAACAACTTTAAAATTAAACTAGTTTAAATTCTGCCTGCAAACTCAAAGAAGAAGCAGTGAAATTAGTGGAACGTACATTTAATTTTATAGCAAGCAGTAATTTTTGTTGAACATTTGTTCGTCTCAGCTTATTGGCCTCAACACTGTTTTCTCAGATAAAAGATAATATTAATTAAACTAATGGTCTTTTTCTTAAAACGAAGACTCGAATAAATAAAATATTTTCTCTTTTAGAATAGGATTTATAAACGATATATAGTATGTCAGGAGATATTTTAAGGTACCTTATTGTTAGACACTTATTTTTATTAAAAAAAACTACTGTTTCCGCCCGCGCCCCTTGAGTAGCAGCCATCTTAATGTTATATCCGGCCGTTTAAGATATGTATGTACTAATAAAAAGACAATATCTATGATAACAAAAAGCTTCATACAACACAAAAATGGTCTCATGCGAGAGGTAAACGTACATACCATCTAATAAACATTAATTAAAGAAATTATTTCAAAATATTGACACGACGCACTTAAAAAATAGCAACTATGAAGAACTACGCATGTTTTTATTTCAAATGTTTGTTAATGTCGCATGAAAATATTAATGATAATCATTACTTCTTGAACTACTAAATGTATGAGCATTTCGTCCTGGCCGTAGGTGTTGGAGGCTCGGCAGGTCAACGCGCCGGTGTCCTGTCGGTACGTCTGCAGTATGCTCAATTCGGACACTAATCCGTCGTCTAAAACCTGCTCGCGAATTGTGTATCTGTAAATAAGGTAAGCTATTATTACTATTATATTCATTTGTGGGTGATACATATAGGTGGTGTGCATCTCATACGAATAGATAAGTAGACCTTATCATTTGAGCCTATGTTCGCTAGAGCGGTGATAGCCTAGAGGTATCTAAATCCTCGACCCGGACTGAAGTACTATACTGAGTTTCTAATGAAATACGATTGTACCGAGTTTTGGGGGATTTTTAGAAATTATCACTAGCTTGATTGTGAAGGAAAACGTCGTCAGGAAACTCGCATGTTAGAGAATTAAAAAACGAGTCTGGAGCATGTGTTAGCACCAAAACCAATTAGCCATAAATCGCTAGTAAACTAGGGGAGGTCTTTCTTATAGTAGGGGTCTTATAGTGCGCGCACGTGGACCAAGCCGCGGGCTATCGCTAGTGTCGTTATTGCTCTATATATATTGCGATAATACTTACTTAATTTCTAAACTAATGAATACTTTCATCACAACTACCAGCAAACAGGTAAGAGGTCTATTTGATGGTAAATGGCTTATTTGTGCGTCATCCGCAACTCCAAAGAATTACTAATGTACGGTGGGCCAGTGAAAATTTTGAACTTTCGGTTCGTTTGAAAGAACAGAACCATAAAGTTCGTTTTAAATTGACAGGTTAGTTTTACAAGGGAAATCCCCCTTACATTTTAGTACATTTTAGAAATGTCAAATTGAAAGTCAACTTTGAAGTGTTCAACATTATCATTGGTCGACTGGGCCTACTCGTATGCGGATTTTACTAATTATTAGTCCAAATAGAGTATTAAATCGTTTTGCCAGAGTTTATTCTACTGAAACTACGCTAACAACGCTAACAAGCGGGTAGAAGTTAGCAAGTTATTAAAAAATGTGTAATATACAGATTGTGGGTATAGTAACATCGTAACTCGCGTAACTGACTGCAACATTCTGACGCACCAATGACTTAGCATTTAAGGTTATAAATATGACGCAAATAGGTTTTAAGTATGGATTAATTAACATGTAGGTACCTAACTGAAAGGGAATAACATACGTCTCTATTAAGATGTGGTATTTGATTGTATCATCTTTTCCTCTGCACACCATCTACACAGGAACTCCTCTACTCAGCCGCCTCACACCATCGTACATATTATAATTCTAACAAGAATATATGTAGGCATGTATTGGTATAGGAGTGATAAATGAATGCGTAGTGTTTAGTGATGGGACTTGTAAGTAATACCCCATTGTGGGATCATAATCGTAACATACTTCTTTCTACTGCAGTTGCGAGCGGTTACTTTAGAGTCTGTATGATTCACTTGCCTTATGAGGGCACAATGCAAGTTAACTTCCAGAAGCGAGCTGGGACGTTAAGTCGGCGACGGAAACTGACCTAAACTTATCATAAAATATTTAGTTCAGAATGCTAAGGAATAAATTACTTGAAATTAATCACACGAAGAATGTGTGGTACCTTTGATCAAGATGATGTGCGATGGTATGATGATGCGGGCTCCTCCAGCTAACTTCTAACGGCGCGTCTCCCGAAGCGGCGCATTGTAAGTGCGCTGCTTCACCAGCTGTTACTTGCACTGTTTTACTCTTCATTGGAAACCGAGCTGGCGCTAAAATTCATTAAAATTTTGTTTTTATTTATTTATTTATAGATATTTATTTATAGGTTTATTTACCATCAGCATTTACACGGGAGTACAATAAATTTTGTGAAAGTGCAACAGTTTTACATGTATACACAACAAGAAACATCTTCTTATGACGTGTCGTTATCACTTAGGAATAGAGAACAATATTACAGTGAAAAGTAGACAAAGGAAACGATGGAACAGGAATGGAAGAAAGGGCAAGGAAGGTCAAACAGCAATACTGTACAGAAAACATTTACGTACTGCAACATTTATAACATTTAGGCTTAAAAATAATTAAAATTGTCGTATGTAGGTGATTTCACCTCAATTTTAATTTTCATACACATATTGAGTGTTAACGCACACTTCCCCCGGTTTAATAAAAAAATATTTAGGTATGTGTAAATATGTATTTGTATCTATCTAGGTATGCGTGTGGATGGTGAAAATGTATTGCGGATGTAAAATTGTAGTGACGAATTAAGTAAATTATTCAGTATCAGGGCTGGACTGGACCTTTGATGTAATTTTTCCACGAAGATGCAGCAAAATATGTATTGCCTTCGTTAGAGAAATAGGTCCACAGAATAGGAATAGAAATAGAAGAGATAGGTCCGACGCTGCAGTGTTGCTGCTATTTAATAGAATCATTCATTAGCTATATAAAACTGCTCCAGTTCGCTAATAATCTGTTCTCTTGGCTAACTTTGAGTGCTAAGGTAATTTAATCAAACATTCCATGAAAGCCAGAGTTGGATTGCTTTAAAAGTAAGGAGTTTATCTAATTGCATTTGCGCTGGGAGTACGCTGTGGTTATCATGACCTTTATGTGTTAATCGATATGAAATTAATGGAAGGGTGTTGGAGAAGTGATGTACAAAAATAATGTACTTAGGGCAGATTTATTTTGAATATTCAACGATTATTCGTGTTTAGGTAATGTTCATGAATGTGTGCCAGTGTATTATTGTTCCTGAGAACGTTTCTGTATTTGGTACATCACTCAAAACGTTGACATAATTTTTAATCTTGATAATCAAAAAAAGGTGTTTTATCCTTTTATTTGATGATAATAGCGTGTTAATAAAGGTGTTTATATGTCCATAAAACTAGCAGTGCTACGTACAATGACTTCATACTATAAGTTATGAATACGAGGTAGAAACGAGTGCTACGGAACACTGTAAAATTTAGCAGATAAGATCTTCATGATTTGAAAAATAAGAAGATGCTACGACAAGGCCTATCATTTACTTTGTGTTGGTAGAAGTGGTTATGAAAATATAGTTGAAAATTATTACAAAGCTTGTAGAACTAAAAAGGTTGGAGAAGGGTCTCGAGATTAACTAGGACGTTGGCCCGCACCGCCGCCGAGCCCATATTCTACGTTATTTATTGAACTTACTTTGTTTACTAAGCTGGTATATTTTATATTTATAATTTGACTATTTAAAATCATTGCCTTCCATTTGCATAGGACTAAAGTAATTTCAACTTACAAAAAAAATATGTTTAGGTATTTTTTTTTTATTCTTTGTTCTCTACTACGTTTATATGTCAATGGAAATATATTTTCGTAGGATAGGTGGTTATAATGCGTGTTTATGTTTTGTTTAAATTTGAGGAAACGTGGAGCAAATATTGAAGATAAAGTATCTGCAGAACCTGTGAACCGCTGTCGAAATATATTGGCGGGAAACACAATTACAGTTAGGAGCGGAACTGTTTACAAACTGACTTCGGACGTGACCGTCTTGCAGCCTCCGCGCGAATCCCACCAACATTTCTTTCACGACTGCTTGCATCTCTAACAACTTACGTGAACGGGTATTCACATTGATTCAACCCTTGTTTTATTTCCGATCGTAAATCAAACCCCTTATTATTCCGCCTCCAACTTCCTGTATAAAACGAGGTTGTAGCGGATAAACAATGAACAAAATATGGTAAAAGTTTGTAGCGAGTTTGTAAATCGATACTTCATATTTGTTCCCTAACAAAAAACCAATATCGGCGTAACACAAACACGTACAAAGTTGCTCTAGTGGAAGCCAACTGTCTCGTTTTCCAATAAAGCGGAGACGTATTGCGACTACGGTCATTGAGTTTTCTGCTCAGACGCGTAAGTTGCGATTCACCGTCGCCGCCACGACTCGACAATCGAATAAACTATCGATACATTGTTGCCTTTACTGCTTCCTTTATGAACAACTAGTGGTTCTCTTCCATTAAGATTTAAGTGGAAGAAGAATCGCCAAAGAGAATTTTATCAGCAACAGTTGCTGAACGTAAAAGCTACTCTGTTGTAACAAAGGGCACTATAGGGAAGGTCGGGTCGATTCAACCATCAAACGACCTATATAACTGCAAAGTAGGTAGTCTCGGCACACGACGCTCATCAGGGACGTGGTAAAGTGCCAAGAAAATGGACTTCCTTTAATTTTATATAGGTACAATAGAAAGCTGCCAGTTCAGCAATTTAAGCGAGTTATCGGGAGCGTCTCGGAATTCTATAGAATTAAATAAAGTTCGCGACCGAGGAGCGTTTAGATATAAAATTATAGGAGAAGTTTCCGACCCTGGCGTGACTCGAAAGATTATTGCTGAGAGTGTATTAGGTGTTGTTACAGAAAAATGAACTTCATTTTTGCCTTATTTTGTTTAAATTATTGCAATAAATTCAATGTTCAAGTTCTGCAAGTTAGGTTAATTCTGTTAAGAAAATTTAGAATGTCTGACATTTGATAGAAACTACAGTACTATCTATTAGTAGATAATGTACAAAATTTACTGCACTGATTTAAGAGATACGTCTATTGTATTTCTTGATAATTAAAAACTAACATAAATTTTAAACATTTTTTTTTATAATTATACTTGGAAAATTCTCCTGATAAAGGCAGTAAAAATATCATGAAGAGATATTTCGGTATTACAGATAATGATTTTAATTAAAAGGAGAAACTAAAAAAAATATGATTTAGATGTTGTTACGTAAAATGTAGAAAATGAGGTGAAGCAGCTGTTATTCTTTCTGTTTAAGCTGTTTACACTAACGTATTTGAAGGTGCGGACGTGGGTGGTTTACTAAGTCACTATTTCGCTCTGAAAGTTCCGGATCTAATGTAATTTATATGCCCCACTGGGTACATAGATCCACAAGATCAATAGAATGAAACATTAAGAAATGAAGGTATGTCTGTGTAAGGAAAGGGTTCCAATTTTAATGTTCTTTATGACAGGGTTCCGTGCAACAAAGCAGTAATGACGCGAAAGAATTTTCATTTGAGAAAGGTCTGTCCCGGAGAGCCTCATCGTAGCTACGATCCATCAAGACATTCCTCAACATTTCTTGGCGGTTCGACAAAAAGATGACATTCTTGCTATGTATCTTATGTTTTATTGTGATGAGTTCTTTTATTCTGATAGACGATAAAAAAAGCCGTTAAAAAGTGGGAACAAATGGATAGGGAAAAAATCGAAAGCGAATGATAATATTGTTCAATCAGCTTACATCTTGACCTACGAGTATTCTTACATACTGATAACTATATTATAATGATACGAATATATTAACATTTCTAGCAAATAAACTATTGATTAACGATTTTTTTATTAATGTGATAATTATTTATTAGAGGAATTTATTAACTCCCAACACAAAAAAGTATGAGCTTGTTATAATTATGATGCGTGTATTTGTTCGTCCAGCTTATAGTGGGTGAAAGAGAAGAGCCTAAGATCGTATGTGACGGCAATCCTTGGCAGAGGCCTGTATTCAGCAGTGGAGAGACATAGGATGATGATATATATATAATTCATTTATTTCAGACAAAGTCCATATTTCATTTTTTTAGTGTTAGTAACAATTTTAACTTATAGACTATGTTAGTACTTATTATTATATTACACTGTATTACAGTTACACATGGAAATACACTTTTTGTCCACAGTAGGGCCAGCCCGCCGTGCGGCCTGCCATGTAGTATGCCCGCCGCCGAGTCCACTGCAGATTTACCGGTAAAAGCGAAGTCGTTACTCAGGTTGCCCAAAGTCGGAATGTCATGAGAGAAAAGCCACGTTTCTTGAAGAGCTATGACATCCGCCGACATACATATTTTTTTGACACACTCAGTAGATCTGATGATATGATGATGATAGTATGATATAGTTATTTATCTCAAGGTTAGTCTTTCTGTCTAGTGTTTCGTATCTCTAATTCGTATTTCTTGTATAAACGTTAACAACAAAAAGTCGAACAGTGATTTATTATTCTATGCCTGTAGTCATTGTTCTAACAAACACGAATTTATAGGATAAATAATTCGGATGTTACGTGATGTACATTCAACCGCATATCAAGGATATAACGCTATACTATACAGTACTGCTTGTCTGGACATCAAATCAAACGCTAGCTTGTTTTTGTTATTGTTTAAAAAATACTTAAGCATGTATTACAGTGGGGAGTTTAGCCGCCCTCTGGCCAGGTGGACGGAAATCTTAAAGAAAGTCGCTGATAGTAAGGAGTTTTTTTTTTTATGGACGAAGGTGGCAGACGAGCATACAGTCCACCTGATGGTAAGTGGATACTGTAACCCATAGACATCCGGGATACATGCCAACATTAATCCAAAATGACAAACTATAGGACATAGGTATAGGACCAAAATGATATAGGACTGGATTTGGAGAAAGGATTGGGGAAATGGAGAGGGATAGGATGGGAATGGGCTCTGGCACATCTCACTCACTACCGAAACACGTAAGTACATTAGGGAAATAAGATTAAGTGGGAAATGCAGTACATTTCAAGGTAGTCTTCTGTGAGCGAGGGGTAACGTGGCCAGTCGAGTGCGCCCAGCGGCTGTTGGATTGCAGCGTGCACTCTCCCTCTCATAAAAGTGTATGGTGGCAGAAGACCGTGTATGGTGGCGGTCTTTGGGAGAGTCCTATATAGAGAAGTGGAGAGACACGGGTCGATGGTATGGTATGTATTATATAATTCGCACTTACCATTAACCTTCAAAAATATCAGCTTGCTCAGTCCAGCTCCTATATCATTCCTGGCTTCACATAAGTAGTGTCCTTCGCTGTCCTTAGCGACTCGTTCGAACACTAGCGATCCGTTCTCGAGGACCCTAGAGCTGCCTTCGAACATGAAGTCTTTGTATTCACCCGGAGTGTTACCTGTTTTAAAGTAAATAGAGGATTCGAAAATTGACATGTCTGTTAAATATATCTTATACATGTAATAAAATCGTATAATTTAATAATAATAATAAATATCTTTGGAAAAAAGTCTTTGTGTACGAATGATATGGAGCTCGAAATAACACTTTTTGGATTTTTTGTCTATATGAACGCGCGTCACGCAAACACCACTCAAGGAATTTTAATGTAACTCGGCACAGTAATTATAAATTAGTCAATTATAAAGTTCCCATGGAAATTACGTTAATGAAGCATACTACTTCAGGGCCCTGAATGAAGTCGAGGGCCCTGTTGCTATTTAATACCTTATTAAATATGATGGAACTCTTTGTTGCAAATAGATTATTTTTAGGGTAAGATAAATTTATCATAAAGACCTCTCTGATCTCTCTAGGACTGAAGTCCTTGTATTCACTAAGAGTAGGCATTACCTCCCTGTTCTGAAGATCAACTAATAAGAGGATTCAAAGCGATCTCTCTTGATTAGAAGTAACACAGATTAATGGAGTTAGCGATCTTCCTCGTAGAGAACTAACCTTTGTTAGTGGCTTTGCGTGAATAAAAAAAATTACCTCAGAAGGAATATTGTATCAAGATAAAAAGTAGCTTAGCTGTTAATCCGGATTTCTATCAATCTCTCAATGAAAGTTCTATTGAAATCCCTTCAGTAATTTTGAATGAATCTTAGGCAGAAATCTTGAACTCCTCTCGACCTGATTATAAAACGCATACTTAAAGCTTCTGAACGATTTTACATAGTAGTTAGGTAAACAATATATATAGTGTACGGGAGGTGTAAAATACAGTATAGAATCCTATAATAAATAAGCCTTAAGCGTATATACTAGTAGGTTAAAGTAAACAACAATTTGTATAGATATTTGTTAAGTGATACAATATAGAATTAGCGAACAAGGTTCATCTCAGTTAGATGACAAAACGCGCGGTGAGCGTTGTGATCGTCTTACATAAATTAATTAATTATATATAGTGAGGAACGTGACACTTGAGCACGATGTCTTGTGGCATCAAGGGCGGTGACGTATCATGTAAAGACTTTATATCTATAACTTCTGTAACTTGTAGGAAAATTGATCGCATTTTTGTTTCTATAGGGAAGTAGGCGGACGAGCAAGCGGTCCCATGTGATGGTAAGTGTTACCGCCGCCCATGGACACCTGCAATATCAGAAAGTATGCGGGTGCGCCGCTGACCTTGTTAAATCCTATTCACAGCTTCCTTGAAGAACCCCATATGGTAGCGTAATGGAAAGACCTCTTGAGGCAGTTCGTTCCACAGCCTACGGGTTCGCGGTATAAAATTATTTTAATAAATAGAGGGATGTATGGCCTTCAAACGCTACACTGGTCAAGCGGGTTCACCTTTTTAGAGGTGGTGTGGTTCCTCGTGGCTTGTAGTAGCGGCTTTGTTATCTCTTAGTCGCTTTCTACAACAACCCACGGGAAGAGGTGGGGTGGTTTTGTAAAGCCGGCCGACACCACGCGGCCAAGATATCTAGATGGTTCACCTGCTGAGAATACCTTACTGAGATTTATAACCCTCTTTTTAAGATTTTGCTACGATTCTAAAAAAAAAAATTTTTAATCTTTTAAAACGTTATTGTGTCTTATGTGTTTTAGTTTTTAATATAATATTATTAATTTACGTGGTCCTTATACTGCTTTTAAAATAAATAGAATAAAACGAAAAATAATATCCTACAGCAACGGAATGGAAAATTGTGGATATACTCGCATTTATGTAAGATTTATTATGACGTATGGTTAATTTGTTGAAATTTAAAAGTACGTTATGATTTATATGTCACCGCACATGTGTTTGCACTTACCAACAGCTTTCTTCCATGTGATGGTAGGTTTTGGGTAGCCGTCGGCCTGGCACTGTAATGTCACATCTTGACCCGCTGCCACTGCCACGTCGATTGGTTCTAATCGCCAACGAGGCGGCACTTGAATCATAAAACAGGAAATAACAGCATGTTACTTGGAATTATAAAATTAAAATCACAAATACTTTGCGAATTGGACATTATGCGCCTAAACAATACAAGAAATATAAATATTGAAATTGAAGCAGGATCCAAGGAAAGTTGAGACAGCGACGCGGGGCATGGATTTAGTTAAGAGTTTAATAAATTAATCAGAGATAAAGGCACACGAATCTTTCAACATTAACAAACATTTATTATGATTAAAGGATATTTTTATTGTTGCATTTGTGTACCCAATACTGAGATAGTCACGTTGCACATAACAAATAAATAAACAAATAAACTGTTTTATTTGTTACGTCAAACACAGATGCATTCGGTTTGAGACAAACAATGGAATTTCAATACAGCGAATAAAGATTTAATGATACAGCATCATCAACGTTATTTTAGCAACAACGATATTAATCAATAATTTAAGAGAAAGAATTTACCGTTAACAGTTAGCGGTACAGTGAAGCGCTCAGATCCAGCTATATTGGACGCGATGCACGTGTAATTTCCGCTGTGAAGTGACGTAATATGTTCTATGACCAGTGAAGCACTATATTCGTCCATCCTCCTCGTTATAATCCCACTGGACGAGTAAGGTGATGACGTCACGGCTTGGCCATTCTTCTCCCACCGAAACGCTATTGGTAAATCCCCTTCTAATATTTGACAGGAAATGGCCGCTCTCATGCCTTCTCTGAGCAGATTTGTTAAAGGTTGAATCGGCAGGATCTTAGGTTGAACTGAAAAGATAATGTTCTAAGTTTCTCTGGCTTTAATGTATATAAAGAGAGACTGTTAGTTGGTTGTTTGTTTTCATGTAAGAAGCAGAACACTGAATTTCAATCATTAAAACTAACAACTTTCGTTCCACGCCTTTTTTCTGAACTTGATATTTTCCCCAAAAAATATAACTATACTATTAGGCTACTATAAACGGCAACGCACACTTCACAAACAGCTGCTAATCGAAACGTTACCTATATGAATGTGAAGCGGTGCAAGTGTATTTATGTAGTGCGAGTGAGTGAGTGGTCTGTGTGAAAAAAAGTGCTGAATTTTAAATAGTCTTAGAACAAAAGTTGTTCAATTTCACGAAAGAATTAGAGAATTATTTAAAGGTATAAGTAGTTTAAAATGAAACCACCTGGTATTGGAAATTAGAAAGAAAAGGCGCCTTTCTCCATTCTGCACTCATTTATTACGATTTTAAGTTCCCGAAATTCTAAACCCGAATGGTCTGGATTTTAAAGACGTTCCCTAATTTGCATAAAACCGGTCTCTTCATGGGGATACAGTTCTCTTCATTTATATCCGGAATTTAATTTACCCTTACAATAAATTTACAAGAATTATCTGTATAGCTTGTTTCCAAGTATTAATTACTATTATTTAGGAACTTTCTCAGTGTTTAGTTTAACACGCCTTACAGATTTGTAGTAATAGATATTTTATTGCCCTATTAACAGAGAAAAGCGGAGATATTAAACGCTTGGTAGCTGTCGGGGGAATGGTAAACGCGCCAACTTTAATAAATTACGGATGAGTAATTCCACTTGAATTTGTGATTTTATGACGCTTTAAAACTTGCTACGGAGAATAAGGATGAGAAAGTGTATAATGAATTTTGCTTCTACGAGTGACGAGGTTCAAAACATTTTTACAGGTTTAAGGTTTTAAACAGTTTTCGTACCTATAATGTTAAGGACATAGCTCGTCGTGTTTTATGCATACAAGAGTAAACTGAGGCAGAAAATAAAAACTTCATTAATAGATCATTAGTTTCGTTTGTTACTAAAATTATTTTGTCCCTCTTGTCTATCTAAAAAGTTACTCATGTCTCATTGCAAAAAGGTTTAAAGTCGGTTTTTTTATTCTAGTCAGGGATATGACATGTAGAACTGTCACTAAAGTGTCATCTCCGTACAAATTTCACTCAGTTTGACAGTTCTACATATGCCTGACTCGAAGAAAGATTCGACTTTATAACATTTTATGGCATTAATCAATCACTTTATAATATTATATACTCGTAAATAAATAAAAACTAATAAGACTAATAATAAAAATCGTAACTAATAAAAATACTGGTTCAGCTTTCTATGACCAATTTAATTGTATAAATACAATAAAAAATCAAAACACTGTACATATATAACTGACGACATGAACATTTTTCAAATCCTTTTGCCAAAAATTTAATCTTGTTGGGTTTTTGCTAAACTTTTCACACTTATTTGATCAATACAAAGCAAAAAACATTCTTCTCAGAAAAATCCATTATTTCAGGCTTAGAGAATTGATTGGTCGCAGCTTGTATTTTAATGTTATTTCTCATTTATATATTTTTTTTGTCGTTTTGGGACGTTCAATTCCTTTCACCCCATTAGTAAAGTAAATGGGATAAATGAAACTCCTTATTCCATTATATTCTCTAATTCCTAATCCATCCTATACTATTCTAAGGAAGAATGGTGAGTGTAAGGAAAACTCATAATCTGAACACTTTCTATTACCTACTAAAATATTTGAGGGCATATTTCCAAATCTTTTTCCCAAATCCACGTCTAATAATACCTTTGGAGAATACTCCAAAGGTAGGCGGCGTTTTTGTCATTCTTTAGTAAAGGGGCGTGTTTGTCATTCTTGAATGATGTTGGCATTCAGTATTGTAGATGTCCATGGGTGATAGTATCCACTTACAACTACTACGTGGACTGTTTGATCAACTGGTAAATCCTTTCTATTAAAGAAAATCTTTGTATTGATATATTAAACTTGTAGCTTTTTTTATAGAATAGATGTCAGATGAGCGGGCGGGCGACATGATGGTAAGTGGTCACCACCGCCCATGGACAGATAACACCAGGGGGCAAGCGGATGTGCTGCCGACCTTGCAGAATCCTGTTCACAACACTCTCAGTACTCACAGCGTAATACCTCAGCTGTTACATTACCATAGATTAAAAGATAACTACTTCCTAAAATAATATATATGATCGAATCAGAATTCCCGGCTGTTTCTATGCATCTTTCGCGCTGGTTGCTCCACTGGTCGTGCTGGTCGGACCCTGTTTAAGTCCTTGCTTCGTTCTTAGGAAAGTAAAATATTTAAGATAAAAAGTGATAACAGATAACTGGTATTTTTTTAGGTTAACTGACCTAGTATTTGGACATCCACGTCTCGCCTGGCAGCGTGTCGTTGTCTGTTGGTAGCTTGACAGGTGTAGGTGCCCGCGTCCTCACCACGCTGGGTCTGCTCCACAATAAGCGTGCCGTTGGGGAACACCCGCTGTCTTCGGTTTAGGGGCAGTGTCTGACCATCTGTTCCAAATGAAAACTTTTAAAAAAATATACCAATTTTTGTGGCTTTGAGGATATATTGGTTGCCTCACATAGTTGAGATTTATTAATTACTGACTTATGTGTCAATTAGCTCACGGCTTCGTCTACATCTAACCGTAATCAGCCCTTTTAGTATTCACTGCTGGACACGTGCTTCCTCATGCTTATTGTCTTGTGCATGAGGGCCAAAAGGACCTCAACGCCACGCTGGCCAAGCGCGTTGCAGAGTTGTCTCTTTTAGAGGTGGTGTTCTTCCTCAAGGCTCAAGGCAGCCGCTTTGTTATCTCTCAGTCGCCTTTTACGACACCCACGCCAAGAGATGGGGGGGGGGGGGTGCTATTCTAAAGCCGGCCCACACCACACCCTATATACATCTATCGGGATACCAACTGCACCCACAATTACCTATATTCAGATTGATTTGTAGCAGTTTCTCGTATATAGTTAGGTATATATATAGCAGCATTATATAGTTAGGATGAAAAAGTATCAACACGAAAGAATAAGTTATTTATAATTTTATGGTTTTCTTTTATTATCTTTATTTACAAAGTTTTTACTATTTTTGACCAGTCAGCCAATAAGTCGCAAAGAACCAGATAACAAATATTAGATAGTTTTTTATACCGTGAACTTTCCGGGAATAATTGAGAGCACAATTTAAATCGCTTTTAAATCGTTCGCTGTTGCTAGGACGCTGTGTGGGCATTATTAACAACTTCACAAACGAATTTAACTGTTCATAAAACCGCAGTGTTCGCGGCTCCCGGTTCACTACGAAATTAAATAAACTCATAATAGTTCTAATTTGGAAATTGTTCGCTTTTAACGTCGACATGCAAGAAACTCGGTCAAAAGTTACACAATAAAAGCGCAAAATAAAATTCAGTAGTTAGCAGCGGTGGAAGTGTTACTGAAATGTGCGCTGCCTTTCGGATTCCGAATTTAAATTCAAACAAAAAAGTTCACCCGAAATTCGTTTCGGTGTACCTAAACCCGTATTATATGCAACTTTAGGTAAAAGGTCTCTTTCAAACTGATTACTGTGAAAAATGTTTAGGTGCATACAAGTTACATAAAGTACGTGGCCAACTAATGAAAATAATAACCACTCAGTTTTATTGTTTGATATTTACAGACTGAGTTATATAGAAATGATAATATCTACTATTAAATAGGTAATTTACATATTTCTTCTATTATGGTTAATTCTCTACATTTCACTAAAATGAGAAAATTAACTAAAATGTTTACAGTTTATCTCTTAACACAGAGAGAACATGCAAAATTTTAATCTATTTTAGAAAATGTTTCCTTTATATGAGCCTGAAGCTTTTTTAAAAATTATTAGTTGATCTCATATCTTTAAACGTTTAAAACAGCAAAAAAGTGAAATAAAAAATGAAATGAAATGAACTAAGCATTAAGCTGATCTAAGGTTTGGATACCTGCAGTGATAAAATTCCGAGAACGAGAAAAAATAGGGGTGTATGCCCTGCAGTGGGACGTTATAGGTAGATTTCGCTAGCATTTCCTGAACTTTGTTCTCGATAAAATCAGTGGACAAATAAACCACGAGAATCTAATGGAGGTTTAATCAGGGCAAAAGTGCTACAAGTCTTGGCAATATAAAATTTTGATGTTTGGTTCTGTAAAGATCAAGTTGGTATTGAGATTGTACCTACTTTATGCGTAATGTTCGTGTAGACCTTTTATTTTATCAATACAGGTATCTAAACCTTAGGTCAGCTTAATGAGAGTGCTCCATGAAAAAGATAAGACTGGTCCCTGTTGACAAGGGTCGCACCGAAAAAGGAAAATGCGAAGAAGTGACCGTTGAGCTTAATTTGATTTTACGCTGTAATTCTGTTAAACGAGAGGAGGAATTTCGTATGAATTTGTGAATTTTATTTTTAAATTGCTTTAGCATCGTGTATTTTCTGATAAATTTATTATCAGGTGTACAAAAACATTCGCGTTCTTTTATAACTCGCCTTAAAATTTAAACATCAATTTATATTGGAAAAAATTTTGTAAATTCGCAGAAAAAATCAATATTTCGTACAAAATGATGGGCGTCCGAAGTCAATCAGAAGTATCGGCCAATAAGTTGATAAAATAAATTGATAATCACCTCATTATCAACTTATTTAGCGGTTATGTAGCGCCAGCCGCAAATATAACGTTGTAGAACAAACCTATTATTTAATTAGAACAACGAATATGAACTTTAAAATAACCATAACAACTCGTTTTTGAATGCGAAAGAAGGTTTGTAATCGTGCGAACGCTCGGTAGGTCAGTGTTTTAAATTGTGACCTATTTGTCGGTTCTAGTTCCCAGATATTGAAATATTGATCTTAAAAAGTATGATACCATTTGTTTTTTGATTTATTGAAAAAAAAAAAAACATCTTATGTTAGAGCATTTTTCTATTTAAATAGAATCTTGAAATATAATATTTTCTTAGGTTTTCGCGATTACTATACATAGCAATTAAACAACTTTGAACGGTTTAAATCGCGTATATTTAACATTATTTATATCCCGACGTTTCGAACACTTTGCAGTGGACGTGGTCACGGGGTGACTGACCACGTAACACCCCCCCGTGACCACGTCCACTGAAAAGTGTTCGAAACGTCGGGATATAAATAATGTTAAATATACGCGATTTAAACCGTTCAAAGTTGTTAGAATATCTTCACTAAAGTCAGTACCGATAATAAACTCCTGGTATAACGTTATTTCTATAATATTATAACGTTACAATTAAAATTCTGTCACAACTGCTTAGTTTTATATTATACAAGCTGCCGCTTAAAAGGGCGCTTAATTTAACGTCTTTTGGTAGCGCTTGAAATATCGGGTCTCCACACCTACTAATGTCTACCGAAACCGAGAGACCTGGCCGTGATGTACGTAAGTACACCCGATATCCCAGGCACTACCAAAAGACTTTAAATTACTACCTATATTTTCTTTCATAACCTTTGATCTCAAAACGTCGTTGTTTTGCATACAGAGAAGACGGGAATTAAGCGAAAAACAAGAGAGGAATAACTTAGATTTGTTCTTAATTGGATCGTGCGAAGGTGTCTAGTTTATTAGATTACAGAACGCAATTTTCTCTGCGGCTAGCATATTACTGAGGGTGGGTAACAAGATCACAGTAAAAGTATGGACAGTAAACTAACACGCTTATTTAGAAATAATTATATGAGCAGCAAACAATACAGAATGAGTAGCAAATCGATGGTAGCAAATTTATAGGTGGGTTAGGTTTAGGTTATCTGTTGACAATAAAGGAGTTCCGGGACTCCGTCGAGTTGGCGGTGACATTCTTAGTAATTTAGAATTATTTACTTAAGTTACATAGGTAAAATACATAGGTTGGTCATGATTTGCTGCCCATTTAGTATTTTTTGCTGGTCGTTTAAATACAAAACCTTTATAAATTATAACGCTCATTACAATATGAATGTTGGAAGGTCTAAAAATTAATTCAATATAGATTGTGGCTACTACTAAAACAATATAAACAACGTAAATTACATTTAGATACATAAAATTAAAAATAATACAAATATTGTATACAAAAAAAATAGGTAACACAGCAAGTGAAGCAACTACGTAACACAGCAAGTGAAACAACAACGTAACACAGCAAACGAAGCATCAACGTAACATAGTAAGCGAAGCATCAACGTAACACAGCAGACGAAGCATCAACGTAACATAGCAAGTGAAACAACAACGTAACACAGCAAGTGAAGCAACAACGTAACACAGCAAACGAAGCATCAACGTAACATAGTAAGCGAAGCATCAACGTAACACAGCAGACGAAGCATCAACGTAACATAGCAAGTGAAACAACAACGTAACACAGCAAGTGAAGCAACAACGTAACACAGCAAACGAAGCATCAACGTAACATAGTAAGCGAAGCATCAACGTAACACAGCAGACGAAGCATCAACGTAACATAGCAAGTGAAACAACAACGTAACGCAGCAAACGAAGCATCAACGTAACATAGTAAGCGAAGCATCAACGTAACATAGCAATTGAAGCAACAACGTAACACAGCAAGTGAAGCAACAACGTAACACAGCAAATGAAGCAACAACGTAACACAGCAAGTGAAGCAACAACGTAACACAGCAAATGAAGCAACAACGTAACACAGCAAGTGAAACAACAACGTAACACAGCAAACGAAGCATCAACGTAACATAGTAAGCGAAGCATCAACGTAACACAGCAAGTGAAGCAACAACGTAACACAGCAAATGAAGCAACAACGTAACAGAGCAAGTGAAACAACAACGTAACACAGCAAACGAAGCATCAACGTAACATAGTAAGCGAAGCATCAACGTAACACAGCAGACGAAGCATCAACGTAACATAGCAAGTGAAGCAACAACGTAACACAGCAAGTGAAGCAACAACGTAACACAGAAAGTGAAACAACAACGTAACACAGCAAACGAAGCATCAACGTAACATAGCAAGCGAAGCATCAACGTAACATAGCAAGCGAAGCATCAACGTAACATAGCAAGCGAAGCATCAACGTAACATAGCAAGCGAAGCAACAACGTAACACAACAAACAAAGCAACAACATTGCGTCCACGCAAAAAGTGAGTATGAAACTTCAGAGATCTCTGTCGCGTCTGTAGATCTCTGACTTAGATGCCTGAACTGAATGTTAGATATTTGTCCAAGTTACCTTACTGTATACCATGACAAGGCGCTCGAGGTATCGGGTATTTTTTCGCAAAACAACATTATTATATTACAATGTGTCATAAAACGGCGGCATTATAAATATGTTTACACGTGTAGCGTTTTAAAGGTATGCGTAAGTTGTGTTCCAATCACAGTAAATCAATTTGTGGGATTTATGATACTACAGTACGGTTTCTTGTGAAATATGTACCTCGCAATTAAACACCTTTAACTTCTTCAGTATAAATGAGCAACTACTAGCAAAATACGGAAAACTCTTGAACAGGCTGCGTCTCTACAATATATATTTTAATAAAGTAATTAATTCAATGTTTATAAAAACTGAAATATGTTCGCGTAAAAATCTATTTCAAGATATTTTTCTATTACATCACTTATAATCCAGATTTACATCTGCCTACATTTCCATGGGTTATAATAGTTTTGTTTTCGGTTATATAGCTTGAATAGTTGTAAGCTGTAACTATGTAGCGTTTCATTACGTTGTGAATATTTTCAGTATTTGAAGATTTTATAAATAGGTAATTATTTACCGTTGGCATCATATTTAGATCATATTTGGATTTCATATGTCGTGGGTCCAGAGATGTACAAAGATGAATACTCCAACCAGACCCGAACAAACAACAATATATCTTTAAATAAATGTATGTCCGACTGGAAATTGAACCCGGGACTCTGGCGCAGCAAGCAGGGGCACTATCAATCAGGCTAATCAGTCGTCAAATGCTATTATGGGCTTTAAAAACAATAATACCACGCGGACGGAGTCGCAAAGAAGTAGGTACCAGTATAAATAAATTGCCATCTCCTTATCCTTATACTAGTTTCCTTAACGACCTGTTGCTACGAAAAGATGAAGTAACTTCGCGACCCCCGAGGGGGGCTTAATTCGATAGTCTTTCACTAAATCCTCCTTTCATTTTGATTGCTCGATTGTTTTAAAGATGTTACCGTGCTGTAAATCGGCTATTTTGGGTAACTACCATTGTGGTATAGGTTTATTCCTATTTTCTAACCTTTAATGAATTGGGTATCTTTGGGATTTATGGGGAAAATTTATAGAGATTTTATTTATTCTTTATTGCACAAAGTGACAAAAGGCAGAATTAATGCTTATACAAATTTTCGCGAGGCATGGTGCGGGTGACGCGGCCCGTAGGATATAACCATACACAGAAAGTAAATTGTTCACTTCAAATAAAAAACTGAAATATTTTGTAGTTTGTGTTTTATAAAATATAAACAGCTACAAAACACTATAATATGACTCAGAACATAAAAATAATGTGTTTAGTTTCCTGTCTTCTAAATTTTACTGGTATAAATCGAATTACATATATTGATTTATTCTGTGGCCTGTTTATCCGGCGTCAAGCTACTGACGTGACTAAAAAAATCGTTTAATAATCAAATATAAAACCATAAATCGATAGAATCAGATTTACTTTTTTTTTACAAGTATATAGTGTTAAGATAATAATGAAATTCATTTCTAAACTACGTTCGGAAGTCACGTCTATACAATAATATTCATGTAGATGTAGAAATTCATTCATGTTTTATTAATTTTTTTCTTTTATGTTGAATATAACACATTATTTTATAAAGAATTTATTGCTTTTTAATTTAATGGTTGGTAACCCAAATTCACATGTTTGTCACCACTGTCCTTAACTAATTAATTAACGAATAGTCAATCGATTACAAACAATTCACAACGGAAATAGGAAATCGTAGAACATTGTTCCGACTCAACCTCCGTACATTATACACCTATATAAATACATACCACACATGCATGTATACATACTTTATATACATAAATACAACGAGATTTTGAATAAATATATTTATCTCTGAGATTACGAGTTTCGAATTTTGGTAAAATTTCACTACCTACTTTTTGATTAAAGTTCGTCAGCTGAATCCAAAACAAGTTTCGAGGTCATATTTCTTAACGGACTGAAATGAACATAGGTAACGGTCATATAACTATAATGATATAACATTGTAATCTATCAAAAAATTGCAAAAAAATAACTTTCGATGTCTGTACTAAGTTATATTATGTCGTTGGATATGGCTTATTAAACTCTACAACTTTGGTACAAGTACTTTTTATTTTTTATTCTTTATAATTTATAAACAAATACTATTTATATTTTTCTAATAAATAAACAAACACTTTATCTAAAACATGCGATATAGAATTCCCAATCTTACTTCCGACTTGATTTGTCATCGGTCTTCTTTTATTTTCACGAATTTCGAAAATTGTTTGTAGTAAATTTGGTCCTTGAGTAATACTGATAGTAGTAGCTGATATAAACGTCTAAAAACTCTATCGCAACGATATTCAACCACCCGTAAAGCCTCGTAGGTTTCTGTAAACACTGAAAACGTGGCTGTAGAATAAATGTTTGTGAATAAAAATTATGATGAAACTTTCTTTATGTTTGAACTTTATACGCTCATAGGTAAACGACTTTTATGAATAAAACATTTGGTTCGAGAATTGCCTGTCACTCAACTCATGCAATATGAAGGAGGCAAGAATTATTTTTATTTTATACGTTAAATGTGACTTCGAAATAGGGTTCTGGAATGGAATAAATAAATATGTATTACTATGTCGTAGCGGGCTTTGGTCTATTTATAATACGTATACCTATGCAGTCATCTGAAAGATTTACTACTTTGATCAATGAGAAATTATATTATATTAATTAATTTATAAGTATTTAGGTAAGTATGAATAGTTGCTGGTATCACCCTATAACGTCACCCAATAGGCCACAGGCCTCCCCTAGTAAATTCCCTGTGGGGGTTTCGGGCCATAATCCACCAAACAAGCCTAGTGCGATTCCTACACATACTTCAGAATTTTATTTCATGTTTATGCATAGGTTAAAATAACATTAATTAAATATACGTACAAGTAACGAAACCAGTCTTTACTACCAAATTTGGATCGGATCTTAGTGGCTTAACTTTAGTAGCAGTGCATATGAGGCCAACTTATGAGTCAATCAACTCATAAGAACTTTCAACATTTTTTATAAATATAGAAATACTTAGGAGTATATTTTGCTGTGGAAGACAGGTGCCTACGTACTTTACCAAAATAAGTAGTAAAAAACAAGAAGAATAAGTTGTAAAAAAGAGCAGATTTTGGCACACTCGAAAATAAAAAAAACATGGTCATCTCAAAATTACGGCGTGTCAATTTAATTTTAATGTAATGCGGAGACGAAATTGAGGTGGCAGTATATTTTTATAATTACCGCGGCGAAATTCGAAGTGAAAAATGGAAACTGTGTAAAATAATATTTTCTTTCGCTTACTTCGAAGCAAACTGCTGCCTATCGATGTAGCAAAATTAAAATTTCAGTTTAATTTAATTTACTTTAGATAACCTACGAAATTAATTTTGAGATTATAATAATATACCGTTAAAACTATCTAGCTATTTCCTTAATGGGATATTAATACATATTATTTGAGAAATGACGTTATTCAATTTTTATGAAGAGGTATTAGCTTTTATAAAAATAAATGTATTTTCACTTCTGTTAATTTTAGGTATCTTACGAACAGAAAATAGAATTTAGTTCAAGATAATAAATTAATTTACTTAATTTTCATTGCATATTTTTTTTAAATACCCAACATATAGATAGATATAGTACATGTAGCGACGAGTTAAAAATCGGTCGATTCACATCATGGCGGCGAAAAAACCGGGAAGCTCGCCAGAACACCACGTAAATATCGCTTCGGCAACTTGGCAAAGTACTGAGGCGGAAGCAGGCGCCGTGTAATGGCAATTAGATAATGAAGCGTGTTCAAAATAATTGTGTTATATCGTTTGTTGCAGAGAGTTTATTAATGTGGTTAGAGCATAGTGTAACTAAACATAGTATGATATCTATTAGCTATGTACCGAAAGTGCTGGTTAGAAAAAGTGCATTCTGTCAGTGAAGCTTAATATGAGGAACTATGTATTTTTTGTCTCGTTCCTGTTTCGTCTCACTATCTGTGAAAACTAATTAACATTTGGTTCTCTACCCTTCTCAACTCTTCGATATTGTTTCGTTAATGCTTAGTTTCAAACGTAAACATAAAAATAATTAATATCAAAATGTTTGGTACTTATTTCTTGACAAAGTACGACTCGTACTTGTACGAGACAAAACAGAGGGTCCAGTTGTAGTTAAAGAAACTAAAATTATTTAGATACAGAACATTTTATTAAAATCTATTTATTTAACACTACTTTACTAAGCACATTAAACTCACCTAACATTCATTTAATTACCACACACACTGCACACATTCACTTGTACATTAATATACTTATACTTCTTCTCTTTTTTGGTTATTAAAATGTACAAGTAACTAGTTGTTAAATGTTATAAACTTGAAGTACTTAATTGTGACCCCGACAGGTTGCATTATGTATGTACATTAGCTTTAAAAAATAACACAGGCTGATTAACTCGCCCAGGAAAAGTAACAACACGACACAGTGGCTATATCGGCACCCTATTGTGTGGCTAACGATTCTTGAATGGGCTACACATCTATGAAATGCTATATACTCGTAGTATTAGGCATTCCATCCTACAGTATATGTTAGCTGTGAGTATTCTGTGAGCTACCTGGGTAGATTTACATTTTGTGTACTATATGTACAATATGCTTCGTATGTGTCAGAATTGTTAAGATATAGCTATACCTGTAATTATATTTGTAAAAATAATAAATAATAATAATCACCAATCTGCTTAGTGCCAGTACAAAGAATTACACCTTCGATTATAATAGGACGCGTGTATATTTTTATGGCGAAAGTGGCAGATTTTTATGGTGACGTGATGGTAAGTAGCTACGGCCGCTCATGGACACCTGCAACATCAGGAGGTATGCGAATGCACTGCCGGCCTTGTAAAATCCTTGTTACAATGTGTTTAATAAAGGCAGAGATAACACTTACCTCTTTCCCAAGTGATAGACTCGATTGGATACCCAGCGACTGGACATTTGATGATTAAGTCACTGCCTGCCACTGCAGTCACCTTTGGCATTTCGCGTATAAACGGTAGCCCGTAGACATTGACCCTGGCTGCGTGGAGCGCCTTCCCAGCCGTGTTGGTGGCGATACAGGCATATTCACCGCCATCTTGCTCTGTGACTCGACTGATGTTGAGGTGGCTGACCACGTCGTCTTGGAGCGTCACGTGCTGTCCTACCACGAACCTGGATAAAGAGCCATTTCATTGGGTTTGAAGAACGTATACAGACTGATATTTGATAACTTTGAAATTTGCTCATGATTCCGAGTTAATTGGTGCGAAATGTGACATATTTCTTGGAAAAATCAATTCTTAGTAACTCAATTTTTTTTTGCAAAAATTAAAAATACTGGTATTTCGTGCAATAAATGCATAAAATTGTCTTGTCATTTAACTCAGAATACTTGTGTCCGGATACCAAAAATCTGACACATCCTGTACATTACATGTACTCGTACCGGTACATTAGTAAAAGTGCATCGCTAGAAATGCCACTTATTATCATATTTTATACCTTTGGAACAGTTCGTGTTCAAAAAACTTTTGAATAGCTATTATTGAAAGTTCTCTCTGATTTATCTAATTACATATTATGTAACCACAGCCAGCCCCTGTTTACATCCACTGCTGGGTGTGGGCATGCACATTGTTTTGTGCATGAAATATATATGGCATTAATACAGCACGCTGCTGGCCAAACGGGTTGACGAGTCCACTTTTTTTAGAGATGGTGTAAGTTCCTCAGGGCTTGTGGTAGCCGCGTTGCTATCCCTTAGTTGTCTTTCACGACACTCGCGGGGAAGAGATGGGGTGATGCTAGTCGTAGTCTAGAGCCGGCCGATGCCACACAGTCGAATTACGTATCTCCTTGCTTATGAATATTTTGATGTTATTGTGAGTGTTGTATTATACCCATAATTAATATGAGTATTATGTTTCAATACAGGTATAAATACTAGTGTTCCTACTATTAATATTCGCTCTGAATAGCAAGAATTTCAATAGCTTACATGCCGTTGTCGGCTCACTTCACAAACAACGAGTGGACGCACTTTTTTCACAAGCCACATTCGTGCTTACTGTCGCAGAAGTATTTATTAATGCATGAGTGCGCCAGTATCGGATACGATGAGGGACGCAAACATTAATGGGTCCTTTCACGTTGTACCGACCCGACACTCATGTGTCGTTGACGACAGGTCTCCGGCAATGTATGCTTTAGTATTGCTGTCGACCAAATCATTCCACTTTATAAAAGCTTTTCGCTGCTTGCTCGATGTTGGCGCTAAGCTCCTATTTCTCGTGCTGGTTGTTCTGTCTGTTCTGACCTGTATCGCTAACAAGTCGTTATAAAACTAAAAAAAAACTAATTGAACTATAATTAATGGTAAAAATTCGTCAAAAGTAGTGGAACGAGTCAAGCGAGATGTTTCGTTTTATCGTGAATGGTTTCCAAGACTAAAACTTACTCGTGATGTCACACGATTAGTTTCTATACAAATTCATGAATTTGCGTTGTTTATCTACATATGACTATGGATTTGCATCAGAATCGATGTTTCATCACTAAATGTGAAACTGTATAATTGCGTACCTTGAATTGGTAGGTATAGGAAAGCCGTCCAACATCCAAGTGAATTGCGGTGGGGGGAGGCCCATGGCTACACATTTGAGGGACACACTGGGGCCCGGTTGGAGGGTCTGCTCCGAGAACCAGTACACTAATTCTGGCTTGGATTCTGAAAAATATTCATGTTTACATACCAGTCACGGAGTCAACGACATAAACATAGAGAATAATTCTAACATAACATGTTAAAAAATAATGCCCCTTCTTAAAATTAATGGATTGTTTATTCTAGATAACATTAGATACTAATGTTATGCTTGTAGTGAGAACAGCAGTTGCTAGTGCCCCTAAGTTCTGTGCAAAAGGTACGGTGTTCGATTCTCGGTGGAACATTCATTTGTTTAAAAGCTAATGTTTATTTGGTCTTTGTGCCTCTGGGAATCCTAGCGTGGCGTATACAGTGTGGTGTTATTATTACATATTTATTTAATACATGTGAACAGTTGAACATCTTTATAGTGGTACGGTTAATATTATCAAGCATTATCTATGGGCTTTGGATAAAGTCCAAACAGTATATGGATTATTTCACACAAATTGTTTCTGGGTAAGAAGGATGTTTGCGTTATTTTAAGAAATAACCATGAAGTCTGACGAGGTCGCGATCGGATAAACGAGCCGAATTGTATCTGTGTAGGAAAAACATCTGGTTAGGAAGATTTTTGTTGAATCTTATCTAGGCTCTATCCACACACCTAAAATTAATCGTAACATATATCAGTATATATACATAATCTAAAATTGTGACACGAGTAAGTAGATTCTGAGTAAGAATTCGATAGAACTGAACTGAAGGTTCCTAAATGTTTAAACATTAAACAGGTATATTCTACCAGAGCGTTTTAAGCTACAGCTTTAGGTATTCAAAGGAAAAATCAGTTTTGATTTATAGGAAAAATCAGGTCTAAGCGTTATAAGTGGAGGTAGGAATTATGGAGACAGTGGAACGGGACCGGCGCAAATCCGGGCTTGGAGCTCTCCGGCACGAATCCGCTTACACTGGAAACACTCGTGGATATATAATTTTTTCACGTCAAATGATAAAAGATCATAGCTGCTTTAAATATGTACATAGATAGATTGTATTCTTTTTAATCGCCTCAGTGTTCGAGAATTTGTGATGTTGTGAGTTGTGACACATGCGAGTGCGAACCGGTGAATCGGAATATAATTTATTGTATACATACTGTAATTAACATAATACAGATGAAGCAAATCTTAGTGCTGAGGTGGAATTGACAGTTTACCCACATCGGGCATACGATGTTAATTAATCTTATGGTTTATTACAATATTATAAATAAATTAAGTAAATACTTAATAATTAATACTTAATATACTTAGTAATAATTAAGTAAATAAGTTAAGTAAGTATGTAACAAAGCTCAAATCTATCACAGACTATTATAGATTTGTTATTTTTTTTTTTTATGTAAGAAGGTGGCAGACGAGTAGATAGAGTCTACGTGGTGGTAATTGACAAACATTGTCACGTAGCGAAGCTGCGCCTACACATGTGATGCCTTTGCAGTCTTTGGAGATTTATTAATGGATTTGGGGAAAAGGGAAATAGGATGTGTAATGGGACGAGAGAATCTGGTGACCTGCTCACAACTGGAGAAGTTTTCCTCATCCTTTTACGGCTTCCAATTCTCCTTAGGAGGGATTGTGAGTTGAGAGTATAATGGAATAAGGAGTTTCTTTAATTCCATTATACTCGACATTCGATGGGATAAGAGGGGATAGGATAATGATTCCTCCCTTTTCCACTAATATAACCTAATATTTTAGCAGGTTTAAAGTAGACATGTTGATATACGATTCACATAGGCAGTACTTAGTTCGATTATGATTTCATTTGAATTCATGTTTCACATACGTTCAAAATCATTCGTTCCGTGAAAAACTGCACCCGCTTTTTGTTGTGCGATTTCTTTCACGCTGATGGAGCCCGTCGTACGTCGCTCAAAGTGACAACAAGCACTAGATATTTCAGTTTTACTTGAAAATTCACATCAAAAGTAAGAAAATGTCTAGCATTTCAGTAAAATGGAAAACGCTGGACGCACTATTGCCTACGTGCCATTATTCATAGGTAGGCAGATAATAAATCGTGTACGAAGCATATAATTTATCTTGTAGTTTGCACAGCGTTGTTGACAGTCTATGAAAGAGATTTGTTTTGTTTGTCCTGCGCTAAGTTCAAACTGCAAAGATAAACTGCAATGGAAGCATTTTTCATTTAACATCTCGTTTTAATGAATCCCTATACAATTTTGTGGATTAAAATAAAAGCCTTAAGCCGTTTCTTCCCCGAAAAATAGGTATTGTAAAAAGTCCTGTTTATAAAATTTAAATTGCAAAATTGACGCAGAAAATATTTAAATTTGCCACAATTGAATGCTTAACTCACGAGAAATTGTATTCAAGACGTCTGTAAATTTTTCCTTGATTTCATTTTAAAATTCGGATTTCGGAATATGTTGTAGGCTAATTCCTTTGATGGCCGCTTTATAATTACAAAAACCAGAAGCGGAATTCTTTAATCCTTTCATCCTTTTACCGCCAAAACGAGATATCACATTGCAAATCAGGACAGCGGTAGATACCTACCTAATCCCACTGTGATGTAGTTTAAAAATACGTAGGAACAAGAAGGATATTTGGCTATTTAAAAAAAATAAAAAATAACTTTAGATATTAGAAATTAAAGTCAAAATCAAAATAATTTGAAAAATGCCTGAGTTATTGGACTTAGATGTCACAAGTTAGACAAAGATCGTACTACTAGTGACGTCACCGATAGAGTAGTGACAATCAAGCATGAGTGATATAGCTCACTAATACGCCCTGTGTATTCATAAGCGATAGAGATAGCCTATTCATTCTCGATTTCTATTCCTGATATCGAGAGTTCGAACCCGGCCCGTATCACTGAGTTTGTTGGATTTTCTTTGCCTGCCTACCTACACGTATGCCTGAGAAATTAGGACATCTGTACCATGTTAATGTTTAACAATCCGCACTAAGTAAATGTAATGGATTATAACTGAAGCCTCTCTGTGATTGCAAGAGACCTTGCACTGAAGCGTTATAAGCTGATATCGAGGTAGAATGAATGACAGAGATAAAAGGAGATATCCCTACCACAAATATGCTTTAAGCTTGTATACTTGTATATGAAATAATGTAATGAATTTTCCAAATTCATTATCCAATTAGTTATAATTATGTAATGACTTTAGAAAACTCTTTATAATTATGTGTTTTCATTTGCAATTGTTAAAAAAGATATGTCAGGAAATACCAATTTTAGAAACAGTCCATTATTATCCTATTTTTACGAACATTTATTTATCAGTGTCTGTATATAATTTAATAGAATTATTTTTTATTAATTTATGTTATTTATACCCAAATATTATTTCATTATTAATACTTTCTAGACTAAATATTTATACGATATAGTTATACTCGTAAATGTAGAGCGTCTACCACATTTACAAAATTAAGCGCGGCGATAGAAACTATATTAAAATATCATTATAGTTTCCCCTCGAGTACAATATGTCATAATTAGCGCAATAATTAGCCAATCTATGACTAAAACAGGAATCGAATTGCCTTCCTCACTTAAAAGTGTAGAAAAACTTAATACTTTTCACTTAATATGCTGAATCTTAACGTAATGAAATTGTATCTAAACCGTAACTCTGTTTGTCGGTAGTACGAGTAGACTGTCTAGTAGTAGATTCAGTTATTACTTGATTCAGTATTTTACTTGGTAGAAGTTTAAATCTTATTTTTTGTTTAATTAGTCAATCTATTTTTTAACAAATTCTTGATGGAATGTGACGATAATTTCAAAGTCGATTTTAGTGATTAGTAGTATCAGTCTTAACCCTGCACTATTCAAATTTTTTTATTTATTTATTAACCATGATCAGATTTTTCAAAATCCTTTTTGTAATCAATATATATTCATATATACTACAAAAACCTCCAGGGTTCATCCGTAGTACCAAAGCTGTTCTTTAAATATATCTTTCGGTTCTACTTATTTATTATTATTATTATTCTTTCCTTTTTATATTTTGATTTAGTATATTTTGACATCCTTCATATAATATTATAAAAATAATGACATTTAAATTAATGTGACCTAATGATTTCGCGTACTTTTCCTTTCTTTTTATTTTTACGAATAAACATTATTGGCGTGCAAATATAGGTAGGCAAATATAGGTACGATATGACAATGTATGCCAATAAACAGCGGAACATTGTTACCATATGAATTTATTAACAGCTGCTTTATATGTTCCATGCAAATAAAACTTCATTTCATTATTGTTGAAAAATGTTTCTTTAAGATTTTTATTTTGTCGTTATCATATATTTTTCCTGCAGCTTGACAGGCAGTTCATTGACTAAAACAGTTAACATGTATTGCCACATTCTTTGCCATGTACATGTTTAACTTTGAGTAGTTCATAATTATTAATGTTTGTCCTTATTTGACGTTAATAACTGGGCCTTACAATTTTAATCAATAAATGCGTATTTCGCAGTTATTCAATGAGAACGGATAATTTTAATTTTAGGGATGGCGCAAAGTCTGTGATACTAAATGATATGATTATCTAATAGGGAGGAGAGGTTCATGCAACCTTTGTAATAATTAATTATATACATTTTTAATATTTAGAAAAGTATATGTAAATCTAATCGTAAACGCTGTTTTCTTTTTAAAATGTATTTGACGTACGTCTCATATTACTTCGCTTCAAAATTGTACCAGGTTGTTACGCACATCAAACTTGTTTATACCTACTAATTAAACTTGTTTCGAAAATGAGTCTTACGACTCGTGGTAGTGGTCGCGTTCGCGATTCCTTTTCCGTCGTTTCTCGCATGGCGGGAACAAATGAGGCTTGTTAACAGGTCAGCCAGTTGTATAATATATTGAGTTAGGTTGTCGTGCACACTCGCCCTGCAGACCTTTTATTCCTCACATTCAGCGATTTCATATTTTATTCGCGAAACATTGATTTTTCAGTAAGTTTTAGGTCATGTAACAATTGTGTATTTTGTGATTAGCAGTAACCATTACGATATGACAATGTACTTGTAAGTAGTCACTAGTCACAACTTTCATTTAATTTAAAGTGTGACTTCGTATCGTAGACGCTAGAGTATTACTGTGTGGTTAGATTTGATCTGGATGAAAAAGAGAATAGATGGAATATTCAGCTCTAATGAAGTCGGGAATATTCCGTTCTAGCCACGCCTGTATTGAGCAAGCCTTATGACCTGGCGCTGAGTCTTACTGAAAGGACCATTATTGGTTATGAAACAAGGTGTTGTTAAGAGGCTTTACGACCTTGTCAAGAATCGTACACTTGCGCCGCGACTTTTAATACCTTTTCCACAAAAATATGGTTCGGGCACTGCTAACACGTGGGATTTCCAAATTAAAATTTAATT
Organism: Sesia apiformis; assembly: GCA_914767545.1. Classification (NCBI taxonomy): domain Eukaryota; kingdom Metazoa; phylum Arthropoda; class Insecta; order Lepidoptera; family Sesiidae; genus Sesia; species Sesia apiformis. The sequence goes on from OU611964.1 coordinate 7,795,359, forward strand.
CATTTATCGTAATAGATTCCATTTGGAATCAATTGTATGGTAGGTAAAATGCTAAATAGCTAGACCTATGTATTATCATATTGGTGATATCAGATCTCAGAGAATTAGAGCACATCTTTTTATTGGGTAGCCTAGAATCGAGAGGCGAGCCCATTTGAAGAAAATATTGTAGTTGACTTTCCATTAAAAAATACCCACATTTTGTCATTGCCATTGAAAATTATTTTTGAGATTTTCAATTTTTTTCCTTCAGATATTGATGTTAAATAATCCCAAAGAATGTTCGCTAGTAGTCGTATTCTCAGATCCGATATAATGTACCAGTGGTCGATACATTATTATTGGTATTAGGTTAGCACATATAGAAATTTTTACGCTATCAGCCAGGCTGCATAGCTATGTATAACATATTGCAAATTCACTTAGAACAACTGAAGTAATGCATACGTATCAATTAAACTTTGGGCTTTCCCTACATTGTCAATTAGACATAAATAATGTAATTGAACATTTTGTACAAGGGGCACTTAATATTTGTATATTGCTTTTACTTATATTTATAATTTTTGTCCTTATTATATTTAGTTGAATGTAATAAATCCAATTGCCTATAAAATATACATAGATAAATGAAATATGAAATTTGTGTTTAGTGTCACTCAAACACAGCCCACGCAGCTATTGAACTTTAATCTATCACTTGACTAGTTTTGTTCATTGGAAACCCATTAAATTATTACTCACCCACACAAGAAATAATATATATGCAATACTTTGTATAATTCGACGGTAAAGCAAGTTGCACTCGCACGTCACGAACCTACTCACCGAACCCCGAAGAGCAACGACACCAAACAGCGGGTAACGAATTAATAATGACACAAAGCAGCTTATATAACATCTGTACGTTCGACTAAAATCAACCTTATGAGCTGAGAGATATGATCTTAATTGACAAATTCATCGTTTCGTATTTAGTGTAAGGGTCGGATGCGCCCACGGCAGGCGTGCTTGCGTCACTGAAGTGCTTTGTTGGAGTTGAAGAGCTGACTCTAATAGCTTGCAGCGAATCCGCGCTTAAAATGGAATTTTAAATATTTTACGACGGACTCATGGTAGGAAAGCCAAAAATTACACACGACGTCATGGGAGACTACGTAATACCTACTAACTTTTGTGTATCTACGTCGTTTGTAAAAGTTTACAACATATATGGTGAAATATCTCCAACGAATGAAGAATTCATAAAATTAATGAATTTATAATCCATGAATTTTGTGTTAAGGTTTTCATGTGAACTTACTTCTTTGGAAAAGTTATTTTACACACCTGTTCCCTTTTATCAATATTCAAAACTATTTACTCCTCGTATGTACTTATTAAAAAATCCAGAAAATGTCCAAAAAACGTCTGAGAACAACAAACAAAATAACAAACCGAGAATAGAAAAACTTTCCGTTTAGTATTTCGCATTATAAAAATGACCTAATTAAAGCCATTAACTTCTTATTTATACGGCCGTTGATTCTAATTTAACGATATACGTTCAAGTAAATACGAATATTTTGTTAACAAGATTATCTTATATTGTTGAAGCCTATTAATTTGAGTAACGTAGACATTTGCTCTTAGGAATATTCATTGATTCAGCGGCTTTAATAGAAATGGAAGGCTTCTCGGAAAAATAAAGAGAGATGGAATACCTAAAATAGAATCGAGACGAGAATACCATGTTACCCCGTTCATCAATAAAGCTTATGTATTCTGGGAAAGGAAATGTTTACCTATACAGAAAATAGATGATACGAAGCCGAAAATTAATGGTAACATTTTAAAAATGGAACAATGCCCCGTAAAATTCTAGCTTAACAATTATATAGACATTTACTAATAAATTAATAATGAATTAAGGCTGATAATAATTAACCAAGAAAATCTTTCACTGCAAGTGTTATTAAATTAAATAATTAATTAATCAATTATTTCAATAATAAAAGGCACGTAGTCAAAGACACTAATAAATTAATATACAGTTTGATAATATTTAATTAAGACATTGTTTCAGTGAGAGTGTTTCATCCATTATTTCACTAATATAAAGCACATAAGCCAAAAGAGTATAAGGAGGATACAAATTCCTCCAAAATTTTCTCGAAGTATACGAGTATATGTCATGAACTAATCAAGTGGATGCCGGACGCGTCTTTTCTTAAAAACAAAAAAATCTTAACTCTAATTTAGTACATATTAGTTGTGTTTCATTACTACAGTCCAAAAATAGTGATTCTCTGGCACAAGCAACATGTAGGCCTACATATTGCTTGTGCCATAAATTAAATAATCGTAACACATTGTTATATGTATCTATAGTATCTACAATGTAACACTTTTTCAGTATAGGTGCAACGAAATTATTATATTTATATTAAATGTATTATGTGAAATATTTTTCTCTTCACACATGTGTATGCCAGTGATCTACTGAGAAATAAAACTATTAGTACCAGATGCCTAGATGTGTTAAGTATAATATATTGACGCTTCCATTTTGTGGCTTATTCACAAACATACATTTATGAATATCGCCAATACCATTTGTAGTTGCAAAGTTTTGTCAATTTTTATTGCAACTAAGTCCTATAAAATACCTACTATGAAAATCATCTTATACCTGCTTACATCACGGAAAATGATTGAGCACGCCAACTTTTTCAGTTACATTTGGCATTTGTTTTTCAAACTCAGTCCAAGATTATAAATGTGTTCTGACAAAACGGCGCAGCAAAAACATGCTTTGTGTCGTAGCTCACTGCCAAACTTTGTTACCTTTTGTTTATCAAAGTTGGGTCGAGTTGTGAGGTTGACATGGGGTCTAAGTGGAAAACTTTACAAGGAAACTCCTGTTCATAGCTCTTGGATAGTTGTATGTATCTACGTCAATTAAGGCCATATGGCGTGTGTAGCTCCCGCAAGCGTTGGTGACATGTGGGAACGTTTATTTGACGCGCAGTCGGCAATACGTCAATCTACTCAAAGCTATTGCATTCTAGTCGTTATTACGATCACATTATATTATCCACGGGTGCATTATTTATTTTAATTATATAAAGTTGTAAGAGGTTGTAAGAGATAGCCTGCAGTTTCCAATGGTCCCATCAACTTCGCGGGAATTTGGAGAATCGTTTAAAAAAGATAATTAATCATCTAACAAATTCAATTGAGTCAACATTTATTTTCTTAATTTAGAAGATTTCATATCTGTAGTGTAAACAATAGTTATAAAATATGTCAATCCAAAGAATTTTTACCTATAGGTTTGCTTTACTTTACTTAGCGTAGTTGTTAACTTTGACAGTTGAGCCAATTCAACGCTCAAGACTTATAGTAAGCAATGCGCTTTGCGCATTCCGTTGAGTTACACGTTTACTAATCAAATGTATAAACGGAAAAATAGACATATATGCAGGCAACTGGCCTTGCTCAATATTTACAACAACACACGCACACAAAAATAGATCCGACGACTGATTTATTGAATATGTAAAAAAATATACTGACCGGCTCTCATAGCTTCCGTATCTCAGATGGTTGAGCGTCTAGTCTGTAAACAAAGTCTATTGCAGCAAATTTATCTATTTTGCCGTGTGTACATGAGTATATATTGCTGTCCAATCAGTCTTGTCTGCCTATTAATTAAATTCAGGTAAAAGTGAATGTAAATAATTCCAAGGGAAAATACGGCAGGAGCTAAAAGAGAAATTGCAATAATTCACAAAACGTTATTTACATGAGCGACAAAATATTTACGCAGTTGACGTTATTTGCGCTAGTATTTCCAGCAGTGGCATATACTCGTATTGCGGTTATGAAAAAAAAAGTATACTTATTAAAATGTAAAAATATAATATAACATAATAATATTATACACGTACCTACGCTGATGATGCGAAGCAATATAGATTATCAAGATAAACTACATTATTATAGAATTCAGATGCATTCCACTGTGCGAATAATTTTCATTATTACCTAGCTTTCCTCAGATTTTTTAACGTCCCACTCACTGCGGGGTCTTCCCTAATAAAGTTTCAGGTCATAATCGACATCGAGGGCCCATTGTTGGTTCATGGATGCTCCAGATTTTTTTTAAACTATGGAACATGGGAACTAGTAAGATTTTTTTAATAATCCGTTCCGAAGAAATCATTGGTACACACCGAGAATTTTAAACTCGCGACCTCACGGATGAAAGTCGATATATCACAATGCTTATGCTTGAATTTTATTTTATATTATATCAATCAATTATTTTGATCGATAGTCATACATTTTTTTTGTAAAGTTTTGCTTGTAAGGTTTACAGGTTCCATAGACATGTACATGTACAAGTAATCAGTTTGTTACCTCTAAATGCCACCCAACATGGCTAGTTGCTTATTGCTAGTAGGCTAATAGTAAATAGTATTTAGAACGATATTTGAAAATGATTTAAAAATATGGAATCAATAACTCGTTTCAGTATTGTATCTCATCATATTCAAATCATTTATTGAAACGATTGAATTAATGATCTGATTCTAAACTGTATCTCCTCATATGATTTACTATTATTAATGATTGAATTAATGATCTGATTCTAAACTGTATCTCCTCATATGATTTACTATTATTAATGATTGAATTAATGATCTGCTTTGTGAAATGTATGTCATCATTGAGTATGTTTGTATGTCGAGCCATTCCTCTTGTAATGTCATCATTGAGTTAATTTCCTAATAAATATCAAAATTGATTTTATCAATAGAATTTTACTGATATAAGTTTAAAATATTTATTTCGGGTGGGTATAGATATTTAAACGCAAACCTGGTTACGAGTCAGCTCGCGGCGATGGTTGGCGTAAACCAACCGATGCATCGAGTAATATAAAAAAATATTTCTAAAATTAACAACAAACTAATTAATAAATGTTCCTAATAAACAATCTATTATTCTTATTTGCTTTCGTTACACTCGAGGCAAGTTGAGTGGAAAGACCTTTTCCTTTAAGGGGTCTTAGCAAACAGTATCCCCTATTTGTATATAAGTGTAATATAATAACGTAATAAGTCATATCAGTACAAACATGAAATATATATTAAAAGAGTAATATGGAATTGCTACGTATATTTCGAATGACAAAGCTCAAACTAGACTTTTTGGCGGGAACTCAAAAAATAATGTTGAGTTAATGTTTGATTATTGTAAAAATTGTGTATTAGGCGTTTTGTGGTTTGATGGTGATAGTTTATTAAACTTCAGTGTTTTTCGTGCGTGGTGTGTGTGATAATCAAATAAAAGCGTGGGACTGCGTTTTTCGGTTCCTTCTAAGGAGACCTCTTCTGTCCTCAGTGAACCAACTAACGCTTTACTGAGCGACTTCTGACTTAATTCGACGGGCCTGGACATTGGCAGGAAACGTTTTAGACTTTGAAATTGTTTATTACGAAGAAATTTGACACTGGCAGAATGTGCTAATTGCACCATTGCCATTATATGAAGAAAATAAAAGCTCAAATTAATTTTATAAATTTTCATTATCTGTTTTACGTAAAACTTCAGGGATTTTAATAAAACTTAAATGGTATTATTAATTTCCTGAATTAATATGTATGATAGGATAATTTTTATATGTATCTGGATCCACTATCAAATGTCCTCGGAAATCATTACCAAGTTCAAGTGACTGAAATCGTGGACAGAGCTTTACTAGCTCTGTCCACGATTTCAGTCACTTGAACTAAAACTAAAACTAAAAACTTGTCTAACATTCCTAAAACCTTATATATGTAATACCTACCTCTATTACCAGTGAAGTTCCAATCCGCGTCGTTTGCGTGCGCGCTGTGGGCGTACGGTGCGCGTCGCGAGCGATTACCCACCGCCCGCACCCGTCCATTTACCGCTGAAAACACACCGGACTTTATACTACACGCAAGAATACATTTACTATCGCCACTCACAGTTTCACTCATTGAAAAATTGAGCGAAAATATAAGTGCCGTTATATGAGTAAAGGGTTTATTTTGTAACTTAAAAATTCGTTGTTTCAAGATTCTGTTTAAATAGAAGCATGCTGTAATGTCTTATTTTTAGATAAAAGATTTTTAGATTTTAGGTAAATCATCTCCGTCAGTGTAACTAAGTAGAGAGGTTCATTTTGTAAAGTTTATTTTTCTCATATAATGTCACATAGTATGTTGTTACAATAAAAACGGTGGGTCCGCAGTCGATAAATCTCCAACCGGTAATCTTGTCGGACGAACAATCCATGACAAGTCAAACAACAAGTCTTAAAATTCGCGTGAATAGTGCAGCATTTCTTTCCGCTTTCAACCCGTGCTATCATATCGTAAGGTACGATCTCGATAAAATTGCGAGGTAAACATTTCTACTTTTAACTATTTATATAGTTAAAAGGCAGCGCATCCGGGGGCATGCCAACATTTGTTATTCTGGACTGATGTTCGCATGTATTGGGGATGTCCATGGACGACAGTACCCACTTACCAGCAGGTGAACTGTATGCTTGTCTGCCACCTTTTTTCCATAAAGACAATAAAAACTACGTAGTATTTTTTTTTTGCTAATCTTTTCCCAAATATATTACTCCAGTTTCCCAAAGATTTCTCATTCAGAGTATCTGCTGTTCTTCATTTTTGACTGATGTTGTCATCGTAGATTGACGCAGATGTCCACATCTGTATCCGTTTATCATCAAGCGAATCGGGCTGCTTGACTACCACCTTCTTTCAATTGTTTAAAAAATAAAAAAATAGGTGTAGAATTAGTCAAGCGGGTAATGTCTTCAGAAAAATAAAAACGGTTATCAGCCACCGCAGTTTAGTACTTGGCCTGCGCACCAGAACCGTACGGCACTTACCTTTCTCCTTTATACAGTCAAAATCTGGGCACTCACAAAACCAATGTGTAAGAAACTAAATGTGAATGTACCGGAGAATGCTTAGAAATCTTGTGAATTCATTGATTCATAATAATGCGAAACTCCAACTTAAAATGTCGCCGGGCGACAATATCCACTTACCATTACGTGGACTGTCTACTTATCTGCCACCTACCTAGTTGCTATAAAAAATATATTATATACTAGGCAAGATCCAGAGTAATAGGAGGGTAGGAAGGCGAAGGACATAAGGAATAATAAATAACTTATTATGGAAAGAGCACTCGGTCAATATTCGATGCTGCTATTTCTAAAGTAGAAATAACCATTGTGACTACCAACTTTTTATATAAGATGGCATTGCAAGAAGAAAAGAAATAAAGCCTCTCCAAATTTATGTCGTAAGATTTTTTAATCAGTGGCTCGTACACATTCGCTTGGCTTTTAGAACTCACAATTTCGTATTCAGGGCTGAGACAAGGAAAAAGTTTATCTCCCTATGCGACTCACCGTCTAGTACATATTCTGCAATTCCATACATTTGATCACGCGTGTTACTTGCAAAACACTGATATATTCCTTGGTCCTCATTCTGCGACTTCTTGATATGTAACCTTAGGCCGTCTTCAGACAACCTGATCCGCTCATTCGCCTTAACAACTCTCCCATTATGCACCCAATACACTATCTCAATTGGATGCCCAGAAATTTTACACTCGAAATTGACGTCCGAGTTCGTTTTTGTTCGTGAAATCTCGGGTCTTATTCGGACGGAAATGGGCTCTGCAACATAAAAAAGTCAATTAAAATTCAGAATGCTCAGAATTACTGCCATGAAAAGGTACACGACATTTTTATTACAATTTCAATATAACATTTAAATAAATACTTGCGCTGAATTATTTTTTTATAGCTTCGTTTTAATTTAAAATTGTTAATGGTTGTTTTGAATCTCGTTACTTTGTCAATTAATAATTTACCTGGTTTGGCCATAAATACCGTTACAAAAAAGAAAAAAAAATACAATAAATTTAAATTTGATATCTGTCATTCTGACGTAAAAGATAAATGCTTTTTCTCATTTTAGCGTCAGTCATTATTAAATATTGTACCAATATTAAAATGTAGTGGGGTTGATAACGAAAACCCTACTACTGTAATTGCATTACACAAAGTAGGCATAGAGCCATATGCAATTTTTAAAACTCTTGGATTAGCCGAATGTTTGTGTACCGGGCTATTGGTAGTTACATTGAAACGTACTCTGTTTGTGACAGAAAAAGGTCTGGCCGTCCACGCACTATTCATACTAAACAGACGATTTAAGCTGTGAAGGAGAGTATCCGAAGAAATCCCGTCCGGAAGCAAAAGATTTTATTCAAACAGATGAATATAGTACTTAGAACCATGTCACATATTTAAAAAAAAAGATTTAGTACTTGCTGCCTACAAAAGACGTACTAGTTATTCCTTAACTGATAATTTAAAGAAAAATAGGGTTGACAAATCAAAACAACTTCTTCGGCAGTACGCAAAGGAAGCTCAATCTAACAAACAAATCTTATTTACGAACGAGAAAGGAACATTTTAACAAGCAGAATGATCGAGTTTATGCTCATAAGTCCAGAGAAGCTGCTTAAGTGGTCAATAGAGTGCAACGTGACCATTATCCGACTTCAGTGATGGTTTGGTGGGGTGTTAGTTATCAAGGAGTGGATGAAATATGTTTTTTTTAAAAAGGTATTAAAACTTCGGCTTAAGTGTATCAAGATACGATCTTGAGAACGTCGTAAAGCCTCTTAACAACATCCTGTTCCATAACCAAGAATGGTTCTTTCAGCTAGATTCGGCAGCAGGACATAAGCCTCGCTCAACACAGGTGTGGCTAGAAAGGAATATTCCCGATTTTATTAGAGCTGAAGGCTGGCCGTCATCTAGTCACAATCTTAATCCGCTCGATTACGATTTATGGTCTGTTCTAGAGAGCATGGCAACTTTTTGTAATAGAATTATAAATTTAAAATAAAAATATCAATGTTTTCTTTGTGAGAATATTTATGGCTAGACCTAGTGTACATAATCGTCAGCAACTGATGCTGAAGGCGAAGGTGGGTAAGGATACTCCTTGAAATTTGGAGGTACAATGGTGATGTTTGGACTCATTTTTTCGAGTTGTTTGGTTCAATGAACAGTTCTAATACATATGAATCTAATGAATGACCCAGTATCCCACAGCCGACTGAGTGCTTTCGACTGGTCGTGTTATCTCATTCCAACAGAAGATTGATGTGTACAAATGTGATTTATAATTTCGATATGAATGCGTTTATTCGAATTCGAATTTGTATTGTTAATGGTCAAATTTGTATACTTTATATAAAACCGTCAGCGTCTGATGCCGGAACCTTGGAATATTGTGTGCAATTATAATGAGCACATGTATGTGCCTATGATACGGATTTAGATCAGTATTTATAGCGTGTAATCGAACCATTCCCTTTGAAATCGAACTAAGGATTCCGCTCATGATTTTGAGGTAATTGACACAATATTTCGTATTTTTTATAGAAATATCAATTTTTTGATGTTAATATTTAGCAGTCTATGAAAAATTTTGTAGAAATTTAAAGAAATGTTTTGTTCGGATTCGTTCGGAACAGATTCGTAAAATTTTTGTTGACAATAAACTCAGAATCATGAACGGAATCCAAGGCTTTTTTTATAGAGAAAGGCGACAGACGAGCATACAGTGGTAAGTGGATACTGTCGTCCGTAGACATCCGCGAAACATGCCAACATCAGTGCAAATGATGTTAGCATATATCGTGGATGCGCTGCGTACCTTTGCAAATTAAGGAATGGATTGGAAAAATGCGGAGGGATAGGATGGGATGGGAATAGGGTCTGGCATATCTCTCACTACCGAAACACGTACGTACATTGGGAAAATACGATCAAGTAGGAAATGGTTTCAGGTTTCGGAAAAGATTTGGTTACAGGCCATATTATTATACATTTTATTTTTAAAATATTTATTAATTTAACGGCAAAACGCTAATACGTCTATTCGTCCAAAACTGATACAGATCCCTTGCACAATAAATTCAAGACTAGATGATAAAAATATGTTTAATTACAAAATCAATATCAATACAAAAGCAAAGATTTGTATTATCATTTAGAAGTTAAAGCTTTTGAAAACACCTCATTATTATTGACTGTAGTTGTGTATAAACCGTACCGTACGTGTTATTTTAGCTCATAGCCCGTAGCCCGATTTCCGTTTAAATATTTTACCGTAAATGTACTACTTCCATTTGCCAATTATGAGGGTTTGACATGCGGGCGGACTGTATTTGGCTAGATAATTAGATAATACCAATTTTCACAGCCGTCGCGTCGCGTCGACTTTAGCGGTGAACCTAGTGGCGATTACGTGTTTAGTTTTTCTCTATTCCAATACGTAGGAAATGTGTATATATCTACCTGTGTGAACGTGGTAATTTTAAATGCTATTGAATAAATTCTGATGTGATTTCTATTCATTTTTGAAGCGTTTACGAAAAGGTAGAGACATAAAAATGTAAAATAAAAACTTCTCGTTCGGTAACTGGTTGTAGATACAAGTATACCTATGGAGTTTAGGACACGTGTTAATTACATGTAAATACACTAAAATGGTTTGTTGTAGAAAATTAATACCAAATTTAAAAATAATCTAGCCATGATAATAGTTGGTACAATAAGTATCTACCAAGTACATACAGATCAGTAGCTTAAAACAATGATTAAAATGACTCGGTTTATTATTCCGCGTAAGTGAGTACCTACTCGTATACTATAGTTTTCATAAATTTGCGAATATTCTTTCAAGGGTTAGCTTGGAATTGAAAACGAAATATTCATTACTATTATTTAACTTTTATCATTATGAGTCTGTACTGTCTATCAATTGCTTAGCAAACAGGAGGAAATGGGGGACCCATTTTCTTCCTACATTCATAACTTTCAAAAGACAATTGACTCCTCCTACAAAACTACACACACAATGAACGTCTTAAGTATGAAGAATTTAAAAAAAATATCGTGTTTAAATTCCTTGCAGAAAATACGGTTAGTTAAAGATCATAAACCACTCCCTAAATATTAATTTATTATGAAAATGAACTCATAGTCGGTAGAAAGGTTGTTCAGGGATAAGAATAATCAATACGCTTCACACAACAAAGGAGTACGGAATGTCAAAAAGTTTAGATATTGTGCTTTACTCTCCAGCTAGACCATTTGAGATTAAGTCGTTATCCGCTTTGTGTTGTTTACTTTGACTTACCGCAGGTTAACCCGAAACGAATGTTCAGCTTAGAGATATTTTAGACTTTAGAGCATTTAATTTTACTAAGTGGGTATTGATTAAACATGAAACTGGAGACATTTCAGACTTTTGCTGTAAAAAATATTGGTTCTATAACATTTATATACACGTTTATACACGCAAGATTTGGCACAGTTATACTCGTATTGCAATTTAACGATATACTCATGTTATTTTAGCTTTTAGCTCCAAATGCGACAATTTAATGCTATAATTATGTTATAACTGTGTCGTGGCAACGAACGACAAGTTACCATAACGGATACTTAATACATTTTATTATCACTTATTTGTGATAGAAAATCTCATAGAAGATATGTCATAGAAAATCTCAGTTATTCGTGTAACCGAAATTGCGGTAGGCAAAGTAACGCATGTATCCAAGTAAACAAAAACAAAGTAAACATTCAACATAAAAGTTATTTACTTTTTGTTTTTTTGTATAAGCCCAAATCTACTTAAAAATACGTACTTGAAACAACACAAAATAATTTTTAGTACACGTCTGTTTGTTTAACAATGCTGGTATATTTATAACTTCAATACATGTAACAAATGATGCTGTGAATGTTATAGTAATGTGTTGTATGTATTTATATAATCGTTTTCATGTAGCATGGTGCGGCTGACACCTATCAGTTGACTGTGACCAGTGATGTATGGAACTTGAGTTTTATCAATGTTTACGATTTTCGATTTCCGTTGTGAATTGTTTATAATCGATTGACTATTAAGTTAATTGAATTGACTGAATTAGTCGATTGAATTGACTATTAATTAAGGACTATTAGTAATGACTATCAGTAACTATAGTTAATGACTATCAGTAGTGATACAGATGTGAATTTAAGTTGCCAACCATTAAATTAAAAAACAATGAATTCTTTAGAAAATTCTGTTTTCTTTAACATAAAATAAAATAATTAAAACATGAATTATATGAAATCTATGAATATTATTATTCAATATATACTCGTACACGCGACTTCCGACAGTAGTATAGAAATGATTTTGATTATTATCTTAACACTCTATACTCGTATAAGAAAAAATAAATCCGATACCATCGATTTATTGTTTTACATTTGATTATTCAACGATTTATTTTAGTCGCGTCACTAGCTTGCCACCGGATAAACAGGCCATAGAATAAATTAATATATGCAATTCGAATTTCACTAGTAAAAATTAGAAGACATGCTCTGAATCACATAAATTACAAAATATTTCAGCTTTTTGTTTTAAGTGAACAATTTACATTCTGTGTATTGTTATATTCTATGGGACCTGTCACCCGCACCATGTTTCTTGAAAAATTGTATAGTAAACTTTAATAAATAAAATAAGAAAACTAACAAAATAGGTAATTAATTCCAACCTGTAACAGAGAGCGTGAAATGCATCGACTCGTCACCTACAGTATTGTTTAGCCAGCAAACAAATCTGCCGGCATCATCACGCCGCACCCCCTGGATGCTGAGAAGGCCACCTCCGAGCAGCCGCACACGCTGCCAAAGTGGAGTCTTCTTTATAGGTATCAGCTCGTCGCGGTGCTCGCGAAACCACCTTGAGGGAAGATTAGTTGAATTAAATTGGATAGTCTTTCGTGTGACGAACAACGTGTCATTGACATAACGCAAAAGATGACAGTATGTTGTTGAGTATCGAGAGTAGAATCGATTCTACAAGTTTTTAAATTCATGAGTATATCTTTTAATCTACGCGCAGTTACGCAAAACAAATACTCTCATTGGAACTACTGGCCGCGGCACACCGCGTTGCCTACGCCGCAATTAAAACCTTGTACTGAGTGATGAGCGCTACGAACGTTTTAGATAGAACAACAAAACTTTAATGTTTGTAACATTTGATATAGGTATTCCTAAAAATAATTTTATTTTTCCCTAGAAAGGTTTTATATTTTAAATTAGTTGGTGTTTTTAAGGTTATGCGTTATTTCGTGACACGTTGTGTAGTAACATTGTAGTTGTGTGTATTTGCCCTACTAAAGTTAAATTAATTAACCCAAGTATTAAACCCCAGCCCAAAACAAGGCCATGCTATTGTATTTTAGCGGTATCCCTGTTCCATGATACGGATATCTTAAGTACATAATAATTTATATGACTAGTGGTGCCTGCGACTTCGTACGCAAAAGTTCTTACCATCTTTCGGGATCCCCGAGGGATTATGTGAATGGGTTGCCAGTTTCCTGACTGGACGGACGGACTGGACTGTCTACAACCGCACCTCCCGTCACAGAAGTGCGGCCCATTCGCATTTCCTCGATACGGAGGTGTAGCGCACAGTTCGGTCCAAAAAATATTTTATACCGCGAACCCGTAGGCTGTGAAACGAACTGCCTCAAGAGGTCTTTCCATTAAGCTACGATATGGGGTTCTTCAAGAGAGCTGTGAATAGGATTTTGCAAGGTCGGCGGCGCGCCCGCATACCCCCTGGTGTTGCAGGTTTCCATGGGCGGCGGTAACACTTACCATCACGTGGGACCGCTTGCTCGTCCGCCCACTAGTCTATAAAAAAAAACCGCGTGAACTTGTGATTCCCATGGGAACTCTAAAATCGATCTGGATAATAAGTACCCTCAATGTTAACCCGGCACATAAGCTATAAGTATACTAAGTTTCCGTACAGTAGATTTTGAGTGATGCGCGTTCAGACAAACAGACATTCAGACAGACAGACGGACATACAGTGAGAAAAAAATCTAAAAATTGTTGTTTTGGACTCTATATCATTCGTACATCATATTGCAATCGCTTTTTTTATATTTTATCTACAAACACGGCTACGATTTTATTATACGTATTTTATTATATACGGCCAAAAATGTAAAAATCTAATTTTCCCCAATTTTCATTACATTTTTAATATGCGCAGTCGATCTATTGGTAACTAGTAGTTTGGTAAGAGCGTCGACATTTTTTTTTGCGAAAGTTAAAATAGAACCTATGCCGTCGTCTACTGCTGGACATTTCCAGTGATGAATACAATGTGATGAGGAAGCCCTTGTATTGTGCAAGCCATACATCTCCATGTGTGGCTTAAACCTACATTAGTTAATTTTAATGTAATACAAACAATTGTTTAATAAAAAAAGGGATAGAAAATATTAAAATAATGAACGTAAATCCAGGAAGATACGCCTCAAAGAGAAACGATTTATTTTTATTATGGCCGATTTAAATTGCCACTTTTAGCTGTCGCGTACAGTAAAAGTACCTACTCGTACCTGTCTTTTATTCGTAACTTTAATCCATAAGTTTCTCGTAACCATATTGTTTATGAGTACTGTCCAGTGGAAATACCTTTGCGGGAACTTATTTACTGAAATATACTGCGACATTCAGGTTTACTCACCGGGTAACAGGTGAGGTTAGTAGGTACCTAATTTTGTTCCGGATATAGTCGTCGGGGAGCGCAGTATAGCAATTCTGCGGTTAGTGACGTAACAACAGACGCGTTTGTTGTTTACTGTTTTTATGAAGCGTTTAGTAAAGAAGACTTAATTAAATAGTATATTACAAAACAGATAGATGAAACAATTGCATCTTCTATTAAAACGATAATTATCCCGCGATTAACCAGCGATCAGCGATCCAGGAAACTGAACATAATAAGTAATTAGCTATTTTGACTACTTAGGTATAATTTTCTTAAAAAAGATATTTGCTCTTAGAAAAAATCATGAACCGACGAAGTATGAAAAAATTAAATGTCTGAAAAAAATGAATGTTCTAAAATCTATGAAAAATGATTCTTTAATTTTCTCTCTTTACCGTTGGGAATTAGCAATGAATTCCATTCTGAACTTATTAAATAGTTAATAACTTTTTTGATTAGGTATATCACGCTCCCTAGAATATTAATTATATACATGTAAATGTCTAAAACATATAAGTATTTCAATTTATTTTATTTTAAAGAACAATAGATATTTTCTCGTCCGAAACTTTGTGCCCGAGCAATATGAAAAAAAATGTTATAAGTATTAAAATAAAGCTACTTTCTTGGCTAAAGTACAACAGGTTATGCCTTGAACTGACAACAATATAGGCATCTAATATCCCATGTAAAATTCGCAGGAAATGAAACGGCAATATGGCGTGAAATCTTCAATGTTCCGAGTTAGTCACCCTTTTAGAAAATAGTTTTGAAAAGAGTTGAAATGCAGCGAGACATTTGCATTCCAAAAGATTGCCTTGAAATGGCGGGATATGAAAGTTTATGGCGTATTCAGGAGTCCGCAAACGCGTTTTCTCTCGGGTAAATGCCTAGGAAAACATATAAAACTCCGCTATCAGTTCATGAGAAAATTTGCAACCCTCTTTAGTGACAAAGAAATAAGAGATTTTGAACTTACTTCTAGCGCAATGACAGTACATTAGTATCAAGGGACTCGGTATAACTCATATGTGCCATAAATGCATTTTAATAAAAAAATGACTTTTTCCTGCCTAGCATAGTGGACCGCTTGCTGATGCAGATCGCCGATATAGTAAGTTTGAGCATCCCTGGTTGTGATAATCACGATAGGTATTGTTAATAAACACAAATTCATATAAAGAGTTTTAATAATTACATTGCACTGAAACTGTCCCCGCAGTTGTCAACACGAGCACAATAAGTTTCTGTGTGAGTTAGTAGTTGCGAGCCACGTTCAAAAGACAAATAGCGAGTAAAAGACAAGTACGAAGAGAGACAAGTTTGCAGCGGTGTGAACCCGTGCTACTGTGTGTTATGTGGTTTGTTTGCTTGGACAAAATTTATTTAGTACGAGTAAATTTTACACGTGCACAACTCGTATACTCCGATTTTTAATTCGATGAAATTCTGATATTCTTGGTGTTAGCAGACGACAAGACAATTCCAACAAGAAAGGTAAGCAGTTCCAATAAAATAAAAAAATATCTGGCTGTGATTTCCAGAGTTGAAATATGTAAAATTGTAATTTTGTAATTAAATCATAATTAATTATTTAAGTTAAAC
The DNA here is from genome assembly GCA_914767545.1 of Sesia apiformis. Taxonomy (NCBI): domain Eukaryota; kingdom Metazoa; phylum Arthropoda; class Insecta; order Lepidoptera; family Sesiidae; genus Sesia; species Sesia apiformis. Next base: position 7,811,681 of record OU611964.1, read on the forward strand.
ACTTTAACAAATATCAATGTAGAAACAGGGACAAAATTAAAATTGCAGCAAGTATAATTCTAACTGTTGCCATATATAACAAACCTGAGATATAACTGCATGAGGTATAATTATAGATCATTAGAAATATGATCCATATCCTATACATATAATAAAACCTTGTCTGAACATTTATTATTTGTGGATCGTCGCACAGTAAAAGGAGTGATACAGAGCCCAAAACAACAATTCTGGTAATTTTCGTTTGTCTATCTGTCTAAATGCGCATTACGCAAAAACGAATTTTAATAAAACTTTGCATAGTTATAACATACGTACGTAAAAATAGTAATAAGACTTATAGGATGACGGAAGTAAAAGAGTTCTTAGTTAAAAGAGTCAAGGATATTCCTAACAAGAAACAAGACATGATAAGACACACATTTTGCACATATTGTAAAAGAAGAGGATAAGCTATGCAGTCTTGACTATTTAATTAACAGTGTCTGCAAACCCTTCAATTATGAAATTATGATGATAACGTAGATGACTTGATGACTTAATGTTCTATCTTTTCAACAATAAATATATATAAATTGTTAAAATTATCGACTGAAAACTGCAAAAACTGCAAAAATGCAAGGTAAATTATTCGCATTTTGATTATTGGCTTGATAATAGATTTTTAAACAAAACCAATACTTAATTACAAAAGAACCAGATAAAAAAGGTTTAAGACAACTGGAATATTATAAAATGGCAACTGTCAGAATTACATGGAATTAAAAATCGGAGTATAATTGCAGAATGAAGTCGTATAACTTAACAAAATTAATGTTTATTGAAGGAGATAGGCCTGTGTTAAAGCTTGCCACCAAACACGATTTAATAAGCTCGTTTCTCATTAGGAAATACATTATTACTAATTAAATAAAATGTGTACAAAACTAGAAAGTAAAAAAAAAAATATTTTAAATTAGTATGTATAAATACTGGTTTTTGAACAGCTTTACCTATTGCAATTAAACAACTTTTAACGGTTTAAATCGCGTATATTTGACATGATTTATATCCCGACGTTTCGAACACTTTGCAGTGGACGTGGTCACGGGGTGACGGGGTGGACGTGGTCAGTCACCCCGTGACCACGTCCACTGCAAAGTGTTCGAAACGTCGGGATATAAATCATGTCAAATATACGCGATTTAAACCGTTAAAAGTTGTTTAATTGCAATGTATAGTAATCGCGAAAACCTAAGAAAAGCTTTACCTATTTCAGAATATTGCCTATATTGAACACTAGCGGTGCCAACGACTTTGTTCGCGTGAACTTGTGATTTCCGTGGAAACTTCATTTAATCTGGATAAAAAGTACTCTGAATGTTCCGAGTAGCTCAGCATATAAGTTATAACTGCATATAAGTTTCATTAAAATTCGTTCAGCGATTTTTGCGTGATGCGCGTTCACACAGAGACTAAAATTCTAATAAATGTTGTTTTGGATTCTGTATCACATGTACTTTTAACACAGCAGTGATTTAAAAAAAATATTTCATGCACAGACACGGCTCTGTTACGATTTTATTATATGTATAGATTAAATAGTAGATCGACGCGTAATACTACGTTCGTGTCTAGCCGATGACTGAATGACCAATGACGATGACCAATTTGTGTGTATTGCGTCTATACACATACACATACTTTGCATATGAGCGTAAACACATTAGAGTGGCGCGCACTTTTAGATTAGACGTACTCTACAATGTGTAATATAAAGTAATATGCTTACTAGTTACAAAATAAATTAATAACAAATACACAAGCAGTCGTTCACACAGCGGCGGCTCTATAAATTGAGGATTCAATTTGTGTTTCAATCGACTATAACTTTATACGATGTTTACATAAACCTCGCTTGGCACTTCCGAAATACAATCTAATACACAGCAAGCACAATGTAAACATGCTACTAATTAAGGTAGTATAGTCCACTTCCCACGTAAACTGAACTCTCTTGATGAAATTTCATAGCAGAAACCTCAGCATAAAATTATGTTGCTTCGTATATTTATTAATTTTGGACCTTAAATTATTAAATTAATTAACCTAAATAAATCCTGAATTTTGTACCAAGCGATTTTACATGTAAAGTTTAATAAACAAGCTTTGTTTTGAAGTTTACAGGTTTTGAAAATATGTTCAATTTGAACTTTTGCTACGCATAGATTACTAATTAAGTCTAAAAATATCTTTGGGAAAAATATTATTTATCAATTTCTGGTGATGATTGGGCACGCGATTAAGACAATATAAATGTATTTTTTTATTCCACAGAAAATAAGTAGGAATATTAATTTGAAAAAACAGGTTTTTGTATGTTTTATTTTGACTTGTATCCACTTCACCAACCTTCAACTTTTGATGTTTTTTAAAATCTATTTATAAATATTCAAATATGATATTTGTAAGCAAATATAATAGAGTATAACAATCTTTATTGTAATTTGGACCACAGATGCTCCCAAGAGTATTTACAATAACTTCATGACACCAGATACAGAGGGAAGAGATGTTTTTGTAAGAATGGTTGTAAGAATTTATAAAAATAACATGGAATCATTATAATCCAAATTGCCGTTGAGTATAATTTAACCCTGTATGTTAATACATGTTTAGGGACGGTATACCTTCTTAATATAATTTGGCGGGTCGCGTGCGCTAAATTGCTCTTTGGCAGTTAAAACGAATCACGTCGCTGGGGATTATAAAATTGAGGCAAAATCTCAACACAAGATAAAATGATTTCACGACGAAAATAAAATGGCCAATTTGGCCGGCACGTACGGCAGGCTTTAAATTGTAATTTTTAACGCGTTCACGTGACGCCTTTTCGCCTTGTAATTAATTTCGTTCCTTTTCGGTTTTAGAATTTAGTGTAAAACGAAAAAACGTGTTTCGATTCAAATTCAAAGTTGGACAGGAATTACAGTAGGTATACGTTAAAATATTTTATCATTCTAACTTAAATATTACAGTGAAACGATAAGTATTTTTTACCTAACTACGGCGAAGCCAAAAAGGAAGGGTTATGGATTTGCCAGCCTATGTATGTACCAATGTATATATGTATGGATGCTCTACCATAGCTTTTAAATGATCTATTTATTTGTCTTGAATACGCGAGTGTCATGGGAAATATATGTTTGAAATAAATCAAAAATGGCGGCTGTAACTAAAAAAGAACCGACGTTGAAACACTTTTTTCTTCTCGAAACGTGGCGTGTGGGATATCATATTCAAAATAATCAAGATTGGAATTCAAAAATGCATATATTGTTGGGGTTAAACGAAACTAATGAATAAAATTATTTAATAAAAAATTGAAGTCGAGCGTGTTTTTCCTTTTCGAAACATGACGTAGGTAATGTTAAAGGTAATAAAGAGTAGAATTCAAAAAATGTATACATTAGTTAAATGGAACAATTAAGAAAAATATTTAAAAAATATGTCATTTATTGTGCGTTACGGAAGCGTCCCGTACACTGTTTTAATCTAATTACTGGCACAATCATGTAATCCCAAGAAAAAATATTGGCTATAGCAGCCTTCGTTGCTATTTATCAAGCTGCCAGAGAGATTGAGGCTCAGATAGACTATAGAACATTAAGACTTTTCTAATTAGACAAAGGATTGTTGTGAAGGTACAATAACGAAGCTTTATGTTTTAAAAACTATTCATATCATGAAAGTTTTACAATTTTACGATGAGTATTAAATAAAAATTAAGTTTTTAAAACTAAAACTCGACTACGCAAAAGTTTCAAACAAGATCTTTAGGAGGCCTACACAGGCCTAGGAGGCCTTTAGGCGACTACGCAAAGGTTCTTTAGGAGGCCTTTTACACATGGAGTAGTCGCACGTCAGTTATAAATATTAAGTTTGTAAACGTGCCGTGTGATGTCGGCCCACTATAGAATACCACCACTCCATCTTTTGCCGTGGGTGTCGTAAGAGGCCATTACGGGATAACAAAGCTGCTCTCACAAGCGTTGAGGAACTACACCACCTTTGAAAGAGTGGACTCGCCAACTCGTTTGGCCAGCGTGGCGAGTTAAGGCGATATATCCGCTATGCACAAGACAATGTGGATGAGGAGGCCCATTTCCTGCAGTGGATACTGAAAGGGCTAATTGCATTGCATTGAATTTGTAAACGTGCGACTATGCCATATGTAAAATGGCTCCCTAAAGAATCAGAGATCTTTTGCGTAGTCGGGTTTTAGTATTTAAACTTATTTTTTTTATAGTGGAGAAGAGGAAAAGTAATTTGTTCTTCAGGAACCTTCTAATTTTTGAATATATCTCTGGTACAATTCCTGTACGTAGCGAATAAAAAGAAAAATAGTGGAATCAACAATAAACAGCGTAAGTTTAAATGTATTTATTTAAAACTGTAACTGTTTAATAAAGTAAAGTATAAGTGTAAATGGATCTACTCGTACATCTCCGAGAAGAGTATACATACATGTTACACAAATAAAACTAAACGTAATCCAAAACTTTTTGCGAGTAGGCATCCAATGTCGATTACTTAAGCAACATGTCGTTTACGTTAAGGAAGAGCACCTATTTGTAAGGTAAAAAGACTTGAAACGCCGAGCCTCTTTCAACTGCGTTGGCGGACTGTCTTAGTAACACAATATACATGGGAAACAGTATCGAATGTTTACAGCAATGTTTGTAATACACTGCATCTGTAATAATACAAGCGCAATGCAGTTGTAGTTGGTCTGCGTGTTCGCTAACTGCACGACGAATCTAATTTTTACCTTGATTACTCTAGAATACACAAAAAATACCCAAATATCTCATATAAAAATAGAAATGTTCATACTAACATATTTTTTATATATCTTTTGTCTTTTTTTCTTTACATTTGACAGTTGTTAAAAGAGACTTTCGGAAGAAAGTAAGATTCCCAGGTTGTAGTCTTCTTTATCGAATTTTAAACATTGTTTTATATTGTTATCTACTGCAATTTTATACACTAAAAATATTATATTCTATTTCAAATACTTCGCGAGTTGTAGGTATACTAACATAATGGCTATACAGTTACACTGCGACGTGCAATATCTACCGGTGCCTTTAGGTTGTTACGTAAACAACAACATTGCATCTGTGTGTGTGACTCTAATTTAAAGCTTTGCGTTAAGATTTCACACCGTTCTTGATGTATATTGGTGCAGTACGATGTATTTGTTTGCTCAGCGGAGAGGCAAGCCTTTTAGCTGACGGATACGATGGAGAAGCATGTATTGTTAGATGTAGAAGGTATTTTGGCACTCATATCTGCAATAATATCCGCAGATACCAGATTAAATGCACGTAGGCTATATTATGTGGTACTATTCTAGGTTGTATTCGTAGTACATTTAATAGAACGTAGAAAGGTTGATACGTTCTTTAACGAACAAGGAATAAGATTGTACTATAGGTGCATTGTATGAGCCTCTCATTTAAAATAATTGAATCACACAAAAACATATAACTTAAGACTGAGGGGGAGAGTGCACGCTGCAATCCAACAGCTGCTGGGCGCGCTCGACTGGCCACGTTACCCCTCTCTCACAGAAGACTACCTTGAAATGTACCGCATTTCCCATTTTATCTTATTTCCCTAATGTATGTACGTGTTTCGGTAGTGAGTGAGATGTGCCAGAGCCTATTCCCATCCTATCCCTCCCCATTTTACCAACCCTTTCTCTAAATCCATTCCTATATCTCCAAAGGTAGGCAGCGCATCCGGGGGCATACCAACGTTTGTCATTTTGGACTAATGTTGGCATGTGTCGCGGATGTCTATGGGCGACAGTATCCACTTACCATCAGGTGGACTGTGTACTCGTCTGCCGCCTTCGTACATAAAAAAAAAACAAAGTGGACCGTTAAGTTAGACCTCTGTAGCTAGAAGTTGTTGTCTAACCCTCATTATTGCAAGAGTTATGCATGAAAGTTATGCTCGTGCCTAGTTTTGGAGATTTAGGAATGGATTTGGAGAAAGGGTTGGAAAAAGGGGAATAGAAAGTGTTTTCCTTATCGCATTACACACCTTTATTCTCCTTGGGGGGATGGGGACTCAAGAATATAATGGAATAATGCCTTTTTTATTCCACTTTATTCTTCATTCGATGAGATAAGAAGAGGGAATTATAGGACGAAATGGGATAGGAATGGGCTCTGGCATATTTCACTCACTACATATCATTATACCATTGGGGGAATAGGATACTAGGGGGAGTAATACTTTTACGGTGGTCTTCTGTGTGAGAGGAGTAATTTGCTTGGTCGAGTGCGCCCAGTAGCAGTGGGATTGCAGCATGCATTCTTTAATACTTTCAGGACTTTTCCTATTAATTACATTATTGCTCTATTTTAAGGGCAACTGTTGCCCGTGTGCATATGAGTTACCTTTCCGTGCTACAAACCTCTCTCAGGTGGTGCTAAAAGGACAACAACAAAACGCAGCATAACAGGCGGCAATAACCTGACCTCCGGCTATCAGGGCGGCTAATACAAGCAGTGGGTCCTAAATAGCTCCCAAAATTGTGGATTCGCAAAGTTGCAATGACTACCGCGGCGTTTTAAGGCCCTTGAACCTCCTTGTGACTACAAAGGGAAGCATGTGCCTTCCGGGTATATTGGTCTGCTTAATTAAATATAGCTACTTTATGAGTATTTTATATACATTTACAATATTATAAGACCGCCTTTTGGATTTTAATGTGATTACAACCTCTGTTTGCTTTAACTATGTTATACTATATCGGTACTATCTATCTTATAGGTCTATCTATCTATCTTATCTATATACATAGAAGATCACAGAATGTATTGTCACAGAAAGAAAATTCAAAACTAACAACACGTGTTACTTGTTTGGTTTATTACGTATCCTCTAGCGGCGGGTACGTGGACTTGTCAGTCTCAATATTTCTACTGCCTGTACGAGTATATTGAAGAATATTCTACCGCCTATATAATGAGGAATGTTCTGAAGAATGCTGTTCAGTTTGATGCCAACTTCGGGTTTTTACCATCGAACTTCCGTCATTGTCGTGCGCTTCATATCTGCACTTCCTTAACAAAGAGTCGCTGCGTACAGTGAGGTCATTAAGAGACTTTATATCGCGAACCCGATAGTTGTGGAATAAACTGCCAGCGAAGATTTTTCCTGTGACGCTAGGATATGGGGTTCTTTAAGAGAGCCGTGAACAAGATTCCGCAAGGTCGGCGGCGCACACGCTTGCTCCGTAGTGTTGCAGGTGTCCATGGGCGACGGTGATTACTTACAATGTGGCCCGCCCGCTCGTCTGCCACCTCTTCTATAAAAAAAGATATAATAATATGCTCTTAGTATAGAAGGTATAATAATAGCTCTCAGTATTGGTATGAAGCTTTCCTTCTTTCCTTCTGGTCAGGTATTCTGTGGTATTGTATTACTACGTATATTCTATTGCATTTACCGATAAGTAGGCACGGGCCATGCGTGCGCTGCGCATGGTAACCGCACGTCGTCTCCTACTTGGACGCGTCGTGAGCGCGGTTCCACCGCTACCCGCGGTCGCACACCGCCTTTTGGTTCTGTCACTATCACGTGACCTGCGGAAAAAGACGATTATGGAAGATTATTTTTTAATGAACACGTTTGCTGTTCAAGAAACTTACTACACAATAATTGAATATCTAACTGACAACATTTAAGGTGATAAAATCATTTCATCAACTGACATTCCTTCTTTTTTATATGGATTAATTATATAAAAAACAAAGTTATTAAGAATTACTATTTGTTGTTAATCTTAACGTATTCGTCTGTAATATTTCCATTTGTTTGTCTCATGTTTAATTTGCACGCCATTACTGGCAAATGTGACGATTTGACTGTATGATAGTTATCACCTATAGCAATGTTGCGAACGTTGCAAATAGATTAATTGAAAGTTAAATTGAAAGTATGCCTGTTCAAACAATCACATTTATGAGTTTTGCGAATGTTAACATTGTGCGTCGGAAATCGAGAAATTAAGATTTTTTCACATTTCTTTGATACTCAGAGATTTTCCCTTAACCCTAACATGAAACAATAGAAAACCTTTTTGAGACTTAAGGGCTTATTTTTTTCGCTTTATGAGTTCTACGAGTGTATTAAATGTCTTTATAGAAAACTGATGCAGTTCTTCATCTTTGTCTTCTATGTGTTTTTAACGGCAACTGGTATTTAATTTTATTTCTTCAAGTAAAATGTGTAATTGTTTATTAAATACAACAGTTTCGCCTGAGCGAGCTTCTTTTAAACATTGAAATAAAAGTCAATAATATGTACTCATATGTACAGTCTGGCAAATGAAAGTTCGGATTTGAAATTCCATACCTAATAGGTTATCATTATCACTAAAATATTTTTGGAAAAATAATCTTGATAGTTCAGTTCAAATCTATTAATTTTGTTATTGAATTTAAGTATCAAAATTATATTTCCAATTGTTTTTAGTAATAACCTATTTTTTTTTAAATTTGGCGGAATTTGAATTGGCGGAAAGGCAAGAGAATTGAAATTGTAGAATGCAATTGCAGTGAAAAACCCGTAAAAGTTACCATACATGTAAAAGTCATAGGTTGTGAGTTTAAATCCTCGGCTCCGTACCACTGAGTTTTTTTCCACTTCAAGGACGGATTTTTAAAAATGATGATATTTTAAAGCTTGGTGGTGAAGATACATCGTGAAGAAACCCGTATGTTCCAGAATTGAAAAAAAATCTGGAGCAAGTGTTTCCATCAATCCGGACTGCGCCCCCACGGTGGGTTACGGTCCGAAACCGTCCTCACGATTACTATCGGAGGTCTATGCCCAGCAGTGGGACGTTATAGGCTGATATCAGTGCTAGTTATACAGCATGCCGATAATTTCAGGTATCGCTAAAATTATATGTAAAAGTGCTTAACTATATAAAGGGATTGTATTGTTACAAAATAGTTTAAAGTTAGCTTTAATTAATTACTTACTCTTAGTGTAATGTTAATGACACCCACTCATGTAACAGTTGCTCAACTTCAAACACGTTTATGTGAATTACCAAAATAGCTAACGAAATTACTATTATGTTAGTATTACAGCAGCTGTTGTTACTAAAGGCACTGCTACATTGAATTTCAATTAGAATATTTGATTATGTATTTAAATTTCAAACGGTAAACAATTATTTTTTTTCTTTTCATGTACGGCAATGGTGCAATTAGCACATTCTGCCAGTGTCAAGTTTTCTTCGCAATTAAATTCAAAACAATTTAAAACACATCTTATCAAAGTCCAATCAAGTCGAAACAATCCAAGAGTCGCTCAGTAAAGTGATAGTAGGTTTAATGAAGACAGAGTTGTACTCTTTGTGAGCTCATGAAAGCAGTGTTATGCTTTTATTTGATTATCAGCAACGCACTTTGAAGTTTAACCAATTAAACTCCAAAATATACAATACACATTTTTAATAAGAATCAAACAAAAACTCAATCTTCACTTCCTGCCGAAAAGTCAATTGAATTGAATTTGAATTTCAATTGCATCTTAGAATATGTACGAGTATATATTTGAATTCGAATGGTAGACATTTAATTATGACTTACCAAAATACTGGCTTGAATAGGTACTGTCTGTCAACCGGTCCCGGACGCGGCAGCGGAACGCGTGGTATCGGTCTCCGGAGTTCACGGAACTTATGTATAGAGAGCCGTCGTCTAGACGCTGGTACTTCGGCCCTGGGGAGCACAGTTTGCTTACAGCGTGCATTCATGTACTCTTACGTAGACAATAGTTGCTTTGCGTGGTTTATGGAAGGTATACGATAGGAAAATATATGGTCCGGTTATTATAGGAAGAGCTCTGACAGGTGACATAAAACTTTAACATGAAGTGAAAGTCCTTTTACAACTCGATAGGGACTACCTATCGAGTTGTAAAATGATGTAAAACTCGATAGGTAGTCCTTTAAGAATAAGTTTTCTATTTTATTGTTTTATTTATGACTTAAGGAAGAAACGGTATTTATATAAAATGAGTTAAATACAGAACTGTGAGCGCTCTTCCTATGATAACCGGACATTAGTAGGTATCTGTACGTTAAGAAGTTTGAAGTATCTTAGAGCAAATACATGTTTAACTCAGAAGAAGACTTACTTACTACTTTTAATTCTGTTGTTATTTAAACAGTCAATACTGTTGACAGTAGAATGTAGTTGATTCGAAAAATTAAGCTAGAATATCTTACCCAGAATCTTAACCAATACTGTACCATACTAACTGGATACAGGTCTGTTCATGCACATTGTCTTGTGCATGAGGGATGTACGGCTTTAAAACGCCACGCTGCCCAAGGGGGTTAGTGAGTGTGCTCTTTTAGAGGTGATGTAGTTACTTAGGGATTGTGGTAGCGGCTTTGTTATCCCTTAGTCGTCTTTTAAAACACCAAAGGGAAGAGATTTAATAGGCCAAAAATAAGTAAAATGACTATTAATGTAAAGAATGTAAAGAAGATAGAGAGAAATAAGGCAGAAATAAGTTTCATATTCCATTATACAAAAAATTAAATTTATTCTCAATTATTCTCAAGATGAATTGTTTACTGACAAATCATAAATCATGACAATCCTTTTCTACATTTAGATAAGTAAATACATAAGAAAAAAAAATAGATTTACTTCATATTCCTTAACATTCCCATCTGTGTGCATTAATACTCGGTAAATAGTATTATATTAACCTAAATTTTGTAAGACTTAAGTTTGTTTTATCTTATTTTGATCAATCGTTATAAAATGATAAGAAATACGTTCAACCCTTAGAGTGAGATCATAAAAACTTCACAAATAATATTATAAACTACCACAGCTGCACTATATCTTATGGATAGGGTATTATGTCCTTGGTTTCTTTTTTTCGGAATGACTAAATTCTTATGGCCCTAATGGCCTTTCAAGAGTCACCGGGCATTTATAGTTTAGGGCGAGCGCAGAAGGCGCTCAGCCAGGAGCAAAGAGTGTGTGCAGCAACGACGAGGACGGCAACAGGGAGGGTCATTCCTATCGGGAACATAGGTTAGGTTCTTAACTACTAGGGGGTTGGGATGGTGAGCAACTCTGTCGTAGTTCATGTATTTGATGATGGAGGGAAGTTTCAAGTCCTCATGGAGTTCGACATTGCGAGAGTACCATTTGATAGCCACGGCCTTACGCACGAATCTATTTTGGAGAGTTTGGAGTATTTCAATGTTGGAGGGGGCTGCGTGTGCAAAGACAACGCTAACAAAGGTCATTATGGGATGTACGCACGTTTTGTACAATGTCAGCTCATTTCTAAGCGACATTTTACTTCTCCAGTTTATGAGAGGTTGAGACGACCAAGTATAAACGCGGCTCGGTTTCGGATAGTATTTATGTGTTCTCGGAAGATCAGCCGATGGTCTAGGGTGACTCCAAGATTTTTGGTCTTCCTAGCCCAAGGGATAGTTTCAACGAAGAAGGATATCGGGAGGGGGAAAGACGAGGCCTAGAGCTATGAGTGCCGCCCATGGGAAAAAGAAAGCACATGGCTGCACTTTTCTCGGGATTGACCACAATCCTCCATCTTACAAACCACTCGCGTAGGGCGGTGACTGCGCGTTGGAGGCGTAGAGAGACACGCCGTAGGTTCCTATCTGAGGCGTAAAGGGCGGTGTCAACCACAAAGAGGGCAAGCTCTATTCCAGAGGTTGGGGGATGTCATTGGTTTAGAGGGAATAGAGCGTAGGTGCTAGAACGGAGCCCTCAGGGACTTCAGCTCTGATTGGGCGAGAACTGGACAGAGTGCCTTCCACTTAAAGTGCCTTTAGATTAAAAGACTCTATTAAATATAATGTTATTAAGTTCAGAGAACTTTCCTCTTAGCATTACAGCATATTATACAATGGTGTTAAATACGTGGGTGACACTGAAAGTTTTTAGAATTGTAAAAATGAAATCAGATAAAAAGATGGAAGTTGTGTTACTGCTCTTCGAAGTTTAATCCCCTGAGTTTATCCTTAATTTTAGGGAATAAATAAACAGGCCGCAGGGTCCGGACTGTATAGCGGATGACTCATTTAACTTTACATTTACAGTATTCAAAAATTGCTTCGGTTGTCTGGCGGAGTGAGCTGGGTATTGTCATGATGCACGGTCGTTCTTCTTCATGGGCATCGTTATTTGACTTTTACCAAAACAGATCGCAAGTAACTCTTCACATACTAGTTGGCAGTTACTATTCCTTAATTTTAAAAATAAAGTAGCAGTGGCCCGATTTGCCAAAGAAGGAGGCAATCACCTTCTTTTCAGCACTCCATCCTTTCTTCACTTTCCGTGGCAACTCTTCAAAAGGAAAGACCCACTGTGCAGATGGGCACTTAGTTTCAGGCTCATAGCAGTAGATCCAGCTTTCATCATTGATTCGTTACTTTATCAAAAATAGCATTTGATTGACCATTGTCGAATTTTTCAGGTATTTGTACACACCATTCCACGCGGCAGTGTTATTGAGCTTCGCTCAAATTGTGAGGAAAGCTGCCTTACTCGTAGGTGATCGTGTAAAATAGTGATAAAATATAAAATCTGCTGATATGTCATTCGTTTGTCTGCTTCAATCATGAGCCGTAGAATTTTGATGTTTCCTCCATCACCGCCGTCGCAGGACGCTGTTTTCTAACACTACGGCGGGTACAACCACGTTTAAATTCACTGAATCAGTTATAAACAGTGGCACTGGATGGGGCTTCATCACTAAATGCTAATTTAAGTCTTTCTTAACTTTGTTTCTGTTTTAAATCCCAACGATTGTCTTAAAAAATTATTGAACGAAAATGTTCTCTTGTTAAATTCATTTTTTCGCAAACCCTTAATTTTCAAATTATCGCCAGAAATAAAAAATAAATTACAGCTTTGAAAATTTAATGTCGTTTGACAAGTAAAGAGTTCCATTGTCTAAATTCGAATTTGTTTTTTTCTATCGTATTGTACAGTAGTCAGGTTCTAAGAACTTTTAATTTGACCTATCTTAAAAAAACGGAAGATTCAACAAATACGTTGATGTCGTAGCGCTATCAAAAAGTTCAAAAACGTCATAATTTAGATACGCCATAGTTTGGTTCATTATTTTAAAAAAATGTTGTTTAAATTTTATGGGTTAAGAACGACTTTGTTTTAGAAACGACGGTCATTGATTTATAATCTAATGAAATCAAATAACCCCTCTATCTATCAGTTGTTCTGTAGCCATCGACGAAATTTTAAACAAAAGAAACAATAGGAGGTCAAAGGTCAATTGGCTCAGTGGATAATTTACAAAGGTGAGAATATCTCGGAAACTACGCAAGTCAGTACTTGGTCCTTATTTACTCGGAAGCAAACAAATATGTTTGGTTATCAATTGTTAGTCATCCCTTATAATGCGTCCTCTCATTTCCCTAAACCTTATGTTAGTTTTAGCGAGAGCCTTAAACTAACATAAGACTAGAGAAACAATTACGTAACACGAAAGGCTATCTACATATTCGCACCGACTAATGGATAATATATCGCCGATTCCCGTGGGAGTCGTAAAAGGCGAATAGGGGGTAATAAAGCCGCTGCGCTACCACAAGCCCCGAGTAACTACACCACTCCTAAAAGAATGGACTCGCCAACCTGCTTAGTCAGCATGGCATTTTAAGGCTATACATCCCTCACGCACAAGACAATGTGCATGAGGAGCCCCATGTTCAGCAGTGCACGATAAAAGGGTTGCTTACGCATGTATAACAACGTTCAAGTTTCATTAAAGCGGCCTGAAATTTTTGCTCGTGGAAATAAGAAATGGGATGAAAATGTAATTGCGTGTGTCGTCTCCCACTTGACAAGTATTTTGATGAGAACATTTTGCGAAAGAAATTTCCTTCGTGATGGTTTTTCATGGATATTTTCCCGGGATATTTTATTATTCGTTAAATATTATTCTTACAAAGGAAGCATGTTATTTTATGAACTTCGTCAATGTGCGGAAATATTTCGCTGGAAACTGTAACGTTAGTTTCTCGTTAGAGTGATGATAGTTTGAGAGTATTTATTGTCGACTCTCATAGATGAGATCGTTAGTTCAAACGGCGCCGGGTCCGTAACCTTAAGTTTCCACTTAAGTACATTTCTAAATTATTATTAGTTTGGTGGTGATGGAAAACATGTTTTGTTTCCATCACGATGTTTTATATCACCATTATCACGATAAAAAAATGTGGAGCATATGCACCTATTCATCAATACGCGCTTGACCCATGTAGCCCTAGTGATTGTGTAGGGGAGGTGTGAGCCCTACAATAAGATGTTATAGGTTCGTATTCAGTTACATAATAGATGTATATCTTTGTTATTCAAGTTATTCAGTCGATCTAGAATATAAATACGTTCATTTGCTATTTCGACGTTTACTTAGTAACGTTTGGCTGACATATATAACTATCTTTTATAACTATCATCATATAACTATCATAAATAACTATCATTTATAACTATCCTCATATAACTATCATAAATAACTATCATTTATAACTATCATCATATAACTATCATAAATAACTATCATTTTTTATAGAAAAAAAATATATGAAAAAAATATACAAAGTCACGGGGTAGGTATATGTTTAAGAGATTTAGGAATGGATTTGGGGAATAGGATGGGATAGGAATGCCCACAGGCAAATCTAACTCAATGCCGAAACACGTATGTAAGTGGGAAATGCCGTAGGTACATTTTACGGTTTTCTGTGTGAGAGGGTTAACATGGCCAGTAGAATGTGGCCAGCGGCTGTGGGATTATAGGGTACACTCCTCCCTCCCAAAAATATTTCATGCTGTGTCAACTTCTGTCAATTTGTGTCAACTTGTGTGTTTAAACTTTGTACATATGTGTGTACTGTTACATGTAGAATATTCACCTAAATATTGGAAGACGCTAATGCCGTCTTCGGTGAACCAGTCGGTGGTGTCGATGCGGTCCGCACAGTGTGCCGGTACCACGCACCGGAGCACCGCCACGTTGCCGGACATCACGTACTCATCGGGCACGTGCACTTCCCACGGTGTGTTGATTGCTGTATAACACAATAATAATGCTCAGTAGTGTATCATAATAAATCCCTGTAACATGATAACTATCTAACTAGGTAAATAAAAAAATATATTGAATAATTCAATATAGTAACTTAATACTTATACTAGACTAGCATTCAAACCGTGAAATCAACGTTAAAATATCTCGAAAAATTATCGAGGCATTAGAATAGGCAAGATCAGGATATTATTATTCTATTTCTCCACCAAAATTACCTACCAATTTATTTTCCAATGAATGTCAAACATTCTTCTTTATTTATTCAATAAGCTATAACACATATACCTACATATAGTGCATAGCCTTCCGCAGGGCTCTGTCATTTACGCGTAGATGCAATGGCATTGCTGTTATGCTACGGCCACGCAATCCGACGAACATTCATGGTGTGATGTCGCGACATTATGAAGTATTCGTACTTCTTTGGGAAATGTGACGAACGACTTGGCCGTATCTATCGCGACACCGCGAACCTTCGCCAAAGCCCAACAACGCGGCCCTTTTCTTTGTAATATGTAAGCCTTATAAAACGGTTGTGTTTCCAAATATTTTAATTATGATTCCAAGGAGTGAATTCTAGTAGGTATAGTATATAGGTAATCACCTAATTCTTTATGAAAAACTGTAAAATAATATCCTAACTTCATAAACTGCTTGATCGTTTTTCACATAATAAATAAATAATAGATTCTTTATATCCTCTCATATAACAAGAACTGTGCTACGATAGTATGCCTTATTTGACATGGCGGGTGGCTAAATGACAATAATAAAATAAATTAAATATTTTCAACTGGATTATGGTGCAGTGAACAGACTGTATCATTGTTACAGTGTGAACTTAGCTTCGTAACAATTCCAATTGCGGCTTATAATGTGGCTTTGTGACACTGTCAAGGGTCTACTAGAGCCTATTTACTAAGTTTTAGCGACTAAATTTATGATAAAACTTTAAGGTTTTGCAAACTCGAAGTGTACAGCATGGTAGGCTAATTAGTTAAACTTTGGTTATGAAAAGTTTTTGAGGATAATAACTTGTAAGGATTTTTGTTTTTTGTTAATTGCCATGTACTCTTTTGAGAAGTAAGTATTTACGATTTACATAATCATTACTCGAAACGTTTGTTGAAACTTCGTATGAAACCTTTTTTTAGGCACCAATGTGAATAAGTACATTTTTTGTAGAAAGAAGGTGGCAGATGAACAGACAGTCCAATTTGTGGTAAATGGACACTGTTATCCATATCCGCGATATATGCCAGCGTCAATCAATAATGACAAACGTTGACACATTTTCGGATGCGCTCGGATGTTTATTTATTTAAACATAATAGAAGGACATTGGGACAGGGAATATATTGCAGTTATAAAAACAAATGCGTACATTCTTAATAACGAATTCTCTAAGAAGTCCATTTAGGAATGAATAAGTAAAAAAATCCTTCAATTAAAACAGTATACAAACGTCCATGTTGTTTTTACATTAACTAGGCGTAACTCGATACTGATAGCAAGAAATATTGCATCTATGTAAAATCTAATAATAGAGGGAATGTTTTCACATTTACCCATAACGATAATAGTTTGAAATTAACGCATATTCTATAATGCGTTCTGTAAATGCTATAAATATAGCTGCAAATGTAAAACTTTTCTCAATTGTTAGGAATATTGAATGGTTGGAAAGCGCTTTTCTATCCGATTGCCTGCCCGCGTACTGACACCTGACATCACGTTATATCCCGAAATATAAATCGAAAAAAGATCTCTTTAACAATTTTTTTACGTATTTAGCTTAAGGTGTTGATATGTAGGAACACATTGAAAGAGTTGTAAACGTTCTGATATATATAATAAGACTTGCATCTATTTTTCCTATTCCTATTTTGTATCATTATTATCGATTTTCGTATATTTTTTATTACAAATGCCATTGTTTTATTTTAGGAATTACTACCTAAAAGGTAGTAAAAAATAGGGTACTCCTGACGCGAGAACTTTTAGTAAATATTCTTTGAAATAAAATTTAAGAAAAACGAGTTCGGACATCGTTGTGAACGAACTAAGTTTATATCCAACTACGTAATAATAATAACCACTCCAGCAATTAATTAGTATATCTTTTGTAACTAGTTTGAATACGCATGTGCGACCGAATTGCCACTACTTAGTCTTAAAAGTTTATGTTCTAAAATATTGCAAGTTTAAGGGCACCAAAATTCAAAAGAGGTTTTGGTAAATAAATAAATTAAAAAATATATCTATATAAAAACAATCGTTTTGCACTACCTCTATCATCTTTAACTATCCCAAGATCGACTGGGAGAGATCGCCTTAATAGCAATAAGGTCGCCTATTGTATTCTGACATTTAAAGATATGTGCACATGTAATAACCATTTGTGAGCAATAAAGAGTATTTATAATTATTATTAAGACTAAATAAATTAATTAAAAAAGCGAATTATGTATTAATTATTATTTTGACCATTATTAAAATATTTACCTGCATGTAAATGAATATTCTTTGATAATACAACGTATCCACTGCTCAGCCTCAGTCTACATCTGTACGTTGTGGAGTGCACATCTCTTCTGTATCTATCTGCTGGGAAGGGCGGGAACTCCAGCGTGCCATTGGCCAGCACTCTGCGCAGACCAGCTAGTGATGTTACTGGCATGTTGTCCAGGAGTAGCCAGTCCAACTGCAACAAATAACCTAATATTAATATGAAATAGCGTGCTGAATCGTGGCTTCTAACGGTGCGCCTGATCCATTTCATAAATTCAAAGTCGCTCAACGAGTTATGGAGAGAGCTAGGCTGGGAATTTCTTTGCGGGATAACTGGGAATATGAAATGAAATGTTTAACGGACATTATGGAAATTTCTGGAATTCTCTAGGTGTAATTCGTACTCAATTATTTTCGTTTATTAATTTGCGGATCTGCTTGGATTAGTGCTAAAGAGCGGTGGTACATTCACAGCGCTCTAAGGTTGAGTACGTCAGTAGGCTGCAGTGGAGTAGTTAACTATTTGATATCGATATGTTTTATAGCCATTATAGGCTAGTTAGAAGCTTATTAGACGATTAAAGAAGCAAACAAATACATATCGTTTTTTATAATAATAATAATTTATTTTATATTGAAATTAATGTTCATTGAAAATTTAGATATCTTATAAATTTGAGAATTTTTAAAGTGGAGAACTATTGATACCTCTGTAAATGTAATTTCAAGGTTTTAATGTCAATAATATAGTAGTACGGTCCTTTTTAACTTGTGTCTTCTAAGTAATTTTTCAAGAACTTGGAATTTTTTTTCACAGATTGATGTCTATATATACTATTTAATTATGTAATTATCTGAAAAGATTCAAATATCCAATTGATCAAAATCAAAGCCAAATTGATATAGGCTATAGTAATTAGTTAAATATCATTAGGTATCTTTTTCACTAGCAAAAGATAATGAAGCGAAAACTCTTTCTTTGGTCCATCTTTGAGACTAGATATTGCAATACCTTTTGACCTAATTACTTTGGGAATTCAAGTTATTCCACAACATTATGTGCGATATAAAAAAACAAAGAGTTGTTAAGACGTCGTGGGTTTTGCGACAGTTAATACGTATAGCGCAATATTTATAATACTTGGGGGAATATTCGGGAACGCTATTCGTCCCGAAATTTCCCTCCCTCGTGTGTCTTTCCCGTGCTACGAGTTTTTCTCAACTTTTATTTAGAACATTAGCCATCCTTTCAGATGGGACGAGACGTGCTGAAGTATTTGAAATTGTCAGACTCTAAATAATGTGAAAAAGATTTTTATCAAAAAACACTAAAACTAAAATACCTATTTATAATCGAGAGTAGGTATTTATAAAAGGGCATTTTTATTTATTTGATGGAAATATAGCCGATAGAGTCAAGCTAATGATTTTAGATAGGACCATTCTTTCTCAGATTGTTAGATAATATTAAGTTACATACTGTTTTACTTATTTTACTCTTATCACTAGCACATAAGGAAAAGATTAACTGTATTGGTTGGCTGTTCACTATATATTTCACAAACCTCCGCCTGCATTCAAAACGAGATATATAAAGTATACGTGTACGTATTATAAATAAACATTAATATGTATTATGTGTAATGTAAAATTGAAAAGAAATTGCAAATTTTAGGTTCTATTCTGAATATTACTTACATAAAGAGCCTCTGCGGGTGATGGAAAGGTAAGAGGTTAACTCAAAAACTACTGCACCAATTTGAAAAATTCTTTGATTTTCTAAATTAATGCAGATCGACATACGCTATGTCTCGGAAGAATGTCACTAGAAAGTCCTTATGTCGCCTGAGGTAAGCCAGGGCAGGTCGCTTGTATTAGTTCATAAATGTAATCAGTTATTGTTAAAAATATATTAGAACCAAATAATATATAATTCTGTCAATATAAAAATCATCATAATGTTTATTTTTTAAATAAATTGATACAAAAGTGATGAAATATAAAATAGATATGTATTTATTTATGCATAAATAAATTTTGGGTGCATGTCAGTATGTAAGTACTAATATGCACCCAGTGACACGATAACTATATGTAGGTGGCCGTTGAGTGTTGTTTACTAGGGTTAACTAAATCAGCACCCGATAGTTAGCGGTGCGGCATCCGCAAATTTGCGTTTTTACGCGCCATTAGCTGCCGCGCTCCGGTCCATATCTACCTCCTCTCGCTATCGCGCTAGTAGCTTGTAAATAATATTATAGGTACCGCAATTTTATCTAATTATTTACATTCATCCGATAAATTAGTGTATTAAATAAATTCGCATTTTTTGCAAACTTCGTTTATTAGACACTTATCTGAGTTTACAACAAAATATAAAAGTCTGAATTTAAATTATTTGGACAGGTACAGTACTTATTATCATACCATTATACCATATCGTACCAAACTATACGATTACTGTCGTCCACGTCCACTGTCGGATATAGGCCTCACCCAAAGCTCAGCGGATGGTGAACATACGATTCTTGGCTCTTCTCACCCAACCACCACCGGTGACCTTCTTCAAGTCGTCGGTCCACCTGACCGGAAGGCGTCCACTTACGTTTACCGAACATTGACGTCCTTCTTCTATAGATTACAAGTACACTTGAGTGACAGAGATAGCTATAGCTCCTCATCACACAATCACCCCAAATATACTTACTTATTTTTCTGAAAAAATTCGCCAATGCTTTTTGATTTGGGTTTATTTTATTTTCTACTACACGAATAACTTCATCCTCAATAGATAATACAATTTCAATTTCAATCAATATTTGCGTATCAATTTCGGGATCAGTCAAGCATACTAATATAAAACAAATACTCTAAACACATTAAGATATATTTCGTCGGTATCTTCTCAAAAGTTCTAATTTTGTACTTGAATAAAAAGGAATATCAGCTTATATAAAATCTACTTAATTCTCTTTTAACTCTAATTAAATCTTCCAACGAAGAGAACTTCATTAAACACGCTTAATAAACCCGTTCTGATTAATTAAAATAAGGTTAAGCCTATTTTTCCGTTTCGCCTGTAATGATGTTTTGTTTCACCCCTGTTTTGTTTTTCCTCAGTCTCTCCGGTGCACGCCGTTGAATATTTTAACTGGCTCAACGCTGACGCAAATCCTAGGGTTCAATATATTTTAACGAGGCTTACTTTATCAAGTATAGTAACGATATTTTGAACCGATTTGCATTTCACTGGACCGTAGCGAAATGGTTCAGTGTCACAAAGTTTTTAATGGAATTAGCTAGGGAGCGGAGGATATTGCACGCTGCATCTCACAGCCGCGGGGCGCACTCAATTGGCCACGTTACCCCTCTCTCACAGGAGACTACCGTAAAATGTAATTAATGCATTTGCCACTTTATCCAACATTTTTTTTTGTATTTCACAAATACAAAAAAATCGTTTGGATAAATTTTCAGAATTTATCCAAATATGCATTGTTGATTTGACTTGGAACAGCGATTCCTCGATCGTGTACAGTATTTTGTTAAACACATCTATCTACCCTACATTCGCCTGTATTTTACATACATTCGCTCCAATTTATCGTACATACGTGTTTCGGTAATGGGTCAGTTATGCCCTTCCCATTCTATCCTATCCTTATCTATTTTCTCAACCCCTTCCCCAAATCCTTTCCTTTTCCGAAGGTAGGCAACGCATCCGGGGGCGTGACACAGCCTGTCATTTTGGATTGATCTTGGCGTATATCGCGGATGTCGGGGAATATTCACTTATTATTAGGATCGCCTGCTTATCCGCCACTTTCGATTCTATAAAAAATATAAATGGTTCTCTATAAATGACTCACAATTAAAGGTAATACTGTCGACTTAAATTTTAGTTTAATCACAATCGCAGTCAAGGCTTGTGACAAGGCGAATTCTATTTCATTAATCATTGAATTGAATGAGTTATTTATATGTTACTTCTATCCTACCTTTTCTCACACGCTCACTCACGTTCACTTTCAGCCACTTCGAAACAGTGCCACAGTGCAGTTGTAGTAAAAAAAAACCATATAAGTGTATAAGTGCACGTAGATTTTAGCTACGAGAGATCTTTAGCCAGCAGTGATGAGACAAGCTGATGGTATGGTATAGTAGTATTACCTCCATATAAGTTCTAATTGCCTAATTCCGTTGAAATCTTTGTCGATTTCATTTTATTGTTACATAGTTTGCTTAGTAAACTCTTTCTAATCAAAGCTCTTACTGAACGAAGCAGTGAAACGGGAAATGAAAGCGATAACCATTTCAATTGAAATCAGATAATTAACTCAGGGTATCTACAGAAGGCGATTACGTCTAATAATTACGTACTGTTACTAATTGAAAAAGATAATATTTGATTATTTATTGACATCTAATATACAATACTGAATGTATTAATTTTTACAGTTGACGATTCGGCTGGGTTGGACCGGCCGTGGTCGAATGCTGACTACAACAACAGTTATTCTGTGATAAAAGTTGAGAGAAGATAGTATATCCAACAATATTGGTTGTCTTAGTTTGGTAAGTTACGGCACATAACACTTGTAATTTCCAAACGTCAGACGATAAGTGATGAAATATATTCATCCGGTTCCAACGTAGGGTCTTCGCGATACTCCCGATAAGAATCATTATATTTTTTTATTTCAATCAATATACTCCTAGAAAAATAAGTGCCTCTAGATGTAGACTAGCTGTTCCTTAAGTCAGCTTAACTGATCATGCGATTCGGTCAAACAATGTGGAAAATCGTGTGAAAGAATATATGTAAGACCCATACCTGATAAATATGTGTAGCTCTCACACGCGGATGTCTAAAAAGTCATATAATAATTTGCTATGGTGTGGTTAGATTGTTTAATGGTCTGTGGCAGCTCGTGCGTGTTTTATGAATGTAACTTATGTGAAATTCCCTTTCGCCAAATATCTTGTCATCTATGACCCCACCGTCGCTCCTATGCAAACGCCCCCATATTTACTTTTCCCACGCAGGGCACATCCATTTCCAATTTGTCTGAGAGGCAAAATATTTGTTTTCGCTTCACTAAGACGTATGCTGTGTTCCAAGTGAATGCGCAAAGACAATGTAAATAAAAGCAGTAGAGAACCGTGACTAGTGCTATTAAAACAAGCGTTGAACGTTTCAGCAATGGAGCGCCTGGCGCGCTATAGTAGTTGAAGCTAAAACCTTAACCGTTTTAGACTCGAGCTTTTAACTACAAGGGTTTAAGACCATCAAACATTAAATTTGGACTATAATTCTCAGTAGCCTTTAACGCAAGTCTTAAAAATTCATTAGCGCGCACTTAGCGCTCGAGCGTCCAGCGCTCAATGCTCGTTTTTACAACACTAACCGTGAAGCTATTTATTTTTATGGCCGCGATGCGGGTTACGTCACTCGCTCTCGTTTCGTCTTCGATAGCTAGAAAAGCGGCATCATGTTATTGAATTACAGACCGCTTTAATTGCTGGTATATCTCGGTGAGTCTTTCGGGAGGACACGACACCTCTGACTGTTTTGTATTACTAAACCAGTTTACTAATAATAGTGTTATAATAGTACTAATAATAATCCATAATAGTGTTAGTCTTTACTAACACTATTATGGATTTTTTAATAGCCTGAAGTAAAATCTTGTAACTCGGTGGGTATTGCAGTAGTTGTATAAACGATTCAGTATTCGGACCTGGGTTAGAACTATATCTAGCAGTGTCAATGCTAGCGTGTCTTGTTGGTGATACTTACTTTAAGAATTGTCTTTTTTATAATTATATTTATAGTGATAGGCATCAGCAACTTCTGTCTTTAAATGTGTTTTTGAATTATCGATACACGGAATCCAAATTTGATACATAGAATTAAAAATATTATTTAAAATTAATTTTCTTGTGACGATGAAAGCTCTGAGTGCTGTGCGAATGTAATACTTTAAATACCACAGTTTTTAACGCCGTATAGTCAGGATATCTGTGTCTGTGATGTCAATTCCTTTCATTTTTAAAGTTGCAATATTACATACCGCCTATACTGTGTTTAAACTCATTGAGAACAAAAAAGTTGCGTACATTTCAGACATAGTCGACATAGCGGTAAATTACGATGTGTGAGCGAATATCAATTTCATTTTGTTAGCGAATGACGGATGAGATTAATGACGCCAAATGATGTGGGTCGAAACTCGCGCAAATTATTTAATGCAACGTTTTTGCCTTTCGTTCCCAAAATACCTAACGCCCTTTTCAAACACACGTGGTCATTATGCATGTGCCGTTTAAACGGTTGCCGTATAATGTTAGTAAAGATTAAGCTAATATGTTAGCTATACTATTCCGGCATATATAAGGCTATAACGTATTTATAGTCTAGCTACCTATATCAATATCAGTGGAGTGGAGTATTGGCTGCTGTCTGCTCTAATTGACATTTTCGAATATTTAGATAAAAGCAAACGCTGTATTTTCTTCGTAATATTATACAAATATCTACGAATTATCAATTTGTAAGTTAAGGTCAATAACATTCAGTTACTTAGTTGTCCCTTAAATGGCATGATATACAATTTTTGACAAATGACTGTCTTAACAGTGAAGACAATTATCGAAATTGCCTAAACATCGTTTTAATTTTTACATGAAATGAGAATCTTTGTCATTGGAGACTCCAGATTTTTTTTTGATTTCGGAAATGAATTATTATGGTTCTTTTAAGGTACATTTGCGGTTGGTGTTACTTAACCATTTATTCAATAAGTTGATAATGAGTTGCAAAGGAGTTTGTATTTGTATTCGGCAAATCTGCCGGCGTACCATACATTTATTCATAAGAGATTTGGTATCCGCCAACATCGGCACTAGCATGTCTCGTCACTGAAGCAACCACGGACCACTTAGAATAAATTGGTCCATGGAAGAATTTTTATAAAGGAAAATATTTCAGCTATTCCATTTTTAATTCCATTGTAAAGAAACCTGAAATCTTCTTTAAACATTTTTAACACTCCCAATACAATTTACCAAGACTATTGTATTTCATCAGAACAAAAGCAAAAAGTAAAAGGATCATCCTTTCAAACTTATAAGTTTTACATTTTTCTTTGTACTTGGGGCTTTGATGGAAGTTGGTCTTTGTTTGGAGGGATGGCAGCTGAGAGTTCGGGAATCCCTTGGCATAAGCTGCTTCCCAAGGTGCCCTAAAAGGATCGCGGAACATCTGAAAAGGATTCGTGCCTTACTTTCAGAGCTACGGTCGAATGACAATAACGGTACATTAAGTTAATAAGAAAAAATTGTCTGTATTGTCTCTAGATATATATATGACTCATTGTCTAACTACTCGTCTGTTACTGGAGTACTGCAACACTAACGGAGTATTCGTTGATGATAGGTATAATATTTTTTATATGTAAATGTCTTAAAGTACTAATGCAACAATGCAATGCAAACAGCCCTTGCAGTATCCATAGCTGGACATGGGCTTCCTCATGCACATTGTCTCCTGCATGAAGGATGTAAGGCCTTAAAACGCCACGCTAGCTAAATGGATTGGCGAGTCCACTCTCTTAGAAGTGGTGTAGTCGCTTAGCGTTTGTTGACTGATAGTTATAATAAGTATTTTTATATGTAAATGTCCTAAAGCACTAATATTTAATCAAAAATGTTATAAAGGTTCGAATTTCACATGACAAAAGGGTAAATATTAAGGCAAATGACATAAAAAGAAATAACACGTAATCTTATATTCTTGTGTAAATGAAGAGACTTGGATGATTCTCGGTCAACCGCTATATAGGTTGTACCCTAGTGAGTAGATTGCAAATTTTATGACTGCAGGAATATCGGCCAGAGACATTCAAACCTCCAATATAGAGGTCGGGCAAAGAGGTCGCTATTGATCAGGATATCTTAAAATGTTGGAGATGGTAGGCCCTAGCCTTATTTGCGGAGGGTCTGAACGCCCAATATTCATATGCAAATATGGGACTTATTTCAATCTGGCGGATAAAAATAAACTCCTCAGCTATAGGTACGCGGTAATCATTCGTATTCCCCTTTATTTGATTATATTACTCCATCCTATGCCCTGTTTATGCAACGAAATTGAGGGTAGGCGTAAGCTGTTTTTGTAAACCTGCCTGCTTTATAGAAATATATCTGTATTAAATAATTGAGCAATAACAAATATGCTTCAATAGATATTTCAATTCATGTTTGATAAATTAGGCATGAGACAACATAATAAATGAAATTTTACAGGAAATCTACCACACATTATTGATTTCCTTTCACAAGGAAATCGCTAGGTTTATTCTTAAAATAGGAAGCGCGAACGCCAAATAATTTTGTAGATAAACAAGCTGTTAGTGACACGATACTGAAGAGGATCTCGTAAAGTACTTTCTAATGGAAGTTCGGAACAGCCGCAATGGTAAAATTCATCAAAGTTTCAAACTTTTAGAAGTGCTGTATTTGCATTTATAAAAAATATAAAAGTGGATTCACTGAGCAAGGAAGATCGAAATACTGACCTAAATTCACAGAAGAAGAACACTGAAGTTTTGGAGAGAAAACGACGGAAACTTGAATCCGGCATTGGACTGTGTAACACGTGACTTTTGTAAGATAAATCGGCGAAGTTCGTCTGATATACCATCTTGAAGTACCGTATCAAAATCTGCTCTTTGACGGCTCGTTGTTGCGTGCTTCTGTAATATTCAATTTCTTAAAAGCGAGGCGGCACGTCATTAGTTCGCCCCTGCCACCTGCGACCCGCATTTCTGCGATTGTTTGCGCCGCGACTCCCGCTCTGCCTCGCCGACATCGCTTTTACACCTACTCCATTAATAAAATGGAATATTTGGATTTTACGTCCATTCTAGTTTTGCGGAATTTGAACTACGTCATTCCAAGTTTTCTTGTAATTTGTATTTTAACAAAAATTACACAATAAATAATGAATAATAATATGGAGGGAGAAACTTCAATGTTGTTTTAGTAGTTTTTCTCATGTTTGACAACGTTCAAATAACACGACAAAGCAATAAGGTACAATAAGTTAACATTATCAAGTTGAGGCACCAATTTCTTTGGAAGCGAAACACATGAAATACAGCTTGCTGATTGATAACTGATGTATTACACATAATGCGTATGACCTTCTAAAATACTTTACGGCCTAAAATAAAAGTACCTACATCTAGAAATAAAATATACTGTACATATAGACATACAAATATTTACAAGACTACATATTTGGATAATTGACGTACAATATTTTCTATGTAGAAATTGACACTTGTCGCCACTCATCCCTTTTAAACGAGATAAAAGAGATGCCTACAAAAATTTTAGATCTTTGATAATTTTAGAGAGAGCGGTCGGTGTTAACCTAAGAGTGATACTCGATTAACATTCGTAAATAAGATCATAAGTTTAAATCCTCCAACCATACCACAGAGTTTTTACTTAAGTATGGACTTCTAAAAAAAATGTCACTAGCTCGGCGACGAAGGAAGATATCGGAGGAAACCCGGATGCTCGAGAGATAAAAAAAATCTGGCGTATCCACCAATCTGCACTGGGCACGCGTGGTGGATTATGGCAGGAACATCCTTCAGTAATTTACTACGGGAGGCTTGTGCCTTGCAGTGGGACATTATAGGCTGTTAAGGGTACAAGTTATTTTGAGCTTAGCAGCACAGATAATACAATACTATACAGCGGTTAGGCGGTTTTATTCAATTTAAATGTTTACCTAATATTGTTTGTATCTTCTCATGAGTAAAATATGACTTTGATAATATGTCTCCTGATGTTCCTGGCAGATGCAATGTAGATTTCTGTGAAACACTCGACGTGGAAGTAATACTGCGATGTCAACTCTTCTCCTTTGAGAGAATCGCGATGCTGAAAACGCTTTGTGCATATGGCATCTTGAAGGATGGCGCACATTTCGTGCTGTACTTTCAATTTAAAATTCGACTATATACAGTATTTTTTATGACAGAGTAAGTACTTTATATTTTACTTGCAGTATGACCTGCATCTCTTCCTGTAGGTGTCGCAAAAGCGGCTATCACAAGTCCTGATTAATTTAAATACATTTCTAGATTACAAAGAGTTCAAATACCATTTAAAGAGATACTTAAGTTGAAGTTGAATTAAAACCGAATTGTGTTACAATATTTGTGTTATGTGCTGTGTGTGACGTGCTGCCAACATCAGTCCAGAACTATATACGTTGAGACGCCTCCGGATGTCCTGCCAAGCTTTGGAGATTTCAAGGAATAGATTTAGAGGAAGAGTAGGAAAAATGTCGAGGGATAGGATAGGATTGGATAGAAATAAGCTTTGGCATATTATTCTCACTACCGAAATACGTATATACGTAAGTACTTTGGGGAAATAGGATAAAGTGGGAAATGCAGTACATTTCACGGTAGTCTTCATGGTAGAATCACCGTTCACCTTCATCGTGCCCACTGACCAGCCGAATTCTTTCAACGGTTGTGGGATTCAACGCGCAAAAACTCAAAAACTAAATAAAGAAATATATTTTGATTCGAGTTTTGAAAATGAGCGCTCAATGCTATCAACCTTATCCTTAACCGTTGTAGACTCGAGGTACCGGTTTTAAGGTCGGTTACCTGTAGGTCGAGTTTTTAAGATGTTTAACAATGAGTTAAACTTTACGAGCTGAGAAGGTCGGTAGCGCAACCGCAAGCTCCCTGGTGTTGCAGGTGTCGACGGCGGTGATCACTTACCACCATGTGGCCCGCCCGCTCGTCTGCCATCTATTCTAAAAGAAAAAAAAAGCTTTAAGGTTTATTAGCGTTTGCCCAGGACTCGAGCGCTTGTCGCTCATTATTAAAACTTTAATGATGATTTTTTAAAATTTAATGATCATTTCCTAAATTTTATAATTCTATGTAATACAGAGTAGGCGTGTTAATATAATGTCGGGAGCCAGCCATGCTTTCAAATAACAGTTCCAATGTGACGTTATGGAATTAATAGCGGAATTTTGGGCATACTCCACATTTAGCAGGTAGCGAATATTCGCTTGGGAATCGTCCCCGACACCAAAATTTTCGCTTAACTTCACTGAATGCGAAAAGTTTTTGAATACCGAGTTGGAGTTTTTAATTTAATAAAATATGGTTGAAGATCAGAAGTGACGTGTAGCGGTTATGGTAAAAGAGATGGGTATGAAGGAATGTTCATTTTATTCAGAGCTGTGTACGATAAAATATATAAGGGAACTGAATACCATAATAAACACGATATATATATATATAAGATGTTATCTGAGCAAGGGAACCTTACATACTATCGATATGAACTTATTGGCTATGACTATGGAACTAAAAATTTCATTGTTTCAAGGTTTCAGTTGT
Organism: Sesia apiformis; assembly: GCA_914767545.1. Classification (NCBI taxonomy): domain Eukaryota; kingdom Metazoa; phylum Arthropoda; class Insecta; order Lepidoptera; family Sesiidae; genus Sesia; species Sesia apiformis. The sequence continues at coordinate 7,840,825 of OU611964.1, forward strand.
CTAAATGGTTTCAAAATCGGTTTACTAGTTTTTGGGTTTAGCTCTTACTTAAAAACAAACAATTTCTCGTTATGATATTAGTATAGATAGTTTTATACCAAATTTCATTTAAGTGTAATAACATTTTTTAATTTGAACATATTTAACTGATTATGTGGTGAATCATGTATTACATTCCGAATAGAAGTATCTTCAAACAAACAGCCAGTAATTATGTCACTTGACCTACTTATTATTTGCCATGCCTCATACTCGTACATAGCGCATACCTTCAATGTTGTCAACTACTGCACTTTTATCTCCCTTGAAACACTTCAAATATACACAGGAAGAAAAAAATTGAATTAAAATTCTCTCAATTATTAAACACGCTTTTTATTTAGTATAAACATACTAAAATAATGAAAGTCATGTTTTTTATACAAATAAGGCGGGCAGACTTGCAAACAGTCCACTTGATGGTATGCGGTCATGGACATCTGTAATATATGTCAACATCAGTCCAGAATGTCATACATTGGCACGCCCTAGATGCGCTGCTTAACTTTGGACATTTAAAGGAATGGATTTGGAGAAAGGATTGAGAAAATTGGGAAGGATAGGAGAGGATGGGAATGAGCGCTGCAATATGTCACACACTTCCGAAACACGTACGTACAACATTGGGAAAATAGGATAAAGTGAGAAATGCAGTACATTTCACGGTACTCTCCTGTAAGAGAGGTGTAATTTGTCCAGTCGAGTGCGCTCAGCGGCTGTGGGATTGCAGCGTGTATCCTTCCCCTCCCAATGTTTAATTAGTATATCTTTCCCAAATCGGAAAGCTTCGAGGTAAAAACAGTAGAAGTTGTAGACGTAACTCGTAAATCTATCGCGAACAGGCAATCCAACAAGCAAGTCTAACTTCAGTCGATAGAACGACAGACGCAACCTGCTCGGCTGGGCAGCATTTGTGAAAATACATACGTCATCTCTTCTCGTCGCCTACAGCATTATGTTTGAAGATGAAAGTCGGAGCATTCTGTCAGTTAAGACGTACGGTGCTGAAACGTTGGTCCGATCCACAAGTTCAAAGAAATTCAACGGGCAATGAAAAAAGCTATGTTTAGATTTTTTTTGTTTTTACTGACGTTATCAAAGGATGAGTAATCTGAATGACTGCACCGACAACCGGGGAATTCAGCGTGGACGCCCTCCACCCAAGTGGACCGATACCTTAAAATTAAAGTGGGTCATTAGGCCTACATTTTATAAAGTTGATATCCTTTCATACTTAACCCAATTTTTTAAATCACTTATTTCATTGCTTGTGTTTAGTATATCTTTCAGATAGGTCGGTCGGTCGTGAACGACCCAAGTCTAATTGCGCGATGCACGCGTCATGTTAGTGTAATGTGAGTGGTGTTTAATTTGGTCTAGTAATGCGTACTGCTACAGTACGCGTTCGAGTGATATCACGCGTGATGTATCAATGGCATTACTTACACATGTCTACTTAAAATGTCATTGGTTAAATTCGTCATGTTAAGTTAGGTAGTTGGATAGGTCCATCGTTGGTGGGTTGTTGGTTGATGCTTAAATTAGCTGAACGAGAAGAGGGGAAAATTCAGTGTGGCGGTGTGCCTTGGTAGAGGTCTATATCCAACAACAGAGGACACAACAAAATAAGTATTATGCCTCAAATTATGAGTTACGATTGAGGAAAATGATAAATGTTGATTTAGTTGCAATTTTTTGTAAGCCATATTTTTAACATATGCCACAAAAAGCCCTTAAAATGTTACTCCCAATTTTTATTTAATTTGTCCATAGATTTAGGGGTAAAATCCCCAAATCAGTAACATTGAGCACGTACTCAACACGTTACGTTAATGATGTAGCGCACGAATTAGCCTGAAGTTCCATATTTATGAAACTCTGCCGGGCATATCTTCATTCCCCCGTGGGTACAACCGTAAACTTCCAGCAGAACTCTGTCGAATGGAAAAACTTTATTTATATTTGAGTTGGCGAGCGGGTTTGTGAATACGAAATCAGATTGGCGCGTAAGGGGCGTGGTTCCCGTACTTGTACCTACATTTGATGTTTACTGTGCTGCCTCCGGTGAATACTTACGAGTATAAATGAACACATGCGAACTTTAAGATGCTCCTCATTGTAGTCAAAGTGGTAGGGATAGCGAAGTCATTTTAATGGTGCCGCCGTCGCTTATGTAATGCGAATGTCTGGTAGAAGGTATTTAGTCCCTGTGTAAGTATAAATGTTGTAGGTACGAACATATATAATATCACTAATGTCCACAATCGTTTCTTCAATGTTCTGCTGACGAAACTTATCAACGATTGTCTTCCATTTTGTCTTTCGCGTCGAGGAGTGCCTTGTTCACTGGAATATACTCAGAATGATTGATACACATAATGGGGCAAATGAAATTCCTTTACCCATTGTACCTACTCTTTACTCATCATCCCATCCCCCATCAAGGAAAAACAGGGGAGTAATGGGATGAGGAATAGTCCTCATCTAGTTGTATGTACACCTTCCAAATCCTTTTTCTAAATCCACTATTAATCTTTAATTCGCAATCCGGGGATAAGCAATTAATGGCTCATAATTATTTTTTTCCTAAGGGAGATATTATGTCCAAGAGAAGAACATAGGCTACTTTTCACTGGGATCTCGTAGGAATCATTATGAAATCCACGATGTATAACATAATTTTATTATTAGAAGTTCTAAAGTTGTACGTGGCATAAGACATACGACCAATATCATTTTGCACTATACAAACAAAATATTTTTGAGCAAGTTATAATATACATCCTTACAAGCGCTTGACGACTTCATACAGTATAAAGGTTGTATACAATATACAACGAAACGTGATGCTGCAAGATTATGGCAATTTAAAGGGGCCTTAGATGTTAGTAAAACAGATTTATTTTTTATCAAACTTGCCACTCCACTTTTGGCATCCAAGCCAAAAACTACGCTACAAATGGGTCGCTATTACAAAACGGTGAATCGATGTGTAAGTGGCAATAACTCTGAGTGCGTGTCAGAAATGACATGACGGGAGGATCCGAAGACACCAAGAGGAAATCCTCGCAAAAAAGGATTTGTTTATTCCCCTTTATTCGTCTCTTTCGCCGAGCAGAGAATTAGGGCGCCGTCACAGTGGCTACAGCGAATTAAATTCGTGAGGTTGCTAGTTGTGATCTCGACGAGAATCAGTATACCTAGATTTTTCAATAATCAACATAATAATCATTAATAATCATAATCATCAATAATCATTAATCATTAGCTCGACGGTGAAGAAAATAATCGTGAGGAAACTTGTCTGTCAGGATAATAAGTGAATAAATAATAAATTAAAAACTGGGGCTTGCATAAAATTTATTAATCCACACTGAACCCGGTTGATGGATTAGGTCTTGAAACTAGCAAGTTTCAAGGTTGTAGCAAGGAGATGCTTATGCTGTAGTGGGAAGAATTTAAGGTTGTGGAGGTGGTAAAGACGTTTTGTTGTTACCTCCGCGCAGCAGCTTGAATCAATATTGAAATTGAACAATACTGGTCAAATCTGTTAGCTAATTATGGTCACATTGGTTGTTACATCATGCGTAATTTAAAACTATTAGATAGTATCCTACGTGAACACCAATAAGTATGAAGCAAGAAGATTTGCTGCTGAAACCGAGATGTCCGTCTCAGTTCTAGTTTTTGATTTATTATACACAGATTACAAGCGCGTGAGTGGGCTATTCACTAATGAAAATAGGCGACAGACCACAAAATAGTGACATTGTCACCTACAATGTGAAGGATCAATTTGTTACATAACTCGCTCTATCACATATAATTTAGTAACAGTACTCGTATAACTCTTGCTGTCCTATAAAATAGCTGCTAGTTACAAGTTACTAGGTCGCAGTGTGTCGACATCTTTATGACAGCGAACAAATTGGGAAAAATGCCGTTTAGCCCATCCCCCGTCTCAATTTGTTATTGTGTCTTACTTCATTAGTTATAAGCTTTACGATGGATTTGCTGGAATATTACGCTTGAAGAATAAGAATAAGATTATGGGGGGCTAAAGTTAGCGCGATAAATGGATCTTCTAAGGATTTTATAAATTCTATTGGTATGCAAGAATGAAAGAAATTACGTGACTTTAAAGTTTAATTCTCAATACTCAATACATTTATTGCTTTCATATGGTTATAATAAAGATATTTTTATAATAATAAGTCGTTTAAAGTCATTGCCATGGAACGGAGACGGGCCGATGTTTAAGTAGGCACATAAATTAATAATAGGGGTTAAAGTATGAAATTGCCGTTTTATAGTAATAGATACTTTGAATTGACATAAAACCTTCATGGTGTGAGATTTTCGAGTGAAACTTTATTCACATGATACCTATGAAGTTCTTGTTTTAAAAAATGTGCAACATTAGATTTTCGACTTTCAATTGTTTTTTTTATTCAGCTTAGCCGGGAAAGATGGATACTTCGAAAATCCGAGTAATCTTTGAATACGAGTTCCGACGCGGAACTAACGCGGCAGAAACGGCTCGCAATATCAATGCTGCGTTTGGAGAGGAGACTGCTAATGAACGAACCGTGCGTTTTTGGTTTAAACGCTTTCGTAATGGAAACTTCGACTTGAAGAACGAACCACGTGGAAGACCGCCCACACAGGTGAATAACGCTGAATTGAAGGAGATAGTGGAAGCCGATCCGAGTCAAACTACCCAGGAATTAGCGGCATGGTTTAACGTTACCTTACCTACAATATTGACTCATTTGCATCAAATCAATAAGATAAAAAAATATGATAAATGGGTGCCTCATGATTTGACTGATCTGCAAAAAGAAACGCGTGTTGAAACTTGCGTTGCCTTGTTGAATCGGTACAGAAATGAAGGAATATTGGATTGAATTGTGACATGTGACGAAAAGTGGATTCTTTACGATAACCGAAAGCGAAAAATGCTGACCCCAGGTCAAATGCCCTAAGGCAAAGCTTACCAATAAAAAGGTAATGGTAACTGTTTGGTGGTCTATTCATGGTGTTATTCACTATAGCATTCTCAGGTCTGGTCAAGCAATAACAGCAGATGTTTACTGTGCCGAACTTCGAACAATGATGGCGAAACTAGCAGTGAAACAGCCCCGACTCGTGAATCGATCTTCACCATTATTGCTCCATGATAACGCAAGACCTTACACTGCACGAGAAACCGTTGTAACTCTACAGGAGCTGCAGTTAGAAACCATACGTCATCCTTCGTACTCGCCAGACCTTACTCCAACGGACTACCACTTTTTTCGTGATTTCGACAATTTTCTACGTGGTAAAAAATTTTCTTCCCAAGAGGCAGTACAAAATGCTTTCACACAGTTTGTCGAATCTACATCCCCAGAGTTCTATCGCAAAGGCATAAATGAACTTCCGATTAGATGGCAACAATGTATAGATAATGAGGGTAAATATTTTGATTAAATAAATATGTTACATTTTAGAAAAAAACGAGTTTTAATTTTTCAGTACAAATCGGCAATTTCATACTTTAACCCCTAATACTTAATAAGATAATTTAATCATTTTTTGTTATTTTATTTGAACAGGATTAATAAATCGACAATTACATTGGTAACTATTAATCAATGTTATCCATTTATTGTATTACGTTCTTATTCTTATTTCCAATCGATTTTATATGATGTCCTTGATGTTTATGTGATGTCCTGTAATCGAACGATGTCCTTGATCGACAACGATTAATATTTACAATACGACTATTTTCAATTGATGTCGATCAATAATATGTGGAATGGATTAAACATCCATCGACCGTTGGTCGATCGATGATCAGCTTAAGACTGACGTTAGGAACAATAAACTCAGAAGAACGTACCTGGTAGTCTCCCCTGGTGGAACAAGTGAGTGAGACTCCTGTGTCGTTGGTGAACTCGACGTGATGCGGCGGCTCCTGGATGACTGGCAACCTCCGAGGCTCCGGCGATGCGCGGACTGCTGTAACAATAAAGAAATTATTAAAGGATAAAAGAATTATTAAAAACATGTAGGCGATTGAAACCGTCAGAGAAAAATTTTTAGATAAAAAAATCTAATTTGAGTAGGGATTTAACTCTTTACAGGGGCCAGATAATTTCATTATACGCAATCGTCGACCACAAGATATGAACGTTTACTCAAGTTTCAAGGTATTATTTATTTATTAATATAAAATATTGGAACATAATTTTACTAATATATAAAGAGATAAAATTGTGTGTTTGTGGGTATGTTGGGGGTAATCTCTGAAACTACTGAACCGATTTCAAAAATTCTTTCACAAATAGGAAGCTTCATTATCCGTGTCTAATATAAGTTATATTTTATTTTGAAATTTTGAACAAAAAAAATAAAAAAAAAACCTATAAGCGAAGTGAGGCGGGTCGCTAGTATTATATAATGTTTGTTCCAAGCGCTCGGAAACCACCACTGGTTTATGCGCGCCCCTGCCTGCACATTTCTCAGTATATTCACATACATACCATAAATAAGCATCGATTACTATATGTATTTTAAAAATAGTATTACTTATTTTATTAATTGGCACTCGAATTAAAATTGTATTTGTATAACTTTCATACAAAAGAAATGACATTTATTTCTTATACATATTTATTTTTATTTCATTAAATAATTTATTGTACACACAGAACACACATAACACAAAATAAATAAAAAGGCATAAAAAGAAAAGATGTACAAAAGGTAGGCTTATCTCCTGCGGAGATTTCTTGCAGCAGACCTGAAAAAGTGAAATATAGGTCAAGACGGATAGATAGTCGTGATGCACACGTATAATAGTATGTACAATAATACTAGCAAAACACATAAATATATAATTATACTCGTATACATATACAATACATTTACCTAAATAATAAATATCATGTGTGTGTTCGTGTGTTCAAAATCTTAAATCTCCGAAAGTTCTTTATCGATTGCTTTGAAATTTTGACACAACGTTGCATTCGAATACGCGCGTGTTTTTATATACATATCACAGGGTAAAAACATGCTTTTTACCCAAAAACAGGTAAACACAGGGTAAGCGCCATCTGTTGGGCAGTCACAGCAACGCGTGGCCGGTCACGGCTAGTATAAAATACAATATATGTATATACCTACTACATATTGTTATTTTTATTGTAGATATAGTTGACTTAGCTTAATGTGAAAATAATGTGGATTTAGACAAGAGTTTTATAAATTTTCGATGATTCTCTATTTAATGTCTACGGATAAAATAATGTTAATGTAATAACCAATCAAAGAATAGTGCGAATATGCAGTGCTACTATAAACTATCCCATTTGATGACACCAAGTATCCGATGTACATTACTTATGTTAAGGTTTGTGAACGTTGAAATAAATAAAAAAATGCGTGGCGTACAAAGCACTTCCCTGACAGCAAAATCTTCCAAAGGGAACCCGCGTTTTCTGCCATACCATCGATAGTCCTCCGATATGACGGGTCGTTTCTGAGCTTTCGAGTCAATTATTTTAATTATTTATTTTTACATTTCATTGCACAATATCGTACAAAATGCGAGCTTAATGCCCTAAGGCATTCTCTGCCAGCCAACCTTTGGGTTGATCAGAGAAGTTCATGAGGTGCATGAAAAACACAATTTAGATGACGTGGTAAAATAAATATAATACATTATTACATATACATACATACAAACTTACATACATACATATATATATACTTAGAAATACATATAAATTACTGCTACGTACAAATTTTTCGGAGATATTGAAGTGCTGATAGATTATTATCAGCGTAGATAGTAATCGATTATCGCTTTACATTTGATAAACTTCGGGACAACAAAATTTTGTCGTAAAATTTATTTATTGCTGGATGGGAAGTGACGAAGATTACGTGGAGAAACTCAGGCCGATGGTATGATATAATTTATTTCAATAAAAATTTGTTGGGTGTCTATTAAAATATACATTAACGTACTTTTGCATACGAGGTACATTTACTAGGCAATTATATGTTGAGTTAGTAAGGGAGGCGAGGTAGCGCACACTGGAAAAAGTGACAAATTATTTCATTTACACCCTCAAACGAATTTTGCTCTAAATGCTTCAGTTCATATTTCCAAACAAACCTCTATGATTGATGGCGATAATGATCTTTTTTTTTTACCCTGCTGGGGTGTGGGACTCCAAACAATAGCCTTTTTATGTTTTGTGTCATATCATATTGTATGTAATGGTTATTTTATTCTTACAACGTGGTTTGAATTGCAAAATGACTAATGATTTCATTTTTCATTCCATAAAGCTGATTTAATAACCCAATGGTAATGAATAACAACCAAATAAATTATCTGTATTTTTTGTTATTTTTTAATGTAAAATATAGATCAGTTTATCTAAATAATAATAAACTGAAATAATGATCAACATTAGTCTAAGAGCTTCAAGAATACTTACTCCAGACCACTGTTTGAAAGTATTTCTTGGGTATGTTATCTTATGTTACTTATCTTATGTTCTATACTTATTGGGTTTTGTAGCATCCACTCTTCCAGTGGGTACCGTAAAAGGCGATTAAGGGATAACAAAGCGGCTACCACAAGCCCTGAGGAACTACACCATCTCTAAAAGAGAGGACTCGCCAACTCGCTTGGCTAGCGTGGCATCATAAGGCCATATCCAGGAGGCCCATGTCCAGCAGTGGACGACAAAAAGGCTTGTTACGGTACAGTTACTAGTGTAAACAAATTGTAGGTACACTAGTATAACTTTGTCAATTTAGTCAAGATCCGATTACAATTGCAAATAACATGTAGGTACACTAATACAACTTTGATATACTGCTTATGATCATATTCACAAATTATAAACATGTTAAACTTTGATTCATTGTGTTTACTATTATAATAATTATAACGGAGGGTACATATTTCGAAACTTTGATAACATTACCTCATTTAATAAACACTCATTTGTAATTTTACGAATAGGTTTAATAACAAAAGTTATAATAATTATTATATTAATATTTTCAGTAAACCATAGTTTGGTCGAAACTGATGTTAGAAGAAATAAAGACTGCCCACTTTTATAAGGCCAATTGGGGCGGCCATTTTTGTCTAGAACAATATAAAAAGAGCATGGGCTGCCACACGATAGACATGGCGCCGCAACATGCGCGCCCACCAGATGGCATAGCTTTTCTCCGCGACCTGATCGCACACAAATAGAGCGCGACTTCACTCGGGACTTCAAAACATCGGACTTGACATTTAAGTCGCCGCCCGCGCCGGGTCGTTCACTGGGCTTTCCATAACCTGCCTGCCCATTCCATAACCCCAAGGACCTGCCTGCAGTAGCGGGCAGCGAAGAAACTTCCGTCGGTGAGCGCACAGCTCAGGAGCGGAACTGCATCCTTCGTGAGCGGGGTGCGAGATGGCTACGAAATACGATAGACAGCTGTCCATTGATTGTTGAAGTGTCAAGTTGTGCGATTAAAATTACTACGTGTTGTAAAAAGCAGTATTATTTTACCGGCGGCGCCAATATTGCAATACTAGTCTTAAATGATCTTACTCTATAGCACTGTTTAAAAGTAAATCTTGTGTAATTCTAATTATCTTATTTTAAGTGGGGAGAATTGGCGTCTTAGAAACATTTTCCGGGGCTATTTAATTGTGAAAATGTTGTGAATATTAATAGTTACTACTGATTGTTTTCAAAATAATGTACTTAAATATGTGGATACGACGGTAACAGCAACAATTCATCTACTGTAAATGATCATAAGGAAATAAATAATAATTCCAACATAAAAGTATTGCATAAAAATAAAAGCAGGGTTCAGATTAAAAAAGTCTCCATTCGCATATTGTTCACTGGACGGACAGACTGTTCTATTATGCAGTCTCGGAACTATTCTCGTTCGGTGTTCGTTTGGCATTATAAATGCGGGAGAATTTATAAATATGGATGTTCAAAAACAAAGAAAAAATGAAGCGAAGAAATTAGTCATCACTTGGAAATTTATGTATTTGTTATTTATATCATAAACCTATATAGTTGTCACGACGCTGGCCAATTAACTTCGCGCCAGTTAGATTTACCTGCAGATATGTAAGGTAACACTCGTTCATATAGAGGTATTCTTTTGTAGCGTTTTCATGATTTTATGTTGCATCTTTTTAAGTTCTCTATGGTCTATATCAAGCAGGAAAAGGTCCGCCATAAAAATTTAAACCATAACCATTCACCATAATCATAACCATTCACCATAACTATAATAATTTCACCTCTAGATTTTCACCTTTCTCAAGGCTCGCCACCATACACAATCTTCGGCTTTTCTCATACAGTGAGACTGCTTGCTCGGCCGCCCTCTTCTCTATAAAAAAAAAATACAGGAATAAAAAAATACCTGCGACCTCATCGCCCACGTCATCAGTCATCGGTTCTGCGGCAGATAGTTCATATAATATAATAATAAGTTCAATATAATCAGAAATAATAAAATCTAGATTCTTCAATAATTTCCATAAGCTGTAAAGCCTTACTGCTACTGACTTAGCTGCAAAGACGCACATACGCGCGCTTTATTATCAGTTCTCAGTGCACTATTTTCAAAGTTTGATTTTGAACAAATTACTATGGAAATGAAGCGAACCGGCCGATCGCATTACCGTTCAATATTTATGAGAAGTTCCAAGTTGCTCCTTAGTTTCTTGTTAGTTAGTACACAATGACCGCTTAAGGCCGTTTTCCGCTTGGCATCACGTTTAACGGGCGAAGTCCGCGCGAGCCGTGTTGGCTCCATAATATCTACTTTGGTACCGTAAGATGCAAAGTATTCAGTATGGGTTCTTAACATTAAGGTCAGAAAGGCACATCTCACACATACGGCTGTATACCACGTCTTCAAAATTTACCTATTCAGAATTTGTGAAATAGATACGTCAAGAAGTGAATAAGCATCGCGAGTTATGTCAATTGTGATTTTTTAAGTAGAAATCGCGTATTAATTATCCGCAAGTCTACACATGACATTACATGTGTTACTGTAACGCCGCGCTAGACATGCATCAGGTACTTTGACACGAGTTACTTTAACATATATGGACAGACCCGCTTATACATTATAGAATCAATGCTATACAGCAGCGAGGATATGCCATGTTGTCTGCCACAAACAAGATCAGTGACGTGTAATTAACAATTGAAAAAGTGAAGATCCGTAAAATATTATATCATAAGCCTATGTTCCTCCATTGCTGTACCTTGCCTACACTGCAATTAATTTAATTAGGCAAGCAAACCCGCCGGCCGATGCTAAATTTCCTTTAGACCGTTATGCGCGGCCGCTTGTAGAAGGCGCTTGCGCAGAGCGGAGCGAACGGGCGCCGCACAGTCACTACCGATAACCGACGGCGAATGCATGCGCATTTGTTAGTTTCTGTTAATTATAAATTTCTATTCGTATCTTGTGCTAGTCAATCTCTAATAATTTGTTATCATATCTGTGACATCCTATGTGTTAAATTCATGCTCTTTCTTCAACAATATAAATCGCTAATGTAAATGTGACATACCTACGAGAATAAAGTATGTCATATAAAGTGTGGAGTTTTACTAACTAAGAACCCAAGTTAGACACTTTATAGGCTTCTTCCAAGGCTCACCACCACACATAGTAATTGTCGTCGTTTATCGTCCACTGATGGACACGGGCCACATGGGCCTCAATACAACCTTAATAGGGCACGCGAGCCAAGCGAGTTGCCGAGTCCACGCTTTTAGAGGTGGTGTAGTTCCTCGGGGCTTGTGGTAGCGGCTTTGCTATTCCTTAGTGGCCTTTTACGACGCCCAGGCGAAGAGATGGCATGACGCTAGTCTAAACCTGTCCGACACCACACGGCGTGCATGAAGCGATCTGACGTAAATGTGACTATTTTACTAACTGTCCCAATTATAATAATTTTCCTTTCTGTGTTTTATCTATACTGGGTTTAATAGACTGACGCCCGTTTAGATGCTCCCTACGTCCGCGTGCTAACTTCATTATGCGTTCCATTGTAATTTTAGTCTCCTCTTTGTTATTAAATTACAAACTGGCCCGCTAGCCGAGCTTGCATAATTTTGTCATCGTACTCATATTCTATTTGGGTTACGCTAAACTCATTTGGACTTAGTTAATTATAACTTTAATAACTTTTAAAAGTCTGGGAAAGTATTTTTAAATGAAAAATGTTGTTTATTGCGATTCGTTATTGCTTGGGCACATCACTAGTCACGTCAAATAGACAGATGGAGGAATTAATTTATTCTGTTCGAACTTTTCACTTTCTGTTGGCCACAACTTCTAATCTAAAATAACTCTTTATCTACATAGTTAATAGACAGTATATACTGATTTTTGTATCTGAGTGATTGTTATCCAATAAACGAGTTACGTAAGTGAACTGGGAATTTAATTTTTAATACGGAGTTTTACCATTTTCTATAAGTTTTTACACCATATGTAATACGTTTTTTCTACCTTAAAGGCCTATTTTATAATATCTGAGTAAAGTTCTGAGTAAGCTAATCAATAATTAAAGTAACCGGTGATTGTAGCATTTCACCAAGTCCGAGTTTAGCTAATCGGTGAAATCGATCACAGGAACTCAGCAGCAGTCTTAATTGTCGATTAGTGATAATTGTTAAGTAACAAGTGGTAGAATTTTTATGACTGTTGTTGATAGGCTAATAAACATTCTACGTCAAAATTTCTTTTTTATAGATAAAATCTATAGATGAAAAGACAAAGTATATATAAGTCCTACAGGACAAAGTCCTGCAGGAGATAGGTAATATATGAAACCTTTCATCCCACCATCCGGATAAGATCAAGAGATAATGAACTCGGTACTTATTTTTCTTTATCTTACACCTACGTACACTTGTACAATAAATATTTACATACTCGAATTTCTATTTTATTTATAGTAATTATGAGCTGCTTTGTTAAATTGTATATACGGGTAGTAACCGATTAATTTCCGAATTCATAGATTCTGCCGAAGATTCGGACTTTATTGTACACACAAATGATAATAATAGTTACAAAAGAAAATACATACAGAAGGCACGCTTATCGCCTTGGGAGATTTCTGCCAGCAACCCTGGGAGAGCGATAGGTGAGTAATGAAATGGGCAGACATTGTGCGTACCTAAATAAACTACTATAAACACTACTTTCATAATACGATTATTGCATATTAATATTTTATAGGAGAAGACCGCAGACGAGCACACAGTCCACCTGGCACAACAGTTCGCACATTGTCGTACATAGGGTGACTAGGTAAATTTTGAAATATTCAAATTTTAGAAAGAGAACTCATAGGTGCACCGTTTTTAAAACATCATTTATTTGAAATTCGAATTCCGAAAGCCATTTAGTCAAAATGAATAAATAAAAATGTTGCAGTCACTTTTTATTGTATTTCGTACGCTTTTCTTTGCAACAATGGAATTCGAACAAGAACATTTTCCTGCAATGATGTTAGTCGATTTTAAAGTTGTTTTAAATGAAAGTGAGTGTAAAGATAGATTAGTATTGGCTTTTGAGGACCTCGCACCGTCCCGTGCAACAATCTTTAGATGGCTTTATCAATTTAAACAAGGAAAATTTTCCTTGAAAGATGACAGAAGTGGCCGTCCTGCGATTTCTGTAATGAATAAATGTTGCACGAAGACCCATAAACTACCTATAAACAGATAGAGATACAGATAGTAATATTTCATCACCGGTCATTCATGAAATTTTACATCAACACCTTCAAATCATCGTTTGTTCGCGTTGGATTCCTCATTCGCGTGACATGGTGCATGGGGTGATTTACACGCGTGGATGGTAAAATTCGAAAATGGAGAGAGAGGGAATATATTTAATATTATTACTGGAGATGAAAGTTGAATCTATCAGTATGACCCACTAACTAAGCGGCAATCAACGGTTTGGGTGTTTCCAAACGAAGACTCTGCCAGGAAGGTCAAATATGGGCGCAGTGTTGGGAAAAAAATGGTGGCAGTATTCTTTTCTGCGTGTGTCCAATTAGCGACAATTTCTTAAGAAGCTCAAAAACTGTGTACCCAATACAGCGAAGTGTGTTTACCAACTGCATTCTATGTGTTAAATCAAAAACGTATTAAAACAGGTTTGAGACGTTTTGATCATCTCACAAAGCAAAACTTATCCGAGAGTTTTTGAAGACCACAGAGATCCAAGAATTGAGCCATTCTCCTTATAGCCCCGATTTTGTTCCATGTGACTTCTTTCTCGATCCAAAAGTGAAGCTTGGACTCCATGGCATTGTTTTCGACAGGCCTGAGGACGTTAGGAATGCTTTTATAGCAGCTGTTGAGGACCTCCCTAAAGAAGAATATCGCCAGTGCTTTAAATCTTGGTTTAGACGAATGAATCGCTGTATAGAGACTAATGTAGAGTATTTTTAGAAATTGTAATAAAACATTTTATTGTAACCCAATTTTTTTTTGGTATCTCAAAATTTACATAGTCACCCACGTACTAGATACTATTCGCTTTTGGGACATTGGATAAGTCGATTCTACTGAGCAAGTGCTTACTGCCGATTATTATGGCTTGTGATTTTGTCGGGTTTACCAACTGACCATAGGATTTAGCCCAAGAATTGATACAGGTAAAGTCTGTTAGGTTTAGTGCTTTGTGTTTAGCAAAAATATATGACAAATATAACAAAAACAAAAAAAAAGTATTCCAAAGAAGATTGGTATTTCATGTAAATTATGTACTGTAATCAGGAACATAATCCCTGGTTTTAGGTTTCGAAAATTGATGGGCTAAATATTTATACTCGTAGATGAGAAAACCTAAGTTAAGAATGCGAGAAATTAAATAAGCCTAGCAATGTGAATAAAATATTACAATCTTACAACAATACATATTTTGTACAAGTAAACACTTGTAGATGAAGATAGATATAATTCTATTTCTATAGAGAGGTACGAGATGCAGCAAGATACCTACCCTCTATCAGGCCGCAAGCCGCAGTTCGATTTCCGTTTAATTTCACGACAACCGCGAGTCTCGTCTGCCTTTATATAACTTTACAGTTGTAGCTGATGTTATAGTTGTTAATAAGGCACAGATGGCTTCCGCTGACTGCTTCACCACACCTTTGCTGTTTTGTATATTTTGTGTTTACACGATCATTTAGAATCTATAGAACTCATTTTGTCATTTGTCATTTTATCGATAATCATAGACTTTGGTCCTCGAGAGATCATGTTGTGAAATATATCTGACAAGAACCTAAATGAAATTGACAACGTAATAGTCATTAAATAGTTATCAATTAAATTAATATCTATTTGAAGTTACTGTTAAGTTATAATTTGTAATACATTGTTTCCTGAAATAAATACCTAAATTGATATATAAAATTAAATTAAACGAATATTATTTTAGAGGGAATTTACTAATATGAAAAATAGACAAATAAACTTAATAGCAATGATCATACTGTAGGAATACAATATTTACACGCGCACTAGCGACGGCGCGTACGCGTGTGTGTACGTAGTCGTGGCCAAAATTTTAATATCATCGAGTTGGTTACCGTAGAGCATTAGATTCGATCACTTGTCGCTTTATACAATACGCCGGAATTCAGACTTTTATTGTGAAGTAACTCCTGGTACGTGTGCAGTGAATGGGACAGGACTCGTAGAGATCAATAGTCAAAGACTAATATTTACAATAGCACGCTGTTGCTGTATGACAAAATCTATGTTATGATTAGGTAGATAGATAAATATTTATTTATTTAAGTCACAGTTGTATAAAACAAGGTAAATTCTAGCCTCAACAATAGCTTATCTTATAGTTGATCTATAGAAATGAGCAAAGCTAGTGTCAACAAGATATACTCGTAGCTAATATTGTGCATTAGAATTTCGTTCCCCATTGCGTTAAGATTTGAATACATCATCATTGTATGTCACATTCATGTTTTGTGATAAGTTAAAACATATTTCTATGTAAAAATGTGGAATGAAACAAAGGATCATATTCTGTGATAATTTAATTTAATATCGGCGATGGCGCGTTACTATGGCGGTGATGGTGATAGGAACCACTAAATGGACCAGCGCGGCGGGTGAAGGACCTGTGGGATGCGAAAATAAGAGAAATTACTACTAAATGAGAGCGCGGTGCGAGGGGGCTTATATGATTGGGAGGAAGATACGAAAGTAATTAGGTAATCATAGAAAAATATAAACTAACCCGGAGATTCCAGGCGTAGGTCATCCAGCAGCCGGTGAAGACGTAGTCACTCACTTCTGTAACCACTTCTTTATAAACGATTTGCACCTTATTTTCATGGTGCCGAACGATGCCGAGCGCGGCGCAATCAGAGGTTATAATGATGTGCGAATTTTCTCCCGGTAACAGCGTCCAGTCGACGTCTGTCTGGGTTAAAAGGTCGCATTCAAAAATGTGGCCAAAAAAATAAAACGGTGTTAACGATCGGCCTTTCTGCAGCTAAAACTTTCTGTTCTGTAGGTTCAGACCACATAATTATTTATGGGGATATTTTTAAACCCAGTGAGGTCCAAAAGTTATTGGCTTGTTTCCTAGATGTATACAAATAATTATACGCCATTATAGTTTATGGTATACGAATATCATTTACCCTGATAATTCGTGTATAATTTTTAGAGTTCAACCCTCGTTAGCTTTGATTCTTCGACTCTTAATGCAACAGGAAGTCGCAAAACCTTTACAATGTTTAAACTGGAATATCGTTCCGTGATTAGGTTCCTTACAAGGGAAGGAAGAACTATGGTTCTTTACTATGATCCCCTTTATAAAAGGTAGTCGGTAAAGTGGTGTAGTTCTGGTGAAGCACCGCCTAGAAAGGCAAAGGTGACTCAGTCCACCAAAAAGAATATGGCTTCGATATTCTGGATTGTCAAGGAATATTGCTTAAAGACATAAAATAACGTAATACTACGGTGACTGGAGGCTACTATGCTAACCTTATAGAAAAACTACGAGAAGCAATCAAGCAGAAACGTCATGGAAAACTAAGCAAAGGTGTGCGGCTTCTCCATGACAATGCACCCGTCCACGCCGCCGCAGTTGCTAAAGCTGTTGTTTCAAAATGTGGCTTCACGGAATTTCGCCACCTACCCTGTAGTCCTGACTAGGCTCCCTGTGATTACTATTTGTTCTCAAAACTCCAGGCGGTCTTAAGAGGTAAAATATTTTCCACTGATGATGAAATGACCGCTACGGTTTACGCCCATTTTGAAGACAAACCTCACTTTTTTTATACTGGAATACAAATGCTAATTAAACGACCCAAAAAGTGTGTTCAAATAAACGGAGACCTTGAAAAATAAAAATAGTTTCAGGAAGTTGAGTGTTCTTTTTCTTCGTCAGGCCGAAAACTTTTGTACCTCCCCTCGTATTGCATATGTAATATTACTGATTATATTACTATGTATATTATATTACTGAAAGGGCTAATTGCATCGCATTGCATTTCACAACATTCTACAATAAAGTGTTTTCAATATCAATAATTTATTTGTCTAATGGGAGTTTAGAGGACGGTACATTACAGTTAATAGGGCATGTCACATTAGGGCATGTCTGACAAAATTAAGAGTAATATCTAAAGGGAATAAAGAGATTTATCTGTCTATCGACACTATAATTCAATAGTAGTGCAGTCCTTTTCCTACACTGTGATTTTTAAACGATTAGTCTCTGTCATTTTTCAAGATAGGTATTTTATTTTTATTCCAAAATATACGATTAAGTAATATCCAAAAGATTAAGTTATTTAATTCCATACTTTATAAATAGTCCATTTTTGTGTATCTACTCATACAAAGATTATTACACATATAGGTATCACCCGTCATCCAAAAATCTGAAATGTGAAACGCTCGGAAATGGACATAAAATAGAGAACGCAATTGTAGCATAAAGATTGTTCCCTCCCTCAAAATATTCTCCGACTAATGTCTATTGTCGTTCCCAGAAGGTGTAAGTGGCGTATTAACGCGTCCATAATGATTTCTTTCTTGTGCTGTCACTTTGACTACAGCTTATATTTTATGAAAATTGAAATGGTCTGTCTGTTTGTACTGTCTGTGTAAGTGCACACCGATAGTGTACAATGCAAATCATTTCGACAATCGGATTGGATAATTCGACACCCACTCACATAGATTTAAAGTTCAGGTCTCGTTAATTTCACTGTACTTATTCGTTCTCTCCGTAATTGTCACATTCTTTCGCTCCTCAATAATCTTCTTAACAATCCTTCTTTACTTTCTTACTTGCGTGATCGTTTCTCGTATATTTTTCAAGATCTAGACTCCTTAGAACCCAAACCTTCTCCCTATTAAAAATCGCTTCTCACAATTCTCGTAGCTGTGGCGATTCATTTTCGGTTCAAACCGCATGCTTATTGAATGCTCTCCCTCATATGATACGAGATACACCTACTCTTACTAGTATTAAAAACTATTAAAAGAGCACAATTTGTCAATTTCTTAAATAGTCCATACTGTACGAGTATATAATAATATATTATAATATGTATATATTTTATACGTATAATATTTATTATTTAGGCATTTGTATGTATTGTATATGTATATAAATATATATTAATGTATATTTTTAGTTCTATTGTACTACTATACATACAAAAATATATACGCACTACGCCTGTCTTTCTGTCTTGACCTATATTTCACTGTCCCAGATCTGCTGGAAGAAATCTCCGCAGGAGATAAACCACAAAAGTAATTTTTTTCTTTCTTTTTTATTTTTTTTCATATTATGAGTATACAATAATTTAATAAATAAATAAATACCGAGACCAATAAAAATCTATAATGAAAATATTTTGTAGTATTCAGATTGCACCTTGCATATAAGAAGTAGAGTATTTTGGTGTTAACAACGATACATACATGTAAAAGTATCCTCTCGTATGAATTATACATATATTTTAAGCCTGTTTGCTGGGCTCGTGTAATAAATCAAACATGATTTACGTACCTTAATTTTTGTAACGTTTTATCTCACACGTCCTGAGTCTGTATTAATGTTGAGTATTTTATTATTTAATAATAATAAAATACTTTACGTTACAGGAAATCTGAAAGTAAATCTTGTATAATGTTGCAGTTTACAATTTTTAGATAAAGGACTTTTTTTGCAGAATTATTATAAAATATTAAACAAACAAATAAATTCTTAATTCAACTAACCAAAAATATTAAGTTTGTTATAAATTTTATAAACAATACACTAGTTAATTATCAACTGATAAAGTCTGGATGGTTATCATAAATTATTTGATTTATCCAATGCGCGATTTACGCATTAAAATAAAATATTCATCTTTTTGTCACTTACTCGATTTCACCCAATGAGTCTGCAATGGCCGACCATAATACAGTTCTGTTAACAAAGTTTGTTAAAATATTTTCTCCATAGACAAAATGTTAGAAGAAGATAATTGTAATATGAACTGTGTAATAGAATTGACTAGATATGTGTAATTTCTTCTTATGGTAATAGAAGCAGATACACATCAAATGCTATTACATACCTAGTTAATCTTACAATGTTATAATAAGTAATAGACTTGTTTACAAGAACACAATGTAATTGTCTTTCTATCTAGAATATTGACAGTGTGTGGAAATATACTAACCCTAGACTCTTATCTCTAGTCTAGCAAACATTTGAACGATATTTGGCAGTATCGTCTAATTGTACATAACTCTGTTTGTGAGTTAGATAATTATAACATCCGTGACTTTGCGGTGTATGTGAATGGGAACAAATATTCTGGGTTTATTTGAAAGATCTCTTCAGCGTTTAAAAATTTCCTCCTTCAGACGAATTATTATCAAAATTTTCGCAAATATACGGGTGTGATGAAATAATTGCAATTCCTTGGGTTTAGCCTATATAGTCCTGGTATATAAAGTATACCATAATCACCATTGTTGCGGACTCCTTGCCGCCAGCTTTTTATAAATTTGTGTTTTTCATAAAAAAATATCTTTAAAAACAACAATTAAGCTGACCGAGTCCATCAAGGTGGTTAGCTTAACCAGTTTTCGAGAGGACGACGAAGGGTACCATCAACACATCTACAACGACACATCTCTAAAACGAGTGAAGTCATTTGACATTTCAGTGTTCAAACATCTGAAATGTGAAACAGTTACATTTGAAGGTAACAAAGGGGAGTTTTGATATAGAAGTTTCACCAGGAAACTCTTTAATTCATCTTGACCTGGTGCAAGTTCCTGTTGTAGAATAGGTTCCTGCGGCCAGTTTTCTGGGGAATCAAGGATCGAAGGCCCAGAAAACCACCTGTTCGAAAAATCCATGTTTATAGGGCGCGAACCTATAAAATTGTCTGCCACATTTAAATCATACGTAGCTAATATTTGACGCTAATTTTTTCGTGATTTCTCCGAGGCGATGACCTACAAAGGCTTTAAAAGTACGTGCATCACTACGTAGCCATGCTAGGGCAGTTGTAGAGTCGGTCCAAAAGAAAGGGCGAGTCGGATTTTTTGTGACTATCCTGTATGGTTATAACAAGTCGAGAAGCTATTAAAGCGGCATGAAGCCCCAATCGCGGTATGGAGGTTGGTTTGAGTGGTGAAACCCTAGCTTTGCTGAAGATTAGAGCGAACTCGACGATGCTATCTGCGAGTAAAAAACGCCAATAGGCAACACATGCATATGCAAGCTCACTCGCATCTGCAAAAACGTGCAACTACTCTTTGTGTGCAGGCTCAAAATCATTGGAATACCAAAGTAACCAACTGCAATAATATTGATATAATATTACCAATAAAAGAAACCGGGTTTACTAAATGTTTTCTATAGCTCATAACCTGGTATTTCCTTTTTAAACTGTGACTCACAATAATGTCTAGGTATTTATGTAAGTACTCTTAGTTATAAATAAGGCACAGCCGTACTATAGTTAAACGCTTCAATCACAGGCACTGATTGCTTCTATTCAGTCTGTCTTACCGTTAAAGTCATTATTAATGACTTGAGGGCTTTTGACTTGAACTATTTTAGGTATCTGACTGTTTGTTTTCTCATAATGTGTGACGTCACGTATTTATTTCTAAGATTAGGTACTGACAGAATTCTCTATAGTTCACGTTTAATGTATTTTATGCTTTGAAAACATGCTCTGTAAATAAAATATGCTCTGAAGTACGTAGTTGTGACTGGATTCAGATTATTGATTACATAACTTGTGTAAATGTAAATGTGTAAACTTATGCATCACGCAAAAACTATTAAACAGAATTGAACGAAACTTGGCATAGTTATAGCTCATGTGTCGGGTTAATATCTTGATTGGTCGGGTACTTTTTATTCAGATTCATTACAGTGTTCCCACGGGAATCATTAAAGTTTATGCAAATGTAGTCACGAACACCAGGTAGTACCTAGGTTTTTATACCTAGGTGATGTGTGGTTTCTATACCTAGGTTTATATGTGAAAATTGTAACAATTTTGACCAATCAAGCGCGGCTTGGTTCAATAGGTTCATATTGAAGAAATTGTTGAAGAGAAATGAAGATTATAATTGAAGGTCAAAAGTTAACTTGATAGGTTAAAATTCATATTGCTAACCGCTACGCAGAACTCAATTTAAAATAATTTAATTTAATCCTTACTAGCTACACTAGGTGGAAGTTAAAAGCTTAGACTGCCAATTACTGTGACCTCTACTACTATGTAATCCATAAATAAAGAACATAGAACAACGAAAAAATATTGGCAAGCAATTCGTACCCCTTATAAATCAACGTTACCCGTAGATAGCTTTCATTCCATCGGGTCGTGATGTCAGTGTATCTCATAAACATTTACATAATGTGTGACTCGGCTAACGGTTGGTGATTCCATTTGTTTATTTACCGGGATATTTGCTGATCGGACGCTTCTTGTAATATGGAATGTTTTATTGGTTCTTTTGGGTTGATTATATACTCCCATATAATACTTATAATAAGGTACTTAGGTTCTCCTGTTTTATGGCTGTTTTTTTATGAAACAAAGATAACAGACGAGCAGACAGTCCACCTGGTGGTAAATGAATACTGTCGCTCGTTACACATGCTCGCGGTACATGCTGACATAAATCCAGAGTAACAAACGTTGCGGTGTGTCCGAATGCGCTGCCTGCCATTGGGAATTGAAGAGTAGATAAATTACTTACTTTATATACTTGCTTATTTTTCACTTACAATATTTGTCATTGGTGATACCATTCGTCTGACAATTTAATTAAGAAACGAGATTTCTAAAGTTAACACGTAATATACACACGTTTATACAAACAGGATTTAGCGACACAGTCATGTTTATTGTAAACTCATACGTGAGAATTGAGCCCTTAACTGTGTTATAAATAACCGTATCTTTGTAATGAACAACGAATTGTTAATAAATGAATAACGACACACTCACACGCAATTATTACAATTAAGGGATACTTTAATATAACTATAATGCCACGTTTTGTGATATAAAGTGACCAATATTTCTTTAATATCACTTATTCGTGCGACAGTGCATTCCACAGGTCAGGCGCAGAAAGTGTCATAAATGTCAATTTAGTAGTTGGGTAGTATTCAATAACTATTTATGCAGTTATTGAATACTACTAATGTAAAATGTCATTTTTGAAGATTAGATACTTTACTTAGTAGGTACCCGTCGATTAGATACATAGGTACAGTCGACAAGAGGTCAACCTATATGCATATGCGGTTTGCAGAAAATCCAGGGGCACCTTGCTCATTACTAATGAGATCTAAATTAGAATATCTATCCATTCATATACATTGAATTCATATATATTGAATCATATATGAGAGAGATATGGTATACATTCGAATACCACTATATTATGCTGTACCCACACCAGCGTGTTTTTGACTGTACGGTATAAAAGGGTGACGAATTGTAAAAGCTAAATAACGGCTGAAGGAGAACGTGCGTGGAGTTGGGGCGATCGCTCATTAGCGGCACAATGCTTTATAAAACAATACACAGCACTTAAAGAAGATATAGGTATACGCTACCTAGGGTAGGTCTCTTAGGGTAGGTCTTGGTCTCTGTTGAAGTGACAGGCGGGAAGGGTAAATTCATTTATTCATTCATTCATTCAGGGAAGATTCATTTGCACTTAGCATTTTGATTCGCCGCGGCTATAGTGTAACGTCTTTCATATAATACTCCGCACCTCGTACTCTGTGACAAAAACAAAACGAAGGTGGCTTAAATAACGAAATTTGTAGACAAAATTATTCTAAAAGTCTAAATTTCTGGTCTAAAGTTTGTGGATAGGTCAAATCCATTTATTATTTCGATAATTAGACCGATTTATACTTTTCAAAGGTCGGCAGAATTTGTTTTTTTTTTTTAGTTTACCAGATTTAAAAAAATAGCGGGAGGATATGTCGCCACCAATCCGCACTGGTCCCACTGGATGCATTTTGCCCAAAGTTCCCTAGTGATTTACTATGGGAGCACAGGCCTCCTCGAAGAGGGACGTTCATCACACATTTCAAATAAAACTTTGTAATATAGGACTCATCAAGCTTTATAAACTTTTCTCTAAACATTTTTTTATAAACCATCAGTGAGTTTTTTTTAAATTCAAATCTACACATTCATTCATTCATTTTACAGATTAGGCGAACTAATAAATAAATATATTATTATTAATTCAGAAATTTACTGACTGATATTTACAAGACATTTTCTTTAAAAATATCATAAGTGCGAGTGTTTGTTTGTTTCCTTATAACTCTGCAGTAGATCGTCAAATCAATATCATATTTGTCATACAAGTAGTTTATGGGACGGGCTAAGACATAGGTTAGTTTCAATTATAGTAATTCCACGCAGGTGAAGCTGTGGATACCAAGATAATTTCAAAACAAGTTGAAGACTGTATAATAATTTTTAAAAAAACTTCAAGTAGTCGCCTGGACTTCACTTGTTTCAATCAGTTC
The DNA here is from genome assembly GCA_914767545.1 of Sesia apiformis. Classification (NCBI taxonomy): domain Eukaryota; kingdom Metazoa; phylum Arthropoda; class Insecta; order Lepidoptera; family Sesiidae; genus Sesia; species Sesia apiformis. The sequence continues at coordinate 7,865,029 of OU611964.1, forward strand.
ACATTTACTTTTGCCCCCGATTGTACCTATTTCTGTGATAACTCACTTTATTGATCTATTGACTCATGTAACAAGCCTACGCAGGGAAAACATACTCGTAGCTGCTTTATTTTCCTCCATTGTGTCTCAGCAAGAATTATTTAATTATTTACAAAAGGATCTCCAACGTAAATAAATCAGTTTCCGTTCTACAAATAAACCTCAATCTAAATTATAATGTTCTTACATTTATAGGAGAACACAACATTATTGTTATATTTATTTTGTAAATAAACTTAAAAGTAAATTATAATATTCTTACTTTACAGCAAAACAGAACATTCCTTTAAAATTTCATGTAGACGTTGGAATATGAGGTGTGGTGAGCTTGATTCCCCGGGGAACTTTATAATACATAGATCTAGATAAAAAGTACCCTAAATGTTAATCTTGTATATGAATTATTATAATTACGCCAAGTTTCATTAAAATGTGTGCAGTGGTTTTGCGCCATGCATGTTCAGAAATACGGACAGACAAAACATTTTATTTTGAGATCTGTATCATTAGGCTTGTGCCTTAATCTAAATTAAGTCTAATCAATTAGTGGTAAGTGATCAGTTTTACTAGTTTTCACAGTAAATTGCATCAGTTTGTATGTGGTATCTAAACAGTGTCAGTAATTTTCATTCATCAATAAATCACTTTACTTTGCATGTTCGATACCTAAGCAGTCTCATTCGTTATCGTAGAATAATTTGTACTGTACACCGACAAGATTTAAGTGTCGGTTCTTATACTACATTAATATTTGTACATACAATAGAAAATAATGCAAAGCAATATAATTAAAGGCACAGAGGTCAGCGGAGGCGCGACAGGAATGCCAGCAGCCCGTATATGCTCGGATATTGCGTTGTACGAGTAGGCGCGAGCAGCGCGCATTCCCCGTCGCGGTCAGTGTTCGCATTTTTCCCATAGCCTACTATCACTATATTATTATAGCTCAAGAATTATTATGTGCAATTTTCTATTAGTATTATTGTACTCATTATTAAATTTGTTTCTATTAGTCTCTAGTGTACATACGTGGATTTCTGCATCAACAAATTTTGGTTGACCGGTAGTTATAATTAATAATATACATACAAATAATATTGATAATAATAAATAAAAGAAATATTAATGGAATTTAACCACTAAAAATTAAGTTAGCAGCTTAGTTTTAATCGTTATATTTCATTGATTGGAATTTAATTCAATAACATCATTTTAGTTAAGTTTCAATTAATATAAGAAATAAGCACAAGCACATGTAAGCACAAGCATAAAAATAAGCTCATTAGTAGAAGCAAAATTATTTAATTACGCAATTCCTGAGGAGTATCAGTATGATTAAATGATTATGATTAATTTTAAAAATATGATCAACGCAGTATATTCATATTATGTTGTTCTCATGATCCGAATGACGTCACAGTGCAGGTTACTAGCAAATGACAATAATATTGCCTGGGTAAAAAGGTAAACAACATCAAACAGTAATAGACCTAAAAATAAAGGCTAAAGTAATATCCGGCTAGATCCATATAAAAGCCATATAGCATAGATTATTTTCCCTATTGTGACCTACGAAAGTTATGCAAATTGTAGGTCCACATGCCTAAAAGCAGAATGTTGTTATAGTGATATATGTGATGTCTTATCTATAAAATTTTGTACTGTCTTGATTACATTGATCTTGTGGGATGTGATGTAGCGCTCATAGAATAGTATAATGACGCTCATGTATTACATCGATATGAATCGATACGAAGCAGAATTAGACACGATCACAACAGCATAGTAATGTAATTTAGGCTTAATTCATGACGCTATAATGATCCTTTTTTTTATTAATGACATTTCTAACGTTTCGTTCCGTAACTCACGCGTGGTGGGAGCGCACGGCAGTATTCTCCAATAGCTCTCATGATAATGATTTTAAAAATCTACTCGTAACTCACTTTGCTCTCTACTCACATACGCACGACATAGGGCATTGATTATATCGATATTAATCATTGATGTGCCTACACATACATAGCAGCTTTTGGGCTTGATGGGGATGCCAAATATAGAAAGACCCGCATCACTGGATAAATAGGTTAGATATTTGATTCCAGATACACGCAAAACTCGCAACGTCATTGTACTATCCAGCGCAAAAGTATACCTTTTTAGCTGGATAAATACAATCACATTGGTATACTGGATGAACATTAGGACGTCATTTCGCTAAATAGCGAAAGTACCCGGCGACAGACGTTATTGGTTCCAAATAACATAGTAAACAACATTCGACGTAAACAGCCTTGTAAATAGCGTGAAATAAACAATCGATGGGCGCAACCACGCGTCGCGCGTCGCTTGCTGCACGCGGTCACCCGTGAATCGGCTTACGTCCGACAAATTACCGCCTTTTGTGCTCTTATACGCTTGTATTTTACCTTCGTAAATGATTTTGAGCTCAAGAAACAGGAGGACCCTGCAATAAAGACTTGAAACTTCCGTAGACGAACAGAGATTCGTTGCGCGAGGAAAAAGAAGTATGTGCTTTCAGAAAATATTTTTATTAGTGTTACCTCAATCGTGTCTGAGGCAAGAATGTCCCTCCATGCCGTCGCATTTATTTGCGAACAGCAAGCCCACTCATTCCTCCCTAAGACACATCCTACAAGTACAAGTACAACAGTAATCATTTCAGTGACTAAATTAAGAAATAATTAATTCATTTGTATATGTAAATTAATTTGCAAAAGTATTTACAATGTATTCCAGCGATGTTGTTATATTCGTAACTATTGTAACTGACCGAAAAGTTGTGTTATTACCGGTTACCGTGTGCACGGACACCACAGGATTACACATATAATTTTGTAATTATATGTGTAATCCTCTATTGGCTGCAAATTGTTATACCTACTACAATATTAATGTATACAACTATTCTCATATCCGCTGTTGGATTACCAATAAATACATTAAATAATATTATAAAGAGTAAATAAGCAATTCCGCAAGCATGCTAATAAATAAATATAAATAATTAAATACAGATACTTTAAACTCCAATACAACAATTGAGGTCATTACCGTATCCGCCACCGAAGCAGTTATTTCGACTGTCAATGTTTAGAAGGGGATGATAATATATCGCGACAGTTAATATTATTATTTTCAGGTATGTTCTAGTACAAATAACTGGTTGTACTCAAGATTGATTTTAAAACGGACTTTGGCAATTTTTGACGGATAATAATTAATTTTAATAATCAAATATAAAACGGAAAACGATTTTTGTAACTCTATTTCAGTCAATTTCAGTTTATTTCAACCTTATTATTTTTAAATTGATTTTCTAAACAAAAAGATTATAATTTATCAATAAAGATTTTCAAAAAGCCACCGAACGTGTCATTGGTTGCACAGCGGTAAATCATAGTTAGGTATAAGCGGATAAAGATATAAATAATATTCATATGACAGACGATTTACATTGCATTTGGAGCATATAACAGTAGCTATTAGCGAAATAAATTTTATTAACGCCATAACTAAATTCCCTTTCAAAGTAGTCACTAAACTCGTACGAATCGCATGTCATGAACGATTTCAGTATCTTGTCATACTAAAAAATCTTCTTATTGATAAACTTTATCACACATTAAGGTACAATAGGTGGGCTCAATGCATTAAGGCATTTACTACCAGCTAATCTTTAGGTTAAACAGAGAGATACTCGTACATTGGGAGGCACGGTGACAAACAATATAAACAATTTACCTACAAATATGGATATATGAATATCCGATGGATATATACAATATCATATCATACAATATAGATACTACATACACATACACTTAATATATAAATACATTCTAATGAAGTGATGATATCTAAAATCATTATAATTTAGTAAAATTAAATTAATCCAGGCCAGCAATCTGGAGCCCGGGAAAATATACAGCTAAGCAGAAATAATACTGAGAAATTGTCTCAGTGGTGGTACTTACGCATTATCACCGTACGTGAGCTGTTCGGAGCAGGCTTTATACGAATAATCACCTGACATTATTACACGACCGTCGTCGCACTACAAAGGCAAGCCTAGAGGCCATTTACAAGAATGTGAAGATGATCACGCAATTTTCGACGTGCCACTAAAATTGCGCTTATATCTATACATATAATAAAATAGTGACGAGACGAAATCTGCACATGAAATAGTTTTTGAAAAGTAATTGCTACGTATTGTAGAGGTGATATACTGAACATAAAACAGTAGTTTTTAGAATTTTTGTCTGTTTTTTTTTATAGACTAGTGGGCGGACGAGCAAGCGGTCCCACGTGATGGTAAGTGTTACCGCCGCCCATGGACACCTACAACACCAGAGGGTATGCGGGCGCGCCGCCGACCTTGCAAAATCCTATTCACAGCTCTCTTGAAGAACCCCACATCGTAGCATAACGGAAAGACCTCTCGAGGCAGTTAGTTCCACAGCCTACGGGTTAGCGGTATAAAATATTTTTGGACCGAACAGTGCGCGACATCTCCTTATCGAGCAAAATGCGGATGGACCGCACTTCTGTCACGGGAGGTGCGGTTGTAGAAGCTCGAGGTAGGAATTATGTTTGTCTGTTTTTTGTTTACGGATCACGCAAAAACTACTGAATAGATATCGTTCAAACTTTGCAGTGTTAACCTTAATGGATTGGCCAACATTTGCAACTATGAAATCGGTCAAGTGTGAGTTGAATAATTTGCTATACGTTGACAAAATTATTGATGCAGTCGTTTTCATAGAGTGTTTAAAACGGGGTGCATTAATAATTTTGTTTTTCTTTGCATTCTCTCCCAAAGACTAAGACTGAAATTTTGCATATTTCAAGAAACTTAACGTAAATTATTAGTGGAATAAATTGTCTAACAATTTCTAGACATGCCGTAACGGTCTTCTGCTTTGTCTGGAACAAAACTATCTATATCTTATTTAAAAAAATAATTAAATATAGAATGTACATAAACCATAAACGTCCATAAACGTATTTAAAAATTAATAAAATATTAACACAATCGGTGGACGGTGTCAAAATTCCTTTTGAAAATAGCCACGCTAAAGTAACAAATAATAAAGTTGGTCATACATTTTTTTTTAAGTTATTCATATTTTAAGTTTAAATTATAGTTATCCTGCTATTTTTAAGTTATCTAGTTTTAGTTTTTTATTGTGTTGAGACGAAATGGTAGAAAAGACATGTTTTCCAAACTTCCATACTGAATTTACATAGCATTTGTTACGTATGCAAATTGAATATTGAGTTGAATACTGAAGTTATAATCTTGCAAAACACGAGTCTACCTCGGTTGTAGTGGTGGGTTCGTACGAATAAAAAGAGACCTTATATTCCTTACAATATACATATATTTAAATACATAGAGGCGAAGGTTTTTTATTTACTTAATAAAATTAAAATAGAAACTAAACTATATTAAAAAAAATAACTAAGTATTAAAACTTTCGCCTCAACCTTGCTAATAAGCAAGTTTGAGGCGCACATGAGTGTCGCGAGAGTTGCAATGAATGTATTCTGTCTACGGCGTAGCGCTTGTAGGCCAGGCTACGAGTTCTCGTAGCTACATTTTAGGCGTGCGCTACGAACGCCTACGAATAGTCGGATCGTGTTTTCAATAGCAGCACTTCACTTCGCAGCGACAATAAACGTAAATATTATACGGTTTGTATAAACTTATACTACACACACACTAAAGCGCCGCGTCACAAGCCGCCAGAGTACCGGTCTTAATAAGTTTCAGTTCCATGACAATGTTTTCAACGTAAGATATTTATGAAGCCTGAAATAGCATTTTCTATCAAGTATTCGTCGTACTATTTTTGCGCTTACATTATTGTTACTGGTTATTTCCTAACGTGTCCAGGTACACGTTAAGATAGATAGATTAGGAAAACTGCGTTCACCTATTGAGACTTGGTCTTGTCAATTCTGCATGTTTTTTGATACTGCTATTATACAATTCTTTTGTTGGCTATCTGTGAGTCCGTGAGCTTTGTTTCTAGGACCATGGTTTTATAGAAAGAAGGCGGTAGATGAGCATACAGCCTAGCTGGTGATAAGTGGATACCGTCGTAAATCCAGAATGACCATCGCAGGCACGCCCTGCTTGACACCACAGTCATTGCTTGACTGGTTAAAAAAAAATCATGTAGATTGTGCATGGGACACGTGATTATTACGAGAATGCGGCGAAGTTGTGAACTGTACGTACTATTTTTAAGTATACTATGACGCAACTCTCAACATCGCACGTCTGTCCTTAATCCCTGTGACATTTCCTTGCTGAAATTAATCTAAGGTCCCGCGTGGCAACTACGTTACCAAGAATACGTTTTAACGTAAAAGCTTTGAGAAAACGTGACCCATAAAACTTAATAATTCACCACTTATTTATTATTAACAATATTTAAATATTATGTTTCTGCACTTAATATATACAATGAGAGAAATCTAAATTAAATTAAGGAACAATCAAACGTCTGGTTAAAGTTACGAGTTATCTTGTTCTTTATACATTAGATTCACACGAAGGAAATTCAAAACAAAACGAAGCCAAAGTAAAAATCTAGTTAATATTTTCAAATAGCTTTGGTACTTGGAAATGTATTTCACCAAATTGAAAAATGATTCTTCCTTTCAAAGGATATTGTAAAAATATTTCCCAATTGAAATTTTCATTTCGTAAATTGAGATAGTTGTGAATTTGCCGAGCAAGAGTTGAAACGAAACCTTATTAATTCCTCGTTATTGAATTCCTTTATTGAAGCTCTAACGCTGTACGCTCTAATTGAATATTACATTGAAGTTCAATTGGTGGTCCAATTCCTTTCATCTTTCATAGCATCTGCTGTATTAACTTAGATTAGGGTTGTAAACAGTGCTAAATTCCTAACTCACCCGAGTGATAAATTCCGTTAAATTTCTTTTAATGTTTTTCTAATGAGTTTACTAAATATCTAATTAACAATCAACCCTAGATCTTCAGTTATATCTCCAGTTAGACACCGTAACATGGATGCCCGCTATACAGGTTACCTGTTGGATATCCTAGTTAGAAACTTTGTGTACCTACCATAACTATATCATCGGCCTGTGTCTCTCCACCGCTGGATATAGGCCTCTCCCAAAGCTCGGCATACATGATCCTCGGCTCTTATTATCCAACCACCACCGGTGAACCTCTTTAAGTCGACGGTCTACCGGACTGGAAGGCGTCCCACAGTATACCTACCTTACGTTAATGTTGGTCAAGAAAGTTTAGTAATTTAATACAAAATACTAAATTTCCATATTCAACAAAATAAAATGTCAGCTGCTTCGAAAAGCGGTATCGGCCGACTTTAAAATAGCAATCAGCCTCTTCTTGTGGGTACCACAAAGGGTGACTAAGGGATATTCGTAACGAAACCGCTACCACAAACCCTGAAGAAATAAACCAATTCTTCCCGAGCCCGCTTGTTCGCTTAAAGGTTTACGCTGGCATTAACATTTATTACCTATATTTTTGTATAAAGTTATATAAATGTAGTCTATCATTGTCTTATGTATTTCAATATTATTCAGAACCTCTCCCTAATTACAGTATAACAAACAAAAGCTGGCTAAATATAAACAAAAGTCTTTTAAATAGATGACACAATTTTTAATGAGTTTATCACGACAAAGTTGTAGGATAATTAATAAAACAGATTAATTAGAACTTTTTCTAACGTAAGGCGTATCAATTAAGCGAAGGAGGAAATAATTAGAGACGTGGTAATTAATTACCATCCGCCCTCACAATCCGCACCTGGATACCAATTTCGGGGCAGTTCCGTGACATTGGAGTCAAAAAACTCGATGTGGTGTCGATAGAGTGATATATCTGACTATCTGTTCTTTGTGACAGTGTCGGCTGAATGGTTATTTTTTATGAAATTGATGGCAGTTAGGCAGACGGTTCAACTATAAGAGTATTATGGTTTAACTTCTCGATCGTTTCGACAAAATATCCGTTAGTTGGCGTTTTTTTATGTTAAAATTGTTGAAATAAATGGTTATTCAAACAAAAATTCGAAAGCCAAAAATAGATAATAAAACAATCGAAACTGGAGTTTTTTAATTTACCTTTACCAAATGAACCACAATCATCGAGCGAATTGTAAATGGTTTACGCCAAGTATAATACTTGCAGCGCATTGATGTACTCATATACATTTTAAGTTGGCCTTTGACATACGCGATTAGAGTCACAGATGGACATATACATATTCATATAAATAACTGAAAAACTGGATAACTGAAAACTCGAGCGCCTTCCTCCAACACCGGGAGCACACTACTGGTTTGACGACGCGGTTTCCTGAAAAAGCCAGGTAAGAGAATAATGTTGCTACCACCAATACAGTCAGGCAAGGACTAATGTTTAACTTTTTTATATGAAAAATACGGGAATACGGACGGGTGGCTCACGACAGGAGTAATCAATCGCTCACAGCCGTCCATGGGCACCTGCAACATCAAAGCGGTACGCGTGTGCGCTGCTGACCATGCAGAATCCTATTCACAGCCTTTTTGAAGAATCTCACGTATGCATTTCGTTCTAGAAGTTTCGGGTTCGCGGTATAATGTGTCTTGAGGAGACTTAGATAAAACTTTTAGATTTTGAAGTGTTTGTTAATATGATTGGTACACATTAGACATTGTTGTAATTGTTGTAAGAGACACATTTACATACTAATAGATATAAAGACTGATGTTCTCCAGATCAAATTTATTTGCTGTATAGCAATCATGATAATTATTTTAAATAACTCTTCTGAAACATTGTGTTCGATAAAAATATCAACTAAAATAACTTATTTGCTTTTATTAGTGGTAGCGGTACTGTATCAGGTTATTAGTTTATATTGTAAATCGGGTCTGAACACATAAAATTAAAGGCATAAATTACCTCTTCAGTCAACTCGTGACCGCGGCTGGTTTAACCCGTGCCGAAACGTCGAGTAGAAATATTAGTTGCTTTTTAAAAGAACTAATTACAGTTCGCTATTGGAAATTCTATATAATGTTAATAAGTCACAATTGTAAGGAATAATCGATATGAGAAAGGAATATACGATAGTAATCAATCATTGCTCTATCTGTAATATATTTACTTAATATATGTATTTCATTTGTCCACCAACTTCGCTGTTTCATCAAATGAAAGTCATTAATCTTGTTGAGTCTCCTAGACGTAATTACTTCTAATTAAGGCTGTATTCACTTTAAAGCCTCCGAATTTCCTTCTTCCTCCACCCAAATTGGACATCATTTATATGTTTAGAGACTGACCATTAGTCTATTTAATGATCATTAAAGAGAGTGATATTTCAAAGCATTTTTCGTCTACTGATTACATATTTGAAAATAATGAAGCATTTTTAAGACTCTTCATAAATGAATAGACTTTATTAAGTCGTTTATTAATACTAATTTGTTTTCACCTTCATTTATATGAAAAAGTGTCTAATATATAATTTATTTCTATAACTTATAATGTATTTTAATGCCACTTCACACGCCTAGGGTGTTCTATCGTAATATTATTTTTGAAATTCGGACAGTATATGCGAATTTAGTAAGCACTACACTAATTTTAAGTACTCGTATTTTATGTTTTATATTAATATTAACGATTACATACTCGTTATATTATATACTTATATTTTGTACTTTATATTATATTATATACTTCCATTTTCTGTACGCATGACCTACGTTTCACTTTCCCAGATCCGTTGAGAGAGATTTACAAAAGATCCATTACACAGTTTTCCTTCTTGTTTCTTTACATTTGTTTTATCTGTTTTGCGTGTACAATACAATATTAAATAAATAAATACAGTTGCCTAGTAGATGGAGCCTATACAATGGCCAGTATCATTTAGGCATTTATTTGAAATAAATTTTGTTTATTTTTGTAGCTATAGCTTTAGGTTCAGTTTGTTGTATTAAAACTGACACCTAACCCTCAAGCTACGGAACTAAACGTTCAAGTGAAATATTAAAGTTAAATCAGTCATCTAGGGAGAACAAAACAAAAATAAACCTAGCGACGTCGAGACCCCAGGGGTGTAGCCCGGTGTGCTCATTGACCTGTTTATTTGGGAGGTTGTACCACAGTATAATAAAGGACAGTAGATAAACTATACGCACATAAACTAACAGTACCTACACGCAAGTTACGTAAAGTATTGGCCAACCGAGTATTCGCACAATTACAATCACTTATTACGTTTGTAAACGGACTCAAAGAGAATATATAGGTTTTTTGTACAGCGTTAAATTTGTGGCTGGCACTACCTTATCGCTTATTAAATGAGTTGATACTGCTCGATTAGTCGATTACGAATTAACATTACGACTCTACGACGACGTAATAAACTTTACGAAGTTACTTGTAGCTAAACATCCCACTTTCGCGGCTTATGATTACTTCCATAAATCTCAAAAATCGATTTGGGATTGTTTCTGCTTCAAAGCATCTGTCGCGATGAAACTCGTTCTATTAACCTCTAAAAAATAGATGTCTCATGAAATCTAACAAAGAAATATCACAATGTTTTGGGAGATTATAATTTGGAAGTATACTCATAATTTTAGGACTTTACATAAAGTTTTCATACTGTTCTCACTTACACTGTGGTTTTACCTATTATTGATTATGGCAGCTGTTTACGTTGCGGTAGGACTAGTGTAATTAATCTTTAATCGTACAATGTGTGTGGAATTAAATGGCGAGCTACAATACCCGGGCGTTTTTAATAATGTAATAAATAATTAAGAAAATGGCGTTGTTAATCAACATTGACATTTAGTGACAACAGATGATGTCTAAACTGTGTCATACATATCTGGGTGTATTTGACTATCCGAGTTATCTCCTCTCACACAGAAGACTGTCATTAAAAGTACTAACTATTATAGTTTTAAGTGAGAGTGAGTGCCTACTGTAGCGTAATTTTCAAAAATAAATTCAATCGTTGAAAATTTGGATATGTTACCACCAGGTACCATTTTCTTTCTTTATTCTTTCCATAAAAGTATGGATAAGTTACAGCTAAGGTATGGCTAATAGATACTATTTTGAAATCGCTTATTAGATAATACTTTAACACAAGCAAAACATAATATACTGGGAAGCCCTCCTCAGTAATATATAATATATAATAATATCAATATTATAATATGAGTCTCGTTGTTCCACAAAATATTATGATTATCTCGATTTTATTATAATTATCGGTATATATTTTGTTATTTCTAACAAATTTTGGTTACATTTTCCAATATATTCAGTTTTATTACCACTATAAAGACTTGAGGGTAATGTTATTTGATACATAATAATATAATAAAATTGTAATGAAGCCGTCTGTCTGTGCATTGATAAAAAAAACCACTGCATTGTACACAATACACAATGAATGGATGCAGAGCCAAAAACAACAATTTTTAGATTTTCTGATTGTCTGTCTGACTCTTCGTCTGTCCGAACGCGCATTGTGCAAAATCATGCTTATGTGTCGAGGTTAACATTTATAATATTTTTTATCCAAATCAATTATAAAGTTCCCACGGGAATCAAGCTGACCACACTGTATACCCTAGCATCCATTCGCACGAAGTCACGGGCAGCTAGTAGTATATAAATAGTCTCCGCTGATGCGAGAGGCAATCAAGACTTTTCAAAGGTTTTTACCTAATAATATCAACATATAATATCCGCAAAGAGCGCGCAGTGGGCCGTGTCATTGTGAATAAAAACCGATCGTCTGTGTTGGAGATTGAAATAACCGAGCCCAAGTGGGTCAACAAGCTCTTAAGTTAATGCTCGACGGAGGCCATGGCTTACCCTCTAAACGTATTAGCGATACCGTTTATTCAGACTCGTAAATACTCATTTTATATATCGAGAGGTTATGCAAAATAATTTAGGCACAAAAGCTCGCATTCATTCCTTATTACAAAATCTATACATATAATCGCAACAGAGCCGTGTCTGTACATATTTTTTTATAAATGATCGCAATATAAATTACCATTGATATAGAGCCCAAAACAACAATTTTTGGAATTTTTGTCTGTCTGTTTGTCTGACCGCGCTTCACGCAAAAACTATTGGACGGATTTGAATGAAACTTGACATAGTTATAGTTTATGTGCCGGGTTAACATTTAGGGTACTTTTTATATAGATCCATTAAAGAGTTCCCATGGGAATCATTCTACAATTGACGCGAACGAAGTCGCTGGCACTGCTAATATCTTAATAAAATATAGTGAATACGTACCCATAAATAACAAAATATATAAATAAAAATTACAAAATATTCAGGGCACATAATATTGGTATTTTTGTTACCGATATCTTGACATAATTGGCGTTGCAAACTGATAGCCGAATATTACAAAATCGACCAAATAACTACGACTAATTAAATCAGTTAGCAGTGTGCCTATTGAAGGCCTTGGGTACAATTCTCGGCCTCCTCTAGTAAATAACTAGGTTTCGGGGTAATCCACCACGCGGGCCATCCATTGGTTGGTGGATACACATGCTTCACATGATTTTTTTATTCTCTAGAATGCGTGTTTCCTCATGACGTTGTTCTTGACCGCTGAGCTAGTGACTTTTTTTTTTAATTTGTACTCAAGTAGAAAGTCAGTGGCACGGGCCGTGGATTTAAAATTATGACAACAGTTTTTCAAACACAGTTAGTCGAGATATCACTTAAATGTTGAAATCAATTTCTTTGTAACTATCGAATTTTTTTTTATTATAAATCCTTCGAGGATTATATAATCTGTGCCGTACTTATACAGCGTGTTAGATCTTCTTCTTATGAAATATTATATAGGTGAATCTTGATTTATATATTTATTTCTGTCGTGCTCGGAGTTATCACCTTTTTAAGCGTAAAATACATAATATGTAGTGTTCGTTTTCGATGGAACTAAGACAACGGACGCAGATTGGACGACTTCCAGCCGATAAGTCAAATGAGGTCAAACTAAGTGTGACCCTGGTAAAGCATGTTATGAGGTAACCTGTACATTATACACACTTTTATGATATAAATTAAAAATAGTATTTTTGTATACGAGTATGTTTTACTATATGTACATTTGATACATAGCGTAAATGAAACAGTACCCGGCAGTGGGTGCAATAATTAATTAATTATAAATACAATAAAAAAAATCTCAACTTTGTTATTGTGTAATACTTTAACAATAAAGAGCTTTAAATAAAATAAATAGAGGTTCACTATCACTTATTAGTATAAGTAGTACAAGACACAGCTATGTTACAATGGCGCTACGTGGTTAACCACCGGCTTGCTGCACACAAGCTCTGTGAACGTGTCGCCAACCTTTGATATCAATCTGATCAGAACCGCAAATAAAGCTATGACCCCATACCGAACGAATTGCTTAGAGGCGTGGTTGGTTACTAAAGCTTAATGTACGCAAAGACAATAATTATGTAGTAACAGAATATTTGACTGTTTTCATTCGCCTTACTCACTTGACTATCGCTTACTGATACTTGACGATTATTTGCCACAAAATCATAATGAATTTTTTTCCGACGGAGTGCGATGACAAAATGGGATTTTTTGCAATAAAGTAATCACTTTACACTGCTACTTTATCACTACTTTATCAGTAGTAAGGAGCTCGTTTTGTAATCACAAAACGAGCTCCTGGGATTAATGGAGCAAATGCGAAACATAGAAATATATACATATATAAACCAAATAGGTTTATATATGTATGCTTCATAGTTGATTCAAAAACTAGAGAAGCAAATAAATCCATATTACCTATTACATTATGAAATAAAATTATTTATTACTACCATATAATTTAGAAAATCAACAATGCAAAAATACAACCAACTAATACAGATCTCCAAGACAAACGTTGTTACGAACTTATTAAATAGCTTACAATACAATTATTATTTTCGTTTGTGTTTGTTTGTAACAGGGTGTGTATGTGTATGTGTGGGTATGTTTGTGTGTGTGTGCTGTGCGTATGCGTGCTTACACGTGTACATACATTTGTGATAGGGTATGTGTGCGTGTTCGTATGATCGTATATGTGTATAACTATATAAAAAATCTACTAAAACTAACAATAAGAAGAATTGTTCACAATAAGAGTAAGACTAACGATAACAATAATAAAACCAATACTAACAGCTTTAGGCCCCACATTAGGATTCCGTGCGTTGTGAGACCCGATTTAAGCATTCATACATAGATGAGAATTGGAATATGATATAGATATTAGTACAACACTATCACTTATCATTTTATTTAGATACCTACCTAGGCTGTTCCGTAAAATGTTAGTGAAACCAAAAATAATAAGTGTATAAAAAAATATTTAGAGTTTTTCAAAATACTCCGCTCCAGCCCTTGTTCATGCACTTGTTCATTCGAGTGCACCAGCTTTCGAATCAAATCGAATCGTTCGTCGCCCTTGGACACTCGTGGTACATACCGACATCAGTCCTGACTGACAAACGTTGGCAAGCCCTCGGATGCGCTGCCTACCTTTGGGGATTTAGAGGAATGGAGTTGGAGGTAAAATTGGGAAAATGGGGTGGGAAAGGATGGGATGGGAATGGGCTCTGTGGTATGTCTCACTCACTACCGAAATACTAAGTTCGTGTTTAGTGGAAGTTGGTTAAAGTGTAAGTGAAATACGAACACCTTAAAATACGGCCTTAATTTCGGTAACGTTCAGTATGTTAAGTGAGGCCAATAACGCCTCACCAAGTATAGCTTGACCAAGAAAATAAAAAACCTCGCCATGATGCGTAAAACTAATACAACTAATATCTTCTACTGACAACACCAACTAGCTATGAAAAAAGCAAATGTGGCGCCGTCAGTTTTTTATGTTTCTGGTCAGGCTTTAAATAAATGTATAAGTGTATAATAAATAAATAATGTCACAAAGTAAATAAATGTGACCTCTATTTGCGGTTGATGATGGTAATGAATTGATAATTGAGTTTATAACTCAACGGCACGAGTCAGGATTGGAACTCACGACCTCTACAATGTATGTCATGATTAAATATTTTTAGTTTCGTATAATGTATTCATGAACCTGTGCAGATACATATCTACTACCACATTAGCCAGTAGGTAATTGATTAATTAATTAATCAAGAACCTCGGCTTATATTGACAGGTAATCAATTATTTAGCTAATTTAAATACACATTATCCTTAAGGATACCCTTGAACTTCTCATACATTAACAATTCATTTTATTACTAGTTTCTGTTCTGCGGTTTTACGCGCTGAATAAGGAAAACGTTTATGGCAGAAAGTTTTCTATTTCAAATATTTCTGTCATAAATATTTTTTATAGAAGAGGTGACAGACGAGTGGGCTTACCAGATGATAAGTGGTCACCGCCGCCTATGGGTTAATTTATAACGTATCACCTGTATCGCCAGAGTGAATGCGATTGCACTACCAACCTAGCGGAATTCTATACATACACAGCTTTCTTGAAGAGCCCCATGCCGTAGCTTAGTGGGAAAACCTCAAAAGACAGTTTATTCCACAACTTTAGGGTTCACGTAACAATATTTGTGTAAAGCATTAGGTAACTGAGCGTTCGCACGATTGCAAACCTTTTTTCCTTCGTAAACAAGTTGTTGCGTTGATTTAAAGTTCATATTCGTTGCTCTAAGTGAATTAATAGGTTTATACTACAACATTATAAATGCTTATTGAATAAGTTGATAATGGAGTTTGTATTTGTGCGAATGCTCGTTGGTCGATAGTGTCGTAAACAACAGTGAAAATGATGAGCAAATCTCATTGGTAGATCCCAATATATACCAACATACATATATACAGACAGGAAATTATAAAAGCTAGTTGGAATCACGAAATACAATTGCGTATTGTCGACAGAATCTTCAGGTTCTCCCGGGAAAACTATTTGTGATAAAAAATATACTTAAAAATTTAAAAACACTTCCTTAACCATCGTTTGAGAAGTGCCATCACCGTCGCCTGTTATGAAATATAAATAATTCAGATTAGTTTTCATTAGATTAAACCGAACAGACAGACAGACGATGCGTTCTATGAGTAGAGATTTGTAAATTATTCACGGAGTAAGTTGATTACTTACACGATGGATTGATTAATTTTATAATTAACACAGAATTTTACAATTAATTATAATAATCTAGTGGTCATCTGCCAACCGTAACTACTTATGTATTACTTTTATTTTACAGAAGCGATGCGTGAGAGTAATATTCGGCAAAGCCAGTGTTGAGTCCATTAGATCGCTGTTTAAGGAGGAAAACTTCCCCACACTTACGGGAATATATATTGTGGAGATTTGTTTATTTGTTAAATTTGTTGTTTATTGTTTTTTCAAAGATATCACACTTACGTGTAAGAAATGGTCCCTTAAGACAAAAAAGATGAGTTATACTTACCATTGATTACAACTGCAATTTATAGGAAAAGTATCTATATCTTTGGAATTCGAATATATATTAAACTACTGAATTATATTAAAGACCTTCCAATGATTAAATTTTAACATCATTTAAAACGACGACTCGTTAGACAGGCTTATTATAATCTGGATGAGTTTTTTTGTAACAGTCAAAATTATAATGTTATCATTTATTAATTTAAAAATTGGAAAGCTAATATTATAATTATGTTATGATTAAGGTGGTCTAATTTACGTGGTTACGATGGTACTTCTAATTTAATTATGTATAGTAACGTATTAAAATGTTAGATATAAGTTTAATTTACTATATATTGCATGTCTGGTCAAGGTAGACTGTTTCACTTCTAACCATAGCTAATAAAACCTGGCACTAATATTAAACAGTCCATCAATAAATACAATTCTTAGGGTACCAATTTATTACGTAAATACATACTTGTAGGTATTTAATTTATTACGTAAATACATGCTTCTAGGTATTTAATTTATTACGTAAATACATGCTTGTAGGTATTTAATTTTTATTTAAAAGTTCTGAGAATTTAAAGAGTAGCCTAGTAATATCTATTCTCGACTCCCATTCGTGACATCGTGAATTCTAATCCCCGGTTTTAACTTAAATACGGATTATTTAAAATTATCACTAACCCTGCCAATAAATCTGCAGTATGTGTTTGTGTATCCACTGAGCCTGCATGATCAATTAAGGTCCGAAATTGTAGTGATTTTCCAGAGGAGGTTGGTTGCCTTGCAGTGGGATGTTATAGGCTGATACCTAAAAGTTTTAAAGCCAAACAACAACGTCTGTAATTTTAAGTTAGGACAGCTGACACTCGAAAAGAAGCAAAACAAATTCATTAAAGATGTTTCATCAAAAGAATTAGCACGTTTTATAGAGTCAAATGTGTGAGAACCACAACCTTTTTGTAGGCCACACGAATGTTAGCAGATTAATTATACAGCGAAATTCAACGTAACCTGGATTTTGCAGTAATTATTGCGTTAACACCTACATTCGTGTGTTAAATTGATTTATCCGAGGGTACCCGCGACCTCACGTGCTTTCACCATATACCACTGTATACTGCACTAAATTACGATATAAAAGGCATTACATTTGTCATTTCGTGCTACTATCTTTTGTTGATATATCTAAAATTGCATGTACTTACGATAAGTTACATATTACATATGTTACATAATTTGTGGTAAGAGTACCGAATAATAAAAAAGGTAACGTTTAGAATTTTTTCAAAACTTTGAAATTGAATATGACTTTTTGAATATTGAAATTTTGGAGCGTGCCAACATTTGGCACTCTAAACTGGTGTTGCTTAGAGTTGAAAAAATTCGCGGGTGGTGGCTGTATGAGAGGGCCGAAGGTCGTGGTGGCAAGCCTTGGGAGAAGCCTATAAAATATGGCTATATAATTACATTTCGCATGTCACTTTTGTGGACTGAGTATACTGTGACATATGAGTAACCCACAAATGTCTACACAAGACACACTTTATTTACTTTTTAAATTCATTTATCCTACTTACCATTTATTGACTGTCGATCTCAAAAACATCTGCCTTACGGAAAGCATGTAGTTGAAAGCTATTGACATTATAAATACTGAATACAATTCAACTTTTGAAGGGAACCGCAGGGCCAATGAAATAATGTCACGTAATTAGGCTGGAGAGCTCGTTTATTTAAGCTAATTAATGTATTTCATTACTGCAGAGTCACTCTCTGTAAAGTAATTTAATTTGAAGTAAGACGTTTAATGGATTGTGAATAACAAGAAGACCGATTTTAATGAAACTCTACTTAAATGTCAGTTCTATGATGTTGCATCCTAGAACAAACATTCAGAAGGTTTATTTAAGAACACAATATTATATTTGCGTAAAAGCAACTTAATTTTAATAATGCAATTTAATTGTAACTGAACTGAGATCATATTATAAATGGTACTCTACTGGTTTACAAGTACTTCAACTTGTATACCGTTATAAATCATTAGGTTAACTAACTGCTTCAAACTAACTATATATTTTACTATTTAGTAACTATTCCAAATAGAGTGGTCAACTCATGGATCGCAAGAGATAGTTACGGCAGAAGGAGTGAATAAATTAAAAAAAATGTTTAAACAGAAAGAAGTGCATAAGAAGTTTAAACAGCATAAGTGAATTGATAGAGGCGCATCAGCGAGAGCTGCTAGCCTACATAAATAATAATATGAATTAAATTAAATATATCTGAATATAAAATGTTAGCATAGGATGAAATGATATACATTAACATTTTTTTTTATATAGAATAGACTGCAGACAAGCTAACGGGACACATGATGGTAAGTGGTCACCGCCGCCCATGGACACCTGCAACAAGTTCCACCTGGTTCCGCAAGGATGGCAGCGCACCCGCAAGCAGGCGGCTTGCGGGTGCGCTGCCATCCTTGCGGAACCTTGTTCACAGCTCTCTTGAAGAGCCCCATATCGTAGCGTAACGAAAAGATCTCAGTTGGTAGTTCATTCCACAACTTTCGGATTCACGGTATAAAGTGTCTTTTGGACGCACTGTAGGCAGCGACTCTATGTCAAGTAAGTACGGATGAACTGCACGACGATGACAAGCGGTGCGATGGTAAAAACCCGAAGTTGACATCAAATTGAACAGCACTGTATACAGCTCTTCAAGAGAGCTGGTCTGCAAGGTCGGCAGCGTACCCGCAAACCCCCTGGTGTAGGTGTCCATGGGCGGCGGTGACCACTTACCATCATGTGGCCCGCCCGGTTGTCTGCAATCTATTTTATAAAAAAACTAAATATATGCATGTGCATTTAGCACGTTAATTGGGGAAATTACAGTTGTTAAACGATACATTGCGTAATCGCATCTATAGATAGATAGCATGTCATAGCATGATGATAGACCATATTGTTGAAACGAACAAAATATTTGGTTCAAAATAGCGATATTCATTAGATGAGTAAAGATGAGACAAGCAAATGTCTCGCTTATATGTAAGCAATTATTCTAAAAGTACAGAGATTCGCTACTGTTATATTTTTACTTCATGACCCTGCTCGCTGTGTGGCTGGGATTTTCGCATATTATCCGCACTATATCATAGCGGCTATGATTACATATGATCTCGTATATTATGACTTTACTACGGCTTCTAGGATAGACCGATTTTCTTACAATATTCCTACGCGTAAGCTACATTATATAATGTATTCTACACACATAATGCTATTATGTACCCACTACGTACCTGGATTTTATTATTAGTATAATGTAGATATTATTAATAATGGTATTATAGTAAATTGTATCAATTTATGTGTGTCCAATTTATTACTAAAAATTAAGAACCAATTACGCGATCAACGTTTTTCATAGCCGGAAGAGGCTGTTGAAGAGTATGTATGAAAAACATGTTCCTGAGGTCACCACGGAGGAGTAGAATAAATGTTATGGAAATTGGTTTATTCGTATGAAAAAGTGTATTGACGCTCACGAAGAATATTTTGAGAAACAATAAATTGAGTTTTGGCCATTCATTGTAATTTTTTCATATTCATTCCAGAAACTTTTAGTGTGACCCTCGTATTACGATTTAGTATTAGGACTCAAAAGTAAGGCCTATCGACCTAAATTAAAATAAACTACAAAAAAAATAAACAACATCAAATGAACTACAAAATTGAAACATATTTTACAGCATGCCCTAAAAATATTGTATCTTAAAACAAATATCTGAAGCGTATGATTTATTCAAGTAGTACGTTTCAAATTATTCTGTTATCAGTTCACACCATTTTCTGTGGAACCGCCGTAAAATATTTTCTACGCTGTAACGGAGCGTGCCCATTAAAATTCAGAAGTTGCTGCTTGAGATATTTTACATTATAGATGGACACGGGGCAAAATAAGTATACGGTTATATAGGTTTGTACACTTTAAATAGTCTAACTATGAGCAATATCATGAGTATATAGCAATCAGATGCTAAAATATTGTCATCGAACTTACAGATTTTTATGAACGATACTTAAGAATGATACATTTTTCCAGTTCTTACGGTGGCGTAGCAGTCTACAAAAGAAAGACAAGAAAAGAAAGTTTTTACTGAGGAGAAACCCTCTGTAGCATTGTAGCAGTGGTTCTCTGTAGCACTCGTAGCAACCATAGCGTGACGTCACAATACATAGAGCATAGTCATGCGTAGCGACCTTTTGCAGCAAATTAGTAATAGTAAAAGTAATTTTATATAAGACGTAGGATTCGTTTCATAGACAGTTTTTAAGAAAAGCTTGTAACTGTAACTGAAGAGAAACTAAATATTTTTCTCGACATTGTAATGCCTAAAAGTATGAGTCAAAAGAAAAGTATCTTATTACGTTGTGTTTATGACTTTTTACGATTATGACTTTGTGTGACCGTTTTGTGTGATGCGACCAGAGAAAGTCAATAGTGGTATCATTAAAGAAAACTGGAACCTTGTGTAAAATTATATGAAAGTGACCCGAGGAAATTCAAAATCTTCTTAAATTGAATCAATTAAAAGATTTATTGCTTTTTTTACAGTATTTAATGAGGGTTTTTTTTGACAACGTTTTTGAATAAAATGAATTTGTTAACAAAGAGGTTATTACGTGGCGCTGTTGAAGACGTAATATCGCTGAAGTACAATGCAGTAAGCGTAATAAAGCGTAAGCCGTCAGTCAGGAGAATAGCTTTTTATATAAATGAATGTTTCTTTGTTTGTACCGTATGCGTTCCTATACGATTCATCCGATTGCGATGAAACATTGGTGATTGTTGTGCGCTCGACCGCGAAGGTTTCTGAGTTAGTACCTGAAGATCACGCGAACGAAGTCGCGGGCAACAGCTAGTTATAAGTAGTGTGTAATTATTTAATAAATTAATAGATTAAGTATTTCTTTATTACCAATTTAAAAACGAGAATTTTTATAAGACCTGGTTTACCTAAATATGTATAGTTAGTTATAAACACAATAATTTGGACAGGGGTGGACAGAAACAATTTTAATTCAGCTAAAGTATAAAGTAAGTTCAGCTAAAGCACATAAAGTAACAAAGGGTAATCTGCAGAAGAAGCGTTATCAGTACCAACTGCGAAACTTTGTTCAACTCCGCTTTTTGGTTATCTGTTAACATTTCCTGTTAATGTATGTGTGTAAAAATTAGGGTTAAGAGATATTCAGACAAAATTCAGAGAATTTAGAGGCTCCCTAGACTTTATTTGATCGTTTATGGAGTGTATTGAAATTCATTTGGATGCAAGATGAGATTTAATAATATTGTGCAATGACATTATTATACATTTTTATTATACGTCTTTAGGGCCGTCATAATTACAAGATTCCTTTTAAATTCAGTAAGACTTAGAGCGCTGTTATTTATGTATTATTATTATTATTTATGTATTAAACGGATCTCAAATGTGTATATTTATCTATTTCAATGTACTACATGTAAATTTATCCTTTCAGGTGTATTGCACGAAACGTTGAATTTAATATACAAATATGTATGGAAAGCGTCTAAACCAATATGGGGCTCTTCAAGAATGCTGTGAACAGGATTCTTCAAGGTCGGCAGTCCACCCGCATGGGTGCTGGTGCTGTCCATGGTGCTGCAGGTGTCCATAGGCGGCCTTGATCATTTACCACATATGGCCCGCCCGCTCGTCTGTCATTATTCTATAAAAAATCTAAAAAGTTAAGAGTAACATTGTAGTGAAATTAGGGTTGTTTAAATTTAAATGTAGATGTATTCTGTCTTTTCGATATGAATGCCTAGAAGCATCAAGCTCGCCCTTCGTACGTTAATGTGCAATAAAGTTTGTTAAATTAATAAATTAAACCACAGATTATGAAGATGAAGTCAAACTTGCATATTTGTAATGGCATATTCATCTTTATTGAAGAACATCTTGCAGTGACTTAATCCAACACCCTTAAACTATAAAAGGTGGTTGAAAATTTTATTAGCGATAATGCCAACTCACCTGGATGAAATTCAATCCTTCCTTGTCAATGCCTTTTTAAAACTTAGTTTTATTTAAAAGTATAACAGTGACTGATATACTACTGATCCAGTCGGACACTTGTCTGGCTTAATTATTATCTACTCGCATCGTTCCGGTGGGGATATAAGAGAATGAATTGTCTAGTTAGTTAATTTTATTTTTCGTGTCCATTATGGATTTTACATAGGATTGTCCGAATAAATACACTTAAGTAGTAAAATCGGTTTTAATTCTATTTAAATGAATAAATAATAAAAACTTATTGTATGTAATTAACATAGCGAATAAAAAAGTCAATATATGAACTGCCGCTTTAAATCGGAGGGTGATACAAAGACAGCCATAATGGGATATTTATTTTGTTCAATTTGCTTTTATTGGCTAATTCGTCGGCGGGGGATGGCTGTGGAGCTCACTTGGGTTTTGCCGAATTATTGACACAGTATCACGGGAGGACAACCTAATTCAAACGCGTGAGATGCATCTCACACACATACACACAACTTTAGGCAGAATCTAAAGAATTCGTGCCAATAAGTATCAATATGTCAATGGTTTGTACACGTGTTCTTGGTGCATACATATGTGCGTGAATGCTGGACGGATGTGTCTTAAAGAGGTCGTTCAGAGTTCACACTATTGCACATTTATCCAATTGTCTTTTTCTACATATTGTTGATACTCTGTTTACAGTGTTCTTAATCCTTTCATTGGCGCGCTTTTCTAGATAGTCAGGACCAAATCTCACACATACTCGTATATCGAAATGGCACCGGCTTGCTCTGTGCATGAAATGACACGTATTGTTTTGCTTGTAAGGCAACGAAACAGAAAAAAATATAAAAACTTTATAAATATATATTACAATCTTAAAAACACAAGCAGCAAACATTTTTAATTTGAGGGTACATTATCAAAAGGTTGCCTATGTTAGCATACTGAATTATTTCTATTGTGATACTCACCAAATCCCGAAAGTACGGCCACGACCGTAGCTCTCACTTTGCTGTTCTGACTGGTTTTTATTACATGGAGTTTTACATATAAATGGACTTCTCTGAGGAATTACCGTTTCATTAGCCATAAAGAACCGGTAGATTTGCTCTTTGATTAGAGAGCGAACGGGGTTGATTTTATTCAATGTGATGAAACGGATACGGTAACTGTGTAACCATGTTTTATTTGATTAGTGAGTATAAATACACATTACATAACAATGATTTAACCATAAACATTAAATTTCTATTCACATAGGTAGTGTGTGAGACGTCTATATTTTTTTTTTAATAAATTTATTCATCAATCCCGACCGGACCTGCGTTGTGCATTATGACTCGAAACCTCTTAATGATTGCAAGAGAAAGTTTGTGGCCTGCAGTGGAAAGTTATAATATCGGATAAAGTCCAATGTTTATTTTCGAAGTTAAATTAAATACAATTTTAGAGTTATTATTAGAAACTATTAATTTCAACATTTTAATGCTTTTGAGCGTTAATATACTACAAATATTTTTTATAATCTATGTCACTGTTCGCCTACTTCCTGTTCTTGTCATCTTTGCATCTTGGGATCTTGCAATATCCCTTGGACGTTATTCGTATTATTCTTAATTAAATAAGATATTATCAAAATAAATAAGTATACTACGAACAACTATAGATTAGTTACAATCTATCCAAACTGTTGATAGATTGCGTTGTCAACAAAAGTTAGGATGCGCAATGTTTCCGTCATATAAATGTTCGGTTCTAAGTGACGCCCAATGTGGGGCCCTGACTGTATACATTTTTAGCCATGCTATGACTTTAACAGTAAATATAATGTTTCATAAGTTAGCGATACTATTTCCAAATAATTGGCCAGTAGAAGTTTTGCATATTCGTCGAATCTGCATTGTTAACGTTCTTACAACAGATGTTGCATTCCATTTACCATATTCTGCATCATTCAGACATATTATGCCTCATAATTTTAGAACTGGAACAGTCCAGCGACCAATTATTTTAAGTTATGATCTGAATTTATACGCTATATCCGTTTTATTTTCTTGGATCGTAGACAATATACGATGAAAAAAGTTGTTTTGAGAATATGAAAACATGTGGGGATAATTGACGCAGGACACTTTAAAAATTGTCAGTTATCATGCGGGTTCATTTAGACGTTGAGCACACGGTGTCGGCAGACCAATAGCTTGAAAACAGTTGCCATAATAACATTATAGGAATAACTTGAATGAGACAAAATATAATGTTCAAATAAATTTGATTTACATCCGTTGTATGATCAGAATCATACATCAAAGCGCTTTTTGCAACATGTTATTTCAACACTTTATTTCAGATCCTACAAGTATTATAAAGGATATGTATGTACTGATAAAATGTAGGCTGGTATTTGTTTGAAAGGTACGATATGTGCGGCAGGTAAGCGAGGCGGAACGCAATAAGGTTCAGTGCGACTTAAGCTAGGCGTGCCATGGTATTTCATAGTGATATAACACCGAGCTACCCCATTTTTCTCACCAAAATAAGAGGATCTCTCATAGTTGCTTTCTCAATAAGCTAAAAAGGTTTATAACGTAAACTCAAAGGTTCATGTTACACAGGTCGTATAACCGAGGTCTGCAAGAGAATTTACAAGGGTTCGGAATCCATATTAGTGATATTCGAGCAAATATTAGCTTCTTGTATTAAGCCAGCTCCACGTGCTAACAATTGTCTTGGCGGTTGACAGAAGATAAGTTACGGCTTTGTTTAATGCTGCTATGTTTAAATAACGGCAATATTGTACATCTGTGTATTCAACATTTTATGATCTTTGTATAACGCTCTGGTTTTTCATTCATCAAAACAATAAATCAAATGTAGGTACTGTATGTAATACGGTGCATTATTATGAAAATATTGTTATTAAATATAGTCAGTGTGATGTCAAAAATATAAGCAACAACACTAATTTATCATCTCATTTACTGAACTAGGATAAATTATTGATAATTATTACAATTATTGATTAATAAGATTAATAGCTCAATTATTGATCTACAAATTTTCGTCCTATTTTTTATTTGTATCAATTTAATATTGATTTATCGTTTTTAAACTACCTCTTCAAATAATGTGTCTCTTACTGTTTGATATCCTCAAATATCACATTCGCAAATTACATAAATTCTCAGTTTACACTAACTGTGAATTTTATTTTTTTATGAATTATTACATAATTTTTGTAATTTTCTCACAGACCGTACTTAATACTTAGTCAGCAAAGAATAGAGTTATTATATGTGGATTCTGTTCCCCTACTTCTGTAATTATATTAGTCCTACATGTCTGTATATCTTCTCATTTAGTAAATTAAATCTCTTTATAATTACTAATATCGGAAAAAGAAATCTATCAAATGCTTATTTTATGAAAATAATTTATTCGCTGATGACCTTTCTGATTGATTACCTGATCTGTGTCAGGGAAGAATCCAGCTATTATGCTCGTATATTCGACCATATCAAAAATGACGAGGCGGAGACGCCGGCTGCCGGTCGAAATTAACCCAGCCTCGATATACATAAAATATAAATGCCCTTTGTTTTAACTTTTTTTTTCAAATGCGAGCATTTGTATGCTTCCAAATGTCAATACTTTTGGAAGCATAATTTATTATTCTAAATTTTTCGTACATAGATACTTGTATAATTAAATCTATATTTCATCTAGACAGGGGTCGACATAATTCAAACGTTACAAAGCGGTTTATATGTACAACAGTATTTGAATATTTGAGTAGGTACTACACGTAGATACAATAAGATGGCACATATGTATTTTCTACACGATTTTACTAGATTTTTTAAATTTCCGTAACACTTGTTTAGCACTTATAAAATGATTATCTCAGTAAGGTAGATAGGAACAATACACACTTTAGAATATAAAAAGAGATACGTGTCTAATTTTAGAAGCAAATATGAGTAAGAACGTTTATTTAACGTGCAACGATTTTATGGCATTTACGTGCGGCACCATGATGATTTATTTATAAGAGAAAATATTTAGCTGTTCAGTTTTTGCTAAAAGTGGAACTGAATATTAAGTATATAAAAATAATAAAAACAAATAAAAAATAAAATCTATCAATTTACAACAACTCCAGTAAGTAGGTATTCATAAATTACCATTTGCCTTCCAACTTGGTGTAGTTATGACATTATAGCAGTTTTTTCTTGTTCAAATATTCTTAAAATTTATTAGCCATCTTTTTGTCATTCTCCAAAACGTTTTGTGCAAGATTAATTAAACTTGAGCTCGTTTTTAGCAGTTTTAGTGGTCTACAGTGCAGTTGAAATGGGCTTCCCGATAAAAATGGTCCGCCATCTTTAATTACGGTTCCCGCCATTGTTGGCGCTCTCGACATATCCTCCATGGAGTCTGATCGACGGCGGCTGTAGTGTGAGTTAGTGATTGAACTGCACTATCTGGCTTATAAAATTCTCTTTTGTGACGAAACGTGGAAAAGTTTTTGCTTTAACACTTATTTTTCTAGTGATGGTTATATTTGAAAATTTTATTAAATCAAAGGTCTTTATGACATCGTCAACATTAGTAAGTAATTACCATAAACTTCGAACGACAAGACTGTCGAAATGTAATTAGGCACATTACAAAACTTCTAGTGTGCGTCATTTGTTTTTATTTATTTATTATTAGAATGAAGGTGGCATATTACGTAACAATTAACGGTTTATAGAGTACTTACTAATAAAGAATATAAGCTCTCAGACTCTTATAAGACACAATTTGAATGTCCACCCCTTTCAAATAGTTGGAAACATATGCCACTTGACAGTACGTTCTGACTTTCTTTTGCTTATAACAAATGTGCTACGGTCTAAGTTTTTATATTTGTGCACTTTTGAAAAAAATAAACTATATTTACAGTAAATACATGGAAAATTAAGTAACTATAAATGTTCTTTCTTGCCGACAATGAATAAATAATGTATTATACTTCAATTGTTATTCATTTTCCAAGATTCCATGTGTTCAGAATCTTTAAACGAAAATCTGACGTACCCTTTGTTTTTTTATTGTTCTTGAGTCAGTCTATAAGATAAGATTATCTATCTTCGTTATTACACGCAAGTAAAGACTTTCACTTACATTTCTTTTGTATACAAAATAATAAAAATCGCAGGAAGCACGATGGTCCTTTAAATTCAGATATTTGTTCCGATAGGACGGTCGCCGGTGCCCGGAAGGCAACGTCAGTTGGGTACCGATCGGAACAGATAGGGCACGCAGCGGCTCTTTAGATTATTTCTCCTTTATAAAGAGGTTTGTGAATAATAATCGTACTCCGGGATATTTTTATAGAGCGCGAACAACGGGCAAAATTAAGTACGATACTTGAGTCATGCTGTGTCATCGCATTTGTAATTGGAAAAATAAATTTGAAAGCCGCCATCTTGGATGAAATTTTAAATCCCTAGGACAAAAAGTAAACTCGTAGTCAATTATGTAATTTACGTAACTTAAATACATTTGATAATTAATCAATCTGTCAGTTATTGATAGTCTGTCAGTTTTTTTTACAAAAAGCTACTCTACTAAAAACTTCACTGAACTGAACTGAAATTCCATGGGTGACAATACCCTTAAGTGGACTGTAAATACTCTCACTTTTAGGAAGTTAAACTAATAAAGGCGAATCGCTAGTATTTAATACAACCAATGTTCAGCGTTTATAGGTAATGTATTTTTACAAAAACATAAAACTCCACAAAAAGTGTCCATAAGTAATAGTACCAAAACCAGTTTTATTTTTTAATTAGTGTTCTAATTATTGCAAAATTTTAAATAATATATAGTTACATAGCCCCAGCCCTTTTATTTTACTCAGGCCGCCAAACATGGCGTGTGGGGTGGGGATGGCTTGTGCTTGTGGCTTGTGCGTGTGTCTTGTGGCAACATGGCTTGTGCGTGGGGGATGTATCACCTTAAAACGCCACGATGGCCAAGCGGGTTAGAGAGTCCACTCTTTTAGAAATGATGTAGTTACTGAGGGCTCAAAGAAGCGACTTTGTTATCCCTTAGTCGCCTTTTACGACACCCGTGGGAAGAAATGGAGTGAAGCTGTTGTAAAGCCAGCCACACGACATAATATGGAAATAAAATATTGTACAAACTGAAATAAATGTTAAATAAATATTATTTTTTTCATTATTACTTTGTGATTACAATATTATTTTTTTTTAACATAAAAATCCGATCTGATCACGGTTTCCTCATTTTCTTACTACGCCTTACTTACTACAAAGTACTGTGCTTATATTTACATTACAGGAATATGGGAGGGCAGTTAATTTAGTAACTTTTGCTTCCTATTTACTTAGGCACAAAAAGTCTGTTATTTATAATCTATGTATGTATTTATTTAGTGGGTACTTCATATTTACTTAGGTACAAAAAGTCCGTTATTTATAATCTATGTATTTATTTAGTACTTTCTATGTGGTACGGCAACCAGAAGTTACAAATTGAAAGCAAACAAATCTGGTGACCGGAAGTGATTTGATGTTAGTCGTACTGAGCTAGGTTTCAAGTCGACCCAGTTAGAAGTTTCTAATTGCGGTAATTTCCGATCTCTATTTGGTGGTATGTGTATATATGAGTATGTGTGTAGGAAACGTGAACTGAAGTATTAGCATAGGTACCGATATGGTAAATGTCGTTTGCATTTGGCACGTAATTAGTAGCGACTGCAAACCGTAATGAGATAATGAATATATGCTATAGGCAGATTTAGTGGTTATTAAATTATTATAAGTACTCTTTGGCATTTTTCATAGCCTATTTTTTTGAAAAGTGAGTTTTTCTCTTCATATATGGTAATAGTGAGATTAACACATTTTGCAAGTGTTAACTTTTCTTCGCAAAATAAAAACAATTTAAAATATATCTTGTCAATGTCTAGTCCATGTACTTAGGTAAGTCAAGAGTTGCGCAGTAAAGTGATAGTAGGTTTGCTGAGGACACATGAAGACTCCTTGGAAGCACACGATAAACGCAGACCTTTGTTTTTATTCGTTTAGCACAAACATTACGCACAAAAACACTTTGAAGTTTAATAAACTATCACTATTAAACCACAAAACGTACAGTACACAATTTTTACAATTAATCAAACAAATACTCAACTACACATCTTGAGTTCCCGCCAAAAAGTCCCTCTTCTCTTCTTGCCAGACTTTTTTCCACTTTTCCACTGGATCGTTCGAACTATTCCATTATAAAATATTTATATTATAAAAGGGTTAATGCTACATGGCATTGTCTTCCAGCTAACCTTCAGGAGAGGAAAGATAACAACGATAGCAGCGTAATCAGCGAAGAAGCAAAGGGAAATAAAATATAATAACGGAAATACTATTGAAATAAAAGTGTAAATTAATAAATTATATAGTTACTTATATATAAATATATCACATATAAATATACTTATATACATATAACGGGTCTTTCAAAAGGGACGCTCGATTTTTAAAAACCTATTACGGCTATCTTTGAAACGATATACCTGTCATATTTGACAGTAATTGTTTATTGAGCTTCACCTTTTAATAATGGAAAATTACACGATTAATCAACGCGTGGAAATCATTAAACTTTACTATCAAAATGACTGTTCAGTTCGTGGAACTTACAGTGCGTTTTATTTTATTTATTTTTTTGGACGAAGGTGGCAGACGAGCATACAGTCCACCTGATGGTAAGTGGATACTGTAGCCCATAGACATCCGTGATACATGCCAACATTAGTCCAAAATGACAAACGTTGGCACGAGCCCGGATGCGCTGCCTACCTTTGGATATACGAATGGATTTGGAGAAAGGGTTGGGGAAATGGGGAGGGATAGGATAGGAATGGGCTCTGGCACATCTCACTCACTACCGAAACACGTACGTACATTAGGGAAATAAGATAAAGTGGGAAATGCAGTACATTTCAAGGTAGTCTTCTGTGAGAGAGGGGTAACGTGGCCAGTCGAGTGCGCCCAGCGGCTGTTGGATTGCAGTGTGCACTCTCCCCCTCACGATGGTTTTATGGTCAGAATAATTCGGCCTCTTGAGTCCTCAATTTGACGTCTAATCAACAAATTCGAAGAAACCGGGTCAGTTGCTGATCGAACACCTCCTGCACGACAGCGAAACACAAAGTCTATCGAAAACATTGTTGCCGTTGAGAATCCGAGACAGTCAATTTATCGTCGTACGCAAAAACTTGTTTTTTATGCGACTTCAACTTGGTGAATTATGCGTCGGGACTTGAGGCTTCATCCGTATAAAATTCAATCGACTGAAGATCTGAAGCTAAATTACCATAAACAGCGCCGTACATTATATGACTGGGCTTTGGAGCAATTGGAAGTGGACGCTGTTTTTGGCCGAAAAATAATCCTTAGCGACGATGCCCATTTTTTGATGAATGACTTCGTTAACAAGCATAATTGTCGCATTTGGAGCGATAAAAATCTACGTGAAATTCAAGACCATCAAATGCACCTCGAAAACGTCACTGTTTGTTGTGGATTTTGGTCCGGAGGCATCATCGGCCCTTACTTCTTTCAAAATGAGCAAGGAGCTGCACTTACTGTCAACCGCAACAGGTATCGAGTGATGATAATCGATTATTTGTGGCCCCGGCTACATGATATGGTTTCAACAAGATGGCGCCACGTGCCACACAGCGCATGCCACAATGGACATTCTGCAGGAGAAGTTCACAGACTCCATTATCTCGCGAGGCGGCGACATGAACTGGCCACCGAAACCGTGTGATCTGACGCCCTTAGAGTTTTTCTTGTGGGGTTACGTTAAATCTCAGGTGTATGCAAATCAACTGCAAACAATTGATGCCCTAAACGCCAACATCATCCGCGTCATCAATGAAATCGGGCCCAATTTACGCGAGAGTCATCGAAAATTGAACCTCCAGAATGCGCGCCACCAACATAGCCACGGCAGAAATTTCCCGATATCATATTCCATAATTAACTGTATCGATTGACCTTCCAAATAAAAAAAAATATAGCGGTATCGATTGTATAACTTGTTTTATTTATATTTAAAACCAGAGCACACTTATTGAAAGACCCTTGAGGTATTTGTTCTAACACATACTTACAGGAATAACTTTACTATTGTATTTGTTCTAAGAAAAAATTACGACTTGAATTCATTTGAAGATATTACGATTTGAAGCAGCACATATTTCGTATGGGACGCTGTTACAAAGCTTTGACAGCTTGAACAGAGTAGGAACGAGTAACAATATTACTGCGGCGGGAAAGTATTGATAAGATTCCATAATGGCGGGAACGTAAGTCGCGTTCATGCAACTATCAAAGGGACCTAAATCTACTTTTAAGATATAGAGGAGTTTGAGGTTCGAACGACATAGAAAAAAGAACGGTTAGCATCCAAAGATTTCTGCGTTGACGAATAGCCGATCACAAAAGTTGCGATAAATGCACGGAGACATACATGGTCATACTTTTGCAGGCCAAAAATGAAGCGTAGACATCGTAGACAAACGTAGACATTATCATTCTGGAGTCTATCAAATCTGTTTATCAGATCTTGGTTGAGGTCTGGATAGCAGACATCACCGAAGTTAATGTTGGGCAGGACAAGTGTTTGAATAAGGAGACTTTTGTTTTACCAGGGAGGAGTAATTTATCAAAGTATCATTCATGTCTCATTTCAACTCAACATGCCACAAAGTTCATTAAACACTTTATTAAATTATCATGTCTTTAATTGGAAGCACTCCTACGAAGCGCTGCAATTCTCAGTAATTCAGAATTAGATTCTTTATTTTTGAACAAACGGCCACGTGAAAGGCGAGTCCTTATTATGATAATAGAGTTTTTTGAGTTAAATCTAGATACCTATTAATACTTACTAGTGAAAATATAATAAATAGTCTGACATTATTCAATCCTGACCAGATATCTGGCAAGCCTACAAAAAAGCCTTGTTTCGAAACATTTTTACTTGAAATCATAGAAATATTTGTAAATCGTAAATTGATAGTTTGTATTTTTTTTTTTTTTTTTTATAGACTAGGGGGCGGACGAGCAAGCGGTCCCACGTGATGGTAAGTGTTACCGCCGCCCATGGGCACCTGCAACACCAGGGGGCATGCGGGCGCGCCGCCGACCTTGCAAAATCCTATTCACAGCTCTCTTGAAGAACCCCATACGTAGTTCAATGGAAAGACCTCTTGAGGCAGTTCGTTCCACAGCCTACGGGTTCGCGGTATAAAATAGTTTTTGGACCGCATAGTGCGCGACACCTCCGTATCGAGGAAATGCGGATGGACCGCACTTCTGTGACGGGAGGTGCGGTTGTAGAAACCCCAGGTGGGAATTATATTAAACAATTCTTCAGAGCATTCCCCATTGTACAGGCGGTAGAACACACAGAGAGACGCAACGTCTCTCCGAACGCTGAGGGATTCTAAACCGCCCGTGAGAGTGGGATCGTCGACAATACGAACAGCACGTCGTTGGATAGAGTCAAATGGGTCCAATTGGTATTTCGGTGCGCCGGCCCAGAGATGAGAGCAGTACTCCATATGGGGCCTCACCTGAGCTTTGTAAAGCATAAGGAGTTGCCCAGGTTTGAAGTGTCATGTAATTTCTTTCCTTTCCAAGCGTTCAAACTAATTGGTCTTTTTGTAAATATACCACCAGCAATCGATAGTCCATTACTCGCCTTTACTTGATTGTCAGGCAGAATCCTGCCACCTGAAAACCATTTCTTTAATCTATTTATAAGTCTCTTAATAAAATTGCAATATCATCACCTTTTACAAGTTACAAGCTTCATATGTTCTGTGAAATAGAATCCCTGGTTGCTTGACTCAACAAGTCGCATTTACTCAGAGTTGTTACCCAACACTTATTGAATTTCACGCCTCAGTCTCCTCGGCTTTTCGTGGAGCGAATTAATATTGGAAATACTTAGCTAGACGCGAGTCGTTCTCAGTATTGGAACAGTTAATTAAAGTTGGCTTGGATTCATAATTTTAATAATAATTATTAGTATCTATTCTTGTTAGAAATTGAAAGTGATCGTTGCCGAAAACCTCCTTCTGTCCGTGTTAATTTGAGGGATTAAATTATACTCGTATATATATGGAGCCCATGGACAGCCTATGAATCCAATGAAGAGTTCTATGGATTTCATAAAAATATTCACAATATCCATCGGCGACTTGAAGAAGTTTGTCGGTGGTGGCTCAATGAGAAATGCTATGCCAAGCCTTGGAAGAGGCCTATATCCAACATTGGAGAGACATAGGCTGAGGTATGTATGGATCATACAATACCATACAGTATGGGTATTCACAAACAGATAAGAAATTTAACTTTGTCACAATGTGATTGATTTACGCTGTTGTTTGGTAAGTTCGTGATATTTATTTTTGATTACATAATTGTGCTGATTTGTTTTGTATTTTGTTTTGATTTATCAAACCTAGTTACACAGCTATAATTTCAGAGGAATTCGCTTCCAAAATCCCTTTCAATCTTTCCTTATTGTTTAATCCTAGTTTCTGAACACTCACGGGCCTCCTCCTTAAGGTCATTTTCAGAACAGAGGCGATCACATCAATAACGCATAGTATGTTCGGTTATAGAGCAATATTAGTTCGTGCTTCGTTTTAGATTCGGTAGGTCGTTGATATAGCATAGCTATTTGGACCTCATTACTGCCAGGATAAAACTCATATTCGAATATGAGGTAAAAAATTTACATGAAGTCCGGCCATTGTTACAAAAAATTTAGTCCAAACGCAGAAAAAGTAAAACATAACACGAATTCGATATTAAAATGGAAATTAATACAGTCATTTCATTGAATGCTTGACTAATTGCCATTGATGTCGATTGTCCTTTTTGGTGTAATTATTCAAACGAAATGTTTATCGTGCCCGTGACAACGCGAGAACGTGTGACTTTTAGTTTTAAATGGGTTTGTTAACAATAATTATTTGTCTCACATGTTAAAAAATAAAGGAATATCATGAAGTTACAAACATAAAAACTATAATAGCTTTAAGTTACAAAACAAACACGTTATTATTTATCAATAAACAAGTAAATAATCCTAACGGAAAAGTGCATCATAATAGACAAACGATATTTTACCTACTAAATTATAATGCTACTAATTAAATAATGCCGCTCGAACCTGGTCGTATTCAGCAATTATTTCAGCATGATTGAGTAAACAAAGAAATAAACATGCAAACACACTTTCAGAGTTCATTACGTTACGTTGTAACCACTCTCTTCTATATACAGTCGTCGAGCGTTCGGTCACGCTCGAAAATACCAAAGTGGCCAACCGGCATTATTTAATTAGTAGTATACTGTACTGTGACCGTGTCGTGCCGGCCGGCTTTAGAATAGCATCACACCATCTCTAGCCGTAGGAGTCGTGAAAGGCGACTAGTGGATAACAAAGCGGCTACCACAGACCCTGGGGAACCTCTAAAGAAGTGAACTTGCCAATACGCTTGGCCAGCGTGCCGCTTTAAGGCCACCCATCCTTTATATACAAAACGTTGTGCACGAGGAAGGCAACACTGGATGCTAAAAGTGCTGGTTACATTTACGGTTACTGTAATTGATATCAATAAACAAGACAGACAAACATTATTAAATTCTCCACCAATTAGTTATTGAATACCATACACAATTTGTGTATCTACAGGTTTCTATGTTTCAATTTGAATGGAATTAATTTTCATATTGACTTAATGAAGTATGGCGGAACACAACGGTGGAAACGGGGAAGTTTAAAGTGCTTCTGACAAACGTTAGTCTCAAATGTTGGGAGTTTTGAGAATACTGAGTAATTCAATTAAGCGGAAATTTGAATCTGCTTAACTCTTAGTTTGTTGTCCATACAAACAAATTAACATCAACATTAAACAGACATTAGACGGGCATCAACGTTATGCGGCTGTCACTACGAGTATGAATTAGACGAAAGTCATTTTTTATAAGAAGATCGTGTGTGATGGCGATTAACGATCTTTGGGAGAAACCAGGCATCTCATAAACATAGGCACGTAACATGTCAATTTAGATTTTACAAATGTGGTTTGTGCCAACACATTTGAAATTTCTAGCGTGTAAAATATTTGGAAACAGAAAACAATAATTTGATTTGATGAATTCTGTTGCTCGCCGCTTACAGCGTACTTATAATAATCAATTCTCGGAAGCAGATCCCCTTTGTCTCAGAAAGGCTTCTTTTGAAAAATAAATAATTATTTCTCTCAAACTGCAATTACAATGAATTAAATATATATTATTACATACAAAACAGACTTTAAGCCTGTAATTAATCAGACACATATACACATAACCACTAATACTACACATTGATTAAACAACACATAGTTCTATGTGTTGTACACACACATCACACATAGTTAATATGTATTTATTGTTATTTTTATAATATTAGTTCGCAATTCGCTTAAAACTTACTAACATTGTAGTCAACTTAGTTACTCTTACTTAAATTGTAGCCGTGGAAAAAATTAATCGAAAGGGGAATAGAAAAAGATGATTGATTCTTAATTGTTAAACAATTAAATATTGTAGAGTTATCCAAAAGTACATTAAGAACGAAAGTACGAAAGAGTTCATTGTTCCTATCCCTTCCCATTTCCCCAACCCTATCTCAAAATCCATTCCCACATCAGCAGAGGTAAGCAGCGCATTCGGGGCGTGCCAAAGTTTGTCGTTCTGGACTAATGTTGGCATGTACCGCGGGTGTCCATTGGTGACAGTATTCCACTTACCACCAGGTGGACGGTATGCTCGATTGCCACCTTATAAAAGAATGAAAATAAATTAAAAGATAAAGAAGTTAGAATTCGCAGATAGCGATGCTACTGCAGGCCCCTAGTCACATGGGAGAGAAATACGTCTTCGAACTCAACAAGACACATGGTACCTCTTTGACCGTAAATAAATCCCGAGGTAAGTCTACATTATTATAAGCCGCGATCTGAGATTGCGCGAGCTAACTTGCTTAAAAACGGCTTGGCCTGCCCTCGTAAAGGTGAGTAACGACCGAAGCGAAAGCCATATTATGTTATAAATGTATACACGCCAGCAACGATTTCATTTCACCTTTATTATATAAAACACTGACGACATTTAGGCTAAAGTGCTATTAATGGACCGTTAAAAATAATACCGTGTCGAGGTTGTTGTGAGTTTCTTAATGGTTTAATTGAAGGAGAAAAATGTCGACTTATATTAAGAGTGTGATTATTTTCTCGAGGTGTTAATTGTTTGAATATTTTTTTGTGATATATTAGAAAAAGGAATGGCAAAAAATTAGCTCTTGAAAGCATTCCAGTAATTTTAAGCAAATTTATTATTTTGTATGTAATTTTAAAATACTGGGATAAAAATCTAAACTCCTCTGAGTTTGACAATGGTAATTCCAAGCTTTTGAAATAGCCCAGAAATAATTACAAGAACAATTTGAGGGTTGTGTTATTTTGTACGGATCATTAAAAAAAATTGACAATTTATGTTTTATAAAATAGGTCATTATCATTTTTACATTTAGCTATGATAACTATTAATCGTTATTATATTAAAACACAATTTGGTACGTTTGATTTTAGTAGAAAACCAAACACATAAGGTTTCGTACGAAAACAAACGTTTTGTTATTTACACATCCCATACATTGATTGCTCACGCTTGATTGCAGGTCAAAATAAATATTATTACCTACAGTCGGCAATTTGCCACACAAATGAAAAACTTTGCATATAAATCTAATAACAACCAGTAACCTGAAATATTTCAATATACCTACCTACATACATTTATTAATATTATTTTGTGAGGCCAGTTAAGCGTTCCTAGTAATACGATTATGTACGTGTATATACATAATATTATATTATTATATGTGTTATTAATAGATTAACCGAAGTTTTATTGTATAAATGTTTATTATTCTAAATAAAAAAAAAACATAAATAAATATTTATTTAAAGGTACTCGTACATTGGATTCCCATATAGCGGTCATCATGTTTAAAACATACTAACAGTTGCAAAACTTGCAAAGAATTTTGATTTGAAAAAGAATCAATACGATGATATTACGCGCCAGTCGGAAAGGTACGTTTTAGAAAAATACGACGATATTACGCACCAGCCGAAATGGTAGGTACCCTATGATTTAGAAAAAAAAAATGTTTAAATGAAAATTGTACAGGGTTTATGAGCCTTATCTAACAATATATTCAAAGTTTCCGGCCCGACAAAGAAAAAAAACATTCAAGTTCATGAAACTATTTTTATGTTTCAATATAGTCCCCTCTATTTGAACACACTTTTCGGATCGTTTAATTAGCATTTCTATCCCAGTATGAAAATAGTCGGAAGGTCTGTCTTCAAAATGGGCGAAAACCGCAGCGGTCCTTCATCATCGTGGAAAATTTTCAACCCCTTAAGTCCGCCTTGTTTTAAGAATAAATCATAATCATTAGGGGCCAAGTCAAGACTATAGGGTGAGTGGCGAATTTCCGGGAAGTCACACTTTGAAACGGCAGCTTTCGCAACTGCGGCGGCGTGGACGGGTGCATTGTCATACAGAAGCCCCACACCTTTGCTTAATTTTCCACGACGTTTCTGCTTGATTGTTTCTCGTAATTGCTCTATAAGGTTAGCATAATAGCTTCCAGTCACCGTAATGTTGCGTTCTTTTATGTCTATAAGCAATATTCCTTGACAATCCTAGAATATCAAAGTCATAATCTTTTTGGTGGACTGAGTCACCTTTGCCTTTCTAGGCGGTGCTTCACCAGAACGACTCCACTACATCGACTTCCTTTTGGAAAGTGAATCATAGTAAAGAACCATAGTTTCATCGTTAGTAACAATTTACTCCAAAAAATTGTTTCCGTTTCTCTGAAAGGCCTCAAAAGTTCTTTAGAGCACGTTGCTCATTCACTTCGCTGTACACTTGAAAGATGTTTTGGCGTCCACCTTGCACAAACTTTATTCATATGAAGACGTTCATGAAGAATATAAGGACTGTAATTTTTTAAAGCCCTTGAATGCGTGTACTTGCTCATATTTCTGTCGTCTTTAGTCGTCGGTCGCTCAGAACTTCTTTAATTGTTACTAATTTGATGTTGTATGGAGTGGAGTGTCTCAACGGATCGACCTGAGCGCGGTTCGTCGTCGATGGACTCTCGTCCTAAACGAATGGTGAACGTGAAAAATGGTGGAGAAGAAACCCCGTGCACGTTATCCAACCTTTATTTGATATCGGTCGGGCTAACACCTTCCTTTAAAAGGAACCTAATCACAGTATGATATTCCAGTTTATTCATTTTAAAGATTTTGCGACTTCCTGTTGTTCTACACTCTACTCTAAAAGTTATACACGAATTAGTAGGGTAAATGACAATTACAATGACGTAAAATTTCTTTTTTTGGACATCTAGAAATATGTTTTGGACATCTAGAAATATGTCAGGCCAGATACTTTTGGACCTCACTGGTACGTTTATATACCAGTGTGGTCCAACAGTTTCCGCAAAGGTTTAATAACGCGAATTTTTAACTGTTTCAAGTTCGCAAATACAACGATATCGTAGCAAAAAGTCGTTTGAAAGAAAAACAAAAAATACGATTTTGAAAAATAATGTCATAGCTTTAATTTATATTTGGAATTCCAAGTCAAACGCAAGACAATTAAGTTTAAAAGTGGGTACAAATTGCTATGTCCTAATAATTTTGTTTATTTTGTAACCACTAGGCCCCTATGAACAAAACGGAAATTTTATAGGTAAGACCCTAATATACTCGTAAATGTATTGATGCAAACTATTTTTTTGTATTTTTTTAAATTTACACTGTTGTAATTTTGGTATTACTAAACTGATTTAGTCCATCTATAATTTTAGACCTAATCTACCTTTATGTCAAATTTTATTTTTCATGCCTACCATTTTCGTTATATTCCATACAAGGTGGGTCTGAACTTTCCCGTAGCTTGATACCATTGATTCTGCCCATTATTATGAGTTAATTAATTGACATATTATGCGATCGTGAACCCCCCTAAAATCACTTGTGAGAAACCGTCATTCTAATCTTTAGATTTTATAACAAATTATATTTTCGAGGTCACTGAATACGAATCTGTGGTTATTTTTTAATAAAAAATGGGGTACATTGAAGAAAATGGTGTACAGGTGAAAAATACGACTAGACAAATTTATTTATTTTTTATTTCCCTTTATCTCTGACAATTATAGATATTTACTTTTAAAATTTCAATTGGGTAATCTTCAAACTATTCTGAAGAAAACAAGACCCATCTAGACTTTCTACGCCCTTCTTTACTTGAGCAGCGAATTTTTGAATATTTCCATATCATGTTTTTACATACCAATGCAAAAGTTGAGTGACTATTTGAATTTCGAATTCAAATATAATGTATGAAAAAGTTTTCTCGAAACGTTCTGAAAAGCATTTTTATAGATTAATGTTGACTCCGAGCGCGCGCGCTTGACGTGTGCGGTATAGCGTAATAGGCGTATCGAGACTTCTGTTATGCAACTGTAGTTATAGTAGTTTTATTCGTTTTAAACCACAATTTTAAATTTGTTCTAAAATAACATTCAATAAAAAGTATTATACCTACCTACACAATATGATGGTACTCGTAATTGTTAAACGCTTATTTGCACGTGCGTTACAAAGAGCAACAACGTCGCAACAACCAACTGAAAGAAGCCACTGCACAGGGGCCCGCTGCTGTAGGCATATTTCGTACCTAAAGTGCGAAGGCCTGGTCGAGGTGTAAAAAATTATTTCCGAAATACAAAACTTGTAATCTCTGCAGTAAGTAGATTTCCAACAAACCACTCCACTCCTAAATAGAAAATAATGTATCTATTTATATGGGTAGGCTGACACGTATAATTTTATTGTGTACATCGGACGTAATTTATATAGAGAGGATGATCAAATAAAGGGCCTGAAGGGATGCGCCCTAATAACGTGTCGCTAGTGAATGCGTTTGTTTAAAAGGGACAGTCAATTTGTTTAGCGCAAGACGTGACGCCAAGCCACGCGCCACTGGGAAAACACTGCCTGGGTCGATGACCTCGCATTGTGCAGTTTAATTCCCATTAAACTGTATCTACCCGCATGGACCTTGCATAAGCCACGTCGGGGAACAATAAATAGCACGCCTATTGTTCACACGACAATATAATATCGATTATACAGGATTATTATAATTTGGATTAACTTCATACACGTTTTCAAAATGAAAATAATTTGTTCTACTCATTAAAAACTGTTCATTAAAAAAAAACGTGTGCGGTTAGGGGACTCCCCGTCAGGAACGAAGATCCTCACGCATTTTTTTTAAACTCCGAATGTAACCCGGAATAAAATCTGTATAGTTCATGTATTTTTTTTTTTATTTTGTATTATATTTTCAATGCAAATAATTTAAAATAAGGAATCAAATAAAAAATTTAGGTTATACAATCGGCCACACACTAGACACCACCATACACCACACACATGCGCGTCTGTTATTCTGCTTGAGTCTCGCTCTCGATACTCGCACGCAGACACACACAGAGAAAGAGAAAGGCGTATGGAGAGGATAAAAATCTTACGTGACGTTACATTTCTTCTCGAATCACACTTACCGCAAGTCGCGTAAGGAACTTCGTTCCAAAATTATTTTGTCCAATTGGGTATTTGAAAAAAAAAAATTATCAATTTTTTTTATGTATTTTAAAACTTTATCATAAATTATATTAATAATCGATGCGAAATACTCTTAAAAAATGTTTATTTAATTTATTATAAACAATTTAAAATTGATAAAATTTTAAAAAGAATCACGTGACTACAAACGCGCTACGATTGGTCGCCATGTTTGTGACGTCATAATGTTAAAAGGATTTTTCGATAGTACAGTATCACAGGCTTCTACATGTAAATTGACGACAAATATCCGACATTTAGTTTAAAAAAATATTTATATTAACTACTTTTATTTAGTTATGTGTGATAAAGGATTTATAATGGCTAATTCCGATAATATACCCGATGTGGATATATTTATGATAACAGATTTTCTTAAAAATGATATTCGGTTTAATTCAGCTGAAGTTCGAGGTGCTAAAGCATCAAGGTAAGTTTATAAAAAAATAATATTGTAAATTAAAATATTAAATGATTTATTCGTCATTAAATATAATTAATTTTTATTTATCGAATGCTATTTATTTCATTTATACGTTTACATAAATATTTTTTAATTACTATATTATTATATAATACTTACATCAAAATGATCTTCACAACAAAAAAAATTTGATGTTGTTTTGGAATTAGGTCGTCGCACTGCTTGGAACCATTTATTTCGACGTTTAACATTTTGTGGAACATTTAAAAACATTTTTTCAGGAGTTGTTTTTGTAGTATTCGTACATAATGGTACGAAGCAAGCACGATAACTTTTAAGGTTAGACATTTTCTATATATTTATTAATATATTGACGATAATAACAAGATTTAATCGATTAATAGTCAAAATACTGTATCAGCTGTGTGCTACAATGAGTAGAAATTAACATTGTGACGTCACACGCGCTCGGGTTTGTTCGGGAACTATCCGCGTGTTTTCGGTATTGGATTCAAAAATTTATTTGTAATTAAATATAACTTTTTAATTAAAGCGAAAAAAAATAAATAAAAATAGTTTTGTTATAAAATGTGTATATGATCTTCCCATTAATGATAAAAAATTTTTTTTTTCAAAAACCCACTTGTTAGTTAATCCAATTCAAATGGTAATGTATATCAAATGGTTTTTGATATGTGTAGGGGGAAAGTGCACGCTGCATTCCCACAGCCGCTGGGCGCACTCCACTGGTCACGTTACCCCTCTCTCACAGAAGACTATCTTGAAATGTAATGCATTTCCTAATTTATCGTATTTCCCCAATGTACGTACGTGTTTCGGTAGTGAGTGAGATATGCCAGAGCCCATTCCCATCCCGTCCTATCCTACCCCTCCCCTTTCTCCCAAACCATTCCTTAATCTGCAAAGGCAGGCAGCGCACTCGGGGTCGTGCCAACGTTTGTCACTCTGGATTGATGTTAGCATGTAACGCGGATGTCTATGGACGACAGTATCCACTTACCATCAGGTGGACTCTCTGCCGCCTTTTCCATAAAAAAATAAATAAATATCAAATGTCATGTACAAGCAGATTCAAGCAATAGTGGTGCAAATTCATGAAATTCTGATATTCTTTATTACGAGAAAAAAAGAACAGTAATAAAATCTTTACTTCTTACTTGCCTTTCATGGCATTTACGGGAAGAGATGCGAAAGCTGGTTAAGAAAGTCGTAAATGTATGAGTACGGGTTTCAGGAGTGAGAAATCTAGACGAGATCCCATTCCATCAAATCCCATTTAGATGGGATGAAAAAATCATGACTATAAGTCTAAAATTTCATATGGGTACAATTCAGTATAAAGTTATCAATATTTTTGTCTTCTCAGCAATTGTTCTTTGACGCAATATCCCAGCGATAAAATAAAATGTACATAAAATATCTGTATTTGCATTATGAGATACGGAAATACTTCCGAGTAACCTACATCAAAGGCGGAAATATATTTCGTGGCAGAAGCTTTATTGTACATATGATATATAGCATGATATTCATACATATCTTTTTGATTTAAGTTTTTTTTTTTATAGACTAGTGGGCGGACGAGCAAGCGGTCCCACGTGATGGTAAGTGTTACCGCCGCCCATGGGCACCTGCAACACCAGGGGGTATGCGGGCGCACCGCCGACCTTGCAAAATCCTATTCACAGCTATGGTGTGAGCTTCACAGCTTCACAGCTCTTTAAGAGTAAAGAACCCCATATCGTAACTCAATGGAAAGACCTCTTGAGGCAGTTCGTTCCACAGCCTACGGGTTCGCGATATAAAATAATTTTTGGACCGAACAGTGCGCGACACCTCCGTATCGAGGAAATGCAGATGGACCGCACTTCTGTGACGGGAGGTGCGGTTGTAGAAACCCGAGGTGGGAATTATATTGAACAATTCTACAGAGCATTTCCCAACGTCTCTCCGAACGCTGAGGGGTTCTAAACTGCCCGTGA
The DNA here is from genome assembly GCA_914767545.1 of Sesia apiformis. Lineage (NCBI taxonomy): Eukaryota > Metazoa > Arthropoda > Insecta > Lepidoptera > Sesiidae > Sesia > Sesia apiformis. The sequence goes on from OU611964.1 coordinate 7,909,013, forward strand.
GAGTGGGATCGTTGACAATACGAACAGCACGTCGTTGGATGGAGTCAAATGGGTCTAATTGGTATTTCGGTGCGCCGGCCCAGAGATGTGAGCAATACTCCATATGGGGCCTCACCTGAGCTTTGTAAAGCATTAGGAGTTGCCCAGAGGTGAAGTACCGCTTCGCTCTGTTCAGCACACCGAGCTTTTTGGAGGCCATTTTGGCCTTATTTTCCAGATGATCCCTAAATTCGACTTTGCTGGAAATCTCGACACCAAGGATTCCAATACTCTCCGAGATCTGAAGAGGTATGCTCTGAAAGCGAGGTGCTACGACAAAAGGTTTTTTTTTTAGCAGTGAATGCACAGAAAACGTTCATCTTGTGGCAAACGTGGCAAAAAAAGTGGCTAACGTTCATCTGTCTATTAAACTACGACATGGGGTTCTTTAAGAAAGCTGTGAATAGGATTTTGCAAGGTCGGCGGCGCGCCCGCATACCCCCTGGTGTTGCAGGTGTCCATGGGCGGCGGTAACATTTACCATCACGTGGGACCGCTTGCTCGTCCGCCCTCTTCTCTATAAATAAAAAGAAGATATGTAGCTTCAGATATGTAGGAACGCATTTCGAGAAAGGGTTTAGAAAATAGAGAGGGATAGGATAAAATGGGATGGGAAAGGACTTTGCCACATCTCACTCACTACCCAAACACATTGGCTGAATAGGATGAAATGAATACGACGTAACTTTTAAACTTTTATATTATTTCAATCCAAATTATATAATTGTACTGGTAAGGTATTAATTCTATTAACAAACTTCACTTCAATTCCTTTTACTTTTGGAAGTTGCTTGTTCAACTGTTTCAAATGAACCAGCTACTCCGCAGAGTTTTTTCACTTATATTGGTGCCGCTTTTCCAAGTTGTCCCACTAAAAAATATTTAAGAGAGCGGGAAAGATTCCGATTGGTCACTGGAAATCATGTCCATGATTGGCTGATAACTTTGGTCAGAAATACCAGTGTTGCTAATTTATTTATTTTGAATAAATATAAAACTACAACCATGTAAGAAAATCAAGCAATGTTTGTTTCAAATGTTAATTGAAGTTTTAGCGATAAATAAAAATCACAACATACAGTACATTACATTGTGTAACAAAGCAATAACTTTGACAGATAGACAAGCACAATATCCACAGGATAACATTATACTCAACACTCCACGTTCAGGATTCATCGCGTCGTGGGTCCAGAACTACAAAAAGATATTTACAAACCCAAATACGGAACAGTTTTCTTTAAAGGAATATTCGTCCAACCGGCAATCCAATTTTAGATTCTTTGTACAGGGGTGCTATAAACTGAATTAAGATGCAGGACTCAAGCATATGGGGTCGGCATAGTGGTCACGTAACCACGTGACCTACCATAACCAATCGATAAAACTATACAGGATTCAGAGCACTGATATATGTCAACATTTAAAAATGAGTACATTTAAAACAAATTTTATAGGCATGACTATCTAAGACTGTAAGCGGCTGACGATTGTAAGACCAAAAGCGGGTAGTTGATAAAACTGTTCGCAACTCTCGACGTGGACTACCCGTCTTTTCAGTTAGCTCGTAACCGTGATTGGTGCAACCCAACCGAAACGTCGAGTAAAATAAATAAGTAAACATTCGCGTTAAGACCCGTTTAAACAGATAAATATGTGTGAACAAATCTTAAATGTTATGTTGCAAGCATCTACCTACATCTACCCGCATCCCTTGTTGCATGTATCCATGCCAAGCATCTCACATCAGCTAACTCTCACTCTCGCATTATTCTATTAAGAATTGAAATCCATAACACGATCTAAACAAGACCACATACCGGCGAAATTGGTTTTCTAATCAGCTTAACTAGAATGGTAAATATTTCTTAAAGCGATGTTACTAATTTTCGTAGAACAGGGAAAGCAGTTTGAAAGCAACATAAGCGCATTACTTACCCACTGTATATGTAATTAGCGTTTAATCCCCTGAAGTGGCTTTGGTTTCAATATGTAGCAGTAACATGTGCTTCTAATAGGAATACATTTAACATGCAAGCTGTATAATAAATGTTTAAATAAATATCCGTTTTGAAATGGTGATTAACTGTAGGTGTAACTACCCCATTTACTTTAAAACAAACTTTGTAGGAGGAGGGTACACGCTGAATACCATATAGCCGCTGAGCGTATTCGACTGGCCACGTTACCCTTCTCTCACAGAAGACTACCTTGAAATGTACTGCATTTCGGAGTTTTGAGTGAATATCTTTATTATCAAGAGCGGTGATAGGCTTAGGCGTATCTATTCTCGACTCCCATTCGTGAATCCTAAGCCGCGTGCTCAAAAATTAAAAATTATGTATGCATATGTATCCATTAATCCGCGCTGGAGCCGCGTGGTGGATTATGGCCTGAAACCTCCTAGGCTAACGTTATTCTATCGTTAACGTTACGTATAAACGCATATCCTTTCCATATGTACGAACCATTACATACATAAAATGTGTATATTATGATTATGTAGATAGTGTGACAGTGTCGCCAATACCACTCCGTTACGGAAACAGTGCCGAATGAAACCAGGTTAATGAAACGTCTGTCAAAACAGTCGAGGGCAAATTTTAATTGAAAATTGCTTTTTGAATCGTTCACACCTCGCGCTGTTGAACGATGGAATTGCAGTTACTAAATGTATTAAGTACAAATGAAGATAGGTAATAATAATTAATCCATATGAATTTAATTTCGTATTTGAGTGATTTATTATGATGCATGAATAAACTAATGTACTTAATGGATATATTAATGTATTGGGCTCTTCAAGAGAGCTGTGAACAGGATTCTGCAAGCAGCGTACCCGGAAGCCCCTCGGTGTTGCAGGTGTCCCATGGACGACGGTGACCACTTACCATCATGTAGCTCTATGGTTCGTCTGCTATCTATTCTATATAAAGAAAGTTTTAATATTGGCCGTGCGGTGTCGTCCGACTTTAGAAAAGCACGATCTCATCTCTTCCCGTGTCGTAAAAGTCGTCTAAGGGATTTCAAAGTTGCTACCACAAGCCTCATAACTACACCGCCTCTAAAAGAGGGGTTTCATGTCGTTTTAAGGCCGTACCTCCCTCATGCACAAGACAATGTGCACGAGGAAGCCCATGTCCAGCAGTGAACGATAAAGGGCTGGTTACGGTATTTAATGCAGTAGCTGAAAACCGTATGTGATGGCGAGTCTTGACAGAAACCCCGTATGAAGCTAAAGAGATATATAGGGCTGATACCTTAATCATAATTAAACGGATTATCCCAACATTTTTGACAAGATTGTGTTCATGATATTTATGTTCGAAGGTTATATACAAAAAAAAACGATTAAAAAACTTATACAGATACTTATACTTATACACAGATATACTTATACTTCACAGTACAAGTACACAGATAAGTATACAGATACCACATTATTTTGCATTTTTGTCAAGATAGTACTTATCAGAAACCTATTAATAATGAACAATAATACCACATAATAAATACCATTCAATTTTTCATACATTAACAATTCATCGGAAATCATACGTTCTCAGCTGAGTCTCTCATTAATATGTTAAGAGGAAGTGTAGACGCATGGATGAGACGGTCGTCTTCGTAATATTTCCACTGTTTCAACAAAAGTATTCAAGGAGACCGGTAATGACTTTCCTGACTTTAACAAGTTAGTGCCATAAGTTATCCGCTCTTTATTAATGATTCAACACGGAGGGATTGATAAAAACTGAGAATAATACTAAAGGGTAAAAATTACCGCTAAACGAAGGAGCGGACCAAAAGGAAATAAAATATTTTACTGATGAGAAAACTTCAGAGTGCCGTCAAGAATTTATGGAAACCACTAGAATCTCTTCTGGTAATGAACTTATCTAGTCTTCCATTTCACACTTTCTTAAGATTATTAAAAAATGAAAATAGAACAGAAAATATATCGTTGAAACCTTTATACATATAACATATGTATTTTATATTTATATTGCGATTGTACATTTTCTTCTAGAAGATGTTTTTCTTGTGCCTTTGTTGATTTTGGCAGGTATTCCAACAGATAAAATTCTACTAATAGACGCTTTAGTAACAAGTGTCTGCAATGAGGTTATTGGTATAAATACACTCGTCTTACCTACAAAATACGCAGCACTTAAACTAAATTAAAAAGTTTAATTAAAATATTTAAATAGTCCCATATATTACACAATTTTATTAAACAACGTCTAGTAAATAACAAATTATTTTTAAGTTTACGAATTATACATTACTTACAAGTTTACAGGTATATATAAAAATATATAACTGGAACAGTTGACATCAATTATAACTAGTATTATTTAAAATTATACTAGTTAAAATTTAAATTATACTATATATATTAAAGATAAAAACTAAATAAAAAAATAGGTCGATAAATTAATGTCGGTAAATTAATCCGGTTCACCAACTATTCAAATAGTTTCCTGTTTGTCAATTATTTGAGAACATTTATTAGCAGATTCCTTATTTTTCCCTTAGTATTTGTGATAACAAAATACATTTTGATGTTACTCTGCCTTAAAATGAGATTTTATTATTTTACGTGTTAAGCTGGAAACAACAAAGCCTTCGATAACATTTGTGATGTTCATTAGGGACATCACATGACAAAAATTCTAATAAAATAATGGTCTTCTACACAAAAGTAACACAAGCAGTTATTATAATGTTGATATTTCTTCAAAACGCTTCCAAAAAATAGCGAGCTTATTTACTCGTGGAATATCCATTGTTGGAGCTGCGACTCCGTGCGCTCTATCCTTGCGCCTTCAATAACTATAATAGTCTTACTACTGAAAATCGAAATAAAAGTAAATAACTCGAAAATAGTTACAATTTTTTAACAACTAGCTAGTGGACAACAAGTAGTCGTGAATTTGTAGCAATGGGAATAGCAGGGCGTGACAAAAAATATAGCACACTCGAATTCAAACATTCAATTCTTTTATACAGAATGTGTTCGAACCTTTCCCGAAGTCACAACTCATAGATTCTGCTCACAATTTTAAGCCAACTGTTATAATGTTAGGTATTTTTTGTGAAAATACCTATATATACATATTTTCTGGGTTTGTATTTAAGAAATTGGTTTGAAGAATTTAGTAAAAACGCAAAAGAAAGTGATTGGTAAAATTTTCATGTCAATGAGTTTAGAAGTTTTCCTCATCCTATTTAAACTCCCTAATGTTACCTGCGGTGATGGAATGGGATGGAGAGCAACGAGTATAATGTGAGAATGATAATCATCGTCATCATCATTGTTATTCAGCTCACTGTAGGGTACAAAGCTTATAAGGAGAGGAAAGAGAAGGCCTCTTTATTAATTAATTTATTTAGGACAATAAAAAGAAGCAACAACGAGGCAATATAAAAGTTAACCTTTTAAATTATATTGTAGATGTTCCTCTAAAATTATAGATTGTCTCTGCATTCAGTATTAGTGACAAAATTAATAGATACCATAAACATGAGAAACAAAAAAACACGTGTAGAGAACACAATTGAAAGGCAAGTAAGCATGGCAGAGGTGCATCAACCACCAGGCTGAGCTGACACGGTTCTTTGTTTAAAACTCGACAAATTATCATTGAATTTATCATTTGTAAAGTTTATTGTAAATGTTCGAGAGTCTAGACACAGGCGAATGTTTACCCATTACCTCACGCCATTGTCTCTGTCTTGTGCTAGACGGATCCAGGTCTCGTTTGGTACTCTTTTTATGTCATCGAGCCACCTGGCTGCTGGACAACCTACACTTCTTTTTCCAGCTATGAGCCACCATTCAGTCAGAGTTCATGGAGGTAGAGAGTGCACGCTCATTCCCGCAGCCGCCGGGCGCACTCGACTAGCCACGTTACCCAGCTATCACAGAGCCTACCTTGAAATATACTTGAAATATTTCCCATTTTATCTTACTTTTCCAATGTACGTACGTAGTTTCTTAGTGAGTTAGATATGCCAGATTCCATTTCCATCCCATCCTAACCTTCCCCGTTTTCCTAACCCTTTCTCCAAATCCATTCCTATATCTCCAAAGGTAGGCAGCGCATCCGGGGGAATGTCAATGTTGGTCATTCTGGACTGACGTTGGCATGTATCGCGGATGTTTATGGACGACAGTATTCACTTACCACCAGGTGGACTGTAAGCTCGTCTGCCGCCTTTTTAAATAAAAAAAATCTATCATTATTACATTTGGCTACGGGCAATTGGAGTCAATTGTAGTTCACTTGCAATTTCCTGAGTTTTACATTTCAATTTTATATTTCTGGCCTTCGTTATAACGACCGAGAAAACACTAATAACATGCAGATAATTAGAAATATTCGCGGGCCAACCAACATAAAAGGCGGTAAATTACAACAAGACTACGTGCCTCACATACTAGATTCGAGTAATCGTGGTTAAGTGCTGGCACATCGACAACGCTGATGAACCCTTTGCGGCGTCTCTGCCATGCCAGGGAATCCCTAATTACTCAACACAGCCTTCCAGCCCTTCGTGCAGATTAGAACCGCGATTGCAAAATGTTTTGCATCCCCCTTTTAAGATAACTCTTGCCAAGATAAACTCTGACGTTCCTAATTACTTATTATAAAAACAAATGGCGTATTTTGTATTCTTGCTCATTTTTCTTTGAATATTTGTAAGAGTTGATTAAAATTCAGATGGTTGTAATACCTTTTGGAGTTAAAATTCCCAGACGATATTTTGACTAATTGACCAGGTCGTGTCTACAAAGGATTTTTTTTAGAGCAAACACATTAAGAAATGAAACACCTAAAACATTTGCATTACATATAGGTAATTGACGCGTCAGACCATATTCTTTAAATAGGTGATATATTTAAAAACTACTGGTTCTTCCTAAAATATCCATGTATTTCTAAAAGTTGATGTGCCTGCAGAGGAATTTTTAGACACATTTACAAGGCGTTTGTAAATAATACAACACTTAGAGCGTCCCAGAAGGATATTCACGCACATTTACCGCAGAACGCGCAGTGTTGTCGCATAAACCCGTCGTATTTACATAGGAAACGATGCGTGAAAATGATTGATACGGCTTTAGGCGGAGTGGGTTGGGATTCTTACTCGCCTCTGATGAGCACATTCATCATCGCCCTGACAACTACGCCGTTTACGAATTTAATAAATACGAATTGAAATTATACACCTATTCGGTACATTACCTATCTACTGCCACTGTTACAAGTCATGCGCACTGAAAATTGACAACTATTTATCTATAATCTAGCCTTTGAAACAGAGTCTCGGTAGTAGATGGTTAAGAACAATGATATAACACGCGTAATGACGAGTCTTAGGTTCTCCTATTAATATACACCTCTATGTATAACATATCGAACAACGGAGAGATACCGACCGTATGCTGAATATGCTTTTAGTAGTATTTTTTTAAATAGATTGTGCTCATAGTTCTAAGATAATTGACATGACATTTTACGTATTATTTAGAAAAAAGAAATCAATCATTGTGCTTTGTACTTACTTAACAAACATCTATGTAAAATTTAGCAAATATTTAAAAGTAATTGGCTTATGGCTTATAATATTGGCTTATGAAAAATTCTTATTCATCTTTGTAAAGATTTTTCATGAAACAATAGTTGAATTTCTATTCTATACGATAATGAATGTGGGTAGAGTAAATCTTTTCATTTCCTTTTTGTGTCGGCGCTGCACGAACAGGATTAGAAACTCGAAGCTAGCTACAAATAGATTAATATAATATCCGAGTTATTCCGGTGCTACATTGATTTTCTAATAATAAATCTTGAAGGATATTGGTTATGTTACGTAACTACAGGTAAGTAATAGCGTTACTCTAAATATAGGCACATTAACATTCGCTCTATTGAAGACTAAAGATACCTACTCGTATCTATGGCTTAGTAGCAATGAAAGATATGTTTTATATTAATTGAATTTCTTTATAATCTATGCATGCTATGATTATTTATTAATCACATATGCATGCTACAGCATGCTTAGATAATAAAATTATAACCCTTCGCTTATAGTATTTTTAGCTTAACAATAAAATCTTATATATTGTAATAAAAGGTATTAAATAATAATTGAGTGCTAATTAAATAAAAAAATATGAATGGTAAACAACAAACAATATCATATTAACAAACGGATTGCAATAAATTAAACTACAATTGCAATTTCTATCTATATAAAATGCTAAGAAACAGGAAATGTATTTATATACGAGTAGTTACAAGTATGTTTGTTTCTCAAAAAAAATCTCCAATTGAATCCTTTGAATTCTGAGCTGTAGAATATGAGATAGAATAAGGAGTAAATAAAAATAAATGTTAGCGACACAAACATATGTACATTTGTGATTACGTAACTAAAGATGGTACAGCTCGACAGTACCAAGAGGAAAACTTTGTTACACATGAAATTGTAATTTCAAGGCTAAAGGGTTTAAATTTTGTGAAATTCAAAACAAACTCTCCCACAACTTTATTAGTAACCATGGAACTCAACCGCGCGGTGATCCAGTTTATATTGGCCTTCCGTACCTCTCTTGGAACTTGTAAAAATAGAAGAAGTTCGGGGGATGTTATGTGGCTGGGAGGTCTTTCTTAGTTGGATTCGACACACGTGCGACCTTCCTGCGACTGCTAAATTGTCCGTCAAAATGTTAAACGTATTTCCATGTTATTTAACACAAGCCGGACACGTACGTGACAATGGGGGACATCGGTGACTTTTAAATGAAATTATAAATTACGTAAATTATAACTGTTTTCTTAAAAAAAGCGAATAATATATTGCTTCATATTGATTAGTAAAAACATCCCGTTTTTGATCCTTGCATAATTAATGAACCAATGGAATTTTAGCTGCAGTAAAAATAAAGAAAATGTAAAAGGGGGTTGAATATTGTACCTACTTATCTCGCAATCGATAAATGTTTCGTTGTTTTAAATTGCGAGCTGCTTCTGTAATTCATATTTTTTTGTATTTACTGTGTAAGATAATATTTTAAACATGTTAGATAAAGATATGTTAGATATTCAAATAATAATAGATAAGATTATATTTATTTATGTAAACTACCTTGAACAGAAGACTACCTTGAAATGTACTTCATTTCCCACTTTATCTTATTTCCCTAATGTACGTACGTGTTTCTGTAGTGAGCGAGATGTGCTAGAGCCCATTCCCATCCTATCCCCCCCCATTTTCCCAAGCCTTTCTCCAAATCCATTCCTATATCTCCAAAGGTAGGCAGCGCATCAGGGGGCGTGCCAATGTTTGTCATTTTGATGACTAATGTTGGCATGTATCACGGATGTCTATTGGCCACAATATCCACTTACCATCAGGTGGACTGTATGCTCGTCTGCCGCCTTCGACTATAAAAAAAAAACTACGAGGGCCACACTGAAAGTTTCCCGAATGAATAAGAAAAATATACAATGAATGGCAGAAAATCAATTTACTGTTTCTCAAAATAATCTCCGTCAATACACTCAATACAATAGCGTCAATATACTTTTTCAGACGAATAAATCAATTTCCATAACATTTACTCTGTTAGATGCAAATGACTGTTGTTAGATGAAACAAACTTTATTCTACAGCCAAAGAGTTCCATTTTCAAATATTGTAATTACTTTTCAAATATTGTTTATATAAGTGGCCTGTTCCAGAAAATTTCAGTGTGACCTATGTAACATTGCCCGCTACTCCCTCATTCATCAACGAGCTCGTGTACATGCTAAATTACTCTATTATCACAATATAAACATACTACGGTAAGAAAACATCCCGAAAAAGTTGTAATGTGGCTTGCATAAACAGCCACTAAATTATTACTCACAGAACGGTAAAATGGGTCGGACTTTCTTATTTTTTTATAGAAATAAGAATGGCGATGGCATAGGAATTTTCAATTCCAACCCACATTCGTGACGACATCGTGGTTTAAGAGTTTAAACCCCAATTCGATCTACTTAAGTTCAGATTCTTAAATTTTCACTAACTGCGTTGAAGAAAAGAGAATGCCAAATGATTAAAAAAATCTGGAATATGTGTAATATTCATCAATCCACACTAGGTCTGGATGGTGAATGATGACCCGAATCTCTCTCACAATAGCAAGGGAAGACCTTTGATTTGTAAAGGAACGTTATAGGCTGATATTGATAAAAATAAAGTAGCAGGCGAGAAGACAAACGGCCCAATTTTAAGCGGTCACTATTTCCCATAGATATTTACAATACATACTACAATCACTTAAATGTCTGGCAGTATGTTCGTAAATGCGCTGCCCACTCTTAAGCTGTTAAGGAACAATATTTGAAAGAATGTTTGGGATGGATGAAAAATAATAACTATAATGAAGTAACCTTCATACCTGTATACTCCCCTGTTCAAGGAATGAGGTTCGATGAGACGGGAAAACAGTTGTGACAACCCTGAAATCACCACTCCCAAAACACACTGGTGCACGAGGCAAAATAGATAAGTTTGTAGGCAACAGGTCTTACACAATACGTATAACAACATACTCACAACACACGCATCTATATACGATGCTAACTTATTCACTAAATGTGTACCAAAACTTTACTGAGGGCTCTCGTAGCTTCCGTAGCTCAGTTCTCTTGTCTGTGAAGAAAGACTATTGCATGCAAACTTATCTACTTTGCTGTTTGCACATTTCACTACAGTTTTCTTTGAAAATTATCTGCCATCGTTTATGTGCTTGTACTGCATTTATGTCTCCTTATGTAAATTTATAAGAAGTATCCCTGCTGATAAATGCTTGTACTGCATCATTATGTTGGATTGTTGTAAATAAAACTGTCCACATCTCAGTCTGGTCACGTAATGTTTGTATCTCTCAGTAGATCCGGCCTTAACTGAATATTTGGTACACAGCTTGAATTGTTCCACGTTTTATTACATAGACGACGTGAGCCGGTTTATTTACTTGAATATATTTTTCCATTTTCACATAAACTCGGGGAGACCTGACCCTACGCTACAAAATGGCGGATACAGTTGCGATGTTGTTATGCAAAAGGAAATAAGCTGGTTTGCCCTGAAACATCCCTGATGAATGCCCTGAAACATCCCTGCTACAAACTGCCATTTTTAGTGTTATAAATTTAAAATGAGGACAAGAATGCAAACCACAAATGATGACTTTAGTATAATATAATCATTGTTTTTTATCTGTTCGTGTTAAAACTTCATGTGACTGCTTAGCAAATTAACGCAGTAAAACACTGCAAGTAACTATAAACTTGTTTTCAGTTTCGAATATTAATTTATGAAGATAGCTAAACTCATCATTGTTTATAGATAGACTCTTTACTGTTCACTAATACATGTTGCAAAATGACACCCTAAGTAAGCAACACAAAAAGTACCACAGGCGGCCTTATCGCCAAAGCGATTTCTTCCCAACAACCTGTGACCAGAAAATACATACCTAATATTTATACTATAAGAAGATATACTATATACATGAGTATATATGTATTTATATTACAAGAAGAAGGATTTTTTTTGTTAACATTTCATCACCATCCATTTTACGTTATAACTGTTTACATCAAATTGTTATTGTTACATTTACATAAGAATCATTTAGATGCATTCAACTTTTCAAAGCTATCTCAATCATATACATCATACTATTATATGATTAGGTACCAAGTTTGAAACGCAATGTGGATGGCTAAGTTACCGCTAGTTGGTCAATTATATTACCAGTTTAATAGTAAAGTGTGGGGACGACACGTCCAACTTCTGGGCACATCGACAGCTTCGTCAGCGAAAATAGGATGAGTAATGGTTTTAATTTTATTATCAATTTATAAGCTAGAAACTTAGAAGATATTTCGGTTTTATGAAATTGCGATAATTTTAAAGACATTAGCTTTAATATATATATATATATATATATATATATATATATATATATATATATGATTAGCATCGGTAACTGGTAACTGGTAACTGATATTTCGGAAATATTATTCAAAGAGCTGGTTAGGGTTCATCCTATTTTGAAATATAAGATGGGCAGATATTTACACTACTTTATTTACCAGCAATGCTATGTGGGTGGGTATTTTTGAGCCAAGTTATTAGATGTCAACGTTTACACCCTTCTAAGCTAAATTCATACCATCAAACTACGAGTTTTTTTTAGACAAGTGGGCGAACGACCAAGCGGCCCCACGTGATGGTAAGTGTTACCGCCGCCCATGGACACCTGCAACACCAGAGGGTATGCGGGTGCGCCACACAGTATGAACACGAATGTCAATCAAGCTAATATATAAATGAGGACCCCAGAGGTCAAGGGGTCTAAGTGACATTTTCGAAAGAATTGAGTTAGATGCAGTAACAGACTGTTAAAATACTATTCTTTTTAGTGGTAAGGAGATCCAAGTGATTTCCCTGACAGGTGCTGCTACCTAGTGTGTTGCCCCTTCACCACTAGTAGTGCATGCTAACACTGCTCCACAGGTAACACGTAACACAGGTGAAAATGTAACGTAAAATACGTAACGTGTTACGTAAAATGTAACACAGGTGATTTTAATAATCTATTGTTAGTACTAATTAGAAGCAAATGGCCAAAGTGTTGGCCTAAAATGGTCAAAACAAAATAAAATAACTTTCCCTCTTACAAAATTTTGTTGACTTTGGTTCAATTATCTCAAAACATAAATTTTGTCACTTAGACCCCTTTACCTCTGGGGTCCTCAAATATGATCGTGTAAAAATAAAAAGTTATTTAAACTGCATTTCTCGTTATTATAACTGTTAATCTTAATCATGGAGTTAACACAACTGTGTTTCCAAGTACATCACCACATAGTCTTCACAGAAGTGATTTTACATCCTCACATAAGCGTAACATATATGTGCAAATACGGCGCGACAAACCCCACCGTCATTTCGCCCGCGACAACCACGCTCTAATGGGTCACAGTGAATGACGAAAACGCGCCGTTTATGATAATCGTCGTATTTCATGATCGCATAAATGCACGCTCTAGTGTCGGCGGATAGGATTTTCCCTAGATATTTTACTCGTATAAGTATGTGGTGGAGGACATTTATTTGCTTGAGTTGGAAATATAAGTTCAGCACCAAAGTATAAACATGAGTTATATAAAAGCATAAATAATAAAGAAATATGAATAGACTTGAAAGAAAACATTTGTTAACAACAATTATTTATAACCGTTGAAAATTAGATATAAGGAAAATATTTCAACAGCAAACAAAATCTATCCACTTAAGCAACGATTTTAGAGTCCCACTAAGAAAAACAATTAAGAATTACCTGGCAAATAGCACCGAACACCAACCAACATTACAGTCACCAATAGGTCTACACGAGCCAAGAGTCGCCATCCAAGTGGCCGATGAAATCGCAAGCGCTCAGTGGCGCCCACAACTCGTACAAACATCAAGTTGGTGACGTCACTACCACCACTTATTATTTTTTGTGTTGGTTGAATGTTATCTTACAATACAATGATTCTAACACTTAGAACCTAACGTAACTTACAAATTTTTTTCAAATTAAATTTCAAATAATCTTTCGAATATTGATGTCCTGACTCCGAAACATGGGAAATCTGCAGCCCCGGAGTAAAAGACTGGCTCCCTTTCAGAAGCCAGTCTCATAACATGTCAATAGATTTATGAGAGAATGTCAACAATTTGTCGTGTTTTTTTTAATTTAACAATTTAACACCAGTCCTCATAACTGTATTTGTATGACATGTAGACCACCTGTCTACTATAAATCAAACTGTACTTTTTCTGTTAGAAACAACTTGGCAATGTCTCATTTAAATTCGAACTAAATTTAGTATTTTACTGATTTAATTTATTCCTTTGTTAGAATAGAAACTAAAATGTTTGGAAGTACATAACAATGTACCCTGATTTCACGAAAGGCAGCGAATAACTTTGAATTTGGGTGCTAAAAGCCCTCCATTTACGGACGATTTCTCGGAAGCCAATCAATAAGCCGCAAAATGTGGGTTACTGCGTCATAACATTAAGAGGGAACGGACGGCGGATGGACGGCTCCCCAAGAGGTCTCTGTAACTCTATCACGATTTCCAACTAAATTTAATACGGAAATATTCCTTGGAAACATATTGTGCAATGTACCTACAAATGTAATTTAAATAACGTTTCCTTACCTGCGTATTACGCAGTGAGCATTGCATTTTAATGTCTCAACAAAACAAACTAACATGTATTGTTTGTTGGATAGCATGTCTTCAAGTACTTGAATACTGGACGGTGTTAAAAACGATGTTGTTGTGTTATTTATCTTGTTGTTGTTGTTCTGTGAGTGATTCAATTGTCATAGTGGACAGATTGTCAATCTGAACGACACCAACAACAACATGGCAAGTAAAACAAGTTGTTAACATCGTCCAGTAGTTAAATACTTGAAAACAAACTATTTAATACAACATATACTTAATTTTTAATATAATGGATAAATAATTTACTTTCATTTTCAGTGATACAAAAATGTGCTCTTTATACACAGTTAAATGATTATTGACATATGAAATGACCGTGTTTACGTAGATTCAAGAACTTTTAAATCAACCCTTTAACGCAGATAAGTTAGCTCGTAGATCCCAAAGAACATTCCAAAAGCTACAAATAAAATGAGAAAAAACATAAATGACATTGTCGTTAAAATTGTTCTTTTTTATTATACATCCATTATCCATCTTAAGAGGGAAGGATGACTGAAATAGGTATTTTTACAGTTTGTTGCTGTTTCGATTGCGAGCCATGCAACTTTCTTCACAGAAAGGGACAGTTGCACTTTTAGCTGATAATATCTACAATAATTCGAGAAAATCGAGATTTCTTATACTCCTATTTTCTTCACCAAAAATGAATCTATTTTTTTTTTCTGATTTGCATTAAAGAATAGTTTATCTATGTCGGACCGTTTCGCTTTTTGAATGAGAATTGTTAAATTTGCACACTGGGTTTCTTTTATGCAGCGTTTTAACGGGGCATTTTTTATTTCTGGAGCGACTTAGCTCCTATAAAAAAGAACTAATAAAAAAAAATCAAAACGTACGGGCACGCACGCTCATGGTAGACGATAGATACTCGTATGTAAAATATTATCAAATAATGGGCCTACTTTCAGTATTCAGGGAGAAAACATGTATGCAAACATATATATATGTTTGTATATACATATATACAACATGTATATATGTTATATAAACATATATGTTTGTATGGACAAGACGCTGCTGTCGGCCCCTTTTAAATAATAACAAATCCAATCTGTTATCAGACGCTTCTTAAAGAATGTTACTGACAGGAGTTTAAATATTATGAGAGGGAGAGTGCGCGCTGCAATCCAACAGCCGCTGGCCGCACTCGACTGGCCACATTACCTCTCTCTCAGAAGAAGACTACCTTGAAATGTACTGCATTTCCCACTTTATCTTATTTCCCCAATGTACGTACGAATTTCGGTAGTGAGTGAGATGTGAAAGAGCCCATTTCCATCCTACCCCTCCCCATTTTCCCAACCCTTTCTCCAAATCCATTCCTATATCTCTAAAGGTAGGCAGCGCATCCGGGGGCGCGCCAACGTTTGTCATTTTGGACTGATGTTGGCATGTATCGCGGATGTCTATGGGCTATGGTATCCACTTACTATCAGGTGGACTGTATGCTCGTCTGCCGCCTTCGTCCATAAAAAAAATTAATGTATCTGCTGTTGATGCAGATTGCAGAATATTCAATACAATATAATTTTGTCCTAGTCGACACATACTTCTATAACATCGTCAGCTATAAAACTGCTTCAATTTTGCTTTGCATTTCCATTTTATTTCAAATGCATATGAATTTTTCTACATTCTATTTTCAGTATTCTTTGGATATTCAACTATTCAAACTCAACTATTCAGGATATTCAAACGTAAAATTGAACTCAAATAATTTTTGACATTTTATCTGACTTCAGAAATATGAAGTGAATCTCAAACTAAAACTTGCAAATACTATCTTACTATCTGCGAAATTTGATCTTTAATGTCGCACTATGTATTAAAAATGACATAACGTCGCAGTGTGAAATTATAGTAAAATACCATAGTTTTTATTTTGTAATATGTTCTTTTTTTATGGAACTACGCGACGCTCGATGGCCACACCCAATTAAATGAGTATTCTACAATTATTCGGTTACGCACAAATAACTTTTTAATTAAACACTATGTAGAAAACAAAAGAATTAAGCAATTGTAAAAAAGGCCATGAACTTAATTTATTTTCCTTTCGTCGTTTTCTTTACATTTGCTTTGCGGTAACATTAACGCTCTTAATTACTTTGTATGCGCAATATAATTACATAGTTCTTCTATAATATATTACATTTAGTTTTCTGAAATATAATTAATTAAATATGGTATAATATAGCATAGTATAACTACAGTTATAGGAAACTGTGATTTTTACCTGTTTATCAAAATATGGACTCTTGTAGCAAGCGCTTTTTATGGAATAATAATAAAGTTCCATATGGCTGGCGCCATAAAAATTAAATAACGTCTAAATTAAGAACAATCGTACAAGTAAAGTAGAAAGTTTAAACAATTAATACACGAAATATGACAGCACATGCATCCTCAACTATCGACTCGTTCAAAAATACCAGCAGATGGCTAGCTGGGCTATATCAAAGGTATTTGACGATACCGAATTCCGAGCAACCTTACATATTTACCAATTATTATGCACGTACACACGAACTACCTATCTATTAAGTTACTTCGAGCAATATACGTATCATTGGATATATCGTTGGATATATATATACCTATCACGTATCATCTTATAATTAAGGAAAATTTAATAATGATAACTTTGTCCTATTTACGAGTATATGATCTTATTAGGGTTAAAGTATGAAATAGCCGATTTGTACTGAAAAATTAAAACTCGTTTTTTTCTAAAATGTAACATATTTATTTAATCAAAATATTTACCCTCATTATCTATACATTGTTGCCATCTAATCGGAAGTTCATTTATGCCTTTGCGATAGAACTCTGGGGATGTAGATTCGACAAACTGTGTGAAAGCTTTTTGTACTGCCTCTTGGGAAGAATTTTTTTTACCACGTAGAAAATTGTCCAAATCACGAAAAAAATGGTAGTCCGTTGGAGCAAGGTCTGGCGAGTACGGAGGATGACATATGGTTTCTAACTGCAGCTCCTGTAGAGTTACAACGGTTTATCGTGCAGTGTGAGGTCTTGCGTTATCATGGAGCAATAATGGTGAAGATCGATTCACGAGTCGGGGCTGTTTCACTGCTAGTTTCGCCATCATTGTTCGAAGTTCGGCACAGTAAACATCTGCTGTTATTGCTTGACCAGACCTGAGAAAGCTATAGTGAATAACACCATGAATAGACCACCAAACAGTTACCATTACCTTTTTATTGGTAAGCTTTGCCTTAGGCACTGTTGCTGTTGCATTTTTCGCTTTCGGTTATCGTAAAGAATCCACTTTTTGTCACATGTCACAATTCGATCCAATATTCCTTCATTTCTGTACCGATTCAACAAGGCAACGCAAGTTTCAACACGCGTTTCTTTCTGCAGATCAGTCAAATCACGAGGCACCCATTTTTCATATTTTATTATCTTATTGATTTGATGCAAATGAGTCAATATTGTAGGTAAGGTAACGTTAAACCATGCCGCTAATTCCTGGGTAGTTTGACTCCGATCGGCTTCCACCATCTGCTTCAATTCAGCGTTATTCACCTGTGTGGGCGGTCTTCCACGTGGTTCGTTCTTCAAGTCGAAGTTTCCATTACGGAAGCGTTTAAACCAAAAACTCACGGTTCGTTCATTAGCAGTCTCCTCTCCAAACGCAGCATTGATATTGCGAGCCGTTTCTGCCGCGTTAGTTCCGCGTCGGAACTCGTATTCAAAGATTACTCGGATTTTCGAAGTATCCATCTTTCCCGTCTAAGCTGAATAAAAAAAACAATTGAGAGTCGAAAATCGAATGTTGCACATTTTTTAAAACAAGAACCTCATAGGTATCATGTGAAAAAAGTTTCACTCGAAAATCTCACACCATGAAGGTTTTATGTCAATTCAAAGTATATATTACTATAAAACGGCAATTTCATACTTTAACCCCTATTATTATGTGTTAAAGCGTGTATATTATGCAAAGAATAATATAATTATTTGATTACGATATTCTAACCTACCTCGTCGAGCTGAACTTAAATGTATCAGAATTTAAACCAATTCGCAAGAAATTTTTATATATAATATGCAATATGCATAGTAAAACAATGTTTAATTTTGGGACGTCGTTAATGAAAGGCAAAAGTGGCACGAAATGATTTATGCAAATAGATGTAAATTACACGAAATGTACATTCAACGACGTTCTTAAAACGAACCTTGAAATATATATAGTACATTTATTACATATTAAACGAAATGAATAAAAAAAACATTTCAAAATACTTTTGAATTTTACAATATATACTTGTAGGTATTGAACAAATGGGATAGTGCAATGTTTTAGTTGATTGATATCAATAAATAGTCTTAATTTTATTAAATTCGTTTTAATAATACTCTTATGCAGTTAATCGTGTAAAGGAGTCGTTGAACGGAAACCAGGTTCCGGGAAGCAGAGCGTGGTTCCGGGACGCTGTCCGATGTCCGGCCAAATGGACCGATAGAACTTTACTTTCGCGTTTTGTAAACATTTTATAGTCAGACAAAAATATTTATAAAACTTTTTTTATTTTTTAAATGGACGGATGACTTAATGAAGTCTGCCCATAGTGGCTGGATGAGAAAAGCGGAAATCCTTGTGTGGTGGCAAATCTTGGAAGAGGCCTATATCCAGCAGTGAAGAGACATCGGCTGATGATATAGTATGGTATGACATTTAAATCATGAATCCCATCCATTCCATTTCCTAACCTCAGCGTTAGAAGTTGTGATGCGGCATAAATATTCCAAATCCGCTAGGGAGGGTAGCTAGTGGCGCAAGGATACAAAATTGACTTAAAATTTAAGGCACTTGGATAAAAGTTTGAAGCAAGTTTGTACAATGTACAAGTTACTTACCGAGTATCGGATCCCGGTGGATCCGCATCGTTCAAGACTTTCCACTTAGCTGTGTCATTAAAATTGTTGCACTCCATGATGACACTGCTTTTATGTGTTTTATGCTTTATGTATAAAGTAATCATACCTCCCGCTGGGTTTCAACTAATTCCAACTTTTACTAAAAGGCCAAATGGATTATGTTTCTATGAATAATTACACGTGCTAATCACCACTTCATTTTACTTTGTGGTTTTACTATAAAATGAATGAGGTTAATTAATGTGTTTTTAAGTCAAGGTTTGTGACTAAATACGAACTATTACGAAGACTGAAAATTGTTGTATTTTACAAAGTAAATTAATGAACACAACTTTGAAACTTTTTTTATAGTAAAAAGTGGCAGACAAACTGACATTTCACTGGATATTTAGAGGAGTAAGGAGTTTTACCCATCCCAGTACACTCTCCATTATTCCTTTTTAAGATAGGACGGAAAGTAATGAAGAGACGTTGGATGGGATGTATAACGGAATGAAGGAAGAGGAGTCGCCTTTATTCCACTATATCCCCACTCGAAGGAATTTGATAGGCTGGGGAGAAGAGTAGGGTGTCTAATGAGATAATTATCTTATTCCTATTTAGGACAGTTAGGATGAATGGGATCAGAAATGAATTCTGGCATCTTATACCTACGTGTAGGATAAATTTATTCATTATCTTTCTGTATTGAAGCTTGTTACAGTTAAACTTGAAAGAGCACCCTGATCAAAGGAATAAGCTCATCAGAAATGGCTTCGTTTTGATAAGTCAAATTAAATTTTGGATGATTTACATGAAAAAAATGTGAACGTAGTGCGTAAATTACAGTAACAACGTTAAAAGTAAACAGTAGTTCTGATCCAAGGACTAGATATCTTAACAATGTATCGGTATAACGTAGTTTCTAAGATATTTCCATATAAATCTTTAGTTACACATTTCACTAGCACTCAACAATTGCTTGTGAAGCAGTAACAGTTGACTCGAAGCAACAATAACGTATGGTAATCGTATGTCATGACATTAGCTATTTTGTTAAGGGATTTTTTAACTGTTTGGGTTTTCTAATAAATTAGGGTTTGAATTACGTCCAAAGAAATTACATTATTACTTGTACCAACATGACTGCAGTAAATTACTTTTATTCCCAGTGTGGGAATTAAAGTAATTCATAGCTTAATTACTGAAGAATAAAAGTTTTTTTTTTAAATAGTAACTTTCTTAGCTGGGTATCCTACTACTTTAATCCACTATTTTAATCTACAATCTTAACAAACTGCACATTAACGACTTATTAGTATTACGCTCCAAAATTAACATAAATAAAATGCGTTTGACATTAGGTATATTACTTTCCTTCATATGAACCACTGAATATATATTAACCAATAGAACAACAACATGATACAGAACTTACAAACTAATACTAGAATGGCATCTATACTAATCTATACTAATATAATAAAGAGGTAAAATTGTGTGTTTGTATGTTGGGAGTATGTTGTATGTTATCTGGAAATACTGAACCGATTTTAAAAATTCTTTCACAAATAGGAAGCTACATTATCCGTGTGTAATATAGGCTATATTTATTTTGAAATTTTGAAAAAAATATGAAAAAGAAACTTATAAACCGAAGCGAAGCGAGGGCGGGTCGCTAGTAATTAATATTAAGACTTCTAAATTTTGACCAAGCCAACAGAATGTCGTTGTTACACCAAAAATAGCAGATAACGCATCTAATTGACAAATTCCGCAACAAATTTTCTTTTATCGAATTCTTACTCTGTAATTGCAACATCGTTTTTCACAACTAGAACAAATAATAAAGAAACCAAGTCAAATATGAAGTTATGTCATTTAAAAATTAGAAGCTGAAAATAATATTAATGGTGCTTATTTCTTTCTGTTTTACTTTTAGTTGAAGCCATAGATGTCAATTTAAAAAAAATATTCATTCCGAATTTAGACTATTTTTTAATAAAATAGTTTTGTATAATATCTTAGTGTAGATTGTGGGGATATTCATTTTAATGTTGTTAAAAAGAGTGATTATTTGATGTTCGTTGAAATACTACCTTTTTGTTAATGATGGGGATGGCACAGCAGAATATGATCTCCATCGTACATGTAGTGTTAATGAATACAGTCTTCTTACACAACTACTTCCAATGCCATGTAAATAGCGCGTCTCTGTATGATAAGTACACTTGGAGTATCTATAAAGTTAGAAATACTTAAGGTTTCCAATGTAGTTTTATGTAGACTCAGGAATAAAGTGTTTGTTGCTGAAAACGCTTTGAACACAACAAGTCCTGTGGCGTGTTCAGCTGGTTTGTGTGTTGAATAGTTTGTTCCTAACTTTTGAGAGTAATAGGAGTTAGACGGAAATACATCTGAATGCACGTGCAAATGCTTAGTCTAACCAATACCGTTACAATGAAGCAAAATAAATAAATTACATTTCATTTACATTTGAATTGAATTTATGTGAAAAATAATTAATGTCTTTTCTCATTTTGGGGCCAATCATTATTAAATATTGTACTAATATTAAAATGGAGTGAAGTGATAACGAAAACCGTATTGCTGTGATTGCATTACATAAAGTAGGCATGGAGCCAAATGCAATTTTAAAACTCTCCATCCGGTTGGTATTAGCCGAATGTTTGTATACCGGGCTATTAGTAGATACATTGAAACGTACTCCGTTCCTGACAGAAAATGGTCTGGCCGTCTACGCACTATTCGTACTAAACAGACGATTAAAGCTGTGAAGGAGAGAATCCGAAGAAATCCCGTCCGGAAGCAAAAAATTTAAGAGTACTGTTTGCAAAAGACGTACTGGTAATTTCTTTACTGATGATTTAAACAAGAATAGAATTGACAAATCAAAACAACTTCTTCGGCGGTAAGCAAGAGGAGCTCACAGACAAATTGTATTTACAGACGAGAAAATTTTCGCAAATTAATTGAGGACCATTTTAACAAGCATAGCTATCGAGGTCATAACTTTAGAGAAGTTGCTCAATTGGTTAATAGGGTGCAACGTGGTCATTATGCGGCTTCAGTGATAATTTAGTGGGGTGTTAGCTATCCAGGAGTGATTGATCTATGTTTGTGAAAAAGGTATTAAAACTCGGCTCAAGTGTAACAAGATACGATTCTTGAGAAGGCCGTAAAGTTTTTTAACAACACCCTGTTCCATAGCCAAGAATGGTCCTTTCAGCAAGATCAGGTCACAAGGCTCGCTCAACACAGGCGTGGCTAGAAAGGAATATTCCCGACTTCATTAGAGCTGAAGACTGGCCGTCATCTAGTCCCGTTATTAATCCGCTCGATTATGATTTATGGTGTGTTTAGAGAGCATGGCCATGATAGTATTAAATCCTTGAAACATTCCATAAAGGTAGCAGTTGCCAATTTTCCCATGGAAATGGCGTGTGTTTCAGTCGAAAACTGGCCAGAACGTTTGATAGATTGTATAAAAGCAAATGGTGATCATTTCGAATAAACGTTATATATTTAAAATGCTTACCTATTCATTTCTAAACTAACACCAATTCTTCTAATAAAATGATAACGTAAAAATAAAATATCAATGTTTTCTTTGCAACAATATTTATGGCTAGACTAGGTATCACCGGTGAGGTCTAAAAGTTTCTGGCATGACATATTTGTAGATGTCTAAAAAAAAATATACGTCATTGTGATTATCATTTATCGTGATAATTCGTGTATAATTTTTAGAGTTCAACTCTCGTTAGTTTTGATTCCTCGACTCTTAGAACAACAGGGAGTAGGAAAAATCTCTAAAATGTTTAAACTGGAGTATGGTTTCGTTATTAAGTTCCTTATCAAGGAAGGTGCTAGCGCGACCGATATCAAACAAAGGTTGAATAATATGTACGTAGATTATTCTCCATCATTTTCCACCGTCAAAGATTGGTGTAAGCAATTTCGTTTAGGACAAGAGTGCATTGACGACGAACCTCGCCCCGGTCGACCGTTGAGGCACTCACTCCAAACAACATCAAATTAGTGGAAGAAGAAGTTCAGAGCGACCGAACGGTTAAAGATGAAAGAAATAATAGTAACGACAGCTTTCATAAACTACAGTCCTACGGATTCTTCATGAACGTCTTAATATAAATAAAGTTAGTACGAGGTGAGTGCCAAAACTTCTTTCAGCGAAATGAACGAGTAGCGTGCTCTAAAGAACATGCAAAGGTGTTGCAGAGAAACTGAAACGATTTTTTTGGATGGAGTGGCGTCGTTCTGATGAAGCATCGCCTAGAAAGACAAAGGTGACTCATTCCACTAAAAAGATTATGGCTTCGATATTCTGGGATTGTCAAAGGAATATTGCTTATACACATAAAATAACGCAATACTACGGTGACTAGAAGCTATTATACTAACTATATACACAATTACGAGAAGAAATCAAGCAGAAACGCCGTGGAAAACTAAGCAACGGTGGGGCTTCTTCATGACAATGCACCCGTCCATACCGCCGTAGTTGTGAAAGCTGCCGTTGCAAAGTGTGGCTTCACGGAAATTCGCCACCTACCTTGTAGTCCTGACATGGCTTGCTGTAATTACTATTTGTTCTCAAAACTCAAGACGGACTTAAGGGGTAATGATGATGTGACCGCTGCGGTTTTCGCCCATTTTGAAGACGAAACTTCTGACTATTTTTATACTGGGATAGAAATGTTAATTAAACGATCCGAACAGTGTGTTTACATAGACGGAAACTATATTGAAAAATACCAATAGTTTCATGAACTTGAGTGTCCTTTTTCATTGTCGTGCCGAAAACTTTTGGACCTCCCTTCGTATGTATAATTGGAAATTAATATAATGTGCATATAATATGGTTTATACTACATTCATTTTGCGCTAGTGAAATGAATTAATGAACATTGTTTTGTGCATGAGTGATGTATGACCTAGGGCCGTCTTTACCAGGGGGTGCAAGGGGTGCGGTGCACCCCGGGCGCTCACCTTTTAAAGGTAATGAAAAAATATAACGCTATAGTAAACAATTACACAATAGGATATTTGACTGTCATAGGATACACAATAGGATATTTGACTGTCATAGGATACACAATAGGATATTTGACTGTCATAGGATACACAATAGGATGTTTGACTGTCTTAGGATACACTCCCGCACCCCGGCGCAGAATAGACTTAAGACGGCCCTATGACCTTAAAACGACGCGGTGGGCAAGCGGGTCGACGAGTCAACTCTTTTACAGATGGTGTAGTACCTCAGGCCGTATCCCTTTATCCTTTAGTCGCCTTTTACGGCACCTACAGGAAGAGTTAGGATGGTATCGTTTATCGCTGTGAATCGCGGAATCTGTGAATCGTATCGTACAGGAATCGCTGTGTGGTATCGGTCGTCTTTAGAATAGTCTAAAGACGACCGATACCACACAGCGATTACAACTCAAAAAAAAAATCAAGAAGAAACGTAGATTTTTCAATATCACAGTACAATGAGTGTCACTAACGAACCGACCTCCACTTTATCCACATTGAGAACAATCTTAGCGAAGTTAGAAGTTTCGAAAGCAATTAGGAATGTTTTATTCCTTTTAGTAAAGTAAACTTTGATCTTTTGGGTTCCTGATAAGACAAGTTTCATTACAATTTCGGTGCTTGATTTTAAGCTTAATTAAATGTATTATGTACAGTGGAACTTTGTAATGAACATTGCTATCTTCAGAGGTGATGATAGATGGTATTAAGTCAAACAAAACGACTTAGTGTCTTTCTCTCTTTATTGCTTTACGTGTATAAAGATACAATTTTGCCTCAAAGGGTTTCGAACATTTTATTAGGGGGGTTGGCATACTCCCGGGCCGTTATTTTGATTTTTTTTTTTCAAAATTGCGTCGCACGATGCGATCTACATATACGATCGGTTTGCTTATACACACAAAAGATATTATGAAATATAATGTCCGAAAGTATCACGTTACCAAGATATTACGATTGAAAAATCGGTATATAATCGTATGACCTTAGCAAATCTTAACTCAATGTGAATGAATGAATCAATGAAGCTCAAAAATGGTCAACACTTCTTATTCTTCAAGAACACATGCGATTTTGATGACTGTTTTTTTGGTGTTTGTTATCATTTATTATTTGAAATCAGAAACATTATGTGGGGGCGGAAGAAACGCCTTTCAAACGATTATTTTTCCTTTTAAGAAAACCAAATTCCAATAAGATCTTGATAATTTTTTTCACCTTATCCAGTATTCCGTTTTTAAAGAGAATTAATGAGCAACAGAAATTACTGAATTGAGCAGCAAATCGATGGTGACTTTAAAGGTCGGTTAGGTTTGGGTTCATATTCTCTGGTGACAAGAAATAAGAGTCTATCATCTTGATCACATTCTTAGTAATTTAATATTATTTACTTTAACTCTTCAATAAAGGTTGGTTTGTTGATCATGATTTGCTGCATATTTAACATTTTCTGCTGCCCATAAGCTAATAAATAAAATAAAAAAATAAAAATAAAAAATAAGCCTTTTTTAAATATTTTGGATATTAACCCGAAACGTACGTCAAAAGTGTTTTTTTTTTTATAGAAATAAAGCGGCTGACGAGCATACGCTCCACCCGATGGTAAGAGGATACTGTCGTCCATAGACATCTGCGATATATTCCAACATCAGTCAAGAATGTCAAACGTTGACACGCCCCCGGATGCGCTGCCTACCTTTGTATATTAAAGAATAGATTGGGAGAACAGGTTGGAAAAATAGGGAGGGATAGAATAGGATAAGATGGGAGTTGGCTCTGGCACATTTCACTTACTACCGAAACTCGTACCAACATTGGGGAAATACGATAAAGTAGGAAATGCAGTATGTTTCAAGGTAGTCTTCTGTTAGAGAGGGGTAACATGGCCAGTTGAGTGCGCTTAGCAGCTATGGGAATGCAGCATGCACTATCCCTATCCCCATACATAATAAGGTACAATAGTACAATTATGTTATAATAACCTTGTTTTTGTATGTCAGCTAACTGTAGAGGAATCGTTAAATGGATTTGTAAAACTTTAGTCGGTTTATTATGTTCAGACTTGAGACAAGGTTAATTATGTTTAAGCCGTAAACCCTGTCAATACTCATAAAATATTACCTACCCCATTTCACTCAATTTTAAAATATGGTATTTTAAACTCTTATTGGCTGTACCTATCTAGTTCTTTTATATCTTAATACTGTTGTTTGAAATAACCTGTTCTCTAGTATAATAGTTTAATCTTAGAATAAAAATCATATAATGTACATTCCCGGCCGAAAGTAATACACATCGACTATGATCGGCTAGCTTCGGTTTTGTAGAGCGTCGTCTCTATCGTCATTCGGCGATGTATCGCCATTTATGGAATACCATATTGAGGTAATTCACGGTTATGAGTTGCAAATTGAGCAGTTATGTACTAACATGTATTCATCTATCATTTAATTAGTGAATTGTTTTCACTGATATATTTTCTGTTACTGAATCAATTATAACGTCAAATGATTATTACAATTAGTAACATGTTAGTAATGTGATCATTACAACAATTTCCAAATAAAATAAGGTATTCCAAATTAATGACCTTCCTAAAAACATTCTGAATTATTACCGGTTCAAATTATAGTCATATCTATTTCACGAATCGTGTTCAAAAACCATATTGTTGAGAACAAGAAAACAATATTCATTTTGATAACAATATTTTAAATTATATGTTCGGTATAATCACATAAGCTCCATTAAACTAGTACACGTTTGTTTAAATGTGTTTCCAGTTTACGCTGACGTGTACTCCTGCATCCAGGACGTGTTCTCGAGTAAGTTTCTGTAGGGGCTCTTGCGTCTACCAACTTGGTTGACAGGCACCAAGTTTGTTTGCAGACTGTTAGTGAATTTTACGCCCGACCGCAGCACCGACTCAACTCAAACGTATGGAACTGATCCTTTGAAAATTGAGTCTGAATTTCGTACAACTTTAATAATCTGTAAACTTGTAGTGTCAATTATGCGTCTGCATGTTGAAACATTTGTAGTTCCCTCGTAACGTTAAATTTAAGGGTTATAACATTATATAGAGTACATATGAAAGCTAAATACACAAACTTTATAACCGAAATGTAAATAATACCCATAGGTAATCCAGAATAAAAAACGCCTCCTCATGTTGAAACATTTGTATGTACATGTATATATATATAATAATACAGTTTATGGGCGTATTTTGTATTTATTTTACCATATTATCTCATTTGATTTTTTTTCGCACCTCCCAATTGAACTTCTCTTATCAACCCAAGGGTTGGCTGGTAGACAATGCCTTAACACACTAAGCTTATCTTTTGTACGATAATGTATAAATATATAAAATGTAAATATGGAAGTAAAATGCACACACCGTATATCCGAAATGTAAATATTACTAATGGATAATCAAGAGTAAAAATCCCTATTACGAGTACATTCAATTTTACAAACTTCGATAACTTTCAAAGTTTGTAGTAAGTTAAAGCGACGTCATCTGAAATAAACCACATTGTTGTTTGAACAGAAGCCAGTCGACCTCACCAACATTGAGAGATAAGACAGACGAGCGAACTTTGCTTGCAAACCTTTTACCGCACGCACACTACTTCATCTCAACTATAAAGTCGAACACGGACCAGAACAAAGTTAGATATGGAAGGTGTTTTTCACCAGTGTTAAAGGCATCTTTACACTATTTTCGGGCCCGAAATTAAATGAAAAACAACTGCAAATGTATTTTGAACATTATGGAAAAATAGTATTAGTACTACTTATACATACACAAATAATATTAGTATTATTGGGCCGTGTGGTGTCGGCCGGCTATAGTATATCACCACCCCATCTCTTTCCGTGGGTTCGTAAAAGTCGACTAAGGGATACTCGTAACAAAGCGGCTACCACAACCCCCAGGAAATACAAAAAGAGTGGACTCGCCAATCCGCTTGGCCAGCGTGACGTTTTAAGGCCATACATCCCTCATGCACGACACAATGTACATGAGAAGGCCCGTGTCCAACGGCCAAAAAGGCGGCCGACGAGCACACACTCGGTGCTCCTTAAACAACGTTGGAATATACTGCATTTCCCACTTTATCTTATTTCCCTAATGTACGTACGTGTTTCGGTAGTGAGCAAGATGTGCCAAAGCCCATTCCTATCCTATCCCTCCCCATTTTGACAACCCTTTCTCTAAATCCTCTCTCCAAAGGTAGGCAACGCATCCGGGGGCGTTCTAACGTTTGTCATTGTGAACTAATGTTGTCATGTATCGCGAATGTCTATGGGCGACAGTATCCACTTACCATCAGGTGGACCATTATCCTCGTCTGCCGCCTTCATCCTAATAATAAAAATAAAAGAAATGTTTCAGTACATTTCCACTTCACAAATCGTCATGCAATGTTTCCTCCTTAGCATAGCATTTTTATCGTATCCATCATTTCTTCACTGATGTTTATAGGCCGATGTTAGAGTTCACTACCACATACCGCTCTCCTTAACTTCCAATTATCATTATAAAAATTCTACATTATCTATGCTTGTAATTGCGTATACTTATTTAGATTATGCACAAAATAAGTCATATATATAAATGTAAACCGTGTTACAAAGAGTCTCAGTTCGACGAGCACGCCTCGGCTTTTACTCAAAAGATCAGTGTCCGTAGATTTACCGACCTCCTGAGACGCCCTACGCTTCGTTTGAGGAAAAATTCACTTTGGCCTTACAGGTTTTGTGGGAATGTGCGGAAAAATATTTGGAAGTATGTGGCAAGAGTACTTAATAGATTAATGGTAATCCGAGCCTTGTGGAATTCACAAGAACATGGCTAAGGTCAGCGGTAAACTTTAGATACGGCAATCCTCCTGACAAAAGAAAAAAGAGATAAAAACAAATATTAAATCAGAAGTAAATTATAAGCACAGGGCTAAATATAGACACAGACAACAAGCTTCACGAAGGAGTAATTTATATACGATGACTGAAGTCTGGTTTAATCAAAGAAACACACAAAATGGTGCGCAATGACAACTAACTTGTAGAAAAGGCGACATATTATATAACGTATAGTCCCGGAACGAGTAGTGACCGTTTTATGTCACCTGTTTTTAGTGTTGTACTACAATGATCTTAGTGAAAAATAGGTATATCGATATTGGTAAAAGACGATATTTTTAATTTAAATATCGCGGTCAAAAATAAAATACACGACTATGAAATTATAAAAACCATCACTTATTTTTTACTATTTTTATTTACTTTCATTATTTATTATTTATCACACATTAGATAATATAGTAAGTACGTATACATAATTTTAAATTTTAAATAGGATTTTAATATTTAGTTTTGAAAAATAAAGTTACTAAAAACAAAAATAAAAAAATACAAAAATTACTAATTGAGAGAAATATAAAAAAATGATAATATTATAACAACAAAAATCTACTACGCATTACATTATTAATAATAATAAAATATAACTTAAAAGTACTAAAAGACAAAAGACTATCATATTGTTTTGAATGAATTTTAGTAACTACAATCATCACTTGTAACACCTGATAGCAGACAAGTCAGAATCAGGTTTGGTCGCTCATTTTAACAAATATAAGCTTTGTTCGCGGTAAGGATTCGGAACTGATTCTGGACTAGTACTGAACTAATTTGGAATCGTAGTAGAGCGCATGCTCGGTTATAAACCGATTCGTGATTTTTATTTCCGCGAACGATTTCGGAACCAAACTGCGTACGATCTATTGTCATCGGCAGTGTTACCAACTCTCAAAAATATTTATCCCTAAAGCTTAAGTCAAAAACCCCCAAAATCGCCCCAATTACTTAGAAATCCCCCTAAAAAAATATATAATAAAAGAAAAAATATAGATTACCCAAATGCAATGAAATTTCTTTACCTTTTAAATCTGGATCTGTTTCCCAAATCTACGTGTACTTCTGACTGTACATTTTTTTATTTTTACTTTCTTTAGGCATCATTAACAAATTGCTTGTCGGCACAGCAGTACAACAACAAAATCGAATTAAACAAGTAAACAATAATCAACGTAGATATGTATTTCCAGTAAGCATAGGCACAATAACCACCAGTCACCACAGAGTAGTTGTAATATATTTGTACTAGATGTCGTAAGTCGCTAGGTCAACAAATAAATATGATTAGCTATTATAGTTTGGATTGTCCCAGGGCCTATACTTTCACATAATATATGAAAAATATATATTCAAAAAAATATATGAAGAGTCAAAAATCCCTAAAAATACCCCTAAAAATATAAAACCCCTAAAAAAAACCCATCCCACTTATTTACCCCGTAAATTTGGGGGGAAAACCCCTAAGTTGGCAAGTATTTAAGTGGACCCACCAAAACAGATTACTCTTATTAGAGTATTATATAAACTTATTTATATAAACAACAAACAAAACTAACCATATTTTATTTAACCCTTAATAAATTAATAAAATGTATATTTTATTTAACTATTTAACCAGTTTATTAGTTTCTAACCAACTGAATATAGCCGCAGCATGTATGTCAAATGTCGTTAGGTAAAAACTGCGCATGTCTGGAACTACGGATTCTTGCCAAAGTTATAGAACTGATTCTGAACCGATCCTGAATCGAGTTCGACGGTTCCGCGAACACAGAACTGTAACTAGAAATTCTGAACTGTGTGTTCCGCGAACGGCATTATTTGAACTGCGCATGCGTATAGTTCCGAATCAGTTCTGAATCCTTACCGCGAACGAAGCTATATATAGTAAAAAACTACCAAACACGTGTTATATCAATGACGCAAGAGAAACAATAGAAAGCGAGCAAGCGCATCACTTAACTAGCCGGCACAAGTGCGGCGAGACACACCGCGCGCGCATTTAGCTCATTCCGGGACAGTAGTAAGTAGTAGTAGTAGTATCTCTTTTATTTATAAATAAATATTGTCCTTGAGAAAATTTAAAAGCCTGTTATAATACTCATGTCATTGTGATTTGTGATGTTAGAAATAAATAATAATAGTGACGTTTGGAAAAAATTATAGACTTACCCAAAAAACTCAATAATAAATATGTGCAGATCTTCATTTTTCCGAACTTCCTGAAACAAAGAAACATTACATGAATATAATTTCTGGTTGTAAATTTGGTACATTTGCGAGACGTCGCAAAAGTTCTAATAGTTCGAAATGTGTTATATGACGTGGCATTAAGTGAATACAATTCACTTTCTTTTTTCTAATTTACATTTTTTTTGGTTCGGTATCGGCTGGACATTTCACCATTCGGTTCATCCAACTACGTTAGCCTAATTCTATTTTTCATCAATGTAGCCATTGGTAATGACCCTGACTCGAGTAGAGGCATACTTTCTCCTCTATAAAATGCTGGACTCGAGAGAGTTACTCATTTCGATATTACCTCTAAAACAATCCTAGTATAAGTATCGTCGTGTCCTAGTTTCTTTTTGTAGTATATAAACCATTCCATCGAAAAGACTGTATAATGGGAAGAGAACCACAAGAGTGGTTTATATTGTATATTTCCCGTGATACCCTTCGCGTGAACTTCATAATGATCTCCGCGGGAATTCGTAGCGGTTCGGGATAAAAAAATGTCTCTTATGTTGATCCAGGATTTAAACTCCCACTGTATTAAGTTCCATCTAGTGGTCTTTATGTGAATAAGTATGAAGTTCCATCCAGTGGTTTTTATGTGAATAAGTATCTTCATACTTACTCACATAAAAACCACTGGATATGGAACTTCTTCCATCCAGTGGTTTTTATATGAATAAGTATGAAGTTCCATCCAGTGGTTTTTATGTGAATAAGTATTAAGTTCCGAATATCCTTAAGGTGACTGCACTCCGAACAATAAAGAGTAAGAAATCCTCCGCTGTGATATAGAAACTACACACTCGGGAAGACTTCTGACACATCATGTGATAAAATTTATTAAGAGGCATATGAACAAACCTCAATCTAAAATCTACAGCAAGTAAGTAAATCCCTGGTGAGGTTGGCACAGTCAAACCATGGAACTTCCGAAGGAGTATCTTGTATGAAATGAAAAACTCAAACCATCGGGTTTGAATGACAATTGACGTAAGAGACACTTGTATTGATTTTAAGGCCTTCAAGGTCAAAACAATATCTCTAACACTTAAAGTTCTTGAATAGAAATATGTCTTACGTCGATTGGTATTTAAACAATTAATATATACCCAATAGTTTGACTATCTTTAGTATCTAATCTTATCTAATTGGATTGGAATAAAGAAAAATAAATTTCGAAGAAAAATCCATTTTCAGAAGCTGGATTTTAAAGCAATCACAACACATAAAACAATATAAATTTTCGCAAAAGAATTCGTAAATGAATGTAGTTAGCGATCGTTTTATAGGCAATGTCGAGCCTCCCACGGCGAAGGACGCAGGTGTACAGGAACGAGCCAACTTTTTGTACGAGGCTGTAAATCGGGCCTGAAATAAACGATCCAGCCAGGGAAACCGTAACGTTGGAACTGTAACAACAGCGCCATAAATACTCATATAGCCCTTATCAGGCGTGTGGAATGGATATTAAATTTTTATTCGTATCTAAATATTCACATATACACCGGGTTATGTTAGGGTTTTGGTATAGGTTTTTTGAGCGGAGTAGCTCCTAAGAATCACGCGGAACTACAATTTTATTTTAATAATTTGCCATTCTTCGTTCAAAATGTAAACTCAATGTTTGCAATCGTTTATTAATGTAGGTTTAAAAAACATAACTCATTTTTTAAGTTCTGTGTAAGGGCTCCTTTACACAAGGAGAATTTCACGAACGATTCTTGCGAGAATATTGTATATGATTCTCGTGTGCGACCAAACTATATACAATTCTCGCCCACAACACATGATGATAAAAACTCGACGATAACAGGGATAACAGTGATCAGATGATGATAACATTTGTTTATCTAGCTTTTGAACGATATTTAAAAAACTCGTTTTCGAGAAATTCTCCTTACGTAAATGAGCCATAATTGTTCATTTTTAAATCTTTCTCCACAATATCATTTTGATAACGTCATTAATTTCAATTTATTTATTTGCTATCTGCTTTAGTAGATGGTATGTACATGCAACCAGAGTCATTATATTTACCAGTAATGGCGTGCAAAATGAACATAAAAATTAGAAATAGAAATGCCTACACAAAAAACCAACCAAGGATTTTCTTCTACAAACCATAAACAAATCGTACTATATTGAAATAACAAGTATATAAAAAGTATATGTTTATAATAAAATAATGCAATTATACTACGGTATTAGGTAAATACTCTAGATTGACGACGGTGTACACAAAACAACTGAATGAAAACCAACGAAATCCATTGTGGTTGCACCGCTAAAATCCACTCGCAGAAGTGCGAGAAGTGTTGGATTAATGGCGTTTCATTTCTCACTTCAGACGCACGTGCCGCCGAGTGGACGCCGAGCAAATAGAGAAGTAAGAAGAGCCGCGCAAACTGGTACAGTCAGTTGCTAGAACAAATGAGATATTTATAAAATTGAAGACTGTAAACTAAAGATTATGATGTCAAAGAGCTGAGAGTAAAAACTGAGCTGAGTAATGCCGAGTAAGGTACCATTCAGTGCAGTCATGGGACACACTGACAGCAGGCTACACTACTTTATCGGTCAACTCGTATTTATCTAAAAATGTATGTGTTTGTCCTTTGTATTGTGTGTCTTGTTTGTTAACAGTTGTGTCTTGTAACCGTAATCTGAATAAACGATCCTGCTATCTAACCGTATCTATCAATCTAAAAGTCAACTTTTTGACATAATTATCAGCGTATGTCCTGCCACTGTTGGATATAGGCCTCTCCAAAGGCTCGCCACCTTCTGCAAGTCGTCGATTCACCTGGTCGGAGGCTCATACTGCGCTTCATTAATATCAATGTCTCATATTAATTTCTTAACAGTAAGAAGTATAATCCCATTGTGATCGTGTTGCTAAATTTCATTGGTAGAAGCCCTGGAAGTGTTCGTTAATGGTATTTCATTTCAGACACGTGTGCAGCAGATTGGACAGTCGCAGCGCAAATAGGACTAGAAATATCACGATCTTGGTAACTCAATGTAAAAACAGGGTTGTCATCCCAATCTTGGAGATGTGGAAGTCTTTATTAAAGACGCCTACTTCAGGTGCAAGCAAAAGGGTTTCTGTTTACTGGACGTTTAGTAGGTACAGGAATTTAGGAAAGCTGGATCTTTAAAGCACTGGAATTAATTAACCGACACTCATAGTAAACTTGAAACATATTTTTGCTACGCTACAAAATAATTATACTTATACATACAACTATACCTACATAGCAATTTCCTAGCACAGCTTACTACAGTAACATGTATGGTATGTATGTGCCAGTTATTTTTTCGTCCACTGCTGGATATAGGCCTCCTCATATACATTGTCTTCTGCATGAAGGATGTATAGCTTTAAAACGCCACACTTGTCGAGCATGTTGGTGAGTCCACTCATTTAGAGGTGGTATAGTTCGTCAGGACTTGTCTTAGCGGCTTTATTATTCTTTAGTCGCCTTCTACGACACCCGCGGGAAGAAATGGGTATAGTGCATGTGGTGTCGGCCGGGTTTAGGATAGCACGGTGACATAGTTTGTTCGAAAATCTGAATACATATTACACAAACATAAATTTGCAATCAATGACCTTCCATTGGAAATATCTCCATATAAATCATATAAGTGTAAGCGGTAACAGACGAGGGACGTCCACTGATATATTATACGTTTCTCACGTGACCGTACGGTGATGCACTTCGACATCGTAAATCGTTATTACGATGTAGTGTTCACGGTATATGGCACGAATCAAAATTGCTGTCTGTTCGTGCGTATTAAAAGGCGGACGTTTCAGTAGAGAACTGGTAGATAGTGGCGTCAGTCTTTTAGTTTTCAGCTCAAACGTGCAGTGAATAATTATTTATTTATTTATAACATCTTCAAGAGAAACAAACAGCACAAATACAACAACTATTGATAGAATAACATACTCGTAAGTAATACATAGGCCAGCAAAGTTTCCTTATATTACATAATTAATTAGACATATAGGTTTAATTAGTTATAGTGAAAAAAAGTTTCCTTTCTTCATTTCTAACAAAAACAACTAAGTGGAAAGATAACAAAAAGTAAAAAATCTAGGTGTTAAATGCTTAATTTATTTAGTTAAGCTACAATTGTGGGGAAACCTTTTGATCTCATCTGTTTTAATAAATTTCTCCCTAATAAATTTTGAATATAAAACTACAGATATAAAAAATGTCGTTTTGGTTGTCCACTTTAGATCTCATTAGAGCTAACATCAATTATTTTATTCCTTTCACATAAGCCCCGTGGCAGTTAATTGATTTTCAAATGGCGGACGCGCCTGCAGACTGGAGCCGTGAATGTGTATCGGGATCACATAATCATCGGAGGCGTGACTGGCACCAATATAGCCCATGATGTGTACACATATGACCGGATATTAATGAGGCAATCGACGCGATGGACCACGTAAAAGTAGCAATTAGTAAGGTAACTCAATGTACTTCTCAAAATGCAAGAATTCGATCTTCGTTTCAAGAATGTCCTTGGTTTTAAAACTAATTAGATTAGGATAATTAAATTTACTGTTCTCGTTGGAATTTACTGTGTCGTATGTTCAAATACATACACGGACGAATATAAACCACCCAGATCCATATTTTTTGTTTTACAATTGTTTAAACACACTGTAATAAACTTTCAACTGGGCTAATTGTTGGTAAACATTTTTCTGATATTTTTTAAGACCATGATAACTTCCCAAAATATTGTATAAATGGTGTATCAATGCGTGAGTGGCTTATTATTTTGTATTAAATGACCTATTGTTTGTTGTATGTAGCGTGCGCTGAGCCCCCGGAATCCGATCGCATTAGGACACCGAATCGCTCATCCATTATAAGTACAAATATCGTCCTGGGCCCATATCAACTTTTATAGCGCTACGCAACCGTATGCCGAACCCTTTCCACGGTCGTAAAATGTTTAACAATGAAATTTGATTTCAGAAGGAGTGTTTCAATTTGGCTCGAAACTTATTTATGTAGCAACGTAAATGCGAAACCATATATAGAATATTGTAGAGACAATGCCTTTATGTACAAGCGTATCTGTATCTACTTTTAGATCTAGGGATGTTCCAACAAATTCCGTCCGAGCCAACATCGAAAGCTGCAAACATTCTGTGTGAATTTGCGAGTCGCTATCAGAGTCATAGATAAGTTACAGTTAAGTAGGTATTTAAGAAAAAAATGTAGCTTTCGAGGTTGACATACACAAAAGTGTAAAAGCCCCCAAATAAAATAAAAAACCCCTACTTGTTGACAAAAAACAGCCTAATGAAGAGATTGGTTAAGAATGAAAAATTCATATGAAAAACATCTGAATAAATTCAGACTAAATTAGTTACAAACAAGACGTACCCAACATGCCTGCATATGGTTATATAAAATTGTAAATGGCACAGTTTTGACGAAAGTCGTCTTAACTTTTATATTACTTACTTCAAGATCAGTTCGACATTTTCAACCATAATTTATTCCAGTATGTACTTAATAGTACCTAATGTTGTTCGTAATAATTCCATTATTAAAATGTGTCGCACTTGCAATGAAGTTTCGAGAATGGGCAATATGCCCTATTATAGATATAAATAGATGTACGAGTAGTATCTCCTGTAAATTCTGTAACATTTTTTGATAATAGTTACTATTAGTTTTACGGTGTAGTGAAACGTTTATTCCTTATTATTTTACTTGCCTTGATAGCGATTTCTAAGATTTTAGTTTGAATTACATTTATTATATTAACTTGTGCATGCTAGGTTTAGTTCTTTCACGTAAGCCGAGTGCATGTTTCAGTGTGCGATGCGACGCCGGCGTCGGGAACCCAACTAAGCGTTCTCAAGTTTACGCACACTCAAACAATATACTTATACATACATGTACGAGAACAACCACTACTAAGCGTAACCCGCCTTCGTGAGATGAAAGAACTTTACCTACAAATTCATATGTAGTCTCAATAATATAGCAAAATCATCAGAGTTTCGAATTGAAATATGTAGTTATGTTTGGACACTTACTTAATTACTACCTAAACGATTATACTCATATCACAAGAACTGAGAAATCAATACTATACAATTAAAAATCTTTTAGGTTTTCTAGTTCACAAGACTTGTAAAGGCTTAATAGAGCTCTTAAGAGTATTTAGTATTCGTCTCTTCAGAATTAAATTATTCTTTTAGAAGTGCAAGTGGTATCCATTTACCGTCAAGTTGACCATCAAGATCAAACAGTCCGCCCCGATTCCATAACAAAACAAATATGAAAGGCAAGATATATTTCAAAGAAAATTAACTCTATTTTAACTTACACATTCCACTATTTTTGTGGAGTTGACATTTAATATAAGTTACATTTTCATTTTCTCGAATAAGTTTATTCGTAACTGTGTCGTGAGAAATGTTTATTGCTAGGACAGCTACCTTCTTTATAATACGCTCACGCAGAATAACAAATATGTATGTAGAAGAAAAATATTACAAAACGAATGATATAATACAGTAGTAAATATAGATTTAGTCGACGCTCATCAATTTTATTTTATTGAACATATTTCTCCCACATACAAGAAGATTACCTATAATAATTGCGGGAATTTTCCTCCTTGGAGAACTTTTAGAGATTACGATTCCTTAATTTTGTATACTTAGTTCATTTAAATTTTCAAATTATCTATTTACGAATAAAATTCCTCAGACTTATCTAATTAGTTGGCTGTTATTCGATAACGTAACGTAACGATAACCAATAACGTCTCACTGCATACCTCTCCTAGTAAATCACTATGAGGTTCCGGGTCATAATCCAATGTGTGGGCCCAGTGCCGATTGGTGGATACACATACTCTAGACTTAAAAAGAAATCCAGATAAAAATGTAGAGCACGACTGTTATTGTATCTCATATATAAGTACTGCTGATGTATATTTAATTTAGCGGCTGTCGATTTATACATATAAATAATTAATAATAATAAAATTTTAATGACTCTCAACATGTCCTTAATTATTATAAAACTCACGCGCCATGTATACGATTATCATACAAAAATTAATTGGAATTTTTTCTTTGTTCCTTGTACTTATCTATAGGAATGTAAAAATTTAACACACAGATATTCGCCACAACAAAGGTATATTTCGTTAAACTTGCTAAATTATTCAAGAACTCCTCGTATTTAATATAATAAGGTAAACGATTTTTAGAAAAAAGAAGATGAAAAGGTTTTCACTAATTACGTTTAATTAAATAGGCTGACCACGTCGAAGAAACTAAATTACTTTTAGCCTTAAGGGAATTTTAGTCTTACTTTTAGTTTATTCACTTTATCTTTTCATGTTTTGCAATTGAAATAACCTCTTAAAAGAGTCTTAGAAATGTTCGGACGAGACTGTCACATGAGATTCCTAAGATATTTTTAAAACGGCTAGATAACTTCCAATGGAAAA
Source organism: Sesia apiformis (assembly GCA_914767545.1). NCBI lineage: Eukaryota > Metazoa > Arthropoda > Insecta > Lepidoptera > Sesiidae > Sesia > Sesia apiformis. The sequence continues at coordinate 7,948,057 of OU611964.1, forward strand.
TGAGAAGACGTTAAAAGCAAGCGCTTATAGGTAGTATTGAAAGATTTTTAGTTTTAATTCCTTACGTTTTAAAACAACTTAGGTGTTTGAAGACCTACTAAAAGCAATAAAAGTACAAAAAAACGAGTTATATGAGGTTTAACAATTTATAGGTGTGGAATATTCTACCCACCTATTTAACAATAGATGTACAAATGCTATGTCAAATAGTAGAAGAGTCTAAAAATATAACATGAGACATGCTATTCTCAAGTAAGATAGTATTTCATAAACGCCGGAATTTGTCTTTGAACTGAGCACACACAACATTGTATAAATTTAATTAAAGTCGACAATATTTGAGAGTGAAAAGTTGTGACAGGGTGAGGAGATATCGCAGGAATGTGCTAGCAATATAACTAAAATGCACGCCATTTCTCAGCGACGACAGAGGGGCGATGTATTGTGGCAGCAACCCTGGCAGTCAGCGCCAACGTGCCGCCGCTATAACCTTACTTATTAAACGAATTCATCATCTTAAAATTGTAAATAGCTGTAGATAGATAAGCATTTTCGTTGCTGGGTTCTAAACAAGGACGAATAGATCTGGCTGTAGTGCTATGACGGGTGGCATCTTTTGTACATTTTTGTAATTTAGCTTTTGTCTAAGAAACAAGTAGGTGCTAAATAAGTACAACCTACTCGCAAACATGAAAACTGGACCTACAAAAAAGTAAAGGAAAATGTAAAAAATTAAGTCAGTAATTATATTGTCATTAGTAATAAAATACTCGTATTATGAGTAGGTAAACAATACGCCATTCGAATGAAAGATTACGCCATCTTCCCTGTACGTACGTATAGAGGGATCTTCTGTGTTTAGAACAAAAAAGGTTTAGACTGTATACATGTGGGTTGAAAGTGGCATTGCATAGTATCACTAGCCCCATTCAACAAAATGTCGTTTGTAGATGTGAACATATATATAGGTGTCGAAATAATTTATGGGAAATTTTGGAAAGTTTGACAACTTCGGCCAGCGCCGAAACTTAGATTATTAATAGTTGCATTAATATCTACGCATCGACATACAAAGTTAGAAATATGTTACCAAAACATAAAATCAAACATATTTTTGAATTTTATATTTGTATATTTTTTAATACTTACATATAGATATTTTTAAGGACTCTTTACAGTCATTTCAAAGAAAATTAAAATTAATTATTTTTCAGTAATACAATGTTCTTATCCTACCTCCCCTTAAATTTATTATCATTCTTATAATATGACACTAAATTACCACACTTTTCCTTCTCTGTTTATGTTAGGAGAATATTTTTTGTGAAATTACTTGAAATCTTTTAGTGCGTAAAAAGATTGTAAGCATGTTGAGTTAGTCTATAAGCATGCTATGTACAAATTCTAAATTAATGTATTTAAGATATGTTTACTATGCGTGTATCCAATGTACATATCATGTTGTCTTCCTATTTAGTAAAATAAAAATAAAATATGTTTATTAATACAATTACTTTTGCAGAACTTAATTCAAATACATACTATACCATATGAAGGTACTATTCATCTGCCTGTACATTCATTGTCCTGTCACTTATATTCTACCCTCATAGCACACTTTCACAGAGATATTCCTTTTGAGAATATGCAAAACTATTTTTGATACGTAGAATGTGAACGTAATAAGCAGTAACCAGAGGTGACATTTCCGTAACCGGAAAAGTATGAAGCCACGAACTTCAAAATGATGTACTATCTTACTGTAGTATTGTTACTTCAAAATACCAAGTCTCTTGGCTAATAATTTTATATGAATACTGTGAGTATTTTCCAAAAACAAATCATGGAAAACTTTAATATCCAGAGTTTATGTTACGTGAGGCAAAAAGTAAATTATGTGTACCGACGTTTTAAAAAACTTTTCTTGTGGAAACAAAAAGCTGGAAAAGTAGCGCGAGTAAGAATGCTACTTTTTACTTATGCTGAAAGACTACTAATTTTTGATGGGAAAAAATTGACAGACGTGCAGACGTCCCACCTTCTCTAATTGGATATTTTCGTAATTGCATGTTGTCGCTCATGGACATCCGCGATACATGCAAACATCAATCCAGAATGACAAATGTTGGCACGCCCCGAATTCCACTTAAATTCTCCATTCCTTTTTAGGGAGTATGGGTGGGATGAGGTGAAAGTGGAATTTAATGATATAAGGATATTCATTTACCCCATTATACTTTTACTCGATGGGACAATAGGGATGGGATAGGGAGTGAGGAATATAATGGGATAAGAGTCCTCTCTTATGCCATTATATTCCTTCCATTATAATAGGTCGTGGAGAAAGTCTTTTCGTATTTTGTATGTATGAAGTTGTGATCCAATATCGTTGATCGAACTGTTTATACCTGGCTGGTTATGATACCATTAAAAAGGTAACATTTAATAAAAAGAAATAAAAAAATTTAAACTGTTTCCCGCCATTTTTCAATTGTTTTTCTGTCGAAGAAAATGAGTGAATCTAACGAAGAAATTCGATACATTTTAAAGTTTTATTACAAAAAAGGGAAAAATGCGACACAAGCCGCGAAAAAAATTTGTGCCATTTATGGACCTAATGCAGTGTCAGTAAGAGTAGCACAAAGTTAGTTTAAGCGGTTTCAGTCAGGAAATCTTAATGTTAAAGATGCAATTCGCTCCGGTCGCCCTGTTACCGATAAAATTGATGTCATTTGTGAAAAAGTGCAGCAAGATCGGCATATAAGTAGTTACTACATTGCTGATGAACTGGGCATTGACCACAAAATAGTTTTGACTCATTTGAAAAAGTCTGAATTCATAAAAAAGCTCAATATTTGGGTACCACACGAGCTCACTGAAAGAAACCTAATGAATCGTGTACTCGTTTGCGATTCTCTATTAAAACGCAATGAAATCGAACCATTTTTGGAAAGATTGATCACTGGTGATGAGAAGTGGATCACTTATGACAAGAACGTGAAAAGATCATAGCCTAAGTGCGGCCAAGCTCCATATAGTGTGGCGAAACCTGAATTCACGCGCAATAAGGTGATATTGTGTGTATGGTGGGATTGGAAGAGCATCGTTTATTATGAGCTTTTACCGCCGGCCAAAACCATCGATTCGGATCTCTATTGCCAACAGCTGATGAGACTAAAGCAAGAAATTGAGAAAAACGCCAGGCATTGATCAACAGAAAGGATGTAGTCTTTCATCACGATAACGCCAGACGACACACATCTTTGGCCACTCAGCAAAAATTGAGAGAACTTGGTTGGGAAGTGTTGATGCACCCACCATATAGCCCTGACCTTGCGCCCTCAGATTTCCACTTATATCGGTCTCTTCAGAATTATTTAGGTAGTGTAAGGTTAACATCAAAAGAGGACTGTCAAAACTACTTGTCGCAATTTTTTGACCAAAAATGCCAAAATCTCTACAGCAACGGGATCATGTCACTACCTACAAGATGGCAACAAGTTATAGAACAAAACGGCACATACATATTATAATTAAATGTAATTAAACTTTTAAAAAAATTGTCTTGAATATGTATATAAAATACAAAGCAACTTTTTCCCCGACCTTATATGTCGGAATAAGGAGGACAGATCTACGAAAACAAAGAACCGGAGAGAAGGAATACATCTTGGTCGAAAACCTTCGCCAATGCTTTAAAAAAGCACCCGTTCATTGCTTAAAGCTGCTATGTTCAAGGTTCACATTGTCAAAATGATTGCCAACCTTCGATGAAGATGGCAGACACCTTAAGAAGAAGAATAGGTAAATAAAATGATTATAAAAGTTCAAAATCATCAACTTGCTTATAACTCAAGACTTGTATAGTATAATTCGAGTTCCAATTTTACAACTTTTGGTACTTTACATTATATTCCAACCTATATATTACTCGTAGGTACAAGAATTCAAGATCAGATATAGATCAAGAACTTGCCAGCTCCAGTTTCAATGCACGCGAAGCCAAAGCAAAAGCTCAGCACATTATAAGAGCTGATTCTTGAATTCACTTGGCTTCTTACGTTGGAAGTGGAAACCCGTACGTACCTACTGAAGTTAGTGGCACATGAATATTACAAGTACAAATGCATTGGTGCTCACGCCCCACTACCTAACAAGCTACGTGCCGTCGCATCGGCCCACTTATTACTTACATTTTTCAGTTCAAACCGCGTTATTCAGCAGGAATAGTATTTTTTCTTAATAAAAATATGAAACTGCATATAGAACGATTTTTCTGTATTGTTCGCTGCGATCTTTTCGTTTCGAGTGTTGCCATTTCTCTCAAATATGGCTGTATCAGAACGTAATTAACGTAATCCGATGCAATAGACAGAGGGTGCTAATGAAATTAATATTATAAAACGTGCCAAGATAAAAAATAGTACAAAGTTCTCGACGATCTTATAAATGGCTAATCTTGTAATTACACTTGTAATTGTTAAATAAAAAAGTATATCTACACACGTGAAAACATGTTGCCACTAATCCAAGTTATCCGTTACACCCAAGCATGTCTAAAGTGTGTGTTTATTGACCTCGCTTTTGTTCCAGCACTACATCTTTGAAGATCACAGGTGGTGAAGATTTTGCATGAAAACAAAGAAACCATGCTGAAGACTCCAGGAGTGCAGGGTTTATACAGCAGATCGATAAATCGAATTTGCTAAAATCTAATCCATATTAACCAAGGGTGTATTTGGAACAAGGCTTTGAGTTTCGTAGCAGACTGATTCCTCCGTCTGATAAGTCTTATTGATCGATTGCAGTGATTGCAGCATTATAAATTAGACACGAATAATAAATATAATCATACTGGTCTATGTTTTTACTTAAATTATTCTACCTATAGTTGTTGTATTCGTGCTTCTTGTTTCTCTTAACCATGTAATAAATAAAATAAATATCGATTTATAATTCTGCACTTATTGTTCTATCGCTATTTGGCACGACAATTAATTAATCCACAATTAAATAGATAAGTAACTCTTTAATTGTGTAAATATTTTTTGGATAATATTTTTCCACTTTTATCTATCAAATTATAATTAAAAAATAAAATTATGTCTGTCACCCATAGGGCTGGGCTAATCAGAAACTATTTGGTTTACGATTGTATCTCTGATTTGATTTTACGTTTACTTCTCTATAAACGATATTTTATAATTTCTCTGAGATATGAACAACATGTGCTGCAGTCAGAAAGTAACAATAGAACGGCGAATTGAATACACGCTAAGGGTAAGATAATACACAAAATGATGACACATCTTTTCATGTCATGTCAAATATACTCATATGCTCACAAAATTTCATATTTTTTACTTTTCCAATGTACCAATGTTTGAGGGAACATTTGTGTTAAGCTACTTATAGACTTTGCGAAACATGCCAGATTGTCTAAGGAGGAATATACACATGGTTCGATTTTAGTAGAGTTTAATCTAATTTTTATTTTAAAGAAGACAGTATTGCTAGATACATGAGATGAACTCTGGCTATCTGTTTATACAGTCGATTTTAATCACCATGATGTATTCCCATGACACCTCGTGCGGTTTTAATTACGTAGTGAGTTAACTTGTTGTATATCTTTCGATTTTTGCCGCGCGGTTGGATTAACATATATCATGTCTGTATGATATATGACTATGCGACCAAAGTAGTCTAGTGTAAGTCAGTGCTGCCTCACTACACATGTTTTGCACTGTGTACTATGTAGTAAACACTAAGAATTCATCACGTACTCTACACGTTAACATACATGTATATCCAATGCGAGCCGAGCTATTAGAGCGTAGAAAAAATGCATCATCATACTTACAATTCCTATTGCTTTTTGTTCATTAAAATTCCTAATGCCACCTTACTTCCCTCTTAACAAAGCTTGTATCGGTTTATCTTTCATTATATAATGAAAAATGTTGTTCTATATTTCTATTAGCATCATGTCATTTGCAGCGGCAGGTTAAAACAGCCGTAGCAAGGTAATTGAGATACATGTCTCGTGATATCTGTACACTGTTTTAGCTAGGGTTCCCTACATTTATAATTGACGATATAAATGGAGGAGAAAAATGTCAAGCCTGTGTACGTAATGTGGGTAAATATTTGATCGAAACGGGGAGGCAGCGGCATTGTAAATAAATAATGCGATTGACAGAAAACCCTTTTGCTTTGAAAAGTCGGGTAAGTGTGTAGAAATGAAATATTACAATGTTTCGTGGAATAAACCATGAAACTTATAAATTACTCTAAATTTATCAGTGACTTTGTTACTAGGAGTAATTTGTCCCTGAGGGTCGTCCACATGTTTGAGCATTGGCCAACCAACCGTTCGCACAATTGCAATTTTTTTTAGCTTCTTTAACGTATTATAAAGGTAATTTTAAAGTCCATTATCGTTGTTCTAACTGAATGAATAGGTTTGTTGTACAATGTTTTGCGGTTGACGCTGTATAATATACACCTCTTTAACTATTCACTTCAGAAAGACGCAATCGAATCAGTTCTTTCGTTTAGAAATTATAAAGCATTACAACTTTTAACTTGTTACAGCAGCGCCCCTGGTGAGTTAGAACCACAACACCCATTCTCGAACATGTTCCAAGGTACAATTAAAAGTTTACAAAAAAAAACTCTTCAAAACCAGTCCACCGTTTCAGAGAAAAGAGGTAACAAATGGGTACACAAACATACATACATTAATTTACCCCAAATGCATATATCATCTCCGATCCGTCCTGGGTCAAAATGAGTCTCATCTATAGCTCAGTAAAGCTACATTGTGGAAGATAATTCTTATGTTTCTCCAGATATATTCGCTTCCAATGTAGTTCTTGTTTCCTGTCCGATTATAATTCCCTTCTTACGTCGGCTTCAATCATCGAACACAAAGGTTACCGACGTTTCTCTGTGTACCATCAATATCAATGTTCAGGCGAAACTTGTCGAAAACGACGAGGGTCCCTACAATCACAGTAGATTATGAAATAGTAGCTAATCGTCATTACAGTGTGAGAAATACGCTTTTTTGCACATATACGTAAAACATTGAATAACGGAGAGTTCGCAAGACTACAATTATTGTTGCGTTTGTAAACGAATTATCATGTTGACTCCAACGTTCACATTCATTGCTTCAACTGAAAGAACACCACTTGTTCTACAACTCTGTAGTGAAGTAATGAGCTGAAAAGAAGTTTATTTAATTTCTTCGAACACTCGATACGTGCAGTTCAGTACTACTAATTAAATGATGCCGGTGATAGCTGACAAACTTGTATATAAAGAATGGTTATAACATAACGTGATGAATTCAAAAAGTGTATTGTGTGCGTTTTTTCACTTTTTACTCAATCATGCTAAAATAATTGCAGCATACGAAAATGGACGGCCACATTATTCATAGTAGGTATCACCACTCATAGTTTTGGGGTGATCCAACGGAATAATAACATTGCCGGAATAACGGCATAAACGGAAGTTTGTAAAAAGCTATATGTTTGGGTATGATACGATTAAATGATAGAAACTTGGTGAATAGAATTTTCATATGCGAGATGTTGCTAAAACGAAATAAAATCAATCCATTTCTGAAGAGATCGGTAAAAAGTGGATCACCTATGATAACAATGTTGGTAAACGATCTTGGTTTAAGCGAAGTGAGCTATCACAAATAGTCCCAAAGTCGGGCCTCGCGGCGAACAGTCATGTTATGTGTTGGTGGGACTGGAAAGGCACTGTGTATTATGAGCTTATGCCACATGGCCAAACGCTTAATTCTGATGTCTGCTGTCAGTAATTAGTAAAATTGAAACGAGCACTTGAAGATAAACGCCCAGAATTAATGAATAGGAAAGGTGTAGTATTCTATCACGACAATGCGGTCGAGACCGCATACATCTTTGATGACTAAACAAAAATTGATGGACCTTAGCGGGGAAGTTTTAATGGATTCTCCATACAGTCCAGACATAGCACTTTCGGATTATCATTTATTCGACGCTTTACAATTTTCTCTACATGGATTAAATTAAAATTACATTCAAGAGAAGCCTTAAACCATTTAAATCAGTTTTTCGCTCAGAAACCCCAAAAAATTTATAACGATGGGATAATGGCTGTGCCAGAAAAATAGCGAAAGAATGGACGAACGAAATGGACACTATTCCGTTCAATAAATATTTATGTAATACAAAAAAGTCTTTATTATTTTCACTATAAAAAGGCCGCGAACTTATCCGACTACCTAAATATTACTCGTATCAATGTCGTAGTGTATCGTTGTGGAAATGGGAGAGATAACCTTTATGCTTGCAGATTGAGTATATAGGTTGAGATTTAGACGACGCACAGTGGGACAGAACCGTGCGTACCGTCTCAAAAATAGCTTTTCGTAATGTTCTATATTGAATATTTTGTTAATGCATATGTCTAACTGAATGTTCAATGCATATTATATAGCAGTTGAAATACACTATTTCTCATTTTTTGTATTAGAATAAGGCTTGCAAGTTGACGCTCAAAATTATGTCAATTATGTAGAACACAATTCCACCAGTTTACATGGTCATATTTGCATTACTTTACCAGCAAATTTGTAAGTGTGATATATGGTTAGAATGGTGATGAAGTACTCTATTTAAAAGTAATTTAAGTGAACCATTATGTGAAACCTGGGGAGGTAAAGAATTTTTATTTCAGGACCTAATATTCTATCCTTATTAGAAACTTTGCATAGACTTTTGACAGTTAGCGGTGTCTGCCCATGTCGTAATTTTGATAGCATCGTATAGAGCAGCTAATGTTAAAGGTAGGGCAAAAAAAATTGAGTGCCCGAATCTGCCCCCCTTGAAATGAAACTAAAAATGGCTAATGGGGAGAAAATACAAAATATTCCAAAAAATATTTTAGTTCTGTTTAATGAGATTTTTGGATATTTAGATCACTTTTGACCTTTTTTTCTTAAACAATATTATCTATTTACTCAATATTTAGGTAAAGTGGGAGTTTTGGGTAATGTATTAGTATGTAGTATATTTTTTTTATCGTGCGGTCAGATGTGGTTAATGTTTTGTTATCACTGTGTGAATTACATGTTTCTCATATAGTTTATGTATTTCTCTATCGCGGTGAAGGAAAAGGGAGCAAGTGGTATCTAGTTATAGTTGTTAGTGTACATTATCAGTACCTACCTACTACTAACCACCTTCATAGATAGTGGTTAGGAACTTGATAATGACACTAGATAGTAATATTTTTTCACACGAAATTTCAGTATAAAAGTTATTGATTTACGTTGTCATTTACCAGTACTTTAGTGTGCTTTAACATAATATAGTCTTCACCAACCTCGGTAAAAAAAAAGCAGTTAAAAATAAAAACAAAATGAGTGAATTTGTTGTGCCTCGACGAGTATTATGCGAATTTTTTATTGGCCATGGAACAAAATCAGAAGATATTCAAAAATACTTAGAACAACACCACCATTTGTCGTCTGAAAAAAGTGAATTAATTGTGAAACGTATTCAAAAAACGCTTATAACAGCGTTTAACGATCGGTGGACCAAATCTAACCGAACTAAAGAACGTTTCTTTAGTAATAATATATCGTGGTTAGACGGTGAATTTAAGGTACAATTCGAAGAAGCACCGATGGATATTACACCTACAACATCTGAAAAACGTGGACGTCCACCAAAGTCTTATGAAGATCTATCAGAGAAATCGAAAAAAAGAAAGAATATGGAATTGGTACAAGAATATGGACTCGAGTATATACATAATGCATACGTTCAGGGATTGCGGGCTGAAGGAGAAATCGAAGAAGCTACTGTTGTTTCAATGATGCGGAATTGTGAAAGAAATGAAAAAAGGATCATGAAGGAAAAATTATTGCATGAAAGTCGCAATGGAACAGATTTTACGGTGGATGAAGCTTTAAGTATGTTTGCAGATTTAGATCTTTCGAAATCACAATACGGATTTCTTCGAGCAAGTTTGATTAACAAAAACTTCGACATATTGCCATCATATAATATACTGACGAACGCCAAAAAACTGTGTTATCCTCCACTATCCAGCATTCAAATAACCGATATAAGTGCTAAAGTAAATCTACAAGATTTGCTGGATCACACTTGTGCTCGCATCTTAAAGATTGAAAATGTTTACAACCCAAGAAGAAAATCTCTTAAATTGTTTACCAAGTGGGGATGTGATGGTTCATCGGGGCAAAGCGAATATAAACAAGTTTTAACAGATGAGAGTGACTTAGTCTCAGATACAAACTTATTTATAGCGTCTTTGGTACCAATAAAGCTGACTGACACAGAAACACATGAGATAATTTGGCAAAATCCGGCTTGTTCTTCTATTCGTTATTGCCGACCAATCCTGATGGAACTTGCAAAAGAAACGCCCGAGAAAACCCGATCAGTGGTTGGTGATATTCGGGGTCAAATTAATAATTTGCAAACATCAAAGATACACAAGGAGACGCAGGTAATTGAAATAAGTCACGATCTATTTCTAACTATGGTGGATGGAAAAGTTACACAAGTTCTTACTGACACAAGTTCTGGAGCTGTATGTACAGTGTGTGGGGCTAAGCCAAGTGAAATGAATAATTTGGAGAAGATTGCATCAAAGCCAGATAATATAAATGCTTACGAATACGGTTTGTCTACGTTACACGCGTGGATCAGGTGCATGGAGCTAATTTTACATATTTCATATAACCTTTCATTTCAAAAATGGGCTGCGAGAACTTCGGAAGATAAAAAAAGTAAAGAAGACAAGAAAAAGCTTGTACAAAGTTTGTTTCGAAGCCGGTTGGGATTGCACGTTGATAAGCCCCGACAAGGAAGTGGAAACAGTAATGACGGCAATACAGCTCGGCGTTTTTTTGAGAACTACTACTGCGCTTCAGAAATTACAGGGGTTGACGAGGAACTTATTAAAAGGTTCTATGTTATTCTGCAAACCATGGCATCCGGTATTGCTGTAAATCCAGAAAAATTTGGTGAATATACTCGTGCAACCGCACAACTGTACGTAACAAAATATATGTGGTATAATATGCCTTCTTCAGTACATAAAATCTTAATACATGGGGAAAGTATAATAAGACATTTTGCTGTTCTGCCCATTGGTCATTTATCTGAGGATGCCCAAGAATCGCGTAATAAAGATTACAAAAAATTCAGATTGCATCATGCTAGAAAATGCTCTAGGTCCGCAACAAACGAAGACGTATTTCATGGTCTTCTATTTACGTCAGATCCTTATATATCAAGTATCAGAAAACCATCAGTCACTATATCCAAGAAATTGTTAGAGGAAGCTAAGAACCTCTTAGCTATTTAAATCGAAATAATTTCGTACATTATTTGTAAAACATATTTTTGGAGTGGGTTATTATATATTTGTCATTTATTTAAATGTAAGATTCATATGTAATATAAAATAACATAAAATAGGTTTATTAATATCATAAAACTGTAAAATTATAATTCAATAAGTTAACCAAACCATGGTTTAATATTAAAATAATACATTTTTATTTTGTTTTATTTTATTTTATATTATTTATTAAACATTTGACAATGATACATTCATTATTGGATTGTATGTACTCTGGAGACACTACATACCAAATTTCAGCGATTTACTTCAATCAACAAAAAAGTTACAGATTTTTGAGACGGTACGCACGGTTCTGTCCCACTGTGCGACGCCACGTTGATTTACTGCTTTCTCTATTCTACTGTGTTCCAATATCCCTCCTTGACAATTAACTTGGGCTAGTATAAATTCTGTAACGTGGGTCAAGCGTAGATTGTGACTATCGGTAATCAATTAATAATACCCTCAGATGTGGAGAGATAAGGGGAGTTTGGACACTTTTCTCTTAATTGTATTCGTACCTACCTACGAGTATGTTTTAGGAACAAATAGGACTATGAAGTTTTACCTGATGTATTTGTTACAGTAAGTAGAAAGTTTGAGACTTATTAAGTAACAATCGGTTACTCCGCTTATTCGATGTAGTAAATTATATTTTTTCTATTTATCCATACGTTATAATGTTACTTAAAATTTAATATTTAGTAGTGTATGAATTAATGAATTTATTTGCATAAAATTTGGTTGAACGGTTGTTGATATTATAAAATGATTGAGGTCTGACAAGTTTTTGCCATACTGGCATGCAAATGTTAAAATTGTAATTCAATAATAAAATTAAAATTTACTAATAACATTGTTTAAAATTTTAATTAATAAATATTTTATGTCAGTCTCGTTTCTTTCTTTAAAAGACTAATCTATACGAATTTTGTGTGTATGTGGAGGATAATCTCCGCAACCACTGCACCTATTTGAAAAATTCTTTCACCATTTGAAAGGTACATTATTCTAGATGGACATAGTCTATATATTATGTATATATATATTATGTGCAAAAAAAGTGCCGGGCATGCAACCCATGCCGGGCACAGCTATCAATTATAATGTTATTTATTTGTCCGTCAGTGTATAATGTCATAGTATATAATTGTCCAAGCGTTTAGTAGCTAGTATTAATGTATTCTTGTATATTATAATGATATGGTTGAGATGTCAAACTAAAATATGATTTATCAAAACCCTTTATCATATTGCTCGTTATCAGAATTTGGTTTTAACCACACCACCTCAAAAAGTGGACTCGCCTACTCGCTTGGTCGGCGTAACGTTTTAAGCCCATACTCGTACATCCATGTCCATGTCCAACAGTGGATACTGAAAGGGTTTGTCGCATCGCATCGCATCGCATATCAAAATAATATAAAAGAATAAATAATTTACTTATATGCCCACTAAACGGCACTGGACCCACGTGGTAGATTATGACACGTAATCCCACCGTATTTGCAAGGAGAGGCCTGTAGTGAGAAATCATAGTTTATTATGTTGTATCTGGCAAAAAACATTTTGGTAATCTTAAGGATTATCTTATCAGACTGCTTATTAAAATTACAAGTTGTATTGTTCTTTCAAAACTGTGTTATTAATAATTCTAAAAGTCGATTTGTAATATCGAAAAATTTAATATTATAATATGCAAGTAATATCTATACTTTTAAGCTGAATTTACACTGAAACCACTCAAAAAGTCGCTCCACTCATCTATATTCTGCTGTGTTTGCTTTCTAAATAAAAATAAAAATTTTTGAATTCCGTAATTAAAAAATAAAGTTTGTTTGTTGGTCATGTTGGTCATTTAGCATTTTTTGCTGGTCTTTTAAATACATTATTTTTAACTGTTATCATTGAGTTTGATCTAACAGAGTTGTATAAATAATAAATACATCTGATAATCACATACATTTGACGCCCGATTAGCCCAGTTAGTTAAGTAGTGCCCCTGCTAGTTGTGCAAAAGTTTCCGGATTTGATTTCCGGTCGACTACTCATTTATTTAAGGAGAGATGTTTGTTCGAGTCTTTTATCTCTTGTAGTGGTTTGTGTTCGTCTTTTTAATGTATCTCTCGACCCACGACACAGAGAATCCTAGTGGACCATTCAATGTGGCGTTATATAACAAAGTTTTAATTTTATTCCGCTACTAAATCTCGTTTCGGAAGGACTTTGATAAAGTGTAAGGAAAGGATATCTCTAAGGAAAGTTCGCCCTTTTTGTTCCAAATCAATAAAATCTCTTTAAAAATAGAACGCGTCATTCGGAAAAATAGATGTCGCTATTTGTCATATGTTGTCATGCTTTTGATCGTTTAGGGCGTGTATTGAAAATTTTGTATTTATTAAACAAAAGTGTGCGCTAGTTTAAAATTATTGCTAAATATTTTTTTCATTTGGGTGCAATATTGCAATATTGAAATTTTACAACATCCATTCTCTAATATTTTTTTAAGTCACCTTCCTCAGTTGAAGTCAAGTTTTTGAGAAGGTTTTCGTGAGTATACGTCGTCCTCTTTTGGTAGATACACATTTTTCGACCAGCTCCGCTTTCGTGATACGTTTAGTCGCAAGTAATAACTTGACAGTGGCAGCCAAATCCTTTTCAGACTGTTGCTCACTCGAAAACTTTGACGGATATAGGTCGTCAATTTTTTGCATGCGTGGTCGTCGACAAGAATTTTGGCGTTTAGGTGCATAGCGCGATTCTATAATATTGTGCAATGATATTATTGTACAGTGACATTATTGTTGTTCTCGAGGCCGCCTTAGACAACAAATAGTACAACGTATATAAAATAACGTGCTCTATCCAATAACATGTCATTTCTATACTTAGTCTGGCTATAAATACCGTTACAATAATACAAAAAAATACATTTGAATTTGGAATCTGTCATTTGCACGTGAAAAATAAATGTTTTCTCATTTTGGCGCCAATCGTTATTAATATTGTACTAATATTAAAACGGAGTGAAGTGATAACGAAAACCGTATTTCTGTAATTGCATTATACAAAGTAGGCATGGAGCCAAATGCAATATTTAAAACTCTCCATCTGCTTGGTATTAGCCGAATGTTTGTGTACCGGGCTATTAGGTACATTGAAACGTTTTATGTTTGTGACAGAAAAAGGTCTGGCCGTCCACGCACAGTTCGTACTAAACAGACGATTAAAGCTGTGAAGGAGAGAATCCGAAGAAATCCCGTCCGGAAGCACAACATCCAGAGATCAGAGATTATCCAGAGAGATGAATATAGCACTCAGAATCATGTCACGTATTTTAAAAGATGATTTAGGACTTGTCGCTTACAAAAGACGTACTGGTCATTTCTTAACTGATAATTTAAAGAATAATAGGGTTGACAAATCAAAACAACTTCTTCGTCGGAACGCGAAAAGAGCTCACAGACAAATCTTGTTTACGGACAAGAAAATGTTCACCATTGGGGTACATTTAAACAAGCAGAGTAATAGAGTTTATACTTATAATTGTAGAGAAGTTGATCAATTGGTCAATAGAGTGCAACGTGGCCATTATCCGGCTTGAGTGATGGTTTAGTGGAGTGTTAGCTATCAAAGAGTAAACAAGGTATTAAAACGTCGGCTCAAGTGTATCAGAATACGATTCTTGAGAAGGTCGTAAAGCCTCTTAATAACACCCTGTTCCATAACCAAAAATGGTTCTTTCATCAAGACTCAGCTCAAGTCATAAGGCTCGCTTAAGACAGAAAGAAATATTCTCTACTTCATTAGAACTGAAAACTGGCCATCATCTAGTCCACGATTAAGATTTATGGTCTGTTTTAGAGAGCATGGCATGCTTTAAACGCCATCGCTGAAACATGCCATACGGGTGGCAATTGTCAATATTTCCATGGAAAAGGTGCGTGTTTCAATCGAATACTGGCCACAATGTTTGTACGAGTATAAATGCCAAATGGTGACCATTTCAAATAAACGCTATATTTTTTAAATAATCTATTAATTTCTAAAATAACACAAATTCTTCTAATAAAAAATATCAATAGTAAAAATAAAAATATCAATGTTTTCTTTGTAACGGTATTTATGGTTAGACTAGGTATATTGGTTTTGAATCTTCTTTGGGATTTTTTTGAAAAGATTCAAAATTTGGAAGTTTTCCAGAAAGGTTCTTTTTGATCGGGGACATGTTTGTACGTATACTTATCTACCAGGATGCATTGAGCACGCTTGGTGGATTATAGCTAGAAACCTCTTCTCTATTGTAAGAGAAAGAAAATTTCAGCAATCTCTTAACGAATTTCTGCAATAAGAAAATAGATTACTTTCAAATTACCTAATTAATTAATTGAAATATTTACCCAGATATGTAATAAACAAAGCACCTAATCGGAGCACACGAACGTAACTACAAGTGGAAGCAAGAGGGGGGGGGGGGGGGGTTGTGTGTACGATTGCTTTTACTCGTATTCGTATTACACCCGTTATACCGTAATTCAGTCCGTCAGGTGCAGCTGCTGCCAACGACTCGGAGCGATTAACCCATTTGGAACCACGACCAAGTTAACCAGATCCCTGAACTTCCCCCGAAAACCGCATATCTTTCATAAATCTAGAGGTGAGGAAGGTCGTCTTTTACTGGCTGTGTTGCGCGAGGAAATGGAATGTTTACTAGTGCCAATCCTTGAAGATTATTGATATTACGCTTTAATATTCGAAAAGCCTTTTAAAGCTTGACTCGGTGACAGCTGAAATAAATAAGTTATCTGAAGTTGTGTCATTTAAAATTTTAGATTAAATACCTATTAGGTTGTTTTTTATTTTCTTATATGATAATAGCGCAATTAGCATATTGTGATAATGTCAAGTTTTCTTCGTAATTAACAATTTCCCAGTCAAAACAATTCAATAAGCGTCCCGTCAATGTGCAGTCCTGAATCGCTCAGTGAAGTGATAGTATTCCTTGAAAGCACACGAAAGTCGCAGTCCTATGCTTTTATTTGATTATCACAAATATTTCGCATAAAAACCAATTTGAAGTATCACTATTTAAACATCAAAACCACAATACACATTTTTTATAATAATCAAACAAATACAATAGTTTTTTTTACTTTTTGAGTTCCCACCAAAAAGTCCGACAGATGACATAGAATATATATGTGTAAATATGAATAAAAGTACAGAACTGGGATTTCTGGTTAAAGGACATACTTATGTTTGTTTTAAAAATAGAATGGATAAAATATTTTTCCTTTTGTACTTAAAACTAACATTTGGATAGCCTATCTTCAACTTGCCGAAAATTCGTCGCGCGCAGTTCTATATGACAAGGGTTACGGACCGCGCACACATTATAACTTTGTAACTCACTCACTCAGGGAATTGTAGCTGTCCTTTTAGGAATAACTAAACTTACCTATGTAAATACCTCGGTAAATTGTGTATATATATACGCAAAATATTATAACAACTGTCTATATTTAAAAATGTGAAGTTTGTTTTTCAACCAGGGAATAAGCCGTGAATGCGCGGCGTGAAGTCCGTGAAAACTATCCACACCTGCGTTTACAGCTGTTCACGTTGCGTCACGGCGTGAGTGTAGACCCGGCTTTACGCTTTCTACGCGAGTCCACATCTAACCTACTACTAACCCTACCGAGCTACTAACATTTGTTATTGGACTGGTATGTGTTGTGATGTCCTGGGACGTTTATATTATTGTATAAATTCCATCAATAGCAGCTTGTCGTAATTAACTCTCACGCGAGGATCGACATACAATCCTAGTCTAGTATAAAATATTATATAATGTGACAGAAGTATTTTGTTACTTTATTAGAGTAGCAAAACTGTCATACACATGATAAGAAACAAAAAGTCTTGAGATGTTTTAATGACATTGTCATTTGTATGTGAGTACCTAACTGAAATATTAGCCGAATATATCTACAGGATATTGCGAATCATTTGAAATAATGAGATGAAGAGGCCAAGAGCAAACGGCGCTAAACACATTAATTCAGTGGAAGCCCATATAATATTCAGCAGATATTCACTGGAGTGACGTTTCCACTCCCCGACTGGAGGTCCCTTGTCAAATCGCGTTCGTTATGTTCAACCAACCAAATTAAATTTAACTAGGAATCATAAATAGAGCGACTATAGAGCCGTTTTTAATCATGCGCCTTATTCGGCCATTATATATAGTTTTAAAATGTATTTTACAATACTTGCCTATTATTTATAGATTGCTGACCTACTTGTATTTGAGATTGATTTTCCAGCTTCTTTTAACGTTGTTTAAACTTTTAACTTTTAACGTAATCTTTCTTGATTTAATATGGTAGGCATATAATAAACAACACACGTTCATCTTCATATTTCCATATGACTTGGTGAAATATACTCGTAGTTAAATAAATCTCCGAGAACTTTGAATTAATCTCAAAAATACTCATGTACAAACAATTTTTGAGGTATCTTTTCTATTGAAAATTTAAAAACAATTAATTATATTTTTAAGTACAAGTAGTACATTCTTCCTTAAAAATGAGTGGTATTAAAAGGTTATTATGAAGGAAAAGGGTTGTTACATACTTACAGTCAACTACAGAAACTTACGAACCCCTGTATATTCATGTTTCAATGACATATTTTTCTGCAGCTCACCTGCACACGGTATGCTGTCTTTTAACATTTTTAAATTTTGAATTGGAGGAGTCTTCTCGTGTATATCAAACATAATTTATTTAGATACTCTAAGAGTAGATATGTTAAAACAACTTGTACTAAATGTAAATGTAATAAAAATAAAAAAGCAATTTCTGCACGAGTATAGGACGATCCTGATACGATTCATTACCAAGTAATTTAATATACGATATTGAAATTGTAATTTTATCCCATGAAACGACGTTACCAGGTGCGAAGGCAGATTAAACTCGTGACCGGAAAAGGTGTGTAATAGAAATGGCTTCGAAAAATAAGGGTCAGGAAGGGTAAGGCGAAGAACAATGACGATTGTTCTCGATCTTCTAGCTTTTCAACGCGAAAATATCTGTCTACTTACTATTATTAAAAGGGGTATCAGTAATGATAGAAGAGGTACGGGTTATGGGTTATGTAATGTAACAGATTTGTAAATACTTTCTCAACAAATACCTTCTATCTTATATAGATTCTATCTTATATATACATCTTATATTATCACCTATTCTGAAGTTTTTCGAAGAAAGGAAGCATTAGCTTAAGATTTTTTTAAGATTTCGCTAAGATCTCATTACTTTGAAAACTAGAACCGACAATAAGGCCTAAACTCTAATAAAATTAATCCATACAAATACCAGTATATAATACCAGTACAAATTTGAGGGGGAGAGTGCACGCTGCAATCCAACGCGCTCGACTGGCCACGTTACCCCTCTCTCACAGAAGACTACCTTGAAATGTACTGCATTTCCCACTTTATATTATTTCCCTAAGATTAATAAGATTGTGCCAGAGCCCATTCCCATCCTATTCCCCCCCATTTTCCCAACCCTTTCTTTAAATCCATTCCTATATCTGCGACGGTAGGCAACGCATCCGGGGGCGTGCCAACGTATGTCATTTTGGACTAATGTTGGCATGTATCGCGGATGTCTATGGACGACAGTATCCACTTACTATCAGGTGGACTGCATGCTCGTCTGCTGCCTTCATCCATAAAACAAAAGTAGGTATTATATAGACAGATTTTCTTTTTTGTTTTTATATAAGAGATGATGTTAACATCCCGTAAATAATTTAGTCTTTCAATTGACATGCAGTAATAAATTAATATTCTATTCAAAAATGTATGTGGATAGTTAGAAGAGAGGAGTGAAATAGGCGAGTCCGTGACCGTTAAGATCAGAGTTGGATTACCCGTCGAAGGGAGCGAAAGTGTTTAATTGTGTTTTTAAGTGTTTATATTTGTGTCGATACATCCTGAAGTTTTGTTACGTTTGGTAACAAATTATTGGTAACAATTATTGGTATATAAATTATTGTGAGTTAAATATATTTGTGTTGATACAGCCTGAAGCTTTGTTACGTTTAGTAATTGTGTATAAATTATTATGAGTTAAATATATTCTGATGGTGTATCTTGGCGTTTTATTACTATTTCCGTTTTGCTGGATCGCCATTTTAACAAGGTTATACATACGCTGTATTTTTGGAATCGTTTCAATATTTCTTCCACCAGTTCATGGTGTCCTTTGTGTGATGATTAAGGGCAGAATACGTCATCAACGAAACAGAAGACTTCCAGGCCCTTTGAGATAAGAGTTGATGTACCGTTGAAAAGTCTGTACTGGGTTTTGGAGGCCAAAAGTCATATGAGAGAAATGTAGGATTTCATATAAGCTAAATGGTGTTTTAATTGCTGTCTTCTCAATGTTGGTGTCAAGGACAGGAATGTACTGGTACGCTTTTTGGAGACCAATTGTCTTTCCCTAAAGAAGATTAGTAAAATCGTGCAATCGTGGTACGCCATACCTAACAGCTTCGTGATTGCGTGTACTCGGCGGTAGTCGCCACATAAAAGTAATTCTCAATTTTTTTTCTTAACGACATGCAGCAAATTGACCATGGACTGCAAAATGGTCTGCGTGTGCCCAAATCTATCATCTGTTCGATTTCTTTCTTCACATTAGAATATTTATCTGCAGCGCCACCACATCACTACATTGTTGACCACATGACCAGTGAATTGTGTCATGTTTTACAGGTTCTTTGTTGCATATTGGTTTTATGGTGTCTGAGAACTTGTTTAATATGTCTCCATAAGGACCTTCGGCGCTGACAATTCTGATGCTGACCTTGAGATGATAGTCCTATGGTGCCATCAATTATTCGTATATTTCACATATCAACCAATATGTTGTGATGGCTCAGAAAATCGCCGAGTATCGGGTAATGAACATCTTTTTGCTCATGAACATCATAACAATATTTTGCAGTGTAAAAACTTCCAGGGAAAGGCTGTTAACTCTTGCATTTAGTTCGGTTGATACTGCTTTGACTTATTTTCGTTATCACAGTCGGAGGTAAATTCAGTGGAACAGTTGCGAGTTTGCTGGATTTGAGTTTGCTAGAGAAAGCTGGATTACTATGATGTAAATTACTCAAAGAGATAAATAATTGTGGGAGGAGCGCGCCACTTGGTTCTCACGCCACAAAGAAAAGCCAATGCCGCGAGGAAGCGTTTTATGCAAGTTAAATTTTAGAGTAGATTAGTGTATTTAACTTTTTTTTAATTTACGCTGTAATATAGTTCTTTAACTTTTTTTTAATTTACGCTGTAATATAGTTCCTCAGTCCCGACTTTTGCCTAGAGAGAGTTCTGTTCCGATGCTTTAGAGTAATGAGACCGAGAAAGTATATAATCCCTATTAGTAGTTACGTTTCATTTTATGTATTCTAGGTTAAGGTATTTATTGATGTACTCTAGTTGTCAGAAATAAGTAAATAAATCAAAATAATGAAATAAATAGCATGAATGGTGGACGTTCGTTATTATAAAAAGAAACAAATTATCGTTGTTTACACACACAACAAGACAGTAATTTGATTCCAATCTCAGCTTTAGAACCTAAATTGTTAGACTTTGTTAGCTCTTTCATTTTTAACTTTTACTCCAAAAACCTCAGCAAAATAACTTAACCCGAATATAAAGACAACAATTTTATTATACATATTTTAGAATATACATTACGCCACATTAATATGTTAAATATATTAAATAGTTTACTCAATTTACCTATTGCAGAATTATTACCAAAGTTCCAAACACATGGAAGTTTTATCATTACCTACATCTCCATTAATTTGACGTCTTATTGCCGATACGCAAGTATTTGACTCATAATATGAGAACCATTCTGATATTCGACTCATCTAAGAGCCAACTTAACAATAACAATACATTACCGTAAATTGTGAACAATAACCGCGTGCTCGCGAGATATGCCTCTTATCTTAACTCATTATGTAGGACATTAATTGTGGAAGCAGTTGAGAATTAATGTTGACAAATAACAGATTGTAAAGTTCATGTACATTGTCTTCCTAACGCCGGGTACACATTTGTATAATTTTACTGTTGCGTATCACCGTATCGTATCGCTGTATCCGCTTAAAGTTGTATCAAGATAATGAACACACTCGTATCATTTGGCCTCCATTTCATTGACATTTCGCATTCCATTCCCAGTAATACTTCATTTTCCAGTTTTAATTATGTTATACAAATTAGGTATAGGTATACATTATACAAATATATTGTCACAAGCCCCCAGGAAAAAATTTTTTGTCCCGTGAATAAACATTTTATGTCTTGTATTATTTTAAAAAGTGAGGAACTGGTAATGAACTCGCGACTCAATTCCCGTCCAAAGTTGACATCGGACAGCAGCCATCTTGAAATGACTATGACACGATATCTAACAAGACTTTTGGCGGGAGCCCGGGACGTAAAGGTGAGTATTTCTTTGATTGTTGTAAAAAATATGTATTGTGGAATTTGTGATTAGTTTATTAAACTTTAGTGCCTAGTGTTAGTGCATAATGTTTGAGATAATTAAATAAAAAAGTGAGATTTCAGTTTTCGTGTTCTTACAAGGAGTCCAACTCAGTAACTCAGTCCTCAGTAAACTTACTATCAAACTTATACTAAACTTATACTGAGCGACTCCTAACTTACTTCGACTGAAATTGTGTATAATGAAGAAAACTTGACACTAGCAGAATGTACTAATTGCATCATTGCCATACATGAAGGGGAGAAAAGATACCTGACAAGTAATTCACAGTTTTGATTTCCAATTTTCTAACTGATCCTTTCTATTTGGACAAATGCCTCTTTTCCAGATCGGCCTGACCAAAAGCTTCAAAATATCAAGCTTCAAGCTTCTTCAAAAAAAAATCGTGGGTGATAGATATGTATTGTCGCAAGAAATAATTGTTAACCCACTATCCTTATTCCCGATTTTGCCGTGTTATAATACTGTCATGTTTGATACGTACGACTGTGACGTAATATCACTGAATTAGGTATGTATTGTCGGATTTTTTATTCGAGTCAGGGATATGACATGTAGAACTGTCAAACAGAGTGAAAAATTGTACGGAGATGACACTTTATTGACAGTTCTACATGTGGGTATATTACATGTAGACTCAAATAAAAAATCCAACTTTAAATTTCCGATGGTTGTGTAATACTACCAAATTAAGAATAAGGGACAGTGGATCAACAATTAAATATTATGACTACTCTCCAACCTGACCGGTAATTACATGGACCTACATGGCATATTGTTTTATACGTGCGATATTTAAATTCGGATCGCGAGCCCACGTCACGGTTCCATCCAAAGTGGCTGCCGCCGGCGTTGGGCGGCCATCTTGAAACGTGACGGCTGACGAGTGCTCGTTGACGCTTCCCTATTTAAATTCGCCCTCTTTTATTCACCAGCTATTTTATTTAAGAAACGGCGGATCTAATTTATTGGAGGACCTATTGTTGGTGCATTGTAATGAGCGGCGCCGCCGTCTGTTTTTTGTTCAACATTAACGAGGGAGGAGGAATTATGCGAAAGTTTTATTTCCGTTTTTCACACGGGTACCTTGTTGCGAATAATTTTCAGGTAGGTTTTCTAGTACCTACAATAGAGACGCCTATCAAAGTTCTTTGTTTTTATTGTAGGTATAATGCAAATAGGAAAAATGTTGTATATTAAATTAAGAGTTTTTAGAGAAGTTTGGGCTTTTTGGTTTGGCGTGTTTAGCTTAATTTGCATAAAATGTTTGCAAAGACAAAGCAAATTAAATAAAAAATACCCATTGCAAAGTTTGCGATGTCCTAAATTAGTTTAACAAATTGTGAAACATTTGTTTAGGTCAGTAAAATCCATCTGATTGTCTTAAAAGGTTAATATTATAAATAATATTTTTAAAGGGAAACAGAATATTTCATTTTACGATGTTATTTAAAGTTAAAATTAATAAATAATCATAATAAATATTAGGGATTAAAGTATGAAATTGCCGATTTGTACTGAAAAATGAAAACTCGTTTTTTTCTAAAATGTAACATATTTATTTAATCAAAATATTTACCCTCATTATCTATATATTGTTGCCATCTAATCGGAAGTTCATTTATGCCTTTGCGATAGAACTCTGGGGATGTAGATTCGACAAACTGTGTGAAAGCATTTTGTACTGCCTCTTGGGAAGAAAATTTTTTATCACGTAGAAAATTGTCCAAATCACGAAAAAAATGGTAGTCCGTTGGAGCAAGGTCTGGCGAGTACGGAGGATGACGTATGGTTTCTAACTGTAGCTCCTGTAGAGTTACAACGGTTTCTCGTGCAGTGTGAGGTCTTGCGTTATCATGGAGCAATAATGGTGAAGATCGATCCACGAGTCGGGGCTGTTTCACTGCTAGTTTCGCCATCATTGTTCGAAGTTCGGCACAGTAAACATCTGCTATTATTGCTTGACCAGACCTGAGAAAGCTATAGTGAATAACACCATGAATAGACCACCAAACAGTTACCATTACCTTTTTATTGGTAAGCTTTGCCTTAGGGCACTGTTGCGGCGTTTGACCTGGGGTCAGCCATTGCATTTTTCGCTTTCGGTTATCGTAAAGAATCCACTTTTCGTCACATGTCACAATTCGATCCAATATTCCTTCATTCCTGTACCGATTCAACAAGGCAACGCAAGTTTCAACACGCGTTTCTTTCTGCAGATCAGTCAAATCATGAGGCACCCATTTTTCATATTTTTTTATCTTATTGATTTGATGCAAATAAGTCAATATTGTAGGTAAGGTAACGTTAAACCATGCCGCTAATTCCTGGGTAGTTTGACTCGGATCGGCTTCCACCATCTCCTTCAATTCAGCGTTATTCACCTGTGTGGGCGGTCTTCCACGTGGTTCGTTCTTCAAGTCGAAGTTTCCATTACGAACGCGTTTAAACCAAAAACGCACGGTTCGTTCATTAGCAGTCTCCTCTCCAAACGCAGCATTGATATTGCGAGCCGCTTCTGCCGCGTTAGTTCCGCGTCGGAACTCGTATTTTCGAAGTATCCATCTTTTCCGTCTAAGCTGAATAAAAAAAACAATTGAAAGTCAAAAATCGAATGTTGCACATTTTTTAAAACAAGAACCTCATAGGTATCATGTGAAAAAAGTTTCACTCGAAAATCTCACACCATGAAGGTTTTATGTCAATTCAAAGTATCTATTACTATAAAACGGCAATTTCATACTTTAACCCCTATTATAATATTGAGCAAGTTATACAAATTTGTATATCTATTGGGGGCATTACCGCGCAAAACTGCAGAATACTTCCGATTTACCGTCGAATACGTCCGCGGACATTGTTGGTGTAGTGTGTCGCAGCCTTTCGGAATGTGAAGATCAAATGTGGGTAGATGATAAAACTGCTCGCAGATCCCATACTGGGATAGTCCAGTATGGGATCTTCAGTCAACTCGTGACCACGGCCGGTGTAACCCGTACCGGCGCCGAAACGTCGAGTAGGAATAAAAGGTAAACAAATACCTTTATTATACGCGTTCAGATCCGATTTAGAAAATAAAAAAGATACAAAGATACTTATTGTCAATTCTTTGTTGATAACCCATAGGGCATCCGAGTGAGCTTCTGTTTCTATAAATTAGCAATAGGATATAGCAGTTATAGTGGACTCGCGCTAGCGGGACATTGATCCCTTACAGGTGCTTTATGCATTAATGTTATATGGCCGTTATATTCTTATATACAAAATTGTAAAGTTAATTAATTTTTGCGTGTGACGAAAAAGGGAGATGTTTGAACTTTGAAGATATCTCCCCGAACAGCTAACTGTCCCGAATAAAAGAAATTAAGAAGTATCAGTAATGTTCATACCAGTTTTGAAACGATACCCTGTATTATCAAAGCAGTGTTTTCTTTAAGATTAATTCAAGGCATTATTGTCCTTAGCGGTCGAGTATTTTTTTATTTTTATTGAATGTTGTTTATTGTTGCGGATGTTGGATTGCAGCGTACACTTTCCCCCTCCCTAAATATATGCTCCCGAGTATGCTGAAAGCAAAAGCTTCATTTACTTTACATTTATGTTATTAAGTGTTACTGTACAAGTAGATTGTAGATTGGCATTAAGAAATAATTAAGTGAGCAGCGGAAAATACTAAAAGGTCGACTTTGATGATAAGATTCTTAGTAATTTTAACTTATTTGTTTCAGTTATTACAAAAATTGTTTGTTCTGTTGAAATTTACTTTGCTTTGAAATTTGCACAGAAAATGCAAGAAAGTCGTTAATTCTTTCTTGAATTCAGGTACTTTGCATATTCTACTATTCCAATATCTGTGACACATTATACATTTGGGTATATATAAATGTATGTATATTCGTTTCAGTTCTTCAATTCAAGAGGACTCTGTATTCTCAAGTTACATTACGAAAAGCGTACCGAACCCTCGGGAAATATTCAGTAGGAATAAGTATTATTGACTGCATGAATTGTTCTGCTCCCCGCTCCCCACTCTCCTTACAGGTGCTTTTTTGGAAATGCGCTAGTCATCACGCCTTGTATATGAAAAGGGTAAAGGGATAATAAATCCTCTCAAGTCAAGGATGTTGACTATTCGCAAGTCAGAATATTTGGATAGGTCTGACAAATTGCACACATGATATCGTTTAGGCTGGGCTAGTTTGTCACGGTTTCGTCGATCGGAAAACACTATTACCATCATTTACCATTTTCTTGCTATTATAACTCATTTGTTTTGCAACGAATGATAAGTAGTTTTTACCCTTTATTCCCACTATTTCAGTTGTTCAGTTCAGCTGGGTGAACTAATGGGATTTTTTCCCAATAGTTCAGTCGATAAAACTAGTGGGATTTTTTCTCACTAGTTCAGTTGACTGACAGTCAACAAGAAAACAGACACGATGTATCATCACATTTTTTATTTTGTCGTGATTCTTTGTTATGGAATATTTATTGGGTACTACATACTCTTTGATTTAACCTCAATCTCGAGTACTGTCCACTTTACATACGTTGCATTACATTATAATATATATTACAACTATAAGAAAAAACAGGTTACAGTCATCAGCTTCCATATAAGAACGTTTTCATATTTGCTAGTTAAAAATATATATATTAATTAAAAAGGCAAATTTTATTTTCTACCAAACTAGTGAGAAAAAAATCCACATTAGTTCAGTCAACATAACTAGTGGGAATAAACGGTTTTTACAAGAAAAAAGCCGATGGCAAGTGATTTCGCTATTTTCTATACGTTTTGGAAAAAAATTGTTTAATCAAAGGTTGTAGAGCAGTACAACAATAAATTATCCAACAACGAATTGTAATTATTTAATTATTGGCGTATTATTTTTTGTGTTTCCGTAAATTTCACACAGTCAATCAGTTTGGAACTGCTGAGCCAATTTGACTTGACTGAGATGTAGACCTTTGGGCCCAAGTGCATTTCTGAAAAAACTTGTCCACATTTTTTATATACGTCTTCCTCTAAATCCATTTCTAAATTTTAGGCAGCGCTTCCAGGGGCGTACCATCGTTTGTCATTTTGCACTGTTTTAGTTACCACCTGATGTACTGTAGGCTCATCTGCCGCCTTCTGTATATTGAAAAAGCATTGTATATATATTGATGTCTTTAGGGTGCCGTGTGGTGTCGGACGGCTATAGAACAGTACCACCCCATCTGGTCCCGTGGGTGTCGCAAGAGCAGGCTAAGGGATAACAAAGCCACTACCACAAGTGCTGAGGAACTAAACCACCTCTGAAAGGATGGACTCGCCAACCAGCTTGGCTAGCGTGTCGTTTTAACACCATACATCCCTTATGCACTAAAGACAATGTGCATTAGGAGGCCCATGTCCAGTAGTGGATACAGAAAGGGCTGATTGCATTGGTGTTTTGAATTTAGTTGATCACCTTTACTCGAGATTTAGTGATTTTTTTCCTAAAATTTTTCGATATCTCTTATACACGAATTCCAAGCATAGGAAGCTGCGGGATAAAGACTAAGTAGTGTATTAAAAATACTCTTAAACCTTTGTCAACGGTACCTAGACAATATCATAATAAATCATAGTCATTGTGCTAATTACTACGACAATAGATTGGTTGTGTGGTAACTGTCGGGTTTAGAATAGCACCAACCCGTCCCTTCCCGTGGATGTCGTGAATCACGTGGATTAAGGACCACCCGTGGACCACATCTAAAAGAGTGGACCTACTAAGCCGCTTGGCGAGCGTGGCGCTTAAGGTCATATATCTCTCTTGCACAATATGCATACGGAGGCTCATGTCCGGAAGTGAATGTTGAAAGAGCTGGTTACGGTACTAATGGGTGATGATGTTTAGACATTTTTTTGATTTTACATTTGATATTCTGTTGGCAAACGTGTTTTAATAAAGTATACGTGTAATAAATCATAAAATATCACTATTCCAAAACTGTAATTTTTTTTATTTTCTGTATTTCTACTTTACTTCAATTCCTTAAAATGAAAATATAAATATTGCATTGGCTGCGAGAACTGGGGCATGATATTAGTTCATTCGTTTTTTTCACCTTTGTATCGTATTGCTCAACTCTAAAAATATATTTCTAAAGAACTGAAGCAGAATTTAATTTCAAATTAGAAACCCACTGCGGTCTATAGCATTCGGTTGAAACTCATCCATCCACTAAGGCAATTCTGAAAATTTCAGTTTGTCTGAGGTTTCCCTGTTCATTCTTTTTTATCCCCTAAGGGGAGAACTTTGGACAAATCACGTCTTATTCCTTGCTTAAAATAATGAGAGCTTTTATGGAAAAAATCTGTTTTAGTCCAAGAATTTGGGTTGGCGTTGATGATTCTCTTTTAAGTACAAAAATTATGGATTTAATTGTTTTCTCCGCAAATTGTTGAAGAATTCTATAGACATAATATACAAGTAAGATTTGGCGCAGTTATATGTATGGCAATTTAGCGATATAGTCGTGTTAGTATTCAATTTGCAAGTTTTAGTACATTGAACTGATGACTAGCAACAACCTAGCAGGTTGTTAGGGGATATGCCTAGCTAGCTACCTAGCTTATTATACATATTATAGCTTATACATATCATCTACAATTATTATGATTAATTACGAGCGTTGATTATTCATATGTACTTCTTATAAATTATTATGTAACTGTGTCGTTGCAACGAACAAAAAGTTAATACAACGGATTGTTGAACATATTTTAATATAACTTATTTGTGGTATATATAATTCACTTTTTTGTGATACAGTGCATTTCGTAAATGTCATTTTGCTAGTTGGGTTTATAATATGAATTGTGTCCTTATAACGAACATAAAAATTTACATTTATTTATTTATTTTAGATACACCATCAGCATTACACAGAAAATACAAATATACAGTGCATTTTGTAAAAGTCTTATACATTGTGTTATAATGACAAAAGCTTGCGGACAAAAACAATATGACTTTAAAGTTGTCCCAAATAAATAGGTACCTACTCGTAACTTTACAAAATCGATGAAATCGACTTCGCTTTAAGGTAAACTACATCGATTAAGATAGAGAACAAATTACTGACTATAGAGTGTATAGAGTCAGTGGAATAGCGCTTAATTGCGTAGTATTTAGTCGCAGCTCGATTACACACATTTATTTAGAGGGTTTAGACCCTTTTCACACTCGCTGTCGTAATCGCAGCTGAGTATACGCTTCCACATTGCACAGAGTTATCTGTGATTATAGCTGTCCCACAATATATCGGGGTCTTACCTATGAAATTGCCGTTTATTAATAGTGGCCACTTTAAACTTAGGTACCTTGCGTTAAGCTTGGAATTCCAAATTCAAATTAATTCAAATTAAAGCTATCACATTCTTTTTCAGAATCAGTTATTTTTAAGGAAAAGTTAAAAATTCGCGTTTCTTTTCGAATATGAGTTCCGCAACGCAACTCAGCACAGATGGTACACAATATCAACGATATGTACGGCCCAAAAACTGCAAATGAACACACGTCACGTTTTTGGTTTGATGGTTTCCGTTCTGAAAATGTCGACCTCAAGAACAAGCCCCGTGGACGACCGGGGACGAAAGTGAAAGCATGACGAATTGACGAATTGAAAGCAATAGTGGAAGCCGATTCATCTCAAATCACGTCTGAGTTAGCAGCAGCCTTCGACGTAAGTGACAAAATGATATTGATTCATTTGTGTCAAATCATGAAAGTGAAGAAGCTCGGAAAGTGGGTACCGTGTGAGCTTAATGAAAGTCACACACACGTTATTTTGCTGCATCGGTACAAAAATGAAGGGATTCTTTTTACTTGTGATGAGAAGTGGATTTTGTATGTTAATCGTAAATGTTCGTCACAATGGTTGAACTCAGGAGATAGCCAAACAATGTGCAAAACGTCTCCATGATAACGCTCGCCCACACACTGCACGACAGACAGTCTCAAAGTTACAGGAGCTTCGACTGGAAACTCTCCGTCACCCACCGTATTCGCCAGACTTTTCCGTTTATTTCGGAATTTGGATATTTTTTACAGGAGAAAATATTCAAATATTCAGCGGTGAAAAACACCGTAGGAGAATCCATCGATTCCCGTCCCCAGGAGTTTCTATAGCAGAGGCCTCAATCAACTTCCATTAAAATGGCAAAAGTGCATTGATAATAATGGACAATATTTCGAATAATTAGATATATAATTTTCATACAAAAAAAATATTTGAATTTTTCCATATAAAACGGCAATTTCATAGGTACTCGTAAGAACCTAATAAAGCTTTCATACAATTTTAATCCCTACTTTACATTGAACTTTTTATGGCGATTTATTTTTACAATGATCGATCATCAACAAAAATCGAATCCGATTAAATATTTTTTTATTCAAAGTCAATTTATTGTTGAGTAGTTAGGACGATCTGCCATAAAATAGTGGAAGCCTTTGCCCAGCGAGACGTAATTATAGACTAAGAAAAAAAAGTTTGCTATAAATAAATTGGTGTTTTAGAAGATAAGACATCAAACCCACAGTAAAAAGAAGTTTGCAAATCCGTTAGAAAATTAGCTAAAAGAAATTTTGTCGTGGGCAACTATAGTTTTCTCTGTCACTTACTCTGTATTGATACTACTGTATTAATGACGTGATTAATACGCTAGTGCGGTTCTTTTGTGACTCCTTAGCTTATAACTCAATCTATTTTCAAGATTTTTTTTTTCTAGGGAAGTAGGCGGACGAGCAAGCGGTCCCAGGTGATGGTAAGTGTTACCGCCGCCCATGGACACCTGCAACACCAGGAGGTATGCGAATACGCCGTCGACCTTGCAAAATCCTATTCGCAGCTTTCTTGAAGAACCCCATATCGTAGCGTAATGGAAAGACCTCTTGAGGCAGTTCATTGCACAGCATACGAGTTCGCGGTATAAAATGATCTTTGGACCGAACAGTACGCGATATCTCCATATCGAGGAAATGCGAATGGACCGCACTTCTGTGACGGGAGGTGCGCTTGTAGAAACCTGAGGTGGGAATTATATTAAACAATTCTTCAGAGCATTCCCTTGTACAGGCGGTAGAACACACAGAGAGACGCAAAGTCTCTCCGAAAGCTGAAGGGTTCTAAACCACCTGTGAGAGCGGGATCGTCGACAATTCGAACAGCACGTCGTTGCATGGAGTCAAATGGGTCCAATTGATATTTCGGTGCGCCGGCCCAGAGATGTGAGCAGTACTTATGGGGCCTAACTTGAGTTTTGTAGAGCGATAAGATTTTTTATTTTATTTCTTTTTTTTATTAATCAAACAACATACACCGAACCATTACAAATTGTTACTTCCAAACTGCAGGACAGTTTGTCGGCAGTAAAAATGCCCTCATTACATACTATGTTATAACATAACTATGACTAACTATGGTGAGTCTCCTCACCAGTATATCAGGTGAGAACACCCTCAGCAATCTACAGCTTATCTAACCTATTAAAAATATGTATTTTAATATAACTTTTGTAACTTTGCATGTAAGTTGCCCAGAGGTGGAGTATCGCTCGCTATATTCACCTGCACTCTGCACACCGAGTTTTTGGAGGCCATTTTTGATATATTTTGATGTTTTGATTATGATTTCAGAGATCGATATGTAGTAAGTACTTAGCTATTATAAGTTACTTAATTTAAAACTAATCAAATACCCTATTTGAACGAGGAAAACCTAATGAGTTTTTCCTCATTACGACTTTTTCTTAATAGCTTAACTATTTTTATTCATGAGAAAATATGCCAGTTCTAACTTACTTTCCTCTTTATTGAGAACAATTGAGGACTATGTACTCATATTTATGTATGTAAACAAATAGGCAAAGATTACCATTTCATTAATACTCATTTATGTACACTAAACCTACGTTAACGGAAACGAAGTCGCTAGTGATCTCTAGCATTGTCAGTCTCTTCACATTTGCCAGTCGATTAAAAAACAATTTTTATTCATCTATTTATCAATGTAAGTATAATTGTATGTGATTATGTATATATATACATATGTAACATTAATTGTATGTATGTATGTAATAAGTATCTATATATATTATTAATTTACACATTATTTTAATAATACTTGTTATTCGTTTTATTTTCCTCTTGCTTTTCTCCTTCGTTGATTGCGCCGCTGTTATTGTTATCTTTCCTCTCCTGAAGGTTGACTGGAAGACAATGCCATGTAGCATTAACACCGCCCATTCTACTTTGTGCAATAAAATTGTTAAAATAAATAACTAACCGCATACCGTTTATCAAGTTTCAAAATCAATACACGCTACATCGACAAATTTAGAATTATCGCGAAAAAATGTGGAAGTGTACGTGTCTATGAATATTAATATGAAGTGTACCTTATTATCATCAGCTAGTTGGTAAAGTTAGGAAGGGTAGGTAACATAATTGGCTCGCATTAGGCCCGATCTCGCCTGACTCGGACATTGACTTACGAGCACCCACTCAGCAAGAACACGATGAAGGCATACACCAGTAGAAATACTCAGACGCTTTGTTCTAATAATAATCCCGGGAGGAGTTCCTTTCACAAATAACATAAATCGAATGATAAATAACAATTTTTTTCAAAGCAGATATTTCAAGGCTTTCGTTTATAATATTTGGAAATACGATCTCGTATATTTTTTTATATGTTGGCATGCCCCTGGATGCGCTGCCTACCTTTGAAGACTTAGGAATGTATTTGAAGAAAATGTTGGGAAAATGGGGAGGGATAGTATAGAATGGGATAGGTATGGGCTCTGGCATACCTCACTACCTAAAGTGTACGTACATTGGATGAATAGGATAGCATCGTAAATGCAGTATATTTTACGGTAATTTTCTGTGAAAAACCCATTGATTTAAACGAAGCCGTCTGGACATGTGTACGAAGTTATCTTACTGTATTTTATCTGTATTGTGGTTCGGGTAACTAGCTACAACCTTTTCTTGTTTGTCCATTCAGCAAAATTTCGCAAAATAAGACTTGTTTACAATAAAATTGAGATTGTTCATGTGGATACTCCCTTACACTTCAATAAGTTGATTAGAATTTAAATTGGTAAACAAAATAAGCTTTTTACATAGCATAAATAAGATTTAGTTAAAAAACATAATAAATGACCTTTCATTTTTGTCCGACCATTAAGATTTTTTTGTAATAAAACTGGTCACGTTACAGATATTTATATTCAATTACAAGTATTATTCCGCCCACTTTCTTCTACAGAATACACTGCAAAACGGACGCAGGCGCGGCCACAACTTGTACTTTTACTTGTGACAAGGTCTGTAATAATCAAGTACCTCACTTGTGGTCATTGCAAGTCATTGGTAGCCTTGCTGACTCAAACTGGGCATAGTTCCAACTCAACTATCATCACCATATCTATTCATAGACATACGAAACAGTCATATTACTAAACTGGGTGATAATCTTAAGTTCTTTGATATATAATTCCTACTAATCGATTTATAATGAGTGGAACTATCTCCCTTAATTTTTTGGGAAGATTTTAAAGAAAATTATAAAATATTTTTTTTTGGAAAAGTTTTGTTCATCAATGTTAATAGCGAAGACGATCCAAAATCTCAAATACAAATAATGTTAATTTTACAAACATTATATACAACAGCATTATACGTATTTACATATACTCACAGTGATATGTTTTAAGGCGTAAAACTTTACAAATTTACTTTACTGTGCACACTATCTACCTGTGATTCAAATATTTATATTTATTTCTACCCAAATGTCTACAGAAATTGTTTTTAGCGATATGACCAATTTTATGCATTCTAATATATGTGTCTACAATTTCTGTGTCTTATTTTTGATGTGCTTTAAAGTGTGTTAACCTATGTGTCATTTAACTATCTATCAAATAAAATTAAATACTTCCCGAATTACTTATCTTCCGAAAGACTGATAAACGCACATTTAACATTCAAGCGGTTAGCGAAGAAATCATGTGCTAATTTTTGAATTGTCGTGGTTTTTGTAGCAATTAATCATCCCAGAAAATTCCGTGCATATTTTCTAATAAAAATTAAAATATCATAGCGGAATCACCTATCAAAGTACCTATAGTACCTGGAAGTACCTATCAAAATCCGAGATCTCATTATACGAGGTCGTATATTTTGTGATAGCAGCGGAACCGAGCGTGTTTACTTTATATATTTCAAGAGATTCGCTTCTGTTTTCCTTACATTATACTTTGGAACCAGCGCTTGTTATTTTTACCGTGAATTTCTTCTTCTAGTTATTGTCTTAAGTAGACCTATTAACATCAATGCTCATTTGGCAACCCAAGTTTCTAATTGAAGAGGTATTTTTTAACATAAGTATTCAAAACGAATTTCTCTTACATAAGTTATCACTGCGCCAAGTTTCATTCAAATTTCGTCCAGTGGTTTTTGCATGATATGCGGTAGAGAGAGACAAAAATTATTGTTTTGGACTCTGTATCATTATTACTTTTTAATGCAAAATCTTTTTACAGTAACATTACATGTACACTATACAGACACGGCTTTGTTACAATTCTATTATAATATGTAAAGATTTATTGAATATAAAGCCGCTGTCAATGTTAAAGCATTCTTCTTTACACGCTAACTCCAGCAAACATAACTCATCAACCCTTTTAGTACTAAACATGCCGTGATATCAACATTTACGGTCGTAATAAAGACATCAACGCCCACACTCACGTCCTATCACATTTATATGCTATTAAATAGTGCCCTAGAGGAAGACATTGTAGTATTACAGACATAAACCTTTTCGTGCAACTACACTCGTGTGGAAGTTACGAAGGTTTCACTGGAAATCATCTATGAATTAATTGGCTTTGGTGGTTAACAGTTTTATTACATATGCTTAATATAAAAAGTTGACCACTTAGAGCAATTAATATATAGCGTAAGCGCTATATTAGCGTATAAATGCAACTAATATGTAAATGCAAAAATGTGGGTGTTTATTTCTCAAACGGCTGAACTGATTTCGTTGAAACTTGGTAAACAGATGGATAGTAATCCAGATTAACACATAGGCTGTATTCATATCGACCAAGCGAACGAAGTCGCGGACAACAGCTGGTAACCTATATGTCCCCTGTAGGACCCAATTTTTCATTCGACAGTGATAATTTAATCATATATTTATTTCAATTTTATTGCATAAAAAAATGTACAAAAGGCGAACTTAATTATTTATGGCATTGTCCAATGGTGAACGTAACAGTTAGTGTTATGATAATTAGAAAATACATATATAAACTTAAATACTATATACATAATAATACAGATTTTTTTTCTTTTTTATAGACGAGTGGGCGGACGAGCAAGCGGTCCCACGGTCCCACCGAGCAGTGTTATCGCCGTCGAAGGATACCTGCGACACCAGGGGGTACGCGGGGCGCCGCCGACCTTACAAAATACTATTCACAGCTTTCTTGAAGAACCCCATATCGTAGCTCAATGGAAAGACCTCATGAGGCAGTTCGTTCCACAGCCTACGGGTTCGCGGTATAAAATATTTTTTGGACCGAACAGTGCGCTACACCTCCGTATCGAGGGAATGCGAATGGACTGAACTTCTGTGACGGGAGGTGCGGTTGTACAAACCCTTGGTGGGAATTATTTTAAACAATTCTTCAGAGCATTTCCCATTGTACAGGCGATAGAATACACAGAGAGACGCAACGTCTCTCCGAATGCTGAGGGGTTCTAAACCGCCCGTGAGAGCGGGATCGTCGACAATACGAACAGCACGTCGTTGGATGGAGTCAAATGGGTCCAATTGGTATTTCGGTGCGCCGGCCCAGAGATGAGAGCAATACTCCATATAGGGCCTCACCTGAGCTTTGTAAAGCATAAGAAGTTGCCCAGGGGTGAAGTACCGCTTCGCTCTGTTCAGCACACCGGGCTTTTAGGAGGCCATTTTGGCCTTATTTTCCAGATGACCCCTAAATTCGACTGGAGATGTCGATACCAAGAATCCCGATACTCTCCGAGATCTTAAGAGGTATGCTCTGAAAGCGAGGTGCTACGACAAAAGAGGTTTATACAATAATATACAGTATATAAAGCATACATGTATGTAAGTAAATATTTGTACATATATAATAACAATAAAACATATATCCCTGTAGATATAAATAGAACAGAATAAAAGGAAAACGCCTTTGACTTACTTAATGAGAGAAATTGAAGTAAGTATATGTAGAAATGTAAAAGAAATTATTTATTCAAAATATACAATAATTATTAAAAATAAGAAAAAATAATTCAGTGATTATTAAAAATTCCATGTCTAAGTAGAAACTCAGTGGGTACGGACCGAAGTTTGAATTGACGACCTCGCAATTGAGAGTCAGAAAAAAGACTGCTAGGCTGGCATCATTATCAGCGATCTCCATTATTGGATTTAATTAATATTTATTTAATTGAAATTGGAATAGCTTATACAGCTTATAATTGCAACATATATTAGGAAGGAGTCTACTCCTATTACTAGAGATATTTTGATTGTAAATTCTCTGTGAAATTGTTTCCTAAGTTTATAATCAAATCAGAGCCTATCCTCTGAAGTGTAGTTTTCAGCACGTTTGTTGATGTTTTACCTAAAATGACAGTGCCCTATTGAAATTATTCGTCTTTATAATAAACGAAGCTTTTGTTTGCTCGAACCGATGAACACCGATAGACAGATTCGAAAAATATAAAAGTACTCAGATTACAACAACAGCAATAAGCACCCATGTTATAATAAAGTCAGGTATGTAGCAAAGAGCACTCGTTTCGTTTATGAAAAATAAAACTATTTGACATGAAATACATTCAACTCACCTAGCACTTGACAACGAGGATACACGGCACCACTATAATGACAAAAATATCCATCAACCACCAACATTCATATACAACACTGCACGAACGTAGTAAGTGTGTACCGAGCACATGTAGAGGCGTGTCGTCCGGCACGCGGTCACTCGATCAGCTGTTCGAAAATACACGATATCTCGTTACGGTTGTATTAGCAGTCTGACTGGTCGCGCGAGGTGAACTGCCACTGAGCTTCAATACATTCTCCATTGAAGTCAGCAGTAGATGCCCGGTAGCATTCCGGCGGCATGTCGCGAGTAGCACCAAGCGGGCGGCCCCGCCGCACACGCCGGCACACTAATCAGTAATCGTTGGAAGGGAGGCTGCGTCGCTCTCGCCCTCGCGTCCTCCCCCCTTTGCCCCGCCCCGCTCACCCCGCCCCTCTCAACCCCACGCGTAGCTACGCTCGGAAACAGACGGACAATTTGGTATAGACCTCATGGAATACAGATAACAAGAGTGACAAATTTTCCGTCCACGTTAACACCGTAGTTATGCAGATGAAGTGATATATTGGTCACTCAATATCTCTTCCACCAATCATTTAAGAATTACTACAAATAAATTAATGGATTGTGACTGAAATTCTTAGAAAAGTGTATGGAACTGTATCGCGAACTTTGAAAGGCTAAGCAGGTCTGGGTGTTGAATATTCCCAGTCATATTCTTTGACCGGTATTACGAGGCGCCTAATTTTCAGGGGTGACACACTCCCATTAAATATTCATTCGTGGATTGTAAATTAACAAATTTTTCGAGATAACAGCGTGCCTGAGAGGCGATAAGGCCCGAACGAGACCGGCACTTGCCGTCGATTTAACCATCCGTGGGAAGATCTACTTACGGAGCCGTTTATCTACTTAAGGGATGGCTATAGCTTGTTAGCTAATTATATATAGCCTCTTCTTACAAGTCCTGTTTAAGGATATTTATAGAACGGATTTCAATATAACAATTAATTAACACCAATTGCAGATAATGAATAATCAAAACTATATCAATAATGCTTTTGAATGAACGGTGTTTAAATTAAAACTGATTTATGGTGTCTATTAAATGGTTGGTACACGGCCCTGGTAGCGCCTGCGCGATGTGCCCTTGTCAAGTGCCGATCTTAACTGGCACATCTTTTGAAATGCAACGATTCGCTCTCCATGCTCATCTACACAATCTGTGAAAACAAACTGAGTTTTTGACAAATTTCTACAGCATTGAATTGTAGAAAATACTGATGCACCTAAATTATACCTACACGAAATTTTTAGCAGAGATAATGTGGAGACTCCTATTAGAAGTATTTTTTTTTTATCATGTTTTAAAATCTGTAGCCAATAACATTCACTCTTATTACTTTTTTCATCTACAGGAATTTAATCTCTTATCCATCACATTCACATTAACATTAATATCCATTAACATCTTCATCCATTTCTTAAAATAGCATAAACTAAAAAGTTTGGATATTATAAACATTTATTTACACATGATATAATACCTACTTAGACTAACAGCATATGTCTCAAACTGTATGTACTTAACTGAAGTTTCGTTCGTAACTTAGTGCACCCACTTAAAATATACTAGCGAATTTATGATGACAAACAAACTTATGTTGAGAATATTTAATTAGCTACTTAGTTTCCAATTCAATATTATGTGTTTAACATCTTATGCCCATACTTACCTATAGCAGAAAGACAGAAAAAAGAAGAAAGAGACATCGTTGATCTAATTTCTAAAATTAAATATATTAATAACGCCACACGCAATTGCACACACTAAAATTCCTTGCGTTATGGGTCCAAAGGCACATATAAAGACGAGCATACCATCCAAAACCGCACAAACATTTGCCTTTTAAACATTTGTCTTTGTCCTTTGTCGTTTGGGCCTTTCATACGGTAAGTAGGGGTGCTTCTAACTGGGCAAATCGGTCACCAAATAATTTTAAGTATACCATACCATTAGCCTATGTCTCCCCAATACTGGATACGGGCCTCTCACAAGGTTCACCACCACACACGATCTTCTGTTCTTGTCACCCAGCTACTACCGACAAACATATTTAAGTCCTCAGTTCACCTGGACCGAGGGCGACCCTCACTGCGCTTCCCTAAACGTGATCTACATTCGGTCCTCCAAACGATATAAGTCGATTCCATTCAAAGCTTTGAACTTCTTCCTCTAAGTCACTTCACTGCCCACTCGTTGTCTGGAAGAAATCGCTTTAAACAAAAAGGCGGCCTATTCCTTCTGTATGTAGATATTTTGTTTAATGTACTTAAATAGTAGTTAAATCAGGAATGCAATAAACAATTTTCATTCGTTCATTCATACCAAACAGCTTGAACTCATTGATCTACTCATCAATAAGTTCAAACCATTCTGCCACCGTAATCTACGTCAAAATTGGCTGGATCCAGTGATTGAGGACTCTCCACTCAAACATTTCAAGCAGTAATATATTTAAGTATTTTAACTATGAGTACTGTCTTTACATTTTAAGTTTTTATATATTTTTAAAAATATAAACATTGCAGCAAAGTTAAAATTGCTTTGGTTACTAACTGTTTAAGTTTACTTTAATACAGTAATTTAGTGATACAGGTAAGTAGATTATTTGAAAATTTATTCAATCTGATACAAAATTAAAAAAGAACAGCGAAATTAGGTCAGCGCTAAAAAGTAATACAACAAAAACGTCAGCTAAGTCGGGGCATCAAAATTTCAAGTCAGAAATTTGTGCCGACGACACCGGTGCATGCCGACACGAGGCACCCTCCCCTTTTCCTCCGCTGGGGGTGGCTTATTGTACTGTCAGAGGTGAGTGCAGCCTGGGTCGCGGCTGCCTATTCCGGGGTATAAGAAATGATGCGTATGTAAATATTTAGCTATGCAGCCCTAAGAAGAAAAGTCATTTGTAACATGTTAAACGAAAGCTACTTATGCTTTTATCCGCATCTGGAAATTATATCCGGAAATTGAAAATAAATAATGATATCAAACAATGATTATTCTTTTTGTTTTATCGGAAACTTCAAGTTTCTAGCTGAAATTTAAATTAATGTAAATTTTACAATATTTTTTTCAATTTTCTCAAATGTCAGAAAAATGCACTTCAAGAAGGACATAAAGAGGACACTGAAAAGCATAAAATAGGAAAGTTGGATTTGGCTAAGATGCTACGTAAATTGAAAGATATCGTCGCATCAGACAAACAGTTTTCAGAAAAAATCATGGCTTGCCCTTGGTAATTTTAGGCGAAATCCTATTCCTCCCTATAACCTAATCAAAAAACCGCTGAAGTTAATCGTGCAATAGGACATGCTAAATCAGATAATTGGCAAACATTTTGTATGTCCATTGATGAGAAAACATCGATTTCCGAAATATGGCGCAAAATGCGTTGGTTTAAAAGCTTATAGGCCATATGCTCCAATACATAAAAAAGAACAATTAATAAGGGATCTGGCTCCTCATTTCAGTTTATCGCCGATGCCTAGATTTAAGTCCATAAACCCGCTTCCTGAATAAGAATTTACGTTTCAAGAATTAGGGCATTGTTTAAAAAAGAAAGATACAGCACCAGGTTATGACAGTATCTCATACAGAATGATTCACTACTTTCCTGATAATCCTAAATGCAATACATATATTTAATAGTAAGTAACTTAAAATATGTATATAATCACATTTTCAACTTCGGTTATGTCCCTCACCAATGGCGCGAAATTCAAATAATCCCGATTCAACAAATATGAATTCGAATAATCAGCTTAAATTTAGACCTATTTCATTCATATCATGCTTATGTAAACTACTCCATGTCATGATTGCAAGAAGGGTTGAATGGTATGTGAAGAAAAACAAAATTTTATCGTGCAACACAAATGGTTTTAGGAAGGCCCAATCTTGTTTGGATCGTCTGTCTCGGTTAGTTACTACTACACAGATTGGTTTTTCACATAATATTTTGGATGTTGAAAGTGCCTATAATAATGTTTTAATTGATCAAGTTATTGGCATATTAGATAATTTGAATATTGGCACTAAATTATGTAAATATTTATGGGAATTCCTTAAAGATCTACACCTGAAAATCAAGAATGAGGCAAACCTAGAAACAGATTTATAAAGGTGGACTAGTAAAGGTCTAGCCCACGGAGACCCTATTTCCCCTGCACTTTTTAATATTGTCACATATCACATACCTGATTATTTCGTCATTTATATTAATTGTGCAAATATATAAGACAGTATTATTCATATTCAAAATTCTCTGCAAGTATTTTAGAACATTTAGGTTGAAATCTTTCGACAAATAAATCAATCTGTGTGTTTAGCAGAGGACGTAAAAGTCAACAAATAAAACTCATTGTAAAAGGTGATTTGTTAAAAGCTGCTGATTGTACAAAGTATTTAGATGTTCGGTTGGATCGATCACCCTGATGGGGCAAGCGCCTTAATGATATTTGTAAGAAAATTCAAAAATTCCTGAATCTGTTAAAACATTGGCTGAGTCTGTACCCACCCACTGTTAGGGTATTCACCCTAAACACCTCCGTATGTTATATATCTCATTAATAAGAACTGGGATAGATTAAGGTTCATTCCTATTTGACAATGGTGCAAATACTCATTTAATTGGTCAAAATAAAAAACCAAACTTTGAGAGTTATCGGTGGATATTTTAAAAGTATACCAATCCATGTTATGGAAAGTGTATCCCTCCTCTACT
Source organism: Sesia apiformis (assembly GCA_914767545.1). Taxonomy (NCBI): domain Eukaryota; kingdom Metazoa; phylum Arthropoda; class Insecta; order Lepidoptera; family Sesiidae; genus Sesia; species Sesia apiformis. Next base: position 7,989,828 of record OU611964.1, read on the forward strand.
TTTGCGGAGAAAATATTTGGCTACTACGTACTGTCTTAAAGCTATATCGTGGAATAATAATAAAACTATAGGATTATTATGTAATCTTGACGCTCTTTATACCAACAGATTTTTGGGAAAATATAAAGTAAACCATTGCTCAGAACTGTATATAATGCTATTAAACTCAGATTAGAAAAGATGAAGAGCTTCACTCATCAAATATAATTTACAAAGTATTGATAGTGCTAAAAGGTCTTATGAAATTAATTAACTTAAAAATAATATACTCTCAGAATTAAAAATAAAATTTAATTGATGGTATAAATTATTTACTGATGGTTCAAGACCGCCAATTGTTTGGAAGCAGCTTACTATGATTCGACTCTCAAGTGCAGTGAGACATTTAAGATTGTCTCCGGAATCTCTATTATGACTGCGGAATTGCTGGCGATATCTGAAGCTCTGTTGTACGCTTAAACTGTAAAACATATTAATATTGCTATTTTTACAGATAGTAAAAGTGCCTTACAGCTCGATGCGCATCTGGAAACAGATGTGCGTTTGTAGTATAATATGCAATTCTAAAGAAAATAGAGGAATTCTATCGCGGTAAGCGTAATTTGGTACTACAATGGATACCATCACATGAATTTATGAGAAACGAGGAGGCTGACCGTCTGGCAAAAATGGGATCAATGCAAGGATCAGAGATTTTTGTCATACCTACATTGTATATATATATAGAAGTATTGCCTAAATTTAAAAAAAATATGCCATTATAATTGGAAGGAATACTTTGATGTGAGATCTAAAAGTACAGGAATCTCGTACAAAACTATCCAAAGTGAATGTACTGGAGTTTCCTGGCTGTTTATATGAACATTAACCGAGCTCCACTAGTTATGGTGCTTAAACTTCGATCAGGACACATTAAAAATTTAACTTCTCTCCGCATTAGAGTGAACTTTCAAGCTAGTTTGAAATCATTTCGTATATCGTTGGAATCCAAATATGTATCGAAGTAATAAAACAGTAATAAATTGTAAAGTCCAGTCTACAATTTACTTTTGTTTACAAAAAAATAATTGTAATGTTTATACTTAAATAACGACTGGCATGACTGTACATTTTTGATATGTTTGTAAACGAATTTGCGATAACGTTTTCACATTAATTAAAAATTATAAAATATTTCCCAATCAGAACTTTTTACTAACAAAATTATATATTGTTGTATAATGTATAATGAATTGTATAATGATAGTTGATTATGTCAAAATTATTTAGATATTAAATGTCTTTTGTAATAAACAGTTGAATTTTGTGAATTAATAAATGTTTTGAATGAATTTTCGTTGATTCAAAATTAGTTTCTCATTAAACTCTATATAAAAATAACTGCATTTCTTGTTTATACTTCAATAACGCTTATCCTGTATTAATGCATGTATACTTTTCGATATACGAGTATAAATGAATTTTATCGATAACAATTTCACAGTCGAAAGAAAAAATATCTACTGATACGACCTTTTTTACTTAGACAACTGTATGTATTATTCTTGGTTGTGCTAAATTCATTTAGCTATTGAAACTCTTTTCACATAAAACTCCTTTCAAGTGAAAGTAGAAAAAAAATTAGGATTCTTTTCTTGATAAAGTCAGAATAGTGGCACAGGCTGCGGCTATTCGCCGAGTATGAGACGGTCTCTACAGCGCCATTCACACTATTTAATGAAATAACAAAGGGAACGTGTGTGAAGATACCCCTAGGATTACACTATTATAAGTATACTTTTACTTAGTGAGCTTTGTGTGAAGGTTAATGAACTTCGTCAGACGTCGACGTAATTGTACATAATACATACTTATTATTAAAATACAATATTTTAATCTGTTTTTATAGAAAAGAAAATAAAATTATATTTATTCTATAATTATGCAATTTGCTATTTATATTTATTATATAATAGATTTGTATTATACTACATATTAATGTTGTTAAAACGAGCGCTGAACGCCTCAGCGTACGAGCGCTGACGCGCTAAATGAACCTTAACAGTAATTATATTAAAGTTATGAATTAAAGTTATGGATACGAAATAATATACGGGCGTAGCTCCAAGCGGGAGCTGGTACAGCGGTGTGATGGTGGTCACGTCGTCGGCGACTGACGGAGGCTGCAGCTCAAAACGCCATCAGCTAATAAATGGACACGCACTACACACACATTCAACTGCGAAAAGACGACGACTGCGCGGGAGCGAATGCGCCACCACCAACCACTGTCGCGGTTGATGCGAGGATGAGGGAAGAAAGCGAGGAATGCAAACGACTAAACCATTAACAGTTAATAACTAAATAATTAACATTAAAGTTATCAAACGCTTAATAATTCATTAACGCTCACTCAGCGCTCGAGCTTCGAGCGTTCAACACCCGTTTTTACAACAATACTATATACTGTATTATAATATACTCGTATAACGGACCCGATTCAAAAGATACAAAACGTTGCTGAGGTGTGAAATGTTCCAAACTCAATGTCGTCTTGCAAGGCTCTTCCTATAACACTATTTCGTACCAAGCTTCAGAAGTAACTATCAGTGAACTGGCAAGTGCGGCAGTATCAGTGGCAGGATTGGCGAGCTAATGGTTGTGTCGAGGCTAGTGGCACAGCACTCGTAAGTAAGCTGTGTAGGCTGATGTGTAAGTAGTAGGCTGATGTGACAACAGTAGGTATGTAATGACCAAAACACATATGTTTGTATGTTCGCGATAAAATCGAAAATTATAGTACTAATCTAAATGGAGTTTTTAATTTTGTGTAAAGTAATGTCCCAAAAGATATCAAAATTTTATCAAAATCAGTCTAGTGGTTTTGAAAATACAGCGGGTTTCGTAAGACAAGATCTTCAATCTGATTAAATTGAACGATTTTTCGGTCAAAACTGTTTTTACTATTATTATTATTACAGAAATAAGGCGGCAGACGAGCATACAGTCGACCTGATGGTAAGTGGACACTGTCGTCCATGGACATCCGCGATACATGCCAACATCAGTCCAGAATGACAAACGTTGGCACGCTTCTGGATGCGCGCCTACCTTTGCAAATTAAAGAATTGATTGGAAGGGTTGGGAAAATGGGGAGGTATAGGATAGGATGGGATGGAAGTGGGCACTGGCATATCTTACTCACTACCGAAACACGTACGTTCATTGGGGAAATATGATAAAGTCAGGCAATGCATTTGTAAGGCAATGCAGGCATTTGTGAGAGGGATAACGTGTAACGTGGCCACTTGAGCGCCCAGCGCCTATGGAAATACGGCGGTTGCAGGCATGGGAAGCTATTGATTAAATGCCCTAAATGATATATTTATAGACTTAGTAAAAACTAACAATACTAATGACTACAAAAATATAGACAGTCACACTGTACAAACTACTAAAAAATCCTTATATTTGACACCGACTACACTAGAATACGTACATAAAATAATTCCAAATTTCAAAAATACTAACAATACTAAGGAAGACAATATTTCTACAAAAATAATAAAATACTGTTCCAAGGAATTGGCTAATCCTTTAAGTCATATTATTAACTTAAGCTTATACCAAGGCGTGTATCCAATTCAACTAAAAATAACTGTAATCAAGCCGCTGTCCAAAAGAGGTAATAAAAAACATTGCAAGAATTACCGTCCCATAGCTTTGTTACCGGTCATATCTAAACTATTTTAAAGGGTTATTTATATGTATATAACAATATTTATAGTATTTTAGAATAATATATAATGTTAAGAATGGAAACTTTAAAGAAGAATGAATGAATTTAAAGGCTTTCAAACGAATAAGTACACAAGTCCTGCAATACATGACCTGCTGAAAACTATAACAGATGATATAAACAATAGAAATGCAATTACTACAATATTCATGGACATGACCAAGGCGTTCGATTTTATTTCCCACAGAATCCTGTTGGATTAAATATACATGTATAGTCTAAGAGGACCCGCCCATTAACTAATAAAGTCGTATCTTCAAAATCGTATTTATTGTCGATTTTGAAGATACACACATAAAATAAATAAACGAACCGCAGAAAATTTAGCAAAATCAAACTTACGATTAGAAAAACAGGGAGTTCCACAAGGGAGCATCCTAGGTCCTCTTCTGTTCCTTCTTTATATACATGATCCTCCTGACTGTATCAAACAGAAGATGGTTCTATTCGCAGATGATCCTTCAATAATAATTAGTTGCACAAACCCAAGTTACTATGAAGCGAATATAAATAATGCACTGAAGGGCTACAATCTACAATAGTATGGCTACAATCTAACAGTCTACAGCAAATCTCGAGAAAACAAAATATATGCAATTTTACTTCCCGCAAGCACGACCTAGACATAAGCAGTAAATTATAATGCGAAATTTATTGCAGATGTAAATGAGATAAGGTTTTTAGGTATTATGCTCAATTGTCACTTGAACTGGAATCCTCATATTTGTAACTTAAATTCGAAATTAAGTAAATTGTATATGTCCCAAAAAACTCAACTAGAACCGCGTCACTAAAAACTGCACTTTGTGCATACCACGCGCACGTGGCCTCAAATTTGCTGTATGGTCTGTTAAACTGGGGAAGTGCTGCGGGAGTACACATTTTACCCCTATTTAGAACTCAAAAGAAATGTATCAGGGCTATGTTTAGCGCAAATCAAAGACAGCTGCGTTTTAAAATGCTGAAAATAAGAATAAAAAACACTGGAACAATAAATATCACTTATGAGACTAAATATTAAAAAGATAAACTATTGTATAAGTAAAACCGGTCTATTAATACACTAGTAATCCTAATAAGTGTTTTTTTATATAAGTATAGTTAGTTGTAAGTCGAGTTTCATGCACAAACTAACGATCTATGTGACATTCACAAACATATTTAGTACTTATGCAGAAGGCTTTAGTGAAGTGCAGTAGGCACGTCCTTACGGATCAAAAATTGGATGACAGAATGAGTCAAAGCATTCGTTTGAGATTTAGAGAGAATTCAAATTCTCTCTAAATCTCAAACGAATGCTTGATTGACACTGATTGATGAGTCTTAACTCTTGTTTGTAGAACAAAGTTGTGCCTCTTAACGATTACTAATGATCTTTTATTGAATTATCTGACAATGGTTGGATTCTGCTCGGAAGATAAATGCACTTATATACATACTTTGTAACAATACCCTTTCCAGTATTGGCTTTATCGAATTTCTTGCTACTGAATCCCTAGAATTCAAGTTGAATCTAGGTTTGTATTAGCCGCCAGTAAGAGTTCTAGGGATTCAGTAGCAAGAAATTCGATAAAGCCAATACTGGAAAGGGTATTGTTACAAAGTATGTATATAAGTGCATTTATCTTCCGAGCAGAATCCAACCATTGTCAGATAATTCAATAAAAGATCATTAGTAATCGTTAAGAGGCACAACTTTGTTCTACAAACAAGAGTTAAGACTCATCAATCAGTGTCGCGCTCAGAAAAAGTAACCAGTAGATGGCGCTCCATACAGATTCAGATTGACTATAGCCTAGGAGAGCCTAACTTAGACACCTACGTGAGATCGTTAGTTCAAACCTCGGCTTGTAAGCCACCACCATTTCGGGTGGCACAAATAAAAATCTATTAATTTTTTTTTTTTGTATAATTTAATTTTGGCCTCCATGCTAGCCTCGAGACTATGCAAAGGCACCCACCCATATTTAAATCTTTAGTTATGGAGTTATGAATGTATGAATGAATGGAGTTATGTAGTTTCTAGAAAATTAGTAGGTGCATCACGTGATGCATATATTATTATATCTCTAGAAAACATATTAAACATGTAATATATGGGATAACTATAATATTTTATGTACTCGTATGATAATATCTATCATCTTGTATTGTATGTAATAACTATCAAATTTTATTCTAACTTCCTATGTTTCTACTTGGCTCTTTGAATATTTTTTGGGCTCTCCTGTAATTTTAGCCAATAGGTAGTCTGACAGCCAATGGGATGTTTCACAGGATACAGAATGTGTCTGGACTATTCCCCTTTCTGCTCATAATTCTGAGCTCATTATTATATAATGATACATGTTTTAAAAATTAACCAGTTTACATTTTTGGCACTTCTTTACGAAAAATTGAGTAAAAACAAAAAAAAACCTACACACGCGATAATTTAGTCCTATAATTATTGTATTTGTACTGCTATTAATATTCTAAATATACCCTCAATATCGACTTTTTGTGATATAGTGCATCTGCATTTCATAAACAGCACAATTTAGTTCGGTCTATGGGTATATAGACCTTTCATACTTTGCTCGAATATAATGCACTCTACGAAATATACTCCATGAATACCACAAAAGCATGCACTTCGATATATCTAATGTACATATAAGTTTGTTTTTGTTTTTGTGTCACGTGTTGCATATCCTTCGTGGGGGGCTGTCCTGCAGTGGGACATTATAGACCAAGGGTTCCCAATCTTTTTTCGGTCGCAGATCCCTTTGCCAGACTATTAAAACCGTTGACTTTACTTACTCAAACTAATAAATTTGTACATTAGTTGATATTAAATATTTCACTAGATATTGTTTTATTTTCGTATTGAAACGAATTGAAAATTATAAATTTAATTGTATTGAAAATGACATTATCATGTGCAACATTTAATATCGAAATATGCATTAGAGAAAATTAAAACAAAAAATACTAGCAGTGTTTTATTTAATTAATTTATTTAATTTGTGTTTAATTTATGAAATTAAAATGCAAATTCAAAATGAGTACAAAAGTTAAAATCACTTCATTAAATATAAAAATTAAGTTAAAAAATAATAATATTCAGACAGAATTACAAATCACAGAAGATTACCTTGAAATGTACTTAGGTACTTACTGCATTTCCCATTTTATCATATTTCTGCAATGTACGTATACGTTTCGGTAATGAGTGCGATATGCCAGAGGCCATTCCCATCCCATCCCATCCTATCCCTCCTCATTTTCGCTACCCTTTCTCCCAATCCATTCCTTAATCTGCAAAGGTAGGCGTGGACATGCCAATGTTTGTCATTCTGGATTGGTTACCATGTATCGCCATGTATCGCGGATGTCTATGGACGACAGTATCTATTTACAATCAAGTGGAGTGTATGCTCGTCTGCCGCCTATTTTAGTATAAAGATAAAGTATATAGTATAAAAAAACAACAAGATTACAAACACAAAAGTTTTTAATTAGAATTATAAATACTGTCACTGTCAACAATTTCTCTATGTCCGGTTTTAAATTAGCGAGTTACATTCTCAAATCTCCACGTTCAGTGGTATACAATCGATTTCTGATCTGAAGCAAATTTAAAACTACACTGGACTCTCTTACTACCAGGTAGGAAGATGGAAATACCAGCAAATATTTTTGTACTACAGACCATGGAGCCGGGTATAGAAGTGAAATATCTTTTTGCAGCCAAAACTTTTGATAATCCTGTTTGAACCTTGAGCACCTTGAGCTCCTCATTCGTGCTGATGGTTAGTTAACTGAAATTACAAGATGAACATCTTGCAGTTCATGTGGCTAAATTATATTTGGTTCTGCACTAGTAGTGTATGAATTTATTATCCAGTTCCGTATTTCCAATGATAGAATATCTTCTAACCTAGTTTTGAGGTCTTCATGGATGTTTTCTTCATGGATTGTGGCTATTTTAAACAAGTTTGGCAACTGGGAAAGTCAAATCTTGAGATATTTTGCTTACAAAACATTAATCTGGCAACAAAAGCCCATATAATCGATTTTGCTTTGATGAGATTCAATGATTGATTTGATGTCTCCTTGCAGTTGTAAATTAATATCATTAAATCTACCAAATAAGTCTGTTAAATAAGCAATATCTTTTTTACTCTCAAGACGATTTTCTTTCTAACTAGAATCTTGTTTTCCAAAAACCCTAAAACAGATTGAAAACGAATAGCAGTGGTAAGGGGATCTATTTTTAGCTGTTGTCGACCCCCAATTTTTTTTATTGAAACTATCAACCCCTGGAAAGTTTAGGGCGACTTTAGGAATGACTGTTATAGACAGATATCGAAAATCATAGGATCATCCTTATTAAATCACCTCCAAAAATCTGTCGGTAATTGCTATCGATAGTATATTATTCTGCCCTTTAGGGATACGGATAGCATGAAGGCCAGTGGGAATTTCCCTTATGTCGGCCGTCTTTTTGCAAAGTAAATTCAATCGGTCATAGTTCACTCTCTTATTAATGTGTTCAATCATTTTCCAAACAACAAACACATGTACAATACATAAGCGAATGTGTTCCCTGGAGAATAATCTATCAAGTCGCCACCCTCGTCGTAAGTGATTGGGGTAACAAATGGGAAAATACTAAGGCATTATAATAATACAGCCTTCTTCCGTGGTGTTGCCCGCTTGGAACCCTATTTCGACCGAAAGGTGGTTAAATTAGTACGCCATAACTTTTAAAATCTACTGGACCATTTTTTGATCAGTCAAAGGATCAGTCAGCTATCTAACCAATGAAGGAACGCTAACAACATTCTTATGCTGTACGACTGAGCAGCTCATTTAGCTAAGTAAGTTAACTGTTTGCATGGTGTTAATGAAATCAATATTTTTATATTAACTTAAGATTTGGCGTAACGCCGGCAAACTGTTAGCTACAAACTAACAGCCTTAGCTGCCTTAATCACATTGAGTAAGAATAATTGTGAGCAATGATGTCTAGTGGTTCGCGACTCACATTCCTGACGTCGCGCTTGCACAATGGAAAACGCTAGTATAAAGCCAAATCAAAAATACATTTACCCAGTGTATTAATTCACGCAAAATATTAAGGGTATTAATTAGCTAACATATTATAATTTTATATAGGGTAATATATTTTATTGTAAAAAACACTTTAATGTTGAAATATCACGTTTGAATTGTACATGATCAGCACTGACCAATATCCATGTTGAACGCTATACCAAAATCAATCTTATTTCTCTTTTAAATTTTTAGGGAAGTTAGATACCTATCACCTTTTTGGTATTCGTGAATTTCATTGCATCAAGAATATCTTCAAAATACACTACTCTACTGTAAATAATAATTAATTATTCAATTATTTAGACCTACATATTTTATGACTATTTAACCACTTAACAACTGTAACCAAGGTCTTAACTATGAGCAAAGCTCGCCAAAGTTGTAAAAAATAATATTTTTGTATGTAATGTATTCAAATAGTACATTTATAAAAATTAGCTGCACTTCGTTGCTTATCTAGATGCTAAGGACGAATATGTAAGATGAATTGACTACACCCGAAAATAGGAAACTTATTTTCATTGCGATTTTATTGATATTGCAATCCGCTTCCCAGGACTCGTAATTATTATTTGGTTATTATTAAATTATATGTGTTTTTTGTGGTGGCGTTTAACATGTTTAAGATGTTTAACAATTTTATGGGAAAATATGAATAATAAACTATTTTTACATTATTTACTTACATTATTAGTTTGGTTAATTTTAGTTCTAATTTTATGCAATTTACATTAATAAATCATTACATAAATGTATCGGTATTTATGTTTTCTACTTATTACTGACCAGCTGTTACTAAAACAATATTACAGACGTTAAAACATTTAATGTTTTCAAATAAAAATCATAAATGAGATAATTTATTTTCGAAAATACCGTTGAATCAATATTGGGTAAGTACTTGTATAACCAAAGTTAAATCAGATAGCTTAAGTATTAACAAAAATAGATTTTTGATAGGACACTTGACGATATTTTCAACAGTGCGTGAACTTCGAAATCCAGCCCGTACCATTGATTTTCTACCTGTATAGAATTTACAACTTAATCCTGGTTATACAAACAAATGCGTTTCGAAGACGCTCGTATAACATGAGATAGAATATGTTTGTAATAAAATAACGGACGTATAATTTTCAGAATGGTTCTTTATATTTTCGTCATCTTTATATATTTTATGTATAGGTTTTATTTTGTCTTTCTATCAAAAAAAATTCTACAAGTAAGCAACTTGCCTTTGTGGTGGTAAAGCTTCTGAAGAGGTAGTGTGCAATTTTTATACTATACAACCTTAAAATTAATTATTATTATTGTATAATTCAATTGTTACTCGCGGCAACCTAATAGAATCTCAATAATCTCTTTATTGACTACACTTAATTACCAATTTTCAATTTAATTCTTTATACAAATACATACTTACAAGCTTCACACATAATATATCATATTAACACGCTCATAAACTAGCGCGATTTTCACCAGCCGAGTATCGGAAGTGAACCTTTATGGCAATAGCCGGTGGCCGTTATTGCACATTGTTCGTAAAAACCACTTTAATATGACCTTCCGCACCCCCTGCGGTGATCTTCTGATTTAATAACGGAGGGGTGTGTTTAACGACTTCCTGTAGGTCCTTGTAATCTGGTTGGTGTGGGTGGATACCACGTTTAAGCCCCGTTTTATTTAAGTCAGCCTGCCAATGAACACTGAAAGATAACGGCCGCTGATGTTCGGCAAACTAGAGCGGCAGAACAATTAAACACAAAGTCAATGATATCTAAGTTTAACCTAACACCCCCATTATCTAACTTTTAGTCTTCAAGGAATATACACTTACATTTATGTATGAATTATCTAACCCTTTCATAATTAGGTACACCTAAAGTTATGAGGAATTTTTTATCCCACAGCAAAAGACAACTTTGGTGACTGACCGGAATTAAGAATTCGCAGAGTGCTTCGGTACAAAAAGCCTTGTGTAAAAGTCTGTAAAAGTCTTCTGTAACTTAGCAGATGAACAAGAGGAAAAGTCATTGATATGTAACTACGATATGTATGAATATGTCGGTTGAGCTAGATGCAATATGAGTTTTCTAGGACAAAATTGGCTTACACCGGAGATTATTATGGGATATATATGGGAAGGATATATGAGATATACTTATATATGGAAACGAAGATAAGAAGATAGGATTAAAAATATACAAAAGATCTCATTGGGTCGAAGTGATTGGAAATCCGAATGGATAACCACCCATGATACGATAAGATAGTAGAAACATGAAAATTAATTATTGTTGATCCTTTTCCATGACAAATCCTGTAGCTGGCAGCCTCACTATTTGCTTTTTTAGACTTTAAAATAATTTTATGATTTTGCGACTTATTGTCACTTGACTATGTACCAGTTTAATACAGAATAGGTATCTTAGTGGTACAGAAAACTGCTCCTTAATGTTTTACGTTATAACAGTAATAATGAAATTCTACTATTAAATTCGGTGACTCTACGAGTACTTACTTCGACAGTAAGTCATTCTAGTCGAAAAAATCTTCACAGGCATAACCTATATATATCTATACTAATATATAAAGAGGTAAAATTGTGGATATGTTGGGGCCAATCTCTGGAACTACTGAACTGATTTCAAAAATTATTTCACAAGTAGGAAGCTACATTATTTGTGTCTAATATAGGTTATATTTCATTTTGAAATTTTGAAAAAAACAACTTATAAACCGAAGCGAAGCGAGGGCGAGTCGCTAGTTTTTAATAAACTTACAGGAACTGTACCTATCCAATGCATTTACTTCATGGACAGTCGTAGTTCAAACAATTCTTCAGCATCCTTTATGCATAATATTTCAAAACTTGTAGGAACTGTACCTACTTACATCGACCTCATAGACAATCATATCTGGCTGATGACACGGGGTAAAAAGAGACGACAGAATTCCTCTTGCATGCATACCCTTGCTCAAAGTACGGGGCCACCATAAACTTATGATATTATTGTGTGTATATATTTATCTTCATATATTCATCTTTTGAATGTATCTTTCTTATACTTACGTACATATGTTATAACCAGAGCGTTTGAAACGAGCAAGAACAAAAGAAATAAACTGTCAGTAGACGTTCGGAAGTAATGTGGAACAGGTGTGGAGTACATCTTATAATTTAGCTTTCGTTGCAGAAGGCAAAGAAGCTTGTATTATTTAAATGAAAATTTATATGCTAATGCGTACCTACAAGCTGCTATATTAAAGAACATTCATATTTTAATTTCGCCTCTGTCTTAAGGTAAGGTGGGTTTAGTCGAGTGGATCCACACCGTCCGCGTCTGTTTAAAGAAGTTTTGGCTTGAGGGAACTGAATATTTGTACCAAATATGTGACATTTTATACCATATCTCATGCATCTGCATAGTAAATCTAAAACCCAACTCATCACGTCATCTCTAGAAAATTTAAGACCAAACATTTCGGATGAATTCGTTTGAATTCGTTTCGTTTCGTATCGGATGAATGAGTGTCTCTCGATAAGTGTTAAAATTTTGTTGTGCGTCATTAATATTATACAAATTTCCGTGTTCTTATTAATATTCGGTTGCTTTAGTTCTTTCTTACCTTTCTTAGTACCTACTTAGCTTGGTTTTGTGTAATGAATATCGTCCTTACCATATTTCACAGTAAGTATTATTATTTTACTTACTTATATTTATGTAAGATAAAGAGCATTTTGAATCAAAAACATTATTGAAAAGAATTTTAAAAATTACGAAAAATGTTATAGATGTACGGAGAATAAGTACTCGCTATGCAATATGAAATCTATGCGCATCGTTTTGTTTGGAAAATCGATTTCGGAAAATCGGAAAATCGAAAAACAATTTTGAAGGAAGCAACCTTCAAAATTGTCTCCAATTATTATACTTTTTTGTCGATAGCAAAGATAATATATCTATTTACTATAATTACTTATATTGTTTTTGTCAATATTAACCCAACTATTTTATTCAAAGTACCTAACCAATTAATCGGACGTCCTTTTATTTTGGAGGCCCTTTGACATTCATAGGAGAACTTAATTTTTATAGTCAAAACGGAGACCAATTATTTTCAATAGACCATTGCGCTGAGGTTTAAAAACCAGAGAGCTGAAACTCATTAATAAGTAAAACACAACAGGAGCCAGGCTGTTCGCGTATCGATTCACGAGATATTTTGGATCCTCGCTAAATCGAGCACAGGTGTTTCTGCAGAATGTGTCTACCTCTATTACCAACTCGACTGGTGAGCGCTATTTATTTTAGCAACTTAATTGGCAGTAGATGCAAAACGTAGATTGTATAAGTACACAATAGTCTAGCAAATGAAAGTTGATAGTGGAGCAGCGCGGCAAAATAAAAAAAATACGTTATCACTAAAATACCCCGTTGGAAAAATAATACAAGGCCAATGTGAATAATGAATTCAAGTATCAAAATTATTTTCCCAACTATGTATTTTAGTGACAACCTATTTTTATAAAACCTATTTTAGTCGTGCTTCTCCAGTTTCAACTTACATTTGCCAGACTCAAAGGCCGAGGCTGCACTGATAAGGCGATGACGATGCATCGGCGATACGAATAAATGTGTCCGCATTGCACTAGCGATAAACCAGCGAATCGCCACTGCATCGCGTAGTGGGTGGTTGTATTGGCTAGGTCAGTCGTTTTACGGCGTAGCGTCCCTCGCGCCTGTCGTCGCACGATGTAGTTACATCACGCTCTTTCACGCGAATCACGTAGCAGTGCGGCCGGTATTACGCTTTGTTATATATTTATTCACTGTTCGCATTAAAATCCCCGTTGATTCACCATCGCTTTACTAAAATATATATGAACATAATCCTATCTGTCGATTTCAAACGTTTTGCATTATCGACGAGTATCCTTTTTATTTTTCTATATCCCAAGGTTACCTGGAAGAGATCGCTTTAGCGATAAGGTTGCCTATTGTATTCTGACATTTAAAGATATGTGCGCATGTAATAACTATTTGTATGCAATAAAGAGTATTTATTTATAAAATCAAATGTTGTGCTTGTAGCTGTCCATAATATATTCAATGCGGACGCGTTACTTTGCTATAGAAAATTTGAATATTACGAGCGACACAAACTAAAAATTAGCAATGCGCCCACCACCATATGTTAAAAGAAGTTTGTTGAATTTACTAAAATTCGCCGTCGCGTCGTCATCGCCTTATCAGTGCGGCCTCGGCCTAACCGTAGGTACACTATCTCTTGCACATTATCATTAGTTCCGGCATTCAATAGTTTAGTTTACTCGCATAATTTTAAAATGAAATTATGAAATGACAAATAAATTATAGTAATCAAATCACTGTTCCTACTTATCAACATTGTTAAATCTGTTGTATTTTTTATAATTCTTTATGTAAATAAAGTATGAGACCTTTATGTAAATCTCACTAAAAATACCTACATCACACAACAGTTATTATCAGTATATTCAATAATCTGTCTACTGTAAATTGAGTGATGTGAAAATAAACGTATTCTTATTATTACTTGTGCGTATATACCTACGTTACGGAAGATAGGTACATATGTACTTACCATTACATCTATAATTTTAACATTGATTATATTTTTATGGCATCTTACATTTAAAAACACAATCCCGCGTTTCTGGGTTAGGGGAGAAGCAAGGAGGTAAGAACTGCGGCAAGGTGTACTCTTCTTTACATTTCGTAAAATAAGTTTCACTCGGAAGACAGTTGTAGAAGACGGATCTGTCTTAATATGTTGTCTATATTTCCTCTTAAGACGCATCATTTTACAAAACATATAATATATAGCATGTAAGAACATGTGATTCTTGTCTGCCAATTTATCAACCTAGGTATGTCGACACATTTCAGGAGAAAGATAAAACATACACGCAGTAATGTAATGTATGTATATTACACATAACATACATACATTACACGCAGTAATTAGAGATTGTCTAAACTAAAGGACGCGCCCCACTACTTGATTGGATGTGTGAGAGCAAATACCAATTATGCCACTTCATTTATATGGGTGCGGCGACTATACTGTGAACATAATGACTGCAGCGCTTGTGCTTTATAAACAACAGTTACGCTCTCGTGTTACGTAACATAATAAATACGAATTAGTAACAGAAATTACGAATTCGTTGTCCATGTCAAAATACCGCGAATATTGTTTTCCTGTGTCTTTAACATGTAGACAAGTATTTTCCCATTTTGTATGATCAATCATTTCACATCATTCATTTATCAATGTCATAATGAATGTTAAGTTTTGTCCAACGTTTTTCTTAGGCAGGTAATTTTTTAATATCGCCCATATCTTTTCTATGGGATTGAGTTCCGTATGATAAGGGAGTGGTCGTAGAACTTCAAAACCTTTTGATCGGATAAGTTCATCGATTTCGAAACTTATCAATCTATCTTTATTTTTCAATAATAAATCGTACAGCTCTATTTTCTTCATTGATTCTTCAAATGGAATGTTCTTTTCAGTAAGCCATGCTTGCATGACATTCTTATTTAAGTTGGAGTTCGGACATTTTTCGGACAAAACATTTTAAGACTCATTATCCACGACGATGACAGCGTTTTCCGGCAGATTGGGGAGTCGTCTGTTAAGCCAAGTTTTATAATTTTCATGATTCATAATATCATGGTAATCTCCACTCGTTGAGTTTGCTTTATAAATTAAAAAAGCATTTGGAACAAATCCTTCACGTCTATCGGCGTGAACAATTATGACAAAAAAGTTATCCAAAGGTATGCGGCCTTTTGATAACTTTTTGCCTTTACTCTTTTCCATCACTTATTTTGAATATGTGTTGAATACACTTAACTTTCGTCTGTAAATACAATTTCTGCGCCCTCATTGTGATGTTTTTTTTAATTGTCTCAAATATTTGAAGCGCAACATGTATGTCATGCTTTTCAACAAGAGCTTTACTTTGTCATTGGTGTTGGATCACCCGTAGCCTCATTCCCGTAAAATGGTGCGTAGAATTTCAGTGCACCATCAAAACCAATCCGTTCCTTTAAAACCTGTTCTGTAACCATACCTATTTATTTCATAGTCCAGTTTTTTTTATTTTTAGATTTTTTTTTATTTTTAGATTTTTTTTATTTTTATATATAAAAATACGTAGAGGTACAAATGTAGTAAATAATTCAAAACCATGAGCATGGGATTCACACATTTTTAGGCTTCAGGGAATGTTCGTTTACACCCTGTATAATTACGGAAGAAAAGGGCATATACTCGTAATAGCGATCCCAAGTCATTAAAACTAAAGGTAATGATAGATCCATAAGGGTTCTGATTTACGATTACCCCTATACTCGACAATAACGCAAGGTTTCTATTTTATTGTGGCCTATGTTTACAACAAAACTAGCAGCTACATATGGGCATTCTTCAAATGTAAAATCTAGTTGCCACGGTGGACAGGATCAAACACACGAAATGTCCCAATAAGGCGGAAAGTTCTGATTACTGCACAGTGTTAAAAACGTGTTTTATTAATCTACTTAGAAGAAAGATATTATAACCACTTGGAATTACAGTTATATCACTTTAAATTTACAATACAAAAATAAAATCTTTCAATACTCGATAACTTCAGAGAAATTGATTTCAGCATTAAAGTAATACCTCGATATTCAAAGCAAAAACACAAACATTAACCGTGTGCTTGAAAAACAGTTGATTTTGACTTATCAACTTATTTCTGCCATACACGGATATTTTCGGTTCTGTAAACAATTCTTATAACTGACGAGACGTCACGCGACAGCGGAATGGCGTATTTCAAAAACAACAATTTGTTCGTTTTTCATTTGGACGTAATATTACGTAGGTATATAAATAAGAAGTAATAAGAGTGCTAAATAAGTATTTTATATATTTTTTATAGAAAAAGGCGGCAGGCGAGCATACAGTCCACTTGGTGGTAAGTAGATACTATCGTCCATAGACATCCGCAATACATGCCAACATCAGTCCAGAATGACATACGTTGGCACACCCCCGGATGTGCTGCCTACCTTTGCAGATTAAAGGAATGGATTGGGAGAAAGAGTTGAGAAAATGGGGAGGGATAGGATAGGGTGGGATGGAAATGGGCTTTGGCATATCTCACTCACTACCGTAACACGTACGTACATTGGGGAAATACGATAAAGTGGAAAATGCAGTAAGTACATTTCAAGTTAGTCTTCTGTGAGAGAGGGGTAACGTGACCAGTCGAGTGCGCCCAGCGGCTGTGGGAATGAAGGGTGTACTCTCCCCTTACAAAAACTATATAGAAATTTTCAAACAATCGTACAGAAAATCCTTCTCGGAAAATAAATTAAAAGTCCTGTATGGTCCTTCCCTAGCGAGGGCATGGTGAAACAATAGTGTACTTTGCAATTAGCTCGGCTACCACGCGTGTGGAGTCAACGGCTCCATTCAATCGGAGAAACAAAGATTAGCCCGCATTGTAGGAGGTACTGCACCGATGCAACGTTGCATATGTTTATATGGAATGGTAACTTGGTGATGCATTTCTTACAATTTTATTTAAGTCTGACACGAAACGCGGCACAAAAAACAAGCGGCGAATTTAAGAAATCTTAGCATAGTATCTAACCCTTATTATAGTCGGGACAAAATGAACTTGATATTGTATAATTTCCAAAACTAGTAACCAGATAAGCAAACACTTGAATATATACTCCTTAAACAAATACAATATCGAAAATAGGGTAAATAAACGGTTAAAAACCTTAAATTATAATGGGACGGAGAATTTATTAAAAACTTATAAATAAATTAATTATATTAGATAGGTACACATGATCATAATTACAATGCACACAACATACAAATACAACACAACATTTACACACTATAACACAATACCCGTAAATTGAGTTAAGCAGATGGGCCTTGACTACAATTTTTATAATATCTAAATACTTAACTGTTCTGGTGTTGGCCGGGTGACGCAATCACACGACACAGGGACCGACCTTATGGTACCCTATGTGTGATGGTAGCTTCCCAACCTACACTCGTCGTAACTAGTTAGTGTAATCTGTTAGGTTGTTAAATAAATAAAATAAATTATTTGTATAACTACTTTTTGTATAATCCTAGGGGAATAAGCATGCCTTTGGTATGTATTTTCATCATTTGTGTGTATAATAAAGTATATAAATTATGCACGACAGAATAATAAGTGCATAGCGAAAGTGCAGTGCCCATGAAAATAGAATCAGTGCGCGTAGTATGTACGTGCTGAGATCGCACACTTCGGAGGAAAAAGGGTTATCTAAGGGGGGTTGCGCAGTTAGTGGGGCCCGAACAACGGAATTCTTAAAGATACGCCAATAGAGGCGTAAAGGGCAAATTCATGCACCTTTCCTCCAAGATCATGAGATGTTAGTACGTGCATATCATTATTATACACTGTTATCATGTAAGATATTATTTTGTAAATGTTATACTATTGTCTAATTTCTTATGTTTTATAATATTTTACTAATTCATGTTTATATGTATATGTGTCTTGCCTTCGCTTTCCAAATGTGTTAGGGTACCTAGGTTATGGGTCAAAATGCTAGGGTAGGAATCACAAGTAAAGCCTACCGCCCGCAGTGTGTTTCATTTAAGTATAAGTTTTAAAAACATATAAAGTTGCGGGCTAGATGGCGAAATTCCGGTATCGACGCCACTAGGTAGCCATACACCCTTAGTCTTCCCATACCCCTTGCTACTCAAAGAGGGAGGAAGGGAAAATAGATTAAAATCAATTAAAGGACTATAAACCTCGGCACTTCGTCATCGAAAATAACCTTGTCCTACGTATGAGAGGAGGACCAACCCTAGCGTATATGGCCTATAACCTAAAAATGATGTACAAAGTCAGGAAACGAATAGCACAATAAACTTCCCCAGGGAAGGGGGGGATCGCTTGGGCAGCGAGCTTACTATAAAAGGCAGGGCTCCAGTCAGCCAGCGAGCCAGTTCGCCCCCATCACTCAGATAGCAGCCTAACAAGTAAAGCAAAGCAAGCTCGCTGCCAACGCCGCTTCCTCCGCACCCCTGTGGTTTAATGTGAACCAGAGCAGCATTTTCATTTCTGTATTTCACCCCTACACCCCCCCGTTGGACGGCAGCGTGCGGCCTGCAACATTGGCCTTACGATAGCATCGATCGGCGTTCGCCACCAACATAAATAAATAGAATAAATGCTTTACCTTTCAAAATAAATAAATAAATTATCCCGCAGTTTAATTTAAACTTTTATTGAGAGATTCGTACATTTACAAATAGACACAAATTATTATTTTTTTTAAAAAAAACAAGGATCAGGTATGTTTATGTTTTTAAACGGGCCTCAACGCGTATGTTTACTTTATTTATTTTACTCGAAAGTTTCGGTTGAGTTGCACCAACCACTGTCACGCGCTGACCGTTAAAAAGACCAGTTTAATTATATAAATATATGAAAAACGTGAAACTTCAAACAACAAGTAAATTGAAAGTATGTATTAAGATGTGTATGGTATTTGACTAAGCGTAAGTATACTATACACAGAACGCACGCTAGAACGCAGCACGTCTTCATTTTCGACTAATTTTTTATAGTCAGCAGATATGAGTCAGAAGTAGATAAGTATTTAAGATAGTATAAGTATAAGATCAGATATTTTTCTTACATAAAAGTATTAAAACAAAACAGCAATGACAACTGAGTATTTAATAAAAGTCTTCTAGTTTATTCTTCACGATATAAGTATTTATGTATTTAAATGTCTGCGTATCTTTATTTATTAAAAAAAAAAATCGATTAGTCGTAGAACAGACAAGAATAATCCCGCCTTTAAGGTATTCTGTACCATGTCTCCAATCTCTGTCTCTATCATACTCGTGTTTGTACCTATGTCTATGTCTATGTCTACCTATACAAATTACTCCTTAGAAATATGGAATGTCTTACGAAATTAAATTAAGTAATAATATATTAAATTAATTAAATACTAATTAATAAATAAAATAAAGTTCCCAAAATAAAGTAAATAATAATAAATATACGGACGTCGTCATCATCAGTCTGGAACACGTGAAATTACCGACCTATTGAAATTAAACTTCTTAGTAAGCCGGAAACTACACTTGCTCACGACTTGTTCTGAACCTTTGAAGAGTTGCCAAGACTTCCCATTACGTTCCCTACTCCGCACTAACTTTGTGTTCTCTACCCAACTGTTTATTTACTTTTCTCTCACGACGTTCACCGAACGGAAACCTGAATTGTCAGCACGAGTGAAGTTGAGCAAAGAAAGTGTTTTATACTCATTAATTTATTAGAGCGATTGTCTAATTAATTTATAATAACTTCTACTCAGAAATGTGAGCTTCACACTTTACAACATCGCTCCATAGACGTATTTTAGGTATCATTTGGTGACGTGTGTTCTTCGGATACAGTTGTGATTTTTCACGTCTTTGTTGTTCTACTATTGGACTAACTTGGATTAACACAATAAAATATATGTATTTACTACGTTTTACGTTTTTATAGAATCAATACTTTCAGCTTCGACGCCTAGAATATTCACTTATCTTGCGTTTGGCCAACTCTGGCCAAAAACTCATGAAATCCCGACTTTTATCATTTGTTTGATATTGAAGAAAAAATGTATGTACCTACCGGAATATAGAATTCGAGATAATATTTACCAATCACGATTAGATCTGCATGGTAGGTATAGTACAAGGTAGATTATAGCGACAAATATCTCACCTACTAAGGTGCTTACCTATGAAATGACCGATTTTATTACTGGCCAGTTTGAGTTTCAATATCTTCTTTTCTAATTCGAATTTCAAAATAAAACAAAATGCATCTAATAGCTACGATGTTCTTATATCAAAATAAGTATTTCATTTGTTTTTCTGTACATAAATTTTGATCCTATGATTGTCTTGAAAATAAACTGAATAAATTGAAAATTCGTGCTATTTTTGAATATGAGTTTCGTGGCGGCACCAATGCAAGTCAGTCAGCTCACAATATCAATAGTGTTTATGGGTCAAACACCACAAACGATCGCACCGCGCGTCGATGGTATGATCGCTTCCGTTCTGGAAATTTCAATCTTAAGGATGAGCCGCACGGACGACCTATGACCAAGGTTATTAACGATGAATTAAAGGCTATAGTGGAAGCAGATCTAACCTCAAAGTACAGCTGAGTTAGGAGCAGGGTTTGATGTTAGTGATACAACAATATTGGTTCATCTGCGCTAAATCGGCAAAATAAAGAAACTTGAAAAGTGGGTACCGTATGAACTAAACGAACGTCAGCGACAACAACGCGTCCACTGTGTTATTGATCCATCACAAAAGCGAAGGAATTTTGAATCACATCGTGACTTATGATGAGAAATTGATCCTGTACGATAACCGTAAACGTTT
Source organism: Sesia apiformis (assembly GCA_914767545.1). Lineage (NCBI taxonomy): Eukaryota > Metazoa > Arthropoda > Insecta > Lepidoptera > Sesiidae > Sesia > Sesia apiformis. The sequence goes on from OU611964.1 coordinate 8,011,243, forward strand.
ATATCAGTGGCCGGATCCAGGACTTGCAGCCCAAGAATGTCCTGAATGCAAGATAACTATGAAAAAGTTACTGGTATCAGTTTAGTGATTCTGTGCCGGTATTGTCCACTACAGTTTCTTGCGAGCTGGTTAAACGGTTGATGCAGATGTGTACTGTAATGAGCTGCAGACGATGATGGTAAAGCTGGCAACAAAGCAACCAAGTTTGGTCAATCGCTCATCTCCACTTCTTCTACATGACAATGCCTATCCTCACACTTCTCATACGACAGTTTTAAAACTTTAAGAGCTAGACCTGGGATTCTTCCTCACCGACCATACTCACCAGACCTTGCCTCGATAAATTTCCATTTCTTTCGAAATTTGGACAACTTTTTGCAAAGAAAAAAGATTGATTCTGAAGTCGCTGTGATTATGGCTTTTGAAGAATTCATTGATTTACACGAGACTTTTACAGGAGTGGCGTCAATCAACTGCCTGTGAGGTGATGAAAGTGTATAGATAATATGGATCAATATTCCGACTAACATAATGAAGATATATTTATATAGGTATCACTTAAAAAAACTCAGTTTCTCATACAAATCGGTCATTTCATAGGTAAGCACCTATATAGTACCTATGGTACTTTTAAGTTCATATGGAAAAGATATACAAATTTAAGTATTTAATTACCAAGTGTCATAGGTCCTCCATCAGTAACACTCTTCACGAGCACATCTATTTTAAACTTGACAAAAAGTGATAGCATTATCACGCAGGTCTAGTTTTTTTTTATAGAAAAAAGGCGAGAGACGAGCATACAGTCCACCCGATGGCAAGTGGATACTGTCGTCCATAGACATCCGCGATACATGCCAACATCAATTCAGAATGGCATACGTTGGCACACCCCCGGATGCGCCACCTACTTTTGCAGATTAAAGAATGGATTGAGAGAAAAGGTTGGGAAAATGGGGAGGGGTAGGACAGGATGGGATGGGAATGGGCTCTGGCATATCTCACTCACTACGGAAAAACATACGTACATTGGGGAAGCACTAGGTAGTCTTCTGTGAGAGAGGGGTAACGTGGCCAGTCGAGTGCACCCAGCGGCTGTGGGAACGCAGTGTGCACTCTTCCCCTATAGTTGAGGGGGAGGTGGAGTTGTCAATTTGCAAGGATCTCACACGATTAAATGAATATTTCTGTTTCTTCCCTAATTAGTTTCTTCACCTTCTTGGTTAGTATAATTAAACCAATCAAATAAACTTAACATAGGTAGGTACTCTCAGTTGCATCTCAAGTGCTACGAGTATATACCGACTGAAGCTTCTATATGGCAGTTTTATTTGTTTCCGTCGAAATATGTGAGAACTGTCAAGAGTTAAGGCAGTAGCCAAATAAGTGTTCGCACGATTACAAACTTTTTTGCATTCGTAAACGAGTTATTACGGGTTATTGTTATACAACGCTTGTATATTTGCGGATGGCGCTACTTAACTGCTTTTTAAATAGGCCGATAAAGATACGCAAGAAGTTTGTATTTGTGCAAACGCTCGATTGGTCGATACTACACGTGTATTTATTTATAATTTTTTTATGGTATTTATTTATACTCGAAAATCAAATGCTACCTAAACGTTAGACAGATAACATACCTAAGACTTAACCCAAGTAAGTACAAAAGTAAAGTTACCTACAAGCATTAACTTTTTGGGTAGGTTAGGTGCCTACTTACATAGATAAAGTTGAGTGGAAAATATTTGAATCTTTCACATGAAAGCAGTTTGGTTTGCTTTGCATTGTGTTGAATAGGTTCATTCAAACGCATCGCCGGAGGGTTTGCGACAAAATACCCGAGTGCGTGTTGCTATTTACAGTTCTAGGTGCTGGAGAAATGTAAAATATTATTTATTATATTAAATTTCGTTTCTTTTACGTTCCCAATAGAACATACTACATATATTGTGTTTTTTTTTTCATATTAAATCGGTACAGTAAGTCCATATTAAGCCGGTACGGTATATATTAGCATTTAACAATAATTAATATGATAAATTGATAATTATAACGACATGCGATATCTAATGACAAAATAATAATTACCTATAGCTAAGTAATTTCGAATACCAAATTTATGGTAACGATAAATTGAGATCATAATAATATGATGGTATTTATAGTATTGAGGACATAATTATTTATTACACTGTCCCAATATTGGGGACACATGTTTAACTATTTATTCAAATTAATAAAAAAAAAACTCCGCTGTTTGTTAATCTCGCTCTAATGTCGAATATCACTTATGTATCACAAGAAATTTTAATAACATCGTCACGGCTCTATCTGTTCTTTTGTGATTGGACGGAAATACGTTATGATTGGATAACCGTAGAGCCGGGTACGCCTTACATCACACTGAAAAACACCTGGCTTCTTGACCTCTCGAACATCTTGGGAAACTAGATAAGGTGGTACTCCCATCAAATGAAATAAATATTTATGTATAGTGGAGTGTAGGCTTTCTCGGCCGGTGTCCATATCTTCGGCTTCTCGTGCTCAACTCGAGCGCTCGAGCGAGATAACATCTCTCCGAAATTGAACGCAGTCGCCACTGAAGATGTCAACCGCCTTTGTTGACGAAACGTTTGGAAGAAAGAGAAGAGATTCCAGAAGACCTCGGCCAAGTAGCCCGGAAGATTCAATTAATATAAATATTTATTTGTTCTCGAATAAATAAAAATAGTATAAGATGATGTTTATTTTAACTTTTAGCGAGTTTTGAGGACGGTAATTATTTTTTTTTTTCAACAATTTATTATTTATCATAATGTTCTATTCGTAACATACATAAGTATCAATGTCGTGTAGAAACGTTTAGTTGGGGAAGTACCCGAAAGTACAAGCAGTAGTACCTAGGCATTGCAATTGCATACGTCAGCGAGGCCTAGAATTGGCGCAGGTTCTGTCGGAAATGTCCCTTTTGTGCATGTGTTCTAGGGCGAGTCACGTCGGCTTTCAGAGCAACCCGGGGACTGCAGACTAATTAGTGAGGTGCCTTTGAAAAAACACCGATAGGTGTACCTACCCGTTAATTCCTGCTCGCGTTAGTTAGGATCAACCGCGTAGGGATACACCTGTGAAATGAAAAACTTACATGCAGTTCAGTTTGGATCATCAACTAGGGTCTAGGGTTGTTCATACGAAAGAAAAACTTTAAAATTTGTTATCTAAAGTAAATATATAGATACCTACAGATAAAAGATAATAATAATTAATTTGATTGATGTGAACATATAACATTCCACTGCAGAAGACAGGCCTCCTCTAATAATTTACTAGAGGGTTTCGGGCCGTAATCCACGACGCGGGCCCAGTGCGGATTGGTGGATACATGCTCCAGATTTTTTAAATTCTCGAGCATGTGGGTTTCCTCACGATGTATTCCTTCACCACCAAGTTTAAAATATCCACCAAGAAAAAGATATTTTTAAAAATCCGTTCGTAAGTAGAAATTCGGTGGTAGGGGCCTAGAATTTGAACTCACGACCTCACTCACGGATGAGAGTCGAGTATATCAACCTATATAGGTACCAAGGCAATAATAATTGAATTGTTTTCTATTTAAGTTTTATAAAGATTTACATTAGGTAATTGTTGGCTACTTATCAGTACCTATTCCCCGAAACCTACCTATGTTTCTATATGTTCCATAAACTCGAAAACTAATCAACGGAGTTTAATGAGGTTTACACTGTTAAGTAGGGTAATTACATTTGTCAAAAGGTTTAAAAGGATAATTTAAAAGGATTAAAATTTTAAAATGGGTCTACTTATTTTAAACTATAGCGTGTTATGATATGAGTGATCAAATTATAATAATATTAAACGTGTTTCAAGTGTTTCACGGCAAATCTGGGATTCTAGGTACAGATAGATACAGAATCTGGACTGTTGCATGTTGCAACGCTGTCTCAGTAGATTGCTCTTATCGTATGTTAAAATTGTCTACTAAACATTTGAGATCTTCTCGCCACCTCCTGATACTTTATCAGAAAGTCAGTTATATTCTATCAGAAAATCAGTATCAACCAGATTTAATTGGCTAAACTTTATTTAATTTAAATTAATTATATTTATTTAATTTAATGGATTTAATTTAAGCTTTATCTATCAGATTTTTAACAGTTACTTTATCGGGAGGTGAGAAAGGCCCCTTAAATTTGTCCAAACCATTTTCATAATGTTTCTACTTCTAAACACTTTTCTTTGCTTTCGTCCATTAATGAAGCACACTGCTTGGCAGTGTGGTATAATTACCCAAACGTTGAGCGTAGTCACGTATTCCATAGTGTAACTTCCCCTTGTGACAACCCTTGACAAGCACCGCAGATTTTAATTAGAGACGACTAAAACAAATACCTGAAAAATATTTGAAATCGACGATCCTTTGAAAACCGAATAGTGACGATTGCAAAGTCAAATAAGTATTTTATTTTTTACGGCCTTCTTTGATTTCAATTCATTGCTTAATTTCTTCCCATATTTTTAAAAAATCTGTAAATATAAAGATTTTCAGAAGAGTAATCATACCCTATAGTCGGATGTTTTATTCGAGTCAGGGATATGACATGTAGAACTGTCAATAAAGTGTCATCTGTTACAAATTTCACTCTGTTTGACAGAGTTATGACAGTGTGAAATGATCTGATATGACAGTTCACATGTCATATCAGATTCGAATAAAAAATCCGACTATATACGTGTCAATTAAAAAAACTCAAAAGCTCAAAATAGATTGTTCCGTATCGTGAGTAGAAAAAATTCTTCCGGTTTTTACAATAAGTTTTTCTCACAACTTATTATTTATATCTAGCATATCCTTTATTCTACGCGCGTAGTTACGCAATCAATGCGCCGTGCGCGATGCATACCGTCGCTCGCACTGCGTCCTGACTAGGCGCACGATCATTATCACCTTGTACTGAATAATGAGAGCTACGAACGTTTTAGATTTGTTTTAGATATAAAAAAATATGTTTGTACGTTTTATTTATTTCCTAAAATAATTTTATTTTTCACTAGAATGGTTTTATATGTTTTAGATTAGTTGTCGTTCTAATATAGGTACTTACCTAATTATATTAAATAGAAAATTGTTAGGTAGGCAAATAAATATCGTAATACTAAATTCCTCTGTGCTAACATAAAATATATACATTCGAGGATCCAAAATACATACGACGGTTTAGCCGTTTGCATTGGCCTCACGCACCCTTTGCTACCTCACTGCCCGCTCCAATCGCTAGTGTTTGGTTAATTCGCGCCCGCGCAATCTACTTCATAGTTCTGCCGGTGTATGTGTGTGTGTAGTGCGTGTCTGTTTGTTTCCAGGTGGTCTTTGGGCTGCAGCCTCTGTCGCCAGTCGCCGACGTAACTACCACCGCACCGCTCGAGCTGTACCAGCTCCCGCTTGGCTCCTCGCCCTCATCCTATCCTATCCAGGTAGGTGCTGCCTATTTGTCATAACTTCTTTATAGGGTTAAGATAGGCAAGCAACGACAACCACACCTCATCCAGCATTCCATGTTCTATCTTTTAATTTGCCGCATCGCGCAATCATAAGAGAATATTTTTTTTAATATTGCGAGCATTAATTAAATTAAAATTTGTAGAGGGAGACTGCATGCTGCATTCCCACTGCAGCCGCTGGATGCACTCGACTGGCCACGTTACCCCTCTCTCACAGAAGACTACCAGACTACCTTGAAATGCACCTACTGCATTACCTACTTGATCGTATTTCTCTAATGGGCTATCTCTTTGCCTCAAACTCGACTCTGGACGATAGAGGTGCCTCACCACCGTCTATCTCGAGGTGCACAAGCTCCATGCCGGAAATCTGTTTCACCCAGTGTGAAGTTCGGCGAGCTCTAGCATCTCTTGATATCCTAAAGTCTCGTGGGCCAGATGGTATTCCTGCAGTGGTGCTTAAATTTTGCGCTCCCGAGTCTTCCCCGGTGCTTACGGGACTCTTTAGGATCTCATATTCCACAAAAAGCTTCCCGTCAGCATGGAAGGTAGCTCATGTTCATCCTTTGTCTAAAAAGGGTGACCGCACAGACCTGGCCAACTACAGGCCAATAGCGATCACCTCCCTCCTCTCCAAGGTGATGGAGCGTCCTTGGGTACCTAGAGGATCACCAACTGATTAGCAGCGACCGTCAATATGGATTTCGCCATAATCGCTCGGCTGGTGATCTTTTAGCGTATTGAACACACCGCTGGGCTGACGCCATTGAGAGTAGAGGCGTAGCTCTGACTGTAGGCCTAGACATTGCGAAAGCTTTTGACCGTGTATCGCACAAATCGCTGCTTTCCAAGTTACCATCTTGCGTACTTGCGTAACGTTGACCTCCACAAGGACTTGGAACTTCCCTCCATCGCCAAATACATAAAAGACATCGCCCGACGCTACTATGACGCTATCCCACACCATCCCAACCCTCTGATTGTCTCCTCCCTCACCTACATACCGGACAGGAGTGCCCCTCCCCGCTATCGTCGCCCGCGGCACATCCTGGACGATCCCGACGACCCGATCACCGCTGCCAATGCGGTTCTCACACTGCACTCAAACACAGTACACAGACACCGTTCCCGCCGGCGGAGACGTGGACGTCCCCCTCGTTATACCGTTAACACACACCGGCCCTCAGCCAACACTTTTACTAGGTATCAGCACGTGCCTGGGCGCTTCTCGCCGACTCGCGAACCCGCGGTATCCCCCCCAATGCAATGCCCTAAGGCGAGGTCCGTTCCTTCCGCCGGTTTACCGGCGGGGGAGCCCTTAGGCTCGTTGCAACATACACTTTGTTCCTGGCTGAGCGCCTTCTGCGCTCGCCCCACATCAAACACGACCGGTGACTCTTGAAAGGCCACCGGGGCCACAAGAATTTAGACATTCACGATGTTAAGACAAATCAAGGTTTTTTAGCCGGTACGAGTCCGGCACTACCTGGGCCCCATTCCCAGGTGTCCATGAGGATTTTCCTTGATTGTCTTTCCTAACAAAAAACAAAAAAAAACCTATGATATGACAGATTTTATTACTGGCCACTTTGAGTTTCGTTATCTTCGGTTCTAATTCGAATTTAAAAACAAAACAAAATGCATCTAATACGTTCGATGTTCTAATTTCAAAATCAGTATTTCATTTGGTTTTCTGTACCTAAATTTTGTTCATGTGATTGTCTTGAAAATAAAAAGGACAAATTGAAAAATCGTGCTATTTTTGAATATGAGTTTCATCATGGTACCAACACAAGTTAGACAGTTCACAATATCAAGTGTGTATGGGCCAAACACCACAAACGATCGCACAGTGCGTCGATGGTTTGTCGATGCTTCCGTTCTGGAAATTTCGATCTTAAGGACGAGCCTCACGGACGACTTACGACCAAGGTCAATAACGATGAATTAAAGGCTATAGTGGAAGCAGATCCATCTCAAAGTACAGCTGAGTTAGCAGCAGGGTTTAATGCTAGTGATGAGACAATTTTGGTTCAAATTATTTTATACCGTGAACCCGTAGGCTGTGAAACGAACTGCCTCAAGAGGTCTTTCCATTAAGCTACGATATGGGGTTCTTCAAGAGACCTGTGAATAGGATTTTGCAAGGTCGGCGGCGCGCCCGCATGCAACATGCCCCCTGGTGTTGCAGGTGTCAATGGGCGGCGGTAACACGGTAAGTGTTACCGCCGCCCATGGACACCTGCAACGTGGGACCCCGCTTGCTCGTCCGCCCATTAGTCTATAAAAATGGATTTTATAAAAATCCAAAATGCAAGAAGATAACTACTATGTAGATAACTATGCAAGATAAGTGCCGAGGACGACGATGGCAATGGGCAAGGCAATGGTCATTCCTATCGGGGAATACCAAACAATTGATAAAAGTGTTTGACTAAGAAGTTGGTGAATTGTCATTGACAAATTGAAATTTGTTTAAACATACTTGAAAATTGAATGGCCACATTAGGATTCCACATGTCCCAACACGGAATCCTAATGTACCACACCACATTGAATGTGGCATTATTTATCATGATTACAAAACAATAAATAAATAAATGCCATTAGATATAGTTAACAATATTTATTCATCATTAACTGATTCTGAATGACATGATAGGAATGTAACATTGTAAAAAATATTATTTACTTGAATGAGTCATGTTGACTTCTAAAATAAATGCACCTGGAATATTAAATTATGTGCCTGTACATTATATAAGTAAAATATAAAGGTTTAAAAACAAAACTGTTACAAATTATTCAAATTGTTAGACATACATGGTCAGAAGATAAAAACAATTGAAAATTACATATACATTAAATAATTTTGAATTAAGTATCTTATATTTGGAATTAGAATCAGTAATCACTTGATTTCTTTGGATAAAAATATGTTGGTTACAATAATAATATCAAAATAATTATTCACAATAAACTTTTTAGTGAAACTAGTAAATTATATTGTGTCAATACATTGAAGTATTTATTTAAAAATAATATGTAGCTTAATGGTACAATGTAAAAAAAAAATAAGTTACTTTACTGAACCCTTTGAAAAGATTTAATAAAAACATAATTATTCTTATATTATAAACAATTATGTTTACAAAATTTATATGAATACTGGCAGTGGTATAACTTCAGCCTTATGTCATGGTGCCAAAAACAGGGTTGTGCCTACAGATGCTTGGACCATACTCCATGTAGGCCTGTTTAGTGTGGCACACTTGATAAAACTCAGGAGTGGAGGCCAACATACTACCTCCAAACCACACAGCATACCGTTGCATATTATGCGAAATTACTTGCACATCAATAGGTTTTGGCGTGATTCGGCCCTCAGACAACTGTGTTGAAAGCCTCAGTCTTGCATCAACAGTACGTTTAATATCTCTCTGCAGCCTTCTTCCAAAATCACGGAACATTGTTGAGCCACCTGACAAAACAATATTCCCGTAAAGTCCTCTCCTAACATCAATAGGGCAAGATTGGATCACATCATCCACCATCTCATTGAGAGGCACTGTAAAATCAGCATTAGAAAACTCAGGGTGGAAGAAAATCTCAGGCCCCAAGAACCTCTCATATCCAACATCAACCGTAAATGGGTTCTTTGTAATAGCATTGATCCCAGTATATTTCTTCATCCATTTTCCTGGATCTGTATCATATTTGGCAAACTCCTTAGCAATATCGGGACAAATGTAGCTGTACCTCTCTTTGATTGCCTTTGCAGTCTCCAAGCTTTGTTCGGGTGGGATGCCAACTTCACGTTCGCGAAGAAGGGATTGGATGAAAGAAGTAATGTTTCTACCAGCAATAGGTATATGTTTTATGCAAGAGCCAATCACGTAACCATCAGCAACAGGTACAATATGAGTGACACCATCACCACTATCGACAACGATCCCCGTAAATGTGCGTTCAGCAGATACACGCGACTTCCACGAAGCGGCGAGTGCCAACACGGCTTGTACGGCAATGTATAAACCAGGCACATTGAAGGATTCAAACATTATCTCCGCCAAATACTCTCGATTTTCAGGCGTATTCAATGGAGGCTCAGTAAGTAAAAAGTGATGATCTTCAGGCTCTGCCCTCAAGTATTTAAAGATACATTGCTCTATATAACGTTCCATTAGGTCCCAATCTTCAACTAAACCGTGACGCACGGGATATTTGACAGAATACCCCGTGGCTTCAAAAGCTTCATCTCCAATGAAAAAATCTAAGTCTTCAACCGCCTTTGTCATCCGCCTGGTGCTTTGGTCACCGACTTTCGCAGTTTCCTTTATCGCTATGGCTGACGGAATAATAAACTGGGGTTCCTTGTTCCCGGCGAAGCCCAGCTTAGTATAGCCAGTACCGACATCGATGACACACGCAGGAAGATGATCACCCATGGCTTTAAGTTAGTTGAATTATTTTTTAATTATCCACAAACACAATTTCTCACCGATTTTACTTTTTGGGTGCGGTAATGTCAGTTCACAAATCACCCGTATTTTGACGTAAAAAAGTGACAATGCCCACGAAGGATGATTAATAACAGTTACGTTCCGTTATCGAAAATTTTTAAATGAAATCATCTGTAAATCTGCAAATTGAAATAAATATAATTAAATTAACTAACTGCAATTATGTTTGTTTTGAAATACGAAAATTTATTGGGTCTCTTCCAGGAATATTACGAAACTAGTTTTTATTCAATCCGTGGAGAACGGTTTACGTTATTATTTTTAAATTTTCTCACTGGACTCATGCATTACAGCATCATACAGCCAATATTGAAGGAAAAGACACAGATAATGTAGTACTATGGTCCGGTAAACAGGAAGTAATAGGAAGAGCTCTGTCTGACAGCTGACATAAATCTTGTTGATTGGTAATCTCAGATTATACATACTCTTTTGATGTCAACTCTGATCTGTTTGGTTTATGTATTATGTTTGAATTACTTTAAATTTGGAATGTCAGTTTTATTTGTTCAGATTGAATTGTGTCATATTTGACTATTCCGTGTAAATTGTTTGAAGAAGTAACATGTCTAGTTATCTGACATAACTTTTGTATTTTATATAAATTTTATAATGATTACCATTCATCAAAAATAAATTCAAAATGTTTAAGTTTAAATAAATTATTTTCTAATCAGTCCTTAAGTGTCTTTTTGGTTTGAAAGTGATTCCATTAGCCACATCTACCATTCAAGAGGTTATGGGTCCAGCACGAGTTATGGACTTATGGTTTTTCCATTTTTTTTTGTGAGCAAAAATAACTGCTGCGGGTTTTTGAAAATATTTTGAAAAAAAAAAAAAAATGAGCAGTGATGAATGAAGAAGAAACAATTGAAAAAAAAAGAAGAATTCAAAAGGAAACAATTGAAAAAAAAAGAAACAGTTGAAGAAGAAGTAACAATTGACGGTGTTGAAAATGAAGAGAGTACAGAAACAAATGAAGTAGTTTGAAACAATTGAAAAAGAAACAGTTGAAGAAGAAGTAACAATTGACGGTGTTGAAAATGAAGAGAGTACAGAAACAAATGAAGTAGTTTGTGAAGAAACAATTGAAGATGTGAGGAATGTGAATTTTGTTGATGTAGGGCGAGCGCAGAAGGCGCTCAGCCAGGAGAAGAGTGTGTGTTGCAACAGCCAAAGGGCTCCCCCGCTGGTAAACCGGCGGAAGGAACGGACCTCGGCTTAGGGCGAGAGGTGTTGATGTTGTTGATGTTTGTTGATGTTGATGTTGTTGATGTGTTGATGTTGTTGTTGATGGAGGTTGTTGATGTTTTAGTGATGTGATGGTGTAGGTAGGAAGTGACTAGGTTTTTTAAAGTGATTGGTGTTATTGTCTTGTGATAGACGAGTGTGAGGGGGTGTTAATAATAGAGATTCGCGCAGTGGAAGCGTGTGTGTGAGATTGTAGGTGTGTGAGATTGTTGTAGATTTTGGATTTTTGGATGCGAGTGAGGATAGAATAGAGGAGGTTGTTGATGTTTTTAGTGATGTGATGGTGTAGGTAGGAAGTGACTAGGTTTTTGAAGTGATTGGTGTTATTGTCTTGTGATAGACGAGTGTGAGGGGGTGTTAATGAGATTCGCGCAGTGGAAGCGTGTGTGTGAGATTGTAGGTGTGTGAGATTGTTGTAGATTGGTAGTGTTGGTTGATAGTATTCGTTGGTGGTGTTGGTTGATAGTATTCGTTGGTGGTGTTGGTTGGTAGTATTCGTTGGTGGTGTTGGTTTATGGTATTCGTTGGTGGTGTTGGTTGATAGTATTCGTTGGTGGTGTTGGTTGATAGTATTCGTTGGTAGTGTTGGTTGATAGTATTCGTTGGTAGTGTTGGTTGATAGTATTCGTTGGTAGTGTTGGTTGATAGTATTCGTTGGTAGTGTTGGTTGATGGTATTCGTTGGTAGTGTTGGTTGATAGTATTCGTTGGTAGTGTTGGTTGATAGTATTCGTTGGTGGTGTTGGTTGGTAGTATTCGTTGGTAGTATTCGTTGGTGGTGTTGGTTGATGGTATTCGTTGGTAGTGTTGGTTGGTAGTATTCGTTGGTAGTGTTGGTTGGTAGTATTCGTTGGTAGTGTTGGTTGGTAGTATTCGTTGGAGATTGTTGTAAGGGGGAAAGGATTTAATGTTTTGTGTTAATCAATTATTCAAATGTGTTATTAAAAACGGAATTTTTCAGAGAAACTTTTTACAGAATTCTTGATATCTCCTCTTCCTTTATAGTGTATTGTGTTTTTCTTGTATTTTTGTGGTTTTAGTTATTATTAAGAGTTTTGGTCTTTGTTGAGAGAGAGTGTGTTATTGTTGTTTTATGATTGGTGGTTTGTTTGTTGATAATTTCTAAATTTTTGGGTTTTCTGTACTTGTCTGGTGTTATGATGTATATCTGAGATTAAGGGGGTGTGTTGATTGGTAATCTCAGATTATACATACTCTTTTGATGTCAACTCTGATCTGTTTGGTTTATGTATTATGTTTGAATTACTTTAAATTTGGAATGTCAGTTTTATTTGTTCAGATTGAATTGTGTCATATTTGACTATTCCGTGTAAATTGTTTGAAGAAGTAACATGTCTAGTTATCTGACATAACTTTTGTATTTTATATAAATTTTATAATGATTACCATTCATCAAAAATAAATTCAAAATGTTTAAGTTTAAATAAATTATTTTCTAATCAGTCCTTAAGTGTCTTTTTGGTTTGAAAGTGATCCCATTAGCCACATCTACCATTCAAGAAATCTGAACATAATTTTTTAACATATAGCAAAAATCATTTTAAAACTCGATAGTCCTTTAAGAATATTCTTTTCTATTTTATTATGTTATGTTATTATGACTTTATTTAACAAAGAAACTGAATTTCCATAAAATGAATTAAATACAGAACTGTCAGCGCTCTTCCTAATTGGACCATACAATACGTCCCACTCAAGTTTGCCGTTGCGCGGAATGCAGGCCCCCTCCCCTAACCACTTACCGCACCGCAGTGTCGCCCTCTTAGTCCCGTCTTTCAATGTCATGGTGGGCGAGTGCATTTTTAACAACTGCCTGTTTTTTGATTTGTTATATTTTCAGTTAGTTTTGTTGGGTTTTAATCGTTTGAGTAACTTCCAACAACGGCGGCAAACCAGAGTGAAACAGGTTGTAAGTGTAGCCAACAAAACGTTGGCACACCATTTTTACACCATAAGTACACCAAATTTTAGAAATTCTTTAATATTAAAGTTTCGAAACAAGATGTAGATGCCTATTTAAATGACGAATACCTTGACGACGCAAGTGATCCCCCTGTCAGTGGTGGAAAATATTTAGAACTGTAACATAGTTACAACTTCGATGCCCAGTGTGGGGAATATTTTCGAAAGCTGGCTACACTATATTGGAAAGGACTAATTTAAAAAACACTGATTACAAGAGATTAATGCTATAAAAAAGTATACATATTTACATATAGTTAGGTAACTAAATAGGTACTCAAAAATAGATGATTTTGTAAATATGTTTAATCAACTTTTAAATACACCAGTTATGGTACTGCCAGTCCTAAGCCTGGGTAAAGTATGAAGGAGAGTTCGTTTATAAATCTATATACATATAGGTAATAAAACTGTAAACTTTTCGTGTCTGTACAATGAAAATATCTGCAAAAATAATAATTGGGGGGATGAACGATAAGTGATAGAATGTTTTGGAAAAGAAAAGATTATTTTTGGAATTATTGTCCGTTTGATTGTGCCCGTAAAAACTACTGACCTGATTCCGATGGAGTTTTCAGAAATTAAGGCTTCACTTCAAGTACAATTTAGTTTTTATTTTATTTCAATCAGCGCTATCAATCGGAAGATATGCGAATATAATTGTCGGTACGTATTTCAGTGGTCTGTACGAAGTCGCGGGCACACCTATATACGTAAATAAAACAAATCTAAAAAATGTATATTCCTCCAACGGCAACAGCTACCCAACGAGTTTCATAGTTATTTTGTAATTTATGGATAACCACGGAAACCAAGTTGCGGACAATAGCTAAAGCTGCCACATTTAGTTGTCAACAATTTATCTTTTATTTATTTGCCATTTTTAATATAGTCAGCAGCTAGAATGTGTAAATTAAATAATAGAGATTTTATTAAAAATTTAAATACACATTTAAAATTAATTTGACGATATTTCATTATAAAAATGGGTATTTCACATGCTATGTGAATATATTTAGCATGCTGATTAAATTAATGAAAAATAGCAATATTTGCCATCACTAAGACCCTTTCTTGTCCAGTTAGTGGCCTCTTTTACAATTAGTCTCTCAGAGCGACCAATTTGTTTGAGAGCCTTTCCTAGAGTATGGCTTCTATATCAGCCTTCCTAGCCCTTTCCAGAAGTCAAGTAGTCTTCCAAGTTTGTTGGCATCTGGAAACGATCCGTCTCGCGAGGGTCTTTACTCTCTGGGATGCCATCCACATCCATGTACTACTAGAGAATGGAGTCTCCTCTCATGCATCTTCTGCGCAAGGGTCTGTTTGTGGCGCCTAGAATAGCCCCTTATGGATTTTAAGCTTAAGGAAAATAAATAAAAGTTCAATAGTATAAAGCAGGTATAATTTATTGTGACCTGATTCTAACGCTATTTACACAATTTACATTACAGGAATGTAATACTCAACCAAGAAGCCAATAAAGTCCACTTAAATACTCGTTTTTATGTATTTGTTGTTATCTCCACATTAAGTTTACTAAAGTATATTATAAATCAATATATTGCTCAAACATTGCATTAAGGTGCGGCGACACGGTACACGGAAAGCATGTTGAAAACCTGTAGGAATGTACCAGTTACATATCCTTAGCATTGCGATTAAACTATCTAGTATGATAGTCATACCTATGGGTGAAGTTGATGACTGATAATAGCAAGGTAAAACAATTTCCTAAATTAGCAGAGATTCGTTGTCTGTTCGTCTGTCAAAATACATATACGAGTATTATGTTAAAATGGCTGTTATAAATTACACCGTGAGGTCGCGATTTTAAGTTACAGGATAAACCACAGATACTCTACACAGGGCCGTCTTTACCAGGGGGTGCAAGGGGTGCGGTGCACCCCGGGCGCTCACCTTTTAAAGGTAATGAAAAAATATAACGCTATAGTAAACA
The DNA here is from genome assembly GCA_914767545.1 of Sesia apiformis. NCBI lineage: Eukaryota > Metazoa > Arthropoda > Insecta > Lepidoptera > Sesiidae > Sesia > Sesia apiformis. The sequence continues at coordinate 8,026,473 of OU611964.1, forward strand.
ATTACACAATAGGATATTTGACTGTCATAGGATACACAATAGGATATTTGACTGTCATAGGATACACAATAGGATATTTGACTGTCATAGGATACACAATAGGATGTTTGACTGTCTTAGGATACACTCCCGCACCCCGGCGCAGAATAGACTTAAGACGGCCCTGACTCTACAGATAAATGCATCTCATCTGTGTTATAAAATTGGCAGCGACACTCGTCACTCGCGATAGCTTTTCACATCATTTAGGTTGCGTTCTGAAAAGCACGGTTATTGCGCATTGAAACTCGAAATATTGCTAAGAGCGATTTTCACGTGTTTTGAAACTCAAATAATTATTCTTGTTTCTTACCAAATTAGTATCATTCACCTTCATAATTAGTAAATTAAACCTAATAAATTACCAACAGTTAATCTTTCAACTGCTAGATACTAACTCAAGTTACTAGATGACAATATTTTTTGCTGACTTCGAAATGTAAAAGTATCTAATGGTATTTGGTTAGTTCTGTACGAAATATGATCAATAAAAGAAAAAATAACATTACAATTTTGATAAAAAACATTATAATAGCATTTTACATTTTCTGTGTTTTCAAACACTGATTACTGAATCACTGATCTTTATATCCAAATGTTTTGTGACAAGTTTTATTAAGAATATGAGTTACCGTATATTTCATTTGTAAAGTCACTAAAGCGCACGACTTTTCATTTTAAATAATGATTTACAAGTATGTGGTATGAGCTGTTGACCCAGCCAGTTAGAAATAGCTTTTTGAGGAAACTTATAATACCAGAGCTCAAGACCTCTGCTATGACGAGGGTTTCGGGCCATAATCCACCACACGGGCTGGTGAATATTACACGTTATTTGTTTGTACATATGAGCCTTTTGTATACTGAGACTAAATAGTTGGTCAGTTACTTGATTGTTTACACTAAGAGAGGTACCGATCCGACAGAGGCGGAGGCGACTGCATCCGACTAATGCAGTTTTGCATTAGAACACCATATTTGTGATATTTTTCGTGTTCGAAGCAAGGGATTTAAAGTGATTTGTGACATACAAAACAAAATCTGTGACAGGATCAACAACCGGTGTAAACGAGACTATCCAAACTGGAATCAACTGGGGTAGATGAATAAAAATCGCGTAACGGGAAACGTAAAGTGCATTCTGGCTAGGTGAACCATTTCTTAAAAGTCGTCAGTAAAGCGTCGATGAGAAGAGTGGAAAATCATGTGTGTTGGCAAGCCATGGGAGATTGGGATCTATATATATATCCATCCATTGCACATTAGTCCGGAACCGAGCCGCCCTTGTTCTCGGTCGCCTCAACCCTCTCATAGGCGCGAGAAATAAGCTATTTTACAGAACCTGTGTATGTCCCATAATGACCTTCGACAGCGGTCTTTGCACACGCAGCCCTCTCAAACATTAAAATGCTACAAACCCTTTAAAATAGATTCGTGCGTAAGGCCCTGGCTGTCCCATGGTACTCGTGCAATGTCAACCTCCACAAAAACTTCTAACTTCCCTCCATCGTCAAATGCGTGAAAGACTGCCCGACGCTACTAGGGATATAGTCCCTCCCTATCCCAATCCCCTAATAGTTGACAGCCTAACCTGTGTACCCAAAAGGAATGCCCCTCCCTGCTACCGTCGTCGTCCTCGTCACGTCCTAGAAGTCCCAATTACTGCTGTCAATGCGGTTCTTACCCTACACTCACACACTACACATGTGCACCGTCGACCTCGTTAACTGTCAACACACACCGGCCTTCAGCCAACACTTTTAGCAGATATCGGGACGGCGCTAATCACCGATTCGCGATCCCTCGGTACCCGCCCTAAGCCGAGGTCCGTTTCTTCCGCCGGTTTACCGGCGTGAGAGTCCTTAGGCTCATTGCTACTGATTTTTTGCTCCGGTGACTTGAAAGGCCATTACGGCCACAACAATTTAACCATTCCGAAAAAAAATACAAAACAATAATATTCGTGTTTTTAACTGTCTGTTGGGTTCATAAAGCTGCAAGTTGCTGGCCTTTGACTTGTTAGGAAAGGGAAATGGTGAGTGGTTAAAATTAAATATGTACTGAAATAGCTCGAATGACATTTGCTCACTGATATTTATTAATGTTTATAGGCATGGTTCATACGGGCGGAATAAAGCGCACATTAGATTACAAGGGAGATACTGTAGGCACTTTTTAGCGCTCAGCGCATTAGTGGAACATTGGTGATATTGATGTGTAACTCCCTTAAGAAGCGCATGCATCTTTACTCTCGCAAAGGAATAAGATAACGAAATAGGAAAAGTAAAAGAAAGTCTTAAAAATATCCACAAATGTGGATTAGCCACATCCACAGTTATACTATAAATCATAAAGTGTTTGTCTGTTTGTTTGTTAAAGACTTCACGATTAAATTAATGAAATCTGAAAAGAGCAAAAAGCATTTTTTTATCCCGGAAAATCACGGTAGTTTTACCACGAGGAGCCAAAACAATACTGACGCGGGTGAAGCCGTGGGAGAAGTTGTAATGCAATAACACTAACTGACATTGTTTTTTTTATAGAATAGATGGTAGACGAGCGGGCGGGCGACATGATGGTAAGTGGTCACCGCCGTCCTGCAACACCAAGGGGGCTTTCGGGTGTGCTACCGACCTTCCAAAATTCCGTTCACAACTCTCTTAAAGAGCTCCATGTCGTAGCGTAATGGAAAAACCTCGGCTGGCAGTTCAATCCAAAACTTTCGGGATCGCGGTATAAAATGTCTTTTTGACCGCACTGTATGCAGCAACTCTTTGTCAAGGAAGTGAGGATGAACCGCACGACGATGACGAGCAGTGCGAATGGTAAAAACCCGAAGTTGGCATCGAATTGAACAGTCTAAGGAGTTCTCGATTTCGGACAAGTCTCACGCGACGCCTCCACCTCGACCCGAGGGATATTTGCACGGTCTTCGTACGAAGCTTCCCCAGTGCTGTCGTCTGCATAGCAACGCATGTTACCAATCTGTAACAGGTTGTTGATATGCAGAAGAAACAGTTGGGAGACAGCACAGAATCTTGCAGAATCTTGAACTTTAACTGACATGATATCAGAGCAGCTACAGTCGACAACGACTTTAATGCTCAGTCCAGTCAGAAAGTGGCAATTCATTCACATAATCGTTCAGGTGTCCCGAATGATGGTAACTTGGAAAGTAGTGCTTTGTGCCAGACCCGGTCGAAAGCTTTTACGATATCTAGGCTGACAACTTGTATTACCTTTACTCTCGATGGCGTCAGCCCAATGGTGAGTAAAGTACACTAAAACATCACCAGCCAAGCGACTACGACGGAAACCATACTGGCGATCGCTTATCAGCTGATTCCTCTAGGTACCCAAGGAGCTGTGCGTTAATGACACATTCCATTACCTTGGAGATTCCTATTGGGCTGTAATTGGCCAGGTCGGTTTGGTCACCATTTTTAGGCAATGGGTGGATTTTTAGGTGAAAGTTACTTTCCAAGCTTTCGGGAAGCTTATAGTGGAGTAGAAGAGTTTGAAGAGTCGCGTGAGCACCAGAACCAACTCAGCTTATAATTTGTGTAAAACAAGCATAACTCACTTGTAGCGATACAAGCAGTGTTACTAATCTCTATTTTTTTATATCAGTCTGAATTAACTGCGTATCTGTTACTGTAAACATAATTTAATAAAATTAAACTACTGAATTAAAACAAAAATGAAGCCTCAGATTCCCATTACCTAAAATCTAAAATGTTACAATAGGGAACAAAAAAGTTAAATGAGCACAAAAAGGTTAGTTGGATCACATAATAACATTTTGCAATTTAATTTAGATACATTTATTACTTTTCAGTAAGATGGAAATGGCAACGCTAAATTCAACATCTGGCTAAATTCAACCAAGGAAATGATAAGTGCATGTGGTTAACAATAATTAATATTTAACAAATTGTGGCTCTGCATAGCCACAGCATATTGGGCTGTGGTATACTCACGTTACAGTCTGCTAACGAATTAGGACTTAGAGACTGGATAAATAAATGTTTCCCTAGACCATTTTTTTGCTTAAACCTAAACAGTCGTTAGTGTAGATTCCAATTCGTTTCTGTCTAAACAAAACGGTTGGAATAGTTCCCAACTATTCCATTTAAGTTTAAATGAAATGGTTGGAATAGTTTAAATAAAAGCTTTTATGGAACCTATGCAGTCTGCATTAATTTTTATGTACCTTTATGAAGACTGTATAAGGTGGCATAAAAATACTTTGATTAATATTAGGACTGAGAACTATGTATTTACCCAAACCTTAGTATGTTATCTAGCAAAATTATCCCCACATCGAGATTGAGGTCTAAACACATTCGTAAAATTCACAACTGACCAAATTCAATATAATTTCTCAGGACTTACATGACATAATCTGAGAAAAGGTAATAAGGTCCGGTTCTAGTTGCGCAGAAATTGAGACTTCTGAAATCTTAAATAGAATATGATATTTTTTATCGGTTTATTTTTTAAACCTTTAGAATTTTGGAACAACGAAATCTTAAGTTAAAAAAAGTCTTAAACAAGTAAATACCTTTGCTCAGATAATTTCACATAAAAATATGGATAATTTTGTAGCCTATACTTCTATAGCAATAATACATGAAATATAAATAAATTATAAGCAAATAAATAATTACGGAACTTTGGTTGTTACAGAATTCAATATATTTTTTTCGGAAATATTTTTTTTGTAGCTATATTTTTCAGCAAATATCAAATAATTGAATAGTTTTCGTTTAACATAGACAATAAAAAAATATGTTTATTTCTCTTATACTATAATTTTCTTAAGTATTACGCGGTAAAAATGTAATACCGAAAAAATATTACAAGTATGTACCACAATTTGATTGTATATATTGAGTTATTTAAATCTTTTAAGGATACATAATGTTAGCATTATCTGTATTCAGACTTAAATATTAGACAAAACTACAACATCTTACGATAAACTTTTTGCCTTAAGATCGTCCCTTTAAAATTACAACAATCATGGCATTCAGATTTCTCACCACATTGCATAATCAGAGTCTTCCATGTCGAAGATTGTGAAGAAACCGAGGATTGTCAGGTAGATTATGACATTGCCAGCCAGTGTCAAGTAACATGCACCCGCTAGTATCTGTGAAATACATAAATTCTTTATTAAAAATATATTCAGCAATCTAACGTTTCAGCTTGTGTCAGTTTATCAGTGTTTCAATCAACCACTGAGGACTGCCCGTGTGTTGTCGGCCGTCTTTAGAATAGCAGCACCCTATCTCTTTTCGCAGGGGTCGTAAAAGACCACTAAGGGATAATAAAGCCACTACCACAAGCCTGAATGGTTGGGGCTAACAACAACAACTTGAGGAACAACTAAATAACATGCTTGGGGAAAGTGGCGTTTCAAGGCCTTACATCCAACATACACAAGCCAACATGCGTCCAGCAGTGGCCCCTGTTCAGAAGTGGACGAAAAAAAAAGTGGTTACGGTTACTGAAGACTACTGCCTACTGAAGTGTACTAGATACGTATTTTGGGCATGAGTGAGATATGCCAGAGCCCATTTCTTATCCCAACCTATTCCCTACTGTCCCATTGAATGGAGACTATAATGGAATAAATGAAATTCCTTATCCTATTATACTCTTTACTCACCACACTAGCTTATCCCCCCAAGGAGGAATGGGATAGTGTAACGTGATGAGGAAAACTTTATATATTCCATCTTCCCAATCCTTTTCTCAAATATCCTCCTAAATTTCCAAGTGGGCAGCACATGCAGACATTTGTAATTCTGAACCGATGTTAGCGTGAATGGTGGATATCCATGGGAGACAGTATCCAGTTACCACCAGGTAGACGGACTGTATGCTAGTCTACCACCTTGTTTAAAAATAAAATCCAAGCAGTTTTACAAAAAAAATCTGTACTTCCCAACAAATCCAATCCTATGGAGTAGGGAGTATAACAGGATAAGATAACCTATCCCATTTCATTATTCTAAGAAGAAGAACTGTAGAAGGAGGAAGAACACTCATCCACTGAAAGTAGACAAGGACGGAAAGATTGGAAAGCTCCTATCCTTCCATCCTTCACAGTCCTTTTTCCTAATCCACTACGAAATTTCCAAAGACGATAGAGTTGAGGTGTGTCAATGTTTGTCATTCTTGACTGACGTTGCCCTGTTATCGTAAATATCTAATTAGTACTGAAATATCTAGATGAAATATCTGCTTGTCTAATAAAACTTATTTTTTTAAAGTTCAATGTTCAAAGGAATAATCAAAGCAACTGGTAATTAACAATTAACCAACAAATGTGACATTGGCTAAGCAAAGGGACCTTATTATGGTGTGAATTTATTAACATTAGTTATTATGATTTTCTAACATAAAATGTTGTTTCAAGATTAAATCTGTGGTAGTATGTAAAAAGGAGATGAGTCACGAAAATTAAACAATGAGTTATTTGAATTAATATCTAACAATAGTTACTTAATGTATAATAATCCCGAAATTAGGCTAAAAATTTTTTTTATGTTTTTTTACTTATTGGTAAATATAAAATAATACATATTTTCGCATATCACCTTTTTGTTAATTAATTTTGTTCAAATACCTAATTTTGTTAATTTTCGTGACTAATCTCCTTTTTCCATACTACCACAAAAATTAAACAGAAACATGCTGTAATGTCATATTTGTAAGATAAACAAATAAAAAAAAAAATTTTATTATCCATTTCATTAGTTTCAATATCTGGAAAAATCGAACCATCAAGATCCTTTTTCCTCGAATAATGTCTCATATAACATGTCAGTGATAAAACTTTTATAATTTTCGTGTTTTTCACACAGATTCATTTATTAATCACGATAAATAAAGGAATAATGATAAAATGACAGGAGAGACAGAAATAAGCTGATACTTACTATAGAGGCACGAAACAGTACGATGGGCAGTGCGAATGAACTAACAAGTATGCCCATGGTTATGAAGATGGCGGTCTCCATACAGGGTGAGTTGGTACCGCCTGCGCTGTCCATGCTCCGCCGGGCAATCATCGTCGGAATTGGACATAGCAGGTAAAACAGTACTACAAAGAATGGCCACCATATTCTGCAAGTTAGAGAATATTAAAAATGTTACATCTATACTAATATTATAAAGAGAGATATTTGCTTCTAACTAACATGAAGTGGAAATCACAGACATTATTGCATCTTTGCACAGAATTGTTAAACAGGGTGCGGTCTTGATATTGGTCTTGCATATCATGCCTATGTTTCATCCATACTACATTATGGTGTAATATTTTGGGGGAACTCTAGTGGAAAACATAACGTCTTTCTATCACAAAAAGATGTGTAAGAGCCATGTGTAATTTTTACAGAAACAGGATAGTTGCAGAGCACACTTTATTAAATTAAAAATCTTAACTTAAAGGGATATATGAGGGATATTCATATATCCCTCGATATATGTATATTTATGAAACTGCTGTTTTTGTAAGAAATAATTTAAGTGAATTCATAATGTTTAAGGAGTCAAAAACAGAAATAAAATATGTGCAATATCTTCCAAAACCGTGCTTATGCAACAATATTTGGTGTAGGTCCAAAAATTTACAATAATGTAACCAAAATATATAAAAAAAAAATTTTGAATATCTAATGTTTTGAAAGAAAATTGGAAAATTTTTGTACATAGAAAGTGATAATTATTATACATACTTACTTATATTGGGGTAAGGCACATGCTAATATAACAAAAGTCATCCCAATTGAACCAGCAAACGCCAGAGACACCAGCCTGAAATATTTAAAATATTCCAGCTTTCAATGGCAATTAAAGAAGAGGCTATGCACAGTTGGTGCCAATTGACATTGCTGTCTTTTACATGTCTTCTATGTTATTTCTGCTGCACTTCTTGTTATCATAACATTATTTTCTTTATAGCAATTGATGGTAATGGTCTATTTGTCTGTGCTTGTTGTTATAATTATAAATATTAAATTTAAATTTAAATATTAAATTTATTTATAATTATTTATTACAAATTTATTTATTTATAAATTATTTATTTGTTATAATTAAGCTATTTGTTATAAATATTGAAAACAAACTAAATGTAAGAGCAGACTTGTAAGAGGAGAAAATTTTAAAATTGTCACCATCTAATTGGTTTTTTCATAAAGACAGAGCAAAATGTTGACACTACGTATTTTCATATTTTCTAAAATTACTAATTCGTAGTTTCCACTCGACACTACTACGACCATTGCATCTCAACCCCCTAGTACTTGAGAGCCTAACCTATGTCGCCGATAGAAATGACCCTTCCTGTTGCGTCGTCGTCCTTGGCACGTCTTGGATGACCCCGATGACCCAATTACTGCTGCCAATGTGGTTCTTACACTACACTTACAGACTACACATATACACCATCCCTGCTGGCGGAGAAGAGGACCCCCACTACACCGTGTACAAGACTTCAGCCAACACTTTTAGCAGGTATCGGCACGTGCCTGGGTGTTTCTCACCAACTTGTGATCCTGCGGTACCCTCCCAAAGCAACACAATAAGCTGAGGTCCATTCCTTCTGCTGGTCTACCAGTGAGGGAGCCCTTAGGTTTGTTGCTGCACACACTCTTTACTCCAGGTTGAGCGGCGTTCTACATTCCCTCCTAACTTTACATGTCCAGTGACTCTTGAAAGGCCATTAGGGCCACAAGAATTTAGCCATTGCGAAAAAAAACTAATTAGTAGTAATGATTTAGGACGTCAGATACAAGTGAAGTGACTAATAAATAAAAAAATGTTAAAACTAATAACAAGCAATACTTTTATAAATGTCAATCAAGATGTACTCTTAATTTCTACTAGCGTAACATTTCACTTACCCTGAAAATTATGCGTGATGGTGACATGAAAAAGAAAAAATACAATATAATTACAATTTTATAAAAAATATACCTATGTATAGATATTATTACGATGATATAAACGATTGTTTGTAAATAACAAATAGTAAATGAGTCATTCAAGGAGGCAGATGACTTTCGTATGTCGTAATCATTAAAAAAAGCTAATTATATTTGTGAATCTTATACCTTTAATTCCTGCCATTGTTTGTATACGGATAATTAAATTAACTAACGGCGAATTCTAACACATTCGATTATAATTACAACATTTAAAACTTCACTTCAATCAATGTTCGACGAGGAAAAAAAACAATTTCTTTTATTTTTAAATACTTTTTCACACAACAAAGTTATGAAGCAAAGACAACCTGACGTTCATCTTTAGTTTGATGCCATAGATAGAGTATAAAAAATGTTTTATTCGTTCACGCGTCTGAAGGGCTTCCTTTTAAGAGTAATTTTGCTCCTTGCCTTAATTTAAGTAAATGTCGTCAGTGGGTAATAAATAAATATAAATTGTACTAGTACTAAAAGGTACTTTATTAGATACTAGTTTTACAAGATTTTTTTTTTCGATTGTTGATGATCTAGACCAGCTATACTCTAAGTGTGTTCCGCGGAACCCTAGGGTTCCGTGATACCTCTGTCGGGGTTCCGCAAGAATTTAGAAATAAAAAAATCAAAACACCTCTCTCTGGTCGCTCCGCGGCTGTGCGGACTCCGCGGCCGCGCGGAGACAAAACGCTATGAATGTTATTTATTTATTTATTTGTATTTGTATAAGCTTGTGTTACATTAGCTGGTACAATATCTCATAAGTTTGGTCTCAACAATTTTATACTTGTACAACGCGTTCGCTCTAAGTTTGCCGGTCTGTGGAATGCGCGTACCCTCCCCCACGTGACAACAAAACTTATAATGTGTCATAGTTTTACCCAAATATCTAACGTACACAATTTTTATTGTTACAATTAAATAAAAAATTTCGAACGTCATACACTCATACCTATCGCCAGCGGCAAACTTAAAACGAGCGGGTAGTATACTTGTAAGCGCTCAGTCTCTTTGATAAAAGCCGCCTCTGAATTAGACGCTATAGTTGTCAACTAGCGACTTTCGTCTCTAACTTCAAAGGATAAAGTCGATATTGTTTACAACGCTATTTTTAAATTTCTGTTTTTATTTTTGCTTTTTGTTTATCAAAGGTGCCGACTCGAGTATTTTCGAGAATATTTGAGATCGAGTCTAGGACTAAGTATAAAAGCGGCGATCGCGCGTTGGCGTCGTCAGTTGATGATTAGCGTTCAGAGCGATAAGTTACTACCTACTTACAAGCTCGCTAGCGAGAAACTAGTGTTCATTGTTTTACTGCCTGCTGTATTCTGTTGTCTCAGTTTTATACATTTCTTCCCTGTAGGTTCTAAATTTAGTCTCTTATACGCAGTAACGATTGTGCATTATTTAAACCCCACTATCCTGACTTGTAACATTATAAATAAAGAAGAATGGAACGTTGGCTTAAAGGTGTTAAACGTGTTCCAACAACATCTTCTAATGACGCTGAATGTTCAAAAGCAATGCGCGCGGAGAATTTAGCAATCACCGATCCAGAAGATGATGCCACGAGTGCCACGACGTCAAGCTCGACGGTTTCAAAGACGAAAAAAAGGAAGTATGATGAATCTTATATCAGTTTCGGATTTGTTGATTCCAACGGCTCACCTCTCTGCATGCTCTGTAGTAAACTGCTTCCTAATAGTTCCATGGCACCTGCCAAATTGCGTCGACATTTAGAAACCGTACACCCCGAGACTAAAGACAAGAATAAAGAATTTTTTGTTCGCAAAAAAGATCAGTTATTAGAAAGTCAAAAAAATATGATGCATGTAACACAAACTACCAACGAAAAGGCCACGGAGGCATCATACTTAGTTAGCTATCGCATTGCACAAGCAGGTGAAGCGCACACTATCGCTGAGAAATTAATAAAACCATGTGTATTAGACATAACAAAATGTATGCTTGATGAAAAATCTGCAAAGCATCTTTCTACTGTTCCGCTATCAAACGATACTGTTTCACGACGAATCCATGATCTGGCAAGCTACGTCAAACAAGAACTAGTTACACGTCTACAAAATACACGATTCGCTTTGCAAATGGACGAGTCGACTGATGTCGCTGGTTTGGCTATCCTGCTGGTTATTGTGAGATATCCATATAAAAGTTCTTTTGAAGAAGACATGCTTATGTGTTCATCGCTGCTTACAAACACTACCGGGGAAGAAATTTTTAATAAAATAAATATATTTTTTGAAGAACATAATCTCAGTTGGAACAATTGCATTGACATTTGTACAGATGGGGCCAAGGCGATGACAGGTAAAACAGCAGGAGCAGTGTCACGAATGAAAAATAAAGCGCCTAATTGTAGTTCCAGTCATTGTATTCTGCATAGACAAGCACTTGCGATGAAGCAAATGCCGTCTAATCTAAAATTAGTTATGGATGAAGCGGTAAAAATAATTAATTTTATCAAATCACGACCACTACAATCCCGATTGTTCTCATTATTGTGTGAAGATTATGGCAGCAAACATAAAACACTGCTGCTCCATACAGAAGTGCGATGGCTGTCTCGGGGAAAAACTTTAACAAGGCTATTTGAACTTAGAGCCGAGTTACAAATGTTTCTTTCAGCAGATACTTCTTTTAATTTGAAGGACCGTTTGTATGATAAAACTTGGTTGTTCCGATTGTCTTTTATGGCGGATATCTTTCAAAAACTTAACGAATTAAATTTATCGTTGCAAGGTAAACAGACAACAGTGTTTCAGGCCTATAATAAAATAACTGCTTTTAAAAGAAAATTAGATTTTTGGATCATTTGCATTGGTAAGAAAGAAATAGAAAGTTTTACGTTACTCAGTGAGTTTGTTAGCGAAAACGACTCAGAAATGTTTGAAGATAATGTGTTTGAAGAATTGGTCCAATATCTCAGTTCGATGCGCGCATCTTTTGAAAAGTATTTTCCCGAAGAACACAATACAAAAATTAAAGTGAACTCCTGGATTCATAATCCTTTTTTACCCAACTTGGAAAAGCCTGAAAACATGTCAAATGAGATATATGAATCTCTTTTAGAAATGTCATCAGACACAAGTATGGAGTCATTGTTCAAAACGACGCCTCTTAATGATTTTTGGTGCAGAATCCAAGATGAATATGCAATGCTTGGCCAAATGGCTCTGGATATTCTTCTCCCGTTCCCAACTACATATTTGTGCGAAACAGGATTCTCTACCTACGCAGCCACGAAAACAAAATATCGCAATAGACTGGACGCCGAAGCTGATATGAGACTCCAACTTTCTTCCATCAAACCTGATATCAAGCAATTGATGAAAAATAAAAAACAGTTTCATACCTCCCACTAGTTAGATTTTTTCTTTTTTAATGTTTTCTATTATTGTCCTTACCAAGTGGTGAAGTAAATAATAATTAGTAACTGATACATTGTACTTTTATTATGCTGATTAATATAGAATACACTTATAAAAATAATTGTTTTATTGTAGGGTTCCATCAAGTATTTTGCTTCCCAAAAGGGTTCCGTCATTTAAAAAGTTTGAGAACCACTGATCTAGACTCCTAGACATAAGTCAATACAATTATACATAATACAACTACATAATACAATAAACTTAGATTAATAAATAAATTTAAATAAAATTATAAATAAAATAATTTTCTAATTCCTACTCGCGGTAACATTTAAAACATTGATTTTGAGTACATTTATTTTGGTTTATGGTACAATTTAATATATATATATATAGTTCATTTTTTCCATATTAGGTCATCGACGAATAGTACTATAGACCCAGTTACGGCGTGGCCACATGCGATAGAAAATGAGTTTATACATTTAAACATTTATTCATAGTGCATAAGTTTGGCCACAATCACGGCACAATAATGCACCGACCTTGAAATAACCGGCACATAGAGTGAGATACACGATAGCAATACTTTATCTTTTATTTTATAAGTCATTGATACATAAGCGCTTCTCTTTTCTGTTAGACAGTGAAGGAAGATATCGCTATGTTTATAGGTTTCTCTGTCTAGCTACTACGTAGTCTGGAGTTAGGTTTCTCTGTCTACGTACTAGGTAGTCTGGAGTTAGGTTTCTCTGTCTACGTACTAGGTATTCTGGAGTTAGGTTTCTCTGTCTACGTATTAGGTAGTCTGGAGTTCTTACGCTGTTGGTTATTAATGTTATTATTTCACGCTATGAAGGAGTCATCGATAATCGCACGTTTTGGAACGTGCTGGGTTTATATTGCCATGTTAATCCGTCATATGAATGAGTTAAAAGAACTGTTTTCTGTAACTTTTATTTGTTGTTTGTTGTTGTGCGGATTTGTGGTATAGTATAAATACATAACATAAATTGTTTGACGTGTAAGAAATAAAGGTTTTGATTTTCTGTTAAATTATGGATGACGATGCGGAAACTTATAAACTTTGGCGTATCCGTAAAACAGTTATGCAAGTAAGTCTTTGAAATTGTAGGTTAAAATTAATTATTTAGTTTATTTTATCACAACAACCACATTATTTCTGGTAACTTTTTTGTTATGAATGCTGTTGATTTGTTTGTCCTGTCATAAAACGATAAACATGAAGATAACCTCAAATAAAATCTGTATTTTCAGCTATGCCACGATCGTGGGTATTTAGTGACACAAGACGAGTTGGATCAAACATTAGAGCAGTTCAAAGAACAATTTGGTGATAAACCAAGGTGAGTATCAAAATTCCAAACATACCTAGGTGAAGTCGTGTTGTCTCTGATACTGTTCTATCCAAGAGATTTTTTTTAATTTTATCATCTAATATTTGCATTTTAACACTATTTTTCAAGGGATGGAACAGCTTACAAAGCACTGCTTCAGAGGAATAAACTGAACATTTATGGCACATTTAATTTGAAATTTTTGGTTGTGTCAAATAATTACATGTCATTCATTAATGACATATTCATTCCTATTATTTTAAATGTTTACATTTTCATTAAAAAACATTCTGACTGACATTTAATTAACTCTTCAATTCCCACATTATGTTACGATATATGAAAAAGAGATTTATGTTTTGTGCTAATTAAGATATTTATTCATTCCAAAGGAGGAAAAACATTGAGAAAAAAAATTCCACCCCTTTTTTTTAAAAAAAAATGGGGTGTCACTTACATGTGACACTGGGGAAATTTATACCTTGAACTTTGTATGATAGTAATAAGAAAACAGATTATATTTTTTAACTATATTATTATTATAAAAGGACATGGTTTTAAATTGGCCAAGTTAGCTAAGTACAATTTCTTATTTACTGATTGTGGAAGTTGTAGCAGCATTTGATATTTTTTTTTTTTTTTTTTTTTAATCATCTTTTTGACGAGGCTTTGAACACCCTGGGTGATCATGCCAGCCTCATGGGTACTTTCTCCTTTCCCTTATTCAAGGGAACGATCAATAAACTGGTATAGACTTACAGCTTTACTGGAAAGAGGCTCTGCTAGCCAGCAATTGATCTCTCCATTGTGCAGTGAACCTGAGCTCCCAAGAACTCTTCTTCTCATATCTGAATTCCGCACACATTCCAACACTAAATGTAAAAGGTCATCAGTCTTTTGACAGTCATTACATAGTGGTGATGGTTTAATACCCATCATGTGGTAGAACTTATTTGTTGGGATGTGTCCGGAACGCAGTCTGAAAGCTGAGACCAACATTTTTCTTGTGAGATTGGCAGAATCAAACCAAGGCGTCCACAAGGGATTTGACTGGATAGTTCTGTACCAGATTCCAACCTCCTTAGATATGGACTGTTCACCGAAGTGATACTCCCATTTTTGTAAACTTCTTCTTTTAATTCTAGGAATGAGTTCACTAGCAAAGGGTTTGGAATCAGAAACTGCACCATCCATTACAGCAGCTTTTGCAAGGTGATCTACCATCTCATTTCCAAGTAGCCCTACATGAGAGGGGATCCATTGAATCTTTATACACATATTTTTATGAGTTATTTCATGAATTAAATGGAGAGCTTCAAAGGCAATGGGCATTCCTCGCTGACTAGAGACACAATGAGTAAGATGTTGGAGGGCACTCTTCGAGTCTGACAAAATAACGACTGGAGGGCTGTTAGGTAGACTGTTTGCATAGTCTAAAGCCTCTTTTATAGCTAACAGTTCTGCTCTCATCACGCACGTCTCCCTGTGCAACTTCCATTTGTGTGAAATATTACACTGAGGATCAAAGAGAGCCGCTCCAACTCCTTGTACAGATTTTGATCCGTCAGTATAAATTTTATAAAACTGAGAATAACTGTCATACAACATTTTCAGAGTAGAATTCCTCAATTCCCGGTCTATTAAATTTTGTTTAGGTGCGTTTATGTCATTAACTTTGTCAACAATACATGACTTAACATCAATAGATGACACCCAAGTATTTAGAGAATATAATTCTAATTTAGGACTTTTATGCACATTCAAGTCTCTCCATTCATCATAGATTTTTGCTAGCAAGGGAAAATTTCTATCACTAAAGCAACCACGTTTTAGTACAAGGTTTTCTAACATATTTACCATATGATTATTTGACCTTGAGCTTATTCTTAACAAAAATTTACAACCCAGCCAATAGCGACGAACACTCAAAGGTGGAGTGGACAGTTCACTCTCCATAGCAATAACAGGAGTACTGCGTATAAAACCCCCACACACCCGTAAAGCTCTATTTTGTAAAATATCTAGCTTCTTTAAATGGGATGAAGCACAGCTTCCATAGATGAAGCTACCATATTCCAAACGACTTCTCAAGAGGGAGATATAAAGGCGGCGTAGGTGTTTAGGGTGAACTCCCCATGATTTTCCTGCCAGAACTTTCAAAATATTTATGTATTTATAAGTTTTTCCACAGGTTTCATTTACATGAAGCCCCCATCTCAATGATGAATCGAGCCACAATCCTAAATATTTAACTTTATTAACTACCCTGAGTGGCGTGCCGTTAATTTCAATATTTACATTAATATTTTTTCTTGATCTCTTAAAAATACACAAACTCGATTTGGACTCAGATAAACACAGACCGACTTTCTCTAAGAACTTAACCATGGACTCAATAGCAGATTGAAGAAGGTTAGCGGTGTCTAAAATACATCCTTTTTCTACTGTCTTATACAATACGAAGTCATCAGCATACTGAGAAATACAAATATTATTGATACTATTACCTATTTCCATAGTGGCAATATTAAATAAAAGAGGAGATATGGGATCTCCTTGAGTTAATCCTAGATATGTGTGTCTAATTAAAGGCTCCCCTCCGCAGTACAACAACATTCTACAACGCCTGTCCGAGAGAAAATTCCATAAATATTTACATATTTTATTACCTACACCGATTTTCTGCAAAATATTAATCAATGAACTAATATTAACATTATTATATGCGTTATCAACATCAATAAAACAGGCAATAGTCGGTTTCTGTCTAGAAAATCCTAACTGTATATCAGATGTAAGTATGGCTAGATTGTCTAAACAAGTCTGAGAACGTCTAAAGCCCGTAGATGAGTCAGGAAACAGACACCGACACTCCACAAACCACTCAATCCTTTTCATAAGAATGAGATGTAAAATCTTACATGGACAAGACATAAGGGAAATCGGACGTAGTGAAGATGGCAAGTTGGGGTCTCTTTCCGGCTTAAGTATGGGAAGAATTTGTATATCTCTCCATTGACCAGGGACATTACCAGTATGTATTATCATGTTAAATATTTTTAAAAGCATTAATTTTGCGTTGGTTGAAAGATTATAAATCATAGAATACGAAATGCTGTCAATTCCTGGGGAAGTATCCTTCTTTTTTAAACAATTTATAAGTTCAGCTAATGAGACAGGAATTTCTAATATAGAAGGTGGTGTATACGAAAAAGGCGGTTCCGGCTCAGCAACACTGTCCGGCGTCAGCGAGTGAAGTAGATTTTTAGCGTTGTTAGGGTCCACACCGGCCCTGCTACCGCTGCCTCCCTTCACCCATCTCATCTTCCTCCACATGCTAGAAGCCGAAGTTTCATGGTCGACGCTCGTACAGAACTCCTTCCATGCTTTTGAACTAGCTCTTTTTATCAGATCTTGGGCACGAGACATCTTTGCTTGCCAGCTTGAAAGATTTTCTGGAGTAGGGTTGCGTCGCAGCTTAGCGAGAGCCAAACGCCTTTCTGCCACGGCTTTAGATAGTTCTTTGTTCCAGTAATGTTTGGGCCGGAACACAGATGTTGGATCATCACCAATTTTAACCCAAGGAATGTGTTTATCCGCTATAATTTGAATGTTTTCCACAAATGAATCATAAGCGGATTGAACATCAATAGGCACTGGAATGTCAAACACTATCGCTGCCTCCCTATTGTACTCTTCCCAATTAGCTTCCTTGTAATTCCGTTTCTTAGTAAAAGACTTAGATCTCATATATCCACAGTTAATTTTAATCACTACATGGTCACTGCCTAGAGTTTCACTAGAAGTCCGCCAGCACATGTTTGTAGCGATATCAGTGGTTACGAATGAAGCATCAGGTGAAGATTTTTGCAAGCAACCGTTAACCCATTTAATTCGCGTTGGCGATCCATCGTTGAGACATACGAAATCATTTTCAAACATAGCTTTATATACAGATTCTCCTCTTCTATCAGATTTACACGACCAGAGAGTATGGTGGGCATTAATATCGCCTATTAAGAGACACTCAGATTTAAAGAGACTAAAGATATAGTCCCACTCCTGTTGGTTAGTAACCACAGAAGGGGGGCAGTATATTGAGACAATATGCTTGAGTCCCGGAATGTTAAATAATTCAAATATCATTACTTGCATTTGAGTATTATTGAAATTAAAAGGCTTCTGAGAAAATTTTATAGATCTATGTATGATACCGCATAAACCCCCGTAAGAATCATCTCTGTCTGCTCTAACTATGTTATAGCCACTAAACTTCAGGGTGGTCTGCTCTGAAAGCCAAGTCTCACTCACAAACGCCATATGCACTTTATCTTGAAGTAACAGTAGATCAAAGTTGCGTGCTTTAGATTTTAAACTATTAGCATTCCATTGTAATATATTAATAGAATTAATTTTGATTTTGTTACTATCCATTAAGGTTCATTCCCATAAGTTTAAGCAACATCTCAATTGTACCGTAATTTTGTAAAAAACTCCTTACTTCATGCCAAATAAATTCAATAAACATCTTGATTTTAATTTTAAACTCAATTTCTAAAGATAAAATTTCTTTTATTTTGTCTAGAAATCTCTGTATTATACCCTTTCTTTCCCTTCTACTCTTATTGGATTGTTGAGGTACTTCTGACAAAGGTAAGATATTATCTGTATCAGAATCATTTTCCGAGCTATTGTGATTCAGCCCTTTCTTCGATTTACCTCCTTTTTTGTTAGGTTTATTTTTCGTATTTGGATTGAGCGTTATTGGTCTTTCTTGTACCTCTGACTCTGTTTCTGCCCTACTTCTTCTAGCAGAGGTACCCGCACAAACATCTTTGTAAGAAGGTCTGTAAGTTTCACCAGATGAAACGACCGATGGACTCTGGTTCGGTAATTTAGTCTCCATAATCGTCTCCCTATCCTGTTCTTTTCTAACTAAAACATCTTTAACTCTTTTCTGTTCATTGAGATTGTTCCAAGCGACTTTGTAAGAGCAATTATTTTGACCCATATAAATACGTATAGATCTCTCCCTCTGGAATGCTGGACACACGCTCTTCATTAGCGATAAGTGATTCCCCTTGCAGTTAACACATTTAAAGCTCTTGGTATCACAGTTTTCGTGCTTTTCGCCACATTTTGGACATATTTGTGATTTAGATGGACAAAAGTGGTTAACATGCCCGAATCGCCAGCATTTGGAGCATTGCGTTACTGGATACCTATAAGAATCTACAGCCATACGACATCCATATGCTTTAATATAAGAAGGCAGAACCGAGCCTTGGAAACAAATACGTATAGTCTCACTTTTAATCCACTTTCCCTCTGTATCTTTTTTATTTAATCTTTTAACAGCTAAAATCTCCGTATCACATTCAAAAATCTCTTTTAGGTCTTTTTCTTCGGTATCAATATCTATATCCCTCACTATACCATAGCAAAATGTAACCTCATTTGTTTTTCTACAATTCCACTCATATTTCTTTGCTATATCGCACTTTAAAAAGTTATCTGCATCACTGTTCGATTTAAATCGGATTAATATTTTGAATGGACTCTTATAGGTGACTCTTAGGACGCCTTGGACATTATATGTTTTTAATTGCTTAGCAAATCCTAACTGCTTGGGGAGGGCCTCTTTGGAGGTTACAGAAATCTCATAGAAGGTGTCTTCTGTCGCATTTGGTGAACTAACAACAGTGGGCGAACCACGTAAATTCACACGCTTACGGCCAGTTACTACAGTGAAGCCATCATCCTCATCACTGCCCTCCTCCAGCGGCCTCTTGTAGGACGGCCCCGCGTTACATTCGTCGACTTGATCCTCACTCTCCATATCACCATTATCCCACTCTAAATCACGTTGTTCATTCTCGATCTGTGAGGGTGTGCCCAAAATAACCCTCCGAACTCCTCCAGGGGACATCTCAGCAAGATATTCCGGCTCCACATCCACCTCCTCACACAAATCACTCATAATCAGAGTGTAGGGTATATTGAGAAAAAGTTTATTTCGTATTAAAATTTGCGAAAACTCACAAGTTAATCACTTATCAATCCAGATTTCTACAAATATCAAATTATAAAAGGTCATTATATTGACGTATAACACTCTTGAGAGTATATACTAGCAAGAAACGTAAGAAAATAAGAGCCACGAAAGGTAAACAAAGAAAATACGTCTGCACGTAAACGCCGCGACGCGATCACTGACGAGCATTTGATATGTAAACCTATGTTGCACTTTGAACACATATTTCTTGTGTGTTCATGGCACAGCCCACAGCGGCGTTGCGAACAGTCCTTTTCTATGTGATCAGCTGAATTGCCTCCTTGTCTAGTTTCAATTGAAACTCTTGATTCAATAGACACTCCACAATTGCTATCTTTAGTTGGGTGTTTCCCATATTTTTATAAATAGGACAATACAACAGCCCTGCGAAACACGCAGTAAGTCCAGTTGTTACCACACTTTCTCTTGATTAGCCAAGCATTTTGGCAAGCAGCATCTAGTCCAAAGGCAAAAAGAGGAAACCACCATTTTTTTCCTCGTAAAGTTACCCTCAGGGAATCAACATTCAAAGCAAATTCATCAAAGCGGTCTACGCCACCCATATACTTATTATACATTTTATAAGTGTGGGCAATCAACTTGTATTCCACAAGAAGAAAAAGAGAAGTAGTATTCAACCATTTCTTTACTGTAAATTCCTTTTTCTTTTTTTTCTTTCGAGGAGATTGAATTTTTTTTTCTTGGTGTTCATCTTGTTCTTCTTCTGGTCCCTTTTCTCTATCATCTTCTTCATAATTTACATCGGAAGGTCTGGCCTGCACTTCCACTTCCAAATGTAACATTTGGCTAGGAAGGTGAACAAAATTGGCCTCATTTTCGTCCCCACTTTCTTTATCGATAACCTGACCATCCTCAAGAGGGAACAAGATGATGTCACCAGGGTCACCTCCACTCTCTAATGCTTCCACTATCTCGTTCAACCTCAACCTAAACCAGGATAAAGAGACTATTATGCACCCACCTCAAACGGCAAAATTTACTTGCAATACTACCCAGTGTCACCTCTAGGTGACAATTGATAATTCGACCGTTATTTTTGGTACAAAACCAATTGTTTTTTCAGCAAAATATACTCATATTATAAGTTCGATTATTTAACAATAATTTGCAATAAAAATGATTACAGCACTTACCTTTTTGACATTTTTATAACAATTTCAATTCTACAAAACACATCCGTGGGTAGAAATCAAAGGACCGTTTCCAATTCCAAATTCTTAATATGGCCCCATCGAGACTTCGATGATTCTGCCAATGTTAAGGTTGAATGAAACAGTAAAAAAACATTGATAAAAAGATAAAAACACGCAGAGATTATGCTGGTTCCAGTTGAGCCAAACAAAACTAAAACAAAGAATACCCAAATTTATATATAAGTTTTTTTTTTTTAATAGAGAAGAGGGCGGACGAGCAAGCGGTCTCACGTGATGCTAAGATAAATAGATATTAGTTTTATAAAAGTATGAAGACAGAGAAAAAGTGTTTTTGGTTAATAATAATATACTTAACATAGAATACTGATGATGAATATGATGTGATAGTTAAAAAATAATTAAAGAACGATGTTATTAACTCTAATGAATTTGTGAAGAATATTAATATGAGAGGAAAAGACAAGGGTTAGTATGTAATTCACATTTACACGCGAGGAAAAGAAGGGGGAAGTATATCGTAAAGAGGTGTAGCGAGGCGGGGACAACTAAAAAAAATGTGCTCCAGAGTTCCTTCTTCAAGTCCACATACACACAAGGAATGATCCCGAATCCTTAGCTTAGCCAAGAAAGCCGGCGGGCATACGTGTCCTAATCTTAAACGAATTATAACTGACGTGGTCAATTTATTGATGTTCTGATACTTAAAAAAACCAAGCTTTAGAAGGGATAGTCGGCTGGATGGAACCATAGTTTCGGGCTTTAGTTTGTCTAGACGACTGCCACAGATCACTCCAGGATTTATCCAAATAAAGTTTAACCAAAGCCCAAGGACCGTTTAAAACAATTGAATTAATTTGACAGATGACATAACGTCAGTGCTGCCAAAATAAAATCTCAAATATTACTAAGTATTACCATTCCAGTAGTAATCCAGTATTCTCACCTCGGGTTTCTACAACCGCACCTCACGTCACAGAAGTGCTGTCCATCCGCATTTCTTCGATACGGAGGTGTCGTGCACTGTTCGGTCCAAAAAGTATTTTATACCGCGAACCCGTAGGCTGTATAACGAACTGCCTCAAGAGGTCTTTCCATTATGCTACAATATGGGGTTCTTCAAGAGAGCTGTGAATTCAAGAGCTTTAATAGGATTTTGTAAGGTCGGCGGCTCGCCCGCATACCCCCTGGTGTTGCAGGTGTCCATGGGCGGCAGTAACACTTACCATCACGTAACGTTAGTCTATTAAAAAAAAAAATTAAAATATGTCAAATTTCATGTTAAAAAAAATCGCAAACCTTAGTCACCTAGAGGTGACACTGGGAATTGACGAGTTAAAAAGTTGCTGATAACCATGCTAAATATCCTAGATCTTTGACCATTATTAGTATTACCCTTGTATTAACTAGTAAAGTAAAATAGTCAATTTTTATTTAGTTAAATAATGTAATTATTAATGTTTTTATTAATGTAATAGTGGCGAACCTTGACTCTCCATAGGTCAGTTCATGACCTATCAGGTGACTAAAATTTGATCCTAATAAAAGACATGGTTTTTGTGATTTTGGCTCAGCCACATTGCCACATTTGGTCAGTAATTTGCATGCTGTTCTTATTAATAAAGGAAAATTCACTTTCTGTTTTGTAATTACTATTCTTCATTACTTATTCTCTTAAGACATAATTCAATATTTTTCATTTACTGTTATGGTGTCTTCAAAAAGTTTACATTTGGTTCCACCATCAACATAGTTATGCGACCAGAACGCACAGTCAGCATAAATGCAGTTGCATTACAAACCTCTTAGTTAACTTGTTTAGCAGATAAGGCCCTCGGGCATAGTAATAAGAAATAAAAATTAAAACAGTCTCATATCGACCATGTAACGAATCGTTCGTCTATTATTTTAATATGTTTGTCTTTTTAAAAAGACCTAATCCCGCTCCCGCGTTTTGACTACATACCGTATATGTTTGTGTTTTTCAAATATAATTTATTTCTTTTGCAGTGAGAAGCGTCCAGCACGAAGTGATTTGATAGTCCTGGTTGCCCACAATGATGATCCCACAGATCAAATGTTTGTGTTTTTCCCTGATGAACCTAAAATTGGCATTAAGACTATTAAAACGTATTGTACTAGGATGCAAGAAGAAAATATACACAGAGCTATTGTTGTTGTACAAGCAGGTAAGGATTTCACAAACAAAACATTGTTTTTTTATAGAAAAAACTTGGCAGATGAGCATACAGTCCATCTGATGGTTAATGGATAACATTCATGATAAATGCCAACATCAGTCCAGAATGACAAATGTTGGCACACCCCCAGATGCGCTGCCTACCTTTGCATATTAAGATTAAAACACTGCTTTGTCTTCAAGTACCTGACTATGTGCGCCTAGTACTTACTACCTAAGCAGTACTACCTACTACTACCTAAGCTTACCTAAGCAGGTACAATGTATCTGAAATATCTTCAATCTGTTTACTATGACAATTGAAAAATTAACAGAACAACAAAAACAAGTTTAAACAAGTTTTTGTCACCATGCAGTAGTTAGGTACTTGAAGACAAGCTACGAGTATATATACTTCACTGATCTCTGCAACCAAAAGACACCACAGCAAATTTCTGCAAATGATTAAAGTATTGATTTTCATTCATCTGTATACCTGAATGTTTGTAAAAAATTGTAATTTGATTTTATTTAATTCTATTCTTATCTTTATTGCCTTATTGGCAATATCTGTTGGCTGACTTTATTGCTGTTTACATCACCCTGTTAGGTACTTTTTCTTATTATCAAAATCAATCAATTATTTTTTCAATCACTAATGAATTTTATAAGTGGAGTAAAGGGTTTGTAATGACTAATGAGTTTTATTATTAAATAGGCCATGCAATGACTATAAATCATAGATTGAAGATATTTTGCTAAATGCATAAATCGAAAAAATATTGGATGGGGGTGCCCCTCAGTAATCATTACTCAGCACTGTATAAATATATTTTTGAAATTGATTAATGACATTTGTTTTAGGCATGACCCCTTCAGCTAAGCAGTCACTGATAGACATGGCTCCGAAATACATTCTAGAACAGTTCCTAGAATCAGAACTGCTTATCAACATTACGGAACATGAACTTGTACCAGAACACATTGTCTTGACACCAGATGAAAAGCAGGAGCTGTTGGCTAGATAGTATCCTTTTATTAATAAACTTTTTTATTCATACTTTAGTTAAAGTTGTGGCTACATCTCCAATCACATAGAGTAAGAGAACCTGTTACATAGAACAGAGTTACAGAGAACAGTTTTCTGAAACAGGATCGTTTAACAAAACAATTTTGTTCTTGATTTAAAGTGAAAAGGCTTTAAGTTTTATTGGCTTTATATGGCGACAGGATTTTAATGAATGAGAAATTAAATGTTATCTTAATATAACATCAAACTTTAAATGGAATATTGAAATGAAATATGTCATATTGTATCACACAACAAAATTGCAAATAAAACGTTAAGGTTGACAGCAAACTATGATTTGTTAATCTTCTACAAAGAATTTTAGATTAAAATTGAATTATTTTTATAATTAAACTTCTAAGAACCTTATGACTAGCTATTAAAGAGATGACCAATTGACCAATAATTATGAACATTAATTCTTAGTCAAATAATATTGGTAATTGAATGTGCTTGAAATTGATACATTTACAATGATTTATTCTCCAACTAGAGATGAAAATAAAATATCTTAATTTTTTTTTTCTTTTTTTTTATGGACGAAAGCGGCAGACGAGCATATAGTCCACCTGATGGTAAGTGGATACTGTAGCCCATAGACATCCATGATACATGCTAACATTAGTCCAAAATGACAAACGTTGGCACGCCCCCGGATGCACTGCCTAACTTTGGAGATGTAGGAATGGATTTGGAGAAAGGATCGAGGAAATGGGGAGGGATAGGATGGGAATGGGCTCTGGCACATCTCACTCACTACCGAAACACGTACGTACATTAGGGAAATAAGATAAAGTGGGAAATGCTTCTGTGGGAATGCTGAAGGTAGTCTTCTGTGAGAGAGGGGTAACGTAGCCAATCGAGTGCGCCCAGCGGCTGTTGGATTGAAGCGTGCACTCTCCCCCTCATTGCAATGTAGTGCAATCCTTTTTAATGCATTGCATTGAAAACGCCACGCTCTCGGCAGGCGGCTGGTTGAAGGAGCTCTTAGAGGCAGTGTAATTCCTCAGGGCTTATGGTAGAGGCTTTGTTATTCCTTAGTCGCCTTTTTTGATACCTGCGGTAAGAGATGATGTGGTGCTATTCTAAAACCGCCCGACACCATACGACCGATAAATAATATAATACACGGACTAGCAAAAACTGAACCTTAATTCATTTGCACAGCAAATTGAAAGAGAATATGTTAATGAGAATTCAGGCGGGTGATCCCGTCGCTAGATACTTCGGACTAAAGAGAGGGCAGGTATGTTAAACATTCCTTAATTCTTTATTTATTTATGGTTTATATTTAAACCAGTAGCAAAAATATGAAACAAACTATTTTTGAATAACTGAAATAAACAATTTATAATTATTAAGAATATCAACACAAAGTCGACTTCCCAGGACTCCTATATCTTCATTGTCGCAAGAAGCTAAATCTAAACCAACTTTAAATGTGCTGCCATCGCTTTGCTGCCATTTTCAGTATTTCTGCGGCTCATTTAATTATTTCACTTTATTATTCACTTCATTTTATTTCATCGTAGAAAACGCGAGGTTTAATACCTTTGGGTTTACTCACGAACCAATTATTCTATGGACGCCGCATGTTAGATCCAATGTGTAAGAAACACGACCAAATAAGTCATATAAGTATGGCGAACTCGACGAACTCTTAGTTTCGATCAAGTCACAGTCATGAATACGTTATTTCCTGCGTGAGAAAAGTAGTCATGCAATTACAAAAGGACTGCATTAGTTGTCATTGGTAAGTAAAAATAACCCCCTGATATACGCCTTCGAGCATTCCCTAGATTGGCTGAATTTTATTCCAACAATTTATTGCAGATGCGTAGTCTCTAGGCTAAATTGGTCTGTGGGTTTATCAGAGGGGTACACTGAGAGGTACAGGATAACATTGAATTGAGATGTTAATTAAAATATGTTCTTTATAAGACATCAATTCATATTATCATTTCACTGTTGTATTTATGGACTCTATACATATGATAAATTAATGATTTTTCAGTTAATATAAAATTTAAAATTACTATTTCCAGGTAGTGAAAATCATCCGATCATCAGAAACTGCTGGAAGATACATTTCTTATAGATTAGTATGTTAGATTTAGAAATTATGTAAATAAAATTCCATTTTATACTGTTTTATTCGATCCTTGTTCAACTACCCTCAGAAAGTTTTTCCTACTATTCCACTCATAAAATTAAGTAAATCTAAATACATTACATCTTTAAAGGTGAAAGTTTTTAATCAGTGCACCGACTGTTATAATGTACGGTGCTGAAACGGGGATCCTGACAGTGGGCCTGATCTAAAAGTTCAAAGTCACTTAACCTAGTGTTGGAGAGATTGATGGTATGGTATGATAAATACATAAATGTTGTAACAAGATAACAGGCTGTCCACTCTTGTGTCCTACAGATAATAGTATAGGAGCCGTGACAGCCTAGCGTTCTCAACTTTCATTAATGAGGCCTTCAGTTCAAATCCCGGTCCATTCCACCGAGCATCACTACTTAAATTTGGATTTTTCAATTAATACGTACGGTAAAATAAAAATGTCGTTCGGAAACATCCATGTCCAAAAATTAATAAAATCTTAAACCCACACCCGGGCCGTTGTTTCTTGCCTGTGCCCTCCAGCAGGCGATGCTGCAATCCCATAATGCCTCTCGACTGGCTGAGTTACCCACTTAAAAGATACTATCGTCAATTTTTATTTATAGGTATACAATCTTTTACTCGTGGCTTGCTAGCGTGGACTAAGCTGTAAATAACCTTAACCTGTAAACCTGTAAATCTCCGAGAGTAGGTATACCGAGCATGAGAATACGCTCGGTTTCTGTAACATTTTTCTGTAATCTTTTGTCTTAGCTCATTGAGCGATTTTCAGCTTATGGATCGGTCCTACCGTTAGAGGTCGCGTTTTGACACCGTATGTCATAACTACACGACGCATTTATTACGCATTCCAAATGTGTCTGTTAGTGGAATTAAAAAATTCCAATTCTGTCCATCTTTTCATTTCCAATGCCTCTTCAGGCAGCGGAGAGAGGCATTGAAGAGACAGACTGATGGTATGGCATGGTATTTAATTTTAAAATGGTTTTCTGCTTTGAATTCTCTCATTTGAATTTCTGAAAGTAGTGAGGATATTGTAAATTTGAGAATCACGTACATAATCATTATAGTCCATAAAAGAGAAATAAATTGCATCTGTATACGGTCTGTATACGATTTATTTATTTATCTTTATAGTCACCGAGCCGTAAACCACCAATATCCATACATATAAACTGGATGTAAGTACAAAAAAATGTTAAAAATATCTTGTTGTAAAGTTAAGATTGTTATATCAATATAAATTATGTGTTTCGTGATTTCTAGCAATATTTTCTGAATTAAAACGATCTAATTCATCAAAAACAGAAATATTCTGTTAGTTTATCATTCTTCACACGTTCACTTGTGATCTAATCGATCTAATCCAAATCGACCATTTGGATTTTTGGACCGCTTTATTGTTGGATTTTTTTTTATATTAACTAACGACATTAAGATAGATTTTGATATTAAGTAATCAACATAGATTATTATTGAAAAATGACATTATAATACATACATAACGTATCTTATCTTAGAGAGTCCTCATTGATCGTGAGCAACTGGTGCAAGTGGTAGATGCGTTAGCGCGCGTGTGTCATGAAACGGGCGCAACTGACTTGCAACAGTTTATATTTGCAGTGTATCCAAAAAGTCACTCACTTATGCTTGTTTACAAATTCATACCTCGGAAACTGATGAGAATCTTAACATTTGTATAACAAAATTGAAATATAATGAAGATCGCCAATTTGTGGGTTGCCTCTAGTATACGTAGTATCTGACGATATGAAGTTGACACACACCAGTTTTCTGGATACTTAGCTATACATTAGTGAAAACCCGATCAAAATCCTTTCAGTAGTTTTTATCGGTAACAAACATATATACAGAAAATCTAATAACTACTGTTTTGGGTTCTGTAACTTCTAAAAAGATCCGCCAATTTTTTCACTGTTTATTACATATATGTATAGATATTAGGCACATATTGTTTTAAATGACGCAGATTCGCATAGCATATTGGAAAAACTCTGATTTAGCTAAAATCAAATGATTTATACCATTGGCAATAACAACATACAAACGTATTGCAAATAGCAAGCATACCCAATATACGCAACTCAATTAGATGCAACAGTTTTTCGACGAGTTATTGTTCCATGTTAATAACGTTGCTTTCATAACAACTACGAGTAAATAATTCCCTGGCGAATTGTGTGATCTGCTCAGCATTTGCCGACTTTCGTATTTAGTAATAAAAATTTAGAAGAGACAAATTTTAATCTTTTACGACTTTTTTAGTATTATATTTTGTATTCGCTTTTTGCCGACTTTCTTTGATTGCCAACTTTTTGTACATCTAGCTTTTCATTAGGAAAATGTCGAAATTTATTATCACGTATACGTAGATATAAAAAAATACAATAAGGAAAATTTCAGGGCTTATTTTATTTACTACATCCTTCGAGTTTCTCTGATATTTAAAATTCTAAGTCCTATTAGATTACGACTAACGTTCGCGAATAGGTACGTATACGTACGTGTTTTTTGTATAGTTGTACGAATAGTCGTAGTCTAATATGACTAGAATTTTAAATAGAAACTCGAAGGATGGAGTAAATAAAATGAGCCCTGAAGTTTTCCTTATTATATTTTTTTTATAGAAAGAAGGTAGCAGACGAGCACATAGTCTACCTGGTGGTAAACGGATACTGTCACCCATGGACATTGGACATCCACGATACATGCAAAACATCAATTCAGAATGACAACTGTTGGCACGTCCCCGGATGCGCTGTCTACTTTTGGAGATTTGGAAATGGATTTGGAGAAAGGGTTGTGAAAATGGGGAGGAATAGGATAGGATGAGACAGGAATAGGCTCTGGTATTATGATAGGAATTATAAATCATTTAACTATGCTGGATCTGAATTATTACAAACTGTTCAGCTGACTCGATAAATGTTGTGCCAAGATCCCGGGTTTGAGGTTCCCGTAAATATTTGTGTAAACTGTAAAGTGTATTACATGAAATTCGTTCTACTTGAATACGTATCAGTGTTCGTATGAATATATCAATGGCTCACACTAAGATTCCCTGTGTTGTGAGTCCAGAGACACACAAAGACGAACACACCACCCAGAAGCGAACAAACATTTGTCTTAAACAAATGAATG
This sequence comes from Sesia apiformis, assembly GCA_914767545.1. Lineage (NCBI taxonomy): Eukaryota > Metazoa > Arthropoda > Insecta > Lepidoptera > Sesiidae > Sesia > Sesia apiformis. The sequence continues at coordinate 8,056,023 of OU611964.1, forward strand.
TACTACCGTCAATCGAACCCTTGAACATTTACACAGCAGGCAAGGGCAATAACAACTGAGCTAGTTAGTCGTCGGTCGTAGACTTTTAACGATAACTACTTTAAAAATTGTCTTCCTACGTTTCACAATTTATTACCGTATTAGATATGTACCTATTTTCACTGGTACTCTTATGGAACTCTGTCGTGATTAGTGTCTGCTTCTCTGGATATTGGTATTACGTATGTGGTAGCTGTGTAGAAGTACCTACAGCGCTTTTTGGTTTTCGTATCTTTGTCAATTAATGTCACCTATTGTATGTCAATTAATCCAGTTCTGGAGATCAGTTTAGAGTTCAATTTGCACACCATTCGAACGCTTGATGTGCTGCACACTGTTGTTTATATTTATCTAAACATAAAAGCAATCTCTGTAATTCTTTACCAGTTTAAGAATGAAATATTTTAAGAATTTAATTTAATTTTCGTCAATGGGCAAACCCACGTTGGGGGTTATTGGTTCTGCCGTTCGGTAAAAGTAACTGAAGTAGGAAATTATTTAATTCAATCATCCATCTATTCAACTAGCTGTACTAGCTTCATTCTCACTAATGTATTTTTTTTATTGAGAACTTCATGATCTTCGCCCAGCATTACAACATCGTTTGATCATACATAACCAATCAAATCGATGTTATGGTGACCGTTATCGATGACCGTAACATTGGCAATTAAATCCCATTGCCTAAAATGGGTAACTTTCGTAAAACACCATAATCGTAACATATGTAACGGAGACATGCAATCTGAAGACTTCGCGATATGTACATGCGAGAGCACGTCGCTTCACACCACGTTCACACGCTGTATGCGCATCTTACACTGCGCACGCGCAAAAATATTTAACCCGATAAGGACCTTTTCCCAACAATAAATGATACCAATACAAAAAACACCGGTTTTATTATAATGTTCATTTGAATTTCAATTGACCAGCGCGCGGTGTTCTTAATATTGCGCTTTCACGACTACAGTTTGTTGAAAAACGCCACGGGCTGGACATTTAGATAGTAATATTGGAAATGACTGCAAAAGTTTTCTTGGTTTGTTATAAAATGAACTCTATTCCGTAGGTCATAAGTAAGGGCCTTGTGTTGATTGTTATCAGTTGTTTTGTGTCAAACTTTCGTGAATTATTTATTAACGGTCCGCCTAAATATTTTGGATAAATAACAGTTAAGTGCACTTTATTTTCTTCATGCAAGTACTGAAATTCACGAAGGACAAAGAGAGAGTTTGTAATAAGGAAGATTAAATAAAGTGGTAAGTGATGTTTAAAATCTATATTTGTTTTTTGTAAATTCTTATGTAAATGGCGATAAATTTATACAATTTAATTTGGGTTTCTTTTTGATTACCTAATACCTTTTATATTGGTGTCTGCCTTGTTTCTCGAGTAGGTAAGGTGTACATTATTGACCTTATTGGTCCACCAGTTATTCAAGAAATCAGCATTTTATTAAAAGGTATTATTTGCAAATGACACTTTATAAGTAAATCAAACTTAAAATCTATGTCAAAATATAACTTACCCTGCAAAAAACCGTTCAAAGGATTTTCAGTGTTTGGTACATGTCATGTGTTGTTTATCTGGGTAGGTAGGTATATCAATGAATGACCTACTCGTAAACGAGATTATTCATAAAGTGTAGAAAAGGTAAACGACACTAAGTTTAACCCCTATAATTTGTAGATATACGATATAATGAACTTTCAATAAATTTGGAATTAATGTAAAATTATTTGGTAAACAGGTTCGAAATCTATTACCAGCCATCGGTCGGTCACGAAATTCGAGTTAGAAAGTTGAAAATTCGTGATAGCACTGTTAATATTGCTTAAAATATTTAAATCAGACCGGTCTTAGGTTCACATATTTGTGTAATTTACTTCAATATATATTTTTTTAATTAATTCTAAAACGGTCACTAATGATTTACGAGTTTTTAAGTTCGACAATGTAAACTCCGCGCTTAATATATGCGGAATTTTTGGAAATTTATTTGATACACATTATATAGAAATAGTTTCGATGAGGTCGATAGAAAGATTAAAACACTTTGTAGTAGATATGGACTTTGATGAGCATAGTAATAAGAACATAAACGCAAAGATTTTGTGTATACTGCTTTGTTTACTCTAGTTATACATAACATTGTTTAGTTAGAGGTTAATTACGTTTACCGAAGTGTTTTTGATTTCGGTATACGATTCATATAGGTACACATTTATATTGAAGAGATGATTAAGCAGAACGCCAGGAATAATTGCACAGAAATTTTGTGTATCATCGCAGATAATGATTAGTTGAATGAAAAACTGTATATAATTGTATAAAAACAAGCTACACTCTTAATCAAAAATTGGAACATGCTTATTCTTTTAATTATTTGTTAATACAAATAACCGATTCTTGATCGTGATGTATGGGTATGTAATGAATGTACCAACATTATATGTATTAGATCTATAGAAAAGGCATATTCTGGCATTCATTAGCGAAGAAAATGCGTGGTTGGTTAAACATGTAGAGTTTCTACTAGAAACTCATTAAAGGAGACTTAAAATATAAGCAAGTCTTGGAGTGATAGTGAAAATGAAACTAAAAAATGAATAGCGTTGGAGACTTACTATGGACGTCTTTTGAAGTATGGACGATTGACATATTACTTTTAAAGAAGGCAGTACCCATTAAACACCGTTGGATTATGGTCCAAAGATCTGTCGTGATTAGGTACTATTGTAAGGTGTGTACAAGGAAAGCTTGAGCTCTGCAAGTTGCTAAAGACTAAAGTAAGTTACGTAAATGACTCATTTCAATCTTACACCAAGTGATAGTAGACTATTTACCCAGAAACCCTTTACCGGATAAAATATACATCAATTTCGTACCTACACAAATTGTCAGACTCGAACGTCGACCGCAGGTTTCGGTAAATAACCATAAACACCATAATGTTATACCATAGAGATCTGACGTCCCCGATGGTTATCAGAGCATCCCGCGGCGTCTAATGATGGCTGGCTACGTGATTGAGCACCGGAGACATCGAGGCTTTAAAGTAAAGAGTGGGTGGTGTAGATACGACGAAATTTTGAATGGTCTTTAACTAATATCTAGGTACTTAATCAAATGTCTGGAGATCTGACATTACGAGCTAACATTGATTCTACTCTAATGGATGTCCTACTTCTATCTGGAGTTCTTCGTGATGTGTTTGTAGTTCCAATAGATTTGTAGGGGGAGAGTGCACGCTGCATTACCACAGCCGCTGGGCGCACTCGACTGTCCACGTTACCCCTCTCTCACAGAACTTACCTTGAAATGAACAGCGTATTTCCCCAATGTACGTATGTGTTTCGGTAGTGAGTGAGATATGTCAGAGCCCATTGCCATCCCATCTCATTCCTCCCCATTTTCCCAACCCTTTCTCCCAATCCATTCCTTAATCTGCAAAGGTGGGCAGCGTATCCGGGGGCCGGGCGTGCCAACGTTTGTCATTCTGGATCGATGTTGGCATGTATCGCGGATGTCTATGGACGACGATATCCACTTACCATCAGATGGACTGTATGCTTGTCTGCCGCCTTTTTTTCTATAAAAAAAACAATTGAATTATAGTCTGCATTAAGGTGTACCAGTCCATACTCGTATGGACTGCTGACGAAGAGAGGCGAGGTAAGCGATTGGTACTTAGAAATTATTAAAAGCACATGACGTGTTGTCATAAAAAATACATAATAAAAAATATTTTTTAATGATTTAAAATGAATTTTCTAGATCTGTAGTCTTTAGTGACGCGTCGTCTGTACAAACTCAATATGTTTATTTACTTATTATGCCTATTGCACATAAAGGCTTTATCGTGTTCTCTGGCACTCGACCACAGTTAAAGAATCGGGTGCAGAATTAGCTTAACAATACAGTACTTAATGAAATAAAAAAACGTACCTATACGTTTTTTTATTTCATAATCTGACACTCGCTTCTGCGTGACTTGATCTTTGTCAAAATGCATTTTGATGTCAATTATAGGACCTTAACTTATGATTTACGTTCACAGATCACGTTCGGTATATTATTTCTTCAATAGAGACATTTGATATTTGGATCGAACTGAAAATTTGATAAATGTTATGATCTTATAATAGAGTACTTTTTAATGGACATTGAATGTGTATGACCTATTTGGTCAAGGTAGGTATTTAGGTTCCGTATATGTACTTAGGTCATTTAAATTAATAATTAAGTCACTTAACTTACTTACACAATAGCCAATACTGATTTTATTCATAAGAGACTGATGTTAACACGATATTAAAATGTTTATTACAGCCTAAATAACCTCATACCAGTGATACCAGGGAACTGTTTAGTGTCGCCTATATAATTGTTAGATTTTCGTGTTTTGCACTACTTATATATACTTATGTCACTATCACTATTATATCACAAAACCCACAAATACGCATTTTTTTATAATAATCAAACAAGAATTCGCCATTCACTTTTAGTTACTGCCAAAAATATTGACCCATTTAATTACAGTGTCAGTGATATTTCCGAAGACTGAAATCTTGTATTCTGCCACGATATAATTTTACGCATATATTTTTGCGAAAAATTCAACATTTTGATTTCATTTTAAGCTTTCATACATATTTTCTAAATATAAAATACATACGAGTAGGTAAAAATATCGCAATATGTAACATTCAATGTCAATAACTCAGAATTCATTGGAAAGGCCTTCGAGAATATATCTGATACATAATAAAAACAAGATGTAGGGCCTTTCTCGCCACCTCCTGATATTTTATTAGAAGGTATCAGAAAGTCAGTACCTATCAGTTTGATTTAATTGCCAGATAATTTATATATCAAATTGCTAACAGTTACTTTATTAGGGGTAAAACAAAAATAAAATCCTTATGATAATGTATCAGGAGGTGGTTAATGACAACATGGAATCTGTTTTGAGATATATATATATATATGTATATATATATATATCTGTTGTTTCTTTTTTATAATTCGACGAAAAAGTAAAAGTCTTCTAATCTATTATAAAACTCACAGTTAACCTTAGTAGATATAAAACGTAAACAGCAAAGTTATGCGTTATAAGACACTTAAGTTTATGCGTTACGTGTGACGTAATGGATCTTAGTTATTAAAAAGTCGTTTAGCATCATCGCGGGGGTAATTTTGTGCATCATTCGTTCGCTAAAACGGTAAATCACTACTTTCACTGGTATATTTGTATGTTTCGTAATATGGCCCGGTCCAATTGGTATCGTTTGATGTTACGAAGTCACTGCTACACTAATGCAAAGTTGGTAAGATAATTATAAACACTTATACATAATTCGGTATATGGTTTGAATACGATAAACATTTATTTCAGTGCAATCATTTATTCACGCCTCAAAACTTAATTTTCCTTTTTTACTTACTTTTTTTTTCGATGCCTTTTATGATATCGAAAATCTCTTCTTCTATATTTATGAAACACAACGTCAGTCCGTCCTTCTATCTCTTCGTTTATAACTTTGGTCATACCGGTCGAATATTGATGCATTTTTCACTATTGTACCTATAGATTATAATCATTTATTCCGGAAGGTTTCCGGATGTATACGTGTTTTACGAGTTTTATTTATTTAGCCTATCGTTATAGGCTGATACGTATAATGGGACGTTTCTCACTGCAGGGCACATGCCTTTCCTAGTTAATTACTGGGGGCTTTCGGGCCGTAATCCACCACGCAGTCCCGCTGCGGATTGATGGATCACATACGAGTAGGTACTCCAGATTTTTTTATTTCTGGAGCATGCGGGTTTCCTCACGATTTTTCCCCTTTCCCTCACCGCCGAGTTAATGACAATGTTTATATTTTATCGCGTACTTTTTAATCATGGTCGAACACCCCCGCCGCGCATCGATCTAGAGAATCTAGACCGATAAGATATGCATCGAGAAATCCAGTTTATGCACGGTAATGACCTCATTTCTTTATAGCTGTTGATTAAGAAGAAAACCCGTTTCTATTTAGAGTTTTATTTAAAAAAAATTCAAGTAGGTAATGAAGTATGCGAATTATAAAAACAAAGAAAATCATTTCAAATTATAAATTATAATTATTATAAGTTAGATTAGAGGTGGTGTAGTTCCTTAGGGCTTGTGGCAGTCGCTTTAGGTATCCCTTAGTCGCCCTTTACGACACCTACGGGAAGAGATGGGGTGGTGGTATTATATAGTCGGCCCACACCACACGGCACATATAAGTATATGCCAGTCGATAAATAAAGAACAAAAAGTATTATTTTTGGAGGAGGGATTTCTCACTGTGTTTCCTACGTTATACCCCTAAATCTGCTTCCTTACTGTTACTTATTTATTTATATAAATACTTTTCTCCTACTTGCTCGGAAATGGTTTCATTATTTTAAAAAAAGAATACTCGGCACAATCGGCTCTTGTCTGTACGCACTCCAGCAATTTCCAACACGACAATAATAGATATTGCTGGACAGTAGCGAGGTTATTTTTAGTGCACACTAACATAAATTAGGTTTTTTTAGGTACACGATATTTATTATTATAAAGGCTGAATGTGCATTTCTTTTCAAAAGTTTAAAAAATAACAAAGACCGCGCGCAGTCGAATTGGCAGGAATGAAACTTCTGTTTCTTGAATTAATTTGTTTATTGTTTCCTCGCAAATTAGAGAAAAGTACTATACAAGTCTCGGCCGAAATAGCAATTAACGGCCTCGTTTATTTAAAAGGGACTCGGCTACGCCTCGTCCCTTTAAAATCACTTTTTAAGGACTCGGCTTCGCCTCGTCCTTCCAATATTACTCGGCCGTCAATTGCTTTATTTCGGGCCTAGACAGTAATGTACTATTATTGTACACACAAATGATAAAAATAGTAACAAAATAGAATATGTATAAAAGACGTGCTTATTCCCTTAGGATATTTCTATCAGTAAACCTGGGAGAGCGATAGGTGAGCAATGAAATGGGCAGACATAAGTACTTATTCTTTCCTTATTCGCAGAGGTCGGAATTAGGTAGTGTGATTTATATTCTTGCAACGAAATGTTGATATTAACATGGACATTTCTGGGATTTTCTGAATAATAATCCCGGTAACCGTAATTTATTACCAATAGTATATTTATTTACTATCTTAAGGTACAGTGATGGTTTTTAGGGTTGTATCGATATCTCAGAGATAAGATAAATAAATCAAAATTATTCAATAGTACTTAATATATTAATGATTTACACACGTTAACATTCAGTTTCAGTTTTTATATTTACAAACATTAACCTACAATTCTATCTACAATACATAATTTTATTACTTTGTAAATCATCGGATTTTTAATACGCTTTAAAATGAAATCCCGGGATTTGAGGAATATCAATATTCTACTTTTGCTCTATGATATCATTGCAAGTACCTACATAAATCACACTACCTAATTCCGACCTCTGCTTACTAGCGATCACCTTTCCTAAATTTTAAAATTAATATATGTAATTTCATAGTAGAATCTGTTATTGGCAATAAGTTTGGTATATATATATTTCAGTTAATTATTTACCCAGTTTGCTGTAGATTAATATTCACAAATATATAAGATAAAATAAACAGTTATTCTGATTCTGTATTCTTCTTCTTCTTCTTCCGTTCTATTTATAGTAAACAAGAAATTCAAATGTGTGTACCTAAGTGTGTGAGCTGGCACGCGTGTGGACGTACTTGCGTGCATGCGTGTTAGCGTGCAGGTGTGTGTGTATTAATTGTTTTATTACATCTCCCCATCAATAGGATAGGATTGGAAATTGGCTCTGAGTCACTCTCTACCAAAACACGTACGTGATATATTTTACGATAGTGTTCGGTGAGAGAAGGCTAATTCACCTAGCTAGGGACAGCACAACTATCGCCGCGCGTCGCGGCGGTATCAAAAGAAGTTTTGCCTTCTCGCTGTTGCCGTTTTGTCCTGGGTTGATCTATTCGTAGGTATGTTCTATAGGTACATTTCGCATTTTACAGTTTGAACCTAAAGTTGTATTTTAATAAACCACTCGGACACTAATTCACCATCGACCTTCTTTTTTAATGTTGTTATTATTATTGTTTAAAATTACATCGGTGACTACAAAACGACGGACTGATTAATTTAGGAGGTAGAATAACAGTATTAAAACTTTTAATAACATTGTTTATAACAATTCACACCATCGAGATGGAAAGTACATATAGGTACTTAGTACATGCACAAAGTAGGCTGGTGGGTAATGACTTCGCTTTGAAGACAATGGCAACAGTTCAACTAACCTTACACGCAAACAGCGCTAAATCACACTTTTACCTAACGACAGTTCAATTTCAAAGAAGATATTTAAAACAGAGTATATGAGGATAGAGGAAAATATTGCTAGAATGGGCACGTTTGTTTTATTCGAAACTGCATCCGTCAAATTATTCTGCTACTACTCACGTATAGGTATGTACCTATAATACTTACTGGCGACGAGTAATTTTTGGTTACTTAAATAGGAAAGAATTTGTTGGTTTCACTTCACAATCATAACCCATAAACGAAAAATTACGTTCTTATTAAATACAAAAAAAGTTCAGTTATGATGTTTGCCACAACTTATAGCAGAAGGCTGTAGGTAGAAGAAGTGACATTTAATTTGTGATAAATGAACTATTTTCCATCTTAGAATTAGTCACAGTCAAGTTTTATAGCACGTTATGCAATCTTCATAGAGAATAGTTTCCGACGGCACGATCTAAGTCAAAAGTGGTCTTAGAACTGAACGCCTTGGACACTCTACATAAATTATATCTAACCTCTGTGACAATGTCTCCTAACGGTCAAGCAAAACAATTATCTTAGAATTAACGTGTGTGAAATTTTACTCCGTTTAATGTTTGTCGAATCCGGTCATTATTATTTTAATTTTAGGTGAAACAAAGGAACAATTATCTACAAGTTTAGTGGGTTTTCGTCCAATGTCATAAATAAAAGGTTAATGAAGCTGGAGTAAGTTTCTCACGTCAGACTCAATAAAAACTTATTAGAAAAAGAGTTAAGTATACAACCGTACTTATCATCAGCACACTACATTATTTTCATTATTTTTACCAGAGATTTTTGTGACATTATCTGAGAAAAGGAACCTTATTGTCCGTTCTAGTTTCCTCGACATTAAAATTGACATTATTGACATCTGAAAACAAAACATTATATATTACAATGAAATTAAAATATAAATATCAGTCTTGAAAATCAGATGTTAGAGCGTATAAACAGGCTTTCAAAACAACGAAATTTAATTAGGTCTTAGCCAAAATCAGTAAGTTCATAATGTCAATAGAGCCCCTTTGCTCAGATAACATTACGTTTGTTTTTTTTTTTTTTTTTTTTTATAGATTAGTGGGCGGACGAGCAAGCGGTCCCACGTGATGGTAAGTGTTACCGCCGCCCATGGGCACCTGCAACACCAGGGAGTGTGCGGGCGCGCCGCCGACCTTGCAAAATCCTATTCACAGCTCTCTTGAAGAACCCCATATCGTAGCTCAATCGTAGCTCACTGCCTCTTAAGGCAGTTCGTTCCACAGCCTACGGGTTCGCGGTATAAAATAATTTTTGGACCGAACAGTGCGCGACACCTCCGTATCGAGGAAATGCGGATGGACCGCACTTCTGTGACGGGAGGTGCGGTTGTAGAAACCCGAGGTGGGAATTATATTAAACAATTCTTCAGAGCATTCCCTATTATAAGTTACTTCAATGTTGAGTAAAAATCCTTCTCTTGCTTTACTTTAGGCAAGAAAAATGTTAATTTTTCTACATCAGTAACTAATCGAATTTAATATAGCAACACTCGTACGTAACCACGCGGCAAAATTATTGCAGAATATGCTACAATTATAGACAATACAGGTTTTCGATAGAAAAAGTTAGAATTGGTTGACTTGGCATACGAGAAAAAATGATAGAACGTCGGCATCAGGTTAGGTAATGCACTGCACTTTAAGCCTCTAGAAATAAGGATCAGAATAGAATGGAGCTGTGATGTGCTATTAATATGAATTTCAAAATTAAATTCAAAATACGTATTTATGAGAAAGGGGAACTTCGACCGTTCGTTCTATTAGCAACATAATGTCGATGACTCCCACATAATGGACTTCATTATTGCTACTTTCTGACCGTATACTTTTATCATAGTATAAATTTAAATTTTTACTTTTTTAGAGCAGCATAAAGAAGATAAAAAATAAGAATGACATTATTCGTCTACATTGTTTTTTTTTTAACTATGTTATGAACTGAAACGTTTCTAATATAAAAGGTAACAATATATTGAAGTATTATATTTTTGTAGGGGGAGAGTGCACGCTGCATTCCCACAGTCGCTGGGCGCACTCGACTGGCCGCGTTACCTCTCTCTCACAGAAGATTACCATGAAATGTACTGCATTTCCTACTTTATCGCATTTCCCCAATGTACATACATATGTGTTTTGCTAGTGAGATATGCCAGAGCACATTCCCATCCCATACCTCCCTATTTTCCCAACCCTTTCCCCCAATCCATTCCTTAGGTAATCCGCAAAGGTAGTCGGCGCATCTGGGGTCGTACCAACATTTTTCATTCTGAACTAAAGTTGGCATGTATCGCGGATGTCCATGTGCGGTTAAAATATCTTATATCTTACACAAGTATCCAAATATCTTAAACAAATATCTTAGTATCCACTTACCATCGGGTGGACTGTATACTCGTCTGCCGCCTTTTTTTAATAAAAGTACTTACTACTAATTGAATAATGACGATCAACCATCTTCGTATTCGGTTATTATTTCAGCATGATTGAGTAAAAATAGTAACAAACATCCAGGCACACTAATAGAGTTCAGTTCGTGATGTTGTAAACACTCTATTTTATATCTACAGTCTGACAGCGTTCGGTCACCGTCGAAAATATGAGATGGCCGACTGGCATTATTTAATTAGTAGTAGTGCTAGTCCTAATACCGTAGAGGACTGTAATTGTTTTTGAATTATTGAAAGGCTTTGGCCCGTCTTAGGTACCTACATGTGCAGTCAAGTAGTACCTACCTAATGTTCTCCGGCGTAGCTGTAAACTTCACTAGTTTTTCAGTTAGATTCGCAGATGAAAAACGTCCTTTTGATTACAACAGTAGACTCGTGCTTTCAATGTTAGCTGATTATGACCTTAAGGCCTCATGGTAATGGCGCACATCTCATACATACATCATATTATCGTGTCTCAAGAGTACGTAGCACCATACAGGGGATATCTGAAAGTTTCCTGAAGCCTAAACCATGGTTTATGCACTATGGTTTAGGCTTCAGGAAAGTTTGAATTTTACGAATCTTTTTTTTGGAAAAAATATCTATTCTCTTGAGTTTTTAATCAAATCCTATCAAATTACAATTTTGCTAAATATTATGCCCAATCCGTAACCAGCCCTTGTTTTCATTCACTGCGGGGCATGGGCCTTAATACGTCTCACTGGCCATGCGGATCGGCGAGTCCACTCTTTGTTATCCCTTAGTCACCTTTTATAACACCCACGGGAAGAGACGACGTGGTGCTATTCTAAAGCCAACCGACCTCACACGGCCGTGTGTTAACCATTCTACTCATAAATCGATGTGGGAATAGACTGGATGACACATCACACGTTCCTATCAAAGAAACCTGGCTGGCAACTTCTAGGGGTGGTGAAATAGATGAAGAAGAGTTCATTAAAAGTCAAATTTGAAACGTAATAAAATAAAAAAATGACTTAATTTTACTACGATAATAAGAATGTTCCATTTTCAAAACACATGAATTAAAGAATTCAAGAGCTACTGAATATAAAACACAACGAGACTGTAAAGTGCTTGCCCTAGAGTGCTTGTATAACATATCTAGTGTGTATTCTCAAATCGATGGCCTATATCTACAACATTTAAAACTGGCTGGTGTATCTCATTTCCAAGCAAAACACCTCACATGTTTTCCCATAGTTAGGAAGGCATTCACGTATCTCGTTTCTCAAAAGAATGTTGTTTGGCTATCGACTTCCCCTATTGTGTGAACTCTCATTAATAGTCAGTCACGAGGAAGTTTGTGTTCAATTATTATGATAATTTTAAAATACTGCATGTAAAATGTAGGTTCATTCATTCAAAACAAATGCGACACCATACGAGATTCGTTAATTTTATAACACAGTCCTTTTGTTATACCTACGAGTACCTATAGTGTAGTTTTTATTTTTAGTCGAGGTGAAGTGTCTAGAAAGTTGCACTCATTCACTCCTGTGGTCCAAACTGTAGTGATTGCGGTGGGATATTACCATCTCTGATCAGTGGTATCTAGGGGAATTACAGCTGTTTATAATACGATAGTCGTTTCTTATCACTTGTCCCATGTGTGCTGTGTTCACCCTATATGACGTACCTATGTACGAGTATATAGTAGCTACTTGATGTAATTTAACACTTCATAAAAGATCTAGACACTTAATGCAATACAGCCAGACGAAATGTTTGAAATAGCTTCTTTATGAAGTGCAACTAACCCTTAGCTTTATAACAATTATACGATCAGTTTAGTATATTTAGACGCTTCGTGAAGTGGCTAAAATTATGCAGATTTATTTGTAATCATTTAAATTTCGATTTATGCAGATAGCGTAATTGGAATTATAGATCTCTAGTAGTTTAGTACGTTCAGTTAGCTTTCTTTTATCGAACTTGTGTTTTCTGTCGTTATTCTAATAGAATGGTTAAGGAAAACATACTGTGTATGGGTTGTATTAGCAAATATATATATGTGTAAACTATTTATTATTTGTTTTCGTATGCGTATAAACAATTTAGGCATATCATAAAGCGTCTACATATACTAGACTGACAGTGTAATTGTTTGAGGATACAGCATAAGGTTAGCGGCTAGTTGCTCTTCATGAAGGGACAAAATATTTTAGATAGTCGGTTTCGAACTTAATTCTTACCAAGCTAGTTATAAGTGCTGACCTGTAATTATTAATCAGTAAGTGTTTAGACTTTTCATGAAGTGCTAAATTAGCAAGTGGCAACGTAATGGTAAACTTTAGAAAGATTTCTTCCTCTATAAATACTATCATTACCTCAAATGAAGGAAGAGCCCTTTATCTCTAGAATATAATTTTAAATGACCTTAGAAAATAATAAACTTCAATACTTTGCAAAGATGGCAGTCTATGATAAGTTCAATGATATTATTATGAAGTCGTAAATTGATAATAGAATATCGTCCTGCTACTCGTACTCGTACTCGTATGTTAACAAGCTGATAGCCCTAAGGAGTATAAACTAATGAATGGTTATAATAACACCTCTAGGAAGTTTACTTCATTGAATGTTTATAGTGAACAGTGAGCTGAAATCTCTACGAGATAATATAATTTAATGAGTTATAATAATGTAAAAACGTATATAAATGAATATAAAACGTATATAAGAACGTGATAATACGGGTATCTAAGAAAAGGTATTTTATTATCGGTTATAGTTTCCAGATAATTTTTTTTTATAGAAAGAAGATGGCAGTCGAGCAGGCAGTCTACCTGGCGGTAAGTGGATACTGTCGCTCATGGACATCCGTGGCACATGCCATCATTTCATAATGACAAACATTGTCACGCTCCCGGATTATTATATTATATTATATCCTAATTATATCTTATTATCTAATTATATCCTAATTATGATTATTATAAATATCTAATATATCCCTCCCGGATACATTAGATATTTTGATGAAATTTTAAATAAATAACAACGTTTTCATTGCTATATCATAAAAATAAAAAAAAATAAAAATTAGGGTATGTTTCTATTTATACAGAATCATGAAATAACAAAATCAAAATTTGGAGTTTAAAAACCCTAATCAATAAAGACCTTTTCTTCATATCTAACGTTATAAATTATAGAAACATTTAATTAAAGTAGATAGAAACTATCGTTTTTTAAACCTAAATTTCGCCACAATCTCTTTGTTCCTAAAACTCCAGTTCAAGAAATAAAAACGTTTATATTAAAGAAATATTTAATTAATAAGACATAATAATATTAAAATTTTATAATTAATATAACATGATAACACTATTATATTATATTTCCAATCATATTTATTTATATATTAGGTACACCAACAAAGTACATATAACAAGGAATGAATAACATAAGGTCAGATACCTGTCTACTTTAGTGACAGGTGCATTCCATCATTAATTTTTAGGTACAAACACAAAAATTAAATACAAAAAGAAAATTAAAAATATACAAGAAGAGAAAAATGTATGAAAAATTAGGCATGGCATATCCATGCTTGCAGAATTTTGCTTTTAAAATTTTAATGTTGTCAGAATATCGATACCATATTATATTATCCATTCCTAAATCTCCATAGGTAGACACCGCATCCGCTTGTCAACGTTTGTCATTCTGATTCTGGTGGTAACATCCAGATAGTCTGTTAGTAAGTGGTATCATCACTTACGCCCAGGTGGTGGATTGTTTGCTCGTCTGCCGCCTTGTTTCTATAAAAATATACCTATATACAAACTAAGTGAGACGTGCGCGTGCGCATGAGCATCCAGCATCCAGTTTCGCACATATGCCTGAACGAACACGTCACGGGCACGGGTCTTATGAGTAATAAGTTAATACCGCTTATTATTTTTTTCTGTAAAAGTAGCTATCACTACGAAGATCTAACAGTGTTTGGTGTCTACTGTAATAGTGTTAATAGTCTAGTGTTAATAGTAGCAATTTACTGGTGTTTTTGGGAAAGCGGATACAGCTGGTGGTCGGCCATTACACAGATTCTCTGGACCAGTGCTCCAAACTGGGTCACGCTGGTGTGCCGTGAGACGATGCTAGATGTGCCGCAGTGTAACCCGAATCACCCAGCAGGTAAGGCCACGAGCGTGACAAATTTCCAGTGATTTTACACACTTTTTCACTCATTCAGTGATTTTTTACTTTATTAGTAACACTTACCATCACGTGGGACCGCTTTATATAGACAAGTGGGACCGCCTACTTGTCTATATAAAGAAAAAAAAATCAGTAGAATTATTTTTAGTTCAGGTGTGTCTTGAAATTTGAAAAGAATAATTGAAAAAAGGTTGCGAATAGAGAATGCAGTCCAGATTATCCGAATTGGTGTTTTAGAACAAATTTCAAACTCAGATTTCAAAGTAAAAATCAGAATTTTTCGAATATTATTGAAACAGCTAGAAGTAGAGATACTACGCGCTCTTAATGAAATGCGTTACAAGTGGGATTCAAACCAAACTGAATTGTCGCGTGAAGTGAACACGTGAAGAGGCTGAGACTCTAGAGCCTTTATTGCTCTTCTATCGTTGCCCAATGCGTTTAGTATTAAAGCTATGAAGATCACGGCGTATAAACCTCCGAACCTTTTTAGTGTTGCCGATCTGGCGATGCAGTAACTGAAGCTCTCTTCCGGCTTTGTTCCATGACATTTAGAGGTAAGGACTCTTTGCCTTTGCGCTGTGGTTTAGAAGTATTAAATTTACTCTCACCAAGTTGTCTTTTATCTCGTCAACATTATTGTGGTTTCCAGCGCATCGAATCGATTCTGGATTTCTAGTTGAAATTCGTTAAACCCTAGCTTGATGTAAAATGGTGTGGGACGAAGTTTGGCCTTTCAGCGTAATGGTGCCACATACAAGTCCGTGATCACTTCCCGCCTTAGACCTGTTAATTACTGTAACATCCCTAAATATGCACGTGTTATCTGTAATAATGAAGTCAATTTCGAACATGTGCCTCACTTACTGTCTTATTCATCAAAAAGAGCCATTGTGTCGTCTCCATTTCTTCGGATTTCCGATAACCCAAAAATATCCCACTTTATTCTACTTAGCTGAAAGTCCGTGTGTTATAAGTAACCAAGTATAGTCGTCGGTTTTGGCAGCCCAACCGAACCGGGAGATTCTTAGCACCCCCTGCCTTAGGAATAGTAGGGCCGTCGGGGTCTGGGGATCGTCGTCACGAGAGGTTTGTAGGCCCTTAAAACGCCTCGCTGACCATTGCGAGTTGGCGAATCCAGTCTTTCTTTTGTGAAGTTATTTAGACTGACTCTTGCTATCCGCTCTGGCAAGGCAGGATTTCGGGTTTATCGCCGCCCGATATTCGGTATTATAGTGTTGCCCATTTAGTACCACACGTATAGGATACGGTGAGGTAACTACTATGAACGCGGGCAACACTGCCAACTGGTTAATCGGAAATTTTACATTTTTTTCAAGACAAAACATAAAAAATCCGAATAATCTGGATATGACACGAAAATACCTAAAAAAATCCGGATTTGCAGTCCATATTTGCGGAGCACTGCTCTAGACGCTCGGCGCGGCCGAATGCCGATTATTTATAAGTATCACAGCACATACGATAGATGGTAATGGTTAACGATTACTTAGTTATTAATTTAAAAATATCGTTTACTAAATGCCGATTTGCTTTAAGCTACTTACAGATTTTTTCTATTTATTATCGTAAAGTATAATTTTAGAAATCGTTATCAAGGTAAGTATACAATAATTTGATTAGTAAACATTTTCATTTTCTGTATTTCTATATTTTCTATGCCATCTATCTATTTTTCTTAACTATAATTTTAGAAAGTTATTTATTTTCGAAGTACGTAATTATCCACAATCACAATAATTATAATTCACTCACAAAGACGTTAGTAAATAAATGTTACACAACACGATAATCGAACCATTATATGG
This sequence comes from Sesia apiformis, assembly GCA_914767545.1. NCBI lineage: Eukaryota > Metazoa > Arthropoda > Insecta > Lepidoptera > Sesiidae > Sesia > Sesia apiformis. Next base: position 8,072,934 of record OU611964.1, read on the forward strand.
GAAAAGTAATCAGTAAAGTACAGAATTCCAATTAAACACATAACAGACAGAGTTGTAAATCTCAAAAATAATAAACACGTTACAACTTTGTGATGACCAATCATTGTAGATAGCTCAATTGACATCTTTCGATATTAAATGCAAATATAGGCCTAAAATCTGCGTTGGTACATTCTGTGCTACCTCAAGTATTCCGGTAACAAATGAGCAGATATAGGAAGACACGAAACTGCTTACGTAAAATAACCGTTATATGACAGCTATATAACGACGGTGTTATACACGGTAAACACGCGTGTTCTACAAACAATTAGTGAATAACTTATACGATATTTGCAAATCGACTGAGTAATTCATACGGAACATAATCGTCAGTTCTTCAAGTCATATTCCGTAACGAGATTTTTACTTGATAATTCTGATTAGGATATTTGCATAGTATAATGACAATGCAAGCGAACCACCAAGGTATAATACGGGCGATACTATCTTTATATTCAACACACAGTGAGGTTAGATTAATCAAATGACAATACATCCGGTAAATATTTAATACATTATTAATAGCCAGATTTTTTCTGTGAGGGTGTGTTTTTGTGTTCAAAAGCTTTATTCAAAATATTGTGTTAGGGAGCAAGTTTTTCGCCATTTTCCCTTAAATTATTAGTTTTTGGAGAAATTTTATTTTATTGTACCCTAATTTTGTCAATGGTATTCTCACTAAATGCTCAATAATTGCACCTAGATAAGGAATCGAGGAAGACAGTGATTTTTGCCCACTTTTGGGTCATAGTTTTAGGAACTATGAATAGCTAGATAAGAGTATTGTATATCTACAAAATAAAAAAATAAAGAAATGTCGTAAATATAGGTACGTTTTCGATTAAAGATGTAACATTTTTAAAAATATCATTTGACAGCTATATTTTGTGATTAGAAAGTTATTAAAAAGCGTTCACATTTTCTTTTCTGAAATCTACGGTTATTTATGGCGAATTATTTGTTCCAATATTTATTCCTCCAAGAAACTCTCAGCATTGCTTTTCCACAGCTCGCTGAGAGATTTTTAGCTTTTTTTATAGAAAAAGGCGGCAGACGAGCTTAGAGTCCACCCGATGGTAAGTAGATACTGTCGTCTACAGACATCCGCGATACATGCAAACATCAGTCCAGAATGACAAATCTTGGCACGCCCCCGGATGCGCTGCCTACCTTTGCAGATTAAGGAATGGATTCGTAGAAAGGGTTGTGAAAATGGGGAGGGATATGATAGGATGGGATGGGAATGGGCTCTGGCATATCTCACTCACTACCGAAACACGTACGTATATTGGGGAAATACGATCAAGTGGGAAATGCAGTACATTTAAAGGTAGTCTTCTGTGAACTGTAACATTCGATTCCTTATTTTTGCTCTTTCTACTGAGTTGGATAGTTTGTCCTAGGTCAACATATTCCTACCCAGCTTCGAGAATCATTCCGTCTTCGACTACTGGTTCCGGTACAACATATGAGAACAAAAGCAAGCTGAAATGGCAGTGGGTCCGTCACATGTGTAGTATTTAACCGACAACCGACGGAACAAACGAAATTCTCGAGTGGAGTCCACAGACTAGTAAGCGCAGTTTTGGACATTTCGCAGCTATTATCTTACATTGTTGTGCACCTTGCCAAGGTGACCTTGGGAGAGGTCTGTATCCAGCAGTGGATAGACACAGATCGATGATGATGAAGAAGAAGATGTACATATAAAAATATCATCTACAAAAAATAATCAGGTAAATATTCAGTGATCTTGCTAATCTTTTGATTAGCTATTTTCTAGTTAACTTCGATTCTTGTAAATAAATATCCTTGTTTGTAAAAATAATCCCCAGTTCGTATGCAAAGCTCGAAAATACGAGTACTAGCTGCTTATCGGATTTGTGTAACATTTTGCATATTTTACAGTTCCAATCTCAGATTAACCTTAATATCCTCAATATTTTAAGATACAGGCGCCATGTTACAAGGATTAGGTATGACAAAATACCAAAAAAATTACAAAGATTTTTTTTGACATTATAAAATTAAAGTTAGGTAACAGTGTTACTTCTTAAAAAAAGTTATTAAAAGAAGTCAAGATCGAACGTCCAAATGGAAACATTAGGTTCAAGGTCTTTAAAGGCAAGAAAAAAAATAAGCTTTTGATTTTAAAACAAAGAAACTTACTAATGAATATATATATATATATACCTACTTGTACCATTCGTTTCTAATGTTTTTTTTTAATTAAAATTTACATACATTTGTCTACTTATACCTACTTACAATACCGCTGACTTTATGTTGTTACATCGTTATTGTAAAGCTATTCATAATACTATCAGGTTATGGCGCGGTGGTATTATAATTCATAATACGATATCAGGTTATGGCCCGAAGGGAATTGTAATTTATGTTTCAGTGGGTAAGTAATAAGTGTGCTCGTTCGTAATATGAAGGGACAGATGAGTAGGGGTCCACCTGGTGGTGGATGGATACTTTCACTATTGGACATTCGTTATATGTGTACAAAAATCTTCAGGGAAGAATGAAAAATGTTGGCGCACCCTCAGCTAATCTCTAATCTCTACACTTTTGTTATATAATTATCATTTAGTTTAAAATACTTCGATGCTATAAATGCAACGGCATTTACTGTAAACATTTAAATAGATACTTTGGTAATCGCATAGCTTTTAAATACGTCTTGACGCAGAAAAAGGTATTTCTCTATAAAACTTTCCACTCATTTCGAATTCCTATCAAATTGCTTTCTGTTTTCTATTTAATTAAAGTCTTATTCCTTTTGCAATTCTAAATATTTTATGGTCTTGTATGAAATCTCAAAGATCCCTTGCTAAGTTCTTGTATAATGACAGTAAGAAACGTAGGTGATCGAGTACAGTTTCATTGGTGTCCCAAATTGGCATAATTAAACTAATGATAATGAAATACTTTTTTGATGTTAACGAGTCATAAACAAGTAATCGTAATATAAGACAAGTATAATATAAGGCATCCTGAGTAGGTATCTATAATACCTATAACAATTAATTTGAATACTGTGCAAAAAGTCCTAATCGAGCATAAAATATAAGGAAACGGCGGTAGTGTTATGAGAAAACATTCACCTATCCGGGAAGTGAGTGTTGATATCGTGTCAATAGAATTGTCGCATTGTTCTCTTGGATCGTCAAAACTTCGACGAAAGGGAATAAATTATAAACATTTCCTCCACACTTCCAACTGATTTAGATACGTACCTATTCATATGTTCATTACTTTCCGATGTGACGTAACTGTAGTTATTAGCAAATAATTATGTACAATAATGTCGGTTTCATTTTCCCATATGGTAATTTAATTTCTTTTATATCTATACTTAGAAGGAAGGCGGCAAATGAACAGACAGTCCACATCGTGGTTAGTGAATTCTGCCGATCGTGGACATCTGTAACACAAGGTTTTTTAAACTTTTGTTATCATGGTTTAACGTAATAAATGTTATGTAGACGGATTATTCACAATTTATTATTTATTTTGTACAATCGATATTTGGGTCCAGATATCATGAATCGCAGTCACAAATTATGTACGGTTCATGTCTTATACGAGTATGTATTAGGTGTGAATTGCGTGGGCGGGTAAAGGTGCTGTTACTATTGGAAAACGAATTATCTTTAAAGTAAATTGTTTATAGTAATATATTAAGTAATGTTAAGTAATATAATATGTAACTTTAAGTCTCTTAGACAATTATTGAGGTACAGTTCATACAGTACATTTTTGTTTACATTTAAAAAGAAAAGTTTTCTTTTACACGAATCAGTATCCAAAAATAGAATAAATATTGAAAACTTACCTCTCAAGTGAGGTCTGATTGAAATTGCGCCCCCCATGATATAAAAATGTAATTGAAAATAAAAGTGTTTCTGTAAGTACACCTACCAATATTAAAGTAGTTATAGATTGCGTTATAGTAGTTATAGCAGGTACGTTATAGATTAGGTAAGTAGGTACTGGATGTACATTTCCGACGAGAATAAAATATAAAAAGGGCAATGAAATTTTGTATTCTCGTCAAAGGTGTGAGCGTATTTTCTGACGGATACGAAGCTTGATGGATGCTCCTAATGCATTCCTATACTATGATTACTTCGTACATCTGAATCGTAATAGAAATTATCTCTTGAAATCGCATGAATCGTCGTCAAATAATGTTAAATTTTGATTACGTAATGTTGATGTTGCAAGTGATTTTGGAAACTTCTCTTTCTCAATTTATGTACAATATTATTTTTTGCTTGATATTCAGTTAACTAACGAGGCAATGGCGTTCCCTTTTTGCGGTGGGAGGGTTACTCCGTCGGCATAGCTACCACCCTTCCGTCGGAGTCCGCCGCCATAATGGTGCCCTATTAGCCGCGAGGCCCGCATCGTGTTCCGGCGGTGAGCGGAAGAAGCCGTCCCGAGAGAGAGATTGTTGCGTGTGGAAAGGAGGACCAGCGGTTGCGGGGAATTACAGACGCGCATGGGCGTGGCATGGTGGCGCGGAGATCAGGGAGACCCGGTGAAACGGTTATCCGCTGACCGCCCGCGGGTTGTAGGGGGCCCGAGCCTGGGGATCTTACTTTAATCTCCACTCCAGGAGGCTGCCCCGCCGCACGCGAAAAATCCCTTGGGGTAGCAGTTGTGCCGGAGGGGACCGGAGTGGAACCCGACTGCTGCCCCCGGGGGGGGACCGGGGGCCCTTCCGTACCCTGTGCCAGCAAGTCACACAACCTTTGTGACCTGGTTTTTTCTCTACTCCGTGCTTTGTCCTTTGATCCGCATGCAGCCATCTCTCTCTCCGTCCTCCCTTTTCTTCTTCTTCCTCTTTCCCCTATTCACACCTACTCAGATACAATGGCCAGGAAAAAGAAAAAGTACAATGTTTACTCAGCGGCCCACCCCTCAAGTTCCACGTTTCAAGTGGACTTTTGCAACATCAGAGGGATGCATAGTAACATCGACGCCGTCCACTACCACCTTGAGACGGCAAAGCCGGCCTTACTTTTCTTGACGGAGACACAGATTTCCTGCCCGGCCGATACATCATATCTTCATTACCCCGGTTACAAACTGGAGCACTGTTTTGTGCGACGTGCCGGGGTATGCATGTACGTCCGGGAGGATGTTTGTTGCCGCCGTCTCAGCCATTTTGAAGACGGGGACCTGTCGATCCTCTGGGCGCGTATTGACTATGGATGTTCCACTAAAGTCTACGCTTGCCTTTACAGGTCCCACAGCGGTGATACGGAGACGACTCGTTTTTTTGAGCGGCTACAAGAGACGACTGACAGCGTGCTCGAGCAGTTCCCTTGCGCGGAAGTGGTGGTCCTCGGTGATTTCAACACTCACCACGAAGAGTGGTTGGGATCCCGAATAACCGACCGCGCAGGGAGAGCAGCCTACAACTTTGCCCTGACCTATGGTTTCTCGCAGTTGGTATCCTCACCCACGAGGATACCTGATATCGAGAGCCATACTCCCTCCTTATTGGACCTCCTGCTGACTACGCGGCCGAATGACTACAATGTTGTTGTTGATGCTCCGTTAGGATCATCAGACCATTGTATCATTCGAACTGCTGTGCCAGCTAAACAATCCGCGCCGACCTATTCTCGGGGAACGCGCAACGTCTGGCACTACAAGTCTGCAGATTGGGATGGGTTGCGCGAATTTTACGCTTCTTATCCCTGGGGGCAGCTCTGTTTCTCGTCGGGTGATCCGGATACCTGTGCAGACTCCGTTGCCGACGTGGTGTTGCAGGGCATGGAATGTTATATTCCTTGTTCCGTGATACCCGTAGGCGGACGGAGCCAACCTTGGTTTAATCAGCCCTGTAGAGAGGCCCGCCGTAATAAGCGGGCTGCATGCAGGGCCTGGGCCAAAGCGCAGGTGTCTGAAGATCCGAATACCACCGACTTGAGGAAGAAATTTAACGCTGCCTCGAGGTGCAGTAAGAGGATCACTGTCAGGGTAAGGAATGAGCACATCCGCAGAATTGGCGATCGACTAGCAAGCTATCCTTCTGGAAGTCGGGCTTTCTGGTCGCTCGCTAAGGCTGCCGAGGGTAACTTCTGTCAGTCGTCACTTCCACCACTGCGGAAACTCGATGGCTCACTGGCCCATGGGGCGAAAGAGAAAGCCGATCTCCTGGGCAGTCTCTTCGCCTCAAACTCGACTCTGGACGATAGAGGTGCCTCACCACCGTCCACCTCGAGGTGCACAAGCTCCATGCCAGAAATCTGCTTCACCCAGCGTGAAGTTCGGCGAGCTCTAGCATCTCTTGATATCCGAAAGTCGAGTGGGCCAGATGGTATTCCTGCGGTGGTGCTCAAATTTTGCGCTCCCGAGTTGTCTCCGGTGCTTACGCGACTCTTTAGGCTCTCATATTCCACAAAAAGCTTCCCGTCAGCATGGAAGGTAGCTCATGTTCACCCTTTGCCTAAAAAGGGTGACCGCACCGACCCGGCCAACTACAGGCCAATAGCGATCACCTCCCTCCTCTCCAAAATGATGGAGCGTGTTATAAACACACAGCTCCTTGGGTACCTAGAGGATCACCAGCTGATTAGCGACCGTCAATATGGATTTCGCCATAATCGCTCGGCTGGTGATCTTTTAGCGTATTTAACACACCGCTGGGCTGACGCCATTGAGAGTAGAGGCGAGGCTCTGGCTGTAGGCATAGACATTGCGAAAGCTTTTGACCGGGTATGGCACAAATCGCTGCTTTCCAAGTTACCATCCTTCGGGATACCCGAGGGATTATGCGAATGGGTTGCCAGTTTCCTGACTGGACGGAGCATCAGAGTCGTTATCGATGGTAGCTGCTCCGACACCATGTCTATTAACGCTGGCGTCCCGCAAGGCTCCGTGTTGTCCCCAACTCTGTTTCTTCTGCATATCAACGACCTGTTGCAAATTGGTGACGTACGTTGCTATGCAGATGACAGTACTGGAGACGCCTTGTACAGGGGCCGCGCCAACATCCCTCGGGTCGAAGTGGAAGAGAGTCGCGCCAGGCTTGTGTCTGAAATCGAAGACTCTTTAGATCTAGTCTCGATTTGGGGTTCTATGAACCTAGTGGATTTCAACCCCAGTAAGACGCAAGTCTGTGCATTCACCGCTAAAAAAAACCCCTTTTGTTGTAGCACCTCGCTTTCAGAGCATACCTCTTAAGATCTTGGAGAGTATCGGGATCCTTGGTATCGACATCTCCAGCAAAGTCGAATTTAGGGGTCATCTGGACAATAAGGCCAAAATGGCCTCCAAAAAGCTCGGTGTGCTGAACAGAGCGAAGCGGTACTTCACCCCTGGGCAACTCTTAATGCTTTACAAAGCTCAGGTGAGGCCCCATATGGAGTACTGCTCTCATCTCTGGGCCGGCGCACCGAAATACCAATTGGACCCATTTGACTCTATCCAACGACGTGCTGTTCGTATTGTCGACGATCCCACTCTCACGGGCGGTTTAGAATCCCTCAGCATTCGGAGAGACGTTGCGTCTCTCTGTGTGTTCTACCGCCTGTATAATGGGGAATGCTCTGAAGAATTGTTTAATATAATTCCCACCTCGGGTTTCTACAACCGCACCTCCCGTCACAGAAGTGCGGTCCATCCGCATTTCCTCAATACGGAGGTGTCGCGCACTGTTCGGTCCAAAAACTATTTTATACCGCGAACCCGTAGGCTGTGGAACGAACTGCCTCAAGAGGTCTTTCCACTGAGCTACGATATGGGGTTCTTCAAGAGAGCTGTGAATAGGATTTTGCAAGGTCGGCGGCGCGCCCGCATGCCCCCTGGTGTTGCAGGTGCCCATGGGAGGCGGTAACACTTACCATCACGTGGGACCGCTTGCTCGTCCGCCTCCTAGTATATAAAAAAAAAAAAAAAAAAAAAGCACATAGGACGGAACATATACTATCTAAATGTATTTTAATGAATACACCATTGTAAACATATGGTCCAAATAAAATAATATGAAGTAGAATGGTAGGTAGGTATTTAAATTTTAAAAACAAATGTGAAATGAATTTCTTTTGGATGTGTCTAAACTATCGAACGATATATATTTATCACCATAATCAATAACATGGTCAAAAAATGTCTTATTGTAGATAACGAACATTGAAAAATTATCGCAAAATGGTGTGATGACCTTAGTCTAGCCATATTATGCTCAGATTACAGTAGATAAATAAAGCTATTTAGAAAAACAGTCAGTACAAGGTTTCTCTGTATTTCTGCCCCTTGCACTATTGCAGTATTCCCTGCACTAGGATTGCATTTGAATTTCAGTTGAATAGCTAATTTACTGCTCACTACGTATGTTTCGCTCGTAAAGATACATGTCGTTTTGTTAATAACGATCTTCTATTGGCGATACTTGTTTTTACTGGTATGAAATGCAATTCTCTGGTATGTTTGCAGCGGATTTGATATCTCATTAATGGGCAACTTGACACCTTGAAACTGCTAATAATTTGCGATGGTTGTACTGGGTATGGAATTTTATAAACATCTTTATATTCGTAGTTCCGTTTACACAATTCAAAACTTATGAACTTTTTTTATCATATACCTACAATGGAAGTTCCGAATAGAGGCGGTACCGCTCTCTTGAGGGCTTTGAAAATATCCAAGGAGGTGCATGGAAAGTTTAGGTGCTGATTTTCCTCTGCAACTTCATTCCTTTCATTCACAATAATTTAGTCTAGGACTAAGGAGGTTTCTGAAATGAGGTGGTAGATCAAAATGGGTTAAGAATCTATAGGATAAAGCAACGGCTTGTTTATTATAAAGATGAAATTAGATCAGACGTCTCCAGAAGTACATATACCAGTAAATACTGTGCATACTGGTATTACTTAATTATGTCGATATCGAATTATTGTTAAAAATGATGGTGTCAATTTTTAGTCTACAATAAAAAGGTAAAAGCTTCTCAACATCACCCACCCTCTTTGGGTTTATTCTTTTTATGTATTTTCATGCTAATGAAGTAAGTAGGTACATTATATAAGGATGTTAGTTTTTCATTGTTGAATGGTCCATTTGTTTCTTTCGTGTACTTTAAATAAATCGGTGTACAATTAATAATATCGGTCATTACTTGTAGACAAAAGCACTTTCAACTGTAAGTTTTTCTAAGCCATAGTTTTGTATAACTTGGTAATAAAATAAGAAAATAAAGAAATAAGTAAAAACTAATAATTATAATTATTACAATATTACTGTTAAGTATTTTTTTCTACAAGTATTAAAGTAGACTTTTAGCTAGATAAGTATTTTTTGTAACTTTCGTGATCGGATCACTGTGATTGCATCTCTTTAGTCAAAACTGCAAACTTCTCCCACTTTATACAGTGCAAAATAGCTTCTTGAAACGATTCGCACGTCTCGTTGAATAAAATGTTGAACTCAGTTTCAACCTTTTGAAGTTAGTGTGTAAATTATTATAATTCAAACGTAATTATTTGTAAAGAACATACATTCATCTTGTCAAGGTACATATTTATGTTTGTATGGTTAATTTAAAGACAAGTTACAAGATTTATGAATCTTGATGGACTCGTTAGTGATAATTCATCATAATTTACATTACAAATATATTTTCTATATATACTGTACATTTTATATATACATTTTCTAGTGTAAAGTATTTTATTTTACAAGAAAAAAGCCCGATGGCACGCATTAGTCAGATGGAAGATTTTGTTAATTTTCGTACGTTAAAAAGTTATACCTTTTACGTTAGTAACATTTTTAATAAATTGAATTGAATCGAGTGAGAGTGCAGTACGACGGATAGACAATATCGGTTTATCTTCACGACCAACTTACTAAATCGTCACCTGACCTCAGTACAGATCCAAGAACAGCTTCGAGACTTTCATGGTGTAGCTGTTAGCGCTCGGACTATTAGGAGACACGAAGCACGTGATATAATACCACATAAGCCAGCCAATGGGCCCAAACTGATACGAGCTCACCTAATGGCGTACCTTCAGTTTTTTTTTCTCCTTATTTTATTTAGGGGCTTTTATACTGTTATGTATGTCAGCCCCATTATACTTGCGCGCGAACATTTGCATTGGACTCAACGTCAATAGTGTCAGGTACCCTTCACTAATAAATCTAAGATTACAGTAATAATGAAATGAGTAAGGTGTATCGAAGACAAGAAGAGCTTTTTGTGCAGTGCTGTATTGAACAGAAAGTGAGTTCTAGGGGTAATGAACAGTCTGAGGAGGAATTTCCGCGGAAGGCAAAACTGGACTTCGGGTTGTGACGGGACCACGGCTGTCACCACTAAATGGCGACCGCTATATTCGTTAATGCCTAGAGACTCGTGTGATGCCATATGCTGGGTTTGTTGACCAAGATTTCATTTTAATGCATGATAATGCAAGAGGCGTACATTGCAAGAATCATCAGGGAATACCTTCATAACGTCGGTACCACAGTCATGGAATGGCCAGCAAGAAGCCCAGATATTAATCTCATAGAGCATTTACGGGATGAGCTAAACAGGCGCATTCGAGCTCACCGCTTAGCTCTGCAAACCTTGCAGGAGCTGATAGCTGCCATCGAGGAAAGAATGGGGGAACATTCCATAATACTGTCGTCATACTGCCGTTGATTGATTTAACAATTTTTAGATATTACCCAGGTTTTCTTCAAAAATCCAATACAAGTCTTCCCCATGAGAAAGCAGTACTCTGAATTTAAATTTGTAACAATGGCATACTGAAATGATGGTTAGTACGCCAGCTTCAAAACTGCATAAAAACTTTTTTATCGATGAAACATATTTTTAAGTTTCAGACCATCAAAACTGAAAATGCTGGTTGGCCCAATTCAGGTGTTCGGGAGTGTATTATTATAGTGGCAATTAGATGTAAATGCACCTAATTACTTTTCGTACAATGTTTTCTATAATGGAAATCTAAACGGAACTCCATTGAAGATAACTACAAATTATCAAAATTCTACTACAAACTTATCAAAATTCGATTGTAAAATTTGTCTTTACCTACGTCTAAGATGACCCAAAATTACGATTTGACCCTAATAGGAGGAATTTAGTTTGATTGTTGCATATTAATTTTTATGTTAACGGAACACTAGATGGGCCCTAGTTTTATTAATTCCATTCGTAACATAATCCGGAATCGAGCGATATGCCATCGAGGGCGGGTCAAGCGCTTCATGCAGAGTAGAGATGGAACTTACTACACTTGTTCACCAACCGTCTTTGCGCTCACCGCAACGCGACTACGCTGCAGAGAAAACTGCGCGGGAAAATTTTGACAGTTGTCTATGGATAATTTATTTTTTATTTGTGCTTCAGTTGGGATTGAACGTGGTGAAGTGTTTGTTTGGATATTTTTGTGTTTGCTTTGGAAATAAAATGAAAATACTTTTCGTATTGAGTGAGTGGTGAGTGGTGAATCTTTTCGTGGTGAGTTTGTAATTTATAAATCCCGATTTTGTTGCCAAAATTATAGGTTTTAATTGTGACTATTATTTTAATTTATCATCTATAAATTAATAATACTCATTGTAGTAGAGTTTAATCAACCAAACATGGCACAACGGTATTTTCAGAATGGGATTGGCTCAATTTTTTAATGAATCAAATCATTATTTATTATTTTTTCGAAAAAATAGACATGTACAACATCTCATACAAGTTTTTTTGACAAAGGACTACAATGACATCACAGTTACGACTGTATGTATGGATTGCTACTTTTGTCATCATAATGTATAAAAAACTAATATCACCACAGATCAAAATAATCTTCACTGGGACTTTTTGGCAGGAACTCGAGAAGTGAAGTTGAGTTTTTGTTTAATTATTACAAAAATTGTATATTATGCCGTTTGTGATTTAATAGTGATAGTTTATTAAACTTCAAAGTATTTTTTGCGTAATGTTCTTCTTTTCAGCCCTTGGACGTCCACTGCTGGACATAGGCCTCCCCCATTTGCGTAATGTTGCATATTGCGTAATGTTTGTGATAATCAAATAAAAGCATAGGACGGCATTTTTCGTGTGCTTCCAACGAGTCCTCTTCTGTCGTCAGTAAACCTACTATCACTTTACTGAGTGACTCCTGACTTACTTCGACGGGACTGGAAATTGATAGGATACGTCAGACTTTGAAATCGTTTATTACGAAGAAAACTTAACACTGGCAGAATGTGCTATTTGCACCATTACCATACATTAGAAGAAAAGAAAAACTTCTTTGTCACATCAACATAACCTGGCAATAATCTCTTTGTTGTGAACTGACTGCGGTTTGATTTCTTTCTTTCCGAGCTTGAATTTCTGGCTATTTACGACAATATTGCATTCGAAACTGCACAATAAATGTTGCTGCTTCATTTGTATGGGCAAATTTCACTAGTTTGCCTAAAATTTATACATGTATGATTGTAGAGTACATGAAGACCAGTGACGGCAGTGACAAGTCTATCCATGTAGCCGTTACTGTGACGTCACACTACTTTTAATAAATGAAGACTAAAATGTTTATAACTCTGCGATTATCATTTTTCTAACATGGCCACCTTGTGGTTCAATCTATATTACTCCACTCTATATAAAATACACAAAAATCAGGGTATTATAAAAATTAGTCCATCCCCATTCTTTACAGGACTAGTTTGTACGTAGGTAGTCGCATATTTTTATGAATTAAGTTGTAATACCGTACTAGTTATAAGTAGGTAGGTATTGTCGATGTTGCAAGTATTGGTGTAAAATATTTACTAATCGTTTATGTTATATTTACACATTTCATCGCACCTCCCAATGTGCCTTTCTGTTCAACCCAAAGTTTGCTGGAAGAGAAATCATCTAGGATTTTGTAGGATTACCTGCAATAAAGTTATTTAAATAAACATCTTCATACTTTCAATATTGTTTTTTTTTTGTTCTTCATATATGGCAATGGTGCAATTGGCACATTCTGCCAGTATCAAGTTTTCGTAATAAACAATTTCAAAGTCTGACGTATCCTGTCAATGTCCCGTCCCGTCCCGTCGAATGACTTCCCGTCGAAGTAAGTCAGGAGTCGTTCAGTAAAGCGATAGTAGGTTTACTCAGGACAGAAGAGGACTCCTTATAAGCACACGAAAAACGCAGTCCCACGCTTTTATTTGATTATCACAATTGAATATGATATTTTTTTATTAATTGAAAAAATAAACATTACCTAATATAATCTATAAATTACTGAAGGCAGTATGGCTTGTCTGTAGATAACATTCCGTTTGTCTAGTAACACGGTACAGTTTATGTTAAAGTATCATAGTAAATAAAACAAATATTCCCATTAAAAAAAGAAATTTTTTAAACAAGATATTTATAGCAAAAAAGGAGAAAGAACCCAAACAATAACATTTTTACAAAAAAAAAGGAAAGTCTTAACAGGTAACTCCCAATCGTGAGCAGAATCCGTGGTTTCGGGTTTCGAGAAAGTATTGGAGATACTCTGTATATAAACAAAATTATTAGAGCCTCAAACTAAGAAAAATTAAATGTAACATTATTCTTAGATTCATGTTTTGATTAATCTAGAATATTCGTATCAAGTAATATCAATTCGATTCGGCTAATTTTATTTATTCTTATAAGTACCATAGTAAAAACATTGAAATATCTCAACTCCGGTCCCGTCGTCGTGTCGTTGTCGAATTAATTACACTCTCGATTCGCAGTGATACAACGTGACTTTTTCGACTCAGTTGCTGTAGACCAAATTTTAATTCGTTTATACCAGCGAATAAGAGCATTAAAATCACAGTAATAACTCGTCTTTACGAACCCTAAAAAAGTTTATAATCGTAACAAAGCTCGATTCATTAGTTGCGCGTTTACGAACACAGCACGTATACAAGTAATCTGTGACTCATAACATGCTGTTATATTTTTACAATGTAAGGTCATAGTTTGCTTGGCCGCGAATGAATATTTTACATATTGGAATAAAAGTAAAGATATTGTAGTTGCAGTTTTGATAGTAAATTTATAATTTTAGAGACAGCAGCAGTTATTCTAAGATAGCGTCATTCATAGTGCAAACTGCAATGATTTATTTTCAACAAATATTAAATGTACAAACACGACTTTGTTGTGATTTTATTATATGCATAAATTTACGTATTTACGTATTTGCAAGGTTGCAAAAGCGAAAAAAATAGTATTAGCTAAAAAATCTGTATGGTCGAATTAAGGTAGGAGGTCAGAATTACTATGCATTATAGCGCAGAGCTTGTTTCAACAATACTCGTAGATACTGTGAACTTGAGGAACCGTTTCGACTAACGCTTCTATATAACAATAAAATAATTATTACCATTATTGCAAATTACAAATTTGTTTTTTTTTATATAAAAAAGTGGGCGGACGAACAAGCGGTCCCACGTGATGGTAAGTGTTACCGCCGCCCATGGACACCTGCAACACCAGAGGTTATGCGGGCGAGCCGCCGACCTTGCAAAATCCTATTCACAGCTTTCTTGAAGAACCGCATGTCGCAGCTTAATGGAAAGACCTCTTGAGGCAGTTCGTTCCACAGCCTACGGGTTCGCGGTATAAAATATTTTTTGGACCGAACAGTGCGCGACACCTCCGTATTGAGGAAATGCGGATGGACCGCACTTCTGTGGCGGGAGGTGCGGTTGTAGAAACCCGAGGTGGGCATTATATTAAACAATTCTTCAGAGCATTCCCCATTGTATAGGCGGTAGAACACACAGAAAGACGCAACGTCTCTCCGAATGCTGAGGGGTTCTAAACCGCCCGTGAGAGTGGGATCGTCGATAATACGAACAACACGTCGTTGGATGGAGTCAAATGGGTCCAATTGGTATTTCGGTGCGCCGGCCCAAAGATGAGAGCAATACTCCATATGGGGCCTCACCTGAGCTTTGTAAAGTCTAAGGAGGTGCCCAGGGGTGAAGTACCGCTTCGCTCTGTTCAGCACACCGAGCTTTTTCGAGGCCATTTTGGCCTTATTTTCCAGATAACTCCTAAATTCGACTTTGCTAGAGATGTCGACATCAAGGATCCCGATACTCTCCGAGATCCTTAAGAGGTATGCTCTGAAAGCAAGTTGCTACGACAAAAGGTTTTTTTTGTGGTGAATGCACAGACTTGCGTCTTACTGGGGTTGAAATCCACTAGGTTCAGAGAACCCCAAATCGAGACTAGATCTAAAGAGTCTTCGATTTCAGACACAAACCTGGCGCGACTCTCTTCCACTTCGACCCGAGGAATGTTGGCGCGGCCCTTGTACAAGGCGTCACCAGTGCTGTCGTCTGCATAGCAACGTATGTCACCAATTTGCAACAGGTCGTTGATATGCAGAAGGAACAGAGTTGGGGACAGCAAGCCTTGCGGGACGCCAGCGTTATAGACATGGTGTCGGAGCAGCTACCATCGATAACGACTCTGATGCTCAGTCCAGTCAGGAAACTGGTAACCGATTCGCAATATCCCTCGGGTATCCCGAAAGGTGGTAACTTGGAAACCAGCGATTTGTGCCATTCCCGGTCATTGTTATTTTCTACACTTTCATAAAGGAGCGTAGGTTCTCGAACCTAGTGTGAAAGGTGTTGCTATAAATTTGTGATTAAGTACCAACATAGAACTGAGGTCATTTTGTGTCAAATTTTATAACTAAGCCATAAATTAAAGAAACAACGTCAAGGATACGATGTGCATTTAGTGTCATCAATATGTCAATGTTGTTATCTTCGATTTATTACGTTTTTTTATGTTATGTGACACCATGCAATTATTTATTAGTATTTTTATCATTTTATCAAGACTATAGAATTCACACAGCTCTGGTTCCGTCCCCACTGTTTCCCTGTGTAGGAACGGTCCCCACGGCTGTTTTTCACGTGTTGTCATTTATTATATTATAAGAATATCTGGACATATACGTGGGAACTCACAATGTTTTGCGAAAGAGAAAAAAAATGTTCTAAGGCTTCCAATCTTTTTATTAAGTACATTTTTTCATTGCATCTAAACAATTTTTTCATACGTTTGAACCAATTTTGAGAACATTTTATACATTCTTCTTCAGGTACCTCTTCCACAGACTACAAATGTAGCCAGTGCGTCTTACGTTTTAGTTGGGATTTAATTTTGGAAAATAAAAAACTCACAAGGTGCCAAGTCAGGACTGTAAGTAAGATAGCCTAAAACATTAACCGGGGTACTGTCCAAAAGTCCCTTGTTTCAAGCGCTGAGTGAACGGGCGGAATGTCGTGGTGCAGCAGCAGTCCGCGGAGACCTGTGTTCGGACAGTTGTTACTCACTGCAGTAAAAAGGTTTGGCAAGGACGTGGCTACGTAGCATTCTGCGTTAATGTTGTTTTGGTTTCGTAAAAGTACAGATAACAGATAGCCAGTTGTAGAGAAAAAAACTTGCCATTAATTTTTTTCCAGCGGTTCTTGCTCTTTTCACTTTGGTAGGCGTTAGCTCATTTTGAAACAGGCAAACAATAGATTGACGCTTAGTTTCTGGATCATATGGATTCCTAACTCGTATAATAATGTCTTCCTAAATCGTAGATGCCCATGGCCTATCTAATATTTTATACCCCGATCCAATCTGCAATCTCTCCTGAATCTTCTCGTATCACAAATATTTTTTTTTCACTTCCACCACGTTTTGTCAGCCAAACAATCGACCACGCTTAAATTAGAAGAGCACTTGTCTGTAAACGCAATAGTTCAGTTCTATATCACGGTTAAGTTCAGAGCTGAACCAAATACGTATCATAATTACAAAATTATGATGATTTGAACTGTTAAAAAAATCTTCCAAAATTTGTCTTAAAAATCAGGGCCTTCGAGAAAGAAGAAAACCTACGTACCTACGTACGTACCTACGTACCTACGTTTCTACCTACGTAGAAACGTAGGTGACTATATAAGTATTGAGATACTCTAAATTAAAAAATGGAACACATTTGCATTATACCTATTTTAATAGTAAATTCATTTGAAAATAGAACACAGATGGCCATTTACTCTGAATTAAAAAAAATAAACATGTTTTTTGGCATTTTCGATAGCAATATCCATGTTTTTTTTTTTGCAAGTATGGAGTTAAAATGTGAACATTTACGTACTATGGATCTTTTATGATTTTAAATTTGGTTTAACTGAAGATTTAAGCTTGGATCGCTTAAAATCAGCGTTAGGGGACTTAGCTCCGTCACGGATAATCGTTTTTAGCTGATTTTCTGAGTTCAAAAGAGGCAGATCCCACCTTGAAGATGAAGAAAAAAGTTGACGACCGCCAACAGTAGTGACTGCAGAATATAGAAATGCTGGTGCGAGAAGATCCGCGAATCACTTATAAGGACATTGAAAGGATCGTCAACATTAGTTCGGTGAGAATCGACACCATTTTGCATTAACATCTTGGTCTGAGCAAACTTTGTTGTCGTTGGATACCTCATTTGCTCACTGAAATGGAAAAACAGGCTCGTGTGGATTGGTACCGAGAAATGGGGCGACGTTTTGAAAATGGGACATCGACTATCGAGACGTGTTTCCGAAATCGTAACTGGCGACGGAACATGGATCTATCAATATGATCCGGAAAGTAAGAAGCGTTCGTCGGTGTGGATGTTTGGGGATGTACAGTTACCAACAAAATTGCAAAGACCTCAGAACTATGTCAAGAAAATGGAGGCTATTTTTTTCTCGGAGCAGACATCTCTCAATATTTATGCCGGAAAATTGTAGATCAGTCAATTCAGAATGGTACACAACGGTTACATTGGAAAAAGTTTTTCGAACTGTTCAACAGGGGGGGACCAAAGACAGGGCTAAGAGGGATCTTGCTGCACCACGATACCGCGTCTTCGCACACTTTCCTAAGAACAAGGACGTTTATTCAAGAATCTTGTGTCTGACCCTGGCTCATCCACCACACAGTTCTGACTTAGCTCCCTGTGATATCTTTTTGTTTCCTGTAGTCAAGGAAAAAATAAAAGGATTTTTTCGAGCCCCAAGGAAGCGGTAGCAGATACTTTATAGATTTTAAACCTCTCGAAAGAAGACTGGCATAAATGTTTTCAGAGTTGATTGAAGGGAATGGAAATGTGTATAGAGCATGATGGAGAGTATTTTGAAAAATGTAATACAAATAATAAAATTCTATAGCTTAAATTTTGTTGGTCTCAAAACTTATATAGTCATTTACGTATACCTTTTGTCTATATACAAAATTATGTTGTTGGATCGGGCTCATGAAGCTTACAAGTTTTCTTTAAACCTTTTCTTAACGTAAGAAAAATAGGGCAAACTTATTGCATTTTATTCTTCAATAAAAATCAGTGTTTCAGTCAAACAAAGTCAGCCTATTGCAACCAATACGCTAAATTACATTATCAAAGACCTTAACTCCAATTACTTGTTCACCAATTCCATAAAAACCCATTAGTAGCACTTATAACAGACAATGTCAAATCAAAATAGCTAATTGGGTGAATCATTAGCCGCACATGGGAAGCGGGATGGAGCGTTTTTGCTCTATAAACTCGATGCCTCTGTAATTCTATTATGAAGTTCTTATCCGCGTTGTTCTCACCTATCGGTGGATTCCGTAAGCCTCTAGATAACATTATATGTATTTATTAACAATTTATTACGATATACAATATTGGAAATAGATAGGAAAATTCTACAGATACTGAGAACATATCTTTTGTATTGCCCCCCTACGCAGATTAGTAATAACTATTGTAACAAAATATTAGGGCCATACATATGAAATTACTGTTTGTTCAAAGTGGCCTTGAACTTATTATTTGGTTATCTATTATCATTTACTTTGTTATCTTGCGTTTGGCTTGGTTTTTCAAATTCAAATTAATTTCAATTTAAAGCTATGACATTCTTTTTCAAAATCAATTATTCATTTGTTTTTCCGTCATACGACTTTTTGCTTAGATATCGTTGTTTTTGCGACCATGGGAAAGATAAAAAATAGCCAATTTTCGAATTAAAAATAAATTTGGAAATTAAAAATAACTAAAGAGAATAGACAATGATTTTAAATTAGTGACAATTTTACCAATTTTTCTCCAATGTGCACTTCTGCCCTTTTCAACACACTTTTATTAATTACATGCGCAAGGTTATAAATAAATTTGCAAATCGATACGACGGCATTGTACTTCTTACAACTAAATCGAAAGTTCTAGGATTTATTTGATCCACCGGCCCTTTTACAGGAATAGAGATAATATTATCTGGAAGATAATATATAGTGGAACAGAGACAGTCTGGAAATCTTTAAATGATGAACTAGAACAATCTCTTATTTTTTTTTTTATGGACGAAGGTGGCAGACGAGCATACAGTCCACCTGATGGTAAGTGGATACTGTAGCCCATAAACATCCGCGATACATGCCAACATTAGTCCAAAATGACAAACGTTGGCACGCCCCGGATGCGCTGCCTACCTTTGGATATAGGAATGGATTTGGAGAAATGAGGAATGGGATAGGGGAAATGGGGAGGGATAGGATGGGAATGGGCTCTGGCATATCTCACTCACTACCGAAACACGTACGTACATTAGGGAAATAAGATAAAGTGGGAAATGCAGTACATTTCAAGGTAGTCTTCTGTGAGAGAGGGGTAACGTGGCCAGTCGAGTGCGCCCAGAGGCTGTTGGATTGCAGCGTGCACTCTCCCCCTCTTAATGTTTCTATTGTTGTGGTCTCTTTAATATCCTCGTATTAACTCAAGTGAATGAAATGCATACCTATTTAAATTAGATATTACATACGAATTTTCCCTGAAAATATCTACAACGGGCAATTTAACCAAAAATATCAAAGTTCAGCCTTTATAATAAGATTTACGGGCATAGACTGACATGTATAGCATAGCATGTCATGCTTCAGAGACCACAGGAACTTAAGCCCTTATGAATACGTTCAAAGGATCTAAAAGGCTTCAATTCCAACCAATCAGTGAAATCACTGGCTTTTAGGCCCTTTCTCACTGCCTACTAATAAAGTAACTGTTAACAATCTGGTAGATAAACTATCTAGAAAGAAAGAAAGAAAGAAAGAAGAAATTCTTTCTGTCTTCTTTCTTTCTAATTTACCTGTCAATTACGGGCCTTTCTCACTACTCCCTGATACTTTATCACAAGGTATCAGAAAGTCAGTTATACTTCATCATAAAGTCAGATCAGCTAGATTTAATGGGCAGATAAGTTATCTATTAGATTGTTAACAGTTACTTTATCAGGAGGTGGTGTGAAAGGCCCATAATCTTTAATTTTTTATTCACCTCGACTACAGATTACCTAATGTATATAAGCTGTGCCTCCACTCGACACAGCTCAAGCGATACTTTTTACTTTCACAAACATATCTATAAAATGTTATACTCATTATGATTAGTCCCTCTACTCGGGTTTAAAGAAATTGAAATTGATAGACTGATAATTGATTTCTAATGAACGTCCACTTCATTAAAATGTTTTTATGAATTTGCTTGTCGGGCTGTTGTTTTCATTACTACCAATGTGAACATTATGCCGACTTTTAAAGGCTCTATTCTTTGATGAGTCATGTCCTCTTGAAAAGTCATTAGGGCCACAAGAATGTTAACCATTCCAAAAAAAAAGAACTTTGACGTTCATATGAATACTATTTGCATAGAAACAGTGCATTACAAAAGTGATAATACAGTCGTAAAACGGTCGCCGTGCCAACGCGATAATTACATAAATAATCTGTGGCGATACTATTGCTATGCACTTTATTCCTCCATACGAATACTGTAAGTTCTCGAACTGCAATACACTCGCGACTGTATCGATGCCAAAGGTATCGCATGCCACACACTGGGCATGCATCTCATACTCGTATACGTCGTTAGTGTTCTTAGTGCTTCTCACATTGTGACAATTGACTAAAAACAATTTTTATTTCCATACGTGCATACGGCCATTACCATTGTTTACGATGCGCACACTAGGCGCGCACCTGCTTCGCGTTACGCGAAAGCAGCCCGAGGAATGTGCACTCGGGCCCAAATGTAATAAACTTACTCAATAACCACCACAATGGTGGGTAAGCACAATAATAGGATATACAGGCCTCACTTACCCCAGGTGGTTTTGCCCACGCACAAATCTGGAAAGTGTTCCTACGCTAGTCCCTACTAGACGTGACCTATCTTAGTGTGATTGAATAAATAAATACATAAATTCCCAATAAATACTTGTGTAGTAATCCAAGTCTCGTCCTGTGGTGAGCCGGTGGCCGCTATCGTTCGGCAACTCACACCCGGCAGCAAATCACCTCAAGAAATGACTCCAAACCACAAGCACAATCACACCCAAACAATTCCAACCAAAACACTCGCGTGGCACAAGGATATCGCGAACAAGACCTATTAATAGGCGCGAATATCAATAATCAACTGTCCGAGACCGCGGTGTGAATTTAACTCAATTTAACTCTGCTCGCCGCCGAGCGCGTGTTACTACTCAAAAATATCAAATTCTTAAACCGCCTTCAATATGGCGGGGACAAAAAAAATGTTGCTTCAAATAATCAATGAATGCGGGTATGCAAAGATGCTCGCGCCAATTCCAAACAATCCCCCGTCCCGAGCCGAAGTATTCGGGTCGCTAATCAATGGGTAAGCGGGATAATGTCGCGACGGCCCGCTTCAAAATAGAATCGCCCACCAAGACCTCGGCTAACCTGGGAACACCATCAGAGCCCGGAAAAAGGTTAACAATGCGCCCCCGGCGCCAACACAAGGGCGGTAGGTTAGCATCTTTAACCAACACGAGGTCCCCAACCTTCGGCGGATTCGTTTTGTCCGTCCACTTGACGCGCTGCTGCAGAGTGTGCAAATATTCAAGGTGCCAGCGTTTCCAGAAACTCTGAGTGAGTTGCTGGAGCAATTGAAAACGCGACAAACGAGAACTGGGCACATCAGTCCAAGGGTACTCTGGCAGAGCGACGAGTGGCTGACCAATCAAAAAATGGCCCGGCGTTAGGGCTTCCAAATCATTCGGATCCGACGAAAGTGGGCATAGCGGTCGAGAGTTGAGGACGGCCTCA
This sequence comes from Sesia apiformis, assembly GCA_914767545.1. Taxonomy (NCBI): domain Eukaryota; kingdom Metazoa; phylum Arthropoda; class Insecta; order Lepidoptera; family Sesiidae; genus Sesia; species Sesia apiformis. The sequence goes on from OU611964.1 coordinate 8,095,153, forward strand.
ACTTTCGCAAACACGGTCGCGAGTTCCTCAAATGTGAGAATCGTCTCACCAATAACGCGCCTCAAATGGGTCTTTGCCGATTTAACTACGGCCTCAAAAATTCCACCCCAGTGCGGACAAACTGGCGGATCGAAGCGCCAGGTTATCCCACGGAGGGCCATCTCACGACCCAAATTCATTTTCTGCTCTTCAAGAAACTCACACACATCCCTTAAGTAGTTATTGGCCCCATGAAAATTAGTTCCGTTGTCGGACCTAATCAAGGTAGGAAGTCCCCTACGAGATACAAATCGGCTGAGGGCCGCTACGAAGGCTTCTGTGGAGAGAGCAGACACAACTTCCAAGTGTGTGGCCTTAGTAGACAGGCACACAAAAACACACAAATATGCCTTTACGGATTTGGCATTACGAAGCTGAGATGACTTCACCAAAAAAGGACCAGCAAAATCCGTACCAACTGTGGCAAAGGGTCTAGACTCAGAGACTCGGTCCGCGGGCAAATCGCCCATCTGGGGTTGCATGGTAGAAGCTTTAGTTCGGTAACAAGACATGCAACGAAAAATGACTCCCCGGACGAGTCGTCTAGCCGACAAAATCCAAAATTCGCGTTGCAAAATCGCCAACAGTGCGTTACAGCCTGCATGGGAGTTCTTGATGTGTCGATCAATCGCCAGCAACCGCACCAAATGTCCATCTTTCGGCAAGAGAAGAGGATGGCGGACACCATGAGGCAAATTGGCATGTCTAAGCCGACCTCCCACGCGCAGTAGACCCGAAGGATCCACAAAGGGATTCAATCGTACAATTGCGCCTTTCAATTTAGTGGGACCTTCCTTCATAGATTTTAACTCTGAAGCGAAGCTAACAGACTGTACTATGCGAATCCAATTCAATAGCGCTTCATGTCGTTCCTCAGACGAGATGAAGGCTGACAACAATTTATTCTGTGGGTTTTTAACATTGTGACGCCAACGTCTAACCCAAGATGTCACATTCAAAAGTTTATCCAGTGAGCTGTACCTGGCCAGCAAAACATCGGGATCACATGATGATTCCGCTGCTTGGCCGCTCCCGGCACCATCGGCCACTGGTAAACTTACAAAGCCTGTCGCAGGCTGAACTAGAGTGATCCGTGAGGCCGGCCAAATTGACACTGGTCCCTTTAGCCAGTCCGGACCCCACCACAACGGATGTCCAATAATCTCTAGGGCTGAGCATCCACGTGATGCACAATCAGCTGGGTTTATATCGCCAGGGACATGTCGCCAAATCAATCTAGCTTGCGACGCCTGAATCTGGGAAACACGGTTCGCCACAAACACCTCCAAGGTGTGAACAGAAGCTCGCAACCAACAAAGCACAATTTGACTGTCTGTCCATGCAAAGACGTCTACTAACTCTACGGAACGCCCTAGAGTAGCGACGACATGATTCAAGAGACGAGTCAAGAGAGTGGCGCCTGACAATTCTAGCTTCGGTATTGTCATACGCGAGCGAATAGGCGCAACCTTGCTCTTTGCTAGAACCGGCGAGACCAAAACATGTCCAGCAGCATCCACTGTGCGTAGATAAACAACCGCTGCATATCCTCGCTCGGAAGCATCACAAAAGCCATGAAGGCTAGCTCGATATTTTCCAGACGGAAGGAAACGTCTGGGCAAGGAAACCCGATTAAGAGCTGGGAGGGATGACACAAACTCTAGCCATTCCAATAATAACTCTCCATGAAGAGGCTCATCCCACGACAATTCAGCAGCCCATAATTTCTACAAAAAACATTTCGCCCAAAAAATAACTGGACTGATCCAATCGACTCACCAACCAAGCTGAGACTATACAACCCTGGGCACCCGAGTCCAAAAGGGCACGAACAACAATCGAGTTGCCCTTCGGGTCCCATACCCGCACAGAGACCGTGGGCAAAAGGATGGTCTCTGGGTTCTCAGCGTGGTGAGCTGCAAGTCCCTAACGGGAGAAGTTACGGAGTGAGGGCTCCCTCCACGAGTGCGGCAGGGGACGATAACTGTCTACCCTGCCCTCACCGCGACGACCCTGCACAACATGTGCGGATGAGAGGGGGGCTGCAGCCTGCCCTCCCAGGCGAGGCGGACGCCGCTCCAACCCCGGTCGCTCCAACAGCGGGGGGGAGAATCTCCGGTTGCGGTAGACTGTGGAGTACTCCGCAAACCCAACAGTGCCTCTAGGGGGTGGCGAACGCCTACCCCCGCCCGTAAGGGCTCGATCTTGGGCGCTGGACCTGGCAGGACTGTCACCACCAGCACGAGCACCCGAATGTCGCTCAGCATCGCGAACACCAGCACCCTCCTGGTTGCGGTTCGCACACAAAATTATGTGGTGAGCACCACCACATTGTCCACATGGACGAGGCTGAGGACACTCTCGCTGGAAGTGACCCTCCAGGCAATGATAACACAATCGCCTCTCCTTGGCGATGTGTCGACGCGCTGCTACGCGCAAAGCCACAAATTTGTGGCAAGCAGTCATCCGGTGGCCGGAGCGCTTGCAGAATCTGCAAGCCACGGACTCCTCTTGGGAGACCCCATATCTCGGCCGTGACTGCTTGAAACCCGGCTGACCCTGCGGTCGGGCCAGTGGTCGCTCTCGGCGAACACTAGGCTGCGGCACCAAGGGAGTGGAACCCTCCACGGTATCCACCTTGCGACACTCGTCTTCCAGGAAACTTTCGAGTTCCTCATAGGAAGGCAAGTGAGTGGAGCTGTCCCCACCATATTGTCGCTCAAAACGCAGCCGCATCTCCAAAGGCAGTTTCGCCAAAACAATATGGAGCAGCAAAAAGGACCACTGGTCCACTGGTAAGTCCAATCGCCTTAAGGCGTTAACCGCCACCAAAACAGGGTTTACAATGTCTGTCCGTAAGGCTGACGCACAAGCAACCTTAGGCAGGTTCAAAATTTGCCCCACATGGGTGTCAGCCAAAAGGCGCACGTTGTGGTAACGGCGCTTCAACAAGTCTATGGCTGTCGAGTAGGTGCTGTCATCGACCTTCAGGTGCTGTACCAGGCCTAGAGCCTCTCCCTGTAAGGAGGCCAACAGGTACGCCATTTTTTGAGCAGCTGACATGTCGGTATGGGAGTCCACCAAACTGTTGAACATCCCATAGTAGCTCAACCACTGGTCCAAATCACCGTCAAAGGTGGGAAGGTTGAGCGTGGGGAGACGACCCAACAAGGCGTGGGGTGCAACAAGTGAATCCCCACCAGAGGGAGCTGAGATGTGGGAGACCGCCTCGTTAATGGTGTCCACAAACTCGTATATTTGGCCAAAGTCCGCTTCATATCGCTGCTTCTGCTCGTCCGGTACAGGCGTTTCCAAATTCGCCATAAACGTCAAGCCTTCAGTAAAACTCCTATCTAACGCCACCAAACGGGCCGGCATTTCACTCGCCCGGGCGAGTAAGGCTTGCTTCCGGTCCGGCCGGTTGACCATTGCAACCGCAGATGCAAACCATCTCAACTGAGCAGTCATTGCGGACTGATGTGTAGAAAAGGTCACCTTAACAGACATGTCTACACCTCAGGACGCACGCAATACAAAACAAAACCAAAATAAAAAACAAAAATAAAAGTAAAAAAAAAACAACAATAACAAAAAAATAAAAAAAACAAAAAATGCAGTGGAGGCACAATAAAAAACAAAAGGGGTGCGTATGTGTCTTCAAGAAGGTATAACCGTCCAAAATATTAATTAAGACTACCTGACAAAACAACAACAAAAAAAAACAAATTAAATTATCAAATTAAAATAAACGCAACCAAAAATGTACACGAGCGTGGACTCAATAAAACCACAATGTCCAGCTATCAAAGAAACGTGAAGCGTTATATCCAAAAAAAAAAAAAATTATTAACGCGTGTGGGTAACTAGCCAGCTACTAAACGTCGCACGCGTGGATTCAAAATATCTTCAAAATACAAATTATACGTAGGGCCTAGCCTTCAAACCGTGAACGTAAAATAAAAATCAAAACCAAATATTTAAGCCAAATTACCGATATACAAAAACAAAAGGTCATCAATATTAACTACCTAACGGTATTATCAATATCATCAATATCACGTAACGGTATCAAACCACGCTCTGCTACCAGTTGTTTACGATGCGCACACTAGGCGCGCACCTGCTTCGCGTTACGCGAAAGCAGCCCGAGGAATGTGCACTCGGGCCCAAATGTAATAAACTTACTCAATAACCACCACAATGGTGGGTAAGCACAATAATAGGATATACAGGCCTCACTTACCCCAGGTGGTTTTGCCCACGCACAAATCTGGAAAGTGTTCCTACGCTAGTCCCTACTAGACGTGACCTATCTTAGTGTGATTGAATAAATAAATACATAAATTCCCAATAAATACTTGTGTAGTAATCCAAGTCTCGTCCTGTGGTGAGCCGGTGGCCGCTATCGTTCGGCAACTCACACCCGGCAGCAAATCACCTCAAGAAATGACTCCAAACCACAAGCACAATCACACCCAAACAATTCCAACCAAAACACTCGCGTGGCACAAGGATATCGCGAACAAGACCTATTAATAGGCGCGAATATCAATAATCAACTGTCCGAGACCGCGGTGTGAATTTAACTCAATTTAACTCTGCTCGCCGCCGAGCGCGTGTTACTACTCAAAAATATCAAATTCTTAAACCGCCTTCAATATGGCGGGGACAAAAAAAATGTTGCTTCAAATAATCAATGAATGCGGGTATGCAAAGATGCTCGCGCCAATTCCAAACAACCATTTATCAAGCTTTAGAACCAATTTACTTCAAGAGTCTATGGGCACGTGGCGCGACGTGCCTATGAATTCTTTGGTTTAAATATAATCTTCTATCTAATCAATCTTCGTGTCATAAATATTAAATTGTGCGTTGGCTCAAGATCCTTAATTTCACATTTTCATAATTTACTCTATTATAATTTCTCTGCTAGTGACGATAATTTCTTAATAAATATTTGAGCCGTTATTTTAGACTTACTAATTCAAAATATGTTTATGAATAAAATTACCATTATTTTAATAATAATAATAAATAAATAATAAGTCCTTTATTTTCCAAGAACATAGATAACAACATTAGATGTAACAATACAAGTACTTCCCATTATGTGCTTAACCCCTTAACAGGCGTGCAAAATTTAATTTATGGCTAATACAATACTTAGCAGTTATTATTAAATTATTTTATATATTTATTTTATTGTTTACTAGCGGGTCGCTATTGTATACTCGCTTCGCTTCGGTTTATAAGAGTTCTTTTTTATGATTTTTTTTTTTAAATTTCAAAATAAAATATAGCCTACATTAGACACGGATAATGTAGCTTCCCATTTTTGAAATAATTTTTGAAATCGGTTCAGTAGTTCCAGAGATTACCCCCAACATACCCACAAACAATCACACAATTTTACCCCTTTCATGTATTAGTATAGATATAGATAAGTATATTTCTAAGCTACTAGACAATGTTATTATTTACTGTTTAGTTACTGTCTTCAATATTTTAACATTTTTATGTTAGCGTGGGTGGGATTTCACAATTGAAACAGCAGCGTTGGTCGCCACTCGGTCTCCAATAAACAACTTAATCAGTTAAACAAACAAGATATAAAATAAACATACATAAACATAAAAAAGTTATATAAACATAACATAATTTATATACATAAACAAATGTTGTTTGACTTTTTTCTAAAAGACAGATTAGCGCCTGTTTTGTCATCTATTGTTTAATTCAAATGTTATTATATGGATATTTTACAAAAATCTATAATAACATAGACTTATCAGTACATTTAATAAACATTATTTTAACACGACTTAATTTATTTAAGGTAGTCAGTGAAAAAAAGGAATACCGTAACCAGCCCTTTTTATCGTCCGTTGCTGGATATGTGGACTTCTCATGCACGTTGTCTTGTGCATGAGGAATGCATAGCCTTAAAACGCCAAAATGGCGAAGCGGATTTGCGGATCTACTCGTACTCTTTTAGAGGTGGTGTATTTCCTCTCGGCTTATGGGTAGCGGCTTTGTTATCCCTTTTTACAACACGTATGAGAAGGATGGTACTATTCAAAAGCCGACGGACACCACACGATTAAAATTGATAACTACAAAAAAAATATGGTTTTGTGTAGTTGTTGTATATACATGTCAGTTAGTTATTCTAATCTTTATCGAACATTACTAGCTTCAGGTTACAATATTCATTTGGAGTTTCCATGGAACACCCTAGAGTCTAGAGGTAAGTATACGAGTATTTCTAAAGAGGTGATGGTCACGTTTAGCTCTTGGCGCCGAGTTACTCGTACACGAATGCGTGAATTTCATTTCATTTCACTATCTTCATACTTATGTTTACAATTCTTATTATTATTATTCCCACGAGAACATTTATTATATAATCAGTTAATGCATGTTTGCATAATAAATAGTTACACCTATGTATTATAAAAAATATAATTTTATGATTAAAATACTATGAAAGTGCTTGTTTTCTTCTGCAACTTACAGAATACCAAAACACCCATTTTGGGAGTGAAAATAGACCTTTGACAACATATTAACAGTCGTATAGAGTAGTTGCATCATGCATTCATCATAGGAGCATTCATTCAAATTATTAATGAGCATCTTAGAAGGCGTTGTTGTACTGTCAATAAAATTGTTGCTTTGTTAGGATTTTACTAAAGTCTCAATATCTGTCAAACTATAACCAACAATAAGGTCTCTTTTCTCAGATAATGTCACATTTGGTGCATAATCGGACATAACGTGGATTTACTATCTTTAAATATGATAATTCTAAGCGATATTTGTTTCAAAAAACAGTTTTATAATCCGTTACATGATATTAAATCGTAACTGAACAGTTAAGTGCGAAAGTATAAAATATATGTTTACGGAATCATAAATATGTATACTGAATATTTATCGAGGTACATGTAAAACATTTCGACATCTAACCGATAATTAAAGAGAAACGGATATGTCACAGATGCAAATTTTAACACAGTTTTTGGTAAATCATACCAATATTTCACCTGATCACTAAGATGTAATTGACACAATTTGGTGTATCTCGAAGCTTTGGATCTATTAAATTGCCTAATTTTAATATGCAAAGCATTTTAACCGCATGCATGCTTTATCGGTTTGTTATTCATGAATTGGTAATGTAATCAATGCCAATCGGCCATTTTCTGGAAATTAATTCAAAATATGTAAGCCACGTTTAGAGCAGATAGAAAACGTAGAAAATGGGGACAAAAAATATGACAAACAGCGAGCCCGGCCCACGTGAAGGCAGTCGAGGCTGTTTACAGTCCTACACGGCTCTCAATGTTTTATAGATCTTTATCTTTTGTAAAAGTACAATGAGAAAAGGCTTGGAAACTAGTTTAAATTTTTAAACAGCTTTCGGTAAAGGTTTTATTCCAAACGTGACCTATGTTAGGTATAAACCGATATTAACCTTTCTTAGTCAGTATTATTAAATCTTCCCAAGTTTTGTAATTATTTGTTTTGTAATTAGAATTGCAAACTGAAGTATGTCGCTCGTTGAGCGGGGAAGCCGGGCCATATAGTGGGATGGTAGAGTTGATATCAATGTCACGCATTGTCATATATCATTCTTTGGTTACTCTTGTAAGACACCAAACCTCGTCACAAAGTTTCTTCATTAAATCAAATCTAAAACGAAGAAATACGATCATAAACTAAAATCATTGACGTAGCTCACACAATTCGCAATCTGAAGTGCAGGTTGTGGCTAGATGAGAAGAGCAGACGATCGTGTGTGATGGCGAGCCTTGCGAGAGGTCTAAATATAGCGTAACATAGCGTGAAACACCCTCCGGCCAGGTGAGCTGAGAGAAAGTAGATTTGAAAAAAGTCGCTGGTAGTGGCTAAATGAGAAGGGCAGAAGGCCGATTGTGGTGGCGGTCCTTGGGAGAGGGAGGGGGGGGGGGGGCTAAATCTAACAGTGAAGAGACGTAGTGAAAGACGTATGGTATTATAAAACGATATTAGAAAAACGGTGAAACCCAGTTAACAGAGAAACTAGTCTGACATGTATGTCTTGTTAAAAAAATATAGCGGTGTTTTCTTGAATAGACAAGAATTTTTGTCGAATAGCATAACAGTTGCATAAAGATGCAATCGGGAAACATAGTCTAAAAAATAACCCGTTGAGCAAGTTACCCGTAAGTTATAAGTAAAAAATAACCCGCTCTAAGTAACCACGAGCAACTCCTGTTTCATAAAAATATTAGTTGTGCAATACGCATTTTTTAGCGTACGGTAATTTACCATATTGTGCTTTTTTATATAGAAAAAATGGAATATATTCAGATAGTCTAAATGGTAGTATAGGCGTATAAACTATTTTTGCGTTTCTAAACAAGTTAATATGGTGACATAAATGTACATTTATGCGGTTCGTTTTTACCAATACCCGCCAATTTTGATTTATTTTTTATTATTATAAAACATATTTTACTTTTACAAAACAACTAAAATAATTATTGGCCATAATTTTGTTAAATTTGACGATAAAATTATGATCAAAGAGTATGTAGTTTAAACTGCTCTTTTAATTAACGGTAAAATGCAAGTTTCGACATACGAGTAATACGACTTACGGCTTTGTTAAATGTTCTTTCCTGACAAATGTATTGGGATCTATACGAAGAATGTACTTAACTATTCTAAATTTTTACTACCAATTAGCACTGTAATAAAAAGTTTTTGCTAATAAAATTCCCAACGTGTTGCCACGTGATGTTTAATTGGAAATAATATAATAGTGATTTTAAATTAGGTTCATCACTTTATCAACATATTTGTAAAACACCGTAATTGGTTTGTAAAATCCGTATTTTTATAAGTATCTATTCGGCTTAATTTACATTTTTATGAACGCTGGTAATAAGAAAAGTTCGCGAAATACCATAAAAGTTATCGGAAATATAGCAAAATGGAAAATATCGATAGCGGAAATAAGAAATAGGGACAACTTTTCAGGAGAGCCAAAAACCAGTTTTTTTCGAAAATGTTATATTTTTTTTTTGTTTCCTATTCAAATAAAATGACGTCTATAGCAAAGTTTCTTAGATTTTTGTGATTGTCACCACTATTTATTTAAATATTTGTTTAACCTTCTATTCGGTCAAAAATAAATAAAGTGATGTAACTAGCAATTAAACAACTTTGAACGGTTTAAATCGCGTATATTTGACATTATTTATATCCCGACGTTTCGAACACTTTGCAGTGGACGTGGTCACGGGGTGACTAATTGATTTTATTTGTCACTTGAGTTATTAAGAAATTATTTGGACTACCGTCTGATACGTTTCCGGTTAATAAAATCGACTGAAGCACTGTACGGTTAAGGATTTTTCCTATTTTTATTCTTCACACACCGTTACTGTATGTATGCTGTTAACAGACATATACAAGTGACCCAACAATAAGTAATTAAATTGTATCACCTATAAACTCTGGGACTGCTCCAAAAACTTGCTTCTCATGCATTCTTCAGGTGATACTAGAGACTTTATTTAATTTTACAAGTACAACGTTTTCCATTGGCTTCTCTCCACGTATAACAACAATGCTGTTTTTGCTTTCGGCTTAAAAATTCTGCTAAATTTTGGCGTATTAATTGGTGAAGTGGCAGTGGGCAGTTCATAATTATTTGCCGCAGGGCCGACAACCGATGACGTTCCCGTGTACCGAGAAGCGCAGTGTGGGATGCGTGGATTGATCACTTTAAGAAATTCACCGATGGTGGCTGGATGAGAAGAGACGAAGATTGTGTGTAATTAGGCTCCTTAAGCGAGCCTAAGGCAGAGCCTATATCCAGTAGTGGAGAAAATAGTAAGCTGATGGTATGGTATGTATTTGGTATTTGGTATGGTAAAAACATCATGCTGTCACTGTGCGGAGTTCCCGAACCTATATTTTTCCTATATTAACCTATATTAAAAGATAAACAAGTAACAACGTTAAATATTTAAATTACATACTAGCTTAAGTTATACACAAAATATTTCTCGATAATTGTTGCTTAATATAAGGGTCATTACTTTAGATGGGGGAATTTACATTAACCTAATTTATTACAAAAAAACAGGGATATCCGACAGAGATACATTACAATTTTTCCAAAAAATCTTATTAATCCCTGGAAAAATTCGTAACGTAACGGACTTTTTTGGAAGTTATCAAAATATAGGTATCATTCGATAGAGCTGAAAATTCTGAATCCACCGATATATATAATTCATCTTCGCCGTTCTGTCCTTTACATTAATTCTTATTTCCGCTATCGATATAATAATATTAATTAAATATGTATAAATAAACTAAAAGATGCACTTTTATTTTATTTATCCTCAACACTAGTCCTGAAACATACATAAAGGTAAACATGACCCTGACCCGAACCAACAATTAAACAAAATCAGATTCCAACCAGGAAGCTGAAGCACTAATTGGCCTAATTAGTCGTTGCTATTCTACATAATATACTTTTTCTTTACCGTTATGTTTAGGTATATTTACAATTGCTTTAATGTTGATTTGATATTGATATAAAATTAATTTTATAATTTTGTCCGAAATGGTGTAAATGTTTTCAACTGTAATAAGTATTTTTAACTACAATAAAATTAAAAACGACGATGTTGTAAAAAAATCGACCTTGCTTTTACCTGGGAGTATTACCAACATTTTAATGACATCGAGCGACAATAAAAGAGTAAAAGTAACTGTGAGGATAGCGGGCACTGAATAACAGTGCGAGGATGCGACCGGTTGCGGGAACTCAATAAAGTGAATGCCACACTGCAAGCGAAGTGCGAGCAAAGGGCCTATTTTTAAGATATTACAGTTTAATTATTTCACCATATTTGTGCTTAACCATTGCACAAATATGACCTTTGACCTTTTATTGTCTTCTTCTTTATAAGCAGTTTAATTAGAACAAGCATCGTTTCAAGTAAAGGCTGTAAATTTATCAAGGGTGTCAAGTTGAAATTTTTCAATTTCAAAATAGAATTAAAATACGATTTAATAATAATTATTTTAATGTTAAAACGTAGCACAACTATGCGGATATTAAGTTTTAAATATAATTTCGTCTAGGTGACATCCATTCCTCGCAATGCACTCTTGCAGCCGAGACCGCATATTATCAAATACGCGAGTGCAAAGCGCTGGGTTGATGGCAGCGATTTCACTTCGGATGTTTTCCTATAGAGCTTGTATTGTACAAGAAAAAATGGCATGGCGTCAAATCTGGTGACCGTGGTGGCCGGGATTTATCTCAATACCTGCTTAGTAATTTTCTAGCGAAAATTTCCCTTAGTTTTTCCATGGAGATTGGCAGTATGCGGCGTTGCTGCGTCTTTTTGGAAATGGGTTCTGATGTTGTACCCAGGAAACATTTGAAGTTGCGGGAACAGAAATTCGTCAATCATGCAGCAGTATACCGCAGATGTGATAGTTTCACGCTGGATAAATAAATAATGGCCGATTATTCCTCGTGTAGAAATTGCACACCAAACTGTCGTCTTTGGACAATGTAACAGTTTTTGGTGACGTTCTCTAGGGTTTTTGGAGCTCCAGTAACGCATATTATGTTTATTAACGTAACCATCAATATGAAAATGAACTTCATCAGAGAAGAATATATTTCCCAGAATTTGTTGCGTCCGAAAACGATCCATTACGGTTCTGGCGTAGGTCTCTCACAAAACATAGTCTTCTTCTATTAGAGTTGCATGATTTGCATCTTGTATGGGTGAAACTTAATTTTTTCCTTCAAAATGACATGCACAGTCGACTTTTTAATCCCTATCGAAACCACAATCTTCCTCAGTGATTTTCATGGATTCCTAAGGATTTCTTGTAGCACCTGGGCCACATGTTCCGACGTCCCTGCTGACGTCGATGGCCATGGAGGAGCTCTGTTAACCGTCGTTTCCTCTTGTCTGAATCTCAGTCTGAACCCACGACCAGATAAATTGTATTCTCAAACCATCACTCAATAGACGAATATCGAAGGGTACAATAGACTACAATACATACAATAAACGAACTCAATAGACGTACAGAAAACTCGACGCAAACGAACGAATAATACACCACACTTTAGATATTGCTCGACCGCAAATGCGCGGTGAGCTCCTGACCAATGAATGACTTAGGCCTCTTGTCCACGGTACGAATTTTGCCGGATACGAATACGAAATCAATCTCACGTCTTTGTCCACGATAAGATTTTTGCCGGATGTAGGTACGACGCAGGCAAAGTCAAGTGCAGCCTAGTAGAACTGTTTCGATTGTGTCGTACAGACGTAGTGTTTATTATGGTGATTTCGTAGGGGATTTGATGTCGTAGACACACCCCAGTAGATTGTCGTTGATGACCGCGTGACATTGATAACGGAGCTACATCCGTCAGTTCGGCGACTATAAGAATTATGTTACGTGGTTTCGTTGTGTGGACAAAGATACATACAAACTAGTACACCACTGTTGTTCTTACGTAGTCCCGATGATTTCGCCGGATCTAAACAAGTCACCGTGGACAAGATGCCTTACGGCAACTGTCAGTGTCAAATCCGCAAAGAGCGCGCAACGAATGGTACCCCCTCCCGCAACCCCCGTTCTGTTAATTTATGAGAATTATGAGTAATTGAAATTCGAAATAGAAAAATTCCCACTGGACACCCAGTACCTATCTATATACATGAACTTACATTTAAGAGACGAAGTCATGTAGGTAGGTAAGTCTAGGCATTAAAAAATTAAATGTAACTGTAATTAAATTAAAATAAATGTAGCTTAGCCGTGTGGAGTCGACGGGCTTTAATAGGATCACCCCATGACTTCCCGTAGATGTCATAAAAGGCGACTAAGGAACCACATGCCCTGAGGAACTATACCACCTCTGATAGAGTGTCATCTTAGGGTCATACATCCTTTATGCACAAGAAAATGTGCACGAGGAGACGCATGTCCAGCAGTGGACCAAAAAAGAGGCTGGTTACGGTATTTATAACTTTAAGGCTAACTAACGGTAGGAGAATGCGAATGTTTACAGGGATTTTAAAGGAATAACTGCAAGTATTTTGGTTATTTCTTACTTTGGCTATAATTAGTCAATTTTGCTGCGTGTATTTGCGCCGTGTAAGGGTTTACGTCTTTATTGTTTGTTGATTAATATTTATATTAACACCCCTTTCGTCTTTGTTATTATCCTCGATGCTATTCCAATCAACATTCATGCCGTTGCACTGGAGTTCGTGTGAAAGGTGCTTGAAATCTCGACACGTTCCCTCGATAACATGTTATTATCATTGAGTATTGAGTAATCTTACAAAATTGAAACGGAAGTTGATTATTAATGTTTATTATGTAATGTTATGATACTTTCCGTATTTCTATATATTATTAATAAATCAAAAAGATTTGTTCCGGATTAAAATGTTGAGTTAGAATTAAAATTAAAATTAGTAATATAAACAATTTGATTTTAGTTTTAACAAGAAAAGTATATACACATATAATGAATTAGTTCTTGAAAAAAGTCACTGCAATATAAAATATGAACACATAAATACAGAGGCTAAAACAACATTTTTTGGAAATTTTGTCTGTCCGTCTGCCTATCTGAACGTACATCACATCAAAACCACTGAACGTATTTTAAATAAACTTGGAATAGGTGTGACGGTCTAACATTTAGGGTACCTATATCCACTTTCATTATAGAGTTTCCTCGAGAATCACTTTAAAATTCACGGGAAGTTGCGTGCACTGCTAGTAATAAAATAATTATCCGAATAAAGACACGTCAAAGTCACGATAGTAAACATCGAAAAATATTTATGCTTTTACGAAACATATTGACCGAGCCACCTGAGAATAAATTATTTTATATAATATCTTTATTGCCTGTATGACAGACCTCCGATTAGATAGTTATATGGTGACCATTAATATAATCACTAGGCGTGTAAAAATTACAAAAATTCAAATATCCCAATGATGTTTATAGCTGTATTCGTGTCAAAGTTTTCTAAATCTCTCGATGGTGTGCGAGTTAATAGTGTTACTGGATTGATATTAAAATTATTTCCATAAATTTCTAATTAACGGTATTTTCGATTTCTAGAATTGAAAATTGTTTTCATCTTTATAACCCACACATAAACTTCATACTACATGAAATAAGGAGATAAATAGGCAGGTATATATTGAAGTATTTTTTATATATATTATCGCAATAGACTAGAATGAATAGCTACCTATGTTCACGTACCGTAGTTTTGGCTGAGCTATGGTTTACCATAATCACGACTCAGGAATTATTTTAAAAGTTAATTTCTGACTAATTATTTACTAATAAATTCCAAAGTAACTTCTGAAGTGATAAAACTGAATTTAAAATGTTGTACATTTACACGTAAAGTGAGATTTGACAAATGAATTGATAAATTTAGTAACTGCATCAGAAGCTTGCACCTCATAAAGTCATTAATAACCATTAGACCCGTAAGAAATAAACATTTATTTTGATACGAAATTACCAATCTCAATCTCGAAATCTCGAATCTCGTACGCTTACCGCGTTTTAAAGTCACAGATGAAAATATTTTTAACTTTTCTAATCCATTAACAACCGATATGTGAATACTGTTTAATACTATTAATTTTTCTGCTTCACCTGTTTAGTATACACTTTAGATGTAGGTTCACAGCTGCTTCCGAGCGGCCTTTGACCGCTATTAATATTAATAAAGAAGATTTAAAAAACGTTGCACGCTAAAGAACTCGTTTCTGACAGCTTACATTGTTGTTTATAATTAATTACATAAATAATAGCTACCTCAGTGGCTTAACATGACGGCAGTAATCGTAACAACAATAGGGATGTGCACTTAAACTTTACTTTTTGACTAGAAATCTTTTATTTGATGTTGATTCACTCGAATGCAATGAAATAGACAAATCTATTATGGCTGGTGGGCTTAGAGAGTTATATATTTTTATAACATTTGACTTTTAACATTGTTACTTAACAATATAATAAATTGATAGAATATCAATTCATGAACGTAATACATTACAAATACACAAGTACAAGGGCGGTGATACCCTGGAGTGGTAAAATATTTTTTCAATAAAACAAAAAAGAGAGTCCCAATATTTATGAACGATATGCTGTTGCTCGTAAAACTTCAAAACTTTGCCTCAAGTTTTTTCTAAAATTTACAGGAAATGGCAAAATCTCCTTTCCAACTGGCGCATGTCATCGGGGTTTTAATAGGTCAATACATTTTTTTATATACCATTAAAATTAAATTAAGACATCATCAACTACAAGTCGCTAATATTTGACAGTAAAAATAAAGAAAGCAGAAGCTATGACCAGCTATAAAATTATAAAACCAACATATGTTAGACTTTGGATTGGAACTATGGGTTAACAATTTACCACTCTGGATTTTGTTAAAGTCCCACAAACTTAACGGACCGTATGGTAGAATACGCAACTGACTGCCAGTTTTGAACTTTTGACTTCATTGTGACAAACAAATAGTAACAAATAGTTGTTGAACGTGTCACAATGAAGTCAAAAGGTAAAAACAAAAAGTCCAGAGTTAAAAATATAGATTAACTCATTAATGCATGCGCAGATTGCTTTGCTACAAGATTCAAACTACCACACCAATTGCACATCAGTGAGATGTCGAGCGCGTTCGGAAGCGTTCTATGGCCTCTATGTCATCCATCAGACATCAAAACATGTTAATGTGCCATATGAACCGGATCTACCAGCAAGTAGATTGGTGCAGAATATAATAGTGTGTTTAATGCAAAAAATAAAAGATCACTACTGTCTTAATTTTTATTTTTTTAATTCTCCGTTGAACGAACACAATTAATATCAGCCTCTAATGTCCCACTGCAGACAATGTGCCCTATCCTTGCAACTGCAAGTGGGGTTTCTGGCCATAATCTCTTATGCAGGCCCAGTGAGGATTGTTGAATGTTACTACAGATTTCTTTAACTTACCACCGAGCTTGCGGTAACTGAAAAAAACACACTTTAGTAGAACAGTGCTCAGTGGTACGGGCCGGGTTTCGGTTCGGACTCAAGACCACACGTATGTGAGTTGCGAAGGAATATAGACGTACCCCGCTTACACAAATGATCACAATAGTATAAAATAACGCTATACTTGTTAATATACAATAAATGAATGTTACGTATGAAATAGTGTTTTCTTAGAACCAAAACTGGTAGTGGCGCCATTAGCTACTCGCACAGTTATGTTTGTCGCCTTGTAAACGTTTATGACATTGTGAAGACCAGTTTATTATATTTTTTGCTTCCGGACTTATGACCTTGTGTTATTTATGGGCGAATTATGCTAATACAGCGTTTATGTTTGATTAGATTAGAGAAAAGAATAAGCAGATGAAAGATGATTCTATTGTCATACTTAATTGATTGTTTTCATGTTTTAAAGCTTTATAGCTATAGATAACGTTTATTTTCGATAATTCACTGGTGTTGATTATTGTAGTGATTATTGATTAAAGATATTGACGCAACTCTGATAAAAAAGGTTCCATTATAAATAATTTGCAGTTTGTTATCTAATTACTTAATTACTTCTGTATTAATTACATTTGTATGTTCTTTATTAGCTTGTTACATAAAGTATTATTTAAATTGATTGTTAATTGTTACGTATTGCATTAACTCACTTATATTTAATGGTATTTAAGTTTATTGGTTAATTTGTAACATTTTTTTCTTTTTGTTGCTATTGCTCTTTATTGTACTAAAAATGAGTAGTTACAATAGGACATTATAGTATAACCATAAGTACAAAGTATTGTTGTCAGAGTACGAAAATTTTGTTTGTTAATGTTCGTTTTGTAGCGTGTCGTATTGCCACGTCCTTTGCATTTAACGGCAACAGTACTAAATCGATAAGCAAGGGGCAAGCGCACGCGCCGCCGCGCAGCTCGCCGCCGCACCAGTCTGCGCCACGATACGACGGCGAGAGCACGCTCGATTTATAACTGTTAGCCATAACTGCACCGAGAATCGTAAACGATCTAAGTTGAGAAATTATTGGTGTGTGGATAAAGTGTTACAGCAGTTATACATATATAACTATAGTTTTTATAAAAATAATTTCTGTTTATGAATGCTGGTCTATGTGTAAATTAGGCACATATAGAAAAATATTTTGTATTGCAATCTATTCAGTATTTTTTTTTGTATATATTTAGTACATAAGCCTCTTAAAATAAATAAATAAACAAACATGACTTTGGAACTTCCAAAACATAGATGCGATCTCATCATAAAACATAGTCACACTTTAAAACATAAAAGTTATTGAAGTATCTAACGATTTTTATTTGTCGAGAACCTGTAAGATAGCATTGAACACTGCATTGTTATTTATGGTAAGAATTAATAGACTTTAGAATAGTATGTATCCTGATAAGGTGGAATGATAAAATAGGATAAAACGAACTTCTGGACGTTTCTGAATTATGAATTCATATGTTTTTGATGACGACTATTGACGACACCAGCTAGCTAGTTTAGTTATATGGTGGAAAAACATTTAAAGCTCATAGCCCACTCATACATATGTTAATGTTATAGAAGCTTGCATATTATAATAATTTGTTTCGCCTTTAGTTCGCACCTTTAATTAAAACAGTCCATTGACCTTAATATATCTTGTATATAAGGCATAATAAAGGACATAATTTATTTTATAAAGTGTACTTTTATTTAAACGTAGCATGCTCGTCGTGGGTCTGGGAGTACACTTTTATCACTTTATTGTTTCTTGTGACCTCGTGCATATTTTAATAACAATTTTTTTACAGCGTTGGTACTTAAAAAATGTTTCGTTTTAATACGGAGTCTTGAATCTGTCACATACAGCATGGAAACTTACGATTGTTATAATACAATTTATACGGTTGTTGTTAGAAAACGATACATATTAGGTCCTTCCCTGTGAAATTGCCGTTTTATATAGAAATTTTTTATATTTTTTTGTATGAATATTATTATTCAAGTGAATATTATTCAGTATGAATATTTGATCCACATGCAACCATCTCTCTCTCCGTCCCCCCTTTTCTTCTTCTTCTCCTTTTCCCTATTCACATACAATGGCAAAGAAAAAGAAAAAGTACAATGTTTACTCAGCGGCTCACCCTTTAAGTTCCACATTTCAAGTGGACTTTTGCAACATCAGAGGGATGCGCAGTAACATCGACGCCGTCCACTACCACCTTGAGACGGCAAAGCCGGCCTTACTTTTCTTGACGGATACACAGATAGCCTGCCCGGCCGAGACATCATATCTTCATTACCCCGGTTACAAACTGGAGCACTGTTTTGTGCGACGTGCTGGGGTATGCATGTACGTCCGGGAGGATATTTGTTGCCGCCGCCTCAGCATTTTGAAGACGGAGACCTGTCGATTCTCTGGGCACGTATTGACTACGGAGGTTCCATTAAAGTCTACGCTTGCCTTTACAGGTCTCACAGCGGTGATACGGAGACGACTCGCTTTTTTGAGCGCCTACAAGAGACGACTGACAGCGTGCTCGAGCAGTTCCCTTGCGCGGAAGTGGTAGTCCTAGGTGATTTCAACGCTCACCACGAAGAGTGGTTGGGATCCTGAACTACCGACCGCGCAGGGAGAGCAGCCAATAACTTTGCCCTGGCCTATGGTTTCTCGCAGTTGGTGTCCTCACTCACGAGGATACCTGATATCGAGAGCCATACTCCCCTCCTTACTGGACCTCCTGCTGACTACGCGGCCGAATGACTACAATGTTGTTGTTGATGCCCCGTTAGGATCATCCGACCATTGTATCATTCGAACTGCTGTGCCAGCCAAGCAATCCGTGCCGACCCACTCACAGGGGACGCGCAACGTCTGGCACTACAAGTCTGCAGATTGGGATGGGTTGCGCGAATTTTACGCTTCCTATCCCTGGGGGCAGCTCTATTTCTCGTCGGGAGATCCGGATACCTGTGCAGACTCCGTTGCCGACGTGGTGTTGCAGGGCATGGAATGTTATATTCCTTGCTCCGTGATACCGGTAGGCGGACGGAGCCAACCTTGGTTTAATCAGTCCTGCAGAGAGGCCCGTCGTAATAAACGGGCTGCATACAGAGCCTGGGCCAAAGCGCAGGTGTCCGAAAATCCAAACACCACCGTCTTGAGGAAGAAATTTAACGCTGCCTCGAGGTGCAGTAAGAAGATCATTGTCAGAGCAAGGAATGAGCACATCCGCAGAATTGGGGATCAACTAGCTAGCTGTCCTTCTGGAAGCCAAGCTTTCTGGTCGCTCGCCAAGACTGCTGAAGGTAACTTCTGTCAGTCGTCACTCCCACCACTGCGGAAACTCGATGGGTCACTGGCCCATGGGGCGAAGGAGAAAGCCGATCTCCTGGGATGTCTCTTTGCCTCAAACTCGACTCTGGACGATAGAGGTGCCTCACCACCGTCTATCTCGAGGTGTATAAGCTCCATGCCGGAAATCTGTTTCACCCAGCGTGAAGTCCGGCGAGCTCTACAATGTCTTGATATCAGAAAGTCGAGTGGGCCAGATGGTATTCCCGCAGTGGTGTTTAAATTTTGCGCTCCCGAGTTGTCCCCGGTGCTTACGCGACTCTTAAGGCTCTCATACTCCACAAAAAGCTTCCCGTCAGCATGGAAGTTAGCTCATGTTCACCCCTTGCCTAAAAAGGGTGACCGCATAGATCCGGCCAACTACAGGCCAATAGCGATCACCTCCCTCCTCTCCAAGGTGATGGAGCGTGTCATAAACACACAGCTCCTTGGGTACCTAGAGGATCACCAACTGATTAGCGACCGTCAATATGGATTTCGCCATAATCGCTCGGCTGGTGTCTTTTAGCGTATTTAATACACCGCTGGGTTGACGCCATTGAGAGTAGAGGCGAAGCTCTGGCTGTAGGCCTCAACATTATGAAAGCTTTTGACCGGGTATGGCACAAATCGCTGCTTTCCAAATTACCATCTTTCGGGATACCCGAGGGATTATGCGAATGGGTTGCCAGTTTCCTGACTGGACGGAGCATCAGAGTCGTTATCGATGGTAGCTGCTCCGACACCATGTCTATTAACGCTGGCGTCCCGCAAGGCTCCGTGCTGTCCCCAACTCTGTTCCTTCTTCATATCAACGACCTGTTGCAGATTGGTGACATACGTTGCTACGCAGATGACAGTAGTGGAGACGCCTTGTACAGGGGCCGCGCCAACATCCCTCGGGTCGAAGTGGAAGAGAGTCGCGCCAGGCTTGTGTCTGAAATCGAAGACTCTTTAGATCTAGTCTCGATTTGGGGATCTCTGAACCTAGTGGATTTCAACCCCAGTAAGACGCAAGTCTGTGTATTCACCGCTAAAAAAAAACCCTTTTGTTGTAGCACCTCGCTTTCAGAGCATACCTCTTAAGATCTCGGAGAGTGTCGGGATCCTTGGTGTCGACATCTCCAGCAAAGTCGAATTTAGGGGTCATCTGGAAAATAAGGCCAAAATGGCCTCCAAAAAGCTCGGTGTGCTGAACAGATCGAAGCGGTACTTCACTCCTGGGCAACTCCTTATGCTTTACAAAGCTCAGGTGACAATAAGGTCCATTTTCTGAAGTTATTATTTTATTTCTAAATAATTTACTCATTTTCACAACAGTAGTCACATCGCAGTCGTGACTTTTGTTGTATCGGCTAGCCTAGAAAAATAGTAGATACTTAAATGGGGTTATCTGCCTATCTCCTTGCGCGTAAGACAAGAAAAGCCACTTTTTCACTTTTTTATATGCGGCCCAGCCCTGTTTCATTTTACTTACGAGTTCATCGTAAATTTTATTTTGATCGTTCATTAGTTACTCGTAAGCTGGACTAATCAGCTATATAAAAATTCAAGTTGTTCCTATCACTTTTATTGTTGAAATTTTATTAGTTTCTACTTCCATGAAACAGATTTTTAAATAAAAAATATCCATTTGGTGTCAAGTAACAGGTTTAATTTCGAGTTTGTTAGTATACTTAATCAATTAATTAATAGGTAGAAGTTGGTACGATTTCGAAAGTGACTGAGATATAACATAAACTTCTCATTGACACGTGGGTAAGTTAATATTGGTACGGAGTTGGTTTTGAGGATTTGATTTATATCGATAGTATCAATACTATGCGATCATTCATAGTGGCAAGCTTTTAAATATGGATTTGTATTCTTTAGGGCAACCCCTGAAATGTGTGTTTTTTTTATTATGTACCTACGAGGGGACGTCCAAAAGTTTTCGGCCTGATAAAAGAAATGATACTTAAGTTCTTGAAACTGTTTTTATTTTGCAATTATAGTCTCCGTCTATTTGAACACACTTTATGGATTGTTTAATTTGCATTTCTATCCCAGTATAAAAATAGTCAGAAGTTTTGTATTCAAAAGTGAGCCAAGTCAGGACTATGGCAAATTCCCATGAAGCCACACTTTGAACCAGCAGCTTTCGCAACTGCGGCGGCGTAAACGGATGCATTATCATGGAGAAGCCGCACACCTTTGCTTAGTTTTCCACGACGTTTCTGCTTCATTGCTTCTCGTAATTGCTGTATAAGGTTAGCATAATAGCTTCCAGTCATCGTAGTATTGCGTTCTTTTATGTCTATAAGCAATATTCTTTTGACAATCCCAGAATGACGCAGCCATTATCCTTTTGGTGGACTGAGTCACTCCATCGACTCCCTTTTGGACTTCTTTTCCCTCCAAAAAATTGTTACAGTTTCTCTGAAAGGCCTCCAAGAGTTCCGTAGAGCACGCTACTCGTTCGATGCACACTTGAAATAAGTTTTGGCACCCACCTCGCACTAACTTTATTTGATGTTATTTGGAGTGAGTGCCTCAACGGGTCGACCGGAGCGAGATTCGTCGTCGATGGACTCTCGTCTTAGGATGACGTCTTCGTTTAGACGAAACTGCTTACTTCAATCTTTGACGGTGAAAAATGACGGAGAAGAACCCCCGTACACATTATCCAACCCTTGTTTGATATCGGTCGGGTTAATATCTTCCTTTGTAAGGAACTTAATCATGGAACGAAACTCCAGTTTAAACATTTTAAAGATTTTGCGACTTCTAGTTAGTTCTAAGAGTCGAAGAGTCGAGAAATCAAAACTAACGAGAGTTGAACTCTAAAAAATATACATGAATTAGAAGGATAAATGACAATTACAATGACGCATAATTTGTTTTTTTTTTAGACTTCTAGAAATATGTCAGGCCAGAAACTTTCGGAGCTCACTGGTATATTTATCATATTGTACAATATATTTACTTTATAATTATGTTAGTATATTGTATACCCTATTTTATGTCGTATTCAAACGAGGACTTAAATAAGTATCTACTTACCTACCACCCTTTTAAATTTCTGTTTAACACGAAATATTGACTGGTAGAGAATGCCAATTCCTCCTTTTGTATGACATTTATATGTAGTGCAGCTTAAATCTATAGGTACATATTGTAATATAAATAAATAAATATTATGTCATATAAAACATGACAATGACATAGCATTTAACAATCTTTTAACATTCATTCACATTTGTATTCGTTGCACAAAAATTAAAAATAATATTCGCTGTCTTTCATAATACTCCAAATACTTAGGTAACTAAAAGGTTGAGCTATCCTACGGGTGAAAGCAGGGCTGCATCTTGGGGTGGGTGGTCTGTGGCTGCATCCTACAGTGAATTGGGGGTACGAGACTAGACTACACACCCCCAGACTATCAATTGATACCTTATTATTTGAATACTATTACCTAATTGTATAAGGAAATCTACAAATATGCATTTCTTTTTTTCAGATGTTTGCGGTGTAGCAGTCAACTTCCTTTTGGTTCAAACTACTAAATCACTATTCCCTTTTTATTTTCAATATCCTTGTAATGGAATTAAGAATGAACACAAGTCACAATAAAAATAAAAGGCGGGAAAATGATTTTAAATGGCTGCTAATAACGAAATGAGTTACGACTTCCTAAGTTGATAAGAGATGGCGCTGTGGATAATATTTATAACATTACTGAGTACAGTAAATACTTCAACGTCCGGCGGAGAGATGGCGCTGGCAAACGTGACAAGACTGGCTAGTGGCGACCTCTTCTCTCTTGTTGGTGAGTTATAGTATAAACTTATTATAGGTACCTACCTTGATTCTAAGAAAAGTATTTTATGGTTATCTATAGAGGTCGTGATGAAGTTCCGTTCCACACTGGATCACCATTGTCATCATTATCGGGCATCGGAGGGCAGTTACCAATATTGTGGACAGTTATTTTAATACTTAGGTTAAATAGATTCTTTCAGACTTAATACATCAATGCAGACGTACAAAGATAGAGACAAATAGAGATTGTAAAAACTAGCCCTCCAGCAGGACAGATTGGGATTGGAAAAAACTTGTAGATTGTGTAGAGATATAAATACGCGAGTATAAAAAAATACTCGCAAGCAGCATTTGAATCCATAAATAACTTAGCTTATCTAGCTAATTTAGCTAAACTAGCTTATCCTACTATTCCTTTCACAATTGGTCTACACTACACCGATAAATAATACCACATAGAATGAAACTCGCGCGGCGAACGCCTTCAAGGTCGCGATAATAGCGTACAGTTTCGCATCGTGTCATACAAGCCGCCAGTCATGAGTCAGGGCTGCGTCGCGCTGTTTGACGCCACGCGCTCGATTTGATACATTGCCACCTTGCTTTTTTATAAAACTATTGATTAAACGATTTCATATTTTTTTATAATCAGTTAAACGCTTTACAATACAATTTACCTAACTAACCTAATAGGTATATGGATATAATAAATAAGTAACAACCCTCAAGGCATCGGTGAGCGACAGAGGGTTGTTACCGACTGAGGTATGTTATGTTAATGTAGTATTGTTATGTATTATCGGTACATATGTGTTATTGTTATGTAAGTGTTTATTTCGCGGCTTTTGGGACACGCACAAAGGAGATTCCCTTCTATACGGTATTATTTATTCTTATAGTGATACTTAGTGTAGTGACATTAACTGTCAATTTTCAAAAGAGAACACTCTTAATTCTAAGGGCTTGCGCAGACCATGTGAAGCGTAGCGCAGCGCGGTTATCATTTTGACAAACAAAACAACTATCAACTTTGTCCACATTGAATTAAGATAAAAAATCACGCGTTCGCACCTACCAGTATTCGAGCATGTTAAAGCGTCTACGCCAGCCCTAATTTTTCTTATGAAATGGATAGAAAAAAAAAAAATTAGATTTAGAGTTAGCGCCAGGTGAATTGTTTCATTTTTTTGAATAGGGTTGTGTACAACTTTTACATTTTTCAGGCACAGACTGCGGTCCCACCCGCTGTATGGAGGTCTCGCACGGGACAGCTCTGGCCGCGATGAGCGGTGCCGGCTGCGTATGCCAGTGTCGATCTGACACACCAGCTTTTAGGGAGGATCAGCGCATCTGTGTTAATCATATTGATGGTAAGATTTTAGATATTAACGACTCAACCGTTTTCCCCTGTAAAACCATTCTTAGGCTACGTTCGGAGTAGGCGCGGGGCGGGCGGGACAGCGGGATATTTATTACAGCGCGTATTTTTCAAGCACATACATTGGCTGAGGTGTGGTCAGCATGACCGCGGGCGGGGAGCGAATTCAGCGGAGACGCTTGTGAGTGTTTTGATCGACAGCGAACAATACAAGATAGTTTGCGATTTCCACTACGAGTACTAACTCGTATGTTTGTAGTTTGTAGTGTTGATGTTTTTCAAGTAGGTATATTATAAATATTATAATATCCCAAATAAAAATGTACTTCTTTCAAGTAAAACTTCTTCCAAATAAAATTTGGAGTGAGATATTTCACATTACCCATAAACTCTTCCACAGTGAAAATTGCTTTAACACGTTATAAAAACAGTGGATCGCGACGCGTCGCTGTGCTTTCCGCTACCACTTCCCGGTCCGCGTCCACTCCGGACGCAGTCTTAAGGCTCGCGCCTTACAGGCCTTACCTTACAGTCGCGGCGGGCCGCGCCTCAATGTAATAATTTAAGTCAGATAGCTATTGACATTCAATTCTTCACATCATCGCACAGGGAATAACTCTGGAATTACGTCCGTTAACTGCGCCTGTCCATTGCACATTGAGGCGGGCCGCGTCGCAGCGCATAACATCGGCGCATAAAAGGTGAGCGATCCGCCATGCGGTGCGCTGCGCTGCGGCACGACGACGCCCACCTCAGGCGTGTGATGGTTTATACAAAATGTATGAACATGATTTAGGAGGATTTTTCCAATGTTAAGCTCTGCGGTGCGGCCCGCTGTAAAATATGCGCGAGCCCTAAGTGTGCCATTCGAAAGTTAATGATTACAATCTTAACTTTCAAGACTACTAGTCAGGACAATGGTCTGTTTTTTTAATACTGGCGTAGGTTTTTAACCAGAATGTCCTGCGTCTACAAGATCTCCTGCCTTGAGTTTTTACTTGAAAGATAAGTTGAAGGAGCCCATTCTTGCTGTTTCATATGGCACAAACAACTTAATTAATGTATCTAAAAACCATACCGTACCGAATCCCATTAAATGCTAAATGTGGGAGACCAATTTGTTGCCCAGCCAAGTAATCAAGACGGATCAGGACGGCTTAAATGCCTCATATCCATTTACATTCCTTATAAGTAAAAATTGCGAGGTTATTTTAGAAGTGGTATCGACAAAGAAAGGAACTAATTTATATACGAGTAGGTAGCAGAAAGCAATACCTACTCGCATTTCAATTTGAGGTGATGACGAATAATAAGCATGAGCCATGAAGTTAATACATGTTAGGGGTCGAGAGAACAAAAGAAGGTTAAGAATTTGAACTCTATTCTTATTGAGATCAGTCGTCATTATAACACAGTCTACTTACAGGTGTAGGTTAAAGCTTATAATGGGATAATTCGGGTGTGAGCTTCAGTTACTCGTAAGTGTCTAATACACGCCCATATACTCGTACAGACATTAGATTGTCTATTGTATTACCAAAGAGTTTGAGAGAGTAATTTAGATAAATTAGAATTAGAGAATTAGAGTAATTTAAAAAATAAGTGGAGACCTTTATTAGTTCCTAACTTATATGGGACATAAATAGCAATGTACTAAAGATACTTAACTAAAAAATGATATATTATAATTCATATAAAATATTGAAGATCAAATATTTATATTTTTGGTACCTACGTTAAGAACTTGAGGATTTTTTCCTTGACATAATTTTGGTTTATGTAAGATATTGGAATTTATAGAAATAGAGAAGAGATGGTACTATCGATTTAATAGAGAAAAAGAGAATTCATTACGGTTATATGCATATTTACAGAATGTGTGATGGCAAGCTACGGCCGCGGCTCGACGCAGCCACAGATCCCTTTCGTCTTCTTACCACTGAAAGGACAAATCATCTATCCTTCGAAAGAAATAATTTTCACTGGTATGTATGCGAAATCACTTACTGTAACTGTTTAATTTTTATGTGTATTTATTATTATTCAATAATAAATGCACAGATTATTATTTACCAAGAATGCCAGGAATTTCGGTGTGGAAAATTGTTTTTTTTTAATGTAAATAAAATATAAATAACATGGCACTCAATGGCCCATAATACTAGGATTCCTTGTGACAATATAAATTCCTTGTGCAAAACCCAGACCGGAACTTGTCTTTAAACAAACGTTCGTCCGATCGGGAATCGAACCCGGGACCTATACAGCAGGAGGGCCCATAATAGCTGTACCAACTGTACAACTGGGCTACATAATTGATCAATGATCGTCAAACCATATGTGTATTTTTTGTGCAGTCGGCCGATGTTAATATTAGGGGTTAAAGTATGAAATTGCCGATTTGTACTGAAAAATGAAAACTCGTTTTTTTCTAAAATGTAACATATTTATTTAATCAAAATATTTACCCTCATTATCTATACATTGTTGCCATCTAATCGGAAGTTCATTTGTGCCTTTGCGATAGAACTCTGGGGATGTAGATTCGACAAACTGTGTGAAAGCATTTTGTACTGCCTCTTGGGAAGAAAATTTTTTACCACATAGAAAATTGTCCAAATCACGAAAAAAATGGTAGTCCGTTGGAGCAAGGTCTGGCGAGTACGGAGGATGACGTATGGTTTCTAACTGCAGCTCCTGTAGAGTTACAACGGTTTCTCGTGCAGTGTGAGGTCTTGCGTTATCATGGAGCAATAATGGTGAAGATCGATTCACGAGTCGGGCCTGTTTCACTGCTAGTTTCGCCATCATTGTTCAAAGTTCGGCAGGGTAAACATCTGCTCTTATTGCTTGACCAGACCTGAGAAAGCTATAGTGAATAACACCATGAATAGACCACCAAACAGTTACCATTACCTTTTTATTGGTAAGCTTTGCCTTAGGGCACTGTTGCGGCGTTTGACCTGGGGTCAGCCATTGCATTTTTCGCTTTCGGTTATCGTAAAGAATCCACTTTTCGTCACATGTCACAATTCGATCTAATATTCTTTCATTTCTGTATCGATTCAACAAGGCAACGCAAGTTTCAACACGCGTTTCTTTCTGCAGATCAGTCAAATCATGAGGCACCCATTTTCCATATTTTTTTTATCTTATTGATTTGATGCAAATGAGTCAATATTGTAGGTAAGGTAACGTTAAACCATGCCGCTAGTTCCTGGGTAGTTTGACTCGGGTCGGCTTCCACCATCTCCTTCAATTCAGCGTTATTCACCTGTGTGGGCGGTCTTCCACGTGGTTCGTTCTTCAAGTCGAAGTTTCCATTACGAAAGCGTTTAAACCAAAAACGCACGGTTCGTTCATTAGCAGTCTCCTCTCCAAACGCAGCATTGATATTGCGAGCCGTTTCTGCCGCGTTAGTTCCGCGTCGGAACTCGTATTCAAAGATTACTCGGATTTTCGAAGTATCTATCTTTCCCGTCTAAGCTGAATAAAACAAACAATTGAAAGTCGAAAATCGAATGTTGCACATTTTTTA
This sequence comes from Sesia apiformis, assembly GCA_914767545.1. Classification (NCBI taxonomy): domain Eukaryota; kingdom Metazoa; phylum Arthropoda; class Insecta; order Lepidoptera; family Sesiidae; genus Sesia; species Sesia apiformis. The sequence goes on from OU611964.1 coordinate 8,123,381, forward strand.
AAACAAGAACCTCATAGGTATCATGTGAAAAACGTTTCACTCGAAAATCTCACACCATGAAGGTTTTATGTCAATTGAAAGTATCTATTACTATAAAACGACAATTTCATACTTTAACCCCTATTATTAAGCATTTCAGAGTTGAGCTTCAATTCGACATTTCTAAAACAGGGCGATTTTCACCCCCAAATTTAACTTGTCAATGAAAAAATGAAATTAAACATTTTTTTTATTATCTGTTCATTCAAACGAATCAAACGTGAAATTATTCAATATTTTCATGCGCCCACCGTACATCAGATGCCACATTAGAAAAGCAGATGTAATGGTGTTTTATCCTGCTCCGGGCAAACTCTACAGGTTTTTTAATTATTTAGTTCCAAATTGAAAATGTGTTTGTTCAGCTTGCAGCATCCCATAAGTGCTCTAAGCGGTAGGTACACGCTTAGAGTTATTTGCTGCCTTTCTATGTAACTATCCCTATTTAATTTTGTTTCACTAAAGACCGTTTTTCTCCTGCTGCAGATGTAGAAGACGCGATCTGCGCGGTGACCAGCGCGCAGTACCTTTCCCCGTCGGGCTGGGTCACACTGCGGGACCTCGTAGACAACGACGTGCCGTTCGGCCTCTATAGAGATGAGGGCAGCACTTTCTTGCAGGCATGTATTTATAATTTTAATGGCCTTTCTCACCACTTCCTGATAAAGTAACTGTCAACAATCTGATAGATAAATGATCGTCCAATTAAATTTATATCATAGTGACTTTCTGATAAAATGTAAATGATTTTCTGATATCTTCTGTTCAATTGTGAGGAGGTGGTGAGAAAGGCCCTAAGTGTACCAACCGTAGACTTTAGAATAGTTAAGGCTCAACATCGCCCTTCAATGAAGTGACGTACTGAAACTATGCCAACTATGAAACTATGCATATTATGTATGTAGTCACCTAGTCACATTATATTTATTGCACAGACTAAATGCACAAAAGGGTGTAGCGGCTTTGTCACTTAGTCGCCTTTTACGATAGGTACTCATGAGAAGAGATGGGGGTGGTCTAAAGACTTTAAAATAGCACTAAAACTTTAGAAACTCCCCAGTATTCCCTATTCCCTACCAATTCTCTGAATTAATCCACTCCTAAATCTCTCACGGTAGACGGTGCATCTACATACGGTGCATGAATTTATCTTAATACAATACACACACATACGACCACACACGCATAGGTACTACACATAGACATAATTAATCTGTATTAATTGTTTTTTATAATACTAGTTCGTAATTGGCCTAAAACTTAGTAACTTACTTAAATCACAGTTGTTAAATCACTCTTACTTAATTTGTAGCCGCGAACTTTGTGTAAAATTTGCGGAAGAAATACCTCAAATTTTATTCATGTTTTTTCTTATATTTATCAGGCAACTAGGACCACCACTTATTCAACACTGAAGGAGAATCATATTTTTACATCACGACCGATTCTTGTCGAAACGAGACAATTATCTTCACATCTTTATTGATCACTTTATTATCAACAATTAAATATAGGTACTAAAACGTTCCGCGTTATAAGAACTTATGCAATGAGACCGCGTAAGTAAAGATCGTTGTCAAAAAACAAGTACGACTACCTAAATATAAAGTGGAGCAACTTGAAATTACTTCATGTTACAATTTATAAAAACACTAGATGTGTTATCATTCCTCTTTAAGAGGGCTCTTTAAGGAGGACAATTAGTTGACAGAAACGACCATTTTGTGTGCGATATAAAGTACTCCTATAAAGTACGTTTATCAATATCTCAACCACATAACTACTGTTTACCTGCTGACATCTCCGTAAAAGAGACAAAATCACCATACTCTTTTTCTTTATTTCTCTTTTGCACTTACCCCATTTACACAGCAGGGCTAAGAAAAGAAATATTTTTTTTCTCATAAAAGAGATGGCAGATGAGCCGGCAGGCAGCCACATGATGGTAAGCGGTAATCGTCGGGGATCTTATAAAAAAAATGTCCTTTTATTTTCAGCTTTTTAGTTAAGAAATATCCAATCGTATCTTATCCAATCCCATGCCACTCTATTTTATTTATTAGGTAATATAATGTGATGAAGGCAACACCATACCTCATTATGCTGAATATCTTTTATGCGCTGCGTGCATGATATTTATATTTCGCTATTATCTGCGTTACATGTCAACATTAGTCAAAAATGACAAAAGTTGACACGTCCGTAGATGCGCTGTCTATATTTCGGAATTAGGAATAATGATTAGGGATTATATCATCCTGTCCATCTCGCTTTCCTCAATTCACCGGATGAGGAGAAAACGGGATGGGAAGGCATGAGATGAGAAAGGAAGAGACTTTAGTGTTGATCACTTTCACTCACTTTCGAACACGTTTGTACATGGCGGTCTTCTGTGAGAGTGAGAAACGTCGGCCAGTCGGACACTCCCAATCTGTTGTGACACACAGCATCGTTCTCCCCTTTGTACTAGAATTGTTCATCGAACTAAACATCGGAAAAAAATGGTCCAAACACGATAGTTCTTCTGTTTAACTTCACGGAGCTCCCTGGAACCTTATCCACCTAAGGTTCCAGTTGTTGGATTCAACTCAATGAATTCAGCTATCCATTGAACCAAAGAACTCGCAAAAATGAGTCCAAACATTACGATTCTTGGCAACACAAGATACATTACGATTTGGATACGATTACAATTAGGACGTGCAACCATTGTACCTTCTAATTTCAAGGCGTACCCTTACCTACCGTCGGCTTCAGGATCACTTGCTGACGATTATGTGTATGTAGTCTAGTCATAAATATTGTTACAAAGAAAACATTGATACTTTTATGTTTACATTATCATGTTAGATTCGTGAGCCCTCACTAGGGCTGATATATTGATACCTATATTAATGTTGTAGAATGTAAGTTCCTTAAAAAGAAGATTAAAAACCAAAGAATATAACGTTTATTAGGAATGTTTTAGGGATTCAATATTATCATGGCGTTTAGAGCATGCTGTGCTTTCCAAAACAGACCATAAGATTGGGACTAGATGACGGCCAGTTTTCAGCTCTAATGAAGTCGGGAATATTCCTTTCTAGCCACGTCTGTGTTGAGCGAGCCTTATGACCTGGTGCTGAGTCTTGGATGGACTCATGGATGGATGGAACAGGGTGTTGTTAAGAGGCTTTACGACCTTCTCAAAAATCGTATCTTGATACACTTGAGCAAACGTTTTAATACATTTTTCACAAAAATATGGTTCAGTCACTCCTTGATAGCTAACACCCCACCAAACCATCATTGAAGCCGGATAATGGCCACGTTACACTCTATGGACCAATTGAACAGTTTTTCTAGAGTTATAAGCATATGCTCGATCATTCTGCTTGTTAAAATGTTCTTCAATGTTAACACAAAGACAGAACAAAACAGAAAGACACATTCGAATAATTAGATTCGTTTAGAAGTTATAAAGCATTACAACTTTTAACTGCGTACAGCAGTGCCCGCTGGTGAGTTATAACCACAACACCCACCCTCAATGATGTTCACGGTATTATTAAACGTTTACAAAAACCGCTTCAAAATCGATCCATCCGTTTCAGAGAAAAGCGGTAACAGGTGTGTATACAAACATTCTCTTACGCCAAATTTATGTACCATCTCCGTTCCGTCGTAGGTAAAAAGAATAACCATTTAAATTCGTAACCTAAATTCGTATTTTTATAGAAGACATATGACAGATGAGCAGATAATGTCAAGCAATGGCCTATGAATCATCAATAAAAAAACGCAAATGCTGACACGTTCGTAGATACGATGTCTATATGTGCCAGGAATACGGTGTCATGATTTGGTAAAGGATTGGTAAGGGCGGATAAGGAGTATGAGGGAGGAAGGATGAGAAATATAGTTTGGGAAGAATAGAGGATAGGGATTGTAAGCGCCGTTGACTATGACATCTGAACGACGCCACGATCTTTGGTTATTAGTATCTCCATAGGAATAAGAGCGGGAAAAACAAAGTGTGAGACCAAGCCAAATCTCAAGACATCACCGGTACGCCTCCGGTATCCACCGGCTGGAGGTACCTTCCACGGTCGTTGTGGGGCCTGGTAGCTCCCCTCTTCTCGGCCAGAGCACACTGGGCAGGCAGGCAACCGTTTCGACCTCATGTACTTCTTACGGTCCTTCAATAATTGGAATTCAGATCGCAGACAGGGCCTACGATCTCACGGTTTCTTCTTTGCGCAACAGCACAGATCCAGCCGCAACAAGCTTCAGTCATAGACTTCACTCAGTGTTATTACAGTCGCAAACAAAGTCTGCGCGGTTTCCTCGCTAACCGGCACAGAACCAGCTGCGGTGAGGTTGGAGCGGAATTACTACGCGGTTTCCCTTGCGAATGAACACAGACCTAGCAACAACAAGGGCGGGTCGTACACTTGAATATGCGGAATTACGATCGTGGACAGGGCCCATGACTACGCGGTTTCCCTCGCGAACTAGAACAGAAGCAGCTGTAACGAGTCATAGACTGACAGTCGTACACACTTTTGGGAGTCCTGATGTGCGTAATGAGCGGTAGAAATTAAATAAAATGACAAGGCGCGACTTAGCGCGAACAGGGATTATGAGGGAAAGAAGATGAGAAAAGCTATAAGGGATGGTAAATGGGTTCTGACAACTCTCCCTCACTTCTAAAGCACTACACTAAGTTAAATACGCCAAAACGCGTTTCTTTACCATCATTTGATATAAGTAATGTTTGCTTGTACTTCGTACTCTAACAAAGAGAGTCAAAGTATCATATCTAGCACAGTATATGCGTTCGATATCTACATCTGATGCCAATATGCCAAATCCATAACGTGATTGTCCCGTGAGCTCGTAAAACGTTTATCGCGAATCGGGAGCTGTCGCACCGCCGCGCGCCGACCGGTTTAAAGAGACGTGTCACGTGATCGTAACTAACGGGTAAATTAGTAAATTCCGATTCAAGTAAAATTCATGTAAAAAGGACGTTTTAAATTCAAATTAACACAATAAATAATGTAGATAAATAAATGGTATTGTAGAAGGACCACGTCGTTGCCATGCCCAGTGCGTCCTGGAAAATTTTACTGTCGCGGTTTACTATAAATCATTAATACAAGATTAATGAGCTATAGTTACCAGGAGGGACCACTAGGAGGTACGACGTAGGATTGGGATATCAAATATTTTCTTAAAATATAAATGTTAAAATCAATAATTCTCTAGGGTGCTTATTTAACCCTCCCATTCTTCATAAATGAAATAATGTGGAATGTACATGCTATATCGAAATGATTCCTGTCGGTTACGAGAAACTCGAGTAATTATTTAATAAAACAAATCGATTAGTATTTAAGTACAAATATATAATAAACATGTTCTCAATACTTCGAAATAATTCTATGTACTTACCTAAGGTTTTCAGATATATTTCAAATTGTCTGAACGAAGATCAAATGCACTGGCATACTCTGGATCCACAAGTTCAGTTCCTAAGAATTAAATAAATTATCCTTTTTTTTTTTCTTTTTTTTGTAATCTTTTATCTATATAATATAAACACTAATATAAGTAATACTAATAATATCAATATAGTAATTTAACACAGTACAGTACAGCAGTTGTACTGAGTAGGTACCTACTTAGCTACACAAATTAAATGCCAACAACATAAAGATAAATGAGGTAGATGCACCTATATTAATAAACTATATTAAGCACCTATATTGGCACATTAAAATTTTATGTTTTCTTAAAGTAAGATGAACTTGTACATATTATGATTCCTGAAATACGAGTTACTGCATCTAGATGACAACTCTGACTGAGTCGTTTTATACCTTAGATCCCATCATTATTACCTACTAAGGAATTACCGTGGCACCTACCAAGAACTGACAATGATATGGTACCTCCACATATTTTGTAAACTCCTATTTATGTGTTTATCCATTTGCTTGTTGATTCTGATTGTAGTACCTAAGTACAAAGAAGTCACATTGCATTCTAGAAGATTTTAAAATCGGACATTCTGGGAAATATAAGTATTAATTTCCAGATACGTAGTTTCAATAATATCTATAAATGTTTATCAGAAACGAAATTCTCAAAACATCAAAGATAAGAATTATTTTCTTGCTTTTAGCACCTTTAGGGTTAACTCTTGGCTGGTTTTACTCAAAGATTAGATAAAATTTATACACGAGTGTTTTATTTTTTTTAGGTTATGCATTATACATATGCCAGTAGGTATTTATGCGTTTGTTATTTACCACCTTCCTACAGAATGATATAAGCTGCAGGTGCCGTATAGAGGTAGCATTATATATTTTATAACGGTTATATTATACTGGTATGTACGATATCAATATGTAAAAACCGCACGCGCCATAAAGCGATAACGATTTTTGTAATTTTTGCCGTTCTTTAGAAAATCATTTTTGAATATTCATACCACCCGGAAACAAACTGGCAACTCAAGTTAATCCTGTTTTCTTTTCAAAGTTTTACTACCTTTCGTCGATAAAAGATATTAAAAAGAGTTTGTATGGCAATGTAAAGGAGTCCATGCAACCGAGTGATCGGCAGCGTTAATTCAGTAAAAAGGGATTATTAAATAAAATCAGGTAAATTCACCGACGGAAATAAATATGTTAATTATGGTAATTTCTTATAAACTAAAATTATATCTAATGATATTTATCCTGCAAAGAAACTGTTGCTATATAAGCGACATTAAACTTATGGGTCGGGGTAAAATTTAGGTATGCACAGTGAAATCAACGAGACATGACCTTGGCGTTTGTGGGAGTGTACACCGATAGTGTACATCGGTACATAGTGTACATAGCGAAACATTTCGACAATCGGATTGGACTATTCGGCACCCACATACACCGAAAAGTTAAAAATCGCATGCACAAACTATGCTATTGAACGAAACAATACAAGTTGTAAAAAATGTTTGTGAACACGGAGATACGTTTACGTAATTTTACTTCTTTTTCGGGCAAAAATTTCACGTGTTATATGTTTCATTTAATCTGGTGTGGACAGACACTTCGTCGCAAATGTTGAAATGGAACAGTGATCTGATGAACCGGGAGATAAAAGCGAAGGCGTCAAAGGAGCAATTTGTACCATCTGTCCAAAATACCACACATTTAGATCTGTTTACGCTGATAATGTATAAGTGATACGTCGGTTTATTTACTTTACCAAAAGTGGCCTTATATGAAGGCAGGTTGCAGTATGTTAACAAATGTACGATAATAAAACTTGAGAAACTTATAAAAGTTGAGCGAATGATATACGGAAGAGCTGGAAAGCTCTGGCATTTTACCTAACGAGTTGCGGGAGCAATTTGTAAATTCTGATAAATCTTGATGTAAATACGTAAAATCAATGTTAAGCAGTTAAAGGCTTCGAATATTTTGTAATCAAAACGAATTTTTATATTTCTAGTTGCTTTGTGATCACAGTAGCATTTTTATATGAAAGTGTGGTAGACAGCTATATTTGATGGTAATGGTTACTCTGGCACATGATGCCTATGGTCTCGTGCCGTACTCTGATTGGGTCCCAGACTCTTGACACCATGCGCTGACACCATCTACATTATTTTATTCAGGTTAGTACCCACATTCCCAGTAGTGTCCTTGAAAGACAGCTTGAAAGATTGAAAGGTAGCAGCTTACTATTATGTAGTACGTCTGCATGTCTGATACCCTTCTCTACAAAAAATGCGTATTATTAAACAATTTGTATTAAACAGTGGCGAGGATCCGCAGCCCTCCACGCTCGTCTGGAAGGCCGGCTAGTTGCTGCCCACGTGCTCTGCTCAGCCCCCATACCCACACGACTAGCGGCTTCTTGTGCAGCATTTCGTGTTGCTGGCGCATCGCATAATGCATTACTAGGTAAATTAAATTAATCATTTTTCATACAGTTGTTCCTAATTGAATTCAGGGTAAATGTTTAGTCACCTTTTGCGAGTTGGTTCAGAATATTTTCTTGCAACTATTTTTGACGACTGTCAATTTCTGGTCGCTACTTATCAGGAAACTTATTTTCGGGTTTTATTTCATTAAAGTTTATTAAAAATAAGAAACATACTTTTCAAAAGTTTGGTGCTGTTTTCAGACGTACGCTCAATCACCTTCCATGCTGGTGAACCAGTTACCGCGGAGCCAGCAACTCAGAGTGGTAGTTTAAGCGTTCTGGAGTCTCTCGCCATCGGTGTATGCGTACTGATGCTGATATTCGTATATGCCGCGGGTATTGTTTTCTATGTACACTACAAACAGAAACAGAGGAGAAAACAGAGGGATCCGGAGATAAATCTCTCTAATACACTATCTACAGATAATGAGTCTACCCTTGATACAACGATAGATATGGATAGTATGGTAAGAAGTTATAAAAATGTTTGTTGTCTCTTACCTTTATTTTTAATTAATCCTTTTATTTTGTTTCTAGCGCTTAAAAACAAATCCGCTGCTGAAGATTGAAAATTTGGGCAGTGACTTCTTACGTGACACTGCTTTGTCTGATGTCAGCGAGCATACTGAAGATACTATTGACTCCTCTCCTAACAACACACAAAAGGTAATTCTAAAAATCTTTTATGAAGTAGTGAATCGACAATAACAAAATTTAAGTGGGGTTTAAAAGCAATGGCGACACTGTCCATTTTGAGCCATAATGAAACTATTAACGCCATATTGTAGATATTTTTTAAACTAATATTGCTATTGCTTGAGATTACTTTCAAAGTAGGTACTGTCCCATAGACAACAGCGTTTGAATGTCAGATTTAGATTCAAAAATGACATTGGGATAATGTCATTGAGCAATGTGACTATTGAGAAACAGAAACGCCACTGTCCACATAATTATAGGCAATTATGTCTTGATTTTGCAAACGTACTACAGATCTAGTGATTTATTTGTAATCAGATAATATATGTATTTTGACCTAAAAAACATAAACGCCTGACTAAATCTCATTTGAAAAACAACATAAATGATTTTCCATCAGTTGGCTCGGAAAAGGAGTCTGGACAATGTTGCCTTTGCTTTTAGACCGCTCTAAATGAATTATACTAAATTATTATATTAGTTGCAGAAAAACTCAAATAATGTAATATCAGCAATGGTGCACACTCGTCGCAAGAAACCGGTGAGGCCTACAGTAAGGGCTTCGTCAACTCCAGAGAGACTGAATGAACGCTTACAAAGACGGTCTGCTTCACCTGACACTTTTGAACGGGCACCACATTCAGATCTTTCTATAGTGGACTTCAGTACAGAAAGCAACATACCTGCAAGCCAGCCTCAACAATCATCTGAAGGAGAACCAGTGTTGAGAAGAAAATTGTATTTTAACCCTGTTTTCTTCGAAGTTGAACACCTGAAGGTAAATATTGGAACATTGATTAAGATTATTACAAATAATAATTACTGTCCTACTGAAATTATATAATTTTCCACATTGTTTCAGAACCCTCCGCCAGCAGCTATCGAATTCTTGATAAAAATTCGAGAAGTTATGGCAATTGCTAAAGAAAAGATGACATCAAAAAGGTTTATTCCAGTTCTGACCGATATACCAGAAGAAGAACTATATCACACGATAGATCTTGGTTGGGATATCCCATGTGCAAGACGTGGTCGCAGATTTAGCGCTATAAGTCTTAAACGAGAAAATAGTCGCAGAGCCATTCACTGTGGAGGATGCCCAGGTTGTGATAAAAGTGAAAAAGAACAAAAGACTACGGGTTTAGCAAGGTCTAATTCTTGTAAAACCTGTGTAAGCGAGGATTATAAGCAAAGAATTGTTCGACAATGGTTAGATGAAGTTCCTTCCCCACGACCCGCAGAGAGACCCATTAAGTCTATAGCTAAAGTTAGTGGTACTCCGAGAGCAGTTGTACCTAAAATGAAAGACGAAGTGAATGTTGATTCATCAGAACCCTTAAGGCACGAAGAAACTGAAATTTTAAACATCTCGAAGTCTATTTTAAAAGAGGATTTTAACAATATCCGTTCAAGAACGAATGAAACTTACAAAGACGTTAAACGTATAGATGAAACGACTATAAAGTACAACGATGTCATATCTAAAGAGGAAATAAAGACAACACATACTACCACTATCGTGTCGCAAGAAAACAAAAGTCCAACTAATCACACTTCTAGACGGATCAGAAAGAGATTGCCTCCTCCACCCCCTCCACCAGTCGCTCAACCAGAATCACCTAAATGTGATGAAGTAGAATCTATTCCTTTAGAGATCAAAAAGAAAATGGAAGCAGTTATACGTGAATTAAATGAATGTCGGCGAGTAGAGCCAAAGGAACTTGAAGATGAAAATACAGAAAGCGTTGAACCTATCGCTCCTAAAATTGTTATACCTGTTGTTGCAGCAGACTCTCATTATTACAGTGATGATAATATACTATCCGATTCACGTAAAAGAGACACATACTTGCAACGTGAGCACGCCATGGATTTCGATAGCTTAGAACGTAATTATTTGTTAAGAAGTCGAAGGTTTTCAGTAGCTTGTGGTCCAGAATTTACTCAATATGATGATGTTCCACAACTATCAAGCATAGATATGGCACGAGATAGATTATCACGCAGTTGGAGAGATGTAAGAAAGGCGGTTGAATGCACATCACACACATATTCTAACGAATCAGAGTGTGGTAATCGAAGTCTACCTGTCAGTGAAATTTTCATCAATACTATTGAACCTACATATAACAATATACCAAAACCTGGTCCTTTAACTATTAAAGTGCGAGGTTCCCCGGTGGAAAATAGACGCAATGTTAACGATGACTTCGATCCGGATACTTTAGACAGGAAGCCTAAAAAGGATGCAAAGAAACAAGTAGACAAAATTCTTTTAAAATCGGGAGGCAGCTTTAAGTTCAAATCGATTGAAAGTGAAAGCGAAGAAAATACAAACATACCGGAAAATGTCTTTACAAGGCAGATTGGCAGTTTAAGACATATTTATGAAACAAAAGCGCAAGCCCAAGAAGATGACAATATGCGAATGTCTTTTTATGAGCGTCGTGGTAGTGTTACTTATAGGAGTGAAGAATATACGCCCATCGTGGGAGCTATAAAAGCTCCTGATCTTATACGACAGACCGAGGAGCAAAAGCCACCCATTGCACCAAAGCAACGATGTAGTGCGGATTTGTACACCAAAGTAGCGACTCCTGTACGAGAAAGTCCACCGGGAGAACGTCATCGATTTTCAGAAGAAAGAGATCGATTTTCTTCGTATTCCAGGGGAGATAACTTAAATGCTCGACGCTCGGGACGACGCTCAGCAAGAACAAGATCTAGGCGAACGGATTTGAGAAAACTGTGCAGAACAGAAGACTCCGGTTACTTGAGTACGGACTCAAATGACTCTAAGCGTAGAGCAAATTATCTAATGCAGTTAAAGCAAAAGGCTGCTTTAGTACAAAAAAATATTGTTCCGCCTGTTGTTACGACGGTAATTAGAACATTTCCAATGCCATTGGAATCGGATACCGACGATTTGGAGTCATTATGCGATGGAAGGAGCGAATCAGGCGGCGAGAGCGTAGAGACGGACTCGGTATTTTTTGGTAATTTCGACGATTCGAAGCAAATATTTGCAGAATTAGGTCTCGATAGTCAAAGTAAAATGGCAGTGAATCAAGAGCAGATCGATTCTGGGTTTATGGGTGAAACAAATATTATTTTGAGTGGTGATAGTGATTCTGAACATAGAAGTGTTATATCCATTATCGCAGGCCGCGATGGTCGAGCGTCTGCCGCATCTATAACTAATTTGGACTAACTCAGTAGAATTCTAAACTTTAATCAATACATTTTATTCTACTTAATTATAAGCTGCAGTTTCGAGAAATCAATACATATCGATTTAGTGATAGGGTTTAATATTTTTTCTTCAATAATGTTAACGAGTCTTGGAGTTAATCAATTAGTTTTGATCTTTTACGACCGACGATCCATTCGCTTTATTTGCACGACAAGACTGGTTACAAAAATATTTACAAATGAATATTTACAAAAGTTTTAATACTTTTGTAAATATTCGTTTACCTTACTAAAAATGTAGCAAAATTACTGACCATATTATAATTTTGGTTCTAAAATGAAAGATATTTGTGTATTTTTATGTCAAACCAATACTTTATGTGCCTTTTACTTCAAATTTTTGAAGTAAAAGGCACATAAAAATCATGTAAATATTACAATCACTGATATTACCTCAAATACGGTATTGTGATACAATGTTATGTAAATTGTAATAAATATACCTATGTATTAGTTAAAATAATTAAACATACAGCCCACCATTGAGATGCCTTATTGCATATAGATATATACGTACCTGTATTTGTAGATATGATGGTTATTTTTATCTAAGAGATGTACCTACTTAAGTGTAAATTTTTTATATTTAACATTTTTATGTAATAAACAAGGTAAATATTAATGGTCATACAGTTTTATATATTATATATGACCGGCCGGTTGTGCAATTAAATTTAAGTATGCTAATAGTGTTTTGGGAATAAAAGTGTATAGAAATTATTCTGGTGCTTGGTGTGTATTACAGGCTCAAATTATTTATTTATTCAAATTGTGTTGTAAGAAAAAATGGAATGGCGTATTTTAAGTACGGAATTTGATTGAAGATAATATTTTTATAACTTTCCATACAAAGTAATTTAGAAAATATTTCAATGTAAATAAAGGCGTAACATAAGAATGTAAACATTTTGTTTTTGTTCTCTCTTTCAAACCTTAAAATATATGACAATAGTTGTTGCACTACAAGTATAAAGGCTGTGTCAGATAGCGTTGCTAAAATGAGCGCTGAACACATGAGCATTCCAGTGTTGGAGCGCTAAGTTAGTGCTCGTATTTAACCTTAACCGTCTTAGACAAGACCCTCAAACGATAACAATTTTGAGTTTAACGTTCCCTCGCGTTTAACACTGGACTTTTAAAGGTTCATAAATAAAGTGGACCTATTTGTGCAAACTAGATCTAACCCACAGTATCTTATTTTGGAGAAATGATGGTTTTTAGCAGATGAACGATAACAAAACACAACACTTATACAAGTTGGTATCCTTAGGACAACAAAAGTTTTATTAATCAGACATCAGTCATTAGACAGATTGGATTTTTTTTTATTGGCGAAGGCGTCAGATGTGCATACAGTCTACGTGATGGTAACTGTAGCCCATGGACATCCGCGAAACATGCCAATATTAATCCAAAATGACGAACGTTGCCACGCCCCCAGATGCGCTGCCTACCTTTGGAGATATAGGAATGGATTTACAGAAAGGGTTGGGAAAATGGGGAGGGATAAGATGGGATGGGAATGGGCTCTGGCATGGCTCATTCACTACTGAAACACGTACGTACTTAAATTGTGGAAATAGGATAAAGTGGGAAATGTAGTAGCTACATTTCAAGGTAGTTTTCTGTGAGAGAGGGTAACGTGGCCAGTCGAGCGCACCCAGCAACTGTTGGATTGCAGCGTGCACTCTTCCCCTCTTTTGCTTACCTATATAAAAGTTGACCTGTAGATTCTGCCTATACCCAGACCTGCATATCGCGCGCTTAGTAATAAAACAACCTAACTCAAAATTCGGGGAATTTTAGTTTTCATCAAAATGTGGTATCTCCTTCTTCGTGAATACTTCTGACACAACCTGTATAGACTTGATAAAAAAAGATACTTTATAAAGTAAATTGTGTGTCAGTGTCATACAGTGTCATTCCATCTGCGATTTTCGCAGATGGAATGACACTGCCCTTTAACGAGCAATCTGATTTTAACCCAAATACACTTAATGGTGGAATCCGAGGCGCCGTGTATTAAACCTTATGTTTATTGAAATTGGAGTGATAAGAACAATGCTCCCCTTTAAGGGCGAGTACACACTAAATTAGGGTTCAGTCACCGAAAGTTATACTAAGACTCTTACTACTTTTACTTTTTCTTTTTTTACTTTTGGTTAGTAATAGTAGATTGCACTAAACCTAAATAAATAAAATTTATTTCATTCTATCATCTTCCTTAACTTAACAATTGAATTTTATTGTTTAATTTATCAATAGCTTTTCATTATTATGGTGAACCGTTACACTGATTAATGACAATTTTATATTCAGTTGGAAAACAGTTCGTCGTTTGATTTTGTATAAAATGTATTTTATAATATATTTTTTATACTGCTTATAAAACGTGTTACTTAAATAACGCATAAGTTGGAAATAGGGTCTTCAATATCCAGAGTATAATCGATTCTACCAGTTTTCATAATAGTTTTTTTAATAATAGGTATAATTTATTTGTAACCGTATGATCTTAAATTAATTAATTAATCTTATTTATCTTAATCTTATCTTATGTTATAGAAACAGTTCGCTAGAATCGCTAGTCTTAACTAAAATAATAAACATAGTAACTACAAAAAACAAAAGTGGATAATATTACAACATCAATGATAAATGATAATATTAATTTGTGTGATTGATTACGAATTATAAAAAATAATAATCCCCAGCGTAATGCCAAACTTATTGTTCATTTCTAGTATATAATTTATTCTATACACAATTGCAATCTACGTGCGTCGAACGAGCCGCGTTCCCCGTACTGAGTAAGGAACGCTAGGACCGTTTCAGATAAAACAATTAAACTTTTCGTGTTTGTAACTATTTCGTTGCTAAAATAATCTTATTTATCGCTTGAACATATTCTAGAATTATACCAAATACAAATTTGTTTAAAGCTTTTGTTAAAGCTTCTGTTTAATTAAAGTATACGGCGAAAGAAAGAAACGATGCAAGTCATGTAGCTATCCAAATAGGCCAAAGGTCTGGGTCAATTATTTAAATAAACCTGTCTGCTTTTTTGTTTATACGGTCTCAAAAAAATATATATATGCAAGGTGGTTTACAGGTAATGTGTGAAGTGAAACTAACAAATGAAGGGTTTATTTTAAGTAAATATAGATATAAGTATATGTATAATATATATATATATATATATATATATATATATATATATATATATATATAGGTATATATCCAAACATCTATGCATATTCTTATGTAAAGTATAAATTAAGTTTATCTCTTTACTATATAAGTAATTTGTAATATATTTTATATATAAAATATTAATAAATATTTTTTTTATTTAGATATGTATATAGCATATGTATATGTATGATTATACTAAAGTGTACCTATTTATTTGGACATTATTTAATGACTTTAGCTATTTCATCCCAAAGTGACGACGAATATGATTGCTTCATATCAATTAAGTAGGTATTGTTTAAAAAATAATAATTTAAGAAGAAAGTTGTCGCGGATTGGTGGATAATAATCAATATTCTTTCTTATATTAATTAATGGATCTTTATGTTTATTATTATATTTGTACACCAGAAATGGCCAGTGTGTGACATGTCCCATTAATTATACGTACCATCCTGTAAACTCACATTATACAAATTAATTATTGATTGATTTAATAGATTTAACTAGTGCGGTGCGATTGACAATTTAATTTCGCGGTTTTTTTTTAAATATGGTATAACTATCACATCATCATAAAGATATTAATGTTTCCAGCGTGTTCGATGACTGATCGAATTATTATCGCATAATATGCGTTGAAATAATACATCAAAACAACTGCGCATGTTCACGGTGTAATTTAACAAATAAGCGCTTCGGTTTTACCATTCAGATTAAAAATCTCGCGTTTTAAATCTGAATCGATCGGGACAGAAAGAAGCCTTTGACCGAGCCGCTTCGGTTTGGTCGGTGATTTTATATTCACAAATTTGTAACATCGTCACTTTTACATTGCAAATGAAATTTTACGCTAACTTCGCGTTGTACGCTCGTCTGTAAGTTAAAAAACATATATGATATATATGATTTTGGAATTGCATAGAATTGATAATGGTGAACTCAAAATAAACATAAGAAATATGTTTGAACCGAAGGACAATAATAATGTACAGTATATTGGACGATTTCTTGTTAATTAACATTGAATTTATTAGAGTGTTTATAGTGGAAAACATTGCGGATAATTTTAAGGAAATAGCTGTGTCTCAACAACTCATCATCATAGACGTAAGGGAGTATCTATTATTTTGTTTTATCAGAGGTGGTCATTCTCTCGGATTCCAAATCAATCTCGACCCAATGAAATATTTCGCGTTCCCTATCTACTACTTGTTCTTTAACACTCATATTTCAACATATCTATCAATTGTAGAAGTCTATAGTATCAACAGTTTCAATATGTTTCTTGCTAATTTGTCACATTCGCGCAGTGGGTATATCATGGGCTCTTCTTTCTTATTAAAGGTTCTAAAGATGTTATTATCTACCACTGCGGTCAAGTTAAAGACTCAGAGTGTTCAAAGAAATCGTGCTTCTTATAAATTTTACTATACTATACCATAAGCCTGAGTCTGCCCACTGCTGGATGCTGGCCTGCCCCAAGGACCGCTACCACGCACGGTTTTCTGCTCTTCTCATTCAGCTACCATCAGTAACTTTCTTCGAGTAGTCAGTCAACCAGACAAGCGGGCGTTAGATACGAGTATAAGTAGAGACCGATAAATATACCATATACATAGATGCCTGTATATGGGCGTACTTATGAGTAAACAGCTACATATTATAATAATATTTAGTAGGTTTGTCTTTTAAAAAGTGGCAAACTCAGGTAGATCGCTAGTGGTGGAAGTGTTGATAATTTGATATGTTGATGAAAAATGGAAAATTAATTGATATTTTTCAAAAGAACGAATGTCGTCGAAGAATATTTACAGCTAAATGAAATGAATTATGCAAGCTATCAATATTGATGTAAATAACCGTGTCTCAATTTAACAGCTTTTTTGCAATTCGAATGGCAACTTTTCTCATCAGATATTTAACGATTCTAAATGAATATTTTATGGATGTCATATTAATTTAAACATCTGTAAATACTTAATAGTTTACATAGAAGTAGTTATAATTTCAATAGATATCAATAAAATTTATACGAGTAAAGAGAAGTCATCTTGGACATTATGTACACTACCGTACTCGATTTCAAACTTCATTCAACTGATGGTCTCTGATACGTTCCGATTAATCCATTGCGTTTCTATAAGCTATACCAGCTAGCCATTACGAATGTTCCCAAGACCGTAATTACTTATAGAGGTTCGTTTTAGATACTCTTAAATATAAACCATGAGCGTGAGCTAGTTTTGAAAAATAACCGACAGTGCCAGGATGTATGCTGTGTTTACTAGGAATTTAGTATTTCTGAAAACAGTGTCGAGGAGGAAAAACATTTGACATACACTCCAAAAGGCTAGAGTGAAGAGTAAAACCAAAATAAGAGAGAAGCGAGAAGATAATATCCAGGATTGTAAGCCATGAGATCAGTCATATCGGTGCTTTTACAGATATTTTTTTTAAAGCTGTTTGTTCTACGCGAGCGAAGCCGTGGGTAGAAACTCGTAAACAATAATTGATTAAAAGGATTTTACGTTAAATTTCGTAAGCTACTAAAATTTTTACTAGTGAAGGGATTACTAAAACATCTGCCTGCTACAAAAGAGAGGCAAACTGTTGACCGCGTCACGAACGGCTACGGAGCTGTTACCTCTTAATCCCTCGAGTGGTGAAAAATATGCAATAACTGAAACAGTAAACCCTAACCAGCCCTTTTATCTCTGATAGATATGGGCCTAATCATGGACATTGTGTTGTGCATGAGGGATATGTGGCCTTAAAACTTCACGCTCGCCAAGCGGGTTGGCGAGTCCACTCTTTTAGAGGTGGTGTAGCTCCTCAGAGTACTGAAGTAATATTCAAATATTTCTTCAAAGTAGGTACTGTAAGACAAGTTAGGATGAAATTACGCGGGCTATATTTATAATCTATTAAGTTTTTTAACCTTTATTGACTGTTACAATACTATAGCCAACATCAACAAGTTTACCGAAGTTTCCAGCTTTATTTGTAACTAGCCTATACCCGCGGCTTCGCTCGCGTGGACTTATCAGCTGTAAAAGATTTTTAACAATGTAAAAGCACTGACATGATGGAAAATCCATTGTTTTTGAGTAATTCTATTAAAAGTATTTTTTTTATTTTCCTCTATAACTTAACTTCCTTGTGTCACATGAAGATGACACATTTCCCGGTTTCCCTTCTGAATACTTAGCTATACATTAGTGAAAATGCGATCAAAATCCGTAGAGTAGTTTTTATGTGACGTTCAAGCAAACAGTTATACTTACATACAGACAAAAAATTTAAAAACTACTGTTTTAGGTTCTACAGCACAGGGTTAGAAGCTACGGCATCTAAAGAGACCCCCAATTTTTTTTTTAAATAAAGTCAATGTACAGACTCAACCCTTTTACTGTTTTATTATATGTATAGATATTGTAAAGACAGAGGTGTGAATTTAAATGAGCATTTCGCCAGTTAATCTTCATTAGCCGAGACGTACGTCGATACCTGTATCTGCCAATCGCTAGAACTGAATGTAAGTAGTTATCGCTTGATGCTGTAATACGGAATGATACCCACGCTCGACGCTTCACGTGACGCTCTTTACTTATTTATCTAAAAGTAAAGTTTATTTTTTTCGTTGTTTCAGGATTCTATTTAAATATAAACATCCACTAATATCTGTTTTTTAAGATAAAGCATTTTTTAAAAATTTCACTAAAATGTCAATATCTGGGAAAGTAGATGGAACAATAAAATTCCTTTTTTGATAAAGTCACAAATATCTGGCGTAGTCTAATAAAATCAGGATTTCAATACTAATGTTTGTTTATTTGTTTCTAAAGGCTGTTTCTAAAGTTTCTAACATATTAACTAGTCACTAGGTTTAGAACTAGCGGATTTTTCAGGATTCTTAAAAGGATTATACTTATTACTTACTTATTTTACAATTTTCAAAAAGGAAACTGATCCTTATTCCGTATGTTTTAGAAAACAAAAATTTAGATAAACTTTGCAGAGTTTGATGGACACTATTTAACGATATATCGTTTGTATGTAAACGTATGGTAAGGCCACTCGCTGCTCAGTCAACATTCAACTTTGAAAGGATATCGCATCGTAATTTTTTAAGATAACGAAATTTTTTGTCAATATATTTTGCAATTACTCAAACATTTTTTAGGTGAAAAACATGGTGAATTTCTCCATTGCCGATTTAAAGAAAACTACTTACTATTGTGCTTGGTACAAGTTTTATCGTTTGTGAACTATCTGTGCCACTATCGCGTCCGCGTCTAGTAATTTTTTTCTATACAGAATCAAGCTGCGTCTCTAGCGAACGTATTGACAGATTTAAAAAGTTCATATAGAAAGAATACTCGACGAGTCTGCGATAATAACTTTTGTAAACGAATAAAATTACATTTGCGTCTCTTTAAACCGTAGACTTCCAGGCGACGAACGGCACGCATGCCCACCTCAGCGAAGCATTCATTTATCGATCACGTTGGTTTTATTGCACTTTAATTGATAAAACGGTCTCTATCTATCTGCGGTTGTAAATCTATCGCCTATCTCAGATACAAGTGAGATATTACGCTTGTATAAAGCTAAACTTGCTTAATAATGAATTGATTAGTGAATGTAAAGAGATTGTACTATGTTTATGAGCAACTCGTACTATTTACGTATTTTTAGAGAACAAGTTATACAGAGATCGCTTCTATTAAAATAATAAATAGCTAATAATTGCAAGTACATAATAGGTATATATACTTATATCAAAACATTTGAACATTATCATTAAATATAGTTAATTTAATAGAGGATTGAGGGAAAATAATTTTACGAAATTATAAAAGGGTTAAAAATAACAAAAGATTTTTACTAAAGTGGCCCATGAGGGGATCGAACCCGCGACCTTCGCGTTATTAGCACGACGCTCTAACCAACTGAGCTAATGGGCCGATGTTCTGTCTTTTGAAAATACGTTTTATGTTTTACATTCATTTCATAGCGTTAATTCATAAGTGATCCCTTTAAGAAATATAGGTGATTAATATTCTACCACCTGTTATAAGTATATAAATAACTAATATAAATGATTATGTTTTAATTAATCCGAGTACTATAATAGTAGCGTATTAGTCTACGAGTACAATACGCAATTTTTCGTACTGTATTTTCGTCCATTTTACCTCTCTATGAAGAAAGCCAAAAAGGAAGGGTTTTAATATGTATGTATGAACCTATGTGAGTACAAATGAACACCTGCGGAACCGAAACCGCTAAACCGATTTCATTATCGATTTAATGAACCTCTATCGGTTCGTTATGGGGAAGTGCAAGTTTTGTGAACTAAGCATATTTTGACCCGAATGGGGCACGTAAGATTCGTCAGGTTCAACCCATTACAAAAAAAATCGGGTTGAGATATAGACGAAAGGATTTGATTCGAATATTGTCAAAATAGTTGAGTAAGTAATATATAAAATAAAACAAACAAACCAGTTGGTGCACGCAGGAAAACTGAAAACAAAATGTTTTTTTATGTAAGGGAAGCATTAAATCGAACAATAACTTAAAACATACTCAAGTTAAAAAAGAAATAACGCAACTTGTTTTTTGCATTTCAATTTATTTGAATATATATACAAACACATATATGGGTTATTTAGTTCTTAGATTAATAATATATTATTAAAAAGTTCAAAATGGGAGTCGTACCTAATTTTGGAATGTAAAACAATAAGTAACACTGGATCAAACTCTAATCGATTTCGCTGTGGCATAGCAGCATATAAACTCTAGTGCATTTTTTTTTTATAAGCTTTATTAGCTTTAATCTGCCGATTCGCCCATTTGGCTGTCCAGGCAACGGTGGATAGTCGATACGTTGCCTGGAAAGACGTTGCCTGTCTATCAAAATATTTTCAGGATTATTGATCATCATAAAAAACTCTCAAAACGTCTGAATTAAGTGCCCCATGCATTGACGAAAACTTCAAGATTGGACCAGTAGTTTCCGAGATTATTATACCAGCAAACATACAATCATTGTTATATAAATATTTAGACACATCAAAGCCTTGCTGAATCCATGGATCAAAGACCTACAAGAGCTATAAATTAGGTCACCGAAGCACCTGACTGGACATGATATTTAGCTTAACCTAAAAATTCAGAAAGCCAACTGACATTGTTTTATGCTTTATATTAACAAAGCAATAAAAGTTATAATACCTTGAATGAGTGTCTGCGTTATTTCAACCTACACCCATTACGTGGAATGTACCAAAAGTAGTACGTGCGACTGACACACTGCTATGAAAGTGTAATTAGTTCCACTTGTAATTCGTTACAGATTAAAATGTGTAGTTCAATATTATAATTAAGATCCTAACGTAATTGTTAAACACACAACGTAACGATTATTTGTTTTTTTCACTAAATTCTTGTCCCGCCTCTTCGATCATCGCCCGTTACGAGATGATACCCGCCGTCCCCGACAATTTATTTTGGGTGTTACTCTATAGAGTTACGAAGAAACAAGAAACCTTTACTTTTTGACATAAACTATTCGTTTCCACTTTCCACTTACGAATTTCAATTTGCTCAAACCAAAACCAAATCAATGAAATATTTCAACATTTAGGTTTAAATCTAGGGCAAACTTCACGGTCTCGATTAATCAAATAATGTAAACTATTAAGTGGAAATGTAACATTTAATTAATTTACGGACGTGCCAGCTACGTCAGGCCACCATTAGGGTGCGAGTGGACCGAATTTTTCTTTTTCAAATTTCGCAGTTCTAATACTAATAAAAAGATGCGCTTATAGTTCAAACTAAAGCATGTAAAATTTTATTTGGAAAATTTAAATAATTTGGAAAAGGATTCTTTTTAGGGTTTGCTATGATGACGTTTTAAAATTATTTAAGATGTTATTTATAAGCAAATAATTTATTTTTATGTCAAAATAATAGTCGACGAGGAAAAGAGAAAGAGAAAAATCCTTTAATCACTAATTAGGTACTTAAACAGAGAGCGGTCAGGGGTGCTAGGTAACGCACCACTAGCGCAACTCTTCTCACAATAACACACACATTACTACACATTGTATATGTTACTACGGCTTTATGATTGTTTTTGACAGTTGATAAACACGAAAAAAACTCGTGTTTCGTCAAAATGCTGCTTATTTGCTAATATCAGTGAAATGAGAGATGTTTTACCTTCATATGAGAAATCACGAAGTTTTACGAATGGAAGAGATTCCAGTTAAAATCACTAATGAAAAACTCTAAAGAACACACATCTTCGGATATTGGAGAGTTTGGGAGTACTAGAACCGAAGGAATATGGCTTTGCCATATTCTTCTATCCTAGTTGAAGCTATTCCAACTGTTAGTCATACGAGAGTTAGGCAGATGTTGAAAAAATGAACTAACTCATCAAAATCTATAAAACTAGTTTTTGAACATAAATTAGATGCTTTTCGTGTACAGTCTACCAGATCAAGAAATCGGGTCATTTATAGAATCTGACGTAGAAGGAGAATTATCATTTTTGCGTCTTTCGTGCCACACACAAACTGTCGAGCGAACAGTGAAGATCACAACCTTCTATTTCTTTGTATACAAAAAGGCAAAAGTAGGGTTAATTAAAGACAAGTTACAATCTATAGCAATTAAACAACTTTAAACGGTTTAAATCGCGTATATTTGACATTATTTATATCCCGACGTTTCGAACACTTTGCAGTGGACGTAGTCAACGGGGTGACTAATTGATTTTATTTGTCACTTGAGTTATTAAGAAATTATTTGGACTACCGTCTGAAATCGCGAAAACCTAAGAAAATATTAAGTTACAATCTCTAAGAATTGTGAAAAATTTTGAGACTAAGGGGAATTTTCGGGCAGATTAAGTTTTGCTTCTTTTTTATTCTGTACCAAAAGCTATTTATCTTTCGTTTCTTATTAAACATTAAAATATGTTTCATTTAAAAATCGAAATTAAGAAATAAATATATGTTATATTTTAAATTTGGAGTAGATATAGGCGATTTTTTGTAAATTTTGAAGGCGACGCATTACTAGATGAAAACCATTAAATGAAATTGAAAAAGAACATGTTTTAGAAACTCCTTACAACGCATCTTTTCGGTACTATTCGATTTTTTTTTATTTATTGGGAAAAATAAAAAATTGTACATAAATATTACACATTAAAGTAGGTGTATGAGTATTAATATCTATGTGTACAATCCACACAGGTTTTCACATATGGGTTATAATAAATAGAAACAATTAGTTCAGTTAGCACATTAGAAATATCATGATTTCAATATCAAAGAGAGAAAATATGAAAGAATTAAACAATGAATAATATAAAGAATATTACACAAAAAAATGATCTTCACACATTGGCGCTCCACCCTAGCCATCATGTTTGTTTACATTTTGGAGAAATTGGAGTGGAACGAGGTATATGACAAACTCATCTTGATAATATTGAACGTTCTACAAATAAGAATTTATCATCTTGAGTTCTGTCGGATCCTCGCGTTCCCACTGTGAGTATAATCATGACCGCGACATCGAGTTGTGACACTTCGAAATATCTTCTTTTTCCAACTGTGGAAATGAAACAAACCGAACATTATGTAGGTACCATGTTTTATGCGAAGCATTTGCACTGGGACACAGATTATGTAATACTAATCACGGTTTGAAAACTGTTTTGTTTTAATTTTTTTTATAGCAGAATTTAAGTAACAGTTACGTGTATTTAAAAGGTTCGATAATATGATTTTTTAAATAAATTAAGAAACTGAATCACGTGGGCCAGAATGCAAATGTCACGTACTCGTATAATTTCATTTTTACAGTGCCATGTCTATGAGGTTGTAATGCCAGAGCTTGTTTCATTTCACAAGTAACAAGTTTATGGCTATTCCACTAACTCAGCATCAAATGGAGTAGTACGTGTGATTTATGTATACAGTATGGTTTAATTTTTACATATATGTACATGCAGAAATTAATATTAACTTTTGGATGTATTTTTAAAGATCATAGATTCACCGCTCTAATAATATTTTAAATATTCTAAGATTCTCTAATAATGGGCCTTGCTGAGTACCTAAGCGGCGTAGACACTTATCATGGCTAAATATTGTATTTGTATCTAATGCAAGGGAAGAAAAACGTGACCAGCCAGCCCTTTTACTGTCTTGGACTGCTGGACATGGGCTTCCACATGCGCATTGTCTTGTGTAATCGAGGAATGTTCAACTAGGAGGTGTACCTATTCCTAAATTGTTACCCACCGTACCCGACGGTATCCTAATTCTGTCATTACTAGTTATAAATACAGATAGGCTTGCCACCATACACAATTATTATAACGGATGAGCAAAATTCTAAGTTCAAAAACATATACTTTAATATTTGCCTATGAAATCATCCCAAATGCGAATTGCCCGTAGATTACAATATAATCGGCATAGCTGATGGAATTCCAATGTGATCTAGAAGCTACGAATTAAACCGATATGGACGTGATATGTGTGGGAAACAGTCCATACTGGAGCACAGTCACACCGTTGCGTAACAAAACAAAAGATACGAAATTATTGTAGGTAAATAATAGGTACAGAACTATAATAGTTACTAATGAGACGCAGATGGAGAGTGTAAATATAATGTCCCTTTGCGTCGCTAAACTATATCCACCTGTGAGTATTTTAAAGAACTAATAATATAGAATAAAATTTAATGAATGCTAGTATGTTACCTGTGTTATAATATCTTTTACGACTCATACACACAACAAAAAGAAATACTCAAAATATAAGATGCTACGAGTATAATTAATCAAATGAAACTATAATTTTCAGTGGTTTTAAATAACATTATTTAAGATTTAAATTTATTTATATTTTCAATTTCTATATATATCTCAATATATACTTTACTAGCTGTTCCTTCTTGCGCAGAAATAGAATTTTAAAATTAAATAAAAATTTTGAGTTACTTTTTATTTCGAGTTTATAAAAAAAGAAACTGGTATCCCACTCTGATTTCACCCAGGTCAAGGTGGTATAACGATTTTCTAAGGAACACGAACATAATCTATGTTCATCTGTGGTAGTTTACCCTCCTAAAAAGGAAAGATTTTGCAAAATCGGTTCAGTAGTTATTAAGATTACCTTTTGCATAAAAAATAAAAAACACAGTCTACTTTTAAAATATTAGAATAGATATTATATGCATATGGCTTTATAAACAAATATATAGAATGGTATGATAAGAGTTACATACATATAACTGTTAAATTATTTTACATTACGAGTATTATCTTTAAAGTTATTATATTTAAAAAGTAGAGTGGTAGAGAATGTCTTGAGGCATTAAGCGCCTCTTTTGTACAAAACGGACTTGTATTATTCAATAATATGCAAACGTTTTTAAATAAAAAGTCTGGTTTGAATATATTTTGTTACGCGACTGTGTTATATGTTCATTAATATTAGAGTAATGTATAAATAATTACTACCTCGCCACTGATCAGTTTTCGTCCGCTGCCTAACTTGAAAATCATAGGACGTATGTAATTAATTCATACTTTTACTACTACCTTATGATTGAGACCGAGAAGCTGTATAGGTATTTATTCTTGTTTTTAACAGTATAAGCTCATAATAAATGTGGCGTTATCGGCGGAGGTACGTGTAAATGGGGTAACTTAAACACAATACAAATTGGATTAACAATTTTGTATAGAAGAGTTATGAGAATTAAAATCTGGTGTACTATTTAATAAATTATCACATTATAGTTTTCTAATCTTTAATAATAAAGATGTACCTATATAACAGAAAAGTGTTATCATTTATTTTGTACACACTTGGCAGGCCCATTAGCTCAGTTGGTTAGAGCGTCGTGCTAATAACGCGAAGGTCGCGGGTTCGATCCCCTCATGGGCCACTATCTCTTTTTTTGCTTTTTATTTTGGAAAATATACTTACATGGTATTCTCAGTTGAAACTTTTTGGTAGAATTAAATGGTTGACCTCCTAAATTTCGTTGTTGCATTGACGTAAAACAATGAGGGCAAGTTTTGTGTATCACGAAGTCTATTTTAGAATGTGACGTAGACAAGTGACCTTTGTACATATATATTTAAAATAAGAACGACTCAGCTCATCAGTCTGCACGGTTTAATTACTTTACTGTTTTGTCAACTTCAAGGGATATTGAAAAAAATTAACATTTATGTTCTGTGACTCTGCCGTCTATAATAAAATGTTTTCTATATGATGTCATGATGTTATAGAAATTATATCATCATTCTAGTGACAAATAATTTAATCAATAGACCAGTGATGGACAAACTACAACCCGCGGGCCAAACATGGCCTGCGGGTTTTTTTTTATCCTGCCCGCCAATAAACAAAAAGGCAGGTAACTATAACAATTGGCCCTAGACACGGTACAAACCTTCCCCGATAGGAATGACCCTCCCCGTTGCCGTTGTCGTCGTCGTCCTCGGCATGTTTTAGACAACCCCAACGACCCAATTACCTACTGCTGCCAATGCAGTTCTTACACTACACTCACAGCCTACACATATACACCGTCCCCGTCGGTGTCTCGACGTCACCCTCTCTACACTGTGAACATACACCGGCGTTCAGCCAACACTTTTACCAGGTATCGGCACGTGGCTCTCACCGACTCGCGATCCCGCGGTATCCTCCCAAAGCAACTCCCTAAGCCGAAGTCCATTCCTTCCGCTGGTTTAGGCTCGTTGCTGCACACACTCTTTGTTCCTGGCTGAGCACCTTCTACGCTTGCCCTAAACTATACATGTCCGGTGACTCTTCAAAGGCCATTAGGGCCACAAAAATTTAGTCATCCCGAAAAAGAACCGGTACAAACCGCTATTATACCTAAGCCCGGCACTCCACTGCTTCCAGTGAGCAAAATCTGTCTTTGGATAGAACCTAGCTAGGTAAACAAACACACAAACAACGATGACACGTCGTAGAAACGGTTGGTTGTTCTCTTTTGCTACTCACGCGCTGACGTATAACCCCGTCTCGCTCTCACCACCGAGAATTCTCTTAAAGTGATAATTTGTCTTTCTCTCGCAATATCTGGGTGTTCGCGCCGTTTGTACGTAACGACGACACGAGAAAACAAAAAAAAAACACGCCTCACTGTGGCAGGGCAACCCCCGGTAACTAGCCAGCTGCTAAGATGTATACTTGCGATTATTAAACCTTTTGTTTTGTAGTTGAATGTGACCACCATTGCCCACTGACCACCATTGTCCCATTCTCCCCTAATTTTGATATGTATTTACATTTTACATGTCTGTTTATTGACTCGATTATGATTGGATAAGAATTGGATTTAAGTATTAAATGATGACTAATGATTTATTTTTATACTGATTAGGTAGGTGTTTAGATAGTTTATTCATTTAGACGGGTTTTAATTTATCTTACACTATTTTGATTCCTTGTTCTTTTTAAAAGGGAGACCAGATATTGAACAGATTTTTCAACCATATTAGATGGATTACAACGTACGCAATTATTTCTATTCTATAATCGTAATAATAAACTTACGCGAATGTTAGTTAACCTCGTATTTAATGAGTGCAATACAAATAAACATTTATTTTAAGGAAATTACATCATCAAAGAAATAAATCGGCTACTGTGAACTGTTATAATAATCCATAAATGTTGAGCAACATTGTTTCCTAAACTGTTTCGCGAAGTTCTTTATTGCTTTGTAATGGATGCTTTTATGAGTTCTATGAGCTTAATGACTAACTTTATACTATCCTGTCTGCTACTATCCTTACTAAAAAGGATAAAGTTATAAAAAAATATTCATATAATTTACATTATAATAACTTGATACCACATATGTAATTAATTAACAAATCGTAGCACAAACCGACTCAAAACTTAAAAACGCGTTTAAATTTATCGAGAGCATATTTTTTTTGTTTTTTTCCTAAAAAGTAGAATACTAAACTGGTTAGAAAATGGGAGTTTTAAGAAATTCATTTTTGAACTATTCCATCCTTAGCGGTTAGAGTTGGTGTTAATTCAGTCGATTAAATCAATAAAACAATTTATGAACCTGCAATTTATTATTGTTAATATTCAGAAATTTGTTGGTAAAATTTTATATCGAGAATTCAAGAATATATCCTATGCTTTATTTTAGCCATAAAAAAATTAAATAAATATAAAAATAGCCATAAAAAAGTGCAGCCCTTCCCCCAACATTTTTTTTTTATTCGTCTAATCATGAACGTATGAAGATCTTCATACATATGAAGATATATACGATATGTATTTATGTATATCTTGAATGTAGGGAAAATAGGGAAGAGGTCGCGTTTCGGGACAATACAGGCAAGGTATACTGATAGAAGACTTTCGTCTTCAATCATACATACATACAGGTTTCAAAGTATATTTGCCAATTGCCTACGTAGTTACAAACTGTATTTGTTTAGTAAGTTGTTAGACATTACTGTTTAAAGTTTTACCATTACGGTTTTACACTGTTTCGCGAAAATTGTCATTTAAATAATCATAAAGTGGTGTCGCGGCGGTCACGTCGCGTTCCCCTCGTAAAATACCACCTCCGTACATTTTACAGCTTTCTATGGAAAATCTCGACTACAAACCATGTGTTACATCAGTTCTTAGAAATCGGTGCATTTGATACTTTTTTGACAATCTTTACCACAACAGATAGGTAATGCGCCTGCTGTGAAAGATATAGGTATCAAGAGGAAATATATCACGCCTGCCATTCTGTCTTAACCTGTATTTCACTTGCCCAGGTCTGCTGAAAAGAAACTCCGCTAAGATAAGCTTGCCTTTTGTACATCTTTCTAAGCGCTCGGAAACCAACACTGGTTTATATAAGTCTCTGCACATTTCTTAGAATATTTGTATTCTTGTACATTTAAATAAGCATGGATAACGATATTTCCGTTTATAAAACTAGTACATATTTTTAATTGACATTCGAATTACTGTTTAATTGACTTCTGGGTCTGATTAAATTATTTATCTTATTTATTTAATCTTTTTGCACTATATTGTACAGGGGCGGATTTAATGCCCTCGGTATTCTCTACCAGTCGACCGTTAGTTAAGAGATACACGTTAAGAGTTACAAGTAGAAATTAAACAGTGAGCTTAATTCATCTGAAGGTATATATAATAAAATAATAATAATAATCTATTGATATGTATATCAAAACATAAATGATTTGATTCAGATTAGATTGGAATCTGACGTCAGCAGTAAAAACACAGTTTACATAGCTTACATGTATTACATAGCTTCTTACCACTACAAGCTCTGATTAACTGTCATGCACTTTACATCAAAAGTTCCACTAATTCAAAATCTTTCCCAATCCTTTCCAATATTAAATCTCCTAAGATAGACGGCGCATCAGGGTTCGTGACGATGTTTGCCATCACTAACTGATATTGCCATGTGTCTCGATTGTCCATGCTGGATAATATTCACTAATCACCAGATGTTAGATAATAATTAATTAACGCACGTAATAAAACAGAAAGAGGTCCAATAACTCGCTACAAATCTATCTGCAGGCCATAGCAGGCCAAGAGTGGCGATCGCAATAGATATCAGGAATGGTCGCAGTGACACGAGACTTTACTTATTCGCAGAGCACTTGACTCTCAATAATAATAATACAGTGAAATCAACGAGACATGATCTTTGCATCTGTGTGAGTGGGTGCCGAATTGTCCAATCCAATTGATTGTCGAAACGGTTCGCACTATCGGTGTGCACGCACACAAACGCAATGCTCAGGTCTCGTTGATTTCACTATACCAGGTAAACCGGTAAGCCTGTGTGTCACCTTCTTACTATATAAAAAGTTAAAGTTAGACGAATAAATAGTTAATAGAAATATCAAGAATGGAGATAACTCCAGGAAAAGATTAAAGAACATTGTTAAGTCCGTAGACAGTCATTATAAGAAGATTGTGACTAATAAAAATTAAATCACTTTACAAAACAAAGTTGAATGTTGAAAAAACATTATGCTTTGTGTGCAGACGTGTAATAACAAATAACTGCTAGGTATACATTTGTTTATGATCTCGTTATCCATTTTCAAAATACATATGAATAAAAGAATTCGAGAGCTACTAATATGGAACATAGAACACTATTCGACACTAACGTGTCTGTCCTAGAGTGCATGTATAACATATCTAGTAGGTATGTATTCTTAAATCAATATTAATATAATTCTTTAATTGCGGTATATTGACATTAATTTCACAAACATTTTACATGGTAGCGTGGCCGAGCGGTCTAAGGCGCTGGTTTAAGGCACCAGTCTCTTCGGAGGCGTGGGTTCGAATCCCACCGCTGCCAAGTTGTTATTTTGTTTTAGTAGAGTATTTTTTATTTTTTTATTCTATATTTAATTACAATCATTTTTACTTTAATTTTTTTTACCCGCGCCTTTACTGACGTGATAATTTATAAAGAATCGTTTATGAATATTATTTGAACACTTGTTTTTATTGGTTTAATCTCAACGTCTCCGGCGGTCCATCTCCAGTGACAGTGTTTAGACCATGCAAGATATATCTAGATAATAAGATGAACTTGTATATAATAAGATATTATATACATGAGATGCTTTACAATACAATATACAATTTTATTGCTTGCTCTAAAGCGTTGGACCAAGTTGGACTGTTAAGTTGGACAAGCTGTAGTGACCCAACGCCCCAGGCGCGCCGGGTGCGTTGGGATTAAACCAAATATTTTTACTTCAATTATGATTAAGCTCAAAATGAGCTTCTTTGTTCATTATTATTTAAGATATTTATATTTATTTTATTTATTTAAGCTTTTTGAACCAAGAGATACAAAGTCATACTTAATGCATTCTGGCGTTCTCTACCAGTCAACCAAGAATATAAGCGGGAATAATTGAAGAATAATTTAAAAATTATCAGAAATGAAAAATCAGAAAAATATTATACATACAGTAACAACATAAATTCATGATATACAGTTTCTACAGTTTTTTCCTTTATACCAATAGATATTGATTTGCTTTTTATATCAATACTTTTGGGCTTCCGAGTTTCTTTGAAAGTACCGCCTTTGGTATAAAGTATTTCTTGCAGAAGCTTTTAGTATTATTATGTGTTAATAAATCCGGATCTATAATTATGTCTATAAAAAAAATGTCGAATTTTGTGAGAGGTGTTAGTAATTGACGATGCTCCTGGACTAGGTGAAACCAGTTATCACTGACCGCTAATAGTAGCTAATTTTACATTAAAAAAAAACTGTTTCTCTAGATTCTAGATTAACTATCAACGGCTAATTAGTGATTTATGTAAGATTTTTTTCTCTTTTTAAATAAGGTGCATTGGGGCAAGATCGGAAATGGGGAAAGACCGTAAAACTTTCATAACTCTAAAACCGTTAGAACAATTCTAAGCATGGCAACATTGTCGGTATGACAAAGTCGTAACGCTCCCCACCTCAGTAGGCTGCAGACGCTGTTGGTGAGAAGTCTTATGTTATGAGAGTGTTTTTAGGAGTGTGCACTTTTTCGCGAATATTCGAGAAATCCGATCTAACCCCGTGGTCTATAACTTCTTATCCAGGTAAGTTTCTATAGCTTTTTTAAATTCCTGAAATAAGATATCTTATTTGTAAAGGTTTTATTGTATTGGAAAAGACGTATCTGTCACCGTTTACAATTTAGAAAATATTCCGATCTTTTCCCAAGGGTTAAGATCGTAATATGATTTATCCGATTTTGCCCCATTTAGATTTTTCATATAAAATGCCACAGCTTCTCAAAGTTTTGATTTTTTTATAGAAACCACTTTTGATGATAAATGTTAATATTTATGGTCCATTTATTTACGTTTCAATATTTCTTTACTCATAAACGTTTTTGAGGCCTGGCAATGCTCTTCTTTCTGCCAAACCACAACATGGTACTTCAAAAGATAAAGTGAATAATAAACAGTGTAGTGAGCATAAATTGCCTACACATATGATAAAATAGGATCTATAGAGCAATATTATTTCACATGATAAGCTAGTTGGAAGTGACACTGGCTTTTATTTAAAAGGTCGTGGGTTCAATAAAAATATAATAGTGTTTTTTAATCCTACTTATAAATTGCACAGGCCTAAGAAAACATGCGAGGGTTATCTAGAGTTTGCTAACCCACACTGGGTTTGTATAGATTTTTGGCATATACGCCCTCAGTTTGACGATAGTCTTATGCTTTAATAGTTACGCTGGTGATAACGTAGCTATTTAATGATATTGAAAATAAGGTTTGTTATAGGTTCACCATGCCACGAAATTATTATAGAAAAACGCTTCGCGCTACTTGTTATAATCCAGAAGATTTAAGCTCTGCTCTTAAAGATGTGCAGAGTGGTAAGAAGACTTTATGTGCAGCGGGGAAAAAATATAATATACCTACTTCTACTTTGCATGACCGCTTGAAAGAGAAAACCGGTAATTTAAGCCAAACCCTAGGCAGACCAACTGCTATTCCTTACGAAGTCGAAGAAAGGTTAGCAACTGCCCTAATTACTTTAGAAAAGTGGGGATTTGGACTATCACGGCATGAAGTAATGCATATTGTCGCAGAATTTATTCGACTTAATAACATTAAAACCCCGTTTAAAAACGACACCCCAGGGCCAGACTGGTTCATCGGTTTTCGGAAACGTCATGGACTTTCTATAAAAAAAGCCCAATGTTTAGAATATGTGAGAAGGCAAATGACAGATCCATTTGTAATTGACGAACATTTCAAGTTATTGAAAGCAACTTTAGAAAGCCTGAATTTGATGAACAGCCCCCTTCAAATCTGGAATTTAGATGAAACTTCCGTGTGCTTGGATCCATCAAAGACTAAGGTAGTGGGTAAAAAAGGAGCGCCCTGTTCTCGTACTACACACGGAACCGGGAAAGAAAACATATCTGTTTTAACGGCTGTAAACGCTAATGGTGTAAAGCTTACACCCCTGATCGTGTTCAAGGGCAAGTATGTTTGGGATCAATGGATGGCTGAACGCAACGAGGAATATGAGTTTGAATTATCTTACGCTGCTAGTAAGAAAGGATGGATGGAGACGGACATATTCCATAATTATATGGAAAAACTGTTAATTCCAGGACTTGGAAATGCTAGACCTCAGCTTGTTATTTATGATGGTCATGGCACGCATGTCGATGGCAAGGTGATTGAACTAGCAAAGCGTCATGACATCACCATATTGAAACTACCACCTCACACATCTCATTTGCTCCAACCTCTGGACGTAGCTGTGTTCAAATCTTTCAAAACGTCTTGGGATGCGAAATTGGTGACATGGCAACGAAAAAATATTGGGATTAAACTGCCAAAGAAAGAGTTTGCAGAAATTTTTAGCGAAATTTGGCACAACACAAAACCGGAAATAATATCTAACGGTTTTAAAAAAGCGGGGATATTTCCTTTCAATTCCAATGTGATTCCCAAAAATAAATTTGATCCAAATGCTTATCAAAGATGGCAGAAAAGTAAAGAGCAAAAGGAAAGCATGACTATTTCTATCCAAGATTCTTCTCAAGAAAATGCTGCCTCAGGTCTGCAGTCATCACTAATGCCCAAGACTCCAGACAGTCTAAAAACGCTTTGTATCGATATTATTAATTACTTGAATCTATCAATTGTGAATGCATCATCCTTCCAAACACCGGATGTTCATTATCTGGGTAATGCGAAGAGCAATAGCGCTAATTTGCCATTCATTGCTCTTAAAACTAGCGATATACCGGAATGCATACAACAAGATGAACACATTGATCTTTTAATTTCTGGTAACCTTCTAAAAGTTACAGAGACGACATCCCCTAAAGTAGTAATATGTTCTGACATACTTATCGAGCCTGGATCTTCAAATCAGAATTACAACTATACTTTCGAAGAAATACTTCTCCAAAGAGTGCAGCAGACCAAAAGGGAAAATACTACGAAAAAAAAGAAGCGAGTGGCCCATGGAGCTGAAGTCATAACACAAACAGCCTTACAGATGACAATTGTTCCCAACAAAAAAGGAATGGAAGCGAAACCAAAGAAAGTTTTCGGAGAAATTAATATAAATAAAATTAAAATGAACAAGGACAAGGATATAACTAAAAAAAGAAAAATGAAAAGCAAAATAGAAACCAAGAAAAGAAAATGAACTCAAAAGCCCACTTCGGTGAAATGTCGAAAAATTGGTCTTCAATCTGACTCAACATCTGAGGACTCTGATATTGAAATGAGTATAGCTGACACTGACCATTCAGATTATGAAACTATGGAAGACTACATAGAAGCATGCTTAAAAGAGCAAGAGGAAGAAAAAGAAAATATAGAACAATTAGGAATCAGTGAAATAGAATATTTAACCGAAAAAGAGAATCCATTAAAAGAAGATGACTGGATAGTAGCAAAATTTTCTTCAAAAAAAAGTGTGAAGTATTTTGTGGGGAATGTGTTGTCACTTAAAGAGAGAATTCCAACAGTTAAATTTTTAAGAAAAGTTAAAGATTTGACATCTAAAAATGGAACAATTTTCACTTACCCGACAGTAGATGACATTTTTACTATGAAACATTTAGATGACGTTATTTCAGTATTGCCCAAACCAAAGATTTCTCGACGGGGCCAAATATTATTTAATGTGGATTTTAATAGATATAACATACAATAAGAGTAGCTGACATTTTAAAAAGTTTAATTTTATTAAAATTTTACCTAATTTGGAGGTATTTATTTTTTTATTTGATTGATACCAAAGTTTTCATTGTTTCTTACTTTCAATTATGTTTTTATTTTGTGTTAGGAATCACAACGTTATCTGTAGGTACAGTGTAAAAAAATAAACAAATTTGTTACATGCTTTCAGTATTATTTTAATTTTGTGCGTAGTTAATATTTCTATATTTGCTGTTTAGCGATTTTAAAACTTTGAGAATGTCAAGTACTCGATTGACTGAAACGGGGTAAGATCGGATTACAAAAATTAAATATAGTCTTCCTCGCTTACCAGTCCACTTTACTTTATCACATTAAAGCTCATATTTAAACAAATATACCGTCAATTGTGTTGTCAAGTGACAAATAGCTCTAATGTTAATATTTAAAGAAATGGCATAAATGCCGGTCTTACCCCACTACTTTGCGGTGTTACCCCAAGGTTTTTTTTTTCTATTAACTTGTTTTGTTTTAAATATAATCGTAAAATGGTACATCGAACCGCAATGAGCATTATATTTTCTGAAAATTTGTTTAATTTACTTAGGGGGAGTAATTATACATTCACGCTGAATGACAGTGACACTCAATGATAACGGCATGAAATAAACCTTCGTTATCTCGTCAAAAACCTGTCCGCTCTTACCCCAATGCACCTTAGTTGTAGTGCTCGGAAACGATATATTTTAATTTACACTAAACGGTTTAAATCTGGAATTTATAGTAAAACATTGTACATCACACATTGAATTTTATTTTCCTTCATGCTCAATGTATATCTGTAATCTATGTACGTATTGATTGAGTAATGATCACGTTATACATACAGCGGCAAGGTACCCTGCGAAAAAGCTACGGTAGACGAGAAGACAAGCTACCTGGATGTAAGTGGATACTGTCGCACATAGACTTTCATGATACATGCCAAAATCGGTTAAATGGTAGCGTGGCCGAGCCGTCTAAGGCGCTGGTTTAAGGCTAATCGGGTGTACATAATTTTTAACCTCAACTTACAAAGCATTAAAATGTTAAATGATATTGTGACGACATTACGACGCATCAGAACTGAGAAAACTCTTTTTCAGCTTCACAATAAGAGCAAGTAGTCTCAGAAAATATTCTATGCCTAATTACTGAAGAAATTGTAAGTGCACTCTGAATGAACGTTTTCAAAAATAGACTAGAGAAGTTCTTGGGAAAAGACTGTCCATTTGTAGATAATAAAGACATAGATATATTAGCTGCTAATAAGTATGACGTCTACATAAACCAACTTAATACTTTTAACTTGACCTTTAATTGACTTGGGGCGACAATAACAAGAAATACGAACTTTAATTAGTCAAAAATAAACTCAATGAATAAACACATCTTTAGTTAATCAGATTGACAGACAGATTGGATATGAATGAACTTTAAGCACCCCCGAATCTCTAACTACACACGTCTAAATTACACAAAAGCTAATAAAGTTACATTGAAAGGTTTAACGACTTACTTTACTTTGAAGAATACATACAGATAGACTGTTACCCGATCTGACAGGTATCAATCATTGAGTCTATACGTTTTAATGTGGCGGCCGAAGGAGGTGAATTGAATTAATGTAATGAATCCGATATCTCTCGTGCGATACTACACGTCTGCAGATGAATCGTACAGGTGCTCTCTCGTATACTACACTCGCCATTTATCCAACACACGCGGCCCCGGCGAGACGGCGAAACACTCCCGGGAACGCTCGACGCTCTGCGAAATTAACGAATAAAAAAAGAACAATTAAACGCGAAGTAGCACATCACTAACATTTTCTTTAAATTCTTCGCACAAAAATTAGTTTCAATTTATTTAGTTACATTCTAAAATCCTTTTATTTTTTCTCGAAATGGAAACGTCAAGTGCAGTAAAGTTTTTAAAAATAAAACTAGTGGACTCGGTTGAGATTTATGTGAATGCAATATAATTTATTGACTGTAAACATAACAATGTTTTATTGTTCCGGCGTTTGAGAAGTTCACACGGTTCCCGCCAAAAGCTGCTTAGGTAAGAGATTTATATTAATTTTTAAACCTTTCTTCAAACATTATTGCGAATAGAAATTTGTCAATAAAACATAGAACTAAGAAAGACCTCATTATCTAAATAAAAATAGTAACTTTCATTATGTAAATAAAATCTGTCGGATGTATGTTAATTGATTTTATTTATATGTCTTAAATTTATTGGTACCATTAGTATAACTATTTTAGGATTATCAAACTAGAAAATTTGAACTATCCTAAAATATTCCAATAAGTTAGTAAGCGATGTAATTTATCTAGCTTGGAAGATAAGATAATAAGAACAATTTTAATTGCAATATCCTATATTGTTTATAATAATGCGAATTCGTACGTTCCTTTTCATACATAATTCATTTATAAATCGAAAAATCGGGTAATTCTCATTTATTTCCCTAATAAGGTGACTATTAAATAAATTCACTAAATGAGGGAATTTATTTAGAGTTCCGGGAATTTATGATTTAGGACCATCATATCACGTTAACACTATACATTATCATTAAAATTACATAGGTAAAGTAAAGGTAATTTAAAAGAATTTTAAAATCTGTATAAAATATTGAGTTATATTTATCTATACGTAAATTATGAGGTTAGGCATCGTTTTCAATTAATTAATTATAGTTCTTATTTTTGACATTTGTAGAAAAAAATCTGTCAAATATTTTTTGGTGAGTGTCCATAATTGGAGATTTCGTTCGGGAGGAGAATCGACGATATATAAAGGAAAGTTATTTATTTGCAAAGATTTTATGAATCAACAAAGATCAACAGATCAACTAAGAGATCTCAACGGAGATATTAATTATTAATTAAAAATTGGCAGTAATTTCAAAATAACTAAAAATATAAAAGAAAGAATGACTTCAGACGCATGCTTCATAACTTCAGTTGCTTTTGCCTCTCATCTCAAGTGTTAGAGAAATTAAAAAAAAAACTAATTATTCAAGCTCAAGATAAAGGCGGTATTAGAGAACTCTTCCGATAATATTGTTCCGGTAGGTTCCCACAAGCGGCGGCATAAAAAGGAGAGCTCGATAATAAGTACAGATAATTAACCAGCTACATACCTCTCCACATACCTCTGTATTGTCTGTTGCAATGAGGTTTCATATGCGTAGTTTTCTTTGCGAATTAATGTCCAGATCTTTACTCCTATTCGTGAGGCTGTTAGTTTAAATGCTTGGCCCGTAGATTACCACTGAATTTCCACTTAACTACAGATTTTTACAATAATCACTACCTTGCAAGTGAAGGAAAACATAACGAGCAATTATAGAAAAATCGAGCGATTATCCAACAATCTGTCATTCGTCAGAGGAGGCCTATGCCCTACAGTGAGATGTTATAGGTTGATATCGAATATTTACAAATCAAATAGTTGAAATTTCACATTCATAGCACGTCATTATGCTTTCAAATCATAAATTATAGTATATATAACTTTTTATTTATTAATATCAGGCAAATAGACCCATAAAATCGATAACTAAATTTAAAATTTAAATATATTACTTACTTAACAACTTAAACATAACTTATTTTTATTATTATACAGTCTCGCTTCCATTTCAACTCAGGACAATGAGACTGCGTCTTAGACGTCTGATTTATACACGATAAATACCGACATAAATTTAGTTAGATTTGCAACAAAAACTTCCTTAAAATTCGTTTGGCCCTTTAAGAGTTATCACACTTTCAAAGATGACTTCTGTGAAAGATTCCAACTTTATATCCAGAAATGAAAATTTCCAGATCCTTTCTTCCGCTTCCTTGCGCTTTGTGCCTTTCTATACAATCCCATACCATCCGGTTCCGCTTTCCTTATCCAGTGCTAGCGAGAAGGGATATAGGATGTGCTAGGGAGAAGGGATATACGAGTAGGATGCATCCAGTCCCATGCGTTTCGTCCCGTTTATCTTATTTTAAGGAACGAGAGAGGTATGGGGTTGGATAATGATTCCTCATTCTTCCTGATTTCTCGCAAAATTATTAAAATAAGCAAGAGCATCAGCGGATGTGCAAATGTTCGTCGTTGCGGATTGATGATGACATGTGTCCATGGACACCCGTGGACGACATTAACCGATTACTATGTAACATATTAACTATCTGCTCGTTGGAAAGTTAAATTAAATGCAACTCAAAATTGCATTATAATAATACATAATATATTCATATGTTATTGATTAAAAAGATTCAATATAAGATTTTGAGGCCAGATGTCAATTTGTGAAAGATGAATTCAAGGCGGTTCATCATCCTTCATTTTCGTTCATTTTCCTATTCATCTTTTTCATTGGTTGCTTGCGATATTTTTTGATAGCAAATAAAGTCAATGATCAAACGATGGAGTTCTAAATAATAAAGAAAGGAGCATTAAACATCGCACGGTAATTATTATAGAGAAAGAACCCCGCAACTATGGTCCATTGAACAAAGTTGCAATTACTGTTATATGCACCATTTTAATTATGTATCTAACGCATAAGGTTTGCATTTTTACGTAATTACGAGTAATATTAACTTATACGCTGATGCTAATCAGAAATCACCATCATCACTTTTTGCAATGCTACTTATAATGCTTGAGTTAGTAAGATCGCAGAAAAAAAATATTAAGTAGCATGAGACTTTTGAACACCATGGGCTGATTGTACTAAATCTATTTTGTATGTTAGGTAAATCAGTAATACAGTATTTATTTCAATAAACTTAGTACAGTCTTTAGGTCTTGTGTAAAATACCTATTTCATTTAATATTACAAGTAATTGCTTGGTTCTAATCTTATGACTCATTTGTGATAATTATGATAAGTACTTTTAATATCTATTTTGTATATCTACATTTAAAACCATGTGTATTTATTTAAAAGTTTGTGTTTTTATTTAATAAAATTTAATCGCAATGGAATCACTACATTCATTTATACGTTACATTACAATAGAATGAGAATAAATGTTATGAGTTTACAATGAAATTAATGTGTGGCTATTTGTAAACAACAACAAACACGACATCAGCATAATATTAAAAGAAAAACACTACAATTGATCCTTAAATTGAAAATGTACAATCTGTGTAAATCCATGTTTTTGTAAATTAGGCAGCCGTCTTAAATGCTACACATAATCTACGAAACAGAATAACTTTTATTCTATAACTTACATATTTTTCTGCATGTGCTAATTTTCGCTAAAGAGTCAAACATGATAATCTCAAACTATTTTAGATTTAGATTTATTTATTAATAAATAATTGTAGATTGCATACCTACTTTATGTATGTTCACGTACTTATATACATAGTTAGTTTGTATATGATCTGTTCAAAATGTCACACGGGAAAAGCATCTTTATTATTTCACAATAAGTTTATGTCAACTTATCAATTCTGTGTCTTTGTATCCGGCGGCACCGCCTTCCGCGGCCCGAAGGCGTTGCCCAGAGGCTGGCCCGTGTGTACCTCATCACCGCGGCGTAGTGAGGAGTTACCCCCCCCCCCCCCTCAACTGTTTAACAAGGAGGATGACGGGTGGTGCCTTTCTATAAACAAATCTGATTTATCGAATTCGCAGATCGAGTAATTCGAAAGTATGAAATGCAAAAGAAGTGTGTGAAGTCATAATTTTAGTTAGAAAAGTAGGCATATCCATCGTAAATGCATGACACTAAATTTTATCGATTTTACAAATGCGTTTCATTATATTGAAAGA
The DNA here is from genome assembly GCA_914767545.1 of Sesia apiformis. NCBI lineage: Eukaryota > Metazoa > Arthropoda > Insecta > Lepidoptera > Sesiidae > Sesia > Sesia apiformis. The sequence continues at coordinate 8,164,193 of OU611964.1, forward strand.
AATACAATACTTCAGCCCATGACGACATCACACATTATATAATCGTTACCAACGTACAATTAAACGTAAGATGTCTATCTACCTTTAGTTTTTCTGCAGAGATGTGATAGTCTAGCTAGACGTAAATCTATTCTTGACACATGTCACTAAGTTACTACGTATTTACCTATGTTTACATTTTTCAATTATCGTAGTATATAATCGTAGTGAATTAAGACTCGAAATCCACGCAAGGCTACAATGCTTAACCTGCGCCTGGATAGTATAAGCATTGTCTTACAACAGCCAGCATATAATATTAGCTTATCGATGTTATATCTTTGACTTTAAGCGAGTATAGCAGCAAGCTTTAAGCAGCAGTATAGCTTTAAGTCTAGCAGGTTTCTCTCATCAGCAATGCTTGCTAGATGTTAAGTAATGATTTAATGCTAACTGTAAACAATAAGTAAACTACAGCCTGTCATATGGTCAATCACTTGAACCACATCTGAAGAGGTTTTCAGATTGCGTGATAGCTCCCGTCCGTTAAACGCGTTCCGTTACCGATTTGACCATAATACACAAAAATAACGGGCGGCGCGTGCTCACCGTATGTTATAATTATAATTGAAATGAAATTTAAATACCGACAGTGTTGAAGTGAATGACTTGAATATGTTAACAATTAGTCGGGGGAATTGGTATTCAGTGCAAATTAAGAAAACAAATAATGAGTTGATAGATGTCAAAAATTAAAATGTACGATGATTAAAATGTATGACCTTTAATAAGAAAAGTATGATAATGATAAAAAGTATTTTTACATGGACTTCAGATTCCTGTTCATTTAATTTGTAAGTGGAGAGTGCACGGTGCATTCCCACCCCTCTCTCACAGAAGACTACCTTGAAATGTACTGCATTTGCCACTTAACATACATATTTCCCCAATATACCTACGTACGTGTTTTGATAGTGAGTGATATATGTCAGAGCCTATTCCCATCCCACCCTATCCTATCTCTCCCCATTATCCCAATCCTTTCTTTCAACCCATTCCTTAATTTGCAAAGGTGCGAAGCGTGCCAACGTTTCTCATTCTGGACTGATGTTGGCATGTATCGCGGATGTCTATGGACGACAGTATCCACTTACCATCAGGTGGATAGTATGCTCGTGTGCCGCTTTTTTCCTATAAAAAATAATAATTAAGTATTAGTTATCAATAAGGCGCCAACTACACGGGCGAGTCTCTCGCCGCGATATTCTCGCCCGTGCCACTAATTTCACACGCCGTAATCCGCCGCGTGTAGATTGCTCGCCGATAGCTCATACCTATAGTTACTATTGAAATTAGTGGCATGGGAGTGAATATCGCCGCGAGAGACTCGCTCGTCTAACTGGCGCCTAAAGGTTGAAGATTTGGCCAAAGAGTTATCTGAATAACCAATCAATAAGACAATGGGGTATATATTTTTTTTTGTAAAATAACTAAATAACATCAAACATACTGATTTTATTTGATTTGTTTTGAAAATTATTGATTTTAGAAACCATTTTTACTAGACTGTACCGCAATATCTTACAAACAAGAAATGGGACGAACTATTGAATAAACTAGACTGAATGAAAAGTATTCAGAAGGATAGTATGAAAGCTCATACAAAAAATTAAAAAATTACATACCATAAGAATTATTCCTAGGTGTTATATCTATTTTGCCTGGACCAAAATGAAATCAGGTTACTGTACGTTCGTAATGTATAATATTCTTGTAGCATTTGAAACAGCTGCTAGTTGCTACTCACGTTTTAAGTCATTTTCTTCTTTATACGAATAGTACACACACATACACAATAACTTTATACTACACAATAAAATGTTGTAACTAATTTTATTTTAATTACATAAATATCAAATATTCGCAGTTGACAATGTTTACTACAATTTAATGTACAATAAACGTGTTACACGATCGATTCACACACGCAGAAATGCAATTAAACATCTTATATGAAAGCTCGTCAAATAGCCTAATAACATAAACTTTACGATTTCACAATGATATCTCTTGTTAAATGTATTGTAACAAAGAATATGTCCCGTTGAAATCTCAGAAATATTTCTTTTAAATGTACTTCAATAAAATACCTCCGTATTTTACGAGTGTTTTACAGTTGAGCTCATAAAATGTAGAGTTCAATTAAATGAAAAGAGATGAAGCTTTAATCCTTCGTTTATTAACAATATACTCGTATACAGATTACCTAATATTAGTTAATAGTTTTTCGTCTTATAGTTAAAAAACATGACTTTTAAACACTCTTTATGTTTTTAGTTCGATGCATTGAATTTTAACAAGTGGTATGTTTAGAGATCAGAATTATAATTAATGATGAAACGAAAGGTATAGAAATACCTATAGGTATGTGTTATTATAACAAAAGTTATACAACACAGTATGAAGTTAATTTAAAAAATTAATGTTGTCGAATTATGTAATACTACTCAATAGGCTCAGATTAGAAGAAAAATGCAGATACCGCGCTCGGAACACATGAGTGCGGCCAACAAAGCGAATATACATTCAAAAGCAAATACAAATACGAATCAGTGTGAAACAAAGCATCGTACAGATTGTGCATCACGTGTGTGTTACGAAATATTTTTCAAAATGCCATCTTGTGTTATTATTAAACACTATAAAACTGTTTCCAAAATCAGAAATGGTCTATAGGTCTGCGTTGAACCCGCATGGTAACTTCTACCTACAGTGGAACTATTGGTTGTGCTAATAGGAGGCAGTCAGCACAAAAGTGGCCTAAGCTATTGAAAATTATCCGTTATGTATTAGTATGTTGTATTATTTATGAATCCGTTCTTAGATTAATATACAAAAAAATGGGGTTCGGCCACCATTGCGCTCACGGCCTCAATTAGGTGATATAGGTCAATAGACTAATTCAGTAGTTCGTCCATAACAGTTTTTGTCAGTTAACTACTTATTGAAGGAGTTATAGTGGGTTTTGTAGAAACTAAAATTTTGTTAAAGATAAAAATGATAAAAAAACTAGACAGTCATTGCCTCCATTCTGATTCTGGGTTCAATGACGAAACTATGTAACCAAGTATATAAGTACATAACTAATGATGGTCTAGTTGAGTTCAAATGGTTCATATTTCGAGAGAATAGGAGTAATCAATTAGTTTTAGTTATTTTTATCTCAATTTGAGTACGGAATTTTGTACTGTAGTTAATACAACAATGAGTGCGTGTTTAACTGGCACTACATATGTGCGATCACGTTCTGAACGAAGTCTAAGAATTCTGCAACTTGTATAATTTGAGTTCTAGGGAAAAGGAAAAGAATTCCAACTATAAGGGCCTTTATGAATTTCATTCAAAAACTTTATTTGATTTTGTAGGTAAGAGAGTAGACCACACAATAGAAAAATAAAGATTATATGTGCTTGATAATTGCTGTCCAACAGTATTCAAGATTTTTGTTAAATTCTGATGCAATTTTTATCTTCTATCTACTGCAACTATTTTAACCATCTGCATTATTTATTATTAGCTACATTATTTTGTAACTACAATATATTGTGTGGTCAGAGAAATAAAGGGAAAAAGAAAATCTTTATTTTATAGCAATTTTTATCAAGCATGTCGAGAAAAGTATTTTTGAAAGAACGTAACACTACATTTTTTAAAATATTAGCTTAATAGTTTTTCGAAGTTAGAATCGAGATACGATTTTAGCAACATAGCATCTCGCAAACTACGTTATATATATTTTTATATAGAGGAAATGGTGAAGGAACGGGAGGGCCACATGGTCACCATCGCTCATGGACGTTTTCAACACCAAGGAGCATGTGGATGCGCTACCGATCTTGCAGAATCCCTATCTCAATTCTGAACGAAGGTAACTCTGAGATCCGTGACAGTAACCGTAACCAGCCCTTGTTTTTCGTCCACTGCTGGACATGGGCCTCCTTATGCACATAGTCTTGTGCATGAGGGATGTATGACCTTAAAATCCCACGCTGGAAAAGAAGGTTGGCCAGTCTACTCTTTTAAAATTGGTGTAGTTCCTCACACCTTGTGCTAGGTGCTTAATTATCCTTTAGTCACCTTTTACAATACCCTCAGGGCGTGATGGAGTGATGCTATTCTAAAGCCGACCGACACGACGACAAGGTCATGAATAAAGATTAAAATGAGGGAACTGTTTTACGGCTTTTAAATATGGGTCTCACAACCCTAATTCACGGATCTCACGACCCAGACAACTAAATCAACAGACAATTAAAATCACACTTTATATGTATCTAGTTTAAGTGACAAATTCGTGACGTCTGCATAACTGCATAGTCTGCGATCTAGTGTTATGGATTCAATCTTTGCATATTCATGAGCTGATACACAAACACAACTGCAGTTTTACGTGATTATCGTGATACACTGCTATCAGGACTTGCACATAAAACACATCACCTATAAAAATCAGATCCATTCTGAATACAGATTATGTACAACATGATCTTGTATTTGACCTGTATGTTCTGTTATACACGATTCATTCATAATGATTATCTATTGCAGGATTATGCGACTATTGTCTCAAACGAATAATAACGAGGTATAAAAATGTCTAGATCACTGAAAATATTTCGAGGTCTAAAAATGTCTATTAATTATCTTTTTATACAAACGTTTATATATAATTTTCTTTTTGCACTAAGTAAATGTGAATTAGATGTAAATTGTAAATGATATTTTTTTGAGGAATTATTGAATTAAAAAACGAAACAACAATATAATACTTAAATATTTTAAAGTAATTAAATAATTTAATAAGGTACTATTTTTTTAATAATTTTACAGGTACTATTTATATTACTATCTATATATTGCAAGTATATTACTAGTTTCTGTTCTTTATACTCGTATGTATTTGTTTTGTTATTGTTTGTTTTATCCCCCTCCCACATCATTTTCTGCAAAGTCGATTTATTGAGAGAATGCCGTAAGCATAAAGTTATAAATAAAAATAATCAACGTTATCAAAAACTAAATATGTAATTTAATAAAAAAATAAACTAATTTAATCAATAACATCTATACATATGAAAAGAGATGTCCTCACTGACTGACTGATTCATCATCGCCGAGTATAAACCACTGTAGCTATAAACATGGCACAGTGGATGGGTTTTATACGTATGTTATCCACTAAGGAAGGATTTTTATAAATCATAGTGGGAAGAGGGGGTTTTATGCAATGCACGTATCTCAAGAATTATTTAAGTTAGAGACATGAAATTTTTCATATACTTAGACATCTCATAAATAATTAAACACGTGTATTGGCTTTTTTTGATATTTGACGTAGAGGGGAGCAGAAAAGGGAGGGGCGGATTTCGACGCAAAATCAAAATCTCAAAAGTCATTGAATTCACACTTTTTATCCCGTATTTTTTTTTCCATCGCAAGTTATTTCTTTTAAAAACAATAATCTAGAATTAAATAAAAAAAAATGTGAGCAATTCGTGTAAATTGTTCTTCACTGCCCTGTTCCGATTTCTAAACAGTTATCTTAGAATTTAAAATCACATCGGTTGAAAATAGTCCAAAAACAAATTCCTTTGTAATGACTTCACCTGTTCTCCATCTAAGTTATGTGATCATCAATTTGCAAATAACCAAAATTGTACAATTCACAGTCTGCATACAAAAAGCTTGGCAATCACTGACAGTACTTTGTCATTCCTCCGTGATCTGAATTTTGGGAACTAAAGTTAAAGAATTCATAAAACTAAGTTTTTATTTGAACTCACGATCGCACGAATGTGATTCGAGTATGGATACCCCTAGGCTACACCGCTCTACTGAGTTTCTACTTAAGTATTGATTTTAAAAGTTGTCACTAGCTTGGCGCGCGGTGAGAGGAAAATATCGTGATGAAACTCGCATGCTTAACTTCGTTTCTGGAAAACGAAGTAAAAAATCTAGAGTATGTGTACTAATCCGCACTGGGCCAGCGTGGTGGATTATGGCCCGAACCCCCCCTCACCCACTTGGCTTGGAATTTCAATTCCAATTGGAGAGTAAGCTTCCTGCCCGTCATATCTTATAAAATATATTTTTAATACGAAACAATTACAAAGCTCTGCCCCGTTCCGTGACGAACACGGTTCTTGACCGACGGCACATACCCCCATTTACTACGCGGTGAGCATGCTTATTACATCATATTAGCAGAGATTCGTTGCCCTTTGAAGCCACTAGTGCGGTTTTTCAAATTTACTCAACTATGGGAAACTGAGCATGGCTTAATGACGAACTGTCCATTTAACGAGATTTATCACCACAAATGAGCAATCTGACCAGCAATTTGGACTCTTCATTACCTACTTCTACATATCCCTGGGATGTATTTTGTGCACAGACAATTGTTTCTGTTCCTCAACCACCTTGAGTATTGATTTTGAGCGCAGCCAATTTTACGTGTACAAGTTTGGCCAACTGATTTCTTTTGAGGAGACCGACCCCAGTTGCTGATTTTGTATAACTAAACATTGTTTGTTTATCTATACAATACATACTCGTATAATAATAATAAAATCCTAATACAGCCGTGTCTGTACATAAAATATTTTTTAGAATAAATTCATTGCAAACTTACAATTTTTGGAATTTTTGTCTGTCTGTCTGTACTAACGCGTATCACGTTAAAACCACTAAATGCGTTTTAGTGAATCTGGGCATAGTTAATAACTTATGTTACGGGTCTATATTTAGGTTACTTTTTATCCACGCTCTTTATAGAGTTAACGCATTATTTGTTACACAATTAGTAAATTATGATTATCCATTGACGTTGACGTACTCTTACAAATGCAGCCATGTAGCCATGTGGTGATGACGGATTGAGCATAACCCTGAAAAGAAGTGTCAGGTGTCCAACACTGAGGTTGGTCGACGACATAAACAGAGTTGTAAACAAGACCTCGTTAGGATTAGTACAAGACGGAGACAAATGGCGGGAAAGAGAGGAGGTTTATACTCTAAAGTCTGCAGAACAGAAAAGCTGGAAATGATGAATGATAATGATGGTTAGCTCTTAGAAATAATTAACTCGTTTTCAATCCGCAAGTAGAGTAATTTCTGCAATGAATGTTCTGTAATTTATTATAATTCATTCACGCTCATTAGTGATCAGATCGCGTACTTCTGCTCTCTTTATAAAATACTCATATTATATATGTATATATATCTATATAGAAACATTATACCTATATTTAAATACTCATCTACATTTTGCTTCTTATTCTGTTAAATACGTGTCGTTTGTAATTCACCGTATCTATAGTATAATAAACCTCTGGGCATTTATATTAGTTAGATAGATAGAGATTAGATAGATAGTCCTTCAGTTTGTATTTTTTAATTTAATTTATTTTATCCCTCATAATTTATCTACCTATGTACTTGGGAATTAGTCAGGCGAAAGTACCTCGACAGATGCTTAGAATTATATTCAAGAATACGGCCCCCAGATGCACTTTAGAAATGGCAAAATGAATAATAATATAAAACGTCATTATTGATAAATGCTAAAAATTTAAGTTCCCTTTGTACAGATTTTTTATTTTATTTATTTATTTCTAGTATTGGGGTTAAAGTATGAAATTGCCGATTTGTACTGAAAATAAAACTCGTTTATTTCTAAAATGTAACATATTTGTTTAATCAAAATATTTACCCTCATTATCTATACATTGTTGCCATCTAATCGGAAGTTCATTTATGCCTTTGCGATAAAACTCTGGGGATGTAGATTCGACAAACTATGTGAAAGCATTTTTTTATTGCCTCTTGGGAAGAAAATTTTTTACCACGTAGAAAATTGTCCAAATCACGAAAAAAATGGTAGTCCGTTGGAGCAAGGTCTGGCGAGTACGGAGGATGACGTATGGTTTCTAACTGCAGCTCCTGTACAGTTACAACGGTTTCTCGTGCAGTGTGAGATCTTGCGTTATCATGTAGCAATAATGGTGAAGATCGATTCACGAGTCGGGCCTGTTTCACTGCTAGTTTCGCCACCATTGTTCGAAGTTCGGCACAGTAAACATCTGCTGTTATTGCTTGACCACACCTGAGAAAGCTATAGTGAATAACACCATGAATAGACCACCAAACAGTTACCATTACTTTTTATTGGTAAGCTTTGCCTTAAGGCACTGTTGCGGCGTTTAACCTGGGGTCAGCCATTGCATTTTTCGCTTTCGGTTATCGTAAAGAATCCACTTTTTGTCATATGTCACAATTCGATCCAATATTCCTTCATTTCTGTACCGATTCAACAAGGCAACGCAAGTTTCAACACGCGTTTCTTTCTGCAGATCAGTCAAATCATGAGGCACCCATTTTTCATACTTTTTTATCTTATTGATTTGATGCAAATGAGTCAATATTGTAGGTAAGGTAACGTTAAACCATGCCGCTAATTCCTGGGTAGTTTGACTGGGATCGGCTTCCACCATCTCCTTCAATTCAGCGTTATTCACCTGTGTGGGCGGTCTTCCACGTGGTTCGTTCTTCAAGTCGAAGTTTCCATTACGAAAGCGTTTAAACCAAAAACGCACGGTTCGTTCATTAGCAGTCTCCTCTCCAAACGCAGCATTGATATTGCGAGCCGTTTCTGCCGCGTTAGTTCCGCGTCGGAACTCGTATTCAAAGATTACTCGGATTTTCGAAGTATCCATCTTTCCCGTCTAAGTTGAATAAAAAAAACAATTGAAAGTCGAAAATCGAATGTTGCACATTTTTTAAAACAAGAACCTCATAGGTATCATGTGAAAAAAGTTTCACTCGAAAATCTCACACCATGAAGGTTTTATGTCAATTCAAAGTATCTATTACTATAAAACGGCAATTTCATACTTTAACCCCTATTATTAATAATAGACATTTTATATTTGGATAAACACATCACAAAACCGAATGTCGATTTGTCTGTGATGTGGTTGAAAATATGTTATTCTACGTTAAGTTTGTGTATACAACTTATAATAGTTAAGGTAACATTGCTTACCATTCACGTACATCGTTTATAATATAACTATGGGTATGAAAACAACACAACGCAACAGCCCCCCATTCGGCATTACAAATATGGCTTCTATACCCTTTTACTTGGGTATAAACAATCTTCGCAAAAAGTGCAATCTTTGAAATGGAAGATCATTAAAACATTATCAATCATTCTTTTATTTCCACTAAAAACCAGGAAGAGAGTGTAAGCACGCGAACGCCGCTCGTCGCGGGCAATCATTTGTCACGCTCCAGTGCTGGTCAACCCACCATATCGCACTGGCTAGTGCCATCACAACCACATACCACACCTGCAACAAATAAAAATAACGGCAAGAAATCTTAACTAAGAAAACGCAAAATGTATTGCAGTGGCGGGCCTCCGAAGAAACAATCAACAGGCTGAAGGTAGAGTGAGGTGTTCCAAGTGTGCGTGGTTTTTGAACAATGTTGTGCATATCAAATAATAAAGGCTGTACATGCATTATAAAACGTTTCAAATGGACGTTCAACGTTAAATAACGTTAAATAATAGTATGGACGTTCAAAAGGTAACTGAAGTTCGATAATTTCATTCATAATCGTTGCTTGTGGCACCTTACCCTACCATGTAGAAGGAAAAAATTAGCATTGGACTTAAAATGACCACCTACATTTAGAACAATGGCCAGACCTTGAGGTAATGGACAGTGGCGACTTCTCATTATTGGTTTTTATCATGTGGATTTTTATTACCCTATTTCCAAAATTCCTATTTTGAGTTCGCAACTAATACACTTGTGTAAAATACAATTACACTAGTAGTGCCATCACATTGAAAAACCACAATGAATTCTCAGCTAGCTTTGATTTACCTCAGTATCAGATTATTAATGTATCTAATGATGACTACACAATTAGTATTATTGGTTCAAATTATTAGTATTAAATATTTAGTATTCGTATATTTCGTTTAAAAATAAAACCATGATGCAAAATTATATAACTAAAACACTAAAAAAGTGACCATTTATTTAAATGTTGGTAATTGTTAATATTAAATGTTGGTTGAGTGTACATTACAGTAGATGTAACCAGTTGCGAATATAAAATAGGTATTTTGGAAGTGAGTCCAATTACAATGACAATTACCCCACGATAATAAATCTCATTGGGCGGTTGTACCTACCTTTGCCGCTACTTTCTCAACTCTCCACGATAATGTCAGCATGTCTGTATTTAAAAATGTATTTTGGCGTGTTTAGGAGTTTCCATACTGTTAACAAGAATATACGTAATGTCATAATAACTTCCACACGAAGTCCTAACATGATTGTAAAGACTCATGCGCATTAAATGAAACGATTCTAATATGCGCATATATTACTTATATAGTAACTTTAAATAGTCTAAAGCAATTTATTCTAATTACTGATTCGGGCAGCGGTTTGCGTAAAGTGTGTAAACTCGTTTGAGTCAAAAAAGTTCATATAAACGTTTATTTTAGCGGTTAATTACAAATGAATGAGATGCCTAATTATATGTAAATAGGCTAATCATTTTATTGTTAATAGATAGAGAGATAGATAAAACCTATCTTGTATAAAATTTTATATTACTTATGACAAAATTAAGGAACAATCTTTTAAGAAGAGAATATAACCAGGCTTCAGAAAAATAGTTGTAGTGTACATACTCGTGTTAAGTATCTGACATATTGTTATATTTTTGTTACTTAATACGAGTATGAGAAGGATAAGAATAGTGTCTCAAAAATAATGATGCAACGGCCCGAAACGTCAAGAAATTAGCGTTGCCTTATTGATCGGAATTGATCACAAAATTATGATAAAGATACGATGGACTAACTAAATATTTAAAATGATTTTATTCAAAAGAAGAACCGTAAGTAAATTGAGTGTCATTCGTTCGGTCATAATTAACTGTTGTAGAAGGTATACCTAGTCATCGTCATCATAGTAGGCGGGGCGAGAACACGCCTTTTGTTGACAAGCGTAGATGCCACAGCAAACATATAAAGAATATAAAATGTTTATAAGAATATAAACGTACACATGTAGGTACCTTTTACAATATGTAATTATTGAGGAGGTTAAAAAATGGCACACATTTCTGACAATCAGAAACGCTAGCCGAATGTCTTACGCGAAATAAACGTAAATACAGAATTTGTCCGATCCTTTCCCGAAGCCCGAAACCATGAATCCTGCTCATAATTCTGAATTAATTGACATTTATAATCTTACATATTTTTTGTAACCGTAAAAAATTAACTTTAGCTAGTCCTTTTTCTCTTCCACTGTTTGACATGGACCTCACCATGTACAAGACTACGTGCATGAGGGATGTATGGCCTTAAAACGCCACATTGAGCAAGTGAGTTGACAAACTCACTCTTTTAGAGGTGGTGTAGTTCCTTAGGGCTTGTGGTAGTGGCTTTGTTATCTCTTTACGACACCAACGACGAGAGATGTGGTGGTAGGAGGGGTATTATTCTAAAGCCGGTCGACACAACACGGTAATTTAATTTTATTTGTAAATATAACATTATTTTTTCTTTGCAATTATCAAATTTGTCGATACTCCTGACCATATACCCTCGATAGTCCAGAGACTTCGGAAATGCTACAAAATCCTGTAAAAGACTTCCTATTATGACTCTTATCAATCAAAAATGATATCAGCTAAAATAACATCTTAATTAAACTGCTTCTTTATTGCTTATCTTCTAAAAATAAAATTTAAGCTTCATTAGATATACTGTCTACACCTTTAAAAATGTACATAAAATAGACGTCTGTTATTTATTTTTATTTTTTTATAGAAAAAGGGCTGCATACGAGTATACCTAGAGTCCACCTGATGGTAAGTGAATACTGTCGTCCATAGACATCCGAGATACATGCCAACATCAGTCCAGAATGACAATCGTTGGCACGCCCCCGGATACGCTGCCTACCTTTACAGATTAAAGCATGGATTGGGAGAAAGGTTGGGAAAATGAGTAGGGATAGGATAGAATGGGAAAGGAATGGGCTCTGGCATATCACACTCACTACCGAAACACGTACATACATTCTGGAAATACGATAAAGTAAGAAATGCAGTACATTTCAAGGTAGTCTTCTGTGAGAGTGGGGTAACGTGGCTAGTCGAGTGCGCCCAGCGGCTGTGGGAATGCAGCATGCACTCTCCCCCTACAACGGGTAATTAGTGTAATGTAAACAATTGAAAACAAATTGTGTGTATTGGTGGTATCATAAATAAAAAAACAAAAATAAATGAAATGAATTACTTTTACTAATATTTAAAACTGTTCTTTAATTTCAGACTATCACCAGTTAGAAGAACTACTATGGTGTTATAAGGTAAGATTCTTATCCTAATTCTCCTTGGTAAACTGGAAAGATTTCTGTCAATCTAGTCACATATCTTGCCAAGTTTGCCAAGTTGTAGAAACTACATAGTTTTGTGAAATTGAACGCTGAGCGCTCGAGTGCTATGTTAGCGCTAATTAATGAATCTTAAGAATCTTGACCTGAATTACTTTAGACTCGAGCTTTTAACCTTGGCTTTAAGACATCAAATAATAATACAACAACCCACACCACAGACAATGGCCTATATTAGGATTCCCTGTCTCGTGGGTCCAGAAACACATACAAAGACGAACACAACATGTTCAACTCCCAGACCCGAACATCTGTCTTTTAACAAATGTTTGTCCGACCGGGAATCGAACCCGAGACCTATTGTACAGCAGGCAGGGTCACTACCAACTGAGTTAATTGGTTATCAAACGTTAAAAATTGAACGCTCAAGAGCGTTGAAATCTCGAGTCTTTACGATTCATTAGCACTCATTCGGTGCTCCTAGCTCTCAGCAATCATTTTTACCATAAGTACTGAAACTACGTCTTTGTTGTGCGAGTATTTAAAAAGTTACGTTTTCATGTTATTCTAGCCGATAAAGTATTACGATTGTAAACCGGATAAAATAATACAAATCGATTACATGGAAGTTCTCCAAGATCGGTTTTACGTACTAGCTCTACTAATATATAACTCTAACTATGGCCTAATATACGGAATATATGAATGACGTAATCGCACATCTGTGATATAATATACATGTATATATACAATGTCTGGATACATTGTATACCTAATGTATGTAGGGACACAATGTTGATACAGTGCACGCAGAATGCGAACGGTGATTTACGATTATCAGCAATTTGCATTAAGCGTCACTCTCCACATTGTTCTCGGCAGTCGTCTCGCGCACGCACAACGACATGTATAGATACCAGGGCCGTCTTTACCAGGGGGTGCAAGGGGTGCGGTGCACCCCGGGCGCTCACCTTTTAAAGGTAATGAAAAAATATAACGCTATAGTAAACAATTACACAATAGGATATTTGACTGTCATAGGATACACAATAGGATATTTGACTGTCATAGGATACACAATAGGATATTTGACTGTCATAGGATACACAATAGGATGTTTGACTGTCTTAGGATACACTCCCGCACCCCGGCGCAGAATAGACTTAAGACGGCCCTGATAGATACTTTTAATTAATTCTTGCGTTCATTTAATTAAATAGTATGGAGGACAATGAAAGTTATTTATCGCACCTTCTGAAGCTACATGATACATCATAAAGCCAAGAACCTCCACAATGTACGACTGTTAAAAATAACTGTACCTAACCAAAATAATGACCATAAAATTAACATTACATTTGTATAGTTCCATACTTACTAAGTGTTACTGAAAAGTTTCGATGAAGTAAATGAAATAATCAGTGTAAAAACGTAAAATAAGATTCACATTAATTTATTTGTCGAACATACGTCGACAGAAAGTTTGTCAAAATCCTCGATCTCTAACCGTTAGGTATACAAATATAAATAGCAATTTAAATACATAGAAATTATTAATGTTGTTAATGTTAATATGTATTATGATAAGTATTTTTTTTAAAATTACATTTATTTTTAGTCTGTACTCTCCACGTGTTAAATCGGGTGTTCGAAAATTTACAGATGTCTTTTTATGGAATGGCTTAGAATCAATAGCTGAACGTGATCATTGGAAAGAATTTTGCGCGTCATTCTTTAAGGAGAGTCTAACTTTTTTACTACAATTATTTACGATTAATATGCTCAGTTATCGGTTCAAAGCAACCCCATAAAAGGAGGTTCGTTAACTTTTTTCACTATCTATTTAAACTGCAATCATTAATCTTGACTTTTGTATCTACTTCATATCATATTACATTTCATGCTCCTTTTGACATATAAACTTGTTTAGGTATTTCTTTTAAAATTATTTTATAGAAATTTCTGGAAAAACCATTATTAGGCACATGAATTTATAAGAGCGGTGATAGCCTAAGGGTATCGATTCTCGACTTTCGTGATGTATGTAAGTTCAAATCTTCGGCCCAGAAGTATCACTGAATATCTACTTATTTTTTAAAAAAAAAAAACACTGGTTCAGCGGTGAAAGAAGCCATCGTGAAGAAACACGCTTGTGCCAAAATTAAAAAAAATAAACGGAGCATTTATATCCACCAATCGAACTGAGACCGCGTGGAGAACTATGGCCCAAAACCCCCTAGTGAATTACTAGGGGAGGTCTGTGCCCTTTAATGAAACATTTATAACGCTGTCATCATTAGTGTGACAAAATAATAAAGCACAGGATATATATTGAGAAGGCATGTGCGCGTGCGCGCTGTTCAATCTAGACAATGTGTTTAATAGTAGTGGTAGTTCTTAATGATTTTCCAGATGAGATGATCAGGTACTCAAAGGTTAAAAATATAGTACAGTTAGTGTCACCGAAGCGTGCACAGGTAGCAATAGACGATGAAGACTATACAATAAAACATAGCAATCTGTTAGTGTTAGCATTGCTGGCATATGGTAGTGAATAACTAGTCTTAGTACACCGTCACAAGCATTTATCATGCGCGAATGATAGTGCACCTAAGTGAATATTAAATGTAGATAGTTTAAACTGGATGTGCCATTTAAAATTAAACCTATTTGTAAATAGTCAGTTCTGATTTACGTTTTGTAAAACGGTGTATCGAATTATTAAATGTTTAAATCATAGATTATAGGAAATATCGTAGATCACACTCATTGGCCCCACGATCTCGATTGTTTCTCGTAGGGCCAGCCGGACACACCTCTCGGGCCCAAATAAACATTTTTCTTTAAAGAAATTAATGTCCAAAATTTAAAGAAGTATGTTATGTACCACATTTTACATGTGTGATCATAGTTCAGCGATATGATTCAATTCATTGTTCAAACTCACTTAAGTGAAGAAATTCACAATATTCGTTCTTTAGTTCGTTTGTATCAGTACCTACAGTTTGTAGATTTCATAGATTTGTTTAGGCAGTTTGTATCGAGAGCCTTCATTCACTGAACGAATACTTCGTGTCGATCGTTCGTTGTAGCCGCTATCGGTGTTTCGGACGCCGAAGTTCTCTGAATTATTAGTTCGCGAACTATTAAGATTTGAAATGGGTAAAAAATTTATTAGGTCGGTGCGCGAAAGAAATTAATTTAGTTCGCTCAGAATAAAATTGCCCACACCCATTTTATACGGATATTATATTTTTATAGATTGGGTACTACAATGTCGCTTCTAGACGATATCTATTATATTAGATCTATGATAAGCGCCGTGATGTCGCCTTAGGACGTTAAAGTAATACATCTTGTGAGGATGTAGATCTACAGTTGCTTATTCTGAACGGCCAGTTAGTTCCACGTAGTTCTGTTATATGCTATAGGTACTCTTTAGTAAATAATCAATGCAAAAATAATGCTAGGATTTTTGCGTTGTTTTTTTAATATTTATTGCGTTAATTATTTTTCATAACATTTTTATATGTTCTAAAATATGATACATAGAAAGTAGGAAGACACAAAAAAAAATAAAAAAAAAAACAAAAAATAAATATTAAATATAATAAATATTAAGTTACAAGCACCAACAAAACACCAACAACTTGATTGAAAAAATAATTAAAACTTGCGTCGTTAAAAGCTATTTTAAGTAACTCTGGTTATTTATGAGTACGTGAGTAATGATGAGTTCGACCCCAAATCTTCTGCTCAAATCCCAATTTCCCAACATTTCTTTTTATATGAGTGATTTTTCTAATTTTTGATGTAGCAATTGCATTAATTTCTCCTATTATTTCAACATTTAAATTAAAGTTTATTGTTTAATAAACAAGAGTTAAAGTTCTATTATTATAGTTCTGGGGAAAGATCCAGGTACCTATGTTCAATATAATTTAATATCAACCAGACATAGCTTCATATTATTCAAATTATCGTACTCATCTCAGTAGTAAAACAGACTATCTAATTTGTTGGTATAAAGTAATATCAACTTTATTAACAATAAAGACTCCCGTTGGTTCTATATGGTGTGTAACTGACAGCCTCCATTAGCTGAGCAACCAGTGTAATTGCTGTCTTATTGTCCGGCATAATAACCGATGATAAGTCAATTTTGACAACATTATGAATTGGTGTTCTATTAATAGATAGCAGATATGATTTTACAAACGTTTCATAATGATCCGCGAAACATATTTATTAATTATAAATAATGGTATCTGTACGTATAGTAAGGACATTACTCTTAGTGTTAAGAATGAAAAAATAACACATTAATTTTATTTCTTTTACCTATATACTTTTTTATTCACATTAATAAAGTCTGTGATTATGTTCTAGTAATAATAATAATAATTTCCTTTATTTCTCCAGAATATGGTGCACTATAGAACTTAAACTAAATAATAATCCAACATAATATTCTAAAGTCGGATGATTCTAATATTCTAATTTTTATGACATGTAGAACTGTGAATAAAGTGTCATCTCCGTACAAATTTTACTCTGTTTGACAGTTCTACATGTCATATCCCTGACTCGAATAAAAAATCCGACTTTACCGCTCAAGTCGGCGTGAGAATTATAATGAATTTAATAAAATGCTCGTTATTTACATATATTTCATAAAATAATCAAAATATCAGTGGTTGAATTTCAAAAATGATAATACTTAATTATAATGTCAATAACTAATATAAGTATTCAATTTATAATTTGTAACTTAATAACTCGTCAATTGCATACATAACTAAATATAATTTATTAATATATAAAATTGATTAAGAGCTAATTAAAGGAAAACATATTTATTTGATTTATTATTTATCAATTGCCTCGTCTACTTTTTTTTCGGAATGGCTAAATTCTTGTGGCCCTAATGGCCTTTCAAGAGTCACCGGACATGTATGGTTTAGGGCGAGCGCAGAAGGCGCTCAGCCAGGAGCAAAGAGTGTGTGCAGCAACGAGCCTAAGGGTTCCCCTGCCGGTAGACCGGCGGAAGGTACAGACCTCGCCTTAGGGCGTTGCTTTGGGAGCCGCGAGTCGGTGAGAAGCGCCTCATCTACTTCATAAATCTATCATACCTATTACTATGGGAAAAGGGACAGCATCTGTTACTTCCACATCTTCCGGCACATCATTGTATTATTACCATCCACATCAATGTTGTTTTATTACATTAATATTTACGTAAGAACTCGTTAGAAATCAAAAGGTTACGTATAACGACATGTAACTGTATTCGCATATATGTTTATTACCTATCAATCCTATCATTCAATACCAAATTGATAGAAAATGTTAAAAAATAACTATCAAAATTTAAATATTAACTTGTGGCTATTTGTTACCCTAACATCTAGTTTTCAACATATTTTAAAAAAATAAATATATTTACACATTTGTTATTAATCTCCTTTAATAATATCAATATAAATCTATGAATTGTGTGTAAACCTCACTACACAAATTCACCTCTATTTAGTTTACAGACTTCTCGTTACCACCTAAAGGTTACCCGGAGAAATCGCTTTAGCAATAACGTCGCCGATTGTAGGTACTTCTAATTACTTGCAATGTGTGTTTCTATGTATGTTTTGGTGTACAATAAAGTATATCTATCTACATATATTATTCTAGATTTCATTCAACACAAGCAAGTAAATAAATCATGACAAGTAAACGATTAAAGCAATTAAATAAATTAAACAACCAATTAATCACTTCTAACGAACTGCAGTGATAGCTTAGTTATAATTATGACTTATATGTCAGAGGTTACGTGGGTTCAGAATTCACTACTGTGTTCTGATTTTTTTTGATTAGCACTGGTCTCTGGCTTTGTGATTTGAAATCGACTTAGGTAACCAGGTGATAATTGCTTGGTTCAATTAGATTCATTGATTTGTTATTCATTTGTTTATAGGTGGTCATAGACCTGCCTTTTATGTCTTAGATTAGAAGTGGTCAAGAGTATGTGCCAAGAACTGACGGATTTCACGCATCAGACGTAAAAAAATGATTTCCCTATTGAGCAGGACGCAATTCACCGCCAACAATATGTATGCTGTGGAATTCTTAGAGAAATCGTTATAAAGAATGTACTGTAGGTTGTTTTTTATAAACTGTAATGCACCTTCTGTTACGTTTAATAAAAAGAACAGTATCCTGGCAGCTGTGGTTGTTAAGAAAGTGCAATACTGTGTGGCGGTCATACTTGGTAGATTTACTATAGTAATTATAATAACACCAAATTTTAATTTTGTAATTTGGCATGACTAGCAGTTATTGTAACTCGAAATAAAGATTAATTTGTTTATTAATTATTTTTGTATTATGTTTATTGTCAGAGACCAAAACCCATCTTGGTCTTGGACCAATAATATTGATTCTATGTACCGTCACGCCAACAAGCGACTCTAAAAGATTTTGCATTTCTTTCACATTTGAATTAAAAATATTCGAAGCACGTGTAATACTCGTAAATCTATTATTACAAGATCCAATTACAACAATTACAAGATTATTACAACGGCTGTTCCGAATCAAAATCTAGTACTTAAGTACTTAAACAATAGTTTAACAAATTTTGAAGGAGAGCCCAAAAACGTTTTAAAAACTAAGTGAAAATATAAGAAGTAAAAATAACATTTTGCCCTTATTACGCACAATACAAGATGATACATATAAATATAAGTATCATGCTTAAAATATTATAGTTTCCTCATATATTACATGTTCTATAGGTTTACCTAATAATGATTTATATTTATTAATTTTCGAGGAGGTATTCATAATTATCTTCATAAAAATGAAAGATTTTAATATACTTACAATTAGATGTCTTTGCATAATTTTTAGGTTAGTTTTGTAAAACAAATTTCGTCAAAAACAATTTTTCTTTTGTTCCTTGCTGGGTTTTCATATGGGACAGCAGAGTACTTACAAAAGTTGACAGAGATTAAATAAAAGTCCAATAATAACTAATTAGTCAATATTGACCAGAGACGTAATAAAATTATCCACGCGATCATGTCTATTTGTATTTTAGAAACGGGTTCAATTACATCGATGTTGACTGATCGTGTAATAGAGATGATATAATAGGTATAGTTATGTACTAATAGAGCTTTACGAATTACCTAATATTATTACACGGTTGACCATTATGTTACAACGGTAATAACAGCAGTGTATCAAACCGCAAATAGTGTGGCATTAGCTGCGCATGAGCACGCGATCAATGTCATACATATCCTAGGAATTATGGTCAGAGTAATAGCGGGCTGATAAGCGAAAGCGGAATAAATAGCAATGGGAAGCGCGACCCGCTAACTCAATGAGATGGTGCGGTACCCCACTTGATAAAACTTGAAAAATAAAATAACAACATAATTTATATTTTTTTTTACAAATAGCATTTCTTATTAAAATTAGGAAAATTTCAGCGATAAAATTGTATGGGTCCATGAATATGTTTAGCAATTTCGAGTTTGAATCGTTTAAAAAAAACCGACGGAGGTAAAGTTCCAAATATACCTAAATTGGCATGTTAGATTTGCAACATTATGATCTGGTGTGCAATCATTGGCCAACTGTACATAATCACGGGGGAGATTCTTTGTAAGATTCCGCAAGATTTCTTCGTATTATCTCTATAAATTAAATACAAAAATGTTTAAAGTTTAATTACATTTACTTATAATAAATATGTGTCGTTTTGATCGAGAACATGTTGCTATCTTGTAGATAGTGTCATGATCCCATTGCTGTAGAAAGTTTGAGATTTTCGGCCAAAACATTGCAACAAGTAATATTGACAGTCTTCTCTTGATGTCAACTTTACGCTATATAAAGAGTATCGAAGTGAACAGGTGGAAATCTGGGGGGCAAGGTCAGGGCTATACGGTGGATGCATCAACACTTCCCAGCCAAGCTCTCTCAATTTTCATTGAGTGGCTAAATATGTGTGTGGTCTGACGTTATCATGGTGAAAGATCACACCCTTTCTGTTTATCAGCTCAGGCCATTTTGTCTCAATTGCTTGCTTTAATCTCATCAATTGTTGGCAGTAGAGGTCATAATCAATAATTTCCCCCGCCGGTAAAAGATCATAATGAACGATACCTTCCCAATCCCACCATACACAACATCAATTCGCTGTGATGTTTCACGTTAAGCCGGGTTTTGTTACTGTTTGTGGAGGTGTCCGTGCTTTGACAACGAACTTTTTCGCACGTTCTTGTCGTAAGTGATTCATTTTTCGTCACCCGTGATCAATCGTTTCAAAAATGGTTCGGTTTCGTTTCGTTTTAATAGAGAATCGCAAATGGAAACGCGGTTTATGAAGT
Organism: Sesia apiformis; assembly: GCA_914767545.1. NCBI lineage: Eukaryota > Metazoa > Arthropoda > Insecta > Lepidoptera > Sesiidae > Sesia > Sesia apiformis. Next base: position 8,185,065 of record OU611964.1, read on the forward strand.
TTCTTTGCGTAAGATCATGTGGCACCCAAATATCGAGCTCTTTTGGTACCCAGACTTTTTTAAATGACTTAAAACCGTTTTGTGACCAATACCCAGTTCCTCGGCAATGCAATAACTACTGATGTGTTGATAACTACTTTTTCACAGATGGCATTGACTTTATCTGTAACTGAGCGACCAGAGCGAGCTGCATCTTTCACGTTAAAATTTCCAGACTGAAAACGCTTGAACCAACTTTGTGCTTCCCCTATCGATACCGCATTAGATCCATAAACGCCAAAATTTTTTTCGTATCTGCACGATATGCGTCCATAGTTATTTCTTTTGAGGGTGTACTGGACTGATGATGAAACGAAATGATGGTTATAATGTCAAAAATCCGAAATTGGTTCTTTACGTCACGCGTCCATTGAGACTAATCCTCAAGATGATGCGTCGTGGATGCGAGCAATCACTGACGCGCGGCGTGTGCCAACTGCGGCATGCGGTTTTTTACATCACCCATCTATAGGATGAACAATAATTGACCACACGATGCAACCCTGTAGTTCTCCAATGCGGAGAAGGAAATGATTCAGTCCAGTAGTGCGTGTTAGCAACATTAAAATAGTGTTATTATATGCTTCTCGTATGATAAAATCAGATCCGCAATCACATAACTGCGCGCCGCAATCCATAATCTTCGATGTCTCTCGTAAATAATTATAGTTTGTAACATGAAATGCATATAACTTTATGATTATTTAAAATTGTTCTAATCTGGTTGGAAGAAAATCTTACTTTAGTGGTAGGTCAAACGCTATATCATAATGCACTGTTGCATTACTTGTTTGGTCATAATTGTTCTCTAATAAATCGCGGTAATGGATCTTTGATTAGCATTTGATATACACGGATGTTGAGTAGAATTCTTTGTTACTCCGCACTAGAGGCGTTATGTTGTCATATAACTACAAGCTAAGTTTTTGTTAGTGTGTTGATTATAAATTAATATGAAGTGGATTCAGACGTCCTATTCATTGATTAATGACATTTTCTTACGAGAAGTGATTTGTATTTATTATGCGATGCAAATAACCGATGACATTAAGTGGATTCTCCATAATAACATTAGTGGTGAGAAAGTGTTTATAATTTTTCATCGCATTAATAACATGTAATTCGCTTGTCAAATTCACTTGGCGCCATTCTGATTGTAAGAGACCGAGAGTACACCTGTTGAGAGCTTACTAATAGCGACACTGGGTTCCTTAAAGAATGCAATTGTGCATACAAAGTAAGTAGTACCTAATACAAACTATCTCAATTGTCTATCAAGTACCAGCTTAGTTAGAGATTACACTCGGGGTTGTCTCTGTCGTCTCGTCGGGTATCGTCGAGCACCTGCAATTACTGTTCTATGTCACGTGACAGTCGAGAAAATTACAGTAAATCGCAAATAATCCAGCCTTTAGCTCAGCTCGCGCACGCACGCCATATGTCAGCCACATTACTCTTTGTCCGTAACAGTAGTGAGTACAAAATTGTCACTCTGCTTTCTCCGTTTTAAAACCGCGATCGAGACACATACTTGGTGCCGTGACTTTGACATTTTAAACACTTTTCTAATGGAAACGAACGTACTTTCTTAGCTGTAACGTGTTTGCATTATTCGCCTTTTTATAGCACGTCTCGTAGAAAAAGTAATGGTAACAAGCTAAATATATCATGTAGTATACCAATGACAGTGGGAACATACTCGTATCAATAAAATGCCTATTTAAAATGCATATGAAGTTATTTATTGTATCTGTTTCTAGCGAGATTAGAAAAAAACTCTTGGGAATTCCAAAATGTTTAATTATGTATATCCATATTTTATCTACATCAAATATTTTTAACCAGCCCACATTAACAAGGTTAACGGTGGGGATTCTGTCAGATGATTATCCGTCAATATCAAAACTTTCTGCAAACGGATGATATTTTAGGATCAGTTGAATTTACAACCAGTTAAAAAATTACTGATAACCTTGCACAGTGTACGACATTGATCAGCAGGATTTATGCCTAAAATTTCCTGTCGAAAGCAGCTTTTATAAATTGTTAACGACATGTAATTTAAAATTGTAAGTAACTGTAAATAAGAAAGCGTCAATAACCGCAAATTATTAGACAGCCCACTAATAATGTTGTAGCACTAATGATTGAGCACAAAAGACCGATGATATTGTGATAGTCCGAACATCGAATACTAAATCGGAGGCGTGAAAGGCGTTACCATTGTACAATCCAGGTTTACCTACTTTAATTATGATGTCAGTGGACGTACGCTTAGTTAGAACCACATACACTAGTAATACGCGCAGTAGAGAATCTCCATACATTGCAAATCCATAAAAAAGCGAGTAAACGAAGCTTGAACGAAACTAACCATGACGGCGCACGATTAGTCACCTTTTAGCCTTGTTTTTTTTTTTTCTAATTCAGCTAGCACTCAAACAGCAAATAGTTATTATTTGATTATGTATCAAAATAATTGCATTTTTATTATATAAACAGATGTTACATTCCCAATAAAATAAAAAAATCACAGGTAATGTTGTTACGGCGTGACAACTTAATTTTATTGTCACATAAATAATCCCTAGTGTTACAGGTGTCCATGGGCGGTTGGCATGGGCGTCTGCTTAACATTATACACTGCTTTGCAAGGATTTATTAAGCAAATTTGTTGTAAAAGGAGCTCTAAATTAATATGTTCAGTTCAAATGTTTTGTGATATGACATCAGACATCCGGTTAATTAGAGAATCTGAGTGTTATATTTGTAAAAGACCTTTACAAAGCCTTGACCTTGACAAAAACCTTGACTTTCTCTGTGCTTTATGTATATTCATTTCTCTACTTTAATAAATTTATTCTTTTTAAACAAAAATAGGTACCCCTAAATAAGTGTAATAGTATTTAGCCTGCACTTTAATATATCTATGCTGTTCACGAGCGTCTGTAGAAAGTTCCGAAGACAATACAAGATTCACAAAGCAATAATTTAAAGATTCTCCACTCTACTTTGTGCTTATACTGTGTAAAGTTTCGTACAACAAAACCTTCCAATATTTCATTGTTGTCCAATCTTAACAATGTTTGACAATAATTGTTTGGGCCTTTACGTTGGAAAGAGATAAGGAACTGACTTATAGCAATTGTATTGGTGAAATTCCCGAAGGTCAAGGTTACAAAGGTCAAATATTCACAGTGTTATATCTTTGTTAGCGGTTCCTTTATAATAGGGATGTCCAATTACAACAGTAATAACTTCCTTTAATATTAATTGCTCTATTGTATAACATATTTATCTTCTCTTTATAGGTAAAGCACCTAATATTAAATTGCATTGGAATTTCAAATTATAAGTACTAATTATTTTTTGCAGACTCTTCTGTTGTTGTAGTATTTTACATATATTAATACAAGTAAAAGTGCAATTTATACTGAATGTCTAATTATGTACTCCATATTCATATCCATATTTCATCTGCATCAAATATTTCTAACATTAACAAAATTAACGAGGGGATTCTGTCAGATGATTATTCGTCAATATCAAAATTTTCTGCAAATTGATGATTAAATGAACAAAATAATATTTTCATTAACTTGATATTTAAGCGTAATGTCATAAATGAAAATTTATCGGAAATTATACTTTATAAAAATGTATAATTCCCAATTATAAAAAAGGTCGACAACAGGCTCCAATCCGAAAGGAAATTTCGCTATTCCTTTCTGATTGGCATGTTTTAGAAAAACAAATGAGGCAAAAGTTTTATTTATTTATTTATTTATTTATTTATGTAATCTACAGCCTTTTATGTAACTTATGTTGTTTAACAATTATGTTGCCAATGCTAATGGCCAATACAGATTACACTGACATTAAGTACAGTATTTAGTAGATTGTGGGCAAGTAAAGGATGATTCTTTATTATTAATAATGTTTGCGTTGGTGTGTCCGTTTGTGTGTGTTGTGTGTGAGTTTGTACCCAGTGTGAGGGTGTGTAGTGTGTGTGTGTATTTGATTAAGATGAACTTAAGAATAGAAGAACTTTAAGAGCCCTATCTCCTATACATCGAATGTTAAATACGATTAAATACTGAATTTAATCGATTAGCCCATTCATGAACTGAGTATATATCCAAACTGTTTATGTGCCAAATTTCATCACAATCAATTAAGAAATGCACCTTGCAGCTTGTCCACAAATGTTATCATATTTTTCTGTTTTTACTTCACAGTGTATAGGATTCAGCTGGGCTCACCCATAATCAAGATGTAGTGATAGGCAAACGTCTTCGAAATATTCATAAAACACGAAGGAAAAGTAAAATACGAATAAGTGCAATCTGCTCTCTAATGTTCATATGGGAATTTGTTCATCCATATTCGGACGTCTGTCGTTTGTAGAAATTTGTCGAGCTATTGAATGTAGAACTTGTACGGCTTGTACCAGTCATACGTCATTTAGCTTTACTTTTATTGCGACTTGTTTTACGGTACAGTCTACATGTAGGTAATGGGGTTCTCAAATGGTAATGAAAACGGCAACTGGAGTCGGACAATACATATATGGTAATAAAACAATGTGCCGCGCTATAGGCCGACTATGAATACCACCACCCCATCTCTACCGGCGGGTGTCGAAATGACTGAAGGATAATAAAGCGCCTACCACATGCCCTGAGAAATTAGACCACCTTTAAAAGAGTGGACTTGCCAACCCGTTCGGCCAGCGTGGCGTTTCAAGCCTATACATTCGGCATGCATGAGGATGACCATGTCAGCAACTGATACTGAACAGTTATCAAAAACAGTGCTCTATATTTAGATACTGGTATCACCTGTGGTGTACATTGCTTTTTGTACCTGATAAAGTTGATATTGTTTTTATTTATTTTTTGTTTCTAGTGATATTAATAATTGTTATGTAAATGGGTTACTCACGATTTATTATAGCCGATATTTCGGTCCAGTTACAGGATTTAATCTGGCACGTACACGGGACCCAGTATTGAACTTTGCAAACCCTCCTGGGCGCGTTTTCAAATTCGCGTGTGTGTGGTGATATTGTTAGTATAGTGTGCAAGGAACTTAATTATCAAAAACAAGTTCAGTGCCGGTAGGTGAATCAGAAACGAATACGACGGAGGGTAGACAGATTTGTCTGTCAATGGCAACAACACCTTCACCCGCCTCTGCAGTCCAGCCGCGACCACGGTTCATGTAACTGGACCAAAATATCGGCTATAATAAAAAATAAAAAAATCGTTATTAACCCGTTTACATAACAATTATTATGTTCAACCACGATAACAAAAGTTTAATATTTAATGATATTGTTTCAATGTGAAGAGCCTTAACAACACTAGCAATGGCCCGTGGCGTAGCGTACGTTAGCGTAGGTTTCGCGCAGTGTTAACCGGTAAAATGCATGGTAAGATCCTGCTTATATGAGATGCATGCTTCTGGGTATCACATTAAATCTTTAACTTAACTCTAAAAATATCACATCAAATATTAAATATAAAATTAAAATCATTTTATTTAGATATATTTTAACGGAAGGGTAGCTGTTCATTATAAAAAAATACCCATGTACGAGTACTATGCTGTACTGGGGGGAGAGCGAGTGGGTGCATTTTGTTCACATTCAAACAAATTCACATTCAGTTAAACTCAAACTAGAAACTTCGAGTTTGCGATGAAACAAAGAGAATGATTTTGTATTGCAGTATTGCAATACAAGTATTGCAGAGTACAAGTACAAGTAAAGAGTATTGCATTTGTGTATTTTTAATTTCCGAATATACCTAATGTTACTTCTACACTGTCTTAAAAATGTCACTTGTTCCGTTTTTTCTTAGCGGGACAGTAATTGCGTAAGTAGATTTCTTTGTGCATAAATATATTCACTCTGGAAAAACCACCGTGCTTTTTTGAGAGTGTATTGTGTTGAGTTTTTTTTTAACTAATTTGAATAAAAATAAAACAAAATCTTACGTACCTTAAATTTACATTTAAGTAAAAGGTTTCTAAAAATTAGTAGATACTGTGCGTTGTAAAGCGAATATAGCTAGCTCAACGATAACCTAGAACTTTTTACTGTCTTGTGCACGAGGGTTGTAGGGTTGTAAGGTCTTTTAGAGGTGGTGTAGTTCCTAAGCGCTTGTGGCAGCCGCTTTGTTATCCCGTAGCCGCTTACGACACCCGCGGGAAGAGATGGAGTGGTGGTATTCATAGTCGGTCGACAACAAACGACCAATATACTATGTACGCGAATGTAATATAAAGGAACAAGCTCATAAAAAAGTCCATTTGCTCAGAGGGTCTTTCGTTTGCAAACGCTATTGCGTTTGCGTCACGTTGTTTTCTGTTTCTACGCAGAGAATAAGCAGAGTAACTTTCAGTCATCCTATAAAAGGAACAGTAGACATTAATGTGATTGTAACGTTTGCAACACTCGAGATAGAGAACCTACTACTTTACGAACAATACGAAATTCCAAACTAAATACTTTGTACGGTAAATCCTTTATCATAAATAAAAAAATGACTTTCTATTTAAAGATCAAACCGTCTTTAAAGTTATTTTGTTTCTAATTATCCATTATTCTCAAGTTTACCAAAGCAACCGAAGTGCCAAACCGATTGACGTTAAACGGTTAACCACAGTCCGATTACACTGGATCTATCTGAGAAAATTGCTTCCATTATCAGGCAAAAAGGTGTTGCATTGCAGCGTCCGCAATGGCTCGTGCTCCGAGAATTCTGCAAGCCTTACTGAGATTTACTAAACAAACCGAAAAAAAAATTGATACCTAATATAAAAAGCTGACATTTAAAACGGGAAAACCAAAACTGTAAGTCACTCTTTCACCTATTTATTCGGGTTAAAAAGTGTCTTACCATCTTCAAATGCCTTTTTAATTGCGATAAATCGAACCCAAACGCGTGTACAAAACGAATAAAATATTGTACATACAATTTTTTTTTTGTTGTTTGATTGTATAATACCTACTTTCTTTCTTCAGCCTGTAGTCATCTACTGCTGGATTTAGGTCTTCCTATGCTGAGCCATCACTCCATCACACAACATCTCGCGTCCGTTTTATTCACTGTTTTATAGCAGTGCGAACGATGTTATCCGTCCATCTTGCGGACTGTCTTCAAACATGTCAATGTCTTTGTTTAATTGTTTGTTTTTAAATACTATAGACATTTATAAGGTTGTAGACACACGAATCACGACGGTTTAATGAATACAAAAGAGGCTATTATTAAAATCCTAATTAAAAAATTATTTACATACAACTTCACTCAAATACGTCGTACAATTTATTTAAAACGATGTTTTTCTAAGAAATGTTTTTAGTTATAGATTCTAGACCATTAGACATTATCAAAAGCATGTTTTGGTCTAAAAAAACGGAAGTTAACAAAGAATATGACGTCTCCTTTCCTTAAAACTCTTTATTAATCTATACATATAATAAAATTACAAAAAAGCAATAATCACAGGATGGATTTTAATGAAACTTGGCATAATTATAATTTATGTGCCGGGTTAACATTTCGGGTACTTTTTATCCAGATCAATTATAAAATTTCCGCGGGAATCAAGCTAACCACACATACTCTAACTGCTAGTATATAACCTATGTTTAATAAACCAAACTATGAACCTACATATTTTACTCTGGTATATTGCTTGTCTTTAGTTAACAATGTATTTCACTGATGTCTACCATCAGCGATATTAACGAGATCATTTTCAAAGCCGACGGGAGCTGAGTAGTTCATCAATCAAGGGCAATGGACCCGCTGCCCTAATGATGTTACGTACACACCGCAATAACATCCCATCGCTGGATTATCAGATGTTAGAAATAAAGAAAATTAAGCGTTTCCATAAGATAGATAACACCTTGAAGACCATATTTTCCAGTTTTTTATGCTATTTTTGTGTATTTCTATATTTTCTGCTAATATAGATCACATACTACCTAATTTATAAACTAAAAATTACTAACGAGGTATTAAGAAGAGGTAGGTAGCTGATCATAGAAGAGCTAGGTACCTGATCATTTGTACCTTGTACATGTCATCTTTGACCATCTAATTGGCTGAAAGGGAAAGGGAGAGGTGAGTGTTGCAATCCAACAACACCCTGACTGGTCACGGTACCCCGCCCTCACAGAGGACTACCGTAAAACGTACTAAATTTCGTACTTTATCCTATTCCCCCACATGCACATACGTGTTTCGGTAGTGAGTGAGATATGCCAGTGCACATTCTCTTTCCATCCTATCCTATCCTTTCTTATTTTCTCAACTCTGTCTCCAATTTCTCCAAATCCTAAATCTCCACTGGATAGATGTTGGCACGTATCGTGGATGGCCATGGGCGACAGTATCCACTTACCACCAGATGGACTGTCTGCTCGTCTCCTGCCTTCTCGCTATAAAGAAAAAAATATAAGGTTATTTTTGTACTATTTTCATCTACCATAATACTTACTTATTATATCGACAATAATAATGAGATTTCAACTTTTTACTCTCTCAAATCGAGCTGAGTCAACGTCTCTTTCATAATTAATGATTCAATCAAATACGGTGCGTAGAGCTAGTGAATAAATGCAATTAAAACCACTAATGACTATATCTATCACCGACCTACCCACTAGATTGTATCCACGCACAAAATTTGCATGCACCTTATTACGTGGACACCTTCGGGACTGATTTAGATGAGTATATTTAATAAATCACTAAGAAGATGAGTTTATTTACTTTTAATTTTAAATTCAGATCTAAAAATCAAATATAATGTTGATTATAAAAAATAATCAGTACCTACCTAAGGGAAGATTATAAAAAAAAAAATATTTAAATTAGTGAACTGCACTTTAATTTAAAATACGTTTGAAATAAATTTTATTTAAATTAGTAGTCTGTTCGCTTATAACTTGAATTCTATTGGACGGATTTTGATGCAGTTTATAGGTTATTCTTCGAAAAGGTTTTACTATATAACGCATTGATGTATGTACCTACTATGCGAGTGGAGCCGTGGAAAAAAGCTAGTATTAAATAGGAAAAACTAACAGCCAAGAAATTTCGGCTACTGATTGAGGCAAATATCACCTTTGTCGATACAATGATGTACATATCAATCGATCAATCAAATTTTTAGATATTTTGTACACTCAATAATATAACACAGAACTGATTAAAGTAAGTAGATGTTAATTCAATAAATGAAAAACTATTAAGTGAAGTGTATTTTTAATTACAATCAAAATCGCCATTGACTAAAAGAATGAATGAAATTACAAGGTATTCAAGGTAAGTACTTAAGTAGATATCAGTACAATGAGAATACGTAGAAAAGCCATCAATTTTTATTTCATATCAATGAGAAGATCTGATAAATCACGAGTGCACCCGTCGTCAGTCAATCACACACCATTGATAGCTCATCAAACTTTTTATAAAATTTTTTGTACAGAAAACGATTACTTTATTCACCATGCCGATTTCTAAAGCAAATAATCGAAATGGATTGTGATGTATTTGGTGATAATTGTCGTTGGATTTATATAAAATACACCATTATAAAGGACCATAGTATTAAGGGAAATTTCGAATAATCTGTTGCAGAAATCACGACTTCCGAATTTCGGAAAAACATTATCACATCTCACTTCATCTAATATACTACAATATATTCAGTTCATATATTACATTACTCACTTCATTTAATTTATGTCGAATACAAAACATGTAGGTATATTTACATTATATGGAATACAAAGTTAGGGGACAAACTAAAGGACACTTCTGAATCGATTTATTGGCCACAAAAATAGTTTGGTTCTATAACGCAGTTAAAATCGTAGGTGGGCAAACTTAGGACAGGTACGTACGTAGGTAGTACCAAAATTATAAATTAAAAAAAAAATACAAAGCAATCCAACAGCCACTGGGAGCGCCCGACTGGCCACGTTACCCCTCTCTCATAGAAGACTGTATAGAAGATTGGAATGTACAAAATTTCCCACTTTATCCTATTTCCCCAATATGCATAAGTGTTTCAGTAGTGATTGGGATATATCAGAGCCCATTCCCATGACATCCTATCCTATCCCTTTCCATTTGTCCAACCCTTTCTCCTTTCTGCAAATACATTCCTATATCTCCAAAGGTGGTTTGTCAGTTTGGACTGATATTGGCATATATTGCGGATGTCCACGAGCTACAGTATCCACTTACCTTTAGGTGGGCTGTATGTTCGTATGCCGCCTTTATCCATTAAAAAAAAAACAACACAAATATTCACTGTATAGATAAGTTTGTCAGAATATTTTTTTATAAAAACTGTGTATTGTAAAACCAGCAATTATATAACTATGACTTTTGCACGAGGAAGTCCGATAATTTTCCTTTAATAATAATCCCACGAAATATGATTTTATAACTACATGTACACCCAGCTCTTACAAATAATATGAAATAGCTTAAGTCACATTACAATTTACAGTTACTACGAATTTGTATAATAAAAACTAAAATTATATTAATAATATATAATGAAGAATTCATAACATACACGTGTGTGAAACGTTCTCCTTGAACCAACTTACACCTGAAAGTAGACCTCCCGTTATTAATAATTCTAAGATAAGTACAATGAATTTGCAAATGACGCAGCAGCTATCAGTTATCAAAAAAATAATCATACATTTAATGTTGATTATTATGAAATGAACTCTATAGTAAATGTCGAATTAAGTGGAGATTAGTGTCGTGAATGATGCTTATCCATATAATGACGATTCAATTACTTTTCGCAATTCTTTTTGCCGTTGTAAAGGCTAGACTCTACTTTATACAAAAGAAATAGAAAAGCAGTTTAAAGTCATGGGAACGTAAACGAAATGAAAACAGTTAAAGTAATTCTCGAGCAGCGATCACCTCAAACATTTATTAACGTTTTTCGTTTATGATAGAATGTGATTGTATCGATTTATAACACTCTCTATCTCTAGCTCTCTATCGCTCAATAAACATTTTACTGAAACATAAAATAATGAATAAATGACCATATAAAATATGTAGCTTACCTTTCAATATTACATAAATATTTCTACATACACATTGAACACTCATTGTAGCACCTATGTATCTTACGATACTATGCGTTTTCCTATTCTTAACATTCAGCGATTTCACTCAATTTTTGTTTGGAGAAAAAAAAAATAATCAATATCATAATTTAAAATCAATTTAACCTTCGTTACGCATGGACTTTTTTGTAATTTTAATAACTTATAGAATTCGGTGGCAATAGGATTCCTGCAGCCGAACAAACTAGACAAACAATAAAAGGTCAGAGGTCATTGTTTGATTGGTTTAATAACTTAAGCATAATTTTTAAACTCATGTTCAAAATCTACCCATAGAAGTAGGTTAACTAAAGCCTTCAATCTCAAAACGATAGTTATGAGTTCCGTTATAGGATCATATTTGACGTGGCGTCGTAAAATTGTAACGAGACGAGGAAAATTTTTCATTCCGTAATTCCCCCATCCTTTTTTCCTCTCATATACGGCAATGGTGCAATTAGCACATTCTGCCATTATCAAGTTTTCTGCGTAGTCAAAACAATTTAAAAAACATTTTGTCAATGTCCAGTCCCGTCGAAGTAGGTAAGTCGGGAGTAGCTCAGTAAAGCGATAATAGATTTACTGAGGACTGAAGAGGACTCCTTGGAAGCACACGAAACACGCAGTCCCGCGCTATTATTTTATTATCACAAACACCACTCATGAAAAACACTTTGAAGTTTAATAAACTATCGCTATTAAACCAGAAAATGTATAATACAAAATTTTTACAATTAATTAAACAAAAACTCAACTACATTTCTCGAATATCCGAGAAAAGTCTTCCTCATCCTTTCAAATCTTTTTAAAATCTTCAATAGATTTTGATACATCCAGGGGCATGGCAACTTTAGTCATTTTGGACTGATGTTGGCATGAATTGATCGTTACATTTATTACCAGGTGGACTGTCTGCTCGTCTGCCACCTACTTTCTATAAAAAAAAAAATCTGACGCTATCAAGCATGTAATTATTTGTACAACTGTCAAATTAAAACAGAAGTGTAATATGTTTACATAATTAATTAGAATAGGCATCAAAACGTGCCGTGATGATGATGAGACTGCTAAATATTTACCGTTCATATAGCAATCAAGTGATTCGGTAACTCATCCATTACTTATTTCAACTATATTACATTGAATTCTGACACTAATTGCACAATTCCGACGATATTCTAAATAAGGCACCTGCGCTGCGTAAATCCATCTTGATCATTATTTCATTGTAATGTTTGAGGGTCGATAGGTGCGCTGTAATTTGATCAAATTTATTCTAATAATCACACGTATAACATTTACGTTTGATCAATTTGATCCCATAATTTTAAAATGTGACTTCGTGATATTTTTATTAGTTTTCCTTGATGACAATTTGTGTAACAGATAGGCACTTAACGTTAGTTTATAACCAAGTGTTACTGCGGATACTTACTACTCGTATCTGTACATTATTCAGTACAACGAATCGGTTTCAACGGGCGGTGATCTTCTTCAGGTCATAATATTTTTTATTTCTGATTATTGTCTATTTATTATTTATATACAAAGTCAGTAAAAATTAAATAATTTCCTAAAAAGCTACTTTCCTTGTAGAGTCCTGTTAATTGATGCAGTGTAAAAAAATGTATCTATATATGTCTTTTTAATATTTTCAGCCAGCAAATTTTCATGTGGCAACAAGAAAGGAGTGGCAAATTAAAAAAACACAAACCTGAACTTATTTTTAAATTTCTTTCTGAATTTACTTATGTTATGTTCAGTTTCCATACTAGTTTTGGAACAGGAAATATAAAGGACTAAAATCGTTTTTTTCTAGTTCTAGATTAATTTGGGTGTAAAAAGAAAAAAATAGTCTACACGTCTGTTATTCTGCTTGAGCCTCGCTCTCGATACTCTCACGCACACACACACAGAAAGAGAAAGGCGTATGGAGGGGGTAAAAATCTTACGTGACGTTACACCTACCGCAAGCCGCGTAAAGGAACTTCGTTCCAAAAATTTCCCGCTCTTGTGTCATGCTTTATTTAATTTTGTCATACTCCAGTCTAATATAAACTGAAACTATTGAAAAGACGTTTCCCACATTTGTAAGTTTCCCAATTCTGCATTGAATCGTTTAATAATATACCTACTCTACAAGAAATATTTTTTTTAGAAAATATGCTTAATTTTATATAGTATATAAATCAATCGATAAATGAACAGAAATAAAAAAGTAACTGATGATTTGGAGAGAACATTTAATCATCCGCAATCACGAGATACGATTATTATTGAACTATGCAAAGATAATGAGGCGAATTATTGACGTAATGAAATATTTAGAATGTAATGGTAGGTATGTATATATGTAATGTAGAATATATCACATGATTAGAAAATCATGTATAAATAGAGTGCATAAATATCTTCATTTCGACATTAAATAATAAAAATCTTTTATTTTATAAAATCAGTGTAAATAATAGCGGACATCTCTGTGGAATGATGGCTTTTATAGCTGTAATCTATGAAAGGAGGAAAACATTCAGATGACCGGCAAATTTTTAAAATCTATATTGAAACCTCTTCAAAGTTCTGGGTTCAATGCCGCCTGTAACATTAATAAAATGTGCAGCTCCTATTTAGAGATGATTGAGCAAATTCATAAAGAATTAAATGGTCAGTAAATTAATAAATCATTTTCTTTTATTAAATTCTTTTTTGATTCTTTTATAATAATTTATTATTTTCTTTTAAAATTATCGATGTGGTATTAATATTTAGTATTTGTCTATAACTTGAATGAAACCTGTTTTCGCCCCAGAAATTATACAATTTAATACCCCGTTTTACAAAACCCGCCAAATAACTGAACTATTTACCTCGAGATGAAAGCGACGTAGTCTACTTCGATAGAATATGGTAGTTTATCAAAGCTACTTGTAGAATACGCTATCATAGCTTCGGTAAACCACCGGTAGGAAACGTAATTTGTGAAAATAAAGGACAAAAACATTAGTTGTTATACAATTATCTTTTATTTGACTGAAATAAACGTTTACATTATATCAACAATTATTTAACATTTTAGTCTTGAAATGAACTTTGTAATAATAAAGACAACAGTTATTAACAACCAGTATGTACCTACTTGATAAAAACATCAATCATAATAAGTAAGTTTTTTTTTAGATTCTAGATTAGAACATTCTACATTAGATTCTTTTAGAATTTTGTTCATTACTCATTATAATATAACCTTAAAATGGCTCTTCATTTCCATGTTCTCATCGAGCCAGTGTCGGGCGATCGATATGGATCGTATGTTTTTATTTGCACCATTCTATAGGTATCCGTACTGATTGCGTTGCGATTATTCAATTAATCTATGTGTATTTAAGATTATTTAATTTCAGGAAAAAGAGAAACTTGTACTGTGATGGATAGCGACGACGAAACAGAATGTGAAAGTCCCGTCCCGAAAAAGACACAGGAGAACAGATGGCATCTAATGACAGTTTCGGAGCTTTCGTTGGACGAGAACTGCCCAATGTACTTACCTGCCGTTTAAAGGCGATACGTCATGTACGAAATAATTAAAATATTCGAGCATTGTTCTCCTATGATAATGTAAATTAAATAAGTAACGACTTAAATAATAATTAATAGGCTGTGATTAAAATTCTGTATTATTATTTTTGCTAACTTTGCGGTTAAAAAAAGAGTGGATAGATAAAAAAGTTCATATTTATTAGTTATCTATTTATTTCTTTATTGTTTATACAACAATAAGCTAATAAGAAGCACGTAATCATATTCGTAATTTTCTTTCACAATATTGCACTGTTAAGTTATGATCAGGTGTTAAAGGAATCCTACGGTAGTTTTGGAAGGTAGATTTAAAACACTATATATTTGTCCGAATAGGAAAAAAATAAAATCTTCCAGAATAAAAACCTACCCCATACAAAAGGGAAGGCCGCAAGAAAACTGACTAAAATAGATAAAAAACTAGTTTGTCGTACTATTGTGCTATCCCAAAAAAAAATTAATCTAGGTTATTATTTTTGTCGAAAAGCACTTGAACCGTGTACCTACTACCTACCTACTAATTTTTTCGCTTAAAAACACGATATCACCATAAATTCTGTAAAAAATCGAGAATGGTCTTTAGTTTATATTTTTATATTTTGTATGTTTCTGATATGGGTTATTGCCTGAAATAAATACTTATTATTATTATTTAGAAACGTTTAAACACTTTGTTTTATCACATCCGTTATATTCTCATAACTATTAAATCGATTTGATTGAAAATGCCCTATACGTTTCCTGGAGAAATGCTCTATGCAACAGTGAATAGTGTAACGTCTCAGTAGAGACTGGCAGTAGAGATTCCGCTATTTTCGTAAAAATATAAATTTTAAGCTATATATAGATACATTTTATTTTAAGCAATGGAGATTTGAAAAGTTAACCAAAATGCCTTTTTTATATAAAACATAGACCGTAGACGAGTAGACAGTACACGTACATTCAGTGTAGGTATAGGATAAAATGCAGTACATTTTACTGTAGTCTTCTGTGAGAGAGAGGCATTGCGGCAAGTAAAAAACTAAAAGCGCCTCCCTAAAATATATTGATTTTGTGCAATAAAGGATTTGTAAAATTTTCAAATCAATGAACTCAGAATCATGAACGGAATCCACGATTTCAGGATTCGGGAATTGATCTTATAAATAAATATAAAATGAAAGAAATACCGCTAAACTTTTACCCAAGACGTGATTAGCTTGTGCCCTGACCATAAAGATCTTTCGTTATTCTCACTTGAAATGCAAATTCACTGCCGGCAAGATAAATCTTATTGATGTTATTATCTTCATAAGAGCGGACATAGTCGCAAGGCCAGTGTCACGTCAACTCAGTGCTCAGTGCGTGTGTAATCTGAACTAAATTATTCTACGAGTATATCTAAACTCACAAACTTAACTTTGCGTGTAGTTGTGGCACCAATGTCGATAGTGGTTAAATAATACGCCCATAAAATCCCGCTTTAATAATTTTATAATATGCGTACCTATTTGTTCTTGAATTATAAAAATATTAAAATTATGCTAAGCCCTATAGGTATACTTCTTTAAATGGACTACATATAAATCAAATTTAAAAAAAAAAATTTTACCAATAAATAAATGGCTTATTGTATCTGTGTATTTACATGTTCTTATTTGCAAATATCCATTTATAATTTCGGGATACCTACATTTTTAAACATTATCTTTACATGTTCTTATTTTAAAAGCAGAAGTAAACAGAATAAAACAAACAGCAGAAATTAAAATCTGCATTCTTTGTTTAGTTTCTGTCTGATTTAGTTTATTTTTTTATTTGTGTTTAAAATCATAATGAATTAACTGAGTTAAATGCCATTAGAGTTTTGTACTATACTTAATAACCAATCCAGATAATGATATTATCACGATGTAATGATAGTTCCAAATTTTTACCAAACGCAATGATAAGCTTGTCGGATTCTAATCATTCTACATTTCGCGCCGGTCCAGCCGCAGCGCCGGACACTCACGCGCACCCACCCGTTATTTGAAAACTATAAAGTAATGACCACACGTACGCAACTAAATTCATGAGCGTAACCAATCAATCAATATTAGATGCATGCGATCTGTATTGTGAGAATCAAAGATTTCGTATAAAACTGAAGCTGTTTTTACATAGATCATGTAATATATATTACTAGCATTTTCCCGTAACTACGCCCACTTAAATTCCGATTTCCAAATCAGTAAGTTAATGGGTTTTTATATGTACACCGTGTAACTGAAATAACGCAAACGCTGAAAGTAGAATGTTCAGTGTCGAGAGTAGAATCGATTCTACCAATTTTTTATATTTTTTTTATTAACTGTTAATTTTAAGTATGTTTTTTATTCTACGCGCAGTTACTCAAAATAAATACAATAATGCGGGCACGCGGGCCTTAGGATGCTATACCATCATCTAGACATTAAACTCGTGACGAGCCCTGTTCGTTGTGTCCAATTTTCATAAAAAGTGCCTTAAGTACACCATAACCATCTGAGCTACGCAATAACGCTACATAATAAGTAAAAATCGCAACAAAATTGGCCTAGCAGAACCAGAGATTAGTGTGATAAGTTAACACCGCATCACTTTTAAATATACTTAATAAATGACGTGATGGATTACGAACTGTAAGTGCAGCCTGGATCCAATAGTGGAAAGCTGGTAGATGGAATAGCAAATATAGACAATATAAGCAATATACCAATAACTGTAACGAGGGTATCTATTGAAGCTAATACAGGATTATTAATATAGAATAGGAACGAGCATGACTGGCCGAGCGTCCATGCGTAAGGATCAGATAAGCGAGCCCATCTATCAACTTAACTTGACTTGTTCTGTGCTGTGACTTACCGCACGCTTTTAGAAAAGTTACTTGAAGTTTAAAATAAAATTAAAAATTCGGAAATCATAATTAATTAGTAATGATGTCACCAGAAAACCTACTTTGTGACAGCAGACATGTAAGGTACTAATGAATGTATTAGTAATTGAAATTAAAAGGCAGTTATTTCATTATAAAATATGCATAATTGATAGGAGTTAAGAACATACATTAGCTACATTAGCTAATGTAGTACATTAGCACTACATTAGCTAAGTATTATAAATAATCACATTAGGAAAGATTACAATAAACTATTAAAGCTATATTTAATAGTTTATTTAATAGTTTATTTAGCTCCTGTATTTTCAATTTAATATAAACAGACAGTCATACATAGAACTAGGTACTATATACAAGTACATACGAATTTAATTACGTATAGAAAGTTGTACTAAAGGATGATATAATGAGAAATAATAAAATGAACAGTAGAAAATATTGCATGGGCAGCACGACAGCAAATTTCAAAAAGGGTTAGTTAAGTTTAGGTTCTCTGTTTAGGTTATAGTTTAGGTTATAGTTTTTCTGTTTAGGTTTACATTAAGTTTAGGTTATAAAGACATAGAGGAGTCCTTTCCTGAGAAAATTCAAAGTATTTAGAAATTATTTACTTTTGTTATTAAAATATTGTTTGTTTTCTTGATGACCGTTAGCTGTCCATTTAATATTTTTTACTGCCCGTTTAAATACAAGCCCTGTAAAATGTTGTTTCTGTAATAATAATTTAATATTTACTACTCAACTGCTACCAGTCGTTGCCTTGTTGCCCAACTGTTGTCCAGGATTCGCTGACATGGACATGAAAATAAAAACCAGTGTTATGTGATAATCCGTCTCATGCCAAAAGTTGATTATTGATTTTTTCCAAAAGTTGCTTGTTAATTTTTTCTAAAAGTTGCTTATTGATTTTTTTCCAAAAGTTGATTGTTCATTTTTTGCCAAAAGTTGAGTTAATAGGTAACAAATAACTAAACCAACTCTCACATTTATATCTTTATTTGATTAACGATTATTGACGGTATAAAAAACCGCTATGAACAATGTTCTATGAAAACTATGAATTCTATCAATTCTATGAAAACAGCTATGAAAAAATGTTCATAGCTGTCATTCTCACCACTTATAATCATTAATTCTTGTAATTAGGTTAGTATTATTTACAGCCTGTAAAGCGTTTATCTATTAAAAATACCTGCGAACAATCATCTGATCTGCTTCGTCTCAAAGATTAGTTCAACATGACAATAAATGCCTCTATTGTATGCAACACAACTTTAAATGCAAGATAAAAATCCAACCGGTTTCTATAACCAGTAGCTAGGGCTAGGTTGTCCAGCTACAAATCTGCTCTAAGATAAAAGCGTACAAATGGCAACAATGATAGCGGAAACGGTGTCGTGTGTTATTGCAAAAATGATAACAGTTTATTTAAATTCAATGAAATATAGGTATATCATTTGAGGCAAAGGGATAAGAATCTTTTATGCAGTAATATATAAGAAAAATAATTATTTATGGGACTTTGGGAGATTACAATTAGTTATCTACTTATACTTGAGGTCTCATTTCAGAGCCCGTTTAAATTTTGAGGTTTAAAGGTTCTGTTTTCATTTTTTTGTGCAAATACAATGTAGAGTCAAACGATTAATACCTTTCTTGGAACAATTTTTAGCAATAAATATATACATTTCTTAAAATATTTAAATATTCTTCATTTCTTAAACTCGAATGTATATTAGATAAAATCCGAAAGTTTGTTTAATAATAAATGTAATAAATAAATAATAGAATCACTATCAAAGGCATTGTTTTTATGCCAGTCAATGTGGGTGCACTCATGTACAACAGACAGTAAATTATAATGTTGCCTATTCAAAAAATTCTAACGCGAGCCTGTACGTCTATTTGCATCTTTTGCCACCTTACTATT
This sequence comes from Sesia apiformis, assembly GCA_914767545.1. Taxonomy (NCBI): domain Eukaryota; kingdom Metazoa; phylum Arthropoda; class Insecta; order Lepidoptera; family Sesiidae; genus Sesia; species Sesia apiformis. Next base: position 8,204,682 of record OU611964.1, read on the forward strand.
TATCGTTATGGCAATACCGTGATACTAGCCCGTCTTCGAATTATTCTTAATTATGAAAGAAACACGATGTTCTTTTTAGTTTTATGTTAACTTAGTTAAAATGCTTACGGAAAATGTATATTTTAAATATGTATATACATATTTAAGTAATTGGAATCAAAGTTAAATAAATATTTTAGCTGGTATATAAATATCACCGACCGCAATAAAAAAACCTAGACATTACATTGCATGACCTAGATCCGAGATTGTGTATCACGGTCGTGGACATAAATAAAATACTTACAAAAAATATATGAAAAATTCACGGGTCATCGGGCCACGCGCTTAACGGCGACCGTAATGCCTAACGATGGTCATTGTCCACAGCATTTTGACAAAACATTCTTGCTTGGTTCACAACAGCTACTATACCAGTACAACAAAAACCTGTATACTACCAAAATAACAAGAATTGACTTATCTCTTCAGTACAGTCGTGTTAACAACTTTAACAGGCGTTAGAGCGGTTGAAATTCTTTTCGAATAGTCTTTGCACGGGATTTCGTCTGCGTGGAATAAATTTAATATTACGCTTTCTAAATATAGCTATTTATTAATAATAAGTAATACCGTAACCAGTCCAATTAAACATAAGGAATGATGGCTTTTGTAGAATTATCCGATTGCGCGATCCGATGCAACAACAAACTGATCGCGTAATCAGATGAGAAACACCCTTTACGATACCCGCGGGAATAGATGAAGTTTTGCTATTCTAAAGCCGATAATTACTTTTTCTAAAGTTGCACTTAACACAGTCTCATTATTTTATTGTTAATATACATACCGATATACACAGATAGAGATATACATAACTGTACTAGAGGGTTCTATGAATGACAGTTACGAGTTCCAGTTGAACGAGGTATACAGATAATTAAATGGAGGTATTTTAAAATAGCAGTGTCACGCCCTCTTCAGCCAGTTCTAGTTAGACGTCTTGTAGGACTGCTTCCTGTACAAACAGGCCCGGATCTGTGTATTAACTTAACGACCGATTAGCCCAATCAGTAGTGCTTGTTTGCCTGCTGTGGGGAAGATCCCGAATTCAATTCCCAGCCGAACAAAAAAATATTTACAGACAATTATTTTTCAAGATTTGGATGGTTTGTTTTTATACTTACGTGTCTCTAGACCCACGTGAAAAGAAAGTCTAGTGTGGGCCTAGTGTGATAAGAGTGTAGTGTGTTCGAAAATTACCAAAAAAACTAAACATTATTTTAGAAGGGAATAGCGAATTTGTTTTTAATTTCCCATTTGTAGTTGGGGTAAGTGCTTTCATTAGCTCAAATAACCCAACTCGTTCTGGCTCTCTACAAGGGTACAGAAGTTCAATATAACTGCTGGAATTTGCTTCTCTATGTTAGTATTACATGGCATAGGTTGGCAATGATTTTATAATAATTATAACAATCGTAGTTAATTATGTGTTATTACTGCTATCTTTATTTAGATATCGATGGAGAATATTAATCTTTTTTGTTTCATCACTAGATGCATATTACTATGAAATTTGTGCATACTCGTAGCTCGTAAGTACACGAGTACATGCTGAACCGAAGACCGTCTGTGGTGGTGAGCCTTGGGAGAGGCCTCTATCGAGCAGTGAAGGGACATAGGGTAATTGTATGGCATGATACTCTCATAAGTTTAATACTGTTCGTAGTTTACTTTAATTTATTAGAGTTTTTGTACGCTGTGTATGTACGCAGTAGAATGTGTGTTACATATGTTTAAAACTATCATTGCTGACAAAATTCACTTTTCATTTGTTTCGAACCATAAATCAAAATCGAACATGCACTACGCACGGTCCGGCTTGTAACGTACACTCACGTAGAACGGTCGCGCTCCCGATTTTTCTTATCTACATATTTTTGTGATATACTCGTATATATATTGCTTTGTAAACGTATTGAAGTCTTTTATATAAACCTGGTCATCTTCTACAAACACAATTGCTGTGCAGAACTATTCGTTACACGGCCACCTCCGATTTATAATACCGCGCCTCCCGTCATCAAATCGCGATGAACACACCCTCATTTTTGACAAGAAGCCCTCGCGTACGATTCAGTATACAAATCGATTTATACCACGTAACCAAAGGTTGCGGAAGGAACGACTCCCTGTAGTTTTCCGCAACACTACAACTTCAAGTCTTTCTGAAATCAGTACGGATCATGTGGAACCTTTGAAAGATACGCGATAGGGCTGTGAAAGTATGCGTGATTAGTCTGAATTTAGTATTTCTGAAAGTAGTGATGAGGAGGAAAAAATTTGAGGCTATGAATAAATACTGGCATTCATGAGGTCGGTGTCTTTACCAAGTATTAAAAAATCTTTTACAGCCACTTAATCTACTCGAGCGAAACAGCGGGTAAAACCTAGTATCAATAATAATATCAAATCTAGACAATAGCTTTGCTTTACGTCATACCTATCTATGTATGTACATATATTTTACTTTTAGTGATATGTACATGTACTTGTATGAGTACATTGTAAAATATACGTTATACGAATATACGAAAAGCGACGAGGAAATATGGAAAATAACTGGGGTTGTTAAGTTACTCGGACGTATGAATTCATAGAAATCGTTCAATGATTTTTGCAAATATTTGCTTCGACAATTTTAGAGTCCTTTAAGCAAGCAATTCAATACTTCAAGGTTTCCCATCTGCAGCTAATTAGCTCCTCCACTCAAGGGGTTAAAACAGTTAGGTCGGTACCGACAAACTGCCGGTAGCTGACGGCGGTCTTTTATCAATATCATTGACCGATTTAGTATTTCATAAGAGCATGATGCATGCATAGACTTTAAAATAAATATAAACGTAATGTCTCCTTTCATTGGGTCCTCGTGTCCACAAAAATGACAATAATGCATGCCTGCATTTATTACACTCGTAAAAATACAATTCACTGTAAACGATATCTAAATCATGATGGTAATTTAAACCGATATTTACCCAATCGATTTCAGAGTTTTAAGCAAACCGATCACCCAAAAGCAAAGTTCACACACCCTGTTTATTTAGAACGCGGGCCAAACTTCGTACAAATTGTCTTTATTGCTCGTAATCTCTAACATTGGGTTTGCTCAGTCGAAATCTGTGTGTATTCATCAAACATTTGCTCGAATACTTGTTCAAATGTTTGTTCGTCAAAGATTGTCACGCGCCATTAAATATGAACGGTTTAGGTCTAGTTAGTAAGTAGGGTTACTCTTATACATTCGAGGTTCCTCATATTGGTAACAATTCGATGTTAGTATTGAATGAAATCAATTCTCTTATCAATGGGCTAACGCTCTAGTTTTTTCATAAGATCAAGTTAGCGTAGGTTGTAGAGACTAGATATATTCAGAGTTTCTTTGAAGATCTAATTCGGAAAGAGATGATCGGTAAACCAAATTAACAAAGCCTATATATAGACTTAGTAAGCTAACACGAAATACCATTCAATCATTTGTGGTTCAAGCTTCAAGCAGTCCCTGAACTTCAGGGGGTCCCATGTAATACGATACATGTAATACCTCTATAATCAGTCCGTAAAAGTCACATTTGTTATAAGATTATGTACCTAATTAGGTATTAATAACTCAAAGCCAACATTTCTGTGGCCAGGCTGGGCTTCAAGTGGAGTCCAATACTGAAAAGCGCAGTGTGGAATTTTCCTCGAAACAAATAGATGGACGATCTGACATACTCGTAAAGCTGAATAAAAAAGCGAAACAAACTTAAAGCGTTTTAGAATACAGTGGAAATTTATTTAGAATTTATACTAGCTGATAATACTTATTTAAACAAAATCATTTAATGGTTGCTTAATTTTAAACTTGGTGTCGATTTTTTTATTTTAGGAAGTACATACAATAATCGCCTCCTCGACATCTTGATACAAACACTATTTTGTGTCGAGAATAAACCTGCAGTTCATATTTCGGTGAACTGTCTGCAGGTTCGCTTTTGTGGAAGTCGTCAAACTACTTGAGGGTACTTGAATGATCTCGTAACATATGTATGTAGGTACCTACGTGAGTGGTACACCAGCGCATTTACATGAAATACAAGAAATGTTAGCACAAAAGAGAGCGTCGTAAAGCACCCACAATTTGCATAAATAGACAGTTACACATTTTAAGAGTTTGGTTTCGTTAAGTAGTTTAACGAAACGACAAAAAAAATTAAAGACTTGTAAAAAATGTTTTTTCCGAGCATGCAATTGAAGTAATGGTATTTATGCCAACTTTCATTGAACTCCCGACATCACGATGTTTCATTCTCATACAGTTTTCGATCGACAACATCTAATTACAAGACGCGGTAATTTGATATTTGGCGTCTTCGATTGAGGCTTCTTAAAATTCCGATAAAATGGAATAGGGTTATAAAATTTATCGACAATATAATGTTAAATTGGGAGCGCACGGTCGATGCTCGGAAGATCGTTAAAAGGCTCGTGTCACCGCAACCCGAGTAGTTAAAAGATACTTTAAAAATATTTAAAAATTCAAGTGCTAATGTTGAGTGCTATAGAAATCTGAAAGCGCAATGCGAAGCGAGTTAAGAGTCGTCACGGAAATGTTCATACTTTAGCAAGTTACCAATTGACAATCTTGTTGTTCGTAATTCTGAGCCATACATGTACTCTATTAATCTTCATATCATGTGATGACAATCCGTTTTTCCTGTGTCTAACACACTAGATATAAATCAAACAAAGTTTCGTCTAAGATTTAATATTCTTTTATTTCTACATGGAAATAGAGAGAATAAGACAAAGTGTTCAAATAAAGGGAATACAACTGGTCATACTAGTAAAAAAAATATTTTGTCAAATATTGTCGTACTAAGTTTCTACTTGAATACGATTTTTTTTTTAAATTTGACTAGCTGGCATATTCGAGAATTAAAAAAAAATCGGTGAATGTGTATTTACCGATCAACACTGGGCCCGTGTGGTGGAATATGGTCTGGAACATCCTAGTAAATCACTATTCCCTTTGCTTATCACCTACTGTGGGACGTTAAAAGGGCTAAATAAATATAACTGTTTAAATTATTCAACTAAAAGTATTTTAAAACTGCAAAATCAGCAAGGAACACTACACCATCACAGAGTCTGATTACGATAAATAGAGATTCTACAAAAATAGCTGTTCATCATAATTACATTTCGAATGTGACATGTAATTAAACAGTGGAAATGTATTTGAAATCAATCAATCAATCTCAGCAACGGGCGTGAGTTTCCGCACGTAAGGCGCGGGCGCACACAAGGTATTTATTATCCATCATGACTTGACCCGGACTCTCGTAGATGAAGTAGCAGCAATTGGTTTACAGATGATTGAAACAATATCTCTTTCGGAATTGATTGAATGGTCATAATATCTTATACGAGTAAGTAATGGTGCCAGAAACGGATGTTTATTCATTTTGGCATGACATTCATAAAAATCTTAACAATAATTTAGAAATATCAATCTAATACTTGTATTATTTATATTTTCCTACTAAATCCCCTTTTTTTAAATTCCTACAAATAAGCGATGATAGCAAAACGAATGTTTAAATATGTTTGCATACGAATAAACATCAAAGTAATATTTGTTAATATATTTATTATTAGACAGATACAGATTAATATTATGGTATGGTATTTACTACTAAACCTTTTTGTTAAATTTCCATCTATTTGCATAATTTATGTATAGGGATGTACCTACTACAGTGCGCAGTGCTAAGTGTTTGATTCTTAAATAAACATTAGGTAGGTATAATCATTTTACATGTAACCTCTTTAACATGCGAACTTTTTTTAAAAGTATTTAACTTTTATAATGACCATCTTTTAATAGTTCAAAGCAATCAAGGAGTTGTCTCTCACTTTATACCGGTTATTGTTTTCTGTTAAAGGTATTGTTAAGATGTTACCGTGTGAATGTCTGTCTCATCGTGATGTATGAACGAGAACACGTCAATAAAATTGTCAATCGTTCCTCTCTGACGAGGTTCCCATACTTCCTATACTGAGGCGATTTCGCGTTTATACGTGACTCCAAGACATGCCACTTATTACAATTTAACGCTGTAATTTTATGCTGATTCTATGAGAGTATAATTTGAATTGAAGTAGGTATGTGTTATTTTTGCACGGGCTTGTGATGTGATAAGTAGTGTATAAAATATTTCCAACAGTAACAACAGTGTGGTGGATAAAAGAAGTAGTCAGTGAAAGACTACATTTGCAATTAATTTTATAAAAACTACCATATCTAATCGAGACAACACAAATATAGAGGAAAGACTCATTTGTTTGCTTTCGCGTCAACTGTTTTTTTTTCTGTAGGAAAATTTTAATTTTTACAGTATGTCCGCTAGAAACGCTGCTACGTGTTTTTTCTGTACGTGCTAAACGTTACTTACGTACGAAAAAACGTAAACACGATAGCAGCATTTAAAAATGAGATAAATTTACAATGCCGTACAATACTCAAGAGAAGTTAAGAAATCTGAATGCAACATACATTATTTACATTTGTATGGAATTATTTCAAAGATATAGTTAAGAGGGGAGGATGGCTGAAACGCATTTCAAAAATAGGTATTTTTACAATTTGTTCCTGTTGCACTTCGAGCTAATAATACCTACGAGTATAACTTGAGAAAATCGAGGTGTCGTATTCCCCTGTTACCTCATCCAAAAATGAATCGACTTTATTTTTTTTTCTGATTTGCAGTAAGCAATAGTTTCTTTATGATTTTTTAAATTATTATTGCTTTTTTAAATAAGAGTTGCTAAAATTGCACACTGGACTGGGCTGCTTTTCTGCAGCGTTTTAACGGGGCATTTTTTTTATTTATAGAGTCCTAGCTCCTATAAGAAACAACTAATCAAAAAAATCGAAACGTAGAGACATGTTCACGGTAGATATCTATAAAATATTTAAAAAAAAAGGGTCCTATTGCCAGAATTCAGAAAGAAAACAGGGGAATAAGTTTGTATGGGCAAGACGCTGCTGCTGTCGTTCCCATTTAATGATGGCGTAGAGATTCAAAATTAAGATTCAGGTCCCTTTGTTATTTAATGCTAAATATTTATTTTTGTCATGGACGTTACCAGTATTGTTATAACTTATAATATATAATTTTGTGAACTGCTATTACAACTGTAAAAAGGTTATTTCCCACGTCGTTTTTAGCTACTGGTATCAACTAAGGTACCCAGTAGCTAAATACTTCAAAGAAAGTAGTCAAAGTAAACGAATGTAAAAAAAACCGCTGTAAATAGTATCATAAAGGCAATAAATGTAAGTGTCGACTTCTTTACCGGCGTGTTTATACAGACTATCAATTGAACCACTCGTAAAATATACGAGTAAGAGTGTGTTATGGACAAGACTCGTAAAATATCCGAGTGCCTCGTGGAGTGCCACAACAATTTCGGTTGCGCTACAAATTAAACTACTCAAAACAAAATAGGGCCCACTTAGTTTTTACAGTGTAACTTAATAATATACAAATTTATATAGTTTTTATGAATAGACATGTTTAAATTAGGGATTTAGAAATCATGTAAACATAACCAATGGTAAAAGTTGTTTATTTTTTTTTAATTACTCACGAAAAAGAGTATTTAGGGAAATTATCACTAAATGAACAGTAAAAGTAAATTTTGGTTATAACCATTTTTCTAAAAAAAAAACTGACAGGTGTCATGTTTAATAGCGTGTAGGGCCCCCTCGGCTCCGTATGCATTCTCTGAGCCTGTCTGGTACACTTTCAATCCAGGTGGCTAACGTTTTCATCAGGTATTCGCTCCCAAAGTACTTTTAGAGCGTTTATGAGCTCTTGTTGACTGTTGACGCTACTGTAATTTTCCTTGAGGCTTCTTTTCAATTGATCCTATAAATGTTCGATGGGATTGAGGTCGGGACTCATCGCTGGCCATGGCAAAACTGTAATACTGGCGTCAGAGAGTGCTCTTTGTGTGGCACGGGCCGTATGCGGGCGAGCATTATCTTGCATAAAAACAAAGTCATTGCCCACTCTTTGTGAAAATGGGATCACATGAGGTCGGATTACTCGCTCGACATAACTGGCAGCGGTTACGGTACCTTCATCCAGAATTACCAGTTCTGTTTTGCCTATTAAGCTTATTCCACCCCATACCATCACACTTGGACCCCCAAAACGGTCTGTTCCGTGGATGCATGGTTGTGAAAAACGTTCGCCTTTTCTTCTCCACACGCGTACTCGTCTGTCATCACTTAAAAACTTGACTTTACACTCGTCTGTGAAAAGTACAGTCCTCCAGTTATCTATGGTCCAGTCCAAATGCTCACGTGCGAACCTTAAACGCGCTGCACGATGACCACTTGTCAGCTTGAGCCGAACAACACGCATTCTGGAACGTTGTCCGTCCTCGTGGAGTCGGTTTCTGATGGTTTGATCACTAATGCATGTACCAGTAGATTGCAGTAGTCGGTTTTGTAAGGTCCGGGTAGTTACAGTACGATCCCGACGTGCAGTTAGCGTGATGTACCGGTCTTCCTGGGCGGTTGTGGCACGAACTCTTCCTGATCCTCGTCTTCTAGCTACACTACCTGTCTCCTGGTAGCGATCCCATACATTCCGGATAGCTCGTCGCGACACACTGAGACGTATTGCTACAGACCTCTGAGATTCTCCCCCCTGAAGCAAAACAACCGCTCTGGTCGCGGTTTCCGTGTCCATGTGATGGCGAGAACCAGGCATAGTAATCAGGACTAATACCGAAACTAAACAGAATAGCTATACACAATGACTTTCAACAGAAGCGTTTACAACGAGACTGGGAACTCAAGTGATTAAGAAATAGTGCATAGGGTAATTTCAAGCACCTCGGTTTTTCTGCCTACCCACTTGAGAATAACATTAAAGTTGTCGCTCAAAACATTGATAAGGACTCATAAACATGTCTACTATAAGTTTCAATGCTTCAAATCGCTAATGATTACCTCACGAGTTATTTATAAACAAACTTCGAGCTTAACTCAAGATGGGCCCTATTTTGTTTTGAGTAGTATAGATTGTCGACATTTATAGTGACGCCACCGTTCGTTATGTTTTATTCTCCTATAACAGTGGTTCTCAAACTTTTTAAATGACGGAACCCTTTTGGGAAGCAAAATACTTGATGGAACCCTACAATAAAACAATTATTTTTATAAGTGTATTCTATATTAATCAGCATAATAAAAGTACAATGTATCAGTTACTAATTATTATTTACTTCACCACTTGGTAAGGACAATAATAGAAAACATTAAAAAAGAAAAAATCTAACTAGTGGGAGGTATGAAACTGTTTTTTATTTTTCATCAATTGCTTGATATCAGGTTTGATGGAAGAAAGTTGGAGTCTCATATCAGCTTCGGCGTCCAGTCTATTGCGATATTTTGTTTTCGTGGCTGCGTAGGTAGAGAATCCTGTTTCGCACAAATATGTAGTTGGGAACGGGAGAAGAATATCCAGAGCCATTTGGCCAAGCATTGCATATTCATCTTGGATTCTGCACCAAAAATCATTAAGAGGCGTCGTTTTGAACAATGACTCCATACTTGTGTCTGATGACATTTCTAAAAGAGATTCATATATCTCATTTGACATGTTTTCAGGCTTTTCCAAGTTGGGTAAAAAAGGATTATGAATCCAGGAGTTCACTTTAATTTTTGTATTGTGTTCTTCGGGAAAATACTTTTCAAAAGATGCGCGCATCGAACTGAGATATTGGACCAATTCTTCAAACACATTATCTTCAAACATTTCTGAGTCGTTTTCGCTAACAAACTCACTGAGTAACGTAAAACTTTCTATTTCTTTCTTACCAATGCAAATGATCCAAAAATCTAATTTTCTTTTAAAAGCAGTTATTTTATTATAGGCCTGAAACACTGTTGTCTGTTTACCTTGCAACGATAAATTTAATTCGTTAAGTTTTTGAAAGATATCCGCCATAAAAGACCATCGGAACAACCAAGTTTTATCATACAAACGGTCCTTCAAATTAAAAGAAGTATCTGCTGAAAGAAACATTTGTAACTCGGCTCTAAGTTCAAATAGCCTTGTTAAAGTTTTTCCCCGAGACAGCCATCGCACTTCTGTATGGAGCAGCAGTGTTTTATGTTTGCTGCCATAATCTTCACACAATAATGAGAACAATCGGGATTGTAGTGGTCGTGATTTGATAAAATTAATTATTTTTACCGCTTCATCCATAACTAATTTTAGATTAGACGGCATTTGCTTCATCGCAAGTGCTTGTCTATGCAGAATACAATGACTGGAACTACAATTAGGCGCTTTATTTTTCATTCGTGACACTGCTCCTGCTGTTTTACCTGTCATCGCCTTGGCCCCATCTGTACAAATGTCAATGCAATTGTTCCAACTGAGATTATGTTCTTCAAAAAATATATTTATTTTATTAAAAATTTCTTCCCCGGTAGTGTTTGTAAGCAGCGATGAACACATAAGCATGTCTTCTTCAAAAGAACTTTTATATGGATATCTCACAATAACCAGCAGGATAGCCAAACCAGCGACATCAGTCGACTCGTCCATTTGCAAAGCGAATCGTGTATTTTGTAGACGTGTAACTAGTTCTTGTTTGACGTAGCTTGCCAGATCATGGATTCGTCGTGAAACAGTATCGTTTGATAGCGGAACAGTAGAAAGATGCTTTGCAGATTTTTCATCAAGCATACATTTTGTTATGTCTAATACACATGGTTTTATTAATTTCTCAGCGATAGTGTGCGCTTCACCTGCTTGTGCAATGCGATAGCTAACTAAGTATGATGCCTCCGTGGCCTTTTCGTTGGTAGTTTGTGTTACATGCATCATATTTTTTTGACTTTCTAATAACTGATCTTTTTTGCGAACAAAAAATTCTTTATTCTTGTCTTTAGTCTCGGGGTGTACGGTTTCTAAATGTCGACGCAATTTGGCAGGTGCCATGGAACTATTAGGAAGCAGTTTACTACAGAGCATGCAGAGAGGTGAGCCGTTGGAATCAACAAATCCGAAACTGATATAAGATTCATCATACTTCCTTTTTTTCGTCTTTGAAACCGTCGAGCTTGACGTCGTGGCACTCGTGGCATCATCTTCTGGATCGGTGATTGCTAAATTCTCCGCGCGCATTGCTTTTGAACATTCAGCGTCATTAGAAGATGTTGTTGGAACACGTTTAACACCTTTAAGCCAACGTTCCATTCTTCTTTATTTATAATGTTACAAGTCAGGATAGTGGGGTTTAAATAATGCACAATCGTTACTGCGTATAAGAGACTAAATTTAGAACCTACAGGGAAGAAATGTATAAAACTGAGACAACAGAATACAGCAGGCAGTAAAACAATGAACACTAGTTTCTCGCTAGCGAGCTTGTAAGTAGGTAGTAACTTATCGCTCCGAACGCTAATCATCAACTGACGACGCACAGTGGGACAGAACCGTGCGTACCGTCTCAAAAATAGCTTTTCGTAATGTTCTATATTGAATATTTTGTTAATGCATATGTCTAACTGAATGTTCAATGCATATTATATAGCAGTTGAAATACACTATTTCTCATTTTTTGTATTAGAATAAGGCTTGCAAGTTGACGCTCAAAATTATGTCAATTATGTAGAACACAATTCCACCAGTTTACATGGTCATATTTGCATTACTTTACCAGCAAATTTGTAAGTGTGATATATGGTTAGAATGGTGATGAAGTACTCTATTTAAAAATAATTTAAGTGAACCATTATGTGAAACCTGGGGAGGTAAAGAATTTTTATTTCAGGACCTAATATTCTATCCTTATTAGAAACTTTGCATAGACTTTTGACAGTTAGCGGTGTCTGCCCATGTCGTAATTTTGATAGCATCGTATAGAGCAGCTAATGTTAAAGGTAGGGCAAAAAAAATTGAGTGCCCGAATCTGCCCCCCTTGAAATGAAACTAAAAATGGCTAATGGGGAGAAAATACAAAATATTCCAAAAATTATTTTAGTTCTGATTAATGAGATTTTTGGATATTTAGATCACTTTTGACCTTTTTTTCTTAAACAATATTATCTATTTACTCAATCTTTAGGTAAAGTGGGAGTTTTGGGTAATGTATTAGTATGTAGTATATTTTTTTTATCGTGCGGTCAGTATTTCTCTATCGCGGTGAAGGAAAAGGGAGCAAGTGGTATCTAGTTATAGTTGTTAGTGTACATTATCAGTACCTACCTACTACTAACCACCTTCATAGATAGTGGTTAGGAACTTGATAATGACACTAGATAGTAATATTTTTTCACACGAAATTTCAGTATAAAAGTTATTGATTTACGTTGTCATTTACCAGTACTTTAGTGTGCTTTAACATAATATAGTCTTCACCAACCTCGGTAAAAAAAAGTAGTTAAAAATAAAAACAAAATGAGTGAATTTGTTGTGCCTCGACGAGTATTATGCGAATTTTTTATTGGCCATGGAACAAAATCAGAAGATATTCAAAAATACTTAGAACAACACCACCATTTGTCGTCTGAAAAAAGTGAATTAATTGTGAAACGTATTCAAAAAACGCTTATAACAGCGTTTAACGATCGGTGGACCAAATCTAACCGAACTAAAGAACGTTTCTTTAGTAATAATATATCGTGGTTAGACGGTGAATTTAAGGTACAATTCGAAGAAGCACCGATGGATATTACACCTACAACATCTGAAAAACGTGGACGTCCACCAAAGTCTTATGAAGATCTATCAGAGAAATCGAAAAAAAGAAAGAATATGGAATTGGTACAAAAATATGGACTCGAGTATATACATAATGCATACGTTCAAGGATTGCGGGCTGAAGGAGAAATCGAAGAAGCTACTGTTGTTTCAATGATGCGGAATTGTGAAAGAAATGAAAAAAGGATCATGAAGGAAAAATTATTGCATGAAAGTCGCAATGGAACAGATTTTACGGTGGATGAAGCTTTAAGTATGTTTGCAGATTTAGATCTTTCGAAATCACAATACGGATTTCTTCGAGCAAGTTTGATTAACAAAAACTTCGACATATTGCCATCATATATCATATAATATACTGACGAACGCCAAAAAACTGTGTTATCCTCCACTATCCAGCATTCAAATAACCGATATAAGTGCTAAAGTAAATCTACAAGATTTGCTGGATCACACTTGTGCTCGCATCTTAAAGATTGAAAATGTTTACAACCCAAGAAGAAAATCTCTTAAATTGTTTACCAAGTGGGGATGTGATGGTTCATCGGGGCAAAGCGAATATAAACAAGTTTTAACAGATGAGAGTGACTTAGTCTCAGATACAAACTTATTTATAGCGTCTTTGGTACCAATAAAGCTGACTGACACAGAAACACATGAGATAATTTGGCAAAATCCGGCTTGTTCTTCTATTCGTTATTGCCGACCAATCCTGATGGAACTTGCAAAAGAAACGCCCGAGAAAACCCGATCAGTGGTTGGTGATATTCGGGGTCAAATTAATAATTTGCAAACATCAAAGATACACAAGGAGACGCAGGTAATTGAAATAAGTCACGATCTATTTCTAACTATGGTGGATGGAAAAGTTACACAAGTTCTTACTGACACAAGTTCTGGAGCTGTATGTACAGTGTGTGGGGCTAAGCCAAGTGAAATGAATAATTTGGAGAAGATTGCATCAAAGCCAGATAATATAAATGCTTACGAATACGGTTTGTCTACGTTACACGCGTGGATCAGGTGCATGGAGCTAATTTTACATATTTCATATAACCTTTCATTTCAAAAATGGGCTGCGAGAACTTCGGAAGATAAAAAAAGTAAAGAAGACAAGAAAAAGCTTGTACAAAGTTTGTTTCGAAGCCGGATGGGATTGCACGTTGATAAGCCCCGACAAGGAAGTGGAAACAGTAATGACGGCAATACAGCTCGGCGTTTTTTTGAGAACTACTACTGCGCTTCAGAAATTACAGGGGTTGACGAGGAACTTATTAAAAGGTTCTATGTTATTCTGCAAACCATGGCATCCGGTATTGCTGTAAATCCAGAAAAATTTGGTGAATATACTCGTGCAACCGCACAACTGTACGTAACAAAATATATGTGGTATAATATGCCTTCTTCAGTACATAAAATCTTAATACATGGGGAAAGTATAATAAGACATTTTGCTGTTCTGCCCATTGGTCATTTATCTGAGGATGCCCAAGAATCGCGTAATAAAGATTACAAAAAATTCAGATTGCATCATGCTAGAAAATGCTCTAGGTCCGCAACAAACGAAGACGTATTTCATGGTCTTCTATTTACGTCAGATCCTTATATAATATCAAGTATCAGAAAACCATCAGTCACTATATCCAAGAAATTGTTAGAGGAAGCTAAGAACCTCTTAGCTATTTAAATCGAAATAATTTCGTACATTATTTGTAAAACATATTTTTGGAGTGGGTTATTATATATTTGTCATTTATTTAAATGTAAGATTCATATGTAATATAAAATAACATAAAATAGGTTTATTAATATCATAAAACTGTAAAATTATAATTCAATAAGTTAACCAAACCATGGTTTAATATTAAAATAATACATTTTTATTTTGTTTTATTTTATTTTATATTATTTATTAAACATTTGACAATGATACATTCATTATTGGATTGTATGTACTCTGGAGACACTACATACCAAATTTCAGCGATTTACTTCAATCAACAAAAAAGTTACAGATTTTTGAGACGGTACGCACGGTTCTGTCCCACTGTGCGACGCCAACGCGCGATCGCCGCTTTTATACTTAGTCCTAGACTCGATCTCAAATATTCTCGAAAATACTCGAGTCGGCACCTTTGATAAACAAAAAGCAAAAATAAAAACAGAAATTTAAAAATAGCGTTGTAAACAATATCGACTTTATCCTTTGAAGTTAGAGACGAAAGTCGCTAGTTGACAACTATAGCGTCTAATTCAGAGGCGGCTTTTATCAAAGAGACTGAGCGCTTACAAGTATACTACCCGCTCGTTTTAAGTTTGCCGCTGGCGATAGGTATGAGTGTATGACGTTCGAAATTTTTTATTTAATTGTAACAATAAAAATTGTGTACGTTAGATATTTGGGTAAAACTATGACACATTATAAGTTTTGTTGTCACGTGGGGGAGGGTACGCGCATTCCACAGACCGGCAAACTTAGAGCGAACGCGTTGTACAAGTATAAAATTGTTGAGACCAAACTTATGAGATATTGTACCAGCTAATGTAACACAAGCTTATACAAATACAAATAAATAAATAAATAACATTCATAGCGTTTTGTCTCCGCGCGGCCGCGGAGTCCGCACAGCCGCGGAGCGACCAGAGAGAGGTGTTTTGATTTTTTTATTTCTAAATTCTTGCGGAACCCCGACAGAGGTATCACGGAACCCTAGGGTTCCGCGGAACACACTTAGAGTATAGCTGTCCTATAACAACATTTGTTTATATTTTTATAGATATAAACATGTAACTTGTTTTATTTCTTTGTCTTTACAAAGGGACGTTAAAGATTTATAGTCGAGCTCGTAATATTCTGAACTATCGGCGGGAAATAGGTAGAGTCGACTTATCCATTAGCCTTCCATCCTAACCAATTATTGTTAGTGCATCAGCTCAGATTTGTCGGTTGTACGTTATAAGGAGTAAAGCAGACAATTCTATGTGATGTCATATGCTATGCTAGTCAAAATAGTACCTAATGTTAGATGTCTACTACATCGTTAACTTCGTAGGCTTCGTAAGCAGAAAAAAACAGATTCAAATAATGTTAAATATTGAGATACTCACTTTATTCCGATTTCAAGTATTTATTGTTATTGAAATTTAATTACTTCATATAATTTTTATTAAGCCATAGTTTTCCTTAAAGCCACGAGAAAAATACTATAAAATTGAGATTGGGACATCACGGAGCCAAACATATTTTATGATTTCGATATTAAAATGTCTTTCTTAAAAACATTAAGTAATTTTACTGTCACATTACATGTCACATAAAATTCTTTTACGTTAAAATTTTTTAATTATTTTTAATTAAATAACTAACATTTTCGACTCATTATTTTTATCATCAGATTTAATATGTCTTTACGGCCATCGTACTTTTTTCAGAAAATTTAAAGTAAATTAAGACCCGATATATTTTTGTAATAACAATTAGGCAAATTCTCCATCTTTAGCATCAAGTACATCGCATCAACTATTCGTCTTAGGTACATTGTTAAGCAAACAGCTAGCGGATTACGTGCTATATAATAATCTTTATTCACATACATAATTACATATTATAATGCAGCCGCTGTTGTTACCATGGTCGCTGTGTCACTACGATTTGTTACCATGGAATGGAAACTCATGAAACATTTCATTTTGTTTCACAAACATGTAGACGGGCAGACCATGTCAGTGATAGACAGTATTGAAAAAATAAAATCTGCGACAGCGTTAATGAAACTTTATGAGCATTAAAGGTGAGCGTTAGAATCCAAGTTTTTAACGTTTAATGGTCTTAAAACCCTTGAGGTTAAAAGCTCGAGTCTTAAATGGTTAAGGTTATGGTTCTTAACGTTCATTAGCGCCGACTTAGCGCTCGAGCAGTCTAGTGCTTAGCGTTCATTTTACAACACTATTCAAAGGCATGACGGCAGGTTGTAAACAGGTAGTTTAATTGGCAGTCAGGGATGCACAAAGGCATAGGAGATACAAGTGAGGGCGTTAAACAAATGATAACTCAGGACAGGCGCGGTGAAGACCAACACAGAGGCATACGGTGACTTGAAAGAACATCCGCTTGCCGTGCTTGTTGGCTTCTTTTTTTATTTATTCGTAATTCAACAAAGGGTATATTACATTTGAATAAATTAACACTGTAGCCATTACAATAATTGCCATTACTGTACCTTAATAATTTGAAGTCATTACAGGATAAACCAAGATAATGCAAGATTAGTAATTATAATGTCCGCGCCAAGCGCCAAGCGCAAAGCGGTCAGTTACAACAGCAGTCAATTACACTAGCTGCTGAAAATGTCACGGTACATTATACTCGGGAGGCGCAGCACATCCAGGACAGCCAGCGAACTTCACTTTATCACTTAGGGTCTCGACCCGATTAATATTGTCCTGATAAACGATTAGAACTTTGCTTGCGATGGTGCCGACGAGGACAACCAGAGCAAACACGGCGCCGCGGCACGAATAGAGATTGTAGAGAGCGCGCCACCAAAGAAATCCCGCGGAATTTAAGGGAACTAAATATGACAGGTCGGCCATTCTACAAAATAAATATTATTATGTCTGTTTATAATTTACTTACGGGACTTCTTTTGTGGCGCCTACTCTAATTATGTAGTTCTCCCGGTGACATCTGTCAGCCGTCGTCGGTCATGGACTAAAAGGCCGCATTCAAAAACGTGGCCAAACCAATAAAACGATGCGAACACTTGGCTTAACTATGATATTTATCTAGTGATATGAAAACATTCCACTGCATTCCCTTAGTAATATAGTTAAATTGCGGTACGTAGAAGGCCATAAATAACATCATTGACAGCAGCCATCTTACATACTCAATTAATAACATAATCATATCGTCACCTTTCACAGCTTGGGTGGTCATAACGGCTTCCAGTTAAATACGTAATTAAAGTTAATGCTGTGATTATACTGACCATATATCAGAGTATTAGGTGACTTGATTTATATGATAACTTTGTTTTAATTACATTTCAAAGTAGTTATCAGATGTATCAACTTGCATTTTGCTATCTCTGTATTTACGGATTTTGTGTTAATCGGATTGGATTAAGGATGTACGGATAAGAATTGCATTTATTGTTGAACTGTTTGTTAGTGCCAGGTCTTTTTAGCTATGGTTTAGAAGTGAAACAGTCTACCCTGATCAGGCATACAATATAAATACAATAAATTAAACATATATCTAACATTTTAATATCTTACTATAAATTAATAATTTAGAAATACAACCTTAATATATTTATAATATTAGCTTTCCAATTTTTTAATTAATCAATTTGACTGTTACAAAAAAGGTCATCCAGTTATAATAGCCTGTTCAATGACCCGTCGTGTTAAACGATGTTTAAATTAAATCATAGGAAGGTCTTTAATATAATTCGGTGTAGTTTATTATATTTTCAAACTCCAAAGATATACCTACGTTAACTGACACCACATCTACCAGCACTGACAAAGCGAAACAATAGTTTGATATCTTGCCATTAATATTATTTATATGGGTTTTCCAATTTTAATGCGTATGTATGGATACGCCCAACAAGTTTACTTGTTCTACCTCTTCAATTTTAGTATTGTTTACGCATATAAGTATTTAAAGATGACAGGTTCTTCCTGTAATTTCTAAGCTGCATTATATTCGTTTTTGTTAAATTTTCTTGTAAGTTAATGCTCTTAAGCCATGTCCTTAATTGTGGAAGAGTATTTATTATTTCGTTTTCGTATTCATTCTGAGTCAAACCATTACTGCTAAAAAATATGGCAGCGTCATCCGAGAACATTCTACAGCTGTGCTTGAAAGTTCAGGTAGCTCGTTCACGGAAATTAAAAACAATAAAGGTCCCAGTACAGTGCCTTGAAACACCCCTACTGCTGCCTTTCCATACTTCGATTAAACTTCCTCTAGTGACTTATTAATTTTGTTAGAGCTTGTAAGGATTGTTGTTTGCTGTCAGTTACTCAAATAATTCTCAAATAGGTCTAAAGCGTAGTCTCTAATAAAGTCTAATACCAATAAAATCTAACTGTTTTCACAGTATACTTACTGTGTTCTATGCAGTCAAAAGCCTTTGTAATATCAAGAAATAAGGCAGTGGTTTGTTGATTTGAATTTATAGCTTCCCACATTCTTGATAGTAGTGAGTATATCGCAAGAGTACTCGACCGTTCCCTATGAAATCCATATTGACACTCACGAGGTAGATTTTTTTATCAAGAAAATCTATTACTCCACTATAAATTACCTTCTCAAATATCTTTGAAAAACTTGGAAATAAAGCAATTGGTCTGTAACTAGTGATTATATTCTTTGGACCTTTTTTATGCACCGATTTAATTATGGTTGTCTTTAACTTATCCGGGAAGCAACTTGTTTCAAGCATGAGGTTTATTATGTAAACTAAGGGTTTAACAATCTTTAAAATACATGACTTAATTACCCGTATTGACTTACCGTCATATCCATAACTATTTGTTTTTTAGCTTTAAGACTATACCTACTTATTACTTCAACTGGTTCAAGGAATATACTAGTGCTGGTACGATCTTAACTAGTTGTAGGTATATGTAGTATTTTTTAAAGTTATATTTATATTTTAGATAATGCATGATAGAGACTATGATAGCTATGATAAATACTTTTGAAAATGACTGAGTATACAATTTATAAATATCATTAAACATTAAGTGTCATTTACTACCTGTGTTCTGTTATTCTTTGTGATGTAAAAAATAAAAATAATTAAGTAGGTACAATAAAATTGATACTTACGTGAAAGTTTTTTTTATTATGTATGTTATATCAATTCCCAATTGAAATTGTTAGTTTTGAAAGCAATTGCGTTATAGTCATGAACAGAAAAATATAATTAACATATTTATTTATAAGAGAGGTTATAATGATATATCTTATTAGGACAAAATGGTTTTACAGCATTAGTAATCCAACAAATTTCTTTTTTCTGCACTTTTAATAAGATCAACCAACGTCTTTATAAAAAGGAATTTCTCAATTAAGGATGAACTAAGTAAGCCTATGGTTATGTGGTTATATAATATGGTTATATTGTAGGTGAACATAACTTTACAGGAATGTTAAGACAAAAACCAATATCGCCGTTTATGAGGCCGGTTGTTCACAAATCAAGTATCTTAATGATTGTGTAAGTACTTAGGTTTTCTAATTTCGAGAAGACGAAAGCTGTAAACTAAAAGTGTAAATCAAAGTAAATTCATCTCAAAGTAGCGGTTCCGTCTGCGAGAGGTCGCAAATTATTTCCTAGGGCATTTTCATTAAGAACCGTGTCTTCTAATAAACTGTGTAAGCACAGGAAAATTTAAAATCAATCGCTTAATTAGTAAGCTATTATTGTAAAATAAAGACACATATTATCTAGTTATAGATACATTCATTAAAGATACTATTTATAGATATCTAGATATATTAATTAGGTATATTTAAGGAAATTATACTGTCGTCGCTCAATACGTTATAATACTTCTCATCGTATCTCCGAATGTATCTCTCTGTTTAACCCAAAAGTTAGCTGGTAAACAATGACTTAAGGAATTAAAATCATATTTTGTACGATAAAGTGAAATAAAATTTGTTAAATAAAATAAAAAAATAGATGTAAGGAACGGTGAACATTGGAGGAAATATCTTTTTAATAATCATGTATTATCAGTATTTATTTAGGTATCTTACTAAGTTGTTAAAAGAATAGAAGTTGGTTGAGCGATAAGTTTAGAGAGAATCCTAGAGAAGTCGTGATGAATGGTGGTCTCACAATGAGACAAGATCTACCAATAAATTGTTCAACGTTCTTAAACACTATATTTATAAACACTTATTTCACATAATTATCTGCCACATCCAATTTTATAATTCGTCCCCATATGTCCCGTCTAATGAGAGTTAATTAATTAAGGTAATTCCAACATTAAGATAAATGTAACACGTGGCGTACTTATATGGCATCGTAAGGATTACAAGGTTAGTAATCCCTTGGTTACAAGTCCAACTACCTACGAGTACGTGCTCCGAATATAATGCTCCGATTATCTTTTACTAAAGAACAGTAAATTTAATGCAAAAAAGGGTTAATGGATGTATAAAAACGATTATTGTACATACATGAAGATTATTATATATGAAGAGTTAAGTAATGGATGCGATATTTGCAGATTTCTTTAACAAAATTGTCTGTCAATTTCTGCGGTAAGAAGACGTTTATTTATAAGTTTTTAAATGTACGGGTGATAATAAAAAGGATAAATGATGAGATAACGATGAGGATAAAATATCCTTAATGAGCTTAAAATTTAAACCATATAATCTAAAAATAATGCTTTGCTACTAGCGAAATAGCCAGACAAGAATAGAGAAACTTCAGGGCAAACGGCCCAAGATCAATTTTTAAGGTAATGATCATATCAAATATGCGAGTTGAAGGCTCTACCTGTAATAATTACCATACGACATACAGTATTCTGTGAAAGACAATAAAACATATTTCCATGATGAATATTTTAGTAATGAGATCCAACTAGTGAAATAAGAATATGTTGGATAATTCCTAACGCAATGTCATTGTTGGAGATCAGAATTGAGGTATCGACTGATTCCTTCGGGAGATTGGTTAACCTAATGTTTCTTGAATGATGAACCTCCAGATATAGAAATAGGAAACCGTGCAAAACATTAATCTTCATAAGTAATACCGAGAAGTTTAACATTAGTATAAATAACAGCATACAATTAACCAGTTGGACCGGTGTCAATCCCCGAGGCCCAGGGCTTCACATACGGACCACTGTAATTTGTGCGAAGCTCCATGCTGCCGTATGTTCTACTGAATACAACACAAATACACATTAGAAATACACATTAGAAATACACATTACAAGCTGGAAGCATTAGAAATTTTGCTGAAACACTGGCCGTTTTAATTCGACGCCAAAAAGTAAACTTTTGTCTTTATCGGATCGATTTTAGTTGTATTGGTTCCAATTTAAATGGTGGTTGTACATATGAGGACCCCAGAGGTAAAGGGGTCTAAGTGACAAAATTTATGTTTTGAGATAATTGAACCAAAAGTCAACAAAATTTTGTAAGAGGGAAAGTTATTTTTTTTTTGTTTTGACCATTTTAGGCCAACACTTTGGCCATTTGCTTCTAATTAGTACTAACAATAGATTATTAAAATCACCTGTGTTACATTTATAGGTAATAAAAGGTAGATAATGTGTACTTAGACCCCTTGACCTCTGGGGTCCTCATATATGATTATCTTCATATGGATAAGGGTATCGATTCATCTGAACGGCAGTGGATTGTTTCCGGTGGCGGCCCTCTATCATAATAAGGCTTTCTGCCCTCAGGACGTATTCAGGTTTTACTGGAGTCTTACAGAATTGAATTAATAAGATACATTTAAATGTCCTACATTTTAGAGGAAGCGGTTGTGATAAAATTATTTCAGGTTTTTGCTGGTTCTTATTTCCATATAGTATTGACCGATCAAGCGTTTGAACAAATACCTACAAACTCCTTTTGCAGCTCATTTCACATTATTCAATAAGTGGCGCGAACTGCAAATAAAGTGTTGTACAACAAACCTGCACTGTCGGCTAGAGCAAATAATATGAATGTTAAAGTTATCATAATAACTCATTTACGAACTCAAAAAGTAGTGACACGCGTTCACACTTTCAGTTGACCAATGATTAAAATTCATTTATATGCATTTTGGGTATTATGTTTCATATGCATAATTAAATTGCATAGATACAGTATTTATGCAGTTTAGATATACTGAAACATAAATACGCAAGTCAAATATCTAAAATTAATTAAGTATAACAAAGTATAATTAATTTCATCAATTTCATGTTACTCATAGGTTCATATGAATTTCAAAAGCGATGTTAAGTCAACTTTAAGTAAATGTAAAGTACCTAATATTTAACCGCAAATTCCTACATCGTGGAAAAAGTTTTGCATAGCAATGTTTCCGCTCCAGTAAGTTGCTAATTAATACATTAATTTATAATTTATAGATTCAAAGTAAATATAGGCTGTCCCTAGATGTATACTGAGAGTGTCTATTTCAGAACTAAATATGACTAGTCTAGACATTTTTTTCATACTTATGATAGTTTTATATAATTATGTAGAGGCGTAAACGGCAACAGGCAAATCGATTAGTAAGTAGGACTCAATTTATATTTTAAATATGTGTACTCCGTAACACTAATTTAGTAGTTATTTGCACACTAACATTGCAGTAGATGCAATTACTTGACGTCAGCTATACGGTTGTTTAACAAACCAGCTTCCCAATAGGTTAGTTTAGTTCATTACTTTCAACAAGATATTTAAGAACATACTCAACTTTGGTACCCTTTTAGCGTAAATCACGAACAATGGTTTTCCATTATATTAACGATTTCTTTGTTATTAATCCTTTGCCTCCGCCGTGGTTCCATTGTAGGCTCACACTGACTCTGTATACGCCCTCAAAGAGCACATTTTGAGCCGCAAATCACCGCTTTTCTACTGAATACGCCACATTGCAAATGACGAGCTGTAAAATTTAAATGAACCCTGTGTGGCCTTTGTTGTTTGAACCAAAATAGTCAATAGTATCTAACAATAGTCTATCCTCCCATAGAAATGTTTCGCGATGAGAAATATCCACACTTATGTATATCTACGTCCACAAGTCACAAAATGTAGGTATTCGTCTAACTGCGTACATTCAGGTATTCGTCTATGGTGGTCTTTCTTGGCATTGACACATCAAGGTACAGCGTCTGATTTTCATATATTTTCATCTACATAAACCAATTTCGAGAAATTAAATTATGTCCCGTCCTATAATTATTTTTATAAAATGATCATTTTTGTTGATTAGTTTTACTGAGACCACAAACATTGACATATCGAACTTGTAGATCTTGTTTTGCTAACTTCTCGTTCATAATCCTACAAGACTACAATCGTTCAATGTTAAATGACATTAAACGATCATTTGTCTAACATTTACATTTGTCTCATCATGGCTCAATTCACGTTAACGATCAAATCTTATAGTTTGACGAATGATTGCACCAGAGGTACAGGTGTCGGGGTCTAATGCCTCGGACAGGGGTGTGAAACTGTTTATTCCCAAGGCTCATTGAGAATTTTCAGGTTTTGTGTTCGAGGCACAAACTCAACAATCAATGCATATTGAAATGTAAATTAAGTGAGTACGTAGAAATACAAATTATCGCTAAGATCTGGAAACTTGACTTGTTCTTGACTTCTTGTTCTTGAATGAAGAACAAGAGGAGCCAAGTTTCCAGATTTTTGCGTCACCACGCATCTTGCAAACGAAAAGCGCGCGCATTTTGATACTCGCGCGCTCTGAGCACGTTATCAATAATTTCGGGCGACTTAAAATTTAATAATACTATTTAGATTGCAACTAGCAAGTGGCGGGCCCGGACGCAACGTTATGCTCCGAGGGCCGTATGCGGCTCGCGAACCGTATATCTGACAGCCCTGTGGTGTAGAGAGACGGGCCCACCGCGTCGAGAGTTTGTCCCTGTCATGTCACCTGCGCAGTGAAATATCGTCACTTCAATAATATTTTAAACCGTTCTTGGTTTTAGAGAGCGATGTTTGAACAACACAGTTAAACAAACACCTACTAGACTGTACACGGAAACTTGGAATTACGGAAAGTCAACAGTATTGACGTTACAAAAATGTAGCAAACAGGCGAGAAATTATCAAATCTTTTGCTTTTTGCTAGTATTTGTTCTGGTCGGTATTGAAATTCACAGAAAATGATTTTATGTGGCTTCTATACCCGCCAGTAAAGTATTTTCTAATGATCGTTGCACGAAGGAAAAAATATTAAAAAATAACACCTATGAGAAACATATTTAACCAACGCGCAACGGTCGATCAATTCAAAACGTCAAATTCTTAATTCGTCTTAGCTCATTCCTTTCACTCGGTAGTCGTCTAGAAGTTGCCTAAATCGACACTCAATGACCTAAACAACAATTTTTTTTTATTACTTCTACATAGTATCTCCAAAGATTCTGAGTTTTATTTCCTTTAAAAATTACATGCGGACATTTTTCGATATTTATCATCGTTTTTATTTTCCTGGCAAGACAGACTATTTTTGAAATAAGCACTTAGATCCTACCTGCTTATCTTATGAGCCTATAACGTACCGCCCATAACGTCCCATTGCACAGATGCCGCCCTTAATAATAATCGGAGAGTTACGGGGAATAATCCACGTAGGCCCATTGCGGATTGGTAGACATACATACGGACCAAGATTTTTTTTAAATTCTCGGTCATACTGGTTTTTACGATATTTTTCTTCTCCGCCGAGCTTGTGATATCTGAAAAAATATCCGTACTTAAAAAAAAATAAACCTTGTTTGAAGTCATGACCTAACGAATGTGATTGATATTGATATCAATAGACTGTTATCTATTCTGCTCAGAGTAGGGAATGCAAAGGTTAAGGATTTTCACGTCATATTCGGATTTTTCAGATTTTTAAATTTTTATTGAAAATCTGTGAAAATCCAAATTATCCAGTTTGCAACTGGGAGATTTGCAGTTCGTGGGAGTTGCCTCACAGCACCCTACACGTGACCCCCGAGTGGTGCTAAATGGGCAAGAAAGACCACAACACCGAATATCGGGCGGTAACCTAATATCCTAATTTGCCAGAGCGAATAGCATAAACCAGTCTAAATGATTTCAGAAAAGAGTGGACTCGCCAACTCGCAATGGTCAGCGCGGCGTTTTACAAACGCCTACAAGCCTATCATAACGAAGCAAACCACACAACGGTCGATAGGGCAGGGGTGCTAAGCTTCCCCGGGTTCGGTTAGGCTGCCAAAACCGACTTGGCTACATATAACACACACTTTGAGGCATGACGAGAATGTACTATATTTGGAAACCGAGCTACATAGAATAAGGTGGGACATTTTTGGTTTATCGGAAGCTGAAGAGATGGAGAGGACACGATGACCCTTGAATTTGGAAACCCATTTTACTACCGGCAAGGTGACCAGCCATCCCGGATGGGGACAAGATGGGGTCGGATTGTGGAGTATCCGGTGTGCCGGTGCAGGTAGCATATCTTGTACTGGAGTTAAATAAAAACTACCTATTAAAGATTGTAGATTCACGATTCGTGGGCTCTTTGTGATGAATTAATTCTTCAAAAAGAAACTCCACAGGGAGTGTAGCATATTTATGAAATCGACTTCACTATAAAGACAATAGGCGAATATTTAGAGAATTAACAGGTTCAATTCCGGAAGTGATCACCGACTTGGGTGTGTCATTTTTACGCTGAAAAGGTTTGTTATGGTGAAGACCAAACTTCGTCCCACACTACCTCAAACCGTACTAAGCTCCAACGAGTTTCAACTAGAACTCCAGATTAGAATTTTTTGGATTTCGGAAAATCCGGATTGCATTCCCTAGTTCAGAGTTGTCGTAAAGCTTACAATGATGTAGAATCACGGATAAAATCATGTGAACTAAGTGAAATCGAACAGTATTAGACAATGCTGTTGAATTTTTGCAATAGTGCGCGTGCTTTCACTCACCTCTTATTATTATATTTCTTTGATTTTCACTGGAAACTACTCTCATTCAGATGTCATACAAATGTAGTTATTTTTTATTAGATTAACAATCTACATTTGATTTTGAAAAACAATTGAACGATTAGTTTCGCTACATTACCATGAACTTTCTTTATCAACATTGTTAATTCCTATTTCAAGACGTTGCGTTTAATTTCGTGTATATTTTGTATTTCACGTATAGTTATCAAATAACAACTTTAGTCGAACTCACTGGGGATATACTGACACCTAGCATAATCGTTTAGAGTATGGTTTACAGAGTCGGAAAAACCACAAACCGAGGCAGAAGAAATCAGTAGACACAAAACCAGTTACTACACTGATACGTATACGTAATTTTAAATCACTTAGTAGATGAATGTAAATAGTTTAATTAACAAATAAAAATAGAGAATATTCAATGTAGTAGGTACATACTTAGATTAAAGTTTTAATGTAACTATCAAAATTTTAATGTTTAAACGCCTCATAATAAAAAGTGGCGATATATTGATGTAAAAAACAAGAAAAGTACTAAGCCTAAATGGGTGTAGATTTCAATCACTCGCAGTGTGAAATATAACTAAGACATGCAAAATAAACACAACGAATCCACAAATCGATTTCACTCGTTTTTCAATAAATGACTCAACAGTAAAAAGTGGAATGTTATTATCGCTAAGCGTAATAAAGCTTTTCATACCGAAAAAAATATACGCCACCCACAAATCTCCCTATGTCTCTCCACTACTGGATAGAGTTCGCCACCACACGCGATTTTGTTTTAATGTTAAAAAATCAATATCTGTTAAAAGCAGTTTTAATGAGGTTTTCAAGAATGTGACTTGCTTACAAAACTTCGCAGGGTTAAAGTATGAAATTGCCGATTTGTACTGAAAAATTAAAACTCGTTTTTTTCTAAAATGTAACATTTATTTAATCAAAATATTTACCCTCATTATCTATACATTGTTGCCATCTAATCGGAAGTTCATTTATGCCTTTGCGATAGAACTCTGGGGACGTAGATTCGACAAACTGTGTGAAAGCATTTTGTACTGCCTCTTGGGAAGAAAATTTTTTACCATGTAGAAAATTGTCCAAATCACGAAAAAAATGGTAGTCCGTTGGAGCAAGGTCTGGCGAGTACGGAAGATGACGTATGGTTTCTAACTGCAGCTCCTGTAGAGTTACAACGGTTTCTCGTGCAGTGTGAGGTCTTGCGTTATCATGGAGCAATAATGGTGAAGATCGATTCACGAGTCGGGGCTGTTTCACTGCTAGTTTCGCCATCATTGTTCGAAGTTCGGCACAGTAAACATTGGTTGTTATTGTTTGACCAGACCTGAGAAAGCTATAGTGAATAACACCATGAATAGACCACAAAATAGTTACCATTACCTTTTTATTGCTAAGCTTTGCCTTAGGGCACTGGGGTCAGCCATTGCATTTTTCGTTTTCGGTTATCGTAAAGAATCCACTTTTCGTCACATGTCACAATTCGATCCAATATTCCTTCATTTCTGTACCGATTCAACAAGGCAACGCAAGTTTCAACACGCGTTTCTTTCTGCAGATATGTCAAATCATGAGGCACCCATTTTTCATATTTTTTTATCTTATTGATTTGATGCAAATGAGTCAATATTGTAGGTAAGGTAACGTTAAACCATACCGCGAATTCCTGGGTAGTTTGACTCGGATCGGCTTCCACCATCTCCTTCAATTCAGCGTTATTCACCTGAACATTATTCACATTAGCTGCTGAACAAATAAAAAAATATTGGAATCTAAACAATAACAGTATAGATGTCTATTTTTAGTAAAATTGATCCTCTTAATCAGATGGCACATTATAAATTTCTACATGATTTTATTTTTTAGCTGACGTCCCTAATTAATGGCTGCCTAAAATAGTAACATTCTGATGACAATAAAAACATTGTATCTAAGCTGATAACGATTTGCTGCACCTTTTTATTTTATAGCTGACAAAATTGCTATGTATTTGCAGTTCGATTAAATATACGCCTTAAAAATCTGCAAAGCTACAAGACTGCAAAAAATTCTGTCTAGAATATAGTTCGACATTTTTCTGTTTATTAGAGGTAAAACCACTTTTTGTTGAGATATTAATCAAACTATCTGCCGCTCAGCTTGTCGAGTCGCTGCATTCGGCAATGAGGTGTCGCCACGCGACAGCGAGACTGTCGCCTGTCGTTGTCGCTGCCTACAGAATCATACCTTTAGTCAGCAACAACGCGACCGGCCGCGTTACTGATTGCCACGACTAGCCATATCTCTAATCGCCGCAATTAGCGACACCATATATTCGACACCTAATTCCTAGTAATTTTATATTAATGCACAGTTTCTTTCCAGGATTTGAGCAATGGTGTAAGCCGGGGCGTGGGTATGCGCGGGCGGCGGGGGATAGGATGACCGCCGTGCTGCTGCTGCTGCTGGTAGCGACGGCCGCGGCCGCACGACTGGGTGACCTCGCGCGTCGCGACACCGGCGACGTATTTACCATCATTAGTGAGTTTACGTAACTTGTATTAGACGACTGAAATACTGAAACTTCACTAAAATAAAGCAAAATCAGAAACAAGTCAACTGTATTAAAATATATAAAACCGTTCTAGAGAAAAATTAAATTATTTTAGGAAATAAATTAAAAGTGTCAATCATGTATAGTTTTGTTGGTTGGTACATAAGAACACGGCTTATTGAAAATAAGTTGTCAATGCGAGTAAATAAAAAGCGAGCGAGTGAATTGACGGCTGTTCAAAATATTAAATGAAGTAGACACATTCAAAGCACACCAATTTATGACAAACCAGTCAAGTTCTGTCAGGCCTTGTCATTTTCTTTATTCAACCGCTCACCGTCATGTGCAGTGTCTGCTCGTGTGCCACCTTGTTTTTACAGACAAACTCAGTTTCCTTTTATTCTACGCATGGTTAATGTAAAACTTCCACACTAGGTGAGGAGTGCGGACCAGCGCAATGCGCAGAGCACGGTGCCGGCGCAAACGCAAAAGAAGCCAGCGAAGAATGTACATGCGGCTGTCCACTACGAGCGCCGGTCTTCAGAGAGGATCGAGAATTGTGTGTCGATGATCTACCAGGTACGGCTCGGAATATTTGTTGATTTACCTAAGTAAATTGAGATCTTATGACATCGCTATTAAGTTTGAGCATGAGAAATGAACATGGTTTTTCATCATATACGGATCATATTTGAGCATGGGCAATGATCGAATCTCAGTCGTGAAATTTTGAGTTCAAATTCCCAAAACGTACATTCAGTTCTTCTAATGTATGGTTTGAAAAATATCTCTATCTTGGTAATGAAACCAAACATCGCGGCATCGTGACGTAACATCGAAAACATCGAAGTGAATTGTGGCTCGAAATCTTCTAATGATTTATCAGGGGAAGGGGAGGGGAATGCCTATATTTTTTTATTTATAATTTTAAAAATAAAGTGCTCCCTTTTACGTCGCCCTCAGAAACAAATGAGGTAGACAGATAGAGATACACTTTATTGTACACCAAAAACATACTGAGTAATACAAAGTACCTACCTACAATTTATTAGAAGTACAACCGGCAGCCTTATCGCTAAAGCGATTTCTTCCAGGCAACCTTTGGGTAGTGAAGAGAAGTCAGTAGTGTTGTTCTAAAGTCGACCGACACCGTACGGCCGATGGAGGCTTATATACCTATCCTAACTATGTAAAATACTTAGGTTTTATAAAACTGTATGTAACAAAATACTTAAAAAATGTATATTAATTCTATTTACAGCCATGAGATTGCGACACAAATGCGACATTACCTACCAATTTGATTTACAATTTCATGTTTATTGTACTAAAATTGTATTCATTTACTTTACCTTATAAAGTAAGATGAGTCGAGAAAGTGTCTGTGTAAGTAGATATTGTTGCAATATCATCGGGTCTAGATGCTAATCGCTCCGTAACTTTTATTAGTTCCCGCACGTTTCCGTGATGCGCATGCGCACTTTTTGTAAAATATCCGCTTAGTTGAAGAAAGTTTGTAATAGGACAGGTGAAATTTCACTTTGATTTAGATTAGGTAATATGTAAATTAACTATAAGTAATCTTACGGAATGCTCTGAATGATTCCTGTTAAAAAAGTTAATTACAAAAAGAAAAAATAATTATGATTATTCTAAGCCCAACATATATTACATGGAAAAGCAATTTACGCAGGTAGGTACGCCAAGTTTGATAGTGATTCATAATGTGTTCAGAATACTTATTATAGATAACTAACAAAGAAACTAACTTTATGCAAGCACTTATAATATTATTGACGTTACGAACTATTTGTTTGTAACGAGATTTCCAAATAATAATTATTTTTAACGCGAATATTAATGGTGAGAATTAAGAGCAGTTTCCAATCACCAATTTTATAAATATATAAAACTCACATGTTCGGAAAGCATTTAAAAGGCCTTGCCAGTGTTTTCGACAAGCGGGTGGTCAAATTATATTTTATCTTGACTTGAATCCGTTCCGTATGACAATCTTATATGAATGCCAACACCTCATGAATATTGATAAAGAAGTTTATGTAAGCATATTTATGATCACATTAATTTTACATTTACAACAATGTTATATATTAAACAAGATTTTTGATATGTAAGAAACAAAAATAAATAGTAGTAGTAAATGATATTCAGTTGCACGCAGAAGGTTTATTAACGTAGGTAATGGATTAAGGAATCACCCGAGCATGGGAACTAACACATGACAATGAACGTGTGAAGCATTCTTAAGTGCAGAAAAAATTAAGACTACATGCTCACAGAAAGTGCTTGATGTTCAAGCACACCATGATTCCATTTTACATATTAGTAACACAGTGTTGGCTCGCGGATCTGTCCGAGTCGATAAGAATAAAAAGTAGATAAAAGTAGTCCATCTATATTGTTAGAAATTAGAGCCTTCTAACTTCTGAGCTATCCCCCAGTAAAAGTCCCGTTAAAAACTGTTAAACCTTTCTCCCGTGATAGACAAAACACATAATTCTCATGTCGAAACGCAGTTTCTAAACAATCTTACAAAATGTTGAGAAGATGGTTATGTTGAAGCCCCCCAGAGTGCATAGCTCGGGGTCCCAACACGTCTGGTTCCAACCATGTCTAAACTGCCACATAATGCTGTCCTCCCACCGAATCACTACTCATAACTCACTTGCTTGTTAGCATTCACGCTTTGTGATCACTGTGATCAGTGATCACACTAGAAGTAAACATTTATTATGAATGTTAATTAAATCTCGACGTGATTTAACAGAATAGCACATAAATGAAAACTAAATTCGTAATGATAGGTTTCATACGCATTGCCAGGTTTCATGGTTCAAAAATGTCACGGAGAAATTTCGCTGCCTCCAAGTTTAAGCTATTGATATACACAAGTATCTATAGTAAAATGCATATTTATTGGCCCTACTCGTAATAAATTGGTGTAAGTACTGGATACAGTTAGATCCCTATGTTAAAAATTCCCTGACTGGTCCCATATAAGGATGGAACGTAAAAGTAAATTGAAACCGTTTACTCAATTAATTTTGCAGTTTCCGTAAAAATGAAATGAACGCATGAATTTTATTAAGAAACTAATGTCCAAAAATATTTTAATATACAGTTAAAACACCGATTGCAATATACATTGTCATTTTTTTCGAAATGACGATAAATTAGAAAGTGTCCCGTAGTAATCGCATCAACTACCGCATTTAGCAGTACCCCCGCTGTAATTCTTATGGACCAATTTATACCGTTAATAATGTACTGGATTTTCGAAATAAACTTATATTACAGATGATACGGTATTATTCTTAATTCCTTTACAAATGAGACATTCAATAAAACGTCGTAAGTACTGGTGCCGAAAATATTATTGGGTATCGAAATTGACAAATACATATCTGTTTTTGACAATGAATGCTCTTACGGTTTTTCTCATCTTTAGATCGTCTTTACATTTAACAATACATGCAAATATTTTATCAATTTTGTTGGTGCTAATGATAATTATAATTTATATCTATAATTTTATTTCCAGAATGTTCGTTAGCCACGTTCGGCACTGGCATCGGAGTGCAACGGATTCCATTCGTATTCTTACCACTGAAAGGTCAAATTATCCATCCATCTAGAGAAATATATTTTCAAGGTAAAATATTCTTCAAAACTTTCTAAAAAACAAGCTCTCGATAGAAAAATATGAATTAAATGTATAATTTTCCAGGCGTAAAGACTCCAATATGTGCGGTGTCAGGTGCTCAGTTCTTAACACGAAAGGGATTTGTCGATCTCAGGAATACACTCGATGCAGATGTCCCTTTTAGTCTTTTTCGCGATGAGGGCCGAACATTTCTCCAGGTACTTAATTATTACTCTACGTTATTGCTTTGTCTCAAAATTACGACAATTTAAGTGTCAATTAAGTGAACTCTAATTGAATTATAGAAGTACTAATTAACAGCGTCAGATGGCGTTTCCATCACAAAGTCCTGTACACCCCTAGTGGCCTATACTATATCATCTACATGGACATTTTCGACATTTATATTTTGAGTCCTAATTTCGTACATGGCAATTTTCAAGGGCACAGTTTAAAAGGTTAATGTTTATGTTTTCGCTTTGAATATCGAAACATCGCTTTAACGCTGATATCAATTTATCTAAAGCTGTCGAGTGTTGATAGTTACGGTTTTTTTTTTTGTAAATCCATAGTGATAGACCGTGTTAGAATTTTTTATTTAAAATTGAATGTATCTCAAGTTACCAAAATATTCCTGCCATGCAAGGAATTATTTTGTTTTATTCTCAACTGAAAAGCTTTTTTATAAATTTCAGTGGAGCGGCGAAGATGAGGTGCGCACTCGCATGTCTGGTCGCGTAATGGTAGTACGATTGTTGTGTCGAGATGTGTCAGCGACTCCTTCATCTCCTTTAGACCTTCGCGGAGTTTTTACGCCCTGTGTTGCATTTAGAGTGCAGGGAACACCGCCCAGACATCTTACGAGTAAGTAGACAATTAGTTATCATATTTTGTGCCACTTTTAATTGTATCTTGTTTATAGAATCAAACGACCAGTAAATTTTACGAAATTGATTAGAAATACAGTAATAGAAAATGGCCCCATTTAACGTTTTTGAAACTTTTTTTAAATTGCTTGCTTATTACAAGATTCATAACTATCTTACAGATGTGACCGAAGTACAATTCGCACCGAATGCACACATTTCCGAAGCAACGACAACTTCAGGTCTAACTGTAACTGAATACGTAGTCATCGGCATTAGTTCCCTACTACTTGGTCTCATCTACGTTGCATCAGTTTTCTTCTACCTGCACATTCGAAAACGTCGAAAAGCAGCGTCCGATGAAAGTAGCAATAGGCGGTTGAGGGGTTTAAAAAAGAAAGATGGTACCGCAATCACAGAACGTGACATAATACGCATAAACAACGAAAGAGCTCAAACAATACCACCACCAATAGAGCAAGATGAAGGAATCGTCAAGAACAATCCTTTATTGTCTATGAATCGACAGTTTCACGAAATTAAAAGTAGTTTTACGAGTGACTCTAGTAATGTGTCCGATTCCGAAAATTTTGGTGATAGCAGTGCACGCAGCGACGATGACATGTTCAATGTGAGTATGTTTAATAATACAAAAACCCGATGGTACGCGCAAGTTGAATAAAATGTGTCAACCTGTTTATTGTTTGCCGTAATGCAGGAATCCTACTGCCACCGTAAAAGTTAAGACAAAACTTTTAGAGTAATTTTGGAGGTACGATTCGGCTCATCTACGAACTTAACCGAGATAAAGCTCAAAACCATATTTTTGTGCCATTGGAATATTTGACACGTCCGTTACGAAATGCGCCTTGCAGTTTGTCCATAAATTAAACTTCAAGGCTCATTGTTGTTTTGGAGTCAGCTGGTCACTCATAGGCCAGAAGTAGTGAAATGTTTCTAATTATTCTTGTAATCTCCGTAGTACATGGAATTCTTCGACACCTCACTACAGGTAAATAACGTTACTAACTGAGCATTCTTCCTTATTTCAGAATCAAACAACATCAGCCTTAATACATCCTCATAACGAGTTAAAGCTGCGAAGTGACAGCTCAGAACCAACGCATCGTGACGAATCAGGTATCGAGCGTTTGCCGGACGAGCACGTGTCTATAGTAGAGACGACAGATGACCGCGAGATCGCGCGACCGGTCGGCACCACACGACGCAAACTCTACTTCAACCCGGCTTATTTTGAACCACACTTAATGGCGGTCAGTAGAATTTGTAAGGTTTATACTAAGTGGAAATTTACATATCATTGTAACCGAACCCTTTTTAAGACTATAGGATTTTTTTGTCGTAGAATTAACATTCATTCTATAACGTTTAGTTTCCAAAACCATTCGGTTTTCCATAAAAAAATTCGCATATATAAATCACGAAAAAACATTTTTTTTTGCGAATTTTAAAGCGATTAATATTACTAGCTGAAAGGATAAAATGATATAGAAAGCCTTATATTAAATTCTTGACATTTTAATAGTAATAAAATATTCATTCCAGGAACCCCCACCGGCTGCATTAGAATTCCTCATAAAAATCAGAGAAGTCATAGCTATTGCAAAACATAAAATGGATGCAAAACGCTTTCAACCTGTTTTAAATCATATACCCGAAGAAGAAACATATGCTTCGAATGGAAATAGTATTGACCATTATCAAGGTTTAGGAAGCCAGCGCAGCGGAAGTGCAGTTAGTCTTAAAAGAGAAAACAGTAGAAAGAAATCAGTAAATTGTTTGGGATGCCCAGGATGCAAATCTGACGGTAGCAATGATATGAAACATTACACGAAGCATGATATTCCTGGTTGTTTAAGTTGTCTTAAAAGTAAAGGAGATAAACAAAACAGTATTCGAGAGTGGTTAGAAAATATTCCTACTGGGAAACAACAACCCTTTCATAACGACTCATTGCCAAATGCAAATCACAACAGTTTGGTTAATTCCCTTCGTTCTCTACCTCTTAACGAAACTCGATGCAAACTAAGAAAACAAAATAGTTTCTCAGCTAGTAATTCCATGTATTTATCAGAAGTTTCTAAGCCTAGAAAATCATCGACTTTGTCAGTAAGATCTGAACCATCTTTACGAAATTATAACTTACCTTTGCCGGAATTTAACAATAGTGACAATATTAATGTTAATTACAATTACCATTGCCAAACTGTTTCACGAGTGGATGATATTAGACCTATCGGATTTGGAAGTTATAGACCGGGTAGCTTGAGAAATAATATTATGTCCTATCCAAGAAGAAACAAATTTATTACAAACAAAAACGCATTACCAGACATGGTCAATGAAGCGATGGCTCTTGATCATTGTTCAAAATTATATAACCATAGCAGCTCTGATGATGAAAGATTCAATGAGAAAGGCACTAACACCCAATTGCAAAACTCTTACACGAGAAATAATTCCGGCAGTATATCTGGAAATGATTACGAAACAGACAGTTTAGAAAGAACTTCAAACAAGAAAGCCCAAGAATATCTTGACATTCCATCTTCACAAGCTAGCCCCAGTTTAAGTAATGCATTACCTTTAGAAGAAGAACTTACTATGAGGAATGCTATATACAAAACCCATTCAAGAAGTAATAGCAGTACTCCATCACCTCAAAGAGAAGTCTGTATTGACCAAAATCACTATGAAACTATCGGTAAAAAGAATGACGTCAATAAAAGCGCAACATATAAAAAAGGAATTGAAACCGTTAATCAAAGCAACGATTACAGTTTAGTAAGCGAGGTATACGTAAACAACAATTACAACTTTGGAAGCACGCCAACTTCACCGAGTGGTTCTGAGTGTTCCATGGGAAGTAGAAAGTTAATTGGTATTAATTCGGACGAAAATCCAGGTTGCCTAACGATTGAAGTGAAAGACCCACCGGAAAATTATATCAAGATTCATGAATCTGATGGTTTCGAACCAGACACACTAGATCGCAAACATGCGAAACAAAAAGAAGTCGTTGAAACTGTTCAATTTAGCAGGAAAGACCTTTTAAAGAATATTGATAACAATGAAAATCAAGCTAAGCAGTGTATAAAATTAAGTAATAGTGGTACCTTTACAAAAACTAGTGATAAAGTCGAATATTCTACGAAATTCAATAGCCTAAGATATGAATATGAACAACGAAAAAATATATACGAACGTCCAAAGTTGTCACCAGAAACATTTAGTGGATCAAAAAGCCTCGACGGGGATAAAAAAGCAGACGATTGGGACGATAATGCAGAGTGGAATACTGAAGAAGGTCGTATATTAACTCTCGAACTCAGGCATTCTAAAAGACAACGCCAATCCACACCACCGACTATAAAACAATTGAAGAACTTAGCTCGACCCGATATTTTGCCTCCTTTGCCTCCAACTGATGATTCTCCAATATATGAACAACCGATATTTCCACCAAGGAGGGTGGAAAATGATAAGATAGCAATAGAAAGCCATACAAAAAACTTGAATGGCAGAAGCCTCAGTCCGAGAACATTTATGAAGAATGCGATAATTGAATCTGTATGCAAAAAAACAAATCCTCATGAATCACATAGTGGACCTTCCTGCAGTCCAATGAGAGCTTCTGTCCAATCACTATCCTCGGACTATGAAAATGTTAATCCCGCGAATACTTTCCAAAACGTACCCAAGGGAGACAATATATGCCGGGTTTCTAATAGAAGACGTTCACGCAGAAATCATTGCGGTAACGAAATTAACACGAACACTTTCGTGAAAGGACACATGGATGTGAATCATTTTAAATCTCGATACAGACGGAAGAAGGGCTCAAACATTATAGAAGATTCAGGATATCTAAGTAGTGATTCTACGAGTTCCAGGCAAGTTCAGAGAAAATTAGTTGTTGCTAAAATAGTTAGTTGCAGTGAAAGTGACGATACAGAAAATGAAGCAAGAAGTGAATCTGGTGCCGAAAGTGTAGAGACGCATTCTGTGTATTTTGGTAGTTATAGAACTTTAGAAGGAAATGACAATAATAGTTATAATAAAAGTTTTAGGGGTATTAGAAACAGTAGCAGAAAAGTGAAACATTCTAGAGACTGTTTATAGCGAATTTTAAATTTAAAAATGTTGTGTGCAATAATGAATTATGTGCAATAACAAGATAGACGTAAGTTTAGAAATAATACCTACATTTTAAATGTATAGCCAGTAAATGAAAATATTACGTACTGATACGCATGTATACCTCTAAAAGCAGTTCTTTATTTATAGACGATTACTTAGACAATAAATGTAGACAATAAGAGGCCGGATGTGCAATGCAATAATAATTAGTAATAATACTGATAATAATCAATACCTACTACTAGACGTTACAAGTATTTGTAGCAAATATTACAGGGATTCAATATCATATAATCCTAATACATAGATATCCTTATACTGAATTATTTTTTGCTAATAAGTTTCTTACTAATTACAAACTTTAGACAATTTGTATTATTATCTAGTAACATTATTTAAGCTATTTATTCTAGAATAAGCTTGTTTTATGTAAATATATAGAGTCAGGCGGCGAAATTTAGCTTCCTAGTACCTGACAAAATGTGAAAGTGCTCCGGAGTGGGATGCAATTTTGTTTTAGATAATTTCCGAAATTAATCCCCTCCGTAATGAATAAAGAGCATACACGGTTGTGGCATTATATTCTATGTTGGTAACAAACAATCCTTCGTAATGATGTATGCTACATATGAGATAATATTCTGTGTACGATGATATTGTTTATTTATGTAGTTAATTTTATATTTTGTTAATAGATATTCGGCGCTGTGTCGGTTTGGTACCCATTTAGCACCACCCGGGGACATGCCCGTAGGAGTGTTGACATCTCAACCTTACCTAGTGTTGAGAAATAACTCTTACGGACGCAGGCAGGGCCTCTTTTAGTAGTAGATATTTTAGTAGCCCCTTTAGTAGTAGCTCCGCTGGAATAAGGTAATGAAGTGGGCTACTTACTAATTATTTATTTTATTTATTAGCTTATTGCGTGTCATCGTAAAAGCAAGCTTAATATTCTCTACCAGCAAATTTATGGGTTGATTAGAGAGAGATATCGAAAGGTTTACCATAATATTTAAATGAGACGGTAATTATAATATATTAAGCATTAATATTATACATACGGTTGCAACAGTTGCGTTTTAAGGGTTTTAAGAAAGCCTGTGCCTTGCAGGAGGCTTGTCGATAAGTCTAAAATTTTTATTAAAATAATTTAGAATTGTTTAGACAAATGCGCTACAAAGGAATCGTAGAAATTTGTTTACTTACTTTGATTGATAGGGCCTATTGTAAATTTTAATGGCATTAAAAATGTTCCAATGATGATGATTTTACATGATTTTATAGATTGCTTGTTATCAACGTTCAGGGGTCTTTGGTTTTGGGCTATTAGGTACTTCTTGCTTATGATTTTAAAATATAGATATATAAAAGATCTTGTTTGGTATTTATATATAGCTGATGTTGGTGCTAAAAAAGCAAAGGGGAATCCGGGTACTCACTAGCTATAAACGATTTTAATTAATTTGTTATTATATAAGAACAGACAATATGTAACCCCCTATATTACGTGCTATAACCATACCATGAGCCTATGTCTCTCCAACTGCTGGATAGAGATCTGTCCCAAGGGTGATCACCCCATTTTTTAAACCATCGGTCCATCTGGCTGGAGGACGTCCCACACTGTGCTTCGTATGCGGTCTCCATTCGAGGACTCGTCTACCCCATCGATTACTAATCAACAGATACTATGATAGATTACTATGTCAACAGAGATGTAGCCAGCCCACTGCCACTTCATCTTCCTGAATCCTTGAGCTACGTCGATGACTTTCGCAGTTTTCTTTTACATTCTTTTACGCAGTTCTTCGGATTTTATTCATTAAAGAAACTTACAGAATAGCACTCGCTAAGTGACTAAAGTGACTGTAAACTTGTGAATACATACATTACGCAATTCCACACTTCCACGGAATTTAATTGTTGACCCCTCCTATTCATTGTTACTGTGCATTGTGAAACAATAAGGTTTTCTGTAATAGCGAAATTAGAATGTAGTACTTATGCTTTAGAATGTGACGTAGTTAAGTGACATTTATTAAGTGTTCAACAACTCTTCGATCTACATGTTACTTTCAACTTGGGATTAATCACGAAAAGTGGGGCAAGAATTAAATTATTGAATTACGTAATGCAGGGGGTAAAATTTCTCAACAGATGTCCGTTCGTTTTTATTTAATTATGTTATAGATAAATAATTTATTACCTACATATTTATACATTGACAAAATAATGTCAAAATTAACAATGAGTACATTAACATTTTTACAAAATAAAATTGCGATAAAATACGCAAATAATATTCATTTTATATTTTTAAAATTATATCTATAATTAATAATGATCGGACTCAATTTGTGATAAAATTGATATATACCCATGGGTTAAGAATGTGTAAAACAACTCATTCGAAAATAATTTTCACCATTTCCTTTTTCTATACCACCACATATTATATAATGTGCTATGGCTAAGGTCAGAAGCGTGTTTGCAGCTCCATGATCTGGTTTGTTCTGCAAATTTGCGGTAAACGCTACCTAACCGGCTATTAAATAAGTTGATAATGAACTGCAAAGGACTTTGTATTGAGGAGTAGGTACTATAACTATAGGTGCCTTATGCGATCATTAATTTATAAATATTTGTGCAAAAAATAATGAATGAAGCCAGAGTTTACTCGGTTAGTATTTATTAATTCATGAGATAATTTATTTTAAACGAAGTTTCATCATTAGTTACTTTATTATTGAAAGGAGATTAATTAATCTGAAATGCTCAATATTATCTTAGATGTTACGTATAATAAAATAATTGTTATTTATTATAGAAAATAGAGGATATGTCGATTGTATTCAATTCATACGCATGGTATGAATGAATACAATCATCATACTCATTGTATGAACCCATGGTTTTCGTTAATGATTCTGAGTTAAAATGGACATGAAATTTTTACATATATTTTTTGCCAAAACTTCCATTATTTTTAGTTAACTTTCACTAAACTTTCCATATATAATTGCTAAACATAAAGGACAAAGATTATTTTCTTCCAAAATATACGTAATATGTCAATTTAATCAAAATCATAAAAGGAATTCATGGTTTGTCTTCGGGAATACATCTGACACACCCTGTTTATTAAGTATTTTTAGATATTATAACTAAATCGGAATAGGCAGTGCACTTGTGGGTCAGGGAACTCTAATGTATATGTGAATATGGATATGCTTTTGAGACTACAGGATTTCAAATTAATCAAGAATGTTACTTTTTTAAGGATATATACATGGTGATTTGTTTATGGTTTTAGAGCCTTGACGTAATTACTCTATTAAAAAAGTACTATCAATATGTAAGGTCGAAAAAGATATACCTACAAGATAAAAATAAAGTCCGATAAAAAATATTTTTAGTGAACTAAAACTCACACTAGGCCTACTTGCCGCCGCGTGCCGTCTAGGTCAATGTACTCGTTTGACTAGATCGTTTGTTACCAATAACACCACTAACGACACCAACGGTGGTGTCGTTAGGAATTGTATTTTACAAACGACACCACAATGGTGTCGTTGGTATAAAAACAATTCCCAACGACATCATCTGTAGTGTTGTTGGTAACAAACGGTTAGAAAGTAAGGGGCGCGCGGATTGCGAGGAGACCCGACAATACGAGCTGTGTATGTGTCAATAAGAATTCTCACTGTTACTTTCTGCTACATTATGCTCTTATTTTTAATTTTACCTTATGTATTGACACTACTAATGCTTTATAATAAAGGTGCCACCGCTCTAAAAGTATGTATTAAAAATTTAGCGTGTATAATAAATAAAGTTCAATATTATTATATTACAGCATGGTATGAATACCAAACCCTGTTACTGAGTTTTTAGTTACCCATTGAACATCCCTGGATTTTTGGGTATGTCAACATAAAGACAGCTATCAAAAATTGCGTAAAATGACTACCTATTCCGATCACTGATTATAACAATAGCACCAGACGTAATACAATGCTCTCTTTAAAGGCAGTATTATTTATGGTAATGGATTGTTGCTTCTTTGTAGTAGTATATTTGTATAATAATTAGGTACTATTTTACTACGAAATCTAATATTCTAATTTGGTTTTATAAATGTATATTTTTTTTTTATGGACGAAGGCTGCAGACGAGCATACAGTCCACCCGATGGTAAGTGGATACTGTCGCTCAT
Source organism: Sesia apiformis (assembly GCA_914767545.1). Taxonomy (NCBI): domain Eukaryota; kingdom Metazoa; phylum Arthropoda; class Insecta; order Lepidoptera; family Sesiidae; genus Sesia; species Sesia apiformis. Next base: position 8,246,698 of record OU611964.1, read on the forward strand.
GGACATTCGCGATACTTGCTAACATTAGTCCAAAATGACAAACGTTAGCACGGCCCCGGATGCGCCGCCTACCTTTGAAGATATAGGAATGGATTTGGAGAAAGGGTTGGGAAAATGGGGAGGGATAGGATGGGAATGGGCTCTGGCACATCTCACTCATTACCGAAACATGTACTTACATTAGGGAAATAAGATAAAGTGGGAAATTTCAGTACATTTCAAGATATGATTCTGTGAGAGGGGTATCGTGGCCAGTCGAGCGCGCCCAGCGGTTGGTGCCTTGCACCAACCGCCCTCTCCCCCTCAAAAAGTAATAATTGATACAATGTAATAGAAAATGTTTTTATTTTTACTTAACTTGAATTCAATCCAAATCTGTGTAGTTAAATATATTAACTTTTAGAAACATACAAAAAACAAAAATAAAGATTACTTATACAAAAATGTTTACTTATTATTTAATCACAGTCTTTAATTCTTAATTAGCATATTTCGACATAATTATATTATCTCATACATCAAGGTACTAAGGAGTACCTATGGCATCAGTAACACTTTTCCATCTCATTGCTGTTTTGATAAAATTGAATCATGTTTTTATGAGAAAGTATAATTTCTTGTGCTTTGCATTTAGCAAATGTATATAAAAAATTATGGTAATAACTAAAAAAAAAAAATTTTATGAGGGTTGAAAAAATAAAGTTTTTTCTAAATTTTATAAAACAAACAGTTGAAACTGTTTTAAAAAAAAGTTTTTATGTTTTTTTCCTTTTGATATAATTAATTTCTAGACTATTTTAAAACTCGCCTGAGAAAACATTTACGAAAATCGATCAGAATTTTATATTTTTCTGTAACTTACTATCGATACTGAACCCCTGTATGTATGTTCCGATGTTCGTTCTTGGTAGGGGAAACACCTAAAAGTTTATTCAAATTAGGGGAATACCCAGGGCACAATAATTGCGGGGAATTACCGATTACTCGCCTGCGTTTCGGCGGGCGACGGGACTTTACTGGCGGGATATTACCGATGGAGAGTATATATAGTATGTAGGACGGATTTTCTTTCTAATATTTCATTTTATTTTCGAAATTTGTGGCGATAATAGCACCTCATAAAAATTAAAAATGTCAACTCCAGGGCGCAAAAAGCATCCAATTTGGGAACAATTCATATCGATCCCTCAAGAAAATACTGCACTGACGACCAAAGGGCCCGTTGCAGAAAATGTAATCAAGAGCTAGTTGGACTTGTGAAAAGAATGGAGACACACTTCCAGAAATGTAGCAACGTTTCTAAGACTGATTGAAATCTTGACGAGGCCGAGGACTGTGTGTTGGAGGTGTTGGGAGCTACTGGGTCTTCCCGGTCTTCAAATCTGTTACTGCTCTTCAATCTAACAGTGCCAGTGCCAGCAGCAGCGTGAACGTTTCAATGAACAAATTTACTATTACTACCAGTCAGGAAGATGAAAAGAAAATTGATCTACAATTATTCCGTATATATATAAAGCTCGATTACCACTCACTGACTGACTGACTCACTGACATAATTGTTCTCCCGGTTCCCCCCCGGTGGGTGAGAAACTTTGAATTAGAAAGTAAACTTTCGGGGTCGGTGAGCACCAGAAAAATCCGACTTCTTCGAGTTGACCATACCTGATGAAAAATTTGAACGGCCAGCACGAACGGTAACACCTGCGCGGGGGGTGCTCGACCGAATGTCATAGAGAACTGCAGGCAGATGCCAGCGGGCGTCGCGAAAATTTGAATTTCGAACGTCCAGCGTCGCCTCCATACAAAATGTTTTAGTTCGTAGCTCGGAAACGGTAAGAGGTAAGTGAGGGGTGCTCGACCAAATGTCATTCGGGAAGGGGTAAGCTTTTTCGTGGTTGCAATTTTTTTTCAAAATGGCCGATTCAAGATGGCGGCCGATTTTCAAGTTGGTCCGAGGGGGGTGGAAATCGGCATGCGAGGGGTCGCGGGGGCCCCGATTGAGAATTTCGGGTCGGTTTTTCGATTCCGCCGTTTCCAAGATGGCGGCCGTCAATTGAAATTTCAAATTTCGATCGGCCGTAATTCCCGCGAGGCCGGAGGCCGAGCGGCGCGGGCGAGGCCGCAGGCCGAGCTCGCCCGGAACTTGCACCGGGAGCGGGCCCATCCGCATCCGGTGGTCCTTCAGCTCGACGGTCGACGGCCTGCCTGAACGGTGAGAGGTAGTCACGTGATGCTCGACCGAATGTCATAGAGAACCGCCGGCACTTTGACGAGAGCGCGATGAAAATTCAAAATGGCCGATTCAAGATGGCCGCCATACAAATTTATTTCGACCGTCGCTCCCGAACGGTCGGAGATATCGGATCGGGGCTCGAACTAATGTGGTGGGGCGAGTCGATGTCCTTCCACTGGACCAATTTTTTTTTCCAAGATGGCGAATCCAAGATGGCGGCCATTTTTAAAATTCCTCCGATCGGGATGAAATTTCATACCCGGGGAGTTCAGGGGACCCCGATTCGGGATTTTGGAACATTTTTTTAATTCCGCCATTTTTCAAGATGGCTGCCATACAAAGTGGAAATTTCGATTTTGGGGTCCGAGGGCATTTCCGAGGCGGTAGCTCGAATCGGGCGAGGGACGCGAGGTGGAATTTCCCCTCGTTGGAAACTCTGGTCTATGGGGAAATTAGGCGGAAAAAAAAATCCAAGATGGCGGACACAAAATGGCGGAAATTTAAAAAAAACTTTGGGAAATTTAGAAATTTCTGAGCGAATGTGTTTCGAGGTGGAAAATCGAGGAGGAAATTTGAGGATTTAGGGTAGGTGCCGAAATTTTCCAAGATGGCCGCCATACGAAATTCTCTCAGCGACGGCTCCGAAACGGTTAGAGATATCGGGTTGGTGCTCAAACTAATATTGTTTATCATGACGATTTCATTCCACTGAGGGGAAAATTTTTTTTCAAGATGGCGAATCCAAGATGGCGGCTATTTTTCCAAATTCATCCGATTCGGATAAAAATCGATATCTGGGGGGTTTAGGGGATCCTGACTAAGGATTTGGAATTATTATTTATATTCAACCCTTTTTGAAGATGGCGGCTATACAGCGAGGCCGCAGGCCGAGCTCCGCGTAGGGCGAAGCCCGGAGCGTCCGAATTCGATCACTGTGTAACTTACGCGAGGCCGAAGGCCGAGCTGCGTCTGACGAGGCCGCAGGCCGAGATCCGCGTAGAGCGAAGCTCGGAGCGACCGGACTACCGCACCACCAGCCGCGTACTCTGTGTAACTTACGCGAGGCCGAAGGCCGAGCTGCGTCTAACGAGGCCGCAGGCCGAGATCCGCGTAGGGCGAAGCCCGGAGCGACCGGACTACCGCACCACCAAAATTTCAAGTTGTCCGATCTGGATGAAAATTGATATCTGGGGGGTTCAGGGGAGCCTGATTAAGGATTTATGGTTATTTCCAAGATGGCCGCCACACAAAATTCTTCGGACGACATCTCCGAAACGGGTAGACATATCGGATCGGTGCTCAAACTAATATTGTTTATCATGACGATCTTTTTCTATTGAGGTAAAAATTTTTTTAAGATGGCGGCCATTTTTCGAATTCGTCCGATCCGGATGAAAATTGATATCCGGGGGGTTCGGGGGAGGCTGGTTAGGGATTTGGAATTCTTATGCAGGTCCCGCACAACATCGACTACAGCGATCTCTCTCAGTGTGTAATTTAAGCGAGGCCGAAGGCCGAGCTCCGCGCAGGGCGAAGCCCGGAGCGTCCCCCCCATTAGGGGGAGGCCGGCGCCCGGGGGGCGCCGCCGAAACCTAGTCTCGTTATATGTTTGCTACCAACACGCCTTTTAACCACATAGAACACCCGTAGTTCCTGAAATTAATGGAAATTTTACGCCCAGGATATAAACCTCCAAACTGCAAACAAATTGCTGGTGATCTACTCGATGATGTCTACAACTCAACTCAAGAAAACGTAAAAGATGAACTGAAAAATGAAGTTGTTAATATGTCAATTGATGGTTGGAGCAATGTCAAGCACGACTCTATAGTCTGTGTCACAGATGTTTTGACCAACAGCACTCATTTAATAGATACAATAGACATTAGACTCATTAATAGATTAGACTCATTACTACTCATTTAATAGATAGATTAGACTGAGCCGAAAGCCACACAGCTGATTACTTTGTGAAAATAACTTTATCAGTAAAAAAAAATGTGAAAGCTTCAGCTGCATTGTGCGAAGCATCGTAACAGATAATGTGGCGAACACAAGTAGAATCTGAAGAGATTTAGCTCAACAAGAAGAACTGGCTTCTCACAAAGATATACTAACTTACGGCTGTAAATCTCAAATCTTAAACCTCTTAGCGCACGACTTAAATGCAGAGGCTTTTACTGAGCAGGTTAAATCTGTAATGCGATATTTCAAATACACACACTTTGAACCTGCCAAATACAAACAAGCTAGTGGAAGAGCAATTGTTATACCACAACAGGTCGGGTGGAACACAATGGCTAACTGCCTAAAAGTTTTTTTTTGGAAAACTGGCATATAACGTCAGACATGTGCTTAAATAATGCAACTGTTATAGATATGTCAATTTGGTTAAAAGTGAATAACATGGCACTAAAGCAACAAGCGCAGACCCTCTACAGAAAACTGGAAAATATAGCAGTTACACTTGACATCTCCCAAAAAACAACTTGTTGTATCGGCGAAGTGACTAAAGCATGGATAGAACTTAAAAATAACTTCGAGGGTGAGAACGTGCGGCAGCGTGAGACCGAGTATTCACCGAGCGATTTAAGGAAGCTCAATTCCCGATTTCAAATGGCAATGTCTCCAGCTCATTTTTCAGCAAACTTACTACATCCTAAGTACAGGGGCGAAAACGTCACTAATGAAGATATTTCTGAAGCTTTATCATTTATTGAAGCTCATCACAAAGAGGCGATGCCCTATGTTGTAAAATACAGAGCAATGACGGATCCATTTCATAAGTTTCTATTTGAAGATAATGTAGTAAATCACGTCGGACCTCTAGAATGGTGGCTGTCATTAAAAAGCCAAATTAATGGCCAAACAAGTGCCGTGACTTCAAGTGCCGGAATTGAAAGACTGTTTTCAACATTTGGATTTATTCATTCCGACGTACGTAATAAACTTGATACCGAAAAAGCTGGAAAACTTGTCACAGTATTTAAATACCTAAATAAAAAGTGTTGTCTTGTCTGACACACAAAATTTTGATTGTTAATTAATGATAGTTATTTTATAATTAAAATTGTTACCGTTTGAGTTTGATTGAATAAATTAAGTAATAAAAAAAATATGGATGTTTTAATTACAAGACCAAATAAAGTTTCTTTATAATTCCTCATTCAAATGACAAATACGACATAGAATTGAATTTTAATTTATTTCGTGCTATTTCGTCCATGCCATTTCCAGTTCATTCACAATTAAAAGTTGTTTTAAATTCTGTTTTTTCTTAATGTTTTAAACATTGTTTAAAATTTGTTTTAAACATTGTTTTAAATTTGTTTTAAACATTGTTTTAAATTTGTTTTAAACATTGTTTTAAATTTGTTTTAAACATTGTTTAAAATTTGTTTTAAACTGTGTTTTTAAACACTTAATAAAAAAAACATTCTTTTATTTAAAACACATCCTTTAAAACAACTTATTTTAATTATGCCAACCCTAATTTTTATGCATGAAAAAAGATTCGTAAAATGTTCAAGTTGATGAAGTCAGAAACATGAACAGAATCCATGGTTTCAGGATTCAGGAAAGATTCGATTATGCAGGTTCATACTTGTATAATCAAATCGATTATTGAAAGCGAACAGAGTGTAACCCTGTACAAACTTTTACATTATTTCAAATAACGATGGTTTAAAAGAGCCAGTAATTTCGTGAATCCTCACATATTTATACAGGATTATTGGTATGAAATGACAGGTTGACGAAAGTATTCCAACAAAATGTATAAAATGCAATAACTTTATAAGGTATCTTTCTAACTTATTTTTTATTACAGAACAAGTTAGTAACCAAGATGTATTGAGCAAATAAGTTGAACCCCCGAAGGTTGGCTCGCAGTTCAACATAAAACAGTTATATAATACTTTATGTAACTACTTATTACACTGTTATAGTATATTTTTGTTAATTGCTTTTAAGACTTATCTCGTTGAATAGCTGATACTAGGAGGAACTTTACTATAATTATTTGTACACTAAATATTAATAAAAATATACTTAATATAAAAAATATGAATCTTAATAACTTATAGCTAGATATATTAACTTATAGATATTAAAAGTAATTCTTAGATTTTTAACTATAATTTTGTATTTGAGGACATTTTATGCCTCATCCTGTTAATAATATATTGAAATATCAAGTAAATATGAATAATAAAATCAACACGATTTATTACACATTTTTTAAATATTGAAATATTAAGAGCATTTTTTTCAAATCACTAACCTTGAAAATATCTAAAAATATTTGCACATAATATTTGACGCTCTAGTTTGTTTTACACATCTATCACGTTATAAAAGAGATACGTCAAATTTCCAGTAACCCTATATAACTTATACATTAAGTTAAATAACTTTTAATCAAATTACATGTAATAAAACATTTCAATTATCATTATCGAAAAGTACCAAATCGTCATCACAAAAATTAAACTCACATTTCATTCCTTTCAAAGCCTCTTCCAACATGCAAGCTCTAAACTGCATGTAAGTTTCAACACCACTTGCAAACAAGTCTATTTCACTACCCACTTTATTTTTCACAATTGGATCCTTTCTTTGATTCATCTTTATCATACACTTGTTTAAGCATTCAAGCAACATTACTGATTGTGTGATTATAGAGGAGGCGTATTCTAAGTAGTTTGATACGATACTTGAAGGTATATCTTCGTTGTAGTTAGATAATTCTGGAGTTTTAGAAGTGATTCTGTGTGAGTGAGTAGTGATTACAATCCTGTGTGGTATGGCGTCGTGGATGTAGTGAATTAGGCCCAGCACTAGTGATGGTGACCTGAAATTTAATTTTTAAATCGTGAAAATGTATTAAGAGGTAAGCAAGTACAAAAGAAGACAGTGAAAGTGACACAAGGTTAAATAAGTAGGAATACAAAAGGTAGGCCTTATCGCTAAAGTGATCTCTTGCAGGCAACCTTTGTGCAGATGTGTGAATACAAGAATAGGTGGATGGGGCACAATGACATGTTACAATTACAAGAAACAAATATGTAATAAATATATGCATACTACATATATCAATAAACCAAGAAATAAATTTCAAATAATAATAATTATAAATTCTGATTTCCATTTCAAATAATATTAATAATACATACTAATAGGTACCATACATAATACAGTTAACTATATTACGTAATACAAGAAGATAGAATAAATACAACACAAATTAAACAAGGATATAAAGTAAACTGCAAACAAAAGAAGTTAATTTAATTCTGAAGCTTTATTATCGAAAAAAGGCGGCAGAAGAGCATACAGTCCACTTGGTTGTTAAGTGGATACTGTCATCCACGTACATCGGCTTGAAAATATCTCAAAAATTAAGGACTTTTGCACATAATATTTGAAGCTCTAATTTGTTTTACACATCTATCACGTTATAAAAGAGATACGTCAAATTTCCAATAACCCTATATAACTTATACATTAACTTAAATAACTTTTAATAAAACAACTACATGTAATGAAACATTTCAATTATCATTGTCGAAAAGTACCAAATCGTCATCACAAAAATTAAGCTTACATTTCATTCCTTTCGAAGCTTCGTCCAACATGCAAGCTCTAAACTGCATGTAAGTTTCGACACCACTTGCAAACAAGTCTATTTCACTACCCACTTTATTTTGCACAATTGGATCCTTGCTTTGATTCATCTTCATCATACAGTTGTCTAAGTATTCAAGCAACATTTCTGACTGTGTGATTATAGAGGAGGCGTATTCTATGTAGTATGATACGATATTTAAAGGTATATATTCGTTGTAATTAATTAATTCTGGAGTTTTAGAAGTAATTCTGTATGAGTGGGTAGTGATTACAATCCTGTGTGGTATGGCGTCGTGGATGTAATGTATTAGGCCCAGCACTTGTGATGGTGACCTGAAATTTAATTTTTAAATCGGGAATATGTATTAAGAGGTAAGCAAGTACAAAAGAATACAGTGAAAGTGACACAAGGTTAAATAAATAGGAATACAAAAGGTAGACCTTATCGCTAAAGTGATCTCTTGCAGGCAACCTTTGTGCAGATGTGTGTGAATACAAGAATAATAGGTAGATAGTGCACAATGACATGTTATAATTACCAGAAACAAATATGTAATAAATATATTTATATACATACTACATATATCAATAAACCAAGAAATAAATTTCAAATAATATTAATAATACATACTAAGAGGTAATTAGGTATCATACATAATACAGTTAACTATATTACGTAAATCAAAAAGATAGAATAAATACAACACGAATTAAACAAGGATATAAAGTAAACTGCAAACAAAAGAAGTTAATTCAATTCTGAAGCTCTATTATCGAAAAAAGGCGGCAGAAGAGCATACAGTCCACTTGATGGTTAAGTGGATACTGCCGTCCATGTATAGTGCATCCGCGACACATGCCGATATCGGTCCAAAATGACAAACGTTGGTACGTCAGCGAATGCGCTGCCTATCTTTGTAGTAATAAATTTGAAGAAAGGGTTGGCAAAAAAGAAAGGTATAGGAAAGGTTGGTTTGGTAATAGGCTCTGGTATATCTCACTCACTAACTACCGAATGGCGTGTTGTACGTACTTTGTAGAAATAAAATGGCGTGAGAAATGCAGTACATTTGACGGTAGTGTTCTGAGAGTGCGGGGTAACGTGGCCAGTCGGGTGTATTCCAGCAGCTGTGGAATTGCAACGTGCACTCTGAATTTTTATTCATATTGATTCATTTGCTTCAAATCGGGAAACTGAAGAGGCTCGGAAAGTGGATACCCTATGAGCTTAATGAAAGTCAGCTGCAAACGCGCGATGAAGCTTGCCTTACTTTGCAGAACCGGCACAAATATGAAGGGATTCTGAATTGTGTTGACACTTTTGATGAAAAGTGGATCCTATATGATAATTGTAAACGTTCGTGACAATGGTTGAACCTAGGAGACACAGCTAAACAATGTACCAAACGTAAACTGAGTCAGAAAAGCTCATGTTGACTGTATGGTGGTCTCATGCCGGTATTATCCACTACAGCTTCTTGCGATCTGGCATAACAATTAATGTAGATGTGTACTATGGAGAACTGCAAACGATGATGGACAAGCTCGGTATCAAACAACCGAGTCTGGTCAATCGCTCTACTCCACTGCTTCTCCGTAATAACGTTAGCCCACACATTGCACGACAGACTCAAAGTTACAGGAGCTTCGACTGGAATCTCTCCATCACCCACCGTACTCGCCAGACCTTGCCCCTACTGATTTCTATTTTTTTCCTAAGAGAATTCATCGATTCCCATCCCCAGGAGTTCTATAGCAGAGGCATCAATCAACTTCCATTAAAATTGCAAAAATGCATTGATAAAATGGACAATACTTTGATTAATGAAATATACATACAATATTTGAATAAACAATAATTCTCATACAAAAAAATATTTGAAATTTTCCATATAAAACAGCAATTTCATAGGTAACATACATGTCGCAGTAAGATGATAAAATTTGAATCACTAAGAATTTGGTGAAATTACTGTAAATGTCGAAATTGAAATTGTCTTTATTTCGCTCAATTTTTTCATAAGTACCAGACTTTGAGTAGTCCTGACTCTCAAACTACATAGATTCAAAATCTGTATCTTGAAAGCCAGTGTCTCCCCTTACACAAGCTTAAAGTAGAAAAATAGACATTTAGAATTTATTACAAACATAAACATAATAATATATCGAAAAACACACTAAGAATAATTAACAACGCGTGCGTGTTCGTATGCGGATGTATGTGTGTATGTGTGTGTGTGTGTGTGAGAGAGAGAGAGAGAGTGTAATGTTTGTGTAAAGTGTAGCGTCTCTGTGTTTATGTGTGTATACACATTTTTATTTCTAATGTAATTTGTCTATGCGTGTCATAGTGTTTTTGTTTTTATTTTATCTTTAATGAAATCCTCCGTCTCTTCGTAGGTGAGTCTATGAAACCAGTCGACTACTATTTTTTTACAATTTCGCAAGGTAAGCGGATAAATACTAAGCAACTTATTAGCGTTATTGTATAGAATAGGACTTAAGGGCAAATGACGTCTAGCTCTGATTCTATGGGATACAACTTGGCAAACTCGATCGATTTTTTTTGTAATAATATTAATCAAAATCAACGGATGATCGCTATGAAGCATTAGCATCAATATTAGCATCAAACAGAACGAAAAACGAAAATTTGCCTAACAGCTAATACATTGTTCGTATAACTCTTTAGTTGGAAAATAGAAAGGTTTAGACATCATCACCTTCAGCACCGCTCATTCTAGTCGGAGAAACAGTGTTTATAGCCTGAGCCTCCCCGTGCCGTAATACAGTAGAGATCGTGTAAACTAAACAGACGCGCCCCTCTACCGCGTTTACGCAAACATGCAAAATGAAAATATGAACGTAGTACATACAAATGTGCTGTAGTCATTGGACATTCAATTGCTGCCTGTGGGAATACGCGTGGTTCGATCACAAAAGTACCGTCAATAATAAACCATCTTCGGAACCAGGTAACTTTTTTATAATAATAATTACTTATGATTTTTTCAATGTTTATCAGACTTACATTTATTTTATTAGATTTAAATTATATCGGTATTCTTTTACAGGGGAAAGAAATTATCGCGAAAGTGTATCACTGCATTTAGTGAAATATAAAGCAGAAAATGGAGTAGAAAAACTTTCTGACGCTAGATGGGGAACTGCCCAAGCTGTTGGTGTTAGTGAAGCCACAATTACGCGAATATTGAGATAAGAAAAGCAAGCTAGTACATCAACAGATACGTCACGGATTTTTTTTTTATATGGCTGATCTACGACAAACGATATTGTCATTTCATCGTGATTTTAAATAACTGCCAACTTTAAGAAAACTTAATCATGTTGAAAACAGAAAAACAATATTCGCACTATTTTGATATGGACAACGAATTTGTAATTTATGTTACTAACTCTGATTCAGGTGAAAACGATTCAAGTGACATGAGTGAATAAAGATACTTTTTTAATAAATGTAACAATATGAATCAAAAATATCAAAGTTCAAATTAATATTATAATAAAATAAAGACATAACATAACCCATGTGTTTTTGGTTAAACCTATACAGGTTTATGCACCATATGCATACGCACCTATATTCCATTCCAATTACGAAGTCGCTTTTGACAGATGTCAAATAGTAGGGTATTAGTGAGGTACCATTGTCTAACGACATCGATTTTCGATTACTATTACGAACAAATTTAAATCGAGATGATAGAACCTAAACTATTAAAGATTAGCATGGGGTTTTGGGTTAAAATAAAAGACAAAACCTTTTTAACCCTTTACCACATGGATTTTCTAAATAGCTTGAAAAAAATATATGTCATTTTATAGGCAAGATAAGACCTGAAAAAAATATTGAAATATGTAATCTAAAAGTACTTTTGGATAAGTTACTTTAAAAAAAAATATTTGTTCCAGATTTGGAACTACATGCACTAATACTTATAACTACATGCGTTCCGGATTTAGCAGAACATGCAGTATTGTATAAAGAGAAATAAAAAAACGTATTTTAATTGGTTCATTTAATAATATATAATAATATGATAGTACAATTATTATTACTTCACCACGTTTTGTTAACGTAACGGGTTTACAAAATACCATAATACGATGGTTACGTAACAATCATCATGTATGAAACTGTGTAAAATAATTGCAGTCCTTGTTCAAGTACAAATAGACTTTGCACTTTGTGCACATCACTTGCGATTTTTGCTCACTTCCATTCAGGCCAATGATTGAAGCCATCTTCAGCTACTTCAACTGGAGGTAACTCTAGCCGTCGTCGTCTTTTGTTTTTTGTAATATTCTCAATATCTTGACTCAATGGGCGTCCTTTTTTGCGTGTAGTCGGTGTAAAAACTTTTACATCTTGGTGCATTAATACATCTGCTACTTAATTTAATTTTCTATACCATTAATTTGAAATCTAGTAAGGGTAGATAAGTATCTTTCACTTTCACGCGTCGTCTCCACAAAATCCAACTATTGACACAAACAAGATCAATGAAGTGAAAAAATAACCTGTGGTACCATTTCTTGTTTCGGATCTTTATTCTATAAAATCCCAGCATCAAGTCTAGCAAATCCACACCGCCATTTAAATTCTTTATACCATTCTTTAAATTTAACAAAATTCATATCTTCGTGATAGTCTCCGGTTCTCTTAGATTTAAATGCCAAAAGGCAGTTCGGAACAAATCCCTTCATGGAACCCGCATGACAAATAATTAATCTTTCCCCTTTGCCAGTAGGTACTTTTTTGGAGGAGTGAGGTGTCGTCTGTCCATATCTGGCTAACTGTATGATTGGCGTTTAGCCATGTCTCATCTAAAAAGATGACATTATTCCAATCAGTAATTGCCTTGGCCGATTGTAGAAAATTGCATCTAGCTAATGTTATGTCTCCGCGTTCCATCACAATCCGCCTTTGGACACATTTTTTGTATGCAAATCTAATTTTTCTTTATAACCCTCCACAAAGAAGTTCTACTGCCACTAAACAGTCCGGGTTCTCTTAAAGTATTCGACAATTTGCCGAGCGTTGGCAATTCGTTCCTGCTATAGTAGCCGTAAATGTGATTTCTTATGGCGTCGGTAACAAAATTGTCGTATTGTGTAATTATAGACCTTCTTACTTTTTTTTTAGGTGGCGATTTTAATTTATTGTCTTCCGTCTCATCTTTCCCATCCTTTTTCTTGTTTATCCGGGAAACAGTTTTTCTACTGATACCGAGAGCTTCAGATACTCGGTTAGTCACTTGTAAAAGTGGAAAGAGTGGACTACCATTCTGAAACTCCCGTTCAAAGTATTCTTGTAGGCGTACCACAAAGTCACGCGCTTGACTGCGCAAGACGGTTCTTTTAGTGGTCTCGGCCATTGCAGTGTTTATAAAAATAAACAAAACCAAAGAAATAACAGCCACAACTTAATAACAACAAAGAAATAACAGACAGTAACAACTAACAACAACTACTTGTAGTTTGTTGAGTTTTTGTTAAGTAACAAAAACTCAACAAAAAATCAACCAAACTGAACACACGTAACGTATACAAGGCTTCTAAACTCGTACTAAACAGACAAACAAAATGGCGGATCGTGAACGCGAGGTGGACACGAAGACATAGATACACTCGCGTAAAGACCCGGAACCATGTCTTTTCGATTCGCAAGTGAGTTACCGATTAAACTATAAAATCGTTTCCGTTTTCCGATTCTTTGAGTCACGTCACTATGTTTAAAAGTAAAAAATATACCATAGTAAGTAAACGCGGGATTGCGGTAAAATAGTAATTTAATTTTAGTTTTAATTATTTAGAGCACAATATCTTGAAAAAAAACGTTGATTGTGTTTATTATTTTGGAACAATTCATTCTTGTTTATTATTTTGGATTGATTGAGATTTCATCAAATGGTGATTTATTGCCATAAACAAAGACTGTTTATTTTTTCAATTTATATGAAACGTGTCGAGTTACGTTCTCAGCGAATGTCAAGTGTCAAAAGGGACTTCGTAATTGGAATAACGTGTATATGTATACGCATACCTAATAGACACCTATAATAATATATAATACTTCAATATTACCTACTACCTATTCGATAGGTTTAATATTACCTACGTATATAATAAACCTATCACCCAATAAATATTTTTTTTATGCTGAATTTACCTATAGTATAATCTAAAAATGTAAACTTTATAATGTACATATGGATCAAATAATAAATATCTTACAATACTCCTTTAATTTCTTTGCATTCTGTTTTTATGATAATCGTACTTGCTAAGCACCGATTGTCATCGGATTTGTTAATGTGTATTCATAATTAATGTGTCCGCACAGGAGAGCGGACATGTTGCTTCATAGAAAACACAAGCGCTGCGCCATACTGTGACGTTTTCAAATTCCAGCAACTAGTCGACCGTCGCGTACGCATTATGTTCACAGTAGTCGCTGCACCCACACAAATGAAGTGGCGTGATTGGTATTTATTCTCGCACATCGAAATCGAGTAATGAAGTAGTGGGGCGCGTCATTTTAGTTTACACAATCTCTACGACAGTACAGACTGTGCTAAAGTCTGGCCAGAAATACTGTTACAACAAACAAAACAAAATAAATTAATTACATTTGAATTTGGAATCTGTTATTCTCAAGTGGAAAATAAATGTTTTTTCTTATTTTAGCGCCAATCATTATTAAATAATGTACTTATATTAAAATATATTTATCACCCATAAAGTAAACCGTAATGTTGTAATTGTATTACACAAAGTATGTATAGAGCCAAATACAATTTTTAACTCTTCACTTGGTGTCAGCGTCGGACTAACCATATAGTCGAGGTGGCGTTTGCCAGCCGGGGCCCAGCCTGCGCGGGGCCCCCCACGGACCTGGCTTACCGCAAGCCAGGCGGTAGGTAGGATAGAAGGCCGGTGCAGGCTAGGTCCCAGCTCTTGCAACCTAAATGTAAACTAGATCAGATAGTTCGTTCATACAATTAGAGAGAAATGAAATAGATATTTTCCGATAGTATCCCATCTACCATTATCCAGTCTCGGGTCCCGGGCGGAGCCACCCGGGCCCTTCCGGCCCAGTCCGACCCTGCTTCGTGTTAGCCGAATGTTTATGTGCCGGGCTATTGGTAGGTAGATTGAAACGTCCTCTGTTTGTGACAGAAAAAGGTATGGTCGTCCATAGACTATTCGTACTAAACAGTCTATTCTCTATAGTATAGGGCCTATACTCAACAGACTATGTTCGTACTAAACAGGGAAAGGAATATTCCTGAATTCCTCTAAACGCCATGATTCCCATGCAAAGGGTGCGTGTTTCAATTGAAAACTGGCCACAATGTTTGGACGATTGTATAAAAGCAAATGGTGACCACTTCGAATAAACGTTATATTTTTAAAATGCTTACCTTATTATTTCTAAAATAACACAAATTCTTCTAATAAAATGATAATGTAGAAATACTAGATAAATGTAGATAAGTTTTCTTTGCAACAATATTTATGGCTAGACTAGGTATATGTATTAGATTTTATTCAGGTTTAGAATTGATTATTTAATGATTTTGATTGGTGATGATTAAGTGATTGGATCAAATCACTAATTTTATCATCTTACTGCGATATATACATACTTAGACTCAAAAACAGTTTAGAAATGTAACAGGTTTCCTAACTCTGCATAGAATTAATACAAGTTTAAATAAGCTATATCTCACCTTGTGTACACAGTAATGTGTGACTTAACACTATTGGATTCATCCTCTTGGAAGACAATCATCAAACCATTAAGAACATGACATGGAGAACTTTTATATATGAGTCCAACATTTATGAATGGTATCTTTTCTAATTGCAAGTGTGTGCAAAATTCATCAATCATTATTATATTTGGATTATTATCAGTCTTTATGTGTCTTAAAATAAGATCTGTTCCTTCAGTGGTAGCCAGGATGGCTAGAAAAACTTTGTGGTCGTCTGAAACAATGGGGGTGGGCCAATTTTTTTAGTTATAGTTCTGTATTCCATTTTTAGAAAGAATAAGACATATACAACATCTCGTACGAGTGTAATTTTTTTTGGATATAGGATTAGGAAGTTATAGAGAAAAATGTGAAATATAGGCGATTATGTCACAGTTACGACTATATGGATTGCTACTTTTGTATAAAAAATAATGTATAAAAAAGTAATGTCACCACAGATCAAAATAAACTTCACTGTTACCCATCATCGAGGTAAATAAGCAAAAACATTTGTGGCTATAATCTCTTTGTTGTGAACTGACCGCGATTTATTTTCAATCTTTCTAAGTTTGAATTTCTGGTTATTTACGACAACATTGCATTCGGAAATGCACAATGAATGTTGCTGCTCCATTTGTATAGGCAAATTCCATTAATTTGCCTAAAATTAATATATGTATGATTGTAGAGCACATGAAGACCAGTGACAAGTCTATCCTTGCAGCCGTTACTGTGACGCCACGCTACTTTTAATAAATGAAAACATTAAAATGTTATAACTCTGTGATTATCATTTTTCTAAAACTGCCACTTTGTGGTTCTATCTATATTGGTCTATTCTACTCGTATATAAAATACACAAAAATCAGGGTGTTAGAAAAATTACCCATACCCATTATTTGGTCATTATTTTATGGAGTTTGTAATAATTAATAAAAGGGGTCTTTAGTAATTAAAATATATTAATATCAGGTCGTGTGTAATATTTGACCTTGTGGTGTCACACGCTTTAGGATAACACCACTCCACTTCTTTCAGCGGGTGTCATAAAAGGCGACTAAGGAATAACAAATCGGCAACCGCAAGCCCTGAGCAACTACTCCACCTCTAAAAGAATGGACTCGCCAAACCGCTTGGCCATCGTGACGTTTTAATACATCCCTCATGCACAAGACAATATGCATAAGTGAATAATGACAGAATATCCATCCATTACACACTGCAAGGCGCAGGTCTCCCGTGGAAATTATTCTAGTTACCAAATCTACCCATAACTCCAAAATCGTATATCTTGGACCTTTTTGCTTTGACACCCATACAAATTTATGAGAATGAATGATATTTACGTTGGAACATATAGGTGTGAAAGTAATAGGACGATTAAGTGAGAGAAAGAGTGGATATACATCGTGTCACCGAAATAACGGAAAACCTGTCAACCAATGTCAATGAAACATGTCAAATATATAAAACAGTGCTAATGAAAAATTAAATTATTTTAAGGAATAAATCAAAAGTTACAAACATGTAAGGTTTTGGTGTCCTGTCTAAAATGTTCGTAGCACTCATTATTCAGACCAGGTGTCTAGGCGGCGCATGCAACGCGGTACGGGATACGAATAAGACGCGTAGAATAAAAGATATTCTAGAATTGTACTATAAATCATGGAAAAAAACCGCTGAACTTGTAAGAACTGGTAGAAAAACTAGTGTACTCATGATATTGAACAACCTATTTTAGCTTTTACGTTATTTCACTGACACGTTATATGTATAGGGAATGACGAGAGGGTACACATGCATAGGTTGTGTTGTGAATTGTAATTTGCAAAAAAATAACTACATACTTACATAGTTCTCCATACAGTACATCAAACTGTTCTCTCATAGTATCACAAGCTGATAAGACAACATTATCAAATGGATATGAATGCTCCTTGTCCTGTTTCTTGAAAGATATGAATCCTTTAAACTCCACTCTACTCATTACATCATACTGTAATTCCTTGAGGTCAGTGACCACTACAACAGCACATTCAGCCTCCGGTTTTAATATCTGTGTGGGTTTTTTCTTCCAGAAAGGGAAAATTGTGGTATGTTCAAATAGTTTGGTTGTATATACTAGGGAGGATCTGGAGCTGCTATGTAGTAGGACTTCGAGATCTTCTATCTGCCTGTAATTAAAGGAAAACAACAAACAAAGTTGTATTAGCTTTTGCCTGTGACTTTGTTCCTCCTGTGGTGTACATAAATAGCAGCTTATGTGTTAATCCAAATATTATTTTTTTTATTTGCCAAGTTGCCATAAATCGGTTCAGTCCTTTCAATGTAATTGAGTAACAAATGTCTCAATTTTCATTTTTACAATATTAGTGTGATTGTTGTAGGGATAGTGATTTGTACTGGATCCACCAATGTCTAATTTGTAAATACAGTACAAATTAAACACAAAAATATTTAGTCAGTAAACTGCAGGCAAAAATGTGGAAGTAGCAAGAGAAACATGAGGAGAGTAAACAGATAATTAAGGGCAGAATTGGGAGATATAAAAGACAGTCAATTGTGTCATCAAGGAACTTATTATGCTATGGGGTAGAAGCAAGGGCATAGTGAGGATTTTATCCAGGGTGGGGCAGAAGCAAACAATATTATACAGGCTGGGGTAAAGCAATCAATTTTCTTATAATTTAAATAGAGGTAGTGTAATGCAGAAATATGTTACTAATTCTTTCCTATGCAGGGGCGGGGGGGATAAGTGCCCCAACCTGCCCCACCGTGGCTACGCACATTGGTAAAGATAAAACATTAATTTTTCCTTAGCCTCACACCAAAGATCACCTTGGTCTTCAATTTCTTTATATATATTTATCTGTTTATATTTTCCGAAGTTAGGAGTTTATTTGAAAATTTACAATCATTATTGTCTATTTTTTGTGTAACATAACTCATTAAATTCAAAGAAAATTAATTAACTGTAACAAACAAATTCTACTTGATAGATCAGACGAGTGATATAAACATGTTGATATATATTGAATAAATTTGACTGGGGCAGTCAACGTTAAGACAAGCATTTTTGGGAAAAGAAGGTTCTTTATTACAATTATTATGCTTACACAGTATTATCGTTTATCACTTTTAAGACTATGACAATTTTTTGATTGCACATTTTAACCCAGGGTGTTAATGATTCCAGTCGCAATTCACCAACCATCTGAAAACAGAAAATTGCAATTTTTTTTTACAGAAAAACATGGCAGATGGAACAGAATGGCATAGGATACGAGATTTGCTGAAAAATGTTGATACATTTCAAAGAAGTCTTGTGTGAAAGCAGGATATATTCAGTAGACAGGCTGCAGAATTATTTGTTACTTATTTATCTATATTTCATTCTTCATTGCACAAAGTGACAAAAGAGGGACTTAATGATTAGAAACATTATCTCCCAGTCAACTTAAAGGCTATGCCGAGATGTTATTGGTTAATTATTGATTTGATTTATTATAATTTAAAAATATTTTATAATATTTTTTTGATATGAATTAAATTTTAAAACTACTGCCTATTTTTTTTACATTTTGTCTCATGCTATAATGAATGTTATAGTGCTTCACAAATTTTCCAGTCATTTAAAAACCTGCAACCACTACTGTTTATTGTGCTGTAAAACCAACATACACCACTGACCCTATAGTCCAAATATCTACAGTATTGTTATTTGTAATAATTAGATAACCTAGCAAGTTATTTGACTTTGATCTTCAATTGTTATTTTCTATATTAGTGGCCTTGTGTCCAACTTAACTGACCAAGAGAGAAACATGTCAAATTAGAAATAAAGTACCTACAGAATTTGCAATAGATGAAACTCAAACATACCTCTTTATATCCATCATTGAAAGCAGAATCACCTAAATTCGGCTTTGCTTCCTGATAAGAAGAATATGTAACCTTATGACGCAGACTCAAAAAATCTTTATGTGTGTTATCATTACACTTTGCATAATACTGGACTTCTGTAATTTTCCTCATCATATTTGTGATGAGAGGCAAATTCTCATATACTTCTACATTCCTTGACAGCGAGCTGGTGTCTTCAACAATATTAAAATTATCATCAAACACCAATGGTATAGCGTCATCTTTCAGAACGATTTTAAGAGTCGCCTGTCCCCGACATTCTGCATCCTGCACCTCAAAACGATCCACATTTGAAAAATTCTGAATTATTTGAAGCTCTAGTTTACTAGTTAAAATGGTAATACTATCTTCATCCACCACTAAATAAAAAAGTTCACATTTACTGTTCCTCATAATCCTTATATGTGACGACTTATACACAGTTGATAGTAATGTTGATTTTACTTCTTTTCTTTGGTAGAACTCCTTAATTTCTCTGCTTTTTGTACAAATTGTAACATCAACATTTCTCTGGTCTTTCGGATGGTGGTCGTAAAACACAAAACATGTAATTTCATTAAGTATGGAAGATGGTATTAATTTTATTAAATATTGTCGAACAGTTGCCGGAAATTGTGACATTTTAACTGTTAAGAGATGATTTTTTAAAAGAATTTAAAGATGACTTTCAAAATTTTGAAAAATAATGTAATTTCGCACACCACGGGGGTTGAACTAAACTTCAACTTTCACCTAACTGGCTTCTATTGTGACAGCCACAATAATTCCGCCACAACCACATGGTCGACAGAACACGATGGGTAAGCTAATTTCAGCATATAGATAGTATCAGAGTTGTAGGAATCGTCTAAAACAAAGAAGAAAACTGCATTAAGAGTTAGTAATGTTAGTTAGTAGTTTATAATTTGTAAATATAGGTATATGATAATAAATATAAGTGAACATGTTTAAATATACTTACCTATGTTTATAATTTAATACTGTTAGTGTTTAGAAAATTTACTTAAAATATTTACAAAGGATAGGAGACATTTGAGACATTATTATTATTATATATAAGGAAGCCTCCAAACTTAATCGGCCACAGTACGGTTCCTGCTGAAGGATCCTTCTCCTGAGAAACAGACAATGTCAGAAAGTTCTCTTGTTGTCGTTTTCGTAAATTCTATGCTTTCGCTTAGACTGGCATGCATGTACACCAGTGGAATTGAAGGTACAGGGGCTCATCTTTTACTACTTGTGGTAACCTCAGATTCCTCTAAGGGGCGTTTTCTCCCAGAAATACAATCTTCACGGGTATTTGATGTGTTGGCTTCCTGTGAAACCTCTCCCCCCAACACAGTGAAACCCATGTTTGAAACGTCTAACAATGTCGGTTCGTTGGGGGGATCAGGAGGATCGGTAGGTTTCGGATCCGGAGATACAGTAAAAACTTACTATTCAATAAATATTACACTAATTTAATACTCACCACCACTAGATATCACTAAAACAATATAATCTACTTATTTTAGGTCAAAAATTTAAGAAAAACTAAAAATCGGGAATATCCCATACGTCTTGGAAGAAGCAATGTTCGAAGCGAAAAAAGCCTTCAAACTAAATATGCAAAAAAAACCGTTAAACTAAATATGCGAAAAAGTCAAGTTGACAATTAAATACCTAGTTGACATTGACTATATTTGACAATTGTATTTCGTTCGGAAATAGAACATAAAACTAAAAGTACATATTATGAGTACTTTCATAATAGTAATATTATATTTATTTTATCAACAGTTTATTCCTGAAACTTTTTAAATACATATTTTTTTTATTTTTGAATTAATTTTCATCAACACAGATGAATATAAAATTTGTAGGGAGGTGCCCGAAAGATGGCACTAGTTCACCGTGTGTTTAATTTTTTATTTTACTTTAAAACTGTAGTCGAAAGTAAATACTTTATAAATTATTTTGCTATCTTGAGATGATTATAATTATTATAGTTACATTTAGTAAATACGTGTTCGTAAGATATTATAGAGGGAGCTAGTATCGAAGGAAAGCGATAACACTGGTATTTTTTTACCCTCCACCACCCATGAGCCTGCCACGGGTGGACCGAATAGTAGCAGATACGAGCCGTACTTGCTTGGGCTCTTTCCGGCACGCACTTTCTTGACTCCCTACAAAATTCTTTCATCTAATCTTTCATCCATTTAACACTTCTCCCCTTTCTGGAGCGTGTACGACAGACAACAAAGTTTCGTCCCCGAGAATTCTAATAGCCGTCTCTTCTGATGCCACGAGTGTGCTAATTCTAGCAGCCGTGCTAAGTTAGCAACTTAGCAAAACTTAACTAACTTAGCATAGTTCGACTCCAATGTTTTCAAGTCCGCACAGTAAACCGGTCCCGCTTTCGCCCGCACTGCACCATCCAACATTCTACCTCGCTTTTGCTTGTATAGTTCACAATACCATAGCACTTAATCCCCATACCCATACGCGCGGAGCCGCCGGGCTCCAAATTCCCGTACCCTAAAACGACCCCGGAAACAATCGTGTCCAGTAAGCAACTGAGACAGCTGGTAATACTGCTTTACCCAAGTCTGCGTAAATCTGACCCCGACGTGAGGAAAGAACCCGAAGAAATCTCTACCTTTGGCATCTTTCTGCCAGCTTTGCTGCTTCAAATTAATTATTTTCGCGTATATTACTGCCTTTACCCTGCACCTATCTTTGTTGAGAAGTGCAGGACGCAGCTTCTGGCACTTACCAGATGAATGACCTTTAAACCGGTCGGGAGAACTCCCGCAAGTATAGGAAATGCTAATAAGTACCAACTTGTTGTTCTATAAGCCTTTGTATGTAGGATAAGCGCAGGTCACTGTGTACGCAACAATGGGCTACGCACAATGTGAAGTGATGCTCCCTACCACACCGCGGTTGCATAAATCATAATGGCCACGAAAGTGCCCCGGTATAGAATTCGCAGAGCAGCGTAGCAAATGCCCCAAGAAGTCGTTGACACGCGTGACATCTTCCCAAAGCATTTCGCGGTTCTCTCCTCAGTTACAAGTGCGTGTTACGAGCATAACCCCTAACAACCTAGCATATTCAACGCTCTTAATTGGAACTCCGTCGATCTTAATAGTAGGTGGGGACGTTGGAAGCGTCCCTTAATGGTCATCGCCTGGGACTTCAAGGAAGAAAATAACAAACATTCACACACGGAAGTTTCGTTAAATTGTTTTTCCTGAGATTTGATCTGATCTGATACTGCACCTGAAGTAACCGCGCAAACTGTGGTACTTCTTCAGTGTGGGCTGTCAGCGAAATGTGAGTGCACAACTTCATTTAAGCCGTTCTGCTGATCAAAGAGTGTATCATCGATACCTAGACTCTGGCGGCTTCCTTCGTCGTTTAGGAGGACCACGATTCCGAGTGACGACGTAAAGATATGATCGGTTTATCGTCACGACCAATTTACGAAATCGTCACCTGACCTCAGTGCAGATCTTCGAAACTTTCATGGAGTAGCTGTTAGCACGCGGACCGTTAGAAGGAGACTCGAAGAACGGGATAGAAAACCAGGGATAGACTCCGAAGGCAGGGACAGCGTTTTTTGCAATGCTGTATTGAAGAGAAAGTGAGTTATGGTGGGGGGTCATGGACAGTCTGGGAAGAAATTATCACGGAAGGCAAAACTGGACTTCATGGCGGGATCATGGCTGCCCCCACTAAATGGCGACCGTTACATTCGTCAATGTCTAGAGACTCATATGGCAATATGCTATGTTTGTTGGCTAAGATTTCATTTTTATGCATGGTAATGCAAGAGCCCATACTGCAGGAATGGTCAGGGAATACCTTCATAACATTGGTATCACACTCATGGCATGGCCTGCAAGAAGCCCAGATATGAATCCCATAAAATATTTATGAGGTGAGCTAAAGAGGCGTGTTCGAGCTCACTACCCAGTTCCGCAGACCTTGCAGAAGCTGAAAACTGCCATCGAGGAAGAATGGGAGAACATTTCGCAACACGTCATAGTGATGTTGATTGATTCCATGCCAAATCGCATGACGGCCGTCGTAAACGCTCTTGGAGGCAATACAAGTTACTGAATAAACTATTTTTTTAGGTAAACCATTGTTTTCTTCAAAAATTCAATACAAGTCTTCCCACAAGAAAAGCGGACACACTACGTGTTACACTTATACTCAATTTTTTCAGTATTCTGAATCCAAATTTGAAACACTGGCATAGTGAAATGATGATTAGTATGCCAGCTTCAAAACTGCATAAAAACTTTTTTATCGATCAAACATTTTTTTCAGCTTCAGGCAATTCAAATTGAAAATGCAGGGTGGCTCGAATCAAGTGTCCGAGAGTGTGTTAAATGAAAGAATTTTATTATTTTTCGTAGTTTTTATAATTACAGAAGTCAAACCCCGTAAATTAATGAATATAGTTCTATGTGGCTATACTGTAATTAAAAGGAAAGTATACCTAAGTAGGTACAATAAATACCCGACTCACGATGTAAATTAAAATTTATTCAATTAATTATCTGTATAATAATTATTACTGTAAGTACTTAAGAGTGTCCTATTCTGTCGACATGTCTTTAAATATGAGACCCAACACGTGTTTATTGTTGTGACTACACGTGACCAATTGTTTATTCAAGTATTCTACAATGTGATTTTTCTGAAATTTGAGATGGATTCTCAGACAGTTGTACCTATTGTTAATACTTATCACATGTGATGCCATTGTTTGTCATGTTGTCATCAAAAAACATGGAAACTTAATTTACTGCATAATTATATTGAGGAGAAACTGGCTAAAGGTCATCGAATAGATAATATATAAAGAGGTAAAAGATATTCCTCTTCAACTTTTTCTCTTTAATTCAACTCATTCCATCCTCTCTAAGGAATAATGGGAAATGTAAAAGAATAAAGTCCCGTTATAATAATTAATACACAGGGTATGGGTATGGTATGGTCTTTCAAAGTTCGTGTTTAAAATGTACCTACTCTTAAATCTCTAAATATAGGCAGAGCATCTAGTCCAGTCAATAAAAAAGACCTTTATAACTTGCAAATGGCAAAAGGTGGGGTAGTAGCGATGTTGTTAAGTCAGGTCCCTAATGAAAAATCCAAGCATTCGACCTTTTTGAGCCGCCATCTTGGATTAAAGACTTTCGAGTTAGCTAAACTTAAAAGATTTTTCGAAAAAAAGTTGTAGCTACAACGATTGATTTATGGTAATATGTATAAAATCAATTATTTTATCTTATTTTTTAATCTGTAACATTACAATAAGGATATATCGTGAAATTTATTCATGGTACCTAGGTACCTACAGAGGTTTTTCTTGTTATCATTACTTATTACGTTTTTTTTTTAATTTATACGTATTCATCTTTATTGGAATTCAACTTGTTTATAGCTGCTTTAATAAGTACCTACTTATTATAATAGTAGTGTATATTAATTTTTTGTAGCATATTAATTTTTTAAGTTTCATGTAATATTAAATCAAAGTTTAGGTGATGTAAATATTTCCTGAAACAGGTTTAGACGGTCCCTCGTATTCCTTTGTATCTTTTGAAACGACTGAAAAGGGACGTTGCTTGGGAAATAATAATATGGCGCATCTCCTAAACAGTCTGTCACGTGTTTGTTTCACTCCTAGTGTTTCCAGTAGAAAAATACATCGCGATCTTATATCGCGAACATATACTTTTCTTGTTTATTTCAATAATCGTATGTTATTATATCAGCACACTGTGTTTTAAAATTAAAAGTCAGAACTACAGAACGACGTTAAGTCCATGCCACAGAGGGCCCAATCGCTTTTTTACAATTTTACAAGGCAATCAGATTTTCATTATTATAATATTTTTGTCATGCAGCATGAACTGTTATCGATGACAATGTTTTCAACATGCGTGTATGTTTACAATGACCCCGTTTTGCACTCGACTTAAGAAGAGTCTGCACGCCTTTTTCTTGCACAATAACTGAGACACTTTCATTTATTTTTTTATTACAAATAAAACAATTTACTGCTTCATTCGCCAAATTAAAATCTCTCCTAATCTTTCAAACAGAAAAATACGCAAGTTCAGCCGGTTTGTACGCAAATGAGTGTGAAACCAGGGCCACACTCCTTGTAGAAAGGGGGAAAGCAACTTCCCTTTTCAGTCGTTCCAAAATATACAAAGGAATACGAGGGACCGGCTAAACCTGTTTCAGGAAATATTTGCATCACCTAAACTTTAATTTAATCTTACATGAAACTTGAAAAATCAATATGCTGCATACTATATAATATACATTTCAATTATAATATAATAATATATATGTTGTACTTATTGACGCAGCTATAAACAAATTAAATTCCAACAAAAAATAATACGTAAAAAGTAAAAAAAAATATCTAATAATAAGTACCTAACGGTAACTAGAAAACTAGTGTAATTGGAATAAATTTCACTATATAACCCGCAAAGTGTAGCAGCTTCAAAAGTAAGATAAAGTAATTGATTTACATACATTTTACCATAAAATATCAGCGTATTAGGTACAACTTTCAAAATTATTTTTCATCTTTTTTGTTGCTGTAGCTAGTTAAATATTAGATATTTAAAAAAAAGTGTGGATAAATAAATGGTCGCTTCAAGTTTGTATATACGAGTATCGGAGGTACAAACGTTCGCGACTTATTTCTAATAAAACATTTTATTAGGTATTTAATCCAATATGGCGGCTCGCGCCTCTTAAAGTCGAAAACTTGGATTCATTAGGGACCTGACCTATAAACAACATATATCAAAATCGTTACTACCCCACATTTTGCATAGTAACAGTCCATATTGACTTGATCCAGTAATCCAGGGGCATGGAAACGTTCTTCGTTCATGTATCGTGAATGTTTAACCAGTAGTTTACTACCTGGAGAATTGTCCACTCGATTTTCACCTTCTTTCCATAAAATAAAACAATATTATAAGTGACCACGCAGTCATGCCACCGATGCTTGTTGGACTTTTTTATATACGTGCCTACTTTACTTTCATAAATCACTATACTTTTACGTTATGTTTTCGATATATAGTTATATGTCAGAAGAAAGGGGGTTTCAAGGCTTTTCAGCTCTTTTCTTCTATATAGACCTCAGTCAGGCACACTCTGGTCCTTCGAACCGGATAAAAAAGGAAGGAGAATATTAGTGACCGCGCAGTCATGCAACCAATTGGTTATAGGACTTTTTGTCATATAAATCACTATTGGTATAGATTATAAATCACTCATGTACGTTATATTATGTTAGGCTTTTACGTTATGTTTTTGCGATTTAGTTCAATGTTTAAAGTAAAGGATTTCCGAGGCTTTTCCAGCGTTTCTATTTTATACAGTCCTCAGTCGGGCATGTAGGGTATTGGATTCTTTTTAAATAATCTTAAAATTAAATAGCTAAAATGGCGCTTAGGAGTCAAACTTAGAAAAGGACCGCGCAACGTCACTGACGTCTATATTAATTTAATGACGTCACTATCACAGGAGGACCACTATCGGCGCCTCAAATATTCACAAGCTCATAATATCTAACTTTGTAATGAATTATAAAAATTCATTTTATAGCGGTGTATTATCTGGTTAAGTTATCGATTAAGCCGTACCGGAACCAAGTCTAGTCCGAAATCACAGAACACGAAGTTTCTGCCGAAATTTCGTGCTATTCCTACCACGAAAACGTTCACTTTGATATAGGTATTTATTTATTTGCAAGATACACCAACAGCATTTACACGAAAAAATACAAATGTTAAAAACTTATAAATTCAACATATCGCGTGCAATACTTTAATAGGTGCATACAAGTTCAACACAGAGGCATGCGAGTATGGTGAAATATAAATATGTCCAAAAAAAATAAATTTAAATTTAGATAAATCCAATTAAATAAGGTTAAATTACAATTTACTAAACCATTCAATTAAACAAATAAAAAAAATACATAAACAAAAACAAAAGGTGCCCGACTACAATTTACGTAAAGTTTTGCGTTTGAAATTTGCCAAAGAATCATTAAAGATGTCGATGTCATGGGAATTCCACTCGTTTGAAATATTCAGAAGACGATTTAATGGCGAGAATTTACCCAGGTTTGTTTTAGAACGTAGCGGTACTAATTGCTTGCTTAAAGGATATCTTGGGATAGAGCGAAGAACAGCAAGGCGAATTTGGTTTACCGCCTCAGATATTAACAAGGCGCCTTTTAATATTTTGTGCAACAAAACCAAGCAGGAAGCCTTCCGACACACTACCAACGTTAGTAATCCGAAATGAGAGAGTCGTGTATAGTAATTAGAACGATAAGGGCATTGGCAATCCTTGTACGCAAGAAACCTGATGAACGCACGTTGGATACGTTCAATCCTGTCAGAGTGGACTGTATAGAATGGCCCCCATATTGGTGCTGCATATTCAAGACGTTTCAAAACGTATGAGTGCGTTATTTATACAGACATAATGAGGTACGTGAATCGCTGATACACGTCCTACTCGTATATCAGTACATACTCGTACGTATACGCTGAGGTACGTGAGAATGACAATCGCTGGCATGCTCCCGGATGCTCTGCCTACCTTTGCAGATTAAGGAATGGCTTGGGAAAGTGGAGAGGGATAGGATAGGATGGGAATGGGCTCTGGCATATCTCACTCACTACCGAAACACGTTGGGGAAATTGGGGTAATTATTTAATTCAGTGAGCTTACAATGTAAATTGTATCGTTTATTTTTCAAGTGGGCTGCTAATTCCTATGGCTACAACTTTTCAGGAGAGGGTTAAAACTGCGTACTGTAAATATATTTTAATACAATATTAAATTAAATGGTTTGATAATCATTGTTGTATATTACTTAATATGTTTAAGTGTTTAAAGTCTTTAAAGTTTAAGTGTTTAAAGATTAAAACTCTAGGAAAATAAAAATATTTTCTTTCACGGTTCCCGGAATTAGCCCTTTTATACATTAAAGAGTGTAATTGTATGGGAAAATTAAAACACAAATTTCATAAAATCATAAGTTACATCGTATATTTAATAGAAGTAGTCAAAATAATAGTTAACTTCTATTATTACCGAAACAAGGTATTATTCTGTATCAGAATCACTTTACGATACTATTATAAAAGTCCGTATGCTCGTGAGGAGTGTGACATTGTACTTTCTTCAACTCGTCAAACTTTTTATCGTCTATGGGGCAATTCTACTTGAATAAGCTACTAGAATATCAGTGACATGGAATAAAACTACTAACTATACAATTTCGAAACGTGTCACCAGTGGCGTACCCAGGGTGGGGCAAGTAGGGCACGTGCCCGGGGCGCCATTCAAAGGGAGGCGCAAAATTCGCAAATTATTAAACTTAAAAATTTCGAAGATTTCGATTTAGATAGAAACAGATTTCGAAAATGTTATAAATCTATTTGCATCGCAGAAGGCAAGTAAGGTGCAATTTTAAGTTTTAAGATTATTGAAAGTGCACTTTTACGAACTAATTTTCGTTCTAAAACAGGAAATAAAAATGTTTTGTAAGATTTATGACTGTTTTATTTAGTGTATCTGTTTAAATAAATTAATGTTTAAATATTTAAATAATTTACGAAGGGGCGCAACTTCGATGCTTGCCTTAGGCGCCATTTCGGATTGGTACGCCCCTGCGTGTCACCATTGCGATTCACGCACGGAGTGTCATTGTGTGCGTGACCTTCAGCGGTTTAGTATGATATCGCCTTTCTCCGATGCCCATAGGATTCAATTTCAACGATATTTGTTTTTGTAGGTTTTCTGGAGCGTTCTTGGTTTCTTCTGTACTATTAATTATTCTGTGGCCATAGACTTATTGGTCCTTCGACACCCGATACACCAATTAGTGTATGGTCTGGTGAAAGTTACACGTTCTCCAGGATATTTTATTTCTTGGACGCGTCGGTTTTCCCCCGTTGTCCATATTATTCCCATGATATTATTTTCTTAACCGCCAAGTTAGAGGTAACTCAAAAAATTTACACATAAGAAAAACTGTTCAAGCTCACGTTGCAGATGTCACGAATCTGAGTCGAAAATGGGTATCGTTAAACTATATACTAGTAAAAAGTAAAATTATAGACACATAATCAACTTAACTAAAGGAAATATCTTCCATATTGAAAAATCAAGCACGATAGTAGGGCATGTTCACATTGACCGATTCGAAGGCTAAACTACCGAGACCGAGATTCGCATCACGCAACAACGATTCTTTTTTGTATCTGTAAATTGAATAGCCATTAAACTTTGGATAGTTAATTCATTCTCATTGAATTATTCCGTGAGTAGATGGGTAAGTTAATGTCATTCACCATACAAAAAAAACAAAAACTGATCGGTTTGAAATACGAGTAGGTACCTACTTACTATGTCGAATCCTGTTGGAATTCGACATTTTATAACAACAAAAAAAAAATAGATGACATGTTTCATAAAATAATGTCATACAATACATTCATAAAATACATAAATAAATCAATTAATAAAACAAGTAATTAACAATTATGTATAAATTAATATCATATCATCAGTAGCAAGTACCTACTAACTTTCGAATTGTCATCACTCTTTCATACCATAAAAATAATTGAAGTGTAATTTTTCATAATATAACAACGATTCTTAAACATAAACAATTTAGCCTTAAATGTCCGTGCTCCCACGCCAGCGCCACCGTCAGCTAAGCGGTTAAAAATAGTTTAAATGGTATACTTCCTCCGGTGAACTGGACAATGATTGTCGTACGGTATCAAATGTTTATATGTATAAGGCTTATTCACATTGCACCTATCTGATACTGAGGATTGCGTTGCTAAAAGAAGAGAACGAAAGTAGTGTCGTTAACGACACCGGCCTGACAACGCGGCGTTGCCACTTACCATAGAATGGGCCGTCTGACTCCCTAGTATCATCTATTTTATAAAAAAAATCGGTCTTAATTGTATGGAATCTAACCGACTTTTAACACATGGGATGGCAAAAATTTTTTTTTTTATTTGTTTAACAAATTATTTATTTTAGGATCGCCAACGTAACAATTATAATCAACAGTAAAACAGGTTGTTACACTCATTTGTTTTTCTGTAAAATGTCATTGTAAATAAAGTAAATATTAACAAAAACGTAGACATAAAAAATCCTAGATTTGTGGATTATAAAATTTATGATTACTACGACCAAAAACTACATACGGATGTAAATCAACCAAAATAAATAATCATTACAATACATAAAATCTGAATCTATATGACGTATGATATGATTGACTTACATTCGAAGGTCCATAGTCTTTGTTTTTGTCTATACTAACAAAGTTTTGTTTTTGTTTATTGTCTTAATCTAACGATAATTAATGTATATTGGACTTCACATAAACTCCTGACGGCAGTGTAGCCGGAAAACCGGCAGTGGTTGAGAAGACACAGGCACCTCCTGCTGCTGTTCTCTTGTAGCGCTTGCATGAACAGATACCTCTTCATGGTAAGCTTTCCACAGAAGGAGCAAATGTATTTTGCGTGTTGGGTTACTTCCATTTTCTTGATCCATTATCGTAATATATGCCATACCACCAGCTTGTGTTTCCCCACTGCTGTATATAAGCCCCCCTAAGTACCGCCACCACGCATGGTCTTCTTCCCTTTCCATCCAGCCACTACCGGTGGCGTCCTACGCTATGTTTGCTGTCGCAATGTGTGCCGTGCCATACTTGACAGTAAATTCTACCTTATTTATTTGTTTTTTAGTATATTTTTAAAGATTCCAAGGTCCATGATCATAAGGTCTTTAAAGCTATTTTAAGAACCTAAATATTAATGTCTCTTGTTTTATTTTAAAAAAACTTCGCGTCAGAGTACATTAGGTACTACAAGAATCAGTAATAATAAGGAAAATTGTTTATATAAATTATGTTTTTATCATCACTTTAAAAAAAACGATCGCAATTGATCCAGGATGTAGAGTTACGGATCTATCTATATATCCACATTACGCCCAAGGCTTAACGGTGACGGTTAGAATATTGATGGGGAATGATATGCAAAAGGCAGTGTCCATAATACACGCTCGCTAATTGCTTAACCACTTTTGGTTTCTTTTCATGCGTGGTAAAAAATTGACTAGAGGTCCATTAAATTCCATTACTAAGCTAATAACATCTGCATAAAACATTGTTCCTACAACTGAAGTAACTACAGCCTGTGTATATTCAATGAACTGAAGTAACTACAGCCCGTCAATGAACTGCATATTCAATGAACTGAAGTAACTACAGCCCGTCAATGAACTGCATATTCAATGAACTGAAGTAACTACAGCCCGTGTATATTCAATGAAATTTTGCATTTTACGGCTAAAATACTATCTATTACAGCTAACTTAAAATATAAAGCGAGATAATGAGAATTATTATACAAGGTTCTCAATATGTCCACATAATATTGTGTATATTGTATAAATTTGGTCTATGTTGTAAGGTACCCAACATACTGGCAGCATTACTTTTGGATTGCGAGGTTGAAGCGATGCGCGTTAATGGCCAGCCCTAGTGTCGCCCGTACTGTTGACCAAGCGCTTTGAAATGTCCTTAAAAATGTTTACTAGAACCCCAAATACCCAGGGTCTCGACACCGAATACAATAATAATGTATTTGACCCTGTATTTAACAATCTTGTGTTTCTCCGCTCCTGCCGCTACGCCAGCTTTCAAGCAGGTTCCGTGGAGGTGAGATGGGGCG
This sequence comes from Sesia apiformis, assembly GCA_914767545.1. Classification (NCBI taxonomy): domain Eukaryota; kingdom Metazoa; phylum Arthropoda; class Insecta; order Lepidoptera; family Sesiidae; genus Sesia; species Sesia apiformis. The sequence continues at coordinate 8,279,097 of OU611964.1, forward strand.
AAATGTGTCAAGGAAAGTCGCATCCCACGTTACAGATCGACCCATTCGCTACGGCATCAATGACATCCTGTCGGGTCTGAAATTAACAATGATTAAGATTTAAACTTAACAGAAACATATATATGGTTACAATTAAATAGTAGGTAGTATAGGTATATACAATAAAATATCTGGATTCTACTGCACACGGATCATTTTCTACTATAAGATAGTCAAATCATCTACTTAGAAAGTAAATCACGTGCAGTGAAATCACAGAGTGAAATACTTATAGTAACGTTAGTATGAATGTAGGCATAGATAGCGTAACAAATCGATCGCCGATGATTGTGTGTAACAAGATGCCGAGGGTACTGGGATGGGTCGAATAATTATCAGAATTATTATAGTTGAACATCATAACATAATCAAGACATCTTTGGCAACCGGCTTCTCTCAAGTGGCACGGCAATTTCCTAGAAATCCTAAATACAAAAAGTGAATCCCAAATCCTAGTAAAGCTTCCTAAATATGAAAGATTTTTCAAAATTGTCCATTAGTTTTTGAGTTTATATAAACATTAAGACACTAAAGAATAAAGAATTAAATACCTACAGATTAAAGGATACACAGGAACTCAACTTTCTAATTCTTAAACCCTTTTCCTGTTTGCTAATTTTATGACTGTTGGACAGATTTACACTTTTATAATAATGTCTCAATTATGGCCCCTTCTAGAATATTCAGACACACATACAAAGATGCACACAACCCACATAGGCCCTAACAAACGTTTGAAACATGGGACAGGGACATAATCAACTGGGTTAATTAATTGTCAAAATAGTCGTCTGAAATCAAAATGGTCAAAATGATGGTCATCTCCCGAAACAAATATTTTACACGTGGATGAAATTACATGATATGAAATCAGATCTAAGTAATAAATCAGACCTGTTTGTTCATTAATGAGAAGTATGAGAAAGGTTTAAAATAATATTCAAAGCTTGACATAATTTTTAAAACTTTTTCATCAATTTTGTCAAAAATAACATACCTACATGTATCAATGCTATACAATACAATCAATTGCATTAATAAGTAGCCATACTTATTAATTAATGATATTGTAATATGCTTGCAATGCTTGTGTGTGCGGTTGCAAAATTGCAGTCAACTCGATACAAAATTGGAGGAAAATTTTACATTGTCATAGGCAGACAAGAAGTTTATAGTGGATATCCAACTTCTTCCTTCAGGTTTCTATAAATAAATTATTTAGAACAAGTATTGTGAATTGTGTACGTTGTCACTATAAGTAGGTACAAGTCTCGGACGATCCCATGTGACAGGAAGTGTTTATGTTACATGCGCAATGATTCTTGCAATATTGAGTCAAATCACGTAGGGAATGCGTCAGCAGGTGACTGCTGGCTGGTGAATGCTCAATACAGTGGTGGCGCAACCGGTTGTTAAGTAATACAATTGTTTTTGACTGTGATTGTTTATGTTCACACCGTTATACATATTACAATTTTAGGTACTCGTATTTTGTTAACATGTCAACAGTATCAATGTAAAGTTGTAAGAATTTAGATCCAAACTCATATAGATACTTATTTACCTATCTAAAAAATATTAAGAAAATACAGGTTGTTAAATTTTTTCCCGAAAGAAGCCTGAAATATAATAAATACATAAATTATAATGTTATAAAGTTATAACCTACATTTTTTTTTCTTTGAAAAAGGTAAATTAATGGGCTTTTTAATTTTTAATTTATTTATTTATAAGTAGGTACACCAGTTAAACGTTTACTTTTTGTTACAATAATTTGTTACAAAAAAATGGTCATGTCCAGACATTCCAAGTAAACGGCGCACTCACTTAACGGCGATTCTTTAGTACCTATCTACATCTTAAAAAATCATCTGTGACAATGGATGATTTTTAAATAGATAATTGTAAACAATTCATTCTACATTTATTTTTCTTACTTAAACAATTAATTTTTGGCAAATTTGTAAGAAAAATTGGATAAAATACCAAAAACATCGAATTTTTGAAAAAAGGTTTATTAAAATTTTGCATAATGAATTTAGAATCGTGAACAGAATCCATGGTTTCGGGCTTCTCGAAAAGATCAGGCAAAATTGTATTTCTGTAGCTAAAAATAAAACTATAAAAAACTACATACCTATTTGTGCTTTATCTACTGGATAATGATATTAAGTCTACTTGGATAGAATATTTTTTGGTCTCAGTTTTAATGACTGTTTGTTAGATTCATTTAACGTAATAATTCATCATCATCAAATAACTATAATTATTAATTACAGATCAACATTTACAGGTCTGTGATAATAATATAATTGTACAAAATCTGAGACCCATAAATACCTACTTGGAGAAACGCTGCTATGGAAGTCAAAAATCTTACAGAAAAATAATATAATGAAGATCATCTTCATTTATAAGTTTATAACACAAAGTCATATCCTAAAACATTTATGACTTAGATTTATATATCGTCCACCAATTTTATTGATATAAATCACGTAGGTACCCTAAGCAATGGCATAAAATTGATAACTACATCAATGATTATGTTCTTGAATGAACAGAAAATACTTTTATTATATTGTCAATCTTGCCTTCATTTATATCTCTGTCTGCGGCACAGGCTAACTTTATGAACGCAATCAATAATTCAATGAAAATGAAATCAGAAACGTCGAAGAATGTAAACATTATCATATTTAGGGTGGGTTGTGGGTTGACCGTGGACTTTCGACCACTGGAAGGTCTGTGTACACACACGTGTACTCAAATAGATATTAAATTATATAGGACCAAGGCCACTCAGCTGATGCTCTGCGCTTGTGCCGTCCAAACTGAGCATGCGTCTTCGAAATTGTTCTAGAGGGGTTTGTATATGGAAACAAACGTTCAAAGATGTCATGAAAAGTAGGTATGCAAAGATGTAATTGCAGGAATACTCCAAATGATCTTTGGAATTAGGTCACCGGCACAAAACTGTCACGTGACACACAGTAGTGTAGTAGTTGGCACAATACTCAGGTTGAAATAAGCGGATTTCGCATAGTAAGCAATGGGGTGCTTTGCCAAAAATAAAGCTGCAGTGCAGTAGAGAGCTTGCAGTGAGAGACAGCGCTGGTCCTCCATTCATTGTTATGTGAGAGAGGTCGATACGTTACAGTACAGCAGGCCAGTACTAACGCGCCTGTTGCGGTGGGCGGATGTGCTGCCGCGCTACCATCACGCCCGAGCCGTTCGCCGCACGATCTCACTCCTCAAACAAACTATACATAATTCACAGTGAACCCTTAAAAAATTGTTGACGTTAACAAGTGTTTTCGAATATTTCCAAAGCAATTTTCATTTATCATCTAGAGCCTATTTATTATGCTAAATCTATGGATCTTTCGTATGTATCAGTGAAATTTAAGAGCAATTTAGAGATAATTTCATTGCATCATTAACAACACACGCGTTGGCTCGTCACGTAATATCATTTTTACCTTCTAGGTTCTTGCGTGATGTTTTTAATGAAGTAACAACGGATGTGCAAAATTGGAATGAAAAATTGAGCAACAATAATAGAAAAAACCTGGAATTACCTTTAATAGTACGATTTACTACAGATGTGATTAACACTAACGTAAGAAAACTGCAGTTTAAATTATTTCTGAAGATGGATGAGCTATAATGAAAACCATAGGAAGCGTCTAAGAAAGTACCTATTATTATGACAGTATCAGCTGATATAAATCCAGTTGGAATGCACTGCATTTCTCTAGTGCTTTTTTTCTTATAGACATAAAAAATCAAAGTAACATATACTTAGGTGTTTGTGTATTTAAAATGAAAAGTGGAAAAATAAATATTTCCATTTTGCGATATTTAGTTGAATTATAAGTATGTATCTGGATATTAAGATGTCAATTTTGATCCCGATTACAATGTTGAATATGGTAATTTTATATGTATAAATAAATATTCAGTAAATCTTTATCGCGCATCAATAAAAACCGCAGTTATTTATACAAAAGAAATAAGCAATATACAGACAATACTTACGATACTTACTTATACAGATCACGACTATATATAATGAAATTAATTGGCCAAACTTTTAGGATCGACAATATCCATCAATCCGCGATGGGCCCGCGTGGTGCATTACGGGGCGAAACCCCCTGATATTTGGCTTGTGCTCTGCAGCGGAATGTTATAGGCTTATATAACAATATATATTTATGTACTATGGACTTAAAATATTACACAAAATTTGCTTGAAAATTAATTGTATCCTGAACCATATCTATTTCTTCTGAACTAATTTCAACCTGTAATACAAGTATGAATGATAGCGTTTAGATGTAACAGCATTATTAAGTACCAATTTAAATGTAATCCCTACACGAATCCGTGCTACAGTTGTCTTGCATTAGGTGTGCCAAATGAGTTTTTTGAACTTTCCATTTTATCGGAACAACCATATAAAATACTTACCTACAAAACCTGAATGGGCAACTCGCGTGACGAAAGTTTTCATCAAAGCTTTCTTTAACTTTCAAACCGCCTTGTTTTTGCAATGAAAATGACTTGGTTATTAAATAATATAAAAGGAAATCTTGTAATTAATTTACTCAACGTCTATATTAGTTAGTTGTTTTAATAATTACTACGTACATGTTAAATTATTATATTAAAATTCATTAACAATCTACTTAATAAAAATCTAACACTAACTGACTGACAGACAACGCACAGCCTAAATCGGTGAATCGAGAAGCATGAAATTCGCACAGGAGTTCCTTAGATAACGTAGGTGAGCACTAAGAAAGGATTTTTGAAAATTCATCCCCTAAGGGTGTAAAAGTTACTGAAATGTTGCCGATGAGATTTCTCATCGGGCACACGGCTAGTTATTAATAAAACTCATACTAAGCAATGACTAGTAACAAACTTTTATTATGTTTTTTAATGTAAATAATAAGTTGTCTAAACAACAGAAGTGGTTGTGCAAATACAAAAACAGTTTAGAGTTTTTAATATTAAAGATTCTTTCTAAAGATTTGCAGTTCACAGCGAATGAATCATAAAGCTCGGCCGAGGTCAACCAGTGGCTTCTAATGTAGTCGCTGTCTCTACAATACATTTACGGCATTGACAAATATTACTGTAGTCTCTTGTCAAACATTTGTTGGAAGATCGAATAACTTAATCGTCAAAACTTCGTCATTGTTATCGTAAGATGAACGAAATCCTTTTATATTTGTAAAGTCGTGTCATTGTTATAAATGCCAAAAATCGTGTCAAGGTTTTCTCACAGCTAATACTAATCTATTCATTCACACTACGTTATCATAACTGCTTTATCTTACGTTATCTTACGTGATGCTTGATATTATTTTGATAAATGTAACAGGTAGTTTTCAAACATTCTCAAAATAAAATTCAACATCTGTTAATGTTATCTAAACGTTATTTGATGTTAACCAAATTTACTTACGTTTAAAGCATGTCTCTTTGTTTAGATACAATGACGGCACACCGTTGTTTGTATACCTTCTGTATCTGGATTCTGTTAGACTGATTTTATTTTATTAACAGTCGTTAATGTGAAACAAGGGCTACTGTTACTAGTTCACTTCGATGAATATTATTCAACATTGAGTTACTTTCTTCGTTGGACCATTCATTGTCTCAAATGTAACACTGATTTGATTGATCGGAAACTGACACAGTTACTAGTCAGTCACTATGAGTACAGTTAAAACATCCGCTATCGAGACTAATCAATCTTGTCAATCTCTACCAATTGTATGTCAGATTCGCTGTGCTTACTGTTCGATCGATTGCTTTACTGTAAGAGGCCTTATGTGAGATAACGATATGTTTTGAGTGTTATATAGATAATAAAAATATATGAAAATATTTTATCATTTTCGTTACCTACTCTTTATGTGATATAACAATAATACTCGACACTACATTACCTACGTAATGTACCTATAACTAAGTCATATTGTATGTATATCTATGTTTACTCGAGGAATATTATCAGGGTATTACCATTAGTAACAGAGATTATCTATATTATATTAGATTTCGTTTATTTTCATAAATTTAACATCATATAAAATACTTTAGTTTTATATTTTTATCAAGGCTGAGTATTTAGACTAGAACAAACTATAATATACCCTTACTTAAGATCATTGGGGTGGGGATAATAGCAAACAGCATTATTAAATGTAACTTAGGTACGTAGAGATACAGAACCTAATGTTTTATTTCAATATACTTACACTTAAATGTTTACGAGTAAGTAAGATAATAATGATTGGATATCTCAACATCACATTATTTACATTAATCGGTACTATATAATAATTAACAACAAAGAGCTACGAGCTACGAGATGAATATTCCTGGATGATTTAAAAATATTTAAGTGGAATATCAGCTCTTTAAATGCAAAATGTGTCACTCACTACTAATTAGTTTCTTGCTTCATGAAATAATTCGTAGTCTCTAGGTAATACGTACTGCACTATATAGACCACTCAAATACGTATGTGCCTATATTAGTAAGAAAACAGTAAGAATAAAACTAGTAAATAATAAGAAAGACTAATGACCTGCAAAAGATACGAGTATCTTCGGATGTTGGTAAGAAATATATAAATCCTTGGATTCCGGCCAATTCTACTCTATATTGACAACTAAATAAGCATTTTGTAACGGAAAAATAAATATTTCAATTCATTGTAAATTTTTAACAGCTAGTTTCTATATCATTAGAATTTTCAAAATGTTCATGCCAACAGCTGTAAATGTAGTACATACTTATATTTATTTAATCTTTTTGCACTACATTGTACAGAGGCGGACTTAATGTCTTAAGGCATTCTCTACCAGTCGACCGCTGGTTAATCGTGAGAACATTAAACAAGTGCAGAAGAAATTAAATAGTAAAGTTTAATTCATTTGTATAAATAATAATAATACATTGATAATTTACTTATACGATAAAATATATAAATATACATACAAAAAATATATATTAAATATATAGCTACGACGTGCGAGATTCATTACTGGTAATTTATTCATTTGTTTACTGTCCTTGTGGCATAACCATCCCCATGGCTGTACCCGCATTAATTGGTTAGATTGTTATTCAGTAATTCATAATGGGTGCACAACGAGAATAATGAACCTTATTGTATCGATCTGTATGTAATAAAACTTTGTTAAAGTTGGTGCAGTTGTTGAGAAGAAATTGACTCATGCTATCTGTGAGCACAAACGTAATCATTTAAAGAATGGCAAAGACATAGGAACTAAGGTGTACGTCAATCGAGAAAAATTATGTTTATTACAATACGTAGTGTTGACAAAATTGACAAAAACATAATCATTTTTATTTAGTTGCCAGGATTTACTATAAATAAAATTGAGAACAGCTTTGAGCTGTTTTTCATAATGATTTAGTTTTTTGGTCCTCTGATATGGGTTGCGGATCCTTTATTATAATTGAGATTTTGTTAGATACAAACTTGTATAATGATTTTTCTATATTATGTATTATTTTGACTATATTGACTGTTATTTGCAAATAATAGTCAATATTGTTCTGAAGGCCGGTCATCGTAAAATCTTTTATTTACATAATTATTGTTACCTATGATCCATAAATAAAAGGATTTGAATTTGGAGTCGATATTAAGGAATTTATTATTATAACATAGGTATCTAGAATATAAAAAAAGAACTTTTAAAACTATAAAGCCGCATTTGCAATTAAATAATCTAAAAACGTTAGGAATATTTTATTATACCTAATAAGAACATTATTTTAGTAATTTCTTTTTGGGGATTACCTTTACCTTCATTACCTTCTTAGGGGATATTTGTATTTTTTTCAACAAGTTTAGATTAAAGTAATAAAAAGTCTTATTAAAGTTATTCATTGTTAAAAATTTAAGATATGAAACAAACTTAAATTAGAGTGATTAAAGTGATTAAAGTAGTTTACAGCTGAATTATGAGTAGGTAGTTATCTAGTAAAATAACACAATAAAGAAAATAATTACCAGATATTACGACTCATGACATTTGCCTTTTTGTAAGTAAACCATACCGCAATTAGGCAATGGCAATTTACGTAACGTACCCATAGTTACAAAAACAGGTTACTCTAATAATAAAGGCAACGTATATTGTGTCATTTAACCACAATTACTGAAAACTAGACTATTCTAATGGATGGTGACCATGAGAACTAATGTGGTGTATTAGTCAGGGCGTATTGGGACAACTGCGATTGCTTTTGTTGATTTAACATATTACAGAAGTTTATATATTAATTTATATATCCCTAAATAGACTATTAGTATATACCTATCCATTAGTATCTATTCATTTCATCTAAATGGATTTTAATGTATTCCTACATAATATTATAATAATAATATTACGTATATATTAGTAAATATTTAACAAGTCTATATTATCTATATTTATCTATTATTTTGGTTTCGTTAGATTAATTACTAAATAAATAATAGTTATTAATTACTCTTCAATTTGACGAAAACGTTCTATTTCTGAAGACTTACCTACTGTAATTGGATACTTTTCCTCGAATATTTTGTAAAATTCCTTTGTATGAAACCTTAGTTTTAAATTTTCATTAAGAGGTAACTTCTTACCTATGATCTTTTTAAAGTTTTTTAATACGTCCGTTAGAGGCGGTGTTCGATTTTCTATATAGTATATACATATATTGAAAACAACACTTGACGCAGACGCGATAATTACGTTTACAAACAAAAGACGTTTAACGTTTAACTAAACCACAGGTTTTTATGTTTATTTTCTAGAACATAAAGTTTATTTTCTGGTATAATGCCTGCTAACGGGATACCTAAATTTCCCAGCATTAAAACTTTCTAGCCAAAGTCCATTAATTATTGTTTAGTCATCAAATATGTATGCGGTCGAGACGTTGTCGTGATGGTAAACTATACCTTTTCTATTCATTAATTCTGGGCATTTTTCTTCAAGTTCTTAAATTAATTTTACTAACTGCTGATGACAGTAGACATCAGAATTAATCGTTTGGCCATGTGGCAAAAGCTCGTAATACACAATGCCTTTCCAGTCCCACCATACACATAACATGACTTTGTTCGGAGTGAGGCCTGGCTTTGGAACTATTTGTGATGGCTCACCTCGCTTAGATCGTTTTCGAACAGTGTTATGGTAGGTGATCCACTTCTCATCGCCTGTTACCAATTTCTTCAGAAATGGATCGATTTCATTTCGTTTTAGCAACATCTCGCATATGGAAATTCTATTCACCAAGTTTCTGTCATTTAAATCATGCGGCGCCCAAACAGCTAGCTTTTTTACAAAATTAATTTTATGCAGGTGATCCAAAACTGCTCAGTGGTGAATGCTAAGCTCTTCCGCAATTTGATGACTGCTTATGTGTCGATCTGCTTCAATTTTTTCAATGACAACATCAACATTTACCTAAATAGGACGACCACAGCGAGAAATATCATTCACATCAAAATTACCAGACCTGAATCGACTGAACCATTTTGTTGTAGTTTTAGATCTCCTTTAACACCACAAATGTTTTCCTTATTAATTTCCATTTTAAAATTGTTAAAAAGTATGACTTTTCATAGATAAGTTTATAATAATGGCAACAAATTGAAATTACAAGTTAAAAGTTTTATCTTCATAAAACTTTTAACCTATGTAATTTCAATTTGTAGCCATTACAAAAAGTCAGTTGTCAAATGCTATATCACATTCCCGCCAGTGATCAGTGTTTTCGAAAAGGCTGCGAACTTTTCCAACTACCTTTTTTTTTTTTAATAGAGAATAGGGCGGACGAGCAAGCGGTCTCACTTGATGGTAAGTGTTACCGCCGCCCATGGACACCTGCAACACCAGGGGGTATGCGGGCGCGCCGCCGACCTTGCAAAATCCTATTCACAGCTTTCTTGAAGAACCCCATGTCGTAGTTTAATGGGAAGACCTCTTGAGGCAGTTCGTTCCACAGCCTACGGGTTCGCGATATAAAATAATTTTTGGACCGAACAGTACGCGACACCTCCGTATCCGTATATGAGTATATATGAGCACCACAAAGCCACTACCACAGACATTGAAAAACTATACCTCCTATGAAAGAGAGCACTCGCCAACCCGCTTGGCCACCGTGGTGTTTTAAGGCCATACATCCCTCATGCACAAGATATTGTACACGAGGAGAGCCAGTAGACAGTGAAGGAAAAAAAGAGCCGATTACTATTATAATATATAACTTGTACTTGTATCAGCATAGTTCCACTGCAGGGCACAAGCCTCCTCCAGTGAATCATTGGGTGGTTTCGGGACGTAATCCACAACGCAGGCCCAGTGCGGATTTATGGATACCCATACACCAGATTGTTTTGCTTTAACATACGAGTGTTCTCACGATGTATTCTCTCTTCGCCGACACTGACATTTAAAAAAAAAATCGTACTTAAGTAGAAACTTAGTGGAACCGGCCGAATTCTAACTCACGATTACACGATTATCTATAAGCACATAAAAATGTTGTCATTCAATTTTCCGTAGAATCGCTAAGAGAACCTATTATTAACATTTATTAATCTTGTACCTATAACAATTTTAAAATAGAGTTGATCACGCGAGCACTGTTTCCTGAAATTATTATCAGTGAACATGACATTCATTACAATAATATACAACACGAAAGGAACTCCAATGGCAGACGCGATAACAATAATAACTATCTGTATATTGTGGTGCGGGAATAACATTTCCTCCATTAATAGAATAGTGGAAGGTCTGGCACGCTATCATTTGTAGCTCTAACAAGTATTTGTGACGAATTCCATAGGTTATCCGGAAATTGGTAGTATAATAAATATACACACACAATAAATAATATACATAATAAATGTACCATTGCGCAAAAGTATATGAAAGTTTGCCCCACTAACAAACGTTTGTACTTAATATACATCTATCATTAATTCATTATATTAGCGCTTTATAAGGTACTTTAATTAAATTTAAATTGTATTTTTAATAATAATAATACTATTTTTTATTGAGGCAACAATAAATACATGCAAAATTAAATTAAAAATGAAATTAACAATAAACAAAATAGATAAATATCATACTTATGTTACATCATATTTTCACAATTTACATACAATATCAATGATACGATTTAAAAAATATGTCTTAATGAAGGTTTATTACAAAGGCTACATTCGGTACGAAAGCCATTTCGAAACGCTTGATTAACTGGTTTGTTACATATTCTGCCGTGAATTTAGTAATTTTTAAGCAGCGCGTATGCAAGGCTTGGAAATGAAGCCGAATTCTGTCTACATACAAAATATGAAAGTTTTGTTACAATTTCACTCTACAGAAAAATTACGTTGTTAATTTTCTGATTAGGTAAATTAAAGTTTTTAGTTTTCTCATCAGATAAATTAACGTTATTAATTTTCTCATCAGGGACATTACGAGTAAGTGTATCATCAGTAAATTAACGTTGTTAATTTAATGACTATCCTGTACCTAATATAGCTTATGGTGTAATACGAGTAATAGGGGTTAAAGTATGAAATTGCCGTTTTATAGTAATAGATACTTTGAATTCACATAAAATCTTCATGGTGTGAGATTTTCGAGTGAAACTTTTTTCACATGATACCTATGAGGTTCTTGTTTTAAAAAATGTGCAACATTCGATTTTCGACTTTCAATTGTTTTTTTATTCATCTTAGACGGGAAAGATGGATACTTCGAAAATCCGAGTAATCTTTGATTACGAGTTCCGACGCGGAACTAACGCGGCAGAAACGGCTCGTAATATCAATGCTGCGTTTGGAGAGGAGACTGCTAATGAACGAACCGTGCGTTTTTGGTTTAAACGCTTTCGTAATGGAAACTTCTACTTGAAGAACGAACCACGTGGAAGACCGCCCACACAGGTGAATAACGCTGAATTGAAGGAGATAGTGGAAGCCGATCCGAGTCAAACTACCCAGGAATTAGCGGTATGGTTTAACGTTACCTTACCTACAATATTGACTCATTTGCATCAAATCAATAAGATAGAAAAATATGAAAAATGGGTGCCTCATGATTTGACTGATCTGCAGAAAGAAACGTGTGTTGAAACTTGCGTTGCCTTGTTGAATCGCTACAGAAATGAAGGAATATTGGATCGAATTGTGACATGTGATGAAAAGTGGATTCTTTACGATAACCGAAAGCGAAACAGGAATGGCTGACCCCAGGTCAAACGGCGCAACAGTGCCCTAAGGCAAAGCTTACCAATAAAAAGGTAATGGTAACTGTTTGGTGGTCTATTCATGGTGTTATTCACTATAGCTTTCTCAGGTCTGGTCAAGCAATAACAGCAGATGTTTACTGTGCCGAACTTCGAACAATGATGGCGAAACTAGCAGTGAAACAGCCCCGACTCGTGAATCGATCTTCATCATTATTGCTCCATGATAACGCAAGACCTCACACTGCACGAGAAACCGTTGTAACTCTACAGGAGCTGCAGTTAGAAACCATAGGTCATCCTCCGTACTCGCCAGACCTTGCTCCAACGGACTACCATTTTTTTCGTGATTTGGACAATTTTCTACGTGGTAAAAAATTTTCTTCCCAAGAGGCAGTACAAAATGCTTTCACACAGTTTGTCGAATCTACATCCCCAGAGTTCTATCGCAAAGGCATAAATGAACTTCTGATTAGATGGCAACAATGTATAGATAATGAGGGTGAATATTTTGATTAAATAAATATGTTACATTTTAGAAAAAAACTAGTTTTAATTTTTCAGTACAAATCGGCAATTTCATACTTTAACCCCTAATATTTATCTGTAAGCACCGGCTTAGAACTTAACCCAATGCGATGTTAAAACCGCCCGCCCGTCTTTATGTAATTAAACCAGTTCACTAAGGATTATAAAATGTTTAGAAATAGGTTACGTTCCAAACCTAGCTATTAATCTAAACCAATATTACCCTATATTATTGATATTTTTTAAGCTAGTTAAAACATTCCGCGGAGGTCATCCAATCCGGCAGAATGGCTTTAACTCCAGAAACCAATTTTCCCTAGCTCTTTTGAAAGGATAATCTCTTTAAATTAAATTGCTTATTCCAGAGCCTTCTATTTTATTCACTAGAGCACAAATACCTACTTGAGTTGTTTTTTCGAGTGGAAAGAACATTTCCACTTTTTATATAACCAATTCGCACGGGGTAGAAGCAATTTTTGGCCATGAAATATGTACAAAACGGTATCGTCCAAGCCTCACACGAGAAGTTGTTAATGACTGAGAAAACAAACTTGAGGTCGACATACGTGAAATCAGCAGTTTGTATCTGCAAAGGCCTTGGGCAGGGCATAGTACTGTTGTTCAATTGTTACCTGCTAACCATAATAAAATGATCACCAACATCCTCAATTAGTGCCGCGATAATTTTAACCGTGAGCTCACATGCACAATTTTTTTTTTATAAACATCAATTACATTTATCACATAATCTTTTAATTTGACTTTTAATATATTTGTGTATTTATTATCTTTTATATAAAAATTATTATCAGAAATTGATATCAGGCTATAACATTCCTTTGCAGTGAAAGCCTCCCCTAGAAATCATGAGGTGTTTCCGATCTTAACTCAGCACGCGGATGACGCGGGCCCAGTGCGGAATGAATGATTTTTCGCCATGCCTTATGTTCCACGGGGACCTTTCTTCAACTCTTTTCCACGCAGGTTTCTTGACAATGATTTCCTTCACCGTCGGTAGTAATGGCAATGTACATAAATTAAATTAACAATGCTCAAAAATGTATTAAGTTTTGCCCAGAAACAAAACGTTTATTTGTACTAAAACTGCATGTATTATTTTATTACCGATTTATTATAAGTTACAAAATGTCTATCCATAATCCAGAAGAAGTTGGCCGTGTTTCCTTGATTCATTTTAAAACGCTCAACCTACTAGAAAATTATGCCCAAGTAACGGAAAAGTCATAGGTCAATCAAAATATGTACAGGAAAAGTTTACATAATCCTAAAATAATTTTATCAAGCGTGTTAGTTCAAATAAACTTGATTTGACACTACAGTAAAACTTAAATATTAGTACGTTTTATTTGTAAATTACTTACCTCTCTGCATAACAGTATTTTGATAAAACTTGACATTTATGAAAAACATTTGTTGGTGCAATAGTCTTTAAAGCATTTATCTTCATAATAATCGATTATACACAGTTAGTTGCAAATTAAAATTAAGTAATTATATAAATGATGTTTATTATTTAGAAAGCATTACATAATTAGTTACGTTGGATTTTCTACTGGTTTTAAACAACATTGTCAGTGCAATGTTGTAAAGTATTATATAAATTAATATATAACTAATGTAATACCGCATTGGGTTATTAAACCAGTTTTTTGTGCAATTGCCCTCTAGTAATATCGCATTTACTAATATAATCATTATCAAACACATTTTTTTTTATAAACATGTGGGCGGACGAGCAAGCGGTCGTGATGGTAAGTGTTACCGCCGCCCATGAACACCTTATTTCTTATTTCTCCATCGTCTATACGTCTATACACTTAATAAAGTGGTAACAGAGCCGTGTCTGTCTGTACATGAAATATTAAAAAAAGAGTCATTGCAGTGCACAGAGCCCAAAACAACGCGAACGCTGCCTGAACGCGCATCCCGCAAAACCCGCTAGATGGATTTTAATGAAACTTGGCATTGTTATTATAACTTATATGCTGGCTTACATTTAGGGCATTTTTTACCCATATTAATTATGAAGTTGCCACGGGAATCACAAGGTCACAAGTCGCTGGCGCCGCTAGCCTATACATGCATATAATAAAATCGTAACAGAGCCATATCTGTACATTAAATATTATTTAAAAAAAATGCGTGTAGTGTATCCTACAAACTACCATCACCTACCAGGGTTTCCTACCATCATCCGATTTTCTCTTTTGTAGAAGCTTCAAAACCCATTGAGATTAAATACAGACTGGACTCGGTACTAATATTTTTTTAAATATTTTTTTTATTAATTATTATTATACTAATGAAACAGAAAGGACACTTAATCGAGTATCAATTATACCCTATCTACTTATATCTATACATCGTCTGTTACCATTTAAATATTTAATAAATAGACAGTGTCCAATCCAATATTTTCTGGAATTTTTGTGTCTGTTTGTTTGAGCTTTACCTACGTACCTATAGTATAGTCCCTATGAAGGCGTTTAATTTTGGATCAAGTATAGTATAATAAGTATTCGAGTACAGTGAGGGGATATTATTTTATATCTCAAGACAAAAATGCAAGTGGACCTCGAGAACAAAAATATCTAAAAATGATACTCGTAATTAGCTAATTAAAGATATAAATTATTACAATTTAACTTGACATTATTTAACTAAATGACAATTACTGATGTAATTAAATGCTATGATTATGTGATCATAATCATAGCATTTAATTATATTCTGACATTGAATTATTGTTAAGTATTTATTTATTCATATCGCTATTAAGTAAAACGTTTGACTAAAACACAGCTGAACTATTATCTAAAAAAATTACCATCCTTTGTACTTAAATATACGTACCTATAAATACTACTTAGTCTCATACCCATAAGTATTAGTATAATATTAGGATGAACAAAATACAGAGCTGCAGATTTTTTTTTATTCCAACCACAGATAACATAATACTAACTTAAATATATTTATCTCCAACAAGTAAGCCCTATAACTTATCGAACTAAAACAAGGAGACTTTTCGTTTATCTTACGAGGCTGTATGATAATACCTGGCCTAGGTCAGAGTTGGCGCTGCTAGTATTTAAAAAGTGATATTTTTTGTAAATATAACCTTTCACAACAATACTGCTAAACTGTTAAGTTGCTGTGTGGTTTAGTTTGTGAATGCCAGGCATTTAAATAGAATAACTTTTGTGATTTTACAACAATGGTACAAATTTAATATCGAGTAGTGATAAAATACTTGTTTTGAAAAAGAAAACAAATGATAAGATTAAAACGGAGCTCAGCGAAGTTTATAGGGACTCGGCACCTTCGTTATCAACCATAAAATATTCGATAGCTGAATTCAAACGTGGCCGTACAAGCATTTTTGATGAAGATAGTCCAGGCCGTCCAAATGAGGTCCAAACTTCAGAAATTATTGAAAAAATCCACGATATCGTGATAAACGATCAAAGAGTGAAAGTGCATGAGATTGCTGAGACTGGACATCTCAATTGAACGGATGCAGAATATTTTAACAACTCATTTGGATATGAAAGCTTTCCGCAAGATGGGTGCCGCGATTGCTCACAATTGACAATAAACACACACGTGTGTCAACTTCAGAAAATGTTTGACCGTGTTAAAACGCAATCGGAGTGATTTTTGGCGACGATTTATAACTGTTGACGAAACATGGATTCATCACAGCACACCAGAGACCAAAGAACGGTCCAAACAGTGGGTTTTCCGAGGCGAATCTGCGCCAAAGAAAGCTAAGGCGACTGTATCGGCGAACAAAGTCATGGCTACAGTGTTTTGGGATGTACGCGGCATAATTCACGTCGATTACCTTAAAAAGGGCAAAAAGATTAATGGAGAGCATTATGTCAACATATTGGGCCATTTCAACCATGCTGTAAAAGAAAACGTCCGCATTTGGCGAAGAAAAAAATCCTCTTCCATTAAGACAATGCACGCGTGCACACTTGTGTCGTCTCCAGGGCAAAATTCCATGAGTTAAGATACGAATTGTTTCCGGATCCACCATATTCGTCAGATTTAGCACCCAGCGATTATTTCCTATTTCCAAATATGAAAAAATGGCTCGGTGGAGAAAATTTTAGCTCTAACGATGAGGTCATTGCTGAAACGAACACTTATTTTGTAGGGTTGGAGCAATCGTATTTTTAGAGGGTATACAAAAGATACAAAAACGTTGGACTAGTGTACCGAACTGAAAAGTGAATACGTGGAAAATGAAAATAAATTTTACATATGCTACTTCTTGTCACGGTCAGGTACTTATCATATAACCCTCGTATCTATCATCTCTTAGATAAGATAATATGGGTTTATATAAAAAAAAGTAAGCGTTAGTGCTTGATTAAGTTAAACTCAATATAGTGTAACGGTCTTTCTTTACCGCTGCTGTCATACGAATGATCCATTTTTTTACAAATTTCTTACGATAGGCTAAACGGTGAATAAGTGCAATTTAATTATTTAAATTCAAATACCATGCTCAAAACGTTGTAATAGTGATGACCAATGAAGTAATAGTGAAGTGAAAATGGGGCGACGGAATCTAAGCATGATGCGGCTGGGAAGGTGCATAGCGTTCCTGGCGGCAGCCGCCTTCCTCCTGCCGTTCACGATCCTTCTCATGGTAGCTGACCAGCAGTACAATCTCACTTATAACTCCAAAAGAGTCTTCTATCAGGAGGTCAGTGTTGCTTCATAAAATATTTTAATGCACTTTTTTTTTTAATCAGAAGTTACACGATTCAAGATTCCGTTACGTTCTATGGCCAAACATGTGCCTAGTAAAGTTAATTTTATTCTTGTACCATAGTCTATAGTATAGATGTCAATCTTAGTTTTTGTTATGTATAAATAGTTGTTTTGTTGTGTATAATAGTATACATTTTCTCTGTTATAATACATTAAATTGCTTCATAATAAAATCTTAACTATATCTTAACTATCATCACATGTCGTATATCTTAACTATCATCACATGTCGTGTATCTTAACTATCATCACAGTTGATATATGTATAATATAGTGAATGGTGATTTTGATTTGTATTTCCTGTTATTTTAATAGTGTTCTATTGGTTTAATTAAGTTTAGTCAATATTATCAATTTACAATATTGCAACTATGTTGCAAAAAAGCGGGTCACTACGTTTTTTAGATAAAAATACATAATAATCGATTATTCAATTAAAATACTGAGCCGTGGTTTATCTAATGCAAATATGATAACACCAAAACTAATGGGTTCCAAATTCAAAATTTGAAAGTTCACTGTGAAATGAAAAGTTTTACAAAAAGGCTGGAATTCAAGTTGCTTTTTTTGAGTTTAATTTATTTTTACCTCGAATATTAGTTTTTGGCGAATAACAATGCCTATATTTCATTTGAATTAACTAATCCGGCCCCTGAAAAATGACTGATCATCAAGTTATTGCACTCTTAGAAGACGGTGAAGTCAATATTGTACAGCTCGACCTTAAAAATCAACTGTTTGAAGCAAGGGGAGTTGCCGTGAGCAAGTGGACCGTAGGAAGAAGACTGAAAGAGACTCATCTGAAAATAGTGAAAGATCAGCCTGAGGTCCGAAATTATCTTATGAACACCGTGTAGGTCCATTAACGTTTTCAGGAAATTGTGATTCATGGACAAATGAAGTCTGGAACATGATATTGTTTACAGATGAAGCTAGGATAACATTAAACTGTGAAGACAAGAGGCGTAGAGTTCTCAAAATACCGGGCGAAAGATATGCAGATGCTTGTTTTGACGAGATGGTACCTTATGGCGGCGGCGGTGCAATAATGTTCTGGGCGTTAACTTCGACTGCTCGTACCGTAATTATTTTTATAGAAAATGGCAGCTCGGTATGTCACAGAGATCTTAGAAAAACATGTAATACCAGCATTGATAATAATAGGAGACACATCCATTTGAATGGACGATAACATACGACCTCATCGAGCTCAAGCGGTAGACGCATATATGAAAGAAGTTGGAATTCGTCGTTTAGACTGGCCAACGAGGAGTCCTCACCTAAATCTTATAGAACATGCTTAGTACATTCTAAAATGATGCGTAATACAACACCATCCAACTCCTATGCGAGAGGAGTTGGATGCTCCTATGCCTTAAATGCGAGAGAGCTTAAAACCATTATAGCAGAAGAATGGGACAAAATTTCACAAGAACTTATATGGAACATAATAACCCATTATTAGAGTTTGTTTTTAGATCGTTTTTCACATTTTCACTTCCTTTTTGTACTCATAGTACATTTACAGTCGGATTTTTTATTCGAGTCAGGGATATGACATGTAGAACTGTCAAACAAAGTGAAATTTGTACGGAGATGACACTTTATTGATAGTACTATGATATACAGAGTATACCTTAGTACTATGATTTTCTTGTATTCTAGTATGTACATTTCAATTAAACATTATAAAACAAATATTGTTACTTTTTAGCCATTTTTTACAATATTTCCCTATCACCATTATAAGAAATTGTAATATTGAATATTGAAAACATATCAGCGAGCCAATATTGCAAACAAAATAGCAAAAAATAACTACGGACCGTGACTTTTTGCATAAAAAAGCAAATGGACTCGTTTTTTTGCAACATAGTTTATTAATAAAGATAGGATTTGTTAAGCCTGTAGAAAAAGTATATGCTTTGGCTATTTTATAGATCATAATAAATAGATAATAATTATAATATTTTCATTTAAAGAATATTATAATCCAAACTGACAATAAAAGATGCTAGCTAAGTAGGATTAAAAAAAATATATTTGTAATAAAATGAGAGCTTATCAGCTAACAAACTGTGATTAGAATTTGGAGGAACTGTGGCGGAATGTCAAAAAAAAATAACATTATATACAGTCCTGCGGCCCTCGGACATTGGACCTTCGCAATACGCAAAAATAAAAATGTTATCTAATGTACGCGGTATCTGTGTTTAAAATATATTATTTTTATGCACAAATGACTAACATTCACACATGAATGGAAAGTTTATTAGTATTTCTTCTTTTGCAGAGGGACTTCTATAAAATAAATGGCACATTTTATGCGACCGCATACGCGTTTACTACACCCAATATGTTACGGACGCAGGTAACATTGATACGTTGTTCAGATACTTAACCAAAGCTATAATAACCTAACACTTGCACTGCTTTACTAACAATACAAAAAAATAACAAAGGTCTGGTGACGATCATGCACGAAAACGGGTAATTTCCTGGTCCCTTGCAAACGCTGACACTAAATGTATTAACCGCTTTTGTAACACCTTCCAGTTACGGATATATTGGAAGAAATGTAGTTGAGCACCCAGTAGTCGTGTGTATGTGTTACTTAAGTTAAAAATTATGTTTCATAGTAATATAGTGTAATGACGTGTTGGTTTATCAAACTTAATCGGAGATAACAGACAAAATTTATATTAGACCAAAATGTATCTAACGATAACAATTAAACTAATATCAGTTCACTAAACTGGTATTAGAACTGATATTATCATTAAAACCATTGTAGATATAAGTAATTTTCCTCTAATCTTTTACTTTTTTAAACATAAAAAGGCAAAGGTAGGATAATGGAGAGAAATAAACTCACAGACTACTAAATAAAATAACTATTACACTTTAAAAATACTGAAAACTAATTACGTTAAGCTGGATGAAGAAAAAAAACGGATTTTATACTCAAGTTCCATTTAGTTTATGAATAAGGTATTTACTTTTCAATAACATTAAAATACAAATATGAAACAAAAAACTGTCCCGTGTACAACTGACAATAAACAAAGCGAATAGTTGCATAAATTACTAGCTAGGTATCGAATCTGTATTCATGTACTAACCCAGGTCAGTCCGTAACGGTTCTTGAGTTTAAACAACGACTAAGAATGACTTTACAATGCTTTTGCAGTAAAAAACAGCCTGTTCATAAATTAATCAGTAAAAAATTAACCATAAGTGATTTTTTCTTCCTTCGGAGTTCTAAAGGCTATTTAAATTGCAGCCTAAATTTAATTTCGAGACGGCATTACGGCAATGACCAACGACGTGACCATTTCCTCTTTTTTGTGTTAGGTAATATTATGAATATTTTTCTCATGAGTCATCCATTCGCCGACAGTATGCTTTGTAATCATCTAAAAGGCTGACTAGTTAGAAATGGCAGAACTGACTGGTTCGCGAATCGCGAACTAATGAATGAAAAATCGATAAGGACGTGGAGGGTGTGTATCGGTGGCCTGACTTATAAATAATAAAGGGTTCATTTGCCTCAACATACTTACGTAGAAAAGAATCAATTGTGCTATTTTTATATATTTTATTATTTTCAAATAAACTAAATGTATTTTTCCCGATATTTTTCATCATGAATTTTAATCAGCAATTTAAGTACTACGTACCCTACCATGAGGAAAATATTTGTACCAAACAAGTTTTTTAAACAAGGATACAGATTTCTATCAATGCAATGCCATATTATATCATCAGCCTATGTTTTTTCACTGCTGGATATATGTAGATCTTTTCCAAAGCCACCACATAAGATCTTCGGCTCTTTCTCATCCAATCACCACCAGCAAACTTTTTTAAGTGGTCGGTTCAGCTGGCCGGAGGGTGTCTCGCACACTAGCACTGCGCCTCCCGGTAAGTGGCCTCCATTCGAGGACTCTTCTACCTCAATGGTTATCGGTCCCGCGGCAAATATCCCCTCAACTCCCACCTCGGATTTCCACAACCGCACCGCCCGCCACAGAAGTGCGCGACGCATCAGCATTTCCTCGATACGGAGGTATCGCTCACAGTCGCAGGCTGTAGAAAAACTACCTCGAGAGGTCTTCCCCTTAAGCTACGACATGGAGTTCTTCAAGAAAGCCAGTATTATTGCATTTATTTATCCGTAGTTATCTGCGTGTTTATCTTCGACGAGACGTTTAGATCTATTATTTTATTCTTTTAATTATGATAAAAGACTTTCCAAATTATGATAAAATAGGTATTAGATTCGTATTAGATATAAGAGTCGTGGCCGTATTATAAACCCAAAGATGAAATTAAGATAATCCAGGTGTAGTTAATAAAGTTAATCGCACCTCCCAATGTATCTTTCTGTTCAACCCAAACATTAGCTGGTAGAGAATGCCTTAAGGCATTAACCTCGCCTTTTTTACTATAAAGTGCAATAAAGTTTTTAAATAAAAAATAAATATGAATTAAGATGTTAATAAAGGTAACAGTATTATAGTAGTAGGTATATAAACATTTCTTCGGTGATTATGACATTTAGCCATTTGTTCAATCGCTGTTCAGTGTTCTGTTCAGTGATTTAGAAAGAAACTAAGATTAGACTTGGCTCACTAATGACCTGAGTAAATTATGTGACATCGTCTTGGCCAAAATACCTTATTACCCCTCTTCAACCTTTTTAACGTCCCACTACAGGGTACAGGCCTCCCCGAGTAAATTACTAGGCACTTTCGGGCCATAATCCACCATACAGACCCAATGTGGATTGGTGATACACATGCTCTGTATTTTTTTTTAATTCGGGAACATGTAATCTAGTGATATCTTAAGTACGGAACAGTCCGTACTTAAGTAGAAACTCACTGAATTTGAACTTTGAACTGACGACTTCACGAATGAGAGTCGAGAACCCCTCTCTCTCTGTGTACAGATTATAATTTTCTCTTTACATACAACTGCATATTTGTGGAGATTTATAAATAGCATGTCTATTATTTTTCTTTATATTATTACTATTTACAATGTCTATGATCTCCGTTAAAAGTAAATTAAATATAATGCGTCATAATTTTGATTTCATGGGCCATTATTACACTTATATAAATTCCCCAAACTGTACTGATGTGTTTAACATTTTTGTTTTCTAGCTAGGTTACATTTATCTATAATAAAATCGTAACAAAAGATGTCCGTACATTATTTTTTTTTTGTAAAAGTGTAAAATGTGACAATAATACAGGGTTTAAAACAACAATTTCTGGATTTTATCCGTCCTTCTGTCTGAACGCGCTTTACGCAAAAACCATTAGACGGATTTTAATAAAATTTTGCATAGTTGTAGCTTTTGTGCCGGGTTATCATTTAGGTACTTTTTATACATGTATTTTTTATACTTTTTATCCATTACAGAGTTCCTGCGGGAATCAAGCTAACATACTCTTAACTGCTAGTATATAATAGAGGTACCTAGGTTTTATAAACCGAACTATGAACCTATGGTACATATTTTACTCTCGTATATTCTTTGTCTTATTCAGTCAATTGTTTATTTTATTCCTTAGTTAATAATGTATTTCAATGATGCCTACCATCTCCCGTTAAATTATTTATTTATTTATGTTTAAATAAATATTCTAACGTCAACGCACACGAAATCGCGGGCACAGCTATAAGGCAATATAGCAAAAGGTAACATCACAATTTTATACTCAAATGGACAATTTGTAATCTGTACCATTAATGTAGGTATATATTGCCTATGAGAAAATCGCGTAAGTTCACTTGTTTAGATGGGGCACTATACCGTTTACTGACGCTGTCACGCGGCCGCGTGGTCGTGCCGCGCGTGACACCGGCTACAATCATGTTACAATTAAGAGAATCGTGCGATACTTTTAAAGGTATGCTATAGGCACGTTTTATTTAGCTCACTATGAAAATTGCTGCATTCTTTTGCATTTGCGTGTTGAAATAATACGAGATCAATTTATTGTGTTCGATATTATGACACGTGGGTTTACTACAATCTAAATGAGTGATAGGCACTTTAGCACATTTTGATTGTAAATTATATCTTCTAGTCCAGTGTCAAATCTGTCGTTTGTAAGAGAAAATGATAAAACGGTTTATCGTACAAAATATACAATACAAAATATAGATAGATACTTAACACAACAATGAAAAAATATACAATTGGCGGCTTTATTTACGCGATCTCTTCCAGACAACCGTAGTGCCAGCATAGTATTTATTACATATTGACATAAAATAGGTACCATAAAATATTCATATGAAAAGATATATTATAATAGATACACAACACAACAATAATATTATACATAAATATTGTATCATATATCATACCTAAAAATATAAAAATATCTACATTTCAGTAGTACATACATAAATTATGCCATAATATGCCTGGCATAGATACCTACAAAAATAAAACAATAAATAAGATATTGAAACAATAATCAAAAATAAAGTCATTTAGTAGACAAATAATCATCTTTAACTAGCTTTTTAAAGTCAGCCCATGACTTGTTTATTTATTTTTTGAAGAAAATTTACAGACATTTACTTATATTACATTAAAATGGTAGATACGAATAGGTACGATGCACCGCCCTTCGTATTTCTGTTTAAGCAAAGGTTGACACGGACAGAGAATGCCACTTGGTATTAAGTTCGTCTTTTGAACAATGTTTCTTCGTGTATTAAACTTTAAATATTGTAATTTTAAGGACAATATAATATGTAATTACAAATATTGAATTTGTAATTTTATATTTTTTTATTTATGCCGTTTGATACTAAATGTAAATTTTACATGTCAACTAGGTATAATAAAATCGGTGGTACTACATTTATTTAAATAACAAGACCTATATCCTGTACCAAGTTTTATGCAAATAAAGATTATTATTATTATTATTATTAATTTAATAAATAAAATAAATATAAATATTTTTGTTGTTATACAACAACAAAAATAAATCCTAATACGTAACAAAAGCTGTTATAAAATCTTCAAGATAAACATTTTAGGACTAATGAAACATAATTTTTTAATCATAAAAACACTTAATACATAAATTTACACAATTATACAATTAGACAGTTTTTAGAGAAAAGTTTCCTGGTAAAGGCTCGTTTCTAAATCTTGATGATTACTTTCAACCTCCGTCACTTCACTATAAATGAAGGCAAACTGGTATGGTTATGAAATATGATCCAATGAAATATTAACTAATTAGATATGAAGGTATTTCAATAGTCCATATACCTCTGTGGTAAATATGCAGTCACATACGATCTTAACGAGCCTCTTACTGAAATAACTGTTCTTCATACCTGCACCATTTTATTCCGATACACAATACACAATTATGCTATAAAAGGCATTTTAAAGAAATTATTAGACGGGAAAGAAAAAACAAAGGAACACAAAAAGGACTTTGAATGCCTGGATGTGTATTGGGATGCCAGAAACTATCTTCAACTCAGCAAAAGCTGCAGATAGAGCTTATTGCCGCTTTTCAATGGAACTAGACGCCTATCAAAACGACTACCTTTCTACTAATTCGTTGTTAAGTTGTTACAGAAGTTCAGTCGGCAATTCGTTCCACAATTTTCGGGTTCGCGGTATAAAGTGCCATAAAGTAAATTTAATTTTCATAGCGGTATAAGTTTATGCGATAGTTTAGCTACGAACATTTAGGGATTTTTATATTATTGCCCTCTCTTGCAATTAGTAATTAGCAACTACCTTTAATTTGTGTAGCCTAAGTATAATTCCAGAGCTCCCGTAGCGTTCCAAGTACAAACGTTAGGCTCTATTTGCGACTGGCAAACACTTGGATTTTACAGTGTTTTCCTTTAGGGAACAGTGAAAATTACTTTCAGAATTATAGTGACTAATAAAACGATCTTATCTTCTCAGTAGAAAGGATACAGGACTATCTGCACTGAACTTGAAAATTAACAATCTACATACCGTGTTTCTCATTTTTTGGTAAAATCGAATTTGAATATTCCAGTTATTAAATCAATTTCATAGAATGATTATTGATTCCACAATCATTTGTTTATGGAATTAGTCACAGAAATTCTCTCCTATCGAATATTTTATTGAATCAATCGGAATGTGGGACTAGAATAAATCCGATTCCATCCAATAGTTTTTTTGTTTCTGCTACTGCATTTAAACCTTTATTATAATAGCCTATTATATGGTAGTCAACCACTCAAAGGTATTGTCAACTCAAACAATCGCAAACGACATGTGTCGAGAATCGATAGGTAAAATAACATTCATAATACTTCCCATAACCTTTGCAGCCACTCATATTTTTTTATATCTTCTAGCAGGAAAATGTCAAAACGAGTGTTTTAATCGCGGTCTGGTGCGAAATGGCAATGGTAAAATGTCAAAGGTATCAAAGTAAATACAGTAAACTACCTTTTGCATGTGTGGACAAGTGGACAGGGCAGATGATAATTCAGGCACATTCAGTGCGATACTACTGCTTCTTTGTACTTTATAACAAAATTACATATACAATTGATCATGATGATCAAAGTGATCATCAAGCATAATTTGTTACTACAAGATAAAGAAAGTACAAGATAATCGTCAACAACCATCCAGTGGTTTGAGCTAGCGTGGGAATAAAATACAGCGACATAAACATCCAACAGTCTCAGTGGGTATACACAATATTTTGAAAACAAGAAAAAACACAATATCGTTTGAAAATACCTATTCCTGAATATACTCCGTAGGTACTGCTGATTATTTTTAGATAGGAATAGTGATGTAATAAAAGTCGTTGTACCGAAAGCGAAAGCATAGATTATCTACCGTAACCAGCTCTTTTATCACCCACTGCTGGTCTCCCCATGCATATTGCACATGAAGGTTGTATGGCCTCGAAACGCCACGCTCGTCAACCTTACAGCTGTGGCGGCATTGTTATCCTTCAATCAACTTGTACGACACTCACAGGAAGAGGGGTCCGTGCTATTCTAAAGCGGCTGACACCACACAGCACAGATCATTAAACATATTATCTACAGGTATCTTACGTCAATAGCAATCACTATTATCTACTGTAGTAATCAAATAAAATACTTAATTTATTTTTCTTTAATGTACAATCACACATTTGTTTAAAAATATATTTAAATTTAATAATTTTAAATAATAGTGAGTAATATAATAATGTTTTAATTGCGAAGTTTTATTTAATTTCCGCATCCGTCGTGCATAAAAATATTCGTTAAAAATGTGGAACGACATTAGTGAAAGCCAAAGCGAATGCGAAAACTTTTGCACATCTTTTGCGAAACCGGACACGAATATTCGTTACTTCATAATGATCCCAGATGTATGTGTGTTTGTAGTATGGAAAGCAAATATGAAGGAAAAATAAAACTTCGGATAAGGAATAGCACAAATCAATATACCTATTGATATATATCAACTGATATAGCTTAGAAATATAATCTACTAATATATAACCTAACTGACTGATATAAGATCGAACAATTTTTCTTTGCTTAACTGTATGTTGGATATATGATTTTCTCATGAACTTTTCATGAGAAAATCATGAAAAATAACTATGAGACTACGGATAATACCAATTGTTACCGTGATGGACGTGGACAATTTTTTCAAGCAAATCGTTTCTAAATTACCCAGAAATTATCCTTGATTACTCGACCATGGCTTAGCAATAAGTTCCACTTGTTAATTAACTTCAGTTAGTCATTTATCGTTACGTCCATTCACTTTTTATGAGCTATGGCAAGAATGCGACAGTGCATTGCAGTGTAGGAAAATCTCGAGAAATTACAAAGAAAATCTTTTTCTATGTAGGTACTGTTGTAATAAGGTGTATTTCTATTATCAATGCGAATAGTTTAATTGAGTATGTGAATAGTTATACTAATTGCTTCACGTAACAGGGTGTTAAAATTTTAACTTTTATACTTGCATATGATATAAAGACTCCCATTATAGTAACAGTTACGAGCTGTATGTGATTGTTATTTTTACGAGTGCAGTAACTCCTGGCTGTAATGATTATAATGAATATACACAAACGTATCTAACACCGTCAAGAAAAAACTAAATACGAATTTTGTTTACAAATGTAATTACTTTCCGCTGGGTATTAAGAAATATGGAAATAAAATTAAAATTTTATTTTTAAAATAGAATAAATTATGTCTTTCCCAAGTATTTTTACCGTTTTATTTTACTCAACGTTTTGGCTGAATTGCATCAACCTAAACAAAAACAAATAAATGAACGTAACCAAAGACCAACAATTAAAAGCTGAGTAGAAAAGAGAAAACCTGTTACAGCAAAAGGTCACAATTACAATAACCAGTCCAGTTGTAAACATATAAAATGAATGTTTTATAAATGAATCTAGATATTTACTTATTTATTAACTGAAAAATGCTTAAATTAAATGACAGTTAAATTGACAATTGATAATACTGCGATATAATAATCATCAATTTTAATAATATATTTATGTTCAATGAAATTTTAATCTCATAAGACAATTGTCACTTACATGTGAAAATAAAAGCTAATAAGGATAAATAGCCGTGCAAGTCCGGCCGGTGACCAACAGCTACACAACGTAAACACTTGCGAGTACACATGCACATCAACCATCAACCATCAACCGACACTATTAGAGTACGTTTTAAATTACAGAAACTAAAACTAAGTAGGTGGTACTTCAGTATTTCAATATCACATTTTTCAATATCGTCTTTCAATATTATAAATTTATAACAAAAAACTTTTTTCTTGTAATTATGTTATACAATATTTACTAACAGTACATAGTATTTGAGTTAAAATAAGTACTTTACCTATATTGATGCGTGCGTACATACTGTTGTAGCATATACGAGTAGTTACGTACGGGGTGAAAAACTGCAGCTAATTATAAATTGCAAACTATAATATCAGAGCGAATCGTTCGTAATATGGCTAGGAATTCAGAATTAAGATTAAGAAGTATATATCTGTGTTGCGTGGTTGCTTCTTTTAGAATGTTCTCGTGACGCCTAGTGCAAGGCCGGGGAGTGCCGCACTGCGCCAAACGACTGCATCTTCTCGCTACAATGCACGCACTCTTTAATATTTCAAACTACTTCGTCGTTGTTGTAAGATTTACACATTATGAGTATGTTATCTTAAAAGTCAAGTGAATTCAAAGTATAAAATTCTACCACAATTTGTAATTAACGATATGAGTTAACATATAAAACTAGAAAAGATAAACAAACCTGCCATTTGATATTTTATGATGGAATTTCAAATCAAGCTAGTCTTCAATCTCAATTTTGAAATGTTTGTGATGAATGTGGCTAAAACGCCTGCTAATATCCTTTCGCGATTGAATTGGGCGTGACGTTCGTGTACCTACCTATAACACCCTTAATCTTACAAAACATTTTAAATGTTCTGTGTTCGGAATAGTACATAACGACAACCCATTTAGTCCAATCGATTGAAGAGTTTGGCCTCTTTTTATCTTCGCTGTAAACATTTAAAAATAAAGTGTACATAACTCGAGTATTATTTATTGAAATCTCAGCGATCCCAACTCAGATGTTAAGTGTCAATTTTCTAACGAGGACATTTCTTGGCGCACATCTCGGGTTTCGAGACGCCCTGGCATTGCGGTTGCGCGTTACGTCTGACATTCCCCAACTGTACTTTTAATAAAATACTAATATTTTCATACCGTATACCTACAACATGTCACTGAAGTAACGTAACAACTGCAAATAGGTTGGTTGTTCAGTATCCAGAGTAGAATCGTTTCTACCAGTTTTACACTAGTTTGTTTTATAGTACATTTCTAGTATATCTTTTATTCTACGCACAGTTACATTCTACGCGCGTCGCCAGCGCCGCCGTCGCTGACGCTCTTTACCGAGCATACGGCTACGAACGGTTCAGGCAGATCAACAAAAGTTTACATTTGAAAGTTTTAATCTATTCCCTAAAATAATTTATTTTTTTCTCTTGAATAGTTTTATCTATTTTAAATTAGTTGACTTGTCCGGCAACTTGTTCTATTACCGGGAGGGCGACCAGCAGTCCCAAGGTGGTGTCGGGTTTATCGTCCACAAGTCCCTCGTAAATAATGTTGTAGCCATCACGAGTGTGTCGAGCAGGGTCGCGTACCTTATACTCAGAATATCCAAGAGATATTCGTTGAAGGTCATACAGGTCTACGCACCGACCTCGGCACACCCGGATAACGAAGTGGAAGCAATGTATGAGGACATTAGTAGAGCCATACATGCTTCGAAAACACACTACAATATTGTTATGGGGGATTTCAACGCGAAACTGGGCAAAAGAGGCGACGATGAGTTGAGAGTGGGGCAATTTGGATGTGGGCACCGGAACCAGAGGGGCCAGAGGCTGGCCGACTTTCTTGAGAAAGAGGGACTCTTTATGATGAACTCTTTCTTCAAGAAGCCGCCTCATAGGAAGTGGACCTGGATGAGCCCCGACGGTTCCGTTAAAAATGAGATAGACTTCATTGTGGCCACAAAGAGACAAATATTCAATGATGTCTCCGTGATCCACAGGGTGAAAACCGGTAGTGATCACCGAATGGTTAGAGGCACATTGAATATAAACGTCAAGTTGGAAAGGTCCCGCCTGATGAAGTCTACGCTCCGACCTACTGCTGCCCACATACAAAACCCCGAAAGCTTTCAGCTTGAATTGTCAAATCGCTTCGATTGCCTAGAGGATTGCGTTGCAGTGGACGATATCAACAACAGGTTGGTAGAAACTGTCCATACGGTGGGGTCTAAATTCTTCAGACACCGTCGAAGAGATGGACCCCAAAAGCTCACCGACCACACCCTCGACCTCTTGGCGGAACGACGTTCGATGGCACTGCAGACTCCTGATGACGCGGAAGCATATCGGCTGCTCAATAGACGGATTCACCAGTCCTTGCGACACGACATCCGTCTCTTTAATACTAATCGTATTAAGGAGACGATAGAACGGAATAAAGGCTCCAAAGTGTTCACAAGAGACTTATCTATTGGGCAGAGCCAGTTGACGAAGCTGAAGAGGGAGGACGGCAGTGTCACTTCCGACAAACAAGAGGTACTGAGGGAGATCGAGGAGTTCTATGGACAGCTGTATACCTCGGTCGCTAAACCTGTTGGCAACTTGGCCAAAGACCCAAGAGCCAAGTTGACCCGACACTATACCGAAGATATCCCGGACATCAGCCTGTACGAGATTAGGATGGCCCTCAAACAGCTTAGAAACAACAAGGCGCCGGGCGAAGACGGAATCACTTCAGAGCTTCTGAAAGCGGGTGGAACACCGGTACTGAAAGTCCTTCAGAAGCTCTTTAATTCCGTCTTGCTCGAAGGTATTACGCCGGAGGCATGGAACAGAAGCGTGGTGGTGCTCTTCTTCAAGAAAGGCGACAAGACCTTGTTGAAGAACTATAGGCCCATCTCGCTTCTGAGCCATGTTTATAAGCTGTTTTCGAGGGTTATCACGAATCGTCTCGAGCGCAGGTTTGATGACTTCCAGCCTCCCGAACAAGCCGGTTTCCGAAAAGGCTATAGTACCATAGACCACATCCATACGCTGCGGCAAGTTATACAGAAGACCGAGGAGTATAACTTGCCATTATGCTTAGCGTTTGTGGACTATGAGAAAGCCTTTGATTCGATCGAGACTTGGGCAGTGCTACAGTCCCTCCAGCGGTGCCATATTGACTATCGGTATATCGAAGTGTTGAAGTGTTTGTATAACAACGCCACCATGTCAGTCCGAGTACAGGAAGGGAGCACGGAGCCGATTCCATTGCAGAGGGGTGTGAGACAAGGAGATGTCATCTCTCCGAAGCTCTTCACCAATGCGATGGAAGACGCTTTCAAGCTCCTGGAATGGAAAGGACTCGGCATCAACGTTGATGGCGAATACATCACTCACCTTCGATTTGCCGACGATATCGTGGTCATGGCAGAATCGCTGGAGGATCTTAGCACAATGCTCGGAGACCTCAATCGAGTTTCCCAACAGGTGGGCCTTAAAATGAACATGGACAAGACGAAAATCATGTCGAATGTCCATGTCGTGCCCACCCCAGTTTCAGTTGGGAGCTCGATTCTCGAAGTTGTTGACGAGTACGTCTACCTAGGCCAAACGGTCCAACTAGGTAGGTCCAACTTCGAGAAAGAGGTCAATCGACGAATCCAACTCGGCTGGGCAGCGTTCGGGAAGCTACGCAGCGTCTTCTCGTCCAAAATACCTCAGTGCTTGAAGACGAAGGTCTTCGACCAGTGTGTGTTGCCGGTGATGACCTACGGCACCGAGACGTGGTCTCTGACTATGGGCCTCATAAATAAGCTCACTGTCGCACAGCGAGCTATGGAGAGGGCTATGCTCGGGGTTTCCCTACGTGATCGAATCAGGAATGAGGAGATCCGTAGACGAACTAAAGTCACCGACATAGCCTCTCGGGTTAGCAAGCTGAAGTGGCAGTGGGCAGGGCACATAGCTCGAAGAACCGATGGCCGATGGGGCAGAAGGGTTCTCGAATGGAGACCACGTACCGGCGGACGAAGCCGAGGACGTCCATCTGCTAGATGGACAGACGACCTCATAAAGGTTGCGGGCACCCGCTGGATGCAGGTCGCTGCCGATAGGTCTAAATGGCGGACAATGGGGGAGGCCTATGTCCAGCAGTGGACGTCCAAGGGCTGAGAAGAAGAAGAAGAAAGACTTGTTTCATCCCACCCTATCTTATCTCCCCCGATTTCTCCAACACTTTCTTTCAATCCATTCCTAAATCTTCAAAGGTAGACAGCTTGCTCAGGGTGATTTTGGCATGCATCGGGAATGTCTATGGACGACAATACCACAGGGTGGACTCTCCGATCGTCTGATTTTGTTTTAACAGAGCATCTGTAAGATCATACCATATAGGCAGGCATTCGGCCATTTTTTCGTCTAGGGACAAGTTCAGATCTTCTAAAAATTTAAGAGATTAAAACATTTACTGTTGTGGGTTAAAGAAATTGAATTTATCAAAATCCTAAATAATTAATATTGAAAAAGAATATGAAGATTATTTTTTTAATTAGTCTTCAAAATTATAAAATTCGGACGTTCTGTCGGAAACGCGCCCAGACGCTTTCTGGACGCCCTCCAAACTAAGACAAATCTACAAACATCCGGACAGATAGCAGTCCTAGGCAAAGCCACTGCAAATCATTAGTATAGTGATAAAATAGGCATTGTACTTATGTAATGTACATATTTTATCTACCTATTTATAAGAGCAGTAAAAAAACTTCATGGTCTACCACATCCGCTATGGGTCATCGATCTGTTAGTTGTCAATCTGTTACTTGACACGTAGCAAACCCGCTATGTTTGGAAATGTAGGAGTAATTATTATAAACCTCAAAATTAGTTTCACACGTACCTGCTAATAAACACGTACGAGTAAACTTACCTACATTATAGGAGTACCACACTACTGACAAAGTTTAGCGACAGAGTTTTTATCTATGGAACACTGGCTGGTTTTGATGTCAAATAAAACTATGACTTTTTTTGTTCATATATGGCAATGGTGCAAACTATTACTATCTATAACATAAAATAAAACATTCCAAATTCAAATTTCGCTCTATATTTTTTTAAGCTGAATCTAAATGGATATTCGCCGCAAAACATTTCTGCGCGATGATTTTGTATGATTTTAAATGTTACTTGAAATCTGAAGATTCTTTTAGTAGACTTCAAATGGCGTTTCCCGACAAGTGCCCTTCTAAGGCAACTGTGTATCGTTGGTGCAATGAATTTAAGCGTAGCCGACTAAGTTTGGCTGACGAAGAAAGAAGCGGTCGGTACCCTTGAACGACTGCACTGTTACACTAGAAAACGTGATGGCAGTGAAAAAAATAATTTATGAATATAGGCGAATTACACAAGAGGAGATTCACGAGAGATTGCAGATTGGATCGAGGAGTGTGTATGAAATATTACATGGTCATTTACGAGTCAGGAGGATAGTATTGCGCTGGGTGCCGCACACCTCACCGAGGCTCAAAAACAAGTTCGTGTCGAATGGTGCCGTGATATGATAACAAAATTTGAAGCAGGGTCGTCTCGGCGCGTTTACGACATTATCACAGGTGACGAATCTTGGATCTGCCAGTATAATCCAGAAACAAAGCGTCATTCTACTGTTTGACTGCTTCAAAGTGAGCCAAAGCTATCCAAAGTGAAAAGAGCAAGAAAGGCTGAAAAAAATTTAATCGCTTTTTTTCACTTTAACTGGCTGCCGGATATCTGTACCTTTACGAGACCAAAGCAGCATTAACGCAGATTGGTACGTAGCCAAGTGCTTGCCAAACGTTTTTACTGCAGTGAGTAGCAACCGTCCAAACAGGTCTCCGCGGACTGCTGCTGCACTATGACAACGCACCCGCTCACTCAGCGCTTAAAATAAGGCACTTTTATAAAATACGAATATATTTTATAAGAAATTTTATAAAATACCTGCTAAGATACAAAGGTTTTTCTAGGCATTTTCTTTGTATAACAAAATATCTCTTTTCAAGAAAAGACGGGAAAGAAAAAGAAAAAAACTTAAATCTGAAAGTAAACAACTTAACACAAACTATTATTATTTGTACTCAATGAGTCCATGTGTCAAAAAATTGTCCCTGTAGCAAAAAAAAATTGGTTGAAAAAAATTAAAATTTGGTCCTTTGGCAAGGTACCCAGCATACTGGCGGCATTACGTCGCTGGATTGCTACGCTTAGAGGATGATTCACGTTACACCGTGCCGAGGGCGGGCCGTGCCCGTGCCGTGACGTTTCCACCGTGCGCTGGCCGGGCCAGTCATTCATGCGTTGCGCGAGATAACGACCAGCCCTAAGATCGCCGGCGCTGTCGACCAGACGCTTTGAGAGATCCTTAAATAATAAGTATGCACCAGGCCGAGGGTCTCAACACCGAATGCAATAAAAATATATTCGGGGCCGATATCTCTGTATCTATTTAATAGAAATAGAAAATAAAAAAATAATTTAAATGATGGTTATTATTTTCGTTTTATTGTCTACCTTAAATGTAAATTAATCAACAATTTACCAATATTTTTTCTTGAATATCATCAAAATGCACTTGCCCTTTTCTCTAAGATTAGCTCTTACCAGCGTTTTCTTCTATATAAACACATTCATTGCTTGTTTTGGAATTTACATAACCTTTTATAACATAACCTGTAAACCTTTTATTTGCTCTATATTTCTAATCCAAATATACAATCAACAGTGCGGTAATATATCTAAAACCACTCGATTCTCTATTCGATTTCCGCCCTTATTAGTAACACATTGAAGTTATATTATAGGTTTATATGTTGTGTCATGTTACCCTAAGAGATAGCTAAAAAGGGGGTAAACAACTTCTACTAGAAAGGAAAGTAGTAAGCTTTGTTTCAATAGCTCATTATATTTTACAAAAAACCTAATACAAAATTTGAGATCAATTTAGAAAAAATAGATTGGAAAATAAAGAGTGTGCAAAAGTGTCTGTTTCTTAGTTTTCGAAGCAACAAAAACTCACGGTTAGTTGGCAGGGGAGGCGGCGCCTAGTAAGGGGCACGCCCAGAATAATGTAGAGCGGGCACTGCCGCCAGCTGGAAACAGCCGTCGGACGGGGCGATGGAGGCCAGGGGTAACAGGCGGCGCCCAGCAAGAGCACCAGTGCCCAAAGAGCGACGGACCAGAGCTGCGGTGGCCGGCGAGAGTAGTGGCCCAGATGATGTGTGTCCTGGACACTGAGTCCTGGAGCTGAGTCCCGGGACAGGCGTGTGATTTCTTCCAAACGCCCTTCCTTGATCGCTCCCAAAACAAAAACTGTCCGTGCGGCCCCTTAGATTTTGTTTCTTTTTCTTCATTATCAGAATTTTGTCAGATTTGCAAATTTTGGAATTTTCTTTTTCATCGAGCAGTTTCCAGTCAGTGCTATTTATTTCCGCCAGTGTGTTTATTCATGAAGATGGGTAATGTGTTTCTGTGGTTAATACATAGCTAATATAAAAACATTAAATATTGAATTAAAGAATACAGATATAAAAAAAATTCAGAGTTTAAAAAAGTGAGCTATGTTACAGTTGACGACCGTATGTAGTGCTCAGCACTCACGTTTGACCTAACAACAGGTTACCACAATTGACTTTGTTTGGTACAACAACTAGTTTATACAAAGTCGACTGTTTGGAGTTTATAATTAACTTTAACATGTGACATAATATCTATATACATATAATAAAACAGTAAAAAGGTTAGTCTGACATTCACTTAAATTAAAAAAAATAAAATTGAGTGATCTTTTTAGCCACAGAACAGAAAACAGAAGTTTCTAGAATTTTTGTCTGTATGTTTGTTTGAGTATCGCGTAAACAACTGAACAGATTTTGATCGGATTTTGCACTAATGTACGAGTATAGCAAATTATTGTCTAATATGAAAACTGGTGTATGTGTTATCTTCATATGATATATACAATGAAGTTATAAAGGAAAATGAAAAAAATTACTTTTAATAGAATTATTTAAAAATTACTGGATGGATTTCAACGAGTTCGTCGGTGATGGCTTTTATCCGTCCTTTTACAGACGTTAAAAAAACATTTACAGCTGCTTCGTGTATACGAGCGAAGCTGCGTGTGGAAGCTGGTAGTTCTATCATCATCATCATTTCAGCCCTTGGACGTCCACTGCTGGACATAGGCCTCCCCCATTGTCCGCCATTTAGTTCTATATAGAACTATAATAGATAACGGAAAGTGATCATTTGACGAAATGTTTTCTTAAACATTTTTTAAAATATTATTTAACAATATCTTTAAAACCTAAGCAGGCAAATTTAATTCAAATACAATTTAGGAGCGTGAATGTTTACCTTACTTATTTTACTCGATGTTTCGTTAAAACCCATTTAAATATAACCAAAGTTGATATTATCTGAGATAAAGGACCTAATCGTTGGTTCAAATTTCCCAGATATTAAAATTTTAGAGAAATGGGAGAGGAAGGATGCACGCTACAGTCCTACAGCCGATGGGCGCACGTTAACCCTCTCTCACAGAAGACTACCGTAAAATGTACTGATTTCCCACTTTATCCTATTTCCCCAATGTACGTGCGTATTTCCGTTAGTGAGTGAGATATGTCTGAGCCAGAGATTCCCGTCCCATCCAATCCTAACCCTCCCCAAATCGATTCCTAAATCTCCAAAAGTAGGCAGTGCATCCGGAGGCATGCTAACGTTTGTCATTCTGGACTGATGTTGGTATGCATCTCGGATGTCCATGGGTAAAGCAGACAGCCCACCTGGTGGTAAATGGATTCACATACCACCAGGTGGACCGTCTGTTCGTCTACCGCCTACTTTTTTATAAAAAATCGTAAAAAAATTTAGTTTTATTGTTCTATCATAAAATCAAATGTAAGAACATGATTAAATATAATCTTGAAATAACTAAATTTTAAGCCTGATTAATATTTAAGAATATATTAATTTAAAAAAAGAAAACATAGACCCATACCGATAAAAAAGTTCCTTTGCTCATATTTAATGTCTACCTACGTAAAAACGTGCAGGTAGCAACTACCTAGTTGTAAATAAAACCACAACATATTTATCATAAAATTCACCGATAATGGTAATCTAGTGCCACCGCAGATAAAAATCGTCGTCGAACGGTAAAACAATTTATATAACAAAATGTATGGAGCCCGTTCAGCATAATGACGTTTTTTCTGACGCTTCTGGTTTTCAAACGGCGCAATCGTGTGAGATTATTTATTTGCAAATCATTCGATGGTTAATTATTCATGAACATAGTCGGATAAAAATATAAGATGTTATCAGTACAATTACAAAGCAGTAAGTATTCGGTGTCAGGCCGGCAAATTTCGTAGTTTTAAGATTTTGTTTAAATAGAAAGATACTCTAACATCTGATTGTTAAGATAAAGATAAAGGGTTAAGAGAAATCATATTATTTTATTAATATCTGGAGAATTAGAATCGACAATAAGGTCCCTTTTCTTAGATAATATCACATATAGTTTTAGTTAAATTGTGGCAAGTTAAAAGGGAAATTGTGGTGAATTAAAAAAATAGAAATATTTTTTGCATCTTTAACAGAAGATACGGTTACGTTTAATAAAATTTCCAGTTTCAGAAAAAAATCTCTGACTATAAATATTGCTTGAACAAAGTAGTTTATTGTAGAACTAGCTGTTGCCCGCGACTTCGTCCGCGTGGACTTTAGTTTTTATAATAATAAACACCGTCTTTATTCGACGTGATTCTTTAAATTGATATAACTTTTATATTTATGAACTGATTGAAATTAAACAAACACTAAATTTTAAGTGAAGCTTACCACAATACATTAGTGAAAACCGCACCCAAATAGGTTAAGCCGTTTCTAAGATTAGCGCGCACAAACGCACAGATAAACAGACAGACAAAAATTCTAACAAACATTGTTTTGAGTTCTATTGCGTTGATAAAGGCCCCCAATGATAGTTTTTCTCATATATATTCCATGTACAGACAGCGATCAGTTACATTTTTATTATATGTATAGAATAGATGTCTTGTATGGGTGCATGAGGCGGGCGTGGGGTGTGTGTGAATCATCTAGCAGTCTCCCGGACCCTAAGGCTTCACTTATTAAAGGCAATAAATTAAAATTTTACAGCTCATCATTCTAGAAAATAATTAGTACTTAACTGTTATGTGCATTTAGAACAAGTTAACTTCATTTTCTTATTAGAATCATAACCAGTTAATGAATTTTAGAAATTGAACGGATGTTAAAGTGCAGTACGCACGTATTACGCCTTTGCGACCAGTAGTGTTTAAATTTGAGGCTCACACAATCCAGAATAATGAATTAATAGAGAAAAAAAAACAAAAAACCATGGTGATTTAGGATTAGAAAATATATAGGATAAAAAACGGAACACTATATCCAAAGTTAAGGCACATGCCTATAAAATAGTACATAAAAAGTATCCTCTAAAACTTCAGATAAAACTTAAATACAACTACTTACTGCCTAAGAACCTACATCATTCTGAAACTCCTCATTCTAGCTGTACCCAATGGAAAATAGCAACATAAACACGACTTTGTGCAAGCAAGGCATAATGAAAATGCTTTCAGAGCTCGTTTATGTGTTAGGAAGTTATTGTGTTTTGAGGAATTCGTGCACCACACAAACACGGCAGAAGTTTAGTCGACAGTAGTGACGTGTTGTGTCCTACTAAAAGGTTTCAATAATACAAATTTTCCTTTGTTGCAGAAGATAGCTTCCATGTACTCGTACGAGAGTTTTATATTTGATTACAGTAGTTTAGTTGGCGACGGAAAACAAAATATTTTACTTTGTTTATAATAAAAGGTAGATTAGCTTCGCTCCAGACTGTATTATAAAATTATAAAAAAACACTACTAATATCAACACACTTAATACTCGTATGTAATCAATTAACTGTCCATCCAACTACCACTGCTGTGTTCTACCACTTGTATAACGGAGAATGTTCTGAAGAATGCTTCAATTTGATACAAACTTCGGGTTTTAATTATCTCACCTCCCATCAACGTCGTGTGGTCAATCCATACTTCCTTGATAAAGAGTCGCTGCGCACAGTGCGGTCGTCACGACACTTTATACCGCGAACCCCGAATGTTGTGGAATGAACTGCCTGCTGAGGTTTTCCCGCTACGCTAAAATATGGGGCTCTTCAAGAAAGCTGTAAATAGGATTTTACAAGGCCGGCAGCGCACCCGCATACCCCCATGTCCACGTGTCCATGTTGCCACTCACCATCACGTATGTCCGTCTGCCATATTAAAAAACAATCCTGTTTCTATACTCTATTAAGTTTTTTTTTTCATTAATATCTATAATTATGATACAGAGCGGGTACATTTTTCATATCAAATTTCTATGAAAAATTAACAAAAACTCAAGAATTTTTTTTTTTTTTGCAAAAAAAAGGGGGAGTATTTTCATGTCAATTATTTCAGAATTACGAACGGAATCCATGGTTGCAGGCTTCGGGAGTGAAACGGCAACACCATATCTAATCTCCGACTACTCGTAAAGATATATAGATTCTTTTAGTGCATAAAATTGCAAGATTATATTTTTAACTTTCACTCCAAAGTTGAATGGCTTGTTATCGAGTTGAATGAACAGCTAAAAACCGGAGTGATAAGTGTTTTCTTTTTTAAGCACATTGTCTGTACAGATATTATTTTACAATATCAATAGACGATCCTGTCCGGTTTCATCAGAAATAGCCAATTACTGCACCGCGTTTGATGAAACATAAACCAAATCCCATAGATATTCTACATACGTGTAGTTTTAGCTTGAAATTGGCAACAAACGATACTACGTGGGTGCGGTCGGAATAGTAAATTTAAAAAAAATGCATATAATTTAATAATTACTTTTGTTCTTCCCAAGTAAGTTTCATTCATTTTGACTAGGATACTTACCAATTTACTAAACAAATAAATGTATTATCAGACTCAAACCGTTAGATGGCATTGTTTTTTCGAAGCTTCGAAATATATTATAATTGTCAAAGCTATACTTTGAAATATTTTTTCAATTAGTGAATTCGCAATTCTAAAGTTATAGTATTTGTATTTTATGCATTGTGATGTGTTTGTTTTAGGGAGTTTTGTAAACTTCGCTAGAATAAAATTAACGTAATTGATATTGCAATATGTCTTATTGAATATAGAGACATAAATATTATATTACTGGTGTATATAAAAGAGAATCCAACAGTAAATATTTGTACATTAAATATTTTTGGTAAATATTAGTTCTATAAGAAAACATAATTTCAATCACTAATTCACTACTTACAAAGTTAAAATTTGAAACATGTCCTATTTAAAAAAATATAATCGATTATTAAAAATATCGGAAAGTTTTACAGCCTAGTGCAATATAATATATGTTTCATTTGCATCTTATTGCAATATCCACGACAATAAGCCTTATAAGCCAAAATCATAAAAATACTATGTTATACAGATTAACCTTGTATTAAAATCGATATTAATAAATTATGTAAATAAATTAAAAACAAACATGTTGGTGGATTATGCCGTACGTATTGTATGTAACCTGCGGTACGAATACGTAATTTTGGAACCGCAGTGCGGATAAACAACATCACCTGTCTCAAAAATGAGGTCACGCCTCACGAGGGAGAGTCGCAAAGGAAAGTGTTCGAGTGAAAGTCTAGTACAAAACCTACGTACCTAAGGTGTAAGCAGGTAGTATTTTGTACTTAACTCGAGAGCGGATATCTTAGAAAAGAAACTTGTTACTGCGGAAATGAAGAGCTGCCGAGAACTTAATTAAATTAAATTAAATTAATTAATAATTTATTTAATAATTAATAATTAAGTCTTAAATTAATTAATTTAAGACCGACATTTGCTCGTGATCTTGCCTGCTGGAACTTAAAGAAGTCCAGACATACCAGCAGCTTTCTGCTGGTATATCTGAACAGGTGTATCTAAATGACTTAATTTCGTATGATTAATGATACTATACTATCATTAATAACTGTGATGGATGACTCATGTCTGTGCATTTCAAAACTATTGGATTGATTTAGATAAAAAATACCCAATAACCTTACTTACGGGTTAAACGCGCAGTGAAAACAGCAACAAAATTAATCTAGTTGATCCTATGATTAATGCTATCAACAAACGAACACACAGACGTTGTTCTTTATATAGAGATTAGATTGACGGTATTATACCATCAATACATAACCGTAATAACCCTTGCCAGTTAATTTGAAAACTACTGGACCAATCTTGATAAAAATTACACTATAATGTTCTGGCATAAAACCGCAACAAAATCGGCCCAATCTGTGTCTACTTGACCCATTTTGTTGCGGTTTTCACTGTTGTGTAAGATATTTATCCCGGAAGCTTATAAGATACTTTTTATTAATATAGGATTAATGGTTATGATAATGAAGCGAGCTTTGTAAAGCAAACTGTTCAAAGTAAACGATTCCAAAAACTCGCGTTTTGTTTAACTAGGTAACATATATATTTAAGTATAACATATAACAAATAAAGTTTATTATTTCAACGAGTACAGAAAATGTTCATAAATTATGTCCAAAGTCATAAATAAAACCTGGAAGTAAAATTAAACCGATGAATGTGTTCACAGTTCTTTGTATGCTAATTTTTATAGACGTAAAATGTATATTAATTAATTCATAATACATACGTCCTTATTAATTAAACAACATCAGTTACGTCACGCAATAAATGCGATTGTGTGGCGAACCCTATTTTAAACGACCGCTGGTACCATTATATTTATTTCATAAGCATTTTAATGAATTAAACATTATTTTACTATACGAGTACTTGCCCGAGTAAAGGAAAGAAACGTAACGTAACATTACTAAACCTTTTATCGTCCACTGATGGACATGGGCCTCCTCATGCCCACTGTCTTGAGTACGAGGTTGGCAAATCCACTCTTGGAGGTGGTGTAGTTCCTCATTACTTGTGGTAGCGGCTTTGTTATCCATTATGTCGAAGGAAATAATAACTACGATTGGTTAATTTGAAATTAATTTTTTGGACTCGTAAATCGAGTTTTCGGAGGTCCACTTGTATTATTCATACTCGTATATTTACTCGTAATATTAAAAATAAGTATCTATTTAATAACGCGCAATGGCCCACATTAAAGTTCTTTGTGCCATGAGTTGACAGACAAACATGTTTGTCTTTAAAACAAATGTTTAAAGCAAATGTTTGTTTGGAGTCTTTAATTCCAAACAAACATTTCCCTAAAATAAATATTGCACAGTAGACGGGCCAACTTTATCTAACGTGCGAAACCGTAATTGTCTTTTCCATATTACCTTAACATTATTCTGTCCAAAATTATATATGTCCATTCTGTCCAAATATTATCCTCATCCGTAAGGATAATGACACAATCGCTGGTTGACACAAATGTTTGATTTAGACGTCGAGTCAGCCATAATAAAGAGTTGCTGGTCGTGGCGACACTAAAGATATTAATGAGGGTGGGTGAATAATTACTATCACATTAGTTAATTGGGATAGTTGAAATAAACAATGTGAGCAAATAAGGGACCATATACTCCTTTCGAACGAGCTGTTGTTTGCCGGATCGCACGTCGCGCGTTCGTCGCGAATAACCGTCTCGCCCCTTCCCCACCTCCCTCCTCATACACAGACACAAGCAAAGCCCCAAGCACTTCTACAACACACAAGCTACATTGTCCCATACGTCACTTGATATATTCAATTCGTTTCTTGTAGTAAAGTAAATACAACTAACGCCTAAAGCCCTGACTAAAGCTATTAATTATATATATTAGTAATGCATGTGCGTCCATTACTTTCGTTAATAAAATTACTGAATTGGCAATCGAAATAATGTACATGAAATATGATCTAGTACCTATCTATATCCTTGAGTTATTTACCATAAAAGACAAAGATGTCATACAGATACAAGTATTATGAATATATTTGATTGATATCCATGCATAGCATTTCATATTTTTTGGGAATTTTAAACTAATAAGATGCGCTTGTTGATATTTTAGTCAACACAAAAAACCCAAAAAAAGTCGTATACTTATACATATTATTAGATAACGAGGTAATTGGCAGGTAAATAGGTGTCTTCATGATAGCTAAATCGAAACTGTTCAGGCTTCACAATTACAATAATGTCAACTATACTATTATAGTCAGTACTGCATCTACCATGTTGTATCCGCTCCTATTGTAGTATTCCGTATTTAAAGGAACAATAAAACGCGCGTGATACTGAATCGATGTTATAGGTATATATTATTTTTCTTTTAAATTTAAATTGAAAAGATTGAGAAATTTTCTTAGGCACACTTTATTATACTTTTAAACGTTCGGAGAACTCTTACTTCCAAATTGTTTTTCAGTCTGACGTTGTCGAGGATATTAATACTACCTACGTACTAACTGACAAGTACTAGATCGAAAGCCCTAGTAGTCTATTAGCTCGGTTGGAACAAGCTGAACGACGCTTCATCAAACATAATGTCGTCTACTCAGGAAAGCGTCTGGTGGAGGTCCGCTTTCCTGCTCAACTTCCCTACACTTTTTCCTACCCTAGTTTTCCCTATTCCTTTAACATTATTCCTATTTCTTGTGCTCCTTTAATTCCTTGTACTGTTTCTTGTTACAGTACATGTACGAGAACGGCACCCACGACGATAGCCTGCTCTCACGGGACAAGTTCATGGAAGTGAACTCGAGGATGGAAGCGAGGAGGGATTACCTGAGGAACAAGTGTACGGAACTAGGGTTAGATGGAACCAATCACAAGGCCTACGCGTGGGAGTACCTGATCAATAGACAGTATCATGTTATATGGTAAGAAAACTACACTTGTAATCAATGTCATTTAACTTTTAGGCAGTATAAAATTAGCGTGAGTTGAAACCAAAACAGTCTGGCTTTTCTGAAGACCCTAACTCATGTTAAATTTTAATTCCACTTTCTATTTAAGATGTACTGAAGTACACTCAACTATTTTGTAACTGGGTGAATAGAGAGGGCATCTACTACGTTTAGAGTCAATGGTTACTAAATACAGATGGAGTTGACGTAGGCCATTGGTCATGTGTAATATTTACTTCACCTAATGCAACGGAGTACAAACCTCAATATGTATTTATCTATTAAATGGGTCTTAAACACTAACTGTCAGTCAACTTGTAACCATGGTGCATGTAAGCCTAAACGCCGAGTAAAACAAAAACCGTATAAATGAATTGGTAAGCATCTATGAAAAAAGCGTTTTTTTTAAGTTAACATAAATATTGTTTTAGGTGTAACATATTCAAAGCGGCGTCAACATCATGGATGTACAATTTCAACCTGATGGCGAACTACACGGCTGCATTTCTCGATA
Organism: Sesia apiformis; assembly: GCA_914767545.1. Classification (NCBI taxonomy): domain Eukaryota; kingdom Metazoa; phylum Arthropoda; class Insecta; order Lepidoptera; family Sesiidae; genus Sesia; species Sesia apiformis. The sequence goes on from OU611964.1 coordinate 8,323,955, forward strand.
AGACGAAAGAAGTGCCTCTACAGCTGGCTAGGAAGAAGTACGCAAGACCCACCGTAGAGATGATCAAAAAGGCGCAACCAGACTCGCTAACATTCCTCATTGTGAGACACCCGTTGGAGAGGCTGGCGTCAGCGTATAATGACAAAATAGTGCACGCATGGCCGAAGTCCTTCCATGACAAAATGGGATATAGAATTGTTAAGAAGTATAGGAAGGTAAGATATTCAGAAAGCAGGGATAACTTGAAACAAAGCAGACAATCTATTACTGATATTGTTTATATTGCGTCTGAGCAGATTCGTCTAGTATGACGAGCCCCTTCGACAGGCTGTTTGGGTATTAAGACTAAAATCGTCACAATCCCAGAAGAATTGCCGGTGTTCATATTGACGCTGCCTGCCTACTAGGTACATAAGATTGGTTGGTAGAGAATACGAACCTTTTGTACGACTAAGTGTAAACTGAATAAATGAAAATAATTGTACTAGCCACTCGCTAGAGTGATACGATTTCGTCATGTTCATGTAAAGCATAATTTATGAGACAGTTTACATTAGAATGGCAGTGGCTAGATAATTGTTTCCGATTAGACTTATAATGTCGAAAATGCTAAATGTAAACGCAAAATACGAATCACAAACTATTGGGTCCTCGTAACCAGGTTTTTTTTTTTTTAGTCAGTCAACAAGTTTACAAACAACCAGCCAGTGCCAACGGAAAAGTATCCGGTGTTTGAGGAGTTCGTCTCGTATGTACTCGACGAGACTAAAGCAAAGCGGCCTCTCGACATGCACTGGACGCCATACTCAGACTTCTGCACGCCGTGCAAATTCAACTTCGATGTCATTCTCAAGTTCGAAACTTTAGATGTAAGTAATAGACAATATTTCTTATAGAAAGAATGAGGTAGACGAGCAGACAATCCACTGCTACCTTCAGTGGATACAGTCGCCCATGGCCATACTGCATACGCGCGCCAACGTCAGTTAAAAATGATAAACGTTGGCACTTATATTTGGAAGATTATATACGTTTTTGCTAAAAAGATTGAGAATTATAGAAAATAAAAAGAGTATAACTGAATTAGGAGCTTTCCTCATCCTACTACACTCCCTATTTTTCTTTAGGGGAACGATCAAGGAAATAAGGGTATAATGGAATGAATGATTTTTCTTATCCCTTATCTCATTGTCTTAATTTGAAGGAATTGAAGATTTAGAAACACGTTAGTACATTTCAAAAAAAATTGTGTGCGTGACAGGGGCACCTATCTCCCTCCAAATACGAATAAATTAGTAAATACAGACTAAATAAATAAAAATGTGTTGTTGCACTACAATTCAAAGGATACTGTTGCTGTCAGAAGTTGCAAATGCAGTTAGATTAATGTGTAGTTGATAAAGTTTAAAAACAACATCATCAGTTTGTCGAAAGGCAATGAAAATACAATGAAAAAATATGAAATGAAGTAGAAAAAATAGAAAGAACGCTAAAATGTTCCACCGGAATAAGCAGCTTCTGCTACAAGCAAACATCTATAGTACATAGCCTGTAATGCGGCTGTGATACTGTGCTACTGTGCGAATGTGGCGGATCACCGAGATAGAGAATGACTCTTATAACTGTAGCCTCTTACGACTGAAGTATTAGAGGTTAGGGGTACACGAAAGATGCCACTGGGTCGATGTGATAGCGAATTCTAATGGATGACTACCCCTAATAATATACTTAGTATAAGCATAGATTGTGGTTTCAGTGACTTTTGTAATATATTTATAAACGACAAAAAAAGAACAAAAATAACCGTTATTCTTCCCATATTTCTTTTTAAATGGCATCAGAGGTCCCTTTCGAATGTGTTACGAATTAATGTGGTATATTTTCAGGAGGACCAGCGGTTCCTGATCCAACTGGCGCGGCTACAGGACGTGGTGAAGCCTGAGTGGCGGAACAGCGGCCAGGGTACCAACACCCTACACAGCATGAACCACCTTTACTCGAGACTGAAGAAGCCACAGCTCGACGGATTATACAAATTGTACAGGTAAGGCAATGATTTAGATAGATAGATACACTTTATTGTACACCAAAAACATACAGAGAAATACAAATTACAAGTAATTAGAAGTACAACCGGTGGCCTTATTGCTAAAGAAATTTCTTCCTGGCAACCTTTAGGTGGTAAGGGTTACAACCCTTACCGACGAAATAGAGGTAGATAGTGCAATAAAGAAATAATGTCTTTATATACATACATACAGAAATATATTTACAGATGGTAAGATTATTAGGTATAACACCTAGTCGTTATAACGTCCATCCCATTTGGGCTAGAGGTGACTAGTTTTGTTCAATATTTAATTAATTCAGTCATATGAGATTCAGTTCAATTAGCTGCTTGTTAGTTGTCTTAAATAATTTGTAGTCCAAGAAAATTTAAGATCATCAGCATATGACCATGACCATGCTGTGACACTATGATACGGGTAGCGTTCAGACAAATCAGCCACTTGCTTGTTTCTGTAAAAAATATTCACGTCTTATTTATCATTTTTATATTCACCATTTCTATACAGAATTACTCAATTTTCATTACAGAAATGACTTCCAGCTCTTCAACTACACTGTGGATAGTTACTATGAAATAGTCAAAGAGGATATTGCGAGTCACGGATGAGTTTTTTAGACCAAAGTTCGATGCATCATCATTGCCTATCCATCATCATATTATACAAAGAACGTTATGCCAAGGTTGCGTCTATATCATAATATAGACATCGAAGGTTGATGAATGAAGAAAAAATAATTCATCAATGGCTCGGAAAGACTGATTGTTAAACATAAATGATTGATGGAGAGTTTATTGATCCGTTGGCGGGAGTGCAAAAGGCACCCTTTACGTCAATTCGTGGTTATTGGTATTGAAGTAGGTATATTTTGTAATACGGTTTGCTATTTCGGCGTTTGTTTGCGACAACTATGTTCGTCAACTTTGATTTGGGGTATAGGTACAATAGCGCTGAGCTGTTCCTAAAAAAGGTTAACTGTGGTCTAGACTAATGGTTCAATTTATTAGACATATAATATCGTCGAGATCTAATAGGCCCGTTTTGACACCTGTCATTATGACGTAATTAGGGATGCGAACCAAAGAAATCGGTACCCTGAGTATCCGGTTATCACGAAAAATCGTTTCTAAATTATGAGGTTTTAATCATTTTGTTTTTTTTTTTGGATTTTCAGTTTTAAGTTCTAGAAAGTGATAGAATGATACAATGGAACACAAGAAAACCTGAGTTCTGTAGCAAAAATAAAACAAATCGCTTCATAATTATAAGCTTTATTCACTTTCGCCAGAAGAAGATCCAAAATTGTCAGTTGAGCTATCATCGCTTGTATAAATATTTATCTCATTTTCAATTAAATTATCAATATTGACGTCTCTGTCAAAATCTTCCTTTATTAGTTTTCTTGTTTTTTTGCACTTCTTTTGCCCAGTCTTCCTTTGTGATGTTGGCACAAGCTTCTTCAATAACGTCATCATTTTCTTAGTAGAGAACGGTGGCTGAGTATTTTTGCGTGCTGCGTAGCCTGTAAAAAAATTGTTTTGGTAATGTAATCTTCCTTCACTCATATTAATAAAAAAAAATTAGGTACATCTCCTATATCTACACCTCTTTACAAAGTTATACTAACAAGATCAGTGGGTATAAAATAATTATACATTCACATGAATAAACAATTAACATAATAGTATTACTGGAACCTAACTAACCTTTAACTTGAGCCCAAATCAACTCAATAGCATTGTATTGACAATGATACGGCGGATGTTCTTATAATTTGGTGTTTTTATAATTTTGTGTCCGTGCTCAAGTGCCATTTCATCAATTGCATATCTAAGTTTTACAGGTTTATTTTGTTTTACCAATTTCAATAACTCCGCTTTCAATAACTTTATGTCGGCTTCAATATGCTTTGCAACCATGCCACCAAATCAGCCTTTTTATTTGTCCGAGTAGGCGCTTTGTCAATTTGCACTGAATGACAAGATGCATTGTCCTGATTGTACATTGTTCGGGGAGCTTAGGAAGTAAACATGTTATAAACCACTCTTTAAATTTATCGGCGTTCATTACTTCGTGGTCCGACTCTTCGATTCGAATGCAAGTAAAGCATTGTTCACGAAACCTCCCCCGGCTGATCCCGCATGGCAAATTATTAGGCGTCCACCTTTCCCTATTGGCACTTTAGAGCAGGATGCTTTCGTATCGTCTGCCTAGGACTGCGGCACTGTATGATTGGAGCTCAACCATGTCTCGTCTATAAATATGACGTTATCCCAATCAGTAATTTTATTCATTTTCTCAAAAATGAAACTCTTTGCAATATTAAATCATATCTTTCCATCATAATCTTTCTTTCGTCGGTCTTCTTGTATTTGAAACCAATTTGTTTCATAATTGTGATTAGCGACCAAGAACTGCCAGTAAACAAGCCAGCTTCTTGAAGCGATATTAACAGTTTACTCACAGTAGGGTATTCGTTTCTTGTATAATAAGCATAAACCTGGTTCCGAATAGCGTCTGCGTCGAATGTGTCCATATCTGTTACAGGCTTGCTTTGCTTCCTGTTTTTAGGCGTACGTAATACGTTTTCTTCACTACCGGAAGGCCCATACTTTTCCATCATGATGGTCCGTATCGTTTTTTTGCCTATTCCAAGTGCATCTGCGACACGATCCTGTACTTGTGTTACTGGCAATAGAGGTCCACCATTAAGTGATTCACGTTCGAAGTATTCGTGCAACTTCACAATCAATTCGCGTGATTGGTTATTAATGGTATGTCCTCTCTTGAACATGTTGAAAAAGAGTTCATACGACACCACAAAAAACTACGAAATTAAGTCCAAATCACTATGGTCAATCATGTCCAGAAAATAATAGCCAAGGTCAACGTGATAGCAAACAGAAACAGTCCAAAAACAAAGCCAAGACACAAAAAAAATACGCCGAATACAAAGGAGCGCCCAGTCAACTTCCAAGATGGCGACAGACTGCGCGGATGCCGACGCCAGGTACTGTTAGGTCGAAATAGTAATGCCAATTAAAATTTTTCTTTACGGCTTTGAGTGCTAAGCCACTTAAAGGCTTAATAAAACATTAAAATTATTTCATTGGGTATATTATTTATGTTAATATTTTTATATGGAATCGAATATAGCCGGTGAAAATCAGTGATCAAATTAGTTACAGCACTATTGTTTAAAAAGAAAAGGACTGAGAACATAACTGTTTTTGCGTAGCAATTCAAAATTACATTTTACTTTGGAAATTACGTGAAAAAAAAAATACTTGCAGTATGTTCTCACATATTATTTAACGCGCGAAAAAAAAAGTGTTTTTTGAACCCAAAAAGTTAATAATTATTTTTTTATTATTTTGTTGATTTCATCCTAAGTTACATTCTATTGTCATAACTAGCTGTCAAAACGGGCCTTTTAGATCTCGATAGGTATAACATAAGTTATTCTCGTTTGCGAACGTTACTAACTTCCACGCGTCAAGTATTATATGAAATTTTTATGATTCCCAATGCGTCCGCTAGAGGCGCTATTCGTTTCTTAGACACTTCTTGGCTTAGACTTAGACCGAACGGTTGGAAACAGGCCTTTATGCCGACTGCATAAGGAGCCCTAAAACTTCAAATTCGGCTAAATAGACCTTTCTAAGCCCATTCTTTGCTTAGACTTAAACCGTGCCGTTGGAAATTAACCTCTATGCAGACTGCATAACGTGCTATAAAATACGATTGTGACTAATTCCAAGATCGAGAATCGTCTATTTATTCGGACTTTAAATTTTGGCAACAGTTGTATGACTAAAGATTTTAATTCTAATGGAGTAAAAAAGAAATAGCTCAGTTTCAATGAATATTTAAACAATATGGCAGGTATCCATACACATACAAAATACATTAGACGTGAGCATAAAATTTAGCCATAGTTTTTTATGATAGTTCCTCATGAAAAATTTAATTATGATGGCCTACGCAATTGTTACTTTTTTCGATAGTCAATGTTCATGTTTTATAATTGTTGAACAAAGAAATATGGTATGCGTAGGGTTACAAGTAGTCAGTTGTATAGAGAAATAAATTTTTTTAGTTTTGTATGAAGTAATACAAGACCTTCGTGCTTCCATAAAGTTTAGATTTATGGAAATAGTTTATAATTATAAGAGAGAAAAAATCTTATAAGTAACAAAAAAGGTTTTAGAAAACGATAATATTTGGTATTAACTATAATTATGTACTTTTATTTTCGATGATTATAATTACCATAACATTTACCATAGATAATTTACAATTATTTTTTCTCGATGATTTTTATAGTCGTACCTACCTATCTTTAAACCTTTGTAAAAATTGTATACTTTTATATTTATTATTTTTAATTTATTAACCTACCTTCTCAATAACATAGATAGTCGAATGAAAATGATCTTGGATTTTAAGCTTACCTAGTCAATACCGACACCTTGTAAAAGTCTTAGATCATTCCAATTTAAAATAAACATTTTCGCATTTTCACTAAGGAGGAGTTTTAAAATCCAAATAACAAAAATTGTTATTTAACATTATAATAGGGGTTAAAGTATGAAATTGCCGTTTTATAGTAATATATACTTTGAATTGACATAAAACCTTCATGGTGTGAGATTTTCGAGTGAAACTTTTTTCACATGATACCTATGAGGTTCTTGTTTTAAAAAATGTGCAACATTCGATTTTCGACTTTCAATTGTTTTTTTTTATTCAGCTTAGACGGGAAAGATGGATACTTCGAAAATCCGAGTAATCTTTGAATACGAGTTCCGACGCGGAACTAACACGGCAGAAACGGCTCGCAATATCAATGCTGCGTTTGGAGAGGAGACTGCTAATGAACGAACCGTGGGTTTTTCGTTTAAACGCTTTCGTAATGCAAACTTCGACTTGAAGAACGAACCACGTGGAAGACCGCCCACACAGGTGAATAACGCTGAATTGAAGGAGATGGTGGAAGCCGATCCGAGTCAAACTACCCAGAAATTAGCGGCATGGTTTAACGTTACCTTACCTACAATATTGACTCATTTGCATCAAATCAATAAGATAAAAAAATATGAGAAATGGGTGCCTCATGATTTGACTGATCTGCAGAAAGAAACGCGTGTTGAAACTTGCGTTGCCTTGTTGAATCGGTACAGAAATGAAGGAATATTGGATCGAATGGTGACATGTGACGAAAAGTGGATTCTTTACGATAACCGAAAGCGAAAAATGCAATGGCTGACCCCAGGTTAAACGCCGCAACAGTGCCCTAAGGCAAAGCTTACCAATAAAAAGGTAATGGTAACTGTTTGGTGGTCTATTCATGGTGTTATTCACTATAGCTTTCTCAGGTCTGGTCAAGCAATAACAGCAGATGTTTACTGTGCCGAACTTCGAACAATGATGGCGAAACTAGCAGTGAAACAGCCCTGACTCGTGAATAGATCTTCACCATTGTTGCTCCATGATAACGCAAGACCTCACACTGCACGAGAAACCGTTGTAGCTCTACAGGAGCTGCAGTTAGAAACCATACGTCATCCTCCGTACTCGCCAGACCTTGCTCCAACGGACTACCATTTTTTCGTGATTTGGACAATTTTCTACGTGGTAAAAAATTTTCTTCCCAAGAGGCAGTACAAAATGCTTTCACACAGTTTGTCGAATCTACATCCCCAGAGTTCTATCGCAAAGGCATAAATGAACTTCCGATTAGATGGCAACAATGTATAGATAATGAGGGTAAATATTTTGATTAAATAAATATGTTACATTTTAGAAAAAAACGAGTTTTAATTTTTCAGTACAAATCGGCAATTTCATACTTTAACCCCTAATATTTCATATTAACATTACATTCAATGAATCATACAGGTACACATCATTACTTTTACATTGATATATATATTCAGACGTACGAGTGTATCGCCACATGAAATAAAAATTCATGGGGCATTAAAAACTAGTTGTATGAGAAGATATTGTATAAGTAGCATTTGTATGAAAAGTATAATATGATATTTGTATGAGCGTTTGTATGTTCCGTTTTCGAGACGGTAGTTTTCGTATTACATTGATGCAAGAAATATTAGTGTGTAATGGTTCTTAGTGAAGAAAAGTGACCATCATTTTTAAAGTTTGTATGCATGCATAACACTATCCATAGCGTACCTAAGAACTTGGGTTATTATTCTAATCATTAAGTAAAAAATATTACCTAACACACGTTATAAGGCTGAACTCAGACATAACACTTTCGAACCGCTTAACAACTACAAAACCGTCGTTGTTTGTGGGCAAACATGAATTTGTATGGAAACGCACGCACAGCGGTGGTCAATGTAACACGTCAACCACCGGTGAAGCATATGCCTATTTTTATTATAGGATGAATCCAACGAATATTATTTCAACGACATCGACTTTTCCAGCTTAATAAAACTGCAACAATCTTTCTTCTCCAAAGTCCATTCAGTTCAAATACTGAGCGTGTTTATGTAGACTTCAAGAAATACAACAGACGACAAGCATAGGCACTCACCTTTATTTGGTTAAGCTTACCTAGATGCACTTTCCACTGCACAATAATTGTTTTGTGGTTGTCAAGTGATTCGAAAATGATGTATCCCAGTTAAACTTTATACGTGACAAACGTTAATTAAGTATAAGCAGCGATACACACCATAAATGCTATTATCATTATTAACTTATTCAATTGGCGTCTCAATGGCGTCAGGTAGAGCAAAAGGATATAAGCGTTAAAGTTACCATATTAACTCGTTTACAAACGCAAAATAGTTTTTAATTACGCTAATGCTCGGTTCTTCAAAGTTAAACTATTTGGTGTGTGACGCTTATAATACGATTTTGTATATGTATGTTACGGCTAAATACTACAATGAAACAGACAAAAATTTTAATTCTTTGTGAGCTATTTATAGGTAATAGTCAGCGCCACTCAGCTTATATACCTACCTTATCTTCCCTATAATGTCAGTTGTCAGTTTCAAATAATTGTTTTGTTACAAAATTTTAATAATAGAGTTGGGCAAATAAAACCCAGCACAAGAAATGAGTGGCATATTTAAAAAAAAAACATATAGACTGTTCACATTCATATTAAATATTATTTTAGTATTAGCCATAGCATACAGCGGTGTTTGTATAACTATGCAAACGTATCCTTATTACAACAAATAAATAAAATAATAATTTGTTATTAATGATTGTGTAGATTTTAAATATGAATTACTTGAACATAAATCCCATTACTTATAAATTGATAATTCCACGCGTCTGCATGGCATTATTTAGTATATACTTACATACATTAGTGGAATCTTACACAACAATTACATATTTACACAGTGGCAGTTTAATTGTGCGATTTAGTACAGAGATTCAGCAACACGGCTTTGGTAACAATTTTGTAGGTATTATTTCTATTCTGTAATTTGTACATACAATTCACAAAACACTCTTAATGGCTTAGCTCTAGCTAAATCATGGCTAAGTTGCCAACGTATAAGCGAAGTGACAATTACAATTGAATGTCGACACTTAGCAATGGCTTTGAATCTATCATCATCGGTTATGGTGTTTGAATCTCCATTTCATAATAAGGACTCGTCAACGCAATTTAGCAGCGCTATTTATGACGTAACAGAGTTGACATAACTAAGAGCTTTTCTCACCACCTCTGATACTTTATCAGAATGTATCGGAAAGTCAGTTATATTTTATCAGAAAGTCAGTATCAGCTAGATTTAATTGTCAGATAGTTTATCTATCAACAGTTACTTTATCAGATTCTTATCGTTTTGATAAAATATCCGGAGGTGGTGAGAAATGCCCTTATTCACCTAAAGGTCTGCCGTTAATGTAAAATCTTTTAACTAAGAAATGTATTAGTTGTGTAAGTTTTCAATATTCAAGTTACCAAATTAAAAATTTTATTTGTAGTTACCTAATATTCCTAATATCCTGGTTATTTTGTAAATAGTTTGTTAAATTTGCACTGTTCATATACCTATATATATTGTGTTGTAAAAACTAGTTCAATTTATACTAATTGTATCTATTGTGTCATTTGTAACAGTAGACATTTTCGACATTCTTTAGCTCTCACTACGATTGTAATTATTATTTATTAGTAGTTAATACTACAAAGCCGTTTAACTGTACAACAAAAAACATGTTTAATTAGACATTTATATTTCTGCTATAATAGGTAAAACCGATAACTACATTCATCTTTTGTGCCATTTCTCTAATACCTATACTGATAGTGAATTGGTATATACTAGAGAGGCTCGGTTTGTTTCAAGTTGTGGATGACAGAACCTTGAAATTTTAACAATACTTAGTTGAATGTAGCATATGGTTAACATTACAATGTACAATATGGAACCGATTTTTTATGTAATTGTAATTTATGAAAATAGAATTATGAAATTTAAAAGTTATGAAAAGCAGTTTACAACGAAAAGTCAGAAGTAATTATATATTAAGTGAACAATTAAAAATCTGTAAGTGTTGTATACATACAGTGGGGACGTATCCCACTGCAATTTAGAATTTCATTAAACAGCCTGATTCTATCTGAATGATGAGTCGCTTTGTTTGAACTGGTATATACTGCTATAGCGTAAGAATGACAACTAATTCTAGTACCTATAATATCATATTTTGATAATTTATAAACAAAATATCGCTACATATTGCAATACGTTATTTATTCGATATTGTCCATTGAGTTAAATTGACATGCTTAAGGCTACATCTATCGCGCGTAAACATCTAGTTTCTAATCAAAGTCATAGTAAATTTTGTTGTGATGTGTGCGCCCCAAGTGACATTTGTGTGAAAACAATTGAACGTAAGCACACTTGAGCAGCATGAAATATTTTGGACATAGCTACGTCTAAGATATAACTTTTGGACGTAGCTACGTCTAAGATATAGCTAAATGCCTCAGCGGTCAGTAGACATTACTGATACGACATTATTTCTTATTACCACCCCAGATTGCTTTGTATAGCTGATCCTATTGTATCTTTGGCTAGTCGTAGTGCTCGTCAAGGGTTTACAAGACGTTACAAATAGGAAATGTCACGTTATTAATGTTACAAAATATTTTGTGCACCTGTTTGTGAGTCTTGTGCACTCTTAGTTTTTTTAATAAGAGATAATCTACAGGAGCTGTATCCTACTAGTACCGACTACTACCGACATCAAAAAGTATTAGATTATCTTATGTAAGCGAAATAATAAAGTGCTTTACATGCGCCTCGGTCACACTTGTAATTAAACACATCACCGTCATAAGTGAGTGTTCTCTTCCCATAGATGAGAAGATATTATATTAACTGTTCAGTCTACGTATTTTAATCAAGACAGTAAGTAGCTAACACCCTCCCAGATAATTAAGAAAATTAGGACCAAGGTAAATGAATATTAGACCAAGAAACTATTGGAACTAAAATCTACGTGCAGGCTGCGTAACTTTTCTAAAACACGAATCGGTTGTCTAACACATGTCTAGAACGAAATAGTCTCTTTATCCGGCACATAGAGACTTATCAACATGTATCATATGTGACAACATTACCGATATAGTCAGCATAAAGTTTGACGTCACGCAACATCTGTTGTGCTCACTCAGTGGGCTTCTTTAGGCCATGTTCACATTAGGCTTAATTTAAAGCTAACAGTTTGCTAGCGCTAAGCTAAATCATACACACCACGCAATCTACTCGTATTTGCTTAGATGCCGTATACTCAACCAATAAAAATCGTGTACTCATCTCAGACATTCAAGCGCATAATGTTTCGCTGACCAATTGGTAAACCGCTAACTCTTTATTAATTACATTAATACATGCATGTTATGTTTAAATTTTGCATGTCATTTTCATGATCAACATGTGGAACTACCAAAAATTATATTACCACGTTTTGACAAATAAATAAATTATGATTATTATGATTAACTATGGTATATAGGTACAAATATAAGTTTACACTGCATGCTTGCAGGCGGTTTACAGCGTGCTAGCACCCATGCAGAACAAAAAACAAATCAATTTAATTTTAATATTTAATAATACCCAGTTGCGATACTTAGGTACCGTTTTTTGAGGTAAATCTCGAGGTGAAAATATTGAGCTACTGGACTGAATATATTCCATATACAAGTAAAAAATCAAAGAGAATAGTTTGGAACAAAGAATCCATAAACTCTTGACTCTTAACAAATCAGCCGAGGTGGTGTGCCACACCTATGTGTGGACCTTCAACCTGATTATACATTTTACACGCGATGTTTTTGCAGCAGCGTATTTGGAGTTGCGACGCTGTGTCAACATACGAAAGGAAACTTGTACGGCCTAGACCTGTCTCTCGTGTCATGTCTGCTTTTAGACCTAAAGTATGTGGTATCTCAAGTCCAATCGTATACGAAAGTGCCAATGTGAAGGACGAGAACTAAAATAACACATTGGCTCATAACTGTTGGAAATTTTACATAAAGAAATTTGACATACCTACCTACTTACATGCAACCCAGCCCTCCTAAAAAGGCATTAGTAACACTTTTAATAAAAACATAAGTAACATTAAGTATATTCGGAAATTAAAAATAAACCAAACAATTGTTTGTTTTGTTTATTTTTAATTTCCGAATATAATAAGTATATAAATGTATATCGATAAAATTGTAGTGTTGAGAATGAAACTTCGACATCAAATCAAGTCTATAAAGTTACAAAAAAAATATGGTACAAAATTATATAAGTAGGTACATGCTTTTCATTATAACATTCATAGTTTCATTATAACATTCAAAAAACATTTATTTTTTCTCATATTTTTTTATTACGTTTTTACCCTTTGACTTTTTATTTCAGCAGCTTCTCTATTTAATTGCTGTTCTAAAATCAGCTGCATCATACCTCTCTGTATCACTTAAGAATCCCGTTTTAATGTGGAATAGTACGAAGGCATTTTTCACTTTTTAATATCTACCTATATATTGTGATTGTGACATGTAAAAACAATCTACTAGTTTGCGATGTGAACTGCACTCATGCACTACATTAGATAAACTGGACGTTATCTGGTGCGGCTATCGGGTCATCGGTCTATCAGGTCCTTTACATCCGATAAACGCACCTAGCGAAATTATTTTTTCTCTGGTCGGTATCAGGTCGAAAAGATCCAATGTTTTTTTGTACTACTAAATAGCATTTGACGAGATAGTTATAAAACAGCATTTGCTTTTTTCCTAATCTCCCTAAAATAAAATATACGTAACCCGCACCGTGCCACGAAAGTTACGTATCGGGCTTTTTGGACCTGATGACGCAGTTAACGTGTTAAAAATTGGAATAGGTGTAGGTTCTTCAATTTTTAACATGTAGAAAAGTGGGTACAGGTAACCGGATATAAGTAGTGGATATATGTATAATAAGTAACCATGAAGCTTGTTAAATAATTTTGTAACGTAAGTTGTAATACTTGTACTTGATAAACCCAACTTATTCTTTATTACACCAGCTCCTGTAGCTTATTCTTATTTTTGGGGCCGTTCGAAATGTTTGTACGTAAATAGTTGTTACGGAATGAATATTAGGATGACTAGAGTCACCCGATTTTGTCGATCGAATCAGCCGATCTATAGTTACAGTGAGTTTCCGTATCCGACAAATATTGTAGTTGGTATCCGACAATATTACTGTTACCATTTAAAACTACTCAATTATCTAATTTTGTCGTTTAGGCTTATAATGTGCAATTCGAGAATTGTGCTATTCACAAAATGTGCAATTGGAAAATGGTGCAATAATTGTACAGACGTAAAAAAAATTAAACACCATCAAATTGCTATTTTTTTACTCGCACTTCACCTAACAAAAAACTTTTTCATTTAACCTTAAAAAAAATAGATAATAATAGTTGTTATAGGTACACTTTCGGATCATATTATACAAAAAATAATTTTGAATGTTCTAAAATGAATGCACATTTTGAGCATTGCACATTATGCGCTTAACCGAATTTTGCTGATGCTGTGTCGGTTTATATGCAGTAAAGGGGGCTATCGGGTGACATTAGAAAGTCTCGATAGATCGATAAGATCAAGCAACTCTAGTCATTTTTAGACCAAAAAAGTAATGGCCTATGATCGTAACTGTATTGGTGCTATAGTGTTAGACATTGATCTCATATCAGAATGTGAGACGCGAATGCATTGCGTATTGTTGCTAATAATTATGTACCTATTGCGTTAGATTCCATCGATAACTGAATCGGTTGTGTTTACATAATGTTAACGAAATATTCTTAGTACTTATAGAAGAATAAAATAAAACATATTTAATATTTGTACGTTTGTTTTATTTATTATAATTCTCAGGAAAAGTTCTGTGGGAACAGTAATACAGTAATACCCGCAGGTAACACTATATTTTTTGGTAATACCTATGAAAATATACCTAATCAATAAAGGAATTATCACATTACCCCCATATCCGATTTATAATTTATCTACGTGCATTAAAGATCAGATAAAATAACATTAATCAGATACCTACTGTTTGCCCTCTACTCAAATAATTGGCAGATAGACGCGTTCCCGGACGTTATACTATGTATGTGAGTCATTTTCCTCTTTCTAAATTAAAAGGCGAACTGTCTATTCTTCTTTTCATTCAAAATAACTTCAAAATAAAATAAAATAACACTTCAAAATAAATAATACGAAATAAGTGTAAAATAATAATACGAATAATGAATGACCTTTGGATTGAATTTTGAAGCACAGAGGCTTTGTTTTAATGACAAAATGGTATGTCCTTGCACAAAGGTATTTATTACGGTATAAGAATCTTTATTCTCCTATGAACATATTAATTGTTAACAATGAGAATTTATTCCGAAACATTTTTAAATACTTTCAATAAGTTTTGATAAAAATTATACTCTAAATCTTTCAGGAAAAATATCCTACTATTGTAGTAAAAAGAAAATCAAACTTTCTACTTCAATTTTTTTAGGTATAGGCTTGTACTGAGCCTGTGATTAGCTCTAAACACTTACGAAAGTTGCTCTTATGTTTTTTCAACATTTGCTTATTACCTAATTACTAATCGAACTGAACCACGGTCAACGGGGCTTTTCCTTTATGGTATATCTCGTCTCTTAGATAAGATAACATAGATTTATCAAAAAATAATATAATCACTAGCGCATGTAGATATAAGTATAACCGAAAATTTTGAATCGATTAGAACTTTACCGCCACTGTCAAATGTATGATCGATTTTCTGCAATTTTATTTAATTTTAAGATTAAGTTCAACGGTTATTAATTACAGCATATGTATCATTCAGACGCTGAAAAAGTGATGATTAGTAAAAAGTGAATTGAAGATGTGGGGGCGGAATGTGACTGCTGTAAGGCTGGGGAAGTGTACATCGGCCATTTTGGTTGCAGCTGCTTTTCTCCTGCCGTTCACGGTCCTCCTCCTGGTGGTACATCAGCAGTACAATCTCACTTATAATTTAAAAAGGAGCTCCTATCAGGAGGTAAGTGCGACTTTGCACCTCTTCTTGAAAATTAATCTTCTTCTTTTCTATCAGCCGGTATCTGTCCACTCCTGGTCACAGAATACCCCTGTAGTGTAGGTATGTAGATAGATCGATAAATATTATCGATCTAATCAAGACTCTCGTCTCATGCACATGTTGGTGGAATCCCTAAGGTGCGCCAGATTTTTTCAACATTCGCACTCCCGTTCCGAGGGACACCCCATGTTTACTAGAATGGGTCTCCATTCGAGCACTCGTTTGCTCCATATATGGTAATGGCCAATCGAGTGTTCGAAAAATACAAAGTCCTTTGCAGTGATTGCTTTGATTATCAACAAATTCAACAGGCGGTCTAGGTGGCGCCAACCGAAAAACAACTTTTTTATCTACTTCGTTATTTGATTTTTATTTTATTTTTTTATGGTGGGAAAGCTCAGTTATTAACGCTTTAAGTATTCACATACAACATATTATTTAGGCAAAGGTAGTTATATGTAAGTTTACATCATCTACCAATAACGTTTGATTGCACTTTGTGGTTTTTAAAATATCAAACTCGTAATTTCATGTACTAAGTATAAATTGTTAAAATAGCAACAGAGTTTTAACTGTTAGTTAGTTACTCGTAGTTTGCCTAGGTCTATACATTCGTATAGAGGATGTACCAAGCCTTATTTAGTCAAACGTGGATGGCCTAATAGAACTACTAATACAAAAGAAAACCATTGAAGATCAATTAAGGTCAAGATATTGCTTAAAACTTTTTTAAATGAAATATTATCCGTAGTTCCATTAAGGAAAATGTCGTGAGGCGCACTGGGCCCACATGTTGGTTTATGGTCCGAAACCTTGTGACTGCAAGTAAAGATCTCTGCCCTACAATGGGAAGTTATACACTAAAATATATTAAATATTTAACTATATAATAAACTGATATCGAAAATCAATAAAAAATATTACTAATAATAAACAGAAATATTGCTAATAATAACTGAATGATAGTAAAAATTCATCGTGATTGGATTAAATAGGTAATATTGTTATCAATATTGCATACACTTTTGATGTAACTGCGTATAATTATAATTAGTATTATGATAAAATTTAAAATACCTACTCTCTACTTAAAAAATTAAACGAGCGTGTAAATTTCGGCATTTCTGTGAGTTTGTATAAAACAAAATCGTTTATTTTTCTGTTAGTTTCAGATGCAAGCTCTAATTGTAATAAAAACACATTTAAATAATTAAGAACTTTTCGATATACCGTCAATTATGTCGTCGTAACAGTTTACTACAATAGAAATTAAATTGTAATAATACAAACAAAAGATGTCCCCTAGCCATTGAAGAGCCTATAAAGACTCTTCATCACGTTTATGGACGAACAACGAAAATCCAATTATCACTTTAATCTAAAAAGGTTAATCGAAAAGGGTAGACGCTGCTACAGCGAGTATTCTTCCACCTGATGTCCTGATACGAATCTACTATTCACATTCTACACTGTTCCAATTCTCGTAAGACCGGACGATAATCAATGCAGGTTGAGCTTATGGCCCAATGTACATTTCATTGTACATGATCTACAAATATGCTTGCGGTCCAAGTAAGTATGAGTATAATTTTAGATGAAAAACGTGACCAGGGTTTTAATATTTTTTCCATGTCATGTGGTCTGTGGTCTATTCTATATACTCTGTGGTCACGAGGAGAAGAAAGGCGCCAGATTTAAAGCGATATATTTTATACATTCAAGTACCTACACATTGGGTAACATTGGTATGGAATTAAAAAAAAAAATATCCCATTTTCATTAATTGTAAAAATAGGGATTAAAATTCTTTACTGTTCAATTATTTGTTGGTAGGGATCAGTTTGAAGATGAGTCGACTTCATCAGTTCCACTTTCACCTTCGTCTTATTCCTCTTCCCTTCTTGTCCCCCTTTCTTTCTTGGCCCTATTCTTTGTTTCCTTCCTCTTTCTCTTCTCCTGTCTCGGCCTTGTACCTATCACATTCCCTTATCCCACGTCCACTCTTCTACCTAGTTCTTTAAATCGGCTATGAAATCCACAGTTTAATTTTCAACAGTCTCACTTTCAACACTTTTCCTTATGATTACATTCTGGCAAAGCTGGCGGGTATGAAGTCATTTATCTTCAGAATTATTCAGAAATTTAGTATTGTGTCCACCCTCTTTCGTCTCACATCGACACTGGAACAAATGTAGTCCATAATACAATATATCTCTGTTATACGGCAACCCATACAAACCCTGTATGGTGTCTCTTTAAGCATTCCGCAACGGATGATGGTTAGCGGAACATCTAACCATCATTCACAATTTCGTCGATACAGGCCGCACATTTAAAATTGATTAATAATTGAGCAATCGAATCCGCCATCACTAATTTTAATTTAAAATATTTAATTCTAATAAATTTAAAAATAACTTCTAATTCCAAGTACCGCAAATTAGCCACCAGGAATCGAACGCGGAACTATAAAATCAACCAGCCACTATGCACGTTGTTACACCAATTATCAATTAAAAAAATATTTTAAATTAAGTAAACCTTTACTCGGTCGCTGAGAATGCAGATAGATTGGTTGAGGAGTTCCAAAGGTCAGTTCTTTGTTCACTGTTTGCACTGAGTAGGTAATTAATAACTGCTGAATTTTAAACTTTGTCTTAGAGTTTAACATAATTTCAATAATAAATCGAGCACACAGTATGTATGCACTGTAAAAGTGAACGATATTCACAGATTCTATAGGTATAAAGTTTCACTGCAAAAATTTAACAGATTTTGTACAGATTTTGAATTAATTTGAAAACTTCAACAATACGTCTTACTATCGTGACAGTTAGCAACCGACTTCTATAGTCCCATGTACTGTTTCTTATTACAGAACATATACGAGAAGGAATTCTTTGACGAGAATTTGCTCTCATGGAATAAGATGTTAGAAGTGGAATTGAGGATGGAAGCGAGGAGACAGCACTTGATAAACAAGTGTAAGGAACTGGGACTGGATGGAGACGACCACGAAGCGAACCCACAGGAGTATCTGATCAATACACAGTACCATGTTGTTTGGTGAGAATGATTTTTATCATATCTTTAATTAATTTTAACCCAATAAATGAACGGCTTGCCGTTACCAATTGGAAATTAAGTATTCATTTAATTTAATGCACAATGATTTTTTTATGTATAAAATATCTGACTGGACCTACTCAGTTTCATTTGAGTAATAACTGAAGCGGTGAATCACATTTGATTTTTTTTTTATAGAAAGAAGGTGATAAACGAGCATACAGTCCACCTGGTGGTAAGTGGATACTGTCGCCCATAGACATCCGCGATACATGCCAACATTAGTCCAAAATGACAAACTTTGGTACGCCCGATGCGCTGCCTACCTTTGTTGATGAAGGAATGGATTTGGAGAAAGAGTTGGGGACGTGGGAAGGGATAGGATGGGAATGGGCTCTGGCATATTTCACTCACTACCGAAACACGTACATAGATTGGGGAATATGATAAAGTGGGAAATGCAGTTCATTTCAAGGTAGTATTCTGTGAGAGAGGGGTAACGAGGCCAGTCGAGTGCGCCCAGCGGCTGTTGGATTACAGCGTGCATACTTTGATGGAGCATACTTCTTATAGAAAGGTAGGCAAATGGATTTGGTAAGTAGTCACAGCACTTTTGAATGTCGTGGCATAGCATAAAGACCTCGTTCATAGCCTACGGGATCGCAGTATATTGTAATTTAGAAACCGCACAGTGGGCGACACCTTCTTGTAGAGAAAGTGCGATTACATCGCACTTCCATTACGGGAGGATCGTTTTTAATATGGTTAACTGGTAAAGTTCATGCCTCATTCAAAATCTGCGGTACGATATTATTAGCTCTGAAAAGTTGTTTTATATAAATCTAACTATACATTTCATTCAAACAAGTGTGGAAAAGGAAATCGCATGTAGCGACTTTTTTTCTTTCTTAGCTGTCTGCTAATAGTCAAAATGCCGGATTGACTGGATTATGAAAAGATGTAGCAAATAGGCACAGTAATCCTGATGAAGAATGACTTATTACTGGCGTTCACATCATACGACACCTGTAACCAGTGATTATATACTATCATAAGAATTATATATATTTTTTTCAATACAATATCAACAAACACTATTATTTCAGGTGCAGCATATATAAGGCAGCAGCATCGACATGGATGCACAACTTCAATCTCATGGCAAACTATTCATCTGAGTTCCTCGACAAAACGAAAGAATTGCCTATGGAGCTGGCTAGGAAGAAGTACGAAAGACCCACAGTGAAGATGATCAGGCAGGCCCAAACAGATTCAGTATCATTCCTCATAGTTCGACATCCATTGGAGAGGTTGGTGTCAGCGTACAATGACAAAATGGTGCATCCGCGTCCGAACTTGAAGTATGACGAGTTAGGACAAACAATTGTGAAGAAGTACAGAAAAGTAAGCTGCACATAAAATAACGAAGATTTTAAGAATTTAACAATATCGTTTCTGAAATATTGTTATAGAAAAGGAGCTGTTAATTAGACGATTAAGCGGCATATAGGTAGATACTAGTAACTATCTACATGCCGCTAGGTATTAGGATTATTGTTAAAACTAAAGTCTAATGTCTAAGACAGAAGTCTAATGTCTAAGTTTTGTTCTTAGAACACTTCTAACACAGTTGCGGATCTTAATATCGGCTGCGGTTTATAGACGGTGTAGTGGTTTCTAGTTAGACTGACAGCCCCTACGGGTCGATTACCACTTCAAAATGCAACACAATATACGCAAGCTATGACAAATATGAAATTTGTCTTAATTCTGTCTGTATACACCATGTCGAGTCACATCGAGTCGAGTCGTACGGATGCCAAAATATTTGGTGACGCAATGATGTCACCAAATGTTATGGCGTCCGTTCTTTGTCTCGGTAAAGTTCGCCCTTTCTAATAATTTATTCGTGACGGATTGCTGTCGGATGAACAAAACAAAAATGAAAACACCGGTAACTAGCAGAAAACTGTGTAAACGAACGTTACTATTTCAGTCAGTCAGCGAGTCAACTACCACCCAGAAAGTGCCAACAGAGAAATACCCAGTGTTCGAGGAATTTATCTCGTACTTACTAGATGAAGTAAAAGAGAAGCAAGCTCTCGACATGCACTGGATACCATACACAGACTTCTGCACGCCGTGCAAGTTCAACGTCGATGTTATTGTCAAGTTCGAGACTTTAGATGTAAGTAATAAAACAATATTAATAAGACAGAACATAACTTGCGTTTTGCACACATATCTATAATTAAAAGACTGTTTACTTTTTTATTTTCCTCGAGGTTTCGGCTGGCTTACACCAGTTAGTTACCATAATTGGTGTAACCTAACCTATATGTCGAGTCAAATCAAAAAGGTAAAATACGAATTAAGGCTCCTTTAATAAATAAATTAAAGCCATAAATCTTTAAATATAAGAGGTGGCCCATTTCAGAATAAGATTATAGATAGCACTTCGTTCGTTCGAACTTTGATTGGGCCCGAAACTTCGGAAATGTGCAATCAGAGTAGACTCCCAGCCTTTTTAGTATCTACTAGTGGACACGGGCCACCTCAAGGACATGTGCATGACGGATGTATAGCCTTAAATGGCCACGGTGATTGGCGAGTCCACTCTTTTAGAGGTAGTGTAGTTGCTTAGGGTTTCTGGTAGCATCTTTGTTACAAAATACACACTACAAAATATATATGTATATTATGTAGGATGTATGTATTTTATGTTAATTATTTTAGTAAGCTAGTACCTATGTATTCAAATCGGTGCATTTTCAGGAGGACCAACGATTTTTGATCCAAATGGCGTGGCTTAAAGATGTCGTGAAGATGGAGTGGATCAACAGAGCCCAAGACACCAATACCCTGAACAACATCAACAATCTTTACTCGAGGCTGAAGAAAACGCAGCTGGACGGTTTATACGAGTTGTATAAGTGAGCCTAAACCCATTATTTATTTATTTATTGTCACAAACGTACATAAAACATTATCAACGATTATCTTGGAATCATTAATTACATATGCCACCGTGGATAACGATCGCCAAACACGATCAGTTAAAACTGGTAGTTTGGAGTGGACAGTTTAAACGGAGTTACACAAGCGACGACGCTTAGGTAACTGTGACACGGTTTCATCTTCGTGAGTCGTCCCTGTTTCTTGATAAAAAAATAGATTAAAAGTAAATTTTTCTTTGTTTTCATTATTTAATATTCGATAAGCGCCTAAAATACAGGTTTTTTAAGATTCACGTATATTACCGAATACTGAAACCATGGAATCAACTCATCATACTGAGCTCGAATTAACACGAATTGATATACTTGTTTTTGTAATTCTGCATTTTTTTAAAAAATGCATGAATTAAAAAAAACATGCCTAAAATTTTCAGAATTAAGTCGAATCATGAACGAAATTTGTTTTAGACGAGCCTACAGTCCACTTGACTGTAAGTGGACATCAGTCCAGACCAACAAACATTGGCACGTCCCCAAATGCGCTGCCTACCTTGGAAGAATTAGCAATATCTGCGGAGAAAGGATTGATAAAATGGGGAATCTATGCTTTCTTTTTGAATCCTCTGTCACTAATAGAATAAATAGTGTCACTGCAGAACATAAGGCCTTCAGTCATTTTCAGTTCATTTAGGTACCACTCGAGGTAGTTTATTTTATTATTTTCATTTATGTGCAAAAGATACTCTTTTTCTTTACAGAAACGACTTGGAGATTTTTAATTATACCATAGACAATTACTATGAAATAGCTAAAGAGGGCGCCACGAGCAACGGATGAGTTCTTCCGGCCAATGCTTCATTGCCTCGGGGCATCATCATTACCTGTTCATTATAATATCATCATATTGTATGCAATACAATGGAAATGCAAATTTACATTGCATTGAAGTTTCACGCACGGATCTTGAATTTTTGCTGTCAAGAGCACTATTCAACAAGTATATCGTTTGTTTATACAAATCATATATCATGTAATCTATATCTTGGTAAAGTTCGCAAATGGTCAAGTTGATATGTATCCCAACTATGGGTGCATGTTTCCCATCGTAAACATTAGCATATTAAAATTGTCATCCGAGAGTGATGGTCGTTTAGACCGTAAAATATATTTTCCTGTAGAAAAACCACTGTGGCACTCTTTTGCTCGTAGTAAGAAGTTAGGTTATAAAAATATCAAAATCATTTTTTTTGTTTTAATTCTTCCATTACTATTAATGATAAGATTGATAAGGCAAAGGGAACTGAGACCATACAGCCGTGGTAGCAGACGTGGCGCGCAAATCAAACAAACAGACAATAACCAACCAATGTAACGGACTAAAGTTAACGGAAGTTAAGATCGTTAATAATTTTTAAATTAACTTAAATGTTAAATCGTTAAGCAATATGTTAACTTCGTTAATTAACGATTAACGGATTAACTAACGGTTTTCTGCCCAGCTTTGGAAATAATACAAAATAATAATAAATAACACAAAAAATATTTAAAAATCCTTTATTGCTAAAATACTGTGCAAAACTCCTATTATTGCGTTCATGTATTCTGGACTAGATGCATAGGGAACTGGGGTAGGTATGTTCTCTTCTCTGGCACTTTGGTCTTGTTTCTGTAAAAAAAAAAGTATAAAACGTTGATTCTGAAATAATAGCTTTCTGAAAAAAATATGTATTTTAGGTATGTCTTTTTATAAAATACTAGCAAAACCCGGCAGACGTTGTCGTGCCATAAAAGTTGTTGTACTGCAGCGCCATCTAATTGCCATCGAAAATATTCTCCGTGCTCAAAAACCTATGTATACCAATTTTCATGGAGATCGGTTGAACGGTATAGAAGTTGAAGTGCTGCAGCGCCATCTAGTGGCGAGTTACAACAAAGTCGATAGCATAAAAAGTTTTTACATGAAAAAATACATATATGTGCCAACTTTCATGGTGATCGGTCAAACGGTGTTGAAATCTATTGACATCAGATATACCAACATCCTCTTTTATATATATAGAAGAAGATTATTAAAATGACATTCGCCATTAATAAAATTAATGAAAATGTACATACATTTTAATTGTTTTTAAGGCGATGAATCTAGAAGGAGCATTATAGACAATATATATTTTCTGCACATTTTTATAGGAAGAAGATGATAGACAAACAGACAGTTCACCTGATGATAAGTGGATAGTGTCGTTCATGGACATCCTCGATATATCAGTGCAGAATGAAAAACGTTGGCACACCTCCGGATGTGCTGCTTACTTTTAGAGATTTAGGAATGGATTAGGAGAAAGGTGACATAATGAGGAGGAATGGGCTCTAGCAAATCTTACTCACTACCGAAACGCACGGACATTGGGGCAATAGGATAAAGTGGACAATGCCGTAAATACATTTATCTCCTACTTGCTCGGAAATGGCTACATTCTTTTAAAAAAGAATACGTCAATCGACTCTTTTCTGTACGCACGCCAGCAATTTCCAACACGACAATAATAGAGATTGCTGGACAGTAGCGACGTTATTTTAGTGCACATAAATTAGGTTTTTAGGTACACGATATTTATTATTATAAAGGCTGAATGTGCATTTCTTTTCAAAAGTTTAAAAAAAGAACAAAGACCGCGCGCAGTCGAATTGGCAGGAATGAAAATTCTGTTTCTTGAATTAATTTGTTTATTGTTTCCTCGCAAATTAGAGAAAAGTACTATACAAGTCTCGGCCGAAATAGCAATTAACGGCCTCGTTTATTTAAAAAGGACTCGGCTTCGCCTCGTCCTTCCAATATTACTCGGCCGTCAATTGCTTTATTTCGGGCCTGGACAGTAATGTACTATTACTGTAGTATTTTGTGAGTAAATAATGATACTGCTATTAATGATTTTGTCTGAAGCTCAAAAACATTTTGAAACTGCAAATATCATTTTTTGTTTTAGGTAAAGAAACATATCATTATTGTATGTAAGGTGGTAGATTGGATTTTTTAAATAAAACGTGTGATTTTAGTTGTGTTATGGCTGCCATGAATAAAAATTATTTTAATAATCCTAACCAAATTTTCGTTGCTAATCAATGCAATGGTTTAAATATACATTTGAATTATTGGTTCCTTCTTATTAAATCAAGTCTTCACGGTAAAAGGCTATAAGCAAACTTATTCTTAGCTATAACTAAGGAGAAACTAGTCTCATACTTACTCGCTTTCAACCTTCTTTCTTTTGGGAATGTCGAGAATGTCAATTGGGTCCGTTGTAATCACAACGGGTCGTACTGATCCAAAGAAGTCTGTTATTGGTACTTTGCTTGTATCACGTTTGAATAGATCTCGTCTCACGCCTACAGTTGACAAACAGGCACTTTTTGGACAAACAGCTAACTGAAAAATAAGTAAGTAATATTTATTGTACACTACAGTAACGTATAATATCGGCAGTCTTTAGAATAGCACCACGCCATCTCTTTCCGTGGTTAAAAAAGGCGACTGAGAGAGAGAGAGAAAGAGTGAGAGAGAGAGTGAGAGAGAGAGTGAGAGAGAGAGAGATAACAACGATTAAGAGGCGCTATCACAAGCCCCAATGAACTACACCACCTCTGATAGATTGGACTCACCAACCCGCTTGGCAAGCGTGGCATTTTAAGGTCATACATCCCTCATGCACAAGACATTATACATGAAGAGGTCATGAGGATATAGAAGGATGTGCAGCAGTGGACGATTGAAGGATTGGTTACGGTTACAGATAAAAACAACAGTAAGAGATGAATTTCTCATCTTAAATGATTGTCAGATGACAGGTAATTTTTTTCAGTAAATAAGAGAATAATTTGTGAATGACTAATATGTAGAAAATGTTAAACAGGCTATCTTACAATTCGACTAAAACCTGAGCTAGTATAACAAGTGCAACTTTATACAATAACATATGAACTTTATACAATTACGTATGAACACTTTCGCTTAACACAAAGAAGGTAGCAGGCAAACAAACAGTGCGCCTTTTTTTTTTAATTTTTTTATAGAATAGATGGCAGACATGAGGGTAAGTGGTCACCGCTGTCCATGGACACCTGCAACACCAGGGGGCTTACGAGTGCGCCGTCGAAATCGCAGAATCCTGTTGAAAGTTCTCTTGAAGAGCCCCATGTCGTAGCGTAATGGAAACCTCGGCTGGCAGTACATTCCACAACTTTCGGGTTCGCGGAATAGTGTCTTTTTGACTGCACTGTATGCAGCGACTCTTATGTTAAGGAAGCGCAGATGAACCGCACGACGATGACGATGGTAAAAACCCGAAGTTGGCATCAAATTGACCAGTTCTTCATAGCATTCCCCATTGTATAGGCGGTAAAAAAGGCAGAGAGACAATATCTCTTCAGATGCCGAGCGCTTCTACACCACCCGTGAGAGTGGGATTGTCGATGGTAAGCGGTTACTACTGTTCATGGACACCAACAATACACGCCGGCATCAGTCAAAAATGACAAATATTAGCATGTCTGCAGATGTCCAGTGCAGAATTCAGACAAAACCAATAACATGCAAATTGCCTCAAAATGTGCTTATATTTAATCTGTACCAGGGATGGGTGATTTAAATCATGATAAAAATCAAGCGATTGCTTTTATATTAATTATATTAATATTAATTTATATCAACGTCAAAGAGGAGGCAAAATTCACTGGATTACAATAGAAAATTATACAAATATGAATTAAACTAAAATAATTGTTTATTTTACGTTAATCAACATATACTCGTATGTTCAAATATAATCCAAATCTCGTCTTTCTTTCGTCCTGCAGACAGTGTCACATCAAAATCTAGTTTTTATTCGTATTGTATTTGTAAACAACCAAAAAAAAAAACAAAATGACAACAAAATACACAATTATTTTACTTGGTGACAGTGACAGTAGAAGCGACATGTCTGTGTTACCAGACGCCTAGCTTAATTTACCCCTTTTAAAGCAGCAATGTTGCCTATGTAACAAAATCAAAAAATGATGATAACAACATCATGATTTTTATGAACCCTGATCGGTACATGTCTGCATAGTGTGTAAGTGGTAGATATGATTGACACTCACAAATTCAGACATAGTTCTTTTACTGTCAGGATGGACATTCTCCAAAAACTCCAAAACATAGTATGTATATCTATCTATAATATATACTCCAATAGCAGAGTCGACGTGGTGCTGAAAAATTAAAGCAATTTTAGTCCGTATTTTCATGTGAACCGCTCATATAAATAAACGCGCTCGTTTAAGGCATTTGTGTAACTATCAATTTAGCACAAAAAACAAGAAGTTTTTTGCAGTAAATTAGAAAAAAAGCATAAGTTTTGCTTTCAATTTCGTTTGCTAATTTTTATATCAATATTGTGCAATATATTGTTTAATTAATCAATGGTCTGTACCTTTATCCTCGAATGACATCATTTTCATGTTTCTATGATTCGTATGTTCATGAGATATTATCTTTTTTTAGTACATGGATAAGATATTATTCAAATGATTAAAATATTAAAATGACTACCATTCAAGGGGAGGTGACGGGGTGGGAGGTTTGTGTATAGGAAGGTTTTTGTCCATACAAATAAGTATGTAACATTCCCTTACGATATTTTAATATCTACTGATATTAAAATGTTGTCTATTCCCTGACATACTGGCTTAACATACTGACAAACATACTGACATAGATAAGGCTTAATAAAATTACAAAATTTAGCATTAAAAATGTTTAAAAGATAATTAAATATAAATGTTTACTTACAGACAAGGAATCCTCTCCCACTAAACTACTGGCAGTGGCTAAAATATTGGGAGAATAGAACTTCTCATACATTGATGACGCCTGACATGTGTCAATAATGAAAAATATCTCATTGTACCTGCGAACATATAATTTGTTGCCTCCAAAATATAATATCCTAAGTATATGCTTATAAAAGTCAAGTGATAAATAGCTTATATCCACTTACACTATCCACAACTTTCTGAAGTACACAACACTGAGAACTGCAAATATTCTACAGAGTATTGGACAAATCTAAAATCTAATTACTGCTCAATGCCTGTTATCAAAGTTTATCGTCAAGCTTAGGCTACTAAGCTCAATGATTCATATTAATAGCGGAAAGGAAAAAAGTCCTTTTGCTTTTTCAGAAAAATTGTCTTTTTTTACTTCTTTTATGGAAAGAAGGCAGCGGACAATCAGACAGTCTAACTGGTGGTACATACTGCCGCCCATGGGCATGTGCGATACATGCCAACATCAGTCCAGAATAAAAAACATTGGCATGAACCAGATGCACTGCCTACCTTTGAAAAGGAGTTTAAACATTTTACTAGGGGGGTTGGCATAGTCCCGAGCGGTCATTTTGATTTTTTGCGTCACACGATGGACCTACATATATTGATATCAATATATATATATCGTATATCAATCAATGTATATATGTATATCTATTATCGATAATTAAATAAATCAATAAATAATCGGATTTTTACACATTCAAATATTAATTGAGGTACCTACTCATTTCAAGATATGTTACTCCTGTTTCCATTTTTTGCTGCTCATATTTTACCGCATAATCTGTTATTATTTGAAACTTTGTTTTTTCATACTGACTGAAACTGTAATATATATATATTTATAGAAAGAAGGCGACAGACGAGCTTTCAGTCTACCTGATGGTAAGTGGATACTGTCGTCCATAGACACATGGCTACATGGCAACATCAGTCGAGATTGACAAACGTTGGTACACCCCCGGATACGCTGCCCACCTTTGCAGATTAAGGAATGGATTGGGAAAACGGGAAGGGATGGGATAGGAATGGCCTCTGGCATATCTCACTCACTACTGAAACTTTTTGGTAACATAACAAATAAATTGTGAGTTTGTAGCTAAATACAGTCAATTCCGCTTAATTGGGCCACCGGTTATTCGGGGCAGCCGCTTAGTTGGGCCAAATCTTAAAGAACAGAATTCAAACTATGAAGAAAACGTTAATTTACATCCGATATTTGGGACAATATTCCGCTTAATAGGGACAAAAAATTTAAGATCGAAATTTTTAATAATTAACTATTTACAAAATTTTTACAAATAACTATTTACATCCAATTATGAATATGGTCTTTAAGAAATTCAGTGTATAAGAGCACTTGACGGTCGTGTTATACCATTGTTTTCAATCTAGTTTAGCTCCAAGGAGATCGAAGAAAATCACACGTATCACCGGGGAAATCACCGGCGTCGGATTTACACAGTCATACAAACACAAAAGGCAGGCTACACTTCATGAATTTTTTCATAATTAAAGTTTAGTTGTTTTTACATGTAAAAAAAATATGTATGTACGTATTTATTTTTTATTACCTAAATTTAAATGTTCATTTATATACACTCACCGGCACTGAATCTTGGCCAAGCGCTTATCTCGCGATAAATAAAGTTTTAAGTATTTCTAATGAATGTTTGTTATGACGGTATGTTGAAGAAATGTTTACCTTTAGTTGAAGAGGGTAATTCATTATGTTTGAGTGTACTGTGACATTTCTTTTAACTTTTAGTTGAATTTGGTAATTTGAGGGAGGAAGTTGAAGTCTTAAATTTGGTATTGTGAAAAGTGTACGGTTAGATTACTGCATTTTTGTGATTTTGTAACTTAAATGCAATATTCAGAGGTATCTTAAAACCAAACAAAATGCCCAAAACACCAGCTCAGGTTTCACAAGCCCTAGCATTAATCGATCAGGGCCTGACACAACGTAAAGTAGCTATCGCGCTTAATGTACCACTTTCATCAATGCAGTACGCCCTGAAACAATACCAGGAGACTGGCCACTACATCCGCAGACCAGGCAGTGGAGGCATAAGATGCACATTAGCCCGGGATGATCGATTTATTGCCCTGGAAATTTTGAGAAACCGCCATCTTACCACTGTTGAGATCCACCAGCGGCTCCAAATCGCGAAATACGTGAATGTTAGCGAACGTACAGTGAGAAGACACACGGAGGAAATGTATTTTAAATCAAGGAGACCAGCACACGGTCCACAGCTTCTCAGACAGCACCGAGTAGCTCAATTTCGGTTCGCACAAGATCACGCACACTGGACCCATGAGCAATGGGCTAAAGTTCTGTTTACACATGAGTGTAGAATCGCTTTACGTGGTCCAGATGGTCGGGCATGAGTTTGGACAAGAAGAGGAGAACGGTTTTTACCCATTACCACCACACAAACAGTGAGTTTTCACGGAGGTTCCATAATGGGAGGAATAAATTCCGACGCTCGTATGGAGAGTTGGTTATCGTTGATAATCGGCTAACTGCAACTCGATACATCGAGGAGATCCTTCAGGATCATGTTATGCCTTACTCGGGGTTCACTGGACACGACCAATTCCTTTTAATGCACGATAATGCACGCTCACACGTCGCACTTTGCTTGAATGAGTACCTTCAAGAGGTCGGCATTCAGAACTTGCAGTGGCCCAGATTTAAATCCAATAGAACACATCTGGGATATGCTCCAAAGAAAGATAAAGTCAAACTCCAACCTGCTACAGACACTCAATCAGCTACGAAATGCAGTACTGGACACTTGGGAAAACATACTGCAAGTTGATGTCAGAAACATCATTCAAAGCATGCCAGATTTAATGCAGGCGGTTATCAGGACCAGAGGAGGAAACACCGATACTAAAACAAACTAAAACATATAGATGATAAAGAAAATTAGCAAACTCTTCATTTTCTAGTGTTTTAAAATTCATTTTTGTATAAAAGTGCGTGGTCTTAAATAAACTTTAAATTTGTGTGGTAATCTTTCAAAAAAGTTATAAAAAAATAAAAGGGATACATATGGAGTCCACCTACACTTAATTTATTGAAGAAAATTTATTTAAATGCAAGCTACAGCAAAAATCACACTGGCCAGTGGCCAACTTTCCATGCCAGTGAGTGTTCTTATTATATATTCTTATTATATAGATCCTACCAGAAATATTTTTTATTTAATGTGAAATTAAACTGCAGGAAAAGACACTTCGTTTAATTAGGGCAGCTGCTTAATTAGGCCAAAATGTTCTGGTCCCAATGTGTCCCAATTAAGCGGAATTGACTGTATTTGTTTTATTTTTACCAACAGGTATAAAAGTAAGCACAATAGTTATTTGATAACAATTTAATTAGTAGAAGCACTTGTTTCTACATTTTGTTTATACACTGAGGTAAGATTTGTCAAGGTCATACACAATCATATAACAATCTTTTAACCCTAGTGTCTCAGTAATGTGACACTTTAGGACATAATATTATATAACATTACTTGGCCTATGTAGGTATCAATATATATGTAGGTCTCATTGTGTGATGGACTTTTGAAAAAGAAACAAAATGGGCACTTGGGACTGCCACAAAGTTTTGAACCCTTATTAGTGGACTTAAATAAAGAAGAATTTAACCTATAAATTGAGACAAATGTTGCATTTTATAAATATAGACGAGCTTTATATATTATAGTGATATACCTTC
Source organism: Sesia apiformis (assembly GCA_914767545.1). Classification (NCBI taxonomy): domain Eukaryota; kingdom Metazoa; phylum Arthropoda; class Insecta; order Lepidoptera; family Sesiidae; genus Sesia; species Sesia apiformis. The sequence goes on from OU611964.1 coordinate 8,355,306, forward strand.
TCTTTTGCCACATCTGTTCAAGCGCATCAGCCAGCTCCTGACTGGTGACTTCCTCAGAATCCTGGAATTTGAGAAAACCATCACCACCATGTCCTGTGAGGTAGATCAATATATTGCTACCTTCATCAGTGAGTAGCCTTTTGGAGCGTGGGGTGTCGGGTGAAAGACGACCAGTTAAAAGGCGTACAAAGTTCTCTACTGAAACCTGGAATGTAACATCAATTTACAATGATAATTATGTATCTTCATTATAATTATGGATGGATTGTGTGAATTTTTGTGGACAAAAAGTATATTTTTAGTGTATTTCGGTCACTGACATAATATAGTTTCTTTTAAAAAACATAGTACACATGATGATGGTAAGTGGCCACTGCTGCCTACAGACACTTTCAATATTAGTTATTTTCGAGTGTGCTACTGTCTAACTTGCAAGATCCCTATTCACAGTTCCCTTGAACATCCCCATGTGATAGCTTAGTGGGAAAACCTCAGTTGGCAATTCAGTACTCAATTTTTTAATTCGCAAACCCTTTGATATAAACAGTAAATATAGGCAAGATGGAAATAAATGCAACATATTATATTAGTATTTACTTACTTCATAACCCCTATAATCCACTTCCACATCATCTCCATATACATTGATCTGCTCATGTGCATTATTGAATATGGTGGCTGGACGAGGGTTTCTCGGATTGCATGCCATATCGTCCGATATCATCAAAATTATCTGACTATCAGGAATACCCAGTCGCTTCACACTTCGGTATATCGATAACACATTAGCTACATGACGATAATTAAACCAAAATCGCGACGTATCCACCAATACCGCCCAATTATTCGTGTGATTAGATTTTTGAAATTGTTCCGGTATCTGAAATTTATGGTTAAACAGAAATAACAATATTTTTATAAGATAAATACGAGTGGTTAATCACATACTTCTACTCCTTTAGTTATTGGATAGATTAAAGCTAGACTAATAAATAAATAATATAGCATGTTTAGTAACATAATATATTTGTTTTTGATACGTAATTTAATTCCGTATAGGTCATTAAATCACTACATTTAAATTTGAACTCAAAGAAAAGTCAATTTTAACTAATAAATGTGATGTACGGCAGAATTGACACAGTACAAAATGACTGCTGAATTGACACTTGACATATCACAACTGTCAAATTCAGACATGATCCTTTTTGCACGTTTCAGAATATGGCTGCGTTTCAAAAGGTGCGAGAATCACTCTGTCGAGTCTGTAAAACATGTCCTAAGAAAAGGGCAGCCTATTAAAAAAACTATATGCTATTCACGCTCATTTTAATCAGAAAAAAGAAGCTTATATTTCATATATTTTGTTAAAACTATTAGACAGCACATAATTTATTTAAAATTGTAAAAAATATTTCTAATTGTAAATGATTGGCTTTTTTCTTCATTTTTGTTCATCTCATAACATCTAGAATAAATTGTAACCTTGTAGTGTATTTAGAATCTTGAAGAACTCATTTGCATTAACATACACATGCTCTATGAGTTAATTTGTCTTCGTTTCTCATGTAACAAAAAATGTAATAAAGAAAAATAAAATGCAAGGTCAATTGTCAATGTCAATCAATCCATTGTCAAATCGCCAAATGTCAAGTAAACAACGTAAACAATTTCTAATGAAATTTTATTTTTAAATAAAGTTCACAATGAGCACCCGTAACCCCAACACTTTAATGAGCGTTCCAGATGAACAATTCGATTATTTGTTTAAAATCGTACTTATTGGCGACTGTGGAACTGGAAAAACATGTATTGTGCAACGACTGAAGTCTGGAAACTTCATAGAACGGCACGGAAATACAATCGGCGTAGATTTTTCAATGAAAACACTGATAGTGGACGGGAAGAAGGTCAAGGTTTGTAGTTATAATTAAATTTATGTAATTATATGAAAAAGTTCTTACTATGTATTTATACATTTGATATCAAATTTAGCTTCAGATATGGGATACCGCAGGTCAGGAACGGTTTAGGACCATCACCCAGAGCTACTATCGTTCAGCAAACGGAGTTATTATAGGTACGTATCCATCCTACTATAAAAAAATAATTAATAATTTGTTGTTTATACTCCTTCCATATTCTGTAAGCACCTACATGTAACACCTATAATACATTTGATGACTCAAGTGCTTTAGTTTAGATTGACTAATTAAAATTGTGTTTATGTGGAACACTGGCTAAGTGTTAAATTACATTAATACTACCATAACTATGCACATATGAACTATGCTGATATAACAATTTGAACTGATTGAACAATATTTCTGTGCAATAAAGTATAAATTAATTCATAAAATTTGAATATTAATCGTTGATGTTTATACTTAGTACAGATTTTCAAAAATTGTCACTTCCACAGCGGTGAGGGAAACATGGTGAGGAAACCGGCATGCTCCAGAAATAAAAAAAAATGTAGAGCATGTGGTCCACCAATCTGCACTGGGCCTGCATGGTGGATTACGGCCTGAAACCCCCTAGTAATTTACAGGGGAGGCCTGTGCCCTGCAGGGGGTCATTCATTATAGGCTCATACAAGTATAAGTACCATATTTACATTTCAGTATATGACATAACAAAGCGATCAACCTTCCTGTCACTCCAGAAGTGGATTGAAGAAGTGAGGAGGTACACTTCCTCAAATGTAATTGTATCACTCATTGGCAACAAGTGTGACTTGACTGAACAACGGGAGGTTGAGCCAGATGAACCCAAATCATTCTGCCGATATTTACCTGAGATCATGTTTGTAATGGAGACATCTGCTAAGGACAACACTAATGTTGAGGACACATTCCGCAGTTTGGCCACAGAATTAAAGGTACTTTTATTATTTCTATGTGCCATTTTATCAGCCTGTGCCGCTTTACTGCTATGTATAGGCCTCACGTAAAGACTTACCACACATGATCTGCTTTTCCTATCTAGCCACCACAGGTTACTTTCTTTAAATCGCCAATCCCTCTCAAAACGGTACCTCACTCTACTTTGCTGGTATATGGTCACTATTTGTGGACATCGGTTATTGATTCTGCAATATGGCCTACCCACTGCAATTTTTAATTAATGATTCTCATTATTTATAAATGCAATTCATATATCCCACATAATGTGATGCAACATTTAGCTTACACATAGGTCATTCACATTGAAAAACTTCCATACTAAACAGATTATTGCCTACTTAAATATAGCTGCAAGCTGCAGTTTAGTAATAGAAAGATCATCTTCTATCTCTTTTCTGTGTTGCATTTTTACAGATATCTTTGCCCCCTAAGAAAAGTTTTTAATGTCATGCTATTTACGTTGCATAATATCCTGACTTCTATGACACAATGCATTGAAATTGAATATTTAGCAATGTAGTTGTGACCCAAGACTACAATAGTGCAAGTCCTCAATTTTTTGCAGACCAATTGCATTGTTAGTTACACTTGATAGTTTAGTATATTGTTTAGTCTAATATAACAATTTTTCTGATCAGCTGTATAAATTTTAGTTTGGTAACTTATTCTAATCTGTTGATACCCTGTTTTGCTTAGAAGGTATGATAATTTTGAAAACTTGTTATAAAAATGCTGTCATGTTGGTGTGACACTATCATTTGTATGTGGTGAACCCAGTGACCTAAAAAAGCAAATGAATGGGAATGGCTAACAATATTGTACACACATTACTTCAAAAAAAATTGGAGCTGCCAGATCTTGCTTAGAAATGCTTACCTTGCAAAGGGCTGAGTTCTTCTACAACCTACAAATTTTTGTTCCTTTTATTCTTTAATATTTGGTACAGCTGCTTTATTAAAACTAGATAGTCCCAATTTTTTGTTTGTAGAAAGAAGGCGGCAGACTAACATACAGTCCACCTGACAGTATGTGGATACTGTCGCCCATGGACATCCACAACACATGCCAACATCAGTCCAGAATGGTGATTGTATAATGAAAGTCTGACACACAGTTGTGCGAAGGCTGTTTGATTGGTATAACGTTTGACCAATACGACAGTAGAAGGACATACCCTTTGACCGACACGACAGTAGAACGAAAGAATATTTGACATTCAGTCGGAAAATAATTCTTTATATGTCGTTCTACTGTTTTGTCATTAAACGATTTGTCGATTAACATTCTTTGGCCCAACGTGGTTACGAATAATCGTCGTGACGGTCAAACATCATGTTGAGTAAACAAAACAGCCTTCGTATGTGTCCGACTTTCGTTGTATAATTGACAAAAATTGGCTCCCCAGATGTGCTGCCTACCTTTGGAGATTTAGGTGTGTATTTAGAGAAAGGGTTGACAAAAATTGAGTGGGATGATAGGATAGGATTTATATAATAGTATAAATGCCATCTGACATTGAGTCCGCCATTTGTACAAATTACTTGTTCAATGAAGTTTCAATAAATATTTATACTTCACTTTATACAATAGAAAAATAAATAAATAAAAACGTTACTTACAGAGGCAACACGACAGCAGTGAAGGCCCACCAGCAGACAATGATGCGGTGGTGCTAGGAGAGAGTCACTCAGTGAGTCGGTGTCAACCTTGCCGCTCTTCTTAATATGATAGATACTCTTTGTTAGTTGACTGTAACAAGCCTAATTCACATTAGCAGACTAAGCACGATAGAATGAGGACTATCCATGTTAATACCAATATAATTTGGTAGTATTGAGTATTTATAATGATATGAATCTCTTTTACATGAGATCCACATCACAAATTTGTCTTTGCTTATGCAGAGAAGCAGTGCTTATCATTTATGTGGTGGTTGTCTACAGGGGGGTGGTCTTCGCGAGTGGTGGGTTCGTGGATGATTTCATACAATAAAATATTTCATTTAGTAACTGATATAATCTATATTTGACTCGACATAATACAAGGACTCGATAGATGCGACAATGACTGACATAACCATTGACATGCCGGACTACCCGGTCTACCGGCCATAGACTACCACTTATTCTCTATTTTACAAATGATACATAATTTACAAACCTTAAACTACAACACAATTTATACTGATATTTTTAATTTCGTGGAATTCTGACATTTCTTGTTGATACCAGACGACAAAAATGCTCCTACGAGAATGGAAATAAATTCCAATAACATAAAAAATATCTGACTATGGTTTCTAAGGTTCATATTATTATAAATATATATAATCGTAAACGCCGCGGTGGGACGGATGCAGCGCACACACATCGCGTGATATACAGATCCATAGCAAAATTACGCATCATTAGGTGATGCTCGCATGCTATTGGTTGAAATGTAGTATTTTTGATTGGCGTTTAGATTATTTATAGTGTGTATAAATGTGTATAAATAGAGTTGAGATTTCCAATAAATTATACAGTTCCACGGTGCTACTTGTTTTCTGCGTGCCGAGCACTTGCAAAGATAGATTGCTAAATTATAGATTTAGCAAAAACGCAAGTATTATGCTTATTGGCTGCTTAAAATCTGTCTTTCAAATAAATATCTTACAGTAGTAAGCGAATACTGTCTCTTTTCTTTTATGTCATTATACTTTTCATTTGATTGGACAGGAGTGAATAGGATAGGAAATTAACTATAGCATAGCTCACTTACTCCTGAAACATGTACATAGTACGCACATTTTTTACTGTATCTAAATTCACTAGGTACCAATAGATATTGTAGGTACTAACCTACTGCCCCTTTTAATCCAAGTTTTTTCAGTAGAGTAAAATAATGGAGCACGAAAGAATTACGAGGTACTTGTTGAATAGACCATTGTTGCTTCTTAAATATCATTATACGATTCCCCCGTATATCACGCAAAATAATAGTATTTAAACAGAAATTTCTGTGTATTCGAGTGCTTTAGGCAAGCACTGTTAAATTTCTGAGCAGAGTTGGTCGAATACAAAGATCTGAAACTATACCATAGATTCCCGACCTTATTTAACTCACTGCCTGTTTCAGTCCCAGTGCTCCCTTAGATTACATTATATTTAAATGAAGGAAGGGAAAAAAGTGCATCTAAAGTTCCATTATCCCCTTGGGTCACTTCGACGCCTTCAGAGGGCGGTACCGCGCTCGTTGCGAATCTTCGCCCTGGATCCTATACGACTATCGTCATACCTTTGACATCACTAGAACTGACTCCACTGAAACTAGTAGCGATTTGAAGGTAAAGATTTTCGACGTATTACTGCTTATTCTACTAATGTGAATTAGGCTTCATGGCTCATTCACATCTTTTGACTTATAATCAGTTGTGTTATTAAATTCTTTGAATGTCATTACGGGATGACACTGGTGCAGCTTTTATGTTTTACGGCATCAAGTCGGTCTATGAAATTCGACCATGCTATATACTGTGACGATACATAATATATATCTAACACTTCAATATGATTCTCCATTAACACCAATTGTGTCCATGCAAATAGGTTTAAGTGATACCGACGACAAAACATTCTTCATATTTTCATAATTTTCTAAGGAAATGTTCTCTGAAAAGGCTGAAAATTAATTTACCAATAAACAATGCCAGTGAACACATCGTGAATATTCATATAAATTTCAGTATAGTGCCACAACATGTGTGTTCTGCATAATACATCGAGAAATTAGGGGACATTCACTGAAATAGCGGTGGCACTGAATCTGTTAATAGTGAGCCCATCTTCTACCCTGTTCGATCATATAAAGAGGGGAGTATAATAGAATAAGAAAGTCTCTCATCGCATTCCGTCTATTCCATACCACCCCTCTTTCAAGAAGATTGAAATTCAATGTAACGGAAGGAGGAGAACTCCTTATCTCATAATCTAATCTCATTACCTCCCGTTTTTTCCAAACTTCTTCCAAATTCGCTCCTGAATGATAGCTCCATTCGATTTCATCAATCTATATAAATATTTTCAATCTACTACATTGAGAAAATCTGAAGGTACTTATAGCTTGTTCCCATCATAAGAAAACAATCATATAATCGTCATGTTATCGCATTGTCTCTTTCGCGTGTCAGCAATATTCCTAATTCTATATTTTGCATTCGGATTTATGGAAAATTTTCTTGCCGAATTTTGACATTATGTGAACGAGCTGTTTCTCAATTATTTTTAAAAATGACATTATCTTATTATTTTTAAGCTTTAATCCGTTAGGTTTTTTTGTAAATATTATTACTGAATTTTGTCACAAAGTTCACTTATCCAATTTAAAATGTGCCTTGAGTCTAGTAAGAGGCATCAGTAAAAAATTGTTTATTGCATACTTTAAATATGTGTATTTACACAACAGCAAAGGTGGAGTTATGCAAGCAAACATTATAATTTCTTAAATGAATTGAAGCATATCCATACGTGTTCGCAATTCAGCATGCTATGTAATTTATTAAGAAAGTAAAATAGTCTCAGTGAATAGTATAAACTTGTGCAGCAGAGCTCAGTGTATGCAATTTAAAACTTTATTTGCACACATAAAAATTTAAAATGCACATTTAATTGCTGTATATATTTCAAAGAATTTTAAAACTAGCATCTAATCAAAGTTTGTTATAAACAACAAACATTAATATGTTATGAAATTGTAATCAATGATTTGAAAACCTTCAACTCATTTTATTTAAGGTTCAACATATCGACGGTTGAAAGGCGAAATGGCTTATCCGACATACAACTTTAAAAATATGTAGGCCATAATATGTTGATTTTAAAGTTTGCCTTAATGTCTTTTGAAAATAAAATGTATTTTGATTAAACCATTATGCCTTTCAACCATCGATATATATATATATATATATATATATTATATATTATATGGCAGATTTACTAATTGTATGCACTTATTTAATTCTATTGCATAACAAATGTCTGTAATTTTTTGTGTTAACATTTAGCTAATTTTTTCGGCAAAAACAACTGATATTTTTTTGAAGCTGCTGTTCATTTGAAGTAACTTGACGTCACAATTTATTTTATGGATTTAAACAGTTTTCCTTCTTGATCACAATGAAGATTTATCTATTTAAACGGCTCTTAACGCAAATCTTAAAATGTGTCGCGAATGCTGAGTGAGCTTGTGCCCGTGGTTGGTGCAACTCAACCTAAACGTCGAATAAGGTAAACATACGCGCTGACACCTGTTTAATTAGATAAGTATAATATGTAAAATCTCAAATGTTCCACAATGAAGATTAATCGAAAGTAAAATTTACGAATTTTTTAAATGGTTCCTGGCGGTATTATAATGAATACGAAGTAGTATCTTCAGCGGCCTTTAGTCACACATAGCCAACCAATTACGCATCTAAAAAGCGACTTTTGTTGAAATACTGTGCATAATATTATGATAAATATAGCATACATGAGATGCTGCTAAGCAATGTCCACTGATCAATTATTTACTCATAACTTATTTTTAAGCATAATTAAAAAAAATAATTTTAAACTCACTAGACGAATTTTATAATTTTTTTTCTAAGTGTATCAGTTTCGATATTGTAAATATGTGTAGATATTCTAACTTTATACCACCTCATCGAGACTGATATATGCCATATGTATGTTAGTATTCAATGTTACAATGTATCCAGACAGATTTATCTATGTTCTAGTTATAGATTGTGACTCGAATGTATATGCAGGGTGTAAAATTTCTGTAAGTATTAAATTTTTATTTTATTCTACTGTGATGATATAAACCACCATAAACATATATTCTAATTGACTATAATTATTGTTTTATTATATGTGGCATAGAATATTAATAAATAAATACACCTTGTATATCGTTATATAAGTGTTCTATCACATTTTATGGAATTGTAGGTGTGGCGTCCAATATGAATTTAAAATCTACTTATGTAGTGTTATTCGTATGTAATTTTCACAAAACAATGTTCAAGTATTTAGAACATATGAATGTGTTTTAGGGCTCGTAGACAATCATCTCATTTCACGTGCTACTTTGAATCTCATTTCGATCATTATTATTCTTTGAAAAATTAGTATTTATTTCGAAAATAAAAGTAGTATTTTATTTTTGTTGCATCTTGTATTTCATTTCTCATAATAATTAGTCAAATTTTAACAATTGATCGTTAAATATTTTTCTCTTGTTTAAATGTAATACGTTTACATTTACAGTGCTATATTTATAAGACGTAATTTAGTTAAGACTTTATTTCCTTATTAAAATCTTGTTATACATTTTATACATTTTTTTATTGTAAATTGTCACTAAAATTTTCGAGTTTTGCACACATTTATATACTAAACGGTCTTAAGCACGGTTTGTACTTATACTCTCTTAACACTGAAATTATATCATTAAAACTGATATGAATTCCTCTGCTCCTCCCCACTTCACCTTCGTTCTTCTAATAACCTTCTTCTTAGTATTCCTTTACTGTGCAAGCGGTTCGTTTATGGAACTCTCTTCCCCTCCACACAAAACGTGCTCAATCTTATCCCAGCACCAGATGTCAACTTACTAAACACTATTTAGCTTTGTAATCAAGCTTTCAGATTTTAATGAATGAAAATTCAGTTACTGACATATCTATTGTATATACTGTGTATGTATATGTTATATATATGTATGTAATATATGTATACTGTACTGTATATGTGTATGATTATAATATTTTTTTCCTGTTGGTCTGGCAGAGATCGCTATTAGCGATATAAGACCGCCTTTTGTGCATTTCAAGTGTTGCAATGCCTGTTGCTGTCTTCTTTTTTGGTGTGCATTAAAGAGTTTTATCTATCTATCTAAAACTAATAACTTTTGTTATACGACTTTTTCTGAACTTTATATTTTCCCTAAAAGAGAAAGTTTTTAAATGAAATCTCTGACTTTTGTTACTGTTTTGTATTTTTGTCTTTGTACAACAAACACTTGCAATTTTTGTTTCTCAACAGTTTGTCAATGTTGCGTATTTTTTTGCTTTACAGAGTAAGTCGTATTTTTAGATAGGCAACATAAAAATGTTTTCATTTTTCTTGTCCGAAAAATGGCCGTATTTTAATATTTTTTTTAAACCAAGTTATCGGTTTTAGTGGAATAAATTCAGTGAAGGTACAGATTTTTTTTATTTAAACTAAGTATTTTTGCTATAATTTTTTTTGTTTCTCAACAGTTTGCCAATGTTGCGTATTTTTTCGCTTTATAGAGTAAGTCGTATTTTTAGATAGGTAACATAAAAATGTTTTCATTTTTCTTGTCCGAAAAATGGCCGTATTTTAATATTTTTTTTAAACCAAGTTATCGGTTTTAGTGGAATAAATTCAGTGAAGGTACAGATTTTTTTTATTTAAACTAAGTATTTTTGCTATAATTTAGTATTTCATGAAATGCAAGAACCTCTATGGTCATACTGTAACGTCAGACAATAAATGGCTACAGCATATGTATACACGTTTAAGAACCGTTCAATATACGGATAAATTACAAATTGATTAAAAGAAACTAACACTATGATTTTTGGTGTCACTAATAACTATATCTAACTCTTTGCTGACATATATACCCGATATCCATCCGAACTTGCCGGGGTCTGTACCATACCCACCAAATACCCTCACAAGCTGTCCAGTTGACTTGAACACTTGGACTCTACAATTTCCCGAGTCTCCTACGAGTATGTAACCCATGGGATCAACGGCGAGCACCTCTGGCTGCCTGAACTGGCCCTTCCTTTGTCCCAACGAGCCGAATTCGAGGATCTTGTTCTTATCTTGCTTGTTGTATACTTTGACTCTACGGTTTCCGCTGTCAAGTATAATCACGCGGTCTTTTGTGACTGCGACGCTGGTAGGCGCGTTCAGTTCCGTGCAAGTGATCTCGTTGGTATCCCACAAACTGACGGATTTACTGGTTTGCAGTTTCGTTCCTACTCCGATTTGGTCCACGAATTTACCGTCTGGCGCTAGAATCTGTAAGTTAAGGCAATACCTAATAGTGAAATTTCAAAGTTGAGACCACTTGATATTATATATTACCTATGTTTTAGTATGTATATTTATATATTTTATCGTATAAGTAAATTATCAATGTACCTATTATTATTATTTATACAGATGAATTAAGCTTCACTGTTTAATTTCTTCTGCAGGCGCTTAAATTTTTCACATTTAACCAACCGCCAACTGGTACGGAATGCCTGTTGCACATTATATTGCAAAAGGAGTAAATTTTTGTTTATAGAAAAAAGGCGGCGAACGAGCATACAGTCCACCTGATGGTAAAGGGATACTGTCGTCCATAGACATCCGCGATACATGTCAACATCAGTCCAGAATGAGAAACGTTGGCACGCCCCCGGATGCGCTGCCTACCTTTGCAGGTTAAGGAATGGATTAGGAGAAAGGGTTGGAAAAATGGGGAGGGATGGGATGGGAATGGGCTCTGGCATATCTCACTCACTACCGAAATACGTACGTACATTGGGGAATTACATTAAAGTGGGAAATGCAGTACATTTCAAGGTAGTCTTCTGTGAGAGAGTGGAGAGAAATATCGGACATAGCATATCAATCAAAATCAAACAATATCAGACCATATAATTCCACTGCAAGGCGCAGGTCTTTGGTTGTAATCACAACAGGCTTTTATAGGCATTAAAACGTTGCTCTGGCCATTATATCAACTCGTCATTGCCAATTGACGAGTCCATTCTTTTCGGGGCTATTTAGGCCCCCCGGCTGGTAATAGGCTCTGGCGAAACAGGGAGTCGGGGTGCCGTCTCCACTATATTCAGTGTTAAATTGTTGCTCAATTAGCTTCTATGGACGCGATAGTAAGTGCTCCCCAGGAGCATATCGTCCATTTGTGTATATTTATACTTTTTATTTTTTAATTTAATAAATGAAAGTCTAATAATATTTTAATCAAGACTTGTCGTTATCAAAATATAAAATACTTAACCGTTACCTGTACTCTATCATTGCCAGTGTCTACAACGTAAATGAGCTGTCTTTCGTTGTCTGTGGCGATGCCCTCTGGTGACCTGAACAACCCCAGTCGGCTGCCCTTGTGACCAATAGTCCTGAGGTAGTCACCATCTTTAGAGAACACGTGGATGCAGTGCTTCCATTTATCTGAAAACAATAATAAACTGACGATTATCTTAAATATTGATATTAATCTGTTTATCTAAATAATCGTGTCGCCAGGGAGAGTAATATGAACTACAGATGATTGATTAGTCAGCGTTCGTGTACGTGCCAGGAAATAGTTTCAAAACAATGGTTATTCTTTTTGTTTATTCCAAATCTTCAAGTTTTTAGTTTGATTTTTAATTAATGAAAATATTACCAAACTTTTTGCATTTTCCTCGAATGTTATCAAAATAAACTTGTGCATTTTTTTCCAAGGAGCTCAGAATTATATACATAAGTAAAAACATGTCTGAAAAGATTGTATTGACCTAATAAAAGGATAAGGAGGGATCTGTCTGGAATTCTGATACTTAAAACTAATGCAACAATTTTAAAGGATAACCCAACAGTAGTAGGTACCTATGCACTTCGTCTATAAGAGTTGCGACTGGTGTACTGTCTGCTAATCTGCTATAGAAATACATAACTATACCTGTAACATAAATTTCTCCCAGTTTCTTCAAGAATGCAATATGAACTGGATAGAGCATCTCGTCACACGACAACCTAGTCACAATCTTAGCCTGCGTACGTTCCAATGCTAGCACATTACGTGAATCCGTACCACAGATATAGAGGTGATTATTCCATGGACTGATACCAATGCCACAAGGTCTAGCTGTCTTCCGCCATACATAGTGGGGGACGAAATTGCGAGTCCTGAAAAGGCAAAGACAGGTACCAGATCAAAAGTGAACTACCTGCTCGTAAACTTACCATCTCTACCCACTGTAACTGTCTGTATCTTCTGTACTTGTAGGTAAAATCTTTGATAGCAACACATGTTTTAATTCGCGAAGGTAAAGCAGATCTTCGATGCTAACTTAACAATCGATTCGTTCATAACTTTTTTTATATCGAATATAAGATGTATGAGGGCCGCGTTACATTAATTAATGAGGTAATATATACACCATGCAGCAGCATGTAGATCTCTATTTATAACTTGCCCTCTCCCTCTAATCAAGAGATTAGAAATATCTTCTCCGAGATGCAGCGTTTGCTCGTCTCGCAAGTTCAAACAATAAAGGAATTCCATTAAGGAAGCTAATTTTCTTCTAATCCTAGCTTCTTATAATTTCCTAGCTAATTTTCTTCTAATCTAAGCAGGCCAGGCGACAGAAATGTTGGCGCCTTTTATTTTGCTAATTTTAGGCTAGGGCCTAATTAATTAATTAATTATTATTTTTCCAAATTTGGCAAGAAGTTGAATAATTTATGGGAATTTGTGATCGCATTTTTTTGCTATAAAGAGATCAGCGAGGTATCATTTTGTAGAAAATTTGAAGACAAACAAAATACAAGATTTAGTTTTTTAGGAAACGAGAAATTTTTGAAAAACTCAATTTATATATGTTTATTGCAAAATTAAATAATGACCCCATACTGCGCAAGTCTGTCCAACTCCATAGTCACATCTTTAGTTGTCATATTTTAAACTAGTTTTTCCAAAAAAAATTGCCGCTGAGATGTCGACTGGTCCATTCTGAATCCTTTTGGCCCGCGTCATCGACTGGAGTAGTTAATGGATTGTCACCGCGAATGTAAGTGGCTAACGGTTATATAAACAAGTAGACAAACTTATTAATGGTTAGCGGTTTTATACAATTTTATCGATTTTAATTGACAAATAACAACCCATTTGTGTCCTTGTTAAATCCCATCTAATTAGGATTTTTTAATTTTATGTCGTACCTAAAACCTGTTTTATAAGCAGACAGTAAAGTTAATCCGAAGACAGGCAAAGATTACAGTATGTTACTACTACATCCATGGGCTACAATATCGACATGCCATCAGATGGATTCCTCTGCTCGTCTGCCACCTTCTTTCTATAGAAAAAATTTCATAGCATAAGTGATGTTAAGACGTAGTTACAATGGAATAGTCCGTTGTAATGGTATGTAACCCATGGTAACTACGTTACAATACAATGGGTTACAATTGTAACTACGTTACAATGAGTCTACGTTACGTTACAATGTAGTCTCCCAATTTGCCACTTATAAAATACCCGCATTTGAATGGTTTCGTTAGCTTAAAATACTAGGTAGGTAGGTACTTCATCCGTGTAATATTTATTTGAACACCTTTATTAAAACCACTTATTATAGGGGTCTTATGTTACTCTCTTAGTAGTTCAATTTTGACTAATAATATTCCTTTAATACCTTTCCTTTAATAGCAGCAACCACAAGCCCTGATGAACTACACCACCTCTATAAGAGTGGACTCGCCAATCCGCTTGGTCTGTGTGGCCTTTTAAGGTCTTACATTACTCATTCACCGGACAATGTGCATGATTAATCCCATGTCCAACAGTGAATACTGGAAGGGCTGGTTGCAGTAGCAATATTCTTCACAACAAATATTGTTCTTTATGTAGAAACTAAATTATTCATGTATTCATACACTGTGTACACTAGGTAATTCTTGAAGAAGAAGGTAACTTGTAGACTTGATCACGTCAAGAAGATTCCGTCCACCTTTTACTTTAGAAAGATATCTTACTTGTAATGCATAATCAAATTGTCTTCGCTTTCTAAGGGGTCATCTTGCTTGGCACCCGTCGGCAGAGGTTCATCCGACTCGGCTTCGGTCGGCGTTGTCGCGTCAATTTCTAGTGCGAAGTTCTCTTTATCAAACACGAACCTTTCGGAGTCCCATTTCGTAACATCTGATAGAAGTTGTATCGCGTTATGGTGAAGGTTCATAAAAGTTGAAACCTGAAGGAATACAACTAGGTAATAGTCCACCCACACTGAGGTTCCCTGTGTAGTGGCTCCAGAAATACACACAAAGACAAATAGATCCAGTGCGACCGAGCCACAAATTCAGTATGTTTTGCACATAGGCGTGTAGATTTAGATGTTAGTTTCGACTCCAAATTATAATATTTAATCTCAGTAAAATTGTATTAAAATTTACTTTAACGTTTACTCTCAATAACGGACAGTGCATTAGATTACTTGGATGGAACAATATTAATTGAAGTATTGTTTGATATTTAGGATCTCGTAATATTTTTTGTAATAATAAAATAACGTATTATTTAGGTATTTTGTGTTCGTCTTTGTATGTATCTTTGGACCCACGACACGGAATGCTAGTGTGGGCCATTGAGTGGCGTTGTTTATTTTTTTGTTTATTTATAATATAAATAATAATAGTTCACATATAATATACATTTTATATTATATGTGAACACGTTTACCTTACATTGACCAAGCAAGCCTCACTCACTATGTGATTTTATCCCGCTTCCTGGTAAATAGCGCAATGTTACATTCTTAAAAAAAAATGCGAAATTGATGTTTGAATAAATATTTAATCTAATCTAATTGTTGAAATCTGAATTCAATTGTTTATTGTATTATCATGTCCATGTTATCATAAATGTCTGGAGTGGCCAGACCCATAGATATTATTGGATAAACCTACATTTATATCATTATTTACTTTTGTAGAATGTGTACCTAAGTATAAGGTTAGTGTAGGTACTTATATCTATTAGTGTGTCATGGAGATACCTAATCTAATCCACAAAATCCATAGACACAACATAAAGTTGTGCCATGGATAGGGATAAGGTGGTAGGTATATAACATTGGTATAGGTACCGATTTTTTAAGCTTACTAGTTAGGCTCCTTTTAAAAGTGTTTAACATTTCCAAAATTTGGTAAATTATACTCATATTATACTGTTTATTAAAACAGTAGGTAATAATAAGAACCAGTTATCATGCATTATGATAGCACCAAATAAATTTCCTGTGATTGAAGATTACCTAAGTATCAGAATTATCAAAAATACGTACCGTACTTATATATCTTATCAAGTAGTTCGTCTATTTGTTCTTAATCGATGGTTGGACGATGTAATTATTGTTCTGATTTTATTTCGTGCGATATGATAAAAGTATTAAACAGCCTAATTGGAAATAAGTAATAAATCCAATACATCAACATGAAAGAATAGGGAATTAATTACAATAGCATTTCTTCTTAAGGTATGATCATGGTATAGGTATACTTGTTTAGTGATATTTACAACTGCAGATTAAGTGTAAAATTATGAATACAAGAATAAATATCGTTGCACCTACATAAAAGAGAAAATTGAAAAAAACAATAGGTACACTTGATATGTCTTGTTCTGCCATACTAATTGGTACACCTAAATACAGCCCTGATTTGTAGTATCGCGAGAAAACATAATGAAGTATACCTACACGGTGAAAAGCCTTAAATAAAATCTATTTAGCTGCAAATGTGTTCTTGGTCCGGAACCGCAACTGATGGGTATAACATGACAACTGGTCGCCTATTTTCACATTGAAATACATGAGCTACAACCGTCGGTAATTAGCAAAATTCCTCTTATCTAAGAAGATACAAAAATCAAAAAGTTTGAGAGAAGTGGACTATAATTTTTATCCCGACCTTTTCGCTATCAGCAATAAGTTCCTTCATCATCATTGCCCGTGACGCAACCATCCTCGCTTCATCTAAAGAAGTCTTGAGAGCCAAAGCTGATAACTCTCCTGATTTCTGTAGATCCGCTGCCTCAACCAATAACTTCTCCTTGGTTTCTATTATGTTTTCTATTTTTTCTTGGGCAGTTAAATTTATTTGATCAGTTACGTGCTCACAACGATCCTATAAAAAGTAACTCAGGTTCAGTTTTAGATTTTACAAATATAATGTATCGATAGAGAAGCATAATTCAATTAAAATAGAATCAAATGAAAAATATTCTATTACCCATATAGATGTTAGTTATGTCAGTACTTACTTTGTAATGTTCAATTTTGTGTTCTAGATGATTAGCTGCTGAGTCTAGTTGTTTCAAAACTGACTTTATTTGAATTCGCATATCGTCCAAATGTTGAGACCAACACACCCGGCAGAAGTTCTGAAAATATTCAGTGGTACAATTATATAATTTAAATGTTCTTTCATGAAGTACCTACATTATGATTAAACCGTAAAAATACACACCTATCATTATTACAATAAAAGTAAACATAGGTAATATTATGTATTTATCCTTTTTATTTTTCAAGTATACTAAATTAGTTCAAGAATTTTTCAGTTCTGTACGATGATGATAAAATGTTATAACTTACAAATTTGCAATGTTGGCAAGTTGTAACATCGGCGTTATCACACATGGTCTGACATTGTGAACATCTGACACCTCCCGCGAACAATTCAACACTTTGCGGAGCGGTACCAGCAATCGCTGGGGTATTAGACGTGACTGGAATACTCTTAGTAGTGGAATCACTATTAATACCCATTAATTGTAGAAGCGAATCTATGTATAGGTTAGAAGGTAGATTCTCCACAAAGTTCGAACCTGATACCACAATCTTAATTTTACAGATGGGGCAATTGAAAGCTGGTAAGTCTGAAAATAATATTATAAAACGTGAGAACGAAAAACAAATAACTTGTGCAGTAGCGGCATAATACGAGTATTACGAAAGTTGAAGTTGTGCCACCTGATAAGATTTAAAGAAAGAAAAAGAAGATCTAAAGACAGGTTAGAGAAGTTCTCCCTCAAGTAGATAAATTAATAAATAATAAATTAATTCTGATGGTGTACATACTTCCAAGTGTGAGCAAACTTACCAGCAATGTAAACACTAAGACAAGCCATACAGAAAGTATGTTGACAGGGCAGCATCTTGGGATTGTGTAGAACTCCCAAACACAGTGAACACTGTACCAGCTCTTTGATACCACCAGCGGACGACCTGATCAGCATCAACAATTAAAATTCTTGATAAAACCCCCGACGGTTAAGACAAGTCTCATTACTTTTAAAAAGGTTAAAATGAAAACAATGATCATGCATTTTGTTTCTATTTATTAGATTCGATAAACTTTCGTTACGCACGACGACGGTGACAGGTTGTATTAAACTATTGCAGATTGCTAACAAGACTGTTTGTTTCTATTTTAACCCTTTCAAGAGTAATAAGATTTGTTTTAACTTTCGGGGGTTTTATAATTATGTCTTTTTATTTTTAAATTTTTAGTTAAGAACATGCAACAATATTAATTTCCTTAAATGCATCCAAGTTTAACCATCATCAGAACATCTTTCTTTAAGAGGAAAGAGACGAGTGCATTGGAATAAGGATTGGGAAGGATGGGGAATAGGTTATCTCATATATTACTCCATCCATCTCATTTTCCTCAACCCACTGGATGAGAGAAATGAGTTAAAATAACGGACACGGGCTTTGACAACTTTTAGTTTGACAAAGTTTGACAGTTGTCAAAACTTTTACTTCCTTCCGAAATACATTTGTACACAGCGGTCTTTGTGAGAGTGAGCAATCTTCTTGAGTTAGACACGCCCTGTCAGCTGTAGAATATAGCATCGGCCTTCTCTACATATTAGAAATGGTTCATCGACCGAAACATCGCCAAAAGTTAGACCAAACACGATAGTCCTACCGTCAAATTTCAAGGAGTTCTCTTTTTACCTTAGGGTCCAGTATCAGACGCTGGCGGTTTATATGTAAAATGTACCTCTTTAACTATTAACTGTAAAAATTTGAATAAATGCTTTAATTTAGAAATTATAATCATGTTGGTACACTTGCCAGTCTTCTGTGAAAATGAGACAACACGACCAGTCGGACACAGTCAGTTGGCTGTGGGCTACAATATCATTCCCCTGTCCATTGAACCAAACAACTCAAAAAATGAGTCCAAAGAAAATAGTTATATCGTCTAACTTTAAAGGGTTCCCTTACCCATCTTTGGGTTCAGCATCAGGTGCTGACGGTTAGGTGTTAAATATATGACTCCTTAACTATTCATTACAAACAAACGTATTCGAATAAATTGATTCGTTTAGAAATTATAAAGCATTACAACTTTTAGCTTGGTATAGCAGCGCCCCCTGGTAAATTAGAACCACAACAGCTATCCTCAAATATGCTCTAAGGTACGGTTAAACTTTCACAAAAAACCGCTTCAAAATCGGTCCAGCTGTTCCAGAAATACATATACCATCTCCGTTCCGTCGTGGGTAAAATTAACATTTTAACATGATATGGTTAATTATAGCATATTGACAACTATAGTATGTTAGTATTATTTATTTCACTTACTTTCTAGGTTTTTGGTCAGCAATAGCGGAATTAATTGCTGTTGATCCTACTGATGGAATTTGTGACTTGAAAAATTGGATATTGCCTTGGGGGGTCAACGGTGGCTTCGGTCTGGCCGGTTCGGTAACTGACTTTTGACTATTCCACCGTTTTAGTTTAAAAAACGATGGTTTCTTTTTCAATTTCTCTTCCATTTTTACAACACTTCAACACTTTCTGTATATCACAAAAACTGAATGCAAATAAATATCTTTATCAACATACACTTGATAATATGTGTGAGTTGATTTGTTAAACTAAACAATTACAGGACTTGATTAGATTTATCAATTCAAGATTGTAAATGTACCTTGTAATAAACGATAAGATAAATTTCTTGGTATTAAGGGTTCTTTTCGTCATCAAATTATAATTATTTATTTGTTTATTTAAACTTCATTGTACAAGTATTTGACGTGTACAATTAATTCAACTTTTTACAAACGATTCGAATTACGAGTCGCAAACTCTACTTTGAAGATGAACTGACTTATCACCGTTATAAAAAAGAGCTTATGAAATCGAAAACTCAGCGAACCACATTGCTTATAAAGTAATAAAAAATAATTTTCTTTCAAAATAAGACCGAGATAAGCGCACCACCGATCGTCATCTCAATTTCGTAAAATGTGCGTTGTATGATTTCGAGAAAGTTATCAAAACCAATGTAGGCATCGAGGCTGCAATATTTTAGGGGCGGTCGATGTGTAACGGTAAAAACAGGTGAAGTAAGAAATGCAGCCCGTGTCCAAGTAAGAAGCCCCCTGCCCAATTTTAATAATTGAGACGTTAAACTGGTATCACGTTAACTATATCAGCGATGTCTTTAGCGATTCGTTCATAAAGAGAATACGATAAATATTTATTTATTTTTCTTATTAATGGTTGGTAAATAAAGATTATGCAATCTTTATTTTCGCTATAATACGTAGGTACATTGTATGTATGCTCATGACTTTTTGATATAATTAAAATTCGGATTGTCACAATACGGTGAAGTAAATTGTATTTCATTTTATAGTCGATTGTAAAAAAAAAATAAGTATTCACTTACAGCTTTTTTTACGTCGTAATACTTTTTTTACTTTCTGAAAGTTGGTACATAAACTCAATCTCGAAATCTATCTAGACCTCGTCTTTTTCCAACAAAAAATAATCTACAGAATTTCGTGGAATCGTTTGGCTCGTGTCCTTATCACTTTAAACTCGTCCTGAATATAAATAGCCTATCTAGTTAAAATCAAAAACGCACAACCAACATTGGGATTTACGTCAATAGATATAGCAGGCACTTTCCATGTAGCAGCGTTCTCGCATTTCTCGAATTGTTCCTTGATGACTAGGGTATCTTTTGCGGTTCTTATCATGTTACACAAACGAATTATTACTTATTCTATCATTTTCGTTTGTTACGTATTTCAGAGTCACAAACAAAAAATAGCGAAAGTGAACGAATCTTTTATTTTATAAATTTAAGAAAGAATGTATCTAATCTTATCTAAGAATAGTAAATTCGCATATCTATAGGAGAAAGAGATTTATTTAAGCTATACCTAATAAAGGATTTCATTTAGTTAGTAAACATTGGTCCTATAAACGTTTAATCAGACAGGATTTGGATGATATTGCAATTTAGCGATATACCTCATGTTATTATAACTCCAAACTTAACAATTTAGTTAGTGGTATAATTGTGTTACAATTGTAGTGTTACAACGAATAATAAGTTGTCGCAATTCTCAATATCAATTATTTGTGATTTAAATGCCTAATGTAATATACCTTTAATATCACTTTTTGTAATATAAGTAGTCCAGTCCATAAATGTCATTTTGATAGTTGGGAACACTCATACTTGACCTTTTTTTCCCTTTACAGGGGGGGGGGGGGGGATTTGAATTACGATTCATGTCAGCCCCATAATATCAAACCTTTACAGACCAATTTATTTTACATGATGTAGATAAATAAAGAGTAAACTCTAAATTGGCGGTCTCACAAATCTTGATGTTAGATTCGACTTCTATGATTACTTTACACATTGCGTGATTTGAATTTATATGCAGATAAATAAAAGGGCAAAATGCGTCTATAAGGAGCAACAACATCCATGAATATGTAGTATGTCTATGCATATACATACCTAATTAATATGTACAAATAATCTTTATAAGACCATTAGGTAGGTACTTCCTTCAAGTTTTAAAATTAGAATAATTGCTTTAGTCGTTTTTGCTCATTGCTTTTCACATAGAAAGCCAGAATTTACATTCGAGTCACATGTCAATCCGCTCAGCAAAAACCAATTATGACAATACGCTATTTAAACGGCAACTTACAATGTATTTCCTGGAAAATCTGTGCCAGTAAGAACAAACACAAATGAAACCCTTGTCAAGAAACATGCAAATATTCGACTTGTTTTCACCCCGAAGTATGTGACCTACATAATTAATTATCATGACAAAGTGCCGTAAAATGCATTATTTACGTAAGGGTGCTGTGGCGCTTGAGGATGCAGTTTCTATTTAGATTTGTGCAAATTGGTGACACCATGACTCTTAAAATGAATCTTAATGTGACACGTGAAAATCACAGGGTCTGTTGTTTATTTTGGTTAATTTTATATAATAAGCCTTTTAAGTTTTTCGTTTTTAGGAGCTATCACAGATACATCAACATAAAAAATATACACTTGAAGTAAGAGAAATCAAATAGAATCTGGCGAAAGAAAAAAAGCAGAAAATTAAAAATGAATAAACAGTGTTTTAAAATAGAAGTGGATTCTCTTATTTCAGACAGTTTTAGAATACAAAATATAAAGTACCTACCTATCAAGATATTTTTTTTGATTAAAATGAATGTGAACGGCGTAAAATTTTTAATGTTGCTATTATGTTGTGGCCATGTTGCATGTCCATCAATACTTTTTCTGATGATAAATATTAAAATTTGTGGTTTGAGTTTCGAAAAGGAAACAGGATTTAACTTTGAAAGATGAAGATTAATTAAGAAGATGAAAAAGACGAGATGAAATTGAAGATTTTCATATTCAATTTCATCTCCTTGAAGTTTGAAAACCTTTCAAAACAGGTTAGGAAGTGAAAGATATTTAATTCTACTTTAAATTGATGTTTTATCAATGATAAAACAAAAGCAAATAGGAAATATATATGATATAACCGAAGCATTCTGGAAACCTGCAACCATGGATTCCATTCAAGATTCTGAGTTAATTGGCACGAAAATTGACGCATATTTAAAAAAAAAACATTTTTATATTTGTACCAATTTTTACTGAATACAAAGGCCAAAAAAATTTTTTTTTTAAAATACTTAATATTGTATATCAATTAACTCGGAATCATGAGCAGAATCCATGGTTAAAGGCTTACACTTGTATGGCTAAATCAAGACGCTACAAAAACAGCTTCTTGTACAGTATTAACTGCTACAAGATGATCATAATTAATTTAATATCATGTAATCTGAGCCATTGTTCTTACTCATAATAACTCATAATATAATATAATTGTTCTTACCGCTATTGTTGGTATTGTTTACAAAATAGTCATGTGGATCAGCACGATGTGTTCCGACCCAGTTCGTCGCATGATCTCGGTCGCCAGCACTCTTCTGATGACGGTGTGACGTTGTTCTGCGTAATGAAATTGATTAAAAGTTTTCGCTTTCGTTAAATTACGTGAATTCTTTAAAATAAGCAACTATTCAAGAACTCTTAAGAAACAATTTCATTATTTATTAAGCAGAATATGAATCTAGTAGTACCTACATATCATGTACTAATTTCTTCTATATTGTAAGTTCCGACGTTTTCTTTACCCAACGCTTTGTTTTAAACATTGTTTCAACAGTGTGTAATTTTGTTTAATTGAGTATTAATTAAGATAATTTGTATAAATTGACACCAACATAGAATACGATTTACTCGATAAAAAATTTAGATAAATGAATCAATGATGTTAGTAGGAAATAATAATATAAGAAAAAAACAAAGAGAAATCTTAATTTATGACCTTATATTATTGTCGACGGGTCAGGTTAAGCAGATTCATGTGTAAGAATGTTACCTATTAAAGAGGTAAAGCAGGAAAAGGAGCACCGCTAACCCAGTGGCCAACTGGCGAGGCGACGTCTAACTATTACACCGTCCGAGCCACCATTCCATACCGGTACTGCCGCGCCACCGCTCGCAACCAGATAACAGGCTCTTATTACGAAAAGCATGAACTGCATGCCGCACTGCGGCTAAACTAGCGACTTTATGCCGACCACACAGTAAGCCGGTGCACCGAGCCCGACGATGACGAGTTACCCATCACTTCAGGGTGTTCCGACACTCTATTGTTTCACAAAACGAAACGTTCAGCACGCGCCGTGCATGATAATTAGCGAAGAGAGTTTTGGCGGCAAGTGAATACAAAGTCCTCGTCGATATTGTCGCGGCAAAAGAAATTACTGTCGCCATCGAAGGATTCGCGGACGCACGTGACCGAGTAAATTTTTGAGCTGTCGATAGAAATAAAAGGAAAATTTTCGAAGATTTCATTGAAGGTGAACAGCGTTTTAATGAAATTGTGTTTGTTATGCGTGCGAGTACTTGGACGTTAGCGAAATTTTGGCAACGACGCAACAAGACGGTCGCATGCGTATCGACAGTATTGCAATCAACCAGGACATTAGGCGATGATCGCTTGTGAAAAACGCATATCATCTGTGGGATTGATAGTGTGATAATAAAAGGTTTAACAAGGACATTAATTGCCTTGTATGGTGCAGTTGAATGAAGATTTTATTGTTGCCAGTTGTGATAACGAGGTGAGTTGTACCGTTAAATTTAAAATAGGCCATAGAGTTGATTTAAATTTTATGTAAGTAGGTATAACAATTTTGTATTTTCGAAACCTAACAGCTTTGAAAGTATAACCGTTACATTATTAATTAATCTACTCATTTAACGATTTTATTTACCTTCTAAATTGCAAGAACTACACGAGGATTCAATTAAGGCTTCGATAAACTGTTATGATAAATTACTATTATCAATTTAAAGCTAAATGTCCTGGTTTTAATTTAAATTACAACTACACTTCTTTGTCGCCTAGAAATAAGAAATAAGTGAACATTTTAAATCACAAGTAGGTAAAGTCTCGGACAGTCCATGTTGCAGCAATATTTCTTCGGCGTAGGTTATTAGTTAGTAACCAATTAGTTAGTCAATAAATTCACATCATATAAAATAAGAAGCCGTTCTATGATAAGTAATTAATACAGGACCCAAACGAGTCTGTTGAATTTTTACAATGCAATTTTTACATTTGTGAGTAGACAGACATGTAACGGCCATTGAATTTCAAAGGGATAAATCACAATTTTTACGCTTTTTAGGACGGTCAGATAGCATTTTTTTTTATAAAATATCCTCTGTAATGTTCTTAGTACAACTATTATTTTAATATTAAAGCTCTTAAGGTCGAAAGAATAGATGCAATATTGATTAAATTACAGAGAATTTTATACTATAACAAAAAGTATTTTGCACCTCTTGAAAAGTTGTGATTTTGTCTTTACTGCAATTGAAATTTCCATTATCGAATTATAGATAGATAAATAGATAAAACTTTTTATTGTACACCAAAACAAAATAAAAAATAACAGACAGTGCCACATGAAATGCACAAAAGGCGGTCTTATCAGTAAAAGCGATGTTTGCCAGACAACCATTGGGTAGAAAATAAATGTTTGAATCACGGGTAGATGGTGTACAGTATACACAATAACATATATTACATACATAGTATATACATTATGTATAAAGTAGTTAAATTAAGTATAAGCAATATGATAAGTATAATACTTAAAAGAAAAAGTTGCAATACAAGCGATGATAAGATTAAAGAAATACTAATACTACTAAGATTCCTACTACCAAATACTATCAATGGTAAGATACTGTCTGTCTGTCACTTTACCATTGACCTTTGATCATCCTTGTATTTTATTTGCCGACGATGCAACTATACTAATATAGTTACCGCTGAACAACATAGTGAGCTCCAAAAACAAATTATTATGACATTGATAGCGATAACCCAGTGGCTTAATAATAATAACCTAGTTCTTAACATTGACAAAACACAAATAATCCAATTACAAACATAAAATTCTAATAAAAAAATAATTCAAATATTACATGAAAATAATATATTAACCGAAATAAAATCGACAGTAATGCACGCCTGTACACATGCACACAGTAGTTATATCTGACAATATAAAAACATTACCTGTCGCCACTACAGTCTTAGTGAGTTTGTATTTTCAAACGGATGCTTCGGGCGCATTACCTGTCATCACTACAGTTTTAGTGGTTTTGTATTTTCAAACCAGATGCTTTGGGTGCATTACCTGTCATCACTACAGTTTTAGTGGTTTTGTATTTTCAAACCAGATGCTTTGGGTGCATTGTCATCACTACAGTTTTAGTGGTTTTGTATTTTCAAACCAGATGCTTTGGGTGCATTACCTGTCATCACTACAGTTTTAGTGGTTTTGTATTTTCAATGGGATGCTTCGGGCGCATTACCTGTCATCACTACAGTTTTAGTGGTTTTGTATTTTTAATCCAGATGATTTGGGTGCATTACCTGTCATCACTACAGTTTTAGTGGTTTTGTATTTTCAAACCAGATGCTTTGGGTGCATTACCTGTCATCACTACAGTTTTAGTGGTTTTGTATTTTCAAACCAGATGCTTTGGGTGCATTACCTGTCATCACTACAGTTTTAGTGGTTTTGTATTTTCAATGGGATGCTTCGGGCGCATTACCTGTCATCACTACAGTTTTAGTGGTTTTGTATTTTTAATCCAGATGATTTGGGTGCATTACCTACCTGTCATCATTACAGTTTTAGTAGTTTTTTGTTTTCAAATGGATGCTTCGGTCGCATTACCTGTCATCACTACAGTCTTAGTGATTTTGTATTTTCAAACGGATGCTTCGGGCGCATTACCTGGGCGCATTCTTTCCTACGAGAGCTACGATATGGGGTTCTTCAAGAAAGCTGTGAATAGGATTTTACCAAGTCGACGGCGCAGCCGCATACCTCCTGGTGTTGCAGGTGTCCATGGGCGACGGTAACACTTACCATCACGTGGGACCGCTTACTCGTCCGCCTACTTCCCTATATAAAAAAATAGGTATATAGTTATATCTGTATAAAATATTCACTAATCATCATTTAAGAGGCAGGTTGGGAGGTGCGATGAAATGTAAAAATATTTTTACATTTCATCGCACCTCCCAACGTGCCTCTTGCACGTTCAACCCAAAGGTTGGCTGGAGTTTTATTATTATTATTAAAGATTTTTAATAAATAAATGAATAATATATAAATAAAAGAGGTATTAAAGTAGATACCTAGAACTAAATAATGAAAGAAAAATAAGATTAGAACATATGCCAGTAATTAAATGAAAATTGCAAAACTACTCGTAAATAGTTGAAGTATGTGTAAACAAACAATTTAAATAGTGCAGCACTTATATTACCTTACAAGTATAATGAATACAATAAGGATTTATAAAGATTTATAACAATTTATAGAAAAAACATATCTCTTTGATTCTAGTAACATCTAAAAGTAAGCTGGGTTTTGGCCGACAATTTAATTTGTAGACAAAGAAGCAAAACCGCAAACGCTAAACATAACTATGTTTTATAAGATCTGTGGTAATGTGGTAACCGTACTGGGAGTTATAATAATAACACATTCGCGAAGATGAATTGTCGCGATGTGCACCGCAGTCTGTCTTTAGATCGTAAGTGTCTGGCCGATCTAGATTCTGTTTAGGTCAACCAGAAAACTGGTGTATGTAGGGAATTAATGTGTGGACAGTTTAGTCAAAAAATATTCGGTTACTTAACACATAACCATGGAGTAATTCATATACTTGATACGAACACTGACCGCGAATATTAAACTAGTCAAAATATTAGATTCGGTTGAATTCTGGGTTCCTCCACATGTATTAGTTTATAGACTATGGGAAAAATGTTCATACTTACCTAATTTAAATAAATAAATAAAATAATAAGACCAGTAGTACAGGATCATGACAAATGACATGACAGGACAAAAATACCCTAAAAATGAATGTATTTGAGTAAATAATAATTATCTTTTGTAGGTTTTAGAAACAAAAAAATATATAAAACTTCTAAAGTTTCATAAGTCCTATTTACGACATCGTAAAGCTTGTACGTATATATTAACTTAGAATACATTTATGGGTAATATTTTTTAAAAATTGAAGCCGTCCTTGTTATGGGTTTCATTATTTATATGGTGGATTTATTAATTGATTATAGATTACTAATTTGACATCAACTTTATTTTGGACCATCTACAAACTTAACTGAGATGTCGACTCAAACACTTTACGTGTCAAATTTATTCTAATTTATTTATTTATTTATATTTTTAATAAATTGAATTGATTTTTTAATAAATTATTTTTTAATAAATACATCTTTCATCAGAGACCTGGCGTTTTAATTGAACGGCATTAGTGTTCAACACGATTACGAAGAACGGCTCCAGTTCTTTAAAGTAGATAAGCTTTGTAACCGACGGCGTATGTTAGATCTATCGTTTTTGCATAATCTAATACAGGGCAAGGTGTTATGTCCGGTATTGCTGCAAAATATACTTTTGCATGTACATGTGTTCCTCGTCCAAGCGCTCGTAACAATCACATTTGTTTAATGTGCCGCTGTGCCGAACGAATTTGGGTCGCTCGGAACTCTCCTCTCCACCGTATGTGTCACACGTGCAATGATTTCTGTAGAGAATACGAAGATATTAGTCTGGATATATTCAGTAACAGTATGCCGAAATTTAGAATCAGAATACTGAATTCTCTTATTGATTCTGATTTATAATTAATTACATTACGAAGCTATTTCATTAGGTATCTACATTATTTCAGAAACTTAAATCATAAATTAAATTATATATTGCTACCTTTAAATTATAAGTTTTTGCGCAAGCTGAGTAGGCCTTTAAGTAATGTACCACATAAAATATTGTTACTTAAGTATATATATATATATATATGTTTGCACAAGTAGTTTGTGTACATTGTTGGCGTGGCGTGCCTTATAAATAAATAATAAATTTCAATTGTACCTTCGAGATTGTCCACAAATTATATCCCATATATATATATATATATATTAATCGATTACATCCGGTATATAGACAAATACAATAAACTGTTGAACTAAGAGCAGTTTTAGGTCAGCCTCAATCCAGATGTAGTGATTTTCTTCAGAAATTCGAAAATCATGATCTGTGGAATATTAACATCACAATGTCAAAAATAACTCTTTGACATTGATGAAAAAACAATGTTTTATTTCTTATTTTCCCCGCTTATGTTGATGTCTTAGATTTCAACATCTTCCAGTTAGTCATATTACGACTACATTATAGCAGGCTATACCTACATATAACAAACAACCAAAAACTTGTACCAGAACAAGAACCTCGATCCTCCAACTATTACACAGTCAATGACCCTATTGTTAACCCTTGCTCCCTGACACTTGTTTCATGACCAAAGCACTTACCAACCTACCAGTTACGTACAATCATAGGTGTGTTAATGCGATGGCAATAAGGTACAGAATAGCATATATCGGCATATAATTAAAGTGTTGTCTATTGTACTCAATGAATACATACTTTCGTTATTTTTCAAGGTTGAATTACTCTTCTACTAACATCAAAGCGTAAAGCGGGCATTACATTATCCAATTTGCAGAGCGCTAGATTAGTGCGCTAGCTAGTGCACTAGATGAGCGAGCATGGCAGTTGGATCACTAACTGTCTTTACACAATCCAAAATTAGCACGCTAGCTCACCTAGCGCTCTGCAAATTGGATAATGTAATGCCCGCTTAAATCTTTGTGACTGAAAAAGTCACTGGAGGAATGTTTATTTGAAATACGAGTAGTTAACGTACTTTGTCAGTATAGTTTGCGTAAAATACGTACGAGTATGTTTTAGTATTAACCTATAACATGCCACTTCAAGGCACAGGCGTCTCTTAACAATCGCGATGGGGATTCCAGTGGTAATCCACCAGGCCGACCCAGTGCAGATTACACAAATTACACATGTCTAAGATATTTTTTTTATTTTCGGGCTAAAAACTTGTACAAGAACAAGAACACTCACAAATGGCTACTTACTACTATGAAATGTAGTACATTTCCTACTTTATCCTATTCCCAAATCTACGTAATATCTACGTGTTTCGGTAGTAAGTGAGATATAGAGCCCGTTTCCACCTTATTCTACCCTATTCCTCTTCATTTTCCCAATGGTTTCTCCAAATCCATTCGTACATCTCCAAAAACAGGAAGCGCATCCGGGGGCGTGTTAACGTTTGTCATTCTGAACTGAAGTATCCACTTACCACCAGGTGAACTATACTTTCATGTTCGTCTGTTGATAAGCGTTGGCACATCCACAAATGCACTGCCTACCTTTATGGAGATTTAAGAATGGATTTGAAGAAAGGGTTAATAAGAAAATGGGAAGTTATAGAATAGGATGCAGGGATGATAATGAGCTCTGGCATACCTATCTCACTCACTACCGAAACACGTACGTACATACATTGGGGAATTCTGTGATAGAGGGATAATAACGTGGCCAGTCGAGTGCTCTCGGTAGTTACGGGATTGCAGCGTGCACTCTCCACCTCTCAACATGTTTGTTTACTAATTAAGCTGATAAACTTTAGTTACGATAAATTTCGTTCCGACATGAACACAAAGAAGCAAATATCTTAGATCAAAATAAAAGGTGTTTCATCTAAGAGGCAAATGTATTACTCTAATAAAGATTTTTTTCCCAAATTTTATTTTTGCAAGTGAATGAAGTCTCCATTTTAATTATTTACACAGTGAAAGCAGCGCTTCAAACGAATACAAAACACCAATGCTGTCAGTTCGAAACATCGATATGTTATCGCTCATGTTAAACTCTTCGATTTGATACGCAGGTAGTGCGTTTACTGCATGACAAGTGGGTTTATAGTCAACCTACTGTTCAATAAGGGTGTCAATTAGAAAATTTATGGGATGTTTGACCAGAACGGGCCATAAATAACACGATTTATCTTTTATTGTCGCATCTGCACGCGCAGTTATCTTATTTACCGGGGGCTCAATTCAGAACTTCGACAGCATTATTCTTGCACTGTTTTGAAATAGTTTGCTCCTTATTACATATTGTACGTCATTGTATGTTCACTAAATGTACTTTAATCTGTTCAAAGCGTCATCGTAATTGAAACAGTTTAATGGTTTTGAATTGAGAGTTTAGCTTAGTGCAAATCGTACCGTCAAAAACTTTATAAGTTTAAAACTGCACCTTATCCTTGTAAATAAAAATAAAAAGTCTTTATTGACACATTACAAACATATGAGCATTAAAATAAATAAAGGCTTACATTTTAATTTTTGTGTGGAATGGTAATTTTTTTATCTTCTTTTTAAGGAATTTTTATGTCTTGGCACATGTCAGATCCATCGTACCCTAATCTTACATTCTACAACATTTATGTAGGTACCAATATATCAGCCCTAGTGAGGGCTGGAATGGTAAATATAACTCTCTCTCAAACTAGGTATAACCTGTGCTTCGGGTGTTAGTGTCTTCCCTTTTTTACAGAGTAACGAAATTATGTATTTAAATAAAAGTAGTCTTAGAATTGTGTACTGAATGAAATTATAATAATAATATATAAAAGTGCACGCCCGTAGGTACATGTTTTTGTGAGTGTATGTGCACGTGACTGTGTGGGTATGGGCGTGTGTTTGTATGCGTGAGTGTGTTTTGGAATTCATGATTTTAATGAATGCCTAAATAGGCTAAAAAAAAACAAAGACTTCTAGAAGTCTCTGTTTCGTCATAATTCATACCTAAAAAGAAATCCATCAAAAGTTTTTTGGTCAGTTAATAAATGTTTGTCAGTAATAGTAAAGACATTAATGCCCTCGAAATGCATTTGTCTGTGTGCTTGCCGTCAACTTGAAAGTTAATTAATGTATTATAAGGAGCTATTGGCTATGACTTATTGTCTAGATGACTTTAGATAACGTGTTAGTATTCGACGTAAAATAGCGCGGATATGATATTTGCCTACGAAGAAAATGGAACACTTTCCAGGCTGATTTAGACAATGTTAAAGATACAAAGTAATGTATAAGAACGTGTAGTAGCTTACAAATATATATACTTACAAAAAATCTTATACCACCAGTGTGGAAGCCCGGGCAAATTAAATTAAAATTAACGTAAGTTAAAAGCTTAGGTAGGTACTCTTACTCTTTATATGAAGACATTCTAAAATTTATAGTAATTATTTTCCTAATAATCATATTGCTAATTATATCCTAAGAATTGGAAAGATTAAATATCTTAGGCATGTGTAATGTCTGCCAATCCGCATTGGATCTGCGTGGTGGATTATGACCCGAAACCCATGCAATTAGGCTGATATCGATATCAGCTGATAACGTTCCATTGCAAGGCACAGGCTTGCCCCTACCAAGATGGCGTGTTGGGCCATAAAACATCATGCGAATTCATTTTGTTATATTTAATTTTAACCCTCAAATAATAATGTAAAAAGCCCAAAAATTTGCGTAATTCTCTTCAAAATTTGTGTATTCACGAAGATGTCCATGAATACATTTTTGAATATTTTTTAAGCAAAATAAATTTTTTTCTATTACTACGACTATAAGAAAAGTATACCACATAATAGTTTTCTTATATCCACGTATGGTGAGAGTAAGCTGATAAGTCACAATCCAGGGCACAGCTGCAACGTTTAACGCAATAGTCCTGAAGGGTTTAATGTTTGTATTTTCGCTTTGAAAATAATTTTCTCTGAAGCCATCAAGTATTAAAAGAATTTTATTTTTATTATTTTATATCCAAAGTGATACAATGTGTTAGAACTTCTTATTTACAACTTTATATAAGTATCTCAAGTTATCAGCTTATTCCTGCCGTGCAAGATACAATATTATCGACTTTTACTCTCTTATTCCAGTCATGTGTGGCAGGTGGTCATATATTACCGTACACACTATCCGCCTGTGGCTCTCCACTCTTGGATTAGGTCTCCCCCAAGGTTCACCATTACACTTAATATTCTGCTCTTGTAATCCAATCGCTACCGGGGACTTACTAGTTTCTTTAGGTCCTCGGTTCGCCTGGGCGGAGGGCGTTCCACGCAGTAGCGTAGTAACGTTTCCTTGGTGCGCGGCCTCCACTCGAGGTCTCCTCATCTAACTAAATATAATTAACAAACTAAACTAAAGTCTAACTAATAATTATAAACATAAGATAAGCCTTTCTTCACTGATCTCAGTAAGCATGCACATCACAATTTTATCAGACATATGTATCGCCGTCCTGATCAGTTTGCCTCTCGGTAAAGGTCCTCTCCAGTATTCTCCACAGGCTTCTATGCTGAGCCTTTCTCGTCCATATCGCCCGCGCCAACTACCTTCAGATCATCTTCCCGTCTTCGATATTGCTTTCACCTCTTCTTTGTTCCGTACCTGGAATAGGTACCAGTCAGTTACGTCTTTGTTCCATTTGTTTTCTTCCCTTATCGTATAACTACCCCATATGCATTTGTATACTTTATATCTGCAATCCATGTCTGCTTCCTGATATATGGTAATGAAAGTTTGTCCCCCTCTTCACATTTGGTATAAATACTTCTTTTCATATTTTGCTGG
Organism: Sesia apiformis; assembly: GCA_914767545.1. NCBI lineage: Eukaryota > Metazoa > Arthropoda > Insecta > Lepidoptera > Sesiidae > Sesia > Sesia apiformis. The sequence goes on from OU611964.1 coordinate 8,388,545, forward strand.
CACGTTCCATGTTTTTTTCGGGGTCTTGTTTGTGACGACCCGTATTTGACACTTATGGTCCATAACTAACATAACTAGGACTAAAAGATAATAGGATTTGTGAAAATATATTAATGTGTCCCAATAGTTCGACACGCACCTACTTTCTTAGTGGGTGAATTATGTGAAGCGTTAAGCGGCAAGTCTTATGTAGCTTGTTCGTGACTGCTTCGACGATTGTTCCCTAAAACACAAAGACTTAGATTTGTAACGGTTATTAAGAAAGCCTACACGCTACCAGAAGTACTGTTTGAGACATTGTGATTTAAATTGTCCACAAAAATATTGTTGAAACGAACATAGCTAACTAAAGTTTTCACTCATATTTAGTTAACATGCTATAGTCATTTATATTATAAGTTTAGTTCTAAAACTACCAACGTGTCGGTCATTACCATGAACAATTTACTAAGCAATGTCTATAGGTACAGTAATATACGTAATTTAAAGTACACAGGTATTACACATCTTTGCCTCTAAACTATTAATAATTTACATTTTACGACGTGACAACAACATAATGGGCAATCGTAATAGCTATTATAGCACAATCGTCTCGATCAAGATTTATGTTGATTTACAATCGATTGTCGCATAGAACCGGTTCACGTATGACCTGTACCAGTACTGTCTGACCAATTTATTTTTGCATTCGGTTTAATTGGGAACTAGTTATCAGTTTACCTCGGCTATCAAATAAAATGTGTTATGTTTCTTTTAATACCTACTTAATTTAATGAGTCATTCATCAATCATCTTACAAACTCTTTGGGTCAAATCAGAATTGACGACTGATTAGCCCAAACGGTTCCTGCCTGCTATGAAAAAGCTGCTGGGTTCGTTTCCCAGTCGGACATCGATTTGTTTACAGACAAATGTTTGTTCGGATCTCGGTGGTATGTTTGTCTCTGGACCATTGAAAAAAAAGAATTGAGAATATTCGCAACCCTTAAAATGGTAAAGATAGAGATGATCAGGTCAGCCTAATTAGCGGTAATCAGGTGGATATATCAGCTATCAGGTGATGCGTCTGTCTTATTAGCAGTTGCTACCCATTTTTCAAACAAATATTATATTGGCGCCATCATCTGAACGCAAAGATAAGTTTGTTGGACGTACATGTGAACTGGAATATTATGCGGGTTCAGGCAATCAACACTCTTGACCTGTAATACATACTATAAGTCGGTCGAATTAACAGGTTTTATCCTTGCTGTTCTTCGCGGTATGGACATTTCTTGGAAAATTTTGCGCTTTCCATTTAAACATAAGATTTTTATAGCTAAATATAATGTTTAGCGAACGGCCCTTTGTTAGCATTTCCGTGGTTTCCATTCGGAATGGCACGCCGCGCCGACGCCGCCTAGATTATTGTCAAAAATCATCCTGTTTCACAAAACACAATAAGTATATGTATTTTCAAAACCCTTAGACGGATTTCGTTAAAAAATAAATTCCTACATGAAATAAAAAATATGGGTAACCACATATCAAATAAAGAAAACAGTTCACGACATTAGAGTTACAAAGGATAAAAAGGAGGCATCAGAGGGCACGATAGAGCTCCCAAAATTATCTTGGAAATTCTTTAATAAATTTATAGAATCACAAATTATTTATGGGTAACAAAATATTTTGCTAATTAAAGTTTGCAAAGAAATAAATGCATTGGATACAATCCGTCCCCTGCACTACCCGAGCCTGTATTGCAGGTGAACAGCTACTTCCGAACTCTCTACCTATTTTTCAATCGGTTTCATAATTGGGTATTACCTACTTAATTTTTTCACTGTCGAATAAATGATATGTATAATATTTGCATCTAGAAACATTTAGATTTTTTTGTATAGAATAGATGGCAGACGAACGGGTGGGGCAGACAATGGTAAGTGGTCACCACCGCCCATGGACACCTGCAACACCAGGGGGCTCGCGGGGGCACTGCCAACTTTGCAGAATCCTGTTCAAAGCTCACTAAAAAGAGTAACAAGACAAATACGTTAAAATATGTATATTTGTAGTCACATAGGATAAGCATTTTGTAATTTAAGATAAAATAACAAGTTTTTACATAGTATCAGTAGTTCCACAGGAACCTTCTTTGAAATATCTATCGCCGTATATCTTTTTGAATTCCACTGCGCATGGCGCGATAATTTCGTAAAAGAAAGGAGGCACATTCCGGTAGACGCATCTACTACCAATGACGATTATTTTAAATGTAAAATGTACTAAATCATCGGGCTTCTTTTCTGATAAGAAATCTCTAGAACAAAAGCTTACTATAAAGTTAACTGTTGATTTGGGAGGTATTAATGTTTCCATGGGTTTTACGTGGAATACTTTTTTCATTTTAGTTGTCAATTTAATTTTGATAGTTGCAGGATATATTTGGTGTGTATTAGTAACAGCGAAACGATCCTCACACAATCCATGTGAGACAAGTGAATTTGACATATCTAAAATTGTTGGATGTATTTGTATAGGATGTGGCAAAACTTCCCCAAAGATAATGGCGCTTTTCGTTAAAACAACTTCATTAGTTTTTGGATCTCTAAATTTAAAGTCGTACAAGCAATGATGACTCCCTACATGTTCAGCTATATTAAAATATACTGGAATATTTTTCTTTGAATTGGGTTGCATATGTAGGTACGTGTGTTCAAAAATAAAGATTTCTAGAGCAAGATCGACGAGGTCATCCACAACTAAGGCCACTACATCTACTGTTGTTATTGACTCTTTGAATTCTTTCGGAGAAGACGTCCATGTTTTAGTTTTAAATTCTAATTCGGAATCAGTGAGGTTTTGAATAATGCTCTCAGTATTAGGAGGAATAGCTTCAATAGATATTAAGCTATCTGAGGCTTCTCTAGCTAAATCTATCTCTCGTTTCACGACATGCAAATGATAGTCGGTGTTACCGTTGACAGATATTCTAACAATTCCTTTTATGGGTTTAATTTTCTTATTAATGTGCCATAAATAAACGGGTGGCGTGTAAACTTTTTCAGAAATAAAGATTGTTTGTCCTATTTTAAACTTGCTAACAACAGGAACGCATAATGCTTCCACGGGCTCTTCAGCGATACTTTTATGTCCAATTTTGAAATATAGATTCGATGCGAATTCTTCTTGATTTTGCAATAATTTGAATACGAATTTAAACACAACGGCTACGCCTGGATACAATCTTAGGGTAATAGCCGGAAAAACGTTAACTCTCTTAAATGAAGAAGAATCTGTTACACATTTAAATCTAATGTATTTGTATTCAAGGCTACAGTTTGTCACTGAAAATTTTATAGTCTGTTCATCTAAGGAATCACTAGTTATGATGATTGGCTTTGGAAAATATTCAATAAATGAGGTTTGATTTAATATCATCCATTCATTGTCTTCATTTCCAGTAAGTTTCTCTTGGCTTTCTAAAGTATGATCATAATTAAAAGTGATATCTTTAGAACCAGAAGTCGAAATTAATTTGTGTGGATTTGTGTATATAGCCAGAGGTAATTGTAGGAAGCTGTCTTTTGTTTCAGATGTAGATGTGTGTAAAGGAATTGCAACTCCGCTATCCGAAGGAATAACTTCTGTATTTGGATGAGCTGTATTTGTAAATTCCTCTAATAAGTCTTCATCTTTGGAAATTGTTTCTGGGGAAATCTGTTCAAAATTAAAATAAAGAGATCTCTTTGGTTGCTTCTTTTTAATTTCTAACTGTTGCCATAATTTTGAAGTTCTTACTAAATTATCTGTAAGCTCAAAGGGTGATAGTCTATTATACTCATTATAGATCTTGTTCACAATAAGAAATTTACGGAGATTTGCATCTTTAATTTTACGTTTACAATCGGTTTTCAAAACGTGCATACGTTGAATTAATTCTTTCCATTGTGACAATATTCTTAAGTCAATATTATTCTGTTTTTCTATTGATTTTATAAACTCTTCTACATTTTCCACATAGTCACTGTAATATCTAAAGCGAAGATGGCTACAACCTGCAATTTTCATGATAAAATGTATGCACTTATAAAATATGCCCTACAAAATTATTAATTGTTATAAAAAGTTACTAAATAAAATATTATCAGCGAAAAACCAACATTAAAATGTAAATTGATCAAGTTATTAAAATTCTGTCAGTGACAATGTCATACACCTATCTATAAACCACAGCTATAAACTAATATTAAATTTGCATTGATTAAATAGTTTGTATAGCGACACTCAACGAAGTTTGCAGGTTCTTATATGAGTAGGTAGTACGAGTATATATTGTACATTCAGAGGATCGATTATTATTATACGCGGGGAATTCAGAAAATTTCGCGAAAAAGAAAAACAAATCTACTGATTCCTATTTTTTTATTACATTTTTCAAAGTACCTCCACTTGCATCTATAAAAAGTTTCATGCGTCTGAACCAATTTTGAAAACATTTTTTCCAATCTTCCTCAGGTACCTCTTTCATAGCCTCTTCGATTGTAGCCAACAGCGCGTCTTCAGGCGACGAAAAACGCTTCCATTTTAGTTGGAATTTAATTTTGGGAAATAAAAAGAGTCACAGGGAGCCAAGTCGGGACTGTAAGGAGATTGGCCTAAAACTTTAATCGGGGTACTGTCCAAAAAGTCCCTTGTTTCAAGCACTGAGTGAGCGGGCGCATTGGCGTTTTGCAGCAGCAGTCCGCGGAAAAACACACATAAACACACGTTGTGTGAGCGTGTGTTTATGTGTGAGCGCTCACACACACACGTAACTTGTATTGCACACTATAGGTGTCATATATATTTTTTCGTTGTTTAATTACCTACTCTCAGTGTGTTTATCGATATATGTATTATTATGTTTATGTTTGTAATGAATTCTAAATGTCTTATTTCTTACTTTAAACCTATGTACGGAAAGGCATTGGCTTTCAAGATATACAATTTTAATCTAGTTTGAGAATCAGGGCTCACTTAAAATCTTTGTAAAATTGAGAGAAATAAATACAAATAAATAAAAAAATGTACCAAACAATACACAGTTGCTTTAAATCTATTAAAAAATCTTCAGGTTTTAAAGAACATTTAAAAGATAGCGCGGAAATGTTCCCGTCCAATACACATTTTTTAATGAGACAATGTATTTTTTATTATTTTGATTCAGCTCGTACATGAAATATTTTTTTTAAAAATCATTGCAATGCTAATTCATTGAAGTCTACGAACGATACAGAGCCCAAAACAGCCATTTTTAGAATGTTTGTCTGTCTGAACGCGCGTCACGCAAAAACGACTGGACAGAATTTAATGAAACCTGTTATAATTATAGCTTATAACCTGGGTTAACATTTACGGTACCGTACATTTTATCCTGATCCGTTATAAAGTTCCTGAGGGAATTATCGTTAAGTACGCATGCACAATATGAACCGTTACATAAAAACCACTCAAATAGATTTAATGAAACTAACTACAATTTAAATGGTTAAACCATGGCCATTGGTTAAGTAGTCATGGTCATGGTTTAACTCCATGCCATACCATCAGCCTGTGTCTCTCCACTGCTGAGTATTGGTCTCTCAAAAGGACCGCCACCACACACGCTCATCCACTCTTCTCATCCAGCCACTACCGGCGACTTTCTTCAAGTCTGACGACTTGGTCCGCTTGGCCGCAGGGTGTCCCACGCCACATCTCGGGAGACGTAGCGTGAGACGCCCTCCATTCGAGGTCTCACCGTGCTGAGTTATGTCGGTAACCTTAACTTAACTCATATGATACTTTTTATCCTGAAGTATCATGTTCTCCCGCGACCCCTGATAAAATCTAATGGTAATATGTGTATGTAAGGAGGAATTATAATCATAACTGGCGTCGTTGCAGTTTTCATATACAGTGGCGTAAGGGCCTCAATGAATTAAGCAATGCCATGTACAGCAGAATACAAAAATAAAGTATAGAATGTAATCAAAAGTCCACGCAAACGAAGTCACGGGCTCCCCTAGTAAAAAAATATAGAGGAAAATTTGAATTTGTTTTCTTTTTATGTTATATTTAGATAGGTAGTCATAGTTTTAATTGACATCGAAACCAGCCAGTGTTCCATAGATAAAAACTCTTTGTCGCAAAACTTTCTGAGTAGCCTGGTACACTTATTTTTATAGGCATAACCTTTCTATCTAAAATCTACTCCATTTGATTGGCAGGTATCTCATTTTTTATTGGGCCGGATAACATATTATGTACTAATAAAAAGACAATATTTATGAATTTTGGGGTCACAGGAACATGAAAATGGTCACATTCAATAGGTAACGGTACAGACCAAATAGACTTAAGAAAATAGCAACTGTAAAATATAATACAAAAATTATTCATATTTTATTATTGCTCTAATTTACACCAAAAACGAGACCGTTACATTTTTTTTTGTGATAGATCGATAGTTTTTGAGTAAACCCATAGCCTAACTAACTATTAGCCTGTTTTTCCACTGCTATAGACATATATCCATGTCGAAGAGAAATGACGAATTCAGGGATTTCTCGAAATCCCAAGAGATATCATGGAATCACGGATGATGTCGAATTTTTCATTTGAAAAAAAAAAGAGCAAAAATGATGAAACAAAAACGGGAAGGTAGGTTTTCTGGGTAGGAACAATATTCGCGTTGTTTTAAAAAAGTATCCACGAACCTCTAACGATTCCTAACCTGGACGAGTCAAATAGTTTCTGGGTAGGAAAGATTTCCTCGTATTAAAATAAATTCCTAATCTCGCTTTATGTTTTCTTATGGTCGCCTATTCCTATAAATCTAAAACCTAAAAAGCTCTCTAAACCTTATATAGCTTTAGCTCTCCTAAACACTTCCCGCCAACATAGATAAGCCTCTGCTTATCTATATGTCGACGGGCAATGTTTAGGAGAGCTAAGCTTGTCATGTGACAACACAAGCTCTTCTTATCCTATTACCGGTGACTTCTCTTAACTTGCGCGTCCACCCCGTTTCCCGGTATGTGTTTGCATTTAAGGATTCGTCTACCCCATCGGTTATAAATCATCAGTTATGACCTACCCACTGCCGCTTTAGCTTGCTAATTCATTAGTTGTTTGTTTGTGTAGGTTGGCGATGGACACCACAGTACCCCGTGTGTTACTTAGTATAGCACTTGCAGCCCTCCTGCCAATGGCTTCACCGAATAGTCAGCAGCTAGCTAAAGAAAACGTTCCTCACTCCAGACAAAAAAGGATACTTTGGATCACAAACGATGGACGACTTGCACTACCTCCTGGAACTACAATGGTCATCACTCCATCAATATCGATGCCGTTCGTGAGGCACCCGCCAAAAGGATTTTTGTCTAATATGACTGTCAGTTTCCCTTTCACAAGTAAGTACCTCGCACTTTACATACATGTTTATTCTATTTAATAATTTTACACGTTTCATTTTGGAATGCAATTTGAGCACCAATTTTAGAATTGTGTTTCCCCGGTATAAAATTTATTCCACGTATTTTTATTTAATTTCACGACTACGATCTTACTTATATTGATATCCCTGAAGCATTTGATTTGAAGCAGATCGTGAAGTCAACGCACGAGGTCCATACAAGAACCTATTAACTTATTTCCAATAGACATAGAATTTTTAATAGAATTTGACTTCGTGTGGATGAATGAAGATTTTTATTAGAGACTTTTATGTTGGTAAAGTCTTTAAGAACTGTGTTAGTAAACGGCCTATTGTATTGGCCAACCGAGGGTTTGTAATCACAAAGTGTTTGCGTTCGCAAACTGGTTATTGCAGTGGAATTAAGGTTTTGTTCTAACTAAAAAAACAGTTTTGTTCTACAACTTTTTATTTGCCATGGGCGTCACCTAACCACCTATTGAATATAATAATAATATGCTACTCGTATAAAGGAGTTTGTATTTGATCAAACGCTCAACTAGCACATACTATATTTTGAACTGTCTCTTCCCGCGTTATATAACACGTATTATTTCCTTTTTTGACATGTGAATAATGATTTTCAGGCACAATGATGTACCAAGTGGAATTTAAAAGTCAGTATTTTAGATTTCAAAGGATAAATTCGAAGATAATAACACGTAAAGTAGATTGAACGTAACCGTAGACGTTGATTAACTTTAGATTTAAATGTTTTTATAGAATTTGTATTGTAGTTCTATCTAGCTAGAGTTTAAACGTAAAGTAGAAAATATTATTTTAGGGAATTACTATAATACAACTAGTAATTAGATAGTAATTATTTGTGACGGTATTTGAACAAAGGGACCTTATTGTCGGTAGGGACTTGACTGTGTTTGGTCAAGGTTTTCTAACTTGACATTTCGTTGTTCAAAATTCTGTTTAATTAAAAACTTATTTGATTCTAATTTGATTCTCAGAATTGAGCCTTTATTCTAAATGACTCAAATAGCTTTTATTCTAAATACACAAGGTGTGTCTCGAACGGTTTGGGCGTGTAAATTGTATACGATTCTCGTATGCAACGTAACTTCATACGATTATTATTTGCAACTATTCACACGATGATAAAATCGCAATGACAACAGTGATCACATGATGATAAATAACGGTTCTTTATACTCGGCCAGCATATAATATACTTTATCTCTCTTGCATTCGAGAAACTAACTCGTCTTGTCTAAATGATCCAGTAATGATCCAGTCAGTAATAAAATAATTGTTAGATATATTTTTAAAAATTTTACTAAGTTATCAATATATTGGAAACTATAACCGACAATGAGGTCTAATTTCTTAGATAATGTCACATTTTAACAACACGGTAACGATAATTTCATTGGTAAAATATAACGTATGTTACCTACTAATCATAAATAAATGTTCGTGTATAAATATCAAGTAGGTAATACTTTTTGTATTAAGTAGTACCAGTACAAATGTTACCCGTGGCATTAGAAAGTAGTTATTTGTAGGTACTTAGTAATTTTGATAACAATAGTAGTTTTGGTAAACAATTGTAGATTTAGCTAGTTGCTAGATATATCTATATAACGTCATCGATCAACCAAATGTATTTTGGTTAATCAATGTATGATGTATCGTTATTACCACTTACAGTCCTTTGCAACTCACGAGCACCTCAAACCGTAACAAGTCCATTTTCCGTCCATTGCTGGACACGGGACACAAGATATTGTGCATAAGGAATTATGGCCATAAAACATCGCGCTGCGCGCTGGTCAAACGGAATGGCGAATCCACTGTTTTAGAGGATTGTAAAAGATATAAGGTCTCTTTTTACACGTACGGACACTACAAGCAACATAGGTGCGCTCTCGTGAATTGCATAAACTGTACATATATAGAAATAAAGTATGTTTTATTAATTGAATCTTCCGGGCTATTTGGCCGAGGTCTTCTGGAACTCGAGAAGCCGAAGAGATAACATCTCTCCGAAAGTGAACGCAGTCGCCACTGAAGACGTCAACCGCAGTTGTTGACGAAATGTTTGGAAGAAAGAGAAGAGATTCCAGAAGACCTCGGCCAAGTAGCCCGGAAGATTCAATTAATATGGACACCGGCCGAGAAAGCCTCCACTATAAAGTATGTTTTCTCGATATTGTAATGATTGTTGTTCAATATCTGTCTATAAAGTTCTCGTCATAGAGATGGCCCCCTCATGAAATGCCATACCTACAACATCGCGATAGCCATTGCCAGTTGGCGAGTCGATTCTTTTTGGGACTATTTAAATTAAATAAATTAATATAAAAAATGTTTATATGTCAGATGCCTTGGAAGAGACACGGGCAGTTAAATACAATGACTTCTATGTATTTTGTCATAGGTTGAATAATCATTAATTTAAGGCAGAAAATCTTTGAAAAATAATAGTTAACATCCCCTAGTGATTTACTAGGGGAGACGTGAGGACAACCAAACAATGAGTAATATGACCCCTTTAACCATCATACGTAACAAATTAAAAACCTTTCTAACTTGCGATGTCATGAATTCAACAGTTGATTTCGACAAACTTGGCCTGACCGACAATGAGAATCCGTATGGGACCCTGCCTCCGATTTTCGCTCGCTCTATGGGACGAGCAGCCGCTTCTGTAATGGCAGATTACGTGGGACAATACTTGGATAAGAGACGAGGGAAGAGATCGGAAAACCAAGATGTACCTCCTGAGGTAGAGAAGATGATATTGGATAAACTACATGGAGGAGAAAGGTAAATCGACCAATTAGCCCAATTAATAATGACTCTGCCTGCTGTACAATAGATCCCGAGTTCGATTCCCAGTCGGACAAACATTTGTTTGAATACTTAGAAGAAAACAAAAGGGTTTTTGATCCTTTTGATTTAATCAAAGTTTAAAGACAGGTGTTTGTTGGGTCTGGGTGTTGCACATGTTGTGGTCGTCTTTGTACGTCTCTTGACACACGACAGTCACGACACAGGGAATCCTACTGTGGGCCACTGAGTGTGATGAATGTGGTATTATTATTAGATCAGAATTATTCTATAAGTATCTACTTAAATAAAATGTACCATTATCGGAGAAAAGGAACTTTACTGTCTGTTCTGATTTCTCATATAATGAGATTTTAGTGCAATAAATAAATAAATATAGGTATCTATATTGTTTTATGTTCAATAATGAAACGATGTTCCTATGAAAACAGAAAATCTTTATCAAATAAGTCCATATCGATAATGAGAACCCTTTACTCAATAATAGTCACGAATAATACAATAATTTATACAAGTATATTCGGTAACAAATTTGCATGCCCATTGGACATTTGAAACGAAACGTGAAACTGTTGGAAAGCTTACTGGGTTAGACGGACTTGCCACTTTGCAACAATGGTCGCAGCAGGCACAAACGACTACTTGTTACAAGAAAACGAGCGACTTCTTGGAAACGGGGACGAATGTTAAATAAAATATTGAAACAAAAGACCACATACAATTGCTATTGGCACGAATTACGGTGGTTCCGATATCCCACGTGGACACGATAAGTGCCCGCTAAGTTATTAGTGACTTTCACCTTCACTCCAATAAAATAAGACATCATCAGGAATTCTGTCCACGACCAATATTTGGCGATGGTTGCAGGAAGTCTTGCAATTGGCGCTTGGAATTCCTTGGGCGATTCGAAAATCGATAGTTATATAACGCCAATGAAGGATATATTTGTTTATCATATAACATTTGTAATGTGGGCAAATTATATAATTACCGACTTTAAAACTTTAACGAATTATGACAACATGATCAAAACATTGATTTGTTAATAAATATTAAGACATGCACGTAGTTTGTCTTAATATATTTCAAAAAATAAAGAGTAATCGTATTAAACGTCTAAATGTTGTTACTAAAAAATAACGAATAAATAAATTAATTATACGAGGAGTTAGCAATGAAATATTACGGATTCATTTTTATTTCAATTTATTTTCAGAGCTCTCTTATACCCAATCGCTGAGGATTTGCTGGCGAACTTTGGTTTGTCTGGCAAGGAATGTCTACTAAGAGCCATCTGCGAAATACACGCGCATCCCCTAACCAATTTTGGTTTTCTCGGCGAAGTCATGAAGTTGTTTTTTACGTAAGTATTTTAAAGGTGTATATAGGTACCTGCTGTGTCTGGACTATTCCCGAAGCCTCAAATCATCGATTACACTCATGATTCTGAAGTTCATAGACGAATTTTTATTTTTCATATAATTTTTCCACATATAAAGCCCAAAAACTAGTTATCGTTAGAGAAAAGAAATACTTGTGAAACATACTTACATAAAATATATCAATGTAGCAGAATCAAGAGCAGAATCAATGGTTTCACGCTTAGAGAATAGTCCGGACACATCCTGAATTTATTAAAGGTTATATGTTACAAAAGAGAGTGAATTCTAGTTTAAAGTGCCTAAAAAAGTCTAAGCCTGAATCCTAAAAATCCCACTTAACCTAAAATTCAAGTACTGAAGGAAAAATGATTGTGAGGTTAGCAGTCACGTCTTTAGTAAATTGTTAGCAGTTATTAAAATAAATAATTTTCTTTGTTTGCAGGCCCAGTAAGTCGCCATATGCAAACCTCCTAAATGAATATATAGAAGCGCAACACGCTGGCGAAGCGGGTGGCGACTGTTGGCCATATTATCGACTTTGTCCGAAGAGCATCTTCCAGCCATCTCCAAATAAGTATTCGTACGTCTACTTTTATACTTACTTTTTTTAACTTATACAAAATGGTACGCGTCACTCGGAAAGGTAGATATTTTCCGTAAGTATAGGGAAAAGATTTACGCAAAAGCTGTAGAGTTTAATGAGCCATCTCCATCAACAATATCGTTTGTACTACAATTAGTTATTTGATCTGTGGTTTGTAAACAATGGCGTAGAAAGTCGTAATGTAGCAATTACTTCGAAGATGCAATCAGCTCCGAAGAATATTTGTACTTGTCCAGAATATTACAATATTTAGGGGGAGTCCGGGAGAATTGAACCGCTTTTTATTTCAAACATCATAATTTCTTTTATATAGGGTATAGAGATTCGATTATGATTATAAGCAATAGCTTAGTTATGCAGGCATAATTTCGCATCATTATTTTTTCAATATCATAATACTGTAAAAAGATATAGAGTTTTTAATAAAAAATGGGATATAAGTCAAATCTCCCCACCATCAGGGACACTTGAACCGGGGGCTGGGGAGAGTTGACCATTCTTTTTTGGGGAAGAGAAAAAACATTTTAAGCTTAAATCACGAATTTATTAACTTATATATCACAAGATGAATTTACTACTAGTACTTCTTGTGAAGAAAAAAACAAAAGTTAACAATATTTCTAAACATTCCAATGTTAACAAAATTTTCAAACATTTGTATTTAGTTAACAAAATTAAACATTTTAATAATTAGACTTATTGGTCTTTCTTAACATTTTTATTTAAACTAATAACTTATTCTAATAAATTGGCATCATCGATCAGTGTCAATAATTACTTTAAATCAATAAGGTAGCCTAAAAAACTAATTCTGTTCACATTCGTGACAAATGAAATCATCGATATCTTTTGTAAGCCCTACACATATCTCATGGACATATCTACTGCATAAACGACATAGACGCATAGTCATAATTTCTTCTGACTGGCAAACGAAGCAGTACCAACGATCGTTCATGTCAGGATTTTCTTCAAAATTATTATCAGTGGAACTATCAGCGTACGAAATATCTTCGTTTTCAGACTCCGTTTTGCTGTCATCGTTCTTATTTTTACCCTTTCCAGTTTTCTTTTGAACGTATTTGTTTTTGTCGCCTTTTTGTTTTGGATCTTGTTTGGTTTTCATTATTTTCTTTCCTTTAGTTTTTCCTTGAGTCTTCTTATTTTTTGTATTAGTATAATATTCATTTTCTGATTCAGTGTCACTTTTCTCAAAAACTCTTTTCTTAATATTATTCATCTTTTGTTTTCTTATCACATCATCATCATTCTTCATAAAATTTGATTGAGTTTCCTTAAACTTCCTTTTTGATCTTTTATCGTCATCACATGTGTCATTATTAGGGTTGGACATTGGAATTTCTGTAAGACATTCACTGCTGCCATTTTCCTTCTCAGGTGTCATTGTTAATATTTTTGTTTTGCCGGGCTGGCGGCCTCGTCGAGCCATCTTTCTTGGAAGCGGTCGTGGAAATGGTCTCACCATTTCTGGAGTCACCATTTTAGCATTTGAAGAAGATTGGATTGGTGAGGTAGTGCACCGGTCAAGTGTATTTTGCTGTGTTGGTCCCGTAAGAGCAGAAGAAGAGCATTGTAAAACAATATCTTGTTTATTCTGAATCGGCGTGCCAGTATTCAAATACTCCAATGAATCCGAACTAGCACATATGAATTTGCCGTCTTTAACAATTTCTTTTGATTTCGTAGCGTTTGAGTTTCCATGAGCAGTATCTGGAATATTCTGCGGAGACTTCCTATACAATTTCAGAATACTAGGAGATTCCAGTTCAGGAGTCGATAACTCCTGTTCAAGTTGAGACGATTCCTCAAGTTCGGCGGAGAACACAAGCTGACTTTCTAAACGCATTGGTGCGCGCTTGTTGATGCTTGTTCTTGAGGCAAATCTCTATCCGTGACAGCAGAACACAAAAAATCGTCGTCACTAAAAACTTCTGGATTAAACGGATTAATGCCAGCTTTCTGGAATCCACTTAATATGTTGCTTTGGCTTGAGACATAATCGTCTTAATGAATCCAGGAATATTGTAAATTGCAATTGTTTTGGCTGGATTGGATAACATCCAGTTGTTCATAGCCGTGTTGTATCGAGATTTAAAGGAGGAATAAACTGAAACATCAAGGGCTGTAATTTATTACTGCAGTGTGGCGGAAGAGTTAACAACGTGATCCCATTATTTTGCCCATATTATGCTTACATGACTCTCATGATTATCTAGTATTAAGAGCACGCGATTGTTCTCAGAGGCATGCGAATATTTTGCAAAATGTCCAAGGAATTTCACAAAACCTTTTGTAGTCATCCAACCACTTGGATAAGCGTCTCAGGATGACCCTTCCGGTCCTTCAGATACGAATCTTGATCTTGATACCTAACCCTTGGAAATATAAAGAAGGAAGGTATCACGTTTCCAATTGCATTGACGGCGAAACAAAGTGTTACAGTTGTTCCTCTATCTGCAGATGTGACTTGTCCGACCTGTTTAGACTTTTTACTGGCTATCACTTTTGGACATTCTTGTACAGTCGTGCAACCGGTTTCGTCACAATTGTATATATTTTGAGGCTCAAAATTATATTTCTCGCGCACCATCTTTAAATTTGTGAAAAAATCGCCGACATTTTTTTTATTAAAACTGGTGGCACGAGATAAGCTGGTGGCTTCGGGTGTTCTTAGACTTATTTCCGGATTTCTGGAAAGAAAACCGCGAAACCAATCTTTTCCGGCGGAGTTGTTCGTCGTCCAGCTTTCAGGAAACTTCTTTGAATTCACTTTTGCAAATTCAAATGCCAATTGCATTGCTTGTTTTCTGGTCAAACTGTAATGCATTTTACTACATGACAGTAAATATTTAACAAGTAGCTTTTCCTCAGAAATTGTAAATATCTGCGATTCTTTATATGGACTGTCTTTTTCTTCAAATTTATGTAATTTTTGTTCATTCAACTTATAACGTCTTAGTGTGCTTCTGTCGATTCCATACTTGATGGATGTTTTTCTAATAGAAGCGCCCTCCTTCACTTCATCTATGGCATTTTCTAATTCTCTTTTGGTATATTTTTTCCTTTTACGTGTATTTTCTAGGGGCTTATATTGGAATGGCATTATTTTCTGAAAATAAAATAAATATAAGGTTAAAACATAAAAACACAAATGAAACTACCGTTTACACCACAGAGGGAGACATGAACCACTGAACATTTCTCCCGCACGCGCCACGGTGCAAGTCTCCCGCACCCACTACTTTGACATTTAACTTTTGTCACAGAAAAAATCTTCAATTATAGAGAAAAAACACTTAGCACACGTCAAACTACAATTACCAGGCAACGTAATAGTAGTAACACACAACACGTACCTCAACAAACACGGCCGTAATCTTAAAACTACTAAAATTATAAAAAATCACTCGGCAACAACAAAAACACGTTTCAATTCCTGACAGCCGAACAAACTAGCCATCTTGCAAAATGGCGGAATACTTGTGATTGGACTCCAGCGCGTGACCAAAGACCGTATTGACGTTTCATTAGCGCGAAATTTAAATTGAATTTTAAAAGATGGTTCAACTCTCCCACCTGGGCAAGTCTCCCGGACTCCCCCTACACATCATTTGGTAAAACAGAGAACTTACTGCGTGCTTGTTTATATCATCACTGTACCTATGTTTACAAAAAAATAAATCTAATCTAATAGAAAAGACTGACAGGCATAATCTTCGTGTATACTTGTGTAAAATTGACAGGCATAAATGTGGTGCTTCTATTTTCAGAAAAGACGCGGAAGATTTACATAGGCTACAAGAACAAGAGGATATTGATGAAAACAATATAGAAAATGTACAACCGATGTAGACCGTTTGTGATTTCACACGAATTTCGTGTGAGCCAGTAATATCCCAAATGTAGTGGTAGTATCCGACCAAAGCTGAATGTAATTAGTCCTTTTAATCAAATATTTATTGATTATATACCTAATTATATTATATCTTAGTGCCATTATCTATTGCTTAGTAGAAACCTTATTTAATGTATCTAATTCTTGGAGAACCTGACATTTTGTTATTACTGTAGATACTTTTTATTCATAATATATAATTTTTAGTTTTACAATTTTTACATTTGCTCATCTTTGTTACTATTGCATTTAATATAAGATACGATGAAAGTCCTACATAGCTAGTGAGTTCTATAAATTAATTCGTAACTAGTGTATTTTGGTAGATAATAAATAAATTTTATGATGTGTTCCTGGATTTATTTTTATTTAAGTTGAACGAGAATTATAAAATACTGTGGATAACACAGTATTTAAATTCTAAATTTAAAATTCTATTGCGAATTAACTGATATTTTTGCTTTGTTATATAATTTCTATTACACATTCATCAAACCATATTATTGGAACGAAGTTCCTTTACGCGGCTTGCGGTAGGTCTTATTCGAGAGAAAATGTAACGTCACGTAAGATTTTAACCCCCTCCATACGCCTTTCTCTTTCTCTAGGTGTGTGTGCGTGCGAGTATCGAAAGCGAGACTCAAGCAGAATAACAGACGTGCAGACTAGTGCGTGACTAATGAATATTTTTCCTAATACATATATTGAAACTTAATGAAAATTTAATGAAACTTTTTGATTTGATTCCTTATTTTAAATTATTCGCATTGGGGGGGGGGGGGGGTGTCCCCTGACCGCACACGTTTTTGTATTCATGGAAAAAATGATATTCATTGGAACCATAATCATACTACTCGTAGATATATCATGAAAATATTTTGTAAATCTTTCAAGACAAAAGCAACGTCCGCAAAATTTTAAGACAATGTTTAATTTTACATGTATACGTACTGTATAGTACATATGGTACTGGAAGAAATAAAGTTGCGCAATGTGAACGCTCCCTTCACGGCTGAGCTAAAAGTTCCGACGGCGGGCGTGAAATGAAAAGGTTACGCATCCACACGAAAAAAATCTATTTTTGGACCAAAACTCTGCTATGATTACGGTAAGACCACCAAATCGAAGTGCTTTCATGTGTGTGTAATGTTATTTACGAATGTATGTGTAAGTGTAACGATATCGTTTCAGCAGCGATATGTAACGTTCTTATTTATGTTGAGTGCAATCCTGGCCACTGCCACGATAACGAAAAGAAGCTATTCGGATCAATCCGTGAAAGGATATGTCACCGAGGTAAATAGTGTTGAGCATCTAAGATTGCTAATGAAATCAATTGTAATTTAAACCATTTCTATTAATGAGAACAAATTAGCTTAATCGATATGTCACATTACATAAAATTTAAATAAAGTCGAAATGGAGGGAGTCGAATAGAATACAATAAACAAAATGCAATTAAATAGGTTTGATATTACTTAAATTTTCATAAAAAAATATTTGTTATTGATTGTAGAGAACATGTTGGTGGAACGAAATATGCAAGGAGGAATTCCAAATTTTATTCAGGTGTAAGTGCCCTTCATGGTCGTATTGCCGAAGCCCAGGCAGGTATTATAACGCGGTGTGTTCCATGACGGAGACAGGCTACATCTGGGACCAGCCAAATTCAGAATGGCGCGGGCAATAAAATTATCTAAGTAAATCAATACGTTCAAGTAGGTACACATTTACCACCAAATATTTGCCAATGTAATGCCATCAAATATTTGCCACCAAGCCGATGTAACCCAACCCTTGTTATTCGTCCTTATTATCAAAATAATAGAAAATTAAGTTTCAAAAAACTAAAATTGTGAGCTAATAAAATATTACAAATGTGCCAAATTCTAACAACGATTCTAATCCGAGACTGAAACTGTAGTAAAAGAAATTAAATTTCGTCTTATATTTTCATATTTAGCCTAAGACCAATTGTGTTATATCCTCAATATTGTTTGAAGTCAAAATGGAAACTTGGGACGTGTTCTTGACCAATTTTGTTGGCGTATTGTTAGCTATATGGGAATAAATGCAAATTTATTTAGTATCTTGAGAGTTTTATTGTCTGCGAAATATTGCCCTTGAATATAGGGATGATTTATAGCTGTAATTGTAAGTACTGAAGGCGTTTGCTGAACAGCGCATGCGTGGTGCTTGTACCTAGCTAAGGAACCAACAATCAATACGGTATCAGCACACAGCAACGTATTCTAACAATAGTCAGATCACAACAAATCGTCAAAAAATGTTGCCGATAATTCTGTTCCTAATATCCTTCGCTGGTATCTATTGTGAACCGGAAACAGTAAGAGAGAACTTTGACTACTTCAGTTATGGAGGCAACGAGGATATATTAAAGAATTTGGATTTACATGTGGTAAGTACGATTCACGTGTCATTATTTTATGACGAGAATATAGAAACTATAGATTATTTTTTACTGTTTTCACTTTAGCCAAAAGACGAGATAGTGCTGAGACCGCAGGAACTAAAGGATTGGCCGCAACAATCACTGAATGTGGGACAGATAACAGCAGTTTCGATAAATTCTTTGGGTCAGCCTGTAATATTTCACCGAGCAGAAAGAATATGGGATGAGAGGTAAGAAGACATTGACTAGCATAAAATCATTCTCTATACCTAATTCCATTACAATTGTTTGTTAAAAATCAACCTCATTTTGCAGTACCTTCAACGAATCCAATGTCTACCAAAACCTGAACAAAGGTCCTATCATCGAAGATACTATTTTGGTATTGGATCCACATACAGGCTCTGTGCTTCACAGCTGGGGGGCGTACGCATTTTATATGCCACATGGTTTGACAGTTGACCATCATGACAATGTTTGGGTCACCGACGTCGCGAAACATCAGGTGTTCAAGGTATTATATTTTTATTAATGAGAACAAATTAGCTTAATCGATATGTCATATTACAGAACACCATACTTTTATACTAATTTGGAACGTTTAAGATATTTAATAACTCCTTTAACTATTTGAAGATGGTTTTAAAACACCTTTCGTAATTTCATATTTCAGTACACGCCAAACAACCACAAATATCCCAGTTTGACAATTGGAGAAGCCTTTACTGCTGGCTACCCATACCGACGGCGAGTCTTACTCTGCATGCCTACGTCAGTTGCTGTTGCCACTACTGGGGAAATATTCGTGGCCGACGGGTACTGTAATAACCAAATCTTGAAATTCAATGCAGCAGGAACTTTACTGCTAGCAATCCCAACGTACTCCGATACCTTGACTCTGAATCTTCCACATAGCGTAACTTTATTAGAGCATTTGGACATAGTTTGCGTAGCCGATAGAGAAAACATGAGAATTGTTTGTCCGAAAGCCGGATTAAAGAGTTATATCAAGATGTTGGAGCCAGCGACCGTCATTGAGGATCCTACACTAGGAAGAGTGTTTGCTGTTGCTTCCCACGGCGACACCATTTATGCGGTCAACGGTCCGACATCACAGAATATTGCTGTTAGAGGTTTTACAGTGAATGCTCTATATGGAAACATTTTGGATACGTGGGAGCCAAGTACTGTGAGTACAAATATTTCAACTGGCATAGTATTTGGCTCATTACACAATCATAACTTTATTGGGAAAGACTCTTTTTGTAATAATTTGCAATATTTGTTCTTTCAGGGTTTTACAAATCCGCATTCTCTGGCCGTGACCAGGAATGGGTCTCATCTCTACGTAACTGAAATAGGACCGAACAAGATTTGGAAATTCGAGTTGACCGATGTATACGACAAAAAGTAGAACACCGATGGTTAGAGAAGGTTCATATAGAGCTTTACAATTTTTAAAATAACGTAGTAAATTGCTTTGAGGATGCGAATTAAATTCGCTACATATTGTGTAGGTTCGTAAGATGTTTTAATGCGTAACAAATGAAAGTTTCCTTAAGTGAAACTTGCAAGATCGATTAGTATAGACACTATCAGTATTTTCCAAATTTGTATTTGTATAAAAACAAAAATAGCTTCAATAGATCGAACAAGTGTCGTTGGCTCTTCGATTAGATCTCTTCTGCCTATAGTTCATTATCGCCCTTATGTAGAGTAATTAAATGTAAATAAAAGAATAATTACAAAAGTATATAATAATGTCCTGCCATATAGGCTTTTAAATCGATGTAAAAATTATTGAGAGTTGGATTGATATTGGAACTAAAGGTCCAATATAATCACGCACATGACTTGAGAATTTGAATAATCAGTATCATTCTTATCTTGCTGAAATGTACTTCAAACCTTATTTACTTCAGTTATAGTATTATTTTTATATAGACTGTGGTACCTACTACTGATATAAAGAAATGTTATTTATTATAACAAAATTAAAGAAAATAGATGATAAAAAACAATATATTTTCGTACAAATGTTAAAAGTTCTTTTTTGTGTGTGTGTGTTAATGTTGCCATACAATTTGTGTTTACAGATGGAAAAGTAAATTTATTTGAAAATGTAGTGGAGTATGGACCAAATATGATTTGGAAAGTTAATCAAAGATAACGATTTTGGGATTATATTAGAGTTCAATGTTCGTTTGAGTAGAGAAAAAT
Source organism: Sesia apiformis (assembly GCA_914767545.1). Taxonomy (NCBI): domain Eukaryota; kingdom Metazoa; phylum Arthropoda; class Insecta; order Lepidoptera; family Sesiidae; genus Sesia; species Sesia apiformis. The sequence continues at coordinate 8,409,371 of OU611964.1, forward strand.
ATTTATAACAATAAAACTAAAAATAAGGAATGCGGTTTCATTTTAATGTCCTATATAGTGGCTTATGTAAGACTAAAAAAAACAATTACTTGGAATCTCGTTAGCTAATCTCACTGTTTTGATTATTGAACTGTTTGGAACTTTCTTTTAGTAGAGATTTTATTCAATCTTGACTAAAATGTTATTTCTTGGGTGGGTGTAAAAGTGGTTAAGGGATAATAAAGTCGCTACCACAAATCCTGTGGCACAATACCACCTCTAAAGGAGTGAACTCGCGAACTCGCTTGACCACCGTGCCGTTTAAAGGCCATACATTCCACACAAAATAAAGATATGTACAATATACATGTATATGAGGCATATGTCCAGCAATTGACGAAATAAAGATCTGGTTTCTATAATACTACTACTACCTACGTGTTATTGTATAAAACGCCTACATGATTATGTGAATTATATAATTGTTAATAAACGTTGTTAAATAGGACTAAACTCTTAACATTCATTAACAGTATTGTGCATGTGTTAAGTAGCGAAATATTTGTAGGTCTTATTGAAATATCAACGCGAGAGTAAATGAATGAAAGACAACGTGAAGTATATGCTGATTTTTATTATCGCAACATTTTTAAAAACGTTGTTAATTAAACGTCTCAATAATTTCGATTTACTTGTTGTTTCGTTTATTTCCTTTGTCTCTACGTGTAAGTTTGTAACTACAAGAATCATACAATGTATTGATTTTTTTAAATAACCTACGGAATAATATACCAGAAGTTGAATTAAGAGACGTTGATTGTTTTAGAAATAATAAAATATCAACTTAATTTTGTCCTGAGTATAATAGCCCACGAATTTTAAATTTGCTGCTCTTTCCTCGTGCCAAGTTTTGTTGACCAGACACAAAAAATTATAATAATAAAACAATTTACTTTAAATGTTAAAACCCTTTTATTTCATTGCACATTATTAATTAGGATTGCATTTAATGCTGAGAAATACCTTCATAAATTATGATAAATAAATTAAACAACAAAATGTTGCTAAAAACTTGTGATATCTAATTTCAATATTCATATTTTCTTTTCCTCATAACTTTCATGAACAGCACCATATCTGCAATCAAACGAGAATACGCGTTAATTTTAATTATCATTTATAACAAACTCCAAACAAAAAGTTCTTTGTTTGGATATATATACCTATATATTGTATGTGATATATATATATATATGTATAGATTTATACATATATCTTGTTTCAAATGAATTTGGCTGAATTGTAAAAAAATGGCAGCCTGAGGTAACAGACACGGTCTTAAATTAAATAGAGGTGATAATTATTTAAATATCCATAATTTGATTGATCGAGACTGCAAGATTTAAAGCTAAATGTTGATATATTTATTTAATTTAAGACCGTGTCACGTACCTAGTCAAGTTTCGGGAGCAAGAAAAATGCTTTTTAAAAACTAAAAATGTGTCAAATGTGCTTTTTAAAACTAAACTAATATATTAAACTAATGAGATTGAAGACAAGTGGCAGAGCTTGATGCCAGTATTACTGCTTATTTAATTAAATCTAACTTACAAAGTAATCTCTTATGGCTACATCCTAAATGCTAACTACTAGGTTCCTAGAACTATGGGTTCGGTCGACCACCCGGTTCTGCTGACCGAGCTATCAACAGGAAGGGCTTGGGTGACGTAACTACCTCGGGCCGCCATGTTTGTTTAAATTTTGGATAAATTAGATTGGAACGGAATATACTCTTCAGTTTTCCACATGCTTTCTATCTGTACGCCAACTAAGACGCAAGACAATATCTTTGTCAATATGCAGTGACAACAAATGTCTTGTCGAAGACAATGTGAAAACATAATAGCAAAATGTATGAAAAATATTCTTTGTTATTAATACCCACATTTTGATTATTCTTCTACTGTTTATTTAGTGTTACCTACATATATCTTGTTTTTTTTATTATTTTTCTTGTCTTTTCCCCACGCGCGTCTTTGTGTCATAGAACCATTGGGTTGATGGTCTTCCTATTGTTCAGGTCACCAAAAGAGAATGTGTTTGTTCCATCGCTAATAACATAACAACAACAATAGTGACCACTCCACCTACGGTCTTTTAGGTGATTATTATTTTTGTTTGATTATTATAAAAATTGTGTATTGTGACTTAATTAATACTGATAGTTTATTTAATGAATTTCAGTGTTTTTGTGTGTAATTTTTGTTAATCAAATAAAAGCATGAGACTGCGTTTTTCGTGTATTTACACGAAGTCCAACTCTTCTGTCCTCAGTAAACCCACCACACTTTACTAAGCGACTCCTAACTTTCTTTATGGAAACTGGACATTGATGAGATGCGTCTTGAATTGTTTTGACTTTAAAATCGTGAAGAAAACTCAGTTTATGCGACTATTGATTGATTTGAGTATAATGACGAGGTATAAAAATGTCTAACTGTAGAATATTGTTCTAACATACAAATGTCACAACTGAAAATTGTCAATGTATAAAAATGTCTAGATTACTGAAAAAATTTCGAGGTAGTATAAAAATGTCTAGATTTTATGATTTTACTGGTCTTACCTATTACCTATTTTCGCCGCTAATCACTAGGACATCAGTTATTCATGGGATGTTCTATTTTCATTTTGACATTCTTCTACTAAGACATTCTTATTTTTGGTCTTATTTCATTTTAATCATTTCTATGCTTCAACATTCTTCCAATTAGACGAAAATGTTATTAGACATCAGACATTTTTATGTCTCGTCATTATTAGTTTAAGACAATAGTCGCATAAACCGCCTTCTTTGATGCATAAGTTTTTCCAGGGGGAGCCACACTTTTAAAACAATATACACGCAAGCGAAGCCATGGGTAAAATCTAGTATGTAATATTGTAATTGTATCAGCCCTTTTTTCGTCCACTGCTGGACATGGGCCTCCTCACGCACATTGTCTTGTGCACGAGGGATGTACGGCTTTAAAACGCCACATTGACCAAGTCAGCCACAAGTTCCTCAGCATTTGTGGTAGCGACTTTATCACTTAGTCGTCTTTTACGACCCCCAGGGGAACAGATGTAGTGGTGCTATTTGAAAGTCAGCCGACACTACACGTCCCATGTAATAATATTGTACTCACTAATAAATATAACCATGACAATGGCCAGCATGATCCAGAGCCAGCACTTCCAAGCGCTGCGACTGTGCTCCTGAAGCCGTTCCGACTCCACTTTTAAGGCGTCCAAGTTACGATCCGTTTGTTCCGAGGACTTTTTTAGTGTCTGTACAAGTCACAATTGGCCAATTAATTGAGTATTCGACACAATGGAAAATACAATACATTGTGAATTTATATTGGTTTTCGTAAACCGTAACCTTTTATCGTCCACTGCAGGACATGGACGTTCTTATGGACATTGTCTAGTGCACGAGGAACGTACGGCCTTAAAACGGCACGCTGCTGGTCAAGCGGGTTTACGAGTCCACTCTAGAGGTGGTGTAGTTCCTAAGGGTTTGTGGTAGAGGCTGTGTTATCCCTTAGTCGCCTTTTACCACACTCACGGTAAGAGATGGAGTGATGTCATTCTAAAGCCGGAAGTACCACACGACCATGGGATGAGATGCGGAATAGGCTCTAACAACTTTCACTTACACCCAAAAAGGTTTATATGTTCCACGACAGTCTTCTGTGAGATAGGGGTAACTCTTTAGAATAATTACAATAAAACAGATGAGGACTTACGAGTACGAGGGTGAAAAGTTCTTATAATCCTCATTAAAACAAAAAAAATCAAATGTAAACATTTTATTTCTCTATGTGATCTCCTTGTAACTGAATACATTTTGTATACATTTAGTATGTTTTTCTAATTTTCTTATTCCTTCGGGAAAAAAAATATATTTTTCTTGAGTCTCAAAAAACTCATCTAGGTAACTGCGCCATCATCAATTTTGTTCCACGGACATGCTCCTTTAATTTTGGAAATAAGTGAAAATCATTAGTCTAAGTCCGGTGAATATGGTGGGTGATTAAGAATTTCGAAGCCAGCTTTGCATATTGTCGTGAGTGCAACTTCGGATCGATGAGCGGGAGCATTATCGTGACGAAACAACACGCCCAATGACAATTTTCTTCGACGTGTTTCTCTAATCGCTTCACGCACTTTTGGGATCAAATCTGCATAATAGGCACCTGTTATCGATTTTCCTTTCGGCATGTAGACAATAAAAAGGATTCCTTCAAAATTCCAGAATACAGGAGCTATAACTTTGCCTGCGGTCGGAGCAACTCGAATTTTTTTCACGGGTGGCCAGAGCATTATCGGCCATTTCCAAGATATTATTAGATTCTCTATTTCAGAATCAAAATAATGGACCAACATTTCATCCGTGGTTACAAAACGACGACGAAATTTATTAAGATTATGCTCAAAGGTTTCGAGATTCCGCTTTGAAACTTCCAAACGTCGGTTTTTGTTTTTTTCAGTTAACATTCGTGAAACCCATCTGGCCCATACTTTTTTTTAATCTAAAGTGTCTGTTAAAATGGATTGAAATCTTTGCAAATGCAATCTTTAGAGTCTCTGCTAACTATTCTATCGTGATTCTTCTTTTTTCTAAAACCAATTTATCCACTTTTCTAACGCTTTCTTCCGTGACGGAGGTGGAAGGCTGACCAGAACAGGGATCATCTTCACATTTCAAACTGCCCCTTTTAAATTCAGCAACCCAGTAAGCGACCGTGGAATAGGGTAAAGCATCAGCCCCTAACGTCTGCTGGATGTCCAAAAAAATATTCTACTGGACATTTTTTTCAGACACAAGTAGGTACTTAATTATTGCACATATCTCGATTTTTTTCCAATTGGATGTTACACAAAATACACAAAAAACTGGTTACACAAAATAATTAATTGCTAAAGACTACATCAGAATCAAGTAACAGTTGATATAAATATGGTGTTATTGTGACTCTTTAAAATAAAAAATTAACTACCTTCAATAAGGTTTCATTAACATGCGTTTCTAAGAACTTTTTGATTTACCCTCATATTGCCACAGATCCCTTTATACAGAAAAAAGATGGCAGACAAACAGTCAGGCCACTTGTTAGTAAAAGCATTTAGTTACCCATGGACAGATGTTGGCATTTATGTATGCCAACATCTGTCCAGAATGGCAGACATTGACACGATCCGACACGATTGACATGAGCCGCCTACCTTTGAAGATTTAGATGTGAATTTAGAAGTGAAGGGTTACAAAAGATGGAAAATAGGCAATATAACAGGATCAGGAATTTTCCTCATAATATTAAACGGCGCATCTCTTCTTGGGGAGGACAAGATGAGATGGAGTATAATGGTGTTTCTATCATTGCATTATGTACCTACTATCTGCTCATGGACCTGTACAGGATACGATGGGATGGAGAATGAGTAAGTTACGAGCTGTTGTAAAAATAGTCATGAAAATGGATATATTACACTATACTTACGTCCGTATCTCCTCTTATAATAGTACTAGCTATTTGCGACTGTTCCTTCAGATTTTTTGTAAGCAAAACCATATTTTCAGCAACTTTTTCTTGCATGTTCTGATGATATTTTAGAAGGGAGTCAATATCTTCTTGACTGCTACTGTTGCTTGTGAAATTTGGAGCTTTGATTATATTTCTTTTGCGAAGTGTGTCATCACTGTCCTCTGAAAGTGAATGTGTAGTAATTAACATCAAGAAAGTTCCAATGGTCCAATGCTAGCACTCTGAATCATTCTGCTATCAATTTTGTATCCGTAAGGGCGTACTTACTACACTCCAGTAAAGCCTTCATTGCTTGGTTGCGACTTAGAACTCAACTTCTATACAACTATAAATTACAATACCTTATTAGGGTATAGTTAGCCCAATAAGGTGTTTACTATAGTGGTTTTACATACAAACTGTTTATATTTTTAATAGTTAGTTTCAAACGTGCTAGTTATTTATTGTTAGTGTTTTTTATTTTTATTTTTTTACGTCTAATAAATTGCTGATTTGACGACTGGCTATAGTTTATTCTTGAAGTAGGTACTACTACCTGAGCTAATTGCAATATGAGATTGAAATCTTTGTCACTTAGTCTTGTCTGTTTATAGTATACACTATGATAATAATGACGTTAACACAGTAATGTGATCCTTTTCTATCTTGTGACTGAAACTCACTTCCATGTAGACCACATAGGGTCCTATAAAACATGATTCTTGTCAGACTAATTTATGACTGATAAACTAACTACTGTAAATAAGATTTATTCCTTTTTACCATATAATAGGAAACTCATAACTAGAAATAACTCAAATAAAAAACAAATATTACCCTTTACCTCTCAGCTACTGAACTAACCACACAACATTTATATATGCAAAGAAGTAACATATGTAACTTACCTAATCCAAATAATTCAGATCTTAGTTCAACTCCATATTTGGCGACAGTCTTCTGGTGTATCTCTTGTGCGGACTTGTCTGTACTTATTGTTGCTGCTCCATGTGATAGTTGTTGCACTGCTTCTAACTATAACACGACAAAATTATATTTTTAACAGGGTAATTTAATTTAATGAAATAATTTTTTAATGAAAGTATTATCAAATGTAAGCTAGTTTTAAAAATTCATGTCAAGGAGCATTATTTGATTGCAATTCCTGCATACATAATCTGTCCCAATATTTGATTTTCTACTTAGTTTCTTACTTTGCTCTGAACTTGACTATGTTAAAATTCATTTTTTCTCTTCCAATATTATGTAGGTATGGCATGTATTTAGGTATTGTATGCATCTCAAGTCTTTATACTCGTATGTATAATTAGGTTAGGTTTGTTTTTAATTAAAATTTAGTATTTTTTTATAATATTAAATTTCATAATCTACCTTTACTCCTTAACTACCCCATACCACGCAAAGGTTGACTGGAAGAAATTGCTTTAGCAATTAGGCCTTTTCCTGTAATTTTCTTGTTACTTAGTTAATTTTGTCATTTTACAACATATGCTGATGTTTTGTAAAATGTTTATCTGTAAAACTACATCAAAATACTATATTTTGGTGAACAAAAAATTCATTGGTCCACTTGGTTGGTGTGACCAATTACAAGTTATACAATTTCATTTTAATACCTTCTCCATTTTATATTCTAAATCGGGTCTGAATGCGTATAATAAAGGTACTCGTATTTGTTTACCTTTTATTCCTACTCGATGTTTGGGCACAGGTTACGCCAGCCATGGTCACGAGTTGACTGCCATCGCATACATCCACAGACATTGTTAGTGTAGTGTGTCACAGTTATGAAGATTTGTGAAGAACGTGAAGATTGAATGTGGATAGTTGATGAAACTGCTCACACAGCTCTCATCCTGGTCTACCCACCTCTACAATCAACTTGTGACCACAGATGGCTGGTGTTATCTGTGCTGAAACATCGAGTATGAATAAAAGGTGAACAAATACCTTTATTATACACGTTCAGACCTGATTTAGAATATAAAATGTGTACAAAACATGAAAGTGTAAAAAGTTATACCTTCTCCATTGGTGTATTCAAAGTAGCTGTTTGAATTAATCCTTTCAAAAATTCAGCCCGTTTTGTATACTCAGCCATATCATCTTTTGAAGGCTTGGTAGTCCTGAGAAACATTAATTTATAAGGTTACTTTATTTTGAAATTGATTTTGTGGCTTTATTCTAAGCATTACTCCAAGCAAGTAAATAGAATTTAAGAGAGCATGAAATATGAACAGAGTATAAGACATCTTCTAATGGATGCTTACAATATGTAATGCCCGCACTGTTTTGTTGATATTTTATTTCATAACTTGCCATAACATGAATAAAATTAAATAAAATAGGGAAACAGGCTTAAGGTGTCAAACATATTGTGTCAAACATCTGATAGAAGAATTATCTGCCAATTAAATTTAGCTGATATTGATTTTCTGATAAAGTGTAAATGATTTTCTGATAAAGAATGAGGTGGTGAGGAAGGCTCTAAATCATATTAAATTAAAAGTGGTGAAAAGATCCCTACAACAGCAAAAAAATAAGGTAATTAAGTAAGTAATAGCAACAAAAAGCCTCACAATCAGCCCTCTAGCTAGTTTCACCCACAAAAATACTTCTAAAGGATTCATTTTATCAAAAAGAGTAGGTTAATATTATAATAATAGATTTAATAATACAGTAAACAAAACTGGAAATGTGCTCACTCGTCAGTGTTTTTAATTTCATGCATCATGTCTCCCAATTCCTCCACGTACTTCGTCAGCCTCCAATTCCCATCCACTGGTTCCTGTTTGGCAATCAACTCACATTTGTTTAGAAGCTGCCTGATGTTCATCTCTAATCTAGACCTCAGTGGTCTTTTTGGAATATTTCTCGTTACCATCTCGACGGTCATCGTCGTTTTTTCTTGTAGCACGAGTGATCAACTGATCAATGTTTCAAGTGGATAGGAAAAGGATTTATGTATAAACTGATATATTTAAAGTTAACGCACACGTACTTTTTTGTGCAATAAATCCATTAATATTTCATATTACAGGATTATTAAGAACCATAAAAATTTATTTGCAATTTACAAAACAAAAATTAAAAATCTTAAACTTAAAAATCAGCTGGGTTATGTTCCAAAACGCACACTTTTTGACATTCTATTGCTAATTAGTATTGTGGATCTTTGTATGTCTATCTTCATAAAAGAAGTGACGCAGTATGTAAACGTCAACTGCTTTTCGAATAGCGAGTTCATACGTTTTGGAACATAGGCTCGATGTCAATTCCAGTTTTAAAGTGACTTCCGTTTGGTATTTACATTTTGTAGACATAAAAATTAGAATTGAAACGGATATTCGGTAATTATCCGGTATCCGGCCTAAATTTAATATCCGGCCGGATATTCAAAAACTATGTTAATTTCCTAAAATCAACTTTAATAAATAAATCTTTGTGAGGTAAATAATAATAAAATGGTTTACAATTATGCCGGCTTTTATTTAAAGGTGTAAATTGTTTAACATAATTCCCACTTTGGGTTTCTACAACCGCACCTCCCGTCACAGAATCGGTCCATCCGCATTTCCTCGATACGGAGGTGTCGCGCACTGTTCGGTCCAAAAATTATTTTATACCGCGAACCCGTAGGCTGTGGAACGAATAGTCAAGAGGTCTTTCCGTTATGCTACGATATGGGGTTCTTCAAGAGAGCTGTGAATAGGATTTTGCAAGGTCGGCGGCGCGCCCGCATACCCTCTGGTGTTGCAGGTGTACATGGGCGGCGGTAACACTTACCATCACGTGGGACCGCATGCTCGTCCGCACACGTCTATAAAAAAAAAGTTACAAAAATTCACAAAGTAGGTACCATCCAAAAAATTAAAATGACCTTCAGAGATATATATATTCACTTGAATAATAAATATATTTAAACTAAAAACTTACAAAAACCTCGCAAATTCTCAAAATCATAGTCATAATCACCATAATAGTGAACTAAAAAACCTAAAATACACAGACTTCTTAAAATTCCCTCTTATTCTTCTTCTTTTTATCAAAGAGAATATTTAAAATTAATACTCAAAATTAACAAGTGGTAGATTATGGTGAATAAAGACTAAATTTTCAGCGTTTGCAGGCAACGTATAATTGCATACGATTATAATAATCGTATAATTGCACGCAAATCACACAGCAAGTAAACAACTAATTTTCACTAAACAATCGCTCAGCTAAGTCACGCACGATGACACCCGAAAGTTTCGAAACCGCCCGAATTGATCTGATCGCGTTTGCTGCACCTATGCAGCGCTAAACTCATCACAACATGCAACAAGACAATGAGCCGTATATCCGACCATCCGGTTTTCGCAGCTCGCCAAATATCCAGTATCCGGCCAAACGACTATCCGTTTCATCTCTAATAAAAATTTGCGATTTTTATAATCATACGTAATATAAACAGTGTTTATTGTAATATTATTTGGTTCAAATCTGATAAATTTTATATGAATTAAGTTTACGTTGAAAACACTGAATTAGTTTAGCAACGAAAAGCACATCATATAATGCGAAATATATTAGGAAAATAATTAATTATATTAGGACTTTAAAAATAAAACACTAATAATACCATGTAAAACCTTTACTGGATTAATAGAGAATACTTAAAGCAAACTTTAAAACACAAAATTAGGACTTAGAGGCTTGTTTTTTAGCGGCCTCAGCTTCGGCCTCACTCTTCTCGAAATCAGAAATGAGCTTCTCCACTTCGGCACTTGTAAGAACTCTGATGATCGTCTTGTTGTCTTTGCGCGTGAGTGATGCCATTTCCACTGCAAAAATAAGTAAAATCTAAATAACTATCTAAAATAAATACCTATAAAACAAAATGGATGGATTTAGAAATGGATTTTTGTTTGGAAATACATATAAATATTGTTTGAGTGATTCCTTTTGATAAAATATATTTTTTTTGTATTGTGTAAATATAGATTTATTAACAAAAATGAGAATATTGGACAATTGCCATTGAAAAAAAATTACAATTCATTTTGTGGGGGGTCCATCAGATATACATTTTTGTTCCATATTTGTAATCATTTATTGAACCAATGTATAAACTTAACAGTACATTCTTGTTTCTATTGGTATTAATATTATTTGATAGACAATTATTATTCTATGCATGCAAAGAAAAATATATTTTTTTCTATACAATAAAAAAATCTGGAGCAAATAAGTTACCTTTCTCGGGAGTGAGTTTAGTCATGTCTAGAGTTTTGCTGAGGACTTTAATGGCCAGTGCTTGAGCTTCAGCTAGTGTTGTCTCATTCTCCTTATACTCTTGCTTTAAGCTTGACACTGCTGCCTGTATATAATATTAAATATTAGAAAGTTCCTAACAACTAATGCACCTTTGCACTAATGCAAAGGGTAGTGCTGTAAAACTCGAGCAGTCGAGTACTGAGTGACAATTAATAAACTTTTAAACTTCGAGCATTGAACAGTGTTATAGTCCAAGTTCTCAATGTTTCAAGATTATAGTTGTTAAGGTTTATAATTTAGAACAGAGTGCTCATTTTTACAATGCTAGCAAGAGGTTCAGTGCATGTTCTGTTATGAACATAACTATTAGTCTTATGGATCCACTTTCACTCTTTGACAGTTCTCTTATAACTGTCAAAGAGGAAAATAAAACTCAAATCATTATAATTATAAATATAAAAAGGAATAAAAAAAAAACCTAATTGGTGTAGTCTTATAGGTGAAAAAAACAAACAATAAGGTTCCTTATCTGATTGTCACATATAGGCAAGATGAACTTTGGCAGGAAATAATTGGTTTGTGCTAACAAGCAGTAGGGCCGCATGGTTAGAGGTTAATATACTCACGGCACTATTATTTCCAATGCAAGTGGCCTTCCACCCCCCGTAATTGCCGCTAGGATCAGATTGGTACAGCTGGTAGCCATAGTGTTTATCCCACCCCATGTACAGGATTGACACTCCAAATGGTCTCTTGCCTGTTGGCAAAAACAAACAATTGTGCATCTGTATGTCCTTTCTTTTTTTAAGCCCTACTTGAATAGAACCTCGAGAATTACTTATGCCATAGATATAAAAAAGTATATACATCAATCCACAATGTGCCTGCATAGTGGATTATGGCCTGAAGCTCCCTCATGTTTACTAGGATATTATAAATTGTTATAGTGGTAGGGAAGGAGAGAGTGCATGCTGCAATTCCACAGCTGCTGGGTGCACTCAACTGGTGTAACCACTCTCCCACAGAAGACTACCATTAAATGTACTACATTTCCCAATTTATCTTATACCCCCAATCCCCCAATGTATCTACATGTTTTAGTAGTCAGTGCATCCTATCCTATCTCTCCCCATTTTCCAAAGCCTTTTTCTAAATCCATTTCTGAATCTCCAAAAGTAGGCTATGCATCCAGTGGCATGCTAATGTTTGTGATTCTGGACTGATGTTGGCATGCATTGTCCACTTGATGAGTGTTAGTATTCACTTTATGGGCAAGTAATCCACTAGGCAGTAACTGGTTATCTGCCAGCATACTGCCTCATCATGGTTTGGCCACCTGCATACTGCCCCCTTCAATAATCCTATTCCCGTCATATCCTGATTTTGTTCAGGGTCTGTTTAGTTTGTATTTCTTTATATTTAAACAAGTATGCTTCCGCAATAAGGGTAACCCTAGTGGGTCATTTAATGAGGTTTATGATTTCATGAATTAATATTATGAGCCCTTACTTTAAGCACCAACTAATCAAGCCACCTTAGTGCAAGAAAGTGATATACAAGATCATTAATATTTACCTCCATACTGTGTGTACGCTTGCTTGACATCACAGAGCCAAGACACAAGTTGTTCACATGGGATTGATTCACCATACTGTAGCAGATACCTCTGAGCAATGAGTCTGAGTTCATTCGTGAGTACGTTTGCATCAGACGTAATACCAGCTACGGAACACACCATGTCATCATTCAACTTGTAGATTTTTTCAGAAAAAAACACTTCATCAAGCAGTTTGTTGGTATTCCTTCTTTCGGCTGCTAGTAGAATGCCGTCAGTAGCCAGGATGCCTAGTGAGGTGCCAGCATGACTGATGGCTTCCATTGCGTACTCCACTTGATACAACCGACCTGAAAATTTACGTTTATATTATTGTCAGACAGAACAGTTAATTTATCTAGTTAATAGAAATGAATTTACCTTCGGGTGAAAAGATTGTAGTACGTGTATCATAGCGCCGAGCCTGTGACAAAAATCATAAATCATTGTAAGAAATTTTAATGACCAAGCAAGAAGTAACTAACCTACAAAGTATTTTTCAATGAATTAATTCTGTTACATACCATTTTATAAAAGATTCGTGAAAATAGTTAATCGGATTATAGAAAAAACACGAAACAGTATTTCATTAACTACAATACTTGATATTTACAAAAAGTTTGTTCACCGGATGATGACTTGACAACAAGCAAAAAGCAAAACGAAACTAAACCATATTATACTATATTATAGTATACTTATATTATACCAAACATCAGTCACTCAAATTTTGACAGTTTCGTAGCGTTCAGAAACACGCTACCATATTTTTTTTATAATGCTTTTATCATCATTAGACAAAAATAAAAATTATAATCCAATATAATAGAGGACAGAAATTAAAAAAAGATATGCTAAAATATTTTTTAAGTGCTCCAATACTCCAATCTTAATCACCGAATGAACAAGTGCTTCTTGACTCACAGATCTAATATTTTTGCGAATGTTTGGACTAATAATAGTAAAGCTCGACTGTGCTCAGGAAAATATGTGGACTATGTATTAAAAATATAATATTTTTTAATTTCTCTCAATTTGATATTGTGTCCTAGGTTCATATATCTTTATAAGGATGCCAGATATTTTCTACAAAATAAATAAAATATAATTATTTATTCATTTATTATGTATGATAAACAGAAGCAACAACACGTATACATAATATATTTTCAAAATTACATAGTATGAAATATAAGCATTAGTTTTTTTTTAATAGTGAATTAGACGGACGAGCAAGCGGTCCCACGTGATGGTAACTAAGTATTATCGCCGCCCATGGACAGTTTTTATGTAATCAACTTTGGTAAAGTTTGTAATTTAAAATGGATAGGTTGCACGCTGTAATCCCACAGCAACTGGGCGCACTCGATTGGCCAAATTACCCGTCTCTCACAGAAGACTACCTTAAGATGTACTTACTGCAATTCCCACTTCATCCCATTACTCCAATGTACGTGTTTCGATAGTATAGTGAATGGAATAGGTATGCCAGACGTTATTCCCATTCAATCTTATCGTTCCCCATCCCTTTCTCCAAATCTATTCTTAATTCTCCAAAGGTAAGCAGCGCATCCGGGGGTGTATGTATTGAAACGCGGCTCTTGTTCACACAGCGGGGACGTTGCCGGTAATAACAAATCTCTTGCACTTGTGCTCGCGTCCAGATCTCTTTACGACATGTTTAAAGAAAGAATGATCGATCGATAGCAGCCTATAACAGCCTATATAGGGTACAGTATTGCCTCCCTTAGTGGATGACTAGGAAGTTTCAGGCCATGTTTCGTGCTCTAGATTTTTTTATACTTCTCGACCTTCCTTACGATATTTTCCTTCACCGCCAAGTGAGTAATAATTTAGAAATCAATACTTGCTTAGTCACACAGTAGAACAGGCCGAGGATTTGAACTTACGACTTACGATGAGAGTGGAGAATAGATACCTACTTCTAGGCTGTCACCGCTCGTAGGGAGGAATTTGTAGGCGACTTAGAGTAACAAATTAAGGTAGGTAGCCATATGTTCACATACACTGACCTGTTACTGACTATAACTGAGGTGTGACATGATAGGTAGTAAATTAAATATTCTGTGAAATCAACACATAGGATGTTTCTAATATCTCTTATCGTTTTGATGTTTGAAGGATTAATACTCTCTCGATCGCTAATCGTTAAATCTTTGCCAATATACATATTAAATGCAACGTCTGAGTAGATATTTATTTACCTCTTTGTTTATAACGACGTAACAAGGTAGAAAAACTCAAGGTTTAATACCCGTCATACAACTGATTATTTTAGTTTGCGTGATCACGCAGTATTCGATCAGTAGCACGGAAATGTGGGTTGTGGCTGTGGATACAGAACATTAATTTAATATTCCGTACGCGCGAAAATTAAAAAGCGATTTTTAGCAAAAACCAATATGTCCGATGATCACTTAAATGAAGAACTTGTGAGTTTACTACACACTGAAAGTAATTTTCGATTTTATAAGTTTGCAATTGAAATGTCCGTTTTCGTGATTTTATTCAGTTCTGCTCTCACGGGTATGTATAACATTTTTTCTACTGTCAAATGTTGATATGAATATAACCAATTTTATGAGAGAAGTTACTCAATATTAATTGTTCTTCAGGACGAACAGAAAAGGCATCTACATCTATATTTTAAAAGAAAATGATGACTTCACACACCTTATTACTATTGAAGTAAATGTAGACAGTTTTTGTCGTAGTAAGAATACATAGAGCGGATAAATATCTACCGCGTTAGATATTTGACCTTCAGCATGCTATTGACACAGCCTATGTATCTAGCTATGCTATTGAACAAAAAGGTTAATTAAGTCTTGTATCTTTAGACGTCTTCTGTAGGCGGAAGCTTCAGCGCCTTCTTCCTGTAGAAGTAGACAGCAGAAATAAAATGATTATCTACATACCTAATTATTTTATTAATTCACCCGATTAATTGATTTTATTTATTTCGTATTGATTGTACGATGCACCAACCACCCTTCGTATTTCTGTTTAACCAAAAGTTGACTGACAGAGAATGCCACTAGGTATTAAGCGCCTTTTGTACAATGTTTCATTGTGCACTAAAGTTTAAAAATAAATAAGTAGAGTAATGCCTAATACGTATAAATCCCTATAATAATGACCGAATAAGCATTATAATTTATAATTATAATTTATTATAAGTACCAACGAGAATAGTGTAGTCTGTCGTTTAATCTATAATTCCAGCTGCACTTTGATAATACTCAAACGTGTATTTTGATACATTATTAAAATTAATTAAACGCATTTAATATTTTTATAAAGTAAAATCAGTTGTCGATGGATATCAGTTTTTTTTAAGACACAGAAACGGACACAGTAAAACGTTAAACATTAAAAATTGTACACAGTAAAAATAGGTACAACTAAGTATAATATAATATGTACTTTGGTAGAAAGGTATTCACCTGGTTTTATCTCCACGGTCCCATGTTAAATACGACATAATTTATCGACATGTTGACATCATAAAGGACGTCAAGAGTACCATCGCGACGTTACTCTTCTCTTTAAAAAGGCTGGAATCCAAAGAGTATATAAACGAAAGTCCACCTCTGTACATAACGATGTATTTATTATATTTATATAGAGAAAAAAACACAGCAAAGCTGATGTCATTTATTAGTAATGAACTTGAAAAAAATGCAGTAACCTTCTTAAATAATCTCATGTTGTAGTGAACCGAAAAGACCTCAGGGTGGTTCTATTCAGGGACTGTAGGAGCGATTGTAAAAACCCGAGATAGGCATTAGAATAAACAGTTCTTCGGAACATTTCTCTTTGTATAGACAATAGAAAAGGCGGACTCTTCGGATGCTTAGAGGTTCTATACTACCTGCGAGAGAGAAATCGTCAGATAATTCCACCAGTGCGTCGTTGAACTAAGTCAAATAAGTTCAATTGATATTTCGGTGCACCGGCCGGCCCAGAGATATGAGCAGAACTTCATGTGGGGCTTATCTGGAGCATTGTAAAGCATGAGGAGTTGTCCTGGCTTTGCTCTCCAGATGACTCCTAAATTTAATATTGCAAAAAATGTGGACACCAAACACCCCGACTCTCCTAGATTTTAATCGAAGTGCGAGGCGCTGAAAGAAGGGCGCTACGTTTTATCAATAGTTATAACTAAAACTGAATTAAGTAATTAAATGCTTTAGTCCTGACTATAATTAGGGTAATACGTTTTTAATGACTATAATTAGGCCTAATAATACGTTTTTTTTAGATTTGGCGCTTTTTTTTCTTGTCCCACTTTTTCTTGCTTTTTTTGTGGCCTGAGCCTACATATGTAACGAAGCGTGGGATGCTTTGCAGCCAAGTGGACTGACGGCAATAAAGTCGCTGGTAGTAGTTAGATGAAAAAAGCAGACGATTCTGTGTGATCTTCTGCTTTTCTCATTCTGATGGTAATTGGTATGGGTTGGTATAGGCAAGCCTACTGGGAACTTTTTATATAACTACCGATTGTAACATTCAACCCAGTTTTTCTAGGAGAATATATTTTATGTAACTTCTTTTGTCTTCTCTTCTCTTATAAATATATTCCTTTATATAAATTCTCACGGTAAAATATTTTTGCAGATGGCGTGACATACAACCTCCTTTTAAACCGTGCTTGCACAATCGACTTGCAATACAATGAAACAAAATGTGCTCTTTTACACTCACTGAACAAGACTGGGGAAGCTAAAGAGTTGGAGAACGAAGTACAGGCAGAGACAACGTTTCTTGTGATGTCCCTGGCGATTATAAGCAGTTTAATGCCAGCAATACTTTCAGGGTTTCTGGGATCCTGGTCGGATAAGCACGGGAGAAAACCATTAGTGGTTTGGCCAATAGTCGGTAAGGTTTTTAATAATTAATTTCCTTTTATTCTATATATGAAACATTGCAATTGCATATTGCAACGGTGATTGCAATATGCAATATGCATGGTGCAAGCTGAGGGCCGGGTAAACGTACTTAAGATTCTTTGGACGCTTTTTGCTTAAACTGTCCGAGTGATCGGAAATTAATCTCTATGGACATGGTTCAGTATCTGAACTTTCACCTGTTGTTGTTATCTATTAGGTATTTGATTTTCCGCTGCCACACCAAAGGCGCCTGAAAGAATCAGGACTTAAATTAACGCTTAAGCCGCGAATCGTCAATTTTATTCGGCTCTAAATGCTAATGCTAAGGTGCTAAATGAAAAGGAAAATGGTACCATATGGAAAATGACTCAATAGTAAGATTTGTTTTTAATACAGGTGGATTTGATGACACTAACTAACAACATTATTGTATTTGTAAACAAAGACAAAATAACGTCTACAGCTGAGTAATTTCATCTGACCTTGGTCTTAACTTTTCCTTATGAGTCATTTTCCTCAGGTCAAGTAATAACATCTGTACTGGTTGTGATATTCAGTGCCCTGCCGTCACTGAGTTCATGGTGGTTCGTGCTATGTGCTTTGCCATTTGCACTATTGGGCGGCAGCAGCACCATGGGTTTAGGTTACAATCTACTAGTCACCGATCTTACTAATGAGAATAATCGATCTTTTAGGTGAGTTGTAAAAAGAAAGGAAGTATTCAAATCTTGTCGAGTAGGTATATAGAAATCAAAACCAATTTTTATAGTCAGATAGTAATGCTACTAAAAACCAAAATATTGGTAGATGTATTTATCATTTATTGGTATCTACTTATATAAAGAAAATTCTCTAACAACTATGAAGTTATAAAATCAATGTTTATCAGCACACTGCAGGGCACAGGCCTCCCCTAGTAAATCACTGAGGGGTTTCGGGCTGTATTACACCACGCGAGCCCAGTGCGGATTGGTGGATAGATACACATATTCATTTTTTTAATTTCTGGAGCAAGCTCGCAGAGCAAGTGAGCAACATTCCTCGCGATGTTTACCTCTCACCGCCGAGCTAGTGACAATTTAAAAAATTCCGTATTTGAGTCGAAAACTCAGTTCTGCGGGCTGAGGATTTGAACTCACGATCACAGTATGATTCTAGTAATGAGTCTAGTATAGATACCACTAGGCTATCACCGCTCATATAAAATTAGAAACATATAAACAAAACAATGACAAATGATAATCGCGGAATGATGCGATTAAGTACAACTGTAACGTAATATTAGATTACATATTTGTGTGTGATGGTAACAATGTAATTTAAATGTTATTACAGTTAACATGTAGGTTTTTTTTTATAGAAAAAAAAGTGGCAGACAGTCCACGTGGTGGTAAGTGGATACTGTCGTTCATAGACATCCGCGATACATGCCAACACCGGTCCACAATGGCAAACGTTGACACGCCCCTGGATGCGCTGCCTACCTTTGCAAATTATGGAATGGATTGGGAAAATGGGGAGGGATAGGGTGGGGTGGGAATGGGCTCTGGCATGTCTCACTCACTACCGACACTTACGTACATTGGAGAAATACGATAAGGTAGGAAATGCAATACATTTCAAGGTAGTCTTCTGTAAGAGACGGGTAACGTGTCCAGTCGAGTGCGCCCAGCGGCTGTGGGAATGCAGCATACACTCTCCCCCTAAAGTAATGGAAAGAAATACTGGAAATACCTACAGACCAAAAAAATGAAAACTTTAAAGATAAAAAAATAATAAAAATGGGCAAATATACATTTATAAAACAATAAAATAACGTATCAGTCTGCTGAAGTTTAATCAAATAAGTAGGTACAGTACTTAATAATTTTGTTTATATTTTCAGGTTAGCACTTTTGCAAGGTTATGGATTCATTGGTGTCCTAATAGGGACTGTCTCTTCGAGCTACGTGTACGAAGCAGTTGGCTATGTACAAGTATTCACCTTCTCTGCTATCATATACCTGGTGATTCTAATGTATATCATATTTTGTCTGGGCGAAACCCTTAGAAATGCAACAAAGGTAAGCCATTTCTCTGTTATATTATAATAGTATTTTAATATTCTTATGGTTTTATTAAAATTATACCCACCACTCCGTATGGGGATCGCTCGGTAGACTGTGTATGAACTTCTCGGTATGAAATTCCCCCGTGATTGCAAGGTGATGACTGTCCTGCATAAGGACGCTATAGGCTGATATCGATAGTTTTTATAGTCCTTACAGGAAACTAGTTGAGTTTGAAATTTACTATTACAAAAAAGTATAGGGTCTGGTTGTAAAGATTGTTTGGTTGTAAAGATGTATTTTGATTGATCAATGGTGGCAGTTTCAGAGTTAATAAAATTGTTTGTCTTTTCAGGGTACCATACGCAGCATCTTCGACTGCGATCTTCTAAGGGACATGATTAAAGCTTGCTTTAGGAAACGACCACTGTCAATTTCTGTATTCTTAACCCTCTTAATATCAGCTTATGGTATCACCATGTTTTGCGTTAACGGCGTTGGAAACATTGACTATCTTTTCACTAGACAGAAATTTCAATGGCTTCTCAAGGAGTATTCCATATTTAGTGCTGTGAATACGATTCTTATTATATTCGGATTGTTCTTTGGTATGGCCTTCTTTCAATCGGTGTGCAAAATGAGTGATGGAGTGCTTCTAATCTTGTCCTATATGTCCTCGATTTCGGATGCCGTTGTCAGATGTTTGTCGCAGAAATCCTGGCATATGTATTTGGGTAAGTTTGATTCGTTTGTTAAACACATTTATACTTGTATTTTATGTAGTGATATAAGGTTATTTAGCTATTCAATTAATTAGTATTGAATCGAATTAGCATATCTTCACATCTAGCACCGTGTCCCTTTTTTTGGACGATGGCGGCAGACGAGCATACAGGTAAGTGATGGTAAGCCTGATGGTAAGTGGAAACTGTCGCCCATAGACATTCTCGATACTTGCCAACATTAGTTCAAAATGACAAACGTTGGTACGCCCCCGGATGCGCTGCCTACCTTTGGAGATGAATAGATTTGGAGAAAGGGTTGGGAAAATGGGGAGGGATAGGATGGGAATGGACTCTGGCACATCTGAGTGAGATATATATATATATATACCGAAAGACATATATATATATATATATATATATATATTAGGGAACAGATACCGTAAACACATACCGTAAACCGTAAACACATACCGTACATTAGGGAAATAAGATAAAGTGGGAAATGCAGTACATTTCAAGGTAGTCTTCTGTCTAGTGGACCCATTTACTGGTAAGCCGATGTGCTTATGAGCAGGACTCTGTTCTGGCAGGTGACCGGATAACTAAGTTCATCGGCAATAACTGGATGAGTCGAGCAGATTTTTTTTGTGTGGTGGCGAGCTTATAAAATAGTATAGTTATAAAATCGATAATATAAAGAGGAATTTAATGTTGCATTTCAATCCTTTTAATTAAATTCAATAGCATTGTTATTACCATTTATTCGTATATACGTACGGAAAACCGGTACATTTATCTGACTCCATATTAAGAAGCCTCATCTGACTGGTTAACAGGTTCACATTATAAACTTGCGTTTCTCCTTTGTTGGATTCGTTTTTCTTATAAAAGCATTATTAATTTTCTTCAACTTTTCGGTTTACTTGGCTTGAGCGCATTCCAAATAACAAGATAATTAACCTCCATGTCCACTAAGTGAGAAATTCGGAGCCCAGCGGATATACAATGTGCAATTCGATCGAGTTCTCTTATTAGCTGACGTCTGCACGTCTCTTCTTCACTATGTTGGACCATTGGTTGTCCTATGTTGACCATTTGGTCAGCCGTATAATATTTATTTTGAACTGTATTTACTTAGAATTTCAATATTCAATTGATCCTCCTTTAGTGAGTCTTTTATTATTATTTTCAGCGGGTACAATGTCAATGTTAGGAGGTCTATCTCCACCGCTAATTCGATCTCAGATCACCAAAGTGGTGCCCACAGCGGAAGTGGGCAAGATGTACTCATTAGTAACGTGCGTTGAGGCTTTAGCACCAGTGTTCTCACCAATACTCTTCAACACTGTTTACTTCAGTACATTGACGACATTCCCTGCAGCTGTCTATGCGGTCTCTGGAGGACTCTTCACAGTTTGCTTTGCATGTGTTATGTGAGTATTTTTAATACTTAAAATATTTTGTAGGTATATGTGAAGCATAGATATATGCATGCATAGATATATGTGACTTATGTGAAGCATTCTTCATTAACGTTAACTAATGGTTAGTTATGCATGGTTGTTAATTTACTTTTGTATTCTAACCGATTTGGTTCAGTTTAACTTTTAATTCAATATCTGCACAAAAAAGTTGTGAAAATTTTCAATTTTGCTTTACATATTGGTCAAATGTCTTTTTTTATAGAAAGAAGGTGGGAAACGTTTAGTCAGACCACCTATTGGTGAGTGGATAACGACCATGGACAAACACGATACGTGCCAACATCACTCCAGAATGACAGAAGGTGGCACGGCACGCCTCCGGATGCATTATATACCTTTGCAAATTTAGAAAAGGACTTGGCGAACGGATTGGGAAAATGGGAAGGGATAGTGTGGTGAGCCGGTGGCCGCTACAGTTGAGAGCTCTAGCATAGCATGAGATGGAAATGAGCTCTAGCATATCTCACTCACTACTGAAACACGAATGTACATAAATGAATTAGGATAAAGTGGGATATACATTTGACGTGAGTGTTCTGCCAGTGTGGGGTGACTTGGCCAGTCGAGTGCGCCCAGCGGCTGCGGGATTGCAGCGTCCCCTCTACTGATTAATAAACTTAACACGATTCAGTACTTAATAAAAAATAAAAATAACATTTTGTACTGTATACGTTTGAAAATTATTATTATGGAGAAAATACTTATGAAGATATGTAGGTATATGAACCTAGGACGCCAAGTGAAATTAAAAGATATTGTATTGTCTTTTTAATGTTCACATAGTTCAAAGATTATACTAATTATTAGGTTATACCTATACAAATTATTTTTAACTACCAGATATCATTGTATAAATGCGAACCTAATAAATGCGTCCCTGTGCAACATTCATTTATTTGAGGTTATTTCGTTAACCTATTAACATTGTGATTAATTGTCTTTGTTTTATTTTATTCCAGAGTTGCTGAGCTGTTATTTTATGGGGTGTCAAGGAATCAAAATTTAAATTTGATTATTAATTCATAGATAAAAGCTTTAAATTATCTACGTATCTATGTTATAGAGAAATACTTAATATATCTAAGTATGTTCATTTTGTAACAAATATTTTAAATTGTGATATTGTAGATGTAATGTGTACCTATTTTATAACTAAAATAAAATTATAATATGAAAATGAATTTTATTTTTTACCACCTACCTACGTATAAATTCACATAATACTACTTAATATTATTATATTTAATAACAATATAAGTAACAAGACACAAACATACATTAGGAAACAAACTATTACAAAAAATTGTAGCACTAATACATACAATGGCAGGTATATGTGCCAGTATTTAAGTACTTTTACGAATATGTACACGGAAAATAAATGATTTTTAATATAATTAATTGCTTTATCAATGTTATTATAATGAGGCCGGGATATCAATGATGAATGATTAAAGTCTGAAACTGAATTCAAATTCATGATTCAAATCAGTACTTCATTTCAAGCCTTTTACTACATTTCCAAATCTATGTTTGCTTTTCACACACATACGGAAATTTTGTTATCAAGTATTTTATAGTCAATGTGAATATTTACGTCCAAAATAAAACTGTGTTAATTTTTTTATACGTAACAAATAATTACGTATAAAAATAACAGGAACTTGAAGCATACATTTCCTTTACACTAAAGAAATGTAATAAATAATCATACAATTACAAACAACAACATTACATTAAACACAATATAAAAACATAATAATAATTAAACTTAATTAAGTGACATTGTTTAAAAAAAGGGACGTTATTGTCGGTTCTAGTTTGCCACACAGATTAATTGAAATTTAAAAAAAAGCTCATTGTTTATTATCGTAAAAATCAGATGTTATTATAGATCAAGAGTGTAAGTCAGTTTAGTGAGTAACTTTTAGTGATGGGAAACCACTCACCGACGAAATAAAACATTTTCACTAATTTTGACGAATTTCTACAACTGATTATAGCGCAATTAGACATTTTTCTGTTTTGTATCAACGACTTGCTAGCGACTCGAGTCTGAACAGACTAAACGAGCAGCGCGAGAATAAGGAGCTTTGTTCTTACTTCGGCAACGCAGCGATGGACAGTTTTCGTTATCTACTCTTATCCTTTGTATTGCAGCATGTTTCTACTTAAACAGAATCTTAAAACAACAAACTTTTAAGTTATAAAATCATAATCGAAGTTAATAAATCCATACTTTCCCTTGGTTCAGATAACTTCAATATTTATTACCTAACTTTTAATATTTAAGTATGAAACATTGGGAGAATTAGGCTGATATATGGTTATTAGCCTATCATCGGATAGTAATGTACTATTACTGAATCTTGAGATAAAAAATATTGATAATATAGAACGCTGTTTATATTATAATATCTACTTGAAGTAAATTTCATGCAGCCCGTGATAAAATATTTAATATGTACTTAAAATACATAATAAATAATTAAAATATTTAGGAAAAACATTTGTTTTATGGATTGCACTTAATATTTTTTGCACGAAATTAAAACTTAAATTAGGCAATACTATCGCCACTCTTAGAGCCGGCTATTTTAATTAGTCAAAATTCGCGTTTAGTCGTCATTATTAAATTAGCAACAGGCTGGATGACAACATAAAGCAGGATCATGACTACAAACACCATAAGAGCTGTCGATAGTCCTCCTTGAGAAGCATTAAAGTATTCCATATTAAAGCCTAATGTCATGGTGATGAGTCCCATAGAAATGGCGAATAAGCCAACGGCGACGTGGAAAATTCTCACAGGTCCACTCTTAATCATTAAACGAACTTTTGATGAAAAGAGCGCTATAATGCCCGAGACAAAGCTTATAAGAGTGAAAGAGAACGCGATTACACCTGAAACAGAAGTTGTTAATGTTTAGTGATTGTTTCCTTAATACTTATCTATTGTGTAGTTTTTTTTAAAGTAATAATTTCAGAATGTTATTGTCGCGAGGTGTAGGCTGGTTTTAGAATAGCACCACCCCAACTGTTCTTGTGGGTGTCGCAAAAGGTGACAACGCTGCTATCTATCACAAGCCCTGAGGAACTACACCACCTCTAAAAGAGTGGACTCGCCAACCGGTTTGGCCAGCGTGGCGTTTTAAAGCCATACATCCCTCATGCACAAAACAATGTGCATGAGGAGGGCCATGTCGATAAAAGTTAGGTACGATAAGAGTGGACGATAAAAGGCCTAGTTATGATGACACTGAATTATTGGTGACTCAGCTAGAATTTCTAACAACAATGAACAGAAATTCCGTGGTTGTTTTATTTGATGGTTATCAAGTTGTTTTCATCAGTGGTGATAGTGTACTCACCTATCAATTTTATCTTACTCTCATTTTTATAGAAACAAGATAGTAGGCGAGCAGATAGTCCACCTGGTGGTAAGTGGATACTGTCACCCATGGGAGGGGATTTGAAAAATATTTTCACGCCGCCATCCATGGACACCTTTTTATAGGTAAGTAGGTGGACGAGCAAGTGGTTATGGTAAGTGTTACCGCCGCCCATGGAAACCTACAAGACCAGGAAGTATGAGGGTACGCCGCCGACCTTGCAATATCCTAATAACAGCTTTTTTGAAGAACGCCATATCCTAGCATAATAAAAAGATCTATTGAGGCAGTTCATTCCACAACCTACGAGTTGACGGTATAAAAATGGTTTTGGACAGAACAGTACGCAGGGCCGTCTTTACCAGGGGGTGCAAGGGGTGCGGTCCACCCGGGCGCGGAGCGCCCGGGGGCGCCTGTCGAGCGCTGAATTTTTGGATATTTCATTGAACTTAACGCCATTGCACAGTTTTATATACTTGTTACTTACGACAAATATGTATGCGCAAGCAAAAAAAAATAGTCATTAACAATAATATTTTTTTTACTTTTATTACGCTTTCGGCGCTTGTCATACCGCATTACTACACTACACAAATAACAATTTTATTTAATACAACACGCGCGCGGCAAAATCTCTAATCCAAAGACAGTGTATGTATGTACGTTTGACACGTTGCCGCCCGGTAGCAAAATGATCTCTAAGTCAATAGAGTGTAAGTTCATTTGAAAAAGGGCGCGCGGCGCGGCACCTGTGCGTCTGTCATAGGCGAGTAATTGCGCCCTTTGACATTGCCGCCCGGTCGCCCGCACTTGAAGCAAAATGATCTCTAAGTCTAAGTCAATAAAGTGTAAGTTCATTCATTTGAAATGGGCGCGTGGCGCGGCACCTGTACGTCTGTTGCGTCCTTTGACATAGCCGTCCGGGCGCTCGCACTTAAAGAGAAATGATCTCTAAATCACTAAAATTAGGTGTAAGTTCATTTGAATTTACAGCGCGGCGCGCGGCGGCTATGTAAGTGTCGGTCAGTGATTGATCTGATTTCTTCTTTTAAGTAATTGAATTCGTTAGCTCATTTCATTTGCGACAACCGGCGAATTAGCACGGAAGTTCTTAGAGAAAAAATATAAAGGTAAGTCAATTTTATTTTTTAAGTGTTAGTGTTAGGTACATTACAATCATTATCATCACATCATCATCATCACATCATTTGTTTATGAGAGAGAGTCATGACTGTTTTGTTTATTTGTTTATAATTGCAAAAATACAAATTCTTAGTGTTAGTGATTGATAAAAAACTACTTACTTTATTTAGAATAAAGAAAGAAAAATTAAATACTAAATTGAAATTTGATTTTATTGTAGATGGCCGAATTAGGGGATAAAAAGAAACCATCGGGTGCTCAAAATAGAAAAAGGAAACTGGAGAAAGAAGAAAAAATTAAAAAGCTAACTTCTCCGATTGACTCTTTCTTTCGACCTGGTAAGTTCAGTCAGTTGGTACCATAAATAAAACATCTGAAGTGGCATAAACAGTGACAGAAGTCGCTGGTGTATCCTGCCTGGGTTCCTACCTACTTATTATTATTACACTTCTTATTTTTTGTATAAGTTACCTGTAACTGTATACCTAATGAGTCTTAAATAAAGTAGGTTTTTATGATTATGACAATATATCTAATTAATTGTTTTTTGCGGATTGCGCACCGGAAGGCGCAATGGTTAGTAACTAACACTCACTCTTGTGCCAAAGGTCTCGGGTTCGAATCCCGGCTGGTGCAATATTTATTTAAATACATACCTTCTCAGACCTTGTGTTAAATTTTTGTATTGTGTGATATGTCCAACACGCGTTCCAATCGTGGAGATTATGGCAATAAATAACCCCATAGTTTTGGAGGCTCATGTCTAACAGTGGACTGGACTGTCTGTACTTATATCTGTACTTATATGGCTTGTGTGTTTGTGATTTGTTTTTGGGGATTATGAATTATGTTTTTTCATGAAATAGCCGCAGGCGAGATCCGCCAATCGCAACTAAAGTATTTTAATTTCTTACTGTTTGCGCATAGAGCGTGCGTAAGCGCCTCGGCAATTACACACTGAGCGCGCTCGCCCGGACTAACGGATTAGACTATGCCCGATTGCCCGCCTTAACTTTAAGGCGCTGTTTTTAATGTCCTAAAATATTATTGCGTGGCCCTATTACCACACTTGGTTACACAAATTGTTGACTATCTTATGTTTTTTTAGGTACATCTTCGTCAACATCCACCCGACAGTTAGAAGAGACAGTCAACTTGGAAGAGAATGATCCTGCTCTCTGGCCGCAAGTAATACCCGATAATTTAAGATTATTTTTAACAGAACGTGGACCGATTCAGATAAAAAAAACCAACTATCCTTCAGATAGTAACATGAGGTCGTTTTCAGATACATATTACAGTAAAAAGTTACAAAACAACGAAATTATTCATCGAGTTTGGCTTGTATATTCCACATCTACTGATTCTGTATTTTGTTTTTACTGTAAGCTTTTTAATAATAATGTCACTGCATTTAATGCCCCCACTGGTTACAAAGACTGGGGGCATTTGTCGAGAAATATAGAACGACATGAAAAAAGTTCAGGGCATATATGTTCTTTAAAAAAATATTTGGATCTAAAAAATGACTTATTGAAAGGGCAAACAGTAGACTCGGTAAATCAAACTGAAATAGACCGCGAAAGAAAGAGGTGGACGGCAGTTTTGGAAAGGATAATCGAAATTATAAAATTTTTGGCAGGTCAAAATATAGCATTTAGGGGCACAACCGAGAAGTTGTATGACCCAAATAATGGTAATTTTTTAAAGTTGGTGGAGAGTATATCTAATTTTGATAGTACACTATCAGAACACATTGCTCGAATTCAAAGAGCTCAGCATCGCATGCCACATTATCTTGGTCATAACATTCAAAATGAACTGATTAGTATAATTGCTGAAAAAATTAAAACGACTATAATTAGTCTTCTGAAGCAATGTAAATACTACTCTGTAATTCTAGATTGCACACCTGATATTTCACACCAAGAACAACTTACTGTTATTGTGATGTTTATTTATTTAAATCCATCGACAAAACGCGCTGAGGTACGAGAACATTTTTTAGGTTTTTTACCTGTAACTGATAGTACCGGACAAGGGTTGGCGACATATTTGTTAGATTTCTTAAAATCATGCGATATTGAATTAGATGATTTGCGAGGCCAAGGATATGATAATGGGGCCAATATGAGGGGGAAAAATATAGGCCTCCAAAAAAAAATATTGGACATGAATCCTCGTGCTTTTTACGTACCGTGTGCTGCTCACTCCCTTAATTTAGTAGTAAATGACGCCGCTAAAAGCTCATTGGAAATTACAAACTTTTTCTGTATTGTCCAAGAAATCTATGCATTTTTTTCAGCATCCACATCACGCTGGGATGTAATTATGAAACAGATACCTACTTTGACATTAAAACCTCTTTCAAATACGCGTTGGGAAAGTAGATTTGATGCTCTTAGAGCACTCCGTTTTAACATGGATAAAATTTATGATGCATTATACTATATTTTTACAAATAACAAGTATGACAGCGACACAAAAAACATAGCGAGTTCATTAATAGCCAAATTAAAATCTTATAGATTTATATGTTATCTTATAGTAGTTATATGGTACAATATTTTACTAAAAATTAATATTGTAAGCAAAAATTTGCAAAAATCGAACGTAATTATTTCAGAAGCTACCAAAATGATTAATCTGGTTAAAAAAGATTTGGAGAAATACCGCACCGATAGCGCGTTTGAACAGTTGTTATCTGATGCAAAATTAATTGCTGAAGAATTAGAATGCGAAACAGAATTTAAAGAAACTGCTCGTCCACGTCCCCGAAAAAGACATTTTGATTACGAGGCTGTAGATGAGCCCATTTTAGACCCAACCAACAAATTTAAAGTATGTTTTTAGTTTTTTCTACTGGACACTGCTATCTCGAAATTAAATGAGAGATTCGATTTGCTGACGGAACACAATTCAGTTTTTTCACTCTTCCAAAACATTGAATGCTGGAATAAATTAGAGATGCATAAAAAAAAATCTCAGTGTTATCGGCTCCAAGAAAAACTAACATTTAAAAATAGATTTGATATTGACGGGGAGGATTTATATAATGAATTAGAATTGTTGCCAATATTTTTTCCCAATGCATCAACAAGTACTCCCACTGATATTTTAAGCTATATATATTCTAATAATTTAATTTCTTCATTTCCCAATATCTCAACAGCTCTTCGTATATATTTAACACTGCCTGTTACAGTAGCAGAAGGTGAAAGATCCTTTTCAAAATTAAAATTAATAAAAAATTATCTTCGTTCAACCATGACCCAAGACAGACTGACAAACTTAGCCATTATAAGTATAGAATCCAAAATTGATATAAAAATAAATGATTTAATTAAAATCTTTGCCAACTCAAAAGCAAGAAAAATTGAGTTTGTTTGATGTATGTGTATGTACATGTAATAAATAGATATTTAGTAATCGAAGTTTTAAGTTTAATTTTGTTTTTTAGAGTAATAAATAAATAAATTATCAAAATTACGTGTATTGTGTTTTCTTGGTTGACTAGGACCCCTTTCATACTGTAGTGTGTCGTCGGTCGCGTGCCACGCTGCAGTGTAAAAAAAAACGAGGGCGCAGGCTGAGTCCCGCACCCCGGCGCAGAATAGACTTAAGACGGCCCTGACAGTACGCGACACCTCCATATCGAGGAAATGCGGATGCACGCCATTGAAACTCAGCAACACCAGGGAGCTTGCGGATGCGTTGCCGACCTTGCAGTATCCTGCAGAAGCTCCCTTGAAGAGCCCCATATCGTAGCGTAATGGATAAACCTGGCAGTTCATTTCACAACTCTCATTCACAAAGGTTTGAGAAAATGGGGAGTAGGAAGTTTAACAGAACGATTAGGTTTCCTCATCACGATCAAGAGCTGTAAATAGGATTCTGTAAGCTCGGACAACAGCACTAAATGTATAATCATTGCATAATGGCATTTACTTTATAGAAAGATATAGAATAGAAAGATATAGTTATAGAAAGTCTTACCGCAGATTCCATGTGCAGTGTTAATTTGCATTTCAACTTCAGCTAGAGCTAGGAACGTGCCTGCTATGACGAACATTGAGCCGATAAGCTGTAGACATCCGTGCACGATTCGCTTAGCATCTTTCGATAGTTGGAATGACCAAGAGTTGTGTCGGTGTAGCGTTAGAACTGCTTCCACGAGGAAGAGTTGGTACTGAAATAGAAGAAGTCGTTTATATTGTAATTGGTACTCCTAATGAAAGAAGGAAGAAAGTCTTGTTTATTTAAAATTATCAAGAAAATTAAGGAATATTGACGTCGCGACATCAATACGCCTGTCCGTTGTAAATAGCAAGATGTTTTCTAAAGTATTTCTCTATTATCTGGAGTTTTGAAAAATAATTGAATTTTCATGTGGCTTTTTATTTTTTTATTTTTGTTATTGGATTACTGGAAAAGTTAGGCACATGATGGTTAACACTACAATGATTGAAATAGCTCATAAAGTCTTTTATTATTATTATTTTTTTTAATCTATTTCAATAATGTGTAGGTAGTACCTATATATTGAACGAATTGTCTACTGAATCCTAGGACTTATATCTGAAAACTGAAACTGATAAACTGATCTTATATCTGATAAGAAGAGTTAGGTACTCTTCTTTTTCCACTAATTCAAATAAGTCTTTTTCCACTAATCTAACACTACTTAACATTAACTTAATAGGTACTTAACATTATAAAATTAAATAAAGTAGAAATTAGGAACGGCTTCCTATCTACATATAAACCTTATATGTTTCAGTCGATGGTTACATAGTTTTTGTTACTATATATTTGGCGGTCAGAATAAATAGAAAAAAAATGTAGGTATGTTTTTTCACTATACGTACACCGGTTCCAGCAAATACAATATGCAACTGCAAATTGCTGATGGCCCCATTTGCTTCAGAAGTCAAAGCGAAGTTCCATAGACAGAACACTACAATTGCTATCTGCATGTGATGGAGCAAGTTGAACAGTTGGCAGATGGCTACCCAAGCCGAATCCCACGACGAATGGTACATGTTTCCACTCTCCTCGTCGTAAGCTCCCGGTGCCTGAGTCACTTCAGCCTGGTAAGGCACATGCTCACGCACTTCGAACATCTCCACCTTCTCCACAGACTGCTGACTAGTACTAGGTCTATCCATATTCGACCTTTTGTTCAGAGAATAGGCCCCACGAACCGTAATTAAGCACTTTAATCTAGGCCTATTTGTCACACGATCAGATGGAATCCCAACGGCTGACGTACTAAATTTTCACGAGGCAGATTTTTTTCGAGATACGTACTCTTGTTTCAGATAACACTAGAGAATTCGATCGGCTGTTGGGCTATCGATTGACAGTTTTGAGATAGGTAACTTGCGTAACATTGCGATAAACTAAGATGATACGTTTATTAGATTAGTTTAATCTTAACAATTCCTTGAAAAATGTTGCAATTCCTGAGGCTTCTGAAGGAGTGGTCAAATGTTTGGTGTGTTCGATAAATGACCTACATTTTATCTCGATAAACTTTTATTTTGTAGAGTACAATGCATCAATTCATTAGTTATTGGAAGATTATCTTATTATTATGCTATTAAATATTCCGTAAGAAAGTACTTGAGTATGTTACTAAATGATAAGATTTTGAATAAATGAAAATAGTTACGCAGATACGTTATGAAATTAATGTAGATATACATATATATGTATATACATTATTTACTTACCTCTATGAGATCTCTTGCGCTTTAAAGTAGAGCTCTTTATGGATTTTTAAAGACTTATTTAATAAAAATGACAACATGTGGGTGACACTGAAAGTTTTAGAATCTCAAAAATGCAATCATATACCTAGGTATAATGATGGAAGTTGTGTTATTGCTTTTCGAAGTATTCTCCGGGATAATTGATATACTTTTTCATGCGACGAAACCATCGTGTGAAGCATTCAGCCCATCCTTCTTTGGTCGTCTATTTTTTACCATTATTCCAGTAAGTACCCATCTTATTCTTTTTGTTTTTATATGACATAGGTAATCTATGTATGTAGTATACATATTTGTAGGTATAATAATATATGATATAATATGTGTGTGTGATATTTTTGTGTAGTGTATTATATTACGTATTTATATACCTACATAATATGTATATCCCATATTATCCATTTAATGTTAATGTGTAATATACTATGCTTGCATAATAATGCAAAAATAGTTTGAAAAGAAACTAATAAGTTTCTTTTCAAACTTATCTCTATCCAATGGTTGCCTGGAGGAGATCGCTTAAACGATGAGGCCGCCAATTGAGTAAATTATTAATTGTTGAGTAAAGTATATTACGTATTATTTATTTTTATACAATAAAGTGTGTTACTATTATGTATATACATATTACTAAAGTATATAAGAATGTATATTATGTAGTTGCCTGGAAGAAATCGATAAGGCCACCAGATTTACTTCTAATTACTTGTACTTTGTATTTCTCTGTAGGTAAGTATTTGGTGTACAAAAAAGTGTATCTATTTTTTCCATCTATATTTATTTATATATTGTAGGTACCTATATATTACGTTATATTATTTTTTGTGTTTTTTATTTTCTAATCCAAACTGCACCTGCAAACCTTTTTCTATGTAATCTGATGGTTGGCATTTTTAGTTGTACAAGTCTTGATGCAATAAAGTTTAAATAAATAAATTACTAGATGTCGCTGCTTGTGTCATTTAGATATTTTAAAAATGATAACAGTTAGAAAATGACAAAGGACCACTGGAACTTGACATATTAAATTATGGGAATTCAGTTTTGTGTGAATAAAACGTGTAACTACATAATATGTTAATGTTAACAGTTTTAATAACAGCTTTATTTTTTGATATTTTTATCTGTTTTCTCCTTACCACCCAAAGGTTATCTGGAAGAGATTACTTTGGCGATATAACCGTCTGTAAAACTTTTCTTTTTACTTACTTAAATTGACTTTTGCAACATGTATTGGTGTACAATATAGAGTTGTACAAATAAAGCTGTAAAATTTTAGTAAAAACTTAATTTTTAGTTCCTATTTCGTAAAAGTATAATAAAGATTTAAATAATAATATTTTTAAATAACATTATATTGTTCATTTTTCAGGTTAATTTTATGTTACATCATTTCTACTATTTGCAAAAAAAAAACTATGCTACAAATTGTGTAGTGACGTAAGTAAATATTTTTCCAAAAAAAATCATTCAATTTACGCAAATAATGTTTGCAGACGTACAGATTAAGGGGTAAGGTTTTTAGGTAGAAAAATTATATTTCAGGAACTATTATTATTATATTATTATTTGGTATTTAGAGCTTCCGCAGTCTTCCGCAAAACAGGATTTTCAAAGATACGTCGTTTCAGCTAAGCGTTCGATATGCTGACGGTTATGTGTGAAATACATTTAAAATATATCCCTATAACTATTCACTTAGTCAAGGGCGTAGTCAGGATTTTATCCAGAGGGGGGCAAAATGGCAAAGAGAGTCAGAAAGTCTGTCTTTTGTTCTTCCCTATGCCAGGGGGCAAACGCCCCAACTGGCCCCACCTTGGCTACCCCCGTGCACTTATTAACAAAGCCGCATTTGAATAATTACATTCGTTTAAAAATAATACAGCATTTAAACTTTGTATACCAGCGCCCTCTGGTGAGTTAGAACCACAACCCCCATTCAGAAAACACTGCCAATACACGATTAAACATTTACAGCAGGGGTGCTCAACCGGTCGATCGCGATCGACAAGTCGATCGCGAGTGCTTTTTGAGTCGATCTAGAGAAAAAGTATCCGATATAGAACTATTCACAGATTTTGTTTTAGTAGGTGGGTAATTAAAACAAAATGTAATGAATAAACAACTAAAATTTATTCGATCCACAATTAGGCCAGAATAACCCCTTCATCACTTTCTTTTATCGTAATAACCCCCTACTAGCGGCAAAAGGCGGCTTTACCAAAGGAACGCGCGGTACTTGTCAAAGAGAAGCCGCGTTTTTGATTCCCGCCGATTTTTCTAGAAACTTCGGGCGGCATGTTTGGCGGGAACATTCGAGACTTCGTTCGCGCCGATATAAATGTTGCGCCTGCAGGAATAGGAGTCAGTCTGAGTTGTAACTTGAAGGCGATTCGTCGATACAAAGTTTATTAATAAATAGTACAAAATGAGTGCGGCGAAGAAAAGTAAAACGTATCATTTTAATAACGATTGGGAGGAAGAATTTTTCTTTTGTATGGTAAAGGATAATTGCATTTGTCTCATTTGCCGTGCGTCAGTTGCAATACCTAAGCGTGGGAACTTAGAGAGGCATCATAAAACGGTTCATAAAAACTATGAAAAGGATTTTCCGTCACAGAGTGAATTCAGAAAACGAAAAGTACGTGATTTGATAACTTGTTTGAAAAAAGAACAAACCATGTTCACAAGACCAGCCAAACAATCAAAAGCTGCAACGATCGCGTCATTTAAAATATCTCATATATTGGCGAAACACCAGAAACCATTTGAAGATGGATCGGTTGTGAAGGAAGCATTTATTGAAGCGGGTGAGACTTTATTTGGAGATTTTAAAAATAAAACAGAGATTATGTCTGCTATTAGAGAACTTCAGTTATCTCGTCCGACTGTCACAAGGCTTGTTGAAGTCATGAGTCAGAACGTGGCAGATAAACTAAAACATGATATCATGAAATGTACATACTTTTCTTTACAGTTCGATGAATACACCGATATGACAGACACTGCCCAGCTGTGTATTTTTATTCGAATGTTATTCAATGATATGTCGGCTAAGGAAGAGTTTTTGACAATGATTCCTCTGAAAGGAAAGACCCGTGGCGAAGATATATATGACGTTTTCTTGAATTTTGTAACAAATTAACAAGCTACCAATATATAAACTAGTGTGCATTACAACCGATGAAGCACCAGCAATGACTGGAAACAACAACGGTTTTGTGGCATTGTGTCGAGCTAATGACGATTTCCCTTCATTTTTCTCCTTCCATTGCATTATACTCGTACATCAACAAGTTTTGTGTTCAAAAGTTCTAAACATGGAGGAGATTATGGGCATTGCAATAAAAATTGTGAATTCCATCCGTGCACGTAGCTTGCAACGACGGCTCTTTAAATTGCAGTTGGAAGATAGTGAGTCAGCTGAACACACTGATTTAATTCTTCACACGGACGTCAGGTGGTTGACTCGCGGAAAATTCCTAGAAAGGTTTCAAGAATTATTGCCCGAAATAACAGTTTTTCTGGACGAAAGAGGTGATGACACTCAGATGCTGAAAAACGGAAAATGGCTGATTGATTTGGCATTTTTGACAGAAATCACAATGCATTTAAACACCATTAACTTGGAGCTTCAAGGTAAAGGAAAAACTATTATTGAGATGATCAGCTCAATAAACGCATTCAAAAGTAAATTGCAACTTATGATAGATCAACTGAAAAGATAGGATCT
Organism: Sesia apiformis; assembly: GCA_914767545.1. NCBI lineage: Eukaryota > Metazoa > Arthropoda > Insecta > Lepidoptera > Sesiidae > Sesia > Sesia apiformis. The sequence continues at coordinate 8,445,006 of OU611964.1, forward strand.
GAAACATTTTCCGTCTTTGAAAGTAAGGATTCTTCAATTGAATTATGATATTTATGAGGCAGAATTATCAAATATTTTGGGCCAATTCGAAATACGTTTTTATGATTTCAGTAAATTGGCAAATATCGCATCATTTATGAGTTATCCTTTTTCGTGTAAAAACATTGAGGAATTAGCTACTGAAATAGCAAGTCAGTTTAACATGGACTCATGTTCTATTGAAAATGAGTTAGTGCAGATTATATCAGATATACATCTCAAAGCCACAACATCTGATACAAAATTCTGGTGGTTTATATCTGAAGATAAATATCCGAATCTAAGGCAAATCGCCCTTCAGCTGACGGCAATGTCTGGGTCAACTTACTTGTGCGAGTCTGCATTTTCTGAAATGAAGATAATTAAGTCAAAATATCGCAATCGACTAACTGACGAACATATGTTATCTATCATGCTTGCGTTAGCACTCGGTAATTACGTACCATCTTATGAAAAGTATGCTGAGGACATGCAGTGCAAAGTCACTCTTTAGTTAAGTTTAGACACTAGAACTCGTTTGTTTTGTAAGAACCAATAAACTCGCAATTTTGAATAATTATGAGTTTTTTCATTGACATTTTAGAGCAGACCTACACTTACCTTGACTAAAAAAATGCATATTGTGCGGAAAACTAATATCTATGCCACGATACACCCTACCTAGACGACAATCCTGCATCACACATACTTGCAGCCTCTCAGAGTCGATCGATCGTAGTCTAACAATATTGAGGTAGATCGCAGTTCAAGCAGTTCAAGTTTGAGCACCCCTGATTTACAGCATCAAATTCATTCCAACCATTTCAACGAAAAGTGGTAACAAACATACATACATACTCCAAATGCATATATTATTTCGGTACCGTTCGTAGGTAAAAATTATAGGTACTAGTTGCCGACAGCTGATATGCCTGCCGATTTATTTACTAAAAGTCCAAATACATATTTATAATTTTACAAAACAGGCATTCAGAATAATAGCTCTGATAGTTTTATTACTTATTTTCATATAGTGAGTACATGATTTTGAAAATCCTGCGCGGATCATTTTCAAGCAACTTATTCTATAATTTCACCCTCATTTTCGAATGACATTGAAAAAATCTGTTTTAATACAGATTTTTTCTTCTTTTAGTTGTCGTTTGTCGAATAAGCATTAAGTTAATGTAAAGAGTTCTTGTGAACATTTTACAAAAAATTTAAAAAAATAATGTAAAATTCCGGAAAAATTAATTTATTATTTCAGAAGTCATCAACACAGTTTCAGTGAGAATGACCTACCTAAAATATATTGTAATAGGTAGGTTTTGTTATCCAAAGTTTAAATTTCCAAATCAAGTTCACAATAAAACGTAGCAACCAAACCATACCGCGTTGTAGTCTCACCTTAACCGCGCCATCTATTGGCAACATTTATAACTATTTCATAATTACTTGATTCAGTGTTAGTTTATTATCTATCAGGTTGCAAAATTATGAGCTCTTCAAGTTTTAGATAACTACTTAATTGTTGTTAGAGAGGCAAATAATAAATGTAAAATTCATTAGTTAAACTACATCTATTATAATTATTTTATTGAAATATGGGGCAGCGCCTCCAAAACAAAATTAGACGAACTTACAGGTTACACAGTATAAAATAATCAAAACTATCCATTTCACTATCCCTACCTAACATCCACAGAAAAGTATATACAGAAACTAAGTCAATGAATATTAAACAATTACATAGGTATTCTATATACATACTTATTTCCAAAATTCTAAATAAAAAAATACATTCCGAAATTATACTAACAAGGTCAGACATTTAATTGTACTTATAACTCGCCGAGCTAGCTATTTCAATTTACCAAAGATTAATTATGGTTAGAATATGATCACGTGTGGGGGTGCATAATCTCTCGTGTGATTTAAAAAAATGTTTCCTTTTGCGTATTTAAGACTATTAGCTAAGCATATTATTCAAGACTACCTATATTAATATGCTTAATAATTATTATTAAAATTATAATTACATGAGTTTTAGTCACTGTGATTTAAACGTTGATTGTGTCTGTAACTTTTGTTCACCGGACTTGTACGACTATTTATCTTTTATTATTATGTTAGCTTTTAGGTTCTCATGTCTTAATTTTTTGTTTATGTAACATTTTAAATTTATTATTATTTTTTTTTTTTTTAATCTCTGAGTTTAGAGCATTCTGAAGGTGGCAGCCCTATTAATAGCGGTTGACAATAGCATTCGTATCAAAATCTTTATGATGGAATATATATGCTGATAATGGGTTTGATCGTCAATAATTTTATCCCAATCACAATCGTTTGGTTCCTCTTCAGGATTATTTTTTTATGCACGAAGGGGGCAGACGAGCGTACAGTCCACCCGATGGTAAGTAGATACTGTTGTCCATAGACATTCGCGATATATGCCAACATTAGTCCAAAATGACAAAAGTTGGCACGACCCCGAATGCACTGCCAACCTTTAAAATGTCTAAGAAATGGAATACCTTTAAAATGTCTTTTAAATGGATAAAAAATGTCTAAAGTTCATTTTATTTTTTCCTAATTTTCTCTAGTTTTTATTAATTTCCCTAAAAGCTCCATTAGATAATTTAAATTAAGTTCATTCAGGACCATTACGAAAAAAGATTGATCAATAAGAACATCATCAGTTCTAAGGTAAAGCACTTAAAAAAGAAAAAAGTTGCGTTAGAAATTCCTTTATCACGCCGCCCGCGTGCTATTAGGGTGGGACCTGTGACCGCCTTCCAATTAATAAGGGAGTTAATGAATTCTACCTGAGGCTCGAGGCGTAACCCATTTGTCACCATAGAATTTGATAACGAGGGGTCAGCTTACTGAGCCTGGCAGCGACTATGGCGCGGTTAGTGTAAGAACTATCATTTGTGTTTATAATTAATTGATAAAGTATTTTCATCAAGCTAAAGTTTTATAAAATATAAAGGAAGCATGGTAAGTGTTTTATAAAGAAAGAAAGAGTGAATCTACTAGTGTCAAGGAGGTCATGAAAAAGTTTGATACATCATTATGATGTCTTTCAGAGTCCGAGACAGTTTTTGGTTAGGTACCTCATAGTTGTTTGGTTCTGAATATCGATACACTTCATATCGATGGACCTGGGGCATCATGATCCGCTCCAAAGCCCTCTATTCTACACCACTCCGGAAGACCGTGAGTGGTGTAGAGCGTTAGGAGAGTGTTAGATACCCATCGAATAGTTGCGGGACATACGCTGGTGGTATGAAATGGTATAGTTGACATTATCGCGCTTGCCCAACGTTAACAGTGAAGGTGATGGTAAGCCGTGAAACTAACTTCATCTACATATTTATGTTCGTATTTATTAATAAAATATTGAACCGAAATTAAAAATCACCTCACCTCACCTTTAATATTTCCCCTTTTATGGATATATCAACATTTTCCTTAATTATCCAATTATAATTAAGAAGTACAATAAATAATAAAAAAAGTGTAATAATAAGTTATACAATAAATACTATCTTCAAGAAGAGCTAGATGAGCGCCCACTTAGGGCGTTGAATAAAGTAAAACTTATGCGGTCATTACCTCGTCGACAAAGAGGTGCACGTAACATTATACTTCCCGACTTGCGACGATTATAAATCGATCGCCGGCATCGGCATCGTGTATCGATTATGGAGGATTCTTGATTCTGATTTATTGTGTTAAGGATGCTTCGCTGGTGTTTCTATTTTTTATCTTTGAATAGGTAGTGTGAGTCTGAGTACCTACTTATCTTGTTAGATGAAAAGTGGATTATGATTGCTGTATTTTTTAAATTAAAAATATATTTATATTTTTAAATTTGGTGTCATAATTGTTGATAGAAATAGTAATAACGTTACAAGTTTAACGTTTAATTAATCGATTCGCGCTGTTTGCTTTTATTCGAAACAAAGATTGGAAAAATAAAAATGACTTTATGCGCTCGGTTTTGCGCTTTGATTTTTATCAACCATAGACTTTATAATAGTTATATTGTCTATTGGTACCTACCATAAGAAAGGTGTACCTATATATTGTAGGTATTGCTAATTTTTAACAATACAAGTCCTAATTAATTAATAATAAAAACTGTTATTATATGTTCACAAAGTGTAATGCATATTATTATGCAACTGTAATAATGTTGTGATCATATTTTTGGTAAATAATAAAGTCTCTTTCCATTCCAATCCATTTTTCCAAATGTCGTAAATAATATAAACGAGTGTAAACAGGCTATAGATGTTGAAAGTAAAGCACGCGCGCACGCTTCACGTCATTCCCACGTTGTTAATTATTACAGATTGACGACGCGGCCCCATACGGACTGCATTCGATTATTATCATTAGATTTATCGTCATGTGGTGAGTGCCGCGCCTGTGTGGAGCATTGCCGGGTTTTGCTTAACTTACTCTTAGTATGCGATGAACAACCAAAGCACTTGTAATACAATACGGCTTTTTAATATGTTTCTTGCTAAAGATTTACCAAAGTATTTAAGTCACCTAGACATTTTAGATTATTTAATTATGTTTCTGCAGTGTTATGAAGTTTGCCTTTCCGCCTTTTCTGGATGAAAATGGTGTGAAAGTTCTATCAAAACCCAATTAGTATTTCGCAGGTTTATAATTGTGCAAAACAGACGGACAGATAAGACATTAATTGTTTACTTATAAGGAAATATCGATGAAATGTATCTATTAGGAAGATCACTACTTTCGAATTTCGAAAAAACCACTTCATCTCGACTACGATGACCAGTTAATTCAAAAAACACCAAACAGTTTTGAAATCTATGTCTATGTTGAAGTTTTATGTCTAAGAAAGATACTCCAAATAGAAGTATTTGCGGCAATATATCCGAACCTTTCCCGAATACTGAAACCATGGATTCTCTTCATGTCAATTTAGTTAATTTCATGTGAAGTGAATTGACATATTTAATTATTGAAATAGTATTTATTTATTTACTTTGGAACATAAAACTAATTATACAACAAATAAGTACTTAAAAATAAACTTATATAAACGACGTTATATATTTATAATACTACATATAATGTTATACATATAACATCTCATGTAACTAATAAAATAATAGATATAATGTTATAGGTACATATTATTGTAAAAAATTTTCAGTATCTATTTGGGCTTTGTGTTTGGCGAATGTATATGAAAGATTTGTTAAGAACTAAAAAAAAAGATTTTTTTGTAAATTAAAAACATTTGTTATTAACATCAATAAACTTAGAATCATGAACGGAATCCATTGTTTAAGGCTTCTGGATGGTTCAGACACATCACGTATATGGTTTTTGGATAAAACTTATCAACAAAAATGACGAGTTTTAATTGTACCAAGGTGCTCTATTAAAAGAAGTTTATAAAAAATAAAATAAATAAAGACTCATATTTCTATAATTGAAATCGTAATCACAGAGCAAGTATAAGAATATGTCGGGCGGCGAGTGTCTGCCATTAATAAAGCGTTTGCAAGCAGTAGTTAACATCTTAATAAGAAAGCAATAGAGATTATAGAGCCGTGGCAGTGCGGGCCAGTACGGGGGTGGGCTAATATCACAACGCGGCAAACGGTAACATAACTTTATATAAATCTCCACGAAGTATTTTACGCATACATACGAAATAATGTTCAGGTATGGCGAGGAAAACTGGGGGACATTGCGCCGTACTCGTACGTTGGCATTACTACTATGGAATCTATAAATATCTATCTCGTTCTAATCTAGACTGCCCATTTGTAAATTATCTCATTGCCTTATTATCTCAGTCTATGCTATTTATTCTCAAGCTTGTAATGTAGGTATAGGTATACACAGTTAAAGGAGTATTCATTTCTAAAGAAAGAAGATGTCAGCTACTCGTAAGTAGAAAGTTATAATAATGGTACTATTAAGTAGCTTATGGACATTTGCGGTACATGCCAATAAAAATGTCGAACATTGGCACACCCACATTTGGAGATTTACATTCTTTCCAATCCTTCTTTTTTCTACTTTCAACTTTAACTCTCAAGATTCTTTCATCCTTTTATTCGGTATGATGATATGGGATGGAGAGTAGTGAGCATAGTGGGATGAGAGCTTTCCCTGGTCTCATTATATTCTTGATGGGATGGGAGTTGGTTCTTGCATATAGTGTTGTAGAAACCAGGGCTAAGTCAGCACTAATAAACTTTAAGAACAATTAACCTTAACCATTTTAACTCCAGCTTTTAATCTCAAGGATTTAAAACCACCCAATGTTAAAAACTTGAACTATAACGCTCACGAGCGTATTCAGTTTTAAAGCGTCGAGCGCCCAACACTAATGTTTACAGCAGTACTTGTGTATCTTACTCACTCCCGAAACATGTTAGTACATTTCACGGCAGTCTTCTTGAAGAATGTGTAACTTTCCGAGAGCACGTTCAGCGACTGTGGGATACAACTTGCGTCCCCCCTCTTGAAATTAGCACAAAGTCCTCTTAGACGTTATATCTCTAACCACTACTAGGACTAAACCTGTAGTCATGTTGATTCTAGCAGTGAACTTTGAAATGAACTCCAACAACTCTCATTCACTTCTGAAATATGAAAACGGTACGTTGACCCTTGGAGTTAGTCCAACTAGAATCTTTGGCTGGACATCTGGACTGTATTACTGTATTTGGCAACGTGATTAGTTATTTTACTTACCTACTGGTCATATTTGTATTAGGATAATAATAGCATCCACTATGTGTGGTCTCATTGGACGTCAACGTGGTAGTGATGTCGGGTATCGATAGATGCGACATGACGTACCGCGGATGTTACAGGTTACTATTATATCGATAGAACGTCACTAATACCACTGAAATCTTTAGACTTTATGAACTGTTTATACGTTAACAGAATTTAAATTATGTAAAAAAAAATATTACATGTTGTAATTCTGTATATTTTATAGATAATATTGTGCACGCTTTTGGCCATCGGTTACTAAAATGCACAAAAAATTACGATTATTATTTTCGCTTAGAATTGGAACGACTTTATCAATTCTTATGATGAAATAGAGAAGTTACTCGTATATTTAGCATTAATCTCAAGTAAATAGAATTCTTGTTGCGATTTGTCTAAATATATCTTCTCTATGGGATTAGTTGTTACGAATGGTAAAAGACAAAATAGGGAATTGTTACAATAATTCACAAGAAGGCAGAGAGTGTCAAGGCCGGGTTTGTTTTTAATTAGATTTTATTAAATGCGTATAAAAATATACCAAAGTCGTCCTCGTATAATTGTATCGACAAATTAAAAACATTGATGAATACAGCAATAGCTTGTCTGGCCAATTTATGGTCTCTAAACCGGATGTTCTACAACTAACTTCGTATACCAATTGTTTTTCGTGACTTAAGTATGCTTCTTACAAGTTTACGAGTTAATTGTATTGCGTATGTTAAACTACTTTTACAAAGTATCTGCAAGAATAAGAAGTTGACATTATAGATTGTTATTATTGAACAAGTTACAGACTGCCGACTCTTTTGGTATTTTTTTCGTAATTTGAAAGAATATGGAACTTGTAACTTGAAGTGATTTTTGATATTAATGGTTTTCCTTAAACATTCATATAATGTCACCTTTTAGTAGGTAACTTACACGCACATAGTAGGTAAAATCTAGCGAAAATTATTTAGGATAGGAAATGGGTTATGGAAAATGTCACTCACTACACTACCGAAACACGTATATAGGGTACATTGGAGTTTGGAGGATTTGGAGGGTATTCGATAGGGACGTGAAATGTAGAACATTTTAGTTACTCTTTCTAATATTAGTGTAAATATTGTCCTACAAATATGTCTAGAAACGTTCTAGATACTGATAAAGAAATAAAGTTTAACGTGTTCTATTGCTCAGGGCACCTGAATAGAACTTTGATGAGTGCAAGCGGACGTTCCGTGTCGAATGAATAAGCGCAGCAGACGAGATTCCCCCGGGAACCCGCCGCAGTTTTTGACAAGAAAATCGACCTGTCTTCTTGTTTTTAGCGAATTACCTGCAATAAATCATGTAACATCGTTTGAAATAAATACCTACAATAAGTGATAATATTGCCTGCTTTGATAGGAGAAAGGTACATATATTTATTTATAACTATCTAATATTGATTTGAAATGGAATCTACGTACGACACTGTATTTGTACTAACGCTCAATTTGTATACCAGAAGATAAAGAGATTCATTTCGGTAGCTAGTACGAGTAAATATATAATTAAGAATGCCTAGATTTGCATGCCACACCTCGTATTTTGATTGAAAATCTAGATTTTATTTAGATAGTTCAAGGGTTTGTGTGGACATATTGTTAATTCGTGGACATGTTGTTTGTGTGGACATGTAAACTGTTAATTCGTTATTTTACAAGAGAATTATTTTTACATACTTTTCATATCACGTTACACTTCCATTATTTTCATTTGCGATACTATTCGTTTTAAAAATTAGGTAATAACGTAATGTGCGTAAAAATATTTATTTATTTACAGAAATCTACAGCTTTATCTGAATTATAAATTTGATTATGTAATAACAACAGTGGTAGAGCCAATTACAGATTTCACAGTAATAAATATAGAAGTATTTATAGAAGAAAGTAATAAATATAGAAATATAAAAATAAGCAAGTTTACTTTTGTGCGTTTGTTGCGTTTGTATGTTTTTGTGTGTTTGTGTGTCCTGTAAGCTCTGCAAGTCATGCAGCCCCAGGAAGAGGAAGGCCTTGGCATCGGGGGGTTTACACTCATCCACTGTACAGAACTATACAGGATTGTGATGTATGTGACCTTTACATTCATTCAGATATGTTCCTAATGATTCGTATTCCAAAACATTGCTTGCTTCCTATAAACACATCAATATCTTTAAATTGACTGTTGCATATTTGAGCTAATGATTACACTGATTTGTGTGGGTATATTTAGTGCAATGAGAGGGCATATCAAATAGACAAGTGTGTCGAGTGACAGTATTATTTATATTAGAAATTAGCTAGCTAAGGGACCTCATTATCGGTATAATATACGATTATTAATAACGGACCTCATTATTTTATTTATTTATTTAAATTGCATTGTACAAGTTTAATATCTGATGTGTACAATGGCGGCTCTACGGCATTCTCTATCAGTCAACCACCAGATCAAACAGAAAATAAATGCAATAAATTTTTTTGCTATAAAATAAATTTTGGTTAATTTTAGTTATTAATTTTGGTTAAGATTTCTTAACTTAAATTTTCGTTGTGACATCATTTTGTTTGAACAGAAATGTGTCTGAGCATCTGATTTTTAAGGTGAAGTAATAACAAAAATATATTCCTAAAGCCTCAATATCTGGAAAACTAGCATCAACAACAGGATAGCGTCTCAGATAATTTCTCAGATCATAGTATATTTCTAAGGATAATATGTATGATAAAAAGTTCAGTCTACATTAGTAAAGACATACAATTGTATGTAGTAGTAGATATAGAAATACTACAATAAAAAAAACATGATACAATAAAACAAATCTCTTGAGAAAACCGCCTGAATCTGCATAGCGCCCGCGTGCTGGTTTATTGTCCGAAAACCCGCTCGTGATTAAAAGAGTAGGCCTGTGCCCTACAGAGGGCTGTTATAGGCTGATACAGAATTTAAGTCAGCTGGTAACTTCACAATAAGACAAGACAGTGACGATGAATGAAAACGATCAGTCTACCAGCATTAAGCCGAAGCCTAGAACTACTAGGAGTCAGTGCACTAGTTTTCTCATAATTGCTCCAACTTTTACTTGCAATATTTTTACTTTCCAAGGTATGGCTAAGTTATGAAGTACCGAGCCCTGTTTCCAAACAGTTGAAAGCCGCCGTCAGTTGCGATCGTGCGGACGCAACGCGTCTCGAATTAGAGAAAATCTCGCAGTTTCGTATTTTCTTACAATAGTTAACTATTTTGTTCGTAATAGTAGTAAAAAGTGTTGGGAGTTACTTTGAGAGAACTGTAGAAAAGGTGAGCTTTTTTGAAAGTATTTATGACGGATATAATATGTCATTCTTTTGAAAAAAAATCTGCTTATAATAATTTCCATGAAATTGTTTTTTTTTTAAAGTAAAATTTACTTTATATAATCGCGATAAACCTTTAAAAAATTAGTACTCTTTCAATAGCTGTAATTAAGCTAGATAAAATATTAACGCTCCCAAAACATCCTACTAAGAATCTATAGAGCTATATTTATTTCATTCAGTAAAAATGACGCGAGTCGGAAACGTTCGTTCCATTAATACTTGTCCTGAGATTAGTTCATAGCAGGCCGTCAAATTCAGATTAGTATGTAATAATTGCATAGTATTCTATACGTCAGTTATGCACCAGCAGTGCCGACAGATCGCAATGGCCGCCGGCATCGCCGGCTGTTTGCACTGTGATGCGCGCCACGTGCACGATAACAGGTTATTCAGCTTAAATTGAGGACACAATGACCAACGTAGCGAGTAGCGGGTGACAGCGCAATGGTCGCTACCGATATCGCTGTTTGTTTTCGCTGTGAATACTGCTATTTATTCACTTACTAAAAAGAGCGACAACAAATTAGTCATCTTCGATGTTCTTACTTAATTATAAAAGTAGCGGATTACCTTTAACAAAAGTTACAGCAAAATATTAGATGGAAAGAGAGAAATATAAATACAATTTTATTATGAGATTTGTCAATTTTCTATTGAACTGAACCTAAAACATGTGGCAATTTTTGACAATTTTTTAGCGAGGAACGGAACAAACTAACAACACAATTACGCGGGAATTACTTTATACCTGAAGATTTAAAACTGTAGTACAAAATAATTTGTTAGTACGTGGCAGATTATGTTGTAGTTCATTATTTTCACTTTCGTTGAATTTATCAATAGGTAACAACATTATGTTAATTATTTATCTATACTTATTTTCATATAATAAAATCGTAACAGGGCCGTGTTTGCACTAAAAATATTTTTGAAAAAGTGATTGCAATATAAAGTGTTAATGATATAGAGTCCAAATCACCAATTTTTGGAATTTTTGTCTGTCTGTCTGTTAGTCTGAATCCGCATCACACAAAATCTATTGGACAAATTTTAATGAAACATGGTATAGTTATTGCTTATGTGCCGGGTTAACATTTAGGGTACTATTTATTCAGATCGATTATAGAGTTCTCACGGTAATCACAAGTTCACGCGAACGAAGTCGCATGCACCGCTAGTATTGGGTATAATGTAGATTCAACCTTTGTAAGTCACTTTAGTCACATAGTTATGCATATAAGTTTGATATCAGATGCATGCACAAGTTCTGACACGATGTGTATTGCATAGCCGTAGCCGGTGGCGCAGATTTCACTCTGAGTAATGGACTAGCTACCCGTTAAAGATAGATTTTGTGAAAACAGTTATAGGGAGAACGTTCATTGAAGGTAGTAAAGCGAAAAAATACAACTACTTGTAAAAAAATTCGTTGTAAAGTTATATAAGCTTCTACAGTTTTGTTCGTATTTAGTTCGCTAATTTTGTACATATTAAAATTACGTTTTTCGCGAGTCAGATTGACATAATTTGGCATAAGTACTTAAAAATGTGTTCAATGTATTAATAAATTATATGGGGTAAAACTAAATTTTTGTGTTTACTATATCTATAATTGCGGGTATTCAAAGTAAATGGTAACAGTTAATTATAACCTGTTTAATACACAAATATATAAGTGTGAAAAAAGTGGCAATCTTAAAAAGCAATCACACGCCGTTTCTTAACACTGCAATCGCAACCTTACGTTCAGTTTGTTCTACCTGTAATTGATGTTAGATAATAATTATCCGCAGGGTATGACATGCTTGTTAATACATAACCTTAAATCGATTCAACACTTTATCTTGTATTTTTACATATTTTATCAAGAAATATCAGTGTGATTGATTTGGAAATTTAACCAGGGAATCTGTATACCCTGTTTATTTAAGTTATAGGCGAATCATACCAAGTCATGCATATTTTAATGATTATTTAAGTACCTACCAATATATACCTAAAAAAATCATGTGATGTATGTGACATTCAAGTTATTTCTAATGGGCAATAAGCTGAAATATTTTCTCGAAAAGTGTTTTTTTTTGTACTATTGTTTATTATACGAATACTTTATTTATTGACGGGATAAGAAATACATTCTTTACAATGAAAAGAAAATACTTAGATCCAAAAACTAATCTAAATTTAAAAACAAATTATTATTTGTTGTACATCATGCTCAATATGTCTATTGTCTATAATTGAGTATGATGTACGAATATGGTTCCTGTGGCAAGGTAGCCAGCGTGCTGGCGGCATTGCTAGCTAGGCTAATGTGTTGTGCGAGGTAATGGCCAGCCCTAGGATCGCCGATGCTGTCGACCGGGCGCTTTGATAAGTCATTAAATAATAAGTACCCACTGGACCGAGGGTCTCAACACCGAATGCAATAAAAGTATATTCGGGCCGATATCTCTGTATTTAATAGTTTTACGCCTTTATTTATTAAACCTTATAAATACATCGAAACTTATACATCAAGTACATGGACACATTAATTCCATTAAAGATACATCGAACTTCATCAATTTCATTAAAGGTTTATGGCATAAATAGTAAGTCATAAATAGTTCCATAATGCTTTATTACTTATCTACTTATTGTTATATTTTTATGTGAATTTCTCCCACTAAAGAAAGGCTCTTAATGTGGGATTATGGTAGGACAATTTAGGTGATTTTTTCATAGATTTCATGTAGCTTAAAAAGAACGAAGCCGAAGAAACTAATAGTGAAAAGCAAGGGTTAGAGAGTGAATGATCCAGAATTAGAAGCTTCAAGCCGATTCTTGGAGCATCTGGCGGGGCAAATATCAGAAGATCACAAGACTAGTTGAGAACGCTTATGTCACGACCAAAAATTACGCATTATGGTTCGAATAGGAACTCGTATTTTTTTAGAAGACATGACGAATGGGTCTGCTCACCTGTTATGAGTATCAACTTGTTACTATTTGCCAAGTTATTTCATTTCTATATTATAAGAAGTCATATTTAGCATCTGTTTACACCGGAAAGACCATTTTGTTTCATAAAACGCGATGATTTGAAACATGCCGGTGTGTGGGAGTCGCTCGTATATCCTCTATATTTGACAGGTGTTTTGTTTATAAGAATTGTGTTTCTATGCAGAAAGTGCTAGAACTAATGGATGTATATAGAAAAGCGAAAAAGTCAAAGTACCTATAGGCACATATTATATACCTAAATAATTATGTATATATTTATAATTTACTATGCGAAAGATAACGCAATTATACAATGAAATCACGCAATTGTATTTGTGTTTGTTCGCTATTAGTTAATCACAACTTTGCATGCCAATTTATACTCGATAGCGACTAGGTATATACAGAATGTGTTCGTACAAATCCCGAAATCTGAAATAGCTTGGTTCATGATGTGTCCGAACACTTCCAGATACCCGAAACCATGGATTTTACTCATAATTCTGAGCTTATTGACATTATCAACATTTGAATTTTGTAGTTTGTAAATTTGTGTGGAAACCTCAAAAAATCTTTTATAGAATCTTTTGCGAAAATATGCGTGAAAATGTCACGTCATTGAACTTAGGCGCCAACTACACGAGGGAGTCTCTCGCGGCGATATCCTCGCCCGTGCCATTAATTTTGAAGGACATCGGTTTAATGAGCTATCGCTGGGCAATTTACACGGGCGAGGATATCGGTCGTGTAGATTCTGCCGAGAGACTCGCTCATGTAGTTGGCGCCTAAGTTCATTGACGTGACATTTTCACGCATATTTTCGCAAAAGATTCTATAAAAGATTTTTTGATGCTTTGAGGCTTCGGGGCACATAGATGAATGTGCATAAATTTGTATCTAGCGAAGAATTCAGTAAATTAAATACATTTTTCTTTATTACATTTATATTTTTTAATAACTTGACTATGGAGATCTTCTAATTTCGGTCAATATCAGGTCAATCAGTCTAAAAGGTCAATTTCCCATACGAAAGGATTTTTTTTTGTATGTGTAATTAGTACACATACAAAAAAAGTAGTTTTTGTGTGAGAAAAAAAATTGTAGAGCTTTTTAGAAATTTTTGGACCTGAAATTGAAAGTTAAATGTAGGTACGGGTACCTACCGACTCTTATAAACCAATACGTTTACCTTTCATTAATAAGAGTATCAACTAGATAATAATATTAACAATATTAAATAGATAATAATATTTTTTGTATTGCACACTCTTTTATGTGTAGAGGCACTATCGTGTAGGTATACGAGTATTGTTTTACAATGAACAGGAAACAGCTTAATAAGATTTGAACAACGTTATTATACAACAATGTTAGATGTATGTTTCATGAAAGAACAATTTGAGCTGGAACTAAACATTCCTTGTCGAAAACGGAAGTGTTAACTGTCATAATTTGTCTCCGTCTAAATATTTATTAAATGAACTTGATCTAATGTGTCCCGACAATGTATCCGAGTGGGCAGTTAGGAACCACAGTACAAATGACCATCAGTATCGTACCTACCATCATAAAAAAACGTCTGCAATGTGCATGACGTTGTCATGTTTATTTATCGACATGATCTCTTTAGAAACAGACAATGAAAATCTTTATAAATTGTAAGAAACACGTGCTCTTCCTGTGCATGTATATACATGTATAACTGAACAATTGCTAGACTGTATTCGATGAAACTTTTACAAATCAATAGATAGATTATTTGAGGCCTTGTCATTTTTTTTATAATGTCTGCTATTATTAAAGTCAGCTACAATAGCTTACTAGTAATATAAAATTGGCTTCGAAGGGCTTATGTAAGCAATTTGAGTGTAAATCTTATATAAGCATAGCTTACCATTTTAACTACTACCTGTCTACGACAAACGTTTTCTATTGTGTGCTCCTGTGGTTCCTAAAATTTTCCAATTCGTTAAAAACAGAACAAAATATGTTCTTTGTTTTAACGGATAAACACTTGCATACTGCTGCTACTGTAGTTTTAAAACTAAGGTACGCCATTGGTGTTCACGAGTCTACGATAAATCAAGATTCAATACCGATTCTCGTTCTACTGCGTTCGTAACTCAATCCCTGCCTCGCGAACTGGCCTACGTCACAAGACGCACAAGTTAATACGTAACATGCCATTAGCAGAGCAGTATCGAGTTCTCTTCCTGTCGTCTCCGAGTCGGTGCCATGTAGATATATTCCAGCCATTCCTGGCACATTATTGACGCTTTGTAGATCTAAACTAGACTCAGGAAACTAAGTTGTTAAATAGTTTTAAATGCAAGTATAATTAAGATATTTGGTACAAAGAAATGTTAGGCAAATGACGCTCACAATTATTAACCTCTCTCTCTATATATATATATATATATAATGTAACACATGAATGTGTTTGTTTGTAATCAAGAGTCACACTTATAATAATAACTCAAGAATCGGTAGACAAATTTTAAAGGAAATTACATTGGAATATTAGAATAGAATATTAGAAAATTACATCCTTTAGAATCGATACAGCTTTTGCTGTTTCCTGAATTCATCCATCCCATCGGTGCTAGGAGTATTGACCTCCTTTGCAGGCTTTGCAGTATATTATTATATTAATAGTATTTCGGCGAGTTAAATGATCTTTTCATTGGTTTGAAGTCTTCAATGATTCAGTTTTTCATCTTCTTGATCCTTATACATTGTCTTTTCTGATAGGGCGTTAAGCTGATTCGGTTTTAGTGGCCCTGGTGTCTCGTCTCGACATGGTCCACCCAGCTTGATCTTTGTAACGTGCAGATCTGAATGATGATCTCATTACTAATTAATTGGTTCAATTTATGGTAGATTCTAGTAAAATTTTATTTGGATGGTCCGAAATTTTTCTAACTCTTGCTGTTTTATATCGGCCAAATATGTAGGTATCTACTGTCTAAGTAGTCTATGTAAGTATAATCTACTGTTGTGGTTTAAATTCGTAACTCAGTCAGTGCATAATATGTTCCAATACATTCCCTTACCCACACTGTGTACCATCGATACTCGTATCATTAAGTAATGAATTTAATTATGAAAATGGCTTGCTGTAACCTGGCTAGCGGCTATCAGGAATGTCGTCGCCACTGAAGGCGCTATTACAAGCCGGATGAAGTAATACCCAATAAGACTGTACTATTTTATTAGCATTTTTATATCATAAAATTAAATATGAGAAAATACATGTTATGTAGACTTTAAAATGTGACTGAGATGTGGATTATAGCGACACGCTTTATCTATGAATAAGACGAACTACCATAGCATACCATCAGCCTGTGTCTCTCCACTGTTGGATATAGGCCTCTTCCAAGGACCGCTACCACACCCGGTCTTCAGCTCTTCCCATCCAGCCACTACCGGCGACTTTCTTAAAGTGGTCAGTCCACGTGGCCGGAGGGTGCCCCATGCCACGTTGCCGACATAGCTCAGAGAATTAGCAAGCTGAAGTGGTAGTGGGCTGGCCATATACGCCGTAGGACCGATAACCGATGAGGGAGGCGAATCCTCGAATGGAGACCACGTACCGGGAAACGTACCGGGAAGACGATCTAAGAAGCGGACAAACACAATGTGTAGCTAAAAGTAATAATAGCTGTTATTTTACTCTTTTCAACTATTCTTCTGTTTTAATAAAAATAATAAATTTAACGCTAACATGTACATAGGTAATAATATCATTATTACTTCAATATTTAAGTTAAGCATTTTCAATATTTAAAATATTTTTAAGCATTTTCAAACTCACTATGATATTATACTTGAGTTTTAATTGCTCTATATCACATAACATGGTTCGTTCTAATCGAACTATGCTTGTCAAACGATTAATGTTGGACACACTGTAAAATTAAATTTATTTGCTTACAGATACGATAACAGAGTGATTCTCATTTTAGTTCATCGCAGTATGGATGGAATATAAAATGTATTTGTAGCTGCATTCCACTGCAGCCGTTACTTTAATTATTTAATACGATAGTGAACATGTGAGTTTGTTTTAAATTAAAGAAGCATATTTTAAATTAGAGGAAATAAAAGTTTTCAATTAGTTTAATCATTTTTGGTGGTCTATTGGTATTTTATGAGCTAACGAGAAAGTGTTGCATCGATACGCGACACTTTCTAGGGAAAAATGCTTCACCAACTCAAAGTTACTTATCAATATCGTTTCTAGTTCGATGATTTCTGCATTGAGAGCAACCAAAAGTTACTATTAAATTAGAGAATGGAAATTTAGCATATAGACTTCTCACTTAAAGTAATTAAATACGTGTATCGGTATTTTTTTATATTTGATTTAGAAGGGGGCAAAAATGATGATTTTGTATGCAGTCTCTATCTCAAAAATGTTTTAAGTTAGAGACATGAAATTAATCAAATAGACTTTTAATTTAAAATAATATATTTGACTTAGTCCCCTTTAGTAGTAATTGTAGTAGTAACTTAGTAGTAATTGTCCCCTTTATTGAAAGGAAGGGGGTAATTTTTTATGCAAAATATGTATCTCAAAATCTTTCAAGTTAGAGATTTGAAAATGTGTAATTAGAATTTGAATAAATGAATAATAATTATGTATAATAATAATTATGACGAATGTTGGTACTTCCATAAATGCGCTGCATACCGTTGAATTACTCGTATTAGGTAAAAATTGGAGAATAGACAGTATCATTATCAAATTCAACACGCATTTCTCTATCCAACCAGATGATTGAACGGGGTAATTGTACGGAATTGGATACATTCCAAAACTTCCAGCAAGCAATAATATCCAGTAGAATAAGGAACGAAACAATAGTACAGGAAGCAGGTACGTTGGCATGGAATGAGAAGGAAGGAAAGAGAAACGGGCTTTGGTAACTCTCACACAATCTCGAAACATGTCGATGTCCATGGCAGTCTTCTGTGAGAGTGGACTAACTTGGCCAGTAGGACACGCACTGACGGCTATGGGTTACACCATCGTTCTCCGCGCCTACTTTCAATAGAAATTACTCATTATCTGGTTCTTCAAAAGGGGACTCTTTGTTTATAATAGGTACTACCGATACAATTTGATTAGTATATTGATTTCAAAAAGCTACAGTTTCTTCTGATAGCCAGTTTTGCAATGACAATAAATCCGAGACTAGATTGTTATGGTAGTGGGTAATAGACCACTACAAATATCTATACAGATGAAAAGAAATGTCCTGACTGGCTGATAACTCGATGATAACTGACTAACGAACTCATCAACACTGAGCCGAGACGCCCGAAATACAAAAATTTAAATTTTTCATTCAACTTTTTTTACACAGTGAAGACTGCGCGTAAGTAAGTAAGTAGTGCGCATGTCAAGGATTCTTACCAATTTGTCAGCCAAATCAAACATCTACAATTGACTGATGATGAAATAATGGTCAGCTTTGATGTACAATCGTTATTTACATGCTTACCTGTACATGATTGCATTGAAATTGTCAAGAAAAAACTAACTGAGCACGACCTACCCATAGAATATGCAGAACTCTAGAACACTGCCTAACATCTGGCTACCTATTCTGGGATAATAAATTCTACATACAGATCGATGGTGTAGCAATGGGCTCTCCAGTCTCCCCTGTTGTCGCCGATATTTTCATGGAAGACTTCGAGGAGAAGGCTCTCACCGGAGCTGTGGCTATGCCGAAGATCTACAAACGGTACGTAGACGATACTTTTGCCGTCCTCCCCAAAAATAATGTTTCTGCATTCCTAAATCATTTAAACTCTTTATATGATAAAATCCAATTTACTATGGAGTCTGAGGTCAATAAATCCTTAGCTTTCCTTGACATTCTAGTCATCAGAAATCCTGACAACTCTCTTGGTCATACTGTGTATAAGAAACCCACCCATACAGATAAATATCTCAATGGTAACTCCCACCACCATCCATGTCAGTTGGCTACCGTAGGCAAATCTTTGTTACAGAGAGCACACGGCATCTGTGACACTGACCACTTCGAGGAAGAGCTTCTGCATGTGAAACAAGTACTGCGAAGCAACAATCATAAACTCCCACGAATGCGTCACAGAAGCCGCCCCAAGCCTCCTACAGTTGAGCGACAACCTGCCATCTTACCATACATCAAGGGCATCACTGACAAAATTGGCAATATCTTAAGACGAGCTTCAATTAAAACTTACTTCAAGCCGCACAAGAAGATTAGCCAATTTTTAAGACCTGTCAAGAGCAATATCCCCCTACAAGATGCAGGTGTTTACAAGCTTGATTGTGAATGCGGGTTATCATACATTGGGCAAACAAAGAGGAGCATCGGTATCCGGATAAAAGAACACATAGCTGACATGAAGAACAGACGCTCGACCAAGTCTGCAGTTTGTGAACATGTTCTGAACAAACCCAACCATTACATTCGATTTGATAATCCACAAATCCTCGCTAGAGAGACCCGGTTCATGCCAAGAATGTTACGCGAGGCTATTTAAATCAAGAAACACCCAAATTTCAATAGAGAAGATGGTTGGCAAGTACCACCGGCTTGAGATCCAGTCATTAAATTAATTAAATCACAAGGCCAACGCAATACTGCAAGACCTCTGGACACCGTGAGCGAATACTGCGTGCATAGGGAATATTATGATTAAAAAATTTCAGACGGTAGTAATAATTTCTTAATAACTCAAGTGACAAATAAAATCAATTAGTCACCCCGTGACCACGTCCACTGCAAACTGTTCGAAACGTCGGGATATAAATAATGTCAAATATACGCGATTTAAACCGTTAAAAGTTGTTTAATTGCTATGTATAGTAATCGCGAAAACCTAAGAAAATATTACAGTAAAGACTTCTCGGAATTCAACCCTCGATGGGTGAAACGGGTGTCACAATTTGTGTGGAAAAGAAGTGATGGTCCTATTAACTTGAAACTTGCGGGCGAAGGAAGGCGCGGGCAAAAAGCAAGTCGACGGACCGCTACGACGGAGGTCCGCTTCGTGACTCCTGTTTCTTTGTCAGCAGAGAACCTAAACCCAACCCCCCTTTAAACTCTTTGAGGATGCATCCATTTTTCATGAATCTCACGAGGATTCTCCAAGCTCCAGATACAACAATTTTGCTTATTGACGTGTCCGTCGAGGTGAAAATGGGCCTCGTCATTAAAAATGATTTTTTCACCAAAATGATGGTCCACTTTATACTGCTCTAAAATTGATAATGCGTTGCTTTTATGTGTAGTGTTCCATGTTGACTAATTGCAACTGTCATATGTGACATCTATAGACAAACCAGAGTTGCCAACCTCGAAACAAAAAGTGGTGCGAAATTTAAATCCGGCGCACAATCTGGGACATCCTATATTAACTATGATAAGTAAAAGTACTTACACATATTTAATTTGTTTCAAGCAGTTCTAAATATGGGGAAATTGGCGGAGTAACTTTGAACTTGCTCAGTGAGTAATATTAGATCAACAATCTAGCTAGGCAAGTTACGAGTATAAGTAAGTAAGATGCGTTTATCTATACTGGACAGCATTTAGAAAATCCGTCATATTATATCCTCGTAACCCATACAACAATGTTTGAAGACGACAGTATTTAATCAGTGCATCTTGCCAGTTACAACGTACGGTGACGGAACTTGGAGTCTGGCAATGGGCCTTATAAACATATTCATTTACTAATAGGCCGATGACTTATTCTAAATGACGCACGATTGAAACACGAAAAATTTAAACACCGAGTATGACTCACCTCTATATCCAGCAGTATATCACAGGCTCTATATCACAGGCTGATGATACGGTATGGAGTAAATATATATGTTGGCATTGAAAGATTGGCTCAAAGGACTTGTATCCAAAACGGTATAAACATATTGAAAAAAAAATATGATGGTATTACAATAATTGCCTTTGTCTTTCTTGATTTAATGTTGTTGTTCCAACTTCTCTCTATGTGATATGTGACAATATTATGAATGCTACATACTGTTATTGACTAAAATAGTATGTTACTGGTTTTGTGAAATAAATATTTCCCACTATGAGTTTCCACTGTGCAAGAAAATATACTTTATGAATCTAATATTATCAGTTAAAATGAAAGAAGTTTAGGACAAAATTACGTTGGCTGCCTGTAAATTAAAGTACCCACACTGTTAAAACTAGTTCCCATAACTAATTGAAAAGCGATAAAAACAGTCCAAATCTTACGACATCTCCCAAGCCTATTGAACACGCATTATCGGCGGCACACATTATAATGTCTTTATGAACTATAATCCTCCGCCGAGTGATTCTTAATGTTTGGACTGACTTTAATCCTCGACAGAAGAGAAAATATGTCAACACAGCTATTAATAGACTAAAAAAGTTTTTGTGTCGCTGTTTAATATCAATTTTTAATGATAAGAAAGTGGCAGACGAGCAGACAGTTCACCTGGTGGTGAGCGGATACTGTCGCTCAAGGTATACCGCGGTCATCAATATGGGAATAGACTAGATGACACTTCATACGTTTTTATCAAAGAAACCTGGTGGGCAACTTAATATTAACTGTTATGTCTGTGCATACAACAGTTACGAGTTGTATAAATTTCTACATGTAAAATTAATTTGCATGTACAAATTTGTACAACTTTATGTATATATACATGTGGGAATAACAATCATAAATAATGATCATGATTGTGTAGGGCATTATCTGATTATGTATCTGAGAGTTAGGGGGTGCATGTATGTATGTCAGAGAAATGTGTGTTATGTGTCAGTGTGTGTGTGGTGAGGAAGGGTCTCGTTTGCTCAGCCCTTGCTCAGCCCTACGGAACCAATGTGACTTCTTGGGTTCGAGGGGATATCCACCTACTGAGCGTAAGTTAAACATTTATGTGTCTGAATCCTGGTAGGTATTATTACATTATTTACAATGTAATTTTAACAGTTTCCTTAGTAATTTACACATCTTACCTCCTTCTGGGAGCAGGAATGTTGCGTAAAGGGTAATGGAGTAAAGAGACTGGGGAGGTATGGTGAGTAGAGTTCATTGGGATAAGGATTCCTTTATCCGATTATAATACCTTAATAATTATATAAATCTACTATACATATATGTATACTAATATGTTTATGGCATATCTAATTGAAAATACAATGTTATAATATCGATTGAGATGAATTTTGTACTGGATCTTCCAGGAAACGCGATGCTGTATCAAAAAATATCTATCCTATTTATTATTATGTATTGTTAGTATTTATTTCTTATTGATTATATATTTGATGCACCGCCCTACGTATTTCTGTTTAACCAAATGTTACTCGTAACTGGCAGATAATTAAATCTGCTTTTTGCACAATTTTCCTTTGTGCATTAATTCAATTAAATTAATTTTGTTAATTAAATAAATAAATAAATACAAATAATCAATAAAGTTTTCAATAAGACCGAGTCTAGGTCAGTTGAGTGTTGATAATTAATAAACCTGAATAATTACACTAATACGGTTTATAATTTCCAAATTAACCGCATAAAATGCTTTCCAATTATTTATCTGACATGTGTATCGAACAGTATAATGTATTGGATGTAATTTATATGTAACAATAGAATGCAAAACTGGTTGTATAATGGATGTTTATATTAAATGTGTGTCTCTTTATTCGTTTTAAAATAAGTAATTGAAGGTGCGTTTATCACATTGTTGTTATTTTTAATTAAATGTGTAATTCGAAGTTTTGTGACTTTCCATATTGGTTTGTTCAACGAGCCGTATGTACCGATCATTGATAAAAATGATGATCCGTTACTTTATTTGACATAATGGGAATGATGGGTTTTTTATTGTTAACACTCAGCCCAATTTCCATATTAAAAAGGTCTTTGTTCCGTAATACAACATTGTTAGTTCAGTCACGAAGTGACCCAATCTCGTGCAGTGAAAACACTGATCAACCACAAAATGTTACATTCCTACTATAGGTTACCTTTTCAAATAACATTGAATATTTATTTAACTATATTACATTACATTTATTTATTTATGTAAATATTATTACAATAGTAATTATTAAAACTTTGCTGCAGTATAGTTGTATAGGAGGCGGCCTAGTGGCATTATCTGCCAGTCAATCTTTGGTTAAACAGAAATACATTTGGGTGGTGCACGGTAAATTCCTTCCTTCCTTCCTTCCTAGTAAGACTGAATAAAACACATAAAATATACCATGACATACATAATAAATAACCAATATACATACATAAAATATGTACACATATAAAACAAATACCGTAATAATAAATAACAAACAAATACTATTTGTAATTTATTTTAAAAGCAATTCTTAACTTCAAAATAAAATAAGCGACTTAGAATTTCATTTAGGTTTACTGTTTCCTCGCTTGAGTTCGAGTTTTTATAGTAACGTTTCATCATAATCCAAGTAGTCGAACGGGAAATTTATTGTTTTTATAATAAAAAATATCTCAACATACATGACAAAAGATACCTATGTAGGTACTTAGTGTGTACCTATATTATTTATTTCAAAATTTATATATCTGTGTCAAAATTTATTATTCATTGGCGATATTCATTTTGCCACAACACAATTTACTTCTTGATAAAATTAGTTTCAACAGCAGATATACAGCATTCGAAACTACAAAAATCAGTCAATGATGCTTAAAAATCATCAAAAGTTTATAATCCTCAAGAACAGATGCAATTTTGATGTTTTAAATTGATTTTGGGCAGAAAATATATTGAAATTAAAATTTAATGTTATCTTTGATTTTCATCTAGAAAATACTAATCGGTAGTTTTTAGGGTTGCTAATTATAAATATGTTGTCAGAATAAGAACTATTGAAAATTTTCTACGCAATTAAAAAAAAAAGATTATTTTGGAATTTTATTGGAATACTTAGGTACATTGATTTTGTTGAAACGTTACCTACATTTGAAATGTGTGTTTAAGATCTATTTTAGGATACGTAATAATAAAAAGAGTTGATTATGTAAAAAAATAAAAACAAAATGTATCGAAAATTGAAAATTGTGAGCATTTTTTATTAAATATAAATTTAATAATTATATTTGAAATTGAATTATTGAATAAATTCTATAATTCTAGGGTAGATATAAATTAATATGTATATATATTAGAATAAAAAAGTAAATCTCTTATTATTCAATGGAAATTAATAAATTTTTACAATTACGATATTTATATATATTTACAATTAAAAAATAACACTTTAAAATTCGTTTCATGCAATTGGTTTGCATCAACTTTTTCCATGAGGCAGTTGCAGTAAAAAGTGCAATGAATTACGTGAGCGTGTCGCTGCAGCTACTAGAGTTAAGTAAGCGAAGAATGATTATAAGTTCGCCAGCTCAAGAGGGCGTTCATAAAAAGATGTAGAGCCTGCATTAAGGGCAGGCGGCAGACAACTTGAGCATCTTCTGTAATTTTCATAATACATAAATGAAATGTGTTATATTTTTTATTTCTTGGCCTTCTTAAGACCCTCACATGTTTTGATGAATAAAATATGACTTAAAATCGTTTAAGTGCATAATATTAAATAAAATAATAATTTAATTTAGTTGACACCTCTAATTTGGTAAAAGTAGTTTTAAAGAGGAATCCGCGTGTGTTATTCTATTTTAGAATCTACATAAATTAGGCATTTTTAAAAAATAGTTGGCCACTCTATGTTTGCTGCATTCTTTTTGGTATCTAAAGGTCAAATTCAAATTAGTAGACGAGGATTTTAAACTTTTGTTATCGTAGTTGAACATAATAATTTTTATGTAAACGGGTTCCTCACTATTTATTATTTATTTTATAGCCGATCCGTCCAGTAAAGTCCAATTACACGAACCGTGGTCGCGACGAGAATGCGGTGGCGGTTGAAGGTGTTGTTGCTATTGACACACAAATCTGTCTACCACTCCGTAGTGTTCGTTTTTGATTCACCAGCCCACACTGAACTTGTTTTTGTTGATTCACTTCCTTGCATACTATACTAACAATATCACCACATACAGACGACACACAGACACACGTCGGAGGGTAGACAGATTTGCCTGTCAATAGCAACAACATCTTCACCCGCCTTCGCAGTCTCGCCGCGACCACGGTTCATTTCGGCTATCATAAATAAATAATAAATCGTGAGGAACAGGTTTACATAACAAATATTATAGTAGGTAGACGAAGGTTTGTACCTTAATTTGAAACAAACATAAATTTTTGGAAGATATCATAACAGTAAATGAAAAATACTGATTTATGTCTAACAGAAAATCTCTTTGAGAATAATATTAACAATACGGAATGTGAATTTTCCTTTATTTCTTATTTGTTTTCTTTGAATTTTGTTATTTGAACAATTTAAAAAAAAAACAAAATGCGCCAATATCTCAAAAAACCGCTTTCACTTTTACAAGATCAAATTGTGGTCATCCAATAGCTTTCCTAGCGACAGTTTCTAGCTTGGCCACCTTGACTACTGGCCATTCTAAGTATTATTATTATTGTTTAAGCAATATAAATAATTGATAATAACAAACATTTTAAAAGAAAACATCAAAATCGGTTCTGTTCTTGAGGATTAAGAAATAAAAACTTTCATTGACCCGACTAATAGTACAGAGAATTTAAACAATGAATGTCAACAGATGTCTGATACAAAGCTAACAGGTTTATTAAGATTAATTACTTAATAACTTTCACCTGCTTACTTAATTGATAGATTCAACAAATCTTTGTTGGTCGTGAGGATAAGATTTGGTTTATGTTTATTGATATAATTGTAACAATGCAGTAACAATAGAATTAAGGGCATCATAAGTATATCAGTTTATCATGAGGATATATTACTTTATAAACAATAAATATATTAAAATAGATCTGACGTTATCTGAGCAATGAAACATTATTGTTGGTGTGGCCTTTGGTTTAGATTTTCCAACTTAAAATTTCAAAAATATATTCAAAATTGTTTTTATATTGTAACATGCTGTAACATATGATTTTGAAGATAAAACAATAAATATCATGTTATTTTTGTAAAGATCCCACAATTCTCAATATCTGGGAAATTGGAACCTACAATAAGGTCCCTTTGACATATTGTTTTTTCGATCTCTATGATTTGATTGGTTCATCAAAAAAAATCACCAGAGGAATCAAAGATTACTAATGTCTAGTATATCGTTATGAGTATATGTTTTCGAATAATTAGCCTTTAACGTTTCGGCTCATGGTCCACCAACCTGTATTATGTTATAATCCAATGTATTATGTTATGAGTATGACGACTATTACTATGGGTTCTTTTAATATCACTTGTCTCATCGTCTTACTACTTACCATCCCATACCATCAGACTAAATTCCTCCGTTGCTGGATATAGACACACAACCTTCAGCTTTTCTCAGTCAGCCACTACCGGCATATTTCTTCGAGTCATTGCTAGGTACACTTGGGCGGAGGACGTGGTCTCCATGCTCCATTGTCTTGTTATTCTCTGCTTATCCCGAAACACTATTTACCATTACCTAAAGATATTTGTTTTCTTCTTTTACGTCACAGAAACTTTCAGATTTATATATGTCACAGAACTTGTATATGTATATGCGTTTATCTAAATATGTAACAAATAAACAGATTTGTCTAGCGTGCGAGAAGTCATCGACCCCGCGAAATCACGGGTGTCCAATGGTTATGTCATTATGTCCAATAATGCCGATCGTTACCGCCTGTTGACCCGTCAACTAACAAGTCGACGCCGCACTTCAATTTTCAATTGCTTCCTTGGTATATTGCCCTTGATTATCTAGATTTAGCTGTTCTTGAATATTGTTGTAGAATCTAAATATTTAATCTTTTTCAAGAAAAAAAATCTATATGTTTTTTGTTTTATCTAGGTACTGCCTAATAGTCATTATGATTAGGAATGCATTTTTTTAAATTCCTCTTTCTTTGCAAAAAATGTTTTACTTGAGTGATCTTCGAAAATACTTGATTACAAACATGCCTGGAGGGTTCATGTTAAATCCCCATTCAAATGTAACTTTATTCAAACCTCAGATTCAAACTTACGTCTGTTTATTACATACAAGTTTTCTTCAATCAGGAGCATGGGATATTAGTTAGAAAAACACACGTATTTGCTGCCATTAGAAGTTATTTTAAAATAAACAGGCAGCGGAGTGCATTCCTGATTAATGGCGATAGATTGGGTGCACTGCCCAGCGAGCTGTGGCTTTTTGTGCTCACATGGTACACGGTAAAGAAGTCTTCATGTTGAAACTAGAATTTATAACACAACATTCCTCATATTCATTACATAATTAGATACAAAATTTCACATGAATTGTTTATTTTTTATATGTAGGAAATTTAGGAATGGTCAAATACATTCCTAAATTTCCAAAGGTAGGCAGCGCATCCGGGCGCGTGTCAACGTCTGTCATTTTGGACTGATGTTGGCATCTATCACAGATGTCAATGGACGACAGTATCCACTTACCACCAGGTGGACTTTCTGCTCGTCTAAAAAGTTATTTCTACAATATACAAATCTTTTTAGCATATTTTGACATATTGTAGATCTTTTCAGCATCTATCGACTTATTGATAAAAAATCTAGTACGATTTTAAAAATTGTTATTAAACGTGATTTATAAGTACGATAAATTAAAATGGCTGATAAATAGATGACTGCATTAATATTTAAAATATTCTTTTTAAGTCAAGATTAACTGTCAGTTCTAGTAGATAACGGGACTACAAACCCTAGGTCTAATAATGGAAATTTATTTATAAACCTAGAAAGTCCAGCATGTAACCCAACACCTATCTCACAACTATGAAACAGTGTACTATATAGCGTGCGTGTCCCAACAGCTAGAGAACCTAAAGCGAATTTACATCGCACACTTGCGGTTTAACTTTTACTTAAAACCGCGAGAAAAGTGAACGTGTGTCACTAGCTTGAGCCACTTGCAGTTGATATGCGATTTCTTGGACCGGCGTAAGCAACACATCAATCAAGCTGTTTCATAGTTCATACCCTTATGCATTTTTTAATGTAACAGAGGCATTATCTTAATTCAAACAAAATCCAAATGTAAGACTAAGTCGTCAATTCATCATGTAAGAGAAGTTCCGTGAAATCCTGAATGATGGAATGTTCTTTAAAAAATACTAGATGTCTTGAGTCATGTAATCTTAAATTTAGTTCAAACCCTAACATATTAATTTACGTTATTTTCTGTTTGTCACCATTGGTATTAAAAGACGAGAGACTTATTCTTCACTGTATCTTTCATCAATCTCATTTTACTTGTTGCATTTACTCGATATGTACACCTACAAGCTCAAACATGATTTACAATTTAATTGAGTGCACACAAAAAAACATGCTTCAAGTAGGTCACTGTATCGGGACCCTGCTGAGGTCAAAGGTGGGTGCCCTTACCGCTAACAGGTGCTAATTGGACCGTAACATGTACCACTCATGTTACTAATTTGAGTTCTGTTTAACTAAACAGTTACAAATATGCCATCATCTTCGAAGTTATGTCGCGCCGCCCTTTGTACGAGGATTTTTATATAAAGGATGAGCGTCATCATTGGCGACATGAACGTCATTGCCATCAGCTAGTCTATCTTTGTTGTGTCTATTTTCATGACCTAAATAATTTTCTTGACAAATAACAAAACCAATAACTCAAATCTTATGATATGATATTTAGAAGAAAAGCCATTGACTTTTGTTACTGTTTGTATCTGTGTTGATACTTTTACTGACTCGTTCCAACTGTCATTCGTTACTCCTTGAGCACTTCAAAGTCTACTTCTGATTAATTTCAACAACAAACAAACAGGAGAGCATCAACTTTTCTCAATGAAACAACTTTCTCTTTAATTATGAACAAATTAATCTCTATTTAATTAAGCATTTATTGGTATTTCATTGCGTAACCATAATATCAAATATTTGATCTTGTGTGGTCGTTTTATATGAAACTTTTTAATAACAAAACACGGTATGTTATTGAGAACATCTGTAGGAAACTCGCTGAAAACTTTATGTCCATTCGATTTTAACGTATCTACATTAATATATTCGGTTTAATCTAATTTGGGACAATTATTACGTTCCTTAGTCCTTAAGTTCCTTAGTTCCTTAAGGACAAAATATCGCTACTCAGTTGTCACATTAACTGTA
This sequence comes from Sesia apiformis, assembly GCA_914767545.1. Taxonomy (NCBI): domain Eukaryota; kingdom Metazoa; phylum Arthropoda; class Insecta; order Lepidoptera; family Sesiidae; genus Sesia; species Sesia apiformis. The sequence goes on from OU611964.1 coordinate 8,474,479, forward strand.
TGGCGTATTTTGAGGACTATTTATTTCCTATCTAATGGCAGTGAATGGAGCGAACTAAAATAGGACATGTGGGGACAATAAAATTTTATCAGTAAGTTTGTCGTGAAGTAATGAAAAGTATGGGTGTTAGTAGACCACCTAGAGTGATGGTGAAAGGCAATGTCTTGTTAACGGCGATTCGCCGCGATTTGGGAATTTTATAGCTTTAGAATGAACTCGGTCGGTATTGATGCATGGAATGCATTAAAGGGGAACATAATTCTGTCACTTTTGTTAATACCGCTCGTAATGCTCGCCATTAAAATCTCTTGTGCTTATGCGTATTAATCATTTTTTGTTGTTGTTAGTAATACATTTACTTTGAAATACTCAGGTATTCATTTACGAAATAAACGAATAAAATTAGAGCAATACAAATAATAGTGTGTGAAAGAAATACAAATAAATAATTGGCATTTGATCAGTGACTTTTAAATTATTTGTAGCATGAGGTTAGACATGGGTTAGACTATAAAAATTATATAGCAATTTGATTGGTATTGACGTAGCAATGAAATTGCAATTGAATGATAAATGACGTTGTACAATTTGGTAAGAAGATCAATTCGCAATATCAATTTTTATTGCCAATCAAATTTTTACTATCGATTGTCGAATGAACCGGTTATATAAAATAGATTCGTCCATTATCTATATTTGTGAAAAGTTGTAGGTATAACAAACTTCTTAGTAACAAAATGTAACAAAATCATCCCTGTTTATTCATTATTTGATAAGCGATTGTTTCCAGCCTGTACTTGTTTCCCGGTATGAAGTACTTTGTGTATCGGCCTTCCATGAGGTGGTATGGATGGATACATCCATCGTCCAGTCTGCTATAGTCACCATAGACGCACGTACATGAGGCGACGCGTGCCCTGTACGGGATTCGTGACTGAGCGCCCTTTGTAGAAGCGCGGGAAAACAATTTGTAATTCGAACTTTTTTCGTGAAACTTATTTACTATAGAAAAATACCTTTTTAAAAATATTGTGTGGAACTATAGTTTTAAAACAAATGAACGTGAGAATTAAATAAAGTAATTTTATTTAAATTATTACTCAATAGTTAATAAAAGGTGAGTTGCATGTTAACATAGCTTCACATCTAATGTGAAGATTATTAAGTTGATGTAAAATAGTTTTTTTGTATTAATGTGTGACGTATAATGAGGTGTATTAAAATTACACTGTATATAGTAACAATTTACGTAGATTATCCTAAATAATATTATGGATACAAAAGTTTGTAGCTCAATACCTTTCCAAGGAATCTATGAATCAATCAATGAAAGGCATCATATGTGTAGTTCGTCATACTGGTAAGTCTTACGAAGTCTGGTAAGTGATTCGTAAGAATAGTTTTTATTTACCCCGCTCATTGCGGACGAAGCCGCAGACAATAATTAGTATAAAATAGATTGTTAGGAAACAAATAAAATTAATTTATATAACGATTTCGCCCATTCGGGAAATTAGTTTCAAGTATTCAATGAAAGTCATAAAATAACTAATAGGATTTTTTTGTTCGCCTCTGTAGTGTTTCGACCAAAAGTTGAATTAACACGTTGGCTGCCACGGCAATTTTCAGAATTCCGGTCTAAAAAGCCAATTTCATTTAATCATTTTATATTATTAAAAACTCTAATTATATTACATAGTAATCATCAAAAAGCATAGAAAATGTATTTTTTTAAAAAAAAAGGTCTTACGAATTATCTCGTAGTTGGCTTATGTAACAGAAATCTCTTCGCGGAAGCCAACTACGAGTTAATTCGTACTCAGACACGTTTAGACCTGTCGCTTCGCTAAAGCTGAATCAGATATATGCGTCCATATTCGTCAGTAGTATATCAGATATTGTCGAGTGCTTCACATTTACGTCTTTCTTGAGTGTGTTGTTTTATAATTATTGTTATAAATTATCAAGAAACCAATATGGATAAGAAAAGACCAATGACTGAAAATGAACTTGAGTACTACGCTAATCTAAGTGATTCAGAATTTGACGTGATTTTCGGCGAGGATGGTAACGACAGTAGCGATTATGAACCTTCTGAGAATTCAAGTGATAGTGACGATGAAGTCGTCTCCGAACCTGAAGATGAAGTTGTTCCCGATCCCGATGATAATGATGATGAACCCCAAGCAACAACATCAAATCCGAATGATAATTTGTGGACAGACATTCAACAAAATCCTGAACTATTTATTTTCCAAGAAAATGTTGGTTTGAAATTGGATACGTCAAATTTTACAGTGCAAACGCTGGTGGACTTATTTTTTTCGGAAGAGTTTCTTGCATTACTGGTCGAACAAACTAATTTATATACTGCGCAAGAAATTGCAAAACGCACAGCAATAAAAAAATCTAACAGGGTATCAAAGTGGATAGACGTCAGTGCTGCAGAGATGAAAGTGTTTATTGGACTTTTGTTACAAATGGGGCCTTGTTCTTTCCCATCAATTGAACATTACTGGAGCACAAGCAAGCTATATAATGTAATGTTTTGGCGCTCAAATATGAGTCGAAATCGATTCCAGTTGTTACTTCGTTATTTTCATTTGGTTGATAACACAATACCATCTGCCGACAGGTTATACAAGGTGAGACCAATTCTAACTCATTTCAACAATATTATGCGTGAAAACTATGTACCAGATAAAAATATTTGTATTGACGAATCCATGATGCTGTGGCGTGGAAAATTGCATTTCCGCCAGTACATAAAAAATAAAAAACACAAATACGGTGTCAAACTGTACGAACTATGTGAGTCCGACGGTCTTGTAATGAAAATCAAAATTTACAGCGGAAAATCAGAGGAAACTGACCATAATTTAGGTCACACTACTGATGTTGTGTTACATTTACTCGAGGACTATCTCGATAAGGGATACACGCTTTATATGGACAATTTTTATAATTCTGTTACTCTAACTAAATTACTAAATACAAGAAAAACTTACGTGTGTGGAACTCTACGAAATAACAGAAAGGGAAACCCCAGAGATGTGGTACATCGTAAACTCAAAAAAGGAGAGTGTATTTGGCAGCAAAATGGACCTGATACTGTGTGCAAATGGAAGGACAAACGAGATGTCCTTACCATTTCAAACATGCATGTTGTTGAAATGGTAGAGGTGTCCAATCGCAATGGAAAACTTTCTATGAAACCGAATATAATTCGAGATTACAATAAAGGAATGTCTGGAATTGACCGATCAGATCAAATGCTGTCGTACTACACATCTCTAAGAAAGACTATTAGATGGCCTAAAAAGGTTTCACTACATATTATAGAGATATATATACACAATGCGCACAAAATTTTTCAAAAAGTAACTTCTTCTAAAATAAAACTGATAAAGTTTAGAGAAGAATTCGTCGTCGCGTTGATTGGAGAAGAGATTCAACCAGTTTCGAAAAAGATGAGATTGCAAGAGCTTCATTATTTAGAGAGTCTGCCACCTACCGAAAAAAAACAACGTCCGACAAAGCCATGTCGTATATGTACCCAAGCAAAAAAACGCCGAGAAACGCGTTATTTTTGTCCGACCTGTGAAGAGAAGCCAGCCCTTTGTGTGGAAGATTGTTTTAAAAAGTTTCACAAACAATAAAAATATTCTTTTACTTCTTGATTTTGAATAAATTTTCTATAATTATATTTTCTGTTTATTTATTAATAAAATTTCTGTTCATGTAGCCAGCATTGATTTTTTGTTCTCTTCCCAGAAGCCATCTATCCATATTAGCACTGATATGCTACGAGTTTAATCGTAGTTGCGCGAAAATGGTAAGTAAACATAGTACGAGATAACTCGTAGTCGGCGTCCTAGCAAAGAACGCAATCTACGAGTTATCTCGTAGTTGGCAGTCAACGTGTTAAACAAAACAGAACAAAGGGTCAATTGCTTACTTAACAATAGAATTAAATTCTAAATTAAAATGTTTTAATTAATTCTTAAAAAGTATTATCAAAATTTTTCACCACGGAAAAATTGGGCTATATATATTATATTAGGCAACATTTTCTATCCTGTATAAAGCCAAAGAAAATTCTCTACCAGTAAAAAATCGTGTATTTGAAAATGTTAAAATTACAGGTTTATCTATTTAACCTTCATTGTACAAGTAAACAAATCGTACAAATTAAATATTAAATTAATGAATTACCTATTGTAATTAAATTGTAAAAATAGTGGACTTATTGCCATATGGAATTTTTTACCAGTCAATCACTAGATCAAAATGCGAATCAGAGTTAGAAATGCGTGAGCAATAGTATAATAAAGTAAATAGTACAAATAATAATATACACAAATAAAATAAAGTTTTATTATACATACAAATATACATATTTGCATATATACATAATGCATACATATATAATACACAAGAGAACACAAAACTCAATAGAGTTGTGAAAAGTAGTATACCATAAATTCCTAACATGTTATAGGAATTTGAACTTAAAAAAGTGTAACATAGACGAGCATAAGAAAAGCATGCGTGTAACCTAATTTCATGCTCTTACTGTATTTACCTTAATAATGTAGACGCAACGACGTGGAATTATAAAGGATAGTACACATTAGGTAACTATTGTCTGTTTCACCGAATGAAGATTCAACTCTTTTTGAAATTAATACAAACATATATTTATGTGTAAACTTTATTTAAATGTATGTGTAATCATGTTATAATATTTATAATAGTTTGATTACTTATGTTTTGGAGAACTTAGTATGAATGTTAAATATTTTGGAGTGCACCCAATGGTCTTGTAAAATTCGAAACAGATAATACTTTGACTACATACTAGATCACCATTTACCATCAGATACTTAATTAGTATGCAAGCTGACCGTTAAGATGTTTGTAGAAAATTGCACTATTTTTTTTAAGACAGATGAGGAAGAGAGAATAGTTGAGTTTCCCTCTTTACTGACTGTTTAATATGTGTGCCCAACCGGTATGAATGCCACGTATGAGCCATTCAGGATTGCATCATACATATCCTCGAATTACTCTTTCCATTTCCTTCTTATATAGTAACCACCGGTGAAAGATAAGAAACAATGAGTAACTCCCTTTACTGATAGTTGTATCGTTATGTTTACTTAACGCAGCACATCACTGATAACAGGTTATCCGCTTTAGCACAGTGACACAGTGCAGTGCATGGCGTAATAATTTGGTAATAACATACAATATTTGCCTTTTTTATTGACTCTGCCAAAGAGATAGTGTCGTGGTCACAAAGAAGGTTGACGAAGACAAGAAATAAGAAAATATGAATCGAATATAAAATAAAATGATTTTATTTAAAATTGGAATCACTTTCTACGCTTTATTTTTTTTAAGAAGGCAAAGACTAAGAGAAGAACTGAAGAACGATTTTGATCTGTATCGAATCGAGAGAGAATAATAAAATCATTAGCAAAATAATAATGCTAATCTTGTTTCTGTCTGTATGTTAACATGACTATGTTTCTAAATTGCAATATAATTGCACCAAATCCTGTCTGTATATCTAAACGTGTTTATAATTTGCAAAGAACTATTCTTTGCTAGTTGTGGTAAGCATTTTTGGTAATTTTATCAACTCTTATTATATTTGTTACCTTAGCTAACGTCATAGAGAACTTACTGGGCCAGACAAAACAGTTCTTTCAACGGATATGAAGATGTTACTCATTTCCATCTACAGCTCGTTTCCAGCAAACAGTAAAAAATTTTAGAAACTATTAACCTTTCAGTTGTTTATCATAATCGTAAAGATTAACCCTGTACCGAAGTAGCACGTGCCACATTATCTGTAACCAGATGAAAAGTCGACCAAATGAGTCAGTTTTTCGCGGCAAACTATACCTAAAGGTTAACAAAGCAATCCCAACGGGCGGAAATATTTGGAAAATTGCGGCATTTGAGTTTGATAATAATACGATTATCTTCATCGTTAAGTTGAAGTAGTATTTGAAGTAAAATTTAGCGATGTGAGTCGGTTATTGAAATTACTACTATCTCACACAAGTAAATCGATGATATAGATAGGTGTAATCCTACGCTACCACCGCTTTTGTTTTATTGTCTTCGGGTACATGCATAGAAAATCAGAGTATGGTGTTTTTTCTCTTATCGTACAACTGGTATATACTTATTTCTATTTTGAGTATCTATTCTTTTAATATATTCGTTTTTTACTAGGTAGGTGTAAAACATGTAATCTTCTCGTGGAGACCTCCCACATGAGACTGCTTCATAAAAGTCGTTAATATGTTTTAAAACTTGTCATTATATCATTACCGCTTCCATTATGTGGAATACTTATAAATATTTTTACATTGTATTCAACGAAAAATGAATAAATTGTTGCAGGGTAACACAAAAATATAAACTAAAACATGCCTATATTTAAATATAGATTTTTTGTTATATTTATTGACCAATATATTATTATGTAGGTGCAATTTATTTATCTATATCTATATTACAGAAACCTTCAACATTTAAATGTGATGTCGAATCGCTCTAATGTACTTAACTATTATTGCTTACTATCACTAAATACTGTTTATTATTATACTATTATTATTAAACATACTACTAATTTATATTATTATATAAATATACTGTTTATACTTATTGTATTTGACATCTTGGCAAATTTTACAGGTATTGAAATTTCTCTTTAGCTTTGAAATGTTATATTTCATCATGCTTTCATAACGTTATTAATTCCGAACTAAGGTGAACACTACCTTAGTCCGAAATAAATAAGCAATTATGTACTTGTGAAGAATAATTAGAAGAATGTTAATTTTGAATACTATGGAAGTATATTTAGATTAGGTTCAGTTATTCCAGAGACTACTTCAAACAAAAACAACGAAAAAACTTTTCTCTTTAACGGAAATACAATAATTGAATTGAAATACTAATCAATATATTTTTTGTTTCAGCTCTTAATCGGGAAAATGAAGAATTACAGTTTCGCTGCAGAATATTTAAATTCAATAAAATGACAATGATGAATAGTGCTGACGTGACGTAAAATTAAAAAAAAAATTAAGTTATTACAATGTATAGAGACAAATTTAAATTTGAAGACAGTAAAGGCAAGTGACAGAAAATGGAGAGAAGAAAATATACGCTCCGGATTGAAAATTTCCTTTGGTAAGTAAAATTTAAGAATGTAGATAATAATGCAAGTAAAAAGGTAAGAACCTAGACCCGTCGTTCTCAAATGAACCTAATACGAATAATACAGTCTCGTAAGTACGTATTTTCGATTATCACAAGTTTGGTGACGAAGGCAATCTTTATGACGAAACCTATGTACCTGTAATTAAAACTAGTTAATTAAACAATCAAATGACAAATTGGACATTTTATAGTATTGTTGTATGACATAAATTATTGCATATCTGGCATTGAACTTAAGTAAAAAATACAACACATAATTATAAAGCGGACAGCCATTTTGTAATTATAGTTCTATTATTTGACTATTAACATTATTTGACATTAAGCTGGGAATTATTATATTTTGTTTAAAATAAAGTACCTAATATACATGTGAAATAAGATAACCAAATTGAAAACCTAAAGATTTGTACAGCCTTTGGGTAAATCATACACGAACTGATATAAAGACATTTAAGATTTCTTATTTAGGTACACCAATGATTGCAAATATTTTTTTTTAAATCCACTTTTTTTAAACAAGCTCCATTTTATTTTTAATGCACCAAACCGCACTGGGTACTCGTATTGAATTATAATCCGAAATCCCTTTGTGATCGATTACTGATTAAAGTTTTACAAAGGAAGGAAGGTGTGTGCCTTGCGGTTGCAAGTTATAGGTTGATATCGACATACGAATTGCCCGTGAATGCCTCAGTTTACTTAATTAAAATACTTAATACTTCAATAATATACTTACTAGTGTATTCCATCGAATTAAATACAGTTCCGGGAATGAAATAGAACATACAGTAGATGCCAAATAATCCTTGGCAATGAGCCCTGACCCGTGGCCTTGACAAACAAAGAAATGTCAGTGTTTACCTAAATTCACAATTTTTCTTAGAAACACTTTAGCGAAAACTATAGGTACATAGGAAGATGGAAATTAATGATATTACGACAAGGTGTGGAAAACATTCGCCAGGCGCGCTTTCTTCGCTCTAATAGTTATTTCGCAGAATCAGGGAATTGGGCGCATTGTACCTACATATAGCATATGTTTAGCGAAAGTGTTTTCTCCGAGAAATTTGGAGAGCATACAATAGTTGAATAACTAATAAATCACACTGCTTGCACGGTTTACGAGGGGTACGCTATCTCATAAACATATACAGTAGACTGATGAGTATATATAGCTATGTAAATTATGTATATGAATATCTGTTCTCAGATATATAATTTATTTTGGTAAATCATGGTTATTGAGTAATTTATAACAATGATGTGTCTGAATTAAATTGCGTACATTGCACGTAATCTGATCGGAGAACTGTTTTTGTTGTAAAACTGACAAATACATGTAGTTAACTGCAAACTAACAGAATTAATATCCTTTACCAATACGGTCATTTTTACAGCGAATAATTGAACAATGAACTTATGTTTCAAAAAGTTTTGGGCATGCAGAATTTAAAAATATAATAAATAATAAAATAATATAAAAAATATTTTAAAATCTGCAAGTGTACCATGTCGTTTTCGGATGCAAGTGTACCGTAACTCGAAAATATGTTTGTTAAAATGTTTCTTTTTTTCGTATAACAGTAGGTGGTATAGTAAAAAAAAATAATAGTGTTATGTTCATTTCATAAATTATATAATTACTCCTAAAATGTTTATATAATAATAATAATAATAAATCTCGGACATGAGTAATCTGCACCGGGCTCTGAAGATTGCAAGAGATGGCCTTAATATGTATAGTCTTATATACAAGCGTAATATGTACATAACGGTTGAGGTAATGTTTAAACGTATATAGAAAGAAATGTTTAACATTTTTAGGTCATATTTAAAAAAAAACATATTGTGTATTTACAGTCTATACGTATAAAACTAAACACAGAGTTTAAAAAAAATACTGTTTTACGAAAATTCAATTACGAATTATGTTAATGAAATGCGCGTCCACTTTTCAGTTTGTACAGAGCAATGTACTACAAACAGTGTACTAATTACATTCACAACGTCCGTTACGTAGGTACGGACACATTTGTCCACAATAAATATTTTTATATGAATCTCAAACGGTAAACGTTTTTTGTTACGACAACTTGAGGCTCCTTTGAGAGTAAAAGTAAACAAAAATTATACGCACCATTCACGGTAAGGAGGGCACGCGCTGACTAAGGATTATAAAAAAGAGGGTCAAGAGCGAGGTCCAAGTCCTGAATGAATGTGAATTTTTGTAGGTAACGGCATTTCAAGAGGTAGCTAGAGTGCTACCAAAGAATTCGGGCGGAATTTAAGGGAACTAAATATGTCAGGTCGTCCATTCAGCAAAATAAATATTATTATGTCCGTTTATAATTTACTTCCTAATTTAGATCTTTATCGGTAGGTGTAAATAAAAATACATAATTTGATAGGGTAAATTGAAACCAATAAGTTGTGGAAATATTATGTCGGCCGATCACAGCGCCGCGCCTACGGAACTTTTTTCGTGGCGCCTACTCTTATCTAAGTCACTTATTTGATTTTAGTTTCTAAAAACATTTGTGGAAAGCTTTTATTAAGATTTTAAATAAATAAAATAAATAGGTAATAGTTTACTTGCAAAAATTTGAGTACAAAACAGGTAATAATTTTAATCAGATGCTACACATATTTTGAGGGGGGGAGTACACGCTGCAATCCAACAGCCGCTGGGCACGCTCGATTAGCCACGTTACCCCTCTCTCACAGAATACTAGCTTGAAATGTACTGCATTTCCCACTTTATCCCAAATGTACGCGCAATAATTATAATAAATTACAATAATCTACAATTTAAACAGATATTTATTTATATTTAAAAGAAATATTAAGCCACGCCCTTAAGTCTGAACTATAATATAATTAATATTTACATCAAGTGGCGAGTATCAATATAATTATTTTAACCAATATGGCGGCGTTAGGGTGTATTCATCCCTCAAACAATAGACAAACAATAAAAGGTCAGAGGTCATTGATCAGTCTTGATCAAAGGTCAGTCTTGATAGATTAATATTATAATAGAAATGTCAAAAATAATATTGTATCAAGTTACTAATGTTCTACGAAAAAAAGATACTAACAAGCCGTTTAATCTATTTCATGACCATATAACTATGTTCTATATTCCCAATAAATAATCTGTGAAAAATTAATAAATAAAAGGTTAAAAAATAAATGTATGCCTAGAGGTCTGAAGCGATGTTGTATTATCAAGAGGCATTTGTATCTTAAATATCCGACTATCTTCCACTAATAAAGTAGCAAATAAAATAATATATGTCAAAATAATCTTCTATCTATATAAATAAAAATGTAAACGTTCGTTTGTTTAAAATCTTAAATCTCCGAAAGTTCTTCACCAATTGCTTTGAAATTTTGACACAACGTTGCATTCGAACGCGCGCGTATTTTTATATCCTACCTATCACAGAGTAAAAACATGCTTTTTACCCAAAAACATGTAAAAACGGGGCAAGTGCCATCTGTTGGCCAGCCACAGCAACGTGTGGCCGGGTACAGCTGGTTATTAATAAAATATTTATTTATACAGTTCAATCATTTTCTAGTGTGAAAAAAAAAAAATTGGTGTTCAAATCATTTAATCCATGTCGTCACTATCGTCGATCCATGTAAAATAAAAAAAAACTAAATAGAAAATCTAGATTGCCACTGAGACAAATAACGAACACCCGATCTCAATTTTCAAATTGCTTTATAAAATGAAGATTTACGTTGAAATTGTTTATTAAATGTCATAAATTAAGTTGTTCATTAAAATAATACCTACTGTAGTCCAGCAATCAGTATAGTGTCACGTTTGCTATTACCATCGAACTCCTGCGGCGAGCGTAGTCGCGGTTATGAATAAATGTATCGAGGAGTGTTAAATTATTACTATTAATAATCGAGAATTGAAGCAATAATATTGTGAGAGCTGAGTAAAATATTTGTACCCACCCATCTCTAATTTTATGTTATGGTTATGTACCACTGTCATTATTATTATTATTTTGTTGTTTGTTTAATATTGCCAAATTAAGAATAAAGGATAATGATTCAATAATTAAATATTGTGACTGTACTCTGTTGCACATAAGTTGCACATTCCTCGAAAACAAATCAACACTTTTCATATTCTACAAAACCCTTTCCACTTCTACCTTTATCGTTGTTTATACCCTACCATTCTATGAATAACTATTTAGAAAGTACATAACATCTACTAACCATTCCTTATTTAGAAGTCATCGATCCACCTGGACAAAGGCCTGTCAATAAAATTAAGTGTGGTGGCATGCCTTGGGGTCATGGATGTAGAATCCTCCATGCTTGGGGTAGATCCATGCTATAGCCAGCAGTGGAGAGACACAAGCTGATAGCTGTAGTACTAGTATTAGTAAACATTTTATAAAAAAGAACATGTCAAGTATCTTAGACAGGATATGTTGCATTTATGTAGATTCAATTGAGAACGCCATAGTTTCTATGCGAATGCATTATTTCAATTACCCCTACGTTGGCGGACGGCGAGTGTAAATCCAATTTAGTCTATTGACATGTTTATCTTCAAAAGACAGCAATCACAAACTGTTAATTGCCTTCGTTTATTTTAATTTGCATCTTCGTTTACATTTAAATCTGTTTATCGTTCGCTTTGGGATTTTGTAACGAATGAACACCAGTAAAGTATACTCACTACCTATGTCTTTATTTGGAGATAAGTTTATTTACGTTTGCAAGATGTTGAACTGATTTGTTAGTGTGGCAGCTTGTGCAATACTAGAACTACAAAACAAGATATACGTGTCATCAAATTTCTTAATATTTTTGCTATAAAGCCTTCGAGCTTTTGTTTAATGACAAATGAATGTTTCAAAAGCAATGAAACGCTCATAAAACAATAAATCGAAATTTCTCATACGACAGCATAGAGTTAAGTGATTTTACCATAAAAATAACGGCGATCGGCACTTAATAAACCACTTAAGATGTTCATTAGGGCGCTCCAGAGAGTCGTTCGATCGGTTTAATGCGAGTGCGATGCGGGTGCATTGGGCGCTTGTCGAAAATGTAACGCTTCGGTTTGGAACATCTAATGGAGTTGTCAGATTGCGCAACTCGGTGAGAAGTGCGTGGGTGCGGACAGTAGGGTTGACAACTTACTATCAACTGATAACAGAACAAAAGCAATCTAAAATTAATACATGAAAATATTTTAGTCACCGTTTCCTAAAGTCAGTTCATAGTTTTCAATTTCTTAGTACTGGTAGGTTGTCTAAAAGTTAATTATAGAAAATATCTATAGAGGTAACATAGTAACACAGGCCAAGAGTAGAGATCCTTAATTCAAAATCAATAATATTTGGTTGTATTATCGTAACCCTTTTTAGTATCCACTGCTGGGCCTTCTCATGCGCACGGTCTTGTGCGTGAGTGATACATGATCTTAAAACGCCAAGCTGGCCAAGCGGGTTGGCAAGTCCATTCTTTTAGATCCATTCTTGGTGTAGTTCTTCCGGGCTTATCCCATATTCGCCTTTTACTACAACCACGAGAAAAGATAGTAAAGCCGGTCGACACCACACCTACACGGTCAATTTGCTAATATTAGCGCGCAACTGAAGAATTAGAATTTGTTTAATCAATTAATTATTTAGTACATATATATGGTAGCATATACGCCCTTTTAACACTTTCATAGACGTATACAAAAGTCTGTGAATATTGTCAACAATTAAATCATCAAAAATTAAAAGGTTAAAATCAGCAACCCTATCAAAGGTTAGCCTAAATTGGGAAAGTTAAGTAAATTGAAAAGACAAAGTAAATCCGTGTCATAGCCGTCACCCACAGGTTCATCCGTTAAGTTGATGTATAAACTCAAGCTGGCTTGTTTAACTTAGACAATGACTTAAGTGGATGTTGTTAGTGCTTGTTACCTGCTCGTCTGTGCGTGAGACCAATGAATCGTGTTAGGTTAAACATACCCACTGACAAATTGTTTGGAGATAACGAGCAGTTACTCAACTCTGAGATTTATTGACATTTTCATTTGAAAATTGATAAAAAATGTGAATTTTATATTTATTTATGGCTTATTGGTACATTGTAGTTTATTTTTAGTGATATACATACCTATTTTTTATAGGTAAGTTACCTTTTGGTAAGTTAATACTGTCGCCCATAGACACGACAAACGTTGACTGACACCAAAGAGTAATATGTTGCCACGCCCCCGGAGATTACCTTTGGAGATATAGATTTTGGATTTGGAGCCAATTTTCAAAATTATTACTTCTATTTAATACTTAAATAATATGATATTAATTAAACTAAACTCATGAATCCTTGTTTTTTCTTAATTTTTTCTGACCATTCAGCCAATTTTCGCTCATCACAAAAATTACGTATAGTCCGTATATTATTATGTATGTTTAAATAATCCATTAAGTATAGACTTTTTTGACAATATCAAATCAATTGATTTAATAAAAGTTTTTAAACAATGTTTTTAATTTTCAGGGTTGCAGGAATAATTCAGTTTTCGATGTTCACGACAGCTACAAACATCACAACTGTTTCATCTCAGGTAAACGACAGCTGCTGTTAATAAAATCGTACATCTGCGAATAATAACGTAGTAAAAAGTAATAATAATAGTCAGTAAAACAGAAAGGGAGACTCTTTGTGGTTTATGTTGTTCTATAATTTTGATGCTGTTAAATTCAAAAGATTGAAAATAAAAAACCTTGTAGAAAGGTCTAATTAAATGCTTTCTATAAAGTGATTATAGTTTGATATAGACGACTTTCATTTTGTTGTACTGTACATCAATAGAAAATATGACATTCGAGAAGAATACAAAAAAATGATAAAAATTTTGTTAATTTCAAATCAACCTAGAAACTTGGATATAACAAAAAGAATAACCATTGTTTATTCCCTTTGTTTATTTTTATTTCCAAATAAAAAAAAACAAAGAGTAATAATAAAAGCACAAGTACGTAATAATAATAACCTTTCGTGCTAATAACCTTATGCTTTCGTTAAAACTGTTACTAAAATGCTTTTTATTCGTAGTAGGACTTCATTGGATTTTTCTTACATTTCAGATAGCTGAAGATCCTAGTGGTTCGTACGCGTGGAGTTCGTGGGGCAGCTGGAGTGAGTGTTCCAGGAGTTGTGGAGGAGGTGTATCGATACAGGAACGACATTGTTTACCCAGGTTTACAAACATAATAAAGATATAAAATAATTTTATTTATTAACAAGAATAGCTGTTCATATACTCGTATATGGTAGTCGCGAGATAGCTAAAGCGTCTGCTATGGAATCCATGGGGTTCGTGTATGAATATTACACTAAAGTGGACACTATTTGATAAGTTTTTATATTCAATTATAACATTTTGTTATGAAGATAACAATAAAGTAACTAGTTACAATAAAACATGAATGAATAATACTCGCATCAGAAACAGTAACAGGAACTTAAAAGATTTATAAGATTTAAAAATGAAATTGATAATTGGCTTGAGTTGATTAGTTTTCAACATTAAGTCCTTACAATTAACATGTGGGACGTTATCTAAGCAAAGGTATCTTGTTGACAGTTATAGAGTTCTAGTTATTGACTTTTGGCTTGTATTGAACGAGCAGCAAAATAAAAAATCTAAATGAGTAGAATCATGATCTAAAAAACATTGGTTGTTTGAATAACCGATGTAAATAATTTTACATTATTAAGAATGGCCGTCGCCAAATCGATGGAGTCCCGCTTCGTCACTAATCCACCTAAACCTAATCCACCTTTAAATCTGCTGTCATTTATTTGCTGTCCTATTTTTTGCTGCTAATGTAATTATTTCTTTCTTTTTTTTAAATATCAATAAGATTTTATTTAACATGTTTTGTAATATCTGCATTTTGAGAAAAAGCAATAACAGTTTTTTTTACTTTACTAAAATCTCAATATTTGGAAAAAAATATTAAAAAATAAGATCCCTTTACTCAAATAATGTCACATATTTTATTAAGCTTATGATTTCTGACCAACAGAAAATTATAAAAAACTGAAATGAAAAGCTAAATGAAGAGTGAATTTAATGTATTCAATTTGGTAAGGTACTGTTAGCAAATTATTTAACTGTCATGTTTTGTTAGAGGTACCACATTTAATGTCAATATTACACGCTTTTTCAATGTAACAATTTCAATGTTTTCTTGTAACAAACCGTTTAGAGAAGGCTCTGCATTGAGGCGGTATCGAAGAGGCTCCGAGGCAAACGTGTCGGCTTCATCTTGTAATGAACTGTGTATTAACAGCAAAAATCGTAAACGCCCGGTGATTTCATGCTTATTACCGTAATTCTTTATAAAGCACGCTTTACACTTTCGGACTCTATTAATAAAATAGTTTGTGCAATCCGGTAATCACCGGTGAAGTTAATTCATTTAAGGAGCATATACATATAGCCTCCTTTGACCTTTTATACTTGACTTTTGAGCGCCCTATCCTGGCACTTGCTTATTACCAAGCCTGATAAATTTTATTCAAGTGCATCGTATTGAATTTTGACTAAATCGCATTATTTATAATGTCTTGAATTTGAGAGATTTCTCATTTAAACCTTAACAACGTTAATTTAACTAACTAATTAATTAATTAGTTTAACCCTAACAAGAAATTCTGAACAATAGTTTCTGTTATTTTACAACAGGTCAAATAAACTAAAATCACGGTTTTTTTACTGAGTACATTAATGTACAGTATTAATTTTTATACGTAACAATAATTCATTATTATATTAGGAATAACAATAATAATGCAATTTTATTAGGTTTTTAAATATTATGACTATCAAAGAATCAACCTATTGACCGAACCAAGAACACATTATTCATAACACAACAGTGGGTATTCAGAATGCTAAAATTGTTTGCATAAAATTAAACATAAACAGTTTGTATAGAGAGTCTTCCCTTTAAAGGCGATTTAATAAATGCATATAGGTAATACGTAAACTCGTAGTTGTCGCTTAATCTAAAGGCACGTCTCGGGTCAAAGGCTAAATATGCCTTCGCGACCGGCTCGTACGGTTTTTATCGACTAAATTAAGGTAATGGAAACCCCGTAGCGTTAAGCTTGTAACAAGCTGTTATTGTAGTTTACCCATTGATTGCACTAGCGCGGTTGATTGACACACATCAGCGTCGATATAGCCCGTAATGAGCTCGCGATTACCGACGATTTAAACTTAAACATACGTTTGCTCGTCGTTGTTTTAATGGTCGGTTTGACTTTAGAAAGATGTTCTTTTTTGATATAGTTTTAACCCATTAACAAAGATTTATCTGACTCTAATAAGCAATTGTTGTTTTAATGCATTTAGGGTCATTTAGGATTTAGGTCACAAGGACATTTAGGGTTGTTTTGTCAATTGATGCAAATAGGGACTCATACGCTAAACCAGATAATGCTATCGTATCTGAGATATATCGAAATATAAGATGCAGAAATGTCAGATTTTTCTTCATAGGAATAATATGTGCATAATATGCACATAAACAATAAAACTTTAAATAAAATTAACAATTAATTTTCAATTAGCTCGCAACCGCAGAATATCCCCCATTTTTGACAGCTAAGAACTATATTTTCTGGTGGCACCATATACTTAAATGCTAGCTCTTATTATAAGCTATATGTTTCATTGTAAATTCAATATTATTATTGGTATATTATAATAAGGTATATGTAATTTTTTCATTGTAAATGCAACTAAATATTTTTCAAAATATTTTTCAATATATGTATGAAAAATGTATGTATGTAATGTATGAAAATGTATGTATGTATGAAAATTATTTTTCAATATATTGTACATATTATGTCAATGAACATTCAGTTCCCTGTAATAACGTGTAGTGTAATAGATTAGATTGCAGATTATAAATTAGATTATGAGTAACAGATTTATTACGCCCAATGCATACCTAAACTTTAAAACGAACGTTAATACCTTTTGACTTTTAAGACTAACACCAAGGCAATGAATAACACCAAGTAAACAAATAGTTTTTCTTGAGTCAGCCTTAATTTAAGATTCATTGTTTCAAGAAACTTGACTCCTCTTGAGCTACGTCGGCTATGCAGGTCGTGGCCTAAGGGCTAGTTCATGGGTCAATTTGACGCTCACAAATTAGAATATATAAACTTATAGAAAATCCGAACATAATGGATATTTCATTGTTAACCGTCTGGAATAAACAAAGCTCTAGGTATTTCTTAGACTATTGAAAATATTGGTAGCTACGTAACTATTACAGTAGGTAGATATTTAGCTGCTTGTATTCAGATGTCTAATTTTAAGAATATTAGCCAAAAGCTCGAGCCCTAGGGAACTCAAACAAAACCTAAGTTCACCTACATTAGGTAGCTTCCTCAAAGCGAAATAATTTTCAAAATAATACCTATAAATATATATAAGCAAAAATAACTCTCACTTTATCATAGACAAATTTTATATCCAACTAAACTGTAGTATCACCAAACAACTTGAACCATTCTAGCATAGACAGAAGATGTAGAAGTTGAAAACGTCAATTATTTGTAGTAAATCTGAAATATCTATGCTATATTCGTAAGTTTCACAAACAGATTGTCAAATTTTGATTGTCCTACGCTTATTGTCTTTCGTTAATGACCAGACACGGATAAGACAGATAAGATGTCCAGACACAACCATAAAACTTTTTATTTACATACATGCTTAGAGTCAAATCCTTGAACTTAACTATACATGTAGGATTCAATTTCTTTACCGTTAATTTACCGGTACTTAACAAAGCGATTGTGGGAACTGTTATATTAAAACAAGCAAAGACTATTTACAAACAAATGAATGCGCGACCAGAGATAATTGTAACGTACCAAGGATCCAGGATTAATACGACCAGATACGAAGTGCTGTTATGTAGATAAGCAGGTAATCAAAATACCGTCACTCTTAATTAGTAAGGATGCCGGCGGCCGTATTGGTTCAAGTACTTGTACGAGTAAGATTAAACATTGGAAAGCAAGGGATTTTAGGGATTTTAGGGATCTTGATAATATCTATATTTTCTGCCCTGTTTTTCACCGTTCCATTATGCTTTCTGTTCTCTTGTGTATTATTGTTATTATGTATGCAAATATGTACGAATATATATGGTATATAGGCATGTGTATATATAATAACATATTATTTGAACTATATATAATTAAAATAACTAAATTGCACCCGTGTTCCTTTTCCTGTTTGATCTGGTGGTTAACTGAGAGAAAATGTCATAATGTCATTAAGACCGCCATTTATTTGTACAATTACTTGTGCTTGAAGTTTAAATAAAGGCTTAGATTTGTTATGAAAACAAGGTGGCAATCCTCCAGACAGTTGACCAGACAATCCTCCTGGTGGTCAGTGGATACTATCGCCTACGGATACTATTTATCATTCTGGATGGACATCAGTGCAGAATGACAAATGTTGGCATACGCTCGTATGCGCCCGCCTTTAGAGATATAGGAAAGGATTGGTAAGAATGGGGAATAGGAAGAATAACGGGTGAGTATAGAGAGGGAAATAGGATGAAATCAGTGGCGTGCATTGGTTTTGAAACTTGATAAACGGTATTATCCGTATGCACGTATCAACCTACAAGTGTAAGTAGTGTTTTTTTAACTGGATTTTTAACTTTGTTTAACTTTTTTTAGTCGACTAGACTGGAAAATGTACGGAGTATTAACAACACTAGTGTTCGCTCGTGACTTCGCCGACACTAGCATAGGTTTAACGTCGATATGTATCAGTTAAATAGTAAGCTCTGCTCATTTCTTTCTAAGAAATGCACGCCCTTGGAGGGAATTAAGAGTGAAGAGTGTGTAAGAGTAGATCCCTTTATCCCATTATACTCTCTACTCAATGGAACAGGAGAGGATCGAATGGAATAAGAAGTAGGAAAAATAATGAGGTGAAATTTCTTTCTCATACTATCCTGAACAAGATTCTGTAAGTTTAGAAGAGCATGCCGCATGCCCTCTGGTAATGCAGGTGTTTATGGACGGCGTTGACCCGTGGCCCGTTACCATCACGCGGCCCGACCGCTCGTCTGCCATCTATTCTATAAAAATACTATTATACTAGGATAGAATAGGAATAAAGAGAAAATAACAAATATATCATAAATAATCTGTTGCAATGGTAGTTTAACAGGGTTTTCACTTACCTAAATTTCAAGAATAGTGGGTCTTGGCATAATGCTCGATCAAGTTGAGGTTGGAGTACCTAATTAGTTTAGTTCTTGCTACATCCGCTTATTGCGGTGTTAATGTTAATGAGAATAAAATATGTGAAATGAATAAATTCCTTATTAAAGACGTACTAAACAGTATCCTGCTGATAGCGGCCGTGGTATAACCACGACAAATTAGGAGTAGCGTCATTTGTCATTAACATCGAAGGGACAGAGTACACATTTCATTTTATATTGTAAATCGGGTCTGAACGCATAAAATTAAAGGTTTTCGTTTACCTTTTATTTCTACTCGACGTTTCGGCGCGGGTTACACTAGCCGTGGTCACGAGTTGACTGAAGAGACCGGTAGTCCATTATGGGAGCTGCGAGCAGTAAACTGTCGTCGACGTTGAATCCAGTGTTTAACAAAAAATCTCGCGATTTACGGTTGAATACGTCCGTGGACATTGTTAGTATAGTGTGTCGTAGCCTTTCCGAATGTAACTATCAAATATAGGTAGTTGATAAAACTGCTCGCAGCTCCCATCCTGGATTACCTGTCTCTTCAGTCAACTCGTGACCACAGCTGGTGTAACTCATGCCGAAACGTCGACTAGAAATAATAGGTAAACCAAAACCTTTAATTTTACGCATTGTAAACCCCTGTAACCTGTAAACCAGTTTGTAAACCTTGTGCAAACCTCTTGACGTTTCGGTTAAAGCAATATTTTAGATAACTTCATGCTGCCACCTTTATATATGTAGTTTTAAAACTAATGCACGCCATAGACTCGGTGACCCAACGTAGATCTTGACAACAAAGCATGTCTTTCCATTCGAGAAGACCTTGATAAAACTTGAATCCGAAATCTAATACAGTTTCCAAAATGTTTGCCACAGATTTGTTAAAATATTATATTCAAAGTAACCTTTAAACTAGTCTGTCTGTGTCTATCTATGTCTGTGTAAGTAACGCAATGCATGATTTTATCTCTGTGCTCCGTGGAACTAATCTTCGCTCCGTGAACATGAATATTCAAAACCGAGCTTGAGTTAACATTAAATTAATGTAACAGTCCTGCTACAAGGAGGGAACATTTGTAAAGAGTGCAACTAATATGTGGAATGATTTACTTGGACATTGCATCGGTACTTTTTATTTTATAACCTCCAAATTAGATTAACGCGTTCCGAGCTATTTGTTACCACGTCGTTGATTTCATTATGGAGCCTTTGTGTAAGGCCGCTCACTTGCTTTATTTGAAATATTTAAATTATCATGTAATTAGAAATAAAGGATTTATTATCCTGGCCATTCATTTTAGATGAGGATAATCTACTCGGTACTTACTAGTTTCCTGTTAGAACTACAAAATGTTTATAGCGGGGACAACAACAGATTAACATATTGATGTACTCAAATCATTAAGTTTAAGTTTAACGTCTTTATAACAATGAATCGAAGAATTCATAATGTTAGAAATTTATATTGTTTATATATAAATATTCTATATTCTATATATTAATTCTATATAAATATTATATAGAATTTATATTACAATAAGTTCAGTCACCCCGTGACCACGTCCACTGCAAAGTGTTCGAAACGTCGGGATATAAATAATGTCAAATATACGCGATTTAAACCGTTCAAAGTTGTTTAATTGCTAGGTATAGTAATCGCGAAAACCTAAGAAAATATTATGTTAGAAATTGTTGTGTTAAGAACGATTTCTTTAATATAGGGTTTACACGTTGAAATAGATGGCTACAAATACGAATATAAATGTGCCAAGAAAGTGACCTGATCGAAAGCGACAAAATTAAATTTTGAACCGCTTTGCTATTATGATAACAGGTCAAGCTATTCATTAAACCGTGTACTGTACTTGGCGGTATATATGTCATCTCGTAAGTGAGAAATCAAAGCATGCAAATATTCTTACATGTCCTTTCTTGGTTAAATACGTACTACTTGTATAATGTAAAAACCATTCATGCACAATAGAGATAATAGAGGCTCTTACGATATGGCATGGCATATGGCATATCGCTAAAATTTTGACTTTAATAATACATACTTAATTTTTCAGATCGCCAATTGCAGTCCCAAATGGAACCTTGCCACCTCCAGTGATCACAGTAAGGATTACCAGACAGACGAGAAATGAAGACTGTTCGGGTGCAGATAGAAGATATCATCAGTGTAACATAATTGTTAGTAACCTGTTAAAATTGTATGGGTTTTATCGTACTAAGTTATTGTTTCTAAGAAAGTTATAGATACCTCATGCGACATACGTAGGTATATGCAGTGCTTATTAATAGGTGCTTATAGCAAATATAAATTTAAGATTTCATAATTCAAAATGCCGCGGATTCACTTTGCTAATGTTAAATAAGGCGATTCCTTTAAGTGAAAACGGTGTTCTACGTAACTCATAAGCGGCAAATCATCGAGGTAGAATTGCATCAGACTCTTATTATTACGCTGGAGTAGCAGTCGCTTTACGATTTCCATCTAAGCCGCATATTCCACTGATTTATCATGTAATTGCTGGGTGATTTTCGTTCTTCTCGTAAATTTGTTTAAAATCAAATTGTGCAGTCAGAACCGTTTTTTAATCGTATGATTGAATGTTTTTTTATTCTCGTAATTTTCATTATGCAATCGACAAATACAAAATACTATATCATCTATGAACTTGTGTCCTCCACTGATGGATGTAGGCCTCTCTCAAGAACTACCACCACGATACAAAATATCTAAAAATAATTAAGTGACATTTATTGAAATAGACGATTACAAAATCGTTTCCTATCAAATCGCTTGAAAAGTAAAACTGAGACATTCCTACTGATATGAGAAAAAAAAGTTGGTAATTCCTTTACCCATTTCTCTTTGATGCAGATGACAAAAGTTGAGATGGGGATTTTTTTCTTGCCTTTCAACCTGTAATTTATTTTATGATACGATTTAAATACCTGACTTGGTAATGTAAGTAGAATAAGAAAAAAACAACGGTTCATGTCAGTCGGAAAGCCATGTTTCGATGCTTTTTATAGAAAGAAGGCGTCAGATAATCATACAATCCACCAGATGTCAAGTGAATTTTGTCGCCAATGGACACCCGTGATAGATGGCAATATCAGTCACTCCATAATGATAAACGTAAGCAGGCTCCCTGATATACTGTCTACCTTTGTAGATTTAGGAACTGATTTGGAGAAAGGGAAAATTGGAAGGGATAAGATAAGATGGGATAGGAATGGCTCTGGTATATCTCACTCACTAGCGAAACACGTACGTACCTACATTAGGGGAATAGGATAAAGTGGGAAATTTATTACATTTCGTGGTAGTCTTCTGTGAGAGAGAGGTAGCGTGGCCAGTCGAGGGCGTTTAGCATTTGTGAGAGCACTTTTCGTAAGTTTTAGAATAAACATTTTGTTTGTGGGATTGCCGCGTGTACACTCTGCCTCCCATTAAACGTTAAATAATGACTCCTTTACGTACACAAACAATGATTGCAGTCAAAAGCGAACGTTTAGTTGGTCAATGCTAAAAGTAAGTATAACTATATTTTACAACCTTGTGAATGCCTGTACACTTGGCTTATCGCAGTAAATTTCACACAGTCTCCTAGCAAATGTGTTAATTGTTTCACTTAAAGGGTAATTCGTGAGATGCGACCACAATGCCTTATCGTCCACTAATTAGTCAAAGTCTAGACAAGAACTGACGAGTAACGAATAGTTAATTAAAAATTAAGATATTGAGAATTTAGGTACTGTTGAGTGCAAAATTGTTTGACTAATTTACATTTAAATTTACATTGGTCTTAAAAATGGAATGTATTGCTGTGTTATTTAATTTTTTTCAGACAACGACATATCCCAATGATGGCATTATGCAACTTAGGGAAGTTCCCTCTTGACATCTATTGTATATCTTTATTTAATTTGTTAGATATGTGTTATGTTTAATGGCGCACATGTTAATAGAGATAGGGTACACTAGTTAGGGATTGTCGTCTCGAAGAAGCCGATATCGGCCATATGTCATGGCAATTATAAAAGCGATCAAGAGTATACCGTATACGTCATCGATATACGTATTGATGAAAGTAGTAATTGTGTCAAATCTATGCTAAGAGTAATTTGTTGTCAAAGTGTTATACTCAATGTTTGGCCAGTTATGTCATTGACTGTTCCTATCCCATTGTTTCTACCTAACAAATAAAGCGTAATGAAGTAAACTTTCCCACTGTTTGAATAATAACTGCGGTAATAACTCACGTTGATTTGTTCGATTCATATTTAATAATGGAGCGTTAACGTCGACTATAATGTACTCGATGTGAATTCTGGTTTTATTAGCGGGAAGGTTTTGCTCATAAACTTCAACATATGCATTGTTACAAGTTTGTTCTATGACTAGTTTTAAGTTTAAATTCCAACAGTTTTCACCTCATTCGCACTCAATACCTATAAAAGTAATTAATATAATATTATAACTCCTGATATAGATTATGCAGCGATTAGTAATGAGTTTAATGTTTGATATGAGGTTGATACTTTATTAATTAACCAATATTAATCGATTAGTGTTAAAATGTTAATGTTTTTTTGTCATGCAGCCATGCCCTGGCGGTTCAAGAGGAATGCGTGTGGAGCAGTGTTCTTCTTATAACTACAGGCCCTTTCGAGGACGGTTTTACACTTGGGTGCCTTATATAGACGGTTAGTGCTTTTAAAACTTATTGAAAAACAATAAGTAGTTGAAGTGATTATTTGCTTATTACAAAGTCATAATGATTCAATCATACCATTAATTTGTCACCATTAAACAATCATGAACCAAGGGATCACGTCAATTAGCTCATTCTAATTTTGACATGCAAATAACCATTAGATATAATTCTAACATTTGAATTACAATAACTGCAAGTAAAAAGTTAGCTGTACTATATCTAATTTTCTTGTGTTAGGTGATTCTCCATGCACATTGAACTGCAGACCTCTTGGCCAACAGTTCTACGCATCTCTGGCTCTAGTGGCAGACGGGACGCCTTGCACCAAGCCCGGTTTCCGGGCGATATGCGTCCAAGGGACTTGCGAGGTGAGTGAGGATAACCTTTTATATATCTATATTTTCATATAGCTCAATTAGCAATAGAATTATAATTATAATCAGTAAGTAGAAGGAGGAGAGTGCACGCTGCAATCCAACAGCTGCTGGGCGCGCTCGACTGGCCACGTTACCCGTCTCTCACAGAAGACTACCTTGAAATGTACTGCATTTCTCACTTTATCTTATTTCCCTAATGTACGTACGTGTTTCGGTAGTGAGTGAGTTGTGCCAGTGCCCATTCCCATCCTATCTCTCCCCTTTTTCCTTTCTCCAAATTCATTCCTATATCTCCAAAGGTGGCAGCGCATCCGGGGGCGTACCGGCGTTTGTCATTTTGGATTGATGTTGGCATGTATCTCGGATGTCCATGGAAGACAGTACCACTTACCATCAGGTGGATTGTATGCTCGTCTGCCGCCTTCGTACTTAAAAAAAGAAGTAGAAGTGACAGTGATCACGCTATATCTGTCGCCAGACCGATAACTGATGGGGTAGAGCAATACTTAAATGAAGACCACGTACTGAGAAAAGAGGTGTGTGAGACGCCCTCCGGTCACGTTGACTGACGGTTTAAATTAATTCGCAGTTACTAGGTGTATGGGAAGAACGGAGGGAAGACAGTATGTGATGGCAAGGCTTGGGAGAGACTTATATCAAGCAAATGCTAACGATATGATTATTTTCATATCATATTAATTACATCAATCCCAATTAATAGTTTGTAAAATGATACTACTCGTATTTCTATACATTATTGAGTTAAAACTATCGACCTAATTAACTTTCGGCGAATATTAACCTCATTTCAAAATAGCATTTATCACTCCGTGTGATTTATCCTGGAGTAAATAGTTATATTTTATCTCTCCATTCCATAAAATTTTGCTGTAGGTGCTCGTATTTCCAAAATAACTTTATTTCTAATTAACATTTATTTTGATAAAAAATATGTTAAATATAGTATACAATGCGCAGTAATTGATTATTGATTATACACCGGTATTAGTATAAGGGCTGTTCTAGACTCACGTTTTGAAGTCGCGGTGAAAATTCACGACATAAACTGCACTCCCCGAGAAAGCCTCTCGACACGAAATCTGCGAAAGTCATCCACACTCACGTTCGTGGCTATTCGCGAGGCTTCAAGGTGTGAATGTAGAGCTGCCTCAAAGTCACAAACTTTAATTCGTCACGAGCAAACAGACAGACAGATCCATTTTTTATGTAATAGAAATAAGGATACTTGAATATGTAGGTCAACATGTGACGTCTTTTATACTCGTATGATGTTACAATAAAACGCTAAATTGTCTATTGAGCAAATATAAACCATCGTCAACAGAGATATATAAACCATCCAATCGCTGCAACATAGTAGTGGCAAGGACGGGTGCGTCGTAGTCATAAATTATTTAGACTATTGTTATTGTCTCTTATTAGGTGTTAAGGATTCGTTTGAACTTAGTTAATTGTTTAATAAGAAGACTGCAGTGAAACATATCATTTGTTCGGCAGTGATTGAGAATCTCCAGGTTCAACCCATTACAATATAGTGCAAAAAGAGTAAATAAATAAATAAACGTAACGTTATTTAGTCAAAAGGACCTTGTTGCCTAGTATTGATTTTAAGATTTAAGATTAAAATTTTATAACTTAAAATTTTATTGTTTCAAGATTCTGTTTAAATAGAATCATGCTCTCCTTTTATATTTAAGGTAAAGCAATTTTGTTATTGTAAAAGTTTCTTTTACTGTTTTATTGATTTCACTAGACTCTACAATAAAGGCCATTTTCTTAGATAATGTGAACGGCCCAAACGAATAAAGACGTAAAGTAATTAACGTAACTCTTTTTTTTGCATATATTCATTCTATGCACAAGAATACATTACCTCATTTTTTTTCATAAATTTATCGTACATAGTTCCTAAAATATTGCAATAGACGTCTTTATACTTCCGAAGTCTATCACATTTTATATTGCAGAACAATCGTCTTTCACTACTTTGCAATGCTTCAAATAATTATCATTGGCCAGAACAAGACAGTTTCAACAGCCTGTATTCTACTGCTGACTGTAAAGTGTGTGATTGATAAATAAAAATTCTCGATAAAAACGTAACTCAAGATATAAATTTTATAACTTGATAATTCTAACGTACCTAATATATGTTTTACATAGTACATATTAATACATTTTATAATTGTATTATTGAATGTTTACCAAGTAATTAGAGAAAACAAAATGTATCAAACAGTAATGGCATTAAGTATATAAATTGTCGTGTAATCCTGATTTGACAGAAGGCATGAATGTTCGTAACACAATGAATTTAGTTTTTGAAATTACTGAGAAATTAATGTAAATAAAATTAAACATACCAGTAATACATTTAAGGGAGACTCAATTGCCTGGACCTAATATAATATGTGAAAACATTTAATAAGGCAACACTGAGTTTAACATATTGTGGAATTTACTGTAGTTGAGTCATATTATAATATGTATTTAAAAAAAATAATCAATAATGTTCGTACAGATTGTATAAACAATAATCTTCGTCAAAAACCAGAAGTTCAAATGACTCCATTCTGTAGTACCTATCTATTATTACAAGGTTGACAAAGAAGGAAAAGACAGTTAAAAGATAATTTATGGTTCAGATCCGATACATCTACAAAGTCAGTTGCTTCCTTTGATCCAGAGAAGTTGCTGAATATTCTACTAAAAGAAGTCAGCAGTTTCTACTGTAAATGAGAATGTCCAAATTATAATTTGAAGAAGGTAAAAAGTATCATACGATTTAGAAACGGGATCAAATTTATTGAATAATTAATAATGCAGATAGTGAAAGAAAATTTAAATGAAAGGTAATGAAAGGAGAAAATTTCAATATGAAGAATATGGAGCAATCTGATTTATATATTTTTATTTTATATTTATTTATATGTGAAGAAATATATCTTATATATAATATATATGAAAATATCGGACAAGACAAAGAACTGGTTACAAGATGATAACAGTCAAAAATATTTTGGTTCAAATAAGAGTAATTGAAAGTAATATTATTTTATAAGGGCAGTCTACAAGAGTTAAGTTCCAATTGAAAATGATTTCGTTGTGGAAGCATCTAAACTCTGACACTCCTAAACTCATAGAAAACCAAGGTCTCTACAGCTGATCTATCAGCTGTAGTACAGTATATTTTTGTACCAAGCCTTTCTGTAACCATTTGACTAGATTGTGCGAATCGGAAGCTATTTCTTTTCAACGTGAACGATTTTTTAAAAATGAGAAATTACCACTCAAAAGTTGTCCTTGGTCCAAACATTTCATGATAGCGAAGATTTTGGAGTTGATAAACCAATGTTTGATTTTGATTATTGACTTAATTCTCATTAGTTACTTTATTAAACAAAATACCATTGCAGGTATCTATTAAAAGTCTAAAATCGCAACTACCCTAGTTAAGTACTCTTCACAAAGTTAGTTTATTAGTTTAATTAACTCTGATGACATATTAATTTTCCACGTAGTTGATTGATGATTGACACATATTGTTGATTTTTAATTTTGATTGAAGTTAATATTTTATAAATACTCGTATATTCAACAGCTTATTTTTTTTTTATTTTGTGAACACTACCTAGCGGACAGGTGGCTTAAAATAGAACTTTCCATAAACTATTGTTTTAATGATTATATGTTAAAGTTAAAGTAATTTTATGCCCCTATGATGATACCTTAATGCGAAAGATTGAAAAAAACTGTCTTTTTAGTAATTTAGGTGATTGATCCTGTGAAGGTTTTTAAGAAAAGTATGAGATTTATTTCAACAAACATAACAAAGTCGCAGTATTAGGACACAAATATATTTTTTATTTATTACTGATCATAACTAATAAAAATTGATTTCATGTCACTTGTTTTATTTATTTTATCTTCAAAAAACTAAAAGTTACTAATATTTTTGTCTTGTCTATTTTATTTAGCAGCGTGGTAATCTAATAACGTTTAGTGTGCATATAATATACTGAATTAATACCATCTGAAATATAGGTGAATAAAGGCGTAATTTAATACGCAGCATAGGTGTTAAGCAAATGTTGGCCAAAAACATCGGTAAGTATACATTATACAGGTCCAACGCTTAATGTTTTAGACGAATAAAGACGCAGCAATACAAAAACAATAAACTCATATTCACCTGCGAAAATAAATGTTTTTTTAAAGACTTAAAATTCGTGTATTTACAATGCAGGATAACTAATGTTTCAAGAAGCTAATCTTTTTCTGGTTCTATTAATATACTGAACAGATGTGTACCTAGTCATGATTGGTGATTGGTGAAATTCATTTTTGTGTTTTTTTCACTCACCTGTTAAGTAAAGGTTTACCGCTTATTCGTATTACCGCTTTATTCGTTTGGACCGTCGAAATATCTTATTACGTTACAATCCGCCACAATAATAAATTCAAGTGAACGTTGCTTACGAACGATTAAAACCTTTTAGCATAAAATCAACACTTAGTACAAATAATTGTTTTATCAAGTAATAAATTGGAACCGCTTCGAACCCCGTGACCGCCAATGCCTTATATGAAGTAAATAATGCCTTTTGTATGGTATTACTTTGCCGCCAACTATAAATATTGTGTCAAGTTGGAATTAATTAGTACAATGATCTAACACATACAACAAAGCAAAGAATATTTAGGTATTCTACAGCTACACGCATTGGACGCCACTTTTTATGTATCTTTATTGGACATATCCGTCACAAATCACAGTAAATTAATTAGACTTTCCTTTCCTCGAAAATATTTTTTTCCTGATAATATAAAAACATATTCGATAGAAAGTGCCAGTTGGAGAAAAAGATGTCGCTATTTTCCATGAGCTTTAGAAAAAAAAAATGTTCAAACTGAAGTTGCAAGGTTTGTAAGATCTAACCAACAACATTTATTATTATTCTTAAAAGAATTCCATCACATCACTGCGATGCGAAGAGAAAATTCCATCATCCCAATCGGCTAATCACCCTACTAAACATTTAAGGTAGGTTAGTTAGTATGTAGACAGGTGATCGTGAAACTGGTACCGGAGTAGCGCCGGCGCCCGAGTCGTCGCGCGCCGTTGTGCGAGAAATCGCATATCGTTGCCAACAGCCGCCTCCAGCACAAAAGGACTTATTCTGAAATACCTATCCAATCCAATTTACCGAAAACAACACCAAATCAATGAAATATCTCAACATTTTGTTTTAAATCAGGGGAAACGTGCACACTGGATGAATCAGATTATGGATATGTAAACAATTATCACCTCACTATTTAATTTATTGCACTATCACCGTATCAGTAACCTCAAGCCGCCATGTTTGTTTAAATTTTGGACAAATTGGATTGGAATGGACTATACACATAAACACACTGTGTCCTAGTGCAATAGTTTTTACGCAAAATGTTCCTTTAATCATAGCAATTAAACAACTTTGAACGGTTTAAATCGCGTATATTTGACATTATTTATATCCCGACGTTTCGAACACTTTGCAGTGGACGTGGTCACGGAGTGACTAATTGATTTTATTTGTCACTTGAGTTATTAAGAAATTATTTGGACTATCGTCTGAAATTTTTTTTAACTACCGTCTGAACTACCGTCAAATATACGCGATTTAAACCGTTCAAAGTTGTTTAATTGCTATGTATAGTAATCGCGAAAACCTAAGAAAATATTATGTTCCTTTAATCGTTGAATTAACAAGAATTATCGTACTCCTGATTTTTTATTCTTTCATTATTCGTTGGAAGAACAAGAATTGGGCCCGATTTTTTAAATATATATTAACATGTAAAAACTGTAATAAATTTATTTTTTATTTTTATAGTTAGGTATCGCATTTTAATTTAATTTGTGATTATAACCTTTTAAATATACCATCGTATATTATGGGTATTGCATACATTTAGTGTATTTTCATAAATACAAAATACATTAATGCGACGAAAATTTTCTTTAAATGTGTATTTGAAAAATTTTAAATTATAGAATTTTTCATTGCAAAGACAAAAACGGACATTTTAACAAACGTTGCAATGAACAATTGTTTGTGATGCGTATGATAGTAGATACCGTTTTTCGAGTACCTAGAAACAGTCGTAGAAAATTCCATCTCCATTTACGTAGAAAGCACATTTGTAAGATTTGCGGCAAGACTTCGTGATCAGAATACAGCGGGCGATAAGAAATTACACCCACGGGTCCAGGTAATTAATGAGACTGGCCATTACTTTGACATATTGCAAATGATATAAGTGAACAATCATTCAAGTTTGCACTTGTTTCGCATTGGTAATGACTTCGATTTTAGGGTCATGTAATTTTTTTTTAATTAATAATTTATTTGCTAAAACTTTATGGTAATAATAGGATGGAATAAAATAACGGAAACTCTACATTTATGTCATAAAAATGCATAAGCTAGTATTAAATTGGCTATTATTTAAAAATTAGCTATAGCCATTATCGATGACTAAAAATTAGTATTATTACCTACTGTTTGTGACTAATCACAAACAGAAGGCTTTCCGAAAATAAATGTAAGTTGCTAGATAATATTTTCGATCCCATCCCTATTTCAATACGTCAAAAGTAAATTAATTTACACGTACCCGTTCAAAAAATCTTTTTACAGATTTTTTCAGATAAAAAATCGATTTAATCGGGGAAGCCTGTACCCTGCAGTGGGACGATGCTAATACAAGTACAAGCTCCGACATAGTATTTTTTATTGTAAGTATAGGAAATTTAGTATGTATTTAGAACGTACAATAGTATTACTACTGCCACCATTAAAAGCCACATCATGAATTTACGAGTAACTCGCGTCGTTGTTTCGACGACAATACCAGTAAATAGAACAATAGAATTACATCAGATACTTCAGGCGGTCTAGCCGAAAAATATACTTTATCTAAAAATTAGACGAATATAAATTAACAGTGTTGGACCTTATTAATTTATATTCACTTAACACCACAAAGATATACATGAATTCATATTTCTAAAATACATGAGTACGAGTATCTATAAATAGAAAAAAATGAGACGATTAATAACTCGACGACTGTGTAAAGTAAAAAATAGTGTCTATTTGCTGCTGCTGTCTTTCTTATAATGAAATGTCAGAAATGTCCTAACATAATTTAGAACTTCATATTTTAAATACACCAACGAACCAACATGCAAAACATTATTAAATATACTGAATAGTTAGATATTTATATACTTTTACATGACCATTGTATCTGTGTCAATGACTTTGTATATGGAATTTTATGATCGACAATAAATAATAATAAACAGTTCGGTTTGTTCAATGTTCATGTTTTCTCATATGATTCCATGCTTATGATTAATCTTGACATACAATCATGCATCTATTTCTTGCATACAAGTCATACTATGATCTCATTGATCATTAATAAATTTGGACTAAACAATGACGGAGTGAATCGTGTCATGACGTAGGTTTAAGAAATGCAATGGTTTTTAATTAACTTCATACTAAGATCATCCTCTTTATGTAGTCGGGTTGTTTTTAACACTACAATTACTTGTTGGACAGTGTTCGCGTGACCATATAATTGAGATGTCTCTTTATACTTTACGGATGTTTTATGTGACAAGGAACATCCAGTAAAACATAGTGAAATACGCTCACGGTACACGGCCATAAATAAGTACACTACATTCGGGATCGATTTGAATTGATCTCTTCTAAATACGAGAAGAGATTTATCTTTGTAGCATATGTACGATATATACTCATAATTGTATTTGCTATATTATTTAGAACAGAATTGTAACGGCTTGCTTGTTAGATAGCTATTAGATAGGTATTTTTTATTAGTTTTGAATTATATAATGGAACACTTCTGTTAAATTTTAGTCCTCCCCGCATAGTGATTAAAATAACACCTATCGACAAGTGAAACGTTTATCAAATACATACTGATTTATTAGTGCTGTTTAAATTAGGAAAGCGAGTAATTGAATTATTTTATAGTAAGTTTTCAATATTTATACTCGTATCTAGTAGTAAAAAAAGCGTTTAACAGCAATATTATACAACATCTTTGTCTTTAAAAGTCCTGTAGTCGCTTAATCCGGTAGCTATAAACCTATAAACAACTTTAATTGGAATTTGTTTGTTTAAAGTCGAGTTGTTTTAAATTTATTCAATTCATGAGAGGGACGTCGATTAATTGAATAAATCATTCGATTCTGCGGCAGCTTTACGAAACTGAATCTCTGAACTCGCTGTGACGTACGATGCATTAGTGAAAGGATCGTGGTACAATCAGCATTTACTAGGAAAATGATAAAAGAAACTATTAGGTACTAAAAATATTATAGTAATAGTATCTACTTGCTTATACATAGTAAGCTTTTAAGTAGTAAGCTTTTTCTTTCGTATGTCGGTATATGTAGTAGGTACCTAAGGTTAATTTCATAATTTTAAAAGTTATTTAAAAAGATTGAAATATCGTCAACATTATGTAAAAATTACCAGAAAA
The DNA here is from genome assembly GCA_914767545.1 of Sesia apiformis. Lineage (NCBI taxonomy): Eukaryota > Metazoa > Arthropoda > Insecta > Lepidoptera > Sesiidae > Sesia > Sesia apiformis. The sequence continues at coordinate 8,507,746 of OU611964.1, forward strand.
ACCTCATCACATTTATGACGTGTAATATGTTTATAAGTCGAATGATCTTGGTTTAGAATTCGTTAGGGCACTTTAGTTTAAGGAACCCAAATTTGAGACCAGGAAATACATATATCTATGAGAGTAGATGGTATATGAGAGTTTTATATACGAGTATACTGAGACGTTTGTAGAAGGGTTCTTAGGAAATAAATGACACCCAGTCTTCACTCCAGCAATTTATTTATCTGTAAAAGTATTAAAATAGTAAAAAAAAACACTGAAACAGATGAAAGGCAAACTGTATCAAAGTAAACTGTGTATGTAAAACACAATTTTTACAAATATATTGTTATAGGTACAGTGGAAACATTTTACAAACACAGAAGGCTTTACCGAAGTGTTTGAATTTAGGTTTTACATTAGCGGCCAGTGGTTAGGATTTAGCAGCAAGAAGGTCGGTAAAGGACAATACTCCAATGAGTATTGTTACAATATGAGGTTTATATATAAGATTTTTGGTAATAATATTTTATCAAGGGATGTTATTTTTTTCGGAATTACGTAATTAATTCTTGTGACGTAGCAAAACACACCAGCCATGATAATGTCACCTTTGATTTTAACAGTTTTGTAGTTAGAGCCACAATAGTTTACAAGTCAACAGTTGAATCGAGTTTATGTCTATATTCTCTCAGTGTGTCATTGCCTCTAGTGGCATTCTGTCAGTTTGTCGGTTTTCCACATATCATGAGCCGTGGGCGCGTGGTTTACGCGCCAGTAGTGCAGCGACGCGGCGCGCGACCAATCCGCAGCGCTTTCGAAATACAAACAAAACAATTAAAGTTTGGAAATAATTAAAAATTACATTTTTAGAATTAGGTCATAATTACTGCCATTGGTAACAGTTTATAGTACGTTTTTGTCAAAGTGTAACCGCATATTGTACGTCTCAAAGACTTCAGCATTAAGCAATCACATGAAATTAAAAAAAAATTCTTCAATCATTCAAAGAAATAAACCAATAATGAAAGCAAACACTGAAATAATCGAAATAAGAAATAAAAAGCTTCTGTAACTATTGTACTTATATGTGCATCATGGCGTAGCGCTAAGAACACGTAACCATACATGTATCTGCGTGGTTACGACTAGATAGTAAATAATTAAATTTCCGTTAAAATCTCTTATCGCCGGCAATTACAATGCTCTAACGTGTTAAGTGATGTAACCGTAGTCAATGACGATCAGATGTTAATTTGATGGCTGTCAAACGTGGATGTTGAGTGGACCGGACACTAAGTACCTGCACCTGTAACCAAATGTATAGATTACAAAATTATTATAATATTTCTTTTTATTTTCATTTGTTATGTGAGTGCGTAAGGAAATTATAATGATAGATAAAATAGACTTTACACAATTTGCGTTAATGTTAAACTAAAAATACTAAATCTTAATTTTAGATCGATATAATTATCTAAAATATTTAGAAGTTTTAAAATTCGCCTCGATTATGAACCTCAAACAGAACGAGAAATATGTCAGTTTGTACAAAAAAGGGAGAAAGAGAAGTAAGGAAGAAATTGCTTTCCTTTTTAAATGGGTTAAAGTTTAGAAAATAAATTTAGTGAGCTTTGACTGCATTGGAGAGAAAATACAAATAAAAGTTTTTTCTTCTTCTCCAATTTTAGATCTACAATTTGCCAATAATTATTTTATTTTCTCAATTTTGTATATCGTTACAAAAGGCGGACTTAATGTCTTCTAGCATTATCTCGCTGTCAACCTTTGGGATATGCAGAACATGAAGTGGCTTGCTATATACAGCCATAAACGTAAACATTACTATATACTTTATTATAATACGACAGGATGCGCATTTAACATACTGGTATATATTTAGATAACTAGAGGTTTGTGTAGAAGATTAATGACGAATGTTAATTTGAAGTAAGATGTATTCATTTAGCATGTGTTATTTCTATGTTAATTAGGAAAATTTAAAAACGGTGGACTCGGAACCTTCTCGCTTTGTCAAGTCCTTTACGCACTAGTTTTCCAACATTATTATGGAGTAACAGAAACTGTGTTTAAACGTTTATATAGTTTTGATTCCATTTAAACTATACCACTGAATCTTAATTTATTTAGTTTAATTACGAAACATATTGTCATTTCCACAGAGCCAGTCAGCATATAATCTACGTAGAGCTATATTATTTATACACAGTGTGATATTGTACTATTCAGTAAAATGCGGTTGATCTCTTACGACTATTAAATTTTCTTTAATGTTTAAAATTATTCTGTGTGTATGTAAATAGTATTTTCCAGCATTTTACAATATGTCAAGAGTCAAATATGTTTTCTAGATCTTACACTGAATTAATTAAAAGTACTTACTTAATATACAATACAAACATGACAAACATTATTTAGTTCGTTGATCTCGGCGGTGGCAATATAACTACTTAGAGTTTTTTTACCAGCGTCATCTGCGACACTAGCTTGTGTTAATTTTTCGGCACGTACATAGAAGACCGTCATAAAGCTTCGGTAGTGATTAACCAATTGCGATACTCCATTATAGTACAATGTCCTGCAGGGTTGCCCTCACATGTCTGCAGGGATGGCACAAATCAATTTTCTTGCAGAAACAAATAAATTGTTTTCTTAAAAAATAAATTTGGTATTTTTTAATTAGTTTTCTTTACGGTTTTTGTATTATTTTATTTATTCTATAGATTTTAATAAGATAGTTTAATCATTAAATTATGTTGCATTTGAAAATAAACCAATGGTACAATTTTCGGATCTGAAAGTTAGTTGTTCCTATTTTACAGTTAGTAATTTATTTGATATATAAGCAAAGTCTGAAGTGTTATCATAGGGTACTTATCTATTTATTGAAAATCATATAACTTAATGATTGAAAATATATGAAATCAATCGGTGAAATCAAAATTTAAATATCTCAAAAATGATTCAGATAAATTGTTTAAAAGTCGGAAGTTAAGGAAAAGATAGCAATTTAATAATAATACTAACTTTATTTCAGAAATCACTGACGTTTCTTCTATATTACTATTATAACCACGTACGTCCCCAATTCAAATATTCTCAAGTTCATACCTACCTAACTAACTATCTATTGAATTTGAAAAATGATTTAATGGGTTTTTAATAAGTTTTTTTCATCTCTATTTGTGGAATAAGTTATGAAACATATGAATTTCCGGAACAGTAAACTACCGTATTAACATTAGTTGGGATTTATTATTATGATGTTTTAATTTCTGTACAAATTAGTTTTTATTATAATAGTTGGAATTTTGATGTGTTATTTAGCGAAGACGATTCAGAATATTGTAATAGATATTACGGAAATTATAGACATTAATTTAATTTATGATTGTATTCACAACCGAAACATAGTAATTCATTTTGTAATAACAGTCATTTGTCTATTTCTTCTCGCGACAGCCCTGATCTTAATAGAGGACATCTTAATTCCAACGTATTGCCATTCATCATCATTCCTATTCCTCGAATTTTGAAACGGTACATTAGTGAATTTTGTGACTCATATCGTCGCTTTTATTCGCAATTTTATATCTACTTGTGATTAAAACCTGTTCTTCATTTTTTGTTATATAAAATAAAAATTAAGTAAATACGATACCACTAAGGTATCTTTTGGTGAAATCCTGTCTATGTATAGATCTTAACTGATATATAAAAATGAAACGATGTCTGTTTATTTGTTTAAAATGCTTTCATACATCAATGGATAGACGAATGGAATTGAATTTTTCCATAGACTTTCTTAGGAACCATCAGAAGAACACGGACTACAAAACTAAGGCACATGTATCCTACATTCCCGTGAAATATTTATCTGAAATCTCAATAACCTGAAAGTAAGCAACTCAATTGAACATTAAACCTTATTTAGAAGCAACTACAAAGTACGTAATTTACATTTGAAAACAATATTATCTGTTTACGAAAAATGACATTGAATCTTTTTACTTGTTTGATCTTCAGCGCATAAATATTTGGCATGTATAATGGTGAAATTAATGTCTTAGGCCTAGGGCATTCTCTACAAGTCAACCACCAGATCATACAGAAAATAGAACGAAGCTTATGTTTCTTTTTTGGGTATTTTATACTATTCTCTTACTAGTCATCTATTACAATGAAAAATTCGGTACGTGACGTTAATCCTCACGTCGCTTTACTAAAAATATAAATATTAATTAGTCTGTTTTTACAAGTTTACAAATCGAGAAAATCAATATAGATATGTTTTTTTATAAACCTCTCGTTTACTTTTCTATTTAAGATAAAGATCTCACGCGAGATAATATTTCACAACGGACAAACAATAACGCGGTAGGTGACAGGGCGATTGATTGAACATGTCGCTTATAGATCGACAACTAGTTGCCGATGATTGATCGATAAGCGATTCACTCAATATCGATTTATGACAATACCTCTTACCAATAGAGGTAAATTCATGCAGGTATGCAATTTCATAAATGCCTCCGTGAAATTGAAATGTAACGGTGATTTTTATTATCGATTGTTCTAAGGGTTTTTGGGTTTAATTATGCCATATTTAATTTTATTGTCAAAACTTGTAATAAGTAAATATACAATTTATGATCGATTAGTCCAGTTCAAAGTGCCTGCTGTATAAAAGATCTCCAATTCGATTCGCGGTCGGACAATTGTTAGTTTTGTTCCAGTTTTTTCGTCTTTGTATGTGTCTCCGACCCACGACACGGGGAATCTAGTATAAGCCGTTGAGTGTGGCGCTATTTTTTTATATAATTAAATTGTTTTGGTTAATGAACAAACAATCTCTATATAAAACACGTGGAAAATACGTATTTGTAATTTCCCCGGTAATAGTATTTTATCTACACAATGTTTTATGTATAATTTTAATTAATTACAATAAAGTACTTTATATTTAAAGTACTTCACTGTAATAAAATACAATCGTAATAAAATAAATATCTTTCCATTCGTATCACAATACTTTTACTGATAAATCAAGTCATAAGTAAACGCAATAGAGTTTACAATGACTCGATGAATTATAGCTTTTAAGAATATAAATAGGGTTCAGTACTTATTATAAAAACATATAAATTTAAACTGTTCAATTATCCTAGTCGTATCTTACGATTGCATTACGACACGGCTCTAAATTTTATGCAGGAACGTTGGTATGGGATATCATAATAACAATAATTGAAATATTTAGTGGTGACACGCGACCAATCGGGGTTAAAAAGGGACACTATTTTAGAATGATTAATGATCGCTTGTAATGTGTAACATCACTAGCCAGTTGAACTCCTATAAGATTTTAAACGAAGAACAACCATTATTATATTCGTAGATTTACAAAGCAAGTCAAGAGTTAATAAAGAAATATTAGTAAATGAGTTAAAAAAAATTGTGGTCAGCAGCGCACCCTCATGTCCCCTGGTGTTGCAGGTGTCCATGGGCGGCGGTGGCCACTTACCGCCATGTGGGCGTCTGCCATCTATTCTATTAAAAATTAAAAGTCATTTAATTTAATTTAAATAAATGTCATTAAAATAATCTATGAAATCACGGGCCGTTTTCCTATAACTTTCTATAACACTTCTATAACTCTATAACAATTTCTATAACAGTGAAATACCTATGCATTTGCCGATTGTTCACAGTGGCCACTTTGAATTTAGTTATCTCGCGTTTGGCTTGGAATCCCAAATTCAAATTGACGTTAATTTAAAGTTAAGACATTAATTTTTAAAATCAGTTATTCATTTGTTTTTCCGTCTAACGACTTTTTGCTTTGATTCAATTGTGCTTGCGGTCATGGAAAATTTAAAGTTTCGCTTTAACGCAGCACAGATGGCACGCAATATCAACCGGACCAAACACCACAAACTATCACGGTTCGTTTTTGGTTTGATCGATTCCGTTCTATAAATTTCGACATCAAGAACAAGCCATGTGGACGTCCGGAGACTAAAGTCGATTTTGACGAATTGAAAGCAATAGTGGAAACGGATTCATCTCAAACCACGTCTTTGGCGTAAGTGACAAAACGATATTGATTCGATTGCGTCAAATCGGGATAGTGAAGAAGCTCGGAAATTGGGTACCATTGGGTACTCGGAATTGGGTGAGCTTAATGAAGGTCAGCTGAAAACACACGTCGAAGCTTTCATTACTTCGTCAGTTGTGATGAGAAGTGGATCCTGTATGATAATCGTAAACGTTCGTAAAGAAAGCTGAAAGCTGGACTGTATGGTGGTACTGTGCCGGTATTATCCACTAGAGCTTCTTGAGATTTAGCACAACAATTAATGCAGATGTTCACTGTGGAGAATTACAAACGATGATGGACAACCTTGCTATCAAATAAACCGAGTTTGGTCAATCGTTCTAGTCCACTGTTTCTCCATGATAACGCTCGCCCACACGCTGCACAACAGACAGTCTCAAAGTTACAGGTGCTGTAACTGGAAGCTCTCTCTCACCCACCGCACAGATAACCAGACCTTGCCCGTACTGATAACAATTTTTTTCCGGAATTTGGATAACTTTCTACACGTGAAAAAATTCAACTCAGATGAGGCAGAGAAAAGCGGCTTCAGAGAATTCATCGATTCCCGTTCCCCCAGGAATTCTGGTAGCAGAATGACAAAAGTCATTGATAATAATGAACAATACTTCGATTAATTAAATACATAATTTTCACAAAAAAAATGTTTTTTCCCATAAACGGCAACTTTATAGGTAGGGACTTAATATTTGTGAAAGACGAAATTAATCTGAGATTTCTAAGTTTCAAAGCCTTGAATAGATTACGGTGCACAATGAATTTATCCCTAAAGATGGTTTAATTCATATTAGATGGGTACTTAGTGTTATCAATGATCAGAGTAAAAAGTAACTATTGTACTAGTTATGTTAAGATCATACACAGTAAATTGAAATGTCTGCATTTTTAAAATCCTCAATAAAATATTAAAATTGCCAGCATGTCCTCGTGCTATTTCAATAATTGGCAAGGATGAAGAAAAATAACAATGAATTTGATATTTTTAGTTCAGGCTTTAATATTTTTAGGCTTAGTTTAGGTTAATAAGAATATTTTTGTAAATATAAAAAGCTTCTAAAACCTTATGTTCTTCATTCAATTTTAATGATTTTACAGCAAATTCTACGTAATATATTTTCTTTTTTTAATATTAATGATTTATAAATACTTAGTAGGTATTACATTTTGTCTTAATAAAGTAAGGCTTTTCAATTACTTCATAATTTCAAAATCCTCCTATTCCGGAGGTATGATTAATATCTATATTAACATATTCTACACGTGAATTCGTTGATCTAAAATAGCGCTACCCTATTCAGATCATTGATTGTTATATTTAGGTATACTCAGTTTAACGAGATAAAATTGCGACGGTAAAACGTTGCTGCAGCGAAAACAACATTTTTAAGAGCATTACTCATAGATAAATTTGGCAACAAATATGCGACAAGATGAATTTGAACTGCAAATAAAATTCTACTTGAAGGTAAACCTTGCAGTGCGTTTTTTTTAAACATTATCACAATATATTTACATTTAAAATATATATTTAACACATAACTATTTGACGTGTTGTAAACAAACTCTAGAAAAACTTGTATTAATACAGAACTTATCAATTTGATAAAGAATATTACAGCAGCAATAACAATTAACAACAACAAGAACAATTAATAACAATAAGAATTGTATAGCAGTGAAAGCACATACTCGTATTGTACATTAAAGTATCTATTCATGTTCCAATTTGTAATGTTTGTATTGTATTTAATGGTTTGATTCTGTAATTTATATCTGTGCAATATTTAAGAATTATATTTGTAATTTGGTTATTTCCCGTACGTTGTACGTTGCAAATAAACTTTATTATTATTATTATTATTAACAACATCAATGTTCGCTAAGGAATAAAAACATTTATTCGCCCCTATTACCTTGTCTCACATAATAATGTTCCATATATTAGATATCCACTTTGTATTTCAGACTTTGTATGTCACTGTAACAGAAAAGTATTAATTCTTCTAGCACAGCCATACTCAAAGTGTGCTCTAGCCATGGGCCTCTGCAAGGCCTCTACGAGGGCTCCGCCGAAATAATATCAACCTAAAGAACGAAGCACTTCAAATCTTATCACTTACTTCTATCAAGCCTGACATTAAAAAGATGGTCGAAAGTAAAAAACTTCATACCTCCCATTAACTGGAAACAATTTCATCAATTTACGTGATGTACCTATTTTTGTATGATTTTAATTAAAGAATAACAATAAAACCAAGTTTTGCTTATTTTAGGGCTCCGTAAAATATTTAATCGTTCAAAAGTGTTCTAGCGAATATTGCAAAATTATAAGGACAGCATAGAATTTTGAACATCAGAGCTCATGAATCATTACGCTCATCTAAAAATCGTAACGAGTGTCTTACAATTACTTAGGCTAGATTACAGTTACAGTCCAAATAAACCCGTAGGAATTAATGTATAGTAATATAATTGTAATTTCAAAATATTTAGACCAAATAAACCGTAAGTAGGTTAGAGTCTATGTAGTTACGAGTGGTACAACATTACGTAGTGTAGCGTTAGAATAGCAAACTACTGTGACGGCTAGAGAGATCTGGTGCGAGTTGTGTCAGCTGAAAGCTTGGACATATTTACGACTACATAACGATGTATTGAGCTGCCGTTAATTTATAACTACATAGTTATAGTCAGATTAAAATGTCGTACAAGTCTATATATAAAAACAATCTATGAAATTTTTCAATCTTCAGTATTCAATCTGTTTTACCAGACCATACCATCAGCCTATGACCCTCCACTGCTGGATATAGGCCGCTCCCAAGGCTCGCCACCACACACGATCCTCGGCTCTTCTCATACAACCACCACCGGCGAATTTCTGTAAGTCGTCGGTCCACCTGGCCGGAGGGACTGCGCTTCGCGGTACGTGGCCTCCATTCGAAGACTCGTCTACCCCAACGGTCATCGGTAAATACGACGTGCCCATTGCCACTTCAACGTGTCAATTCCGTAGTTCGTAAACTATGTCGGTTTAGTTGGAGCTATGTCGGTTTAGTTGGAGCTATGTCGGTTTAGTTGGAGCTATGTCGGTTTAGTTGGAGCTATGTCGGTTTAGTTGGAGCTATGTCGGTTTAGTTGGAGCTATGTCGGTTTAGTTGGAGCTATGTCGGTTTGGTTGGAGCTATGTCGGTCGGCTACGACTTTAGTTCTTTGGCGAATGTCTTCGTTTCAGATCCTATCTTGCATAGAAACTCCGAGCATACCTCTTTCCATAGCTCGCTTAGTGACTCTGAATTTGTGGATGAGGCCTACCGTTAGAGGTCACGTTTCGGCACCATACGTTATAACTGGCAGGATGCACTGATAGTAAACTTTCGTCTTCTAGCATTGTGGTATAGGCGACGAGAAGAGTCGATGCATTTTCCCTAATGCTGCCCAACCAAGCTGAATGGATCTGTCGACCTTTTCCTGAAGTTGAACTTGCCTAGTTGGATTGTTTACCCGAGGTAGATATAATGGTCAACAACTTCGAGTGCCACGCCTTCGACGTCTATCAATCCCGGAAGAACGTGTTCATCCGTTTTACTAAAACGAATTTATTACTCTCAGTACCTATAAATTTATAACGATATTTGCATGATGCTTACAAAATATTGACACAATTTCATAGTTACATCTAACTGTTTCAAACGAAACATTTGATTTGCTTTGCGGACTTTGAAACCATCAATTAGGGCTTTTAGAACTTCTAGAGAAACGCTCGTCAATGATTTTGCACTCAATGCCTTCCTGTGAAATATTAAGTTTCCTACAGTGCTAATATGTCAAACGGAAACGAACTTTGAAATTTCTTGGTACTTTGCTGAAAATCTTATCAGTCTCATTTTAAGTGTTAAAACTATTGGATTAATTTTAACATTCCTATTGCAAGGCAGAAACCTATCCTAATAATCACTAGATACGCGAGAAACGAAATTAAATACACGAGTAGCTTAATTATAATACAATACGTTTTTGAGTAGGTACTTAGAACAGCAACATTAATGTATGCATGACTAATATTGACTTCTTGTATGAGTGAAAACATAACCGTAAAAAGGAATTATTTTCAATGATACTGCTCAATTAGAATAAACCGATTGGTTTACAATAGCACGTTGAATGTGTAACATTTACGATTATGCACACGTTATTGTCGCAGTTAGCTTCATTGAAATCGCGGCCGCTTGGCGCCCGGCCACCAGCTACTCCATCACCTCCAGCGTATATATGGCGCTATATGTTCAGTATTCTAACGATCGCATTCAAACTTGGGTATGTAACGGGTACATATAAGATGCAATGAGCTGAATAATGTTATATGTGCAATATGTTTTAAGAAAGGTCACAAAGTCAAAAGTGAAAGTGTATAATAATAACATTATAATATATTATGAAATCATTAAGTTTCGATACCTATTAAATATAGAAGAATTAATGTAAATTATAATTAAACATATTTATGTCTGGAAGTCACAACAAATGACTAAATAAAGAAGATATAGAACAACATGAAATCAAAGTTGTAGGTAGGAGCATATAATGCAATACTATTATCCTGATCCAAATATGTAAAGATTAGGCATATGATAAAGTAAATGGTCGTACTAAAGATATTGAGAAGGATTTGGATATGCTTTATATTATCCAATTTGCTTTACCAGATCAAAGCGGCTATTACTGTAGGCCGAATCACAGCTAACAATAAAGTCATTTTGTAACTAGTACAGTAACTAACTACGTCTAAATATTTTGAGTTTTGGCTCGTCTCAACAGCTCAACCTTCGCGTACATTAATTTGATTTACGATGGACTATTATGTTCAAATTTACGCGTGTTTTGTATAAATAATTTAGTTTGCTCTTAACTACTCGATGCCTCTTTTGCAGTATGACAAACAGCATCTGATTTAAACCGACTAACTCTTAAAATCAGTCTCTGTCCTTCCAAATTCTACGTGAAACACTATCTTCGCCTTAGTGTTCCATAAGTATATTAGTTATACCTAGTCTGCTCATAAATACAGTTACAACAAAGAAATAAAAAGTTACTGTCATTCTCAGGTGAAAATTAAATGGTTTTTACAATTTTGATGCCAATTATTATTAAATATTTTACTAATATTAAAATGGAGTACGTGATAATGAAAACTGTGTTCCTGTGATTGCATTATACAAAGTAGGCATGGAACCAAATGCATTTTTTTAAAAGTCTCTATCTGCTTGGTATAAATCAAATGTTTGTGTACCGACCTTTTGGTAGGTACATCGAAACGTCCTCTGTTTGTGACAGAAAAAAGTCAGGCCGTCCACGTATTATTCATACTAAACAGACGATTAAAGTTGTTAGGAGAGAATCCGAAGAAATCCCGTCCGGAAGCAAAACAGAGATAATTATAGCACCCAGAACCATGTCACGTATTTTAAAAGATGATTTAGTACTTGTTGCTTATAAAAGATGTACTGGTCATTTCTTAACTGTTAATTTAAAGAAAAATAGGGTTGATAAATCAAAACAGCTTCTTCGGCGGTACGCAAAGGAAGCTCACAGACAAACCTTATTTACGGACGAGAATTTTCTCGTACACCATTGAGGTACATTTTATCAAGCAGAATGATCGAGTTTATGCTCATAACTCTGGAGAAGCTGCTCTATTGGTCAATAGGGTGCAACGTGGCCATTACCCGGCTTCAGTAATGATTTCATGGGGTGTTATCTATCAAGGAGTGACAGTACCATATTTTTGTGGAAACAGTATTAAAACGTAGGCTCAAGTTGATCAAGATATATTCTTGGGAAGGTCCTAAAGCCTCTTACTAACACCCTGTTCCATAACTAAGAATGGACCTCTCAGCACGACTCAGCACCAGGTCATAAGGCTCGCTCAACACAGGCGTGGCTAGAAGGGAATATTCCCGACTTCATTAGAGCTGAAGACTGGCCGTCATCTAGTCCCGATCAGCTCGATTATGATTTAACGTCTGTTTTAGAGAGCGTGGCATGCTTTAAATGCCATGATAATATTGAATTCCTAAAACATTCCATAAGGGTTGCCAGTTGCTAATTTTCCCATGGAAAGGGTGCGTGTTTCAATCGAAAACTGGCCACAACGTTTGAAAGATTGTATGAAAGCAAATGGTGACCATTTCGAATAAACGTTATATTCTTAAAATGCTTACCTATTTATTTTTAAAATAACACAGGTTCGTCTAATAAAATGATAATGTAAAAACTATCAATGTTTTCTTTGTAACTTTCTTTGTAAATATTTATGGTTAGACTAGTTATTATTATAGGTCTCTGAGAAGGAATTACTTTATCATTGATTATGCATAGTTTAGAAATGATCGCTCACTATACTAGACCATCTGATTCTTACTAGTTATGCTAAACGCGCTCGGTAATTGATCGCCTTGTTTTTAATCATCTGTTTCTGGTTTGATCTTTTCACGTTTACATGTTCATCGACTGTATTTGAATTACAAATAGTAACTTTAATAATTAGAAGCTAAACTTCTAGACTTAATTTAGTATGTGGTAATTCACCACAATTTAATTTCCGATTGTTTGTTAATAAACATTCAGGAAGAAACGTCAGACCATCAAATTAACTCTGTGTTAAAGACTCATTTTTAAACACTAGTGTTGTAAGGAAAATGTATAACATGAAATTGAAAACAAGAATTTTCGAATGTGTCAGGAGTATTATCTAAAATTTATGTAATACCATATAGTGACGAAAAGAACACAACAATGGTGTCTGTTCTTGGACTACTCGTTCTTCTGGTTTTTGTAAGTATGAAAATCTATTGATATAATAGACTCTGTATATACAGTCATAGTAAAAAAGTCAGATTTTTTTTATTTATCGTAATGGTAGTAGACAGGCGGACGGCCTATATGATTGTAAGTGGTTACCGTTGCCTATAGGTACTTGCAATACCATTAGGATGGTAATTGGGTACATATTACACAATTTCAACTATGATATCAATAAGGTTCATATTATCAATAACTATCAATAAATAAATAAAATCAATAAATCAGTAACTATCAATTCGTGTATTAGTTAAATCACATGTCAATTGTAAATCTCCTTGTTTTGAAAACTGGGAATAGTGATAAAATTTTGTGAAGAAAAAAAGTTCATAATGCTAAAAACTTTATTTAGCATCCATATTTACCGACTTTTTTCATTTGTCTACTGTGTATCTTAGGATTTTATATCAATGCTTTTATAAAATTAACTTAGTTAATTCTCTTTTAGTGACCGTATTTTGTTTATACATATATTTTATTATAAGAATCTACGCGCAAAGAAAATTCATATCCTGTCTTATTTTATAGATTCAATGAACTGTTGGTTTATTTAAGCACAGTACTGGTCTTTTATATGTGGTTAAGTTATGATGATAAACAATATTTGACTAATGAAAACTTTCTCCTTTCGTTTTTATCGGTGAATAAAAACTTAGATAACAAATAAATTTGTATATTGTCTTTAAATTGAGAGGTAAGTAAAGAAATGTCTATAAGAGACAAGACAAGTATACACCAATGTATTATAAAAAAAAAATTATAATACTAAAATATTACTTTCTTTAATTTAAAGAAATACAAAGGATATAAAAACAATCAGTAGGTAATTCCCACTTTTTGAATAAAACCTTGAATACGGGCCGAAACCACACCTACATCATCAAATGAAGCCACCGTGAGTATATTTTATGTTTATGTCATTTTTAACGATTGGCCCGCGATGCCCTAGTGGAAGAGGCGAGATGTAATCAGTGGCGTTCCAGAATCGAGGTTCGTGTATTAATTAATTGATTTATAAGAAGTCATTACGGCCAATTAAACTTTTCCGACCAATTACATGGACAGTTTATGGTCGTGTCGCCTTTATAATTTTAAACACCGCATTATTTACTGTCGCTTTTGGTGGCATTATGTATTTATATTCTAATGTTGGTATTCGTGATATTAATGTACAATACTGAAGGTGGGACAAATAGCATCTGAACTGGAAAATGCCGCGAATATTGCATTGCTTTGCGTAAGAAACTCCGGAATGAGAAATGTAATATTTTGAAATGGTCAGTACGTTCCAAACTTTGCAAATTACTAATTAGTGACATACAATTACGGACAACCATTCTATTGACGTGGTGCATAAATTACGGTCAACCATTCTATTGACGTGGTGCATAAATTCAAATGTGATATTTGTATTAATACACCTCAAAATAATTTCTAGAATATGTATTGATATATTCTAGAAATAAGATAGAGGAAAAATTTATTTTGGGATTCACAAAATAATCAGAGATTTTTCAACTTATTTTCACACATATGTAAGAGCCTTATCAGTCTTATCATACTGGCGATTTGCGAGCGTATTTCAAGCGAGGCTATTCGTGAAGGTGCTCGCAGCGACCTCGCTGCGTGTGCCTAACAAGCTCGTTGCCTGCTCGCGGCGTGCTATCGTGGCTTTGGACAATTAGTAAGAGAATGGATTCCGACGAGGAAACATTGCTGTTGGCTTCGTTACTTAGACGACGTTTACGTAGGAAACTTGAGCTGAAACCTCGACGGTCGTCGCGTGCTCGCACCGAGCTCGCTGCGTGCATGTTCACAAATCGCCTCTCTAGAAACATGCTCGCAAATCGCCAGTGTGATAAGGCTCTAAGCTGCAGACGATACAGAAACCCACAGAAAGATATTCATTCATATTAATGTCCATATGTAAATATGCTGTTTAAATTAGAAACATATTGGCTAATAAGTAAAATTCTTTACATTATGTATTTAAACAGCAGCTGTCAAATTATCAGAAGCGCAGAGTAAAGGCGCCATAAAACAAATCACGTTGTCTGTAGTCGCTCTACTCGAGCAACGACAGGTTATTCATTAACTCACACTTAATCCTAATTAATTGCCTATTAGTAGACATTTTCAATTGCCACACGGTTTGATTTATAAGTTTCTAGTGTAAGTATTCGCTGATAAATTGTTGCGTCGGGAATATTGTGATCGGATTGGAATATTAACGTTTGTGTGAAAATTGTGTTGACTAATCGTGTAGTTTGTCTAAGGTTGTTATTTTTTCGGTTTAGGAACTTAATAAATTTAACAAAAATGACTGAAATTAACAACATATCTAATTAGTTTTAATAATTGAAAATGTATTTTTATGTGAGGTTTCCTATACCTACTAGATATTACGTTTCTTCATTTTTATATGGATTTTAAGTAGTCAGAAAGTAAGCTCATGGTTTTTCTTTAAAATGACATATTTTACTATAAAGTGTTCGACGGCGAATCGATTTCATTACAACACATGTTGAATGACACATCGTTGGGGCGGCCGGCGACTAAAAAATTCGCCAATCGGCGCCAGTTTTATCATAAATTCGAATTTAATATTCTAATTAAATCCTAATACAGCCGTCAACAAGAAATAAAAAGCCACCGATGCTTTTAAGGAGATCCTTAAGTATGACATTAAAAAGAGATGTTTTTCATTTACTTATCAAAAACAAAGACATAGGGGCAATAAAAGTCGTTATTATTGATCTTAATGTGAAATCGACATTAGTGAGACATAAATGTTACCTATTAAATTACACTACACAGGCTTTTATGTTCTGTACCAGCCGTTTAATGAGGAACATCGTATAGAGTATCGCACACCTTTTATAGAGAATATACAAGTAAATTACGATAACCAGGTGTTGTTAAATTGTTGTTTTTTTTAAAAAAATCTCCTAACTTCTATTTTGTGGTTGTCCTCACTATCGTAATAGTCTACGTGCCTTTGATGATATGCAACTAATGCAATGCAATACAACCAGCCCTTTCAGTGTCCATTGCTGGACATGGACCTTCTAATGCACATTATCTCGTTAATGAGGGTTGTAAAGCTTCTAAACGTCACGCTGGTCAAGCGGGTTGGCGAGTCCATTCTTTTAAAGGTCTTGTAGTTCCTCAAGGCTTGTGGTCGCCGCTTTGTTATCCAGCTGTCGCCTTTTACGACAGCCACGGGAGGAGATGGGCATGTTTAAGTTTATTGTTACTTCTTAATGTGTTTGTGTCATGTTATTATTAGAGCCTTTGCCTTAAACAGTTGAAATGTTTATGTAATTAGTCTTCACTACCTATAGGTTATAATAGCAATTGCTATCTTTTGAGGTATTTCTGTAGTGAGTGAGATATGTCAGATGAATGTAGCAGATGAATGATCGATCAACAAAATACTGCATACAATTAAAATGACTAGTCAGCAAGAAAATGTAATAACAGCAAATATACCCCATTAGCTGCAGAATAATCAGTAATAACAGCAAATATACCCCATTAGCTGCAGAATAATCAGTAATAACAGCAAATATACCCCATTAGCTGCAGAATAATCAGTAATAAAAGGCAAATGTATACCAAATTTCATATACGGCGTCACCATGGTATCACCATAATTTATACATAGGTTTTCAAATATGTGACTTTCCCGTAAAATTCATGACCTAGCAGCAAATATTATATAATATACTTAGCTGCATTATGTCTATTTCTGCCTTCTACAATATTTACTTTCAGATATTTCTGACAACATTTAAGGAAACTTTTAATTTTTTTAGAATTCTGAAATAATACGTAAAGTTTCAATTTATGTCTAGTCATCTGATTGCGTGAAAATGAATATGTATGGTAGGGAGGCGGGTGAAGCCATCAGTAAGAAATAATTAAATGAGCAACATTTAATGAGCTTAATAAGCAGCAAATCTATACAAGCAAAAAAGGTGGGATAGGTTTAGGTTCTCTGGTGGCAATAGGAGACCCGCGTCGACTTTGTGAAGTCATTTTTAGAGTACAGTGGAGTAGAGTCGACTGGAGTGAAGTGAAGTAGCGCAGAATAGCATAGAGTAGCGGGGAGTAGCATAGAGTAATTTATTTCAGTCATTCGCAAATATATTGTTTTGTTAATCATATTTTCCTGTTCGTTTAGTATTATTTGACATCATTTCACTGATTTTAAGAACTGCGGTGAAGTTGAATAACATTTACTAATTCACATTATTTAATGGGCAAATTTAAAAAACAATGTATCTAAACATTAACATTATAGATATGCCAACTTTAAGTACAATTGATCCCCTTAATCTGGTGAATTCTTAATCACATTATAAATTCCTATATGATCTTACTTTTTAGCTGACGTCCTCAGTTAATGGCTGCCTAAAATAGTAAACTTCTGCTGATAATAAAAACACTGTACTATGCTGATAACGATTTGCTGCCAAACTATTATTTTTGCTACCATAGGCATATTTTATAGTTGACAAAATTGCTGTTTGTTTTAATACATGCCTTAGTAAATTTATTGCTGATGTTGTTAACATGTATTGCTGATGTCCATGGATGACAATATCCATTAATAGGCTACAGTATCCACATACCACCAGGTAGGCTGTATGCACGTCAGCCTTCTTTGTAGTAAAAAAATAACGAGTCTGTTAGTGCAACTATGACATTAAACATAAGGTTTAAAATTGAGCAGATTGTTATGAACTATGAATATATGTATTCTTAAACAACCTAGTTAAGATGAAAACAACATTTTCAGTCGCAGTGTTTTTCTGCTTCTGGGAAGCAAGTGTCATCAATAAAAGTAAACAACTTTAATAAATTATGAAATACACGTATCTTGGAGCGGATATTCATGATAATGCTTTGCAAATGACTGTGACATTTACATAATGTAACTTTAAATACAGATATTATCCTTTATAGCAATGTTATAAGCCTTACAAATGTGTACGAACTTAAATATAAAAGGTCTATGATGCCTAAAGTATTTCTTGACGCGATAAAATGCTAATGAAGATACTTAGCCATACAAAGCTTTCATAAGTGTTTGCGAATAATAAAAACGCGTACTAAAGAGCTGAAGTTTATGTTGTCAGTAACCGGTGACCAATATTTAAAGTTTGTTTCACAGGAACTGGTAGTAATTAATACTTTGCAAGGACCAAGCCCCAAGCTGTACCCATCCTGAGGTCTCAACTTGATACTGTAATATAGAAGAAGATACTGTAATAGTCAAGAAGAAGCACTTATTATTACACTAACCTGGTCTGTGCTTACTGACAGTACTGATTTGTGAAGTCTTTCATCTGTAGTCATCGCTGTTCATTTAAATATCGCCTGGTACAAATAAATTAATGCCACATAAACATATTTTTAACATAATATATTTTTGTACTTTTTACTTCGTTGCGGTTCAATTAAGGTTTTTTATTCTTTGCTGCTTTGTTTATGTGTCAATTATGGCACCATCGAAGTTTTATGGTTTTAATATCTCGAGGTATGGCATAAATAAGTGTATTAAATTTACAAATGTATTGCAACGTTGCTTGCAGCTGTAGCGTTGCTATCAATAGTGACAATTATAATATCTTTAAGGCTAAATGTGATATTATCTGATAAAGGTGTTTTGGTTTTCCAGATACTGATACTAATTAATCTTAAGTTAATTATATTAATATTAAGAAAACAATATAATATACTTATTATTACTATATCCTAGAAATCAGATATTAGCGGATGTTTCTATTTAAACACAATCTTGAAACAATGCACTTAGAAAATGTTAATCAAAATGAACTCAAATTAATTTAGTCAAAATTAATTATAATCTTACTAAAAATAATAGTGAGTGGACGGAAACTATATACTATTCTGCAAAGATTATGTGCACAGATAATATTTACAAATAATCCTCCTCCATAGATATCTGCTGCTTACACAGCTAATATTTATCATGTGCCAGCAACAAAAAATAGTTGTCGTTGGATATTTTAATCAATTTCAATTCCGATACTAATTATCCAACTAATTTTTATTTATTTCTAACGCATAAACACTATACATATTTATCGACACTATTTTCTGGTTTTTGCGAGCTAAAAGAGTTTGCCACTGTACGATTGTTGATCAATAATAATTATAATTGTTATCGCCTCCAGTCCTAATAGTTCGCTGAATTGTTCGTTGAAATTAAATTGGTATAAATATGAATTATTACAGACATGTCATGTGCTTAATAATTATCATGTTACTATCTTTAGCTGGTTTGTTAAAGCTAATAAATTAACAATAATAATTTAACGGTAAGGGGTCCGTTTGCTATAAAACGCCTACTTAGATAAAATGCAATTTAAACGTTATGTATTGAAGTTATAAGTTATTCTAAAATTATTCATGTTATGTGGTATTTTATTTATGTTTCAATAAATTATGTTTAAATTACGGTCAAGTGACTTATAATTCCTGTTAATGAGTATTCAGATTTTTTTTTATAGACTAGTGGGCGGACGAGCAAGCGGTCCCACGTGATGGTAAGTGTTACCGCCGCCCATGGACACCTGCAGCACCAGGGGGTATACGAGCGCGCCAATAGTATATATTCATCAGAATACAAATACTATAGATTGGGCGTTCCTCAAGGAAGCGTGCTTGGGTCGTTATAGTTTTTAATCTATACAAATGATGTTCTCGACATAACTGATACGGACTGTAGGTACTCGTACATTGTTTGTTGATGGTATTTCCATTCTAGTGACACGTAACAAAAATGACAATTAACTTAATTATTACGAAATAATTCGATTTATAATAAATTTTCTAGACAGATATAGCTTACAAATAAATTAAAGCAAAACAAATTTTATTCAGTTTACTGAATACTGTACGGTTTACTGAAAACACACAAAAATAAATTTACTTAATCTAAATATATAAACTACAATAATATAAATATTTGTGAAAAAAGGCAATTTTCTTGGCTTGACTTTAGATAAAAAATTAGAATGGAAAGCGCACATTGATGTATATTAGTATGCACAAAAATAAATAAATTTGTTTTCGTACTGAATACTTAGAAAGACAGCATTACCACAAACCGCCGTTACCGCCTATCACGGCTATGTCGCATCTGTAGTGCGTTATAGGCTAATTCTCTCGGGAAACTCGTCTTTATGGTGTTATTATAAGGAAGTGTTTTAGAAGTCATATTTTTAACTTATGTAGAGTTCATCACATGTTTTGTTGGATAATTCTTAGGTTGATGTTAGCATCAAGTAATCCATATGACGAATTTTTAGTTCCTATTATAGTAAATTATAGTTTCGAGAACATTTTTGGATTCCAAAGGATTAATCTCCTCTTACTTATAGGTTGTTGGACGTGACACGGTATTGGCAATGTCTGGCACACGTGAAGTGCGCTGCGGACGGCGGCTGGTGTCCGGGCTGTTCTCCCGGCCGCGGCTGCCGCTCGGCTACTCGTACGTGACGACGGTACCGCGCGGTGCCTGCAGGCTCAACGTTTCAGAGATCGTGCCCAGCGACAACTACATCGGTTAGTAATAAGTAGTAGTAGTAGTAGTAGTACAGTACAAATGACAGTGTTTAAATCGTCTTTAATTTTCGTTGTATTGATACGAGTACAATTATGTTAACTCATTAAAAATTAGGTTATGTAAGTAAAATTTGTAACCTGCATTTGTAACGATAATTTCTATTATTTAAGTGACAGATCTTTACCATCGGGAAAGACTGATGATGTGTTATAGGATCTTACAAACGTTACGGAACGGACATCCATTCATTAACCGCACTCAATGGTCCTTTGATGAAGGCAAATGGGCCGCGAACACGAGGTTGGTCATCGGATCAATCAGTTTTGTCGGTTAAGTTAACCGTAAATCATTCGCGATTACCTACAATAGAAACGCCCACGTTGTTTTGTGCGATTATGAATAGACTCTGCACAAATCTAAATCAATTTTGCTCCAAGCTGACAGGACAACAATATATCAATTGAAGTAATTAATGTTCTGGGTATCAATCATTCATGAATAGTGCAAGTAAAGGCGGAAGTTCAGTAAACGTTTATGATTCGATAAAGTATATGAATAAGGTAATTAAGAAATTATTAGCCTATCTAAGTTATTGAGGATATTTTTTTGGATTTTAGCGTTGAAGATATCAAACGGGTCGTACATAATGAACGGCGAGTTCGCTGTGAGCGCGCCGGGCACGTACGAGGCGGCTGGTGCGCGGTTCCTGTACTCACGCGCCGCCAACCGTGATACCGTATTCGCACTTGGGCCCATACACCACCCCGTTGACATCATGG
The DNA here is from genome assembly GCA_914767545.1 of Sesia apiformis. Taxonomy (NCBI): domain Eukaryota; kingdom Metazoa; phylum Arthropoda; class Insecta; order Lepidoptera; family Sesiidae; genus Sesia; species Sesia apiformis. The sequence goes on from OU611964.1 coordinate 8,529,107, forward strand.
TATATTTCTTCAAACATCAGGTATTGGGCACATGGGGTCGTTGAATCACTGGTCGCTGTGACACGGGAGCCATTTAAAAAATGTGACCAAATGTCAAGTCGCACGAATTTGCGATGCTGCCCTATTTATCAGGCTGTGACTTTCAAGTAGGGTCGCCAGGTATTATAACCACTTTTTCGGGGCGTGTCCCATTTCAAAATTGCAATCAAAAATTAAACTTTATTGAAGCAACGCTGTTTTTTACTTTTTATTCAAAATCAGCCAATACAACTGCAAAGATCAAAATATTAACATAATTAAGCATCACAACTTGTGAATCACAAGCATTTCTGCAGAGTGGAGCGGCAATAATTTTATGCGATTGCTCTAAAATTTATGAATAACTTACAATAATTTTGTCATAATGCGAATTTCCGGGACAAACTGCTTAAATTCTTGGACACGGGACACAGCAACAAATGTCGGGACAATGCCGGAAATCCCGCACACCTGGCAACCTTACTTTCAAGCGACTCCATACAACTCCTTTCAAACTAGGTCGCGACACCGTGTGCCAGATGCCAAAAGTACATTTATTAATTTGAAATACAATCGACTTCAGCAACATTTTCATGCTATCTAGATACTCTACACTCAACCGAACCCGAGCATAAAATACGAGTATTTCACGGAATCTCCACCCGGAGAAGTCGATATTGAATCGATTACGAGGATTAATCTTCCGGATGTGCACGCCACTCCTCCACCGAAACATGTTCATAGACATCATACTTTTGACCCTTACGCTAGAACTGGCAACAGGCACCCAGATCTGGTGAGCATGTCAAAGGAAGTTACCAACGACGAAGGCCTTGAGGAGAACGTTGTGGGTACAAGGAGGTTTATATGGAAGATACTGTCCTATACCCAGTGTTCAAGAAATTGTGGCGGTGGTATCCAGGTAAGGACAAATTATTTTGCTTTGAGAGGAATTCGGTCATTGTTCAAAATTTGTAGATCATGTCATAAATCCTAGTCATTAACTAATGGCAGCGGCGTAATTCATTAATAATAGCGGAGTAACTAATAGTGTGCCAGCAATAATGATCAGGAGTTACCTCGGGACTATTTAAGTTAACCGGTAAATACAAACAATAGTACCACGTAAAATATAAGTCTGAATCACCGGAGTCGGGTCACCGTAAAATATAAGTCGGGGTAGTTATACACTTGTCAAAGCACTAGACGTGGTGTAATCCGTCGTCATTTCTCGAAGCCTGAAACCAAGAATTTTCTTCTCATGATTCTGAGTTAATTGACATGAATATTGTAAAAGAAACATAATTCTTTGTGGTTTGTATTTTTTTCCTCAATTTGTCAAATTTAGGTACGTATGAAAAATTCAGGAAAAACTCGAACTGTTTTTGGAAAAAAAAAATTCGTAAAATTTCAAGTCAATTAAGAATCATGAACGGATTTTATTATAAAATCTGTTATTTTTAAAATCCGGATTTTATTATAAAATAAAGGCTTCAGGAAAAATTCGGTCAGGTAAATCTTGTATATCGCAAATACTCGTCTTAAATAAATAAATAAGTGCTATTTTGTGATCACGATTTTCAATAGAATGGAATACTAATATTAATATCAGAATATAAAATTCAAATTAAGTTCTTTCCAGTTAAGTATCCAGCATACCCTCCAACACACAATAACACCTCAATAACACATATAGAATCACGATAGTTATTGATAAATGAACCAAACATATACCACATATACTACATATACCAAACGTACACTACATCAACAGATCAAGTTATATCCATTGATACCCAAAAACTATAGAATAAAGGCTCATTTACACAAGATTTTTTTTCTCGAACGGTTCGGGCAAGAATATTGTATACGATTTTTGTATGCGATCATACGTCCACATGCAACTGTCCACATGACGATAAAAACTTAATGATAAGAGTGATCACACGATAATAACAGTTGTTTATACTGACTGGACAAACATATCTTGATCGATTTTCTTTGCTGCACGCGTTCGAGAAACTCTCTCGTTGAGTAAATGTGTCTGAAGCGCTAGAATCGAACGGTTTTGCTTCCGTTAGATGTTGCTGACTGCACGATAATACATTTAAGGTCGGTAAATACCGTTGTGTGGAGGCAAGTGGTGACGGGGACAGGGAAGTGTCACCAGTACATTGTGCTGGGTCTCCCCCCGCGGGCAGCAGGCGGCGCTGCGGCAACACGCCCTGCGCGCCGCGGTGGCGTACTGCCACCTGGTCCGCCTGCCCACACTGCGGACCCGCCTTAAGGACTAGAATTGTCGGCTGCGTTCAGGACCATTCCAGAGGCAACATCAAAGTAAGTTATCATCAGTCGATAGTCTTTTACAAGTTTGTTTAGGATTTACTTCCGTTATGGTATTTATAACTTTATATAGGAATAAAATGGCAGAAAAGCAGGCAGACTAATGGTAAGCGGTGACAGTTAGACAGTTTAAATATTAACCTAGACAAAAACATTAATTAGTAATAACGGAATCCTCAATTATATGTACTTTGATAATTTCAGGGAGATTTCTAAGAAATGTAACTTTTATTGAAAATACGACTTCGAAAGTCGGAAAAATTTATTATGTCCCGACTAAGGACGATCACTCGAATCCAAAACACTATTAATACACATAATAATATACCGAAATTTGTAGACAGACTGCATACAGGGCACACTTCTTAACGGAATTAAATGAAATTGGACAGGAAAATTGATTGGATCTATATCTCGATCAAGTTAGTACATGAACTAAATCAGTTCTAATGATTTACTAGGGGAGGCTTATGCTCTACAGTGGGACGTCGATATCGATATCGAGATTTCCAATAATACGATGGTGTAAGTCCACGTCTGTTGTAATAAATGGTGTTAGATAGAACTCACAAATAAAGTTCTACAACATTTATATAACTATATATATTTCTTTAATTTGCGGTAAGTAGCGACTTCTGACCGGCGCCTGCCATCCGTTTTTATATAGAAAGAAGGTTGCAAACGAGTAAATGGTCAGTCTGAAAAAAAATCGGATATTATCACTCATTTATTTATACACCAATATTAAATCGTAGAAATACAATGCAATGCAACCAGCCCCTCCAGTACCTACTGCTGGATGTGGGCCTCCTCGTGCACATTGTCTCGTGGATGAGAGATGTATGGCCTGAAAACGCCACGCTGGACAAGCGGCTTGGCGAGTCCACTCTTTTAGTCGCCTTTTACGACATCCACGGGAGGAGATGGGGTAGTGCTATTGTAAAGCAGGCCGACACCGCGCGGCACAAATCCTAGAAATACTAATAACCAAGAAATAGAAGAAATAACCAACTCCTTGATTAATTCGTTTTATCTATTATTTGTTTATTTTAGATATGTTTTTTATATCAGTGACCAAAAATGTCCAGCTCCATAGCTAGTCTGATAAAAAGCGGATATTGTCATTCCTTTGCTCTATATACCAATACTAAATCTTAGAAATACTAATAGCCAAGAAATAGCCATGGACCCTTAATTACTGTGTTTATTTATTCGTTGTATATTTTTGATATTTTTAGATCAGTGACCAAAAATGCCCCGCTCCAAAACCGCCAACGTCTGAATCATGTGACATACGGGATTGTGAGGAAGTTTCTGTTGATTTAAAGCGCGTAGAAACGAAACGAGTGATTCGACCGCGCGAGCACACTGACCACTTCCACGATGGTCCCGTGTACACGGTCAATGTGAACGCTTCCGACACGGATATCGGACCCCAGTACAGCTTCAGCGCTGTCGCAGGATGGCTTTACACGGATTGGTCGGAGGTGAGTTAGACATAAGTTTTCAGCACGCCTATGCCCTGCAGTTGGACATTTTAGGGCGATATCGATCCATACTGATTAAGCTGGGAAAAGACTGAGCCGACGTGACCTTACCTACATACGTGAAGTTTTTATTGAGTATGCGCATTAATATGATGATATATCGTTATATCGTTAAATATAAACAACCTAGTTATCTCTTTAACAAGTTGACGTGGTTAGGGGAACATGCCGGACGAACCATTCGTCTCTGTACACCCCCGCTTTGTGTTCCGCGAAACGGTTCAGCTGCATTCAGAGGAAGTTTCAAATACACCGCGACCAAGTGTTGGAACAATATTCTCCCACCTATTAGACAGTTGATTAGTTTAAATTGTTTCAGAATTAAATTCAAAGCTTTTCTCACTGACACCTTGTTTTAATTTTTTTGCATAAGTATGTTTAATTAATTTTTAGAATAAGACATTGTCACGTTATTGCGATCACTTGTGTGTATGAAATAAAAATTTCTATCTATCTATCTATTTCTATCTATATGCATCGTTCATTTCTTAGCCTTTGATTGGAGCGGTAGCTTGCTCGGGGACGAATTATATATTTTTTTGTTGATGTTGTCGACGCAGATTTGTTTTATCTGGCTAATTTTTTGGCTTCATTTCCTTGACGAGTTAATAATGTACGAGGAGAGGTCCAAAAGTTTCCGCCCTGACAAAGAAAAAGCACACAAGTTCGTGAAACTATCTTTATGTTTCAATATAGTCTCCGTCTATTTGTACACGATAAGTAAGTCTCTAGTATTTGTAAGTCCGTTTTCCGATCGTTTAATTAGCATTTCTATCCCAGTATAAAAATAGGCAGAAGCTTTGTCTTCAAAATGGACAATGACCGCAGCGATCACTTCATCATCAGTGGAAAATCTTCTAACACTTAAGTCCGCCTTAAGTTTCGAGAACAAATAGTAATTACTGGGAGCCAAGTTAGGACTATAGGGTGGGTGGCGAATTTCCGTGAAGCCATACGTTGAAAGAACACTTTTCGCAACTGCGACGATGTGGACGGGTGCATTGTCATGGAAAAGCACACCTTTGCTTAGTTTACCAGGACGTTTTTGCTTGGTTGGTTCTAGTAATTGCTCTATACGGTTATCGTAATAGCTTCCAGTCACAGTATTGCGTTCTTTCATGTCTCTAAGTAATATTCATTGACAGTCCCAGAGTATCGAAGCCATAATGGTGGACTGAGTCACCTTTGCCTTTCTAAGCTGTGCTTCACCAGAACAACGCCACATCACCGACTCCCTTCTGGAAAGGACCATTGTAAAATAGTAAAAAAAGACATAGTAAAAAAGCATAATTTCATCCCCAGTAACAATTGACACCATAAAATTGTTTCCGTTTCTCTGAAAGACCTCCGAAGTTCTTTAGAGCATATTACTCGTTCACTTCGCTACACACTAGAAAGAAGTTTTGGCAGCCACCTCGCACTAACTTTATTCATATGAAGGTGTTCATGAAGAATCCTATGGACTGTAGTTTTTGAAAGCTCTGTCCTTGCAGCTATCTCTTTAGTGTTAGTGTGTAGTGTAGTGTAGTTAGCTACCGTCGGTCGCTCAGAACCATTTCTTCCTCTAATTTGATGTTGTTTGGAGTGAGTGCCTCAACGCATCGACCGAAGCGAGGTTCGTCGTCGATGAATTCCCGTCCTAAACGAAATGGCTTACACCTACTCGTATCTTTAACGGTGGAAAATGATGGAGAAGAATCCCCGTACACATTATTGTCATTATTCAACCTTTGTTTGATATCGATCGGGCTAACACCTTCCTTTATAAAGAACTTAATTACGGAATGATATTCCAGTTTAAACATTTTAAAGATTTTGCTTAGAAATCTCTTAGAATTGAGGAATAGTTGAGGAATCCAAACCAACAAGTTTTGAACGCTAAAAATTATACACGCATTTGCAAGATAAATGATAATTACAATGACGTATAAGTTGTTTTTTTAGACATCTAGAAATATGTCAACCTAGAAATAATAAGATAAATTTTATTTAGATTTCTATGATCTACACGCTCAAAACGTTGCGTGTTGAGTGTTAAGTGTAGGGTCGTGTCAGCTGAGTATTTTTCTACTGTTTCACACACGCCGTACCTTACATATGCTAAACCAAATCGTTCGCATACTATACCAATCGTGAGAGTCATTCAAGTTAGCGTCACGTAATGTAAGTCAGGTGTGCTTCTCAACATACGTTTGGACCACCGTCATGTAAAGTACAATACAAAGCATCATGTATGATCAGTGTCATTCCGGCTTTAGTGCAATGCTTGCTCTAGTCGAGCGTTTTGTGTGCAGCGTACATAGCAATCACATGTTCGTGGATGGAGTGGCTACTGGTTTGAGCGGTGAGATATGTTTGCGCGTGCAGGTTAAAACCAGTTTGCCACTTCAATTACGAGTATCTGTATAGATGTTTTTTTATAGAAAGAAGGTGGCAGATTAGCAGATAGTAGATATTGTCGCCAATGGCCATCCGTGATGTTGTCGCCAATGCCAACGTTAGCTCAGGGTGATAAACTTTGGCACGCCATCGGATGCGTTGCCTACCTTCGGAAATTTAGGAATGGATTTGGAGAAAGTTTCAGGAGAATGGGGAGATAACTGAGGTCAAGAAGTGAACGTTGTTTTACTCAGGTTTCAGCCTTATGGGCAACGTCCACCAAAGCGGAGATGTGCGGTGCAGAGAAGAGATGTGCTGTGTCGCGAGTTTTGTCCGTCGAGTGGTTGTAAAGTTGTAGAGGTGTGGGTATGCGGTGTGATTTTGTATAAAAATACTACCCATCTCTTTGCTCCGCTGAACGCCGTCCACTGAAACTAAACGGTGCGTAGATAGGCAAATATCAAAATGCTATTGGTTATTTGAAACGCATCTCCTCTCCGCTTCCTACATCTCGGCTTTGGTGGACTACAAACTGCTACTGCAACCGGCCCTTTCAATATTCACTGCTGGACACAGGGGCCTCCTCATATATATTGTCTTAACATGAGGTATATATGGCCTTAAAATGTCACGCTGAGCGAACAGGTTGGCGAATCCGCTCTTTTAGAGGTGGAGTAGTTCCTCAGGGCTTGTGGTAGACTCTCTGTTATTCCTTAGTCGCCTTTTGTCGTAACCCACGGGACGAGAAGGGGTGGTGCCATTCTATAACTAACCGACACCATACGGCACGGTTTGGTGGACATTGCGTCTTATTGTTTGCAGTGTGTGGGGTGGTGCGTGGGCGGCGGCGTGCAGTCGCGCGGCGCGCGCTGCGCGGACCCGGCGGGCTGCGTGCCGCGCGCTCCTCCGGAGACCGTGCGCGCCTGCACGCCCAAGCTCGCCTGTGATCCGCACGAGGGACAGTGGTTTACTGGTAAGCTTTTAAATATAATTATTGAAATAAACATCAATTGTGTTTAAGGTAACAAAGTATTTTTTTATAGAATAGATGGCACACGAGCAGGCGGGCCACATGATGATATGTGGTCACCGCTGTCCATGGACACCTGCAACGCTAGGGGGCTTGAGGGTGCGCTGCTGACCTTGCAGAATCCTGTTCAAAGCTCTCAGAGTCCCATGTCGTAACGAAACGGAAATATCTCAGCTCGCAATTCATTCCACAACTTTCGAGTTCGCCTTAGAGTCTATTTCAAGGAAGTGCGGATGAACCGTACCACGATGACGAACCGTGCGATGGAAAAAACCCGAAGTTGGCATCAAATTGAATAGCTCTTCGGAATATTCCACATTATAAAGGCGGTAGAAAACGCTGAGAGATGCATCAATGAGAGATGAGCGATTCTAAACCACCTGTGAGAGTGGGATCATCGACAACTCGGATAGCGCATCGTTGGACTGAGTCGAGAGGGTCCAGCTGGTACTATATATGTATATAGTATGAAGTATTATATATATTATATTATTCACTTTATTGTTTTAACAAAAGGCGAACTTAATGCTACAAAACATTTTCAAACATTAACCAACATTATATTGTGCTTATAGTTATTTTTTTGGAAATAAAATTAAATTCTCAAGCGTTAAATATCCATGAGCTTTTTATAATCCATATGCGAATTTCGAACTCTTGAGCTTTAAAGGCAACGGTCAAAATGGCAACAAAAGAGTGATTTCAGTATACACATGAATTTATACAAAAATGGTTACCTACACAAATAATCGTGTGTGATTTTTAAGTATCCGTACTGAAATCACTTGGAAAAATTACTGTTTTGTTACTATTGTGATAATTTTTCATTTTGTGATTCGCTATTTTGAGAATTGCACATTTTGCTATTAAACCCTTAAAGTAACGAGCGCTCATTTATACAGCGCTGCAGCGTTCGAGTGTTAATTTTTACAGCGCTCGAGTGTTCATCTTTACAGCGCTCGAGTGCTCAGTTTTACAGCGCTCGAGTGTTCATTTTTACAGCGCTCGAGTGTTCATTTTTACAACATCAGATGGTTGTTCTAGGCGAGTGGTCGGAGTGTTCGGCGCGTTGCGGTGGGAAGCAAGTGCGCGGGGTGGTGTGCGTGGGCGGCGGTGGGCGGCGCCTGCGCGACGCGGTGTGCGTCCACCCTCGGCCGCCGCACACGCGCGACTGCGCCGCCGGATGCACAGACTTAGCTGCAGACTGGTACTACGGCGACTGGGGACAGGTGAGTACTAGTGGTGTCTGATTCGGTCACTTCGGGTTCTTGTGGACAAACTCATTGTACTCGAGCTTGGTTTCGGGTGATTACAGCTCCTCCAATCGTTGATTGCCTTTTTAAGTACGGCCTGTTGATACTTCACTTGCTACTTTCCTTTCGCTTCACCGAATCGCACGTCGAGTCGCCTAATCCCTAGGCCAACGACAGCTGCTCAAATTCGAGGTGCACCGGACGTCAATCTGAAGACCGTATGAGTAGAATCGCTAAATTTGGGAAGTGCGTGTGAGGCCCATTGTCAGTGTCATTGAACAGCCGTTGAACAGGCCAACTGGACCCCGAATTCGTCTATGATCGGTAATATGTGAGATATATTAAATTAGATAATAAATTAGATAGATAATATTAAATATCACTAATCTAAGATATGGAGCTCCTCAAGAAATTTGCGAATAATATTCTACAGGGTCAGCGCATTCGCGTTTTCCCTGGTGTTGTAGGTGTCCAATGGTGATCACTTACTATCTAGTAGGCGGCCAGCTTGTCACTTTGTCAATAAAAAACATGGAAGAAGTGTACAATTTTATAACATGATTTATATAATAAATGATGTTTTTATTTCTATAGTGCACGGGGAACTGTTCGTCCGGTACGGGAGTACAACGTCGCACGGTGGTGTGCGCGCGCGGCGGCGCTGAGACTGAGGGCGCCGCGAGCGACGCGGACTGCGTGCCGGAGCGCCCGCGCGCGAGGCGAGTCTGTACGTCCAGTTGTATCGCCGATGCTACACACTCATTACCTCCCGATATACCTATAGGTAAGTTAATTCCTTGTCTGCCACTTCTTCTAGACCCCGGCCTAGACCTCACGAGATGGTAAGTGATCACCGCCGCTCATAGACACCTGCAATATCAGAGGGGATGCTGGTGTGCTGTCGAGCTTGTAGAATCATATTCAAAGCCTTCTTCAAGAGGCTGTAACTTAGTGGAAAATACTACAATGCAGCACGAATGACCACCAAAAAAATCCAAATGAACAGTGTGTGCAGTGGCTGCAGTGCCACAGATTACACAATAAATGCTACATGCAAATTATTTCACAATAGATTCATTGATATCGACTGTAACATTCCAATGCAGGGTACAGGCCTCTCCTAGTAAATTACTATTGGTAAATTACTTATCCCCTAGTAATGGAGGTTTTGGACCACAATTCACCACGCTATTCACAATAATTATTACTCTAAATTTATGTCATTCAGTACCTTTTCTGTAAATAATCAAAATGAGAGTTAGGATTAGAGGAGAGTAACTAAATATGGGCTACCATTTTGTTTTTGGGTGAAAAATAAAAAACTATTTAGAAATATTTTTTTTTTTAATGTAATATTAATTATACATATATTACTAGAGAGCAAAGTAACAGTCTTATATTTTTAATAACAAACTACATTATAAAAATTGAGCACTAAACAAAATTGCAAAATGGGTGCTAAATATGGAACAGGTACTCAAATATGGGCTATAGCCCATCTAAAGATATGAACTAAATTATTTTTCAAGAAAATAACAATAATAAATGTTTATATTATAAGAGATCAAATCACTTTGGTGAGTGTGAGAAATTACTTAAATCACTTGCAAAAATCACATATCCAAACGTCAAACTCTGGCCCAGCACAGTCATTATGTGCCCAGAGCCCACACATCAAACATTTGATCCACAGTTCTCCTCGTGTGTCTTCGAAAAAAAGTTGCTGACAAAACATACACTCTGCATCTGCAGAATCAGGAGCTTCTCTTCCTATTATGGCATCTGGTTCACTGTCTGAATCAAAGTGGATTTCCTCTTCACCTTCACTGTCAACTAATTCATTGTCACTAGTCTTTACTTTCTTTTTTCTTTGGTTTCCTTTCTTTTATTTGGGTTTTTTATCTTTAGTTTTATTTTCTTTTTCAATTTTCTTCTTATTTTTTTCAATAAGGTCATTTTTATAGGGTGATGACGTTATAACAGAGGCCACAGCAGTTTTTCTACCCCTGTTAGATGTCTTTCTGATTTTTTTTGGTACAGGACTTATGTCATAAGGAGATACTAAACCTAGGTTGCTGCGATCAATTCTGGAAGAAGAAGGTTCGCCACCATGTTTATATCTAGTTCCAGAGGTAGATGCTTCTGGTTGAGTATCATATCCAGACGCAGAGGTTGAACGTCCAAGTGGAGGCGAATTTTCTGTTTCACATCTAGATCTTGAGACTGAAGCTTTGCTAGAAATCAAATTGTCATCATTAAGAATACTAGTCAAAGATCTAGATAAAAGTGGAGATCTGGGATTGTTATCAGATGGAATTTCATTATGGGATGATGATTTTCTGTGCATCTGTGCATCCATCTTTGACAGCATTTTGTTCGGCTGCAATAAAATCTACATCGCTAAATAGGGTTCTATTTAATGGCCAGAGTCCTGTAACACGAAACCCATTAGCTGCAATTTCACCTGTTTGAACTTTCATGTAAGCTCTTCCAAATAGCTCTACAATGTCAAAAGGGCTCAGTGCTCTGTTGTTGTTTCTGATCCAGGTTCTTATTTCTTCACTATAGTAAACTTTCAATGGCCCCATAAAAGTTTTGTCTAGTGGCTGCAGCTTGTGGGTTGTGTGAGGTGGTATAGATACAATATCAACGTTATTCTCTCTAGCCAGGTCTATTACATCAATATTCCTGGTGTGGCTGAAGTGTCCATCTAATATCAGTAGAACTCTTGATTCTGGTGTTGGGTTTGTATGTTTTATAAAATGTTTGAACCAATCTGTAAATATATTCAGTTGAATCCAGCCAGATGGATGTGCAACTCCTTCAGCTCCAGGAGGACAACCTCTCATCAGTTGGGAGCTCATATTTTTTCTTGGGAAAATTATGAACGGAGGAACAAAGTGGCCAGTGGCATTCATGCTCACTACAATTGTAACCAGGGAACCCCTTTCAGCCGATGTTAGTGAGGCTAATTGCCTCTTTCCTCGGTGTCTAATTACTTGTGGAATTTTACTTTGGACAACTGTCAGGCCCGTTTCATCTACGTTGTAGATACGATTTGGTGGATAGTTATTTTTCTCATACATCTCTTCCAGAAGTCGAAAAAAATTCTCGACGTTATCTTTGTTAAAGCCAAACGCTCTTGCAAATGACGTTCCTGTAGGCCTTCTAACTGATAGTTTTTCTTTGTGACGTTTCAGAAATAGCCTTAACCATGTTTTTCCCGCTATGCCAGATTCACAGAATGGATTTTGCATGTTGTTACGTACTGCCATCATATACGCCATTCTGCGAAGATCTGTTCTTGTCAATCCATTAAATTTGCTTTCCATTGTTAAAATATATCCTACTAAAACGTTTTCCAACTGTGCACCCAACACTGTTTTTCTACCTAATGTCGTAGCAGCCGCTTCTTCAGGAGTAAGTTCAGTTTTCAGGCTTAAACGTTGCAAAGTCGTTCTTGGTACGTTGAAATTTTTTGCTGCTTTTAGGGTACCAATTTTCTTCTCGCGAACCACTTTTATGGCTTTAACCATTTGTTCTTCATCCCAAGTTTTCCTTAATACTTTTGATTATGTCGGCGGCATTCTGAAAAAAAATGTAAGTACGCTTTAGAAACAAATGTCCGACCACCTAAGTACTAAGTACGATAGGACGATAGTAATAGCCCATATTCAAAATTCTTGACCGAAATAAACTTGACTTTGTATTTCACAAATCATACATCCCAAGCAATTAATCGACTAAAAAACATATATTCTACAAATTAAACATATAGTCACAGTACTTAACCCTAATTTTCATCAATAAAATAACATACTTTTACGTACCTTACAAAAATTTTTAACTGCGGCGAAAGAACACCGTCCTACCTTGACCACAGCACGCGCCGGATTGACGAAATAGCGTGAATGCGAGGTTAGTATGAATGAATGCGATAGAAGATAGTCGTTTGTAGCGTCTTTCAATTGTTTGTTTTCGAGAAATGTTACTAGCCCATATTAAAGCACTAACCCATATTTAGTTACTTTCCTCTAATATTAGTATTAGTACTTACAGCTTTTAGTTTAGTATAGTATAAGTTTAGTATAGCCGCTAAGTTGCAGTTACTATTGGCTCAAGCATTCATTGTGTTCATGCCAGTTGTAAATAAAATATGTATATTAGACATAATTATATAATTCCGTAGTAGGTAAATATGTATCTACAATACGAATAGGTAATTCCCCTATTCTAGATCCTAAACCTTTAATGTGTTACGAAGATATCAGTTGATCAAGATAGATTGCATCATGATTAAAAGTAAGCACGATGCTGCAAGTGACACAGAGTGTGGGATAGCGTAGTGCAAGGTCGCCCACCTACGTTGGTCTAATACTTGAAATGCGTTGTAGGAACCTACGACCGACGTCGAGATGGTCGTACGGCTTTGAATAGAAATAATAATAATCTCTTTATTAAAGGCAAAATAGTTGCTGCTATGTTGCAATAAGTATTTTTATCACATCTTTCGTTTGACTGTATAAATACAAGCTCATGCAAGATGCAAGAATATCTTGACGAATCAAATTGTACGAATTCGAATCACTGAAAAGTGATTCGATATAGATACCCCCCCCCCCCCCCCCTCCCGCCCCTTGATTTACCTGATTTGATAACGTCGTTTATTATTTTCGTGACAAAAATGTTCCATCAATTTCTAGCTACGAATACTACATATTAATATACCTAAATAAAATTTATCACATGGTTGCCAAATGAATTCGGACATTTTCCCCTGGAGGCCTCCCTTCCATGACATTGAATTTCTTATACATTCATTAAATATGTAGTTTCATATCTTTTAGATAATAACTATTATTGTTTCAGGAAATTAATATGAGTTAATCCGATATCAGCTTGATGGTGTCAGTTATTCGTAGTCACCTATTGGTACTTACTCAGAGGTCCTTGAGTAAACTAAGTAGTCTGAATAGATTTGAAGAACGAATACTGCGCTTACAATTTTGTAACTTCATGTTTCAGAGTCTCAAAAGGCTTCAGGAAACGAAAACAATACCACAGAAGAACCCACGACTGAAGAAAGTGAATCAAAAGGTAATTAATTGCAATATTTACTCTGACTAAAATAAATTGCGTATTTTTTAAAATGCAGGTATGGGCTTTAGTATAATTTAATTTTAGTTAATATTTAAGTAGATATGTAAGTATATTATTGTTATAAAGATATGAATAAAAGATTGATTAGAAAAATATATAATATTAATTTGAAATACGCAGTATTATTATGCAAGTGCATTATTGGGTGCATTGGAAATGTATTGTGCATTGGGTGAATTTTTCTGTTGAAAATGTGTCCATGTATTATTGTCACTTGTGAAAATTTAAGTTGTTTCCTCACTATGTTGTGTTTTTCTCTCGTTTTCTCTGCTTTAATCACGTTCATTACTTTCTTTGGTGTTAATCAAGGTAATTAACAATTGAGAACAGAGCTAGCTAATTCAAAACATATTTGAATCAATATGTTTAAATGAAAACATGTTCTCGATTACTTTGATTGATTCTACATAAAATAAATAATTGTTCCAATTACCTGTCCCTTCTAAAATGTTCAGTACCGGTTTTTCTTCTGGATACTTAGCTATCCATTAGTGAAAACCCGATAAAAATCCATTCAGTTGTTTTTATATGATGCTCAAGCAAACAGACATACCGACAAACATACAGACATTTTTTTTAAAACTACTGATTTATGTTTTACAGTTCCTAAAGAGAAACACCCATGATGTTTGTTTTTAATCAAGTCAATGTACAGACGTCAACGTTGAGTGCTAATGAACCTTAAGAACCTTTATGTTAACCGTTACAGACTTGAGCTTTTAAGGTTAAATGTTTTACGACCATCAAACTTTAAAAACTTGTACAATAACGCTCACGAGCGTTTAACGCTCGTATTTTAAAGGTTCATTAACGCTCGCTCATTTCTTATTATTACAACCCTAATAACCGTAACGATTTCTTGCAGACTGCGAGGACAAGCTGAACAACTGTGTACTCGCGGTCCAAGCGAGACTCTGCCACTACAACTATTACGTCACAAACTGTTGTAAATCTTGCAGCGGACGATGAGTCAACATCAAGCTGAAATACGAGTATAGGTTTCAGCTAAAATATGCGATATTCTTAATATATTCCATGGTTTTCACCATCTCCGAGTATAAGCCACGGCGTGTCCCGTCTCTCCGTCTATGTTACGTTTCAGTTTACGACGTCATCGTTGTACTGTAATATTGATGTTAGTCGTCAAACACTGCCTTTTTATGTAATCTTTGTGCTCTATTTATAATTTCGATTTTAAATTTATTAGTAACGTTTGATTTAATTGAATGTCGTGTGATATTTGTAATTTAAATTATCTGAACAAAATTAACAAGACTTTTATTACTAATTACGATATTGTTTTAAGAATTTACCATAAATGTATTTACAGTGTATTGGGTTGTAAAGAAAGTTCGTAGAGTTTTTATGACAACGATTTAGTTGAACGAAAAACAATAATTATAACAATAAATTAATCAATGATGTATTCTCCGTTGCTGTTCACGACCTCGGCCCACCTCTCGACCAATTTGTTGATGCCGTTCCGCCAAAAATCTCCCGGTCTGGTGTCGAAGAAGTTGTTGAGCCAGTTTTTGAGGTCCTCTTCGCCGTCAAAGGTAACACCCTTCATTTGGTTCGATATGGAGCCGAAAAGATGATAATCCGTTGGCGCAAGGTCTGGAGAGTATGGCGGGTGTTGAAGAACTTCCCATTCGAGCTCTTGGAGGGCGGATTTGACGACTTGTGCAACATGCGGCCTGGCGTTGTCGTGGAGCAGGATGATTTGGCCTTGTCGATCGGGTCTTTTCAGTCGAATAGCCTCATTCACGCGGTGCAGCTGCGCAATGTAGAGGTCCTTGTTGACCGTGGCGTTCCTTTCGAGCATTTCCCAGTACACCACGCCTTCCCAGTCCTACCAAACGCAGATCATGCCCTTTTTTGGGTGGAGATCCTGCTTGACTCTCGGCTTTGGCGTATCTCCTGAAGCCACCTACTCCTTTCTTTGCTTTATATTAACGTACAGGCACCACTTCTCATCACCCGTGATGATTCGTTACAAAAAGCGCTGCTTGTGTCCATGTGTTGCTCGGTGACGGGCGAGATGTTGAGCCGCAATTTGAAGGCGATTTTCTTTGTTTTTTTCAGTAAGCTCGTGAGGCACCCAAGCTCCGAGTTTTTGGGTAAAACCAATTGATTGAAGGTGGTTAGAGATCGTCATCGCACTGCAGTCCATTTTTTCGGCTAATTCACGGGTTGTTTGGCGACCATCTTCCTTCAAAAGTGCCTTGAGCCGGTCCTCGTCGAATTCCGAAGGTCGTCCGCTGCGAGGCGTGTCTTCGAGGTTAAAGTCGCCATTTTTGAACTTCGCAAACCATTTTTGTGCAGTAGACACGCCTAAGACTCCTTCTCCATACACGTTGCATATGTCCCGAGCGGCTTCGGCAGCTTTTTGACCTCGATGAAAAGCGAAGAAAAGCAGGTGTCGAAAATGCTGATTTTTGCCTCCTGGATAGTTCCTTTCTGAGCCTGACAAATGATGAAAAATTAAATTATCCAAAAAAACCAAAAACACAGTTTTGTAGAGCGGAAAGAGCTCTACCAAATGATTTATACACTTTGCCAAACAGCAAACAAATCGTTGTAAAATACAAGAAAATATGAAAACTCTACGAACTTTCTTTACAACCCAATAGGTAGGTACTACGTTGGTATTTCAACTGATTAAGATAATGATTCATCTAGTATTTTATTTAGTGTAATTGTAAATAGATATGAAATAAGGATTTATTAAAAGATTAATACTTCTTATGTTGTATTTATTTTTCCTTAAACACTATTTAATAAATTAATTAACGACAACTACAGGATACTACATTAGGTTATCTTTGTCGTACATTCGCGATCGATATTTAATGTCGGATTTTATCCGGAACATGTAACAACTTAATTTATAAACGATACCATGGCAACAGAGCACATGTACCTTTATTTTGAAGAAAGAGCATACATAACATAAAGAAGGACAACATTGAACCGTTATCAAAAGAAATAACGGAAGTGTTCCAAGTTTATATTAAAAACTTCTTGAAGCTCACTAAAGTACTCTTTTGACAGTATTAATACATGGCGTTATTAATGTTCCAAATAACGCAATGACAGTAACTGCAATACTAAGATTAGCGTTTGTATCCCCTAATATAAACCTGAAGTAGCCATCGAAGCCCAAGCAAAGGCACACAAACGCAAAGACAAGTGTTAGAGAACCCAAGCACGAGTGAACAGTTTTAAAAAGTATTGGCTTTTTATTCCTATTTGAGAAGAAAAAGTTAAGCGCTCCTCCAATAAGATTCAAAAAGGTTAGGATCATTGCGATTAGACCTGAAACAAAATACCCTTTAGTACTAAAATTATGTGATTGAATTATTGACGATTAGCTACATAATTTATAATTATTTATGTCGTTTACTGAGCTCCAAGTTGTAAGTTCCATTAAGAGCCATAGCTCTATGTCATAACATAGAGTCATAACATAACATTATGTTATGTCATAACATGAAACATTCCAAGCGACCTGTTCTATTAGAACTTCTGAACCGATTTGGTTCATCTACGAACTTAACATCTATATGTTAAGTTCGGAGATGAACCAAATCGGTTCAGAAGTTCATTGGGTCTATACCCAAACTATTACGGAAAATTTGATTTCAGTCTGAGAAATGCGCTCTGATTCGATCCTGATCTCCCCTCAAATGAATCCATATTTAGCAACACAATCAGTAGGTACCCAAAAAACATGAGCATCTAGTGTAAAAGTGAACTTACCGAGGATTCCATGAGCACTTTGTAAGTTGTTGGTAAGGGAGGTCATTCGTACTATGCTACCAGATATAGCAAGAGCGGCTCCGACGATTTGCAGTACCGAATGGATAATTCTTCTATCCTCATATCTGAAAGCCTTCGCCCAGCCCGTGTGAGGGTTTAAGGAGAGTACTGCTTCGGCCATAAGAATTACGTACTGAAAATAACATAGGAAGTAACATATAGATTAAACTAGTTATAAAATTTTGTCGAACCATCGATTAGCCCAAGCAGTTGTTGTAGAAGTCATTTTTACGCACAAATTTGTAGATCTACGAGACACAAAATGCTAGTGTGGACCATAATGTTAAGATAAAGAAAGTATTCTACTTATGTCTAAATGATTTTACAATTTTACAATGTAGATATTAGGCTTTATTTTGGGCCTAACATGCCGAGAATAGTTGTATGTACTGAAGTATAAAATTATAAATACTTACCCCTATAACACATAAATAAACGTGCTGGGTCAACGATGAAGAAACATTAAATATATTTGCAAAGAATATAGCACTAAAAGCTGCCGCGCCGAGAAGTATGTGTGTTATAGTATTAATCACATTTATTATCATTAAAGCATTTGGTGAAGGTCCTTCACCGGCATCCATTCGAGGTGGCATTTTCATTTAACTGTTTCTAGTATTAATATTAAATGTTCGGCAAGCACTTGTATGCAACTGATAGTCGTGAGTGGGGAAACGGTGGTACGGTTCGATATCTATCGAACAAAACAGCAAGGGACAATATAATACGAGATAAACGAATTTTATCACGAGTGATGAATACCTTATCGCTTTTCCGTGATAAGATCATTGTTATCGACATAGTCATAGTGATTTCATTTAGGTATGTTTGGTAGTGTACCCCAGTATCTGTAGGATTGTATTAATGCTATATATAATTTCGTTATAGCAGGTACCTAAATAATACTGTGTATACCTTTCCTGAAGCCTGTAATGATTTTGATCATATTTCTGAGTAAATTGACATATAATGTTACCTGTCTTTTTTGTGTTAACATCAATTTATTGGGCTTTTTATCTAGGAAATTTGTATGAAAAATTTGGCAATACCAAAAAAAAAAACGTTCGTAAAATTTTCATGTCAATGAATACAGAATTATGAACGGTATCCTTTGTATATGGTTTCAAGAAAGGTTCAAAAATCTTATGTATTGGATATCGGATTGTAAAATACAAATTATACCTTACATAAATAAGGAAGACAACGTTTGTTGATATCAATGAGCGAAACCGGATCTAGTAACAAAGACGAAAGAAAAATGACTAAAATGTTGATAGGTACTCTAAATTTATGTCATTCAGTACCTTTTCTGTAAATAATCAAAATGAGAGTTAGGATTAGTATTAGTACTTACAGCTTTTAGTTTAGTATAGTATAAGTTTAGTATAGCCGTTAAGTTGCAGTTACTATTGGCTCAAGCATTCATTGTGTTCATGTCAGTTGTAAATAAAATATGTGTATTAGACATAATTATATAATCCCGTAGTAGGTAAATATGTATCTACAATACGAATAGGTAGTTCCCCTATTCTAGATCCTAAACCTTTAATGTGTTACGAAGATATCAGTTGATCAAGATAGATTGCATCATGATTAAAAGTAAGCACGATGCTGCAAGTGACACAGAGTGTGGGATAGCGTAGTGCAAGGTCGCTCACCTACGTTGGTCTATTACTTGAAATGCGTTGTAGGAACCTACGACCGACGTCGAGATGGTCGTACGGCTTTGAATAGAAATAATAATAATCTCTGTATTAAAGGCAAAATAGTTGCTACTATGTTGCAATAAGTATTTTTATCACATCTCTTGTTTGACTGCATAAATACAAGCTCATGCAAGATGCAAGAATATCTTGACGAATCAAATTGTACGAATTCGAATCACTGAAAAGTGATTCGAAATAGATAACCCCCCACCCCCTCCCGCCCCCTTGATTTACCTGATTTGATAACGTCGTTTTTTATTTTCGTGACAAAAATGTTCCATCAATTTTTAGCTACGAATACTACATATTAATATACCTAAATAAAATTTATCACATGGTTGCCAAATGAATTCGGACATTTTCCCCCGGAATTCATTAAATATGTAGTTTCATATCATTTAGGTAATAACTATTTTTTTTTTTTTTTTTTTTTGTTAGGAGAGACAATCAGGAAAAATCCTGCATGGGACACCTACCGACTAAAAAACCTGATTGCCTCAACATCGTGTATGTATAGTTCTTGTGGCCCTAGTGGCCTTTCAAGAGTCACCGGTCGCGTTGATGTAGGGCGAGCGCAGAAGGCGCTCAGCCAGGAGAAAAGTGTGCGTTGCAACAGCCTAAGGGCTCCCCCGCCGGTAAACCGGCGGAAGGAACGGACCTCGGCTTAGGGCGTTGCATTGGGGGGATACCGCGGGATCGCGTGTCGGCGAGAAGCGCCCAGGCATGTGTCGATGCCTAGTGAAAGTGTTGGCTGAGGGCCGGTGTGTGTTAACGGTGTAACGAGGGGGACGTCCACGTCTCGGCCGGCGGGGACGGTGTCTGTGTACTGTGTTTGGGTGCAGAGTGAGAACCGCATTGGCAGCGGTGATCGGGTCGTCGGGATCGTCCAGGATGTGCCGCGGGCGACGATAGTGCGGAGGGGCACTCCTGTCCGGTATGTAGGTGAGGGAAGAGACAATCAGGGGGTTGGGATGGTTTGGGATAGCGTCATAGTAGCGTCGGGCGGTGTCTGTTATGTATTTGACGATGGAGGGAAGCTCCAAGTCCTTGTGGAGGTCAACGTTGCGCATGTACCATGGTGCGGCCACGGCCTTGCGCATGAATCTATTTTGCAATTTTTGGAGGATTGCAATGATGGAGGGAGCTGCGTGTGCGAACACAACGCTAGCATATGTCATAATGGGACGGACGAGAGTTTTGTACAATGTCAACTTATTTCTAAGCGACATTTTACTTCTCCCGCCTACGAGGGGGTTGAGGCGACCGAGCACAAAGGCGGCTCGGTTGCGGACGGTTTTGACGTGTTCTCGGAAGGTCAGTCTATGGTCTAGAGTGACTCCGAGATACTTGGTCTTCCTGACGAGAGGAATTGTTTGACCGAAAAGGGTTATCGGGAGAGGGGACAGCTTAGGCCTACGAGCGTTAGCCGTGGGAAAAGGGAAGCACATGGCTGCACTTTTCGTCGGGTTTATCTCTATCCTCCACCTCGCAAACCACTCACCTAGGGCGGTGACTGCGCGCTGGAGGCGTAGAGATACCATTCGTAGGTTCCTATCTGAGGCGTAGAGGGCGGTGTCATCCGCGAAAAGGGCGAGCTCTATTCCTGGGGTGTGGGGGATGTCGTTAGTGTAGAGGGAATAGAGCGTGGGTGCTAGAACGGAGCCTTGTGGGACTCCAGCTCTGATTGGGCGGGGGCTAGACAGAGTGCCTTCGACTCTGTAGCGAAAAGTGCGATCGGTAAGGAAGTCTCTGATGATGAGAATGAGACTTTCTGGCACCTCCAGTTGGTACAGTTTATAAATTAAACCGTTGTGCCAGACCTTGTCGAAGGCCTTCGCTACGTCGAAGAAGACAGCTAGGGTTCGGAAGGGCCTCTTTTGATTGAGACGCGGGAGTATGTGCTCCGTTATTCGGTGCACCTGTTGGACACACGAGTGCTTGGCTCTAAAGCCGAACTGCTCGTCAATGAGAAGCCTTTTTGAGTTAATGTAACTCAGCAGGCGACAATGGAGGACTTTTTCGTAGATTTTAGCCATTGTATTCAATAGGCTAATGGGTCTGTAACTAGAGGGATCCGAGCGATGTTTGCGCGGTTTGGGGATGCCGATGACGACGGCTTCTTTCCAGGCGACTGGGAAGAGATGATTTCTCATGGCTGCATTGAGGATGGCCACGAGGAGAGCGATCAGATGGATCGGGAGGCTTTTGAACACCTTGTTGGGTATTCCGTCGATTCCAGGAGATTTTTTGATTTTGAGATTTTGGATAATCTCCTGGATTTCTGTTACCGTAACCGGTAGAAGGGAGTCAGAGGGGGGGATGGAGGCTCGACGCCCCACCTCTCCGTCAACCGTGTCGACGTGGGATTCGTCCACCGGCTGACGGCTAAGGGAGCACTGGGCCTCCAAACTGTCGGCTAGGCATTCGGCCTTCTCTGCATCGTCAAATGCGGGAGGTCCGTTTGGTCTTGTCAGTGGGGGAAACGAGGCTGTATTGTCTGTTTTCATAGACTTCGCCATCCGCCAGTAAGCAGTGTGTGATGGCGAAATCTCTGACAACAGGGATTCCCAACTGTGATTTTTGAATTCAGCGATGCGATGCTTTACTTCCCTTTGTAAGGCTCGCATTCTACGCCTATTCTCGTCACAGGGGAAAGAGTCATAAGCACGGATGGCTGCGTTCTTGTCTCTTAGCAGCTCCCTTATGTCCTCAGGCAACTCCCAGCGGCGATCGTTCGCCGCTGGGACTCGCCTGGAGGAGCTTTGGATTAAATCCTTAAGGTGGCTGCCGAGGCCAGAGACCGCCGTGTTTGTGTCATCCGCACTGGTCAGGTAGTCGGGGATAGAGTCGAGGTGGGGAGAGCTGGAAGCCTTAAGGGCTTCTTTCAGCTTGGTCCAGTTAATAATCGTCTTGTCTTGGAGAGGTGGATCGGTCTGTCGTCCTAGTTTCATGACTACGGGGCGATGATCGGAGTCTAACTCGGAGAGGGGTTCTATCGAGTTTAGACGTAGGGTAACGTTTTTGAAAAGGGCAATGTCAAGGACGTCGGGTCTGTGGGTAACAGTACCAGGGTAATGAGTTGGCGTCATTGGAGCTATCACGTCAAAGTCGAGTAGGTCAATGAGTCTGTAAAGGCGATTACCGTTAGTGGTGGAGGTATGACTATTGAAGCTGGGGTGCTTACAATTGAGATCTCCTGCCAGGATGACTGAGTTACCTAAGTCGAGAAGCGACTCGAGATCAGTCCTGAGCAGTGCTCTGTCGGGGGGGAGATAAACAGATGCCAGAGTGACAGGTTGATGACCTGTCATAGCTATACGACAGACCGAGGCCTCCATGTTAGTCAGTGGAGGGGTAGGAATCGGAATGCAGTAATAACTATTATTGTTTCATGAAACTAATATGAGTTAATCCGATATCAGCTTGACGGTGTCAGTTATTCGTAGTCACCTATTGGTACTTACTCAGAGGTTCTTGAGTAAACTAAGTAGTCTGAATAGATTTGAAGAACGAATACTGCGCTTACAATTTTGTAACTTCATGTTTCAGAGTCTCAAAAGGCTTCAGGAAACGAAAACAATACCACAGAAGAACCCACGACTGAAGAAAGTGAATCAAAAGGTAATTAATTGCAATATTTACTCTGACTAAAAGAAATTGCGTATTTTTTAAAATACAGGTATAGACTTTAGTGTAATTTAATTTTAGTTAATATTTAAGTAGATATGTAAGTATATTATTGTTATAGATATATGAATAAAATATTGATTAGAAAAATATATAATATTAATTTGAAATACGCAGTATTATTATGCAAGTGCATTATTGGGTGCATTGGAAATGTGTTGTGAATTGGGTGCATTTTTCTGTTGAAAATGTGTCCATGTATTATTGTCACTTTTGAAAATTTAAGTTGTTTCCTCACTATGTTGTGTTTTCTCTCGTTTTTCTCTGCTTTAATCACATTCATTACTTTCTTTGGTGTTAATCAAGGTAATTAACAATTGTGAACAGAGCTAGCTAATTCAAAACATATTTGAATCAATATGTTTAAATGAAAACATGTTCTCGATTACTTTGATTGATTCTACATAAAATAAATAATTGTTCCAATTACCTGATTACCCTTCTAGTGATTGCTCTAAAATGTTCAGTACCGGTTTTCCTTCTGGATACTTAGCTATCCATTAGTGAAAACCCAATAAAAAACCGGTCAGTTGTTTTTACGTGATGCTCAAGCAAACAGACATACCGACAAACATACAGACATTTTTTTTAAAACTACTGATTTAGGTTCTACGGTTCCTAAAGAGACACACCCATAATTTTTGTTTTTAATCAAGTCAATGTACAGACGTCAACGTCGAGCGCTAATGAACCTTAAGAACCTTTATGTTAACCGTTATAGACTTGAGCTTTTAAAGTTAAATGTTTTAAGACCATCAAACTTTAAAAACTTGTATAATAACGCTCGTATTTTGAAGGTTCATTAACGCTCGCTCATTTCTTATTATTACAACCCTAATAACCGTAACGATTTCTTGCAGACTGCGAGGACAAGCTGAACAACTGTGTACTCGCGGTCCAAGCGAGACTCTGCCACTACAACTATTACGTCACAAACTGTTGTAAATCTTGCAGCGGACGATGAGTCAACATCAAGCTGAAATACGAGTATAGGTTTCAGCTAAAATATGCGATATTCTTAATATATTCCATGGTTTTCACCATCTCCGAGTATAAGCCACGGCGTGTCCCGTCTCTCCGTCTATGTTACGTTTCAGTTTACGACGTCATCGTTGTACTGTAATATTGATGTTAGTCGTCAAACACTGCCTTTTTATGTAATCTTCGTGCTCTATTTATAATTTCGATTTTAAATTTATTAGTAACGTTTGATTTAATTGAATGTCGTGTGATATTTGTAATTTAAATTATCTGAACAAAATTAACAAGACTTTTATTACTAATTACGATATTGTTTTAAGAATTTACCATAAATGTATTTACAGTGTAGGTAAGTACTACGTTGGTATTTCAACTGATTAACATAATGATTCATCTAGTATTTTATCTAGTGTAATTGTAAATAGATATGAAATAAGGATTTATTAAAAGATTGTTACTTCTTATGTTGTATTTATTTTTCCTTAAACACTATTTAATAAATTAATTAACGACAACTACAGGATACTACATTAGGTTATCTTTGTCGTACATTCGCGATCGATATTTAATGTCGGATTTTATCCGGAACATGTAACAACTTAATTTATAAACGATACCATGGCAACAGAGCACATGTACCTTTATTTTGAAGAAAGAGCATACATAACATAAAGAAGGACAACATTGAACCGTTATCAAAAGAAATAACGGAAGTGTTCCAAGTTTATATTAAAAACTTCTCGAAGCTCACTAAAATACTCTTTTAACAGTGTTAATACATGGCGTTATTAATGTTCCAAATAACGCAATGACAGTAACTGCAATACTAAGATTAGCGTTTGTATCCCCTAATATAGACCTGAAGAGGCCATCGAAGCCCAAGCAAAGGCACACAAACGCAAAGACAAGTGTTAGAGAACCCAAGCACGAGTGAACAGTTTTAAAAAGTATTGGCTTTTTATTCCTATTTGAGAAGAAAAAGTTGAGCGCTCCTCCAATAAGATTCAAAAAGGTTAGGATCATTGCGATTAGACCTGAAACAAAATACCCTTTAGTACTAAAATTATGTGATTGAATTATTGACGATTAGCTACATAATTTATAATTATTTATGTCGTTTACTGAGCTCCAAGTTGTAAGTTCCATTAAGAGCCATAGCTCTATGTCATAACATAGAGTCATAACATAACATTACGTTATGTCATAACATGAAACATTCCAAGCGACCTGTTCTATTAGAACTTCTGAACCGATTTGGTTCATCTACGAACTTAACATCTATATGTTAAGTTCGGAGATGAACCAAATCGGTTCAGAAGTTCATTGGGTCTATACCCAAACTATTACGGAAAATTTGATTTCAGTCTGAGAAATGCGCCCTGATTCGATCCTGATCTCCCCTCAAATGAATCCATATTTAGCAACACAATCAGTAGGTACCCAAAAACCATGAGCATCTAGTGTAAAAGTGAACTTACCGAGGATTCCATGAGCACTTTGTAAGTTGTTGGTAAGGGAGGTCATTCGTACTATGCTACCAGATATAGCAAGAGCGGCTCCGACGATTTGCAGTACCGAATGGATAATTCTTCTATCCTCATATCTGAAAGCCTTCGCCCAGCCCGTGTGAGGGTTTAAGGAGAGTACTGCTTCGGCCATAAGAATTACGTACTGAAAATAACATAGGAAGTGACATATAGACTAAACTAGTTATACAATTTTGTCTAACCACCGATTAGCCCAAGTAGTTGCTGTAGAAGTCATTTTACGCACAAATTTCTAGATCTACGAGACACAAAATGCTAGTGTGGACCATAATGTAAGATAAAGAAAGTATTCTACTTATGTCTAAATTATTTTACAATGTAGATATTAGGCTTTATTTTGGGCCTAACATGCCGAGAATAGTTGTATGTACTGAAGTATAAAATTATAAATATAATACTTACCCCTATAACACATAAATAAACGTGCTGGGTCAACGATGAAGAAACATTAAGTGTATTTGCAAAGAATATAGCACTAAAAGCTGCCGCGCCGAGAAGTATGTGTGTTATAGTATTAATCACATTTATTATCATTAAAGCATTTGGTGAAGGTCCTTCACCGGCATCCATTCGAGGTGGCATTTTCATTTAAGTATTTAGTTTCTAGTATTAATATTAAATGTTCGGCAAGCACTTGTATGCAACTGATAGTCGTGAGTGGGGAAACGGTGGCATGGTTCGATATCTATAGAACAAAACAGCAAGGGACAGTATAATACGAGATAGTCGAATTTTATCACGAGTGATGAATACCTTATCGCTTTTCCGTGATAAGATCATTGTTATCGACATAGTCATAGTGATTTCATTTAGGTATGTTTGGTAGTGTACCCCAGTATCTGTAGGATTGTATTAAAGCTATATGAGGACCCCAGAGGTAAAGTGGTCTAAGTGACAAAATTTATGTTTTGAGATAATTGAACCAAAAGTCAACAAAATTTTGTAACAGGGAAAGTTATATTTTTTGTTGTTTTGACAATTTTAGGCCAACACTTTGGCCATTTGCTTCTAATTAGTACTAACAATAGATTATTAAAATCACCTGTGTTACATTTATAGGTAATAAAAGGTAGATAATGTGTAGAGGAAAGTAAGTAAATATGGGTTAGTGCTTTAATATGGGCTAGTAACATTTCTCGAAAACAAACAATTGAAAGACGCTACAAACGACTATCTTCTATCGCATTCATTCATACAAACCTCGCATTCACGCTATTTCGTCAATCCGGCGCGTGCTGTGGTCAAGGTAGGACGGTGTTCTTTCGCCACAGTTAAAAATTTTTGTAAGGTACGTAAAAGTATGTTATTTTATTGATGAAAATTAGGGTTAAATACTGTAACTATGTGTTTAATTTGTAGAATATATGTTTAATCTTATGCTTTTTAGTCGATTAATTGCTTGGGATGTATGATTTGTGAAATACAAAGTCAAGTTTATTTCGGTCAAGAATTTTGAATATGGGCTATGACTATCGTCCTAAATATGGGCTAGCCCATATTTAGGTACTAGTACTTAGGTGGTCGGACATTTGTTTCTAAAGCGTACTTCCCTTTTTTTTTCAGAATGCCGCCGACACGATCAAAAGTACCAAGGAAAACTTGGGATGAAGAACAAATGGTTAAAGCCATAAAAGTGGTTCGCGAGAAGAAAATGGGTACCCTAAAAGCAGCAAAAAATTTCAACGTACCAAGAACGACTTTGCAACGTTTAAGCCTGAAAACTGAACTTACTCCTGAAGAAGCGGCTGCTACGACATTATGTAGAAAAACAGTGTTGGGTGCACAGTTGGAAAACGTTTTAGTAGGATATATTTTAACAATGGAAAGCAAATTTCATGGATTGACAAGACCAGATCTTCGCAGAATGGCGTATATGTTGGCAGTACGTAACAACTTGCAAAATCCATTCTGTGAATCTGGCATAGCAGGAAAAACATGGTTAAGGCTATTTCTGAAACGTCACAAAGAAAAACTGTCAGTTAGAAGGCCTACAGGAACGTCATTTGCAAGAGCGTTTGGCTGTAACAAAGATAACGTCGAGAATTTTTTTCGACTTCTGGAAGAGATGTATGAGAAAAATAACTATCCACCAAATCGTATCTACAACGTAGATGAAACGGGCCTGACAGTTGTCCAAAGTAAAATTCCACAAGTAATTGGACACCGAGGAAAGAGGCAAATAGCCTCACTGACATCGGCTGAAAGGGGTTCCCTGGTTACAATTGTAGTGAGCATGAATGCCACTGGCCACTTTGTTCCTCCGTTCATAATTTTCCCAAGAAAAAATATGAGCTCCCAACTGATGAGAGGTTGTCCTCCTGGAGCTGAAGGAGTTGCACATCCATCTGGCTGGATTCAAATGAATATATTTACAGATTGGTTCAAACATTTTATAAAACATACAAACCCAACACCAGAATCAAGAGTTCTACTGATATTAGATGGACACTTCAGCCACACCAGGAATATTGATGTAATAGACCTGGCTAGAGAGAATAACGTTGATATTGTATCTATACCACCTCACACAACCCACAAGCTGCAGCCACTAGACAAAACTTTTATGGGGCCATTGAAAGTTTACTATAGTGAAGAAATAAGAACCTGGATCAGAAACAACAACAGAGCACTGAGCCCTTTTGACATTGTAGAGCTATTTGGAAGAGCTTACATGAAAGTTCAAACAGGTGAAATTGCAGCTAATGGGTTTTATGTTACAGGACTCTGGCCATTAAATAGAACCCTATTTAGCGATGTAGATTTTATTGCAGCCGAACAAAATGCTGTCAAAGATGTATGCACAGATATTACTCCAACAAAATCATCATCCCATAATGAAATTCCATCTGATAACAATCCCAGATCTCCACTTTTATCTAGATCTTTGACTAGTATTCTTAATGATGACAATTTGATTTCTAGCAAAGCTTCAGTCTCAAGATCTAGATGTGAAACAGAAAATTCGCCTCCACTTGGACCTTCAACCTCTGCGTCTGGATATGATACTCAACCAGAAGCATCTACCTCTGGAACTAGATATAAACATGGTGGCGAACCTTCTTCTTCCAGAATTGATCGCAGCAACCTAGGTTTAGTATCTCCTTATGACATAAGTCCTGTACCAAAAAAAATCAGAAAGACATCTAACAGGGGTAGAAAAGCTGCTGTGGCCTCTGTTATAACGTCATCACCCTATAAAAATGACCTTATTGAAAAAAATAAGAAGAAAATTGAAAAAGAAAATAAAACTAAAGATAAAAAACCCAAAGAAAAGAAAGGAAACCAAAGAAAAAAGAAAGTAAAGACTAATGACAATGAATTAATTGACAGTGAAGGTGAAGAGGAAATCCACTTTGATTCAGACAGTGAACCAGATGCCATAATAGGGAGAGAAGCTCCTGATTCTGCAGATGCAGAGTGTATGTTTTGTCAGCAACTTTTTTCCGAAGACACACGAGGAGAACTGTGGATCAAATGTTTGATGTGTGGACTCTGGGCACACAATGACTGTGCTGGGCCAGAGTTTGACATTTGGATATGTGATTTTTGCAAGTGATTTAAGTAATTTCTCACACTCACCAAAGTGATTTGATCTCTTATAATATAAACATTTATTATTGTTATTTTCTTGAAAAATAATTTAGTTCATATCTTTAGATGGACTATAGCCCATATTTGAGTACCTGTTCCATATTTAGCACCCATTTTGCAATTTTGTTTAGTGCTCAATTTTGATAATGTAGTTTGTTATTAAAAATATAAGACTGTTACTTTGCTGTCTAGTAATATATGTATAATTAATATTACATTAAAAAAATAAATATTTCTAAATAGTTTTTTATTTTTCACCCAAAAACAAAATGGTAGCCCATATTTAGTTACTCTCCTCTACTTAGACCAAGCAGCTTAGACCTTAGCGCTCTAAGCAGTGTTAGCATGCACTACCAGTGGTGAAGGGGCAACACACTAGGTAGCAGCACCTGTCAGGGAAATCACTTGGATCTCCTTACCACTAAAAAGAATAGTATTTTAACAGTCTGTTACTGCATCTAACTCAATTCTTTCGAAAATGTCACTTAGACCCCTTGACCTCTGGGGTCCTCATATATAATTTCGTTATAGCAGGTACCTAAATAATACTGTGTATACCTTTCCTGAAGCCTGAAATGATTTTGATCATGTTTCTGAGTAAATTGACATATAATGTTACCTGTTTTTTTGTTTTAGCATCAATTTATTAGGCTTTTTATCTGGGAAATTTGTATGAAAAATTTGGCAATACCAAAAAAAAAGGTTCGTAAAATTTTCATGTCAATGAATTCAGAATTATAAACGGCATCCTTTGTATTCGGCTTCGAGAAAGGTTCGAAAATCTTATGTATTGGATATCGGATTGTAAAATACAAATTATACCTTACAAATACAATTATTCGGTTATTTTCTTTTTACGATAAGATTTCAAACAACACGAGTTATGTTTATGAAGCACGAGTACCTAATAAATGAGCATGAAATAAAACTTTAACACGTTAATATTGTTCTACATAATCATTTTCAAAATTAATCTTTTCACATATAAATTTAGTATCTAATTAATCTAATTAAGCTATGCGCATAGCTTTAATTTTTACTAGGTTAATTAGATACTAAATTTATATAATTATATTAATAAATATATTACTAAATTTATATAATTATATTACTAATTTATATTACTAAATTTATATAATTATATTACTAATTTATATTACTAAATTTTATTAAAAAGTGGAAAAGATTTTATTAAAGAAAGTAGTTTGTTATTTAATATGTACCAAGTAATACTTAGATATAAATAAAATTAGTAATTATGTCATCAAAATACATGATTTTTCATAAATTTGAAACTATAAATTTGAAAAATTTTGCAAACTTTACAAAACTTTGTATTTGATAAGGAATATAACACGACTAAACTGTCATGAGACATTTTTAGAAAAAAAAAAATTAGAAAATTTTTAGAAACTGGCGTCTATGAAAGAATTTATAGGGCTTTCAATGCCCTAAAAACTTATTGATATTTTTTACATAAATTCAACAGTTTACGACATAATTTGATATTAATACTTTTTTCACGTATTCATTGATACCATTTTTGTCGTAGCATCAAAGCAACGGTCCGCCATGTAAATACTCAATCCCCCCATATCAGATTAAATCGAAAAATTTGTTTATATTTGTTGATAATAAATTATCCTATAACACGAATCTGGTCTAAAAAAACCCGAGAGTAGTGTAGGCAGTTAGTATATACTCGTACCTATGAAGCAGCAGCGGTTAAACACAAAGCGGGTCATGACTAAGTTTGGCGTAGGATTTTGTCCTGGGATTTCATATAAACTAATGGTAATTAGTCAAAGTAATTGTAAATGCTCAATACATTACATAGTTACTATATGTTTTATACATAGGTATTTTCGATAAAGGAACGCTTAATAGGGACGGAAGTATTATCTTATCATTTTAAGTGGATAATCATGTACCTATGTAATATTATTTATGGATTGATTAATATTGATAAAATTTCTATGAAACTGGCCCGCATTTTAAATATTACGGTTTTAAAAACACGTTTAAAAAAAAACTAAAAATATAACGGAATGGTGTTTTAAAAACAATTGAATACGTCTTAATTAATTTATAGGTAAGTAAGTTCAATCATGAATAAAACAATGATTAGTGTTTAAAGCTTATTATTGTTTGTACAATTGTTATAATTTATTTATGCATCATTAGTACAGATGAATTGTAATAAACAGTAAAGCTGCAGTTACATTATGCAAAACAAAATTAATACATACTCGTCGTAAATCTATTGTGATGATATCTAAAATACTTTGACAATTAAATACCTATTTATATAAATACTTAACAGCCTGTAAGTAAATGCACTATACATAATAAAACTATTTACATAATCGTTTCTATGACTACAGAACTCTTTGACAATAGAATCGGATACAAATAAATTATTATGAACACAATGATAATATATTATTATTGTAGATATGCTATAACACATGGGTAAACTGTCACGTCCATTCATTCTTCTATTTAAATATACAATAAATTTAAAAAAATGAGAAATTCACTTCTAACGATTGCAGTCTCATTTTTTTCTATACTTCGTACATTAAGAACATTTTTTATTTTAGGTAAGGATTTATAGACGCTAACAAAATATCGGGGCTGTGGTTTATAATTATCTGCAGCGTTTACTGAGCTCCATTTTGTTATCACGACATACAATATACTTGTTCCGATATATTTCCATTTAATGTTTGACTTTTATGTGCGTAATTAATAATGCTGTTACGACACTGAATAAATATATTTTTGTGAATCTTCTTCCTTTCTAATCATTGATGATTTGTTGATTTTCTGCTGTAATATTGTCAAACGTGTCAGTGTATCCATGTCTCAACATTCTGTGCTAAAGTCGTCGAGTGTCATCTCAACTTGTTCTTTGATAATAATTATTATAGAATACTATTTTATCTATAACTAACATAGCCTATGATCGAAAACTTCTACAAAATTGCAGTTTCTTTAATGTTATCGAAGTAGATTCTATATGGAAAATTACTTGAACAAAAAGACACGAGTATATTGTTTAATTGAATCATATAAATTATTTATTACAAGGCAAGTATATGTTTAGTCTACACACAGATTATCTATAGTGCTGGTATCAATATATTGTGCGTGTATTACTTATAGATAAACACAAATTATTTTTCTTTATTATTCAGTCAATTTTAATCATAGACATTTTCTGGTTAGAAACAGCATATTATCGGCATGTAACTAAAGTTCTCCCGAAACCCGAATCATGGTTTCTCCTCATTTTTTGTAGGAATATGATTTTTTTATTCTTCGAATTTAGAAAGATTGTATGAGAAGTTTGGTGAGATCTCAAAAAAATATTTTTTGTGCAAAAGAAAGAATTGTATTTGTGTCAATGAACTCGAAATCGTGAACGGAATTCATTGTTTTAAGCTTCGCGAAAAATTCAATTACATTCTGTATATTAAAATTGCTCAAACATCAGTATGTAGTTTTCTTTGTATGTTTCATAATTAGATTAATTGCAGTTTAAAAAAAAAACGGCAGGTTTTTTTTACATTCAATTATATGATAACTGTTTCATAAAGGTTTCATATCTATGATTTAAATCGCATTAAAGTTTGATAATGTCCTTTCAGTCCACAGATCATCCCATAACTCAACTAAGTGGAGATCACAAAACTACTCCTAATACTTATACAAATACAAATAGACAATGGATATTCACACACGTGGGTTTCACTTTTTAAAGACTATTAAATATAATTATTTTTAATAAAATTTGGCGAATCAACTCTACTTGTTTATAATATCTGCTATAATACGAGGAATATTTGATCTAGGAAGTAGACATAGCAAATTTTACAGCAAAGATTTGGCGATTAAACATATATAATATACTCGGATGGTCTATAGATTTCTTTCGTATAGAAAGTTCCTCAAATAGTATAGTCTCCAATATTCGTAATAGAAATAAACATTTTTTGGAATTATATTCTATTATTTTACATATCAAAAAAAATATGATCAAAAGATCAACACAAAACTGTAACATAAAACATGTGCCAATTTCTAACCTGTATCTGACATATCGATGTCGATAGGTCTTACGTAAAAATGTAGCCGGCACCTTTAAAGAAATATCTAACTATTGTAGGATATTATAATGTGGTATAAATACTTATTTGCTTAGTTTTGTAACGTTTCACAACTTCAATTACCTGTACGTGTAACAAAGGCAGTAAGAATGATGCGTCCTTTTGGCCAGTATATCCAATACATACAACATGAATACCAAATGAAAGCTATAAACCATGAATACATAAGCTTCAATTTTTATTATGACAACAAGGCCCTAGAGTACCGGGGAAATGAGATCTCTGTCTTACAAGTATCTCAAAAACGTACAAGGGAGAGCCGAAGCACATCAGCGGAAGCACAGTCGGGCGAGATGCAGGGCCCTAGGTGGCGCATTCTGTGGGGAGACATGGTTGAGCGGACTTTTCTATCCAGGGCGTCTAATTTGCTCTGACACCATCTGAGCACGCCAAAGGTGTACCTACATGAGAGCGGGTATGACGTTATAGGCTCGCATCTTATTAGGGCCTGATTTTTACCATTAATTTTTTGATTTACCATTTTTATAGATACCTATTTATCTGGGAAAGAAAATATTTATTTATGGTAACCTTAAGTTATAGTCGATAAATTGATATACATTACAAATGCATTTATTGGTGGTCAGGCCGGGTTTCATACAAAAGTGCCCACCATTCTTTTTAGTTAAGTCTTAATACGTAGGACCTACCGATATTTTAAACTTTAATTAAGAAAATATCTCTTTGAAAAAATTGGGTTACATTAAAAGAGTAATTAAAATATTTACGCTTCGAAAATGATTTTATAATCACAGTCATTTAAGTTTTCATATTACTTGAGAATGTTTTATTTTGAAAGACATCTTTAACAAATATTAAGGCGGTGTTCTAAAACATCCAATTATCCCTTTTTGATAATTTAAATCATTCTGCGTCTCTTTACCTACTCAGGTAAAAAAGGATGCGCTATTTTTAAATTATCAAAGAGCCGATTATCACACGTTTTGAAATTCAGATATAATACAGTGCCAAATTATACTGAAAAAAGATTTTTAACTAATTCCGTACGATACCTACTACTAATTAAATAATACCAGTCGGCTAACTTTGTATTGCGACAGTGACCGAACGCTAAGAGACTGTATATAACATAGAGTTGTTACAACGTAACGTAATGAACTCTGAGAGTGTGCTTGGATGTTTGTTTCTTTTTTACTCAATTATGCTGAAAGGTGAAGGAATACTAAGAGACCGGTATTATTTAATTAGTACTGTAAATTACAACCAGGATAATAACACGAAATTTTAGTCCATGCGTGCTCGTTAAATTTTGATTTAGCAAATATTACACTAAATTAGGAATTGTAGTTGTCACCTCATTTCTAATACATGTCGCCACTTATTAGTCCATTGTATCACAATATACGTTATTCTATCACACCATTCCTTGTGTTGCAGCACCTTTAAAATAAAAATAAAAAATATTATATAAAAAATGGTATATGAACAAAGGTCAATTGTCTCCTGATAAACATTGATAAAATAATTACGTTGGCACGCTCCCGCATAAAAAGTCTGCATTTAAAGATTTAGGGCCTTTCTCACCATGATACTTTAACAGAAGTTATTAGAAAGACAGTTATACTTTATCAGAAAGTCAGTATCGGCTAAATTTAATTGGCACATAATTTATCTATCAGATTGTTAACACCAACTTTATCAGGAAGTGGTGGGAAAGATCCTTAGACTCCTGAATCTCCTAAATCACGGAATAGGAAAAAGGTTTCGAGGTAATTTGGAAATACGTTTTTTTTAATAAGATACTAATAAGGCGGCAGAAGTGCATACAGTCTACCTGGTGGTAAGTGGATACTGTCGCCCGTGGACATACACGGTGCATGATAACTTCAGTCCACAATGACAAACGTGGACACGCCCCCGGATGCGCTGCCTATCTTTGAAGATATAAGAATGGATTTGGGAGAAAGATTTAGGAAAATGAAGAGGGATAGGATAGACTGGAATGGGGATGAGTACTGGCATATCTCACTCACTACCGTAACACGTAAGTTCATTGGGAGAATAGGCATGTTTGTTGCAGCATCAGAAGGTAGAACTGATCTAAACCTCCTGTTGTCGTTGTGGGTTCATACGCACTTCCTTGACAAAGAGTTGCTGTGTAAAGTGCGGTAATCTAAATGTTTTATACCGCGAATCCGAGTTGTGAATTGAACTGCCAGCTGAGGTATTTCCATGATGCTACAACATAAGGCTCTTCAAGAGAGCAGTGAACGGGACACTGTGCTATCGACAGCGCATCCTCATCCCCCCTGGTGTTGCAGGTGTTCATAGACAGTGATGATCACCATATGGTCTGCCTGATCGTCAGCCACCTCTTCTATAAAAAAAAGAAATGTATACCTTAGTTGGGCCCGCGGGAGACTACGGAGGAGTACAGGTGTGGAGATTGTATAATGTAAACTTGTCAATGCAATACAACGCGTTGACACTGTATCCTTACTTATACTCAATTTTACTAATTTATACATGTAATTGTGTAAGTATATTGATATATATGTAGATATTGATTGTATGTAATTATGTTCTCGTATACCTACTGTACACTATGTATCTGTAATTAAAACATTTATTTCCTCTCTACTCAAAGGTTGTCTAGCAGAGATCGCTATTATGTTAGTTATTGTCTATACGCTATTAATGTCTGTTATTGTCTTGAATTTGTTTTGGTATGCAATAAATATATCTCTCTATCTGAAATGTTAGGAAGAGAGGCAATAATAAGTAAAAATAGATGAGGAGTGTTCTTTATCTGATGACTTTTGATGATTAGATACTCACTCACACTTCAGAATGTTCTGTCTGAAGTGTTGTGTTCCGCATCTTTCCGGACTATGAAGACCAAATGCGGGTGGACTACCAGCCTCTTCAGTCGGCTCGTGACGATGGTTGGTGCAACCCAACCGAAATATCGAGTAAAATAAATAAGGTAAACATGCGCGATGGGACCCGTTTAAATAGATAAATATGTGTGTAGGAACCTTGCCTACACAGTAATTAATTTAATTAGGCAAGCAAACCCGCCGGCCGATGCTAAAGTTGCTTAGGGAATGTACGCGCAGCCGCTTGTAGAAGGCGCTTGCGCAGAGCGGAGCGAGCGGGCGCCGGACAGTCACTACCGATATCCAACGGCGAATGCATGCGCATTTTTTGTTTCTATTTCTATTGATTATAAATTTCTATTCAATCTTGTTCTAGTCAATTTCTAATAATTCGTTATCCTATCAGTGACATCCTATGTGTGAAATTCATGCTCTTTCTTCTAAAATCTAAATCGCTATTGTAAATCTTGACATACCTACGTGAATAAAGTGTGGACTTTTACTAACTAAGAACCCTAGTTAGACACTTTATGTGAAAAGAGCGAGGAGCTCAAATGTTATACTGTTGATGAAGTGATACGCTTGTCACACACAGTGTACTCACCAGCCTACCGCGCGCGGCACGAGCGGCAGCAGTACTCGGCGTAGTACGGGTAGTGGCAGAGCCGCGCCTGCACCGCAAGCGCGCAGTTGCTCAACTTGTCCGCGCACACACCTGTAACACAATAGCGATGCACGATCCGATACGATACTTTCCAGATACAATATCATATTATACACAGCACATTGCAATGCCATGATAATTTTGAAATATTTTTTTCTACGTGCCCGTTCCTTGCTTCCGACATCATAGAAGAGTCCTATTCTATAGTATTCTATATCCTATTCTAGTAAGGAGGACAAACGTTGGCCGTAATGCTTCCATAACTCGTATGTGTGATTCCTACAATAGTTTTATGAAACAATTCCCTAAAACACATTTGGACATTTTTAGCGATACCTAAATATAAATTATTGTCCGTGGGGTCTAATCCCTCGGGTACCGTTAATCAACCAACATTAGTTTAAAAATCTCTAAATCCACCTCACTTTTGTATTTTCTTTAGATCTGTTCAATTTATATAAACGACTTTTAAAATTCTTGTTTTTTATAATTTTATATTTTCAAATTTAGATTCAAAATAATGTTTTATACATGTTGTGCACGTCTATTAATTGGGTTACATACTGGAATTTAATCTTATTTTAATTGTACACTCAAATCATGTTTTGTATGCATAACGTTGCCGTACCTGAAGAAATAAATAGACACTGATATTTTGAATCGATACAAATGTATAGGTATCGGAGCGAATGTAGCCTTCTGTTATATATCATTGGTAGCAACATCAGTAATTCCATCAGTACATCTATTTTCATCGGGTGGACACTCTTTAACTGAGGCTATAAATAGATTAGACTCAGACCAAATTCAGATTTTGTTGCTTTTTTTTCACATTTTTTTTTGTCAAATTATTTACTATAATACGTGAATCTATTCAAAGAGTAAAACAATTAATGAGTGCAACTGAGTAGTTAAATGTATATTTAAATGGAGGCAGAACCTTTCACTGGTTAAAGTTAAAGTGTTTTATCATACATATATTTACCGTCTACATTTGATCTGTCTTTGAAGTTCTGTGTATTATGGCTTTGGTGTCTTGTCACTCGCTGTTGAGGATCTGAAACTAAGGGTAAATCATTATTAGTAAATACTTTCTATACTAAATTTTCAATATAGGTGTAATTTCCATACTGTAATATGCAATATAGATTTTGAAATGACCTTTGGTATAGTTAACCATTCTCACCTTTGTATATTTGGAACGACACAACAATAAACAAACGGTACCTTTATCTAATGGGATAAATTATAAACATGCAAACGCTAATTACAATATTTGATGAAGAAATTTCTTAAAAATAGTTTTATTAAAGGATAATTATTTCTCAGGAGTATCACAAGGTTCGCATTTGGGTCCATTACTTTTAAAGAAAGGTAGGAAATCTTATCTTTGTCTCATGTAGTCTGTATAAATACAAATCTGCTTAAGAATTACATCCATCCCATTTCTTTAGCCTGTGTCTCCCCACTCCTGGATATAGGCCTTTTCCAAGGCTCACCACCACACATGATACTCGGCTCTTCGCATCCAGCCACTACCGGCGCGCTTCTTCAAGTCGTTCATCAGGCCAGAAGGCGTCCTACACTGCACTGAATACCTTGTGAGCAGGTATTCAGCGCATTCATTATTGAATGCCTACCGTTTGCACAATGACTTCGATATTACTTAATACAGTCGTAATTAATTTGTATGAATTGTTTTTCATAATATTAGTTAGTAAATGGCTTAAAACTTAGTATACACTTTTAATCTATTCTTTCTGTAATTTTTAGCCGTAAACTTTGTAAATGAATAAGTAAGTACTCTCTCAGTATAAATTGCACCATGCCCTTATGGGGGGGCTTTTGCCGAGATGTTTTGAAGGAAATCACTTCACAGAGTTTGAAAGTTATGTGTTTAATTATCACGTATTACACATTATACACGTGTTACATTATACGACGAGGGAAACTGAATTATAGTATCAATAATGTCGCAGAGCGTAAGTATGCGCAACCGTTAGGTAAGAGACTCTTTACTGCCGCGGCAGTGCGGCGCATGTGCAGAACTCCTGCGCATCGAGCCGGCCGGCGCACGCGCAGCGGTTTAACCATGAGCGCCGAGCGATTCTACCTTGCAAGGTAAGTATTTTATATATGACACACCACACCTGCTTCACCTCGAGGAGACGCAAGCGCAGTGTGGCGCCTACCACAGTGTGCGCGACTGTACGTCCGCTTCATAAGGCCCTTGATACTGACACTAAGTAATACAACATGGCTGTACTGACTTGAAGGTGGCGGGTTGATGACAGTGGGCCTGGAAGCCGGGCGCGTGGTGCACCTGGCGGGAACGCAGGCGCGGCGCGCGGGGGGTCTTGCGCTGCCACACTCGTCGTCACGCGCCGCGCCGCCCGCGCTCGCCGCGCCGCCGTGCGCGCACCACACCGTACGCGACTGCACACCCGCTTCACACGGACCTTGACACTGACGAATACAGATTTTAATAAGAAGTCTTCGGGCATTAGTAATGAAAGCAACTCCCAGAGAGACGTCAAAAAAGGAAATGTTGCCATAACTGTACCTGTCATAAGGAGAGTTTCTCAAACGTGTGCAGGAGTGAAAATTTGGTCCAGAATATGCTTGTCTAGCATAAACAACTGTCATCATCGTGTGATCACTGTTATCATCGAGTTTATAAGAACATACGATAACATCACTAGTTGCAAGTGAGATTCGCATGTAATTTGGTCGCATAGATACTAAAATCGTATACAATATTCTCGCCCGAACTGTTTGAGAAACTTTCTTCGTGTAAATGAGCCTTTAGACAAATATGATAGATATGCCATGTTACATCGCCTAGATTACGGTACGGAAGAATGCGCACTTCCCGACTAATTTTATACGATAAGTTAAACTAAAAGTTCTTAGTGGTTACTGTACAATAAGATAGAAAAAAAAAACAAATTCACATTTTGAAAATGGCACCTTTTTTCTGCCAAACGCTATTAAAATTTCCGAGCTCTCATTTGTTTTTATTACTGGCGGCAATTTCTAAATCAAGTGTTTGCGGAAAAATGAATTTAACAAGCGAACATTTTCGTTCAATGATTTTTATTACGTTCGTTGCGGTTTAAACCAGAAACAAAGTTATCGAAGTCCCATCCAGTGTCACTGTTTATAACTGGTTTAATAAATTTAAAAGTGGTCGTACCCACATCAGTGACGATGGTAGAGAAGGACGTTCTGCAACGGCGGTGACAGAGGAAAACATGCTGCTCACGATTGAAACAGACAAACGAACGATATATCAGCAGATACGGGCATCATTGGGTTATGAGACAAGTTCAAACTATTTTACACGATCACCTACGGGTAAGGAAGCTTCGCCCTAGATGGATGACTCCCATTTTGAGCGAAACTCAAAAACCCTGCCGCGTGGAATGGTGTCTCCAACTGCATGAAAATACGACAATGGCCAATCAAATGCTGTTTTTAATATAGTAACGGCTGATATAAGTTAGATTTACTGCTATGAGCCTGAAACTAAGAGGTAATCTGCACAGTGGGTCTTTCCTTTCGAAGAGTTGCCGACGAAAGTGAAGAAAGGACGGAGTGCTGAAAAGAAGATGATTCTTTGCCTCTTTCTTTCGCAGATCGGGCTACTTTGCTACGAGTACTATAACTTTAGAAAATAAAAAAACGAACAATAATTGCAGACTGGTATGTTAACAGCTGCTTGTCTTCTGGTTTGGGAAAGGCAAAGAACGATGACTGCGAAGTAGAATGATCCTCCATCACGATAATGCACCAGCTCACTCCGCTAGACAAACCTAGCAATTTTTGAGTATGTACTATAAATAAATGTAGAGTTAATAAATCATCCGCCATACAGTCCCGATCTTGTGCTCAGTGCTTTTTATAAAATTAAACTCAGAGGAATACGTTTTATGAATGCAGAAGAAGCAGTAACGGCCTCATTGATTGAAAAATGGATTTATACATAGATCGTCATTTTTTCGTATTTCTCATTTATATACATCGATGTACTTTAATTCACTTCAAAAAATATTAAGAGAAATTCTACTGTTCTCTCTGCTTCTACATTACTACTCCGCACATATACATTACATTGTAGATACCTCTCCCCAATCGCTGAGGTACCAAGTGGGTGCGCAAGTGCCGCCACATTCCCTTTCAGCTTGCGGCCGTGGGTCTCTACACGCGGCGTCGCGCAATCTTCGTCCATTTCCCCCAATACAAATCACTGCGCGCACCTGCCTCCCGCTGCATGGGGCTGAGCAAAGGGACCATTCACCTGGAATAAGATATTGGTAAATTTTAGAAAATAAATATAGGAGATGAATGCTTTTACAGAGAAGGACAGAGAGGAGTCAAGTCGCTCAAAATCTTTTATCTGTTTGAAAAAGAATCTTGAGAGTAGAGGTTTTTCAATTTGTGATCCTATTTATAATGTCCATGCTTTTGTACTCGTACTTACGAGTATTTTTAAGTTATAGGCATCTACATAATGTTATAGATATGCGTTGACGAATTAAAGGGTTATTACAACGAAACGCGACCGATATTCGACCATGACTGCATCACTGCTGTCAGAATCGGGTCGTTAGTATGCAGCAACTGCATATATCTGTACCTTGGAACATATCTAATTACAGTTGCTTGCACATTACCATGTGTGGCAACCACCATTTGCTGTCGTAACGACTGCATGAACAGTTCCTTAGTAAAGGTCGTGCACCAGGTGGACTAGAAACTTTTAACCTCGGGAGGGGATGTCGTTATCATGTTCCACATCAGTAAGCATTTGCTATTCCATTTATTTATTTACTTTATTTAGGAAACATGCACTCACATTATTATTATAACAGAAAGCAATAACAAACTATGCTATACAATATGTTATACAAAATTTTATAAAATGAAATTTGATTGAAAGGTTTAGAAACTCGAGATATATAACTAAGCTGCTTGTATGCTTTATTAAGTTTTTTTTTTAATATTTGAGAGAAATATGAATTTGAATCCAAAACGTAGTTTTGCACCAAGTCATACACCTTCCTTATCCTCTCAATACCATCACCATAAAGTTGATAATTAAAATGTATGAAATATTTTTTGCGGGAGTGAGTGAGAAAGTGAGGGAGATATATTAAAAGTTGGGTAATTGTCCAGGGCGCTAAATTTGCAGGAGCGCTTAATTTTCCGATGATGGTAAAACTCAAAAAAACAGGCGAGTAGCTTCTACCACACATATCGACATATCCGGGCGACAGCGACCATCTAAGCAGATAGGGCGCTTCACACTGCTTGACACGTTACAAATGTAACACATTCTAGGGCACATGCAAATGACCCCTTCATCATCATCATCATCATCTCAGCCTTTAGACGTCCACTGCTGGACATAGGCCTCCCCCATTGTCCGCCATTTAGACCTATCGGCAGCGACCTGCATCCAGCGGGTGCCCGCCACCTTTATTAATGTTGAGATTTTTACTAAATTATTTTTTAATCTATATAGATACTACAAAAACCTCCAGGGTTTAACCGTAGTATCGAAGCCGTTCTTTAAATACAACATTCTGTTATACTTATTCTTAAAAAAACGTTTCTTTTATCGTCATTCATATACTCGTATATTTCCTGGAATTTGATAGGCATTTCATTGACTAAATCAGGTAACACGTATTGTCACAATCTTTTGCCATGTCCGAGTACATTAATAACTTTGGGTAGTTCATAATTTAATGTTTGTCCTTATTTGGCGTATAAAACTGAGCCTTAGAATTTTAGTCAATAAATGTCTATTTTGCTGTTGCACAATGAGGACGGATGATCTGTAGGTTAGGTATATAAAAAAATGCAACTGACTAGTGAACCAGTGCGCGTCGCAGTGTTGTCGCAGGCTGCATGGACGCGAGGCGGCGGGCGCGCGTTGCGGCGCGCAGCCGCCGGGCTCCGCGCAGCGCACGCCGCGCGACTGCACGCCACCGCCCACGCACCAACCCACGCACTGAAACGTTACGCGCACTTATTAGGTTGAGGCTTGAGTGAAATAGCGGGGCGTGTGGCGGCGTTTCGAGCGTGTGACATCTGAGTGCAGATACATTCCGAAAACATTGACCATCGGCTAATCCGGAAACACCCGAACGCGTCATCCACGTCTATGCAATTAAAGTATAGTATGCAATTAGAGGTACGGTTTGTCAAACTTTACGTAATCTAGAAAAAAATGTATTGAATTATATATAAGTGCTAAAAAGTAAAATATGCTTGGAATGGAAGTCTATGGTTACAAGTTCGGGTATCAAACAAAAATTGCTTATTTAAATTTTCCAGCGTACTTTTATTAGTTTTTATCAAATCTCTTTGACATTACCCCTTAAGCTTAATCCGATGAAAAAAGACAATTAGCAATGTTTGAAAATGGTCTACTCATTTGAGCGTTCACTGTTTGGCCTCAGTCAATGGACAGCGTTTAAGTGAGACAATGATATTTGAAATGGCCATACAAATTGGTTTTAACATGTATGCGGACACTAATCTGAACGCAAATAAGCACGCTGTCCCCACACAAACTAACCGCAACTCAGGACACTTGCATGCTGCACACCCTGCCCCGCAAAACCTTACACTAAAGCAGGTATTGAGGCCTTCACTTAAGCGTCGTCGGTCACACGGTACCGACTGATC
Source organism: Sesia apiformis (assembly GCA_914767545.1). NCBI lineage: Eukaryota > Metazoa > Arthropoda > Insecta > Lepidoptera > Sesiidae > Sesia > Sesia apiformis. Next base: position 8,572,546 of record OU611964.1, read on the forward strand.
GGGCGACCACTATAAGTTGCCGCTAGATAGCTTGACACAAAAGGGCATTCACCACCCTCTACCACTGCATCAAAAACGCGTAGTGACAGAATAGGTACAACGACAAAATAGTATGAAAACGATACGATACATACCTATCGCTATCGTTCATAGTTGAAGGTTAACAGTATGAAATCTCGAGTAACGCGTCGCACCGTTGTCAATGTTGCTGGAGCAACAGCGATTATCGCTATTGGAGGATATCAGAGTAGGGAGATGTGAATGCCCCTTTGTGCCAAGCTATCTGGCGGCTACTTTATAGTCAACTTGATAGTCGGTTGCGCGACTGCGTTACGTCGTGTGAACACTTTTCAGCAACCCCATATAAATATTTTCTAGTTATTGTCAGTTAATCAACACTCGCGACCAGTCAACACCGTGTGAAGACACTTTAACGAATATTTGGAACAAATGTTTTATGGCTTGCTTATTGGACAATTTAAAAATAAAATATGTTTAGAAAATTAGGTAATAACCGAACTTATGTTATCATAATCATTAGAAGTAACATCATAGGTTGGCATCATAGTTATTCAACAATAACGCATTATCAAAATAATTTAAAAAATCTACTGTGGTTTACAGCTTAGAAGTCACAAGTGAAAAAAGAGTCGCATTACTGAGTGAATGACGTCACTAACATTGTCAGTAGCCAGTAGTGTCATTGCAACCGCGCATGAGTGATATGAATAGCAATAACACCAATATTGTGAAACTCATATCTACGAATATTTTCTAAGGAATTTCTATAATTTCTTCTCCAGTTGTCGAATAATGTGTAAAACATTTAAATTTCAGTAGCAATCAGTACCCTATAGTATTTTTTTTTGTATTAAGTTATCATTTAATTGGTCACAATATCAACCAGTCAATAGAGTACCTATAGCAAAAACAAAAAAAAAACATTCAATAATTCCTAACTAATTAAACATAATTAACAAATGATAATTTAATTAAATAACGGCTTGACGGGTTTGCATGCAAACCTTTTGCATGCAAAAGGTTGAATGATTAAATTTAAGAGAATTGGGTTGCATTGTGTTGTCACCAATATAAGATTGATTTGCTTACACCTCCATAGAGGGCGCTGTGACCTCTGTCTGTTAAGATTCTCCGCCAAAACATGACCCGCTGTGAATGTCAAGAATTAAAAAGTTTTGTTTTGGTGTTTTCTTTGGAGCTTCCATAAATACCTTGCTGACTCCTCGCAACCTTTTTGGGAAATCTATACACATTATCTACCAAAACTTGTTTCATGAAAAACAAAGTTATTCGTTAGTGCGCTTCTAACTTCACGACACGGGGAATCCCGTGTGGGTGTAATGTGTTATTTATCGAAATATAGACTGTGCTTAAGTAATCAATGTACGTGTTTAACAAACTCATACTTGATAATGTTAAATTTATTGATACATAACTTATAAAAATGATGGCGTAGTTATCGCAGATCATGTATGGAACTATGATTCCACAATATGATTGGGTTACCCCTTTACAAAAACATATATTTGCAGCAATATCACTTTTATATTTATTTTTAAAAACGTATAATCTTACAACGTTAATAGACAATTGGAAATAATTCACAAACAGATTAAAGGTATTTTACACTAAATTTGTGAAGAACTTCAAGCACTCGAGGTAAATTTATGCGAGTCGTGCTTTCGTTTTGATTATAGAACCCTTAGCAAACACATGCTAATAATTTTAAAATTGTTAGGTGCCAATGTAAATTATTTCTTATGTAACAAAGGATCTTAAATCTCAACGCAGTCTTTAAAGATTTCCAGTATTTCTCTTACCTACTTCTAACAGTGATTTACAATACGAAAATGCTTCGACATACCTCAGACCATTCCGTGTAGAGCCACCCGCCATCGGCACTGAAACTGTACGCTGGTCCTAGATTGGAGGAGATATCATTGGTGGTATTAGTGTCTAATGTGATGACAGGGCCTTCGCGGAAGCTGTCGACGCGCTCGCTGGGCCTCACTTGGCGGCGCGCGTCGGGCCGCGGCGGCGCGTCGCTCGCCGTCCGCGCGGTACCGTCACAATTGGGGATATCGCAGAGCTCGCTACTCGGAGGCATCGGGAGAGGGCATTTCTGGTCACTGATCTGGAAAAATTAACAAGCCTGTGTCTCTGCTGTGCTGAATATAGATTCCCTCAACGCTCTCAATCGCATGTACGTGGTCTCTATTCTAGGACTCGTCTACCCCATCACTTATTGGTTCTACGATAGACATGACTTGCACATTGCCACATCAATTTCTTGAATGTTGTCAGAACCCTAATGAAAACATAGAGTTGCATTACTATGATTTTCGTTCTTTGGCGAATCTCGACGTTTCGGATCTTATCCCGCAAATGACTCCGAGTATTAGGCGTCTCCATAACTCGCCAAAGGACTTCAACTCATGGTTCAGGAATATCGTTTCGGTACCATGAGTTGTAAGAATAACAAATTATGTATTCATTGAAATATTCTGGTTGAACTGAAAATAATTAATGGAATATGCATTTCTAGGTGAAGACATCGTTTGAGTTTGAAATGGTAGAAGACATGATAGTTAGACAATATGATAAAAATGATTGATATAATAATAGGGTGCAATAGAATTTGTTTTGTGGAAACCAAAGACGAATTGGGCGGCAACAGGAAAATTAGTGTATCTATTATTATATTCCCTATTGTTCCCTATTCCCTATATAGGGGTATATAATGTATGGTACAGTACCTTTGTAATCCCTCGTGCGTGATCTTGAACACAGCCAACGATTCGAGTTCGATGAGCAGGCCCGCAGACAGGGCAAGGGCCCCACGGAGCCGCCCTCCACCTCGGAGGGCACGGTGAAATCCCACATCGACGGCGACGGGGCGGAGGCGCCGACCCGGCGCAGTTCGCCGGAGACACTTCCCTATCAGCCTCTCTATCCACTTCCACACACTTGAATTTCCCAATCTGAAGCCCTCCCCCGCATGTCCTAGAGCACTGCGTAAACGACAATATCTTCCACGTAAATTTTCTATTACCAATGACATGACTTTCTACTTCCGACCGAGTGTCCTTCGAATCTGGCTGTCGTGATAAAGTAGGATCAGATTGAGGATAGTCCAGTGCTCTTGTATGAGATTCTGCGATGTGATGCCGATGATGCCGCTGGACTGGGTGGTGTGGAGGAGGGTTGATGGCAGTCGGTATATCATTGCTGGTATCGTCTGGGACTGAATCAGCTAGATACTCGTATTTTATGTTTGGGTTTGGTTGCGTGTATAGAACCTGAAGTAAATGAATAGTAATAAGTTGATCATGTACATTATCAAATAGGCCGTTTTTTTAATTTAGGAGAAGCATTTATAAAGATTTTTTTAGAGCTATCCCTGCGCTCCAGGTATCAAATAATTGATGTAAACATTAAGACTCAAGTGGGATTTTGGCGGGACGTGTGTGCAGTATGCATCCAGAGAGATGAGCAATTTTTTCAGTGAATTCTACCAGAGCCATTCCTTTCCTGACCTATGCCCTCTCAGTGGGATACAATGTAACATTTAAGATTATTCACGTGGAAGTATCTAGTTGTTTCGTCCTATTTTCAGTTATTACACAAAATACTTCCTCTTACTATTTATTCAGTTTTATGATTTATGCTCCACCCAACTACTTATTGGTGTAATCTGAAACCCCAATATCAATGAAGTGGTCGTTAAGTTTTACGATTATTAGACCTATATATTATGTTCTTTAATTCAAAATATCTATCGTTATAGGAAACGTACCATAATATCAACGGAGTGGTGCAAGGGTCCGAGTGCAAACACACTGTCGAGGTTGGCGGCGCGTGAGTACAGGAACCGCGCACCAGCCGCCTCGTACGTGCCCGGCGCGCTTACAGCGAACTCGCCGTTCATTATGTACGACCCGTTTGTCACTTTCAACGCTGAAAGAAAGAGGTGAAGATGTTAGGTGCGTCATACAAATAATTAACTGCCAATTGTAAAGGCGGTAACCTCCATTTATCTGACAATTTGCAGTGTAGGCGCTTCGATTGAAGTTCTAAGGCGGCGCGCGTGTGCTATACCAGTTAATCGTTTCGACATCGATCTCTGCATCAACAAGCACTTCATCTTTCGATTAAGATCTTTCCTTGAGTGTCAATTTTTGCAAGTAGGTTTATAGATTTAGTGTTAGTGTTACAGATGATAACCAATTGCCAATGTTGACTAGAGTGGATATCGCCCACACAGCGCATCTCGAATACTAGACATCGCCAGTGGCAGCAGTGTCAGATGTACTGTGAGCGGTAGATACTAACCGATGTAGTTGTCGCTGGGCACGATCTCTGAAACGTTGAGCCTACAGGCACCGCGCGGTACCGTCGTCACGTACGAGTAGCCGAGCGGCAGCCGCGGCCGGGAGAACAGCCCGGACACCAACCGCCGCCCGCAGTGCACTTCGCGCATGCCAGTTGAAGCTAGGACGCCTTCACGTCCCACTACCTACAAAGAAAGTAAACGATTAAGAATGCCATTTAAGGGATGTTACAAATTATCCAAGGTTGTCAAGCTTTATTTAAAATGCGATAATGAATTGGTTACGCAGAGTCGTGTGTGGTGTTGAGATGATTTAAAGACTGAATATTACTCTTAGTATGACACGGATTAAGTTGTCAGAGCTTTTATATGGACGTCTAGACCGAGTAGAAAGTCGTAATGTAACGTAGGTAATACAAATATAGTGCTTCAGATTATTCTGTAATTTATTACGTACATTATTATGTACGTAATAATACATATAATATGACCAGTAGGTACGTCTTTTGTAAGCAGCACTCCTAAATCATCTTTTAAAATACGTGACATGATTCTGGGTGCTATATTCATTTCTCTGGATAAAATGTTTTGCTTCTGGATGGGATTTCTTCGGATTCTCTCCTTCACAGTTTTAATTGTCTGTTTAGTACAAATACTGCGTGGACGGCTCGACCTTTTTCTGTCATAAACAGAGGACGTTTCAATGTACCTTCCAATTAGTACAGAACGATTTAGCTAACATCAAGCGAATGGGGAGTTTAAAAAAATAGCTTTGGCTCCATGCCTACTTTGTACTGTAATGCTGTACTGTAACGTACTTTGTACAGCAATACGATTTTCGTTATTACCCACTCCATTTTAATATTAGTACAAAATTTAATAATGATTGGCGCCAAAATGAGAAAAAACATTTATTTTCACGTAAAGATGACAGATTCCAAATGTAGTTGTTTTATTTTTCTATATTGTAACGGTATTTATGGCTAGACTAGGTAGATTTGTATTTTATTAATAAAATCAAATTGAAATCTGATCACAATTGCAAACTTTAATGGAGTTTTAGTTTAAATAAGAGAACTTAATCTGCCTGGATTGATTGTTCGGTAGAACAATTACGTCTTAGAATTCTGGTAACTGCTATTTTAATACATACATATGTACCATCTAAAAAGTCATCGACATCTAATTAAATATCTGATGTATTTGAAAAATTTACTATTGCTTGTAAGTAGCTAGCTATGATTTATTAAAATAAATTTTTGAATGTGAACATATATAAATATAAATTAAGTATATACTTGTATAAATTATATTAGTGTGACATCTTCAGTAACTCGACTAATTGACAAATTACACGATACCAGCGTGTCTAACATGGGCTTAATAAAATAAGAAATAGAGTGGCGAGCATCGCTCGACTAATAAAGAACAGGGACGTTAAATTTGCCGGCAATAAAATAATAAAAAATACTTGTTAGAACTTAGAAGTGAGCAGAATGACGCCGTGCAGTTGTTTTTTTTGTTAACTTTTAAGACCATTGCCTAAGTAGATGGTGTATTTTTATTAAACGTTTTAAAATAAATAAATAATCGTACTCGTAATATTATTACCTTAAAAGCTAATTTTGATAACCAATTCCCCAAAAAATGTATGAAAAGCTACAGTTGGTTTGGTTTCAAAGAATTTGTTCAACTCATAAGAACACAGCTCACTTACATGAGCTTAAACTAAATTATTAATTATTAAACTATAACTTAATGAGACTAAACTATTCTAAGGTAAATAAATAAGTATGCAAGTGATCCGAGTATTCTCTTTTTTATTATTATAGAAAAAGGCGGCAGACGAGCATACAATTTATCTGATGGTAAGTGGATACTGTTGTCGATGACATCCGGGAACGTGCCAACATTAATCCACAATGACAAACGTTGGCACGCCCCCGGATGCGCTGCCCACCTTTGCAGATTAAGGAATGCATTGGAAGGGATTTCTGGGAAAATGGGGAGGGATAGGATAGGATAGGAATGGGTTCGAGCATATCTCACTACGGAAACACGTATGTAGATTGTGGAAATTGGATAAAGTAGGAAATACAGTACATTTCAAGGTAGTCTTCTGCAAGGAGATATATAGGTATCCGAGGGAAAGTAGATATATATAACAGTTTACACAAGGTGTATTCCATGTTTACACGTAGAGTACATTTTCATGTACGGAATGATGTGAAAAATGGCGATAGGCATGAATTCGAACTTTGTCTATTTAACTCTCTACTTAACTACGAACATCTAAATTATCTAATTTATCACTAACTCGGCCGTGAAGGAAACTATCGTGAGGAAACCCGTGTGCCCGAATATAAAAAAATCTAGAGCAATTATAATGTCCACCAACCCGCAATCGGTTCGCATGGTGAATTATAATCCGAAATCTTCTCGTGATTGCAAGGAAAAGCCTGTGTGCACTGCAGTGGAATGTAGACCGATATCGTCAGTTTTTAGCATTCTGTCAAAATGTTACTTGCATATGATATAATAAAAATGTATATGCAGGTAGATAATCTATGACAAATGGGAGATGCGCACATTCACTTTATCTAAGAAAAGGAACCTTATTGTTGGTTCCAATTTCCCAAATATCTTTAGTGAATCTTAGAAGAAAAAAATACAAATCTTTTCATTGCTCTATCTCAAAAATCAGATGTTACGAGTAGAGCATGTTTCTAAATATTTGAACAGAATATTGAAACAATGACATATTTTTAAGTTAGAACATTTTAACCAAAGTCACCAATGGATACAAACCGTCCATACCGACAATAAGGTCCCTTTGCTCAGATAACGTCACATATAAATGAAATCTATGCCTTTAGGTATGGACGAATTGATGAAAACATCAGATCAAAAATCGTCATGTTTCTTAACGCGTACTGCCACAGTTGCATACTTATATCGTAATATTTAATGTGACACTAATGCGGGGAGTACATTAGTATATATTAATGCCACTTTTATGAGCCTGAAACAGCAGATAACGACATCTAAACTCATACAGGGCTGGCTGGGTAGAGATCATTCCAATAGCTAAATGTGAAAAATCAATATCGTTATTAGCAGCATGAATCATTTTTTGAACCAGTCACTGAATCTTTTCTTTGTGCTAAACTACTAATAGTGCACAATAATCAAAGCAGTTAGCACCGATATATCATTTTATCAGAGCAATAAATGAGTAAGCGGAAAGAAATGTTGCAGCACATGTAGAGCAATGTTATTGCGGGCAGATAATACGGTTTATATTGACGTAAAACCGAATGTGAACTCATTTCATTTTCAGTTGTTTGGCGAAGTAGGAACATGGACATTAGCAACAAAATTGAGGCGGGAAACTGCAGAGGTAATTTCTGCATCGAAACATTATAATTCCATAAATTATTATTTAATGTAATCATGTATTTAATAAATTTAATGGGTGTATTTCTCAATAGTATTTAAATATTCTTTTGTTTTAGGAACTTTTACGTTAAGCCGTAGAACTTAATGTCAATCTAAGTTAAAGAAGGCCAAGCAGTGCAACCAGTTCTTAATGAAACAAAAACGTTTACTTAGCTACCGGGAGCATTATACGCCCTCATAGAAGCCCACTCATTATTGTTTGGTACGCTCTATTTCACTCCAGTTAAATGTTTAAAATATGAGCGTTGTCAGATTGCTTTAAAAGCTTTGTTTGACCACCAATGTCTCCAATAAAAATTCTTCACTTCCAATTAAGGATTAAATAAAGTTAAGTTATACGAATTCCTTTAACACTCAACCTGAGTCCTATTTAATTTTAATTTATAGTTTCAAAGAATTCGGTCGTAGAACAAAAATAAAAATTTACTCTGGGCAATATTTAAAAAATACATAGATACACATAGATACATAGATACAAATACATAGATAGCTGCATAATTAAAATTGTAATACAATTACTGAAAGCAAACAACTGAGCAGTTTGTCTTGCAACTGAATCACATGTACACACTAAAGTGACACATTTTATGCATGCAAAATTTAATATCAATAACGCCTATGAATAATTGTTCTCATTTCAAATTATTTATCGGAATTCCATTGTATGTTAATCTACCATATCTATATACTCCCATTGTTTTTGAAGATATTCTTAAGATTCTAAACAAATGGAATTTTCTATATAGGTCAAGCGGAATCAGATGTCGTCGCGAACAAGACACTTTCAATTGTTTGTCATTTATGGCACTGGAACCACGTGGGCAAGGCCAAAACATTTAGGGTGTGCAATTTGTTGCACAAATAGAAAATGAGGACAATGTTTCATTAGAAGCATGCCTGAAGGAAACATGAGTTTTGATGATTTTATTCGAAAAATTCAGACATTGAAAATGAGAACAATAACAACTGTAACATTCTTTCCTTTATTATTTATTCAAACACAGTACATTCGTTGACTCTCCATTATCATACGCGATGAGGTTCATGCGCTGAGAATTATAAATTTATTAGCTCAGTTGACTCCCTTGGCTCAGAGGTATTCCACGGTCTAATTTCACAGCTTCCAGTTTGACACAGAGTTTGCAGTGCTCATTAATAAGCCAAAACGTTAACAAGGTAAGGTGCAGAGTTATTCGAGTCCTGACAGGCCTTTTGGTTTGTGTCCATTTCGTCAAACATACATTGGACATCTCTGGTACATTTCACTTTGGTTGCCTTTACGCTCATCGGGTCGAAGTATTTATTTCATGATCATAATAATAAATGTTTGTGTCGCGTGAGAGACATCGAGAATTCTCAATAAATAAAAACACAGACGTTATTGTGTCTGTAACAGAGACAATGGAATGTCAGTTAGTTATGACGTGAGCACGAAATTTATGAAGCTGAATATTCAGGTCGACTGAACAACCGAATCAGATAAGTAAGATTCTAAATTAGCCATTCAGTCGTAGGCGGCAACTAAAACAAAGGTAGCTATGGAGTGCGACGAAGCGACTATGCAAACACTCGTGTGCATCGCACATACAACTGGGTCGCATCGTATTTATTCTCCAATTTAATACAATAATATAATATATATTCAAATAATGTGTTAATATAAATAAAGTATTACAGCTAGATTACTAGAATTGAACACACTTGTGCTATATATGCCTGCCATTAAATCACGAGCCAGCACGACAAATTTAACTATCTTAGTATCATTGGTACAAATAATTTTGATAATGTTAAAACTTAGCATGTGTTGTAATATTAATCGATTTTGTTTTATACCTTTGAATATTTCACATTAAGAATAGTTATGCAAACGAAAAATTCGTGACCATTCGATTTAAAGGTTTGCACGGCGGCGGCGTCTGTCTGATATCCGTCCGCTAAATCCAAACAAACTCGTGAAGGCGATGGCGCCAACATGATTTACCTAAACGTCACACGTATGCGCGTAGTTAAAACAAGACACTCGTAAAATCATCACTGACCAATGCTCGTGTTACGACTTGGCGACGGTAATACGTATTCCTGACTAACAATTTCAATGTCAAACTTTACGACTGACAAATGAATTAACGGATATTTTTGAACTTTCGGGAGTAATATTGGATCGTTTAAAACTGTAGGTAAACACGACATTTTACAGCTTTTTATTATCACATTCCAATATTGTTATTTATTTTACTAAGCATCCAATTTTAAATGTATTAAATGAAAGAAATAAATACGACATGAAGAATAGCTGTATTAAATTGTTCAAATTACATAGGTACTAATAATAGAAGCTATTCAGTCATTGAGGAAATCGAAACTGTTAAGAAATTTAAGTGACATAGAATTGTTCTTATTAACTGATACTAGGAAAGAAGACATCATTAGATCAATAGCAAAACGAAGTCTAAGTAACGAGGTTGGTGACAGTGGTGACCCAATTTGATGAATAAACCACGTGTCACTTCACAAATTTTCTAATGAACTCTAGGTGACCACAATCGTTTAAAATTGAACGTCTAGACGTTATGGTAATTTGCAATAATTTACACGCATCCAATGATTCTTTGTGTGTATCAATTGATACTAGATCAATGTAAATTTAGGTGAATGTATTCATAAAAATGATTTGGCAATATGTTGTCCAAAAGATGCTAAATTTGCTGTAAAGTTGCACCACTAATGTAACGGTGTTATAAATTAATAAAATATGTATACATGATATATTGCAATGTAATGCAATGCAACCAGCCCCTTCAGTGTCCACTGCTGGACATGGGCCTCCTCATGCACATTGTCTTGTGCATCATGAGAGATGTCACGATCATGAGATGAGATCATGAGGTTGGCGAGTCCACTCTTTTAAAGGTAGTGTAGTTCCTCAGAGCGTGTGGTATTCCGTAGTCGCTTAGTATAGGAGCTAAAGTAATCAAATTGATAACTTAGACATTTTTAAAACTTGTGAGCCAAACAAAAAGTTTAATTGCATTTATTATTTTGAGCGATGTAAACCGTTTCTCTTTCTATGTGGATCGTTACAACCACAATTGTACTGCTCTAAAATTGTACTTACTAAATGTTTCTTGGTATGGATTGTTAACATTACAACCTCTCTGGAATTAATGACTTACCATTATGACAGCTGCGAAGAACAATACACGATTGGCCATTTTCATAGTTTTGTGGGTAACTTCCACAAATAGAGCAAACACTTCTTACACTAGACAAACAGATATTTTGTCAGTAAAGAATTGTTCGGTATTATCTTGACACTGTCCTTTATCTTGTATTTGAATCAGATAAATCGTGTTAATGACCTGTAAACATCTACTTTGTAAAGAATATTGATCTGAATGATTACAACCTGTTTATGAAAACTTATGTTGATCGTGAAGTTATTTTATCTTTAAAATTATTTTATTAGGAAAATGATCGTAATAGATTGTGATAACCTACATTTAGATTTAGGTGCATGTTATTTTATCTAGAGTTAGCAGACGCAACGATTTTAATGAAATAAAAAGCATTCATTCTCTATCCTACTTCATTAATACTTAAATGTAGATTAAAATAAACGAGAAAAGGATTGATGGAGTTGTTATACGAGATATTAATGATGTACTCGTACGTACTGGACGATGATAGGAAACAGCATATAGTAAAATTATACGATATGAAGATAAAAGTCTTATGAACCGTCTTTGACATTTGTTCAATCATTGATAACTGTTTTGATAATTGTAGTATTTGATTTATAACAATTAATAAATTTCTGTATGGTATGTGCGACAATGTCTATTCGTCTATGGACGATTATGTTACTGAAATGATTATTTATCGTACGTGCTGGACGATGATAGGAAACAGCATATAGTAAAATTATACGACATGAAGATAAAAGTCTTATGAACCGTCTTTGACATTTGTTCAATCATTGATAACTGTTTTGATAATTGTAGTATTTGATTTATAACAATTAATAAATTTCTGTATGGTATGTGCGACAATGTCTATTCGTCTATGGACGATTATGTTACTGAAATGATTATTTATCGTACGTGCTGGACGATGATAGGAAACAGCATATAGTAAAATTATACGATATGAAGATAAAAGTCTTATGAACCGTCTTTGACATTTGTTCAATCATTGATAACTGTTTTGATAATTGTAGTATTTGATTTATAACAATTAATAAATTTCTGTATGGTATGTGCGACAATGTCTATTCGTCTATGGACGATTATGTTACTGAAATGATTATTTATTGTAAACTTTTTCATCGTAAAAGCTTGAGCAGCCCATAATTCGCAGAAATCGGCTTAACTAATATTATGTAACTATATAGGTACCTACAAAATAATGACTCGTGCTGAGTACCTACCTATCATAAATAGATATATTTTATAGTTTCTACATTTTTGGGTTATTTTTAGTGTAACTACTATTTTATAACAATAGAAATTATCTTGAATTCCTTTTCTTAAATCAGGAATGTCGTTTGTATGGACAATTAAATCGGCGTCTCAAATGTGTGGAAATCGTAAAAAACACATTCTTTCGCAATATTCTTAAACGCGGAGGTTGTGTGTTAATAAAACATTAAGCGAAGGTAAACAAAGTCGAGTGAGATAACAGTTCTAACAGCGGTTACTGAGGTACTTTTAAGGATTCCGTCAAATCTAGTGAAATATATACATATCTCTTTAATTATACATTATATAAAACCTTACGATACGAGTAAATATAACATTTTTTTACCTTTCCGAAGAATTTTTACGGATAAATTCTTGGTGAGTGTACTTAATAATTATAACCAACATAATACTTATGCAAGTAACGAGTTTCCACTTTATCGATTGATTTATGAGTAAAGACATAAATGCACTTTCACCAATCGTGTCTTTTCTCTTTTTCTACAGAATACAAATTGAATTAGAAAAGGATACTTGCTGTAAATAAAACTAATGTAAATACTTTATCCTTTGGAAATACAAATTAGATACGTTAAGCAGAAGGTTGCGTAAATAAAATATTGTCGTCATTTATACCAATGATATTCTATACTAAAATCGTAAGAAAGGCGTGTCTGTGAATTTAATCGTTTTGGAAAAAAGTCGTTATAGGTAAAGTGCGAATGATACAGGGTCCAAAACAATCACTTTTGAAATTTTTGTCTGTCCGTCTGTCTGGAAGCGCATCACGCAAAATCCACTAGACGGATATTAATGGAACTTGGCACACTTGTATAGGCATAGTTGAGGTAAATAAATATTTTTTCTTACTTTCTTTCTTCTTGTAGCTTATGTGCTAAATACACGTATTTAGGGTAGGTACCATTTATCCAGATCAATTATAGAGTTACTACGGGAATAAAGCTAACCACACATACTATGGCGTCTACACGCACGAAGTCGCGGGCATTGTTAGTATTGTAGTTTAGGTTGATAATGATACAATTTTCAAAGGAGAACGCAATTCTATTAGACGCGCGGGATACGATTGACGACATATTAGGACTTTTCTGACGTCTATACTTGTATAAATTACTTCTTTACTTGTTATACTACTGTATATACTTGTTCTTTACTCTTTATATTAGTTTCTACTTCTCTCTCCTGACTAAATAAGGGACTTTGTTTTAATTTCCTAGAAATTTTCCCATTATACTAACCCTTTCTCTAAATCCATTCCTATATCTCCGAAGGTTGGCATGTATTGCCGATGTCCATGGGCTACAGTCTCCACTTACCGTCATGTGTACTGTATGCTCGTCTGTCGCCTTCGTCCATAAATAATAATAAAAGTAAAAGAAATGTTGACAATAGTGAAAATAAAAAAAAGTGCAATGTTAGAGCATGTTAAACAGGATGCTGAAACAACAAAATTTTAAGTTGGAAAAGTTCGTGCCATTATAGCCAATAAATTAAAAATAAGGCCAATATTTCCTCAGATAACTTCACAATTATATGTGAATTCCTTCGAAATTATAAAATGAATGGTATTATTTTAAAGTATTAAACAGAGTACCTGCTTTCATCTGGATTACTATTGAAGATATTCTCATTGAGCACGTATTTATTTAAGTAGGTAGTCCAGAGAATCTGGACCGTCCCCTTCTCCACAAAAATCCTTTAAACTTAATTAAATGAAATGACTTTTATTAGTATAAAAATAAAAAAATTATATAGAAAGAGAATGGCGGACGGATAGACAGTCGATCTGATGGTAAGTGAACGGTAGGAGTGGTGGAAAGTGGACGAATGCACCGCCTACTTACTCGTATATTCTGTATACGTATATTCAATAACCGAGACTTTTTAATTCTCCTCGTAATCCAATTCTTGACAGGTATGGATTGATTGATCATAACGACATCATATCGGCCTATCCACTCCAAGGAACTCTCCTTCATGATCTTTTCCTCCACCACCGAGCTAGAGATATTGAAAAATCCGTACTTATGTAGAAACTCATTGGTATCAAATTAATATCCTTACATCATAGTAGAAACTCAAAGTAGTCGATAAAAGACATTTACATTCTTAAAATCGAAAACTATTATCGACCATAGTATAAAATAGAATTGATACAGTAGAACATGCGAGTATCATAAATCAAACGCTGACTCTTTATTGGCTACAAATCAAACGTGTGTATTTTTGAAAACGTTATAAATAAACCAGAAGATTCCGTATGTCTGTTTGCTAAACCCTTTCAAGGGCGAGTCGTACGAGCAAACAACTTTTACAACTTCTGTAAATAAATCTATATTTATTGGTTAACTTTATGATGAACTTCATCGTGTAATTTACGTCACTATCCTATATGTACTTCCCATATATCTACATGAAAATTTTGTAATCCATTCCCTAACTATTAATACCTTCGAAAGGTTGGAATCACCAATCCACGCTGAGCCCACATGGTGACTTATGGCCCGAAAACTCCCTAGTAATTTATTAATGGAAACCTGTGGAATGTTATAGGCTGGAATCAAAAGATTTGAATGGTATAGATGAATTAAATCAGTATTAAAAATTAAAATCAAAGTTATATTAAGTTTAAATTAAAATGCATTTTATAGTGTGCACATATTACAAAATACTGTTTTATATAGTTTTACAGCAAAAACCTCAAGAAACCAAATGGAAGTGTTATGTTTCAAATTAATTACTTCACCGTTTTGTGCAAACATTAATGTTAAATGATTTATAAGTCTTCACTTAATTTTCTTAACGTAAAGAATGGGAATGAAATAGTAATGAAGAGCGATGAAAAACGAATCGTTTATTTATTCCATTTCGTGACCTAAATAGACATTCTAAACCCAATTTCTTTAAATATACCATATTTGCTATGAAAAACAAAAGCAGCGATTTTATTATAACGATGTCTTCTTTCCTTTAATTAACTTTTCCTGCGTATGAGCCGATTGTGATCGTTTACTTGTGCCATGAATGACGGGTCTGAATGAGTGCCGCAGGCATAAGCTGAGTCGCTGGCGCTCCGCCAACATCGCTGATTGCTTTGTTCTCGTACTACGCTATTACAATATCTTTGTATTAGGGCGAATTCTTTCGTAAACCAATAAATCAGATAGTTGATGCGTTAAAATGTTTGCAACTTTTCTTTCCATCTTTAATGTGATAATCATAAAACATTCAGTTTAAAAGCCGTGGTGCGGTTTTTTATTTCAGAGTTTTTCGGTTTTCCATCAAAGTTTGTGCTCTCCATTATTTTTTCATTTTTCTGAGTAGCGGACTTTTTTATTGGTTCATTATCTATCTAGTCTTGAAGTTGAACTTGAAGGGTTTTATATATTCAACAATATAGTGTGCTAAAATGACAATGACATGTTATACATTTCCTCGTAGAAATCATGGCAGTATATTTAAACAAAAACCTAATAGAGGAACTAGGTCAAGTCACAAGACATACAGCTTGTAATAAAATGTATGTTTTCATCAGTAGCCCACGTGTGGACGAGAGCTAGTTGAGGCAATTGTTTTGATTAAGTTTTAAAACGAGTTGCGGAGTGTTAATTGCCATGTCGATACTCTGATACATGCTCAAACGTAGTATTTAGCCGTAGGTGTGGTCCACACCTAATAAAAATATTTATACGTTATAAAATTTACGGACGCACATTCCATATTTTGGCCAAACCGGATAATTGACGTGATATATCGCCGCTAGTGTTGTAATGACAACTATAAACGTTTTATTAGTGTGATATGTTTGTATTTTATACAACTCGACACGCTTTTTATTCGTAGTAGGTACGACATTGTAGAAATACGGGTATAGTACGAATAGTTTAAACGAATGAAATTAACATAAGGAACATTTAAATTCAATTTCTAATGCTTTTCCGATGGGACAGTAGAAAGAAAAACATTCTTCTAAATTTATCATAAGTAAAAGCGTGTGTTAAAAGCTATGATGAGTTATCACCTTGTCCGCGACTTGCCACCGTTTGTTTATATTAAAACATCTGCGAGAAATGGTTTCAAAAATTAAAATTATAACAAAAATATGTTGATGGTGTAAATATGCGCTGCTTTGGAAAAAAATTATCGCTCATTAAAAAATGCAAAGCGAATGAAAAGTTTGCAGAGCAAAATAAATCCGCGTCTTTACAATGCGTTTTATTATTCGACTTGATAATAAATCTTAAAGCTCAATGAGTTTTTGTTTCTCTAAACTGTTTATAATTAAATGTTACGTTTTTACTGTAATAATGAAACATTTTAGAAAAAAAATTTAACAAACTATTTTTATAACTTGTAAAAAGATATTTAATAGACCGCTTTTAATGAGATAATTTAGAATAGAGGCCGTCAAATCTACTGAAACATTTACATAAGGAGATAAAATCCATTTTTACACATTTTAGGGTAAGCAAACTGTTATGCTTAGATCGCGGCACCGCCACGGAGGACACGATAGGAACACAGTAACTTTTGCAACATTTATTATATCTCGTAATCGCCTTAAATTAGGATGCGGTATCTCACATAATGTTGCAACATCGATTATAGAGATTGTCTCTCCGTTTTGTTACACCTCGTCGCATCTCAAAATTAACGTAACGTGAACGTCGTACTCGCTTCGGATCCACGTAAAGCTTGATGTTCAAGCACTGATTAAATAAAGAGATCAAAAATTAGAAAATTGGTAGTAATTTTATTACAGAGTTTCTTCTGTACTATCGAATTTTTATCATAATATCGAATTACATATAATACGTAGGCGGGATGATAAGTATCTGGCCTAAACTATTTAAAAAGAACATATATTTAAAAAAAATATCTCATTTTACAAAAGAGATTTCTAGCTATCCACATTCTAAATTTGAAATCGACGGCTCCAATACTTTTTAATAATCTGACATTTTAGAAAATCTTGTGTTGAGTTTTTCACAAAATGAATAAAATTGAACAAAGAGCAGTGATAAAGTTTCTTCATATGAAGGGTTTAAAGGGATCAACAATTTTTGACGAGTTAAAAAATGTTTTAGGTGAAAGTGCTCTTTCATATGCCACAGTCAAGAACTGGGTTGCCGAATTTAAGCGCGGCCGTCCAAGATTAATCCCGATCCGGACATCCAAAAAGCGTCACCACCCCATAAATGATCTCCAAAGTCCATGAGATGGTCTTGGACGATCGAAGATTGAAATTATCCGAAATAGCTGAAAGTGTAAGCATCTCGAAAGAACAGGTACATCACATCCTGAGTGAAGAATTGCATATGAAAAAGCTATCCGCCTATTGGGTGCCGCGCTTGCTTACTCTCGATCAAAAACGAATTCGTATGCAAGACTCCCAACACGGTTTGAATCGTTTTAAGAGTAATAAAGTGGATATTTTGCGAAGATTTGTAACAACAGAAGAAACGTGGGTCCACCACTATACACCTGAATCCAAAATATTCAATAAAAACAGTGGACAGAAGCTGGGTGTTCGGCTCCAAAGAAAGCCAAAGCTGTGAAATCGGCAGGGAAAGTGATGGCATCTGTATGCGAAGGGAATTTTGATGACAGATTACCTTGCGAAGGGTCAAACTATTACCGGCGACTACTACGCTGATCTGTTACACAAGTTACAGGTATGTATTCAGCAAAAAAGACCAGGTTTGACTCGAAAAAAAATAATTTTTCACCAAGACAACGCAAGGGTTCACACATGCGTTAAGGCAATGGCAAAAATCAACGAATTACACTACGAATTGTTGCCCCATCCACCTTATTCTCCTGACCTAGCACCGTCGGACTTCTACCTGTTCCCTAAGCTCAAAACTTTTTTAGGCGGACAGAAATTTGAGACGAATGATGCCATTATAACTGCTGTAGAGGAGTATTTTGCCGGCCTTGGAGAAACGCATTTTATGGAGGGCATAATTGCTTTGGAGCGAAGATGGACTAAGTGCGTAGAGCTTACAGGAGACTATGTCGAAAAATGAAAACCACTTCGTTACGTTAAACTGAGTATTTCTTTCCTAGGCCAGGTACTTATCATCCCGCCCTCGTATATAGTAGGTGATTCTTAAAAAAAACTTAAAACATTAAAAAGTTATAAGTATGTATATTTTAAAAGTTCTTAATTAAAACATGAACTACGATGCGGGTAATGGAACGATGCGTGAGTGGAAAAAAATGTAGATTTTTCCACACACAAAACCGCAAATATTTAATATTAAGAAGTGTAACTATTATTAAATTTAATAAAGTACATAATTAAAAAAATATTAGGGTGTGTATTGTCCATTTAATATTAAATTTAAAATTACCTCACTGATAGCCAGATGTACGACTTACACACATATGTAAGAAGCAAACGCATTTTACTCCTTAAATGTACGCTTTTGTAAGTTTACTGAGGTATACGCATTATCCGCATATTTTCAATTTTGCTCGAAGAATAAAAAGTTTTAAAACTGTGTTCCCTCGAAATACCTGGTGGCCTACATACTGGTACTACATAGATAGTGATAACATAAATTATGTAGATAAAGTGATAAACATCGTGACATTGGGATCCCAGCGACCTTGGGGATAGTTTCCAATATTTGTAGTAGGTATCTAAGTACATACATATGTATCATTCGAATAAGTGACAAGATTTTTTAATTATGAAGCTTGTATAAACAACGCCATTCCTCTCGGGGATTGAGAGGTGTAACGAGAGTAATTTCCCGTCCGTTTATATTTCATATTCGCCTCTTTTTTGAAAGCTATTCCTATGCCTTCAAAGGCAGCACATCCGGAAGCACGCCTAGGTTATCATTCTGGACTGATGTTGGCATAAATCGCGGATGACCATGGGTGACAATATCCACTCACCACCAGGTGGAGTGTCTGCTCATCTGCCACCTTTTTTCTCTAAAAAATACTGGTAAGCTACATTTATTTTCTCGAATATAATTATGTGACAATCGCTTTCACTCTCTTATATTATAAGATATAGGCCTATACCACGCAGTTAGATGCAGAATGTATGATGTATAGTTGTAATCTAAGAATGCTTTGTTTGCCTTCAGATAATGGTCATACGAACGAATGTATCACATTGTCACACTTCGTAATTAGAAAAATATTAATTACCTACTTTCTTATCAGCATCTTTCAATATTTATTTAGTGATTTTTTTCAAAGTCCTGCAACTTGTTCTTAGTTTCAGGTGATGAAAAGCAAAATAGGGTATTTATAGAAAACAAAAAAAGAAAAGTGGACATACTGAGTTAAACTTACTGATTTCTGCATTAAACCTATGATAAAGGTAAGGAGTTTCAGTATTTTACATAATTTTCATTAAATTTTTATACATTCACAAGATTTAATACTATTACCATCAAGTTTTTAAGGATATATTTTTGTCACTATACAAATATGTGGTTTCACTTCCATTATGTGTACAATAATATATAAAAGACAGGGAAATGAATCAATTATTTACAGTTACTTAAGCAGACACTTATACAGGGTAACAGAATAATAATGCAATGCCTAAACGTCAAATAACATTTTTTAAGTTTGAAAATATTTTTCCTAAAATGCAAACATTTACCAATTTATAAAGTGTAATATTTTTATAAATGTGGAAGATATAATATTAATATTTTTATAAATGAGAAAGATATAATATTAATATTTTTATAAATGAGGTAGGAGTTCTGTGATTATTAAATTGTACAAAAAATATAATGGTTTATATTTATAATACGGAAAAATATATTAGTTTTGAAAGATTTTCATCTCCAGCTCATTACTCACGCGTCGTGAATTCTACAGGCCGCTGACAGAATGGAAGAATAATCTAAAGGAGTGTAAAATTAGTTTATTATGTCAAAACAATACGATATATTAACATGTGTTACTTTATTAAATCTCATCTGAAGAAATTGTTTTGATGTGTTACTAATTTTCGTTCAATTAATTAACATTATTTTTGAAAAATAGAAACATTTGCCAGTTGTTTCTTTCCGACTGTTACTTTGTTATTTGCTTTTAGATTTCTACTAGAATTAGACATGAATCATTCAGATACAATATATAAAAATTACATTTTCTCACGTAAAAGAAATGTTAAAACAACATCCGCAACTTGTAACACTTCACACTTGTGCGGCTGTATGCAATCACGTTGTATACGAGAACAAATTAAAACGCCAATCAAGCGTTTTGACAGTTCCGCATTTTCGCGCCAATTTTCCGGTTACTCGCGGGAAGAGTTCGCTCGTGGGAAGTACGCGGTGGCGCGCTCGCGCGCTCTCAGTGTGAACTGTGCCGCCGCGGCTGTGCGCTCCATCTATACTACCTTACGATTTATGAGCGTGACGCAAAAATGTACAAGAAATATCAACCTATTCCACGGGATATATGTTACGTGGTTTATTCTGTTTTTATTAGTTTCAAAATTGAACCACTTATCGGTGCTATACAATAATAGTACATTATGATATTCATAATGATAGTAACAACTGTATTTTAAAACTCATCAAAAAGGATGAGTAAATTTTTTGTATAGTTTGTAAAAAGAAACAGAACTTTCCTAATATCTTTGCCTCTGTTTGATACATCATCGCACAAGACCTACTGAACCACAATTGAAATTGTTAATAATTTTCAAGTTATGCATTCAATAATTCAATTCGTTATGCAAATTAGGAATCTTTGTTAAATATATTTTATTTTGTACTATTGCATATACATATGCAAGTATAAATACAGCTGCTCTCCTATCTTAATTAGGCAGCCGCGTTTTAGTTTTACAGCGGTACGATTAGTTACGTAGACTATCTTCTGCACGCTCTGCACTCAGGCGATGTCAATGCGCAATGGTATGATTATTGTGCACTTTATGCACTGATATAACTCCTCTTCCCCTTAAGGGGCTGTTACTAGAATGAAGAGATTTTGATACGAAGGAACATCTCATTATTTGTGATTAAGATGCTGGTTGTCTACAAATCGAACCAAATGGTTTACATGGTTGGGTCGGGCGAAGATAAAATTGCAACGAATACAGCATTAATTGAGCATTTGAAAATTTTATTTGAAAGTCTTTGAAATGGACTCTTGGAGACCGTTCCCTTTATTTTGCATGACTGCTCACAATGTCACAAAATATGTGATATGAAATATTATTGTGTCGAAGTTGGGCAGTCCATTCATAGCTATGTCAAGGATACAGCGACCTAGCACCCATTGAATTTTTTTTGTAAACAATATTACACTTGTGTCCTTATTTCACCAGATTCTAAACAGAATAAATTAAATAAATAATTGAAAATCGTTATGGGTGTTGTCCAAAAAGCAGAAGATACAAAAAATACAAAATCTGTTAAAATGACGCTAATTTAAATACTTTTTTTTCAATCTTTAAATATAGGTGAAATTTAATCTTAACAAGTAGGTTGGAATTTAATCTAAACTATATTTAATTAAAAGGGAGATGAGACGTATGTCGCCCGAACTATTTATTTTGAAAAAATATAGTAGGGATGTAATTTTAACAAGGAGTATGATGATTCGTAATTCTTGATTTTGAATAAAGTTCTTAATATATTTTTAAGTCTATGTTATCTAAGTATGTTCTTACATACATGTAAAAACTATCGAGAACTCTATGGCGTATAGGTATATAGTTTTTATATAAGACAAACTTTACTATAATCAAATAGTTGTACGACATGGCGCGTGCGGTTGCGACAATATCAGATATTGGTATTAAATTAATGCCTTCGCCTTACCAAAGGGACAGGTAAATGGACGATAAAGCCTTGTCGATAAGCCGTTTTTGACGGACAGGTGTAATTAGCCACTCTACTCGCTACCGGCAAATGGAACCGTGATGATAAGGGATAACGCGGGGCTGACGGTCACACCAAACAAATATGCCCTTCGGAGATTGTACTGCCGGCACTGAAACAGACTGCTCTCTCCGGCCTTATACGAGTACGTATACAGTATACATAGTTCCGTATAATCTGTTTATTTCTATGTGTCTTTGTATATAGTTTGTATATCTGTAATCTTTGTATATCTGTAAATAAATAGTATGAAACAAAAAGTGGAGTAAAATATAGTATGAGGCTATTATAACAATTTTTACACTTACCATCAGGTGGACTGTATGCTCGTCTGCCGCCTTTTTTCTATAAAACGAAACATGCCATAGAGAGGCTATTTCTCTGGTTTTATGAAAGTTCGTTTGGATGTTTTGCAAATGTCCATATGACTTGTTGATCGGATATTTTGTACAGCGATACATGACATTACATATCTTTATTCTATTGTTTTACCTTACTCTGTCGGTTGTGTATTGGAACAATATACTCGTACATAATTTGCATACACCGGTACTTAGGAATTTATTTATTAACATTTAGACAGCAATCGTGTTGCAACTGTAAGGCATAAAACCGTTCTTTTATAATCTACACCAGTAGGATATCGGTAAACCGAGGTCTTTGTAACGTTACAGGAATAACGTGAACAGAAAAAGTAATAGTTTGGATAAAATTCGATTTGAATCAAATTTTACGTTAATTAATTTCTTACGTAGCAATGCCTAGATGACAAGGTGTATATTTTAAAAAGCCCAGAATATCTCGTCAATATCGTATCGACAAGTCAGCCAGGAAGCGTAAGGTCGATTCACATGTTCGGGCAGTGTCAGGGCCGTGTCCGCTCAATGACGTATGTCCGTCCGGTCTAAAAATATTGCTTCAGTCTATATCAACGCTTCGACGCATTCACGTTTCGGACGCTGAAGATTCATTGCCATGTTGGTTTCGCATAGGGTTTGCATATTTTTTAGAAAATAAAGTTTTCATTATACACATGAGAAAAGTATACTCTATAAAATAAAAATACAGGATTACAGGATTCAGAGCACCCGCAAGCCCCCTGGTGTTGCAGCTGTCCATGGGCGGCGGTGACCACTTACCATCATATGGCCTGCCCGCTCGTTTGCCATCTATACTAAATATAAAAAATACACATTTATTTATTACCTTTTTTTATATTATTCTTGCATAAATATTTATTCACAACTTTAATAATATTTAGAATTATCATTATCTTTACTTCCACTTTCTTACAATTAAACCATAGATGAATATTAAATAAAAATTTGTTTTTATTAGTCAGATCATAAATTTTATATTTCTCTTCTCGCTACGCACCATTACAAATAACGGTTTCTCAATGAATACTGAAACACATAAAATGATATGAAAAAGGAGCCATTTTAAATAGTTTAAAATCTAACTTATTTTCCAATTTTCTAACTTCTTTTCTACATTACATACTGTATAGTATAAGGCCGCATGCCGATAGTAATAAATGGAATTGTCATTGAGTCTGAATAAATCGAAAGTGCTCAGTTGCTTCAAAGAAATAAAGTATGTTTGTGTAATTTGTAAGTTTTACGAAATAAAAGTTAAGCACGTTTAATTAAAATAGGTTTATTTTAAAGTAGGTATATGTGGTAACCCTAGTTTCGTTCCTGAAACAGAAATCGATGTATCGTATTCTTACCCTATGTTTTCTACGAACGCAAATATTATTCATTTTTTTAACGCACGTTCAGACACTTGTACGTAGTTGAATTTCATTTTTACGGTGTTGTAAAATGTCAATTGTATTAGCGTAGATTTTTCAAGAAGCTATAATTTTTAAAGAATTATGAAATTATGTTATAAGTATATTTGTGAAATTGTGTGACAAAAGTGACCTTATTGTCTGTTTTAGTTTTCTATATAATGTGATTTTAGAGAAATCTTTAAATAATTTTTTTTATAACTTTAGTTTAAAAATTAGATGTTAGAGCATGCTTTCAACATAATCTTGGAACAGCGAAATTTCATGAACTAAGAACTGTAGTTTTTGAAAGCTCTGTCCTTGCAGCTATTTCTTTGGTGTTTAGTTATCGGTCGCTCAGAACTTCTTCTTCCACTAATTTGATGTTGTTTGGAGTGAGTGGCTCAACGGGTCGACCGGAGCGAGGTCCGTCGTTGATGGACTCTCGTCCTAAACAAATTTGATTACACCAATCTTTGACGGCAGTAAATGATGGAGAATAATATCCATACACATTATCCAACCTTTGTTTGATATCGATTGGGTTAACACCTTCCTTTGTAAGGAACATAATCACGGAACGATATTCCAGTTTAAACATTTTAAAGATTTTGAGACTTCCTGCTGTTCTCAGACTCGAGTAATCAAAATTAACAAGGGTTGAATTCTAATAATTATACACGAATTAGCAGGATAAATGACAGTTACATTGACGTATAATTTGTTTTTTGAGACATCTAGAAATATGTCCGGCTAGAAACTTTTGGACCTCACTGGTATATTTTACGAAATTGTCTTTCGAAATTACGATCCGATCCGATCCGATGCGCAGTGGAGCTGTTTTTAATTATTTATTATATTATTAGTTTTTATTATTTCATGTTTATTAGCACAACACAAATTTATTTCTCAAATAATGGGGACCATTGTTTATATACGCAATAAATAAATATGTTAATATGTTACAGGTTAAAATATGTGCGTTATCTAAATATACTCTGATTAGACAGATTACACAGTGTTTAAGTTTGCGAATATTTTAGCATAACAGGGCATTATGCAACTGACCAAACACTGATAAAGATGTTTACCTGCATTCCACTCTACTCTAAACATGTTTTTACATTTTTCATAGGTTAATAGCATTTTCTTAGCTCATACGCAATAGCAAATGTGCATTACGACCACGAAAATAGTAATACGCAATGATGTAATTATGGCGCTGTAAAGAAGTACAAAATTTTCAGTTATAAATGATTATTTTCTGTTTGCATAAAACATATCAATTACTACGCGTTCTACTTTCATTGTCTGTGTCACAAAGAATTCCACAATATGTGAAAAATATTTGCCAAAATGCCATTTATCTGTGTCTCAATATTTGCATTGAAAATTCTTAATGCAGCAGCGATAACGTTTGTAAATAAAATAAACACAATTGCTGCGTTCAACCTACGTGTTAAGACAGGTAATTGAAGAAATCAGCACGATAATATATATTATAGTCCAGGGCTATTTTTGACTTCCATTCGTGAAGTTGTGAGTTCAAATTTTCGGCCCATAACGCTGATTTTCAACTATTTCAAAATTATCATTTAATGTGAACAGAAACATTGCAAGATTAATAAAAATCTGGAACATGTGTAACTACCAATCCGTTCTGGTCCCGTATGGTCTATTATGGCCATTATGGTCTATTATGGTTTGGTCTACATTTATACCGCAAACCTGAAAGATGTAGAATTTTTTTATAGGGATGTAGACAGACGAGCAAGTGGTCCCACGTGATGCCGTGAAGTATTACCGCCGCCCATGGACACCTGCAACAACCGGAAGGTATGCAGGTGCGCCGCCGACCTTGCAAAATCCTATTCACAGCTTTCTTGAAGAACCCCATATCGTAGCTTAATGGAAATACCTCTTGATGCAGTTCATTCCACAGCCTATGCGTTCGCGGTATATAATGATTTTTGGATCGAACAGCACGCGACACCTTCGTATCGAGGAAATGTGGATGAACCGCACTCCTGTGACGGGAGGTGCGGTTGTAGAAACCCGAGGTGGGAATTATATTGAACAATTCGTCAGAGCATTCCCCATGCTGAGGGGTTCTAAACCGTCCGTGAAAGTGGGATCGTCGACAATTCGAACAGCACGTCGTTGGATGGAATTAAATGAGTCCAATTGATATTTCGGTGCGCCGGCCCAGAGATGTAAGCAGTACTCCATATGAATGAGAATGAACTGTCAGCTGAAGTTTTTCCGTTATGGTACTACATGGGGTTTTTCAAGAGAGCTGTAAACATGATTCTGCAAGGTTGGCAGCACACCCGCTTGCCCTATGGTGTTGCAGGTGTGCATGGGCGGCTGTGAGCACTTACCAGAGCTGCAATAAGAAAGAAATTCTTATGAAAATTCTTAGTAATTCACTGCCGATGTCCTTTGCCCCACAGTGGGAGGATAATTGATATCGAAATAAATGAAATTAAAATGTAATGCAGCTTCCATGTGTGGTCTCTTTGTTCTCGTTATTTCATCAATGTTTATTGTGTTGTGTATGGGTGTCGCAGTCGCGGTGATAACAAAGGAGAGATTTCCCATAAAAGGTTCAACAAACTGTCACTTGGCTTCCCCATAAATCATGCCGCCGTGTACGTAACGTAATTCGAACGATTTCACAGACAAATCATACAGAATTAGGAACTAACTGGAAGTGACATTATAAGGGATTTTTTTTGTTTAATTGGTTCGGTTGTTTCAATGGTAATTAAAAATAGTTAAAAGTCTTAAAAAATAAACGTTTCTAAATACGATATCTAAATAATTTTCTGTAAAATTTATCTACTAAATAGAAAAATTCTGCTAATTTCATATTTAGCGAATCATATAATATAATAATTGTTATATAAACGGGATACTCACGATTTATTATTTATTTATTATAGCCGATATTTCGGTCCAGTTACAATTGCATGAATCGTGGTCGCAGCGAGACTGCGGAGGCGGATGTAGGTGTTGTTGCTATTGACAGACAAATCTGTCTACCCTCGGTCGTGTTTTTTTTTCTGATTCACCTACCCACGCTCAACTTGTTTTTGTTGATGAAGTTCCTTGCATATTATACTAACAATACATATGCGAGTTTGAAAACGCATCTACTTTTCTGGGTTTGCAAAGTTCAATCAATGGGTCTCGTGTAGGTACGTGCCTCTTTAAATCCATCCTCACGATTGAAATTTCGGCATTTTTTAATTTCTATTGCCCCTCGGACCAAACGCAGTATGTTTTGGCGTTTAGTTGAAATTACTTTTGGTTTGTGTAATTCAATCCAATGATAGGTTCCGGCCTCTAATAGGTGCTCTGCTATTGTCGACCATACGGCTATGTATATATATATATATATATATATAGCCGTATAGTTTAGAGATATATTTTGTTTATTCATAGCGACCACATTCTATGTAATCCTAATTTTTTTTTTTGTTTCGTAGTCCCTAGTCTATAATAAGGTAAAGTAGAAAACTAAACAGCATGTGGTTTTGTAACTTTTAATATAATCTACATACGTAAATGAAATAGTGAATTTCGTTCATTATTCCGAGTTAATAACAGTTTCTATTTTTTAATTTCTGCTAATTAATATAAAGAACAAAAAATGTTTTTTTTTTCTAAACAGTATGTCACATGTCATATCATTTAACTCAAAACTATGAGCAGAATCTTTGGTTTTAGTCTTTAGGAATAGTGTGTCACTATTATGGATGGGTATTGATTGGTACGCAACAATTCAGTATGAGTTACGTTTCACGTGCCACATCTAGTAGTTTACGTAATCGCATCAATATCAGCGCCCTATACGGCACATTGAACCCAAGACCTTGATCGAAAATAGCCACCATTTTAACCAAATTTACACGAGTACGCCAGTTTGTTTAGAGCTTATCTCCGCCATGTTTCCTACAAGAGCACAATACCACATTTTTCGACTACACAATAGTTAGGGAAATTCCGCCACGGCATTGTTAAAATTTCGAGAATTACTTTAAACCAGATTTAATTTAATTTTGTAACTTTTGTTGCAACTACTGCACACTATAACATCGGGCTGTCTCTCCATTGTTGGATATAGACCTCTCCCAAAGCTCGTTCCAGATAGTTCTTCCCATCAAGATCGCTGGATGGATCCCGTCAATATATGGTGGCTTACTGTATGTTCAGATACAAGAATATTAAGCCTTATTTGAGACACTAATAAAATATACATATAGGTAGCAATTAATTTTTGCACACCTATTGAGGCAGAATATAATGATCCTATAATATTATATCAATATCAATTACTAATGTTCTTACAAATTATTTAGATTTGAATAATTAGCATAAACTAAAATTATGTTAATATAATGTTAATATAGCCAAGATATAGTAGGGTTAGGGAAACTATAACTTCAAAGTACACGTTGGTTTTATCAATGTCGATTAAGTAGTTTTGAAAACTACTTTGAACAAACAATGAAACTGTTTTTGTTAATATAATAGTTTTAATCAATTGGTATCCTGAGAACGGGATTTTCTTTTTTTCAAATATTATTTCTCTAATATTGTTGTTAAACAATAATCAGTCATACATTATTACAAAATTTTAATTTACGTATTACATTATGGTAGCAGAACATATACATGGAAATAAATTCCGGTCAATAAAACATAAAAACACAATTGATGATCACGATCACGAAAAAGGAAATAAGGCAATGACTGCCTGGCGTTGCTCCAGCTTTATGTCTTCATTATAAATGTTCACGAATAAAATTATTTAATAATAAAATTATTTAATAAAAACTTTATATTTATATTATATTTATTTTCTACTTTATATTTCAGATCATTAAATATACAATATAATGAAGATATGTACACATTAAAACACCTAAAATGTACGTTGTATGATAATTACGGAAATGTTGATTGTTTCTGTTTGCAGTTATTATAATTATAACTATCTACCTAAATACTTAATGATATAACTATTTTGTGCGATCAAATTGATTGAGACCAATAATTCTGTGAAAAACATCCCGTAGGAATTTTAAGTAACACCGCATGCGTATGCGCATGATTCAGACGATTATATTCGGTCAATGCGCTAACACTTGGCGCCACCAATACGAAACATCATCGGAATGTTCTTGTCGTGGCCACTTTGCGAAATAAATCTATCTTGAACTTAATCTGGATGAATCGTTCTTACGGCTTTTTCGTTCGTGTATTTATGTAAATGTCTTAAATAAATAAAAAAAAATCACACGTCATGTTGGCAACTTCCTATTTGTGTAAACACCATACGGTTTATATTCCAAGGCAAAGTCATTTTACGAGCTTTTATTCAACTCGACTTGTTAGTTAGTATGTGTGTGTCAAATTATGCAACTGAATTTTAAACCAGTTCCACCTAACTAATTGAGCTGAAATTTTGTACACACTTTTGGGGGCTGGTGACAATACAATCTAGTATACTCAGTTATGTATTTTTTTCAAAATGGCCGCCGCTTCAAGGTGGCGGATTACCTATTTCTTCACAACCTCCTTGACATGGGTATCAAATTAAAAGGTTTGTCAAGCAGAATACGTGAAGTTATTCTAGTTTGAAGAAAATAATATTAAAAAAACGTTTTTAAAAACAAACTTTTATTCAAGCCATGTACTAAAACGAATAAAAAAAGTTTATATTGAATTATTTGTTCTCAAAAAGCTTGTCGTGAAATATTCATAAAAGTTGGTACCATTTACAATTTACATTTACAATGGTAAGAAATGATGAAGATAAAATTATTGTATTTGCCGACATTCCGTTTATGAATTCGCTATTATTTCTCCTGGAAACATATTTCCTTATGGACATAACACATGGACACAACATATTACATGCTATGTCATTTCACTATGCCCAATTAATGACATAATTTGTCCCCACGATAGTAATTAAAAGTATGAGGTAATTAATAAGTCACCGTTTAACAACGACAAATGAACATACTGCAAGGCCAAGGTTTTAACATCTGAGAAGACAATTAGTCGTTGTATCCATATCCGTCGGTTTATTTAAATATTTAGGGCAGCCGACATAGCTTATCCACAAAGATATGGCAAGGAAAATCCTTGACGATTCCATAAAAGAAATTAGTTGTTAACTAGCGATCAGTTTCGGATTCACACGTTTTTGCGACTTAAGTTCCGTTTAATTTCACGCCCGGCGTAGAAGATGGATGACTTTAAGTAAGAAATAACTTTTTGGCGGGAACTCGAGGACTAAAGTTTAGTTTTTATTTGAGTATTATAATATTGTGTATTACTCGTTTTGTGGTGATAGTTTATTAAACTTCAAAGTGTTTCTCGTGCGTGGTGTTTGTGATAATCAAATAAAAGCGTCTGTCCTCTTCTGTCCTCATTGCTAACTTGCTATCGCTTTACTGAGCGACTCCTACCTTACTTTGACGGAACTGGACATTGACAGGATTGACAGGATTAAGACTTTGAAATTGTTTATTACGAAGAAAAGTTGATACTGGCAGAATGTGCCAATTGCACCATTGCCATATATGAAGGGGGAAAAAAGTAAGATATAAATGTAATTAGTTTCGGATTTGTTGAACTTCGTAGTTTATTTTACGTTATGTGTGAAAATAAAATCGATTTTGTTTTTCTTTCAGCAATTTATTCGATCGATTCGATTCCATGTACGGTTATGGTTAATTTATGGTCGCTGGGAGTGACTGAATGAGAAGAGCAGAAGATAGTATGAGGAGATGGGCCTTGAGAGCCATATTCACAGTGAAGAAACACCTTCAGATTATATGGTATGGTATGGCGTTATGTTACATTAAAAGTATAAATCTTATATGGCCCTAGAAATTTTAATTCTCGTAATCACCCGGTCTATACCCGTGTCTATTAATGTGCCTGTGCCTGTGTCTTTCTAATGCTGGCTATAAGCCTATCCCAAGGCTCGCCACCACATACGATCCTTGGCTCTTCTCATCCAGCCACCACTGGCGAATCTCTTGAAGTAGCCTATCCACCTGGCCGGTAGGCGCCCAACCGGTACGTGACCTCCATTCGAGGACTCGTCCAAAATTACTATAACACTGCAAGCACGACTGTCCGAATCCAAGACCAGCAGACCGGGCCGATCCAGCTGCGTCGAGGAGTGAGATAGGCTGATGTAATATCTCCGAAACTTTGTTCACGCGCTGGAAGATGCATTTAGAATGCTGGACTGGAAAGGAAGTAAAATCAATGTGAATTGGTGAGTACATTGCGCATCTTCTTTCGCTAATGACATAGTCATCATGGCTGAATCTCTGGAAGATTTAAAGTGAATGCTAAACGACCTTAACGCAACATCACGACGGGTCGGTCTTGGAATGAACTAATAGAAGTCGAAGACGTGGCACTCGAAGTTGTTGACCTTGGGCAAACAATCCAAATAGGCAAGTGCGACTTCAGCAAGGAAGTCGACAGACGCATTCAGCTCAGCTGGACAGTATTTGGGAAAATGAGTCGGTTCTTTTCGTCGCCTACACCACAATGCTTGAAGATGCAAGGCAATCGGTGCGTCCTGCCGGTTATGACGTATGGTGCCGAAACGTAGCCTCTAACGGCAGGCCTGATCCATAAGTTAATAGTCACTCAATAGGGTTTTTGAAAAAAAAAAAATATCATTTTTTTTTATGTATTTTAAAACTTTATCATAAATTATATTAATAATCGATGCGAAATACTCTTAAAAAATGTTTATTTAATTTATTATAAACAATTTAAAATTGATAAAATTTTAAAAAGAATCACGTGACTACAAACGCGCTACGATTGGTCGCCATGTTTGTCACGTCATAATGTTAAAAGGATTTCTCGATAGTACAGTATCACAGGCTTCTACATGTAAATTGACGACAAATATCCGACATTTAGTTTAAAAAAATATTTATATAAACTACTTTTATTTAGTTATGTGTGATAAAGGATTTATAAAGGCTAATTCCGATAATATACCTGATGTGGATATATTTATGATAACAGATTTTCTTAAAAATGATATTCGGTTTAATTCAGCTGAAGTTCGAGGTGCTAAAGCATCATTATGTGTGATAAAGGATTTATAAAGGCTAATTCCGATTGAATACCTGATGTGGATATATTTATGATAACAGATTTTCTTAAAAATGATATTCGGTTTAATTCAGCTGAAGTTCGAGGTGCTAAAGCATCAAGGTAAGTTTATAAAAAAATAATATTGTAAATTAAAATATTAAATGATTTATTCGTCATTAAATATAATTAATTTTTATTTATCGAATGCTATTTATTTCATTTATACGTTTACATAAACATTTTTTAATTACTATATTATTATAAAATACTTACATCAAAATGATCTTCACAACAAAAAAAAATTGATGTTGTTTTGGAATTAGGTCGTCGCACTGCTTGGAACCATTTATTTCGACGTTTAACATTTTGTGGAACATTTAAAAAAAAAATTTCAGGAGTTGTTTTTGTAGTATTCGTACATAATGGTACGAAGCAAGCAAGATAACTTTTAAGGTTAGACATTTTCGATATATTTATTAATATATTGACGATAATAACAAGATTTAATAGATTAATAGTCAAAATACTGTATCAGCTGTGTGCTACAATGAGTAGAAATTAACATTGTGACGTCACACGCGCTCGGGTTTGTTCGGGAACTGTCCGCGTGTTTTCGGTACTGGATTCAAAAATTTATTTGTAATTAAATATAACTTTTTAATTAAAGCGAAAAACAAAACTAAAAATAGTTTTGTTATAAAATGTGTATATGATCTTTCCATTAATGATAAAAATTTTTTTTTTTCAAAAACCCAATTGTATAAACTAGGAGCTTACGAGATTCTATAACGGAGATACTCGTATCTTTTATATTTCAAAAGTTATTCCTATTTTCGACTAAAACAATGTATATTAACAATACGATAAGTGCACCTATATTTAAAGGTGCATTTATTAGATTTATTTAAAATAATGGTATTTGTATTTACTTATAAAAGCATTAATAAAAGGGACCTTATTATCGATTCTAGTTTCGCAGATATTGAGACTAATGAAATCTAAAAAGTCCCCTTTTTATTTAAAAAATCAGATGTTTGAGCATTTTTCTATTTATATTTAGACAGAATTTTAACAATTTTAGATAACGACAATAAGGTCCACAATAAGGACAAACTTACCGACAGCAACACAAATGTGTCCTTATATACACACATAGCGACATATTCAATGTAAGTCCTTAATATTTTTTTGGACTTCTGCAAAAAGAACCATATTTTTGGCAAAGTACCGCGTCCGTGACACAGATAATACAATACTATCGTAATCCGCGACATGTTATCAAACAAACGGTTAGACACACAATTACAATTTTCGGACTGATATTTAGCACCAATATTTCTGTCATGTTTTCATAAACATGTAACATGTACGTTATCATGTAACTTTGGGAAGCAGAAAATGGGAAGTCTAGCTAAATGTTACTGTCCTTAGTAATGATGTCTATGCAATTCGTAGGCCTCAGAGACCCGCGAACCCAGGATGAAGAAAAAAAAAGTGAAGATGCATTGCCGATCATATGGACCTGCATGTTCGTTTGTGTTCTTTTCTGTATTAAATTAGACATAGACAATAGACATATAAATCTATTGTTAAGATAGGATAGGTTATCTTATCACAAACATAAACGGTGTTACTAAACGGCGCAGTCTGCTGAAAGAACCAAAATTTTCTTTCAACCCAGTAACCCTATTCTTATTAATTGACAATTTTAAAAACTGTTTGTGGACAATAATATGAAGGAATTATAAAATATTCAGACTTACCTAATAACATACTATATTAAGTGTTAATTCAAACTAGGCCACATTTAACATTCAACGGCACGTGTTTGTTCCACATGTCGTCTGCAAATATTCAAGATACGTTGAAGGTGGTTTCAAAGAGATTGACAGCTGTCAATTCACTGATAATTTTAAAAACTGAATGCTATGTACCTTTAACAAAGGATGGACAATTTAACAAAGGATGGCATTACTCGGAAAAGTTTCAATATTGAAATATAGTTTCCATCTGCATATTTTCGTTACGTGGATTAGTTATCTGAAATTTTAGTGGGAACAAAGTGAAAGTTACTAATATAGGATGAACTATCTAATTGTCTGTTTGACTATTCTATAACAATATATACAAATATTATATTAAGAGACTGGATTAGTTTTTTTCCTGCAAGTTTGTTTATAAAAGTTATACCTATTGAAAATTCTTTCACTTTTAATAACCTTAAATTATTGGACCGATTTTCAATTCTTTCACTGTTTATAACTTAATTTGTTAGGCCTTTCCTGCCTTTCCTCGAAATTAATTTATCATCTGAGCGAAGTCAGCACGGCGCGCTAGTATTGACCATTGTCTGTTAAGATTGGAAACAATCTTGTTTTATTGACCGCAACAAACTAACTAATGGATATAATGATTACGATATCTAACTACCAATGGATAAGGTTTACATATTTTTAATCTCTTTAATATATATTTTCATTAGCCTTTGTTCAAAGGTACAAAAGCAAAGGCTTTATATTGCTCGTATACAGAGCTACCAATCGTCGGATTTGTTCTAGTTTGAAGGGCGTCCAGGGGGGGGGGGGGGGGGGTCGATAACGTCCGGTTTCTTAGCAATCAGATATGTCAAAGGTTAATTATTTGTGAGTATATTATAGACTAATGTGTCTAATAAAGAAGGATTATCATAACTATCTATTTGCACATTTATTTTATTAACCGCTACATTTTTCGTCAATTGTAGATATGTTTAAAAAAATGATCAGTTTCCAAAGCCAAAAAGTTTGAAGTATTCGTCAGTATCAAAGTTTGTCAGAGTTTGATGATTTTAGGAGATCTACAGTCAGTAGTTAAAGCAAGTGTAAAGAAGTGTACTGTAGCCACAGCTGCACAGTACCTTGTTTTACTTTTCCTAAATTCCTCAACCCTCAATGTTTGTTTCTCAAAAACATTAAGACATGATCTTATGAGGATGTTTTGACTGTCGACACATTAAATAGTATAAATGTATGCATTCAACTACTTTATAGCGCAATAAACTTCCTATCCACTAATTATTTACAGTTGCTTGCAAATAAATATGTCTGCTTTATCACAGTGTCGAAAAGTGGTAGCACAGGTTTATGAAGAAGTTAAATGCTTAAAGGGGAATACAATCTGGTTTTAAATCAGAGTTAAGTTGTATTTATGATGTTCGAGGCGGCGCGTGCCCGAGGCTGACACCCACCTACCTGTACCTAATCGATGGTTTGCTCAAAACTCTATCCTCCGTAAATAATTCGCAATTAGACGGGATTAAGTGTGTGGGGATAAAGATTAATAGAAATTACTATTAATAGAAACATATTACGCGGTATGAAAATAATTGCTTCGGAACTTTAATTAGATAGAAATTATTACGACGCGGTGAAGGCTAGATATTTTTGTTTTATAGCGGAAGAGACGTTGTATTTGAAATTATTTTCCTCTTATATTTCCAAAATAAAAGTTGTCAAGAATTCAGTGTTCAAAACCTTTTTACTGTCTTAACTACTTAAACCACTATAATATTGAGGGCGAGAGTGCACGCTGCAATCCTACAGCCGCTGGGCGCGCTCGACCAGTCACGTTATCCCTCTCTCACAGAAGACTACCTTGAAATGTACTGCATTTCCCACTTCTATCTTATTTCCCTAATGGACGTACGTGTTTCGGTAGTAAATGAGATGTGCCAGAGCCCATTCCCATCCTATCCCTCCCCATTTTCCTCGCCCTTTCTCCAAATTCATTCCTATATCTCCAAAGGTAGGCAGCGCGCCAACGTTTGTCGTTTTGGACTAATGTTGGCTTGTATCGCGGATATATTTGGGCGACAGTATCCACTTACCATCAGGTAGACTGTATGCTCGTTTGCCGCCATCGTCCGTAAAAACCTATTTTCCATTTAATACATTTAACAACTATCTGAAATTCTGTAAAATTTTCAACGGCTTTCAGTTTAGTTCAGTTTCAGTTTAAACGGCTTTCAGCTTTCAGTTTGAGTAACTAACCAATGTTGTCTTGTAGGTATCCCTACCCTAAACAATGTTGTCTTTTAGGTATCCCTACCCTATTTTCCATTTGCATACGCTACTATGAAGCGGTCGAAACAACATTGTATTATGTAGGTACGAGGAATTCCAAGTTTCTTAATATTAAGTATCCTCAATTTAAGAAAAAATATATTTAAGCCTAGCTAGTTACGAGCTACGGGGTATAAAATAACCGATCTAATGAGAAACCCAACTATCATTGATGATATTGAACTGTAATTACACCCAATTTATTTTTATTCAATTATTTCCATACTA
Source organism: Sesia apiformis (assembly GCA_914767545.1). Taxonomy (NCBI): domain Eukaryota; kingdom Metazoa; phylum Arthropoda; class Insecta; order Lepidoptera; family Sesiidae; genus Sesia; species Sesia apiformis. The sequence goes on from OU611964.1 coordinate 8,608,968, forward strand.
CTTATAACCGATTAAGCTTTCCTCATTTCATTAAATTCATATTTATTTTTCAATAGGTAACATCTTATTTTGAAGTGTGTAGCTCGCCTTAGTCTTCGATCTCACATCCACTGTCATGTCTCAATTCAACACGCCCTACAATCTTAAACGATGTAAACAATCATACTTTGTCGTTAGGTAGTCACTTTGTTATCGGAAAACTGAAACTCAAATAGCAATTTGTCGACTATTTCAGTCAATTATTTCACTATTTCGGAGACTCAAATTCAGTCAATTATAATTCTATACCAGGCTATACTACAAAGTACAGGCCTTCCTTAGTAAATAATTACGAGATCTCAGGCTATAATCCTACAGTGACCGGCGAATTAGTACATTTGCTCTAAGATCAGCGATGCTCAAACGGTCGATCGCGATCCACCGGTCAATTGCGAGAGTCCTCAATTGTCGTTCGTGGAAATAGTTCTATATTACATACAAAGTAGATGCATACAAAGTACATATATTTAATCACTTGGTCTACACCACTGAGTTTCTACTTAAGTACAATTTTTTTTAAATACCTATTATCAATCAAATTATTAAGGTGCTGAAGATCCTGAAGTAATCCGCGAGTTCGAGAATTTGAAAAATGAATGAATGAATGAAACTTTATTTGAAACACACACAAGTACAGCACTAAAACATTTACACAGAATATGTATGTAATTTAGAATTGGAATATGCCTATAAATTTTTGCATTAAAGTGAAAGCATCAGCGCCGAAGTGTGATGTAAAACGCCACTCAGCATTTATGGCGCAGCAGAAGGCTACGACGCTACGACTGAAAATAGACTGGACCGAATAGAGAATAGACTAGATCTGTCAATACTGAGCTAGCCTGGTGGATTATGGCCCAAAACTCCGATTGTTTTACTACGGAAAACCTGTGGGACTGCTGAGGGACATTAGAGGTTGATATCGTAGTGTTACATTCTTGTCTCCTCCAATTACTTCAGACTATACTATTTTATCTAAGTACTGGAAATTAAGAGCTACCATTTGTCTGGTTTTGCTCGATTTGATTTAGATACGAGTTCATCCGAAGAGCGTCCGGGCGGGGGTTTTCGATGGCCTCGATAATTTTATAAAAAATATTAAATAATTAAATTATTTTTTATTTTATTTTTAACATTCAGTATTTAAATTTACAACTCAACTATACAGTACTCTATACTATACAGTAACTATACTCTCATACGAGAGCGTTGACATCATGTATGCGCCACGAAAAACGTGATTTCTTTTACCTAACAATATGAAAATTTCCCGGATATTCGAGCTCTTTGTTTTCGAGCTGAATAATTTGACAAATTGGCAGCCCTATAAAGTTTATTTCCGCTTGAACTATATAAAAATATAATCAGACTATGTTGCTATCAATGACGGGTATTAGAGATCGTAACACGTATCATAATAAAGTTTTCAATGCGTTATTTTCATATTATTCCTGTTAATCTTTGTAGAGAGAATATTCATATGTTGTGGAGTAACGCCATGTAATATGAAAATTATTGGTTTCTAAAGCGTAACATTGACGCATGTAATGTAATACGGTGTAATATTGTAGTAGTGGTTCACGTGGAAATTTAATAAAAGTAAAGTATGGAAATATGTGACGAGCATTAATATAGATAGAATGTGGCAAACGAGCATACCCTGATGGTAAGTGGATACCAGGCCCCATGGACATCCGAGATACATGTCGACGTCAGTCCAGAATGACAAATGTTACCACGCTCCCGCTGACTATCTTTGGAGATTAAGGAATAGATTTGGAGAAAGGGTTGGGAAAATTAGGAGGGATAGGATAGGATGGGAGGGGTATTTGCTGTAGGTATGGGTTATTATTTAGTATAGGCTCTTTATTCACTTTGGTTAAGATTTTCTAACTCAAAATTTCTTTGTTTCAAGATTTTGTGTAGGTAAATAGAAACACGTTATGAAAACACTTTATATTTTTTTTTATAGACTAGTGGACGGATGAGCAAGCGGTCCCACGTAATGGTAAGTGTTACCGCCGCCTATGGATACCTGCAACACCAGGGGGTATGCGGCCGCGCCGCCGACCTTGCAAATATATATATTTATGTTATATATGTTGAAAACATTTATGAAAATGTATAGAAAATGCTTTATAGTATTAAATATGCTTTATAGTGTTAAGTATTAAGTATTTATAGTGTACTTTATAGTTTTTTTTCTAAAACAATAAATTGTAAAAAAATTAAAGTGTAAATAAACATATTCTTACATCTGATTTTTATTTTTAATATAAGAGTCCACTAAAGTTTCTATATCTGATTAACTAGAACCGGCAATAAGGTTATTTTTCTTAGATAATATCTCCTAATAATATGTCGTAATAAATTATGATTACACATGAGGGGAAGAGAGTTTTTTTTTTTTTTTATAGAGAAGAGGGCGGACGAGCAACGTGATGGTAAGTGTTACCGCCGCCCATGGCCAGAGTAATTTTAAAGAAAGACCTTGTAAGGATGCTGTATATATAATTTGTTTATACTCGTACATAATATACCTACAGACATTGTAATAAATATACTTAAAAAGAATTTAATAAGCCGTAAGTATTATAGAAAATGACCAGTTTAATGGCCAACTTTTGTGTTTTTATTGTGCCCATTTGCTCTTTAATACTCTTTAATTTTACATTTTGCACATTTTCCCGCGTATGTGTGCAAAATTGAGATGCGTCAAGTTATAAATACCGTAATGCGGTGATGTCAAGATTTCTTTTGATAAAATAAACAATGTTGCCATCTGTTTCCGCAAATTCATCGTCAAAAATTATCGTTTATTTGCTTTTTTAACGTTAGAGTAGTCATTTGCAAATGCACACAGCAATCGGCACATGTTCTTACTTCATTGTTTACAAAGTGAATTAGTGGATAAAAGCGTAGGTAATTATTTATTTTTATATAAAATTATAAATATATTTATATAAAAATAAGGTCGTTTGTATTGGATTTGGAGAAATTGTCTGCTCATTTGTCACCATTTTTTTTAAAAGGAATTTATTATTTTCATAAATCTCATATAGCTGGTGTTGGCTGGATAATGGATAAAAAGATTGGAAGACCGTGTGTAGTTTCGGTTCTTGGGACAGTTGTAAGTATAGCCAGCAATGGAGAAACAGAGGCTGAGACGTTTATTTTATGGTTACCTAGTAAGAAATCTACAACAATGAAGTAAAAGTGGAACGATTTGGAACGTACTGGGCGATTAAACGATGCTGCTTCTGAAGGAATAAACCCAAACTAATTATATAAGTAATATGCCAACATGAAATAAAAACAATGTTAATAAGTTTCATGAGACATTCAATTTTTCATAGTGTTGATCTAAAACACTTGATTTTTAATTATTATATTCTAATGACCATAACTATGTATAAGAGGATAATTTGTTAAACGTCATACATGAGTATGTAATATGAGTTTATTACAATAAATGTTACATGACGATTTACTTAAACTGTTGATTGTAATTGTAAAATAAGTGTTCCGAACTACAGACATTTTGCCTTGTCTCTAGCCTATTGGTAGACGGAGATTTCTTGTTATATGATATGCGGCAAACGACAGAAATTAATGGGCTATTTAGAACAAATAAACATTTTCCAAACCATCGCACGCAATACAAATGGAAAGAGAAATCTTTCAAAAATTGTAAATTCTTTGTACAGTGGATGTGTTATTTATTAAGAGTGACGTACATACATGTCAATCCAATGTTCTTTATGTTATCTCATTTGTTGGAATTGTTGTTTGGACAACTATTTATATGCTAGAATGATAAACAACAAAAGTTTTTGGTCCAATTTCAGTTAATGGAATGAAATATGATATGATTTGGTAATTCTTGCTAGCATTTCACTTAGTGGATTAGTAGTATTGATAGCGGGATGTAACGTTCTGCTGCCTCAACTGCGGAAAACTTTATTCTTAAATTTTTTGTTCCGCTTGTGTATATTCATGTGGGATGTTTAATGGAATTGACAATCACAAATTACATGCAGAAACGACTGCTAAAGTTCGTTTCCTGAAATATAACTTGCATCATTAAATTTTGCATACTAATGTTGTTTGATTAAATAATCATTATATCATAATTTTAGAGTTTATCGAATTAAAGCAAAGGACTACACTTACATTGGATTACAATTACAATTGGATTTGAGTTGTATTTTATTAAAACAATATATCATTTTTCATACACTACAGCTTCAGTTCCGTTTTAAAATAAATGAGATGTCCGCATCTGTTTCTGGTTGCTTTATAACAGTACTTTGACATATCGTCATATGGGAAAATTAATTAATAGAAATAACATAAGACTTGAGTATCAGTTCCTTGGTCCTTGGGTGGGTTCCCAATTCAGTCTAAAAATTCAAATTATTAATTACTTTTGTCCCACATCTAGATATATTATTACTTGTTTATCCATGCATCACATCTAATGCACTAATGACCTAACCTGCTATATCCATACCTCATAATGTAATTGCATTTGCCCACTAAACATTTTTTTTGACGGAATTAAGAGACAGTGCAAAATAGAGAATAACAAGAGAAGAAGAAGAAAAAGAGTCTTAGTCGTATCAAGTTAGGTGATCAGTGATGCACGGAAAGTCAACGTGTTAAAATATCTGTTATCTGCGAGTGTACTGCTGCAATACACACGAGAGGGCGGGGTTACGAGCGCGAGATTGTCGGCACAATTTACCAATTTGTCCCTCGCTCCGACACTAGCCCATGCCCTTTTAGAAGAAATGAGGCAATATTCTTAGTGATAAATTGTCTTACAACTGCATAACAACTATAATATAAAATGTACGTTTTTACGTTCATATAAGTAGATAATATACACATGATACATGCTTTGAACTTTAGGATATAACCTTTTTAATATCGCCTGTATAATGGAGAATGTTTTGGCTCATTATAATGGCAATTTCGAGTTAAGGGCGGTTCATTCACACTTCTTTGACAAAAAGCTACTGCGTACCGTGCGGTCTTCAATCATTTTATATCTCGAATTTGAAAGTTGTGGAATGAACTGCATGCTAAAATTTCTCCGTTCAGTCACACCTGTTCTTCATGCAAGGTCTGCCGACCAGTTCATAGTACTAAATGACTATTTATAGAACTCCTATTTTTTTTTTTTTTTTTTATAGATTAGTGGGCGGACGAGCAAGCGGTCCCACGTGATGGTAAGTGTTACCGCCGCCCATGGGCACCTGCAACACCAGGGGGTATGCGGGCGCGCCGCCGACGTTGCAAAATCCTATTCACAGCTCTCTTGAAGAACCCCATATCGTAGCTCAATGGAAAGACCTCTTAAGGCAGTTCGTTCCACAGCCTACGGGTTCGCGGTATAAAATAATTTTTGGACCGAACAGTGCGCGACACCTCCGTATCGAGGAAATGCGGATGGACCGCACTTCTGTGACGGGAGGTGCGGTTGTAGAAACCCGAGGTGGGAATTATATTAAACAATTCTTCAGAGCATTCCCCAATGTACAGGCGGTAGAACACACAGAGAGACGCAACGTCTCTCCGAATGCTGAGGGATTCTAAACCGCCCGTGAGAGTGGGATCGTCGACAATACGAACAGCACGTCGTTGGATGGAGTCAAATGGGTCCAATTGGTATTTCGGCCCCCGCCGGTGTATGCAATAATTAATGAATGTTATATAATAAAAATCGTCTTTTTTCCTGCCTAGCTAAGCCGATCGCTTGCCGTCCAATTATTTTTATTGTAGATCGCCGGTAGTATAAGTTTGAGCATCACTGATGTATTCCATTCATGATTTTAAGTCTCCCCTCAATAACATGTTTGTTTACATTTCTCTTTTTTTTCTTATCTGTTTGTAATGTTTGCTTTGCCGTTGGAATAACAATACATACAATATTTAATATATTCCGATATTACTATAATTATTCGAGTTTGACGTGATAATAATTTCTTCTCACTTTGGAGGTGCACAGAGTGTAGAATTTCCATTTTCAGATTTTCCCTTAGATCCTATTCCAATCTTTATCAGCATGCTCAATTTCAGCTACGTAACACCTCTGGAAGTATTTCAGATTTATTGATGATAAGTGAGTGAATGAGTGACAAAATTGCTGTTTTTCGTGTTCATACATATATGTATCTTCAAAATTTAAATTCGGCTGTTTAATTATTTAGCTCGTAAACTACTCATCGGTGTATCATTTTGAGCCGTTTATATTTCTCCAGTGTAAATATACAAAAGGGTTAAAAGTACACTGTGTTGCTTCGAGAAAAAGGTGCTGCGTTCGGTAATACCTACGCAGTGTCTCGGCGAGGCACTACCGTGCCCTCTGGTACTAGCAATTATACTCTTTTTAAAGATTATTGTTGTAATTCAAATGCAAAGGCATAATTTAAAGCGTTGCTGTATATAACAAATATAGTATACATTTATATTAAGTTAATTAATATTAATAATTAATGTAATATTATCTAGTGAAAATAATAATATGTTAAAGTAAAATTTACTACTGAATTTCATGTTGTGTTATTTGTCCCATTTTTTAATCTCCGCGTTTAGAGTAATTCGAAAGTGGCAGCCCTAACTACACCCTGTATATATAAATGAGTATATAACTAGGATTTATTTGTACTAAAGGATATTTAGGTAAGTTGTTAACAAGTAAAGCTGTGTTATACCTGGTAGCAGAAAGTGAGCTAAGTTAGTAACATAATTAAGTCACAGCAAGCAGTTAGCGTCTCGCCGGACGTTCGTTACTTAGCTACGAGTAAATAAATTACATTACACTTTCTTCCACCTCACAAACTACTTAAGTCCCAAGTGTTACCAGTTACCAGTAAGTTCGGACCTTGACTACTACATCCTATTTCTACTAACGTTATAAGAAAATTTACGTCGTATTAAATCAAATATTATTTATATGAGACGTTATCCGAGCAAAGGGAATATAGATGTATACGGGTAAAGGTACTCGTATAAGTTGGTAAGACCTATTGCCGGGCGTTTGACATTTACCTACTGTTCAGTGGAAAACTTGGGTACCTTAATGACTACTAGGAAATAAAATCGAATTTTTGGATACATTATCGAATTGCAGACTGCATCTACTCCAAAACGTAGATGAGAAGTTTATGACGAGTTATCTGTAACCGTTAAATATTAAACCACGTGATAGTTGATAGCTGATACTTTCAATTACGAAACCACTTTCGTGCCTAGTCGCCAATCTGACAAATTATAAAGAACTTGATATGATGTAAATATCATTTCAAAGTGCAGTATCTAATTGGAACTGCCGATTATAAACTTTCACGTGGAAGCGGATTATGTAAACATAGGCAAGTATTTGATACGTAAACAGGTAGTTTTATAAATGTTACTAAATTTTAGGAACAAAAAGTAGCTAAATATATAAATTTATACTAAAATACTTACTCAATTTCTCAACGTCTCGAGTGATTAAATGATTTGATATTTTTTCTCACTATTCAAATGAATTAAAGTAATAACTACATTATAGTATGATTAGTTAACCGATAGAACAGTTAACTAATTATTGTTAATTAATTAAAGTAAATTAATCATCATTTAAGTTATATTTATACATTTCATCACACCCAACGTGCGTCTCTGTTTAACCTAAAAGTTGGCTGGTAGAGAATGCCACAAAGCTCGCCTTTTGTACGATTAAGTACAATAAAGATTTTTTAAATAAATAAACTATTTGCCAGTGGTATATATTTATTAATTTATTTATTTAAAGAGGTTTACTGATAACTATTAGGTTTTATATTTTTATTTAAATTGTGAATTAGTTATTAGTTGTTTTGTTCACGATTGTATAGCCATGATCACTGCATGGCGATTTGATAAGCTTTTCATAAGCGTAAGAATCTTTCAATAAATTACTTTAAGACAATAAAGTGTAAAGCATAAGCTTGAAACAAGAAGAATAGTAAATTGTTCCAGGTGTAAGAGTACGAGTATATTCTTATTATTATTATTATACACTTGTATTGTTGCATAATATTGGTTCAGGATCATAATTTTGAAAATTATATAAAAAATATGGCTATACTTATATATGTTTAGGTAATATTTATTTTATATTTTAATCGTTTTTTTTATGGTAGAAGGCGGCAGACGAGCATACAGTCCACTTGAAGGTAAGTGGATACTGTCGCCCATAGACGTCCGGGATACGTGCCAACATTGATCCAAAATGACAAACGTTGGCAAGCCCCCGTAGATGCGCTGCCTACCTTTGGAGATATAGGAATGGATTTGGAAATTGGGTTGGGAAAATAGGGAGGGATAGGATGGGAATGGGCTCTGGCACATCTCACTCACTACCGAAACACGTACGTACATTAGGGAAATAAGATAAAGTGCGAAATGCAGTACATTTCAAGGTGGTGTCTGTGAGAGAGGGGTAACGTGGCCAGTCGAGCACGCCCAGCGGCTGTTGGATTGCACCGTGCACTCTACCCCTCAATAAATTATGTTCGTTAATAGAATACTCCAAATTTCAAGTGACGTAAGGGATAAACCATTATTTTTAGAAACATCTCCAAACAATTTTTTATGAAAAATCCTGTATGTCAGAAGCGTTTCAGCTTGTTTTAAAGTTGTCAACAATAGTTGCTGCTAAATTTACGGAGATTTTTTAATGTCTGATAATAAATTATGCCAAAAAGTAGTGATTTGTCCCTTACGTCAACTGAAATTTCTACCTACAATATGTTGTCGCGAAATAATATATCTGATATTAATTTTAATTACAAAATTTTAAATCTATCTACAAAGTTTACAGTAACTGTGTTCACGTCAGTATTTACACGATAAGCTAACAGAAACCTAATAATAAGCCCCCCAGTGGAGAAGACAACACATCACGTGTAACTAACATTTCTCATTTCCGTCTTTATGTCGATGCAACAAGATTTACTATTATTATTATTACACTTGAGGTGTTGGTTTGTGTACGTCGACCAGGCGCTGCGTCGACTTGTCATTATGGTACAATTAATTTGTCGTTGCCGCAAAGCAAATACTGCTTCGGGCTGTACAACCAACTAACTCATTAGTCGACGTTACATCACAATTTGTAAACTACCGCTACGGTAAAACTATATAATTTTGTATGTGTCGTTAAAATGAGGCAATGAAATCGAAATAAGAAATGAATTGATGTGGTCTTTGAAATTTGGTTGCGATGTGATAGTTTTGATGCAATTATGTCATCAAATAATGTTGTCGTGCTGTCATACGCTACTTCTTCTCAAGCTTTGTAATCCCAGTTGTTTGCTTCACTATTACTCGATAAAAACTCAAAACGTATACAAGGTATACTTAAGCATTATATTTGTGTGTGTTTGTGTATATGCACACCACATGTTCCGTAGGTATGTTTTGCTACATATTTTACCAATTTGTAGTCGATAGAAACTGGGCATATGTAAATGTGCATAAACCAGAACCTAGCTATTTATCTATTAAAACGGGTCTTAACGCGAATGTTTACCTTATTTATTTTACTCGTCATCTCGTGACCACGGTTGGTGCAACCCAACCGAAACATCGAGTAAAATAAATAGGGTAAGCATTCGAGTTAAGACCCGTTTTATTAGATAAATATGTGTGAAAAACGCGAAAATCTCAAATGTTATCCAGAACCTAGCTTTTGGAATCTAGCATTTTAACATCTATATGATGTCATAAAAATATTTAGCTGAAATCATAACGACCATTGTCCATTCAACAATTTTGAATTGAATCGTAATCGAAAGTGTCATAACCCTTCCCTTCTTCTTCCAAACGACTGGTCCAATATACGCGTTTAAAGTGCTAATAAATTTAATTTCACAAATAAGTCTCGCTTTTACAACATACCAGCAATGAACAGTCCACTTCACCAGCGAAAGAATGAATAACACATCATATATTGCGTAGCAGAATTTATTAACTAATTTATTATTAAAAATATTATCTAAATTATTAATTATTTTAAGAAGAAGCAATTTATTTTCATGATACAAGGAAGTCGTGACTGCAACATTAAATAAAAATAGCGATTCTGATAACTTACAAAATTATAAATATTAATATGTACGAATTGGACGTCGCTACTTTAAAGGTTAATTAATAATTGTTAGGTTTTGCTATTTCACTTCGAGGGCCGAGGGTAGTAGTGTGTACTTACTGTAGCTCTCAGACCGGAGAAACAACGAAATATGCCATCAAATAATAGGTGTTGATTATACTTAGTTTAGACATTTTCTTAAAATTAACTAAATTTAAGACAGAAGTTCGTCATGGTTTTAATTGATAATGATAATCCTTGCCCTTTAGTCCGATATTTGTCATTAACAGTAAACAAAATATATCATTTTTTTATAGAAAAAAGGCGGCAGACGAGCATACAGTCCACCTGATGGTAAGTGGGTACTGTCGTCCATAGACATCCGCGATACATGCTAACATCAGTCCAGAATGTCAAACGTTGGCACGCCCCCGTAGATTGCAGATTAAGGCAGATGCCTACCTTTGCAGATTAGGAAATGTATTGGGAAAATTGGGAGGGATAGGATGGAATGGAAATGGGCTCTGACATATCTCACTCACTACCGAAACACGTACGTACATTAGGGAAATACGATAAAGTAGGAAATGGAATTTCAAGATAGTCTTCTGTGAGAGAGGGGAACGTGACGCCCGTAGGCTATGGGGATGCAGCATTATACAGAGATACGTTCAAAACTAGGTCCTAATTGTTTTATCTGTTTGTGTCTTAGAATTAGATTCTAATTAAAAATACACACATTTTGATGTTCCAATTCACTACGACATACTTTCTACTATTTACAATTTTAACCGATACATTCTATTAGTTTAACAAAAAAATGCAATAATAATAAAAATAAAGAATACAATTAAATTTGCTCCCACTTGACTCAGTGGTTTCAATTATTTAAAAAATAAAAGAGTAGAATTTTCTGCATTTTTTACTTAGGCTCCTAAAACATATTTCTTTTAGGAGTAAACAATCCATTCGCATGAATCCGTCCGTGGGAATGATATTTCCTTGTACCTAAGAACGCGATATTCAATGTCTTACACTATAATTCTCTGTACCGTTGGTCTAAACAACGGACACAAATACGAATATATACCAACTAGATACGAACAAACATTTTGTGTTTAAATATTTTCCGAGCGAGAACCGAACCCGGCACCTTCTACATAGAATTCTGGTACTACCAACAGCTCTGATTAGTCATCTGTAATATTTACTGTTATTGCTTCTCAACTTACTATTATTGTAACTGCAGCTACTCGTACATCTTCTAACACATCTCACCACATAAGCCGTTACAAATTACATCATACCCGTTGTTTCCACGATCCAAGGGCCGGTCTGTCATTACCCAGGCGGAACCTCACACAGAGTTTTCCAGCATTCACCTCTACTTATTCAAAGTAGATAGATATAAACAGCTATTCGTCCCTCCGGGCCACTTTCTGAGTCAGTCCGCCACTTTGGTTTATTCCCATTGAACCCCAACAGTTTAGTTATCATACGTGGATATTAGGATTGTTTTTTACCATTTTCTACATGGAGACCATATAGTTTACTATAAATGACTTGTTGAGTCATTCTGCCATTTCGAGCTATATCAGTGTCCCCTAGTAGTTTGGTCAGCTTTGCATAATTTTTGGGTAATGGAAAATTGTCTTCACTTATTTGAACTTAACAGTGGTTAGCAAAATTAAATTGTTAGCACTGATTAAACATATGTAAAATAAGCACATTTTAAATAAGACCACTAAACCTGGGCACTTAAGAGATCTCAGATTCCTGCACACATACGAGAAATCGAAATACAATAACGTACATGGAACGAGATCATGGAAATACATTCTACGTTCAATACACAGCCAATTGCCAACTGAACTTCAGGACCTATACACCCGGTGAAAACAAAATTTAAAAAAATCATGGTAGAGTTAAATCTCACTTAATTAACGTACGTTACAAGAACGACTCGCCAACTGCATGTAAACTTTAAGGGTGTCCGTAGGTGACTCTACATAGTAATTTCAATTGTAAACTTTTTATGACCATTGAAATAAATGAAAACAAAAACATTCTCTAGTGAGAGTGGAATATGAGAAGAAATAGTAATATTAGTCAAACTAATGGAGAACAACGGGAAGAAACCACCACTTGTAGATAACTGCTTGCCATCTGTTCCCCATTACGGCAGAGTAACATCTACTAAACACGCTCTTTGTGTGAATGTTTCGTGATTATGTGTTACCAGTGATTGATTTACAAATTAGTACCTATTTATACGTACAACAGACAGTACTTAAATGAACCTTCGTGTGTTAAGAATAAAGAAAAGAAAAAAAAGTGTTAAAGAAAAATATCACGCGTAGTTTTGTTCCTAAACAATGACAGTTGTCATTAAAATAATCTTAAATTAATGGCCGATTGCGTAATCCTTCGATTATTAATTTATGTTCATAAATAATTTTAAATTATTAAGAATATCATCACCAAGTCGAGGGAGCTTTCTGTCTCTTTATTTAGTGATAAGTTAAGAACCGAAACCTAACTCACAGCTATCATCAAAACCATCGATTTGCTGCTTATTCAGTATTCTTTGCTGCTCATTTAATTATTTCGCAATAAAAAATGGAATCCCTTAAACCTTCTTTCTACAATAATTTATATTATTGTAAATGGTATCTCAACAGCTTTTCGACAGTAATTACAATAATCTGTCACACTTCTTCGTAGGTGCTATGCATAAACCTACCTTGATAATAACAACACCTAACTTGATTAACACGCACGGCGAGATGGATTGTAAACCTAGTTAGTCTACCTACATACATGAGCGGGAGGCTAGTGGAATATACCTATTGAAATTATCACTAACTTCATGTGAATGAATATACTATTTTCCCATAAATATACAAATATCGTAATTTACATTGCAACAACGCTTCGTAGCATAATCAGTAAGATTTAAGATTGCGCTATGGGCTAGAGCTCGCAACCAACCAAAAGACCTGAACTTTAGTTTTGATTATCTTCCTCCTTGTCTTCTTACTAGTGGTTTGTCGTATGCGAGCGGTGGGAGCTCAAATAAAAGTGGCTACCATTAGTTCGGTGGGCAATTCTTAGCAATCCACAACAATTTCTGTCAGAACAAAAGCAACCGATCTTTGGAGCCGTTATGACCGTCGGGCGGTGGTCAGGTGGCTAGATATCCTGTTTTCATTCGAATGATAAGTCGGAAGTAATCGAGTACCCACAGTATCGAGTAGTAGCATCGATTCGAAATATTGATCGTACAAAATCGTGACCTGTAGTCAGGTGGGTCTGTGGAGAACAGCAGGCAAAACTTCGACACGAATGTACTGAGGTATGCTAGATGTATACCTATCGCTCAATGCGAAGCGCTTTAATTATTATAAAAGTTAAATATAGTAAGTAATAAAAGTCCAATCTCAGTATTTTATAACGTTAGTTTTAGCCCGGAATTCCGGTATTTTCGAGATTCGGGATCCCGGTTTGCGACCCCTAATGACTGCAATGTCTTATCGTTGCCAATATTGTATCCTTCAATATAGAAAGTAGACTACAAATCCAGCTACAGCTAGGAAGTGTTTATTTATAAACTCTAGCACGCCGAAGGAAAATATTTCATCTGAGTTCCACTTAAACAATATTTTTAACTTTCTAGAACCTACTAATGCAATGTTAATAAATTTATGTAAACGATGGTTTTATTTCTAGCAAAATAGTAGTTACAAGTTAATGGGTGGATATTTACCTACTGCCAATGCTCCGTACGTAATTTCTAAATTCTAACTATCTAAATAACAGTAGGTAGGAGTCACTCATAAATCTTAAGAGCTTGTTAGTCACGCCCTTCAAGTCTTAAATTTACAGCCAATCAGGTCCGTGGTTTTAAATTGATGCTGTAAAATTTTTGGTGTTAAGGAAACACGAGATGAGTCATGTAATTAACAAAATACTTTTTATCAAAATTAAAACAGTGAAATGAGCAGAAAATATAGGTACTAATCCTTTTTTCTTCTTAAGGGGTCATCCATAAATTACGTCACACGTTAAGGGGGAGGGAGGGGGTCAACAAAGTGTAACATAGTGCGACAGGGGGGGAGGGACGAGTCATAAGTTTCGTGACGTCACATGTATAAATCTAAAGTATTAAAACTAAACTTCAACTCTAACGAAAAACTTTAAAATATTACCAACACTATCAATATTATTATAAGGTTGTTTTATTTAATAATTTCTAAATTTAAAATAGCAAAATATGTGACGTCACACCAGGGGGGAGGGGTCACACAAATGTGACCACCTATGACAAGGACGGGGGGGACTCCAAAAATCATGAAATTCCTGTGACGTAATTTATGGATGGCCCCTAATGAGGAAAAACTAATGATATAATTTTGCATTTCCTGATAGAATTGATTTATACCTGCGCACGATAAGAATATGCAAATAACTACATACTTTTTAATTTTCGTGACTAATACCCCCTTTTCCACATCACCACAGGACCTCACAAGGCATTAATTTGTCTACTTAGCAAGATAATAATTATTGGTAGACCATAACGGCCAAATTTGTACAATGTGTTCAATATTCAATATGTTTTCAATTTTGTCCGTTACACTACGACATAGGGCTCTCCAAGAGAGCTGTGAACAAGATTCTGCAAGTTCGACACCCGCAAGCTCCCTGGTGTTGCAGATGTCCATGGGCGGCTGTGACCACTTACCATCATGTAGCCCGTCACGTCTGCCATGCATTCTATATATATATAATGATATACTGTACAAAACAACCAATATATTGAAAGAAGGCGACAGACGAGCTTACAGTTCACATGGTGGTAAGTGGATAGTGTTGCCCATGGACACCCGCGATACATGCCAACTTCAGTCCAGTTCAGCATTGCATGGCATAGCTTGCCTACCTTCGGAGATTTAGCAATGGATTTGGAGAAAGGGTTGTGACAATGAGGAGGGATAGGGTAGTATGGGTTTGGGAATGGGCTCTGGTATATTTCACTCACTACCGAAATAGGTACCCACATTTTGGGAATAGGATAGACATTGAAAATTATAACATGAAAAAATGCCAGTCATTAAACATTGTTTCGGAACAAACATGTTTGAGATAACAAGAGACGTCATCAAATTTACGTAGTTAAATAGTGATGGCGACGAGTACATTATGTTGTCTACATCTGCATAGTAAACAGACACTAGACTGTATTAAAATAGATAGTGTTGCGTACATAGGTGATGCATGTTTTAAAGGATCATTCTCATAAGGACACATTCTCGAAAGTACAGAATATAGATGTAAACAAAAAATTACACATTAGGTTTAGGTTACGTCATTATTAATTCATATTCATTATAAACTAAAAGGCACGACGTACCGGCGACGGGCGGACTTGTAGGTAGGGTTGCCATTTCAGAGGCATTTGCCGCATTTGACAGGCATTTAAAGCTTCGGACAGGCATGCAGCCGGCATTGGTCAGAGACAGACAGGCGTTTTGAAAGTTCTCGGGCCCACCGGACTCCGCAAGTGTGTTTCTATTTCTACACTGGCCAATACAAAAGAAGACCAAAATATACTTAGTAACAGAGTTGTGGACATATGGAATAAGTTATCACAAGAAGTCATTGAATCGCCAACTATAAACAGTTTCAACAACAGAATTGACATATGGCTTCTAGGAGAACAGATATGGCAAAACTTATAACACCAGCTAACACAAGATATATACCAGCAGTAACGCTGCTCGCCTATTACACAATAATAATAATAGATTGATTACTGTTAACGACGGAATAAATGAAAATGTAAAAAGCTAGGGTACTTGCATATGTATAGATAATAGTTTCGCTTGTATAGTTGTTTCTCTTTAGTGTCTTATAAATGTATGAAAATGTATGAATATCTCTTAAAATCGTTAGGTTTACACTATTTGTACAATGTCCATTTTTATAACTATGTATTGTGTAATTGATATTAAAATGATCCCTAGTGTGTCTTTTATTACCCTATTAGGATAATTATTGGTGAATAGGGTAAGTAGGGCATGCTAGGGATAAGTTGTGGGCGCTATGGCGTTCGGGAAACAACTGAGCGCTCCGCCACCTGGCGGACAAATATAATATTTATAGTCCTGAGGCGGGGGACGGGGTTACGTAAATATGTCGCGCAAACCGCGCACCCCGTCCACTCGAAACCGAACGTTATAGCGTCATGATCTTATTAGATCCCTCTTAGGCTAGTTTACATCTAAGTTTTATCTAATAAGAATCTTGTAAATGTATAAAAATGTATAACAGTGTCTTGTATGAATAAATGATCCCCCGCGGGGTAGCGGGAGGGGTACACATGTAGAAAAGTAGAAGGGGAAGCCAAAATGGAATAAAAGACGAACCATTTTGGGCTTCCGGCATTCCGATCAGCGGCACCACTCCGAACACTACAAACGGTCAACCAAGTGACTAGGACAAGTAGTAGAACAACAAGTACCTCTGCCCCCTGCCCCCGGCTCTGCTGATATTATCGAAGAAAAGGAAATAAGGCGTTATTATTGTACAACATCCCTATATATACAGTCCACATCCCCCGGCGACCTATAAGGTTGTAGGACAATACTGTCCTCGATCTGTTGAAGAGATCGCAGTAGACAAAAGTGTCCTCAACATCGATGGTCCTTCGAGCAGCCGGATAAGAAGAATCAGCGTCCACGGTTCATCAAGTCGCCAAGTCAAGAATTGCACGGCGTTGTTTAAGGAAGAAACAGCGGGAAGAGACGACGCGTCGTACTCGTCCGTGCATACAAGTCTTGATTTACGTCTTGATTTCCACGTCCTGATTTCCACGTCATAAACATCTCAATTTCCACGTCATAAACGTCTCAATTTCCACGTCATAAACGTCTCAATTTCCACGTCATAAACGTCTCAATTTCCACGTCATAAACGTCTCAATTTCCACGTCATAAACGTCTCAATTTCCACGTCAAAAACTACAAACCGTTGTTTTCACAATGCCGTCAACAACGAGATCACAGAGCCGGACGGAATCGCAGAGCGGAGCACAAACCACTACGGAATCAACATCTGCCACCACGGAGTCCACAGCCACGACTTCCGCTACCACGGGCACAGGCACCACAGCGACAGGGACGACGACCACCAGCGGCGGTACTACTAGCACCGAGGCCACTATGAAGACGACTTCGGCGGCAGCGGACGTCACGATCGTTCCACGAGCCGCAAGCGTCACGGCGAGGTCACACCGCTCTACCGCATCCGCCAAGAAGAAGGAACGTCTGGAGGTCGAACGTACCTTACTACAGCTGCGCCTGCAAGCCAAGGAGCAGGAACTCAGGCTAGCGGAATTAGAATCGGGCTCCGAGGCAGATGATGAAGAAAAGGAAGACAAAGACCAATCGTTCCGGTTAGAAAAATGGTTGAACCGGAACGACGCACCCCCCCCTGTACCCCCGCAGGAGGCGGAGCCTAAGTCTCGCAAGATCTCGCCGATAAAGTATGAAGGAGGACGAGGACGGGGAGCTTACACCGCCAATGATGAAGATGACGGAAATAAGCACCGAGAGCATAGTACGTCTCGGCCCGCACGCCCTACCGCAGACATCGTGGAGCAAATGGCCTCTGCGATCTCCAAGGCGGTGAAGATATCGGCGAGGGAGACACCAAGGTATATAACCGAGCTGCCTACGTTCGACGGACATGGCAGCGCATGGTTGGGGTTCAAGGGCGCGTATGAGGATTCAAGGCGCGCCTTCATGAAGAGCGACAACCTGGCACGGCTAAGAAAGAGCCTAAAGGGTACCGCTATGGAGGCGGTAGCAAGCCTATTCACCGCCCACCGAGAGCCGGACGAAATTATGGAGGCTCTCGGAAGAAGATTCGGGAGGCCGGATGCACTCGTCGCGTATGAGGCAGAAAACTTGCGATATTTGCGCAAGCTAACCGACGAGCCCCGCGACCTCTGCGTATTCGCCAGTAAGGTGGCCAACGCCGTGGCCACCATACAGGAAATGAAAAGGGAGAACTACCTCTATAGCCCCGAGTTAGTCCGGGCTATAATGGACAAATTCACCCCAATACTGAAGAGCAAATGGTACGACTTTGCGAGCGCATGGGAACACGAGGTGCCTACACTAAACCTACTATCGACGTTCCTGAACATAGAAGCCGATAAGTGCAGTGCCTACGCACCACCCGAAGTCATTAATCCCATCGCCGTACCTACAAGAGAAAGGTCCGTACCTGCGAATATAAGAGAAAAGGCAATAAGGAGGAAAACCGAACGTACATACAGCGCCACTACCGACGGAAAGGGGAAGCCCGAATACAGCGCCCCTACCAACGGAAGATGGAAGTATGAACACAGCGCCTCTACCGACGGAAAGGGGAAGCCCCAATACAGCGCCCCTACCAACGGAAGATGGAACTATGAACACAGCGCCTCTACCAACGGAAAAGGCAAGTTTGAATACAGCGCCTCTGCCAACGGAAAGGGGAAACATGATTACAGCGCCACAACCGACGGAAAAATGAAGCTTTGCCCACTATGCAAGGAAGATCACAGCTTGCCTTCGTGCAAACAATTTGCAGACAGCGATATCGACACCCGCTGGGAAATCGCAAAAAGAAATAACATCTGCTTCCGTTGCCTGTCTAGCAACCATCGCCGGGGCAACTGCCGAGTTAAGCCATGTGGGCACAGCGGTTGTGGGATGGCACATCATCGGCTGTTACATCATACGCGTCGGACTCCATCGCCAATAGTGAAGTCAGAAGAGCCCAAAGAAGAAATAGTTACGTCTACAACAGAAGTAATCAACAAGGCCACCGCCGCGAATTCAATACCGCATCGACGCCGAGCTTATCTAAAAATAGCACCCGTAGTACTTGCCGGACCACACGCGAAGGTACATACGTACGCGTTGTTCGACGAAGGCAGCACCGTCACCATCATTGAGGATGCTATAGTAGACTCCCTTGGCATCAACGGGCCAGTTGACACGATGTCCATACAGGGCATCAACGGCGGAGAAATAAAACACGAGAAAAGCCGCACTATCGACGTAAAAATACAAGGGCTACATTCGGACAGCGTGCACACATTGAAAGGCGCACGTACCATCAAACGTCTGAACTTCACATCGCAGACTGTCGGAGAAACGGACCTAGAAGACTGCACACACTTAGATGACGTCAAGGACGAGCTCATCTATAAAAATGCATGCCCTAAGATTCTCATCGGACAGGACAACTGGGAGTTGATCGTCTCCCGTCAGATCCGAGCGGGAAAAAGGAACAAACCAGTAGCATCGCTAACGCTACTGGGATGGGTACTGCATGGATGCCGCACTTCAGTATGTGAACCCGTCACCTTCTGCGGCCACATCAGCGAGAAGCGCGACGAAATGGAGGAGTTAATGAAGAACTTCTTCAAATTGGAGTCACTGGGCATCGAGCCGAGGCAAACAAAGGATGACCCGGAGCAGCGAGCTATCGACATTTTGAGTAAGCAAAGTCGACGGTTACCTGACGGGCGGTTCGAAACCGGACTCCTATGGAAAGAGGATAATGTAAAGATCCCTAACAATTATGGGGATGCTCTCAAACGGCTGCACAACCTGGAAAGAAAACTCGACCGCGACCCGGAGCTTAGGGAGAAATACAAGGAACGTATGACGAACCTGTTAGTATCCGGATACGCCGAGCCTGCGACTACAGCGCCACCTGCAGACAAGACGTGGTACTTGCCACATTTCGCCGTCATCAACCCGGCAAAGGAGAAGATCCGAGTCGTCCACGATGCCGCTGCGAGATCCTTCGGCCGCAGCCTGAATGATATGCTGCTGTCAGGGCCTGATCTACTTCAATCACTGCCCGGAGTCATCATGAGATTCCGTCAACATCCCATTGCAGTGTCAGCGGACATCAAGGAGATGTTTATGCAAGTCAAGATACGACCGGAAGAGCAAGACGCACTACGCTTCCTATGGAGGGGAGACAAAAGAGGCAACACACCACCACGTGAGTACAAGATGACGTCAGTCATATTTGGGGCAACATCATCACCATGCACAGCGCTGTACATCAAGAATCGCAACGCCACCGAGTTCGCACATGTAAACGAACGCGCCGCCAAAGAGATCCAAACAAACCACTACATGGACGACTTCATAACCAGCTTCCCAGACAAGGAGGAGGCTGCGAGAGTCGTAAAGTCGGTCGACGAGATACACCGTCGAGCCGGCTTCCATTTACGGGGATGGGTGTCCAACAAGAAGTCCGTCGTCAAACAATTTTCGTCGGATCCCGGAACCACGACAGTCACCATAGGCGGGAGCGAGATAGAGAAGACACTCGGCCTCCTATGGCAGGTAAATGAAGACTGCATCGGCTTCCACATAAATGCTATGAAGACACCACCCGACGTAATAGAAGGTAGACGTCCACCCACCAAGAGGGAAGCACTCAGCGTGATAATGTCGCTGTTCGACCCGCTCGGACTCGTATCGCCGATAACTACTCCGGCGAAACGACTTATGCAAGATACATGGAGTCATGGAACGAGCTGGGACGAACCGCTTCCCGAAGAGCTGCAACCAAGATGGAGCGCGTGGCTTTATACACTACGCGCTCTAGAAGAACTTCGCATTCCCCGCTGCTATGATATAGAACCGGCCGTAAGAAGAGAACTGCACACTTTCGTAGACGCAAGTGAAGAAGCCTACGCAGCCGCCGTGTACTGGAGATTACAACGAGCCGACGGCACCGTAAGAATATCACTAGCCGCTGCAAAGAGCCGCGTCGCACCGCTCAAGCCCGTCTCTATACCACGACTTGAGCTACAGGCGGCGGTACTCGGAGCACGACTAGCGAAAAACGTCGCGAAAGAGCACGACTTCATGGCCGCAAAACAGGTGTATTGGAGTGATTCACGCACCGCTCTCGCGTGGATCCGAGCCGAACCACGGACGTTCAAAACGTTCGTCGCACATCGCGTCGCCGAGATTGAAGATACTACAAAGAAAAAGGACTGGAGATGGCTGCCGTCACAACTCAACGTAGCCGACGACGCGACACGAGCGACACCCGCGGATTTCAACGAGAATCACCGATGGTTCACCGGCCCGACTTTTCTACTATCACCTGAAGAACAATGGCCGGTCGAGACAAGCACGACAAAGGAACGCACCGGGGAAGAAAGGGAGAGATGCTGCGCAACAACGAACGACATAAAGGGGCACGCACACTTGCCCGATATCACGCGCTTTTCAAAATGGCAACGCCTGATCCGGGCCACCGCACGCGTACTACATTTCATCGACTTATGTCGGAAAAGGAGACACACCGTGGCAGCAGCGCGTCGCAAAAGGACCATCGCCAACCCGACATCGGACCCGGCATGGTCAAGGACAAAAAGGGGCGACGCAAAGGCGGCAACGGCAAGAGAATCCGCATGCGACCAGCGCAAGTTCGTGCCATTAGAGGCGCATCATCTCATCCAAGCCGAACATCTCTGGACGAAGGCAGCGCAAGAAGACAGCTACGCATGCGAACGCAAACGCATCGAGCGTAGCACCACACCGGCGGGAGATGACAAACTCGCCGGTCTAAGTATTATCATGGGAACGGACGGACTACTAAGACTAAAAGGAAGAATCGCTGCCACAGAAGGGATTAGCGAGGAAACGGCAAATCCAGCTATACTAGACGGCGCACATGACTACACGAAGATGTACATAGATCATGTACATAGGAAGATGCATCATGGGGGCGTCGAGCTAGTGGTGAATGAAGTACGACAGCGATTCTGCATTATGAAAATTCGCCCTACAGTACGGGGCGTTTTAAAGGTATGTATAACATGCAAGTTGAAGAAGGCGAAACCAACGAATCCAGCCACCGGGGATCTGCCGCACGCGCGTGTAGCACATCACGCGCGCCCGTTCACCTTCACCGGGCTCGACTACTTCGGTCCACTCGAAGTAACCGTGGGCCGACACCGAGAAAAAAGGTATGTCGCCCTATTCACCTGCATGACGACAAGGGCCGTCCACTTGGAAGTAGCGGCATCACTCAGCGCAGACTCTGCTATATCTGCGCTGCGAAGATTCATGGGGCGACGCGGCTGCCCAAAGGAGTTGTGGTGCGACAACGCCACCAACTTCAAAGCCGCGGAAAGACAACTCAACGAGGCCGCACTCACTGCGGTCCAAGAAGAGACAACAGCGAAGCACATCGCGTGGCGTCACGTTCCCCCCTCCGCCCCCTTCATGGCCGGGGCCTGGGAACGCATGGTTCGCACGGTGAAAGAAGGCCTGCGAGCAACGCTACACGAAAAGTACCCGAGCGACGAGACACTCCACACACTGCTCGTCGAAGTAGAAAACACGGTCAACTCCCGTCCACTCACACACGTGGCAGTAACACCAGGGGAACCAGAGGCGCTCACACCCAATCACCTGCTGCTAGGACCCAATTCCCATGTCCCAGCACCGGGCGCCTTCACCGAAGAAGACATAGATGCACGCGCGCATTGGCGACGCGCCCAGCGGCTAGCCGACACCTTCTGGAGCCGCTGGGTACGAGAGTATCTCCCCCTGCTTCAATACCGGCGGGAGCCCCGCACGATCGGCGAGGCACCACGCGTCGGAGATTTAATCATCGTGTGCGACGCAAATCTACCGAGGAACACATGGCCGCGAGGAAGAGTCATCGCTACGTACCCCGGGCAAGACGGCGAAGTGCGCGTCGTCGACCTACAAACAAGCAACGGACACGTTCTGCGGCGACCCACAAAGAAGATCGTCGTTCTACCGGTTAGGTCGCGAGACGGCGACGGCGGGAGTATGTTAACGACGGAATAAATGAAAATGTAAAAAGCTAGGGTACTTGCATATGTATAGATAATAGTTTCGCTTGTATAGTTGTTTCTCTTTAGTGTCTTATAAATGTATGAAAATGTATGAATATCTCTTAAAATCGTTAGGTTTACACTATTTGTACAATGTCCATTTTTATAACTATGTATTGTGTAATTGATATTAAAATGATCCCTAGTGTGTCTTTTATTACCCTATTAGGATAATTATTGGTGAATAGGGTAAGTAGGGCATGCTAGGGATAAGTTGTGGGCGCTATGGCGTTCGGGAAACAACTGAGCGCTCCGCCACCTGGCGGACAAATATAATATTTATAGTCCTGAGGCGGGGGACGGGGTTACGTAAATATGTCGCGCAAACCGCGCACCCCGTCCACTCGAAACCGAACGTTATAGCGTCATGATCTTATTAGATCCCTCTTAGGCTAGTTTACATCTAAGTTTTATCTAATAAGAATCTTGTAAATGTATAAAAATGTATAACAGTGTCTTGTATGAATAAATGATCCCCCGCGGGGTAGCGGGAGGGGTACACATGTAGAAAAGTAGAAGGGGAAGCCAAAATGGAATAAAAGACGAACCATTTTGGGCTTCCGGCATTCCGATCAGCGGCACCACTCCGAACACTACAAACGGTCAACCAAGTGACTAGGACAAGTAGTAGAACAACAAGTACCTCTGCCCCCTGCCCCCGGCTCTGCTGATATTATCGAAGAAAAGGAAATAAGGCGTTATTATTGTACAACATCCCTATATATACAGTCCACATCCCCCGGCGACCTATAAGGTTGTAGGACAATACTGTCCTCGATCTGTTGAAGAGATCGCAGTAGACAAAAGTGTCCTCAACAATTACTCTTGCTTTTCATAAAAATAAAATAATTTAAAAAAACCTTGTTTTACTATAGACAGGCAGTTTTCTAAAAAACAGGCATTCTGGACATCCTAGACAGGCATCTATCTTTTTGAAATGTTAACCCTACCTATAGGGTATTATAGGTTTCTTGCTTAACCAAAATAGACGGAAGAGCATTTTGCCCATGGTACCACCAACATATGGAGAATGGAATTAGGGTTAGAAAAGAAACTATAGGCAGGATACTTCTTTATAGAAAAGAAAATCTGCATCCGCTCCATCTTCCACGGAAAATTAACAATGAATCTTCTACTGGTTCATATTCACCTAGCTTTTAATATCGGTATTTCATGTTGAGGATAATACACAACTAGTTGTGCTGACAATCCCAAGATTTCCCCAAAAGTCTTCTTAAAATAGTTTTAAACTCATCTCAAACACTCAACTTGACTGTACAGTTTGTGCCATTATGAGAATCATCTGTTCTTATGATAATCTGTATTTATGAGAATATGTCTTTTTGAGAATCTGTCCTTATGCGAATGATCCATTTAAAATAACAACGAACGCCATACAATTAAGTTACATATTAAACGAATTAAGGAAAGTACTTCGATGACATCTCTTATATTAAAGCTTCGAGAAGAGACGAGGCACGTGTAGGAAATATTGATGAATAGTCAGATTAGCGACATGAAACCCCATAATAATAAGCCCCTAATATCATAATATGAAGGTGACTGAGCATTTATTAACAAAATGTTATAAAAATTGTTATTTTAATTTTCTTGCATAAATGTGATAAGGCGATACTGCTTCCCACAGAGCATATGGCCGACTGTTCGAATTACTTACAGAAGATTGCCGTGAAGTGTACTAACATGTTTCGGGAGAGGATGACAGTATCCATAGAACATCAGGTGGACAGTTTGCACATTGTTATCTATACATATAATAAAATCGTAACAAAGACGTGTCTGTACATTTAATATTTTTTGAATAAGTCGTTGCAGTATAAAATATGAATGATACACAGCCCAAAATAATGATTTTTGGAATTTTGTCTGTATGAATGTCTGAACACGCCTCACGCAACAACCGATGGACTGATTTTAGTTATAGTTTATGTGTCTGGTTAACATTTAGGATACTTTTTTATCCAGATTCCATATAGAGTTCCCAAGGGAATTACATGTTAACGCGAACGAAGTAGCAGGCACAACTAGTGAAAAATATGTATGTTATATTAAATCCCCATTATGGGGTTAGTTTGGGAGCATAAAGACTAGATCTCAAAATGACTACGTCATAAAAAGGTCTAGGTCGCATATTGACTAGATATCAAGGAGATTAGGTATCAGAATGACTAGATTGCAAAATTATTTTGCCTTTCGTGTTACGTGCTACTGGAACAATTTGGCAGTTTTACCTTTTTTATAGTGTCAGTGGCTAGGTTATTCGAAACTGTAGGCAACTGTACTTGCAAAAAATAATACACAATGTAAACATTTTGGGACCTAGTATTTTTATGATGCAGTCGTTTAGCGACTTAGTCATTCTGATATCTAGTCTACTTGATATCTAGTCAATATGCGACCTACACATTTTGATAAGGTATTCTATTTTCGTATTTTTGCTTCCTACCCGATTTTATGTCAATATAAATGGAAAAGGAATCACCTTTGTTTCTTATTTCCCAAATAATTAGCTTAAATTTTACTTCTACTTGTACTTCTTTATTTTATTTTCCTTCTATTTGCTGAACACGGCGCTAGCAGTCGCAACGTACCCGCGGGGGCTGATATATCATTCGGATAACCTCACACAATACGTTGTAAAGACGGTGTTCCACTTAGAAGTAAGTGTTCAAGAAATACGTGAGGTACTTTGCGACCACAGGATTTCCTGTAACCGGAAATATAGCCCCCGTCTCACTCGCTATATCGGTGAATTCGTATCTTACATGGCTGAAAGGAAGTATATCATACAGCCGTAGGCCACCAGCGTTTAGTTAAATCCTCTGACTCATTGGCAATTATTAAAAGAAATTCTGATCGGAGACATATCACGTCACATTTTTTTTTTAGAAACTCTTAGCATTGACTTAAGGCTCATTTACACAAGGACAGTTTCTTAAACGGTCCGGGCAAGAATATTGTATACAATTATCGTCGTATGCGACCAAAATTCGTACGATTCTGGCCTGAAACTATTCACATAATGATAAAAACTCGATGATAACAAATAATGGTCTAGTGGTGGGTAATCAAGACTTCTCCGAGTAGTTTAACTCACTTAATCCTGCTCCGTATGCGGATCCTCTTTTCCTTAACTCTTTTGATTCACCTACTTATATTTTAAAATTTACCTACTCTGATTTTATAAGAATCCGAGAAAGGATAATCATCGTTGCATACTTAAGCCAAAAAAAAGGTCATGCCATCGCTGTATCTCGATTTTGGGCCCACGACAAGTGCCGATGCGCGATTACACTCGTAATAATGATCGGCGCCGGAATCGGAATCGGAATGAATAACAATTCGATGGAATAATTAAGGGATTCTGCTCCGCTCGCGGATTTAACTCTTTTGACATTCATTAACTCCGGAGTTACCCATCACTACAATGGACACATGATTATAACAATTTTGTTTATACTAGGCAAGCATATTCTTGACCAATTTTCTCTCCTGCACACGTTCGAGAAACTCTCAGTGTCTAAATGAGCCTATAGTCACGAGCAGAGAGTAAACTCCTACTGATTCTCAAAAAAACTGGAACGAAATGTTTCAGTTGTTTGTTAGTGTTGCAAATATTGAAAAAGGAACATATAATAATCCTTAATAAGTGACACTAGGAGTACATGAGGATTGTCATGTGGAGTTCACCACCCCGTCTCTTTCCGTGGGTGTTATGAAAGGTGACGAAGAGATAATAAAGCCGCTACCACATCCTCTGAGGAAAACCACCTCTAAGAGAGTGGACTCGCCAAGCCGCTTGGCCAGCGTGGCGTATTCAGGCCATACATGCACAAGACAATGTGTATGTGAAGGCTCATGGCCAACACTGGACGATAACAGGGCTGGTTACAGTATAAAAACAGAATAGTCTATAACATTCGACTCTTCTTATCCTACCTTTTTTCAACTGACGCATTTATCTCTAGGTAAACCTTACTTGTATCGAATATATAAACTATTCGCTATATCCGTGTAATAACAAGTTGCATGGATGCTAGATCACTAGCTGCTAGATTAGACACAAATCAATAATTGTCTATTTTACTGGACTATTTTCCTATCCTTTCCCATTAAACTTCAAAATTACGGAACTCTAGCCAATGTAACATCCTACCATACCAGGCAGTTAATAACTATCGTCTGTAGTCATCTGCTATGCAATTAGAAAGTTAATTACCATTGTTATTGAGTAATACTAGATAATAATAATATAGATTGATAAGCGCCACCGGGTAAGTAATTGATCAGTTAAGAACCGGGGTAAGTAGATACAACCTGTTGCAAGTATGGAAACAGTCTCGAAAGCGGTTGTAATACAAGTCTAACGTGACCAGATAAATACGCTACTCCTATATAAACGTTTCCTTTGCGAAAGTGGAGCCATTATAAAAAAATTTAGTTGACAGTAGTGCTCTAATTTCCTCTTGTATATTTCTTACAAAGATACAATATTTGATTTTTAGGTTACTATTTTTTAACTTTATATGAATCTAATGATTATGTAAAGAAAATCACACAAGGTACACAATTATTATATAAATTTTAATAGAAGAAATGAAATAAGAACAATGAAAGAAGTACTTACTAATTATTTAGTTTTTCCACTCGTTAACAGATGACGCTTATTTCCTACATTACTCTAATAAGAACATGAACTAGTTTCTTTCTACCTCGGTGTTATCACTGGCTCTTAGCGCTAGATGGCGCTGTCTACAATCTTCAATTTTTCCACGCCACACAAGCATTTAGTTTTAGGGATGTTCCGAATATTCGTATTAGTTTTGGTGAATACTCGCCAATTTTCAAGTATTAGTATTTTATATTCGAATAATAACAGCCCAATGTGAATAGTAGATAAAATAAGTTTTTTCCGAAAAAAAAAAATAGCAAGCACACTTTACATTACTTAGCTGATTTATTAGTTTAATTAGCGAGTGATTAAAATTAGTTTATTAAAATTAGCTAGGTACTTAACTAGAACCAAGAAGGTAATTGCAGATTGAAGTAAACAAAATATTTATAACACTAACTTTAAATTGATCTACAAATTACCTACTTCACAAGTGCGTGCGAAGTAGGTTAGTTGCTAGTCGTAATCGTATTGGTATTCACGAATAGTGGGGCAAATTATTCGTATTGGTATTCGCGAATAGCGGGGCAAATTATTCGTATTGGTATTCGCGAATAGTGGGGCAAATTATTCGTATTAGTATTCGCGAATAGTGGGGCAAATTATTCGTATTGGTATTCGTGAATAGTCACTTTTTGCTACTCGAAACATTACCTTAATCAACGCGCTTTTTTATTTACAAAGCTAAAATTCAGTTACTGGATTTCAGTATATCTGTGTTTTAAAATTGCGTAACGTAAATTGTAAGTACTTTGTAGACATTTATAAACTTCTCAACAAAATATAGAAAGATGTTATTGTGGAGTGCGACTTACCTTGCAAGTCCCTTGCACGCATATCGCGCGGAAGCCTGCCTTAGTGCACGGAGTGCCATCAGTTACGAGTGCCAGGGACGCGTAGAATTGCTGACCTCGTGGCCTGCAGTTGAGGGTGCATGGGGCGTTGCCTGGAACGCAATGTCAATATTAGGAATTTATATATTTACTAACTTATTCTTCTTGTGATAAATTACAAAAGTAGTCTTATAATAATAAAAAAATATTATGAATAACTAGAATTTATTTTTTTTACACGAAGAGAGTTTCTCGAATATCACGGTATGCGGGTGCGCCGCCGGCCTTGCAAAATCCTATTCACAGCTTTCTTGAAGAACCCCATATTGTAGCTTAATGGAAAGACCTCTTGAGGCAATTCGTTCCACAGCCTACAAGTTCGTGGTATAAAATGATTTTTGGACCGAACAGTACGCGACACCTCCGTATCGAGGAAATACGAATGGACCGTACTTCTGTGACGGGAGTTGCGGTTATAGAAACCCGAGGTGAGAATTATATGGAACAAATCTTCAGAGCATTCCCCATTATACAGGCGGTAAAATACACAGAGAGACGCAACGTCTGTCCGAATGCTAAGAGATTCTAAACCGCCCGTGAGAGTGGGATCATCGACAATTCGAACAGCACGTCGTTGGATGGAGGATGGATGGATTGGAATTGGAATTGGGTATTTCGGTGGGCTGGCCCATAACCTGACCATCACCTATAACCATGGGGCATAACCTGAGTTACCATCGATAACGACTCTGATGCTCCCTCCGTCCAGTCAGGAAACTGGCAACCCATTCGCATAATCCTTCAGGTATCCCGAAAAACGGTACCTTGGAAAGCAGCGATTTGTACCATACCCGATCAAAAGCATTCACAATGTCTAGGCCCACAGCCAGAGCCTCGCCTCTACTCTCAATGGCGTCAGCCCAGCGGTGTATTAAAAACGCTAAAAGATCATCAGCCGAGAGATTATGGCGAAATTCATATTGACGGTCGCTAATCAGCTGATGATCCTCTAGGTACCCAAAGAGTTGTGTGTTTATGACACTCTCCATCATCTTGGAGAGGAGGGAGGTGATCTCTATTGGCCTGTAGTTGGCCGGGTTGGTGCGGTCTCCTCGTGTAAACGAGCCTTATGGCTCCTTATGCGACCAACTACATATAATTCTAGCTCACAACTGTTCCCATAATGATAAAAACTCGATGATATACTCTACCCTAAGACCGATGTTTGAGAAACTCGCGTTCGAGAAACTTTCCTTGGGCAAATAAGCCATAAATCACGCTTTCATTTTTACTAGTATGATCATAAAGCAATCTTTTAAAAGTGTTTCATATGTATTCAATTGCCCTTAATTAAATACCTCATTCTTTCTTACTAAGAAGGCTGCAAATATTTGACTACGGCTGTATCTGTCTCTAAAAGTAATGTATTTGGGTGCCATGAAGTTAAAGTATAATATGAGAGTTATATTAGTGATAATCTATTGTAGTCACTTCTCGCCTAATAAATTTAACCGACATGTTGTGCCGTTAAGAACATTTTAATATATTGTGGTTAATTAATTTATTACAAATATAATACTTTCAACGTTAAGATTTTACTATGTTACCTTAGTAGTTAAAAGTTATTTTTTTTAAATAATAATAATCTATTTGCTTTAGAATGCTGATATATACTGGTCTTATGCTAAGTTAAACAAGCCCCACACATTCTGCCATATGACTGGCGTGCGAATGTTTAAAGATTACAATATCATGATTACATTTAATAATTCAATAAAATATAAGCGTGCAATTCCAAATTGTAATTGCATTTTTGCAAGGTCGGCGGCGCACTCGCATGCCCCCTGGTGTTGCAGGTGTCCATGGGCGACGGTAACACTTACCACCACGGGGAACCGCTTGCTCGTCCGCTCACTTCTCTATCCAAAAAAAATGTTTGCAAACATTCAATACAAGGGAAGAAAACCTTTTACTCATACTAGCATGGGAAGTTTCTATATACGAGTATGTACTGACTATCCAAAATGAACGAAGGTTTTCGGACACCTATATAGAGTAGCTCTTTGTTGAAGCAACCATTTTTTGTACAAAAACCATTACAGAAATTGTTTAGGTACTAGATACATGTGTATGCAAATCCTTACCATCTATATAGGGCACCCAGGTGTAGAAGCGTCCTCGGAACGGACGGCGGTCGTATGCTGCACATTGTTCCTCGCGGGTGTCGCGCGGGGCACCCGGACACGGCTGGAATTGTTCACATTACGCGTTAGGTAACTGTAAAATTAATACAGATAAACAGAAAGTAGATGTGCGGTGTCCGTAACGAATAATTTCGACTAAGAATCAAACCTTAGAGTATTTGCAAGCTGAAGTGGCGATGGGCAGGCTATATCTGTGGTAGGAACGATAACCAATGGGATAGACGTGTCCGACCACAATGGCGGCCACATACTGGAAAACGTAGCGTGAGACGCTACGTGCCAAGTGGACTGACGACTTGAAGAAAGTCGACGGTATAGGTTGGATAAGAAAAGCAGAGACCGTACATGGTGGCGGTCTTTGAGAGAGGCCTACACATATATCCACTGTCGTACAACAGTGGAAAGACATAGGCTGATGTTATGGTGTGACAGATATGCGGTCTTTTTGGATGATATGTAAAAGAGCAACGCTAGTATTGTGTAACAAAAAAAAGTACAATTTTACCGTACTTCACAAATAAAATAATTTCAAAGAATATGCAACTATGCCCATCTTGACGATCAAGTGTCTCCCTCTCCTTCATATTATCTGGGCCTTAATTAAGAATCACTCCAGTATTTCAATGATTTAGTTGCCTCCTTATTGTATGTCAAATTATGTCAATTAATGATTCTTGTACCTACTTTAATCCTGTACTAAATACTTTAAATATAAAACTAAAAACATTTTAAAATACTTTAAATATTTGACAACTAGGAAGCAAACAACCCACATTTAAAATATTTTTTTCTGATTTATTACAACATGAGGTGAATATAAGTTTGAGAATACTTGAGGTGAGGTGGGGAGCTTTTTGTCCTCCACGCGTGACTGTAATGGTATTACTATTTAGTGACGTTATTAACGCAGTAATGCGGTCCTTTTCTAACTTCTAACTCGGTTAATTTTAAAGATATTTTCATATTAATTTCAAGGATTTCCTGTATCTTATAGTCTTTATGTATCTTAGAGCGGGATGTTGTCGGCTGATATTGAAGGGTAATAAAATCATAAGCGTAACGAGCCCTCGTTTTCTTTCGTCCACTGCCGAACACGGGCCACCTCATGTAAATGTATCCATTTTTTTGGAGATGGTGTTGTTCCTCGGAGTATGTGGTAGCGGCTTTGTTATTCCTTAGTCGCCTTTGATGACACCACGGAAAGAGACGGGGGTGGTGCTATTCCAAAGCCGTACGACACTATGTTGCACTGAAGGGTAATAATTTTGAAAAAGATTTTAGGTAGTCTTGAAAATGTACCTCAGTGTTACATTCGTGGTAGCGGCGCGCTAAGCCGGGGCAATCGGGAACGTCAGAGGGAACATTGCGTGCTCGCCTGACACGTTCCGCACTTCTTGCTAGCTTCCTTCTCTTTCTGCTACGTCGCCATCTGGAATATGAAACAAACATCTATTTAATTCAAAAGGAACTGTTATTCATTCGCGCTAAGAATGCGGTGTCTTAAATATTTAAGACTAGACAGAAATACAAAATAATCGAATTGAATCTATTATTAAAAGTATGTTTACATACAACACTTAAATATTGTGTAAATAAAATCTATACATATAAATCATAACAAATCAGTGTATGTTTGGACATGAAATATTTTTTGACTAAAGTCATTTTAATGTAAAGTAGATACATGTGATACAGAACCTAAAACAACAAGTTTTAGGTTTTTGTCTGTTTGCCTGTCTCTCAGTCTGTCTGCCTGCACGCGCATCACGCAAAAACCGCTCGACGGATTTTATTGAAACTTGGCAAAATTATAACTTATACCCTGTGTTAACATTTAGGGTACTTTTTATCTAGATAAATTATGAAGTTCATTAATTATGAATTATGATTACGGGAATCACAAGTTCACCGTTATAATAATAATAATCATAAATAATAATAAATCCTCAATATGAATTATCATTTGTATGTATAATAATGGACAGATTTCCATCCTCCTATGTGCGATCTATGTATATATTATTTCGTTTTAAGAATAGACAATGTGATATGAAACAACAGACGCGTCTGAGCCGTACGAAGTATCAAATGAGTTATACTCGTACGTGTCGTTTTGAAACCAACATAAGAATTTAAAGGAACACTAGTGGTCTAAAAAGGTGATGCCTATAGTCTGGTCGATGCATTCGTAACGTGAATACACTGTAGAAAAAAAATAACAAACACAAGACTACCGAATTCAGGCCTACTTTAATCTGACCACTAAGTTTTTAAACGTTCCTCTATATTACTAATCTGTATATATTGCACTTATCTGTATATTAATGACCCCGTTATTATTAAATTGTTATGATTGTTATTATTAAACAGGATAGGTATATTATATTACTTTTATAGCGAATGTTAAAACCTACATAACATAGCTACCTATTAACACACAGCGTCTGAGTTTAAAATGTAACCTAGATTTGGAGCTAGCATTAGAAAGCTGTCGTGTGAAAGACTGGCAGACCACCATCTATGAATTAAGCGCCTACTTCAATCAACAATGTAAGTTACCCTCAGCATTGTGCTGTGACGGTGTACCACTTGTACAAGAATATTCTTAGTTCAAAGAATACTGAACCACCTATGAAATGTTCCAATGCCTATGAAATGTTGCACTTTAACAGATAAATACGCGTTTATAGGAAATGTCTAGAACTGTAATTGGTAACAGAATTGTTAGAAGACTGTTTTATACTAATTAATCCCTATTAATTAAGTATATACAATTTTCTAAACAATTGGAAAATTTTAATAGTTATAGATGTAGATGA
Organism: Sesia apiformis; assembly: GCA_914767545.1. Lineage (NCBI taxonomy): Eukaryota > Metazoa > Arthropoda > Insecta > Lepidoptera > Sesiidae > Sesia > Sesia apiformis. Next base: position 8,642,640 of record OU611964.1, read on the forward strand.
TGTACATGTCAATGATTATTTATTATTATTTATAAGTATTTATTATATTAAATTTATTATCGATATAGTCGGTAGGAATATATTGAACATGATTAATTCTGTAGATTTCGGTTATTTTGCTCTACCTATATCCCTGTTATTTTTCTCCCAAGGTTGCCTGGAAGTGATCGCCTTAGCGATAAGGTCGCCTATTGTATTCTGTTATTTATTATTTGTGCACATGTAATAACTATTCGTATGCAATAAAGAGTATTTATTATTCTGATAATGAGGACGATAATCTGATAAAATGTTACTGTTGAAAATGCAGTTGTTTCATAAAATATTACTATTTATTTTAGATTATACACATTATTCTCGTATTATTGCAAATAATTGAATTGTTATTTAACAAGAATATGATAAAAAAATATTCATTAAATATTCTTCCCCCTGTCTAATTCCTCTTGAAATTCTTTTAGTAGATAGTGGCTTCAACTTCAGTACTGGCTTCAAAACTGTGTTTTTTTTATTGGAAGAAGGCAGCGGACGAACATAGTCCAGCTGATGATAAGTGGATGCTGTTGCTCATGGACACCTGCGGTACATGCCAACTTCACTCCAGAATGACAAACGTTAGGACGCTCTCGGATACGCTACCTATCTTTGAATATGTAGGAATGGATTTGGAGATAGGGTTGGGAAAATGGGGAAGGATAAGATAGGATAGGATGGGATGGCAATGGGCTTTGGCATATGCCAGTCTGTCGTGTTTTGGTAGTAAGTAAGATATCTTACTTACTACCAAAACACCTACGTACATTGACGAATACGATAAAGTGAGAAATATACTCTTCTGTGTTTCAAAGTTAAAAAAAAATGCAGCTGTTATTAAATTGCGAACTATTTTGCAAGTTGAGACTATAAAGACGTATATTTAATAGGAATAGCATAAAAACAAGTACAATCTTCAAAAAATGTAGAGAAAATATTTCAATATTTTTTTAGTATCCTAGACTTCAGATTAAAAACCTGATTTCGTGATGTCACCGACACAGCAACGAACACTAGTGGCGATACTGATTGGCTCTTGTTGTTCCGGGTCGCGATTGCATTGTGCCTCCCGTGACCTCCACGTACATTTTGTGGCAGGTATGTGGGTACCTACAGATACAGACAGTAGTACTCGTAGCTACTGCGGTTTAGAATGTTCTTACTAAATACTTAGACAGCCAAAACCACATTCGGGGAATGTTTTACACACACATGTTTTTAGGTTAGCTTCACTTTATTATATCTGCCAGATTGAAAGTCTGTGGCACATCGATATATTCAAAATTCTTTACATATAATATTTTTTTATTAGTAGGTTTAATTTATAGTGTATCCGATACTTAGGTATTGTTTCTTTTGTATCTACCTGTTGTATAGATTTTATGGATTAATTAATGTTGAATTATTTAAAATTAATGTATAAACTCTGGAATAATTTACTTGAAATTGAGTTATAGGAATTAATTGGCTCGCAACCAATGATCTAGAACTAAAGCCGGCAAACAACACACAGTGTTGTCTGCTGGCTTTAGAATAGCTCCACCCCGTGCTTCTCTTCCTATGGGTATCGTAAAAGGCGACGAAGGGATGACAAAGCTGCTACCAGAAGTCCTGAGAAACTACAGCACCTCTAAAGAAGTGTACTCGTCAACCAGATTGAACGCCATTAAAGCCATACATTCCTCGTCCACAAGACAATTTGCATGAGGAGATACATGTGCAGCAGTGTACGATAAAAGGACTGGTTACGTTTATTAGCTTCAGAAAATAAAAGAAAGTCGTCTTATAAAATAAAATTGACGTCATAAATTTTATAGAATAAAAGAATAATGTGTCGTTTCTGTCGTAACGGCACACGACAGAGACGACGCTCTACAAAATATAGTCTCTCTCTAAAGGCCGGTGTGTATTACTTTAGGCCGGGAAGTGTACGTAATTTATTCATTTGTTTTTCAATTTCAATAATTAGTTTTAGAATAGAAAATAAAAAGTATCAGGTGATTTTTTTTAAATTAAATTAATGTATTCAAACTCATTCATGTATTATAAAGATAAAAAAAGATATAACGTAATTAGGTTGCCAAACAGTGATTTAAGTCACGTTTTGGAACTCAGCCTTAAATCCAAAACAATTTTATTATTGTACCATTTCTGAACGATTACGTAATTTGAAGCTTACTCGAACACCCCAAAATAGTTCTGTCATAACTGGCAAAGTTTTAGTTGACCAAATCATAACATTCGCACGAAGGCCACCAGCTATGTAGTTTATTTTCAACACTTGAACTTGACATTACAACATTGTACGCAACTCGGGGCATGCGTGCTTACGCATGCCCCCCTAGTTGCGTACAATGTTGTACTAGTTGCATACATGACGCATCAAATGAAACCGCATTGTTTCAGTTCATCATTATTGCGATGCTTCACCGCGGGGCGCTATACACAAACCTTTGTCCAGTAATTAAAATTATGAAACTGTTCTATCACACCGCCATGTGAGACGCCTGAGAATAATTGGCTTGGATATTGATACTGTTCTTGATGATGATACGTTTTATGTCTAAGATGTTCACATGACTGCACTGATTGTATCAATTATTGAGCCCATCTGAATATTTTCGAGTTCATTTAAAGTGTTTCAAATAGTTTTTTTTAATGAAAGAGAGAGCGAACATACAGATCTCCACTTAACTCTGATTCAATTCCAGCCATAATTCACAGGCTTTTTCTATTACTAATATTAATTAAAAATTACGATTAATGTGAACTAATTAATTAATGTGAACGTTAACACACCCGTAGATACTCCAAATTATGTTTAAAGTTTTAGAAATCAGAAATTGGAATAAGGATTGGGAAAAATGGGGAAGAGGAAGTATCATTATCTATTTGTACCACCTCATCTCATCCCGCCCCCACTGTCTGAAAAATAAATAGATGGCAAGGGATTGGATACAATATGGGGCGGGGTCTGAATAAAACTCCTTAACTCATTCGTGAAACACGTTTTACGGTAATTTTTTTGAGAGTGCGGTAAAGCTGCCAGTCGCCTGTGATGATGGTTCATTATGGTCAATATATTCTAATATCCTAAACCTTTTATTTAAAATGTCATACATCGTGGTATACAATGTGCAATTGCAATGTACCAATCGATATATTTATGAATGTAATAATCAAACATCCTATTTGTACGTCTGATTATATTAGACCCCTTTTGGACAAAATTTTGCTAATCACGTTGTATTTCCAAAATTATAACACACATAACATGATATGAGAGTAGACTGTCGTTATAGTTTTGTATTATTACCGTCAACAACGCGTCTCCGTTCAAGTAATCGTAAAATTGCCAGGAAACAGTTGGTTCCGCTCGTAAAATCGTTATAAAAATAAATTGGGAAATAGTTACGTGCTGCTTGATGAAATAACGAGCTAAAAGCTTGTAGCCGTAGCCGAGCAATTTAATATAACATGCGTAGTTACCTTGTTAACATGCTATTCAGCTTTCGATTTGAGCCGATACATGCTGACTGACACATTACCACAGTGACCTCAAACATTTTCACATGGATTTCAAAAAGCGTGTAGACAAAAAGATAACAATCGCAGATTAGGGAAATAGCTTAAATTGCGTGTCAATCATAACTGCTGTCGAAAATAGATCGTTAGTCGTAGCCTCTATAAATGTGTGTTCCGTATTTTACCGTTCAATATTACCTTAATTGTGTATTAGACGCGAAAAGGGCGTTCGGGGTCAATGTATTTAGCCTTTTGACTTGCAGCGAAATCGCGTTTTAATCAAACACTGTTTATATCTATGGTGAATTACACAGTGATTACTGTTGGTTGTAACAGTTGTTACGGTGGAATTATTTTCTTGTAAGAGTTTACACACTTCTTTACAATAATAGTTGTACTGATGTTAATTAAATACACTTTTGATTGGTTCAATATATATACAGGTACAGGTATGTTATTAGTAATTGATTTCAATTTACTAATAACATATGCATGGTATTTACTGCTGCGTTACAATTTTAATCACATTTGGTATTAAATGTAAATCTAAAAATTGACCGTTAATGATGCGATTTGTCAATATTAAAGAACCTATATGTGACTTAGACGAGTAAAGGGACCTTATTGTTGGTATGGATATATTCATTTTGTTTAATATTTTCTAACTTAACATTTCGTTATTTCAAGATCTGTTTAAACAAAAAGATGATCTAAGATTTCATTTTTGACATTATACAAGGTCCCTTGTATAATTATAAGCTCATATTGTATACATATATGTTGTTTGATATGTATTTTAGGTAATGTACTGCGAAGTAAAGAGTCTCCATTTTTAAATATTAATCGGACTTTAAATGCGTATATTAAGCTCTCTTATTTTACGTTCAACTTCGACATTTCAACTGAGTCGCACCAGCTATGCATAAACCAAAAACCGATTAAAATAGAAAACATACGCGTCTAATACGGAAATTCACAAGAATAAATATAAATGCAAACCGCGAATATCCTAAAAGTTATATTTCCCAGTTTTCTTCAAAACTAAGAAAGAAGAAAATCTTCAAAAAAAATCGCCATGACACCTGGGGCTCTTCTGGAGATTCTGTTGTTTCAAAATTGTATGTAGAAGTGAAGAAGTATTCAAGTAATATTAAAAAGTAAACTTTATACGGAGATGTCAGCACAAAAAGTTTAATTGTCCGACTCTTGTCTCGCCGTGAAATGTGAAAGTTAACATACTCGTAATCTTGCCCTATGATGGGCCGATTGTGGTCTGAAGAGCGCATGAAATTTCTCGCGTCCAATCAGCGGTCGTAACCGTCATAACTCAATCAAACATTGAGTCAATTGGAAATACTTTCTGATGTCCTCCCTAGAAGGGTGAAGTTGCGGTGGCCAACAAGAATAATATTTAGGTATATTTCCTGAAAGCCATCCATTTGGGGTGACCTAGGGGAACATGTTATTTTCACAATTCTGTTGTCCACCCTAGAGGATGGATAAGGGAAATAATCGGCATATGCACAAATATTGATAATTTTAGTAATTAAGTATCACATAATTATTGTTATCATAAAGAAATCTCACCATTTTCAATAATATTCATATGTTATAATAAACGAAATTCATACATAAGTATTAAAAAAGATAATAAAAGTAATTAATGAATAATAGTGATATTAATCAAAGCAATTCACCTATAATACAACGAATACAAAAGCCAGTTTATTCGCTACAATGAATCATGAAAACGTTCATTCGGAAGATTGATATGATCTTTCATCACCATAATCTATTTCAGACAATTCGGTCTATTCATAATCTGTACATTTCGCTTGATCCACGAGAGGGCCATTAGTTGTTGCAGATCATTCGTCAACACATCCTAGTTGTCAGTGATCAAACCAAGCCGCTCTGGAAGGGCAGATGACATGACAGATAGAGGCGTGGGAAGCATTTTATATTCTTTATGACATTCATATTAATTTGCATTAAGACTTTAAACGTGGTAGCAATATGGATAGTGTGGAATGTTAGATAACCTAGAAATAACCCAATGGATGAATGTAAAATAATAACGTTTTATATTTAAAGTAATACAAATTTATTTTAGTACTATGGTGATAATATTATAAAGAATATAAGCTGATAGCATATATTTTTCAATTGGCAAGCTTATTTAGAAAAGTTAAACCATAATTTCAGTCATGATTTTAATATCAAGGGTATAAGACCAGATCTTCTAAGATAACATTTGTTAAATATACGACGTGAATAGATTTTTTTTACAGACGAAGGCGGCATACGAGCATGCGGTCCACTTGATGGTAAGTGGACACTGTCGCCCATAGACATTCGCAATTCATGCCAACATTAGTCTAAAATGACAAACGTTGGCACGACCCCAGATGCGTTGCCTACCTTTGGAGATATAACAATGGATTTGGAGAAAGGGTTGGGAAAATGGGAAGGGATAGGATGGAATGGGAATGGGCTCTGGCACATCTCACTCACTACCGAAACACGTACGTACATTAGGGAAATATAGTAAAGTGGGAAATGCAATTACATTTCAAGGTAGTCTTCTGTGAGAGAAAGGAATAACGTGTCCAGTCGAGCGCGCCTAGCGGCTGTTGAATTGCAGCGTGCATACCCCCTCCCATAGATTATATATTTCTAAAAAGAAAACTAGAAATTTTACATCAAAATCATTGTTATAAGAAGTGAGGCTCAGTAACCATTTGCTTTTATTTGCTTTTTAGTTTATATTTCGTGGCCGCGTGGTGGCCGACGACTTTAAAATAGCACCACCGAATTTCATCCCGTAGGTAACTAAGGAATGACAAAGCCGCTACCACCAGCCCTACGCCACCTCTAAAAGAGTGACCGCTTTACTAGCGTGACATTTTAAGGCCGTGCGCCCTCATGCCCAAGACATAAACAGCAATGTATGATAAAAAAGGCTGGTTACGGTTTTTACAAAAAATAAAATTTCGCCTCTAAATCAAATAGATTAGGACGTAAACGGACTGACTACAAGACAGTGTCTAATTTAACATGGCATAAGCTGTTTCACTTTACACGATTTTGTTGGGACTTAAGGCCTCTTCACCTAGGTGGAAACATGCTTTTTGACAATTAGTTCCGACAGTTTCTCATTTATGGTGAACGCCCATGATTTTAATTCTCGTTTGTACGCTGTGTAATTAATGTGTAATTTTTTTAATTAGCCAAAAATTTTACATCTGTGGATATCTAATATAGTATATATATCTAATATACTATAGTATAATACAGGTAGTCGGAAATTTCGCGACCTTTTTGAACGTATGACTTTAGCGTGCTATATTTCTGGCAACACTGATCACTGGCCGGAAAGTGATATACCGTTTGACAGCTGACTCTTTGTAATGGCGGCAAATTGATATTAAAAGTTAAAAGTTTTATTTTTTCATATTTTTAAACAATTATAAAATGGAGTTAATAAAGAAAAAAATAGATATTTTTTTTCGGCAAGCGTATGTATGCTTCCCGTGCTCGAAATGAGATTTGTGGTGTTTACGGAGAAGATGTTTTATCTTAAACTACAGCAAAAAATGTTCCTTGCTGCGGTCGTCCGATTAAGGTAAACGTTGATGTTATCATTGAAAAAAATGAAGGAGGTCGACATAAATATAAGCAGTCATCAAATTGCGGGAGAGCTTAGGATTGACCACTCAATAGTTTTGGATCAATTGCATAAACTGAATTTTGTAAAAAAAAAAAAACAGATGTTTGGATGCCGCATGATTTGCAACAAAAATTTATGGATCTTTGCTGGAAAGCCAATGCATCCTCCATGTAGTCCAGACATAGCTAGCACCTTGGGATTACTATTTATTCCGCTATTTACAAAATCCTCTAAATGGAATGAAATTACATTCAAGAGAAGCCTGTATAAACCACTTAAATCAGTTTTTGCTCAGAAACCACAAATATTTTATAGCGATGGGATAATGACTTTGCCAGAAAATGGAGAAAGATAGACAAATTAAATGGACAATATTCCGTTCAATAAATATTTATGTAATACAAAAAAAAGTTACTATTTTGACTATAAAAAGGCCTCGAATTTATCCGACTACCTAAATATTACTCGTATCAACGTCGTAGTGTGTCGTTGTAGCAATGGGAGAGATAACCTTTATACTTGCAGATTGAGTATATACGTTGTATTTAGACGACGCCACGTTGATTTAACTTACCCGACTACCTAATACATATAGATAAATAAAATATGTACTATACTGTCGACAAAGTGCAAAGCAATTCCCTAACCACAAGTGTAATTGTACTTGAATATTTCAATGAAAAATAGTATTTTGATATAAATTTCTAAAAATATGCAAAATAATTTAATAAATTAGTCAACATAAAGTAAGGAAAATAGTGTTATCGCCCTTATAAAGTTAGTAGTACTACATCCGTGTAGTAGTACCTAGTCCGTTTCATTGTCCTTACTATAAAAATTTACTTGAAAAATTTCATATGGAACCACGATAATGTTCATCACTACTCAAAGAGTTAAAATTCATGATAAAAAATCATAATAAGATACTAAAACAATAAGTAATTCACTTTTGTAAATCCTTTCGTTACGCAACACAGCGATCAGAAATCGTATTGGAAGCAATGTTCAAATATGTCAGATAATTCATAATTCAATCGAGAATTCATAGTACTGGACAAAGCAACGTCTGCGGCAGTAAATCGTTCGCGGCGCTGTGGAAGGCTCTCCCGCGGTGGGCAGCCTCCGCTGCCTTATCGATCACGCGCCCTATCATTAGATATCATTGTGATCTGTGATCAATAGTGGCCCGCGCCACGGCCCGAGGGTTGACAACAACAGTATTGTTGCTTTTACAGTCATAATTTGGGAAAGAATTTTTATTTCTTATTTATAAGAGCACTATAGTTTGATTTATTGCATCCATACACGATATTGTAACATTTATATCAAGATTTTTTTTAGTAATAAGAAATTAGGTAATTGATTTATGTAACCTTGCATTCGAATAACATAGTTATAAGAATAAGTTGATATATAAAGCGGGAGCGTAACAATGAAACGTAACAAAATATTGAAATTCAAATGTCACATCAAAATATTGAATTAAGATATTTCATACAATACTTTAAAAGAAATATTTTTTATGAAATTGGCTAAGCAATAAACAAACATTTATATTTTGCTAGTATCGATCAAAAATGACTTCATTATATAAAAAAATACTAATGTATTCTTTATTCATTCTTTAGAAAGACTGTGTCATTGCTTCTTCATCGTTTTAATCTACATAATTTACAAACGAACGCCAACCCTAAACATCCCGACCTGACATTTTTATTTCTACAACAAAAATGTCCGAGCTGGAGCGACAAGACTTCTTATCTTAATAGCTCGTAGCGGCTCTTATAATGAAACAATTAAGACAATACAGCACGAACAATAGGATAAAAGAAGAAAAAGTAAAAACACAAAACATTAATCTTCTTCACGTGCTGACTTGTTTGTTTTCCTGTGTCAAACACGACTTTGATTTTTAACCACTACAGACTTAAAATTGAGACGTATTTTCTTTATCCTTTATAGCTTATCTTATCGCTTTGGATAAACGTTATTGGTTATTAATAGCCTGTTAAGGGATATAAACTTGTTTTCTGGATCATTACGAGTATTAGCTGTAAAAGGATTGTTACTAGCGACGTTATCAAGATGTTTTTTTTTCTTTTACTACGATTTAGATGTTGTGTTTTCGTGGATATTTATGGTGTGTCTTCACTATCGATCGGAACTTTATTAACAAGTTTTTTTTCAGCATTTTTAACGTCCCACTGCAGGGCACAGGCCTCCCCTAGTAAATCACTAGAAGGTGTCGGATCATAATCCACCACGTGGGACCAGCGCGGATTAGTGGATACACATGACCATATTTTTTCTGGAACATGTGAATACAGGCCGAGGATTCGAACCCATGACCTCACAAATGAGAGTGGAGAATAGATACCCTTAGGCTATCACCGCTGTCCAATAATTAATAACATACTTTATTGACCATTATTTTATTGTATTTCAGACCATATGTTTTTTTTAATTTCATCTCCAAATTAATTAATCGAAATTTCAAGCTTAATATCGAAGCAATTACGTAAAATTTAAGAATATTAGTACCATTCATTTAATTTTAAAATATTGATTTTATAAGACTCGACCCTTTTAGAACTTTAAAGAATACATATACATGTATGGTTTTGTAATGCATACGATTATGTCAATGGGAACGATAATAATCAACATTAGATAAAAGATATGTATCTTCATTAGGTTTGATTCAAAATCATCATAATCAAAAGAGCTTTCGAAGGTTTCCTTAGTATAGAAGCGTACATACCTAGCAGGGTCCCTCGGTAGACAATGCCGCTCTTGTACGGAGACACCGCCGCCACAGGTGCGGGAGCATGCACTCCACGCACCCCAAGCGGTCCACGCGTACATTGTCGCGTTCGTTCGTATCACTGCACTCGTTCGAGATATCTGAAATCCGAAGAAACTTTGCATAAACCAAAGCTATAAGATTCATGTGTCAATGAAATAACGCGAAAACTGAAACATATAAACTAATTTTTTAAATATACAAAACCGTTCACGCGTAAAATAAAACTTATTTTATGAAATAAATCACAAGTTGCAAACATGTAAAGTTTTGTTGTTCTATTTAAAACGTTCGTAACGCTCATTATTCAGTGCAGAAAAATAACGTAGAATGTAGCTGTGCGTGGAATAAAAGATATACTAGAAATGAACAATAAATTATAAAAACACAACCTGTTGTAAAAGCGCGTAGAATCGATTCCAGTCTCGATACCGCACAATCCATTTTCAGCTTCTGCGTTATGTCAGTGACACTGTATAATCGACTGAAAAAACATTCTGATTTTTTCAAGAACATCAAATGTTTACGTAAGAAGCTTTCAAATAACTACCGATAGTCTGACATAATTTTTGGCGATTGATACGTCTAAATTAGAAAACTATTGAAGTTTAGCCATCGTGTCACAAAACAGTGTACATTAACTAAAGAAGCCAATAATGAAGCTAATGGAGAGGATGAATCTACGCAGTCGGCACATGTTAATACTCTTGTTTAAAGTAAGCTCAAGTCTAAAATTATTAATTCATCTACTCGTGTTAAAGTTTTGAGTGGCAACGATCGCAAATCTAATCAGAATCGCGACATCGATGGCAACACACCATTTGGTCGTTGATTGACGGGTCATTGACGTTAAAAATATTCCGCTTCACAAAATTGATTGAAGATCGATGATCGTCAACGACCCGTGTCTGGATACAATTTACGGAAGTTCGCATTCAGTTTCAATCTGTCACAAAAGGCCTTCATTATTTATCTAGGTATCTAGATGTATCCATGACTTATTATTATACTACAACATACACAGGTATAGATACAGCAACATTGCGTGCGGCACAGATTTGCCATTTACGTTATAATTCTGATATTCCATGCAGATTCAATTCAAGCAGATTTAATTATAAATAATTTAGAGCCAGGTAATAAGAAGATAAAGAGGGTCCTGTAACTCGCCATTGGGTTATCAGATCATATCAGAATTGAAACAAATCAACAGGCTCCGATAAAAAAATATATTTATACAATATATTACAATAAAGTGAGACGTGATAATAAACTACAATAAAACCATTTATTATTTCATTTATTACTTCTCGATTTAAATCATGTAAATGATGATGAAAATAATGACGGATTTCACTTCATTGCAGATATAATATATGTAATTTGTGTATAACATAATACATAATGTGCAATGTTTTGTAGAAAAGAAATATTGAACAAGTTGGTTATGAATTAATAAGATTACAGCGTCTAATATATATATATATAATAAGTCGGATATCCAAAAAAAAAATTAGTTCTGGAAATAATTGAAGTATAAATAAAACAAGTTCAATAGAACTGGAACAAGTTCAAGTAATGGAACTGTAAGTTCTCAATTTAGTTAGTGAAACCTATAAATATGGAATAGAATATTTTCCTTACCGGTCGTCCAGCTTCTGTGCTTGTCGACTGTGCCTGTATTATCGTTCCTCGTGAACAAACCGCAAGGAATCTGCAACAATAATAACGATTTAAATCCTTTTGTTTCAAAACGCATACCGTTCCAGTGTATCATGAAGGATTTATTTACTTCAGAGCTCTTTAAGTGGATGTTTTCGGAAGCGATGAAAATTGCTATCAAAATGTTTTTGTTCACGGTTTTGTTGGCAAACAATGAAAACGATATATTGTGTATGTTCATCAATATCTTTACACAGCAAGACGTCCATCCTGGTCAAAATAGTTTAGATTACGTAAGGATTTGTTAATCTAATGATTTTCTGGCCAATTTAGCAAATTTAAATTTCTGTTAGCTTCTAATGTCCCTCTACAGAAGACAGGCTTCCTCGTACAATAATAAGGTTGTTTTCGGATCATAATCCACCTGGTTCGGACCTGGGTCCTTATGGATATTACGGATTGTTGGATATTACACGTTACATATTACACGTGGATATATTTATTACACGTTCTTCTGTTTTTTTTTTATTTTCAAGCACGTGGGTTTCTTTAAGATCTTTTCCTTCATCACAGAACCGCATATAAATAAAATAAAACCGTATGGTAGAAACTGAGCTTTACAGGCCGAGAATCGAACTCATGACCTCACGAGTGTGACTCAAGAATAGATACCTCCACGCTGACGCTGCTTTATACTGATGCCCTTACTGTTCCTTTTGTTAATACTTTACTATCAGTCTGTCTCTCCACTGGTGTTCCACAAATCTTCAGTTCACCTGGCCGGAGGAAGTCTTAAACTGCCCTTCCCGGTACGTAGCCTCCATCAAAGCACTCGTCTACTCCAGCTGTCCTACGGCAAATCACCTACTCATTGCCACATTAGCATGCTAATTCTACGAGCTATGTCTGTGACTTTATTAAATTACTTCTTTTGTTTAATGCCCTTGGGTTATTGGTAAGCTGGTTGAATCTCTATAAAGTTGAATAACTTATACAAATAGCTTGACCTGTACATAAATTATATTAACCTATATGACCTTTGACCATTAATTATTCTCTTTTATATAAATGGCCCTGTTGGGCTAAAACGTGTTTAACTGGTCAAAATACACTACTTTCCTGTTTTAATTTAATGGGATTTAATGAAATAAAATTTCATTGATGGTAACCTTGACACAGAACGAGTTAATGGATTATCCCAATACCATCACGCATTTATTTGTTTGTCAATGCTTCCCAAAGATTAATTAATAGTCAACAAACAGCTCTCTATAACTAATCGAAGTGTCAAATGTAAGTAATTAAAATTTCCATCACAATCCTGTTCTTTATATCGCCGAAGAAGGTCCTGCTGAATACTAAGTGAGAGATAAAATCAGGAAGGACTAATGCTTTTATGAAATACTAAGCGATGCCGAGCCACGAAGGGCGCGTTTTGAATTAGCAAGCTAATTTCCGGGACTAATATAGCCACAGTTACATTTATTAACTAAACTCTGATTCCTTCTACGTATATTTGCAACTTTGTAGGAAATCGTCTTTACCAGTTCAATAGTGCTCTTAATTAGAACGACGCAATTCTACATTGCAATATCATTAAAAATATATTGCACTCTCACTGGTATAAAAACATAACCCGAAAATGATAACAGCAAGAAACCTGCAAAAATTTTGAATAACCTGCAAAATATTAAATAACCTGTAAAATATTGAATAACCTATAAAATATTGAATAACCTGTAAAATATGGAATAAACTGTAAAATATTAAATAACAATTATATTATTTTTATTATGAGTATTTATGTATATAATGATTACTTACTGTAAAGTGATATTTTTATGCTTAATAATTATTTTTTACGGACTACTTTAAAAAAGTACAAACTACAAAAACGAATTTTGGCTATAATTTTCTCGACGACAAAATGAAAATATTGGTTATGTCTACTTTAAATTAGTGTAAAAATAATGGTAAAATCTAAATTTCGACTTAAGACGATTTACGGCTTTGTTAAACTGAGAGTGCAATATATAGGTAATAGGTACCTACCTATTTCTGAAAAGTCCGAATTCTTCAAGTTTCCAAAATACTATATTTTATTAGCATCGTGATAATTTATTATTTCTTATCTTTTTGTTTTGTAGTAGTAATATTAATATTAATTACCAATATTAATTGTTAAAATCACAAAACGTGATCTTCACAACTCTTCGACCTTCCCGTATCCAGCGTGACACCAAAATGGCGGAATCATTAAAAGTCAATAAATTGCCCAATTTATCAGGCAGTTAAATATGTGGTAAACGGGACGCCCATAATTATAGACGACAATGACAAAAAAAGATTGGTAACAAGACTGCTACTAAGAGCCGAAAGCCTTAACTACAAATTATAAGAAAACAAATCGTGCGCATAGGGCCGCTTAAATTATTTTAAGACGTAATTCTAATTTGTCGTTTTATAATATTTATGCGGTAAGCTGATCTGGCATTGTGAGTACATGACACATTGTTTGAAATATCGTAAGTCTATGTGTTCGTTTCAACTCTGTTTCAACTGAATCATTAAATTTGTTCTTATCTAGTCGTAATGTTCGCATTTGAATATTTGAAATGGCTCCTATAGCTTCCGCGTGGTTTCACATTCACAGTTTGAATTGAAGTCGCAGATCGTTCGCAAGATTAGATAGTGGAAGTTAAATCTGTAAAATGTTATAACGTTATATAAGATACTGCTCAGAAAGTTGCGCTCTTTGCACTCTTTGATGTATGAATGGCATCCAAGCGCACTCTCTTAACGGAGATTTTATTGTATGTTTTAAATAAAATAAAGATTTGTTTTTCTTATGGAATTTGCATCAGACGGTAATGTCCTCGCGACGAGACATGAGCTTTACATCTGTGTGAGTAGGTGCCGAATTGTACATTTCAATTGTCGAAATGGTTCGTACTGTACACTATATCGGTGTGTACTCACACAAACGCAAAGCTCATGTCTCGTTGAATATACTGTACTCGTTTATACTCCGATTGATATAATTAGGTACCTATCTATACGTTTGATATAACAGGTTTAATATCTAGAAGCGGACGCATACGGTAATGATAATAAGGCACTCTTGAAAATAATTGTAGTAGAATAGAATATTGCAATATAATAAAATACAAATCCTAATACATGTGCTTAAAAATAAATACAACTGACAGTCAACAGTTTACATTTACAATTATCCATAACCTCCACAATATTATTCAAGAACTTTGCGCGTGGCTTTAACATCCGCTCGAAGTAGCAGCGTACATTGCGTGAAAACCAACTTGATACTATCGCTCACATTCATACGTGTTTCAATGTTATGGATTGGCCGTCAATCGAGACAAGCAAAATGAACTGAACGGACGATAAGGAGTGCGAGTGATAGTCAATCACTTTTACTTTCTAAGTGTAAAATTGATAGGCAACATTTTTGTTAGTTGACACAGAAGTGGTTATTATCGCTGTTGACCTACGTATTTAACAAAATACCAGATTCAGAGGATTTAAATGATTGTCACTTTTAATAGTTTCGCGATGTCAAGGAATACTTCTGTTATGTTTCACATGAAAATTCACCTATCAAAAAGTTTGAATGTATTTGTATATGTCCATGAGACGATATTTTGTTTTAAACATCGATCAACCACAATGCATAGTTTTATCGATGGTTCTAAAATAAGGATCTTTCTGATAAGTAGGAAGAAATTATTGAATCTCACAAAATAATTACCCAAGACAAGAATAGGGCCCAAGACAAAATGTCGTTTGGAAAAGAAGAAGACCCATTAACAATGCAAAAGCTCTGTATTATATGTAATCTTTACAGATATTGAAATTAAAGGGTTGAAACCGAACAACGTGCCTACAGATATTAAAATCTGCTACAAGTGCCTCCAAGCAATTAGCAAAGAATTACTATTGCAGATTAAATACAATAAATTTAGATGTATATTGGCCATAATTTTTCCCAACGCAATAACGGTATCAGTTAGAAAAAATCCGTCAAATTCTTGTAATTTTAAGGGTACTAGAAAAACTGTGATTAGAAAAAGAAGAAATTGTTATTAGAAAACAATTAGATAACACCTGATGTAAAATCTTTTCTATAAGATGACTCCACAAACAACGGACTGTAACAAATCAGTGTGCTGCACAAGTACAAGTAAAAACAGCAGCAGAGCAGTTTTTAATGCGACTAACAATATTTCCAATGGATAAAATTGCCATATTTTTAATACGATTTGTATAAATATAGGACAGTGTGGTACACACGCCGAACTCATCAAGGAGTGTCGAGTCACGGACGGGTGGCCACTTGCGTCACCGATCCACAGCGTAATCTGACGATAAATCACGCGGCTCTGGATCGAAATGAGATCATGGGCTCAAATTGACGCTGAGATGAAAGAAGCGTGATGAGCAGTCCACAGTGTCCAAAATACAGAAACATGTGTCTTTGTACGAGACGGTGTTGTTTGCAGAAATAAATTTTCGCGTTGATGACGGAGCAGGTCAAAGCAGTAAAACCTATTTTGAACATTGCCGTAAATGAGTATTACAAATCCCAATGTATTCGTGTATATCTTGGAATACGTTGAATTCGTAAATCCATATACATAGATGTGAGTCAACTAAATTTCAAACGCCAGAGTACTGATTTACTTTAATTTCATTTTTATGGTAATGATAATGCGAAAATAGTACTGAAAGTGAAACAAACCCGCCCTGTCTTGACTGTTGATTGCTTGACATGTAATATATTTGAGTTGAAGAAAATTCTTCTACAAGATTTTGATCATAAATAAGACTGTAGAATATTTGGTAACTCGGTGTTTCGGTGTTTGATCTGTCTGATTAATAATAAGTCACTATTTTATACCAAATAGTGACACTGCCAATTAAAAATTTAATTATAACATTTTTATTTAAATGTGTACTGGAAGTTTATCTTCTAGTCTATGACATGGTGCTTCTTAAGGAAGCTGTGGACTATGGAAGCTGCATCCTCCCTGGTGTTGCAGGTGACCATGGCCAGCGACGACTACTTACTATCTTGTACGCCGCCAATCCGTCTGTCGCCAGTTTCACAACTTCTTCTAAAACAAATAAATAATACATTAGTGTAACAATTGCATTCTAAAGTAATTTATTGTTGTCTTACTTATACATTAATTTACCTTTACTTTTTCTAAGCATAAACTCACAATTACAACATTAAATATTTCATTAAAAGATACTACCAAATTGCTTGATAATTGATAAGATAAGTCACGCGTGAATGAAATTATTATTCATTTTAATGCAGTTAAATAAACTTTATACAAATCTTTAACAATTATAAGATTAAATTTTGTATTTCTAAATTTGTGTTTCAAATCAAGCATATTATGATTTATGTTAGTGCCCGCTAACATCTAGTCCAAAGGTAAACGCACCGGCGCCTGTGCAGGGCGATGCGATGTTAACAAGTGATAAACACGCGCCTGTCCCACACACGATGGAGATCACGAGTTTCTTTGTGTGTTACTACCATGTTACTACAATTTCATTGTCTGGTGTACACTGTAATAATGTTAGAGCGGGTGTTTTACCGGTTTAAGGCGAAGTCAAAGGAAAAGGTTTTTCTTTCTTTATAGGGAACTAGTCTTACGAGCAAGTGGTCCCACGTGATGGTAAGTGTTACCACCGTCCATGGTCACCTGCAACACCAAGAGGTATGGGAGTACGCCGTAGACCTTGCAGAATCCTATTCACAGCTTTCTTGAAGAACCCCATATCGTAGCGTAATGGAAAGACATCCTGAGGCAGTTCGTCCCACAGCCGACGGGTTTGCGGTATAAAATGATTATTATTGTGGTATTTATTATTGATAATGTTATCTATTGATATCTAATCTCGACTCACCTTCATGTGGTCATGGGTACCACCAATATACCAATATATACATACAGTACCACAGAGTCTTCACTTAAGAACATTTTTTTTAATTATCCCTAGCTCGGCGGTGAAGGCAAAAATTTAAAAACATAAATCTGGGGCATATGCACCAATCCGCAGTAAGCCCGTGTGGTAGAGTTACAGCCCGAAGCTCCCCTGCAACTAATTGCCAGCGAAGGCATTGGTAATGTAGCGTGGCACGTGGCACGACGTGGGGGGGGGGGGGGGGGGGGGGCTATATCCAACAGTGGAGAAACATAGGCTAATGATGTAGAGATAGACTGCTAGTAAATAGTCTTCTTAAAAGTTATCTGGTAAATAGTTACCGCTAGCCTCAGATTTCCTACTTTTAATCCGAGGAAAGCAGCATATCTCGATGGGTCCTACGTCTAACTTAGGACGCCTAAATCTGACTTGATGAAGCCTAGATTGTTTTTGCGTTACCAATATATAAAATACTGTTTAATATATGGTAATTTTCCAACTATTGCAGAATTATTTAATTGCAATTTATTATCTATTTATACGGGTCTTAACGTGTATGATTACGCTATTTATTTAACTAGATATATCATGGTTGGTACAACCCAACCGAAACGTCGAGTACAATAAATAAGGTAACCATACTCGTCGAGACCCATTTAAATAGATAAATATGTGAGGAAAACGCCAAAATCTCAAATATTATAAGTGCAATTATTTAGTTAAGCACTGATTTTACTATTTAACACAAGTTTTTATTTACGACTTTAGTTATCTGTATTGCAAAGTCAGAATTTCAATTTTAGGAATTATTATTTAGATAGGCTCTTATAGGTAGGACACCAGTTTTGGGATGCTGCAGGATATGATACTTAGTTACTAAAGCGACCTATCCAAATCTGTATAATCAATGAATTCTATGAGGTAATATAGTTGACGGTAACAGACAGCGCAAATAAATGATTCCTACTTGTTTTACAGGTAGACCCTTTTTTAAATGTCACGATAAATCGCCCTTAATTAACATACTAATGTGGGATCGAATTAAACCAGAAATCTAATACAATTAATTTCTAACACTCTCAGCTTGACACCAAGTTTACGAGTGAAAAATTCGTGGGTCACTCAGGCCTGTACAGTAGCCAGTTGGAGGCATATTATTAATTTGTTTACAAAGCAGATAAGGCCTCCCTTTGTGTAAACGCCCATAAAAGTAATTGGTGTAATTCGTCTCAATCGTTTATGTTATAAAATTGGGGTGAACGTGGGTATACCAAACCGCATATTAAGCAATTACACGGCTAACAGTTTCATTGCGGGGTTCTCGATTTCATTTTAATGCCGGCGTTACTGCTGACCCACCTGGATGGAATTTCACGTGTAGGGATTTTGAAATATGTAATGAGTTTCTGAATTATTTTATTATTAATGAATAGAAAAAATGTTATAGGATATTTTTGACAATTTTTCTAAAATTTTAAAATGAGTTATTTAAAATAATTTTGATAAGTATCTGAGTAATTTGCGTACCTACTTAATAATTTTCATTAATCTATGTATATATGTTTGTATTTACTACATATATATATGTTATTATTTTATATTACTATATATTTAAACAAAAACTGCACTTTATTTTCTGTTTGTTCTGGTGCGCCATTTGTACATGTCAAATAAGGTCAAGTGAAATGAAGTTTAAATATATAATACAATTTTATTTCATAATTATACATTTAAAGTCACAATAGAGTATGTTGTAAAAGGATTATGATGTAAGAGGACGTGACATCATGTCAATAGTTGGTGGCGCGCGAATGTTCAACCACTCCCACAGAAACAATCGTATTGGAAATCGGTCAGAGCGTATCTGCTGTAACTGCCATTGTCTGTCGTCTATCTAATTACTGTAATTGTGATTGCTGCATTCCGTATAAATATGCTGGCTTTGTTGACAAACTTAGGGGCACCCTGGACGAGCAATTTTAAGATAGCGAAATTTTGAGGGTTGCTAATGTTTAGGGCGGGTATTGAAACTCGCAAGTTGCAAGGCGCAATTCTAAAATATTGTGCAATAATTGTATTGTACAATTTGATGGTCTGTTAAAAGGACGAAATGCCTAATTCGAAGATTAGAATCCAGGATCCCCGGTGAAAATAATTAATTAATTACATACAATCATAATTAATAAAAAAACAAATAAATTACACCATACTCGATGGCCCACACTAGGATTCCTGTATCGTGGGTCCAGAGACACATACAAAGACGAACAAAACATGTGCAACATCCAGACCCTAACAAACACTTAACAAATGATAGTCCGATCGGGAATCAAACCTGTGACCAGCAAAGCGCAGCAAGCAGGGTCACTACCAACTGGGCTAATTGGTCGTCAAACATTATGGCTTGTATAATTCCTTATAGTACATAACAGCCCATTTGTTAAAACACAAAACTATTAATTGTCCCATTGTTAAAACGTACTTACAACAAGTAAATGTCAGGATGTGTATGTAAAAAAATGAATTGAAAAATTATTTATTCAAGCTAATATATTTTCAAGTACATACTCTAAGCAATTTTAAATGACACTTTCATTATTATGTAATGTCCAAGAAGTGCATCGTTCGAACATTTTGATAGCGATTGTTAAAAAAAACGAATCTACTATTAAATTAATATTCATCTAATTTTTGATCGATCCGATGCATTCAATTATCAAGCTATGAAAATAAATTCTAGAACACCCACTAACTTAAATTTTACGTACACTTAAGTATCAGGTCAATCACCACCAGGATTGTAAAACGTTGTTCAAACATGTAAATGCGTAAAAAGAAACAATGAAGAACGAATTTTTAAAGCACCTTCATTTTCCATCTTCGATGGCCAGATCCAAAGATTTGCCCATTCTAGAATTTGTAAAGAATGTTAATAAAGTTTTTATTACCTACCTATTCACGTGTTAACATTAAAGTATTAAAAATAACAAAAACAATAAAATATTAAGCTAGTGAACCTATAAATAAGTTTTAAATTGTATACGAGTAGGTTAGTTTTCTGCGTCTTATAGCTTCATCTGGGTGGAGAAGAGATAACCCTTTGTAATACTTGCTACCAATTCTTCTATAAAGAGGTAAGGTGCAGAATTATAGTAGTCATGACTAATAAATTAGTTATTATTGATTAACACCACAGGCTCATCGCTATGCGGAATACATATATCTTTTTTTTTATTTGTTTCTATGCCCTTAAAAAAATTTTTCCTACTCGTATATAGTCCACCTACGAAACTCTCAAGGTTTTTATGTTGGTTATAATTTATTATATTTATAAACAGCCAAAGTTTTAATTTAGGAATAGCGTGTGAAACATGACTAGGAATGAATTCATTTCATTTACGTGCGTGCTACAAGAACACCTATAGACTCACTGACACTTCAATATCGCTCTAAATCTTATCTTTAATCAAATAAATCAAGCTTTCGAGATTTAATTCAGGAAGCAAACATTATGCACGTACACACAAACATGAATTATTATTAACTATCTTAATTATATTGAGGCTATGTTTTACCACTCTATCTCACCTGGTGGGAAGGTTTAATCGCCTGACCTAGTAATTCAAACAACAAATTTTCTATCCAATAACAAGGGATAGTTAACTAACACATCTATCGATCTTCAAAGTGTATCGATACACGCACTATATAAAGGGAACGCCACGATTTTCACGACTATTTTTGTTAATAATTTATAACATTAGAAAAAGCAGAAAATATTAGAAAATATAATTTATATTTGTGAATCGTATCGATAAATGCGATTTGTGAATAGTAATAAACAATAAAATAATTTGCAATGCAAATGATTAATGTTTCAACAAAAGATAAATGATTTTGTATATAATTATACTAAACTTCCATAGTGATTACAAATTTTTCGAAAACTATAAATAAATGTAAATTATTATATATGCCACTATTTTTCTGTTTACTCAATATACAATTATGTAAAATTTGAGACATAAATATAAGATATATGTCAAAAAGTTACACGCTGCGGAAACTTTAAACCGCTCTCTTGTAAAGTACGGATTTCGCACTTGTACTAGTATACGTAGTACCTGACGATATAACATAACCCTTTGTAATAAACATAGACACGAGTAAACGATACGATGCTCCGTTAGCGTCATGTCTGATGCGACGCGCGTTCGTTAAATTGCTATGCATGCAAAAGCATAAATAACTTTGCGATACAAAAGTGCTGGATCGCAACGCGGCTTCGAGTGCGCGGCTGGAAATATACATCATCATAATTACAAGTATAGAGTATATATATGTATATGTTCGTTTCCCTCCTTTCTCATAAAAGATATGGGATTTTTGTGTACCATACCGTTTTAAATAAATTTGACAGTTACAGGCCTGTGTATCAGTATACTATTTAAATAAAAACACGGTCATAATACCGTCGTCGTCTCCACGTCGCGATTCTATACTAGTGCGTGATTCTTCTAAGTGTGTAACGGTGCGCACCAACCAGGCTTGCAATTAACAAGGTCTGGTTCAGAATAGGACTAGATGTTCTTATACAAGCATATATAATATATACTTTGTATCACCGTGCCTATATAAATTCACTTGCACGCAAACCCGTGGATGAAGGGATTCTTTGCTAATCTCCTACCTTACGGGTTTGAATAGCTGACTAGAATCTTAAACTATATGTTTAAACTTGGAACTGCCGATAAAATTATGTTAAACATTAAAAGGTGTACGTACTTTATAATCCTAATCAAATTGAAATAATATTTAACGACTGACTAAGCGTGGTTAAGATGATTATAAATAATTAATTTATGGATGCCATATTAGGTACTCGTAGTTTAGGAATTCTTCCTATTTTTTCCTGTAGTGAATACGTAGTTCTAAATTTAAAGACAGGTTTATTTTACTTGTAATGTTGTTTCTACTGATTTCACTAAATCAGAAAAGTAGTTGTTAATAATTTAATCAAAGAATTACATATGATTTTCATCCGATGTTAACTTGCTTGAGTAAGAGAATTGTCTAGCACTGTTTATATGTTATGTTATATGGGTTAATATCGGTGGAGTGCCACTAAATCAACAAATAACTTCAGTCTGACGTCGAAATACACAGGGTTGATAGAAAAATACAAGCAATCCTGTATTCTGATGCCAAAATAATTATCATATAAAAACTTTACACTAAAATTTTAATAGATGCATGTAGGATATGTAGGATGCTAAATGTGATGCATTTAGGATTTTATATGCCATTTTCATGTACATTTTCGTCCATTTTCATTTCATTCAATGTACGATCTAAAAGGTGGTTATGAAATTTTTATTGAAATTTGTGATAAATCTGTAATGACTCTATTAATTATTTATACAGTTCATAGTACAAAAGGCGAGTTTAATGCTTTATCGTAGTTTCGGAAAAAATGATTCTTTCTCTCCCAGTTTTAAACTTAGGTTAACAATACGTATAACGAATTTTGTTCGTATAACGAATGTGCTTTTACAATATCAATGCTTTAGGTGTAAGTAAATGCAGTTCGAAATTGTAGTCACCGATAAGTGCACTGAATTTTAATAATAAATTAATAGATGCATTCCTTGCAAGTATTCAGTGCGCATCTAGCGTAGGCGCCGGCGAAACGTTAAGGCAATCAACTTGAGTTCTATACGATCATTAAAAAGGCAATTTAAACTGGGAGAATGTTGTGAAGCTTCTTAACACATTACTTTACTGTCATTTAAACGCATTTGATACCTGCCAGCGTCGTCAGTAGAAAAGAAAAAAGTTGATATCTAATGCCGTAAAGGGCTGTCACGTACTAGATAAAAATGTTATTTGCTTCACTTTCACTGCCCTTAGTTAGGATTTGATCGATGTTAAATGGATTACAATAAATGCACGCGTACAAAGTATATTTCGATATTTAATATTAATTTGTATATAAGGGATGTATGGCCTTAAAACGTCACGCTGGCCAAACGCGTTGGCGAGTCCACTCCTTTAACCCTTATGAAGCCCACTTCCACAGCAGTGCAAGGATTTTGCAAGGTCGGTGGCGCGCATACCCCCTGGTGTTGCAGGTGGCCATGGGCGGCGGTAACACTTACCATTACGTGGGACCGCTTGCTCGTCCGCTTACTTCACTATAAAAAAAAAAAATACTAACATTCACTATTTACATACATATTTTTGCATCTTTTTGCAATGACGCTGCATCAATTGCTACGTCCTCCATTGACGGAGGTTGAACATGAAAGAAGTATGGGGCGGTAATTTAAACAATCATTCGAAGGTGCTGCAGAAGTATTTTGGGAAGTAAATAGGGCAGCGCAAGGACGAGTGCCAGTGGCCGCATGTAAATGAGGGGCTAGAGGTGGTAGTTCGCCGGGGCTTGTGGTAGCCGCTTTGTCATCCATTAGTCGCCTTATTAGTACATCCACGGGAGGAGATGGGTGGTGCCTATTCTAAAGCCGACCGACACTACACGGTGAAGACATTTAACGTCATACATCCCATTTCCAGCAGTGAACGATAAAAGAGCTGATACGGTACGGTATTTATAAAGCTGTCTTCTATTTATGCTCCTAAATATATTTCCTGTCATACAGTGTCTATTCATCATTAACACAAAAGAATTTGCAAGTGTTGTTGAACCGTCATATAAAATTTGAATAGTTAAATGAAATATGAGGTCATGTTATTATTTTGGTGTTTGTCTGGCATGCAGGCCGTGGCGCCGAGCAAGGAGACGAAAAAGTGATTTGGCAGAATTAATGACTTTGTTTCATTTAAACAGGAATCTGGTTAGCACAGTGCACTGATAGAAACAGATGCTGTTTGCAAAACATTAATAAATAAGATAAGAATAAAAATAAGAATAAAATACCTGAAGAAATAATTAAAAGAGGTACATAAAACATTCAATGGGCAGCAAATCGATGGTAGCAAATTAAAAGTCGGGTTAGGTTTATGTTCTCTAAAGAGTAATATGCTGACTTGTAGGTTTGCTCGATGTTGCAAAGAGGTAAAATAACACTTTTTAAAGCTTATTACCAAGCAGTTTATTCCAGCAGTCTATGGGGTCAGGTATACTCAACGGTCCTACAACGCCCTTCGCATTCAATGTAACAACGGACCGCAGCAGCTACGTCATCTTCCGATACCCTTATAGGGTTCATCGGCACGGTCTCAGCCCATGCTTCCTCGACAATCAGTATCTGGGTTAGATTTGGGTTAGACATGTTGATGTTCTCCTCGTAGAACATTCGCCTGATTAAGCCCACCTGATCTGTTAAGTGGGGTCTCTTCATCGCCGTCTTGGCGAGTGGGGACCAAAAGGAACTGGATGGGGGACTGATTGCGTGATGAGACATTCATGCCGCATTGGTTGTTTCACTACGGCTATAGGGTCATCAATTCCCTACGCCCGTTGGCAATACCTCACGGTAATTAAACGCTTAGAACCGATCGCGCTATTGCGTTAAACGCACTGATTAATGTGTTGCAACAAAAACGCGAGATTGCTGCTTCGTTGGTTGAAATACATAAATAACTGTATCCCTGATAAGGCTTTAAGAACACATCGTGTTTACACTTTATATGTACCTGTGTAATCACTGCAGAGTCCTCAGTATTAAATATCGTGTTGAAAATGCCCGTGTGTACTATTTCTAATTTTAGTCGTTTATTTGTTATTTGAAGGACCGTCACTGTTTTTTTTTCGTAAAAATATTCACTAGCTTCTCGTCAATTCGGAAATGTGTTAAGAAAGAATATAATTTCAAGCTTTAATATAATAATTGATAACAATATTTGATATATTAAATGTTTTTATAGTAGGTACATAATCTGATGTTATTATATGTATATACTCGTACTAATAACACTCATCTCTTTTTACATTTTAGGTATGATAATAATACATTCAAATTAACTTTGGATTCTCTTTTCATTTACAAAACTTCTTTATTCTCATTACGCGTTTCCATAAACATATTCTGTACAATTATAGTTAGTTTCGTTACATTTTATACAGTTTTCATAGGCAAAACAATGGGTACAAAGACTGTAAAATGTAAACAGTTTAGCTCATGGTCTATTTTGTACAGTAGTTATCTACATTATCTTTCATATCTGGCGATAGTACGAAAAGTTTCTTAACCTTTGTTTGTATGTCTCCTTTTGCATTGAGTAATATTTATAATTCACATTTGTGTTTACAAAAGTAAAAATGATTATGCTATTACTATAAAAAAGGTATTAATGGACATACTGATATTATTAGCGTAAATATATATATTTATGAATTAATGACTCAGGCTTGCCAGCTGATGATAGGAAGAAGTAAGTTCACCGTAGGTAGTGAATACATAAATTAAGTTCACAGATGAGGTTAGTAATAATAACTTAGATTCGTTCGTTACACATTAACAGGTACCTAAACAAAAAATCTTGATGCATGTGTATAAGACCCGATTTATAATATAAAATATTTATGTGTTGAGTTTAGGTACTTGTTGTGAAAATAAATTCTGTATTAATAAACTAGCGGTGCCAGCGACTTCGTTCCCGTGAACCTGTCATTCCCGTGGGAACTTCATAATTAATTTGGATAAGGAGTACCCTAAATGTTAACCCAGCATATAAGTTATAATTGTACCAAGTTTAATTAAAATCCGTCCCGCGGTATTTGCGTGATGCGCGTTTAAGACAGACGGACGAACAGGCAGACAAAAAATCCCAAAAATGTTTTGGGGTCTCTAACATGTACTTTACATTAACAAAACTTTTTTTTAATATTTCATGTACAGACACGGCTCGATATAGATATATTTTAATAAAAAAATATTACATTAATTGTTTATCGCTACCTGTGCTACTCTAACGTGGAGAACCCACTCGATCTCCGGAGTTTTGCTTAATTGGACAATTTAATTTCTTAGCCACACTCTGAAACACATTGCTACGCAGCGCGTTTAGCTAAGGAAGCAATATATTGGGGCCGCCCCACCTACATACGGCTCCTTCACAGATGAAATTAGTATTGATAAACTCTTGTTGAGCGAGCTACTCTGTAATAAAAATTTAAATAAATACCAAGCAAGGCAACGTAGATAATTGAAATGTGTCCAGTTACGTCTACTTTGTGTGTTTGCACAGTTATTAAGATCAAATGACTGGCCAGCGAGGCTCCGGACGACAAACGTTTGGGAACATGCGTTGTTTATATTTGACATGTAATAAAATACATATTTCCAACAGGAAGATATAAAGCGTGATCAGCTTTGACCAAATTTATTAATAACCAGACTTCCTTATACGAAAGTGCAATTAAAACATAGAATTATTTTGTCTATGAAATTGATATGTATATTTATATGGATATATGTTCACTTTGCAAATGATATCCGCATAATTCATTTATTGCAACTCTAAGCCCCAAATCAGCTAAAGAGCATTCATTTATTTTCCAATTCCAATTTCTTAATATGGCCCCATCTAGACTTCGATGATTCTGCCAATGTCAAGGTTGAATGAAACAGTAAAAAAAACATTGATAGAAAGATAAAAACACGCAGAGATTATGCTGGTTCCAGTTGAGCTCAAAGAATACATAAGAATAAACAAAGAATACCCAAATTTATATATAAGTATATAAGATTAAATTAGATATTAGTTTTATAAAAGTATAATATGAAGACAGGGAAAAGTGTTTTTGGTTAATAATAATACACTTAACATAAAATACTGATGATGAATATGATGTAATAGTTAAAAAATAATTAAAGAACGATGTTATTAACTCTAATGAATTTGTGAAGAATATTAATATGAGAGGAAAAGACAAGTGTTAGTATGTAATTCACATTTACAGGGCGAGGAAAAGATAGGGGAAGTATATCGTAAAGAGGTGTTGCGAGGCGGGGACAACTAAAAAAAATGTGCTCCAGAGTTCCTTCTTCAAGTCCACACTCACACAAGGAATGATCCCGAATCCTTAGCTTAGCCAGGAAAGCCGGCGAGCATACGTGTCCTAATCTTAAACGAATTATAACGATTTACAGCAGGACGGACAGTTAGTACAGTATATGACAATCAGCTTATGGCAATTAACAATAATGCCGATAACAAATCTCCAGATTAACACTACAACATAATAATGACAATGAGGTGAAGTTAATTGTATTACAAGCTAATTTCTACAAACAAACTAATTATTAATTAGTGGTAAATTTAAAATAATTTTAAGTAAGGATTTTTTTGATGCCCGCAGTGCTGGTATAAAACAGGTCAATATCTATAGGCAAGTTATTGCATTTATTACTACATAAAAAAATATTTTTTTTTCTCATTCTTCAGATATTTTCGTTTGGGATAAAAATAAGTTCTTATAGCCTGAACTACATACAAGTATTATAATTTACAATTGGAAATTGGTGCAAGACGATTAAAGAAAGTGATATGCATTCGGTGTCGATACTTGCGGCCCATGAGATCCTATCATTTCTTCTTTAAAGACCTCTCGAAGGTCCTGGTTGACAATATAGACGACCCTAGGGCTGGCCATATTTGGCCATTAACACACCAGCCTAGCAATCCAGTGAAACAATGCCGTCAGCATACTGTGTACCTTGCCACAAGGACTAAATTTGTGCAACATGCTTAATATAGTTGTTTTACTTTTTAAGTTTGTTTTACATTTTAGTTTAGTGTAAACTGAAATACTTGGTTTTCCGTTAATAATATTTATACAATCATTGCACATTCAATTTTAACACTCCGCAGTGGTTGTATTTGAATATTTAGAAAGGCATGACTTAGGAACATTTCCGACATGCTCGGTTCCATGTTGATGATATTGAGGTAGAGAAAACATTTGCACGAGCCCTTATCGCAAAACATGAAGTTTTACGACCTTCCCAAGTAGACTTTATTAACCATATTTCGTATAATATTTTAAAAATGCCAAATAAATTTAGGATTTATTTGAATTTGAGACCAGTAATTCAGATAAATAAATAATAATAAACATAATAAATAATAAAATAATTCAAATAAATTCAGTATTCAAGATCCGAAAACCGCAAATCTATAATTATTTTACAGAATGAAGTTGGTAAGATGATTAGATAGTTTGCATGGCGGTAAGCGAATACTGTCGTCCATGTAA
Organism: Sesia apiformis; assembly: GCA_914767545.1. NCBI lineage: Eukaryota > Metazoa > Arthropoda > Insecta > Lepidoptera > Sesiidae > Sesia > Sesia apiformis. Next base: position 8,671,515 of record OU611964.1, read on the forward strand.
TGTGCAATACATGTCAACGTCGGTTAAAATAAAATAAAGTAAACAATATATACATATTCTAAAAAATGCAAGCCAAGCTGTGACTGGAACTGGCAACAAGACATTAGATCCTTTACTTGACTTGATCAACAAATACTAGGCTTGAAATTAGTCCAATCACAGTAAGAGAATAATCACACTGTATAATCACACCAATCACAATAATCACCCTAATCATAATAATGTGAATGTATTTTTATCCAATCGGGTGTTAAACGTGTACGTATGTTTACCTTTTTATTATTGAACTCGACGTTTCGTCTCGGTTACACCAGCCGTAGCATAGCAATAGTAGATAAATACTTGTATCATTATTTATTCTTATGGCGACGGTCAAGAGTTAACACGAGATAACTGGAGAGGTTGGAAAACTGATCGCAGCTCTCGACGTGGACTACCCCCACGTCGAGAGCTGCGATCAGTTTTCCAACTGTCCGAGTTTGATTTTCATAATCCGAAAAGTTGCGAACCACAATATCTAAAGTATCTAAACGAAAAATCGCGATTCATTTAACTGGACTCTATGGCGAGAATAATTTGTATCCACCTTCTCAATTGGAATTTTTATATTCCTTAATTTCAATAGCTTCACACGCAATTGTAGAATAATAAATAGTGCGTGTCAGTGGAGAGGATTTATGTACTACGGAATTCTATCCAGTAATTGATTTAGGCATTGAGTATGTGAGTTGAGTGTCCAATGATTGATCCCAACCTCTCCAGTGAGCTGGTGACCATGGTTGGTGTAACCCTTGTTATTGATCTATACTATAGATTACACTATACACTACCTTGGGTTACACTATAGATTCTATAGTGTAAGCCAACGAAACGTCGAGTCGATATTGAAAAGGGAAACATACGCGTTTAAGACCCGTTTAATAGATAAAAATAAGTTCATTATGTTATTGTTATTGGCCTAATATTCAGACTAATTTTTTTTGGTCAAGTCAAGTAATGAATTCAACGCTATATTAAGGATATGATTCGTTTAAGACATGAAGATAAATTTATGTGATCAACGCGAAAGTCTTAAATGTTAAGTCACATGCTTGGCAGTACAATTGGCTTAAGAAGCTAGAAAGAATACGGTATTCATAACTATCACCTTGTGTTAATCTTACATATGAGTCTCTCTCAAGTCGCACCTAAATAAATGGACATGTTTGCAACTAGCTGCTTTCTTCCACTTTCTTTGGATCATTGGTCCATCTAGCCGTCGCGCGTATAGGACATCCGTCCATCTAGCTGTGGACGACACATTTTGCGCTTCCCAATGATATGTTTTTGCTACTATGATACTGCCAAATTATAGTGGCAAGTATGCAAGTATGACTCGCCTTCTTCTTCTTTCAGCGTCGTCTTATAACAAGGTTGGCAGTCTGGCTATTTGTACTTTAAAAAGTGCAGCTCAGAAATAGTGACCAAGTGCTTTTGACGCCCCACTGACGTATGGTCTTTAGTCAAAATGTTTTACGTCCTCGATCTTGCCTTGTTTAATTTCGTCTACCGTAAACCAATCGTAAACAGAGCCGTTTGGTATCCACTGCTGGACTGCACAAGGGATGTATGACCGTAAAAAGCCACGCTGGTCAGGCGGGTTACCGAGTCCACTCTTTTAGAGGTTGTGTAGTTTTTCAGGGTTCGTGGTAGCCGTTTTGTTATGCTTTAGTAGCCTTTACCGTTAATTTCGACTATCCACCGCGAAGTTTGATAATTCTTTCCACCATTTATTCACATTATCTATACATATAATCAAATTGTAACAGAGCCATGTCTGTGCATGAAATATTTTTTGAGTAAAGTAATTGTAGTGTACATGTGATAGAGAACCCAAAACAACATTGTTTTCCGTCCGTCTGTCTCTTCGAACGCGCATCACGCAAAAACCATTCCACGGATTTTGATGAAACTTGGCATAGTTATAAGTTATATGCGGGATTAACATTTGGGGTACTTTTTATCCAGATAAATTATGAAGATTCCACTAGAATCACAAGTTCACACGAACGAAGTCCTATACACGGCTAGTAGTTAATAAATTCCCAGTACAACTGTCTTCCTTATTATAAACACCTGCAGTTCCGGATCTTAATTAACATTTGAACAAGTGTAACAATATGATAATGACGTTGTATAAATTCAGAGGTATGGTAATCAACATGTGTTGTAGGTGGCAACTGGCTTGTATTGAGGTGCGACTCGCGCAAGTGAACCGTGTAATGACTGTTTACTTAGCCGACCACGCACTTTACACTTCGGGAACGTTTATGGAAGGACATAATATCTGCACATGTCTATATTTCTACATATAATAAAATCGTAACAAAGCCGTTGAACAGACAATGAATATTTAAAATTAAGTGCAATACAAAGTACGAGTGATGTAGAGTCCAAAACAATTTTTTTTTTGAATTTTCGTCTGTCTGTCAGTCTGTCGGTTAGAACACGCATCACGCAAAAACTTCTCGACGGATTTTAATAAAACTAGGCAATAGTTATAGCTTGTGTGCCGGGTTAGCATTTGGGGTAGTTTTCATCCAGATCTCTTATAGAGATCCCACGAGCAAAGTCGCTGGCACCGCTGGTACATATATGTAGAATAAAATCGTAACGAAGCCGTGTCTATACATGGAATATTAAAAAAAAGTAATTGCAGTGTAAAGTACATGTGATACAGAGAACAAAACAACATTTTTCGAAATTTTTGTCTGTTTGTCTGAACACGCATCACACAGAAACCACTGGACGAATTTCAAAGAAACTTGGTATAATATAGCATAAGTGCGAGGTTAACATTTAGGATAATTTTTATCCAGACTAATTATAAAGTTCCCACTCAAACGTTTACGACGCATACGCATACGCATACGATGCAACGCTGCAACTATTTAAATTATTTACTATTGAACGCTATTTAACTATTTAAATATACAATTATTTTATCTACAACACTTGGGATCATCATAAGATGGTGAGGAAGGCCCTTATATTTTTGAGTTCTTTAACTAATGGAGGATTGGAAGATGTAGTGGGATAAGGAATATTTCTCGTCCCGTTATACTTCCTATTTTCCATTTTCCTAAGTCTATCTCCATATCCATTACTAAATCTCCGAGTGTAGACAGTGCATGCGGGGCGTGTCAATGTTCGTCATTGTAGACTGATGTTGGCATACGTCGCGGACTGTCAGCAGCAGACTGTCAGTTCGTCTGCCGCCTTCCTACTATAAAAAAATGTAATAATTATTCATAACAAAATTATTATCTATTGAATATTAAAACATTATAATGCGTGTTTTTAACTATTAAAATTTTAAATTAAGGCTTTTTAACTATAATGTTGTATGTAGAGCCGAGACTCATACAAAATCTAGATATTGCGAAAGCAATAATAACATAGCATAAAGATAGTATACCATTAACATATTTCAAATATCTAGTAATTATATTTAAAATATTAACATCTTTAAAAAAAAATAGGACGAAAGTGTACGCTGTATTCCCATAGTAGCTGGACGCACTCGACTGGCCACGTTACCCCTCTCTCACAGAAGACCCTACTTTATCGTATTTCTCCAATGTACGTACATGTTTCGGTAGTGAGTGAGATATGCCAGCGTCCATTCCCATCCCATCCTTACCCTCCCCATTTTCCCAACCCTTTCACCAAATACATTAATCTGCGAAGATAGGTAGCGCATCCGGGGGCGTACCGACGTTTGTCATTCTGGACTGATGTTGGCATGTATCGCGTATGTCTATGGACGACAGTATCTGGTTATCATCAGGTGGACTGTATGCTCGTCTGCTGTCTTATTTCTATAAAACAAATCTAGAACCCTAACGATAACTATGATAAGTTATGTAATAAAAGAAGGCTTTGTCAAATAGTAGTAAGTCTCTATTAATAATTGATAGGTTCATATTAAAATTCGATATTTTACCTTTATAATTTATATATCTTTATTTTTAATAAGATATATCAGTACACGTATTGTGATGTCCATTGATAGTGTACACATATAGCAGCGACAAACAAACTTCCTTACAGGTCATTATCAATTTATTCAATAGGCGTCTATGTGGCTACAACAGCAAATATAACGTTGTAGAACAAACCTGTTCATTCAGTTAGAGCAACAAGTTTGAACTTTAAATTCATCGCAATAACTCGTTTATGAACGCATAAAAATTGTAATCGTGTGGAGGGTGTCCATTATAATATATTAATATGCTAGTAAATTTGAAACCGTAAGCGTAACCAGCCCTTAATCGTCCACTGCTGGACATGGAACTCCTCACACACGAGGAATGCCAGGTGCAAAACACCACGCTGACCAAACGGGGTGGCGAGTCCACTCTTTTAGAGGTACGCCTACACCAGTAAATCCTGAGGCTTGTGGTTCATTATCCCTTAGTAGCCTTTGACGACGCCCAAGGGAAGGGATGTGGTGGTACTATCCCAAAGCCGGGCCTCACCACGCGGCCAAGTAGTACAGAAGTTACTTAAAATATAGTTGAGATTTATTTTCTGATAAATAAAATACTAATCAAGATAATCTCTACAGGATTAAACATTTGCGTAGTCCTAATATGATTTGTACAAGTTAAACCGTCTTGAGAGCTCTGCCGCTCGGCAATCAATCACTAAGTATCATCCAAATCAGTCTTTACATTGTGACTCACCGAGTAAGCCGATTATAAACTAAATGCCAGATTTGAATACACAAAAACAGAGCACGTGCTGTTTACCTTTTGTTGCTTTAGATTAAGATGAAGCACTTCTCTTGTTTTATATCATATCGTAAATCATTGACCAACTGAGCGTTCGCACGATTACAAACATTTTTTGCGTTCGTAAAGTTCATTATCGTTGTACTAACTGTATGAATAGGTTTGTTCTATAACGTTATATTTGCGGTCGGTGCTATCTAGCCGCTTATTAAAAAAGTTGATAATGAGTTGCAAAGCAGTTTGTATTTGTGAGAACGCTCGATTGACCAATACTTTTAGTTGGTTGCTCTCCGTGAAACTAATATGCTCACAATAAATTTTTGTGTACCTATATCAAAGTTAACTCACTGCATACTTCAATTATTGAAATAATAACATATTTTGTATTTGTTGCTGCAAATTGAAAGATTTAGATGAGAAATGCACTTGCCCAGCAGTGGGACGCAGTATAAATTTAATACAAAAATAAAAAAGTTTAAGAAAGAAATGATTATGACTGTGTTAGGACTTGCATAATATGAATAATATGAATCAAACTTCATAAATAATATATTAGAGAACTTCTTTTCAAGTTGTTTAAAATCTTCGAACATGAAAAATAAAGGATTATTGATAGTGACGCGCATTGTTGACGGTAACTTTGTTTGAAGCTTTGGAATATGTTTTTGCAAATAAATGTAATTTACCATTCGAATCTAACCTTAAAAAGTAAATATAATAGCTAATTTTGAAGGCTTGATGTATTAAATGTAATAAATCGGGACCCTGGGTCCGCGAGGTCTTAGTGAGCGTTTTTTTAAGGACGTTTTTTTAATTTTTAAGGACACTTCAAAGCCAGTCGACAGTACTGGCGAACCGAGGGCCGTTACCTCACACAACGAATTAGCGGCGAACCTAGGGCTGGCGGTTACCTCGCACAACGAATCAGCAATCCAGCGAGGTAACTCCGCTAGTATATTAGTCTTTAATATTCTAGTTATTAATAAGTTAATTTTTAGTAGATTTAGTTACTTATTTAATTTGTATTGAAACTATAATATTATACTCTGTTTCTCCAAATGTAAAAAATATACTTATATACATATATACATTTTTTGTAGAATAGATGGCAGAGGAGCGGGTGCGCCACATGATGGTAAGTGGTCACCGCAAGGCCATGGATACCTACAACACCAGGGGGTTTGCGGGTGCGCTGTCAATCTTGCAGAATCCTATTCACAATTCTCTTGAAGAGTCAGATGTCGTAGTGTGTCTAGAACCCCATGGGTCTAAAACACCTATGTTCACATTTATCATATCATTCGAAGTTTCGGCTGGATTTTTTTTTTTTTATAGAGAAGAGGGCGGACGAGCAAACGGTCTCACGTGATGGTAGGTGTTACCGCCGCCCATGGACACCTGCAACACCAGGGGGTATGCGGGCGCGCCGCCGAACTTGCAAAATCCTATTCACAGCTTTCTTGAAGAACCCCATGTCGTGGTTTAAAGGGAAGACCTCTTATATTATACCAACCATCGTACATCTGTGGTCACATATTTCATACATATTATTATAGAGTACACATTTGATATTGTCACCATTTCATACTCTTTCTTAACGAATGCTTCAATTCAAACCATTGAACAAACTACCTTGTTCTAATTATATGACGTCTATTAGATTATGTTACACCGCGCTGTAACAGATAGTAATAGATAAAACCAAGCATTACTTTGGTGAGTACTTAATGTGAATGTATGCCCTATTTCGATGACCGGCGACCCGGATAGTCGGCAGTCGCGCCCGTGTTGCGACACCACCACATAATACACCACTGTTTCTTTGTCACTTCTGCACATACTTCACTGTGAATAGTTGAAATTCTATACTGCTAATTATATTTATCACACGAAGATGTTGACACCAACAGATACTAGTTTAACCACTGCATTTATAATTCCATAATTTAATTGAATTCAAATTCAGCAGTCTATTGACCCTATCAAGTTATATGACCCTTCGCCTCAATTCGATCAATGTCCAATACCATCGAAATAAGTTAAGAGTCACGCAGTAAAGCTTTAATGAGGACAAAAGAGTTGGATTCCTCCAGCACTGCTTCCAGCACACGAAAAAGGCAGTTTCTGGTTTATATAAATAACACGCACTTTGAAGTTCCAGGGTTCTTTTTCTTAGATAATGCTATAAATATTTTTCCACTAGACAACCACTGTAATGACAATATTCTGTGATGTCTAAAAATCCTAACGGCAATTTATTTTAGCAATGACGCAGTTTCACGCCCATTAGAGATGTCAGTCAACGCGGCAGACGGTTTACCCATTTATGGAGGATTTGAGTCAAACCGGCTGCACTATACTTAAACAACAAAACGACACAAGTTTCCAGCTGTTGATAGTATAATTTCCCCAGTACATCTATAATAGTTTGATAACCCGGCATTATATCTTTTTCCCTATATGTATGTATTACTGCCGAAATATTATATTGCCGAATTACTGGGAATGCCGTATTATTGGACTTTATATAAAAATTCAGCTTTAAATATCAAATGAAAAATGCGTGTATTAAAATAAAAAGATACACAACATGCCAAGTTAACAGCAGTAGCTTTGCGTAAGGTAGGTTAGTTCGTGTCACTTTTAATCATATTCATTAATCATTAGCAACATTAAAATTTCCAGACAACACTAAATATATGCCGGAATGTAGTGCAGATAACCATAGTTAGAAATTAATAGATTAGTTTCTGAAATTAACGTGAAGGTAACAGTGTGAATAGATAGACATTGCGCTTCCGATGGGTGCGCTAGTTAGTAGGTGTCAACTTTCATAAACCGACAGAAGATCAGCTACACGTACGCCCACGTCACAATGCTCACTGACGACGGCTCTACAAAAATTCTTTGATACTAAATGCACTAGTAAGTAAATAAACAGACTCAGTGAAAACATTACTAGAATATTTAATACACGTTTCTACGAATATTAAAAACCATTTTATAAAACGGTAACAATAGTTTAACATCAAAAATTTTCCTTCTTCATTTTAATTTTCCGATTTTATTTCATTTAGAGGTAAATCATTACTGTATATTTTTTTCCTTTGGGTATATTATTTCAGATACTTTTAAAAAATTATACTTCTAATTAAATACCTTATAATTTATTATTATAAATTGTAAGTAAAATATGTTGTATAAAAATATACAGTGTATAAAAAAATATGTTGGAAAAATATTGAGATAAAAGTCTTAATCTCAAAAACATACGTGATTTTTAAAGAATGACGTAATTCTTCTAGATTGCTATTACAGAAACAGAAATGTAGCCTCACCCCTCACAACGTTCCCACCTCAAATTTTTTACAATCTCACATTTAGTTAATAGTCTAATATTTTTTTAAAATCTTGATGATGTATTTTTTACCACATTCACATATATTGTATATGTAGGTTTACTTTCATTTTTATTTATCTAATAATGCATGAAACATGAAACATAAAAACTATGAAACCTAAATCATAAATGTCAACTATTGGTCAACTCATTTTAACAACAACTTTCGTATCATTAAAAGAAACTTCAATATACTTTTTCCATAAATTTTAAACGAACACTTAAACAACGAAATTAAACACATGAAAATAAGTAAATTTATTTACTCATTATATGTAGTTCTTTCACCGTAGTGTAATGTGCTTCCATCTTACGTTGCAGTGGCGTCATCATAATAGATTTGTTCCGCTAATTCGGTCGGTGAATGTACGCTGCATGTGTCATTTACTAAGGAAGACGGGACCAAAATGATTTTGAAACATCAACAAAGAAGGCATATTTTTTGGAGTTGTTACATACAAACAATAAGTTGTTGATGGGTAGTAATTCTTGTATCCTCAGCTGTATCTAATTTATACTACTGGAGTACTATTACGTATTCTACGAGGCCGGTAGCAACGCACTCGTGTCCCAATACATTTGTTCCGCTAATTGTAGCGGCGAGTGCACGCTGCGTGTGTCTCGTGCTAAAGATCCGGTTAAAATAACTAAGGACACTTTTATTCGGTTTTGTCGTCAGTATTACTTGCGTTAAAGTCATCGAATGAGCGAAATAACTGTAAATTTTAGGTGTTAATTAGTTACATAATTTAAAATTAGTACCAATACTAATGTGTAAGAAACCTATTTTATGTGTGTATAACCATTTATAGGAAGTTATTAGTTTTTACCTCCTATATGTGACTGACGAAATAATATTAACAGTCGCAATTAGGACTTCATAATTATATTTAGTTTAACAACGACTACAATTTTCCCAAATCTTTCTCCTAATCCATTCCTACAAATTCCTACAAATCGATTCCTACATAGGTGCCATTCTGGACTGAAGTTCGCATGTAATAAATAAAAGTCCCAATAAAAAAATACGTGAGCCAAATGATAACATTAATTAAGTGAAGTGAACAATTAATAAATATAACTTAGAGTTTATATACTACCTTAAATGCCTGTTCTTCAGTCCCTTCCGCCTTCGTCGATCTCCTTGAGTTTAGAAGGAAAATGTCTGTATTAATTGTGAAATGTTTACTCGGTATAATTGTCACGTTGTGTCGCTACCCTAAAACTACAGAAAATACCAGGATTGGCACTGTTTACGCAAAGTTGGTTTAGTCCAAAATTTAACTGATATATTCATCACTAATGTTAAAAACTTTTTATTGGAACAACAATATATTAAAAAAATAAAATTTTGTTTGTGTAACATACAATGTTTACGTTCTATACCACGCTATAAAATGTAGAAAAGGAACGAATCCATTGCAAAGAATGTGTGTTCACGTAGTTAGGTTAAACTTGAACTTCAAGCTGTGGACTCGCCAGTCAATTCTAAAACCTTATTAATTTTCATACAGTTTACGACAGACTGTTTCAACACACGTTTTGTTTGTTATATAACGCGTTTTACTGTTTGGCATCGTAAATCAGTTAGCGTTTTTGAAGAAGTGTTAAGTGTGAATTTATTGATATTTTTTCAAACAATTACCCTATACCTACTTTTTGGGTATTTACTATAACACTGACAAATACCCAATGGTCATTTTTTCTTTACGAGGAAAAAGTGTGAATAAGCGTTCTATTCGTATTTTACATTTAATTTCAATTTAAGAAAATGTGTTAATATTTTATTATGTTAACTAATCTTCATTTTACGAATATACTCGTATATACTATAGGTATGTGACTGTATTTGAGAAAAGGGGCCTTATTCTTAGGTCTATTTCAATTTATCTTAAAACTCGCAATTTGAAAACGGAAATTCTTTTTCAGATAACTCACATAATTATTACTGTTCAACGATTTTAAAAGTAAAGAAGTTTAAGTTACTTTCCAAAAGTTGAGAAGAAATTGCTATTGGTAATTTTTTTGTTCTGCTTTTAGCAAATTTTATCATGATCTTAGTCTAAATTAAGATGGTCACTGTAAAAAAATTACATACACGATTTTAACGATACTCACATTTTTATACAAGTTTTTACTTTACGTCTTTGCGTTTTTCCTACGCTTGCCACGAGTACTATTAAGTAAGTAGTTAGACACGTTTATGCTAAAAAAGCAATAACGGTTACAATTCAAAAGGTTTACATTAATGGACCGTGAAAATATTGAGTCATATGCGCAAATATTTGCCAGTTTTTTTGTCACAAGTGGCACAGACATTTAATGTTCTGCCAAAGGAAAAAATAAAGCCGTTGAACTTTTAGAGGCTGTGTCAAGTTGACATGTCAATGTCCGCCAACACTACATGATTAATTTGGCACCGTTTTGGCACATTTTAGTGTTTTTTTTTTTTATAAGACGTTAACGTATTCGAGAAAAGTTTAATTTGAATAAAATGATTCGACACTAGAACACGTTGACATTGATTTATCGCCATTTTTATTGGCTCAAACATATTTAAGTGTTACGATTGTCCTGAAGATAACATCACTAGTATTTAGTTTTACAGCAATCTGAATGGCAGGTCATTCCGTAACATTTTGTCATTCTGTAACTGAATTTGTCTTTCTGTAACAGATTTTGTAAGAGAGAACATTTTAATAGAGCGGAAATAGCCAAGAGGTATCTACCGACTCACATTTGTGAGATCATGAGTTGAAACCCCAGCTTTGACCATATTTCTCAGTTTAGGAAGAGGCGTTAGTAGTTACGTCATATATCTACTCTCACCGTAATTGTCATATTCTTTCTGTTTTCCATAATGTTCTTAACAAATTTCTTCTCCTTTTTACGTGCACCTTGACCGTATCTCGTATATTTTTCTGAAATCTGATCACCTTAGCACCCAAACATTCTCCTCGATAAAGGTTTCTTTTCACATTTTTCGTAGCTGCGGGGATTCATTTTCAGTTCCAGCCGCACGCTTATGGAATGCTCTCCCTCATAAGATATGAGATAGTCTTTCTCTTCTGGTTTTACAAATAAATGTTAAAATGGCACCATTTTTCAATTTATTAAATAATCCATATTGTATATACCATCAGCCTGTCTCTCCACTGCTGGATATAGGTCTCTCCCAAAGCTCGCCACCACACACGATCCTCGGCTCTTCTCGTTCAACCACCACCGACGAACTTCTTTAAGTCGTAGGTCCACGTGGCCGGGGGGCGTCCCACACTGCTCTTCCCAGTTATTAACAATATATACAAGCTAGATCATAGTCTGTATATAAATTAATCACAGTGTAAATCTTAGCGCCTATGTTTTACGTTTCTGTCCCTAGAGCTGTGAACCCCACCGATTATGCTTCCGCCGAGAGCTATACCTACAGTTTCAGCTCCTCGTTTTGGCGCACCGAGAGAGATATTAGATGGTATGGAACCAGTTTTCTTAAATAATAATAATATACAATTTTATACAAGTCATAAAAATATAATCTAATATCGAAGAGATTTTGATACAAACCAAGAATCTGGTTAGTATAACTAATACCTATATAACTAAATTCATAGGATATCAAATAACAAAACGTAACCGAACGGGTCAAAGGTTATGAACGAAAATTTTTGGAGAAATTTGAAACATCTGTCGTTTCCTAATGTAGTATATTTGATATGTCATTCCTTTAGATCAAAACCATTTTTATTACGAAAAAAATACAAATTATTTATAAATAAAATTGACCGGTTGACGTCCTATCTATATTTCACTTTTTATGTTAATTTTGTTCTATTATTTCTATTAATTTGCCTAAGAGCGAACTGCATAATAAATAGATAAATATGAAATAGATATGATGCCGGCCTTATATAGCACCTTATCTCTTCCCATGTACTTTGTAAAGGCGATTACGCTGTCGCAAGCTCCGAGGAACAACACCACCTCTAGAAGAGTGGACTCCCCAACCTATTTGGCCAACGTGGCGTTTTAAAGCCATACATCCTTTATACACAAGACAATGTAGATTAGGAGACCCATATCCAGCAATGCAATGAACATGATTCTGCAAACTCGTCAGCGTACCCGCAAGCCCCCTGGTGTTGCAGATGTCCATGGGCGGCGGTGAACGCTGACCATCATGTGGCCCGCCCGCTCGTCTGCCATCAATTCTCTAAATATAATCTCTATTATAAGCTGGATATGGGCCTTATAATGTCTATTGTTTTCGTGTACGAGGATGTAAGGCATTAAAACCCAAGTTGGCTAGTCCAGAGTCCACCTCTTTTAGAGGTGGTGCTCTTACTCGCCTTTTATAACATCCACGGGGAACAGATATAGCCGGTGGACATCACACGGCACAAAATTAACCTAACATTTATACAATAAAGAATTTTATTTATCTACTTATAACGTATGTACGGTAAATCAAAGAACTGTATTTTGAAATGCAGTACATCAAAACATTTGAATAAGAAACAATGAATTTGCAATAAAACCAATAGAGACACATTTCTCCCACCGTTTGGTACCTACCACTGGACAAATTTATATGACGTTTCGTACATTTCAACAATAAGATATGGTTACAATAGATACGTGTCATTGGCTCTTCCTTATTGCCTGGCTAATTTTAGTTATTGGCCTATTAGGTTTGTTGAACACATAGTTTTTATATGTACCTATGTACTATTATAATTTATTTCTCTTCTCTCTCACAAGAAGACTACCGTGAAATGTACTACGCACTTCTTTCGGTACACAGTTAGTGAGATATGCAAGAGTCCATTTTCCACCCCATCCCATCCCATCATATGGAAACCCCCACTATCCGATCGAATGGAGATGCATAATGAAATGAAAGAAATCCCTTATTCCATTATGCTCTTTACTCTCCATCTCAACCTGTCCACGACGGAGGACTAAGGAACGGGGGAATGTCGCGAATAAATTAACGCCATTATGTATTTTGAGCATCTCTTGTATTAACAGTACAATGAATCAACCATCGCCTGTTAAGTTTCTAATACAAAATTGACCTTAAACGTCGGTTATAACGTATTATTATTGTTATTACCAGATTTACTCGGATCAGGCCGCACTTTAAATGTCACACGGAGTAATTATTATGGAGTTATGTTCTGCAACACAGCATGGTACAGGAAATAATGCGAGTCTTGTATAAGCGTAGAAAATCTGATTAACATTATGCTCCTTACTGTTTACTGCAAAGGTTAGGTTAACATGATTTTACAAATAATTTTTAATAATGCCTACAGACATATATTAGATGTTAAAAATTGAAGGTAAATCTTAACCATTCTTTAACTTTTAACTTTTCTTCTCCGACGTACCCTAATCGCTGAACCTTGTGATTGTTTTGAAGCTCTGTTTTTTCTACTTTACCATGTTTGTTTTATCACTGGATTCTAACCTCGATATGCCAAATGTACAATAACTGAATGTAACATGAAAACACTTTATTAATAAATTAAATAAATAAAAAATTAAATTAAGTCTGACCCTCGCGTTAGGAACTCTTTTACGATTAACGTAATTTTAAATAAACATGAACATGTATAGAACTTTTTATTTAGCAAATATGTAAAAAGTAATAAAACTCGAATATTTTAGTGCCAACTCAAAATCATGATCTTTTCATGATGTATTCGGCCCAGGTAATTTTAATTTGCCATAAAGATGGACTCCACTGGTTCTTTCTTTAAGAGTTTGTCAAATTGTCATTTATCAGAGGTTTGAAAATTAGCTATGTTGAAAATTAGTAGAAAATTATTACCTCACACAAACAATCGTTTTTCTTCTTTCATGGTGTTGGTGTAAATATAAATTGCACATAGTTTGCAATCTTTGTTGCCATAGCAACTGGCCCATAACCGTTTGGCGGCGCGGCGTCACGGCGCGACAACGCAAATATCGTGGACCTTTTGACAAGCCTCTCGTTAAAAGCTATTGCAATAATGGACCAATATTACTGACCGTTTTTGACACATTGGCCCAAAAATATGAATTATACACGGTGTAACTGATCAATTACAGAAACCTGAAGTCTGGATTCCTTTCATTATTTCAAGTTAATTGACATTATTTTTTTTGCATAAAAACAATTTTATTGATATTTTACACATTTTTTCACGCAATTTTGCTAAATATCAAGCAAAAATTGATATTTTTAAAAAATAAGTAAGTAACATTATAGGTACCTATATATTGGAGAGCGCAAGAATCCAGCGATACAAAACTCCTCTTTCAAATTCGTATGTTCTAGCTTCTAATACAAATTAGGTACAAGTGGTCTGGCACGAGAAACACATATAATTTCTTATTTTCATAATCTTATTTTAACAATGCTATCTATACACAGTGACATCCCCTTTTTCTTTTTCTGACAGCCAAACATCGGAAATCCCACCTCAATTCAGTGTTGTCATAACGAAATATTGTAGGGGGAGAGTGCATGCTGCATTCTCACAGCCTCTGGCGCACTCGACTGGCCACGTTACCCCCTCTCACAGAAGACTACCTTGAAATGTAGGTACCGTATTTCCTACTTTATCGTATTTCCCTAATGTATGTAAGGTTATGTACGGTAGTGAGTGAGATATGCCAGAACCCATTCCTATCCCTCCCCATTTTCCCAACCCTTTCTCCCAATCTATTCCTTAATCTGCAAAGTAAGCAGTGCATCCGGGAGCGTGCCAACGTTTGTCATTTTCGACTGATGTTGGCATGTATCATGGATGTCCATGGGGTACATCAGTCCATACGGTGCTCGTCTGCCACCTATTTTTCTATGTAAAAAAAAACCTAACAATTATTTTCCACAGATATTATAACTTACTATACTTAAGATATTAGAACAGATATCTTACAATATATAAAGCTTAGAATCATGAAGTGACTCCATGATATCAGGTTCTTCCTTCTTAAAAGGTTCGGTTACATATTATATCCAGAGTATTTATAGATATACTGTCTCAAAAGTGTTATTACTCTAACTCTGCCTTGGAATACAAGTATGTACTATTTCAAAATCAATAATTCAATCATTCAAAATCAAATACTATTGTAATGGTTTAAAAGAACTAAAACAGAACTGACTCACAACGACTGACAGAATCACTAAAACGACTGACGTAAACTCTTTCTCACTGACTCATCAAAGTTAGGGACCAATACTTGCTTATACTATCATACAAACACTTCATTCAAGTGATTATGACCTTTATCGAGACATCAGTAAAACACGACAGTGTTGTTGAACTTTCTGAATTAAGCGTGTGAATTGATAATTAGTCGTTATTACTAAGAGCAATAAAGCCTTAGTGAAGAATTAACGTCATTGTATCCGGCACTAAGAATGTGTAAAGGGAAATCGTAGAAAAATGAAAGGGTACATTCACATCAAATCCTTTGTAGCAATACTCGTACTAGCAATAAACAACGCTGCCGTTTACGAAATTAACACTATTATCTTCTTCCGACTTTGGTGGATGTGTTTATGCTAATGTAGTCAATAACTTAAATAATAGTAAATTATTTAAGTGATTAGCCAAATTCTCTTTTAAATATTTTTTTTTTACTTTTATTTGCACTTTTCATTTAGAAATCAAAACAAATGCTTTTAGTTGTGTAGTTTCTATAATAAACCAAATTTCTAGAATTTGTTTTACCAATTAAGCTGTGTGACATTTATCCTTCAATTGTTCTCTTTTGTATTAGTGGCCAAACCACGCATGACTAGTCATGTTATATTTTTTTGTTTAAATAATAAAATTCACTAAATTTTTAAAAAATATTTTTTTAATGTCCCATAATGTAAATATGTATGTCATAAAAAATTTAAATAATTATTTAAAGACTAAACAGGTAAGTATCTATTTAAATACTTAAATTACTATGAAACGTGAATATTATTTGGACTAATTAAGTACCCGCCTATTACTTACTAAATTAAACTTAATAAACAAATATTTAAATGTTTGGTCCTATCTCGCATGTTATCTTCAAACGCGTACGCGGCCCAACGAGTTAACTCGTTGTGTTATCTCGAAGCCATTAATCAAGTCTTACACTTAGCCTTTAATAATTATAATTAATAATTTTATCACCTATTCAACTGGCGCCCATGTCCGTACGTGCCACTTGATAGCTATGGGCACTGGCATGTTAATATGTTCAATTTATCAAAGATAATCAATAAAATTTTGTCATAAATATTTATTTTTTATATTATTTCTTCGACTTTTTTCCTAAAAATATTAAGAACAAAGTGTCATATAAAAGGATACCTTAAGTAGGTATAAATAAAACACAGGCTGTTATTTAAATATATTTATAGAAAATTAGGTCAGAAACTTCAGAATGGTTTCTGACCGTTTGGTTAAATTAGATAAATTATTGAGGATGCAGTAGAAATTTTGTAGGTAGTATAAAATATCTGTTTAAATAATAAACTAGAAATTATTGACATACATATGACTTATTACACATATACAATCAACACTGAATGCATATACATTTAAATGCATTATAAAATTTTCACAGTATCACAAGTTTTAAATACATTTCAGGTTAGAACTGCTAAGTCTAAAGTTGTATAGAGGCTAGAATTGACATGTAACAGGATCTGACATTAATTATATTAACTTGCCATAACACGTAATATATCTTCGATATCTCTGACGTGTCTGTGGATAGCGCCATAAATTCTACGGATAAATTGATCATTCGCAATATTTATACAATGTATTTTTGACAGTAGGTACCAGGCGATATTATGGACCACATGATAAAATTTCTCCATTTAATAGAATATTACTGTTGGATACTTAACAGCATTGATAGCCTAAAGACATTAATTAATTCGCGACTTCAAGAAAGAATCCTCGAACCGTACCGTACTAAGTTTTTATTTAAGTAGGGATTTTTTAAATCGTTACCATGAGCTAGACGTTGAAGGACAACATCGCGAGGAAACCCGCATACTTTAGAATTATAAAATAAAAAATAAAAAATCTAGAGCATGTGTAATCCACACTATGCCCGCGTGGTGGGTTATAGCCCGAAACTTCCTAGCGATTTACTAGGGGAGTATTGTGTCACTGCAGAGTGGGACATCATACGCTGATACCGAAGTATCGATACTTATCTAGGCGACCATATACCGAGAAGCTTATTGTGGGTCGCTCTTTAGTCAGGTGTACCGACTTGAAAAAAAATGCTGGTAGTAATTGGATGAGATGTGCGAAGGTTATGTGAGGAGAGCCTTAGGAAGGGATTGTATGCTGCGGTGATGAGACATTGGCTGATGGTAAGTTATGCCTATCTTCTCTACCATTACAATATTTCAAATAACATTCAGTAATTTCAAACGGTTGTTTTTTTAGAACTCCAACGTAAAATGCCTTCATGGTGAGTACTTTTCAATAAATGTACCATTCTAACCATTCCAAACTTATTAATAAATGAGGTATACGTCTCTAATTCTCTTAAAATAGAGGCTTTTTTAATATCATTTACCTAATAACGATAATAAATAAATAAATTAAAATACACTAAGTATTGTACAGAATCCATAGTTGAGAGGCGATTTAAATATATCGTAAATCACAATTTACGGAAGATTAACTTGAAACTACTATTTTTTATACGATTCTGCAGTAAACTATTTCCATTCAAACGTAACTGTGTAACGTTTATTAATTTAATTAGTTTTAGCTACAGTCAGCAACACCCTAATGTGCCCAAAACAATTCGATTCTATTCGAATCTTATTACTATTGTGCTAAGGTACCCATGCTTATACGTTAACCTGTTGCTGACTATACCTTTCAGTCCAAAAAAAGTTACCATTTTATTTTTATTTATTTAGTTTTTAACAAACGAGATGACAGTCCACCTGATGGTATGTGGATAACGTCGCCCATGAACATCCGCGATACGCGCCAACATCAGTCCAGATTGACAACGTTGACACGCCGGATGCGTGCTTACCTTTGGGAATTCAGAGGAATGAATTTGGAGGAAAAGTTGGGAAAATGGGGTGGATAGGATGGATAAAGTGGGAAATACCCCCTGGTGTTGCAGGTGCCCATGGGCGGCGGTAACACTTACCACCACGTGGGACCGCTTGCTCGTCCGCCCACTAATCTAAAAAAAAAAAAAATATAAGTTAAACTAACATTTCAAGGTAGTCTTCAGTGAGTACCTACCGCAGTATATCCTTATATTTTAATCTAAGGTTACATCAGTGTCTCCTTTATTTACGCGTAGAAACTATAAAAAAATTTAATACTAAAGTAATAAGTATA
Organism: Sesia apiformis; assembly: GCA_914767545.1. Lineage (NCBI taxonomy): Eukaryota > Metazoa > Arthropoda > Insecta > Lepidoptera > Sesiidae > Sesia > Sesia apiformis. The sequence continues at coordinate 8,690,057 of OU611964.1, forward strand.
CGTATTTATTTCTAAGAATGGAATGGATACATGGAACCAATGGTACACCTAGTTATTCCATTGGTTCAATTTAAAGCTTTTAATGGTTTTAGCCTGATTTATTACTTTATAGTGGGCATAGCAGGTCGACTGAGTTTTATCAATGATAAAGTTTACAACCACTTAGCTAACTAGTTAAATATTTCCAGTAATCACATCTAAATGAATTCAGAGATTTGTCACTTCTAACGTAGCTATATTTTTATTACTATGCCTCTTATCCTCTGACTTTTTATCAGTTTAACTATAAAAAATAATAATTCTTTATAAACCTTCAAAAATGATTTTGAAAATGATTAATTTATCAGTTTTATTCGCCGAGTAGACTCAACAGAACATTTTGTAATACTCATAATAATTTATGATTCCATATTCTCAATAGTTCATAACGTTATTTATTATGTTAATAATTATAGTTAGATATCCTTGAAATTAACGTGCCTATTCAAGCGTCAACACAATTAGAACCAAATAGACTATAGGTACCACAAAATACGTACTGTCACTATACTCCGGCGCCAACTACATATACGACCATGCGTACTTATTGTAGAATACAGACCAACAATACATTGTATGTGAACTATTAGCAGGAAATGTAATCAATTACCTAGCTATTATGTCGTTATCTAGCAACAGGCGGACATTTGTCAAGTTATTGAGAGATTTGGCAATTGCGATTCAATTAGATTAACGTATTGAATACCCAAACGGACCCATATAGGCACTAGGTACCTAGGTATAATATATCCCATATGTTTAGGACGCATGATTCATGATCGCTGAAATTCATTCTACAGAAGAGGATTTGTTGATCAATGATTTAGGTAAGTCATAAGCATCGAAATATCTAGTACTTCTTCCAAAATATAGAGTGTCATTGCCAATAACGTCATAACGTCCAAAATATCTGGTACTTGTTCCAAAGTATAGAATGTCATTGTCAATAAATAATTTAATAAAAAGAACAAAATGAGGTCAAAATTTCAGTTCTAATTTAGTCATTTACATTCTAATTTGTCTATGAATTAGAGTGCATATACTGACATAATACAGCTTTATTCACAGGTATTGCTGTATGGCATATTATATACCTTACAGCAATATACGTAGGCTACATTACATATAATAAAATAATAATGACCACAGAATAGCGTGATGGTACTGACATGTATGACATGTGTTTGGCTCGCTTCACAAGGAATGCCCGCTTTATAAATGTATTGTATTAATCAGTTACAAACATAATATTCATTTATACTTCGATCTCAAACTTTACAGTATCGAAAATTTATGACATAAAGGGACATTCCATTCTATATTTATAAATGGATTTATCGGAGTACATGGATATTCTGATTATCTTATATTCGCTATCCGATACACCTGCACGGTTAGAATGTCCATCAGAAGACAACTATTGTGACTCTATTTGAAATAATTCATATCCAGTGTCTATAAGAATATTTTTAATTTCTTACTGTTAAATCAAATGATTGTGAGTCAAAAATTCAAAATACAAAATCGCTATTACGAAATGAACTACGGATTGCTGCTGTTTTCGGATTGATATTAAAAGCACAGTTATAAAACAGTGATTAGATAGCTTCCTCTCCTATCGAAATGGTAGACTAAAGAGATAAGAGAAGATGGAAGTAACACAGTCGTGCTAATTGCCCTCACATCTGTTTTTAACTATAGGTATGTGGCCTTCAATTCCGTTTGATTACACTTCTGCGTACGAATTTTATTAAGACATTGATGAACCGTAATAAAATATAGCATGGGAGTTTATTCTACATACGTAGTTGAAGTGATTGAAGTATTAAGGCAATTAAACTGTAAGCTATAACCAAAGGTGTTCATTTATAACTAATTAATTACAAAGGAAGAACGCAAGCTGTTTTCAACAGTAGATGATTGGATGAGACGTGGTCTACATTGGTGAGGTTGAACAGACAATCTGATGAAAATAACTATTGGACCTTATTAACATGGGCATGAAGTTTTAATATTAAACCACATTTTAATGATATGTACCGAGATTTAAGGACTGTAAGATCTGAGGTAGTTAATATCAATAAACCACTTGAAGTTATCAGACGTTGAATGGATTTAAATGTAATCATAGTCATGTCATTAATTGCATCATTCCATCACGACAAACTCCATGTATTGGAAGCAGGCTTATTTTAATGTATGGTCGATGAATGTCAGTGCCCCAAACCTGGTAATACTCTAGAATGTCTTCTTCAAAGCTCAAAGTCTTCTTTTTCGGTTTCAGGTTCCATAAAGCCGGTAGTATATATTTTATAACAGGAGCAGAAACTAAATATTTTAGTACTTTTTGCGCCTTCTATTGGTTCAATATTCAGAGGCTATTCATTACATTACCATACTTACACCATATTACACCATAGATAGAGCTATGCTCATTACCATAGAGGTAGGCCTCTCCCAAGGCTCGCCACCACACATGATCACCGATAACCGATGGGGTAGACGAGTTCTCGAGTGGAGGCTACGCACCGAGAAGCGCAGTGTGGGACGCCCTCCGACCAGTTGGCCCGATTACTTAAAGAAATTAGCCAGTGATGGTTGGATGAGAAGCATTATTCATTTTTTACAGGTATTCATTTGTTCATTAATCAATTAATTTGTATAACTGTAGTTGAAGGTTACTTAACGTTAATAGGAATCGTGTAACTGAAGACAGCTACCAGAAGTAGACAGATATGAAGACAACAAAATCTTTAAGTATGTATTTTCTTAGCTCAAGTAAGTATACAGCTTTAGACCTTTACTTAAATTAAATAATTTCTTAAGTAATCATATTTCCTGTCCTGCCTACTCAAAACAGAGTAGTAAATAATACCTTAAGTATATTGACAACCCTCAGTAAAGCATTTCTCTGAGCAGTTGGGAAAGAGTGTCGGACTGGTCGCCGGTGACATAGAATTTGCCGGACCCGGTTAGGATCAGGATCGCCCACGAAATCGTCCGCGATTCATAAATATCGACCAACGCAATTATGCAATATAAATTTTAATTAATAGAGTAAAGGCCTATCTCACGATTTCTGAGTAAAGTTCTGAGTAAACTAATCGATAATTAAAGTAATTGTAGCGTTACATATCACCCAGTGACATCGATCAGAGATACTCGGCAGTCTTAATTGCCGATTAGTGATAATTATTAAGTAACGAATCGTAACTTTATTCCATGGTCGTTAAATAGGCCTTAAGTGTGCAAATTCTTCACCGCTAATTTAGAAAGTAAACAAAACTAAATTTAGATGAGATCTAAGAGTAAGATAATGAACTGTTGTAAATTACAATATTGTCACTGCTTTAATTTTTTATTTTTATTTATTATTTACAAATTGGTAGGTAGGTACATACAAACTAATATCTTGGTGCCATAAAACTATATGACTATATCACAGCACTGCACATTCGCTAACACGGCAATGCACAACATGGGTAGTTAGCTAAAATTAATACCTGTTTGAGCGGTTTAAATCTACATACTTCAATTTATACAGGTTGCTCAAAATTAGAAGTTATTTTTGTAAATATTATTTTTTACATTTATTTTTAATATTTTTACTATGTATTTTTTTATCTCTAATGTAATTATATTCATAATACTCGGAATTGTACATTTAAGTGTTGTCCTTCCATAGAAATTATTCATTCTAAATATCATCAATTTTATGACTGTGAAACTGTAGAGATTAAACAGTAGGTACGTTTGCCACGTAAAACAACCTTATTATGGGTATCGATTTATTAACTTTGGTTAAGATAATTTAACTTAAAATCTTGTTCCGAGATTATGTTTAAATAAAAACAAGATCTGATAAACCTAAATTTTATAAAACAATAAAACATGTTATGTTATGTATGTTATTTTTTTAAAGATTTCAAGAAAAAGTTCCAATACTCGTATCTGGAACATTACAACCGACAAACAATAAACAAGGGACCTCCCTTTTCTCAGACATTATTACAAATCATTGGCATTGTCCTAGTTTTTTACTATTTTATCTAAACTGTTAAACGTGTAAATATTAAGTTTACCTATAATTTAATATTTTAAACTTATAGTGTTTTCAGTTTTATTTTTTCGTTCTAATTAGTTTATAGGCTACGTTTAAACATCATCAAATCAAATTAATTATAATCCTCGTAAACGTAGATATACACCTAACAAGATAATTTAATATGACTTATATCGGCTGTAAATAATATTTATATGTGGCACATAAATTTTATCACAACTGATATGCCCATAAAATAAATCTCATAGAGAATAGCCGAAGGCGGACGCTGACAATGTTAAGACTTTTTACAATGGTGTAAAGATTTACAGCGATACGCCAATGTTATAAATCATAATCAAAACCATAGTCATTATGCATTTTTATAGATGTCAATACGTGATTTTATCGCTTCTGAATTGATAGATTTAATAGTTTTTTACGACTCTCTAAACGAATGGACCGATGAGGCGCCCTTTTGTTTAAGTGTGCGTGATTGAGATCATTGCGGCTATACGAGTAATAACAACATACTAGACATGTATTAAAAATCATATTGATATAGCAATTAAACAACTTTGAACGGTTTAAATCGCGTATATTTAATATTATTTATATCCCGACGTTTCGAACACTTTGCAGTGGACGTGGTCACGGGGTGACTAATTGATTTTATTTAGTCACTTGAGTTATTAAGAAATTATTTGAACTACCGTCTGAATTTTTTTTTTTAATCATAACATTCCCTATGCACGCAGTATTCGCTCACGGTGTCCAGAGGTCTTGCAGTATTGCGTTGGCCTTGGGATTTAATTAATTTAATGACAATGTATAGTGCGAATCGCGAAAACCTAAGAAAATATCATATTGATATATCAAAAACCATACGTTTTGTTGGTGATAAATAAAATTCTTTAACTGATCATAAAAGAATTAAAATAATAAAGTTCTTAGTGAGGTAAATAAAAGCAATACATTTTGTAACCAATACTTACATTATGATAAGGTTGGACAGGAGAGCCCCTTGTAGCAACATGTTGGCGGCACTGTATAGTTTTACACACGTATCACTAACAAAATATCACTCATTACAAAAGATTGCCGACACTGAGTCACTATTTAGCATTGGATTTTTCAGTTAGAATTCTTATATTGAACTAATAATGTATAATCAATCGGTCCAGTTTGAATGTGAGCATCTCCCTCCCTTCATGTTACTCCATCGTTGGTCATTTTTCCTGTTTACTATGCAGCCCGGCTCGCCAAATATCTGCAAACAAAGAGAACGAGTGAATTATTCCTAATGTAGGTTTAATGCAGATATAACGAGAATGTTGATTGTTATTGCTGATATTTGGCCAAGATGGCAGAGAACGGAATATAAAGTCTCTATCTAAATATGTATATAAAAAGCCGATGGCAGGCGCCAGAAATTTTGCTGTTTTCCGTAGTAAAAGTAGTAAGTATGTGTTAGTAAAAAAAAAACACGTTTATATAAAAATTGTAGCGCTCCATGGGCTCTGTCCAACGACATATCGTTTGTTGTTGCTTTTTATTGCATTAATTAATTGTTACAATAAGACATTGCAGTATTACTTTAAGTTCAAAGGCGAAGTTATTCCTTGACGGAATCTCTTCCACTCAACCGTAGAATTACCAAGAGCAGTTATTAAAAAGCAGGCTACAACATATAAAAAACAGCACATATATTTGTACATGTACACAAAAATATAAACGTATATATATATATATATATTGTATATACATACAAAGATATATATAATATATTTATATATAGATAGTTAGCTTAGAGTTTGTATGTAAAGACGTTTAATTTTTGTTTAAACCGTGCTAATTTTCAAACTACTGAACCGATTAATGTTTAATGAAAAAATATTTTAAAAAAGTACTGTAACAGATTCTAAATGAAGCAGTACATTCTAAATGAGATTAATAGATATTGCTTTTACTTTAGATGAATTTTCGACAAGAAAATTGCTCCTGTTTCAATAGTTCAATAGTTTCAATGTCAAATAGATATCGATGGTTAGAAGGTTAAGAGTAAATGACCGAGTAAAGAAATGTAAAACTTTTAAGGTACCGTACAACGAACAATTCTTTAATATGTTGACGACCAAAAAGGAACTACATAATATCGTGTGCTAAGATGATAGTCAATGTCTCGTAGTTAAATCTACAATCGAGCTCAATTTAATTGATTAAAAGTTACGAGTTGCACGATCGATAAAATATGTAAATCGGTACGACTATCGATCGACGTAAACTATTGCGTTTACTTCGAGTGTCAAGTGGTAAATTTCCCAAGTTTCAAAAGTAACCGATAGATCGTAAAATCGTTTGTGGATAGAATTTAGTACTTTATAAAGTACATCAACATCGACCACAAATAATTTATTCCTTATTTTGAATTATAAGCGGACCTAACAAAGTATTGAAAGAATAAAACTAAGTATAAAATATTAAACCGAAGAAAATTAAAACCAAGAAATTCCGTGTTAATTTTTCTCAGTTCCACACACTGAAATCATTTGTAACGGAGCGCGTGCTAGAGTGGTTCGGGCTAAAAATAAAAAAAAATCTCGACAGCCGCCAATGATCGATCAATTTCTGACGTAAAACAAATAACTCAGCCTATAAATCGTGCATCTATCCAAGTGAAGAGTCGGGCTACGTTTGGCTTCCCACACGAGTCTGGACTACACGTGTATTTATGGACTTGTTAAGGAGTGTTTATGTCGCTGACCGCTATAATATCGACCACTGTACAATAACACGATGTCATTCAGTTAACAGTTTCAAACAGTTTATTATCATGTGTAAGTTTTTTTAATTCATAATTATTATAATAACCCGTGGGCAGATATGTTCGTTTTTGGACTGTATCTAAATCAATACCAACCAGCTTAGTTACCAAGCATTTCAATAATGAATCCACTGTTTTACTAGTATACTTCTACAATGCGATGGTCCTCTAGACAGGAAGCAATATTAAAATATGTTGCAAGAAAAATATTCGTAAATTCTTATTTAACATCACAATATATTTTTGAATATGTATAAAGGACGAAGTCTGTTTGTCTGTCTATCTGTGTGTTTCAAGAATCTCTGTATCTACTGAGTTTTTTGTTGCGGTTTTCACTGTTGTGTAGCACGTTTATTCCCTAACGTTATAGGATACTTTTTATCAAACTCGGTCAAGCAGTTTGGAAATAAAGGGCAGAGGTCATAACGATGATCTATCGAGATGAGATGGTTCGATAAGGCCATCGTATAATGTATCATATCGTATGATATGATTGTATGATATCACTTTAGCGATAAGGCCGCCGGTTGTACCTCTAATTTGGTGTACAATTAAGAATCGATCTATCTATCTATCGATCCTACCTATCTATGATATTGTAGGAGCGTGTAATGAATTATCCTTAATATATTCATTTGAAAATTTCGAAAAGGGTGATATTATTATGATAAGCGATAAAGGAAAACGTAGAGTTAATAGAATCGCACCTGTGAACCGACGGTAGCGCTGAAGGTTCCTGATATCTTTGTTTTGTTCCTAGAAAAGGTGCAACTAAGTTCGGAATTATTTACGGGATCTTAATAATATGCAAACGGTACATACAAATTGTCATTCGAGATAGCAACAAGAAATCTGTTCAACATGATCTCTTTAACAATGAAAATGTGCTACTCTTACTTACAATATGGGAATGGTTGTTAAAAACAAATAGGCCATTAATAGAATCGTGTCGGCAGCAAATGAATTTGTCCACGCCTTGTTTAAATTGAAAAAAAAAATAAACTACAAAAAATCATCAACACTCTTTCGGTGATTCACACACTATTATGATTGGACGTGATGTTATAATAATTTTAATAACACATGTAGATACTTTACAAGTATCAAAGAGCGGTAAAAAGATAATTATTAATAACAATTGTAGTACCCTACTAGTGTTGATTGATAGGTGGTTGTTATTAATAAAGAGTTGTCTTTCAATATGGTAGATAGTGCAATTAGCAATTTAGACGAATCTTTCGATATATTGCTACGATGAAAGAAACACTGAATCAAAAGTTTTGGTAAACCTATAAAATAAAATGACCTAAATTAGGTAAAACATATTGAGATACAGTTCTAGAGCACCCAGACATCAAGCAAAAACTACACTTTATACTAATTAACTTAACGAATAACCCGAGAGCACAGATTATGTACATTGGAACATTAGAACTATACGTCGTATTCATTAAGTAATTAAAATGATACAATCAGATAACAATCTACACTTTAAACGACACTTAATAGCGCAATTATACATAAATCTGCATATTTATAGAGACCTACATTGGTTTCCTGAATCGTGAGCCTTGATGTCCGGTTCGTCTTGCACACACCCACCGACATTTCACAGGCGATCTAAACGGACAGTTGACGCGACTCACGAAAATTTAGTTTTGATTTCAATGAATCAATGATTCTTATAGATTTCAATGAATTTTACAAGAACTTAGTTAATCGCGATTATTTTTAATTCGTATATTGAATCAGTTTGTAACTCACAACACATCGGGGTTCATTGTATTTGAAATTATAATAGTCAGGAACCTACAACCGTATTTTTTTATTTTCTTCAGTGTATTTTGATCTATTATATAACTACAATTAATGGATACAATGACGCAATTTCAGGTGATCGTGCTCTTGTAAAGAATAAAAATGTTAATAGATATGTTATTTATATCCCGGAATCTGCTACCGTAATACAAGCCTATTAACTTCCCATGTTTGTTAGTCAGTTTCTATAGGTAAAATTTTGCAAATTGATTTTAAACCACTTTCACTTGTACTACTGCCTTGAAATTTTACACATATATATAAAACCGACGACAGTACAATAATCTGATAACCTTGACCTGAGCTGAGCTTGAGCTAGAGCTGCAGCCAGGATGACCAGCACACTGTGGAACTTCTCAATGGCGAACGGCAGACACGACGTGTTTGGGTTCGATTAGATGAGTTCGCAATTTTAATGACAAAAAGTTAGTGACATGAGCATGACTATCTAGTGCGACGAGATAGGCGTCGTCTGCAATTTACAACACTAAAAAGGAGTAAATTAATTAAACGTAAAAGAAAACAAGGTTTTATTAAAATGCAGCAAAATGAAGAAAATAAACGTAGAAGTCTTGCTACAAAAATCTCGGGGAAATCTGTTAAATCACATCAGAAAATAGTAATGATTTCTATGTTTATTTTCTTCATTTTAGTGCATTATAAAACAAGTTTGTATTAAAACGTTTTTTAGGTTTATTTCTAAATTTAATAAGTTGAAATTTCATAAGTTTTATCATTATTAATTTATTAATCAAATTTGACTGTCATTAAATTTGAAGATGATGAATTAGAATGGAAAATAATTTAAAATGGTATTTTATGAAGTACGTCATGATGACAAAATGAATTCTGTGATTAGATTCTACGTATGTTTAACGGATTATACTTTACATATATTCCAAGAATACATTGTAAAGGATTAATAAACCTGTTTGCCGACAAGAAAGTCGATAATAAAGTTCTGATATTTCACACCTAACCACAACCTAAAACCACTTGAAATGACGTTCGGCTAATATCAAAATTTGTCGATTATATTGAATCAATTTCTGTGTAGGAGGAGAATACAATTTTAAACTACATTAGAACTCCTATAAGGGAAACAATAAAACATTAGCGGAGACAAAACTTGTCGGGAGTGACGCAACAACCAATAAAAAAATCTATTGTATTGTAGCTATAAGTAAGTATATCATGGCCATATACAATTTGAATGATAAATTATTACAAGTAGTGAACCCGATAACAACGTTTACATTCAAACAAGCTGCCGATCTGGCTTAACACGGTGCTACCTTGTGCTTATTCAGAAAATTTCTTTATTCTGCTTGTCACTTGTCTTCCTAAGTACCTGTTTTATTATTGCCATTATTTGTACATTTACGAGGCTACTCAGAAAGTTATGCGACATACAGTTTTTATCTATGGAACACTGGCTGGCATTGATGTCAATTAAAACTATGACTATCTATAACATAAATACAAAACATTTCAAATTCAAATTTCCCTTCATATTTTTTACGAGCTGAATCAAAATATCGTGTCTCATTAAAGAATGTACATTCTACTTGAACATTCCTGCGCTTTAATTTTGTATGATTTTAAATGTACTTTAACACTCGAAGATTCTTTTAATAAACTTCTAATGGCGTTTGCAGACAAGTGCCTTTCTAAGGCAACTATGTATGGTTGGTACAATGAATTTAAGCGTGGTCGACTAAGTTTGGCTGACGAAAAGAGAAGCGATCGCCTTTTAACAGATATTACTGTAGAAAACGTGGTGACAGTGAAAATTAAATTTGTGAAAACAGGTGAATGTATGTATACAAGGAGATTCAGAGAGACTGCAAATTGGATCGACGAATGTGTATGAAATATTACATGGGCATCTACGAGTCAGGAGGCTAGTATTCACTCACCGAGATTCAAAAATATGTCCGTGTCGAATAGTGCCCTGATATGATAACAAAATTTGAAGTACGGCGCGTTTACAACATTGTCACAGGTATATTGGATTTATCGGTATGATTCAGAAACTAAGCTTCAGTCTACCGTTTTGCTCTTTAAAAGTGAGCCAATGCCCACTAACGTGAAAAGAGCAAGAAGCGCTAGAATAATTTTAATCTCAAGTTTTTCACTTTAACTGTCTACCTGATGTCTATACACTTTACGAAACCAAAGCAACATTAACGCAGAATGGTGCATAGCCACGTGCTTGCCAAACGCTTTTACTGCAGTGAGTAACAACCGTCCAAACACAGGTCTCCGCGGACTGCTGCTGCACCACGACAACGCGCTCGCTCACTCAGCGCTTAAAACAAAGGACTTTTTAGACAGTACCCTAGTTAAAGTTATAGGCCATCCTCCTTACAGTCCTGTATTGGCACGTTGCGACTTTTTAATTCCCAAAATTAAATCCCAACTTAAAGGGAAGCAACTTTCGTCGCCGGAAGGTGCGCTGTCTACGTTCGAAGACGCTGTGAAAGAGGTACCTGAGGAAGAGTGGAAAAAATGTTTTCAAAATTGTTCCAGATGCATGAAACTTTGTATAGATTCATGTGGAGAGTACTTTGAAAAAAGATTAGTAAAAGAATTGGAACCTGTAGAAGTTGCATTTATTTTTTCAAGATCCCTACGTATTATTTTTTATTGTCCAGACATTTGTATAAGTAAATGTTGTTAATTATTTTTTGATTAAGTTTTTATATTAATGTATTGTAATAATTCATAGATTTTAATTTTCTCTGTTACTCACTTCATGTAACTCTTAATGAAGTTGTCTTTAGATTGCAATGTAATGCAATCAGCACTTTCAGTATCCACTGCAGTATATGGGCCTCGCTCTGGTAGCGCTCGTGATAATTTGTTAACCCTTAATTCCCGCGGGATGAGATGGAAAGCTACTATTATATAGTCGTCCTACGCCTCTCGGTGCTATTTAAATTCTGTGCTCTAAATTTATTGTCACTTATATCATTTGAATTTATTGGAAAAATAAGCTACAAATTTACCAATATTTGTACCCCACTTGGAGAAACAGAAAACTGACTAATTATGTTTATAAATAAATACACCTAATCAAATATATTTTATTTATTCCACCTTCACAACATTGAACACAACATTATTAAACATATTCTGTGCAGGTACATCTGTGTAATAATTTAATTTTTCTTTTATATATTTGTTGTCAATGAAAGCGCAGACAGACCACCTACAAACTTAAACATGTAAACAAATAAAAAATGTATACATTTTAGAACAACAGTAGCTGTTACTGAACATATGTTCCAAGAATAGAATGTTCATAGAGTCGTCAAGCTGTAACGTCGAATTGAATGGGAAACTCATTTCACGTCATGAGTTCACCAAGTTTACATCTATTTATAATGTAAGGAAAAAAAAACGACTCCGATTTCGCAAGTCGTGAGTTATAACGTTATATATTTTGGCTATTAAAAATCAGCTGAAGTCAAACTATTAACAAACTGAAAAAGTAAATTCAATTTAATTCAATCTATCAGTAAAATTAGTCTATTTGTAAATTTTATTCTCTATCTTATTCATTTGCATAAAGATTTATAATATTTATTTAACATTTTTATACGTAGCAATAGCACGATCATTTGAAATTGCGCCAAATGTATGTCACAGCCTCAATTTACTTAATCATAGCTATATTATAAAGATCAAAACATACTGAAGTATATGTATAGTGAATATATTTTTATTTGACAAGTAATCAAAATTACAAATATATTTTTACAATCCACTCATAATATAAATAAATTAGAAAGCCATGACAACATGCAATGACCAATAACTAAATTTATTTAGATAGAAACAAGACATTAAAGTAAGGAATTTCACTCCCGTAACCTGACCTCCGGGCGGTATAACAAATCAATATATCTGACGTTTCAATTTGTATATTGACACGTTTTAATCTTCTTTCATTGTTTATGCGTTCGGAAGCTACTACGAATTTGTCTTAATAAATTTTGTTAACAGTTACAGAGTAGATAAAGCGTGCGCGCGCCATGTCAGCTATAGTTAATAACTATAAATCTTCACCTGCCTTCACCTTCACGTTTCTCGTTTTGTTTTGTTTCAATCTTGATGTGTATATCAATGTTGCATCGCGTTACACATATTAATCATGTAAGGTGTGTTTACACTCAATAGTCATAAAATAGTTTTCGTTTGAAACAAATTAACCTTCACGTTTGGTTTTGTTTTAAAATTGAATATCTCTATCAATATTAAAGTTGAGCCAAGTGGTCGATTGTATCGTTGTACAAATTCTTGATTTGTAACGTTCATTTCTTCGTTTAGTATACAGTCACGATGCTTTCATGATTTCGACATCATTGATTTGGTTTAATTTTGTATGTAAATCTTGACTTTTGCGAATTTATGCAACCATATTTGGGCCTAGTGAGATTGAAATAGTTATTGCAATAAAATCACAAAGTATTAATATTAAATACAAAGTATTAAAATTAATTACAACCTGACATTGCCTGAGAAAGGGACCTTATTTTCGGTTCTATTTTCCAGATAGTGAGACTTTAGACTGTTTTTAAAAATCTGTTTATTTAATGTCTATTGAAATAATCTTGAAACGACAAAACTTTAATTAACGAGGACGTCCTCCTCGCTACACCGTGAACACACCCGCCTTCAGCCAACACTTTCACCAAGTATCGGCACGTGCCTGGGCGCTTCTCACCGACTAGCGATCCCGCGGTACCCTCCCAAAGCAACGCCCTAAGCCGAGGTCCGTTCCTTTCGCCGGTCACTTCGCACACACTTTTTGCTCCTAGCTGAGCGTCTTCTGCGCTCGCCTTAAACCATACATGTCCGGTAACTCTAGAAAGGCCATTAGGGCCACAAGAATTTAGCTATTCAGAAAAAACGAAACGTTACTTTCTTAATTCTATACCGACAATATCTTTGCTCAGATAATGTCAAAGGTACTTATTCGTATATAGATTTCAGTTGCAATTAGAGATTGGGTACCTCCGAATTTCACCGACTCAACTTAACCAATGTGGATTAAACCCTCGACTACTATCACAATTTTATCAATATTATTATGTAGTCTATACGTGATCAATTTCGCCATATAGAACTAAAAAAATGGAATTACTGAAAATCGAAAATATTTGACGATATTCAATATTGTGATGTTCATATTTCTAAGTCCTGATTGCGATTGTGAAAATTTCCTTCTCATTACTAATTCTTCTTTCTCCTTACTTCACCCTGACCGGAATTAGATGAAACGAATTCAAATAGTTATTGTAATAAAAGTAGTTTAAGCCATCTAGTGTATATTGAAACAACTGCGCAAATAAATGTGCTGCCATGAACCAATTTGTAATGGTGAACATTTTTTTTTCTTTATAGAAAGAAGGTGGCAAAAGAATAGATAGTCTACCTGGCGGAAAGTGAATAGGTACTGTTGCCCAGCGATACATGCCTACATCAGTCCAGAATGACAAATGCGCAGCCTACCTTTTCAAAATTAAGGAATAAATTTGGAGAAACAGTTGCGAAAATAAGCGAAAATAATATATCTACCTGAAATTTTGATGTTTAGCTTTTTTAAAAGCATCTAGTAAATTATCTTAATTGCGAAATCAAGACTGGTATCGTAGTTAAATTTTTATCTCAGTGGAGATGTGCTATAAGCGTGAATCACAAAAACAAAATGAATCATCAACGTGGTGGTATCATTGGCCGATAACTCGTTGGTTGAGTAATTGCCATATCTTTACACTGCAAATAGTGTTTTCTAAGTAAGTCTACATTTTACATAAAATTTTAATACTTTTCACCATCAAAAAGGTCTTACTAAAGCGATGATGACCCATTAGCCCAATTGGATCGATTCCCGGTCGGACATTCATTTGTTTAAAGACAAAATTAAATATTTGTTCGGGTCTGGGTCTGCAAATACAAATGTCCACAATAGATATACAAATATCTGTGGACCCGCGACACAGGAAATAGTGTGGACCATTGAGCTTGGAGTTAAAACTTCCTAAGAGCAATATGTTTTCTTATTTTATTCTAAATAAAAAGAAACAACATCGGAATTATTAATTTATGAACATTACAAAAATCACTTTGGTCTGTCTAGAATGCTGATTCACAAAAATCACGAAAATACATAAAAAATATAAAACATGAAATACTTAATTTCTATACGATTAATACAATAATATGATTAAAATTATTTAAATGTACTAAATAAGTACAGTGACAACCGCTCACATGACACGTTTTAATTTCCCTGTATAATTCGATTATAATTTATACTTTTCGGTCATTTTCAACTTCGTGTCCAATTCGCTAATTAATGCGGGAACTAGGTACTCGTAAGAGCAGATCTAAACGTTGTTAGCTTTGGTAGTCACCAATTTGTTGTGTCTTTTGTCGTGTCGAAAAAGAGATAAAATGGAATAGTGAGCAGTACATGGAGTACTATAGAAACTGACGTTCATGTACGGTCGCAAGAAATAATTGTTGAAATAATCATTTATTTTTAAGTTTGTTATGTTATAATATAATACTGTCATGTTTGATACGACCGTGACGTGATATCACTAAATTATATTGTTATCGATGTATGTTTAATACTGCCAAATTAAGAATAAAAAATAGTGGTTTGACAATTAAATATACATTGACTGTACATTCCACACCAGCAATCACAACAAGAGAGTTAATGATGGAATTGGATCGTTTTCACCTAACGATAAAAGCAGGCAGGGTTTAGATTTTCCTGCATTAACTTGCATGCATTATTTTATGCTTAAAGTATTATTATTACCTTTTCTATATTAGACCACTATTTGCCCTATATTGGCCCACTGCTGGACAGGGGCCGTTTCGCCATTTCCTATACCCCTTGGTTTAGTGCTATTGACGGCTATTTTTTAGAACCCATATTCCCGCCATGGTTTTCTAGTTCTATAGCATTCTGTGGAAATCACTTGGTGCTCGCAATTATTTTTTATAGGAAAATTCGGCAGATGAGCATACAGTCTCCTGGTGGTAAATGTATATTGTCGCCCGTGGACATCAGCAGTACACGTCATCTTCAGTACAGAATGAAAAAAGTAGGCGCGCCCCCGGATGTGTCTTTCGAAATGAAGGAATGGATTTAAAGAAAAAATTGGGAAATTGGGGAGAATTGGGAATAGGACAGAATGGGATGAGAATGGGCTCTGGCATATCTCACTCACTACCGAAACACGTACCAACGTACATTAGGGAATAGAGTAGACTGAGAAATGCAGTCGAGTGCGCCCAGCGGCTGCTGGATTGCAGCGTGCACCCTTCCCTTCAGCAATAAGCAATAATAGCCCATAGATCCTTGGCGTGCAACAGATGTGGCCAGTCCAGTTTTTTTTATATCAATGGAGGCAGACCAAGCGGCCACATGATGGTAAGTGGCTACCACCGCCCATGAACACCTACAAAACCAGGGGGTATGCGGGTGCACTGCCGGCCTTGCAGAATCCTATTCACAACTTTCTTGAAGAACCCCATGTCGTAGCATAAGGGGAAGACCTCACGAGGCAACTAGTTATATTTTCAAATTCTAATTCATTATTTAGAGCACACCCTTAGACTATCTTTATTTCTTTTTATTGTGACTAACCAATGTAATTACCACGAAAAACATATACGCGGTCTCATATTCAATGTTCTGTCGTAAGAGCGGCAATACTTGAAAAGAAAACATCTAAAACATTTTGCCGTGATAAACAAACTTAATTAGGTTATCAGTAACTGTTAGTTGTATTATGAACAAAAAAATAGTACAAAATAGAGAATATTTTATACCACAATTTTAACTGAAAGGAAATATACAAATACGTATGTATAAAATATAAATTAGTGATTATCGATATATGTAATAATCAATATTTATTGCCATAGAACAAAAACATGTACCTACCTATTAAGTTAAAAAAATTTAGTTAAAAACCAACCCTGTAGGTAAATAAATTGAATATTAAAAATATAACTCATATTCAACATATTTATCTACTTAAACGGGTCTTAACACGAATGTTTACTTTATTTATTTTACTCAACGTTTCGATTGGGTTGCACCAACCATGGTCACGAGTTGACTGATTGGTGGTGCAACCCAACCGAAACGTCTAGTAAAATAAATAAGTTAAATATTCGCGTTAAGACCCGTTTAAATAGATAATTATGGGAAAATCTCAAAAAAATCTGTTTGCGGAAAAATGAATTCAACAAGAGAACAATTTCGTTTAATGATTTTTTATTTGTCTTTCTTTGCGCTCTAAACCAGAAACAAAGTTATGAAAGACTTAAGTTAGCATTTAGTTAGGAAGCCACATCCAGTGCCACTGTTTATAATTAGTTCAGTGAATTTGAACGTGGTCGTACTCACCTCATTGACGATGTTACAGAAGGGCGTCCTGCGACGCAGGTGATGGAGGAAAACATCAAAACTGTGCGGCTCATGATTGAAGCAGACAAACGAACGACATGTCAGCAGATATGGGCATAATTAGGTATTGGTATGAGTCAAGTTCAGTCTATTTTACACGATTACCTACGAGTGAGGAAGCTTTGTGCTAAATGGATTCCTCATAATTTGAGCGAAGCTCCAAATCACTGCCGCGTGGATTGGTGTCTTCCAATGCGTGAAAAACTCGACAATGGTCTATCAAAAATGTTTTTGATGTAGGAACAGGTGATGAAAGCTAGATCTACTGCTATAGCCTAAAACCAAGAGGCAATCTGCACAGTGGGTCTTTCTTTTCGAAGAGTTGCCGACGAAAGTAAAGAAAGGACGAAGTGCTGAAAAGAAGATGATTGCCTCCTGCTTTCGCAGATCGGGCCACTTTGCTACTATAACTTTAGAATATAAAGGAACAGTAAGGATTGATATGTGAACAGCTACTTGCCTTTTGTTTTGGGAAAGACAAAGAACGACGCCCACGAAGCAGAATCATCCTCCATCACTACAATGCCCCAATTCACTCCGCCAGACAAACGAAGCTATTTTTGAGTAGGTACTGTAAATGTAGAGTTAATGGGTCATCCGACAACCGTCCCGAACTTGCGCCCTGTGATATTTATTTGTTCCCTAAAATAAACGATAAATTTAGAGGAATATATTTTATGAATGCGGAAGAGGCAGTAACGGCCTACCAAACAGCTGTTGAAGAGGTGCCTAAAGAAGGTTGTGCTGAAAAAGCATCGCATGAAAAAGTATATCGATTGTGGCGGAGAATACTTCGAAAAGCAATAAAACAACTTCCATCTTTGCATTTGATTTTTGATTTTTGAGATTCAAAAAACTTTCAGTTTCACCTACGTATCTTTTTTTCTAGTCCACTTTAAGAGCAGAAACTTTCCAGGAAACAACTACCTCATATACTATAAATTAATATTATATAGGTTATAAATTATAATTCGGAACTCGAAATTTCATCACACAACTTTTGCGTTTGTATGTAAAAACTCATGAAATCGTATATTTTTTTTTGAAAATTCGCCATTGAAACAAAATGTACGTTAGAAATTTCGGACTGCTCTTGTTTTTTCATTAAAGGTTTGAATGAACCTGTAAAAATTTCAACATGAATGATTTGTAATTGCCTGAGTGAGATATGGCGAGTTGAACATAAAAAGTCTCCAATTTTATTTTTCGCATTTTTGTCTTTAAAGCCATTTTTCGCAATGTTGCCATGGTTTTAGGTAAAAAAATAACTTCAGATTCGTATTCAGCGACCTCGAAAAAAATAAAAATACCTCAAAATTAACTAGCGTCAGGTGGTCATTACAGTGCATTTTTTAAGGGCTGTGCCGCTCCTCTATTAAGAAAATATTTGCACACCATTCTTTAATATTTTTAACAATAACAAACATTCAAACAAAAAAGATTTGCATAAATAATTTATATCTCACGTCGTAAAGGAAATCCATCAAAAATTATAATGGAAGTGCTACAAACATTGTTCGCCTTTCGGAAGTGCCTTTCACTAACTACTACCTCACATGGTTGTTCGCCGGTGCAGGGAGATTATTGCTTATTTGACTACGATATTTATTACCCACTGAGATGTCCTGTAACGTTAGTGTTTTTTTGGATACGAGTGGGTACGGTATTGTCAACCGCGCGTCATTATCCAACTCCAACCTAATATTATATACGACATTTTTTAGAATACTCGTAAGTCGTGTCTATTGTCTGTTCAAGAATAATAATTAATTCTTTATTGCATTTTACTTACATTTTCATTAATTTAAGTAAGAAAAAATTAAACAAAGGAAAGAAACTGAAAGTTAAGTAAGAATAAAAGTGAGTAAAAGATATCTGAAATCGTGAAAGTATGAATATTGTCACTGAGCGTCCTTTCATTATTAGCTTGGGTGATTATTATGATGACCCGTTCGCTGGATTAGGTACTGCTCTCGCCCTTGAACATATCTGAATATCTTTAGCTAGAACATATTTAGAAAATCGAATAGCCACATAAATTGTGAAAATTTTCCAAACATGCACATTTACTTGTCTAAAGAACGTTTCTTTATAAGCATTCTCGAAAAAAATAACAACTTTTCCAAATAGAACGAATTTCATAAGTATCTACGCTAAACCCAACACTTTCCTACAATCTAATTTTTACAATGTACAGACACTAGCCTGTACAGATTTATAATAGGCGTAGGTGATGAACAGTGTACCGT
The DNA here is from genome assembly GCA_914767545.1 of Sesia apiformis. Lineage (NCBI taxonomy): Eukaryota > Metazoa > Arthropoda > Insecta > Lepidoptera > Sesiidae > Sesia > Sesia apiformis. Next base: position 8,709,532 of record OU611964.1, read on the forward strand.
CAAGCTAACAAGTCAATACGATCGATAAATTACACCACAGTGTAACAAAACCGGTTCGCTTCTAGCAAAAAACCAACAGTGTATATAAAGTGGTTTTTATATGAGCATTTTTATGAAAATAACTTTTAAGACAACTTTTTTCTAGTTGTTGGTCATCAAATTATGACGTTATGGTAAGAATACTTGTATATTGGTCTATACGTTGAGAAATATGTTCTACAATCATAACCTCTGAGAGGCTTTAATATTAAATCGCCGGTAAATATCTAGTACGCTACTTACACGTTTATGAGAATAATAATGTTTTAATATAACTAAATCTGCAATGGACAGCTTATTAAATAGAAAGATAATACCTACTGTATGTGGTACTTACTTGTAATTGTACCGATATTTATCTATAGCTCTCACGCTAACAAAACTTGTGACAGCCATTATAAAAGAGTTGGCAATTGATAATGTTTGTAAATATATACTTTATCCATAAATACTAGGTTTGTAATACTTTTAATGTGTGACTTGTACATGTATGAATTACATTACCGCATAATAAAATATAATTATACCCGTATATACAATAAATAATATTGTAGTTTCTACTTCGGTTAAACTTACACAATATTTTAAATAAATTATGGCATTTCGTATACAAATATTATAACAAAAAATACTTCATATCTAAATAATGTCTTTCAAAGTAAAAATCAATCATATTTGTCTATTTAAACGGGTCTTAACGCGAATGTTTACCTTATTTATTTTAAATAAGTGTGAAAAACGCGAAAATCGCAAATGTAGTAAATAACACAAATGTTATATACTTAGGTCAGATTTGTTCATTTCCTAAAATCGCTCATTAAATACTAATTATACTCGTATTTATTTTTGTCGTACTTCGGCCCTTGACACATGACAGCAATTAATTCATAAAACCATTTTATTTTTACTTAACAATAATGTTAAATATTTACTTACAAAGCCTACTCCTTTAAAAAATATACTTTCTGGTGAGTTGTGTTTATATTTAAAGTTAATTATGATTAATGACTCCTGTCCTCTCAGAAAGCAAATACGTCAATTAGGCACCTTGGAGCGATGAAAAAGAGACGTAACACAAACTAGCTGAGCTCTGCTGTCTAGTTATGTGTAACATTTAAAACAATTAATTAGTGTTCATAATAGTTATTAATCCTTGTACGCAAGAGGGGCTATGTTTCGTTACAAGTAACATCTTTGTCTGTATGTGTACTAGCATCGTTGTAAGTGTAAATTCAATTTTTAATGTTTTTGTGTTCTGTGTTAATGGATTTTTTATACAGACTAAAGATTTATTTTTCATATAGATTTAAGGCCGGTGAATCTTTTTTGGTGTTGTCCAACTTGTTTTAATAATATATTTTACGCATCTCAATTTACTATAAATAAAATTAGATCCCGTTTAATTCTATACTACTTCAATAGTAATGATCTTCAATAGAATGAATGATGGCACAGATTTCGTACAACTAAGTACTTATAATCGGCGTTGTGTCAGCCGGATTTACAATAGTACCACACCATCTCTTCCCGTGGCTGTCGTAAAAGGCGATTAAGGGATTTTTTTTTATAGACGATGGCGCCAGACGAGCATATAGTCCACCTGATGGTAAGTAGATAATGTCGTCCATCATCCGCGAATCCGCGAAACATGCCAACATTAGTCCAAAATGGCAAACTTTGCTATGCCCCCGGATGCGCTGCCTACCTTTGGAGGCATAGGAACGGATTTAAAGAAAGGGGTGGGAAAATGGGAGGGATAAGATGGGAATGGGCTCTGGCACATCTCTCTCACGCACGTACATTGGGGAAATAAGATAAAGTGGGAAATGCAGTACATTTCAAGGTAGTCTTCTGTGAGAGAGGGGTAACGTGGCCAGTCGAGCGCGCCCAGCGGCTGTTGGATTGCAGCGTGCACTCTCCCCCTCATACCTATCGGGAACTTGATTTATTCTTTATTCCATTTTATAATTTACCAACAACTAGAGTTTGCTTGTTGCTTCGCCCGCCTATAACGTGTTGAACGTTTTCGCCTGAGGACTTGCCAAAGCTTGCCATTTTATCTTAGAAAACTCGATTATATAAATTACGCGACACATTTGAATAAAAAATATAACTACTATAATCTTCCAAAATAAAAATACACTCTAGGTACAGGCAATTCAGCAAGAAAATCGGTTTAGCACTTTTCAAGCTTAATGCGAACATCAGATTAAAGTAGATAAAAAATAGTGTTTATCGAACACATAATTTGCAGTAGGGTACATCTATCATCTCAAACGTTTCTTAGCCGATGTTAGGTAATTACTTTTTACTGTCGAAAGGTATTTGAACCATATGCTTAAAAATATTGGAATATTTTGTTGTTTAAAAATATGCAGGTATTTTCAAACAACTGATTTCAAACTGAATTTTGAGAAAAAAAATTTAGAAATTTCTTAGAATTGTTTAGGTTTTTGTATAGATACCAATCACTTTATATATGATACCTATCATTATAGAACTATCTGCAGCTAATAATACCACAGAAAATGTCTGAAAAAGATACATTTACATTTACTTCAAAGACGTTGAGATTACAGAAACGTTATGTTGCAATGGATTCCTATTGAAGTGGTCGGTACAGCGCATTATGAGGCATGCACAGTGTAGGTACTGAGCAAACGAGTGTAGGATCTTGTACAGTACAGTATCGGTCAATCGAGCGTTCAGAAGATACAAAGTCATTTGCAGCCCATTATCAACGTATTCAATAAGCGGTTAGGTAGCGCCTACCGCCAATACAATGTTGTAGAACAAACCTATTCATTTAGTACTGTTTAGTTTAGTACAGCAACGAATATGAACTTTAAAATCACTGTAAAAATAAAAAATAGTTTGTAATCGTGCGTACGCTCGATTGGGCAATGCTATACAAACAAACGTGTGTAAATATTGCATTTGTGTACACAAGAAGTTTACTAGTGTTTGTGTGAAGACTCTACATTGTTTTTTCTTTTTAATGTGGTGTATATTCGAATTACACTTACACAGATCTCCACTGAAGTGAACATTAAACTAAACGTTTCGCTTTGAACTAAATATTAAATAAACTAACTGGCCATTTTTACTTAACGTTATTACGTTTGTACTACGGTACTTGATAGTAGAAACGTACTGCAGCTATTAGTAGGATTTCTAATATTTAATCTTTACCCACATTTCTGTATTTTGTCTGCCTAGAAAGAGACGTGACAAATAGGTACATTTTTATTGTATCAAATATTACAAATAAACGCTATTAAGCATACGCTAGCGGCGCAGTGGGTAACAGCTATTCATCATATACAGCTTGTTTCTACCTACTGCTGAGTAAAAATCTCATTTCGTTAGTGCCACCCTCCTCGATCCTGCATTGTTCTTAGCCATATCTCCCCAGTGGGTTATAATAGTTTAATGTAGTTCTTAACTCACAGCTAGTACATAAATATATGAACATAGCCTAGGTAGATGGCACATGCTAAACCAGTAAAGCACCGGCGAATCGTAACCCTTTGCAAGTACCGTAAAACAAATGCGACACATTAGTACTGCTTATCGGTTCACATCGTAACTCTATGCGACCTACATCGAGCGAGTCCATAGAAAAATATACATAGACAACAGTAAGGAAACCGTACATAATTAAGAAAAATGCATCTTAGGTACACAGAGGCGCCTTTTACGTGGACTGACGCCGAGGACGGTTTCATGGTGTTGCCTAGGTAAGTAGGTACAATGGCGAAATCTCAGTCGTATACATTTTAGATTTTCAAACAAAGAGTAATGTCGCTCGAGAAATATGGTAAATTTTGTCGTATTTCGCTCTGAAATACAACATGATATAACTGTCGATTTTGGCATGGTGTAGAAAGGTTCACGCAATTATCTTTCTATCAAATTACCAAGGAATTATCAAATTGCATTATTGTTATTTCTTACCGGTGTGGAATGTTATATTTCTAAATTTCTTGAAATGTGTCAAGGAAAAATATAGAGAATACGTGAATAAAATACAAAATGTGTTGTTTGTGCTATGTCATGACTTATTACTAAACCATGACACCAAATTGATGCCATTGGAGATTATTTACTTGTTATTTAAAAAATATTTATTCATAGTTCACTCAAAAAATAACTCTATTTTTAAAATGCTGACTTTCGAGGATACAAACTCATAAAGCAGAAATAAATATTAAATAGACAAAAATAAACAAACTTTTTACAGCATACTTGCATTTTACGCATTTAATATTTATCGGAAGATAAATATTAAATGCCGCGTTACAGCATCAGTCGCACTGTCTGCGCGTCTGTCTGTTTGACATATTTCCTATCTTTTGTTTATGATTACCTACTGTTGCATATGTATGTTGAATCAATAAAAAAATCACACGATCAAACCCGTTAAGCCATCCGCAGATAGCGTTATCGCCTGGCCCTAAATTGTGTCACGCAGGACACTGCACAATGAATGGCCAATGAAACGATCTATGTTTTTGTTATTATGTATTATTAAACAAAAGTGAAACAGTTCGCACCATCTGTTACTATATCAAAAACAGAATATGATTGACCGTTGTCGTATTTTTCAAGCATTTGGAGACAGCATTCCACGATGCAGTGATTTGGAGCTTCGCTCAAATTATGAGGAATCCATTTAGCACAAAGCTTCCTTACCTGTAGATAATCGTGTAAAATAGTTTGAACTTGACTCATACCAATACCTAATTATGCCCGTATCTGGTGATATGTCGTTCGTTTGTCTGCTTTAATCATGAGCCGCATTCAATCGTTTTGATGTTTTCCTCCGTCACCGCCACCGCAGGACGTTCTCTAATATAGTCACTGAGGTGGGTACGACCACGTTTAAATTCACTGAACCAGCTATAAACAGTGGCACTGGATGGGGCTTCATCATTAAATGCTAACTTAAGTCTTTCATAATCTTCTTTCTGGTTTAGAGCGCAAAGAAAGTGATAAAAATTTATTGAACGAAAATGTACGAACGAGAACTAAAATTGAACGATTGAAATTTTTATATTTTTTAATTTCAATCACTTCACGTACATTCCTGGGATAATAGTGACGTTCAGTGGAAAGGATTTTGGGAGTGCAAAGTTCTATCCAGTGATTAATTGCAGCGTTGAGAATTTGTTCGGCTATTGCTTATTTACTAGTTTGACGGTTTCTTACAGCTGCGATGTGGTTTCTTGACCGCAACAGATGGATATAAACTGTCGTCGACGTGGAATCCAGTGATTAACACATTTAAACCCTGCGATTTACCATCGAATACGTCCGCGAACATTGTTAGTGTAGTGTGCGGCAGCCATTGCGAATGTGAAGATCAAATATGGGTAGTTGATAAAACTGCTCGCAACTCCCATCCCGGTCTTCCCGCCTCTTTAGTCAACTCATGATCACGTGCCGAAACGTTGAGTAGGAATAAAAAAACAAATACCTTTATTATACGCGTTCAGACCCTATGTAAAATATAAAATGTGTACAAAAACGTGAAAGTTTAAAAAGTCTTCACTTGTAGTATACTACGAGTCCATGGTACAAAAATACACCAAACTGTGGTTAAAACTAAGCGGGTATTGCGAATAAAAAACAATAAAGTAGTAGGAACAACCGCACCACTAGAGACTGCGGAGGTTTTTTATAACATTTATAATGAAGCTTGTTTTTCTCCCAGTACCAGCGGTTTCATTCCGTAAACTATGTCAAGAGTTTTTTACTGGAATTCTTTTAAAATTTTCGCTTTTAAAACGTTTTTACTGAATTTATTAAATGCATTCAGCGTTTCAGCGTTACTAAAGTATGACGAAGTACATGTAGAATGATTTTATTTTAAAGAAGGTAAAGCTTGTTTATCCTTATGTAGCTAATGTGGTATTCTTAGAGCTTTAATTTGAAATTATACTATTTAAAGAATTCTATTCTACATGTTACATAAACGCATCATCATCATCGTCGTTGAGATTATTCTCAGATTTTCTCTTTTGAGCATCTTTGTCTCTTTCACGACACAATATTTTTTTAATTATTTTATTTATCTATTCATTGTAACAATCATAAAACTGTGTTTGAATATTTGTCTTAATTGTCATGTCTACCTTATAATTAGCCTATGTCACTCCACAGTTGGATATAGGTTTCCTCTAAGGCTTGCCACCATATATAATTTTCGGTTCTAAATGTCATTATGATAGCTTAAAAAATGACAATTTACTGTTAAAAGAAAAATAATAAAAGTCATTGTCCTAGTCGCATCCAGATCTTATTTGAGAATTTGTTTATGTCATCGAACCACCTGGCAGCTGTTTTTCTGCCATCACCGCATATGACTAAATCTGACTAATTTACGGCGCATTGAAGTTTTGTGAACCTCCTTGTATCATACATAGATCTTATTACTTCTGATATTATTTGTAAGATGTTTTGTTTGTTTCCCAAATATAATAAAATAAAAATTATTGTCGTTTGTATTAATATTCATTAATTATTGTTAAAAATGGCAATTTATTGTTAAAAAAAAGTCCAAAAGTCATTCGCCTCTGTCTCGTGCTAGTCTCATTCAGATCTTTTTTGCGACTTTGTTTATGTCATCGAACCCCCTGGCTGCTGGAAGGCTTGTCTTTGGCCCAACTCTCAGAGTTGGTCAACCCTGACCATATTTGACTACATCTGGCTAATGTACATCGCCATTTAAGTTTCGTTAAACTCCTTGTTACCATACACGGATCTTATTACTTCAAATATTGTCGTCTGCATTAATACAATCAAGGACACTAAATTTCCATATCTAAAACGGCGATGTCGTTATCTCAATCTGTTTCATCTAAAACACTATCGCGACATCTCACTTTAGTATATAAAAAGTCTAATAAAACTAGTTTACATTCATTGGGACAAATTGGAATCAATCATAGGTAAAAAAAACCTATTTCTTTGACAACAAATTGTCGTGTAGAAATATTCTGCGATGTTATTATATTAATTGCAATATTATTATGCGAGGAGTCTATAACTTGCATCCGGCTCTACCCACACATTGTTTAAGCTATATAATACTATTCTTTAACATTTTATTAACTATTTAAATGAATGCGTATCTTTTCTTTTCTTTCTTGCAATGTAAATAGTTTTTATCTAAACTATTTTCACTTTATAATTTACTGCTAATGACCGTATATGATTTAAGGCTTAGCCTAAATGAATTGTTCTCAGGAAGAATACTAATAATTACTTTATGAGTTACTTAGAACACTGCATTAGTTAAAATCATTGCGATCGGAAGTTGTAAAAATACATCTCATTTTCACTACGACTACACTACTCGGGGCAGTCTGGCCATACTTCAAAACCGTTCAAATAGTCTGGGATTTTTATTTCTGGATTCTATAAATGCTAAAATAAAAAATTAAAATAATTCCAAGGTGCCTAAAGGATATTTATTTGGATTAATTTTTTGCTAATGTCGTAAGCTGCGTAGCAGCGAAATAACCGCAAATGCGCTTCCAGACTCTCGATTCCAGAATCACTAACATTGATAAGTACCGTTTTTTATAATTTCAATGTGCCTAAAATACCTTCCCCAAATTCGTCATCAGCTCTTGAACCATAATGGATAATACTTAGATTAATTAAATATGCAATTTTAGTACAAAAAAAAATATCCATATAAAACGACAATTTCATAGGTAAGGACCTAATATTAAAAATCTGAGAATCATTATCTGAGAAAAACTGTTGTAAAAATGAGCGTTGAGCGCTCGACGCTCAAGCGCTGAGTGAGCGCCATACAACAATTTTTTATCGTTTGATGGTCCTTGAGGTTAAAAACTCGAATCTAGAACGTTCATTGGCGCTGACTAAGTGCACAAGCCCTCAACACTCAATTTTACAATATTAAAGCGGACCTAATATCTTTACGGATATCGAAACGTCAGTGAAAAATTTTAATATTTTTTATTTTAGAGCATTTTTTTTTATTTAAATATAATCTTGAAATAACGAAATGATAAGTTAGAAAATTCAAAGACTAATAAGTTCACAGCGACAGTAATAAGGTCCCTTTGCTGAGATGTCGTCTTTATATGCGTGGAAGTGATTATGGCACAACAGTAAATCATCAATATCGATATCAACCTATAACGCCCATATATACAGGGCATAGGGCTCCCCTAACAAATCACTGGAAAGGTTTTGGCCATAACCCACCATGCTCCAGAGTTTTTATTCTTGAGCTTAAAAATCCATACTTAAGTTGAATCTCAGTGGTACGAGCCTAGGATTAGAATTCACGATTTCCCGAATAATTTATATAATGAAACCTATCAAAAGTAAATCTAGCCCAATCAGTCCAAAATGTAGATCAACTTTTACGTTTTTAAGAATTTTGATTGAAAAATGGCTGTTAGGATACACTAAAATTAGCTCTATGTCACTCTGCAAGCGAGGTGTCTACCGTCATTTGTCGACGCTACCGGATCGGAGTCATTACACCTAGCTTTGATACTGACAGTCTGCGAGCTTGTCATGATCGTCGACAAAAAATTACGACTGGACATACGTCAGTACATTGTGTAACAGGTTGAATATTTTAATTTTAATGAATTAACTCCTATCTTTAATTGTGATCTAATACTAATAAATAATTAAATTGATACTGTTGAGAATGCTTAGACTAATTAAACATTTGTATATAATAAACGAATTAAAAAGAATAGATGTTTTGTGGTAACCATTAAAAAATGCAAGAAAGTAGGCTAATATAATGGTTACAAGTAGTTCTAAGAGACTAATCCGGATTGTAAGTATTTTTATTTTTTGAAATATCAATGCATATCAAAATTAAATTCTGAATTATAAAAAAGTTTAACAAGATAATATAATAAAATGCTTTCCCTTTAACCGTAATACTCATTCATGTAAATTCCTATTAAAATGTAAAGATGTAAATGTCATTACAGTTAAATGACAACTGTGACATTACAAATAACAGAGACTACGCAAGTGAATCATTTTGTTATCTCATTCTAATATTTTGTCATTTTTGGTTATCTTAGGGTTAAGGTTAATTCATGAACTTTACTCGTCCGTTTAACAATCGGAATCGCATACTAACCGAATTAGGGAATGATTTCTTTCAACAGTAACCAGTTACAAGAAGGAATATTAAAAGATTATCACTCGATTAGCGAAAAAAAAATATTTAATGTTATATAGTATTTTGTACTTTATGTCGCGTTAGTAGTAACAAATAACCGTTTAATTAGAACAGCTTATCAAATACTTTTGAAACGAGGCCCGAGTAAATGGTTATTGGCAATTAATCTTTTACAATTTTTATACATGAACAAGAAAGGCAAGCAGTTCCTTATAGTAATTTAGTATTTAAATTTAACGAAGTACATGTTTCTAAAAAGTGGTTTTATTTACATTAAATACATAATTTTATTTACGAAATACAACTACTTGGGAATATTTTACTAAATTTTTAATGTCTTAATGTTTTTAATTATGTTTATTTTTACTATTATATATTCTTTTAAAAAATGGTTATGTTAATAGTACATATTATATTTTGAAAATAATAAATTGTTGTAACTAAGAGATATAAGTAAAGAAACGAAAATAATCACCAACATACAAACGATAGTATTATAATGTAAATTTTATTCTCATACTAACCTTAAGTCAGCGGGTCACTGGAAAATCATTCACATATTCATTCACAAAAATTTGAAAATACGGAAGCGTTTTTGTTTATAAACAATCACTGACAGTCTAAAAAATGACACTGGCCTAAACGTTTTTCTTTTGTTGTGATATATGTGAGGTTTTTTTATAATACTTATTGGGTTTTTTTACGATCGCGATTCGACCGCGTGGTACAACAGCTGTGGTACAAAGCGGCACGTCCAAGCAAGATCGCGTTTTACCGCCGACTGTATATTTACCGTACTCATAGTTAACATCAACTAGTTTCTATTATATACATGTAATTGTGTTCTGTTTTGGGAAAATTCACTTAGGTCATTAATTCATTGTATTTGTATTATTTGGAAACATCTAAATATCGCTGGATGTACCTAGTATAAGTAATATATAAGCAGGTAAAACGAGACGCAGTATAATAAGTTTTTCATAAGTATTTTATCATCTTGGACAAAAATCACTGTTACCATACCAAAATTAGCCTAAATTAGAGATCTATAACAATCTCTTATTAATCCTGAATTCATAAATCAACATATTTGTAGTGGTGCCAAATTTTTAAAGGGTATGTATGATTTAACTGAACAGTATTTTAAACTAGTATTGATCAGCAAACTGATCAATACTAGTTTAAAATCAACTGATTGACTGACTTTAATCAGACTGATCAGCGGACAAAATGAAAACGAGCCGCTATTATTTATATGAACTGCTCTAAAATGAAAAGATTAACAAAATATACCTACAATCTTCGGACTTAAAATACTTTTGATAGATACACTTTGAACTGCATATAATACTTTTTTGATCAGTTCTAAGAGCAATTATGCGGTACAAAAAGAAAAATATGTCATACATCGTAATGTTAATTGTTTCTGTTAATTGTTGTTAATTGTCGGAAAACTTTATTAAGTCAGATCAGTAGGTACTGGCTAATTGGCTTTTCGGGACTTAAGCTCCAATCACATCAACCGAAATTTACTAAGTATTTTCAATAAATCTACCCATCGGGATTTTTTCGAGATGGTCGAATTGTTAAATAACCAGTCAAACCAGTCAAATAATGTTTAACTCAAATCAAATTCTCAAATAAAATTTAAATAGTAACGCCTGGTTACTATTTAAATGCGTTCAATCAGTCAATAATTTGTTCGGTACAATAATTAAATTGTATGCAGATTAGATTTTTCAATAATCAACACAGTTTATTTAGTTGTAAAAAAATATTTAAATATATTAAATGAGGATAAGGCGCCAAGTGGTAGAATATTATAAAGTCAGTTAAATACTTATTAAGCTAATTTATAAGGATAACACTTACCGAAGAAATTAATTCACAGGTCATATAATTTGTTCCAATCTTTTAATATTTCAGTATAATTTTGGTGTAAAACTTTTATAAAGCTCTTTTTAAACGTTTTCTAGTCATCTCGTGTAATTTTCCTAATAGATCTCAATATCAGTTTTTTTTTATTGCGAAAGAAAACCATCCGTCTTTGCAAACAATTTCTTTTCTTTTTTTTCTCTCTGGCACGTGGTGTCATCGTCCCAATTTCATAAAAGTACAACAGTACATCAATCACACAACAATGCATTGAAGCCCTTATTACTGTGACGTTAGGTGCGAGTTTATATTGGGATTTATATGAAAATAGGCCGGTGTTAGCTGATTGAAGTTTCCCATTTCCCGCGCATCCGTCAACGTCGCACTTCATTTCCCGGGCTGACATGATTTTATTTGAATAACTACTGGCAGTAAAGATATCTGTAAAGGTACTGTATCTATTTATACTTCGTCCATTTTGTTGACATTTTATGCTCGTAAAGACATAGTTTATTATTCTTATAGTGTTGTTATTGACTTTTTTTTTTAATTCGAACATAACACATACCTACCGAAACATACCGAACATAATACATAGTATAGCTATACACATTTCATTTATTTATATAAACTTCATTGCACAAGTATTTGACATGTACAAAACTTAATGCCCGGCTGTATTCTCTACCAGTCAACCACCAGATGAAACAGAATACAGAACGCGGGTGCGGTTTTAGTTTAACTAGATAAATATACAAACATAATAAATTTAAACAAAAACATTAAAAAATATGAACTATTAGATACAGACATATATGAGTACATAGGAATATATTTCATATGTAAATATACATACACACTAATATAATAAACAATACATAATACGTAACTGGGCTGAAATATTAAATTAAGAAGGCAGCGAAAATCAAATCAGATCATCAACTCTGATTCTTTAAAGTGATCCTTCGGATCACTCTCTTACGATCACTTCGGGGTACTCTTTTAAAAGTGTTTTTAATTGAGACTTTCCTAATAGTAGTGGGTAGCGCATTCCAGAGATTTACGGCTTGAACAGTGAAGGAATTGGACATGACGCATGGCATCGGGAAGGGACTTAGAGAGAGGTATAATATTCTATATCCCATTCCTACTCGTATATCTCGTTCCAATAGTATCTTCAAATCAATTAGTAATAATAATAGATCAACCAAAATACTCGTACATAGATGGATAATTAATTCCTTGTAATGTTACTGTCACGATCAACGAGTGGTAGGTATCTAATAATTACGTTTTTAAGAGACTTTTCTTTATTTATTTCCGCAAACACATTCACCGCGAAATAATATTACTATTTCTAAATTTCTTATATTTTTTTTTTTAAATTGACAACACAGTTATATCTTAAATATTTCAGTTATTATAGAAAATATAAACTATCAATAATACGTTCTTGATAGTTTTAGCCGCCAAATAACGAATTGACAGTAGGTAAATTTTACCAACTTATAGCGCTGTGCAAATGTCTCACTTTTAGGGCCATAATGCGATATCTCTGTACTTTGGTTGATGGATAATAATAATGAAACAAATATTTATAAGTGACATTAAAAAAATCTTTTTCTTCTTTTCTTATATGGCAACAGCAGAATTAGCGCATTGTGCCAGTGTCAAGTTTTCTTCGAAGTAAGTTAGGAGTCGTTCAGTAAAGTGAGATTGTAGGTTTACTGAGGACAGAATAGTTGAGGAAAAACCAGTATTTAACTTTTATTTCATTATCACAAACATTACGCATATACACACATCAGGCACTTTGAAGTTTAATAAACTATTACTGTTAAACATCAATACATACAGTCCTAAAAAATACGATAGTACAGTCCACCTAATGGTAAGCGGATACTGTTACCCATGGTCATCCGCAATACATGCCAACATCAGTTCAGAATCACAAATGTTGGCACGCCCCTGGTAGCGCTAATTACCTTTACAGATTTAAGAATGGATTTGGAGAAAGCTTTGGGAACCCATTTTCTCAATCCCCTTTCATGACTTATTGATTTGTGACTTATCTGAATAAAGAACGTCAGTAAAATCGTTATAACTATTATACGGTTAATACAAAACTTAGGGCCTTTTTCGCCCCCTCCCGATAACATAACTGTTACAATCTGCTATAAAAGATCTGATAATTAAATCTAGCTGATACTGACATTCTGATAAAGTGAAACTGACTTTCTGATACATTCTGATAAAGTATCAGAAGGTAGTAAGAAGAGCCCTTAGAAAATGGATTTTTTTTATGGTAAAATAGAGATAAAAACAATTAAACTTAATTTTAAAAACATATGTCCGTCACACTATAATTATGTTCACACTAAATTCACACCTTTCCATTTTAATTGTTATAATATGTTACTCATTCCGTGACCATCTAACATCATGTAATGAACGTAACACATTGTAAAATGGCCTTAAAAAGGAATTTAGTATAAATCTCTTAAGCTCATTAAAATTTACATTCTTAATAGTGAAATAAAAAGGTTAAAACTAATATTTTAACCTTACATAAGGTTATAAGACGTTTTCATAACAAAAGTAAGTTTAGTGTGACTTTATGTAAATAGAAGGATTTTCTCGTTGGTATGGAACTATCAACTTCTGTAGATGATCTAGACGATCAATTTATTGTGCAATTATACGGATTGCGCAATGTTCTTAATCTTTTAAGAAGTGTATTGAAACTTGTTTGGGTGCAAGGCGCGATTCATGAATATTGTATAATTTTATTGTAGCTCTAGGGGCTGTCTATAATTTTCAAATTTCGATGTTTCAAGATTTTATTAAAGTAAATTATGTGTAATAAATTACGTTGTTTTGAGATTTCACCAAAGTCTCAATCGCTGGGAACCAAAACCAATAATAAGGTCTCTTTTTTTTAAAATAGTGTAGGTACATACGAATCAAACGATATTAGACAGCAGAATGGGTCAAAGTGCAGCCATTTGAGGTTTGGAGCGAATTTTAATTTGATTGAATAATTGAATAAAATATGCATGCATTATTTGCATAAAATTTACTAATATAATATAAATCTATGTAACATAAAATAAATAAATAAGAAGTTTAAATAAAATAAATGAAAGAATAGAGTAGTAGCAGTATTATTGCTAGAGTAGTAGAGTAGTATTGCTACTACATAGTAGCAAGGAGTTGGGTACAGAACAATACTCGAGAGAGTTATTGTCTTAAATTATTTCGGAAAGACCAAACAGTGTAAAGGATTAAAACTGACTAAAATGTAACATATCCGTTTCACTTCAGTAACCACCGTGACTAGTTCACCAAACTTTTAATCTCAAATGCATCGATTATCACGTTACCAAGGTTTAGGCTGAGCAGGAACTCGGTGGAACGTTTCACCAACACGAGTAGACTGAAACACGAGAACGTGTTCGAGTCCGGACGGTTCTCACGCCCCACGGCGTCGGGAAATCGGACACTGAGTGATATCATTTATCACATTTACCCAAATTGTCAACAGATTCACTACCTTGTTAGCGCTGATGAGATGAATCTATGTATAAAAAGTCATTATACTGCATACATTAATTGTACTTTGAAGACTAATTTCACAATTATTTGGAATCTGGAACAGAGGGTTATTTAGTATCAATTAGAATCTATCAAACAATAAGTTCAGTTTTAATAAATAAAATTGATGTACTTACATAGCAATTAAACAACTTTGAACGGTTTAAATCGCGTATATTTGACATTATTTATATCCCGACGTTTCGAACACTTTGCAGTGGACGTGGTCACGGGGTGACTAATTGATTTTATTTGTCACTTGAGTTATTAAGAAATTATTTGGACTACCGTCTGAAATTTTTTGAACTACCGTCTGGATTTTTTAATCATAACATTCCCTATGCACGCAGTATTCACTCACGGTGTCCAGAGGTCTTGCAGTATTGCGTTGGCCTTGGGATTTAATTAATTTAATGACTGGATCCCAAGCCGGTGGTACTTGCCAACCATCTTCTCTATTGAAATTTGGGTGTTTCTTGATTTCAATAGCCTCGCGTAACATTCTTGGCATGAATCGGGTCTCTCTAGCGAGGATTTGTGGATTATCAAATCGAATGTAATGGTTGGGTTTGTCCAGAGCATGTTCACAAACTGCAGACTTGGTCGAGCGTCTGTTCTTCATGTCAGCTATGTGTTCTTTTATCCGGATACCGATGCTCCTCTTTTAAACCGATGCTTTAAACCGTTCAAAGTTGTTTAATTGCTATGTATAGTAATCGCGAAAACCTAAGAAAATATTATGATGTACTTACACTTTTTTCTTATGGTCGAAGGCCGATACATCCGCGATACATGCCAACATTAGTCCAAAATGACAAACGTTGGCACGCTCCCGGATGCGCTGCCTACCTTTCGAGATATAGGAATGGATTGGGAGGAGGGGTTGGGAAAATGGGGAGGGATAGGATGGGAATGGGCTCTGGCACATCTCACTCACTACCGAAACACGTACGTACATTAGGGAAATAAGATAAAGTGGGAATACACTTTTATTTATAAAATACATATAGCAGAATTTAAACAATTCATGTTGGAAAAGTAATCACACATAAATCAAGTAAAAGCCAGCCAAAATTTCTAATAATGTGTATCTAGCATACACAAGTTATTATTAGAATGAAGTGTAATGTAAATTAAATTTTTACAAATTACTATCAAGTTTAGTAAAGTAATACAATAATTATTGAAACGGTGTCAAATAAATCAGAACAATTAATCAAAACTACAGAATTTCAGGAGATTGCATCCGAATACACCCAATGACGAATTAAAGAAATCTGGCATGTTGCCTTTTCTTGATAGTTCATTCATTGAAAGATCAAAACATTCTAATAACGGGATTATTACGAGAAACATTGCTATTACATATAGGAATAAAGAATGCCTGAAAATGTCGAACTGATCTTGTAGGGACATAAATGTTGATTTTTCCGGTGACATTCGTGGAAATTGAAAACTGAAAATATGTATATTTCTCTTAATTTTTACATAAGTACCAGATTTTGAGTGAGCCCTGACTCTCAAAGGTTAAAAATTGTATCTTGAAAGCCAGTGCCTCCCCTTACACGGGCTTAATGTAAGAAAAATAGACATTTATAATTTATTACAAACATAAACATAATAATACATCGAAAAGCACACTAAGAATAATTAAACAAAGGAAAAAAATCTAAAATGTATATGTATGAGTGTGTTTGTGTGTGAGTGAGCGTGTGTTAATGTGTGTTTCTGTGCGTATACACATTTTTTTTATTTCATTTATTTATTTACTATGCTATTAACACTTTTTTATAACCACATGCAGTCATGTTAAGTTCATACGGCTTATTTGTAGCGAGTTTAGTCTGAACTTTTCCATACGTTTTTCATACGAATTAAGGACCCGACGGTGGCCAAAACGGCTAACAAGAGCACGCAACACGATATTTATTTGTTCTTTTTGCACAATATTCTACAGAAACGGAGTTAATGTCTTAAGATATCCTCTACCAGTGGACCCTTGGTTAAATGAGACAAATAAAAGCGGGTGCAGTAGAAATGAAACAGTGAACTTAAATATCATTGTTATAAAATACCACACCATACCATCAGCCTATGTCTCTCCACTATAGAGCTTTCCCAATGCTTGACACCACACATGTTCCTCGGCTCTTCTCATCCAACTACCACCGCCGAACTTCTTTAAATCGTCGGTTCACCTGGCTGGAGGTCCAACCATCTACATACTGATATTATTTATGCAGCATAAAATAGTAGTGTAGGGATAGATTCTGCAATATTAGAAAGAAAATGTACAGCATTTAGGGGCCTGTAATAATTTGATGTTAAAGCTGGCTGTCCAGAACTCTCCAGAATTCGAAAATTGTCCAGTTTTGAAGATATAATGAATATATAGGACGAACATTTTCCCATCTTTTCTCATTTTAATTTAACTCCAGATCTATACTTCTAAAGGTCTAGTCTAGTGTCTGTCGTACACGCATATCTTCTGTCGCCTCAATTCCGTCGAATTCAACGCCGTCATGATGATGTGTCGCGAAAGTCGGAAAGCTAACAGCATCAGAGGCGCCGCCGAAATGACGCCACACCGACCGCCATGCTGTGTGCATAAACGAACAACTGATATAACGGAGTCGAATATTTCTGTTAATATTTCATCAAATTAATTAGGAAAATACATTAGCCGTGTTACCTAGCTTTGGAATAGCACCAGCCCATCTCTTCATGTGAGTGTCGTAAAAGGCGACTAACGAATAATGAAACCGCTATCAGAAGATTTGAGGAATTACACCATGTCCAGAAACTGGAGTTGCCAACCCATTTGGCCAGTGTGGCATTTTAAGGTAATGCACAAAACAATATGCACGAATAGTCACATGTTCAGCAGCCGAGGAGGAAAAAGGGCTGATTACGGTTACGATAAGAAGATACATATTATTATGTAGGCGTCCAACAAAAAGACTCCAGATCTCGGCTTCTAGTTAACGAGACTTTTGCATTTTTCTTAATATGGATGAAAAAAAACTTTTCATGATTTACAAGGTTTTAAACTTTTGTTATAGTTGTTGAATATAATAATTGTTATGTAAACGGGTTAATAACGATTTATTATTTATTTATTACAGCCGATATTTCGATCCAGTTACATGAACCGTGGTCGCGGCGAGACTGCGGTGGCGGGTAAATCCATCCTCGCGATTCATTTCTTGATTTAATATTCGAAGGATACTTAGAATTCCAAGGCACAAATATGTATATGTAACGTTTCTAACTCACTATTCTAAATGTTTCTAGACATAAATGTTTAATAAATATTCTATTAAATGATTTATATCAAACACCGAAATGTGAACCTTTTAACTTAGCGCGTTTACACCTATGTCTCTAGTTTTTTTATTTGATTGTATTATAATTTATAATGAACAAGTCATGGGAAAAATTGTAAGAACATATATTAAATTTTATGATTAATGATAGTCATCCTCGATGTAATCGTAAAAAAAAAACCGTCCATATTTTTTTTCCTTTGAATAATCATCGTTATGTGACCACATCTATTCCAGTTTCCAAATCGGCCTATATCTCCAAATACCGCCTATCTGAACCTCTTTTGCCTGGACGCCCACGTATAGTTTTTGTAGTTTAAGGCAGTGGATCGGTTTATAAAAACATTAGGTTTATAAAGCATTCGTTCGTCTTATCACATACATTATATAATAATTTTACAGCACTATAATGTGAAATAAGAAATACTTGATCTTTTGTTTTGGAAACATGCCTGGTTACTTCCAAATGTTGAGTTTTTATGAGAATGTAAATCCACTTTCATGTTTGGTTTTCATAAGTACAGGGGCGACGGAGAACTCTTGCCATCTGGTGGTCATCAGTCGCCTCTACTGCAATAAATTAAAGTAGGTAAGTGGCTTATTCAGATAGCAAGACACAAAGAACCATATTTCAAGACCAAAATGAGACTTAAGTTGTAGGTATATATCCAAAAGAATTTAAAAATTTAGTATCACATCCTTCCATTTTCTTGCACATAACATCGCCTCCACAACTTTCCTCTTCCTTGTCCAGTATAAAATGAGATGCGGCGATGACAGCTAATTGTCCCTCAAGAAGAGCGATCATAAAACAGCCTATAACAGATCCATTACGTCTTGCCACCTCCCCTGCTTTTCATTAAATGCTTCTCGTAACACGTTTTATGCCCTAAATGTTGTTTAGTGAATTTTTAATTATGACAGGAAAATGCTTTTCTGTAGATGGGTCTATTTCTATGAAAGGGAGTTCCAAAAACAGATTATATGGGATTAAGTATTAAGCATTTAAATAAAAATAAAAGAACAATATACACGTAATAATTTTGTTCCTAAACATGTAAATATAAATTGTTCCGTTGCATGGTGATCTACCTCAGTACTCGTATCACGTGAAAGCATTCTATTGTTTTCCAGCTGGCTTGAGGCAATCGTGCACATCGTTGCATTGTCTGAGGAAATGCATAGACGAGCATTAAAATATCATTTTATGGTCGCTGTCGATGCTATAATATTCGCGGATGAAACCTGACAGGGGCTGGAAATGTTTGTATTGTACAAATAAATAATCGACGATTTAGTTGAGATAATATTTTTCGATACAATAGGCTGCTTGCAAACAAGACTTTAAATATTAGGTAGTAGGATAATTTTGCAGCCTTTTTATAGTGAAAATAACTTTTTTTGTATTACATAAATATTTATTGAACAGAATATTGTCCATTTAATTTGACTATTTTTGGCCATTTTTCTGGCAGAACCATTATCCTATCGCTATAAAAATTTTGGGGTTTTGAGCGAAACTCTGGTTTAAATGGTTTATACAATCTTCTCTTGAATGTAATTTACTCCATTTAGAGAATTTTGTAAAGAGCGGAATAAATAATGATAGCTGAGGTTCTATGTCTGGACCGTATGCAGGATGCATTAAAACTTCCCAGCCACGGTCCATCATTTTTTGTTTCATCATTAAAGATGTATGCGGTCGAGCATTGTCGTGATAGAAAACTACACCCTTTCTATTCATTAATTCTCGGCGTTTTCCTCAAGTGCTTCAATTCTGCAATTGCGAACAGTAAACTTCAGAATTAATCGTTTGGCCGTGTGGCAAAAGCTCGTAATCCAATCCTACCATACTCATAACACGACTTTGTTCTAAATGAGGCCCCGGCTTTGGGACTATTTGTGATGGCTTACCTCGCTTAGACCATCCACTTCTCATCGTCTCTTCAGAAATTATCAGTCTCAATTATCAGTCTCTTCAAAAATGGATCGATTTCATTTCGTCTTAGCAACATCTCGCATATGGAAATTCTATTCACCAAGTTTCTATCATTTAATTCATGCGGCACCCAAACAGATGTACACATCTTTGAATAGAATTTCTATATGCGAGCTAGCCAGATATCTTTTTTTACAAAATTCAGTTTCTGCAGGTGATCCAAAACTATTGAGTGGTGAATGCAATTTGATCTTCTGCTTCTGCAATTTGATGACTGCTTATCTATCGATCTGCTTAAAAGTTATCACATGATAACATCAACATTTAACTTAATAGGACGACCACAGCGAGGAACATTCACATCAGAATTACCGGACCTCAATAGACTGAACATTTTCTTTATAGTAGTTTTAGATAAAGCATTTTCTCCGTAATCACCACAAATCACTTTTCGAGCACTAAAAGCATTCATACCTTTGTCAAAAAAAAATTATAAAACATATCTAATTTACTCCTTATTGCCTTGAATTTTAAAATTGTTAAAAAATATGAAAGATTAAACTTTAATTTGTAGTTTCAATTTGGCGCCATTATAAAAAGTCAGCTGTCGAACGTTAAATCACCTTTGCCGCCAGTGACAGTGTTGCTAGAAATATAGAACGCTAAAGCCATACGTTCAAAAAGGCCGCGAAATTACCGACTACCAATTATATCAATATTTTTATACCAAAGCTCAAATTAATTTTGGAACTACTAAATCTGATTATATGTATGGTTATTTGCGTTTCATTGTTGAAAACATCTTGGGTGAAATAGTTTGAATTTAGTTTTATGCTTTAATACTCGTAATTATGTTCGCAATTATTTGATAAAATTTTAGGTTTGGAAAAATATTCTGAGGTGAAATTAGCATGTTAGGAGTTGAAAAAGTATTCAGTTACTAGTAAACTAATGTAGTTAATGTCGAACTGGACTATGTAGAAATTGTATAAGGCGGCGATGATGGTCAATGAAATTTTTTCACGATTGCAACTTCGACAAATGCATAACGACTAGTATAACGTAGTCGTATAAGTGCATAACGTATAGTATAATAAATCACAATCCGAATTAATTAACTACATAACGACAACAAAAGTGCTATTTGCTGTGCAAGGGTGTGCTCTTGCAATAGCTCTTGCAATATATATATAAAGAGTATTAATAAAGATTCATAATAATATGGTTAATAGTTAATATACTCGTAATATGGATAAAAACATAATTTTGTGTTTTAATTATTATGATTTTTTCTAAAACAATAAATCTAATGCCAGACGATCCGATAACAAGGAATATCCGTATTATTTTTCATAGGTATCACACACTCTATTCTATTGATAATATGCCTTAGGTACGTCACGTTGCTAATACATATTGCTTAGGTATTATATATAACTAGTCTGAAATTACTCAATAGCTATTATAGATATTTAAACTAATAATACATAAGTAATTTGATAACAACAATAGAACAATCCCGTCAATTTAGGTGTTAATTTATGCCTAAATCTGTGATCTTATCTATTGTCTTTGATCCGCCGCGTCATAAACAATGCCAATCACAATGGTTAAAATATAGCAGTATAAATTAATAGCCGCTCCGCACAGTAGCTGGAGCCGTCATCTTTAAATTGGGCGTTGGACCGATAAACTGTTAGCTGTCGTGATTGATACATGTACGTATTATATTGCAAATTTGAAATTTCAAATACATTGTAGGTAAGAAAGAGTCTGATTTGTACTCGTATACTTTTTTTTTTTTTTTTTATAGATTAGTGGGCGGACGAGCAAGCGGTCCCACGTGGTGATAAGTGTTACCGCCGCCCATGGGCACCTGCAACACCAGGGGGTATGCGGGTGCGCCGCCGACCTTGCAAAATCCTATTCACAGCTCTCTTGAAGAACCCCATATCGTAGCTCAATGGAAAGACCTCTTGAGGCAGTTCGTTCCACAACCTACGGGTTCGCGGTATAAAATAATTTTTGGACCGAACAGTGCGCGACACCTCCGTATCGAGGAAATGCGGATGGACCGCACTTCTGTGACGGGAGGTGCGGTTGTAGAAACCCGAGGTGGGAATTATATTAAACAATTCTTCAGAGCATTCCTCATTGTACAGGCGGTAGAACACACAGAGAGACGCAACGTCTCTCCGAATGCTGAGGGATTCTAAACCGCCCGTGAGAGTGGGATCGTCGACAATACGAACAGCACGTCGTTGGATGGAGTCAAATGGGTCCAATTGGTATTTCGGTGCGCCGGCCCAGAGATGAGAGCAGTACTCCATATGAGGCCTCACCTGAGCTTTGTAAAGCATAAGGAGTTGCCCAGGTTTGAAGCACCGCTTCGCTCTGTTCAGCACACCGAGCTTTTTGGAGGCCATTTTGGCCTTATTTTCCAGATGACCCCTGAATTCGACTTTGCTGGAGATGTCGATACCAAGGATCCCGATACTCTCCAAGATCTTAAGAGGTATGCTCTGAAAGCGAGGTGCTACAACAAAAGGGTTTTTTTTTAGCGGTGAATGCACAGACTTGCGTCTTACTGGGGTTGAAATCCACTAGGTTTAGAGAACCCCAAATCGAGACTAGATCTAAAGAGTCTTCGATTTCAGACACAAGCCTGACGCGACTCTCTTCCACTTCGACCCGAGGGATGTTGGCGCGGCCCTTGTACAAGGCGTCTCCAGTACTGTCATCTGCATAGCAACGTATGTCACCAATTTGCAACAGGTCGTTGATATGCAGAAGGAACAGAGTTGGAGACAGCACGGAGCCTTGCGGGACGCCAGCGTTAATAGACATGGTGTCGGAGCAGCTACCATCGATAACGACTCTGATGCTCCGTCCAGTCAGGAAACTGGCAACCCATTCGCATAATCCCTCGGGTATCCCGAAAGATGGTAACTTGGAAAGCAGCGATTTGTGCCATACCCGGTCAAAAGCTTTCGCAATGTCTAGGCCTACAGCCAGAGCCTCGCCTCTACTCTCAATGGCGTCAGCCCAGCGGTGTGTTAAATACGCTAAAAGATCACCAGCGGAGCGATTATGGCGAAATCCATATTGACGGTCGCTAATCAGCTGGTGATCCTCTAGGTACCCAAGGAGCTGTGTGTTTATGACACGCTCCATCACCTTGGAGAGGAGGGAGGTGATCGCTATTGGCCTGTAGTTGGCCGGGTCTGTACGGTCACCCTTTTTAGGTAAAGGGTGAACATGAGCTACCTTCCATGTTGACGGGAAGCTTTTTGTAGAGTATGAGAGCCTAAAGAGTCGCGTAAGCACCGGGGACAACTCGGGAGCGCAAAATTTAAGCACCACTGCAGGAATACCATCAGGCCCACTCGATTTTCGGACATCAAGAGATGCTAGAGCTCGCCGGACTTCACGCTGTGTGAAACAGATTTCCGGCATGGAGCTTGTGCACCTTGAGATAGACTGTGGTGAGGCACCTCTATCGTCCAGTGTCGAGTTTGAGGCAAAGAGATAGCCCAAGAGATCGGCTTTCTCCTTCGCCCCATGGGCCAGTGACTCATCGAGTTTCCGCAGTGGAGGGAGTGACGACTGACAGAAGTTACCTTCAGCAGCCTTAGCGAGCGACCAGAAAGCCCGGCTTCCAGAAGGATAGCTAGCTAGTCGGTCGCCAATTCTGCGGATGTGCTCATTCTTTGCTCTGACAATGATCTTCTTACTGCACCTCGAGGTAGCGTTAAATTTCTTCCTCAAGTCGGAGGTATTCGGATCTTCGGACACCTGTGCTCTGGCCCAGGCCCTGTATGCGGCCCGTTTACTACGACGGGCCTCTCTGCAGGACTGATTGAACCATGGTTGGCTCCGTCCGCCTACCGGTATCGCGGTGCAAGGAATATAACATTCCATGCCCTGCAACACCACGTCGGTAACGGAGTCTGCACAGGTATCCGGATCTCCCGACGAGAAACAAAGCTGCCTCCAGGGATAAGAGGCGTAAAATTCGCGCAACCCATCCCAATCTGCTGACTTGTAGTGCCAGACTTTGCGCGTTCCCTGTGAATGGGTCCGCACGGATTGCTTGGCTGGCACAGCAGTTCGAATGATACAATGGTCGGATGATCCTAACGGGGCATCAACAACAACATTGTAGTCATTCGGCCGCGTAGTCAGCAGGAGGTCCAGTAAGGAGGAAGTATGGCTCTCGATATCAGGTATCCTCGTAGGTGAGGACACCAACTGCGAGAAACCATAGGCCAGTGCAAAGTTATAGGCTGCTCTCCCTGCGCGGTCGGTAGTTCGGGATCCCAACCACTCTTCGTGGTGAGCGTTGAAATCACCAAGGATCACCACTTCCGCGCAAGGGAACTGCTCGAGCACTCTGTCAGTCGTTTCTTGTAGACGCTCAAAAAAACGAGTCGTCTCCGTATCACCGCTGTGGGACCTGTAAAGGCAAGCGTAGACTTTAGTGGAACGTCCGTAGTCAATACGCGCCCAGAGAATCGACAGGTCCCCGTCTTCAAAATGGCTGAGGCGGCGGCAACAAACATCCTCCCGGACGTACATGCATACCCCGGCACGTCGCACAAAACAGTGCTCCAGTTTGTAACCGGGGTAATGAAGATATGATGTATCGGCCGGGCAGGAAATCTGTGTCTCCGTCAAGAAAAGTAAGGCCGGCTTTGCCGTCTCAAGGTGGTAGTGGACGGCGTCGATGTTACTATGCATCCCTCTAATGTTGCAAAAGTCCACTTTAAATGTGGAACTTACAGGATGGGCCGCTGAGTGCACATTATACATTTTTTTGTTCCTGGCCATTGTGAGTGTGAATAGGAAAAATAAGAAGAGGGGGGACGGAGAGAGAAATGGTCGCATGTGGATCAAAGGACAAAGCACGGGGCGGAGAAAAAATCAGGTCACAAAGGTTGTGTGACTTGCTGGCGCGGGGTACGGAAGGGCCCCCGGTCCCCCCCCCGGGAGCAGCAGTCGGGTTCCACTCCGGTCTCCTCCGGCACAACTGCTACCCCAAGGGATTTTTCACGTGCGGCGGGGCAGCCTCCTGGGGTGGAGATTAAAGTAAGATCCCCGGGTTCGGGCCCCCAACAACCCGCGGGCGGTCAGCGGACAACCGTTTCACCGGGTCTCCCTGATCCCCGCGCCACCATGTCACGCCCATGCGCGTCTGTAATTCCCCGCAACCGCCGGTCCTCATTTCCACACGCAACAATCCCTCTCTCGGGACGGCTTCTTCCGCTCACCGCCGGAACACGATGCGGGCCTCGCGGCTTATAAGGCATCATTATGGCGGCGGACTCCGACGGAAGGGTGGTAGCAATGCCGACGGAGTAACTCTCCCACCGCAAAAAGGGAACGCCATTGCCTCGTCAGTTAACAGCAGGATGCACCACAAGCAGGTGAGGTTGGCTTAGGCTCCAAAGATGGTAGGTGAGCCTACTAAACGTAGTTTAAACAATGTTACACAATAGGTATAAATCTACTAGGCGAGGAACAACTATACATGTCTATATGAGTACCCTAATCTTATTTACATTCCGTCGTTAACATATATATACCTAGTGTCAGTCCAGTCAATAGACACAATAAACTACCAACTTCGGAATATTTTTTTGTATGGGCTATCATATTATCCTTCTGAATGAAATGTCTTAAAAGGCCCCCTTGATAAGTATGCTGCTAAAAATTATTCCGGCGCTACCAATGAATTTCTACATAAGTACGATTTATATCATTGTTTTCTTTTTTATTACGCTTTTCTTTTTTTCTTTTTTTTTTATTATATTGTTTATTTTTATTTATTTTTTATTATATACTTTTATTTTTATTAATTTTTTATTATATTTATTATTTATATTAATATTCACCAATCCACATTGGTGTCCGAATTATCTACAGTGAACGTAACAGTAGGGTGACAGGTTTAATAGATTTTGGATTAGGATTTTACGTTCGGATTTTGACATCGGTATTTTTGTTAAATCCGACTCTGTCTGATTCACAATTTTAAAACCTACTGGGTATTACTAAACAAATATTTTCTTCGTACTAAATCTAGTTACAAAAAGGTATAAAAAATTAGAAACTATTAATGTAGAAAAAAAATATTTAAAGCTTCGAAACCGGAGAAATATTTATGTCAGATTATTTTATTTTTATGGAATAAGAAGAGACAGAATTAAATTCGCCACATGGTAATAAATTTTATTTTTAATTATTTATGGACGAAGGCGGCAGACAAATATACAGTCCACCTGATGGTAAGTGGATACTGTCGCCCATAGACATCCGCGATACATGCCTACATTAGTCCAAAATGACAAACGATGGCACGTACCCGGTTTCGCCGCCTACCTTTGGAGATTAAGGAATGGATTGGGAGAAAGGGTTGGGAAAATGGGGAGGGATAGGATGGGATGGGAATGGAATCTGGCATATCTCACTCAGTACCGAAACACGTACGTACATTAGGGAAATAAGATAAAGTGGGAAATGTAGTACATTTCAAGGTAACGTGGGGTAACGGAAAGGGGTAACGTGACCAGTCGGCTGTTGGATTGCAGCGTGCACTCCCCCCCTCAAAAACTGCTAGCTACCTATGAACTCTTTTAATTTGAAATAAAGTGATTAATTAGTATTACAATGTGAGTGTAAATATAAATATAACTATTTACAGTAAATCATGAATATCGGAGTCTAAGGGGAAGAAAAGTCCCAAGTACCGCTTAGAGACGGAAGTGGAGAACACCTCCAGGAACTTCAAATAGCCTGTTGGCACAAAGTTGCGCAGGGCAAAAGAAAGATGGCGTCTGTTGATATCGCCAACATCCACTTCGGGTTGCTGAGCCAACGGAGTAAGTAAGTAAGAGGAAGAAAACCATTTTCATTTATAGAAACATAAAAAATTTAACCGGGGTCAACATAACTCCTGTTGCAATCGTAAGAAACCTCGTAAGAACTTTGATAATAAAATTTAAGTGTAGGTATGTAGTGTTTTATTGCATTAATATTTTATTTTCATCATACTTTTTTGCTTTTACTGGAGGGTGTTAACGATTTTATGTTCTTGTTGCTTATGGATGACTACAGATCCTTTGTTTGTTTGGAGTGTATGAGTGTTATCAACATAATATTATTTTGGTATATTTACAGTGGGACACACGCAAATACACTCAAAGCCTTTCAATTCTAGTCCTATTGATAAGATACTTAAGATGGTGTCCTGTACATAGAATTTTATTAACCTTGTATCGTAATTGCATTCGACATACGTGTCGACTAGATTCTGTTTTCATTTATGACTGTTTTACCGACACATTAGCTAGTCCCGATTAACTGACAGCATTACAAAACTGTAAGAAAGTAAGTGTCGTTCTTGTAAAGTAAAGTTGAAGAAAATTTCTACTAGAAGGTACCTACTTAGTTAATTTATAACTCAATAATTCGTAGATACAATATTTTTATGAAATAATACCATCGTTTATGAAAAATACCATCAGAATCAGCGCGCACAATGAACAGCACACCACGTGTGTTGTTTTCCAATACTCTAGGAATATTTAACTTACTTATAACTTTATAACGTCCTTGCCAGAGGGACATCAATGGAAGACTTGAGATCAGCCAAGACTGGACGAAAAAGAGATTTGTATGAAATCGTAGATCACCGACCACTTTACTAGCCCGAAATTTTTCCTTCTCGTGGCGCGCGCTTTAATATAAAAAACTACTGAAAGATGCAACTGTGAGATGTTTCACTAATGGAAACCTTTCACCTAAAAAAACATAAAACCGCGTCAATATAACGCTAACTGCAAATCGAAATATCGGACTGAGTTCGTTGTTGAATGGGCCAGTTATGTATAGAAAAGCTTGAAACAATATTAAATAGTTATGAATTGACTTCATAATCGTGTCACGCCGAATCTAAATTAATAGTGTTATAATTCAGTGCTTAATAGTGTTATAATAAATCTTATAATATTAGTTTAATTCAGTAGTTCGTCCGACAACAGATTTATCTTATAAGACGAAATACAGATAGATTATAAAATCTAATATCATTTTTTGTTCATTAAATGCCCTTGTTTTCTAAGTTGTTTTAATACTGTCGAGAAGAAAATTAGTAGGTATTAATTAATTTTGGTAAAAAGTAACTTTTTCTGCTTACATTTTAATGGGTGGACAATGTGGATTGGATTGGTTTTGATAATTCTTTTAAATGTCGTGATTCAATCACACCAATGCGCCATTTTAGGCATCATACATAAGACCGTGGGCGGTCTATTTTCCACAATTTATGCGGTCGGCGCGTTTGCGACCAAGCGGAGCGACGTGCTAACCAAATCAGCGATAATGTAACTAATGGCTGAGATAATTTATCTACGAGAAATGCTATTTGCGACGATGATCTGAATGACGAAACGTTTAATTGGCGTAACAATAAGTGATTATGTGAATATTGATAAGGATATCATAGGTTTAATCGCGATTCCTATCATACTACCAATGCAATTTCTCTTAGTCAAGCGAGATCTAAAGCGACATTTTAATGACCTTAATCGAAGATGGATACGTTACTGATTGTTCATAGCTCAATGAAATAATATTTAATAAACCGTTAACCCCTGAGTTAGACTAGAAATCAAGTGAAGAGTATTAACCTATCTATCTATACGACCTTTGACCTTTAATTGCTCCCTTTTGTATTAGTTTGCCCTGTTGGGCCAAGTCGCGCTTGACTGGTTATATCAACAATGCTACGTCTTTCAAGTTACGCTTACCTATATTTTGTACGAGTAAAACATGATGTTGTACGTACGTGTTTAGTATTGGTATTGCCTACACTTGTAGGTATATGTTCTTTCCAAATCCAAAATCAAATTCCAACAGTTATCCAAAATCTCCAATCCAAAACATTTACTTTTGTATGTTCATTCAACACTAAAACAATGACATGTTTTTAATTATAATTATTCAAAATTTTTAATCGTCAATGTTTGTTTCTAAAAATAATTTAACAAAAAATAACTATATGTAAATAATTTGCTATTTTTATGATTTGAATTTTAGATTATTCGAATGACCCTTGACACAAATATCATTCTGGATAATCGAGATTCTACTATTATATTGTTATAGTTATATGAATACACTGAAGCACGAAGTAAGAGTTTGCGATTATTATCAAACAGTTTCAAATACTTTTATGAATTGAGTCTTGATTTAGCTCAGGCCACGGTGGTGACCTCTTGCTCTCGACATTAGATCAAGACGACTTTAGATCTAGATCGGACAGTCGAACGTCTTTTGCAATACTCACGGGCATTTTTATAAATATTTTTTTCTACTTTTTGACGGGACATGAAAATAATAGAAACCTTGAGACTTTTTGGCGGAAAGTCGAGAAATAAAGTTGAGTATTTGTTTAATTATTATAAAAATTGTGTAGGTACTGTGCGTTTTGTGGTATAATAGTGATAGTTTATTGATGTAGTATAATAGATAGGAGTCTTCTTCTGTCCTCAGTAAACTTACTATCAATTTACTGAGGGACTCCTGACTTATTCCACGAGACTGGACATTGACAGGATACGTTTTAGTTAATGACTTCTTAGTATTCTACATAGATATCATTGAGTTTTAGACTTTAAAATTGTGTATTACGAAGGAAACTTGACATTGGCATAATGTGATAATTGCACCATTGCCACATTTTTAATAGAAAACATATGAAAACAAAAGAAAATAGAGATCTTAGTGTGACATTACGAACTACGAAATACTTATAAATTACATTACAGTTTGGAAGTGTGGTGTCGGTCGGCATGAGAATAGCAGCCAGGGCCGTCTTTACCAGGGGGTGCAAGGGGTGCGGTGCACCCCGGGCGCTCACCTTTTAAAGGTAATGAAAAAATATAACGCTATAGTAAACAATTACACAATAGGATATTTGACTGTCATAGGATACACAATAGGATATTTGACTGTCATAGGATACACAATAGGATATTTGACTGTCATAGGATACACAATAGGATGTTTGACTGTCTTAGGATACACTCCCGCACCCCGGCGCAGAATAGACTTAAGACGGCCCTGATAGCAGCACTCCATATTTTTCCGTGAGTGTCGTAAAAGGCGAATAGGGGATAACAAGGCCGCTGCTGCAAGCCCTGAGGAACTACACCATGTCTAAAAGAGTGGACTTGTTAAACCCCGTTAAATAGCTTGGCGTTTTGAGGCCATATATCCCTCATGCACAAGATAATTCCTTAAGGCATTAAGCTCGCCTTTTGTACGACAATGTGTAATAAAGTTTGTTAAATAAATAAATAAATAGTGTGCATGAAGAGACCTATCTCCAGCAGTTGACAAAACGGCATATCTCGGTTTTAGCCGAGAAAGCTCGTTTTTACACATAGAGTTGTTAAAACTACTAAATTTCACTTATATGAAGATGAAATTTTACATATTGTGTGAAGTAAGTGGTAAAATTTCGCTTCCAATCTGCTCCGATAAAAATGGAGATATGCATCGACATAAATAATTGGTACTTCTTTAAATACTGGGTACATAATGAGTAAATTAATGGATACTTCTTTAAATAATTGTATTGTACTATTTAAACTATTTAACTACTATTTAAATATACAACATATTAATATTAACATAGAAGTGACTAATCGTAAGATTTTTCAATGAGATACTCCACACAGACTCACACGACCGATTCTAAAATAATTTGCATGAGAGGGGGGAGTACCACACTCCACCCCCTGGGCACCCCTAGGTACTGACTTAGTGTAAAGATCACGCCTTTAAGATTACTTTAACCGATCCGTTTGAATTACATATTTTAAACTGTACTTTATTACTAATTATTATTATAAATTATAATTTATTAGTTTAACTGAACAAAATCCGTTCAGAAGTTTCAAAATTATGACGATTTAAAGTTTTTGATAATTTCGGAAACCAAATAATGTTTTTATTTTGGTCAGGGTTTTAAAACTTTTCTTCAAAAATATATTACAAAAATAAAAAATAAAACCTACCTTTTCGACAGGCACGTGGCATCGGGTTTTTTTTATTTAATTGTTAATTTACTTGTAAATAGTATTGCTTTCATATAATAACCCACGTAATTCTAACTATGATAACCATAATAGGTTAAGGAATCCAACAAAAATGTAAATAATGGTATTGACTATATAGGTAGATTTATTTCTGTTCCATTCATTGAACTAACAAAAGACACATCTGCACTTCCGGAAGCTTCCATTGCATCATCGCACGATATAGGTATTTACAAATCAACCATGTACCTTATTATTTGCCCTTTGTCAAATAATATGACAAATGATTTCGAACCTTTTAACTTTGAATTAAGAGTCATTTATTTCTTTCGTTTACTGTAAATATTTCGTGGTTTTTTCAAGCAACATTGATCTCAATTGTGAGTAACTTGAATGGTCTTATTGTTGGCGAAATAATTGGTGTCAAATTAAACGTTATTTCGTTTCAGCCGGTATTTATAATCTTTGACCCATTTTATAACAGTTGTGATTTATGCATTTTTTGAGACGGATATTTCCGCTGTCATTGTTAAATAATCTAAATTTATAATTATAGAAATAAAGTTTGTAGGGGATTTAAATAAAATTAATCGAAAATTAATTGGCAATAGTGTAAGGATGATTTACTTACAAGGAGTGCAATAATAAATCATACATAAATTATGATACGTATATTTATACGTTATTGATTAGGTACTACATTAAAAAGTATTCACTCTACTTCAAATCATATCTCATCAAATCTTTATTCAAACACATGGAAAACTAGGGATCTGTTTTCTATAAAATAAAATAAAAATCCAATCCAAAATTCCAATAAAGACAAAGGAAACTGGGCATACCAAATGATTAACATCTACGAGTACCGAGTATCATCAGACGAGCATATATAGTTCGTTCCAATCCAATTTGCCGAAAACGAAACCAATTCAGGGAAATATCTCAAGATTTAGCTTTAAATCTAGGGCAAACTTGCAATCTCAATGAATCAAATTAAGGACATTACGGAAACAATTATCACCTCTTTATTTAATGGCCGTCTTATTAGGCCTCATGCCGCTATGTTTATTATATTTTGAATAATTTGGATTGAAATACACTATACTAAGGCTGCATTTTCAACATGTTCACTTGAGTTTCATAACTAACAGGAATTATGTGATATCTATGGTGTGCACGTGTAATTTCTTTGCTAGTCTAACTTGGGTAGAAATACAGCCTGAACAAAAAGCCTCATAGAAACTTACTATTTATTCATAGACACGAAGGACTATAAAAGGAATAGATAATATAAGCATAGATAATATAAAATGAGCCTATTCAATATCCGTTACACCTCACAAATCGGCCACGTTTTCGCCTAGATCGAGCGATAGCAAACTATTCAGTTGTATGTGAGCTGTACTGATCCGATGCTGACACACGACAATCGTTCCGATGAGATATCATCGACGCCCGTTGTAATGATACACATCGCGCCATCGTGGCCCACGATCGCTCAAAATACGGTCAAGAGATGTCAGAGCATATGGTGCAAGTCGAAGCATCAACGGTGTTTTAAGCAAAAATACGTTTCATATAGCCGATCAAATATTGGCACCGGTTCTAACATATTGTCTTTACTTAAAGATGTATTAATCCGCCGTAAAATTATAATTAGACTTTATAAAAACTGCGGGATTTTGACATAAAATAAAGTAATTATAACAGTGTTATTAGATATTATTTAATTGCAAATTAATATTTACACGCCAATTTGGTAAGAACTTGTCGTAATTTTAATTGTAAAGAAGACAAAGGATGGCAGTTATTGCCATGACCTTAGCAACATTTGACAAATTTATAATCGTCACAAGTGATGGCAGGATGTCACAGATGATCTATCTTCTGACTTCAGGCAAGTGGTTGGTAAGAGTTTCTGCCATTTGGATAAGTGACACGCTTCTCCTCGTGCCGGAACACATGAAGTTGTTTGGCGATATGACTAGATAAACGAATGATAGTCACCCACTATACTATTCTACTACTCGTACTAGTACTCTAGGTGACATACTGACAGTTGCAAGTGATAACGGTAACAGCGAAAGGGTTATTAAAGTCAGTCTTGTTCAACTGCTTGGGAATGGTGTCGCTTGGTGGCAATTCGATATTCAATACGTACCTAATACATATAGGATTAGATGCATATTAAAACGACGTACGAACTTCGCTTTATATTTTATTTCGCCTAGTCTTAAAAGACTGAATGAACTGAAGACGTATTTTCATGAAAATAAATTCAAAATCTTTTGCAGTGTCATTGGTAAACAAAAATCTAATTAGAATTGCAAGTAGAACTCTACGGATGTTTCCATTTGTTACTTTTTAAATTTTAGCGTGTCATGATATACTATAATAAGCAGTGAAGACTTTGTTTTTTTCAAATTCACTTTTATTGTAATTTGCGGACAATCATAATATTACCTACTATAACTCGTTAAATCACAGCATTTATAAAAAAGATGCTGTCATGAAAATACTTGGATATCTTACTAGTTCCTTTTCGTAATATACTTAACGAAGACTGATTTAGGATTAACGAAGTGTGCTACATAACAAGGACATACACGTCCTTAAGTTACTCCAATTTTAAGGCAACAATGAAAATATAATAAATCATCAAAGCAGGATCTTGAGATAGGATAATGTCCTGAGACAACCGTGGAATAAAGGCTATTGTTTAATGTCCACGCCTAGTTTAGCATTATCGAATGATAGGGGTGTAGACAGCACAATAAGGGTTACACAGCGATCTATACGACCGATTATAATCGATATAGTATTCAACGTTCAGATTGTATCGACATTGCTAAGAAGGTATTGTGATTTTGTGTCATACGTTTAAGTGTTGACGTTTGAAATGCTTACATTGAATATAATTTAAGAACGGAAAATTTTCTTCTTGTCATGCATGTGTCTATATCCTATCCTATTTAAAATGGAAATATATTTATATATATGATTGCGAAAATTTCAAATGTTGTAAGTTAGAATTAGGTAATTACAACTTTCCACGAGGGACAGAAAATAATAGTCAGATATTCCAGAGCCCATTCCCATCCTATCCTATCACTCTCCAGTTTTACAATCTTTTCTGGAAATCAATTTCTAAAACTCCATAGGTAAGCAGTGCATCCAGTTGATGTTGGTATGTATCACGGATGTCCATGGGTGACAGTATACGCTTACCACCAGGTGGCCTGTCTGATCGTCTGCCACTTTCTTGCTATAACATGGGTGACAGTAACAAATTGAGTGAACAAATTCGTAAACAATTTAACGCCGATTTTATCATTATTTAACAATAACTTATGGTCAGTAACAACTTTGCTGAAGAAGTAGTAAGTTAATTACAATGAAATAAAAAAAAATATGATTGTTAGAGATAATATAGGACCATTCAGAATGATCTCATTTGAGTGCTTCAGGCCGCTGACCACTGTCCATTTTCTATTAACTAAGCGCTCGTAATTCCAACTTTTACGATCAAAATCGTTGTTGTTCGATAAAATTTTATGATACAATTCGTAACAGACAATTTAAACTTTTAACACGACCACTTTGTTTGACGGTGGGGTGGTGACAGCAAACATTTTCATTAATAACAAGCAAGAGCCGAAATTATTGTTAACAATGATAACTGCATTCGTGCTAGGAAACGAAGCATAACTCATTCGATTAAAGAGTGAGTTTACCGAACGCCTGCGGGTTCATTTAATTGTAGTTATAGACTAGGATGTATCATCCTGACCACTTTACAAAGACTTCTCGATAATCGCGATCTTTGATATTTTCTCTACGGTTCATGCTTTAAATGCCAACAGCACATGTCCTTCTATACTGGTCAAATAGATATTCTTTGACCGCTAGCAAGAAACGTGGTATCCGAGTAACGCCAAGAAAGTATTAATCTCATTTTAATATGACTAATTGCCAGATTAATTGACGGTGAGTTAGGGTTAAGAGTGTGGGTGTAATGAAGTTTGGAATTTATTGTGTTTTGTAATTATTCTCTTGTTTGATGGATCGTTAAATATGTTTTTAAAGATCCTCTTTTGTCTCCTGAAAGTAAGAAAGCTAACATATAAACATGGTCTTAGTCATTCTTGAAAGTCTTTAACTAATTGAATTCATCCCTTGCAGTAGGAAGTCGTTGGAACAAGCGCCCACAGTGATTGGATGAGAAGAGCGGTAAATCGTGTGTGATGGCGATGAAGCTCAGTAAATGTTACTTGTATCACTTACGTCTATAATACGTGTGATCAAATTTTGTTTTTCTTCAATAAAATAAGCTGTTCCTTGATATAAGCTTTCGACATCCTACAGTAGGGCGCACGCCTCCCGTTGCAACCCTTTGCAATAACGAAAGGATTTACTTACCGGCCATAATCCACCACATGAATCTAGTACGGATTGGCCAATATTTAATTTTAATCATTAACTAGTAACCAGCCCGTTTCTTTTCGTCCACTGCTGGACAACACAATATACATGAGGGATGAACGGTCTTGAAACGCCACACTATGCAAGCGGCTTGGGGAGTCCCCTTTTTTATATATGTAGTTCATCATGTAATTCCTCGGGGCTTGTAGTAGCTGCTTTATCATCCTTTAATCGCCGTTTCCGACACTCACGGGAAGAGATGAAGTTATGCTATTGTAAAGCCGGCCAGCATGCATTGTAAAGGTGGCGTGTATCTCGTATAAGCAAATAAGCAGAGAATGCTCATTCGCTTATTACGCTAGGGTGGACGAAGGCACGGGTGATCGCTACTGTTGTCAGTGCGCCTCACAATTTCCAATCGATTAAAAACAATATTTGTGTACTGCCACTACCCTTTATCTAGTTTCAAAACTAGTTCACGCCAATGCTAACTGAACTAAATATTTATTACCTAAACTGTATACGCTACATGAGGAAACGTTTTAATTAAATCCTTAAATTAACCTAATAGTCATGTTAAACTCCCCTTATGAACATTACCATAATAGAGTCATAAATTCTAGAACGTTCTTCAGAGTCGGGAAGCTTTTATTGTTATATATTTGAGTTATTACCATTGTGATACTTTTGATATTTGTGGTTTAAGTTTGTGGAGATACCATTGAGTTATAAAATAGATACAATAAATAAAAAAAATTCCCCGCATTCAAATTGCAATTTACTATTGAGTAACTCATGGAATTCGTTATGAAAATTGCATACTTAACAATAAGGGGAAATCACTAAGATCTATTCTTAGTGAGATCTTAGGGAGATCCAATAATATACTTATTTACAGACGATAGAGTATGTATGTATGTGTGGTTAACTCTATACCTGTGGGAACTTTATAATTAAACGGGATAAAAAGTATAAATATGTCAGCTTTCATTTAAAATGGATTTTGCGTGATGCAAAGACTTGAATTTTTATTGTAAATCCAAAGTGATACATGTGTTAGAATTTTTTATTTAAAATATAATAAGCCCTGGGTTATAAATAATTTCATCCCTATAACTTTTTAAACTTTCCCGTTTTTTTTCACATTTTGTATTGTAAATCCGGTCTGAACGCGTATAATTAGGCTTAAAATAAAAGATATAGAAAACCTTATTCCTGCCATGCACGGATTTAAGTTCTGATATAGCTCTACAGTTCACGAGCGCGTAACTGCCTCCCTAGTAGTGGTAAGTATCTGTATACGTACAAAAATTAAACTAAAAGAAACCTTAACATAATATTTTCTTAGGTTTTCGCGATTACTATGCATAGCAATTAAACAACTTTGAACGGTTTAAATCGCGTATATTTAACAATTCTTTTTAAAAAAAAAATTTTCAGACCCTAGTTTCTAATAATTTCTTAATAACTCAAGTGACAAATAAAATCAATTAGTCACCCCGTGACCACGTCCACTGCAAAGTGTTCGAAACGTCGGGATAAAAATAATGTTAAATATACGCGATTTAAACCTTTCAAAGTTGTTTAATTGCTAAAAAAAACCTATTAAAATCACATAAAAACATGGACATAATGATTAGATCTGTGTGATTTATTTTACTTACTTTGACTTTTTTGTTTATTGTCTTAATTTTAGTGCATTTTAATAAAAAGCTTGTTATATTTATTTATCTACTCTCATATCGTAAAATTCGAATTAAAACTTCAAAACGACTTTATACGAGGAGAAATCAAAAAGTAGTGAGAATGAGATAGAATATAATGACTATTGATAACTTAATAATTTATTTTTCTACATAGTCTCCGAGTCTCTCTACACACCGAGTCCAGCGCTTTTCCAAGGCTTCAATCCCTTTCAAAAAAAAAGTTTTGTCTTGGTCCTGCAAAAAGCTCTCCACGGCATCTATCACCTCATTATCGTCTTCGTACCTGTTTCCCCTTAAGTATTCTTTCAATTTGGGCAACAGATGAAAATCGCTGGGCACCAGATCTGCTGAATAAGGGGGATGGTCAACCAATTCGAAGCCAGCTTGTTGAATGGCAGCCATCGCAACTGCCGAGCTGTGCGCGGGTGCGTTGTCGTGATGAAACAGCACGTCCCTTCGAAGTTTCCCTCTCCTTTTCTCTTTGATGGTATTCCTCAACTTGGGACTTAATGCTGCATAATATTGGCCTGTAATAGTGGTTCCACGCTCCAGGTAATCAATCAACAATATCCCTTCTGAGTCCCAAAATATTGAGGCCATAATTTTGCCAGCCGATGCCACCGCACGAAACTTCTTCGGGGTCGGTGATGATGGCCGTTTCCATTGTGAAGATTGCTGTTTTGTCTCGGGATCAAAATGATGGACCCATGTTTCGTCCATTGTTACGAAACGAGACAAAAAGTTTTCAGAATCTTCTTGAAACTTGTCCAACAATGTCTTCGAAATGTCAAGTCGATTTTGTTTCTGACTGTCTGTTAACATTCTCGGCACCCATCTTGCGCAGACTTTTCTCATATTCAAAGATTGTTTCAATATGGATTGAATACTTCCATATGAAATGCCCGTTTCTTGAACTAAGTAATGGATGGTAACTCTTCGATCGCTCAATACAATTTTCTCGACTTTAACAACATTTTCTTAGGTGACTGACGTCGATGGGCGGCCGCAACGATGTTCGTCTTCCGTGCTCGTTCTCCCTACTCGAAATTGAGAAGCCCACCTTGCGACAGTGGAATACGGCGGAGCAGACTCTCATAATGTTGCCTCTAAATCGCAGTGAATCTCTTGCGTCGTTAACTTTTTTAAACAGAGGTATTTAATAACGGCTCGCACTTCGTTTTTCTCCATTTTCGAGAATACGTTCCGACACGAAGCAAACAAATGACTACATTCAGAAAAAAAACAAAAGAGAATCGAATACTTTTTCTTTATTAATATTACAAATATCTGAGCTATGCCTGCCAGTATTTATTTTTTTTCTTACCAAGGAGTATATATGTCGTTCTCACTAATTTTTGATCACCCCTCGTATTGACATACTTTATAAACACAATACCGAAATTTAAAAATAGAATCATATTATAACACTTTTTCTCAAAGAAAATAATGTTATAAAATATTTTTTTTTTCATTACGATACAGTTTTACTTGTCTGTGGCAGCGCCCACTTTAGCGCATGCGCGGTGATATGCTAGGTTTTGGCCCCATTCATACGTTTTGTTGTACTGAATTTGGTGGAAATATTGTTATTTTTGCTTAAAAATGTCCGATAGCAGTGATTGTGAAGAAAATTTGACTCCGCCCGATATTTTAAATGCGGCGACGGAAATGACTAATAATCTATTACCAGCAAAGTCGAGAAAATTATATGATAAATGCTATGAAGACTTTATGGAATGGAAAATGCAAAAAAAGGCTACTTCGTTTTCGGAAAACGTGCTAATGGCCTATTTTCAGGAATTGTCTGATAAGTTCCTCCCTAATGATAAGTGTTCCTCATTATGGTCTAAATACTCAATAAAGTACATTAAGCATATATAACGAAGTCGATATATCCAAATATAATAAATTATTTCTTACTCTTTTAACTTTGATCTTTTATTTAGTAGGTTATACCACTCTCATACCAATGTATGAGAGTAGATAAAGTGGTGTATGAAACTGCACATAACTAGGTATTAAAACACTCGTGTGATACTATTAAAAACCTCGCCTACGGCTCGGTTTTTAAACACACACTCGTGTTTTAATACCCCTCATTATGCAACAGTTTCATAAACTACTATTATTTTATTTTTGCATGTTAATAAATCGACTGCATTTTAATTACAATATTACAAAGACTATATTTATGAATAGCTTAAAACTTTGAAAAGGTTTGTTTTACGTTTAAGTTATTTACTATTTTTTAGTGTTCTAAGTTGCAGACGACGCCCATCTCGTCGAACTAGACGGTTATGCTCATGTCACTAACTTTTTGTCATCAAAATTGTGAACCCATCAAAACGAGCTCAAACACGACGCGACTACTGTTCGCCGTTGAGGAGTTCCACAGTGTGTTGGCCTTCCTAGCTGCAGCATCAGGTTAAAGTTAGATGTTTACACTAAGATGTTGTAATTAAAACTACCAACCAAACGAGCCCAAATATAACATGTCTACCGTTCGCCGTTGACAAGTTCCACAGTTTGCTGGCCTTCCTGGTTGCAGTATCAGGTCAAGATCATCAGAATATTGTATTGTCATGGGTTTTATATACGTGTGCATAATTTCAAGGCAGCAGTACAAGTGGAGGAAGCAGGTTAAAGTAAACTTGCAAGATATGACCGA
Organism: Sesia apiformis; assembly: GCA_914767545.1. Classification (NCBI taxonomy): domain Eukaryota; kingdom Metazoa; phylum Arthropoda; class Insecta; order Lepidoptera; family Sesiidae; genus Sesia; species Sesia apiformis. Next base: position 8,749,399 of record OU611964.1, read on the forward strand.
AACAAACCTATATGAAGTTAAATAGAAAATTGTAAAAAAACATTTATAATGTGTACGTTGACGCGAAACTACCTTTTCGCCTATAAATACATTTTTACACATGCAAGAATTGCAAGAACAATCTGATAGATATATCAACTGTTGACAATAAAATTTGAATGATAAAATTGCAAAACAAATGATTAGTGAAATCCCTCACTCTTATTATATATTTTTATTGAAATGTTATTGGCAGATGGTATTTAGTTGAAGCCCTCACTAAACTTTGTAGTTTTGATGGTGGCACCCCGCTGCGACCCTGACATCCACAACTAATAGGAGCGTAGTCGATCGACTATTATTGTCGGTGATCACTGATCACTTTTGATAGATACCTAAAGCGTCACACGATAATAGGTGAAGAATTACTGCAACATATGGTGTTGGATTAACATTAAAAAAAAACAGATGGAGGTTAGAAATGGCATGACATGAAAACATAAATATACCAGTATGTCTATTTAAATCAAGACGTGAGCACGAACTTCTTTTCAATTAAATATGTAAGAATTTACCAATTACGTATGTACCTACTGCTATCTCAGCAGTAAAAGAAAACATTACAAGGAAACTTTCGTAACTGAGAATTTTAAAGAGGCATGTGTAACTCTACTCCACCAATCAGCATTAAGCCTGAGTGGTAGATTATGAGGACCCTAAACCCCTATTATGAGGACTTTGGATCTAGTTTCTTAGTGGTTGATTGGTTGTCCACTGTATTGTACGTAACTGTGTATACAATTTTATTCGCTCTGTTAACAGGTTTTTTTGGTGTTTTTGCAACGGAGAACTTCCTCCCGCCTCCGTGGTATTTGTAGTAAAAATTAATGTTTTTTAATTTAATAAATAAGGATCTTACCGCCATCTATTATTGAGTAGCATAATATAGTATTGGCATCATACACTAGATTGCGCTAAATACAATAATCTGAACTGAATGAGAAGAAACTAATTGTTTATATTTATCTATTTAATCCTTATGACTTTATTAATGATTCCTATGAGCATGATGACTGTATAAGAAAAAAATCTAATTTAAAGTTTGCTAAGAATTAGTAAACAGGATTTAAATTTAACACGAATGTATCAAAACGTAATAAAGTATTACGTTTGTGAAGCTTGTATGCATAATAAATATCATTTGAATGAACGTAATTTAACTAAGTAATTGTTTGACTCATCATAAATATAAATATATTTCGAAATTAAATTTGAGATAGGTTTAAATCTTTAAATATTTATAATTAAATATGTAGGTACTTCTGTAATGTTTGTCTCTAACAATCTTTGTAAATTTGATATCTCATGTTAAGTCAAACAGCTGTAGCCACAACATCAAATGTCAATTTATGTAAAGTATTAAATGTCAACAGTTAGATTAGTCAACAGTTGCTTGTTAGATTTTCAAAATTCCTAGGGGAACTGGTAAAGAAGACAATAAGGATTAAGTAGTTATCCCAAAATGTACAAAACAAGTTGATTGCCGATTATATCTTATCTCCCCGTACATCAACGTCAATACCAGTCAATAAAAATACCAGAGCTAAACAAAATGAATACAATGACAATGAAGATTTCTAAAGGCTATTTTAAATATCTTAAATTAATTTGCAATGTACAGAAATTCCTCAAAACTCCAAACGTGACGTGCCTTTACACGACTGCAACAGCCGACCCTTTTGATCTCTTTGCTGCTGAATTGCTACAAAAACAGAAAAATAAATTAACTCTAAACGACGTCAGCAAAAGACGCTTCACGAAAGCAGATGGGAGGACACTCAAAGACGTATCAGAGATGACCACAGAAGAATTAAACGAAACAATACTGCACCTACTATCTAAGAATAGAGACAAACAAATAACTAAATTAGTCACAGACTGCTACAACTCCCATAAATTAATGAACGAAGATACATTGAAGAAACTAATGAGACACTATAGTACAGCAGGCAGACCAGATATGATTGAACACCTTCAAAAGTATTGCTCGAAAGCAAATCTAGTCACATACAAGCGTAATAATGATTTTGTTCATTATTTAGCAAAGGCACAATGCATGAAAGGGAACTCTGAGAAGGGGCTATCAATATTAAAAGAGATGTATACAAAAAATGAAAGCATGAGAAGTTTTTATAGGATTATATTTAGAGAATTAATTCATGACACTGTATTATATAGATCAGAGGCTTCTTTAGTTATATTTAAGAGATATGTGTTGGAATTCAGCGAGATGTGGAATGATCACTACCCATTGGTCTGTTTATGGCATATTTGCTGGTCAAGCAGCTGGTTCTCTGATCAGATGCTTGCAGATGAATTGTTGGAGACATCTAAGGATTTACAAGATATTGTTAAAGAGAAGTAAGTAACCAATTTGGCCACTATTCCATTTAGGGCAAATGATGTAGTTCCATCCTCTTACCTCGGTTAATAGATAATAGGACCGCTTATTGTTGAAATACGAAGTAATCTTTGTATTAGTCACAGGTAGGTAATCTTAGTATAGTCAGAAATAAACTAGTGTCCACCTGCATTTTTTTTAAATTTTATGCACAATGTACTTGCATGCATATTAACTACCACCACATCTCTGACAAACTACATGGCATTATTAAATCATTTTGAATATTGTGATTTATTTCCAATATATTTCGAGATGCATAAATCAAACACATATTGTCAGCATACATATACATTCTGCATTTTTTAACAACATTTATTATACTATTTACGTGCTTGATGTAATCAACTGATCCGTACACAGATCCAGATGACACACCACTAAGCACACCAATCTCTGCCTGTAAATCTATGTGACGAACTTTTTAAAAAATGGGTATTATTCTGAAAGAAACCACTTTCAGTTTAACCATTCAGATGTCTCCAGTTTGATTAAAGTGTTTAATTTAAATTTTGACTTTAATACTGGAATTGCTTTGATATCTGTCCAAACACTAGACCTTGGCTACACTAGTCCCTTTTCGATGCAGTATGTTGGTAACATGCAGTAAATAGGCCATTTAAACAAAATACGGGATGTAGTGGACTAACCATCAATATCAGTTTATAACACCCCATTGTACCGCAAAGGCCCTCCACTTGCAATAAATAATTATTGCAATGTTTGAGCCAAAACACCATTAGTTGTTTCCAGTCATAAACCACTATGTGGGTTTGTTAGTCTAATGATAAATTCTACATATTTATAGAGCAATGTTGTGTTCAAATCCTTGGCCCATATCACTTAAATTACTAGTACAAATTTTATTATTCTGTTTTGCTTCCCTAAAGAGCCAGAACCTATTCTCTCACTGTACTCAATAACAGCTTCTGATGCACTGCCGCAACCTGGAGCATATAGATCTTACTGAATATGTAAAATAGTGTTATTTTTAATTACCAACATGTCTCAGGGAAGGAATGAAACTACAAGCATAATTTATATGATTTTTAATTTTTTTGAACCTATGCAACTAGACTAGGCTATATAGACTAGGTTGTATTTTTGTTTGTTGATATTTATGATAGAGGTAAACTGAAAATCTGTTGGAAGAGTTTTGAAAATTATTACATTACTTTAGAGAATTAAATTAATGTAGTTTGAGTTCCATAGGAAATCATTTTGCCACCTGCAGGAACGAAAAGCGGAGTCACTTTAGAATTATTTTCTTTAGTTTTATGGACAATAATTTGAACCTAACCAGCATTTTCTGTCATCCACTGCCGGGAGATAGGCCTTCTCATCCACATTGTCTTGTAAAATGCCACGCTGGTCAAGCGGATTGGTGAGTCCACTCTTTTAGAAGATGTGTAGCTCCTCATTGCTTGTGGTAGTGGCTTTGTTGTCCCTTAGTCGCCTTTAGTTGCAAGGGAAAGAATAGGGTGGTGCTATTTCAAAGTCGACCGACACCACAGGGACAATAATTTAATTATTACTAAAAAGGTTACTTACTATAAATTTCAGATCCACAGCATTCAGTATTACTATACTGACAAATGAATACAATGAAGATGCAGTTGTGAGACTATTACAGATCCTCTTGAAATATGGCATGCTGATGGAGTATGCCAAGGTTCTTCAAGTACTTTTCAATTACAAATGTAAGTATCACACAAACAATCGGCTCCTATGCCTTTCACATCATCATTTACAAAGTCTACTTTACCAAATAAAGTGAAATTCAGCTAAATCAGATTTGGCGGCTTTTAGATATTACATCTTTTATTGACCAAACCGTTGTGAGGATTATCAATATTGTCACAGAAATGTTTGTATTGAAATATACAATACTAATTGCCAGAAAATTGGACCTGGTAATCCTAGAGTCTGTCTGAGCAGAAAAGCTGAAGTTCTTCTTTCACAAAGTACCTATGTGTAGAAATAATTCAAATTACATATACATTGTGGTTCTGAGTGTGTTTACTTAACATTAAATTGTTTAATCCATATAATTATGTCTGTTTTGTCTCCACATGCAGATAGCATAATGGATCCGTAGGTAGCATTTGATAACTTTATTATCAAATAAATTTCGTAGTGGTTGCTATATATTTACACTGCTAATCTTCTGCTCTATTGACCCCTGCTCTTATGATTTTCGACTCGTTCGTCCAATGAGATAAACAAAATGGTTCATCTGTGTCATACGTTAGTTTATATAATTCATTGTTACATTGACTCACCTACTGTTTTTCACCTAGACGAAGGGTGACTAATAATAACCGTAGCTATTTGAAATTGTGGATGGTAGTATTAAGTTATATTAAGAAAATAATAAGTTAGTCTTTATGCATTGTCTTGTGTTAAAACGCCACGCTGGCCAAGCGAGTTGGTGAATCCACTCTTTTAGAGACAGTGCAGTTCCTCAGGGTTTATGGTAGTGGCTTTGTTATCCTTTAGTCGCTTTTTACGACATCCACGGGAAGAGATGGCGTTTTAGTATTCTAAAGCCAACCCACAGCACACGGCCAGTAAATACTATATTGTTAGTCAAATACTTTTATTGTAAATTGCCTTTCCTTTTTCAGTGAGAAATAAAGACATTCGTGGATGCACAGAGATCATCCGTAACTGCGAAGCTCTCGGCATCCACTTGCCATCAGCCCAACAAGGGAAGTACATAAAAATGCTTATACATGGGCAATCAAACGACGATAAAAAATACAAAAGTTCAAAAGTAGAATCTAGAAATTTCAAATTGAAATTTTGATTTTATTTTATATATTATATGTACATATTAGTTAGTAGGTGTATAAATCGGGAAATACATATAGTGAGATTTGATAAGAATTTTATTCTTATCACAGCCTACAATAAAATTTTAAAATAATATTATTGCATCGCACCTTGCAGCCAAACGACTTTCAATACACACCCTAAACCATCAAAAACATTGCGTAATTCGTAAAATTGCACAATATATTTTTTTTTACAGTAAAACGGCGGTAGACGAGCATACAGTCCACCTGGTGGTAAGTGGATACTGTAGCCAACAACTGTAGGATGGTGGTAATGCCAACTTCAGTCCAGATCAGATTACAAACGCTGGCACGCCTACCGGATGCGCTGCCTACCTTCGCGGATTCAGAAATGGATTGGGAGAAAGGGTTGGAAAATGGGGAGGGATAGAATAGGATGGGATTGGAACGGGCTCTGGCATATCTCACTCACTACCGAAACACGTACGTACATTGGGAAAATACGATAAAGTAGGATATGCAGTACATGTCAAGGTAGTCTTCTGTAAGAGAGGGGTAACGTGGCCAGTCGAGTGCGCTCAGCGGCTGTGGGGATGCAGCGTGCCCTCTCCCCCTACAAAATTGATCGTCTAACACACATACACTTATATATATCGTAATAACACATACACTAATCAACAGTAGAATTCCCTGTACCTACTATTAACGGGGCTAATCGGTAAAAAAGGTTTTACAGTGCATTCAACTCACGAATAATTCGATTATGACCTTTCTAATAATCCGATTAAAGTCCATAATTTATGTTGACATGGGACCTTGTATTATTATGGCAATTTATGTTAAGTCAATCGCAATTGCTGCCTTGCATATTATGTAATTGAAATCCATACAAATGATGTTTGTTATAAAAGATGTAATAAACAAAGGAAAAATCTCAATGATGGAATTTGCCACTATGAGATAAAATTTATTACAAAAGGTGTTTACATACGTTAGAGCCGCTATCTCAGCTACTTATGTACTTACGTATTTCACTTTTACCCTGTTTGAATTATTTAGTGTGCTTATTGCACACGCTTATATGGAAATTAGTTTAAATCGTTTATATATTACCTTGGTGCATACGTCACGGCGGTATTTTTTGAATTTATAAATTCCCGTGAACACAATTTTGTTTGGCACTATGTTGTATGTCATTAAAAAGATAATTCTTTCTTCTACAAGATAACTTGTGTCCAGTTTTTTTTGTATAATTATTTGTTTCTTATTTTCACCTTTAAATGGAGTGTTAAATCGACAAAAATGAGCATTACCGACATCTCTTCGCGTTTAATGAAGGTGCTAAAGCCGCCAAAACTGCTCGTGACACTAGTGTTGTGTATGGTGAGGATGCAATGCCTGAAACTGCCCAATGTTGGTATAAGCGCTTCATGGACGGCAATTTTGACTTCAAGGTTGTGTAACGCGACGTCCTGTTGATTTTGATGAGAACCGATTGAACCATGAAAAATCCACGTCAATCGACCAGAGAATAAGCTAATGAGATGGAATGTGACCATTAATTTATTGTATTATTCTTTGTTAAATCTAACATCTTTCAAATTTGAAAAAGAAAACGCAATGACTTATACGCCAACCCGATAATTAGAAGTCTGTAAATAGGACTTTACAGAGTCATCAGCACACCATCATATTCTTCCTTCGGTTGCAAGTGTCCATGAACGGCAGTATCCATATATCCCCGTGTGAGTTGCATGTCTATCTGCCTACTTTACCATACTATACCATCAGCCTGGTGGCCAAAATGCCCTATTTTCTCAAAAAGACATACTGAAATGTTTTCTTGAAAAGCTGAACTTTATATTACCAATTATCTCATAAAGGGCTTCACACACTTAAAGTAAGCAACAAAAGCGCCTTTGAGATATATTGCTGAAGAAATACACGTCGTTATCTGAGCAAAGGGGCCGTATTGTTTGTCAATTCATACCGATAATAAGGCTCCTTTGCTACAGTTCAATTGTCTGCTCAGATCAATTATTGCTTAAATCACCGAAATGTCAATTGGATCCATTGGACTCCATCCAACGTTGCGTTGTGGGAATTGTCGACGATCCCATTCTGGCGGTCTACAGTCTACAATGCCTCAGCGTCCGAAGAGACGTTGCGTCTCTCTGCATATTTTACCGCCTATATAATGGGGAATACTCTGAAGAATTGTTCGACATAATTTCCACTTCGGACTTTTACAGCCGCACCGCACCTCCCGTCACGGAAGTAAGCCATTCCGAGTATTTTCGATCATTGTCGAAACGAACCGAAAAGATACGTAGGAATAAGTTTCAGTCCTTCCGAAGATTAGGCCGGTTTTGAACGAAACCGAAACTCGGATTTTTGGCCGAAACCGAAGCGGACCAACCGGTCGGGCACTACAATTAGGATTTACTGAACTCAGCTGCTCACTCGCAGTAAATATTGATCAAAGAGCCTGTAATCGCTTACATTATACCACAGACTGAACCAGTGAGCTTACAAAATGGCTTACAGATTGCTTGCTCATAGTAAGCCGATAACTCTTTGACTACATGTAAACACGGGATGAATCTACTCATGATATTGCTACTCAGCAGTATAATTTATGACCTCTATTTACAAGAAAGTTATAAGTTATCCATGCAATATTAATGGACATCAATCAGACCTTAAGTGAACATGTTTGCAGATGTGTGCAAATTAATCTATTTAAGAAATCATTAATTTTGCTAGAGGCCAACATCCTTATCTCCTACAATGTTAAGAACACGCACTAGAACTTTAGTAAAATACCTTGTTATTCTGGTTCTATTATGAGTAATGGAACCTATCTGGTTCCATTATGCACCCGTAAGTTTACAAATTACAAGTTTCACACAATGTAGTTTCGTGTTTCCATTGTACTAGAATCACTATTGTGGAAGAATAAAATCACTATTCTGGAATCACTATCCAGAATAGTGTTTCTGGAAGGTACGTTTATTTGATGGAAAGAGGAAACTGCATTGTGTAAAATTTGTAAAACTTTATTATGTAGCATTATTATACAGTTTGAACGCTGTCAAACTGTATAATATGTTTAATAAAATATGTTAGTATAACTTAATTTACAAAAGATACATGTATAGAGATACTCGTCGAGAAATGAGATGCATGCCTCTGATCACATATAGAAGGATAGATCAAAACTGTTCGTCACTGCCCGCGCAAAGTTGGCGCTAAGCTCGCTCCTCGTCCAGTCTGTTCCGACCTGTTTCGCTAGCAACACGTTGTTACAAAACACAAAAGTACCTAATTGCGCTTTAATCAATTGTAAAAATTCGTCATAAGTGGTTAACCGAATCAAGAGAGATGTTTCGTTTCATCTTGAGTATTTTACCATCAATATTTACTCATGACGTGACACGTTTGGTTTCCATACAATTTCACAAATTTTCGTTGTGTATCTATGTTTATGCCTCCGACATATTTGCAGCAATGGAGAGACCTATGCTGAAGGTATAATACAGAACATAATACACATATAGATAAATAATAGCAAATACTAAATAGTAGTAGTAAATAGAAACTATTCGAGTAAATACGTGGAGCTCTGGAGAATTGGCAGCAAGTGGCACTGGTAGTGTGCGCGGTTGGAGCTGTAAATATAAGAAAATTTCACATACTTAAGTAGGTAAACTCTTGTTTCTACCTAAATTAGTTTCATTCACTTTCATGATTAATTACATCTATAGAAGAAAATAAAAAACAGACTCTCAGCCTTAAACCGCAACCGACTCAGAACACTAGATGGCGTTATTATTTTGCTGCCTTCGAAACTTTGTAGTAGGACCTTTTGGTTGACATCTAGAAGTGAAGTCGAGTTTTCCTTTGATAAAAATTGTGTATTGTGGGTTTTGTGGTTTAATACTACTCACCGGCACGGAATCTTGGCCAAGCGCTTATCTCGCGATAAATAATATTTTAAGTATTTCTAATAAATGTTTGTTATGACGATATGTTGAAAAAATGTTTACCTTTAGTTCAAGAGGGTAATTCATTATGTTTGAGTGTACTCTGACGTTTCTTTTAACTTTTAGTTGAATTTGGTAATTTGAGTGACGAAGTTGAAGTCTTAAATTTGGTATTGTGAAAAGTGTACCGTTAGATTACTGCATTTTCGTGATTTTGTAATTTAAATTCAATATTCAGAGGTACCTTAAAACCAAATAAAATGCCCATAACACCAGCTCAGGTTGCACAAGCCGTAGCATTAATCGATCAGGGCCTGACACAACGTGAAGTAGCTATCGCGCTTAATGTACCACGTTGGTCAATGCAGTACGCCCTGAAACGATACCAGGAGACTGGCCACTACATCCGCAGACCAGGCAGTGGAGGCATAAGATGCACATCAGCCCGGGATGATCGATTTATTGCCCTGGAAATTTTGAGAAACCACCATCTTACCACTGTTGAGATCCGCCAGCGGCTCCAAATCGCGAGATGCGTGAATGTTAGCGAACGTACAGTGAGAAGACGCATGGGGGAAGTGTATTTTAAATCAAGGAGACCAGCACGCGGTCCACAGCTTCTCAGACAGCACCGAGTAGCTCGACTTCGGTTCGCACGAGACCACGCACACTGGACCCACGAGCAATGGGCTAAAGTTCTGTTTACAGATGAGTGTAGAATCCCTTTACGTGCTCCAGACGGTCGATAATGAGTCTGGAGAAGAAGAGGAGAACGGTTTTTACCCATTACCACCACACAAACAGTGAGTTTTCACGGAGTATCCATAATGGTGTGGGGTGGAATGAATTCCGACGCCCTTACGAAGGCGGTTATCGTAGATAATCGGCTACCTGCAACTCGATACATCGAGGAGATCCTTCAGGATCATGTTACGCCTTATTCGGTGTTCACTCGACACGACCAATTCCTTTTAATGCACGATAATGCACGCCCACGCATCGCCCATTGCGTGAATGAGTACCTTCAAGAGGTCGGTATTCAGAACTTGCAGTGACCAGCTCGTAGCCCGGACTTAAATCCAATAGAACACATCTGGAACATGCTCAAAAGAAAGATAAAGTCAAGCTCCAACCCGCCACAGACACTCAATCAGCTCCGAAATGCAGTACTGGACGCTTGGGAAAACATACCGCCAGTTGATGTCAGAAACATTATTCAAAGACGATAAAGAAAATTAGCAAACTCTTAATTTTCTAGTGTTTTAAAATTCTTTTTTTGTGTATAAGTGAATGGTCTTAAATAAACTTTAAATTTGTGTGGTAATCTTTCAAAAAAGTTCAAAAAAAATTTGAATCATTCTGACTCTAAAATTGTTAATTACGAAGAAAACCCGACACTGGCATAATGTGCTAATTACGCTACTGCCACATAAGAAAACCTTTAGGTACGTCGTAAAATATTTGTATATCTAAGAGTATCATTTGTATGTAGTATATATGTAGTGTATCTAGTAGTTGAATGAAGAGTGGAAAATCATATAATATATATATATACATCGATGCGAGGGTTTTATTCTTCGGAGTACCACAGACTGGTGGTTATTCGCCTTGATATATTGTAATCCAGTGAATAAATAGTATTCACCCAGTCGTATCTGCGCTGTTGTACCTAAAACTAGCATTAGCATCTAAACCATGTCTGTTTAACATCTAAAACAGACATGCATGGAAATTACATTTATGAGATGAACATTAATGCGCAATTACGTAAAAACATAGTTATTCTGTAGCTGATACAGGTATGTGTGTATAAGCAGGTGTTTTTGTAATAATCATTTGCATAATAATAAAATCGGAACAAAGCCATGTCTGTACATTAAATATTTTTTGAAAAAGTAGTTATACCTAGTGCTTAAAATATAGCTTGACACCTGTGACATGCCTAGTGCTGGGACGATATTGATGTAATCGATCATAATTATCGATTATTGTTGCTATTACCATTGATATTTCGAAAATATTTAAATATAATATATATATTTATATTATATATATATATATATATATATTTAGATACATATAGGTAAAATATATTAACGGAATATATTTTAATGAAATCAAACAAGAAGAATACCCATTCCTCTGCAGAACATTTAACATACCCATGTTAAATGTTTTTATTCACTTACACAAAGGGTTGCCAGGTGTCCGGCTTTAGCCGGACATGTTTGGCTTTTTAAAATCTTGTCCGGCCTGTCTTGCTTTTGTTAAGCTTTTTGTCAAATATATTTCATTATTTATTTACACAATTATTTTGAATGAATGAACAATAAATACTCGACTATAACACTAAATGAATAGCAACGAACTTTCAAGAAGTTAGTATCGAGTATTAAAAGAATTTAAATTTCCATATACTTGAAATGCCAAAAAGGAGGTAGCTTTTTAATTTTCTTTTTTCCAGAAGAGAAAGATATATTATTTTATTTGTTTAATAAAAACTTTTATTTTATTGTGTTTTGTTTGATCTTCGATTTTATCTAGTCTCCAGAAGACTTTGTACTTAATAGATACTTAATTAAAATACTTAACCAAGTTTTTTCGGTTATGTCCAGCTTTAAAAAGATATATCAGGCTTTTTGGGCAAAATGTCCGGCCTTTTATAGCGCCGAGTCCTGCTTTTGTATTTTAGGGCCTGGCAACCCTACTTGCACAACCCAAGGTGCACAACCCAAATCATCGTCAACGCCATAACCAGATTCAGAGTCACTGGAGTAGTCTTGTAGATTAATAATTATAGTTACAGTGTACAGTACGAGTAATACAAAGTCCAAAACAACATTTTTTGGAATTTTTGTCTGTCCTTCTTTACGCGCTTCACGGAAAATCCGCTTTACGGACTTTAATTAAACGTGACATAATCATAAATTATGTGCCGGATTAACATTTAGGGTATTTTTTTATCCGTTTATCGTCTGTGGGCCCTCTGATCGTAATCAAGTTAACCACGCATAACACCTACGCGCACGGTTAGTTGTGATGTGTACTTACAAGGATATGTGTACTTATAAAATAAGTACATCCGTTTAGTACATGGTTTTAGTCCATTACCGGCTGCTTAATTCTAATGTGGATTTAGTGTGGCATTCGCAAGATGAATCAATGAAATTGTCAAAAAAAGAAATGCTGACTAAAACTACATCGTTCACAATGGTAAAAATTCGAACAAAATCATACGTATTCGAGGTAAGCCCGTACGGAAAACAGACTGAATTTTATATGACTTATGGATATTCATTAGATTGCAGATTTTGTGTCCATCTGCACATAGAAATATAGGTCATAAAACCAATTTACTATATCATACGTCAAACAGTGACACAGTTTCGTAGTCGATAACTCTTATATTGTTTGTGTAAATAATTTGGCTGTCCCCATTATATACATCGTTATTTGAAATTCTGTAATTAAAATGAAATGTTATGATGTTATGACATGATTAACATTCTCGTATCTGTTTACTATGGTGTAGCATTGAGAAAAATGACCATATCTATTATCCCAGACATTAAGTTTGAAGTAAAATCTTAAAAGAAATACATTTTAATTGCCTACTTTATCTTAAAAATCAGATGTTATTTAAACATAAACATTTAAACAGGTTCTTGAAACAACAAAAATGTTTGAAATTCTTAACCCAACTATAGACTTTATACTTTAAACTTTTAGAAGTTCATACCGTCAGTAATGTCCCTTTAATAGCAATTAAACAACTTTGAACGGTTTAAATCGCGTATATTTGACATTATTTATATCCCGACATTGTTTAATTGCTGTTTTGTGACGTTGTTAGTTGTTTAATTGCTATGTATAGTAATCGCGAAAACCTAAGAAAATATAATGTCCCTTTAAGTTCCTTTACTCAGATGACGTCACATAGAGGTTATAACTTCCTTGAAGCCTTAAACTATGTATTGTGTTCATGATTCTACACCATGTATAATCGAGCGTCCTATGTCAGCAATAACGAAATGATAGGCTGGTGATAATACCGTATATGTGCGAGAAAGCCTGAGAATGGTGCACTCTTATAAAGCGTCCGAATCCAATATGCGTGTGTAATAGTTTAAATATACAATATAAATGTAGTAGTAAATGTAAGTACGCACTGAGTTTGAGTTTGAGTTTGTATCATTGCTGACCTAATATATAGGTAATATAATAATTATAATAAAAATAATTAAAAAAAGACTATAAAAAATGTTATAAAGGTGTATGTTGGGGAATACAATGTCCCTTGGATTTTAACAAACGACATACAACAGTCTTTCAATGTAGGATTCAAATCGTATATTTAATAGTCCTTCAAACAGTGTAGTACTGTATGGTAGTCTTGCATTTCAGTCAAGACTCATTTTCTGATACAAAACACAGTCGCTATCAACTTTATAGGTTTATCAATCTTTCATTAACCTACATGGAGACCTAATTATGCGTTAAAATATTATTCAACATTACGTCCAATAATTATTATTGTGATAATGTTAGGATAAGTAAGGGTCCAGAACGTGACTACGCTCATTTTCATTCGTAATAATATTAGTAAAAGCGATACTAAACGTGCCCAAATCAGCTCTTGCGTGCTAATGATCACATGTGATAAACATAGATAATAAAATTTGACTTCTTCATTGAGGCAAGGGAATTACAATACACGACTATTGGTCTTTATTCCTTATCACCACCGAGTAAAGAATTTAATGGGATAATACAAATGCCTTAACCCATTAACTCCCCATCCCAAACAATGCATGGAGGTGACGGTAACCTGGTAATATTATGCAGAAATTAATATTGTATAAATGAAATTTAAGGGCTCGAGCGTTAAGTCGGCGCTAATGAAGCTTAAGAACCTTAACTGTTTTAGACTAAAGATTTTAACTATTAATGTTTAAGACCATCAAACGTTAAAAACTTGAACCATAACGGTCACTTGGACTTAATCCGTCCGTCGTTTTGTAGCCACCGATTAAATTTTAAACAAAAGAAGCTGCGAGTGCTAAGCGTTTATTTATATCACATTCCCAGAGGAAATTCCTCATTCTGTTATACTGACGCTCCCTAATCCCAATCCTTTTCCAAATCTTCTATATATCCAAAGGTAAGCGGGTGCATCCGGGGGCCTCTTAAGGTCCCAATCTTGACGTTCGCGGATATCCGTGAGCAACAGTATCCATTTACCAATTAGGTATATGTATAGTCTGTTACTTCTCTATAAAAATACTTACATAGGTACCGTGTGGTATTGACCGGCTTTATTAAGTACAGCTTATTTAAGGGATAACAAACTCTCTACCGCGAGCCTTAAGGAACTACACCACCTCTAAAAGATTGGACTCGCCATCCCTTAAAATACATCCCTATACACCCTCATACAATTAATCCCTCATGCACGAGTCAATGTACATGAGGAAATCCATGTCCAGCAGTGGACGATAAAATGCTGCTTACGAGTAGGGTCAATACGAATTGACCAAATAGTTCTCGATAAAAAAGAATGCAATGCAACCAGCCCTTTCAGTATCCATAGCTGGACACGGGCCTCCTCATGCACGTTGTCTCGTTCATCAGGGATGTAAGGCCTTTAAACGCTACGCTGGCCGAGTAGATTGACGAGTCCACTCTTTTAGATGTGGTGTAGTTCCTCAGGGCTCGTGGCAGCAGCTTGGTTATTCCTTAGTCGCCTTTAACGACAGGAAGAGATGGAGTGGTGCTATTCTATAGCCGGCCCACACCACAGAGCACATGAAAGGTAGACGTTGTTTTATATAAAAGTAGAACTAAAATAAGAGTAACTTACAGAAACTAATTACTTAAATACAAATGTTTAAATAAAGCCGACCTTCACTTACCTTTGTCATTTTATGAATCATAGTAACAAAAAAAACTTAAATTAAAAGCAATCAAACCAGACAGAGTTTACTTTCATTGAGAGTTTTTTATACAAATTCTATTTATACGAAGTTATTGCAAGTGAAACTGAAAATTAAAATAAAACTACTCGTATTTTCGTATATTGAAATTGTCTTTATTTACTCAATTTTACATTAATTTTAAGCAACTAAGCAATTATAACAATAAACAATAAAATCTTTGACATGTTATTGTTTGTATATTGTTTGCGGGATGCAAAATTCCCAAATTACCGTATTGGTTAAATTTTGAACGAGACTTTCAATAAGCAAATGAATGACCGGACTGAGTTAAGATTTCTACTGGGGTTCATTAAATATGAGGGGTCTAATAAAGTGATCGTTGATCTACGATTTCATACAAATCTCTTGTCAATTCAACCGTCCAGTCTTGGTTGATCTCATATCAATGACCGAAATTCTTCCTGTTCGACTATTCTTATTTAACAATTAATTTATACTATTTGCGCATAGATCCTTGCCAACGAGCGAACCTTTGGGTTATCTAGTGACAGCGGAGTCAGGACGAGTTCAAATGCATATCAATTATGTATTATAATTAGTATTTTTATAAGATAACGTGGTCTATTTCCGCAGTAACATTTACAGTATGTACTCAAATGTTGGCGCCCCCTTATACGCATTATGGATTTTCAACACGCACTTTATAAGGGCTTATGTACCGGTGTGAGGGTAAGATAGATAAGCCAAGAATACCACCATAAATGACGTTTCAAATAAGTTTCAACATTGGGATATTATGCCACTGCAGGACATTATTATGTCTCTAGAATCATGAGGAAGTTTTAGGTCATAAGATAACACTTAACATAGAGTTAGTTGTGCCATAACATTCGCATCCTCAGTTTACATAAAGCTACGGCTTAAGCTCTGTAGCTTAAGTCATAGCGTAAGTCGATTATGATTTTTGGCGGGATATCGAGAAGTGAAGTTGAATTTTTGTTTGATTATTGTAGAAATTGTGTATTAAGCGTTTTTTGGTTCTATAGTGATAGTTTATCAAACTTCAAAGTGTGTTTCGTGCGTGGTGTTTGTGATAATCAAATAAAAGCGTGGGACTGCGTTTTTCGCGTGCTTCCAAGGAGTCCTCTTCTGTCCTCAGTGAAACATACTATCGCTTTACTGAGCGACTCCCGACTTACTTCGACGGGACCGGACATTGCCAGGATTCGTCTAAACTTTGAAATTGTTATTACGAAGAAAACCTGACACTGGTAAAATGTGCTACTAAGAATTTAATTTGTGCTAATTTGTATATAGAATTGCCATATATGACGAAAAAACAAAGTAGTATTGGTAGGTATGTCAAAATTTAGATTTATCGGTATTGGGGGGAGAGTGTACATTGCAATCCAACACCGCGCGGGGCGCGCTCGACTGGCTACGTTACCCCTCTCTCACAGAAGACTACCTTGAAATGTACCGCATTTCTCACTTTATCTTATTTCCCTAATGTACGTACGTGTTTCGGTAGTGAGTGAGATGTGCCAGAGCCCATTCCCATCCTAGCCCTCCCCGTTTTCTCAACCCTTTCTCCAAATCCATTCCTATATCTCCAAAGGTAGGCAGCGCAACCGGGGACGTGCCAACGTTTGTCATTTTGGACTGATGTTGGCATGTATCGCGGATGTCTATGGGCGACAGTATCCACTTACCATCAGGTGAAATGTATTCTCGTCTGCCGCCTTCGTACATAAAAAAAGCAGTTTAAACTACGTAATACCTATATCCAATTTTATCGCCAAATTTAAATTATGGGCAATATTTCCTTCTAATCGCTTTGTAAGAGTATTTATTTAAATGGCTATTAAATAATAAGCATAAAAATATCACTAAACAGAAAATAATATTAATGATTAAGGTTTTATTATTTTAATGAAATTCCTAAAAACTCATAAGAAAAATATTAAAAAAATATCTAAGATTTTTTAATTTTGTTTGTTGTAAGTACATAGGGTGACTAGGTAAATTTTGTGATACTCAAATTTCAGAAATAGTTATTGAGACTCATTTGAGCTGTGCCGTTTTTAATACATCATTTATTTGAAATTCGAATTTCCAAAGCCATTTAGTCAAAACGAAAAAAATAAAAGTGTTGTATTCACTTTTTATTGCATTTCGCGCGCTTTTCTTTGTAACAATAGAATTCAAACGAGACCATTTTCGTGCAATGATTTTATACGATTTTAAAGTTTGTTTAAATGAAAGTGAGTGTAAAGATAGATTAGTATCAGCTTTTGAGGACCTCGCACCGTCCCGTACAACAGTTTTTAGATAGTTTTGTCAATTTAAACAAGGACAGTTTTCCTTGAAAGGTGATGAGAGAAGTGGCCGTCCTGCGACTTCTGTAATGAATGAAAACGTCGAGGCGGTAAAGAAAATGTTGCATGAAGATCCAAAAACTACCTACAAACAGATAGAGGAGACTGTTAAGATTTCATCAACGGTCATTCATTAAATTTTACACTTCAAGACAAGAAGCTTTGTTCGCGTTGGGTCCCTCATTCACTGACTGTTGAAAAAACAAGCTCGCGTGACATGGTGCAGGGAAATGATTGTAAAAGTCGAAAATACAGAGGGACGAAATAAATTTAATATTATTACTGGAGATGAGAGTTGGATCTATCAGTAAGCTAACTAAGCGGCAATCAACGGTTTGGGTGTTTCTAGACGAAGAGCCGCCTAGGAAGGTCAAACGTGAGCGCAGTTTGACCAAAAAAATGGTGGCAACATTCTTCTCTGCGGGTGACAATTTCTTTAGACGCTCAAAAAACTATTAATGCCTATTAATGGTACAGTATCTTAACCAACTGTATTCAATGTGTTAAATCAAAAACGTACTAAAACAGGTTTGAGAGGGCTTTTCTTGCATCATGACAAAATATTCTCACAAAGCAAAACTTACCTACCCAAGAGTTTTTGAAGACCACAGAGATATAAGGATTGAGCCACCCTCCTTATAGCCCTGATTTAGCTCCATGCGACTTCTTTCTCTTCCCAAAAGTGAAGTGGATTCATTCTTTTCGACAACCCTGAGGACGCTTTTAATGCTTTTATGGCAGCTGTTGAGAACCTCGCTAAAGAAGAGTATGGCCAGTGCTTTAAATCTTGGTTTAGACGAATGAATCTCTGTATAGAGACTAATGGAAAGTATTTTGAGAAGTTGTAATAAAAAATTGTGTTGTAACTCAAATATTTTTTTTGTATCTCAAAATTGAGTAATTTACCTAGTCGCCCTCGTACCTACAGAAAAGTTATTATTTTCGGATTATTTCTTCATTGCACTGAGGGATGAGGTACGTCAACTACCATTCAGTATTTAACTATTATTTACCATTTTATGGAAAAGTTTTTGAATTACGTAATTGTTTTCGCTATTTACTTACGCCAGTGAATTGTCTCAATGTAGCATTTTTGATAACAATTCAAATGAAAACGTTAACCTAGAGAAACTAAACAATAAATAGCCCAATCGTCCTAGACGTGACAGAATAGGGTCGTAGGACGGTTTGGCTTATCTATTGTTTGACTACAAAACTAATGAAAGTAATAATAGCTAAAGCTAGTGCTTATATTCGCGGCTTCGCTCGTTTAAAATCCAATTTCGCTGGGAAAATTAAAGATTGTGTTAATACAAAACCGCTATTGTACCAAAATTACTGGACTCAATTTAATTATGTGAAAAATGGGGAGGCCCTATCTACAGCAGGACGGATAATCGCAGTGACGTGCATTAGTATATTTTTGTGAAACTTTATTAACGGTACTAGCCGTATGCGTAGGTATATATATAAAGATTGCTTTTAATCGACTGGGAAATGTGAGAATCGCTAGCGACACTGATGATCGCCCGTGACGTCTTTCCTGTCACACTGGCGCAGGTTTAGCGTACATAAGTACGAGTAAGTATTAGTGAAATTGTAAGCACTGCTTATTTGCTCATATGAAATGCACGCCCCTGAATAATTGATAGGGTGAACTACTATACGAATGGAGATCGCGTATCGAGAGACGTAACGTCGCAGGGACGCCCTTCGACCCGTTGGTCAGGAAGACAAGCTGCTTAAATTATGCAGTGGACAGATTTTAGCCGGATGGTATGGTAATGTTTTAGGGAATATACCGGTGTATTTTATCAATGAAAAGACCCGAGGAATAAATTAGTTTTATAATTGAACTCAACCGTGCCGTAAGCTATTGTGCGCAGCGCAATCTCGTTCACTCAAATAAGTGTGACAAAAACGTTAAATCAGAAATGTGTGAAAAATCGACATTGGCGAAACTATACAAATTGATACACGAGTATAATACGTATTCGTACCTATAAAGGTAGGAATGAGTTTTACATAATACAACAATTTGAATTTTTTTATTAATACAAGTGTTTCCTTTGACCAGACCAGGCCTATATGCAGCAAATTGAAAGACTTGTATCGCAGCTCAAAACTAATTTATACCTATTTATCGTTGTCACTGTAAACCTTGAATTGTATGTGTATTTTATACTTTTTGTACGCGTATTTTCATCGAAGGACATTTCCTTCGAAATTGCGTAAAACTGCCGTAAAATAATGTTAATAATTATTTATAAGATTAAATAGTCCTTAACACAAACAATAATTTGATCATATTATTTGTTAATTGTTAAAATGATTTATTTAAGGATCATTTAAATTTATTTACTTGATTATCTAGGGATAAAAGCCTCTTCCATCCTTTGTCATTAGATATAAAAAGTTCATTATCTCAAAAGCTCGTTGTTGGGTATGCGTTTCATAAATTCGGAACTGTTCGAAATACATTTAACGATCTCAAAACTCACCGGCCATAAACAGCTGCACCAGCTCGTGGAATAGCCGTTCAGCCTCATCTACTGATGGAACCGAAGAAACATAATCGTCCACATAGAAATATAGAGGTCCATATAGAGGTCTTTCCATTATGATACGATATAGGATTCTTCAAAAGAGCTGTGAATAGGATTTTGCAAGGTCGGCGGCGCGCCCGCATACCCCCTGGTGTTGCAGGTGTCCATGGGCGGCGGTAACACTTACCATCACGTAGGACCGCTTGCTCGTCCGCCCACTAGTCTATAAAAACAGAAATGTCTTTCGGCTGCCCAGGCTGCTAGAGACCAGCGTGTGCGCTTATCACTAGCCAACTGTTTGACTACGCGCGTGGCTAGAAACGGTGAGCTAGATACTTCAAAAGAAATGCCATTAAATTCGTAAATGGAGATGAGTTAAATCTATATATGTAGTTGTTAGTTATTTATCACTTGAGTTAAATTTGTATAGAATGCGTTGAAAACAATGACAGGAACGATATTTACCTCAAAATTCATATTTTCAATATTACCGGAAGTTTATTCTATATAAAGTGTAAGATTGAATAACAAATCAAATATATTTATTTGCCTGAAGATTCGAACCTTTGTATAAACTATTATTTAATGATATATTGGAAAATGTTTTACTGCTAGCGTCTAATACTATTCTAATTTTTGAAGTCGTCTTCTCGGGACGATAGATAGCTTAGAGGTTCCTAACCTTGACTTACTAAGGTCGTGCGTTCGTACCCCGGCCGATACGACTGAAATTTTGTAATATTTTTATATTTGTTTGACATATTTTCTTTTATTTTCTTTCACTGTCAACAGTGACAGAAAATATCACAAGGATTTATTTAAAAAACTTGATTAACACTTTAACATTCACCAGCTCTCATAGATCCACCGTGATGATTGATGGTTATAATGATGTCGGTGATCATGAATGAATTCTATGTACATGTATACTAGTATGATATTGCATGTATCCATTATATGTAGGATGTGTCCTATCTATACATTTATATATGTAATAATAAAGTCGTATCAAAGCCGTGTCAATACATTTCATATTTTTGGAAGTCTTTGCAGTGTAAAGTACGAATAATAGAGTGTAAAGCCACAATTTTGGACTATCGCTCTCCCAGGTTTACTGGTAGAAATGTCCTAAGGGGATACGTGCGCTTTTTGTATGTATTTTCATTTGTAACTATTTTTATCATTTGTGTGTACAATAAAGTTAATAAATAAATTTTGAATTTTATCTGTTTATGTGTCCGTTTGTCTGTCTATCTGATCGTGCATCATGCAAAAACCACTTGTCAGATTTTAATGAAACTTGGCATAGCTACAACTTATGTGCCGGACTCACATTTAGGGTACTTTTTATCCAGATCATTTATAAAGTTCCCACGGGAATCAAGCTCACCACACATACTCTAACGTCGTCTACGTGTACGAACTCGTGGACACTGCTAGTATTATAATATAAGGGATGAATTCATGAAGCCTGAAATTATCAGTTCCTATGATTTTAATTTAACTTTTCTTTTACAAACATTTTCTTTTAAAAAACATTTATTTTATTATAGTTATTTGAAATTGTGTCTTTCATGCACCTAATAATTGAACTTCTCTAATCAACCCAAAAGTTGGCTGGTAGGTAGTGCCTTAAGACATTAACCTCACCTTTTGTACGATATTGTGCAATGAAGTGTAAAAATAAATAAAATATTTTTTTTCGGTTTCTACTAATTTTTTTATACATCAATACTTACTAAATACAAAGCTCAAAAAGTTTGTGTTTAGTAATATTTTTATAAGCAGTAATATTTAATTCATAATTATAAGCAGTACCCATTATTTTAGGCTTCGAGAATATATTAGTATTTAAGAAAAATAAATATAAAGCATTAGCCAACCGAGCGTTCGCACGATACATACTTTATTTGCGTTCATAAAAGAATTATTACTGTGATTTTAAAATTATTTTTGTTGCTCTAACTGAATTAATAGGTTTGTTCTGAAACGTTATATTTGCGCTTGGCGCTACATAACCGCTTATTGAATAATGTAAGGGAGTTTGCATTAGTGTGAATACTTGATTGGCCAATACTTTAGTGACTGTATTTTTACTAATATACAAAGGTTGGTCGATTGAGAAAGCCTTAGGGCATTAGGTTTACCTTTTATACAAAAGAAGGCCTTGTAGGTGGATTAGGTTGCAGGAACATTAAGGGCTGATTTAATAGTAATAAACACAGTGTACAGTACAAACCTTAACTTTATTGAGATTTCTAATTACATTAAGGGTAACTATAGCAAAACTTAACAATAAATAGTTAATATCAAAAACGAGTGATTTCATCCTTGGGCTTGTTTTCAGGGCTTGCGGGGGCGGCGGCTTCGCTCACATCCTTTTCTTTTCTATGAAGAATAAATAATATTCTGAAAAGAAAAAATGGATAAATTAATGAATATTGTAAGAAGGAGACCGCCTATCCAGTTTAGTTATCAGAAGAGCGTTGTAGTTTAAACACAGTGGTTTACTCACAAACATTTTGTCAAGTGGGGAACTCTTCTTGAATTGATGTTTTCCGAATTCTCATTGAAATAAACATTGAAAGGCACTATTTGTTAGTGCCTTCGCTTTTGCCTGCGGTTTTACACGCAACAGGAATAACAACTATTGTGCCTGTCAAGCTATAATGACCCCTCAATTATTCTCTTTTGTATTAATGACCCTATTGAGCTAAGTCACACTTAACCGGTCAGTCCGTCATACGAACAATACGTATATATGTCTTGGTAAACATATGTGTCAAGTTTTGTAGGGGGAGAATGCACGCTGCATTCCCACAGCCGCTGGGCGCACTCGACTAGCTACGTTATCCCTCTCTCACAGAAGTCTACCTTGAAATGTACTGCATTTCCTACTGTATCGTATTCCCCCAATGTACCTACGTACGTGTTTCGGTAGCGAGTGAGATATGCCAGAGCCCATTCCCATTCCATCCTATCCTATCCCTCCCCATTTTCCCAACACTTTCTCCCACTACATTCCTTAATCTGCAAATGTAGGCAGCGCATCCGGGGGCGTGCCATCGTTTGTCACTTTGGACTGAAGTTGGCATGTATCTCGGATGTCCATGTGCTACAGTATCCACTTACCATCAGGTGGATTGTAAGCTAGTCTGCCGTCTTTAATCTATAAAAATAAAAACAGTATACGTATATATGTAATTAAAATAAAAACCATTTTAACGCTTGTAATGAGTATAAAATACTTATTTTCGGCTCTTGGAATTAACCAAAACGGTTGAGAAATCCGTTATTGGCAGAAGTAGGTATTCTCAATTCTAATTTTAAACATAACATATATCGGAGGAACATAATAACATAACAACTGGCCGTTAAGAAAAAATTACAATAACGTAGACATTTCTTGACCTTTTGTTGTAATCAGCGAGAAATAATAAGGCAAAAGTACAATGAACTTCGTAAAGAAAAAAATTACAATTTTATCGATTAAGTAATAATAAGAAGCATATTTCAAATGTTGAATGAATCGGATTATGCTTAGGGAGATATGAAACTGCTTGCAGCTGCTAACGTGGAAATATTATCACCTTATGAACATTTTAGCTACACAGTATCGATCAACCGAAGTAAAACCTAGGTTTAAAAGTAGGTAGGTACTTAGAATATAAATATGACTCTATAACCATTATAATTAGTTGTCACCGGAAAAAATCTAATTTAGAATAAAATGAGTAAGTATAATAATATACAGTATTTTTGCAGCTGCATCCATGCAAGTAGATTGATTCAGTTTTATGACATCGTTTAAACGATATTTCGTGTTGCGGGCTCTTTGCCTAGACCTTTTTAATGTTTTTATATTTGAAAAACATATTTACCAATAATGATGTGATAATGTTATCATACTGGTCAAAATGATTATCCTTGAATTGAACTATTCATGCTTTGTTCTGAAACCATTCTATTAAATAATTTCCTACTCACTCGGCTTCGACGTGGAAGCCTCACATTCAGTGACACTAAAGTGACACTCACTTCAGATGAAAGCTTAGAATAGCGTTATTATTCTAAGGATAAAAGTTTGACTTTTATTAAAATTAGTTTAAGTACTTAAGTATTTATAAGTATAAGCAACTGTTCAGTGCTCCAAAAATAAAATTAATATATATATGTAGTTTTACATTTCGTGACGATAGCAATTCGTGCTCCGCATAACAATCTCAACAATAATGTAACGGTAATTTTATTTTAATAAAAATCAATATAAGAGGTACCTACGAGGAGTACGTCTAAATAAGTCAGACATAAGAGGCGACGACGAAATCAAATTTAGCGATTTCATTATAGCTCAAAAACAGATCATGCGCGAAGGAAGATTGCCTCCCATTGTCTTCACGGTCCACCAAATGACATCCAATTTTTGCAACTACCACCAAAATAACACGGTAAAAAGTGATACTTTGAAAATAGTTTCCTAACTATAAATTATACTTTCTATTCCATGATAGGGCAAAGAAACGTAAGGTCAGCCATAGGTACTTAGGTTTAAATAAACAGAAATAGAAAATAACAGTTCAAGGCTTCAAATGTTATTAGAAATCGAACATTGTTCTGCGGTGACAAAATTATAGTAAGGGCGAGCTCTCGAGTCGACCGCAAGGTCACTTTTTTGCTGGTATGTCGAAATACTATTATAGCTGCAACTAGACTTAGGCAACGTGGAAATATGTACTGTTTTATTTATATCGACTTTAGTGTCTGTGTGATAATGATAATGCTCGATCAGCAATAATATGCCGATGGATAACCTTTGTAAACTTGACATCAATTAATTTGTTGTATTGTCACAAATTACATCTATTATATTATTACGATACTACAATGTAAACAGTTACAATGTAATTAATATAAATTTTTAAATAATTTGTGTAATAAATATATAAGAAAGTGTTAAGTAATATAAACGAGTAATAATTAATCATAATATTAAAGCATATTTAATAAAATCATAATATGATTGTAATCTCAGTGAAATAGTTATTATAGCAAATTCTGATCAATAAAGACAAATACAAAAATTCATCTACACAAAAAATATATGGTGCACGGTTAATATGACATTTTCTAAATTGGCTTGCATGTGCAAATCAGATTATGTATTTGTTAAATAAACGTTCCTACATTCTAACACGAGTAAGACTGATAATTTATGACGGTATATATGTAAGATTTACTTTCTAAATTTTGATCTGCACATTTTCTTACCAACTAAGTGTTATCGTATGAGACTTATACGAGGCTTTGAAAATGAAACTAAGCGTATAAGAAAGACGCATTTCAACGGCACGGACTGATTCAGAATGAGACTCTGGTAGACTAAATGATTCTTGTGACTTGGAGCCATTTACTACGAATCAACATAACATTGGATCGATTACTATTAAACAACCCGTAGGTATAGGTTGTTTCTTTGCCAGCACAAGCGAGCTTAAATGTGATTAAAAAGCAAGCTAAGTGAGTTAAAATGCTAGACTTTTATTGTAATAATAATAATATTCACTAACAATTTATTTATTTATGATCTTTTATTTGTTTTCAAATCTCTTTTCGTGGCAGAATATGCTCAGAATGCTATATCTAAATAAATAAGTATTCTTGCTCGCATTGCCGTGTGGTGTATCATCCCATCTCCTTCCGTGGGTGTCGTAAAAGGCGATTAAGGAATAACAGAGCGGCTACCACAAGCCCTGAGGAACTACACCACCTCTAAAAGAGTGGACTCGCCAACTCGTTTGGCCAGCGTGATGTTTTCAGGCCATACATCCCTCATGCCCAATACACTGTGCTGAGGAGGCCCATGTCCCATGTCCAGCGGAGGATACTGAAAGAGCTGGTTTCATTGCATTCATTGCATTGCAAAAACGTTAAACATGTAATAAATAAAAAATCTAAAACATAAGGAAGGCGATCATAAAAAAATTGAGGGTATGACCGGAAAGAGAAAATTTGACTTTACTCACATTAATATAGCTATAGCAGGAACAGCTAACGCGGCACTGATGAGGTAGAAAGCGCCGGCGAATGTCGACAGAGTGCTGAGATAGACCTTACTGTACACGGGAGAGTATATCACAGGAACCAACGCCTCGGATATACTTATTAGAGAGCTTGTTTTGCCTGGAACAAAATTAGATTGATTTTAGTATTTTTATGTGCGCACTGACTACATTTAAGTCTGGAAATAATGTCATAGACAATCTCAAATCGACTAGCGTGTAGCGTCTAACTCGCCCTCATGCATGTACATAAAATAATTATTTTGGTCTTTGTTCAACTAAAATGATCCCTTGATGAAAAAGTTCGCAATTATCATCTCCATATCATATCATCAAAATGAAACTCCAGCATCAGGGGATCCTTTGAATCGAATAAAAGCCAAAATAACTTGTCAAGTTTACTTGTTCTTTTATATTGTAGAGAAAGAATAGAATACAATTAAAATTAAAGAATGTTAAATTCTAGATGACAATCAGTATGAAAAACAACCTGATACAAGAGAAATTTCTCACTAATACACAAGTTCAAATTATGAAAAAAATAAAATTGTCTGAATTATAGTTTCACATACAAAATTATAATTTCCTATTCTTAAAACTTCTGGTTTAAAACTTAAAAGCTTACATCTCTAGTTTTCATATTATAAATAAACGTTTCCGTGACATTCGTCGTCGAAGCCATCGTAACATGTACTACGATGTAGCAATTAAAGTAAATTTAAAGGAACTTGTGCAAATATTTTTTTAGTTTCTCAATAACTGTTTATAACACAAGGTATTATGTTACTGTTGCCTTTCTCTACGACGCAATCTGCATCCAAACAAGATAAATGCAGCACAGTATAAGAAAGCATACGACAGTATGTTATGTATTCTTCATTAACTAAACGCAGCTTCAGATTGAGATCAGAGGTTATCTTCAGAGGTCAGATTTTTATGCAAATTTATACGAAAAACTGTCCAACTTCTAACGATTATAAACTATTAACTATAACTATTAATTATGAACTAATTGTAAACTGAAATATAATACACACGTTGCTAAGTGAGTGTAAATCAAATTTCTAATATTTCTAAGACGTTTGATACTGTAGTACACGAATACAGATAAAAGTGTCATACACTTTTATCTCGCAATTAGTGACAACGCACTACCAAAATACACAAACGGTAGTCAATGACGATCTCTTATCTAATGTATACACGACGGCATTCATTATCTCAAGGAAACAAGCATTCAGAAATGACGTTTATTATGGTGCCATTATTATTACATTTTACTGTAACTTTTCCATTCAAACCAAATGACTACTTTATTTGTGTTTATTTGTTATTTTTTTTATTTAATTTCTATATTTTTTGTTCAATCGGCTTAAGTTTTAAATAATGACTTTTAATATAACATCTATATCTACATAATATAACAAAATCTTAACAAAGCACTATAAAGAAACCCTATGAAACATTTTTTTGGAAAAAATAAAAAATAAATATGCAGTGATAATTACTAATTATTCATAGCTCTACCCATTAATTTTCAGAAATTTTGTCTGTCTGAAACTTGACATAGTTATAGCTTACGTCCTCTCTTAACATTTGGGTACTTTTATTCTTTATCCGTTATGAAGTTCCCGTGGGAATCATCATCAAGTTTGCGCGTACATCTTTATACATTTTTATAAAGCGTACGCTATAGCGTACGCTTTATAAAAATCATTAGATGGATTTTAACGAAACTGATTATTAGAAAATATATGCGACTTTTCGTTACAAAGTATTATTGTAAAGCTCCCGTTATAAATCCTATTCGATCAGATGAGATGTAATTGAATCAGATTTGGACTGGGATGAGATTTGGCGGGATGGATCTTAACGGGATGGGGTGGGATAGGGAGTGACCAATACTCTAAAGTTCACGCAAACGAAATCGCGGGCACAGTTGGTCTGATAATAAAATTCATCAGTAACTGAATTGATAACCGTTTGTTGAACTGACATCGTAATTTCATTCTTTTTATTACTTTTATAACTAGTTTATTTAACCCATTAACTTTGATACAAATTATTTAAGAATCTATTTCCATTGTAGACAGTGTTTCAGTAGGTATTTGTAATGCCAATACCACTTCAGAACACAGCGACATAACCACAATATATTAGTAATATTTTAGTAAACATAACAAAAATAGATAATATCATATATTTTTGTGTATATATTATAATTCTGTCAGCGTTTATTTTGAGGAAATAAAGTGACAGCTGAACTGATACATGGTAGTAAGTGGATACTGTCATCTATGGATGAATATTGGTGATACATGGCAACATCAGTCAAGAATAATTAACATTGGCACGATTCCGTATGCGGATCTCAGATTTGGGAGTAGATTAGGAGAAAGAATGGGGAATGGAAAGTAAATAAGGACGAGGCGTTT
Source organism: Sesia apiformis (assembly GCA_914767545.1). NCBI lineage: Eukaryota > Metazoa > Arthropoda > Insecta > Lepidoptera > Sesiidae > Sesia > Sesia apiformis. The sequence continues at coordinate 8,777,977 of OU611964.1, forward strand.
TCCTTACTCCATTACGAGTACCTACACTCCCACTTCTTCGTCGCAGGAGAAAGGAGATAGAGAGTAGGGAAATAAAGAGATCCCTTCCTATAATTATACCGTATTCGATGGGATGGAATGGGGAGTGAGTAGGATGAGAATATGATTCTTTACATCATACCATCATACTCTATATTCAATGAGATTGTAAATAATCCACATGTAGAGAACCTATCTATCTATTGTTTATGTGCCTACCTATCTAAAGCGCAGCAACCCTACACGAACCAGAAAAATTAACAAAGCATGTATCTTTGTAAAGGGTCACCCTGAATACTTTAAAAAGCAAAGGGAGGTTCTCGGTAGGAAAACACACCATTAAAATATTTTTACGAACCAAATCAAATCATTTTAATTTATTGCATGGCTGCAAGTAAAATGCATAAGATGTTCACAAAATGAAAAGTTCTATAGCCTTCCTGATAAGGTGTACAATATTTATTTAAATGATTGATTATTCATTAATTGTAATTATTATTTATATTCTTAGCTTCTAAATTCCAGTATTATATTTAAAATCGTAATTAGTAAATTATAATTCCAATGTCAGTAATAATAATATACTTATGTAGTTAATAAAATAATTTAAGTCATAATAACATTGGGTGTACACATTTTTTTTACTCGATTACCACCTTTTATAGTGGACAGACAAATATACGGATCAAAATGAGACAAAATATCAATGGGCCCATTTAAAGGGTTTCCAAGTCATTAAAGAAGTTGTTTAATGTGTAATACGCTTTGTCAATAAGGATTTTTTTTAACTTAATTTGAAAATATCAGCACTATTAATGTCACGTATCCGTTTTGGCAGTTTATTGTAGATTTTTGGAGTAATGCAAAAGCTACTTCTTTTAAAAGAGACCAGAATGTAGACTAAAGATTTGTAAAATAAATTCTTTAGGGAAACCTGTATTTCAGGATCCAGTCCCATCCCACATGATTAGAGCTACGATGGATGGATTAATGTATAATATAATTAATATATTAATTAGTGTATGTATTGTGACTACGAACTGGACTTTTGCACGTCCATTGAGGCAAAACATAACGGGACAAATGTATTTACCATATTTTCATTACCTATGTTTTGGCAAAATAAATTATTTGATTTGCCAACAAAACAACGTCGAATATGATTACAATAGGAGGCCTCGTGCCTTTATATGTCTTGAGATTTTTTATTTTATTGATTAATTGATTGATTTAATATATTAGCATGTCAAACTATCAGTTTATGTGTCTCAACTGTTGAATATAGGCCTCTCCTTCGGCACTTCTCATCCAGCCATCATACACAAATTTATTCAAATCGCTAAGCTACAAAAAAGTACAACTAAGCACTTACCAACTTCATCAGCATTCACCAGTTTTGTGGCTATAGACCTGAGTGACGTTGCACACGCAGAGCTGAACATGTCCAACACAGGCCCCAGGAAGTAGACGGTGCGATTCGGTGCCATCGCGTAGACCAGGCTAGCAGCTATCCTGCTCAAACACGCTACGATCCCGATGACGCTATCCTCCACCTTCCATCGCTTGCTGAAGAGGTATATGGTTACGAAGGAACCTAAACAAAATTAAACTACATAAGATTATATTTATTAATATAGATTAAATTATGAAGAATTAACTTGTTGAAGTGACAGTGGGAAGGCCATATCTTTTCCAAGACCGATAACCGATATGGTAGAAGAGTTTCTGAATGGAGACCATACAGACCAAATATTTTTTCCTTTCTATAGAGCAACATATTCTAGTAAGATCTCCGACCAGGTGGATTGATATCCTAAAAAGTCACGGATAATAACTGTTATTATAAATTCGTGGGTGGTGGCGACTATCAAAATTCTACAGTGTGTTTCTTAACCCTGAAAACAAACATGATCATGTCAATAAATCAACGAATTTCATCGTAGAAGCGAAGAAATAATGTAATATAATTTAACCAAGTCATTAACTTTTATATATCGTGTTATTGGATGGATCTCCGAAATGGCGTCTTAACAAGTTTTTTGCCTATACAATCAGAGGTCCGGGGTTAGGTAGTGTGATTTTGGTACTTTTGATACTTGATTTTATATGTAGGTTCATTCCCTTTTCCCAGGAATCAAGAATATGATTTTGTGAATAAGAATGTGTCATTTTAACGTTCCCGCTCCAAATCCAGGAATTTAAACTAGTATTAATCCCAATGTTATATTTTCACATACGTTAGAGTAGCACAGGTTGAAAATGTATTTTTGCTCTGTATGCGCCTAAGTTTATTTCGCTATGTAACTGAGTTTATTGTAACAAATATTTTTTTTATTTCTTTCAGTTTTCTTGATATCCTCACTACGAACTACAGGCCTCGTAATAATGTGGTAACTACCTATTTAAATGTATCTATTTTCAATAATCCGATACGCACACACAATAGACATAGCCGCAAGTAGGCACAACATCATTAACAACCAGATTCAGAATCCCAGGGTACCTAACTATGATATCTGCTAATCATAAAGATGTTTATGAGTGTGAGAAGTAATCTAGTAAAATTGGTATGGTATGGTAAGTATTTAACGTTTCTTTTTTAATGATAATGGATATTCTCTGGAACTAATAAGTGGCTAATCTTAACAGTCAGAGGTCTTAGAGAAGACCACTGATTCAAAACCAGTCTTTGGAGATAGCTTCACATAAGAAATGCATAACAAGTCATGTGTTGTTAAATTAGATTAAACATGAAAATTGATTACAGGCTTGACTCATTGAACATAACTCTTTATTTAAACGAATTAAGTTGAAAATTGGTTACTAAGTTTTAGAGGTGATACTCGTGGTACTTACTTGCAGTTCAATATGTAAAAAAATATTGTTAACTACATAAAACTTTTCTATATTGATCCTTATTACTAGCGCGTTAAAGTAATTACCAGTATAAGTTGACTCACCTCGTACTGTAAATAACTACCGTTAAAATTAGTGATCCAAGCAAAGAAATGTAACATTTTACACAATATAATTTTAATTAGTCACCGATACGGATTGAATTATAAGCTTTTTAACTATTTCCACATATTTTTCTAGGTAAGTTACTCTAGTTTCTCGGTAGGTTACTCTTTGTGAGATCAAAAAGATATTTTTTATTTTTATGGACGAAGGCCGCAGACGAGGTCCACCTGATGGTAAGTGGATATTGTCGCCCATAGACATCCGCGATACATGCCAACATTAGTCCATAATGACAAACGTTGGCAGGCCCCTGGATGCGCTGCCTACCTTTGAAGATATAGGAATGAATTTGGAGAAAGGTTTGGGAAAATGGGGAGGAATAGAATGAAATTGAGCTCTGGCACATCTCACTCACTACCGAAATATGTACATACATTAGGAAAATAAGATAAAGTGGGAAATGCAGTATATTTCAAGGTAACGTGAGAAGGGTAACATGGCCACTCTAGCGCGCCCAGTGGCTGTTGGATTGCAGCGTACGCTCTCCCCCTCAAAGTTGTATATTGTCAAAGTTTAGGAAAATCGTCTGTCATGTTAATAATAACTCTATTTATTTATTCACTAGCTTCTAGCCGAGGTTTCGCTCGCGTGGACAAAGCAGCTGTAAAAGATTTTTATCACCGCTAAAAGCACCGACAAGGTGGATTTCACAGACGAAAATCCATCCAGTAGTTTTAGAGATTTTTTTTATTTTCCTCTATAACTGCTTGTATCATATGAAGATGACATATATCAGTTTTCCTTCTGGATACTTAGCTATACATTAATGAAAACCCGATCAAAATCTGTTCAGTAGTTGTTACGTGATGCTCAAACAACCAAACATTTTTTTAAAAACGACTGTTTAGGGTTCTGTAAAGAACTCGATTTTATTTTTAAAAATTAAGTCAATATACAGACTCAACCCTCTAACTTTTATTATATGTAAGAATACATTATTGTGAAGGTTAGATGCAATTTTATGCTCAATCGTTTTTTTCTGCTCTCGTACCCTTGAGTAAAAGCCATTAATACTAAAGTTATTTGCATTACAAAGTCTCTAATTCTATACAAAAAGTTCGATTGTTATCACGAGTTTGTGTTTCTATGTATTTTTAACATCGAGATAATTTTTATTCTCTTGTAAAATTAGAAAGTGTAAATGTCGCCTTCTAATCCTAACCTCCTCAATTTATAATACTAACTATCTCATATGTTTATAGCTATTTTTTTATTATAGACATTTTATAGATAGATTACAAATGCCTACTATCAAATAAATTATTTAACTATCCTCAGCTATGATTTATATTTTACATTCCCCAAGAAAATTACTAATAAATAGATTTATACAAATAGTTTGTAGTTTTTAACTTTGAAGTTAGTAGTGTAGTAAATAGCGTGTAGTTTTTCAGTTTGACCTTGTCGAAAAGAATCGCAGAGGCTAGTATCTTCCATCTGTATCGCGATTCATGAGCACAAATCAGAACCATTATGAATGATATCGCCATAAGAGGATTGAAAGTACATTGATTCTTTAGTACACATACATCGATAGTGTAATGAACGAAATTCCAGCTAAATGAAGGGGCAAAATAGCTAGATCTACGGAGCTACCTCCATGAGCAATTTTGGTTGAAGGGGGGGAGGGTAAACCGTTCATCCGGTACCAGCTCCATTTTCAACAATTCTTCTTGAAATTAAGAGTATTAATGATGAGGCAATGTCCTATAAATTATAAGTTACTTCAAAGCATTGCAAAAAAAAATTCATAGTCTTGACTCACGAACCTGGTTACCATCCTCAGAGAGCTGCGATTGACATGCCAACTTACCATCAAACATCCTAGTAATATAGCAATTAAACAACTTTGAACGGTTTAAACCGTTCAAAGTTGTTTAATTGCTATGTATCGTAGTAATATTTCTGTTCTAGGTAGGAAAACATATTGTCATAAATTCGCAGTATATCCGCAACTACTTATGAAATGACACCCATCATAAAATTGTGGTGACTAAAAGAATCCTAGTAACTCACTGTTTCCTGTTAGTAGCGTCGGAATTCGCACGCTGTCATATTTGTTTAACCTAGGCTTCGTACAGTATCTACTTCGTAATAAAAAGAATAAAAAATAAGCCAAATATCCGGTTGTTACAGAATTTTATCAGTAGAACAGCACGAGAACAAGACTATCGTAATGCAAACAATGCGATATTTTTAACAAATAAAAGCAAAGGTAGTGGTAAAATCCTAACGGCTCTTAATGAAGTTATTTCGGTTTCAGTTGCTATCGAATAGACGAGAATATTCTCGATAGGTTAATTTGAAACAACAGAAAAAACTTATTGAAAACACTAATTAAACTAAATGTATATTTGGTTTGAGAACATAACGAGACATTATAACACGAACATACTGTTATTAGAAATACTTATGCATATTATTTAAAGATATATAATATATATATGTATATTGTGTACAGCGCAAACGTAGCGTGGGACTGTGGGACACCCTCCGGTCTGGGGAACTGAATAAAATCGCCCGTAGGGGCTGTATAAGAACGGCTCGTCCAGTTACCGCGTTTGGTGGTGGTCATTAAAGGAGGTATATAAATAAACTGTTTCATTGTTTAATTTAATACAATTTTCGATTTTACACCTTGTACGTACCAATCCCCACTAGGCCCGAGGGGCAGGTAGATTATGGTCTGAAACCTCGTAGTGATTTGCTATAATAGGGGTCTTGTTCCCTGCAGTGAAACGTTATAGGCTGATATGTTTTATGTACGGTAAAGAAGAAAAAATATTTTTAATATCAATGATACTTCAAAATCAGGTCTCGAATGGCCAAAAAGTAATTTTACTTCGATAATCAGTTTCGTAACTCAATGCGAGACGGTGAGCGGTCAGTCTTCGATCAGTATCAGCATAACGTAATCACGATGAGTTGATTTTTTAAATGTTGCAATAAAAAATATTTACTAGACTGTTTTGATGAACGTGATCACGTAGTTCTATTAAGATTTTAATAGAATCTTGATAGAATAAATGAATTCAATAAACGAAACGAGTGAATATGTTTGTTGTGGAGTCTAATCTGTGAATAGGTTAATTTCTTTACTTACTAGAACATTGAATGAATCTCTACCGCACAAGCAATATCATAAATTCAACAAAAGTAGTTATTACACCACATTCATTCAAAAATTTGATATTATCTAAGCAAAGAGACTTTATTGTTGGTATGAACTCAAAAAGTTGCTGGAGATTCGTGTGAATTCGGTCACGTGACCTTGACCAATCAAGCGCGACTTGGCCGAATAGGGCCCATAATAAAAATAGAAAAATTGGAGGTTAAAATTCATATAGATTGATAGGCTAAAAACGAACAAACGTCATGACAAAATCGGATTTAATGATATATAGAAAGGGATAGTTGTGTAGAGATTTCATTTAGATATAATATGTAGTTTTAGAAAGTACGGCGGTTGCGTGCGCACTGCATGTGTAAGACCACAAGAGCGTGTACAGAACAAACTTCGCTGGTTAAATAATGTATAGCTGGCGGTATACCATTACCATACACGGTTATCTTACTGCTTAAAGCATCTTTATATCATTCAATGTTATCCAATGTTACTCTATTGGAGGTAAGAAGAACCGATGAGAAGCTTTCATACACCGCACATTTAAAACAGGCTCTTGCACCGACTACTAATCGAAATTGAGCAATATCATGTCATCTTACTCTCACTGGAAGTAATTATCTCTTTGCTATCTCACTCCCACATTTGCAAACTTGAAGCGCCAGACCGTGTGTGTCACTGAACCCCAATTGAAAATATATTTTTAAACTTTTTTCATATTTTGAGGCAAATAAAAAAGCAGACACGTTTTTCAAACTGAACTTGACTTATTTACAAAAAGCCTGAGGCGACATCCTAACATATATCCCGTTGCTATTCAAGCGAATCGTAGTGAATCGTAGCGAACCGTAGCGAATAGCTACCAAATATGTAATTATATACTTGTATAATATAATCAAATGGCGTGTATAATGTAAAGGCGTTACAAATTATTATAATAATAATTGTAACATTATATTATGCACGCGTGTTTAAATTAATTGCGGATGCATACCTATTTGATCACTTTTTTGTACTGACTCTAATTAAACAATAACTCACCCTTAACATATGCCTTATTGATTTCTTACTCATTGATTTATGACTTGACACCCATTTTTCACGATTTCCTGAACAAGGTACAACAAACATAGTTATCGGACTGCCTCTCAAATGTTGCATAAGATCCACTTATAAGGCTCACTACCAGATACAATCTTTCATTACGAGGAAAGTTACCGATCCCTATCGATAACTTTATAAGTAGGTACCTACCTACTTAAATTCAGTTTACAAATTTTAGAACCCTATACACAATACCATATCATCAGCCTGTCTCTCCTTACACGGTCCTTATCGAGTCCCTACCAGCAAACTTCATCAAATCGTCAGTCCAATCGAGCGAAAGGTGTCCCATACCACGCTTCCAGATACGTGATCTCCATTCAACGACTTGACGACTGAATCGGTTGTCGGTTCTGCGGCAAATATGAGCTGCCCATTGTCACTTCAGTACTTTGATTCTATGAGTTATGTTGGCGACTTTCGTTTTAGGAAATTTCTTTGTTTCAAATCTTTTCCTGCAAAGCAACTCCGAGCATAGCTCTCTCGCTGAGCAACTTTAAAATTATATGTCACATCTAATCTATACACACAACATCTAAAAAGTTAATATCTAATCCGATCAAAGCGGGTACTTACCAACACTCCCAACAAGGACGGAGTAGGTGAGGAATAGGCTGTAGTCGACCTCGGTGAATTTGAACTTGTAGCGTGTGAACCAGTACGTCATCTGCGCCTCACCTTTATCCCAAAGGAAACATCTATTAGTCAAGCAATGGAAGCCAGCGACAATCTGCAAAGATTACGCTTAACGGGCTACTTAACAGTAACTGCTAAACTGGGAATTTATTGACAAAATGCTATTTTATATTACTTCATAAAAATTTTCGCAATATTGCGTGCAAGAATAAAATCCCGGATGTATTAGGTTGCGACCTAACGCTAACGGCCTCCTAAAGGTATATACCGAAAAAATTAGAACCCTTTCCTGAATCATTCGGTAAAATTACATGTTGTTTTCTCGCCAAGTGGTTCATGTCTAAAATGAAAAATAAAATTGCTTCTTTTTTTTTTATAGTGAAGTAGACGGACTAGCAAGCGGTCCCACGTGATGGTAAGTGTTAAATGTATTATTATGTTAAATAGCGCTATGTACTCTATAAGATGTTAGATTAAAATGAATTATTGTGTCTAAATTGAAAAATAAATACAATCATAAATATACATTGGCGACTTATAAAGTTATAAGTTATAACTTATAACAAACTTACTTGAAAAGCAGTAAAGCCGCTTGGCTATCTATCGTATTCATTGGGAGTCAACATTAAAATTGTAGTTTCCAATAAAATAAGTTTTATTTGTTTGTTATTCACTACGAAATTTTAATAAAATGTTTTTAGTAAAATAAACGCTGGCTTAAAATGTCTAAAAAAATTGTAATTTTTATACAATTTTAAAGTTTAGTTTAATTTAGAGTACTGGTAAATTTAAAAATATTGTTACGTTTACTTTTATATTTCAAGTGAATAATTAGTAAAAATGTGGATACCCAAAAGGAGTAGAGCTCTCTGTACTAGATCGTATTCCTCTAGTTGTGTTCTGTTTACTTAATTTTTGCATCGGATAATGAAAGTAATCACCTGAATTTAAAATTGTAATTTACATGAAAAATTAAATTCCAGAAGGTACTTACTTATTTACATTTTCTATCAAGAAATATCAAAATATGGTTTTGTTTTAAGTGAAAAAAAATATGAATAGCAATAATACTTATATCATTTTACAATATCATTTAAAACTGACTTTAAATAAATAATATATAATAATACAAACATTTATTGTACAAAATATTTAAAGTACCAAACTACATACGTGCATTTGGCGCCTACGGCAAGGTGCCCAGCATGCTGGCGATATTACCTAGGTGGATGACAAGGCCTAGTTTGGTACGATAAAGAGTAATACACAGTTTTAAGTTTGATATGTACTTTTCTTTAAGACAAAATCAACAGTCTCTTTAATTAAGTTATACACTTATGTGGTTTATTTGTTTTATTTATTCCAGTTGTTAAAGTAGGACAGTGGGTACAGTAGTACAAATGAATTATCTCGTTTTTAGTTAGTTAAGAATTAATAATAATTAGTAAATAATGTTTTCTGCATCAGGTAATTATCGAAAAATAGAAACTTAGTGATACGGGTTTGTGTAAGAACTCGTAACTTAGTGAGTCGAGTATAAATTTCTAGCTAGGTATAGCCTAGCTAGAAATTTATACTCGCGAGTCCTAGACTCCCCGCTCTATTTTAATAGAGCGGTGCGTTACACCTCTCTCACAGAAAATTACCGTCAAATGACTGCATTTTTCCCCAATTCCCTAATGTACGTACGTTCGCATCCTATCCCATTTTCCCAATTCTTCACGTACATCTCCAAAGATGCATGGCAACTGTCTAATTTTCGATCTGCAAAGACGTGCCTATTATATTTCAGTAAACCCTTGTGTGTCTGTATGTTTGTGAATATCTCATAAAACGCTTGTAATTGCGTAACAACATATTTGTAAGAAAAAAAATACCTTGCTAGACGTTTTTTTTAATTATTTTTAGTACTTTTACTGGTAAATAAATTGCTGGAGTGAAGAATCATCTGAACATACGTCGCAACACCAGGTGACTGTATGGCCGTCTGCCGCTTTCTTCTTATAAAAAGTTTCTGCTAAAATACTTACTAAAAAAATTTGGTACTTTGGTACCAATTCGGCATATTAAGTTATAGTTAAGTCTGATTGCGTCAAACACTAATGTTCCAAATAATAAACAAAGTAAAACGAATTTTAATTAAAAATAAATAAACAAAGTAAAACTGATTAAAAAATGTACAAAACTAAAGGATTTCCCCATTGCGTCCTTTGACAAACAGTAGAGAGGTTTTTGCATTGAAATTGATATTTTTACATAACATTTGGAATAAAAAACACGATGATCAGGTTTTAAAGTTGATAGGCCAACAAACTGGTCAATTTTTTTTTTAATGTTTCTACTATCTTTTTCGGACTACGATTCGGATTTTTCGTAAATATTTAATCTACTTTTAAAATATTTTAAAATAAATAAAACAGTTTAATTTTATAAACTTTTGCATGTTGTACACATTTTATATTGTAAATCGTGTCTGAATGCGTATAATTAAAGATTTCTGTTTACCATTTATTTGTACTCGACGTGTCGGCACGGGTTACACCAGCCGTGGTCACGAGTTGAGTCAAGTTGAGTATACGCTTTCAGACTCGATTTACAATGTAAAACAACATTTTAACTTAAATATTTTAACAGTTGTGAAATACTCTTAATATATACTTATTATATATACCAAAAATATTAGAACACAACATTAACCAACGTCACAAAGAAAAGATGTGATTTTTATAAGCATGCTTAATACTTTCGTCCACCATTTAATTTAAACTAAGCAGACAGTCCACCTGCCTATCTTTGGAGATTTAGGAATGGATTTCGAGAAAAGGTTAGTATAATGGGGAAGACTAGGATACGATAGGATGCGAATGAGCTCTGGCATGTCTTTCTCACTGCCGAAACATTCGTTACGTTGGGGGACTAGAATAAAGTAGGAAATGTAGTACATTTTAGGGAAGTCTTTTGTGAGATTTTAACTTACAAGTTACGTAAAAGAATCTAAAAACAGAGAAACTTTTCATTAGATCTGGACGGGCTCTGGAGGGAAAGTACCTTTAATATTGAAGATAGTAAATTTTACTCAAAAGACATTAATTTTATTTCAAAAAATAAGAACATCCATTGATTATTATAACAAAGTATAGTTTTGTTACGAAACTAATAGTTTCCCTTAGTTAAATAATGAACTTTTCAAAATGCAAAGAATGCATTTTGTAGAATGCAAAGATTTGTTCTTTTAACAAATTCACTTCGTGTCGCCTGTCAATCGTGTTGTGGTGGTTATTCAAAATAGCATTTTGAACTTTAATTTTTAACTTTTTAACTCGTCCACAGACTCACAGAGTTTTTCTTAAATTTTATATGACACTCACATAAAGAAATCTAAGACTAAGAAATCTTGTTCCAATTATATAATAACTTTAAAATTGTTCGTCCTATTCTATTTACAAATTCAAACGCTTCATTTTTAAATCTATCAACACGTGTGTCGCATCTAATGCAGACTCGTGCAAATAATAATGCAATTTTCTTATCTAAGTACATACTGACCAATTAAGCGCCTGACTTTTGGCCTTTAATTACTTCACTAAAATAAATATGTCAACAATGGATACTATCACGTTATTATATCAAAATTTCATAATAAGTACTTTATAAGCGTGCAAGTCAAAACGAATTGTTTAGGTCACAAACTGACACTAATTAATGGTTTCTGACTAAGGAAACAATTATAATAAACAACCAATACCTGAACAATAAACAAAATCTTTTATTTATACAAATATAAACGTCATTTTTCAATATAAAAATATGACTATGCCTACGCGGGGTCATGGTGTTAAAACCGCGTTTTATATGTCTTGTTGTTATTCTGTGACTGTTTCAATTCTCATAGTAGACTAATTGAAAACATATCTTCAGTTACATCTCCGGACTACCATCACTAGCGCCCGTTGTCAGGTACTGGAAGACAAGTTATAAACGCGAAAATGCATTATCTATTAGTTGAACCATAATTTTAAAAGACCCACATAAAATATTAAAAGTGTATTTTCTCGAATGTTCGTCCACACATGTGTGCCGATTATTAATGCTGATCCGATCTCATTTGGAGCACTATTAAACCACTTGTTATCAAGTATGTGTAAACACAGACATAACACAACAAAATAAAAAACTGAACAGCAACAAAACCAAAATCGCTGCCTTCCACGTTTATGCAAGCGAATCGAAATTCTTATCAAAAACAGTTTACTTTTCATACCAGCGTTTAATTCGCCGCGCTGAATCAGTAAATTAACGAAGCAATAATGTAGATTCATTAGGTCTTTAATTTTTTCCGGTTCCGATTAGAACGTGGAAGATTAATTATAAACCTATACCTAATTTAAAAACGATAGAGAATATTTAATAACAAACGGTTGTTTACCGAAGAAAAAAGATTAGGATTGTTAAACCTTTAATTTTCATGGCATATAAAATCGCAAAAAACGGTTTTATTTTTAAAAATCGCATATTTATTCCGCCTAAATATTTATATGCATAAAGAAACACGTTGCCAATAAATTGTAATAAAAAAAGGTTCAATACGATTCAATGCAGTTTCAATACGAGTTTAAACTTCAAACAAAATCATTTAAAGATCAAAATCATCATTCGGAACATTTGTTATAATGCCGACAAATTCAATATAAGATTATTGACTTATAGTACTCATTTTTAATCAGCAGTTTATAAGCTTGGGTAAAAAATTATACAAATAATTCCATTAATAATATGCGTAAAAGAATTACAGTAAAAGGAGTAGAAAGGCAAATCGTAAATAGTTTAACAGATTCTAAAAATTATGTGAAAACATGTCTTTGGATACCAAGAGCAGTAAAAAGAGTATCGAGACAAAGGAATAATTCTTATCGAGCCATCAAGTTCATCTTGGACAATAAGGTAAATCGCGACTAAGGTTCATAATGTACTACAATGTATTGTTCAAATATCACAATATATGTATTAAACGAAGAAAAATTCAGCATCAACTATGTTTAAGTGATCAACACCAGCGAGCATTTAACATTTGCCGAGCGTTACAACTTTATTATTATAACGAAAAATGTTATTTTTACAAACCTAAAATAATTCATTTAGACTGCAGAAGTAGGCAGCGCATCCGGAGACGTGCCAACGTTTGTCATTCTGGACTGATGGTGGCATGTATCGCGGATATCTATGGACGACAGTATCCACTTACCATCGGGTAGACTGTATGCTCGTATGCCGCCTTTTTTTCTATAAAAAGAAAAAAAACATAGGTTGGTTTTTATTCGTAGCCGAATCTTTATTCGCTATTCACATTCTTGTTAATTATGTTTACCGTCAATAGTTGCTGAGACGGTTAACTCAGAACTTGACTCCATCAAACTTGTGCCAACTCCTATCGGAATCAGATGCGTATCAAGAATAGCGATCACTAAAAGCGATCTCTGCCAGACAACCTTTGGATAGCTAGGAAGTAAATAATATTTTAATCACTTGTAGATGTTGTAGATGTAGTTCTATTAGCTTACTTTAGCGATGGGTAACTCCGGATTTAATGAATCAAAAGATCCGAAACCGCGAGCGCAGTCGAAACTCTTAATGATTCCGGCTAACTGTTATCGACTCCGAGGAGTTATTTATTCCTTTCATTTTTGGATTGCTGAGTTACATGAACGAACATGATGCAAAGCGAATGAGTCGCTCTCAGGCTCTTATAAAATATAAGTAGTTGAATCAAAAGAGTCAAGGAATTATTAAGAGGAGTCGGATCCGCGAGCGGAGCCGGATTAAGTGAGCCGAAACACTCCGAGGAGTCGTGAATACCCACGACTAACGTCAACGTTAGGGTCATAATATCCGGGGCCCAGTGCGGATAGGTGGTACTCCGTTGTCGTAATAGGCCCCTGTATCGCCCATTGCTTGACATGGGCCTCTTCATGCTAATGATCATTCATCTTCAGACAATGGTCTTGTGCGTGAGAAGTGTATGATTTTAAAACGGTATGCTGGCCAAGCGGGTTGTCGAGTCTATTTTTGTTCGAGGTGGTATAGATCCTCACGGGTTTTGGTAGCCGCTTTATTATCTCTTAATTATCCTTTACACCACCCACGGGAAGAAATGAGGTGGTGCTATTCTAGAGCTGATCGACTCTACAGGGCCACTTTAAACTTTTTTTTATCTAGTATAGACAGTAGACGAGCGGGTGGGCCATGATGATAAGTGGTCATCGCCGCCTATGAACATCTACAACACCAGGGCGCTTGCGGGTGCGCGCCGACCTTGCAGAATCCTGTTCACAGCTCTCTTGAAGAGCCTCATATCGTAGCGTAATGGAAATACCCTCTCAGCTGGCAGTTAATTTCAAACTTACGGGTTCGCGGTATAAAGTGTCTTTTTGAGCGCACTGTACGCAGCGACTCTATGTCAAGGAAGTGCAGATGACCCGCACGACGGTGACGAATGGTGCGATGGTAAAACCCGAAGTTGGCATCAAATTGAACAACTCTTCAGAACATTCCCCATTATAAAGACTGTAGAAAACGTAGAGAGAAGCAACGTCTCTACAGATGCTGAGCGATTCTAAACCACCTATGAATATTCTTAGGATTATTAAAGATTACTTTTGGATATGTCGCATGGCAGGCCATATACTTTATACAAAATTATAAATGGAAAAATCAACGATTCTAGTATCCTAACCCAGCTCCCGACCACACGTATTATTTTTTATTAAGACATAGAACTAATGCGGGAAAATATAGTGCGTTATCAACTTATCACAGATTTTCAAACTTAATAATGAATTATGGTTTGGAGTTCCGTTAGATAATGTGTGAAGGTTCATTTGTTATTTTTAGAAAGGAATTGCGGATGAGTCTTGATAAATTCTGAAAATATTTCCTTTTTTTCTGTTATTTTACTTTTATGTTGCTTTTCGCTTGAATATCTTAACTGTTATAACCTTAAATATGGTAAGATTAAAAAGTAAATTGTTAATTTTAATCATTTGGAGTGATTTCGTCACGGTCTCCGGTTTGTCAGGTTGTATTTCGATCACTTAACAGGTTACAATATGAATGCTGTGTTCTACCGTAGGAGGCTACCATATATGTATATGTATTATAATGTTTATCGTATTTGTATAGAATGAAAATGTATGGTGTATCGTTGGCGAACATAATAAAATAAAATATAAACAAAGATAAGCAAATGACTTGAAGTCGTATCGCAGGTATATGAACCTATATATAATAACGGTTTATTTTGGTTCATCTTGCGAGAGGACGTAAATATCAATATTGCTACTGTGTGGCAATATCATTATAATAGCTGATAACAAAGAATGACGATGTAATGCAAACAATATATGCCTATATATTGTTTGCACGTATATTCTCCATACATATACTAATTAGTACCTATACTAGATACATTACGTATACTATTCTTCCAAGGCTTGAAACCGGTATAAAAACGCCAATGGAACAAAGTAGATTTCGCTATTTTCAGCACGTTTAAAAAAAGGGTTTATACAAAAATTGTAGAACGAACCCTATCCAAAGACATTAATTTGTATGTATATATTTTTTTGGATTTCAGAAGGTTTACAACACAGATCTAATATTTCTGCTACCGCTAGATTTACAGCGCACGCGAGAGAGAATATAAACCACAGCACGTTAACCATAAGCGAAAAAGAGTCAGCAGGACTTATCAAATGTCTCACGATTTAGAACTCTAAACCCTGTCAAACGGAGCGGATCGGACCGCTCCGTTTGAGCGATTATTAGAATATTTTGTGCTCATTCATTAGTTTTACAAGGAAAATAACTTAGTGAACTATAATGGTATCGTGTGTTCTATATATGATTGCAGAGTTACAGGATGTAACAATCCAAATAAATACAGTTTTCACAGGTAAATATGAAATGGGACACTAAACATTGAAAAGTATTCCTATTTTTCGTTAATTTAGTCACATTTT
Organism: Sesia apiformis; assembly: GCA_914767545.1. Lineage (NCBI taxonomy): Eukaryota > Metazoa > Arthropoda > Insecta > Lepidoptera > Sesiidae > Sesia > Sesia apiformis. The sequence goes on from OU611964.1 coordinate 8,793,895, forward strand.
GCTAATCAAATTGCTATTAAAATATATCTATAGTTCTTTCTGTTATTATAATAATTTGAAAGATTGGGTTCTAAATAAACATTATAAAAATATTATGTGAAAATTATGCTTTGATTATTACCCGTTAGAAATTGTTATCGATAAGAATGTCTCGGTGTATAATTGGAGTAAATGCTCTCTGAATGTGTTCGACGTACCGATTATGTTTAATATGTAATCCAGTTACTTACATTATTACTATCCGTCTTGAACCTTTCATAGATTAAGATTTTTGTATGGGGCCTGTTTTTCATTATATAGGTACAAGTACATTTTGTAGAAGCGTTGTCTTTTATTAGTAATAAACACGAAAACAATTTCTTAATTTTTACATATTGACAATACTAAACTGCGCAATATACAGACGTGAGTAATTGACTTGTTTTGGAAACTTACACATAAGGTAATCAAGAATCATTCATTTTTACCGTAAATAATAATTGTTATTATTAATTTTAGATTTCCACCTAATCCACTACTGCGCGTAAAATAACTGCGTGCTGTTAATAGCCCGAAATGGACCCCAAAAATATCTCTATAATGTGTAGTACACTTTCTAAGATGGAATTTCTCGAAGTTCAATCCCTAACGAGGTGAAACCGGGTATACAAGTTTGTGCTGAAGTCGCTTTATAATATAAAAAAAAAATGTGATCACGTAATTCCTTAAAGTTCATTAATTTTTAATATTAAATCATTTTAAGTTTTAATTTTATCGAAAAGTAATGAAGAAATATACGCATGACTTCTTGTAGTGTAATTAAATTAGTCAGCCGTATAGAGTTGGTTTCAAAAGTAACAAATTGATTTGTGACAGATTTTAAGTTTTACAAAAAAATACTATTGAGTATTGACTTGACAAGTATTGACTTGTGTCTAAATTTAATTATGGTTTAAAAAAATACCTATACTTATTTTATTAAACAAATTGTAATGAGGACGTCTTAATCTGTGACAAATATTACAGTTTACAGAGAATTACAATAGAATTATAATAATTACCAAATATATGCTAATTTTAATTATTGCTAAATGATTATTTTATCAAACAAATTATAATGACAACCATTTTTAATGATTTTTATGTATTTCACAATTTAAGATTTTGAAATGTATTGTTATAAAAATATACATATTAATTTTATCTCCGACGAAATATTTTTGAAGGGGTAAAACGTCAGTAAAACAACACGAAAATTATACACTTATGCATGACGTCGTCTTTTATTAGTAATAAGTTTGTAATACAATTTCACGCTTTCAGGTAAGTTCTAAAAATTCTTGTTATAAATTAAAAGAACTTTTATTCCATTTTTTTTCAATCAATGCATCAATTCAGTAATTCAATCAACTTTAAAACATACTTTAAAAATAATTATAATTGTTCTAGCTAGACAATTTTATTTTTAATTTTCACATAACGTACATTCAGTAATTAAATTTAAATATATAATGATTAATAAATAAATAAATAAATTGTTTTATTGTCTACCTAACAGTTATTTCATTTATCGATATCGAAGCTTGTCGGATATTTTATTTACATACCCCATCCCTAAACGAACATTATTACAAATCTCACACACATTAGAATATCAGATTGAGACCTTTGGCGGAAACTCGAGAAGTGAAATTGAGTTTTTGTTTGATTATTATAAAAGTTGTGTATTGGGAATTTTGTGATTTCAAAATGATACCTAATTTATTAAACTTCAAGGTGTTTTAGTGTGTAATGTTTGTAATACTCAAAGAAAAGCATAATACTTCGTTTTTCGTGTGCTTTCAAGGAGTCCTCTTCAGTCCTCAGTAAACCTACTGTCACTTTACTGAGCGACTCCTGACTTTCTTCGATGGGACTGGACATTGATAGAAGACGTTTTAGACTTTAAAGCAAAATACATAAGAATACCGTGATAGGCTTTTTGGCGGGAACTCGAGAAGTGAAGATGAGTTTTTGTTTGATTTATTGTAAAAAAATATGTACTAGGCGTTTGGTGGTTTAATAGTGATAGTTTATCAAACTTCAAAGTGTTTTTCGTGCGTGGTGTTTGTGATAATCAAATAAAAGCGTGGCACTGCGTTTTTCGTGTGCTTCCAAGGAGTCCTCTTCTGTCCTCAGTGAAACCTACTATCACTTTACTGAGCTCACTTTACTCCTGACTTACTTCGACGGCACTGGACATTGACAGGATATGTTTTAGACTTTGAAATTGTTTATTGCGAAGAAAACTTCACAGTGACAGAATGTACTAATTGCACCATTTCCATATATAACGGAAAAAAAAGAGATTTTATAATAAAATTATTATAGGTATCGCTGTGACAGTTGACACAACTACCGATTTGGCTCATCTTGGAACTTAGCCGAGATATAGACTCAAAGAAATGCGTCCTGTAGTTTGTCTGCAAACTTCGTTACATATATTCCATATTTATACTCATATGCCGATACCGCGTCAGGACTGCGGTATCGGCGGTATTGTTCTGTCCACCCCGTAACACAACAATTCAATGAAAGAGTTCAATGAACAATCCAGAGGTGTTTGTTTCACGAAAGACTTCCATGAAAGGTACTAACGTGTTTCGGGATTAATTACAAGTTGCCGGAACTCATCTATCTATCCCGTCCCATCGAATGGCTTACTAGGATAATGTGTCCCTCATCTGATTCTATTTCCTACTCTCCACGCCATCAAATTCCTTTAATTTTAAGAATGTTTGCCTGTGGTTTATAAAGTAAGATTTCATACTTTACTTTACCATCGCGTCGTTGAATCGATACTGCCTACCAACTGAGTCTACTAACTGATGTCTACCAACCGATGTCTCTCTCTACCATAGACAGGATCTACAGTAAGTGGTCACAGTTGAATAGATGAGGTAGCTATCCCCCTACTTCCCACCCATTTATCGAACCCATAACGATTTCATAAAATAATTTTTAAAGAGGTCTTTTAATGATCTCGCGACAAGTTAGTTCTATCTATTACACCATATCTTCACTTCTCTAATTTATGACGAATTACTAGGAAATTACTTATCAGTTATGTTATGACCGATTAGAGAACAGGTGGTGTCCTTAACCTAATTAACATTAGTAAAGTGTACTGTCCTCCTGTGTAAGAAAAGGCAGTAACATTTTTAACGAAATCTTAAATGACATTATATTCGGAATTTAAAAATAAATAATGGTTATTCTTTTAGTTTTATCCAAAACTCCAAGTTTTTAGCTTGATTTTAAATTAATGATAATTTTACCTAATTTTTTTCATGTTTCTCATCAACATGTAACTTTATAAGGAGGGCAGTGTACTTCTAGTAATATTAATTCAATTTATTTCAAACTTCGACACTCTGTCGTTTCTCGTCCTAACTTGAATTATTACACCCACTCTACCTGTCATTGATACCAAACGTAACAGATCGAAAATGTCGAAAGCAGAAATGGTTTAATAAATGTGAGTGAATCTGACAAATCAAAATTGTGTTCCTCCAAGTTATTCCCATTTAATTCCCATTAAATTGACAGTAAGGACTGTCATCCCAAATTTAAATGGGAATTTAATTACTTCTTAAAATAAGCATAAATAGGTAATATATAGGTTGTCCCAGATTGAGCGCCGGATTTAAATTTCGCGCCATTTTTTGTTTGGCGGTTGGCAACTCTGGTTTGTTTATAGATGTCACATGTGACAGATGCAATTATTCAACATGGAACGCTACACGAAAGAGCAATGCAGTATAAATTTTAGAGCACCATAAAGCAGTGTGGACCATCATTTTCTCGAAAAGATCATCTTTAGTGACAAGGCCCAGTTCCACCTTGACTTTGACGGATAAGTCAATAAGCAAAATTGTCGTATCTGGGGCTTGGAGAATCCTCATGAGATTCGGGAACAACGGATGCATCATCCTCAAAGAGTTACAGTTTGGTGCGAGTTTTGGTTCGGCGGGAACATAGGGCCGGGATTTTAGGTATCGGTATTTAGATAGGCATAGGTATCGGAACATGTTAATTATTCTAAATGAGAGCTAATTATTGAGGGGGAGAGTGCACACTGCAATCCAACAGCCGCTGGGCGCACTCGACTGGCCACGTTACCCCTCTCTCACAGAAGGCTACCTTGAAATGTACTGCATTTCCCACTTTATCTTATTTCCCTAATGTACGTACGTGTTTCGGTAGTGAGTGAGATGTGCCAGAGCCCATTCCCATCCTATCCCTCCCCATTTTCCCAACCTTTCTCCAAATCCATTCGTATATCCAAAGGTATGCAGCGCATCCGGGGGCGTGCCAACGTTTGTCATTTTGGACTAATGTTGGCATGTATCACGGATGTCTATGGGCTACAGTATCCACTTACCATCAGGTGGACTGTATGCTCGTCTGCCACCTTCGTCCATAAAAAAAAAACTATTCTAAATTAAATCCGGCGCTCAATCTGGGACGCCCTTTACAATAAAAAATATTAAAGTAATTTGAGAGCGGTTATTGCCAAGCGGTGACTTCATTTGTGAGTTCAAAGTTATATTTAAATTTAATATTTAATTTTCAAAACATAACTTCAGGTAAACATAACATAACAAAACAAAACATAACATAACTAAACCAAGCCATCTTCAGGTGAAGCTAGGATGGTATATGATTTAATGTTAGTATAATTATATTTGTGGGAATATAATTTGTATAAGATACGATGAGATTGACATGTCTACTAAATGAGGACAAAAGTCCCTGTTAAAAATAGAGAATAAAGAAAAAAGTTTCTGTTTATAGTGCGGATTTTTAATTAGCACTACCTCGATGTTGAGAAAAACCATGGTAATAAACCCCCATGGCGCGAGAATTACAAAAATATCAGGGACATGAGAGTACTAGATACCTAGTAGACTTGTGTAGCGGTTTTGTTATCCCTTAGTCGCCTCTTGTGACACCCACGGAGAGGGATGGGGTGGTGTTATTCTATAGCGGACTGACACCACACGGCCTATTAATAACCTTTGAATTTAGTTACGAGTATTAGGAGTTGTTTTGGTTTCTGTAATAAAAACAGCAAAGACTCTTTCCAAAACAATATTTCATTTACAGCCATGTTTTCGTTATCATTTTATTATATGTGTAGAACAGAAGCTATTTTCGTTCTTATTAAACGTAATACGCGTATCTAGGTCAAACATCTGTCCTGATTTTGTTACAATGTGCTTCTGACAATACCTAAAAGGCGAAACTCTAAGATTCTAATAAGTGGATAAATTTTATTTACTTATACCATATATTACGAATTCTGTGATTATACTCCCTTGAAAGTACTTTTATATTAATACTATTTATCAATGACGTCTATCTAGGGTTTTTTTTATTCTTCTTTTTGAGGAACATTTATGCCTTGGCACATGCCAGTTACATCATACCATTAAGTTACAATCTACAACATTAATGTAGGTACCAATATATCAGCCCTAGTGAGGACTCACGAATCTGTACAAACTAAATGTTGCTCGTGAATTGGGCTCTCCTAGTATATTATGGAAGTTCATCTAGGGTTCTCAATCGCGAGAGCCGTTACGTCCCCTTTCTAGGGGCCTGGAAGAGGCGACCAGCATAAAATGTGTGCAGGACCTATTTACCTACCTACTCCTTATACTACTACCTGCCTACTGCCTAATACCTGTTTACTTAGTTTTACATAAAACCAATGCACGCCACTGTTTTATAACATATTTCAAATAACTCAAGGAATTTGTCAGTACATAATTTTATTCTTTGATATTATACAGTTAATAATGAAACTAATTGAATATTATTTGATGTCTGTGTCTCTTTAATGGATAATGTTACTTATTTATATTAAACTTTCATTGTAGCTATAAACGTGTTTGATGGATGACATGTTGCATCTAGATATGTAGTGGCATCACACCGAACACGACGACGCAGATTATACCAGTTAGAAAAACATCTATTATAAATTAATCCCTATCCTGACAAATAAAGAGATCTTAATCAGAAAGTAAAAACAGTTACAACCTTTTTGAATGTATGCATTCTTTTCAGGTCTAAGTGAGCACTCGGCTTACAAGGCAATTACCTTTTTACGTTCAAACCTCGTTTCATCTCCCTAAAAAAAACTTACTCAGGCCTGACGAACGGTACAGTTTGGTAAACCAAAACAGCTTTAAGAAAATGACAAAAATAAAAACTATTTATACGTTTATATTTCACACATTCTTGGAATTAAAATCGAATGATACTCTTAATACAAAATTGTCATCTCAAGCTGTTGCTTACTATATACGGCATGTGTTATGTGATTGTGCGCGAGAAATTATTTTTTTACTGCACCACCTACCTCTATTTTGTCCACAGACTCCTGTACTTTGAATTATGTACCTTGTATTTTTGTGTTTCTCTTCTGTATGTTTTTTGTGTACAATAAAGTATGTAAGTATTCTATCGATCTATCTATGCAGGTGATTTGTCACCGATAATACATATTGGTGAAAAATCACTATTGCAACTAGTATTTTACTAGTTATAGTATTTTACTAGTTATAGTATTTTACTAGCCAACTACTGTTAAATTCTTTGATTTCAGTGCACGATAATGTACTTTAGCCACGAGTACGTACACATATGTATAAATAAAAGCAGTATAAATCAGTTCAATTAGGCAGATGATATAATAAGTAACGATGACTGACTTAGGTGAACTATTGCACTAATCCTCAGGCCTCACTTTTTATGTAGTTTATGTATGACTTACGTTGTTTTATGGCCGGTTTAGTTATTGTAAAAATTGTGTAGTGTGCGTTTTGTAGTTTAATAGTGATAGTTTAATGGTGTTTATCATAATCAAATAAAAGTGTGGGACTGCGTTTTCCGTCTGCTTCTAAGGAGTCCTCTTCTGTCCTCAGTAAACCTACTATCGCTTCACTGAGCAACTCCTGACTTACTTCAACAGGACTAAACATTGAAAGGATACGTTTCAGACTTTGAAATTGTTTATTACAAAGAAAATTTGATACTGTCAGAATGTGCTAATTGCACCATTGCCATATGTGAAGAAAAAAAAAGTTGCGCGAATAGACACACGTCGCTTTTACATACTTATTTTAAAGATAATTCCCAAATTACATTTATTTAGATTGCCAGCGTTATGTGAACATTATTACAAGAAATAAAAGGAGACCAAAATTAGTTTAATCCATATAATATTTCAAACTGTTCGAAATTTATAAGAACCAAACTTTCATTCGTGGCGCGTCGCTTTCAAATTATTAAAACTTTTTTTGTCAAATATTATTATGAAAGGATTAATTTAAATTATATTATATTTCGGAATTGTTAAAAAGTTCACATTCTTATGTGACATTTATTAAAATCAAGAGTTACACCTTTAAACTTGAAGATATGTAATTCTATACGAAATTCGTAGTTAAATAGATAAGAAACATCTGTGTAATGATATTATAAGAAATGTTTGTTAGAAATCTCACGAAACGCTCTCTGCGTTTCAAATATTTCGAATTTGAATATATCTCGACTAAAGATGACCAACTGAATGTCAATATTATAATCCAATATAGGTAATCATTTACAATATAATGCATATTATAAAATCTTAACAGACATTTATTTATTTTTTAAAAAAATCTCTCCATTGTAAGATACAGAGCCCAAAAAAAAATACACGTTAATACACAAAATATACATACACCCGTTTAACACACATTGAGGCGGGCTGCGTAGCGACGCATAAAATTGGCGCATAAATACGGCTGAAAAGCGATCTCCTAGTGCGCTGCGCTGCGGCGCGATGCGGCCCCACTCTGTGTGCGAGGGTTTATACAAATGCATGAAAATTATTCAGGACCATTTTTGCAATGTTATGCGCTGCGGTCCCGTAATATGCGCAAGTCTTTAAGATACTATTTATCTAGATCAATTATAAAGTTTCCTTGGGATTCAAGTTAACCCGATATAACAAAATTTGTGGACAGACAATAAATGGCGAATTTCTTACCCAATTAATTGAAATTAAATTGCCGACAAAGGTAATTTGATTATATCAGTAAAATTCGTAAATGTATAATACCAAATTGGTTCAATAGTTCCGAAACTAAAAAAATCAAATGGTGTATATATATTCCAATATGCGTATGGTAACATTAATGTATTTATTACCCACAGACAAATTTATTAGCACAACTAAGTAATTGTGTCATCTGGAATATATAATACAAAGGATATGTAGTAGGAAAAAAAAAGTTATAAAACTACAAATTATGATTAATATTTCTTAAACATACGGAAAATATCGAACTATTTTTGCAAGTTGCAACTGGCACGCACCATCGGCGTTTCTTTATTTGGTAATAATATTCCTAATGAATATTGGCGTGCAAGAGAAATTCCATATTGCTAAAAATATTTTTTGGAGAGTGCTTTGGAATTTGGTGTTTCTTTGTACAGAGATTTCATCTGATGTTTCTATAATTGATTCTGTAGTATTTGACATGAACAAATAATAGAAGAAAATCTACCTAAAATACCCCAAAACATACTATGCTTGACATGAAACGCAATCGATTCCTAGTCGACTGATATTAACTTTTTCATCTCCCACCAAAATGTCATGGTGAATGTTATTTGCCGCCGATCAAAATTTACATAAAATAAAAACGAATTTGATCATTTTCCCTGTTACTCGGTCAATATTTAACAGTTTGCGTCAACATCCACGGCATTTCGGACATTTACAGTGATGTTTATATTACCTATAATAGCAATAGCACCCGTATTATTTGTTAGCATTGGTTATAAAAATCTATTATGTTTGTCTTTTTTTCAGTTTTTATATCCGTTACTCCATTGGGAATATTGATAAAACCGCTGTGTAAAACTACGTGACTGAGCATTCCAATAAACTTTCACGAATTTTTCGCGATACGCGACGAAATTAGATTTGCATCTAGTGACAACAAACGGATTTTAGAAGAATATGAATTAATCAAGACAGATAATTATGGTCCCAACACCTGGTTTTAATGAGGCGGTACGAGAGTTTGACCTGATTGGACTTACTAGACTTACTTACTGACTTACAAGTAAGGTCATATTCTTACATAAAATACTGAGCCTCAATCTAAGGCGGCTAGGATGTTGAATAGTTTTAAATTAAGGTTTAAATTACTTTTTGTGTTCAATATATATATTGTTTCAAATTTGTATTGAATTGTGGGTATGTGTGCACAAACGTGCACATATGCTCACAACTCACTTAGCTTCATTAGTTAATAATAGTGTAATCATAATATAGTGTAATGTAGTTTTATTAGTTAAGTTTAAATGTAAAGTTTCATGTCATGCGGTTGACGTGAATCACAATTCAAAAGCGCCTAATAAAGGGAAAAAATCCAGGTCCTCAACTAACCGCATTGAGGCCCAAATAAATAGACGATTCTCTGTCTTACAATTAGTACGAGGCGTGTCTCAGAGCACCTTACATAATCTGCATAGAGGCTAATTTCCAAACACTTGGTCTAAGTGTAGACGAAGAATGATCTAGGCAACGTGTATTCTGTCCTCTCAAGAAGTAAACACATTAGAAACATTTTCAACGCAATTATAAGTAACATGATAATCGGAAATTAAAATCAAAACTAAGAGAATAAACAATGGTTATTCTTTTTATTTCATCTGAAGTTAAAAATTTTAGCTCGATTTTAATTTAATGAAAATTTTACCATTTTTTTCATTTTTCCGGAAAGTCATCGAAATACATGTTGTTTTCTTTAAGGGGCCCTCTCCCTTAAAGATCTTTCTTGCGTTGGACATAACGGGGTCACTAATCGCGTGGTTGTACTATTTGTCGCTAAGACGTGCGACAATACAATCTATCGCAAGCGATCGATAAATCCGCAAAGGAATCAGCCCTACTGTTACAATGTTAACTCCGGCAGTAGTGGTTCAGTTAACTCAGAATCATGATCAAAATCCTTGGTTTCAGGCTACGGGATGGTTGGGTTACACCAGGATAGGTATTTATGTATGTCTGTGAGCTAATTTGTAACCTTTCCTAATTAATACCTTAATAATGTCCACTGGAATTCTTCACCTTTTTATGCAGATGTTAACTTTTTGATTAACTTAAGATGTTATCAATTTTAGGTTATTGATTTTATTTAAAATCTTTATTGCACATTATGGTACAAAGGGCGAGCTTAATACCTTAACGCATTCTCTACGAGCTAACCTTTGGGTTGATCAGAGAAATATCATCAGAAATATCGATATCAAAATCATACAATATGCTAACATATACATAAATGCATTCCATACAAACATATGTAATATATATGTACATTATATGATATGTGTGTATTTATAATATGTTTGTTAAATTATATATATATCTATATATATATATCTGTGTATATATATATATATATATAAGTTTTATAAAAACTAAATACATACTTATACAAAAGCGGTAAGTCTGTAATGACGAAAGGTAATGTTGCCGAAACCTAAAATTATTAACTTCTGTTTTAAGAAAAAAAAAGTAGAAGTGAGGCAAACGAAAACAGGCATTGTAAAATAATTAAACAAACATTTTAATCTATGTTTGTGGTAAGTAAACTAATGAATAATTGTAAAATGAAGTTTCGTTATTTCGCAGAGCGCAAGTTTACGGTGTCGTTTCTTTCTAATCAATTATTTTTACATAACACTAAAAGAGAAGAATAAGTAGATAGTTCTTGTTATTTTATTTAAAAATAAATCAATGCAATGGACTCTTGTCAAAGTTCCATATACCGTGGCCTTCAAAAATGTTTTTATTGTAAGTCAATGAGATGTAAACAAGTTAATAATTAATGTTCATTATTTATATAGATGTTTTTATCTTTTATGATAACGGGGGGGGGGGGGGGGATTTTGATTATCCACAATATAATAATAATTGATAATAACAACTAGTGACGTCTCATCCGGTGGCCTCCTGGAAATAGACGATTTCTATTCGCTTTTTTCGCTTACACGTGTCCTAAACCTCAAATAATTTATCACGTGTGACAACGTGAGAAGAAGAAAATAAGATATCTCTATCGATCTATTCCTTAGATAGTCATCTGATAAGTCACGTTGATCTATGATTGATGTTAATTTTAATACTTTCATTTTTATCGATTAATTAACTGCACTGCCTTTAAACCGCGGTTTTACACGTTTATAGTCTAAAAAACAATCAGCGATATTTGATATATATAAATTTTATAAAATCCTGATACCATATTTATAAACGATAATTTACTACGTACTTAATATTTTACTAATTATTCGTCCGAAGACTAAATAAAATAAAATATAATAAGTACTAATGTTGTGATAGACTTGTAGTCGCGGCTTTGTTATATATTAGTCGCCTTTTAGAAAACCCACGGGAAGAGATGAGGTGGTGGGATTCTAAAGCCGGCCGACACCACGAGGACACCTAAGAGTAACAAGTATCTAATCAATTTATTACAATTGTTTTTATTGGGTATGTAATGTTAAAAACTATTAAATGATCTTTAACCGAGCGAGAACCTTACCAAAAGGCTATTATTATACGAGTAGGTATTGGTCAATCTGGCGCTGGAACGATTACAAATCTCTTTTCAGCTCGTTATTAACTTATGCAATAAGCGGCTGCGTCACGTCAACAGTAAATACAACGTTGTAATACAATGTTATTCAGTTTAGACGACAGTCACATATTAGGTAATTCGTTTGCGAATCGCATTACAACGTTTTTCGAAACGCTTGCTTGTCCAGTGTTTATTGAAACTGTGTACTAAAAGTCAAGAAAATATTGAATGTACAATTAAAATAATATGTTAAGCGAGAACAAGAACAACTTTTTTAGAAATAGCGGAGGAGGATATTCGCGATATATGCCAACATCAGTCCAGAATAACAAACGTTGACACGCCACCGGGTGCTCTGCCTACCCAACGGAGAATTAGGAATGGATTTGGAGAAATTATTGGGAAAATGGGGATGGATAGGAGAGGATGAGATGCAAAACTCGTATGTACATTGGTAGAATAGGATAAAATGGAAAATGCTGTACATTTTACGGTAGTGTTCTGTGAGAGAGGGGTAATGTAGGCAGTCGAGTGCGCCTACCGGCTGGGATAATACAGCCCTTCCCCTCACACAAAACTCTTGAATATAGAATAATAAGCTGTAAAATTAATAAACAAATTTTATAGATTATGCTTTCGAAAGCTTATTAGTAATTTAAGTTGCAAAAACAGTTCAGGGTGATGACTTAATTACCAAAAAAAATAAATTCATATTTTTAGTTGGCGGTTAATAAGATCATGATATTGATGGCTAAAATTATCGGACGCGCATTCCACACCTTGTACAACAAATAGAGAACGAAAGAAGAATATTAATTATACAAATTTACTGATGAAAGCGTTATTTACGATACCCGGCGTTTAATAATCTATCTATATCTATACTAATATATAAAGAGGTAAAATTGGGAATTAGTGAAATTGACGAGTAAGGAAACTGACCAGTGATACGCTAACTCTTTGTGGGTATGTGGGTATTTCTGGAACTACTGAACCAATTTCAAAAATTCTTTCACAAATAGGAAGCTACATTATAAGTGTCTAATATAGGCTATATTTTATTTTGAAATTTTGAAAAAAATCTTATAAACCGAAGCGAAGCGACATTTCACGACATTGTGACATTTCGTTTATGACCGTTGTATATCGCTCCCATAACCTTTAACCCATTTGTCGAAATTTAGATTTTACTTTTATTTTTAAGAGCACTTAAAATTACACACCCCTTTTTTCATAATGTTACTTATCGTAAAATTATGGCCAAAATTCGTTTTAATAACTTTGTAAAAATATTTTTTATTTATAGTAGTTGTTAAGAAATAATAAGCATAAAAATATAGATTAGTACTTCATTATATTAAATGATATACATAACATCCATAGGAAAAATAATAAGAATTTCTCCAACGTTTTACAGCTTTTTTTGCTGTATTTACTGAAAAGTTATCAGGTGTCGCCCTCAGTGGAATAAAGACAATATAAATTCGTATTTATTCCACTGAGCGTGTGATATTTCTGTGTACAATTATATTTACATTTCTTTTGTGAGAAATGTGACGTATTTATCTAAGACGCTAATGGACTTAAATGGAATAATAATTTAGATTTCCCCGCTGTAGCCCGATAGCCCGTGTTTTGCGCGAATAGTACGCATATTTTGTAAACTACCACCATTCATCGAGCGACACGATTCTTGAATTCTTTTAATCAAAGGAACACTTCACAAAGTCTGTAATCTACCTTACTTTCCGTAGTAAACAAAATATAACACAGTAATTACCTATGTTGTTATGTAATATTTTCTAACTTACTAGTACTAGGTACTAAAACTTACTAGTACTAGGTACCAAAACTTACTAGTACTAGGTACAAAAACTTACTAGTACTAGGTACTAAAACTTACTAGTACTAGGTACAAAAACTTACTAGTACTAGGTACTAAAACTTACTAGTACTAAGTACTAAAACTTACTAGTACTAGGTACTAAAACTTACTAGTACTAGGTACTAAAACTTACTAGTACTAGGTACAAAAACTAATTACAATATTTAACAGTTATATTATATTTATAAATATATTAAATTTAAATTATATTTATTTATGTTATTTTTAGACAGATTTCGAACAAATCTGTTTATTGCAACCATGACAGATCGGCACTTTCAAGTCATGGATTTTTTTTCGAATTTCGAACTCAGAAAACTAATCAGTTTCTTGGCGAGCATTCACACGATTACAAACTGTTTTGCGTTCGTAAACGATCTATTATGGTAACTTTAAAGTTCATATTCGTTGCTCTAATTGAATTAATAGGTTTGTTATATTTAACGTTATATTTGTGGTTGGCACTACATAACCGTTTATTATATAAGTTGGTAATGAGCTGGAAAGGTGTTTGTATTTGTACGAGCACTCGATCCGCCGACACACTACACCAATAAACATGGTATGTTCAAACAGTTTCCGAAACCTGGAACTGTGAATTCTGCTCGTTATTCTAATAACGAGTTAATAACGAAATGTATGAACAAAATGTAGGACGCATTTCTTAACGGATTGAAATGAAATTGAATGAAATAATGACGTAATGTGCCAAGTTTATTTATAACAAATATAGGCAGTCCGCAGGTCACTACAACTATAACTGAAAATCAGTTGTGCAGTTTTTGCTGCAGCCCGAGATGTGGCCCATTAGACGGGTGGCAATACACACCTTTGTATTAAGTAGGCTATTTAATTTATGTATTATTGATAATAGTGTATTGCGTTACCTGATACTGACAAATATCTTTCTTTTTATCGAACTTGATATCGATAGGGCTTTTTCACATCTTTACTAAGAATTAATAATGTGTGTCAACTCTCAGCTCCATTCCAATTTTTCTGCGGGTTTCCTCACGATATTTTACGTCCTACTGCGCTGGCGATAATTTAATATGATATTTGAACTAATTTTAAGATTTGAATAAGAGATACGAGTAGTACAGATGGAATATTATTGCTCTAGACAATTTAATTATAAATTTATTATTGCTATATATGATGCAATGTTTCCCTACCTAATAATAATATGTTTTAATGTCATTATAAATGTAACATCATTTTTTTATTTTAATATTTTTTTTTAATTTCTAATTTCTTACCATCCTTATCAGCTTCTAACACACCACAAGTAGATAATAAATAGTCACACCATCAAATTAACTCAATTTTATCGACGCCAAGCTAACTTAAGTAATTTCCAAAGTTTAATTAAATACTTATTTCAAAATGAAACGTTGAGCTCCCAAAGAGTAAATACGAGTAAATATGGTCTAGTTATCTCTTAGTACCAAGAGTTAAGTGAAATCTTTATTTGAAAATACGAGTAGTACCCATGTTAACTTTACGGACAATGTGCCAATATTCCTTTGAAGCGCTAACCGTCGGGATTTCATGCCAACCTTTATCAAATTTCAGTCAATTTTTTGCACAAATAAAATTACTTGACTACAAAATATTTTGACATATATTTTTATCTATCTTTATGTATTAAATTATTATAATTATGTTGTCAAACAAAAGGAAATACTTCTATAAATATGTTTAATCAAATCAGTGTTTTTACATTATTTTGCACAAAACAATATTTTTTGGAATTTTAGTCTACTGGGCTATAAACTATAAACTACTGGACGAATTTTAATGAAACTTGGCATAGTCGTAAGTTATGTGCCGAGGATAACGTATACGGTACTATTTATGCAGATCAATTATAAAGCTTGCTCGTCCGCCATCTTCTCTATAAAAAAAAAAAGTTTCCTAACTAACATCTACAAGCACGAAGTCGCGACAACGTCAGTCTTTAATAATTATTTTCAACTATAGAATTATTAACTCAAAGTAACAAATTGAACGTTAACCTTGATATGAGAAGATGTTTGTATACGTATATTAATTAATGTTTAACCTATTTACAAAGTTAAATAATTTACATTGATGTAATCGATATTTGTAATCAAATTATTCCTACTTATTTGAAATATTCTTAACAATAATCTAAATAATGCTTCATCTGTTGTTAAATTCTAACCTAGAAGCCATCTTTTGTTTGAATTTAATATTTTTCTAGGATTTTGTTGAAACAGAAAACCTGTTGACGATGTACACTCATGTTCGGTATAAGTGATTCAAATTCCTGTTATTTTTCTTTATCTGAGCAAATAGACCTTTCCGTGTGGACTTATTACATTTGGTTAAGATTTTTTAATTAAAATTTCGTTGTTTCAAGATTCTATTAAAATGTTATTGTTCAAATGTTTAATGTTATTTATTCTATTTTATTCTTTATGTTTAAACATCTATTTTTTAGGGAATTTATAAACCGCCCAGTTGCATGTGTATGACGCGATATTCCAGGTTTTATTTTTTTAAAACGGTGATAATTTCCAAGACCATTAGTAATGTCCAATTGAAAAATTGGCGGTAATTGTGTAATTTATCGAAAAAATAGGGTATATTGCATTCGTATTTAGAGAGAAGCGATAAAGTAGTAGCCCGGTAAAATACAATTTCACAACAAGAAATTGTTTCAATGTGTATTTTTCTGCATGAATGAAATAACAAATAAATTTTTATATTTTATTCATAAAACAATATTATATCAAGCAAATTTGGTTCACGAAAGTTTTATTACAAAATATTATAAAGGTTTTGTTATATTTTATGTTCGTCTATGTTTTATTTTGAATTTATGTTCCTACAAATTTATTAAAAACTACGTGTGCATACGCAAACTTTTTCCTTAAATTATTTAAAAAAAAAGATAATGTATACTGAAGATAAATATGAGTTTAAGACAATACCACTCGCATTCGAGAGACGTGGATTACTTTTGTAGCCGGCGCATTATAATAACTTAAATTGCACAAAAACTTTAAGCTATATTTACGCTACATTTATGTCAAATGCCAGGGAAAATTATTATATTATTATGTCGTTAAATTATAATATGACTTCGATGTAAAATGTTTCAATCGAATACACTCGTATTAAATTCAAGTTTCACGACTGTTCTCGAATATGGATTAATCAAAATAATCTGTCTAACTTCTTACAATATACCACAGTAAATATATCTATGTTAGAATATTTTAGATTTTTAAAATGTAATATATTAAAATATTTTAAGCATATTTTAAAACGTCGAATTGATATAAGGGAAAAGTGGCAGTATGACACAATTTCACACTGACAATAAATAATCGAATATTTTAATATTCTAATTATAGAGGCAAAAACGATTTCAAGTTCAAATGATTCAAAAGAATTCTTTCAAATGATCAAAGCATACTTTTATAATATACTAGCGACACGCCCTCGCTTCGCTTCCGTTTATAAGTTTTATTTTTCAAAATTTCAAAATGAAGCCTAATTAGACACGGATAATGTAGCGACCTATTTGTGAAAGAATTTTTGAAATTGGTTCAGTAATTCCAGAGATTACCTCCAACATACCCTTAAACACACAATTTTATACACCTCTTTATATATTAGTATAGATTACAAAAAAAAACATAAAAAAAAATAGTTTTTGAAGGTAAACGTTTATCATCAAAATGCTTATCATCAATAAAGTTTGCTACAAAAATGGTTCTATAGTAAATATAATAAACCATTTCTGTACTTCTAAAAATTGGGTCTATTTAAGAAAAAAGATAATGTATACCTACTGTATAATGTATGTATACTCGTATAATTATGTCTAGTTTTACTTTACTATTCTAATATTCTATTCTGCCAACTAATAGAGACATAATAATTTAAATAACGTTTTCGAATACTCGTTGTATTGTGTGATACATATTTTATGAACCCGAATAAAAATTCTCTGATATACGATAATAATTAATAAATCATACAACAGGTCTGGTCAGTGGACATCAAAATAAGCTAGACACTTCTGTTTTGTAAATTTGACAAGTGCGGTTCATTATCGCAATAAATGAGTCTCAATCATATAATATTATTTAAGGCAAGTAGGTGCATTAACTGGAATTTGCAGTTAGTTTCTTTGATATATTATTTGAATTTGCACTTAAAGGAAAATACTTTGCAGCAATCTTGTATAATTTAATTAAGTATATTATATTCAAATGTCAAACAAAAAGAACTATGTGACAGATTCAGAATAAGATAGGATAAGATCAAACTTAATTTGGGACAATGTTGTGTTTTGCTATATATTTATTGCATATATGCCTTTTACGTATGTATTTGTATATATCTACATATATTTTATATATGTATTATTTTGTATTCAGTCTTATTATTCACTTTATATGGACTTTACTTGGCACCACCCAATTGCATTGCTGTTTAACCAAAGCAAAGTGGCAGAGAATGCCACTAGGATTAAGTCCGCCTTCAGTACAATTTTAGTGTAGTAAAGCTTAAATAAACAAATAAATGTTGTGCTCGTAGATCGCAGTTAGATACTTATAATTGTTATTCATATTGTTAGTTGTATGTTTCATTATTAGTTTTTTCTCTAATTAAACCTCAAAATTTAACTTACTAAAGAAAAAACGGCTTAGTTAGTCATTGCTTATTTTATTACTCATTTAAGTTATCAAAGCATGTTTAATTGAAGTGATTGTAATTAGATTCAATTTATTTCTGTATAGGTAAGAAAAGCACGCAACAACATACCTACGAGTATATTACCTTAATATAAGTTGTATTTATTCTGTTAAAATGAATAGATTATTGGATTCTAGATGGAAAATACGTCAATGTGTCATTATATATTATTTCGTTAATAAAACATAAAACGAATAAACATGTTTTTTTTTTGTAAAGATGTATAGGTTTTTATCGTTTGAAAAATCAAGATTCACTGACTGGATTCTAGTTCTCAGAAGTTAATCCGTATTTAAAAAACTATCTTATAACTTGTTTAGATTTTTGTTCAATGTCGAAAGGAAATTCAAATGCGGCCATAAAATACCAATAAAATAAGAAATGTGAACACATGTGACGCGCATTTCATTTTACGCCTAAGACGATAATACATTGTTTTCGAAACACGAGAGGTTGCCGTTAAATAAAAGTGTTCAAATATTTACTGTTAATAATATTCAAAGATCATATTTACCTAATACTGGTCCAACGATGAACATGTAGGCAAACATAATTAGTATAATCTGGAGACGGCGCGAGCCTCGTCGCGATTTGAACGCCACATTCACTGTCGCCACCAGATCGTTCACAGAGAACATGGACAATATCGTCTGAGGTTTATCACTCTCCACCGACTTCTTTCTTTTCTCGTTCAGTCTTAAAACAATATAAATAAAACCAAGGAAGTAAATCACGCACGCCACCATAAACACTCCATAATAGCCGAAACGCTTCGTCATAATTCCACTAAGAGCGAGGCCCACGGGCCTGCTGAGTGTCAATATCGCTGTTATGATCCCTAGCCGGAAAGTCCGCTCAGAATCACTAGTGATATCGGTGATGTAACTATACACAGCCATTGTCATGGCGACGCGACCGCCAGCCAGAGCCGGTGGAAGACCCTCGATCAGTGCGGTTTCGTTTAAACCCACTTGAAAGAAGAATACAGTACTGAGGATTATGCCGACTATAGAAACTATTTTCCCTACTATAGGAAGCACCATAAAGGCTTTGCGATTCCCGGTGCGATCGCTCCACGCACCCACGAAGAGAGTTAGTATACCCGGTAGTGCTGTTTGCAGAGGGAAACTCCAAGCGGTCATCCCCGCTACCATCGTCTGCACATTGCGCTCTTGCTCCGTATAGTTGTGAGTACGTCCCTGCATTATATGTGTGCAGGTATTCTCGTCGTATTGCAGGTTCACAAGACATGATTTCTCTAAACACAAGTTCTGCACAGCCAAACCAGCGAGAACACTCGGCAACATGTAACAAATAAGAAACGGTTCCACTGTAATTTTTGACCTAAAATCCCAGGAGGATTTGATAAATTCTTTGAGTCTTTTGCTTAGTTTCATCTCTGTCTTTTTGAGATCTGCGCTGTAGGGTTTGGCGCACTTGCATGGTTCCACATTGACGGCTTTTTCTCCGGGTACCTCCACCCGCAACGTCATTTTGAAGACGTATTTTCACTTTATGGTTCATTTGTTTTTTAACATTTTTGAGGCTAGTCAACAACTTAAGTTATGTAATGCAATTGGAATTATTTTTATTGATATGTTAATAAAAAATAGCACTTTTATTTTTGTAAATATTTTTTTGCGAACACGGGGTTGCGCATGAGAACGGCGGGCGGTCGTGTGCGCGTGCAGCGGCGGTTTGCGAGTAACGACGGCTGCTGCGCGCGACTCCAGCGATACTAGCCTATCAGCTGGCTGCTGGTACTGTTTAATTTGTACTTTATCATGTTATCACGTGGCCGCGTTGGGCATTCGCTCGCGTGTTCAATCTTCAATTAAAACTTGATCACATTAGCTTTATTACGGTTCACTGGCTACCTTAGCTTTGTATGCAGACGAAGGGTATGCAATTTAATGACAGTCTTAGCCATGAATAAATATGTTTTTGTTAATCGAACAGTGATTAATAGAACAGTTCAGTGGTTGGAATCAGGTATAGAGTTTTCAAAAAAATGTTGTTGTTAATATTAGTTTAATTGTAACAAAAAATACACCCAGTCAGCTCCGAAACTTTGATCTACTGCTGAATTCAGCTGAAATTATTACGTAACTTTTCAACATTAGCCTCGTTATAAACATTGCCAGTGATACATAATATCTCACGTACATATGCGTCCCAATTATTTACCGAACTCGGTCAAGATGAATATTGCGCAATTTAAATTGGATGTCTTTGGCAGTGACCATTAGATGAATGAGATCATAATCAAAATGCAATTTTTGTCTCAAGGTTCCTAATTGAAGTCGCTCTAATTATCAGTAATTGACTGACAGCTTCAAGGAGAAACACGTGAGTTCAAAGGATGCATCCATTGCTTACCTCTTTTACAGATACAGTTAGGTATAGGCAACGGCACGAAGTGGTAATTGCCTGGTAAAGAAGTTTTGTTTGATGTTGAGATGTTATAAATGCTAAATATTTCTAATTTAATGTTTTAAACATTTATGATTTTATATGTAATCGAGCCTGCAAGGAATTTTTTGCAAAAATTTTATAGACGATATACGGATTGTACTATGTGCTCAATCTAGAAGCTAGGGCGGTGAAAATTGTAACCATGTTGGATTAAGGCGGTCATAGGAGTTCGAGACGCATTTCGTCCTCACGTATCTTAGTCAAGTATTACCATCTCGATGTGTCATGTACAATAAATACTTCTACTAAAACCTCATTAAACAGTATTGTCTGAAGAGGTCAATTCGTAGATTCTAAGTAGATTCTGTTTTCATAAGTAGAATAACGAAAACTACTCTAATTATATACCACCACTAATTACGTACTATATTGTGACGTGTGCAGTGGTGGCAGCCGGCGTTACAATACCACCACCTCATTTCTTCCCGTGGATGTAGTAAAGGCCGACTAAGGCCTTTAAACACCATCGCGGAGCACTGGACGAAACAAGAACTGGTTAAGTTAACTATTTTGTAGAGGGAGAGTGCATGCTGCATTCCCACAGCCGCTAGGCGCACTAGACTGGCCACGTACCCCTCTCTCACAGAAGACTACCTTGAAATGTACCTACTGAATTTCCTACTTTATAGTATTTCCCCAATGTACGTACGTGTTTCGGTAGTGAGTGAGATATGCCAGAACCCATTCCCTATCCCTTTATTTTATCCTATCCCTCCCCATTTTCGCAACCCTTTCTCGAAATCCATTCCTTAATCTGCAAAGGTAGGCAACTCATCCGGGGGAACGTTTGTCATTCTGGACTGATGTTGGCATGGATCGCGGATGATAATAGATAATTGATGATAATGATAATTGATATACGACAGTATCCACTTACCATCAGGTGGACTGTATGCTAGTTTGCCGCTTTTTTATTGAAGAGATGGTAGACGGGTGGACAGGCCATGAGATATTAAGTGCTCATCGCCGTACACATAAGGGGAATGCCATGCGCTGCCGACCTTGTAGAATCCTTTTCGAAGAGCCTCCTGTCGTAATTAAATGAGAAACCTTCAATAGACAGTTTGTTCGAGAACTTTACTGTTCGCGGTATACATTGTCTTTACATAGTGGCTCTCTCTCAAGCAAGTGCGGATGACCCACCCTTCAATGACGAGAGGTGCCCTAAATTGGCACAGATTGAGTTTTAACCGTTTAACCTCTCGAGAGAAACATACTACACTACAGTTCCCGATTAATTAGTTGCCGAGTTTGCCTCGAACTAGTAAGACGCTAAATATGCTTCCTAAATATTAATATATTTCAATGTTAGAACTGGAAATAACAGATAGCAGTAATACTGTAAAGCTGAGATATAGAATTAATAATTATTTAGATGTAAGACGAGTTGCTGTAAACATTCAAGAAAAGATAATAAATTATGAAAGAAAGAAATGTAATGATAAGTGGAAAAAGGAAAAGGGAAAAATGAAGGTAATAAGTTGTTCTATTCATAGTACGAGTATATTCCTTACTTACTTATAATTGTTTACTGCCCAACTTTACAGAAAAATACCAGTATTCTTATTTGAAGATTTGTAATTCATATTAGCACTGAACTGAGAAGTCATACTACTACCGTTTACTACCGTACGCACTTATGAATAAACATTACACCATACACTACTTAAATAAATAACAGTTTCTTAGAACTCACTTCTCGAACTAAACAATCATCACGCATGTTTTAAATTAGTGTAGTAATGTGTAGTAATCTCTTCGGAAAGAGACTTCTCCAGCTTAGACACTTTCATTCTAATCCTATACTTGAAGGCAATCAATAAAACCGTAAAGTCTATCGTGATACAATACTTAGAAAAAAGGTACAGTACATTTTGATAAATAACATCAGAGAAAAATAAAAAACAAAATTAGTAAAAATTTCATTAATTTAAAATCATACTATAAACTTGGAATCACACTAGGGCAGGATAGGTATCCGTAAGAGTGGTGATGTCCTAGGGGTAGACTTGACTCGCATTCCTGTGATCGTGAGTTCAAATCCTCGGCCAGCACCACTGAGTTTCTACTTAAGTAGGTACGGATTTTTAAAGAAATGTCACTAGCTCGACGGTGAGGGACAACTTAAAAATTTTTAAAAAAAACTGGGCCTGTGTGGTGGATTACGGCCCGAAACTTCCCAATGATTTACTAGGAAAGGCCTGTGGAGAAGCCTGTGTGTGCCATGGGACTTTATAGACTTATTAACGAAATACAAAAAAATAAAAATATTTTTAAAACAGTATTCAACACTGTTTTAAATCTGTTCTAACAGATTTAAGACCAATCAGATTCATTTACACGTTTCTTAAAGAACTAATTGTTTTAACGCGTGTATAACTCACAAGCTACCGAGGGTGCAAACTGCCGTTATACCATAGTCTCCAAATGAAAGAAAGTTCGCCGTTGCTGAGGTTTTATTTTATTTTTAGTGTAACAAACACAGGTAATTTCAGGTAAGGACCTAATATATCCAAAATCGTTTCAATTGTGTGTTGTAGCATATAGTATAGCGCCATCGATTGACAGTTTTAAGAAACTAATATGAATACAACTTTGATTCAAACCTTACATTACCGTCCCCAAGAACAATATTTTTATTGTTACAAGAATAACTGCCATACTACAACCACCCACCATGACTAAATAAAAAAATGACATATTCACAAGAGTTACCTTACAAACAACTTCACTCACAAGTGAAACACATTGAAACCAAATTTTAACATAGGTAGATGTTTTTTTTAATCAAGTACGAATACTATCTAGTTTCTACTATTTCAATTTACTCAAACTATCATTTAAATTTTTTTCATATTAAACAAGAATAATGTTTGACCCATCACACTGTATTTTGTTTATATTACATAGTTAGTAGGTGGTAAGCAATACACAAATTTATCACAGAATTTTTGGTTTTTAATGAGACCACACGAGTAATTCCGTCCGGTCCACCCCCGCCAAAAGGGTTTTGACATTCTCTGTGTGTATTTCCACTAACCTTCCAAGATTCAAAATTGTGGTTGGTGCCACTTTGGTATTGGTTGTAACTAAGGCAACGTGAATTCTATCAACAACATCAAGCACGCGGATGTATATTGCTGTTGCGCACGCCATTGAAGACGCATCGCAGAAGTCGCTTTCATATCGAGCCATAGAGCTAATTTAAACTGTGTCAAGTGCTCGTATATCAAATTCCCACGGTAAATTAATTTTTCATTTATTACCTGCTTTCGGACTTCATTGTTCCAATCTAGCCCTGTTATTTAAAGTTTTTGTATTATATTTTTTGCTACAATTATGTTAGGTACAGCCCAACTCTAAATATAAAAAAACCGCGATATATCCATTCTAATCATTCTTGTTGTTACAGGTATCTTCAGCTCCGGGGCCTCCGGGTGAGACACCGAGTACTGGAAGGTAACTGTACTACGGTTCCAAGTAAGTCTTACGATTTTTAATACCTTATCTCGTTTTTTTTAATCCTTCACTCCTCTCATCTTCTCTATTTCCTTCAGTTATTGCTTATAGACGCTCCTCGCTATTGGTTATCCATGTATGTAGTTGAAAACCTGCTTTGCTAATAATTGATTAATTTTCTTATATATTTGAACTCCTTCTTCTACGCTTTCACACCCATGAAAAAATCTACACAGACACAGACTCTTTCAGCTGCCAGAGAATAATTTGCTCCATCATCGTGAGCTGCCCTGCTGTAATAATTTTATAGCGGGATTGACACACACGCCGCGCGCCGTTCAAAATGTTACTCTAAGTCAGTGTTGCCAACCCTACCAGACTGAAAAACAGTAAATTAACCTTAAAAAAAGGAGAAAACAATAAAATGGTTATTTCAGAACATGAAATTTACTGTCTGACAAAAACAAGGCAAACTTCATAGAATTAGAATTGTTATAGAATTTGTTGTTGTTTTCTGTTGTGTAATAAATACATATCACGATATGATATGTATTTATTTATTAAAAAATCAGTCAAAAACACAGTCAGAATCACAATCAGCAAATTACAAACAACAGACAGACTGACACAGAGTGAGATTTCGTTAAAGTTTTCTAAAAAAACAAGAATTTAGTGCTCTCATAATGGGTTTATAAACTACATAATAATACTGTAATTTAATGCAGTGTTTTCCAACCTTTCTTGACCAGAAATAAAATTGTAAGTTGGATTTCATGGACATACCAGAAATTACAGACTAAGAAATAAAAAAGATGTTATTTCTTGGTTATAAAAGATGTGTTTGGACTTAAATAAAATTCGTATTGCCGCAGTGCCGATGGCAACTTCGAGGTGACAGTCGCCACAAAGGCCACGCTCAACTACACGCGGCAGGGTGGAGTGGCGTCCGCCCGCCATATACAAGTCCTCCTGCGAGATTGACGTTGAGGTTTTCATTATATTAATAGCAGAAAACAACCTTTCCACGGTGGCGCTGCTATGAGGCAGGCATAAAAGTTTCTTCACCAATTCACACAACGTATAGTCGGAATTTTAATCGAGTCAGGGATATGACATGTAGAACCGTCAAACAGTGTTTGTACGGAGATGACACTTTATTGACAGTTCTACATGTCATATCCCTGACTCGAATAAAAAATCCGACTTTAGGAAATGTTTGAAACTCATCTCCAATTTTAAGTCCAAAAATATATTTCCAACACTTGATAACATCGGGGATTTCATTTTTGTCAAAGGGTAAATTGGTGTTTCTTAACATTCGCCATTTTCTATCCAGTTCAGTTATATTATCTGGACAAATCTTTGCGAAGAAGTAAAGCAAATCAGCAATCGAAGGAATGTTCTTTTTCATTTCCGGATTCACAATTGCTCTGGAATTTAGCATCTTCAGATATTTTAATGCTTGACGATCTTTGTCGTTAAAACGAAACCTTTTTATGATTTGTTTTGCAGCCTATAAAACTTGTTACACTTTAAATAGAAAATTTTCACCTTTTCTTCATCCACCTCTCTGATTTCTTGTTTCCTTCTGATCAAGTTTGTCACCATTCCACTGACGTATATTTCGTGTAACAGTAAAAGTTTCTCCACATCTGTAAAATCAAGTTTAGTATTTTCGTTTCTTTCGTGTCTGAAATATTTCTCGTTTCGTTTTTCTGTTTCGCTAGTACCGATATTTGAAACATGAGCTATGTGCCATCGCTCTATGGTTTTGTTATGTTGTTGTCAAATAATATTTGCATGGTGTAACAGATTGTGTTAAAAGTAAAAAAAAAAAACAGTAGAAATACTTACTGAAACAGAAAACTGGGATGCCATTGGAAAAAACACTAAATCTACTGTTAAAACAGTAGGGTTGGCAACACTGCTCTAAGTAACCTATCAGCTTTCAGATGCCGTATTATCTAGCCAAAGCAGACTTTGATAATTCATTTCCTGCAGATCAACTTTTATCTGCCTATACATTTTTACTATGTCAGCTGCAATACGAATAGGATCTATTCTCCAACACATAACAATATGTCTTAAATCTGTCCGTAAGGTAGGTCCAATCATGAGTGTATCATTTAATGACATGCCATTTTTGTCCCTACAGGAGGAATCAATAACGACTCTTAATTTCGTCTTATCTTTGTCCTCGCGCACAACGGCGTGTTGAGGTAAGTACACAAATTCTAATCATTTTAAATCTGATTCTGGTACCTGCTCCACATGACTAAGAAATAAATATTCCTGTATCACTTCTTTATATTTCTTATTAAATTCTTCATTATTTTTTAACCTTGGTTTATTTTTTAACCTTTAAACTCATAAAATCTCCTTTCAGCTATTTCCCTCGATCCGTCATACTTGCATCGCGGATCCTCATCTTGCAAAGGTAGACGGAATACATACCTACCGTATGCGTCTCTGTGAGTAGTGGGTGAAGAATTCTTCACAACGTTTTTCTTCATCCGTTAACATAGGTTTAATGTGCATAAGGTTTAGACTCAAACTTCCAGAACTTCTTGAGCATCTCGTTGTCATCTATCAGAGAATGCAAAACCACAACGTTGGAAGAAGGATTAGTCGACCTATTTATCCTACAAGGTAAAATCCTCCCAAAGAAGTCGATTGAGCAACTAACGAACCTTGAGGATCTTTATTTACACCTTTACTTAGTACTTGACCACAAATATCTGCCTCTAATAAAAGATTTAACTCATTAGGGGATAAACTTATGATAAACTGGATCTGCTGGTTCAATTTCTTCTAGGTACAACCACTCTAATGGCGGTAACCCTGTAAGTTCGGAACACTGAATTTTCATTAACGTTAATTTTTACTCGGAAATAAAGTTCAATTTGAACAAAATAACATGGAACACACTCACAGTTTCATTTTCAAAACTGTCACATATTTTCCTCCTGCTCCGCTTCGTGGGCCGCTGTCAACCTTCCTTGGACCGCCGTCGCTTCTGCAGCTGGGCCTCCAGTAGCCGCGGCGCCTGATAACGATCATCATCATAAGATGATCGGCGCACTCGTCCCGAGCAGCGACCCACTGCCTAAAGGTACGAAGAGGTAGAGGGGTGTCTCGCTGTAAATAGCACCACCACAACGCCACCTGAAATCCGGTACTCAAAGAACATTTTTTAACTCACAAGCTCCCAAGGGTGCAAATGAAAGACTAGAACCGGCTTTACCTATGGTGCAGGGTGTGCGGCGCAGACGGGCGCAGGGTTTTAGGGGGCGCTCTCAAAGATCCTGCGCCCGTGTGCGCGCGCCTGCTAGAGGGCGCCAGGGTATTGATTGCACCCGGGCGCTACATGGGCTAGAGCCGGCGTTGTGAAAGACAATTCGCCTTTGCTGGGGTTTTTTGTTTATTTTTAGTTTAACAAACACCTTAGTATGCCTATCCACAATCGTTATAATAACGCATTGTAACATACAATACAGCGTCATTAGTCGCTAGTTTAAAGAAAATAAAGAACACAACGTAGATTCAAATCTTACAAAGCGTGTTTATATTTGTGGTAAAGGTACTTATTATAAATTTTAATGAAATAAATAAGTCGCAATAATTACAAAGATACTCCTTCTCAAATATAATAGCAAGAAGTCGGGCAAAGAAAACATACGAATTATAGTTCAATTCACAAAAATAGTTTTACCAGCTTTTTCCGTGTTAATAAAAGTCATAATTCAGTTTAAAGTTGAGCAGTGGATTAAAAAACTAAACAAGCAATGTCAAATTGCCTCATGCAATGCAAATTGGAAGTACAATGAAAATGTTGCGTCATTTCCCATTTTATTTGCTAAAAAACACGTAAGTACCACCGTAGACACCTTGATTGTTGATTTCGTTATGGGTTCATGGCACAATATAATTTGAGCAATATAGCCATTTTGCTGATACACTGATTATGATTATTTGAATGGAACTAATGATTTAACAATTTCATTCATGTTTCGTAAATTTGTAACTTAATGACCACGCGAGATTTAATTTGTATTTCGTTGATTTGCTCTCGATAATTTTCAGTAAATTACTGATTATAAAAAAGGAATAAATATTATAATAGTTTTGCATCCGTTAGCGCTCGTCAGAACTTTTCAATTGAAATAAGTAATAAAAAGATATGTATTTTTTATTTTCAAGTTATAATTTTTTGATGATATTGTTAAAACATTGGCTTATATTGTATATTTATGTTAAACAATATAAATACAAAAAAATTAGCAATCAAGGTACAACAACTTTGACATTTAGCGGTTATCATATTCAAGGATATGCTTAGATGGAATTTTATTTTTGTTAGTTCCACTATAATTAGGCGAGCCCGAGAAACAAGTTTCTGAGCATCCGCGAAACATTTGCGACCGGTCAGTCGCGATCCGTGTTTACAAATAAACACTACGTAATCGATCGTAGAAAATATTCTAATGTTGGTGCTATAATGTGCTTTCTTCATAAAGACTAAAATAAAGATCAAAATGAAGGATAACACCCAAAGTGAAATAGAATTAGCTAGTACGAAAATTAACGATGTGGAACCTCACACAAATGGCGCAGCAAAAAAAGAGGATTCTAAGGTAACAATTTTTGAAAGGGTACGAAGAATTCCTCTTTTCTTCACAGTAGAGCCATTTCTGCTGTGTTATATTCTGCCAAGTGTGATATCAGCGTTAGCGGTTCAGAAGTTGAACATGGAAAAAGCTTGCCGCGCAGACCTTAACTATACTGAAGATGTTTGTTCCAAGGTTGTCGCGGGTGACGTCAGTGATAACATTACAATAGCTGCTTTGGATGGTGCTCAACGAATGGTTGCTGACATGACAGCTTGGAAACAACCGGTACAAAGCGGTATTCCAGCAATTGTTATTCTGTTCGTCGGAGCATGGAGTGACAGGACGGGAAATCGAAAATATCTAATGCTGATACCAATGTTGGGCGAGTTCATATCTGGTCTCGGAATGATTTTGACGACTTATTATTTTCTGGAATGGCCTTTGTGGGTAACAGGATTGATAGAGGCTTTACCTCCTGCCTTTACGGGTGGATGGTCGATTGCTCTAATGGGTGCATACAGTTACATAGCAGATGTTACCACAGTAGAGTCACGGACGTTCAGAGTCGGAATAGTAGCTGTCATTGTTACGTTGGGAATTCCATTGGGCTCGTCCATAAGCGGAATATTAACAGAAGCGGTTGGTTACTACGGAATATTTGGCATAGGAATGCTTCTGTATGTTATAGGATTTATACACACATACTTTAGAATACATGACGTGAGAATTACGGAAATAGAGGGGACTTTTACACAAAAACTCATCCAGTTTTTCCACCCTTTAAATGTGTGGGATACAATTTCGTTGATCTTTCTGGCTCGTGGGAGAAGATTGGCTCAAATACTTTTAGTCATATGGGCTCATATCGTAATCGTTGGTCCTGTATTTGGTAAGAACACAACAGAATATAAAGTAACACATCATCACATTCATATTAAAAATTATAAAACTTATGATTGTAAATATATTTTAGGTGAAGGAGCGGTCCTATATTTGTACACGTTGAAAAAGTTTAATATGGATATTGTGGACTTTAGTTTATTTTCAACATATTCTGTCTTAATGGGTGTAATAGGTAAGTGTTTTTTTTTAATATTAATTTATAAAACTTCTATTGCACCTGTTTTACTGTTTGCACAATAAAAAATCTTACACTGTAAAAACATTTTAAAAGTAAACAAAACTATTTTTTTTATTTATTTACTCTTTTTTTGTAAATTGTTACAAAAGGCGGATTGAATGCCGTACAGCATTATCTTTCAGTCAACCTTTGGGCTATGCAGGACATGAAGTGATAGAAAAAAGATGCTAATGCTAGGCATAAAACTGATTTTATATTATTAGATACACATAATTTTGAAAACAATGTTTTATTGTATTTGTTTCTTTTAGCATATTATGTCATTGTAACCGCATAGATATGATACTAATTTACAGTTTTAGTGGTGTCATCGTTTAATGATTGTAATTTTTCTTATAATCTGTTTAGACAGATTACTAGTAATCTATGTACATATTTAGACTGTGTTTTTATAATTATCTTATAATGTTTGAATTTTACTTTGTTAATTTTATTGATTTAGTTTTTGCAATTTTATTACAGGCACAACCATCGCAGTTACAGTTTTCAGCAAACTGTTTAAAATGCACGATGCCTTAATTGGCGTCATTGCAACAGCCTGTAAAGTGGTCTCCAGCTTCGTTTACGGATTCGCTCCAACACGAGGGTGGTTCTATTCTGGCCCTGTTTTCGACATTTTCGGCAATTCAGGAGTCACTGCCATCAGGTCCTTGGGAACTAAAATTGTCAACGCGGATGAAGTCGGTATGTATTTTTTATATAAGTTCGATCACTCGTGTCGTTTACAAAAAGGTGCATTTTTACTGAAATGATTGAGCGGTTTTACATATCCTGGACATTATTTTGTAACAAGTTTTCCTTATTGCACTGTTGTACTTTTGTAACTACTGTACGATTTGAATATACAAATAATACGTTGTCATTATGTAAAATAATTATATCATTATGATCGTTAAAACATTATATTCGTAATTTTTAGTACCTTCCTAATATGATATCCATCAATATATTATGTTATGAATATATCTATATAATAATAACGAATAATATCATACATTTTTTGGGAGGGGGAAGATTCACGGCGCAATCCCACAGCCGCAGGACGCACTTAACGTTACCCCTCTCTCACAGAAGACAACCATAAAATGTATTGTTGGCGCAGTTACATTACCCTGCGTGCTGTGCAAAAGGGTTCGATTCCCGGTCGGACATACATTTGTATAAAAAATAAAGACAAGTGTATGTTCGGGTCTGGATGTGTGTTTGTATTTGTCTTTGTATGTGTCTCTGGACCCACAGGGAATCCTAGTGTGGGCCATTGAATGTGGCGTTATTTATTTCTCACGGTATCCTATATGTATATGCCAGAGCCCATTCCCATTCCATCCAATCGTATCCCTCCCTCTACATCCCCCCAACACTTTCTCCAAATCCATTCCTAAATCTACAAAAGTACGGAGAGCATCCGGGGACGAGCCGACGCTTGTCTTTCTGGACTAATATTGGCATGGTATGGCGACAGTATCCAGTTACGACCAGGTGAATTGCCCGCTCGTCGCTACCTTCTATTCATTGAAAAATATAGTCAAAAATAGTCTTTTAATTTTCTTTTTAATACGTGCATACCTAATCCTTATTCTCAGACTTTCACATTCAAAATTAAATAAGTTTAAAAAAATAAAATGCGGTCTTATCTAAGTACCTAAATATAGGAAGTACTTGAGCTGATGTAATTAATAAATCACAAGACGTTTATGAACGATTGTGGTTCAAACCGGATTTTACGCACTTTCTTAATATCTTAATATCTAGTCATCCATAGATAGTGTTTTACGTATAGTACAACCTTGGCCAAAAGGTTGTACTTAGGCACTCTACAAAACTACACATATCGGGTGTCTATAGTACGTAGGTATAAAAATTAAACTAAAGATAATATGTATAATTAAGTTTGTACTCGTATATTTGTTAGAAGTATTTGTGTAATTGACTAAATTGTGTGATTGTGTAAGTGTGTAAAAGTATTGAAGTACATTGCATAATCGACGTTTAAATTATTTTTATAAGTTTCATCGCCCCTCCCAGCATGTCTCTCCATTCAACCCAAAGACAGGTTTTTCGAGAATACTTCCAGGCAAAAAGCTCGCCTTTTGTACGATTCAATGTAATAAAATTCTTATAAATAATAAAAAAAAAAATATTTAAAAATTTCCTACTACTTTTTTTTCTTCAAATGAATCAGTATTTGGTAGGACGGACCTTCATTAGATTTTATACCACCTTGTATCCTTTGAGGTATACTGTCAACGAACGAACCTTTTACATTCGCGGGCAATTATCACACTCTACTCTTGGCGTAACACGTTTTTCAACGTTTCTTTGAAGGTTTCATTTCTGTGCTTTCGAATTTTGCGCTTACATGCGACCATGCGGCATAAAAGCCATTTTGCCGAAAAATTGTTATTTATACAGTTTTTTACGCTCTATCGATCTGTATATTTAAATTGTTGATATTCGCAAAAAAAACCTTTTGCTACGCACTTTTGGTGAGCCTAGACAAGATTTTCACAGAAATTATGACCTTAAAGACATTTTTTTAGCTATAAGTTCTACAAAGATGTAAAAGCATTTTTTTTAATTTCAAATGACCTTAAAAGCCACCTTTCTTAAGGTTCTAAAAACCAAATGACATTTAAAACCATAAAATAATAGAAGTTTTTTTATAAATAAGTGCTTAGAAACGTTTAATGGTAACTTTAATTTATTCATTCCTGTGACATTCATCTTTCGTATAATTAAATTTAGATCAATTAATTTAAATGCACAAATAACCAAATAAATGACCAAATAATTACCAAATAATATGACTCGAAACTTGTCCATTCCTATAAAATGTTTCTAATGATTTTCCTATAAATATTAAGGTAATTATTTTAATATTTCTTGTTAAAAATGTTTTAATTTGTACATAAAGTATGGCCTTTACGTTAATAGGCTGCATAAATTCAAAATGCTACTGGTGTATACACCGCAGATTTGTAAAGAATTCAAGAAAAAACTTACAATCAATGCTTTCGTAGGTCGTAAATTCCAAAAAGTAACAATTTTTGGGGCGTATAACACATGCATTTTTTATAATACACACATATGGAATTTGGTATTTAGATTGTTAAAGCTTACAAAATGACGAGCATTATTCATCTACACATTTTTTAATAGCTACAAATAAAAAAAAGTTATACTATAAATAGTATTCTTATTCGTTTTTAACTTCTGAGAGTATAACCTTTTGGCTTTTAGGCCAATTGAATAGCAAGGTATAAATAACAATAAGGTGCTTAAAGAAATTTCTATCCCAAGTAATATATGTTTTATCGGCGTAAAATATAGTTAAAATTCTTCGGGTCTCTACCGAACCCATGCAATGTCCTAATATAACTGCTTTCAGAATATTGTAGTAATGGTAATTCAGAGATGTATCTGAAGATATCTTCCATCTGTCTACTATGACAATTGAAACAGTCACAGAACAACAACAGAAAGTTAAATAAAATAAGTTTATAACATTGTACCCTTATTTTAAGGAAAAATGTGCTCATTGATTGGCTTCGTAGAGGCAGTGGTACCTGTCATATACACGCCCATATACAGTAAGGTGTATTCCCACACTGTCGACACTTTCTCTGGAAGTTTCTACGTCCTTGGTGGGTTAATGACAATTCCCGCCTTCTTCATATTTATGTAAGTACCTATCTAATTTTATTAATAATTATTAAATTTTTGGATTGTAGCGGAGACAGAAAGCCCATGTGATAATAAATGACCTATCGCCGTCTATGGACAGCTGCAGCTCCAGGTGGCATGCGAATGCTCTGCCGACCTCTCAGAATCCTATTCACAGCTTTCTTGAAGAACTATATTTAACAGAAAGACTTCTTGAGGCAGTTTGTTCCATAACCTACGGGTTCGCATTATAAAGTTATTTTTGGAACCAACGTAGAGTTCGCAACACTTCCTTATCGAGGAAATGCGGATGCACCGCGCTTCTGTGATGGGAGGCGCGGTGTAAAAACCCGAGGTGGAAATTATGTGGAACGGTTCTTCAGAGTACATATTTCCCATGTACAGGTAGTAGAACACGTGGAAGGACGCAACTTTTCTCTTGTCACTAAGTGGATCTTAATCATCAGTGAGAGTGGAATCCGGGCGATATAATTGTCATTTTTTTATGGTGACAGTGCGGTCCACGTGATGGTAACTGGCAACTGCCGCCCATGGACACCTGCAACTCCGAGGGGTCTGGGGTTTGTAAAATCCTATTCACAGCTTTACGAATATATAGCCTTATCGAGTATATGTACGGCAAATTGTCTGTTTTTAATACAGACTATATTTAATTTGTTTCTTCGAATTCCATTCTTGATAATTTTACCGTTGCATTTCAATTCTTGGTAATTTTATTTTCAATCTTAACTTTTTATAGTTGTCGGTTTCGCCAGCTGTTCGCTATAGTAAACCGTATAAAGGTCTAGGTCGCATTGCTGCCCTTCAGTTGATACACAATGGTATGCGCGTTATTTTTTGCTTTATTTGATATATGACGTTATTTTTAGTTACATGACTATACATTTCGATTGAAGCCTTTCAGCTTTAGATCTGCTCGCTTTAGACATGTGTAATTGAATTGAGGACTTTGCGGATAGGGGCATCCATTCTCGACTCTCATTCGTGAAATCATGAACCGTACCACTAAGTTTACATATTGGTTTTGTGAATAATCACTAGCTCAGTGGTGAAGGAAAACATCGTAAGGATACTCACATGCCGGAGAATTAAAAAAAATATGAAGCATATGAATCTACCACTCCGCACTGTGGTGATTTAGGACCTTTATGACTTTATGACTATGAGGGGAGGTCTGTGATCCTGTGTGCCATTATAAACAAAATACGAGTATGTTGTCGTGAAAGAAGGAAAATATCGTAAGGAGTTCACGAGTTCGAGAATTAAAAATATTGTAACAAAAATATGATACACATTTGATTTGCATGTTCGATTATTGCCTGTCAGCGCCGTAGTATAAAGTCCTATCAGATAGCTGGCAAAAGTTAGCCGTTCTAGCGTGTGGCGTAGCTATCCTAGGGCATGCGAAACTCAAAGCCGAAGGTAGCTGCAGACCGAAGGGTTACGGATTAGAATGTCCAGCAGAGAGTGTAACACATATAGGCTATAAAAATTTTTGAACTGCCGTCACTACAAATATTTCTTAATAAAAATATTGTTCCAGAATCATGTTTATTTTGCATAGAAGACAAGAACGGGATGTCGTCAAAAATCCTCAAGCAAAGGAAATGTATGCTCATGAAAATGCTGTCACTTCTTTATAAAATAAAAATTATCTTTAAATGTATCCAATATATGTGCCAGTTATTTAAATATGGTCTTAGTTGTTGTTAATTTATAAGTTATAACATTTATGCATGATACCACCTGTCTGACTCTGCTGTTTATAGGGCTCTCCTCAGATCCACTA
The DNA here is from genome assembly GCA_914767545.1 of Sesia apiformis. Taxonomy (NCBI): domain Eukaryota; kingdom Metazoa; phylum Arthropoda; class Insecta; order Lepidoptera; family Sesiidae; genus Sesia; species Sesia apiformis. The sequence goes on from OU611964.1 coordinate 8,829,344, forward strand.
ACATACGTTTTCTTGCTTTTTCCGTTTCCAAAGACTGTACCAAAGACGATATAATTAATAACGTAAAAATTGTGTAGTTGATTATTACGTTACTATTTATATCGTTTATGTAGATTACGCATTTTTTATACTGAATAAAATTATATCGTGTATAAATATTTCAGTTTTTCTATACGTCCGCCAGGGTCGCGTATACTTTGTTCTGTTATATCTTTTGTTAATATTTTTGAAACAATTAATGAAGCATAGAATTATTTACGGGGAGTTATGCCCTGCGTATAGATAGGTATGTTTGTCCAATAGAATCAGAAGTTTACTGTTATTTTAATATTAAGTGTAAAACGTTAAAAAATAACATTCATTAATAAATCTTGTACGAATGTCTTGGATTTAGTATTTTCATGTTTTGTTTCATTTACTTACTTACCAATGTTCCTAGTTGGCAGGTAAAATTAACTCTTCTTATGGATTGTGTGTAGAGGCAACAGGCAAGGCATATCTGCCGCAGGCTAGGCGAGCAACCAATAGAGTAGACGAGTCCTCGAATGTATCGACCATCGAGACCAGGTTGGATGAGAGAAGTGACAGAAATCGTGTGTTATGACGAACCTTGCAAGAGGCCTATAGGTCCAGCAATGAAGAGACATAGGCTGATGGTATGGTATGGTTGTTATTAAAATAATTAACAGCCATGTACAAAGTATATAAAAGCAGAAGTGTGTAAACAGTAAGGTATATTATTTACCTAACTAGACAAAATTACGTTAATTTCTTTTTTGAAGTGTTTTGGCCGTGCCGATCGTTGTGTGCAATGGATCGGAAGCTATAATAAGATAAGTGCTGGTTAAGATCGTGTGCTGGTCACATGCAATGCAGTCAACCCTTTCAGTATCCACTACTAGACATGGGCCTCCTCAAGCACATTGTCTTGTGCATGAGAGATGTATGGCCTTAAAACGCCACGCTGTGAGGTGGTGTGGTTCCTCAGAGCTTGTGTTATCCTTTGGAATGTGGGTATGGTTGTGCAACATCTTCAGATGCGGCTAAGATGTTGTACAGCTTAGCCAAATAAGTTTAGTAATTTATTTTTGCTAGTAACTATTTAACACATATTAAAAATGGATCCCCGGCCCCTACACTATGGCAACCTGTATTGTGGGTGCCAGTTCCCCTCACACAAGGAGTCTTAACAACTATATGTAGTACAGAATAGTAGTTAAGATGTAATATGGAAATATTAAAATATGGACAAAAATCATAAAAAAATGAACAAAAAATGCATTAATCGTTAATGAAATGTGAATTAGATACCACTCAAATTTAAATCAAAATTAAGTATCATTATATATTTGTTTTGTACATGGCTCTCATCCTTATAAAATTAGAATTGGATACGATATAGTCTGTATATAATACAACGAAAGACTACTTAAAATAGTGTGGTTACCTAATACGTAACGTAATGAACCCTGAAAGTACCTATGTTTGTTTGTGTCTTTCTTTTTTACTCAATCGTGCTAAAATTATTGTAAAATATGAAGAAATCGAAATTAGTATTTAATTACGAAGTAGTAGTACTGTATAGTGTTAGTAACAATGAAAGATGATTAGTTGAGAAAAAAAAAAAAGTTTTTTTTTCGTTGATATGTACTGCGCATTTTGTGTACAAGCGCTTTAAAGCTTCTTGATTGCATCTGTGATCTTGATCTATATACTTAAATAAAATATGACGACGGCTTTAGTGACTGCAAATACTTTAGTGTAATTAAGATTTCTCCAGTTTCCTGGAGCTCTACACGGAACCGTCCAAACCTATCTATTGTGATGATTCTTTGAATACATTAAAGCATATTGAATCTTTAGTGAACATGTATTGATGTACGATAGTGTAACAACAAGCAATGTATTAAAAAACATTATTGTAGTTAGCATAAAGGTTGCCTGCTTACGTTATACATAAAGGCTAATTGTGATGTGAGTTTTGTATTACACGATGTAGTCGATGGTGATATTTGCATCAACTTGTGCATGTTAGTAATTTTATACTTATAGGCAAGTTGTGGCAGGCATTTAATAATACAATTATTCGATATAGGCGAGTAAGTTCATGTTTCATGTCACACCCGACTGGCCTATTTGACTTGGCGAGTTACCTACTCTATTCTTGAAGACTGAAGTGAGACGTACCTACCAATTTATTTCAGAAGTGGGTGAGATTTGCCAGAAAGCTCCAACCTGTCCATTCCCATCCTAACCAATCAAATACTATCCCATCCCATTTTTCTCAATTAGTGCAAACAGGGTGGAATGATAAGCGATGCAACTAGTCCCAAGCCTTCTTGGCCTGTTTTTTATTACAATAGAGTTTGGGCGTGGTACGGGATATAATTAATCCCTATCCTTTTCAATTTTTAATTTAAATTCTGGATTATTAAAAGTAGGCAGTGCATATGAAGATGTGCCAACGTCCGCCATGTTTAACCGGTGTTGGTATTTATTACTTATGATCCAGCGGCTCGTATAACAGCTTCTTTTTTTTTAAATAAACCCTTCTCGTTATTTTGCACTTTATACATAAATAACCATTTTGTGGTGCATTCTTGGATATTTTGCTCCAAATATAGCCTCCGTGGCTTCTCTTCTATCACGGACTCAATTTATGACAACATAGTAATTAATTACTTCTGTTACTTCAGAGTTCTAATATGAAATATTCTTATTTGAGCTTAATATATACTTTTTTAAATAAGTCATATTCAGTTTGGGTAGCGATTCCACATTTCGTATGTGAGCCTAACAGGTAGGTACTTAACTCCTTACATATCTACTACATTATCTCTATTATACTTGGTTGATATATACTAGTACATCGGCAATTCCGATCCTTAGTCCCTTCTTTAATAAATACAAACGATTGTTTTGATCTATTCGAGTCATATTAAAACATAAACGCCTAATAACATCTAACTGGCAAAGTTTTTCAATCATATTAAAGGTTTTTAATTTTTTTTTTTAATTCTTGTACCACGGTCCCCATGGGACAAGACAAAGGTCTCTGTCCCCCTTATAAATAGGGAAACAAATAAGGTGGCAAATAAATAAATAGGCAAATAAGGTGGAAAGATGACATAAAAGTGACAGACAGTAAACTGGACCCTAACTATCCAAAATATGAACAAGTGTAGGTAGTTGAAGAAGGCCTACCTTAGATCGACGAGAGCGAAAGAGAAGAAGAAGAAAGTTTATAAAATCGTCTTTCTAACGATAATTAAGTATTAACGAGTATGGTTATCATCTCACAGAAGACTACCTTAAAATGTACTGCATTTTCTACTTGAACGTATTTCCCCAATGTACGTAACGTGTTTCGGTAGAGAGTGAGATATGCCAGAGCCCATTCCCATCCCATCCTATACGATAGGATACTTTTCCCAACCCTTTCTTCCAATTCATTCCTTAATCTGCAAAGGTAGGCAGCGGATTCGGGGCCGTGCCAACGTTTGTTATTCTGGATTGATGTTGGCATATATTACCATTACCCACTTACCATCAGGTGGACTGTATACTCGTCTGCTGCCTTTTTATATAAAAAATATACTCGAACATACAGGTCAATCAACCATACCATTGTGTACAACAATGTCCTCTTAAGAAGATTTTTAACGATTGCATAAGTAACATTATATTCGGAAATTAAAAATAAACAAAGAGAATGAACAATAGTTATTGTTTTTGTTTTATCTAAATATCAAGGTTTCGAGCTTGATTTAAAATGAATGAACGTTTTAACAAATCTTTTTGCATTCTCTCACGCTACCTCGTCTCCCTGGAAGACTCTTTTACACCATCGGTTATCGGCCCTGCGACAGATACGGCTTACCCACTGCCACCATGGCTTGCTGATTCTTTAAACTAAGTCGACTACCGGTCTAAGTCTAAACTAAGTCGGCGCGGCGCCTTGAATAAAGTTTCCCGTTATGACTGAATGATGCTTATTACGAGGAGTATGAGAGGATACAAGGGCTTATTACGGTTGTTTTAATCAGTAATCGAATAATACACGGCCCGAGCTTATTCTGCGAGTCTAGTACCTGAGTGAAGTCAGGGAGGATCGCTGGTTCATTATAATCACATTTTTAATTTTTATTTTATTTGCCTGAATTAGGAACTTTCCTTCATAAAGATAAATCTCAGTCTTAGGAGTGTGTTCACCCAGAGATAAGATTTTTTTGTGTTATAATTATAAACACAGGTTATTATACCATTTTATCTTTTTTTATTTGACATATTCAGACTAAGCCATAAAAATTTTAAGTCATATATTGTTGTCAGTGTCTCTGTTATTAAGTTATAATGAAGATTGTAGAATTACTCGTTTTTCATTACATTCTCTTGGCTTTTGTAAAATTCATTAAAGATCTTGGGGACAGCTTACAGCTTTAACTAACGCTTACGGTTACTACTAACGAGTCCACTTATATACAATTTATTTCAAGCTTATAAGTACTCGTGTAAATCTTGAAGGTGTTTAGCCGATATCATGATATTATTATTATTTTGAAATCACTAGTTTAAAATGGTCATTGTAACAAAAAAAATACTCCAGTAAATATGTAGCGACTATAATTACGAGTACATAGAGTTTAATGGTAAAAGTACCATACCATTATCACCGGCCTATGTCTCTCCACTGCTAGATATAAATCTCTTCTAAGGCTCGCTACGATATCTTCGGCTCTTCTCATCTAACCACCACCGTCGAACTTCTTGAAGTCGTCAGTCCTCCTAGCCGGTGCGCGGTGTGCGTCCCACACTGCGCTTCTCGGTACGTGGCCTCCGTTAGAGGCCCCAACGGTTATCGGTGAGCGTCTATTAAGTAGCAAAAATTTTATTAAGTATAAATTAGTTTGTCAAAGCGACCTAAAAAAAGATAAATAGCATTTTGATCTCTATATATAGAGTATAGAGGTATATTTATACAATAAACACTATAGAGTTTATAGTGTCTGACTAAAATAATTAAAACGACTTGATTTGCTTAACTATAATAAAGTTGAATAACCGAATGACGTGGTTTTAGGAGTCATTTATAAGAGGATAACGTAACGTTTAGAATATATAAATTTTTAATTCCGTTTCCAAAAAATAACTGTTTGTACTAAAGTACCTACCTACCCTATGATCATTCAATGATCGTGTAAATCAATTTTGTAACTAAGAAAGTAAGAAGTTATTAAGAAAAGTAGGAATTTGATAAAATTAAAATTGTACTTTAGTAAATTTTATAGCCTACGTCGGTCGCTATCAGATTTTAACCGAAAGTATTGTAATTTTGAAAACCTCTTCTAAAATCTACATTTTTTTATATATAATTTTATAATATACATATAACTATTTTTATAATATTTTGGTATATTTAGGCACTAAAATTTTTACAAGTCTCACTGAACGAGAATAGACGATAATAAAGAGCGTGTCGAGCATACTCGAGATAGGGTTCCATATCTGTTTCAGAATAATATTCCTTTTGTACTTTATTTACACATGATAACAGCTGTTTCCCTTTGATATTTTCTTTCATAAGAAACTAAACTATTTTCTAAAGTAGGGGGGGGGGGGGGGCAACTTAATAGCGGAGTTGAAGGCGAATATCGCTCGGTAATACGATGATTAAAGTTAAAAATTCTAAAACATTATTTATTGCATTCAGTTATAGGGTTGGTGAAACTGGTGAAACTTTTTCTCTTCACATTTCACCGTTCGTAGCCGCCTCACATCCCCTCACGAGGGGCGGAGTTCCGCTGGGCTGCCCACCTACGAAAGTTTCTTAGCTGCCCGCTACTGCGGGCGGTTAACTGGTGTGGCTTCCCAGTAATTGGGTTGCCGTTGGTGAGTCCTGTTTCTTCACGCCGCCCGCGCGATCAAGCCCACCGGGTGGATTCCGTAAGCCCAGTGAGCGAACCGGCGCGGGCGGCGACTTAGGTGTCGATTCACATTTCACTGTATCAATGTTTTCTTTTAATTTCCTGTCTTCTATTTTCAGGTTATCAATATTATGCATCTGTAGCGGAAGAGTGCATGCTGCAGTCCCACAGCCACTGGGCGATTGGCCAGTGGCGACTCCTCTCTCACAGAAAACTACTTGAAGTGTACTACTTTATCGTATTTCCAGTACGTACGTGTTTCGGTAGGGACTGAGTTATGGCAGAGCCCATTCCCATCCCATCCTATCCTACCCATCTCAATTTTCCCAATGCTTCCTCCCAATCCATTCCTTAATCTGCAAGGTAGGCAGCACATCCGAGGGCGTGCCAATGTTTGTCATTCTGGACTGATGTTAACATGTATCGCGGATGTCTATGGACGACAGTATCCACTTATCATAAGGTGGACTGCATGCTCGACTGCCGACTTATTTATTTAAAATAAATCTTCACACCAAATTTCACCGCAAGAATGAAAGAGTTATAGAGCTGTGACATACGGACGGATTTTACAAAACTACGAGCGTTTCTGGTTGACTACGGAACCCTAAAAAAGGATACAGTAATGAGTAATCGAACCAGTAATTCCTGAAACAGACAGATAGATGTTGTGTTTTTGTTTATTGATAGAGTATACACAATTTTTGTGTATAACCTTGATTTTATTAATAGATATTAATTAAAAATATGAAATGATAAAATATGTAAAAGTAATATTTATCAACATTTAACAACTGTATTACGGTGCCTTAATTGTTATTTTAAGTGGTGAAACACAGACGCATGCATGTGTAAAAACAATGTTGTGCGTACGTAACTCACAGTCCAGATAAATGAGTTATTTATTAAAAGTGGTGTCGTCGACGGTAAGACCTTTGTTATCGTGGCAGCCGAGATGCGAGCGCCTCGTATGCGCCCGCGCGCACTCATATCTCGATTCATTTTACAACCTGACATTTACAGCTCAGGTTTTTGGAAACGACAGTCGAAAAGCTTCGGATTAAGCGTATAGTCACTATCAGGCGCCTGCGACGTTACGCTGTGCGTGAACCAAATATAAAGCCGCGTATTTTTCACTTTTAACTTTCACTAAGGGACATGTAAGAACATGAGTGCTACCAAAGAAAACTATAGCAGTGTCAACGACTTAACCAACTCAAACATACGCCTCACGGACAGTGCAAAGAATAAAACATGGAAAGAAAAATCGAAAGGCGCGCTAAAGAAACTGAAGTATATCCTTCGAGAGACGACTGTGGAGCCATGCCTGTTTATCTATATGCTGTGCACAGCCTTATCTGCACTTGCAGTGCAGAATATGCATATAGAAAAATCCTGCAGAGTAAACTTTCAGTTCGGTGACGAAATATGCGACAGAATAATTAATCGCAACATAACGGGACTTACGGAAGAGCTGAATCTTGTGCAATCTTTGGTAGCGAAGGTGGTCGCTTGGAAGTTTCCTCTTCAAACCGCTATACCAGCTGTAATGGTGCTTTTCGTCGGAGCATGGAGCGACAAAAAAAAGAAGCGAAAGATATGCATATTACTTCCAATGATTGGAGAGATCGTATCGAATATTGGTCTACTCCTGGCGACGTACTACTTCTATGAGTTGTCATTGACAGAAACAGCACTAATAGAAGCTCTTCCAGCAGCACTTAGTGGGAGCTACATCATTATTTTTATAGGAATGTACAGTTTCATGGCAGATAGGACGAGTGTAGAAAACAGGACTTTCCGTTTGGGAATAGTAACAATATGTGTTAGTTTAGGGACTCCTACTGGGACAGCTCTTAGCGGTATTTTGTTACATGCATTGGGTTACTACGGAATGTTTGGCCTACTATTAATATTGCATGCAATTTCTTTCGTGTACGGACTGTTTAAACTTGAAGATGTACATCCGATCGTCGAAGATGAATCTCGAAAAGTGACTAGTGGAAATAATTTTAAAAAGTTATTATCTGACATTTTTGGATTGGTTCTAAACACTATTTTGGTGGTTTTAAGACCTAGAGCGTTTAGAGGAAGAACACAGATCGTATTAGTGCTTGCTTTGTATCTCCTCATGGTCGGACCACTTTACGGTAAGTTGGGTTTAATACCGTTGTTACTGTTATTTACGACCCATATCGCGCCAAGCGATGTTTTCCGGGTTCAACTCCCGACAACGAAACAAAAGTTTCGAAGGGGTTACGTAATTTTACATTTTGATATTCTGGCTTGCTATATGGAGAACTCCATTAGCAAACCCATTATATTAAATACCCATTTAGTGGGTTATTTAATAAAATAAGACGCTATAGAAGTTTTGAGAAAAACAAGAGCCGGCTCTTGCTTTAAAACAAGGGATTAAAAACTATTATTACGTTCAGTAGATACAACTTAATTGTAGTGTTTATTAACATTTCGACATTCCATTGTTTTTTTTTTTGTTGATTTAGTCTGTTGTGTCTGCGTCTTGTTTCACGAAATGATAAACATTTTGTCCTTATCTGACGTACGTACTATTATTACGAGATGCAACATGATAATGTCCTTGAGCTGATTTATCTCGACAGTTGCATTGATCCTTGACCAACGTCATTTCACTGCGCCTAGACAACGAACAGAATTATGAATATATAAATATAGTAATTTAATCTGAACTAATATATTATTACATAACTGCTATAAACATGTTTAGGAGTGAGTGAAATTTGCCAAATTTCGTCTAGTTACTGATTGATATTTTGTTAATAGTTATTAAAATATTAACAAGATTTTTTTAAATGTAGTTCATAATTCGTTATTCACTTTTTTTTTCTAGAACGACACATTTTACTATCGCTAGTAAATTTATCCTCAAATTTATCTCCCGACATTTTGTAAAATGCAATTATTGGATCTTCTTTGTTGCTGACTACTATCTACTTAATTATGTTTTACATCGAAATCTTTAACTGATTAGCGGACTCGAACGGTCTAGACTCCTTTCTAAAAGAATTCTCCAAAATTGAGAACAAGAAACGGAACTTTGTCGGACATGTTATTTTTTAGCAGGTATTTATTAACCTACGTATTACCGCAGTATTTACTTTAGATACGACGTAAATACTTAAAAAAGTTGTCTAAGCTAACAAACGTAATTTCTAATTGTCGGTTGTGCAAGCTCTATTCGTATGTAAATTAATATGAGTTGAAGGTTCATTGGTATCGATCACATTCATAAATAAATCATTACTTTCAATATGGGCAGGAGTTAGAGTATCATGAAATCGATGATTACATCAATATTGACAAAATATAAGATAATAATAGCAAAATTGATTTGTTTTCTGCATCCATATTGCATGTCCAAACCCATGAAAGGAGATTGATCATCAATATTTGTGACATTATCTGGGAAAAGGCACCTTATTGTTGTGTCTAGTTTCCAGAATATCTGTGAAAATAATATATTTTTTATTGCTTCAACTTAATCAGATATTTCTATTTAGACAGAATCTTGAAACAACGAAATTTTATGTTAGAAAATTTTAACCCGTATTTAATGAGATTGCAATTTGCTTTATGATATATCATTTGCTTTATGTCTAGCCGCGGCTATTATACTTGCTGTTCGTTTTTTCTTTAAAAATCATAACTATTTCGTTAGATAATGTACATGGACTTTTAATATATTTATTGAGTCCTCCTGATGACTTTCAAAACATGTAAGCAAATTAGAGTCCATTGCACATAGGAGTGTTAAACGAATTTAGAATCCGATTTTCCTAGCGCTTTGAAAATCCGACATATTTTCTAAACTACAATTCATTCATTTTCTAAATTATTGAGAATGATTTACTTAAAAAATCACTGAAAAAAATGAACGTAGAATAAAACAGAGAGAATCGTACTAGTAGAAATTAATGCAAAAAACACGCTACCAGACAGATGTTGATACTTTTATTTATTTAAACTTTCATGCACAAATAAACATTGTACAATAGATGGACTTAATACTTAGCAGCATTCTCTGTAAGTCAACCTCTGATTGAACAGAAATACTAAATTCTGTCAGTCATAAAACGAAAGGTTAAACAGTAATTGCCAATAACAATTGCGACTGTCTCATCTATGGTGCTCCGTTTATTACTATAATGCTTATTATCATTACAGATAACGACCATTGCGTTGTTATAAACTATAAAAGGCACATAAATTTTATAAAAGAACCGAAAGTGCAAACTCACCATTACTAAATTCCCATCTCAACTCGCTAGTATTATTCAATCAACTCTTAATTTTTAGTGTTCCTAAAATTTAATCCACAATTTAATCCCAAGTAGGCTGTTCCACTCAATATGAACAAGGTAAACTAGTAAGGCGTCACGTACACCTTGACTCCTTCAACGTTTTTGCTTATTAATGATGCACCTGCGTGCTCGATAGGTACAATGATAAGCTGTAATCGATTTTTGCCAAAAAGATTCCGTATATAATGGTTCGTAGATTATAAAACTTTGGCAGAATGTACCAATATCAGGTAGGCTATAGAATAACTTTTCATATTGTGAACATCTTAAGTACTTTACCTGTAGCCATGCAATAATGATTTGATTTGAAAAAAAAAATAAGCCTCTCTTACGTCTCTGTAACACACGATTTGCTCTTCTCAACCAACCAACGCCGACCGGGTATTTTTTTTTATAGATATGGATTCAGTTTCCTGTGGACTTCCATGATGCTACAACATGGGATTATTCAACAAAGTTGTGAATAGGACAATGCAAGGCCGACAGCATGGACACCAGCCGACCCGCTGGTGTCCATGAAAATCGGTAGCTTATCATAATGTGGGCCGTATGCCCGTCTGCCTCCATTAATATATTATATAAAAGAATATATTAAATACTATATTTATATATTATATCCATTAATATATTATATCCATTAATATATTATATACGTGACAACATTAGAATGACAAACGTCTACTTACGTATAAGATATAAGAGTGGATCAAGGAAAAAGATTGAGTAGGATAGGGAAAAATAGGATTGGTAAAAGTAGTACTGGACAAGGAAATTGTCTATATAACATTTGAGATTTTCGCGTTTTACAAACATATTTATCTATTTAAAAGGGTCCCAACGCGATTTTTTTTAAATAAATAAACAAGGTAAACATTCGCGTTAAGACCCGTTTAAATAGATATATATGAAGGAAATTATCTCGCCCAATTACTCACCTCATTATTTCCTGAAGGGAGGTGATTCCATGGGATAGGATGGAAAGGCAAGAATATATTTTAATGGAATTGAATGTGGAGCAGGAGAGTAAATAATGATATACACCTTTACACTTCCTACTCAATGGTGTGATATGAAGTGGGAAATGGTCTTTGGGTAAAATCACTCACTTCCGAAATACGTTGGTATGTTTAACGGTGGGTAGAAAGGAGTAACTCAACTAGGAAGGAGCGCCCGACGGCTGTGGGCTGTGGGCTGTGCACCTTAGCCCTGCTCCTTACAGTTCTCGTTTCATCGGGTCGCAACGCGTCCCCCCACACTGCGCTTCCTCGTTGATCTTAATTCGAGGACTTATCTATCTTCAACGGCTGTTAGGAATAATAATAAACTATTATTAGGGAAATTAAGAAGAAATCTGGAATATAATGAAATTTGTTAACAAACTATAAGACGCATTTCCTAAAAATATTTACTTAGTTTCTTTAATTTATTTGAGAAATCATACAGTCACACAATCATACAATCAGCAATGCAACAATCAGACATACAACAGACTGAGATTTCGTTTTCATTAAAATAAGTAGTTTGCGTCTCGGTTAAGTTCGTAAAAGGACAACAATTTTGGGTGTTTTGAAGCTGTGAAGCTTTGGCCAATTATTTTTTCAGTAAGGTACGGAAAATATCCAAAATCTATCTTCCCGTCAAGTGCACATTATCTGCATTTTTTCTTTTGGTCTTTGCAACAGATATGGCGTACACATATAGTTCGAGTTGGAGACGAAGCGGATTGACCATGTCTCTCCACTACTCGCTATCACACACGATCTTCCGCGCTTCTCATCCAGGCACCACTAGAGAACTGCTTCAAGTTGTCGGTCCAACTTGATTCATAAACATACTCGTAGTTATTTCCACTCGTTCTTGCGCATAGCTAAACTAAAATATTTATAACATTATTGCGCATAGGTTTTCAAATTGAAAGGAAAATGCGCTTAATATTCAAATGTGGGTAACAGGATTAAACCAATGTCCCAGATTCTATGCCTATGCCGCAATCAAGGCCTTTTCGCTTAATATACGCCAACTCCTTGCCAGTTTGAATGTCTTTAATTCTACCATACAGAATTTTAACAATTTCAATTTATTGAAACTTTCTATGGAACAACTTGATGGCATACCATACCATATCATTGAGCTGAGTATAGACTTTTCCAACCACATATGTTTTCCGGACCTCCTTATCCAGTTACTATTGGCCAACTTTTTCAAGTCGTCGATTGAACTGATCGAGGCGTATCTCACACTTCGATTGTGATGTCATGAAATTACTTTTGAAGTTTTGAATCATCCAAGAGTTTGAACCTTGGCAACAAATTTGGCTGACTGCCTAATTTTTATATCAGTTCATAATGTTCCAGTGTCCCAATGCAGGGCTTTCTAGTAGGTAATCATACTATCACAATTCACCATTATAATCATCTATCATCGAGCCATCATAATCCACTACGCAAGTCCAGTACGTATTATTGGATGCTATACCATACCGTCAGCCTATGTCTCTCCATAGCTATTTTCCATCGTTCTCATATACCGAAGGCCACCTGGACGAAGGGCATCCAGCCTGATAGTTATGCCCTAGATTCTTCTTTTAATTATTAAGCATGCGGATTTTCTGACATTGTTTTCTTTCGCCGTCAATCTAGTGATAACTAAAAAGAAACTCATTTTTAGTTATCACTAAAAATTGGAACGAAGGTTTGGACTAACGATCTCACGAATCAGAGTCGAGAAATGTCCATAGGCTGTCCTAAGTATTCTAAGTATTCTAAGTAAAGTTGATACCTTATATTAATTATTTTGTTCTAATAATTAATTTCTGTGTCATAATAGTTTAAGATTTAATTTTGTTTTCCCTTTCTTATGCCACATTTATCAGACTTTAAAAATACTCCGTTGGCCATATTCATATTATTTTACACTTAATTACCGGACAAAAGTAACAGCCATGACCACCTGCCATTGACATAAAAGCTAATGACCTTAACATAATACCTCGTAACAAAGAAAAAACATTCCACATTGTGATACAAATTTTCTTTTCACAGGTGATTCGCAAGTGGCGTACTTGTATGCTATACGCAAATTCAGCTTTACTGAAGTCGAGTACAGCATTTATGGTGCTATTAACATCGCTTTAGGATTATTGGGTAAGTTGAATTTTTATAGTACAACATGTCACTGAAATAACTTAATAGCTGGAAATAGGTCATTCACTATTGGGAGTCGATGTAACCACTTTTTACAATGAATTTATTTTTCATAATTTGTTCATTTTTCCAGTACATATATCTTTTATTCTACGCGCAGTTGCATTCTACGCGCGTCGCTCGTTCTGAGCCGCCCTGTCGTTGCCCTTAGATGGCACTGAGCAATGAGGCAATGAACGTTCTAGACAGAACAACAAAACTTTACATGTTTGTAATTTTTGAATTACTCCTTAAAGTAATTTTATTTTTAGCTAGTAGCTTAGAGTATTTCAGTAGCACGTTGTATAACAAAATGTTATGGATGGTTGATTTATATGTAAAGCATTGGCAAAACAAGCGCATACGATTACAGTCTCTTTTGCATGATAACTTAAAATATGGTAACTTATATGGTAACATTTGATTTTGAGTTCATTGATATGTGTATGAGCTCTTAGGTTTGTGGTGAAGAGTAATGTAGTAACCAACATTTATTATAAAAAGTTTACTACACAGTAGTGAAACAAAAGAGAGTTACTTAGTCCCAAGTACTTATTACTTCCAACGAAAGACGAAAGTCCCGGATGCTCCGAAACTCCGAAACCTTCGAAACTGTCATAGAACGATGCAATGAACTGATGCGCAATAAACAAATGTGGGTGTCAAATAAATACGTCAACCTTTATATTATATCAAAACAACAAAACAATACTATGTATTATGTAGTACAGCGCCACCTGTTGTCGAAGGTTTTTACTACGTTAGCAATGTCTTTATTTCGAATGATTTATTTAAAACATTACTTAATTCGACGCCATCGTATTGCAGTGAATTATTTATTAAATTAATTAATTAATTATTATTAATTAATTAATTATTAAACAGTGAATTAATTAATTTATAAATGTTAGATAGGTGTATTGTCATCCATCAATTACCACGAGAAATACAGGTCCGCTGCTAGCAAACTAACTCGATTAAAAAATAGGTTGAAATGCCTAGCGGTTTTTCCAAATTCAATTAATTATATAGAACCAATCTGGTTTTTACTCCTATGAATCACATTTTTTCTGACCTGAGCTAGTGATTCACATGTGAGAAGAAAAAGGACAATAAACATGCTTACATATTGAAAGGGATAAAGTGATTGATGTAAAGCCAACATAATTTAGGAATACGGTAGTGGACTCTACTCGAAAATATTTTTTCTACGTTTATTCACTAGAGAAGAGAATAACTCGTATTAAAAAAAAATCAAATTCATTACATACATGATATGATATGAATTGATATGAACTTGAGAAAGTTTGAAATGGGGAGGTATCTCTATCTTCATTAATAAAATAATTGTTAATTCATTAAGAAAATACAAGCGCAGGGATTCCATATAATATTTTTTTTATATAGAAGAGACAAAGACTTCCTTTGTACGCCCACTTGGGCGGGTCACAGGATAGTAAGTGCTCACCGCCGACCATGAGCTCCTGCAACACCAGAGTGCATACAGGTATGTTCACAGTGCCGACTGCGCCGTATGTTCACAAATCTCTTGAAGAGCCCTATATCATGGGTTCGCGGTATTGTGTCTTGATGACGGCACTGTACGCAGCGACTCTTAGTCAAATAGATAAGTGCGGATGAACCGCACGATGATGAACGACGATGACCTTACGGAATTATCTGACGTAAGATATGTAACGTTATCTAAGAAAAAGGACCTCATTGTCGGTTCTAATTTCCCAGATGTTATGAATAAATTTTCAGTATTTTATTCACTAAAGTGCAATCTTAAAAATAACATCGTTTTTAATGTTATCCCTTAAAAATCAGATGCTCGAAAGCGTTTTTAATTCAACAGAATCTTAAAACGACGAAAATATTCTATGTTAAAAAATATTACCCAAAGTCAATAATAAGTTAATTGATAAGCCCATACCAATAATAAAGATCCTTGTGGCATTATGAATATTAAAAAAAATAATAGAATTTTCTTTGTTCCCTTTTATAAATCAGATGTTGGAGAATGATCTATTTAAACGGAATCTTGAAACGACGAGATTTTAATTTGGTAAATATTAACCCAAATCAAAGATAAATCACTTAATAAGTCCTCACACCAACAATAAGGTTCCTTTGGGCCACTGAGTGTATCATTACTTGCTCAAATGACACATATTTTAGTCACATATTTCCTATCAAACTTTTGCTGAACATATTAAGAGACAAAGAACTCACGAAAAACATACAAAAATTTAATACTTATAAAAAAAAAGCTTTGAAAAAACAGCTCATCGTACAAAAATGACCAACAAACTTATATAAACAACGAACAAGAAGGAGAAAGAAAAACTAACTTTTAATTAGGAAACTTCCAGTTAGTTCTAAATTACATCTTGACATTTCGAAGGTAATACCACAAAATTAAGGTTCGTTCTTAAAATGTTTACTTGAAGACTTGACTTGTTTACTTGACCCAGTCTTGAAGACGTCTTAACGATTTCCATCTGACATTTCACCCCATATCCCCTTCCCGCAAGAAAGAATATGTCATAAAAAAAGACAGACTTGTCTTTGATTTGTTCTCACTCATTTTACTTTCCCTTTTTTTATTTACTTTTAACCACTAACTTATTTATAATTAATTGACATTTAATTTTTACACTATGATGACATTTATAATAATGGATATTCGAATTCAATTTTGTAATTGTTACAATGAATATTTTTTTTTTTGCTAAAATGTATTTACGCTGTCGTCACATTATTGAGATGTCAATTAGATTAAACGCTTCTGTACACGTTCTATACTATTGTGCTTTGGTATTATGTTGATATCTTGCTTTGTGATGCAAAAATAAATGTAAACGGGATAAGGAAAATTCATTTTTATTACTCAAATTTCCTATTCTCCATTCCATTGTTTCCAAATTCACTCCTTTATTTCCAAACTTAGGCGGTGCACCAGCGGTTTAATTCTAAACTGATTTATTGATGCGCATCACAGATGTCCGCGACCAGCAGTAATGTAAAGCTACCGACCACTGAGTTTTGTTTAATTTAATGTCTGGGTGCTTTTTGATTTTTTTTTATTGAGTCGAAATTCTTTCTCATTTCTATCTCTTCCCGTTTCTCCAAATCCATTCCTATATCTCGACAAGTAGGCCTCCAGGGGCGTGCCCACGTTTGTGATTCTGGACGGATGTTGGCGTGTATCGCGAATTTCCATGTCATGGGTGACAGTATCTACTTACCACCAGGCGGGTTATACGTCAGTCTGCCGTCTTCTATCTACAAAAAAAATCTGGCAATTGCAATATTGTAACAAGTTTCAATTCATTGCGTTATCTATTTACCGCCGCCGGGAGGACTGCTTGCTCGTTTTCGCGAGCGCGATTCTAGAATTCGTTCAAATGCTAGCCATTTCAAATTCATTCTATCGTCGTTCATTTAATAATTCAATGAAAAATTATTTGATGACATTATGCAAAGAGTGCTTATGATAATGTTTACTCAATTTTCCAGTCGATGAAGAAGATTTTTATATAGACCATTTTTTATATACAATCACTACCATTAATCAAGTTTCATAACCAATATACGCCATTGTCATATTGAGTACGTACATGAAATAATTTTACTAAACGATTATTTGTCAAATTATCTCAGAAAAGAAACATTATTATCGGTTATCCAGATATTGGTTGTCTTTAGTGAAATTAAAAAAATCTATGTCTTCAAAATCAGATGTTGAACATGTTTCTGTTTAAACACAATCAAGAACAATACAATTTTAAATTGGAAAAAACTCCATAATTCCCTATAAATATCCCGTTGTTTCATAATATATAGTGTAGTAATAAATATTATGATAATATAGTCATAATTTAGTAAACAGTTTGCCAAGCAAGTAGGAAGATTTTCAATCATCGTGTAAAAAGTGTCATTAAAGTGATGAAGTACTTAACTACTTTTCGCTGTTAACTATCTTATGTTATGGCACCTTAAACTATTATTCCGAGAGGTTACTCACTTGCAGAGAGTGTGGTGCCGGTAAAACTAACAAACAAAAAATCGTCACGTACAACATACACACTTGTAAACAAGCTTACGTGCAACGTTGTTTTAATCAACCTAGGTCAAGGATCGTGATAAGAGCTGCATTCGCGAGTCACGAATCACTTCCATTCATGTAATTTAAAATAACCTTGTCAATATTATTGTATATCATTAAGTTAACTGATATTTCTTTGGGGTAAGGTCAGTTGACAATCGTCAATGGAAACTGCGTCTTAATAAATTCACGTAAATACTTTTTCTTATACTCGGAAACTGCGAATGTCATACGTTTTATTTTAACAAAATGTAACATTGGTTGTTAAAAAGTAGGTACCTTTAAATAAATAATTATTTTATACTGAACTGCACTTTTTCAGAACTCGCGTGAAAATGAAACATTTAAGAAATAGCCGTTTAGTAGTGCAAATTACGTGTTTAGAATAGTTTAGATGATATAGAAGTTTTAACTAATATTTAGGCACCAGAGGCAGAATTTCTGAGGCGAAGCACCTCACCTCAGTATACTAGCTAATTTGTATACACAAATGAGGCAATACACAGCACTAGACATAGTCGAAGTATTGTGGACACGCTTTATTTTACCTCCATTTACTGGAGATCTACCTACGCCATAATTAAGTATACAACACAACAATAAATGCAATGCAATGCAACCAGCCCTTTCAGTATCCACCGTTGTACATGGGTCTCATTATCTTGTGCATGGGGGATCTGTGGGGTTAAAACGCCACACTGACCAAGCGGGTTGGCCAGTCCACTCTTTTAGAGGTGGTGTAACTCCTCAGGATGGGGTGGTGGTATACAGCCGGCCGACACCACACGGCACGCTGATAAATATACTGGGACGAAATATCAAAAACTGTTTAATACTATGGAAGTTAACATGGGTCAGTTGTTGACCATCTTGAAATAAGGCATTTTTTCTATAAAGAAATTGATCTTTCTGTTCGACAGTAATTTTGAACACTGGTATTAAGGCAAATCCACATTGTGTAGCATTATTATATGGTGGGCCCATGAAAATATTGAGCAATCAGATTTACAAGCGAAAGAAAACCCACATGTTTTAAAGAATTCAAATTGAAGTGTTCAACATTATCTTGGCCCACTGCATACATATTGTATGAACACTTTGTGTCATATAACATGTTACATAGTCACGCAACATTATTACATTTCATGTTTTCTTATTTAAAAGTATCACTGTCCATGCAATAGCTAGAAAATATCTTCTCGGATTGACATCATAAAAGGAACTACAATAATGTTGTTACATCCCAAATCCCATCCCCCTAATATTAAGCATACATGCGAAAGTTTCGTCGTTTGGATGTTTGTTACTCGATCACATCGAAACCGCTGAACTGATTTACGTTGAAACCTGCCAAATAGGCAGAATGTAATCCGGATTAACATATAGGCTGTTAGATGTAGACCGCGCGAACAAAGTCGCGGGCGAAAGCTAGTAACACATAATGATGTCTCATATTTACTACACTCTAAATTAACGGTCACATTAATTTGGAGTGTAGTAAATATGTCTTGTTTTTTTAGTAATGTTTAATGACAATTATATAACATAAATTAATGACAAATGACAAAAAATTAAATACATCTTGCACAGTCACTTCATTTGACAGTCGACAGAGACAGGAATGAGGTGACATTTGAATGCCGGCCTCGATATGTGTAAACTCAATCAGTGGTTTCGAATCTTACACTGGCTGAATACGTAATTCCCTAGAAGTGGGTTACGTAATCAAAGTAATAGTAGATTACATTGTGTTAGCGATAGATAACAAAGAGACCCGTGATTGATTCTGCAATACGACAACTGACCCGTGTAAATGAGTCGATTATCTCTTGTTTTTACAAGTGAATAGCTAAAACCGAATTACGCAGTTCCATTAGATATCTGATGTTAAAAGAATGGCAATCGTAACCAGTCCCTTTACCATTCACTGTCAAACATTGGCCTCCTCAAGCACAGCACAACGTGCACGGCGAACAATGAGATTGTTTGTAAAAAAAAATACCATACCTTACCATCAGCCCGAGTCTCTCTGTTACTCGATATAGGCCTCTCCAAAGACCGCCACCACACACGGGTCTGCTCTTCTCAAACAGCCGGTATCGGAAAGTTTCTTTGTCGTCAGTCCATATGGTCGGAGAGCGACCCACGCTGCGTTTCCCTGATATGATAAATGATATGTAATCACGCTCTTGTGATACAGGTGATACAGGAATTAGGAGATTCATGACAATGTTATGTCAACAAAAATCTGTTACCAATAAAGATTCAATTTATTTATGTTAAATTGTATTTTCTAATGATATGACCCTCCTCCTCCCACAGCCCTACCAACCCTCTGGTTGTACGGACCGAATCGCGGGAGTTATGCACCATACTGCGTTGGCTCTTTCATACAAATTTTCTTCTACGCCTGTGTCCTTTATGCACTCTTTCTGGAGCATAGACTCATCTCATGCACATCCCGCCGGTACCGAGCAGCTGGGATCTATGCTTTTCTAATGATATGTTCAATTTTTGATACATAGAATTACTTTACTAAATAACTGTCACAATGAATGCTCCTGTCAAAGTATCTATTTATAAAATACTAATTGTCAAATATAATTAAGTGCAAGTGTTCATGGGCGGCGGTAACGCTTACCATCACGTGGGACCGCTTGCTCGTCCGCCCACTAGTCTATAAAAAAAAAAAGTAAGTAGTAATCAGTGTTAGCGAAAACCGTCCGTGACAAAGTCACGTAGATTTGGAAGTTCGACTTATTGACATAATTTAAATTCACATTCCGTGGGCTTCTTACGTAACTATTACAACAGTTGTTATTACATAAGAGTCGACACACGAGTTTCTAAATTAATATATTCATGTATATTTGGTACTAGTTATATACGCGTGAATGTCAGATTATATGTTGTTAGCTTGATTCCCGTGGGAGTTTTATAATTGATCTGGATAAAAAATAATCTAAATGTTAACACAGCATATGCATCATATAACCATGCCAAGTTCAGTCAAATCCGTCCAATGGTTTTTGCATGAAGCGCATTCAGACAGTTAGACAGATATCGCCGGCCCCGGAGAATAAAATGGTAATCGACATTACCATAGTTTTAGTGTTATGCGATATTTGAAGTATGCAGAGCAAAATACATCTACTCAATTTTTTTCGTAATTTTTCTATCGTTATTGACAAAGTTATAAGATAATACAATATTACTCATCGTTTTGTCTAAGACGCACATTAATGCCAATTAATGTGCCAATTAATTAAATGCCAATTAATTAATGTCAGAACATTTTTAGGGCTCAGAAAAATAGCTTTTATTTGAGTCTTTATTAGATTGTCTACGTCTATTACCAGTTAAGTTATAAGCAAATATCGGTTTTTTATTTTTCCTGAAAAGTTAAGTTTTTGCGATTACCATTTTATTCTCCGGGGTCGGCGATATACAAACATTCCACAAAAAATATTTTGGCCTCCGAATCACTCGCACTTTTCACTACAACTTTTTTCAAAAAAATATTAATTGTACAGACACGGCTTTGTTACAATTGTGTTATTGTAGACAGTAGTGATTCTACCGCACGATCTTTAAACGACATCAGAGAGAAAATATATGTAGTTTACAACACAAGTTAAAAATTTGTGAAATTATCCTTATTTATTGTCGATTTCGGTTTACCAGATATTGTTTAGCAAATCTTTAAAAAGTAGGTAACATAATTTATTATTGCTTTTAGTATCGTGAAAAAAGATGTTAGAACTTATTTCTACTTAAACAGAATCTTGAAACAATGAAATTTTAAGTTAATCTTAACCAAAGTGTATTTATTTTGTGCAATGGTACCTAAGTAAACTTCAAGTCTTGTGTAATCTTTTTTATTTATATATTTTCACGTCAAAATTACATCATACCCAGTAGGTAGGTATCTAAGTTAGAATAGGTACCTATGTCGGAACGAAACAATAATAATAAAAAACGGGAAAGCGCGAGTTACGCACGTGACTAACACGCACGTAGGTAAATTGCCCGATATTTATAATTTAAGTGGATTCATTATAATTAAGATAATTTTCATATCGACGATGGTATAATATGTTTTACATTCAAGTCAACTTTTGTTCTCCTGGCTTACTGCGTCATTACGCTGCTTTTATAATTAATTTATCTAATTTAACTTATATCCAATTTAAGTTTTAAATCCGAAATAAGCAATTAATTCCAGGGATATTATAAAATGAAATGAAGCAAAAGTAATGATAAATTCATATTAGAATAAAATTATGATAACAAATGGCGACTAATATTCCTTGTTCCGTGATACCCGTAGGCGGACGGAGCCAACCTTGGTTTAATCAGTCCTGTAGAGAGGCCCGCCGTAATAAGCGGGCTGCATACAGGGCCTGGGCCAAAGCGCAGGTGTCTGAAGATCCGAATACCACCGACTTGAGGATGAAATTTAACGCTGCCTCGAGGTGCAGTAAGAGGATCACAGTCAGAGCAAGGAATGAGCACATCCGCAGAATTGGCGATCGACTAGCAAGCTATCCTTCTGGAAGTCGGGCTTTCTGGTCGCTCGCTAAGGCTGCCGAGGGCAACTTCTGTCAGTCATCACTTCCACCACTGCGGAAACTCGATGGCTCACTGGCCCATGAGGCGAAGGAGAAAGCCGATCTCCTGGGCAGTCTCTTCGCCTCAAATTCGACTCTGGACGATAGAGGTGCCTCACCACCGTCCACCTCGAGGTGCACAAGCTCCATGCCAGAAATCTGCTTCACCCAGCGTGAAGTCCGGCGAGCTCTAGCATCTCTTGATATCCGAAAGTCGAGTGGGCCAGATGGTATTCCTGCGGTGGTGCTCAAATTTTGCGCTCCCGAGTTGTCTCCGGTGCTTACGCGACTCTTTAGGCTTTCATATTCCACAAAAAGCTTCCCGTCAGCATGGAAGGTAGCTCATGTTCACCCTTTGCCTAAAAAGGGTGACCGCACCGACCCGGCCAACTACAAGCCAATAGCGATCACCTCCGTCCTCTCCAAAGTGATGGAGCGTGTTATAAACACACAGCTCCTTGGGTACCTAGAGGATCACCAGCTGATTAGCGACCGTCAATATGGATTTCGCCATAATCGCTCGGCTGGTGATCTTTTAGCGTATTTGACACATCGCTGGGCTGACGCCATTGAGAGTAGAGGCGAGGCTATGGCTGTAAGCCTAGACATTGCGAAAGCTTTTGACCGGGTGTGGCACAAATCGCTGCTTTCCAAGTTACCATCTTTCGGGATACCCGAGGGACTATGCGAATGGGTTGCCAGTTTCCTGACTGGACGGAGCATCAGAGTCGTTATCGATGGTAGCTGCTTCGACACCATGTCTATTAACGCTGGCGTCCCGCAAGGCTCCGTGCTGTCTCCAACTCTGTTCCTTCTGCATATCAACGACCTGTTACAAATTGGTGACATACGTTGCTATGCGGATGACAGCACTGGAGACGCCTTGTACAGGGGCCGCGCCAACATCCCTCGAGTCGGAGTGGAAGAGAGTCGCGCCAGGCTTGTGTCTGAAATCGAAGACTCTCTAAATCTAGTCTCGATTTGGGGTTCCCTGAACCTAGTGGATTTCAACCCCGGTAACACGCAAGTCTGTGCATTCACCGCTAAAAAAAACCCTTTTGTCGTAGCACCTCGCTTTCAGGGCATACCACTTAAGATCTCGAAGAGTATTGGGATCCTTGGTGTCGACATTTCCAGCAATGTCGAATTTAGGGGTCATCTGGAAAGTAAGGCCAAAATGGCCTCCAAAAAGCTCGGTGTGCTGAACAGAGCGAAGCGGTACTTTACCCCTGGGCAACTCCTAATGCTTTACAAAGCTCAGGTGAGGCCCCATATGGAGTATTGCTCACATCTCTGGGCCGGCGCACCGAAATACCAATTGGACCCATTTGACTCCATCCAACGACGTGCTGTTCATATTGTCAACGATCCCACTCTCACGGGCAGTTTAGAACCCCTCAGCGTTCGGAGAGACGTTGCATCTCTCTGTGTGTTCTACCGCCTGTACAATGGGGAATGCTCTGAAGAATTGTTCAATATAATTCCCACCTCGGGTTTCTATAACCGCACCTCCCGTCACAGAAGTGCGCTCCATCCGCATTTCCTAGATACGGAGGTGTCGCGTACTGTTCGGTCCAAAAATTATTTTATATCGCGAACCCGTAGGCTGTGGAACGAACTGCCTCAAGAGGTCTTCCCATTAAACTACGACATGGGGTTCTTCAAGAAAGCTGTGAATAGGAATTTGCAAGGTCGGCGGCGCGCCCGCATGCCCCCTGGTGTTGCAGGTGTCCATGGGCGGCGGTAACACTTACCATCACGTGAGACCGCTTGCTCGTCCGCCCTCTTCTCTATAAAAAAAAAAAAGACTTATAAATCAGTCAAATAGTAACGGAATCCGCAGATTTTTTGCAGTTTTTGCTTTTCATGTAGGATATGAATCTTATTTTCTCAAGTCACCCTGAAATGCAAGAAATAACGTTTGCACGAATTATTTTTTTGTTATATTTACGAATTTATGAACGCAAAATAGTTTGTAATCGTGCGAACGCTCGGTTGGCCAATGTTTTACAATAGCAAAATGCCAAACAGCTTGAAATGAGGTCAACCAAGACTGGACAGTAAAGAGATTTGTGTGAAATCGTCGATTATCGACCACTTTACTAGACCCCTCATACTCGTATTAAGGTTCAATATTAAGGACTGAAATTCTTCCTACTCGTGGCGCGCGCTTTAACAAAATGAACAACATTGTTTTACAACCTTGTGTTTGCGGTTGGCGCCTCCGAACCACCTATTAAATAAATTGATATACAAACTGCAAAAGAATTTGTATTTGTTAGAATCGATTCGCTAATAGTGTAAGCATATGTTACAAATAAAAATCGTATTCTTATTCCTGTGAATAAAGGTACAGTGGCTTTTATTTGTTTTTATACGGGTACTGTTATTTGTTATTAATTACATTTTATTTTTGTTTTATTTCACAGGTACGGCTTTCTGCATATCAATTCTCAGTAAAAGGCACAACGTACAGGATAGCGTTATAGGAGGTATTGCGGGAGTGAGCAGGATAGCTGCTTGTTTTGTGTTCGCTTTCGCACCTACTCGGGAGTGGTACTACTCGGCCCCAGTGTTCAACATATTCAGTCACACTGGCCTTACTGCTGTAAGATCTATTGCCACGAAGAGTGTACCTACTGAAGAAGTTGGTAAGTTACTTAGTTCAAATATTAATAATTTAGGGTCTTAAAAGTGTAGGTTTACCTTTTTATTTCATGCGATATTTGGGCTTAATTTTACCAACCATGATAATGAGTTGACTGAAAAGGTTCGTAGTTCACGTCAAGATTGGCGAACAGTATTTTCAAATACCCGCGTTTTGCCTTCATAATCCCGAAAGTTCATAATCCTCCACACAACGACGTCTAAGTAGCGCCAGACAAAATATCGCGAGCTTTACATTAAATTTATTAAGTTAATGTGAAATCCCCACTACGATCCATATTTTCTTATATCCATAGAAATATCCATACCCTTAGACAGCAGACACACAACGAGTCCCTAACGGAACCCTAAAAAGACTAATAATATATTGTACATAAAAATCTTATATATGAATAAGTACTTAGCAGGCTTTTTTATTGATTTCCGTTTTTTGTAGAGAAAAGAAATACCGAGCCAGAGGGCTTACGTAACGATTACGAGTGTACTCATATCTCATAAAGTATTACCACAATCTAAGAATCCATACAGTCGGCCAACGGAGACGTTTAGACAGGGCAATCGTGCGGGGCGTGAGGGGTGAGACGCGGGTAGGGCGAGCCCGAGCTGCTCTAAAAATTAAATCTAAAAACCGGAAATATTTGTCGGTCGCCCATTTATAATAGCAGATTTGGAAATTCATACATTATAATATCCATATATGTAGTTTTATATAAAACATTACAAAGCATTTGTAATACATATACATATAAAGCATTGTAAAAAAAAGTATTAAAACATTAAATAATATAATTGTATTTTATTTAAATTTTAAAGAACTCTGACAACCCTAGGTGCTGTGACCAGTGTCTTGCGATGTCGGCTTTTACGCAAACATCAAAGGCGTTGGCCCACTGTGTACACTGTGGTATTACCAACGTAACAACTGAATGGTCATTAAACCGGTATTAAACTGAATGATCATTGCTTTTATAATACTTTTTTCCGCCACCTATCTCCGTTACCCGCTAAAATAATGATTTTTGTCTAAAGATTTTATTCCAGAACGTAGAAGAATAGCTTTCTGACTGCCACGTGACATCGGCGTTTCAATTAAGTTTACAGTCGTAATTAAATGTTATTATAACAATTTATGAAGTTTAAATCTAAAAGCTGAATAGGTAAATCTAGAAAAATAAATATCAATACAAACAAGTAGCTACGTTTTTCTTTTTCACTAGCAATTATTTAACTTGATTATTATTATCTATATATTTATATTCACATAGACACTTGAACCTTCACTTAATTCATCCCAAATTCATATGAAATTTGACCTCGTGTAACATTTCTGTCGTAATTGAACACTTAAAATTAATTAGAACCTTCAAAGAACAGAGAAATTCCTTAACGGAGTCATAATTAGATGACACTTCCTGTCATTCGAAGGACCATTCACACTATGTCAACACCGGAGCGGTGCGTGTCAAAACCGCAGGCGACCGGGTGAATGTAAAATCTTGTAAAATGTATGGATTGCTTTCATTCTTGAGGGTAACGACACTAAAACAATACGGTAGTTGGCTGTAAAGATGGATCCACATTAATATAATAAAAAACCTTTTTGAGATGTATTATGAATACATTGTTATTACTGTCATGTTCTAATGTTCGAATGTTTTCTTTTCAGCAAAGTTAAGTTCGCTAATGGGCGTGATGGAGGCCATAGCTCCGTCAATATACATGCCAGCTTCCAGTTTCATCTACGTGTCTTCCATCAATAACTTTCCTGGAGCCTTTTACTTGTTCGATGCTGTTCTTACTGTTGTCGCGTTGGTGTTATTCGCGTAAGTTATTATAATGTGGTTTTATTGAGAAATATAAGGCCTGATTCACGCCAAGGCAGCGTCGCGGTGCGTCAAGTAGGTCGTGCTTTTAATATGAACTTTATTTGCAACATTTGAAATTTGCATGACGTTGCGAGCATATCCAACGGCACGTTTCCATCGACGGCTGCTAGAGCGACATATAAATTTAAACCAAGCATGTTAGAGATACAGTTCACTATTAAAATACACAATCCTCTTGATGCACCGGACAGCTGCCGTGACGTGCGGTTGTTAGGGCCTAAGTTCGATCATTAGGATAAATTATATATCCTTTGTTACTTTTACATGACGTAGTATGCATATGTACATTGATACTTAACTTATATGTGCAGCACAGACTATGTCAAGAAGTGGTTTACTTCTGGTGGTCTATGAAATACACGTTTCAATAGATATTGCAATCGTTCAGTACATTTTTAAGCAAGAATAAATAAGAATGAGAATATTGAACGAATTATCGAATAAGGAGGACCAATACTCAAGTATTCTGAATTAGTCGATGTAGACACTTGATCAGAAAAGGGTACTTCAAATATTTATGTAAAATAGTATAAAAAAAAACATAAATCCGTTTTACAAGGACCTATCCAAAATCGTTAGCGATATCGGTGGGTATAAGACTTGTTGAATAATTCTAGTATGATACGTTTAGAAATATATTTGTTGACGAAAGTTGACGAAAAATGATTACATGACATCATATGTCGCTCGGGACAGTGTGAAAGGGCCGTTTATTCAAAAAAAATCGAGAGAAATCTACAGAAAGTATAAGGCATTTAAGTATTATTGTAAGCACAATTGGCTTATTATTAGATCCCTCTCCACATAAAAAAATAAATTAAAAAAATCACAGATCCCTCTCCCTCCCCCAAAAGATAAAACATAAAGTCTTTTATACGTCCCACTGCAGGGCAGAGGTCTCTCTTAGTACATCACTAGATTGGTGGATACGCTAGATTTTTTTTTATTAACAATTGCTTGTTACTTTTCAGCTACATATACGTCATAGTGAGAAGGAGAAGAAGGACCGAAGTGAGGGATCCAAATAACAAAGAAGAGTTTGCAAGGACGAACGAAGCTATAACAAATGAAGTGTCGAGGTTTTAATTCATTACTTTACTATAAAATCATCAACATGTCAACTTAACCAAAATTTTATCGTAATAAATCGTTACTACCGTTAATTACAAACGTATACAAGATGTGTCGGAACCTCTAAAAAGCCGCTCAACATTCCGACTCCGTTCAACATTCCTAGTTCACCGACATGAAAATTTTAGTAATCTTTATTACACCATTTTTTTCTTTTTAAGTTTTATACCAAATTTTTTATACAAAATTACTAAATACAAAGTCAAGAAAATTTACAATTTTTTTACAATAAACGCGTAGTATTAAATGTAAATTAATCCAGAATGATCAACAATGTGCATGGTTTCATTTAGGCTTAGGGAAAGTTTTGAACAGACTGTATACTAGTGTTGAAAGAATGAGCGCTGAGCGCTCAACGCTCGGGTGCTCACTAATGAATCTTTACACTATACCTTTAAACGCTTGTCAGGGTTATAATGCGGGTTGTTAACAGTTGATGGTCTTAAACCCTTGAGGTTAAGTTGGGGTTAAAGTTCTTAAGGTTCGTTAGTACTACTACTGTATACATAGTTGTACATGCCCACGGGTATAGGTTACAAATTTGTACAAATTATTGTTCAATTTGTCCACGGCAACAAATTTTAACATCACTCTTTGAGTATATTTTAGTTCTAATCATAATTATTGCTTTTAAAACATAGATTCCTATGTGATATGAAAATGAATGTGATATATTCTGTAATGTGATATTCTGTTTGTATAATATATGTGACATTATCTCAGAAAGGGAATCATACTGCCGGTTCTAATTTCTCAGATATTGAGATTTGAGTGGAATCTTAAAAAATACATAATTTTAATTGCTTTATCTTAAAAGTCAGATGTTTCAGTTTAACCCTTCGCATGCCGGGTCCAAAATTAAAACAAATCATGCCTGGTCCAATATACCCCAATAAGACACCCAATAAGGTATTTCTGTGTTATGTTTTCTATATTTTTTCAATCTTATGATGAATAATATAGAACATAACATTTCAATAACAATATACCTATATCACTCGGCTGGCACGCGAGCAGGTTTTCATCATTTCGTATTTTCTTTACCTACGTAATAATTACGAATTTGATCATCTAAGCCGGAATAAGTTGAATCCTCAGATATTGGTAAATCGACGGAATCATCTTGTTCACTGTGAAATGAAGAGCGGGGATTTACATGATATAATTCGTCACCACTATCTCACGAACAAAATGTTCCACTTCACCGTCACAATTATCCATCAGCTCTCTTCCTATATGATGCCTGAGCCCGGACATTATTGTAATTAAAAAGAATGAAGATTCACGTTAATTGTTACGAATATTTGAATGTTTGTAGCAATAAATAAACAAAAAACAAAACTTAAACTTACCAATAATTAGAGTGCACTTATACCTTATACTTATACCTTAAACATTGTCACACCCTACGCGACTTTATACCAGTGTATACACGACTATAAGAGGCGTCTGACTAATGTGAGCACGTGACATTTCGATCCTAGTGACATTTATCTGCAACTACTGAGAAATATAGTTTTGACATTTAAATATGAATAAAGATTCAGCAATTTTAATATGATTGGGGTCTGATAAACCCCACCAGGCATGCGAAAGGTGATACAGAAACTTGAATCAACTAAAATTTAATTTAGAAAATCTTAATCGAAGTTAGTTAATGCATGTCGACAGTAACGCTGCCGTCCCAACTAAAAGTGCAGTTAACTACCTTAAGGCGACTGAAAAAATGTAAACATTTTTTTGTTTGTATCTCTCAATATATAGAAGCTAGCGTGTTATAACTTACGTTTCCTGAAAGGATAGAAAGTGAAGATTACATTTTTAAACGCGGGTAAGATTGAAAAGAAGAGTTTGTTTTGCTGATTACGTATTATGTACATAATTCGATTTTGATAAAAACACTAGTTACTGCACTTTTAGGCAGAACCTCCCTTTGCTCAAATAGCGTCACGTAGATTGTACAAGATGATGAATGTACAGGGTATAATAATAAAAAATACATGCACCCTCTTAACATTGTATTTCTTTTGTGAAAACTAACAACTTTAATTCAATTACTTTTTAAAATTCAGCATTTTTTTCACACAAACCACTCGCTCAATCGCATCGCATAGGTACAGTCACATCAATTTATAAAGATATAGTTGCGGCGTTGCTATTTGTAATGGCGTGTAATGAGTAGAACAGAGCAACAAAGTCAGAGACTTCATTTTTTAGAAAATAACGTTTTTATGGAAAATATCAAGTTCATACAAAATGTTGTAAAACAAAACTTGTTACTTTTTTTATAGAAAGAAGGCGGCAGACAAGCATACAGTCCACCTGGTGGTAAGTGGATAATGTAGCCCAGTGATATCCGAGGACATGCCAACTTCAGTCCAGAATGACAAACGTTAGCAAGCCCCCGGATGCTCGGCCTACATTTGGATATGTGGGAATAGATTTGGAGAAAGGGTTGGGAAAATGGAGAGGGAGAGGATAGGCTGAGGATGGGAGTGGCCTCTGGCATAGATATGCCACTGAATTCTGTGAGTGAGTGACATCACTCGCTACCGGAACACGTACCTTGATAATGACAGAAATTCAGTGTTAAGAGGCATTTTTTATTTAACCCTTCAGAAACAGTTTCTACTTAAAACTTATATTGTAAGTAGTGTTACCAGGTTTGTAGGCAGCTAAGAAATGCAATAGGCATATACGAAATCGTGACCTCGACTAAAAAATTATAAATTTACGAAGTTTAGTTACTAACAAAATAACAGCAAAACTGAATATTGACCATTTTGCTTTTTATCTGTCGAAAAGTCATTGTATGCAGGGTCGGATTGGTGGGGGGGGGGGGGGGGTGACGGGCTATAATTCTCGAAGTCTGAAACAATAACTTTTATTCTGAGTTAATTGACACATATAATGTTACGTATTCTTTTTTGTAATGTTGTCATTATTTTGGGCTGAATATCTAGCAAACTGGTATGTAAAATGTTGATAATAATTTAAAACAATTGATTTTTTTTGAATAAAAAGAAGATTGGAGACATTTTCAAGTCAATGAACTAAGAATCGTGAGTAAAATCCACGGTTACGGCGTTTATTTTAAAATCGTCTGAATACGTAAAATAATAGGACGTTTTCGATCCGCCCGGGTGTTGCGCGGGCATCAGACCCCCATGAAAATCAGGACGTTCATAGTAACAAAAACGGGGCACCGGGCAACACTAACCGTTGCAAACTTTATAATTTTAAGAAATACAACACTACTATATCCTATAATTTAAATTAAGAATACAGGAATGAATATTTCTGAAGTCTGAAGTCATCGATTCTATTCATGGTACCAAGTTCATCTACATGAAAATTTCACAAATATATTTTAGATTTTTTTGTGTTACCAAAATTTTCATACTAATTATTATTTAATACCTACATTTTTTTTTATGGACGAAGGCGGCAGACGAGCATACAGTCCACCTGATGGTAAGTGGATACTGTCGCCCATAGACATTCGCGATACATGCCAACATTCGTCCAGAATAACAACGTTGGCACGACCCCGGATGCGCTGCCTACCTTTAGAGATATAGGAATGGATTTGGAGAACGGGTTGGGAAAATGGGAAGGGACAGGATGGGAATGGGCTCTGGCACATCTCACTTACTACCGAAACACGAACGTACATAGGGAAATATGATAAAGTGGGAAATGCAGCACATTTCAAGGTAGTCTTGTGAGAGAGGGGTAATGTGGCCAGTCGAGTACGCCCAGCGGCTGTTGGAATTCAGCGTGCACTCTCCCCCTCCCAAATGCACATTATATTCATACGTAACATTATTTGTCAATTCTCTTAGCATCTTGAGCAAAATCAATGGTTTTAGGCTTTTAGGAAAGTTTCGAACGCATTGTATGTATATCCTTATCCTATTCGGCACATTTTTTGCTAGTGTTGTAAGAATGTATTAACTTATATAGGGAAAAGTTATTTTAAAATTTATTATATCCGTCTGTTTGTCTGTAGTTGATCTCTTAGTCCGTACTTACTTAATTAATTATAAATATATTGTACTTATCAAGAATTTTCTTTATTTTTATTTCATATGACATAATATACATGATAGGGCTTTTAAATGAGACAGCAAGGTTAAAATGTTCAAGGATTTTGTTATTTTTCCCCATAAAGAAAAAATATTATTATTATTATTTGATATACAAGCAGCTCACTGCCTGTATCTGTTTTTGTGCTCTAAGATATTGGTGGAGTCTATTTTTGAATTGAATTAATGTTCTCAGATGATATAACTTTCTTAAGTACTCCGTTCCATTGATTGATCAGACTATTTATAATGAAGTGATAGTAAGGATATAGCACAATTCTTTGTAGCCTTAACTCGTGCCCACGTACTCTATGGTT
This sequence comes from Sesia apiformis, assembly GCA_914767545.1. Taxonomy (NCBI): domain Eukaryota; kingdom Metazoa; phylum Arthropoda; class Insecta; order Lepidoptera; family Sesiidae; genus Sesia; species Sesia apiformis. Next base: position 8,861,603 of record OU611964.1, read on the forward strand.
GTCGTTTCGTAAATAGACTGAATATAATTGTGATATATTGTAATATTCGGTTAGTATTTTGAGAGTCCCAATAAGGTCTCCACGATTGCGTCTCTCGTGTAGTGGAGGCAGTCCCGAGATTATGAGTCTCAAGCATATGACTTGCTCTTTAGATCGCGTGGCATCTTGGTAGCCCGCCTCTGGACTCTCTCCAGTATGTCAATGTCCTTTATTAAATAAGGACTCCATACTTGGTATGCATACTCAAGTATTGGTAGTATTTCGGTTTTGTAGAGCTTCACGAAGGTTGGAACTTTAATAGAGAAGAACGCCTTTTTTATTAGAAAAATCGCTGAGATGGCTCATTTCACCACTGACATAATGCGAGTACGGTCTTGCCATTATAGGTCGGTATCTACTAATAATTACACCCAAGTCTTTTTGTTTTTTTTTTTTATATTAAGAAGGTTGCAAACGAGCATACAATTCACCTGGTACCTGTAGTACCTACATGCCAGCATTAGTCCAAAACGACAAGCTTTGGCATACCCCGGATGCGCTGCCTTCCTTTGATGAAGTAGGAATGGATTTGGAGAAAGGGTTGGAAAAATGGGAAGGGATGGGATGGGATGGGAATGAGCTCTGGCATATCTCACTCACTACAATATTTCTCAATGTACGTACGTGTTTATGTGTTTACGTACGTACATTGAAAAATATGATAAAGTGGGAAATGCAGGACATTTCAAGGTTGTCTTGTGTGAGAGAGGGTTAACAAGGCCAGTCGAATGCGTCCAGCGGTTACTGGTGTTAGTTTTGAGCAGCAAGATGGTAGGTTTCATGAGGGTTCTTGTTACCAATGTTTTACACCTAGATACTCGTATTGTCTAAGACATGGGCATACGCAATGAAGTATACTTACACTTATCACAAATCTGAAGTGTATGACTTATATTTGTCTATCCAAGTTCAACGAACTACTATCTGACTGAAAAACAACGTAATGGAAACGTAATATTTAATCTTTAACAAGTCAAAAGCAAATAATTACTAATAATAAAATCGACTTACCAATCGATTTATCACATTTTTTATTTACTGTCGATAAGTGTGTCCATCGTTATTTATTACATTTATTTATTGGATGTTGTATAACGTTGAGGAGACAGTTCATTATGTAGGTATTTTAATAATTTATGACAATGTTGTGGTAACGCCTAGTTATTGCTTAGTCGCCTCATTTAGAGATGGGCAAGGGCGGATCCAGCTTTGGCGCCAGGAGGGGGTCACATAGTCGTGGTCAAGTCAAGAACTTATAATTTAATTTTGATAACAATAGATACAAGTAAAAAGTAGGCATTTTATTAATGTACGTAAGTACTGTACTTAAAAATATTTATTCTTTATTGTACACTTGAAAAACTTAACACATGATAACTTGTACATATACACGTACATATTACCATCTTCCCATCTCAGATGGGACGGTGCAACTCTAAAGCCAGCCGACACCAGAAGCCCCATAATACAAAATATTTAAGTATGGATTTTTACATATACCTATTACAATTTTATCTTACTATATCAGGTGTGTCGGGGAAAAGTGTGTGAATTCTGTATTGCTTTCATACGATTCATAAGTGACACTTATGAACACTTTTAGGGACGAACAAAGGAAAATTGTCAGCAATCAAAACAAACGCATATAATTCTAGCATACCTTTATATCTTATAGTTTAAGTCGCCATGTGTATTATTTGCATTACTACATAGATGGAACTAATTCTTTTTTTGCTACTTTGTTTCGTAAGAATTAAATTTCGTACAGGTTTATGTTACAAACCCGACTATATCTATATGACATAATAACAAATTTCAGATTGATTGTACAACGAAAGTTCGAGGCACAGTTGTGCGAAGGCTGTTTGATCGATATAATATTTGATCGACACGACGATTATTCGAAACCTCGTTGGACCGAATAATGATAGATCGACAAAACGTTTGACCGACTAGACAGTATACCAACATAACATTGGTACGAAGAATGATTATCCGACTGATGTTAAACGTTCTGTCATTCTAGTGTGGTGTCGGTCAAACGTTATGTCGATCGAACAGTCTTCGCAAAATTATCGTGAATAAAACAGATATTACAGTGAAAACCGCAATAAAACCTCACAGAAAACTAATGCATTTTCTACTTTATCTTATTCCCCGGATGTACGTACGTGTTTTAGTAGTGAGTGAGATATGCCAGAGCCCATTCTTATCCCATCTTATCCTTTACATCCCCATTTTCTTAACCCTTTCTCGGAATCGTTTCCTAAATCTCGAAAGGTAGGCGACGCATCCGATGGATGGTTCATGAGCGACAGTATCCAATTAGGTACTACCAGGTGGACTGCCTGCTCGTCTCCTTCGTCTACTACTTTCTTTAAAAAGTCAGCTTTACTTTCGTGTGTGTAGAGATTATTGTGTGTAATACAAAGTCTAGAAAAGTTGTTCTCCTCGTAACAGCTATGAGCAATTACGAAGTTTGTGAAGTTGTAAAGTTTGTAAGTTTGTAAAGACTAAGTTGAAACACTATGTATAGTGTTTCAACACAAATTATTCCGAAGCACGCAAGTTTATACTTTGTATGGATTACGAAAAATTTACCTGAATTATATGAGTTTATGTCACTGCAATCATTTTACGAAAAAAATCACATTCATTGGTTTTTCTTTGAACATTATTTCCCGCCCTACGAACATCTACGGAATTTTACAAAAAAAATATTTAAAGACTTTTTTTATACCTAGAAACAAGGTGGCCAATGAGCAGACAGTTCATCTGGTGGTGAATGGATACTGTCGGCCATGGACATCCGCGATACATGCCAACATCAGTCCCAAATGACAAATGGCCCCAGATGACCTTTATAAACATTTATAAACATGTTTTAGAAAGAGTTGGGAAAACGGGCAGGGATAGGGATAGGGACAGGGATAGGGAATGGGATGGAAATGCCTTCTGGCATATCTCATTTACTACCGAAATATGCACGTACATTGGGGAATGAGGGGTACATTGCGTAATGACTGGCCATGTTACTCCTTTAACTTAGCTAGTGGAGTGCGCTTAGCGGCTGTGGGATTTCAGCGTGCACCCTCCCCCTCCAAGATAGTAATTGAACGTGTCTTTATGAATTAATTACATACAAATGTGTAACTGTTGGTGTTCCAAAAGTAATGAAGTATAAAAGTCACATTTTGCCAATCCTGAATCATTGTCACGTGACATAGAAAAACAGGTCATCTTAGACTACTGTAGATATGAGAGCCAAAATGAGATCAAGTAATTCGAATGGATATATGGAATGACTTAAGAAACTCCATTACCAATAAAATGTGTGCCCATTTCTACAATAGCTTTATCTTCGATCCCAGAACTATTATCTCTACTTAGTTCATTATACATATAGATATATAATACAGTTTTGTATTTCTGCCGTCTGTCCTAGACATTTGTCAAGATAGTGAGCAAAGCCTAAGAACACAGATATTAATATTACAGGAAACGTTATATACGCACCGGAAGAATTGGTGGAATTACTAGAATATTACTGAAAGAATTGTTCGATATAACTCCCACCTCGGCTTTTTACAACCGCACCTCCCGTCACAGAAGTGCGGTGCATCCAGATTTCTTCGATACGGAAGTGTCGCATACTGCAGTTCAAAAATCGTTTTATGCCTCTACCCGACTCTGTGGAACGAACTGCATCAAAAAGCATTTTTTTTACGCTTCAACATGGAATTCTTCAAGGAAACTATGAATAAGATTCTGCAAGGTCGATAGTACACCCGCATACCCTTTGCTGTTGAAGGTGTCCATGAACGGCAGTAGTCATTTACCATCATGTGGGCCGTTTGCCCGTCAACCTCCTTTGCTATAGAAAGTATAATTTCAATATATGTAGTTATTATTACATAGATCTATGAATTATTATGAATAAAGGTAGGTAAAGGGATCACGTCGGAACAGGCATGTCTGTTAAAGACAAAAATCGCAAAAAAAGTAATAGAAGAAGCCCCTGAATTCCAGAGAGGTATACAGAAGGGCTAATTAAGGAGATATAAATTAAAAATAACGAAGACTTGTTTAAGGTAATTTAGCTTGTAAAAATCTTGAAAGTTTCATTAAGAATTCAGGGTAATACTTGAAGTCTTTTTAAATATTGGTGCATTTCTAGGTCAATAATCAATGGCAAAAGCCACTACCAAAAGCGTCGAGGAACTACACTTCTGAAGAGTGAACTCGCCAACCCGCTTGGCTAGCGTGGCATTTTGAGACCATACATCCCTCGTGCACAAGACAGTGTGCAGGATGAGGCCCATGTCCAGCAGTCGAAGAAACAAGGGCTGGTTACGGTTAATCAATTGCAATAATCATAGCTTGTTCAAAAATGTAATAATTGTCTGTAAAGGGGTTTATCACGACTGGAATCGTGATCAACCAGAGGCGGTTGAGTCTCCGTGGCGGCCGGCGCTCAGCAAAGATGCAGAAGGCGGTGCTGCTCGATACCCCGCTTATCGTCCGCCGATTTCTCGCCCTGGGATCCTGAACTCAGGTAGACTGTGTTTCTGCCGGGCATTATACCGTCTCTCCCTAATTTTGGCACACCATGTGAAAGATAGTTATAGAGATAGAGATAGTTTAGAACTATATTTTAAATACAAATTAATATAATAATTGCAATTTTTAGTAAAACAATTTCTATTAAAATAAAACCAGGTTGACTATTCGGTAAATTAGATGACCTTTAATTCTCTGTTACCCACAGTTCTGTTCCAAGTCGTTCGTTCCTTTGTGATGAGATCATGCCGTTAAGATAGAATTTAAACGGAAATTAGTTCATTAGAGTTACAAATTTTAAGTGATATGTTATATTACTTACTTATGGAGTGCATTTTATAATTGAAAATGAATTATTGAAACTAATAGTTTCATTTTCGCCTTCAACTGGTAGGTTTCCGCACTTAGTAGGGCTCGGCGACCATTATGCGTGTTTGTTCACTCCCAGTAATGGATGTCCGATAATTGCGGCTACACCAGCCGTCCCAGCTCTCTGTAGAAATACAGAAGCTTTTTCGGTTTCTTGAAGGCCACTGAGAGAGTCTATATGGCGCCGATGATGTTCGCCTGATATGACGCTACACCCTCGCATCCTAGTAGCTCATGGGCTGGTGTTTCCTCAACCTCCATATATACTCTGTATAAGGGGACTGTCAGACAACTGACAATATGTACAATATTTAGGTATATATTTAGGAACTTTATGTTATAGGTACAAACCTATAACATAAAGATATTTGTTTAATGGGCAATGACGTGTAAGTGTCCCTATTATTATACGCAAGTTACCTCTGTCTAGTTGAAGAAGAATGAATAGTTTATAAAGTAAAATAGTTTACTTTAAAGTAAGATTGTACAATGAAAGTCCAGCACACAGTTGTGCGAAGTGTTCGATCAACATAACGTTTGACCGACACGTCAGTAAAACGACATAACGTTTGACCAACACGACAGTAGAACCACATAACGTTTGACCAACACGACAATAGAACTACATAACGTTTGACCGACACGACAGCAGAACGACAGACCGTTTGACCGACACGACAGCAGAACGACAGAACGTTTGACCAGCAGTCGGAAAATCATTCTTTTTTCTTCTTTTTCTTAATATGAGTAAGATGATCAAGCAGTTAACCCTATAACTAAGTAACCCTATATATTTTCTATCAGAAAACCCAGCAAGTAAAGATGGCATAACGTGCCAATTTTACCTTAAAAATTCCACGATATTAGGATCCCTTCGTATCGCGTCGAGTGAAATCTGTAATTGCGTTTCCGATCAATTTAGTTCTTCCATTAGCACCCTTTGCCTCCGAGCGGACAGTTACCTGGCTCATGATATATACACAACAAACAGTACTGTAGGTACTATATTTACAGAAACACTTGGGAGTTTTTTAGGAATTTTTTTATGGAAAACTTTTCTTTTTTAGCAAAAATGGTATACGAGTATATTGGCATTTGACGGTACGCAGCTTCCCCTACATCTGCCGCCCCAGGAGAATGTCAATGCTTTCAGAAGTAATAAAAGACGTACTTTATGAAACTTTCGTAAGTTCGGACACATAGTTCGTTCCAGAAACGAGGCCCTCAACGAGATCTGTGGCAAGTAAACAACTAAGAATGTCCATGACTGAATCGAGACTCAGAATCAGTCCTGTTAACTAACCAACAGCTTTTCGTGTATTAGATTTTAGAATAGATTATCATGAAATGCCTAGATTTTCCACCGATCTGTTACCTACGGATTTTCCGCTTCCATATTTACTTAGGTTGTATTTAAATGAACAACAAAAATACTAAATAAGCAGCAAATCATGATAAAAACGGACTATTGTTGAATAACTGAAATAAATAATTTTATATTACGAATGTCATCTCATAAAGTCGACGGTTTTTTGTATATCTCTATGAACACCAGAGAACTTAAACCTAACTCACTTTTTTGCTGCATAGATTTGCCACTCATTCGGTATTTATTTATTTACAAAAGCATTATTTATTTAAAGACTCACGTGTTATATTTTTGTTTCCTTTTAATCATATCATAATTATTCCTTAGTTGATTTAGTTAATACGTCGGCGTTGGGATTCCTGCTACCGAGCAAACAACAGACAAACAATAAAAGGTCCAACGGCCAAAGCTTGATAACTAACCATAGTTAATTAGTGTAAATAGTATATTTTTTGATATAGTTATCTTAAGTGTGTATCACAGCATTTGAATATAAATAGTATACATTTATATAGATATATATAGGTATTTATAAATTATAGATTTTTATATATATATTTGTATGGAGTATAAATTTATAAAAAATACACCTAATTACATACCTTCTTTTATTTTTAGTTATATCTATTTGCGAAACATTTTATTGTGTTTTTATTACTTAATTTTAATTGTATTACACGTGATCTATCTGTCACTTCTGTCTGAACGTCACTCGGGGATTCAGCTGAAAATCAGCGTCGAAAATCATTAAATACTTTCCGACATATAGTACTGAGCTGAACATTCTTTCGGTGCGGCACTGCGACACGAGGAATTCCGTTGTCAAACTAGTTTTGCTATTCTCTGTCGTTGTTCGGTCTACTAATCTTTCTACTGGTCTACTGTATCATACTGAAATAAACGTTCTTTCTTTCTTTCTTTCATTCATATTATCTGCCATACGTAACTTTAAATAAATAAATTAAGTACTCATTTAATTATTTCGCTGTTTAATTTAGCAGAGCATATTAAGTTGAATGTCATTTTATCATAAAATCTTAATAGCAGTTTTTCAACTCTTCACACCTTCACGATGTCATAAAGCATTTCTTCTTTAAAAATATTTTTTTATGGTGATAGTGACAGATGCTGTCTACGTGATGGTAAGTGGCTACCGCCGCCCATGGACAACTGCAACGCTGGGTGGTAATGAGGTATGCGGGTGCGTTGCCGGTCTTCTAAAATCATATTCACAGATTTCTTCAAGAACCCCATTAAACTTTAAGCGGATTTATGAAGTTACTGTACTGTTTCTGGGCTATATTATATCCAAATGGCCCGTAGACACCGGAAACTGATGAAAATATCGTTACGTCCTCGACTGAACCTCGTTTCCAAGCTATATACAAAAGAAGGATTTAGATTTAAATGGGTTTGTTATGAGTGGATGATGGTAAATGCCATCATTGAGACATACAACCGTGCAAATCTACTACTATTTTTTATAATATAATCCGATGGGTATATATCCTACTTGACTGCCTGCAATTTAATGTACGTAACTTATTGGACAACCGTATATGCATATTCGATATATCGTATTTCTCACCTTATCCTATTCTCCCAATATACGTACCTACGTATTTTGATAGAAAGTGAGATATTATGCCAGAGCCCATTCCAATCCCGTCCTACCCTTTCCATGTTGTTATAATGACACTACAGAAGAATGACGACATTGTCTTATATTGGCGTGTGTCTGTGGTGTGTGATGAATTGATGATAATATTATCGCTTAAACAGTCTAATCGAGATAACTTTGTTCGACATAATAATATTTGTCCCTTTATTGATAGAGATGAAAATCTAAACCGAAATAGGGAAAAAAAAGGATAAAATTGACCTTTAAAATGATTGGTTAAAATAAAATAATAATAAAATATATTCTGTAATGTAAGAGAATCTTGTAAATTAGTATGTACAATTAATAATAACATAAATGAGAATTTGATTTCTTTTTTATCATTTTCAACATATTAGTATTGTGTTGATAAGAAAATTACGTGGGTGACTATGTGTATTTTGAGATACAAAAAAATATTTGGGTTATTATAACACAAATTTTAATTACAACTCACCTTTACACTAAACATTCGTAAACTCTATTCATTCGTCTAAACCAAGATATATAGCACTGACGATACTCTTCTTTAGCGAGGTCTTCAACAGCTGCCGTATAAAAGCATTCCGAGCGTCCTCAGGGCTATCGAATAGAATGCCACGGAGTCCAAGCTTCACTATTGGAAAGAAAAAGAAGTCGCATGGAGCTAAATGGAGCTAAAAGGAAGATGGCTCAATTCTTGGATCTCTGTGGTCTTCAAAAACTCTTGGGTAGTTTTGCTTCGTGGGATGATGCATTGTCATGATGCAAGAAAAGCCCTCTCAAACCTGTTTTGGAACGTTCGTAAACACACTTCACTGTACCATTGGGCATTAACAGTTTTTTGAGCGTTTAAAGAAATTGTCGCTAATCCGCAGAGACGAATGCGCCCACGTTTAACCTTCCTGGGAGACTCTTCGTGTGGAAACACCCCAACCGTTAATTGCCGCTTATTTAGTGAGTTATACTGATAGATCCAACTCTCATCTCCTCCAGTAATAATATTGTATATATTCCGTCGCTCTCCATTTTCGAATTTTACAAAAATTTGCCTGCTCCATGTCACGCGAGCTTGTTCTTGTTCAGCAGTCAATGAATAAGGAACCCAACGCGAACAAATCTTCTTGACTTGAAGGTGTTGGTGCAAAATTTAATGAATGACCGTTGATGAAATCTTAAGAGTCTCCTCTGTCTGTTTGTAGGAAGTTGTTGGGTCTTCGTGCAACATTTTCTTTACCGACTCAATGTTTACATTCGTTACAGAAGTCGCTGGACGGCCACTTCTCTCATCATCTTTCAAGGAAAATTGTCCTTGTTTAAATTGAGGAAACCATAAAAACTGTTGTACGGGACGGTGCGAGGTCTTTACACTTACTTTCATTTAAACCAACTTTAAAATCGTGTAACATCATTGCACAAAAATGGTCTCGTTGTAAACATGTTGAGCCAGGTGTCCTCTATAGCCAGCCTCAAAGTGCGCGGCTGCTTCGAATCAAGTAGTTGAGAGATAAGGTCAGTTTTTCTTACATTTATCGATCTTCAAACGGCTTCTTTATTATACCATACCATGCCATCATCAGCCTTTGTCTCCCCTATACAGTCTACGATATTACATGCTCGTGCATGGCCTCTGACGGTGTGCCTGATCCGTTTAAAGTCGCTCAGCGACCTATGGAGCAAGCAATACTCTGAGTTTCTTTACGGGATAATGTCCGAAACTAAGAGATTCGCCAAAGACCTAAATCACTGACATCACTGACATAGTGCAAAGATCACCACGCTGAAATGGCAATGAGCGGGTTATATTTGCCAAAGGACCGATAGCCGATAGGGTAAAGGAGTCCTCTAGTGGGGGTCACGTTGAAATATAACATTGACTCGAATCGAGTATGTACGTATGTATATATGTACTTATTTGTTTATAGATGAGTATATATTCATATTCATGTTTATATTTATGTGTCTGTGTACAAATATGTCTCCTATTTCATATTACGTGTTGTATGTAAGCTACTTTTTAATGGCGTAACTACTCTCAGTTATTTATTCTAAGTTTGACTGGAAGAAATTCCTTTTACCAATAAGTCCGCCTTTGAATTGGTATTATTGTACTCGTATTATCTTATCGTAACAATTCATTATAAGTATGACGGCGCGTTGAGAGAATCAGTTTGGTGGCGATTCGAAGCAATTTATTTTTAAAGACTGCGTTGGGGAGGCTGCCATCTAGGGAATTTTTTGACAGATGAATGTCAAGTGGTTTGTACAGTGTAGTAGAGAAATGGGCGCTTGCGTGAACCTCACGTGAACCTCACGTGAACAGGAAAGCGACCTATAATCGGATTATTTATTCGAGTCTGGAATATGACATGTAGAACTGTCAATAAAGTGTCATCTCCGTACAAATTTCACTCTGTTTGACAGTTCTATATGTTATATCCCCGACTCGAATAAATAATCCGACTTTAATTAGTAATATTACGTCAATTTATGGAGTTCGTGCATTACTTTCGATTCACATATTCGACGACTATTCTTACGATTCCCTTGGCTCTTAAACCCCACGTCCACGATGAAAACCACTCTGATAAAGAGTCTGTGCCTTTAAGTACGAGTACAATAAAGAGCAACAACAACAACAAGTTTCTATTGGACTCGAGGCTGCCAAATTTCCATTATTTTCCCATTTTGTGAATTCAATAAGAAATCTCATGTTTACGTAAGATTTGTTCAATACGGTTATTATTGTTGTGACACATGACACGTTGAAGATGATATGAAAGAAATGAAGTAACTTTGTCAGTGAACTGGAAACAATATTTATTTATATGTTAATACTTGTATAGCATTTTTAGGGTGCAAGTTTGTCTATTGTTACATAATAAATCATTATAAAACGTGTTATCGAAGTAATGCAAAACCTGAAGCGCATAAACTAATGTAAAATGTATAAAATCGTTCTAGCTAAACATAAACTTATAGCAGGGAATAACTCAAACTTTACAAACATTATGTTGTTCTATCTAAAACATTCGTAGTTCTTATTACTTACTCAGTACAGGGTAAGATCCGCGCGCCTAGGCGGCGCAGTATCGCCGAGGCGATAGCAGCGCGCCACATTGATTGCGTAAATGCGCGCATAGCACGCGCTACAAGCGGGAAGAATTTCGGCCATTGACATGAAATCAGTCAAGACTGGACGGTAAGGAGATTTTCTGAAAAGAATTTCAGTCCTTAATATTGAACTTTAATATGAGGGGTCTAGTAAAGTGGAAGGTGATCGACGATTTCATACAAATCTCTTTACCGTCCAGTCTTGGCTGACCTCATATAACTGACCAAAATTCTTCCTGCTAATGGCGCGCGCTTTAGAGTAAAAGATTTGCTAGAAATAAAAAATAAATTACAAAAAAAAACTGTTAAAACTTGTAGAGTTGATTCTCGTCTCGATACTGAACAATTTACGTTATTTCAATGACAAGTTGTACGTGTATACTCACTTCACAATTGCTGTCTGTATTAGTCGCAATTATTTGCCGAATTCCTATAAATATGATGTACGCTGCAATCCCACAGCCGCTGGGTACACTCGAATGGCTGAATTATCCCTCTATCGGAGAAGACTATCGTAAAATGTGCTGAATCGCCCACTTTATCATATTTCCATATTAACCAAATGTGTATGTATGTGTTTCGTCAGTGAGATATGCCAGAGTTCATTCTCGTCCCATCCTACCCCATTTTCCCAATCCTTTTTCTAAATCCATTCCTAAATCTCCCGAGGGCAACGTGCCAACTTTTTTAATTCTAGGCTGATGATGACATGTATAACGTATTATCGACCAATACATTCCTAGTTGTGCCGTTGGGAGTTCTAGTAACCACGTACCATTAGGTGGACTGTCTGCTCGTCTGTCACATTTTTTTTATTTATTTTTTTTAGTATAGAGAAGAGGGCGGACGAGCAAGCGGTCCCACGTGATGGTAAGTGTTACCGCCGGCCATGGACACCTGCAACAACAGGGGGTATGTGGGCGCGCCGCCGACCTAGCAAAATCCTATTCACAGCTTTCTTGAAGAACCCCATGTAGTAGTTTGATGGGAAGACCTCTTGTGGCAGTTCGTTCCACAGCCTACGGGTTCGCGATATAAAATAATTTTTGGACCGAACGTACGCGACACCTTCTTATCTAGGAAATGCGGATCAACCGCACTTCTGTGACGGGAGGTGCGGTTGTAGAAGCCCGAGATGGGAATTATATAGAACAATTCTTCAGAGCATTCCCCATTATACAGGCGGTAGAACACACAGAGAGATGCAACGTCTCTCCGAACGCTGAGGGGTTCTAAACTGCCCGTGAGAGTGGGATCGATGACAATACGAATAGCACGTCGTTGGATGGAGTCAAATGGGTTTAATTGGTATTTCGGTGCGCCGGCCCAGAGATGTGAGCAATACTCCATATGGGGCCTCACCTCAGTTTCCATTGATTTTTTTTTTGTTTTAATATCTGTGGAAAATAATTGTTAGATTATATTTTGCTATGTCAACCCTGAATTAAGGCGGGTTTCCAATGTTTGGCTGTCACAAAAAAAGGGAGATGTCAGTGTGGACAGATAGGATTGTTAGAAATAAGATTATAAAAATAAAAAATTAGGTATATGTGATTCTCGTGCCAGACCATTTGTATTAGAAGCTAGAGTAGGTATACGAATTTAAAAGCGGAGTTGTGTATCACTGGATTCCTGCGTTCGACAGTATAAAAAAAGTTATATTTATCAACTTTTTTAAGATTATAACTTTCAAATTCCAAATCCATCTTATTCAATCTTTTTATATAGATTTTCATGGTATTTTACACTCCGTGTAGCCATATTTTTATCCGATACAATTCATGATGTGGATATAATATCCCTTGAGCAATTCAGTTAAAGTAGAGTCAATTTAATAGGCCACTTTTGACAAGTGTCAAACTGGTTATCATAGTGAGGTAAGGTAATCTAACATAAATTATCAATTAAAGACAAAAATCGATATATAAGTCGTAATATTAGTGAATCGATTTTAGTGTTCATAAAAAAATAATTCTACAGTAAAATTTTTAGAGAATACACAGCATTAGAAACCTTCTACACATTCCACATGACCTCAAAGTTAAGTGTAATTATGAGAAATATAATGAAACCAGTTTATATTGTATATGTAGTAAATTATTATTTATTAGTTGGAACTATCAGATTCGTTGAAACTGATATCGTTGCTATTATTATCAATTCGTAAATCACATTAAAAATCTTCCATTATATTTTTTTTGTTTTTTCTACTACTTTCTGCCAATCATCTTTGTTTATTAAAAATTTATTAAAAGTTTTTATTAAAAATGATATTCCACCAGAAAATAAGCCTGCTTTTTTTAATGAACATAAATGTTTTTTTCTAGATGGATACTCTTTTCACAATAATAAATAACCATAAATGTGGTTGCGAATTGCATCGGCATTAAAACTATCGACATAGACAACTGGCATAATTATTTTCCTTTTCTTCCTTTTTCTTTTTAATTTCAGATATAGTTTTAATATATTAAATGAGGTATAGATATATTAATTTAATTACATATATCTTTTTAATGTATTTACTAATTAATAATTGTATTTATTTAAATTATGTCAATTATTTAATATTTTTATTGTTCTCTTAATTTGTTTATTTATCGTAACGGTAATTTTCTTCGATATTCCTTTCTCTCTACAAGTTACTTTACTTCGATTATAAAGATCACATCCCTATTATTAAAAAAGAAAAAATGTATACAGGCGTAACCTTGTAGTGGGGTTCGAATTTCTTGAAATATAAATTGATAATGATGTTTAGCAACCAAATTAACCTTCGAACTTATTAAATTTGATATAAAAAGACAAGTTTATATTTTTTTATTAAAAATGTTACATATTTTTAGTGTTCAGTAATGCATTTATAAACTTAAATTTATTTATGGGACCGATGCAAAGTTATATCGTCACAAAGTCAATGAAATGTCAAAAGTGGCCTATTAAATTGACTCTACTGTAGCGTATCGATTCTTCTTTACGAAGAGTAGCTGTAGTCCTATATTTTTGCGATGTGTACTCGTTGCTCTGGTAACGGCTTGCATGGATTTCAATATAAAAAGAAATACTGTTTCGCCTGCCTGTGTATAAAAATCCTTTTCTTTCTTTTACAAAATATTGCTCGTTTGTTTGTGTAGGCGATATGAATAATGTAGTAATTGATAAAGAATTAAATGAGCAACAGAAAATACTGAATGAGTAGCAAGTCGATGGCAGCAAATTTAAAGGAGTGTTAGGTTCAGGTTCTCTGGTCACAATAAAGAAATTAGAAGACCCGCGAACGTCGCTTGGTGATGAAATTCTTAAGAATTTAAAATTATTTACTTCAGTTATTCAAAGTAGGTTGTTTTGTTGATTATGATTTGCCGCTAATTTTATATTTTTTTGCTGCTCGTTTCAATACAGGCCAAATTGTAAATGAGTTTGGAAATAAATGTAGGTACAGCTACAATATTTATTTGATGAGCCGCTATCCTATCTTAATTTGGCGGTATTAACAGCGACGACATAATATATAATTCCACAACACGACAAAATTAAGAATAAAGGCTAGTGACTCAACAAATATTTCTTGCAGTCTTGACCTTCTTGTCAATTCAAAGAGAAACAAATATATATATTCCTTTTTGACATGATTATTTTTGGCGCTCTGTTCACGATTGATAAGTTTTAAATTTTATTGTTATATCTGTGCTCCGTAGTGCCCCATAAAATAGTACATGTTTCGGAGAACAGTTAATTAATCATCATTCACGTACAACACTGAATATGCCTAGAATTATATCTCCTGTAAATTATATCAGCACTTTGTACCTAATTAAAATGGTTGTTGTTTCTACAACAACTTCTTAGCCCGTATTTAACCGCAGTAAACTTTAGTCCTGCTTAGAATGACCATTAACTGACAATGAAAAGTTGAGTCATTGAGTGATTTATATCCCAAGTTAGAGTAGTCAAACAAGGGTTGTTTTGACGTAGTATACGAGGAATACCGGTGTTGTAACTGATTTTTTCGCATGTAAATGCTGGCATCTAAATGATTTAAAACCAATATTAGCTAAAGAACAACCATTTGCAGCGCATCTCTCATGTTTGCAGAAGCCCACACTGACGGTTTTGAAGGCATCATGCGGAAACGATTACTTCCATGCTGAACCGTGTCCGCGTATATATTTAGTTAATATTGATTTATTTTTTAACATTTATTTGCGCTGGTTCATTTTTCTAGCTTTAATGTTTGTTACTTTTATTTACCTCTCTACAACTTCATGCCCTGCATGAAGGTTGACTAGGGTTGACTAGGGGATAACGCTGTAACGTATTAAAACCGCCTTTTGTAATAATTTACAAAAAAGACTCAATAAATACATAGCATCCTGAGCACACTTTCGGCTAGGTGGGACTCACTGAGGTTGGCCAGTTGGATCCAGCTACACGCCGGCGATAGCAACGCTAGATTGTAGTAAGTTGATTTCTACTAACATTTATAGAATGTAATTTTTCTGAAACAAAGTGATTATTATTATATAACACGGGTTTTGAGTGTTTGTACGATGATTCAACACCGCTTAGTTCTTTTTATTATGGTTTTGTGAGAATTGTGCCTAAACAAGCACCGCTAACATTGTCTGAGGGAATATTACGTAAGCATTAATTTAGTTAACCCTCCCGCTTTTACTTCAATTCCGTATATTAAGTCGTATAACTGCTAAAATTCAATAAAGGGAAATAAGATTAAATTAAAACGTCATAGCTTTCGACAACGCAAAATAGGGTCGTCTACGACATAGTGACGTAGGGTTTTTCTATACTATATCTAATAGGTACCGTAGGAGACGTCATTATTACTTATTAATTTATACTTCCATTCACAAATATTAGATACGCATAAAAACTAATTTATACCTTACGGCATTCTCTACCACCAGATCAAGTAGAAAATCCTGTAAATCTTATCACACATGTGCCTCAAGGAGTGCTGTCACGCATATTTTGACAAATTACAATCAATGAAATCAGAAATTCTTTTGTACCGAGCTCTGGCGTTTTTCACTCCCTCTTGAAACACGTATCTAATACAATTTACGGCAGCCTCAGATAACTCAGATCAGGGTAATTAGATTGAATCGGGATTAACTCGAAAAATCTGGAGTATGTGATCTACCAATCCGGCCTGCGTGGTGGATTACAGTCCAAAAGGCTCAGTGCCTGGGGTAGGCCTGTGCCCTGCAGTGGGACGTTATAGGCTGATACAAGGGTAACTGTCGACCGCAGTCCAGCAGTCAGCAGCATGCATCCTCCGCCTCGAACCGAAATAGTTACAATAATATGGCAAAATTAGGGAACCTTCTTTGATATGTAATATTAGCATACCACTGCTGGATATTGACCTCTCACAAGGCTCGCCACCATAGACAATCTTCGGTTCTTTTCATTTAGCCACCAACAGCAAACTTCTTCAGGTCGTCGATCCACTTGGCCGGAGGGAGTCCCACACTTCGCTTCCCGATACGTGGTCACCATTTGAGGTCACTCAAGGTTGTCCCGCGGCAAATATGATCTACCTATTCCCACTATCAAATATGATATTATAACGTATTATATTAGATATTACTAAATGTTTTAGTAGAGACCGAATCAAACAATCCGTCGAGAAGTTCAAAATAAAGCATAGTCTTCATCTACATTCTAATTGCACAATTAACTAACGCTAAACTTAGAATAAAGGATAATAAGTTCCTACTAGTTCTCACCATAAGAACACTATCAAACCATTCCCTCGATTGCCGTAAGTAAATTACGCAGTCGGGAATAAATCACAATGTCGTGAACTACCACCAGTATATTACACTGTGTACAAGATAGCCGGAGTAGAGGCTTCGAGCAAAGGGATAAATCCAGTCTACTCATTGATAAATAGGATAAATAGATTGTATAATCGAAATAGTTTTGACACAAAACGTCCCAGTCGCAGGAAGTCGCGTTTAAAAAAGTTCTGTTCGCAAAACGTCTCATTCGCAAAATGTTCTCATTAGCACATTTTTCGTTTTTCTGGTTCATATATAGGTACAATTATCATTAATCACAGTAAAAAAAAAGGTTTGCTATGACTTACAGTAAAGATTTTATATTAAGACCATTTAAGGCACATCTAACCTCTATTATTTATCTTTATCTCACAAAAGAATGCGATTAATCTTTAAAAATATATATGTACTATCAGACTAATATACTCAATAATTACGTTAATAATTAGGCATTGCGTAAATGTAATGTATTTTCTAATAATACTCCTGAAATTTAATTATGACTTGAATAAAGATTTCATACTTCTTCTCTATTCTGTGTGTAATGTGTCCGAGAGCATTTATCATGACTGTGTCGGACACACGCTGGAGGTACCTAACTGTTACTATATTGCAAGAACTACGTTTTCTTGACGCTTCAAATATTTCCCATCTGGTTGCAGGACGAAGAATATAACGTACATAACACGTCTATAGGTACCGTAACCAGCCTTTGTTTCATCCACTGCTCGACATGGAATTCCCCGTGCACATTGTCTCATGCATGAGGGATGTATGGCTTTAAAACGGCTTTAAACGCTAACCAGAACGGTTGGCAAGTGTATTTTGCTCTGGACAAAGTGCTTTACTTTGCTTTGCTCAAGACTCATGGTAGCATGAGCCCTGTGGAACTTCGCCGCCTCTAAAAGAGACACCTCAAGTGCGGCTTTGTTGTGCCTTAGTGACTGTGACATATAATTCTAAAATCTTTGAAATCATACTTAGGAAAATATTCCTGTATGTATATACATATAACAATTCCGGTAAAAATATTTCCACATTTAGATACCTAACATGGGGTACTACGTTACCCATGGAATAATATTGTTGCTGAAGTAGTTGCATAGGTTCTTTGAAGTTAATGTCTTTATTGTTTCTTCTAGCTCAAGGGACGAGGCGTATTCCACTCGAACCCCTCGCGGCAATCCTGCCGCAAGGAAAGGAATTCCTTTTTCGTTGGAGTGTATTTTCATACTCGGAATTGCTCATAACCACAATTTTATGTTAATAAAACCTTTTGTTTACTGTTTTAAAAGCAAATTCAGTTAAAAATATGGTTCAATTTAGAAAGGCTTGATATAAACAAACGATACAAATGAGGAGGCCCATATCCAGCAGTTACAATTATGTTCCAATTTAATGGTATGGGTAAGAGATATCTACGAATTCAGTTGGGTTGATATTTTTACTGAAATTGGTCCAACACATACAAACATAGACAATAGCTGCACTTCTTTAGAATCAGTAATTTTATCAGAAGGGTTTTGCCGATAATTCGGTAAAATAGACGTCCCCGAGTTCGACATTTTATTATAGCTCTGCTCCTCTGCAGCGCTGAGAGAATTTTATTTATTGTTCACTACGACAGCGCACGAACTAAATGGATTCTCTTATAATTAACTTAAAATGCAATCTTTCCACTAAGTTCCTTTAATGAAAATAGAAATCACATTTATTTTATTCCATGCATTTTATTTAGGTATTACTTAGAAATTTATATTTTATTTAGAAATTATTTTACCAATTTACCTACTTTTAAGAAGTTGTTCAAGAAAACTGTTTGAAGAGAACACTGTTCGAAAAATTCATTATAATTTGTCATTTCTTAT
The DNA here is from genome assembly GCA_914767545.1 of Sesia apiformis. Lineage (NCBI taxonomy): Eukaryota > Metazoa > Arthropoda > Insecta > Lepidoptera > Sesiidae > Sesia > Sesia apiformis. The sequence goes on from OU611964.1 coordinate 8,880,365, forward strand.
TTGAACTAAAATTAAAATAAATGATATTACCAGGTTTAACCATGTTAGAATTTATTACTAATTAAACACGGCTATCAAGTTTCGTAAATATTGGTAGTGATGTGTTAACAAATTATTACTATTACTATTTGAGGGGGAGAGTGCACGCTGCAATCCAACAGCCGCTGGGCGCGCTCAACTGGCTACGTTACACCTCTCTCACAGAAGACTACCTTGAAATGTACTGCATTTCCCACTTTATCTTATTTCCCTAATGTACGTACGTGTTTCGGTAGTGAGTGAGATGTGCCAGAGCCCATTCCCATCCTATCCCTTCCCATTTACCCAACCCTTTCTCCAAATCCGTTCCTATATCTCCAGAGGTAGGCAGCGCATCCGGGGGCGTGCCAACGTTTGTCATTTTGGACTAATGTTGGCATGTATCGCGGATGTCTATGGGCGACAGTATCCGCTTACCACCACGTGGACTGTATGCTCGTCTGCCGCCTTCGTTTATAAAAAAAAAAAACTATACGTCATTGTTTATAGTGACGTTGACACGGCTGTGTTTTTATTCTAACGATACCTTTGAAACTAATTCTATCAAAAAAATATACATTTTAATATATAACTCATTGGATATGATGTAATATTGATACTTAATATTGATAATTATATTTGACTTACTTGAGACAATTTTATTTTCTTATGTCTATGTATATTATAATGTGTGGGATCCATGAGTGATTAGTGTTTTATTTTACTTCAACAATGTGAAATCGAGACGTTACTATATAGATATAGGTACAATTATGCTTATATGTAGGCACAGCAGAACAATTCTTATGTGAGTGTTGTCAATGCAAAGGAACTATACAGTCAGTCACTAGTAGTCTACCCGAATGGTCGCATTAATAAAGTGCCACTTGAGTGTAGGTATTGGTTTCCTTGATCTATATTTGGTTTCCTTTACACTCTCTCATAGAACCCAACGCATACAATTATTTGATTAATTAACACTAATACAAAAGTTAAACTTGTTATTGTTATTAAAGAAAGAACATTTAAGTGACCGTTGTTTTATTATCGATAAAAAGTGAAACGGTTTCAAGCACTAATTTCTACTGTCAAAAGCGTCATGGTAAATTGATTTAACTATAGATATTGTAATCAAGTAGACAATACTCAATTACTGAGCTAAACAAGTTATACTACCGATTGATTAGTTAGTATTCCCATCACAGAAATCAAAGTAACATTGTTAATGCCAGGTGCTGTTGTCAGGTGCAGTCAAATCGGTATTGTCTTAAACATCCCTGTGTACAGGTATTTTATGAAGAGCTAGAGGTATCTGTTCTTGACTCTCATCATATCTTGAGTCCGAACCACGTTTTTACGTTTCACTTTATTACGTTTTTACGATAGTTTACGATTTTATCAATTATTATTTATACACTATATCGGCGGGATAGGAAAACTCGCGAGGAAAACTCACGTGCTAATTTTTTAAAATAACATCTGGGATATGTGTATCCACCAATCAGCATTGGGGCCTAGTGGTGTATTATATCCCACAACGATTACTAGGAGAGGGCTGTGCTATGCGGTGGAATATTATAGGTGCTATGGAATGATATCAAGGTAAATAAATAGGCCATAAATATTGAAATGGCGTTTAGAGTATGCCATGCTCCCTAACACAGACCATAAATCATAATCGAGCGGATTAAGATCGGGCCAGTCTTCAGCTCTGATAAAGTCGGGAATATTGCTTTTTAGCCACTCCTGTGTAGAGCGAGCCTTATGATCCGGTGCTGAGTATTGCTGAAAGGATCATTCTTGGTTATGGAACTGGGTGTATGGAAGAGATTTTACGACCTTTTCAAGAATCGTATCTTGATACACTTGCTTGAGCCCACGTTTTAATAAATTTTTAGCTAACAAACACCACTGAAGCCGGATAATGGCCACGTTGCACTCTATTGACCAAGCAACTTCTCTAGAGTACATCATTTTGCTCGTTAAAATGTTTCTCAATGGTGAACATGTTCTCATCCGTAAATAAGATTTATCTAGAGCTTTGCGCACCCTTGAAGAAGTTGTTTTGATTTATCAACCCTTTTTTTTCTTTGAATTATCAGTTAAGAAATGACCAGTAGGACTTGAAATAAAATTAATGATTATCCATTAATTAATAATCATTTCCACTAACGATGAAGGTTTCCAATCACTAGGAATCGAAGTCTGCAATCACTTAGCATTACTTAATCGTGATTGCAAAGATTACAACATCAAGTGTTATCCAAAATATGACCCAATTCTATCAAACTGTCCCTGATATCATTTACTAATTCAATACATTATCCCTAACAATACGTAGTACTCGTAATATAGGTGACAATTTGAAATTACGGACGAAACAATCGATTGTAGTCTTTAGCGTCAAAGTAATATGGTTGCTTGAAATGACATTTCGATCAGCTATGGACTACACATAGGCTACACACAGTAGCACGGTAAGTCAACTTTATGCATTTTGCACATGCATTTTTACAGGTAATTGTAGGGGGAGAGTGCATGCTGCATTCCCACGGCTATTGAGCGCACTCGACTTACCCCTCTATATTACCCCTCTCTCACAGAAGACTACATTAAAATGTACTGCATTTCCTACTTTATCCTATTTCCTCAATGTACGTACGTGTTTCGGTAGTGAGTGAGATTGTTGTCATTCGTACATTTTTTTTTACTAATGATGATTGACATATATTTAGTTAGTATACCATACCATCTCCACTGCTGGATATAGACTTCTCCCAAGGACCGCCACCAACGTTCTTCAGTTCTTCTCATCCAGCCACTACCGGTGACTTTCTTTAAGTCCAGCCCTTTAAGTATCCACTGCTGGACATGGGCCTCCTCATGCACATTGTCTCGTGCATCATGAGGGACGTAAGGCCTTAAACACCACGTTGGCCAAGCAGGTTGGCGAGTCCACTCTTTTAGAGGTGCTGTAGTTCCTCGAGGCTTGTGGTAGCCGCTTTGTTATCCCTTAATTCCTTTTACGACATCCACAGGAGGAGATGGGGTAGTGCTAATCTATAGCCGGCCGACACCTCACGACACCTCCATGAGGAGTAAAGTGTTTTATATAAATCATAAAATTCATTTTTTTTATACAATATTTGGCAGACGAGCGCGCGAGCCACATGATGGTAAGTGGTCACTGCCGCCCATGGATACCTGCAACACCATGGGGCTTACGGGTGGGCGCCGGCCTTGCAAAATCATGTTCCCAGCTCTCTTGAAGAGCCTCATATCGTAGCGTAACGGAAATACCTCAGTTGGCAGTTCATTCGGACTTCAAACTTTCGGGTTCGCGGTACAAAGTGTCTTATCGACCGCACAATACGCAGCGACTCTCTGTCATGGAAGTGCGGATGAACCGCACGACGATGACGAGCGGTGCGATGCTAAAAACCCGAAGTTGGCATTAAATTGAACAGTTCTTCGGAACATTCTCCATTATAAAAGTAGAAAACGCAGAGAGATGCAATATCTCTTCGGATGTTGATTATATGCTGAGCGATTATGATGGAATCCGTACTGGCGATCACTTATCGGCTGGCGATCCTCTAGGTACCCAAGGAGTTGTGCGTTAATGACACATTCCATCACCTTGGAGAGAAGGGAGGTAATAATCATATAGTTAACTTATACCCTTTATTCAATTGGACAGAACGGGACCCTCCTCCTCCTTGCATCATTCTCCTCACTGCTGACGGTCGTGACTACGTCCGTGGATTACTTTTTCTCGGACGATATTCCACCATCGGCTTGTCCTTGGCGGTATTCATGGCATCGTGGATGTTGGTGTTGAGAGTGGTCCGCACGGATGTAGTCAGACCAACATATCGGGCTACGTCCTTGGGGTCTCTTTCCTTCCACCTTGCCAGAACGGTATAGAGAGGGCGAAATCTCATTAATATTTAGAATATCATTATTTTGGAATATTAAACATGGCAGAGCTCTCTTACACTGTTATATTTACAAATACGAGTACATTAATATTTTAATTCAGCGTTCGCTGGTGACAATTTATAGAATAGTGCCTATGCTGGCTTACTGTCCATGTCTCTATTGTGTATTGTAATATTGTTCGTCCGTCTGCGATGTCCAATGATCTAAAATTGAGGTCAAGTGTACTCAAATAGGTGGCGAGACAATAGGCATTAAGTGAGCCAAAACCAATAGCTTTATCAATAGGACAATAGCGATATCCAATACTCTACGAGTGCTCAAATACATTTTTAATTAGGAATCTCACTCTCTCCTTATAGTCATTCGCTGCATGTTGAAAATTGTAACTCAATTGACGTATAAATTGATCTAAGTATAATTGATGTATGTAATTGATGTCTATGTATAAAAAATAGACGTATAGAATCTATAACATTGAATATCTTTGTAACTCAGACTGTTTTCGATGTTCTTTCGAATACTGTTAATGCCTTAAGGCATTCTCTACCAGAGCCAACCAGATGATCAGAGAGGTTTAATTTGAAGGTGAGTGAAAGACTCAGATGGTATGGTAAAATAAATATCCACAAATAATAATAGGTAATTACTATTATCTTTATTGTTTATACCTACAAAGAAATTTGCACACAGCTACAAAACAACAGAAAAAAAAGAGTGGTCTTATTGCAATTCTGCAATCTCTTTCAATCAACCTGCTCCAGGGAAATGTGATTAAGAAATATAATGTATTATTACATATACATAATTATGGGCAATTACTTTTTCTAAGATTACGATATCTGTCTATTACGTTCCATTGTAGATTGCATGAAGATCATCGTTAGGAAATGAATCCGCGATGAATCGTGAAGTGTGATGGATTACATTACTTTTTTCACTATAGCTATAAAAAAGTTTACTATTACTTCGACTACTAAAAATATCTAAAATGTATTCCAATTTGTATCGTTTCTTAACTTTTATATCGACCTATTTAAAAGTTTAATATTTAAGGATAATATACATATAGCTCACGTAATGTATTATATTCGGCAACTCTGCCAGCTCGGATATCGATTGGTTTCTGATAATGTATTAATAAAACTCTATAAAAAGTGCCAAGACAACATTAGAACATTGACAATGTAACGACGTATCGACCTACATCCTTTAAAGGGATAGAATAAAGTTCTCATATCGGATATAATGAGATTATGATAACTAATTATAATTAGTATTTAATTATTGTGACCAGCTAGTGGATAAACATGTAGGTACTTGTCCATTATTAATCGATTAATATATCATTTCCCTTTACTGTCATTACTTTTCATTTCATCTTTTTACTGTAAAAAGCTTGAAAATTAAATCGTAATGAACTTGTATCTTCTTTGCTACAACGAAATTAATCCCTATTGATAAAGTCCTAAGTATGGAGGGGTAGGATGCATGGTGCATGCTTCACAGCCACTAGGAGTGCCCAACTGCCGAGTTACCGCGACCTCATAGAATACTGCCATGAAATGTATCACTTGTATGTTTCAGGTGTGATAGAGAGATGCTAGAGACCAATTCTCATCCCATAGTATCCCATTAAATTTTATCCTGTCCCATTAATCAGGAGAGATTCTGTCCCATCGAAGAAAAATAAACTTCTTGTTCTATTATACTCTTTACTCCCCATACCCATCCCGTTCCCCCAAGGAGGGATGGGTCATATAATGAAATGAATAAACTTATCTGGTTATGGCGTGGTTATGGATGATGGCATGTTTCACAGCTATGTCCATGTGCGATAGTATACACTTACCACCAGGCAGACTGTCTGTTCTATAAAAAATACTTCTAAAGTTAAGTACCTATACTTTTTATACCTATACCTATTTAGAAGACAGTTAAGTATTATAGTTTCCTTAGTAACATTACGGGTACATTGGACATGCAAATAAGTATTATCTAATGATTATAATAACACCTTAGTAGGTACATATTGATGAACAATGCCAATAGAACCAATAATCATAACTGATTGACTATCAAGTGCGACTTGGCTTCTGAACAGCACAACACATCATATCTAGAACGCACATTTATAGACCTTGTCATTATTTATTTTAGGTTCAAATTGGATTCTGGTTTAGAGGTGTTGCGATTTCTTTGTGGGCCATTCATTGTACGCGGTGGTAGACAATTTAAGACCTTGTCATAGGACAGATACAATAATGTAATTGCTATTTCGCCTTGTTCTACTCTACAACTATACTCGTAGTATACAAGTGTACATAAAATGACAGTCGTTACTACATAAATGTTAGTGTCTGTAATATACGTGTCTGGTTGAACAGACAACAATACGGTAGTAAGTAGACTGTAGTTGAAATTAATATTTTATGACGTATTGTGTTGAATAGTTTATTTATCTATTTATTGAATAAGACTGATTTATGCAATGAGAATACTTCTGGAATTTTGATTATTTTAAACTTTTTAGACGTTATGTATTTTACGCTCATCAAATGGTCCGTGAATCATCCTAAAGCCCAGGATGTAGGTGAAAATCAACGTTGTTACCCTCTTTGGTGTTGCAGCATATGCTAACCTACAGACCTATCTCTTATCAGAGCTGTATGTTAAATTTTATGTTCCCACTCTGTTGTTTTGTGTGTACAAATAAATGATGTTCTTTCTTCTTTTTTTTTATTTATTTTAACTTTATTGCACTTATTGACTCAATGCCTTATAACATTCTCTTACGACTACTGTATATGTTAATAAATACTAAATATATACTACATAAATGATATCTAAAAACACATATCTTCGGATAGATATAAATAGAACAGAATAGTTATTAATTAGAAAAGGAAACAAATCCACATTGAAAATACTTTTAAATTCATTAAAAAATTAGCTTATAAAAATTATCTGTCAGTCAAATGGATGTTAATGATAAAAGATATTTCTATTTTGTGAACAAAAAGATTTTTGTACGCAAGAGTTATAAGAGTAATAATTATTGGAAATGTCTGTCTGCCTGAATGAACAATAGGCAAACAGACAAACAGACTACGATGAAACTTGCCATAATTATAGCTTACACAATTATCTCTAAACTTTTATGATAAACTTTATCCCAAACCGTCCCACAGAAATCATTAGAATCAGCCTGGAGAATATGAAAGAAGAGTGTCAATCTTATTTCGTTATACACAGTACCCCCACCATTCCCACAGTACTTCCCCGGGATTGCGGGCAGTGTTAGCTAAAATAAATTCCCTTACAAATATATTGAAAGACCATTGTTATGTAAATAATTTAAAAGAATAAGAATTCGCTTCTATTTTCATTTCGATACAAAAGTAACATAAAACTTATCAAAAAACAAGTAAAGAAACCTCCGTTAAATAAACTCCTGATAAGAAATTAAAATGCGGGCGCAATGTAAATGTTTACCACGAAATTAAGACAAGGGAACGCCACTTGTGTGGAAAGCGGATGAAGTCGGAAACATTCGACAAAGAAACGAAATTCGATGCCAATAAAGTGTGTCATTTCGACAAAACGTTGTAAATAACAGAAGTGTCTAAGTTTGAATGTGTCTTTCATATTCATATTTCATATTCATTTAAGAGATTAAAGCAAAAATTCAATAACAAGGAAGGAAGACGTAAGACAAAATTCCTTGAAAAAAAATCTCTTATTAAATTCCAAAAGTTTCTGGCCTCACATACAGGTATTTCTAGATGTCTAAAAAAAACAAATTATACATTTTAATTGTCATTTATCCTGCTAATTCGTGTATAATTTTTAGAGTTCAACCCCTGTTAGTTTTGATTCCTCGACTTTTAGAACAACAGGAAGTTTCAAAATCTTTAAAATGTTTTAATTGGAATATCGTTCCGTGATTAAGTTCCTTAAAAAAGGGGTGTTAGCTCGACTGGTATCAAACAAAGATTAGATAATGTGTACGGGGATTCTTCTCTATCATTTTTCACCATCAAAGATTGGTGTAAGCAATTTCGTTTAGGACGAGAGTCCATCGACGACGAACCTCGTTCCGGTCGACCCGTTGAGGCATTCACTCCAAACAAGATCAAATTAGTGCAGGAGAAATTCTGAGTGACCGACGCCTAAATACGAAATAAGTAGCAGCAAAGACAGGGCTTTCAAAAACTACAGTCCTTAGCATTCTTCATGAACACCTTCATATGAATAAAATTTGTGCGAGGTGGGTGCCAAAACTTCCTTAGAAATGCGAAGTGAACAAGTAGCGTGCTCTAAGGAAGTTATGGAGGCCTTTCAGAAAAACGGAAACGATTGTTTGGAGTCAATTGTTACTGGAGATAAAACTATGGTTCTTTACTATGATCCCCTTTCCAAAAAGGAGTCGATGGAGTAGCGCCGTTCTGATGAAGCACCGCCTAGAAAGGCAAAGGTGACTCAATCCACCAAAAAGATTATGGCATCGATATTCTGGGATTGTCAAGGAATATTGCTCATAGACATAAAAGGACGCAATATTACGGTGACTGGAAGCTATTCTGCTAACCTTATAGAGCAATTACGAGAAGCAATCAATCAGAAACGATGTGGAAAACTAAGCAAAGGTAATGCGGCTTCCCCATGACAATGGGTGCATTGTCGTGGAGAAGCCGCAGTTGCGAAAGCTGATTTTTCAAAATGTGTGTTCAAAATGTGTGGAAAATTCGCCACCCACCCTGACTAGGCCGACTTGGCTCCCACTTATTACTACATGTTCTCAAAACGTTTTCGCTCATTTTGAAGACAAAACTTCTGACTGTTTTTATACTGGGACAGAAATCTTAATTAAACGATCCGAAAAGTGTGTTCAAATAGACGGAGACTATAATGAAAAATAAAAAAGTAATTTTGTGAACTTGAGTGTTTTTTTTTTTTTGTGAAACTTTTTGACCTTTTGATATTTGGACCCCTCGTATACATAAATAACGATGAAAATACATCTCTCCTTGCGTGCCGCAGTCTATTTGTCCAGTGTGACAAATAGGTTGACCACGCAGGCCGCTGCGGTAATTACCCCAATCAGTAGGTTACCCTACGAGTTCCCGTAGGCACGAGCGTTATTACAGCTTGATTCTATTTAGTATAACACATGATTTTGCAAATTATTGTTGTTATCGTTCTAGGATTTAAGGGGAAGACTTAATAGCGTATAAGATATTTCGCTCGTCTCATCCAAATATTACCGGGAAACTTCTTTAAGTCTTCGATCCACCTGATCGTAGGGCATCCCGCTTTGCATGTACCTTCAAGACATGGTCTCCATTCAAAGACTCATCTACCACACCGCTTATCAGTCCTGCGGCAAATATGTTCCATCCATTGCTTCTTCAGCTTACTAATTCTATAATCTATGGTGGCGACTTAAGTTATTTTGTCGAATTTCTTCGTCGAATTTTATAAGTAAACACATAAATAAACTCCGAACATAGCTCTTTCTCTCTAAGCGACTTTAACTTTATGGATTACCCAAAGACTAAATAAGTATATTATATTTGGGACATATAAATTTAAACAGTCGTGTTCTTATTTCAAATTAAATTGTCTTCAAGATACCTACATCTTAGAATATGGTCTATCGGTCATCTCGCAGTGCCTTCGGGGTTGTACAAGTATGGTATAGTTGTATGTACCTCAAGGGTCTGTGGGTGACGTAAGCCACTTACCATATGGTAAGCCGTCAGGTGTCAGGGCGTCCCCTAACACCTATTTCATAATATAAAAGCGTACTTTCGTTAGATTATGATCATATAATTTACGTTAGTAAGCAATAATAGCCCACGGGTATCTATACTCGATTCACATTCGTAAGATCGTGAGTTCAAACGCCGATCCATACCACGTAGTTTCACTTAAGTACCTACCTACGGATTTTTTAATCAGCTCAGCGGTTAGTAAGGATTTTTTTTAAGGATTTACGAGTAACGAGTAAAAGTAATAGGTCCCACGTGATGGTAAGTGTTACCGCCGTCCATGAACACCTGCAACACCAGGAAGTGTGTGGGTTTTAATGATATAGTTCCTGGTTCAGTCCCTGTGGACATCAAACCGAAAACCTATAACTGTAATATCCAGGAGAGACTTGACCTATCAGAGTCAATCAGTCAATCTGATCATCAATTGATTTTTAAATGGCAATACTCTCTTCAATCATTTCCAATTGATTACTGCGATCCCCGTTTTCAAATGTTCAGAGGTGAGGATGGCTGAAGCGAATTTCAAAAATAGGTATTTTTACTTTTTATTGCTCTCTTGAGGACAGATTTTGAGCAGAGATATTGAGAAAAAGTTGCACTTCGAGCTAATAGTACCTATAAAAATTCTAGAAAATCGAGGTTTCGTATTTCCCTGTTTCTTCCTCCAAAAATTAATTGATTTTTTTCTGATTTGCATAAAGGAGTAGGTAGTTTCTCTATGTCTGTACATTTTGCTTTTTTAAATAAGAGTTGTTAAATTTGCACACTACAAAAAACAATCAAAAAAATAAAATGCTCATGCTCAATAGAGTAGATATCTCGTGGTCGATATCTGGAACATATTAAAAAAGAATTGTCCTATTGCCAGAATTCTGGGATAAAAAGGGAATACGTTTGTATGGAGAAGACACCGTTGTCTTTCCCGATTCAAATAAATTTCCAAATCAAACCAGTTACAATATTTTTTTTAAAGATACTCGTACTTTCACCAGCTTCAGGTTGAGAATTGCAATATTTAAGAAGATCAATGGAACGCGCAAGTCGTACAGAAGATTTTGCTATTTTCCTTGAGTTTTAGAAAAGAAGTATAGACACACATTATAGTGCTTGATGAACCCTATCCAACGATAGTTTGTATGTAATAGACGTTGAATTATTTCCTGGTTGAATTATTTTCTGAAAAGTTTACACTGTCGTCATTCTGGAACTACTGAACCGGCTTATCTTCAAATTTAACTGAGAAATAGACCCTAATTATAAGTAACAAAATCCTAGTCTCGAGATATTCGCGTTTAAATTTTAAAAAAATATTATATATAAATATTTAAAAAATAATAGGAGGGTATAATTGGAATCTTTTATAGAATATACTATAAATGCTTCCGGAAAAGTTTTATTTTTGGAGAAAATTGAGAATAAATCGCTTAGTTACTTTTCGCTCTTGCAAAATGTCAAGAAATTTGTTAATTAAATATATTTTCCACGCAGTGTTCCAATTTGACAATTAAATCGTACGGAAATAATACTCAAAAGATTTTGATGATTATTTATTGCACATGCAGGGCGGTATTTGAGTTTGATATCAATTTAAAAGTCATCAAAATATCTTCGGTAATTTTCGAAAATTTGATACATTTGTGAGTGCGTCGATACCTAAAGTTACTTAGTGATTTTCGCATGAAACATTTGTTTTGAAGGTGTCAAAGAAATGCTAGTTTACAAATAATTAAAGGGTTTTACACAATCACCTTCAAGGATGCAGAAAATAAATAATTTAAATACTAATTAAAATATTTTAAATACATTTTACTTATAATATAATTGCTATGTATACCCCTTGATCAGTGGCGGATTTACCAGCATGCTGAGTAGGCTGGAGCCTAGGGCGGCAGATTATAGGGGGCGGCAAATTTGGCCAAAAAATTTTTATTTTGTCTTATAGAAATAAAAACAACATTATTATATACATAGAGAAAACGAGTCTCGAAAATTTAACAAAAATAGTAACTAGTTGTGATTGTGTGTGTACCGAGTCTGTTTTTGTCCCCCCTCTCGTCTCTCTTCCCCGTGAGCTTGATGTCTTCAGAGTGCTGGATACCAGATATTACGGCGTCTTAGATTCTCTTCTTTTTTGTTAAAATTGTTGAGATGCTTGTAGATTTCAATAGCTTCAATAGAACTACCCTCACCCACTATAAATATCGGTGCGTCGGTACACATACAATCACAACTACCCTCGCCAACTATAAATACAGGTTCGCCACAGTCGTCGAGTCAGTTGCGCTCGAGAAGCCGAAGAGATAACATCTCTCCGAAAGTGAACGCAGTCGCCACTGAAGATGTCAACCGCAGTTGTTGACGAAACATTTGGAAGAAAGAGAAAAGATTCCAGAAGACCTCGGCTAAGTAGCCCGGAAGATTCAATTAATATGGACACCGGCCGAGAAAGCCTACACTCCACTATAAAAAAGAGTGTAATTAATGTGATTGTTAACTAGGGTATTGAATTACAGAGGTCAGTAGGGGCGGCAAAATTTGAATAGCCTACTGGCGGCAAATGTGTAAATCCGCCACTGCCCTTGAGTAGTTTTCTAGTTTTATAAATAGGAAACTATAAGCATATTTAAAATGATAGTAAAACAAAAATGGAGAAAGAAGCGGATTAGCCTGGGCTCAAAATGTCGTTTTTGGCCAAAGTGTCACTTATAAAGAGGGTCGATATAAACCTCGAAACAAATTGACTTTTTGAACTCAACTGATTATCCAGATATTGTGAGTTTTTTTCCGAAATTCGTAAATCTTGATCTGCAATGAGTAGGAAATCTCCCTAAACTAGTCCTTCAGTTTCTAATATTCATAGCTACGAAATAAACACAGAGGAGTCTAGTGTGAAGTGTTACGGACTGCGTCGAGTGGAGACTGTTTGATTGCTCTACTTTCGACTCGAAGGACGAACTCCTAAGTGCAAAGTTTACTGCTCAGATGGCCGTGGAAGTATCCAATTAGTGAACGTACGGGATTGAGCATCGTCAAAGGTAAGTGCTTAATGTGTTTACTCTCAATTGGGTAAACATTGAATAGATCTTATTCTTTATGTTTAAGCACTATTCTTTATGTTCTTTTTATTTGTACACACAATTTTAATTTTCTGTTATAATTTTAATTTCAATTTTAATTATTTTTTGGCTGTTTACTTTTAAATCATGTTGTCGTTGCCTTTAAGCAGAGCAACAGTTATTTAATTGACATTATTGCATGTAACTCTTTCATTTACATGATGCATACATCATGATGCATCATGCATACATCATAATACATCATGCATATATCATCAAAGCTTACTTTGTTGGTGACCTTTCATAAATAATAAAAAAATTCAACGCCCATAAATTATGTCTTATTGGATAAGACTCGTGAAGCTCTACAATTTTTGTTTATTTTTTTTAAACGTATGGAAATATAGCATAATCTACCTTTCTGATTGGCGTCTGCCATCAGCTTTCTCTATTATTTATATTCATCATCATTCACGCCGATCACTGATTTAAAAATTTTGCGTGGAGTGTTAAAAATGTGTAGCGACGAAAATACACCAGCTGGTAAACAGAGTATGCTGATGGCGTGTTTACATCGCACGTCACATCAGCACCGGTTCATCCGCTTCACCACAACAAAACGGTTTAAAAAATTTGATGTTGATAAAAACTCTGTAATTTTTGATGAAGTTTAGATTGGCAGACGATCTGTCTATGTAATGTATACATACAAATTGTTGAAGGCCAGAGCATGATGGACATACCTCTTGTTTCTTTTTTCATGTTTAATTTATGTTTTCAATATTTATTCCATTGAATTTTTCTCGTATTACGTTGATTTTACGTCCGTCCGTTCAAGTCATCTAAAGTTCCAGCTGGAAGACAACGCTGCGTCTGCTGCTGTAACTGTAGACTGCTGTAGACAACTGCTGTAATACTGAGAATTGTGTCACGAAAAATAACAAAACGCATCTTTATTTATTTATTTCCCTTATATATCCATTTTATAGCCTCTAATCCATAAACAAAAAAAATACATGGGAACATTATTTCATCTCAATGGTTTCCTTTATTTCAATATTACTGTTCTCCATTGTGATGGGCGGCTCTGAAATGCCTTCTTTCGACCAGTCTATAAGATCATAATAATTAGACGCGACAAGATTCCGACTCAGAAATATGCTTTGGCATTGTGCATTTTCTTTTTTACACAAAACTAACGTATTATCCTTGCGCCCTTCGAAATGCAATGAAGTTATAGGTGTTTTGCCTTCCATTTATCTTTGCAGACCTTGTCGTACTCTCTGGCGCGCGCGATGTAATAATATTGAAATCTGACAGGGTTCCGTTGACTATTAATCGACGCTGGTCGGTCTGAAACCCCAGTTCTGTCATAGGCTGTAGCTAGATTTTGTAATTTAGCTAGATTTTGATTTTGTAATTTTCGTTGGCATTTAAATTTTTGATGGCACATCTCTTATTTTGATTTCTAATTCCAACAAACTACTTGAGGAATTTCTAGAAAGCCGCACAGAATCAGAGACGTCTTCTGCTATAATTATAGATTTCAATATGCTTGGTGTATCGAGATATTATTTTACGATTTCTTCGTATTTTCGCTTTTTGGGTGTTTCACGAACGTTCGAGGTAGTTGCTTCCTTAACTACGGATCCGATATAGGTTTTGCGATCTTTTCTTTGGTCTTCTAAAATTTCCATTCCTGTAAAGATATTTTAGACGGACATTTACAAATTTCTCTCTTACACACGGCAATCTCAAATAACTTGTTGGTGGCGCAATTAAAATATTCATTTTAATCAATTCAATATGATAATATTCAATCAACCCAGAAGCCAATAAGTTATAATGGTAATAAATGCTTTTTCACAGTTTTTCGATGTCAGTCCATTGACCTAATGTCAGTAAATATAATTTCACAGATTTCCTTGATTTGTATATTTCTGTTGTTAATCTCAAAATACCGTTTTCTTACCCACAAAAAATATTTTATAATATCCCAGTGCTGTCAGCAACATGTAGTCTTATATTTTTTGTGGATCACACCAAACCCAAGACAATACAAATGTTCTCTTGTTTTAGGCATTTTTATATCACAAAACGACTAATAACCGTAACGAAATACAGTAACGCGCGCGACTATATCAAGCTAAATCTTGACTAATTGGAGTAGTAAAGAAATGGGATAAAATGAAGTGAAATAGAAAAAGTATCCGAGTATTCAAACTATAAAAAAAATTACACTATGACATTCCCTGGGTTCTGAAGTCGTCAGTGAAATCTGTATTTTTATGTATAATTGTTCGTCGTGCGCCGACCTTTAATTATGTACTAGGCTATTAAATTTTTACATGGACACCGCTTTCGTATTCGGTTTAACAATTAATCATACAGGAAAGACACATTTTTGACTTTTGTTTTTCGCTCCACTCTAGCAGGTGGAACCTGGAAAGTGGACTGCCGCTCATAGACATTCGAGATAGTTCAGAATAGCAAATGTTGGCATGTCATATAATGCACTGCCTACCTTTTGAGATTTAGGATTTGAGATAAAGGGTTAGAAAAACAGCGAGGGATTATGATATGATAGGATGGGAATGGGCTTTGGCATATCTCTACCGGCATATATCACTACAGAAACACTTACGTACATTGGGAGAATAAGATATAGTTGGAAATGCAGTACATTTTACGGCAGTCATTTCAGTCCATTTCCATGACGTCGTGGCACTTAGCCATTCTAGTGAGTACAGCGGCTGTGAGATCATAGCGTGCACCTATCCCCTCCAGAATACCTAGTGAATATAAATTAAAACACGTGATCAACATGAACATTTCAAGATATACTTAATTTTTGATATCTATCTATATCTTTATATTAGGCGGAAAAAAAAAATCCAAGATGGCGGACACAAAATGGTTGAAATTAAAAAAAAACTTTGGGAAATTTCAAAATTTCTGAGCGAATAAGAAGGAAATTGGCTTCCGGAGAGTTCCGATTGAGGATTTAGGGTAGGTGCCGAAATTTTCCAAGATGGCCGCCATACGAAATTCTTTGGGCGACAGCTCCGAAACGGTTAGAGATATCGGATTGGTGCTCAAACTAATATCATTTATCATAACTTACGCGAGTGTAACTTTACTGTGTAACTTACGCGAGGCCGAAGGCCGAGCTGCGTCTAACGAGGCCGCAGGCCGAGATCCGCGTAGGGCGAAGCCCGGAGCGACCGGACTACCGCACCACCAAAATTTCAAGTTGTCCGATCCGGATGAAAATTGATATCTGGGTGATTCAGGGGTCCCTGATTAAGGCTTTATGGTTATTTCCAAGATGGCCGCCTCACAAAATTCTTCGGATGACATCTCGGAAACGGTTAGACACATCGGATTCGTGCTCAAACTAATATTATTTATCATGACAATGTCTTACCATTAGGAGGAAAAATTTTTTCAAGATGGCGAATCCAAGATGGCGGCGTTTTTCCAACTTCATCCGATTCGGATAAAAATTGATATTTGGGGGGTTTAGGGGATCCTGAGTAAGGATTTGGAATTATTATTTATATTCAATCCTTTTTGAAGATGGCGGTTATATAGCGAGGCCGCAGGCCGAGCTCCGCGTAGGGCGAAGCCCGGAGCGTCTGAATTTGATCACTCTGTAACTTACGCGAGGCCGAAGGCCGAGCTGCGCCTAACGAAGCCGCAGGCCGAGATCCGCGTAGGGCGAAGCCCGGAGCGTCCGAATTCGATCACTGTGTAACTTACGCGAGGCCGTAGGCCGAGCTGCATCTAACGAAGCCGCAGGCCGAGATCCGCGTAGGGAGAAGCCCGGAGCGTCCGCACTACGGCACCACCAGCCGCGCATGCTGTGTAACTTACGCGAGGCCGAAGGCCGAGCTGCGTCTAACGAGGCCGCAGGCCGAGATCCGCATAGGGCGAAGCCCAGAGCGACTGGACTACGACACCATCAGTCCCGCACGTTGTGTAACTTACGCGAGGCCGAAGGCCGAGCTGCGTCTAACGAGGCCGCAGGCCGAGATCCGCGTAGGGCGAAGCCCGGAGCGACCGGACTACGGAACCACCAAAATTTATATCTAGATAAAAATTGATATCTGGTGGGTTCAGGGGACCCTGATTAAGGATTTGTAGTTATTTCCAAGATGGCCGCCACAAAAAATTCTTCGGAAGACATCTCCGAAACGAGTAGACATATCGGATCGGTGCTCAAACTAATATTGTTTATCATGACGATCTTTTTCTATTGAGGTAAAAATTTTTTTAAGATGGCGAATCAAAGATGGCGGCCGTTTGTCGAATTCATCCGATCTAGATAAAAATTGATATCTGGGGGGTTCGGGCGAGGCTGATTAGGGATTTGGAATTCTTATTTCGATTCCGCCATTTTTGAAGATGGCCGCCATACAGAACTCGCACAACAGAAACTACAACAACATCCTCTCCCCCTTGTAATCTACGCGAGGCCGCAGGCCGAGCTCCGCGTAGGTCGAAGCCCGGAGCGACGGGACTACGGCACCAACAAAATTTCAAGTTGTCCGATCTGGATGAAAATTGATATCTGGGGGGTTCAGAGGACCATGATTAAGGATTTATGGTTATTTCCAAGATGGCCGCCACGCAAAATTCTTCGGATGACATCTCCGAAACGGGTAGACATATCGGATTGGTGCTCAAACCAATATTGTTTATCATGACGATGTCTTTATATTGAGGTAAAAATTTTTTTCAAGATGGCGAATCCAAGATGGCGGCCATTTTTCGAATTCATCCGATCCAGATGAAAATTGATATCTGGGGGATTCGGGGGAGGCTGATTAGAGATTCGGAATTCTCATTTCGATTCCGCCATTTTTGAAGATGGCCGCCACGCAGGACCCGCACAACATCAACTACAGCGATCTCTCTCAGTGTGTAATTTACGCGAGGCCGCAGGCCGAGCTCCGCGCAGGGCGAAGCCCGGAGCGTCCCCCCCCATTAGGGGGAGGCCGGCGCCCGGGGGGCGCCGCCGAAACCTAGTTATATATATATATCTGGAAAGTCAATATTGTTCAACCTATAGGTAAATAAATTATATTACTTTACCGTGTTTACAGAACAGCCTGCAGTTTCTTAATAATATTACTTATATGGTTACTTCCACACCAATGAAGTCTATGAGATTATTACTGCTTCGGCACAGTCGGGCGATTGCGTTTCCATTATGTGATCCTGATTACAACATGCCTTAGCATTATCTTAGATAGAGCTCTTGCATAATGATAATGACTGACCTATTTATCAATGCAAAGGTGTGGGATTAAAGGATTGAATACAGGAATGGAGCGATGCGGCGGGACAAGCGACTGGGATACTCGTAATGTATGTTCATTGAAAGTTTTTTTGTCTATGCTCTATTCACATTAAAAGTGTCGTCATCTCTTCACTATAGCATAACGCAGCGTTAATTGATCAACCGAGGAACGCCCTCTAGCGTAATTGTTCAGTAGGTGAAATCACGTGAATGATAATGGTGACATCACTTTTTTCATAACTTGAATAGAGTATTTATAATCAGGAACACTGACAAGATTTCTAACAAAGTTAGGAAGCAAAGCAAATTAGGAAATAAGATAGTTTACCTTTATTACCTTGATAGAATACAATAAAATGTTGTGCTGCTGCTGCTGTTACTGGATAGACCGTCATTAAATTTGATCAGACAAAATTAATAATAAAAATAGAAAGAAAAAGGCAATAAGAAAAAAGAAAGAAAGGAAGTAAGGAATTAAGATCGAAGGAAAGAAAGAAATATAGAAGGAAAGATAAGAATATCATTACTAAACTACTTACACTTTTCTCACGATACAGGTTTTCCTAAGTGTGGCGGCCAGGGCTTCATTGAATGAGTTAAATGGGTATTAACAAAATAAACGATTTATTATTATTATTATTTCTTCCTTCTATATGCAACTAAATATGTAATACTCTAATGCCAAAAACAATTAACATTTAAAAATTAATATTTGCAAAAGGAATTGTTGAATTCTGTCACCTCTGTCACAGAATTCTGTTCTTCATCCATTCCCAGAGGTCCGGTTCACAGTCCGGTTGACCGGACTAGTTGAACTCAGTTCCATACACCTATCTGTGATATGTGCCGCAGATATATAAGAAAAAAGAAAGGAAGGAAGGAAGAATTATAGAAGAAAAGAAATTATGAAAGAAATAAGAAAGCGAGGAAAGGAGGAAAAAAAGAAGGAACGAAAGAACGAAAGGAAGAACGAAAGGAAGGAGAGGAACTAAGAAAGCAAGAAATGAGGAAGGAAAGGCAGAAAGAAGGAAACAAAGTAAGAAGGAAAGAAACAACATTTATAGCAGTATAGCACATTGCACACAAGAATTAGTAGACAGGACAAGAAACGAATTTCATAAAGGAATTCCGAATATCGCAGCGTTGTACTGCACAGCGGTGTATATCGACTACATCTCTCGAAAGTTTTAAAAACGACATGGTTTTGATACAAATATTTAGAAAATTAATATTTTTTCCATTGTTAGATATATCCAGATTATAAATATACAAAAATAAAAATCTAGAAACTACATAATAAATGTTGCTTTATTTCCGTTCCGCTCATCGCGTTGCTTGTCTCGCTGTAACCAACACGTAATGGCTCGTTTTACCCTCTTATTTAGAACTAGCTGTGCCCGCGACTTCGTTCGAGTGGAATTTTAGTTTTTAAAGTCTAAATTGGGATATCTTTTCTTCGCGTCCGCCGATATCCATGAAACAAAGCCTATTCGAAGCGCCAAGCTAAGCTTAATACACCTGTGGAAACCCCATGAAATTCCATTCAGCAGTTTTGAAGATTATCGTGTTCGAACAGACAAACGGACAGACGCGACAGGCAGACAAAACAAATATTTTGAAAATCGTCTTTCTGTATTCTGGTACTCGTCCTTCATAGCCCCCAATCAGTTTTTGGTAAATATATTCAATGTACAGACACGCTGGTTCTACAGTTTATTATGTGTATAGATTTAACTGGAGAAGTAATTGCTTTGTTAGCTGAAAATTTTATGTAAAACAAAGACGTAACAAAACTACCTACATCTTAGTCTAAAACGAAGCGTTTTATAAAATTGTAAATTCTGCTTTCTAAATCTCCGTTATCCATTCTAAATTAAAGATCACTTATGAATCGACTATAAAATCATCACATAGGACAAGATTATTTTATATAATTTTAACAATATATTTATAAAATTTTGAATATTGTTTTAATAAAAATACACTAAAGCGTTCTGTAATAAAGGTTCTACGTAATAATAATAATTCTCTTTATAGTATAGTTTAACGCAGTAATCAGCATACATAGCTATTAATAACGACAGGCAGGCGGTCTCATTACAATTATGCAATCTCTTCAAGTTAACCTGCGACAGGGAAATGAAATTTGGAAAAGTAACATCACAAGTAACATTAAAAAATCGTATCTACACACAAATACATTTATATACAGATAACGTATATGTTTACATAAAATAAATATTATATATAAATAACACATAGATATAATATATATCTATGTGTAGATATCGCGAAGTGCACATTTTCCTGCACTTCCATTCAGGGCGCAATATTTCAAAATGTACTGGACGGACTTTCATGGTAATGGTTCCATGTTAATGCTGAAGTCTTAGGCTTTTAAAAGCTACAAGTTTTTCATATATCAGTTTTTTCTTTATCGAGAAAAGCAGCTCTGTATTAGCAAGCTTGTATTAGAAAAGCTTGGGGGGTGAGTCGATTTGGTTGCTCGCGAATATATATATATATATATAGTGACTATAACTATAAAACTATAAAATTGAAATAGTGAAGCTACTCTTATAACAAAATCAGACAAGTACTTCGCAAAATTGGTTCAAATAAACATAGAGACAGTCATTAATTACCATTTTACATTGTAAATAGGGTCTAAACGCGTAGAATCCGAATGTGAAGATCAAAGTTGATAAAACTGCTCGCAGCTCCCATGCTGGACTGCTCGCCTCTTCAGTCAATTCGTGACCACAACTGGTGAAGCTGGTCTAACCCATGCCGAAACGTCGAGTATAAATAAAAGGTATATTTTACGCGTTTAAACCCAATTCATAAGTATAAAAAGTGTACAAAACGCAAAACTTTAAAAAGTTATACGAGACATTACCAATATTTATGCATGTAGAGATTATACGTCAAATAGTTTCCACTTTTTAATGAATAGTGCAATTATATAAAAATGTTTAGTGTAACTATTTTGCTGCTGAATTGAAACTTTATTAAAATTGATCCATGTGTACGAACTATGCCAAGACTGACAAGGTTTGTATATCAAGTTTCTATAATTACTTTGAGATACGTCGTAATTTCACAACTGAAGACAACTTATGGTAAACTGTTGAAGCCAAGATCTTCCAACAATATGTATGACATATGATTTCGAGACTTCCAAGAAATCCTTTCAGTAACAATTACTTCGGTAGGCTCGCATCCCGTGCGTCGAGGACACAAGTGGCTGTCTGCTCTGCTCTGATTTCTCCAAGTGTCACGTCCCACGTCAATAACAAAGTCCTCAGAGGCACTCCAAAGTGCTGCTAGAGCGAAAAACAAGACCGAGATATCTCAGAAATTGTAGCGTTAAAATCGTCATCTTAGTTATTTGGCGTGTTAGGGTCTGCTACATATGATTTAAAATTGTTCGGCAAATATTATAGCATTTATAACATTTATTACAGCATATCTTCAATAGAAAAGTCAATAGTCAATAGAAAAATACTAAAGTGCCACTTTTGTCAAAATTTAATTATATGTCGTTTACGTGAACTACTTATGTCGATTTGTGTAGATTTCGTGACGATCCGAATATTTTGTAGTGTCTGTTCAATAATCTACTGTCCACTTTTGAAATAATTCTAAAAATTAACAACGGGTGGCGCTGTGTCAAATAAATGCATACACTCATATGAAAATAAATTAATTTGTAGGAATAAATGATTAATGATTATTTATTAATAATAATAATAATTATTTATTAATTAAATAATTATAATTAATGATAAATTTATTAATTAATGATTCTAGTTCCTGCGGCTGGGGTCCTGTACCGATATTGTACATATTATGGCATTCTGAAAATTAATACCCGTTTTATTGCTAATTAATTTGCATAGTGTGGTCCTTAGAGTTCCGGTTATTTGAATCTTAAATCGGCATTAATTAATTTGTTTCACTCAATATATTCGAAGATAAACTGTTGTCATTACTTAACATCCTGACGATATTTTCACCATATTAATATTTAAAGTTCACTCTTTTGCCAGATGATTATTTTTAATTGTAATAAATTAAAAATAATCTATCGATTCTATGGATTCCCACAAGTTTGATCGAACACCGTGCGATTTTGCAGAAAAATCTTTTTAAACAATATCAAATATGGTGTTGCGATTAGTTCCGATTGCTGGACATCACTATTTTAAAAATGTCAAAAATCTAGCAACGCATGAAATGCCACTTTAGTCTCGAGGATATACCTATCTATTCTTATAGAGGTGTTAATATTCGTCGATGGTTCAAAGAAAATGAAATTCCATGAACTCATTATTAAATTCCTGAATTGTACCTACTATTGCAATTTCCTCCATTTCCTTATTAAATGAATTCAGTATTCTTCTTTTATTCTTAAAGTACCTATATGATTCTTATTAAAAAAAAATGACAATTGGAAAACATATAAAATTGTAAATCATGATGCAAAGGTAGATTAGATAAAGTTTTAGATTCACAAAAGTAAGTTTTATAAGTCTACTTTGCGATACCTAAAAATCCATAAAGTATATGAGAATATATCCCTTCCCATTTGTTCATATAAGATACAATGTCTAAGATTTTGGTAAACACACTCTCCTATAAATTCTGTGTAGGTATTACGTGATAAAGAAACAAAATTAATTGAACACCAAGAGATTATTAGAAGCTTATTTTAATTATCGACACGAAAAATCTAATGAAACGCCCGAAAACGTCCTTATCAAAAATTAAATCTGATTTCCGTGGTTTAACCCGGGGTGATTATTAACGAAGGCGTGATTGTGTACAATTAAGTTAAAATAAAAGAAAAGTTAAAAAGAAAAATGTTAGCTAAGGGGCGAAGTGGTCGGTGAAGTTCCCGTTCGTTCAGAGTTCAGTGCAATCACGACAGTTGCGCTTAACGGTCGTGTGTTCCACGATTCTACTTAGAACTCACTCGATCATTCGATAGTGTCGTCAAATTTATTAATTAATGAATATCGATTAATCGTAGTTGCTTCTAAAATATGAAACCAGGAATATGTGTTAGTGACAGTTTTTAGTGAAGTTTATTAGTGCTACGTACTTTGAAAGTGCTACGAAAATTCGTAGACGCCGCATTTCTTCGATCTTTTATGTAAGTAATGTTACTTAAATTAAGAAACGTGCATGTATTAATTCGCATGTCCGTTGAAAACAATGATGAGGAGTTTTAAGATATTTATGATTGGCTGCGGGTGAAATCAGTGTTGTTATCAAGTGACCCCGGCATTGAGTGTTGTTTGCTCAATTTGTTAATGCTGCCCGTTTATGTCCGATCAACGGCTAACGACTTGCGAAATTTATTCACGTATTTATAGAGGAATCAGTTTCAAATGTCTGAAACAATAAAATTTGGATGTTTTGTTAGTATTGTTGTTTCCTTAGCTCTTTCCTAACAAAAATATTTGAAACAACAATCTCGTGCGGGCTCGGCTCTACTAGTTTTAATTTTCATATTCTTTGGATATTATGAAGTATTTTTTTCACCTATATCCGTCATATTTATGTCAAATATAAGGTTTAAAGTTTGAAATGACAGTTTTCTAAAATATATCGATTAATTAAATACCAATTTATTAAAGAAAATAATTTTAGCGCCAGTTTTAGAGGCGGGCAAGCCACATTTCGATGATGCTTTTCTGACTACAATGAAGAACATCAGAATATTATAAATAAATAATAATAAATTAGTAGACTGTTTATTATATACTTGATATACGTTTACATTCATACATAAAAAGTTTACATAAGTTAGCGTAAATTAAGGATTTGCCAATCTTTTATACTTATGTCGAAAATATTGTACATCAACATTATGCTAAGTAGCCATTACCTACTGATATTACATAGTGCTTACATAGTATTAGAGCTTTTCTGGATATATGTATAAATATATCCCGATATATATTCTCTTATATGTCATACTTCTATTCATCAGAAAAGATATCCAGCTATGGGTGTGGCAATAAAATATCTTTGATAGGAGAGCTAGAAATACCAATAACTCTATCCATACCGAGAATAGATTTAGATCGTATATTTACAAACTTTCCTAAACTTTCTTCTGTTTAATGCAAACAACAACCGTAATTATAATTCATCTCGAATTTAATTAATTACCTTATTTGTACTAACTAGGACTGTAAAAAATGTATTATGTATAAAAATGTAACTACTGTAACATTCATATACTATTATTCTACCATTTTCAGAACACTACACACATTAAATATTGTATCGGCCGGCTTTAGAACACCTCTACCCCATTTCTACCCATGGGAATGACAATGACTGACAATGACCATGCGACTAAGGAACTACGCAGTGAATTTTCACTACCACAAACCTTGAAGAACTAACTACACCAACATTAAAAGAGTGGACTCGCTAACCCGCTAGGACAGCGTGGCGTTTTACCCTCATGCACGAGACATACATCCCTCATGCACGAGACATACATCCCTCATGCACTCAAGACAATATCCATTACGAGGCGCATGTCCAGCAGTCGACGATAAAATGGCTGGTTACGGTTTCGTACTTGTTGCTGGAAGACGACATTGTACCGAAATGTCAACATGTTTATGAGAAAGATATGATCAAATTGTAATTACGGCATGTCATATACATAGTATTATCGTCATCATTCATTTAAATCATCATCGTCCATAATATGTATGTCATGTCGATTCGCAACTACAGATAGTATCTGTAGCTGTGATATGACATAACCAGTCCTACAATAAACTACGATTAAACTCCTCTGATGCTACAGATGACATATTTTGATAACAGAGCTACTTATGAATTAGGTAAATCTAAATGATGAAGAACAAATAAAAATATAATTCTGCGGCGGTATGAGAAAGTGGAAGAGTTACAAAAAATAAGAAATAGATCTTTTTTAACAAAACTACAGATGCGATAAAATGAAAATACCTGTAATAATTCAAAATTATAAGGCATAAGCTATATAAGCCATAATTTGGACAGAACTCATGGCAGAATCGATTTGTTTATTTTTTCTATTCTATTTATTTTTTCTATTTATTTATAATACACTTTATTACACATTGTCTTAATTATGGCCTTATGGCATTCGTTGCCAAGCAACCTTTGGGTTGTTCAGAGAAGTTCATTGGGAGATGAGAGAAAGACTCAAATGAATGTATATATTGACAAATATACTGTATTATATCCATTGATATTATTATTTATTAATATACATACTTAGGTTAAGTCTATAATATACAAATAATGTAATATTTATTTGAAACTCAGGGCCGAGGATTTAAAATCACGACTTTACGTATGAGAGTCGAGATTCGATATCCCTGGGATATCACCACTGTAAAAAGTCTTGGGCTCCTTAATTTAAAACGTGCGCAACTACCGGGTTTTTAACACTTCATATAACCTTCCACTCCTTTCCCCAACACCGACACTAAGTACATGCATAATGTGGGTATGACATTGATACGTTTCCAAACTTCCTTAGGATAATTGACTGAAATATTGACATACGGCATATGGTATATGGTAGGTACGAGCAGTTGAAATTGATATAATCATTTAAACTACGAAGGAACTAAAGAAGGAAACGAATTACATTTTAAACAGATTTTTTCAAATACGTTAGAACATTAGGTAGATATAGGCTTAATATTTATGTTGGAGAGCCATTGTTGTATTTATTACCACGCGTGATTGTAATGATCCTACTATGTTAGCGACGTCATTCGCAATCCTTTTTTAACTTGTGACTTTTAAGCTCTATAACTCGGATTAATATTTAGTGTTCGATTATTCGATACGTTAATCGATTATGTAATTATCTTAAGAGTCATATACATTTTATTGTAACAAATGGACGAAGCTGCAGAAAAAACTGCTTGTATACTGTATGAAGTAGGTACTACATCAAAAAGTTTCAACAAGTTTCCATGATTGGAAATTTCATGATAAAGATAAGCCGTCAAGTTAATGTCACTCGACTTGTTGTGTTTCTTTGATTTTACATAGAAATGCTTTTGTAACATTTTTTGTTTTTACATTTGTTTTATATTTTGCAAAATGCTCCAGCATCTAAAAATTACATGAATGTAAGTTGGATCCATTCTGATTAAAGCCGGTCCATTATAAATACATTATAAAAGTGCTTATCTATTTTTTACTACATTCACGGGGGAGGTCGATACTATATCCCACAGCCGACTGGACCTTCGGAATTGTTGCGTTACCTCACAATCACAGAAGCTAACACAACAACGTGTTTTAGTAGTGATTGAGACTTATCAGAGCTCCTATTTCATCCAATTTCATCCCATCCCGTATAATCTCACATCTTCCTATCCTGTTTTTTTCATCCAAAGCAGATGATAGCAGCGAATTCGTGGTAGCTGTATGGGATAGCGTGTTATACAAGCAGTCACCGCCATATCCCATGCAACATTATCTGTTTATCATCAGACGGATTATCTAAAAAAATATCACAAGAGGCCTATTTAAAAATGCGATTTATCGATGAATCCGTTTGCATAACACTTACATTTGAGATCATCACCGTTTATTCGATATTACCCTATACGACCCACTGTAGAGCCGGGCCTCTCTTAGTTCATTACGGGGTTTCGGGACATAATCCCACCACGCCGACCCAACAAGGATTGGTGGATACACATACTACAGATTTTGTTAATTCTCCAGCATGCAAGTTTCCTCACGATATTTTCCTTCATCTATAATTTAAAAACTTTAAAACTAAAACTATAATTTAAAAAAATCCATTGATACTTAAGAAGTAACTCAGTGGTACGGGTTGAGGATTTTAACTCTTTGTCTATTACTTTGTTCAATTTTATGTAAGTCTATAACTTCCCACTACAACACACAGGCCTCGCCATGCACAAGAGAGAGGGGTTTTGTGTCATAATCTATAACGCGGTCCCAATGGTGATTAGTGGGTACCACACGCCCCAGACTTTTTAAAATTTTTGCGAATACGGGTTTCATCACAATGTTTTCCATCGGCTTCACAATGTCCGCCGAGCTACTAGAAATGGAGAGCAGTCAATCAAGGAGAGTAGATATACACTTAAACTGTAACCGCTCATTATTGTGTACAGAAGCTAAAATAGATCATACAAAATTTACCATTGGACACCAGTTCGTTCCTTACCTAATTTACCACTATGTCAGAATACAGTACAGCGTTCTTCAGGCTGTGCCAGTTAGGGATTACGTCAGCTGTCTAGGCGGGCTTAGAACCTCCTTGAAAACGCTTTTGAGTTGGCAAGCCGCGATTCTTGTGCACGTATTTTAACTTTAACGCCTTAGCCTCCAACGTGACCCCGTGAACAAAAGGAAAATTGGTGGAGCGAAAGGCAATCATAGATCTATGCTAGTGTTTTAACTGAATGGTCAAATAAAATAAATATTCTCTCAAACAGCAACCACAATAAATTAAGTACACACACAACATACTTCATGCCTGCAATTAACCACACATGTATACACCACACACTGCTCAAACAACACACGACCGCACACACACCACGCACGGGTATTTAATTATAGTCATAATTATGTAATTACCATTAATTGTTTTTCATAATATTAGTACTTAATTAGCTTATAGTAACTTTGTTAACCTACTCTCTCTATAAATTATAACCATGACCTTTTCAAAAGAATACAACATATTTATTGAAATAAGTATCATTTAGCTACATTTACAAATAAATTTACAATTTTTAAATAGCTACATTTAGTAGCCCATTCCCCGCACAATTCCTCTATTGGGAGTTCAGCGAAAAAACATACAAAGACGAAGATAAATTATTCAAAGTCAAGTTTCGAAGTCAAGACCAATATTCTAGAATTTTATATATTCTAGCGACTGTCAATTCGCGAATATTTAAAAAAAAATCATAAAAGCTCTACCAACCATTTTGTTGTTTACAACAAGATAAATGCTTTTCTTGGATACATAATAACAAAATGTATGTTGTATTGTACAGTCAGCATCATAAATGTAGTAACACGTCACCTTGTCACATTCATTATTTGCCACTACTATTCTAAATTCCGTATAAATATTTGGAAAATAGTTATGCGACAAGGTAAGAAAGTGTTAACATATCTATGATGCTGGCTGTACAACAAATCACTTTGTAATAAAACTTCGACCGTCATAAGCTGGAAACATATATATTTTTAATAACATTTTTATTACGATAAACTGTTCGAAATTGGCGCGCAGAAAAATAAAGCACCGTAAACGTTATGAGTACTCATACTTTCACTCAAGCCGAGCGCTGTATAAGGATATCAATAAAACGAGCTTAGATCTCGTTAGCTGAAACAATCTCAACGATACAATAAAGAAGATATTAATATAGCCGCATCTTGTGAAGGTTGACATTTCTATCATCTTGTCATTAGAGCTATTTTAGAGCGTTTTCCTTCGTGACCTTGGAGCCGTCAGTAGTTATTCTTAGGAGTCATACAAGATGTAATAATAGCTACTTCATTTCAACTTCCTGATCTATTTCTTTTAGAAGCGCGGTTCATCTGCACTTCCTTGACAAGCTGCTTGACACTTTATACCGCGAACCCGAAATTTGGAATGAATGAATATTTTCCAATAACAACAGTATGGGACTACAAGAAATCTGTAAGTAGGACTTCTGCAAAGTCGGCAATGCATCTGCATCTCCTCTGATGTTGCACGAGTTTAACGGCAGCAGTGACCTGTTACCATCAGATGGGTCGAGTGTCCGTCTGCCATCTCTTATATAAACATTAACATACATATTAGGGAACATGCATACATTCTTTAATATACTTTATAACATTAGGGTGTGACAAGCGAACTCAATTGACCACCGTCAAATGAATAAGTATTTCAGTTTTGTTGAAAACCTCTTAACAAAACTGCTTATCTATACCTACGGAACTCTTTATAATATCAAGAAAAAATAAGGTACCCTGATCGGGGTATTAGATACCTTGGAACTATTAAAAA
Organism: Sesia apiformis; assembly: GCA_914767545.1. Classification (NCBI taxonomy): domain Eukaryota; kingdom Metazoa; phylum Arthropoda; class Insecta; order Lepidoptera; family Sesiidae; genus Sesia; species Sesia apiformis. Next base: position 8,909,549 of record OU611964.1, read on the forward strand.
TTAAGGTACCCCGATCGCGGTATTAGTTACCTTGGAACAATTAAAAATTAAGATACCCTGATCGCGGTATTAGATACCTTGGATCTATTAAAAATTAAGGTACACTGATACTGAATTACTGGCATTAGATACCTTGGATCTATTAAGAAAGAAATGTAGCCAAATGGGCAACAAGATCACTGAATGAGCAGTAAATTTATGATATTTTTAGGGTGTGTTAGGTATAGGGTCTCTAGTGACAATAGACAAATAAGAAGCCCTTGATTTGTTGATGACATTCTTAATTTTTTTATGTACTTCAGATAAAAAAAATACGTTACTTTGTTTATCATGATAACTATATATAAACAATGCACTAACAACCATGCAATTACATCATTTTAATACAAAAGTTTGGACTTATTCCTGATGTTCAGTATAATTAATAAAATATTTATTTCGGGCACGTATAATTAGATAGAGCCCAGAAATATCTAATGTACAATTTTATTGCTTGCTCCCAGAGTAATCACTTAATATCCAGTAGCCCAAACATTCCCTTCGTTCAATCTAGGCATTCATTAATATGAATTAAGAAATCTATTGATTATTATGAAACCTAATTAAATTATTTTAATATATGTGGTAGACGAGTCCTGGAATCAGGTGCGCTTCCCGGTACGTGGTCTTCATTCAAGGACTCTTATGGGACTCCCTCTGGCGCGGTGGACCCGACTACTTATGTGATGTTTTTATATGTAAAACTGTATTTAATCTATTTCTATACTATTCAGTCTAGACATGTTGATACGTTCGTAACACGTGGGTTTTGTACGACTAAATGTCACAAACTAACAACATACCGTTATTCTTGCTTTTTATTAGAAGAAAACATGACAGGGCGTTACATTACAAATAGAGAATGACAGGCGTAAAAATATTTGTTGAACGACGCGGCGGAAAAGAAACGAATAGAAGAAAACATAGATATCTCTAATATCACATAATTGAACATTCGTCACTCATTATTAATTGAATTACACCTCGTCTATTACTCTCATTAGCCTACACTCCACTATTCGTCCCACAGACGTCATTATTATTCATCTTATTATTCCACAATAAAATAATTCCACATCTCTATCATAGTTTATTTTTTCTACATATCCGTCATTATCCGCCTTCATTGAAATTTTTAATTCAATTTACTAATGACATTAAATTAAAGTTCACATATTTGTTAGAGTTTGAACTGACGCGTGACGTCACGCTTATAAGTCAAGCTACTTAACCCCTAGTTTATTATCACTCTTCTATACCGCTATCTAATTGTAGAAATTGTTGTACATACACGCATAAACGCATGTTAGAATTTATTGATGACGTATGCATTACATCTTGTTCCAATTTATTATTGCATCAAACTTAATTATGTTTAGTGTGTAGAATGATTATAAGACACGCTTATAAATCAAGGTACCTACCAATTCTCTAGGTCTGCGTCATGTTCTATACGTAACATAAAAACATACATTAGAACTTATTAATGGCATATGCATTACGTCTTATTCCAATTGCATCAAACTTAATTGGGTACGTTTAGTCTATAGAATGTTTTCAAGTCATTTTTATAAGTCTAGGTACCTAATTTTTATGTTGCTACCGTTCTTCTGCACCTCTATCTATTTATAGAAATGGTTATAGGTATGCGTAACACAACGCATATTAGAATTTATTAATAAGTAATGACCTAATCATGTAGGTATTCGTCTTATTTAATTTGCGGCAAACTTGATTAAAACATCCGCTAGATATAGTATTAAGTTAAATTATTCATAAAAAGAATAAATAATACGTTGTTAAATACGTTCTGTGTTGTAAATACATATGTTATGAATATTAATATGTTGTAAATGTGTTCTGTGTGTTCGATCTAAAAAAATATGTGGATCTTAAAAATACGTTCAAAATAAATTTGCTTTTTATCAAATATTGAATTCAAAGTTGCCGTAGCATCAGCCATGGTCACAAACTGAATTGTTTTAAAGATTGTTTGTTTTCAAAGTACGATAATGTGCTTCGGGAATTATGTCCCAGCTCGTGCGATTAAAGATTAAATTGCCAATTCGGCGTCAGGTATTCGGGCAGTCACACTTAAAAAGGGCTAGATTAGTATAAAAATTTCAAAATAGGGCTTAAGTGCTGAATAATATTATAAAAGCGATTGTTTTTTTCTAAATTAAATTTGGTTACCTATTGTATAGACTAATATATTAAAAAGCAGAATTCTTGGTTTTTAGTTATTCTAAATTTAAAAAAACAAAGTTATTTAAATTGTGGCCAGTCTTCATCGGATGAATCGTCTTTGGGGGGTTGTTTCGCTTCCGCTTTATGCTGACGTGGATGGTTGGGGTTCATTCTACGCGAGCTTGATTATTTTGAATTTATATTTTTCTTTGGAACCAATTTCGTTCAGAATGTCTTTGAGAACATCATATGTGTAGCACTTTTTGTGGAATTCTGAAAGGCCACGGATGAATAGGATGGGAATTCGGGGTATCGATGTTAATTTTATTTCTTAATTTGTTTTCAATTTTCATCAGATGATCATTTTCGTCTAGATTTCGGGCTAGGGGCTAAATCATTATATTCGGGGCTAAACGAGGGGAAACAGGGCTAGATCTAACCCCGAACGGACAGAGTTGGTAACACTGGAGAGAGCTAAGACTCGCCTACTAGTAACTAATATATAACTAACCTACTTAATATAACTTAATATATCGCATACGTAAGATTACTAAATATACATAATGCATATAAAACGAGAAAGTCATTGGTAATTTATCCCTAGACTGTTCATAACACACCATGTAGATACATCTCGAATTTCCGTGATATGAATACAGTGAAGGAAAGATTCTGAAAAGAGATGTGAGGTCCTTGTGAATAAAATAGTTCTTCAATGACACACTTAGTGATCGTACTGTCCAGTTATTCTACTAATTCTATTTTCTAGTCTATTTTGTATAGAACATACCAATCCCATCAAACACATCCGATACCTACGACATTTATACAACTCATCTTGAACTCTAATTTCAAGGGTATGCCTCGATATAAGAACTGTGGGCACATACGGACATGAAATATACGTCACAGAATATTCAGATTATCATGAAAATAACCATCTAAATTAATTAACAATGCAACCAAACTAATAAATGTTAATATAACCAATTACGCTCACGATAGCTGTACTGAAAAAAATAGTTTTTGAAATTCTAACACGAATGGGTGGCTACAGAACTTAGTATTTGTAGATATAACAAAATATTTCTGTCTTTTAACTAAATTAGCAATCGGTTTATTACCTACACAAAAACTTACAGATACTATAGATAAATACTAAATTATGTAACTTGTTTTCCTTAACGGTACCTAGTCAAAATTACAGTATCTAGTGCGCCGACGAACCTCGTCCAGCTAATCACAGATATTGAAGTACCTATGCCCGTATATTCCCAACAACAATGCCTAAACAGGTATGTTCTATTTAAATTATCTGGTAGTAATACCACATTTATACCTGTCTCATAGAAAAACCGCGCGCGTCACCAGCTACTTTATAACTACACCAGCAAGATCCGGGTAGAATAACTACTTTATCCAATTACATCGCAAAAAGGCTACGCTATAAATGTAAGAATAAACAAAAGCAAATTAATCAAGTACATGATGATTGCCAAAACAGTCACAATGTACAATAACATATCTACAGTTATGGAGATGTCAGAATACATAAAACAAGCGAAATGCGTCAAATTGGTCAACTATCCGGCTACAAATACTAAAGACAATACTGTAGTATTTTTAAGTGGCATCTCAAATCTCTGGTAATTTTTCATATATAATAGAATTCATAGAAACATAAGTAATATTAGGCCTAGTTCACTCATCACTTGATACAAAATATTATTAGATACAAAAACGTTCTACACAGATAGACCCCGCATTTTCATTGGATTTAATCGGGGGGTACAAGCTCAAGCCACATGAATGCAGCGTTTCCAGGCCACGGGGAGGGCCCGCTGAGGTGACTCACAACAAGAGTTAATTTAACAATCGACCTCCCTTTGAAGGGGTATATCTCAAAGAGCACTAAGCCACTAAATTTTAAACACTAAAGACATATAGATTAAGCTATTTATTGTACAAATATTACACGATAAATGATAAAATTAAGGAACAATGTTTTAAGAAGAGATTTCAATAAGGCGGTCTTCTTGCTTTATAGTAATTTCTTCCAGACAACCTTGAGAGAGGCACTTGTGATTGAAGTAAAGGATACTAATGAAACACTAACTTTTGATGATTCAAAGACGCGGTTACTTTGAGAGTGTCGGCCTACTGGAGTGATTCACTTAAATACAAGTATAAATAAGCGCTCTCTGAACGAAACTACCTATGCAAAACGGTGACTCGTTGTGGTAGGAATACTTTTTTAGGCATTTGAAGTTTTTACTAGGGACGAAGCTACCACGTGTCATTTAGTCCCCACGATAGGTAACACCATGTGCTCTACATCTGAGATCGTCTATACAACAATGTTTGAAGACAAAAATCTTTTAATCAGTGCGACTTGTTAGTTATATGATGCCGAAATGTGAATCCCGACAGTAGGTCTAATCCACAAGGGCAAAGACGTTCAATAAGCAAATGAAAGAGCTATGCTTGAAGTTTCTTTGAAACAGTATGATTCGAAACGAAGAAATTCGTAAAATAATCTAAAGTCAAAGAGATTCAAAAGATCAGTAAATTGAAATAGCAATGGGCAAGACACGTTTCCTTCTGTACGTCAGTACTAATAACTATTTTATGTTTCTATACGACAGTGATGCGTTGAAATATCTAAATTGATATTGTTCCAGTTGTAGCTTTTTATTGTACTTATAATGGATTTCTACAATAAAACATTACAATATTACCGTCAGTACAAACACGGACTTAGAAGGAATCTCTTCCAGTCAACCTTAAAAATAACTGAGAGGAGTTACGTCATTAAAAACATACATATAATAAGAAGTAGATATGTATGTTTGTAATGTTTGTAGATATTGTATTTGTAAACACATAAATATAAACAAGAATATAATGTACATACGTACATAAGTATGTATGTAGTGGTATACCTATATATATATAGTAGTATATATATATATAGTAGTAGTATATATATATATATATAGTAGTATATATATATATATATATATATATATATATATATATATATATATATATATATATATATATATATATAGTACTATATATATATAGTAGTCGGTATCTATATGTAGTAAGTATCATCTGAAGGGATCTCAAGGATTCCTGATACTGGATTTGTGTTCTCATTGTTGTTGTATCATTGTAGGCGATACGGTATCGGCGTCTAACATTCGATTCACTGACTCCTTTATAAGACAAGTTGTACGAGTATGTATTTATCACGTTCATCACAAGATAAACATGGGAAGGACGAGCTTAATCAACTATTGAATTAATACCAATCATTTCATTTAACCGTACCTAATGAAATTAAATAGAATACAGCTCTAAAATTAATGTTAGTTCGAATGAATAAATTAAATGGGTAGGGTTGATTGCAGCGGAATATGTACAATTCAGTTTTGTTTTGAAATACGATTTAAAATATTTGTCGATTCGTTTGAAAATGTATGTATTGTTGGTTGTGATCGTCGCATTTCAGCTTGTATAATACTTGTATAGCATCTTGTATAACAAAAACTATAATACACGTTTAAGGATTTATTTGCTTTCTGTTTGTAATTAATAATAATATTTATAATAAATCACATAACAAGTAAATTTCTTCGCTTCCAACTCGACCTGGGTCAAATCTCATTACACACTGATTCACCACCATACTACAATCTCTTCTATCTCTTATGCAGAAAAGGCGCATCGTAAAAGAGTTCCGTCTCTTTTGGGAGTTGCTTAATATTATCAACCCATGCTACTGGACAACCAACGCTCCATTTATCACCATTCATCCACTACACATAAAAAAATGACCAAGAAAATTCACTCAATCGAATGAAACTGTTTTTACTAGTTCAAAGGGACTACAAAACTACAAAGGAATAGATACGCGTCTTCATTAGTCTTGATTATACAAAATTGCGTGCGAACGCCGAACACGCTGTGTTTTAAGTACAAACAAATAGAAATGGATTCTAATGATTAGAGAATCACGGGTTAGGATTTATCTTGATTTCAGCTTTATTTATTTAGATTAAAATTAAAAGAATAGGTATTTCTTCTTTTCAATCCCCGATGAAAGTGGATTTTGTTAAAAGTTTGACGCATTTGTTTGACTGTCTGTCTATTGCCCCGTATCTCTTTAACGGATGGTCGGATTTGTATTTTTTTTTTGTTTGAATGAGTATTTTAGGGTGCTCGGATTAGAAGAAGTAGATAATTGGTGTCACCTAAATAATAGTCGTATGTATAAGTACTTTTAGTAGTACTAGTACTTTTTAAGCCGTGGAGATGAGATCTTTGAATTACCATTTTTAAACGATGTAGCAGACATCAAATTCTGTTCTGGTGTCTCAAACGAGTCTGCTTGGCCAGTTGCCACACCACGTACTTATTATCGCACTTGATAAGAGGATGACCTAAATATATTTACTTTGAATATAAATTTTGGTCCCAAGTCATGACCTTCTTATTGGCTTAGCAACCACTTTCTTTTTATTGTAAGATGTTCTCCATCTATCGATCTGTCTATCTATTTGTGTGTTTGTTTAGGCTCTTAGGAACTACGAGTCTGATTTTCACCAAACAACATCTGATATTTATTACAATAGTTCTCGAATTAAATCAAGTGTTGAATGGGTATTGGTCGCTAGTTCTACAAATACATATACAGACAAAACCCAATCCTGGAATTGGATTTCTAGATCTTGAATATACGATCCTTCTCATCCCATATTAAGAGTATATTCAGCACATTAACTATCTATCACAAAAGGTAATATTCATTTGCCATGTGGCTCTGTTGGAATTGTGAAATAGATGTTAACGATACAGACTGTAAGCAGCATAAGCGGTTGACTATCTTAGACACATGCAGAGAAATGTTCTGACTTTAGTTCCAATACAATCGATTATAAAAAAAACACTTATTGTACTCTTATTAACTCTATACCGGAACACAGGATTTGTAAAAAAAATTGTGACATCAAACTGTTAGGAATCATAAATTCACCTTATAGGGTAGCTAAAAGTTACAGTGAAGTGAAGTGTAGCTAATTAAAAGTTACAGTGTAGACATGAGCTTTGCATCTGTGTGCGTGGGTGGCGAGTTGTCCAATCCGATTGTCAAAATGGTTCGCACTGTACACTATCGGTGTGTACTCACAAAACGCTAAACTCATCTCTCGTTGATTTCACTGTATCTCACCATGCATCTGTTGGTACAAAAAACAAATCTACACAGAATGATTAACTTGACATATTAAATTAAATTAAATTAATTAAATTCAATCATGCGAGAAAATAGTTAGAAAAGTTTAAAACGGTTATTTCAATAATCAGACACTATATACATTTAATAATCAGTAATAATATGATATTACTTATTTTATTGGTTTTGTATTTTTTTTTCCTTAATTTAAAATACCTACATCGTTATTATTATGAGGTTTCTTTTGACTTTTATAAACATACGTTAACATCCTTGTTGGAAAGGTTTGTTAATGACATAATTTAAGGAATAAGGCGTTACTTTACTAAAGTTTTAGCTTTGTCTAACTTTAACCAAAAACATTGTAATTGTAAGAGTATTACTCGTAATTATACAATTCTTTGCCTTTACGTTACTTTTTTCCTTAGCGGAAAATATACCAAAATTTCGTTATTATATTTAAATACCAAAAATAATTATTATTACCATAATTAGATTGTTTGAGTGAGTTTTAAAGAAAATATAATTCAGCACTCGAGAAACAGGCTGATGGTAAGGTATGATAGACACCTAAGTATATTTTTGATTTAGAAATGTAGCAATTCCATATCAGCGTTTAGCCTAGACACATAGGCCTCCCTTTACAGTCACGTGGAGGTTTTACCACGCTGACGATGGTGGATAGTAAAGTTAAGCCAGAACAAATTGATGATGAATCACTGGACGTTACCATTGGGTAGTTAAATGGTGAGAAATGTTTACATTATGATTTAATTTATCTATTCTGTAATAAATAGTAAATCAATGGCAAAAGTTTATCAAACACTTGACCGGAGATACCCATTTTATCAAACTCTCGTTAACTTATTAACACCTTATCAGTGTTGGATATAAAAATTGTTTATTCAATATCTTGTAATTTTGTGTGGTTTTCTGACACTTACCAAATGCTACAGTAATTTTAGAGTTTATGCTTTAGGTTTATTTTACTACTGCTCCTTTACTCTTACACTTTTTAGTATCATCATTCTTAGCTATTATTCCATCTCTCTCTCTCTCTCTCTCTCTCCTTATAGTCGTTTCCTCAATGTTGCGATTCGTGACTCTGCCGACGAAATTTTTAACGATAGCCTTCTGTTCGTTGCGGTCTTTAAAGCAAATTGTTCTTTGGAATGTTTAGTGTATTGATTACTTGGTAGGTCCATCACACAGGGTGTTTCTCTCTTGGTCTCTTGTCTTCTACTTTGCCTGTTATACCTTCGCTAGATTATTGAGGCCTCAACGTTCTAAATGACCAAACTATTGAAGTATCCGTTGTATTCTATAAAATGCTAATAGAATAAATCCAACTAGGTCATAATTTTCCATTGTTTGTAGCTTATCAAATTGTATCAAATGTTATCTGTTTGCCGTCAACGGGAAAATCTTAAGCTCACGATGACTTTCTATATTTCAATTTTGTAAGTTTACATCTCCCCAAACGACTGTAATCAATGTTATATTAATATATTATGGTATGATGATTTTACGGTATAATAATATACTTAGTGACTCTAGTAATCTGCACCACATATCAGTGGTCAAGGATTTTAAAGCTTTTGTGTATTTTCCCTTTGCTATAAAAATTACAATAACCATAGTTACTCAGTAGCCAACAATCTATGAATAACGAAATGAAATATCAAAAATATTTATATATTTTTTGTTCATTTTCCTGCAGCGCTCAATCAGTACTTCAAACAATGGCCGAAAAATATACTTACTTATAGGCTAAAAAATAAATGTTTTTACTATTGTTTTTGGGTATTTTAAGACTAATAATACACTATTAATACTGTTCAAAATACAACTTTATACTTGTGAACATATTTCAGAGTACATTCTCTTCTGAAAGGACATAAAAACTTGGTATATTTTTAGACATCTAAAATAATATTAACCGTCTCGTTAGTGTCCAAGTGTGAGATCTTAACAATCGATCCCGATAAATACACGATAGCCAACAGCATTTGTAGAGACAAATAGTCTACATAGAGGTTAGTTTAGGTTAGAACTTACGTAGTCTAAATCGAAGTTAATTTCCAACTACTCAGACTAAGTCTAACCCAAGAAAGGGCTAAAAACGCCTAGTTCCTAGCTTCGCTATGTTGCTAAACTTAGATTAACTGTAGACAAGTCTTGTTTTACTTTGGATAATCTAATTCATCGGTGGAAGGTTGAGAGTAAGGAAAATATTGTGGATGTTAGTAAAATTTTCATTGGAATATTGCTGACAACTCAAATTATGCACCAGATTACTTTTTATTTTAATAAAACTAACTGAATATGGAAATTAAAATGGAAGTCGTGGACATGAAATTAATATAGTTGTTCGTTGGAAAATAATATAGGCAATCTAAGTTTTAAATATTTACTTTGGATATATTGGATAACTGTGTAATCCATCTGACATATAGGCAATAGTATATATACATATTTATATCAGTTTTTAACAATTTTGTTGTTATCTATAATAAAGAATGTATAGGTGAAAGCATCCATTTAATCTTTAACCTAGAATTCAATAACATTAATACAGCGAGTATTATTATTCCCTCTATTCCACATTTGTAGTACATGAATGTCAAAGGAAATCGCGCTGTTTGCCTCATAAAGAGAATGTCGAATCAAATATGTAGACTGAAAACTTCAGTCTGACAAAGTTGCCAGACCGCCGATAACTCCCCGTGTGTTACGATTCCCAGATATCTACTTAAGAGTAGTTAGCGTGAACTTTATGGCATTTTGTAATCGTTAAGTTGATAAATAATAAGAATATTCAGAAGTTATAACACGTCGATTAAAACAAAATAGGTACTAATGCGCGTTTGAGACCTGTTTTTTGTATAAATACGTCTATGAACGTACATTTTAACACTTACATTTAGCAATAGTACAATAGTATCCAATAGTACACATTTTAACAATAGTATCCAATTAAACTTTCGCGTTTTGTACACTTTTTATATTGGAAATCGGGTCTGAACGCGGATAATTGAAGGCTTTTGATTACCTTTTAGGTCTACTCGATGTTTGGGCACGGGTCACACCAGCCAAAGCCTTTAATTTAACAAAAGCTAACTTTAGCCTTTAAGGTAAACAAACGCCTCTAATTTTACGCGTTCAGACCCGATTTCCAAGATAAAACAGTAACCGATTGTCCACCTATTATTTTGTGTTTTATATCACTGATATAAACGCTAAATAAAACAATGTCTTTATAACAAATAATAACAACACGACCTTGTGTTAAAAATCTGGCTTTGTTTTTGTATAAAAATAGTTGTAAATATTTTTTTGTGAATTCACAAAAAAAACTAGTAAAGGTAGAAAGAGTTCTACAAGAAAAATGAATAGTAAATGAAATAAAATTGTATAAGGAAGGAAAGTCGATTGACTAAATATATTGCCTAAAAGATGAAATAAAAAGGTAAATATAAGCCAAAATTAGATTCTCTACAAAGGTCTTCCACAAGGGATATTTTCGCGGAATCACGGATTATTTTATTTATTCTGTATATAAAATAATAGGGCAATATATTTTTCATGTACTTTATAAATTATTGATGTTTCCGTACACTGGAAACGTTTTATATCATAATATTGTCATAATCTCCACGTGGAAGGCTACTAATTTAATTAATTAATGTAAACAATGGAGATCTTGATACATAAATATGACATTGTCTGAGTGAAGGGACCTCATTGTCGGTTCTAGTTTGTTTAATATTGAAACTTCAGTGAAATCTCAAAAATAAACATGCTTCTTATTGCTTCATCTTAAAAACCAGATGTTAAAACGTGTTTATATTAAAACAAAATTTTGAAATAACATAATTGTATTGTAAGTTAGTAAATATTAACCAAATTATGACGTATGACTATAGCGTATTGTGTCGAAATGTAGTCCTTGATGATAGGTGGTCTTATTCAGAAGTGTAAAGTCGCTCAGCGAGAATGGAAAGAGGAATGTTCGGAGTTTCTTTGCTGGACAAAATCCGTAACAAAGAAATTCTACAAAGAACTAAAATTGCTGACGTAGCTCGAGAATCAGCGCTGGTGGTAGCCGCTTTGTTATTCCTTAGTCGCCTTGTACGACAACCACAGGGAGAGGTGCTATTCTATCACGCAGCAATCAAATTACAAAGTGTATACAAATACGAGTACGATTCTGAGTTCATCCATGTAATTAAGCTTGTTGAAATGTGCAGTGTCTACCGACAGTAATACATACCGCAAAATCTGAATACTCTCTAATGGAATGCCTAAAACCAAGTTCTCTATGGTGAAGCGTCAAAGGCTAATCAAATTCAAAGTTAACAAAACGTAATAGAGTGGACGCCCAAGCGTATACCGCAAATTCGGCTTTCATTGGACCTGAGTACATCCTCCCTTATTTGCTAGTAACTAACTTAGTCCAACCATCACTTAAAATCGTAAAACATTGTCTATACATTGATCTGTATTTTTTTAAATATTTTTTTGTTTTTACAAAGTACCTACCTATGTAACTAATAGAAACTGGAAATATTATTTTTATAATTTCTTTGTATCAATATATCTTTTTCTTGTTCTGTTTACGTACCTATCACGCAAAAACCTCTAAACGAATTTTACCCTTATTTCACTCGGACTAACTAAAAGCGGAGTATTTCCAGGAACTGGAGTTTTCAAGCATTGTTTTCCATCGCAACCGAACCAGTAATTATTGAAAATCTGCTTTATTCCCATCGGCCACGGTGGCCCGACCGCGGTATTCTGGCGGATGGGAAAAAGTGCTGTCGTCCCCAGAGAATGTTTTCACCGGGGAAGACGGCGCCGTTTTTATACCACAACACAATTCCCATCATCCCCGGTAACGAAACAAAAAGGTGTAATATTCAGTACATTTAATTGTGTTTCATTGCATTGATGCAATAATAGCGTGTATATAATCGGGGGCATGTGTATCCAGCAATCCGCATTGGGCCCTCGTCGTGGGTATGACTCGAAACTTTCTCGTCATTACAAAGGCAAGCCACAGCCTTTGTTCACAGCGGTGGGACGTTGTACTCTGATATGGATTTATTTTAATATAGTCTAATATCCATGCATCAACGATATTTTTTTTTGTACTCAGATATATTTATTGCTCTATGATATACAATACACTCGTATATAATTTCCCGCATGTTCCAGTAATTAAAATAATCTGGAGCACGTGTATCCACCAATCACCACTGGGCCCGCGTGGTAAATTGGAGTCCGACACCCCTTGCGATTCACTAGGGCCAGCCTGTACCCTGCAGTGGAACGTTTAAAAGGCTAGCATCAAAATATCAGTCTTTTAATAACTTTAAAGAAATTTCAAAATCCATGCAAACGCAGCCGCGAGCAACGGTAGGTCTTAAATTTATTGCGCATTTGCTATCAAAGTGTAGGTACAGCGGACTAAAGCTGACTACTTCCAGTTTGGTTATAACTTTGCTTAATCTGTGCTCTAGTAAACTTTCTGTGTATTGTGGGCAGTAAACAAAGTCCTTTGGAAACCTCTATTGCATTTCGAGCTCAACTTTGTATTGCAGGCGAAATGTTATAAACCTATATAGATATAAATAACGCGCGAGACAGTTGGGGGAAGGGTGATGCATTTGAACAATAATTAATTATCTTCAAATTTCGAGATACGAATAGGTACATACACATATTCTCGTATTTTGAAAATGAAAATGAAAAAGAAATCGGCATCTTTAATGGTAGGTAGTTCCTAGCATACCCAAAAATATGTTGACAGTGTTTAGTGCAAAACGTCGTATACATTCTAGTAGTTCGTTCTACTACAAGAATGTACGAATATACATCGTTATGCACTCAATACTTGTTAAATTTTTTTTTGGAAATATGAATTTATACCTATCGAGGCCCAGATGTTTTAGAAAGAAGATGGTAGAAACCACATCACGATAATTGTTGTATGTCCGTTTGTCATCATATGATAAATATTTACGCCGAAGCGACCGTATCTATCTTCCCGAACCAAAAAGAACTATCCATCCATCTTTTTTTTTAAGTACGAGACAAAGGAAAGATAACCCTTTCCAAACAACAATCAATTCAGAATGATGAACGGATTACATGGTTTTTGTTTTCGGGAATGGATCAGTTACATTTTCTAAGTAACATAAAGCTACCTACTACCGACCTCCTGTAATTTAACCGTCTTGTATTAATCTTTTAGTAATATTATCTTATATGCACAAGTATTAATTTAACATCTTTATATGGTACTAAAATAAATGTGGTAAATATTGAGTACTGAAATTTCTTTTGAGAAAACTTAGAATTTTAACTTCTATCCCTTTATATTGTTAGATAAAGAATTGACTCTAAAAACTGTAAGAGGGGCTCAGTCTGCTTGGTGGAAACACTCATTTCTAACTTCTGAACCTAATCGTGTTGCCCAACTTGAAACTATATTGAAAACATCTATTCTAATATGATCTAATACCCTCGACTGTCCAGTACTCCTATCAAATACGATGCAGTTGTCAGCTCCATCCATAGGTAAGTACAAGGCATACCCAGATATTGTTCATTCCAACTGCAAAAACAATTATGTGCCCAATTCCTCATACAACAGATTATTTAAATCGTATAAAAACCCCCTCTCGGAAGCGGACGTATTCTATTACATTAAAGCAACATTTAAGATTCTCACGAGATTCTCCCGCTCTCTGTACAATGAACTTGAGCTTCTGTGGTTTCTCATACTAGATTCATGATCGTAAAATAAATATGACTATGAATATGAAATACAAATATAAATAAATAAATATGTCACGACGTGGACCCGCCGCAACATTGAATATACCTTTTTGTGTAACTGTTTTGTGTTTCTGTTACTGCAGTGTATGTAGTAAACTGCTTACACTGCACACCATACATTTGCATACCACTTCTTCAATTATTTAGTTTTTTTCGCTCTTACACGCAAATATACACACATGCACACACACATATACATGCACATATATATATACACTCATCTGAGTCTTACGCAATAGTTCATTGTATAAGTAAACCCATCGCCTACAATAATTATATTTTGCATTGTATACGTATTAAAATTCGGTTTTGGCAATAAGCTTAATTTACATGTAGCTACTTATAACAAGTTAATTTTTCTATTTTGCTTTGGATTTTTGTTCATAAATAAATAAATCTATTTCGGTGTTTAATAAAGACGAGTCCATTTACCATAGACACGTACACAATCTCCGGTTCTGATTGAACTGACAAAAAATGGACAGAATATTCGCAGCACTCTCTGAGTGCTACTCACCCTTGAGGCATACTCAACTCTAGAGAGGTACTCAACCCTTGAGACGCCAACGGTAATCCACAATCAGGTAGACCGCCAATCTCTCTACTTCATAAAAAAGACAGAACGTAGTTGGGTTAGGATTCAACCTTATTCTTTTCTTTAGTTATTAAAAATCTAAGGCGCGTTTGGGTCTGTTGTTGTGATTGTTTTATCTATAGCTGTAATTTCAAGATCAAAGACTCTGTGGTCTGTTGGAAGACACAGCTTTCTGTTGGATTAAAACAGATTATTACATGAACAAATATTTTTATCTTAGATGAGTACAAAATCAAAATTCTTCTAATAACTATACGTAGATATGTGATTTTTCAATTTTGTTTGATATTAAATATTTGATATTAAGTAGATATTTAAGGAAGTTTCAGATATCTGATCAAAAGGTTTTGTGTATTACATGTAAATAGCAGCAGTACAGAACACATAGTATTTTATTGACCAGTGGCGACGAGAAAGAAAAATAATGGAAACTCATGTCCGTGGGTAAAATAACCAAATGGCAGTTGGCGAACATATTGTGACCGGTTGAAGAGTTATTTTGTTGTAAATGAGGTGAACCGATTCGAACCGATTTCGGTTCGGGGTGTGCAAACAAGACAATGGACTGTCAGTTGCACAATGTGTAGTACAATTAAAAAAAGATAGCTGGGTTTTGTGATTTTGTTGCTAGACTTGATGAAAATATGCAAAATCAGTTTGTGTGCGGATATAGTGAGGGCATTCGACAAAGATTCTTTATGGAGGAAAAAATAAAATTTTCACAAGCTTTTTCGTTGATGGTATCTCTAGAGGCATCGGAACAAAACGCGTTAGCAGTAGAACGGAAATGGGAGGTGCCAGTTAATCGAGTGGCGCGTGAGGACAGTACAGAAAGTAATCGATAGCGCGGGCCGGGATGCATGGCTTGTCGAGATTTTCGTCATACACGCAATGGGTGGAAATTTCGGGAGTATGTGTATAGTCGCTGCAAGAACATGGGTAATTTATATTGTATGTGCATTGAACAGCACAAAGGTATCAGCAGTAGCTGCAGTAGTGGCCAGAGACGCTGGTCAGTTCGAGTCCTACGACTCCTCCGTTCGAATCCTAAGTCCTTCGACAATTACGTGTAAAAACAATTCTGTTTTATCATTTTGCTGTAGGTAGATAAATAGCTAGGCCAGGGTCCAAATAAATTATATATAAAAAAATCATGTCACCAGAGTGCCATTGGTATAGAGGTTTTCGACTGAATCGAAATTGAACCGTTGTAATTAGTGGAATACGAAAGATGACATTTAGTACAGTTCCGCTACGAGTTAGCTTACGTTCACTTAGTTTTATATTAATAGAATCGATCCCCTGTAGTTGTTTCGGAGTTTTCGGAGTCGGAAAAAACATCAACCGTACACAAATATATGTATTATGAATACACGAAAAAAAGTAACTAACGACCGCGAGCCATAAGTCAATATGTACCTAATCAATATGTGTGCCAAAATATGAGAGCTGAAAATGGGCAGAACAATCGAAAAACGATTTTAGTGCAATCAATCATACTCAGTCGATGAATAAACGTTGTGGATCCTATTGCTCTAAGCGGCGACGGTATAAAGTCTTACGTCATAAAACACAAGCTAAAATTGAAAGTCTATACATAAGAATTGTAAATAATAATACTTGTACTATTATTTATTCTTAAGGCTCTTCTCTACTTTTTATAAATACATAATTCACTTTTGAAATTTATGACACATTTCTAAAGACGTTTGTTTACTTCAACGACATTATTAATTCCCGTTAATTAGTATCTAAGCAAGCCAATTCACCTAGAACAATTTCGATCAAGAACCTAGACGTCGGCCAATTTCGGCCACCACATTTTCGGCCAAGAACCGTTTCGATCCAGTTCAGTTCAATATTTATTTCTCATTTACACAAAAGTAAAATAGCATAAGACAAAGGGCTTTGAAAAAAAACTTTCCAACTACTAGGAAACCTTTTTAAAATTGATACATTACAAATAGATTACATCAAATGGACAAATTTTGTTCCTGTATAACGTTATTTTGATAATGATGTATAATCCACAGATCAATTACGGTAGTAAAATACGAGTAAACCTATGTCGATATGTATTTAAATTCAATACATTATTTCGATCTTAAAAAGGATATGGAAATATCGACATATACTAATGAATATCAACTAATTACGTAATTAACTTTACGTAAATAGAAGGTATTATAAGTTAGTTAATAATAAAACTAAAAAGACTTTAATTTTGAGTTTCTTTTGTTTTTCTTTCATATAACTTCTCTTTTCTTTTCTTTTTTCATATAACTAATTTTCACATGAAGGTTTACTTACGCGAGTATTTACTTTATTTTGGTTTCATTACTTTAATTAGTAGTGTGAGCTACAGAAAGGCGTACTTCTCGGTATTCAAACCACGCGTGTTTTCTAGAAGCTTTTATTATAAATTTCCCAAGTTCCGTACAGCACCACAGTGACTATCCGAATGCTCTATCTGTCAAAAAGACTGACAGATCGACTCGTTACGTTCCGAAAGGCCATTCGTTTGCTTACTTCACATTTTGAATTTATAAACTCAACTACAAATAATAGAAATGTTTACAGTAGGTAATTACTTTACATTAATTTCACTTTACTTATTCGGACTGAAGGTTCACTTAAAACCTTCACTTCGAATACGTCTAGATACCGAGTAACCAGAAACTCCTTCTCATTGACCTGCAGTAGGAAATTATATGAATAACTTAATTCATACTAATACCTATTAATAAAATGAATTATAATAATTTTATTACACTAATATTTAAATGATCACCAAATAAAATCTAGTACTAAACAATTGGCGTGGGACAGCCTCCGGCTAGGTGGACTAACTTCAAGAAAGTCCCAGTGGTGACTGGATGAGAAGAGCAAGAGACCGTGTGTGGTTACGGTCCTTATGAGAGGCCTATTGTCCAGCAATGGAGAGACATGGGCTGATGGTATGACATGGTATGGTACTAAACTATTACATTTATTGATTAACATAAATTCACAGGGAATAATACTAATACAGAACTTACACCAATATAAACTATTCTCACTGAAACAAGGGATAAAGTGAGGTTGTTTCGAGACTCTAACGCAAGACTTGCGATGTGTGATTAATTATTTATTATATACGTCTGTGTTTGTTGTGTGTGTGTGTAAAGTAATAGATTTCACATTACCATACCATATCCACTGCTATCATTATTCCAGACCTCTCCCAATGCTCGCCACCACACACAGGATCTTATATTTCAATAATAAATACATGTGATCACAATTTTATCACCCAAAATGGTAAGCAAGGATTTTAAGATATATTTATAACTTGTTCCTATATTGAAGACATACACACAGCTCTTATAATAATAAAAATGATGTACTCAAAGTTATAAAGTACATGTATCTATTTTACCTCCCGACTTTCATGCTCAGCTCTCAGGCGCGCTGCTAAAATAAATTTGAAAGAATCATACTTTCACAAAAATGAAATAAGACGTCATTTGACGTGGTGTTCCAGGCTTTCAGTCCATTACGCTGAAAGTGGCGCGTGGGCTCGTTACATTGCCGCCGACAAATATTTACTATCGACTAATAAACCTCGGCCACGATATGGTCATGAAACGGTATGGAATCATTTCGTGCATACAATGCAATTACTTTAAGACATGATACAGTGGAATCAATGGGACATGAGCTTTGCGTTTGCGTGAGTGCAAACCGATAATGTTAGAAATAGAAATATTTAAATAGAAATATGTTTTTCACATCTTTTACAATAAAGCAATAAAATGTCAGATTATTATGGTCAGAAATTATTGTCAGAGGGGTTAAAGCAGTTCTCGGGGTCGTCTACTGTCCACTTGCCATTGACTTACTTCTCTGATCTGGAGTTGGCTCTAGTCTCTGTTGGCTCGGAGTAGACATATCACGTAATCATAGGTGATTTTAATGCTGACCTTTTGAAATACACCCCCAGATCGCGAGAACTTCAATCAATCATGGATTCAGTTAATTTCTCAATTCTCCCATTGAGTCTCCCAAACCTACACATCACAATATCGACACAACTGATTCATGGATTGACCTTATTCTTGTTTCATCAACTGATCATGTACAGTGCTAACCATTTAGACAATCGGATTGGACAATTGGGCGCACACTCACACAGAAGCAAAGCTCATGTCTCGTTGATTTCGATTGTAGACATAGCGTAGCGACACTGAGTCACTGACGCTGCGGCAAATTTTGACAAACAGCGACAGAATGGTCTAATTCTCTATTCTACGGTTTTAATTTAATTAACAATATCTACGGTGAATTTCGTGTACCCACTAGATGAAAAATTATTTTAGCGCCGGCATTAGTAATATGAATACTTGCAGATTTTTTCATAAGCAAAATTCAAGTTGTAGAGTCTGGAAAACGAAAGCTGATAGTGGAAAAGCATCGTAAATTAAAAAAAAAATAGATTTTTCACTAAAAATGCTTGGTAAAATAATTTTGACACTTGAATTCTTTATTTATTTATTTTTGCATCACAATCAACATATCAAAGCACAGTTTATGTAGAGTGTGTACAGAAGTGTTAATCTAATTGACATTCAATAATGTGACGACAGCATGATAGATATTTAAGCATAATTTTTGAATTCAAGTATCATAATTATTTTTACAACTGTTTATAGTAATAACTTATTTTTATTTATTTTTTAATTTGCGGTGATTTTCCAGTATCAACTGTCGTTTGCCGGACTCTAGAAATGTATCCTATCCACGTGTCAACCAACGTAGCCATCAATAGTACGTCAGCGTTGCTGCTTATTTTGCTTTGCATGTGTATAACCAAACAAAGATTCTGTACTGTATCTACCTATATTGTGCCTCGACGTATGGTTGTAAACAAGATTTCTGACATCACTCACGAAGTAAAGCAAACAGGATTTGGCTTCGAGTTTAACGAAATGACGCCCAAAAATTGGGACGTCGGCGAACACGTAATCTTTGCTGAACTAATTTATCACCTGTTTACTTGGTTTTCTAAACAAAGCTCTTTATGAGACTTTTACCTATTTTTCGATACTGATATACTGATACTAATGTCCCACTGCAGGTCACTCACCTTTTCTAGTGAATTAATGGAAGTTTCAGGCTATTGTCCACCACGTGGGCCCAGTACGAATTAGTGGATACACATTGATATTTTTTTCTTTTTTTTCTCCATCGTGCAAGTTTCCTCACGATATTTCCCGTCACTGATAATTTAAACACACCCCCTGTGGTAATTTTAAAAAATTGTCTTAAGCAGGAACACGATGGTGCGGGCCCACAATTTCAATTCACGATCTCACTTTTTTTTTTCGGAATGGCTAAATTGTTGTGGCCCTAGTGGCCTTTCAAGAGTTACCGGACGGACATGTATAGTTTAGGGTGAGCGCAGCTGGCGCTCACGCGGGAACTAGAAGTGTGTGCAGCAACGAGCCTAATGGCTTCTCAGCCGGTAAACCCGCGGAAGGAACGGACCTCGGTTCAGTGTGTTCCTTTGGAAGGGTACCGCGGGATCGCGAGTCGGTGACAGCACGACCTCACGAATCTGAATGGAAAATAAATACCCCTAGACCAACATCACTTCCCCAAAATATCTACGAGTATTCTATTTCTACTACCTATTCTACTGTTACCTATTTTGCTACTACATATTTTGCCAATTTTTAATTAAGTTAAATGTAAATAATTAATATACTTACGTGTTTACTTTTCTTGATTTAAGTCCGGAAGCTATCGTCGGTTTCAAACTTAAATATTGACTTGTCTGGCGTCTCACGTCTACTTAAAAACCTACTAACTCGCCTTCTACTATATATGTAATTTGGTATGTAATAATAATATTTATTTTACCTTCCTAATTTCTTGTCTATCTGTCAGCAGATGTGGCATAATACATAAATACGCACTAACAAATACGCACAGAAGACTACCTTGAAATGTACTGCATTTCCCCTTTATCTTATTTCCCTAATGTACGTACGTGTTTCGGTAGTGAGTGAGATGTGCCAGAGCCCATTCCCATCCTATCCCTCCCCATTTTCCCAAGCCTTTCTCCAAATCCATTCCTATATATCTCCAAAGGTAGGCAGCGCATTGTAGACAGTGCCAACGTTTGTCATTTTGGACTAATGTTGGCATGTATCGCGGATGTCTATGGGTGACAGTATCCACTTACCATCAGATGGACTGTATGCTCGTCTTCCGCCTTCGTCCAATAATAAAAAAAAACAAATACGCCAGATACAAATACAAATACAGAAAGACTAGCCAAAAATACCTATTATTTATTATTATAATTATTATATCATGATTAAACCTATTTCAACAAACTTTGGCGATTTTCTGTAACTACTCCCATCATCATGAACTATCAGACGTTCGACAACAAACCGTACAAAAATCTATTCCTGTAATAAGTCCTCCTTTTGTTAAACCAATAAAATGTAAATAAATAAAATAAAATAAAAATGTTAGCAGAGCCGCGTCTGTACCTGAAATATTTTTTGTACATTACAGAACCCAAAACAACATTGTTTGGATTTTTTGTACCTCTTTCTGTCTGTCTGATCGCGCATCGCGCAACAACTACTGGACAGAATTTAATGAAACTTGGCACAGTTATAGCTTACAACCTGGGTTAATATTTAAGGTCCATTTTATCCCTATCTGTGAAAGAGTTCCCACGGAAATCACTAAAATTCACTCAAACGAGATCGCTTGCACTACATAATTACTGTGTACTAATGAATATTACGTTCGTATACGTTTGTGTAAGTATAATTATATGTATGTAGATGTATATGTGTGTAGTATTTATTGTCAAAATATACATTTATAATTACGTTACTTGACACGAGTATGTACACTACCTGCGTCATTACCTCAGTCACAACTTTCTTTCTCAAGGTTGTCTCTTCTCAAGATCCCAAGGAAGAAATTGCTAGAAATTGCTAAAAATCAATAAGACCGCCCGGTTGTATTCTCGTCTTATAACATTGTCCCTTAATTTTGTCATAATGTTATGTATTGGTCTATAGGTCACTACGATATCGTGGATTTTTTTCCGACTAATAAAACCGGCGCGCCTTACTGGGCTATTCAAGGCAGCTCCACGAAAATGCATGGTCGTTGTCGCGCCACATCTAAATTGACCAAATGATGATTGAAAGCGTAAACGTTACTTGTTACAAAACACTCGACACAATAAAGGAGGCATTGTACGCGTGGGGTACGACCTTTATTTTACTTGTAGCGCTCTAAATTGTTTTTTTTTGTCTAACACTTACTCGTATAAAGAGTACATCATTCTAATATTTTAAATAAATTTTAGAATTTTAAGTACTCTAATATTTAAGTAGACAGTCAGTGACACTGGCTAAGGGTAGAGGTCATGACTTTACGAATGTGAGTCGGAAATAAACATCCCTTGGCTGTCACCGCTCTTACAGTAGGTACATTATATAGTACAACACACTGTACTGTACGATTCGAAACTGTGATCCGTGATCAGCCCTTTCTTTTCTCTTCCACTGCTGGACATGGGCTTCCTGATGCAAGTTGTATCTACTCAACATGGGTTGGCAAGCTCACTCCTTTAGAGAAGTTGCAGTTTTCGAGGGCTTGTGGTAGTGGTGTTATTATCGCTTAGTCGGCTTTTACGGCAAAGACCGAATGTCGTAAATGGCAACTATACATAAAGCTCGTTCCAATTTGTAATCACCATCTTATCTACTTATCGTAGGTTAATGTGAAGGGGACCTAAAACGAAAGAAAACGTTCTTTGAAATGTAAAATATAGACAACAATTTCCGTAGTTCCAAGAAAGGAAAAAGGCAAGATCGATCACGATTCATCCGTTCTCCTTTACTTTGCCTGTCCACGCGTACACTGACGGCGAAACCGCAACGCTTTTCTCAAACAATTTTCCAGGTCATTTTACAGCTTTGATTTTCTAGAATATTTTACCTTAGAGAAGGATCGTTATAGTCGGTTCCAGTTTTCCAGATATTGAGACGTGAAATCTTTAAAAGAGTAACATATTTTTTATGGCTTTATCTTAAAATTCAGATGTTAGAACATATTTCTATTTAAACAGAATCTTGAAACAACCAAAATTTTAAGTAAGAAAGTCTTAACCAAAATCAATAGGTCCATACCGACAATAAGGTTTATTTGCTTAGATCAGCTATACTCTAAGTGTGTTCCGCGGAACCCTAGGGTTCCGTGATACCTCTGTCGGGGTTCCGCAAGAATTTAGAAATAAAAAAATCAAAACACCTCTCTCTGGTCGCTCCGCGGCTGTGCGGACTCCGCGGCCGCGCGGAGACAAAACGCTATGAATGTTATTTATTTATTTATTTGTATTTGTATAAGCTTGTGTTACATTAGCTGGTACAATATCTCATAAGTTTGGTCTCAACAATTTTATACTTGTACAACGCGTTCGCTCTAAGTTTGCCGGTCTGTGGAATGCGCGTACCCTCCCCCACGTGACAACAAAACTTATAATGTGTCATAGTTTTACCCAAATATCTAACGTACACAATTTTTATTGTTACAATTAAATAAAAAATTTCGAACGTCATACACTCATACCTATCGCCAGCGGCAAACTTAAAACGAGCGGGTAGTATACTTGTAAGCGCTCAGTCTCTTTGATAAAAGCCGCCTCTGAATTAGACGCTATAGTTGTCAACTAGCGACTTTCGTCTCTAACTTCAAAGGATAAAGTCGATATTGTTTACAACGCTATTTTTAAATTTCTGTTTTTATTTTTGCTTTTTGTTTATCAAAGGTGCCGACTCGAGTATTTTCGAGAATATTTGAGATCGAGTCTAGGACTAAGTATAAAAGCGGCGATCGCGCGTTGGCGTCGTCAGTTGATGATTAGCGTTCGGAGCGATAAGTTACTACCTACTTACAAGCTCGCTAGCGAGAAACTAGTGTTCATTGTTTTACTGCCTGCTGTATTCTGTTGTCTCAGTTTTATACATTTCTTCCCTGTAGGTTCTAAATTTAGTCTCTTATACGCAGTAACGATTGTGCATTATTTAAACCCCACTATCCTGACTTGTAACATTATAAATAAAGAAGAATGGAACGTTGGCTTAAAGGTGTTAAACGTGTTCCAACAACATCTTCTAATGACGCTGAATGTTCAAAAGCAATGCGCGCGGAGAATTTAGCAATCACCGATCCAGAAGATGATGCCACGAGTGCCACGACGTCAAGCTCGACGGTTTCAAAGACGAAAAAAAGGAAGTATGATGAATCTTATATCAGTTTCGGATTTGTTGATTCCAACGGCTCACCTCTCTGCATGCTCTGTAGTAAACTGCTTCCTAATAGTTCCATGGCACCTGCCAAATTGCGTCGACATTTAGAAACCGTACACCCCGAGACTAAAGACAAGAATAAAGAATTTTTTGTTCGCAAAAAAGATCAGTTATTAGAAAGTCAAAAAAATATGATGCATGTAACACAAACTACCAACGAAAAGGCCACGGAGGCATCATACTTAGTTAGCTATCGCATTGCACAAGCAGGTGAAGCGCACACTATCGCTGAGAAATTAATAAAACCATGTGTATTAGACATAACAAAATGTATGCTTGATGAAAAATCTGCAAAGCATCTTTCTACTGTTCCGCTATCAAACGATACTGTTTCACGACGAATCCATGATCTGGCAAGCTACGTCAAACAAGAACTAGTTACACGTCTACAAAATACACGATTCGCTTTGCAAATGGACGAGTCGACTGATGTCGCTGGTTTGGCTATCCTGCTGGTTATTGTGAGATATCCATATAAAAGTTCTTTTGAAGAAGACATGCTTATGTGTTCATCGCTGCTTACAAACACTACCGGGGAAGAAATTTTTAATAAAATAAATATATTTTTTGAAGAACATAATCTCAGTTGGAACAATTGCATTGACATTTGTACAGATGGGGCCAAGGCGATGACAGGTAAAACAGCAGGAGCAGTGTCACGAATGAAAAATAAAGCGCCTAATTGTAGTTCCAGTCATTGTATTCTGCATAGACAAGCACTTGCGATGAAGCAAATGCCGTCTAATCTAAAATTAGTTATGGATGAAGCGGTAAAAATAATTAATTTTATCAAATCACGACCACTACAATCCCGATTGTTCTCATTATTGTGTGAAGATTATGGCAGCAAACATAAAACACTGCTGCTCCATACAGAAGTGCGATGGCTGTCTCGGGGAAAAACTTTAACAAGGCTATTTGAACTTAGAGCCGAGTTACAAATGTTTCTTTCAGCAGATACTTCTTTTAATTTGAAGGACCGTTTGTATGATAAAACTTGGTTGTTCCGATTGTCTTTTATGGCGGATATCTTTCAAAAACTTAACGAATTAAATTTATCGTTGCAAGGTAAACAGACAACAGTGTTTCAGGCCTATAATAAAATAACTGCTTTTAAAAGAAAATTAGATTTTTGGATCATTTGCATTGGTAAGAAAGAAATAGAAAGTTTTACGTTACTCAGTGAGTTTGTTAGCGAAAACGACTCAGAAATGTTTGAAGATAATGTGTTTGAAGAATTGGTCCAATATCTCAGTTCGATGCGCGCATCTTTTGAAAAGTATTTTCCCGAAGAACACAATACAAAAATTAAAGTGAACTCCTGGATTCATAATCCTTTTTTACCCAACTTGGAAAAGCCTGAAAACATGTCAAATGAGATATATGAATCTCTTTTAGAAATGTCATCAGACACAAGTATGGAGTCATTGTTCAAAACGACGCCTCTTAATGATTTTTGGTGCAGAATCCAAGATGAATATGCAATGCTTGGCCAAATGGCTCTGGATATTCTTCTCCCGTTCCCAACTACATATTTGTGCGAAACAGGATTCTCTACCTACGCAGCCACGAAAACAAAATATCGCAATAGACTGGACGCCGAAGCTGATATGAGACTCCAACTTTCTTCCATCAAACCTGATATCAAGCAATTGATGAAAAATAAAAAACAGTTTCATACCTCCCACTAGTTAGATTTTTTCTTTTTTAATGTTTTCTATTATTGTCCTTACCAAGTGGTGAAGTAAATAATAATTAGTAACTGATACATTGTACTTTTATTATGCTGATTAATATAGAATACACTTATAAAAATAATTGTTTTATTGTAGGGTTCCATCAAGTATTTTGCTTCCCAAAAGGGTTCCGTCATTTAAAAAGTTTGAGAACCACTGGCTTAGATAATGTCACAAATATTAAAATAAGTACAATTAAAAAAAAAATGACGTGCCATCTGACTCTTGGTACGCGGTAGCAAAAATATTAGATCTGTGACATAATGTGAAATATACAAAGAAAACTGTTAAATACAAAAATACCCGCACAATCTTAATACAGAATTTCTTTTGTGAAAACTAACAACTTTCGTTGTAAAACATTTTAAAATTTATCACTTATTTGTCACAAAAGTGAAAATTTTTTGTTACCTAAAAATAGAATCTACTATGTATTCGACAAAGACAAATAATACAGAACAAGTATGACAAAAAAAATACGTGTAATAACTTTTTGGAGAAATAATCTAGTTCAGAAAAAGCCATCAGAACAAAAATTGTTTGTTTCATTCTTTAGAAGAGGGTGTAGATATATTTATTTTCCCTGTATACATATATACCATGGATAATAACATTTTCCTTTTGTTATACGAGTATATCGACTTACTAACAATCTTATTTACTTACAGATATATCGTGATATCGTGCGTGGCACGCCCCAATCCTTGGCACCCGTTCAGCTAAATTTCTTCAGTGTTATCCTTCAGTGATGAACTTGCACAATGTTCTGAGAGACTTACAACAATAGCTTTGGAACTACGTAACATTGACAAATGAATAATAATGTATTGTAATATAATTTATTATAGAGCCATAGTAGTCGACGGGTATTTAATTTCGACTCGCGACTCTGGGGGCCGTGAGTTTAAAATTGATTAGGGAGATTCTACTTAAATGTCAAATTTCGAATAATAACGATAATATAATAAAGTTTGTAGACATACTACATGCCGCATTTCTTAAATGATTAAAATGAAATTTGACAGAAAAATAGTACGAATTAAAGTGCAAAGATGAGCCAAATCTGTCCATTAACTTCAAAATTACGACGTCTATAGGTACATACGACTATTTGTCGTTGGATACGACTTGTAAAGCTCTACAACCTTTGTACCTTTGTCTAAAACCATTTTTTTTATAAAATGTATAAAAACTGCAATAAGTATTTTTTCAATTATCACTAGCTCAGTGGTAAGAGAAAACATTTAATATTAAAAAGTAACCACCAATCCGTACTGAGCCAGAGTGGTGGATTATGGCCCTTACTTCCTATTAACACTAGAGTAGGCCTATTTCTTGTAGCGGGACATTACAGACTGATATCGAAATATAAGATACACATTAACTACAGTAATGTTTTATCGGTTGTTTGTCGTTGGCTAATAAAAGGAGTATTTTTTTACTATTTAAACGGGTCTTAACAACGCACACCAAAGGATTTAACCCTATCAGATGCCAGGTGTCTATGAGATAGACTGCAGCAGTGGTAGTTCCTACATAGGCCAAACAAAGCATACCGTAGCAAAAAGGGTCAAGGAATATATCGCAGCTGTGAAGAATCGCCAGACGAATAAATCGGCGATAGCGGATCATATACGCAACGCCGGGATCAATCACTGGATAGAACTCCGTAGTCCAAGAATCCTCTTCACTGATTGCCACTACTTCTCGAGGATTGTGCGTGAAATAATTGAAATCAAAAATCATAGATATTTCAATCGAGACCATACCAATCAGACCATACCATAACGAGTACATACCAACGTTATTCCAGAACGACAAACTTTGGCACGCCTCCGGATGCGGCTGCCTACCTTTGTTGATGTAAGAAAGGATTTGGAGAAAGGGTTGGAGAAATGGGTAGGTATATGATGGGATGGAGCGGTAGTGGTTTAGAAATTGTGCAAAAATAAATGTCGAAGGACCAACTACCGATGGGGTAGACAAGTCCTTGAATGAAGATCACATAACGGAAAGCGTGGCATAGAACGCACTCCGGCCACGTGGACCTGAAGACGACTAGAAAGACGTTGGGCGACAGTGGCTGGATGAGACAAAACACCAGAAGTAATATTGTAGTATCAATCAATCATTTCTTTGTATAATGTGAGTTTACAGGATGCCACATATAATTAATAGGACATGCCACACTAGCCATTTCTGGCTCACAAATGCAAACAATAATTATAACATATTTAAATTACCAAATAACACAACACATTAACATTACTTTCATAGCTAGATAGACAGATATTAGACATAGTCAAGATAGTCTTATAAAATTGATAATAATAATAAAATTAACAATTTAATCCATATAATAATTAAGTAGGAATTGAACAACTTGTTTCATAAAATCCTCTATATTTTCATAACTTCTACAAAGACTTTCATACTTCTACAAACAAATATTGTAATATGTACCTACGAATAAACTAGATTTGTCAAGCTGTCAATAGTAACTCGACTCGATAATTGTTTTCTTCGTTGTTAAAATAAAATATAGTAAAGTGCGAGCTGGACTTGACAGAATGATTAAGAACATTTTTAATATGACTTTATACGGAGGACGATGAATATACTCGTATAATTTAGAGTGTAGATTAAAATTATACTCATATAATTAGCGCTTATTATCATATTTATAAAATAACATGTTAATGATGAGATTAACGATGCTGATATGATAAACATTACTTTCCTAGCTAGATAGATAAAAACATTGTAAACACAAGACAGACATGCACAAAAAGCGGTCTTATCATTAAAAGTCATCACTGCGAGACAACAACTCGAACGTAGAAAGCAAATAAATATTTTAGTTGCATTTAGATGGTATACAGTATAGGGATGTTACGGAGCTTCGACTCCGATTCCGAAATGTCAGAACTGCCGATTGATTTTACACCTCCGACTCCGACTTCGGTTCCGATAATTTTGAATCGGAGGTTATAACGAAGATCGAAACGTAGCGAGCGACGGCGGCCAGAGCGCGTACCTACAAACAAGTTTTGACTTATCGCCCGGGGAATCCCCCCACGCGCGTACTGATAATGATACTGACACTGACGCTCCTGCAGAAAAACGGGCAAGGTTCGCATCGCCATCAGCAGATTTGACTGATTAAAGAGACTGATTACTGAATTATGTTTCTATTATTTCATTAGACCTGCCCTTAACAGTGAGGTAACACATCTCTCTTCTACTCCGACTCCGCCAAACCCACCTCCGTAACATCCCTAGTACAGTATACATCTATATATTATATAAAAATGGATGTTGGTATATCTGAGATTAATAGACTTCGACACTGTTTGACCGATCACAATGAAAGTTGCCACGTATATGTATTTTTTCATGGTTTATATACGTATACGTATATGGTTTATATGCTATCCACTTTGTTGTCACTTGCCACGAGATGGCGCTGTAGTACATCAACTTCTATACCATTCAACCGATCGCCATGACAATTGGTATACATACTCGTAGTTATTTGAGTACGGAGAATATTTTCGAGCTATCGACTTTGTTGTAACTCGCCACTAGATGTCGTTTCAGCACATCAACTTCTATACCGTTCAACCGATAGCAAAAATCATATTGACGGCAAAACATAATAATTTGTGATTTTATATACAGAGGTAAATAAATATACACAGGCAGGACGTCTGGCGGGTTTTGCTAGTAATATATATTATAAAACATAGGATACACACAACCACATATGTAAACGTAAACATTACTGTCATCTATTCATAAAATGAATAAATGTTTTAATGAATCGGCAATTCAATAATATTTATTTATTTATATTTAAGCAAGATTACAGACGTGTAAAAAATATTGTTGGAATAATATAACTAGATAAAGATATTAGTAGACATGCCATTTAAAATCTCCACAAATATGCATTAAAGTATATATAAAAGGCCTAAACGTTATTTCAATAAGAAAAAAAAAACAATATTTAAAGGAAGTTAAAGAAAAATACACCTGAAGAAATGGAAGAGAAGGAGCGAGTTATAATTTAGCAAAATAATCAGTTGCCATGTATTTTTAAGGTGTGTTGTTTTTGTGCAAAACAAGTCTAAATTAAAACAAAATTTATTTATACCTTTATTGTATCTAGCAGTAAATGTATTCTAATTGTAATTCGCTTTTGAGGACGGCACATTTAATTTGTGATATTCTAGAGAAAAAAAAATCTGGAGTATGTGTAATCGGGTCCAATCTGCACTGGACCCTCGTAGTGGGTTATGGCCCGAAACCCCCCAGTAAATTACTAGGCGAAAGTATCTGTGAAGAAGGACATTACTGTTGGCTCTAGTTTCTAAAAATAACGTAGGTATGTTGTATTGGTTTGTCTCAAAGATCAGATGTTAGAGCACGTTTATTTAAATAGAATCTTTAAACAACGAAATATTAAATTAGAAAACAAAAACCAACCAGCGGAACCGCCGCGCCGCCCATGTACACCTGGAATACCAGGCAATTGTGGTGTCGACCTTGCAGTATCCTATTCACAATAATTGTTAACATAATAAATGAAAAAATATGTTTATGTTAAAAAGTTTGCCTTTCTCATTTTTTTTTCTTTATAAATATTTAATTTTCTCAGATTATTTAGGCTCTTTAGGTAGCAACCTGATTTTTAGGTAGCAGAATATTGAATTTCAAGGGAATCTCACTCTCATGAATGTTTTAAAACTATATAAAAAAGTAATTAAAAAAAATTCTAAGCTATTTATTTGAGAATACAAAAAATATAAAGGTTAGTGAGTATATAATTAATATTAAACTTTTCCAACGGTTATCGATAAACGGTTTAAACACATTTTGTATGCCACTAGTGAGTCATCTACAACCATAAATTATCGTATTTATGTGTACTTTAGCTGCCAATAAATTAGAGTGTAAAGCAACATAGTGGGCCCTAGGTTAGCCTAAATAAACAGCCTGACTGACAGACTTTGTAGTTTATAGCAAGAGACCCTTTAGCAGACATAATTTTAAGCGATTTAAGTTACAACCCTGCGTAACATAAATCGCTGAAAATAGCCAACTAGCCGACTAACATTGTCTAGGAGGTGTACTGTAAACGTGAGATAAGATCGTCACCATCACGTGATGACCTAAAAGCGGTGTAAGGGCTGGTGGCGTCACCGGCCCTTTCATTGTCCTCTGCTGCACACGGGGGCCTCCTTAGTCCTCCATTGTCTTGTGGATGAGGGATACCTTAAAACGCCACGCTGGCCAAGGGGGTTGGCGAGTCAACTCTTTTAGAGATAGTGTAGTCCTTCTGGGATAAACAACATAAACATGACAAACAAAAAAAAAACACAAGAGAACATAAGTAAAAGGCAAATAAGCGTGGCGGAGGTGCATCAAGCACAAGGGTCAATTGACATAGTTTTTTGTTGAAAACTCGACAATTTACCATTGAAAATATCAAAATCTGCGGTATCCATGGGAATTTATTGTAAATATGTGAGATTCGAGACACGGGCCACACTGTTTACCCAGGTTGGTCCTATATTTATTTTTGTAGAACAAGCCAACCCGATGTCGAGATGTTCTATAGGGTACATTTATGACGAATCTCTTAACTAGGTTTGTGCAGTCTATACAATTGTTAAATAATTTATGTAGAAATGTCATATCTAACATAATTCTTCTAGCTGCGAGAGCTGTGGTTCTCAACCGTTTTAGGACCATATTTTTTTATTCTAAGCAGGGACCACAAGGTTCAAGATTAATATTAATCTTAAAACAAACTTTAATCAAAACTTTCAACATATTCTCCCACGATTTTTAATAGAAAATTTAATTTGGCAAATCATCGATATGAATTTTGAGCTTGCATCTCCTTTAGAAACTGTGTATTCCCGTGTGCAGCCAATATATATAGCACATAGCTTACACATAGCTACATAGCTACAGCCATATCATCACTTTCTTTCAATCGATTCCGGGAATTGTTTTTAATTTAATTACAACCAAAGCAGAAATCCTTGTACACATAAAAAAGTCATGGAGAAGAGCATAAGATAGCGCAAGGCAATTCCCCGAATTTAAGTATATGAAATTGCTTTTTTATAGTTTCTATCATTTTGTAATTCATTATGAGCTTTTTATGGACTTCTTCAACAACCGCTCCAACATTAATACCAAAAGGGTTATCAGGGTTTGGATACCTTTCGATTCGGTTTGGTTATATTCTGGGAAATAGCGATTGAAATCATCGCCCAGCATTTGTAGATGACTTTTAATGTATTGTAATATTTTTTTTAATGTCGCAAACGCAGAAAAATTGTTTTCGCCATCCTCACCCATTCATAATTGAAGTTTGCAAATAAAGGTGCGAAGTTATCTTCAAATATAAATATGTTTGCCACTCCTAAAATTCTGTTTCGGGATCCCTGCAACTGAAAGTTTAGCTTATAATGTATAAATATCCACAAGTGAAGCCAACTGTATCTGAGATGTCAGATCGGAAAACAGTTCTAGCAAATTTTTAGTACTTCTCAGATAGAAACAGCTCAACCTCCTCTCTTAGTTCGTATAATGTTCTCAGCATAGTACCTTTCGACAGCCAACGAACTTCGGTGCGAAACAGAAACGTCTTATGATCGCAGTCTATTTCAGTGCACATTTTTTTTTTATAAAGGCCATGCTTTTGATAACATTGATCACTTTTATGGCCTTTTGCCAAATTCGAATTGATAGAATCGCCAGTAAAATGAATTAATATTTCAATGTTTTCGTGGCAGACGGGCGAGCGACCCACATTATTATATACAGAATATTTTGAAGCGTGTCTATCTTTTGTTGTAACAGACGATAATATATAAAAATACTTTATCATCGTATTTGATGCATTTCTCAATTTTAGAAGGTTACCGTAAAGGTCAAAGTTCGCATTGCATGCTACAGGCAGCCTGTGACGCATTACACCAACCTATTCCTGTTGAAATATGAACCACCTTAGCCGATGAACCCTAAAACTGTATGCTGATACGTTTAGGTCTTATAAAGGGATTAAAAAAGGTTATGATACAAAATAGACTCCTCATGTAACAGACAGTACCGCATCGTGAAGTGTTAATAAGAATAATTCAGATTAAATACCTGTAGATGAACGACTATTCTTAACAAAATGAAGTATTCTTCTTAGAAGAATACTTTACATTGCCATTACAATACACATAATTACAAACATAAACACATTTGCATAACCAAATTACAAACCTTGTAGGCTTTGATAGTCATGACGTTAATTTTCTGTCAAAGGCCTGTTTGTTATGGCTACCGGAAACGGCTATGATTAATAATTAGATAGATGTAGCGTTTAATTAATAAGTACTTAAGGTATATAAATAAAGTACTATGATACGACATATAGATATATGCAATGCAATCAGCCTTTCAGTATCCACTGTAGAACACGGGCTCCCTTATACCCATTGTCTTCTGCATGAAGGATGTGTGGCCTTAAAATGCCACGCTGGCCAAGCGGGTTGGCGAGTCCACTCTTTTCAGGCGTCCACTCGACACCCACGGGAAGGGATGGAGTAGTGCTATTCAATAATCGTATTAATAAATTAGTCGTGTAAGAGATATACAACTAATTTATTAATACTACCTTTGCAGTGTGGTGTCGGCCGGCTTTAGAACAGCGCCACCTCATCTCCCGTGGGTGTCGTAAAAGGAGACTAAGGAATAACAGAGCGTCTACCACAAGCCTTGAGGTACCTCCAAAACCTCACCTCAGGTATCTCACCTCTAAAAGAGTGGGCTCAACAATCCGTTTCACCAGCGTGGCGTTTTACGGCCACGCATCCTTCATGCATAAGACAATGTGCAGCATTGGATACTAAAACGTAGTGAGAGATCAAATGTGGATTCTGCCGAATGTCGAGTTCGACCGAATATTTGGTTAAAACATGTGCCAAAGACAAAATTCGGCAAAACTTCGGTTGAATTTCGCGCGCCTTTTGAAACCGACAATCCTCCAGCGGAGTCCACTACTGTCACTTTACTGAGCGACTCCTGACTTTGACAGGCCTAGATATTGACAAAATACGTTTTAGACTTTAAAATTGTTTATTGCAAAGAAAATTTGACACTGGCAGAATGTGCTAATTGCACCATTTCCATATATAACCATATATAAAAAAAAAATTATCACATCCGCAGCGCATCCGACGGTGTGTGAACATTTATCACTGTGGACTGATTGAACCTATATTGACATTTATGCCAGATGTACATGGACGACATGGCATTCACTTATTTAGACAAAATAACATTGTCAAAACATTTGCATGCCGAAATGCTGAGTGAATAGTTGAATACTATAACTGAAACCTTATTTTCAAGATATTTTGTATAAAGTATTCTTACAAATACATTATTCTATCCCATTCTATCCCGCTCTGTCCAACTCTCTCCCACTCTGTGCCATTCTGTCCCACTATGCCCTACTACGTTCTACTCCGTCCAACTCTGTCCCACACAGTTCCACTCGGTTCACTCTACCCCACTCTGCTCTACTCTGGCCCCCTTTTTCTCCACGCTTTCCACTCTTCCCACATTGTCCCACTGTCCCACTAACCATTATAAATTCCATACTAATTCTATCCCGTTCTATCCTGTTCCATACCGTACTATCCCGTTCTATCAGGTTTTATCCCATTTATACTGTTCTATCCTGTTCCATTCCGTTCCATCCCTCTCTATTCCGCACTATCCCGTTCTATACCATTCTATTTAATCCTAATCCATTATATTCCATTTCATTCTATTCCATTCTACTCATACAATTCCACTCCATTCTATTATATGGCTATAATAAAAAATATCACTAGAACAGTGTCTTTATTAGGTACTCGCTTACACATTTAACGCACAGCTCCGCAACTTGTATGAGAAAAGACGACCGGTATAGAATTACAGCGAAGAATTACGCTGTATTTAGTGTCTCAGTTATTCTTGGTACTGTCTAGAAAATGCTTGTGATATAAAAAGTTCTTTCTTACATAGTTTTCATACATTTATTTACATAATAGGTATAAAACATCCTAACAACTATATATGGTAATAATGAGACGATGTCTATTTGTTTGAAATGCTTTCACGCATCAACCGATTAACGAAACGAACTGAAATTGTACATGGATGGGGACCACGAAAAGGACATACATTATAATACTGAGGTTCCAGTAGGATAGTTCCCATGGGATAGTGAGCACGCGAGATAGTTAGTGAGGATAGTGAGAACAAAAGCTAGTGCATTCTAAAAAATAAAATAAATATTAGTCGCTAAAAACAATCGAAAGAAGCTGATAAGCTGGTAAGCGGCGGCAGCCGCGCCGCGTATGGCATTCGAAATCCTCTGAAACTATTATTCAACCCTTTATACGATCCTAAACCTACCACCCAAAGGTTGCCTGAAAGAGATCGCTTTGGCGATAAGATCGTCTGTTGTACTTTTCGTGTTAATTAAGTTGTCATTTTGCAATCACGTGTTATCGTGTTGGTGTACAATAAATAGTTTATCTATCTATCTATTACCAGAGGCTTGATTCATAATAAAATCATCTTACCCTACACCGAAGACATTAACTAGAGAAGTTGAGAAAGATAGTGTAGCAATTAAATTGAGTTAGATCATCCTCTCCATCATTTTCCATATGGTTGCGTTTACTAATTACCTGTTCCAAATTCAATACTATATTCTTCATACTAAAATCATCTAAACTTCGTGAAAATCATTCAACTTATAAGAGGCATTGGCATTCAATTACTATCAGCCACACAGAGTGACGTAGGCGTGACGCATCTAATCGCAACCGAAGACAGCAGTAAAGCAACTAATGGAAGGGTAAAGCTCGGCATTAAAGCCAGGTACATATTACACGTAGTTGTGACACGACATCTATTGTGAAACGAAGTCCAATTAATACCCGCTTCGAAATGATACCACAAAATGCCACTAACACATATTACAATATATAAATGTGAAACTTTGGATGTTTCTTACACAATCTCGTTGAAACGGCTGAACCGATTTCGTTAACACATGGCAAGTAGGTATAGATTGTAATACGGATTAACACACAGGCTACTATTCATGTTGACTAAGCGAATGAAAGTGTGGTCAAAAGTTAGTATAACATAAACAATTTTTTTTAGAATAGTTCAAATCAATAGGTGCTGACTGTTAATCTCTGCTAGGTTATATTTAACGTGCTACTTAATAACCGTAGTCAATAATATACGTTACAGTTTACACATTGTATACTCAGCCTAAACTTAAGATCGGAATATAATTCCCCATATGTGAGAGAATTAAGGACTGACTCGGCGATTATCCTAACCATTGGAATACCTTATCTTGAGCCGCTAAAGGAGGTATTATAGGGATATAAACCGTTAGCAGGCGGTCATAATATTTCATGTGGTAAGCATCTTCGCGGCTCTTTTCAACATTCGACGTTGCGTAATCTCTACGTGATATCTGAATTTACCGTTTTATTTATCTGTAAATACATGCTATTTGAAAAAAAATATATTTATAAATTGGAATAGATATCGAATGTTTCCATATTTCGATATGGCACGTGTAAGGCTTTCTTTTATGTTTTCGTAAAACCTTTTTAGATTGCGTTTCAACACTAACAAAATAAATACGATACTCGTAGGTATATCGCGTACATATATTTACAAGATTAGCGAAGATGACATTAGACATACGAGTATCGACGTATGGGCTTCGGTGTCACATAGGGTCTCTTATATCTAGAGCCGCGGCCCCATGCGGCCAATCAGAAAAAAATATTATTTGTAAGACGGTATTTTGCTAAGTTTCAAGTTATTTTGTTAATCACAGATCTCAGCTTTACAAAAACATTTCTATATAAGTTCCTTTATATAAATTTTAATAGATTCATGATTTAAAATTAGTCACCGAATGTTTTGGAATAATTCATATACAAATATAATTACCAATTAACAGTTAATCGATTTACAAAAACGATGTCATCTTAAAAGTATGATTGAACGCAATAACAAGCATAATATTAAAGATGAAAACGATCGGTCCATTTAAAAGTTTTTATGTAAACGAAACTTGCAAGAAGTTAAATACGACTTTATTATCGCTAATAAAATGCAAATTCGAATGGGTTTTTCTTTTACAATAATATTAGGGGTTAAGTATGAAATTGCCGATTTGTACTGAAAAATTAAAACTCGTTTTTTTCTAAAATGTAACATATTTATTTAATCATAATATTTACCCTCATTATCTATACATTGTTGCCATCTAATCGGAAGTTCATTTATGCCTTTGCGATAGAACTCTGGGGATTTAGATTCGACAAACTGTGTGAAAGCATTTTGTACTGCCTCTTGGAAAGAAAATTTTTTACCACGTAGAAAATTGTCCAAATCACGAAAAAAATGGTAGTCCGATGGAGCAAGGTCTGGCGAGTACGGAGGATGACGTATGGTTTCTAACTGCAGCTCCTGTAGAGTTACAACGGTTTCTCGTGCAGTGTGAGGTCTTGCGTTATCATGGAGCAATAATGGTGAAGATCGATTTACGAGTCGGGGCTGTTTCACTGCTAGTTTCGCCATCATTGTTCGAAGTTCGGCACAGTAAACATATGCTGTTATTGCTTGACCAGACCTGAGAAAGCTATAGTGAATAACACCATGAATAGACCACCAAACAGTTACCATTACCTTTTTATTGGTAAGCTTTGCCTTAGGGCACTGTTGCGGCGTTTGACCTGGGGTCAGCCATTGCATTTTTCGCTTTCGGTTATCGTAAAGAATCCACTTTTCGTCACATGTCACAAATCGATCCAATATTCCTTCATTTCTGTACCGATTCAACAAGGCAACGCAAGTTTCAACACGCGTTTTTTTCTGCAGATCAGTCAAATCACGAGGCACCCATTTTTCATATTTTTTTATCTTATTGATTTGATGCAAATAAGTCAATATTGTAGGTAAGGTAACGTTAAACCATGCTGCTAATTCCTGGGTAGCTTGACTCGGATCGGCTTCCACCATCTCCTTCAATTCAGCGTTATTCACCTGTGTGGGCGGTCTTCCACGTGGTTCGTTCTTCAAGTCGAAGTTTCCATTACGAAAGCGTTTAAACCAAAAACGCACGGTTCGTTCATTAGCAGTTTCCTCTCCAAACGCAGCATTGACATTGCGAGCCGTTTCTGCCGCGTTAGTTCCGCGTCGGAACTCGTATTCAAAGATTACTCGGATTTTCGAAGTATCCATCTTTCCCGTCTAAGCTGAATAAAAAAAACAATTGAAAGTCGAAAATCGATAATTGCACATTTTTTAAAACAAGAACCTCATAGGTATCATGTGAAAAAAGTTTCACTCGAAAATCTCACACCATGAAGGTTTTATGTCAATTCAAAGTATCTATTACTATAAAACGGCAATTTCATACTTTAACCCCTATTATAAATGGCTAGTTTATATTTTAAATATTGTATCAAACATTTATTTACTACACACGGATAGATATTGTTAAGTACAGTCTTTGGTTGTCCTATGCTGAAGTCAACATAAATTCTTATTACAATATGTAGTTATAGAAAAGGTGGCAGACGGTCGGGCAGTAGACCTGATGACAAGTTGTCATCACGATCTGAGGACACCAGTAACATCCAGGAAAATTTAGTTGCGCCAACGGCCTTGCAAAATTCTATTCACAGCTCTCTTGAACAGCTCTAGCTTAGCGGAAATGCCTTAGTTGCCAGTCCATTCTACAACTTATAAACACGTTATAAAGTGCTTTGAAAACTGCACTGTAAGCAGCAGCTTTTTGTC
Organism: Sesia apiformis; assembly: GCA_914767545.1. Taxonomy (NCBI): domain Eukaryota; kingdom Metazoa; phylum Arthropoda; class Insecta; order Lepidoptera; family Sesiidae; genus Sesia; species Sesia apiformis. Next base: position 8,948,480 of record OU611964.1, read on the forward strand.
AAAAAGTACAGATAAACCGCGTTGTAAAAAGCACAGAGATGGAGTGTTCTCCGGATGCTGAGCGATTCTAAACAGCCTGTTAGAGTGGAATCGTCGACAGGATTGCCAGCATGCCTTTAGACGGAGACAAATAATTAATTATAATATTTTAAATTTTACTTAAAACTTAATTTACTTAATTAGATTAACTGAACCCAATGAAACTATTACCAGTTCCCAATTTTATCCGGATAAAGCCGGTTAAAATAAACTAGTCATGCATAAAATTGTGTGACCGTACAAAACCGCGCCTACAGACGTAGTTTAAATCCAATTTAAAAAGTTAGAACATCCATTATTCATGATCAAAGTGGAAGAGATAAATCTAACAAGACCAAGCTTTGTGTCGTGTAAAATCGATCACTATTTATAGTCTCACAATATTGGCTTAATATTAAGCCAATATTTAAAATAAAATGTCTGTTTTTTATAGTAACAATAAATTTAGTTAATGCCCAATACATCTCGTAGGTATATTATAAAAAAATCTATCGGAGAAAAAGTTTTATATAAAAATTGATCTAGTTCGAATCATCAAATAAGCCAATCTATCTTAGCTGCCTCCCACTACATTAACATATACATTTTCAGGGTTGCTTTTCTCAGTGTTGTAGATTGTACGTTGTACGAGTATGTTCTGTAAAGGTAGGTTTATCTCCAACTTTCGTAGTTGCATTTAACAGCGGCAGTTCAATGTGATTACATGACGGAGACGCAGAACGTGGTGTAAATTCCGGATTCAAATTAAAAAAATCCCAGCATAAGTTACATTTGTAATTTAAGCCAATTTTAAATATTAGCGTTCACTAACTAGGGTTATTAATTAAATATTACAGTTCACTAACTAGGGTAATTAATTAAATATTAGCGTTCACTAACTAGAGTAATTAATTAAATATTAGCGTTCACTAACTAGAGTAATTAATTAAATATTAGCGTTCACTAACTAGAGTAATTAATTAATACCGCACAATTGTCTACGAGTATAATGCTGGTTGTTATTGATGAATTTATTATTTTTTAATGCCGGGAGTACCTATCGTTAGCACGACCTGAATGTAATTAATTTGTAATCTAATTGAATAATTGCCATGAATATTGGAAACAAAGTTCATTATTCAAATACACGAAATACCTACTGCACTTTCTCGCTTAATTTCTATGTCATCAGTGAGAATTAGTGAGAACTGTGTGTAGCAGCACCACATCGATCCTTTCCACTCCAGTTAGTTTCAGTGAATTATGACACGCTATCCGCTACGTTTAACTAGTTCACTGGCATAGAAAGAGTCCGTAGACAAATGTGGCCCACAATTTCAGCGGCGACGATCATTAAACTCATTATAGAGTCGCTTCGCCAATGTAAAAACGAGTAGGTAAAGTCCACAATGGCTCGCATTATTTAGGTTCACACAATACATAGAGAACACAGTATGGTTTCTATTTGAAAAAATAATTATAATATAACCATATAGGTCGTACTCATTACACGTGCTCAATTGTTTAAAATGACAGATGGTGTTAGTTGAAAGGTGAAAGGTAGTTGCTATGGCGCTTACGAATAGAGTATAAAATTAAATGGTTTGCACATATAATGTCATAAAATCATTAGAAACGCAAAACGCTCGTGCGCGTTGCGTCGAACGTCACGTCGGGAAAATATCTAACATTCGTTGCCCAAACATGTGTCTTACGCGAGCAGTGCGCTCACCGGTTCACATCCATTCGAGGCTTATTTTGCTTCTTGCCTTGCTGAATATAAATACTTTAAGTAAATGTTTTCCATAAGGACATGTCCTCGACGCGCATAACGCTGGCCGCAACGCGTCGCGCCGCAATACTAGTGGGACAAAGCTTAATTTGTCGCAAAATGTTTCATTCGCAGAATACCAGATACTCATAATGAAAATTACGGAGAACGTCCGAAACGCGAAATATCAAGTCGCAGAACATTAAAAATAAATAAAAATAAATTATGTTAATATAAAATTAAGGATATTTCTCAACACTTTCTTCTATGAAACTATATACCTACAATTTCCAAGCAAAGGAGTTCAAAATTGACATATTACAAGCCAGCAAAATTGCTGCCTTGTATTGCCTTGTATACATATGCCTTGTAATTCGTGTCACTGATGTTATAAATTGCTTATCAACAGAGTTTCAACAATGAAGTGTCAAATTTTCAGTAACTTTCACGTTTTTATTCTGCAGCGCATTGCCCCCGCTAATTATCAGTTTTCCTATTATCTTTGTATCTACATCCGTTCCAAGAGCTCAAACTACAGGAAACTACGCATGTGTGTGTTTGAGATGCGTTTCGAAGAAGCGTTTGTTTATAATAAACTACGATTTCGTCCATACCCTTGTACAGTGTACAAATAACAGCTTACAAAGTGGACGCAATAAAAAATCACTTGCAAATTAATCATATTAAATCTTACCTAATATGGACTATGAAACCAAACACGATTTAAGCAGTTAATAGGGGCAAATATAATCAACACGCGGACAGAATTGATTAGCCGTTTGGATTAACAATTACATACACAATAGAAGTAAGCATTGCAATACGTACATACTGATTTAATGAACCCCATCAAAAATTTACGAGTATAATAAAAATAACAATAGTACATCCATTTTAAACATGGATTTGTTTATAGATTTTAGATACAATCTCAGTAATTGCGGGTGAGATAGCTTTGAAAAAGAAGGATTCGAAAAATAATAATAGCCGGACCATATTTTTTCTTCTTCTTCCTTTGGCGGTACAACCCTTTGAGGGTCTTGGCCTTCTCCACTAATCTTTTCGGACGGTCATTGTTTGGCAATCCTTTGGTATTCTTCTCGTGGGACTTCACAACCATGTAGGGTGGTTAGCCTTATGATGAATCCTCCTCGTTTACCCGAGCCTAAGAGTGGCAGAACTGTAGGGGTTACTTACAACCCAGGCCGGTTTATACTACAGCAATTTAAGTCGCGGTACTTGCTATCAGTCGTGGAGATAGCGTCTCAACTTGAATTCGAAGTCGCAACTCGCTGTAATTCAATTCAATTAAGTAATTAATTTTCAGACATTACTTCCATAATAATATGATAATAAGAAACATAAAACTATGTTAGTAAAATATGTCAACTTAATTCATAACCTAATTGATTTTAAATTTAAACAAATTAACTGTCCTACCTAAGGATAGGACAGTCAAATCTGCCACTTATTGTTTCGGACTGTGCTACTGACACTGTGAAGAATGATTGAAAAATGATTGAACCGTATAGAGTTTTGATTGAAACTTATAAATACAATAATGTTAATCGATCTTTTATTAAATTTTAGACATTTACATTTTATTAGTCAATGTAATTGGGTGATTAAAAAATACAAACTCAGGAATATACTAATATGTTGTTTATATTCAGTTACAAAATTATACACCAGAGAGCCAGACTAAAACACAATGCTTGTTTAACAAAGTTTTATTAAGTACAACTCATTCCACTGTGTTTTGTAACACAACACAAGGTAAATGACAACAAAAAGCAATGAGCAGAATTACAAAAACAAACACGCAAACAATTAAGTCATTCCAATTTTAATTTTTTTAGATTACTTAGTAATGTTAAAAAAAATACACTTAAAATGCGATCGATATATTGCTATCATGATTAAATACAAAACATGTTTTAAAAGCACATAATTTTCGTCATTAATCTTCTATCATTATTTTATAGATAAGTGTTCACCTACAAAATATAATCTATAATTATTTTGAAAGTTACTAAAAACAATTTCACAGACGAAGTCATTCTGAATGTTACGGGTAAAGTCGCGAAACTAGTGTGGAGTATATATGATATGATATGATATACAAATGTAGGGGAAACCAGAGACTGATTAGTGATTACCTACCGACAGTTATTGCCCACATCAAGGATCGAGCTGTTTTAATATACTTGTTACAGACTTACTTTAATTCTAATTCGCTAGATGGTGCTGAAAACCATGCTTAACAAACTAAAATTAACAGGTGGCAACACTTTGTATATCTAAGTACTTTGTAAGGTGGCAATCTTTAAAAAAAAGAACAAGTAATGGCGGATTTTGTCATGACGAGTGCACGTATTGCTCAAAAAGGTACGATTTTTAGCAATTATTCTACAGGAATACTTGATTAAATGTGAAATTTTGCGTGTTTTATATACATAAAATTGGCTGTAACTTATTAGTTGGGATAAAAAAAGTTTTACATTGTTTTCATTCAAAGATTATTTTATATTTTAGTATTTGTACTTTTCACGGTCATACCGAGGGGTGGGCAATCACTGAACCTAAACTGTAGACTTTTTAGTTATTGCTGAATTATTATTTAGTGATTACCATATGCCAATAGCCATAGTTATTGCCCGGGTGATTACTGAATTCAAAGATATTTTATATTTACAAATTTGTCGTTTGAAGGATTAGAGTGGCTACCAAATATTTCCACCACGTCTAGCTTTTGAAGTATAGGCTGATAAAATTTTAAGAGGGTACCTTGTGGGTATATTGTTACACATATTTGCAAAATTTCCGTAGTAGAAGAAATCTATTTATTTGATATAGAATTTTTGTAATTAACTATTTACGTGCAAAAACTTGTGTGAAAAAGTGAGAAAGACACTTTTTCTATATTTTGGTCGTATTATTTAACAAATCAAGCCATGGATTCCGCAAAACTGAAAGAAGGCATATCTTTTATATTGGGCATATTAGCATATTTTAAGGCATGTTTGGTAGTTGATAAACAACCAACATTTCTATCATAAGCTAAATGACGGAGTTGAACAAATGGATATTGCTAAACACTGTTGCAATGGCTAAACCTGTGATTAATTTAAAATAAAGTCTATAATGCTCTGTAGCAGAAAATGTCAGTCAAGAATTTGTTACTCAACAAAGACATACAAAAGAAATGGGATGCAGAATCTAGTTAAAAATCTATTATCTCCATTCGCATTTTAGTTTCTTCATGTCGAATCTTGGAGCCATGAACGATGAGCAAGGGGAGCGGTTCCATCAGGATGTAAAAAGACTTGAACAGCGATACTGAGGTCATTGGAACGCAGTTATGTCAAAGGAATACTGTTGGAGTCTTAAGCGAAAAGACTCTTCCCATTATAAAAGAAAAAGTTACAAATTGACATGTTTTTTTGACTAACTTTTTTAAATCGTATTTAATGCTCCAATATAAATAATAGTAATAAGAGTAGACAGGTGCCAAATCACGTGCCTTTCACAAATATTTTATTATTAAAATTCAAATGGCGATACTAGATTTTAACTTTTTGGTCCTTTTTATCGTTAACCATAATTTACAAATAGTACTCACGTGTTATAATAAATTGACTTCGAGAAGAAACTTGAAGAACGTACTAATTTTTTTTTTCATTTGTAACAGTAATTATTTAATTTGCTCACTTTCGTGACATAAAGTTTTTTAAGTGTTTTTATGTTTAAAAGTTTCATTAATTTCAGAGTTAAATTTAATTTTGCAATGTCGGTTAACCACTGTCCGATCACGCTGGCAATAACTATTAACAGTGGGCAATAACTGTACTTTTAGGATTTTAGGTTTAGTTACCATATTTTTCCTTAATTGAATTTATATTTTGAATACTTTTATAATTGTTAATATGCTTTAAATTTAATTTAAGCTTTATTTAAGCTTCAAATTAATATTATAACAAGTGGTTAGCTGTTGAAATAAATATTTTTTTGAATAAAAATATATTTGAACTTCTTAAGTGGGCAATAACTATCTGGTTTCCTCTATATACCTACTGAAGTATCATATACTATATACCTTGTCACCAACAGAGTCATACACAATGTAAATGGAAGGGTTACATGCAAGAATGTTAATTATATAAATGTCACTCTACTTAAAGGAGACGACGACGACAGCATGAGTTAAAAGTAAACACAGCGAACTGACTCACAATTATTTATTACTATTGACTATTGTCTATTACTATTGAATAACAAGTTATGGTATTTGACTATGGTCATTAATCAATAGGAATCTTCCAAGCTCTCAATTTTAAAATGAAACATCTTAATTAAGATACGTTTTTGAATTGGTAAATTAAGGATTAATAACAAAATTATTTGAATAATGCTAACTATGAATTTGGCGGTTAGATGAAGGACGAAATACGATAGCCTATGAAATTTTAGAGAAGTTTCCAACTTTGCTTTAACAAACCCGCAGCAAAGTTATTGAAATGTGGCGGTTAGGGTGTGGACTCATTTGCGGCTAGTAACCGTATCCCAGCCCTTTTAGTATTCACTACTGGACATGGGCACTGTCTTATGCATGAGAGATGCACGACCTTAAATCGCGAGGTGGTGATTTAACACTCAACTTTGTCGACATTGGAATAAGATCAAAAATCCACCAACACACCCTACCAGTCTTCAAACGCGTTAAAGCGGACGTAGGAGCAGCGCATTAGCGCTCGCATAGTGTGCGAGTGTGCCCGCTACTTCGCGACCTGCCGCTTTTGGTCGCCTGCATACGCGACAGGTCTGCGCCGGCTCTTAGAGATGCTATACTTCCTCAGGGCTTGTGGTAACCACTTTGTTATCTCTTAGTAGCCTTTTAGAACATCCACGGAAATATATGGTGTGGTGCTATACTATAGAAATACAACAATTTAGGAAATAAGACTGCGTACAGGACACCGTGTCCGGACCGACGATTTACCAAAGTAGCCAGCAGTAACCGGATGATAGAAGCGGAGTCTTCAGAAACACACACTGATGAGCAGATACTTACCCAAAGTAATTTATTGTATGGTAACGGTGTAGTAAATTCTAACGCCATCGCCAGAACTATTAGTCCTTAGATGCAGTCATACCAGTAACTCGACGCTTACACCGTCTATCTCATTTACCTAATCTTCAATAATCCATACTACAGTATAGAATCTGCCAGAATATTCTTTTTCTTACCAAACACACTAGCAGTTTGATATCATTGGTCCTCCAGACAATTTATATTCGTCCAGTATCAAAAAAATCAAAATATATATAGCGCAAGTAATGAATTACGAATTCTTAAAATGTAGCTACTTGTATCTATTTCTGTTATTTGACTGTACTGTACCATTAAGTTAGTCATGATTTAATTTTAATCACGTTTAATTAGCAGTCATCTTCCAAACCACACAAGCATGTGAGCGTCTAACGATAGAGTCACGAGAGCCAAATTCAACACATCGACCAAGCCCCCCTACTATGTCAATATGACTGTAATGGTCTCATTTGTATCCAAGATGGGCCTTGGCTGTGCTCTAATGTGTTCTTGATGCTTTTACGGTTCCATTAAACTTAGTTTTACGATTAGTCAAGAAATTACACATTATTATTATTTGACAGTATCTTCTTTACACTAAACATATATGTACGCATGCATACATATGTATTTAATCTTACTTTAATAGGGGAAGGGTGCAAGTTACTCCTCTCTCACAGAAGACTACCTAGAAATGTACTAAATTTCCCACTTTATCCTATTTCCCTAATGTACGTACTTGTTTCGGTAGTGAGTGCGATATGCTCGAGCCTATTCCCACCCCATCCTAACCTAACGCTCCCCATTTTCCCAACCCTTTCTCCAAATCCGTTCCTAAAGCTCCAAAGGTAGGCAGTGCAACGTTTGTCATTCTGGGGTGTGTCAACATTACCCATTCTGGACCGCCTTTGGTTATAAGGGTGAGGGTGCACGCTGCAACAGCCGCAGGGCGCACTCGACTGGCCACGTTACCCCTCTGTCACAGAAGATTATCTTGAGATGAACTACATTTGCCACTTTATCATATTCCCAATGTACGTACGTGTTTCGGTAGTGGGAGATATTTGTTAGAGTCCATTCCTATCCCACCCTATATCCCTTCTCATTTTCCAAACCCTTTCTCTAAATCTATTCACACATCCACAAATGTAGGCAGCGCATCCGGGGGCGTGTTAGTGTCAGTCATTCTGGATTGATGTTGGCAAGTATCGCGGGTGTTTATGGGGGACAGTATCCACTTACCACCGGGGTGGACAGTATACTCGTTTGTCACCTTCATATCAAAAATATACGTTTTTTACTATGTTGCATTTTTATAAATGGGCAGTAAATCATGATCACCAAAACGAAACTATTTTTAAATAACTGAAATAAACAATTTCTAATTACTAAGAACGTCAACACCTATCTTTATTATCAACAGAGAACTTAAACCTAACCCACCTTCAAATTTACTGCCATCGATTTGCCGCCACTTTTAATTATTTCTTCAACTGATTTAATTATTTCCCTATTTTTATCTGTGGTATATTTAATTACCTAATATTTATACTATTAATAATCAATTAATTTTAGCAATAAATGTCAATATAAAAATAGTTACTTTGCACGTAATACCGAGTGGTCCAATACAATATGGGAAGTGATAATAGCAATTTTACGAAACCATTATCGTAATATTGCTGATAATATCAGCAAGTTTATTATTCCCTGCACGTGTCGGAGCGCCCTTAAGCGAGAGTGTAAAGGGACACCAGTATCCCGCAGGCAAAAAGCACCCGTTTGCTTTAAATACTTTAGGAACCATAAAATGTATAGAACAATTTCTAACTCATACATAATAAAGGTTTATTAATAAAATTATAGCTATGTCCGTAGTAACAAGAAAAATGTACTAATAACTTCATAAATATTAATGTAATAATACAGCACAAAACTAAGCGTATCGAAGAAAAAATACAACAAAATAGGGATAAAATCAAAGTTTAAAAAAATGCCATGCTGGCAAAGAAGATAACATTAAATCTTTCCTCGAATGTTGGTGTAATAGCTATTAGAGATTTCTGTTAAATAAACTGTGACGGAATTGGATTTTATTTCGGAATTTTTATTCACAGGTACTGTTATTAAATGTAAGCAGCGCATCTGCTGATGTATCATCCTTCGTCATTTTTGACTGATGTTAGCATATATCGCAGATGTCCATGAGCGATAGTCGTGTTCGTCTTGCATATTTCTATAAAAGTATCCATCCGATTACACGCGGGAGAAATTATGACTGTTTCAAATCTGCTATACGTCTTAATGTTCAAAACTACTTAGTCATTTCTGATAAAATATATTTATTATAAATATATATAACTAACCTTATTCTTGTGTATATATATACATATGTGTAGGTTTGTCTGTATCTAAATATTTGCGTATTTTATATTTATTTCACCATACCATTTTATTTGAGTCTCACGCACATCCCAATTGAACTTCTCTGATCAACCCAAAGGTTGGTTAGTAGATAATGCCCTAAGACATTACACTCGCCTTTTGTACGATAATGTACAATGGAAGTGTATAAATAAATAATAAATAAATAAACCGTCACACCTACACTCATAGTAATCAATGGTGAAATGACTAAATGGAACTTGTAGTTTTCAAGCTTAACCAAAGTAGACAGCCAAAAATCGTAGATCGGTGAGAGCCAGACATGTAAAAGCATTTAGGCTTATAATAGCTGTCAGTCTTTGCAGACTGACAGCTATACAGCTGACATTGACTTTATTTATTTTCTTATGGCAATATTCAAAGAATATTAAACTTAATAAAATAAAAATATTACTACTACCTATATATTTATTTTACAGAAGTGTGTTACAGCCGGATTAGCACTAGCGCATCTCTTACGGGTGTCTTAAAAGGCGACTTAGGAATAATAAAGTCGCCATCTCAAGCTGTTAGACAGTACACCACCTTTAAAAGAGTGGACTCGACAGCCCGCATGACTAGCGTGGTGTTTTAAGGCCATAGATCCCTCATGCTCAAGACAATGTGCATGAAAAGGCCCATATCCAGCAATGGATGTTAAGCTACAATTCCTCATATCGTGGTCTAATGTCCAAGAGAATTCTACGAAAACGCAAAGATATATTACGATTGTCGCCGACGCTACTACTACAGAATTTTCGACGCAATCCAGAGATGAATATGCCAAGCTATATTCATTGTTAACTTTACGAAAAAACTCCCTTTAATACGATTTCTTACACATTTATTACTTGGCTATCCGGTCATGACGGGAGCAGTATTTTGCCTCTTGGCTTTGTGCACGGAATACTGAATAATATTACGATTATGACAGTATAATCTGCGTTTATGGCCGATGGCGTTGATGGCGGTTTGTTTGCAAGATAGAAACAATTTTCTATGTAATTACGAGTGGTATAGCAGAGCATTTAAAGATATAAAAATAGTTTTCTTTTAATAAACTAATAACTATTAATATACCATACCATCAACCTACGTCTCTCTACTGTTGGATATCTCATGCAGCCACCAACAACGAAAATCTCGTTCGCCATTCGAGGATTAGTCTACCCCATTAATTATCGGTCCAGCGGCAAATATGACCTGTCCATTGCCACTTCAATATGCTGATTCTACGAGCTATATACTATAGCTGACTTTAGTTCTTTGGCGAATCCTTTCGTTTTGGGTCTTATTCTGCAAAGAATCTCCAAGCATAGATCTCTCTATAACTGACTGAGTGACTTTAAACTTATAGATCAGATCTACCGTTAGAGGCCGCGTTTAATATAGTGAGTCTAAAATTGTCTCAATCTATGTCATCGTTAGCTTACACAAAGTATGTCGCGATTACATTTTGTATTCCCATTCAGTAAAAAATTATATCAATATATAGTGACCTATTCAAGAATAAAATCAAGAACTGGCTATTAAAGCATGATTATAAGACACCGAATTCTTACTTATACCAATGCGCTAAATTGTTCTTGATAGCGTGTACTTAACATTTTTGGCATCTGAACTCATATTTTCGCATACACCCATACATCAACTCACACTAAATTACGTGCATTATTGACACTGTGCTGGGTTTTTCTGACATCGGATATCTAAGACCACACTTCCGCACAGTCACCTACAGACATATTTACATAAAACACACACGACGTACATATTTACAATAATTACCACCCGAATAAACTGTTTTTCTTAAATAACTGTAACCTAATGTTAAGAATAGATCTAAGGGAAGACGCTGACAGCTGTAAAACAGATTATTCTAGTACAGATGTCAACACACATTGTCCTTATGAATACCTACTTGTAAACTTGATGTTTTTTTGTAAAGTATATCATAAGTGACAATTACCGAATAGAAAATATGTAAATGTCTTAAATAAATAAACTTTATTATTATAAAAAAATAAAACAAACATTTGACTTGTATTAATTATTTTTGGAATATTTATTCTTGGAAGGTTCTGGCTTCCAAGATACAGACTTTTTTCTAGTTCGGGAGTCAGAGCTCATTACAAATTGTATCATATATGTTTAATACAAATAAAGAATTTAATATTAATTGAATCTTCCGGGCTACAGTCGCCACTGAAAATGTCAACCGCAGTTGTTGACGAAACGTTTGGAAGAAAGAGAAGAGATTCCAGAAGACCTCGGCCAAGTAGCCCGGAAGATTCAATTAATATGGACACCGGCCGAGAAAGCCTACACTCCACTAAAAAGAATTTAAATTTGACCCAATTATATTTCACTTGTTATAATATTCTACAATTAATTCTTTCCGAAAGGTTTTAATGTATTTTTATGACAATAAATTTAGTGATTACAAAGATTATATACATACTAAATTTTGTAAGACGAATATGTCAAAAATTAATCAAACCAGTTAGACATGACGTGAAAGATATGTAAACAAGACATTGACCCCTATTTCCTGTGTAGGTATTACGTTAACGGTTTCATCCGCGTTAACACTTCATCAAACAGCAGTAATTAGTGTCTCCACATTATCGGGTTTCAACGCACACATCCGTTAATCATTCGAACATCATGTGATCCACGTGCAAAGACAGCTCCTTATTGCAAGGACTTATTTAGACGAAGGGAGCTTGAATGAATGGATTATGAATGAGTAATTCATGAAGACTAATGAATGATAAATGTATAGGTAGGTATGTATAGGTCACTATTTTCTAATTAAGCACTTTAACACAAACCACTAGAATTTGATATAAATAAACAATTAGAGTTTCGTTATTTTTCATTAGATGACAGAAAAACAACTGGAGCACGGGATCTGATACCAAATAAATAAAATTCTACCAAGTAATAACATAAAAGGCTGCTAACATTCTGCCCAATTTTGATGTTATTCTAGTGTCCTGAAGATAGTGTTGTTTCTAATCATTCTCAACAACGCGTGCGACGTTTGCGTCTAATGTTGGAAATCTACAAGTGCCTTACCATTGGACAGTCTAAGATCTGCACAAGTAGTAAACCTTAAAATTTCCAATTTCTAAGTGTTTACAAAATAAAAAAGTTGACTTGCCGCGTCGCACTTCGACCTCGATGGTCGCTGGCACATTATACAAATTTAAACAATGAATGTTTGAGAAAAAGTATAATATTAATTTAAAAATACAAGACCTACTTGACGCACCGCGCCGTCGCTATTGGGATGCGCTGACTGAGGATTGGGCCTTAAGGCATCAAAATGTGATTAAAATCTAAGATTCGACATAGAGAGATATCTCTATGTCGAATTTTGAACCGAAACTTGGCACAAGAGCTGTCAGTCAATTTATGAAAATTAAAGAACCTTTGGCTGTAAACCCTCACTTTTAATCAGAACAAAATGAACTCGATATTTTATAATTACAATAACAGTTTCATTTGCAACAATTACAGTATTCATTATATCCTCAGTGTACTGGTAAAAATACTAAAGCGCCATATTACTATAAACTTTAAAGTGATTCCCGTGAGGAGTTTGTAATAGATCTGGACAAAAATTACCCTGACTGTGAATCCGGCATATGTAACTATGCCAAGTTTCATTAAAATCCGTCCAGGTAGTTTTTGCGTCATGTGCGTTCACAGACAGACAGACACAAATATTTTGTAGAGGTCGTTAAACTTATGATGATGATGAAGATGATGGTGATCATTAACTTATTAACTTAATGATGGAATATCCTTTATCTTATTATATTGATTAAACACGGAATAGAAAGAAAGAAAATATATTTATTCGTTATCATTATCACAGCACTACAATTGCGTATGTAACGATTTAATATTTATTAATTTAATGTGATACATTAAATAAACATAAAATAACTAAGTACCTATATTTTGTGTCGCGACACTCGCGACACTCGCGACACAAAATGGAACTGGCTCAGCAAACGCTACACATAATGCACAGCACTAATATTCTGCCAGCACCTATGTACATATATGCTCACGATCAGCCAAAGAAGCAGACAACTTTACCTTAAAATAAAAATATACTCAATTAGTGATATTAAATGTAAACAGTGGATGAAATATAGAAAAAATTAAAGAGATTGCTATCCTTATAATTAATAATATAAGTTATAATTTACAACAAACATGTTAGAAGTGCATTAAAATTTGACTAATGACAGAATATTATTAAATATATGAAATTCATCATTCACTAAAATAAGTGTAATTACTAATTAGATAAATAAAAATAAAAGGCATTTGAAAAAATTCTGAACACCTCGTATGAATGCATTCCTCCTTTATGAATACACGTTTAAATACAAACCATATATAAATGTGACAGTTTGAATGTTTGTAATCAGAATCACGTCGAAACGCCCAAACCGCTTAGACTTTTTATTCATGTAGACCATGCGAAGTCGCGGGCAAAAGTTAGTGAAGAATATACCGTTGTTGCCACATTTCATACTTACTAACTAAACTAATCAAATATTGTATCAATCAATAATATAATAACAGATAAAGTCACAGCAATACTTTTTTTTACAAAAACAAACGAATTTGGAATTCATACCTAAAAGTATGGGAGGCGAATCTAATATCGGTTCCTATTTGTACAATAATTTATTTGTTATTTGTAGAAGCTAATAAATCATGTTTTAAACTCTCTTATTATTTTTCATCGAATCCCATTTGCGAGAGGAAAATAATACTCTGCTCTTGACTTCACAAGTAGCCTTTTGTAAAATTTATCAAAAAGGGAATATAATGCGAAAGTTTCTTTGAACATTACGAGCGTGGTTTAAAAAAGTTTAGCCAAAATTAATAGGTTTTTGATATAGGCTACTAAATAATTCGGAAAGTTTCAATTGAGTAATAATATATTAAAGAAAATCTATCGAAATGTATCATACAAGCGGATTGATTATTTACGAAAGCTTATGAGCTGTAAAGGTAATAAGATACAGGAACAATTTCTATCGAGAAAGGGTATTATTTCACTTTATCGCCGCTTGGTCGGCCCCATTTTTCTATTTACCTACACGTAAATAGCCCCACTACAAATTCTAAGTGTTATTAGTACCCCATTTTGGCTCTTACAGAGAAATTATAATAACTAAATACCTCATTACAAATACTGAATGGGTAGCAAATTGATGGCAGCAATTTTAAATATGGGTTAAATTTAGGTTAGAATAAAGAAATATATTCTTAGTAATTATGATAACATTCTTAGTAATTTAAAATTATTTATTTCAGTTATTCATAAATAGTGTGTTTTGTTGACCTCCATTTGCTGCTCATTTTGTATTTTTTGTTTTTCGTTGTATAAGTCAGTATTATTTGACATATTTGCTTTATCTTAAAATTCAGATGTCAGAAATTAAATATTTCTATTTAAACAGAATCTTGAAAACACTAAATTATAAGTTATTGTATAAAATCTGAACGATGAATATTGGCCTATATCGACAATAAGGTCCCATTATAATAAATGTTCCACTAATATATGCCAAAAGTCGAAAGGAGTCCTAATTCCTGAACTTAATACTAACAATAATACTATTCCAATATTTTTTTAGCACTCATAGATAATTCGTTACTTACTTTCTTTTTTTTTTCATTTTATGCAATGGAATCCATTTTACGTAATTTGGATTGACAAACTAGCGACTTCTGCAAGTGACTAATCAGTTATTCTGTATCCTATCCTACTTCTATCTATACATTTGTGTGTTAATAATGGAATAGATCACGTCTACAATTTGGCGGGAACGCACTCGTCGCGCCAAATGGTGCTTGAGGGTGCCCTTACTAACACAAATTACTAAATTCCAAATCGTAATGTCTTCAATAACTTCAAGGTCAGAATATTATAAAATATTATTTTCTACATTTTGTTGAATACAAACTGTTTATAATGATGATAACTAACCGTTTTACTGCTTTTAAATAGTGTCTATAGATATGATTAGAAATTTAAACAAGTTTATTTAATGGATTAGTTAAATGATTCAAAGGCAGCCTTGTAAGTCTTGTGAATGGGTTTTTTCTATCAGTCAAGGCGTGATTAAAACACAGAACAGATGCAGAAGCAGCTTGTCAGTAAAGTGTAAAGGTATATATTTATATATACCTACTAGCTGTGCCCGCGACTTCGTACGCGTGGAGTTTTAGTTTTTAAACTCTAAATTGCGATATCTTTTCTTCCCGTCAGCTGATTTCGATTAAACAAAAAGAAATCGAAGCGCCAAGCTAAGTTTAATTAACCTGTAGAAACCCCATGAAAATCCGTTCCGTAGTTTTGGAGATTATTGTGTTCGAACAGACAGACAGACAAAAATTTTCAATATCCCCTTTTTGTATTCTGATACTCTTCCTTCATCGCCCCCAATCAGTTTTTGGTAAATATACACACAACACAAGACAAGGCACAAGACGAACACACAACACTGAAACTCAAACAATCGTGTATTTGCCTTTAAATAAAAGAGTATCTGACCGGAAATCGAAACACACATTTGCACATTTGAAGATCAAGTACGTAATCAATCCATTGTCATCGAGCGAAACTCTTCGATGCGTTACAATTTAACCATTTCAGATTCTTTGCCAACGTCGATCTATTGTCCACTTGACCCATTTATCAATCGATTAATTAAGTATGCCGACATCCTAACACATAAAATGAGATAAGTATCTACGTTACCAATTACAGTAGCAAGTGGGTACCAGGAAATAAAGTCAATCCAAGGCGTGAATTGGACGCCCGCCTATATCCGCTCACAAATGAGATTTTCGGACTCAAACATCGACACAGCCGATTAGAATGTCCTGGATTGGCCATCCCGAGCATTTTGAGGAAAACGTTTTTATATATCGGGCAAAAAGGGCAAAACGTCGTTTAGATCGGCATGAGGATGTGAAGCAGAAAAGGGTTAAGGGAAAATTAATTTCCCATAATGAGATCCCAGAAAAAAGTATTTGCCTTCCTGTGGCTAAAATCACAGATACTGATATATACATTTTTTAATTTAAATCTGATACAAATAAACTACATTAATTCGTTCAAACTACAAATTTCTTCATTCGGTGAGCAACTCATGGTATGGACTTTATTTTACCGATGATTAACAACGCTTCAACTTTGACTTTTTATTCAAAACTACGAAGAAATACAGACTGTGATTAAATTCAGCCGCGTCACAAAAGCTATGAGACATCTGTGACATTTATTATTATTCTACTTTCAATCAGGCGCTCCGCAGAGAAGATTGTGCCACAATGAGTATAAGTCACGCAGTAAGGGATGTAAAAACATTTCTCAACATATTTCGGGACCAAAATAACGTTTTGGTTCGTAATGAAACCAAAAATTTAACCAAAAAATAAGTCTTACCGCAACAATTTTCCTAAATAACAAAACGATGATATAATCAGTGATTACTACCACTATAAACACTCCACAAGTAAATAAAATAAGAGTCGTTCTGGCTTAAATTTGGCAGTATCACACGCTTGGCTGGAGTTGTAAATCAAATAAAATAATTTGATCAAATCAAATAATTGTTCTTTTTTTTTTCAATTAGTTTTTACCTTCGTGAGATGTATAATTAAATTTTTGTTAATTGAGTAAATTCATCAGCAATTACTAAGTATGAAATACTTGTTAGTTTTAAGTTAGATATGTACTCATTGACATATTGTAACGGTTTCCTTGATTTGTACCAACTCCTTACAATTCAGTTAAACGCTGCATTATCCGTTCATCTTATGAATCTTGTCCCGCACATAAAACTCCGGTTAACATGTGACGTCACTGCCGATAGAAACAAACAGGCAATCGTTACTTGCTCGCTCGCAGAATCGTTGCTTTCTATCTTAGTGTTGTCATTATCATTCGCTATTTATATGTAAATATTGTCTACTCATCTGTGATTAAACCTTAGTGCTCATCTTATAATCTGTTCATCATTGATCCTTCATCATCTATCGACTATCAACCTCGCTTTTTTCACTGCGACGCATCTGCTTTATATGTCATCTTCACTTCTAATCCACCTATACCGTGAGTGAACAAGAGGACACACCCACAATATTATAATATTTCATACTATTTTTGTAGGACCTTATATTTATCTGAGTCTGTTAATAAATTTAAAACTTAAACCGTGAAACACAAACTCAAACCGCAAGATATCGCTGTCTTTTTGCTTAATATCTAACTTCACTTTTTATGAAGAAATTTTAAATTAATTTGAATATGAAATGTATCTATAACTATGACATTGAACCTGGCCATAACACAGACCTTGTCATTTCGTGAAGTAACGTATTGACTTATAAAGAAACTAAGGAAATGAGTATCTGTCTAGTTTATATCTACAAACTCCCACAGACGTGGACGTGTGTGCGTCAGGCGAAGCTAAAGAGCTAAATGAGTATATTGATTCTCATTTCTTTAATTTATTTATTCTATGGTCCACCTCTCTTTAGTTTCTATATACAAAAGTTATCCATCATCTCTACTTGACTTGCCGCGCCCGTTTCTAAATACAAACTGCCACATACGTGTACGTGTTGCGTCAGGAGCATTTTGAATAGTTTCGTGAAGAATCCCAACTGTATCTTATGTCAGTGTTGTGATTTAACTCACTCGTAAACTGGTCATACGACGGAAAATTGGAAATTTGTGTTCGAATTTCACGGTGATGTTACGCTGTAACTTAAATCACTGTAACTTAACGCTGTGTAACGTAAGCTTTTTATTGTTTGTCGATAACCCTGACTCCGGGCAGGGTTACTTAGATTTACAGTTCAGAAATCTTTATTCTCATAAGAATATGTTCACTAACAATGAGAAAAAGCAAATAATATAAACCATGGGCTATAAATTTTTGCGAAGGAGGACGATGAACCTTTCCGTTTTTTTTTATAGAAAAAAGGCGGCAGACGAGCATACAGTCCACCTGATGCTAAATGTGGATACTGTCGTCAATAGATATCCGCGATACATACCAACATCAGTCCAGAATGACCAACGTTGGCACGCCCCCAGATGCGCTGCCTACCTATGCAGATTAAAAAAAATATGGGGAAAAAGGATTTAAAAAATAGGTAGGGATAACATAGGATGGGATGGGAATGAGCTCTGGCATATCTCACTCACTATCGAAACACGTACGTACATTGGGGAAATGCGACAAAGTAGGAAATGCAGTAGGTACATTCCAAGGTAGTCTTCTGTGAGAGAGGGGTAACGTGGCCAGTCGAATGCGCCCAGCGGTTGTGAGAATGCAGCATGCACTCTCCGTATAAAAATTGTCCGTATAAAATCTCTTTTCGTATAAAAATTTAAGGATATGGGAGAATGGGATTATCATGCTTTCCATATTCAAAGAGGATTGTAAACAAAAAGACGATGTCACTCTAGATTTCATTCTTATACGAGTAGTACAGCTGATTCCTCTGACGCCAAATATCTTATAGTGGTTATCAAAAATAATGATATATAACTAACTATCACGTAGGTCTATACTATGATAGATTCACGTACCTACGCTACCTAAACGCTTATTGAATAAATTAATAATGAGCTGCAAAGGAGTTTGTATTTGTGCTTACTCTCGATTGGCGGATACTGTAATTCAGAAGTACCTCCCTACAGTCAGCAACAGGCCAACTTATAACCATTGGTATCATAAAATCATAACTAGAATCGAATGATTTTGAGTACATTCGTTTGTTACTAACTGTAGGTACCAATCTTAAAAACAAAAACATAATAAATATTCTAGTCGGAAATTCGGAACGGATGGTTTGGAAAATCTAATGAAACAGATACTGCGGCCTTCTTGATATATACTCTTTCGCTAAATAAATAAGTACCTTCTAATAGTTACGCGTAATCTGTGGCATAATTAACTAGACGGTAATAACTGCTTGTCATGTAGGTAATTAAAACATGTATAATGTATTTAGTATTTACAAACACATTACAAAGCACTTAACACTAAAGCCACCAAAACAAAGCATGTCCTTGACATTTTAGAGTGTAACATATTATGTGTTTACGGTAAACAGTTGTTGTAATAATCAAAATTCGCATTAGTTGGATGAGGTGGCGCGCAGCGGCTCGCTGATGCTTTAATAAGGTTAATATCGTGTTAGGTCTCCTTCACAAGAGGCGTATCATCATTCTAATTTTACAAACCGTATCATACAATAATTAGATCCTTAGAACAATAAATGCACCACATCATAACGGTAATATACTCGTAATATTAGGCCTTTTTTACACTAAGCGTATCCTTACGCTACTTTTACAAGTCCTATCAAAAAATCAGATTTTTAAAACATTAAATTCACCACATTGTAATAATAATACTGTGTTAGATCTCTTTCACACAAACTGTACCATCGCATTACTTTTACAGGTGGTATCAAAAATCAGGTCTTTATGACAGTAGATACATCACAACATAACTATGTGTTCAACCTGTGTGTTTAAACTAGATAAAGTTTCATTTGTCCGTTTCGTAACAAATACTAAGCATAACCCGCCTTCGTGAGATGAAAGAACTATAACCTATAACGCATGCCAATTTCTAGATGCATTAAACGACATTTAGTTATATGAACTTTTGACTATAACAGAAAGTGCACGATGCAGATTAAACAGCAATATGCAGTTTCGTTTGCAACGACTGATAAAATTTAGTCGGTCAACTATCGACTAAAAGCTAATATTATCCAAACAATGTACATATACACCGTGTAAATACGTATATTTTATACGAACATGATACGTATCCATGTATTACCGACTTTACCTCCTCACACGCCTATAAATTGTGGGTAATATTATTAGTCACTTTGAAAATGAATTATTCATAAAGCCCCGTTGCCACAAAAGTGATAGAATAATTACATATTACATTTTTATCACAGTGATTTATGATGCGTTATCCTCATAATTTCATTTAAGAAGTACTAGGTTTGTGGCCCAGGGTTCGCCTGCTTAGAACCCATTTTTTCCCGCGAAATCGTTGTTGATCAACTTGTTTCATAAAATTCAGTATATTTGTAAAATCACTCGGAATATTTTTGGTGGTAAAAAGCACTATCGAGAAATCCTTTACAAACAGCGAAAACCGGAATAAAATTCAGTTGATATGTTCGTTCCTTCATTCAAATCAATTCCATTCCAATCCATTCCTTCATTCAATTCCAAATAATTCAGATTCGTTCCTTCGTATGGCTTAGTAATGAAGTTACCAAAATGTTGATGCATGGATGTATTCTTTATAGAGACAGTAGAAAGATTTGGTACAAAATTGTATACGACATAAAAACGAAGTTTCGCAGTAATGTTAGAATTTGGAAAGTAGGAATAGAAAAAAATGTTACGTTATTAGTCAAATGGGACATTTTGTAGAGAAATAGTACATTACTTACTGTCCAGGCCCGAAATAAAGCAATTGACGGCCGAGTAATATTGGAAGGACGAGGCGAATCCGAGTCCTTTTTAAATAAACGAGGCCGTTATTTGCTATTTCGGCCGAGACTTGTATAGTATTTTTCTCTAATTTGCGAGGAAACAATAAACAAATTAATTCAAGAAACAGAAGTTTTCCAAGAAAGAATTCGCTTTTTATTTTCAGTTTTCCACTTGATGAATTCTTCATATGCATTTTCATATTTTTCTCTCGATTTCGGTGGTAACAGGTTTTCAGAAAGTATCTTTGCTTCTTCAGCTATGTCTGGTGGCGTTAAATGTAATTCACCTTCCAACGAACTAGTTTATTAGACAACTTAAAATTTTGAGACAACTTATGATTTATCTGATTTTCATTCCCGCCAATTCCACTGCGCGCGGTCTTTGTTCTTTTTTTAAACTTTTGAAAAGAAATGCACATTCAGCCTTTATAATAATAAATATCGTGTACCTAAAAAACCTAATTTATATTAGTGTGCACTAAAAATAACCTCGCTACTGTCCAGCACTCTCTATTATTGTCGTGTTGGAAATTGCCGGCGTGCGTACAGAAAAGAGCCGATTGACGTATTCCTTTTTTAAAACAACGAAGCCATTTCCGAACAAGTAGGAGAAAAGGTTATTTTAGACTGTCGATTTCATTGTCGGTAGGTACTCATCGATTCGCGTGGGACGACGCGGAGTGACGAAAAATGACGCGTTGCTTGACAGCTATGAACGCTAAAGGCTTAGGCCACACAGCAGGGCAGTATCGAGGCGATGTCGCCGCGCGTTGCTAACGGGGCGTGAGCACGGCGCTACAACATCCCGCCTAACAAAGCGTGACCAGCTTACTCGAACGACGAGAGTATTTTTTGAGAAAAATTACATATGAATCAGACATCGAAAAACTACTTCTCTTGTTTACTGTAGTATAGAAGTTGTAAAAAAGAGACAACGGAAAAAACTGTAAAATAGAGGAGAAAAGTACGGAGAATACCACCGATTATGTAGAGAACTCAAGTACTACGAAGACAGACAGATTCAATACTTAATTTAGAATGTCGAAAAATGGCTTTGAAGAACTTCATAATATACTTGAAGCCCTTAAAGTCGGGTTTTTGTGGTCTTTGTTGGTTAAACCATATAAGACCTTAAATTTTCGAATGCAATTAACCAAACGTTCTACATCCATCTTTTAAAATTTGGACCCAAAATTTATTGAAATTTGTAAAAAATACAGCTAACGAATTGCGCCACGCCAAACTCTACGAGATGTCGTCGTCACGCCTCTCTTTCGGATGACTAAACTATTTAATCGTCGCGATAAATATGCGAGACATATCTTCAAATTTGAAGACATATTCTTCAAACGCGTCATGCTTCCTCACTTTCCGTTGCCTTGAGCGAACCAACGAATACCGCCAACGCAATCGCCGTCTCGATCTCTATAAAAATATTTTTCGAACTTTTATCTTAGCAAGACATGCCTGTCCCATATATCTTATTATAACCAATATACAACAACGTACACTTCATAAATATACAAACAATCTACAACACACATCTTATTCTACATATTATTACACCAAAATAATCCCGTTGTAGCCCAGTCATAAATATTTATTAATCAATATGTGACAATGTTTGGAAATTTACCTTATTGTCGGTTCTGATTTCCCAGATTACTTTACCAATTAAAGAATTTTACTAATACTACTTTACTAATTTAAAGATTACCAGAATCTTAGATTACTTTAGGGTAATCTTAAAAACTAACATATATTTCTATTTATTTATCTTGAAATATCAGATGTTACAGCATTTATTTTTATTGAGGTAAACATAATTATGAAACAACGGAATTTTATCCAAAGTTAATAGGTATTTAACGTCAATAAGGTAGACAGATAGATCACAAAGGTTAGAGAACACTACGGTTATTAGGGAAAAGGACACTCGCATGTATATCTAACACATAACAGCGCGGGAATTTTAAGAAAGTGAAAAAATAGATGGTACAGTAGCGTAGCCTGCTGTCCGTGTGGCCAATCACCGCACTAAATGGGCGTCCAGCTCAACTTTAGCTGTGTGCACACAACGCCAATTCCCAGTTGAAACCGGATGGTGATAGGTAACATATCTAAGTTACTCTACTGTAAGTAAATTACATTTTTTTGTTTTCGTTTTTAAGTTTCCATTATTGATATAATTGAATTTCTACGTGACGCTTTCGCGGCGTACGCGATTCGTAAACATTGCGGATACATTGCGGACAATAAATGCCTAATCTGTGCCTACGCCAATGTACCAGCACCCTATATCCCACAACACATTTATTCAACCAACTTTATTCATTAAATATGAAGTAGATTAATAAGATACTTCTCAAAATAACGTCAACAGAAATATTAATGGAACATTAAAGAGACATTAATCGCACATTATGTTTATACGCATTTTTAGAGCGCCTTTGATTGGTATGTGTTTATAAGTGCGTGTTTACATTAACAGATGTATGGTTATGAAGCTGAATGTCTTTAAACATCTAAACATTTCCCTTCGGAATGTCTGGATGATAGCCAAATGGGCATGGTATCGATGATCCCCTAAAATAGACGGATAGACGGATCAAAACTTGTAGTTTTATTGCTATTGGCTATCTTTAACTGCGAACAATATATATATTTGTACTATTTCGATTTGTTTTAGCAGTTCCTTAAATACAATTGTTGTCTAATCATGCTGTAACAATACTCTTTCTAGAGCAGGAAATAGTCGCGCAGTCAAAAGAAGGTGTTGTTAAAGATATGTCCCGACGAATACAAAATTGTTTTGTTAAGACTTTTGTTTTGTTTCATTATTTACTATTGTTCGTTTAATCAATCTCTGAAGGGGGTACTCACTGGCACCTTACTCCAATATAATCAGAACAACATCTTTGACATAATGGAAAAAAGAATACCAAGGACTGCGCCGCCATGCTTTACTCTATCCGAGCCGAAACAATCATTTGTCATCGAACATCTTGCTTCTAAATTTTTTTCGAACTCCTATTTATTGGCCATTAATGCATCATTCACACAATTGTAATTAACCGTAACCGAATTCGTAAGCAACGCTTTCAGTGTCCACTTCTGGACACGGATCTCCTCGTGCGCATTGTCTTGTGCATGAGGCTCGCCGCACTGGCTCAGCGAATTCGCGAGTCCACACTCTTTCAGAGGTGGTGTAGTTCCTCAGGCATTGTGGTACCGGCTTTGTTATCCCTCAGTTGCCTTTTACGACACCCACGGGAAGTGATGGGGCGACGCTATTCTAAAGCCGGCCGACACAACACGGCCACACGGCCCTCACCCTTATGATCGTGTAAACATTGTTTAGAATGAGTACCGACCTCTTTTTGGTTTCCTTAGATTATCCTTATTTTCCTTATTGTTATTATTAAAAAACTTGTTACTTCCTCCGGAATGTATGCATAAATTAGCTGCTTCCTCCGGTATGTATGCATAAATTAGCTGCTTCCTCCGGAATGTTTGTATAAATTAGCTACTTCCTCCGGAATGTATGTATAAATTAGCTACTTCCTACGGAATGTATGCATAAATTAGCTGCTTCCTCCGGAATGTATGTATAAATTAGCTGCTTCCTCCGGAATGTATGCATAAATTAGCTGCTTCCTCCGGTATGTATGCATAAATTAGCTGCTTCCTCCGGAATGTTTGTATAAATTAGCTACTTCCTCCGGAATGTATGTATAAATTAGCTACTTCCTACGGAATGTATGCATAAATTAGCTGCTTCCTCCGGAATGTATGTATAAATTAGCTACTTCCTACGGAATGTATGCATAAATTAGCTGCTTCCTCCGGAATGTATGTATAAATTAGCTGCTTCCTCCGGAATGTATGCATAATTAGCTGCTTCCTCCGGAATGTATGCATAAATTAGCTGCTTCCTCCGGAATGTATGCATAAATTAGCTGCTTCCTCCGGACTGTATGCATAAATTAGCTGCTTCCTCCGGAATGTATGTATAAATTAGCTGCCCCTCCGGAATGTATGCATAATTAGCTGCTTCCTCCGGAATGTATGCATAAATTAGCTGCTTCCTCCGGAATGTATGCATAAATTAGCTGCTTCCTCCGGAATGTATGCATAAATTAGCTGCTTCCTCCGGAATGTATGCATAAATTAGCTTCTTCTTCCGGAATGTATGCATAAATAAATAGAATTAGGTAATAAATAGAATAATTATATTTCTAATTTCGAAATGGAGTATGGTTTCGCCAATTACATGAATTATTTAATTAATTATTATAAAATTTATATTTTTCACTAGTTCGCTGGCGAATAGTTTCATTAACATTTTGCCCCTCGCTTTCCCAACTAAGCGCTTGCACTAGTTCGCTCTCTTCATCGCCTCTCTTCATTCAGAATAAAAGAAATCCAGCCAGTCCGCCTTGACGACTCGAAGACGTCGCATCCTGCGACCTGCGCCCTCTCAGGTTTTAGGAGATAAATTTAGCGCATCCTATATGCGCCCGCGGCGCTTTTATATACATAATTTATAAATGAAGGTGCCCATTAAAATTTGTAAGTGAATTTGGATATAGTGGAAAGTGAGTGCAGTGTGGTGCATCTAGAAACAGCAAAACTGGACGTGGTACTCAGGTGTGCGCTTTATGGGCATTTGTCACATCCTTATACCAGCAATCCACCACAATTACAGTCCACAATGCCGCTGGACGCATTCGTGCCTCATAGACATATTATTATAAGTCTGGCACACCGCGAATATTTAGATTTCTATAAAATTATTCCGCCCGCCGCATGTCCATACCATTTATATTTCTATTTTCGCATTACCAAAATATATTCCGCAAATAGAGAACACTTCGGGTTCTCTGAATTCGATCTGAAGCTACTAATCCTAATTCATTTTTTTCCGGATTTAGCAATATAATATGAGGGAATAATCTTATTTCATAAGAAACGGAGTTTCGGAATTTTCGACAATTTTCTCCGGTTATTTTTTTATTTTCTACAGTTCTTTTTTTATGGTAAGAGCAGATGAGCAGGCAGATACTGTCGCATCAGTCCAGAATGACGCTCTTCGCTCTATGGCCAGTGACAGAACACTAAAATGTATGAAGAAGTTAAAAGAAATCTAACTTTAGGAGACAACTGAAAGTTATTGACCATAATATAGTTAATTCATAGTTTAATAATTTGTTGATATTTGTACAACAATGGCATGAGATAACAGCGTCATTTTTTACCGAATATTGGGAAATTGAATGGAAATATGAATTGATTCTTAGTTTCAACATTTTTATGCCAGCGGGTCGTTTTGAAAAAGTATGCTAAATAGGTCAACTTATATTTAAATAAGTAAGTACCTAGGTATGCAAAACAAAAGGTATTTTTTTCACAGTAATAAGTAAACGACTGCTGTGCACATTTATGCATAATATAAACCATATCGATTGTAATTATCGATTTACCCTAATCATCTAAAGTCGACAATCGAATTGTCGATGCTATCATCGACGAAGTCGACGCGCAGGCCCAATATACACATTGTAAACACGATAAAAAAATCGAATAAACATTTGGCTCTGCGGTACCAAACTCATAGGGTGGAAACGACTGACAATGCATATTAACTGTATATAAAGAAACTGTAAAGATAGATATATCTATCTCTTATATATATAGAAATGTCCTGATTGACTGACTGATTCGTCAACGCTGAGCCGAAACTACTGACGTTAGAAATATGAAATTTGGAGAATCATCTCTTTCTGTGACGTAAAGACACTAAGATATTCAAACCCAAATTCAAACCCTAAAGGGTTGAAATGGGGTATCAAGGGTGGTATGTAAAATATTCGACGGTCCTATTAATTGTAATTTGGTATAAATATTGTGAAATACAAGTACTTAAATACGTGTTTACCGTTTTTTTTTATTACGTTTGCGGACTAGAATACATGTCAAATTTTGTACATGTCAAACAGAAACACAATTATTAAACTATACAAGCTTAAGCTGAGTTGTGGGCTACATATTACACATATGCCTACATACTCGTAGAAATTTATCCAACAGCCGCTGGCCGCAATTGACTGGCCTAGTTATCCCTCCTCGCAGAAGACTATCGTGAAATGTACTGAAATGTTTATCCTATTTCCCAAATGTACGAACTGCGTACGTGTTTCGGTAGTGAGTGAAATATGCCAGAGCCCATTCCCAACCCACTCTAACCTATACCTACCCATTCTTTCAACCCTTTTTCCAAATACATCCCTAAATCTCCAAATGTGGTGTTCAAATGTTTTCGTCTTTCTGGAATGACTGTTGGCATATTTTCTTTTATGACTAAAAGGCTGCACACGAGCATACAGTTCACCTGATAGTAAGTGGATACTGTAACTCATAGACATTCACGTTACATGCCAACATCAGTCCAGAACGACAAAAGTTGGCACAGCAACGACAAATGTCCAGCAATGGACGAAGCAAGAGCTACTTACCCTGTTGTAACGATTTCTCATAAGAAATATAAGCAGCATTGTTTTGGTAAAATGTCACATATTGGATTCTGAATCTATTTATCTTGAATAAACTATCGCTACGCGTTTTTAATGTCAACTCTTTTGGACTATTAGTTTCCTAACTAAGTATCCCTATTTCCATAAATGATCGGACAAACAAACGGAGTCAATGAAGCTTAATTTAATAGATAGGGTCTCCTATTTTGTTTAGTCCCAAACTAAAAAAACAGGATATTATATAACGAAACCAAGAAGCTGCGCTATTATTAATGTAATAAGTAAATGTTCCAATCCTTGTGTATTTTATTGTTATGTTTTTTATTAGCTTGTTGTATAAGTATTGTATTGTAATATTCATATAGATTTTAGTTATTGCATTACACTAAAACATGTAACTTTTAACTTTTTTCTTTGTTTTTACCTAAATTAAACACATATAGTAAAGCATTTTATATTGTAATCAAATTAGTAAATGTTTTGTGTGTGTTTACTACATACAAGCCTCTTTCAATAAATAAATATTATTTCGTCAGCCAACAAATAAGAGTCGAGTAACTGTAAAATTTGCTATAGTCCAAGATACTTCGACTGCAAAATAGATTCTTTAAAACTCGATAATTTCACGTTTCAAGTACTTAACGGGCACAAAGTTTGGTATTTAAAGTGGAAAGGCCCGATTGGTGACCGGAATTCCAAACAGCTCGGCAAATTTACATCTAGATTAATAACAAGAAGCAATTCGAATAACCTCGGGTTTTCACGAACATTTTAGAAGTTTACTTTCAATTAAGAAGAAATATTTTTAACCGTTTGCTGAAGGCCCCCCGCTCCTCAATAATTAAGCTCTGTCTGAAACAGTCTTCTGAGAATTTCGGGTTTTAGATATGAAACTAATTGTAATTATTTTACAATAATACGCACAAATTAATATTGTTTTATTTTAGGCATAGAAATGTCGCCTCGCGGTTGTACAATAATATTAAATGGGGCTTTAAATATTATAATTTTTTAAAATCTTATTTAACATATTGTGCTTCAATGGCTGTTTCATATTAATAGGCACGTTGTACCAAACCGCGCTGGACTGGCCACAACGTTTCGTGAGTATGTCCGTGAAAATATATTTAGATGATATCTACTCATCACAACTATAATATCTACATCTACCTATATATACTATCCTGTACTATCCGGCCAGTTGAACTGGACTTGGAGAAACGGCTTTCTGGATTGGTAGAAACGGCTGGATATTTAGCCTATTTCTAGCAAAGGAGAGACACAAGCTAAAAAGCTATTATATTTATCACATAAACTATGGGTATTTATTTAGATGATAATGATATCATTATCATCAGACACAAGTATTTAATAAGTTCATGCAATATATAGACATTACATAAATAATCGTCGAAATTTATATACAAACGATATAATCATTTGTGGTTAGCACCAATCCTCCTGATGACAGAAGGGGCTGCCATCAGCTAACAATAACAATATACATAATAATATGTTGATACCAACTTATAAACAAAATCTTAATAAAAATATAATCCCCAAGTTGCACTAATAAAATTAAATATCTCTAATATATATTAATATTAGAGATATTAGTCCACTAATATCTCTAATTAAATGTTTTCTTCATCAAATAAAGTACATACAATCTGGCTATCATTCCAATTAGGCCAATAACAATAGCGGACAATGAAACTAATCAGCTAAATGGCATTTACTTTGCCTCTCAGAAAAAAAGCCCGAAGCGTTGATGAATTACGATGTTAACTGGCAGTTACAAGGGCCGGACACTGACAATCATTCTACATCAAGCAGTGGTAATGACAGAATGAGGAGTCATTTCTGTTTATTTCACGCTGGAGGGATTTCAATGGATACATTTTGTTACCACAACTTAGTACCATTAGTGAGCAACCTAGTGAGACTTTAGTACCACGTTTTATCTTATAGTTTTGGCAAATACGAGCGCGGGTCACAGGAAAAATTTTAATGTCCGTGTAAGTAGAAACTTTCTTGTGAATTCAAATGGTAACCATAATCGTAACCAGACAGTTTCCTTCGCCCACTGCACCCATGTCCAGCATGAGCAAATAGCGTTCGAAACGCTTTTGTAATCCAACTCGTTCCAACCTTCCAAAGAGAGATTGCTACCGTAGCAATAGAAATAACAAGGAGAGAGCAACTGTTTGGTGATAGGAGTTTGAAAAATAATATACTACGATATACGTCGAGGCATGGACTTTCCATTGGTGCACATCACCAATATATATATATATATATTGTAAATGTAACATCTATGTATGTATAAGTATACATATGTATATTTGTGTATGTCAATAAAGTTTTTTTTTTCAATCATTTATTCATTATTCTACACATACCAACAGACAACAAATCAGGACAATTGTTCCAGATCAAGCCAATAATAATAATAATAACACCACACATAAATACCTCACTATTCCCTCAATATTCAACAAACACCTTTCTTTAAACAAATCTTGTCCGACTGGGAAACGAAACCCGGGACCCATTGCACAGCAGGGGCCAAAGATTTGAACTCACAACCTTAAGAATGAGAGTTGATAATAGGCTATCACCGCCATTAAATTTACTGAAGATATTTTTATAAGGGGCCAAATATTATAAATAACGAATCAATAAATTCGTTTTGTCATGGATTACCTATTAAGATTAGTTAATTACTTAACTTTAAACTTTTTTACAGACAAGGATATAAAGTTTGATATTGTGGGCCAACTGGCACTGTGGATTAATTTAATTGAATACATTATCTTGTGTAACATAACCAAAGTGGTTCCTCACAGGGACCCCGCGAAATAATACACAATATTCATAATTTTAAGTCCATTTTGAATTTGATGTCATAGGACGCCACATAGGACGGAGCTGGTGCAAAACAATTGGTTATATATTACGTTTTATTTATGTTTGCCTCACTGGGTACTTCTTAGAATTTGACATAAGGTGCCTTGGAAAATCTGGCTTCAGCAAGGGCGCCGAGAATCGATGTTTGGGAACCACTGAGCTAATATCAATACCAAAAACAATAATAAAATGTGATTATACATTACAAAGTATAACAAGTGTTTAACAAGTGTTTTCGATTAAAAGCTAGAGCGCCAATAATCGATCACTACCAACAATAGAGAAGGCTGTCCTTCCTATTAGACTTAATCGTACCTACCTCTTACCTATAATGGCTTCTAAAATTTCCCTGTCATGTACAATTCAGGCCTACATTTACTGAAGGCATGGCGGTCATCTGTACAAGACCCGCCGTTCGTAAACGTTTTGTGGCATGTTCTTGAAGGTACGAATCCGTTTTACTTATGAATATATAATTTTATTGAAACCAGGCACCCGCTATAATTCAAGTCGTCAAGAATTCGAAGGTAGTAAATTAATCCTGTGGATATAGGAACCATTTTTCCGACGCTTATTCCCCACTGCTCTACTGAAGTGCTCAACTAGTTGAGCAATTGAGCAGTGGGTCATTGCATTGTATGTTCGAACTTTTTGATCCCCACTGCTCAACTGCTAAACTGCTCAACTGACACTGGCTACCTATAATATTGTAGATAATTTATAAGATATCGAAAAGATTAACAGAATTATTGCGTGGTTTCAACTTATAATAATAACGTTATATCTGAGTATAATGTTATAATAATAAATAATAATGGAGGAAAACTCGATAAATGTATCCAAATGCAACTAATAAATTCTAAAATAACTATTGTTTAGACATGGCTTAATTAATATCATTAATTATACCACAGATAATATCCGTTAAATATATTGTTAAAAGAGCTGGACAACCTCGATATGAGCAACCTCAAAATATGTAGCACCGTGTAATGTATTTTCTAAATGATGTTCTAATTAAAAACCATTTTTAATTTGTGTCTGATTCCTACAACTTAAAATAGGTTTTATCATTGTTGTGATTCAACAAACAAGTTTTATGTTTCGAAAATTTGATATTCATGAGTCTTTTGAAAACACTAATAAAAACGCTTATTACCCACTGCTCAACTGAAGTGCTCAACCAGTTGAGCATTAGGACTTCAATGCGATTCCCCACTGCTCAACTATTTAAAATTGAGCACTTCAGTTGAGCAGTGGGGAATAAGCGTTTTCCGACTGTATTTTACAAAATTTCATTTTGTAATTATTAACGCACATTACCATATGAAGATAGTATCTCACTTTGTGATCTACAAAAGAATTCAACGTTACCGTGGGTCCAGAAATACTGACAAAATGAAGAAAATATATGGAGGTACCAGCTTGCCGTCGTTTATATAGAAAGCAGGAAACTTTACCGCTAATAACAACTGGGTTGGAATTAATCCAGTGTTATTAGTCCAGGTGGACAGACGACTTGTAGAGGATCGCCTGTGGTGGTTGGAGGAGAAGACCCGAAGAACGTGTGTGGTGGCGAGCCTTGCGAGAGACCTATATCCAGCAGTGGAGAGATAAACGTTGATGGTATGTTATGGTATGAAATTAACCCCATTGGCATTGATCTATTCTGTAACTCATAAATCCTTTCTGAAAATACTGATAATTCCTTAATGGTAAATCCTTATAAATTCATCAGTGAATAATAAATCCTTAAGTAGGAAATTAGTGGTATGGACCGGATTTTGAAGTGACAACCTTAAGAATGTGAGTTGAGAATGGATAACTAATAACCACACCACACCATCAGCCTATATATCT
The DNA here is from genome assembly GCA_914767545.1 of Sesia apiformis. NCBI lineage: Eukaryota > Metazoa > Arthropoda > Insecta > Lepidoptera > Sesiidae > Sesia > Sesia apiformis. The sequence goes on from OU611964.1 coordinate 8,980,674, forward strand.
CCACGGCAGTAAATAGGCCTCTCCCGAGGCTCCCCACCACACGATCCGCCGCTCTTCTCATCCAACCACCACCGGCGAACCACTTCCAAGTGGTCGGCCCACCCGGCCGGAGGGTGTCCCACACTGTGCTTTCCGGCACGTAAACTAATAAACATTAAATTATAAATTGAATTAATTTGAGGCTTGTATTTAAGAGCAGCAAAAATATACCAAATCGCAGCAAATCATGATCAACAAAAATTACTAGGAATGCCATCAAAATGCCTGTTTTTTTATTGTCATCAGAGAACCTAAACCTAAGCCCCCATTAAATTTGCTACCCATGCAATATTTTCTGCCGCTTAGTTAATTATTTCTCTTAATTTTATGAATTCATGCCGCTAACAGCAGTAACAGAAGATCTTGTGCTGTGGTAAGCCGAGACCTTGAGAGAGATCTTTCTCCATCAGTGGAAGAAACGCAGGCAGATGGCGGTAAGATATTTTAGAGTATGAATGTAGCAAAAACATATTTACAATTATAATTACAAGTAAAATTAAATCGTTCTTCTATATAAATACGAGTACAAATAAAAATATGAAGAAAACTCTCGCAATCTACGCGATAGCCAACTTATTCCAATACGATATTGAATTTACAAATAGCCAAATTCAATTTTCATTCCTTTGAATACATTTGAATATTATTGTGAGAAACAGAGTCCTTCATCTTCCCACATATGAAAAATACAATGAAATTTTTCATGTTTCTTCCCTTTAAAATTCAAAGAAAAATAACGAGAATATTTTTCTTCCCCGAAACATTAAATAGTTTTATATCACGTTTCATATTTTTCACGTTTCACCCTCTTGCTCATGAACAAAGTCAAAGTCAAATGATTTATTGCATATGTTTATGTTGAGAAAGCATATATACATCACTTCTTGCTGCGCATGCGTACAGTATTAAAAAGTCTTATATAAAGATAAATTAATTAACAACATTTAAACAAACTATTACATTCTAAATTTAACATAACACTATTTCATAAATTTAGTAACAGTTTCCAATATCACTTGTAACGCAATTAGTAAAATCAGTGGCCCGAAAAGGTCAATTAATGGTTTCATTCAATGATTAAATTAAACAGCATCCAGAAAAACGTCGTAAAATAAAAGTTGCTAGTTTTAATTATTGAAATTCAGTGTTAAGAGATGGCAGGTATTTTTTATTTAACCCTGTATAAACGACACGTTGGAAGCTCTACAACCCTGTGTAAACGGTACGTTGTTCAAAGCTCATGAAACACTACAACCTTGTATAAACGATACGTTGTTGGAAGCTCGTGAAGCTCTACAAACCTGTATAAATGACACGTTGTTGGAAGGTCATTAAGCTCTACAACCCTGTATAAAGGAGACGTTGTTGGAAGCTCATGAAACTACAATCCTGTATAAACGACACGTTGTTGGAAGCTTATGAAGCTCTACAACCTGGTATTAACGACACGTTGTTGGAAGTTCATAAAGCTCTACAACTGCATAAACTATAAATGACACATTGTTGGAAGCTCATAAAGCTCTATAAACTATAAATGACACATTGTTGGAAGCTCATGAACCTCTACAACCCGCATAAACTATAAATAACACGTTGTTGGAAGCTCATGAAGCTCTCCGAACCCGTATAAACGACAAGTTGTTAGAAGGTCATTAAGCTCTACAAACCTGTATAAAGGAGACGTTGTTGGAAGCTCATGAACCTCTACAAGTTTTCTCTAAACATGTTTTTTTTAATATTTAGACTGGCGCCTGCCATCGGCCTTTCTTATTTACAAAAACCCTGTTTTCTATTCACAGGCAGTGTACAAATTAGTAAGTTTTTGAACGTAAATATTTATATTGAATTTCATTGTTTTGTAAATTGTTGGCGGGCTACAGATTGGGTTACTTTGTACTGTTAAGAACAAGAACTTAAGAAAAACAACCGACTGACCTAATGGGAATTTAATAGGCCTAAAACTACATATATTATCTAAATACATTTTGATATGTTTTAAGTCTATGTTATTTATAGTTTCAATTTTATCTTTAATGTTTCTATTTATATATATTTATTGATCGTATAGGGTACATGCCTATTCTTGTTATGGCACAGGTGAGTTGTTAAATATAAATACCTACTAACCTTCTACATAAATTGTCAATAACATTATATATTGTGTATTCTAGGTAAGTACGTTATTATATAATCTGTCAGATACATGGTCCTCCATGTTTTTATATTTTTTGTTGCTTGCACGGCGATTATAAAAAATATACAAATATTATCGATTATAAAATGATAATTCATGTATATCATGTATACCTATGTATGTATAGAATATATATAATGTACCTACCTACAATAATACCTACCTATAATGTCAAATCCGGATTAAAATCCACCTATTTGCCAAGTTTCAACGAAATCGGTTCTGCCGTTTCGATGTGATTGACATTTGTAAGTATTACATACCCAATTATATAGTTTAATAAATTGAATATATAAGTACTACTCAATAAGTATACATAAGTGTAATGAATATAATATACATATTTAATTAAGTAGTACCTTACTTTTTTAGTTAGAATCGTTTAGTTTTTCTTAATGATATGGGCCAGATTTTCAACTCAATCTCATCGCAAGGTAGTCGAAGTATGAAACCCTTCCCTACCACAGCTCTCTTTAGGAGGTTAAAACTTTGCTTACTTCAAAGGGATAACATTAAAAGATTTCCTCTTTTCATCATCTTAATTATGTAAGACCGACTCTACACAAAGGTTATTTTAACTTATAAGTAACTTTTCCTTTTAAAAAAGTTAGATAAATAAAATGTCTTTATATACTTACTTTAATGTTAAAGAAAGAATTAATATCGGAAGTTCTTATATTATGAAGTTATTAGGAAATTTCTTAGATTATTTCTTTTAGAATTATTCTTTATTCTTTTCAAGTTATTCGCCGCTTGATGGTTAGGTATATATGAAAATATTTAATGATTTTTAAATTACAACCATTAATAAATGTACAACAATAAGACGCTCCACTGCAGGGCACATGTCTTGTAAACGAAGGCAAGGAGATTTAATACGATTTAGTGGATATCACTCCGGTACTTATGTGCCTCTAAATATTCTTTCTCCGGTATTAGGGTTTCTGAATGATTCTTTACTTCATTGCCAAGCAATTAAGGGTGTAGATTGTTGGCCTGAGATCTCGATTTCGAGCGACCGCAGCGCCAAAGTTTAATGTAACATCCGACGGGGCGGATGAATGACCTAGAGAGCGCGATTTTCAAAATGTTTTGCAACAAACGTTCCACGTTGAGAAATTGTTATTGAACTTGAATATTTACAGCATAACAATAACGTTGAATTTTTGGAAACTAGCTGTTGATTCTTTTTAATAGATTAATAAGAGTAGTTGAGACACAATTTTTATGTTTTTCTATCATTTGACATCTGACATTTTTGTATTCTACTTACCTAAAATTCCAACTATTTATTTATTTGTAATTTCACTACCAAAATTTATTCTAATTCGTAAAATATTCATTCAATAAAATAATTGCAAATTCAGTAGGAAGTGTGTTTATCTCTACGCAAGGAAATGTGCCTATTGCGTAAACTCAAATACTTACTTTTTGTTTACGATCACCTCGTCGATATCTAAAAAAAATCCTAGGGTTTTAAAAAAAATGTCAATAAATGAAACACAAGTATAAAAATGATTTATTTACTACACAATAACAAATATGAGTCGCCATTACTCGCTATCTCAAAAGCGTGCTAGGGTTGTACAAAAATTAGTAAATAATTCATTTATTTACTAATTTTAACAGAAGTTTGTAAATTATTAATATACTAATTAAAAGTATGTAATTAAACAATAACGAAATATGAGTTCAAAATTCTAATGGTTTTTCATTCGATTACGGATCAAGTTCTGATTTCTGCTAATTTGATGATAAAATCAATGGCTATCACAAAACCTATCAGAATGAAAACGTTACCAGCTGCCCGATTCACGTAAGTAATAAAAACCGTAGCGCAGTGACGTCACTTCGTTTTTTGCAAATTTAGCCCTTTTAACCGACTTAAAAAAAGGAGAATTCTCAATTCGCTGTATTTTTGAACCAATTTTTATGATTCTTTACACCAGGTAACTCAGAAATTGTATAGTAATTGAGCTATTGGAAGATTTATGACAATCCAAGACTAGATAAGTAAGTGCGTTTAAAACAGAAAACCAAAAGGCGATTTCTAAGTTCCTAAGTTAAAACGACTTTTGGACTGGCGTGTTTACGTGAATCGACTGGCTGGGTAGTTAAGTTACCTGTATCTTTCAAAATCATTAGGCGTTCTTCTCTTTCATAACACGTAAAGCTCTTTCTTTCCTCTCTTTCATAGCCTCTATGATACTGGGCGCGTCACGAATGGGCATGCTTCGTGACTGCCGAGGATCAACTAATTCTGGAAGTAGGCAATCGTAATAAAACCTAACTAATTTCATCTCCATTTTCTCCTCCCAAAATTTGTCGTCCTTTTCTATAATATAAACTTTCATAGGTACAGTAGCACCAAACCAGATGCCAAGCATGCAAACGTTTCTTTTAGTAATATGTACCTGTCCCTGAATTTGGAAATACCAGTTATGATTTTTATTTATGACATAACCCTTGGAAGCCTTGTCCTTAACCCAAAAGGTATGTTTGGCCATTGCTTCATCAAGAGTCATGCCAGCTAAAGAATGTGGGCACTTAATTTCAATTAAACCGTTTGCATAAATGCCATCTGGTGTAGTACCAAGAAATTCATATTGATCGTCGACGAACAAACCGCAACCTTGTATACTAATATTCTCTTGAATTTCTAACTGTTTAATTGCGGTTTCTTCGTTTTCGATACCGTACCGTACAGCAGGCAAACTGGAGATATTACTACCATAAACGATTTTACGAACAAGAACAGCACAACTTGTGCTCTCTCGTTTTTTACAAACTTCCCCGAACGATGATGAGGTTAGTAATTTTCTCCTTGTACTCATCCACTCAGAACTACTTCTTTGCAAATGGGTCGACCTTTCAAGCTCCTCTCTTTCAGCACAAGACTACACAGAATCGTACACAAACTACACAAACTTTTAAATCGGCTAAAAAAGATGACTTGGCTTTCTCATATAATTCTGGACTCAGATCAGGTTTTTCGCAGTTTGGTCCATAGTGAGCGTCTTTCGATACAGCGCTGTGGCTCTTTTTCAATCTTAATTTAGGTTTAGCAATTAAACGGATTCTACGATTACAATTTTCCACTTTCGCGATCAAAGGATTAGGACTAGATTTAAATATTACTTCATGAGTTTTACTATGAATCGATCCTGTATTAAAAGACACAACAGCAGCTGCGCATCGGCCCGCATAAGAACCACGGGAAGAATAATTTACACGCTTACCCCCTACTAATTTGGCAATCACTGCGTTAAAACTTTCAACTAGGGTGGTTGAGCCTATAGTTGACCAGGCACCGGTTGTTGACCATTTGCGGCTTTGAGTGTCAATATTAAGATTTCCTGCCACTATGTGTTTCATTTAATGTTGGCTATATGTTGTCGTTACTAATACAAATCAACCAATCTCATTACGGCTAGAAAGAGACAAACAGTGAACTCTACAATTTCGTTTTATTTTTACTTGTCGCTGACAGTTGCCATTCGGCCGCCATTGCAATAATGAACGAGTTTTGACGAGGTAAGAATATTTTATATTTATTTTGTATTGTTTTGAATGTACTTTGCTCTGATGATTGATTTTTGTAATGATTTTATGTTTATTTTGGGGATTTTAATGAATTTGAGGTGCAAATAATATATTTCATGAGTTATTTAACTGGTTAACAAAAGGTACATGATTTGATTAAGTTTTCCTGGGGTTGACCAGTTGGTCAACGACTAGCTCACTGAAGTACTACTTTTTTTTTGCATTTTTTTTTATCTGTTTCATGTCTATGATATGATTTGTAACTCAACAATCGATTTTAATGGAGTAAATCGCATTGTTTCCTTTAGTTGACCAGTGGTTTGACATTGGTGCTGCATACAAAACATAAGCTCCTATGATCGACCAAGCTCTCTAAATATAAGTTTATTTTTGCTTGTTTTAGATTCAATATGCCACCAAAAAAAAAAATTCTTTCGGTACAGTGAGGACGATATTTATGAAGCGCTTAAAGAAATACAGTCAGGAAACAAAATCAGAGAAACGTGCCGCAAATATAACATCCCCCATTCTACAATGATTAATAAAATAAAAATGAGACATCCCATTCAACGAAAAATGGGCCCGCCAACAATCTTGACACCTGATGAGGAACGATTGCTATGTCGGTGGATAAATGCAATGGCTAAAAAGGGAATCCCTATTAAAAAAGAGCAGTTAATAGAGACAGTTACTAAATTAATCAAAGCCGACAATCGACAAATTAGCATCGTTACAAACTCTGCATTAATTCGCCAGTCAGAACTTACTTTATCGACAAAATTATCCGACGAAGAACAACTACCAGGTTCAACCTCACTAAGTTTTGTTACAGACGATTGCAATAGTAAAAATCGAGAAGCAACGCCTACTAAATCTGTTACAATGATAGAGTTTTCAGAACAAAAAACACCTGAATCAGGATCATCCAAAAAACTAAACGACCAAGAAAAGGCACCCACTAAATCTGCAAAGTCTAGAGACTTTTTAAAACAAACTACACCCGGATATTCTAAAATTACAGTCAGCCCTGCTTTTGCGTCTTCTTTAGTTTGGCCTACAGAATCGCCACTGAAAAAAGGTTGTAAGAAAAATCTGAATAGAAAGCGATTGCCGGATGCAGTTACATCAGTAGAGTGGATACTCTACTGCTATTGGAATGAAAAAAATAGGGAACAAGAAGAAAAAGAAAATAAGAGATTAGCAAGAGAAGAAAAAAAGAAGTTACAAGAGTTGAACAAAATTGAGAAACCTAAAGCAAAACGAATAAGAAAAAGAGTACAAAATAGGATAGATTCTGATTCAGAAGAGGACAATTTACCATTGGTCTATTACAGTAAGAAAGGTAGATCAGACAACGAAATAGAATTAGGATCATACATACGTAATAGACAACTACGATTGGTTGCTATTGGTATGCTAATGACAGAATAGTCGAAAAAATAAATGCCCCTGCGTCAAATAATAGTAGAGGTTCATATAAAGTGCCAGAAATGGCCAAATATCTTTTTTGGATCTGATTCCTTTCATCTGCAATTTTTACTTTTGAGTCATTCCGTGATATTGTTAGAAATTTTATTTAGGTATGTTTGATATTTGATATTAATAATGATTAAACCAAAAACATAGGTTACTTATAAAGTTTAAAGTTTTAGTGAAGTTATTATTTGTTATTTTCATGTGATTTGAAAATGTGCCATTTAGATTTAAGAATTTCTATTGTGATTGTTAAGACTGAAAATAGTAATTTACTTGTTGGTCTCAATTAGCCCTAAGAACAAACCTTAATAAAGTTGATTATAAAAACATCTCCTTTTGTGGAATGTAGATTTTATTTCACTTTGTTTAATGGTCAACCTCTGGTACAAATCCTCTCAACAACTGGGGCCAGCTGGTCAAAGTAGGGTACATCCCAGTTATATACCGATTGTGTTAAATAATAAAAAAAACAAAAGGAATTAAGTGTTTTCCTTTTCAATTATAACTTTTAACTAGATAACGTACAATATAAAAAATAAACTAGTAATAAATATCGCAATTAGGTTATATAACAACATTTTAAAGTTATTTTTTTTCCTTAAATGGTTTGAGACTGGTACATCCACCCTATATTACTTGTACAATTATGAATTAAACTTCTAGAATGATATGACAGTCTTTTACTTAAAATGTGTACCGCGTCCATTAATCCGCATCCAACAATTGCTGGAAGCAACCCAACAGGTTCTATTCGACGAGTATCAGGTCTACAGAAATACTCCTTGCAATATTGGTGATTACCAAATACGTGTTGTGGACCATTTAGGATATCTTCACTAAGATTTTTTATTTTTTCTTCGAGTGACTGATTTTGATCGCCCCAATATTTAATAGCGCATTTTACACCCGTTCTTAAACGCAAATACCTTTCTTTTAGGAATTTCCGCAATTCGCAAGGATACTTAGTGTCTTTCGACAGTTTCTCCAAGCTATTGCAGTAGTTTCGTAAAAGATGATTTTTGCATTCAATTTTCTCTACTGTTAAATTACCGTACGGTCGCCATAAGATCTCTTGCTCCAACAACCGTCAACAGCAACAGATATTAATGGTGTACCATTTTTATCAACACTACCTATAGACACTGCGTACTCCGCTTCTTCCTTGACAGCTTCTGCCATGGAATGTGCTGCTGTCTTTTCCCACCAATCGCAAACCGTATTATTAATTTCATTGTATAATGAAGGTGACATGATTGGTAGGGCTACTGCGGCAGTTAATGTTTTTAACTGATAGTAGCTCCCACCAGATGATATGATACCAGATACAATTTGATGATTCACTTCCATTCTATCTTCTTTCTTTTCAATCAAACACACAGTAAATTTCATACTACACATACTACATTTCATGATGAGTTTTGAGTCCAGACCAACTTTTACTTCACCTATTATACTGAGGTAACTTAACTTACAATCCATTGGACCGTGGTCCCCTATGGCCTGAAGAGCTTTAAAAAAAAAAGAAACGTCTACAACTCTACGCCCAACTTCCATTTCATCCACCTTTCCCTCTTGGTCGTTTTCAATAACTAGTTCCTGTAAAGAAAGATAATGGCTTGATTTTTTTTATAAAAAATAATTAAAAATTTAAAAAAATGCAAAAGAATTAATACAATATTAGGTTCCTGATGAATAGAAATTATAATTTCTTTACGCATTAGGTATTGTTTTTTTATGACGTCACCTATTTGAACGTAAATTTTCTTTTGAGAAAGTAATTGAGAAGTATTTCGGTACTAAGGTGTTTGTCTCTCGATGAAAATAATAAATATTGCAAGAAAAATCTATAGGTAGGTATTGAGATTTTGTCTTCGCCCATCACTAACTAAGTAGTTTGTTTATTTATGTAACAAGTCTACAAGAATTACGTATAACAACTTACCTCTATACAGCGCGTAGCATTGTTGCTCAGAGTCTCGGCCCCAAGGTTTTCTTTATTTTCAATACTGGAAATATTATTCATCAATATTATCCACTTTTTATTTATTTTGTACAACCCTAAGCCAGACGCTAGGCGCCTCGCGTCTGTTTGGCGGTATAGGTATGTCGACAAAGTTGCGCTGTCGCCTACCTACTTCCACAATTTGATATTTAGACAATACTAGCCGACCCGGCGAACTCCGTATCGCCTTTTTTTTTTTTAAAAATCCTATTATTTTGATATTACATACAGATACTTCAATTTTATTTATCAGTATAGATATAGATAATACAAACCAATATTTACATGTTATTGTAGGTATATGTCTGAATCGGGCGATCTAAATCATATGACATATTGTATTAGCTTTGTAATGTACCCTGTTCAAATGCGATAATAAATAAGTAGGGAGGAACTTACATTTTATTCCGAGATCTTTTGGCTTTCATATTTTTATAATGCGTACAAAACTTTCTTTTCCCTGGCATGCCACTCAAATTCAATCAGTCCTGCGAAAAAAATAGCCTATGTTACTCAGTGATAATGTAGCTTTCGAATGATAAAAGAATTATTAAAATCAGTCCAGTACTTTTTGAGTTTATTCGTTACATACAAAAATCCAAATCTTTCCTCTTTATAATACCTATTAGTGTAGATATTGTATTTTTTACGATTTATATCTAGTTCCATCATGGTTTTCTTTCAGACATTCATTATATCGATACTTTCTACTAACTGAAAATAAATTAATTATAAAAATGTTATACTTACAGTTTTTTACAAAAAACACAAATTCACAATACGTAATTCTGCTGTCTGCAGCCGACAAGCGTGGTGTCGCGTTCACTTACAGAAAGGAACTGCCGCTGCAGACCACCGAGATTGCACGAATGAAACGAACGTTTTATCCCATACATTTGTGTATGAAAAATTTACCTTAAAATATATCTAGATTTTAGGGCTTTAAAAGAGGAAGTCTTTGTTTGTAAAGGTATAAAAAGAAGTATACAGCTATACTTATTGGTTTCTTCAGTGTTCAAAAAGTGTTTCTTTTTATCAATTTGTGTTGATTTATGGGGTTAAATCTGAAAAATACGAAGTCATGTTTTTGCATTTTTACTCAATTTTGTGCGTTTGTTGACGTTTATTATATAACAACTATTAGGTTTAAGAGTTTAATATAAGCATGAACATACTTATTGGTCTTTGATTGTAACATATACAAATTATCATTGATATCAATCATATGTAAATAGGTTAAATATGAAAAATCGTAACACTCTTTTCGGTGATTTTCACGATCTACACCCTTAATAAATTAATTATTAATCGGTATTTAGAGATACTTAGAAAATCGGTATTCGCGTATTTGAGAACAATACTGATTGAGTATTTGACGCAAGGTCAAGAACTGGGCGACATATATCCTTAAGCACCTTAATGTTCTGTGAATAAGAGCTAGAATGCAATAATACTGGATACATGAGCATGTTGCAACTTTATATACATACCTGAATTACAGATGTGACCACGGAATAAAGGAAGGAAATTCCACCTCTGTCGATATGACTTAGAAAGTGACAGGGCCGTGCGAACGGGTTGCATAAGGAAGTCATGGAGTCCTAGACAATTATAGTCGGGGAGCTAGTGCAAATATAAGTATATTTATATTATCACCAGCTTCATGTCTATAGTCGTTTACAAAGATTTGAAATGTCGTTTGCTTATACGCGAATGGGACAAAGCATTTTGCAAATCTACTAATACCAACTAACGCTACTAATAGCGTTTCATTATAAATTAATAATTAGTAAAAAAATGTTTCGTAAATTATGCGTTCAGCACTTAGGTTAAGATGTTAATATAAATTACTAATATGACCTATACACGAAGAGCAGACATTCAGTTTCTTAACAAATCAATATCATTCTACAAGGTCGGCAACGCAGTCACAGTCCCGTGTTGCATGTGCTTGGGCGGCGCACGGTGACCATTTACCATCTTGTGGATCACTCTCCGATCTCTTCTACCTCTTCTAAAATATTAATAATAAAAGACTTTGCTGTAGCATCTTTTTGAAAAACTCATCTAATTATATATAGTCGGTGACACTCGATGCAACTGTTGTGCGTATAACATGCTTGGGTGCAAACTGAAACTCCTTGCGCATATGAAGATAGCTATGCATGTGCCTAATCTGTGAGTGGACAAGGTACACAATTCCCAGTAGTAATTCACATAGGCGGATGTTTCACACGAAACAGAAATTAAATTAGAAACGAGGTAAAACAGAAGGCAGAGTTGCACTGAATAACAATAACATATCGTAGTGGGTACGAGATTGGACTGTGCCATTCAAATACAAAATGTGTTTATTGTATGCTACAATAGTGCAAGCCCCAGAGAACAACAGTTTTTGGTACGACTTGATAGTATACAGGAGTTACATTCAATAGAAAGTTGAAATTTCTCTAACTAAATATAATTATGGAATATAATACCTATTACAGGGGTATATTGTATGCTACAATAGTGCAAGCCCCAGAGAATAACAAATGTATGTATGCGTTTTTGGTACGACTCATATACACGAGTTACATTCAATAGAAAGTTTAAATTTCTGTAGCTAAATTTAATTATAGAATATAATACCTATTACAGGGGTATAATAGAAACATAACAGTGTAGGTATATCCTCTAACCTATAATAATCAAGTACGTAGCCTGAAGCTATAAATTCTGCTCAGGATTCTGAATTTGTAAAAAATATAATTTTTTTGGACTTTGAAAAAAACACTTTTTTTTCTAATAGAAAACGTATAATTATTCATGTCAACTCAGAATCATGAAAGAAATCCCTAGATTCGGCCTTGAGTATGGATCTGTTACATCTTTTATAATATAGTAGGTAAGTATAATAATAAATAAGTACGGTAGCTAAAATTTTCTTACAACCATACTACATAGATACCACTAGCCTATGTCTCTCCACTGCTTTCTCAAGGCTCGTCACCACGTATGACCTTCCAGATACGTGGCCTCCATTCGAGTATTCGACTATCCCCATCAGTCATAGGTCATCTTCCGCATCCATGACCTGCTCATTGCCATACTGATTCTACGAGGTATATCGATGAATATAGTAGCTTGCTTACAAAAGGAAGCGTCATTTTTTCATAACGTAACGTAGGTTTCTCATAACTTATAAAATTATAGTTCCATTCTGTAGGTACCTACATTGTAACCTTCAAAACACCCTCGAGCTAAATCGTTCAATTCCTTCAATCAGCCGTCCCAATAACGCCGAATCATCACTTCAATTTCTGGTGTAGTCAAGTGGGTTTAACTGAGTCATCAATAAACGTCACGTTCAAGTACGGATTTACTACTTATCACAAGTTGTCACTTATCTACTTAGATATTTGGAGCAGACCTCAAACATCTAAAAAATAAATTGATGTCAAAAATATGGCGGCGAAATTCTACCGCTTTAGCGGCTCTTATCGCCTTTATACATGGGTGGTTTATCATTGATTATTTAGAAGTGCGATTCGATCGTAGCATATATACGCATTAATTATTCTTCTTTCTTCTTTATCAACCTGTGTCTATCCACTGCTAGACATGGCCCTCTTCCAAGGAGCGCCGCAATGTTCGATCATTAGTCTTCTCCAACCAGCCATCACCCGCTACCCTCTTGGTCGCTACCATCGGTCCAGTCTGTTTGACCGCACTGTACGCAGCGAGGACTCTTTGTCAAGGAAGTTCAGATGAACCTCACGACGATTTGGGGGGAGGTGATAGCTAACGTTTGAGATGACGAAATTTTTGGGGGAGAGTGAACGCTGCAATCCAACAGCCGCTGGGCGCACTCGACTGGCCTCGTTACCCCTCTCTCACAGAATACTACCTTGAAATGAACTGCATTTCCCACTTTATCATATTCCCAATGTACGTACGTGTTTCCGTAGTGAGTGAGATATGTCAGAGCCCATACCCATCCTATCCCTTCTCATGTCCACAACCCTTTCTCCAAATCCATTCTTTCATCAACAAAAGTAGGCAGCACATCCGTGGGCGTGCCAACGTTTGTCATTTTGGACTAATGTTGGCATCGCGGATACCTATGGGCGACAGTATCCACTTACCACCAGGTGGACTGTATGCTCGTTTGCCACCTTATTTCTATAAAAAAGAAGTCTAGCCCTAGAATTGAACTTGAATCTAAAAATAATAACCATAAAACCCTAAAATTTAAAAGTATTGAAATGTTTTACATTCCTTTCTAAAAGGAATGTACTGGGTTTATATTTACTGAGAAAGGAAGCGGATTTATTATTCTAATTAATATCTATGGGTATATATGGGATAATAATAATAATTGTAGCGGCCGCGTGAATCCCTAGATGTGGGTCCTGTGGAATTTCAAATCCCCGTAGCGCGAGCCTACTGTGCCTGGAAACTTCTTGGTAGAAAAGGTAGAGGAACACTCACTTCGTTAACAGCGAAATCCTCGGAGTGTTTCGCCGTCTCCCCAGCATCTAGAAGCTAAATAATAGGAATCCCACGTCTACGGAGGCAGCGATATCTCTTAAATTATAATATTTTATTGGATTGGTAATTCTGCTCTAGACGACTTTTCGTGACAGACAATTTTCTTTGTATTTCATTTTTTATTTTGGCGATGCCTATATGGTCAGCACGAGGTTGTAGACGTGAGCGTTTCGTTATCTATTCCCTAACAAGAAATCACCCGTACACAGTCTCTTCCGGCTCAATCTCTCATTCACAAGACAATGTGCATGAGGAGATTCGTGTTTCGTGTCAAGGCGATGTTGAAAGAGCTAGGAGTGACGTTTGGAATGAAATGTTTGTAATGAATTGACATTTAAACTTTTTATTTGCAACAAGATATTGTCGTCAGTGACAATAATTTTAAGTAATTGTTTTGTGAATAGGTATTCGCAATAATTAAAACAACGAGGATTAATACATACTGACTCTATATTATCAACTAACTTCAAACTGGACTTTGACAGCTGACCTTTCGGCCAAAGACAAAAGCATAGACATTCTTAACTCTATTATAACAGTAATGTTTATGTTTTTCTTTTTGCAAATGATGTTCACATCTTCACTGGGTATAAGGAGACCTCCATTGCCTATCAATTTTATAAATTCAATGTGGTCATTGCTATTGTCAGGACCCAGTAATGCCGATAAACACGTTTCACATGTTCACATGATTTTTCTTATTAATTAATAAAAAACAGAGCCTGCTATATACGAGTAAGTCACCACTTGTAACGCAAACTCGGACATAGTACTAATTTACTAATTTCACAAAACATTTCCATAAAAATATTTTCATTAATAATGTCTTCACCGCCATCGTCAACACAAAGTAGCGCAGCTCTAGCAATATTTATTTTATCGATAACTGAAGAACAATTTAAAATTGAAACATTTTCTAGAGGTACACAGTTTCCGCTGTCAAAATGCTTCAACTCAATGTTGCTCAACTCAATGCTGTCGGATTGTTATTACAGCCTCCGTGAGCTCTTATAGACTTGGCAGTTGACGATCAAACCGAACCATGTATGGAATTTGGCCATTATTCTTTCACATGTTTGTAACTGTGAAAGAACTCTGAAAGAAACTGTGAAAGAAACACTCCCTAAAATAATTCACATTTTCCCTAAAACGGTTTTACCTATATATTTTAAATTATTAGACATGATTTAGGTTTTGCGTTATGTCAGCAGGACGTTTTATACCTACATCCATTTTCATTTTTCAAAGTGAACAGAAGAAAGAAAAGAATATTTCATTATAGAAAGACAAAAGGTTTATTATTGCAGAAAAGCTATAGTTGATTGCTATTGCTGAGCTATTGTTATAGTTGATTATTTAAATTTTACTGTTCATATCTCTACTGAGATATCGTGGTCGAAATAGCACAAAATATAATTAAACTTGTGTTCAACTAAAGGCCCAGTTCGCGATAAGGTAACTCTGAGTAAGTTCTAACTTTTGATCAAACTTAGTAAATGATTTAAACTGTGATCTTTAAGATTTATATAGGCATTTGGTATGGAATATTTTTAGCTAGATTTCAAAGACAGTTCTAGCTATTGCATTATCACCACTACACACCAATTTAAAAAAAAACACTAAGTACGACTAATCGTAAATTATGTTTATAAACAAATTGACAAACGATATTTTTAAGTATGAGCCTGAAAAGTCGAACTAAATTTATTATTTAATTTCCTGCTTCGCTTAAAGCAAAAATAAGGAATTTTTAATGCATATACATGCATTTAATTGAATGCATCGCAGATTTTAGTTACATCCCTATCAGGAACTTACAAAGGCTGTATTTATGTAAACCAGTTCACGTCGTAAATGAGCTATTATTATACAATGTATAATGTTCTGATAACTGTAGCACTTTCGCAAGTGATAATGGAGAATAATAGCGATAGATAATTATAACTCGCACATATTGTGTGGTAACGGTCCTTGGAAGAGGTCGCCATATGCAGCAGTGGAGAGACACTAACGAGTAGCGACACTAGAGACACTACTGTGGATTATGGCCCGAAACCGCCTCTAGATTATTAGAGGCCCAATGCCCTCTTAGGGTCGTAATAAGACGATATCGATCGATCGAACATATGTATTATATGACTAGAGGTGCCTTGTGATTCACGTAGGAACTTCATAATTAATCTGGATAAAAAGTACCCCAAAGATTAACCCAGCATATAACTTATAACTTAGCCAAGTTTCATTAAAATTTGTGTATTTGCGTGATGAGCGTTCCGACAGACAGACGGACCGACAGACAGACGGAAATTCCAAAAAATGTTGTTTTGAGCTCTGTATCACACGTACTTTACACTGTAATGACTTTAAAAAAAAAACATTTTCACTCATAGCTCTGTTACGATTTTATTATATGTATAGATATTGACATATACCTATATGTGACATTGTCGTTTATTTACTATAAAACCAGACTAAAACTTACTTTTTTAAATGATTTATTCAGTAAAATTCTGAATGAACGCAAAGATTTTTAAAACCGTTGCATAAATTATTGCATATTACAAATTTACAAAGCATATTTACAAAGCCGTATTATATCAGGACGAAAAACGTAGTCTCACGTTTTTTTTTATTATCACAAACATTACGCACAAACACAAAGCACTTTAAAGTTTAATAAACTACTACCCAGAATATACATTTTTTTATAATAAACAAATGTATATAGCCAATAAGTGAAACCACGAGTTAAATGAATTTAAATCTAAAGTAGATTCTAAAAAAATAGTCTATAAAAGTTTGCCAGGACATTCATGGAGATTTGGAGATCTAAAATAAATAGTCTTTCTAGGAAAAATCGAACGGGAAAAGGCCGGTCTTCAAAGTATAGGTCGATCTTCAAAGAAATATGGAGTTCCCATTTGATATGTCACCGACGAATCGATTCGATTTCGAGGGATTAAATAAATATAAAAAAGAAATTGGCATTTTACTGTAAAGAGAAATTAAGGTAAATCACCTACTTTATTATTAAATATCTTTGAATCGTATTTTTCGTATGATCAAGTTGTTTTTATAGACCAATATGAGTGTAAATTTAATAAGTGTTGTGTTTTGTAAAGAACTAACTGTTGCCCGCTGCGTCGCTCGTTGTCTGTCTTGTCTTCTATGTAAAGCTCTTCGTTACGTTTTTTAATATCAGGGAACCTTTCAAAGCATTACATAAAAAACAATATTTGGATTAATTATTTATTTACTCGTATGAAATATCTAAGAACAACTCTAAATAAATTATATCTTATTGCCACTATTTAAATTGTATACATATTATTATGAGGGAAATCATTTTGGTACTGACCAGTCGAGCGTTAGAACGAATACAAACTGCTTTGCAATTAATTATCAACTTATTTAATGAGCGGCTGTGTTACTCTAACCGCAAATACAACGTTGCCTGTATATAAATTTGTTCTTTCAAGTAGAACAAGGAATGTGTACGTTGAATCCATTATAGTAATTCGTATACGAACGCAAAAACCAATTGTAATAATGCAGAAACTAGGTTGGTCAATGCTTTGAGTTACAATTTAAATAACTAGCATTAACTAAATAATTAAACTTACTAAGAAATGCCCCAGGCTTTAAAACTTAAAAAATGTTTACATTTACTTGCATGCATATAACTACCCATGTATCTACATAGAGTAGTTTAAAATTACGCAGTTATTATTACTTTTACTCGATTCTGCAACAACATTGACGTTGCTGCCAGTCTTTAGAGCGTCGGCATCATTAGAGTCGTAGGAGTGGTCTTCGGTGATTTCGTCGTCTTCTATCATTCTACCATTTTCTGAATTTTCCTTTTTCAAGTAATCATTTTCTATACTTTCAACGAGTTCTATTTGGAGTTTCCAATCCTTAGGTGTTATCGTCTTTACTGCGTTTAGGATATTTTCTCTTACTTCGGCATCTGATCGAAACAAGTTTTTGAGAGCAATATTTTGTTTTATTATATTCCAAATATATTCAATTGGGTTTAATTCAAAATTGTATGGCGGCAATCGTAAAACTTCATGACCATATGGTTTAAGAATACTGTCAATATATTCCAATGAGGGTCGTTCAGACTTTATTAATTCAAAAAGTTCTGATCCGACCATATCTTTTTTAAAAGGAATTTGATGTTTCTGAAGCCATTCAATCATGTCTTCTTTACTCGAAGATGATTGTATCTCTTCCATTCGCACACCATGGTAAAACACATTATCCATTACGATTATGGAGTTAGAAGGCAAATTTGGAATGAGCTTTTCTTTTAACCAATGTATGAAAATGTCAGCATTCATTCCTTTATTATCACATGTTGTGTCACCATTTGCTTTATATAAAAGAAGCGCCCCAGAAAGGAACCCCATGTTTCCTCCGGCATGTAGCAATATCCATTGAGTTTTACAAATATTAATTTCCATACCTTTCTTAGACGTTGACTGTTGAGCCGTGCAGTAAAGTTCAAACAACATCTCATCTAAATAAATCACGGGCTTCGGTGCTTTTCTTAGGTATTTATTTTGCCTCATTCTATGTAAATACGTAGCCCTCAATAGTTTTATAGAATTTTGTGCCGACTTCTTATCATATACACTGTATCTTAATTCTTCGAGCAAAATTTGTTTCAAATTATTTCTGTCCAACTGCAAATGTAAAGTGTCGTTAGCCGCTGTTAGTATTTTACTCAACTTCGGTAATCCTTTTTGCGAACTACACATAGTTTCTATTATATGTCTTAAACTAATTAACTGGTTGTCATTCACATTCTTCTTTTGAATTGTCCCGTTAAGCGATGATATTCTTGAACCCGTTTCTTCTGCTATAAGTGCTTGCCTTTTGATGCGGAGGACTGTCTGCTGGCAAACTCCCGTTGCAGCTGCAGATCTTTTGATGACTCGCTCTACAGGAAAAGCGTATCGATGATTCGCCTTTTCTGATTCAAAGAAATCGATAATATTGTGTAATACTTCCATAGTTTGAGGGTGCATATGTAAGTTATTTTCAGACATTATCGCGATAAAACGTATTCATATAAGGATAAATAACAGTCCAGCAACGAAACTAATCAGTATAACAAATATAATAAACACAATAGCAATAGTTTTAAAATTAAATTGACTAACGCACGTCCTACACTACAATACGCTGATTAGTTACTAATCTAACTCTAACCGTACTAAGGCGGACTGATCGAAAGGCAAGGCGAATGAAGTGAGAAGCAACTGGCCAGAGCGGGTGGAATATGAGGTATGAGGGACGCGCGGTACGTTCGTCGACTTCGTGTGCTCGTACCGCGCCTTCCACCCGTCGCATTTCCCGCCCCCTCTCTCCTGTCTCCGCCCGCCGGCCGCGCGCGCGCAGTTGGTCCCTTTGCTTGCAACGGTCGCTTGCTAGAATGACGAGTGACATCGTTTGTTGTTGCGATAATATATTTGTGTGCCTTATTCAAGACCCCGTGCAGCTATTGTGCTTTATCGCTTTTATTAAATTTTATTATTAAGGTACAGATTATAACGGACCCTTACAATTAAATGAGGTAGCTTAGAAATGCTAACTTCAAAGTCAACTTTGTAAAGCAAACTTTTTTATTTACAAACGGAAAAGAATAAAGTACTAAGTTTAGGTCGATTATTATTTTATTATAGACTATAAAAATCGAAAATCTTAAAAGTAATATTCATTCGATAAATTTAAAGATCTCTTAAACTGACAAACATATTGGTCTACTTGGTGAAAATGTGCGTTCTTAACTATCGAAATAAACAAATATTGGCCAATAAAATGTGACAAACATTTGCGGACCGCTCCAGTTTCTATTACTTAAATAGTAAAACAATTTAACGCTATAAAGGAGAAAATCGGTTTGTTTGTTACGTAATTGCAAACAGTGCCGGCTTTACCTATGGTGCAGGGTGTGCAGCGCACACGGGCGAAGGGTTTTGGGGGGCGCTCTCAAAGACCCTGCGCCCTTGTTCGCGCGCCTACTAGAGGCCGCCAGGGTTTTGATTGCACCCGGGCGCTACATGGGCTATAGCCGGCGCTGATTGCAAAAATCAAGGCAAAGCCTCAAATTATACTTAAAATTAAAAATTAAAGGATTCTTTAAATGGTTCAGAAGTTTTGAGTTTACTTATTATGTAAAACAAATGAAAAAACTTGATCTTTATATTTAGTACCTACAGATTATCAAACTACCTAATAAAAAAAATCATTTTTTATGATATGAAGCAAGCAGGAATGCCTACAAATTAAATCGTCAAGTGCATAAAGAGGCAAAAACAAGAATTAACTGCCGTTCTACCTTTGAAGTTGAATTTGATTTCAATTAAGCATTGAACTTAACATGCGAACATAATAATGAAGATTGTTCATGTTATTCAGGTACTCGTATAACGCCTAAATAAATGTGTATGCAAAAATTTTACTTAGCGCGGGTTTAAAAAAACATTTTTTACACCTTACTTCCATTTCCGAGCTCCTAATATTAATATAATTTATTATGATCATAATACCTACACCATCTTTGTGTAATACTGTAACTATATTAATTTTGTATATATTATGTAATACAAATGAATTTTGTTCTTATAATAATAAAATAATTGTTCATAAATTATGATTCATAAAAAATCAATCATAAATTATGATTGTTTTTTTGACAATTATTTCAGTACCTACCTATGACAAAACCAATACGAATATAACTTGAGAACTTTCTTGATACTAAATCGCAACAATACAATGTACCTACCTACTCGAGTGGAGTTTCGTGCCCGACGAGGTTTACTGTGAACCAGTTTAGGTAGACCTTTACACTATACTCTATTACATAATACAAGTTCAATGAATACAGGGCCTTAGTTAGAGTGGCCGATGCCTTCTTCATTATCCGTCGCAGTTTTGCACGACTGAGAGATCCTTTTGATCTCGCTACGGTGACGCCGCGTTCGAGTAAGAACAACTTATTAAATTAATGTCATAATTAGCTGTCAATATTTGCACTTTAATTATAACAGTACACTGCGTAACCGTTTATAACGATAGCTAGTAGTAGCGGTAATGGTTTCCAAGGGCTTAGGAACTAAATTATATATAGATAGGTAGGTATATTACATGGATTTGTTTATAAATATGTATATTTCTGAAGGTATTCTCATATATTATTTTATTTTTGCAGGTGTATACTGTTACATTACTTGTATGTATGTATTATTATTTTTATTTAGTATGCAATACGCACGCCCTTCGTTTTCCCGCCATATTGTTTCTATTTCACGGGTCTGTTGGAAGAGATCTCCAATAAGATCTCCACAGCCAATAAGTTTAAATTATATACATCTTCTCTCGTTTAATCACGTACTTATAGCTATATCGTTTAGGGTGTAGGTACAATAAAATGTATTAATAAATAAAAATAAATTATGTAACGTTGTTCTATATTAAGAAATAAAAAAATATTACATTTTGGAATATGAGTTACAAAACGAATATATTTATGAGCACAATCATTGCTAGCATCTGTAGGAGGTATCCCTCAGAATGCTACACATGTCTCCCAAATGATTCTAAATAAGCAATAACACAATCTAGGAACCAGCGAACAGATTAACCCGACCTTAGACGTGTGACATTGAATAGTGATTCTATCTTTTTGAGCCAATACTTCCAACTAGTTGACTGATTGAATCACGCCACGATAAATGATTCTATCACTCGAAAGATTTCTGTCGGTCGTACCTACTAACGAACAAACGTTTAGACTCTGGCAACAAGCAGATCGCCTACAGACCGACTATACTGAGTGCACTGATCCGAGAACTAGTGTGTCGTAATCGTTCGTTGCTGAACGAAATGAATTAAACAATCGTGAATTGATCGACACGAACGCAGGCCGACCGCGGAGCGCTAGGTAAAAGAATACCTAACCACTTTCGATTCAATCAATACCGATAGGTTTATTGTGGTTCGTTCAGTATTAAAATGTATGAAGAGTATGAAAGAATGAAATGTCAATATGAAAAGTAATGATGATTGATTCAATCTGCAAAAAACGGTGATCGACACGTCGCTACCCCGACCTCCTCACTTGCCAGAGTGGCTACTACAAGACGTAGGCTCATAAACCCAAAAGGAGCAGACTTGGATGAGTCGCAACGCCCAGCATGACGTTATAAAGTATTTGAAACCACTCGTGATAACAATGAGAGGACATTATTGACTGATATTGACTGATATTGACTTTGAAATAAACAAAGCCGAAAGAACAAGAAACGCGAACGTGATAACAATTGTAAATTACAAGCGAAAGTAAATTGCTTACTTTTCTGACTTTGAAAGCACAAAGGAAAAGATAAATCTCGCGCAAACAAGACGTTGGATTTGTTTACAAAGCTCCTTGCATGGTAATGTGAAAACTATCCGCCCAATCGGCAAGGTCGTTCGATTTTCCCATAATGTCCACTAACGTGTTACGCTTTTGTGATGTTCACACATGTCGCTGAATTCATGTGTTGCGAATATGAAGACTTATATTACGTTAAAATACGATGAGATAATTAAAAAATAATTTGCCAGAGTCCATTTCTCGTCCATTTTCATACTATCCTATCCCATCGAGTGGGAAGTGTAATATAATAAGAGAAATCTTTCATCCCATCGTCTCTCTACTCTCCAAGTCTCCATCCTATCAGATACCTATAACCCTATCAAGTAGAAAATGTACAACCTGATGACCGATTAGCCCAGTTGGTAACACGCCCGCCTGCTGTATAAAGGATCCCGGGTTCGATTCCCGGTCCTACAATAATTTTGTTTTACGACAAATGTGTGTTCGAACCCACGACACGGATTCGTAGTGTGGACCATTGAGTGTGGCGTTATTTTTTTTAGTATCTGCTTGTCCCATTAATTTTATTAAATATATTCACATGAGAGGAAGCTTTTAAACGTCACAGCCACATTCATATCGTGCAGATAAAAGGCCGACTGGCTAATTAATCTGCACCGTTAATTTAATATCAAATTTTGACTTGCGTTTTATGACGCAAGACTATACGATTGCGGCTCACTGCGGCCCATAATTATCCACATAGCGTCTTCGGCCTCAATTCTATTATCCGGCGAGCGGTTGTCGTATAAGTTAATTATTTATAGCTTCTGATAGGCTCAGATAACCACCGAACACCGTGAAGTTTGGAGATTAACTACGTTATACTAAATAAATCTACCTTTGGTTTAATTGGAAATTCACGCCCCATACTATCTCGTCCTAAACTAGAATTTAAGTGTATGATGTATTCTACGGAGAATAAAGGCTCATTTACACAGGGAATATTTCTCGAACTGTTTGAGCGAGAATATTGTATACGATTCGCATATGCAATCAAACTTCATACAATTCTCGCCTGTCACATGATGATAAAAACTCAATGATAACAGTGATTACATGATGATAATAGCAGTTGTTCATATGAGGCAAACACATTCTTGGCCGATTTTCTCTCCTGCATGCGTTCACGAAATTCTTCTTGGGTAAATGGGCCTTAAGAGAGCTGGGGTCCTGTTTTTGCTTCTTGCCTTTCCCTTTCCAACCCTATACTAATCCTCCTTAATATTTATTTTGGTTGTTACTCCCAGGTTCTGCATCTAAAGGTAGACAGGAACATCAGCGTATGTGCCTTCATCGGTCATTCTAAACCATCGGGCAACCGTTTTACACCGGCGGATAGTCAGCTGCATTATTTTTAATTAGCACTGCATGCAACTTCGTACGCGAGTATGTGCAGTTAGCTTGATTCCCGTGGGAATTTCATAATTGATCTGGATAAAAAGTAGCCTAAATATTAACTAGGCACATAAGTTACATCTCTGCCAAGTGTCATTAAAATCCAGATTGACAGACGGACAGACAAAATTTCCAAAAATTGTTGCTTATGGCTCAATATCACTCGTAGTCGTAGGCACGGCTTTGTTATGATTTTATATGTATATATTTTCAAGCACGCGAGTTTTCTTTCAACGTCAAGTTGATGAACTCACGACCTCGATAATATGAATAGTATCCATAAACAATAGACATAAACAGTGAACGCAAGTGCGTTAAATTGTGTGGGACCAACCGCGTACCTACTGTACACGTGTATTTTATACCTACGACTAAGTCACGAGACGAGTAGGACTTTTTGGCGGGAACTAGAGAGTTTTTGTTTGATTATTGTAAAAATTGTGTATTAGACGTCTTGTGGTTACGTTAATCGTAGGTGGTGTTTGTGATAATCAAACAAAAGCGTGGGTCTGCGTTTTTGGTTATGTTTCCAAGGAGTCCTCTTCTGTCCCCAGTGAACCTACTATCGCTTTAATGAGCGACTCCCGAGTTACTTCGACGGGACTGTACATTGACAGGATGCGTTTTAGACTTTAAAATTATTATTATTATTATTACGAAGAAAACTTGATATTGGCATAATGTGCTAATTGCGCCATTGCCATATACGAAAAGAAAAAAGTCACCAGTAAATTTTAGTGATGGAAACCACTCACCGATGAAACGAAACAACTTCATTCAAATCACCTTTTGAATTTTTTTTACAACTGTTTATAGCGCAATTAGACCGCTTTGTGTTTTGTTACAACGACGAGCAGCACGAGAAGTAGATGGATATGCACCAACTTCGGGACACGCTGCAATGGACAGTGCGTTATCTATCCCTCTATATCTGTGATAGTATCCCTAAGCTAGTAAGCTAAATAAGCTAAATAGTCTTGGTACTTTACGCTTAATAAAATTAAAGTCTCAAAACCCATATAGACTTGGGCTTCGACCTAAAACTTTGTGTTTGTGTTTAGGAGATGACCCAAATGGGTTGTACCCGAGCTTTGGTAACGGATCTCTAGTATTGGGTCAATAAAAAGTGTAAATAAACGCGAATGGACTAAATATTTGTATTGTATTGTAATACGAGTATTTGTTTGTGACAGACATTTTACCGAATTAAAAGGGTTTGTCACATTCTCATAGTGAAAAAAGACAACTAGGTTATCTGCAGGGAACGCGTACAAGAGGAAAAACGTCCGAACGGTATGTTGCTATCTACAACCGCTGTGCATGCCCTTATTAATTTTTTAATTTTATTTAACTTTATTAACAAAATTCTGATTTAATATTATAAAGCGTTTTTTACCAGCCAACCTTACGGCAATATAGTAATGGTATGGTAGTCCTTCTGTCTGAGTTACTTTTTTTTTATAGACTAGTGGGTGCACGAGCAAGCGGTCCCACGTGATGGTAAGTGTTACCGCCGCCCATGGACACCTGCAACACCATGGGGTATGCGGGCGCGCCGTCGACCTTGCAAAATCCTTTTCACAGCTCTCTTGAAGAACCCCATATCGTAGCTTAATGGAACCATAACCACGTATGTATTTTAGAAGTGAGAGAGAATTTTCTGGAGCCCATCCCATCTCATTCAGTAGAAAGTGTAAAGAAATAAAATAATTCTCATACTTACCTAATCCATTACTCTTATTCAATCCCATCAAGTGGAGATTTCAGTGGAATAACGAAAACTCCTGGTCGCATTATATTCTTTACTACCCATCCCATCCTCGCCCCCCAAAAAGGAGTAGAAGAAGAAGAATCATACTCCGCCTCTAAATGTGCAAAGTTTTGCGATGAATAAGTTCATAATAAGCTGCAAAGGAATTTGTATTTGTTCGAACGCTCTAGTCTTTACAGTACAATAATCCCAATTGGTTTTACAATAAACCTAGCTCACAATAAACGGTTTCAACTTCGAGACAGGTTTGGACACATCCTATATGTATTTAGATATATATATGTTGTAATAATAACATGTGTGTATTGTTGTTGTAATAACATATTATGTGTTGGTAGATAAGTCTATCTATACATTCTGGCTGGCTGGAAGTCGCTGGCACCGCTAGATTCTTAAAACGTTGAATTCGATGGTTTACGTAGCTGCCATCAAAATAATAAAATCGCAACGGAGATGTGTCTGTTCATGAAATATTTTTTGAAAAAGTATCATCGCATTGCACCCCTTCCATCTTTTATACCCTTCATCGCATAGTCTCTCAATGTGCCCTTCATAGAAATAACCTTAAATGTAACACCTGTTTAAGGCAACCACAACATTTTAACTGTTATTGGCATGTATCGCAGATGTCTATGGACGACAGTATCCACTTAGTGGAGTGTAGGCTTTCTCGGCCGGTGTCCATATTAATTGAATCTTCCGGGCTACTTGGCCGAGATATTCTGGAATCTTCCAAACGTTTCGTCAACAACTGCGGTTGACATCTTCAGTGGCGACTGCGTTCACTTTCGGAGAGATGTTATCTCTTCGGCTTCTCGAGCGCAACTGACTCGACGACTGTGGCGCACCGGTATTTATAGTGGGCGAGGGTAGTTGTGATTGTGTGTGTATCGAATCTGTTTTTGTCCCCCCCTCTCGTCTCTTTTCCCCGTGAGCTTGGTGTCTTCGGAGTGCTGGATACCAGATATTACGGAGTCTTAGATTATCTTCTTATTTGTTAAAATTGTTGGGATGCTTGTAGATTTCAATAGCTTCCCTATTGAGGCGGGAATAATAATGATTCCCGGTTGACAAGATCTTTGTGTCCCTGAAACAGATTTCGTGGTCCCCATCCGACAAGGCATGTTTAGCTACGGCCGACTTCTCAGTCTCTCCTCTTCGACAATTGCCTTTATGTTCTTTAATGCGGGTATTGACACTCCGTTTTGTAGTGCCAATATACACTGACCCGAGGTATTTTTTGTATAACTATCGAGTATAATCGAGGTATAACAGAGCATGGTATTTTAATACTCCAGTCGAGGACAACGGAACTCTGGGATCTTTGACTGATCTGATGATATTTCTGAGTTGGCTCGTAGGCTTGAAAATGGTCTTCACGTTTCTCTTTTGTAAGATCTTGCTGATGCGATCTGTTACCTCTTTTAAGTAAGGTAAGAACGCCCTGCTTCTCTCTGGGTTGGTGTCGATATTGTCAGGCTCCTCTTTTTGGTTTTTGCACCCTCTTGATTTCGGAGACTGTGTATCTGTTGCTGATGAAGACGCTGATGGACCGGGCGAAACAGATCTGCGAATCGATACATCTATAATCGGAAGTGATACATCAAAACCAAGCCCTTCAAAGCAACAGATACACAGTCTCCGAAATCAAAAAGCAATTAGTCAACTCAACAAATGTGTATACTATCTAAATGATCAGTCTCTTAACTATTCCCTAATACTATTTTCTTGAAATTTGATAACGAATCATTAAAAATTAAATTGATATTAAAGCATTAGATTGCCTTTTGTAGAACATCGCGTAATTTTTTTTTGTATTAAATAAATTAATATATTCGTGAATTTTGGCGAAGCATCATTCATTAAACATCTGCGGCGTATTTTTTCTTAATATGAAAGAAAACAATGCGAAAACGTAGCAGAGCCTTACACTATTGTTACCACTTAGCTACTTCCCCTTCACATCTTCGAGGTCAAAGCTACCCCACTCAGGGCTTCTGACTCAGCAGTATACATTGAAAACAATGCTTGAATCAAACCCTCCTCGAGCACCCTTACAAAATTTCGACGTGGCAATGGCTGCTTCAAATATTTCGCCCCTCATTTTTTTAAGTAAATTTTATTTTTTCTTCAGTCATACTCATAATGTTTAGTAAACATGTAAATATTAATGTGGTAAATATTAAATGTACCTTTGTATACAGTGAACAGTTCGACTGTAAAAGTTCGACTCGTGCGAAGACGTTTATGAACAGTTTCAAAAGTTGGAATCATGAGAATGTTGAACTCATAGTAGCAAATGTAGCCTCTGCCTATGAGCGTAGTATTTTGTAGCTAATAAAACCAGGATAGGAACCTCGAAATGTCATACGCGTCTACAACACGTACCTTTGACAGCTTGATATCAATTACTGAATTAAATGTATGCTGTGTATCCGAGCGAGAACAGGTAGCGCGACTTATGTCCTTTGCGTCTAAGTTCCTGATAGGTATACGAGTCCAAATACAAATCGCTCAAAATGTATCGCGACTTGTGCATTAATGTGTGGCGCGACCGACACGAGAATATTTGACGGAGTTCGGATACGGGCGCGCACAATGCAACCGCGCAACATAACGGGACTTGAAGCATCGCGCCTGCGCGATCGCGTCTGCGCACTGAACAGTCGTCGCCTCGCCGCGCGCTGCATTCCGCCGCCGGCAATAAGACGTAAAATCAGTGTCGCTTTACAACGTTCCTAGTTACCCACTTGTGTAAAAATAAAAACTAAGTAAATATAGTCTAACAAAATTCGTAAGACATTTTTATTCAAATTAATCTACAAATGTGTGCGATACTTAAAACTTCCTACCATATCCTACCATCAGCCTGTGTCTCTCCACTGTTAGATATAGACCTCTCCCAAGTATCGCCACCCACCGGTCTTCAGCTCTTATCAACCAACTATTACCAGCGACGTTCTTCAAGTCGTCAGTCTGCCTGGCCCGAGGGTGTTTCACGCTAAAACTTATACCAACACATTTAAACAAACTAAATACACTCATACATTTTCTTGAACTAATTTTAGATCTCCTAGCATATCAATTATTTAAGCTTAC
Source organism: Sesia apiformis (assembly GCA_914767545.1). NCBI lineage: Eukaryota > Metazoa > Arthropoda > Insecta > Lepidoptera > Sesiidae > Sesia > Sesia apiformis. Next base: position 9,009,163 of record OU611964.1, read on the forward strand.
AAGATTACTTCTGCATTTTATTTCGTTATATAGTGAGGGATATAGTCAACTCGGTAAACATTTAAATGCAAAATACGAACCCACGCTGGCTTAGTTACAAATGTGAAAACTAAGTAGGTATTCATTTTAGTTCTAGTACTGTTTATAAAGGCGTTTCCAGATATAAGCGATATTCGCTGCCGCCAGGGTGAGCGAATATCACCTAGCCATGCGATTTACCGCTTGGGTAAGCGATACTGTTAACATTGGGCCTTGACCAATACGCTACATACGATATACGCGGTATATCGCTTCCCGAAACGGTTAGCGAATATTGCCTATGTCTAATAAAGGAATTATCTCGTACCCACGAGAATTACGCTACTCCAGGCGGCAATGAGTGAGTATCGTTTATATCTGAACAGGCCTTAATAAAGGATTGTCAACCACGGTTGCCACGGTTTAATCGAGATTTTAAGATTTCGGATCGAGGCTATTGACAGAAAGTAATTTGTCCAAACTTCTACTAATTTTTGTCCTAAGACACAATAAAAAAAAAATCTTTTTACTTTTAACATCCCACTACAGGGCACCGGCCTCCCTTAGTAAATCACTAGAGGGTTTCGGGCCATAATCCACTATGCGGGCCCATAGCGGTAGTGATAATATTTAAAAAAAAAACATGCTTAAGTAAAATCTCCGTAGTAGGGGATGACTATTTGTACTATCGACCTCATGAATGAGAGTTTTGAGTAGATACATATCCCTAGCCTATCACTACTGCATAGTTATGAAAAATAACTTTAAAAATTAAGAAGTTTAATCAAATTTTTCATTTGTTTTCATTTATTTGGTGATCATTATATGTATTTACTATCTTTTTATAATAAAAAAATATATATTTTCTATTTGATTTTTCCTTGAGGTTGTTTTACGGGTAGGTACATAGGTATATTGATTTCAAAATTGTCAACTCTCAACAACCGACGATGTTTAGTGCATTTAGAATTAATTGAGTTTTAATATACATAATATGTATAGGTACAGTCTTCTCAATGAAACTATTTCAGTTTAATTATAAGATACTACACTAGTAATACGAATAAATTAACATGGCAACCGACAACGATCCAACATGATACGTCTGATTACACAAACATAGTAATATAACTGAAGAGAGTATCTCGGACAGAGGACTTTCATTTAATTAAATATTTTCATGTATAAGCTCGCCTACTCGTTTTACGACAATAAAAGGTAGACCCATAAGGTAGCAAACATTACTAATAACCTCTTGGTATTGGAGTTATTTTATTTTCTTGGTATCTGAATTATATCTTTATTCCTTCAATATTCATACAAAACATGTTTATGTACATCTTCATTGAATCAGAGTTATTTTCCATATGAGAATGTCCATGGTTCTTATAACTTTATGTTAATTTTTATTGGTTGGTTAGATTCGAGCTCATATTTATTCAAGAAATATGCAAGTTTTGGTATAAATTCGCTGCAGCATATTGTATCGAGGTGACTGACATAAAGATGTATTTTGACTGGATCGTGATGACTATGAGACAACGCTTTACTACACAATCCTTTGCAATAAAGGAGAAAGTGCATTCTACTAGCAAATTCGTATTTAGGATTTAGTGGAAGCCATTATTTAACTTGGCTTTTTATTGTTTGGAATATATTCTCTAAAGATTGCTACGTATTTAAGATCGATTGGAAACGAGTTGACTGTATCCCTATGAATAATTGATTAAAGAACTAAAATTGCCAGCCTTAATAATTGACATACTAAAGGGGAAGATAAAATTACGTTAAGAAGACTTTAGTTAAATAAGCGTGCCAAAGTTTCAAAACATTCGAATGTTTCGTAAATATAGTACATCCCTTTTCCATCCGTAATCTAGTACATAATACACAATGATACCCAGCATGGACCCAGTATGATTTATAGCTTCGGCAAACAGAGCGCGGGTCGGAAGCGGATCGCGCGTGAGCGGCACGGGTTCTAGTTTTTTTTTCATTTTCTAGGCATTAGCGCAATTTGCACATTGTGCCAGTGTCATGTTTTCTTTTAATATGACAATAGCGTAATTAGCACATTGTACCAGTTTCGAGTTTTCTTCGTAATTAACAATTTCAAAACAAAAATTCAAAACACTTCGTCAAAGCCCAGTCGCTTCGAAGTAAGTTTTTAGTCGCTCAGTATCAAATTAACCACAAATCCCGCTATTAATAATAAACTTTAATTATTAATAAACTATCATTATTAAACCACAAAACTTATTGCCGTTACTAAAAAGAAAACAGTTACCTATATCACATCGAACAAAGCCAAAAGGTATACAATCAAATTGACAAAAATAAAGATAATCTTAACAATAAATAAAAAATGCCTAAAATAAATATAAAAAATTGTACTTTCAATAAATCATCTTTAAGATAACAGAAACTACGCTATTTTATCTAGAATTCTTTAAAATCTTCAAAGTAAAAGATCCTCGCAAATAGCGACTTTCAAGTTCTAAAACACCACGTCTACAATGATGATGATTTGCAAGTAGGAAAAAGAAATTAAAATGTTGTTTTTATAGAAAGGTGGTGGCAGCCGATCATTCAGTCCATATGACGATAAGTGTCGCCTACACATCCGCGATATATACCATGAGTCCAGAATAACAAACATTGGCACGCCCTCAGACACCATGCCTACCTAGGGACATTGAGAAATAGATTTGGTGAAAGGGTTAGGAAAATAGTTATTACTGGGCTACTGGGTATAGTACGAAAGCAGTACGTTTTACGGTGTTTTACTGTGTTCTCAAAATGAAATATTTTGTTCACTAAAGAATATAAACTAATCAATTAATATAATACTTAGGGTTCGTAGGGTCTTGGTGCCCACTTTTTATTTTAGACTATTCAGTGAAGTATTACCACCAGCACATACAAACCAGCAGATATAAAGGATACAAAGCAGCTACCACAAGCTCTGAGAACTACACCGCTGAGGAACGATACCACCTCTAAAAGAGTGGACACACCAAACCGCTTGACCAGCGTGGTGTTTTGAGGCCGTAAGTTTAAGTTTTAAATTCCCTCATGACCACGACAATGTGCACCATGTCCAGCAGGGAGCGATAAAGGGACCGGTTCTAGTTACGGTTTCGTATTAGTAGGACTCGAAACGGTTCTATTGGTTCTTACACGCAAAATAGTTATCGATACGGATATCGTCGGGCGATAAGCACTTACCATTAAGCGTTATCTCTTACCATCTTGTTTCTATAAAAAATATATACTGCGTATTTGCTACTACGCCCTCTAGACAATCTTATCTTATATATCTTATCTTATATCTTACTAATTATATTGTGGAATTTTACGGATTGCACAATGTTTTTGATCGTTTAGGGAGTGCATTGAAACTCGTTTAGGTGCAAGGCGCGATTTACGAAACTTTATTATTGCACATTATTGTACAAAAGACGAGCATAGTGCCTTAAGGCAATTTCTGCCAGTTAACTTTAGGGATGTAATCTGTGCTTTGGGTTAAATATAGAGATACATTGGGAGGTGCCATGAGAAACATTATAAATATATAACTTATATGACAACAGTATAACAAAAAATTGCACCCTCTTCCCTATTTCTGTTTGATCTGGTCGTTGACTAGTAGAAAATACTTTGAGTCCACCATTTGTACAATTACTTGTGCAATGAAGTTTATATAAATAAATATTTATTATTTTTTACACTTTATTGCTTTACCAAAAGGCGGACTTAATACTATTAAGCAATTTCTCCCAGATAACCTTGGGGCTATATAGTGATGATATGGTAGGTGTAAGTGATACAACATTATATAAATAAAATTTGGAGTAAATATAACGTATCTACAAATGTAATAAAATATAGTAAATATTATGTTACGGCATCATTGTACGATTTTATTGTAGATCTCGTGGCCTATTATGCATTGCTTCATGTGGGTCGAACAACGGACTTCCATTTCTGATATCGATTAAAAACGTGTACGAATTTAAAGAAAATCTAATTTAAAAATATGTCGACGCTTTATTTTCTAACGGCTTTTCTAGTTGATGTATTCAAAAATAGAACTAATTCTAGTTTTATTCAAACTTTGCCAATAAAACTTGAACGACAAAACGTAATCACTCAATACCTATATATAAATATTCGTCTTTGTTTGTTAGTTTTTATTTTGTCTTAAAATTGGTGTGTAATAATTACATTTCACTTAAAGTTGATGTGCCTAAGTTTAAAAAATAGAAATACATTTCAAGGAACGTTTTTTTTTACATAGAAAAACGCTTTACGCACTTTTAATTTTTTAAACTTAAATTTAACTTAAATAACTTAACTTAAATTTAACTTAAATAACTTAACTTAAATTTAACTTTAACTTATTTAACTTAAATTTAACTTTAAATTTTATTGTGAGAAAGACAACAAAATTTTACTTAACATTTATAAATACAGTCAAAAATAACCTCAGTAGCCCTTTGTTTACGTAAGTTATTTGTTGACACAAAAAAACCTTTATAAGTAGATATGAAATGAATGGTAGTTCAGTAATAGTAGATTGTTAACTAAGGGATGAAAGGTACCCATTTCCAATAGTTCGAGTCTGAAATGGGTGCCTTTCACCAGAATTAAACACTCTACTGTTCATTTCGAATATGAGTAAAGTAAAAAAAAAGCCATATATGCAAAAAAATATTTTTTTAAAATGTGTTGGTATACAAATGTGTTACTTAAAATTAATAGTGAAATTCAAGCAATTTGCGAATGCAAGAGAAAGGTTTTTTCCTGGAATATTAATATCAGATACCGTTTGTGAAATTTGAGTATCGTGTAGAGGTATATCAGTAAATGTCGGCGAAGGCATTCTCTCGTTGGTAGAAGAAACCGCTGGTTGATTGTCCTTGACTTGAATTAGATTATTTCTAATTTGTGTCAATGATCTATCTAAATTAAATTTGACGCGGTTTAATCGGTGTCTTAAATAACATCACAAACAAATATTCTACAAAGTTAAGAATTAATATAGTATTAATCGATATTAATACTATATTATATAAGACATAAGAATTAATATAGTATTAAGTGTGGCTGTATAGGTTTCTGTCGTAGCCCAGTGTAACTACGATTTATTGACTAAATTTTTTTTAAAATACCCTTGTCCCTAGAGCTTAAACGTATCACTTTCAGCCCGCTTCTTAGATAATCTATGGTCTACTCTCAGAGTATAGAGTATGAGAAATGAAAAACTCTTTATTGCACACCAAAACAAACAACAAGGCAGTAACAGACATTGTAACACATGAAATGCACAAAAGGCAGTCTTATCGCTAATAGCGATCTCCGCCAGACAACCTTTGGGTAGAGAGGAAATAAGTATTTTAATCACAAGAAATGAATGTTTTATCAACGATACATATCTATATGTAATTCCGACTCACTGTCGCTAGGTCGCCAGTTCTAACCCCGGCCCATATTACTACATAAGATTCTTCTATTATTACCAACATGGCGGCAAAGGCATCGTGATAAACCCCTTTGGTTGAAAGTTTGAAAACCCCGATGGTAGCGACCGCCGGAACAGAGATTTCGCTATATTCCGAACGATTTAGAAAAAATGTCTCTAGATGAAAGTTATAAAGCTTTACAAGCCTATCCATATAGGCGTATACATATAGTTTATATGTATACGTACGTACGTACATGTACGTGACACATGTACATAAGTTTTTTTTGTGAATTTTGAAGTTTACCCGTCATAATTTTGGAACTACTGGACTGGAATTTTGGACCCGATATGACTCATTCATCTTCGAACCTATCCAAAGAGGCTATCTAATTTCTGTCAAATTTCATTTAAATCCATTAGTCCTGTAAAGGTATGGTGTTTTGTAACAATGGGTTTATTAAGTTGGTCGTCCTTATTCGACACCCCAGAAAAAAAGACGGTAGGTATTCAAAATTTTAAAGTCTAACAAATCTTTCTAATCTAATTCTAAAATAATTAAATCTAATTAACTTAATCTACGCTGACGTGAGGGGGATTTTGAGGGGGAGAGTGCACGCTAAAATCCAACAGCCGCTGGGCGCGCTCGACTGGCCACGTTACCCCTCTCTCACAGAAGACTACCTTAAATGTACTGCATTTTCCACTTCATCTTATTTCCCTAATCCCTTACTTCCACGTATCACTAAATATGTGTTTCGGTAGTGAGTGAGATATGCCAGAGCCCATTCTCATCCTATCCCAACCCTTTCTTCAAATCCATTCCTATATCTCCAAAGTTAGGCAGCGCATCCGGGTTCGTGCCAACGTTTATCATTTTAGACTAATGTTGGCATGTATCGCGGATATCTATGGGCGACAATATCCACTTACTATCAGGTGGACTGTATGCTCGTCTGCCGCCTTCGTCCATAAAAAAATACCTGAGCAAACCGCAGATAATTTGTTATTGTTCCTAACATTTTTCAATCGCTTTAAAAATCCAAATTTAAAACGTACCTACACACTGCCTAGTGTCGTTTACCTAGTTTCAAAACCATCGTACCACCGTACCGTCAGTAGCCGTTTTATCGTTCACTGCTAGACGTGCATTTTGTTTTTTGTTTTGCTTATAAATGATTACCTATTACATATGCTCACATCATAAATGACAGAATACAATGGATGATCCCTAATGCACATCGTGTTGTGCATGAGGGATGTATGGCTTTGAAAAGCCTCGCTGGCCAAGAGGGTTGACTCTTTTAAAGGTACACTTTTAGAGGTCCACTCTTTTAAAAGTGGTGTAGTTCCACAGAGCTTGTGGTAGCAGTTTTGTTATTCCTTAATCGCCCTTTACGACATCTATTCTATTCTAAAGTCACCTAGTTTCAAAACCAATGCACACCACTGACAATATTGAAACTGAGCTCGCGTGGTGTATAACGACCCGAATCCCCTTACTGATTACAAGGAGAGGCCTATACCCTGCCGTGGGACATTACATAATTCAAATCTTCGTCCCGTACCATTAAGTTTCTCCTTACTTAACTGCGGATTTTTTTTTAATTATCACTAGCTCGGCGGTGAAGGAACTCACAAGCGCGAGAATTAAAAAAACATTGAACATGTGTATCCACCAATTCGTACTGGGCCCACGTGGTGGATAATGGTCTGAAAGCTCAAAATAGTCAAAGTGGCGGCCTGTGCTAGATTTATAATCTGTGCTTGTGCTCTGCAATGAGACGTTATAATCTGATGTCGATGTCGTAAAGCCGAGCCCGCAGATAGTTGTATTGTTTTCATACCCGTATTTATAAACAATGTAATGCAGTGGATCATCTATGTTACCTATATTGTATCTAGTATGTTGTATAAATTTACAAAAAATACTCGTACTTACATTAGAGTAAATCTTCTTTTTTTCTTTACTTTATTTCAGAGGCTTTTACACTGTTGTGTATGTATGTCAGCCCCATTGTACCCTAAAGGCTACAATTTTTCTTAAATATCTACTTAACTCTAACTTATCTCTGACTCTGATAGCGACCCATAAAAATTCGCACATAAATAAAATCCTTATGCCTACATCGCAAACATTCGACATTCGGTTTTGCGCTTGTTGTGATTATGCGAATATAAATTGTCTAATATTAGACTGGTATGTTAATTATGTTAAAAATTTTTTATTGAACTGTAGTCACTTACATAAAGTTTTAACGGCGCAGATAAACATTACAATGTTAGTACTAGCGATCTTCCGCTACTTTATCGGTGTCAAATTCTGAAGTCTTCACAATTTGATGACCAATTAGCATAGCCGAGTACTTGTTCTTGCTGTTCTTCCCATAATCTGGCTAATTTGTGTTCCGCTTGTGTGTGTTTATGGGCTCACGTTACGACATAAGAGTTCCAGCATAGGAAATCGTATCGAATATACACCTACAACACACGCTTTTGTAGGCCCCGACACAAGAAATCATAGGGATTTGTTTAAGCAAGACTGAAAATTATACATTGCGCTTAATATAATGTACGAGTATGTATTCATATCGTTGACTGCGTTCTCGAACTTTCTACAGCTGCATTAGAAATCTGAACGAAGTCCATTACAAACTTTTATTACCTCCAAGTTCACAAGTCTCCAAGATCAAATTATTATGCGTTCGTATTGTTCTCGTATGTTTTCCTATACTTTAGTAATTGTATCTATAGATACAAGTAGACATAGATAGGTAGATATATACATAAACTCTTTATTGTTTATTATATTTGTTTATACTCTTTATTATACATGTTGCAAAAAGACAATATAGTAAGTAATACGAAAAGTACAACAGGCGGCCTTATCGCCAAAGCCAGCCAAAGATATAACGTAGTAACAAGATATAAGTAAACATATAAAATAAGTTGAAAATTCATATATGTTAAACTTATTTATATATCTAGTTCATTTCTTTTTAACTGTTTATTATTTCTTAATTAGACTCCTTATTTACTTCATTTTTTTGTTAATGTCTGTTTTCCTGTCTTTTTCAAATATTTTTTGTAACAAAATATAAGTAAGAAATTACGTGTGGGCGTGCAAGCAACTCTCCCTCCTTCCCACTCTTTGCATAGCGGAAATTGCTTTTGTTTTTTATATTATTTTGAGTGTAATGTATATATAATATATAGAACAACGTCTACTTATCGGTCTGTATGACTTTCTGTCACAGACAGCCTGTCCGTGTGTATGTTCGCGCTACAAAACCGGGCCCCACTGATCCTACTGGGCCAATTTTATTGCGATTTTCACTAGGGTATAACAGGTTAATCCGGGAAGGTTATAAGATACTTTTGATCGAAATGGACCCAGTAGATCTTAGTCTAGATGTTCTGTCTACTACGAGAAATACGGTCCTGTAATTCTAAAAATAACGCGCATTATAATAATAGTATAATTCTTGCAATTCACTAGCGCTGCGCATGTCTATTCCTTCTAAAGATAAATGTCCCTACGAATATAAAAGGAACCACCATATGTACTTCATAATATAACTTTACGATACATTGGTGTGAAAGTGACCTTTCGTCTATGCGGACATTTATTCACATGCATAATTTACGCGTTCTTTAATTTAGTTGAGCGAAGCGAGCGAATATTAGTTGTTTTTTTTTATAGAATGAAGGTGGCAGACGAGTATACCCGCGATACATGCCAACATTAGTCCGAAATGACAAACTTTGGCACGCCCCCTGATGCGCTGCCTAAATTTGTTGATGAAAGAATGGATTTGGGACATGGGATGGAAATGGGCACTGACATATCTCACTCACAACCGAAACACGTACGTACATATTGGGGAATATGATAAAGTGGGAAATGCATTACGTTTCAAGGTAGTATTCTGTGAGAGAGGGGTAACGAGTAACGAGTCGAGTAGGTACGCCCAGCGGCTGTTGGATTGCAGTGTGCACTCTCCCCTTCCAAAATGATATATACATGTTTTGATTGTTTTAAACTCAGGACAACTTTAGAACTTTTAACAATGACTTGTGAACATATTACAGAGTAGGTACTTGTCACCAACGATATGTTTTACCGTGGATGACGCGTTCGGGTGTTTCCGGATTAGCCGATAGCCAATGTTTTCATAATGTATTTAGGTATTTGGAATCTAGGTAGTTTTTGCTCGTTCATGTAATTCATTCATCAAATCTCCACGGTGATGATAGCGTGTGTATATCTCTAAACACACAACACATGAGAATACTGGTTTATGCCACTGACAAGGGAAATTTCCATAACATAATTTTGACGCATCAAAACTTCTCCATTGAGTTATTTTTCCGTCCTCACCTCTATACAATTCCTATATTTGTCAAAAGTTGATTTATCGACCTTAGACCAAATCGTATATAAAAAAATACATGATTTTGTTTACAATGTACTAATAAATAATCTATGTACCAACAAGGTATTATTTATTATTTTTTGAGTATTTTAGAAACTTTCCTTTTGAGTGTCGTATTATTACTCAAACCCTCTTATCATATTACGGTTAAATTTAGTTCAGGTATTCAAGGAGTATAACTAGAGTACGCCCAAAGGGATTAATCCCTGATCAAACACCAATATCACAGGCTTAAGTGGATACCCGCACAACCTAAGAGCATCCGCTAGTCAACAATGATCCCTGTGAAGTGGCCCGCAATTCCCAGACGCTCTTCAGAAACATATTCATAAGTCATTATATTACATCAGCTTATTTTATAGTCACTTGATGTACAGTGAAGTAATTATATTCGGATTAATGACAGTTGATACTTACACAAGAAATTACAACTAAATTAAATAGTTACATCCGTCATTATTGAAATGACAGAATAAAAAACAACTGGATTCTGCAAGGTGGCAGCACACCTGCAAGCCCTTTGGTGTTGCAGATGTTCATGGGCGGCGGTGACCACTTACCATCATGTGGCCTACCCGCTCGTCTGCCATCTATTCTATAATAATGTTAAAGAGATATATTATACGAGCATATGTCGCAGTAAAATGATAAAATTAGTGATTTGATGAAATCACTACGGATATGATCGAATCCCGGAATACGGCAAAATATATATTAGGTTTTATAAGCTTCCTGAAATATTCAATGACTTCATCAAATCCCTAACAGCGTTTAGTGAAATCAAGCTAATTTAAAACAGTCAAAAACAGAGAATAGTAAACTCGTTAGTCAGTGTATCAACTGATTTATGGAAATAGGCGAAAATAAAAAAACAGAAGCCAAGGTTAGAAGTTATTATGTAATGCGTGGAAGCTACCGAGAAACGATTTGATTCGTTCGCGATAGAAGTCTGAGTCGATCGCGAAGCGAAGCCAAACGATCGCCTCAGATTTCGTGGTTATTTTTTTTAACATGACACAGATTTTCCCTAGGACTTCAACATGCCAAAAGTTTTAACATTTCCGACATCTGACGGTAGTTTATTATAAAGTTTATGATGATTTTCCTTCACCTTCCATAATTTGACCTGGTCCTGAATAAGATAAGAGGGTTGGCTTGGCGAATTATATACTTGCAATTCGATCTTTTTTAGTCAGTGTAATTTCAGTATGTAAAACACCTTCAATAACTTTCTCATTTAAAAATGTAATGTCAGAAATTTTCTTTACCTTCATAGTATAATTTTTTTAATTTTTTTCCTGGTGAGGATATGGAAAGCGCATTTTAATTATTTTGTTTTGATCAACTTGTAATTCTTCTAATTTATATTTACACACGCTACTCCATATTTCAAATGGATATAACAAATACTATCATAATTTGATATTAGTGATTGATATATTAGTGAATGGAGTCAGCACTAGGAAAGAAATTAAATGATAAAACTCTGGTTTCTCACGAAACCATAACCGGAACCAATATGAAAGAAATATCTTTGAAATACCAGGTATTTCAAAGATGTATTAATGTACCTAATACAAATTATAAACTGCAAATCCATTTAGTAAATAAATTATTCAGAATCGCATTTTCAAAAAGGAGATAAGATTAATAGGGTTCACTGTCCCACTGAACCCAGAGACCAGTCGTATCTGTCTCTCACGGGAGTAAGACGAATCGTTTGATACTTTCTCACTATAAATCAGATCAGCCCTTTGGGACTGCACATAACTGCTAACAGGTAACTATCGTCAAAGCATTGTGATCCCTTTCAGGCCCATAAAGTATTCATGAACTGTTAGGATAGATGTCTTGAATATTCTATTTTGAACTGTTGATTAACTCACACTGCTAGGAGATTAAATATTTACGACCATAACACCATATTATTTACCAAAAAAAAAATTCATCTGACCAAATTGAGCAAAGACGTGATAACAGTTAGAATTTCTAGCTAACAAATGTATTTTTGGCAAATTTATTTTGCTGTATTCGAGTAAACGTCTTTAGTGATGAAAATATTATTTGCAAATGTAACAACTTAATAATACATACTTTGTTCGATTTTGATTTACACTTACACATCAGTAAGATATTTTTTTTAATGTACCTCATGTATCGTAACTACATATTTACACTCACACGAATGATAAGTATAATACAATTAAAAACACAGAAAGATTAGACAAGCCATATATAAAATGATAACTATTGATAACACACGCAACAATGAACATGATCTTTTCAATGTGACATTATTTTAGAAAAAGAACCTTATTGTTTGTTCTAGTTTCCCAAATCATTAGTTTTTCTGGTGTATAAATAAATAAAAATATATTGAGATTTAAGTAATATATTAAAAATATATTATTTATTTATCTTTACCTATGTTTCTATTTATACAGAATTTGGAAGGTTGCACGCTGCAATCCCACAACCGCTGTACACACTTAACTGGCCAAGTTATCCCTCTGTCACAGAATACTATAGTAAATATGTAAGATATGCCATCACATCCTATTCTATCCCTAACCTTTCCTAATCCTTTCTCCAAATTCATTCGTAAATCTCCAAAGGTAGGTAGCGTATCTGGAGGCGTATCAACGTGCCTAGACTATTCTATGTCAATCATTCTAGACCGATGTTGCCACGTATCGTGGATGTCGCAGGGCGACAGTATCCAGTTACACCAGGTAAACTGTCTTTAAAAATATGTATATTCTATAAAAAAAGAAATGCTCCCTACTATATATTCTCTCATCAATATTATGGTGTCAAATGGTATGGCTGTTAAATGGCTGTTTAAAATATGAGTATACCATATTATTATCCATAGCATATTCTGGTCCATTTAACCCGAGACCGTGCATGTCGGTCGACACGATTCGTGTAGGCGTCTCATAAATAGCTGCTTCCAACTCGTTGCGTCTTCAACAAGTCGCCATATAAAACAGGTGTTTTACACATATATGGACACTGTCTCTCATGGGCATCTGCGATACATGCCAACAGCAGTCCAGAATAACAAACGTTGACACAACCCCGGGTGCGCTCTTTGGAAATTTAGAAATGAATTTGGAAAATAGGATGGTAATGGATTTTGACATATCTTACTAGCTACCGAAACACGTTCGTACATTGGGGGGAGAGGGTAACTTGGCCAGATGAGTGCGCCGCACAGCGGGATATAAACGGAGTATAAAACAAGTGAAAAGAAAGAAAGAAAAATTCGTTTATTCAGCTTTTTATGTATATTGTTGTTTAAGTACATTGTTATTGTATTTTTAACACATGGTCTTGGCTCTGTCCAACGACGCGTTATCCGAATTGTTGACGATCCCACTCTCACGGGTGGTTTAGATTCGCTCAGCATCCGTAGAGATGTTGCATCTCTCTGCGTTTTCTATCGGCTTTATAATGGGGTATGTCCTGAAGAACTGTTCAATTTGATGCCAACTTCGAGATTTTACTATCGCACCGATCGTCATCGTCGTGCGGTTCATCCGCATTTCGTTGACATGGAGTCGCTGCGTACAGTGCTGTCAAAAAGACACATTATACGGCGAACCCGAAAGTTGTGAAATGAACTGCTACCTGAGGCATTTCCGTTACGCTACGATATGGGACTCTTCAAGAGAGCTGTGAACAGAATGACAGAATACAGAGTGTTGCAGGTATCCATGGGCGGCGGTGACCACTTACCATCATGTGACCCGCCCGCTCTTCTGCCATCTATTATATATATATAGCATGGTTTTAAACCATCTCGTCTCTCCCTAGGTAAGCCAAAATGAGGAAGAGACGGTATAACCTCAGGCGGAAGCACAGTCGGCCAAGGTTCAGGACCCCAGGGAGACAAACCGACGACAATACGCACGGTATCGAGCAGCGCCGCCTTCTGCATCTTCGCTGATTTTGTTATGTACAATATAGTGCGTAATGAGTAAATAAATAAATGGATATACAAATTTAAATTAATATTAAAGTGTGTACGCAATATACATACTAATAGATACCTACATAAACTACATACATCGAAATATACATACAAAACTATATGTTTATTAATAATACGTGTATATACTTACATATATAAAGTTACGTATATAGTAATTCTATATTATAGCATTACGATTAATGAGAGTCTTCTGTTAGAGGTAACTCGACGAGTCGGATATGTGCTTCCAAATTCAGAAGAAAAATTTTCAGAGACAGGACTGACAGATGGACACAGAGATCCTCTAATAAGATTTGAGTTTTAACGGAACCCTAAAGTAAAACTGTATCAATAAGGAAATCCCTTTTTTTGCTATCAATACCGTTTAATAATTCTCTGTGTCTACGACGCCGCCTACGATTCGTAGATCCCTCTACACATGGCGCTACGAAGTTCGTAGCCTTCGTGTAAAACGGGACAAATAATAAATAGAGCTGGAAATGATCCTCCAAATGTTTTATTTTTGTCTTTCCTCTGGAGGGAAAATGTGTTGTTACTTTACCGTTCACTTCATTGTAACGAGTGATAAATGTGTAAAACTTTTTGATACATGTTACTAGGAGTCGTGACTTTTATAACGTAAAACCTAGTCTAGTAACGACGATGATCAACACATTCAATATCAATTATGATTCCTATTTTATTTATTTTACAATATTTTTTAAGAATGTCTATAGTTATAAAGAAATCGTGTTTACAAAAAAATAGCAGAGGAATAACACCTATGTGAGATATGCCTTGAGGTTATATTGAAAACCTGTGCTAGGCTGCAAGATATATAATAAATGTTATGTAAACGGGTTACTCCCGATTTATTATTCATTTTGATAGCCTATATTTCGGTTCGATTATATGAAACGTGGTCACGGCGATAGGCGGAGGCTAACTACCTCCGTCGTGTTCGTTTTTGATTCTCCTTGCTACAGTGAATTTATTTTTGTTATTTAAGTTCCCCTACATTATACTAACACCATAAACATCATAAATACGCGAATTTGAAAACTAGCTTTATCTGCAAGATAAACAGTAACAGTTCAAATTGCACCTATGAGTTTTATGAGCTATGCTGCTTTATAAACTTGTAATAAATGCTGCAATAGGCTACACTAGTTGGCGTTTTGTATAAATTAACGTATTGTAAGTTGTATACGCAATACTATAAAATGTAACACCGAAGGCTAGTGATCATTGTAGCATTAAACCTTATACACATCAGCTTTGAACAGTGAACGAATACATTTCCCAAATTATGAACAAAGATTTATTCACAAAACTGCACTTTTGAAAGTGCAGGAACACGACTTATAACGAATATCCATAAACCAATCATTTGTTTCGTCTCATTAAACACTAATGCAATAGAACATAAACCACATGCCCGAGGAACCTTGTGAAGATTTTCCGCTTGGTTACAGCAGCGGCTCGAGCAAACCTTTTATGAGCTCTGCGCAGTCAACCGCTCAAACACCGGCAAACATTAATTTTAGGTTAAAACAAAATTTCACAGGAAAATGGAGCTATTAATATTTGAACAGACCAAAAATCTTATTTAAACTTGTTTCAATACGATTTTCCGAATAACCTGAACTTGCTAGTGATAATTTTAAACATATGTAGAAGTTCAGTGGTACGGGCCCAGGATTTGAATTCACTACTTCACGTAGGAGAATCGAGAATACATAGACTATCACCGCTCTTATAGATGGTAACAATTCAGTCGAACTAGGCTTCTTTATCCTACTCCACTTGTTATACTTTACCAAGTCTGACCATAAATACTCTTATAATAAATAAAAATAAATAAATTGCATTTGAATTTGGAATCGGTCATTCTCAAGTGAAAAATAAATGGTTCTTGTCATTTTGGCGCCAATCATTATTAAATATTGTACTAATATTAAAATGGATTAGAGTGATAACGAAAACCGTATTGCTGTAATTGCATTACACAAAGTAGGCATGGAGCCAAATGCAATTTTTATAACTCTCCATCCGCTTGATATTAACCTAATGTTTGTGTCCTCTGTGTGTGACAGAAAAAGCTATTGCCGTCCACGCACTATTCATACTAAACTGTACTAAACAGACGATTGAAGCTGTGAATGAGAAAATCCGAAGAAATCCCGTCTGAAAGCAAAAGATTTTATCCAGACAGATGAATATAGCACCCAGAACCATGACAGATATTTTAAAAGATGACCTAGGAGTGCTGCTTACTAAAGACGTAGTTGTTATTTCTTAACTAATTATTTCTTTTAAAGTAAAATAGGGTTGACAAAACAAAACAACTTCATAGACAAATCTTATTTACGGACGAGAAAATGTTCAATATTGAGGAACATTTTAACAAGCAGAATGATCGAGTTTATGCTCATAACTGTAGAGAAGCTGCTCAATTGGTCAATAGGGTGCAACGTGGCCATTATCCGGCTTCAGTGATGGTTTGGTGGCTTATTAGCTATCAAGGAGTGACCGAACCAAATGTTTGTGAAAAAAGTATTAAAACGTCGGCTTAGGTGTATCAAGATACGATTCTTGAGGAGGTCGTAAAGTTTCATAACAACACCCTGTTCCATAACCATGAATGGTCCTTTCAGCAAGACTCAGCACCAGGTCATAAGGCCGTCATCTAGTCCCGATCTTAATCTGCTCGATTATGATTTATGGACAATTTTATAGAGCATGACATGCTCTAAATGCCATGATGATATCGAATCCTGAAAACATTCCATAAGGGTGGCAGTTGCAAAATTTTCGTATGGAAATGGTGCGTATTTCAATCGAAAACTGGCCAGAATGTTTGAAAGATTGTATAAAAGCAATTGGGTGACCATTTCGAATAAACGTTATAATACTAAATAAAACATAATTCTTCTAATAAAATGATAATGTAACAATAATATATCAATGTTTTCTTTGTAGCAATATTTATGGCTAGACTAGGTATATTAGCATTGTAAATAACCTAAACCGTATTACCACTGGGGTCCTTTCATAACCTTTTATATATTACACATCTGCAACCTTAATATTCTGGGAGAAACGTAATTGAAATAATTCTGTTGACAAATGGGATTACTCAGTCATAGAGCTAACAGTTATTCCTTACCCACATAAAATCTAGGACGGAACAGAATTATTTATGAAAACGCTTTATCGCTTGGCCTTTTTACTGAATTATTAAGTGCATTCTATACCCGATTTGAATGAAGCGATGTCCTTAGAATTAAATAAATATGAAAGTCTGTGAATGTTTATAAAAAGCTTAGTTCAACGAACTTTTTCGTAAACCATTTTTGATGTATCGATTGATTTTTTAATGTTTTTGAATACAAAGGAATAAAGAAGAAAAATCGTTTATTTAGTTGCAATTACAACACAATTACACATAGTAATGACAATATAGTATGTCCGTGTTTCGGAAGCAAGTGAGATATGCCAGAGCCCATACCTATCAAATCCTATGCTATCCCTTCCCATTTTCCTAACTCTTTTTCCAAATCCATTCCTATATTTCTAAAGGTTGGCAGCGCATCCGGGACGTGACAACGTTTGTCATTCTGGACTGATGTTGGCATATACCGCGGGTATCCATGAGCTACAATATCCACTTACCACCACCCATTTGGCGCCTTCTTTCTATTAAAAAATGTATACACAAAGGTATCAGGTAATCAGTAGGTACATATAAACATATCTACGAAAGGAGGTCCAAAAGTTTCCGGCCTAACAAGAAAAAAGGACACTCAAGTTCATGAAATTATTTTTACTTTTCAATATAGTCTCCGTCTCTTTGTACACACTTTTCGTATCGTTCAATTAGCATTTCTATTCCAGTATAAAAATAATCAAAAGTTTTGTCTTCAAAATGTTTCTGTTGTTTGTTCTAAGAGTCCAGGAATCAAAATTAACGAGGGTTGAACTCTAAAAATTCACACATGAATTAGCAGGATAAATGACTGTTACAATGACGTATAATTTGTTTTTTTAGACATCTAGAAATATGTCAGGGCAGAAACTTTTGGACCTCCCAAATATAAAAAATACACACTATTACACACACACTATTACACTAGTTATATATATATAAACATATATAACATCGGAGTGGTATTTATAGAATCTAAATTGATGCCTGTGTGTTGCAATTGCGCCAAATGGGCTAGAGTTTTAAGACAAAATAATTCCACATAATAATATGGTTAAAATTAGATTCTAAGGGTCAAAACGAGCCTCCGAAATGGCTGACAGTTTTGTGTTCACTCTGTGACTTTATTTCAACACGGCCGTACAAATACCGGTTCACTCATAAACGCTATTTAAATTTAACTTATGATGTAATTTTGACGAATGACGTAAATTTGAAGAATGATGAAAATCTCTTTTTTTCATATAACTAGAACCCCAGACTAGTTGGAAAGTAAGAAGGGAGATATAGTATATATTATATTCTAAATCGAGTCTGAATGCATATAATAAAGGTATGTGTTTACCTTTTATTCCTACTATAGTATATCCGCAATGTTTCTCCTCACTTTTCAATTACATTTGAATACGAAGTACAACTAACCGTTATACTTTATACGCACCTTTATAATCCTGCGTTATTTTTCTGTGAAACTGTCTACACAAATGTGAACAATACGGTGGTTAACTATTTGTAGCGAACATGCTTTTGTATGACAAGGGGACATTCATACACGTTTGTCCTCTTTGGTACATTGTGTTCTCGCCGCAAAGCTGTTTGTTAATAAGAACATTGCCTTGGAACTTTTTCTACTGTTGTTATCATGTGCTTCTTTCTACTGTGCGTTGACCCAGAATTTTATGAAAAGTGGTATATGGGGCTTAGGACCTGGGACTCAATATATGAAAAATAAGATTATGATACCATATTTATATAGTTATTATTATTTATGTTTTACTTTTAAAAATATTTGTGCTCTTCTTTTGAACATTTAGTTACATAATCATTCTATACATATTATCTATGCTCTTACATATAATAAAATCGTAAAACGCCGTGTCTCCGTACAATTTATATTTTTCAAATAAAAGTCGTTGCACTGTAAAGTACCATTGATACAGAACCCAATACAATTTTTTTTTGGAATTTTTGTCTATCTGTCTGAACGCACATCAAAGCAAAAACTACGGGAGGAATTTTAATTAAATTTGGCATAGTTATAGCTTAGTGGCGGGCTAACATTTTGGGTTACTTTTTATCCAGATCCATTATAGTTGTCCCTCGGAAATCACTTGTTCACTTGCTAGTTATATACACAACATTAAATTGTCAATTTATTTTTAACGTCTATGTATTTTACTTAGGTAATTTAATTATCGTTTGTAAAGTTCTTCAGAATAGGAAAATAAATTAACCTGTCAGAATATTCTTTTTTCTTCATATATATATGGCAATGACGCAATTAGTACATTCAGCCAATATCAAGTTTTCTTCGTAATAATAATAAACAATTGCTAAGTCTAAAACATATCTTGTCGATGTCCAGTCCCGCCGAAGTAAGTCAGAACTCAGGAGTCGCTCAGTAAAGTGATAGTAGGTTTACTGAGGACAGAAGAGAACTCCTTGGAAGCACACGAAAAACGCAGTCCCACGCTTTTATTTGATTTATCACAAACATCACGCACGAAAAACATTTTGAAGTTTGATAAACTATCACTATTAAACCATAAAAGGACTAATACACAATTTTTACAATAATCAAACAAAAAAACTCAACTTCACTTCTCGAGTTTCAGCCTACAGTTACAGTCAGTCCTACAGTTATATAAAGACTGGATTACCTAGTTGTTTATTTATTAATGATAATAGGCGTAGCACGATTTCGCGCTGGGTCGCTAGGGTGCAGGTAAGCCATGTTTCTTAATGCATTTTTCCTGGTGTCTTATAATCTTTTGAGATGTTCACATATGAATATAAATAAAGTATGTGCTTCATACAGCACACACTGACAGACAGTTCGTTCATGACAGCGTGAATGTGTAATATGTATGTATTCTTTGATCAAATATTATTATTTCGATCAGGTATTCTTTGATCAAATATTATTATTTCGATCACATTATTCATAACTCACACCAAAATTAATCAAACGAACGCAACACGTAGATTTAATATAAAAAGACAAAAAAATTCAAAGAGCACTCAGGACGGGCAAATAAATATATGTAATAATAATATAAAGATAGAAAAACGAACTAGCGTAAGTAAATACTAAAATGTAAATCAATATTAACATATAAACCTAATATAATATCTAAATATATGACTATTATTATAATACATAATAATATTTACATGTTAGGAATAATACATGTATGTACTTATGTATAAAGAAATACATAGATTTAATTATAAGTTTAAATTTAACGTTTCTCTCAATTACTAGTTTTTTTATGTCTACTTCCTCAGACGAGTTGTGAATAACTGTGTGTGTCGTTTTATAAGAAATAAAATTCTCATTCGTTCAATTATACCAGCAAAATCCTCCTTGCATAGTTGTCCTCGTTACAGAGGGTCATGACCACGACCATAAAATACTTTTTGACGATATAGTGCCATCTATTACGGTCCTTGGTGGTACTCAATGCATCGTGGAATTCGTGGATGGTTGGTGTTGAGAGTGGTGCGGCTCTGGACAGACCAACGTATCGGACTACGTCCTCAGGGTCTCTTTCCTTCCACCTTGCCAGTTACTAAGTTTCTTTAAATTTTTGTCTCAACAATTCTCTGGAGACAGGTGGTGGTGGATAGCCTAGTAGTTATATTAAGCTGTCCATGGAATTCGAAGCATCCTTCTCCAGCATCATATCTCCAAAGTATATATGCGGTTCTGGTGTGTCAGTTTTAGAGTCCAATTCTTAGCACCATATGAGAACACAGAGAATATTATAACACGCACATGTCTTGTCTTTGTTCTCAAATATATATTCCTGTCCTTCCAGATTCCATGGAACTGAGACATAGCATTTTTGGCCATTCCAATTCGTCTCTGCACCCCATTCACGCACTCATTCACCTGATTCCGTGCTGATGTTAGAACCCAGGTCAATGAAGTTATCAAATGGTTTAGTGTTAAGCTTCATCGATAGGATTCGGTCATATACCGGGTTATACCCGAGAACGTGTCTATTCATGTTCAGCGGCATTGTGACACCCGCTCCATGCATGCTCGAGAAGTACATCGTGCTTCCTGATACGGTTTCCAAATGACAATTTCCGCGCATGTGCGTCTCGCTGCTGCCTAGTGTGCCGAGGTTGTGATTTTCCATCTACCGTTCCACGATGCTTAATTTAACTGGTTTAAATAAACCTCTAACGTTCCAAGTACCAATACGATGAAGGGCTCGTATTGTGGTCTTGTTAATTTCACCAGTAGCATTACCTCCTTCCGTGACCTGGTGGTTCACCACGTGGGAAGCTTCGGTTGTCAATTTCCCCATCCAACCCGGGAACTGGACCAATTCATTTTGGAAACCAGCAAAATACCCATGTCTAAATTCCTAAGCAGACCTTTTTAAAAAGGCATGATATAGAGTAGTTACAAAGGGCGGCAACTTAATAATTAAAGCACTGAATAAAACATCGGGTAGACGTAAGCGGCTTTCGGATGTCCATAAAAATCACAATACCCGGTATAGAAAGGGCCTTATTTGAATTTCACTCTGATTACTACAAAGACGAGGGCTTAATGGATATTGTATAGTGAAAGTAAAAGCTCTACAGCAAGATAAATAATTTAAGATTATCGAAGTGGACGAAGCTGAATAATTAATTGGGAACCCATGTATGTATTAGTGAAAGGGAATGAAAGTATAAGTTACGAAACTAAATGAGATTTAAGTAATAAATAATGTCTGTAAATAATTTATACGAGTACTATTATTATTAAGATCCCGGAAATTATGATTTATATTACGTAGTAGCTACTTGCTCCCGCTTGGGATATAGATTTGGACCAAAAATACATTAAAATATTCTAAACTAAATGTTACACTTAACAATATTACGATAATATTATGTTATGTAATGCTGGAATAATAATATTACGATGTTTTAATTCTGTTAATACTACTTTTTAACGAACTGTATATTTACTAAAACTATATTGGTTCAGGTACAAACAAATATCAAAAGAAGTCTGCACTCCATAGATGACAACATAGGCGCATTAAAGCGATACAAGTGGTAAGTTAAAAGTTCTAAGCACGAATTAATGGAACATACAACAATTGCACACACTATATATTCAGAAAGAAATACTGACGCAAGCAAAAGGATATCAAGAGATACAAGAGCTTGCCGGACTTCACGCTGGGTGAATCAAATTTCTGAAATAGAGCTTTCACACCGCGTGATCGACGGCAGTGTAGCACCTTCATCGACCAGGGTCGAGATTGAAACAAAGAAATAGCCTAGGAAGTCGGCCTTCTCTTTCGCCCTGTAGGCTAGTGAACCATCCGGTTTTCGTAGCGATGGAAAGGACGACTGCAAAAGTCACCTTCAACAGCCTAAGTGAGCGATCAGAAAGCTCGACTTCTAGCTCTTGCTGTAGAATAGCTTGCTATCCTATTATAAATGGATTATAATGGCATGGATTATAAATGTACATTATGCATTTGTATTTATTATTGTATTTTATGTGTATTATTGTACATTATGCATTATTTAAAGTGTAGGGACATCGGGCCGTAACCCACCAGGCGGGCCCGGTACGGATTGGTGGATATATATATTTCAGAGTTTGTTTTTGTTTCTGGAGCATGTGGAATTTCTTTACGAAATTTCCCTCACCACCGAGCTAGTGACCTCTTTAGTACGGACTGAGGATTTCAACTCACGATCACACGAATGTGACTCGAGTATATGTATGCTTATATGTATATAATGCTTGTAATCAATCTATCATAGACTTTACTGGGCACCACTTTAACTTGAACAGACTTTAACTGCTGGAGAATGCCAATAGGCATTGAGTCCTGTACAACTTTTGGGCAAGCTTAAGTACATAAATAAATAAAACAATATCTCCAGAATTTCAGAAACCCAAATGGTATAAATAGCCCGTACTTATAAAGATTAATGTATTATTCAAATTTATTTAACGTATTTAGGACGTGTGCCGCCACGGTAACTTGGCAACCTACTCGTGTATGTCAGTCAAGTGTTATTTTCACGGTTGGATTAATTAATTTAGTGCTCACTTTTAATAGACCTTATTAAGTATACAGTGTGCTAAATACAGCTTACTAAATGCCGAGAAACCTCAATCCAATTTAGGTAAATTTTATACAACGACTGTTTATTTAGAGTTTTATTTATAACTGCTGAAGCGTAGAAAATACAAGCCGGGTTTACGAGTACTCGTAAACCAACAAGTGTCACAATTAGAGCGGTAATAGCCGGTCGCAAATACACCGCAAGCGGATGTGGGCGCGTCTTTTCTAAATGTACTGTAACGCCCCTGATGACGCATACGCCCTTTCTTTAAAAATAACGTATCCGTTACATTGTTTTATATTATTCTGTACTAGCGGTGTCAGCGACGTCGTTCACGTAAAATTTTGAGTGATTCCCATTTGAACTCTGTAATGGACCGGAATAAAATGTACCCTAAATGTTAACTCGGCACATACGAGTAAAGCTATGCCAAGTTACATTAATTCCGTCCAGTGTTTTTGCGTAATGCGCATTCAGACAGACAGACAAAAAATCCAATCTAAAATTACTATTGTGTCGTTCGTAGAAGTACACTGCAAAATATTTCATGTACAGACACGGCTCTGTTACGGTTTTATTATATGTATACATAAATAGACTGACAGGAGGTCTATTTCATAAGTTCAAAATCACTTATCGGCTTCCAGAGTGAACCTGCAATGTATCTTCATAAGTAAGCCACATTGTGTATGATTGTAACGATTATTTTATGTGGCAACTGCGTATGTAAAACCGACCACTCGGCAACCACCCCACAACCACACCGTAACCGCTCCGCGCTGCCTACGACTGCAGTAACAGAAAGTTTGTAACGAGTAAGACCTCTTCGCGGGGGACTATCTGTTTAGACGTTTACCGCCTCCTCCCGTTCAAACAATGGGGTGCGGTTTATAACAAAACTCCCACTCTCTAATACACGTCTGCTCTTGCATGAAAAGAATGAAATTAATTTAAACAGTGATTTACTAATGCAACGACTAATGCAAGTACCTATATATTTATATTACATTATCTTTATTATATTGTATTATTGTTTTTATTTTGTATTACTTTATTCTGTAGTCTACCTCTTCCCTTAAGTCTTCCTTCCCCTATCTTTTCTTCACTGTCGTTGATTGCCTGTAAGAGATCGCTTCTGTATTTTTTTTATGGACGAAGGCGGCAGACGAGCATACAGTCCACCTGATGGTAAGCAGATACTGTCGCCCATAGACATCCGCGATACATGCCAACATTAGTCCAAAATGACAATCGTTCGCACGCCCCCGGATTCGCTGCCTACCTTTGGAGATATAGGAATGGATTTGGAGAAAGGGTTGGGAAAATGGGAAGGGATAGGATGGGAATGGGCTCTGGCACATCTCACTCACTACCGAAACACGTACGTACATTGGGGAAATAAGATAAAGTGGGAAATGCAGTACATTTCAATGTAGTCTTCTGTGAGAGAGGTAACGTGGCCAGTCGAGCGCGCCCAGCAGCTGTTGGATTGTAGCGTGCACTCTCCCCCTCAATATTATCTGTATTCTGTATATCTTAGATTAAAAGTTAAATTTAAGACTTTTAATTGTAGTTTACATTAAAACAAGAATGCAATAAAGAATTTTCACATCAGTATACACCTATATACATGATATTATCGGTATATCGATTTATAATTTAAATCAACCACAGCCACAGCAATTCAATTTCCGACTGCGGATTGTATCCAATTAACGCCAGTAGATTACTCCATTAAGTACTTGTTTATCACCTCCGCTATAATACTCTACAAATTAAACTCTGCAGAGACAATACCAGGAGTTATTTGACGTTCATGTTAAGCGTGACTCACAGGCGGCGCAACAAGCGTAACGCTTTTGTTCCATTTCCAACTTGCCGTCGATGTATTTAAGTGTGTAAAAACTAGAACATTCGTTTGTAACAAATCGAGTTACCTCCTATCCCATTGAATTAATGTAAACCATTCTTTTGTATAAACTGTTCATCAAACAATGAATACCGCACGCTTGAGATAAAATTGACCATCCGAACATTTACTGGAACGTTACATAACACGGAAGCGCTCAGCCCTATCCGATTCATAAACATTTTATCATTTCAATAATTTTGTCGCAGCGAATACGATGAAAATAGAACAACAAACACGGCATTCTTTAATGCAGATATACATCGCGACATATATCTCATCGGAGGTGGCCATCCACTTCGATTCCCAATCACTTCGACCCAATGGGATCTTTTCTGTTCCCCTAAACATATCTTCTTGCTCCGTTTGCGTGTGCCGTGCGTGAGTATGCGCCCCAGTGTGAGAGTATATATGTGTATGTATCTGTGTGTGTATGTATCTATTTATGATGAGCTTTAAAATATTTGTAGGGAAATGGGTTTTAGGAGATACCATAATGATATCGATGTTTTTTTATGATTTCCGTTTTTAATTTTTTCTTACTTAATAAAAATATTTATCGAGGTCCGCGTAGTATTTATAGCTGAATATAGCTACCGCGAAGAGAAAGGACTGAATTTTGGGCGTACCTTGTTTTGGCCAGAGGAACATCGAACAACTCGGTGTGCCTAGTACGGCTCATCGTTATCATCTGCTAACTTCATTTTGCAGAGGAGGCTTTTAGTACTGAAGTGGCCTGTGAATACATCGCGACATACCATTAATATAATTAATAGTATGTAATAGCGCACTAGTGTAATTTAATCTTGTTTAACAATACAAAATTATTTAAGTGGTAAACTCGTCCTGCTCAACTGAATACGTATTTATTTACTTAACACTTTATTTAACAAAGTACAATGGGCGGTCTTAATGGCATTGTCTTCCAGCCAATCTTCAGGACTTAAGTACTTGTCGGCAAACACCATCCAAAAGCAAATCCAGATCTGGAAGACATTGTTATAAGGCAATAAGACCGCCTGGTTGCATTGTCTTCTTCTATCATAACTTTGTTATAATGTAATAAAATAAATATTTTTATTTTTCTATCCATAGTTTAGGCTTCTTATTCGGCACAAACGGTAAAGCGGCAGTAGCGACTTACCATCACGAGGGACACTTGCCCGACAGCCTTCTTTCGTATAAAATATATAAAAAAATCATCCCCGGACCCATACAGTGGTATGTAGCAATACGAAAGAGCATAAAGTTATCTGGCCTAGACATATTTTGCCTGCTGATGGCATGCTCGCAAAACTTTAACGCGTACTGAAGAGTCGAAAACATTCCAAATACTCGTATTATGTACCTTATTTCATACGTAGACTCGCGTACACAATTATTGTTTCATAGCTATACCAGCTATACCAGTGGAGCTATACAAGTGGAATAGATTAAGGAAGTACATAGAGAAATGCGATACGCATTAACATGGACATACGCTTGTAATGACTCTAACGACCCGCTGCTGGGTACAGGCCTCGCTTTGTAATCGCGAAGAAATTCCGCGTCATAATGCTCTTCGCGAACCTAATGAACACTGATCGAAAAAAACATAGGTACATACGAACAATTTAAAAAAAAGTGGCAGTATCACTTTTTTACGAGTAGGTACATAATAAACTCACTAGTCGAAATTCTAACTCACGAATGGATAGTCTACCAAGGTTATTAGACTGTTATCGCCTGTAATATATTTCTTCAAATGTATACTAAAATAATAAAGAGAGAGTGCGAATTTTGTGAGTTTGTGTGTATGTGGAGGGTAATTTCCGGAACCACTGCACCTATTTGAAAAAATCTTTCACCATTTGAAAGGTACATTATTCCAGATGGACATAGGCTATATATTATGTATATATATTATATGCAAAAAAATGCCGGGCATGCAATAATATATAATGAAATTAATGAAGTATTCAGATTTGCATGAATTGTTATTTATTATTTACAATAAATAAATAAATTATTATTCATTTATTTATTTTGTAAGTCTGTGCACTAAAAAACACACGAAACAACTTGAAACAGCAATTGAACTATGTTAAATTGCTAAATGGAATGGGATTAAAACATTGGCTTATATTTCAAGGAGCAATAAAGAATACTAAATGAGTTACAAATCCTTATCGACAAAACAATCTACTTTTTTTATTACTAAGTATGTCATCATCAAATCCATGGATATTCGCAAGACTCCTATTCCTTTGTTGTACCAGACTCCTATTCCTTTGTTGTACCAGACTGCCATTCCATTGTTGTACCAGAGTCCTACTCCTATCTTGTACCAGACTATTATTCCAGAAAATTAAACCTAAACCACCTTGAAATTTGCTACTATCGATTTACTGCTCATTTAATTACTCCTCTAAAACGATGTGCAGAAAAACTTTTTGCACTTGCAAGTATTATGTCGCACGCTCAAGTTGAATCGGGCTCAGCTAGTTTGGATTCTCCTTAACCGTCTTCCTAAATTCTCCTTCATCCGCCTACAATGCAATAAAATAAATTTAGGGCCTATAAAACGAACAATAGCTTTGATTTCCTTTTATTATGTTTCCACGGACGTCATTCCAGTCTCTTAAATCTATGAACACAGACTGTGTGATTTAGTACGGTAGAATATTTTTATAAGGCAAAAATATCCCCATATATATGAAATTCGAAAACATTACTGATTGACAGCAACATAATCAAAATGTATTCAAAATAAATAACCACACTGTTCTAAAAAGCTGTTCAATCTGATGCCAGCTTTGAATTTTTACCATCGCACACCTCGTCATTGAAAAGGGATGCAACCGCATTTCCTTGGCTTGTTACTTATCTTCTTATTTTATTGAAAAACTATCGTCCACCCTTAGCTATGTTTGAGTAAGTATTGGTTGAGCGTAAATTCCATTGATAAAAATATTAGCTTCAATGCTAGAAGAAGTCCAAGAAATACATTCTAAAGGTTTGATTTAAACCGTTTCAGTAGTTTTTGAAACGAACCTGGCAATGGAAATGTTGAAACGCAATTTTTCCTTTCATATAATTAATGAAATGTTTCTTTGCTGCAACAAAGAAGTTCCTAAGCAATGATGAATTTTGTAAAAGCGGAAAACTTCATATCCTGCATACCCCAAAGGTTGACTAATGCTGATAGGCACTAAGTCCGCCTTTTGTAACAATTTACAAAAAAGAGTAAATAAAATGCAGTACAAGATTTCTAAAGTTCTAACTAATTTCTAAACAATTTCTAGGATTCCTAATTCCTAATCCGGTTTGTGGCACTTCACTCGTTTTAATGTGAGAGTGCAGCGACGGCGCGAACAGACTAGACTAGCTCTCCAAATAGCGATGTATGTGGAATTGTTGAAGATGTCCAACACTTGTTGGTGGAGTGTGTCCGAAATTAACAGGAACGGGAGGCCTTAGTGAGGGCTCTCGATCTGAACAGAAATGATGTTTGCATGTTTCATAAGATACTAGGAGAACCTAATTCACGAACAGCATTTAGTTTATACAGATTCCTAAGCCCTCACTAGGACCTACAGGTTACCTCATGTTGCCTACCTTATACCTACCTCATATTGGTACCTATAGTAATGTTGTAGAATGTAAGTTTCCGGAACGATGGCACTGACATGTGCTAAGGCATAAAAGTTCCTTAAAAAGAATAATAGAAAAAAGAAAATCTTATGTTTTCACTTTTCTCCATTTGCCGACCATAGATTATAAAGATAAATAATTATAATTTGACAGACAGGGAACAGAAGGTACAAATAAACCTTCTTATTAAAATCTATGATTATAGGTCTCTTTCCTTGTTACCCAATCACCTCTCAACGAGAAATATTTGGCCAAAGAGGACTTAGGCTCCTTTTTATCCTGACTAAACGTATAATACGTTAAGGTACTCAACCCGAAAGAAATCAATCAGTAATAAGTCTGCACAGTTACTACCAAATAAAATGTACCTTGACCTGTGTTCTTTGCTTAAAAATACCTTGTGTTCATGTTTAATGTTACATAAATATCCACGTAAAAAGATAACACAAAATTAAAGTAATTAAATTGTAAGCAATTGAAGCAATAATAATAGTAATTAAAAAAACTGATAACAAAAAATAATCCGACAGGAGCAATAATGAAAGAAATAAAGCCAATTTATTCTTACTGTTTTAAGCAGCTGAAACGCAAAAACTAAATAAGCTATAATTCCTAAGGGGAAAACAAAAATTCTTTCTCTCTAATTAGACCAAGGTCCTTACAAAGTGAAATTGTAAACAGTAAAGTCTTGTTCACTCTGGGGTACAAGTTGCGATAAATATCGGATTATTCCTGTTGTCCAACCCGAGTTAGACTAGGATGGACAACAGGAATGCGAAAATAAAATGTTCCTCTTGACCACCCTAAGATAATAGAACATTCTGTCTGTCCACTTGTTCATTAAATTCAATATGTCTACGTTTAATATTACACTTCTTTATTTTTTTGTTTAACTACCACTTTTTGATAAAGTATTGTAAATTTTATCGTCACTTGTATTCTTTAAAATTCACATAGAATTACATGCGCGAACTAATGATATGGCTTAATTTCAATTACTTTAGCATAATATTATTTGTTTGGATCATTGTCAATAATTTATCAGAAAGTTGTCAAATGACGATGCAATATGACGTCACTGTAAGTTCTCATCGATTATTTATTAGAGTTTATGTTTATAGAACACATTGACTTGTGCCAACATATGGCGGCAACACTGTCTCGATACATTAATGCCGATAGAAATTTTGAATAATGGTATGAGGTTTATGGATATGCTGCTCTATGCTCAAATGTATATTTTCCACGGAGCAATTACCATGAGAAAATGGAAATTTCAAGACACCGTCGCCGTCAGCAGCGCTTTTATCGTTCATTGCTGGATAAGAGTCTCCTCATGCATATTTTCTTGTGCGTGAGGGATATATGACCTTAAAAACTCGCGAACATTACAGACGCGATCGGGCGGGCCACAGCTCAACGCAATAATTAAGTCAGTTAGCTGTTGACATTCAATCCTTCACGTCATGTCACAGCGAATAACTCTCGAATTACGTCCGTCAACTCCGGCCGTTCAACGCCCATCGAGGCGGGCGGCGGCGTCGCAGCACTCGCAGCGCATAATATAGACGCATTAATACGGATGGCAAGCGATCCGCCACTAGTGCGCTGCGCAGTGGCGCGATACAGATTTATTCAGAATTCATAGCAATATAGAAATTTATTCGGGACGATTTTTGCAATGTTATGCGTTGCGGTACGGCCCGCCGTAATATGCGCGAGCCTTTAAAGGTCACGCTGTTGGCGGACGGCGGGTCCACTCGTTTAGAGGTCTTGGCTTGGGATTTTGAGGTGAGTTGTCTTGTGATAGCGGCTTTGCTATCCCTTTGTCTCCTTTTACGACACCCACGGAAGAGACGAGACGGGGGGGGGGGGTATATTCTAAAGCAGGTCGATACGACACGGCCATGTCCACCAGTCGACGATAAAACTAAATATTATTAACAGAATTCGTCATAGTTTTTAATATTAGGCTTTTGCTTTAGCCTTTTTTAACGAACTGTAAAACAATTACAACTGTAAATTACCATTTCTCTCTCGGGTGATGTCGGATACAAAATACAAATTGGCTCGAGAA
This sequence comes from Sesia apiformis, assembly GCA_914767545.1. Classification (NCBI taxonomy): domain Eukaryota; kingdom Metazoa; phylum Arthropoda; class Insecta; order Lepidoptera; family Sesiidae; genus Sesia; species Sesia apiformis. The sequence goes on from OU611964.1 coordinate 9,039,980, forward strand.
CAAAACGAGTTGTGTGTAAATAAGATTTCGCTTTTCGCTTCCTCCTTTTAAATCTGAGGGAAAATTAGGGAACCGGCCAGAGGAAATTATATAAAACAATACAAACGTTTCAACATTTCTCTTTTATTTGTTAGCTTCGGCTTACGCGTGGAATATAGAAAGAATATAGCTTCTTCGCAACAAGTCAGATGTTATCTTTCGTCATCATGACTCTACTATTGAATAATGGGAATATCGATGAAGGTATGGGAATACACTAGATGACACATCATATGCTCGTATCAAAGAAACCTGGTTGGCAACTTCTAGAGGGGTGAAGCAGATGAGGAGGGGTTCATTAAAAAGTCAAATTTGAAACTTAGGTACTACGTAATAAGAATGTTCAATTTTTCAAAACTCATACGAATTAAAGAATTCGAAAGAAGAACACTATTAGACTCTAACGAGCCTGCCCCAGAGTCCTTGTATAACATATAGTATATAGCATGCATTCTCAAATGTATGGTAATATTCAATAGTGTTTCCCAAACCTTTTCGATGCCTAAAAACAAATGAATTTTACTACATTTACAAAACTTTTTATATAAGAATTTTACTACATTTACAAAACTTTTTATATAATTGAAAACTGGATTTTTACGATCTATATAAATTAAAGATGTATTGTACTAGGTTATAAATTAAAAAACTGCGAATTTAAATGATATGGTCCATATTGTTTTAAAATTTAGACATCAGATTAAGGCTCTAATTGGCTCTTCTATAAAACCACATGCACGTGACTTAGAATAGCTTTCCTCCGATATACAGATATAGACCAATAACATATCCGCTGTTGGATATAGGCCTCCCCCAAGGACCACGACCACACACGGTCGTCAGCTCTTCTCATCCACCCACTGGATGAATTGGCTAGCTGAATGATTTAACATAATCGCAAAATAAACTAAACCGCATATTGTTATACAAGTAATACTATAATATTGTAATAAATCAACGTAATTGATGTTATCTATAAAGTACTTAATGGCTATAAAGCTTTAATGGAATCTTAATAGAGCCCAGACTGAGACATTGTACGTAAAGAATTACTCGTGCGATTTATTCGCGCCAATTAATTTGAACGCCTTCGTGTAAATTAATTTCCAGACAATTAGAATAACAGGTGCCACGACACAACTGCTGCACTAGGGTATTTCAACCTCTTTAAAGAATTATGGAATAACTAAATAGCTGAAGATACTAAAAATAGTTCCGTGAAATTAGAAGTCAAATTTAGAAGCGAACCACGCTAGTAGTATGTTAATGACGTCATTATTTTCACGCCTAAGCGACAGAAAAAGCGATAGCTTCCCATCTGAAATATTCTTAAGCGCATAGGTATATACCTACAATACCTACTTGATTAGTTATTTATTAATTTAAATTTAATTTTTATATGGGCTGATTTTCTGTTTTAATTGTCAAACAGGCCACAAAATATATTAATTACAAATCAGTCATAAATTATGACGATTTCATTTCACGACCCCTTTATGTAAGAGGTGCATTATCTTATTACCTTCTTATATTAAAAATATATTAACTAGCCACTTTAAAGGTTGAAGCAGTTTTTGTGAAGCGCCTACGTATTAAATACGATTGTGTTCGATTCTTTTTCCTAATTGTTAATAACTTCGCAAGTGTGCCCTGGTATCGTTTGAAAATTATTGTTCATTCTCTAATAATCTCTTCGGGTAAGGTAATAAGAAACGTATTTAAGTAACTTTTTTAAACGAAACTAAACTTGCTATACCACTTACCAATCTTCGGCTTTGTAATCGAAAAATGCGTAATTGTTTTATCACTCGGACGACAAGCCGTGTCTCACGAAAAAGTTTGATTGCGTTAGGGCTAATGACAGCGAGAACCATGATGTCACGTCCTTAATAGACTCACGTCCTGCGCTCCCGTGACGGAATTTTAATGCAGAATCTTCACAATACCGTTCCGTGAAACTTCACATTTTCAAAACTCAAACACTGCTGGAAATGGAAACGTGATTTCGGGAAGATGGTGATACGAAATCGAATATTTTTGTTTACTTGTTTATCTTCACGCAAAAATACTCTCGGTATTAGAATATTCTTGGTATCTTTCAGATTTTGCGAAGGGTTTATTTTATTTATTTTGACGCATTTTTTATTATAACGTTACTTAAACAAAATAAAAATATTATAACTTTAGACAAGAATCAAGTAATTTTGGTTGTAAAAAATATTATGTCCGTACAACCCTCTTTGTGCGACATCAAATTGGAAGATGTGAAAAAAAAAATATTTTTAAAGCTTCTTGGTTTGTGCTTATGTCTGTTATGATCTGTGATCTCCATTAAAGCACGTACTTTGTATTTGACTTTTATTTTTCACCTTCTTATATGTATTACAGAGGAGAAGCAGCATTACATGACGTGACCATTGCCCTAATTTTAATGACGACCCAAAAACAATAGGGAAAAGGATGATAACGAAAACCATTGACAGTAAAGTATTTTAAACGCATAATGAATTGATAAGTTAATTTTCACAGACTCTTATAAACAACAGTATCAGCCTATAACATACCACTGCAGGGCACAGGCCAAACACTAGTAAATTACTTGGTATTAGTGAAATGGCTCTGCTTATTTATTTATATGAGACTTACGCCATTGATGACCACATACATACAGATAAACAGGGTGTTAACAAGCACTTTAATGATCCATAATAATTGCGTTACAAACAATTGCTTTGAGACTTAACACACAATTCTCAAAGCAATTCGATTCTCTCATAACAAGCATCCGCAAAATCTTTGAGTCGCCAAATTCTATGAGGATTTGAAGACATCAAAATACCGACCCTCGTAATCGAGAACGTGACGTTTCGGCGAGAACGACGCTTACCTACTCTCTTTTATTACCAACAATTGAGCATCCTCTGGCTTTATTACCGCCAGGCTACGTGAAAATATAAGGAGTCTTCAAGGCTTATTGAGGAGGCCTATATTAAAAGGCGCTTAACTATTTTGGTCCGCCTTGTTTTTGTCTCGCAAAATCTAGAATATTTAATGTTGTTGTTTGCGCTTCTTACTGTAACCCTCTACAATATTGTCTTTTACTCCAATACATACATTCTAATATAAAGATTTTAAATAAATCTAATTTTATAATAAGTAAATGAATAATTTTAGGAGGGTGAATTAGACAAGTTTAATAGTTAATAAAAGGGGGAGAGACTTTTATTGTTACTATTCGTGCCAAGTAATTGATCGTAACTTATTTCTCTTTCTACTCTGGTATTACAGGTACCTATAAGCGGCGGTGACCACTTACCATAACGTGGTACGCCAACCGGTCTTCCACACGTTATAAAATAAAAAAAATCCTATTCCTTTCCCGCCAATTAAGGTCATTGACGTTAGTTTATGACAACCTCGTCGCCGCTGGGTCTGTTCTGGTGCACCATAACGCGTGATGTTAGGTCCAGTCTACGCTCATATCTCACAATTATCCGTGAACCGCAAAGAAATTTGAAGCTGGAAGCTTGTACCTGCCTGCCCAGTGTGTACTGGCAGAGAAGAAACCCTACAATACCCCACAACGAAATGTGGAATGTATCTCTAGTCAATGTATGACAGAGGGGCTCAGGTGAGAACTTTAGATAAGCTCGTATTCACACTTTATTTTCTGCTTTGTCCTATAATGATAATCAAATAACCTAGGGTCATAGCGTCAACAAAGTTTCACCTACCTCCTAGACCGCCTATAGTAAATCACTAAGGGTCCAGGGTATAATCCACCACACGGGCCATACGCGGTTGCGGTTACCTTTTTAACATGTACTGGTATTATCATTTAACTATTGGTATTATCTATAAAATTATTGCATGTGTCAGATTTCAACTATTAATAACATATTACCCTAAATAAACCATAACCAGCCTTTTAGTACCAGCCCCTTTATTGTTGGACGTAGGCGTATACGTAGGCCTCGTCTAGTGCATGGCGGATGTACGACCTGAAAATTCTACGCTGGCCGGGCGGGTGGGCGAGTCCACTTTTTAAGATGTAGTATATATAGTTATTTAGGGCTTCCACTTTGTTATCTCTTAGTCTCCTTTTACAACACCCACAGAAAGAGATGGGGTGTTGCTATTTTAAAGCCTACCAACACCACACGGCGAAATAAATCCAAAATAGCATATTAAAAAGCTCAAAGTAGCAGCAAACTCACAAACACATTATTTCGGTGAATACAGAGAACAAACTCAACATTCCCAGATACATAATTAAATCGCGATTTCAATAAACGAAACCCAGTTCCAAGATATTTAATATCGAAAAGTTAATTTCACTTGAAACGGAAAACGCTTAGCAATTTAAATTAAAACACCGACCTCACCTTCCATCAACTTATGTGTACCTAATTACTTACCTGGGGTGACTGATTATTTACGATAAACAACCACTAAATTAGATAGATCTCTATATTTACCTTTTTTATGATTTGATAGCCGATGCAAAAAATATTTATTTACTTTCTTACACAGACAACATTTTGTCAACAGACAACATGTGACAACAACAAAAGGCGAACTTAATCAATTATGGCATCGTCTCTCAACCATTTTAGTGTCGCAACCCCCCTGAAAATGTCAATAAATAAAGTAAGTTACTTCACAATCTCCTTACTTAATAAATAATTAAGTAATTTATACAAGGTTTTTTTGTAGATCAGTGCTTTCCTAACAAATTACGACCCTCTGCATATGTGATCGCGAGCCCCAGGTTGAGAAACGATGCCTTGTGGCATTCTCTATCAGTCAATCCTTGGGCAAACAGAGTATTCAAGATTTAAAGAAAGTTGATAAGATAATTAGAAAATATATGTGTAAACATGTGTAATAATAATGTATAAAACATTCAGACGTAAATATTTATACAAATATAAATATGTATATAGATATTTATAAATTATAAATAGAACCGTATGAAGGAAAACACCATTGACTTAAGTAATGAAAGAAATTGAAGTGAGTAGAGAGATTATGTAAACGATTATTAAATATTGTATTTTGTAGTTATTGTACTTGTGTCATATCGGCCTATAACGTCCCACTGCAAGGCGCAGGCCTCCCCTGGTAAATCACTGGCAGATTACGGACCGTAATCCAACACACGGGGCCAATGCGGATTGGTGGATCGCATACACCAGATCTTTTTTATTTCTGCAGCATGCGGGTTCCCTCACCGCCGAGCTAGTTATTTTTTTAAAAAGTCCGTACTTAAATAAAAATTCTGTGGTAAAAAAGGATTTGAACTCACGGTCACGCGAATGTGAGACGAATATATTAAGTAAATTAAGTAATATTAAGTAAATATTATACTTATTTATTAACATGGGGAGACTAAAAATTTTTCAAAGGACTGCATCCAGTTACGTGTATGATTAATATACTTTATTGTACACACACATAATAAAAGATACTTACAAAAGAAAATACATAGGTACCTACAAACCGCGTGCTTATTCCCTTAGGAGATTTCTATAAGCAAACCTGCGAGAGCGATAGGTGAGCAATGAAATACATATATGAATATATTATATAAATCTAAACCGGTCAAACAAGTATCAATTTTACCTAACTACCCGTGTGTAAATTTAAACCGCTCAAACAAGTGTCAATTTTACTTAACTACCCATATGTAAATTTAAACCGCTCAAACAAGTATCACTTTTACCTAACTACCCATATGTAAATTTAAACCGCTCAAACAAGTATCACTTTTACCTAACTACCCATATGTAAATTTAAACCGCTCAAAAAAGTATCAATTTCACCTAACTACTGACAAGCGAATGTACAGTGCCGTGATAAACTCACAGAGTTTTATAGCACCAATAAATTATTCTGTGTACCCTTCATTTGTAAATGTTAAATAAATAAAAATATATAATGAGTATATGTTACGTTATGTGAAAAATGAACCTTATAATCGGTGCTAGTTTCCCAGACATTGATTGAGACTAGTGAATAGACTAGTGAGACTATAAACTAGTGAGACTATTGTAATTCTATTCTATTGTGTTTTTTTTTAAAAATTTAATATAAACTGAAAGCATTCTCTGTTGATTTTGTATATAATTTTGTTAATTAACCTTTTACAAGCTCGACCAATTGAAGCAAATGAAATTAAGGATGAAATGGCTTTTTAAATATTACACCCACAGTTGTTGGTTTTTAATTTATCTACTTTTTCCTTTTCCTTGAGTTTTCTTAAGTCGAACAGTCACCAAACGCTGTTTTAGGGAATTTCGCTTAAAATTTTATGGTAACTTATACAAATTAATTCACGACCACTTTCTGCTTAGCCTTTATTTTTAAAATTCACTTGACTTTTTAATACATTTCAATGATGAAAACTTTCTTGCTCAAAGTGCAACTTACAAGAGGAGTTTCAGGAGATAACCTGACATTACTCACTTACCACATTACAAAACATTTCTATTCCCGATCAAACAGATTTTCATTTCGTGCAGATCCATATATGAAAACTCTAATACGAGTAAGAACACGATCTCATGTGAAAGTCGATGTCTACTCATATTTTCGAAACTAGCAGCAATAAATACTAAATTAGCAGCAAATTATGATCAACAAAACAACTATTGGATAACTAAAATAAATAATTTTAAATTACTAAGAATGTCGTCACAATGTCGACGAAATGCCGCTTCGCGGAACACCTGCATGTTTTGTCAAATTTGTTGCTATCGATCTGTTGCCCAATCAGTATTTTTTACTACTAGGTACGTATTAATCCTCTTTTAGAAATCGGTCTTGTTTTCACAGAAATATCCGTTATGTTCTCAGACTAGACTGGCTTTTTGTCAGTGTTCATAAAAATACAATTTTTGTTCATCGTCTTTAAGTTTTCTAAAAAAATACGTGACATAAATGAGAGAGACGTCATAAAGGTGTGCTCGAAAACAAGCCCTCCTTCCATTTTATGAACCAATAAAATTGTTCAGAACAAGTAAAAGTTCCCTTAGTGAGATTTTATTGTAGTTCTAAAATTTTATTTTCTCTGTAGTACTGAATATAAATATAATCACAACAACACATGCATGCCCTTGGCACACACACACAAACTCATACACACATTCGCATTTATATTTATATATGATATATAAATATATAATAGTATAAAAAAGTATAAAAATAAATAGAATGGAGTACCTAATAATAACTAAGTAAGTTAAGTTATAGTTAAGTACAACGGAACGATTCGACATCACATTTAAATCCTGAAGGTTTCTGTGATGCTTATACAGATAAATAACCTGTAGGTACCTATGTAACAATGTAATTGTCATAAACTTAAAAAAAGAAAAATTCTTGACCCCAACCCAAACGCACTGCCAAGAAACTTGTAATGAGGATTGGACTAGTCGACTCTCTCACATTGAAAGGGACAATTCTCTTCAAGGAGAACGGAGCATATTATTCAAATGATAACGACTGAAAATGACTGTAATCATAATCAAAAGCGAGAATGTTTTTCATAATATTTATTCACAGCACTTAATCAATTTACTAAATAATAATTAATGTTTACAAATTACACTAATCGAGCAGGACGATTGAACAGAGGGCTATTTGTTTAGATGCCAATTGTTGGAGCGGTAACGCGTGTAATACTCACATTTCACTTAATTGTCCATGTTCCAAGACCTAGCTCTCCTGAACCACTGAAATAAGTTTGTGAATTAGAATTTTTTTGTCGCCACCAATACTTTTATCATTACAGTATTACAAAAAGCGTTTCCAGAATATTTTGTTACTGTTAACACTTGTTAACAATTTAACAATCTCATTTATCGTAAAATATAATACCCACCTAATTATTATGGAAATGGAAGATGAATAAATACAAAGAAAACGTTTCTACATTTCTATTTCAAAACGACTTCTAAAGAGAAACCCTTAAAGGTAATTTAAAGACTTTTTAAGGAAATATAGGCCCTCGAAAAGTGTCTTGAAATTTTTCCTTTCGTTTCATCTAGATACTTAGCTAGTCCCAAATAATTTTAATTTTATATCTGTATTAATTATCTAACAGTGCCCGCGACTTCGTGTGCGTAGTGGTCAGAGTATGTTGTGTGGTCAACTTCCCATGGGAACTTTAAAAATTATGTGGATAAAAGTACACTAAATAATAACCCGAATTCTAAATAATAACACGATGGGAATAGACTAGATGACACATCATATGTTCTTATCAAAGAAACCCGGTTGGCAGCTACTGGGGGGAGGGGTGAAGCATATGAGGAGGGGTTAATTAAAAAGTCAAATTTGAAACTTAAGTACTACGTAATAGGAATATTCCACTTTCAAAACACATACCAATTAATGAGCTGCTGAATATATTAGACTAACGTGGCTGCCCTAAAGTGCTTGTTTAACATATCTACGAGTAGTATGTAGTCTCAAATCGATGCCCGGCATATAATATATAATTATGTCAAGTTTCATTAAAATCCATTAAGTAGTTTTTGCGTCATGTGCGTCCAGACAGATAGACAAACAAAATTCCAAAAATATTTTCGAAAAATGTTTCATGGACATACCCCGCTCTGTTACAACTTTATTATATGTATAGATATTATAAAAAGAGCCTCCACTAATCACTCACTAACTCATAACCGCATAAACATTTCAGCAGTGATTAGATTTGACAGAGATCATTCCTCATCCCATTAACTCATGATCTCGTCATACTTCTCAATCCTTTTTCGAGAAAACATTCCTAAACTACTAAAATTCCTCAATTCCTGAAATTCTTATTCTCAAACTACTGTAATTCCCGCGGACGTGTCAAAACTCGTCTATAACTGATATTTTCATGTCTCGCAGATTTCCATTGACGACAGTAATCGTTTATCATCAAGCGGACTGCCACCTTATTTCTATATATTTACACATAAAATCCTAACAGACGTGTCTGTACAAAAAATATTTAAAAAAACAAATCTTTACAGATAACATACACTACGAACGATACAGAGCTCAAAACAACATTTTTTAAAATTTTTGTCTGTCTGTTGGAACGTGCATCACACAAAAACCACTGGACTAATTTTAATGAAATTTTTCATTATTATAGCTCAAGTACCGGGTTCACATTTGGGCTACTTTTTATCCAGATTTATTATAAAGTTCCCGTGGGAATCAAGCCATGCGTCTACGCGTACCAAGTCGCGGCACTACTAGTCTTTTAATAAAAAAGTTTAAAACCTATGAACCTAGCTTTCTCAACACAAAGGCTAGGTCCATATATGTATCAAAGTTTGAGTTACTCCTACGCGAATGAACTTTGCATGTACTGGCAGTGTTAATAGGAACTCTTTCTTGTCCTGTAACTTTTTTTAATGACTGCGTTAGTCTGTTATTATGGAATATGTATTATATACATAGATGCAATGAAATTAATTGACCCCCCAAGGCTATAAGCGCTCTTATTATTTTATTTCTTATTGCAATAAGTGTCATTTTCATAAATATTTTTTAATATTATTTTCATAGATAAGGCATTCTATAAATAATTCGCTGTATTAATTTTCTCTGGCACGCCTATAAATAGCCATTGTATTAAATTATTAACGAAATTATCTACTCAATATAAACTCGTAAACTCATTATAAAGAGCAATCTCATACAATAACGTTATAATCTATTATCCCTAAGCCTGGTCCTCAAGAGAAACGGTTGAAATTGGGATGTTCGTGTGTAAAGTTAATAATTCACAGATTAATGTATGCAGTATTTTCCCTCGGGCGAAAGGATGTTAGCAGGTCTGTTTGTACAGCTTTGTTTACATGATAGTTATCATTGTTATCAATAACAAAACTATCATGATACCTATTGATTATAAGTATGTTAATCTATGAAGCTATTGTGTATTCATGGAGCTTTTACCAACCTTCACTAGTTGGAGAGACACCACAAGAAGTAGAAGAATCTTTTGGGCAAAATCGTATTTAAATGGTCAATGAAATAGTAAAATATTGCTTAACTGAAGTAATTACACACACAGACGTCATGCCCTCCACGTACTGTTAAATTCACTTCCACTTTTGGATCTCTTTTGGAAGAGGCCTAATTCCACTGTTGAATGAGGGCTTTCCATTTTTCTCTTTGAGCCATTTACGGACAAACGGCGATTTATCAGACCAACCAGACCAGAAGAAGCGGCAATATATGTACATTGTGCTAAATGTTAATGGAAACAAAAGGTGACCTTACGAGTGCAGCACACAGAACTAAAATGCGCTGCATTCGTGCATTTTCATTTATTGAAAAAACGCAACTATTGAATACTGCTATTACTTCTTATATAAGCCTTTCGCAGTGTGGGCGATGATTTTCATTCATTCTATAAGCTTCTGTGAGCTACTCGTGTTAACCGTGTTTTTTTTCTGTCTTTCTATAGGTCCATTTCATACGGCTATTTCCAAAAATCCACCGTCTGTAATTTTTTTTCTCCTAAGATATTCTACTTACATTAAACTCTCCCTTTCTTTGTTTTACCTATCTACGGTCTATTTGTTTAGATCCGACTACTTTATTTTTAAACCTTTTCTCTAATCTGGGATTTATTTACATTTCGTTGTTACAACAAACATGTGTAATACAATATTAATTCCGTAATAGGTGATTTCCTGTTTGCGTTCCATCAATATTCGTTTACTTGGATATTGGATTACCCCCTAGAAGTTATAACACCCATCTGCGTTGTTTTGTCGAAGGTATTGGATACCTTGTATAAAAGTAACACTTTATGGGTGTTTTTTTTTATAGAAAAACAACTCTTTCATAATTCACATTTTTTCTGTATTTTTATTTGTCTTCTATCAAAAATCAGCCCATTTAAGTAAAGCTCGCGCATATTACGGCCGCCCGCGCCGCAGCGCATAACATTGAAAAAATTCTCCTGAATAATTTTCATACATTTTGTATAAACCATCGGACACATCAGGCGGGCCGCATCGCAGCGCACTGTCGGATCGCTCGCCAGCCATATTTATGCGACGATGTTATGCGCTGCGACGCGGCCCACCTCAATTTGCGATGGACGGCCGCAGTTAACGAACTAACGTTAATTCGAGTTATTCGCTGTGCGACGACGTGACCAATTGAATGTCAACAGCTATCTGGCTTAAATTATTGCTTGGAGCTACGCGGCCCACCGCGTGTGTACTGTGTAATATACGTTGTCGCAGTTTTGCAGTGCGACGCGCTGTCTTTCGACGCGGCTGTAATGTGCGTGAGCCTATAGTGTCATTATAATTTTGTTTTTAAAGTATTGTCCGTTCGGTTATTCGTACGATTACAGGAATATAGTCATTAAAAATGCAAAAAAAAACGTTATAGTTATCCGAAAGTTTGTATAGCCCAGCGTCTATCTTTCTGTTTCTTCTTATTAGACAATAAGAAGAAATTATATTTTGTTTTCTACTACTACCTTTGTTTTCAGTTGGAAAACCTTTTATAATAGCTGTGCTCGGGCGCGCTATAAACATACCTACGTATCTACTTCTAACGAATGGTAGAAATTTGAAAATATAAATAAAATTTTATGTTTTCACAATATGTATTTATTAAAAAAATCTCTTATTAATCGTTTTCCAACAACTTCATTCTAGGGTGCCCTGGGAATTTAATATGTCATGACCCGCTTATACTTGCAGCACAAAGGACCTCTGTGAAATAATAATAACGGTACTCCGTTAAGTGCGTACTAACGGATTGTCTTGAGGCACAGCCTAAAGGTCTAAATTGTAATTATTTAATTATTAGCGTCAACACCCTTCTTTTGCGTATGGTGTTTATGTTTAATTGCTACTAAATATAAGTTGAGCTAAAAACAGATCAATTAAAGGTTCAAATAAACAATTAAATTAAAAATGTAGGAGCCAATGTACAATAAAATAAATAAAGTAGAATAAGAATGGATGGGAATGGAATAGAATATAATGGAAATAAACGAGACGGGCGGGACGGTACGGAACACACTAGGTTTAATATAGAATTATTAAATCTCAAGCCCTCAAAGCCTAAGCTTTGTTAAGCTGAAACCGAACACTTTTAATCTTATTGACCCATGAAAAGCTAGTTTAAGCCTCATTTCTAAGAAAAGTATTTTCATTAATAACTATTACGTAAAATAGTTACGATTTACGCTTTTACATTACTTATTTGTACGAGTATTTTACCACGAGACTGCCGCCGTGATATCCCCATTACCACAAGAAAGTAAACAACAACCCATTTTTATTTCACGAAACGATAACTTCTACGTTTCATACGTGATACAAGATACGGTGCAATGTCCCTAAACAAGGGGCATAATACCTCTCTTTTTACGAGCGAACATAAAAAACGTATTTCTCGTAAGAGGCCAAATTTCGTATCTTTTTATTTTCAAGGAAATAATTGAAGAACAAAGTATGCGCAATAAGAAACCGTTTCTTACGGTTCTATAAACAGGATCCAAATTAAGAGAACGTACGAGAATTGAAAAATAAAAAAAGGAAAATATATTCGTAAATATTGAAGCACCGTGCATATGGAAGTAATTTAGTTAGTATTAGAGACGATATGTGATGTAATAAAAATTGTACTTCTATATTAATAAATATTATTATTACAATATTGTTAAAGAAAGAAAATGGTAATCGAGCCTAAAGCTCGCCTTCCACGACGAACGAGAAATGGGCGGGAAATACAACGGAGTGGAGACAAGTTAAATAGGTTTAACCATTCATTAAAAAAAACAATTTGCAATGTGTAAGAATCTAACTTAAATGTAATTAAGTATAAAAAGCGTATTATTCTTCTCAATTAGAAAGGCACTCATACCTTTTTGCGTCATAAGAAGTGATGACACGGCACAATTATTTAGATACTCGACCGCCAACCCTTTTGACCTCTAAAACTTGTCAGACTAGTCCGAAAACATTGTTGTATTAAAAGCTGGAACTCTTTAGAGAATACCTCTAGAGAGAGGCAAATGAGAAGAAGACCCTATGTGAAAGTTCTAATACTCGTATCTATCTACATTGCTGGCTAGACCCGAGCCGAGTCCGCTCGATGAGAGAGGCATTAGGCTGCAACCACATCTAGCTCACTGTCAGTAGCTCATTTTATGAGGGTTTATTATGAATAGTAGTAAAAGCTACGTTTTATTTCGGTGCATACTAACGTCGATAGACAAATTAAACGTAAAAAAACCTTTTAAAAACAAGTTTTTATTAAAATGCACTAAAAAGGATGCATAATGCATAAAAGCATCTTTTGCGTTTAATATATTTACTTCTTTTTAGTGTTCTAAATTGTAGACGACGCCCATCTCACCGAACCAGACGGTCAAACTCATGTCATCAAACTTGTGAACCCATCAAAACGAGCCCAAACACGACTTGTCTACTGTTCGCCATTGAGGAGTTATGCAGTGTGCTGACCTTCTTGGCTGCAGTATCAGTTCAAGATCATGACACTAAGGTGTTGTCATTAAAACTGCGAGCCCATCGAAACGAGCCCAATCACGACGTGTCTACTGTTCGCCGTTGAGGAGTTATGCAGTGTGCTGGCCTTCTTGGCTGTAGTAACAGTTCAAGATCATGACAATAAGGTGTTGTCATTAAAACTGCGAGTCCATCGAAACGAGCCCAAACACGACGTGTCTATCTAATGTCTAAGTGCCACCACATAGCAATCCAATCCAGCAAACGGGATGACTCAATTGTCTTTAGTTATACGCTGAGCTCACAGTCAGCGGCTCACTACACGCCAGCACCGTCTCTATTGTATAATTGAGCGCACGTAACGCCCGCTGGCTCAGTACCTACGACAGAAACAAGTACCGACTACGCTCATTGTGAGCCATTACGTATAAAGGCCGATGGTCTGCATAATGTGATTCAGGGTCGTAATTATAATCAGAAAATCATATCTGGCGTAACGCTAGTAGATTGTATGCCGCTGATTGTGTGCTAGATGTGGCCGCAGCCTTAGTCTGAAATCTGAATCTCTTGTCTGCTTTTTTTCTATACGGTTCACAAAAGCCCTGAGAGTTGAGCCTGCTCGCTTCAACGTTACTCAAGCAGTGATCCGGTGTATGAGCGTTATTTTTAGCAACGTTTGTAGCTATTTGTAAACCAACAAATTCATAACACCTTTTCAATACCCGTCAAAGTCAACTTTTTCCATAACCTGTCTACCTTTTTCCTTTGTACATTTTGCTTCTATTTTGACATAACAGGATATTAACATGTATGTAATGTGCGGTTATTTTGTCAGTCGGGATTTTACGAAGGCGAAGACAAGCTGAGTCAGCGGAATAATAGGTAATTGTATTCGACCAGTGATGTCAGTAGATATCGACAAAGTTTTGAACTAATGCCATTGTTTGAATTTTGTGTCGATTATGCACTAAAATCCATATCGGTTTTCATATAAAATGTGTTCAATTATCTATAAAAATGAGCCATGATGTGCTAAGGGTATCTATTTTCGACGCAAATTCGTGAGATCGTGGGTTCCAGCACGGCGCGGCAGTAAAGGAAAACATTGTGAGGAAACACGATTACTCGAGAATTTAATAAAGAAATGGAGTAACTATATGTATTCATCAATCCGCACTGGGCTCACTAGGTGGATTATGGCTCGAAACCTCCTAGTAATTTACTAGAAGAGGCCTGTGCTCTACCGCTGAAGGCTAATATGACTAATATCGATCTAACGGAACTTAAACGCGAATGTTTACCTTATTTTACTCGACGTTACAATGGTGACGAGCTAACTGGGTCTTCTTCTTCTTCTTCTCAGCCCTTGGACGTCCACTGCTGGACATAGGCCTCCCCCATTGTCCGCCATTTAGACCTATCGGCAGCGACCTGCATCCAGCGGGTGCCCGCAACCTTTATGAGGTCGTCTGTCCATCTAGCAGATGGACGTCCTCGGCTTCGTCCGCCGGTACGTGGTCTCCATTCGAGAACCCTTCTGCCCCATCGGTCATCGGTTCTTCGAGCTATGTGCCCTGCCCACTGCCACTTCAGCTTGCTAACCCGAGAGGCTATGTCGGTGACTTTAGTTCGTCTACGGATCTCCTCATTCCTGATTCGATCACGTAGGGAAACCCCGAGCATAGCCCTCTCCATAGCTCGCTGTGCGACAGTGAGCTTATTTATGAGGCCCATAGTCAGAGACCACGTCTCGGTGCCGTAGGTCATCACCGGCAACACACACTGGTCGAAGACCTTCGTCTTCAAGCACTGAGGTATTTTGGACGAGAAGACGCTGCGTAGCTTCCCGAACGCTGCCCAGCCGAGTTGGATTCGTCGATTGACCTCTTTCTCGAAGTTGGACCTACCTAGTTGGACCGTTTGGCCTAGGTAGACGTACTCGTCAGCAACTTCGAGAATCGAGCTCCCAACTGAAACTGGGGTGGGCACGACATGGACATTCGACATGATTTTCGTCTTGTCCATGTTCATTTTAAGGCCCACCTGTTGGGAAACTCGATTGAGGTCTCCGAGCATTGTGCTAAGATCCTCCAGCGATTCTGCCATGACCACGATATCGTCGGCAAATCGAAGGTGAGTGATGTATTCGCCATCAACGTTGATGCCGAGTCCTTTCCATTCCAGGAGCTTGAAAGCGTCTTCCATCGCATTGGTGAAGAGCTTCGGAGAGATGACATCTCCTTGTCTCACACCCCTCTGCAATGGAATCGGCTCCGTGCTCCCTTCCTGTACTCGGACTGACATGGTGGCGTTGTTATACAAACACTTCAACACTTCGATATACCGATAGTCAATATGGCACCGCTGGAGGGACTGTAGCACTGCCCAAGTCTCGATCGAATCAAAGGCTTTCTCATAGTCCACAAACGCTAAGCATAATGGCAAGTTATACTCCTCGGTCTTCTGTATAACTTGCCGCAGCGTATGGATGTGGTCTATGGTACTATAGCCTTTTCGGAAACCGGCTTGTTCGGGAGGCTGGAAGTCATCAAACCTGCGCTCGAGACGATTCGTGATAACCCTCGAAAACAGTTTATAAACATGGCTCAGAAGCGAGATGGGCCTATAGTTCTTCAACAAGGTCTTGTCGCCTTTCTTGAAGAAGAGCACCACCACGCTTCTGTTCCATGCCTCCGGCGTAATACCTTCGAGCAAGACGGAATTAAAGAGCTTCTGAAGGACTTTCAGTACCGGTGTTCCACCCGCTTTCAGAAGCTCTGAAGTGATTCCGTCTTCGCCCGGCGCCTTGTTGTTTCTAAGCTGTTTGAGGGCCATCCTAATCTCGTACAGGCTGATGTCCGGGATATCTTCGGTATAGTGTCGGGTCAACTTGGCTCTTGGGTCTTTGGCCAAGTTGCCAACAGGTTTAGCGACCGAGGTATACAGCTGTCCATAGAACTCCTCGATCTCCCTCAGTACCTCTTGTTTGTCGGAAGTGACACTGCCGTCCTCCCTCTTCAGCTTCGTCAACTGGCTCTGCCCAATAGATAAGTCTCTTGCGAACACTTTGGAGCCTTTATTCCGCTCTATCGTCTCCTTAATACGATTAGTATTAAAGAGACGGATGTCGTGTCGCAAGGACTGGTGAATCCGTCTATTGAGCAGCCGATATGCTTCCGCGTCATCAGGAGTCTGCAGTGCCATCGAACGTCGTTCCGCCAAGAGGTCGAGGGTGTGGTCGGTGAGCTTTTGGGGTCCATCTCTTCGACGGTGTCTGAAGAATTTAGACCCCACCGTATGGACAGTTTCTACCAACCTGTTGTTGATATCGTCCACTGCAACGCAATCCTCTAGGCAATCGAAGCGATTTGACAATTCAAGCTGAAAGCTTTCGGGGTTTTGTATGTGGGCAGCAGTAGGTCGGAGCGTAGACTTCATCAGGCGGGACCTTTCCAACTTGACGTTTATATTCAATGTGCCTCTAACCATTCGGTGATCACTACCGGTTTTCACCCTGTGGATCACGGAGACATCATTGAATATTTGTCTCTTTGTGGCCATAATGAAGTCTATCTCATTTTTAACGGAACCGTCGGGGCTCATCCAGGTCCACTTCCTATGAGGCGGCTTCTTGAAGAAAGAGTTCATCATAAAGAGTCCCTCTTTCTCAAGAAAGTCGGCCAGCCTCTGGCCCCTCTGGTTCCGGTGCCCACATCCAAATTGCCCCACTCTCAACTCATCGTCGCCTCTTTTGCCCAGTTTCGCGTTGAAATCCCCCATAACAATATTGTAGTGTGTTTTCGAAGCATGTATGGCTCTACTAATGTCCTCATACATTGCTTCCACTTCGTTATCCGGGTGTGCCGAGGTCGGTGCGTAGACCTGTATGACCTTCAACGAATATCTCTTGGATATTCTGAGTATAAGGTACGCGACCCTGCTCGACACACTCGTGATGGCTACAACATTATTTACGAGGGACTTGTGGACGATAAACCCGACACCACCTTGGGACTGCTGGTCGCCCTCCCGGTAATAGAACAAGTTGCCGGACTTCAGGGTTATCGTGTCCTCCCCCTCTCTTCGGATTTCTGATAACCCCAATATATCCCAGTGCAACTTGCCTATCTCCTCTTCCAGCTCAGCGATCTTCTCGTCTGTCCTCAAAGTGCGCGTGTTGTAAGTCACCAGTGACAACCTACGTCGGTAATCCGTTTTCAAAGCCCTGGTCGTTCGACGGTGGAATCCCGCCCGGAGATTCTTAGCACCCCTGGTTCCAGCGCTCGACCAGCGCCCGTCGTCCACGCCGGTGTTGCGACTGGAGCCGCCGGGAACTTGGGGCCGTTTTACTTTTTCTGCCATAGGGGGGGGGGGGGGGGGGGGGGGGTGGGACCGTAACCCGCCGCGCTGGTCCAGTGCGTGGTGGCGGGTCGTCAGAGCCTCGTTCGTTGGTCGGCAGGGTGCACCACGAGCCGGTGAGGTTGGCTTGGGTCCCAGAGATGTAGGTTGGGACCCCTTACACCCCAACGTTCCAGTTTATACGTTTATATATACGTTTATAAGGCTAACTGGGTCACGTGGTCACAAACATGGTCAGCTCGTAACCATGATTGATATAACTTAATCGAAATACATAAACTTAGAGGTTATAATGGATTAATTTTCTCTATGAATTATTTAATTTACTAACACAGGAAATTGTTTGACAACTAAACCGTTAACTAACTACTTGCAGCTGGGGTCACTATTACACTAATGTTATTGTGATTTTGTTTTCAGCATTTCTTTTCTATAAGTACTCGTACGTTTCCATAAACATTTCTCTAAGTTGATTCTTTTTAATACAGTTATTTTTTATATTTAATGGTGTACTGCGGAAAAGCCCTAGGAAACCGCGGTACCTGAGATTAACTCATACAAGCAGACAGACAGAAAAACTTAAACCTTTATGAAAGATAGAAAAATCTCTAAAAGATTGAAATTTATTATTTTATTAACAAAGTTGGCGCACCTTGAGTTTAAAGAAGTGGTAACGCTCAAGTAAGTCAACTCGTAACCACGGCTGGTTTTATCCGTGCCGAAACGTCGAGCATGAATAAAAGGTAAACAAATACATTTATTAGTAATAAATTATTACACACGTTCAGTCCCGATTTAGAATACAAAATGTGTACAAAACGCGAAAGTTTAAAAGTTATAATTGATAAAGCTTCTTCTCAAGTATATTTATACAAGTATATATATGTTATACAAGTATATTGTATAACATCTATACAGTATCTGTAAATAAAAAATGACTTTAACTATACCTAAGAGCTGGTTCACATCAGGTCGGACCGACAGTTTTTTCGTTGGCAGGCTGTCGGCTCTTGCTGTTCACACTATATGTAGTGCCTACACTTTTAACGTTGGCCGGCTTGTCAAGGCAACGGTAATACAATACAAAATACAAAGTTGTATGCAAAAATATCAACCCGACAGTTAAATCGTGGCAGAACGTCCAGTAAATGTATCGTTGCCGATAGTTTTATCGGATCTCATTAATGTGAATAGTGCTATTTAAATACATACGCCAATATACATCCGACACATTTATTGTCCCATTAAATGTGTCAGTTCGACTTAATATGAACCAGCTCTAAGAGCCGGTTCCCACTTGGTCGTGACAACACATTGTCGTCCCGGTAAAAGTGTCGTGGCTTATATATTTAAATGAAGCTGTTCACATATAGTCGGGCACGATGAAACTGTCGTCCACGACGATTTTACCGTGCGATTTTCAAAATTTTCTGACGTGTCGTAAGTTATTGGCATAAACTTTCTCATTGCACTATTTACACTTGTCGTGACGACACATTGGCGTCCCGGTAAAAGTGTCGTCGCTACGATATAACTGTCGTCGCCGGCACTATCCTTGTCCTGCCAACCGCATATAGACACCCACGCGCCCTCCCCCTCACCCCTGCTCGACTGCCGTTCAACGTGTCCAAATGTGTCGTCACGACCTAGTGGGAACAGCTAGAGCCGACAGCCGGCCAAAGATGAAAGTGTCGTCACTACCGTCTATACGTCTATAAGTCTTTTTCTAAACAATGTACCATACCATAACATACCATCAGCCTATGTCCCTCCACTGCTGGATATAGGCCTCTCCCAGGGCTCGCCACCACACGGCTATTCTCATCTAATCACCACCGGCGAATTTCTTTAAGTGGACTACGTGGCCGGAGAACGTCCCACACTGGGCTTCTCAGTACGTGGCCTTCATTCTAAACAATGTGAATACTGCAATTCACATTCTGCGCAATTCTGCAATTCTTCGCACATAAATAACACTTTACTGCAGGAAGGCAAACGAAATCCTAAATTTATGTGCTTATAAAGTACAATAAAAGCATGTTATGTGAAATTTAATTTTGCAATGTGTTTGCGTTTTGAAAATAGTGGTGTGCTATCATGTTCAGTGATTTGGATTGCCCGTTTTCTATTCTAATCAAATTTGATTGGACCAACAATCGACGCCGAGAGTTGGCATCATATAAGTAGCTCATAAACCTGGAGATAACGTCCCTACTAGTACTCTATAAACACCCACACAATTTTTGTATGGATTTGTATTGTATTTCAAAAGTATGACATTTTGAGTAGTCACTTGTTTTTTGCACCGACCATGGTTACGAACTGAAAGTTAGTGAAATTATAAAAATAAGCGCTGAACGCTCGAGTGCTATGTCAGTGCTAATTAACCCAAAAAATGTTAATCTTAACATTTTTCTAAAAATGGTAACGCTTGATGATTTGAGACCATCAAATGTTAAATGTTAATCAAATTAAATGTTGAAATTTCGAAGAAAAAACTATGAAAAACAAAATAAACTTATAAACCGAAGCGAAGCGGGTCGCTAGTGTTCAATACCATCAGTTCCAACAAGCCAAAATCCATCCTTTCTATGTCTTCCATATTCAGCAGAAAAATCCCCGAAATAGCCATATTTCATTGGATAAAAATTCAAATTCACCATTTGTAGAATGAGTCGTTAAAGGAAATGAACATTTCAAGCATCAGTCATTTCTAGAATGTGAAGTCATTTCTAGAATGTGTAGTCATTTCTAGAATATGTAGTCATTTCTAGAATGCGTAGTCATTTCTAGAATCAGTCATTTTCCGATTGAACCTGAGAGTTCACATGTCCGGAGAGCGGTACACAAGTATATTTGACGTTTCGTGATCTCCATTAGAGACTCATCTACGCCCTCGGATATCTTCCGTAGTGGTTATACATTGACGTCTACTAAAGTGTCCACTAAGTTTACTACTCGTCTAAAGTATTCCATAACAATATTGTTTAAAGCAGCAATGTAATTAGATGTCCTGCTAAAAAAATGCAACATCCAATTAATGTATCATCAACCTAGTATCGTCGATAATAACGCTCCCCAAGAAATCGTTTTTAAAGGGTATAAACTTTATTTACCCAATAATCCACTTACGTTCTACTAACAACCAATATCAGCGTCGGTTGATGTGTAACTCAATAAACTAACTTTATTAGCAACATCTTGCACACTTGGTCGATACGTACTTGTATAAGTAACTAGCTAGAAAGGGGCATTATTTGACGGAATTTCTAGGGGCTTTTCTAGTTTTCACTGATTTTTAAAATTGTGGGGATAATTTCACTCAGCGGTGAAGGACGACATCGTGAGGGAACATACATTAAACTCGCAAGAATTAAAAAGATCTGGAGCATATGTATCCGCATTGGGCCCTAATGATGGATTATGACCCGTAAGCCCGTAGTTTGCAATAGTAATTTTTAATTATGACAGTTTATAATTATGACAGTTTATAATTATGTGTTAGTGTTGAAAACATAAGAAAACCACTATCACCTTTTTAAAGCTATTAGAAAATCGTTTACCGATAATCTAACCTCGCCTCACATGAAGTCTTACGAAGATAATATCTGAAGATGAAGATTACATAGCTTCTGCCCGCGGTGTCACTCACGTGGACTAAGCAGTTATAAAATCTTTTTTAACATCTGTAAAAGCACCGATATGATGGACCTAACGCATATACTTGCTTACAGCCTGGACATTTTTTCTCGCTTTCTATTATATGTATGCACGTTTTCTCGCTTCTCTACCATGTGTATATTCCTGGAGTATGACTATATCAAACGTTAAGACACCAACGTTACACACCAACGTTATGCTATGTTGGTGTGTAATATTCAAAGGACTGAACTTTCGCCTATTCAATTAAATATATTATGCTGTTCAATTAAATATATTGTATTCGATTAAAACGCCCCTAGCACAGTCATGTGTTAGCGATTAGTGTCATCAAATAGTTTTAAGTAAAAAATATTTTATTTGATTAATTAAATATTGTACTAAACGGACTTCAAATAATGTACTTATACACTTCTATAGGGACTTTCTCGGCGTCATTCCGTTATCCAAAAAACATCATTGAAATACTTATATTGATATTATTTACAAATTTATTTTGTTTTTTCTCTACTGCTCACTTTCCTAATACGAGTCAGCGAGATGCACATAATCCAGACTTTCCGGATAGTGAGCTATACAACAGCTAAAATTCTAATTCATTACGTGTAATTATTTTTGCACACAGAGACAATAAATATTTTTATAACATTTTTTAATCCACTCTTGACGTATCTCATTTAACGATAAGATATTGGCGCTGTTATCAGACTGCATATTGAGCTCCACGACAGTGAAAACCTCGTTAAAATCCATCCAAAATAACTCGACCTCCTTGTGTCATATGAAGATGACACATACATCAGTTTTCCTTCTGGACAATTAGCTATACATTAGTGAAAACCCGATCAAAATCCGTTCAGTAGTTTTTACGCGATACTCAAACAAACAGACATACTAACAAACCGACATACAGACAATAATTCTAAAAACTTGTGTTTTGGGTTGTGTAGTTCAAAAATACCTCTCAATTATTTATTTATTCAAATTAACTCAATGTATAGTCTCAACCCTTTTACTGTTTTATTATATATGTACCTATAGACGAATAAAGCACAAAGATTTTATTAGATAGGTTACTGGTGCTTGAACATTTTGCACAACGTCGAAACACCGTCGAAAGTAAAAATATATGACAAGCAATTTAAATGTAAACAAATAGCGGTCATATATTACGCCAAAAGATACGAGATTGAACTGTGGCTCGGTTAAATGTAATACAACGTAATTTATCTGTGTTTCAGGGGTTGTAAACATCCCTTAGGTCACCTACAATATTTATTTAAAGACAACACCGAAAAATGAACACCGACCAAAACGAAAAATTTGTTTAGTGTTCCCGTGCAATGTTTCTTGGACACAACTATTGTTAAATAGACAAGTTAATTAACTTACAAACAACTAATAAACGAGTTTGTGTTCACGCGTGTTTTCAACATAATTACTTCATCAGATTTTGACATTACTTTACTATGGACCTAATTTTCTATAAATTAATCTATAGGTATACTTATAAAGTGTAAATCTCACTGGCTTCAGACTTTACAAGATTTTATCGAACAAGATCAGAAGATATCGAACAAGATTTTCACCACTATAAGAGGAAATAATTTGGTAAAATACGGTAGCTTAACCGTGGGATGAAATACTCTAATTGGGTGGGGTGGAGTCACCATGGTATTGATTTTATGGTATGGTATGATACTATGGTCAGAACATTATTACATCATGTCATAAAATCAATACCATACCATACCATCAACCTATGCCTAACGTGACCATTCGTCCCGTTTTGAACGGGACTGTCCCGTTTTACGGTACTCCGTCCCGGTGTCCCCGAGGAAGGCTTCGGGACGCAGAATTGTCCCGTTTTCAGTTAATAGGCTGGTTGACATCTATAAAAACGTGTTTAATCATGATTCTGCGAATTAAAATATGAGCGAGGGCTCATTCGATTCGGGATGTTACAATTGCAAAAGTTATAAACAAATATTTAAAAAGGGGGGTCTAGTTTTTTTTGCAAATAACTCAAAAACTATAAGCGTTAGAGTGATTTTGAAAAAGGTTATGAAAGGGGCAGAAATTTCCAATAAAAAAAGTCATCTCCCGGAACTCTATCATAATTATTAATAATAATGAAAATAGCACTCCGCGCGGTGACGCCGCGGTTGTTTTTAATTTTACTTAATAGTAATTTAAAAAAATTGAAGAAATTATCTATTAATGTATTTATCTAGATACTTCAACAAAAAAAAATGTTGAAAAAATGTTTATTTCATTTATTTTATAATATACTCTAACGCTTATAGTTTTTGAGTTATTTGCAAAAAACTAGACCCCTCGTTTAAATCTTTATTTGCTTATAACTTTTGCAATTGTTTCTGTGCATGTTGAATTATTTCGCACAATTTTCTAGAGGCAATTCCGAATCGAATGAGCCCTCGCATTTTAATTTTCAAAATCACGATTAAACACAATTTGGAAGATGTCAACCAGCCTATTAATTGATAACTGATAGCCTATTGATAACGATGGTGAATATTAAAAAAACCTGCCAAGAATTTTATTCTTATTTAAAATCATCACCAGCTATATTAAAACAAATTTGTTCATCAGACAAATATAAAAATAATCAGCTTTTCCTACTTTTTGATTCATTACCTAGGTATCATTTGATTGTAATTATTGTTTTCTTCAATAAATGTTCTCAACATATAAAATTAGTTTTTTTTTATTGTGACACTATCACTGTCGCGGTAATTTTGACAATGTCCCGTTTTGAGTAAGAATAGAAATGGTCACGTTACCTATGCCTCTTCTCTTCCAGCCACTACCGGTACACTTCTTTAAGTTCAATTATGTTAAATTACTTCAAGTTGATTATATTAATTTATTATTATTATTATTAAAAATATAGTACAAAATCGGTGGAAACCTTTAAAAATTTTTGAAAAATAATGTTTTTTTTTATTAAAGATTCTTGGATGTAAGATGGAGAACGTAGATAACAGTATCACTTATTTGTGAGAGCATTTAAATATTTCATTTGGTGAAACTCATTAATAAACAATTTGTACCTAATGTTGCTTCTAATTTGACGAGATATCACTTCAGACGTATACGAGTACGCGTGAATATTGCATAACATTCCAAAACGCATCATGTTAACCATCCATTCATTTTTATGGGCAAGAAAACCCATAGGTATAGGTATACCTTACTACTTCGATACTGTGTAGGTACACAGTAACGCTACTATTCAGTAATGGTTACGGTGACGTCCAATATCAACTGGTGGTTTAATATCCATAAAGGCACAGTTAATAAAGTTTACAACTTATAAAAGCCATGTCTATGTGTGCGATTAATTATTTTTTGTGTTTTACTTTTTGTGTTTACTTTTTTCTTTGTATACATACTTCATTTACCAGTATTTTCTGCATTTATTCTTCTTTTCGATGATTGCCTTGCCTGTTGCTTGTCTGGTAGAAAGTATTTTAAAAATAAGACTGCTATTATTTACTATTTTTAAATTACGAAATCCTTTCATCAGTCCATCTATTACTAATTAGGACATATACAAAATGAACCTAATAATTACATTTTCTTTGCGTATTACTCATTAAACATTATTTATTTTGATAAGAACCTAACGTAATGTTCAAAATTTTGCATTATCTAATTGTCACTCGTTTTGGAGAATATTGAAATATGCCACAACTATCTCGCTCAATTATAGCTGTCCAACGATGTAATGCTGCTGTCAGGTAGGATAAGGATAACTTACTATAAGTTCCGAACAGTGGCGCCGACTCCATGGGGCCTGAGGGGGCCCGAGCCCCCTCAAAAATTCGAGTTTTCGGGCTTCTACTCTAAAATACTTAAAAAACCCCGGTATGGGCCCCCCCAATATTTTTTATAAGTCGGCGCCATTGGTTCCGAACCTTTATAAAATGTACAAAGTAATAGTTAAATTAGGATTAGTATTATTTAGTATAGTGATATTATTCTTTAAATAATATCACTATGTAAGTATTATATCGTTATATTTACGATTTTATTTTCTTAATATCTTTTTTTTAAATAAAATTATCTTCCGAAATATTTTTACACATAACCTAAAAGCAAAATCTTGTATAAAATACAGTTTTAAACAACATATTCTAGTTGTATAAAAGTAATGCTTAAAAAGTAGTAGTAGCTTTTGGTTAAAGGAGAAAACGATATTCTCCAATATTTTTCCCAAAATACATTGAAAATATGTTAGTTCAACACATCAGTTTACCTACTTGGCAAACTAAATAAGCATTTTTGTGTGTTGTCGTTAGTCAAATACAAACCCAGGTGGTCCTCGTTTCGAGGCCAGGTGTTGACGAAGTGAAGTAGCATTTCGTCCCCACTCTGAAGTCGTACGAAGTGCTTTCTGAAACTGCCAAATTAACTCATATTAACAAATTAACGCTTCGTTAATATATTGTTTAATTTGTCATAGTTATTTAAATGAACATCTATTAAGTTACCAGGACAATTTATAAACGATGGAATATTGTAATTGTGCGATTTTAATACATATTTTTAAGTTACAACACAAATTTTATCTTTATTTGTTTATATTTAGGTACACTTTAACACTAGCGCACATTGAACGTATTTTAGTAATTCTTTAAATAACTAAAATTAATTCCTACTATTTTCTACTAGTTTTTATTTCTTAAAATACATTCCTTTATCAATAATTTCCTTCTGTTTACAACATCTTTCGTTACCTGCCACAGTGGTTTTGCCACGGGTTAGGTACTTCTAAATAAGATGTCATATACATTTTAAAACCCTATAAATTTCCTATTGTTTTACACCAAAAGTATTAATTGGGAGAAAACCATTACTTGGTATTTACAAGTACCTTGGTATAACTGATGCTGAAAATAATGAAACCAAATAATAATAAATTAAACGACAATGAATTATTTAAAATTAAACTTTTCACCGACTATTAACAATTTTCAAGAGAGCACTTCGAAAACGACACTTGTCAACAAACAAATGATTGATCGGCAAATAATAATTGTGTTCAAACTTGTTAAATCCATTCCAAATTAATTTGACAAGTTCTGGGTACACAGCACCCGAGATTTTATTGTAATTCAATTTAACGCTCAATTCAATTGCAAACGTGTTGGTAAATACTCATTACAGATCTACATACATATATTATAACGTTCTTCATAATATCTTTGATGATTGCGTTAATTATAACCTGCTGAAATGTTTTTTATGTAAAAAGAAAGTGATAGAGGAGCAGAGTTCGCCTGGTGTTAAGTGGATACCGCCGCCTATGGACATACGAGTAGGAGATACATGCCGATATCAATCTAGAAAAAACTAAATAAACTGACTAAAGAAGAACTAACTGAAGAAAGATAATATATTGTAAAAGGTGATGTGCTACCTACCTTTGAAGATTAAGGAGTCGATTTAAAAAAAGATCGGGATAGTTGTTTATGGAACGTAATTATTATTATTGTTAATGGTTCTAAGACAGATCCACAGATCAGGAGGCCCAGAGGAGTACACTTATTCCTCTGGGCCTTTTTAAAGAATATGTTGGTATAGCGACATAAAATACTACACTATCAAAGACTAGTGGTGTATTTCACCGTCCGATGAACCAATCGTCTATAGACCAATTAAAAAAATATAAGGTTCAAAAAAGTAATAATAAGATTTTCGCAGCAATGAAACGTAAACGCAATAAAATTATCTTATCGGGTATAACGAGTATATTGATCTCGTTGAAATTATTGAGTTTGCAATCAAAACTTGTGACGCTTCGTCTGATAGGAGTATTACCGTAATGAAATTACGAATTACTAACATTATGTTTTAGGAACTGTATGGACGACAATGACATGACAGATATTTTAGAAAAAACACTCCTGAACGATAATGTGGTCCAGAAAACTGCTTCCGGTAATGTAGGTGATGAACTCATCCCTCAAGTGCCGGAAACATCAGGAATTGTACCTCAGGAGTCGCAATCGCGGCCGATAGGGAACCGAAAGGTACCCCCCCCCCCCCCCATCCCCGATCCGCCACGAGATAACGACCCTGAACCAAAATTCAGGAAAATATCTGTTGTAGCACACGTAAACGAACGTTTAAAAGGCTGCTTCAGGTTGGTTACTTGGCGCACGAAGCTGTATTGACTCGCAAATCCCCTAATGACACTAGGCGTATGTTTGTCTTGGACAAACATAAAATTGTTTAAAGTGAAAAAATATAAAATATATGTTCACACTTATATCAATTCGTTTACAGTATTCTGTTACACACATCTATCTACCATACTTTGTAGTATCTACCATAGTATCTACTATACTAATTGGCACTGATAAATACACAATATTATTAAAAACGTCGGTAACTTGATTCGTCGAGATTATAATGTTACCTAATGTTACCTATATAAGGTAACACCGCATTTGTTACCTATGTTCTCTTCAAATAAATTATTTTGTTTGGTTTGATTTAGGTTAGTTTCGATTCGATTTGATTTAACGGAAACGCACACACACTCTTTAATTGAGATATAGTGATTTTTTTCCGAAATTCGAGGATAGATTTCCTCTACAATTATTAAAGAGATGGTTGTTTCCCTTAAATTTCGTCCTTAATTTACGGATATCAACGTCAAGTTTATCGATCTAGAAATAATTAAATTCGCAATCAAGAGTCGTGACGCCCCGGCTGATAGCGCACAGTCAATACGGTAATAAAATTATGAATATTCCATGAGTCCTCTTGCACACCGATCGCTTTCAATTAGTTATAATTGAAGATGGCGGCAGTGCAATGTAACAGCCATATTGTGTAAATATTAATAAGTGATATATTTAATAATTATTACATAGTCCATCAATTATTACATCAATGCCGTTATATTTACTACATAATTTCTACATAATTTTGCAACTCAAAGAACGACATTGTCAATGTTTACAGCGGAGAACGGCATTGATATGGATCAGTTGTATAAAGAGTTTTGTCAAGTAAAGGAAGTATTAGTATTTTAATTAAAGAAAAAACGGAAGCTAAAACACCAAACACTCCTATTGAGCAATGGCACTAAGAATTAAAACTTAATTTAATTAAATTATTTCAATATATTGCATCGTAGAGAGTCCCTCTATGGTAAAACTTGGACTGAAGATAGGAACAGATTGACGAATGAACACGTTAAATCCCAATTGCAAATAAGATTAAATTTCAGTGAAATATGTTCTAATTTTTTTGATTTTGTAATAAAAAATAAAAATCTTCTAAAATGCCCCAAGTCCCAAAATAAATATTCATTTTCGAACAAAAATTAACGTACGTATCAGTTTCAGACATAATTTTAGTATATGATTAAACGTTCTGTTCCTGTCATCATCGTTGTAGAAAAATCAGGGCAAAACTTAAAATTTTGTTATCAAACATATTTTAGTTTGTCCTTATTTTTCCACCTTTTGTATTTTATTGTTCATTACTTAGTAATTCAATTATAGGCTGTATACCACAACTATAATTGATAGTTTACAAATATGTAAAAAAATGTTACTTTATTCGTAAGTACATATTAATGATTAAAAACGTGTTTTTTTTAATCCCGATTTTATCTTGTCCGTTCCGAATTTCTTTTCAGTATATCCCTAAAAAAATATTTAGTGAATTGCCAACCCTACCGTCACCCTCTATGCAAAGTTTCATTGGTCTTAACCAGATCTGGAAGCAGTTTTTCCAGTCCTCA
The DNA here is from genome assembly GCA_914767545.1 of Sesia apiformis. Taxonomy (NCBI): domain Eukaryota; kingdom Metazoa; phylum Arthropoda; class Insecta; order Lepidoptera; family Sesiidae; genus Sesia; species Sesia apiformis. The sequence goes on from OU611964.1 coordinate 9,069,335, forward strand.
TCGAGTACTCATCGAACAACTGTCGATTACCTTTCGATTGATATTTTCTTTTAGGAAACAGAAAAAGATCAGTCAGAGTGTTATGTATAGAAGAGTAGGTAACTATGTATTTTGAATACAAAATTTATGTTGTAGGTATACAAAATTACCTTTGTATAGAACTATAATTTTAACAGTAGTTTTTTATATAGTTATATAGGAATCTAGTTAAAACTACGCTTTTCTGCTGCTTAATAATAATGTTATTATGTATATTATAGAGTGTATATATTATGTGAAATGAGGTGTATACGTCAACACTTTCAAATTGTGCAATTTTACGGATTGCGCAACGTTTTTAATCGTTTAGGGAATATATTGAAACCTTTTGGGTGCAAGGCTCGATTCAATAATATTGTGTAATCACCTGCATTACACATATTATGACAGTATCAGTTAGCACATGTCAATAAGCATGTCAAAATACTTACCGGTATTTATAAATCCTTACAAATCTGTGTATAATTCACACCATCCATCCAAGTGTTATCCGACAGCCTTTACATAAATCTGTATGTAGATACATGTAACTCGAACATATTAAGCTTTCATACAGGTGTTTAATTAATCATACAAACAAAGCGAGGTACACAACACGTCTCTTAATAACGTGGTAGTTGTGAACCATAAACACAATACCAACAAAAAGGATTTCAAAGGATGGATATGGAGTAAATGTTTTGTTGGGTCTGAGAATAACATTTATGAATAAGTTACGATTTGCGTTTTGATAATGCCTTAAGGCATTAACTCCGCCTCTGTACAATAGTGCAAGAGTAAATAAACCCTTGTCATAGATCATACTCTACTTATGTGAAATGTTCCTGGAAACATAAAACAAGCAAATAACTTTAAAACAAACAAAGTAACAACCACGACAAAGCCATTATGGTCCGGTTAGGAATTAGGCAGTGTGATTTATGTACTTGCAATGATATAATACGGCAAAAGAAGAATATGAATATTCCTCAAATCTCGGGATTTCAGTTTAAAGCGTATTAAAAATCCGATGATTTGCAAAGTAATAAAATGATGTATTGTAGGTTAATGTTTGTAAATATAATAAAAACTGAAACTGAATGTTAACGTGTGTAAATCATTAATATATTAAGTACTATTGAATAATTTTGTTTTATTTATCTTATCTCTGAGATTTCGATACAACCCTAAAAACCATCACGGTACCTTAAGATAGTAATTAAATATATTATTGGCAATCAATTACGGTTCCCGGGATTATTATTCAGAAAATTCCAGAAATGCCCATGTTAATACCAACATTTCGTTGCAAGTACATAAATCACATTACTTAATTCCGACTTCTGGTCACAACTCATAACATAACACAATAAAATAGAAAAAAATAATCTTAAAAGACGATCGAGTTGTAAAATGATTTTTACTACATGTTAAAGATTTATGTCAGCTGTCAAGCTGATGCAAATGCAAATCTATTATAGAATAACTATATTATAGAAGCAATTCTATAATAACTGACGTTATTATAATATACTGACGTTATAACGTCAGTTATTATAGAATTGCTCTAACGAGCACTTTCTATAATAACTGGACCATAGAAGTAAATAAGTACACACAAGAACAAGTGGGTAATGTTTATAGAGGTAGGTAGAATAAATTGAAGTAGAATAAATTTTATAAATATCAAAGTTGTAAATTGCAGTTGCTAATTTTCAATTTACCTAAACTGTAATTTACAATTTCAATACTCTCATTAAAATGTTCAAATGTTCAATGAATAGAAAGGAAACACCTCTGGATGTAAAGGCTAAATTGTATAATAAACGCGATTGCCGTTCCATAACGATTATATTTATGAATTAAAGGGTAAAGAATTAAGTGGAATGAACAGAAGGCTTATTATTCTTTGCAAGCTTTACCTTTTGTTTTAATAATTAATCGCTTTTGTTAATGTTCGAATTAACAAAGTCGTTTATTTTTCGTAAAATAATAAGGCCAGCTTGAATTTGGGCATACGTTTTATATCCAAAATGCAATTTTAACCGTCATGAGGGTCTCGTAGGTGCAGTAACAATGTTTACAAATGTATGTTTATAATTAACCTTTTGTTTACATTTTTTCATTTAACATTTGGAGTTTGAGTGGAATAAAATGTAAGGATTTATTACTGATGTTTTTAATTCATTTGTTAGTCCAGTTAGTTCATTTGTCAATTTATAATATCGTTCCATGCAAAAGGTAGGATAGTTTAATTTTATTTGTATTCTATTCAGAAAATAATAATACAATTATATTTTCATAAATTTAGAGGCATCGTCATGATTCATGACACAACACTAGTAGATGGCGCCACTGGGATTGACGGTTGACACACTGTCACTGCCTATTGAAGGCGGGAGAAGTAGAGATTTTTTTATAACACGTTTGTTCGAGACTTTAAAGTCCTAAAGTTTAAGCGAATACAGTACATATTATTAATTTTAAAAGACTGGTAAATCTGCTTATTGACATTGACTAGCTGATAATTCGCAAAAGGGCAATGATCTCTTTAATATATTGTGATTACTCTGCATTCATCAAGATTCTCATTATTTTGTAATCATAGAGACATTTTAGGTTGTACTACTGCAGCACAACCTAAAATGTCCCATCATAACACTTAATTGTCGATTAATTTTCAAGAGATACTTTCTCCTCACGGTAATTTGAATTTAATCTACTCTTTAAGTCACTTATGGCATATTTACGATGGAAGGTTATAGAGGAATAATTTTGAAAATAAAGGGGCAGTGGTCGTCACTATTATACATACATATATCTGAATGATAGTATTAAATCATAATAGTGTATAATTAATTCATCCAATTCTATCTAGACAGATAAACTGATTTGTAAATCGGAATACGGAAGCAGACGTAGCCGCAGGCAACTGCTGATTAATAATAAAACTTGAACATCCTAGTTTTATTATTAAGTAATTCTATACTATTATTATTAATTGTAGTTCTTCATTACAATATTCACGTGTCCGCATTGGTTATCACAAAGAAGTGAATGTACCTAAGTTTTGAATTGTGTTCGGGCAATTGAATGTTCGAAATAAGCGAGTAGGTATGCCACACAATTAAAATACGCCGAGCGAGTTTCGCGGTGACGGTGGCGGAAAAGCAACGGTGACGGAAGCACGGTGACGGTGGCTGAATGAGAAGAGCAGGAGACTATAATATGTAGTGGCGACCTTTGAGACTTATGTCTAGCCGGAGAAACAGGTTGATGGTATAGTGTATTGGTATTGATGGTCTCCATGAGTAATTGCTATGCGGCTTAGGCTCAGAAACGTGTCGAAATAAGTGGTATCATTTCTTTTTCTGAACACACAACCGCCTGACGAGGTAAACCCACAGAGATACCATAGCTAACGGGAATAAGAGCTCTGCTCGTGAGTTTTGCTCGCGCGTCGTTAATTTAATCAAACTTTACTGCACTTACGAGTAAACGTCATAGATAATAGAAGAGGCGGACATATTGCCTAGTGGCATTCACTACCAACCTTGTTTTTGGGAGTGGCTAAATTCTTGTGGCCCTAATGGCCTTTCAAGTGTCACCGGATATGTATGGTTTAGGGCGAGCGCAGAAGGCGCTCAGCCAGGAGCAAAAAGTGTGTGCAGCAACGAGCCTAAGGGCTCCCCAACTGGTAAATCGTCCGAAGGAACGGACCTCGACTTAGAGCGTTGCTTTGGGAAGATACCGCAGGATCACGAGTCGGTGAGAAGCGCCCAGGCACGTTCCAATATCTGGTATAAAAGTGATGGCTGAAGGCCGGTGTGTGTTCATGGTGGAGCGAGAGTGACGTCCTCGTCTCCGCCGGCGGGGACGGTGTATATGTGTAGCCTGTGAGTGTAGTGTAAAAACCACATTGGCAGCAGTAATTGGGTCGTCGGGGTCGTCTAAGACGTGCCGAGGACGAGGAACGGCCTCCACGTTGCCTATCGGAGACATACCAGTCAACCTTAAATATATAAATGTATCTTAGACATCATTTATTTAGAGAAGACTTAGGTGCACCATACAGCTTTCAGGTCAGTGAAGCTTTATTATTGTACGGCTACGGCAATTAATCAAAAATAATAAATAAAACCCCAAATTACAGTCCACTTAAAAATCTACCCTCCAGGTATAAAGGTGGTGCGTCGTAAAGTCCTCGCTTGATCTGAATTTGAGATAATTATGCATACCTATATAAATATACACATGTAATAAAATCGTAACAGAGCCGTGTCTGTACATTAAATATTTTTATAAAAAGTCGTTGCAGGGAAAAACACAATTGTTATTATTTTTGTCTGTCTGTCTGAACGCACATCACATAAAAACAACTGGATGAATTTTAATGAAATTCGGCAGTTATAACTTATATGCCGGGTTAACATTTAAGGTACCTTTGTTTCAAATCTATGACATAGTTCCCACGGAAATGTACAGTACAGTGATGCAGTGTAGGGATACAATAAACTAACCATACATACTCTAAAGTCCACGCGAAGTCGTGGCCGACACCTTGTAAAAAATATATTATATAATGTTTATTATAAATGTGAACACATTAGGTGTGTTGCACTGTTTTAATTTAATTGAAAAGCAAAACCTGTAGCAATAATGGTCGTCTGTAGGGTAATTCTAGGAAAGACGGCCATAGAGGACAGATGGCCCGTAGATATATTTTCAACATCGCCAAGAGAGGGCAGTGCGTTCTTTAGTCAGTACGAATCTAGACATCTTGCGTGCCTCACTGTGTCGGAATTTGGAACGAAAAAATAATAAAAACGTGAGTAATTTGCATTTTATTTTTTCAATAGGGTCGAAATTTTTCACGACTAGTTAATGATTAAACTGTTGACATACCTAGAAATCTTTTTTTTACGGTACTTTGAGCTATAATTGTGAGAACATGTATTTTTCTATAATATAACCTCAAAAGGAGTTACTGTTTTGATTTGTTGAAAGTAATCCCTGGGTGGGCCATCTTTCCTATACGTTTTAGGAGTGATGGCCATAAGTTTTCAAGGTGAGATGGCCACTTAACGAACTAATACTTTAACTGTAAATTTATAACACAAGCAACATTTCTGTTATTTCAGATGCCTAACCAGTACATTCGCATTGACAAGCGCGGCAAATGGAGTCAAGACGATTTGTCACAAGCAATTGAAGCTGTTAATATCAGGAAAGTTTCAATTCGGCATGCTGCTTTGGAATATGGTGTACCACGAAAAACCCTTGAACGGCGTATTAAAACAAAAAAATTCTTAAAGGGTCCCATGGGTCCGTCGTCAGTTTTTGGGGTGGAACATGAGAAAAGACTGGCACGGCATATTATAAATATGCAAAAAAATGGATTTCCATTAACACCAAAGGATGTGCGAAGTATAGCTTACCTTTTTGCTATACAATTGGAAATAAAACATTCTTTTAATGTACAAAAAGCTGAAGCAGGTTATGATTGGATGACATCATTTTTAATAAGAAATCCTGAAATAAGGATTAGGAAGGCGGAAAGTATGTCTTTGGCCCGCTGCCAAGCATTGAATCGCACAGAAATTAATGCTTATTTCGATATGCTGCTTGATACACTGGAAAAGTTTGAGCTATTTGACAAACCATCGAATATTTTCAATATGGATGAAACGGGGCTCCAATTAAACAGTCGGCCTGGTCACGTATTGGCAGAAAAGGGTACAAAGGCAGTATCCACTGTAACATCCACAGAAAAAGGCGAAACGATCACTGTTGTTGCTTGCTGTAATGAGGGGGATTTTCCTACCACCGGCATGCATCATGAAAGGAAAAAAAAAACAGGAATGGCAAGACGGAATGCCGTCTGGATCTGTGTTATTTATGTCGCAGAAATCCGCATACATCAACGCTGAATTATTTTTTGAATGGCTGAAGATACATTTTCTTCCCAGGAAAAGGAAAAATAATACTGATTCTAGATGGACATACGTCGCACTGCAATTCAGTCGAGATGCTGGAATTTGCTACTGCGCACGATATCTGCTTATTGTCACTACCAAGCCACACCACGCATTACCTCCAACTACTCGATAGAGCTGTGTTCAAATCCATTAAATTATTTTATTATGAAGCATGTCGCATGTGGCTCAAACAAAGTCCTGGAAGACGTCTTACCCGTCTTCAATTCGGAGAATTATTGTCCGTAGCTTGGGGTAGAGCAGCTACACCAGAAAATGCCATAGCTGGTTTCAGAGCAACAGGTCTTTATCCATTCAATCGTTTAGCTATTCCGGAGTATGCATTTACGATGTCGCACCTGGATAATAACGAGAGTAGGAAGCAGAGAGACAAGCAATTTGACTGCTTGGATGTGGAAGTAAATCTTCCCGGCCCATCTGAAATTCAAAGTACACGTAGATTTAGCAGCACTTCCTTAATTGAACACAGAAGCCCGACTGGAGAGCTGGGAACTTCGACCATTCAAAATATTGACGATGTTCTATCTGGAATGTCAGTAGAGCCGGCCACATTGGTCACTCAAAATATAGAAGAGACGCCATCAAAATTCTTAACCGAAATATCGCCTATACCCGATAAAAAGTATCAAGCAAGAAAACGACCAAAACAAGTGGCAATGTTGTTAACAGCAGACACTCACGTAAATTACCGAAGAGAACGTGACGAAAAGAAAAATATGATCACTCTGAAGAAGAAAATAAAGCAGGAGAAACCGGCTAGTAAAGAATGTGACAAGAGAATCAGAACAACACTCCAGAAGAAAAAGACCAGGAAACTGCAGGAATCTACTGACACTGAAGATGAACCGGTTCTCCAAGACAGTGGTGACTCTTCAGCAATGGAAACCTGTATTGATGACTGTGTCGCATGTGGCGAAAACTATTTTGAAACAGAAAAAATAGAAGATTGGATTGAGTGCATCATATGCAAGCGGTGGGTGCACGAAAATTGTACTAAATTTGACGAAAAATGTGATACATGTGGCAAGAAAGTAAAGTATCAGAAAGAAAACATAAATACGATCAGTGGGGCCAAAGGAAAAAGGAAAGGAAAGGGAAAAGGGAAAAGAAGCATGTCCTAAATTGTATGGCCATCTTATCTCAAACTCTATGGCCATCTCATATTGATTAGTATAGGTGAGATGGCCACCCCCAGTGTTCAGAAATATTATTTTTAAGTTAGGAGAACATGAGGCTGTTTAGTTTTTTTTTTGTGTTTATGTTAACATTATTAAATACATGCTTGTTTAAAAATATATAAACTTATTTTATTTAATAAAGAGTACAAGATATTGATTTCCAAAAAAACTATGGCCAACTATCCTAGAATTACCCTATTCAGTAGTGAAACCATCCTAACGAGACTTTCATTGCAACAATGACTGATTGCCGAGCAATATTGTGTTCATTAGAGGGAGATAAATTGAAATGGTTTTTATCACGCTTCCATTGTGGCCACCTAATTAGAGATACCCTTGTTTATTTTTATAGTTAAGGTGGAAGATGGACAGTCCCACATGATGATTACTCACCAACGCTCATGGACACTACTCATACTCATACTTCACAAAAGAACCCCATGTTTAAGACTTTAGAAAAAACTCTTCTTCTTCTTTTCTTATTTTAAGGATTTCTTATTGGCCAGAGTATTTTTTATACTCTGACTTTTGTGCCCGAGTCAAGTTTCCGTAAATTAACAACTCGTCAAAGCCCAGTTCCGTCGAAATAAGTTAAGATTCACTCAGTAAAGTATAATTGGTTTACTGAGGACGGAAGAGTTGGACTCCTCGGAAACACACGAAAAGCTAATTCTTATGTTTTTATTTGATTATCACAAACTCCCACAATACACAATTTTTATAATAATCAAACAAAAACTCGACTTCAGTTCTTCAGTTCCCACCAAAAAGTCCAGGAAAATCTCTAAACTCTGTAAACGTCTATTAATTCACATCGTTTGTAGATATGTCTATTCGTCTTTCGTGTTAATCTCGAAATTAGATCAATCGTTTTTAGTTGAAATTGATTGCAGTTATGTTCACCGTTATTATTTATTTCAGAAAACTTTAGGTTTTTTTATCGAAATCTTTCTGGACCTCTTAAAATTAGCTTTCTACTGGATACTGGATGATTTACATTCTTCTTCTTGTGTCTCTAAACCCACATCACAAAGAATCCTTACGTAGACCACTAAGTATAGTGGCTATTTATTTAAATTAAATAAATACCGGATTCCGTTAGAAAAGTAGTTCTAAATTCAGGATTATCTCGAGCGTAACAGAGTCGGTGCAGACCACTAGTGTACTCACAGATACTCGTCTGCTCTTGACCTCTTTAGTTTTCTAACCAAATGTCGCATTCTTATGTAACCAGCACATTTTCAGCGAAACATACAACACTTTTTAATACTGAATATACCGAAATAGAAAAGCCACTAATGAACAGGAGTCAAAAGATCATAGAAGGTTACCTTGAAATGTACTGCAATTCCCACTTTATCCTATTTCCCTAATGTACAATGTGTTTCCGTAGTGAATGGGATATGCCAGAGCCCATTCCTATCCCTCCCTATTTTCCCAACCCTTTCTCTAAATCCATTCCTATATCTCCAAAGGTAGGCAGTGCGTCCGGGGGCGTGCCACCGTTTGTCATTTTGGTCTAAAGTTGGCATGTATCGCGGATGTCCATGGGCTACAGTATCCACTTACCTTGGTCTACTTACTTACTCACTTACTTAGGTCACTTACGTCACTTACTTAAGTCTAACGCTAACGCCTGACGCCTTGGTCCATAAAAAATATATTAAAAATAGAGATTATACTTATATAACATGTTACAAAAAAGATCAAAGATCAAAAAATAGAAATACAATTAGAGATTAAAAAATAAAGATTATTATATGACTATTTTTCGACGCCACTTTGTTTGCGTAGTCTAAATGAATTTATGTCTATGTGTTAATCCAGTTTACAACCTATGTGCCAAGTTTCAGCGAAATCGGTTCAACCGACTGACAAACATCCAAACTTTAGGATTTATACATCCAGTATAATAATACCTGTTGGGATACCTAATGATGCTGTTGGGGCTTTCGAGGTACATCCTACTGCTCGTCGAGGATGTTCACAGAGGCGCACACCGACACGTTTCACAATGTTGCGCAAAAGAACGGCAGATCTGTGTGTGTGTGTGAACTAGTGCCAACAGTCTCTTGAATGGCAACATCCTTGACAAGTTATATCCAACAGTGGAGAGACACAGGCTGTTGGTACAGTACAGTATGGTGAATACCGAATATTAAATAGGAACGTACTATAAAATAATGTACCTAATAAAATAATGCCATAAAATACACAAGCGAACGCGTTCACTTATTAAGTTCGTCGAGCGAGCGAGACGGATTACTGGGCGGAGCGCAATAGACGTCACGAATGGCGCAAATTACCTCTTCGCTCGAGATCAAGTACTGCCATAATAGCACAGTCTAGACTTATTAGAAATTTTAGAGAAATTAGAATCTACCTATAACTATATAGAAATCTATTAGGTAGGTATCACTCCTTCCAAATATAAAACTCCTCGTTCCAATGTCCTCCACGTTCCCCATCCTCCCCAAGCCTTTTTCCAAAGTTTATAATCAACATTCTTAGACTGATGTTGACAGGTATCGCGGAAGTCCATTGGCGAACGTATCCAGATAGACTATCTGTTCGTCTGACACCTTTTTTTCTATGAAAAAGCTTATTCGACATATCTTCTTACATCAGACACTGTGATTACACTGTGAACACTAATCTAACACTAAACAACGGTGACTTGGTTGTTTAACAGTTTAGAGCTACTATAGGGTCGTTTTATGATCAGGTTTAGAAGTTATTATATTGAAACCTTCATTTAACGATATCGTAAATCTTGAAAGTTTCAACGTTATGAGTCAAACTGTCCATAAAATACACTACTTTATAATGTAGGTAGTCACTTAACTACCACTTAAGTGCTAAACTACTGAGGCTTTAAACGTAAAATGTGAAATTAAATTGTTTTAATTACATCATACAATATATTTCTCTTCGATACTCGTACTGCAGTTTTAGGGATTATGGTAATTTCTTTCCGTTTGTTTTATCTTTAAAGTATGAAATGTCGTACCTTTTTACCTTTGCCTTCAATGAATTGTGACAGAGTCTGTCAAATTAATAAATAAATATAATATATCATTAATATAATATATAATCGCGGCAAATTAAAGAAGAAATGTTAGCAATTAGAGGCAAACCGATGAGGAGATGGCGGCATGACTTATATGCATACCACAGGACTTGGCGGAGCGTGGCGTTAAGCAGAGCGGTTTGGCATAAAATAGAGGAGGCCCTAGATGTATACCACAGGACTTGGCGGAGCGTGGCGTTAAACAGAACAGTTTGGCATAAAATAGAGGAGGCCCTAGATGTGTACCACAGGACTTGGCGGAGCTTGGCGTTAAGCAGAGCGGTTTGGCATAAAATAGAGGAGGCCCTAGATGTATACCACAGGACTTGGCGGAGCGTGGCGTTAAACAGAACAGTTTGGCATAAAATAGAGGAGGCCCTAGATATGTACCACAGGACTTGGCGGAGCGTGGCGTTAAGCAGAGCGGTTTGGCATAAAATAGAGGAGGCCCTAGATGTATACCACAGGACTTGGCGGAGCGTGGCGTTAAACAGAACAGTTTGGCATAAAATAGAGGAGGCCCTAGATGTATACCACAGGACTTGGCGGAGCGTGGCGTTAAGCAGAACGGTTTGGCATAAAAGGCCTTTGCTCAACAGTGAGACACAAAGGCTAATAAAAAAAATAGATACCTGAATTCAATAATAAAATTAGCCTAGCATTGAATTAAAATATCGAAACTATTTTTAGGGATAACCTTTTTCTTTAATTTGTCGCTCTTTTCCAGTTTCAACTTTCATTTCCCAGACTATGAATGAATAAAATGAGAATGAAAAGATCGAATTTACCGTCGCTGTTCTAAAGTATAATATTCTATTTTTTAACATATATTATTCGGTTTCATCATCCCACCAGAACAAAACCGTCATGTCTATTTGTCACTCGTGGACTGTCAAATAAGAGAAACATAAAAATGCAGCCCATATTTCCCCAGCGTCCTCTCCTCTGTAATTAAAACGTACACAAACAACTAACTACTCCGTCAATACTGACCATAGAAAAAAGTGACAGAAAAGCGTAATAAGCCGACTCAGAAAAATAAACACTCAAATACATGAACGCGTCCACAGCGTATTTCATTGGTAACGTTTGTATCATATAAGTTAGTGACCATCGATAAATCAAAATACAGAGATGTAGCCTTACGGGCCTAACAGGAAAGCATTTGCAGGGTGGTCAAATTTACATCTGTTAATTCAGTCTATTCGACGGCAAAAAATTACCAAGAACGTAATTTTATCAAAAATACGTTTTTTACGAAAACTGCAATATTGTTTATATAACGGTCTTATCAATATACAAAGAATGTCAGAACAGCCGCTGGGCGCGCTCGACTGGCCACGTTACCCCTCTCTCACAAAAGACTACCTTGAAATGTACTACATTTCCTACTTTATCGTATTTCCCCAAATGTACGTATGTGTTTCAGCAGTGCGTGAAATATTCCAGTACCCATTTCCATCCCATCCTATCCCTCCCCATTTTCCCAATCCATTCCCTAATCTGCAAAGGTAGGCAGCGCATCCGGGGGCGTGCCAACGTTTGTCATTCTGGACTGATGTTGGCATGTATCGCGGATGTCTATGGACGACAGTATCGGGTAAACTGTGTATGCTCGTCTGCCGCCTTTAATCTATAAAAAAAACTTTATATATAAATTTTATAGTATTTCGCGGTAAATGTTTTGCGTCATTGATTTTAACTAAATAAATAAAATAAAGGCTTTTAAAATGCAATTATTAAATCTCGTTCATCGTAACAGTAACATTATATTTATACCACTAGTGTCACTCACATACGTACCTACACAGTTTTGCGACAAGGAATTGTCCGTCTATGTATTTTGCTCGATCTATGGTAGTAACACACAAAATGTATGTTTTATATGTGTTCCATTTAGTTGTCCTTTGTTCTCCAGCCGCCTAATTATTCGACACAACCATTAACAAGTCGCTTTTTCCCCAACAATACGACCATCTGGCATCAAACGAACAGAACTGCGATACGCCTCGATGCTTTTCAATCGATTCACATATCGTACTCGCTCGGCTGTTTTTGTCAGATCCTAAATTGGGCGATTGGATGACCATGCAACTGCTAGTAGGCACTTTTCCCTGGTAGTAGATTTTTATATTATGAAAATGTCATATCGTATATCAGAATCCAAATTATTACATTGAAAATTATTTAAAAAATATTTTAAAATGCTGCAAGCGCGGCCATTTAAAAAGGAATTATAGGTTATCACTAAAAATAGTTGGAAAAATAATTTTAATACTTGAATTCAAGTATCAGGCTAATTTTATTGTTGAATTCAAGCATCAAAATCATTTTTCTAACTACTTTTAACTAATAACTAATAACCTATTATTACTATTTTAATTTGCTGTAAGTACTTTCCAGTCTCAGCTTTTATTTGCCAAACTATATGATTATTTTTAACTGCTAAGGTAACAAAACTGAAACAATTGAAGATTTTTCCACTTAAATAGATTTTGGCTGTCATAGGTATCTTCTACCGGATGAAACGAGGATACGAAGAAGTCTATCCGTGGTGACTAGATAAAAGGAACCAAAAATAGTGTGTGGTAGCGAGGATTCGGAGAGGCCTATATTCCACAGACAGATTAATGCCATTGTATAATAGAACTTGGAAATTCAATCCTGGAATTAGTTGCTTGAGTACTTAGGTTTAGGAGTACTAACAGTCGGGCAGGCTGAACTTTCACAGGAGCCGTATATGTGAATTAATAAGGCCGAATGAATTAATTCACCGTCAACCAAGACCGTTTTCCATTATAAAAATCGGATATCTGACTTAACTCGTATACACATAACGACAACAAACAGTGCACATGTATAAAATAATAAAATGAGGCCTACAAATTATAAGAAACATTTAATCTTTTTTATAGTAATGCCATGCACGGAATTATTCCCGTGTAAACAAAATAATTCAATTCTTTTCAATAACATATATAAGAAAGAATTAGTTTTAGTGTCTTTTTATCATCTACTTACTATTAATTAAAAATTTAAAATCGCTTACAACAAATCAAAAAGAAGTTAAAGAAACATTTTCATTCTATTGAAAGTTTGGAGATAAGTTAAACAAAACAAAAACATTCAAATTGCTGTAGGGTTTGGCTCAAGTTATAATGGAACAGACTCAAGTTTTAACAAAGTGATAACACTTTAACAAAACATTGTTTCATCCAACATTGTAAAGAATCGAATTTTTGTTTTGACGACCACTCTGTCAAATTAATTCTGTTCATAAAATAAAAAGCTTCGTTTATACAAAATGGGAACACTAGTTAATTGCCTTCAGGTCGCATGTCCTACAGCCGGACACAGACTCCCTTGCAATCCACTTGGATCAATGCAGATCGCACACACTCGGCCATGCTGGTTTACTTCATTTACCCCCAAACTAAACGGGATAAATATAATTCAAGTATTACTAGCTTCACTTATGAGCTTCCGTAACCATTTATAACCCTGATTTATAACTTTTATAACCGGGTGTATGGATTTAAAACATCACGCTGACCAAGCAAATATGCAAGACCACTCTTTTAAGTACTTAGAATATTAAGTTGTGCGGTGTTGGGTGCCGCGTGGTGTTGGCAAACTTGTACGAGGCGATGCTTCGAATGCTTGTACGAGTAATAAATAAACGCTGTGTCAATGTACTTTGATGTCTCCAAGCGATGAGTTCCCCTGTTTGCAGAAGGAAGTTCATTATAATCAATCAATTCTGTAATGTGATCCTTCAACCATTTTCAGTAGATCCTTCCAGAAAAAGAAATGTATTTTGACGCCATTTTATTAATCTATTAGATATTATTATTTTTTTGGAGACAATTCGATTATTAGCAGTCAAAATGCTATTACTTTAGAAGTATACCAGTTATTCAATAGCTTTTGTCCGTGGTTACAAATGCGTAGAAACCTGTTACTCCTGAAAATAAATTTATTTGTTCTTAGTACCCTTTTTACAATATCTCCTATATTTTTATGATTGCTGAACTGATATTGAACTGATATACATCAGACTAAAATCATCCGAAATAAGTGATATAACACAATTAACCGTATTTGCCAAAACCAATTTCAAAGCGATGTTTGTCGCCGTAGGTGTATAATCCGACTGTAAAGTCAGTCACTCCTGTATGTGGAACTAGTTGTTAATGCATAATGAAATATACGGATTTATAAAGCAGATTTCCAATTTTCTCGTGTCCAATTATCTTAACTCTGTAGTAGTTACATAATCAATAATCATTTTTAGTAGTTGTCAGTTTTAAAGATGGCAGTTGTCTAATTAGGTAGATCTCGTAACTAACCGTTGGTATTAAAATATGTGTCGTATTAATACAGAAAATGAAATTGTTTACTAGAAATTAGGTAGCTATACAAATGCCTTTTTATTCAATATACGTTTGTAAAAATAGCTTTCTTTTAATTTTCTTATAACATAATAAAACATATATTCTTCTTATTTTATGCATAGTTGTCTTAATAGCAGAAATATCCGATAAAATTCCTCAATTGGATGCCAACGTTCGGCGTGTAACGTGAAGTTCCTACTCAAATTCTTTTTCGTAGCGAAGATATGTGCTTGTCTTTCTCCGTAGGTATATGTACGTTGACCGATTATACTAATATTGTAATAAAATATAGTATCTATACAATTTTCCAAAGGCTGATTTTGATTACTATCAAGGGTTTTTTTTCTGATTAACTTTTCAAGTTACGTCCGCTAGACGCGTAGCTTGATTCTCTATAGAAAAAATTCAATTGATGTAGACATGATTGCTGCATTTGCCAACGACAAAAGTTACACTAGGACCACAGAACATTTAATAGTTCACACCACTAAATGTCATCTTTTTGTTAATACCGTCTATCGAGATGCTATAACGTTTTTCCATGCGGTAAGTTAGTTCTCTTCGTTTCCGTACGTCATTTCCGCTGTCAGTGTCTCAGTGAAATGCCACGAAGTAACTCCCACGTAGAGGGATTATTTCCGATTGTCACTTGGCTACCTATTTCTTTTATCTAAACCAGCGCTTTCATGGATTTACACAATAACGTGATCTGTCCCTGAAAATTATATGTTTATCAATTTATTCGGTAAAGAAAACAATAGAAAAGAATATGTGCAAACCCACGTTTTCAAATTCATTAAGAAATTAAGTAGACATGAAAATATGTGTTTGTCACTGCCTGTATCACTCATGCGTAGTTGTAATATTCTACTGAAGGGATTTTGATGTGATTTTCACTATCATTTATACTTGGATATTATTCTGGAAAGTTCTAGTATACCAGACATCAGTGTACGTACCACACGCGTCGTGAACAAAAGCTAGTTTAATAACATAATTATCTAAAAGGGGTCAAATACGAATAGCTCCTGCGGCGGAATCCTGAGCGCCATTGCAGCCAGGTGGGACAGTCCAATGCCGCACCGATGGTCGCGATTGCACGCTAGCCGGTAGCCGGTACATGGATGCAGGATAGGGTTGTCACATCTTAATTTTGAGTACAGTTTATTCAATTTTACATGTACACTTAACACTAGGTTAAGACTTATGGTTACTAACACATACTTTGGACATTTTATCTGAAAATAAAACAAAATAAATAAGAAAATACTCTATTCAAAATGCTCATATAGGTCACACATACAATCATACACCTACACACATACACATACACGATTGGCTGAAAGAGAAATGACGAAAACCTCAAAATTCTTTAGATATTTTAGTTGTACTATTCAGTAATGGTAACTTTCGGTGTAACCCAGTGTAAATACTTATTTGCGCTAATATTTATTTATGTCCCATAGAATTTATAACATTACAGTTAAAAACCAAGGTTACACAATAACAATTTGAGGAAAAAGTAACTGTCGTGTTTTTTCCCCAAACTGTCGTTAAGGATATGCCAAAAATATTGTTGTCTGGTTAAGATCAGGACTGACTCAAACCCTTTGAAAAAATGTCTAAGAAAATATACGTTAATATTTTTTGTTATCAGGCAATCTTCCAAATAGGTTTCGTCTTTCCAGAGAAATATTTATATTTTTGTCAAATAACTTTCATCTTTTTCATTTTCATCCGTTTTGTTTGTAAAATAGCTTTTATTATAATTCAATAAATAGGAAAAAGGTTCTGGTATTAAATAAGAAATGAACCATTGCATACTGTTTTCCTGCTCTCAGACGTAAACATCTTTGTCCGCTTACCACCACATATGCTCTTTCGCCATTCTTCCATTCGTCTCATCCATCGATTTGAGAATACATACTAGATATATTATACAAGCACTCTAGGGCAGTCACGTTACAGTCTCATAGTGTTCTATGTTCAGTAGCTCTAGAATTCTTCAATTCATGTGGGTTTTCAAAATGCAACATTCATATTACGTAGTACTTAAGTTCAAAATTTAACTTTTTTTTATGAACCCCTCCTCATCTTTTTCATCCCCTTCCCCCAAACCCTAGAAGCTGCCAACCAGGTTTATTTGATAAGAACGTATGATATGTCATCTAGTCTATTCCCATATCGATGCTATTATCCAACCTCTATTTAAATTAAAAAAAAAAAATGTAAAAAAATGTGGCTTTACAAGACATTGCTTATTTACATACTTTGCCGTGTGGTGTCGGCCGACATTAGAATAGCACTAACCTATCTCTTTTCTGGGTGTTATAAAAGGCGATTAAGGGATAACAAAGCCGCTACCACAAGCCCTTGGGAACTATCAAGTCCGGTGACTCTTGAAAGGCCATTAGGGCCACAAAAATTTAGACATTCCGAAAAAAAAAAAACTTAGGAACTATACTACCTCTAAGTGGACTCGCCAACCCACTTGACTAGCATTTAAAACGTTTGGCGTTTTAAGGCTATACATCCCTCACGTACGATACAATGTGTATAAAGAGGCCCATATCTAGCAGTGAACGATAAATGGTCTAAAGCGCGCGCCACGAGCAGAGAGAATTTCAGTCATTGACATGAGGTCAGCCAAGACTGGACGGTAAAGAGATTTGTATTATTGGACCCCTCATATTAAGGTTCAATAATACGAGAGTAGTGACGCGCGCTTTAGTAAGGTTACGGTTATAATAATATTTATTACAGATTTAATATCCAATATTTATAATATTCGTTTTTATACAATACTTATAAAATTTATTGCACAATCGATGTGTTACATTTACATAATGTAGTGTACATATGTAGATCGATAAATAATATCAATCTAATCAATACTTTGTCTGGTACTCATGTTCATGGGGCATAATGTCTTAAGGGCGCATCAGAGAGCGTGCCAATTTTGTCGTTCTGGTCTGATGTTGGCATGCACTGCAGATGTCCACGGGCGACAGTATCCACATACCACGTGGACTGTCTGCTTGGACTAAGTTTTTTATAGAAAGAAGGTAGTACTTCTTTCTATAAAAAACTTACGATATCTAAGTAAATATTAAGTATTTAGGTATGTAACTGATCAATATCACTCAAATGTTCCTAATACACGTACTTCAACATACTACAAGTCAACATGGAGGCAATACATTGTTATTTATCGAACACAAGTCTGTGAACAATACTTGTACAGATGGCCCTCTTTCCTAACCTACGTGCCCCATAAATATATAAGAGCAATTTCCACAAAAGAATAAAACATGAAGTACATCTCCCATTCTAATTCAGCCAGCTCTGAAAAGATAATTTCCTTAAAAAATGCGGAAGCGAGACGATTTTATGGTGAATTCCTACTTCCAATGAATTACCTATTGTTACGTTTTATATTCTCTTTGTATAATACAAATTAACAAAACAAATTTGAATTTTGTATTTCTCTGAATGAAAAAATGTTTTGTGATTCTTTTGTAATACCAGGTTAAATACCTTTAATAAAAATTATTACTGGAATTTCATTCCGTCGGTTTTATAAAAAAAGAAGTATTTTAATTTGCTTTTATGCACGTATCTACCTAAATAGTCGAATAATGTATTTTGGTGAAATTATAATAAATTGCAATTTCCTTATGCAATGCAACGCAACCAGCCCTTTCAGTATTCACTGCTGGACATGGGCCTCAGTATCCGGCATTCATTAAGGTAATCGTAATGAAATAATTCATAGCCCTAACCAGGCCATTTTTTTATAGAGAAGAGGGCGGACGAGCAAGCGGTCCCACGTGATGGTAAGTGTTTCCGCCGCCCATAGACATCTGCAACAACAGGGGCGTATGCGAACGCGCCGCCGACCTTGCAAAATCCTATTCACAGCTTTCTTTAAGAACCCCATGTCGTAGCTTAATGGGAAGACCTCTTGAGGCAGTTCGTTGCACAGCCTACGGGTTCTCGATATGCGACACCTCCGTATCTAGGAAATGCGGATGGACCGTACTTCTGTGACAGGAGGTGCGGTTGTAGAAACCCGAGATGGGAATTATATTGAACAATTCTTCAGAGCATTCCCCATTGTATAGGCGGTAGAACACGCGAGAGATGCAACGTCTCTCCGAACGCTGAGGGATTATAAACCGCCCGTGAGACTGGGATCGTCGACAATACGAACAGCACGTCGTTGGATGGAGTCAAATGGGTCTAATCGGTATTTCGGTGCGCCGGCCCAGAGATGTGAGCAATACTCCATAAGGGGCCTCACCTGAGCTTTGTAAAGCATTAGGAGTTGCCCAGGGGTGAAGTACCGCTTCGCTCTGTTCAGTACACCGAGCTTTTTGGAGGCCATTTTGGCCTTACTTTCCAGATGACCCCAACTTCGACTTTGCTGGAAATGTCGACACCAAGGATTCCAATACTCTCCGAGATCTTAAGAGGTATGCTCTGAAAGCGAGGTGCTACGACAAAAGGGGTTGTTTTAGCGGTGAATGAACAGACTTGCGTCTTACATTATGCATGTAAGCATGTAAAGGGTGATCCAATTTGAGTTTCCTATATTGGCAACACTGTAAGTTAGACAGCTGTCTATAATGACATGTGTTTGAAACATCAAATGTTAATTTGAAACAACACATTTACGAAATGGATCGCTTAACCATCGCTCAACGCGTTAAAATTGTTCAATTGTTCTACAGAAATAACAATTCTGTACGAACTGTGTATCGACGTTTACGTGAAGATTATGGTCAATCTAATCGTCCTACTGAGCGAACAATTCGCAACATAGTGAAAAACTTTGAGGAAACTGGAAGCATTGGAGATAGGGTAAGCCGTGTGCATCATCGTGGCTCACGTTCAGGCGAGAATGTTGCTGCTGTGAGTGATAGTATGGCCGAAGACCCAGAATTATCGATTCGTCGCCGTTCGCAGAGTTTGGGCCTTTCTTATGGCTCCCTTTGGCGCATTTTGCATAAGGACTTGCACCTACACCCGTATAAAATTCAGTTAACACAAGAACTGAAGCCCGGAGATCATGGACAGCGAAGAATTTACGCAGATTGGGTGTTAGAGCAACAGGAAGTTGATGCCGATTTTTCAAATAAAATTTTCTTCTCTGACGAGGCACATTTTCAACTCTCTGGGTATGTTAATAAACAAAATTGCCGCATATGGGGTGATGAAAAGCCTCACGTGATATACGAGACACTTTTGCATGCCCAAAAAGTAACTGTATGGTGCGCATTGTGGTCAGGCGGCGTAATTGGGCCTTACTTTTTTGAAAACGATGAAGGTCAGCAGTAACAGTCAACGGTGAGCGCTATAGGCGCATGATAACCGATTAATTTTGGCACGAAATCGAAGATATTGATGTGGGAGACATGTGGGTTCACCAAGACGGCGCAACTTGCCACACATCGCGTGCAACGTTAGCTGTTTTGCGTGAAAAGTTCAGAGGTCGCATTATTTCACGTTGCGGTGACGTCAACTGGCCGCTAAGATCATGCGATTTAACGCCGTTGGATTTTTTTTTGTGGGGTTTTCTTAAGAGTCGCGTCTACGTCAACAAACCTGCAACGTTGAAGCACCTAAAAACTAACATCCGTCAAGTTATAGCCGAGATAACCCCCGAAATATACGAAAAAGTCATCGAAAATTACCTCGAACGAATCAACTGCTGCAGAAGGTCCAGTGGCGGCCATTTGCCTGACATCATTTTCCATAATTAATGAATAATACCAAATATTCGATTAATAAAAACAAAACTAAGATAATGTTACATTTTGTGTGTTTTTTCTTAAATAAAAGTTAGGAAATTGGAATTGGATCACCCTTTATTTTATGCATGGGGGATGTATGGCCATATATGGCCAAGCGGGTTGGCGAGTTCATCCTTTTAGAGGCCGTGCTCCTCATAATCATGAGTTTTCTTATAATCATATATCTAATATAATACTAATATAATATAATTATGCCAATTTTCTGATAATGGGAAACCGCGAGATGATGCTCAAACAGGTGGATCAAACTGCGGCAACCAAAGACCAGGGGTGCCGTTGTCCCCTTACTTGAAGCCCGAGTACGAGACATTTCTCCCATTTAAAGTTCTTACTACAGTAACCCAATATACATTAAGTACTCACAAAATACTGTGACCGATCCCAACAAAAACATAGCTAACTCTGCGATGCTTGACCAGTAATTTGTGAAAATTCAATTCCTGCTTTTATTACTACCAACGTTTCCAAGGCTCTGTGCCTCAGGTGTGGCTTAAATAATTACCGTGGTCTACACATAAAAATTGGCCGTATAGTGCAGGCCGGTCTTACAATAGCACCACTCCATTTTTTCCCGTAGGTGCCATGAGTAAGTTTTTATGCCCGAAAAAGAGTTTTTTTTTATATAAAAAAGGAGGACTATAAAATAAAACATTAAAATTTTATTTTTTACCTCAAGTACCGCCATATTTTTGAGAACTTCCTATTTTCTTTAAAAGTTCTTCATTTTTTAAAAACAAATTATAAAAATCTTCGCAACACGTGTCCTTTATGAAGTCACGTGACTTCATAATTATAATAGCTTTGTTCGCGGTAAGGATTCAGAACTAATTCGGAACTAGTACTGAACTAATTTGGAATCGTAGTAGAGCGCATGCTCGGTTATAAACTGATTCGTGATTTTTATTTCCGCGAACGATTTCGGAACCAAACTGCGTACGATCTACTGTCATCGGCAGTGTTACCAACTCTCAAAAATATTTATCCCTAAAGCTTAAGTCAAAAACCCCCAAAATCGCCCCAATTACTTAGAAATCCCCCTAAAAAAATATATAATAAAAGAAAAAATATAAATTACAAAAATGCAATGAAATTTCTTTACCTTTTAAATCTGGATCTGTTTCCCAAATCTACGTGTACTTCTGACTGTACATTTTTTTATTTTTAGTTTCTTTAGGCATCATTAACAAATTGCTTGTCGGCACAACAACAACAACAACAACAAAATCGAATTAAACAAGTAAACAATAATCAACGTACATATGTATTTCCAGTAAGCATAGGCACAATAACCACCAGTCACCACAGAGTAGTTGTAATATATGTATTTGTACTAGATGTCGTAAGTCGCTAGGTCAACAAATAAATATGATTAGCTATTATAGTTTGGATTGTCCCAGGGCCTATACTTTCACATAATATATGAAAAATATATATTCAAAAAAATATATGAAGAGTCAAAAAATCCCTAAAAATACCCCTAAAAATATAAAACCCCTAAAAAAAACCCATCCCACTTATTTACCCCCTAAATTTGGGGGGAAAACCCCTAAGTTGGCAAGTATTTAAGTGGACCCACCAAAACACATTACTCTTATTAGAGTATTATATAAACTTATTTAGGTATATAAACAACAAACAAAACTAACCATATTTTATTTAACCCTTAATAAATTAATAAAATTTATATTTTATTTGACTATTTAACCAGTTTATTAGTTTCTAACCAACTGAATATAGCCGCAGCATGTATGTCAAATGTCGTTAGGTAAAAACTGCGCATGTCTGGAACTACGATTCTTGCCAAAGTTATAGAACTGATAGAACTGATTATGAACCGATCCTGAATTGAGTTCGACGGTTCCGCGAACACAGAACTGTAACTAGAAATTCTGAATTGTGTGTTCCGCGAACGGCATTATTTGAACTGCGCATGCGTATAGTTCCGAATCAGTTCTGAATCCTTACCGCGAACGAAGCTAATGTGTAAGTAGAAGCGCCCATACCTACTGACTCAATACTGAGCCGGTTTCTCCCTTTCGCCCATTTTGAGTTGATCAGCACGAATACTCTCTCCACATTGGCGTTGTGCGCGCTTACGCAAAAATAAAACTCACATATTTTGAGCAATTCCTATCAATATTTATACTTTTAGAAATATTCGTTATATTTAGAACATTTAAAATATATTTTCCGCGGCTCAAGCATTATCTTGTCAAAAAAAAATTCCTCTTAGATTTCCTCTTCCTCTTCTTGTTTTAGACTTAAGGAAAGAAATCAGGTTGCAAAATTGATCGTCTAGTTAACTCTAGTTTAACCTGATCAACCTCTATAGGTAGGTACCTCTAGTGTATATAAATACATGGAATTAAGTCATCATATTTTATCTATTTCATCATATTGATTCAAAGTCATCCACTCAAAACATTGAAAAGCCTGTAAAGGTTTCATCCATTTTAATAAATAATCTTTAATATAAATTTGTCTGAAATCCTTTCACTTTCTTCATTATCACCAAGCTTGCAGGTTTGCTTTCAAATTTTTCTTCGCTTCAGCTTCGTAACATTCGAAGAATTGATATTTGTGATTTGAAAAACTGAAATATATAAATAACTGGTGTAAGAAACACCTTCGCCAGATTTGCTTGAAAGATTTACATAAGAGAATTTGTGAACCATATTAAGTTTCAAAGTATTAAGCTTCTGATTCAGACCTTTCAAAAAATGGCTTAAGAAGTCAAGACCCCGTGATAAAAAGTGTTCTTTTGGATTTAAAAAAAGAGCACCTTAAGCAGGCAATGGGGGACAGGAGGACAATAATTGAAGAAGGAGGACATGTCCTCCTTTAGGATACCATCTGGCAACCCTAGCCCTGAGGAACCCACCTCTAACAGAGTGGACTCGTGAACCCGCGTGGCCAGCGTGATGTTTTAAGGGCATACATCCCTCGTGCACGAGTCAATGTGCATGAAGAGGTCCATGTCCAGCGGTGGACGAAAGGTCTAGTCACGCCTACGGTCACGGTATACATAAAAATGAAACAGAAATTACAACAACAATAATAATATTGTTACGTACGAGTATTAAACTAATGAAGCTTAATTGAATAACATTCCACGTCTGGTTTGTTTGTTGTCTGCGGTTGCTCAAACGTTAATTAAATTGTGTTTAAACATTAGACTAGGCTAGATAACATTAATTATGTTATATATAGATACGTAGGTATGCAAATTACTTACTACACACTGATATTCCTCACTATATAGGATAAAAGTGACTAATTAATACTCGTAATCATAATTGAAATCGTTAAGTATTTACGAGTATGTTGAAACAACAAAAATAGTCAGGAATTCCAAACACATTTTAATTTTTTTTTATAAAAAATAATTAATAATTTTACAAGTAGAATTTTAGATCGACATAATGCTATTGGACTTAAATTTGGAATGGATCTGGAAAAGGGGTTGAGCAAGTTGGAGAGTAAAAAGTAAAATATGGAATGGGGGATGCAATAGTATGAAAGACCTGTCTCTGTACCATTATAGTCGTCAATGGACTAACTAAGAATTAGTCCAAGAATAGTCCATTTATTTAAACCTTCTTAACGATCACTGGTTTCGAACTCACAAGGGCTTGGTAGTGTCATTAGCCTGGTATCAATGAAGGGAAAGAATTAGTCTGTTAAATGAAAATTGAGACAGAAAAAGCGCAGTAAATAACAAAATAGGGTATCATTAAAAATAGTTGGTAAAAATAACTTTAATAGGTACTGGAATTCAATAATAAACAATCATATTTGTTTGGGATTTCGCGCGTTTTTGTAGTCTCAACTTCATATATTGCTAGATTACCTGGCAATTTAGTTAGTACACCCACACCATTCAACCCACATAATATTCTACACACATTTATGCAAATAAATGATTGATAGATTGATTGTTACAATATAAGTACTGTAGGTACATATGCAAATCTGTACCGTTATATATTCATACGATAATATTATTGATATGAAAAAAACATTATCGACGATTGACACCTTTGACAAATAGGAAAACAGTAATGCTTTTTCTTCTAACAAATGAACTATATCTGTTAGAAGTTGTTGTTACTATATTTCTTCTAAACTATATTATATTTGAAGTTTCAGAACATTCACGTCTTTTTCACAAAGTTCAGTACAATTACTTTATTGGAAACATGATCTCAAGGTGTTATAAGATAGGGATGCTTGTTAAGTTTGTTTACCGGTTAACAAAGAATGTTTGCAGACAATTTTAATGGTGTTTTTCTTGTGGAATATCTGGCCGAAAAGGAGACAGCATAGAAATGATAACAAGGTTAACATTATCGTTCAAAATAAAGGGCTACGTTTAGGCTAATAAAATTATGATACTTACAGCTATACAATGTGACAATTTTTTCTGCTATTAGAACCAATATCAAATATTTGTCTTATGCCTACACGAATTAGTATACGGTGTATACTATAACTCATATAAAAGTTGTAAGTTTTCTAGACGAATAATATCTTCTTTGTCAGTCGATAATGTTATTCCACGCGCATTCTTATCACATGAAGATAAATGCGTACATGAAGGGGATTATAAATTGGAAATTATTTCGAAACGTATAAGAAAATATAAAATTTATGCTAGCTGTATAAAAAATATATGTTTTCAACTGTTTTTTTATGGATATATATATATATATATATATATATATATATATATATATACTAACAAGAAGTATTAATATACGCAGAATCTACAAAAGGAAAAAAACATGCTAAAATTACGGTACTGAATATTTTAGTTTTTTATCCTCTTTTATAGAACCCATCGATTCCAGAGGCCAACACTTTTATAAGCATTCTGGAAATACGTACATTTTGCGAAGGCCTGTTTTCCTTCTTTACGTAAATGAACGATATAAAATATTTTACACGTACTAATTTGATATTTACAAAATAAACAGAATAAGACAGAGATTGATGCTGTGAACGATTGATTTCAAAGATCTGGAACAAATGTTGAATAACAAATGGATAACTTCATTTCGTATGAAGTACTCGTATACATATTGATTTTATATGACTTTGCTTTATTTCAAAAACCGATTTATCACTACAGTTATTGCTTATTCAGGAACGGATTTCAATTCTCTCGTAATCATATACAGCTGCAAACATAATACTACTCGTACAGAAGTGGGCACTTTAACATATCAAGTTATATGACCTATAACCTTCAGTGGTTTTATTTTATATTAGTGGGCCTTTTGGGTCAAGCCCCACTTGACTAGTCAACATGTAAGTGGTAAATAAAGGCTACCATAGATTTGAAAACAAATTCTAACAGCGTTCTACGAGTAGCAAACGTAGATTGATATGTCTTAGATGTTACCGATGTAAAACATAAATGTTTTATTTCCTTTATTTTCCTGTTTATATGTTAAACGTGTGTTGCCTTTAGTAAATGATATCTATGTATGCCTGATATCGTATCCAACTATATACAGGGTGTCCCGGAAAGAATGGATAAGCCTGAAACACCTTATAATAGAGCTATTGGGCGCTCAAAATAAAATACAAAAAAAAATCTATCCCAAGTAGTATCTAAGATATGTCATTTAGAAAAATATATCAGTTTTTTTTCACATTATTTTCCGTATCTCTGCACCACGGCTACAAATAAATGAAATCCAACGGTTTTTTGGTGTTATAATATTCTTCATGGACTATACCAATAGATATGCAGTAAATAGTATGAATAGCTATTACACTTTTTTTTTTAAAAAAAAACTGATCTTCAATTTTCAGCATGAAATGCGGTAAATATTTTTTTTTGTAAAAGTTCAAGCGTCTTGGGTGTAAAAAAAATGTATGAGGACCTAAGTGGCCAACTATTTTAAAAAAATTCGTGTTTAATACAGATTTCAAAATGGTATCATACATCCTTTTAGCTAATGTAAATACGAGGTTATTGCTATTAATGTGCAGAAGGATTAAATTCGACTAAATTACAAAATTTAAAAAACTAGATCATTTCTTGTCTTAAACTGTACCTGATCCTAAGGGCTTCATAAAAAACAACGTCACACATTGAAAATACTTTATTTAACCTACTTTCACAGCGAGTTCAAGTTCAACCAAATGAAATTATTTTTTGATAATGTTTAAAATAGTTTCGTGAAGGTCGTGTACCCTTGATATTTGCTACCTGAGCGTGCTCTGCACTACCCCTCTTCATGTGAGACAATGAGAGTTTGAGTTAGTTGAGTGTGAGCGAGCGAGAAAGAGTAAAATGTAATAAACAGCGCCGTTTATAAATAACGGGTAAGGTAAGCTTTTAGTGCGTCACTCGACTTGTTTGACATCGCATGTGTTTATTTCGTTTCCATTTCGCTAACGCACGTCACCCGGATTACCGCGTATTCATCAGAGTCCACGGTTGTTACTTGGAAGGAAGAATACCTGGCAGCGGTGTTGGTGGTACTAGCACTGGAAGAGTCGCTAATGTTGACATTGAAGAGACGGTGCTTGAGGAAATTGAACGAGATCCGTCTACCTCTACAAGAGCAATAGCACGACGCACTGGAATCGCAAAATCGATCGTGCACCGTGCATTGAAAAAAAATAATTTCCACCCCTACCATATTAGACGCTTGCAAACTCTGCAACCGAGAGATTACCACGCAAGATTGCGTTTTTGCCGTCAGATGCTTGCGAAAATAGAACAAGATCCGCAATTTTTTAATAATATTCTTTGGAGCGATGAATCAACACTGAAGAGAAATGGATACTTCAACATGCACAATCTCCACAGCTAGCAACTATCGAATCCGCATCTAATGAGAGAAGACAGATCCCAGTACCAGTTCAAAATAAATTATTGGACATATTGAACTTGACATTTGACATTTGGCATATTGAACGGAAAGATAATTGGCCCATTTGAAATGCCCGGGAACTTATCTGGCCAAAGCTATTTGGACTTTCTTCGAAATGATCTGCCAAATTTAATGGAAGAGGTTCCCGAGGAGGTGAGAGAATCCCATTGGTTCCAAAATGATGGATGTCCTGCGCACTATGCAGTAAACGTTCGTGCGTATTTGAATTCCACATACCCAGATAGATGGATTGGCCGTCTGGGGCCCATTTTGTGGCCTCCACGTTCCCCGGACTTAAATCCGCTGGATTTTTTTTACTGGGGCGGCTTAAAAGAAGAGGTTTACTCCAAGCCGATTAGAAATTTAGAAGAGTTACGCAGCCGTGTCCGAGAAGCCGCTTCAAAAATTACTCACCGGCGTTATGCGCGACTGCTTAAAAGAGCTTTTATTCGGAGATGTCGGGCGTGTATCAGAGTCGGTGGCAGACAGTTTAACCATTTACTGTAAATGTACACGTCAAATAAAGTTTTATTAATGTTTTAACATTATTTTTTATTAAACCCTTATGGTCAGGTACAGTTTAAGACGTTACTCCTTCTGCACATTAATAGCAATAACCTCGTATTTACATTAGGTAAAAGGATGTATGATACCATTTTGAAATCTGTATTAAACACGCATTTTTTTAAAATAGTTGGCCACTTAGGTCCTCATACATTTTTTTTACACCCAAGACGCTTGAACTTTTACAAAAAAAAATATTTACCGCATTTCATGCTGAAAATTGAAGTTCAGTTTTTTTTTAAAAAAAAAAGTGTAATAGCTATTCATACTATTTACTGCATATCTATTGGTATAGTCCATGAAGAATATTATAACACCAAAAAACCGTTGGATTTCATTTATTTGTAGCCGTGGTGCAGAGATACGGAAAATAATGTGAAAAAAAACTGATATATTTTTCTAAATGACATATCTTAGATACTACTTGGGATAGATTTTTTTTTGTATTTTATTTTGAGCGCCCAATAGCTCTACTATAAGGTGTTTCAGGCTTATCCATTCTTTCCGGGACACCCGTAGGTATGGTCTTCCGCACACTGAGGCTGAAATGAGCTCTATATTATAACTCCTTTCTTCTTTAAAGCAAATAATTTCTAAGACTTTCTTTACAGAGAATAACTATGAAACATTATAACACATTTTTTATTATCTTATGATCTTAAATATATTACTAAAGACTTGAAACATTTTTATTAAATGCATATTGGCAACGATTTATTTTCATATTACTCGTAAAACATACCGTTATTAAAGATCAAGTCACGTTATTTATATCCATTTATTAAATACTCATATATTTCTATATATGTAGGTATTACGATGCTGATACTGTATGATTACGTACTCGTATGTATTACGTAGGTATATTTATTAGTATTCATATTAAATAATAGACAATATAGAAAAATTTATTCGGACATACACTAACACACATAAAATATACATATAACAATGAACAAAAGAGAAAAAACACAATGTAGGTAATAAGAAAAACAAAAGAAAATCACAAACATTAAAAAATACAAGAAATAACAAAGAATATATTAATAAAAATGCCACGTTGCTATTTCATGTATGTGTGTGTTGTGATGCCGGAAATGGTCTCCAGCTCAGCATATGCTGCGACTGAGTGTCAGTCGTATTACTAAAAATCATTATATAACTGTATCACAGATAAAAACGATACATTAGACAAATATGAAAACCATGTATTATCTACAGAAAGCAAGTTTATATCTTAGTGTAGCGCAAATAGCGTAAAAGGCGAGGTGTTGACTTTTGTTTACGTTGTAAGCGCGACGTAACATAGGCGTACACACCTATGCCATCCTCTCATATATCATCAATATTTACCTGTTGTAAATCACAACACTGTATCTCACATTTACAAAAATCTAATTAATGTTTACCCAAATAAAACTTCTGTAAACATTGTCTCTTACGTACCTAATAATTTATTAACTCTGGTTGATGACCTTTAAATAAAAGATGACCTTAATGTTTACCGATGACTCCACGACGTAACGGAGATGGTAAATATATACTTTTAATTTAAGAGAATAAGTATTTGTATGTTTGTAGTTAACAATTTTTCTTTAGTTAGAGATTATTTTACACTTGACTACCCTAATAATGTAATGCCCCAGTGTACTTGATCTACATTAGTTTAAAAACCCAGCAAACTAATCGGCAATAACATGATTTTTTTATGAAAATAGGCGGCAGACGTACAATCCACCTGATGGTAAGTGGATACTGTCGTCCATAGACATCTGCGATACATGTCAACATCAGTCCAGAATGACAAACGTTGGCACGCCCCGGATGCGCTGCCTACCTTTGCAGGTTAAGGAATGGATTGGGAAAATTAGGAGGAATAGGATAGGATGGGACTATTCCCAGGATGCCAGATATGCCAGAGCCTATGCTCTGGCATATTTCACTCACTACCGAAACACGTACGTACATTGGGGAAATACGATAAAGTAGGAAATGCAGTACATTTCAAGGAGTCTTTTGTGAGAGAGGGGTAACGTTGCCATTCAAGTGCGCCCAGCGGCTGTGGGAATGCACCATGCACTCTCCCCCTCACAACTTTATCACTTTACTTTATTTACTTTACTTTGTTCACTTTACTGTCAGTTGAGCTACTTTTTTAAGGAAAGTAACTATAACAAAGGATGTCCATTAAATGCACTTTTCCTTTCGTAATATTTTTTTGTTTCGAGGTGATTAATTCCCTGTATTCTAAGACTTTTGATAGGGCTTCTCTAAACACTAAAACCGTATTCCGTTTTAGACATTAAACAGAGGGTATTATCCCTTACAAGATTATGCCTGTTTTATGGTGCAGCTAGCTCAAATGCGCCATCCAAAATATAACCTGAAGGACGCAAAATTCATAAAATACGTATTTAAATTGAGATAGCCATACGCTATCGATCAAAATGTATAAACAACAGACATTGAGCACTAGGGAGAAGAAGTAATGAACATATCCTCAACTCGACAATGCACACATGGTGCGCACGCACGTCTGAACTGGGCAGTGGCTCTGAGTATTAAGATCTATCTGACGTTACGCCCCACTGACATACGCACAAAACAGAGTATTAATAAAATTTATATTATTATCGATCTACCTTCAATACACTACACCGCTCAAGAGATGAACCGTACCCAGGCCAAGACGCGCTAGAGACTGTAAAGCTATATATATGATAATATAGATGCTTGTAAAATAAGGAAGAAAATCACTTTACGGGCGTCAATGTACATAATGATAATAATAGGAACAAAATAAGATTAAACAAAGTTGATTGTTGAATTAATTTATACCTCTGCTTCTGCAGTCCACACTGAATATGTCACAGAAATGACTGCGATTGATTTTCTATAAAAACAATATCAGAAAACCAGAGTCAATGTGATCACTATACATATTTACAATATATACGCCATAGCCAATATACCCACATATACAAGTCAAAACATAATATATCCATTATTGACACAAATATTTTTATTAGCTATATTCGCAGATTGTTGACAAAGCCGTAAACACTTTTCTTAATAAAATTACCAACATTCAACAACTGTAGTTAGGTTGTATTTATTATTTATTCTTGAATTCCTTATTACTAGGAAAGGTAAAAATAAATAATTTGCTTCAATAACAGTGGTTCAACATAAATATTCAATATTACAAATCAATACCTTAATTGCCGAAGCGACTGTTTGTTTCAATTCCAAGTGGACTGAATATTAAAACAAGCATATTTGAAAATATCTTTAGATTCTAAGTTTGTTCAGTTATTATTAATATGTTTGTTATAAATAATTGTTTAATGCTGATGGTTTTCAATGTGTTAGACTTAAAATTAAATAATAATAGAATATTTATATGCCAGGAAACAAAATTGTTCAACGACAAAGTAGGTACCATTTGATTTATTGACATCAAACCAATGTTTACGTGAATAAATTCCATAGAATATTTATCGCTTTCCTCTACTTTGATGAATTTGTCCTTGGTAATGTCGAATATATCTGCTTTATGTAAAAGATCTGCCGGTACACTTCCTTTCCTTTGTGGCGACCTACTAATTTATTACCGAGCTCCTAGAAAATCAGTAGGAAGTCTTCAAAGATCTTCTACATTACGAGTATATATGCCTTAGGCGTATAAAACGTGTACCTAGTATGATCAATGTCACATATCTTTGCATCTTTTTTTTTATGGACGAAGTCATCAGACGAGATTACAGTCCACCTGTTGGCAAGTGGCATCCGCGATACATGCCAACATCAGTCCAGAATGACAAACGTTGGCAGGTCCCGGATGTGCTGCCTACCTTTGGAGATATAGGAATGAATTTGGAGAAAGGGTTGAGAAAATGGGAAAATCTTTGCATATTTCGTAATATAACAAGATAATATTATTTTTAACTGTCCGTTTTACTTTCGAGTACATTGACTTTTTAATTTAATCTTCAATTTACTAACATTTATCTATGGTTTCATCTATATTTTAAAATACTTTACTAATACCATACGTACTAATACTTTACTACACACGGTGTAAAATGTAAATACTAGCCAATGGACCATCACCAGTATTAGAACTAGCGGATTTTTCGCATATAAATAAAAATAAAACTACCTTAAAATATTACGTATGGAGAAAAACATATTGAAATCTATAGGAAAATGACTAATTTAAAGTTTCAAACGCTCTACTCGCGTACTAGGCGTCACAATTATTATGGCTAGGTATATACAATCCTTTACAATCTTAAGTCCGATTAAGCTATTTTCTGCAAGTTATAGAAAACAATGTATTCACCGACATATCGTTGGTATGGGTCTGTATGTAAATATATCGTGACGTCACATATAACTTTTAAAAACTATAACTTCGTCATTTTTATGATATCGTATAAAAATATGTCGGAAATAAAAAATGGTGTCTAGTCTCCTTTAGTCTGAAGTCTCAGATTGAGTCTTTCTCAACCAATTCTCACTTAAGTTTTTATTTTTCGTAGAATAGATGGCAGATGAGCGGGCAAGTTTAATCCAATCCAAATTAATCCAATATTTTTCTTGAACAAATTGTCGACCAACAAAATCAACAAAATGAGCCACAATATATTAAATATGTAAAATATATTACAGTCACGAGCCATGCGCTTAACGTCCCAAATAAATTCATGTCTTAAAATATTTGTAGCAACATTACTCTAACTTTAAGCACCACAAGTCTGCCTCGAAGAGCTTCAAACAAATTTTTCTACTAGCCAGGTGATATTTTACATCGCGTGCAAGCAGTTTGCGTACAGATGTAGTAGATAAAACGGAGATTTACCACGGCTTTTACTTTATTGTTAACTTTGAACAAATGTTTGAAAACAAGACAATCTTTTTATCTTAGGACAGAGCAATTCCTTTAAATTACAGATAAGATAAATTTAAATCAATGTATTAAGAAGAACAAGAGTGTATAGCACACTACCTAAAAAAACAGAAAAGTATTGAGTAAATATAATATACTTATAAAGAGTATAAAACGTTGAATGATGCTGTCGTTATTAATATAAACGCTACTAGTTTATAATCCATATCTAATATTGAATTTTATGAAACCTATTAAAGTTCATAAAACTTATAAACGCTGCACACATTTTTTTTTAAATCTTATTAATCGTCAATAACATGTAAGTTAGTAAGTAACTTAAGTATTTCAACTAATTACCCAGATAACGCAAATTATATCAACTAATTATACAGAATTATATCGTATCGTTGGCCGAATAAGAGATAACATAAAGAAAGTCGCTACCACAAGTCCTGAAGGAACTACACCACCTTTATAAGAGTGGGCTCGCCAATTTGCTTGGACAGCGTGCCGTTTTAAGGTCATAGATACCTCATGCACAAGAGAATGTGCACGAGGAGGCCCATGTCCAGCCGTGGACGACAAAAGGGCTCGTTACGGTATACACAAAAGTCAAATCACAAAAGTACAAATACAAATGTAATTAAATAGAAATGTCAACACACGCAATGCAATGACTTAACACGCAAATGAGTTAACTTACTAAGTGGAGCATGTTAACGAACCGAATACGATTTTCCATACGTAGTTTCCGCACTCGAAAACTCCAAAATCAGAATATAGGAGGATAATATTATCTTAGCAAAGGGACCTTATTGTCGGCTCTAGTTTTTTTTTATAGACTAGTGGGCGGACGAGCAAGCGGTCCCACGTGAATAATCTTAAAAAAAATATTCTCTTACCTTAAATTCAGACGGTAGAACATGTTTCTATTTGAACAGAATCATATAAAGTATTGTCCAACCAAGCGTTCATACTATTCTAAACATTTCCGTTCGCAAACGAATTTGAGATGATTTTAAAGTTCACTTTCGTTGCTCTAAGTGAATGAATAGGTTTGTTCTACAACATGATACAAACATGAAACATAGCGTTGATAACCTAGGGGAAATCTATATTCAACTCTCATTCTTGAAATCATAAATTCGAACGCCTCTTATCATGCGGGTGCGATGCCGACCTTACGAAATCCTGTTCACAGCTCTCTTGAAGAGCCCCAATAGCGGATAGCTTTGCGGAAAAACTAAGTAAAAATTCTATATAAAAAATGTAACAGTCAGGATACATTCGTGATTGTTAATATAATAACAAATTATTCTATTCTCTAGTTTAAAATTTTACACTTTTCTCCATCTCGTGTCTCATTTTCGTTTAGTGTTCAGTCCACGAGATATATGAATGAGGTAAAAGGTGTTCGTTTAGGTTCAGTCCAATCAACCGATCAGGATGAGACATCGCCTAAATTCTGTCTGGTTATATTCTCCAAATCGTGAAAACCGTACCGTAATCTGATCAAACAGACTTTCTTCTTTAGATGTAGCAGGAATGAAAATAATTAAAATTTTTAATATGCCCTTGTTTAAAGAGGCCTTTTGTAAACCATCATCCTACACTTTTATCCAAAACCGTGTCGAATTAACATTCCTTTACCTTGCCAATTTCACCATATTATAAATAGCTGTGTTTTTCCTACTCATTCATCAACGCTCCCAAACTCATTACGACATGACACTTTTTTTTATAATTATGTTGTTATTTTTTTTTATTAAGTCGACACCAATGCTTACTGTACTTACGAGTACGTACTCGTAGTTTTTAAAACTAATCTGCCAGTTATTAGAATGATTTCAAACTTCGGGAATTGATCGTTTACACATTGAATATTTTATGTTTTCCTTTTCCATAACCTTAATTTTTTTACATGCACAGTCAGGATTTTCCTTAAACTATTCTTATACAGCTTTCTTAAATTTCTACTTTTTACTGTACAGTCACTTTAATGTATCCAAGACTACTCTCTGTTCTATTCTTATTGACTATACGTGCAAATACATGTAATGTATTGTTCTATAAATTATCTTAGTGGCATATTGTCCTAAATAACCTCACCTATGTATTTGTGTTTTAATTGTTTGTGTTTAGTTCGTTAAACACGTTTAAAGATAATATTGAGTATTTCTGATAACAAGTACATATGTAGGTAAATTATATGTATATGTATGTATAATGATGTTGAATTCAGTTGAATGTATTGTACAATGCATATACTTCACTATTGCAACAGTGCCCGTATATGTGTACAAAAATTGTTGATACAACCTATCATAAAATACCGGCGACTCGACCGTTTACTAGTACAACTTATGTGTGTATTGTACACAATACACACCCAAGTCGCACACTAATTATTACTGTGTCATTTACCTTATGTCGGTTATATCATTTAGGTAGATACAAGATAAATGAGAACCAGCTGACATTACACCGAACATTTTTCATCATTCATACTTCTCTGTTCATATCCGCCGAGGTTTGACTAAAATTGTCACGCATAGTATAATGCCAATCGGCTTTAGTCGACTCATTTAAATCTACTACTGCTACCTATAGACCTATATGACTCGACACATTACATATTTAGTTAATGACGTGACGTCAATAATTTTTCGCCTCGTCGCCATATTTTCCGTCCACGCGTGGACCTGAGAACGTAAAATAATATATAATGATCCGAAATACGATAAAAACACTAAGATAGCATTAACAATAACAAAAGGAGTACACTCGTTTAAAGGAATAATAGTGGATTATAAATTGTAAGTCAAACAAGTGTGTAGACGGCTTTAGAATTTTTTATCAAAATGAAAACATAATCAAACGTCTCTTTGCAGGTTGAACCGACAAGGAGCACCGATGTAGCAAAAGCAGTCCGAGAAAAACTAGATTCACTCAGTGCGAGAGTATACACAAATACTCTTATACGAGGCTGATGTTTACTCTCGGAGTCTTATCACTTGATAAGTTAGAACACAAACCTCGTGCAAACAACCTTATCATGGTAACACTCTTACTGGTAACGCTGAGGTACTCCGCAGAATCCGTTGTGAAACACGACAAAATAGTGAACAGTTTTAATAAAACATAATTTGAAGTGAAAAAGATTTCAAGTGAAATGGAAGAAAAAAGGTTATCAACCAAAATCCGATAGTAACAAGACCGTTCTGAAATCAACAGTGAGATTCAGAAATGTTTATTACAAAAGAGAGTGTGTAGAAAATATAAGGCAAAGGGAAACCAAAGCGAAAGCTATAACTTCTAGACGAAAAGTGCTGGAAAGAATCTAGTCAAACTGGACGAATTACATACTTTTGACGGCGCCCAAAGCGAGTTCGATAATGCCAGTGCGAAGGCGGAGGAGTGCCTCTCGAGGCAACACAATCTCACAGACGAGAATTACTGTCCCCCCTACTTTGATGGGCTTCTGTGCTGGGACGCCACGCCATGGAACACGGCGGCTGTGCAGAAGTGTTTCAGCGTGTTCCATGGCGTTCAATACGACGATACACGTGAGTATCTACGCCCTTAACCATTATATTTTTAGGTTAATAACTTGTTGCTCTTAACTTCCTTTAATTGAGAACTAAAAGCTATTTGGTAGATATATAAACTATATAGCTTGAGTCATGCTGTTTACCTAAAAATGTCAGCCAACTAATGTTCCCAAACACAAAAGTTCGAGGTCTAAATTTGTATCCGCAGTCATTCTGAATGCAATGGTTTGATTCTCTGGACTTAATTTTAATAGCATTTTTCTATACTTATTATGTCATTATTACAAATTAAACAATTTTTATAATAATATGATTATAAATAAAAACACTATTAAAATTATGTCGAATTGTAAGAAACCAATAGCGACGTAATTATAACTCATAAAAAGTTAATCCCTAACGAAGTATGCATATAATCAACGCTATTGTTTTACACAACCTTTTTAATATTTTATTTTGAAAACACGAAATAATTCAAGAATGCCATCCCAAAAACTTTATTTTTATCTAAAGAACAAAAAGCTTTTGTTTGGAGTGTAAATTTTGTACCCTTATTTATGCTGAACCTTCACTTTTGTGGGAGCGTCTAATGCCTTCCTACAAAATGTGTAATAGGAAACGTTGAAATTCTGAGACCGCTAGTAAATTCTAAATTATTTAGGGACCGAATTACAGGCTAGCAACATCTATTTAAAATTAACGGTATAAATATAGATTGCCACCTGAATAAGTCTCAGATACAAATATATATATATATATATAATAATATTTTTTAATATTTATTTTCTCTAGTTAAGTTTGCATGTTATAGCCTATATATTCGATAGAATCTGAATTCTTATTCTAAAGACTCGGTCTGGGCTCTAATTTCTATTGAAGTAATTTTTATTAAACTTTTGTTTACTCTCGAGCGTACCGACGCTCGAGACAACACACCTATACTCTATGCACTGGCATAGAGTATAGGTGGCTACATTTTCGTTTTTATAAACTAATTCACATATTTAAATCAATAAATACACCACTAACAATTTTGTTTCAATTTTAATTATTATTGAACAAAGACTTCTTTTTTTCCTATCTTCGTATATGGAAATGGCGCAATTAGTACATTCTGCCACTGTCAAGGTTTCTTCGCAAAGTCAAAAAAATTAAACCACATCTTATTAATGTTCACGTCAAAGCAAGTGAGATGTCGCTCAGTAAAGTGATAGTAGGTTTACTGAGGACAGAGTTAAAAAGGCACTCTCAAGCTTTTATTTGATTATCACAAACACTAAGCACTTTGTAGTTTAATAAACTACCACTATTAAGCCGCCAGTAACATTTACTTTTTTAATGGATTTGCGATTGTAGATTTTTTATCGCACTTGACGGGAAAAAGAAAATAAACAAGCTTATAAAATATCTGCGATATATGTTATCTACGCATGTAATAATCATTATCTGCGTAAAATCTAAAGCATGTAACTATTAACTTAAGTGGCAATCCAAGTTGAATTAAATAATTGTTTATTGTTATTAAAGTTCATTATTAAACGTAGATAATATCACTGAGTGGTGTAATGTTCAAATATTCAAATTGATGTTCAAAATTGATCGTGTTTTCAAGTTCGAATAATTATCAAATATTGATAAACCTAGGTATTTAACCATTTACTTAACATGGCTTATTGGATCTATTAGATATTCAGTCTATTGAATACCCGAAAATCTTTTTGGCAAACTTTTTGAGGGTTCTAATCGTTGTTTTGAAAACGTATACATAACTTGAGTAAACCAAAATAATACATGATTTTAAGAAGAGAATACTAATAATATAAATGCGAAGCGTTATGTTTATTTCTCAATGGCTCCTAACGTATTTCGTTACTCAGTAGAGCGTTACTAAATTTTGTATATTCGACCACGGAGAGTGACGTAAATTACCTTTTATGCAGCACAGTTACAATTCTCCCACGGGAATCTTATTATAGTCCACGTGAACGAAATCGCTGACATAGCAAGTTAAATAAAAAACAGCATTTTATATTCTCTTGTTTTCTATGTTCAGAGAACGCATCCCGACAATGTTTGGACGGCCAGTGGTTCAACTACTCCAACTACAATAACTGCACGGAGCGGTTCGCCAACGTGTCCCCCATAGATGTGAGCAGCCTCATCTACCTCGCTGGATACTCGCTCAGCCTCGCCGTGCTCTCGCTTGCAGTTTTTGTTTTCATATACTTTAAGTAAGTTAGTAATAATACAGGTGTTTTTTTGGATTTTGGATAAGCTTTTGGATAAGCTTCAAAAAATCCTAATACGGCGATGGTAATAAATTCATTTACGACTGTTGTTGGCCTTTCACGTTTGGGTTTAAAACAACCTTCTTGTCTTAAATTTTTAATTAATCTATCAAATATCTTGCGATTAGGTACCTCGCGGTCAGGATAGTGTTCCCTATACCACTTTAATGCATTATCTGGGCTTCAATAATTAAGAAAATACGCTTCAATTTAATCAACTTTATGCGTATTAGATAACGCCATGATGAATCACAAGCATAAACCGATAATAACCAATGAGTTACAGTTAGAACAATGTTGGTTCTAAATTTGAATTTGTTTTTAAATTTAGTTCAAAGAGTTCGTAATAGCATGGAGTTCGTAAATCTGTGCAAAAATATTTGAGTGCCATAAAAGCGTTCTATATTTCAGTTTCGTGTAGCTATCGACATGAAATTCAATTATGGAACAATTTGTGCACAAGTAAATACTTCACCTATGATTTAGTACATTGTATTCTCCTATTGCATGAAAAAACATTTTATTAAATTTGACCAACTTCTACTGTCCCTATTTTTTTCTTCCAATACAATGAAATGATCCTTATAAGAAACTGAGTCGATCAGCATTAAAAACATAGTCAATTTTATTCGTTTTTATGGACAACTCACGCTTACCCAAAAAATTGACTATGCCAAAATTGTTTTCACAAAAAAATACCTAATGGTTCCTACGACAGTATTCCTGTATCTCTTATGGTTTCAGATTTCCCCATACTGCCTCAGTTAAAAAAAACACACTGTATACTTAAGATATTACTTAATCTGTAGTATTATATGAAGTATTATATAAAGGTCTCTATTCTCGACTCTTATTCGTGAGGTCTTGAGTTCCAATCCTCATAATTCCATTGAGTTTCTACTTAAGTAGGTACTGATTTTTAAAAATTATCCCTAGCTCGGCGGTAAAAAGAAAATTATCAGGAAAGCCGCATCTTCCAGAACTGAAGAAACTGTAGCATAAGTATCCACCAATCTGCACTGGGCCCGCGTGGTGAATTATGGTTTGGTTTCCCACTAATACATCAACGCGCATTGGGGCCTCGTGGCCTATGGCCCAATACCCCTTAGTCCATTGAAAGGCGAGATCTTGCAGTTTTAGACGTTATAGACTGATATATACATTGTTTGGTTAACGCCATTGCCTTCTTAAGACGCTAAGCAGTAAATGAGATATGGCTTCTTAGAATTATAGTCTTATAGTCCTTATAGTCTAAACAAACAGAAACATTTATTTCTAGCTTAGTAAACAATTTACAACAATACCACGTCGTAATAAAAAAGAGACAATCGCGTATTTTTGTTTTCGTAGATCACCTTCTTCGTCAGTTACCGCCGCGTGAAGCTTCAGTTATATACAATATATATTATGCACCTAATAAGAATTATACAGAGAGTCCGAACTTTTCCCCAAGCCAGTAACCGTGAAATTTGCCCATAATTGTGAGTTAATTATTAGGTTATGTATTTAACTAATTTGTTTTTTTCTCACTTGTCCCATGGATCAGTCTTACATTGGGAAAAGTGGAAATTGTTTCCCACCTTTCCTATAGAATAAATGTAAATAAACCGCAAATTATTAAAAACTTCAAAAAATATTTTTTTTTTACATTATTGTCGTATTAATGAACGCAGAAACATGAGCGGAATGTATCGTTTCAAGTTTCGGGAAAGATTCGAACACAACTGTATATAATGGAAAACAGACGATCACGACCAAAACACATTTTACCAAAATTGTAAAAGTCTTCTATAAAATTATTCCTTTCCCAGCCTCAAGAATATTTCAAAAGACATATCTACGAGTTACATCAGTACTACGCTCTCAGTTCACCGAGACAACTAACGATGCCCATTATGGTGACAATTCGAACACTTCTTGTTAACAATGCGAACTTGATGCGAATAGTAATGATCGAGCATTTTTTCTACCAGAAAGACACTTAGTACGCAAACTTGAGCAAATTTTATTGCTTAGATTTCCCTATAGCGGTAGACTTTTGTACTTAAAGAATTTCTTTGCTAAATTAATATTTGTTTTGAATCTACATTGAATCCCCACGTCTCTATCGGCCTCCAAAGCATAATTATAAGTTCTACTGCATGGCACAGGATTCTCCTTGTAGTCACGAAGAGATTTAAAGGTCTAAATACACCACCATGACCATTTCCAGTTAACAAGTTCATTATATTTGGGGCTATTTAGACCTCACGGCTTGTGATAGCCGCCCTGGCCAGGTTGTGTTGTTGACCATTATAGTTGTAGCGGGTTGTAGCACCATTCGAAGGAAAACGTGTAGTGTTCAAAAAGACGCTAGTAAGAGTTGCCTTCTAGATTTTAAACTACTTTCTGACTAATTGTTTATTAATAAGTTTGCTAATAAATAATTTTATGGAAGTGAGGCGGTAGGGAACGCAAAAGTTAAATATAACTACGTCGAAGAGTATTACCTACAATATTAATCCAGTATGTATTCTAATATGTTACTGTAAAAGCTCGTATAGTGGTATGTTAACTCTTACGTGTAAACCTTGCCAATATGAAGCAATATATGTATATTTATATACACACAATATTGTATATTATACACACATATATATATCATAAATATATACAAAGTAGTCAAATTATATCTATATATAATCAATAAGATAGGAAAAAAACACAAGCGATGATAAAATTTAAGACAGATAAAAAAATGAAGTTATAAACAAAAGAAATAGGTATTACAAGAAATATCTAACACAGCAGATATCTGGGAATATAAATGAGGACCCCAGAGGTAAAGGGGTCTAAGTGACAAAATTTATGTTTTGAGATAATTGAACCAAAAGTCAACAAAATTTTGTAAGAGGGAAAGTTATTTTTTTTTTGTTTTGACAATTTTAGGCCAACACTTTGGCCATTTGCTTCTAATTAGTACTAACAATAGATTATTAAAATCACCTGTGTTACATTTTACGTAACACGTTACGTATTTTACGTTACATTTTGACCTGTGTTACGTGTTACCTGTGGAGCAGTGTTAGCATGCACTACTAGTGGTGAAGGGGCAACACACTAAGTAGCAGCACCTGTCAGGGAAATCACTTGGATATCCTCACCACTAAAAAGAATAGTATTTTAACAGTCTGTTACTGCATCTAACTCAATTCTTTCGAAAATGTCACTTAGACCCCTTGACCTCTGGGGTCCTCAAATAATCTTGTTTGTGATTATTTTTCATTAAATTAATCGTGTAAATCTTCACTTGCAGGGACCTCAGATGTCTCAGGAACACAATACATACGAATCTTATGTCAACGTACATACTGTCAGCCTGCAGCTGGATTTTAAATTTAGCATTACAAGTAAGTATTAATAAAACGTATCCCTTATTTATTATTCACAGATTCTAAAAAAATATTCAACCGAAAGCATATTCTTAATAATAATTCTGAAAGTACTACTAATTGGGTACTACAATGCTTTTTTCATATCTTTATAATTCTATCATGTCTCAAGTGCTTAAACTTTCCGCAACCCCTTAATGCAAAGCTCTTACCGCGAATAATTTTAAAAGGTTACATTTAACTCTATAACTTTTGCTTGGCATATCTTTTGATCCGATATTCAATGTTGTGTAAATTCTAAATCCAAGTCTAATCTCTTGTTGTTCATTCTTTACGCGCTTCAATAATTTATATTATTTCATTAAAATTATAATTTTATTTTAGTTTTGTCTTCCAAACTCTGATTTTAGTAATACAAATCATATATCCATATTTAGTCCATCCATCAGAAATAACGCAAAACCTAAAACCTGTTTTGTAAAATGGAATCTCTGTTCCAAGGCCGATACTAAAGGAAATCAATTTTGCCCTTTCATATTTTGCCACGTGTCTAAAATATTAATGTCTTACAGTGTAGTAATTCAATACAAATTAATAAATAACATCTCACTCAATACCTCACTTTAGGTATATTTGTATGAACAAACATTTGTTAAGAAGTTTATTGTTGTTTTTAAACGAATATTTGATCAATCGGGGATTGCACCTTTTTCACCAGTTAGGCAGCAGGCCAAGGTACATACTATCGACTGAGCTAATCAGGGACATGAAAAATATGAAAAAACGATATGCTTATTAAAAATGACAAACGACATCCGTACCGCTGACCTAAAAATCGAGCACTCTAAATCAAAGGCGGAATCCGTCCCTGTCCGAACACATCAATGTATTGTCATCTCCTCTTAGACATTTAATGATGAATAATCATGCTTCAAATGCATCATGATTATTCATGCCCAATACTACAATTGCATTTCTACTACTGTTTACTTTCTCTGTATTGAAAATATTAATTCCAGTTCAATGCTATGCTATATTTAGAAATTAATGTCAATAATAATGAGTTCTACGTTAATCTTCACCAAAGTAGTAAAAAATTGCTTTTTAAATGAATATAAATTGTTGTAATTACGCAGTACGTATTACGTCAAATATTTTTCGACTTATAAAAATCAAAAAACTTGACTGGTTCTAACGATTTTCTAAGTTTTAAGATGAAAATTAAACGTGCTTTAATTAACCAGTCAGATTCCTTGTCCTCGCCGATTGCTTACTTTCATTAACATTTCCAAATATAAAGATAAATATGAAGGATGCTGTTATGTCAGCGAAATATTGTAAAATTAAGAATATTAAATTATAAGTTCGCATGGAAATCAATATACCTAATCCTCGTAATCAATATACCTAATAAAGAAAATTCAAGAAATCAAAATACCAATTATTTTTTTCTAAAATAGATATACCTATCTAATTCTTACAACACATGAGCGCACAATCATCCTTGCTTGTAAACAATGTCCATAAGTGAAAAGTAATTTTAGCGTGAATGTATTCAAAGGTATATTAAAGCATACAAGGTATCTTTTTAAGTATATTGGACTCGGCGCTACAAGCAAAGCAGGTCCGCCACCGTTTACGTAAAATCAATATACATAGTTCTATAGATTTGATATAATTCTATAGTTCAACTTTTGTAGTAAGAATATCTACCTAATGGTGAATGGATACTGTCGCCCCTGGATGTTTACGGTACATAACGACATCAGCCAAAATAACAAACGTTGACACGTTCACAGATACGTTTTTGTTTTTATAGAAAGAAGGCGGCAGGCGAGCATACAGTCCACCTGATGGTAAAATGAATACTGTTGCCCATAGACATCCGCGATTCAGAATGACAAGTGTAGGCACTTGGCACGTCCCCAGATGCACTCGCTGCCTACATTTGGTGATTTAGGAATAGATTTCGAGAAAGGGTTGGGTTAATTTAGATGGGTAGGACCGGATGGGAATGTCTTACTCTCTAACGGAACACGTACGTACATTGGATGAATAGGAAATGCAGTTCTTTTTACTGAAGTCTAATTGCGCCTATTTTTGAAAATATAGGAGTCGAGATTTGGAAAAGAATATAATTGAGAATATAATTGCCATCATAATCTATATCTAAGCTATATATACAGTATACACCCCTTTATATCAGAAAGAGTAAATATTCCGATTTTCTAAATTCCTGTTTTTTTGTAGAAAAAGGTTGTTTAAGTCATTTTATCGTGGTTCATATTCCAAAGATTTTATTTTGTTTGTTAAAATTATTTCCAGTGACGTTGTTGTGAAGTTCCACCACATTCTTAGCGGACTTTGCACCCTTAGACTACCATTTATTTCGGTCACTGGAACAATTTTTTAATAAAAAGATTTTTAAAGATGTGATCCATATTAACATGACCTTTTTTTTTCAAACACCCAGAAATTTTGTAAAACCGATATATTTACTCTTCATGCTCATGATGAAACTAGATATTAGTTAATAAAGTAGATATAGATACTTTTCTAATATTTTTTACCTAAAATATGACTAGTGAGTAGGAAAATTATGACAATATGACAAGTTATTT
Source organism: Sesia apiformis (assembly GCA_914767545.1). Taxonomy (NCBI): domain Eukaryota; kingdom Metazoa; phylum Arthropoda; class Insecta; order Lepidoptera; family Sesiidae; genus Sesia; species Sesia apiformis. The sequence continues at coordinate 9,113,986 of OU611964.1, forward strand.
CTAAAGCATGTTTAAATTTTTTTTTAAAGGAATGCATGTTTAGTGATAAAATTGTTTCACGAGTACCCAAAGTAAACAAACCTTTCTTTTTCGTAGAACTGGTCAGACGAAGCCCAGCAAGATCAAACATCGTGCATGATTCTGGTCATATGTATGCACTACTTCTACCTCACAAATTTCTTCTGGATGCTGGTTGAAGGTAAGTGATACAAATGACTGACCTTTTATCGTCCGCTGCTTTACACGGGGCTCCTCACGCACTTTGTCCTGTGCATGAGGGATGTATGGCCTCGAAACGCCATCTCGTGGCGTTTCGAGGCCATGCACTAGTGGTGATGTCGTTCCTCGGGGCTTGCGGTAACGGCTTTGTTATCCTTTTTACGACACTCACGGCAAGACACGGGTAGGGGTGATACCATTCTAAATCCTATAAAATCTTGAAATAACGAACTTTGAAGTTAGAAAATTTTAAATCAACAATAACCAAATTAAAGCGAAAATTATTAGTTGGCTTAACAACTTCAACTACACAAGCGCCGACGAGCTTTTATTCAAACCTTTTTAAAACATATAAGCACACACAATAATTATCTACACTAGTCGTTCATTTTCACACACTCTTACTCAATATTCCCACATGATTATGCTCTGTGGATGGCGTTGAACACACATATCGTAAATATAGTTTTGATATAACAATCACTCACATACTAACAATTATATATTCAGATACAAAAACCAAATAAACATAGTTATATATATATATATATATATATATATAGACATTCAGATAGACGGCTTGTTTTCTTTGTACTTTTAATAAATTTAATAAATAATTATCGGATAAGCACAAATTACTCGTATTGTCATATTCTTGGGGAGGACACTAAGTCCTGTGATACAGGTTTACCTACTCCAGGAGTTTCATATCATGTTATGTCAACGAAAACCTATTAACAATAAAGATTTTATTTATTAAGCAAAATCGTGCCGTTAATCCACACTCCCTTGACAAAAAGTCGCTGCGTACAGTGCGCTCATCAAGACATTTCATACCGCGAAACCGAAAATTGTGAATTGAAGGCTCTTCAAGAGAGCTGTGAACAGCAGTCTGAATGGACGGGAGCCTCTGGTGTTGCAGGAGTCTATGGGGGGTGGGGACCACTTTTCTTCTAAAAGAAAATCATAAGTTTCCTATGTTCAGATAACATCATGTATTGTACGTATTACACAAATATCTCCCTTATGTATAAATGTATGTATAAATTGTAATAGGTATTTTAATATATCAATTTCAGTCAACTTCAACTCAACTCGAATACTTGTAGTGATTAACAAAAAACTTAGAGTAGGTACTCACGACAGATGTTGAACTGGAGTGTGGTTACGGATTATGAACACCGAAAAGTTTACCTTCCGTAGCAAAGTAGATAACTACTTTGAAACAACGACCCTTATTTTCACTAAGCTCGAAATGTTTCTGTAACAGATGTTATATTTATACTTGTATGTACGAGTATATTTATGTCCAATAACTTACTCGTATAATACATACTAGCAGCGCCCGCAACTTCGTGCGTATAGATGTAAAATCGTCATTCCCGTGGGAACTATATAACAGAATTGGATAAAAAGTACCATATTAACCCAGCACATAAGCTATATTAAGCCAAGTTTCATTAAAATTCGACTGTGGTTCTTACGTGATGCGCGTTCATGCAGACGGATAGACAAACACACATAGACGAACAGAGACAAAATTGTTGTTTTGAGCTCTGTATCATTCATAGTATACGCTGCAATTGCTGTATCGAAATATATATTCAGTATGATGATTTCGGTATTATGTCAAATTTCAGTATCAGAATAGGTTATATGCTTAAGCATTTTCGTAAATAAGCAAACAAATGCTAACCTAGCTAGGCAGAACAAGTCGCCAGAAGAATAGGGTTGTTTATAAAGCGACAAGAACTGAAATATAAAAATTGAAATAAACAAATGTAAAATAAATTTAATTAATTCAAATATCGTCAATATGTTCAGATATTGCTACAGCCCATCCTTGATGGGCTGTACAGTTCAAAATACAAGTAATGTAACAAAGTCCCTCGATATAACCTGTCAATGCCATGCGCATTCAATTAGTAATCCTGTCGCCCACAATTTTAAATAAATATAAAAAGCATAAACGAATGACCTAAATGAAAGTGTCTCTTTTCCTCTATCTTTCTCATTCTTTCAGGTTTTTGTTGCGGTTTCTGTTAACATCAACTTAACTCAATTTTTTATTCCAGGTCTCTACCTCTACATGCTGGTAGTGGAAACGTTCACAGCTGAAAACATAAAACTGAAAGTGTATACTACAATTGGTTGGGGTAAGTACTCATATTATTCCTTATTTAAATTTAAATTTGTTTAACTCGGCTTCAATTTAAGTGAACATCAAAATGATAGGTTGTTCTTTAAATAAAGTTGTAAAACGTTACGCGAACATTTCCACGCCATTCCATCTGTAATATTAAAATATAAACGATGTTATTCTTACACCGTCACCAGCCCTTTTATCATACACTGCTGGACATGGTCTTATTCATGCACATGGTATTATGCGTAAGGAATGTATGGCCTTAAAATAGCACACTGGCCAAACAGAATGGCGTGTGAATCTTTTAGAGGTGAAGTTGTTCCTCAAGGTTTATGGTAGCAGGTTTGTCATCGCTTAGTTGTCTTTTACGAAACCACAAGAAGAGGCATTATTCTTAAGCCAGCCGACACCACACGGCCATGACTTATTTATTGTCTTTCGTAAAAAATTCTAACTTTTTATTTTTTCTTATTGAAACATGCTCTGATTTTATTTCTTGTTTCATCATTCTGCTCATTGAAGCATGGTCTGATTTAAAAGAAAAAAAAAATGGGATGGTTAAAAATTAATACAACATCTAACATCACTTAGTCACTGCCTTTTACATTATTATACGTTTTAATATTAAACGTATAACGGTAATTTCTGAAAGTTATTTTCAATGCTAATTTTAAGCTAACAAATTCATACGAACATATGGAATTTCCGCCGCGTTAAGTTATTTCCCATCCTCTCGTTCGTTGTCCAACCGACAATTTGTACTGGCAATTAGTATTCAAATGAATTGGCGGATTAATTACTGTAGCGATGTTATGGTTACATTTTCCCGTGTCATCATTTGGAATTTATACAAAGGCTTGTACCTATTTGTGTCACATTGGGCGCCATTAGCGCAGCTAATGAGGCCTATCGATTGGATTATTAGGGCTACCATATCACCAGAGAGCGATGAGTACTATGATTGCGTTTTAATTTTAATAAAACATCATTATATTAATTTTGGTAAACATCACGATCATGGGTCATGACCCAGTACTGTTATTTTTGTTCAATAAATAAATAAAAACAATTTCACACCTAATAAAGACCCAATTGAAAAGCATTTATAACAATTTGTAAAAAACCGCCTTTAATGTATAAAATCGTTTGCATTCAGGATCCCGTAATAATTCTGTAAAACTTTTTGATAATTTTTAACAACAATAACGTCAAAAACTGACTACAAATACAAATTATTTATACTTTTCTGTGGTAACATTTTTGTATTTATGGGTACTCCATCTTGTTTGTCACGTTTGTGGTGTCAGATTTAAAAACATATTAAGAACAAAAACAAAGTAAAAAGTTATTTATAATGCATCTATTTTGCACACCCAACATGAAAATCGACAAAAATTCCTGTGTTGATAGCCCTGGTGGCAAATTATATCAAAATTAACCCTTATCAGTACTAAATTATACTCACAAATGATTATTATCTGTGGTTAGTCCAAGGCATCGGACACATTGTGTCGCCTAGTCGCGCGATCTATCAAATTCATTAGGTATGTCCACACTCGTGCGCTTTCAGATTTGCGCCTTCAACTTTCATTTCATCTTGCGTCTAGCGATTAGTTGAATGCCTTAAGACGCATGCAGCTCACCGTCTACACTAATATACGTCTTCATTTCATCAGTTTTCATAACAATTGATGTGTGTGAACCTGTAACTATCATCAGTGCTGCATTATTAGTATTATTACACTATGCAAATTTATTAGCAACATTATTTTCAAGTTTGACATTTGCACTTGACAATTTAGTCTCCTGGATTAAATAATAAAAGTTGTAAATAATTCCCGATTAAGACTGATTATTGCAGAATCTCACTGAAATAAAAGATTAAATGTAAACTGAAACATTACGGATTTAAAAAATGCTTGTTTTAATTGTTCAATTTTGTTCAGAGACCAAATCTAAAGTAAAAAGTTTCTCTTACGTAATTTCATATTAGATTATCTTATCAACCAGATAAGTTTTCTACTTCATAAATCTCAAGCCAGGCAAGCGTAATATGCAGGCATAGCAAGCAAAACTGAGCCCATTAACTTGCTGAATATTCAGAATTTTAACAGACTCTTCTGCCGAAAACGAATATTCGGCAATCTTGCCGAATATGCCAAATACCGAATATAAAACGAATATTCGGCCCAGCTCTACCCGATTCCCATCTTTATCGCAACTTAAAGCCCGGTATAGTCCGATTTGGTATTATTAGTTTGAATTTGTGTCAGCTGCAACAAGAGACAAACAACAAAGATGGATTAACTTAGAGTTCATCATTCACTTTAGGAGCATGAAATGTTTTAAAATAACGGCTCATTTAGGTATCGATTCAACTGCGATCATTTAGAAATAAATATTTTTTTCTTGAACTATGAACTACTTGAAGCTATAAATAAGGCTTTACAGTGAAAGCTTTTTCCGAGGTCGGTGTCAAGACACACTGTACATATTTAGGTATATAATTCGAGTACATTATAAAATGTCGTTTCCGACAGTAATAGAAAATAATTTTAAAAACTGTATTAATATCAATAAACTAAATATAACTGGAAGTTAGAAATAAGAACAAAGAAATCTTGTTCCACGGGGTTGACTGTCAAAAACTGTGTTTAATTTGTCTGTAAAAGTAATAAAACAGTTCAGATTTGGATATTAAAAAAGGTAAGTAAAAATGCTTTCGATGAAAAATTCCATCTGAAACAAATCTGGATTTCAAATTTCGCATTCATAATATTAATTTAAGTTTCCGATTCTTGGAATGAGCCCGGGGAGTAGGTATTCTTCTGACTCAATAAAGTTTATTGGAACAGAATCATCTTAGGAATGTTTAATAGGTAGGTACTTCTTCCTATTCTAACTCCTTAATCACCACACCATACCATCAGGCTGTGTCTCTTCACAGCTGATATAGACCTTTACCAAGGTTCTCCATCACACATGATTTTCTTCGGCTCTTCTCGTCCAGCCACTGCATGCATTGCCGACAATCTTCTTCAAGTCCCATGATACTGGTTAACACAAACCTAAAGCCGTAGGGCTTAAGTTGTTACTACAAGAACTATGGTCTCCCAGTCGCAATGGTGTTTTATGCCCTTTAAACTGCCCATAATCATTAGGTACTGTAATAAAATAAAATTGCCACATGCATAGAAAATCAATAGGTTTATCAATAATTGTTACAAAACACAAAAATGCCTAATTGCACTATAATCAATTGTAAAAATTCGTAAAGTGATAAATCGAGTCAAGGGAGATGTTTCATTTCATCGGTGAGTGGTTTCCCATCACCAAAATATACTCGTGACGTCACGCGCTTGGTTTCCATATAATTTCACGAACTTGAAATCTTAAAACAACGGAACTACGATTTGGAAAAATGTTATCCACTCTATTGTGTGGATAAGATTTTCCAATTTAAAAGTCTATACCGACGAACAGGTCTCTTTGCTCAGATAACGTCACAGATATAAAAAATAAGCCTTATTCTTATGTTTTTTAATAATTTGTATTCATATTGTTAGTATTATTAGTAACAATTATCTACCACTTTACAACAAATAGAAACTTTCACTATTTTGTTCACGAGTAGATACTTGACTGATGATTCAATATCTCAATGTCGGCCGCTGTGAAACCACCAATTATTTTAGCAATAAAGTTCTTTAACGGGGAAACTCGTGTATATAACGGCAAAATTAAATTACACAACATCTCTGTAAATAGTCACTGAAGGTAACAGGTTACGGGAACTTCTTTTCTTAGCCGTACTCTTCGTTACTGTACACGTTCCACTAAGCAGCCTTGCCTTATACTAATAATAGATGCTGCAAAATGAAATAACAATATTTGCACAGAATATTAAGTGCTTGAACTTACATTTTATTATTCCTACATCTCCAAAGGTACCAAAGGTGAAGGCAGCGCATCCGTAGGCGTGCCAAAATTTGTCATTCTAGACTGAAGTTGGCATGTACCGCGGCTGTCCATCCACTTACCACCAGGTGGACTGTATGCTCTTCTGCCGCCTTTTTCCTAAAAAATATTTAATATAAACTAACTAACCAAACCAACGGTAATTAATTATATTCCACGCGCACTTGTACACGCGCGCACACACTCTCATATTCTTATGAAAATGCAAATAATGATTTAGTCTTAAATAATAAATACCATAGCATACCATCAGCCTGTGTCTCTCCACTGCTGGGTGTAGGCCTCTCCCAAGGACCGCCACCACACACGGCCTTTAACTTCTGTTATATAACATGAATAGGAAAATGTTTTTTTCTAGTAATACCTCGCATTGCAATAAAGCGTCCATTCGATTCAGTACTTAAGATTCGTTAAGTCATTCTTGAATATATTACGCTAGTTTTGCTACTTTTGTACCTTTAACAAACTGTTTCCTATTGATGGTAAAAGTGATTACTATCGCCTATGGACATCTGTGATTCATACCAACATCCGTCATATAAAGTATCTACGTTGACATGTCTGCAGATTTTGTGGGTAAATAAGGTGTGTCAGGATTTGAAAAAAGGATTTGTAAGGACAGGTAACAACTCTTTTATACTCTTATAGGAAAGAAGGAAGTGAAATTGTTTGCGAAGGATAAAGAATGGTTTAAGGCCACACATCCCTATTACACATAGGCCTATGCATTAGGAGGTCCATGTTTATCAGAAAAAAGGGCTGATTACGATTACGGAGGAAAAGTTCGGAAATGACAGGGAAATAATCCATCTCATATCTCATGGAATATGAAGTGGAATATGCGTGGGAATGGTATGGTGGGTACTGAGTTGGGAAGAATGGGAATTAGGGAGTGTGAAGAAGAAAGGAAAAGAAATGGAATCTAATAATGCTTACTCACCATTGAAACATTGTTACATCTCACGGTACCTAGTCCTAACGCTGGCAATCGAACGTACTTAATCGATTGTGTAATACAGCATTGTCCTCTCCCTTAAAGCACCAGCAACCCCCCCCCCCCCCCCCCTTGTCAAACTCAATAATTAAAAGCCAAAGAGAAAAAATGTATTTATCCGGTAATGCATCAGATGAAAGGAAAGGAAGATGTACGTAGTGCGTAGGTACTGCCTAACTTAAGATAGAGAATCTTTATTTAAGTGCTGAAGAATTCGCTGCTAAGAAATATGGCTGTTAGCAATGGATTTTAGAAAGCCTTTATGGATAAAGAGTAAAGTGTAGTGAAGCGAAAAGGCAGAATCAATATTTTATCTTTGAAAGGTTAACGATGGTAAAAGGTTAGATAACTAGTGACCGTGACCCGGAATCGTTGTTCAGTCCAGGTTAAGATAATGCTTTTTGTATAATCCAACATACGAGCTACGCAATTTGTCATTCCATTTATTGGTAACTAAAATTCATTAAGTATATTCAACATATAATACAACTCTAATATAATGACGACAATCGTATAATACAATCGTAACAAAGCAGTGTCTGCTGTTTTGAAGAAAAAAACAGTTTACACTATGAAGGAAACAGAACCAGCCCTAAACAAGAATTTTTGTTTGTGTCCATCTATCTGTCTATCTGAACGCGTATCACGCAAAAACCACTTCACTGATGTTAATGAAACTTGGCATAGTTACAGCCTATTTGCCAGGTTAATATTTGGGGTAATTTTAATCCAGATGCATTATAGAGTTCCCACGGGAATCGTTATTAAGGCCGCATATGTAACATCATATCTCACATAAAAACCACTGAAAGGATTTTTATAAGATTTAATACAATGATAAATGTTTAGTCAACATGCTTTATACTTTTTATCCCGAACCGTTACAAGTTCCCACGGGAATCATTATAAAGTAACTAAATACATCGCGAACAAAGTCGCGGACATTGCTAGTCATGTTTTAAAATGTTTACAGAATACTTTTACGGATTCTCTGCTGTATGTTAATGAGGATGTGTTTTATGTACCTACAGGTGCCCCGGCGGTTTTCATTACCATATGGGTGATACTGAGGTGTTTCGTCTCCGTCGTACCATCTACTGGTCCTGACGGGGTGAGTAAAATATCTATTGCCTAAGCTGTCATCGCTCTTGCAAATCAATTTTGTTGTTGTTGATATTGCTCTTTATTGTATTTATAATAATCAATTATTACAATAAGACATTACAAGATTACCCTAAGTAAAACAGCGGACTTACTCCTAGAGGAAATCTCTTTCAGTCAACCTTAGAATAACCGAGAGGAGTTATGTAAATAAAAGGCAGGCTACGACATATTATATAATAAGAATCGTGCTTTCTTTTGCTTCAATAATTGATTTTTATTTATATGTAGATTCACATAATCACATTTAGCCTCTCCCCGATCTTCGCCACAATATCCACCTATCAGGTGCTCCCCATATTGGGCAATCATTCGGTCAAATCTCGTACAATCCACGCTCTGACGCTAATTCTAGGAAGCGAGTTTATACAATTCGGGTTGTAAATAAAATATATCGACATGACGAGTGACGTTATGAACCGGCTCGTATCAATGAGATTCAGTAGCAGTACCTAGAACTGAGCTAATGTCTGTTCAAGTTAAGAAAAAAGTGATATCATCACTATCGGTCACGTGCTTTCGCCTATTGACCAATTACGAGCGTACGACAAATTAATGTGTTATGATACTTTGGACGGCTGACGTCACTTTTACCATATGAATAGAGTATAGTAATAAATCTCGATTACTACTGTTATTGTCACCATACGTCTATCCATTTTCGGATATAGGCCTCTCTGATCGTCGATCGATCAGTGATCGATATGGGAATAGAGACTAGATGACGCGTCATACAGTCTTATAAAGAAACTTGGTTCTTGGGGTGCAATAGATGAAGAGAGGTTAATAAAAGTCAAATTTGAAACTTAAAGACTACATAATAAGAATGTTCCATTTTCAAAACGGATATGAATTAAAGAATTCGAGAGGTACTGAACATAGACACTATTAGACTCTAACGTGCCTGCCCTACAGTACTTGTATAACATCATAGGTAGTCGGAAAAGTTTTAACATTTTAACATCGAGATTTTAACAGTCATAAAATTGCGGAAGAGCTTAGCATTCACCACTAAACAATTTTGGATCACCTGCAGAAACTGAGTTGTGTAAAAAAAGCTAGATGTTTGGGTGCCGCGTGATTTATATAACAGACACTTGGTCATTAAAACTTCCATATGCGAGATGTTGCTAAAACCAAAAGAAATCGATACATTTCTGAAGAGATTGGCAACAGGCGATGAGAAGTAGATCACTTGAAATAACAATGTTCAAAAACGATCTTTGTCTAAGCGGGGTGAGCCATCACAAATAGTCCCAAAGCCGGGGCCTCATTCCGAACAAAGTCATGTTATGTGTATGGTAGGACTGGAAAGGCATTGTGTATTACGAGCTTTTGCTACATGGCCAAACGATCAATTCTGATGTCTACTGTTAATAATTAGTAAAATTGAAAGAAGCACTTGAAGAAAAACGTCCAGATTTAATGAATAGAATAGGTGTAATTTTCCATCACGATAATGTTCCACCGCATACATCTTTGATGACTAAACAAACATTGATGGACCTTAGCTGGAAAGTTTTAACGCATTCTCCATACAGTCCAGATGTGGCACCTTCGTATTATCATTTATTCCGCTCTTTACAAAATTCTCTAAATGGAGTATAATTATTACATTCAAGAGAATCCTGTATAAAACATTTAAATCATTTTTTCGCGCAGAAACCACAAAAATTTTATAGCGATGAGATAATGTTTCTGTCAGAAAAATGGCGAAAGATAGTCGAATTAAATGGACAATATTCCGTTCAATAAATATTTAATGTAATACAAAAAAGTCTTTATTATTTTCACTATAAAAAGGCCACGGACTTATCCGACTACCTGATATTAGTATGTATTCTTAAATCGATGGCCTCTCCCAAATCGATGGCGAAGTCATAGAAAAAACATATTTACATATGTTTTTTTCTGGAATACATATATTTTTCACCACAGTCCAGTTTTTATGTGTTAATTCGTCACAGGGTCTTTTTTATGTCATTTAGTAATTAAGTAGTTGTATTTCTTTATCTTTACACTTTATTTTTTTAACAAAAGGCGAATCCAATCTTCGGGCTATAGAGTAAAGGTGGAATTACATTATTGTGGTGTGGCCTGTTGTGGTGCGCTCTGACGTGACGGCGAGTGTGCATACTATTCTGTCGTATCGGGGCGCGCTCTGACGCTATTTCGAGTCAAATTTTTTTTAACAAAAGGCGAATCCAATCTTCGGGCTATAGAGTCAATACAGCGGTAGTCTTCGGAGTGTACGCACCCGTCTGTCTACAATGTTTTCCACCGACTCAGATAGTGATGTAGGAGAAAATCTTATGTGACTGCTTATGTTAAGACTTCTTAAAAAGAAAAGAAAGAAGAGAGGATATTGGGTTCATCCAGTAAATAGACTGAGAGGGAGTCGAAGCGAATATGAGGAGGAGAGTGCACGCTGCAATCCAACAGCTGCTGGACACGTTCGATTGGCCACGTTACCACTCTCTCACAGAAGACTACCTTGAAATTTACTGCATTTCCCACTTTATCTTATTTCCCTAATGTACGTACGTGTTTCGGTAGTGAGTGAGATGTGCCAGAGCCCATTCCCATCCTATCCCTCCCCATTTTTCCAACCCTCTCTCCAAATCCATTCCTATATCTCCACAGGTAGGCAGCGCATCCGGGGGTGTGCCAACGTTTGTCATTTTGGACTAATGTTGGCATACCTATATCGCGGATGTCTGTGGACGACAGTATCCACTTACCATTAGGTGGACTGTATGATCATCTGCCACCTTCGTACATAAAAAAAAAATCATTTTCTAGTGAAAGAACTACAGAGCGATGAAGATAGATTTTATCAATATTTCAGAATGACAGAAATTCATTTCAACGTGGAGGAATAACAGCACACATGCACTCGCTGGTTAGTTAACGCGCCATACTGCGCGAAATTCTCAGAAACATACTTGTGTGGAGTGTTCTGACGAGTAATAACCCCCATCACCGTTCTGTCGCCGATCGGAATCGAGCGATCGCCGTCACGACACAACGCGTCCCGATACGCGACACTTTAGTAATGTAATTCTTACTACACTAAATGTATGAATTCGATATACTTCTGGCGCGTCACAACACGCCCCGACACAATAATGTAATTCCGGCCTAAGGAAATTTGGAATAAATGAAATATATAAATATAATAAATAATGGTATACATTTAAAATATACAGATATGTAGTAGCTATGTGGTGAATATAAGGGCCTACAAAAATAGTGTGAAATATCTTAATGTCAATCAATACACTAAAACTGTTATACTTATCTAACTAAATTCAATACATTTTTATGATTTTTATTACATTCTTCTTCTTCTTACAGCGCCGTCTTCTAACGAAGGTTGTCAATCATCATGACTATTTATATTGTTTATTAGGTACATTAAAAATAAATAATTGATGATGAGTTTAGTCATATGTACATAACACTACCCAGACTCGCTCGCTTAGGTCTTTAACTTCCGTTAGCTTCTGTTGGTAAATAGGTATAAACAGTTTTACATGCAAGTAAATTAATCACTAATAATTTTATTTATTTTTGTAATTCTTATCCATGAGAATAAATAATAATACAAATAATTATTTACTATTTTTATGCCTATACGCAAAAATATTAACAAGTTTGAAACTTGTGGCGAATATACAATCAATATGTGAACGTTTAAAGAAGTGGCACAATGTGGCGGAAATACAATAACCCTTTTCTGCTTGTCGTCAGTTGGCGCTGACCGGCGAGACAAAGCTATGCCTGTGGATGCACGAACACCAAGTGGACTGGATCCACAAGGCGCCTGCGCTCGCCGGATTAGCGCTTAATCTATTCTTTCTAATCAGGATTATGTGGGTAAGTGATTCATGATTTTATTAAAAATTGCTCGTTCAGCTCGTAAGACCTTAAGCGGATTACATCTTCGAATTTTTAATCACAGACTTTCAAATCATAGGTCAAAAGGTGAACACTTGAAAAAGAGTAACTTTAATTTCAATGAACAGTTTTTAAATCATAACGAGATTACATTTGAGAAGTTTTAGACGGAAAATAATATATTCCTACACGTCTCAGAATAATTGCCTGCCTCGCTACATTCCGCTCTCTTATTACAAAGAATAATTCCTCTTCACTCGATATCAATTATGTAACATTAAAAAACGTCTGCGACTTCTTTTCCTAAAACTTTCAGTTCGCACTTTGTCTTGTAATGTCGCGTCTGGCGAGTCTCGACCTTATTTCACAGGATTTAATTTGCATAAGTTGGTATAATATAGAACTTATATTGTTGGGTGTTACTCCATAATTGTACATAACTTACCTTACAACTGTTCAAAAATGACGAGAATTAAAAACAAAACAGAAAGTTATTAATCAATATCCTGCAATATAGTGATTGTTACTCCTGAATGCATTTTGTATTCAGTTATTTTACACATTATAACAGATATCCGGTGATTGGTAATGATAAATGCTTTATGGATTTGTATCAAAAACACACAAAAGTAACACAAAACAGGAACGAGTGGAAGAGGACTACATATTCAAAGAACATGCTGTTTGATGGAAACCAGGAAAACAATGCGCGTTCAAGCTTTATATTTTTTATATTACATGAAAAATTAAAATGAAAAATCAATTTATTTCCAACTATGCCTTACAAGTTGTTGCCACACTAAGCATGCCTGTATCGTGGGAACAGTGGATACGTCTTACAATAAATTTTGTTTTAGTTCTCGGTAACTGTTAGCATCCATCGCTTAACCTAATTTAAAATAATATAAGGTTAATAAAATAAGATATTAAAATCAATTTTTTTAAAGATATTTTTATATTATCATTATTTATTTTTTGAATTGTGTTATAGAGTAATATCGCTTTAAATGAATAATGTACGGCCAACAGGTCCTCATAACAAAACTACGGTCAGCGAACACGTTAGAAACAGAGCAGTACAGGAAAGCGACAAAAGCGTTGCTAGTTCTGATTCCGTTGCTCGGAATAACAAACCTACTGGTGCTGTGCGGGCCGAGCGACGACTCGTGGTTCGCGCACGCGTTCGACTACACTCGGGCGCTCATGTTGTCCACACAGGTGAGTTGAGCACTTGTGGCGTGTGCTGTCGGCAGCCCATCTCTTACAGAGGGTGTCGTAAAACGCTACTAAGCGATAACAAAGATCCTACCATAAGCCCTGAGGAACTACACCAGCTCTAAAAGAGTGGTGCCGCCAACCCACTTGGCTAGCGTGGCGTTTTTAAAGCCTTACATCCCTCATGCACGGAATAATAGACATGAGGAGGCCCATGTCCTGCAGTGGATACTGCAGTGGGCAGGTTGCATTGCATTGCATATTACTCATTTATTTACTGCAATATTATCTGTGTAAAGATAATGAAGGTTCTTAAAATTAATAATATCAGTTTGAAAAATTTTGAGCTTGCAACATTAAATTAGCACCTAATTTGCAAGATCGGCGGCGCACCCGCGTACCTCCTGGTATTGCAGGTGTCCATGGGCGGCTGTAACACTTACCATCACGTGAAACCGCTTGCTCGTCTGCCTACTTCCTATAAAAAAAACACGGATAGATGGATATTACATAGAATCATACATGTATGCATATACATTATTGATTTTTAAATGTTAATGACGTGCAATACATGCAAACGATGACCACGTAATGGACACCATTAATTTGCAGCACTTATTTTTTATTTTTTAAGTTTTGACTGGAATCGCAATCGACAATAAAGTCCCTTTTCTCAGACAATGTCACATATGTCAGCAAATTTGAGCAAATACAAGATGTCATATATATTGAATAATAAAATGTTGAATATGTATGTGGTTTACTATTAAAAAGTATGCGGTTATGTACCTACTATTAAATATAAGTATGTGGATTAGTCTTTTATTAAATAAAATAAAATATTTATTTTATTAATATAAAAGTCAATTATTAATTAAAAAGCTTGTGAATTTAATAACGGAATTTCCAATTATCACTAGCTCAGTGATGAAAGGAATCGACGTGAAAATCGTGAATCGTTGCCGACAATTAAAAGTAAATACGCGGCAAGTGTAAGATATAACTAAGACATTTCCAATTAACCTCATTTTTTATTTTTTATATAATCATAGTAAGTTTCCAACCAGTACTATTATTAAAGATTAAGGGCCCTGAAAATCAATAAAGTCTCGTATCACTGTAAACATTGCTGATCTAGAGTGATCGCCATCTTTCTTATTATTGTTCAGTACCAATATCTATGGCCTGCAGATACCTATCGTAAGATAGTTTTAGCAGCGTCCAGTTTTCAGTTTTTAGAGTTTTAGCTTGAGTTGTCAAACCTCTTCCGGTTTTAGCAGGTAAACGCCCATAAACGTGAATTTGTACATCAAATGGTCACATTGGTAAATTAAGTTCATCCTGTTCGGAACAAAATCTGCAGGTTTTCTGTAACTAGCAAGTCACGGTAATAATATGACGGAATTTCACACAACACAATCTAGTGCTTGCCGTACAAATACCAAAGAATTTAAATATAAAATATATCAATTGCAGCGGAAACTTCGCTATCCATTTTACTTAAACCCTTTTTGCCTCTTACGGGATTAAACAGTCAGTAAACAAACAAGATTCCAACCGCAAACTAAGTCTACTCGCAAAGCCATCCAAAGAATAAAAAGATTCATCTCTGAAATGTAAATCTATGCTAAATTCCGAGAAATCGCTTCACAACAGCCTGAATACGTTGTCTTTGAGAACCAGTCGGTATCTTTGTTTAGCGTTTACCCTTTTTTTAAGGGCGATAATAGATCCGGAAAGTAAATCATAACTTTATACAAATATATAAAGGAAAATTACGATTGATTTAGATACGAGTAGGTGTAGTTACTATTCTGCCCCCCCTAGAAAAAGGTACGAGTGCATTTTGATGTCATTTGAGATAAATGTTGGTAAAATCTTCATTATTTATTGCAATTATCAAGACTTTACAATTGGGTGTAGAATACTCGTACAAAGTTGAAAATATTCCACAAAAAAAGATTTGAAATTATCATGCGATTATTTCTGATGTAAATTTTAAGCAGATTCTTATCGAAATATTAGTGTAATGTTAAAATTTGTTAAATCTTTTAATGTATTCGTGTTCTTGACAAATATTTCTATTAAGGGAGTCTTATTAGACGGCCTTGAAACTCGTTATCTGAACAGAATTATATCACTTCATACTATTGTAGCGCCCCTCACTTCAACGGCTCCTTAAAAACCACTTAAAAAACATAATAAGTGAAGTAAACATTAATTTTGTTCGCGTTTCATTATTTTGTACTTGAAGACGATATTAATGTTTACATTCGCATTTCAATCTACGACTGTATGTATTTTTTTCTCAATTAAATCGTGTCAAATTTATAATTCAGTTGTCAGTCATATAAAAATAATTTATTCCACAAAAATATTTTATATTGCCCTAAGGATTGATAATCTGGGACCGTTCAAATCTCGTTTGAATTTGACCTTTGATTAGACATAAAAAATACTTAACTCTAATAAAAATCTAACAATTCGTCCAAACCTCTACTTTTTAATCATAACGAGCAAAATGGAAACTTTAAAATGTCTGTCCACCATGAACAAAATTCCTTTTCGATACAATAACTGACGTTCCCATTTGTTACGTCTATACCTCAGTTCTTTCATTTCACTTATTATTTATTTAATGTACAGTGGATCAAATAAACTAATGTACTTTACAATAAATATATGATTAGATGACGATAAGCCATGAGGTGACAATGTCACACGGGTCATCTCATAATACGCGACATTCGTTTTTATTATCAATATAGCTATCATAGACAAAATGTGAATCCTAAAAGAGATGGCATCGCAATCTCATCGCACTCCGTAAAGAATGAGAGATCACCAAACGAAATAGGGAAATAGGAAATAAAAGAGAAAAGGATGGAATAAAAGAGAAATAATATGAACTTTATTTAATTTATTATTGGGCAAACTAAATAAGACTCAAATTGCAATCTACCTTACCATATCATCCGCGCGTGTCTCTCCACCGCTGGATATAGCCATCTCTAAAGTTTGTCACAACATACAACCTTCCACTTTTCTTATCCAGCCCATGTCAAGCCATGTCATGTCAAGGACGTCACACAGAATTAATTAGAGCAAAACATCATGGGATGTTCCATTTACAATCACCACCATATTAACATTCCACATCATCGTTATTCTTTTCATTCCATATTATCATTCCATATTATCATTCCATATTATCATCCCATATTATCATTCCATATTATCATTTCATATTATCATACTAAATTATCATTCCATATTATCATTCTATATTATCATTCCATCATTATCATGCCATACTGTCATTATTATCATTTCCATTCCTTTTTCTCCAGGGCTTCACAGTAGCGCTGTTCTACTGCTTCATGAACACGGAAGTACGTCACGCGATCCGGTATCACGTGGAGCGATGGAAGACCGGACGGGCCATAGGAGGGGGACGACGGAGGGGGGCGTCCTATTCCAAAGACTGGTCTCCGAGGTCTAGGACGGAAAGCATCAGGTATCAACAAAAACCTAAAAATTAGCCGTTGTTATACAGGTTCTTTTATTTTTTTATAGAAAAATAACGGCAATAGGTATTATGGTACCTGTATGGTATGGTAAGCGCCTGTATGGTAAGTGCACATAGACATCTGCGATAATGGCAAACATTGGTAAACGCACCGTTTATCATAGAAGATTTGGGAATAAGAATTAAGAAAAAAAATATTTGGAAGGATAGAGGGTTGCATGTTTAGGGTTCTTAGTTATTAAGGACCTTCCTGATTTCCTTACACTTCCTATTCTTTGAGGCTGGATGGGACGAGATCGACAAGGAAGGCAAGGCAAATACAACGAGATCTGGAAACTGTAATTACCTTCTGAAATGCGTAAGTACGTTTCACTGGAGCCTTCTGTTAAGAGGGGACGATCTTGTCCAAACAAACGTATTCCCCTGTTTTCTCCCTGAATACTGGCAATTATTTTCTAATGTGTTATATTTACCATGAGCTACGTTACCATACCCTACGTTTTAATTTTTTGATTAGTTATTTCTTTTAGGAGCTAGGACCCTCCAAAAAACAAGAAAACTGCTCCGATAAAACGCTGTGAAAAAGAAGCCCAGTGTGCAAAATTAATAACTCTTATTTACTATTTATTAATGCAAATCAGAAAATAAAAATCAATCCATTTTTGGAGGAGGAAAAACAGGGGAATATGATACCTCGATTTTCACGAATCATTATAGTAAGTATTATCAGCTCGAAGTGCATCTTTACCTTTCTCTCAAAGAAGTTGCATCGCTCGCTGCCGAGAGAGCAACAAATTGTAAAAAATACCTATTTTTGATATCCGCTTCAGCCATCCTCCCCTCGTAAAGGGGGTAATGCAGCCAATAGAGCGCGTCCAGTCGGCTGTGAGATACAACATCGCCCACGTCCGATACAAACGTAATAGAAAAGACGTCATTTAAGCGCCCCAAGTCAAAGATAGTAATAGCAGACTTTTATTTGAATAGGGCTATTGTTGGCGTCATAAAGTGTAGAGTAGTGTAGTTAAAACGAGCGCTGACACGCCTTTTTAGTGCTTTTGAACCTTAAC
The DNA here is from genome assembly GCA_914767545.1 of Sesia apiformis. NCBI lineage: Eukaryota > Metazoa > Arthropoda > Insecta > Lepidoptera > Sesiidae > Sesia > Sesia apiformis. The sequence continues at coordinate 9,132,198 of OU611964.1, forward strand.
AATTTTAGACTCGAGCTTTTAACTACAAGGGTTTAAGACCATGAATCACTAAAAATTGGATTATAACGCTCACTAACTAGTCTTACAAGTTCATTGGCGCTCACTCAACGCTAGAGTGTCGAGCACTCAACGCTCATTTTTATCACACTATAGAAGAACTCTTAAATAAGATAAGTAATAAATAAGAACTTAAGAAGAAGATTAATCAGGAACTTTATAGAAGTTATAATGCAATCTTTGTACTAACACTGACAACAAGCATGAACGCGATTGCTATGATTGTTGCATGAACTATCCTTGCATGTTGCGGATTTTGGTTGAAATTTACAAGCAATATAACTGTCTTTACTGTCTTACTGCCATTGTTTATAACCCACATATGGGACACCGTCGCAATAACCGTTGTATGACTATCGTGTATCAAACTGACTTTATTTGGAAGTTTATTAAACTGTCAGAAACAGTATGGATTTTAAATCTCATGAGTTCATCCTAGAATCTTGATTTTTTTTATAGAAAAAAGGTGGCGGACGAGCATATAGTCCACCCGATAGTAAGTGGAGACTGTCGTCCATAGACATCCGCAATACATGCCAACATCGGTCTAAAATAGCAAACGTTGGCATGCCCCCGAATACGCTGCCTACCTTTACAGATTAAGGAATGGATTGGGAGAAAGGGTTGGGAAAATGGAGAGGGATAGGATAAGATGCGATGGAAATGGGGTCTGGCATATCTCACTCACTACCCAAAGACGTACATGCATTGGGAATATGATAAAGTGGGAAATGGAGTACATTTCAATATATAATACTAACAGTAACCAGGTTAGTATTTAATATTAGGGAGGCCCATGTTCAGAAGTGCATGATAAAAGGATCATGCACATCTGAACATGGGTCTCCCTCGTGTATATTGTCTTGTGCATAGAGGGGATGGTTTTTAAACGTGACGCTGGCTAAGCAGGTTGGCGACCCCCCGGGCCGTGTGCTAGAGGCTTTGTCATCTCTTAGTCATCCTTTACGACACTCACGGGAAGATATAGGATAGTGTTATTCCGAAGCCGGCCCGGCCCACACCACAAGGCCAGCCTTTAATACCATAAATCAATTTTATGAATTATAGTCGTTTCGCCACTTGCCACTCAACATAATGTTAATTCATCTATCCGTAATTTTAATAATAATCACAGTTCAACAACACAGAACTATTTAACAATTTCAATAATTATGTCGAAAAGGATTAAAGTACCCACCCAGGTAGGTGACGTTATCTGACCAAAAATGCCTTATTATTGGTATGGACCTTGGCTAAAATTAAATAAAATTTTGTTGTTTCAAAATTCTGTTTACATAGAAACATATTCTAACATCTGATCTTTAAGATAATGAAAATATTATGTTATATTTTAATATTTTCTTAGGTTTTCGCGATTACTATAAATAGCAATTAAATCCCAATTTTTTATATCCCGACGTTTCGAACACTTTGCAGTGGACGTGGTCACGGGGTGACTAATTGATTTTAAAATGTTATATATACGCGATTTAAACCGTTTAAAGTTGTTTAATCGCTATGTTATATCTTTTTAATATTTCACTAAACTACGTATTAATGTCTGGCAAACTAGAATCAACAATAAGGTTCCTTTTCTGAGACAATGTCACATTTCATATTTACAATACATGGACCCATTAATAGGTTCATTCCCGCTGTAGAATACAATAGTATAATATAGACATGTGTAATCAACTAATCATAGTTCAGTGATGCGATTCAGTGATCATTCACGTGTACAGACTCACATAAGTGAATGAATTCACCATATTCATTCTTTAGTTCGTTAATGTCAGTACTTCGTTAAATCTCAAAGATTCGTTTCGGTCGTGTGTCTTAGCACTTCAGTGGGTTACAAAGATTAGTTTAGTTCGTTTGTGTCAGCGGTTCATTGGATACCAAAAAAATTTTGAATAGCTAAAACAAAGAAAATAGCCTAATTCTCCAAATCATTTGTTTCATTTGCTTCAATAGCTCCTGCAGTTTTTAATCGTACAATTATATAATAAAATGGTAACAGAACCGTGTCTATACATGAAAGTCATTGCAGTGTAAAATACGAGTGATACAAATCCCAAGACAACATTTTTTAGAATTTTTGTCTGTCTGTCTCTCTGTCTGATAAAAACTACTGGACGGATTTTAATGAAACTAGGCATAGTTATAGCTTCTCTGCTCGATTAACATTTAGGGTGTTTTTTATCCAGATCCATTATAGACTTCCCGCGGGAATCACAAGTTCACGCGGGAATCACAAGTTCACGCGAACCAAGTCACTAGTAAGACCGCTAGTAAGAAATAAAAAAATATTTCCAAAAAATTCAGTACGTTTAATACTGATTTAATAATGACAGACAGACAAAAATTAAAAAAAATATTCTTGTGACCTCTATATCCTGTAAAGACACGGCTCTGTTGAGATTTTATTTTTTATTTTTATTATATGTATATATTTTATCGATTTCTCCATATTTTTTTTTCTTTTGGGTAAATTGAAACTTTATGTGAAAGAGAGACCGAAACTACATAACAGTCATAGAAGGTCCAGTTCTAATCGTTTATTCGTTGTATTCACTACTGCGGTTTACTTCTTCCGATATCAATGAATTATTAATTCGTAAACGATTAAGTTTGATATACAATAAGTAACGTTTTTAGGTCAGTGTATCTTCTTTCAAAGTGAAGTAACTCCCGCTTAGTTTAATGAGGAGTAAAGTACCTGCTTTAATCCTGTTCGACGTGACAATATTACTCAAAATGCAAAATGGTTCTAAATTGAACCTCATAATTATTAGAACGATTTATGAAAGTCTGATATAAGGCTGCGTGCGGAGTAGAAACGGGGCGGAACAGCGGAATCCGCTACATATTTTTCAAACACATTATGAACCGAGGTGTGGTCGTTATGTCTGCGGTGCGGGGAGAGTATTTCGCGGCTACGCTTGCATGTGCTTTGAGGGGGAACGGACAGTTCGCTAGTTCAAGTTAGTTTGCGATTTCCGCTGCGAGTTAGTGCATGTTAGTAGTTTAGCTATAGTTTTAACGTTTTTAGAATATATCAAAATATCTCAAGTAAACATGCACTTCTTTCGAGTAAAACTTTTCTAAATCGAATTTTGAGTGACACATTGTCTATTTGTATTGTATAGAGACTGTTCCACAGCGATAATTGCTTTAACTGTTAGGAAAACAGCGGATCTTGACGCCGCATCGCGATTTCCGCTCCCGCTTCCCGCCCCGCGCAGAACGCAGCCTAACATTTCGGTCCATCCATTTCAATGCAATTTGGCACCGAAATATAGCATCTACAAAAAGTTATTACTATCCAATATAACCGCACGCTTCCCAATCTCGCTTTGAACTGTACTTCGCTTTCCAAATCCATATTTGATCGTCTATTTTTATTCCCATCAGGCTCACGATATGAAGAAGCCTGGAGATTCAATACTGGGTCAGGCCACGTTCTCCAATGGACTTTTGCATTTAATAATTTCAAGAAAGGAAGAATTTGAAGACAAGAAAATAATGTGGATTTGGATTTTCATACTTTTTGTTACCTTAATAAATAGATGTCTGGACAGCTTTATTTAACTCCTGCATTTACTTCTTAAACTAAGGCCAATCAGTGACGACAGCTATGAAAGTATGATTCGTGTCTCTTAGCGATAAGAATGTGACCTACATAAATGATTGAGTAAATAACTGAAAATTATTATTTATTTACTGATTTAAAATTCATGTTGTTTTTAAAACGCGTAGTTCAGTTCACTCCATTACAAAGTCGAGAAAAGAGCGCACGTCACTAGACACAATTTCTATCTAAATAATTTACGACTCTCGAATCCAGACATGGCGACAAACAATGCCCATCCCGTGTAACTAAAAATAAAGTATTTCTATTTGTAAGTCGCTCCCAACTTTAAAGTACCGCATTTATGCACTAAGAAAAATGGTTACTCTAATTACGAAACTTCATGAGCTTTCAAACGTCATAGCGGTTGTCACGTTTTGGTCTTAGTTTAGATTACAATAAACTGCATGTCAATGGTAAGCATGATTAATTTTAGTTCTCAAAATCAGAGCTAATTTCATTAATTTCAATTTTTTTGGACCCTCATTAGATGAATGATGCATGTAGCATTAGAATATGTAGAAACTTGAATAAGAGATAAAAAGAAATTCTTTTTTCTAGCAACATCAATCTTGTATAGAATTCATTTTAAAGGAGCGACTGTAAGATAGGGATCAGTGAAAAGGGTTCATTTACATATCCATTGACACTTGAAACGACCGTGGATTTAAAAATACACCAGCTGAATCTTGTTATCCCTTTTGATTGGATTTACTTTCAGAATCTTAAAATCTATTCAAAGGAAAACTAACAAAATGTGTACATTATACCGTTACTAAGAAAAAATTATCCCCAAACGATAAACCCTTGAAAATGACTCTCTATTTGAGGAGTCTTTTTGAAGTTAAGTGCAACTTTAATCTGCATGAAATATTCCTAAAATGTCATTAATCACATTATTGTATACATACATACAGTACCTAGCAAAACATATTTATTTATATTACCTGAATAGGCTTAACAGTGTCGCCTACAATTTCGCCAATTATATGTAAATTACTAAAGATTACCTCCTGCCGCCGTGCGAAATGTATGCAAGGTACGGTGAAACAAATCTAGCTCCGAATCCCATAGTACTAAATCGTTGAGCAGGTGCAGAGCCCGCGGGAGAGACGTAAAAAAAAAGAGACAACAATTTAGATTTTTGTAGTCTTCGCCGTCACTCAATGGCGCGTGAGACCTACTCTGTTATATAACAATATACTCAACAGAAAGTAGCCTTTCTTTCTTTCTTTCTTTTTCACAATTTACTGTAATATATATTGCTGATACTGTACTTGTCACAAATGTAACTAATAGAATATTTTAAAATGGTTAAACTAATAAAGAGACACATACGAGTACCGGGAATAACCTGTTCAAAATCATTTCCTAAATGAACAACGTGTTAACTAGAAGGCAATGGGGCAGGTTGTACAGCCACCCTTCGAAGCGAGAATCGGCGGCGTCAGAGACCACAACGACCACCTTGCTCGTGCCGCGCACTTCCCTCGCGCCGCACTACGATGGAAGACATCATCCAGCCGTGAGTATAATACATTATAAACGTAAAACTTAAATGCCTTATAGCATTTAAGATACTTTTCTTTTACAGTATAGTGATGTAGCCATGTATAATTTTTGCTTCTCAGGAAAACACAATTCATGAATTCCATAGCCATGAATATAAAACCTTGAACGTAATTTCACGAGGTTTTGTATCACAGAAAATATCCATAGGTAAATTTAGAAAATATCTTCTTTATCAACTATCTTTCTTATTACATTTCTAAGAATGAAAAGTTAATAAATTAAATATATTCTTCAAAGTAAGAATCGACAAGCCATCAATCAAGTCATTTTAAATGGATGTGAAGAGAGCATGCTTTTTACATAGCTATATTCAAACAGTAACTAAATTAACTGTTCTGCTCACACTGAAAAGCGCCTCTTAATTCAATGCATAATCTAGTTACCATCGTTAGCATAACAACAGGCGAAGTACCACGTGTCACCGTTCAAAATGTACCTACCTATTTTACCGTATATGATCTACATTTATTTTATAAGTAATTAATTAATAATGGATCGTATAATGTTAACAGCTTCTAAATACCTTCGCAATCTACATTTACAAATATCCGTGCACGGCAGGGATAAGTTGATAACTCGAGATACCTATACAACATTTTAAATATGAAGTTATGGAATATTCAATAGCTTCAAAGAAATTGATTTGAATATTAAGTAAATATTTCGATATTAAATACGAATACTCAACCATTTAAACTTTCAAACTTTGTCTTTGAAAACTGTTGATTTCGACTTACCAACCGATTCCCACCATGCATTGAATATTCTTGAATTGAATATTCATTCTCTATTATACTTATTAAATGATAGATACACCTTGCATGCTGTAATATGATCGTTACAAACTACCAATCAATACAATCTAAACATAGTGAAGCTCTGATACAAATGGCAAAATAGATAAGTTTGCATGCACACTTTGTTCACAGACTACACTCTCAACCATTTGAGCTACGGAAGCTATGGGATCTGTCAGTAAAAATGTTGCTACACATTTAGTGAATCAGTTAACGTTATATCTATCTATGTGTACGTGTATTGTTGCACGTAGTGAGCAAAGCCAGTTACCTGCAAACTTATCTATTTCGCCGTCTGTACCTGAACATAACCACCCTTGTACCGGAACTTTAAATTTAAAAATGTATGAATAATTTGTCAGAATAAAGAAAGATAAATTTGTGTACGAACAGAAAAATAACGTGCAACTGTTTCAAATACATACAAAAAGAAAATTGTACGTTATCCTTTCATCTACAGAAACAATAGATGGTACCTACATACCTTCATCAAAAGTAAATTCTGTAAGCTCAATGAGCAAAATACGCAGGTATTGGTCAACGGAGTGCAACCAAAGAAATGTCCTAAGTGAGCTTCGGTATGCCCAGGAGTACATCGGGAGTGCGAGCGGCGAGCAGTCGCCGGTGTGAGGCGGGGCGCGGGGGAGGATCTCGCGCCTGCGCACCCTGCCTGAGGAGGACTTCACGTCCCCACCTGCCTCTCCCGCGTCTTCATCTGTGCCTTTCTTTTCCGCTGATGCCGCAATGCCCACAATCTTTGTCACCAACGCTTGCACGACACCTGTCACATTCCACAACGTCGATTTTGTGATTGACGTCACGTTGGATAAGACATCGAATGGATCGTTTCCTATTTCAAATTGAAAAATTGGTGCTAGTAACAACACCACACAGTGGGTCATTCCTCTTGGTCTGATAGGATTGTCCGACTAATCGGACTACGCGTTTTTCATCCATTAAAATGGTACTGCTAGCGACTGTACGTTTTTCCGATCTAATGAAGTTTTTCTCTGATACAAAATGATCGTATTTTTTTTTATGGGCGAAGGTGGCAGACGAGCATACAGTCCACCTGATGGTAAGTGGATATTGTCGCCCATAGACATCCGCGATATATGCCAACATTAGTTCAAAATGACAAACGTTGACACGCCCCCGGGTTCGCTGCCTATCTTTGGAGATATAGGAATGGATTTGGAGAAAGGATTGGGAAAATGGGGAGGGATAGAATGGGAATGGGCTCTAGCATATCTCACTCACTACCGAAACACGTACGTATATTAGGGAAATAAGATAAAGTGGGAAATGCAGTACATTTCAAGGTAGTCTTCTGTGAGAGAGGTTAACGTGGCCAGTCGAGCGCGCCCAGCAGCTGTTGGATTACAGCGTGCACTCTCCCCCTCAAAAAAATCCTCGTGATCAGATCAGTTGGACCAAGTCGACAATAAACTACGAATAATCCCACTATAAGGACAATCCTGTCGGACCAAATAAAATGATCGCACAGAGTGGAGTAACCGCCACTTACTTATTTTGTGGTAGGCACGCAGCATTCCGCAAATATACTGTGTGAAAAACTCTTTTCTAGTGCCATGCGACTGCTCACAATCCGCTCCGTATACGGGGCATAACAACATCGCGTGTCTTGTACCTTCGTGAATTTTATAAACAAACTTTTCTGCGGCTATTTGTGTGAGCATTCGATGTTCCTCTTTTTATAAGTGTGAAAAATGTAATCAACGAATTATGTAAATGCATTTATCACACATTACACGTATGAGTAATTAAGATGTATATGTATATGGCTGATCAAGTAGATACGTAAATATACCAATGATTTTGCATTTCTCAATGAATTTGAATTAGGTATGTAGTTATAAAATATTAAAATGTAACGTTATTGACTAATTAGATAACACTGAATATAAAGTCAAAATATTTATAACATTAGTGTAAAGTGACTATTTCAAAGATGGATATGATTGTGTCCACATATGACAGTGACATGTGTGTGAAAGTGGTCATTAACTTGTGTATAAATTTTATAACAAAATGAAAATACAGCATGTAACACACCATACTTCGTCTCATTCATAAACTACTTTTGTTGTTTATTCTACAATTACATTAGGTACACGCTGTAACGTATATGTATGGCTTACATCATGTCACTAACTTTTACCATTTTACTTACCAAACCTTAGTCATAATTTAAGAAACATTTAATATTTTTTTATATGAATTAAGTAACTACTTTTGAATAAGAAATGTTAAACCATAATTGTTAATCATATCTATAATCATATATGTTAATCATATATGCCATGTTAATCATATCTATGTTTCACATCATAATGTTGCCAAAACGTTGCAAAAAGCGTTTATAAAAATTATAATTGTAGTTAGTTATATAAAACGTATGAAATTGGGAAACAAAGCGCTATTTGTATTATAAAACATAGCATTATTAAAATTTGTAAATAAATGTTGTTATTTTTCAATAACTTATTATTTATGCGTAGATATAGATAGCACTTTTTGTATTTTCGCATGAATTCACATACAACATTTTTAAAGCAGTCTACGAAATGTCACATGCCTAAACACAAACAATACAGTAAATAATAAATATATAGCAGTTTATTTCTGAGCTAAAAATTGCTCACTTAATATCTTCATAAAACTTACATTACAACCGCTATAAATAAAAGTGTTCATAATACTCGTTTTATTTTGTGAATACAAACACATTTTGCTAATGGATGAATATTACTAAAAAAAAGGTTTGTGATACAAATTTTAATTAAATATGTATACCCATTTCATGCTCAAAACATTTGGCATTTCATAGTCGCATTGAAAGTGTCACTTTTTTATTGTCCAGTGCATTAAATACATGTTTATATAAACTAACTAATATTTATGTCAGCAAAATTTAATAAATTGTGGTTGTCTTCACGAATATTTTATTTCACATAAACCCGAATTTTTTTGAAATACGAGTAACATTCAATATTTGATTATGGAAACTAATACTTGGTTGTTTTTCATTTTGTTTGTGTAAGTTTTAAAACTAGAAAGTCTAACAACTTGGTCATTTTAGACAAAAATTATATGTACCTATTTCAAATTGTTTTTATCTAAAATTAATCTTACATTTTTATGTCAGATGTTTACTGTCAGAAATGTTTGTTCTACACGGTCTTGTTGTTAAGCTTTTATTGTATATATAGACAATAGATTACATAGGATACATATTAGACTCAATTACCATCATTTGTTGATTGAGTACCCACTTGTATTTCGATTCATCAACCATCATTTGTTGACGACAGCTGACGCCGAGACCCTTAATTACGTTACATGCATCCGTTAAACATTCAGCGATAATCAATTACAATCGTATAACAAATGCCCATTAACACAACTTGCTACAAATTTGATGAATATTTATTACCCACCGTATTTCAGTTGATAATTACCTTGTAATTAAACACAATTCCAGGTCAAAATAATTTACTTATCCTATATCATAACTCTACGTCATAGCTATAGCCTACGTTATCCTATAGCTGTCATAACTCTTGGATTCCCAAAAACATGAAATCACAACCGGGTAACATAACTCGCTTGGAAATTAATTGTAACCCAAAACAAAATACTGACAAATAATGCCAGCCTTCACTATCAGGCTACATTTTTCCGCTGCTGTGATAAAATCTCTAAGAAATACAACAATCAGATTGCAAGTAAATTCGGGTTCTTCAAGAAAACTGTAGAACCCTATTTCAAGAAAACAGGATTCTGCAATGTCGACGGTGCACCCGCATACCTACCGGTGTTGTTGTTGCCATAGGCGATGGTAGTCACTTACCATCATGTGGGACGCTTGCCCGTCCGCCTATTTTCTTATAAAAAAATCAATACAAACGGTACGTTATAGGCTGATATCGATTTAGATATGACCTAAATATTCTTTTGTTTTGAATTTCATCTAAAAAAAATTTTTTTTTCATTCTTTTTAACACAATTTTTTTATTCTGTAGGGCACAGACTTTTATATATAAAATTAATCTGACACTAAGTGACCTTAGTGAATCATTAAGGGGTTTCGGGCCATAATCCACTGTATCCACTCAGTGTGGGTTGATGGATACAACGGTCCAAATTTATTTGAACTTCTGGTACATGTACTGGTGATTTTAAGTATCAGTGGCACGGGCCGAGGTTTGAACTCACGACCTCACGAATGAAACTTGAAAATAGATTCCCTTAAGCTATCACCGCTCCATTAATTTTGAAACAATAAATTAATGGAAGTATTGTAAGTAATAACTATGTACCTACTTATATCGTAAAGACTTTTTAATAAAAAAATGGAATGTTAGTAAAGTTCCAAGCGTTCTTGAAACTCCCAATAGCATAATTTTAGTCTTCGTATTCCTAGTGTTTGTTCTGTTAACGTAAACAGAGTCTGAAAACAATCAAACTCTCAAATGAAGTTGGAAATGTCTTCCGTTCGCAGATTGCACTAAACTTTACACATTCAGGGAAGTACTTTGGGCTTACATACTTTTATTGTATGGACCACATTCACTTTAGATATAATGTTCCGAAATATAGGACGGTTGGAAACGAAGTCTAATAGTAAGGAAGGAATACTTCAAAGTCATCAATTTTCGATAAGTTATTTTAGGACGCTCACTATTGGAAAGTTAGATTCAAACAATAACTCCTTGAATACTACCTGGAGGGTAATTATACCCACTCTGATTACGCTACAGAGAATAGTATTAAAAACCATCAAAACCATTGCTAATAAATAATTAATCTCGATGATGATTGAGCCATTCAACGATATGCTTATGAAACTTCTATTCGGAGAATTCAAATCTAAGATTATCTTTATCTTTACTTTATTTTACTTAGATTTATCTTTACTTTACCCACATAATTTTAACATAAATCGCTTACACTCAGATACCCTCAGAGATTAAGTATGCTTTGTTTATACTGAAATACAGTACAAAATTATGTGGAACTACGGCACTGTTCTTTAGTAGTTGGACACATGGAGTCACTGATCATGGTGAGTCCGTAACTGCTACCCGATGTCATTGTCGCGCGGCCAATTGCCGTCTAGTTACACAATATCGTGTGTATACGTTTAACTCCATACAACTCTTTTGGAGCTAACTGGACAACTAGTTGCAAGTCGCCGTGGCCAGTGACTACCTTAAAAACGACTTAACAGCAGAAATATATTAGGAAATATTGTGCACTATTCACCATTAGAATGTTATGTTCAATAAAGTAGAACTAGATAGAACAAGACAAGAAATCAAACTTTAATGAGCTGACCATTCTTAAACGTAGTTCGAGTCGACTCGTCGTTAGAGCCCTGTCATACTAATGGTTCATACTTGAAAGTGCAGTAAGAAGTATTGGAAGTGATTGGAGAGAAGTTAGTGCTGTTAGACTACGGGAACTTGTGACACTGGTGGTGAATATTCAGCGATGTTAAGTGCAATCCGGCTTGAACTTACTTGAACTACTATATTACTAAGTACTTAAAAGTATTTCAACTATTAATTAAGTATCTTCAATTTCTTCTAAGACCTGAAATATTCACGGAAATGGAAGATTAACAAAAAGGCTGAAAATTTTTGGTTTTTACAGAAAAATTAACGCTCCGTGCTGTGATGATATATTAATTATTTTAATAAATTATTCTATAAAATAGAAAACTGCTAATTGTAAAATATTATTCCTTTCCTTATTGTATTTTCCGTAAAATTGTATGTTATTTTGTAGGTAGCCGATGGGCTCCATATTCTAGTACTTAAGTTTATAGCCTAATTGACCATTATTCTGAAGCAATGATTGCTACAGTAGACAGTTGCATTTCATCACAAATTAATGCAGGCATGTATTTTCATAGACGTGGCGTTTGACAACATTGAATAGGTAATTATGCAGTAAAGACGGTTGGAGTCTTACAACTGATTTGGCGTCGTAATGCGACCATTTGCCGCATAACGAAACATGAGACGCGCTACTAAAATAGGGTAGTTGACTCAAATTGATTAGTTTTAACGCTTAATTAAAGAACTAGTAAATAAGAAAAAACCCATATTAATAATAAGTTTGAATAGTAGGTGAACAACGTATACTGTAAAATATGGGGTTCGCTTGATTCATCCAGGATAAGTGAACTGAAGAAAACCTGCGTGTCTTTGATTCAGCCAGGTGAATTACCTACTGCAGGTGAACCAAACCTATTAGGCCGTGAATTTAAATATTGTTTTTACTGTGACAAATTTACAAATGTGGTGAATACTGTAGTGAATTTTACAGACATCCTCTCTAACTTGTGTCTTCTAAACCCCATAACTCAATCATGTTCAGTTATATTTTAGTTTTATATCACAGATTCATTTGTCGGATTTTTAGTAAGTTAATTAACTATCTAAAACGAGTCAAATGTTGAATTGCAGCTACATCGCGCTACGTTCGTAGCTCGTAGCAATGATATTCTATACATACGTCACTCCCGCTCTAAAAATAGCAATATGAAAGGAAGGTAATTAATTGCCTTGAGTTCAATAAGTCGCGCACGATCTTGCAACGACGCTACACGTTACTTTCAGGTGTCCTACTTCTCTCGTAATTTGATAAAAAATGCAATCACGTTAGTTCCGCAAGTGTACAAATTACACTGCAAATGTAAAGAAAGAAACGATGTCAGATTTCATTTGTAAGTACTGTAAACTTTAAGAGAATTTGTAAAATACATTTATTTCATTAAACCAAATCTTGTCTCATTGCCGCCTGCATGAACGAGATGTGAAATCGCACTTTATTTGAGAATGATAGAGAAGGCAAGAAGACGAACGTAGTGTGAGTAGTACTCAGTCACCGGCTAGGGAAGATGGAGCAATCAGGACATCGAACATCACATGAACCTATTTATTCTACAAAATACTGAAAATACTTATGCATATATTACACAATAGGTACCTGAAATTAATACATTATTATTACATCTCAATTATTTCATAATGAAAGTATCTGACTTATTTTACGAGTGATATTTAGACCTACTTTATGATCTTACTACCTTACTACTGAGAGATGGAGAGAAAAATGGATAATAATCAAAATCCAAAGACGATAATCAGAATCTAAATACGAGAAAATGATTGGATGCCAACGTCTTTCACTATGATTTGTTGCAAACATTTTCTGGCAAATGATTTATATTTGACGAAAAAAATGCTCACTCCTCTATAAAATTTATTCAATAAAAAAAATCAGAGAAAAATATTTATTGATAGTATGCCCCTTTTGCCTACTAGCCGCTACGCGACGTAGTCGACCGCTTATTAAGATGCGTAACTTAGAATGTATGTTTATCTCTTTTAACAACAGGCTGTAATTTTCGATCCTTTTCATCATATAAATATGTAAATATTAGTAGGTATAGTAATATCTAATTTTAGAGTGCATTTAGTAAGAGCATAATGTATCTATTTAATAAATGTTAATAATTGGCTTATAGCGCTATTCAACAATGCACCAAAGACCCAGTATCAAGTGTACGAATAACATCATAAAAACGAATGATATATAATATGACAAATATATTTACAATGATATATTCATTACATCACTTGTAAGAACTTAAATACTCACAGAAACAGCTGGTAACATGTAATTTTGTAGCAGCTGCAGCGCAACGACGTTCGTACCTTGTAGCGTAGCCTATAGCTTCTACTACATTATTTGAAGCTACATAACACGTTTTTATGATGCTACGCAGCCGTAGCAAGCGTAGCATCATAAAAGCTTATGAGAGGTATGTAAACTACGAAATATTCGTTACATCTTTTGTAACAATTGAAATACAAACCTCACCAGCTGGTAACAATGTTACTTTATTTGTAAAGTGTATTATGTAGACCAAGAACCGGGAAACGTAGTGTGGGACACCCTCCAGCCAGGTGGACCGAACGTCTTGAAGAAATTTGGCGGTGGTGATTAGATAAGACGAGCTGAAGTGCGTGTGTGGTGGCGAGCCTTGCTAAAGGCCTTTCACCAGCAGTGGAGATACACAGGCTGGTGGTATGGTATGGAATGCTATTACACACATAAGCACTCGCCTTAAAACAAAAAAAAAATGTTGTACATGAAATTCTACTCAAATATTTACCATTTCTATAAAGCGAATAATATATTATTCAAAGAATAAAAATGTGTGCTTTCACTTACTTTCGGATGGAAACTGAATTTTTCAGCGCCGCCATAAAATATTTTACACGTTTGAAACGAGTAAGCGAATGGGTGTTGTTTGTTTGTAATTTAAGTTTATATTTTCATGACAAGTTTTATATGGTTATATTTTCGTTATGACCACCTACGTTTACACACAGGTTGATATATTTACACACAGGCTGTTATATTTACACACAGGCTGATATATTTACACACAGGCTGATATATTTACAAACAGGCAGATATATTTACACACAGGCTGATTGATATACTTCATAACACTAAGCTCCACTGCACGCGTGTAGGATAATTTTGTTGTAACGATTCTACATTGCGTTTTTATAATACTCGTATTATAAATAATGTTATGCTTGTATCGTCTTCAGGATACTATTGGTTCTACCACGTTTCTCCTCTCGGAAATGTTTGCTGCCGAGAACACGGACTATTTTTTTTTGATTAGGCGAAGAAGTGTAGCATCCTAGTGGTAGTATCCGAGACAGCACCAACAGACTCTGATGGTGATTGCAGATAGGAATTTTGAATGGAACTTATGATAAAATAGACCAATAAGTTACAATTATTCCTTACTAACATACTTTTAAGTGTCATAATTACCCTACCCTTTTTTTATATATAAAAAAGTGGGTGGACGAACAAGCGGTCCCACGTAATGGTAAGTGTTACCGCCGCCCATGGGCACCTGCTACACCAGGGGGTATGCGAGCGCGCCGCCGACCTTGCAAAATCCTATTCACAGCTTTCTTGAAGAACCCCATGTCGTAGCTTAATGGAATCTATGAATAATATATTTCATGTAAATAAATAGTAATGATAATTTAATATATATCGGTTTTATTTTCGTCCCATTATTCCCTTATTTCATTATTTCAATGAGCAGGAAGTAGGATTGGATTATGTGACGGGATAGAATGGGCAGGATGGAATTAAAAGTGGTGAGATGGCGTGTGGAATATAGGATAGTTACAAAGAAACGACCACAATTACACGATAGTGAATAAAATGGCGAGGGGTACAGTTAGGTATTTTTTTTAATATCAAAATCAGGAATAATAGGTAATTGTACGTGCATAATAATCAGGTTCTACGAAAAAGCTATTGTATCAACTTTCCGTTGTTACAGACGAATTCCAAAATTACTGAAAAATTACAAAATTATGTTTAGCGAGTAACGTATCATCAGACTTACGACACAAAATTCATACAGGTTATTACTATACAATAGCATTCATATAACGATGCCACTTGCTATTGAGATCAAAAACTAAATGGCAATGCAATGTAAATCAACACTTTTGTCAAATATAATCCTAGGCTTAGGAAAGGCTTCTATTCTGTCAACAGAAGGTCAATCGTTAATAGTTGATAGCCGACGACAGGGAAAATGTCAAAAATTACCAGTATGGATTTCACATATATTAAAGCAATTACTTTGTTATTAATTGAAAAATATTGTATACCGTTTAGAAAGGTGGCACATTAAATGGCGGTCTCCCTTATGAAAATGGTTACCACCACGCAGGGTCGACACTATCGGCATAACAAGTTAAACCCTCCGCCATTGATGGTGGAGGGACATGGAGAGACCTACAAAGGACGATGCGAAATATGGATCTGATTTCAGCCCACCATCAGCCTATGTGTCTCCACTACTGGATATAGGCCTCTCTTAGAGCTTGCCTCCACACACGATCTAAAACTCTTGTCATCCAACCACCAACGACGAACTTCTTGAAGTCGCTATCCACCTGATTCCTAAATTACGCTTCCCGCGAAATTTAAAAAAAAAAAATAGATATATATTGTAGAAATGGGTATAAATAACCAATCAGCGTTCTCCCACATTGAAATTATAAATGGCGATTTTAAAATCAAGAATATAGTAAGTAACCTCCCATGGAACTTTGTAAAATAATGAAGGAAACCCGTCTTTGTTCTTCTTTCATGCAAATGTTAACAGTCATACAAATCATTTAGGTGGACAGGATTAAATCTTATAATCTACTTTAAATTAATCTATAATGCTCACCGTGATTCATAGTTGCGGCCTTTAGTGTTCATTAGTTTGGATTTCTCAGCACCATTACCTTGTTAATAACTACACAACTTCTACGAGTATGTGCATTAATCAGAGGTGTCAGTGACGGGAGTAGCGGCAGATGTCTCTAGAATATAATTAGTTCTGAAAGGAATTACCCTAGATTACGCTCAACCGAACTAGAAGCATAGACGCGACGAATTTCCATCGTACCTATTAAAATGGCTACATGTTCTGCACTGGAAGCCGATTCTACTAATATGAAACTGAATGAACGTAAAACCGCAGCGGAAACTGTACTAAATGTCATTTTCGTATTTCACTAATTACAACGGTTCGGTTTCGAGTCAGTCGAAAAACTCTATATAAAATAAAACTATGATAACATTAATGGCCTTTAAAATTAAAATTAACTAAGGCAAAGGCAACGATTTAGTAGATACAACTCTAGTAGTGAGACATTAGTAGTAGAATATACACACCTAATATTGACACTCGAGGCTTTAGGAGAGTGCAGTAGGAACATCACACTAATAGATCTATAACACAAATGACTCAAAAGTTGACATTTGGGGCGAATTTGAAATTTTGGGATTGAATCACGCAGTCGTTTTTCGCAGATTGCATTAATAGCCGGTACCGAGTTCATAGGGATTTAGAATTTCTTGTATTTAAATGGTCAGAAATATAGAATGGGGGGCAAATCATGATCATCAAAACAAACTATTTTCTAATAACTAAAGTAAATAATTTTAAATGTCAAGATGCAGTCCTGCGGAGCTTTTATTCTCACGGAAGAACCTACTAACCCACCTTTAAATGTTCTGCCATTGATTTGCTGCCTATTCAGTATTTCCTGCTGCTCATTTAATTATTTCTCATTTAGAAGTGAGAAGTCTGGTAACAGCGATACAGTATTATTAGTTGTTACAATATATCGGCAGATATCTACAATGCCTATTTGTTTTCTGAAGTTGTCTAACAGAGCACAGTTCTTAATTCCATCGCCTTCGATCTGTCTTCGACAATTGGAATTATAGAATGAAGGTGTTACGTTATCATCGATTGCCAGGTACAGCGATTGTCTTATTTTCTTTTACTGCAATATTATAAAGACTTTTTCAGATAATCCTCAGATTTTTGCGACATTTTATAGACACCTTTTTGAGATAAATGATACTGTTAAATCTCTTAGGCAGAAATTAGGAACTAGGTACAGAAAACTATTTTAGGATTATTTTACATTTTTCCCAGAACGCATAAATTAATTTGGAAAATTGTAAATAAAACAAAGTCAACTCTCCACTGTGATGTTAAACTTGCAATTAGTTTTTGTAACATTGAAACTTTAACTGACTAAATTTTTACTCATTTCAGATTCCAGTGTAAAAAGGTGTTTCTTTTAATAATTCTTGTTTAAAACTTTCCCTATTTAGCTAAATGACAAAATCCTTTATCGTAAAAACTTTTGAGTTTGTGGCTATTTTAAAATTATTATCAAGAGCTTGTAACAAACTTATGGTAAGTAAAATCCAATTAATAATTCAGTCCCAATTACTAGAAGCCCTGGCGATAAAATTCACCTGTACCTATTGAATTTGTGAGTAAAAGTTCACAAAAGAGATTTTAACTTTTAAAATCAAGAGGTTTTAATATTTAAATTCAGAAAGGGCTAGCGAACGACACACGGGGACTTTTGGGCGGGAATTCGAAAAGTGAAGTTGAGAATTTGTTTGATTATTGTGAAAATTATGTATTAAACTTCAAAGTGTTTTTCCTGTGTGGTGTTTGTAATAATCAAATAGAAGCGTGAGACTTCGTTTTTCGTGTGCTTCCAAGGAGTCCTCTTCTGTCCTCAGTGAACCTACTCTCGCTTTACTGAGCGACCCCTGACTTACTTCGACAGGACTGGACGTTGACACGATACGTTTTAAAAATTGTATATAACGAAGAAAACTTGATACTGGCAGAATGTGCTAATATAAAAGAAAGAAATACATTTACCGGACGTTCGCTACATTTTGCTACAGTAAGATTCAAATACCCACTATTGTTTCACTATCCGAGTCAATATAAATACGACTAAATCGTAAAATCTTTGTTTTATAAGCTGCTCTTCCGCACCAGTAATACTCTACGGAACCAATTGACTACCAGAATGAATTGAAATTTTAACTTTTATAGTGCAGAGTTGGTCGCTTTTCCATTCCACTTGGAATATTCATTTTTTTTATCATATAATTTTACATACATTACTCACTATGAAATCAGATAAATCTTTCCGAGTTTGTGTGTGATTTATTTAATCTTTCACCTACACTTAGATTTATTTGCCGACTTACCAATTCCGTAGTTTGTGTTTAACATATATTATTTTATAAAATTAATTATTTATGCCCAGTTTTGGGGGGTAATTATTAACCCAAATTATTATGAAGTTGTTTTACCATATACCCCCAAGACAAGAAACAAAAGTGACAAATGCAACTATGCCCCAAACTGGTTACAGTTTAAAGTTTAATAAAATTTCGTAATATTGTTGTGCATAATTTTTGAGATACTCAAATAAATGCATAGGACTGCGGTTTACTTCTACTATACTTCTATTATACTTCTAAGGAGTCCCTTTCTGTTCTCAGTGAATCTACTCTCACTATACTGAGCAACTCCTGACTTACTTCGACGGGACGGGACATTGACAGAAGACGTTTTAGACTTCAAAATTATTTATTGCAAAGAAAACTCAACACTGGCAAATATTGCTAATTGCAAAAAAAAACATTTATAATATAAACTTTGTTACTTTTAACAACTACGGGGAATATTCTTTGTCTTGTAAGCATTGTTGGTACTGTCAAATCTTCTACAATTGAATAAAAATCCCTCGTATAGAAACTACTCCTAAAAATCAATAGCCCGAGCACACATATACCACAACAAATGTTAGTTTATACAATATGAATATTTGTTTTGTTGTCAAATTGTGACGCAGAACGTCTTTCGAAGCATATCGAAATTTCAAAGGAGGTATTCATTTAATATGTCTATGTATGATGTAAATGACACCGCCATCCCGACACCACAGAACTGCAAATGTGCGGTCGACCTCCATTTAAATCCTATCAGAATTTCTGATGAAGCTCTTTACGAACATTCTCCATTAACTTAACTGTCTACCGGTAGAGGCTGGAAGAGGTGAGTGGGAGGTACAACATACCTATCATTCTACTGAATATTTTTCACACAATAACTACCTACAAGATTTATACTATAACGAGCCGGTATGGCCGCTAACGCAGTTGGAAGAGGCAATAACGAAGCGCATTTTCCGCTCGAACAACCTTAATGAACTGATGCGAGCAAAACAACTGTCACTGAAGCGTACTTCAATAAACGTAAATAATAATCAGTAGTGTATCTTTATAAATGGTAAACCTATTAATAGATCAATCACAAGATACTTGATTTAATACGGAGAATAAATAATTGGAAAAACATATTAATGTATTATACTAGAAATAAAAGATTATGATTGTGTTATAAATGAAATCGTGGAATAGTAGTGGGAAGATCATTAAGAGTTGTAACCTACTCTTCTATTCTTCCACTACTGGACATGGACCAAAACATATGTGTGCATCTTGTGCATGAGTGATGTATGGCCTTATAACACCACGTTAACGGGTTGGCAAGTCCACTATTTTAGAGGTGGTGTAGTTAGTTCCTCAGAGCTTGTGATAATTAGAAATTTACAAAATTAGAGATTAGATGGCGTTAGACTTTGGTTAAGATGTTATAAGATGTAAAATTTCTTAGTTTCACGAGTTTGTTCAAATTGATATGTGCTCTAACATCAGTATTTTTAAAATATAGCAATGAAGCAATGAAAAAATAGTATTCTTTTAATATTGCACCAATAAAAAATAGGGGTTAAAGTATGAAATTGCCGTTTTATAGTAATAGATACTTTGAATTGATATAAAACCTTCATGGTGTGAGATTTTCGAGAGAAACTTTTTTCACATGATACCTATGAGGTTCATGTTTTAAAAAATGTGCAACATTCGATGTTCGACTTTCAATTGTTTTTTTTATTCAGCTTAGACGGGAAAGATGGATACCTACTTCGAAAATCCGAGTAATCTTTGAATACGAGTTCCGACGCGGAACTAACGCGGCAGAAACGGCTCGCAATATCAATGCTGCGTTTGGAGAGGAGACTGCTAATGAACGAACCGTGCGTTTTTAGTTTAAACGCTTTCGTAATGGAAACTTCGACTTGAAGAACGAACCACGTGGAAGACCGCCCACACAGGTGAATAACGCTGAATTTAAGGAGACGGTGGAAGCCGATCCGAGTCAAACTACCCAGGAATTAGCGGCATGGTTTAACGTTACCTTACCTACAATATTGACTCATTTGCATCAAATCAATAAGATAAAAAAATATGAAAAATGGGTGCCTCATGATTTGACTGATTTGCAGAAAGAAACGCGTGTTGAAACTTGCGTTGCCTTGTTGAATCGGTACAGAAATGAAGGAATATTGGATCGAATTGTGACATGTGACGAAAAGTGGATTCTTTACGATAACCGAAAGCGAAAAATGCAATGGCTGATCCCAAATCAAACGCCGCAACAGTGCCCTAAGGCAAAGCTTACCAATAAAAAGGTAATGGTAACTGTTTGGTGGTCTATTCATGGTGTTATTCACTATAGCTTTCTCAGGTCTGGTCAAGCAATAACAGCAGAAGTTTGCTGTGCCGAACTTCGAACAATGATGGCGAAACTAGCAGTGAAACAGCCCCGACTCGTGAATCGATCTTCACCATTATTGCTCCATGATAACGCAAGACCTCACACTGCACGAGAAATCGTTGTAACTCTACAGGAGCTGCAGTTAGAAACCATACGTCATCCTCCGTACTCGCCAGACCTTGCTCCAACGGACTACCATTTTTTTTGTGATTTGGACAATTTTCTACGTGGTAAAAAATTTTCTTCCCAAGAGGCAGTAAAAAATGCTTTCACACAGTTTGTCGAATCTACATCCCAAGAGTTCTATCGCAAAGGCATAAATGAACTTCCGATTAGATGGCAACAATGTATAGATAATGAGGGTAAATATTTTGATTAAATAAATATGTTACATTTTAGAAAAATTTTAGACATTTTAGTTATGTAAATCTAGACCCAACTTAAAAGTTCTCGATTCACAGATGATGTACTGAAATTTTTCACAGTGTGCAGAATCGTGATATGCAATTGCGTGTGTTACGTATATTTCAGTCGTATGAAAAGATTCTGTTCTGTCTGTTAGTTGTGTTGGTGTACTGTGAGTCCAATTGACAGTAGTTTTCATCGCTTGCGCAATTCCACTGCCACCCAACTGGCATTCGTTATTTCTTAACAGCTTTCTATTTCTTATAACGCCTTAGTTTGATATTATTATGGAAATTATCTTTTCTAACGGAGAGATAATAATCACTCAAAGCAATTCAGTTTCATTTTATAACATAACCAAAACTCTTATTTATATTTTTGGAAAGAAAGTGGCAGACGAGCAGCACTCCACCTGATGATAAGTGAATGTTATCGCCCATGACACAGCAATCATCAGTCCAAAATTACACACGCTGGCACATCCCCACATGCGCTGGCCTACCTTCGGAGATTCAGAAATTGATTTGGAAAAAGAGTAAGAGTAGAGTGGTACGGATCGAGAATTTGAACTCACGATCACACGAATGTAAGTCGAGTAAGTATAGACAACCCCCAGGTTGTCACCACTCTTTTATTATTAAATTAGTCATTGACTAATTATTATTGACACAGAAGTAATTGACACCTAATTAATTAGTCAAAATTTTACAAAATTGCTAATACTGCCTGACAAAAAATTTGATAATTAATACGGTCGAGAAAAAATTTTGATACTCTCCATATCACCCCATCCCCCTGCCTGCCTGCCCAGAACCCTGCCTCAAGGCAGGGTACCTTCAACGAGGAACAGGAGGAATATGAGTTCAGAAAATGTCCTCGTCTTGTTATACCTATGTTTCATATTCCTCATACTTCCCAAACTATTTTTCCACTTTTTAAACCTTCAGAGGTAAGCAACGCATCCAAGGTCATGACAACGTTTGTTATTCTGGATTAATATTGACATGTATAGAGGATATCTGCGGGCGACAGTGTCCGTATCCGTATCCAGTATCCGCTTACCACTAAGTGTACTATCTGCCACTTTCTTTTCATAAAAACGAATCGTGATTGTGCAGTGGACAAATTTAACAATTAGTGCATTTTCAATTTGTTTTTCAGACAAAAAATAGCGATAATTTTTAATAATCTAAAATTTAATCAATATTAGGCAATTCGTAATCAATTTTAAGGGAAAACAGTATGCACAATTGTTTTACTTCTTTAAAAAAAGCCTGTCATGTACTAGAGGGCAACAGGTAATGACATTTCTAAAATTTTGTTTCGGAAGAAGAAAACCAAACATACAAGGTGCCCCAAAAAAGGCCGAATATTTGTCCTTAAGGCCCCTTTCGAGTTTTGTGGTTTAAACCGTAAAACTCGGAATTAATTTATCATTTACACATCTTTCCATCTGTCATTTTTTTATTTTCCGAACTTCAAAGCATATGAGCTTTCTAAATCTATCTAGTCTAAGTTTGAAGAGTTTTGAGCTGGAATGTCTGACCACTTGTTACTTGTGAAACATGTTGAACAACGTTGAGCTATATTTCACTACTAAAGTGCTACACAATAATATTTATGATACCTGTCACTATACTATTTAATATTGTATAATTAATTATCCACAACGTTAAACAATATTGACAAGAAAATTTAAGCCATCATTTGAAAATGTATAGGATTGGTCACCCATGTTTACCAAACCAAATAATTTAACGGTTTCTAGTTTAAATAACACCGGCACGGAAAGTTGGCCACGTGTGATTTTTGCTGTAGCATACATAAATAATAACTTAATAAATTTTCTTCAATAAATTAAGTGTAGGTGGGAACCTCCGTGAATATTCACTGTTTGTGTGGATGTAATGGGTAAAAACCGTTCTCCTCTTCTTCTCCAGACTCATTATCGACCGTCTGGAGCACGTAAAGCGATTCTACACTCATCTGTTAACAGAACTTTAGCCCATTGCTCGTGGGCGTGCGTGCGTCCAGTGTGCGTGGTCTCGTGCGAACCGAAGTCGAGATACTCGGTGCTCTCTGAGAAGCTGTGGACCGCGTGCTGGTCTCCTTGATTTAAAATACACTTCCCCCATGCGTCTTCTCACTGTACGTTCGCTAACATTCACGCATCTCGCGATTTGGAGCCGCTGGCGGATCTCAACAGCGATAAGATGGTGGTTCCTCAAAATTTCCAGGGCAATAAATCCATCGTCCCAGGCTGATGTGCATCTTATGCCTCCACTGCCTGGTCTGCGGATGTAATGGCCAGTCTCCTGGTATCGTTTCAGGGCGTACTGCATTGATTAACGTGGTACATTAAGCGCGATAGCTACTTCACGTTGTGTCAGGCCCTGATCGATTAATGCTATGGCTTGTGCAACCTGAGCTGGTGTTATGGGCATTTTGTTTGATTTTAAGGTACCTCTGAATATCGAATTTAAATTACAAAATCACGAAAATGCAGTAATCTAACGGTACACTTTTCACAATACCAAATTTAAGACTTCAACTTCGTCGCTCAAATTACCAAATTCAACTAAAAGTTAAAAGAAATGTCACAGTACACTCAAACATAATGAATTACCCTCTTGAACTAAAGGTAAATACTTTTTCAATATACCGTAATAACAAACATTCATTAGAAATACTTAAAACTTTATTTATCGCGAGATAAGCGCTTGGCCAAGATTCCGTGCCGGTGAGTATGCGGCTTGCGACTTGCGTCTCGACTCGTATGCAGGGAATTGTAACTGTATATTTACTGTTAAGAAAAAAGGGAAAGGAAGAAATATGTTATTTGACCCGAGAGAAAACTCGAAGTAAAATTTGGTAAAAATAGACTTAAGTAAAAGTAATTAACATTTTTTTGTAACAAGGAAGTTATTAAGTAAATTTTTTTATCTTCGTGTCTAATTCGTTTGTAGAAGAGAATCGTTCAATAGCATAATAAAACTAAAGAGAACAGCACAAATACAACATGTAATTCATTATTTTGTTTCCATTCCATTCCATTCCATCTCAGCCTTTAGACGTCCACTGCTGGACATAGGCCTCCCCCATTGTCCGCCATTTAGACCTATCGGCAGCGACCTGCATCCAGCGGGTGCCCGCCACCTTTATGAGGTCGTCTGTCCATCTAGCAGATGGACGTCCTCGGCTTCTTTGTTTAATTATCTTTAATTACTTGGGTGTCCCACGTCTAAGACTATCCATTGCATTATCTACAAACAATAACCAAAAACTCATTACAAATTTCCAATAGTCCATTGTCTTGCATCCATCTTCGCCTTTGTTTCCAAGATGCGATGCTAACGCCACTATTGTTTTACTAATAAAGTAGTCCATTGAAACAAAATGGGAGCTAAATTAATTACACTTTGATCTTTTTCATATAAACGAAATTCATAACAGGGGCTCGATTTTATTTTTGTTTTTGACCAGTTGTTCTGATTATGTTTGACCAATGACGACACCAAAAAATCTTCAATAGCTATCAACAAGGCGATCTACATTGCTCAACTTCATCGATCGTTTGTTTGGTAGTTCTAGACGATTGATGGCCACGGCTAGAAAAGGGGAGCAACCACAGTCCACATCCACTAAACCAACGTCGAACGTCGATCGAGTGAATCGAACGTCAAGCGTCGATCAATCGATATTGTAAATAGATTTCCTGTCGACCGTCTGGGCAGTTTTATTTTGATGGCGTTCGGTTGATTTCATTTGCTCATTAATGAAAATTAATTCATTTGCTCTCTCTAACAAATATACAAAAAGAAGTAAGTACATAAATGTATGTAAGTATTCTGTAGGTTTCTACAAAGTATACATTATTATCGTTATATTATTTTAAATAGACTTAAATAGCAGCGAGTCGTAAATCATCTTTTAAAATATGTGACATGGTTTTTGGTGCTATATTCATCTCTCTAAATAAAATCTTTTCCTTTTGGACAGGATTTCTTCGGATTATTTCCTTCACAGCTTTAATCGTCTGTTAAGTACTTTTTTCTGTCACAAACAGAGGACGTATCGATGTACCTACCAATTGCTTGGTCCACAAATATTCGGCTAATACCAAGCGGATGGAGAGTTTTAAAATTGCATTTGGCTCCATGCCTACTTTGTAATAGGGGTTAAAGTATGAAATTGCCGTTTTATAGTAATAGATACTTTGAATTGACATAAAACCTTCATAGTGTGAGATTTTCGAGTGAAACTTTTTTCACATGATACCTATGAGGTTCTTGTTTTAAAAAATGTGCAACATTCGATTTTCGACTTTCAATTATTTTTTTTATTCAGCTTAGACGGGAAAGATGGATACTTCGAAAATCCGAGTAATCTTTGAATAAGAGTTCCGACGCGGAACTAACGCGGCAGAAACGGCTAGCAATATCAATGCTGCGTTTGGAGAGGAGACTGCTAATGAACGAACCGTGCGTTTTTGGTTTAAACGCTTTCGTAATGGAAACTTCGACTTGAAGAACGAACCACGTGGAAGACCGCCCACACAGGTGAATAACGCTGAATTGAAGGAGATGGTGGAAGCCGATCCGAGTCAAACTACCCATGAATTAGTGGCATGGTTTAACGTTACCTTACCTACAATATTGACTCATTTGCATCAAATCAATAAGATAAAAAAATATGAAAAATGGGTGCCTCATGATTTGACTGATCTGCAGAAAGAAAAGCGTGTTGAAACTTGCGTTGCCTTGTTGAATCGGTACAGAAATGAAGGAATATTGGATCGAATTGTGACATGTGACGAAAAGTGGATTCTTTACGATAACCGAAAGCGAAAAATGTAATGACTGACCCCAGGTCAAACGCCGCAACAGTGTCCTAAGGCAAAGCTTACCAATAAAAAGGTAATGGTAACTGTTTGGTGGTCTATTCATGGTGTTATTCACTATAGCTTTCTCAGGTCTGGTCAAGCAATAACAGCAGAAGTTTGCTGTGCCGAACTTCGAACAATGATGGCGAAACTAGCAGTGAAACAGCCCCGACTCGTGAATCGATCTTCACCATTATTGCTCCATGATAACGCAAGACCTCACACTGCACGAGAAACCGTTGTAACTCTACAGGAGCTGCAGTTAGAAACCATACGTCATCCTCCGTACTCGCCAGACCTTGCTCCAACGGACTACCATTTTTTTCGTGATTCGGACAATTTTCTACGTGGTAAAAAATTTTCTTCCCAAGAGGCAGTACAAAATGCTTTCACACAGTTTGTCGAATCTACATCCCCAGAGTTCTATCGCAAAGGCATAAATGAACTTCCGATTAGATGGCAACAATTAATGGCAGTATTAAATATAGTCTATAATTAGATGAATTATGGTTACATACTTGTGCAATTAAGCTCAATAATGTATTTATTGCTAAAATGTATTGATAACTAAGGAACTAATAATCATTTCATAAAATAAACCGCTACAGCAGCTCGTAAAATCAACTTTTGAAAAAAAAATATGTCTATATTTTTGCTGTATTATACTTTGTTTTATTTATTTTTTTTAATATACATGGCTTCAAAACTTTTCCATAGGGATAGTTTTTCATTCTTGCCTCCTTGAAAGTCGTATATATTTTGAAAAAAATAATTAAAAACAAAGTAGAAAGCAGCAAAAATATCATCCACGTAAATATTTTCAAAAGTTGTTTAAACCATCTTAAGACTAAAATTAGGAATTTAAAATGTAGGTAGATTGAGTTCACAATAAACTATCTATCCTAATTTCGGAGAAATTGGGCATGGTAACTGTCCTTGTTAGGTACGACCTAGAGAATAGATTTATTTTTTCAGAGAACCAAATGGCAAACTCGATCGAAGATAAAAATAGTAGTCACATTGTACCTTCTCTAAATTTCCCTTTCGACAAAGGTTTTAGCCATTCCTTTATCCCTTCCTTCAACACTTAAAGTCGTCAGCTTTGTCGTCCTTCGGACCGAACGCTTCCGGGAAGCCTGTGACTTAATGTTTAATGTTTGGACATGGACAAGATGTGTTTTAAATCGTTTGTGTTTTGAATTACGAAGAAAACTTGACAGTGGCAGAATGTGCTAATTGCAACATTGCCATATATGAAAAGAAAATAACAGTCAAACCAAAAGTAAGGTCGATCTCCGCTCATCGTTTAACATCCTTTTCCCTCTTCTTTATATATAGGCAAGTGGCTAAGCACTGGGATTTGAAACTTCTAAACCCCCAATAAGTCAAACATTATGTCACGCGGTAGCTACTCATACTAAACTACACAGACGCAGAATCAATTTTGACCATACAACATTACATTAATCACATATGGATACAAAATATGAATTGCATGCGTTTTTGTATTAGCATATTATTTATTGTGTTTACCATAAAAAAATTGTAACTTATAACTTTGTAACTATTGACTTAACAATTAATTTTCATGTTCTCTGTTTTTTTTTTACAAAAATTTTATTAAAATTTTACAACCAACTATAGATCTACAATAATTATAATTCCATTTAGATCATTCGTAACTTGGATTCCCGCTATACAGGTATATAATAGTGTGGGGTACAACAAACACTTTATACCTAAATTAAGCTAATTTTGGACAATAAAGAAATTTAGAATAGTATTTATTTGTATTAATACAACATCCTTTAATTCAGCTTCGAGATAAGTTAACCCCTAGAATGAACGCGCTATGAGCATTTTGCCGTCTTCAGCGATAAATCGTTAATATTCTTACTATTCTTTGTTTTTTTTCGGAAAGGTTAAATTATTGTGGCCCTAATGGCCTTTCAAGAATCACCGGACTTGATTCGTACTATTCACTTGTCAAGATCAAGCTTAATAGTAAGTAGCTGCTCCACTGGCAATGGGCTTGCGGACGGCACTGCGCGCCTACCTTTTTTGTTTATTTATTATAATTATGTTGAATATTATTGTTTTTACATTGATTTTGTAAATATTTGAAAATAAATATTATATGGACTTTTATATTATAAGCTTTTCGCGAGTCAGCGCTCACCTTTTTTGATGATTCTAAGCCAAAGTGCCTTAAATCAATAATTTTATTCCAATAAATATAACTTTTTCTAATTGTTTATGTTTCATTTCAATCTCTTCATATAATTTTTTTCATTTCTTATGCCATATGTGTGAAAAATATGTATGAAGCACAATCGGTCCACTCAATCAAGTATAATCAAGCTAGATTTATTTGTTTTGTTTCTTTGTTACCTAATAACTGGTGCGATATATCAAGGAATCGATAAATCCTGGAATCTGGCCGGGTGTTGTCGGTCCATCTCTTGCCGTGGGTCTGGTAAAAGGCGACTAAGGGATAGCAAAGCCGCTACTACAAGCTCTGAAGAACTACACCACCTCTAAACAAATGGACTTGCCAACCCGTAAGACCAGCGTGGCGTTTTAAGGCCATACATGCATCATATACCAAACAATATGAGGAGACCTTTGTCCAGCAATGCAAGATAAATGGGTCGGTTACTGTTATTTGTATCAAGCCTATGGCTAGTTTGCTTATTTTGGTTCTCCTGGTCCGATGTCCTCGGGTCGGCTGGACGGACGACTAAGAAATCTACCGGTGATGGATAGGATAAGAAAAGTAAAAGATAGTATGTTGTGATAATCTGATCTTTGAGAGAAGCTTTTTCTAACAGCATAGATAAGTTAGTGGTTTAGTAGAAAGCTACGTGGAATGGATAAACAATGAAGGTAATTTTTTCCCAGACAAGCGGTGCTTCACCCAATAACAATCGACCCACTGATGCAAAAGAAAACAATTGATTATCATATATGTAGTTTGATAGGTTAATTCTAACTTCATGCAGGCAAAGCCGTAGGCAATAGCGAGTTATATATATAACTTGTACGAGTTACGATCGTATACTAAAGCGAGATTACCAGATTAACTTTATTACAGCCGGGAAGTACTCGTAAAATATACGGTTACTTTAACACAAACACATAAAGAATTCCAACCCTACAGGAATCAGTAATCAACAGTAGTATAAAGTATACCTATAAATATGTCATAACCACTTCATGAAATAAAGTTAGACAGTTTAAAAAAAGGCCTACAAAGAATTAAGTCCTACGACATCTGTCTAAACTTTTTTTACTTTTCATGAAGCGCATCTAACTTCTAGCCTTCTAGGTAAATCCAAACTATTACCTACACGTATTTCCAATTACTATCGGTACAGAACAGTGATAGCCTAGGGCAGTGTTTCCCAATTAATGATACTCATACCCCCCATGAATACGCGAGGCTATCCTGGGAGGTAGGTGAGGAGATTGGATTATAACTAACTAGCAAGAATACTGACGAAGAGAAGTTAAGCAATGCAGAGCAGACCAGTCAGCGAGAGGTCTTCGCCATCTACAAATAATTTGCAGACGCAGCAAAAAAGAAATGTTGAAAACAAAGTACCATCAGAAAAAAAAGACAGTGTAGTGACAGTTATATTCAGTGTGGTTTTACAAGTTCAAGAGGCTTCTCGCCGACACGCGATCCCGCGGTATCCCCCCAATGCAACGCCCTAAGCCGAGGTCCGTTCCTTCCGCCGGTTTACCGGCGGGGGAGCCCTTAGGCTGTTGCAACACACATTTTTCTCCTGGCTGAGCGCCTTCTGCGCTCGCCCTACATCAACGCGACCGGTGACTCTTGAAAGGCCACTAGGGCCACAAGAACTTAGACATACACGATGTTGAGGCAATCAGGTTTTTAGCCGGTATGAGTCCGGCACTACCTGGTACCACCTAGGCTGGCCCAGCTAGACTAGATGGTACCAGGTGTCCAATGCAGGATTTTCCTGATTGTCTCTCCTAACATAAAAAAATAAAAAAATAAAAAAAAGTTCAAGAGACCTAGATGCGCCATTGCCAGTGTGTTATTTGTGCTGAAATACTATCAAATCATTCATTAAAACCATCTCTATTACGTCGCCATTTAGAAACCAAACTTGCAAATTTCATTGATAAGTCTGTAGAGTTCTTCGAAGATAAAATGAATGAACTAAAGCAAAGCCAAAAACAATAGAGACACTATCTCTGAACACCAATGTGAACCTCTTACGAGCCTCTTATATAGTTAGTTATTTAATTGCAAGGAAGGGAAGCCACACACTATTGGGGAAAATATTATGTTGACAGCCGCAATAGAGTGAGTGAAATGCTTGTTCGGAGAAAAAATAGCACGATAACTTGATGTCATTCCCATTTCAAATAATACAGCATCTCATCGTATTGAGGCCATGTCAATGTTAAGGAAATTGGAAATGTGTAGGTATTAATATTTTATGATTTTACTGTCATATATTAATTAACTGAAAATTATATGAATCATGGCTACAAACACTTATGAATTACAACAATATTTATAAAATAGAAAAGGATTATTAAATGACGGATTTAAATATCATAAGAAGACGCATTACAAACACGATGCCTGTTTTATGGCGATGTCGCTATTGGAAGTCGAAACGTTGTACTGGAACTTTGACAATCAAAGAGGTATTTAAAGTTAATCTTGTGCGTTTTACATTCAAGACATCTCAAAAAATATAGGTTTATACTATCCATATTATATTTTCTAACGTTTTTTTTTCAGGATAATATCTATAATTAAAAGTCATCCACATGCAGAACTGTGTAAACCTGATCATGCATGTAATGAAATATTGGTGTCATTGGATGAATACAGAAAAGTTGTCGCTTCTCCCGAAAATCGGCCTGTTCCCTCTATTTACATAGAGTTTGCCAGGACCGTTAAAAGTAAAGGTCTAAATTTAGTTACCAGAATACCATCTTACGAATCGGTAAAAAGCGGTTCTTATAAACACCGTAATTTGCATTTAGACATAAAAAAACTACATTTAACCACTGTTGGGTGGTCGACATATTCAGTTGACATATTGGTGGTCGACTGTGTCATATTCAGATTTTTATTAGCTGACTACAGTTCCGGAGATCAGCATATTTTAGTTTTTTGTTTAAAAAATACTACCTCAAGTCAAACATTTATTTGCTGATAGCACATTCAAAAGTACACCCCATCTTTTATGCAAATATACAATATTCATGGTGATTTTGGCAGTACGTTGTCTACTAATAAAGTCGTTCCATTAATATATGCGTTAATGACTGACAGGAAATATGAATCTTATAATGTCTTTTTCCAAATGATAAAATCGCAAGTTCCAGATCTGCACCCCACACAATTTACTTTGGATTTTAAATTACCAACTATTAAGGCCATCAATGAAAATTTTCCTGATGCAAACGTAAAAGGTTGTTTATACCTTTTCCAAAATAATATTAGAAAAAAGGAAAGACTTTTGGAATTTCAAAAAAAAAAGTTCAAAATAAGAGAATAATTAATTTGTGTGCAGCATTGCCGTACTTACCTTCAACAATGATACGAGAAGGATAGTCTTATGTGTGTGAAGAAATGCGTCACGACTAGCTATTTACGAAATTAAGAAAGGACATAGAACAATATCTGGGGTATATTTGGAGAACGCCACCGCACTAATAATTGCATTGAAGGTTGGCATTCCAATCTTAATAAAATTGTTGGCCGAGAAAAACCGAAATTAGTTAGTTTATTAAATACGTATATTGAAAAAATAAGCAGACTATAACACCCATACGAACAAACAATAAAAGTACTAACAAAAGAAGAAACGATCAACTTAAATATGATGCCTTCATTCATTCATCGCAGATGGAACTCATAAATGGAAACATCTATTGGGCACTTCCTAGAAAAAATAAAATAAAATTGAAACTAAATAGTGGTTGTTTGCTGTTATATAATACAACCTTCTATATTTTTAATAATTAATTTTTTTTTTAATAATTAAACTATTTACTTTTTATTGTGTTACTTCATGGATAAAAGAATCAATTTTATTTTGTTCCGTTTGTGGTTGTTCGTAAATGTAAAAACTAATAGAAATTTCTATACATTGTTCTAGATTTTTTACCGAGTTGATTTATTTTAAAATTACAACAGGTGTATCGCTGTCCTAATAATGGATTTTTTGACACCAGTGAGTTCATTCAAATACATTTTGTACTGTCAGTCTCAACTTAGGATCAAAGTGGATATAAACCTCCAAAAGAATCCATTATGAATCTTTTCAATGGATTTTAGTGGACGGAGGGACAAATCCTCTGAGTAGACATGACTAGAGGAGATTTTTCAAAAACATAAAAATCTCTACTTGTGGGATTCTGTTAGTAGAAACGAATAATACTAATAATTTGTAGAATAATAATTCAAACCTGGTCACGACTCACAGTGAGAGTGTCGCTGATGGATTGCTATTGCTATTGACAGATGAATCTTTCTAATAAATAATAAATCTTAATTCGTTTACTCTGGGTACAGCTAGCAAAATAATATCGGTCAGCTACCTTCGTAGAAATTAGCCAGAAACTAGCCATCCCAGAAACTAGTTACTGCAGGATAGCTAATAATGTTAATTGAGGAAGTATTTTATAGCGTAACCTAATAAAATATTTAACTTTAACATATTTTCCTTTACTTTCATTTCCTTTCCAAAGGCAACAAATTATTATCTTAGAGAATTCGCTCTCCTTATAATAGGCATACCAGTGTTTGTTATCAAAAACACGGAACACGGAAATAAAACTTCAAAAAATAAAATACGATACATCCGGTCAAAAAAGATTTTTGTTCTTTGATGAGTTTTTACGAGGCTATAAAGTTGGTTCATTATTTTATAATTATTTTGATTTATAATTGAATTATATTAAGTCTGACTTTAAGTTATTACTTTTTAACGCACTTTAATATCATACTGATATGATATTAAAAGTCATACTGATAAATCATTGTTTTATATTACATGTATCATAAACTGTTTTTTTTTTTCACTTTTACTGATAACTGTTAAATAAAGTAAATTATAGTGTAAATAAAGTAAATTTTACATAAGCTTTCTTGAAAAGTTGACATTTTGTAGATTCGACGAAGTAATTAGGAGAGGGCGAATAAATTTCAAGCTCGGAACATGAGGAGAATATATTAGGTTACCTATAAAATTGCCGTTTTATATGAAAACACTAAAATATTTGTTTCGAAAATTATATATATAATTAGCCAAAGTATTGTCCATTATTATCAATGCACTTTTTCCATTTTAATGGAAGTTGATCCTCCTGGGGACTCCTGGGAACTCCTGGGACGAGAATCAATGAATTCTCTGAAGGCGTTTTTCACTGCGTCATCGGAGTTGAATCTTTTCCCGTGTAAAAAGTTATCCGAAATCCGAAAAAAAATGGAAATCAATCAGTATGGGCCAGGTCTGGCGAGTATGGTGGGTGACAGGGAGTTCCAGTCGAAGC
This sequence comes from Sesia apiformis, assembly GCA_914767545.1. Classification (NCBI taxonomy): domain Eukaryota; kingdom Metazoa; phylum Arthropoda; class Insecta; order Lepidoptera; family Sesiidae; genus Sesia; species Sesia apiformis. The sequence continues at coordinate 9,166,181 of OU611964.1, forward strand.
TCTTGTAACTTTGAGACTGTCTGTCGTGCAGTGTGTGGGCTAGCGTTATCATGGAGACGTTTGGCACATTGTTAGTCTGGGTCTCCCGAGTTCAATCATTGTGACGAAACGATTATCATAAAGCATCCACTTCTCATCACAATTAACCATACCATACAAAATCCCTTCATTTTTGTGCCTGTTCAGCTAAGTAAAATAAGCTTCGACCCATGTTTGCAACTGACTTTCATTAAACTCATACGGTGCCCACTTTCCAAGCCTCTTCACTTTCCCGATTTGACACAAATGAATCATAATCGTTTTGTCACTTAAGCCGAAGGCTGTTGCTAACTCAAACGTGGTTTGAGATGAATCAGCTTCTACTATTGCTTTCAATTCGTCATTATCGCCTTTAGTGTCCGGTCGTCCACGGGGCTTGTTCTTGAAGTCGAAATTTCCAGAACGGAACCGATTTAAACCAAAAACGCACCGTGCATTTGTTTCCAATGTTTGGACCGTACACATCATTGATATTGCTTGGCGTCTGTGCTGCATTGTACTGTGCTACCACGACGAAACACTTTTCCATAGTCGGAAACACAACGATATCTAAGCAACAAGTCGTTTGACGGAAAAACCAATTAAATAACTGATAAAAGTTTTCAGTACAAAAAAAACTGTAAAAATTGAATAACTTCTTATTATTCTTGAGTTTATTTATATCATTAATATAATAAAATCCTGATGATTAATATTTTCTGCTTAGTGATATTTTTATGCTTGGGTATTATTTATTAGTTTCAAAAAACAAATTACTTTTACAAAGTGAAAAATTTAGCCATAATATTCGCAAATTATAAAAGTTAGACTGCTGTTTTATATAATAGTGAAATCTAAATTTCGACCTAATATGACTTACACCTTTGTTAAACTGAAGTTGTCATATATCCTGGAGTAGATAAAAATACTCGTAGCCCATGCTATGGTATGGTATTATAATCAAACATCAAGTATCAATTGGTAAAAAAACATAAATTATCCGTTATCTGGAAATAGATCGTTACTACATCGGCAAGCGAGATTAATGGAAAATTCTAGTGGCTAAAACTGTGATATTCATATTCAGTAATCTCTAGAAATATATAACAAAGAGAAGGGACAATGGAACTGATTCGGCGATTTTATCACGCATTCTATCTTTTTCGGTCTGACTGAAATTTTTGTTCAAATATTAAGCTGATTTTGAAATCTACACTCTTTTAGATATCTACAAACTGATAAGTTTTCGGGCGCCACGTAAGATATGTACGTTTATTTATTTATTTACTCTTTCTGCACTATATTGTACAGTCGACCATTGGTTAAAATGAAATAAATTAAAGTATCTGTTTCAGGAACTAATACAACATACTCGTATTTGAGCAGTTATTTTTTAAATTCAAGATATAATTAATAAAATTAATTCTACTTGGTCATACATAAATTAGTTGTTATAAAAATGATATATCAATACTAAAATAACTATTTTTCTGTCTAACCTTATAGCTGCGTCCCACTGAAGAGCACCGACCTTTCCTGATTAATACTTGAAATTGAGCTACTATGGATTTAAACGAAAGCTAATCATACTATCCTACACATTATCCAGAATTGGTTTCTGGAAAACAGCCTTTAGAGAATATGTAATAAAAGTTTGATACAATTATTTAATTTTGAGACAAGTAAAAAGTTCACAGAAGCAGGATAAAAACGATGAAGGTTAGCAAAAACACGTCGCCCACGGTTAATTGGACGATAACGAAAAATCCTGTATTTTTTATATCTTTTTTGTTGAATATTCGTTCCGTACGGATATCAACACAGAATAAGTAATTGTTTTTTTTTTAATTCCTTCCAAATGTTCATACAGTGTTCAAGTATTTTATTTGTAAATCACTAACAAATTAGAGATACGGCATTAGAAGAACTTTTGAAGTTTATATATTTGATCCGCGAAAATTAGCTGACATCTATTGTATGGATATATGAAAGTATTTGTTAAAAATAATTTTCAAAAAATTAGGAAAATTCCTCCCCACAAATATATGTATAGGTACGAAGTTCTTCGAAAGTTCACATGGTTCTTCAAAAGGAAAAGGGGAGATGCAGACGCGCGGCAAAGTACAGGAAATGGAAACAGCGACTCAAGACCGCGATAAGAATATTATCGAGTTCCTTTCTTAAGCCAGCGATTCAAGCAGGTACGAGAATTGCGCCACCCCTAATGGTACAGAGTCACGCATTTTTCCTTTTAAGGGCACTTTCGATTCTTTACTACTCGAAGATGTTTTAACATTCTTTTTAACAGGCTAAAAATGTCTGGAATATGACTGTCCAGAATCGAAATTGACCGAAAAACCTAACGAAACAAAGAAGCTGCGACCACATACAATACGCTGCCATATACAGTAACTTTTGCAGAATAGTTCAGGGGCTGAATGCGCTTGACACGCTGGCTCCTTCCCATCTTCGTGAAACTATGGAAAAAGCTGGTGCTGCCACAGAAGTGGCTGAAAACACAAGATCGATAAATACAGGGACATCGGTACCAACTACATTTTTACTCCCTTTAGTGTTGAAACCCTAGGCTCGGCCGCTCGGGTCCCACCCCAGTGCACGTAATCTTTTTAAATTACCAATTAAAAGGCAATTACCTCGCTCAGCGAATAAGCATACTCGTAGCAATCCAACGGCGTAATGACGCCAGCATGCTGGATCCTTATCACGAAGCTCCCAATCTCCATACCATACACAATATATAAATATTAGTTTAATATTAAATATATAGATTTACCACGTTAGTATTTAAGTATTTTATAAATATATGTAAATAGTATTATATGATATTTATAGATTGTAACAATTTAATGTGTTAATATATTAGATAAGAATAATTATTGTTTTATGTTAATTTGAAATAAATACTAATAAACATGTTTTTTTCTTTGATTTTTACTGTTTTAATTTTGCTTTATATAGCGGAAAATATGGGGTTCACTACTAATACTAGGTACTATCCGCAGATTCAGATATTCACGAAAGACGGCGAAAGCAAACCTCCACGGATACGGGGGCTTTAATGTATTTACTTATTTATATCTTACCCTATACCTTCGTCATCTCGCCTCAAGAATTCGCGTGATTTAAAACTATATATGTGTTTACTACTATATATATGTGTGTGTTAAAATTAGAGATATTCGATTAAAATTACTCAAGATATGTCGCAACTCAATATGTGTAGATACAATTTTAAAATATGAATAATAAATAAAATAGCTTTCAACAATCTGCTAATGTACACATTTCTACACTCCAAATATTCTCCAGAAACTTGGAACTTCGCCAAAATTGGCGGAGTAACACTTTATCGTCAATTTGAATGAGACTTATGTCAGTTAAAATGGCCTGTTTAGAGAAATGTTCTCTGAACAAAACACATTACTGCGGACTTTAACGTTCCCTTTGATATCACACATTATAACTGTCGTAACAAGGCAAATTATTTTCTCTTTTTTGTTATTTTTAGCAAAGGGTTAACAGGAAAACACAGGGTAATTACGGGTACATATTGTGCTTGTCATTTATTAAAATCCCTTACCGTTCAACCTCCCGTAGAGTGTAGGATCTACAATGGTATAAGAGCGTTGGTGACCTAGGGGTGCCTCAACTATCATCGCTCCTATACTCCAACCTATTACCGCATATATTCCGTTCCAATCCAATTTCTCCAAAATGTAAATAAACATGGCTGCCTACGATAACTGGCATGACCTTAAATTAAACAGTGAGGCAATAATTGTTTAAATATTCATAATTTGATTGAATTATATGTCTTTTACATTTTGGACAAATTGGATAGGAACGGAATATACATATGTCACTACAGAATCAACTACATTTTTGTAAATTTATCACATGCACTTATTAATTATTATCAATGCTCCCACAAATATTCGACATACTGTGCAAATGTATTTTTTTTATTATAGACGAAGGCACCAGACGAGCATACAGTCCACCTGATGGTAAGTGGATACTGTCCGCCCATAGGGATATCTACATGTCAACATTAGTCCAAAATTACAAACGTTGGCACGCCCCCTGATGCGCTGCCTACCTTTAGAGATATAGGTATCGATTTGGAGAAAGGGTTGGGAAAATGGGGAGGGATATGATGAGAATGGGCTCTGGCACAACTCACTCACTACCGAAATACGTACATACATTAGGGAAATAAGATAAAGTGGGAAATGCAGTACATTTCAAGGTAGTCTTCTGTGAGAGAGGGGTAACGTGGCCAGTCGAGAGCTGTTGGATTGCATCGTGCACTCTTACCCTCAATTACAAATACAATTCTTCAATAAAAAACGGAATTTCATGCTGGCTTACTTAATCATATCCCTCTGTATTGTGATCACGTGGCTTTTTCAATACCCGGTGCAGTTTAATTTAACCAGGAATATTCTATTAGTGGTCCAGCTCCGTTCACTCCCATTGCATTTATTAAGCAAACTCAGTTTTCTTATTATTTTATTTTTATTTTACATGAATCAACAGCATAAACAATAATAATTACATTTTAAACAATCTTCAAGCACATGCACATTGTTCAAGCACATTGTTTCAACAAAATATTAATGACTTTGCGTATAATTATGTTAAACTTTTATATTTTATTTTCTAACTTTATGAAGACAAATTATGAAATAAAATACGTAATGGTAATAGTGCCTTTTTAAATGTGTGTTTAGTAAAATGTGTAAATACAAGTGTAAGATGGAACGGATACATTACCGAAGCCTGAAAGCTTGTATAATTCTATGTACTCGTGACTCTAGTTAAATAATATACAATGTCACAAAAAATCAAAACGTTTTCTTTATTTAGCAAAGTATTCTTTTTAAACTCTTTTAAAATTTTAATTAAAATTTAATTATTTTAAATAAAACATGTATTTAGTAAAATTTTCATGTCACCATCACGGTTTCGGTCTAGGGTAACAGTTACATTCTGTATAATTTAAAAGACAACGATTTATTAACACTTTTTTATACGTCCCGTCTACTTTTCACTACGACTAGACTAAGACAGAATAGCTTCAGTAGTTTCAAAATTGTAAAGGCCTAAACTTTTCAAAAAATTCCAAAACCTAACAGTACATATTTTTTCAACAGAATTTTCTACAAAATTAGATAAATATTTTTTTGTAAGGCGTACTGGAAATAGCGAATTCTATTCGTCCGACTGGCGAACGGCATTTTTAATTAAAAAATTAATTAAATTTTTAATAAATTAGGAATTTAATATATTTTTAAAATATTAAAAAGTTTAATTTATTTAAAAAATTAATTAAATTCCTAGTTATCCACTTAAAACCACATATTATAATAGATTATACTTTGATATTTTTGCGCCGAATAAAAATGGCTTGTATTTAAACGACCAGCAAACAAATATTAAATGAACAACAACTCATAATCAACAAAACAAACTATGTTTGAATAACTGAAGTAAACAACTGTTACTGAGAATGTCATCCATTACCAAGTAGAAGGAGCTCGTCGACAGGGTGATTTCTTCATCGGCACTAGAACTTAAACCGTTAAATTTGTTAACATTCGATTTGCGATTTGATTTTTTTGCTGCTTACTCAATTACTTCTTTATGAAAATTAAGAAATCCCATACTTTTTAACTGTTGGTTAATTATCCCTTATAGATTAACATCTGGCAACCCTATTTGTAGTACACATTATCGATGTGTTCATTAATACACATGGGTTGGTCAGACACTGAACAAGATAAATGAGTTGGCGAGAGCGCACAATGAGATATGTGAAGCTTTTCCTTCAATGTTATGTGCCAATCGTATATTAGAGAATTCTTGGATCTTAGAATATTTTAGCTAACAGCGTAATTTCAGCATTACGTTGATCCTTAAACTTATATCAGTTTATAAATAATAAAATATTTTGTGTTGGGTATAATTAATAATATAATTATAATTATACTAATTATAATTAATAATATAATTATATAATTATAATTAACTCTAATAATTATTGTGTTTTTTGTTCTTAATATACAAAGTACAAGTATACAAAAAATACAGACCTTTTAAAATAAGAAGAATTTCAAATCTCTTCGAGTGAATTCTTACTTCAATAAAGTCTCCATATAACGATTTTCAACGCGAAGATACGATAACTTTCTTTTCGCAAAAATGTCTCGCAGTAAAGTAGCGTTAAGATGATCTTATTGCTATGAGAGACCAAATAAGGACGATTTCACATTGGCACGACACAACAACAGCATCGATACTCCATCGTACACGGAATACGAGTAGGTATATACCATTTGCCAGCGACGACACCAAAACAAATTACTGCCGTTGGCGCTCGATGGTAGCGCGAAAAATGTGATACCATCCTAAAATAAATTGGTCAGGTGACAAAGGTTTATTAATTAATTGGATTGAATGGTTATGACCTACGTGCTGAGTACGGTCTAATTGGTCCTTGTTAGAACCATTGTGGATACGAGCCCACATAATAACGGGCGATTTTGGCCTCCTGCCCACATCCTATGCTTAGCAAAAACGTAGAGCGAAATGTGGACTGAAGTAATTAAATATTCGAGCTAAATGAGTCTGGAAAACGCTTTCCGATAATTTTCCGTTGAAATTGTAGTTGGAGGGATGTTTAGCGCCTCAATAAACTTACGGAATTCAAATGCAAATTCAAACATAACTCCCCTGGGATCAAATATGCAACTGCAGAACAGTTGGAATATTGCGTATAGTGCATAGTAAAATTGCTTACATGTAAGTGCAAATAGGTATTATAATGGCTACTGCAAATAATAATAAGTCTTGCAAACTCAGGCTTTGCTACTCGTGGTTTCATAGACATTAACAGTTACTAAATGAGAGCTCAATACATGCAAACCACCTCATGTACATATTTTCTAGTATAGTTCTTTCATGTCGCGAAGGCGGGTTACTTAATAGCGGTTATGCTCGTACACGTACATTTTTTTAGTGTGTAATTACACGTACGTAAACTTGAGAATGCTCAGTTGGGTTCCCGAAGCCACGGTGCACACTAAAACAATGTACGAGCACAATCACTACTAAGCGTAGCCCGCCTTCGTGCCATGAAAGAACTATAACACGTGTACCAAATACTTTATTTATTTACTATGCATTTTGGATGCCACTGAGCATGATTAAGATTATAAAAGGTAGACAGTGTATCCGGGGACATGACAACGTTTGTCATTTTGGACTGAAGTTGGTATGCACCGCGGATGTCCATGGGCTACAGTATCCATTTACTATCAGGTGGACTGAATGCTCGTCTGCCGCCTTCGTCCTTAAAAAAAATACATACATAGAACGCAAATGTTGATACTAGGTATTTTTTTACATGGTTATTGAGTTACAATTTAAATGTAGTGTTCTATGTTTTACCAATGTCAGGGGTACAAATAATATAAGTTGACATTTGTTTGTCTTTGACATACCTTATAATACATATGAAACTCAACTACCCATGAATAATGCAATAACTAAATCTAATTATCGCAGACAAACATTTGAAGTTCTCACTCATTGTCATAGATATCAGCAGACACGTCATTATCAGAGTACATATTGGCAATAATTAATTAACAGAAATTAATTTGAGAGATCTCGTATTCGCGGATCAAACTAGCCTTATGGGATAAGTGTCTGCATATCAACGGCAAGCATGTTAACGTGTAATGTACCTACAGTCCGACAAACTTATATTTGCGTGCGATAAAATTCGTAAACATTCAATAGACTGCACGTATTAATAAAATGCGTGTTGTTTTTATTAATTGCGATCACCTTCGCCTGATCTCGTGAGAAATATAATCTTCCCGTTTGAAATTGATTCCGCAAATAGGTACATTTTTGCTAATCCAGACACACAAGCAAACAAACATACACTGTTTATAACATTAGCATTACATGCAGAGCGGATTGTTTTGAATAAGTACATTAATGTTTACACAAAAGTAGATTAATGTGTTTATTTTTCCTTTCAATGCTCATTTGAATGTCTCGTAATCACGTGTGGATTTATTTCTCTTGCAACTGAATATCGGTTTCGTCAACACCTGCTATTACGCATTAGCGTGCTTTAACAGTGATACATATCCAGAAATAAAGGTTACATGGGTTGCTGTTATGTTATAGACTTATAGTGTATAACATGTTATACGAGGTTTACAGAGTTCGAATTGAGGGTATTCAGAAAATATCGTTGCCGTCGCTATCATTTTCTTCCCTAGGTTGAAAGGCGTAACATTGCAGAGATCTGCTACATCGTGAGTATAGTAAACAATCTTCTTAACTGTTACGAGTTTTTGGCTAGTGTCAATTTACACACACAGCTAGTTAATATCCGAAAACCTATGTTACTTCATGCACCTCTTACCTCTTGCCATCAAAAAAACAGCAAAAAAGCGAGCTCTGGCGGTACGTTTCATCTGGAATAACAATTGAGTGATGATTAAAGTTTGCTTTGAATTGAATGACCCGCTGTCATGTTCCCTGGAAATGAAATAAATAAATGTTGTAATCATAGTATATATTATAGCAGCTATATTATGTTTTAGCATAACAAAAGTGCCATCGGCACCACCAGCTGCATGCATGGGTAAGTTTGTCAAAATCTATATCGTACGAGGGATGTGCGGACTAATTACGGGCTCAATTTGGTATGTGGTATGTTGGTATGTGGGGATGTGGTGTTGCTCTAATTAGTAAGTAACAAATTTCCATCATGTTACAGGAACCTTAGTAATACATCATAATAAAATTTCGAGTAAATTTAAATTTAAAAAGTTATCTTGTAATTTCTTTTAAGATGGTTAGTCGATGTTGGCATTGGTATATCGACCTATATCATCCCACTCTATATCATCATCATTACAGCCATTCATTATACACTCACCGGCACGGAAAGTTGGTCACGTGTGATTTTTGCTGTAGCTTGCATTTAAATAAATTTTCTTCAATAAATTAAGTGTAGGTGGGCTCGATACGTGTCGCTTTTATTTTTTTATAACTTTTTTGAAAGATTACCATACAAATTTAAAGTTTATTTAAGACCACGCACCTTTACACAAAAAAAGAATTTTAAACATTCAATTTTAAAACGCTAGAAAATGAAGAGTTTGCTAATTTTCTTTATCGTCTATACCAGCTATACTCTAAGTGTGTTCCGCGGAACCCTAGGGTTCCGTGATACCTCTGTCGGGGTTCCGCAAGAATTTAGAAATAAAAAAATCAAAACACCTCTCTCTGGTCGCTCCGCGGCTGTGCGGACTCCGCGGCCGCGCGGAGACAAAACGCTATGAATGTTATTTATTTATTTATTTGTATTTGTATAAGCTTGTGTTACATTAGCTGGTACAATATCTCATAAGTTTGGTCTCAACAATTTTATACTTGTACAACGCGTTCGCTCTAAGTTTGCCGGTCTGTGGAATGCGCGTACCCTCCCCCACGTGACAACAAAACTTATAATGTGTCATAGTTTTACCCAAATATCTAACGTACACAATTTTTATTGTTACAATTAAATAAAAAATTTCGAACGTCATACACTCATACCTATCGCCAGCGGCAAACTTAAAACGAGCGGGTAGTATACTTGTAAGCGCTCAGTCTCTTTGATAAAAGCCGCCTCTGAATTAGACGCTATAGTTGTCAACTAGCGACTTTCGTCTCTAACTTCAAAGGATAAAGTCGATATTGTTTACAACGCTATTTTTAAATTTCTGTTTTTATTTTTGCTTTTTGTTTATCAAAGGTGCCGACTCGAGTATTTTCGAGAATATTTGAGATCGAGTCTAGGACTAAGTATAAAAGCGGCGATCGCGCGTTGGCGTCGTCAGTTGATGATTAGCGTTCGGAGCGATAAGTTACTACCTACTTACAAGCTCGCTAGCGAGAAACTAGTGTTCATTGTTTTACTGCCTGCTGTATTCTGTTGTCTCAGTTTTATACATTTCTTCCCTGTAGGTTCTAAATTTAGTCTCTTATACGCAGTAACGATTGTGCATTATTTAAACCCCACTATCCTGACTTGTAACATTATAAATAAAGAAGAATGGAACGTTGGCTTAAAGGTGTTAAACGTGTTCCAACAACATCTTCTAATGACGCTGAATGTTCAAAAGCAATGCGCGCGGAGAATTTAGCAATCACCGATCCAGAAGATGATGCCACGAGTGCCACGACGTCAAGCTCGACGGTTTCAAAGACGAAAAAAAGGAAGTATGATGAATCTTATATCAGTTTCGGATTTGTTGATTCCAACGGCTCACCTCTCTGCATGCTCTGTAGTAAACTGCTTCCTAATAGTTCCATGGCACCTGCCAAATTGCGTCGACATTTAGAAACCGTACACCCCGAGACTAAAGACAAGAATAAAGAATTTTTTGTTCGCAAAAAAGATCAGTTATTAGAAAGTCAAAAAAATATGATGCATGTAACACAAACTACCAACGAAAAGGCCACGGAGGCATCATACTTAGTTAGCTATCGCATTGCACAAGCAGGTGAAGCGCACACTATCGCTGAGAAATTAATAAAACCATGTGTATTAGACATAACAAAATGTATGCTTGATGAAAAATCTGCAAAGCATCTTTCTACTGTTCCGCTATCAAACGATACTGTTTCACGACGAATCCATGATCTGGCAAGCTACGTCAAACAAGAACTAGTTACACGTCTACAAAATACACGATTCGCTTTGCAAATGGACGAGTCGACTGATGTCGCTGGTTTGGCTATCCTGCTGGTTATTGTGAGATATCCATATAAAAGTTCTTTTGAAGAAGACATGCTTATGTGTTCATCGCTGCTTACAAACACTACCGGGGAAGAAATTTTTAATAAAATAAATATATTTTTTGAAGAACATAATCTCAGTTGGAACAATTGCATTGACATTTGTACAGATGGGGCCAAGGCGATGACAGGTAAAACAGCAGGAGCAGTGTCACGAATGAAAAATAAAGCGCCTAATTGTAGTTCCAGTCATTGTATTCTGCATAGACAAGCACTTGCGATGAAGCAAATGCCGTCTAATCTAAAATTAGTTATGGATGAAGCGGTAAAAATAATTAATTTTATCAAATCACGACCACTACAATCCCGATTGTTCTCATTATTGTGTGAAGATTATGGCAGCAAACATAAAACACTGCTGCTCCATACAGAAGTGCGATGGCTGTCTCGGGGAAAAACTTTAACAAGGCTATTTGAACTTAGAGCCGAGTTACAAATGTTTCTTTCAGCAGATACTTCTTTTAATTTGAAGGACCGTTTGTATGATAAAACTTGGTTGTTCCGATTGTCTTTTATGGCGGATATCTTTCAAAAACTTAACGAATTAAATTTATCGTTGCAAGGTAAACAGACAACAGTGTTTCAGGCCTATAATAAAATAACTGCTTTTAAAAGAAAATTAGATTTTTGGATCATTTGCATTGGTAAGAAAGAAATAGAAAGTTTTACGTTACTCAGTGAGTTTGTTAGCGAAAACGACTCAGAAATGTTTGAAGATAATGTGTTTGAAGAATTGGTCCAATATCTCAGTTCGATGCGCGCATCTTTTGAAAAGTATTTTCCCGAAGAACACAATACAAAAATTAAAGTGAACTCCTGGATTCATAATCCTTTTTTACCCAACTTGGAAAAGCCTGAAAACATGTCAAATGAGATATATGAATCTCTTTTAGAAATGTCATCAGACACAAGTATGGAGTCATTGTTCAAAACGACGCCTCTTAATGATTTTTGGTGCAGAATCCAAGATGAATATGCAATGCTTGGCCAAATGGCTCTGGATATTCTTCTCCCGTTCCCAACTACATATTTGTGCGAAACAGGATTCTCTACCTACGCAGCCACGAAAACAAAATATCGCAATAGACTGGACGCCGAAGCTGATATGAGACTCCAACTTTCTTCCATCAAACCTGATATCAAGCAATTGATCAAAAATAAAAAACAGTTTCATACCTCCCACTAGTTAGATTTTTTCTTTTTTAATGTTTTCTATTATTGTCCTTACCAAGTGGTGAAGTAAATAATAATTAGTAACTGATACATTGTACTTTTATTATGCTGATTAATATAGAATACACTTATAAAAATAATTGTTTTATTGTAGGGTTCCATCAAGTATTTTGCTTCCCAAAAGGGTTCCGTCATTTAAAAAGTTTGAGAACCACTGGTCTATACGTTTTAGTATCGGGTGTTTCCTCCTCTGGCCCTGATAACCGCCTGCATTCGATCTGGCATGCTTTGAATGATGTTTCTGACATCAACATGCGGTATGTTTTCCCAAGCGTCCAGTACTGTATTTCGTAGCTGATTGAGTGTCTGTGGCAGGTTAGAGCTTGACTTTATCTTTCTTTTGAGCATGTCCCAAATGTGTTTTATTGGATTTAAGTCGGGGCTACGAGCTGGCCACTGCAAGTTCTGAATGCCGACCTGTTGAAGGTACTCATTCAGACAACGTGCGACATGTGGGCGTGCATTATCGTGCATTAAAAGGAATTAGTCATGTCCAGTGAACCCCAAATAAGGCATAACATGATCCTGAAGGATCTCCTCGATGTATCGAGTTGCAGTTAGCCGATTATCGACGATAACCAACTCCGTACGAGCGTCGGAATTTATTCCTCCCTAAACCATTATGGAACGTCCGTGAAAACTCACTGTTTGTGTGGTGGTAATGGGTAAAAACCGTTCTCCTCTTCTTCTCCAGACTCGTTCCCGACCATCTGGAGCACGTAAAGCGATTCTACACTCATCTGTTAACAGAACTTTAGCCCATTGCTCGTGGGTCCAGTGTGCGTGGTCTCGTGCGAACCGAAGTCGAGATACTCGGTGCTCTCTGAGAAGCTGTGGACCGCGTGCTGGTGTCCTTGATTTAAAATACACTTCCTCCATGCGTCTTCTCACTGTACGTTCGCTAACATTCACGCATCTCGCGATTTGGAGCCGCTGGCGGATCTCAACAGCGGTAAGATGGCGGTTTCTCAAAATTTCCAGGGCAATAAATCGATCGTCCCGGGCTGATGTGCATCTTATGCCTCCACTGTCTGGTCTACAGATGTAGTGGCCAGTCTCCTGATATTGTTTCAAAGCGTACTGCATTGATGAACGTTGTACATTAAGCGCGATAGCTACTTCACGTTGTGTCAGTCAGGCCCTGGTCGATTAATGCTACGGCTTGTGCAACCTGAGCTAGTGTTATGGGCATTTTGTTTAGTTTTAAGGTACCTCTGAATATTGAATTCAAATTACAAAATCACGAAAATGCAGTAATCTAACGGTACACTTTTCACAATACCAAATTTAAGACTTCAACTTCGTCGCTCAAATTACCTAATTCCACTAAAAGTTAAAAGAAATGTCACAGTACACTCAAACATAATGAATTACCCTCTTGAACTAAAGGTAAACAATTTTTCAAGATAACGTCATAACAAACATTCATTAGAAATACAAAAAACTTAATTATCGCGAGATACGCTTGGCCAAGATTCCGTGCCGGTGAGTGTATATCAGTCACTCATTACAGGTCACGAATCTCCTTTTGCAGACACAAGGTGTTTCGGGTCATAATCTACCTCGTGATACCAGTGCAGATTGGTGACTTAATACAGGCCAATTTTTCTTTTTTTTTTTAATTCTGGATCATTGAATTCTGTCATGATGTTTTTGTTTACTGCTGAGCTAGAAAACATTGGATTTTTTAAAAATAGAAACATATTGGTACAGGCTGCGGTTCGAACTCACGACCTCGCGGATATAAATCGAGAATGGAAAACCCTAGGCTATCTAGGCTACAGTTCTATGAATTAGTTTCCTAACACATAAAAAAATATTATACAAATATTTATATTGTTCAAAGCATAACACATTTGGAATATAAAGGGAATTACACAATGGTGCACACATGCCAGTATCATATTTCATCTAGCAAATCAAATAAATATACAGGGTATCGAGTAAATAGTGGCCAAGCTAAACTGTCGATAGGTCAGCTCATTATCTACCAATCTTAGTGATAGGTAATGACTTAATGAGTGATAGTAAGCAAAGATACGTTCGGCTACTCATGAGGGCGTTCACAAAATGTAGCGCCTGCATCGGGCAGGCGGCTGACAATTTGAGCATCTCCTTTCACCTTCATAATAAATGATATGCGTTAAGTCACCAATAAGAATCTTATTGATTTGCTTACACCTCCATAGAAGGCGTTGTGCACTCTGTCTAGTTCGCGGTGTTAAGATGCGCCGCCAAAAGATGACCCGCGGTGAATGTTTAAAATTAAAAGTCTTTGTCCTGAGCAAGGTGTTTTCTTTGGAGCTTCCATAAATACCTTGCAGACTCCTCGGGGCCTTTTTGGAAATCTGTACAATATGTGTTATATTTTTTATATTTCTCAGTCTTCCTTTAATGGCTCGCATGCCTTGATGATTAAATTATGACTTAAAATCAACTTAGAGCACAGTATTAATAAAAACTTTAAATATAACTGTAAATTCTAATTTGTTATAAATAGCTCCGTTGATATTTTAATAGCAATGTCATCATTTTTTAAACAGGACATAGAAGGTATTATACCATTTTTAAATCTACATTAATCAGGATTTTTATAAATACGAGTAGTTGGCCACTATACGTGTGGTACATTTTTTTGTAACTGAAGGTCAAATTAGTATACGAAGGTTGTACCTTAACTTGTTGAGACACGTAAACTTTACGAAGACACAATAACAGTAGGTAAATGAAAAATACTGATTTACGTTTAACAGAACAACTCTTCGAGAATAAAAGACATAAAACAGATAGTGAATTTTCCTTCATCAAATTACTTATCAGTGAAAATTACTGACCAAGGGTGCCATTTTTTTTAAAACCTAAAGGGTCGATATCTCGATAACCGTAGGATTTTTCATTAAAATTATTTCAAGCTTTGCCACTATTTACTGGAAACCTGTATATGACATTTACACATACATATATTTGTGGTAAGTATAAAAAATATTTTTATTATGATATATTTTTTAAAATCTCCCAAGATTAACAAGTAACACAGAATAAATAAATGTCAGTCTAAATATTTACGTTCACCAAAAAATATAATCGTTGCCTTATTCCTCCCATCAGTCATTAAAAATTCAGCTATCGAAACATTGGACCGAAAAACAAAAGCAAGTAAACAAGAACATAATTCATTTAGACTGGATCCAATGCCCGCCCTTATATTTTTCTATTTCGGCTTCACGATTAAGATAAACTTGTATCGAGATGCTCCGCCACGTTTTCACTGGAAACCCACTGGGAATACGCACCGCTTTTTGTAAGTAGATTTTACGAGCAACTATAAAACGTATTTAGTATTTCTCGCCTTTTAGCTTCACACTGTTTTTTTTTTCTAAGCCTCATTTTAGTGGAGGGTTATGTGTGTATAGATGAAATTTATGCCAAAGTTTTAGTCTGTAGTCTAAGGAAAAATGAAAATGAAATACGAAAATCTCTTACTGAAGCAAAATTAAACAATTAAGTATTAATTAATATGATTAATTAATTATATTTCGAACGACCATTACTTCAAAAAAGTGTTTCAAAAAATAATAGCATACAAAAATGTGTAGAAATGCCATTTTAGATTTAGTATTTTAGAACAGATAAGTCTCAGATCTTCCTCTACACACTCGATCCATCTCTTTCGTGATCTGCCTCGTAGTCTCGTTTGTTGCGGAAAAAACATCTTTCTTGTCCTGAAAACATATTACATATACACCTATTTAGGCCTAACGCTAAATTATTATAATATCTAATCATAAGCCGATTGTTCTTCTTTGCTAGAAACAATGCCGCTAGATGGCAGAAACAGAGATTATTATAAATACAGGTTACGTAAGTATTAAATGTCCCTAGAACCGTGTTAAGGTTAACTTGGCCCTGAGAATAATATCTTACCCAAGACCAACTTAACCCGAAAACTACTCTGTGTTAATTAAAAGTTCGAAGTAGTACGATGATAAGCAGGCAGACTAAGTAGCCTGACCCCTATTTTATAATACATAGGCACAAAATTGTAACCATACTATATATACCTAGTTATTATATTTGTACACATCAGCCGCAAAAACCACATACAGAATTGACAACTACCAAATTAACGCGACGACTGTCTGTAACCACGTTACGCTTTACCTCGGGGAATACCACGTAACCAACTTAGTGTTAGGATGTAACGCCTTAATCAAATATGCGTACCCACTCGTAAAAGTGGCGGCTGTCTATCATAATAATTATGCTAATAAAACAAAAACGGCGCCGTTGTTCACCAGTCCTTATAGCTGCAATGGTAATTTGCTGCGGCTTCTACAACTACATCTGAATAATGTATAATCTGTACATCTGTATAATCTGTATATCATCTCGATATGTATATCCAAACTAATGCTAAACAGTTTGTTTATTTGTAAACCTATTTGAGAATTTAACATGACAACTACATATTTCTTAAGTTAATTTTTAACATGCTGTAATAAGAAGATATCATGTAATATTTTCTTAGGTTTTCGCGATTACTATACATAGCAATTAAACAACTTTGAACGGTTTAAATCGCGTATATTTAACATTATTTATATCCCGACGTTTTGAACACTTTGTAGTGGACGTGGTCACGGGGTGACTAATTGATTTTATTTGTCACTTGAGTTGTCACTTGAGTGACGCTCGACCAAGTCTGCAGTTTGTGAACATGTTCTGGACAAACCCAACCATTACATTCGATTCGATAATCCACAAATCCTCGCTAGAGAGACCCGGTTCATGCCAAGAATGTTACGCGAGGCTATTGAAATCAAAAAACACCCAAATTTCAATAGAGAAGATGGTTGGCAAGTACCACCGGCTTGGGATCCAGTCATTAAATTAATTAAATCCCAAAGCCAACGCAATACTGCAAGACCTCTGGACACCGTGAGCGAATACTGCGTGCATAGGGAATGTTATCATTAAAAAAATTTCAGACGGTAGTTCAAATAATTTCTTAATAACTCAAGTGACAAATAAAATCAATTAGTCACTCCGTGACCACGTCCACTGCAAAGTGTTCGAAACGTCGGGATGTAAATAATGTTAAATATACGCGATTTAAACCGTTCAAAGTTGTTTAATTGCTAGATATCATGTAAATTCCATCATATAAACAGCCGCTGCGCTAACCTTGAAATGTACTGCATTTCCTACTTTATCGTCTTTCCCCAATGTACCTACGTGTTTCGGTAGTGAGTGAGATATATCAGAGCCCATTCCCATCCCATCCTATCACTCCCCATTTTCTCAACCCTTGCTGCCAACCCATTCCTTAATCTGCAAATGTGGGCGCGCATCCGGAGGCGTGCCAACGTTTATCATTCTGGACTAATGTTGGCATGTATCGCGGATGTCTATGTTAATTTGCATGTTTATTAAATTAACAGTAAAACCCGAGTCGTCCTTGAATGTAAGTGATCATATTTTATAAAACAACACAGTTACCACTAAAACACAGTTTACTTACATAGTTGTTATTGACCAAACTAAGATTATGCTGCTACTCACTAATGTACACATAAAATATTAAGTGGCAGCAGCTCTTGCCTAGTTTCTCAGCACTAGCGATACTAATAATAAATTAGTGTAACTGTTAAAAAATCAACCAGATACCGTAATCTATACTAGAGTTACAAATACTAGACTATGCAATGTAGCTTTGTGTAATAGTGTCTTTGCTTATAAAATTTTACCATTGTGTTAAATAAAAAATAGCTACAGTCTCTTAGCCTTGAATTTCAATCATTTAAACTAACGTTTTTATTCTGCAACTTTTTACTGAACTAATATTTTTTCGAAAAAGTTATTTCTATTAAACGTCGTCGGTCTTTGTTTCTCTGTGACATTCGCTGCTATGTTACTATAAGCTACTATGAACAGCAACGTGCACACTACATTCATAAACCTAACCGCTACTATTAGATATCTGTCTATGAAAATCGGTGCGAGTGTAGTGAGTGGATTGAGTGAAAAATAGTGCTAAATTTGAAAAACTCGTAGAACAAGGAATTGGAGGTTGCACGCTGCATTCCAATAACCGCTGAGAGCACTCGACCAGCCTCGTTACCCCCTCTCTCACAGAAGACTAACTTGAAATGTACTGCATTTCCCACTTTATCTTATTTCTCAATGTACGTACGTGTTTCAATAGTGAGTGAGATATGCCAGAGCCCAGTCCCACCCTATCCTATCCCTCCCCGTTTTACCAACCCGTCCTTTAAATTCATTCCTACATCTTCAAAGGTAGGCAGCGCATCCGGGGGCGTGCCAACATTAGTGAACATTAGACATTGTAAACTGAAGTTGGCATGTACCGTGGATGTCCGTGG
The DNA here is from genome assembly GCA_914767545.1 of Sesia apiformis. Lineage (NCBI taxonomy): Eukaryota > Metazoa > Arthropoda > Insecta > Lepidoptera > Sesiidae > Sesia > Sesia apiformis. Next base: position 9,184,708 of record OU611964.1, read on the forward strand.
CATGGGGGGCGCCGACGCCCGGAGAGCACCGAGACATGAGTGGCGCCGAAACCCGAAAGGAGCCGAGGCATAGAGGGCACCTTGAACTAGAGGCGCTCTACACAGACGACGGACGCAGATACCGGGAGGGGCAATCGAATATCCTGCACGGGGCGGCGAAACCGCTACTGAAGCCAGCACTGGTTCGCAATCTGTAACAAACACATAAATTAGATACCTAATCCGAAACCTTGCTTAGAAAAGCAACCTACAAAATGTAACAAAAACAATACAACATTTTCCAGATAACCGAGTTTTTCGATAACAAAAAAAAAACATTACCCAATAATACGAGTACTGAGAAACACTTCGTTAAATTTACAAAAGTTTTAATCTTTTATGTAACCTATTAATTTTGTTAATCTATCAAATTATATGTGGTGGCGGTCGTCAGAAGAGGCCTATATCCAGCAGTAGAGAGACACAGGCTGATGGTATGGTATCAAATTATACAAAGACCTTTGATCTTCAATTGATCTTCAATTCAATTGTATACACTTTAAACTTTTCTTTTTCACTATTGCCTTATAAGAATATGGCAATAGCGCAATTAGCACATTGTGCCAGGTCAACTTTTCTTCATAGTTAACAATTTCAAAGTCTAAAATGTATCCCGTCAATGTCTAGTCCCGTCGAAGTAAATCAGGAATCGTTCAATAAAATGATAGAAGATATAAATTTATATCAGTAGAGTGATATAAAAATTATGTATTCACACATATTTATCTATTTAAACGGGTTAGCTTAATCTTCCATTAAGCTACGAAGTGGGATTCTTCAGGAAAGCTGTGAATAAGATTTTGCAAGATTGCCGGCGCACCCGTATACTCCCTGGTGTTGCAGGGTGTCCATGGGTGGCGGTAACACTTACCATCACGTGGCACCGCTTGCTCGTCCGCCCTCTCGTCTTTAAAAAATTAAAAAATATACTCGACGATTCGGTTGTTTGCAAGAATGTGTGGTCGCCTGCCACCTTGTTTAATTAAAAAAAGCTAGATATGTTAAATAGATGTGAAAGTTTATGTAGATAAAGCACATATATATATTTCAATATTTTTTTAAACATGACGTCAAGAGTGGGGACTACAGAAAAGCTAATAGAAGTCCAAGTAGAATCGAATTATTGATAAAGAAACTAATTATCCCAAGTCAGCCCATGAGAGTCTCGAATGTCGATATATAGTATCAAACACACTATCCCCAAATTGGAAAAGTAAAGTAAGAACGAATTAATTGAATAAGTTCGTTGATGTTTAACTCATTCGTTCGTTCATCCTTTTTAATAATGTGCAAAAGATCTTGTGAAAATATTATTGGGGCATTCAATATCCTCAAATATAAAACCCAATATCTTCTTGAGAATATATTGTTCAAGTGTATGACAGTGTATTTCAAAGATTAAAATTTCACATATTGTATGACAATTTTCTTTTGATTTAAATATTGTAAATTAACAAATTTGGAAATATTCCAACAGACGGAAAATGAGCTACAGTATGAGACCGCATTGCGGTTTATACACCAATGTGAAAGAATGTATAATAAAACAATACTATTATTACTTATCAATCTTATCATATATAATATTGCAACTTGATTATTATCTAGCTGTTCCTCGCTATTACACCCGCGTTTCTTTATATACATATACTTATAGCCTATATTAGTAGGAATAGTGCAACTTTCTATTAGTGAAAGAATTTTTAGAATCGGTTCAGTAGTTCCAGAAATTACCCTCTAAATACAACCAAATTTAACTTTTTTATAATATTATTATAATAGATAGATGACTTTACGTATATCGATTTTTTATTAATTTTATCAGTTTTTATTCTTGGGGTGACACCATTGATATCGGCACCGGGTGCCACCCACGCCAGCTACGTCACTGGACCGCGATAACCAATATTTTACAGTGGGTACTTCGAATGAATTAATGTCTGTTTGACCATCTTCGTATTTTCGACCGTGATCGAACGATGACATGTATATAACATAGAGTGATTACACACTTACGTAAATAAATCTGAAAGTGTTTTTTTTTCCAAATATTCGGATTTTTTTAATCATCATCTCTTCGTGTTTCTTGGCAATACGAAGATGGTCAATCGGCGTAATTACGTAGTGATTTTGTACTCATTTAATGTATGTCTATGTATTTATTACACCTAATGAAATTCTGTGAAAATCACATTAAAAAAAAACAAATGTAATTTTTTTCATAACGCAATGAAAACAATGTATCCACGTTGTTTTCCTCCAAAATGAAAGCCACCAAACAAACAAATACCAGTGACCAAAAAAGTCATAAATAAACGATCTATGTCTCACTATTTTTTTTATGGAAATGGAGGCTGCAGACGAGCATACAATCCACATGGTGGTAAGTGGAAATAGTCGCCCATGGATATCCGCCATATATGTTAACTTCAGTCCAAAATGGCAAACGCTGGTATCCGGGGGGGTAAATTTGCTTCCTGCATTTGAAGATTTAGTATTTGGAGAAAGGATTGGGAACATGGGGAGGGATAGGATACAACGGGATAGCAAAGTAGACACTATTTCAGGCCATTTTTTCTGTTCCTTCTTTAATTATTATTATTATTTTCATATTGATTCTTCATTTACGCATCGAAAACAATCGAAACAAATTAATATGAAAATTAGAAATAATTGGTTTCATTACACGCTATTTCACTGTTTATGTTACAGCAATTAAATGTATAATAGAATAATTAATGCGAAGTCTTTAGTTTTCCGTGGGATATAAAATTCGAATATAAAATGACTAATTGAAATACAATCAGTAAAAACAATTAAAAGTATCAATTGCTTTCATTTACTATTAAGTGAGGTATAAAAGGGAAAACAGATTTTATTTTATAACAGAATAAGCTGAACACGAAAAAGCGAAAATGAAGGTGTCCTTATGTATGAAACGTTATGTAGAAAAGTTATTTCGTCCCGATGAGGACCCCATAGATGCAGCGAAGAAAATGGTTAACTTTATACAGCAATTCGTTGGGATCCACAACGTTTTCGGAGACAAAGATCGCAGTAAGAAAAGAAATTCAATTATTATTTCTTATTCACCGACCTACATTGCAACAATACTCTTACAAGTATTGTCCTTCACCGAACATCTTGCTACTAAATCCTGAATCCTTTAGCTGTTAATACAAACCTAAATTCAAATTCACTTAAAACCTCAAATGCACTATCTATCGTTTGATCCGGAAGGAATTGCCTACTGTACTCCGCTAAGCTCTAAGCGTCAATTCTATTTATATTTATGAATATTGACTGTTAAATATATTCTATCCCACAGTTAGAGAAGCGCTTGTTTGCACATGAAATACAACTAGTTATATACAGCCATAGATATAGAAAAACCACCTTATGATATATTTTTTATTTGTTTTTCTGTACATTACTAATCAATTTCTGTAGTTACCATTAAAATAGCTAGCATTTAAAACTAATGTTTTAGAGCCAATAACAAATTCAACGATTAACCAATAAATTAATTTTATGCGAGTAACCAGACTTGAACAGATTATTTCTAAGTACTAAGTTAAATTACGGATAAAATCATGTTGTATGTCTTATGGAATAGCCATAAAAATGAAAGAATGTCTAAATTAAAAATATTTATAATACATAAACAGCATTTTGTTTCAGAACTATCTGTATCAACCGTATTAGCAGCAATCGTATTCACAGGATCATTTGTGTATGTCGGCTCTTTAAGCCAATTTATATATCTTGTACATGTAATACCTGATAAAATAGAAACGTTCAAAGCTATGAATTGCCTCAGCGCCACCTCTGTCCCACTTTCGAAAAATATTTTCATGTGGACGTCTCGGTAAGATTATGTTTATTAATAATATAATATTCTACAGTAATAATATGATGTTAATGATTGTGTCTATACATATATGGTTTTATATCATTTTATCTATACATACAAGCACGACTTGCTGCCTCTCAGCTTACCTATAACTTTTTATATATGACAGAATGAATAGAGCCAATTATTTCATTCAGCCGGAATTCCTTATTTGTGAGAGGAGCTTCATCAAGAACCTAATTGAACAAGGTGGTGAATATCGACATCAATGTAGGCATGGACATATTCTGTCCATGCCTACGTCCAAAATGACTTGTAGATGTCCATGTGCAACGGTGATCGATCACTGTTCATCATTTCAGATAACCGTTCGTTCGCCACATATACTATTGAAATAACAATAATGTTGAGATAATCTAAAATTTATCAAGAATTACAGCTTCGATGTTCAAAAATAGCCTCAATAGACAGTATCAAGTGATAGGTCTCATGGGGTTCGAAAGCAACAAAGGCTACAAATCTTGAGGATCGTTGCAGAATTCAGCCGTGAAGAAGCAGCATTTATAACGTTAAATGTGACTTTATGTAAAATAGTTTCCACACCGTTTATCTACAGTATACAAATCGTTTCATTACACTTTACCGTTTAAGTAATAAGCCTTTGAGTTTTGATAATAATGTAAATTACCGCTAAGCCACTAAGTATTTTCCGTTAAGGTCGACCAGAATTATTGAAGTAAACCTCCCACCTTTCTTACTTTATATAAGGATATAATTAATAATTAATAGGTAGCGAAAAAGTCTTTTCGTATTTTGTACGTATGAAGTTGTAATCTCTCTCTTTGGTTGTACTATTTATGCCTTAATACCATTAAAAGTTGACATTCTAAAAAAAAATTAAAAATACTATTTTCCACTATTTTTCCAAAATGAGTGAAAATAACGAACAAAATAGCTACATTTTTAAATTTTATTACAAAAAAGGCAAAAATGCGACACAAGCCACAAAAAAATGGTGGCGTTTATGAATCTAATGCGGTATCGGTAAGGGTACCACAAAGTTGGTTCAAGCATTTTCAGCCTAGAAATTTTAACGTGAAAAATGCAGCTCGCTCTTGTCGCCCAGTTACAGATAAAGTCAATACCATCTGTGAAAAAGTGGAGCAAGATCGACACATCAGTAGTTATGACATTGTTGAGGAACTAAGTATTGATCACAAAACGGTTTTAAGTCTTTTGAAGAAGTCTGGGTACCAGAAAGATTTGATATTTTTGGGTGCCACATGATCTTACGGAAAGAAACCTCATAAACCGTGTTTCCATTTGCGATTCCCTGTCAGAACAAAACGAAATCGAACCATTTTTGAAGCGATTGATCACGGGTGACGAGAAGTGGATCACTTACGACAAGAACGTGCGAAAAAGATCGTGGTCAAAGCACGGACAGACTCCACAAACAGTGGCAAAACCCGGCTTAACGCGAAACAAAGTGATGTTGAGTGTATGATGGGAGTGAAAAGGTATCGTTCATTATGAGCTTTTACCGCCGCGCCGGGGGAAACTATTGAGTCTGACCTCTACTGCCAGCAACTGTCATCAGATTAAAGCAAGCAATTGAGACAAAACGGCCTGAGCTGATAAACAAAAAGGGTGTCATCTTTCACCATGATAATGCCAGACCACACACATCTTTAGCCACTCAGCAAAAATTGAGAGTGCTTGGCTGGGAAGTGCCGATGCATCCACCGTATAGCCTTGGCCTTGTAACTTCAGAACTCTTTAAGTAGCGTAAGGTGTGACATCAAGAGATGACTGTCAAAACTACTTCTCGAAATTTTTAGGCAAAAATTCCAAAATTTCTACAGCAATAGGATCATGATACTATCTACAAGATGGCAACAAATTATCGATCAAAATGGCACATATTAATTATAAGTAAATGTAACTAAACTTTTTTTATCTTGAATCTATAGAAAATACGAAGAAACTTTCTCCCCGACCTAATTAATATATTCCTTGCTTTATACCGGCTTACTGTCTATGTAATACTGTAGAGGCTCTCCCTTAAGGTTTGAGTTACAAAAGGTAACCCGATAGCTATAATTTACCATGGAACAAGTGTCACCATAATATTTATGGGATTTAAAATCATCTTTACTTTCAATCTTTAACTTCTTGTCTGTAACAAAAATACTCGTGGATTAATTTATTTGCAGAGGTCGACTAAGAACAATAATAGAAATGAGTCGCCATGGTCTCTCTGAAATACCCCGTGACACTAAAGCGCATGTTAAAATGATGGACACTCTCAAAATGGCGCGCTATATATCGTGGCTCATCGTCGCATGCAATGGCTTCACTCATGTGATATACATTGTATTACCGTTCTTATTCACAATCTTCGGGAACGAAAGATACTTGCCGTCAACTCCTGGTGACGCTTATGGTAAGAAAACGAACAGTATAGATTTTAATATTTATAAGTTTTATAAGTATACCTGAACAAGTAATAGTTTCAATAGATTTATAATTTTATCGAAGTACACCCCTAATAAGTTATAAGCAAAGAAGAATTCTAGTGAATTGATGTTTCATTTTGTCTTTTATCTAAAATAACAACTGGTATAAATAAAATGCGTAGGTATGCATATTATACTCGTAGTAGCACACTGAGACATTTGAGTGTCTTCAATTTGTATTTGTACATGATACACACTAGGTAAGACCTGTATCGCAGCCGACCGGCCCGGCCGGCGCGGCTGTGCGGTCTAAGCTCGTTTATGCTGTAATTTAATATAGTTACGTTATAATATAGTTATAATATATATTATTACGTTATAATATAGTTACGTAATATAGTTACGAGGGGGAGAGTGCACGCTGCAATCCAACAGCCGCTGGGCGCACTCGACTGGCCACGTTACCCCTCTCTCACAGAAGACTACCTTGAAATGTACTGCATTTCCCACTTTATCTTATTTCCCTAATGTACGTACGTGTTTCGGTAGTGAGTGAGATGTGCCAGAGCCCATTCCCATCCTATCCCTCCCCATTTCCCCAACCCTTTCTCCAAATCCATTCCTATATCCAAAGGTAGGCAGCGCATCCGGGGGCATGCCAACGTTGTCATTTTGGACTAATGTTGGCATGTATCACGGATGTCTATGGGCTACAGTATCCACTTACCATCAGGTGAACTGTACGCTCGTCTGCCACCTTCTTCCATAAAAAAAAAAAGTTATATTTGCTCCATGTCCTCGGGTATGTCCAGTTATCAACTTATTCCTGCAATACACGGAATTGTGATAAACATTTTTTATTTACCAGGTCTCAGTCCCAAATATGAAACACCTTTCTACGAAGCTACGTTCGTGTTAACTGTCACCGCGACCTGCTTCTCAGCAATCAACCAGAGCGGCTACATCGTGTTGTTCGTCACACTATTAGCTCACGATCTTGGACACTTCTACGTCATAACCGAAACTTTAAATCATCTCTATGAAGTTCTTTCGGGTCAGAAAAAGGTGTCAAATGCCTTGAATGTAGTTGAGGAAAACATTAAATTTTGCGTCAAACATCACCAGTTCCTAGTTAGATACCATAGTAAATTAAGGGAGTTATACAAATCTGTGTTTGGAGCGCATTTCTTGATGATGATTATAGTGCTCGTGACCACGTTGCAAACTTTCAACGCCTGGGATATTAGAAACACAATCCTGACTGGTATAACAGGAATTAGTCCGCTAATCATATACTGTTTTGGAGGAGAAATGTTAATATCCGCTGGTCTAGAGATGTCTGAAGCTACTTACTCGTGTGGTTGGCATCTAATGAAAGTGGCGCAGGCGAAGATCATTCTCTTCGTGCTTTGCCTCTCTCAACAACCGTTCTACTTCACTGCTGCTGACATTTTCATAATGGACAGAGAGACTTTCGGAGACGTCATCCAATTTGTTTATAAAATTTACGCGGTATTTAATTGATTTTCTTCGCTTATTTTTATATTTATAGATAATTGTTTCTAATATTATGAATAAAATTAATAATAAGTCTATTAACGTTAACATGTTGGTTAATAAGTTTAAAATTTCCTATACAATCTTCAATTTACTCGGAGTTTTATACCTTTGTTATTCGAATAAATATCCCCTGTGAGTAATCAAAAGTTTGCGCGAGTAAAGTTCACAAATTGATGGATTTCTTTAACTTTCTTTTCTACTCCTGCTGGTAAAAATCACAAAAGAAAATCCATTAAAATTATATCAAAGTCAACACAGTTTTTAAGTCATGATTACCTAAGTTAAACCTTTCGGATTCTAATTGTATCTGCATGTGCAAATGAGAGAGCAGAAGTTGTCATATCCTTTGCTCTCGTTGGAAAAAAGTATAATTCATCAACGATTCACAACTACGCGTTCGTCTTATTTTACGAATACTTGCATACTCGTGTGTATTATGTAACGATCCTCGAAAACACCCTTTAATGTTGTAACAAAGGAAAAATAAATAAACCATTGTATTTATTTCTCTAAGTAAGTACAGAACCGTTGTAATCCTTAGCGATAGTACGCAGATAACAAGATAACAAAGTTACATCTTAGAAAGGTGTTTCATTAAGACTAATTAAGTACGTGAAGCATGTAAATACTTGAAACATTCTTAGGGCCATTTTAATATCATTATAAGGTTGTTTGTCTCCTTCAAGTTGCCGGCAATTTAGTAGGCAATGAACAAATTCCTGCCTTGACGTTCCGAGATCGTTAGTCACTCCTGCTTCCCCGTTAGATTTATGAAAATGCGTTTATCAAGCTTACGTCTCCTGTTATTTTGTGATAAGCAAAACACTTTAACGAGTGTGTATTTCAGGCACTTTTGGGTTCAGATTTCCACACTTTTTCACGACGATTTATCACGAAAAGTACTAATGCGATACATTTATTCCAGTAAACATGTATGATAACTGTACCTACTTGGCGTGGAATTTTCGAGAATTACTAAACGGGGACGCCCGGGAATTACTAAATTCCCGAGGGCTGATCCCCGTATTTCTAAAGAGCTTAACCGGCTCCCTTTATCGTGTTTTTTTCCTGTCCGTATTTGGTGCTGATACCCTGTAGATAGACGATCTAAATCTAAGCGATTTAGTCATTTGGACAAAATATTATTGACCGGTACCCGTTGTTATCGCGGTTAATAGTTCAGGATCAAAAAACATTTGGATTGTATTTATGTGAGAACTAATACAAACAATTTATTAATCTTCTTAATCGATGGCAGTAATGTACCTACTCGTAACAAAACTCTGTTTCTACATTTTATGATGAAAGTTTAGCGGGACTGAGCAGCGCCTATATAAATACTTTTATTACAAAAGAAGTAACAAATCACATGAAGAAAAGTCTGCTAAACTTGTTTTCTTTGAAATATTTGTATATGTAACTTGCAATTATTAATATTTAAATCCTGAATTTGTTTGATTATATAATTACTACCTATGTAATAAAAGCGAGTGAACGAAATTAAAATATAAATTCCCTATTCCAAGGATAAAATCCCTAATATTAGTTATGTGATTAAATTTATTATATTAAGTAAACGTTTTTTAGATTAAGGTATATGGGACATTATCGATGGAAAAGGACCTTATTGTCGGTTCCAATTTCCCAAATATATGACTAGTTAAATTTTAAAATTTACATATATTTTTTTATTTCTTTATATTAAAAATCTTAGAAACAGAATCTTGAAACAACGACTTTAAAAATCTTAAATTTAAAATCTTAATTGAAGTAAATAAGTCCACACCGACAATAAAGTCCCTTTGCTCAGATAACAGCAGATGTATTGCATACGCCTCAGTTGCCTGAGTTGAATAAATAAAAGTAAAATAGTCTCAGATTTTATAGAATTAACTTTAATCTAAATTAAATTTGAGTTTTATTTTAATAGAGTAATTAATTATAAACATACATTTCAGCTGCTGTTTCCGTTTCAGTTATTGAAAGCAGAAACAGAAATAGAAGTCTTTTTCATTTTAAAAACCAATCACGTAAACCACCACCACCACCACCACCACCCAACCTGCATTTCCCACTTAATCTTATATCCCTAATGTACGTACGTGTTTCGGTAGTGAGTGAGATGTGCCAGAGCCCATTCCCATCCTATCCCCTCTCCATTTCCCCAATCCTTTCTCCAAATCCAGTCCTATATCCAAAGGTAGGCAGCGCATCCGGGGACGTGCCAACGTTTGTCATTTTGGATTAATGTTGGCATGTATCACGGATATCTATGGGCTACAGTACCCACTTACCATCAGGTGGACTGTATGCTCGTCTGCCACCTTCGTCCATAAAAAAAAAAAAAAACGTATTCTGCTTCTGTTACATCACTATTTTATTTTTATTTTTTATATTTATTTCACGTTTACAAATAAAGGGTACAAAAGATATTTTCTTGATGCCTGTGAGTTTATCTGTGTACAAAAGAACTGTGTGAGTTTATCACGGCAGTGCACATTCGCTTGTCAGTAGTTAGGTAAAATTGATATATGTGTGACCGGTTTTAGTCTTACTACATACTTTAAGCTATACAAGTTGCTCAAAGTTAATTGCTTAAACGTTGCCCAATATTAATTGAATTTTATTTTCAAAACTAGATGTTGGCTATGTCAGAGCAACAGAGTTATCGTGTGATTCATTAAGTGTTCAGTGGAATAGGGTACAAAATAACCCTGTGTCATGTCTACTTCACTGAGCTCTTTCTTGTCAGTCCTCCGATCTATTTATTATAGGTGACTCTCCCTTGAATCACAAGATATTACGTGAATTCTTCTTGCCGTGTCATGTCTCCAAGTAACTAATATTAATAAAACTTTAATATTAAATACAGGCTGCGCTTCTTTAAATTCGTTCATTTTCATAAATTTTAATTAAGAGGCAATGAAGCGGATAATTAATTAAGATCAAACACAATGGTTGTGAGATTTTTGGGCCGACGCTGGATTTCTGTCTAGACTGGATTGTCGTCTATATATAAATTGTGCACGACAGAATAATGAGTGCATGAACAAGTAACATTGTGTAGATAGAACAATGTACTGAGGGAAATGAACTATAAAGTACAATAAGCAAGTACCGTAGTATCAAATCAGTGCGCATAAGTATGTACCAACTAACGTCCCAAATCGCGGAGAAAGAGGAGTTGTTTGAAGGTTGCACAAGGGGTGAATAGCGTTGGAAGCACTTCTAAGCATGCGCAGTAGAACCATATAAGAAAGTTTGACTCTCTTTTCTCCCAGATTATGCGATGTTATTTACCAATAATGGTAAATATAGAGTCTCTATAAAGAGTGTTATAATGTTTGTGCTTATGTTTATAATAATGTTGTTGCTTATTGCGGATTAGTTCCTTTATTTTATTCATTTTACTTCATGTCAATGTTTAGGTATGTGTTTTACCTTTAGGTTTCCATTTTATTTACATTTGTGTATGTTTAGGTCTTAAGCATAGTCTAGGAACAAATAAAAACTACGTTTGCTGTGTGTTTTATTCTAGTAATAAAAAAGACAGATAACAACATACAGTAGCAAACTAGATAGAGTCCTCGGCACTAGCGTCCAGGCCCTCTCCCAGTCTCTTCACGATTCCCCTTGCTATTCGCTGGGAGGGGTGAGGAAATAAAAGTTACGATTCACCGATAATAAAATATGGTAATAAAATTATGATAATAAAAGTTACGAATTCCTGTCTTTCATTGTGTAAAATAGTTAGACTCTATGGGCAAAATGATAATTGACCTATATGTATACATAATTTTGTAACTTATAACCTAAGTAAAGTATGGATAAGCAAGGAGTAAATAAATTCCGCAGGGAACGGGGGGATCGCAAGGTAACTAATCTCCTTTAAACAGGAGAAGCCCGGGCCTTCCCGACAGAGTTCGACTTGTACAATCGCCCAATTAGTATGCAATAATTAGTGTGCAAATCTCTGGCAAGATAGTGAGTTCGTTGCCGACTGCCGCCTCCCTTGTACCCCTGCAGTTTTGTGTGAACCAGTTAAGCGGTGTTTTATTTCCGCAATTTCTCCCCTACAACCTCCCCGTTGACGTTCACTGTCAACATAAATATAGATGGAAATCTAGACAAAATTCAAACGCATAATAAAATCATGTAACAAATCAAAATTATTTTATAAATTGATCGAATATTCTATCTATAAAAAAAAGTTCCCCAATCATCATTAGGATTAGGAAACATTGGGAAGCTTTTTTTATAGAAAGAATGTGGCAGACGAGCAACAATCCACTTGGTGCTCAGTGGATACATGGACACCCGCAATTAATGCCAACATTAGTTCAAAATGACAAACTTTAGAACGTCCCCAGAATGCTGCCTAGCTTTGGTGATTTAGGAATGTATTTGGAGAAAGGGTGGGCAAAAGGTGGGCAAAGGTAATAGGACGAGATGGGACTATTCCTATATATAGTGAAATAGGCCAAAAGCAGAACCTATGTTCATTATTAGTATTATTATTAATTATTATTTACACTGCACAATCAAGTGAATTGATATTACAAGTTAATCGATAATAACGTTGTTACTAATGTTTAGCTCGATTGAACTCGGCTTAATGGTCATCCAAAAAGTAGGTAACTCCCTCTTTCTGTCATGGTAGACTGGGTAAAAATTTTCTTAAAAAATAAAAAATAATCCAAGAAATAGTATAAAGAGCGGCATCCGAACAGAACCTCCTTTCTAAAGTAACAAAAGTTATACCATCTTTTTTAGGAATGTGTAAATAATAGGGGTTAAAGTATAAAATTGCCGTTTTATAGTAATAGATACTTTGAATTGACATAAAACCTTCATGGTGTGAGATTTTCGAGTGAAACTTTTTTCACATGATACCTATGAGGTTCTTGTTTTAAAAAATGTACAACATTCGATTTTCGACTTTCAATGAGTTTTTTTATTCAGCTTCGACGGAAAGATGGATACTTCGAGTAATCTTTGAATACGAGTTCCGACGCGGAACTAACGCGGCAGAAACGGCTCGCAATATCAATACTGCGTTTGGAGAGGAGACTGCTAATGAACGAACTGTGCGTTTTTGGTTTAAACGCTTTCATAATGGAAACTTCGACTTGAAGAATGAACCACGTGGAAGACCGCCCACACAGGTGAATAACGCTGAATTGAAGGAGATGGTGGAAGCCGATCCGAGTCAAACTACCCAGGAATTAGCGGCATGGTTTAACGTTACCTTACCTACAATATTGACTCATTTGCATTAAATCAATAAGATAAAAAAATATGAAAAATGGGTGCCTCATGATTTGACTGATCTGCAGAAAGAAACGCGTGTTGAAACTTGCGTTGCCTTGTTGAATCAGTACAGAAATGAAGGAATATTGGATCGAATTGTGACATGTGACGAAAAGTGGATTCTTTACGATAACCGAAAGCGAAATATGCAATGGCTGACCCCAGGTCAAACGCCGCAACAGTGCCCTAAGGCAAAGCTTACCAATAAAAAGGTAATGGTAACTGTTTGGTGGTCTATTCATGGTTTTATTCACTATAGCTTTCTCAGGTCTGGTCAAACAATAACAGCAGATGTTTACTGTGCCGAACTTCGAACAATGATGGCGAAACTAGCAGTGAAACACCCCCGACTCGTGAATGGATCTTCACCATTATTGCTCCATGATAACGCAAGACCTCACACTGCACGAGAAACCGTTGTAACTCTACAGGAGCTGCAGTTAGAAACCATACGTCATCCTCCGTACTCGCCAGACCTTGCTCCAACGGACTACCATTTTTTTCGTGATTTGGACAATTTTCTACGTGGTAAAAAATTTTCTTCCCAAGAGGCAGTAGAAAATGCTTTCACACAGTTTGTCGAATCTACATCCCCAGAGTTCTATCGCAAAGGCATAAATGAACTTCCGATTAGATGGCAACAATGTATAGATAATGAGGGTAAATATTTTGATTAAATAAATATGTTACATTTTAGAAAAAAACGAGTTTTAATGTTTCAGTACAAATCGGAAATTTCATACTTTAACCCCTAATACATACCTAAAAATACCTAAGCTCCCTTGTTAACAACACGATCTTCCTGCGGCACGGCGAGTTAGCCGCGCCGTAGAGAAACCGTATATGTTTGTTAACGGCATATTTTTCCGCCGGTGGAGGCACGGATTTTAGGTGCGGACCTCATGTATCGTTTTTGAGTGCTAAACTAAAAAAATAATTAAAATAACACAAAACTGGAATCAGCAGGTAAATGGTCACTAAATATTTGCGTGCCGCGAAAACGTCCGGCGTCGTTAACTAACTCATAGACCTCCATACAACACTACTCGATATATATCTAGTCGTGCGTTTTCATGGTGCACACGGCAAACGCGCTACGCCGAGGCTTCGCCTTGTATGTTATCGAGCTCCCATAGCTCCCATCACTAACAGCGTTTGTAAGAAGGAAGTTTGAAATAGAAACAGCTCAACAACATTAATTATAATAATTCTCTACATTTTTTCATCTCATGGCAAATATAGAAACCCAATGATAATTTTGTATCACATAAACTTTATGCTTATTTATATCAAGCTCTGATCATTATAATCAAAAGGATCATAATATAACATGCGATAGAATTATTAACCTGTATTTGCCTCAGGGCAACACGACCGTTGTGGGAGAATATAACGCAAATGCTTAGTAATACACAACGGAGGCCCGTCCGAAAGTGTCCGCATTGTAACATTGCCCCTAACTAATGAAAATGAATTTGTAACACGCAAAGCCATCAACCAAATTTGCTTATCAAAATAATATCTAGTTTAAAGATCAGTTCGTTTTTTCGTGCTAATCTCGATAACTACTTACTAGCAGTTTGATCATTATGTAGAATATTATATATTTTTTATTAAAATTTGTACCTAAACATACCAAACAAATGTATATAGTACCCCCTCTTTCAATGTCAGTGTAATCTGTATTCGGCCATTAACACTAGCAATATATTTGTTAATCAAGTTACATAAAATACAGCAAATTACATAAATAATATAATGTAGTCTATTTTGTAAGACTCGTAAGATTTAAAATGATTAAATGTGAATCCAAACAGAAGAAGCTGCGGGGAAATGCTAGTATATTTATTATACAGTGTAAATTCTAATACTGTAATAATTGTCAAATCAGTTGTAGAAAATATATCTATTGTATTCCAATTTTATGAAGCAGATTCAGCGCCAGATGGAGTATATAGTATATGAATCCTCGAATATAAACCACATACCGAAAAGCGCAGTGCGAGGGAAGGAATAAATAAATAGATAAATCACTTGAAGTTTCCTTGAAGTTGTTGATAAAGACTGAATGAGTGGAAATCTGAAGCTCGTATGTGTGGTGGCAAACGTTACATAAGGTCTTTACTATATCCAATATTAATGTTTGATTTGGTCAATCACATCACCCTGAACTAACGTATGCAGTCGGTCTTAAATCAGTTAATAGACTTGTAGTTAATTTTTAATTTGAATATTTTATTTTTGGATGTTTCAAGTATTTAAACATATTAATTGACATATAAATTGAATATTTAAGAAATATACACGTCTTATTGAATTTATTGAGTTATTTTAAATGACCAGAGTATAAATGTTACATATTTCCTTATAAATCGATACTACTTCATGCTATTATTTATATAAAAGTATAATATATTAGTATTAATTGAATCTTCCGGGCTACTTGGCCGAGGTCTTCTGGAATCTCTTCTCTTTCTTCCATACGTTTCGTCAACAACTGCGGTTGACATCTTCAGTGGCGACTGCATTCACTGATATATTATACTGATAGTGAACGCAGTCGCCAATGAAGATGTCAACCGCAGTTGTTGACAAAACGTTTGGAAGAAAGAGAAGAGATTCCAGAAGACCTCGGCCAAGTAGCCCAGAAGATTCAATTAATATGGACACCGGCCGAGAAACCCTACACTCCACTATAATATATTAATATGTAACGTAAAGGTCCTAAAAGAAACTTTTCAAATCAAACATTACTTATATTAAATACATGCATAATATAATAATAGTACTTAATACACAATATTTTTCAATTACCACTAAGTTCGGCGGTAATGGAAAACATTCTTAGTAAAAATCACTTTCTCGAGAATTAAATAAATACTCTAGAATACCCTGTGACGTGGGAGCAGAGACACATACAAAGACGAACGCACCACCCAGGCCAGAAGAAACATTTATCTTTAAAGAAATGACTATCCGGCTGTCAATCGAATCAAAAACCTTTTGCACAGCAGGAGGGGCACTAGCAAATGGGCCGGCTAACCGGTCATTAGTGTATAGTCAGGCTAAGAATTAAAAGAAATATATTCGAAAGTATGTGTAAAATAATTTAAAACCCACAAAATTATAATTGGCCTCATATATTGGTCCAAAAAGAAAATATTTTCGGTGGAAAAGCTGTGGAATCTACTTATAAATGTACCTATGTAGGTACCTAGGGTTGGTTCAATAGAATGAACTATGTGAAGGGCCTTAATGAATCTCTCCCAATTTCCTCCCAAGGGATAGGAAAAAGCCTCCACTAACCTAGTGATACGCAGAGGTCAGAGAAGAGCCTGCTCGAGCAAGTACGCGGGTACTGCTGGGTTGGCGAAAGCCTCTCCAGAAGAAGATAGGTGCTGAGCACTCCGACGGAAAGTGTTCGTGGAAATGGTTTCCACTCATCTGTCAGCGTTTTGCTATGAGCCACATCAATGTTAGATGCACAATTTTAGTGAAGGTAGTTATATAAATTCCTACCCTCAGTTAATAAAGCAAGGATTCAACATATATTGTAAGGATGCCCGTCTATATCCAGCAATGGAATGTTACAGGTATATCGATGAGCAGAACCTCCCATAGAAATTTTAAGAGTAATATTAAAGTACTTAATAATAATCTGTTTGTTAATAACTTCATTTAGTCGCTTATTTCATTCGATCGTATTACGTTTATGAATCATTGGGGTATGAAATGTATGTATCATTGATCGCATTAACGAGTATTTACAATTTTATTCATTAATCGTATCATAAGTTATTCGGTACATTTCAGAAAACAATTTTTAGGCAAAAGTTATAGAGCATCATGACCTCTACCCAACTAAATATCGTTTATATTCATAGACGTTTAAATATTTTTTGATATTGTTGGAAAAATTACACCAACTTAATTTTAAAACTTCTAAACAGACTTGGTTAATCTACATTAACCAAACTATTTTTCTGATATCTTTTTTTGAAAAGACGTGATAGACAAGGTTACAGTCCACCTGATCCCTTAATCCAACTAGTTTCATGATACTATGTCCATAGACATTCAGGATACATGCCAACATCAGAATGACATACGTTGGTACGCCTCCGGGTACGCCTCCGGGTACGCTGTCTACCTGTGAATATTTAGGAATATATTTGGAGGGAGGATTGGGATAGGAAAGGGCCCTGACATATCTCACTCAGTGCCCAAACACGTACACTTCCTGGCCGAAAGTAAACGACGACTGACAAGTCAGCGACGTATCGGCACACGACAGAGACGACGCTCTACATACCGCAGCTAGCCGATGTGTATTACTTTCGGGCGGGATATGTATGTACATTAGAAGATAACGTGCAGTACCTACATTAGACGGTAATTTTCTGTGAGGTCGGGGTATCATGGTCAGTAAAGTGCATCCATCGGCTGTGGAATTGCACAGTGCAACCCTCCCCTTTCAAATTTAATTAATTCATTAGCTTCATTTAATTCCGTAAGCACGTTACCCAACTGAACCTATGACCTATTTATTATAGACAGAAATACCAAGTTAGTGGCAATTTTTCTCATGGCAAACGTATTAATAGTCGACGCCAACTCTGAATAATAATATTTATATCTGATAATAATATCTGAATAATAATAATAGTCGCGTAAAAGGGCCTAATAGACTTGCGCAGGAATTCCGGTCATTAGCACGCGCGACCCTACCAACTAAAATCTTTTCACATAACTGTCTATAGTTACTGTGAACACCGACTTATTACTATCAAGCGCGGTCCCGGGATTAGGTGAATCGCAAGGGTGTCCCGGGAGAAACCAGCATCTCTCCACAATTTCGAGGAACGAGGGACATTTCATTTTGTAGCCACACTGTGATGTTCTATTTGTAATAATATAGTTCCAGAATTGCAGAACTATACTGTCCTCCTTATGAAAAATGGCGCAAGTGGATTTTGACGACTTTCTAGCAATAAATTTTACTTAAGTTTTCAATAATTGAAAGTAAAGCTAGAAACTTTAGCGTTTGGATGAAAGAAAAAGAATAGCCATTATTTTAACTTTATTTTTTTTTAATTTCCGATTTTAATGTTACTTATACCTACTTTAGTTAAAAATGCTACTAATGACTGTTCTTGTCAGAGGATAATGGTAGATATAATTAAAGAATTTGTTTGTTTCATTTTTTTTTTATAGAGAAGAGGGCGGACGAACACGCGGTCTCACGTGATGGTAAGTGTTACCGCCGCCCATGGACACCTGCAACACCAGGAGGTAAAGACATATGTTTGATCGGACCTAGGTGGTGTGTTCGTTTGTATCTCTCGTCTTTGTATGTGTATCTAGACCCGCGACACAAGGAATCCTAGTGTGGGCCATTGAGTGTGGTGTTATTATTATTATTCCGTAGTTTAACAACCGATTAATTGAGTCGCGGCAGTTGGCATTGTCTACTGTTGATACTTGGCATTGTCTACTCTACTATTGAACGCGGGTTCGATTCCTAATCGGACAAATATTGGTTAAAAAGGGTAAAGTTTGTGTTCGACATTATCATGTCTCTGGTCGAACGAGACGCCAATAAGTATGACTTTATTAGAGATGAACAGTGCCCGCGACTTTGTATGCATAGACGTTAGAATATGTGAGAATTTTATATTTGATCTGGATAAAATGTACCTTAAATGTTAATGCGGTACATAATTTATTACTATGCCAAGTTTCTCTAAAATCTATCCCGTGTTTCTGCATGATCCGTGTTCAAAGAGACAGAAAGAGAGAAATCCCAAAAATGATGTTATGGGTCCTAATGACAACTTTGGGCAACTTAATTTAATGGCAACTTTGGGTTTTTACCACCGCACCGGTCGTCGTGCAGTTCACTTCCTTGACATAGAGTCGCTACGTAGGTACTGCGCGGTCAAACAAAAGACACTTTATGCCACGAACCCGAAAGTTGTGGAATGAATGCCAGTCGAAATTTCTCCGTTACGCTACGATATGGGGCTGTTCAAGAGAGCTGTGAACAGGATTGTGCAAGGTCCCCAGCGCACCCGCATGCCGCCTGGTGTCCATGGCTGGCGATGACGATTTACCATCATGTGGCCCGCCCACTCGTCTGCCATCTATAAAATTTCAAAATATATTGTCTTGGTTTACTATATAGTTCAATTGACAAAATTATGAAAGTAATGATACATAGGTACTATCAAACAACATACACAGATATATACATAAATGTATATAAGATACGTAATAAATAACTATAAATCCTCTCAACAAACTGTGGAAAAAAACCCTTTACCTACAAATGAACTTGTTATTTTGACACCGATTCTTCATCAAACGACGCACATTGACTACGTATAATAAAACAATAAAATGTCCCATTGACTTTCTCTTATTTGTTACACAAAACTCGCAAAACAACGTACCTACCTACTACGTAGTAAGTAGAACAAAAATTTGTCCAGTAACGACCTTTGTAAATGAAGAATTTTGTAAAACCAGCTGAAACGGATTAAGTACCTAAGTACCTATTTACTTAAAGTTAACTTGTCTATCAAATTCGTACTCGTATTCAACATTCTCCTTACTCTGAGGACGAGGATGAGTCCCATCCCATACAATCCCACCCATCCCATTATTATTAAAGATCCCATTGTTGGAAGAGGAGGATGTACGCAGCAATCCCAGTCTCTGGGTACACTCGACTGGCCATGTTATAGAAGACACAAATAGAACGTTCGTTTAATCAAGGAGAGTTTCTCGAACGGTTCCGGCGAGAATTTTGTATACGATTCTCGTATGCGACCAAACTACATACAATTCTCGCCTACAACTGTTCACATAATGATAAAAACTCTATAATAACAGGGATAACAGTGATCAGATGATGATAACAGTAGTTTATACTAGCTTTTGACCGATGTTCGAGAAACTCGCATTCGAGAAAGTCTCATTGTGTAAACGAGCCATAAGACTACTGTAAAATGTAAATACTGCATTTCCAAAGTTATCTTACTCCCCCAATCAGTAGTGGTTTCGGTGGTGAGGGAGATATGCCAGAGCCATTTTCCCAACCCTTTTCCAAATTCAGTGCCAAATCTCCAAAGTTGCGACGTTGTCATCAGAGACGTTAGATCTCTCTGCGTGTTCTACCGCCTGTAGGTATAATGGGGAATGCTCTGAAGCATTGTTTAACATAATTCCCACTTCGGGTTTCTACAACCGCATCTCCCGTCACAGCGAGGCATATCCGTGGAGACATTCATTGACATTCTTGACAGACGCTGGCACATATCGCAGATGTTTATAGGCGGCAGTGCCCAATTAATATTTTACTCGGACTGTGTAACACGTCTGTCACTTTCTTTCTATCTGGATATGGGTCTGCTCGTGCACATTGTATGAGAAATAAACGTCACGCTGGCCAAGCCACATGGGGAGTCCGCTCTTTTAGATGTGATATAGTTCCTCGGGGCTTGTGGTACTGATTTTGTTATCCCGTAGTCGCCTTTTATGACACTCACGGGAAAAGTTGGAGTGGTATTAAGAAGTCTTGGGTGGTGCTATTCTAAAGTCGGCCGATAACACGCGCCAAAATTAATACATAAGTAGTGTAGGCAAAAGAAAAGCCAAACATACAACTTGATAGAATAATTTATTATAGAGGAACACAGGGTTGTCCTTTGTTGAATCCGAAGCATGGCTACTACCGACTTACCGAACCTCGAAGCGTCGTCATCGACAAACCTATATCATAGATCGATTATCTATGGACAGCACATTTTTTATTTAATTTATTATATTTTATTTATAATTGTTTATTTTTATTTTATGTATTATTAATATTTTGATTAATTTTCGTATAGATGTTTTGATGACAAAGTTATCACAGAGTATAAAGTTTTATGGTCTTGTTTTGAACAAGTAGGTAGAATGTATTCCTTGCTATACATATACTGAGGTACACTTCCATAATACCTAATAATACAATACCATATCTGTAGCCTATCTCTCCATTGCTGGATATAGACCTCTTTCTAGAATCACCACCATGTGGTGGCCAACGTAACTTCTGTTCGTTGAGAGAAGAGCGGTAGGTACTATTTATTTTTATTTTACTGTTATGTTACTAACACTAACTTTTAAGTTTTTATTATTATTTACTAACAATACTATGGATATTTAATCTGCAATAAATGGATTACGCGATCTACGTGTACCCTCGAAGCACTCTCACACCGCGTGGGATAACTCTCGTTAATTTTCGTTATCCACCTAACTCTATTTTAGGAACAGATTCCCTCACCCACGATTTATATAAATGACTTTAGTTTTTGCAAATAAATAAAATTCATAGCTGTAATTAAATAAAGAGAAATTTATTTTAAGGGGAAATTAAACGATTCACTTAAAACGATTGTGTATGTGCTTAACCACTCCATGGACATGTCGAAAGAAGTCAAACCCGACCTGAGTAAGCAAATAAATTAACTAAATAATTTAGATTTGATTATCTTCGTGATTTTATGATATTAGTTTATTATTAAATATAGGTACTTAATGCATATTTTTACGAATTTAAGCGAATTAATGGATTTTATGGACTTTCTCTGTAATTATTTTTTGCAACACACTAGCTGTTGCCCACGACTTCGTTCGCGTGGTCTTCAAGTAGATACTAATTCAGTAACCTTCGCGGGCGTACGCACAACAACTCGCCAAAGTTTCATCGCAATCGGATGAATGATATAGGAACGTATACGGGACAAACAAACATTTATTTTTATATGTATAGATTTTTCTTCTACTTTGTTCACTTCATGGATATGTATCCATGAATTTTGTTTTAGGTATGTATTTTGTATTATTATTATATAGGTGTATATTTTATTATTATTATATTGTATTATGGTTTTATTAATATTATTTTATTGCATAGCCTAATTCTCCCCTAAGTCATTTCACTGCCCGTTAATTGCGTGGAAAAGATCTCTTTTAGCGAGAATGCCGCCTATTGCTTCTGTATGATGTAGTGTAATTATTTAATTACAACAGGAATGCAATAAAGACTTTTCATTCATTCATACACTCCTAGGACATTGAAATACTAAGATTTCGCATTTAATATTTTACGACAAAAAAAAATACATAGAATATTTCCAGTGGAAAAGTGTTTAATTTCCTGCAGCCAGAGCGTAGGTAATGGGGTGGATCGAGGGAGAGTAATTAGCTCCGACAATGGTTCGTTCCGCGCTTACAAGCCGCGTTCCACGTGTAGAGAGGAATGAAGATATGTATTCGAGATAATAGTAAGATTTAGCAAAATTTAAAAAACGTTCATCGCACGATTGGAAGACTTTTTACTTAAACCTTGGGAAGGAAGAATGCGTGCTGCAATCCCACACCCACTAGACACATTCGACTGGCGAAGTTACCTACTCTCTCACAGAAGACTGTATTGCATTTCCCAATTTATCGCATTCCCCTAATGTACCTACCTACATACGTATTTTAGTAGTGAGTGAGATACATCCCATTCTATCCCTACCCATTTTCCCAACACTTTCTCCAAATCCATTCTTACAGCACCAAAGTAAGGCAGCGCATCCGGGGGCGTGTCAACGTTTATCATTCCGTACTGGTGTACTGGTGTTGGCATGTATAGCTGATATCCATGAACGACACTATCCGCTTACCACAAGGTGAATTGTGTTCGTCTGCCTCTTGAAAGAAAACTTACTCGTAGATACTATTTATCTTACCTAATACTGATGTATATAGTATCTACTTTTTTTTACAAAATTTCCAGATATTATAAAGATTTGATCAAATTTGAACCTTTGAAGACAATTATCGATAAGAGCCCTTCATAGTTCTGTCCAAAGTGTAGTGTAGGAACATTTTTTCCTTACTGCGGATGAGCATAATACATTCATAATAAAAGCATAGCATAATAAAAGATACTCATACATATATGTAGGTACTTGCTGTATAAAATGCACTGAGACAATAAAATTTTTTTATATTTCCTGCTCTCGGTGCAAAAGCTTGCAGATGCTTCTAACATTTATTTACTTTAATTTTGTTCGTGCACTCAACGCGGTATTTTCGCAATCTATTTATTTATTTACTTTTTAAACTTTTGCATGCTCTACACATATTCTAAATCGGGCCTGAACGCGTATAATAAAGGTATTTGTTTATTATACGCGTTCGAACCCGATATAGAATATAAAAAGGTATTACTTAGACGTAGTTATCGTCCGTGTAGTTAACGGCTCGGCGATAGTTACTATTGAATTTAATGGCTCGGGTGAGAACGTAGTTGGGTGCTTTAGGCACTCACTACGCCCGCCTGAAATGTAATTAACGTTATTTGAGGGGGAGAGTGCACGCTGCAATCCAACAGCTGCTGGACGCGATCGACTGGCCACATTACCTGTTTCTCAAAGAAGACTACCTTGAAGTGTACTGCATTTCCCACTTTATCCTATTTCCCTGATGTACGTACGTGTTTCGGTAGTGAGTGAGATGTGCCAGAGCTCATTCCCATCCTATCGCTCCCCATTTTCTCAACCCTTTCTCCAAATCCATTCCTATATCTTCAAAGGTAGACAGCGCATCAGAGGGCGTGCCAAAGTTTGTCGTTTTGGGCTAATGTTGGCAGGTATCGCGGATGTCTATGGGGGACAGTATCCACTTACCATCAGGTATCCTGTATGCTCGTCTGCCGCCTTCGTCCATAAAAAGGGATCAATTAAACAATCTAGATAAATGTAGACAACATCGGTAATCTTGGATCATACGAACTATAACTAGACCAACCTAACTACTAGGCAAATTTTGATAAGGAATGCAACACAAAATTAGAAAGACCAGTATATAACCAGACATAAAAGGCGATGCGTCTTACATTATACATATATTGTGTATTTTGTGTAATAAAAGAACCCTGGCTTGACACTTAGAGCTACCAACCTATAGTATCTACCCACAGATTGTTGAAATAACTAGATACTTCTTGGAGTGCTTTCAATTTAGCACAACATGAAATTCTTCAAGAACGCTTTGATAGTATTTCACAGGTTGCAAAGCACTTCATCCACCCCACTGACTTCAGATATTTGAAAGATCAGGGAAGGTATTGTGGTTATAAACGACAACTACAGCATTCGGTACAGTCAGCAACACGCTATGATCTACCGAAAACCATTCGATTCAAGCGTTTATTGCTAGCATTTTAAGGTGCCGATGGGTATAGGCTGATCTATTGCTGTAAATACCTACCTCATGTTTCACCATACGATCGTATTATTACCCTTTGAATAATTCACTTAGTCTTCGTGACATTATTGTCTTGTGAACAAATTGCCAAAAAAAACGCCTACGCCTGCTAATCTCACGCTTTTACTATTCGTTTTATTTCAAAGAAAATTTCGTAGAAAATCTATTTTGTCGAGATTTAAATCAGATTCTTTAACTTTTGTAGATGAAAGCTACTGTCCTCTTTGCCTCGTGTTGTTTATTTATTAAGATCGTGACATCTTGCAGGAATTTTCAAAGTGATGATTCCTATTTCATCGTGTGCGTCTGGTTTGAGGAGCCATTATACTCATTTAATAGTTAATTATTAGGTGTTGTAGGATTAATACAAGAATTTAAAGTGAAAAGTGTCAAAAGTTATATGTATATAAAAGAACTATACATTTCTATATATAGAATCTATACGTTTAAATGGAGGAGCCGCAAAAGCACTGTAACTTTATAATTTTAACAGTAACGGGGCCCATTTTTATAATACACAATTAGGTACCTACTTCAAAATCATACTAAATTTTCAAATATATTCACCGAATACTTTCAGTTATATGGTGGCTCCTCATTTCTTTTTTTTATAGACTAATGGGAGGACGAGCAAGCGGTCCCACGTGATGGTAAGTGTTACCGCCGCCCATGGACACCTGCAACACCAGGGGGTATGCGGGCGCGCCGCCGACCTTGCAAAATCCTATTCACAGCACTCTTGAAGAACCCCGTATCGTAGGTTAATGGAAAGACCTCTTCAGGCAGTTCGTTCCACAGCCTACGGGTTCGCGATATAAAATAATTTTCGGACCGAACAGTGCGCGACACCTCCGTATCGATGGACCGCACTTCTGTGACGGGAGGTACGGTTGTAGAAACCCGAGGTGGGAATTATATTGAACGATTGGATTGAGGAATCACTTTTATATACATATAACTTTTATTGAATTGATCCTATCTGGAATTGATCCTATAAACCCACTAATTCACTACAAAATAAGTACAAAGGCCTTGTTTTAATATCAGAAATGTCTCCTCAAACCAGATGCACACTATATATTTTTTTTTATAGACTAGTGGGCGGACGAGCAAGCGGTCTCACGTGATGGTAAGTGTTACCGCCGCCCATGGACACCTGCTATCATCTCGTTTACGCTTCTAGCGGCATATTAAGCATCACAACGTTACCAGCACGACCAGTCGTATCGAGTCCAATACAGAGCTACGTCCACTGGGCCTTTCTAGAGTTTCTTCCTAAAGTTGCCTAATTTTTCTTCCTATAACCTTTAAAAAAATTCCGCTCTTTTCAAGTAACGTGACTTAATCTGAGGAAGAATATTTGTTTACAGACAAAAATTTGTTCGATATCAAGGTAGTGCGATTTATTTTTGTGTCTCTGAAAACATACGGAGAATAAAATTAAATAAAAATGAAATTAAACAATATGTTTTATTCCATTAATGGTGTTTTCAGTAGAAGTTATGGCATTCCCAACAGGTACTATATTGTCAAGTTGTGAGTTTCTAAGCAAAAAGGGATCAATTAAAACCAGATTACAAAATTAAAATATTTCCTTGACCACATAGGTACCTATGCACAATAAAAAAATAATTAATTAAGATTTTTGCGAATAATACAATAGAATAATAATGCTTATAACAGAAGTTGGGAAAAGGAGTTTAAAAAAAATGGAATATATTTAGATCAAAAAATCAATTATAACAGGTTCAGAGAAACCTCTTTAGCGTTACCGCATATCATACAGTGTTGCCAACTACAAAGATACTAGAATTCAATAAATACATTTAAGTTACAATACAATACTATTAAAAGAGCCCTTCATAATTACATGTAAGACGCACATATTTGGGGCATTTTTAACAAATTTATCTTTTTAACATTTTGCGGATTGAGGACGACATACGGAAACGTCTTTAATATGGTAACTGTATATAAGTGACCATAATGTATTATTAAAATTCAAAAATGTCATTTTACTCAACGCGTATAAAACTGTGAAATCTAGAATCTAGTATCTAGAAACTATATAGAAGCCGAAGCCATGAGTTTACTCCAAATACCACATTTGTCATTACTGACATTATTTCACACAACACAATACACGACAACATTTCTGATTTTAATATTACCCATTACTCATAAAAGCCATTTAATCATTGCTTTATATACATATTTCATTACATTTATATTCTATATAAACATAAAATGTATTTTATTACAGGGAAGTAGGGGGACGAGCAACCGGTCCCACGTGATGGTAAGTGTTACCGCCGCCCATGGACACCTGCAGCACCAGGAGGTATGAGAGTACGCCGCCGACCAAATATTTATATTTTTCATGTTTATATCACTGCTTTATCATAATTTGTACCTTTCTGAACTGTTTGAAGTACTAATTGTCAAATTCAAATAATCAAAACTAAATATGTGACGTTATTTGAGCAAAAGGACCTTATTGTCGGTATGTGGTCTTAGATTTTGGTTAAAATTTTCGAATTTATAATTTCGTTGTTTCAACTAGAATTCTGCTTGAACATCCGATTTGTAAGGTTTCATATTGTTCCATCACTCCCAGCGACCACTTTACTACCATAATATCCGCTTAAGGCAAACTATTAACGGTAACGGTGTTTAATTTGGTAAAAAGAACAGTGCGTTTGTGTGATTTTGATATATTTTTCACATTCAAGTTTTTTTTTTTCCAAGTTAATTAAACAAAGGGTAATAATATATTCCTTCATTTAATTTTCGTAAAATGCAATTTTGTAACTTTTTATCTGCATTAAATACATTTTTAAAAGCAGGCGCGGTAACGCTCCCCGAGACCAGTTTTATTGCTGTTACTTGACGTTATGAGTATGACCCAAGTTATATGGCTCGTAAAATTTGTCATACGATATCCAAACGTTACACATTTTTATACAAAATTGAACTTGAAAAAGTACGTTATTCAACATTTTATTTTTGTATATTTATCTGGAAATTAATTTTTAACTGACTACATTTTTCAAGGTTATTTTTTAAAGGTAACGAAGCAATATCATTTCGAAACAATACGATTTATATAAAATCAAATTTCAATTGATTATCTAAAGAACCAAGATATTGATTTTTATTATTTTATTATTATTAACATGACTAGTGCGCCCGACTATTCTTGTCTGTCTGCCTCTCTCTTTCTATCTCTCGCCGCACTGGGTGACCGTGACGTTGTTATTCGAATATTTTGAAAACTTCCTTCAAACTGTTTAATTTTGCACTGATCCAACTTATTATTAATGGTTCTAATATTCCAGACATTGAAACTTTGTAACATTAAAAAAAATAACAATTATTTATAGATTTATTTTAAAAATCATATTTTAGAGCACATTTTTATTTAGACAGAATCTTGAAACAAAGAAATTTTAAGTTAGACCTTAACCAAAATCAATAAGTCTCCTAAACATCCCCTTGCTCGGATAAGGCTACATTCACAAAAGAAAATATATTATATTTATCAAAGAAAATACTACATGATAATAATCTATCATTAAACGGCACGGACGCTACGCTCTGTGTGCTACGAGTACTACGAACGACCCAACTAGCAAACATCAGTCCTTTAAAAGTTATCGATATACACCTCACTCTACCGTGACCATTTAAACTTCTAATTGTATTATTATAATATAACCGTGTCTTTGTAACGAACAACAAATGTGTAATTTTACCTTTTTTGTGATATAAAATATTCCGTTTTTTGTGTGCATTCCATAAATGCCATTTTACTAGTTGGCGACAGGAAAAAACTGCCGCGCGAATAATGCGATCTTATCTCTCGCTCACAGCGACGCCACGCGAAATGCTGAACCAATGTATTGTTATTAGTCGAATGTTTGGAAAATAAACCAAAATCGTTAAAAGCTTTTTAATTTCGCTCTGATCCACCTTTAAAATTACATTTTGAGAAGTTTAGGTATTTTAACTTGATTGTAAATACTACAAGTTTGTTCTGTGGCGGTGTTTGAACGGCATCCGTTTTGGTTGAAAAGCTTGCGTTGATGAGCCTCTGTGTGGATCTGACCTTGGCGACATCTTTATTTCATTGTTTAACATCTGGTGTAAGGTCTACAAAATAAAACAGAAAGCTTTATATACTCAAAAAACCGTGAAATTATCATTATTATCCTTGATAAAATATGTTATAATTAAAAATTAAATGGCATAATAAAATATGTCACATGTGAAAGAGAATCATATAGGAAAGAAAAAATTCGGTACATATTTCGGTAATTAAGAATAAATTGTTTTTTTTTTGGAGAATATTAAGTTTAGAAAAAAATCATAGAGCAAAAGTTATTAGTTTTAATGATAGGGATTCGGTGCTAAGAGGGTGCACTTGTTTTATTCCTTTTATCGCAGAAAGTCCCATTCGCAAAATGTCATGCTTAAAAAAACATCCCATTCGCAAAACGTATTGGCAAATTCCTGTTGGCATAATGAGCCGTTCGCTAAAGATGAGCTAAAGATAGCTTCGTAACAATTTTGCGTTTTTCTGGTACCTACATGTACACATTTATGTATATATCGCAGTAAAATAGAAATAGCCGAGATATGGGGGTATGTCATATGTGTTTTGGATTGGAACACTTAGTACACAGTTTATAGTTCGTTTTATTTATTTCACAGTTTATGATACACAATACAAGTTGAATTATATCTCACTCTTAGGAATTGCATTCTACATTTCTATTCTCTGACATTTTATATCTTGACATTTTCTAAGTATCACATAGGCACTCGTACTGAACAACATGGCGGCTCTCGTCCACTTAATGCGCATGTCTTTATTACAGAGTTTTGACCTGGATACCTGTCATTT
Organism: Sesia apiformis; assembly: GCA_914767545.1. NCBI lineage: Eukaryota > Metazoa > Arthropoda > Insecta > Lepidoptera > Sesiidae > Sesia > Sesia apiformis. The sequence continues at coordinate 9,214,145 of OU611964.1, forward strand.
GGTAATGACTAATTTTAAGTCTTATTAAATTATTTTTTATCTCACACACCACATTACTCCCTTCCAGAGACCGTGCCTACGGGCGAAAGTAATCTGGGAATCTTATTGTACGTCCAGATTTTGTTTTTCTTTGTACGTTCTCAGGTGGTGGAGGTGTGTCGTCAGGCGATCCGCCCGGAGCTTTGCTGCCGCTGTCATCTAATATGTAGGCTGGCTTCAAGCGGTCTACTGACACTGTGACAGGTTTGCCTTTAATTAACAACTTGTATACTTTTTCAGATCTCTCCAGGACAGCGTGTGGACCCGTGTGGACCCGTGTATGCAGGTTGCAAGGAAGCTCGTATTGCGTCTTCTCTCAAGAAAACATGGTTGGTAGTCGGTAAATCCTTGAAAATAAATATGGATGGCTTGGTGTGTCTCGAAGCAGGTGTGGGTTTTAAATTGTTGACGACCGAGCGTAATCGGGCAGTGTAGTCTGTGACGTCTGTTGTTCCAGCTGTGTTTGGGTCGAAGAATTCTCCCGGTAAGCGTAGCGGTTCTCCGTACACAAGTTCTGCAGTGCTCGCTCGGATGTCTTCCTTATACGCGCTTCGGATGCCAAGTAACACCAAAGGTATGGCTTCCATCCAGTTTTCAGTTGCATGACAGGTAATAGCAGTTTTTAGTTGTCTGTGGAATCTTTCTATAACTCCATTGCATGCAGGGTGATATGCGGTGGTCTTTTTATGTTGAAATCCTGATATTTTGGATAGATGTTGAAATAAGGAAGATTCGAACTGTCTGCCGCGGTCTGTTACTATGTCCACGGGGGATCCGAACCTCGATATCCATCCACTAAGTAAGGCTTTTGCTACCGTTTCCGCTGTTGCATCGGGTATGGGTATCACCTCAGGCCATCGAGTGAAACGATCTATAGCGGTGAGGCAATAGCGATTTCCATTACATATTGGAAGTGGTCCGATGAGGTCAATATGCACGTGAATAAATCGTGCTCGTGGCAGCTGGTAGGTGCCAAATGGGGAGGATACATGCCTAGTTATCTTGGAACGTTGACAAGCTAGACATGTACGTGTCCACTCTCTGCAGTCTTTCTTTATACCGGGCCATACGTAGCGTTCTGCTACTAACTTGATTGTTGCGTTGGCACCGGGATGGCTTAATGCGTGCAAGCTATCGAAAACTTGCTTGCGCATAGGCTTCGTGACGTAAGGTCTTGAAATAAGTGTGCTGACATCGCAATATAATTCAGCACGTGTTCCAGGTAACTTCACCTTCTCTAGTCGTAATGAGGTTCCACGCACCAGCATCTCTTTTAACTCTGGATCGGATGCCTGTGATTTGGCGAGCTGTGAGAAATCGATCGACAGTTCCAGCTCTTCCACTCTACTCAGTGTGTCCGCTACCAGGTTATCCTTCCCCGAGATGTGCCTCAAGTCAGTTGTAAACTGGGATATGAAATCCAGATGACGAAACTGTCTCGGCGAACACTTGTCTTTGCGCTGGTGAAAGGCGAAACACAATGGTTTATGGTCGGTGTAGATTGTGAATTCACTGGCTTCGACCATGTATCTGAAGTATTTCAGTGCTTCGTAAATCGCGAGGAGCTCTCTATCGTAAGGAGAGTATTTTCTCTGTGCTGTACTCAACTTTCGCGAGAAGAAGGCAAGCGGTTGCCAGTCACCATCTTTGTATTGCTGTAAAGCAGCGCCAATTGCAGTATCTGATGCATCTGTGATGAGGCCTAGCTTGCATTGGCACTCCGGATGCGCAAGAAGTGCTGCACGGCAGAGGCTTTCCTTGCAATCCTCGAAAGCTTTCAGGGTATGATCACACATGTTGATAGGGTGGGAACCTTTTACAGAGCCAGTCATGAGAGCGTGTAGTGGTGCCTGGACTTCAGCAGCGTTGGGAATGAATCGTCTGTAGAAATTCAGCATCCCCAAAAATCTGCGTAGCTCTCGAACTGTTTTGGGGGGAGGGAACGACTTAATAGCTTCCACTTTCTCATCCAGAGGCTTTATCCCGTTGGCTGATATATGGTAGCCCAGGAATTTGACTTCAGACCGGCCAAAGCTGCACTTTGAAGTGTTGATGACGATACCATGTTCCTTTAGTTTATTGAAGAGTATACGAAGGTGTTCTTCGTGGAGATCCTCATTTTTCGAGAAAACCAAGAAATCGTCGATGTAGGGATAGACAAAATCCAGTCCGCGGGTCATCTCGTCGACAAAACGCTGGAATGTCTGCCCAGCATTTCGCAATCCGAATGTCATGAATGGAAATTCGTATGATCCAAATGGTGTTGTGATGGCGGTCTTGTGGATGTCTTCAGGATTTACAGGAATCTGATGGAAAGCTTTTTTTTTTTTTTTTATAGATTAGTGGGCGGACGAGCAAGCGGTCCCACGTGGTGATAAGTGTTACCGCCGCCCATGGGCACCTGCAACACCAGGGGGTATGCGGGTGCGCCGCCGACCTTGCAAAATCCTATTCACAGCTCTCTTGAAGAACCCCATATCGTAACTCAATGGAAAGACCTCTTGAGGCAGTTCGTTCCACAACCTACGGGTTCGCGGTATAAAATAATTTTTGGACCGAACAGTGCGCGACACCTCCGTATCGAGGAAATGCGGATGGACCGCACTTCTGTGACGGGAGGTGCGGTTGTAGAAACCCGAGGTGGGAATTATATTAAACAATTCTTCAGAGCATTCCCCATTGTACAGGCGGTAGAACACACAGAGAGACGCAACGTCTCTCCGAATGCTGAGGGATTCTAAACCGCCCGTGAGAGTGGGATCGTCGACAATACGAACAGCACGTCGTTGGATGGAGTCAAATGGGTCCAATTGGTATTTCGGTGCGCCGGCCCAGAGATGAGAGCAGTACTCCATATGGGGCCTCACCTGAGCTTTGTAAAGCATAAGGAGTTGCCCAGGTTTGAAGTACCGCTTCGCTCTGTTCAGCACACCGAGCTTTTTGGAGGCCATTTTGGCCTTATTTTCCAGATGACCCCTGAATTCGACTTTGCTGGAGATGTCGATACCAAGGATACCGATACTCTCCAAGATCTTAAGAGGTATGCTCTGAAAGCGAGGTGCTACAACAAAAGGGGCTTTTTTAGCGGTGAATGCACAGACTTGCGTCTTACTGGGGTTGAAATCCACTAGGTTTAGAGAACCCCAAATCGAGACTAGATCTAAAGAGTCTTCGATTTCAGACACAAGCCTGGCGCGACTCTCTTCCACTTCGACCCGAGGGATGTTGGCGCGGCCCTTGTACAAGGCGTCTCCAGTACTGTCATCTGCATAGCAACGTATGTCACCAATTTGCAACAGGTCGTTGATATGCAGAAGGAACAGAGTTGGAGACAGCACGGAGCCTTGCGGGACGCCAGCGTTAATAGACATGGTGTCGGAGCAGCTACCATCGATAACGACTCTGATGCTCCGTCCAGTCAGGAAACTGGCAACCCATTCGCATAATCCCTCGGGTATCCCGAAAGATGGTAACTTGGAAAGCAGCGATTTGTGCCATACCCGGTCAAAAGCTTTCGCAATGTCTAGGCCTACAGCCAGAGCCTCGCCTCTACTCTCAATGGCGTCAGCCCAGCGGTGTGTTAAATACGCTAAAAGATCACCAGCGGAGCGATTATGGCGAAATCCATATTGACGGTCGCTAATCAGCTGGTGATCCTCTAGGTACCCAAGGAGCTGTGTGTTTATGACACGCTCCATCATCTTGGAGAGGAGGGAGGTGATCGCTATTGGCCTGTAGTTGGCCGGGTCTGTGCGGTCACCCTTTTTAGGTAAAGGGTGAACATGAGCTACCTTCCATGTTGACGGGAAGCTTTTTGTAGAGTATGAGAGCCTAAAGAGTCGCGTAAGCACCGGGGACAACTCGGGAGCGCAAAATTTAAGCACCACTGCAGGAATACCATCAGGCCCACTCGATTTTCGGACATCAAGAGATGCTAGAGCTCGCCGGACTTCACGCTGTGTGAAACAGATTTCCGGCATGGAGCTTGTGCACCTTGAGATAGACTGTGGTGAGGCACCTCTATCGTCCAGTGTCGAGTTTGAGGCAAAGAGATAGCCCAAGAGATCGGCTTTCTCCTTCGCCCCATGGGCCAGTGACTCATCGAGTTTCCGCAGTGGAGGGAGTGACGACTGACAGAAGTTACCTTCAGCAGCCTTAGCGAGCGACCAGAAAGCCCGGCTTCCAGAAGGATAGCTAGCTAGTCGGTCGCCAATTCTGCGGATGTGCTCATTCTTTGCTCTGACAATGATCTTCTTGCTGCACCTCGAGGTAGCGTTAAATTTCTTCCTCAAGTCGGAGGTATTCGGATCTTCGGACACCTGTGCTCTGGCCCAGGCCCTGTATGCGGCCCGTTTATTACGACGGGCCTCTCTGCAGGACTGATTGAACCATGGTTGGCTCCGTCCGCCTACCGGTATCGCGGTGCAAGGAATATAACATTCCATGCCCTGCAACACCACGTCGGTAACGGAGTCTGCACAGGTATCCGGATCTCCCGACGAGAAACAAAGCTGCCTCCAGGGATAAGAGGCGTAAAATTCGCGCAACCCATCCCAATCTGCTGACTTGTAGTGCCAGACTTTGCGCGTTCCCTGTGAATGGGTCCGCACGGATTGCTTGGCTGGCACAGCAGTTCGAATGATACAATGGTCGGATGATCCTAACGGGGCATCAACAACAACATTGTAGTCATTCGGCCGCGTAGTCAGCAGGAGGTCCAGTAAGGAGGGAGTATGGCTCTCGATATCAGGTATCCTCGTAGGTGAGGACACCAACTGCGAGAAACCATAGGCCAGTGCAAAGTTATAGGCTGCTCTCCCTGCGCGGTCGGTAGTTCGGGATCCCAACCACTCTTCGTGGTGAGCGTTGAAATCACCAAGGATCACCACTTCCGCGCAAGGGAACTGCTCGAGCACTCTGTCAGTCGTTTCTTGTAGACGCTCAAAAAAACGAGTCGTCTCCGTATCACCGCTGTGGGACCTGTAAAGGCAAGCGTAGACTTTAGTGGAACGTCCGTAGTCAATACGCGCCCAGAGAATCGACAGGTCCCCGTCTTCAAAATGGCTGAGGCGGCGGCAACAAACATCCTCCCGGACGTACATGCATACCCCGGCACGTCGCACAAAACAGTGCTCCAGTTTGTAACCGGGGTAATGAAGATATGATGTATCGGCCGGGCAGGAAATCTGTGTCTCCGTCAAGAAAAGTAAGGCCGGCTTTGCCGTCTCAAGGTGGTAGTGGACGGCGTCGATGTTACTATGCATCCCTCTAATGTTGCAAAAGTCCACTTTAAATGTGGAACTTACAGGATGGGCCGCTGAGTGCACATTATACATTTTCTTGTTCCTGGCCATTGTGAGTGTGAATAGGAAAAATAAGAAGAGGGGGGACGGAGAGAGAAATGGTCGCATGTGGATCAAAGGACAAAGCAGCGGGGTCGGGTTCCACTCCGGTCTCCTCCGGCACAACTGCTACCCCAAGGGATTTTTCACGTGCGGCGGGGCAGCCTCCTGGGGTGGAGATTAAAGTAAGATCCCCGGGTTCGGGCCCCCAACAACCCGCGGGCGGTCAGCTTTTACGACGTCAATTGTTGAAAATATTTTACAGCCTGATATGCTGTGTGTAAAGTCATGCACATGTCTAATTGGATATCTATCAGGTATGGTGCGAGCATTTAGCCTTCGGTAATCTCCACAAGGCCGCCATCCGTTGTCTTTCTTCGGTGCGAGATGTAAAGGTGATGCCCAGGGGCTCTCCGATGGTCGTGCGATACCTGATTTCAGCATGGACTCAATTTCAGCTTTCGCTATTTTTAGTTTGTCTGGCGCTAAGCGGCGTGGATTGCAGGATATTGGTGCTCCTGGTGTGGTCCTGATGAAGTGGACGGTACGGTGCTTTACTTCAGCTTGCCTTCCGGATGGGTTTGTGATTTCAGGAAATTCTTTCAGGATTTGGTCGTAACGAGACTCACCGATTGGTATCTTAATCGAAGAAATCGCAGTCGACGAGTGTGCAGGTGAGCAAACGACGGAGAGTGTTGTCGTGTTGTCTAGCAGGCGTTGGTTACGTATATCCACTAGAAGGCCGTAGAACTTTAGAAAGTCAGCTCCTATGATTGCCTTGTTGACGTCACCAACGATGAAACGCCATGGAAAATCGCGGCGTAATCCCAGGTTCAAATCCAGTTGAGTATATCCGTATGTGCTGATTGATGTACCGTTAGCAGCAGAAAGTTCAAAATCTGATTTAGGACGACGCTCATTTAGTGCTCGTCGTGGGAAGACACAAACGTCGCTTCCTGTATCGACAAGAAATTGCATTTTCGACCGACGATCCACGATGAACAGGCGACCAGACGAGTTGGGATGGTCGTTTGTCGCCATTACCGACCTCCCTGTGCATTTCCCGCATGATAGTTACAAGGCTTCACGCAGCGCTTCGATTTGGATCCAAATTTCCAATGATACCAACAATTAGGAAACTTTCTATAGTTGGATTCGGATCTAGTTTCAGAGCGGCTGCGACTCCTTTGACGGGTCCGGGAGCGAGGTTGACGCTCCAGCAGTGTCTTCATTTGCTTGCGGAGCTCGGCTAATTCGTTGGCCATAGCGTCCAGTGACGAACCAGGTGCGGATGCAGCTGATACTTGCGGTGTGGCAGGAGCGATGTCTTGGATCCGATCTGCCAAGTCGGATAGTATCTCCAGTGACGCCGTAGGTTGCGCGGCTATCACCGTCTGTACGCTACGTGGCAGTCTGCTCGTCCATATGGTCTTGATAAAATCTTCTGGCACGTTCGGTCCCGCTAAGCTTTGTAGATGCCTTAGAAATTGTGACGGGCGACGGTCTCCTAATTCTTCATGCATGATAAGTTGTTTTACTTGCTTCTCACGCGAAGCACTCAGGCGCTTGATGAGCTCGGCTTTCAGTTTTTCGTACTTTTCCGTCGGTGGAGGGGATATAATGATATCCTTCACCTCCTTTGAAAATTGGTGGTCAAGCTGTCCAATCACATAATTGAATTTAGTCACGTCTGAAGTTATATTCGATACAGCAAACTGACCTTCGACTTGTGCAAACCATATCTCGGGTTCTTCCGGCCAGAAGGGTGGAACGCGTATCCCCACTCTAAATAACTCGGAGGAGACAGTAGACGCACATCCTTCATTCTTGTTCGGCATTTTCACACTATTGTCAGTGAAAGTCTAAAAATCGCTATCAGCTTGTGACTTGTACCACACAACTTTTTCGCAGTACCTTACGTGTATTTTATCTTTTCACTCAAGTTGATTATTTTGCAAGGCTTAAATGATGTTATATGCACTGCACAGGACATTTATAGTTTCAATTTTGTCCTTGACTCACAGTTTTAGTCCTTGAGCGGGGTCACCAGTTATGGGGGTATGTCATATGTGTTTTGGATTGGAACACTTAGTACACAGTTTATAGTTCGTTTTATTTATTTCACAGTTTATGATACACAATACAATACAAGTTCTCACTCTTAGGAATTGCATTCTACATTTCTATTCTCTGACATTTTATACTTGACATTTTCTAAGTATCACATAGGCACTCGTACTGAACAACATGGCGGCTCTCGTCCACTTAATGCGCATGTCTTTATTACAGAGTTTTGACCTGGATACCTGTCATTTGGTAATGACTGATTTTAAGTCTTATTAAATTATTTTTTATCTCACACACCACAGAGATATAGCTATGTCCCTAGTAATTTAGCTATATCATGGAAGATAGTTCAACTGAACTGTTTTCATTCTATTTCCCTAGGGAGGGATATAGATATACTCCCGGACACCTGAATCGAACCCTGCATGTTTATGTATATAAAGGCCTGAAACATAAAAATAACGTTAGGTCAAAGAAAAAGTTTTTATGCAGTTTTGAAGCTGGCATATTCACCATCATTTTGGTGTGCTACTGTTCTAAATTTGAATTCACGAGTTTGAACCACAGAAAAAAAGCCAACTCAGTCATTGTTTTGAAAAAAATAAGGAAACAGATAGTGTGAATTAGAACAGTTTTTTTATATAATGTTTTTTTAAATAAAAGTTTCATTAACTGAGATTTGAACCGATTTTGACCTTAAAAATATGGATACTATGCTTGAATAACACATTCGGGAATAGCGAGATAGTTAATTTAACTTAACGAATGTTATAAAACAAAACTACGAGTACTTGTCCATTGGAGAGAAGTTTTGACCCGGTTATTTGATGTTTTACGTCCCCTACTAAAAATATACCGTTTTTAGAACTGCGCAATTCCACTGACATGTTTATCGACTAAAAGCAATCAATTTACTGACAATACAAATGGAAATCAAACGCACGTCGACGCGTAAGCGCGCGCTCGTCTAAGTAGGTATGCATGTACTGACATGTATCGATGCAAGTCGGCACGGTTTGCCGTAGTCCAAAGGTCATGAAATTTGATTTACGTGTGTTTTGATATAAGGCAAAAAATAAGTGGGTATGCGTTAAAAAAAATACTTTGATGAATTTTTTGGGACACTCAAAGCTACATATATCCCTAGAGAAATGGAATGAAAACAGTTCGGTTAATCGATATTCCGTGATATAACTAAATTACTAGGGACATAGCTATCTATATCTCGGTTATTTCTATTTTACTGCGGCATATACATTATTTATACAGTATACATTATTGTGCGTTTATGTTATAAATGTACAAAACGTGCGTTTGGGGCGTTTTGCAAAGGAAACGTTTTGAGAACGGGAAGTTTAGGGAACGGGGCGTTTTGTGAATGGGACGTTCAGCGACAAAATGGTTTTATTTAACCCTGTATAAATATAAATACCTGGTTATCAATAAGCTGGCGATCTCTTAACGCATTTTCTATATTTTCGAACTCCTTTTTGTAATCTTTATTGTTTGATTTCTCTACTGCTTCTCGGACTTTTTCTAACTGTGAATAAAATTTTATGACATATTTTAAAATATGTTTAATAAAATACCTCACTAGGAACTTTGTGTTATATGATTCATTGCTAATTGAAGAAACTAATGGAATGGAATATACGGATGTGTATAATTACATGTCTTCACAAGCTGAAGCCGTGTCAGCACATTTAAATTTAAAAAAAAGTCGTTGCCATTTAAAATGCGAATGATAAAGAGCCCAAAAAAATTTTTATTGGTTTTTGTCTGTCACTGACTGTCACGCAAAAACCACTGAACAGATTTTAATAAAACTTGGCATAGTCATAATTTATGTGCCAGGTTATAATATTTAGGGTACTTTTTGTCCAGACCTATTATAAAATTGCCACGGAAATCACCCTCAAAAGCACGCGAACGAAGTCGCGGGCACTGCTAGTTAAGTTATTTATCTATTCACATATAATAAAATAGTAACAGACCCGTGTCTTTACACATAACATTGTTTTTTAATCGTTGCAATGCACTCTACGAACGATACAGAACCCATAACAGTCAGAAAGCAGAATTTAATTAAACTTGGCAGTTATAAGTTATGACCTGGTAACCCAGGGTACACATTTAGGGTACATTTTATTCCGATTGGGTATAGAGATCCCACGGGAATCAGTCCAAAGTTCACGCGGGCGAAGTCAAGGGCACTACTAGTTGAAAAATAAAATAATTATTAAAAATATTAAATATTTTTACTAAGTACAAAATATATAATAGAACGATAATACTTACCGTTTCTTCAAAGAATGTATGTTTGTCCTTCTGTTCAGGAACATCTATATCTAAAACACTCCTCAATACTGGTAATGCGTCATCCACTCGTCCCATATCTGCCAATGCCATTGCCTACAAGAGAAATACTGGTCAACTTTACAGTACCACTAAAGTAGATTTGCGTTAAGAGGGGAGGATGAGCGGAAGAGGATTTCAAATTACGTTTAAGGTCGGGGAAAATTTCTTCGTATTTTATATACAAATTCAAGACAATTTTATTTCATTTCAATTTTGTTTTATTTCGTTTAATTATAATATATGTGTGCCGTTTTGTTCTATAACTTGTCGTCATCTTGTAGGTTGACATGATCCCGTTGCTGTAGGAATTTTGGGATTGTTGGTCAAAAAATTGAGACAAGTAGTTTTGACAGTCCTCTCTTGATGTTAACCTTACACTACCAAAGAATTCTGAAGAGACCGAAACAAGTGGAAATCTGTGGGCGCAAGGTCAGGGCTATATGGTGGGTGCATCAACACTTCCCAACCAAGCTCTCTCAATTTTTGCTGAGTGACCAAAGATGTGTGTGGTCTGGCGTTATCATGATGAAAGATTACACCCTTTCTGTTGATCAATTCCGGGCGTTTTTTCTCAATTTCTTGCTTTAGTCTCATCAGCTGTTGGCAGTAGAGATCCGAATCGATGGTCTTTGTCCGGCGGTAAAAGCTCATAATGAACGATGCTCTTCCAATCCCACCATACACACAACATCACCTTATTGCGCGTTAATCCGGGTTTCGGTCTGTCTGTCTGTCGGGTCTGTGGAGTTTGGCCGCACTTAGACCATGATCTTTTCCGCACGTTCTTGTCGTAAGTGACCCACTTTTCATCACCAGTGATCAATCTTTTCAAAAATGGTTCGGTTTCACTGCGTTTTAATAGAGAATCGCAAACGAGTACACGGTTCGTTAGGTTTCTTTCAGTGAGCTCGTGTGGTACCCAAATATCGAGCTTTTTTGTGAATCCAAACTTTTTGAAATGAGTCAAAACTGTTTTGTGGTCAATGTCCAGTTCATCAGCAATGTCGTAACTACTTATATGCTGATCTTGCTGCACTTTTTCACCAGGGCCGTCTTAAGTCTATTCTGCGCCGGGGTGCGGGAGTGTATCCTAAGACAGTCAAACATCCTATTGTGTATCCTATGACAGTCAAATATCCTATTGTGTATCCTATGACAGTCAAATATCCTATTGTGTATCCTATGACAGTCAAATATCCTATTGTGTAATTGTTTACTATAGCGTTATATTTTTTCATTACCTTTAAAAGGTGAGCGCCCGGGGTGCACCGCACCCCTTGCACCCCCTGGTAAAGACGGCCCTGTTTTTCACAAATGGCATCAACTTTATCGGTAACAGGGCGACCGGAGCGAACTGCATCTTTAACATTAAGATTTCGTGATTGAAAACTCTTAAACCAACTTTGTGCTACTCTTACTGACACTGCATTAGGTCCATAAACGGCACAAATTTTATTCGCGGCTTGTGTCGCATTTTTCCCTTTTTTGTAATAAAACTTTAAAAAGTATCGAATTTCTGCATTAGATTCACTCATTTTCTTGGGCAAAAAAACAATTGAAAAATGGCGGGAAACAGTTTTTTATTTTTTTTAAATGTTACCTTTTTAATGGTGTCATAACCACGCCAGGTACAAATAGTTCAATCAAAGATATTGGATCACAACTTCATACATACAAAATACGAAAAGACTTTCTCCCGACCTATTATTTTTACACTTTGCAGTCAGCAGCGAACGATTCAACTTCTTTGAGAGAAAGAGACAGTTGCAATCCGAGTTAATAATACCTATAAAAATTAGGTAAAATCGAGGTTTCGTAATCCGCCGTTTCCTCCTCGAAAAATGGATCGATATTTTCTTTTCTAATTTGCATTAAAGAATAGATTCTCTGTGTTGGCACGTTTTGCTTTTTTATATAAGAGTTGTTAAAGTTGCACACTGGGCTCCTATGTAGCGTTTAAACGGGGCATTTTATTTTTATTTTTAGAGAGTCTTAACTTCTATAAGAAATAACTAATAAAATATGCTCACGGTTGATATTTGTAACATGTTAAAAAATAATTGTTCTATTGCCAGAATTCAGGGAGAAAACAGGGGAATACGTTTGTATGGACAAGCGTCATGCTGCTGCCGCTCATCATCCCCTCTTAAAAGTGCAGTAAGGCATTGCGCAAGACAAGGAGTCTCCTTTTTTTGACCAATAGTGAAACAAACCTCAGAATTCTAAAGAACACCTTGGTCAAAAAAGGTAATATCCACTGTCTTGTGCAAAGACTAGTGAGTCTTCGCAAAAGATTGCAGGGCCATTCTTAACACGAACCGATAGTAATTAAATAATATCGATCGGCCATCTTAGTTTACCAATGAGGAGTAAAAAAGAAACAAACATCCAAACATACTGTCAGAGCTCATTATGTTACATTATAACCACTCTACATTATATACCTACATCTCTCGATGTTCCGTTGTGGTTGGAAATACGACGTTATTTAATTAGTAATACTGTATAATAGGGTATTTTTATTTGTATATGATTTCTTATATTTATTTACACATTATTATTTTAACAAAATAATAATGATAATAGGGTTATTTAGTGATGATATGGTAGGTGCAAGTGAAATAATATTGTAAAAAACAAAAATCGGAGACATAATACACAATATCAAATTAATACTTTTATTAATACTGCTATTCGAGCAAAGAAATCATAATAAAAAATTACAAAAAGCTGCTATTATACTAGTTGTATGACCCATTAACTTAACAATTACAGTACTCAAAAATTGCTGTTTGTCTGGCGGAGTGAGCTGAGGCATTGTCGTGATGGAGGATCATTGTACTTCGTGGGCGTCGTTCTTTGCCTTTCTCCATAACAGAAGGCAAGCAGCTGTTCACATACCAGTCTGCAGTTACTGTTCTTTTATCTTTTAAAGTTATAGTAGCAAAGTGGCCAGATCTGCAAAAGGAGGCAATCATCTTATTTTGAGCACTCCATCCTTTCTTTTCTTTCGTCGCCAACTCTTCGAAAGGAAAGACCCACTGCGCAGATTGCCTCTTAGTTTCGAGGTCATAGCAGTAGATCCAGCTTTCATCACCTGTTATTATATCAAAAACAGCATTTGATTGACAATTGTCGAATTTTTCCAGCATTTAGAGACACCATTCTACGAGGCAGTTTTTGAGCTTCACTCAAATTTTGGGGAATTCATCTAATACAAAGCTTCCATATGTGATCATGTAAAATAGTTTGAACTTGACTCATACCAATACTTAATGATGGCCGTATCTGTTGATATGTCATTCGTTTGTCTGCTTCAATTATGAGCCGCACATAATTCTTTCATAATCTTGTTTCTGGTTGAAACCACAACAAAAGTCATAAAAAAATCATTGAACGAAAATAATAATTTTCTCTTGTTTCTCGTGTTCTCTTGTCAAATTATTTTTTCCTCAAACACTTAATTTTCAAATTGCCGCCAGAAATAAAAAACAAATAACAACTTTGAAAATTTAATGGGGTTTGACGAACAAAGTTCCATTTTTAAAATTAGAATTTGTTTTTTTTCTATCGTATTATACAGTAGGCAGTTCCAAGAACATTTAGTTTGACCTATCGTAAATAAATAAAAAAACAACTAAATAAGATAAACTCACCCTTATATTTCTAATAGTGACATAATGTTTTTTCTGCATCGATATTGATTCCAGCGCTACTTGCGGAGCGCCCTGTTTTAACGCCAATGCTGAAACAATTAAACTGTATTTAACATTTCATATTTTACCTATACACCATTCCAATTCAATTTCTCCAAAATGTAAACAAACATGGCGGCCTGAGGTAACTATTATAATGCCCTAAAATCAAAACAACCTGTTTCGTTAGCAAAATGACCTAAAACTAACACTACACCCTACTAGCCCTATTTAATTTAATTAAATAAAAATTTTCTATTACAAAAATCTTGAATTATTTTATGAATTGTACCATTTCTATATGGAACGTTTTATAAAAAGGTCGTTTGTTTTAGGACCATTTACTAACAGGTCGTTTGCTAATGGGTCATATTGCCTCGTAGGTCTTTTGCTTTTAGGGCATTATGTTATATAAGTAAGACATTATGCTAACAGGTCATACAGATACGAAAGGCTTCAGATACGATGACATAGTTCAAGTTAGAGAACGTATACATCACAGTGGCATAGGATTACAATTCAATTTTATGTTTTTTTGCATACCACATTGAATGGTATGTCATTAAATCATTAGATAGGTATCTTTATAATAAAGTTAAAGTATTTCATTTCAAAGCCTAGTTTGCTCCTTTATCAAGTTGAAAAGTGATGAGCAATTTGTTCAACTCTTGAAACAGTTTATAGTGGCTGAATGAGAAGAATGGAAGACCGAATGTGGTGGCAGGCTGTGGGAGAGGCCTATATGCAGAACTGGAAAGACACAGGCTGATGGTATGATGATGCCCACAGATATGGAGCGATGGATAACTCGTCACTGAGTGTATCGGAGTTGGCGTTAAGCTCCTACTTCTCGTTCTGATTGTCGTTGTTACAAAACATAAAAAAGCCTAATTGTGTTATCAATGGTAAAAATTTGTCAAAAGGTGAACCAAGTCAAAGGAGATGTTTCGTTTCATTGGTTAGTAGTTTTCCATCACTAAAAACTCGTGACTTGGTCGTAGGTACAAAATAAGTGACACGTTTTGTTCCATACAATTTCACGAAGAGTGATAGATAGATATTATTGCATACCTATATGGAGGTATTATGGTTATATGGTATTATGGTTACCTATTTATATGGTAAGGGACATAGCAACACACGAAGTGCACAAAAGGCGGTGTTATCGCTAATAGCAATCTCTGCCAGACAACCTTTGGGTAGAGAGGAAATAATGTTCTATGCAATTTGTGGACAGTCCCCAAGAATGTTTCACTCTTACCAGCAAAGAATGTGCTAGCTCTCCTTAGTGGTACAGTGCCCACATTAGCCATCTCAGTCCAGAGTTTTGATGCAAATTCCATACTTTGAGGTGTGTTCTGAAATAAATAGTAAATATAATTACACAAAACATAAGTATTTATTGACACTGCATAACAATCATAACTTATAATGCACATTTAAATGGACACATTTGAAAATTTAGTGGAATAATAATTGTATCTCTCACTCACTCTTATTCGGGAATGGCATAATTCTAACAAATGTTTTAAAACACTTGTTTTAACAGTGTTTCTAACAAATGTACGAGTATTATAAACAAGTTTAAAATGAACTGTCAGGAACACTGTTTAAAACACTATAAACTATTTTAACAAATAAAAACATACAAATACAATAAGTGGAACTTATTTTCGTTTTTACACATAACCCCCCCCCCCCCCCCCCCCCCCCACACACACACGCCGAAATTCGGGCCTAACAGTTTCAGTGTCGCGCACGCTATCTGCATTTTGTTTTAAAATGAGTTTGTATTAACTTTCTTAACCTCACTCCGGTTTTCCGAGGATCTGAATTTAACTTATTTTTTTCTTTGCAGACACGAACAATATGAACGAGTCGAAGAAAAAATGTAGACAGTACAATGTGGAATATTTAAAATATGGCTTTATTCTATTACCAACAAACAATACGTTATGCCATACCATGCCATGCCATTACCATGCCTTATGCCTCCTTTGTAGTAAAACTTTGTCAAACGACTCCATGAAACCATCAAAACTGAAAGGACATTTGACAAAAGTCCATAGTGACAAAAAAGATAAAGATTTATCTTTTTTTGTAACAGCCAAAGAAAAATATTTGAAAACTCCTTCATTACAACAACTGTTTGCGACATCATCTGGACGAGACGATGATGGATTTCGTGCTTCTTATAATATTTCTTTACTAATCCTAAATCCGGAAAGCCACATACGATCGGTGAAAATCTTATTCTACCGGCTGTAAGTGAAGTGATACGCACCATGCTACATAAACCAGCTTCCAATATTATAAAAAGAATTCCACTGAGTAATACTACAGTACAAATAAGAATTGACGAAATGGCTCAGCAAGTTGAAAATTCTTTATGTGATTATTTAAAAACAACTTAATTCTCTATGCAGCTTGACGAATCAACTTTGCCAGGAAATGAAGCTTTACTTTTAGCTTACGTAAGATTTGTAAAAAACGAAATAATTTGCCAAGAACTGTTATTCTCCAAATTTTTGGAAACAGATACAAAAAGTGAAACAATTTTTAATACAGTAAAAAAATTTTTCGAAGAAAAAGATATACTATTAAGTAACATCCTCTCTGTTGCTATCGACGGTGCTCCAGCAATGATGGGACGACACCGAGGTTTCCTAGCATACTTAAAATAAACTGTGCCGAATATATTAACTATACAAAGAAAAAGATATACTATTAAGTAACATCCTCTCTGTTGCTATCGACGGTGCTCCAGCAATGATGGGACGACACCGAGGTTTCCTAGCATACTTAAAAGAAACCGTGCCGAATATATTAACTGTACATTGTGTCATTCATCGACAACATTTGGCCGCCAAAAATCTTAGTGAACGCTTACAAGCCTCATTAAATTGTCATTAAAGCAGTTAATAAAATCAAAATTAATAGCTTGAATTCCAGATTATTCGCCCAACTTTGTTTGGAAAATGATGAAGAATACACTTAACACAGAAGTTCGATGGTTGTCTAAAGGTGCATGTTTGGATAGATTTTATGGACTGTTTGATTCAGTATTACAATTCTTAGAAAGCAAAAACTATGGTTTACGACTTAATTTAATTAATTCCAAAAACGACATAGCTTATTTGACTGATTTATTCGCCAAATTTAATGAAATAAATTTTAAGTTACAGGATGATTAATTAAATTAAAAGTATGTATCTGCATTTGTTACAAAACTTTTGTTATACAAACAGGGAGATTTGGGGAGAGGAGAATGTTCTCAGTTTCCAAATCTTGCAAAATTACATAACAGTGATGAAGATTTGCTTGCCTACTGTCAAAACTTAACATGTCTACATTCTGACTTTATTTAAAGATTTCATGACATTCTTCACATTAACATACCAGATTGGGTATTGGACCCTTATTCAAGTAGGATCGAAGTCTCAGATGCGCCGATATCTATACAAGAGCAACTTATTGAAATATCCACAAATGAGGAGCTAAAACCAAAGTTTGAAGAAGGGTTCCACCAATTTTGGTTACAAAGGCAGGTTCCAATTCTGTATCCTGCATTATCGGCTATTGTACAGAAGTTGTTGATTGCTTTCCCGTCATCATATTTGGTATAACTTGGATTTAGTGCAGTAACAAACCTTATTACGAAGAAACGAAACGAACTACAAATTACTGATCGTGGGGACTTATGAATGTTATTGACAAAAATGGAGCCAAACATAAACAAACTGATATCATCCCATCAGATTCATTCTTCTCACTAAAAATTATTTAAGTATTAAGTGCTTATGAATATTTTCAAACACAATTGAATTTTTTCTTTTGTTTTCCTAAAATTATTATACATTCTTTTAAAAATTCAAAATGTGTACTTAATTCATTTACCTACCTACGTGCAATTGTCTCATCAGAGAGGACAGAATAAAGTATTTTTAGTAGGTTTTATTATATCATAAAAGATGATTCACTTTTGGGTTCATAGTTAAGTTTTTGTTATGGTAAGGGGTCCATGACCGAAATAAGTTTGAGAAATATGAACTAATTTTACATGTTACAAATGTGTTTTTTTTATTGAAATAAAATACTAGGTGTATTTTATTTTTTGTATTTTATTGTATCTGACATTGTTTTTATACAAAAACAATGTCAGAAACAAAAAATACCGTTTTGTTCGAAATAAAAAAAAAAAATTTCCATCCCTGACTCATATTACTCTTACAAGTTTTTTATTCAATATATTTACTAGAAAAAATAAAATAAAAATATGGTTAAGTATACTTTAAGTATATTCTATATTTCATTTGTATATTTATTTTTATTAATGTATTTGTTATATTAATTTCATTTTATTTTAGTATAATATATACTGTTTAAGCTCACTGCTGAATTTGTATTGCACCCACATCTCTGATTTAACCAATGATTGACTGGTGGAGAATATCTTGTCTCTGTATAGTTGAAAAAGAATCAATAAATAAGATACATGGAACAGATTGTTTTAGTCAAAAGGCTCCATATGTACCTGTTTTAGGTCTCTTGATGTACACCTGCTTTTGAGAATGCTTTTGGGAACATTAGCGTGTTGCTGACTACAATAAAGAGTACTTACTTTCATACTAAAGTAGGTAATATAAATGACTGAAAGGCTCATACTGGAAATACTTACTTGTTTATAACAAGCTGCTAAAATCAAAACAACAGGATATTTTGGGAATTTTGTCATGTTGATTTGTCGCTCTTGTACCTTTTCAAACACTTTGTACATTTCATCGTACATCTCATTGTTGTATAACAGATCTAGTAGAGTCTGGTAGGACGCATGTTGGTCAAAGAATCCTGCATTAGCTGGATCGTAGAAGCACTAAAAGTTATAGAATAGTTTAAAAACAACGAAAATATGTGGGTATGATGAACCAAAAGGTACTCTACTCTTATTATAATTTTCTAGAAAAGGGCTAAATATGGATTTGACCGACCATTTGTTCAATTCTCATTTACCGAACCAAGAACCAAATATTCGGCCAAATTATTTATTTAATTTCTTTTTCTCAAATCTATGATCAGTTGTTGACTTTATGCAGACGCTTAAAGTTACGGACTGCTCTGCATGGCACATATGGCTGCTTAGTTTCATTATGTGATGTCTATTTAGCCATCATGAACAATCAGGTAATATAAGTTGAAGTGCAAGTTATAATTACCATCAAAGCTTCATTTGGTGCATCCAAGAAATGAAACATTCTCATTACTACTGGTCCAAAAACAAAAGAACCAAATCTAAATTCAATATTCTGTGAATTAAATCTGAAACAAAAATATATTTTTGCTAATCATTTCCATTTTTAAGAGATATGTATTAGCCTGGGATTCCTCCTACGCTGACGTCGGTCGCGTACCGTCAGTGGCGTATGGAAACTGGTCGTCAGCGATAATGAAAACCCCATAGTGCGACGCCGACCGCCCAACGGTACAGTCGTATTTATAAATGGATCCGTTTATAAATTGTTTAGTAGCTGCAACATATTTACGCAGGCGGAGACGGCGTCTAAGAAGAAGAAGATACCACGTTCACCCGATTATTGCGGAAAGAGCTGTGTATGGTAAATTCTGTACGTTATTTGAAAAACTACGAGCAGACCAAGATTTTTTTTTTAATTATTTTAGGGAAATGGCGAGTCGAATACTTCTACCCAAAATTTGGTTCTGGAATCACGATCTTTGTATAATTCATTTGTAATATCCCACAGTGCAGGACGTTGGCGTACCTCGGCAATCACACGTTCTGTTTCGACATTTGTACTCATGGCGACTGTACCGCGAACGCGTAGCGTGCGTTCGGTGATCGGTAACATACTGAGCGTGGTCATAATGCTCTATAGCGCGTCAGTCTACCGACACACGCGGCGCTGACGAGCGAGACCCGACGCGCGCCGTACGCGGCGCGTAGCAGCAACTCACGCGCCGCGGATGTCAGCGTCGCAATGTGGTGCTTCTTTGCAGTCAATGTTCATTAATACGCGGGACTGACATACGCGACGACGTCAGCATAGGAGTAATTCGGCCCTTAGAGTTGTACCTATATACACATCTGATCGTAAGTACCATAGAAGGAGGGTATATACCGTAGTACCATAGAGATTGTTTAATGCAGGAAGTTTGTTATTTATTCTCCCGTTTGCCAGGACAAGCGCCCCACCCTGCCCAACTTTCACTATGTATATATGTACGTAGTTCTGTAAATATAGTAATACCAAACCAAATATTATATTACAACATCATTTAAATGTAACTTAAAAATATAATAAGTTTTTATTGAACAAAATGCTCATGCAGCTGTACACACTCGGCGAGAGCCTCTCGACGAGCGTCTCGGGCACACCATCTACACACTCATATCAGTTGAACTGTGAATACTCACCATAATGGACTTGCTGGAAACTACTGCTGCTTTTTGTCATTGCGCAGTCAGCTATTATAATTTTTTACGCATATACCATACAAAAAAAGTTACCAAGCTGTGGTGAAGACGAAGATGGTGAATGGTTACTATGCACCGCAATAGAACCAGGTAAGAGCCTAAATCTAATAGTAACACGAATGAATGTGTACACGCTCGCTCTCGTTTTCCTCGCAGGAGCTAACGAGACCCTCGACTCGGGCGCGCAAAATATCGACACGCGACCGCGAGGCGAAACGATAGAGGGAGACGAGACGAGAGAGGGAGACGAGACGAGAGTGGGAGACGAGACGAGAGTGGGAGACGAGACGAGAGAGGGAGACGAGACGAGAACACCATGTAGACACTCGCTCTCGGGCTGTACACACTCGCTCTCAGCCTGTCTTGGGTGCCTCGCCGTGTGTGTACAGCCGGCATCAAAGAACCAAATTACATATTGTACCCCTGTAGCAAGGTACCCAACATAGCAACTCACTAGATGGTAAGGTTAATGTGTTGCGAGAGATAATAGCCAGTCATAGGGTCACCAGTGTTGTTCATCAAGAACTTTGAAAGGTCTTTGAAAAAAAGTATACTACGACCCCATCTCAACACCAAAATCATTGTAAGTGAATTCTCGGCGAAGATCCCTATATAAAGATTAAATCCCTATATTAGAAATGATTCCTATCAAATAGTCGTCAAGTCATGGAATAATATACCACACAAAACAGTTAAAGCAAGAATGAATAAATTCAAAAACTATTTAGACAGAAAGAAGGCAGCACAAGTGCCTTGATATGGGTGCATCAGTGAAAGCTGCTAGCTTGATACATAAATAATAATTACATATTAAGATAAACCTAAACTTGACTTTGTTTACTTACTTTTTAACCATATTCAATATAAGTTCTAAGTCGGATGGCTCAGCTATATGCACCATGTTCTTTAAGTCTTCAGTAAAAATCATATTTTTGGAGTCTGTTACAAAGTCATTCATTTTTGTCCTAAATTTATCAGAAAAAGTTGAGAATTGCTCCATAACCTTCTTTCTAGTTTGAAGGTAGCCATCGATTCCAAGCGCAGATGGTGAGTAAAGGTGTTGTACTGAGGAAAATGTGTTACATAAATAATAAATTACAACGATCTATGGCATTATTGAAATAACAAAATGACAAATTTAAAATATTAAAGATTTTTTTCTTTAGTAGGTAATAAAATGTGCCAAAATACATTTATTTCCCAAACCTTGTGTGATGTAAATTGATCTAAAGGGTGTCAAATACCGGAACTGAAAATTCAAAGAACTTCTGGTTAGTGAATTCACAAATAACGTCATTTTTATGTCTTTTTTAATTTTTCAAAAGATCCAAAAAGAAACTAAAATATGCCGACTGATTTCAAACGAGAATTAAAATAGGTTATATTTATTGACACTTGATTTTTTAATTTCGCTTTTTGATGACAAAAATGACATTTATGACATATCAAGTTTCTTTATTTATTTATTAGGACACTAGCATGGCCATTGATCCACACACAACAAATAAAAAAACAGAATTATTTTTACACCTCATTGTACGGTCCCGTCGAAGTAGGAATCGCTCAGTAAAGTTAGAGGTAAGTTATAGAAAACTGACGTTTACTGCTCTTACACTACACTCACAGACTACACATATACACCGTCCCCGCCGGGGGAGACGAGGACGTCACCCTCGCTACACCGTGAACATACACCGGCCTTCAGCCAACACTTTTACCACTTATCGACACGTGCCTGGGCGCTTCACACAGACTCTCGATCGCGTCGTACCCTCCCAAAGCAACGCCCTAAGCCGAGGTCCGTTCCTTCCGCCGGTCTAGCGGCAGGGGAGCCCATAGGCTCGTTGCTGCAGACTCTTTGCTCCTGGTTGAGCGCCTTCTGCACTTGCCCTAAACTATATATGTCCAGTGACTCTTGAAAAGCAACATTAAGGTCATTCCGAAAAAAATGACGTTTACTGGATTTACAGGATTTCCAATTTTTGATAAAATAAAAATAGTATTGTGACAAAAGGATTGACTTCAATCACTTACTCAACAGGTCCCCAATCACGGTACTAAATTTTTATTAATTTTAAAAAAAATCCCACAGATATTAAATGGCCACCATTTAATATCTGTGGGATTTTTTTTAAAAAGTGTGCAAAAGTCCTCACTTGATTTCCTAAGACAGTAACTTTGTAACTAAAAAGAATTGATTCTGTTTATTGATTATGTTTATTTAGACGTTTATTTTTTTCCATTAAATCGAGAAGGTTATATCGGTCAAGTGGTCGCCGCCAGCGTTTAAGCACATTCGTGCTCGTTTCACAGCACTTTCAATGACTTTTCTCAAAATTAGGGGCGATAAATTCTACACTTCTTGTCGAATGTTCTCCTTTAGGGCCGCCGAGGTCTGTGGCTTGTTCGCATAGACCCGTGATTTCAGAAAACTCCAAAGAAAGAAATCTGGAACAGACAAATCAGGCGATCTTGTGGCCAGTGCAAATCGCCAAAACGAGAGATTAAGCGGCAGCGTGTCCTCTGTCGCTCGTGCTGTATGTGCGGTTGCATCATCATGATGGAACCACATGTTTTCCAAGGCCAATTCATCAATTTGCAGCAGCAAGAAATCGTTGAGCATGTTCTGTAGTGTTCACCAGTCACAGTAACAGTGTTGCCGATGCCGTCCTCGAAAAAATATGGGCCAATCACCTTTCCTCCCTATGAGCCGCACCAAACACTGACTTTGAGAGGATGTAATGCTCTTCGTGCATTACATGCGGATTTTCAGAGCCCCAGAAATGATAATTTTGCTTGTTCACGTATCAGGATAGGTGGAAATGAGCCTCGTCGCTCATTATGATTTTCAATGAAAAATCATACTCATCGCGGTTGAAGTTTAGGAGGACTTGACTGTAATTTACAGACGATTGTTGGTCTGTAGGCTGATGCACTGTTTGCATTTTGTATGGGAACATTTTCAAGCCTTTGACCCAGTGGTTGATGTTTATTGAGTTAAAAGAGTTAATTACATAAAATGAACTTCAAATCACTTAAATACAGTGCACATGTAAATAATAACAACGTTAGATCTCCCACATTAAAATTAAACATGTAGTATTTTGTCGATTGCAGCGTTTGATGTCAATTTGATGTATTACAAAACAAAGTAGGTACTTCTCTCGCTTGCGCACGATCGACTAAAGTAGTTGTGGACAATTGACCATAGCGTAATGAACATTTTTTTAGTAATGCATTGCTTGTCTAGTAGAATACGTAGAAGTCATAACTTGTTCTGTGAAGATCTTAATAAATTCCTGTACAGTAAATACGGTGTCCTACATATTGAGTGTTACGCGGCCAAGGCGAGCTTTTGACAGACTGCCAAACTGATAGCTTTGCCACAACAATAGGGTTCCGCTCGGACCGTTTGGTTACAGAACCCTAAAAAGACCTACAACCTTAGGGTATTACAGTATAAACAAAAGTTTTGACAAGTTAATTGATTTATTACACGTAGGCCAAAATCCACAATAATTTAAAAAAACGTAAAGTCATCCAATTAATCTTGTTCATTCTCTTTGTATCTACTCTTTTAAAACGCTGTGCTATACACCGTGGCCGAATTAATTCCCAAGATTTCAGGTGTTTTAGAGACACATTAATTTTTTTCGGAGATTGAAAAACTATTTCATTTCATATAGGTACATATCTATAGACGTTGCGAATCATAAGTTTTTCAGTGGCGCTAGAAGCAGCCCGTGGTATCCTTTTCCCTTAAAGAAAAAGAATCTTGTTGGTTTGCAGACGGATCGTGAAGTACAGAGAAAAGAGTGCATAGTATTCTTATATACCTTCGCTGACGCATTGGAAGCCATTTAAGCTGAGAACGATAGGAAGAGATGTGGTCATACTTACAAACACCATAGATGAAACGTATGCACTAGAAAGTTTGGCCAATGTCAGAGTAACATACATCGGCGTAATCAAAAATAGACAACACTAGGGTCTATAATAGGCAAAACTTTGCGGTTTATAGCGGTTAGTATTTAATTGGTTTTTAACGTTTATTTGGCCACCGGCATATCCATTGGTCTACGCACAACAAATAAACAGAATTATTTTCATCACATCATTGTCCAGTCCCGTTGAAGTAGGACTTGTGGCGATTCAATCGATCACCCATTCTAACTCATACCAGACTCATAACTCAGACTCACTCAGTATCTGTGGTTATCATATACAAAAAATCTTATTACTTTTAACCTATATGCTATTATCCTTCTTCAGATTTTATTCATAGTACTTTGTCAAAGTCAACTATAAGTAAAAAACTGACATTAAAAATGAAACTATCGATTTTAATTTAATACTTTTACCTAAATAATTTATTTTGAAACCTCTGTATGTTTGAAATAATATAATTATGTACCTCAGTATAAAATGAATCCCGCTGCAAATCATTTAGGAGTCTGGTAGTTGTATGACGATTTAAAGGTAAATAATATTTTATTTGTTACTCAAGTAAATAAAATAGTCGCACCAAGCCTAACGCCCGCATTTTTAGCAATTGCGACAACTATGATGGTAAAAGTAGAAAGCTAAAAAGGTAAATTTAAGGACGATAAATTAATAAAGGCCTGTAGATTTTTTCTCGATTTATTTAATGTGTTTTAGTTCATGTAATTACCTCAAGTAATTTGCGTAAGTAAGATGTACTTGGTCCTACTCATACGTGCTAAAAACGTTATAATAGTACGTTATAATACAGGTATAATAGTAACGTTATTATAGTATGTAACATATCCTATGTCATAGACTCAGAGATGTAAAAGATACCTCATAAAAAGTATCTGGATACAAGTTACAAGATACTTTTAAGTAAAGTATTTGAGATATCAGATAGAAGATACTTTTGGAAATGGTATTTGAAATACTAGATACAAAATACGTATTTTCTAAATACTTTTTTCAAATAAAATACTTTTTGAAAACATATTTTTATTATTCTTAGGTAAAACTTAAGGTTTATTTAGCTAATTACATACATTTTTAATTCAACGTTTCGGCCTCATTTCGGCGACCGTTTTCAAGAATGAAAATTCTTAAATAAACCGCGACAAATAGTCGTAAAAGTAATTTTGGGATTAAATATAATGAACATGAAAAAACACTTCGAGATCTTAAGCTCTCTTAAACAAAAAAATAATTGTACTAAACACCAAAAAAAAAATTAAACATGTAGGTACCAAACAAAGAAAGTCTAATTTTACAACAGTCTTAACTATTTTAGTGACGACTGCACTTGAAATTGTATTCAAACATCAAATGTGAAATGTAGTAAATGATCACCAAATCTTAGTGGTTAATAAATTTAGTCACAAAAGCTCAAAATTTGGTAAACGTTTTGCAATATTATATTATCAACATTTTGAAGTTAATTTATTATGTTTGGGTTAACAATGATTTACCTAATTTACTTTTATAGGATAACTAGAGGATATATATTTGGATTTGGTTATCATTTTAAATTAAATTGTAGTATAATTAATACTACATGTAGTGTAGTATAATATTACTATGACTCATAGTAATATTACTACCAATAAATAATATTGAACACAATCTAAAGACTACCGGCAATAGTTAAATAGACAGCTATACTCGGAGGCTGTTCCACTAGTAGATACAGTATGATTCTATTGTTGATGTTGCTTTATACAAGATTTAAATAGGTAGGTAGGTAGGTATTTAAATCTTGTACGCAGCACCAAAGATATAAAGAAAGATTTAATGTAGATTTAGTGGACGTAGATTAACTTTTTTTATATTGTAAATCGGGTCTGAACGCGTACAATTAAAGGTTTTTGTTTACCTTTTATTTCTACTGGCTTAGAAAAAACCGCCCAACGAGTAAATCAGCAATAGTCAAACACATTCTTAACGCTGGAATTAATCACTGGATAGAACTCTGCACTCCAAAAATCCTCTCCACTGAACGTCCACTATTATCCCAGGATTGTACGTGAAGCAATTGAAATTAAGAAATATAAAAAAATCAATCGGGAAGATGGATATAAACTGTCGTCGACGTGGCATCCTGTGATTAACAAATTCCTATTTACCGTCGAATACATCCGCGGACATTGTTACTATATATAGTTTGTCGCAGCCTTTTCGAATGTAATGATCAAATGTGGGTAGTTGATAAAACTGCTCGTAACTCCCATCCTGGACTCCCGGCCTCGTCAGTCAACTCGTGAGCACGGCTGGTGTAACTCATGCCGAAACGTCAAGTACAAATAAAAGGTAAACAAAAACCTTTAATTTTACGCGGTCAGACCCGATTTACAATATAAAACGTGTGCAAATAGCGATAGTTTCAAAAGTTATAAAGTAACTTACGTTGAAGCGAAATAATGCGAATTAAACTACTCAATTTTCACTGCAACGAGATATTCAACGTTTTGAATGAACCAGTAATACTATTAATTATGTGTCGATTTATTTTTTCGTTTAAGATAGACGTATTTTCTTTTAGCAAATCATTTAAATTTAGGGTAAGGTTGCGCAAGTCGTACACTCGGAAAAATAACTAGTTTACAGGATAATTTATATTAACCAAAATCGGTTGCGTCCTTAGAATCTTTATTTATTAAGCTTTTAATAAACTTGCATAAAAATATTTTTTTTTTATCAAAATACATAGTAATATTAATGTTTTTAAAAAAAATGTGTTCGGCACAGGAAAACGGTCTCCTAATTCGTATTATCTATAGATGTTTACATCTGTGTTACAAATTCCAAAAAAATCTGTCCTCGTGAATATGTCATCGCAACTTGACACTGGCAGAATGTGCTAATTGCCCATTGCCATATAGAACAAAAAAGTTCGTGAAGTTTTCTTTCACTTTTGCATCCGTCATATTTTCATTCATTTTGCTTGCTTTCAATTTCGTAATTCGTCCCAAGGAAATAACTCCTTGCAAGACAAAAAAATTACTAAACTCGTCTTTTGTTTAAACTGTTTTTATGAGTACGGTTTGACATACAATTGTAAAATGTTATAAGTTAATGTGAAAATAATGTGGTAGTCAAGATAGTGCAACAAACTGTGCCTGTGATTACTAGCGTGACAGACCTCACGTAATGGATATGAGGTCTGACAACTGGCAATCACTATAACAACCACTGTGGCAGTTTATATAAGAAATATCCAGATTCACGAGAGTTTCACGTATGTAATGTAACCTCTGTACTGCCAATTGGTTGCGCGATTGATTTATGGTAAATCCCCATCTATGAAGTGGTAGGAAAGCGTGGCGAAAAGTAGAAACGACACGAGCGGTAACGCGACCACGCTCCAAGAGTCGCCCGTAGAGATTCTTAGAGTCAGTGATCCACCAAAGAAGACTCCATGCAGCTGCACTGTATATTGAGCAATTATGTGCTGGTTTAATTTTATCTTTATCTACACTCTGGTTGGTTTCCACACTTATTCAAGCAGATAGACTATTGTATAGTGCACTAGTTCTTATAGCAGCTCAATGCATACTTTGTCTACAGCCATTACTCCTGAATTACATTTTGTAACTTACCTTTGTCCTTTTCATCCACATATAAAGAAGTTAAAGTTTTGACAGAATTATTATGGAATTGATTGTTTTGCCACCACTATAGATGAGAATTGACCATGTTTTGCATAATGAATTGTCAAACTGAGACCTCCATCAGGGAGCCAAATAGTAATCAATGAATATGGTCAAATGTGCAAGTAAGTTTTTCCATTTGCGCACTACTACCATAGTTGTATAGTGTTTTTTCCTGTATAGAGAATTAAGCAGCACCCTTAGTAAATTTATTACCATACCATCAACTTATATCTCTCCTCTGCTGAATATATGTTTCTCCCAAAGCTCACCACCATATCTTTGGCTTTTTCATTCAGCCACCAGAGAACTTTTTTAAATCATTGGTCCACCTTGCTGGAGAGTCGCACACTGCATTTTCTGGTATGAGACCTCCATTCAAGGACCCCTCTTCTATTATCAATATATCAATATGACCTCCCCTCTCAAGGTTATCAATATGACACCTTGGTGTTGGTGTAGTTCTATGTAGGTGTAGTTCTTTGGTAAACCTCATCAGGAAACTTAAAAAGTGGATTATAAAATGAATTTATAGTGAATCTTCATATAGAAAGTTAGTTATATAAAAAGTTGGGCACAAATGTACGACTAACTTATACAAATAGAAACATACATTCTGGGTACTTATATATATATTTCTGTTAGATTTTCTACAGATCCTATAAAGTTGCACAAACTGTTTGGCTCCCAAATGAAGGCCTTCTGTACTTCTGTCTATGTAATATCTTGTAGTCATAAAACTGTTTAGAACCAAAAGAATTGCAGTGCACATACTATGAAATGACAAATTAGCATATTAGCAAAGCAACCTAATTCCGACTTCCTACATAATTCAACCTCGAGTTTTTTTAACTAATATTTATTAAAATAGGTGGTTTGTTCAATTGAATAAAATGGGTGCTTCATTGAATTGAAAGATGTTGCAACATATAAATATGAAGCTATATGTTGATAGAACAAAAGAGTAAGTGGTAACCTGGAGACGGTAAAAGAAAGAATGAAATGCAATACCGAAGATGGGAGGATGATCTGAAGGCAGGATAAGAAAGGCTCAGGACAGGGCATTGTGGAGGACTCTGGAGGAAGCTTTTCAGAGAGGCAGACTGATCAAGACAGTAACACTGATGTCTAATGGATCTTTATTGTACATGCTTAATAGGATCAGTAAAGAAAGACTTGTTACTTATAAAGCATTTTCCATTCTTCAATTTGAAAGGGCACCCTTTTAAATAGATATTACTTAAAAAGAACTCAGTGGTTGGACTAAGGTAAGAGGTTGGATAGGAAGGAGGTTTGCATTAATACAAGTTTATTAGAAAATTAGGAACAAAACAAAAATCCAGTTTCTGTTTTTAATTTCTTTCTGCCTTTTTCCACTTTGATTTCAGTCACTACAGATCACAAGAGTATTTAATGAAATCAAATCAACCTGTTAGTGTTCTCTTCAGTAGTAGAAATAGTTTAACTTATTCTATTCTCTATGGCAAAATAATATTTTGTTTACTGTAGCAATAACAATTTTGTTGTTATTGTAATATTTACCTGGAGTTGTTGACCTTTATAGTACTCATGGGTTTCACTAACTTTCATGTGAGTACTGTTTGAATAAAAAATATGTTTGATCACTACACAATTGGAAGGAAAATTTGTATAAATTATTTTGTGGATAAGTACCTATCTAAATTAAAATTATTACTTTATATTCCTTATTTCTATTTTTTTATTGTTTCTGTATATTTTTATGTATAATGGGCATATGCCTGAAATAAATTATTTATTATTTTATATATTAAAGAAAAATAATTTACTGTATCTTTTTCATAAATATTTTATGCCATAATTTCCTCTTATATTAACAATTGTGTATTTTTTTCTAGCAAGACAAGTATGATTATGATATAAATTAAAAAGTTTATTGATAATAAAACCATGGATGGTTCAGTAAGATGAGAGAATAATTGGACTGAGAAAATGAATGGACAAGAAAGATATAATAAACATCAGAAGGATGTGTAAACAAGATAATATTATATAAAAGACAACATGAAAAGTCCTAAAAACTGAGTAATGTTGGAACTCAATATATTTAATCAATATTCAATAATGTTGGATGGTTTTGCTCGGAAATGTAATCTTTGATATAGTTAACAATATAAATAGATACCATTTTAAGTCAAATTCATGAGAGTTCTATATTAGTTTACCCTTAAGTTTTATTGAATAACTCAACTATCATGAAGTTGACAATAGGTTATGCTTGTTAATAAAGTACAGTAATAAACTATTAAGATATTTTATTAACTTATTTCTTTAATTCTGGCTACACATCTAGAATTTATTTTATACCTCACTAAATTACTTTCTCGTCTTTACAGATTTGCAGTGAAAGCTTTGCATCCAGATTGAAATTGTGAATACCTATCTATAACAAATATCATTTTTAAATTTGATTGTAGAAATGGCAGAAAGTTACTATGGACATTCAAAAAGCAAATCATCTAACAGTTTCAAAGGTGAGGAATACAACAAATGCAGATCAAAGAAGAACAGGATTTCCAGAGATAATTCTAAATCTCATCAAATAGAGTCAAGAACCCCACCTCTACCTACTAAAAGTAACTGCAGTATGGAAGAACTTTTAAAACAGAGAGAATCCCTCAAAAAAGAATTGAAAAATATAGCAAAACATTGTGACAACTATGAAAGAAATTACAAACACGGTAAAGAAGATAAAAAATCTTCACATACAAGTTATCACTCTAGTACAACTCATACAAGAAAAAGACACAGTAAAGGTGATGAAGATGAAATTAATATAAAAAAGAAAAGAAGTGTTAAAGATATATCTCCTGAATATATTCAAGATGACATGCAAATAGAATCTGAAGATGAAGAAACTATAATTGAACAAAGAAGAAAACAACGGAAACAACTCTTGGAAAAATTAGCAGATTCTCATGAGAAAACAAATGAAAGCACAGACATTGACTCGACTGAAAATATGGAAAATCAAATTAATAATAAATCTCAAAATGGAAGTCGTGAAGAAACAAAACCTGAAGAAAAACAAGTTATAAAAGAAGCAACTGATATGTTTGCAGAAAAGGATGAATTTGCTTCATGCAGTATTCCTGATAGAGTAACACAAGATAATGATGTCAATAATGCACAGTTAACAGACAATTGGGATGACTCTGAAGGATATTATAATATCAGAGTAGGTGATATGATCAATAATAATAGATATACCATCAAAAGTATACTTGGTCAAGGAGTTTTTGCTAATGTAGTTCGTGCTCAAGATAATCAAGGAAATTCTGATGTGGCTATAAAAATTGTGAGAAATAATGAATTAATGTACAAGACAGGCTTAAAAGAAATATCCATTATAAAAGAAATAAATGAAGCAGACCCTGAGGACAAGTATCATTGTGTTAAAATGCTTAGGCACTTTATGCACAAAGGACATCTTTGTATGGTTCTTGAATCACTTCATATGGATTTGCGAAGTGTTATAAAGAAATATGGCAAACATCATGGAATTAATATGAAGGCCTTAATGAGTTATAGTAGACAATTGCTGCTAGCTTTGAGACATTTAAAAAAAGTTGGCATAATACATGCTGACATAAAACCAGATAACATTTTAGTGAATGAAAAGAAAAATGTTTTAAAATTATGTGATTTTGGTTCAGCTGCAAAAGTAAGTGACAATGAGCCGACGCCATATTTAGTATCAAGATTTTACAGAGCACCAGAGATAATACTGGGTATACCATACCAACATGGTGTTGACATGTGGTCGACGGCATGTACAATTTTTGAAATGGGTACTGGCAAAATAATGTTTACTGGAAGCTCAAATAACAAAATGTTGAAATGCTTTATGGATGTTAAAGGTAAAATTCCTAGTAGATTAATACGAAAGGGCAAGTTTAAGGATCAGCATTTCAACTATAACAATAATTACCTTTTTCACAAAAAGGACGAGCTCACAGGAAGGGATAAAGTGGTTGAAATGAGTAATATCACGCCTAAAAGAGATTTGCTCAAGGAATTGAAAAAATCTTGTAAGTCACCAGGAGAGGAGAAGAAAATAGTGCAGTTACATGACTTGTTGGAGAAAATGACAGTGTTAGATCCTAATCAAAGACTATCAATCAACGATTGCTTAAAGCATTCTTTCATTCAGGAAATGTTACAAAAATGAAGCATTGGATTCAAATTACTTTTAAACAAAACATGTTGCCTTATTTTTATATAACATCTAAGATGGGGAGGATGAAAAATAAATAAACAAATTGTCAATAAAAGTGTTATTTTATTAGTTACTTAAGAGACGAAATAACAAAATATATCAGCTAAAATGATTTTTCTCATGAATACGGCATGTGGACTATCACAATAATTATAAAGGAAAAATTGACAAATTGTCGAGTGTTGATTTTTCCAGCGAAGCTGTTGCTTGAATTGACATGACCGCTTAAGCTAATGATGTAGGAAATAAAAAACTAACATGTAGATAAATATTTTCACACAAAATAGGACTAGCTATGAACTGGAACATAATTAAACAATATTTTAATAAAAATTACATTCACATTCAACTACTTTTGCCATTTTTGTTTATGAATATTCGATCTACCATAATAATTGATGAATTGAATTGCAAAATATGTTTTGGTACTCATTTAAATTTAAAGATCTATTTAACTTATTTATTATACGTAACTTATAGTAACAAATCGTTTAACAAAATCGATTTCAACAAACGCGATACAAAGTTAATAACTGGGCTCTAGAAATTTGTAGAAAGAGAGCATCTTAATTAAGAGGTTGTTGCCAACTTTAAGTAACGTTGACTTCTCGCTGCAGGTTCGTCCACTAGGATCCCCCAACAAGATTCCTGAGGGAGGGAACCGTCTGCACTTACCAGTTCCTCAGGATCGATAGACACTCGACGGTTCACCAGGATCCCAAAGCTACGATTTTACATAGTTTTGATGTATCTTTTTTTTTATAATTGTCTAAGAATGCATAATATTTTTTAAACCTAATGTAACTTGACCTTTATACTAGGGGATCCAAATATACATAAAAACTGAAATTCTATGTAGATCCCCATCTAGAAGGACCCTGATGAAGTGGTGAGCGCAGACAGATCCCCAGGGGATCTTTGTTGGGGCGATCATAGTGGACGACACACTCGCCGCGTTGTTGAAGTCGATTTTTGTTTTAAAACTTTATTTCAGTTGGTTAAAACTGATGTTCAAAATCCTCCACTATATACTCTACCATATTATACCCAAACTAGCCTTGCCACTACGTGCAAATATATTTTTTGCAATCACTTAAAAATAAAATAAAAAACAATATAAACAACAATATGTAAAATATACTATAAAGTAGATATACCATCACAGTACAATAAAAATAAACCAATTTGTATCAAACACACAAATGGTACAATCTTATGAAAACTACATACATACAGATCAGTTGTAGCACATCCCATTACCAAATTACTGCAGAAAATCTGAGGCTATGTTTTAATACTTTGATATTGCTTGAATACTGTTGTGTTCTGTATGACTTCAGTGTTTTAATCTAATTTAAAGATGATTGCTTTTATTTGATAAAATTAAGATATGTTACACTTTATTGAGGTAGCAACCAAGATATGACCAAATAAGTGAAATTATAACAATAATCCATTCTTACATATTCTAAACCTCTTAAACCGTTTTTGGCAATTATAAACTACACAGTGTCCTTCAATTGTTAAATTAAATATCATTCACATATATGTATTTGAGTGCTGCAGTATGATATTTTGCTCGTGTAATAAATAACTGAATCCTTATAAATACAAGAAATACATATAAACAATGTAAGATTTTTGTCCTTCAAGGACTCTCAGAGTACATTAAATGTAAAAATAAAAATCACAAGTCAACTATATCTCTACGAACTTATAGAAAGGTAGCTTAAATAGCTGTACTATATATTAAATGTTATAGTTCGGATTGATTCATTACATACAAATATATGTTATTATATGCTACTAGGTGCGCGAGCTTCATGACATCTTAGGAATGTGGATAATTTTGACTAATAGTCTATACTTATTAGGGCCTTTCTCACCATCTTCCGGTAAGGTATCAGGGGAGGTTGGGTTAAAGTACCTAAGGCCTTTCTCACCATCTCCTGATAAAATAACTTAACAATCTGATAGATAAACTATGTGTCAATTAAACTTAGCTGATACTTTCTGATAAAGTATCAAAAGAGGGTAAGAAAGGCGTAGTACTATTATATCAGTAAGAATTTAAGACACCTTGTTTAAAATTTCTGCTAAATAAAAGTTTAGATTTAAGTAATTGTTTACAGACCGTCATTTACAATAAATTTTCTACCTTCTCTTCAATACACTTCTCCATTCCTCGTGTTCTTATAATAATTGAATGGTAAGTATTTTTTAAATAGTAATAAGGTGACAGAAGAGTAGACAGTCCACCTAACTGCAATCAACTCCCAAAAAGCCGTCAAAAGACGACAAGTCAAAACTTTTTCTTTATGGTAATGATAACTTTTGCATCATGAATATGGAACATTATGAGTTGTTTCGACCCCCACCTAGAGTCTATCCCAAACGACCTGACCAGTACGGATGACACAAACAAGGCGGTCTCTGGACTCGGTAGCCACCTTAGGGATATAATCCAAAGCTCCTCTAGAGCAAATGATCGCCGAGGACTTGAGGGAACTGATAAGAGCCAAGAACGCAGCACCATCCTTGTTTACGACTCCTTCCACTGTGAAGAGAATCGGCGCAGGATACGAGCTTTACAGAGAGACAAAAACAAGAGCTGACGATCTGTTGTCAGAGATTTCGCCATCACACACCCACCCTGTTGGTGGTTGGCGCGATCTATGAAAGCACACAATACTGCCTCCATGCCCCCACTAACTAAACCGAACGGCCCTCCCACATTTGACGATGAAGAGAAGGCTGATTTTTTTTTTATGGACGAAGGCGGCAGACGAGCATACAGCCCACCTGATGGTAAGTGGATACTGTCGCCCATAGACATCCGCGATACATGCCAACATTAGTCCAAAATGACAAACTTTGGCACGCCCCCGGATGTGCTGCCTACCTTTGGAGATATAGGAATGGATTTGAAGAAGGGATTGGGAAAATGGGGAGGGATAGGAGAATGGGCTCTGGCACATCTCACTCGCTACCGAAACACGTACATACATTAGGGAAATTAGATAAAGGTGGGAAATGCTGTACATTTCAAGGTGTCTTCTGTGAGAGGGGTAATGTGGCCAGTCGAGCACGCCCAGCGGCTGTTGGATTGCAGCGTGCACTCCCCCTCAATGCCTGGCCGACAGCCTTGAAGCCCAATGCTCCCCTAGTCGTTAACAGATCAACGCATCTAGGTTGATGGAGATGGAGCGTCGAGCTTCTATCCCCCCTTCAGACTCCCTTCTTCCGGTTACGCTAACTGAAATTCAGGATATCATCAAAGGTCAAAATTGAAAAATCACCTGGGATTGATGGACAACCTGGGTCGTTGTCCTCGGCACATACAATACTAGATGACCCCGACGACCCAATTACTGCTGCCAATGCGGTACTTACACTACACTCACACGCTACACATATACACCGTCCCCGCTAGCGGAAACGAGGATGTCCCCCTTGCTACACCGTGAACATACACCGGCCTTCAGCCAACACTTACCAGGCACTTACCTTCTGCGCTTGCCCTAAATCATACATGTCCTTCCGGTGACTCCTGAAAAGCCATTAGGGCCATAAAAAATTAGCCAAAGGGGTATAAATCGGGTGTTTTACTTCAAAACTACCTGCTTTTATTCTCTTTATGTGCGATAAATCTGCTTGATGAGTTCCAGTAGCTTTTAGGTTGGCGATGCGGTCTCAAATTCGAGCTGCACCCTCTTCTTTGATGAGAAGACACGTAGAAAAAAAAATTCTAATTTTGAAAATGGAACTGCGTGTCAAACGCCATGAAATTTTCAAAGCTGTCATTTGTTTTTATTTCTGGCGGCATTTTGAAACTTAACTATTTTCGGAAAAAATAATTTAACAAGAGAACATCTGCGTTCAATGATTTTTTATGACATCTAAACCAGAAACAAGGTTATGAAAGACTTAAGTTAGCATTTAGTATAAAGCCCCATCCAGTGCCCCTGTTTATAGCTCGTTCAGTGAGTTTAAACGTGGTCTTACCCATCTCGGAGACGATGTTAGAGAAGGGCTGTGACGACAGTGACGGAGGAATACATCAAAACTGTGCGGCACATGATTGAAGCAGACAAACGAACCACATATCAGGAGATACAGGCATCATGACGTATTGGTATGAGTCAAGTTCAAACTATTTTACACAATCACCGGTAAGGAAGCTTTGTGCTAGATGAATTCCTTACAATTTGAGCGAAACTTAAAAATACTGCCATGTGGAAAGGTGTCTCCAAAGGCTTGAAAAATTCGTCAATGGTCAATCAAATGCTGTTTTTGATATAGTAAATAGGTGATGGAAGCTGAATCTACTGCTATGAGCCCGAAACTATGAGGCAATCAGAATGGGTCTTTTCTTTCGAAGTGTTGCCGACGAAAATGAAGAAAGGACGGAGTGCTTCAAAGAAGATTGCCTCTTTCTTTGGCAGATCATTCAATACAATTCCCAGCTCGGGTTTCTACAAATGCACCTCTCGTCACAGAAGTGCGGTCCATCCGCATTTCGTCGATTACCGAGTCGATTAGTACATGGACCGAATAGTGTCGCATACTATTTGGTCCATGAATGGTTCGTGTACAGTTTTATGAATGCAGAAGAGGCAGTAACGGCCTTCCCAACGGCTGTTGAAGAGATGCCTAAAGAAGGGTGGGCTGAATGCTTCATACAATTGTTTCAATACATGAAAAAGTGTATTGATTGTCATGGAGCTTCGAATACTTCTAAAAGCAATAAAACAACTTCCATCTTTATATGAGTTCATTTTTGAGATTCTAAAAAAATTCAGTGTCACTCGCATACTATCCAGTTGTAATAATGTCATTTTATCTATCAATTGTTCATTGAAATCAAAAATTTTATTTTTGTTAAAATAGAATTCAGTTTTGAATAATATAATATTTTGAGAATAGAAGTCGGATCACATATTTTCTTGAATCATGGTATAACAAGCTTTTGTAGATCCCATATGTTCGCCGCCCCGATGGCACAGAGCTCGCGTGCCATTAGTATATTGAAGCATAAATAAGGTGCAAATTTCATAAATTATTTGATCAATTTATCACAAAAAAATATTAATGCATATAACACAGATACAATGACAATAGGTCCAAATAATATTAAATGTCAGGTTCATACAGAGATTCGTAGTAGAAAATAAGTCACTAAACTTTTAAGCACTAACTTTTAACTATAATTATTCTATATTTTAATGGTTTCTTTGGATGTTTGGAGTGTCATTATTAGTGATGGGCAATTTTCGGAAAATTTTCCAAACAGAAAAAATTTCATTTGGTTATTTTTGGGAAAATGTTCCAAACTTTGGATTTTTTTTTGAAAATTACGCACAACTAAGTGTCGTGGTGAACTTACATGTTATTATCGTTATGTCGAGGGCATGTTCTGGCTTTGGAACCCGGAATTGGGTGCTCCGATGTCTATGGATTGTCCGGATGCTATTGAATCGGGGCTTTGTAGGGATGCACTATAGACCGGATTCATCGGGGTTGTTCCTCCAGCCTCAAACAGGGTACTGTCGTATACACTGTTGCTCTGCTGAAAAAAATATTATTATTATTATATAATAGACAAGCAGTTTATGATGCGTCCTATATCTGTTTTTGGATTAATATTCTCAAATGATATGACTTCCTTGGGTAATATTGTGAAAGATATTCTTAAAGCAGTTTAGGAGGGTGTATGATGCAATCCCACTGCCGCTGTTCAATCTGCCATGTTACCTCACACTCACAGAAGACTATGTAATATTCTCCCAATGTAAGGTACATAGATGTTTCGATAGTGATTAAAATATGCTAGAGCTCATTCTCATCTATCCCTCTCCATTTACCCAACACCTTCTTCAAATCCATTCCCAAATCTCCAAAGTTAGGCACAGCGTGCCAATATTTGTCATTCTGGACTGATATTGGCATGTATCCCAAATGCCCATTGACAGTATCCACTAACCAGCAGGTTGACTGTCTGTTCGTCTGCCAAATAACATAATCAACAATAATGATATCACATGAGAATGTGGGATCCTACTCACAAATAATATCAGAGAGATGTGAATTGTAAATACTAAATACAAAACATGTAAAACCGAATTAAATAGTTTAGCCTCACTTATTTCTACAGTCGAAATGCATTGATTCCCACACAACATGCTACTTTCAAAGATCCAATATTTTATTAGCAATTTAGATATAGATACATACTCTTTATTGTACACCAACAAGTTGCAAAGAGACACATTTAAGTAACACGGAAAGTATAACTTAGGCTCCTTGATAACGACATGGTTTCTAAGGTTCGTTGAGTTACACGCGCCGCCGTGGAGAAATCGTATAATATGCTTGTTCACGATACGGCGAACCGCCATGGCCGTACGGCTATCGTATTTTAGGTGCTAACGTCGCGCTCATTTTTTGAGTGCTAAGCTAAGAATCAGCTAATGCTAATCGAAATGCACAGGTAAGCTCACAAGATGGTTGTGCGCCGTCAAAACGTCCGGTGTCGTTAACAAACTCCCATAGACTGTCATACAACACTGTTCAACATCTCGCAGTTTGTTTTCACGGTGCATATGGAGGTCATGTCATCGCCGTCTGTGTTAACAAGCTCCCATAGTGGCCAATACAACACTGGCGACACAGGCAGTTCGCAGTGGGTTTTCTTCGGCGGAAAACCGTGTCGTACAAGGGGCCTTTTCACCAAAGCAATCTCTTCTAGGTAACCTTTGGGTAGTAAGGAGAAGACAGATAACAGTGTCAATAATTTATTTAGCAACCAAAATTGTTACCTGATAAATGTAGTCTGAGTCAGTTTTAAGCGAGCTGAAACTCTGCTGGTGCGGCAGAGAGACCTGATCATCGTCCATTGGCTCATCCATCTGAGCCTTGTACGAGAACATTATGCTCGGCTGTGATACACTAAAATTATATATACATATTTTTATACTCCAAAATATACAAACATATTTTACGAAAGAATAGAGCTTCTAAAGAAACTCTCCTTAATGTCTATATAAAACGCAACATCGGTCTGTTTGTTTGCTTATAATTTGAGTTCTACGGGATGAATTTTGATACTGTTTTTACTATCGCGTACATTATTTCTTCCGGAAGGTATGTAAGGTGTCTGTGTATGTACCACACGAACATAGCCATGTGCAAAAGGCTAGTCGGGGATAAAATCCAAATTGAAGAAAATCGACAAGAACTAAAGTCGTTGAACGTAGCTCAAATTAGCAAGCTAAAGTGGCAATTACCAGGTCACGCAGGACCGACAATTCAATAAGTCTTCTACCAACAATAAGGTTCCTTTGCTCATATAAAGTCACATTTAAATACTTCAACTAAATGTACAAATGAACATGTGAAATAACTGATAGGTACTCTTACCTGAAAAATTCACTAAGGAATGTGTGATAAACGAGCGGCGTGTACAAAGAGAAGTATAGCCAGGTGGTGACGTCAACGACACACAGGCCCGCCTGCATCCCGACCCACTGCAATAGGCCTGCGCCCACTGCTTGCGTCGTGTCCAATAACGCCAGAAGTAAAATATATAGGTAGAATGAGAGTTTCGCTGGAAACAATATTTTAATATTATGTAATCATTATACCATAATCGTCCACTTTTATCGTCCACTGCTGGGCATGAGTCTCATCATACACATTGTCTCGTGCATGGATGTATAGCCTTAAAACGCCGCACTGGACATGCAGTTTGGTGAGTCCACTCTTAGAGGTGATGTAGTTCCTCAGAATGAGCGGCTTTGTTCTCTTAGTCGCCTTTTACCCGCGGGAGTAGATGGGGTGGTGCTACTCTAAAGCCGGACGACACCACACGACTAATATCATTACACTATCAATAATGTTTGATATTCAACGTGCACTACTGGTTTATTAATGACAGCAAAAAATAATAATTATCTCAATCTGACTGAGTCATTAGTATTACTTGTCCAATTTTTATACTGCAATTACTACACAATATAAACATGCGCTACACTGTGGAAACGATCGTTGTGTAAGTGAATTTAAAAAAAATGCTTATATTTAGTATGCTTATGTACAAGCTGTGAAGATACTTAATTGCCTTTTTCTACTTCATTACAAATTAGTAGTATGGATTGATTTGTTATATTGTTTGGCGCTTGAACTCGAAAATAATTGAACCCTTCCTATCCATCCTAAGGTCCTAAAAACACTGCAAGAGTTGGCATAGGCAGATAGAATTTCTCATTACCCACCAAGACCACACAGAGAACTATCTCCATGAAGGTCATGGCAGTATATTTGTCATCGTCTTGCATTGTGTTTGCTAAGTAGGGAATTATTACCTACAAAAAGCTCTGTTTATGGAAATAAAAATAATTCATTGCTACTTATTTCATTCCACAGCTTGTCCCACATCAGCAAGATACAGCTGAAAATAAGCCTACTAAAAATATTCTTTATTAAATTTTAAAACAATAATCAGCTACTATAATAGTAGAAAATTACAAAATAAAAACATAAAAGTTTAAAATAAAACAATTCACTAACATATTGTGCTAATAAATACCAATAACTTATTGTATTGACTATTGCATAATTTATTGTTATAATAACAATTGAGAGGAAGCGAAACAATGTTATCTAGAACTCTAGGTTCATAGCACTGTTGTTTACTAACTATTATTTCATCTGTTGTTTATTAATTATTATTACATCGTGAATGGATCTAAAATTATTATATTAATAGCCTTATAAGTACATATTTCAAATATTAATTTAAAACAAATCATATGCGAGAATGTGTTAAAAGTGATACAAGAAATTTTATTATACATTAAAGTTTTTGGAATATTGTAATATGTATAACATGCAGGCTCATAAAAATTTCATGGAAAATTCCTTAGATGCGAAATCAAACTGTCTGACCTATTTTTTCTGATTAAATAAAAATAGGAAGTCCTAAAAGTTCTCACGGCCTTTTTGAACGTATGACTTCTGCGTGCTATATTTCTAACAACACTGGCGGGAAAGTGATATACCATATTGTTTGCCAGCTGACTTTTTGTAATGCCGGCAAATTGAAATTACAAGTTAAAAGTTTTATCTTTTCATATTTTTTAACAATTTTAAAATAGAAGGTAATAAGAAGAAAATTAGATGTTTAAATTTTTTTTTCGAAAAGGGTATGAATGCTTCTAGTGCTTGAAAAGAGATTTGTAGTGTTTACGGAGTAGATGCTTTATCTAAAATTACTGCAAAAAAATGGTTCAGTCGATTCAGGTCTGGAAATTTTGATGTGAATGATGTTCTTCACTGTTGTCATCCTATTAATATTAAATGTGGTAGTTATCATTGAAAAAAATAAAAGCAGATCGACACAAGCAGTCATCAAATTGCGGAAGAGCTTAGCATTCACCACTTAACGTTTTGGATCACCTGCATAAACGGAATTTTGTAAAAAAAAGCTAGATATTTGGATGCCGCATGATTTGAACGACAGAAAATTGGTGAAAAGAATTTCCATATGGGAGATGTTGCTAAAACAAAATGAAATCAAGCCATTTCTGAAGATATTGGTAACAGGTGATGAGAAGTGGATCACCTACCATCACAATGTATGAAAATGATCTTGGTCTAAGCGAGATGAGCCATCACAAATAGTCCCAAAGCGACTATACAAAGTCATGTTATGTGTATGGTGGGACTGAAAAGGCATTGTGTATTACAAGCTTTTGACACATGGCCAAAGGATTAATTCTGATGTCTACTGTCAGCAATTAGTGAAATTGAAAGAAGCACTTAAAGAAAATCCCCAGAATTAATGAATAGAAAGGGTTTGGTTTTCCATCACAACAATGCTTGACTGCATACATCTTTGATGACTAAACAAAGAAATGATTTTGATTTTCTGGGAAGTTTTAATGCTTCCTCTATACCAGTCCAGACATAGCACCTTCAGATTATCATTTATTCCGCTCTTTACAAAATTCTCTAAATGGAATAAAATTACATAAAATAAAATAAAATTACAAGAGAATCCTGTATAAACCATTTAAATCAGTTTGTCCCTCATAAACCGCGAAAATTTTATAATGCTGGGCTCTGCCAGAAAAATGGCAAAAGATAGTGGAATTAAATGGACAATATTCCATTCAATAATATAATACAAAAAAGTCTATTATTTTCAGTATATAAAGGCTGCGAACTTATCAGACTACCTAATATATGAACAGAAAGTTGAATCTTTTATATTTTACATATCTGCTATGGTATCAGCCGGTGTCTTCAATGTTGGATATGTTGGATGGTCTTATATTCTTCTCATCCAGCCACTACCAAGAATATCGTCCAAGTTGTTAGTTCAGTTTAGATACAAC
The DNA here is from genome assembly GCA_914767545.1 of Sesia apiformis. Classification (NCBI taxonomy): domain Eukaryota; kingdom Metazoa; phylum Arthropoda; class Insecta; order Lepidoptera; family Sesiidae; genus Sesia; species Sesia apiformis. Next base: position 9,256,422 of record OU611964.1, read on the forward strand.
TGCAACTGCAACCAGCCTTTTCAGTATCCACTGTTAGACATGTGATGTATGGCCAGAAAACACTACTCGGGCCAAGCGGATTGGTGAGTCCAGTGCTTTAGAGATTATATAGTGCCTCAGGGCTTGTGATAACTGTTATGTTATCCCTTAGTCTACTTTCTCCGGCATCCATAGGAGAGACGTGGTAGGTCTATTCTACAGCTGGTCACACACGGCAATTGCATAAGATTTATTTAATTATCACTGAATAACAATTAACAATAACAATGAAAATGTTTCGGTCTCAAAATTAGTCCATTCTTATGTCTTTTCGTCTACTGAATTCAAAAATCGCCATTAAAAGAACCGATTAGCTCTAGTTTTAGAGATACAAGCTACTTTTTATATTTTGTATATTCTACATTTTCAGTCTATGGAAAATTTGATTTTCGATATTGGCACGCTTGTTAACTGTCAAAATACAAATAATTTAACCGTCAGAAGGTTACAAACTGTGATACTATTGCTGTAACGGTGAAATTCATAGAATTATTGTTATAATTGGTGCAGATCATCTTGTTTTGGAGTGTTTTAAAGAGAGAAATTTGTTACATCAACATTAGAGATGGCAATAATGGTTGGAATTGGTTATTAGTTAATAGTTAATTGATAAAAAAAAATATCGATAATTTTATTGGTTGAAAATATTAGTTAATATTCTTATTCAAGTACCTAAAACATGTTGATGTTAATGATGATAAAGTCGAATATTCTACTTATGCATGTTAAATTCAATGAACTTTCCTTCATACTTGAACAGGCTTAGGACTGTCTAGCATTATCTTAGTTAGATATTTAAACATTTTAACACGTAAGAACAGCTAGGCGTATTTAAAGTTCATTGATTTTATGTACATTGTTTTAGTATTTACCTACACTTTTATTTTTTTTATGGTTTTTGTACATTTTTTTTGTGTTGTTCATTTTTTAGTTTTTTTTAGTTTAATTTTTTTTTGTTGGTCATTTGATTTTATTTACATTTAAAAACATGATTTGGGCCACTCTTGTGATGTGGTGAGGCGGGTTCTTCTATCATTTACGATATATCCCGCCTTTGAAAATGCCCGCTCACGGGGCACCGATGATACCATTATATTACATTTGGTTTTGAAAATTTTGTATAGTACAGGATATATACATTTGTGTGTCCGCCACCATGTCAAGGGACAAAGTTTTCTGTTAATAACTGTCTCCTTTAAGAACAAGGTTCCTTTAAGGTTCCTTTAAGAACCTTTAAGAAGATAAGTCTTTTTTACAATACTTGCAAGTTGCGACTTTTTCTACTCCCACACACTTATCAAAATGGTTTCAAGTCTCATTATTCCGTCTCGGCATTTTGTAAAACAAACTTCACATTCAGGAGAAACACAACAACGACGACGCTACTTTGTTTTCAAGATACTTATTACAACTAACCAACCAATAAAAACAACAACGACTCGACTTTGTTTTTACTTAATAACACTGACCAACTAATAAAAATAACAACGACGCGCAACTAGATAAGGCCCTCGGGCATAGTTATAAGAAATAAGAATTAAATTAGTCTCATATCGACCATGTAACGAATCGTTCGTCTATTATTTTAATATTTTTGTCTTTTTAAAAAGACCTAATCCCGCTCCCGCGTTTTGACTGGCGCAGCCGGTAGGATATCGGAACGAAGACTTCGCCTGTGAGGACTAGAAAATCGGTCTGAGTGAAAGTTTTCGTGCGCGTTTTTACACGTTTTTCCGGTATCCACGAACCAAATAAATAGTGTCATTGCGGAAAGGGCAACCACCAGCTATAATCGGAGGAAATGGGGTTCAGCAGACTGTGAGTAAACCTCTTTACATTCCTGTCTTTCCTGTTCTTATTCCCGTTGGCTGTATATTAGATAAGTTATTATAAGATATCGTTTGAAAATTTTATGTGAACTGAATTATAAAATCTATAAGTATTATAGAATTGATTATTCATTTGAATTATAAAATATTAAATTGTAGTTGTAAAGTTTATAGAGTACATAAATTGCTAAAATATTGTTAAAGAGTTTACAATCAAAAATGGATCAAATTCACATGATACCCCAGGAAATTCTCAATATTATTCCGAAGTTTGACGGAGACGAAAGACTACTGAACTTATTTCTAAAAAAGAGTGAGTATGTCATTAGATCATTCAGGAAAGATAGAGACAATGCGCAAGACTTGTATATATTTCATGCTGTAACTAGTCGTTTAATTGGAAAGGCCGCCCACTTGATCAGCGAGCGAGATGACATAGGCACATGGGACGAATTGAAACAGTTGCTAACTCAACATTTCGGCGATCCGAGGTCTGAGGAATGCATAGCCATAGAGTTAGAAAGTTTAAAAATATCAAACGGCGAGTCGTATTTAAATTTCTGCAACAGAATACAAAATATCAGAAGTACTCTCTTTTCGAAAATTAATATCATTTCGGATCAAGGAGTCAAGGACGCTAAAATGATAATTTATAATAATACCGCACTCAATGTGTTCCTCTATAATCTCCCGGAGGACATGATTAGAATTGTTAGACTAAAAAATTGCAACACCCTCGAGGACGCTTTAAGCATTGTTCTTGAGGAGGTGAACTTCTTGAATCAATATAATTCCCGCAATAAAAGTAAACACAATTCTAGTCATCTTACACAGTCAATACCGAATTATAGACCCACCGTTTCTCAAAATCATAATTTCGGAAATAACTTCAAATTCGGTATTCCACAAAATCCAGGTAACTACTCCCAAAACAAACTTACTCAGCCTCAGAATCACAGTCATAGATTTGGACAACCATACCAAGCTCAACAGGGTTTGAAATTTGGTATGCCCCAAAATCAAGGTTTTAAGTTTGGGGTACCGAACCCACAAAGGTTTAAATTCGGCAACCAACCAAATTTCAAATTTGGTATCCCGCAGCAGCAATTAGGAGGATATAGACCACCTATGCAACCTTCACCGAATCAACAACAGTTCCGCTTTGGTGTTCCACCTGCCTATCGACAGGCACAGCGACCAGTCCAACAATATGACAGTGATATCTCTATGCGCACAGCGCCCCCTTTACGACAAAATGCCATGCCATCGCCAAATTTAAATAATTTATTTTATACACACGAATTAGACGTGCCAGAAAATCATTATCCAGATGACTTCCCCATCATGGAAAATGATTCGGCTTATGAGAATACGGCAGCCGAAATATATAACGATGATTATGACGCTTATGAATGCGAACAAGATCCGACGCTTCAGGAGCCTCCTGAGACTGAAAATTTTCCTTTACAGGCCTCCCTGAACCGACCACCGAAATAGTCTACATTAATAGTCACGGAACTTTAAAATTGCCACACATAGAGATCCCCGAAATCAACGCTAAATTTATGATAGACACAGGGAGTACTAGGTCTTTCATTAGCCCTAAAATAACAAAAAAATATTTTGAGGATTTCAAATACCGCGAACCTTTCGAAATTATTAGCACCCATGCACGCAGTACCCATGACGAGGTCATACACATACCCTTACTGAAAACTTTCAAAAGCACTGATTATCATAAATTTTATGTATACGACGTTGACAGTAGTTACGACGGATTAGTAGGGTCAGACTTACTGAAACTACTAGACGCTAACATCGACATGAAAAACCAAATTTTGAAAACTCGCAACGCAGAAATACCTATAATTTATAGCCCACCTTATTCGATTTATTTAGAGCCTAGATCTGAAACACGTATTAAAATTCCAGTTGATCTTATAAATGGCGAAGCACTTACAAATTACATTAATTTTGGTCAAGGAGTAAGAATGCCCTCAGCTTTAGTTAATTGTATAAATGGTTATGCAACGACTATTATTCAAAATACGTCTGACGGCCGATATAAGCTAGAGTTCAACAAACCCTTAAATGTTACTAAGTATGAAAATCAGAATCGCGAAGTGAACACTTGTGTATTAGATGAGCGCGAGAAAAACGAATTCTTAAAACAAAATTTATCCAAGTTACGATTAGATCATATGAACCGTGAAGAACACAACAAAATTTATAATATTTGTTTGGAGTATAAAGATGTCTTTTATTGTGAGCAATTACCCCTCTCATTTGCTAACCAAGTAAAGCATAAAATCAGAACTATTAATGAAGACCCAATATATATAAAGCCATATCGCCAACCACCTGCTCAAGCCCAAGAAATACGTAATCAAGTAGAAAAGTTATTAAACGACAATGTCATTCAGGAGTCACATTCACCCTGGAGTGCACCTGTACATCTAGTACCAAAGAAACTTGACGCTAGTGGGGAACAAAAGTACAGAATGGTAGTTGACTACAGACGATTAAATGACATTACTGTTGACGACAAATATCCACTACCAAACATTACAGACCTTTTCGACAAATTAGGTAAAAGTTCTTACTTCTCAGTACTTGACTTGGCAAGTGGCTATCACCAGATAGAAATTGAGAAAGAAGACAGATCAAAAACCGCATTTTCTACACAATTTGGCCATTATGAGTTTCATAGGATGCCGTTCGGACTCAAAACAGCACCGGCAACATTTCAAAGAGCTATGGATAATGTATTAAGGGGTCTCCAAGGAATTCATTGCTTAATATATCTAGACGATATTATTATCTTCTCTTCCAGTCTAGAAGAGCACATTACAAAACTTAGAGCCGTTTTCGACCGACTTAGACAAACTAACTTAAAAATACAACTAGACAAATCCGAATTTTTATGTAAAGAAGTAAACTATTTAGGACACAAAATTACTCCCGACGGACTTAAACCTAACACCGACAAAATAAACGCCATACTTAATTATCCACTTCCGAAAACAACGACGGAAATCAAAAGTTTTCTTGGACTCGTTGGCTATTACAAAAAATTCATAAAAGACTTTGCAAAGATAACACAACCCATGACAGCGTGTCTGAAAAAGAACAGTAAAATAATAATTGACGAAAACTACATGAACTCATTTGAAAAATGTAAAGAACTATTAACGAACGCACCCCTGCTTCAGTATCCGGATTTCTCTAAAGCCTTCATTCTTACCACCGATGCGTCTAATTTTGCTGTAGGAGCAGTGTTGTCCCAGGGTAACATTGGTAGTGACAAACCGATAGCTTACGCTAGTAGGACCCTGAACGACACTGAAAAACGATATAGCACTATAGAAAAAGAACTCCTCGCAATAATATGGGCAGTGAAACACTTCCGCCCATACCTTTACGGAAATAAATTTATAATTTTTACTGACCACAGACCTTTAGCATGGCTTGACTCTTTAAAAGAACCAAATACAAAACTGACACGATGGAAATTACGATTGGGAGAATACGACTTTAAAGTACAACACAAAAATGGGAAACAAAATACTAATGCAGACGCTCTTTCGAGAATACGACTAAACGCTCTTGGCAGACAAGACAACGAATCCATGGTAGTGAACGTAGACGACGAGGACCAAAGAATTCAAAATCATATACAAGACTTAATGGACGAAGTTGCCAGACTCGAAAGACAAAACAACGTAAATAGTGACCGTCCATTAACCCCTATTATAATATCATCTGACTCAGAAAAGACATTAAGTACAACTAGCGAACCGGAAAGGAGAGGATCCCCATATTCAATCCCATGTCCCAGCTACTCCACATTGACAGCATCGGACGGACAGACTAGTAGTACCGAAACAGCGCATTCGGCTGGTGACATGGATACCAACGGAATTCCTATACTAAAGGAAGCTATAGACACAAAGCCGAACCAAATTTTAGTCTTCTTTTGGTTCAAAAACGAACTTTCAGTTAAAGATCTTTCGATACCTAAACAAAAAATTCTGGAAGTACACTTACCGCTAAATAACCCCGAGTTAGTAAAACAATTCCTGAAAGAACACACAAAGCCAAAAATTAAATATTTCATATACTTTGAAGACAATGAACACAGACGGCAATTTACTAATACAATTATTGCCTTATTCCGAAAGGATTCAGTACAGTTTTATGAATGTACTGAAAGGGTAGTAAATGTTACCGATGAAAAGGAACAAGAAACAATAGTTACAAAATATCACCAGGGCAAGACATGTCACCGCGGAATCAAAGAGACTCTGACGCATCTAAAACGCACCTTCTTCTGGATAAATATGGAACAGACTGTAGCCGCTATAATTAACGCCTGTGACACCTGCAAACGTATGAAATATGACAGAAAACCCTTTACACCTGCATTACAGTTGACACAGACACAGACCAGACCGTTTCAAGAGATGTTCATTGATCTCTTCTCTATAGAAAGTAAATATTTTCTGACCATAATTGACGCGTTCAGTAAATTAGGACAGGCTTTTGAAATTCCCGACCGTTCAACCCCTGAAGTCGCTAGAGCCTTAATTAAATATTTTTCCTTCTACGGTATTCCTAAGAAAATTAGTTCAGACCCTGGTTCGGAATTCAATAATAAGTTGTTGAAAGAATTATTGTCTTTTTATAAGGTAGATTTACATATTGGTACTCCAAACAACCCTAGCTCAATGGGTTTGATAGAACGCCTACACTCTACCATTTTGGAAATTTATCGCCTTGCAAAATACCAACATAAAATAACAGATGCCGCATCCGTAATGACGTATGCCATTATGGCTTATAATCAAACTATCCATTCTGTAACAGGACTTACACCTTTCGAAGTCGTATTTGGTCATACGGATAGCAATAGTCAATTCAATGCCGATTTTGATAAGGAATATACCCAACAATTAGTTAGAGAGCATGCAAAGCGTACTAAATATTTATACGAACACTTGGCAGATAAAATGATAGCGGGTAAACAGAAAATTCGGGAGAAAAGGGGCGGAGAGACTAATTTTGATATAAATAGTGGGGATACTATTTATATAAAAGGGGTTAATACTAGGCGTGGGAAGGATAAACCTAGGTATCAAAAGGCTAAGGTTAGTGGGAACATAAGTAGGAATGTAGTTCCCGTAGAGACACGTGCACGCGCAACTAAAGTACCAATTAAAGACATTAAACGTCATTCGCAGATTCATCCTTCTGCTGACCCAAGTACTAATGACCCAGGCCCTTCAACTACAAAAGATTGAAAAGAATCCTGGCATTCTCCCAGTCAGAAAAGGAACTGCAGTTGTTAGTTATGATAAGTGGAAAGTAATTAAGATATTAGATTTAAGACTTATTAATGATGATTTAAAACTTAATATTAACAAATATGACGAATTAAATAGGTTAGTAAACTCTCACTTTAACAAGACTTTGACTGCTGCACTCACAACTATTAAAACACAAATAGAACACATTTCAAACATTACGATAGAAAGATATAGGCAGTTGGTTCCTTATAGCAGACAAAAGAGAGGACTTCTGAATCCATTAGGGTCTTTTATTAAAATCATAACGGGAAATTTGGATAACGAAGATGCAATAAAGTATGATAATTTAATAAACGAAGTAAAATCCAGTCAAAATTCTGTCCAGAGAAAAACAAGCTTGGTAGCTGAAATGGTGAGGATTCTAACTAACTCTACGGTGAATATAAAAAACAATCTCATACAGTTAGAAAAGGCAATAAACAAAATCGACGAAAAATTAAATGAAATTAAAGTAAATTTACACATTAACCGTGTGAATGAAATTTACAATTTGTTATTCCATAATTTCCTGATGATCTATCATAAACTGAATGAGATTGAAACCGCGGTAGCATTTAGCAAAATGGGAATTCTACATCAATCTATTGTAAATATGGATGAACTCTTAAAATTGTTAAAAGTCATAGAAAGAACTGATAAGCATCTATTGTACTAAAATCTTATTTAAAAAATTTCGAGATAACATTTATTATGGAAATACCTTTAATAAGAAAGGAAACTTATTTTTATTATTATAAGATTGTTCCCTTACCTATTACCAACCCTCCTACAAACAATACCTTCTTAATCTTGCCAAAGTATCCTTACCTAATTGTGAAGGGGTTAAAAGCTAAGTCGCTGGCGTCACCATGCCAAATGATAGATGAAGGAATGTACCTGTGTTACGAGGAACAAACTATATTACCCATTGAAGACACTTGCATACTTGAACTTATGAGATATGCTACAAACTCCACATGCTCGCAAATCCCAGTCGAATTCGATAAGGTAAAGATAGAGCCTATCCAGGCAAGGCGTTGGATAATATAAACTAAATTACCCACTGAACTTACCAGGACATGTGAGAATGAAGTTCTACGTCATACACTACAGGGAACATATTTAATGACAATAGATGACCAATGCGAGTACAATATTTCAGGACATTATCTGCGAGAACACAACTTCAAAGGGGAAAGATTATTTTACCCGAAACTTCCTATGGTGAACTTGCCAGGGAAAACAGATATGTCTACGAAACAAAATAGAGCACCCGTAAAATTGGATGACATCAACTTAAGCGATTTAAAGATGTTAGAATACATAGTGAAAGACAGCAATAAGCCAAGTGAGAGCATAGTAAATACGGATAGTGTTAGCGTAGGAACTATTATATTATATGTTATGTTAATTTTAATTTTATTTTTATATATTATAAACAAATATAAATATACAATAAATTGTAAAGGTCGAAATCATCTGCCGGAAAATTGTCCTCCAAATGATTTCGAACTCGGGGAGGGAAGAGTTATGCGACCAGAACGCACAGTCAGCATAAATGCAGCTGCATCCCAAACCGCTTAGTTAACATGTTTAGCAGATAAGGCCCTCGGGCATAGTTATAAGAAATAAGAATTAAATTAGTCTCATATCGACCATGTAACGAATCGTTCCTCTATTATTTTAATATTTTTGTCTTTTTAAAAAGACCTAATCCCGCTCCCGCGTTTTGACTACGTATTTGATAAAAATATCACATCACTTTGTTTAGAATAAAAATATCGACAACAGTAAATCAGTGAATAAATAAAAATAACAACGACGCGCAACTAACCAACCAATAACATTACCTACCTATTTGATAAAAATATCACATCACTTTGTTTAGAATAAAAATATCGACAACAGTAAATCAGTGAATAAATAAAAAATGTGCTTTATTTTAAGGGCGATAGGCCATGCAATTGAATGCACTTAACTTTTTAAATATTCTTCACAACGGCTAACTTCAGTCCGGTCACCTGTACCTACTATCATGTCGGAAAAGAACGGAAGTAAAATATGTCAGCGTACAAAAATGTTCCATAACTATAAAACTTTAAAGTTGAAATTTAAATGCAGAGGCAGGCAAAGCGTGAGTCATCAACCCAGATTGAAGTTGATATTTTTATTCAATAACGTTAATTTTGTTTATTAAACAGAATGGTTGATTTTTAATATTAGTTAATTTTAATGGTTGATGGTTATATTTATCATCTCTAATCAACATGCCACGGAAATGTGTAAATTCAGTTAATAATTTTTGTTACATTTGTGGTGAAATAACGTTTACCTCACAGAAACGCAATTTGACGCCTCTTGTGAAGACTGCATATCAGCATTATTTTGGTATGAAGTTAGGAGACCAGGATAAGTCATGGGCTCCACATATCCACAACTCGTGTTCAGTTATATTACGAGAATGGCTGAATAATAAAAAACGATCCATGGCTTTTGCTGTGCCTATGGTTTGGCGAGAGCCCACAAACACAATATAGACGATTGTTATTTTTGCTCGACATAAAATCAGGATTGTCAATGAAAAAAAGAAAAACTGTTAAATACCCGAATCTTCCATCTGCTATTCAACCTATTCCACATTCAGACAGTTTACCAGTTCCTACTCCACCCCAAATTTTTGAGTTGGAAGTAGAAAATGAAGATAGTGTAGAAGAAGAACTCTTGTTGAGTTCTACATCCTATGACCCTGATTTTGAAGAAAAAGATGATCAACCGCATAAATTGGGTCAATCGGAGTTGAGTGATCTCATTCGAGATCTTGATTTGTCACAGGAGAAGGCAGAACTTCTAGGATCAAGGTTACAGCAATGGAATGTATGTGGGATAGGAATTCGCATTATTTTCAAGCAGATTGGCCTGCAAGAAATGTTAACCCTAGTGATAAAAATGTAATTGCCGAGCCACTCGTAGATCCAAAAGATGTTCTTCTTCCACCCCCAGATATCAAGCTGGGCTTAATGAAGAATTTTGTCAAAGCCATGAACCGAGAAGGCCAGGCTTTTAAATACTTGAGAGGCATTTTCCTAAATTAAGTGATGCGAAAGTCAAGGAAGGCATCTTTGTTGGGCCACAAATATGTCAACTTGTAAAGGACACTGCATTCGATTTAGTTTTGGAAGGGAAAGAAAAGGAAGCTTGGGAAGCTTTCAAGGGAGTTATACATGGATTTTTAGGGAACAAAAGAGATGATAACTACCCTCAATTGGTCACAGAACTTCTACAAAAATACCACCAACTCGGCTGCAACATGTCCCTAAAAATCCATTTTCTCCATTCCCATCTCGATTTTTTCCCACCTAGTTGCGGAGATGTCAGTGACGAGCATGGAGAAAGGTACCACCAAGATATTTCTGTGATGGAACGGAGATATCAGGGCCGCTGGAATGAAGCAATGCTTGCAGATTACTGCTGATTTAAATGTAGAGATGCTCCAGAGGTCACTTACAAGAGGAAAGCTAAAAGACCGCGATCACAGAAATCGATTGATTCTTTGTAGATCCAAATATCTGGAAGGTGTTTTTTCAACAATTTTGAATGTGAATATCATTAATGAAAGAACAATCACACTTTAAATGTTGTTAGCATATGTAATTAATATTTACCATTTTCTTTGAAACACAAATTTTCATCATTTATATATCACAAAAACTAGAGCTAATAATTTTTTTTCTTTATCATATTAGTTTTTCTGAACCCAAAATTAGTAAGAATTGACTCATGAAGTGAAGGAAACATTCAATTTTTTTTTTTGTTGTGCTGTGTTATTTTCTGCAATGGAACTTCCAAATATAATATATCTTAATTTTAAAGTAATTTACTTACTTGGTAATGCCAAATATTCTCTAAGAGGAGTCCAAGGTAGTAGCAATATTATGAAGTAGATGATAGCAAAAACCAAAGAAGATGTAAACCAGAACAACATTCCTCCATGTCCAAACAAGTCATAATCTCTAATGTGTAATCTATAGTCAGGCATTGTGATCTCTAGAGTTCCTTGGGTAATAGTAAAGGCAAGGGATATCAGTGATGTTGTCAGTAGAACATATCTAATACTGCTTCTGCTATCCATATGACCTAAAATGAAAGACGAGATCTTGTCATTGCTGTTTGAAATATAAATTCTGTTCAGGTTAAGAATGCCATAAGTCATCACTAAAGAAGTGTCTTGAGTAATGACACCTACTACCTACTGTTTTCAACAAAGCATTTTTTTAGAATTCTTAGGTCTGTTTCATTATTGGTCAAAAAAGGTGACACCTACAGTCTTGAATGATGACTCAGAGCATTAACTTGAATATACTCTAATAGCATTTGCATTTCAGCAGTTTTGAATAAAATTTCACCTGGGAAATAATTAAATTTCTTCATCTTATCTTTTAAAATTAAATAATTTTAAAAAACTACTAGACCAATTTTGATAAAAAAAAGGTCTAAAATACTAGTTACAGGAAAAATACTAAGTAAATTGCAAAAAAAAACAACTCAATAGTCTCAATTATTAGCATCAATATTACACTTTAAGTATGTAAAAAATTGTTAATATTTTTATTAATGGTTCAAGTTTTAATAAATAATTGAATTTAAATAAATAAATTCAGCATGTGTTAACTAATGAACAAACTGATTATAAAATTACCATATTTTCACAAAGGCTTTACATGCATTCAGTCATTTTCAAATATACCAACAGACTAAAATACTAAAAATACTCACCAAATGCTAACCCAAATATAACAACACTCATTTCTGTCGCCAGCAGAAAAAATCTCACTGTTACCCAGAGCACCTTGTCAACAAGACCGCCCAGTGGGACTGCTGCATTGACAGTCATGGACACAGCACAACGCACCAAGCTGATGATGACATTGCCCCAAACCAAAGTGTAAAACGTCAGAAATATAGGGCTGCTCGTCGCACGCAACTTTAGCTGTGCCTTGTTAAACCTTACCACTAAGAACAGCATAAACAGAGCATTGGGAATTAGAATAATCAGATCCCAAATACGAACCCTGCGAAAGAACAGAACGTTGAGAACAAAACAAATAAAAATCATTCACACAAGGACACTGTGAGAGTAATTACCTTGAATTATTTATTTCATAGTACAAAACATATTTACAAAAGGTGTCCTCGATTACGGGAGGATAATCTGAGCCGTTAATCCCGTACATTTTTGTATTCTTCACTTACAAGGCTCTATTATTTTGCCATTGAATGTTACGAAAGTCTTAGAGGGCCGTGGTAAAGAAACATGACTTCATTAATCAAGTTAGTGGTGGAGGCTTGTGTTACGTCAAATTTGTTCGCATCTTGCAATTCACAATATGGATCTAAACGTAATAATTAATTTAAAAATGCTCCACTTTTCTGGCTTTCCGATTGCTATATAATTTGATTTACAATGACGACACCAACGAGCAATAAAATCACTCAATGCAAAACTCATCATAGATAATAATCTGTATTTTTTGACATTTATATTTTTTATATACATATATATGGTAATAGTGCAATTAGCACATTCTGCCACTGTTAAATTTTCTTTGCAATAAATAGTTATATTCTAAAACGTATTCTATCAATGTATGTACCGTCCAAGTAAGTTTAATCTACAAAAGTTAGTTTTAAGTTATTTTACAAATAAGTTTAGATTTACGTAGTTTCTTTTCTTTGTATCATTTGTCATTTCTATAAATGTGTAAATTAAAACCTAAGTGTAACCCTATAAGAGTTATAAGTAAGTAATTTTGGAACTCCGATATAGTATTAACGTTGGCACAATGCCCTTACCATTGTGCGAAAAAAAAGTATCAACGTCAAATAAGTTCGTCTAGTTTCAATGGTATTTTTTTGCAACCAAAGCATATTTTTTTTTTTAAATATTCCCAAACTGTTCATAATGATTCCTGTTTTTATTAGCTAAATAATACATATTCAAATTTGATTTATTTTGAATTTTCATAGAATAACATGGGAATACATACTGTCTAGATCTTATAATATGTTATGTAACACTTGTACAAGTGAATCTAATCATGTCACAAAGACTTCGATTCTTATTAAATAAATTAGGCCGTATGAAGGCAAGTTACAAATCGCTTCCTATCGTTGCTGTGCAAAGGTTTCCTAAAAGATATGTCGTTACGTCAAGTACACTTGGATTTTCGTTGTTTACATGGCTCGGATTTGACAAAAAACTTGGTGCAGAAGATGAACTAATTCTTACTATAAAGCATTGCGTGCTTTTTATTCAGAAAGGTGAATATGAGAAAGCTGAACAGCTTCTACACATAGCATTAAGACAAGCTCAGCAAATAAATCACCAGCTTGGAGTAACTTATATCTATGATGTTATGGCTAATTTAGCACTTGAGAGAGAACAATTAGATAAGGCTAAGAATTTATTTATTGCAGTTGCACAAAGAGTTATGGCTGATGGTGCAAAACAGCATGATGCACGTGTGGTTCATTTAAGTGTGAAATTAGCTAGAATTAGTCATTTGAAGAAAGAGTATGATACTGCACAAATGGGTTATGATTGGTGTTTAAACCAACTACATGGTGTAATCGAAAGGGATCCCAGTGAAGACAGTATAAAGCTTCTTGCTATAACGGAAGATTGGTATGGTCGGTTATTTATAGACTGTAATCAGTATGAGCAAGGAATAAAATTAATGATTAGTGCAGTAAATCATATGAAGAAATTGCCTAATGCAGAAAATGAACATATTTCACTACAATTAAATGATATTGGAACAACTTATGACCATATAGGAAAAAGTGATGAGAGTATAAATTATTTGACAGAAGCTATAAAGTTAGGGAAACAAGTTCCGAATAATGAGTATCTAGGAGTCATGTATGTTAATTTAGGAAAAGCTTATATTAAGAAGAACTTGTTAGAAGAAGCCAGGAAATATTGTGGACAGGGCTGGAAGATAAGTACAATGTTGAAAAACAATGAAGTGCAGAAAGAAGCAGAATTGTGTTTCAAAGAAATAAAAAATCTAAGTTGATATTTAAAATGTTTTTATTTGTGAAATCTTCAAGTTAGATTAACATAAAAAATGCATTTTTATCTGATAATATTATGTTAATTATTATTATAGAAATGCATTGTAAATAAAAGTTTTATAGCTAACTAATGTACATTTTAAATTATAATTATTTGTTATTTAGCACCATCTTTTGTAACACTGAATGGTTCTGACACGACTTCAGCACGGCTGTTGACAATAACAACATCCTTGACTGGGCGGTCATTTGATAAGGTGACAGTTTTTTCAATCTTGCGGACAACATCCTGTAAATAGACAAACAAGATTGTAAAGACACTGAGCTAAAAGAAAAAATGTTTTGTTGTATTGAAGTAATCTTGGAATTTCAAAACTGAATTTGAAAAACTAACAAAACCATCAACAAAAATCTATATATAGAGAAAATGTTCAGACCCAAAAAACTTGTTCATATTTTTTGTGTAATTAACTACATATTTTTAATAACAATATATTACAATTTATTCCTTACAGGCATAAAAAATTCTTTATATTGTATATTACTATTGAGTATGATTTGTACAGTATGATTGAGTTGAGTATGATGACCTTTACACAAAAAAAATTGCAGTTTCATATTACAGAGCCATGAGGCCAATTTTCTAACAAAGTCTAACGTTCAAATTTTTACTCTAGGGAAACATCACAACACTAACACAAATATTCTAATACATATTGACTGAACATCTTTTAAAACACACAAATAAACATATTAAAAAGAAACTGTATTTTCGACGCCTTTCGGCGTCTGCGATTTTGAATATTCTCACTTTGCATGTTTATTCTTGTAAAAACGTAGTAAAATTCAGAATAAAATTCGTGTAAGAATTCATACGAACAAAGGTGTAACACGTTTTAAACCATGAACTATAATATAAAATCTTACTCAACTATTGTAAATGGTTCTTATATTACAGATTTTTAGTGTAATATTAGGGGTTAAAGTATGAAATTGCCGATTTGTACTGAAAAAAATTAAAATCGTTTTTTTTTTCTAAATGTAACATATTTATTTAATCAAAATATTTACCCTCATTATATATATATATTGTTGCCATCTAATCGGAAGTTCATTTATGCCTTTGCGATAGAACTCTGGGGATGTAGATTCGACAAACTGTGTGAAAGCATTTTGTACTGCCTCTTGGGAAGAAAATTTTTTACCACGTAGAAAATTGTCCAAATCACGAAAAAAATGGTAGTCCGTTGGAGCAAGGTCTGGCGAGTACGGAGGATGACGTATGGTTTCTAACTGCAGCTCCTGTAGAGTTACAACGGTTTCTCGTGCAGTGTGAGGTCTTGCGTTATTATCATGGAGCAATAATGGTGAAGATCGATTCACGAGTCGGGGCTGTTTCACTGCTAGTTTCGCCATCATTGTTCGAAGTTCGGCACAGTAAACATCTGCTGTTATTGCTTGACCAGACCTGAGAAAGCTATAGTGAATAACACCATGAATAGACCACCAAACAGTTACCAATACCTTTTTATTGGTAAGCTTTGCCTTAGGGCACTGTTGCGGCGTTTGACGTGGGGTCAGCCATTGCATTTTTCGCTTTCGGTTATCGTAAAGAATCCACTTTTCGTCACATGTCACAATTCGATCCAATATTAATTCATTTCTGTACCGATTCAACAAGGCAACGCAAGTTTCAACACGCGTTTCTTTCTGCAGATCAGTCAAATCATGAGGCACCCATTTTTCATATTTTTTTATCTTAGTGATCTTATCTTACGTGGTTCGTTCTTAAAGTCGAAGTTTCCATTACGAAAGCGTTTAAACCAAAAATGCACGGTTCGTTCATTAGCAGTCTCCTCTCCAAACGCAGCATTGATATTGCGAGCCGTTTCTGCCGCGTTAGTTCCGCGTTGGAACTCTTATTCAAAGATTACTCGGATTTTCGAAGTATCCATCTTTCCCGTCTAAGCTGAATAAAAAAAACAATTGAAAGTCGAAAATCGAATGTTGCACATTTTTTAAAACAAGAACCTCATAGGTATCATGTGAAAAAAGTTTCACTCGAAAATCTCACACCATGAAGGTTTTATGTCAATTCAAAGTATCTATTACTATAAAACGGCAATTTCATACTTTAACCCCTATTATATTACTACATTTGGGAAACATATATTTGGCGCGAAAAAAGGTGTAAACCTTTCTTAGAAGTTTTAGTGCTGATTTTTTTACTTTAAAATATGTTTTTTTAGAATTTCTAAAAAAACAAGCAAATTTTTATAATGTAAATTTTATTAATATAACAGCTGATTGTTTTTACTTTTCATTTCATTATAAATTTAATATAGTTATTTCAATCTGATTCAGCGTTATTTAACGTTTTGTTTTCATATTTTATTTTTCAGTTTTATTCTTCGTTTGCACGTTTATTCGATGGGTCCATCGACATAATTGTTAAATACACAGCAGAAGAAAGAATTCTATTTTTTTTTTTCAGGAATACATAGACCTTCCGTATAATGTACCTAATAATAATAATTTATCCTTTAAAGAGGCATGCATTTTTTATGCATGAACAATGTTTCTAACAAGGGGAACAATCTTTACAAATTGTTATTAGAACAATAAAAAAGTTAATTTGTGTTATCAGCATCACCATACCTAATTGGTAACAGGTGTAGCAAGATTAATTGTAAAGTTTATGTATTGATAATATTTATCAAATTAAATTGCCGTGAAGATGTAAAATTTTGTCCATCTATTTAAAGAACACTAGTGATTGCCCTATTTTCTCTCGGATTTACGATAAGTATACCTTCCTCACAGCGTCGTAAGTAGGGGGTGACTGTCAGGGATGCAGACCACAGGGGGGGTTCAAATTTCGACCATCTTTCCTAGCACACCTATCAAATATACTTAGTCAAAAATGTTCTTATTATCTATATTATCTAATTAATGAACTATAAAACTTTAAGGGATTATGTTTGTAATTTTCGAATTTTAAGGATATTTTTGCTGGGCTATAAGTTTAAACTGCGCGCCTATCCAAAAATATACAGACAGGTATAGTTAACTATCTTTGACAAAATTACTTTAGAAAAAGCTAGAATAGTACATATGACTTTAGATAAAGCTACAATAGTAAATTTTTTATGTCTTCTATCACTAATTTCAGATTTCTTTCCAACAAAATACCTGTTTATTTTTGAGCGTGCTAAACTCCTACAGTAAACTGTGATTGTTGAAAAATGTGTACAGTAGTACATCCAGAAATTTACCCCTAGGAGCATATGTCCAACAAACAAATAGTCTAGCAAGGCAAATCGTCCAAAAAGCAAATTGTCCTAAATACTTACATTTTAGTAAATTCATCAAATTCAGTGTCATTATTCACTTTCGTGTTTCGAGCACTTTCGAGCCAACATTGTATTATCTTTTTTATCAAATGATAGAATTGGTCTTAATTTTTTTTAAATTCTTTATAAGCTATATCCGTCGCCACGCATGTTCAATACGTAAAATATTACCTACATGTATTATATGCTGAACATTGAGTATTGAACATTATGCGTGGTGGCATTGTGTAATTTTAAGGAAACAAGTAAGGTCACTGAATTGGATAATAAATCTAAAATATATTTTCGATTAATTATATTTTGGACGAATGATTAATTCTTAATTCGATTAATTCTTTTTGTACAATTGACTTTACTAGACTATTTGCTTTTTGGACGATATGCTCCTAAAGGGAAATTTTAGCGCCGTCGCCCTTCTACTTTTATAGACAAATCCCTTTACTGTAGATACATACCATGCCTTCCAAAATCTTTCCAAAAACGACATGTCTCCCATCAAGCCAGGGTGTTTTTGTGGTCGTTATGAAAAACTGTGAACCATTGGTGTCTTTGCCAGCATTAGCCATAGACAACCAACCTGCACCATAGTGACGCAGCTTAAAGTTCTCATCTTCAAAGCGATCACCATAGATACTGCGACCTGTAAAATTACAGTAATTATAATTTGTTTTTCTTGAATGTTTAGAAAAGTTTAGAATGGAGTAAGTAGTGTTGTTATTTTTTATGGAATAAGTTTTAACGAGCAGTGATAGCCTGGAGGTTCTCTATCCTTAACTCTCATTCGTGAGATCATGAGATAAAGGCCTAATAGCCTATCTACTTGATACAAATACCCAAAATAACCAAAGATCAGAATATTGCATACAAGTTACATAAAAATTACAAATATAAAACAAGAAAAATTCATGAATAAAGCAAATGATGTGATGATACTCAGAATATGGCAGTATTACATATAAAACATCTGGGAATGATATGCCTCTATTATTTGGAAAGCTACCAATAACTTTTATAAACAAAGAATGTTTGTTTGAATTCATATAAAATGACTATTTTTGTAATTTTATAGAAAACTGTTTTTTCGTGTTTTTACAATAATGTAACATTAACAAAGTATTATTTTAATTTGTAAATTGACTTGACATATATCTGTATTGTGTTTTCAGTTCTGCTTTTCACTCTTTTTCAGTTCTGTAAACAATTAATGATAATTAGTTGTTGGAGAAAATAATTACAGATACAAAGGTAAGAAAACACTTATTATGCTCAGAGTATAGAATAAAATATAGTATAGTTATACTTTGGGCTGGTAGAGATAATCCAGTTAATGCTAACGTTGTAAACATGTGTTCTTAGAATATTGATAGACACCTGAGTGGCCTCTCTACGCCTCCAGCGCGCAGTCACCGCCCTAGGCGAATGGTTTGCGAGGTGGAGGATAGAGATAAACCCGGCGAAAAGTGCAGCCATGAGCTTCCCTTTTCCCAGGGCTAACTCTCGTAGGCCTAAGCTGTCCCCTCTCCCGATAACCCTTTTCGGTCAAACAATTCCTCTCATCAGGAAGACCAAGTATCTCGGAGTCACTCTAGACCATAGACTGACCTTCCGAGAACACATCAAAACTGTCCGGAACCGAGCCGCCTTTGTGCTCGGTCGCCTCAACCCCCTCATAGGCGGGAGAAGTAAAATGTCGCTTAGAAATAAGTTGACATTATACAAAACTCTCGTCCGTCCCATTATGACCTATGCTAGCGTTGTGTTCGCACATGCAGCTCCCTCCATCATTACAATCCTCCAAAAACTTCAAAATAGATTTGCGCAAGGCCGTGGCTGCACCATGGTACTTGCGTAACGTTGACCTCCACAAGGACTTGGAACTTCCCTCCATCGTCAAATATATAAAAGACACCGCCCGACGCTATCCTACACCATCCCAACCCCCTGATTGTCTCTTCCCTAACTTACATACCGGACAGGAGTGCCCCTCCGCGCTATCGTCGCCCGCGGCACATCCTGGGCGATCCCGACGACCCGATCACCGCTGCCAATGCGGTTCTCACTTTGCACCCAAACACAGCACACAGACACCGTTCCCGCCGGCCGAGACGTGGACATCCCCCTCGTTATACCGTTAACACACACCGGCCCTCAGCCAACACTTTCACTAGGCATCGACACGTGCCTGGGCGCTTCTCGCCGACACGCGATCCCGCGGTATACCCCCAATGCAACGCCCTAAGCCGAGGTCCGTTCCTTCCGCCGGTTTACCGGCGGGGGAGCCCTTAGGCTCGTTGCAACACACACTTTTCTCCTGGCTGAGCGCCTTCTGCGCTCGCCCTACATCAATCACGACCGGTGACTCTTAAAAGGCCATAAGAATTTAGACCTACACGATGTTGAGGCAATCAAGGTTTTTAGTCGTAGGAGTCCGGCACTACCTGGTACCACCTAGACTAGCCTAGCTAGACTAGATGGTACCAGGTGACCATGCACCACCAGGCCACCCGACATTAAAATATACTCAGTTTGATTGTAGTTCTCATTGAAGGCGGATTATCGCCAATAAAGTTCTAAATTATGCAATTATTTTTAGTTTTTAAAAAAGTTGCCAATCACTACCGAGATTTGACTATATAAATACTCTAAGCATAATAAATGTTTTCTTATATTTGTTTCCATAATTATTTTTTGCAACCAATCAAAGCTGGAGGATTAAATTGGCTATTATTAGTATTTATCTTTAATGATATAAACCAGTAGCTCTATTAAAAGATTATGATTCTTTAATATTCCCAGAGAAAAAATACTGTAAATAAAGGTCATAAATATTGAAACATTTTTTTCCATAACAAATTACAGTAGAATCTCTTTAATCTAGCACTTCACTATATGACATATCCAGTAATCTGCAACTAAAACAAGGAGGTGCAAGGGGGCTTTGATTTCATTCAGTGACCTTGCAGGCATTGTCGCCTACACATGGGGCAAAATTGCAAGTTACAACTGTTGAATTCATAATAAGCATATTTTCTTTTATGCACTTATTTCTACGAGTTATCTTTTTATTCATTTTATCTACATTCCAGTAATCCGGCACATCTAGGCCCTATATTGGTGCTGGATTGAAATTCTACTGTATAATTAAAATGAGATAAAAATAGTATATAAAGAATTTATTTAAATACTACAAACAAATACTGTTTCATCTACAAACAAAAAAAAAACATCTTATATTACTTGCCTCCAGTTCCATCTCCTTTAGTAAAGTCTCCACCCTGGATCATGAAGTTGTCAATAACTCGATGGAATTTGCTGCCTTTGTACCCTTCACCCTCTGGCTTCAGTGCAAGCTGGTAGAAGTTTTCTGCAGTCTTGGGGACAGTTTTGCCAAACAATCCAATGACAACAGTTCCAACTTCATCATTCCCCATTTTGATGTCAAAATAGACCTGATTGGATAAAAATAATAATTACAGATTGTTAAAAAAAAATCAGTATGAATAAAATATGTTATGAACTTATGAATAATAAATAAATTAATAATATATTTTTTGTTTCAAGCTACCAATGATTAAATGGGATAGTCAAAAGCTTAAACTAAACTACCTTGAGATATGAAAGTCCACTCAATGTTTCATAATAATTGGGCAGTCCAGTGTATCCAGTTTTAGTTTCTTTGGACTAATTTACTTGTTTGATTTTATTGCAGTTTCCCTAATATAGATGGTATCTGAGCAAATTGTTAAATTTGGTGATTTTCTAATTTATTATTTCATTGTTTTGAGATTGTTTAATAAAATATAAACATGCTCTAATATTCATTATAATAAAAAAAATGTTATTTTTTAAGATTTCACCTAAGTTGGGAAACTACTATTGAAAACAAACAGATAAATACTACCACATTTGCTTATTTTTTTTATAAAATACCTAAGTCTACTACCTACAAAAACAGCAGGTCAATGAAATAAATGTGACAATAATTCTGGATAATTTTGTGATAATAATACACAATTTCTGTTTTTCCCTTGGTGAAATATGTAATCAACTGATTAGTTACCACTTGAGCGCCAAGAAAGCCATATCAACATCACAATACTTTTTGTCTAAAAACAATAACTTCATTTGTTACTTGATATTGAACAAATTTAAGATAATTCATAGGGGATTAAAAAGGTGGTAAAAATAGTGTCATTTGCCGTGTAATTATAGGTTTAAAATAACACACTTAATAATAAAAATAAATAATGTTTTAAAATTATATTTCTTTATTGTTATACAATTTAAAACTATTACACAAACTGGTTTTGTACGGAGTAAATCCTAGTATTATAATAATGTCATAATCATTCAAGTCACAAAAGATGAATAATAAATTGAAAGATTGGTACATATAATAGAAGCTAGTCAAGCAATAGGATAATAGTGAAAGGTAAGTGGTTGATGCTTCATTGGTGTTCGTACCAGTTATGAATTATTCAATATCAGCTATAATAAAACCTAACAAAGGATACAAAAAAATACTTGCGGCGTCATCTGATTGAAGGTCACCGACCTCCAGTCTGGTCGTTAGCTTTTGAAATAAACAATTTTCTAATAAAAAGAACAAATATTAAAATTGACATATACTTTTACATACCTTATGAGTAACCTTAGGGCCTTTGGGAGCCTCATCAGATTGTGCAATGGACATGAGGAGTAGAAGACCAAAAGTTGCTGCTAGAACACCCATGATTAAAACAATTTTTGTCCTTTTTCTAACAATTTTCGCTGAGTTATAAAAAACAGAAAAGAAAGAACTATCTTAATTGGCACGATTTTATTATGAATTGGTAAAAATAACTTTTAATAAAAGTAAATGGTACGCAGAAATAAACCACGTCACCTTAGATCGCCGGTTGATCGACGACGACGGTCAAGCCAGCAAGTCAGTGTTGCCATGATAGATACAATATACTTTATGAATACATCGAGTCGAGATGAACGGAATTCAACAAATCACGTCGCGTTCGTTGTGGTCGACTCGTGTGGCACGTCACTAAAGCGGCTATACCGTATATGAGTAATGATCAAATTGGACTTTATGGCAGGAAATCGAGAAGCGAGAACAGAGTTTTTCTTTGATTATTGTAATAATTGTGTATTAGACGTTTTGTGGTTTAATTGTGATAGTTTATTAAACTTCAAAGTGTTTTTATGACTTATTATGACAACACTGATTGGGTGAATTACAGCCACTTCTATATTAGCATCGCGCGCGGCACAGTATTATACCTCCTCTACACTACTCGCGAAGTTGACCGAGGTTAGGCGAATACGAGAGTGTGGAGAGGCACTTCGTCTTACTTCGTCCAACTTTACCTCGCCTCGGGCGACTTCCAGTTGTTGTCGATTTTTGCGCCCGAGTCAAAGGACTCGAGGTGCCGGCGCCGCAGCGCGAATGAGCTCCTCGCGAAGTTGAACGAGTGCGTAGTGTCGCACTTCGGACTAGAGTCGTCGCCACCACTGAAGTCCGATAGACGCGGCGCTAAAATCGCGTAATGAAATGTTGCCAGCAAGACGGGCAATAACTTACCCCTTCTCCTAAAAAGCAACCTATTCTAATGAATTAATTAATAAATCAATGCATATAATAAAATTAAAGCAATCAATAAATTGCTAATTCATTGACATTGTAAAACTAGTTTCACGTTGTTAATTTAGGATAACAAGCAAAGATAGATAATAGGGTTTTTAATAGGCATAAAAATGAAATAATTATCATATTGCACTAATTTAATTTTTATTAGATACATTTGGATTAAATTGAAAAATTGGGTAATTGGTAATTATGGTCATCATGATTTAATTCTTTTATATCAGACATATGACAATCGCTATCATTTGTATCCAGAAATTCACTATCATGATCAGATTCAATGTCGCTATCACTCACTGTTGATATTATGAATCTCTCCATTTCCACATCTATGGGTCCATCATTTTTGAAGTATTCTGCTTCAATATTTTCCACATGCTTGCATTGAATACGCCAGTCTTCTGCTGTGATGCTTGCAAAAGCTGCTTGTGTTAACTCTATTATTTGTTTTGGGTCTTGAGCAACATTTTTTTCGGCAACGCGTCTTTTGGCAAGACTCCAATTTTTTTCAATTGGATTCAAATCGCAATATATGGAGGTAATCTTACCGCTTCGTGATTATGTTGCCTTAACAATTCATCAAGTGCATAAACTGGCGGCTCTTTGTTTTTTTTTATTATTATTATGTCGTATAAAACTGGTTTTGTCCAGCTCTCTTCAAAGAAAATATTTTTTTCTCTTAACAATTCTTGCATTTCCGATTTAAGGTTGGACATTGTTGGAGGTTTATTAATCTGCGTGGAGTGATAAGATGCATTATCCATCACCACCAAAGATTTTTCAGGAAGATTTGGTATTATCTTTTCCGTTATCCATTTCAAAAAGTTTGTGGCATTCATATCATCGTGATAATCTGCAGATTGAGATTGTGATCTGAAAATCAACAATGCATTCTGCACAAATCCACTTTCTGATCCAGCATGTGCAATAATGAACCGTTTTCCAGCTGATTCCGAGACCAATAGTCCATTTTCGTCTGCGCTTTGCCAACAACTCTTCCCATGATAAGTAGGATGAATGTAGGTTTCATTTAAATACACAACAGATCTCCTGTCAATTAATCAATTTCTCTTTATTGTTTCAATATATCTGGCACGCCAAGCGGTAATATCATAGCGTTCCATCAAAACTTTGCGTTTAGACTGACAGCATTTGAATCGGAAGCCTAACTTTTTTAATATTCTTCGTAGCGTTGTATCACTGCCTTGAAAATTGATATCTTGTTTTAGTTCCAAACGCAGTTTGTTTACCGTTGGTATTTCTTTCTTCACCACATAGAAAAAATGGATTTTTTGACGTATAGCACATAAATCGAAATCATCCAAATCAATCCTTTTTGGTTTCGGACGGCTTTTTCCAGGGGTGACAATTTTCTTTGACGTGCTTGCCGCTATTTTTCCTTCTTTAGTAATTCGTGAAACCGTTTTCACGGAAACACCTGAAATAAACAAATATATTGTTTTCTGTTAATTAATCCATTATGATATTTCTATGTTCAATCATAATTTTGCATAAAATACAATGAACTATATCGTACATTAGACAAAGTTAGGCCTTTTTTTGAGTAATAGTAAAAACTATTACTCCAAAAAAACCTAACTTTGTCGGATAAAAATCCGACTAATAATATTTTACCCATTTATTAGGCAAACACTTAAACTCTGGCATCCCTAAAATTTACTTGTCATGGCAGCGACTCGCATTCGTACATTATTTAACGGGATCAATACTCCTTTATTCTTCTGCTCCAATTCACAAAATTCCTTCACTTTAAGGATCATTTCCCGGGCTGCACTTTTTACAACTTTACGCGACATGATCAATTTAATTTCAAGAAAATCCACGAACGATACTCTCCACGCACACTTCTGACAAACTACAAGATAGCGGAGTTGTCAAATTTAGTTCCAATTTTTGTCGCAAGACTTCAGTGGTGGCGAGGACTTTACGGTCAACTTTTCCGAGTACTTCGTCGAGGAACTTTGCGAGTAATGTAGAGGAGGTATTAGATTATGCTTTATAGTGTGGGGATTCCCATCTGGGATTCCTGTCGAATTCGTTCGTTCGTATGTATTTCTTTGTCAATCACAACATTCTTAATCGTATCACTTACTTTTCTTAGCTCGACCTGCTAATAGCATCATACAATTAATGAATGATTATATCTAAGCGTAAATACGAACAGCGATATCGAAGTGAGTGGGAATAAAAAAGTGAATTCTCGTCGTGGCTTTGCAGACAAAAATCCTGAAAGTGCCTTTTGCAAAGCGTGTGAATAAAGTTGATGCTATTAAAGCTCATTCAATCAATTTCTAATAAACATGGCAAAAGGATAATATATGTACGAGGCGTATTCGAAAAGTAAGGGCCGTTCGCTTATATTTCAAAATCGACAAGTCGTAACACGTTTAAACTTGTGCATATCTGTACGTGCACTACTCGTGCAGCTATTTCAGGTGTTGTTTTGATTCAGTAGTCATTTGCCTATCTGTGCGTACAGTAAACAATGTCCGCGATAATCGTTGCTCCCGCCAGCTGTGAAGTTCGCGCTGTAATAAGATTTTTGTGTGCAAAAGGATCTTCAGCTGCTGAAATTCATCGAGAGTTATGCCTAGTTTATGGACCTACTGTAATGAATGAAGGAAAGGTTAGACAATGGTGTCGTGATTTCAAAACTGGACGAACAAATGTTCATGACGAAGAGCGGAGTGGTAGGCCCAGTATGCAAACCGATGAAATTGTTTCTCTGGTGGACCAAAAACTGCGATCTGATCGTCGGTTGACGATTAGTGCCCTGGCTGATGAATTTCCTCATCTTGGACGCACTACTGTCTACAAAAGACAAGGAAAGACAAGGACAAGGTCTGAAAACGACAAGGAAATTAAGAACGCCGTTGAAAACTGGTTCAACTCGCAGGCGGTGAGCTTCTATGCAGAGGGGTTAAGGAAGCTGGTGCAGCGGTACGAAAAATGCTTGGAAGTGAACGGCGATTACGTGGAAAAGTGAAGTAGATTTGTAGTAAACTAAATGTGCTAATAAAACCTATTTCATATGATTATAATTTTTTTTATGACGAAACGGCCCTTACTTTTCGAATACGCCTCGTATTACAGTGGACAATCCCAGGTTATTATTTTTTAACTAAAATACTTTGTAACGAATGTGATATTGCTTTCTTAATTAATCAACTCTCATTAAGGCCTAACCCATACACTCGACTTTTATTCGATTGACTATGGGATCGTGTGAGAATGCGTTTCATCGTATCGTACGAACATGTAACAACCCACTGCTGAGCTATTGGTCTCTCCTCAATAAGTTTTCAGGAATAAAGATTAGAAAAAATCCAGTTATCGCGCCTTATTTTCTTTGATTTTTTTCATATGCGCATTTTTTATTTAATTTTACAAAAATATTTAACTATTCAACAGCGCCCTCTCGCCTGGGAAATAAGGAAAGCTGAACTTGACATTTGCGCTGCCTTAGCTGAACATAATATGTATATCATTTCGCACAATGTGAACCTTAGCCTTAGCCCATCTTAGCCCTCCGTTTGGAACAGTATTGCCAACGTAGGCGATTTATCGCCATTTAGGCTACTCAGGACGAGAATCGGCGATGAAAAAATCTGAAAGGCGGCTGAATTACGTCAGAATTTACGGCAGCAAGGACAAGGTATTTAAATTAGCCGAATCATTAATGAGCATAGGCTTAAGAAGAAAAAAGCAACGCCCACGCAAATGATTTGTGATATTAAGAAAAAGAGGACCACCCACCCTATTTGTTTATAGTTGGTTAGTTTCGGGGAATACTCCGAAATTCCAAACCACCAAGCCACGTGTCTCTCTCAACCAGCAGACCCAACATTGAAGATTTTCCCTGGCAGTTAGGTGAACCCAATATTGACCGGGAAGCTATTTTGAACCAATGGCGTGTATTAAGTACGATGCGCATCGAGGAAATTGTATCGGTACAGCTTCTCCCAATGATATTGTAAATTTGAAAATGCAGAATGCAGGAGGGAATTCCTATGTTCAAAAATTTAACGGAGTTTTCCTTACGTTGTCTTTCATTACCTTTGAGCAATGCCGTCGTTGAAAGAATTTTGTGTGATGAGTACGATAAAGACAAAATTAAGGAACCGAATGCAACTACCCATGCTGATCGCCATTCTTAGAATTAGTAGGTATCCATATGAAAGTAAGAAATGGTTGCTGCAACAGTTTTCAACCAAGTAATCACATGGTTAGTTTACATGCTGGCAGACAAACGTACGTCTCTAGCGGAGCTTGCGCCAGTACCAGCACAGCAGCTACAACAACAACAACTGCCACTGATGACGTTGACGACGAAAATCTTATTGATGCCTTAGCATTGCTAGCAGCAGACGAAGCAGAATCGAGTTCATTTATTAATTTTTAATAAATTAAATTGATTCAGCCTATTTTTTTTTAATTTTAGATAAAGATATCCGCTGCATGGAGCGGAAACAGATACGCGCGTGGGCACCCGCCCACGCGCGTATCTGTTTCTGCAAATGTCACGTAGCGACGTTACTGATTTGAAGAAACAAGTCCGTCAATGCCCTAAGAATACTATTCTTTATTGTACTTTTAAGCTACACATAAGGTTCTAGTGTTTTTTAAAGTAGGTAAGTATAAATAAATCGATATAAAGTAGTACGTTTTTATTTTATGCTTATCGATATTTTGAAACTCCAGATGGTACTTTTGTGTGTGATGGTAATAAAATCATTGTGTGACAAATTAACGAGTTTGGGCCATAAAATTGAGGATGTGCTAAGATTTGCAGCGGATACAACAAACGTTATGTTTGGACAGCATGGTGGATTGAGGATGTAGCTAAAATTAAAAATGCAAACCCTATGCGTTCTCGTACTGTACCATCAAATAATTTTTTTTTTCGGAATGGCTAAATTCTTGTGGCCCTAATTAATGGCCTTTCAAGAGTCACCGGACATGTATAGTTTAGGGCGAGCGGGTTGAAAGCGCTGAGCTAGGAGCAAAGAGTGTGTGCAGCAACGAGCCTAAGGGCTGCCCCGCCGGTAGACTGGCAGAAGGAACGGTCCTCAGCTTAGGGCGTTGCTTTAGGAGGGTACCGCGGGATCACGGGTCGGTGAGAAACGCCCAGGCACGTGCCGATACGTAGTAAAAGTGTTGGCTGAAGACCGGTGTGTGTTCACGATGTAGTAAGGGTTACGTCCTCGTCTCCGCCGGCGGGGACGGTGTATATGTGTAGTTTGTAACTTTAGTGTAAGAACCGCATTGGCAGCAGTAATTAGGACGTCGGGGTCGTCCAAGACGTGCCGAGGATGACGACGACGACGGCAACGGGGAGGGTCATTCCTATCGGGGACATAGGTTAGGCTCTCAACTACTAGGGGGTTGGGATGGTGAGGAACTCCATCGTAGTAGTGTTGGGCAGAGTCTGTCACGCATTTGACGATGGAGGGAAGTTCCAAGTCCTTGTAGAGGTCGACATTGCGAGAGTACCATGGGGCAGCCACGGTCTTACGCACGAATCTATTTTGGAGGGTTTGGAGTATTTTAATGTTGGAGGGGGCTGCGTGTGCACAGACAACGCTAACGAAGGTCATTATGGGACGTACGCAGGTTTTGTACAATATCAGCTTATTTCTAAGCGACATTTTACTTCTTCCGCCTATGAGAGGGTTGAGACGACCGAGTACAAAAGCGGCTCGGTTTCGGATAGTTTGTATGTGTTCTCGGAAGGTCAGCCGGTGTTTTAGGGTGACTCTAAGATATTTGGTCTTCCTAGCTCAAGGGATAATTTGACCGAAAAGGGGTATCGGGAGTGGGGAAAGACAAGGCCTAGAGCTATGAGTTCATGGGAAAAGGGACGCACGTACATGGCTGCACTTTTCTCGGGGTTGACCTCAATCCTCCACCTCACAAACCACTCGCCTAGGGCGGTGACTGCTCGTTGGAGGCATAGAGAGACACGCTGTAGGTTTCTATCTTTGGCGTAGAGGGCGGTGTCATCCGCAAAGAGGGCGAGCTCTATTCCAGGGGAACGGAGGATGTCATTGGTGTGGAGGGAATATAGAGCGTGGGTGCTATAATGAAGCCCTGAGGGGAGCTCTGATTGGGCGAGAACTGGACAGAGTGCCAATGATGAGAATGAGACTTTCAGGTACCTCGAGTTGGTACAGGTTATAGATTAAACCGCTGTACCAGACCTTATCAAAGACCTTCGCTATGTCGGAGAAGACAGCTATTAAGACCGTCTTGAAGGATCTCTTTTGGTTGAGACCTGTGAGGATGTACTCCGTTATTCAGTGCACCTGTTGGACACGACAGTGATTGGCTCTAAAGCCGAACTGTTCATTGATGTGTAGGCCTTTTGAGTTGATGTGACTCAGTAGGTGAAAAAGGAGAATTCTTTCGTATACGGTTTAGGGATGCCTATAACGACGGCTTCTTTCCAAGTTGCTGGAAAGAGTTGATGTTTCATTGCAGCATTGTAAATAGCCACAAGAAGTGTAATCAAGTTGATCGGGAGGCTTTTAAACACCTTATTAGGGATTCCATTGATGCCAGGTGATTTTTTAATTTTGAAATGTTTAATGATGTCCTGAGCTTCAGTTACCGTAACCGTCAGAAGGGAGTCTAATGGGGGGATAGAGGCTCGACGCCCTACCTCTCTGTCAACCAAGTCGACGTGTGACGCGTCGACCGGTTGGCGATTATGGGAGCATTGGGCTTCCAGGCTGTCGGCCAGGCGTTGAGAAGGCGGAATGTCGTCAAATGAGGGAGGGGCGTTTGGTCTAATCAGTGGGGGCACGAAAGCAGTATTATATGCTTTCATAGATCGCGTCAACCGCCAGTAGAACTTGTGTGATGGCGAGACAGACCGTTTCAACTCTTGTTTTTGAATTCAGTGATGCGATTCTTTACATCCCTGTGTAAAGCTCTAGTAAAGCCCATTCTCTTCACAAGGCAAGGAGCCGTAAGCACAGATGGTTGCGTTCTTGCCTCTTATCAGTTCCCTTATGTACTCGGGCAACTCTCATCTACGATCATTCGCCGCTGGGACTCGCCTAGAGGAAGTTTGGATTATATCCATAAGGTGGCTACCGAGTCCAGAGACCGCCGTGTTTATGTCATCCGCGCTGTTCAAGTCGTTTGGGTGGGGGAGCCAGAAGCCTTGAGGGCTTCCTCAAGCTTGCTCCAGTCAATAGTCTTATCTTGGGTCGGTCTGCTGTCCTAGTTTCATTACTATGGGACGGTGGTCTAACTCGCATAGGGTTTCTAACGAGTTTAGACGTAATGCTATATTTTTGAAAGGGGCAATTTCTAGTACGTCGGGTCGGTGTGTAACATTATGAGAGTAATAGCTTGGCATCATTGGAGCTATAACGTCAAAGTCGCGTTGGTTAATAAATCTGTCAAGGCGTTTACCATTCTGGGTGGGTGTGTGGCTGTTGAAACTAGTGTGTTTGGAGTTGAGATCACCTGCCAGGATGACTGAGTTACCTAGATCGAGGAGTGACTCGAGGTCAGTCCTGAGCAGTTCTATAACGGGGGGGCAAGTAAGCAGATGACAGATCAGTCATTTTAGTCAGTGGTACACCTCCGCATCGACTCAAATAATGTTCTATGAACTTTTAAAACATCTAGGTACCTACTTATTCACAATCAGTGATAACATTCATAACAACTAACAAGTGACATATTATTTGACCTAACAATTCTGAACTTTATTGCTGTTAATAAAGTATTTATTCAATTTAAATAAGGTTTTTAATTTTTTTCATTCTTTTAGTATACGTTCGTAAATAAACAAAGATACTGATGTCTCGTCTCGATTAGCTCATTTTACACATTTTGAGAATTCAACATATTAACCGAAGAAGAAATTAACGTTATGGTCCTAAAGGGTTATTTCATATTCTTGAGTACCTACTATAAAATAATTATCATTTCAAATAGATATAGGATTTTATAAATAAAGATGAAACGTTTTTTGAATATTTTATATATGAAAGAAATTTTATTTTACAAAAGATCATTGAAATAGTTTGAATATTCTCTGAGACCTATAGTTGCTGTATAGATTTTCTACATTACAACTTTAAGAATTCAAATATTCTCCTTGTAAACCAAGCCTCCACACAGGAGTACGGCTGAAAAAAATTATATACTATTAAATTCATTATAAATATTAACAATTATAAAAATAAAATTATTATGGAAAGAAATATTACAGTTTACTTATATTCTGGATATTTAATTTTTCACGTTGCTCCGAATCTTTTTCACTATTGCATCTATTATTCCATTGCTTCGTGGGTAGATTGATCCTCGTTAATAAATCAGACCAATTTACGAGCGCCTCCTTTGGATTTTTAGGATTCTCTTCAATTTGTCTAGTTCTTCTAGTTGTTGAAATACGAATACCTTTGAAATCTAGCTTCTGAATATTCAGTTCAGTTAAATCATCAAACGATTGCTCCAGATTGTAGCTACAATGTAATTAGATGAATTTAAGATGAGTAAGTACCTACAAGTATAAGTAGTTACAAATACATTGACAAGAAAAGGATATCTACCTGGTATTATAATTTGTTACTAACTTATGTATCTCCTGAAATTCATCTGAAACGGCAATATGACTTATATGACGTACATGTGAAATAAACCGTAGACGTAAAGAGTTAAAGTGCATGCCAATAATAACTTAATGATGGTAACTTATTTAAATAACCTTGATTATATATTTCTACTAGTTAAAAAAATATGGAATAAATTGTTACAGATTTGTAGTTTTGTACAAAACTAGCTTAGATAGTTAAATAGTTTCAGAATTTTACCAATTTTTTTTATATTATTATCGTCAATAAAACTGTTAGTTTTATTATTGGTTTGATTTCTACAAATTCTTCCTCGACACGATTCCACATTTCTTTTAGGTGTAATATGTAGTTCCTGAAAATGTAATAAAATACATTTTTTAAACGTTAGTTACTTACGTACCTACTCTGTCTTTGTATATAGTCCAGTCATTGAAGATGAAAATACTGTAATACCTGAGAATTCTTTCGGACTGAACCGATTTGTCTGAAAATTTGCAAGCAAGCTTATTTTACCCTCCTCTTCAAAAGTTATATGTTGCCGAGGTGTTCTCAAGGCTTTAAAGGGGTAAAAACCACCCCCTATGT
Source organism: Sesia apiformis (assembly GCA_914767545.1). Classification (NCBI taxonomy): domain Eukaryota; kingdom Metazoa; phylum Arthropoda; class Insecta; order Lepidoptera; family Sesiidae; genus Sesia; species Sesia apiformis. The sequence continues at coordinate 9,288,903 of OU611964.1, forward strand.
AAGAAAATTAAAAAATATATATTTTATCGTTATTTCAAGTCAAATCAGGTTTAAATGTATAGAATAAACATTTTTTACAATCCCGAATGAAATTAATGATGTGTTGATAATTTTGCAACCCTTATAGCAAAATGTACAAAAGATTTAATTCAAACGACTTAAAATATTATAAATGGTAATATAAATGATGCATTCTCTAAGAAATACAATTCGCAGATGGTGTAAACATTAAGTCTGATTCATATCAATGACCAACTCTTAAAAACAACCCTTGCGATGAATTTAATAGAAAAAAAAGTTCTACTCTCTAAACATTTACTCTTTACTCTCTAAAGTCCATAGTCGTGTATGGAAATATAAATGTAAATACAGGATTTCGTGGCTACATATACTTGAAACAGCTTCAAAAGTGTTTTTGAACTAAAATATTAACATGCTGTGAAATTATCACAATAAAATTCGATTCGTTTCTTAACAATAACTTCCGTAATTTTGAATATATTAAGATGATTAACGTCTCATTTTGCAGGGAATTACAAGGGCTAAAAGATCTATAAGTTTTAAGTTTATTGAATTCTTAGTTTCAGAGATTTTAAAGTTCAAAGGGTTAAAAAAGGTACTTTAGGCATTGAAATGCAAACTTTAGACAACAATATCTCAGTCAATTTTCGTTTTTAAGCAACGAATAAAAGACCAAAAATTTTGTTGAAAAAAAGCTACATTTTTGTTCTCTAATGTTTTTTTGATATCTCTTTTCGTTTACAAGTTATTGTTAATAAGATTTTTTTTTTAATTAAAAAAAAATTATGAGTGATCTTTTTTTCTAAATTATTAATTTTAAATCGGTCAAACTCTCAGGACACGTTATTGGTACCTAAATTAAATTACAATTTTGGAATGAATACCATTGATTTTATTGTTGATTTTTTCTTCGTAAAATCGAGATTAACAGTTTCTTTTCATCATAACTCCGTTAATTTTGATCCAAATGTCTTTTTCAAAAACTCATTTTAAATGTATTTTTAATTACTTTAAAAAAAGATATTATACATTTTTTCCCCAAACCTCTTCGTTTTTTTCGTTATTCAACATGATCTAACATGATTCAACATGTTATAAAATGATCTAAATTAATTTTTCAAGAAATTACAACTATCTTCAACAAGCCATAACTCGGTTTTTATTACATTTATAGCGATGAACAAAAAACCAGTCGATTTGTTTTTTTAAAAGCTTTATTTTTGTTTTTAATGATTTTTTTCTAAACCTCAAGGTTTTCGAGTTATTTGTAAAAAACTGATCGAAAACATGTTTTTTTCAGATGAAAAATCGTTGTTTTCAATCGCAAATAACTTAAAAAGTATAGAAAAAATGTCATATAACCTTTTTTACTTAAAATGAACCCCTCTATTGATTCTCGTTGGCTATTTACACATAAAATTTTTCACCCCCTTCAAAGGGGAGAGCACACCTCGGCACTATATAACTTTGGACTATTTTCTACCTTCTGTCACATTTTCAAGTCAATCGGTTCAGTCCGTAAGAATTCGGAGGTAAAAACCTTCAATGACTTCAATGACTAATACAAAAGTTCATATCTTTGTATACCTTAAGATTTGTCGACGATTTTGCTCTCCTTTTAATTTTCTTCCATTTATCTAAAGCAATATTCTGTTGCTTCTTTAAGTAAATATATTTCAAATACCACTTGGTATGCGAAGTTATATCATTCATTCTTATTCCTGGAAAAACATACTCTCGGGTACATAAGTAAATTTTATTCCTATCTACGAAACTTGATCGGCAATTTTTTCATCACCTGGTATTTTTTGAAGAACTTCTTGCGAAAACTGTTGATACAGCTCAGTATTTTCAAATTCTGGTGCCTCATAATCGTTGCTGGCACTCCCAGTAAAATATTTCTCCCAACATCGAACATAGGTGTTATGACTGTATTCATTCCATCCACCATAACGGTTCTGGCTGTTTTTAATAAATTCTTGAAATTGTTGAACTTCCTGTAACATTATGTGTTAGTACGAGTATTGTAGTAGGTACATTACAATGATTTCTTTTTCACTGAAATATAAATAGACACTTACTGGACATCTAAAGGGGGCATTTATTATATTCTTCACTGGACTTGGAACGATGTCGTTATATGCCTTAACATGTACTTTTGGATACCGTTTTATTTTTTCGATTTCAGTGGGATTTTCATTTATCTGTAAACGTATTTGAAAATATCTTTTATTCGTTATATGCATAATATTTCACTTGAAGATACTTGATTGAAGATGAAGATTGAAGATACTTCACGTAGGTATTTTTAAGTCTACACACATTTTTCGTAATTTCTGATTCAGAATGTATCAGCGATTGCAACTCCGATTGAAGATATAATTTAAACCATTTGATTTTGTTTTCTAATTGTAGAACATCTTTTTTCACATCTGCAATATCTGTAATAAAATAAGTTTTACTTTTTTTTAAAGAAAGGTACCTAGCGGCAACCAACACACTTGATTGTTAAAGATTAATAATTAGGTATCATCGGGAAAAATATTAGGAAGAATGGATAGTGTACATATGACTTTTAAACATTCGCATTTTGTACACAGTTAAAAAAATAAATTTAAATAAAAACATTGTAAATAACAGATTATTTTTTTATAAAAAAAGAGTGTATGATAATTTGGAGGAATGCTCTCCAATTATTTGTGCGTGTGTTTACTGAGCTACCTTGAGTAGAAACTAGGATCTTCGGAATGTGAATATTTATTTAACCAACGTACAGTACAACGTTTGTAGCGTTGGGAAAAAGCTTGATAAAATTACATACATTAAAATTAAAACATTGTAAATTAATATGATAGGAACTTCCTTTTAGCCTGGTGACATGAGTATATAAAAGAAAAATTGTTGACAAGCTACATCAAAATAAACAAAAGCAAAGTTTATAAAAAGAACACATTTAAAAGTATTAAATAAATCAAATTAGGAGCTCGACCAAAGAGGTCGGCTCTCGACGCCACATCACCCCCCTACGCAGAAGGAAAACCCCTCGAAGGACTAAGGATATACGTTAAAAAATTTTACTATAAATCCAAAATGTCCCTAATCGTACCTTTCTACCGGATTTAGTTACTGTAGGAGCGGGCAAGGGCGAAGGCGAAAGCGATGGCGGCAATTCAGCCATCAGAACATGAAAACGGCGGACGACGAACGGTGTCGTCCCTCAACCATACATGCGATGCCGTCGCTAAGTAATTGACGGACGCGTATGACGCGAAGCAGAAACTGGACACAATGCGTCCAAATGGCTTCTTGAATCGGTAACAAAATCTACTACATAACTAGGGTTCCTCAAAATATCTGGAGCTGAAATTCTCCGGGTAAACGAAGTGATTCGTCATATAGAACCTCGGCAGAAAAAGAAAGCTTTAATGTCACCTTACTACACAAGATCGCGAGCGTTTATGACAATCAGCATTAACGATAGGCCACATAAACCTCTCAGTCACCAAACGAACGGAAGCTCGCGCGCCAGGGTGGCTGAGATTATGACATTGTTAAAAACGCAGCTCGACGAAAAAAGGACGAACTCGACTAGTTGGTGTATCACCATAGTCACATTCGTGCCAGGAATAAAACATCCTCTAACTTCAATGAAGAATTAACTCGAGCATGCGCCAACTCCTCTTCAAGGAAAATTGCCTCTACACGAGAAAGGAACCTGCAACAACATTGTCAACAACTTTAATATGAACTATGTCCCTAGTAAATTGACTAATGAATGAAAGTTGATTTGATTGAGCCGGACTTGCTTGGTAGTATGCTTCAGCTCCTGAATTGCAAATGAGGGCGCGTAATGGTGGAAAAATTCTGTAGCGACGCAGCGTACTGTGAAACTGGAAAAGCTACAACCTTAACGCTAGGTTGGGTAGCAGGCTGGAGTTCCGCGAGGGATGACAGACCTGTCTTCCCGTCACGAAGTCTCCCTATCAGCTTAAACGCCGCTCGACGAAAAAGAGCTGTAAGAAAAGGACGAACTCGACCAGTTGGTATATCACCATGGTCACATTCGTGCCAATAATATGTACTAGACTCAATGTCGGCTACAACGAAATTCCACTTAAAATCGCGTTTCAAACCCAGATTCAAATTTAATGCAACTAAATCAAAAATTTTAATTTTTGAAACATTAGCTGCTACTAAATCGTTAAGATAATGAGTGATGGAGTTCGGCGGTTCGCCATTGCCCTGCCGCCTGGCACTTCTGCGAATTCAGCCTAGCTTTCGCTCATAATTACGCGTGGTGGTGTGGCACCGTAAAAACATCTAATAAAAAAAATCTTAATTAATGTCTTGTAAAAAAAAAACAAAAGTTTTATGTAAAAAAGTAAATGACAAAACACAATCACACACCAAAAGAAAGAAAAAGTATATTGTTATTAATTATGAATCCATGTGAAAATGCGGCTAAATCTTCATCCGGATGATTCTTGCAATAATTTGCAGTCACGAAATGTATTTAAATTCGATACCTTGGTAGAGCGCTAGAGAATAAAAAAGAATTCCCAAATATTCCGTAGTAGTGATCCTTCCAATTCCTCTCAACTGCTCACATCCTTCACGAGTCACCAATTTGGAGGAAGCTCTCCAGTTAGAGGAAGCTCTCCTGTCGGAGGAAGCTCTCAATTAGGAGGAAGCTCTCCTGCTGCTCATCATCACGTCGGGGTCACCAATTTGGAGGAATGCTCTCCAATTATTTGTGCGTGTGTTTACTGAGCTACCTTGAGTAGAAACTAGGATCTTCGGAATGTGAATATTTATTTAACCAACGTACAGTACAACGTTTGTAGCGTTGGGAAAAAGCTTGATAAAATTACATACATTAAAATTAAAACATTGTAAATTAATATGATAGGAACTTCCTTTTAGCCTGGTGACATGAGTATATAAAAGAAAAATTGTTGACAAGCTACATCAAAATAAACAAAAGCAAAGTTTATAAAAAGAACACATTTAAAAGTATTAAATAAATCAAATTAGGAGCTCGACCAAAGAGGTCGGCTCTCGACGCCACAATAATATTGATAATTTGATCATTTAACACCCCATGCCAATCGGGGTGGGGACACCAATGAAAAAAGTAGCTTAGGTAATTACAAATCACAAATTACTGTTAAGTTCAAAAAATATCAGCACAACTCCTTAACAATAATGTAATACAATTATAAACGTAATTCGATATATTGATTATACGTGAATCTTTTCTTTCGCATATCAATCTTACAATAATAAATAATATGATAAACCAATGAATTGGAATTGTTTTTATTATGCACAGTATAATCAAATACAAACTGAATACTCACCAACATCTTCTAATCTTATCTCTGGATTTGTATTTGACTTAAAGTCTTCAAATAAGTTTTTTATCTCCTCGTACGACTCTTTAAGTATGGTTGATTTCTTTTTAAGTTCAAAGTTATTTGAATTCCATGAAAGGTTGGAATCGCTTTCTTCTAAGTCATCCTTAAGATTAAATTTATTTATATTACTTATCAAAAGACCTTCAATTATTTTTAAACGTTTCAATTTAGCCAGAATACTTGAATCAGAACTGAAGTCATTAACATTTATGTACTTGTTAGATATCGAGGAACTTGATGTACTATCCATTCTGAATAAATACTATACATATAAATTTCCAACTTAACTATAACTTAATACATTCCCCTAGTATATAATGTAGTCTAGTCCCTATTTAGAGGTATTGATCAAACAAATTTTTTAATTGTCCGCCTTTGCAAACAGGAAGGAAGGCATACTAGTGACAATGTTTATGCGTTCCATACATGCAATAATTCTACGTGCACCTGAGAACTCTAGAATTATTAAATGGAACGGAATGCCTAATAATTAAGATGTATATAGAAATTGTTTAAGATATTAATTTATTACAACCGTAACCTATCCAGCACCTATGCAATGTTACATTTACTGACATTTTGTATTTTTGTAACATTCTCTTTATTCGTAAGTTTTCTATATAAGATTTTTAAACGCTCTCACTGCAATTTATGTTCGTTCGAAAATTACTTTCTTGGATGTACCTATTATTTATTGTAACATCAGTAAATTTCGTGCTGTGTAAAATAGTAATAAATCATTTTGACGTACCAAATTCTTATGAATATGAGATTGTGATCATATAACAGTACATAATATTTTTTACAGTACCATATTAAAGTTTTCAAATCTATAATTGAATATAACAATATCAGGTATACGAATGTATCTGTCAAATTTGACTATTCGTGGTTTGGTTGGTTGTGGTTGGTTCAAACTTCGTGTCGTAGCGTACACCTTACTCCGTACTTTTTATAGTCTCGTAAGAGTAAAAGAATGCGTCAATTGTAAATTTAATCTCAATATTTAATTTGTTTGAAGTGTTTTTGTGTTTTAAAGATGTTCACACGGTCTAGATTTATATTTTCCAAAGCACTTCCACTGAGAGTACGTATTTTTTTGGGTGCTGTACTTACATATTGTATTATTTATAACTTTTATAACATAACCTTAGTGTTAATGTTTTCAGAATGCTTTTATACCGGAATACCAGAATGAAGCTCGCATTTTGTATAAAATCACAACAAGAAATCGTTCTACTACGCCGCTTAATACGATAATTATGTTTGTTCCGCAGCAAGAGGTTTGTATTTGATGATGAAACTGTGTGAAATGAATAAATTATTTATATGCAACAGAAAGAAATTCTCGAAGAATGTATACAGTACATATTACAAATTTTACTTACGAATAACGATTGTAGATTTCTTCATTAATGTGACATTAATTCATTAATGTTTACTATTATTATTCCATACAACAATATTTCTCTGTTTAACCACTAATAGAACTGCATCAAAGCACTTGTATTAATGTCAAAATTAAAAAGAACAATGCTTCATCAACCATTTTACTTAAGATGTGTAATTTCTATCTCTTTTCAGGCATGGGTTGTAGAGCGTATGGGTAAATTTCATAGGATACTAGAGCCAGGTTTGAATATGCTTTGGCCAATTGTGGATAAGATAAAGTATGTGCAGAGTTTGAAAGAAATAGCAATAGATGTTCCTAAACAGAGTGCAATCACATCTGATAATGTTACACTGAGCATTGATGGAGTACTGTACCTACGTATTGTTGATCCATATTTGGGTAAGGTAAAAGTTAAAATGTCATTTGTACCAAATGTATTTTGTATAACATTAACAATTTCTTTAATTTATTTAGTTTTTGCCTTATGGCAAATTAGATTAATTAATTGAATTTATTATTTTTCTTTATATTTATTTATATATTTATTATACACAAACAAACAAAAAATGCTATATAATATAATGTCCTAAAGTGTCACTCTGCCGAGATATGATTGAAAGATTGCTATATAATATAGACCTTAGCAAATCCTACCTAGTGTATAAACAAAATGTACAAATCACATGCTTCTACTAATTAAATTGTTATCAAGTTTGCTTACTTTTATACCTGTTGGTAAAAATAAAACAAATATTTAGATGCTAACTCATAATTTATTTGTCTTCTCAAGTAACACATTACTAAAATAATTGGAGGTAAAAGTTGCTATGCTATACTATAGCACTATGTCTATGATCTATTTTAATTTGATTTTACTTAGCATTAAATTATGGTTTACAATAGTCCTCAAAGTAGTATTGTCAATTATCACAAGAAGTACACACCTATCTACCTATCTTGGACTCCAACCGTTCGTCTTTGCATCAGTTTGCCATTCATTGTGTGTAAACGTCTTTTTTTTCTCTCTGCACTGTAAGTGTTTCACTTTGCCGACAGATTTGACACATGATTTTTTTTACATTTTACCCATAGTGTTTGGGATAAAAAAAACTTTTTCAAATAGACTGATATATTTTATTAGGCTATGATTTAAAGGGGCAGTAATATATTACAGTTTCTTTTGGTCAGTATCAAAAAACAAATTGTGTGTTTAATAATAGATTGGATGGTAAAATATGAGCAGTAGAGAAATGGAAATGTGGAGTAACAAACATATCTTGAAATGAGAGTAGTTAGCGCAATTAATATTTGAATATGTAAAAATCAGATTATTTATTCATTTATTTAATTTGTAAGTTGTAGTACACATCTGGGTTAGGTAGTGTAATTTAGGTACTTCTGAAAAAATATATATATTAATATGGATATATGCCGAGATTCCCTGGATTCTGAATCTGGTTGTCAATGATGTACCTACTTGTAACTATGTCTATACTAGTGTCTGTGTGTGTATGTGTGCATCGGATTATCGGAAATATGTAGATACATTTTATGTACCCACATTATTATTATTAAACTATATAAAAACAGCCTCAAGAGGAAGCTTCGGGAACACTACTTCTGAAATTCACAAACCTAATGGTATTTTTCTCCTTTTTTCTCAATATTTATATTGTATGTATTATAAGTATTATTTTATCTTACCCATATGTATAGTCTATATATTCAATATCTATTTCTTAGTACATATATTTATATATTTTATCCTATAAATAAATTATCAATGTATTATTTTATTATATTACTATTATTTATACAAATGAAATAATTTCTTCTGCACCCACTTAAGTTTTTCACATTTAATCAACAGTTGACTGGTAGAGAATGCTTTATATAAGGCATTAACTCCGCCTCTGTAGAATATAGTGCAAAAAAAGTAAATAAATAAATAAAAATGAATTATTACGAGGTAGTGAGGATATCAAGAAAACTGAAATAGGCTTGAAAAATATATTTGTTACAGTAAACTCAGTTACATAACGAAATAAACTTTGTACATAGCAAAAATAGATAGTCAATCTGTGCTACTCTAACAAATGTGAAAATATAAATATAACAAAAGTACACACACAGTATAGCAAGATTTTCTGTGAATTTCTCTTTGAACGTGTGAACATTTTTGAACTCTTTGAACATTTGAACACATGAGTTTAGAACATTCTCTTTTCAATTATTCTGTTTCTATATCTGAAATATATATGGCAGTTGCAATTCCCGAAGCACTTGAAATTCTTAGAGATTACGTAAATAATCATAATTTTTTCAATATTTTTTGTCTTAAATAAAATTCTTTTAACATCTAATCCATTTATAAGAAAGATCTTTGAACATTTTTAGATTCTACTTTTTATAGAATGGATGGCAATGACCACATGATGGTAAGTGGTCACCACCGCCCATTGATACCTGCAAAACCAGGGGGCTTGCGGGTCCGCTTGCGCTGCCGACCTTGCAGAAACCTGTTCACAGCTCTTTTGAAGAGTCCCATATTGTAGGATAATGGAAATACTTCAGGTGGCAGTTCATTCCATAAGTTTCGGGTTTGCAGTATAAAGTGTCTTTTCGACCGCACAGTACGCAGCGACTCTGTGTCAAGGAAGCCAGCGACGATGCCGAGCGATGCGATGGTAAAAAGCCGAAGTTGGCATCAAATTGAACAGCTCTTCAGAACATTCCCCATTATAGAGGCAGTAGAAAATGCAGAGTAGATGCAAAATCTCTATGGATGCTGAGAGATTTTAAACCACCTGTGAGAATGGGCTTGTCGATATTTAGGATAGCGCGTCGTTGGACGGAGTCAAGAGGGTCCAGCTGCTACTTTAGTGCACGGGCCCAGAGGTGTGAACAGTACTCCATATGGGGTCTATCTTGAGCTTTATAAAGCGACAAGCATTTCCCTGGAATGAAGTACTGCTTAGCTCATATTCGTTACACCAAGCTTTTTAATAGCAAGATTTGTCTTGCTTGCCAGATGACTCCGAAACTCGACTTTGCTCGAAATATAAACGCCAAGGATCCCAAAACTGTTAGAGATCTTGAGAGAAATATTCTGAAATTGAGGTGCCATGACAAATGAATATTTCTTAGCGGTGAATGCACAGAGTTGTGTCTTGCTGGGGTTTAATTTGACCAAGTTAAGTTTACCCCAAGTAGTGACTCGGTTTTCCATCAGGACAATGCTCGACCGCATACATCATTGATGACTAAACAAAAATTGATGGACCTTTCATTCGTAATATCTCGGTAATGTGACACTATAGGATTTAATATTATGTCAAAAAAAATTGTGTGTCTATGCATCCCCTATCGATATATGAAGGTCACACTGTCGCAGTTTTGAAAAAAAATCAAAATGGCGGCTTGGTACTATGCCACAAAGTTTCAAACCCCTTTACCCGGTGATTACTTGCCTTACTTGCCGTTGATCATAGAAAATTCTGAGATACATAACATTTTATAAATATATTTCTAGCATCATATGGTGTGGAGGATCCTGAGTTTGCTATTACGCAGCTTGCACAAACCACCATGAGGTCGGAACTTGGCCAAATATCACTGGACAAAGTATTCAGAGAGAGAGAATCATTAAATGTGTCCATTGTGGAAGCTATCAATAAAGCAAGTGAAGCTTGGGGAATTACATGTTTAAGATACGAGATTCGTAAGTAGTTATCAACTGTTTAATTTAAAATTTTAACAACATAGTACACATTATTTACTTAAAATCGCATTAATGGAATATTTGGAATTCAAATAGTTTGGCCGATTACAAAATAAAATGACGTCAAACATGCAAATAAATAAATAACAATTGTTCGACTCATCTCTAATAAATACTCACTTTTGGGTTGTCGCATTAGAAGATACTTAAATATAAGCCCACTTACCTTATATTTTAGGTAACCAAATGACTACCTGATGGTTAGTGAAGTGACTACCATTGCCAATAGATTGAGTCCATATAATAATACGAAAGTGAAAAAACGCATTATACTCTATTTACATTAAGAAAAAAACTGACGTCAGCATAGCACATAACACACCGTTAATTGGACAATTGAGGAATGCTCTAGGAATCGTAATTGATCAGTAGGTGAAATCACGTGACTGATAGTGATGACATCACTGTATTCTTAACTTGAAGAGAGTATAATAATAGTATGTGACTTTACCATATTTGCCAGGTGACATAAAACTTCCATCACGCGTCCATGAAGCGATGCAAATGCAAGTGGAAGCCGAGCGACGGAAGCGAGCCGCCATCTTGGAGTCGGAAGGTGTGCGCGCGGCCGATATCAATGTGGCGGAAGGAAAGCGGCAGGCTAGGATATTAGCTTCAGGTAACTGTTGATACTGGTGGAAATTATCCTGTGAGTTACTCGCTCTAAGCAGGAACGACGTTTGCACCGTCATTAGGACCCTTACTGCAGGTAAAACAAACATATGTTTAATTTAGGAATAAAATTTTCCTAAACCTGCAGATTCTGTTCTGAGCAGGATGAAACGCCAATACACCTGCTTTGTGAATGTCGCCCTTTGATGTATACAAAAGATACAGTATATGGGTGCTCATCTGCTAAAGCCAGAAGTGGTCCAACAACTTACTGCTAAAACTATCCTGCAGGCTATAGACATTGTCAGCTAACTATAAAAAAATGGTGACGATCACAATAGATCAGCAATGGTCTCAGTGATACGAGGCTGTATGGACTCGCAGAATAATGATAACCCTCAATAATAATGACTGTTGATTTCATTCCTCGATGTGTCATAATATTTTCACATCGTGTGTTAAATTATATTCTTTTTATCGTCTTATATCAATGGACAATAAAGTGATAATTATGGTTATCACTGGTTGCTTTACTTTCAACTGGTTACTTTCAAATATATTTTTTCTTGTCTGACTGACTGACCAGCCCTTTCAGTATCCACTGCTGGACATGGGCCTCATGCACATTGTCTCATTTACGAGATTTTTTCCTTGTAACTACATAAAAAAAATTATACTCTGACTTTGCTCAACCCAAATGTAAACTTATAATATGAGATGTAAATTAAATTCTTTGAAATAAATACTTACTAATCCAAGTTGCTGTAAAATATTTTCACTGAAGTACAAGGAAGGCCTGTAATTTTTTTTTCCAAGAACAAATATTTCTATTACGAGTATTACTAGCTTAGCAGTGAAGGAATACGCTTAGGAAACCTACATGGCTGAGAATTAAATATAAAGATCTGCCTGGGCTTGACAGTTCACTTGCTACCGGGTGTAGTGCCTGCTCGCTTGACATCTTCTTTCTATTTATACATATAATGATAATAATAATCATATTTACATTTATCAGCATATTAATTATATTAGTATGACAGTGGATGCTAATAATATATGTTTTGTTTGATAACATTAGCTACAACTACAGCATGCAAAAATTATAGCATTACAGTGTAATTTGTCGACTTAAAATAATTGATTTAAACAGTCAGATAAATATGTAAATTCTAAGGCAATGTCATTATAACGTTGGAGATACATGAATAATAAAAAAAATATTAATCGATCAAATGTCTTAATTCAAACTCAATATCCTAATTCATGTAAAATAAAAAAGTATAATATTAATACTATACTTCAATCTGGACCGACCTTGAACCGGGCTTCAATCTGAGGGATATTAGTATTGCCTTTGAACAGTTTAGGAACGGTAAAGCCTCCAGTGAAGACGGAATCAGAGCTTTTGAAAGCTGGAGGAGCTCCCGTTTTACGAGAGCCAACACCTCTTAATACAGTTTTACACAGCAGCCTAACACTGGACGGATGGAGTAGAAGAGTGGTAGTCCCATTCTTCAAGAAAGGAGTTGGGGCCTTATTGAATGACTATAGACCTATTTCTCTCCTAAGTCACGTATATACGCTATTTTCGAGGGTAATTACGAATCGTCTCGTTTGGCGATTAGACGAGTCCCACCCACCAGAGCAGGCTGGTTTACGAAAAGGCACCGCAGACCACCGTATACACACCGTATTATTATACACCGTATACAAACAGTGTATACACACTGCGGCAGATTGTACAGAAGACTGAAGAGTATAACCAGCTGCTGTTTTGCCTTCGTGGACTACGAGAAAGCTATCGATGAAGTGGCAGTGGGCAGGTCATATTTGCCGCAGGCCCGATAACCGACGAGGTAGACGAGTCCTCGAGTGGAGACCACTTACCGGAAAGCTCACTATGGGACGACCTTCAGCCGGGTGGACCTACGACTTGAAGAGGTTCGCCGGTGGCGGTTGAATGAGAAGAGCCGAGGATCGTGTGGTGGCGAGCTTCGGGAGAGGCCTATATCCACCAGTGGAGAGACAGGCATATGGTACGGTCACTACCACTACCAATTTCGTTAGGTAAAAGGGTTACAAATTTAATGTGCTGTGCTGTAATTTGTAATAAAATAGTTTTTGAAAAAACTGAATACAATATTGTCTGGCCATAAATACCGTTATAATATTAATAAAAAAACATTTGAATTCGAAATCTTATCATTCTCACGTGAAAATAAATGTTTTGTTCCATTTTGTCGCCAATCATTACTAAATATTACACTAATATTAATATGGAGGGGGGTGATACGAAAACCGTTTTGCTGTAATTGCATTACACAAAGTAGGCATGGAGCCAAATGCAATTATTGAAACTCCATCTGCTAGGTATTAGCGGAATGTTTGCATACCGAAATATTGGTAGGTACATCGAAACGTCCTCTGTTTGTGACAGGAAAAGGTCTGGCCGTCCACTCACTATTCGTACCAAACAGAGGATTAAAGCTATGCAAGAGAGAATTTGAAGAAATCCCGTCCGGAAGTAAAATATTTTGTCCAGATAGATAGATGAATATAGCACCCAGAACCATGTCACGTATTTTAAAAGATGATTTGGGAGTGCTGCTTACAAAAGACATATTGGTCATTTCATAGCTGATAAAATTTAATGAAAAATAGGGTTGACAAATCAAAACAACTTCTTCGGCGGAACTCACAGACAATTCTAATTTACGGACGAGGTAATGTTCACCATTGAAAGAACATTTTAACAAGCAGAATGGATCGAAACGTCGGGATATAAATCATGTCAAATATACGCGATTTAAACCGTTAAAAGTTGTTGGATCGAGTTTATGCTAATAACTCTAGAGACGCTGCTCAATTGGTCAATAGGGTGCAATGTGACCATTATCCCGCTACAGTGATGGTTTGGTGGGGTGTTAGCTATCAAGGAGTGACCGTACCATATTTTTGTGGAAACGGTTCTTTAGAAAGTCGTAAAGCCTCTTAAGCGTGGCTAGAAAGAATATTCCCGACTTCATTAGAGCTGAAGACTGGCCGTCATCTGGTCCTGATCTTAATCAGCTCGATTATGATTTATGCTCTGTTTTAAAGAGCATGGCATGCTCTAAACATCATGAAAATATTGAATCCCTAAAACATTCCATAAGGGTGGCAGTCGCCAATTTTCCCGTGGAAGGGTACGCGTTTCAATCGAAACCTGACCACAAAGTGTGAAAGATTGTATAAAAGTAAATGGTAACCATTTCGGATAAACGTTATATTTTTAAAATGCTTACCTATTTATTTCTAAAATAACGCAAATTCTTCTAATAAAATGATAATGTAAATAAATATATCAATGTTTTCTTTGTAACAATATTTATGGCTAGACTATGCAATGTACGAATGATGTAGAGACCAAACCAACAATTATGGAATTTTTGTCTGTATGTATGAACGCGCATCACCACTGGACGGATTTTAATGAAATTTGGCATAGTTATAGCTTACATGCCGGGTTAACATTTAGGATACTTTTCATCCAGATGCATTATAGCTCCCACGGGAATCATATATCCACGTGAAGCGGCGGGCACCAGCTAGTTATAAATATAACAGGGGAACATTATACGGTAATAGCAATTTGTTGTTGAATGTATTAGGGGTTAAAGTATGAAATTGCCGATTTGTACTGAAAAATTAAAACTCTTTTTTTTCTAAAATGTAACATATTTATTTAATCAAAATATTTACTCTCATTATCTATACATTGTTGCCATCTAATCGGAAGTTCATTTATGCCTTTGCGATAGAACTCTGCGGATGTAGATTCGACAAACTGTGTGAAAGCATTTTGTACTGTCTCTTGGGAAGAAAATTTTTTACCACGTAGAAAATTGTCCAAATCACGAAAAAAATGGTAGTCCGTTGGAGCAAGGTCTGACGAGTACGGAGGATGACGTATGGTTTCTAACTGCAGCTCCTGTAGAGTTACAACGGTTTCTCGTGCAGTGTGAGGTCTTGCGTCGAGTCGGGGCTGTTTCACTGCTAGTTTCGTCATCATTGTTCGAAGTTCGGCACAATAAACATCTGCTGTTATTGCTTGACCAGACCTGAGAAAGCTATAGTGAATAACACCATGAATAGACCACCAAACAGTTACCATTACCTTTTTATTGGTAAGCTTTGCCTTAGGGCACTGTTGCGGCGTTTGACCTGGGGTCAGCCATTGCATTTTTCGCTTTTGGTTATCGTAAAGAATCCACTTTTGTCACATGTCACAATTCGATCCAATATTCCTTCATTTCTGTACCGATTCAACAAGGCAACGCAAGTTTCAACACGCGTTTCTTTCTGCAGATCAGTCAAATCATGAGGCACCCATTTTTCATATTTTTTTATCTTATTGATTTGATGCAAATGAGTCAATATTGTAGGTAAGGTAACGTTAAACCATGCCGCTAATTCCTGGGTAGTTTGACTCGGATCGGCTTCCACCATCTCCTTCAATTCAGCGTTATTCACCTGTGTGAAGTTTCCATTACGAAAGCGTTTAAAGCAAAAACGCATGGTTCGTTCATTAGCAGTCTCCTCTCCAAACGCAGCATTGATATTGCGAGCCGTTTCTGCCGCCTTAGTTCCGCGTCGGAACTCGTATTTAAAGATTACTCGGATTTTCGAAGTATCCATCTTTCCCGTCTAAGCTGAATAAAAAAAACAATTGAAAGTCGAAAATCGAATGTTGCATATTTTTTAAAACAAGAACCTCATAGGTATCATGTGAAAAAAGTTTCACTCGAAAATCTCACACCATGAAGGTTTTATGTCAATTCAAAGTATCTATTACTATAAAACGGCAATTTCATACTTTAACCCCTATTATTAAAATATCGTTTAGAGGCAGAGAAGCAGGAGCAAATAAACAAAGCGTCGGGTGAAGCGCAAGGCATGCTCGCGGTGGCGGAGGCGCGCGCCGGCGGTCTCAAGCTTATTGCGCACGCACTTAACGAACGGGTCAGTATATTTGACAGACTTTAATCAGAGTGGAACCAACCCACAATCATACTTATTTCATAATTTTTCATTTCGTGACAATAAACTGAAATATAGTGCATACTTTCTCAAAACTTAAATTAAGGCCTTGGAAATCATATATGTATTGTACTTTATCATAATATTTTGTTTTTATATTTCGCAAAATGCTCCAGCATCGTAAAGCTTGTTACATGAATGTGGATTGGATCCATTCTGATTTATTTTCTGATCCATTTTATTTTGCAACCATCCCTTTCAGTATCCACTGGTGACCATGGGCCTCTTGTGTATAAGATATGTATTACCTTAAAACGCCACGCTGGGCAAGCCGGTTGGTAAGTTCACCCTTTTAGAGGTGGCGTAGTTCCTAAGGGCTTGTGATAGCGGCTTTGTTATCCTTTACTCGCCTTTTATTTATAGTTATTTTATATTGTATTGTAGTCGTAGGCCTGCACAGATACATCCTACTTCCATGGACACTGCACACTATTGCAACTGCACACATGAACATATTTTCAACCACCATACTCCACACTGCGTACCCGAAAGTTGTAGAGTGAACTGCTAACCAGTGTTTCCAGTTACACGGTAATTACCGTAGATGCACGGTATGTTTGGCTTATACACAGTCTACGGTAATGTCTTATTACCGTGTCAAACTCTATGGTATTTTTGATATCAATTACCATGTAAAACATTAGTGATATTTTTAGTCAATTACAACTAAGCAAAGTTACATAAAACGAAACTTAATCTGAGTTTATACTGGACAGTTTATAAAAATTGTGTTTGCGAGACGTTCATAGACCGGCATTGAACATATACAACGTGTCACTGCAACGACGCGCACAAGCTGCAAATGAGTTATTCGATATCGAGAGTAGAATGGGATTCTATTACCAGTTTTCACAATAGTTTTTTTTTTTTTCATAATTTGTAGTACAATTATAGTATATTTTTTATTGTACGCGCATCGACCGAGTTGCGTCGCGCGCGTCGCCTAGGCTGGGGGCATTTAGACAGAAGAACGAAACCTTCAGGGGCTGATTGCAGTACTATGTGTATATCAATATTAAAATTATTACTTTTTCACTGATAGGAGAGCAAGTACGCTGCATCTCTGACACTGGCAGAGCAATACGTATCTGCATTTAACAAGTTAGCAAGAACAAACAACACGCTCATACTGCCGGCGAACGCTGGAGATGTATCCAATTTAGTTGCACAGGTAAGGTTTATTATTTAATTATTGAACAAAACAGAAAATAAATAAAACGGATAGCGATGTACAAAAGGCAATTTTCCAATAGACGTGGAAAAATTAAATGTATATCAAGACAGAAAGAGCCAACTGTAGTGCGTACAGAAAATATATATACAATAAAATCCAATTATACTAATATGTATTAGTAAAAGGGATGTTAGAAGAGTCGTGATAATGTTAACCTAGAGATCTAAAATCTAGAGAATCTAGATATCTAATCTGCCCTCTAGAAAAAATCACAAGCGCATTAAATAACATAAAATGAAAAAAATGTTGGTGAATCGTTCATTAATTTAAAATGAAGCTTAGAACATAATTTGGAGTATTGGATAAAACAAAACGAAAACATACGGAAGAGAAACAAAAATACAAGTAATTAGAAATACAGCCGGCGGCTTTATCGCTAAAACGGTTTCTTCCAGGCAACCTTCAGGTGGTAAGGAGAAGTCTGTAGATGAATATAGGTGAGCTAGTGATATTTTTTAAATCCATACTTAAGTAGAAACTCACTGATACAGTCCGAGGAATTGAACTTAGCTAGGCTCAACTTATACAAAATAACTGGAAAATAACTACTTATACAAAAACATCTCTACTGTGAAAAACTAGCATAAATTAAACAACGCATCGTCGTGTGTCGAACGTCGTGTCGCTACATTACTAATACCCAATTTTCCAGGCAATGTCAATCTACTCTACAGTGTCGTCACACAACACACCGGCAATACAAACTCAGCCCGAAGTCTCACACATAGATACATTCGAAGACCCTCTAGTCAAACTAAACGCGCTCACAGAAAAAGGCACCACAATGGCGGGTCAAGCGGTCCCACAAGAAGACGATAATTTAGCAGAATATTACTCTGACGACGAAGAAAGGGAAAAGGCCTTGCAAGTGCAGAAAGATAACAAAAAGAAACAATTACAAGAAAGAAAAACAAATAGAGATACATAGATAATGATGTTTATTATAATAATATTTTAAATTTTCGTTATTGTAGTTCAATATAATTAATGTTATGTATGTAAACTTACGATTTTCGTTTTGTATAGCTGATATTTGAGTCCAGTTACATGAACCGTGATATTTCGGTACAGTTACGTGAACCGTGATATTTCGGTACAGTTACATGAACCGTGATATTTCGGTACAGTTACGTGAACCGTGATATTTCGGTACAGTTACGTGAACCGTGATATTTCGGTACAGTTACATGAACCGTGATATTTCGGTACAGTTACATGAACCGTGATATTTCGGTACAGTTACGTGAACCGTGATATTTCGGTACAGTTACGTGAACCGTGATATTTCGGTACAGTTACGTGAACCGTGATATTTCGGTACAGTTACGTGAATCGTGATATTTCGGTACAGTTACATGAACCGTGATATTTCGGTTCAGTTACATCAATAATAACAAACATCATAATGATGATGGTTGTAAAGTAATTTAAATGAGTTGTCTTATTGTTCAAAACAGAAATAAAATACAGTGTTTAAAAATGAAAGTTCATATATTTATTGTGCAAAACAATAACAGAAATGCGTTTTTTCTTATATTACTACTATTTACAATAAATTGCACTTATTTAAATATATTTGTCATAAATTCAACTCTGGCCTAATTTTTGGCAAAAATTTTCACTTATACTCGACTTGTAGACCGGTTTAGTGATGTCCGAATCGCTTTATACCGATTATCGATACAATTCTAGTACAATTTGAATTCGGCTTTATAGAATCGATTTATTAAAAATATTTGTCTTTAATAATTGATTTACTAATTGCAAAAATGAATCAATTTAATAAATCGATTGTATTATATATAAACAATAAAATCATAAATAATACAATCGTAATAAAACGCACATTTTTTATTCTAGCAACACTGGCTATGGCCAAGCGGCGTCGCCGCCATGTTGGTTTTGTTTGTCTGTCACGTGTGAAATGTTTTTTTTTTATATTTCCTATATCTGTGTTGTATTTGCGATTCTACAGACGAATACTTGTCATCCTTACAAGTACATATACAAAATGCCCAAGTGAAAGGTACTGAAAGGACAGACAAGGGAATTCGTGGTACGACTTCGTAAATACTTTGAAAGAGAAAATCAAAATGGCGGCCTCTTTATACTAGTGTCGCAAATGAGTGAACGTATTGCGGCAGCTATAAATATTAGTGCTTCAATTATGTCGAAAATAAGCACCCAAGTCTACGGCAGCGACATGGAAACGAATAAGCCGTCTGCACCAAGGAAAACACGAAGACCATGTCCCATGACATTGACAAAGTTGATAGCTTTGACATTCTGCCTTTTACAGCCTCAATAAAGTATGACATTGTTTCAAGTACACTGGACTGTCAAGAAATATGGATGTTGATAGGCATGCAAACGTCAAATAGAAAATAACATAGTGGAAGCGGTATAACAAATATATTTTTAACAAACTAAACCAATTTTTGGTAAATTATTTTCGTTGAACAAAAACATTTTCATGAATAAAATATAGAATGTAACGAAATTTTTCTCGTTAAACAACTAGTTCATTGACTAGTGAAATTTTAGGAATATTTTTTGCAAAAAAAAAACAATTGAACAATGTAAATGTAAAGTCCAAAAATTTATATTTTTATGAGAAAATACATATAACATTACGTCAATTAACTCGAGAGTCATTTAGGCTTCGGGAAAGGCTTTGGTTACACTCTTTATACACAATACAGGGAAATATTGTCTAGCACACTAATGCATCTGCAAAAGTTATATAACTACTTTATTTTTTAAATCTACTAAAGGCTAAGGTTCAAACAATGACAATATCAAATTAATGGAATCATTGACAATTAATTCCCATTTTAAATTACATAAGTGGAATTGTGTAGTTGGAATTCTCAGGACATGGGGATCCTTGGGATCGCTAATTTTCTGGTAAATATCACTTCATTATGTATAAGTGAACGTCTAATTACACCACAGTTATTCCCGCGGAATCTCAATCCATGAATTTTGAGTTAGGCATCCGATAAAAATTTACAAATATGTATATTTTTATAATTAACTTTTTTTACTTTTTGTTACATTTTCATATTTAATAGGTAGCCCGCAAAGTTTGAGGCCTTTTTGAACGTATGTATTTAGCGTGCTATATTTCTGGCCACACTGATCACTGGCAGAAAAGTGATGTACCATTTGACAGCTGACTTTTGGGTAATGGCGGCAAATTGAAATTACACGTTAAAAGTTTTAATCCTTTCATATTTTTTAACAATTCTAAAATGGAACTTTTACATTGTTTTTTCGAGAAGAGTATGAATGCTTCTAGTGCTCGAAAAGAGATTTGTGGTGTTTATGGAGAAGATGCTTTATCTGAAACCACTGCAAAGAAATAGTTCAGTCGATTCAGGTCTGGTAATTTTGATGTGAATGGTGTTAATTAATTAAGGAAAATGTTGATGTTATCATTGAAAAAATGGAAGCAGATCGACACATAAGTAGTCATCAAATTGCGGAAGAGCTTAGCATTCACCACTCAACTGTTTTGGATCTCCTTTTTTTTCACCTGGATCACCTGGATATGGATCAAATTTTGTAAAACATCTACATATTTGTGTGCTGCATGATTTAAACGACAGAAACTTGGTCAATAGATTTGGTGAAACGAAATGAAATCCATCCATTTCTAAAGACATTGCACAATGGAAATTATGAACACCCTACCAGACACGAAAATTTACACGGTCGTATAACTTTTACCACTTATTGTTGACGTTAGCCTTAACTTGTGTGCAAAGACAGACGACCCTACTCGAAGGGCCTTGGGAGCAATGACCTTTCAAACTTGACCCGAAAAATTTATATTTTTGCAGATATCTTTTGCAAATACTGACCAATTTTTATGAAACATGTGTCATTCGACTGCAAATTTACATTTCTATAAGATAAGTACAATACAGTTGAAACTAAAATTACTACCAGAACCTGCAAAACGAAAAATACCGTTTTTCGGTTTTAATCACAGTGCTTCAAATTGGAAAAAGCAAAAGCATTGTAAATATCTTTAGTTGACCTACCCTAACATTAATATGTCATTAGTTGAAGAAACAATTTTCGTGTCTGGTAGGGTGTTCATAATTTCCATTGTGGATTGGTAACAGGCGATGAGGACTGGAACATCTTCGATAGCAATGTCTGAAAACGATTTTGACGTAAGCGAAGCGAGCAATCAGAAATTGTAGTCTCAAAGCCAGGCCCCACTCCGAACAGTCATGTTATGTGTATGGTGGGACTGGAAAGGCATTGTGTATTACGAAATTTTGCTACATGGCCAAACGATTAATTCTGATGTCTACTGTCAGTAATTAGTAAAATTGAAAAAAGCACTTGACGAAAAACGTCCAGATTTAATGAATAGTAAAGGTGTAGTTTTCCATCACGACAATGCTTGACTGCATACATTTTTGATGACTAAACAAATATTGATGGACCTTGGCTGAAAAGTTTTAATGCATCCTCCATATAGTCCAGACAGCAATAGCACCTTCGGATTATCATTTATTCCGCTCTTTACAAAATTCTCTAAATGGAGTAAAGGTTACGTTCAAGAGAAGCCTGTATAAACCATTTAAATCAGTTTTTCGTTCAGAATATTTATGTAATGTAATATGTAGGGACAATATAATAAATATTTATGTAACACAAAAAAGTTTATTATTTTCACTATAAAAAGGCCGCAAACTTATCCGACTACCTAATATTTGCTAGATACAAAGCTCAAATTATTTATATTTTTACGAAAAACATTGACACCACTTCGTGTCAATTAATTCAGCATCGTGAGCAGAATCCATGTTTTCAGGCTTCGGAAATTGATCAGTAAAACTATGTAAATATAACGATGAATTCATATTCCAATATTACATATACAGGGTTAAATAAAAATACCCGCACCCTCTAATAATGAATTTCTTTCGTGAAAATTAACAACTTTTGTTGTATGACTTTTCAAACTTCAAGCAATTTTTCGCACAGACCACCCTTGCACCGCATAGAGGACTTGCACAAATTTACATATATGTAGGCATCTAATAGTAGCGATTCGTTTATGAAAGGAGTGTGCGATGTTGCCGTTCGTAGCAGCGTATAGTGAGTAAGTAGTACAGTGTAATAAAGTCAGAGACTTCATTAAAATAATTGAACTTTTTGAGGAACACATAATGTTCAGAAAAGTTGTAGAACAAAAGTTCTTAGCTTTTTTTTTATGGACGAAGGCGGCAGACGAGCTGTCCGTCTGATGGTAAGTGAATACTGCGTCGCCCATAGACATCCGCGATACATGCCAACATTAGTGCAAAATGACAAACGATGGCCCGCCCCCGGATGCGCTGCCTACCTTTGGAGATATAAAAATGGATTTGGACAAAGGCTTGGGCAAAGGGGGGAGGGATAGGATGGAAATGGGCTCTGGCACATCTCACTCACTACCGAAACACATACGTACATTAGGGAAATAAGATAAAGTGGGATTTCAAGGTATTTTTCTATGAGAGAGGGGTAACGTGGCCAGTCGAGCGCCCCAGCGGCTGTTGGATTGTAGCGCGCACTCTCCCCTTCAACTTCGCATTAATAGTGTATTAAAGCTTTAATTATAGAAATTAAGTGCCAAGTTTGCAGGTACTGCATATTTTTAAGTGTTGTACTGTATGTCTAATTTAATGGTTGGACTAGATAAATATAGAACATTGTATTGGGAAGGTACTGGCTCCTGAGACACAGCTCTACCCTAGTTCAGGAGTCAGCTTCATAATACTATCTTGTCAATCAGTTAGAATATTTTTTAACCTTGTATAAGTACAATATTGCAATATTATTAATATATTAACAATAATTATAACGATATGCAACATTGCCATGTTTACTGATAGTGTAAACGATGACGAGTCTTGTCTATGATATTTTGACGAATTTTTCTTGTTGGTTAAAGTAACTAACCGTTCCCTCTTCTGGCTGCGCGTTTGATGGAGTCGGCATCTTGAGGAGACTGAGGTATGACGCTGACACTTGCGTACTGTCAAATTGACGTAAATGAATCTGAAAAAAAATAGTAGATTTAAGTAAAAATAGTATGTGTATGTGAATAACCAATTTACATAATAGTTATAATTTGTCTCCGGTGCTTGCGCGACCTTTTAAGCTCTCTTAGTCCACGAGACACTTCCCAAAGGCTTGGAAAGTAGATTCCGTCCACCCGTTACCTAAGAAAGGCGATCGTACGACCCGGCCAATTTCAGGCCAATAGGGATAACCTCCAGTGATGGAATGTGTCATTAACGCACAACTCCTTGGGTACCTATAAGATCGCCAGTACGGATTCCGTCTAATCGCTCAGCTGACGATCTTTTAGTGTACTTTACACACCGATGGGGTGGCACCATTGAGAGTAGAGGTGAGATTATAGCCGTTGGCTTAGGCATCGCAAAGGCTTTTGACCATGTCTGACACAAAGCACTGCTTTCCAAGTTACCATCATTCGGAATACCTGAGGGATTACGCGAAGGGTTTCGAGTTTGCTTTCTCCTACAGTGTTTTCTACATATCAACGACCTGTTACAAGTCGATACATGCGTTGTTATGCAGATGACAGTACTGGGGAAGCTTTGTATAAGGGTCGTGCGAATATCCCTCGGGCCGAGGTAGAAGAGAGTCGGGTAAAGCTTATGTACGAAATGGAGAACTTCTTAGACCGAGTCTCTACTTGGGGTAAACTTAACTTGGTCCAATTTAACCAAAGACATGTTTGTGTATTCACCACTAAGAAAGCTCCACTTGTCGTGGCACCTCGATTCCAGAAGATCTCTTTCAAGATCTCAGAGATTTTTGAGATCCTTGGCGTCGATATTTCGAGCAAAATCGAGTTTCGGAGTCATCTGGAGAACAAGACAAAACTTGCTAGTAAAAAGCTCGGTGTGTTGAATAGAGCGACGCAGTACTTCTTTCTGGGGCAACGCTTGTCGCTTTATAAAGCTCAAGTTTGACCTCACATAGAGTACACCTCTGGGTCAGTGCACTGAAGTACCAACTGGACCCTTTTGACTCCGTCCAACAACGCGCTACCCGAATTGTCGACGATCCCACTCTCACAGGTGGTTTAAAATCGCTCAGCATCCGTAGAGATGTTGAGTCTCTTGGCGTTTTCTAGTCTTTATAATGGGGTATGTTATGAAGCGCTTTTCAATTCGATGCCAACTTCGGGCTTTTACCATTGCACCGCTCGTCATCGTCGTGCGGTTGATTCGCACTTCCTTGGGATAGAGTCGCTGCGTACAGTGCGGTCAAAAATACATTTTATACGTGAACCCGAAAGTTGTGGAATGAACTGCCAGCTGAGGTACTTCCGTTAAGACATTGGGCTCTTCAAGAAAGCTGTGAACAGGATTCTGCAAAGTCAGCAGTGCACCCGCAAGCCCTCTGGTGTTGCAGGTGTCCATGGGCGGCGGTGACCACTTACCAGCATGTGGACCGCCCGCTATTCTATAAAAAAATATAATTATTTAATTTTTATAGAATTATTCTATTTCTATATTTGTCTGCCATCTATTCTATAAAAAAAAGATAAGGAAAAGTGATAAGAAATTACGTTAGATATGCAATTATCTTCCAATATGTACTTATTTCTTAAGTACATTATAATAATTACCATGAATGAGGTCTATATCCGGTCTATGGAAATAACATTCTTTCATATCTATCTATATATATAAATAAATGGATGTTGGTATATCTGTCTGAGATTAATAGACTTCGACACCGTTTGACCGATCACCATGAAAGTTGGGCACATATATGTATTTTTTCACGGAGAAGGTTTTTTATGCTGTCCACTTTGTTGTAACTCGACACTAGATGGCGCTGCAGCACATCAACTTCTATACCGTTCAACCGATCGCAAAAATCATATCGACGGCAAAACACAATAATTTGTGATTTTATATACAGAGGTAAATAAATATACACAGGCAGGACAACGTCAGCCGGGTTTTGCTGGTCTATTATAAAATAAATGTATGGTGTGATGTGGGCCGGCTTTAGAATAACACCAGCCCATCTCTTCCCGTGAGTATCGTATAAGGGGAGTAAAGGATAACAAAGCCGTTACCAGAAGCCCTGAGGAACTACACCACCTCTAAAAGATTGAACTTGTCAACCCGTTTGGCCAGCTTGTCGTTTTAGGGTCATGCCTCGTACACACACAAAACAATGTGCATAAGGACGTCCCATTTCGAAATCAAGTGAAACCGCATTCAGATGCTGGCATACTTACTAATAAATGCAAATTGACTTCATCACTCCTACTCAAATAGGGAAAATTGCCTCCACTCTTCAAATGAGCAAGCTTCGCGTGGGCATAAGACTTGTACATGTCTTCCCGCACGTGGGAACTAAGCGCACATTCATCCCACACATCCATTATAGTGATAGAGAGATCACTCAGTTTCTGTGGTTGCACGTAACACGGCGTGCAGTTGAGCGTCAGCCTTGAAGCGATTTCCGATTGTGTTAGAGATTCTAGCTGTAAAGAAACGTTTAATTATACTTTATTGTACACACATACAGCACATAAAAATGAATTAAAGAAATGTACAACAGGCGAGCTTATCTTCCAGCAAATCCGGCGACAGTGATCAGGTGAGTACGAGATAGGTAGACATATTGTACAGTTATAATATTTTTGATCAACAAGCTGAATGAATCTTTTGTGGGTCAGCAGAATCTTTATAATTTCTGTGTAGATAGTAGTGCGGTGACACTACTATGTTCATTTGAGTTCAAGCCCAAAGAATTTAAAAAAATAATATGAAAGCAAAATTTGACAATTTTCTATCAATTGTATAAAAAAAAGACATATGTTAAACATTTAATTCATACCATACCATCAAGCTGTCTCTCTACTGCTGGATATAGACCTCTCTCAAGACTCCACCACTTCGATTTTTCTCATCCAACCACTAGAAAACTTTTTCAATCGTCAATTCACTTTTTTTATAGACAAAAGGCGGCAGACGAACATACAGGCCACCTGATGGTAAGTGGATACTGTCGTCCATAGATATCCGCGATACATACCAACATCAGTCTAGAATGACAAACGCTGGCACACCCCCAGATGCACCTTTGTAGATTAAGGAATGGATTGGTAAAATGGGGAGGGAGAGGATGGGATGTGAATGCGCTCTGGCATATCTTACTCAACACCGAAACACGTGCGTACATTGGGGAAATACGATAAAGTAAGGAAATACATTCAAGTCTTCCGTGAGAGAGGTAACGTGGCCAGTCCAGTGCGCCCAGCGGCTGTGGGAATGCAGCGTGCACTCTACCCCTACAACCTACCTGACCAGAGGGCGTACTACACTCAAGAACTCGTGAACATCATCAGTTGTCGGACCTGCACATTGCCACTTCAGAATTCATAGTTGGATTTACAGCTTTTATAAAATAGGACACCCGAGAGGCCCGTTGATGTCTTGCATCTACTGAACCCACCGCTCTGCACATATGCTGAATGCTACTATTACACATAAAGATTTAAGATTAAGAACATAACGCACTGATAGCGAAATAGGAATGGGACGTTCAAGGAATAGGACATTCGGGGAATAGGACGTAACAGGACCTAACGGACCTAGCGTTTAGGTAACGCACCTAAACACACACACAGGTCTCTCCTACTTGTTCACACAAGTAATGTAAAAATCTATGCCATTCAAGGAATGAGAATGAATTCTACAATAATACGTCATACATACACACTTATGTAAATAAAGTTGCTGCATAAATATTGAATAACTAAGTAAATTATTGTTCAAACACCCCGATGTGTAAGTTTTTACCCCGTTTAAGTAACCTTTTCCTTAAACAGACTATATAAATAAAACCTCTTTATATAAAGAAAACATTACTCACTCTTTCAACCATAAAGTCTATGGATTCATTTATCCTCCTGTCAAGTTTGTCTGTAGTGAAGTTGCCCATGAGCATTCTTTTAAGTACCACTGATGGCAAAAGCCAGAATAGAGCAGCAGAGTCATTGTATTCAAAAACAGTGGTGTCTGTGAATGCATTGCAAACTACCAGGGAAGCTACTCGAGGACAATTTGTTGTAAGCTCGGAAAACTTTTGAGCCATGAATCCACCTGGAACATTATGAAACCTGAGTAAAATGACTTTATTTGTCAATATGAGCTTATTCACTTCTGAAGATGTTTTAACCTAAAATTCCATCATTTCAAAACTTTTTTATTTTATTTAACATGAAACAGGATAAACACAGTATAAAAATTATACTATAAAAATCTCTAAACGCGTGCCTATTAACAAATGATAAGTAATTGCTTATATTATACTACACTAAACTACACATCACATCCTGGCCGAAAGTAATACACATTGGCTATGATCAGCTAGCTTCGGTTTTGTAGTCTCTTTCTAAAAGGCCGATGTGTATTACTTTCGGCCGGGAAGTGTACTACCTGTATTAAACTATTTGTAAAAAATTGGTTCCAAGCTTATGAAGACGACAGGTTACTAATTATAATAGAAATATGTATACTACCATGTATATGTATCTTTGTTACTATTATTATGTAAAGATAATAGTGCCTTTAACCGTGTGTGTTTGTGTAAAGAGTGTGTAAGTGAATGTGTGTGTGTGTGTGTGTGAATGTTTGGGTGTGTCCTTTATAAAATACTGACCTAGAGATGCTCCAAAAATGTGTACTTTGTCTAGTTCAAGGTAATCAATGAGACGTTTGAAACCATCGCACCACTCCTTCATGTTCCAGTAAGGTGGAGGTTCAGCGGCGATTACGCGGACTCCTCTGGAGGCTAAACCCATTACTTGTTTGAAGAATACGTCAGCAGTTCCAGACACAGGAGGCAGACATATTAGGGGACAACACACTGATTTCGGCCCGGAATCGAATATTCGCCACGACTAAAACAATATGAAATATATGGATATCGGAAATAAGAATTAATGTAAGGAACAGCGAAAACGTCCGTTACATTACAAATTTTTTTAGGGAGAAGTAAGATTTTTTTTTACGAAAATTGTAATGTATCTAACGGCCAGCGTTTTTTGTAATAAAATAGATTAATATAAGTTCCCTCATCTAAAATAATAATAAAATAATCACAGGGAGCAATAATTATCGAGAAATATTTTGTGCATGACCTCTACTATGCGATTTAAATCTTTAAGGTTGTTTGTCTTTTACGTTGATAAAAATATAGTTTTTAGTTTTGGGAACTCGACACAGCATGATATTCTTACTTACTACATGATGTTATACAACCAACAGCGTATTTTTCTCCACTGCTGGATATAGGGCCCTGCCGAAGCTCGCCATTACACACAATCTTCGTCTTTTCTCATCCAGCCACCATCGGTGAATTTTTTCAAGTGATCGATCTGCGCATCACACATTGCACTTTCCGGGACACGGTCTCTATTGAAGGACTCGTCTACTTTATCAGCTGACCAAAATATGACCTGCCCACTGCCACTTCAGCAATTAATACGCCATATTTTCACAGTGTTTTTAAGCCGAACGCAAAAAACGGTACTGTTGTTATACATGGAGAGAGTGGTAAAGTCTCTACCGCTACCTGAAGAAAGTTGATGTAAGAGACAGAGGAGCTTGGAGTAGTCATTTAATAAAGTCAAATAATCAGTTTATAATAATAATAATAAAATGGAGTGGGGAATTGACAACCTCATCGCCCGTTCTGAAGACAGCCGTGTGGCATAGCTGTCCCATCACGCAATCAGTCCCCATTCTCTTCCCATGGGGTCAGAAAATAAATAAGGGCAACTTGATTCAAGATCATGAATCTTATTAAAGGGTAGCGTCTTTAAATTATATTTACAACTTTATAGGATTATGTACTCGTACTTGCAACTGCTACAACTATCTTTACATAGTTCCATTTGGAGGACTAGCATATATTTTGTGATGAACACAGTTTCATCAATTCAACATTTTATACATAATTATGTAGTTATAGTTTAATTATGTAATTATCTAAAAAGAGTCAAACGTCAAAAGAGTCGAGAGTCATCAAGAGTAAAATCGTTTCAACTTTTCATTCCTTTCAAATTGTAAATATTTTAATCATGTAAATATTTTGTACAAATAGGTATTTCGAGAAGTTTTAGTAAAGGCTGCCAAAGAGGAATTCTGTACCTATTCGTATTCAGTACAAGAACATGTTTCATACGATCTCTTCATCTAGACATATTATGTACTGAGGGTTATAGTTTAACCCAACAATATTGGATATTATTGCCTTCTCATGTTCTGATTTTTTGTAAAGTGACTACAAATTCTTTACAAAAAAAACTGTAAATATTATTGAACCTGAGGGTCAACGGGGGTTGTAAGGGAAATACGTAAATAAAAACACCGCTTAAATTCACACAAAATAGAGGGGAGCGCCAGTTGGCAACAAACTCACTTTTGGGCAGAGATTATTTGCCAGTGAAGATTTTTTCTAGAAGAGGCTAATATTGTTTTTGTTGACTCTACATCTCTGATATTCTATTCAATATGCAGTGAATCGTTTTTTTTGTCATTTCTTTGTTTTTCAAGAAAACATAAATTTTGTGTATTCGGATATTGTTGATTTTCTAATAAAATTTCATTTTATTTCAAAATATTTCTTACTGTGAAGGAATAAAAAGCAAAAAAGTAATGTGATATTTTTTTGACAAAAGCAAATAGCGCATACTAGAATGCTTCAATAGGGAGGTTAATGAGATGGGGAACCCTCTTCATTTTATAAGCTAATACACTACGAAAAGTAAAGCATTAGCCAACAAAATGTTCCCACGATTAAAAAGTTTTTGCATTTGTGAACAAATTATTATGGTGATTCTAAAGTTTATATTCATGGGCGTAACCACGGTGGGGCAGGGTGTGATGCTTGCTTCCCTGGCATAGGGAAGAATAAAGATATTAAAAATTTAAGTACCTAG
This sequence comes from Sesia apiformis, assembly GCA_914767545.1. Lineage (NCBI taxonomy): Eukaryota > Metazoa > Arthropoda > Insecta > Lepidoptera > Sesiidae > Sesia > Sesia apiformis. The sequence goes on from OU611964.1 coordinate 9,319,452, forward strand.
CTGTTTTAATTGAATTGTATTCTTTTTACTGAAACTATTCATTTTTGGCCTCACCATGTAGTAACCTCACTACTTTGGCTCAAAATTTATTAGCATCATATAAACATTTATTTTTTTCGGAATGACTAATTTTTGTGGCCGTAAATTGCCTTTCAGTCACCGGATATGTATGGTTTAGGACGAGTACAGAAGGCACTCAGCCAGGAGTAAAAAAGTGCTTAGGGCAGCAACGGATCTCTGCTTAGGGCAGCAACGGATCTCTGCTTAGGGCGTTGCTTTGGGAGAGTACCGCAGAATCGCGAGTCGGTGAGGAACGCCCAAGCACGTGCCGACCGATACCTGGTAAAAGTGTTGGCTGAAGGCTGGTGTGTGTTCACTGAGTAGCGAGGGAGACATCCTTGTTTCTGCTGGCGGGGACGGTGTATATGTGTAGACAGTGAGTGTAGTGTTAGAACTGCATTGGCAGCAGTAATTTGATCGTAGGGGTCGTCTAGGACGTGCCTAGGACGACGGCGACGGTAACAGGGAGGGTCATTTTTATTGGTAAGGCTAGCAACTACTAAGGGGCTGGGTTGGTGAGGGACTCTGTCATAATAGCGTCGAGCGGAAATGTATAAACAACTACTAACTATCATTGTGCCAAGCCAGGATAGGATGCTGGATACTATCATAATATCCTGACTTGACATATTAGGCCTGTGTCACCCAGGCATTACTTACTAGCTTACTAGCATAAAAATCTGTCTATATGAAGTTAGTTGGTAGCTTTCTAGTACCCTAGCTTGAATTACTAGCCTCGTAACATACTAGCCAGCTAGCAACTAGCTTCGTATAAACAGAATTTTAAACTATTAAGTAACCTAGCATTTCAAGCCAGGATAGTTTAATAGGATGGAGTTCTATTTTTGAGCTAGTGATGCCCCTTACTACCTATTCATTATCCTGGGTTTGTGTACTAGCTACATGTCGATGGTGAAGCTAGTATGCAATCAGCATGGCATACAGTGACAGTGTTGTACATTTCTATGCAAAATGCCTAATTTAGATAATGATATAAATATGAAATTTGAACAATTATATTGGTAGGAAGAATGTCTTATAAAGAATTTCTAGCAGAACTCCCAATAACTCGTCTAGTGCAAATTGACAGTTTTTGAAGTAACAGTTTTAATCAAATTATTTAGTTTTAAAGCAAAGCTGCTATCTATTTTGGCTTAAAATTTACTAGAATCATGTAAACAACTACTAGCATTGTGCCAAACCAGGACAGGAAGCTAAGAAAGGAAGCTGAATACTATCATACTATCTTGGCTTGACATACCAGCCTCGTGTCATGCTATCTTCGAAACTAGAAGGTAAAACAAATATTTAAAGAAATAGTGGTGTTAATTATAAAAATGAAACTGTTAGAGACGTCATTTGAGACCATAATAAACAAAAAAGTGAAACATTTTCAAAAAAAAGTTATTTTTCGCTGTGCTGATAAGTTGCAATTTGTCCTTTATATCATTTCTTATTACCGGTATCGATATGTAATAAAACTTAGGTAAGTAATGAAACTTGGAGATATGAGTCAGTAATAAAACCATTCAAGTTGTTTGTTTACCTTGGAGCCATCCGAATCAACGACGATTTTCCTCAACGGTATGCTGCTTCTAAAACTCAAATATTCACTGGATTGTGACAAGTCACTTACAAAACTCATTTTGCATCAATGAAATTAAATTAAAATACAAAAACGACACAGTGTAGGGGATTTAACCAAATTTAATTGTCAATAAATGACAAATGACATTTTTGTGACCTGATAACTAGTGATGAGCGATTGCGAGAGTTATTATCGATTGTTTGTAGTTGACTATTCTAATTTAAAACTTAGCTTTGACTAAGTTTTAAATTTATGTTGGCCGATAAATAAATCGTTACATCTACAGTATCAAGAAAAACACCGATTACATTTTAAAATGGCTTTTATGTCGTTTTAATTCCAATGTAAAACCAAATACAAATAACCTAAGTCCTATCCACTTATGTTATTTGTAACTTATTTTATTATGATTTGACAACCCTTGCTATTAGCAAGTATGTTTCGGTAAAAATAATCAAAAACTGTTGTTATATTGGTAATTATTTTGAAATTTTTGTAAAATGTTGATCAAAAAGTACCTACGGGAGAATAAGAAAAAGCCTTCGTGTAATGAGACGAGACTTGTCTCTTCGTGTATTGAAAAATCTTAAAAACCCTATTTAAATTATGGAATAAATACTTTATGTTAACAACAAATAAAGTTCAGAATTGATAAATCACATGTGTCCTTTTTATTATCGTTGATGAATAAGAAAAGTTTTTAAAAGTTCATAGAACATTATTTGAATCGATATTCTAAATTCAAACTAAACATGAATTTGCATTGATTTACTTAAATCAATTACAAATGTGAATTTGTGACAATGAAATCTAATAAGAGTAGGTACTTATTAGTAAATCATACAGATTATAATTTTATAAAGCATGCATTTCCATTCTTTTTGTGTTCGTGAGAGATATATAGATGATTTTTTGGAATATATTACTATATTAAATTTTGTTTACTGTTTAAATATTTTCTTTTTAACTAATTTTCAACTGTTATAAATAATTGTTGTTAACAAATTTGTTTTATTTAATAAATCTTACTTCTGATTCCTAAAGTCAGAAGTGGGATAGTACTGCGCCCATCTGTTTCTTTTTGTTGTTAGTTCTGCTAACAAATCTACCCACTTTTTATTTTTACACTAGTTTTGATTTGCTATTATTAGAAACGAATCAACCCAGATTTCACTTTTTGTTTTCATACTTCTGTTGTTGATTTCTTTAATTTTGTGTTGTAGCGTAGCTAAAAGTGTCTAACAATGCCGATGCTAAGAGTTTGCGTGATAGGTCATATAATGAGTGACATGGCAAATCGCATCGACACCATCACCGACCTAGGTCTCATCCGCTTATTAGATTTCGAGTAAATATTGATTCAATGCAACACATTGAATACAATTTTCACACGAATTTAACTATGCTGTCTCAAAGACGACTAATTACGATTCGTGAAGTACGAAAAAGATATTACGAAATGAAAGTAGACAATGATGCATGATTGGTTTTGACTACTAAGAACGAGAACTTGGTTAAAAGAAGTTTAATCTGATTTTGTCCCGATTCACCCCACTCTACGGTTCTGTAAAACACGACTCTGACTAATATTGTAAAACTGGTCGGATAGGTAGTTTCATTATCGGTTGGATTGATTATTGCAAGACTGATCGGAATAGAGAATAAATATGATTGGATATAAATAGACGTTGCTTAAATCATTTGAAAGATTATATAAATAACAGTGGTCTACAAATTTTGACTTTAAAAAAGTATTCTTCATGTAAAGTATATTTATTTTACGTTTTCCTATACAATATACATGTAAGTATATTGTAAAGTATAGTATACTTTTTTTATTTATTTTCACGTACTGAATACAAAAATAATTAATATATATTAAAATTAGTTTTCCTTTTTTAGAAAAAAAAAATTAAACGATTTTTGCAAAAATTAACAGATATTATACAGTTTTTTAATCATTAGTAGAATTACGACGTGGTTTTTTCGCTGCCCTCTTGTATTCTGCTTCTGTAACATCTCGACAAACAGTCCAGCAATAATCCGCCAACATTGAAACGTTCCAATGGCCTTGATACCGTTTTTCCATGTTTGCGATGTCCTGATGGAAGCGCTCCCCATGTTCATCGCTAAAAGCCCCACAATTATCCGGAAAGAAGTCCAAATGAGAATGTAAAAAGTGGATTTTCAAGGACATGTTGCAATCCAGTTTTTGGAATGATGATAACATATTTTCGATAAGTTCAGCATAGTTGTCACTCCTCTTATTTCCCAAGAAGTTTTTTGCGACAAGGCGAAAATCGTCCCAGGCTTTTTTTCTTTACCTTCTAGAACCGAATCAAAGTTAACATCTTTAAATAAATTGTGATGATGTACTAGGTACTTCGTATTCTGACATTGAAGAAATTGATGGTGAAGTAAGTGTGATTTCATCTTCGTCAATGTTAGGACGTTTCGGAATCGGGTGAAGATTGCTGTGCGGCAGAGGACGAGTAGCCGATGGTAGATTTGGATACACTATGGCATTCTTCTTTTTTTTAGAAACCTTTGCCATTTCCAAATACATGAGTTGTCAGGCAGAAATAATAATCAGTTGCATGATTTGTCGATTCTCGCCAGTGCCAATCACTGCAAGACGAAATGATGTTTTTTTGCCACTCAGCCAATTTCTCAAACCTGTAGCACACGGATTGCAGCAGAAATGTGGAACCCAGCTTTTATCCTGGTGTTTCATGTTTTCGTTAAAATAGTAAGAATAGGCTTTTTTTATTGTAGGCGATATAGAACACCTTTGCTTACTAAATATCACTTCACCATAAATGTAACAAAAATTGTCGGGATTATTCACACATTTTCGAGACATTTTGCTATAAAATATAATTATTTTTTCACTTTTAACACTTTTATCACTTAGTAATACAGAACAGAGCACTAAAACACAATATTTTTAACATTCGATGCCAACTAAGTAAATATATATCAACATTATCAAGTTCAATGAGGGTAGAATCTTTAAATTCGGAAAATGTCAAGTATCGCAAAAACTTAAACTAATAAATGACTTTTACTTGTCAACTTGTATTCAGCATGGGTAGATCAGTAGAAATTAGTTAAAATTATTTCGAATACTTTTTCATTGTAGACCAGTGTAATCCTTCCATTCCCTCTATCTACGTAGATTCTTTATCTATAAGATGCCATAAACTGCCTAGTCTGGCAAACAAAATATGCCACAAGAAAAGAGCGGAAAGTTTAATAAAATAAATCTTAACAAAAGCAACTCCTTGACTTATAGAAGCCGCCATACAGTGCGGTAAAAACATCGATAAGATGTGTCGAAAGTACACTGTAGAGCGGGAATCTAAAAGTTGTGGAATGAACTGTCGGCTGAGGTTTTTCCATTACGCTACGATAAGGGGCTCTTCAAGAAAGCTGTGAACAGGATTCTGCAAGGTCGGCAACGCACCTGCATGCCCTGGTGTTGCAGGTGTCCATGGGTGGCGGTGGTCACTTACTATTATATGGGCTACACGCTCGTCTGCCATCTATTCTATAAAAAAAGGCAGCAGCGTTTTGATGCATAATTTTAAAACTAGTTTTAGCCATCATGCGTCCGTATTGGAGATCAAGCTTTTGCTCTGACTTCTTATTTATTGAGGTCTTACCCAGAAAATCGAGTACGATGTAATAGAAGAAAAAATAAGTTCAAATTTAAGTGATGAAAAATAAAAAATGAACCCGAAATAACTAAAACAAAACAAAACCCCAGTTATGGCGTTCGGTGGCGAAACGTGACTACTGACGGTAGGCCTGATGAATAAAAATCTAATGAAAAACTGGTAGAATTGATTTCACTCTCGATGTAAAACCTATTTTCAGCTTTTGCGTTACTTCACTCACACGTGTAAATTACTCGTTCTTGAAATTATTTGTTATTTGGAAGCTCAAATAACATCGTGATTTTTGACTTATAAATTGTGTTACGGGGTAGCCCTCGCTCAATATAAGTTTTTTAATTAGAATAGGAGAGTCCAATACTTGAACCTGCGATCCATAATACCTTATCATATGCAATTAATCACCCTATTCAATGTTTCCAAGGGTTAAGTGCCAATTATATGGCCTATGGTATGGTGCTAATGAGTCAAATAGTAGAGGTATGGTAAAGTATTATAGGGGTGTCCAAGACTGAGCGCCGAATTTAAATTTCTCGGCATTTTTTTGTTTGGCGGTTGGCAACTCTGGTTTGTTTATAGATGTCACGACAGTTGCAATTAGTCAACATGGAATGCTACTGTGTGTTCACAGTTATTTTACCTCTGAAATTTGTCTTCATCTCTACCCGTTATGTTATGTTCTATCGTGAACCGTCTCGGAATTATTGCATTATATCGTTGATATTAATCTCTAATCATGCTAAAAAGAATACAAAGTAGTGGTAGAAAAATTGTGCTAGCAGTGCGTAATTTCTGTGAAAGAGAAAAAGCAAATAAAGACGCAATAATCGCATTTGGACATGTTCGTCAATGGTTTGCCCCTATGACAGGTGAGTAAAATAGTGTTGCCTGCCATGTATTTTTTCCCCATTATTTTAAATCGAATGTCGAATAACTACCCTGTGCTATTCTTGATTATATTTCCAGTGATATGCACTGATATGCAAATCAGAAATTTAAAGCTTCTTAATAAATTTAATGCGTTCTTTTAAATTGTAGGCATATCTGAAAAAAACTGTCAGCACCATAACTAGGGAAGGTGAAGTCACAGAAAATAAGTACTCCTAGGAAAAAACGTAATTAAGAAAAAATAATAAAGTTAGATGACTTTGATCTATGTATAGTCAGAAATAAAATACACGAAATGTATACTGTAAGAAAAGAGGTTCCGACTTTGCGAAAAGTATTAGCAGAACTGAAAAATGACATTAACTATAATGGGGGTCGTACTATATTATGGAAAATTCTGCAATAAATCGGATTTCGGTTTAAATCATGTGGCTCTAAAAGAAAAGTACTCATGGAAAGACATGACATAGTCTATCACTGCGGAGAACTGGCGGAAGCAATGTGAACATGTGTTTCACATTGAAGACACGTTTCACAAAACCGATGGACGTATGGACGACGAAATGGATAAATTTATTATAGAATTAAACAATAATGAGTCTGATGCAGAATCTGACAGCAGTTTTTATGATTCATGTTCGACTGACAGTAATTTTTCATTATTTGTACGTCTGGATCACTCGTATTCTAAAATATAAATAAACTGATTTTATTTTTTTGAAGCTCCTTTTTCGTCAACACCCGTACAGTAATTAATTTTCTCAATCTGTATTGCAATTCATGTGCGACAGATTCTAAACCAATATACTGAATGATTCCATTCCATGGATCATATTATCTCAATCATATCAGTACACAACTAATCTGATCTTCCTTTTCTCATCCGACCTTATCGTCATCCTAGTATACCTGTTTATACTCTAAAAATTATTACTGTGAGCAACTACAATGATTTAAGTGCCTTACCATTTGCTGATACATTATCTGGCAGACAGTTCACAACAATTCACAGTTCAACAAATGTCGAGAAAGACTAACCGTTGTAACTATTGTTAGTAATAAAATATATGGAAACCCAGTTTATTTTGTGGGGAACGCTACAAACTGAATATGGCAACTCAGTGCTCAAGCTTGCAACTTTATAGCTAGAGGTAAAATAACTGTGAACGTACAGTACACGAAAGAGCAACGAAGTATGAATTTTAGAGAAGTATCAAATGTACCATCATTTTGGCGAAAAAATCATCTTTAGTGATGAGGCCCTTTTGGTGATCTTTTGGTTCGGCGGGATCATAGGGCTCATATTTTTTTAGTATCGGTATAGGCATAGAGGTATCGGAACATGCTACAGGAGTTTTTTTTGGCACCAATTGGAAGATATGGACCTCGATCAACTGTGGTTCCAACAGGTCGGTGCCATATGTCACACAGCCTGATAAACAATGACTTTATTTTTTTTTCTAAATTAAATCCGGCGCTCAATCTGCGACAGCCTTTTTATAGATTTATACTTTACCATATCAAAATCAAATGTTTTAAATACAATTAAACTTTGAGACATATTGAACATAAATGAATCATGGCGCTGTTGGTAACCATGTGTTCTTGGCTAATATTTGACAAAAATAAAACGAAACTTCGCATCCAAACACATTTGTTTATTAAAGAAATTAACATTCTCGTCAAGAAATTTACCTACAATGATTTCCAAACCGCTTACCTTGTAACTTACATCTAATTAACTTAACGTTTTGGACGACGGCAATCGTGATTTTTTGATGATGTCAAACAACAAAATTGCAGATTAGTTACTAAATAAAATCCACAAAGGCTAGGTGATGACATTTACAATTTTAGATTAACAGCATAGTAGAAATTTAGAAGCCAAAACTGTATGTAATTAAAAATCTAAACAGTTACATTTATACAAGTATGATTTCTATATAAATTTATATTAGTGCAGACTAACCATTAAGATTCATTTTCTCTTATTCATTAATATACATTACAAATAATTTCGTTCATGAATCAATGTAATAGATATCATGCATTTTATATAATCTAAATGTTATACTGCACAATATCATTCATTTGTATTATAATTATGTATTTTGAGCACACTTGCGAATTATAGGTATATTTGATATCGAACGAAAGTTTATTTACATTGTTTATCAGCAGTCAAATGTAGAATTAAACAATAATTATTTATTATTGTTAATTAAAGCCGGATCCACATTTGTATCATTTCACCGAATCGTATCCGCGAAGTGTTGCGTAAAACTAGGTATGGATGATAAACTAGGTAAAACTGCTTTGATACGCAGTTTAGACATACGCCTCCGATACGATACGGTTAAATGATACAAATTTGGACCGGGCTTAATGTATAAATGTGTAATTACTAATTATATACCTATTTAAAGACTGAACTTTACTTGCGAGGACAAAACAAGAAATAGTAAATAAATGGAAGCCAACAAATACTTTGAGAACTACACATGTATAAAACTTCCAAATTATTATTTTTAAGAAAACAATTAAAATGAATTAAACTATGCAAAACATAAGTATAATATGAAAATAATTATGACTCAATAATAGGCAATAGTTTTTTAATCACAGTATACTTGTTTTAAAAAGACAAAACTTATTATAATAATTATTAGTCAAAATTATTTTATCAATTACGTAAGGGAACATTATTGTTACGTCTCATAAGAATTAAAATAAACATGAGTAATTCACTTCTATAAAATAAAAGTTATACAGTTTAAGTAAGCAGTACGAAAGATCAATTGAAATCCTTTCTGACTAACAAACACGGGAATCTTTCATAATAAGTTTCTCAAAATATAAGGTCAGTATGTAATTACGATTTGAGAATACATACTAAATATGTTATACAAGTACTCTAGGGGCGGCACGTAGAACATGTTAATGTTCAGTAGCTCTTGAATTCTTTAATTCATGTTTTGAAAATGGAACATTCTCCTTACATAGTACTTAAGTTGCAAATTGGACTTTTTAATGAACCCCTCCTCATATGTTTCACCCCCCTGGAAGTTGCCAATTAGGTTTCTTTGATAAGAACGTATGATGGCGTCTAGTCTATTCCCATATCAATAGTAAAGTATAAAGTACTCGTAAAATACACAGCATATGAACTCAAATTATCCCACTCAGCTGTAAATGCGATCGTGGGTTTCGATTTCTATGATTCTTTTACAAATAGTCCACTATAATATATCCTAATTCCTACAAATACACAAAACATTGAAGTAGAATCTACCATTTGTCTTTCCAAACACTTATTTTTTGTGTCAAATATGGATCAAATGAACTATTCTCTAAATTACCGCATATGTTTTTAGATGCTCCGGTAAAAGCTTTTGTTACTTGGTCTCCATTTTTTAAATACCAAACTGATGTATTGCAGACACGCACAGTAAAAAAAAACATTCTTTTATATAGGAAAAGGAATTAAATATACTCGTATTATTATCTCATTTAATACTGGTTGTATAGGATGACGTGTGTATTTGAAAACTTTTATATCACTGATAATAACTAGGCGGTGACTAAAATGTTATTAAGATTATTTCGTACTACATTAATTTATCACGCTTTGCAGTTTAGGTATCTCTGAATTTCTTATTTTTATTTGTGGCAAATATCACTGAAAAGCTTTAATCTCACAGTATCTAAAGATACACAAACATCTCTTCAACAAATACTTGAACACTACACATTAATAGTGAGTTGCAGCATTTCTTTCCATAGTCAAAATACTCATCTGTTTGCGACAACAATTATCAAAGTTATGTATTATTATCAATCCCTATTTCCATCTGTTTAATATATGTATTGTTTTTATGGTATTTACTTTTTATATATCGTGCGGTTTGTTTGAAATGTATAATAATACGCAATACATCGTACACAGACTAGTGTAGCGTCAAAGCTAGTCCCAGAATGAATGTAACGAAGACAAAATTCATGGTTGTCTCAAGAAACGCCAACTTGGATCCCATTATAACGGTAGCACGCCAAAAACTAGTGACGGTTCGCAAATATAAATATTTGGGCACTGGCTGAATGAAGACGGGAATAGTGTAATGGACATAAAAACCCGCATTGAAATCGATAGGAACGCCTTCACCAATATGAGAAAAGTATAATATTTGAGAATTTCGCATTTTCCCCATATAATTCATCTATTTAAACGGGTTTTTACTCGAATGTTTGGCTTATTTATTTTACTCGAAATTTCGGTTGAGTTGCACCAAGCATGGTCGCGAGTTGACTGAATAGATAAGGTAAACATTCGCGTTAAGACCCGTTTAAATAGATAAATATATGAGAAAAGTTCATTGCAAGCGAAATGTCAAGATCTCCGGTGTTATATCTGGCCCATCCTTCTGTATGGATGCGAGTCCTGGAAAATGAAAGTGGAACGCAGTAAATGTATAGAAGCGTTCGAAATGTGGGCGTACAGACGTATGCTGGCTATCAGTTGGACACAGAAGGTCACCAATGAGGAAGTCCTGGGGCTAGTACATCGGAAACACAAACTCTTGCAGACCGTCAAGTGCAGAAAAGTTGTGTATCTGGGTCACGTGCTTTTGCATACGTGATACGAACTTCTGCAACTAATTATGATGGGCAAGATTGCCGGAAAGAGGCGTGTTGGTCACAGGAAAAAGTCATGGCTTCGTAACATATGGGAGTGGACTGGCATCGCGAATGCCGCCGAACTGTTTCACCTAGCGAGACACACGGCAAAATATTCGGAGCTAATTGCCAACCTCCGCTAGTTGGAGAGGCACCACAAGAAGAAAAATTACAAGTGAACATTGTAGCCAGTTACAAGTTACATTATAAGTGAACATTGTAGTCAGTCACAAGTTACATTACAAGTGAACATTGTAGCTAGTTACAAGTGATCATTGTAGTCAGTTACATGTAACAAGTAACATCTGTAGTATCACTAGGCACACTGACTGCGGGAGCGCCACATCGCAGGTGTTTCAATCTTTGAGCTTGTATTGTGTTATAAGCGTGAGTACTGTAATACTCGTCTCAAAACACCCGCTGATGTAATGTTCAAATTCGAACTATTACATTACAAAGACGGAGGGTATTGCTACTGGAGGGTAGGACCGAATTACTATTCGGTCCAAAAACCCTTTAATACCGCGAACCCGAAGGCTGTGGAATGAACTACTTCAAGAGGTCTTTCCTTTAAGCTACGATATGGGGTTCTTTAAGAAAGCTGTGAATAGGATTTTGCAAGGTCGGCGGCGTACCCGCATACCTCCTGGTGTTGCAGGTGTCCATGGGCGGCGGTAACCCTTACCATCATGTGGGAGCGCTTGCTCGCCCGCCTACTTCTCTATTAATAAAAAATTACAAATGCTCCAAATCAGTGTCCAGTTTAACAAAAAACGGTAGTATTGATTCGCACAGCACACCTGCTGTATATGTGGTGTATATGTATATGTAAAGGCGTAAAGGTACCATCGTAATGGTTAGGATATCTCACCGGTGGTGATGTTAGTTAGAAGTATCTGGAGGTGCATGCGGCTACTACATTATACACAAATGCTCCAGATCAGTGTCCAGTTTAACAAAAACGTTGATACGCGCGGCGGATGGTAAAGGCGAGGATATGTCACCGGTGGCGATGTTACCCAGAGGTATCTGGAGGTGCGTGCGTGGCGGGCGGGGGGCGCGGGGGCGCGGCCTCACGACTCGCCGTTGCCGCTGTCATCGCCGTCGCCGTCGCCGCCCTCCAGCTCCTCGTCAGAGTCGCTGTCGAGATCGTCATAGTCGTCGTCGTAGAAGTCTGTCATGTCCAGCTGGAAAGAAGGTTTTAGTGGTTATGTAAATATATAAACAGTATGCGGTGACAGTCTAAAAGGTGACAGTTCAGTAAAGAATTTACTGAAGATTATCATTTTAAATACATATTATCTACATATGTTTCATGTTATACATAGATCTCACTGAAAATTCCTACTTTATCTCATTTAAACTCCGAAGTTTAAGTCCGTAGACTGATAGAGAATGCCTTAAGGCATTAAAGCCGCCTCTGCACAACTTAATGCAAAAATACTAATTAAATAAATAATGTGCCCATTGCTTCAGCGGCATAGAAAGGGTTGCGCGCACAGTTGTTTGATTCATAGTCTACCTATTCAATAGTTGAAAGTACCATCTGATGGAGAAACAGTCACAAGGCATCTATCTGTGCCTGTGTTAGATTATTCTTTTATTTTTACTTTATTTTGGAAACATACAGTCACATTGTTATTATAATAGGAAGTAGGAACAGGTAATACGACCTACATGTTCCAATACGTAACAAATCAAATTTTATCAGTAGGGTGCAGCAGGATACAAAACAGTTTTTAAAATTAAGGAGGAAGAGAAAGTTGCTCAGAGGACTCTGGCGATATTATACTCTGGGTTGATAAAAGTCAATAAGGTTCTAAAAAGATTAGAATTAGTGTCTAGACAATGATAGATGGAGTATCTATCTACTCGTATGTCTTGCGTACTTTGACTACGAATCAAAGTACTTTGAACTAAAGACAGCCTACGAATCAAAATACGCTTCCGAAATTTATTTTGATATTCTACGGGATACTATTGTGTAACATAACTTTTTTTTTGCATCTGCACAAAGTTTCTACAAGTACTATGTTAAGATAAAATAGTTTATATCTTTGTTTTTTTATGTCGTTAACATCAAAATTACGTCTCCCGCGTTATCGCAGTGGGTTAAATGAATACTATTTCCTCACATTACACTAACGGTTAAATAACCGCAAAACTGTCTTTGGGGTGTTTTTACAAACCCAAATACGTAGGTGATAAACTGACCGATATCTTTGTGGAATATTCTGAGCATCATGGCTTATTCGTATTGAACGAGTAAAAGCTAAATGCTTGCAAAGGATTATAGCCTATTTCCGTGATTTTCGCCATATCTATATTTATTTCATCAGATGTTCTTGACCAGTCAAGCCCAATAAGGCCATTACCACAAAAGAGAACGATTGAAGACCAAAGGTTATATAGATTAAAATTAGATTACACATACATATATGTATATATGTAAGCATATTGTATGATATGGACATTGTATGTATTCATCATGTATATGCATTTATAGGTAAATTATTTATTCTGTTTATAGCTTAAGTTATATATTTATACCTCTCATCGCACCTCCCAATATATCTCTCTGATCAATCCAAAGGTTAGCTGGTAGAGAATGCCTCAAGGCCTTAAGCTCGCCTTTTGTACCATAATGTGCTGTAAAGTTTTTAAATTAAATAAAAATAAATAAATATACTGTTTATACTATGTATGTATACAGTATATTGTTTTGGTATTAGATTTGGTATCGAAATGTAAACGACAAAACACATTTTGCAATTTTGCACAGTCTTATATACTTATTAAATAAAAAATACCAGTTTTAATAACTTCCGAGTGTAACAAGTGAGTGTAACTACAAAGTATAGAATATATACATATTTATGGACGGGTATGAATAATGTAATGTTCGCGATTATTTCAAGGTTAAGTGTAACTTTAGTGTAATGAGATTTAGAGGATTTATTTTTTTATACTTTCAAATATTCATTGACACATGATCCGATTTCAAAGAAATTTGACAGAGAGGCACTAAGTAGTCAGAAATCCAAACATAGAATACTTTATAATTCAATAGTTTTGCCAGAGGAAGCTAATTAACGACAAATGCCAATTGACAAAATCCACGAGGGCGAAGTTGCGGACAAAAGTTATTTTTAAATAATACGAATACATATTAATGTAAGCACGTACCAAGCTGGACAGGGTTTGACGACTCATGTCCAATATGATAATTGTCCTATACGTAATTTCGCCCAAGCAACAACAAACATATGATGCATATGAAAATTGTCCAAAATTTAAAAGGGCTAATACGAAATTTGTCCAAAGTGGTCGTATTATGTTTTAAAAATTTGGGTTACCTTTTATTGTGGTCTGAGAGCACTTGTAGATTAAAAATACGATTAAGACGACTGGCACATAAATCATTAATTAATTAATTTTTATTCCATTTAATTCTATATGTTAGGAATACATTTTGTTTGTGTATAATTGAATATAAATAAGTTTAACTCATTAAATTGTATGTATCCAATTTGACTTATATCTGAAAGTCAATATTCAGTTAGGACAATATTCAATTTAGACAAAAATCAATTGACGTTTTGGACGTAATTACATATTGGACAATTATCATTTTGGACATTAGTCGTCAAACCAGGTGGACTTATTTCTAGGGTAAATCTCTACCATTCAATCGTAGAATAACTGAGAGAAAACAATGTTGTGTGAAATTAGACCACACAACAGAAGAATTAGAACATTAAAACAGGAGGTACTTATTAATATAATACAGATACTTATTATTGTTAGACTCGCTTAGTGATAAGACTGAAAACAGTATTACAGAGGACAAACGTGGCTCGTATTGCGTGCTATTCAACCTTCGTTTGTAACCTTGAGTATTTCGCACGTTGAATGTTGATTTTTTATAAAAAAAAAAAGAAAACTACAAACCTGTGGTTCTTGCGTCGTCGTTTTTACTTGAGTTTTAATACAATAATCTTCTAATGTAAGAGGTACTACTATGCCTTCCTTCTCTGCATCGATGCGAGCCACCTGAGCTTGTTTTCTGAAAATAAAACAAATACAGTTGAGTTGATTGTGTTAAAGCTTGGGTATTTGAGTGTAAAAATAGTAGTTCCCATAGTCTTTTTGTTAACTTTATGTAAACAAAACTTTTTGAAAATCTTTATTTTTTACATATAAATATAATAATACACACTCAGTTGGGATTTAGTAATACACTCCCGGACACCTGAATCGAGACACCCCGCATTTTCAGTTTTGTTGGCTTGAAGCTTAAAAAAATGTTTGTTCGAACCGTTTTTATGCAGTTTTGAAGCTGGCATACTAACCATCATTTCAGCATGCCATTGTTCCCAATTTGAATTCAGAGTACTGAAAAAATTTAGTTAAGGTGTAACAAGTCGTTGTGTTTGCCTTTCTCGTGGGGAAGACTAGTATTAGATTTTTAAAGAAAACAATGGTTTACCTAAAAAAATCGTTCATTCAGTAACTTGTATTGCTTCCAAGAGCGTTTACGACGGTCGTCACGGGGGTTTTGGTTCAATCAACGTCACTATGACGTGTTGTGGAATGTTCTTCCGTTCTTCTTCGATGGCAGTTTTCAGCTCCTGCAAGGTCTGCGGAGGTCGGTGGTAAGCTCGAACACGCCTCTTTAGCTCATCCCATAAATGCTCTATGGGATTCATATCCGGGCTTCTTGCTGGCCATTCCACGACTGTGATATCGACGTTATGAAGGTGCAGTGTGCGCTCTTGCATTATCACGCATAAAAATGAAATCTTGGCCAACTAATTCAGCATATGGCATCACATGAGTCTCTAGGCTTTGATGAATGTAACGGTCACCATTTGGTGATGTCAGCCGTGGTCCCGTCACAACCTGCAAATGTTCGTGTGCAAACTGAATGCGCGCCATTCGGTGAGCTCGTGTCAATTTGGGCCCATTGGCTAGCTTGTGTGGTTTTATATTACGTTCTTCAAGTCTTCTTCTAACAGTTCGAGCACTAACAGCCACCCCATAAAAGTCTCGAAGCTGTTCTTAGATCTGTACTGAGGTCAGGTGGCGATTTCGTAAGCGGGTCGTGAAGATAAACTGATCTCGTGTGTCCGTCGTCATTCGGAAGCGCGGTCCTCCTAGACGGCGAACGAAGCCCCAGTCCCTAGATATCGATGATACACTCTTTGAATAGCAGAACGGCTTAAATGAAGTTGTGCACTCGGCGGACTTTCTCCGTGATGACATTCTTAACAATTGAAAATTATTCATTTCAGTTATTCAAAAATAGTTTGTTTTGTTGATCATTATTTGCTGCTCATTTAATATTTTTTGGTGCACGTATTAAAAACGCCTTTAAAAAAGAGCCCTATACAGACATAGGAAACCATAGTAGTCATATTTACCTGATAATATTCTCGTACTCTTTGTCTTTTCCCTTGGAGTCGCGCCAGCGGCGGTACATTACGCTCGCGTCAACATTCGCCGGGCTGAAGGTGTTGGGCTCGTTGAGTAATGAGATCACGGAGAGAAGCACTGTGCGAACTGACTGTGTCGGGTTCCAGCGCTCGCAAGGAAGCTCGCCCGACTGCGGGTCGTCCACTGGCGGGTGCAGGATCGATATGCAGAGATCACCATTCTGTAAACAATAACATGAGTCTATCAATACAATTTTAAATTTTAATGATGTTGAATTTAACGTCGTTTATAGTATTTTATAGGCGGATGGTAAGTTCCTTTTACCAGGAAGTGGTTTACCAACATCACCATAAACTTGTAGGCACGTGACGTCATGTTTATCAAAGTAGCGTATTTTTATATACGTGAGTGACGTGAGACGCGTCTAGAAACTGCACAAAATATTTTTAACTAGTTCATAGAATATTTTGATGACAAAGTAGTAATTATCCAAGTGGACTTGGTCTCTTAAAAAATATTCTATAAAACAAGTTGTTATAGAGTCGTAAAGATGTAAACGAATGCTTATAACTTATAACATAACAGTATATAAATGAATTATCTTAAAATACATCAGACCAATTAAATTAAACTTATCCACCATCGATAAATTCACATGTTTGTAATAATAGGTAGTCGGAAAAATTCGCGGCCTTATTGAACGTATGACTTTAGCGTGCTATATTTCTGGCAACACTGATCACTAGCGGCAAAGTAATTTATCGTTTGACAGCTGACTTTTTGGTAATGGAGGCAAATTGAAATTATAAGTTCAAAATTTTATCTTTTCATATTTTCTAACAATTTTAAAATTAAAGTTAATATGGAGAAAATTAGATATGTTTTAAAAGTTTTTTTCGACAAGGGTATGAATACTTATAGTGCTCGAAAAGAGATTTGTGGTGTTTACGGAGGAGATGCTTTATCTAAAACTACTGCAAAAAATGCTTCAATCGATTCAGATCTAGTAATTTTGATGTGAATAATGTTCCTCGCTGTCGTCGTCCTTTTTTTTTATAGATTAGTGGGCGGACGAGCAAGCGGTCCCACGTGATAGTAAGTGTTACCGCTGCCCATGGACACCTGCAACACCAGGGGATATGGGGGCGCGCCGCCGACCTTGCAAAATCCTATTGAGGTAAATGTTGATGTTATCATTGAAAACAATGAAGCAGATCGACAAATAAGCAGTCACCAAATCGCGGAAGAGCTTAGCATTCACCACTCAACAGATTTAGATCACCTGCATATACTGATTTTTGTAAAAAAGCTAGATGTTTGGGTGCCGCATGTGCATGAATTTCCATGTGCGAGATGTTGTTGAAATGAAATCAACCCATGTCTGAAGAGATTGGTAACGGGCGATGAGAAGTGGATCACTTACGATAACAATGTTCGAAAATGATCTCGGTTTAAGCGAGGTGAGCCATCACAAATAGTCCCAAAGCCAGGCCTCACTTTGAACAGTCATGTTATTTGTATGTTGGGATTGGAAAGGTATCATGTATTACAAGCTTTTGCCATATGGCCAAACGGTTAATTCTGATGTCTACTATCAGCAACTAGGCAAATTAAAAGAAGCACTTGAAGAAAAACGCTGAGAATTAATGAATTGAAAAGGTGTAGTTTTCGATCACGACTGCTCGACCGCATACATCTTTGATGACTTCAAGTGGTCACAAAAGCATCACAAAAATTGATGGCCCTTGGCTGGGAAGTTTTAATGCATCCTCCATACAGTCCAGACATAGAACCTACGTATTATCATTTATTTCGCTCTTTATAAAATTCTCTAAATGGAGTAAAATTACATTCAAGAGAAGCCTGTATAATAAAACCATTTAAATCAGTTTTACGCTCATAAATCCCAAATAAATTATAGTGATGGGATAATGGCTCTACCAAAAAAATGGCGGATGTCGAATTACATGGACAATATTCCCATTCAATAAATATTCATGTAAAACAAAAAAGTCTATTATTTTCACTATAAAAAGGCCGCGAACTTATCCGACTACCTAATGTGAGGCGATAAAGTACAATTATAGTATGTTTAATTGCACATACTATAATTACAATTGCAATAAGTAATAAAGATAGGCCAAGTGAATATGATTGCCATTTAAATACAAATTTCTCTCTCGAAGATGTTTGTCCTATTGTATTCACTTCCACAGGACGGAAGCAAAAAATTATGACTGTGTAGCAAATTCAGTATGCGTACGTAACTAACGTATGCTATTTGGTGTATACGTCGTCGGTAGATAATTCTGCGTTTGAAAATACGAAGGAATTAAATAAAGTAACTTACATGAATTAAATTTAATAACAGTTAATTAAAACTTAATGAAGGAAGTAATATTATAAATCAAAGAACTGCATATAAATTAAAAAAAATAAGGATTTATATTGTTTCCTTGTTACCATCATATAGATTTTTCTGTAATACTTTTTCAATTCCAAATAGGTATAATTATAGTTTATCTACTCTCATATCGTAAAATTCGAATTACAAACTTCAAAACGAATTTATATTGACATACTTTATAAACACAATACCGAAATTTAAAAATAGAATCATATTAGCTTCGTTCGCGGTAAGGATTCAGAACTGATTCGGAACTATACGCATGCGCAGTTCAAATAATGCCGTTCGCGGAACACACAGTTCAGAATTTCTAGTTACAGTTCTGTGTTCGCGGAACCGTCGAACTCGATTCAGGATCGGTTCAGAATCAGTTCTATCAGTTCTATAACTTTGGCAAGAATCCGTAGTTCCAGACATGCGCAGTTTTTACCTACCGACATTTGACATACACGCTGCGGCTATATTCAGTTGGTTAGAAACTAATAAACTGGTTAAATAGTTAAATAAAATATAAATTTTATTAATTTATTAAGGGTTAAATAAAATATGGTTAGTTTTGTTTGTTGTTTATATAAATAAGTTTATATAATACTCTAATAAGAGTAATCTGTTTTGGTGGGTCCACTTAAATACTTGCCAACTTAGGGGTTTTCCCCCCAAATTTAGGGGGTAAATAAGTGGGATGGGTTTTTTTTAGGGGTTTTATATTTTTAGGGGTATTTTTAGGGATTTTTTGACTCTTCATATATTTTTTTTAAATATATATTTTTCATATATTATGTGAAAGTATAGGCCCTGGGACAATCCAAACTATAATAGCTAATCATATTTATTTGTTGACCTAGCGACTTAACGACATCTAGTACACATATATTACAACTACTCTGTGGTGACTGCTGGTTATTGTGCCTATGCTTACTGGAAATACATATGTACGTTGATTATTGTTTACTTGTTTAATTCGATTTTGTTGTTGTACTGCTGTGCTGACAAGCAATTTGTTAATGATGCCTAAAGAAACTAAAAATAAAAAAATGTACAGTCAGAAGTACACGTAGATTTGGAAAACAGATCCAGATTTAAAAGGTAAAGAAATTTCATTGCATTTTTCTTTTATTATATATTTTTTTAAGGGGATTTCTAAGTAATTGGGGCGATTTTGGGGGTTTTTGACTTAAGCTTTAGGGATAAATATTTTTGAGAGTTGGTAACACTGCCGATGACAGTAGATCGTACGCAGTTTGGTTCCGAAATCGTTCGCGGAAATAAAAATCACGAATTGGTTTATAACCGAGCATGCGCTCTACTACGATTCCAAATTAGTTCAGTACTAGTCCAGAATCAGTTCCGAATCCTTACCGCGAACAAAGCTATTATAACACTTTTTCTCCAAACAAAATAATGTTATAAAATATTTTTTTTTCATTACGATACAGTTTTACTTGTCTGTGGCAGCGCCCACTAGCGCATGCGCGGTGATATGCTGGGTTTTGGCGCCATTCATACGTTTTGTTGTACTGAATTTCGTGGAAATATTGTTATTTTTGCTTAAAAATGTCCGATAGCAGTGATTGTGAAGAAAATTTTACTCCGCCCGATATTTTAAATGCGGCGACGGAAATAACTAATAATCTATTACCAGCAAAGTCGAGAAAATTATATGATAAATGCTATGAAGACTTTATGGAATGGAAAATGCAAAAAAAGACTACTTCGTTTTCGGAAAACGTGCTAATGGCCTATTTTCAGGAATTGTCTGACAAGTTCAAGTGTTCGTCATTATGGTCTAAATACTCAATGTTAAAGAGTACATTAAGCATATATAACCAAGTCGATATATCCAAATATTCAAAACTAATTGCGTTTTTGAAAAGAAAATCTCAAGGATGTAAAGCGAAGAAAGCCAAGACGTTTTCACCCGAACAATTAAATAAATTCATAAACAAAGCTCCTGGACACGAACATCTTTTATCGAAGGTACGTATATATATTTAGATTTTAGTTATATAAACGTGAAAGTCTAATTAGCGTTTGTCGTTCTTAGGTTTTCATTTAAATTCATAATTTTTAATTTAATTTGTTCCAGATAGCACTTATTTTCGGTATCATGGGTGCCTGTCGGAGACAGGAACTCAACATTGAAGCGTCATGGTGGATGGAAATCGACGGCAGTGGCAGAAGATTACATAGATGATTCTATGACTAACAAAATCTTAGTTTCAAATTCCATTCTAAACACCATAGAAAACAAAAAGAACGAAATTAATATTAATTTGCCAATAGCCCCGACAGCAAGTACGAGCACCTCTAATGCCCAATGCCTGCCCAGCAATGCATATACAATTCCATAATTGCAACATACAAAATTTGAATAATTATTATAAATAATAAATTATTTCTTACTCTCTTAACTTTGATCTTTTATTTAGTAGGTTCAACACCAATGTATGTGAGTAGATAAAGTGGTGTATGAAACTGCACATAACTAGGTATTAAAACACTCGTGTGATACTATTAAAATCGTCGGCTACGGCTCGGTTTTTAAACACACACTCGTGTTTTAATACCCCTCATTATGCAACAGTTTCATAAACTACTATTTCAATACATTTCATATCTGACTTTGAGATTTATAGTTGACCGGGTAAACGAGGAGCCACATGCCAGGAAATAATTAAGATAATGTATTTTCAAACCGGACACAGCATGCCTTCCTTGGTATTCTACGTGACTCGCTCTGCTGCCGTCAATGTCGATCGAAATGAAAGTCTGAGTGAGTAGGAACCTACTTATTAAATATTGATGCGATTTAATGCTTCACGGTTAGGGGCAGATTTCGTTTCCGTTGCGTTTGAGCGTGTTCGTAACCCGGGAGGGTTACGTAAAGCGTGTTGTTGCCGACAGTTTACGATTACCTATGAACAATCGTAATCGTATCGTCATAACAACGCTTACGTGTTCGCTACGCGAACTACTTCGGGAGTTCACGTAGAAGAATACGTTGCATAGGATTTTCTTTTATATAAAAACAGCATGAAATAAAGGCAAATCAATATTTTTTAAAAGTTTTTTAACAAGAAATCTATATACGAGTATACAATATAAAAATGAATGTTTTTGTCCCGTATGCGTTCCTATACCATTCATCCTATTGCGATGAAAGTTTGGTGAGCTGTTGTGCGCGCGCGCGCCCGCGAATTAGTACTTGAAGACCACGGGAACGAAGTCGCGGGCAACAGCTAGTATTGAAATAATTAACTATATTTATAGGAAAATCATTACTAACAATTTATAGAGATGGACATGAATCGAGTCATATTATTTGGTGCAATTTACTTAGTTTGTAGATTATTATTTGTGAATTTGAATGATTTCCTCTAAATTTACTTATACAAAAGATTAATGTAACAAAAATGTTATAAATAAAATCCACTATTAAAGGTAACACTTTTTTTGTAAAAAAAAATTCATTATTTCATGGTCGTAAAAGCCATTTAGTTTTTAAGACCATAAGAAAGATGGCTTTTATGGCCATTTGGCAACCTCTGGCAAAAAATTGTCTTTAATGTCAGAATTTCTGTGCAAATCTTGCTAAGGCTCATAATATATGTGCGCAGTACAAGGCATTTTTCACGAATATAGACATTTTAAATATACAGATCAATAGAGCGTAAAATACTGATCAAAACTGTATAAATAACTCATTTAAATTCATTACAATGGCTTTTACGCCAACTGAATCGCAAGATGTCGATATTATCATTAATTTTTATTTTTTTATTTATTTCGACCAACTCAGGATCATAAGCTCTTTAAGCTCTATAAGCTCTTTCTGCAGCAAGGGGAGGAAATCAAAGATTCTTGTTAAGGTGTCATCCCACACGACATGTGGTTGAAAGGTTAAAAACAGTACAACTACTCTATAGAATCCATGTAGAGCGATACGTTTTTTCTTTTAACCAAAATAACGGCCATCATAAAAGGTAATTTGAGTGGATCTACCTTCACTATTTAATGTCGTCCCATCATCATTACTACTGACATTTTTATTCCATTGCTTTTATAAATAAGTAACTAGCCAGTGGTCGTGTATTCGGGTACATAGAGTCCGCTTTCGCTTGTGAACTCATTACATTCGATACTTCTACTAGATCTTTTAGAAAAAAATATGCCCTAAAATCTTCCGGGATATATACCCACCGCGAATCCGTGAACAAAATTCGCAAAAGTAATTAAATTAGGTAGAAACAAACAGATAAGACAACTTGTTACTGTAATATCTCAGTCATGTCAAATTGAAACGCAAGTTTGAAGTGTTTTAATTGTTTATCATTGGCCGATTGTACGTAGATGATTTCTCATTAGTTTCATTACTCATGATGACTAAAATAAGAGTATTTCATTTTTTCAAACAGAATATCGTTAAGGATTATTATTATTGGGTGGTTACTATTGTCGGTACGGACTTAGTTTTAATTCAGATTTTCTAAATTAAAATTTCTTTGTTTCAAGGTTCTGTTTAAATAGAAACATTTTCTAACGTTTAATTTATAAGATAGAGAAGCAATAAAATAATTGTTATTTTTTTTTTAATTATACTAGTCTCAAAATCTGGGAAACTAGAACCGACAATAGTGCCCCAGCTCTTCCCAGACAATGTGATGTGGTTTATAATAATTTTAGGATTCTGACTCTAAGTGATAAAGAATTGCAATATCTATTGCTAACAATGCGATCATACTGGGATCCATTTTAATTTTTATGAATGATCTTATTACTACAATCGACTTACATTTCTAGATTATTCATGGTTTAATATTTATCTAAATACGAAATATAAATAAGCATTGTGACTTGTGAATGGAAAATATGAAGATTTACTTATTGGCTTTCCAAAGTCAAATAGAAGTGTCCAAATGATATATTAGGTCCTTACATATGAAATTGGCGTTTTATATGGAAAAAGGAAAACGAAAAAAAAAAAAGGAATTATATATTTAATCAATAAAAGTATGTACCATTGTTATCTATGCACTTTCGCCATTTTATAGGTAGTTCATCGATTCCTTTGCTGAAAAAATTGTGGGAGCGAGAATCAATAAAATTTTTGAAGGCGGTTTGGACTGCCTCTTCGGAATTGAATTTTTTTCCTTGCAAGAAATTGTCCAAATTCCGGAAAAAGTGGTAATCTGTTGAAGCAAGGTCCGGGGAGTATGGTGGGTGTCGGAGACATTCCAATCGCAGCTCCTCTAATTTAGCGACCGTGTGTTGTGCAGTGTATGGTCTAGCGTTGTCCTGAAGCAGCAGTGGGTTAGAGCAATTGATCAGTCTCGGTTGTTTAATGGCTAGCTATTCCATCATGGTTTGCAATTGTTGACAATACAGATCTGCCGTAATCCTCTGGCCAGATCTTAGGAAGCTGTAGTGGATGACACCAGCACTGGTGCACCAGACACTCACCAGTACCTTTTTCTGAGTCAACTTTCGCTTGGAGCAGGATATAGCCGGTTCCCCTGGGTTCAATCATTGTGATGAGCGTTTCCGATTATCGTACAGGATCCATTTTTCATCACAAGTAACGATACGATTCAAAATCCCCTCGTTATTGTGACGGTTGAGTAATGTAACGCAGCACTCGACGCGTGTTTGTTGGTTTGTTTCACTCAATTCATGCGGTACCCATTTTTCGAGCTTTTCCAATTTGTTTCAAGTGAATTAAAATTGTTTTATCACTCACACCGAAGCCTGCCGCTAACTCTGACGTGGTTTGCGATGGATCCGCTTCCACGATCACTTTTAATTCTTCATTGTCAACTAGGGTCTCTGGCCGTCCACGAGGTTTGTTCTGTAGGTCAAAATTTCTAGAACGAAAACGTTGGAACCAAAAATGTAGCGTGTTTTCTTTTACAGTAGCTTCCCCATACACATTATTAATCCTTCGAGCTGTTTCTATAGCGCTGGTGCCACGATGGAACTCGTATTCGTAAATAACGCGATATTTTAAGTTTTCCCTATTGTGAACAGAATGATGTCAAAGAGAAATCAAATGGCGCGAAAACAAATGAATCACTAAATTCGAAACACAAATATACAAGTCTAAATTTGAAATAAATTTGAATTTGGAATTCCTAACCAAACGCCAGATATTTATGATCAAAGTGGCCAGTTCGACAAAACGCCAATTTCATATGTAAGGACCGGACCTATTATTACTCTCAGTAGATTTCTTCAGTATTATTCTATAGCAGTATATAGTAAAGTATGGTTTAGATTCTAGACTCTAGAATATCACTTTTCAATATCTTTTTCTTCACCCACCCACGAATGATGATCGGCCTTGACCGCATCAGTATTAATTTCGACCAGTTTTGTCTAGGCGATTCAATCTCCATCTGTGATTAAATTCGATTTTTTTCGGATTTAATCATTGAAGGACATTCGATCTAATTTAATAACCTAGATCAAATTAAATTTTATTCAGTGACTCTCTCCAGTAAACAATCAAACTGCGATACTTTCTTTTACTAATTTTATATTGTCTGTATACAGCTGTTTTCTGATGGCATCCATAATCCGTGTTCGCAAAAGGTGACGATGTTCATCGGATCGTATTATTTTGTGTCTTTCTATGGACATATCGGAAGTCAGGCGAGCGGCTCACCTCGCCTTGAGGTCTCACAGCTTCAGGCAACCCCATTTGCATTGTAATTTGCTCAGCGATTCGTGAAGGTTAAATTATTTACCTAAACCTTGCAGTGTAGTTAATGAGAATTTAAGTAAGACTGTATAGATATCCGTATGACCTAGATTCGGTAGTGCATAGTTATGACGATGGTCAGTATGTATTAAGCTCCAGCATACAGATTTTCATTATTCATGTCACTAACAGGATACTGAGTTGCAAATCGTTAATCTTACATCGGCGAAGATTATCGAGAAAGCTTGACGACTGATAAATGTTAATAGGAATTATCTCAACCGAAATATCTGCATCAGACATTCTTTTACCAAGGTTTCTAACTCTGGTTCCTAGAAACTGCTTCTATAACTAGAGCAATTCGGACTACTCTGACACTAAATAACATATTCAATTCACGTACGACACGTTTCGCTGTCCGTACACAGAAACCAGCACTTCATAGGTTTCCTGGCAAAGATGTACGGAGTAGCTCGATATTGTCATTTAAATGTATTCGAAGTGCGAAATTATAGAGAAAAAATTAAATTGAGTCCCGTTATGTGATGATGTATGTAGAGAGACGACTTCTAACAAAGGCTCAGTGAAAGTAAGCGAGCTGTAACGGTCCTGCGATGCGATTCTCGGCCTCGGCGAAACGCTTTACCTGCAGTTTTGTTTGTCTTTGTAGAATTATTACTGACTATGGTTCCCTTTTCTTCTTAATTTTTTGTTGTCTCTTAAATTGTGTTAGGAAATTCTCGACGAAACGCCTTCCCTGCAATTCTGTCTGCCTTTGTACAATTATTATTGTGCCGTGTGGTGTCGGCCGGCTATATAGAATAGTACCGTCTTATCTCTTCCCGTGGGTGTCCTAATAGCCGAGTAAAGGATAACAAAGCCGTCGCGATAACCAGCGGCGAGGAACTGCACCACCTCTAAGATGGTGGACTCGCCAATCCGCTTGCCCAGCGTGGCGTTTAAAGGTCATACATCCCTCATGCACAAGGCAATGCGCATGAGGAGGGCCATATCCAGCAGTGGATACCACTTTTTCATTACATTTTGTTGTCTTTTAGTTTGTGTTACAAAATTTTCGGTGAAACGCTTTACCTGCCTTTTGTAGGAATATTATTGACTATGGTTGACTTTTCTTCCTTATTTTGGTTGTCTTATACACTGTGTTAGGGAAGAACACATGGAATCTTTATAGAAGTCTTATCTCAATTTAGTATTTAAATAAATTTAAGTTAGTTCATTGGAATCATTTCATTTATTAATAGGAAATAATATAATATTTTCTTAGGTTTTCGCGATTACTATACATAGCAATTAAACAACTTGGAACGGTTTAAATCGCGTATATTTAACATTATTTATATCCCGACGTTTCGAGCTCTTTGCAGTGGACGTGGTCACGGGGTCACTGGAAATAATATAGATGAGGACACGGTGGAAAATGACGAACATGAAGAGGAAGATGAAGTAAAATTGATTAGAAAGTTTAGAATCAATAAATATAATTTATGACCAATTCTAACGCTTTTCTTTGCATCAAAAAGGCAATCGGTTGAAACCGGAGAAAGTAGATTTTACGTCCTGTTTAACTTTCACAGAGGCGTGGAATAATGAAAAGTTAAGCAGTTTTAATTACACGCGGAGTTACAAAATATTCAGCAATGAAGTAATTCCTAATTTTATTGTGTATAAGCTCTTCATCTCACCCATGTCGTGAGCGAACGTCGCCCTCGGCTAAAAATATGCCATCGGTTTCCTCGCGCTTCCTCACAAAGAAAATACATGTATTCTGACCTCTAAACACAAGTTCAACTCAATTCAACTAAACGACTCAACTCAACGAACACAAGCTGTTTATCGTTCTTGTCTGGTAATTTAGAATTTAACTGTGCATGATTTTTGTAAACATGAAATTGCATTACAAAAATAAAACAAGCTCCATCTACTTTATTTAATAGAAGTTTCAGATATCAATTGTGACGTTTTATTTTGCGTTTTCTATTTCTATCTACTAGTAATGACCCTAATCAGTTCGATCTGGCAGGCGAGGACCTTAGCGACTCGGTCGCGGGCGGGTTGAAGGCCCGCTGACGCATAGCGTCCACGGAAGCGCCCCCGCCTCTTTGCAAATTACTAGAGATGGACCGAAATTCGTTTCACGTTCGGTAATGGCGAAATTCGTCGGCTTTTACCGAACTTCGGCATTCGGCCGAATTTCGGTTACTGAGCCGAAAGTTTGGTTAATGTGACGAACATTCGGTAGCATGAACTAACATTATTGACTAGACTAGTGGCCTGCCTAGGCTGTATTCTGCCAGCTAAAATGACGTATTCTACAAAGATTAGATAATACTAGCTGCTTTGTTCACGTATACTTACTATGCAAGTGTAAATGATTTTTTAACTACTTGTGTCATATGAAGATCACATATGCCCAGTTTTCCTTCTGGACACTTAGTGAAAACTCGATCAAAATCCGTCCAGTAGTTTTTACGTGATGCGGTAACAAACATACATACAGACAAACAAAGGTATAGGCATCAATTCTAAAAACTTCTATTTTCCTGAAAATAATACCACATTATGTATCAAAAATTACCCTTTGTTAATATTTAATATTAGGGGTTAAAGTATGAAATTGCCGATTTGTACTGAAAAAATAAAACTCGTTTTTTTCTAAAATGTAACATATTTAATCAAAATATTTACCCTCATTATCTATACATTGTTGCCATCTAATCGGAAGTTCATTTATGCCTTTGCGATAGAACTCTGGGGATGTAGATTCGACAAACTGTGTGAAAGCATTTTGTACTGCCTCTTGGGAGGAAAATTTTTTACCACGTAGAAAATTGTCCAAATCACGAAAAAAATGGTAGTCCGTTGGAGCAAGGTCTGGCGAGTACAGAGGATGACGTATGGTTTCTAACTGCAGCTCCTGTAGAGTTACAACGGTTTCTCGTGCAGTGTGAGGTCTTGCGTTATCGTGGAGCAATAATGGTGAAGATCGATTCACGAGTCGGGGCTGTTTCACTGCTAGTTTCGCCATCATTGTTCGAAGTTCGGCACAGTAAACATAGCTGTTATTGCTTGACCAGACCTGAGAAAGCTATAGTGAATAACACCATGAATAGACCACCAAACAGTTACCATTACCTTTTTAATGGTAAGCTTTGTCTTACGGCACTGTTGCGACGTTTGACCCGGGGTCAGCCATTGCATTTTTCGCTTTCGGTTATTGTAAAGAATCCACTTTTCGTCACATGTCACAATTCAATCCAATATTCCTTCATTTCTGTACCGATTCAACAAGGCAACGCAAGTTTCAACACGCGTTTCTTTCTGCAGATCAGTCAAATCATGAGGCACCCATTTTTCATATTTTTTTATTTTATTGATTTGATGCAAATGAGTCAATATTCTAGGTAAGGTAACGTTAAACCATGCCGCTAATTCCTGGGTAGTTTGACTCGGATCGGCTTCCACCATTCAGCATTCCTTCAATTCAGCGTTATTCACCTGTGTGGGCGGTCTTCCACGTGGTTCGTTCTTCAAGTCGAAGTTTCCATTACGAAAGCGTTTAAACCAAAAACGCACGGTTCGTTCATTAGCAGTCTCCTCTCCAAACGCAGCATTGATTGCGAGCCGTTTCCGCCGCGTTAGTTCCGCATCGGAACTCGTATTCAAAGATTACTCGGATTTTCGAAGTATCCATCTTTCCTGTCTAAGCTGAATAAAAAAAACAATTGAAAGTCGAAAATCGAATGTTGCACATTTTTTAAAACAAGAACCTCTTAGGTATCATGTGAAAATTGTTTCACTCGAAAATCTCACACCATGAAGGTTTTATGTCAATTCAAAGTATCTATTACTATAAAACGGCAATTTCATACTTTAACCCCTATTATTATCTTATAAACGTGATAGGTTTTTTTATTTATATGGCATTAGGCAATTAGCACATTCTGCTAGTGTTAAATTTTCTTCGCAAGAAACAATTTTATAGTTTAAAACGTCAAAGTACCTAAGTCAGGAGTCGCTCAGTAAAGTGATAGTAGGTTTACTGAGGACAGAAGAGGACACCGCTGGAGGATTGTCGCTCACTTAAAGGCGCGCGAAATTCAACCGAATTTCGGCTTCGGCACATGTAATATTCGGCCGAACTCGACATTCGGCAGAATCCACATTAGGTCCATCACTACAAATTACCTCCCCGCAGTCCACTTTCATCACGTCTTCGTCTCACTGTGAACTGAACAAACTATACTCGTAGTTACGCACAATTTTCAGCTATGTTACAACAACACACATATAAACATAGTATTAAATATTTATTTAATCAGCGTCGCGTGTGACCGAGTATTAGCAGACGTTAAAAAACGCCAAACACGTGGCTATTACAAAAACAGTATGTGATTGAAATGTTGGCACGGGCGTCCGTTAGAATGAAATCGCGTCTCTCTCTGATAGGTTATTTAAAGAAACGTGTGCGAATGTAGCACAAGTTCAAAGTGGCCACCGCGACGCAGGTCGCCGGGAATAAGGTTAATTACCCCAAGGTCGGGGAGTGCCAACATCGGAGACCTTCCTAGTGGAAAATACAGCTTTTTCTAATACGGAAATGGAAACAAACGCTTTGACATTGCGCCAGATAGGGAGTCAATGTAAATCTCTGAGGCGAGCTAGGTCACGTTATTCCATAGTCGCAATAAAAGATATGTCATTAATAGAGATACCATTTCAGAAACTCACAAAATGGTTGCCATGTTCGTTTCATTGCCTGTTCACATTCAGTAGTTCTCATGCGTTTATATTAATAATGTTTACTACTTACCGCTTAACATCGTCAGTGGGGTACAAGCGCAGGTCGTTCAACCTGTACTACATCCTGTTTGATGTACTCTTCGTAGACAAACTTTTGTCAACCGTTACAAACAATAAATTTAAATAATTTGTGAAAAGTAGTTGCCCTATATTAATAGACACATATACACGTTTTGCTCAGTAAATATTCAGGCCGTTTTTCTTGTTCTAATAATTAGAGTTGATATTAGCAAACGTTTTCCGTGTACGCGGAGTATGAGAGGCAGTCACGTTTCCACGTAATCAACTACAAGCAAGAATTAAATACGACGCATTTCTCTGTTTTATATCTGTATCATTGGATGTTTTTGTCGAAACAGTTGGGCGGTAAGGTGAAAGATCCAAATGCGTCACTGTGTGAATCAGGCGGTCGGATTGATGACCCCGCTTTTGAGCATTAGCACTACATTATTTTATTAGAATGCGTTACTGAGCAGTTGTCTCCTCTAAAAACTAACGGTAACGCTTGAACGAACAGTGCCAACGGCCCAAGTAGTAGTTTTAGGAACGCAAATATTATATTTACTGATGTAAAAAAGTAGGTATATTAGAGACTAAAATGTCATTGTTGTTTTTGAAGTCAGTGATAGATAACTTGATAAGGTGTGTTCTGCGATGGAATATATTATTACTACAGATAAACGAAATTACACGAACGATACTACATAAATTATTTAATAACAAAGATTTCTAACATATTTCTAAAATCAAATTACGATCAACTATCCTGGAAATAGTTACAGTCATGTTTTATATCATCCTATATAGTCTGCATGGAGGTCAGGTTCCAACGGTATTATCTACGTCTAAGCAAAGCACGGTATTAGAATCGTCTATTTATCCGGACCTTACACAACGCGGGTCGACCCGCGATGCAACCTATCGCGTTTACATTCGTTAGGGTCAAATGAATTGAGAACCTGTTACTAGCTAAGGGAGCTCGTATATTTTTAAATATTAGTACTGTTCTGAATTAGAACTTTATAATGTCTATGCCTGAGGATAAACTGTTTAAAACATTATTGGGCTAATACGATGTTGGATTATCTACTTGGTGAACATTTTATAATGTCGAGAATATTAGTTTAGCATCTAGATCTAGTTCAGTATTTATGTATTCTATCAACACTGTATTTATTGTTTCTTGTGTGATAGTACTTCTATTAAAATTTAATTTTAACATGTTAATGCATAGCGAATATCCTAATTACATTATTAATAGGCACATTATTTCGAAATTGCATTGTTCATTTCAAATTGGTGCAGTAAACCAGCCTTGGACTGAATTACTTGAATACAGGTAAATGCGCAATATAAATTACATATGAGAATTTGATGTGATCCTCGAAAGATACGAGTACATTATAATCAGTAATTAGTCAGCGTCTTTATTGTCTAGATCCTTATTTTCAATTCATCGTCATTTTTGATTCGAGAATATTTAAGATGATGATCTTAACATTAAACTTCTCGTAATACTGTATAGACTCTTCCATTGTGATCATCTATTACTTCGATTATATTATATGATCAATAATTACTGTGATTATTGTTCCACTATTGCTACTTCTTGCAGATGTCTCACTTTCTTAAATAAATGTTGTTCAACTGGGATACAGGTGCCTTATCGATCTTAGAGAAACCCATTGAGATAGTTTTATTGCAGAAAAGAAGCTTATGCCTATTTGAGATCCTATGCAATATGTGAGGTATTACTTATTTAAATACAGTATCGTCGACTCATTGTCAAGGTAGAATGAGATGAAACGTAATTTGGCGACAAGTGTTGAGATAATACAACCGAGATTAAGAGAAAGTCCAAATGAAGGAAAGACAATAATACTATTACCACAGATGATGTGGGGGACCCCATTGATGATGTAGAATTGTAGATGAAAAGTATTACGATGAATGATGTTATTCTTATAACGAAAAGTGATTTTTGTGTTCTTTCTAACAACAATATCAGTCATCTACGTCTTCATGGTGATGACCTATGGTGCGGGAACGACCCAGTTTTCTTGTGTATAAGCTATAACGAGCTATTTGGGCAATACTCGAGAGGGCAATGTTCGGAGTTTCTTTGAGGGATAAAATCGGAAACAAGGTAATTCAGTACTGAATGAAAGTATCCGACATTGTTGAAAAGATGGCAAGTTCAGATGGTAATGGGCAGGTGACATAAACGTCATAGAACTGACGACCATTTGAGCAAACGAGCGGAAAACATGTTATATAAAAGAGCGGTGTGGGATGTTAACCGTTGTTGGATGATGCCTGCACAGATGACCTGAAAAGGGTATTGGGTAGATGGGAAATACTAATGGCCGAAGATTGTAGCGTACCTTAGGAGAGACCCAAGTCCAGCAGTGGATAAACATGGCTAATAAAGAAATGTGGTCTGTATTGTATGATATATAACTCGTGCTTGATTTCTAGTCGAAGGCTTTAGCTACATCCATGTTTTACTATATGTTATAATATCAAGGTGTGTTAATGACACATACTTTACATATAGATACTGTACTCATGCAAGATGTGGAACCACAGTGGAAACTATAGTGACAATAATATGTAGACTGTAATAGTATGTGTACTGTTTACAATCTACAGTATAGCCCTCATTAATATGTACATATTCATAGAAGTTTAATTTCACCTGATAATTGCCTATAGTAAGAAAGAGTAACTTACATATTACATGATATATACATATAAGAAGTACATGATACATATTAGGAAATACAGGATCCTCTGTTCCTGTTCTCTCAATAGGGAACAGTAAACAACACATGTAGGCGATTTTTATTACATGCAAATGAAAGTACTTTACCAAATGTTCCATATGCAACTTTGTCCATAGATTAACAATTAACAAGAACATTAATAATACAGAGAGGAAACCACTTATACCTCTCTGATTAATGGATACTGATAAA
The DNA here is from genome assembly GCA_914767545.1 of Sesia apiformis. Taxonomy (NCBI): domain Eukaryota; kingdom Metazoa; phylum Arthropoda; class Insecta; order Lepidoptera; family Sesiidae; genus Sesia; species Sesia apiformis. The sequence goes on from OU611964.1 coordinate 9,352,678, forward strand.
TATGTTGTTCATAGCATTAAAAAGATCATTAAATATTTGTTATGGCTTTTATACAATGAAAAATTGTGTAGTCTCAGTTCTTAATGCCAAACAGGCTGCAAAAAATGGTAGCGTTTTAGGCAAAGCATTTTAGACTTGCACCAACAATTGCCATTGTCTTGTTATTTTTCCCATAAAACCCCCTTTTTGTTGGTAACTAGATTTAATGTGATATTGTGAAAATGTTACTATATTATCAAAGCGTTCAAATCTACCATTGTGATACTTACCTCATATACATTTGGATGCCATACTTTTGTTAGAAACCTAATTGAAGGTGGAGAATAGGGATAATCTGCAGGGAATTTCATATGTGCCTGTAACAATAGAAAATACACATTTATAATAATTTGAATGACATATTTTAAAGGATATTAAGTAATTAAAGAAGGCATAAAGTTATTACTTTTAATTCATTCCCTCTCAAAGACAATGAGATGTCTGCTGAATGAAGGGTTTAAATTTGTTCCCAAATCAGGTAAATATTCTTAAAAGAAAAAGGACAAATGTTTTGTGTTCATCTCATTTATCTTTGTGTATTGAAAATTATACAAAAGATGCAGCATAAGGGTCCAGGTTCTAGACAATGGTTTGGATTATAGTTTCCTGCTAGACAAAAGACAAGTTTATTTTATTTAATGTGTTTTATTTTTTAATCCTTGGTCTTAAAGCAATTTCTTATTAATCTGCAAGATATCTAAGCCGTATTGTTAAATGCTTTTTTGTCAATATGTTTTGTGAATGAATAGATTGTGGGGACAGTGTGTGAATATTGCAGCATATTCTAAGAAGTAAATATATACCTTTTAAAATATTGAATATAGTTACTTTACCCAGAAACAATTATGTATCCTTACTTAAAGATCACTTTGAATTTACAAAAAAGCTGTTAAAATGTTTAGTCTTTTGTAGCCAGAGGCAGAGGTTTTTCTTTTTCTGTATGCTATGCATATAAAAAGTTAATAACTTATTCTGCAAAAGTTACAAAATTCACAATTACTCTGAAAAACTGCAGATTTATTTTTCTTGCTTTGTTTTTGCATAAGTGTACCAATAAAAATACCAGTTTGTTTTATGTCGATACACACATTATGTAATAAAGTGATAGGACAAGACTTTGGAATTCTGTAATTAGTCTGTAATTCGGTAATAATTTCAAAATAAGTTCTTACTGAATTACTGTTAATAATCAAATTGTTCTATAATCCAATGTGACCCAAAGGACCTGTGTTTAGTCCTTGATTATGCAAACATTTGTAAAAAGATATATTTTTTGGTCTAGGTCCTTATGTATGTTTCTGTATAGTTCATTTATCTATTAAATAACTTGTAAACATTTATGTTTATATTTTTTTCTGTATTTTACTGTAGGTTTCATCTGAGTTATGGTTATGACAGGCATGGTTATGTGCGGACTGTCAGCATCAGTTCATGGATACAGTTGCCAATGTGTGATAAATAAATATGTGTGAAAAATAGATATGTAATAATTAATGTAAAACTACGTAATTCTGACCTCCTACCATAATACACCAAGGTTTTTAATCAATATTTAAATGGGCTCTTTTCAAACTAAAAGATGTTGCATATAGTTATAGCTTGCATATAGCTGCAAAGGCAGCGCATCCAGGGGTGTGCCAATATTTGTCATTCTGGACTGTATGCTCGCCTGCCACCATTTTTCGATAAAAACAATTGAAATATCAACTCTATGCCTCTACAAAATATGTTTGAACTGTTGTTCATTTATATGTTATAGGGTAACTGATACAGCGTTAAGTTAAAGAAATATCTCAACATTTAGGTTTAAATCTAGGGCTCAATGAATCAAATTATAGATATGTAAACAATTATCACACTATTTAATTTATGGCTCTGTCAGTTACCTCGGGCTCCTTTGTTTACATTTTGGACAAATTGGATTGGAAAGGAATTATAGTTGTTCGTTCACATGACAGTACAGAACTGACATTTATATTTCACTTCATAACATACCTTCCCCTTTAAACACTAGTTTAGAAGCTAGTCTTTACATTTTTCACTAAACATTGTCTACTATAAATGTCATAATTTTTTCACACTATCGCTACACTAACATGCCATGCTATTTATTGTTCATGCCTCCTGGTCAGTCTCAAATAAATCTTTAAATAGATATTAGTTAAACTCCGTGATTATATTAAGGTAGGTGTGATCATTTTTACCAATGCCAATAACTGTAGCACATGTTCTTTTATTATCAGTTTGTTGATACAATTACAAAACTGAATTCAATCTTACCTTGAAGTATCCTCCTTGGTACAACGTATCTGGTGGACCGAAAATCGCCACTTCCCATTCGAATAAATTGTCCTCTCCTAATAATTTAACACGAAAACCTTCCACGGGTTCCTCTTGTAGGCTCTTGTACTCTAAAGCTAAGGCCCTCAAAGCAGAACTGGTTGGAACTGCGCTAGACATTTTACTAGTTCTAATTTTACTTCTACAGTTTTTATAACAAGTAATCACTATCTACAAGAAGAAATTTTGATTGCCTATTGACATAACACTGCAGAACTCTCCTCGCTATCCACGTATTCACGAGGCATTTCAACTGTAATCACAACACAATAACAGTGCACGAATTTTGGTAAACATTATCACCAACGTAGCCTAGGGATTTATTTTATGATTCACACACTTAGAACGCCAATACTTAAAACTTGCACGTTGAGTAATAAACGTTGAAAGTGGAAGAACAGTCCAAACTACACGGCGAGTAATACAACAATGAGAAACAGTTCACTGCAACTCTGTCCAAACAATCGCAATTCCAAGGAAAACGGCTGTGTGCTGGTTCGTACAGCTGCTATCTGAGTTGCCCGATGGAATATTGTAGAACAGCTGTTATTTCCGTGCTTGGTTGATTGCGCAGCGGCGTACCTGACGCACGCGGCCATTTATCGACTTCTCCTACTAGTAACGCCCTCTGGTCATATTTATTATGAATTAATACATATTATTATGTTGTAGTGTGGTGTGAATGTGATAATGGTCGGTTGGATGTTTATAACAGACGATAGATGACACTAATATCATAATTTTAGAATTTCATTAAATTTCGTTAGATGTCGATAACTATTTGTCATAAAATTGTGTAAGACATTCTCATATCCATGCCTCGTAAGAACGTAATCTATGTGCTAGCTTTATATTTGAGTAACTTTTTAAAATTAACTTTTTAATAAATGTGAAATTGATTTTCGTGACGATTGTATTAAATATGGCTAAAAGAACTTGTATCTAGGTTGGTGCCAACATAATTATGAAAAACCGGAAGTACCTTATATGAAACCGAGAAACGTATAAAAACACAAAATATAGTGTGGTTTGTTTCAATCATAGATAAATTTATCATCTATGTGTTTTTCCCTTTGATTGGAAGTGAAGTAATAAGGTGTTTTTGCTATCGATGAAAACGAATCTCTACGATTAGTCTTATACTGACTACTCACACCGCGAAGCTCCGTGAACAGTCCTAAAATGTAGTGACTTTTCGGCGTTCACGCCTTGTTTTCCGACCGGTGAAAACCATACACTTGCGTTTTACGGCTGTTCACTGTAAAGCACTTACAGCGAAAGTGTAGTCTAGCCGCCATTAGAGTAAGCATGTACAAATATGTATTTTGGTTGATCAATATGATTAGTTACTTAAACCGAAACCGTAAAACCGAACAATGAATACAACTTAAATAATGTGGTCTCAGTAAAACAGGAAGTCATTATTCTAGCAAGTTTCTATATAGTAATATATTTTTGCTGGGTAATTCTCCCTCCTGTGGATTTTGAGTTTATTGACATTTATTCTCATTATGACATTTATTGTATTCGTTTATAAAAATATCAATGAGGTTTCTTTAGATAATATTTATATTTGTATTTAGCGTAAGGAAAATTTGGTAAAAACTCAAAAACATCGAAATTTTCGCAAATAATAACTAATATTTTAACTAACTTAAATGTAACTAGTCACCATGCAGTGAGGGCTAACTAAGGTTTACCTTGATATTGTATAACTTATGTTTAAATGTACCTAATGTTTTAATTAAATATGTATCAATGTATTTTTATATAAAAAATCACTCTACAATCCAAATACACAAGCAGAACAACGATCGGTGCTAAAGCTGATTAACAGACTTATTTGTGCTCGTACAGTAGAATACCCAGAATATGAAAAAGCCATCGTGTAATAATGAGACGAGACCAGTCTCTCCGTTTATTCAGGAACGCATACTAAATGTATGAAAAATTTTAAAAATCCTATTTAAATTATTGAATAAATACTTTATTATAACAACAAATAAAGTTCAGAATTGTTATGTCACACGTGTCTTTATTATCTTTGATTGTGAATAAGAAAGTTTTTAAAAGTCCATAGAACATTATTTGAATCAATATTCTAAATTCAAATTAAACATGAATTTGCATTGATTTATATAGACATTATATATAAATATATATGATATATATGACGTTTTCTTCAATTTTGTAACAAACTACAAGCTACCAATATATAAACTAGTGTGCATTAAACGGATGGAGCACCAGCAATGACTGGAAACGAAAACGGTTTTGTGGCATTGTGTCGAGCTAATGACGATTTCCCTTCCTTTTTCTCCTTCCATTGCATTATACATCAACAAGTTTTGTGGTCAGAAGTTCTAAACATGGAGGAGATTATGGACATTGCAATAAAAATTGTGAATTCTATCCGTGCACGTAGCTTGCAACGACGGCTCTTTAAATTGCAGTTGGAAGATAGTGAGTCAGCTGAACACACTCATTTAGTTCTTCACACGGACGTCAGGTGGTTGACTGGCGGAAAATTCCTATAAAGGTTTCAAGAATTATTGCCGCAAATAACAGATTTTCTGGACGAAAGAGGTGATGACACTCAGATGCTGAAAAACGGAAAATGGCTGACTGATTTGGCATTTTTGACAGACATCACAATGCATTTAAACACCATTAACTTGGAGCTTCAAGGTAAAGGAAAAACTATTATTGAGATGATTAGCTCAATAAACGCATTCAAAAGTAAATTGCAACTTATGATAGATCAACTGAAAAGATAGGATCTGAAACATTTTCCGTCTTTGAAAGCAAGGATTCCTCAATTGAATTATGATATTTATGAGGCAGAATTATCAAATATTTTGGGCCAATTCCAAATACGTTTTTATGATTTCAGTAAATTGGCAAATATCGCATCATTTATGAGTTATCCTTTTTCGTGTAAAAACATTGATGAATTAGCTACTGAAATAGCAAGTCAGTTTAACATGGACTCATGTTCTGTTGAAAATGAGTTAGTGCAGATTATATCAGATATACATCTCAAAGCATCTCGATTCTGGTGTTTTATATCTGAAGATGTGAGTATAAACCAATAAACTCGCAATTTTGAATAATTATGAGTTTTTTCATTGACATTTTAGAGCAGACCTACACTCATATTGACTAAAAAAATGCATATTGTGCGGAAAACTAATATCTATGCCACGATACACCCTACCTAGACGACAATCCTGCATCACACATACTTGCAGCCTCTCAGAGTCGATCGATCGTAGTCTAACAATATCGAGGTAGATTGCCAGCAGTTCAAGTTTGAGCACCCCTGATATAGAGCAACAAAGTGTGACAATGAAATCTAATAAGAGTAGGTACTTAATAGTAAAGCATTTATAGCGTGAATTTCCATTCTCTACGTGTTCGTGAGAGATATACATATAGATGCATTTTTGGAATATACATACCAGACCCGTTTAAATATATATATAAATAAGCGAAAATCTTAAGTATTATATTAAGATGACTTTATTAAATAGATTTCTTTTTTATTTTAAGAAAAGCTTCTTTAAATTATGGCTAAATATTTTTAACAGTTTAATTAATTTTAAACAAGGAGATATGTCCTGACTGACCAATTGATTCATCATCGTCGAACCGAAACCGCTGAAGATAGAAACATGAAAATTGCACAATAGATAGATTTTATTTTATATCCACTAACAAATGATTTTTAGAATTTTTTTTGGAAGAGTGAAAATAAGGCCGAGATTTTTTTATATGCAATGCGTGTATTTGAATAACTATTTAGAGACATGAAATTTAACATCAAGACTTCTCATTTAAAATAATTTAAAAGGGGTGTCAAAATTTGTATCGAAAATTATTGATGGTCCGGTCCTATTAATTCGAAACTTGCGGGCGAAGTCGCGGGCAAAAAGCTAATTCTATATAAAATAATATTTTCAATACCAACTCTACGTCCATTTCACTTCTGCTTTCATTGTTCTTAGTCATAGCCTTAGAACTTTCATTATCAGAACTTTCTTTAGCATTTACTATAAAACTATCAATCAACTTATTATAAAACTTCATTATGAACATAAATTTTCTATCTGACTAAAATTAGGGTGCTATAGCAATCTCAATACGTAGTGGCCAAATTCTGCAAGAATTTTGTCTACGAAATATTCGATGTGAGTTGCTTTATGCTGAAGAATAATTTCAAATAACACATTTTTTCCAATTAACTTCAAACGAAATATGGTGTTTGTTCAGCCAATTTATCATTGAATGTTTGGTGCTGTTGGAATTCGGAGATCTTTAATCAAATTAATTGTGATAATACGGAGCGTTGTCTATTACTAAAACTGATTCTTTTGGTAAATGGGTACTAATTGACTACGAAGCCATTTTTCATAATTGTCCCCATTCATCTTAGCTTAGTAGCCGTTCATTTTATCGGAAGATTTGTACGTTAAAAAGGTTTCAGGCACGATAACGATTCTTGTAAGTGCGAAAAAGGGATTACGAAACGAAAGTAGACGATGATACACGATGGCTTTTTCATATTCTCTTGTACTGTAGATATTGTATGCAGACAATAAAACTGTGGGCGCATGATTCAGAAGCGACTCGCCCACCAGCGCCATGTATAGGCACCGACAAGCAGGCCTTGTGCAACCCACGGGGCACGGGTGGGTCTAGTTTAACAGAATTTGTTTTCGATAAGCAGGCAGGTTATTGCAATTTTAAGGGAATTATTTGAAAGTATGTATAGTTTTTAATCATAATTAATATGACTTATTAATCTTATATTAATCCCAATTTTGCGAGGACAGTCCAATTCTACGGTGTTGAGATGTGTTTTTTTTTATGTAAGGTGTTGATATGTGAATTATTGTGGATACTTGTTCGACGAAGCAAATGTAAAAAAAATCCTATCGTTTGAGATATCTACCTATTTAGCGGATCATACCTACGAATATTGTAGTGGAATATTAATTAATAGTGTAAAAAACGCGATTTTCTTTGGAAGAAATTAGAAAATTAGAAAAACGTTACCTATACTAAATGTATAGAGTTAGGTGCATAGAGAAATAAAATGTTTTTAATTGAATTTGTTTGTGTTTTAATGAACTCAGAATTATAATAATTTGTATATATAAGGTCGGGGGAAAAGTTTCTTCGTATTTTATATACAAATTCAAGACATTTTTTTTTAAAGTTTAATTACATTTAATTATAATATATATGTGCCGTTTTGTTCTATAACTTGGTGCCATCTTGTAGGTAGTGACATGATCCCGTTGCTATAGAAATTTTGGGATTTTTGGTTAAAAAATTGCGACAAGTAGTTTTGACAGTCCTCTCTTGATGTTAACCTTACACTACCTAAAGAATTCTGAAGAGACCGAAACAAGTGGAAATCTGAGGGCGCAAGGTCAGGGCTATATGGTGGGTGCATCAACACTTCCCAACCAAACTCTCTCAATTTTTGCTGAGTGGCCAAAGATGTCTGTGGTCTGGCGTTATCATAATGAAAGATTACACCCTTTCTGTTGATCAATTCCGGGCGCTTTTTCTCAATTTCTTGCTTTAGTCTCATCAGCTGTTGGCAGTAGAGATCCGAATCGATGGTTTTGCCCGGCGGTAAAAGCTCATAATGAACGATGCTCTTCCAATCCCACCACACACACAACATCACCTTATTGCGCGTTAATCCGGGTTTCGCCATAATCTGTGGAGCTTGGCCGCACTTAGACCATGATCTTTTCCACACGTTCTTGTCGTAAGGGATCCACTTCTCATCACCAGTGATCAATCTGTTCAAAAATGGTTCGGTTTCATTACATTTTAATAGAGAATCGCAAACGAGTACACGGTTCATGAGGTTTCTTTCAGTGAGCTCGTGTGGTACCCAAATATCGACCGTATTTGTGAATCCAGACTTTTTCAAATGAGTCAAAACTGTTTTATGGTCAATGCCCAGTTCATCAGCAATGTCGTAACTACTTATATGCCGATCTTGCTGCACTTTTTCACAAATGGCATCAACTTTATCGGTAACAGGGCGACCGGATCGAACTGCATCTTTAATATTAAGATTTCCTGACTGAAAACGCTTAAACCAACTTTCTGCTACTCTTACTGACACTGCATTAGGCTGTATTAGGTCCATAAACGGCACAAATTATTTTCGCGGCTTGTGTCGCATTTTTCCCCTTTTTGTAATAAAACTTTAAAATGTATCGAATTTTTTCGTTAGATTCACTTATTTTCTTGGACTGAAAAACAATTGAAAAATGGCGTGAAACAGTTTTTATTTCTATATTTCTTTTTTATAAATGTTGCTTTTTTAATGGTATCATAACCAGCCAGGTACAAACAGTTCAATCAAAGATATTGGATCACAACTTCATACATACAAAATACGAAAAGACTTTCTCCCCGACCTATTATTACTAATTTGTGTTCTAAGAACTTATTGATTCTCCCTCGTATATAAAGAAATTGAAAATACATATATTTATTTCTATAAAGATACGAAATCTACAACAATAAGTACCTACTAGGTACTTATTGTACTCTTTCAACTTATCATTAATGGATATATCCAAAATATAAGGACACCTGGTGTCCGTACCTGGACACCTATGCAGACTAGCAAAATTATAACCCATAAAAGTCGAGACCACGTTTCTGTCTAGCTTTAGCTAAAAAATGTCTATATAAGTAGTCCAATAAAAGCGCTGTAAACATTAACTCAACGCGATTTGGGCACAATTTTTTTCAGCTTTGACTGATGTAAAAGTTGTATGATTGTCATACAAAAAGCAAAATAGTCGAATAAATGTAGAGTTGAAGCCAAAATGAAGACTATTAGTTTTGTAATAGCAATATCGATGCTATTATAAAGATAATTCTAGATTTAAAGTCGTCACGTTGCGATTATCCAGCAAATTTGTTGACTAAAAGTTATAGATTCACTATTACTCGGCTTTTTTATTGGTTAAAGTTAAATTAAGTTGCTATGTCTACACTTTTTGGTGGTAAAACAGCCATTTCTTATTATTTATTCAACTACTTCTTCGAGTTTCAATATCTGGTGAAAAATTACAGGACAAAAGTAATATTAAGTAAGTAATATATAAGTGAATTTACAAGTGTTTATCTTAGAGCAGTGTTTTTCAACCTTCTGGAATACGCGACCCCCTTACAAGTATTAAAATTCTGGCGACCCCCCAGGACCGTAATAAAACTATGTCAGTGATTTCAAAGACGACGTATTTAATTTTCTTTCTATTGAGACTATACTGATCGAAAAATCAAGTGCACTGTGCAAGGTACTCGCGGGCGCTCTGCGGACAATTTTTTGTCTCTGGCAGCCAAGGTTTTACCTTCTGATTTAATGATGTGCTTAAAGAGGTGATAAAGTTGTGAATTCTATTAAAGGTAAAGCCTTGCAAACTCGAAAGTTTAGAATCATTTGTTCTTACAAGATGCTAAATCTGAATATGTGACTTATTTTTGTGACCCTGTTTGACTATTAAAATTAGCATTTCTCGCTGATCTTTTTAACCACCTAAATATCCTCCAAGCCCAAGAGCCCTCCAAGGGAGAAAAGAAAACATTCTAACGGCCAAGGATAAAATCAAAGGATTCGTGGCCAAATTTCGTTTGTGATCAACATTTGTTTTTCGAAATTGCTAAATTCTTGTGGCCCTAGTGGCCTTTCAAGAGTCACCGGTCGTGATTGTGGTCAACGTCTTTACAAAAAATGATGTATGAGTCTTTCCCTTGCGTTCAGAAGATTGTCGAAGAAATTGCAGCGAACCAATCGTTGGTAGTAAATTCTCACATTCCTTGCATGATACAGAGCTTGCATAATTTGGAAGAGGAACTATTAAGTTACTTTCCAGAACTGAACTGAAGAACTGACAATGGGCATAGATGGATACTAAATCCTTTTTTGGATATGTCAGTACAACTGGCTAATCTGACCACGAAGATGAAAGAAAATCTTATTTTGCTGCTGACGGCATGCTTAAAATGGAATTTAATTCGCAAAAGATTGACGTCTTCTGGATGAAGAGAAAAGAAGAATATCCAGAGCTTTGAAATTATAAGTGCCATTCTCCACTTCTACCTATGTGAACTAACGTTCTCTTCAATGGTGAACATAAAAACTAAAAAGAGAAATAGGCTCCAATTAGAAAATGATTTCGTTATTTGCGTCTCAAAAATAGAACTACGATTCGACAAATTATTAAAAAATAAACAGGCACAGCCTTCTCACTGAAATTGTTATATTTTTATTGTAGTATAGGACCTACAACCCTTGCTTTTTACTTTTATCTGGCTTGCGACCGCGACCCCCCGAGCAAGACTTTGCGACACCCCTGGGGGTCGCGACCCACAGGTTGAAAAACACTGCTTTAGAGGAAGAAAAAGCAGTTGCAAACTAATTTCTGACTTGTAGCAAAATTAATTATGGATTAACTAGAAATTAATCGTCGTTAAGATACCTAGACATGTGTCTATTTCGACCAAATGTTTACATACGAATGCGATCTTTCTCGAGATAAGCCATTGATTGTAGTTTATTGTTTGTTTTTTAGATAATTTAGGTTAAAAATATACTTAGTCCAGTGCCTTTAGTTTGTGATACTTTTTAGTATATAGTATCATTATCACCTAGGTATTGCTTTTTCATTAATTTGTAATTTGAGGGCTCGGGTCAAAGCTCCCTGGGTTTTGACTTCCACCCAGTTGGGAGAATTTAGACAAATACCATTTTTTGGAAAAAAGACTAATATGCCGAAATAGCTTAAGTTATTTGTATCATTTTATATGCAATATAGAGGTTAATGACAAGACTTTAGTAGCCGGTTATTAAAATTTCAATTTATTAATTACCTACATAAGAAGTTATGGGCCCTTATGTGAGAGGCAGGTATGATCTTCCGGACTCCCCCTATATTGTGTAATATATGTAGATAAAACTTTATATTGTTTTTATTAGCTTCATTCACATTATATTTAAAAAAATACAACATCTATATCACACCACCTATGTATCAATCATCAGTCAAACGTTAGAAATCTATTCAATATCTTCCATGTCATCATCAGAATAATAGTTGTCTTCATCGTCACTTTCAGAATCATCAGAACTCTCAGAAGTATTAGCTATTATCCTATCCATAAAATCATTCGTGGCATGTTCATATTTTATATATTCATCTTCGCATTTGATTGCGCGATCACAAACTTTTTTCTATTCATTTGGACCAATCATATCAATTTTGTCCAATAACATTTTTTTACTGTGGTCATATTCATATCACCATTTTCTTTGAGCTACATAACCCTTAAGCTGCGACCATATGTTTTCAATCGGATTGAAATTGAGATGATATGGCAGTAATCTCAATACAGTGTGTCCTTATTCTGCTAAAATATTTCCTTATGACAAAGAATAACTTGGTAAATTTGTAGCTTTGTACAAGTTGGATCGACATTAATGTCATGTTTTACCAACTAGTTTATCATATCTTGCTTCAATGTATTTGAATTCGGAGGCTTATCCACATATTTGTTATGATATGCAGCATTATCAACGACCAATATCTACCTAATTTTAGGTAAGTTAGTAATCAATTGTTTACGTAGCCATTTTTCATAATTGTTGCTGTTCATCTCATTATACTAGTCTCTTCTTGTTATACATTAATAAAGCCCCGGGAATAAAACTATTTTTATCCATCCTGCGTATACTATAATAAGACGTTGCCCTAAAGAAATGGTTTGTTTTATACCTTTTCCTGTAGAATCAGTCCAACTTTTATCTGTGATATGTAACGTACGTAAATAAGTTTCATCCATATATACAATTTCTCTGCTTTAAGATCGAAATATTGTAATCAAATCTAAGAATTGTATCCGTTTCAATCTTACATCATCCTTTTCCATCAAAAGTTTCCTGTTATTATTATAGTTTATAATGAACCGAAAACCCAATTGACGAAGAATTTTTCGTAATGTACTCTCGCATCCTTTGAAATCAATGGCTTCTATTAGTTTCAGTTTTAAAGATATGAGTGTCGACACTTGTTTAAATCTTATTATGGACCATTCTTATTACAACAGAATAGTCAAAATTGTCAGGATAGAACTTTTTTTCGGTCGACCTTGTTTTTGAGTTTCTGATGAATTCGAGCTGTCGTCATGAACTCTTACAATTTTACGGATACTTGTACGGGGAAACCAGTTGCATCACGAACTCTTTGTTGTATCTTGTTAAAATAGTTTTAATAGTTAAAATAGGACGTATTATTAGATATAGTTCGTTCAGTTAAAAAATAAAGATATATTTAAAATAATTTCACCAGCTTGTTTATTTATGGATTTTTCTTGTCTTGAATTCTACATCACCTTTATGAAAGCGACTTAAAGTTGACTGTAGTGGATAATAATGTGGCTTTTTAAGCCGCCTACTGTAGGATTTTGACATTCATTACAACATCATTACATTGACAGGATACCTTTTTGAAAATTAAATATAAAAAGATATTAGAAATGAGGTCAGTAACAGTTGACGAAAGCAAATATGTACATATAAAATTTATTATCTGCTGAAAAAAATATTTTGGGAATATTAGAGTATATTTATGAATTCGATATTTGCCGAAGATACTCGAATATTCCCAATGGCCAATGTTTTCCTGCAAGATCTGCAACTTGGAAAATATGAGTATTTATGTATGGTGTGTGTATATGTCTATATATTTGTGTATATGTATGCATATGTTGTGTATATGTGTATTGATAGATATCTATCTACTAGTGATTAAAATTATTATTTCCTTTACCCAAAAGGTTGTTTGGCAGAGACCGCTAATATTTGTCTATTTAAACTGGTCTTATAGTTAATTATATTTAATTTTTAATCGCTAATAGCAATAAGACAGCCTTTTGTGCAATTCATGTTTCAATGTCTGTTACCGTCTCGTTTGGTTTTGGTGTGCAATAAAAAGTTTTATCTATCTATACTTATGCTTCGATTGAATGCATATTGAACCGCTTAACTTATCTGTTAAGGCAAGCTGGAGGCTGCCCTGCATGCACCAAAAACAAATGCAAATGTGTGTCCCATTTTAATTACGCATTTATTTACTACAAATGTATATACATACTTACGTGTATCAATCTCTACGTGAGAATATTCGTAATAGAAAACCGGCCAAGTTTATATCGGGCACGCACATGACAGAAATCCCCAGCTTTTTCAGAATAAATACCTAATATTCGACTTACAAATAATAGTAGCACTTAGCACTCACCTATGAAATTACCGTTTTATATGGAAATATTCAAATATTTTTTTTGAAGGAAATTATATATGTATTTAATTAATCCATTGTCCATCATCATCAATGCACTTTTGCCATTTTAATGGTAATTGATTGATGCCTCTGCTATAGAACTTCTGGAGACAGGAATAAATTAATTCTCTGAAGGCTTTTTCACTGCCCCATCGGAGTTGAATTCTTTCCTGTGTAAAAAGTCATTCAAATTCCAAAAAATGGAATCCTGTAGGAGCAAGGTCTGGCGAGTACGGTGGGGGACAGAGAGTTTTCAATCGAAGCTCCTGTAACGACTGTCTGTCGTGCAGTGTGCTATCAGCAGAGGTCGGAATTAGGTAGTGTGATTTATGTACTTGCAACGAAATGTTGATATGAACATGGACATTTCTGGGATTTTCTGAATAATAATCAGGGGAACCGTAATTTATTACCAATAGTATATTTATTTACTATCTTAAGGTACCGTGGTGGTTTTTAGGGTTATATCAATATCTCAGAGATAAGATAAATAAAACTAAATTATTTTATAGTACTTAATATATTAATGATTTACACAAGTTAACATTCAGTTTCAGTTTTTATATTTACAAACATTAACCTGCATATCTATCTAATCTAATCATCGGATTTTTAATACGCTTTAAACTGAAATTCTGGGATTTGAGGAATATCCATATTATTCTTTTGCTCTATGATATCATTGCAAGTACATAAATCACACTACCTAATTCCGACCTCTGGTTATCAGGGAGAAGCAGTAGACTAGGGAAATTGACCAGACTCGGTTATTTGATAGCGAGCTTGTCCATCATCGTTTGCAGTTCTTCACAGTACACATCTGCATTAATTTGCATCTGCATCTGCATCTGTAGATCTCAAGGAGCTGTAGTGGATATCTAATATTGGCAAAGGACCATCATACAGTCATCATGAGCTTCTTTTGACTCAGTTTACGATTGGAACATTGTTTGGCTGTGTTTCCTGGAATCATTGTGACGAACGTTTACGATTAACATACAGGATGCACTTCACATTACAAGTGGCAATTCAATTCGGAATACCTTCATTTTTCCCGGTTCAGCAAAGTAAGGCAAGCTTCGAAGTGTGTTTGCAGCTCTGACTTTCATTACGTCCATATGATACCCAATTTTCGACCTTCTTCACCTTCCCGATTTGACGCAAATTAATCAATATCATTTTATCACGTCATTCAGCCGAACTAACTAAGACGAGGTTTGGGATGAATCCGCTTCCATTATTGCTTTCAATTCGTCATTAGTCTCCAGACGTCCACGGGCCTTTTATTAAGGTCCAGAAGGGAAACGATCAAACCAAAAACGCACCGTGCGTTCTGATACTGTTTGTCTTATACATCGTTGATATTCAGCGCCGTTAGTGCTGCGTTGCTGCCACGATGGAACTTATGTTCGAAAATAACGCAAGTTTTTAACTCTTCCATGGTCGTAAACACAACGATATGTAAGCAAAAAGTCGTTTGACGAAAAAAGCAAATGAATAATTGACTTTAAAAAGAAATTAAATTAATTGAAATTGAATTTAATTTGAATTTGGAATTACAAGTCAAACGCAAGATAACTACTCGTAAGTTCTAAGTGGTCACTATGAACAAACAGCAATTTCATAGATAAGGTCCTAGTATAATAGTATTTTGTGTTAGTGGTTTTAATCATTTATATTCGGATGAACACACCAGAAAACCGAATGCCAGTGTGTCTGCGAGGTAGCTAGTTAGAAAGATTTCATTTTGAACATCTTTAGTAAAAAGTATACCTACAGTTCATAAGGTTGTTTACTATAATACATTGTTTATTAATATTCATTAAATTTACAACCGCCTACGTCATTCACAGCATTCTGCATATGCACTCTGCGAGTATTTCTGCCAAAGTTTAATTAGATATTCAATTAAAATCGAAGGTGGGTTATATTGGAATATGTATCTATCATGGATGATGCTAACAGGGAAATTGGGATTATTTGGGATCCTTTTGCCCACGTCGCATGCATTGTTGTCCCACACGTTATTACTGTGTTACGGTTAATTAGAAAAGTTAACCGATGGGCTCACTCGACAGGCCACGTTAGCCCTCTCTCATAACATAATCGTAAAATGTACTGCATTTTATTCTATGGAAATATATTAATTGCTGTAGCTTAAATTTTATTTAAGTAAGTAGTTTTCTGTGCTTAAACTAAGTATTAGGTACCCACTGTCCGGCTCCCTGAGCAATGGGACCAATTTTCATTATGGACTTTTGACTTCGGTTAAAACTTTGAACAGAATAAAAACAGAATTTTGAAACAACGAAATATTAAGTTTAGAAACATGCTTCTAACATGATAAAGTAATGAGATAAAGTTTTTGAGATAAAGTAATGAAAAGGCTGTTTTCTAAGCTTTCACTGAAATCATAGTATCTGGGTAACTAAAACCGACAATAAGGTCACTTTTCTGAGATAATGATAGGGTATTATTATGGACTTCTACAAATAGGTAGGTATAATTTTAAGAAGTGTATAGATGCTGACTAAGTCTTAACTTGAAGTCACTTTATTTAAACCATATTTGGTAGGAGTCTACCAACGAGATGTAAGCGCTTACGTGTCTTGAAGGTCTGGTGGGCGATTGTCGCGTCAAGGTGTAGCGGTCGCGGGGCGCCGGCGCACGCTCAGAATCCGCGAGCCAGTCGCTGGCAGCGCGCGCGCACTAGCGACACACGACACGAACGACTCTCGCGATCATTCTACAATACATGGCAATTGTTTTACTATAAATATTATGTGATAATCTCCTTATTAAGACTCGTATTGAATTTGATATTTATACAACATAGTAACAGTAAGATTTAGTCGTATTTAAATCTAAATTATTCAAATAGTGGGACCAAAATGACGATAAAAAACAAAAAGACTAAACAGTCGAAGACGTCCGAAGTGAGTTCGTCGAGTGCTTCGAGTAGTGTTCAGAAGACCAGTACGTTGCAGAGCAGCAGCACCGCCCAGAAGATCACCTCGTCCGGTAAAAAGGTCTGCTACATAGACGTAAAAGTCGAGGAAGAGGATCCGCTTATGATAACTGATATAAGCGATCACGCTTCGCTGAGTGGCTCTACAATATCTGAATATTACAACAGCCATCCGCACTACATTATTACTGAAGCTCCTTCTGTGACTGATTTGTCGCAAACAAGATCTCAAGAACATCACGTAAGTGACATGGCTCAAGCAGTTACGGGTGAATTTATCTCTAACTCTGTACTGCAAGAGTCCTCCTCATCGCATCAACAAAGTTCTAAAAGTGAAACATTCCAAACCTCTTCAACGTCTGTTCAACATTCTGGCTCCAGCCATAGTCAGTCATTTGACAGGACAGTAGATTCTTCTATTGGTAATCAAACACTCGATACTGCTTTTATTGAAAACTCTGCTGCTAACATCGCGGGCTCCACTAACACTTTTCTAGAAAAGTCTCAAATTTCGAATGCGACGAATACTTTTCTTCAATCGGAACGTCAAGATTTAATCAATAAACAATTATCGCAAAAAACTACCGCCCCTACTGAAGCAAAAAATACCGACCAAATAAACGTTAACCAACGCGAGAAAGTGACGTACAAAATTTCTCCTGAACCATCAAAAAGAATTCAAAGTGTAAAATCTGACTCTTCAAATTTTTATGGCGGCGAAAGGAGTCTTGATAAAAATGTAAAAGCTAAGCAGTATACAAGCACATCACAAACAAGTGATACTAAAAGTAGCAGTGTAACAAAGTCATCGTCCTCTTCACATGTGGTTGAGGTTGTTGATGGCAAAGAACGTATCATCGACAATTCTAAAAGAGAATGGGGAGATGCTCAAGAACATGCGGCTTCAGAAGCTTATTCCAGTGTAAGTGGGACTGATATAAAGCCCCAGTCCGCGCGCAGTATTCAAAATTACGATATGAAATCTAATTATGATACGGGAAAAGACGGAAAGAAACCCACAAGCGAAATAATTGTTAAAGAAGATTCTAAATTTATTAAAGATGAAAGTGAAATTACTACTCATTCAAGCATTGTTTCAGAAAAAGATAATATTAAACACAAACAAATTAGTTCTACTCAAGAACAATTGACATCAAAAGACCATGTTCGTTCAAATATTACATCAAAAAATCTAAATACTGCAAAGACAGACAAAAATACCATGGAAACAATAAATACAAGCACTGAAACTGCTAGTGATAAAAGGCGTACTGGTAATACAACTGATTCTTCAAATTTCTACGGATACGATGCCACTATTCAAAATGAACTGAAGAAAGTCGGTGATATTTTGCAAGTTGGAGATGCTGAAAGCATTAACTTTTCCACTAAAATACTAAAAAGCAATACAAATAGTGCTCAACAAGGATCGAAATCGTCATATGTGTTTGAAATTGTTGATGGTAAACAACGAATTGTTGATAGCTCCCACAGGGAATGGGGTGACAGTAAAGAACACGGTACACATGAAAAGAGTCATAGTATTGGCGGCACTGGAATAAAACCTCAGCATGAATATAGTCGCCATGTACTAGATAAAGAATCTAATTACGATACTGGTAAAGATGGAGTTCCCAAAAGTTCTACTCAAATTTCTGAAGAATCTGTTTTGTATAAGGATGGGAAAGAAATAGCTTCCACTAGTAACAAATATGGGGGTGACTTTAAAAAGAAGAAAGCTATAACTGAACATGTAACAGATAGAGAGGATTTACATAACAAACGAATTCAAAATACAACTGACGAGAACATCCATTCAACTACTTACCAGTCTACATCTACTGATACTCAATTTGGCAACAAAGATTCCAAGGATGTAACAAACACATCAGAATTTTTAACCACTGAGAAACAAAATTTATCAAAAGAGACCTCTTCTACGTCTAATTCTCAAACTAAAGACACACTTACTAGTTACGAAAGAAGTACCGGAACATGGAACGGAAAGTTTACTTACGAAAAAGATGACGTTCGACCGAAAAAACCAAAAGAAATGTCACCTTTTGGTAGGCCTGAACAACCGCGACATCATTTGAAACGTCAAGATACTGAAGAAAATATAATATTGTCATCAAGAGACATAAGAGACTTTACATCGATTAATGACTTGCGAAAGATTATAGAGTCATCGCAGACGAAAAAAGATATCACTGTTAGTGATAAAAGCATAGTCATTAACAGAAATATTGATGATCGAGTTCTAAAGGAAATAATTGACACAGTGAAGAAGTATCCCTTTAAAAGAATAGAGAAAGTCTCGTTTGGTACAAGGATTAACGAAGACGTAAAAGATCTGTATGAAGGAATTGATACTGAAGAACAAACCACAATTATCAACAAAAGTGGCGCAGACATTACCAAGAAGTCTTATGAAGTTGAAAAGACTAGGAGCCAAATTGAAGTAACTCGTTATATAACAGAAAATGGTGTTACAAGGAAGGAAACTACGTACGAAGATGCGAAAGAAGATGACAAAGTTAAGACGAATGTTTTCGTTGATAAAAGTCAGTCATTAGACATCAAAAACTTGGTGAGTAATAATGAATTAGTTCTATATATATAATTCGTGTGTAACATGTAACAAATGTATAAACACTGTTTAATTTTTATTTTAGAGCGATGTCCACGCGACGACAGACATCCGCGAATACGACGTGGTGGATCGTGCTATCACGGACACCACGAGAAAAGACACTACCGTCACCTCTGTTTACGACGAGACCATCATCGACGATAGGAAAACAGTCCGTGACGACAGGACCATAATCGAGGAAACCCTTATCGTAGACGAGACCAGGCCAAAACATGGTGGCCCCAAGAAATCAGAAAAACAAACGAAGGAGCAGTGCATTTGCGAAATCTGTACTTGTGGGTGAGTAGTTTCTTCATTTCATACAACGACCATCTAGGATCACATCTTTTGGTAACGTAAATCTTTTAATTTACGATGAAAACATTTTAGGAGTTTCAAAAGCGAGTGAAATTACAACGAATGCGTGCAAATTACAGCATGCAGATACGAGGCTTGTATTTTATTTGAGGACAACGGCTCGCTGTCCATGAACTAATTAATGGATTTTATTGTCCGTTGACCGCTCCCCAAGTTATTCTGGCAAGTTATTAATTGGTTAGAAAATTGCTGTCGTATGGGGTAAATTAAAACTGTAATTTGTCATGATTCTATAAAAAACTGACACATTTTGTGTCATACCAAATGTAAAAAATTAAATCATTGCTATTTATATACTTAGAGTGAAGCGTGATCCTGTGGATTCCTTGAAGTGTTTAGGAAAACAAAATAGTAAATACCGACATAGTGATAACGTCATGGTCACGACAGAGAGCGTCAGATTTTTAAATTAATTCAGCGTCACGCTAAAGAATTGGTCACTAATATTTTATGCAGGAATAGTATTTTGATGTACCTACTCGTACATATATATTTTTTGCATTTTGGGCCTTTGCTGTCTGATATAAATAAATAAAATAATATGGAATAATAGTAGATATTAATGGTCATTCTTTAATTTTGTTTTTGTAAATAACTGAAACTTTTAAGAACAATTGAAAGGAGTTCTAATTTCAAATGTTAACGTTATTATGTATTTATTTCATTTTGGTATCAAAATGACACTCTTTACTAGCTGTAAACTAACAACGCGGGCTCTATGTTTCTTTATTAAAACTGCATTTCTTAGAGTGATATAATTTGAGATACAAGTTTTTCAAGGTTGATACTGATACCATTGATAACGTTTTTGGGTCAGACTCTGATAGAGTTTATAATAACAAAACCTATTAATATATTAAATGCAGATTTGATCGTTTTGTCTAATTTTGAGTCTTTGTATGTTGTTACGTCATCGGGCATGACGTAGCCAACGAGGTATTTTGGTACTACACCATCAATGCTGACTTTTTTATTATTATACTCGTATGTGTGTTCAGTAATGTCATGAATGGCCGTGAAGATTTAACGTTGAACAGAGCCGGTAAAGTTACAAAATTATTATTACAGTTAAGTAGAAATGATGACCAGTACGTGTATGTGATCGGTCAGTGCATTACGAAGTCGTTTTATCTATATAGGTGGGATATTTATTCGGAACCAACACCTATAATAGCTCTCAATATCGACGATATTGAGAGCGTTTATTGTTTACATTTGCTCACGTATGGTCTACATACATTCATATATTTAAAAAAAGAACATTTTTCATACTTACAATGGAAATAGTTATTACATAGGTTGTGAAACACTAGCAAACTTCAAATATATTCCCATCAATAGATATTCTTTTATAATTCTTTCCCAAATAGCATGGGAGCTAGCGTCATGTACGTATGTATGTCATTGATGATTAATTTTCAGAACTATGTAAAGTATCATTTTTAAATACCAACTGTTATTGATTACAATAATGATTCATCTCTTATTCGCCTCTGATTTATTTCTATAACGAGTTCGGTTAGGTAGACGAAAGAGTCACTTACGTCACACGTTCTAACGATATGTTTCGTTAACAGTTTTGTAATGTACCAACTTTATTTACAATAAATAATATTTTTTCAAATTGTCTTTGTTTCACCTATAACAAATATTAAGGTATTATTTGCGATATAAAAACATTGTTTTTCGCTATGTAATCATAATGTAAATAAAAGAAAAACATTTGAATCAGCTTTTCTGCAGATCCATATCTCTGGCAAAGTGCCTATTCGGATAAATTCTTTTGATTTTCTTTTGCAAAGTATTTACAAACTATTTACTAGCGTTGACAATTTATTTCTCCGTATTGTTGTGACAAATTCATTCATTTAATGGAGTCAAATTGAATAAACAGTTTAAAGTCAAGCCGTAATTGGTTAAAACAACTAAAATGTGAGTCATCATTCGTGGGTAGGTATTGGTTTTGCAAGAACCTCCTTGCCACATACATACTCACATTATGAGAGCGTGGGTGGTGTTTCCAATTAAGTGTCATTAATATCGCCCCCGATTGGCAACATGTTTTAGCAACACTTATCTTCATGAAAATAAAGTAAAATAGCACTTACGTTAAAATTTGGTATATTTGTAGTTATTTATTATAAAATCAATAAGAATCACTAAGGCCGACCGATAAAACTATAGATGATCCGTGATAATCTATAGTTTCATCGACTTTTTTGAAAAACATTGCTATTGGAAGTTGTCGTTTTTGTCTTTTCTACCTTTAACTAATACTTTATCACGCGCTGTAGTTGTAACTTTTGCAGTTCGGGGCAAAGTGTTTCAAACTTGTATACTTGTACTTTTGCTTGGTTTTCTTTAACTACTGCCATTGGTTCTCTAACTTTAAAAAAGCAAAGAAAGGGCATATTGATCCTAAAGAACTCCTGTTCTTCGAGATCAATGTCTCTTCTTCGCTTCTATAAAGAAATATCTTCATCGTAATTAATATCATTAACATCATCATTATCATTAACATCATCATCATTATCATTAATGTAATTAACATTATAGTTATCGTATATGACTAATTTTATTTATTGACTTATAAAGTCAGATCTAAAACATTGGAATTTTACTTTTGTTTGCCTTGAAATCCCTAACGTGACAGTGTGACAAACCAAGGCAGGTTCTCCATAAAAGTCAGTTTGCTAGTGTAGGAGACATTCTAGGTCGCGGCTACTCCCATTTACCAATTTTAACGTACTAACTTCGTGGGTGATAAATAGGATACTCGCTATTTGAGCACTTCCTAAACCCACCAACTGAGTAAATACTAACTTGAACTCCTTCGAACACATGCCATTGCTCTAATTACACCTACATACGAGATTAAGGAGTTCAGTGACCATTTCTACACAATAATTATTCATAAGTATTTTGTTAAGTTTTTTTATAGTCACATAGGTCTTACTGCAACAACTTTCAAACAATTTTGATAATAATTAAGCACTAACGCGTTATCTTTATTTTGTTTAATGTACAGTAGGGCCTCCATATCCGCGGGGGTTTGGTTTCCAACGCGGGGGTTTGGTTCGGGGGTTTGGGGGTTGGGGTTTGGTTGGGTTTGGGGGTTTGGTTGGTATCCGCCGTCTTCCGCGGATAGCTGAAACCGCGGATAGTAGCGAACACCATATTTTGGAGTATAAATGTACACATAAAGCAAAATTACTACTAAACCAAAAGAAAAGAAAAATGTGCTTTATTAAAATTTATTTAACATTAATATGAAATAAGTATTTATATGCTATGACATAAATAAAATTTAACTAATTAATTACATAAGTCAACGGCTTAGATGCTTCCGATGATAAGTTAGATGATAAGTTGCTTCCGATCAACTACAGATGTCGAATAAAAAAGTCGATAAAACTATAGATGATCCGTGATAATCTATAGTTTCATCGACTTTTTTGAAAAACATTGCTATTGGAAGTTGTCGTTTTTGTCTTTTCTACCTTTAACTAATACTTTATCACGCGCTGTAGTTGTAACTTTTGCAGTTCGGGGCAAAGTGTTTCAAACTTGTATATTACTTCGCGCGCTTACCCGAACCGCGACTAAGTAAAAACCGCGGATACCGAGTCCGCGGATCGGAGGCCCTACTGTATTTTTTTATTTATATATATATATTTATATATTTATTATAAATAAAGACGGACTGTAAGTATACCTTACAGTCCGTCTTTATTTAACAATTAAATATTATCAGTAGGCACTTACGTGATCGCAATGCATAGCTTTGTCTTTAATGAAGAAGTCGAAGGAAATATTAAAATCCCGTAGCTTCAAATATTCGTACATAGATCGCGAGAAGCCCTTGCTTTTAGCAATTCTGGCCAAGCAAGGAATTCCGGACTATTTATGAATAAGTAGACATAGCTTATTCCTTCTCTACAACTACGCTTTTCTTCCCTATGAAATTGACGCATACATAATGTGTAACGTTCGTGGTCGTGCCTGACTGCGGCAGGCACTCCGTCTATCACTTCAATGAAACGAAAAACTAGAAAAACTGTTAATTAAAGCAGAACCATTTGCGATTTAATTTATGCGTCCGTTAACTAATTTGGAGTGAATTAATTTAATGATCGCATGATATAGAATACAAGTGAGGCAGTAATAGTGGAAGGAGGGGTTTAGCGTAATTTACACTCATTCCTGATTTTTTGGTATTTAAAATTATTTAATAATTTCGATTTATACGTTAACTTTGGGGTTATAATGTGTCCACGGAATATATACTTAAGGTTAAATGCCATGTCTGTGATTTGATCGAAGGAGACGATTTAGACAGATAATCTGAATTGATAAATAGGAATAATACTAAAATGAATTGACTAAGATCTTAAATCAAAAGCCTAAACTTGAATACATTTATTTATAGGGCTTCTGCTTGTAAAAGTTTACTGTTTTTTAATTATTATTTTTAACAAGTAAGTAGATACATTTCTATATCGATCAGATTTTTATTAGCATTCTCTAATAAGTAAACCTAGAAGAGAACGGAACTAGTTTCGAGATAAAACTCTTGGGAAAGCGACAGTTTCTCTTTTCTATTTGTAGGAATATATTTTATTAACTAGGGTCTACCGTTCAAAGTCGCTTGCAAATTGCAAGATATATATTTTATTAATATAAAATTGAATTGCTCTAGCTATCTATATATTAATATTAACATATGAACTGAGCTGATAACGCAGTTAACTCTGACTAGCAACCTTCACGTTTCTATAACAAGGTTCTTTCTTAATAAACATTATAATAACAAACAAACAGATAATTTTATAGTGTAAATAACAATTTACTTAACTTTTATACGTATTGGAAATTATTTGCTAAAAATCTGATAATATCTACGAGTAGGTAGGTAAAAACAAAGCATTTTCATAAATCTTCGTGTATTAGATAGAGTCTTATAATATTCGTTATTATGCTATAATATATTTAAATAACATATTATTTGAGTTAGGTACCTAAATATGTAGTACTGTTTATTCATGGTGCACTTAGAGGAAACGTTTTTACTGATTTCATCGCAAAAGGTTGCGTAAGCAGCTATTAGTTGCGCTTGCCATGATGGCATTGGTTAGCCATTTTTCATAGTCGTTTTTGCTAGGAATCTGTATTATTATTTTGAGTCTCATTTTGCACACTTAATTTTCTTAGTTGCATTCGTTTCATTTCACTACTAAATATACATAGCCTAAGTACGTGTTCGCCAGCATTCAGTCTATCTTTGGAAATATAAAACAAAGAGTATCAATCATTCGAGTAGCATGACATCATTCGTGCTTTGGCCGAATGTCTGTCTCAGTACAGTACCGAGATAAACTCTGACCACATTCGTCTCATTTAAATGTAATATTTACCTAAACAAGTCTTGGTGTCAGTGTCGTACAAAATGGTTTTCAGTATTGTTTATTCTGTATTCCTTCGTTACTTTATTGATTGTTAGAGCATTTGAATAAATAAACCGATTAGGGTGGTAAGACACTCAAATCATAGGTTACTCCTGTTTTAAATAGGTCGATCGATGTCTTCAATTTATTTAGTTCCTCGGAAACTAGGTATCCGCATACTAACAAGTGTTAACTGCTTATTTTACTAACTTTGGGTTATTATTGATTGTATTTACTTTCGGTACAAGCTGTACACAATATTGTACAAGCAGTTGTTACAGTTTCTTAACTTGTTAATGCGGTGGTATGATTATAGGCGTTCTGTGATTTACTGCTTCATTGCTTTCAATCATTGTAATATTCATAATCAGAGTGTAGGCGTGAAAGCAGTACAAGAGTGAGATTTGTGCCGGTACTGGGTACTCAACTGTGACTCACGTGGGCTCACGCTCGACTACCGTGACACAGATAGTTTGTTATAGCGTGCAGTTGCAACATGCCGATAGTTAATCCTCTACCTATTGTATGGCTTTGTACTGCATGCATTGATTCCATGGTAACTGCATAATGGGAATCACCTACTGACATTCACAATGTACGCAGTATCTAATCTGTTGCTGTTTGTTACATGGTCGTCACAATAAAATTCCTAAGTTAGTCAAATGATTTTTGTCGTAATGAAATTTATAAAACGAGTATGTATTAGTATCAACAAACATACTTAGTTGTAAATTTATAGATTTTATACTTGTCCAAGTATTTTCTCATTTCTAACAAGGCTACATAGAAAGTTTTTTTTATATCCGCACAAGTAGTACGTGAGACATCTAAATAAACAATGGGAGTTCTTTTCCCAAAACAATATCGCGTGATACATTGGAATCAAATTACAAAGAAAATAAGTACAATAGGTTGTTATATTTTCCATTTTCAGCATTGTTAGATATGTAATAGTTAGACAGGCCCTTGTGTTACAAAGCCTTCGCACGTGACCCGATTGGCGGGTAGACGATAAGCGTTCACATAGAGTTAGTTCTAACTAAACATTCACAACACGAAGGTACGGAGAGATAACTATAGAATTCAAAATGAATATGGAAATCACGCTGGTTGTGAATACGGATATGGAATATTGCAATACGTCCATTGTTGGCAATTAGATAACCTACATATCTTCCTGCTTTGATTCAATCTTATTCAGAAAATATTATGTAAACTTACTATTCTAAAGTCTATATATAACTTTAGTAAGTTTATACATTGTAACTTTACACTATCTGTGGTTAAAACGGATTCTTCTTTATGAATAACACCTATTGTTATTTTATCCTCGATCCCATGCACAGGATGTTGCAATTATTTATTTATTAAGATGTTTTAAGTACGTTTTCCTTATAAGTTGATTTAAACATACGAGAAGGTATGTTGATGCCATCATCGCCGTTCCTCACTATTGTATGCAAATTCCTTATGGGAGCACATTCCGCGGGACACTGCCAACCTGTCGCACGATGTGATGCACAGAACATTACATGCCCAGAACACGGCACAGGTAGAGTAGAAATTTGTTAGAAAATATAAATTCTTGTCCATAATAATTTGTATGGGTAGTTCACCTTTATTGACTAGTTGACTAGCGAAGTTTGCTCAGTGTAAGTTTGTAGTTGAGAGTCAACTGAGACTTATATTCACTAATAGCAACATACCTATAACATTTTCATTTAAATTTTTTTCAGCAGTTCAATCGTTTGCAGAAAAATAATTTCTTTTATTAGCAAAGAATTCATGACTCCGATATCACAAGCTTGACTCAATATCTCCGTCCTATTGCACAATAAAGTAATTTAAACTACATACTTATTAAGAATTCCGTTTCCTGTGCAATGAAACTTCATGTTGCAGTTTAATGGTCATCATACATCAGTACAACTGATAGCATCACAGTAAATGAGAGTAATCACAAGTAGCTTAACAAGTAAAGTGTTGGAAGATACTATACACCCACTCGTGATCGTCTCCTCAATTGAAAAAGATTGCTGGCATTGAATTGACCTTAAGACGTCTCACAATCTCATACAGACTTGGTTGTGCTCGTTATTGATTGCATTATTTGACAGTTGTTTTCGAATCACAAAATCTAACAGCCTTAGTTAACGTTTATGAACTTTATCAATAAAAGTTATTTTTCAAAATGTGTATTGTCAATAATAGCTAAATGACAATTTTATGAGTGATATTATTTCCAAATGCATTGTTGAAGCCTAAAAAACTTGCAGTTTCTCATGTAACCCATGACATAAGAGTTGAAAAAGCAGACATTGCAAACAAAATAGGCACGCCAATTAGAAAGATACGTGACGTGGTTAAGTGGTGCAGGCTACGACCTCAGGCAGCTCTATACTCGGCGATGATCTCACCGCTTCGAGCCCACGTCCTCGCTTAAACTCGTTTTGTTGTTTACTTGCCTCAGCTCGGTAGAAACTTAACGTTTTCGACACAGGACGTGCCGTATTACATTCAGGACAGGTCGTAACTGTTTCATCATATTTCGTACGACAGGTTTTTGCAAGTGATCTGGCGTTAAGTTTCTCATATAGTTTCTCGTCCAATTTTCCCACGTAGTTTCTCGTCAAAATCGGGTTAATTCATTTATATGTGACGTTATCACGGAAAAGAGACCCTGTTGTCGGTTCTAGTTCTCGAGATATTCAGACTTTAGTGAAATCACAAAAAATATCGTTTTTCTTATTTATTTACTCTTTATGCACTACATTGTACAGAGGCGGACTTAATGCCTTAAGGCATTCTCTACCGGTCGACCGCCGCCGGTTAAATGTGAAAAATTAACATATATTATCTATTTCTCTATTTTAAAGATCAGACACTAAAATATGTTTTAGACTAAACACATTCTTAAAACAACGAAATTTTGAGGAAAAGGTCTTGTTAAATGTTTGGTGTTTAGTACCTTTCCTAGTTGACGGCTGTAGGTATGTCTGCTGTTTAGTGCTTTCTCTGCGCTTTACGACACAAACGGTTGGTTCTACAAAAAAAATAATGTATATAATCTTTATTGTAGAAAGTTTTCTGATCTATATTTTATATTCATGAAAAATCGTATTCCGTGACCTTTGATATCTCAAAACAGGCGTGATATGAAAGTCGATTTTGTTTAGAACACTATTACAAAGGTGTTAACAAAAATTCAGCTTACTGGGATTTTTTGGGAAGTTTACATGACTTTATGTCTAAAATGACTGGGTTAAAATTATTTGACCCAGTCAAACACTAAACAGACATTACAAAAACAATAAAAACACTAAACTTTTTATGACCGACAAGAAGGTCCCGTTTCAAAAATGCATGGAGAGAAATGTCAACAATTTGCTAAACTTTAAAATAATTTTAGGAACAGTAACAGACATTAGTGGGTAAAATTGATCTTAGTTGTATTACTATTGGCACAATATGTTGACGTTTAATAATTTCATTATTATTTGTTCATTATTGTTAAAAAGGACAACGAAAAATGGTAAAATCTCTTGTCTGATAACTTTTAATGAAAACATTTTATTAATTGTTCCTTTATTTATACACCTTACTATGGTTGTCTAGCCCGTTTGAAAATTGTAAAAAAAAAATATATATCTCATTGCGATTTATGGTTCCACGCTTGATTGTTGGTAGATTTTTGGCAAAACCTCTAAATTAAACTGTAAAATTATTTTATTATTTCTCATAAAAACGGATCTTCTAGTTTCCAAATATCTAAACATCTATGTATCTTCTAACGGGAATATACTTTTTCCGAGTCTTAAACTTCAAATGAAGTTATCTCTGAATCACATTTTATGGACATTGTAATTCAAACTTGTTAAAAATATATCCGTATCACCCACATTACACGATATATATATATTTCGAAAAATATTTTTATGTAGATATTGAAACCATCAATAAGTCTTACAGACAATAAGGTTCCTTTTCCTCCGGGAAAAGGAACCTTATTGTCTTATTTATTGACATTATCAGTAATGTCACATATGTTTAGGATACCTATTCCATAAAAAATCCGACACATTTATTGATAAATCTCATATATCAATATACAATAAAAAATAACAAATTAAATATATTTGTACTTAGACATTTATTTTTTGGTTAAGTAAATATTCATCTACACAATTGCATTTTGTCTTTCTCTCGCTCTTTTATTTTTCTTATCGTAGAAGTATGTAGCGGCGGAATGTAGTTTACCATGAATGTTCTGTGGATGCAACGACTCTAGACTTAAATGTTGAAGTCTATTTTTTGCGTTGGCGAGGAAGTTAGCAAGGTAACGAATTGTAGTTTTTGCTTATACGCTGTGAGGTAACCGCAGGAAATAATTTATGTAACGAATGGGATTAGGAATTTAATCACAGGCACTGTCATAGAAGGTCAAAATAGATCGATTTATAATGTAGTCTGAAATGGCTAGATAATAGCTAGATTACAAGTTTAGGTGCTGCAATGTTCGGCATAATTTTGTGAATTGGATTGCGCGATAGACAGGCGGGCCATATGGTCGTCGACCTTGTCTATGTCGCCGGTGACTGGTGAACTGTTCGTACACCTACACTCTTGCAGCTTCCGATTCATCACACTAATATTGGAGCATAAGGCCTTCCCATTGTTTTATTTTGCTGTAATAAAATAAAGTATAATCTCATCTGCTTCTTTGAAAAAACAGTTCCCCTAATTGCAATACGAGGTCGAATGCACGAAGCGAGATTTGTAAATTATTTCTCCCTTATTTCATGAAGAATTAAAGGTTGGATTTTAAAATCAGTATGGTATCTTGAGTACTTTGGTACAAGAATAGCGATCATGTACATATATTGACAATGTTATCTGTATTTATAAAATATTATGTAATGGTTTATCTCATTTTATCTTGCGGCTTCGTTAGGTACTTGTGAGGTCGAGTTACTTGTTTGGAATCGGTCGAACCATTTTTGGTGGTGCGCTGGCGACAACTTTCATATATACTCCTGCGCAGATTGGGGTCGCGGTTTTTGCTAACCATATAAGTTCTGTCGACTACAATATTTACTTGACTCTTACATATGCATTTGGCGCGTACAATATATTTTTTATAGACCCGTTATTTGCATTGATAATATTGTCCATATACGTTATGTGAGTCAACATGATGAATACCGACACGAGGACACGTTTTGAAGTCATTTTATCACGTCATTGCTTAATTATAAATAAATCCATATTCTGTTGTTGGGGCATTGAATAAATGAATGCATTTTCCGGTTATCTGGCAAACAATACATATAGCGAACATTGTACAATTACTAATGTTTAATCTACATAAGACATAAGCAATAAATTGATGATATCTCTGATATTTATGATAAATATTATGCTAGTTATTATAGCTACAAGATATAGATTATAGATAATATGCTTTACTAGTTATATGTACTTGTACATATTCCCATATAATTCTAAATAAGTATATAATTTCCTAATTAGTAGAAATAGTTATTTATCATTAATTCAGTTATAATTTATAAATAGGTAAAACTTAATGGAAGTTATTTCAAAAACAGACACACCGCACCGGCTTTATGTGGACATCTTTCACAGCTCAGGCTATCAAACTGTGGAACACTCTTCCCACTAACATTAGAAAAGCCCCTTTTAAATTTTCATTTAAAAAGTTATTTCGGCTATGTTATCTGTCTATACAACAGAGTTGATAAATATAGTTACATAGATTTTTTTTTCTTTCTCTGAAACAACCTCCCCTTGTCCCCTTAAACTATAGTATATTATATGTATTATAGTTTAAGTAATTCAATGTACAGTGATAATTTATTGTTGTATGTATTTATATGGGTATATATGTATATATTTTTATCAATAAATATATATATATATACAGTAATCCCCCCTATAACACGGTACTCTTATAACGCATTTTCATATTACGCGATTTCAATCCCCCGTATAACACGGGCATTCCCCCATATAACGCGGGGATTTCCCACATTATATTTCTGTACTGTGAAATTTATAATGATAGTGTAATTTATTTGAAATTAACTGTTTTTTTTAGTTCATATGCATAAGTTTTTTATTTAAAATGTTCTTAGTTTAGTTTGATTTTAATAAAACGTACATATTTCGTTCATAATATAGTTTTTTCTTAATATTCAATTTAAACCCCCTTTAGCGAGAAAAGTTAAACGTGAATAATTTATACGTAACGCGCTATACGGGGTCGTAAAAACGCGTTATACGGGAATACTCCTACAACACGTTTTCCTATAACGCGGAACCAATCTACCGTGTTATACCGGATTACTGTATATATATATATATATAATGCATTAGTGTAGGTACCTAGCTATTATTTATTTGTGTATTAGATGTACTGTTAATAGTCATTTTTAATGATTGCACGACGCACCGCCCCTCATATGTCTATTTAACCAAAGGTTGACTGGCAGAGGATGCCACTAGGCAGTAAGTCCGCCTTTTGTACAATGTTTCTTTGTGCACTAAAGTTTAAAAAGCAGACCTATGCGTTATTCTATCTTCTAAGTAGGAGCTAAATATTTTTCTTTGCCGACATTTTGAAAATAACCATTCTAAGAAAAACCTTGATTCCGAGTAACATTATGAGTTAATCAACGAATTAAAAGAGTGCGTGGTTCCTCAGAACGCTTACTTTGTTAAATAAATTACTGATATATTAATGTTTCAGTAACAATAACATAACCCTCGGTTGTTTCAAAATAGTCTGCTTAGTCATTACAGCCAAGCTTTCACAAGCTGCATATGTGCAGTGGTTGAGCAATAGTCTTGATATAAATGGGCGATACCGTCACCCGACGCTGCTTGTGACTCAGATCGGATGCGACTTGTGGTTGATGCTCATGTAACTTTGTATTTACTTTGCTATCTTCTTATTAACTATTATATATAATAAATACTCTTTGTCGAAGAACCCGTGCCGTAGGTTGTTACAGCGATTCGAATTGTTGTTTCTTCCCAAATTTTCTTTTTTGTTTTCTATAAATGTGTGTGTCTAAATGCATATATTAATAATAAATGTATGGAAAAGCGATATTAAAAATTAGTGCTCTAAGGAAATTCGATTTTCAAAAAATAAATTGCGGTGTGTTTTATTACGATTTCTTCTTGCTATTCTAACGCGTCACCAAAAAAGCATAGTTTACATTGTGTAGGTTGATGTTAATAAATCTTTTACAGCTATTAAATAATTTATAGTTTAAGATTCAGTTAAGCACTTAGACTTAATTCAATTAAACCTTATGAAATCAGAAATGGAAGTTAGCAAATTGAGAGCAACGATGTCCCTCATAATCATAATAAAAGGCTCATAAGTGATTATAAAAGATATTTCTGAGAAAAATAATTATAAATAATTCTCTGCAAGAATCAATAAGAGTGGTTAGTGAATAAGCAGTAATTAATTCTTTTTTTACATTTATACCTATATTTAAAATCAATGCAGGTAAAGCCACTGACGGTGGCAGTAATTTTTGCCAGTTAGATCGAGTCTATATGCTGTTATATTGATGATTGTTCGGTGCTATTAGCCTTAGCCTTACCTAATTTCTTTCATAAGGTTTCTCTTACTTGCATTGTTTTCCTATTTTACTACAAGACGTGTAGTAAGTCACTGCAGTTGGCTACTTTGCAAATAATTATTATATGGATATACAAGCTGTATCTCGAACCTCTCCGAAACCGGCTATCATGAATTATTCTCAAATAGAAAACTATGTATTTCTTTACTGGAAAGCTTAGAAAAATTAATACCTACTTTAAGCCAGAACGTAGGTGAATACAATATAAATGCAATCATTCTTTAACTTGGAAATTTTTTGGCACATAATTCTAAAAGATAATGGGCGTTAAATTTATTTAATTATAATTTTTAAAAACAATAGAGAGGTATATATAACACATTGTTTGTTACATGCATGCTTAACACAAGCGTTTACTCGTACATATGTAAGGTACTACCACAGTTCTAGATTTATATTTAAAGGCGTCAAGCAAGTCAAATTGGGCTCAAAGAATTTAGGTTTACAAAAGGTAATTAACTAGTGTTTTGGCTACTCAACCATACTGTCTCACAGAAGTGACATTTACTGCGTAATGGCCTAAGAATAGTGTCACTATCTAGCGACTGCAGAATAGATATGTGGGACTGTGTGATCCAGTGCAGTGTTAAGTGCACTATATTTATGTCCAATAATCGAAAATGTTAAAGAACTACAGTGACAAACAGTTGTTTGTAATGCATAGTATGTTCCCAGAACAAGTACCTACTACCACGTGGGACCGCATGCTCGTCCGCCTACTTCGCTGTAAAAATAAAATCAAAAGTTGCTAAATAGCTATTTTATCTCTCGTTACAGTCCTTTTTCTTGAAGTCTTTCGATGACGGAATACATGAATTTTTTACAGTACTTAGTTATGTTTACAGTACGCATGGGGTGTGTATTTAGGAGTGGGAAGCCTTTGATCTTAAACTACGAACAAAGCTTCTTCGTTAAAAAAGAAAACGAAATACAGAAAATTGATAGATGTCAAAATTAGAAATTAATGATAGTTCTGTTTCGTACTCGTATTATGAAATTTCCGAAATTTTGAGACATCTGTTTGAATCCCCTTGAAATCAAATTCTGGATGTGTCTGAGTACATTGGAAAATTGCAATACTGTAACTTCTGTATTATGTCGTTAAGTCCTATGTATACTGGTACAAGTGCATTACAGGAGAGATCTTAAGATCTTATATATAGATCTTAAGATTTTAATATCAGAATTGAAACAATATGCACATGGTTGCACATACCTACACTATGCACTTGCACACGTATACACAGGATCTGGCGCTATTAAAAACATTGTAACAAATAGCTAATAACTGAGTAATAACGAATAAAACGCGTAAACATTTAAGGTAAAGAGATTTGTAATAAACAAAGCGTGTTGAAGTCATCATTATTTTTACGCAGACATGTCATGGCCAACTTCGCAGAATTTCCTTCAGTAGGTACCTACTTATTCCAATCATCTCCTTCACAGCCGCATGCGTAGGCTATCGGCAATATTATGACCTATTAAATGAAAGACCTTGCTACGGCATCAACAGCAATTATATACAGCAGATACCTATGGCAAAGTTATTGGAAATACAATAGTCATTCATTATGTTACCTTCAATTCATGTTAATTCTAGACAATTAAACATCATAATTAAATAAGTTATAAATAAGTAAGTGCTTCCGAAATAGAGTATACAATTCGCAGTAGAATTATTTAGGTTGCAGGATTATTTTAGATAGATTTCGAAGAAATCTCCCAAATTTCGGAGACTCAAATTTTGGAAAATATTCACTAAATCTCGACTAAGGGTGACCAGCTGATATCAAATGAATACAAAACGTCAATCAGTTTTAAAAATCCCTTCTTTCTATGAAACTTTTGTCTGAACTTTTTTTCTAAAAAATATGAAAAATAACGAAATTTCTTTTTCTATTGGCGCATACCATTCAATCAGAGGTGCCACCTGTAGCAAGGAGTTTCGTTGAGTGAAAGAGTTGAGTTGTTTAATTTCGTGGAGTTGAGTAAAGTCGTAGTCGTAGAGTTATTTAAAAGTTAGTGGGATCAAATTTATGGAGTAATAACTGCGACTGATTTGTGTGCTAAAGGTGAAATGCTAATGACGTCATGTCACTTGTTGTTCTGGAACACCTCCATTACAAAAAACATCAAAACTGCTAATAACCCTTGCCTGCTTGTGCACTGAATATTTTTGAAGCATTTGATTTGAAGCAATATGTACCTATTTATCATTTTCAACCGAAATTACAATTTGTAGAATTTATGTTTATTGGGTGTGTACATTCATATCAGTCACCGAAATAATATGAACCGGATTTTCACTTTTAAAATCTGCAGGAGGTACATATTGCTACGTAAATAAAGGGTTGAATGAATGGCAAGTGTAAAACCGTTTTAAAAAAAATGAATTTACGTTCGGCAAAATCAAGCTAATTTTAAACAAAACTGTAGACACACGTGTCATTAAAAATACATCTGAGTTGGCAACACGCACATACAGGTGATACAGGTAATTAAGTTCCACTAACACTCGTGAATGTATCAGATAAGAATTATCGAAGGGTCGTGCGAGGTAGCTTTGTACCTAATAGAGTAATCGAACCGAGCTTACCGTTATCTGTTTATAATATCAACATTAAACATACCGCATTAATTCAGTAGGGATTCAGTAGTCATTGGCAAAGACCCTAGTGCTTCTTTTAATTTTGAACGAGATGTTTTTCTTACTCTAAATAAGAGTGAAAGCAACTGAGTATCAAGGAAGACTTGCTCATATTTTGGAGATGCGAAATGAGATTGTATTGTATACCTACCGATTTTTAGGCGAAACATCCATAATTCATGGAATGAAAATGTTCAATATAATTCATGTAAAATTTACTTATCTTCGGTCTGAAGGTGTGGAAAGTTATCCTGTATAAAAACTTGCCTATATTTAATTATTTCTAGTGCGTAAAGCAGCATGTGATTTATTACAGACATTTGTTGGTCAAGGTTTATTGAGATTAATAAATCGTTAAGGTCTATGGAAAGTAGGAGGATCGATTTGGAAAATGACGTAAGTTTTAAGGTACATTTTATTTAAACTCTACCTATTGTATCTTTAATAACAAATTGGAAATTTCAAGTTGTGATCTTGATCATCCTATTTGAGCATATAAAAGAAAATAGGTATATAAATATGTATTCCTATAATAGCAAGTATAATTCTTGGTCAGCACAAATGCTCCATGTGATAGTTGTAACTATCACTATATTATACTGTGAGACTATATTATTTTCAACATAACGATTACCTACTTTTGATAAAGTGTAATGTTTTTCTACATATGTATGTGACCTTTCAGTGAGTATTGATCGCAATTAGGCATTCAGAGGATGGATATGGGACGTGTTTGTCTGCCATCGCTAGGCGACACCGAACTAGATCTGCTATTAGCCGCTATATCGTATCTTGTAAAGAATACCACTGAGGTTTTCCATATACATACATAATGTATCTGCTTATATTCTATTCAATAAAAGTAATAGGGTTTCAATAAATGGATAATAAGAGAAAGTGTAGGTCTGCAATGCAAAGTTTCATTCGTATATTTATTTCCTATGGTTATTTACTTAAATAAAAATTAAATAACTTTAGGTGAGAATATTAAAAATAATTGTGCCATATAGTAAGTATTAAACAGAAATACAATAATAATGATTGATACAATGCTCTTCAAGTAGTGCTCTTGTAAGTAAGTGCTCTTCCTTAACTATTTACTTTAACGACGCATTCGAATAAGTACATTCGGTTAGAAATTATACAGCATTACTACTTTTAACTTGGTACAGCAGCGCCCCCTGATGAGCTAGAACCACAGTCCACAACACTCATTCTTAAACAAGGTTATTCATTCTTATCCATTTCAAAATCGGTCCAGCCGTCTCATAAAAAAAGAGGTCCCAAATGGGTACATACATACGTTCTCTTACCCCAAATGGATAATCCATCTACGTTCCGTTCTGGGTAAAAAGAAATTAGGAGAAAACAGATGTTTTAGATTAAACCTCTCAGAAGATGATGTGTTTCTCCTTGCTCGAAAAGGGGTCGTGCGTGGCGTTCTCGTCGATTGACTCATTGCTATATTGGGATTGCGCCTTGCGAATTGCAGGCGACCACTCATCTTCTCTACAACGCCTTTGTCCTCACATTACGTTCACATTGGTTTTATTCATGAGCAAATAATTAGTCAAGTTGCATTTCGTATTGAATTTTTGTAGGTACATAAACGTTTTATGTATCTAATATTTGCTTTCATTTTATAGAGTCGCTAACTAGGAAAAGTTTATCACCTTTTTACATTTTACGTACATACATACATACGTAGATACATATAGTGGTACGTAGATACATATAGTGGTACGTAGATACATATAGTGGTACGTAGATACATATAGTGGTACGTAGATACATATAGTGGTACGTAGATACATATAGTGGTACGTAGATACATATAGTGGTACGTAGATACATATAGTGGTACGTAGATACATATAGTGGTAGTATCTGTAGCTGTTATTCCAAATAAAATAGTAAAAATACCTGTGGTTAATATCTTATTAATACAGAGTCATGAGATATGAAACATATTTCCTACTGAAGAAAGACGTCATCTTTTTCCTTCTAGTTTTGTCTGTCCGATGCACTGTTGTCTAATAACTATTTTTAGTGGAAACCTTTGTTCCTGTTATTACAAGAATAACTGGTGAGAATATCATCATCATCATAGACAATCATTATAGGACGATTGTCTACTTCCACATGTGGATTATCCTGTAATTCACATTTAGTTTTTCAATGATTTTAAATAATTCGTTTCAATTTTAAAGTGTACGTAGTTGTTCGTATCGTATAATTTACTTGGTATTGTACTAAAGCTTCAGTCGCTGTTGCTATGGCAATGAACATCAGTAGGTCACGCGGTCGTTGGTTGATGTTTCAGCACGTAAAACCTGAAAATAACAATTGAAAATAGATCTATAAGTTTTCTGCTCCTATTATACTGATATTAGTCATAACTTATACTTTTTATTAATTGTAAGAGTAGTTAGGAAGTGATTTAGGTGTTTCATACAATAAATCAGCTTACTTTGTTGAACTTCTAAACTGTGTCAGTCGTATTCAGGTGAACTTGTCCAATTTAATAAAATTTAGATGACCTGAAGCTATTATACGAGCGTAGATGAAGCCGTTTCAATTCCAGCGCGGCAAATTGCGGCAGTACGCGTCGCGGGCTTGGGTCGGACGCATTCTTGTCTAGTACAAGCATACAAGTGAAAAAGAAGCATTTACTCAGCTATTGTTGAATAAACTTGCAATAGGTAGTATTGGTGGAGAAAATATATGAATCAACGTTCATTCAATACGGGCAGGGCGCGACAATAAAGCTTCACTTTACGCAATGTTACAAAGGACAGTGTTTAGGAAAGGTGTGTGCAGTGCATTGTTGATATACCGATGTGGTCCGTAAATCAGGACTATTGGACATGTTTTAGCGCGTTTTGTACAGTGTGCTAGTAGATAATGTATGTGGAGATGTTTGGTTCGGGGATTTTAGAGAACAGCTGTGTAGTGCTGTGAGCACCGTCCGCGTTGTGTCTCGCATGTAGGAACTTATTTGAGGCGACCGAGATGGAAGCGTGCGATGGCCGAGCCTCTGACGCTGCCCCCTCTGCCGCCGTCCCGAAGGTTTCATATCTCGCTGCATCCCTATCGTGTCAAAAGGTGTTGATTAATTTTATGCACACACAATTTAACATTATTTAGTTGATTGTTTCTTATGTTTTTTCGAACTTACTTTTTATATTCAAATAAGCAAGAAAACTACAATTTATCTGACATTATTGTTATAGGCGTCACCGTTGCCCACACAACGATGTCCCGGAGCCATTGTTCGATGTGGAGCACACGACGAGCGTGGTCTCCGCATACAAACAAGACTACGACGAGAAACATGTCAAACGCACCACCGCCGTTCATCACGAGGACCATCTGCGCCTCGAGGGCGACTTCCAAGCTCCCGAGCGACCTCATTGGCAGCCCGCCGAGAGACCTAAACAAACTAGACCAGAAGATAACCTCAAACCTGAAGGTGATTTTGAAAAAAGGCGCCCTGAGGAATGGCGACCAGGTGAGAGGGCTCCAGTGAAAAAACCAGAAGACAACCTTAAGCTAGAAGGTGATTTCGAAAAGCGTAGACCCGACGAGTGGCGTCCGGGTGATCGAGCTCCAGTACGCAGGCCAGATGACAATTTGAAACCGGAAGGTGAATTCGCGACTCCAGAGAAAGAACCCTGGAGGCCTGCGGAAAGACAAAAAGCAAAAAAGCCTGAAGATAATCTGAGGCCGGAAGGAGATTTTGAAAAACGTCAACCTGAGGAATGGCGTCCAGGTGACAGGGCCCCGGTTCGTCGCCCAGAAGATAACTTAAAACCTGAAGGGGACTTTGAAAAACGTCAACCAGACGAGTGGCGGCCTGGTGACAGAGCTCCTGTGCGTCGCCCCGAAGACAATCTCAAACCCGAAGGAGACTTCGAGAAACGAAGACCTGATGAATGGCGTCCAGGCGACAGAGCACCGATTCGCCGTCCGGATGATAATCTAAAACCAGAGGGTGAATTCACCACCCCAGAAAAAGAACCTTGGCGTCCAGCAGAAAGACAGAAACCCAAGAAACCTGATGATAATTTGCGGCTTGAAGGTGATTTCGAAAAACGTCAACCAGAAGAGTGGCGTCCTGGTGACAGAGCTCCAGTGCGCCGTCCTGAAGACAATCTTAGACCTGAAGGAGAATTTACCAGCCCGGAAAAAGAACCTTGGCGTCCAGCAGAAAGACAGAAACCCACGAAGCCTGATGATAATTTAAAACCCGAAGGCGACTTTGAGAAACGTCAGCCTGAGGAATGGCGACCCGGAGACAGAGCTCCTGTACGTCGTCCTAAAGATAATCTTAGGCCTGAAGGTGATTTCGAAAAGAGGAAACCTGAAGAATGGCGTCCTGGAGACAGAGCGCCTGTTCGACGTCCCGATGATAACCTGAGGCCAGAAGGTGAGTTCACTATTCCTGAAAAGGAGCCTTGGCGTCCAGCAGAACGGCCGACTCAAAAGAAACCTCAAGATAATCTTAAGCCTGAGGGTGATTTCGAAACAAGAAAGCCAGAGAAATGGCAGCCCGGTGAAAGGGAACCAGTTCGACGACCGGAAGATAACTTGAAGCCTGAAGGAGAGTTTACTACTCCAAAGAAAGAAGAATGGAAACCCGCTGAGAGACCTCAACAAAAGAAACCTATTGATAACTTAAAACCAGAGGGAGAGTTTGTCAAACGTAAGCCAGAGCATTTTGTTCCCGCTGAAAAGGCAATAGTCAAAAAACCTGAAGATAATCTACGTCCAGAGGGAGATTTCACGACTACGAGGACAATAACTGAAGATTATAAAGTAGTTACCGGTGAAAGGGCAGAGATTATACGTCGCTCCGATAATATTATTACAGAAGGAGAATTCACAGGTAATATGATTACTAATTTAAGTTCAATGTTTGTAGCTTCGATAAATATTTAAATAAATTTAATAAACAAAACACATTTAAATCAGTTCGGAATATAAGGCTCCTAATACAGGCAAAACACGAACTTCTAGAATGTTTTAGGTAATGCTTAACGAACGTAATTCACGATATTTTAATGGTTTCTTCGTTTTATTTCAGATATAACAACTTCTCGAACTGAATATACTGTTAAGCCAGTGGAAAGATCTTCACCAGTCAGGCGTCGTACGTGGACCAAAGAAGACTTTGAGAAGTTCTACTCAACTGAAGATCTACAGAAAATTACGACTACACAAGAAGAATATAAAACATATGAAGAAATTGACGTAAGACAGCAACAAATAATAAGAAAAGATAATCTACATATGGAAGGCTCGTTTGATAGCCATACGATATCTAACGATACATACCAACCCAAAATTACTGAAAGACCTAAACAAAAGAAGCCGGTTGACAACTTGAAACCAGAAGGTGAAATCGAAATGCCTAAACCAGAGGAGTGGCGTCCTGCTGAAAGACAAACTCCTAAGAAACCGCAGGATAATTTGAGACCTGAGGGCGAATTCGAAACTCCTAAACACGATGAATGGCGTCCAGCTGAAAGGCCCGAAATTAAAAAGCCGAAAGATAATTTAAAACCTGAAGGAGAATTTGAAAAACCGAAACACGAGGAATGGCGTCCAGCTGAAAGGCAGACACCGAAAAAGCCACAAGATAATTTGAGACCAGAAGGTGAGTTTGAAACTCCGAAACATGACGAATGGCGTCCAGCTGAACGGCCTGAAGTTAGAAAACCAAAGGATAATCTGAAGCCAGAAGGAGAATTTGAAAAGCCAAAACATGATGAATGGCGACCAGCTGAACGACAAACACCGAAGAAACCACAAGATAACTTAAAAACTGAGGGTGAATTTGAAACTCCTAAACATGATAAGTGGCGTCCGGCTGAAAAACGTGAGGTTATAAAACCAAAAGATAATCTCAAGCCTGAAGGAGAATTTGAAAAGCCTAAACACGACGAATGGCGTCCAGCCGAACGACAGACGCCCACGAAACCTCAAGACAACTTGAGACCTGAGGGAAAGTTTGAGCAGCCACAGCTGGAAGAATGGCGACCAGCCGAGAGACCTGAAGTTAGAAAACCTAAAGACAATCTTAAACCAGAAGGAGAGTTTGAGAAGCCTAAACATGATGAATGGCGTCCAGCTGAACGACAAACGCCTAAGAAACCACAAGATAACTTGAGGCCAGAAGGTGAATTTGAAACTCCAAAACATGACGAGTGGCGTCCAGCAGAGCGGCCGATTCAAAAGAAACCCCAAGATAATCTCAAACCTGAAGGAGAATTTGAGCAGCCAAAACTTAATGAATGGCGACCAGCTGAGAGACCTGAAATGAGAAAACCTAAGGATAATCTTAAACCAGAAGGAGAGTTCGAGAAGCCTAAACATGATGAATGGCGTCCAGCTGAACGACAAACGCCTAAGAAACCACAAGATAACTTGAGGCCGGAAGGTGAATTCGAAAAGCCAAAACACGACGAATGGCGTCCTGCTGAGAGGCAAACGCCTAAGAAGCCACAAGATAACTTAAGACCTGAGGGTGAATTTGAAACTCCTAAACATGATAAGTGGCGTCCGGCAGAAAAACGTGAGGTTATAAAACCAAAAGATAATCTCAAGCCTGAAGGAGAATTTGAAAAGCCTAAACATGACGAATGGCGTCCCGCCGAACGACAAACGCCCACGAAACCTCAAGACAACTTGAGACCTGAGGGAAAGTTTGAGCAGCCACACCTGGAAGAATGGCGACCAGCCGAGAGACCCGAAGTAAGAAAACCAAAAGACAATCTTAAACCAGAAGGAGACTTCGAGAAGCCCAAGCATGATGAATGGCGTCCAGCTGAACGACAAACGCCTAAGAAACCACAAGATAACTTGAGGCCAGAAGGTGAATTTGAAACTCCAAAACATGACGAGTGGCGTCCAGCAGAGCGGCCGATTCAAAAGAAACCCCAAGATAATCTCAAACCTGAAGGAGAATTTGAGCAGCCAAAACTTAATGAATGGCGACCAGCTGAGAGACCTGAAATGAGAAAACCTAAGGATAATCTTAAACCAGAAGGAGAGTTCGAGAAGCCTAAACATGATGAATGGCGTCCAGCTGAACGACAAACGCCTAAGAAACCACAAGATAACTTGAGGCCGGAAGGTGAATTCGAAAAGCCAAAACACGACGAATGGCGTCCTGCTGAGAGGCAAACGCCTAAGAAGCCACAAGATAACTTAAGACCTGAGGGTGAATTTGAAACTCCTAAACATGATAAGTGGCGTCCGGCAGAAAAACGTGAGGTTATAAAACCAAAAGATAATCTCAAGCCTGAAGGAGAATTTGAAAAGCCTAAACATGACGAATGGCGTCCCGCCGAACGACAAACGCCCACGAAACCTCAAGACAACTTGAGACCTGAGGGAAAGTTTGAGCAGCCACACCTGGAAGAATGGCGACCAGCCGAGAGACCCGAAGTAAGAAAACCTAAAGACAATCTTAAACCAGAAGGAGACTTCGAGAAGCCCAAGCATGATGAATGGCGTCCAGCTGAACGACAAACGCCTAAGAAACCACAAGATAACTTGAGGCCAGAAGGTGAATTCGAAAAGCCAAAACATGACGAATGGCGTCCTGCTGAGAGGCAAACACCTAAGAAGCCACAAGATAACTTAAGACCTGAAGGTGAATTTGAAACCCCTAAGC
This sequence comes from Sesia apiformis, assembly GCA_914767545.1. Classification (NCBI taxonomy): domain Eukaryota; kingdom Metazoa; phylum Arthropoda; class Insecta; order Lepidoptera; family Sesiidae; genus Sesia; species Sesia apiformis. The sequence goes on from OU611964.1 coordinate 9,395,867, forward strand.
ACGATGAGTGGCGTCCAGCTGAAAGACCTGAAGTAAGAAAACCAAAAGACAACCTAAAACCAGAAGGAGAATTCGAGAAGCCCAAGCATGATGAATGGCGTCCAGCTGAAAGACAAACGCCCAAGAAACCGCAAGATAACTTGAGGCCAGAGGGTGAATTTGAAACTCCGAAACATGACGAGTGGCGTCCAGCAGAGCGGCCGATTCAAAAGAAACCCCAAGATAATCTCAAACCTGAAGGAGAATTTGAGCAGCCAAAACTTAATGAATGGCGACCAGCTGAGAGACCTGAAATGAGAAGACCTAAGGACAATCTTAAACCAGAAGGAGAGTTCGAGAAGCCTAAACATGATGAATGGCGTCCAGCTGAACGACAAACGCCTAAGAAACCACAAGATAACTTGAGGCCGGAAGGTGAATTCGAAAAGCCAAAACACGACGAATGGCGTCCTGCTGAGAGGCAAACGCCTAAGAAGCCACAAGATAACTTAAGACCTGAGGGTGAATTTGAAACTCCTAAACATGATAAGTGGCGTCCGGCAGAAAAACGTGACGTTATAAAACCAAAAGATAATCTCAAGCCTGAAGGAGAATTTGAAAAGCCTAAACATGACGAATGGCGTCCCGCCGAACGACAAACGCCCACGAAACCTCAAGATAACTTGAGACCTGAGGGAAAGTTTGAGCAGCCACACCTGGAAGAATGGCGACCAGCCGAGAGACCCGAAGTAAGAAAACCAAAAGACAATCTTAAACCAGAAGGAGACTTCGAGAAGCCCAAGCATGATGAATGGCGTCCAGCTGAACGACCTACTCAAAAGAAACCTAAAGACAATCTTAAACCTGAAGGAGAGTTTGAGAAACCCAAGCACGACGAATGGCGTCCAGCCGAACGTCAAACACCCAAGAAACCACAAGATAACTTAAGGCCAGAAGGAGAATTTGAAACCCCTAAGCACGATGAATGGCGTCCTGCTGAAAGACCAGAGGTTCGAAAACCAAAAGATAATCTCAAACCAGAAGGAGAATTTGAGAAACCCAAGCACGATGAATGGCGCCCTGCTGAACGGCAAACACCTAAGAAACCACAAGACAACTTGAGGCCTGAGGGTGAATTTGAAATTCCAAAACAAGACGAATGGCGACCGGCAGAAAGGCCGATTCAAAAGAAACCACACGACAACCTCAAGCCTGAAGGAGAATTTGAACAGCCAAAACATGAAGAATGGCGTCCAGCTGAACGACCCGAAATTAAGAAACCAAAAGATAATTTGAGACCTGAAGGCGAATTCGAAAAACCAAAACATGATGAATGGCGTCCAGCAGAGAGGCAAACACCCAAGAAGCCTCAAGACAATTTGAAACCAGAAGGTAAATTCGAAACTCCAAAACAAGACGACTGGCGCCCAGCTGAGCGGCCAGAAATGAAAAAACCTAAAGATAATTTAAAACCTGAAGGTGAATTTGAAAAACCAAAACACGATGAGTGGCGTCCAGCTGAAAGGCAAACACCCAAAAAGCCTCAAGACAATTTGAAACCAGAAGGTAAATTTGAGACACCAAAACACGACGACTGGCGCCCAGCTGAACGACCTGAAGTTAAAAAACCTAAAGATAATCTCAAACCTGAGGGTGAGTTTGAAAAGCCTAAACAAGACAAGTGGCAACCGGCAGAAAGACAAACTCTTAAAAAACCTCAAGATAATCTTAAACCAGAAGGAGAATTCGTAAAACCAAAGCATGATCAATGGCAACCAGCTGAGAGGCAAACTCCGAAAAAGCCTCAGGATAACCTTAAACCGGAAGGCAAATTTGTTCGGCCAGAAAAACCAACAGCCGTTACAGCTGAACGACCTGTTCAAAAGAAACCTGAAGATAACTTAAAACCGGAAGGTGATATGGAAATAATAAGACGAACAGATTACACTGCAACACGTGGTGATCGTGTGGATGTGGTCAAACATGAAGACCATCTAAAAATGGAAGGCAAAATTGACATTCACCGTTCAAGAGATGATTACAAACGAATCGAGAAGACAGAGAAAGTCGTTATACAGAAACATGAAGACAATTTAAGGACTGAAGGAGAATTCATTGACCTTAAGATTCGTAACGATTATAGTGCAACTAAAGGAGAAAGGGCATCAGTAGTGAAGCCTCAAGATAACCTGAAACCCGGTGGTAAGTTTTACAAACCTGAAGTAGTTCCTTCACAACCTGCAGAAAAAAGAAAACTCATTAAACATGTTGATAACATTACAATTGAGAGAGATACTGATATCCGTCACAAACAAAAGGTTGAAAGGGTTGATATTATTAGAAGAGAAGATAACTTGAAGATAGAAGGTGAATTTATAGATCTAAAGCAACGAAATGATTATAGTACTGTAAAAGGAGAACGCCACGCAATCGTAAAACATGAAGACAATCTGAAAATGGAGGGTAAAATGGAGAATATTCGATCATCTGATACTTATCGTCTTGTTAAAGGCCAAAGAGTTAAGTTAACACGCAGAGAAGATAACCTTAAAATCGAAGGTGTATTTGAAGATCATCAGCGAAGAGATGATTACAAGATAACAAAGGGTGAAAGATCAGCCATTATCTACCATACTGACAATTTAAAACCTGAAGGAACTTTCGAGAAAAGACCAACTGTTGAACCTGTCAATGGTGAAAGGCGTTCGCCTATAAGGCAAACAGATAATTTGAAACCAGAAGGAAGTATTGAACGACCTTCTAGGCCGAAATGGGCAACAACAGAAAGGCCAGAAATGATAAAACCTCAAGATAATCTTCATCCAGATGGTGACTTCGAACATCGACCTAAGCCGCAATGGCAACCTGGAGAAACTCCAGCTCAAGTACGTCCAAAGGATAATTTAAGACCTGAAGGTGAATTCCAAGATAGACCTAAGCATCAATGGAAGCCTGGTGAAACACCAGCCCAGGTACGTCCAAAAGATAATCTCAGGCCTGAAGGTGAATTCCAAGACAGGCCTAAAACGCAGTGGAAACCCGGAGAAACTCCTTCACAGGTACGTCCTAAAGATAATTTAAGGCCTGAAGGTGATTTCCAGGAGAAACCTAAGTCACAGTGGCAACCCGGGGAAACCCCTGCTCAAGTTCGTCCGAAAGACAACTTAAAACCAGAAGGTGATTTTGACCGCCCATCTAGACCGACATGGCAGACAGGAGATCGTTCGAGTCCAATAAAGCCAAAGGATAATTTACATCCAGAAGGCAACATGGATAGGCGGAGTCCGGCCAAATGGGCCCCAGGAGAGACACCAGCGCAAGTCCGGCCTAAAGATAACTTGAGACCTGAAGGTGAATTCGATCGTCCAACAACACACAAGTGGAGTCCCGCAGAAAAAGCTGGTCCTATTAGACCTAAGGATAATTTGTATACTAACGGAGAAATTACGAAGCAAGATACAACCAAGTCACATTCAAGCGAAATATCCAGGAAAACTACAGAGTCTAAGCACGTCATTGATCATGGTGGTATCAATGTTCAATCTCAAGTTAATATTTCCAAAAGAGACGCTGAAAGACGTCATGATGGTAAGACGCAAACAACACACACGGAGAAACATGTAAAACAAACAGTTAGCTCAGCCGAGCACTCTACTACACAGCATGCACAGACTGGAACTCATATTAAGCATACTACCCAAACTATACAGAAACATCATACAGATCACACAGGATCACAAAGTAACATTGATCGAATCACATCCCAGAACATAACAGATCGAACAAGTATCCAGAATGCTACTGATCGTTCTACATCTCGAAGCAATGTTGATAAGAGTGTAATAAAGAAAACGGATTCGAAAGATATAACGAATACATCTTCATCTACATCGAGAACTATGAAACAAATTTCAGAAAAAAAATTAATAGCAGGCAAATGGGTCACAGTTACAAGAAATGTAGAAACAAGTGTTGTATCTGGAGGTGACAATGGAAATCCTAACATTACTCACACTGGTAAAGGATTTGTAGATACACAAAATATATCATCTCGTAGCACTCCGATTAGTGGTGATACTATCCAACGAGTTGTATCTTCAGGACAGTCTGTGACATCCACTTCATCATCGAACCAAGGCTTGAGTTCGCAACAGCGTCACATTACTTCCGGTCAACAAAATGTTTCAAGTTCAACGCATATTTCACATGGTAGTAATGCAGAGCAAAACATTTCAAAATCCACGCAACATCTTCATAGTTCACAACAGCATACCAGCACCAGAAACCAGCTAAGCGACAGCGTTTCAAAAACCAGCATCGAATTTCAGAGAGCCATGCATGGCGGGGAAGATTCTTCAACTACAGTAGTGGATAATGCATCACGTGTAGGACATCATAAACGCACTTCGGATTTGGTTTCTGACGCGACCTCAACTAACGCTGTTCTTCATCGTAAGGGTGTTACTTCGACAACTGAAGCACAACATTCCATAAGTTCGACCGCAGCTGCACAGCGTAAGAGTATTGGTAACCTTTGTGAACGTGGCGAGTACATAAGCAATTCGACGCATAGTGCCGATAGAAAAAGCATAAGTTCCATGCACCGTTCCGGCCGCGAAAATATGGGCGTTATTTCTCAGCACACGGAGAGTTCCGACGCTCGCCGCAATCAAATTAGAAGAGATGGCCAATCGACTGTGGTGATTGAAAGTCAACCGCGAGTAATCGTCAAGGATAATCTTCGCGTTGGTGGGGACTTTTACGGTCAATCAGAAGCACGTTCATATGGTAACTTCTCGCGTTCGGAACACACTAATAGAGCTGAAAGATCTGATCGAACTGACCGTGTAGAGAGAGTTGAGCGTCGCGTACGTCATGGAAACACATCGCATTTCGTGTTGGGCGACGGCAGCACTAGCTACAAGCGCGAGTTTACCTCGCACGTGCACGGACCCTGTCCGGCTACGATGCTCGAGTCGTCGCGTACTCCATTCAAACATACACGTGATTCTCGTGAGCACAAGTTCTATGCGTCAAAGGTGACACAATAATTACTTTGCATTACGAATGTTTACAAGATTTAAATCAATCCGTTCCTTATTTAGTCGAGCTTCTTGGAATGTAACATTTATTATAAATGCCAGCTAACACTGCTAGTCTTACCAGTAATAATTAACGTGCCTTTTGTTGAAAAATAAATAATGCATAATGTTTACTCTTTGTAATATTTAACAATTATATTGTGTTACTTTGATTCTTTACTTTTTTTGTCAAACTTTGCCATGTAATAATTTTTTATAATATATATTGACGTTTTATTAACCCTTTCCCCATTCTAATAACTAAATAAGTTAGTATCTGTACCTACGTATCTTTGTACACTTAGCTGAACTTGAGAACCACAGAACCAAGGAATATATGAATGTAGAAGGAAGTCACATGTTGGTAATTTTGGTCAACCCGGTGTTTCACACACTTTCACACATTGAAATCAAGGGCGGAGTCAGGATTTTATCCAGGGTGGGGCAAAAGCAAAAATTTTTATCCAGGGTGGGGCAAGGCAAACGATTTTCTTACAATTTAATTAGAGGTAGTGTAATGCAGCGTGTTCCGAACCACGATCCAAAAGGGTCACTCCAAGGACCTGTCCGTATCGACGGACAGAGATAGAAAGGGAGTAATCCCGGCACTGTTTCCTTCGCCCCCCGTAAGGGGGTGCGCGAGATGGTCGTGAGACAGAAAGTACCTATGTCTCTTATCAATCTTATAATGAATGAATGAATGAAGACGACCTATTGTTATAATTTGCCATCGTTCTCTTGTTACTTCATTCTGCTTGTTATTTTTATATCTATGTTGTTGAGGTGGAAGCTGAGTAAACAAGAAATTTATTGAATATTGGTTTGTTTAATGAATGTGAGAAAAATCTGTACATGTGTAATAATAATAAATCATAATGACGTCACATCGGTAATAAATAGATAATGGCAGACGATCTACGTGAACTGGAAGCCACATTTCATCTGGAAGCATAATTCAACGACAATTTTGACGAGTGTGACAATACGATTTTGATAATATATACACATTTCGAAAACATAAATCGCATTGGTCGCGGCAAATGTTCGCAACCATTATTTCTCTTTGATATTGATCGAAAAAAAATAAAACGAATATAAATAATAATACATGGGAAATAAGTAATAAAACATTTTTTTGTTCTTGGTTTAAGACTAAGAGTGTTGTAACATTGACGACCGATTAGCTAATCGCAACTATTATTTAAACTATTTATTTCCGGGTAGTGGTCATGGTTCACCTGCTCAGTCCACCTGGGTGGACCACGGGCATTTTTTCTTTTCTGTAGTCCACCTTTGCGATAATGTACAGACATTTTTAAAATATGTATTGCCCATGGTCCACCTGACATGTTCATAAAAGTAGATCTTTTTCATTTCGCGTCAAATTTATTTAATGACATAAAAATATATAATGCATGTACTTCAGTTGAGCAGTGGGGAATAAGCGGAAGATTTATGTGTAATTTAATAAGATCTGCAATTTAATGTCGAATTACGCTGCTTAGTATGCAGTATCGAGGGATAAATTAAAATAACCGATTAGAGAAAAAATAAAAGACACGTTAAATACAATAATCTTTTAATACCGTGTTATATTACAATAATATTTGCAACAAATCATGATGATACTTATAAAAGAAGTCTAAAACAATGTAAACTACAATAACTACAAACTAAGAATATCGGGAATCCATTACAAAATGCTTAGTTAGGTATACGTTACAAAGCGATAGCATCGAATTTCATTTTGCACAGCTTTTTATTATTATTTATTACATTACTACGCCTTTGATTTTTTAGCCTATCTAACGATAGTTCCACTATTTAAGAATAGGGAGGTGCCGTTTCATTAGAACTAGACGGCTGTTTTACTCTCCTAATTCTTTTATATCTACTAAATTCCCCACTATAATCTCGCGGCAGGGGTCCAAAAGAATCATTTTCTTCATAATTATTTACCGTAATATAATTGGCGGAGGCAGTCTTCATTTCATCATCTATAAAAGGAGTGGAACGGAGTGAACGCTTTAGTTCTACCAGTGCATCTCTTGACTGATCTTGCATTAGTTTAGGGCGATTATCTACACTGCGTCTGTTTCGTGAGCCGCTATTGAACATCAAATTGTCATCGACTCCCTCCACGCCAGATAAAACGCTATCTGTGTCCGATCCCAGACTTGTAATATCGTTATCCATGTTTTCATTTCTGAATACTTTTTGTTGATTAACTACTTTTTCAGTTGATTGCAAGTTCTTATTTGACTCTCCTTGAAACTGATATTGTGCACTAATATCATTTTGTGACTTATCATCCACTACTGTTTTACGATTTATTGCAAAATTAGAGGAACGTTCATAGAAGCAATCGTCATCGAACTCACTGCCTTCATCGTTTTCTTGATTATCGCTTTCCGCCATGTTAGGAAAATATCCTACTTTAGTATCGGGCAATGCAGCAGCTCTTTTTTTAAGTAGAACGTCTGAGTTCTTCCTTTTTACTCTAATCAATGGTTCCATATCCAATCCGGAATAAGCATAATTTTTTTCATAAGCATTAGAATTAGGGAACGATTCCTCCAAAGACTTGATTGAGTCTTTTATATCTGGGTCTTTATTTGTAAGTGCTTCTCGTTTGTAAATGTTGTCATCATCTTTGTAATACCTTGATTCGTTTTCCTTTAACTCTAATAAATCGTCATTTTGAGAACAAAAATTGCTTTCATCACTAGAAGCATCTTGTAATTCATCTATATTGAAGTCATTCTCTAGGATATTTTTATTATTAAGATTCACATCAATATTTGGGAAATCCTCGTCATTAATTTCTCGTTTATTCTCTTTCTTTGATCCCTGCATATCGGAGCTAGAATTTGATAGAAATTCTGAGTCAAGCTTGAGAACACCAGCTTGTTCAATCTGCCCTTCTGTAATTTCACTTTTTGGTTTCAATTTTTCTTCATTGATGAGTTTACTCAAACCCAACTCTGTATTTCTTGCAGTAGAAACAGCAGTAGTTTCAGTTGGAGTATCCGATTGTTTCGTGGTGTCCGCCTTATCTGAGTTTTGAGGAATGGTACTTACAGCATTTGTGTCTGTTGAATCCGACTGCAATTTACTTAAATCCGCCTGTTCACTTTCTAAGTAGTTATTTTCTTCAACAGCTCCTGCTTTTTTAGTTATTTCGCGTTTATTAACATTGTCATAATTGGTAACAATATCAGCGTCCATAATTTTTTTGAGAAGCTCTTGTTTGTCGTCGGAAAGGGAATTGAGCAGATTTTCAAGTTCTTCATTAGAAAGTTTTTTTATGTGTCGTCGTATAGTTGACTCTTCATCTTCGTTAGCATTAGTATCGAATTCTTTCTTTTGATTAGATTGTTTAGGTTCGTTTACTTGACGTCTACCTCGATGTGATTTTTCGTAATTTTTGTCTGTAATTTCATCTGACTCTTCATTTTCAACTTGATTGGTTTTAAAATATTGTTGTTTGTGATACGTTTGAGCATTTGGAGTCACGTCGTCGTTACGTTCGTTGTTATTAATTCTATTTATCTTTTCTTCCCCCCTTAAGTCGTTTCCGAATAGCAAATCGCTTCCCTCTTCGTTTGATTTGAAATTAGACTCGACAGTTCTTTTATTGATTTGGTTATCGAGTTCCTGATTTTGGGTACGATATAAGTGACGTTTATTATTATTGTTGTATTGTTCACTTTCAGTTTTATATCCAGTATTTTTATAAATATTTTTTTTAGGAGGACATCGTTTTGAAGGAGACGCAAACTCTTCTAAATTCAGTGATTCATCTGATTTCTCTTCAAGGTCCTTATTTTTAGTAGGTATCTCTGAAAACTAGAAGACAAGTTCATTATCTGTAAATAGATTAAAAGATATGCTTAACGTAGATAACGTAGATTGGAATTTACCCGAATACGACGATCATCAGCTGTATCATCGTCTACATTTCGCTGTTGAGCTTTCTTCATGTTCACATTCCCGTGTACTTCTTGTAAATGTTCACTTCCTTCCGTCTGTTCCTGATCTTCTATTATTTCTTCCTAAAAAAATATTAAAAAACACAGGTTTTACTCAGGACCGTGTGTACCTGAAGGACTACTCTATGGAGCGATTTGGCGGTAGACGTCGAAAGCTATTAAACTAATACTGCTATTACCTTTACTATTAAAGAGAAGTCTTTACTATAGCTACAGACGTAGTTTTCCTTTTGCGCAGCTGCTTTAATGGTGTATTGTGTTTTTAAGATCCGCTAGGACACATATGTTGGTGTTGCAAGTGCTCATAGTATACATGATGGTACATACTAATATATAGTTACCTACTTACAGCTGAAATCACGATTTCTAAAAACCTTTAAAATTAGGCTTTACTATTGCTTGCAAACGCATCAATACGTTCACCGCAATCTTCCGTGAAAGTGGGGTAACACGATAAGTCGGACGCGCCCTGTGAACTGCTGCAACGATATTAAGAATATCGTCACCTACTCGACGGAGTCACGTAACAGGAGTTCCGCGAGTTCTTTGTAGTCAGCAGATAATCCAAACCTAACGCACCTTTAAATTGCTACCATTCAGTATTATTTTTCAGCTCATTTAATTATTTCTGTTTTTCAAATTCTTCTTTTTAATGGAGATTAAGGAATATCTAGCATAGACATGTGCGAGAAATTGAATACAAAGTGAATATATGTGAGCATTAAATATTATAATCATACTTCTTCATTTGCTGGTGCGTCCTTATCACGTATGAAGTTCTCTGCAGCTCCGTCGACCTCATATTCCGTCTCGTCAGCGTCACTGTTGAAAATAAGAAGCAAACGTAATTAAGCATTTAATCTAACTCCCGGTTTAACGGTCCCTAGAATGTCTATCTGTAATACCTAATCAATACCAACCCAGGTATCTTACCAGTGATACGGCAAAACATTTAGCTACAATTTCCCGATTCCCCCCGAGCTGACCACATCGTGAAGCTAAACTGCTAAAATTAAATAAATAAATGCATTCGTTTACCTTTACAGTAGCGAATAATAACGAATTTCATTCGAGTTCTACTCGTACTAACCGCACGTCACGGCAGGACGAACCCGATGCGTCAAGTAGATATATCTATTTATTTTTTATTAGATAATTTAGATTTTATTGGACAAGTAGATAACCTAACCTTTGTTATACCCAATACAATAGAAAGGTTCTTTGAAAATGCCGTATTATGAGACCCAGAGCCAGTACAAATACTCGTAGAGGTTAGGTTCCGAAAAGTTATTACAACAAATAATATTTTAATGCATGAAAGCAAATTTATTTTAGTTACAAAGATTAAAAATAAAAATTGAAAAACCAAGCACTAAAGCCAACTGCCATAAGCGCCATAATTGACTTCACTTTAGTGTAGACCAGGATCAGTTATCGCGTTTTACACACAAACGCAATTATAGTAAAAAAACAATAAAGCTAGCCGCATAAAATGGGCCAAACAACGTACATCGGATATATTGTAGGTACGGGACGGCATTCCAATCAAGAATTACTATGCGTGCGGCCGCGGCCTGTCTTGTGGGCGCACGGTACCACGAGTTACACGACAATATCTTATTTACCTACGATTCTGATTATAGGATTTGACAGGACACAACCATGTTTTTGACTATACTAATATAAAGTTCAATATACAGTTTCGAAACATGCCGTTTTGTTCTTAGAATAAACACTTCGCAAAATAACCATTTCCCAGAATATACACTTCTAAATAAGACCATTTACCAGAATGTAGGTACACTTCCAAAATGCCTATGATGAGGAATTTCCATAAACAAAATATGAACAATTTACATTATTAAAAAATAAATACAGTTGTTGCGTTTCATTTTAATTTCTTTTTAAAAAGTTAATTTACCAAAATGTATAAAACAATCAGTCATTCACTTCGAATTACTTCAGCTACTCTTCTAAAAAAAAATATTAAACTAATTGGTTCTGAGTTCAAACGAAAACTTAGAGAATCTTTCTTAAAACGACAATGAAACAAACCGACGACTTTTTTTAACGTTCGACCGTATGATTTGTTTGATTGAAACATATTCCTAAACTATGGTTCAATTAAACAATTTTAGTCATTTTGGACTAAAATTGTTCACCTTGACCACCTACTATCGCAGAAAAAGGATCTTTCTTTTGTAGAAAATTTTCTGATCTACAAATCTTATAACCTGCGAACCATAGAAAGTGAGATTTTCACGAAAAACCGTATTTTGTGACTTGATTGAATATCTCAAAACGCACACGCGATATCAATGTCGATTTTTCATATGTTGTGTATGTCAAAATTCAGATAACTGGTTTTTTTTTGGGAGAATGAAACCTAAAATTACTGGGCTATTGTTGTAGTAACTATATATACAAATATCCATTGTTATTTTAACCTGTCGTTTTCCCCGTCAATGCGCGTCGGCCTTCCGACTGCATGTTGTAGGCAGACCAATAATATTGCGGATGTAAGTAAAAACCTCATTTTGAAAGATACACGACTCACTTTGTAATATTTTGTGACTGATGACGGGGCAAATTTCAAACATTTAAATAGGTTTTATTTTTATTTTATGGCCAGTTTGTTTATGAAAATCTTTGGTGGTTAATCGTAGGTTCTATAGGCAGTGGGTACCTCGCGCTAAAATATATACTTAAGTAGGCGATTTTTTAGAAAATTAATAGATATACAAATTTGCTGCTTATGATGTGGAACCACAAATGTAGAATTTAATTTATGCGTGGAATATAGAAAAAAAAATGTAACAAGAATATTGAAATAAAGTGAATTTGTGTAGGTATGCAATAAAGCATATAATAGGTAAGTTTTATATAAATTAGCTGTATAAATGTGTATACCAGGAATTTTATTATTAAATAGTATCCATCTACACTGATTAAACTGAGCATATAATTTCTTTCGTTTAACAGTTAATTTTGGAGTGGTTTTACTTGAAAATTACGACTAAACTGGCATACAGGAATTTTACTCTGGCATTTGAAATAACAAGTCCCATGGACTGATAGAATAGAAACAATGTTCAGTTTTGAAGTCATTTTACATGACATGTCTTAATTTATTATACAGGATCGGTTTGAAGAAAAGTACATAAAATAAAAATCTCAGATACTTACAACAATTTTATTTTAAATGAGACCTCTTCATCTCTATCACACTTATTATGTACATTTGGTTTAAATGAAACAAACGTTTGAAACATCTCTTGCTGCGAAATCGATAAGTTTGTGCATATTTGAGAAATAACATTAACTTTAGAACGTTTCATACAAATTCATCAATTAGATTAAAGAGTTTTGTAGAAATAATCACACAAATTGGTGTCTCGTTGCTTTGAAAGGGCTAACAAAGTTTCCTCACTGCATATACATTACATACTATCACTATGTATAACCTAGACTCAAAAATGCAAAAGGTAAAAAAATTCAACAGATTTTACATCTATGAGTACTTGTCAAATGCTTTGCCGCGATTGCGCGCGCGCCAACTCCCCAAACATTCACTAATTTGGCATAATTTACACATTTCCAAAATATTAGCGTGTCCATAAACAATAAAAGAATGTAACAATTTTTAAAATATTGATAACTTAATCAATCACATTCAATGTCAATAGATTTCAATCTTTATATTGCACCCGATTTGCGTTCGTATCTGATCCCGAGACTTTTAGCCCGCATCTCTGCATTTGGCAGATACTACCTTATAATAACATGTACATAATGTATCTAACAATAGAAAACACTAAGAAAAAGAAACTAAATTAACATCAGATTAGGCTCTGCTATGAATTGTTTTGTGCTTTATTCCCATTATCACATTTATAATACAGTAACTATTTATACAGTACAGTACATATCTGTCACACGTTACATACATACCTACTCTTAAGCGGAATATTAATTAAACTTTGAACCACATTAACATATGAACAAACGTAGCTAACTTTGTATACCTACAAAAGAATTTATAACTTAAAAACTAATATAATTGTTATCAAATGTGTGTCAACTTGCATTTTATCAATAACAGCGGTTGATATGTTACGGGTAAAGTCCGCTTGGGGTGCAGAATCCAGTGGCCGGGCAATGGCGGCACTGCCCGCCGCTGCTAGACAAACTGTATAGAATGATAATCTGCGGTTTTTGTCCGCCTTTAAGTGGGCATTGTTGACATTGTTAAATTTTGATGGGAGATGCACGACATTGCTTAATGTATCATTGAACGGCAAACCGATGTGTCTATTACTGCATACTAGTGGCCTGGATGCAGGGAAATAATAGTACCTAATAAGCAAAACTGTGTTTTGTCTTGACTGTGTAAGGACAAACAATATGCTGCTTAACAAAGTAGCTCTTAATATTTGGAAAAAGTTTATTCAAATCTATCAAGATATATTTGAATGACCTCATTATGTTTATAACTTATGGCTACTTCATGTTTTTTTTCTAATTTGTGTTTGCCGCTATGTCCTGTCACCAAGGGTCAAGAATTGATTGAAATCTACATATTATCTTTGTCGATCTCCGAGAATAGGCCAAAAACAATGGAACACATTTTCACATGGAATTAATACAGTTTCAAAAGCTTTCTGCAGTTGATATTAAAACAAAAATAATGCGTAATTTTATAGAATTCATCTTGTTCAAACTTCTCGTGCATTATCAAATTTAGTATCAAAGATATGATGACGACAATGAACGACAATCTGTTCAAAACTTTTGTGACATGGCTATAAACAAAAACCACATGCATCAACAATAATGCACGATGCAACACTAAAACGGCTGCTGCGTGCCCTAGCTGTACCTAGTCCTTCCCCCGCCACCCCGCGCAAGCCCCAGTGGTCTTTGCTCTTCAAGATTTAACAATGTCAGCAATGACCACTTAAAATGTGCAAAGTTCAGAGTCGTATTCGACATCGCCCACTGCTGATTAGACAGTGTCAACATTATTTTAATAAAAGCGGACGATGTCCGCAGATTTTCAATCTTTTCGGAATTTGCCCAGCAGCAACGTCCACTTTTGACACTGCACTCTAAGTCGACTTTGCCTGTAGCACATACAATTTATACATTGCTAGACATGTACGCAAATGTTGTATTCTCATACAACCGGACCATTCCGTAGATGATTCAGACATAATATTATCAATTGTATTCAAACTGTGGAATGGTATGAAAGCCGCACGAACACAGCTCAGTCGGCTAAACGTTTACAAAACAGGTTCTATTTCGTTTGAAACATAACTTGATGACTAGACTCTTAAAATGTAAAAATGAGCATTTACATAAAAAAAAACATACCTGTCTACTTGTAAGTCACTGCACTCGTAATATTAACCATCAACATTACAAATAATTTGTACATTTCTTTACAAAAACTACACGAAAAAGGTATACAAATTCACATACAAAAATTATACGACAGAGATTAAAAGACACGAAACACTTAATATTGCGAGTACCTTGACCGTTCAACACAACTAAATAATTGCGAAACTTATAATCTACGTAAAGTTTAACTTCAGATAGTTTGATTATGGTTAAAATGCGGATCTCCGCTCGGATGCACGGTAGTATTTATATTGTCCAACTTAACAAATAAAATGAGGCTATACAGATGTTCCACTCGACAGTATATGACACGTTAGTATTATAATCATAGTAGGTATTAACCAGACAGCTATGAAAGCTAACACCTTATGCGAGATACATTTTCAAATTTGAAGATATATCCTTAAAACGCGTCACGTTTTCTCGCTCCCCGCCGTCCTGCACAAACCGATAAGTAACAAAAATAAATTTCTTTTTAGACTTTTCTAATCCACCTTTACTTTTTGTATATGTAGATGCGGTATTTTTGTGTGTTCTTTATTTATTTATTCCTATAGAATGTATCAAACCGAAAAAGTGTGTAACAAACCATGAATCGCGCATTGTAAAGGTGATTACACATCCACTCGATTTTGTTCATCTATACTTGTGGAATATAAATTGAGCGTCAAAATACAACGACCGTTTCGTCCGACTATATAAATTGACATTCTAGAATCATCTGAAGTGATAATTACGATTGATAATCGCTTTAAATAGATTGACAAAATCAAGGAAGTCTCTTTTTAGTCATCTTTAAATTAACATGCACACAACGCTCCTCGCACCCACGCATACACAGGTAGGTACACAGATATGTTTGCGACAAAAGCTTATTAAAACCTTTAAATAACAACTTCTCTCTTATTTACAACGCTATGTAATTACTAAGTGTCTAAAACTGTTACTCTAAAGAATTATACATATAAAGGAATTTGGGGCACAATGTATCCATGCAAGGTAATAAGGTATAAGAGACAAAACACCTGTGATAAGTGAATGAACCGTGATAGACGTATTAGACGCGAACTATCGAACAATTTGGCACGATTTTAAGGTGACACATTTGTTAGATTTTTATTGATCAAATGAATAAATTGATCATGAATATTTTAATGATACATTCTCGATTCACAAATGAATTTAATTGGTGTTAATGAGATCGACAATATATAGAGAACTAATTGATCGATAGATCGGGTCTGTGAATGGCTTAAATGTCGGTTTCGTATAAAGATTTGAAATTCAGTCGACACTTGAGCAATTGCTGATAGTACAATGAAATTTCAAAGAATGTGATCTGAGTTGAGATCACGGATGGGTACTGTTAGCAATGCCCCCCAAACAAAATAGAGGGTGACGTACTAGCATGCAACATCAGTAATTTAAATGCAATTTCAATAAAGTGAACACTTTAAAAAAAATATTTACAATGAAACGACCGAGCGGGTCACATAACTGTTAATCCACTGAATCAAATTCCCTAATGATATTCGAGTAAATATTCACAATACTTAAAAATAATCACTTCATGCTGTACACGAATCGATGAATCGATTTAAAAAATCTAACTCTACATTATACCTATCCCTTCGAATAAGAAACATGAGTAAAATATTAAAACCACAATGAACACTTGCACTCTTAAAGTACAGTTGACCGATAAAGTTCGTCGCGGCACGCCGCCACTTGCGGGAATGTCTCACCTCCCTCCCACCTCCGTACAAAACATTATAGCATTCACCAACCGAGCGTTAGCACGATTACAAACTTTTTGCGTTCGTAAGCGGGTTATTGCATTGACTTTAACGTTCACATTCGTTGTTCTAAATTATGAATAAGTTTGTACAATGTGGTCCTCTCTAAGCTTGTTCAATTCAAACGAAAATGGGGCATACTAACTACATTTATGATTAATGAAAATATTTTTTTTTAACTTGATTATATTTATTGGGTTTAGAAATCTTCAACTCAAAAGTTGTTTTTAGATTTTTATCAATGTCTGAAGGTAAAAGAGATGGATCTCTTCTCGAATGATCTTTTTTTTGTAAATAAGTTTAATTGATGCAATTTCTTCAAAAAAGAGATATTAAAAAAAAAAACTTTTTTTTGTTTTCGACCTGTAACACTGAAACTGCTTTAAAATGTCCACGTCTCTCCAACTTTACTAATTTCCAAAAGCACAATAACTCTCTTTTGGTTGCTAAAGTACAAGTAAAGTTGTCCAAGGTCAATAGTAGATAAGTTAATTAGAAAGAGACAAATAGATGACTATGATAACTATTTTCATTGATTTTGGATGTATCTAGTTAACACCATTTTCGTTTGAACAACGTTAGCGGGGACACCTGTATTTGCAATAGACATTGTAATCACCCAGTCAAATATTGATATATTGACAATGAGGGCAAAAGAGTATGTGTTTATTCAAACGGTCGGTTGAGCAATGCTATACGATATGAATTACACACGTTGGTCTCTCGGAAATTAGCGCTTAGTGCGAGTGTACATAATACTCTGTTCAAGTTCAAGTAAAAGTGGTCATCAGTAAGAAAAAAGTGATGTCACGAGAGTGAGCGTTCTTCGATTGACCAATTAACGCAATTATGGTACATTGGACGGATGACTTCACTTTTATTGTCCATAAGTGGATCGACCCGCTCTTTGGTAGCTATATGCGTCCGCGGGTGGTATAGTTTGCGACTAAAGTCAGAGAGGCAAATGTACGTGATTCCACTAATACCTAGGTAACTAGACGGCTACACCGAGTCCTCTACTCACTAGCTCAGACTTGGAACAGAATTGTCATGAAGTATCGGGAGTCTCGCGTCGCGCCGGTTCGCAGTCGTCGAGCAGAATTGCTCTGGGCTTTGAACTGTGCCGTGAACGTGTGCGCTCGCGGTTTGACTCAATTTTAAAATTCTCGTCAATAGAACCTTCATACTCCATAAACTGTTGCAGTGGGCGATCAAACATGGTGTAGTTTATAGTGTTCGACAAAAATAGTGTGAAATAAGTCACCCGGGACACTAAAAATTAACATGTATATCATGATTTTTTATTACACAGAGAATAAATAATTGGTGATTAGTTTACTCATATATGAGTATTAAAAATAAGTATAATTAGTCAATAAGTATTAAAAAAATATATTAATATATGTTCATGAATCATGAAGGAACAAATGCGTTCTTTGTTGGATATAATAGTTTTAGTGTATTGATTGACTTATTTCACACTATTTTTGTAGGACCTTATATAGTTTTCACTTTACAGTGTGTTTATTTGCAATTAACGGTAAAATATTAAATTAAAACCTTTATTTCATTACAAATGCAATTGCAATCTGCCATATTAATTACATTGTTTGAAAATTCTATTGATGGAAAGTTTACGTACTCTTTCAATTACGAAGCGAAGAAACACTCATTACGAACCGTTTTATTATCATAATCTAATATCGCTCGTAGTTGAAAGCAGTCGTTATCCGACTCCAGGAAAGATTACAATGAAAACGGATTTCATTAATTTATAACTTATACGAATTTGCTTCTAAACACTACTATTTTCTATCATATGGTATATTACACAATAATTACCGAGTAAAGTTTAGAATTATAAAGACACTGGGTGTAAAGTAATTTTAGGGAAATAAAAACATCAGTAGTAAAGTACAGAAAATATAGTACAGTACTATATTTATATATCCCTTCTTTTGTTTATACTATACGTTATATACTGATATACTGAACGAAAAAAATATTTTTTCCTTTTGTGTTAACAATCGCCTAATCCGCGTCAATGCAATATGCAAGCGTTCATACAGTATAGCGAACCAATTGGAACACATATTAAAGATTAAAAAAAAAAAGAAATGATAAATTAGTAGATACATTAGAAGTAAATCTTTTAACACTTTATAAACACGTATAATATATATTTACACATTATTTACACAGTAATCCTTACTGTAGTCGGGTTTTATGACAGGTACAGATTTTCTAATAAATATTTGAACTGTTTTTACATTTTTCCGTAGAATTACTACATCGTGCATCGGCGCGATGTGAGTGAGTTGTGAATCGAATCGCGAGCAATGTGTTCACATTGCTGTTCACACAATGTGTGATTAATCGACTTATTGCCGGTGATACTTGCGATTCATTGGTCGATGCGTGTTCGGTCGCATTTAGCGTGCGCAACTGACTAACACACACAAAAACAATCCTGACTTGTATTGTCCAATATTCCCAGTTTTGGAAACTGTGTAATTGTAAAAGTGGTCTTTAATTGACGGTATTTTTACTTGTATCACTTGATATTCACCTTCTTCACACCTACCGGATGAAGTCCATACAAGTCATTCGATATTTTTTAATCAGAGTTCATGATTTTTGTTGGAATGCGATTGCGCGTCGCATCGCCGATCGAGCGGTGTCAGAAGCCGTATCTGTCACTGATTGGTGGAGCGTTTTCTCTAGACTGTATGCTTGTTATAAACGAAACGGTAATTGCAATAATAAAACATATAAAGTTCCTAAATATCAGAAACCTTCTTGGATAAGTAGATAATATTATGACATAATATATTTTTAAGTCTCTTAAAAGAGTTGTAAAAGTAGTTCCCTATATAATTCGAATTTCTTGAAGAAATATTTTTTTTATAATATCTATAAAAAATAGTTGAAAAGAAATAATTTAACTGTTTTAACATATTATTCGTAACCATAGTTACAAAATAGTGGAAATCCTTCATCAATTGACGGATAGATGGATATGCTGAAAATAAACAACATGTATTACAAGAATTTAAAAAAATAATCTTTTTACGATTTAGATAGGATGCGGAAATTTTACAAATCACCGCTTGGAAAACAATCGTGAGTTTTAACCCATTTTTTGTAACCTTGAACAAAAAGTCTAAGAATGCTTTATTTACTAATTACGAAGGCGGTTTGATTTGAGATTTATGGCGGAACAAAAATACAATATTCCTACAAAAATAGTGTAAAATATTTTAATATGTCTATCAGTAACTATTATTTCACATGTAACTAAAAAATAACCCGTATTTCATGTTTTTTTTATTACATTAAAAATAAATAATTGGTGATTAATTTACTTGTATGTGCATAACACTATTCACACTAGCTCTCTTAGATTTCTGACCTTGGAACGCGTGCAGTTCTGTGTACGTAGTTCATTCCTACTTCCGCGTACCACAGTCTTACTACCTTATAATTAGCCAACCAATGTACTATTGCATAGTGGAATGATGGGAGCGCGCAGCGAGGTCGACGTACCGCTAACTCGACACGTTTGCGGTCTCCAGTTTTAATGGGTTGTCGTGTTTTATAATTTTTGATATTTCTGAGTAAAACAGTTTTTTATATGTGTTGATATCAACAAATATTTATCACTGATTAACTATAAGTTATAGGTAGATGCATCTATATACAGATGAACCGATAACAATTAATTTTTATTTACGCAAACGGACCTTTAAAAGCACCTATAATTTGGTGGGCTGCAGGTGCCACCTAGTGATTTTATTAGTTACTGCTTAAAGAACTTAATTACTGCTATTAAAGAACGTGTTTTATGCAAAATCTCAGGTTATTTGTGGGGAACAATATGTTAAAAATATAGTTCGGCGCTGATATCTACGCAGTGGCGGCATGCGTTCCATATCAAAGGCGTCAAAATACTGGTAGGTAAGGTCTTTATACTGTGCGCGTAGTTAGTAAATTGAACTTTTAATCAGTTGTAAGTTTGATTTTGATTTTCCATCATACTTTTACAGGTTAACAACTGTCAAATTAATGTAATTTGTGATCGATAGTCTAAATATATAGCTACCTAATGCTGACATACACTGACGCTGACGCTTAAATAGGCATGAGTAACGTGTTACACACATACGAGTAAATTAATCATCAATTAATAAAAAAACATATACATGTTAATTTTCAGTTAAATATAATAGTTACCGTGTACTGATTTAAATATTTCAGTAATTAAATATTTTAACATTAAAATATTTCACACTATTTTTGTAGGACCTTACATATCATCAAATGAGAAAGGAATAATCCAGCTTTAATTGTATATCAGAAGCATACGCCCATGATTACAGTTCAACGCCCCACCAATCTGTTGAGAGAGGGTGTGCAATCGCGTGGTACTACAAGCGGTCAAGCCGGAACTCGTGCTCAACCGCCGAGTCCGGCAGAAGCGCGCTGGGCTCGTCTAGAAGGTTGAGCTCGTCGAGGTCGATACCGGCGCGCAGTTGCGCCTCTTCCCCCGCACCGAATATGCTCGCGTCCAGCTCGCCCGAATAATCTGTGCGAATAACACTGATACACATGTATTTTGTAAACAAATATACCAAAGAGAAAGTTCTTTTTCATAGAAAGACTTCCGAATCAGGTGGTCTGTGTAGCAAAATCTCCAAGTAGACGAAATGTCCAAATAGCACAATATCAAACACCTAAATAACAAACTATCTTAGTAGCCGATTGTCCAAAATGTATGCCGTCTTAAAAGCAGAAGGTCAATAAATCGAATTGTCAATTTTTAGTGTTCCGTGGTCAAAAGTATATGTATGTGTCAGTCTCTGTTACAGTACAGCCCTAGTTTCTAGAGTTATGGGCCATTTTTGAAATTGCTTTGGTTAATATTTAGTTTGGTATTGGGATTTAGAATGAGTATTGATTTACTGAAACAGCCTTTATTATTGAGACAGAAATCACAAGGAAGTTTCATTATTGTTAGCTTTTTGAACATTTTATTGGGTATTCCGCAGTTTTGGTCAATTGCTATATAAACTTTTTACTTCTTAGACTTTTGTTTTATTGGACATAGAGCTGCATAGACCACCCGATAAAGAAGCTAAAGAAGGTGGCAGACGAGCATACAGTCCACTTGGTGGTAAAAAATATGCTATCCGGGATGACAGTGAGCGACGCGAGCGCGGTGCAGTTGCTCTATCTCGCATCGTAGAAGTCGAGATCAAGAGAATTTTGTCCAGATTTTTGCTTAGATGTTCAACATAAGGTTCATTTGCTTAATTAACGTCTAATACATGTATAAAAGTTATAATAATAGATGATGTGATATACGTGGGTGTCGTAAAAGGCAACTAAGGGATAACAACGCTGCTGCCACAAGCCACGAGGCAGGCACACCACCTCTGACTGAGTGGACTCGCCAGTTCCGCCAAATGTGCCTTTTAAGGCCCTACGTCCTTGGTGCACAAGACAATGTTCATGAGGAGGCCCGTGTTCAGCAGTAGATGATAAAGGGCAGGTTATGGTGACATACGTACCCGTACGGTATATGTATGGGATGCTCGCGGGAGTAATGAGCGATGCGAGCGGCTACCGCGAGGGTAACGTGCTGTGGCCGCTCTATTTCGTATTTCGGAAAGTAGAAGCTGAGGATTTGCACCCTTTTTGCATGACGTCCTTATGATTATTTTTGCTCAGATAACGTCACAAGTTACACGACGGCGTGATATACGTACCCGTCAATATGATGTCCGGTATGCTGGCGGGCGTAGCGGGCGACGCGAGCGGCTGTAGAGCGGGGTACGTGCCGCCCGGCACCGGGTCCCGCGCCCGTGACGACGGTCGACACGCGCCGCCTGCGTTCCCCGCGCCCACGCCCATGCCGGTCGCTGTCGGCTAACAACGGAACGATACCGAGTTTTACTGCACTTACTAATAATATAATACTATTATTTATATTATAGGATCGCATCCTCATGATGTTCCCTTGTTAATTTTGTCAAAATTGCTGTATCTTCCATCAACATATACGTTTCTTGATTTACTCATGTGATTTAGTTATAATTATAGATTATTATATGAATACTTATCGAAGTTTAATTAGCAAAAATTATAATTAATGGATGAAAACAAGAATGAGTATTGTTTGTTTACGCTACGCAAAAAATCGCACTTCGGAGCTAACTTCATATCATACTTTGTTTGATAGTCCTATTAGCAAAAATATCGGTTTATAATACCAACGGCAGAAAAGTAAAAATGCACAGGTGCAAAATAAAGACAACTGCACTAACTACTGAAACGTATTAGTAATTATATGTAGTGTAGGTTGAGGATATGATAAATGACATTCTTTGTTAAAATATAGCAACGCGTAAAATTATTTGCACATATATTAACGGCGTAGGCACGGCCAGTTAGTCTGGCAACTGTATCTCTGAAATGTGAATAAGTAATTAAAGTGATTCACTTTCGTGCAGCGTAACAAATTACCAAGTAGATTTAGGTAAAAATGTGCGTTTTACTTTTCTGCCGTCGATAGGATATTTAATTTTTCTCAGATCATTGAATTTGTGGTAATTTTAGAAAACCATATTTGAAACTCAGTAGTATGGTTTAGGAATCGAACTATATTCGAACTTAAAGTGTAAAGAATGCGAGTCGAGGATAGATAGGTAGTAGGCTACTTCACTATCACTACTTAAGCCCGAAAGAAAGAATATCATTTAACCCATTTAAATAGGTACATTCTTACAGTACAGACCAACAGATACAGACTTAATTATTAAAGCTTATCTGCAATATTACTAAGTTAACCTATTACCGAAAGTAGCAGACACTTTGACAGATCTCTGAGGTAGCGGTAAGTCATAGATCATTTGCCTCTGACAAATACATATACATAGGTCACACTGAAAATTTCCGAAACTACAGTAGAGTCAATGTAATAGGCCACTTTTGACATTTCACTGACTTTGTGACGATATAACTTTGCATCGGTTCCATAAATCCATTTAAGTTTATAAATTCATTACTGAACAATAAAAATATGTAACTTTTTTAATAAAAAAATATAAACTTGTCTTTTTATATCAAATTTAATAAGTTCGACGATTAATTTAGTTGCTAAACATCATTATCAATTTATATTTAAAATTTGAACCTCACTACAAGGTTACGCCTGTCCACATTTTTTCATTTCGAATAATAGGGATGTGATCTTTATAATCGAAGTAACTTGTAGAGAGAAAGAAATATCGAAAAAAGTTACCGTTACGATAAATAAACAAATTAAGGGAACAATAAAATTATTAAATAATAAATACATTAAAAAATATGTAATATATTATTTTAATTAAACTTAATTTAATATTTAATTTAATTAAACCTCATTTAATATATTAAAACTATATCTGAAATTAAAAAAGAAAAAGTACGACCATCTGGCCTATTTTACATACGGCGAAGAAAAGGAAAATAAGTAAGCCAGTTGTCGAAGTCGATAGTATTAATGACGATGCAATTCGTAACCACATTTATGGTGATTTATTACATGAGAAAAGAGTATCCATCCAGAAAAAAACATTTATGTTCATTAAAAGAAGCAGGCTTATTTTCTGGCGGATTATCATCTTTAATAAAAACTGCGTGTACAAATGTTTCCATAGATGAGTGGAAGAAAGAGGTAGAAAAAACAAAAAAATATAATGGAAGATTTTTAACGTGATTTAAGAATTGATAATAATAGCAACGATAGCAGTTCAACGAATCTGATAGTTCCAACCAATAAATAATAATTTAATACGTATATAAACTGGTTTCATTATAATTCACTTAATTACGCTTAACTCTGAGGTCATGTGGCATACATAGAAGGTTACCAATGTTGTGTATCCTTTAAAAATATTATTGCAGAATTATTTTTTATGAACACTACAATCGATTCACTAATATATGAATGACTTATATATCGATTTTTGTTTTTAATCGATAATTGCCGTTAGATTACCACACTATGACATCCACTTTGACACTTGTCAAAAGTGACCTATTACATTGACTCTGCTTTAGTCAATTACATAAAAAATATTTAAAAAGTAATTACAATATTTGAAAATGGAACTCTTTGGCTGTAGAATAAAGTTTGTTTCATCTAACAGTCATTTGTTTTTTAAATGTGGCGTCATTTTAAAAATTGCCTGTCTGCATTGTGCTGGATTTAACTCGTGAAAATTTTAGCTGTATGATTTTATACGACTTGTAAGTGTAATTTGACAGCTCAGCAGAGCCTCGCTCGGCTTCAAACTGTTTTTGGCGATAAAGCACCAAGCAAAACGATAATTTATAGCTGATTAACAGAATTCAAGCGCGGTCGTGTCAATCAATCTCAGTGACGAATTTTGTGAAAGTCGCCCGTCCACCTCTGTCAACAACAAAAACATCGATGCTGTGCGCCATATGATCGAAACAGATAGGCATGTGACCTACCATGAGATTCGGGCATTCTTAGGCATAGGCATGAGTCAGATACAATCAATCTCACACAGCCATTTGGCTGTGCGAAAGCTGTGCTCGCGTTGGATCGCACACAATTTGATTGAGGGTCAAAAAACGGAACGCGTCACTTGATGCAATGCCATGCTTACCAGATTCAACGAAGGGGCGTCAAATTTGGTGTGGAACATAGTAACAGGTGACGAAACATGGATTTACAGCTACGACTCCGAAACAAAGCAGCAATCGACCATTTGGGTCTTTCAAGATGAGGCGAACCCCACCAAGTAGCGCGTGTGCAAAGTGCCGCGAAGCAGATGGTCGCTTCTTCGAAAAACTGGACACGGGGCTACTGTTGCTTTGGAGAATCGTCGTACCATGAAGCTGATTGGTACACGACCATTTTGCTTGCCGGAACTTATTGACGAACTCCGTAAAAACAACCGTAAACGTCGCATAATCTTGCACCACGGCAATACCAGCTCTCACACGACGACTGTTTGAAGGCGAGAAACGTAGAACTCATGAGCCATCCTCCATACAGTCCCGACTTGGCACCTTGTGACTTCTTCTTGTTTCCAAAAATTAAGAACCAATTAAGAGGTCAACAATTTTCATCGCCAGAATAGTAATGTTAGGAGGAGTGGAATAAATGTTATGGAAATAGGTTTATTCGTATGAAAAGATGTATTGACGCTCACAGTGAATATTTTGAGAAACAATAAATTGATTTTTGGCCAGTCATTGTAATTTTTTCTTATTCATTCCGGAAACTTTCAGTGTGGTCCTCGTATAGGGAAAAGAAAAGATAATAGAAAATTCTACTCGATCTTCTTAGTTACAACAAAAGTTTAAATTAATGGGACATTGTTTAAAATAATAATATAAAAAACATGAACGAAACATACTTGGTAGCTCACCTGTGAGTATGTGAGTGGTGAATTCGTTGTTTGTGGTGAGTGCGGTGAACTGTGGTTGATGTATGGCTGATTGTAATTACTCGTCGGCTGGTCCAGCTGGGAAATCGAACGATATTATTACAACATGCCCTCCAGGCCACAGAGTAGAGGCAAGCAAGGAAAAAACAACGAAAAAATGCAGCAAGTCCTGAAATTAAACTACCACTATCTACTAGTTTAAAACTATAGTAAGTTAAGCACTATCTGACAGAATAAAATGTAAGCAGGCGCGTAACATACCACAATACCTAGAAGTTAAAACAGTGAATAGTATTGGCCAATCGAGCGTTTGAACCAAATACAAACCATTTTACAACTCATTAGCAACTTGTTCAATAGACGTTACACCGCAAAAACTCGTTTATGAACGCAAAAGAAATTTGTAAACGTGCTAACGTTCGGTTGGTCAATGCTTTATCTAATACAATTTAAATGTTACATAATGCTTAACATCTGTAATATGAGTAACTAGGAACATACAAATTAAAATGTAAAAAAATATACTTAATGTCCAAGGTATAAAGTGCATTTAAACAAATCAAAATAAAAGTATAGATCATGCTTAAATATGTACATTCTGTGAAGAAAGTGATTCTCAACTTTGTCGTATGTTTCAGTTATGTATACGTCACGTTAAGAATCACTGTATTACGACATGCAAGTAACATCAATAACGTATCTGATTTGTTAAGTGCATCTTACAACCTTTAAACGTATGACTTACAATGAAAATAAAGGTAAATAAAATAACAATAATATTGCCTTATACGTAAACAATGTTTAAGTAGGTACATATTAACAAAACAAGTTCAGTTTGTTTCAGGGCATATTGAATTTGCAAACAAATAGAGATAATTCGCAAAGCATGCCAAATAAAGAATTTAGATAAAGTTATAATAATATAAGTCCGTTTTAGTGTCGTGCAGATTTTGTTATTGTACGAGCACACGAATCGAAAATGTGTTTAGTGAACCTCACGATCATTAAATAGTTTCCTGAACGATTTGTGAGAAGCAAGAACTTTATACACCGACAAACTTACTTGTGCGTATAGCTGAGGATGCCATTATTAATATCGGATGCTGGACAAAAACAATTTCCCACATAATAATAAATCATTCAACTGAACATCCAAGGAAAAATAAACACATTATTAATCGAAAACTATAAACACTAATAACATCCAATAAATCAACACTCATTTAATTTGATAGTTTAGCTAAATGCGAAATAATGGTGGTCCGTTCTGAATGGCGCCGCACGCACAGGTAAGTTATCGGTTTGTTTATAATCTTATATTCTTATATAAGTCAGTCACTTATATTTTTACTATATAAGACATTTTTACAGTCCAGTCACATTGTACTTTCTTGTATCGTAAACGTAAGACATTTTTAAACATTCGATGAGTGTATAGTTATTGTTATATAAGTTTACGCAGTTTGAAACCTTAGCTAAATATTGTGAATTAAAACTTATGTTACGAATTTCGCACACACTTTGCATTTTTTCTAAAAGACCTATTAAGAAAATTTCAGAGAATTTTATACTCTGTAGAAAAGGTCCTTAATATTTTGCTTAGTTTCCACGGTTCGCCAGTTCTTTAGGTTTGAAGTTTTTAAAATATGGCGAATTTAGCCGCAGACCGTGCCAATTTAATATAGAGTCCAAAATATACTCATCATCAAATGAAACAAAAATTATCTTATGATTACAAAGCTTTAAACAAGCCATATTTGCCATCAAAATAATTGAGCTATTACGCCCGTGTACACTTCGATACAAATGTGAAACCATTATGGATGGGGAGCTGCATGACTATAAAACGGACCTAAACATCGAAGCTAAAATACGCTGATAAATTATAAAATAATAATTATGTTGAGATCGTCAATAGTACTTCTGCATTATATTTTACGAAATTTCAACAAATAATATATGTAATATATATACAATTTGAGTACTATTTCAGACTGCATATTAAGAAAATGAATGCTTGTTTGTACATTAGTTATTACGAAACATGAAATCGTGTAAATTAGACTTATTAAACTATACATTGCAAGATAACAATTTTTATCGGTTTATTTGCTTTGTTGGGCAGGTATCGCATTTTCAAATGCAATCACAGTGCCAATGCATTAAAGTATGCGCGTAACAACAATGTACTTGTAAATTTATACGTGCGTCAGACGATCTTCATCTTTACATTAATCATAAGGCCTATTACAGAGTCACGTGTGAGGTGAATCGAATACCCGTGGTTAGAGGAATAGAGGAAAAGAAAAACCAATAAGAGGTGGTTTTTATTTTTTTCTATCTTTTATCGAGAAGTTTATCTTAGTCGGAATAGTTGCTTCACGGAACTCCTTTTCATTAGGACCTTGAAAACACTAAGGCGACTTCAGGTCCTTTCACTAACTTACAAGTAAAAATGTATTGTTGAAATTCATGTTTTTATTTCATTCTAGGCGGAGAGTCGATTACATCAGTTTTATGATTCCTTGGGTATTGGCTACTCCATTACTGTTCGGTGGTTCGGTTTCAAATGTACAACAATTAGGTGAGCAGCACAGCCCCCCAATAAGTTGCTTAGAGATCGAAATCACTGACCACTTTGGTCGTAGTGGCTAATTTTGACGTATTTTAATGTTTTAGAGGTCGCTGAATGCGAATCTGAAGTTATTTTTTACCTAAAAACATATTTTTAGGTAAAAAATGTTACATAGCAACACTGCGAAAAATGGCTTTTAAGTCAACAATGCTAAAAAGTAAAATTCAGTCCAGATTGACAAACATTGGCTTATCCCCGGATGCGCTGCCTACCTTTGAAGATGTAGGAGTGGATTTGGAGAAAGGGTTGGGAAAATGAAAAGGGATAGGGTGGCATAGGAATGACTCACTAGCGAAACACGTACGTACATTGAGGAACATAATAAAGTGAGAAATGCAGAATATAATCAAATGGGTTTTATGGTACCTACCTTCAAGGTAGCCTTCTGTAAGAGAGGCGTAACAGGGCCAGTCGAGTGCGCTGTGCCAGTCGGCTGTTGGATTGCGGCGTGCATCCGTACCCTCCAAAATCTTAACGAAGTAATATCATCACGCACAGCCTTCAATTATTCGCTGGGTCATACAACATCGATACGCGAAGATTTTAACGGTATAGTATCTTTAAATGAAACAATATTTAAAGTAGCAAGATTTTCTAACTCTTCCATCGACGTATTTTTTAATGCGTTTTAAACCATTTTATTGCCAATTTTAAAAACTAATGACATCGTATCGCACCCGTTAAGAATGTGAACAGCTATTCATGCTGAAGATAGAAAAGTGGACATTTTCATTTTTGACAAAATGTGTCATTTATTAGTTTTTCCAAGAAAAGTTTGAAGATGAACCTATAAACATTTCAAAGGGAACGATTTAATAATTGCCTGAGATATGGCGAGTTAAACACAAATAAATATCAAATTTTATTTTCCGCATTTTTGACTTATATGCCACTTTCCGCAATGTTGGCATACTTTTATATAAGTTTATTTAAATAAGTATATATTTCTATTTTATACAGGTTGTCCCAAAACTCAACGTCGAGGCGGGAACAGAAGATAGGCCTTTTCTGATGGTCGAGAAAAAAATAATAAGTTTCAAGGTTTCGAGTTATGGGCATTTTGTTGAGAATCGTGCAAATGGCTAACCGGCACCAAATTTTTAGATGCTATGACTATAAATTTCCATATTTTAGTAATCTAATTTTTGTAACGTAATGTTGAATAACCCTAAATATCTAGCATAAATATTTATGCTAATCTAGTTAGCATAAATATAAAATAAACTAAAAGTATCAAAACAACTCAGTCCAACTTACCGGTCAACTCTACGACGCGCTTTAAAATCAAAGATTGAGTTTGATTTACGCCTTCTTCTTCCCTTATTTTACGATACACATTGAAAACAATATTTCTCGCTTGAGATCGAAGTGGCTTTTTCGACATTTTCACAAAAACAACAAATTGTCAAGAAGATATCACAAAATCTCAGCAGCGGTTGACAAATCTCGTACTTTGATGTGACAGGACATTGCCATATGAAAATCACAATTTTTTTTTTTTATGCCATGTGATTCCGGTAGACCTATACACTGTTGTTCATAGCAGATTGTATTTTTGGGAGGTGTATATCCCCAGCTCCCAATAGGAGCTATAGGAGCTCCCAGCTCCTATGGTCTTCATTTGTAAATATTTCCGTATTTAAATTTGTTCACTAATCCTTGTCTCGCCTATTACGGACGATAGTTCACTTATATCTTAGTATTTAAACTTAATAATTCTATTTCTATATTCTCTTATGTAAATCCGGCGTTCCATCACAAGATTTACACACTAATAATAGTAGATAGAAACTTATAAAATCTCTATCCTCTGTTTTCGACTTGATGTTGAGTTTTGGGACATCTGTATAAGTTTATTTAAATAAGGATATATATTTCTATTTTAAATAAGCTTATTCAGCGACCTCGAAACCATTAAAATAAGCCTCTAGGACGGAAGTGGTCACTATAGTACATTCTTTGAGGCCGCTCCCCTAAATAGCCATGATTATTGCCATCCTTCGTTAGAAGACGGCATACGGAATCGTTAGAAGACCACAAATAGAATATACATAGGTTCTATGTCTGATGACAAATTAAAAGCCATAATCCCCCGTCTGTAACGTCTTAATATAGATCCATACGTGACTCTACAGTAGGCACTTGATACACGTATGAATTTTGAAGCGTGTGTGTAGTGTATAGTGTCGTACATTTTCCGCGACTTGGACGTGTGCCGTCCACCCTGACTCGACGAGACTCTGCACCAACTGCGCCCAGTCCTTGGTCAACATCCACTAACATTACACTCATTTACGTATAAATTACCGCCACAAACAAGATGATATATCGGTCAAATTCAGATATAGGTACTGGCATAACCTATACTACAGTATCACTGTACTGCAGTATTGTGTATTTCTGAATGCACTTTTAAACCATTTTCACACAATAGATTGATTGCCTTTATCTAATAAAAATATTACTTAATATTTTAATTTAAAATATCTACTTTAAAAAAAAACTTGAATTTAAACGAGTTGTAAAAAATAGCAAAACGAGCAGCAAATCATTATCAGTTTTTAAAAAAACAACCTATTTTTTTTAAATCCTGTAATAAAAAAAATATATATTACTAAGATTATTATCAGCAAGTTGATGAATTCCTGTTCCTATTTGTTTATTGTCAACATAAAACCTAACCCTACCTTTAAACTTACTACCATCGATTTACTGCTCATTTAGTTATTTCTCGTTTGTGCCATACAAAAAGATTTTGACAGATATAAATCTTTTATAATGTGGTCCATTTATTATTACGCGAAAGCAACTGGGGCTAGATTTGTGAGTACTTATAATTTGTTATATATTATTTTCTAACCCCAATCGCCGCTATTGTATATTTCTAAATAAGCAAACGGAATGAATATATTATTATATTTCTAATGTGCTTACTTTTTGAAGATTACAATGTGCTTTATTTCATTTAATTTGTGCACCTCCGGTGACATTTCGTACCTTTTCGTAAGTGCCAATAATTTAAACTACCTACTATCATTATTCTTTAGAATGTTTCATACTCTGTTAATATCAACATATGTCTATTCTGCCATAGAATGATGATTATAATAGGTGTTATCAAAAACAAAAAGAATCACAAATATTTGTTACTTACAACTCCTTGCTACTCCATCGAAGCATAGAAATATATTATAAATATAAATAAATATATTATGAAGTAGTAGTATACGAGTATTACATAGAATAAATAAATCATGCATGCACAGAAAATATCCATTAAGTCATAAATTATATATTCAGGAACAAAATAAATAATTTATTGCAAAAACAGCTATGTAAATTTATTAGTTATTAGTTGCCACGCGATAGAAACAAAACAATCCTTCAGTAGTTTAAAAAATACTAAACAATTTTAAATAATATATAAGAAAAAAAAAGAATTAATGCATGGAAAGGAAGTAATTGGGAGCAATCTGTTAAAATGTTACATGTACCGACACGTAGAGCGCGCGCCACGATCTGGAAGAATTTCGGTAACCGACATGGGGTCAGCCAAGACTGGACGGTAAAGAGATATGCCGTCAATATCCTCATATTATTGAACCTTAATATGAAGGGTCTAGTAAAGTGGACGGTGATGGACGATTTCATACAAATCTCTTTTCCATCCAGTCTTGGCTTATCTCATTCAATGACCGAAATTCTTCCTGCTCGTGGCGTGCGCTTTCGTATTCTACATTATAGCATAAACAATACATATATCTTGTATGCCGTAATAATTATTAAACAAATTAAAACGAATAACTAAAACAAGAATTTCGCTGTATTCGTTATTATATGTATAATAAAAAAATCAAAATATCTTCCATATCACGACAATAAAAAAAACTATTAAATGTTCACGGGGAGATCGCTTTCCCGCATTACAAAATATTCAGTGGCATCTTTTGCATCGTAAAAACAGAACTATTAATTGACTATTGTTATATTATTTAGTAAAACTTGGTACATTTAATTTTTTACCACTTCTCATTACGGAAACTTGGATTCAGATAATTCGTAAAAATTAGAAATGTCAAAAATAATGTCTTTCAGACTCACCATGGTGATCTGTTCGAATGGTTGTAGTAGTACTTGGTGTAGATTGTTTAGGTTATTGTAGTCCGTTTGTGGTGACTCCACCGGACTGCCTGGACTGTGAACCATCTGGAAATGAAGAAACAATATTATTAGACAAATTTATGAAGTTCATGTCATATTCCATGTCCTCAATCGTTTATCTACCACAATTACCTTGCACTTAAAATTGCTTTTCTGTACAATTGTCTGTGGTAGGTATTGACGGATTTCAAAACTTATGTCCAATGTGATGAATGTCCAATACGTAATTACATCCAAAACATCAATTGATTTTTGTCCAAATTGAATATTGATTTTCAAAAATAAGCCGAATTGGGTAAATATAAATTAAAAAAACTAAACTTATTTATTTTAAACGCAAACAAAATGTATTCTTAACAAATGTATTCTTAATTATTTACATGTCAATCCTATTTTAATTTTTAGTTAATCGTATTTTTAATCCACAGGTGCTCTTAGACCATAATAAATTGTTACCCAAATTTTGGAAACATAATATGGCTCACAATCCACGAATTTCCTTTTGGACAAATTACCTACGTATTAATCAATTTGGACAATTTTCATATTTGACATACATATTTACTTAATTTTAGACAAATTTATTATTGGACGCTTGTCGTTGCTTGGACGTAATTACGTATTTGGGCAATCATCACTTTTGACATTAAGTCCTCAAACCCATATTTACGGTACCGTATCGGGTGGTCTATGTAGCAAATAGCAAACTGTCTTAGTAGCAAAATGTTCCAAATGTAAGTTGTCTTAAAAACAGAATGTCAATAAAGCGGATTGTCTATTTTTAGTGCTCAGTAGTCAAATATATACGTATATGTATCAATCTCTATCACAGCCTGTCTAGAGTTATGGACCATTTTTGACATTGCTTTGGTTAACATTTAGTTTGGTAGCAGGATTGAGAAATGAGATTTGTTTAATGAAACAGCCTTTATTATTATACTTACTGTAGGTGAAGGTATATTTATATTTGATGTGGATGAATATTGTGAGGGCGGACTACAGTGTGACTGGTAACTTGACTGTATCCACCCGTGGTCCAGAGGTGACGTCATATTCTGCAATCAAACAGAACGTCAACGTTCATAAACAGTAGAATAGTGTGTATGCAAAATTAAATTGTGATAAGCCTCAAACGCATTCTAAGCGACGACACCTGTTGTGTTCTTCTCGGATTAATAATATGTAATGAATATGAATAAAATGAAACGCCACAGTGCAGGTTTTTATAAAAATACAAAACAAAGGTTGTTGTTGAAACATTTTAAAGTGCGTCTAAGAGCGTGTGGTGTTGTCAAAGCAGCATTACGTAAAAGTAATTTTGTCATATAAGACAGTATAAAGATGTTAATTAAATTTGAAATAGAGAAAACAAACTAAGCTATTATTATTTATTTTATCGTATTTTGTGGATATACAGGGTTACTGGTAAATAGAACAGTTCCCTTCGGGTGCCGGTAGTATGGAGTGGAACTAAGTATATAAATAATAGTGTATATTAACTGAGCTTGTTAATTACTATTGTGTTTTTACATTTGCTGTAGTAGATTTATCGATGGTAGGTAGAATTATTTGAGAAAAATACAAAATCATTAATATCTTGGAAACTATCGACTTTTGGCCAGGGTATATTGTAATAGTGAAAAATAACCGTTCAACGCCACTTGAAAGGAGCTGTTCTATTTACCAGTAACCCCGTATATTCCTTATAAAAACCTACAGTGTTACGCATAACCTTATTTCTTGCTTTCAACGAACTTGTGTGAAAATGATTCATTATTTCCTTATTTCCAATGCTTTTAAATCAAATTTTCATAAGTTTTAGTAAAATGAAAGAGCTATATGCATTTATAAATCAAAGGCTGCGACAAAAAAGATAAACGCGTCAGATGCGTTTAAGGCATATTTGTAAAACCTAAAGCAGTGTGAGAAAATAGAGTAATCTTAGAATTGTTCTGTATCTAGAGTAAATGCGAATAACTAATCGCAAAAGATAATAGGCGAAGTTTGCAATTAACAGTTTAATACTGAGATACTAAAAAATAAAAATTATGTTATTTATGATATTAAAGTTACATGAGTTATGTACTCTCACACTGTTTTTGGTGTTTGAAGCTACATGCAGTTAGTAAGATAAAAGTTAATTAATACTCATAGCAGTGGCTCGTAGATAATTCAAATCGTCGAGAAATAATATTTTATTGAATAATCCGAGTAAAATCGGTTAAGGGTCAGTCATTAATCATTATACAAAAGCGAAATAAGTTATGTTTTTGCTTTATGTATAAGTGAGTTTTAATACTATATGTCATATGTGACAGTAATGCATTAAACTTTTACTATTGATGATATCATCTTGGTGACATAATTTGAGATAGATTATTAATTGAAATTAGGCGAACTTAGGCGGGCTGTAACTGTATTTGAATGCAATAATAAATAAAGATCTGAATCGGTCAAATTGTCAATTGTCAAATAATGCATTGTTAGGACAAAACCTTTGTCGATAAATCCTTAATCTTTGGCAATATAAATATCATGTTAATGAGTAAGTCTTCTTCGGCAAAGCATAAGCAGGGAATAAAACCGGAATTTAAAACAGGTGTACAAGAAAGTACAAAATAATTATATGAACATTATAAAGACAGATAATGCACACATTTTATTTAGTAGTTACAAAGTTTAAACAGGCACTAACATTATTTATTTCAGAATAATTAAAATAAAAATCATTAATAAATATTGAAATAGAGAGAACAGAAAATAGACATACATCTGTTTAAAGAAAAAGTAAACATAAACCTAAATTCTGCCAAAATGGATTTTGGATAAGGATAAAATAAAATTTAGAATTAGTGTTATTTAATTTCAATAAATACAGTTAAAAGTAAAAAAAAACGTTAATTTGTTACAATGCACGGTGGAATTCATAAATGAATGTTAAGTGGCATTGCCATTTCATTTAAAATGTATGTTAGTGCAATGCAAGCATAATAAGGTTTCAAAAATCATGCAAAATCCGAAGCATCAATATTATTGAAGTATTAATTATTAAAAAAATGATAAAAGGGTGTACAGAAAATTATTGTTAATAACATTTTAGAAATTAGCAACAAGACTTGAGTTGAATTTAGAGTTAATAATATTTAGCACCGACAATAGAGAACATTTTGTAAGCAATCAAGCGACCGCGAACTTGAATGAGGTGGAGAGTATAAAAAAAAGAGGTTAAAAGAAAACGAACCTTATTATGATGAAGATAATTATTTGTGTTTGGTACAGATAAGTGATTCTGAAATAAACAAAAAATG
The DNA here is from genome assembly GCA_914767545.1 of Sesia apiformis. Taxonomy (NCBI): domain Eukaryota; kingdom Metazoa; phylum Arthropoda; class Insecta; order Lepidoptera; family Sesiidae; genus Sesia; species Sesia apiformis. The sequence continues at coordinate 9,431,689 of OU611964.1, forward strand.
GTTTGTGTAAAAAAGCAAATCAACACAAACAAAAAATAAATAAAACCATAAAAATGTTAAGTCCTATCTGGAATTATCAATGCACAGACTGCAATTGGTTTACGGTTTCAATTCATAATATACTCATTTTTTTAAATTGTATTAATCAGCAGTAAATCAACTTATGACATAAGAAACAAACTGAATACTAACAAATCGGTGGCAACTGTGTCTTTTTTTTACAAAAAGTATGTAGTAGACAAGCAGACAGTCCACCTAAGTGGAAATCAGAAGCTGTCGCCCACGAATATTCGCAATACATGTCAACATTAGTCAACCTTTGGGGATTAGCATTAGGAGCAAAGATTGGGCAGGAAAAAAAATACGATATGTGATGAAGAAGAAATTTCCCTTATCCCATTCCAGGAGTCATCAATTACGCGGGTGTTAGTTCTCAAAAACGTATTTGGAAAAAGAACTTTACGTGTTAGTAATGAAGTTAAAATTTCACTGATAAAAATGCTTCAGGGAAAACTGAAGGAGAAGTTTAACCGAAGTGTCTGTGTCCCTTTCTAACTCGTGGCCAGATATTTATTTATGGTATTTAAAGATTTTATTGCATTTAATCGTAAAAAGGTGAGGTTAACTCTACCAGTGAACCTTTGGATTGAATAGAGAGACACGACCTTGTAGACACGTTGAAAAATCAACGTAAACGGGGGTAAATTCGTCGTTTTGTTGCGGCCTGTGCATTGAACGCAAACTAATGCTGATTGGACACAACAACGTTAACCTTATTTTGAAGCTGTTAAGGTCTACTGTATAAGAATTTACAATGATTCATACACTATGGTGAGAAAACAATCGTTTATTAATTATGCATCCAGTACATATTACATTATGCAGAGGATTATGTCATCGCACCTTTTGCGCAAAGAAAGACACGCTGCCTTATACTCGTACAGTGAACTATATGTACTCTTATACAGAGTGTAACCGATTAATTCGCGAAGCCATTTATGATCTGTACTGAAAATAATTAAAAAAAAAAAAGTTTTTGCTTAATTATATTCATACATATAAGTTAGAAAATCTGCTTTAGCAAACATTTATGTATTTTATTTATTTTTTGAAGTTTTTTTATGCTTTGTGTTTTATAGTGTCTTTGGTTGTCTGTACAGATTTTAAGGGCAAATCGTACACTCAATTTTATCGATAAATATACCCCATATGGGGTATATTTATCGATAAAATTGACCCTACGGTTATAGTCCAACTGCCTCTGAATGGCAACCATTTTTATTTTTAATTTGGCATATTACAGGTGTGTGTGTTTTAACTACAATATCTTTGGAAGTTAAAGTGATATCGACATAAAAAAAACATTTACTAGACAAAAGTATAATATATTAACTATGTAACTCAAACGCAAATATTATTTGTTTTAACATTTTGAAAAAAAAAAATATATAGCCAAATTTTAACAGTAAATTTAACGCAGTAGTTGTGTTTTTCTAACTTACTGTAAAAACAAGTAGTTATTTTATCTACTCATTCAACAGTTTTTGAATTATTCTAAAATACGACACCTTATGTCCATTACTTTATTTGAGTTATTGTTTCCTGAGCATTGCCCCCCATGGCTCAGTTCGACTATAAACCCACATATAGGGTATTTTAATGCATAAAATTGAGCGTACTATTCGCCACGTAAAATTCGTACAGATCATAACCAAACATAAAGAACAAATAAGTGAAATTCTTACAAAAAAAGAACTCAATTCAGAAGCCAACTCTTAAATCTCTCTATCTAACTCAGAATGATAAGCAGAAAGAATTTAAGGTTTCAGGCTTCGGGAATTGATTGGTTACATACAGCCTATATATAAAAGCATACATTCCTGTTTTATTGATGACATTTAATTTCTAACTCATCTATTTCTATTTGTTTCGTCACACAAACATTATTTTTGTGTTTTTATGTACAAATATTTAGCATTGAACATAGGAGGTGTGGTATTCTAATTTTGTAAATATTGACAATAATTAAAATGTTTTAGTCGGATTTTTTATTCGAGTCGTGGATATGACATGTCAAACAGAGTGAAATTTGTACGGAGATAAAACTTTATTGACAGTTCTACATGTCATATTCCTGTCTCGAATAAAAAGTTCGACTTTAGCATGTTCAATTCTAAATAAATAATAATACCAAACTAAACATGCTGCTAGAATACCTGTAAGCACGTATACAGTACTACTAATTAACGCCGGTTGGTTATCTGAGTATTTTCGATCGTGACCGAACGGTGATGCGCCAACTACACGAAGCTTTCGCGGCGATAATCATCACTAATTTCAATAGAAACTATATAAGCTATACACACACTATATACACACGGCGATTTCCATGCAACGATACGCCTGCCGCGACGCGCTTGCTCGGGCTCGTTTGGGACAACCAAGACGATCAACGCGTCTTGGTTGTCCCAAATCAAAAACCTAGCAAGTGTTCAATTTTATTTCACTCGCCGGTGAATCGCCTAGTCGCGGATACGCGGTGAGTCGTAGCGATGCGCTGACGGAATATTCGCTGTGTGGTGTAGTTTACTCGACATTAGTAAGACGGAATCATCGCTAGTCTCGATCATGTAGTTGGCGCATGAGAGACTGTATATAACAGAATGGTTACAACGTAATGAAGGAACTTTGAAAGTATGTTTAGATGTTTGTTTTTATTTTTACTGATACTTTCGTGGTGTTTGTTCGAAATATGAAGATAGTTGACAGGTATTTTAATTATTATTATTATTACTGTACAGGTTATTTATATACGCTGTAAAAATTTTTGAAGTCTGAAATCATGAATTCCGTTCATGATTTTGAGTTGACTAACATGAAAATATTAACATATTTTTAAATAATACAATGTTTTGATTTTTTTAAATTATTTATACATATTTGTTAAATACAAAGCACTAAAATGATCTTTATGAAGAATAAATACTTAAAACATTTTATGTCAATTAATTCAGTATCATGACCGAAATTCATGGTTTCAGGTTTCGGTAATAAATCTAACAAACTGTATATGTATATAGTTCAACTTTGTTGACGGTACTCCTCGGTATGCTCGGGGGGACAGCTATGAAGTGTGAACGCTTCACGCAAGATACATTCTCAAAGAAAATATACGATATTATCTGAGAAAAGCGACATTATTGTCGGTGTTTCAGGCCTGGATAATAAATATTCTGAGACCGGAAATTATCCTCGGTCTTAGAATTAGATCTGCGTCGTGTTTATGGTATGGACACCTATGCAGTCTACATAGAGGTCAGTTTCCAACCACTCGATCTAATTTTAATCCAAGAACGATCTAAGAAAAGTCTATTAAATCTAGCCTTCAGATTCATTTCTGTATCTGTGCACGGGTTACCAACGGTAGTTTAATAAAGGTACCTAAAATACTAGAGGAGACAGATATTATTGACAAACAGACATGGAAAGATATTGTAGTTTATTTAATACAAAAGCTGTTTTATTATTAAATTAATGTTATAAAATATAAACTTTTTATTAAAGTTCATTAAATTTTGTTTGTTAATTTATTTCAAAAAATATATGGTCCTAAAAAAATATTTACATCTGTAGTGCGTTGTCCGTTTGATTCGAACAAAAAATTAATAAATATCATTTAAACTCGAATAAATGAATAAAGACTTCCCGTTTTCCATTTTCGACTTCTTTTGTTCGGCTTACTGAATGATAACACGGCATGTTTTCCTCGTCGCATGTGTCAAACTACAGGGTTCCTAGACACGAGCAGGTAGTCATGGATCGTAAGATGTACTGCATTTCCCACTTTATCTTATTCATTCCCCCTGATGTACGTTAGTGTTTCGATAGTGAGTGAGATATGCCAGAATCTATTTCCATGCTATCGCTCCCTATTTTCTCAATCCTTTCTCGAAATACATTTCTCCGAAGGTAGGCGGCACATCCGGGTGCGTGGCAGCGTTTGTCGTTCTGGGCTGATGTCGGCATGTATGGCGGATGCCGCAGGGCGACAGTATCCACTTACCACTAAATGGATTGCCTGCTCGTCTGTTGCCTTCTTCTATAAAAAATCTGGGGAGTGGACTCACTGGAAACGGACTGGCACCGTTTCAATAAATAATAAGCTAATTTGTATTTTTACACTTTCTTTGTGATTTCTATTGTACAATGATATAATTAAAGAACTTTTTAACAAAATATCTATCGACTTCTGTAAGTCATTGTGACACCCAACAATCTGCATGGATTTATAAACATTGGTTATTTTGAAACTTAAAACTTCGTAGTTTCAATAAATAGAAACAGGTTTATATGATAAAGCAATGAAAACAATCACAATATCTGGGAAACTAAAACCGTCAATAAGGAGCATTTTCTCAGGTAATGTCTTAATATTATATTTATTAAGTTTGCATTTCAGATGTTTGTAAAGTTTTCGCCGATCGAGCGGTCGCACGATTACAGACTCTTTGCGTTCGTAAATGAGTTAATACGGTTATTTTAAAGTTCATATTTGTTGCTCCAACGGAATGAATAGATTTGTATAAAAGGTTAAAATGAATGGGTTAAATAGCGCCAACCACAAGTATATGTCAAAATAAACGTTGTAACAACATCATATTTGCGGCTTGCGCTATTTAACAGCTTACTGAATAAGTTGATTACGAGCTGCAGAGAAGTTTGTATTTGTGTGAACACTAGATTGGCCGATACTGTACAAAACAACGGCACATTTACATTTTGTGCCCGCAGTGACATCACTGTTCCGACCAACAACACTATTCATATAAAATAAAGTCAATCGGGAACAAGTATTATGTGGATGGGTCAAATTATTTAAAGATTCACTATTTATTAATTTTTCGAAAGAATTAGACGTGTACAACATCTCATACGAGTTTTATTTTTTCACACGGACTAGGAAATTATAGCGAAAAATGTGAAATATAGGCGATGACGTCACAGTTACGGCTGTGTGGATTGTCCTAATATATAAAAAGTAATGTCACCACAGATCAAAATAAATTTCACTGTCACTTGTCATCGAGCTAAACAAACAAAAACATAACCTCTATTTGCGGCAATAATAACAATGTCTGTTTGTCAACCGACTGCTGTTTGTTTTCGTTATTTCTGAGCATTAATTTCTGGTTATTTACGACAATATTGCATTCGAAACTGCACAATGAATGTTGCTGCTCCATTTGTACGGGCAAATTCCACTAATTTGCCTAAAATAGATACATGTATGATTGTAGAGTACATGACGACCAGTGACAAATCTATCCATGCACCCGTTACTGTGACGCCGCGATACGTTTAATAAATGAAGACTTTAAAATTTTATAACACTGTGATTAACATCTTTCTAACACTGTCACTACAAAGTGGTTGAATCTACATTGGTCTACTCTAAACAAAAATCAGGATGTGAGAAAAACTGGCCCGTCACCATTGAGGTAATTCTCAATGAACCGTGTTCCTGACAATTCCTGGGTACGAATGATGTTACCTGTGCGTCGTATAGGGCTTGATGGGGGTCTCGTAGGGGGTCGTGCAGACCCACTGGTGAGCCCGACGCTGGGGACAGTCCCCCCGCAGTGCCGGGGGACACGGCGCCGGGGGACGTGGGGCTCTGGACAAACAACGATATTAATTATTAGGCCTTTAATATCAATAATAATATTTGTATTAATATAACCATTAATACAAATCCCTCAGGAAGGGAAATTAATGTCTTTAGTTAATAAAGAAATGAAAGTAATGATAGAGTAAGTAGTGACCGCATAAAGTCTTAGGTCATAGAAAACACAACATTAAAAAATACACACAATCCGTTCTTTGTTTCTTCTTATTTGTTGAATAATATATATAAAAAATGTAGTTCACTAAACTGCCGGACAATTTTTTTTAGAATTTATTAGATGTTGATGTTAGATGATGAATGATGGTTGCCTAAACGTATTTTAAAGTATATTTGGAACTCAAACTCAGTGTTCGAAATCACTAATGTACTACACATTTATTTGCAAATTATAAGAATTATTTAATGCACGTTTACAATTAATTTGGTACACCTTATATACCTACATTGTTGTTGTTGTTGCTATTTATTGTATTTGTAGAAAAAAGCAATAAGATATTACAATATTACTGTAAGTATAAAGGCAGACTTATTTCTACACAGAATATCTTCCAGTCAATCTTAGAATAACTGACAGTAGTTACAGTATTAAAATTCAGGCTACAACATATAATAAGAAATAGAAGATATATTTGTACATAGAAACATAAATGTGAATATATAAGGGTCAGGGGGGTGTAGCCTGATTTTACGCTATCAAAGTTTCAGGCCCGCCCGAAGTTTGAACGAATGCAGTGTTATCTATAACCCTAGTCTGACTTTCCTTCATTCGGAGCTCCGATTTTTTAAAAGATGAGATATTGTTATCATGAAATTTGACGTTTGTTCTCCAAGTATCTTTTGTCAAAATCTATATGTCGATAGTTGTCTCTTGCGATCGGAGTAGTTTCAAATATCAAATGAACTTCGTTCGGACCGATATATATAGTGAACGTTTTCGTGGTAGGAATCTACAATATATTGGCCGAAGATTCGTTTTTCATGTTTTCGGAGTAGACCCCCCGAGCACACAGCGCAATGACGTCACCGACTTGTGCTTGCGGTGGCGTATTGGCGGTCGAACTTCAGTCGTTCTCGTCGCACCTTAGTTAAGTTAGCTTATGTGTAATTTTAGTGTTTATTTATTTATTTTAATTATCAACTATCAACTAGAGTACATACGGAAACATTGTATTACATCATTATAGTGACATATTTATATGCACCTACATTATAGGTATGCATGCATGTCCTTCACATGGTATACAAGTATAAACATATGCCAGAGGAGGGACCTAGAATCTAGCACAATATAATACTATTGTTATTTATCTAATTATTTAAATAAATGGGAATTTAAATTTAACGTAGTTTTATGTATTAATTATTATTGAATTCCAAGTCTATACTCCATAACAATACTACACAATTTAAGAAAAGGTATACTATTAGGTAAATTTACTTAACGGATTAGGATAGGATTAGTGGACGGATTTAGGTTCGATTTTGAATTCGGAATCTTCAGATACAGACAATCCACATCCAGTTGATACGTTGAAGACGATGAGGAATAAAGATGACATCTCACTCATTAATTTAATTAGTACATGTGTCGTCATGTGTACGAAGTGTACTTGTACTTTAGTGTTTAGTGTACACATTAAAATATTTCATACTATTTTTCTAGGACCTTATATACATACACACTTACTTACATACAGTACAAGAATGTAGTACTCACGTATCTGGTGTGATGGTAATCCGGCGAGGCGCGGTGCTGGTAGTGCGGCGGGAAGTGCACGGAGGTGAGGTCGGGGAGGGAACCGCCAGGAAGCTTCACCTCCCCGCAGACTAGCCCGCCCATGCCCGTACCAACCCCTTCTCCCGTCTCGTATATGCTGTAACGAATAGCAAAAATACTACATTTACACAGGTCACTGGCTTTGAAAAAAGTTCGGAAACACCATGTATATGGTAAAAGGTATTTTCTTTTGAATTAGGACACATCCACCAGATTCTACTTTCAGCAAATATACAAATTTTAAAATTTTCATAAATGACGAATTTGGAAAAGTTTATAGGACACATTTGACAGATTACACATTCACTAGATTTTTTATTTTGATCTAACTATCCAGAGAACCTTCAACTCAGATAAAAAGAAACATCAGTTCAACAGTTTTGTGTGATGATTTTAAAAACAGACAGTTATATAGATAAATATTTTTTCTGATAGATTGCTTGATATCTTAGAAATTAAAAAACGAGGTTTGATACTTTATCGGTTACTTCTGACTATCTAATGGAAGTGGAATCTGGCGGTTGCCTTAAGTCTTTATTTTGTTTGTAAAAAATAATAAATTCCTAATTTTAAAGAGATCATACAGATTAAGAAGCTGTATGAAAGTCAGATGTTGAAATGTAACATTTGAAAAATCTCTATTTAAAACTTAAAAACGTAAGGTACAATTGTAATTAACACGTATTAAATTATTATGTGACAAACTAACAGTTAACTTGTTCCATGTAATAATTGTAACAATATGACTAAGCGCGGTGGGTGTGTGCGCTAACATTTTGAGTAAACTCACTTATTATTGTTTGGTATTCTGGGTATTTCGCACGATGACCGCGGCCGATTCGATGGATTCATACCGAGATTCGCTAATACGTCCAGGTTTATGTCAGCAGCTGAAATAAAATTATGAAATATAGGCTTACGGCTTAATTCGATAATTCATTATATTCAACAATATTGTATATATTACATATATATTCAACTGGTGTTGTAAAAATGAGCGTTGAGCACTCGACGCTCGAATGTTGAGTGAGCGCTAATGAATTTCTGAGACTCCAGCTTTAAAGGATAATGAGCGCTATAGTCTAAATCTTTAATGTTTGATGGTCTTATAGTTAAAAGTTCGAGTCTAGATATGGATACACATGCTACTAAAAAAGCATGCTTAATTAGCACACTGAAATATAGTATGCTCTCAAACTGGATAGACTTGCTTGTGATTTCTCTGTTGTATAATGAGATATTTATTTTAAATATATGTTCTTTTTAAATAGTTTAGGCCAGATACTTAGGTATCATCCCGCCTACGTATTGTGTGAAGAACAATTCTGTTTTCGCAAAAACATGTCAACCACACTAGTTTGTTTTAATCGGATTAAGGGGATGCATCAATGTCAAATGTCCGATGGATGCGATTTTCCTTGATATGTCTAAGCCTCTGATTTTATTGATCATAAATATATAACTTACTAAAATAGAAACATATGGAATCCGAAGCAAAGCCCACGAATGGAGCCATAGTTATTTGTCACATGGTAAACAAAGCACGAAAATTTCGAGAATAACATAGTCAGAGACAAATTGCTATCATATAAAACAACTTAATCGTTCCAAATTTAGAAACGTTCCACGTCTCTCAGGGAACTATTCCCGGTCCACTTCTTTTTCTGTTATATGTTACAGATTTACCATACACAAGTAACCAGAAAAGAATACTATTCGCTGACAATACAACCCTAATCATAAAAGCAAAACAAATATAATCACTTGAACGAGATATACATAAATGTATCATTGAAGTAGCACACTGGGTGGATAAAAATAAATTACTAATAAATATAGAGAAAACAAAACATAAATATCCAGAACTACCAAACAAAACCAATTCAACTTAATATTAAATATCAAAACATACCGATAGTAAGAGTTGACACAACATTGTTTCTGGGTATTATAGTAGATAAGAATCTAAACTGGAAGACATACATTGATTATGTTTGTAACAAATTAAATAGATTTGTTTTTGCTCTAAAAAGCTGATGAAAACCATATCACAAAAGGCGACCCTCAACGCATATGTGTCGTCACTCTTGTTATATGGACTACCTCTATGGGAACTCTGTAACAGCGATTAGCCTTTACAGTTCAGAACAAATACATAAGAGTTATTTGTGGAGCTTGGTTTTTGGATAGTTGTAGTCTACAACTTGTAGACCATTTTTAATAAAAATAAATATGTTTACTGTGCTTTGTTTCTATATTAGAGAAATATGTACATTCGTTAAACAGTATCCTCGCTACTTCATATATGACATACCATATATATAACACGGAGAATTTAATAACAAGACACTAGGACAGATTATACGTACCTTTAAGTAAATCTAATATATTTAGTAAAAATGTGTTTTATATGGCGATTAAAATTTATAATAGATTGCCACGACCCCCTAAAGACTTACCAATAAAATTGTTTAAAAGAAAATTAGACCAGTGGTACTGAGTTATTGCTTCAACAGTGTGAATGATTACTTGATGGAAATTTAACTTATTTATTTATCATTATTAGGTTACCAGCTACAATATGAAAATGTAATATTATTAATTATAAATAGAACTAAAAGTAATGATAGGTGACAAAATACAGTTAATAAAGTTATATTAACACCAAACAATTGAACATAAAAATTAAACTATTACAACGTGTGCATATATCTATTACGATTTATTATAGTTATTAATTAGAAAAATATAAAAGTTAATATACTGTAAGGCTGTATGTGCGTGTGTATTAGGCGTGTGATAATTTTTATACAATTTTATGTTTGTAACAATTTCGAGTTGCAGAATAGATCTACGTCACTGTACAATTTTGTACAATGTCAGCTTATTTCTAAGCGACATTTTACTTCTCCCGCCTATGAGAGTGTTGAGGCGATCGAGTACAAAGGCGGTTCGGTTTCGGACAGTTTGTAGGTGTTCTCGGAAGATCAATCGATGGTCTAGTGTGACTCCGAGATATTTGGTCTTCCTAATCCAGGGGATAGTTTGACCGAAAAGGAATATTGGGAGTGGGGAGAGACGGGACTAGAGTTACGAGAGCCACCCCTGGGAAAAGGGGAGCACGTGGCTGCACTTATCTCTAGATTGACCTCTATCACCATTGGCCTCATAAACCACTCGCCTAGGGCGGTGACTGGGCGTTGGAGACGTAAAGAGACACGTCGTAGGTTCCTATCTGAGGCGTACAGGGCGGTGTCATCCGCAAAGAGGGCGAGCTCTATTCCAGGGGAGTAGGGAGTGTCATTGGTGTAGAGGGAATAGTGTGGGTGCTAGGACCTGGGGGATTCCAGTTCTGATTGGGCGAGAACTGGACAGAGTGCCTTCAACTCTGTAGCGAAAGGTGCGATTGGAAGGGTAGTCTTGAATGATGAGAATGAGACTATCAGGCACCTCAGGTTGGTACAGTTAATAGATTAAACCGTTGTGCCACACCTTATCAAAAGCCTTCGCTACTTAGAAGACAGCAAGGGTCTTGAACAGTCTCCTTTGGTTGAGACCTGTGAGGATGTGCTTGATGATTCGGTAACTGCGGGAACTGTTCATTGACGAATAAGGTGAGTAAGGAGAATTCTTTCATAGATTTTTGCCATTGTATTCAATAGGCTTATGGGTCTATAACTAGAGGGTTCTGAGCGGTGTTTACCTGGTTTGGGAATGCCGATATCGACGGCTTCTTTCCAGGCTGCTGGAAAGAGATGATGTGTCACTGCGGCATTGTAAATAGCCACAAGAAGTGTGATCGAATTGATCGGGAGGCTTTTAAACACCTTATTAGGAATTATTTCAATGCCAAGTGATTTTTTTTTATTTTGAGACTTTTGATATCCTGAATTTCAGTTACCGTAACCGATAGGAGAGAGTCTGATGGGGATTGCAACTACCCATAAAAGTGATATAGTGTTCAGAAATATTACGATATAGTTTGGGGTAAGCACAAAGACTTTATTGCCGGCAGCAGTCTCTGATGTGAGGATAGCCATGTTAAGACCTAATCTCCTATAGAAGATGGCTCTAAAAGATGATGAGAACTTACTTCTGCGGTGATTCTGGTGTGGATGCATCTGTGGGTGCGCATGGGAATGCATGGTATGGTGGGGGGAGAGCGAAGGCGCAACATTCTGTTGGTCTACTCCACAAGACTGATGTAACGCCGAGTCAGAGTTCGTTCTGCGCCAGCTGCTGTCAGGTGGAGGGCTGTAAAGAAAAAACAGTGTCTTCAGACTCGTGACACTTTTGAACAATAGACAGTACCTGTTTCAGGGGTTCTACATGTATATTTAATTCTGCATATTCGGGGACGGCAATAAGCTTATTCACACCCGGAAGCGACACAGTGCGCCAGGAAGTTCTTGTATTCTAATAGTAATCTATTATCTCCAACATTCATGGTTAAATTTGTATGATAGTAACTGTAAGGAGTAAATTCCAGAGTCAGATTTAAAAGAAATCAAATAAAAGAACAAATCATAACGTGGGAGACAAACTTAATTATTAAATACTCAAACTACCCGCTGAATTGCTTTAGTTCCGTGTGGTTAGTGAGAATTTAAGCTTAACAAAGAGTAGTAATAGATAATAAGCCTTGGGCCGTAGCACTCAGTTTCTAATTAAGTATAGAGTTTCAAAAATTGTCACTAGCTCGGCGGTAAGGGAAAATATCGTGAGGAAAGATGCATGCTCCAGAAATTTAAAAAAATCTAGTTTGTGATCCAGCAATCCGCACTGATTGAACAGGTGTATTAAAGCCCAAAACCCCCATGATTTACTAGGGGAGATCTGTGCCCTGCAGTGGGACGTTATAGGCTGTGATACAAGTACCGAGCTAGATATGTCATTTGCAAAATATTTCTATTTATCTAATAATAAACTGTAAGAACTCAATTTAAAAAACTGGACTTATTATCTTTTATTTCTAAGCTTCACATGCATTTGTAGCACTTCATAGCTTTGCCCTACGAAATTGCTCTTATTACTACGAAAATAAACAAGCTTATATAATAGTATGCCGCACTGAACTGGTCTGAGTAGACAATCGTTTAAAAAAAACATATTCAATTTTCTTTAATTTAGGCATTGGTATTTTTTTTTCAATACATAAAGTTAGTTGCGGTTTTTGGTCAGCATGGTTTGATGCATATTCAAACGTATTCTTACAATATTGTGAATGCCACATTTCTCTCTATAATTCGCCAAGACAAATCATGGCAACATTAAAATCATAGTAGTTCATAATGTGTATCATATCTCACGTTCATTATGTGTATTAAATTAAAAATATTATAAACTTAAATACTAAAATATTATGAGTCAATCTCAAATATGAGCATTATGTAGTATAAAAATACATATATGGAGCAGCTATAATAGATTTCATGAATGAATTCATTTACTTAATCGTATTTACTGATGCCTATTTTTCTGCAATTTCTGACGTCATAAGTGACGCGTATAAGCAACGACACAGACCGCCACTGAAGATGTCAACCGCAGTTGTTGATGAAACGTTTGGAAGAAAGAGAAGAGATTCCAGAAGACCTCCACCAAGTAGTCCGGAAGATTCAATTAATATGGACACCGGCCGAGAAAGCCTACACTCCACTTTAAGATAGATATCTATATCATTAATTTGTATGTTTCGATCTTGTTAACTACATATACCTCCTACCTAGATACCTATATCTACGTATGGAATACCTCAATAATTTATAATAACTGCATAGATTTTTTGGAAATGAAATTTTGGTATTGTTAATTAAAACATTCATCAGGATACCTATTTGCAATTGTAGTAAGGACAGATATTAAGTTTAAAGTTTTCCTTATAACATCACATACCTACCTATTAAATAAAGTTGACGGGCCTTCCTCACAGAAGGGATTTCTTTGTTATTTTAGTAGTCAGAATTGACACGGAAATAGCTACTTTATGCAATTAAAATATTATTTGTTTTATTATAATTTGTTCATCTTTTGTCCTGGTTGTAGCACCAATTACTATATCAGTATGAATAGGATTTATTTTAAATAGGAATTAAGAATAAGGTATTGATATCAATATTGATATCAACACCTTATTCCTAATTCATTTATTAAAACTATCAAATCTTAAATAAGTATCGCACCCTTGGTGGAATAAAGTCATAACCCGAAAATGATAACTTTTCAGTACAGAAATAAAACAAAAAATGTGGAATATCTTTTTATAATTTTTCTTACGAGAATAATAAATAATTATAAATCATGAAAATAATAAAATCCTAATCATTAATGCTATGTTTTACACATAGCATTAATGATTAGCTACATGGGATATTTTTATGCTTATTATTTTTTAACTTCTTTTTTTTTTAAATATTAGTTTTACGAATTTTAGGAGATAAAGTATTGAACAAATTGGATAGTAATAAATAACAAAGTAGTAACAAATTGGTGTGTAGTTTGATGTGCTCTTTTAAATAATGGTAATAACTAAATCTCGACACAAGACAACTTACGGCTTTGTTAAACTGAGGGTGTGATATAAGATGTTAATGTTCTTTCTTACCTCAAATATACAGTGCTGCCGTAAGGGCTGGTGTCGTGTTTACGGTCTGCAGGTCGCCGCATAGGTCCTACTGAGGAGGAGGCCCGCCCTCGCTGGCCAGGCACTCGCGACGGCGATGCACCCCCGCTTCTACCACCACCGAGTCCATACTGCGTCGCTAATGTCGCTTCCTCCGGCTACAAATAAATAGGGCAATGATAAAAATGTATGATGATCATGAGTTCCTCTTACCCAATGACTATACTTAAAATTGGTTGCATTTAAAATTCCAATGTGTATTGTTTTGTTTGGATGATGTATGCTTGATGCTTGACATTCTCGAGAACAATTGTGATGTTTATATGATGACAATTTGCTTGACTGGAGTAGGCTCAGTGGGCATTGAATGCAGTCAAATAAATGTTTGAATCAATGACGTTACTAGACAAAATTGACATCAATAAAGAAATTAACTGATTAAGTGTCATGGTTCCTCTTTTGTATCACTATAAAAACTATAAACACAGATAAGTGTCAGGGCATTGAGTGTTTTAAACAAATTATTGTCTGCCTTTAACCTTACTCCAGCTTGCACCTTAGATAATACTGAATTACATATACAGGCTAATAATACACATTTTATTAAGATTCTACCGAGGGTACAGAGATCCTTATCAACGAGCATGCAACCATTCCTAAAGGCCCTGTTTATCTTTATTCTAAAGGCAGACTCTACTTGGAGGCTTTACATGTGAACATGCAATATGTAAATCTAGATAATGCAAACTTATTTAACTTAAATCAGGGTTCGCTAATATATATATCATGAATCATGATATATATATATATATATCACAATATATATCAATTGATATTTATAGTCAAAACTAGTAGCATCAATGGCGAAAGAATTTTTTCTACCTTCAGCCTGGTGCAATGGAAGATACATAATCGATTAGGAAACGAGAAAGCATATAAGTTGGTCCATATCTTCAAGACTTTGAACCAGTCCCAAAAAAGAATTCATGGTACTCCAACATACAATATGGACTGGGTTTGGGATCCCAATTCCAATGCGGATATAGAATAAATAGATGAGGTTGAGGTGTTCAGGTGTAGAGTCCGAAAGTCAACTGGACTGGGAGTCAGGAGATGATGTCCCTTTTATAGACCTGAGCCAGAGACCTGTCTCTGAGGTTTTATTATACTGACATAAATATGATCACTGCCACTGCCAATGATCCAACACTAAAGATTATAATTTAGTTGAATGTTGATTAAGACTGATTACACTAGTCAACACCAAAAAAATATCGTAAAAAGTAGTATGTAGTACATTTCGTAGACATACTCACTCCTATTACCTGAAAAATATTAGTTTCCTTACATCACGTCTAGAACTGGCAGAATATTTGAATTCCGAATAAAGCATATTTTTAAACTTATTTTGAGGGTAGATGTAAATTTAAAGCATTTATTGTTGCGCTAACGTTGTAAAAAAATTAGTTGGTGATATATCTATCAACATGTCTCACATTTGTACAAATTCTCTTGATAGTTTTTGCTATATTTGTGATTTATACACACCAAAAAGTAAAAAAAAAAGGCAATCACATCATTGATTAAGGAGTTTTATAGTGCATATTTTAACTTGGATGTTCGTAATCAAGATAAATACTGGTTGCCACATATCTGTTGTCTTACCTGCCATTCAAAATTGGCATGTTGGTTTAGAGGAAAATGTAATGGAATGCCTTTTCGTCAACCTGCAATATGGCGCGAACCTAAAGATTATATGAGTGACTGCTACTTTTGTCTCACTAATTAAAAAGATTTTCAAGAAAATCGAAGTCCACAATAAAATACCCAGATGTATCGTCTGTTACGAAAACAGTGCCACATTCGGATGACCTTCCAGTACCTAAGAAGCCACCTAATACTGAACCGATTTCAAGTGACTCTTAAGAAAACTATGAAGAGAATTATGCCGGGGGGAGGAGTTTCCAGTTCCAAACACCTCAAAAATTTCACATCCGATTAGTCAATCAGAGCTTAAGGATCTAATTAGAGATTTAGATTTACCTAAAGAGAAACCTGAAGTATTAAGTTCAAGATTGAAGCAATGGAATCTCCTTCAGTTGGATGTTAATGTTACTGCATATTGCAAGCGTCACAATTTCTTTATAGATTTTTATTCAACGGATGGAGATTTAGTCTATTGTTCTGATATTGTCGGTAAGATGGGTCATGAGCACATACCAAATGATTGGCGACTCTTTATTGACAAATCTAAGACAAGTTTAAAAGCTGTTTTACTCCACAATGGAAATAAATTTCCTTCATTGCCAGTAGTTTATGGTGCCCATTTCAAAGAAACTTACGATGTACTGAAACATATCCTGGAAAAAATAAAGTACAATACACATAAATGGTTCATTTGTGCTGACTTAAATTTGTCGCTTTGCTTTTGGGGCTCCAGACTGGCTACACAAAGTATTGCTGTTTTTTATGTGAATGGGACAGCCGCGCTAGAAATCAACATTACATTCATAAAATATGACCTTCAAGAAATACTACATTCCAGGACAAAAGAATGTTAAATTTGACTGTTTAGTTGATCCACAAAGAGTTATCCCCGAAAATATGGGACCTATGAAAATAGTGATGAACACGGAGAGTAATTCCAATAAGATATAGCTGTTATTGAAAAACGATATCAAGGGAAATAGAACCCTGCGATGCAGGCAGACTACTACTGGTTATTAATTAGGGATACCCCAACCACAGAGTACCATCGACAAACGAAAAAAATGAAAAAGGAAGTTTTTTGTAGTCCAAAATGAATGAATTTAAGTTTAAAAATTGTTAAAAAAGTAAAAATATAAATATTGATATATCATAAAATTGTGACGTGATAGAAATGTTTTATTTGACTTTCTACATTACTTCTAGCACATAGAACACGAATCACATGAAATTATTTACAATATAAAAAAACATTTTTTTTTTGTTGACTAGTGTTATGTTTTGTTGTTTTATAATAAATATTAAGTTATTAGCCTATTAAACAAACTCTTCATTTAACAATTTTGACAGATTAAAATAACTTACAGAATGAAATTCTGAAATCCGACATATATCAGATATATCAAATATCGGAAATTTTGATATTTATTATAAATGTCAGATTTTTATGAACCCTGGTTTAAATACCCTTAAATAATAGTAACTCTAAGAAGTAACAATTGTCACATTTTAATAAGTGCATTCTAATTCAAATTGATACAAGTTTTGATGATAAAAAAAAATTACATAATTAAAGCGAAGAGAGAAATTGATGTGGGCAGACAATGCAATGTATATTTTCTTCATGGTATATGTTTACAGTATACTTTAATATAAATAATTTAAACACCTTAAACAGATACTAAATATATACTATCGTAAAATCTTGACTGGCTAATGAAAATAATGTTACAAAGTGACGCCTGCAGCAGGTTTTGCAGAGATTTAAGAATATACTCTTTTTACATTATTTTCAATCACCACTCATATAAAAACTGTGTTCATGCACTTTCAAAACAAGTCTCTAGGATTTAACAAATAGTAACACTATAATAATGACAATAAAATGGAGAACTAAAGTTTCTTATAACTTTTATGTGCAAACCTTAATAAACCAGTAATGAAAGTAAAAAAATAGATAGTAAAGATTTATAAAACAAAAATTTTTGTTCTATATTTAAAATATTCTTCATAAATCATGCAAAATACATATAAATAAACAAATTTTTCACATTGAAATTCTATAAAGCAACAAATAATTTGTTTACTAACTTAAAAAAGAATTTAACAAATCACAGATAAACATTTCTGGAATCATAATAAGTAACAATAATTTAATGTAATAAAAAACACAAAAAAGTTGTAGAATGCAAAAAAGAAGTTTATTACATTTCTTTTTATTTATTAGGTAAATAAATACAAATTATAATTGAATAAAATCTGTTAACTTGTATTGTACCATTATTTACATGTTTACAAGGTCTATCTATAGAGTTAACAAGTGGACAACCCAGTAACATCAGTAGGTTTAAAAAAATCACAGCACATGTTCTAATGTAAATATATGCTTAATCATAGCTTTCTGCTCTAGTACATGAAAAAATATATTACTATATTCAATATATGTTATAACAGACATTATGATTCATTTAGCAACATTTAACATCTTGCACAAAGAGATAACCCTATTAACATCAATGTGTGATTGACACCTTTGGTTCACATTAAATAAATTTCAACAAAATATATATAAACTTATAAACAAAGATTTAAATTAAATTACCAAGGTGAACAACAAAAATGGGAAAGTAGTTTGTAACAATCATAAATTTTTAGCCAGCTACAACTGCACCACTACCGTAAAAATAAAAATAGCCATTTACAACAATAAAAAAAGAGGAATACAAGAGATTTTTAAAAATGGAACCTTAAGTTGTTCTAGCTCCACATTGGCTGGTTGTGGTGCAGCCACATTTGGCAGGGAGCCACTGCGGTATGTGCCCAAGCCCTGCTGAGTGGGCCTGAGTGTAGAATCAGTACTTTCAACTGGCTCGGGAGGAGGTTTAATCCTCGCACGACTTCTACTTGAGTTAACCTGCAACCATTCTGCCTCAACATGCTTGTCCTTGCTCTTGTTGCAAACATTAATCATTAGTATGGAATCATTTACAATTAAATCAGTAGCTGCGTTTTGTAGGCATATTTTTTTAAAATAACTATTACTGTAAAAAATTAAATATTTTTTATATATATCCTTATGAATTCCTTTATGAAATGAAATTAATCTTTACAAAACAATATTATTAGTGTAATCAATAGCATTATTAAATATTCATAATTTCATTAATAACCTTGGTGACAGAAGCTTTGCTGAATGTTTGTTGGTAAACTATGACATAAATATGTTAGGAATATTTGTCAAACAGATTCTTATTAGAATTACAATATTTATAATCATCGCGATGTTCGCTGTTGCGCAGAATAATAAAGCGTAAATAATACGAAGCCGAGTCCATTTAGACAATGACAAACAAACTATCACTCGAAGTTGGCGCACATAGTACATTGTTATTGTACACCATAAATGTTAGCACATGTTAAATTAATTATTCATTTATTTATTATGATGCAAAAAAATATTGTAATGATTATTGTTTACGTCGGCGGATACATTTGACGGCCAGGAAGCAACTGGCTGAGTAAATAGGCGACATACCTTATTGGTTGCATCGGACACTTCCCGCATTATTTTCTCAAAAGCAGCCGTTTCCTCCGCTTGCTTTTGATTGTGTAGCGCAATTTTTTCACTAAATTTTCTAGGATTCGCCATGATGGCCCACAAACATTAGTTTTTCTCTTTTACATCACAATTTGCTGGGCTCGTAGTGCTAAAACGCGCGTCTGTCAGGAGTGTCAGGCAAATTCAATGTTACCATTATACATAAATAGCCAGGTATAGACAATACAGAAATAAAAATATGTTTTTCACAAACATCTGCTAGGTACTTTTTCTCATTCACTAAGATTCCGATTCCGATTGAAATTGAAAAAAAAAAATAACCCATCTATTTCTCTCTTCTATTCAGATAAAATACTTCTCTATTACTGATAACTGTTAAGTGTGAGTCATAAAGAGTTAATCATAAAGATAATAAGTGTGAGGTAATCTTTTTACATAGGTCATTGTATAGACACTTCTGTATTTTATTTGCTGTGTGTAGACCACGAGCTGTGCCAGTGTCCAAATAAATTATATATAAAAAAAAATATTTTGATATCAGCTGTCAACTGTCAAGTTATCTTCAATTTGAACATCATATGAACGTCTATAGCGATCACAAAACGAATTTATTTGAATAAATTGTCGTATAAAAATAATTTATTAAACAAAGGTGTTTAGTTCATTACATGGTTAGATTGTGCGACTTTGGTTTGTTTTAACAAGTTTTATTGGTGTCATCAACGAATAATCGCAATGGAAGAAAGATATATATTATCGTTAGATATCGGCACTTCTACAATTCGATCATTTATTTACAATATAAAAACGGAAGTTATTGGAAAATCAGCGGATAAGGTATTTACTACATTTCAAACATAAAAAAATGTCGCAAAAGGGATATCGAGAAGTACTTTCAATATATTAAGCAATAAATAGTTAAATGAGTTTTTGTAAATTTATTATAATATTTCTCTTTTCTCTTAGGTTGTTTTACATTATCCTTCTCCTGGTTTTGTGGAAATAGATCCGGATGAATTGTGGACTTCTATAATAGACGTGGTTCAAAATTCATTAAAGGGTGAGATAGAACATCTTGTTTTAAATAGTAGCACTTAAATACTTAGTTTTCCACTAGATAGATGCCATTTCCACCCATTAACCTAGGTGGTAATGCCCCCGTCAGTTGTGCAAAACCTCCCAGGTTCGATGGGTATTGGACCAATGGGCATGTAACCTGGTGATTGACATTCATTTGTTTGAAGACATAAACTATTATGTGTGTTCGGGTCTGGTGATGTCTTCATCTTTGTATAAGTCTCTGAACCCACAATATAGGGAATCTTAGTATGGGCCATTAAGTGTGGCGTTATTTGGTTGGAAAACATGCTCTCTTGACCCTATTTTAGAAAAGAAATTGCTTTTAGTTGTCATCAGTTATCCTATGAAATTTATGTATTTCATGAAATTTATGTATTTCATGTTAAAACCCACACATGGAATTTTTTATGTATCATTTTTATTCATCATTATTTTTTATGTATTTAATTAAGTCAAGCAACTAGGCCTATAATTATAAAATTATAATACATATTATCTTAACCTGAAAATATGTATAAATTTATAAGAAAACTTAATTGAACTAAATATTTAGGTTTTTTGTTGTGATACAGTTCTTAAAGCATTGGAACACTACTCCTAGCCGAAAGTTTGCACATAAAAATGTCTTTTGAAATCTAAACTTTGAAGTTACTAAACCTATATAATGCAAAGCTACCTAATTTCAACCTTGTATCTTAATTAGACTACTGAGGTTTTTAACTAATATTTTTTACAATAGACTTTTTGAATTTTGTTTGCAACATATAGCATAACTAGCAGTGCTGGCGATTTTGTTCGCATAAATTTTAGACTGATTCCCATGGGAACTATTTCATGCATCTGGATAAAAAGTTAACTGTTAACCCAAATGTTAACCCAAATCATAACTATGTCAATTTTCAATAAAGTCTGACCACAGGTCTGGTTTTTACATGATGTGCATTCAGACCAACAAAAATTCTAAAAGTAACTGTTTTAGGTTCTGTATTGTTTATAGAGTACACTGTAAAAAAGAGTACACTGCATCTGTAAAAGCTGTGTGGCTTGGTTACAAGTTTATTGCTATGTGTATAGATTCACTTATTAATCTAAATGTGTTAGTTGATGATTCTTACTGTTGTTATTTATTATTATGCGATGTTATTTGAGCAAATAGACCTTATTGTCAATATGGAATTATTGATGATTTTCTAACTTAAAATTCCTTTACTTCAAAACCCCGTTTAAATAGAAACATGCTCTGATGTCTGACTTTTAAAATGAAACAATGATAAATATGTTATTTTTTAGATGTCACTAAAGTTTAAAGTCTATTTTATTATTCAAAACTGCACCTGTGATCATTTTTCTGTACAGTCTGGTAGAGAATGTCCTTATGGCATTAAGTCCACCTTTGGTACATATTATTATCATTGTGTAATGATGATTAAATGAATAAAAAAATAAATAGTGGCAAATTAGAATTACTTATGCAAATTATCCCTTTACCCTTATGTCCCATATTAACCTTTATTATTTATTAAATTTGGTATTACTTTATGAAAGTTCATGTATATGTATGATCATCCTAGCATCCTATTTATTTTGCACTTTTTCTATGTACAAGTTTATGTTCAATATTTTTTATAATAGAAGTGGCAGATGGTGTACTATACTTTGTATAATTCTGTAATTGTATACTTTGACAGTGTTATAATAGTGTTACTGGTCTCCCATGGACACATGCAACACTAAGGTGAATGTGAGTTTGCATAGTTCCTAGTTATACTTAAAATAAATGTGGACAAAAACAAAAGTTACTAAATATATAGTAACCAAGTAACCAAAATAAGATAAACAAGACATTTATTGTATGTGCCCTTTCATTATAGTCTCATGTAATGCTTCTTCATACATTAATTATCATTCATCTCAAACTTAATGTTACCTAGAAATATGCAGTAATATAGGTACTTATGTAATGGCATAGAAACTGTAATTACTCTATGGAAAAATAATTTTGTGTTAGTAATCTAATAAGGCACAGTGTGGAACGGTACATAGACCAACCACTTGAATAAGTTTGCTGGTAGTGGCTGGATAAGAAGAGTAGAAGATCATGAGTCTTAGAAGACTCTTATGTCTAGCAGTGAAGAGATATAAGTTAATGGTATGGTACCCAAGTAGCTCGCAAGCTGTTTAAGTAACCAAATATATACCCACCTATAACCCAAAGTGTAAAGTTTGATTTATAAAGGTTTTAGAACCTTCATAAATCAAATGATGTGGTATGATAATAAAAAGATAATACTAATTTGTATAATCTATTTCTAGTGTGAATAAAATCTTATCATAAACATTATCAGCTTTAAAACCTTATCATATATTAAACAAAAAATATTTTTCGGTTGTCTGAAAATATATTTTATCATATTTTATCATATCTTTTATCTTTAATTAATTAATTTAATCTAATTTAGAGGTTAATTTATTCTAGCCCGCTTTTAACAATAAAATCTGAGAATGCAAGCTTGATTTTTTATCATTAAAAGAGAAGAAGACCACAGACCAAGAATCTAGAGTAAAAAATGAAATTTATATTTGGTTGCTTGTACTAACTATGTATATTTGTTACACTGCTTCTTGTTATGTTTACATACATACATATCTCCACAAGATATTCAACATGCTTGTTGTCAAAATTCTTAAGTCATATTAAGTAGTATAAACTTTTATGTGATATTTTTCTTTGAAAATCAGTCTTTTTTTTTAAAGAAATATGGTGACAGATGAGTCGACAGTCCACCCTGATGGTATGGGGAAACTGTTGCCCATAGACATCCACGGTTCATGCCAATATCAGTCCAAATTGGCAAATGTTGGTATGCCATTGGATGCACTACCTCCCTTGGGAGATTTAGGAATGAATTTGGCAAATTGGGGAATAGGTAGTATAATGTGAGGTAGAGTTTTCCTCATCCCATTACACCTAATCCTCCTCGGAGGGATTGGGTGGGATGGGGAGTTAAGAGTATAATGGAATAAGGAATTTCTCTTATTGCATTATACTCTTCATTTAATTGGATGGAAAGTGATAGGATAGCATTTGATGCGAATGGAAATAGGCTCTGACATATCTCGCTAATTTGGCACCCTCTCCCTTCTAAAGTCTAATAACATTTTACACAAATTCTTAGTCTCTTGAGGGCAATGTAACAATGTCTCTTTATTTTTAGATGCCAATCTATCAGCCGGACAGATTACTGCAATGGGCATTTCAACCCAGCGGAGCACATTTATAACTTGGTCAAGAAAAACTGGGAAGCCATTCCACAGGTTCATCACATGGAAGGACATAAGAGCTGATAAACTTGTCAAACAATGGAACAGCTCTTACACATGGAGGGTAATAAAATCAAATTTTATGAAACATTTTTTTTTCACATTATATACATATTTCTTTTACAATATTATTTTTCTATAATAATACTCTAAGTTTAAGATATTTTGTGTTAATAAACTAAAAACCTTAAAATTTTGTGTTGTGCGTATTTTTGTCATTAACACACAGCTCTTTTTTTTTTGTAAAGACTAATTAATTGATTGATTATTGTTATCTGCTATAATTATTTATAAGTCAGCTCCAAAGTATAACATTAATAAAACACCGTCAAGAATGTGGAAGCAGTGTATTCTGTAATCTGTAGTCATTCAGAACACATAATGAACCAAATACAATCTTTCAAAGTAGTTCGGATAGCGTCTTGTCTGCGATAGCAAAATAAAGACATTACTTACATGTTGCTTAATAATAAAGAGTTAGGGTATAGTGAAAGAATGTTGTTGAAGATCCGACACTTTATCGCCTTGCCTTGGTTCCGTTTCTTAATTTTAAATCATGAGCTTCCAGTCACTTAGCATAATCATACTCTCTTATTGACGGTGTATAGGTCTTTACAATATAGGTATTTCGTTAATAGTAGACGATCATCATCTTTGTGAATTATTGCATATTAAATCAATATCGTAGCATGTACATAGTTGTACTTACGTGTTCTCTATGTCTTATAATTTAACAAATGACTTGTGGCTGACAAACGAGACTGTGATAAAGACATTATCGTCCACATGGTTACTTATTATTGTCACTCATGGATATCTGTAATATATCAATGCAGTGTAGTTTGGAAGTACACTATTAATCTTGCAGAAACCTTTTCCACAGATCCTGAAATAAAACACATCAAAAAACTGTCTACTCTCAATAAAAGTTTAATTATTGACTATTTTTATTTTTGCAGATAATAAAAGCTTGTTCATACATTCTTTACTTGCTATTACGAAACAACAGATTCAGGGTTGGAAGTGTTTTGAAGTTTATGAATACACAGGTAAGAGCAAAGATTTTAGTTAAAATTTTAGTAGGTACCGTGTTTTTAAATTTGGGTTATACTGTATTACTTTTTATCCTTTGAATAAAGAAATACAGGAAACAGTATAATAAAGTTACTTTAAGATATGATAGAGCTTGTCTTACAGCTGGTTCTTCATTCTATGCGTCGCAGTATCTGGTATATCAAATTTCATTTGGTGTACATATTTTGAATTTTGAAATTTCATTTAACATTCTGAATAGCCGACTTTTTGTGAGTTTGCCTTTGCACTTTATTTTCATCGATATAGCGTGTCCTAATAGTTTGTTTTTAACGATGTATGCAAAATCTTGCAAAAAAAGCTATGGGCACGTATTATTTCACTTCGTTCCCCACGACACTACCAAGCCGCACTACCAGTAGTGTCGTGGGAATTTTTTCCCTTCTGCACTACTGACCAGTACTGGTAGTGTCGTAGGGAATTTCTTTTCTCTTCTACACTACTGACCGGTAGTTTCGTGGATAAATTAGAAAACAATGTGATCTTTCATTCCCCACGTCACAAGAACACTTTTCTACTGAAATAAATGTTATTTAATCATTTTTATTTTCCAAGATTTATAGGAACAAATGATTATGTTTAAAATAAATAAAATAGACCTTCCCTCACTGAAACTTAAAATTATTTAAACTTAAGTATTTTTTTTTATGTCTTGATGTTTATAATTATTACAACAAATAACATTTTAGAAGGGTTAAAAATAATAAGTAAAATAAAATTAATCGCCCTCCCTAACAACGACGTTCAATCATAAAATCATTTATCGTTATTATTCAGTGCATGACCTAAACTTATCTCCTTGTTAATTAATTGCATCTGTACACGTGTAATGATGTCGTCTTTGAGGATACGTAATTTGTGTCTTTTGTTTGTAATTTGTTTCGACTCACTGGACCAGGGGTCTCCAAACTTTTTGGCCTGAGGGCCACATTGACTGTTCCACAAGTCCCAAGGGCCAAGACCAAAAACTCCAGAACGTCAAATGGAAATGATTAATTTGCATTTCAGGGATATTTTTAAAGAAAAATATCAAAACACATCTTTGCTATAATTTTACACTTCCACTCACACAGTTTTTTCAGTTGCATAAAGGTCGTGGCCTTTTTCCGCTTTCGGAATTACTTAAGTACGAATCTGTGTGAAAAACATTCTCCGAAATTCTACACAAACAAATTCTACAGATTCAAGTTAACTAACTGATGACCATTTTAAGTCGCTTTTGATAATTGACACTATTAGACTTAATCCACAACTGCAAACAAATGTCTGTGAAAATTCACAGCTACATAATTAATCTCATTAAAATTATTATTAAAATGTTTAATATTACACTTTAATATTAGATTATGTATGAGTGTTCATTAGTGAATAATAACATCTGATTATTATTTTGTTTTATTATAAAATAAAGTTAAGTGTGGTGGGCCTGATGCCAGGTGGTCGCGGGCCGGTCATGGCCCGCGGCCCGTAGTTTGGAGACCCCTGCACTATCCTACTGATTAGTAGTGCAGAAGGGAAAGAAATTCCTCTCGACACTACTGGTAGTATCGTGAATCGGGAGGCATTATTTAAATACGTATATTTAATTTTAGAAAATAAAATCCGTCCGCCGTTTTGTAGCCATCGGTTTTGTAGCCATTAAACAAAAGAAAACAATAAAAGGTCAAAGGTCGATTGTCGATAGAAAAACCCCCGTTTTTCTTTCAAGTTTTTGCGACAATAAATTAAGTATCCATATCAGTCTATAACGTCCCACTGCATGGCTCAGGCCACCCCTAGCAAATTACTAGTGGCCCACGCGGACACTGCGGAAATCGTTTGAGGGGGGAGAATGCACACTGCAATTCAACAGCCGCTGGGCGCGCTCGACTGGCCATGTTACTCCTCTCTCACAGAAGAACACCTTGAAATGCACTGCATTTTCCACTTTATCTTATTTCCCTAATGTACGTACGTGTTTCGGTAGTGAGTGAGATGTGCCAGAGCCCATTCCCATCTTATCCCTCCCCATTTTCCCAACCTTTTCTCCAAATCCATTCCTCTATCTCCAAAGGTATCCGGGGGCGTGCCAACGTTTGTTATTTTGGACTAATGTTGAATGTCTATCACGGACTATCACGGATGTCTATGGGCATAGTATCCACTTACCATCAGGTGGACTGTATGCTCATCTGCCGCTAAAGTATATAAAAAAAAAAATAGTACCTGTACATACTTAAAAATTAGTAATAATTACACAGTGACGTAAGTAGCTTACGTCACTAAGCATGGTGAGAGCAAAAACGTAATTTAGAAAAAAATATGTAAATAAATGATGTAATTAATTCAAATACAAAAATCAAGTTTTCATAAATATGCGAGCAGGCTTTTGACGTGTTATAGAATCGCTATCGGGACTTCAGTTAAGAATTTTAAAATTAAGCGAATACCCTTTCGTTTCTCGAATGCATAGAACCGGGAGGAGTGGCAGAAATGGGGAGAGGAATAGGAATAGAGGAGAGCATAGGCTCAGCAGTGAGACAATACAGTCTGTATGACTCATAGTCATAAGTTACTTATAACACATTAATAGTAATAATACAAAATTACCGATAATGTAGCGTGAGGCGTCTTTCAATTAGGTTAACGAACAGATGACGGTTAGGAACAGATGGTTAACGAGTTAGGACAGATGATTTAATGAAAATCGTCGATTAAGAAAAGAATAGTCAAAGAAATTCAAAGGTTGGCTGCTAGAGAATGCCTCTAGGCATTAAGCTCGCCTTTTGATTAAGTATGATTAAGAGCAAAAAAGTTTTTCAAATAAATAAATAGCGGAAGACAGAGTGTGGTGGCGGGCCTTGGCAGAGGCCTATATCCAGCAGTGGATAGCCTACAGATGTCTATGACTAACATAGGCAGACAGTAATACATAATAAGGCTCCTACATAGTAAAGCAACTCTCATAGTTTTATAATGTGTCCCTATGTATATATTTATTTAATACCTATTTTTTTTTTAATTTATTTAAGAAATAGATTGTTTTTATCACAGATTACAAGATTCAAATGTGTTAATAAACTTATCTCATGAACTAAGTGTTAGTTCATAAGATACGGAGCCCACAGGAGCCGATAAGAAACTAGATCAAACGCCTTCTACAGGTCCAGAAAATGCGCATAAATTGGTGTTCTTCTGGACGTCTAAGTATGCTTTAAGCTTAGGATTGCACTTTCGGTTGACACACCCGCCCGAAACTCAAACTGAGTCATGCGAGCGTATCAGCCTACTTAGCTGACAATCAACCAAATAGTCAAGCACCTTGCCCAAGATCGACGGCATAGATATAGGCCTAAAGGTTCCTATATCAGACACATGCTGCATTTTAATTTTCACAATAGGAACAACTATTGTTTTAGTCAACTTCTGCGGAAGGTATCCCCATGGTTAACACAGAAAAATACAGCATGGCCAATACTCTTGGCAAATGAGCACCTGCGTGTTGTAAGTGCTCGATGCTGAGCCCATCGTGCCCTAGGGATTTACCATGTTCATTTTATTAATGACGTTTCGACTTCCTTCCTCTAGAAACGGAAGATATTATCTACACGATGAAGTTCAATATCGGTCATAGGTTCTTCATTACAGGCACAATCTTCCCGCATAGTATTGGTCTGAGCAATTGCTGAAACTTTGAAATGATGTTTGATATTTTCAGCTATTTTCTTCTTATCGCTCACACCATTGATGCACACCATAGGAACACCAGGCGGAGGATTCATTCTAGGATACCAGTGAGGTCCAAAAGATTCTGACCTGAGATTCTGATATCTAGATGTCTAAACAAAACAAATTGTACGTCATTGTAATCGACATTTATCCTGCCAATTCGTGTATAATTTTTAGAGCTCAACGCTCGTTAGTTTTCATTCCTCGACTCTTAGAAGAACAAGAAGTCGCAAAATGTTTAAACTAGAATATAGTTCCGTGAATAAGTTCCTCTGTAAATTGAACCGGTTAGCCCGACCGATGTCAAACAAAGGTTGGATAATGTGTACGGGGATTCTTCACCATGGCGGACCGAGGTGGACCGAGGCAAGTCAAAGGTGCCTCGGTCCACCAAAAAGATTATGGCTTCGATATCCTGGGATTGTCAAGGAATATTGCTTATAGACATAAAAGAACGCAATACAGTGCTTACTGAAAGCTATTATGCTAACCTTATAGAGCAATTACAAGATGCAACCAAGCAGAAACGACGTGGAAAACTAAGCAAAGGTGTGCGGCTTCTCCGTGACAATGCACCCGTCCACGCCGCCGCGGTTGCGAAAGCTGCTGTTTCAAAGTGTGGCTTCACGGAAATTCGCCACCGACTCTATAGTCGTAACTTGGTTCCCAGTGATTACTATTTGTTCTTAAAACTCAAGGCAGACTTAGGGGTAGAAGATTTTCCACTAATGATGAAGTGACCGCTGCGGTTTTCGCCCATTTTGAAGACATAAATTTTAACTATTTTTATACTGGGATAGGAAATGCTAATTAAACAATCCGAAAAGTGTGATCAAGTAGACAGAGACTATTGAAAAATAAAAATAGTTTCATGAACTTGAGTGTCCCTTTTCTTTGTCAGGCCGGAAACTTTTGGACCTCGTCTACGTATATCATCAACTTCTGTTGAATGGATTTTCGTATATCATCATGACAGATTGGACAAAACTTATAGAAAATAGGTTTTATGCAGAGATATCTAAAGCATCTTTTGGCAGTAGCGGCATCACAATAACACACATTTCCTCTATCTGTGTAAAAGTAGGGTGTGTCGAAACATCGCAGTTTTTTATATCCAACAGATTATTGTTTATTAATAACAAACTAAAAATGCGCCGAGGTTAATGTTGTTTATTATGATGTGACCTTCTTGACTCCCGTGTAAAAGAATAATATTCATTAATTTATTTCCTCTTTAATGTCGCTATAAAACACGTCTGTTTGTTCTTCTGTCTGTTCGCTTATGATTTGGATTCAATTTGACGGATTTGGATTCGGTTTTTACTATCGTGTGTATTTTGCATTCTTCCGGACCGTACGCGCCATGCGACCCGACCCGCAGGCGCTAAAGGGTGGTTTACGTTATCAGAAAGCAAATCAAATTATAGGTCAAACGTTGCGATAATGAAGTATAGGATTTATAGGATGAGAAATGTTGCTATAATATTGAAAGTCATTGATGTTACGCAGTGAACTGCGTAAAGGCCTTGGCCTAATAAGGTCACTAAAACAAAAGAAAACAATAGAAGGTCAAAGGTCAAAGCTATATAGCTTAATAGGTTATTTTCTTGAGCTATGAATAGAAGTTTGAACAATTTGCATAGTTTAAGTCATTTTAAGAAAGTATCAATGAAATATCATCAAGGCAACGTCAGTGGATTAATTACTATTTAATTAAGTAATTATTAATTTTGTTTAATACAATTTTCTTGCACATCATCGTACAAGAAGCCAGCCTTAAGGCGTTCGGCTTGATCTGAAAGATACGCAATATGCTTGAATGAGATGGTAATTACAATGTACAGATAAATTACGAAAACATTGGCCATCGGCTAATCCGGAAACACCCGAACGCGTCATCCACGTTCATGCAATAAAGTAATAAAGTATGCAATTAGAGGTGCGGTAATTCATAGATTTGGATAACGCGTTCGGTTGTTTCCGGATTAGCCGATGGCCAATGTTTTCTTAATGTGTCTACAATATATTCTGTATTGTTATACATTATACATATTATGCCGCCAACGTAATCTTTTATTGTAAAATCGTTTAAGTAATTATTAATTTTTAAACTCCAAAAAATAAAATAGCTCCAAACCAGCTCTTTTATCGTCCACTGCTGGATATGGGCCTCCTCCTGCACATTGTCCTGTGAATGAGGGATGTATGGTCTTAAAACTCCACGCTGCACGCTGCACGCTGCCCAAGCGTATTGGACACCTTATAATTCCAAGTAATATCAATATTTGTAAATACATCTGTATTGCAATAGTGCCTCCTGTTTTCAGACAACTTTGAGGCTATATTGGGCGCTACATAACATTGAACCTTTGCAAACTGCTGTAGCAAATAATGACGCCATGTTTGGGACTTTGGATACTTGGTTATTATATAAACTTACAGGTAAGTACCAATTATTACCGACAATACCGTTCAGTTAATAACACTTATAATAAGTGACACGTACATTGTATTAATTAAAAACATCACTACTGTTTCCTAACAATTAAAGTTTTTTTTTCATATAATTAAAATATAATTACATATGTGACACTTTTTGAGAAAGGGGACCTTAATTTCGGTTCTATTTTTTTCTGATAATCATACTTCAGCATAATCTTCGAAAATTTTTAATATTTATCATCGCTTTCATTTTAAAAATCCGATGTTAGAGCATGTCTCTGTTGAACAAAATCTTGAAGACATGGAATTTTACAGTGGAAAATCTTAACCAAAGTCAAAGTCCATACCGAAAACAAGCTTTGCGTCACATAAGTCAAATAACATAACAAATAACGTCACATAAGTTGGTCAGAGGTCTAATTAATTTGCTTTTACGTAGAGGAAATTTAACAGAAAAACAGTTCGGGGCTATATCTCAATTATGTTCCAACATTAGCCAAATCGGTTCAGTAGTTTTATAATTATGACTGTAAACTTTCAAAAAAATCCACGAGAATTCTACATCTATAGTAAATACAAATTCTGGACTGATGTTGCCGTGTATCGCGGTTATTCATGGGCGACAGTATCCACTTAACACAAGGGGGACTGTCCGTTTGTCTGCCACCTTCTTTCTATAAAAAAACCCCGAGGACGTGCATAGGGTGCTGAAAGATAATTCCTACGAACACGAGCAATGGCCCCGTGTGAGAAGAAACGAAGACCATGTGTGGTAGCGAGCTTGAGTGGCCTATATCCAGCAGTGGCGAGACACAGGCTGATAATGACGTGTAGTACGACTGATAATTATAATCATGTCATATAAAAAAAATATATGTTACTAATGAATAATGATAACACTTGACATTTCATAACGGATACAATAGTTACTCAATATAAATTTGTTGTTGCTGTTAAAGTGTATCATCTATAGGACTATGTCATTTATGTATCTGATTAACATGACCAACTGTTGACCGCGGCTTCTCCTACGTAGAATTAGGAACTATCCTGTATGTTATTGCGTCCTACGACTTACACGTATCTCGCACAAATTTGGTAGCAATTCGTTAATTTGTTTAGTAGTTATCGGGTGACAAACAACCTTTCGCATATATCCGTGCACTGAAGGAATAAGTTCATAATGTTGACTCCCATCCTATCCTTATTTTCCCATTTTCAGAACTCCTTTCTCCAAATCCATTTCTTTCAAAAGCAGACGACGTTTATCGTTCTGCATTGATGTTTATCGTGGATGTTATAGGGTGACAGTATCCACTTATTATCAGGTTGATTCTGCTTTTCTGCCACCTATAAAGTAATGGTAATAAAAATTGCTTCGTCTATTAATAGTCTGCACTATCGGCCCTGGGCCTATAGTCTGTGTTCGATTTTTGCAGTAAAGTGCTTAATGGTATAGGTGCACGCTGCAATCCCACAGTCCCTGGAGGTATTTACCCATGTTACCCCTCTCTCACAGAAGACTACCTTAAAATGGCATTTCCCACTTTATCCTGTTGCCCCAATGTTCGTGTTTCGGTAGTGAGTGAGATATGCTAGACCTCATTTTCATCCCATCCTATCTTTCCTCATTTTCCTAACCCTTTCTCTACAAATCCATTCCTATATCTCCAAAGGTAGGCAGTGCATCCAGGGACGTCTCAACATTTATTATTCTGGACAGATGTTGACATGTATCGCGGATATCCATGGGCCACAGTATCCACTACCATCAGGTGGACTGTTCTGTGCTCGTCTGCCATCTTCTGTCTATAAAAAATAGTTTTTAGGCGACTATTTTGTTCAGTTTGCACAAATTGCACAAGATAGTCCGCCGTCAGTTGACTAAGCAACAGGTCTACCTGTACCAAATGGCACCTTAAATTATCATAATTCCTGATACATTATTATTATAAGTACTAAAATATCATAATCGGTAATGTGCTGATTGTTTTGTCAGATGTAAATCTTGACGTCATTTTGACCACTTTAACAGCCTCCTGAACGACCAAATGTGACATTATATGAGTAAAGGTATTTTATTTATCGGCATGGACTTGATTTCGGTTTAGACTCAAGATTATTTTTAAATAGAATCATGTTCTAACACGCAAAGATGAAGTTGTTATTTTTTCAGACTTTAGTATATTGAAAATTACTACCGACAATAAAGTCGTTCTTCTCAGACAATGTCATTCTGTTGTCTTATTTACTCAGGTCACTCTGTAAATGTCAGCCATCTTTTGTAATTGTCTGGATAAAAATATATATATTCATTAAAAGACAATATCTATGAACATGGGGATCGTAGAAACATGAAAATGGTCTCCTTCGACAAAATATTGACATACCAAACTTAAAAAGATAGTAACCATGTAAGATTATGCACAGTTTAGTTTTTTCTAATTTACTGCCAAAACGAGACCCTTAGGTTTTTTTCGTAATATATCGCTAGCTTTTGATTAAACCTACAAAATGACACCAAACGATAGAAAAGACAAATGTTTGAAATGGTAGCAAAGGTTGTTATGCCTAATGCTTCTGTATATGTTATGTTTAGAGTAATTAGTAGATAAAACAGCAAACCCAATAAAGAATTTAAATAAAACTTATGAAGGTAACCAACTTGTCTCTTTTAATGTAAAATGACGTCAATGAATTTGACCTCGAACATTCCAGACAGCAAAATCCACATGTCGGACGTATCGTCAGCGTCAGCTACCGGTTTCTTCGACCCCTTCACAATGCAATGGGCTGGCTGGGCGATGGCACTGTTCAAGATACCATGGCCTTTGCTGCCAGAGGTGGTTGATACAGCTGGTGAACACTTTACTAGCACGTCGCCGACGATATGGGGACATGCGATACCCATACGTAGTTCCGTGAGTAACCTATACATATTGTACTAGATTTTGCCCTCAGCTTTATTGTAAAAGTATTATTGTAAAGCCGCTGGAAAAAACTTATCACTTTCCGTTATTCCAGCATTATTCCATGGCCTTTATCGGATAATTAAAAAGTTTTATTTGCAAAAGGATATATTGTGTAAAAATCAAATGTTTAGCCAGATTTTCCGGTTTTCCGTGCAACTTTTTATACACATATTTACGGGCCATTAAAATGAAGTGGTATCTGCAACTTGTATCAAAAGCAGAAACCTGTTCTAAAAATTAATTAATTTACAACATTGTCTAAATTAAATGTCACTTGAGAATGAAAATAACTAAACAATACTAAATAGTAAAAGAAATATTATGTATTATAAAAAGGAAACCTGCATTTTTAACATATTTTTAACATTCAAAACTTTAGGATAGGATGGGATGGGAATGGACTCTGACATATTTCACTCACTACCGAAATACGTACGAAGTCAGTTAAAAATAAATGAGCCTTAGCAACACTTATCTGTTATTGTTTTTTTGGTGTGCAATAAAGAGTTTTATCGATTTGTCTATGTACTGTACTAAAAACAATTAATAAATGCCATTGTTCAAGTTCAATTTGTATTCAATGTATCATGCTGTACAGATACGAGAAGCCATTGCGTTATTATTTGGTAGCATTGCTTGTCAATCAATGAACAGATTATATAGCTATATAATTGCTACCAGACCCCTAACTATTAATCGCCCACTGTATATTCGATTGCTTACAAATGTTGACCTTTGCCCTTTAATTGTTCTCTTTTGTATTAGCGGCTCTGTTAGGCCAAACTTGACTGGTCAATTTTCAGATGGCAGATCAAACAGCATCCATGTGGGGTTCGTGTTGCTTTGATGTCGGTGACGTGAAACTGACCATTGGCACAGGGACGTTCTTCAATATAAACACGGGCTCAAGTCCGCACGCGAGCGTGTCCGGCGTGTATCCGGTGGTGGGGTGGCGACTGGGGGATGAGCTGGTTTATTCCGCAGAGGGGGCCAATAATGACACCGCTTCGATTATCAACTGGGCGCAGAATATAGGTATTGAAAATTATTCCTACTTTAGATGAACCATACTCGTATTTAAGATTATATTTTAGAAATATTTATCTATTTAAGCGGGTCTTAACGCGAATGTTTCCCTTATTTATTTTACTCGACGTTTCGGATGCGTTGCACCAACCACGGTCAACCCGTTTAAATAGATAAATATGTGTGAGAAACTCGGAAGTCTCAAATAGTCTCAAATATTTTAGAAATGTTCTTCAACGTAACTTTTCGCTAACCTTCAATATAAAATATAACAATATAAGAAATTTTCACGTGTTTTACACTCATTTTTAAACAGGTCTTCGGCTGGATTACACCAATCATCGCCATGAGCTGACCATATTAGGTGTAACGCAGCTGAAACGCCGAGTGAAATAAAAAAGATACAAATTACGAGTTCAGACCTCTTTAATAGATAAATACCTACGTTCTTCAATACTTTCACATACAAACACAAAAGCAGAAATTGGGTCGAAGACAGGCAATAGAGCAGTCAAGTTTAATGTTTTTTTAAATGATTACCTAAATAAAATACAATTGTACAGTACTACTAATTAAACGAGACCTAAAGACGGCTACGAGCATATTCATTTTTAATGCTTCTTAATTATTTGTTGCAGGTTTATACAATAATCCTCAAGAGACGGCAGACATCGCAATGTCAGTATCAGATACAGATGGAGTTTACTTTATCCCAGCGTTCAGTGGATTGGGGGTAAGTTTCGTTTAAGTTTGAAATAGTATCTATTGTTCCGAAGCCTTTTTTAGAAAAAGAAAATATATTTCCCTCGTCGAAACTTACTTCTTGTAGATTTTAAAATAACAACAATTAATTATAACAAATCAAAATATTAACAAAATTCTGCACACATGCGTATTCCGTCCTCGAAAATATTAAAATTCTGACCTCAATGCAAATGCATCAATCTGATTATGAAACCGCAAAACAAATAAAGGAAATAATAATATACTAAAGATTAATCATCTCAGGTTCTTGACGTTACGGATTTATTAACGTTTTTTTGCTTATTCCTAATTATTAACCATATACAGGTATAAAAAATAGGAAAAGTAAGCCAGGATTTTTCCGCGCCTTAAAATGAATGATTCACATTGAATATTTTTAAGATTAGCGCAATTTTTCTCCATAATTTTTAAGTTTAGAAACAATATTTTTGTAGTACTACTATTAAATAATTCCGATTAATAATCTTCGTATTACCGACCGTGACTGAAAGCTGAGAGATGTATATAATATAAAATGAACACTGGAAGTGTGTCTGGATATTTGCTTTTTTACTCACCATCTCTTGTTTATTCGAAATACGAAGATGGCCGACCGGCATTATTAGTAGTTCCGGTTCCGTGACCGCGTGCTATCGGCCAACTTTAGAATAGCACCACCTCATCCCGTGAATTCGCCAACCCGCTTGACTTAAGGCCATACATACACAGCGTTTTAAGGCCATACATACATCCCTCAGGCATGAGGCAATATGCATCTGGATCCCCATGTCTATCAGTGGA
This sequence comes from Sesia apiformis, assembly GCA_914767545.1. Classification (NCBI taxonomy): domain Eukaryota; kingdom Metazoa; phylum Arthropoda; class Insecta; order Lepidoptera; family Sesiidae; genus Sesia; species Sesia apiformis. The sequence continues at coordinate 9,468,226 of OU611964.1, forward strand.
CGTTAAAAGGGCTGGTTACGTTTTACTGTACATTTAAACAACAAAAGTTTCCTGTTTTTCCTGTTTTGTTTGATAAATGTATTTTTATTTTATTTTATATAGCAATATTAAAATGTGTGTAGCCCCCATACAACGATGGTACAGCCGCATCGGGATTCATAGGAATCAATCCGGCTACGACTAAGGCGCACTTAGTGCGCGCGGTGCTCGAGTCGCTCGCTTTCCGAACTGCGCAACTTTATACCTGTGTACGAAACGAAACTACGTATACATTCAACACTATCAGGTAATTTCTTTACTTTATCCATTTGATGTAAACTTAATACATCTATTCTATACACAGGTACTACTCTGTCAAATAAGTTTCGGGATTTTTTTAATAAAATAAAAAAATATTGCTTCAATCGTCTAAATTTATTTTGTCGCCCTCGAAATAGGCTCTATTTGACGCAATACACTTTCGCCAGCGAATAATCCATTCGTCGAAACACTTCTTATAGGCACTTTCCGGTATGGCCTTTAGCTCTTTTAATTTTTGTTTTATTACGTCAAAGGACTCAAAACGTCTGCCACGAAGTGGTAATTTGAGTCTGGGGAATAAGAAAAAGTCACACGGAGCCATATCCGACGAATATGGTGCTTGGTCGATGACATTCGTTGAATTTTTGGCTAAAAATTTCCGTATGATGATTGAGGTGTGAGACGACGCATTGTCGTGGTGCAGTATCCAAGAATTGTTGTTCCACAAATCTGGTCTCTCCCGACGAATATTCTCTCTTAATTGCCTCATGACGCCCAGATAATAATGTTTATTAACTGTTTGACCCTTCGGAAGGAATTCTGAGTGGACAACACTATGATAATCAAAGAAAACAGTCAACATGTCTTTGATTTTAAAGTGGCTTTGACGTGTTTTTTTCGGTTTCGGTTCGCTATCGAAACGGAATTCCGAAACTTGTTGGCTAGTTTGCATGTCAATTAATTAACCACTGGCTGTCCTTAAATAAATAAATAAGAAAGCTGTGAAAAAGATTTTGCAAGGTCAACAGAGGATCCCCATATCGTCCGGTGTTGAAGGTGTCCATGGCCATAGCACCCACTTACCATCAAGTGGAACCACATTTATTAATGTAAACATTTAAACCCTTCAATGTAGCATACATTCAGTGTAGATAATTAAATATTGAATTACAAAATTGTTTTTCGTGGGTTATTTAATTTAATTGCTTGTACACGCTAAGAGAACCAGGCGGGTCTACACCCGTATTTCTTGTCCTTTCTAAACATTTATTTAATTAAAGTAACGGTCGCCCATTACTTTAAATGTACACTACGTCGGCGCCAGATAAGACAAAAATATCCCTGTTGTTTCTGTGTCTGACGAATGTTCTAACTATGTACACGATAAGTCGTGTACATAGTTAGACCATTTAGGGTCATAGTAATTTTCTTAGCGTGCGTAAGCGCCCTAAGAGTTCAAAAGAATTGAGAAATAATAATAGAATTGAGGACAGTGCATTGGACAGTGACGACATTTTTGTTACACTCTCTAACAAAAATCTATTTCATAAAATATTTCATACAATCTATTACTATTACTATATTACACTATTACTATTACTTTACAAGTTTGCAAATCATATCATACAATCTATTGCTACATTACAGGTTAGATGGTGGTGTGTCAAATAACGATTTTGTCGCGCAACTAGTGTCAGATTTGACAGGACTACATGTCAGGCGACCTGTCGACGTTGAGATGTCATCTTGTGGGGTAGCAAACATTATCGGATATTATTTAGGTAAGCTTCATTACTTTGAAACATTTTTGACATGAATTACTTGGTATTTCGCCTGGAATCATTAGTCTGGTTCTTGATCATTTAGTAATAAGGAGCATTCATACCTCCCTATTAATGTACTCGTGTTTACGATACGTTGTCCCGTACGATACGTTGAGACGTTGTCCCGTAACGTTGACATCGAACGACAGTGGCTACCACGATATGTTGGCTATAGCTATTTCCGGTCATTACGGGGAACATTGGCAAGTGTCGCTATCGTAAACACGAGTATGATAGTTCGGGGTGAAAGTCAAGGCACTGACCGCTATTGCCGTGCTAAATGGCACTGAGTATAAGTGCTCAACCCTTGAGCGCTGAGTGATGCTAATGAACTTTTAAGGCTACTAATGAACTTTTTTAGCGTTTAAGGCTAGTGAGCGTTATAGTCCAAATTTTTAATGTTTGATGGTCTTAAACCCTTGTAGTTATAAGATCAAGTCTAAAACGGTTAAGGTTCATTTCACTAACATAGGGCACCACCGCTCGAGTGCTCAAGTGTTCAGCCCTTGTTTTAACAACACTACATTGATCTATCAATAGGAAATTTATTTTATTTTACAAACGAGTAAACTATTTCGGTAATGGACGACTCTAGAGAGAGCGGCGGGGTGTCTCCGAGAGAGATACAAGTATGTTGTTAAGTCGCAACACGTTCACAGGTAATAATTAAACGTAATAGACATGATATGCCTCTTTGTCTACGGTAATAAGTTAGAAAGAGAGGCTATTATAGGCGGCTCCTATATGTGGAAGATGGACCTGCCTCCGAACGGGTTTTCGTTTGGAGTCGCAACTCCAACGAAAACCGGGTAGCGTGTTATTTTTTAATTTATTTATTCAGAAATCATACAGTCGCTTATCAAGTTATTCATAATGTAACAATCAAATACACAAAGAGACATTGAGATTTCATTCAAATTTTCCAAAAAACAAGAAATTTCTGCAAATACAAGAAAGTTATTGGTCAAACGACACTACGCTCGATTATAACGTCGATAAGTATATATGTAAGATTTAGAATATATATAGGGTCATTTCTGAGGCAAAACAGTCACGTGATGAAATACAGTACGGTTATTTAAATCAAAAAGGAACCGGAGTCAACAGAACTAGCAAGCATTGAACCTCTACTTGTTGCCTTTGGTCGATTTGTTATTCACTTCGGTAGTCGCAATCCATCGTCAAAAACCAATGCCATTTGATGAGAGGGACGCGATTGGCCACGTTTTCTCTCTTTCACAGAACACTATCGTAAATTGTATTGTATTACCCATTTAATCCTATTCCTTAATGTATAAGTATGTGTTTCGGTAGTGAGTAAAAATTGCCAGAGCCCATTCGTAACCTATCTTATCCCTCCCCATTTTGCCAATAATTTCTCCAAATCCATTCCTAAATCTGCATAGGTAGGTAGCGCATCCGGGGCCGTTCCAACGATTGTCGTTCTGGACTGATGTTGGCATGGGTGGCGGATGTCGCAGGGCGACAGTATCCACTTACGATCAGGTGGACTGTCTGTTTATTTGCCATCTTTCACGTTTTTTGTAGGCTGGTGGCAAAAAGAAGACTTAAAAGCTCGTCGCAAAGCCGGGTGCGTATTCAATCCACGGGCCACCGTCAAGAAACAATACGAAGTAGCAATGACTCGTTGGGAAGACGCCGTCAAACGTATGTGCGGTTGGTATTCAGATCATAACTCCTCACATTCTTTAGTAACAGTTGCAGATTGCAGCACCAACTCTATCACCCCAAAGAACAGTTTAAAAATCACCTCAGTGACACCAAATGGCAGTTCCAAATAGCGGTGGCTTTTCTATCTGCTAGCATTTCTCGCCGTGTGCTTGCCGCTATGTAGATGATATTGGTTTTTCCTTCTAAAAAAACATTCCAAATTAGCCCTTATTGATAGCCTGTTAAGGTGCTGGTGGGTGTAGGTTGTCTTGTTGTTAGTACATTTTGTAGGTTTTTGAAGTGTAGATAATTGTTTGACATTGGTGTTGAGTTTTTGCGGGATTTAGTGCCTTTCTCATCCCCTTCTGATCTAATTCGGTTAAAGTAACTGTTCACAATCTGATAACTAAATTATCTGCCAATTAAATCTAGCTGATACTGACTTTCTGATAATAACTGACATTCTGATACCTCCCGATACCTTATCAGAAGGTGGTGAGGAGGCCTTTATTTATATATAGGCAGAATCATATACAGGATCTAACACATGTATCTGAAGGCTAAAACCACGGATTCCGGTCATAATTTTAATTGACAAAAATAAACGATTTATTTTTAAAAAAACATTTATTTTGTACTTTTCCCATATTTATTTTTAAATACAAAGAACAAAAAAATTAATTTAAAATTACATGTCAATTATAGCCACGAACAGACCCCATGCTTTAGTTCTCGTTTGTTTTTTAAGAAAATAGTTTACTTGGAATATTTGCTAAATTTTTCCCATATTTATTTGCTAAATACTAAGCCGACGTGTGACGAAGGAAAAGAGAAATGGGATAGACTACAATTTATAAGATCCGCTTATCCCAATACTCCTGTCCACCGTCGTAAGCGCACAAAAAAATATAACAAAAAATACTTAAAATTATAAGCAAAATATTTCCTATTTTTAATCCCTATCAAAAATTTTGATAAAAATAAAGTTAGACGCTTTGCGAATTAAGATCATTAACTCAGAATCCGTGATTCTAGGCTTCGGGAATACATCTGACACACCCTGTGTATAGAATAATATACAACTACATGATTTTACTTATATTGCCGTTATCGCGGTATTTTTATAAACGCATGTTTACGTATGTCTGACTTCACATTTCGCACGATTACAAACGTTTTTGCGTTCGTAAACAAGGTACAATATTATGAAGACTAGCATTCATAATGCTCTTTACTGAAAGAACGGGTGTATTCTACAACGTTATATTTGCGGTTCATGCCATCCAGAGGCTTATTTAATAAGTTGATAATGAGCTGCAAAGGAGTTTGTATTTGTGCGAACGTTCGATTGTCTAATACAGTACGACACGACTCAAGAGTGCCATCAGCTAACCTCGTCAAACCGAGCTATACTGAATGTAATGTGACCACAAATATGTGAATGTGTGGTTAGTAGCAAATGAAAATAGACTTAAGGTCAAAATATTTAGGCCCATAATACTTAGTAGCTAACACATACGACATTTTGTGGACTTCAAATGGTTACACTTGAGTAGGCCCATAATACTAGTAGCTAACACATACGACATTTTGTGGACTTCAAATGGTTACACTTGAGTAGGCCCATAATACTTAGTAGCTAACACATACGACATTTTGTGGAGTTCAAATGATTACACTTGAGTGCAAATTGAAGGCGTTGCTAATTATGTATTTATTGTATGTAATGATAATTTTATTTAAGGCCAATGTATTATCTATGCGTACTAATATTAAAAAAATGGTTGTTTCTTTATTCGTTCTTCAACACACTGGAAATGATCTTTTGAAAAAAGTTTATTTTTTGACTCCAGTGCTTCTTTTGACATAAACTTATAAACATTGTAGATTATTTCCCGCACATGGCTGTTATATGGTCTTCAGAGAAGTCATTATTTCAAAACTCACAAACAATATAGGAAAGAAAACGTAAAATAACTAGACAGATAATTTTGTCCCAAAGTGTAATCAACGTATGACGCACGTGCGATCGTAACGCACTCACAAAAGCAATTGACGCGCTCCACGCGCTCGAGGCGACAGCGAATAAGACGTTGAGGAGGGAAATAAATCGATTTCCATTGGTCGATCGAATAGGTCTATCGTTGGAACGTCTGAGCTGTGTCATACTGTACTAAGATTTAGTAAGTAGATTGTTGGGTACCCTTCGTACATTATAAATGGTTTTTATACGACGATTAACTAAATGGTGTTTGATTGGTGATGGTAATTTATAGCATAAATTATATTATGGTTCGGAAAATATAATTATTAAGAAACACTCAAAATCTGCTCCCTAAAATACGTATACCTACGTAATATATGACAGTATTGTACTGTATACTTTTTCACAGGAATTGTTGTACCTACATTTATTTGTATAATGTGTCCATTATTTATATCATTATTATGATTATATGATTATTATTATTTATAATATGATTTGTATGATATTAATCCATAAATTGAGGGCTTATTATATGTGATTGAGTGCCATTACAATATTAATTTTATTATAATGAAATGTTGCTAGCTTTTAAAATCCAATATACAGTTTATTTTTCGCCCTAATTGTAACTAGTGGACTTGTACTATATTCCATAAATATTATAAAGAGCTTCTGAATATTAGAAGGTTAACTCGGATATGTGATATTAAACATCCCTATTCCATTAGAAAATGACGCTATTCACAAAACTAGCGTCGCCTGATATTTTAATCTTGTACAGTTTAATACACAATAATAACACAAATTTGTTTCTAACGTTGTTGAACAAACCAGTTTTCTAGTTTGTTTTAATTGTGATTCGAACGAAATGTTGCAACTTTAAAAAAGTAACATAAGACATTTTAAATAATGTCGAAAGTAAAGATTGATAGATAATATGTGTATAATAGATAAATTATAATAGATGTATTTGACTGATAGAATTTTATAAAAATGACAAAAGACGAAATACATAAGCGGTTAGTTCAATAGAAATTTAATCATAGATATTACAGTAACAATTAATAAAGAAATACTGCTACAAATTGTATAATATTCTAGACACAATTCGCTTTTTAAAATATGGCTTTACTTGCATTAAGACATACATCAATACATAAGATACAAGTTTATTATACTTCTTTAATATAATATTAGATCTTTCCGTGTAGCAATAAGCAAATAATGACATTAATTAGAACATATAACATATGATATATATAACGCATATATATATGTAAACATATGACATTCATGAATCTGCTATAATATTTGACATTTTCAGGGAGACGTGACCTTTTCGTCGGTTCTAGTTTTCTAGATATTGAGACAACCAAAATCTTAATTAAATAACATATTTTTAATTACTTTATTTAAAAAAAATTATGTTAGAACATGTTTCTATTTAAACAGAATCTTGGACGAATTTGCTTCGATAACGTCACGTGTTTTTCTACACGTGACGTTATCTGAGCAAAGGGACCTTATTGTCGGGACCTAGTTTGGGAGGTGGGCACTTTAGGAAATTGTAAATATTCTTCGTTTCCATCTCAACAGCTTAAAATTTGTTAAAGACTGCGAAATAAAAGTAGAAAGGTTGCGTCACAGTGTGATATTAATACTAGTAGCTACTCGTGTTAGAAATTAAAAAAAAAACTTTATTTATTTTATCATCGTGCAATAACAAAACTGTAACTGTAACACATTTCAATTGCTTCTGATAGTGATATTAGAGTGACAATTTGAGTAAAAAATAACAGTGACGCCATTAGTCGTGGAGGTAAAGGCCATGGCAACGATGATATGTAATGAAGTTTGTATGTTTCTGTACCCACTAAGCTTACAGTACATTTGAATTTATGAAAATATATTAAAGTCTTGAAATGATCTGCCAAAGAGTACCATTTTGTTTGGTATGGAGTTAGTATCGTCAATATCTAAAGTAAATAAGGAACTGAAATCAATACTTGTGGTAGTATTACGTCTTAGCGTTAAAAAACTATCTTATGAACATTTTTACCCGTTTTGTAGAATTTATATAAAGATATTAGGGGGACAATATTATTAAACGATAAGCAATATTCTGTTCAAAATAAATGATTGTTTTCTCGTGCATTGATTATGAATGTTTGCAAACGTAGGCATTTTCATATTATGTATATACTTGTTAGTGTAGTGTGCGTACGTTTACAAACGGTCCGTACTCGCCCGTGCTTCTGGCGTTCATAGTCACGCTCCACCAACATACGCACGAAAGATTATTGATTAAACTGATATTATTTATCGATCTACCCACATACACAACTTTTTTAAATTCGCGTTTTGTACACATTGTATAATGCAAATCGGATCTGAACGCGTAGAACTAAGTATTTGTTCACCTTTTATTTCTACTCGACGTCACAGCACGGGTGACACCAGCCGTGGTCGCGAGTTGACACCAGCCGTGGTCACGAGTTGACTGACTTAGTTCACTTTGTTATATGCGTTCAGACCCGATTTACATCATAAAACATACACTGCAGTTATAATTCCGACTACGCTCCGATTGTATGATATTACATATAAAACATTAGCCAGTCGCGCGTATTCGCACGATTACAAACCTTTTTGCATTCACAAACGAGTTATTGTGGTGACTTTAACGTCCATATTCGTTGGTTTAACCGAAAAGTCAAATCAACGAATATGGAGTTTGTTTGACAATGCTCAAGTTTGTTTTACAATGTTCTATTTGCGGCTGCCGTTACCTAGCCGCTATTAAATAAATTGATAATTAGCTGCAAAGCAGTATTTCTCCGGGGGTTCGATTGGCTAACACTATACGAGTCATTGCCTTTACAATATAAAAATTTTTGGCCAATTTCTTATTTGTACGAATTTAATTGATCTGTTCTGAAACTGTGCTGATGGTTCAATGAGATTGATAAAATGAATAAATGTAATGAATAAAGCATTCGTACGACAATGACTCTCTCAAAGTGAAGCAATTCAGAACATTTTGTTGAAATATTTTTTGAAGCAGTTTATGATATGACAGATGCAATGGTTCCTTATATCGTACGATAATATATTGTATGTATGCCTACTAAGATTCAAAATTAAACCTAGCTACCTATTAGATAAGTTGCTAATGAGAACTTATCTAATAGGCACCTAGATGGTAGCTACTTAATAGGCAGCACACAGCTAGGCAACGCTAGTCGCAAAATAATGAATGTCGTAAAATGTGTTTATAAATGTTAAAGTACATTCAATAATATGTTCTTGAGTATACCTGACCGTATTATTCTTAAGTCACGTCATAAAATACAAGTAAAAATTGTAAAAGGTCAGAAGATAAAAGAATAAAGTCAAAAAAATAAAGATAAAGATAAGTCACAAGAATAAAGAAACAGTTGCTTAAGACAAATCTGCTGCAGACTACTTAACCGATTTCTATGAGATTTGGCGGAGTGGTAGGTTGAATTCCGTATAGAAAGACGTAGGATATTTTTCGGTATAGTTTTTTAGGTGGCGCTAATTACTTTAAAACAAAATCCACGCGAGCGGAGCTGCGGGCAAAAACTAGTAAGAAATAAATATAAAATGAACTACACCGAAATTGTATCATCAGGTCCTGACTAGAGGAATTTGATAATAGCAAAGAAATACGAATACATATTATTTTAAAAATTTTGCTTATTTTAATCTTTTTTTTGGTTCACTATTTATCGTCCAAGTGGTCCCGAAAATTAGATTTGTGATGGTCTGAATGCTGTATTGGTTCAATGTGATGTTATCTGAGCAAAGAGACCTAATTGCATGGACGGGGAAAAAAATGACATGTTAACAAAAATCTTAAGCTTCTCTAACTTAATTGTTGCAAGATTATTTTAAAGGCTCGCGCATATTACGGCAGGCCGCATCGCAGCGCATAACATTGCAAAGATCCTCCTGAATCATTTTCAAACATTATGTTTTTAACCATCGCACAAAGAGGCGGGCCGCATTGCGCCGCAGAGCAGCCCACTGGCGGATCGGTCGCATAGCATCGGCTCATATACGTCTGGACGTATATGCGCCGATGCTATGCGACGTGGCCCGTTCACAGGCCCAGAACAGACGTAATTCGAGAGTAATTCGCTGTGCAATGACGTGAAGAATTGAATGCCAACAGCTAACTGACATAAATTATTGCGTTGAGCTGCGGCTCGCCCGATCGCGTCTGTAATGTGCTTGTGCCTTTAAATAGAAACCTGCTTTAACATCTGATTTTTAAGGCAAGCAATAAGATAATATGTTATTGTTTAAGATTTCACAGAAATCAAAAAGGCCCTTTCCCTCTTTTAGATAATGTCACATTAGGTCGTAACTGCCATATTTAGGAATTGCTCAAGTATCTTTTTTACCTTGAAGTTTGGTTTATATTATTGACATCGATGACGGAATCTATTTTTTTTATATACTAGTGGGCGGACGCGCAAGCGGTCCCACGTGATGTTAAGTGTTACCGCCGCCCATGGACACCTGCAACACCAGGGGGAATGCGGGCGCGCCGCCGACCTTGCAAAATCCTATTCACAGCTCTCTTGAAGAACCCCATATCGTAGCATAACGGAAAGACCTCTTGAGGCGGTTCGTTCCACAGCCTACGGGTTCGCGGTATAAAATAATCCCATATAAGTAGATATTTTTAGTTATAATAATAAATAAATTTATTTCAGATCCGTAAAGTTATATAAATGTTAATTAAATTATCGGTAGTCTCCTGTGTTCACACTTTTCTTGTACCTTAAATTTTTAAATCACATCGAAACTTGCCATGTAGTGTAGTAAGAGACATTAATTTAATTATTATGTGATAATGTGATACTATAATGTTAAAACAATAAATATATTCTACACTTGTATTGACTTTTATTTTTATGCATCTTATTCTACTTGTTGAAAGGAAAAAAGGGGATACATATTTTGTTAGGTATTTAACTTTTTGTACCTACAGTCTGTTTATGAGAAAACTGAGCAATTTAATTTATAATACAGTTGGTGGTGTGAATTTGGTATTTGAATGGATAAAGATAATTTTATAATAATTATATTACTTTTAAATACTAGAAATCAAGCCGCGATATAAAAAAATATCTTTAAAAAATTATAAATAAATAATTATTAACGCGCCCTTTATACCTAGAATAAAATTGTATAATAATGTCATTCATTGCACAAGATTATTGAGTCGCGCCTTGCATTCAACTCGTTTCCAACACTCGCTAAACGATTAAAACATCTGTAAAATTGCTCAATGTAATTGATTCTTACGATTAGGTAGTTTATTGAAACGCGTTTGGATATAAGGCGCCATTCAATAATATTATGCAATGACATTACTGTACAATTTTACTGTATGTCTGTGGACCGCCTTACATATAGCACACCGTACATTAAGGTAACAGCACAGCAACAGTAATATTCATTAGTATGTGACAAGATTTGTGCGCCAACCTACACATTCATTCTTAGCCCACCACTTCTCATAAATAAACACAGCTGTTGACAGTACATAGCCGGTCAGCAGCAAACCAAATGCAATGCAGTTTTCTTGTAATGTGACCTTTGAAGTAGGTCTCGGTTCGGAACTGCTAGCCGGCGAAATTTCCATCAAGCCTAGCAGGGTGCGTTGAGTCCACTCGTAGTATTTATCAGGGAATCCCCCTGCTATAAGATGCTGAAGCACAGAGTTTATATGGTCGACAAATGGAAAACCTAGAAAGGTGAAAAAAGTTTAAATATTTACTTATTTTTTAGACTAAATTACACATGTATGTACATATTTATTTAACTATTATTTTCTTCTTTTTCAATTGTCTAAAGTCCATGCGTCATGTACGTTAATACAGCATCGCCACATCTATTGATCTTGAATTGTGATGAGCCGTTTTCAAACAGTAGGGCAAATGAAAAGTGGGTACCTACAATGCCTTGAGAGTGCTACTTGTGGTCTCACGTAGCCTGTACTAATAACGAAATAATTTATGTTTGTCATAATTGTTTATCTGATTGGTTGATGTAATTTCTATTGTTACTTTATTTAATTTTACTACTTTGTATTGTAGCCGGTTTCTTCACTTGGACCGACACCTTAGAATTTGGTGAAACGCTGCAATACCCGCTTCGCTTATAAATCCTGTCCCACACATAAAACACCGGTTGATATGTGACGTCACGGCAGATAGAAACAGACAGTCGCTCGGAGTCGCTACTTGTTCGCGCACAGTATCGTTGCTTACTCCGTTAGTCCTGTCACTATCATTCGCTATTTATATGTAAATATTGGCAACTCATCTGTGATTAAACCTTAGTGCTCATCTTATAATCTGTTAATCATTTATCCCCCATATCGATCTATCGACTATCAACCTCGCTTTCTTCGCTGACACAAATCTGCTTCATATTACATCTCCATTCTTAGTCCACCTATCCCATGGGTAAAAATAGGACCTACAGTATCGTTAAGTAATTAAGATGTTAATTTTAGACTGAAAAGACTGTTAATAAATGAATATTACCATTATTTCATTCTTATTTACTATGAGACAACAATCCCCCTGTCTAGATACACAATCACCTCTACCGTTCGAGATGGTCCTAACGAAACCCGTCTTTCACATTAATTTATTTATTTTAAAACTAGAGTTTCTCAGCACTATATATATATATATATATATATATACGTCCAAAGGAAAAGGAAAGTTATGTTTATATTAAGAAATAACATTAGCTTTCGTATTTATAAACAATCGACAGATATCTGAAAGTCAACTGAAACAGAACTGAAAATTGTAACTTTCATCCCTGGTCCACTAAATTTAGTTCCATTTACTCGTAGTAAAACACATCGCTAAAAAGTGCTCTCATCGCAATAACCAGCGCTTCTCGATTTAAAAAAAATCCTCACAAGATCTAAGTGAGTATTGGGGTCCAAGAACGAGACCAGGACCATACTGGCCTCACAAAAGCTCAGTGTATTAAATAGAGCCAAAGACCCAAGAGCCAAGTTGACCCGACACTATACCGAAGACATCCCGGACATCAGCCTGTACGAGATTAGGATGGCCCTCAAACAGCTTAGAAACAACAAGGCGCCGGGTGAGGACGGAATCACTTCAGAGCTTCTGAAAGCGGGTGGAACACCGGTACTGAAAGTCCTTCAGAAGCTCTTTAATTCCGTCTTGCTCGAAGGTATTACGCCGGAGGCATGGAACAGAAGCGTGGTGGTGCTCTTCTTCAAGAAAGGTGACAAGACCTTGTTGAAGAACTATAGGCCCATCTCGCTTCTGAGCCATGTTTATAAGCTGTTTTCGAGGGTTATCACGAATCGTCTCGAGCGCAGGTTTGATGACTTCCAGCCTCCCGAACAAGCCGGTTTCCGAAAAGGCTATAGTACCATAGACCACATCCATACGCTGCGGCAAGTTATACAGAAGACCGAGGAGTATAACTTGCCATTATGCTTAGCGTTTGTGGACTATGAGAAAGCCTTTGATTCGATCGAGACTTGGGCAGTGCTACAGTCCCTCCAGCGGTGCCATATTGACTATCGGTATATCGAAGTGTTGAAGTGTTTGTATAACAACGCCACCATGTCAGTCCGAGTACAGGAAGGGAGCACGGAGCCGATTCCATTGCAGAGGGGTGTGAGACAAGGAGATGTTATCTCTCCGAAGCTCTTCACCAATGCGATGGAAGACGCTTTCAAGCTCCTGGAATGGAAAGGACTCGGCATCAACGTTGATGGCGAATGCATCACTCACCTTCGATTTGCCGACGATATCGTGGTCATGGCAGAATCGCTGGAGGATCTTAGCACAATGCTCGGAGACCTCAATCGAGTTTCCCAACAGGTGGGCCTTAAAATGAACATGGACAAGACGAAAATCATGTCGAATGTCCATGTCGTGCCCACCCCAGTTTCAGTTGGGAGCTCGATTCTCGAAGTTGTTGACGAGTACGTCTACCTAGGCCAAACGGTCCAACTAGGTAGGTCCAACTTCGAGAAAGAGGTCAATCGACGAATCCAACTCGGCTGGGCAGCGTTCGGGAAGCTACGCAGCGTCTTCTCGTCCAAAATACCTCAGTGCTTGAAGACGAAGGTCTTCGACCAGTGTGTGTTGCCAGTGATGACCTACGGCACCGAGACGTGGTCTCTGACTATGGGCCTCATAAATAAGCTCACTGTCGCACAGCGAGCTATGGAGAGGGCTATGCTCGGGGTTTCCCTACGTGATCGAATCAGGAATGAGGAGATCCGTAGACGAACTAAAGTCACCGACATAGCCTCTCGGGTTAGCAAGCTGAAGTGGCAGTGGGCAGGGCACATAGCTCGAAGAACCGATGGCCGATGGGGCAGAAGGGTTCTCGAATGGAGACCACGTACCGGCGGACGAAGCCGAGGACGTCCATCTGCTAGATGGACAGACGACCTCATAAAGGTTGCGGGCACCCGCTGGATGCAGGTCGCTGCCGATAGGTCTAAATGGCGGACAATGGGGGAGGCCTATGTCCAGCAGTAGACGTCTAAAGGCTGAGATGATGATGATTAAATAGAGCAAAGCAGTACTTCACCATGGGGCGACGCTTGTTGCTTCGCTTGTATCTTTACAAAGCTCCATAAGGATTCCATAAGGACTCGTAACTCTACTACCACTTCTACTGTAAAACAGTAAAATGTTTTATCGAAGATTCCAAGTTTCTAGTTTGATTTTTTTTATAGAAAGATTGCGGCAGACGTGCGTACAGTCCATCCAGTGGTAAGTGCATACCTACTGTCGTTCATGGACACCCCGCGGTACATGCCAACATCCGTCCTGAGTGACAAACGTTGGCACCCCCGGATTCGCTGCCTACCTTTACAATGTAGGAATGGATTTTAAATTAATGTCATTTTTCTTAATTTGCATCAAAATGAAAATGTGCTTTTTTAAAGAATATTGTAATCTACACTACGGATGTAATACTATATGAACACTATATCCCTTTATAATATTTATAATAAGTCATTATAATAAGTCAATTTGTGTAGTCACCTTCTGTAACGATGAACGACAAATAGTATGATTGCAAACATTCATCAACAACATATAATTTAGGACTTCCATACTGATCTGAGTAATACTTTATAGTCTCCAATATCACATCCGAGCGTCGCTCTATGGTTCCAGTATGGGGGTGTTCAATTACATACTCAAAAGATTTGCCTTCAGAGCTATTCCCTTTATACTCGTATACATGACTCATAACTTTCTTTTGTCGTTCATTGGGAGGCGAGTTTAGAAGATTTAAAATAGACGCTGAAGTGTGTATCACTATATTCGACTTATGAATCTCTTCAAATGTTTTTATTTTGTTGTACCGTACTTGCGTTGTGAATACGTAGTTTACATGACCCTAAAATATGAAAAGTTTAGAGTGAAAATGAAAATTAGTTCTATATCCTACGTTATGAAGAGAGTACAGAGAGTTTTGAATATCAAGTACTTAACATCTATTCTCGACATATTAGAAACTAGCGCTACCATAGATATTTGGTGCTACCATAGGGATACTTCCTCCAAAATATAAATATTATGTTAATTTTAACAGAAGCTAATCTATGAAATAATAAAGGATTTAAAACTTACTTGATAGGTGGCCAGAAGTATAATTGAAAACAATAAACAGGAACCTCTAAGTATAAAGAATTTAGATGTCTTTTCTATCAGAAAGAAACCAAAAAATCCAGAGAAAATGGAGTCTAAAATATAGTTTTGTAGTCTGTGTACTATTCCACCGGAGAGAGTGTTAGTTATTTTTGCCGCTAACCAAGTCAAAACTCCTAGTACGATCAGTATTGAACATAATAATAGCCACATAAGTACATCATATACGTTGTAAGGAAAATGCCACAATGGTATAATGTCAGGTCGTTTTAACATGATACAGAGTAAATCGTGAGATATATAATTTAAAAACGTAAAACCTCTGTCCAAATACGGAACCATAAATCTAGAATTAAACGATACATCAATTTCTTTACGAACAACGTATCCAAGACTGCCCGTTATTGTACCATCTTTCTTTACGTAACCGTGTGAGTGCGAATCGTTTCCGAGCTTTGGTAAGGATAAATTAAAATTAAAATGTTTTACAATATCTTGCAATGTCAAGCCGTCTATTCCACAATAACTGTCAGTATAATTAAACTGTTTTATATTTACATAATATTGAATGCCAGCACATCCGTAGTTAACGGCTGTGGGAAACCTATCAAAAATATTTGCCCTCATAGGATAACCGTCGGTTAGATATTTTGCGCTTTTCCTTACATATGTAGACAGCTCCTCAAGGGTTTCCACATAAACAATTTGTGTGGTTCTGTCGTATAACTCTTTGCCTGAATATTTTTTTCCATCGTATGTAATAAATAAATACGGACAAGCAAACGGAAATGTGAGAACAACATTTATAATACGGTATTTATACCACAAATCATTTAAAAAGTTTTCTGCTTTCATATAAATCTCTTCAGTATATTTACTTTTTTCACATAGACTTTTGTTTTCTACTGTAACAATGATATAAAAAAGAGACCATTGAAAATCGAGAAAAAAATTTAGAACAGGATGTTGGAGAATATTTGGATGGAGGGTCGTAGTTGTGAAAACTATGTTCGGGTTCTTTTTCATAAATTTGATCAACTTATTTATTGTTAAAGTTTTCGGTATACGTCTCTTTATTAGTAGTACAGATTGGCCGAAGCTACATCCCCTTAACAAGCAATCTTTCAAAGACATGTTAGTGTTGTTTTCTATATCCAGCAGTATCGTATGTGTTTGGTTGTTAATCTGCGATATGGGGAAACGACACTGTAACTGCGTTGCTTCTACAATATGGTTTGCTTTTGATAAAGTTATCCACATAAATAGCCAAAGACTAGTTAGAAGTTCTGTTTTACTTTTATAAAATATCATTTTAAAAGTTGTTTTTAAATGAAGGATTAAGGGTGGTTATCAGTTCGAACTTGTGCAACACTTACTATTAGACGATAAATTATGTCGACATTTTTATACATGCACAGATAAAATATTTTGTTTGTATTGTATAAAAGTGTAAACACACTGTTAAAAACGAAGACTCGTTTGAAGATTAAATGCTGTTGATGTGATTATCGGCTACCGCTGTTATTTGATTATATTTGGTTATTCGTTATTTGATGTATTAAATTGAAAAGCAGCGCAGTTATGATTGTATCAACGCTAGACAGCTTGACAATATATATCTACAAATTAATCTTTAATGTGCAAGCACGTTTACAACTTCTTTATGATTAAAAATTTTAGACGTCATAGAGAACATTTAATAATAAATTGATAATAATTATCAGTGGTCACAAAATTTAATCTGGGGTACCTACATTAAATCCTAAAGGTCATCGGTACTGTGATATTGAAAAGCATAAGGGCGAGTATTCTGTCCTACAAAGATACCTAATCTGCTTTAGAATGTGAGATAGTCATTATCATATAAATTAAGTACTTAAGTCGGATAAATAACGTTTATTTACGTATTTAAATTAACATCGACTGAGTCTGGATGTTAATTTAGACTTGTTTTTTTAATTCTTCAATTATTTATATTGTTTGTTCCGTTCTTTACCGTACCTTGGCATTTTATTCACGTATATAATATTAACGCAAATTATCAAACTTATAATTTTCAAATTTTATATCTTTTTGTTATTACTTATTACTGGAATGTGCAAATTGTAAAATCCGAATATCCATACTGGCACCACCGTGTACACCTACCTATTGTTCAATACTTTTTTTTATCACAAGACATGTAATGTATTTTCCATACTTTGTAGGTACATTTCCTGAACATCCTTTAATTTTATTATTTTGACGGTTGGATTTGTTATCGAAAATGATCAATAGTTCTAACCATGCATCATCAACCGGCAACTGTAAAAGTTAGGTACCTTGATTTATCTTGATATTCTCATCTAAATCTCTTTTGTTTGTCTCTTAATTCATATGAAAGCATTTTTGTTCTGAATGGCTAAATTCTTGTGGCCCTAGTGGCCTTTCAAAGGTCACCGAACATGTATAGTTCAGGGTTAGGGCGAGTGGAGCCAGGAGCAAAAAGTGTGTGCAGCACGAGTCTAGGGGCTCCCACGGCGGTAAACCGACGGAAGGAACGGACCTCGGCTCTGAGGTGTTGCTTTGGGAGGGTACCGTGTCTGTCTGTTAAGGTAACAAACAACAAATGATACCTGTTTTGTTGTATAATATTGTTTTAGAATACATGTTTTTACTATAAAGTTATAAGAATGTGGAATTGGCTTCATCTGGGAATTCCTATGAAGTTGCTTCTCAATCTATTATTATTTTGTGGATTATTGCTTTATTACTTGCCAAAATAAACTGTAAAATATGCTTAAATAGTAGAACTTCTTTGATTTTTTTTGTTTTTTAAGCTTTGTGTTAACATAATTTGTTCTAACAACAAATTGAATAAACTAAATCTTCCATAAATAAATAACTAAATTCCATGAAACAATACATTTCATTAAATTATACATACATTAAAGTGTACATTAAATAATACCTACTTAACCTATTTTAGTTATATAAGTGTCTACAATTTAAAAATAATAACATATTGTTTTGAATCAATAGTTGCGTGACAAGGATTATTTAAGTGTTTATCGAAAGTATTATGAGTTCAGTTTAGGTAGTCACGCCTTATAAGTAGGAACACATAAAGGCACAACAACAAATTATCACATAACTTATTTGCTATAAAATCTTTTGTTTAGCACATTCATGGCAGTCGTTATTTTGACACTAAGAATGGCGCACTATGGAATTTTAACTATAATAATAATATTAACTCTTTTGAAAATATCAACTGCTTTATTAGACGGGTTATTTCTTAACCCAGAAATGTTGAAGACCAGTATTGAAATACGAAGAGGCAATGATTATATGGATTACAATCCGGAACATGTATCTAAGGATATTACAATCATAAAAGTTCCTGTCATTGACTCTAACAACATAAACACGATTGTTGAAATCCAAGAGGAAGGCGTTCCGTTAGAAATTGAAATCGTTGAAGAAAAGGAAGATCAAAGACAAGAAAATGACTTAGCTATACGTAGCTGGAGGAACGATGTTAGATTCATTTAAAATAGAAAACTAAAAAATGGCCCTTTTAATTTTAAAAGTACCTACCTACCTAGCCAATTAGGTAAAAAAGTAAATAGCCAATATAGATACCTATTACCTAGGTACAAATTACTATTTTATATCTACTAAAATTACTAAATAAATGAAATAATTTAGAAAATGATTTGTTTTATTTCTATTTAGTCAACATTCTCCTCCGAAATCCTTCAAATTTACACTACCTACTTTAAACGCTTCGAGTTTTTGGAAATCAGATACTTTATTAAAAAAGAGAAATACAGACGCCGATCGCCGTAAAGAAGTAAAAAATAATAAATAATGTCATAATGAATGGCCAACACTATTCCGTGTCGTGAGTCTTGAGAACACAAATCACCTATATATACCCAAGATTTTTTTTTTAAATGATTGACCGGCCTCGCGAACCCACCCAGGGTGACCTTTTTGCACGGCACGATCATCTTTTTGACGACCTTTTTGCGATTGTTATTAAAGGGAAATTATATTTTAAGCGACCAGTAAATTATTTATCCACAAACAGGTGTTTGTGTTTGTGTTGGTGTTTGTGTTTTAATAAATTGACAACGAAATATATTTTTTTTTTTTATATTAATTTGTATTCTTTATTCAAACAACAGAACATTAGGTACTAATGAGTAAAGCCTCAAGTAAAAAGCAACGAATATTATAACTTTAATTAATAAATTAGTACATAATGGAATTACAAATCAGCGACTTGTTTTAATACTAAGAAATTATTTATATTGAAAGTTTTATTATAATTCCACAAAAAATATAATTTAAGCATCGGCCATGTTATTGCCCCAAATTTTAATTCAGCTAGAGAAATGATTATTTGTGTTCGTTCTATTTATGTTATAAACACAAGTATGTTATATACAAGTACATATGTGAGTAAAGTACACTTTATTGTACATCAAAGAATACAGTGATAGTGGCACAAAAGAATAGAACAGGTGTCTTATCGTTAAAACGGTCAAGAGTAGAGGACGATGTGTAGTGGCATGTAGTGAAGAGTGGAAGACCTTGGCGAACCTTGAGAGAGCCCTACAGTGTTGGCAGCAATGGAGAGTACTAAAGAAACGTTAATTCTGTTTTTTCGTCTTCGTGGCAGAATCATTATGCCTGTCGCAATAGAGTAATTAAATATCTTTCTTCTCTTCTCTGTCCAAACTGCAGATAACACCTAAAATCATGCCCATCCAACGTCAACTTATAAAATTAGAAGGCAAAAACTTAATAAATAGATATTAGCTTTTACATTTACATTTGAAGACACAACGAATGCAGGTGCTGAAATGTAATGGTGTATATCTTTTACCCGTTTTTTGGTGTGATAATATTAATAAGCTGAAATAGTTAGGTCCTTGTTGGTCGCTTTCTCAGTCATTTAGAAGCCAATTTAATTTTACAATAGACAAAAATGCTATTAATTGGAGGTTTTGTTAATTACCACCCATAAATAAATGATCAAATAATAAGTAAAACATTATTAATAAGTAGTACAGAAAAGTCACTTAGGTATTTATTATTAATAATAAATACCTAAGTGATTTTTCTGTGTTATTGTCGTGAGAATTCTTATTTTCATGTCTGTGTAAATAAATAAATAATCAGACACAACTTTGGATCCTCTAGGATAAAATTTTGTGTAGGTACTTGATAGAAACGTACCCAGAATCAACAGATTAAAACAAATTTTAGCTACATCAAATCCGTATTGGTAAAATATATTACTTTTCCTCCCATAAAAATGCGTTGTTCTCTACAACTTATATTATAAGTATTAAGATCTATCGATTGGTTAAACAATGCGATTTGAGCAAGAGTCCACTTTTTATCACTTTCACAGTGAAACCCGTGTTCCATACATTCTTAGTGTAAGCTCTAACTCATAGCGTTAGTTGTTATTAACTGTAATTTACAATTGTGCATTGTATTGTACTTGTTCAATGTCGTAGCTAGAAATATTTCTTGTCAAGATTTTTGTTGATTCTAGCCTTGAAATCTCAACCAAGTTATACAATGGTAATATCCTACGCAAAGACTGCTACAGTTATTATTAATATTTATAAAAACTTTTTGCTTTGGCTGTTCTATATAAATGTCTTATAAAGATACTAGGTTTATTACAATTTATTAGGTGTTACGATATCAGCCTTTAAAGTCCCATTACAGGTGCACTGCACAGGCCTCTCCTGGTAATCAATAGGGGCGTTTTGGGGCCATAATCTACCACGAATCTACCACCTATGCGCATTAGTAGATACACCAGTTTCAGATGTTTTTAATTCCCTGGTACTTACTTCCCGTGTTTTCGCCGCCGAGCTTGTGACATAAAAAACCGTTCTCTATGTAGAAAGAAACTCATTGGTGTGGCCAGAAGTTTGAAATCGCGACCTCGAGAACGAGATTCGAGTAGAGTCGAGATATCTCTAGGCTGTAGCCTCGCCGCTTTAAGTATACTTTAAGTACTATGTGTAAATAAAAAGTTATATTTATCTAGTGTATGCAAGATAAAAAGATATACTTATACATAATTATATCTTTATACCCATAAGTTTATAAACTTTGCTAGGTGTAATTTCCTAAGTAGGTACGAGTATGTTTATAATTTTACTATACTCGTAAACAGAGAGAAACGTCGATATTTAGAAATAAAAAATAATCTACTTTTTATTATAAAAATAACTTTATTATTAATAATAATTTAGTAAAAATGGTAAGGCAACTATGCCTCAAAACTAAACAAATAGAAATTGAAGAAATTTTATACACGTAATACATTATACTCGTAAACTTAAAATATAGCAATAAAATTACACGAATAATATCAACCCAACCAAGTCGGGAGGAACTTGATCCTGCGTCCAACAAGACTCGACAAACCATTTTCGTATTTCATCCCATCGAAGTTAGCAAGCAAGTCGTTACTAGGATTATCTCCACGGAGGGCTGATCTCTTCGCCACTTTGTGGTCATGCTCTTTGGTTTCAGCTTTTGAAGTAGCAGCCTCTACCAAAGGGACAATCGCTGGTACAACGTCGATAACATCAATCTCTTCAATCAGGGCAATGTCATCGTTAGCAGTTATCGTCGTAGTTTCACCTTTATCGGCACCTTCGTCTTTAGGCACTGGGGATGCGAGGACACCTGCGACTAGCGCCAGCGAGAGAAGGACACACAACGTGGAAGCCATGTTCTTGCTGGGCTTCGAGACACTTCTCCGCAATATGTAGGGATGTGCTCCCAGTAACTTTTCTCGATGCAAAGTCTTCCGCCTTTGTTTTGTTTTTGACAAAATTCTGACCGATCGAATAGGTTTTATACTAGCCACTTGGTACAAATTGTGCTAACAGATGTATCCAGAATTGGTATCATTGACGCATTGTGTATTTGATACATGTTAATGGGATCAGTAAATAATTTCAATAACATAGGTAATGGCCGTGAATGCCTTGTGGATTATTATGAAATTTGATGAGAAACAGTTTACATTAGGATGATCTTTCGTAGTGTACGTTTGAAAAAAACTACAAACGTGACACATCTGTCCTCATTCATGAATAATACCTACTCTCAATGATATCCCACATGTATCTATTCTATTTATAACTTGTCATTCTTTCAGAATTCCAGATATTTCGACTTAAGTAATTATGTAGATAGCCGTGTGACTTCTAATACCGTTTCCCACAAGACGGTATCATACTGATTTTCAAATGTTATTTAGTTTTAAAGTCAAGAGCACATTCTAATTATTCATGAAAAAGGATTTATTTTATTTATTTCTATTAAAACTTTATTGCACATAATCGTACAAAAGGCGAGCTTAATGCGTGGAGGCATTCTACCAGTGATGTTCTAAGGATGTGATCTTCTAGGAGATTCACTCCATATATGAAAATTGGCTCGACTGACATCCAGTTAATTTTCAATTAGAATAGGCACCATGTTGAACATAATGAATAAATATTTCGCAACAACTTTATTTATAACAAGATTGCACCACGATAATCCAAATAGGGATGTTTCAGAATCACAATGTTTTTGCTCGGGTGATAATTACCATTGTTATTCTTTATCTTTAACAACTATATCATCCACATTTGGTGTTCTATTAGCACCTCGCCGCAAGACAAAGTTCGTGAAGAATCGATCACTTGCATGTGTATTTACTATGTATCTACTTATAGCAACAACCTGCGTCAATGCTGCTTCCACAAACAATATAACACATTATCTAAGTTTACTGTTTCAATTAATTTAATATCTTGTGTAATCAGAACAGTACTTATATATCTCAGAGATGGTATGAGGGTACCAGTTTGTGAAGTATAAAGTAGAGCAAGATAGGATCTATTGAAAATGCGTTCATTGGTATTTTTCGTCGCGTCGTTGGCGCTGCTAGCGGCCTGCACGTGCGCTCCCGCCGAGAAAGATGTGATCCAACACGTCCCCAAAAAAGTCGCTCAAACACCGTCAGCTACAGGAAAAGATGGTGCGGCATCTGGTGCTGCGGCAAACGGTGCTGGTGCTATTAGACCGCAAGTATTACCTACGCGAGCCCGCCGTGCTGTAGCTGGACAAGAGAGTGACTTGCTACCCTCAGGCAACGATGCAGACTCTTCCCCTTTCGGAGAGACCTCGAACCTCGCCGGCCGTGGCCACGGTATCAGGGTACTGCCAGCATATCTCGGTTGAAAACCCCGAAGACATTGGTGGTACATATCGGTTTCTGATTGTAAAATTTTTAATTTAAAATAAAGATAAATAGTGTAATAAAAACCACATGTGAGCTTTATTCTAATGCTGTAATGATCATTATTGTAAATTTTGAATTCCAGACTTTAAATAAATTGTAATTTAAGGATATGATATTTTTATTAATCTTATTTGACATTCTTTGTTTTGAAAACACATATCACAGGAAGATACATGTGGGCTTCTAAGCAAAAAGTATTTATCGGTGGGGTACCTACTGAGTCAAAAGGTTAGTAGGTAGATTATGAAACAAGAAGAGTTGCATGATTCTAGGAAATAAAAAAAAACATGGGTTAAATAACTATTTTTTCTGAGAAAAAAGAAATTAGGTGAGTTCGTTCATTAGACAATGCGTTCATTTTTGCTTAAATGGGCACACATTATTTTAAAAATACTTACCTTATTTCTTTATTACATGATCAGGGTTTAAACAGTGTTCATCGCCCTTTATTCAGGGTTTTTTTTTTTTTTTTTTTTTTTATGTTAGGAGAGACAATCAGGAAAATCCTGCATTGGACACCTGGCACCATCTAGTCTAGCTGAAGGCCAGCCTAGGTGGTGCCAGGTAGTGTCGGACTCCTACCGACTAAAAACCTGATTGCCTCAACATCGTGTATCTCTAAGTTCTTGTGGCCCTAGTGGCCTTTCAAGAGTCACCGGTCGCGTTGATGTAGGGCGAGCGCAGAAGGCGCTCAGCCAGGAGAAAAGTGTGTGTTGCAACAGCCTAAGGGCTCCCCCGCCGGTAAACCGGCGGAAGGAACGGACCTCGGCTTAGGGCGTTGCATTGGGGGAATACCGCGGGATCGCGTGTCGGCGAGAAGCGCCCAGGCACGTGTCGATGCCTAGTGAAAGTGTTGGCTGAAGGCCGGTGTGTGTTAACGGTGTATCGAGGGGGACGTCCACGTCTCGGCCGGCGGGGACGGTGTCTGTGTGCTGTGTTTGGGTGCAGAGTGAGAACCGTATTGGCAGCGGTGATCGGGTCGTCGGGATCGTCCAGGATGTGCCGCGGGCGACGATAGCGCGGAGGGGCACTCCTGTCCGGTATGTAGGTGAGGGAAGAGACAATCAGGGGGTTGGGATGGTTTGGGATAGCGTCATAGTAGCGTCGGGCAGTGTCTGTTATGTATTTGACGATGGAGGGAAGCTCCAAGTCCTTGTGGAGGTCAACGTTGCGCAAGTACCATGGTGCGGCCACGGCCTTGCGCATGAATCTATTTTGCAATTTTTGGAGGATTGCAATGATGGAGGGAGCTGCGTGTGCGAACACAACGCTAGCATATGTGACCCTTTATTCAGGGCTCATAACAAGTATTGTACTACGCGTATAAGTCGTTCGTTAAATGAAAATAATAATAAAATTCTGATAACAATTCTAAAAAGTTTCTGATAATAAAATTGAATAATAATAGAAGTACTATTTAAATGTACCCAATTGTAATCAGTACTAAGTATCTCGCCCTACGAAACGGTTGCAAAGTGCAGTGGAATAATCTAAATTCAGAATTACTGGAACCCGCAGTGAAATATGCAGAGGGATATAATCATTGAGTAGTCGCCTGTCGCAAGGTCTGCGATAACTATGGTACGAGTATTTGGTATTCGTAACATTTATACCTACTAAAATTTATGTATCACTTTGTTCTATACTTTTATGTAAATTACGTATTTGTTAATTTAAACTAGGTTTAGGACCCTATCCTAGATATTTAACATGTAGTGAGTGATAGCAGAAATATCAGTAATATGTTAATTTCTGACGTTACCGTCAACTAGTTATTATTGATTAACAAACGCTGTGTAATTAATCTAAAGGAGTATAAAGAGTAATGCTTGCCTTGAGCGGCGGCGTGCCATAGATATCCCGAAGATGAAATTGGTAGTAGTGTTTTTCGTAATAATTCTAGTAAATGTAGCTCTTTCCTTTAATTTTGGACAAAGTAGGAATAAAACAGATACATTTAAAGAGAAATATCACGAACGCGGTGGAGAAATGATTAAGGCAGTTAATAAGAGAGATGCAATAAAAGTTAGAATAAAAGATGCGAAAGAGAATGTAAAAATAAATGATGCTGAAGATCTCGTGACTGCGCAGAGTGAAAATTACGTATATCGACCTTTATTTATTTATAGAAAA
The DNA here is from genome assembly GCA_914767545.1 of Sesia apiformis. NCBI lineage: Eukaryota > Metazoa > Arthropoda > Insecta > Lepidoptera > Sesiidae > Sesia > Sesia apiformis. Next base: position 9,493,897 of record OU611964.1, read on the forward strand.
ATTGAACATATAAAGAGAAGAATTAACATGTACAATGCTTTTGCTGGATAAGATGACAAAATGGTAGTTAGGATATTAGCTTTTGTTTTACATGGTATAAACAGACATAAAGGGATGGTAAGTTTCATACGTAGGACACTATCACACTCCAGATGCAATTAAATATACACTTAATTTTTAATTTGATTAATTTAAAGAAATAATTTTAAATTTGATTTTTATTTTCTCTTTATTTTATTTGAGGTTTATTAAGATTTCTAGGAAGCGTCCTACACAGGAAACCTCGAATCCCTACTACTATTTTAGCTATTTACGAAAAAAGTAACGGCTGTAATAATTTTGCTAAGTTTGATTTTTTATTAAAACATGGTTTGCTTTAATAAATTCTTATATTAGGGGTTAATGTATGAAATTGCCGATTTGTACTGAAAAATTAAAACTCGTTTTTTTCTAAAATGTAACATATTTATTTAATCAAAATATTTACCCTCATTATCTATACATTGTTGCCATCTAATCGGAAGTTCATTTATGCCTTTGCGATAGAACTCTGGGGATGTAGATTCGACAAACTGTGTGAAAGCATTTTGTACTGCCTCTTGGGAAGAAAATTTTTTACCACGTAGAAAATTGTCCAAATCACGAAAAAAATGGTAGTCCGTTGGAGCAAGGTCTGGCGAGTACGGAGGATGACGTATGGTTTCTAACTGCAGCTCCTGTAGAGTTACAACGGTTTCTCGTGCAGTGTGAGGTCTTGCGTTATCATGGAGCAATAATGGTGAGGATCGATTCACGAGTCGGGGCTGTTTCACTGCTAGTTTCGCCATCATTGTTCGAAGTTCGGCACAGTAAACATCTGCTGTTATTGCTTGACCAGACCTGAGAAAGCTATAGTGAATAACACCATGAATAGACTACCAAATAGTTACCATTACCTTTTTATTGGTAAGCTTTGCCTTAGGGCACTGTTGCGGCGTTTGACCTGGGGTCAGTCATTGCATTCTTCGCTTTCGGTTATCGTAAAGAATCCACTTTTCGTCACATGTCACAATTCGATCCAATATTCCTTCATTTCTGTACCGATTCAACAAGGCAACGAAAGTTTCAACACGCGTTTCTTTCTGCAGATCAGTCAAATCATGAGGCACCCATTTTTCATATTTTTTTATCTTATTGATTTGATGCAAATGAGTCAATATTGTAGGTAAGGTAACGTTAAACCATGCCGCTAATTCCTGGGTAGTTTGACTCGGATCGGCTTCCACCATCTCCTTCAATTCAGCGTTATTCACCTGTGTGGGCGGTCTTCCACGTGGTTCGTTCTTCAAGTCGAAGTTTCCATTACGAAAGCGTTTAAACCAAAAACGCACGGTTCGTCCATTAGCAGTCTCCTCTCCAAACGCAGCATTGATATTACGAGCCGTTTCTGCCGCGTTAGTTCCGCGTCGGAACTCGTATTCAAAGATTACTCGGATTTTCGAAGTATCCATCTCTCCCGTCTAAGCTGAATAAAAAAAACAATTGAAAGTCGAAAATCGAATGTTGCACATTTTTTAAAACAAGAACTCATAGGTATCATGTGAAAAAAGTTTCACTCTAAAATCTCACACCATGAAGGTTTTATGTCAATTCAAAGTATCTATTACTATAAAACGGCAATTTCATACTTTAACCCTTGTTATGTTGCCATAAATTAAAGATATTTCCTCAATTACGCACTCCTGTTCCCAATTACCTACTGTGAATAGTCGTATGTACAGATTCTTTTCATTTTAATCTGCGCTATATGTTATGTTTTGCGTTATCAATTTTTCTTCGATATAAATTAGTTTTATTGCCTGTTATACTTATCAAATTAAAAATGCTCGTTATAGTAAATGTTTGATGAATCTGATGAATTAAACCGTTCACTTCCATTCAGAATTGCGCACAACATGGCGTGGGAAATGTGTCCGTTCAGACTAGTATATTTACTCCCTTTTGCATTATTTAGCGTAAGTTAACTTTTCTGTAAGATTTCTCCAAACTTCAACATACAAATACCTAATTATTATATTAAAAATTTTCAGATTATTTCAGCTTCAATATCACCAGTTCATGATATGAGAGCTAAAATTAATTCTAAAATAGCAAGTGAGGCTTATTTAGTGAATTCACCGCATAAAGCAATAAAACATTTAGATAACTCCATTCTCAAAACAACTAAAAATGTAACTCAGAACCCTCAAATGGAAGATACTCTTTATCAGATATCTAAAGACTTAGTTTCAGCCATACTGTCGAAATTGGAACTACAAGATAAAATTACAAGGATAACAAGAGAAGCACTTGAAGCTTCAGGAAAAAATAAGGGTATAACTGCCATAGAGACACGACGCATTTTGGACTACATTTCACGAACATTATCGGGAAATATTCTTAGTGTAACAAGATCATCAACAGAATCAGAACTACACCGCCTGGTTTATGGATTGGCCCAAGTTGCAGCAGAAGTATCAATTGTATCCGCTTTGAAGGATGTTACATATGCATTAGCGTTATCAAAAAAGCAGTCGGTTGACTTATCGTTGCGGAGAAAGAGATCCATTTCAAACAATCCCGAACAAATATTAGTTACTACGCCTCCAGGTAAAAAAAATACTGGGTCTCTTCTTTACAATACAATATTAAACAGTACTCCGACAAATCACAATGGTAAATCTCAGAAAACTACTGGTTCACCTGCAATATACGACTTGTCGTTTCCAAAATCACCATTTGCTCTAATTCCTAGAATGCAAGTACAACCTTTAAAAATGGTATCCCGTTATCCATCAGGCTCAAAAGGATTTTTAAACCAAACAGTTTTGGATATCGAAAACGGACAACGGATTGGAAATAAAACGGAACCAATAGTCATTGATAAAGAAGTTAATAGTACTTATTACATGCCGGCTGAAGTTCAGACCTTGGATACACAAGAAGTAAATATACCTAGTCTAGTGGACGAATGGATTGAGCCCAAAGTAAATATTTTTAAACCTACAATTAATCCCGATATGGTTGCTGAAATAGAAATAAGTACCGATTTCGATGAAGTGAATAACGAAAAGAAAGGAAAACAGAAATTGGAAAGACTTGAGACGAAAGCCAAAAAAGCCATTCTTTATGCAGGAGACGTAGCTTACTTGACTGCAGCTAGCGTAGTTGCGATGAGGCGTGCATTAACAGCTTCTATTGAGGTACAAATGTCTGTAAAATATGCTAGAAACGGCATGTCAAACCACCAAGAGTTGATGATGAATTTAGCAAAAACAGCAGCGCAACAAGCGGGAAAAGAAGCTAGAAGTGCATCGTCAAAATCTATAGCATGTGAGCGTGTTATAAAACTTGCAGTTAAGTACACAGCTCAATCTGCTGGCGCTAAACTTAATCATGCTGCGAATCGAATTATCATGGATACCCTATCACTGACTTCTCTAGCTAAGTCTATGGCATACGTATCTTCCGACATTGCTATTAACTCTTTGTATCAAGCAACAGATATTAAACAACCTTCGTACAAAATCGATTAAATGCTATTTATTATCTTCGTCATTAATGTCTATTATTTATGTATATATCTGTCTGTGTGTGTGTATAGGTATATATTAAACATGTACCGTAGTACCCGTGCCTGCTTCATTGACATTGATCTCTTGTTTTGTCAACATGACTTGTCATCAATAAAGTAAACATTTGCTGGTAAGTTAAGTGTTCAATTTTCATTACAAAATAATAGACTAGTAGAATGCAAGGTTACATTTATTGCTTTTTTCATTGTTTTCTTTCTTGTTATTCTCACAAAACTAAATTATTTGCGTTGGCATATTTAAATTAAACCTGTCCAAACGTCATGTCTCTATTTAGATTTATATTCAGATCAAGCAAAATATTGTTGATCGAAGATTTATTTTGACAGTGAGTACTACGTTTGACTGTTCAAATTATGACAAAATGTTACTATACGAGGGGAAGTCCAAAAGTTTTCGGTCTGACAAAGAGAAAGGACACTCAAGTTCATGACACTATTGATAATGTATTTTTATTAGTGTTGGTGTGACTATGAAACTATTCATGAGTCTATTTGAACACAGTTTTAGAATCGTTTAATTAGCATTTCTATCCCAGTATAAAAATAGTCACAAATTTTGTGTTCAAAATGGGCGAAAACCGTAGCGGTCACTTCAACCTCAATGGAAAATCTTCTACCCCTTAAGGACTTAAGTTGAGTTTTGAGAATAAATGGTAGGCACTGAGATGGCTGTAGGGTGGGTGGCGAATTTCCGTGAAGCCACACTTTGAAACAGCAGCTTTCCCAACTACAGCGGCGTGGACGGGTGCATTGTCACGGAGAAGCCGCACACCTTTGCTTAGTTTTCCACGTCGTTTCTGCTTGATTGCATCTTGTAATTGCTTATGGTTAGCATAATAGCTTTTAGTCAACACAGTATTGTGTTCTTTTATGACTATAAGCAATATTCCTTGACAATCCTAGGATATCGAAGCCATAATCTTTTTGGTGGACCGAGTCACTTTTGACTTTCTAGACGGTGCTTCACCAGAACGACGCCACTTCATCGACTCCCTTTTGGAAAGAGAATCATAGTAAAGAACCATAGTTTCATCTCCAGTAACAATTGACTCCAAAAAATAGTTTCTATTTCTCTGAAAGGCCTCCAAAAATATCTTAGAGCACGCTGCTCGTTCACTTCGCTGCACACTTGAAAGAAGTTTTGGCTCCCACTTCGCACTAATTTTTGAAAGCCCTGTCCTTGCTGCTATTTTTTTCGTGTTTAGGCGTCGGTCGCTTAGAACTTCTTCTGCCACCAATTTGATGTTGTTTGGAGTGCGTGCCTCAACGAGTCGACCGGAGCGAGGTTCGTCGTCGATGGACTCTCGTCCTAAATAAAATTGCTTACAGCAATCTTTGATGGTGGAAAATGATGGAGAAGAATCCCCGTACACCTTATCCAACCTTTGTTTGATAGCGGTCCTGCTAACACCTTCCTTTGTAAGGAACTTACTTAATCACGGTACGATAGTCCAGTTTAAACATTTTGTGACTTCCCATTGTTCTAAGAGTCGATGAATCAAAACTAACGAGGATTGAATCCTAAAAATTATATACGAATTAGCGGGATAAATGACAATTACAATGGCGTATAATTTGTTTTTTATACATCTAGATGTATGTCAGGCCAGAAACTTTTGGACCTGACTGGTATACCTGTCTACTGGGACTGTAATTATTCAATACATTAACTTCTGTTGATTAATTATTGATTATTACTAGGTACTCCTAGTCGTAGGTGCAAAATGCGCAACGGCTGAAACGTAACCAGTGAATCATAGGTCCATTAAGTTCAGAAAATGCTTTGATTAATATCCTTCTTGAGGTTGTTGAAAGTAAATTAACTGTTTTTTATTTGTCGTGGTTTAAGCAATCAATCGATAGGTATCAACTTACAACAGTTCAATGCAGGCTACCTCTGCAATTACAAGAGGGTTTTGGGACATCTGTCACGCCCAAAATTTTTGAGATTTATATCTTTATTGTTTTTTTAATTCTTCGAAAGCAAGGGAAAAGAAAAGAATGTATACAAATACAATGTAAATTAGAAATATGTTTATTTAATACTTTTTATACAACACACAAGCATGGCAAGTAATAGTAACAGTGAGCATGTGAAAGATGCATTCCTTATAGAGTTAAAGTTCTAGTTAGTAACTGTGACTGACTGCTACTGAGTGTTGTTATCACAAAACATGTTGTCGTCAGTTGAGATCGATTACCAGTAGGAGTGCCAGTAGCTGTGGTGATACGATGGGTAGGTATGGTACGTGTAAACCCTGAAACAAATAGAAAAAGGTCATTTCATATGAGATTAAGTACACTATTTGCACACAGTTGTTACTTGTTAAATTTTTATAACGGAAAGATTTATGAAATCTGAAAATTATACCTACCTAAGGACTCCTTTTTTCACACTCATATTGTAGCGTAGCGTCTTAGCAAAGACGATTGATTGGAAGTTATTCCCTCTGGCTAGCTAGCTTAGTTAAACGATGTTTTTTACAGATCATTAGATTTCTACTTATAAATTGTTGCAAACGAAGCTTTGCTTTTTATCTGGCAAACACATTTTTTACTCTACAAAGCTAGATGTACATTAAATGCCTACTACCATGGTATTTAAATGTTGAAATTCTCAACATTACTTCATAAATAACACTAACCTGGGAACCACGTATCTGGGGTAGTAGAAGCTGCGCCACCACAAACTAGAGTCGGTCTTGAGGTCCGAATCGTCGGGTTTGTTCGGTACACCTTCCTTAAGTTCCGTAACTGGTACAGGTACAGTGCTCACTGGTACACCATCACTTGCAACGGGCACACTTGGTTGTTCAGCAACACCGGTCAGGGTGGCTTGAACTTGCGGTATTACTGGCTCCTCAGCTGGGTAAGCGAAGCAAGCACCGACCAGCGCTAAGATTGATACCAGTTTAAGCACCTATAAATTAATACAATAATAAGCAAATCATTTCTATTGAACTGGTTGGTAACTACATTACCTATTTTGATACAAACCATTTATTGAAATTTGATATTTTTCTTTCAATAGAAGAGTAAATGATTATGTATTTTCTAAAATATTTGTCTGGTTTTTATTTGAAAGTAAATTCGGGCGTGTGGACTTGTGGTATTTTGTATCATAGTACAAGTAGGATAAATCAGTGCCAGTAAGCAGATTGTTTGATGGTGCAAGTGGTCCGGTGAAGATAAAGAAAGTAAGCGAGACGTAAAGCAACACACAGCTTCGAAACATTTAACTTCTCTTGAGGTTGCAGCGTCACGAAATATATCATGTATTCATAAAGAAGGTACCTTCCGTAACATTTCCGTTGTTAGAATTGAGAAGAATTATTGAACATTTCCAAAATACAGCAGACCTCTTACAGACATACAAACCAGTAACATTAACTAGCTAGAAAATTATCTGGAACTTACTGTAAGATAAGCCTATCACCTATTTTTAAGGTATTTTATATATGTCCTTAAACTATAAAATTTGAGATTTTCGCGTTTTTCACACATATTTATCTATTTAAACGAGTCTTAACGCGAATGTTACATAACTTCGATTAAAATAAATAAAGTAAACATTCGCGTTAAGACACGTTTAAATAGATAAATACTTAAACTATGCCTAAGAAAATGAAGTAGAAAAAAAATAGGAGAAATAAATTGTATTTTTTCAAAAATGCTGTTTTAAACTCACCATTTTTCACTACTATTTCTTCTTTGATAAAAGATACTCTCAAATTGGCGTCAATGCAGTGCAATGTTACCTTAAGTCTGGAGGACACAGAATATATACTATACGAAGGATACCGTGAAAACGGGACAACAGGCGTATGCCCATCTCATTCTAACAGAGTTTTCCTGGCTTAGCATCATCACCTTCAGTCATCGCCCCATATGACAGTTATATATAACCAGTTTATGTTTACAAATTTTTAACATTTTTATGGGTTCGGTCCAATCTTCGATGAGGTTGCTATTTTTTAATAGTTCCATTTCAATTTAATCACCAAAATAACGGAGGTGCGCCAGATTAAAGTTGGTTTTACCCAAACTGTTGATTTATTGAAATACCCAAGTGTGTGATTCGCTTAAAAATGTTTCCATTTCGAAGTAATTTATGGTAGCTACATGAAAAATAACTGTTCGTATAAGGTATTATAACGAGCATAATAAATTTCATTTAAATAAGTACCTGTAGAGTACCTACTTGTACTCTCGTCTCTATAACAGGTACCTACATGTGCAACTAAGAGTATATTTCATAAATATTATAAAACCAAAGAAATTACAGCAAGTGCTACTTCTTTCTCGTAATATACTCGTACACCAATGCATTTATAAAATTATAGCTGTTGTTCGTTATTATTTTATTATTTATTGTTAGTTTATCTCAGAGCGAGTTTTGTAAGCTAGTCGAGCTCCCTCATAGAAGACTGCTGTTATTTGTTTTCCATTCTATACTATCACATACTGTCTCTTCCTTTTCCACTTAAAAGACATTTAATCCCATCCATCCAAATATATTCCATTCCATCGATTATGGAATATATTCAAGTGAGGGTAACTCTATATTTCATTTTACTTTATATGTGAGTCTAACTGCACATCACAATAGACCTACTCGTACTCCACATTCTAACGACGAAGAACGCTCGCATGGACTTCATAATGATTCCCGCAGAAATGTGATTATTAAATTTATTAAATATTATTAAATTTATCCAGAACATAAACAATCACAGTGGTTTTTATGTGCTATCGTATATTTTTTTATAATAATGATTACACAGCATTATGAATAGTGTTGTATTTGGGCAAGCTATCGGGACTGACACAAAATTAAAACCTCAAAAACGATCGCGAGACACATCCAGAAGGATTCAACGATTTCCATCTTTGAATGACTTTCTCGATATATCTTTATCACTTTATCTGCCCAGCAATAGGTGGGTTCTGCGTAGAAATCAGTCCTCGTTTACCTAGTATTCTTTGGTAGTGTGCTACAAGTAGTTGCTGTCCGGTAGCAAAGAATCTGAGTTCGCGCTGTTTAACAATATTGTTATAAGTACTCTCTCTACTCGACCAAGACAGGGCGAACTTTAGTAGATTTTGTTTTGCCTCAGACGGACTACTCGTGTGTCTACAAGAAGTAGGTAGACGTCTAGACCTTGTCTAAGGTCTGATTTTTAAATCGCTAATATTTAATTCGAAATTATATTAAATTTATATTTATTTATTTTAATTCGGTAAGTTGACATATATTTTTTTGCAATGGTCTCACTTTTGTTTACATAAATATGTATCTCGAATTAAAATCAGACTTTAGACAGCTACATGTTCTAATTCTCTGGGTAGCAATGGTAGCAAGTATATAACTTCGTAGCAATGAGAAGTGTTTACCACACGCGTCGACAGGCTTGCATTGCCCATTAATTGGTTACAGACAAGCGCTTTCGCATGACACAGCTATATTTAGGTGTACTTAGGTGTACAAGTATGAAATGCGGATTTTTTTTCCAAATTCTAGTTGAAAATTCGGAAGAATGATAAAAAGTGGTTTATTCAAAGTATGTTCCATTGCTAGTTACACATTTTTCCCATCTTTCGGGTAGTAGATCTCTATCTTTCTGTAGAGATTAGATTTGTGAGGTACCATTTTTACGGTAGTTGATAAAGTATTTTGGACTACTATACAAAATTATGATATATTTCTGGGAATAACAGTAGCGAAAACACTTGTAGATACTTAGATAGGATTTGCTTCTTTAGCGAGGTATGAATGGATGCATAAATCACCTTCAAATTAATATGGAGGAAAAAATAAATGCTTTAAAGATTATCGCCGATATCAAATCAAGTTAATGCGCTTTAGTATTTTTAGGTATGACACATTGAACAGACATGTAAACAAGATCATTATAGGAGCAGTCTAGGATCGGCATAGAAACTACACTAAATGTTATAATTTCTCAGAAACATCTAGAAGCATTTAGAACTCAGAAGCATCTAGTAAAAATAATATGCAAATAGTGTACAATTTTGGGTAGATTTTTCCTATGAAGGAAAGTTCATAATTATATTTGAAATTGTTTTATCTAATGTGCTAGACGTGTTAGGTATTAAGTTAGGTATCCTAATCGTATATTATTTTAATATACCCAATAGTCCCAATACCCAAAGTACTTTTATTTAACTGAATGCCTGGTTTAAACAGTGCGAGCTAACTTGCGAGTTTAAAAGGTCAACTACTGAAGTACAGCTTCTGGGCCACCATTTTAATTTTCATTTTACTTGCAAGGTTTGGACTCAGAACTCAGCAACTCGTAGAGAGTGAAAATACAAGATTTATTTTATGAAGTATATTACTAATTATCTTAAACCATGAACTAATCTTGAATAGATACAGAAAATAAACGTTCACCTCAGCTATCTCAGGTGAACGTGTCACCTATGTCAGGATGGTGTATGTCCTATGTATGACCTATGTCAGTAGATGTTATTATGTAATTTGTGCAAGATGCACGTTACTTTGCTGGTTATGGAGATGGTGAGAAGTCAGTAAAAAAACAAATAGTGTCCATTTAAAAAAGAGTTTTATTTGAAGCTACCAAACTGAAAAAAAATCATTTCATTTTATTTATGAACAAAAATTCTACAGCAAAACAGTATATGAACTTATTACACATATACATAAAGCTTATTGCCAAAAATTTATTGGTCTATGTATGCAATGCACAATAGATAATATGGGCAATGGGCTTAAATGATATAAAGAGTAAAAATTAAAAATTAAATTAAATGGTATTAAAAATTAAATGATATAAAAGGAGTGTTGTGTGTTGGGTTCTTGTGGAATTTTTGTCTGCCTGTTTCTATTTATGTCTGTCTTTATGTCTACTTGTCTTGGTGTCACGTAAAAACGACTTGGCGTACTTTTTTTAGGGAACTTGAGTAGTGGAGTTGAGTTTTTGTTTGATTAATTATAAAGAACGTGTATTAGGCGTTTTGTGGTTTAACAGTGATATTTTTCGAACTTCGAAGTGTATTTCGTGTGTTTGTGATAATCAAATAAAAGCGTGGCATTGCTTTTTTCGTGTGCTGGAAGTCGTTTTTCCGTTTTATATGGAAAAAGTCATTTTTTTTATATCAAAATTATATATTTAATAAATCGTAGTATTGTCCATTATTATCAATAGCCAATCAATTATTATCAATTCTGCCGTTTTAATGGAAGATAATTAATGCCTCTGCTATGGAACTCGCTATAGATTTTCGCGTTTTTCACACATATTTATCTATTTAAACGGGTCTTAATGCGAATATTTACGAAGTTATGTAACATTCGCGTTAAGATTCGTTTAAATAGATAAATATGTGTGAAAAACGTGAAAATCTCAAAAGTTATAGTTTAAGTACATATATAAAATACCTTAAAAATAGGTGATAGGCTTATCTTATAATAAGTTCCAGATAATTTTCTAGCTAGTTAATGTTACTGGTTTGTATGTCTGTAAGAGGTCTGCTGTATTTTAGAAATGTTGAATAATTCTTCTCAATTCTAACAACGGGAATGTTACGGAAGGTACCTTCTTTATGAATACATGATAAATACACGTCACGCTACAAACTCAAGAGAAGTTAAATGTTTCGAAGCTGTGTGTTACGTCTCGCTTACTTTCTTTATCTCCACCGGACCACTTATAGTTATAGTTAAATTAAATTATTGTTACAGTATAATATATAAAAACCTTAAAAATAGGCGATAGGCTTATTTTACAGTAAGTTCCTTGTTCTATAGGTATAACTTTCCTATGGTCGCAAACACAACGATATCGAAGCAAAAAGTCGTTAGACGGAAATACAAATGGATAACTGATTTTGAAAAACAATGTCATAGCTTTAAACTGAAATTAATTTGAATTTAGAATTCCAAGCCAAACGGAGTTAACAAGTCGGTACGTACGTCATCTTACGACGTACGCACGAAGTACGTGATACGACAACTTTTACAACAGGTTTGTACCTATCGATATAATGTAGACAAAGTTAATATTGTAAGGTAGACTTGATTTTCCACAAGATGGCGCTATTAATTAGTAATTGATTTTTTATCACTCTTTTTGTAATATTTTAGTGGTCTGTAAAGGTATTTTGGATGAAGCAAAATATAGAATCATAGTTTGAGTATCGATTATTCCTTTTACAATTCAATTAACCTTTCTGCATCCAATAGCCCTTTGTTGTGGCATAAGAATCAATAGGAGGTATTATTTATTCGGTTGTGGGACGTCGGAGTGTCTACATTTATGGCAGTCCATGTGTACATTTCCAGTAACATGACTATCACAGACTATGTAGTTTGAAATCGTTATTCACATTAGTTTGTACATTCGAGCTTAATTTTTGCATGTATAAATTCCTCGCTGAATCGTTTTGTCACGCCGATTTAACTTTGGAATATGTACCTTACTTATTTGACCTTTATTTGAATACGAGGGTGCTTTATAAACACCTAATTTATAAGGTTGGGCGAAAAGTAACAGGAAGACAAGACTGATACCTTGTAAAATGCATCTAATGTCATCATCCTTATCTCAGTAGGGTCGTAAGACATGATCACATCACGTGCCACGGTGCCACTTCCTTCAATGATCCGACGACTGTATGGTGATGTACCTACGAGTACTATGTATACGTGCGAATCGACCTAAATGTGTCAATGCGCATGTTGTGTAATCTAACTAATCTATCAATGATTCTTTGATCGTGTATCAGACATGTAAAAGTACCGATTTAAGTACATTCTGCGCTCAGATAATAATCAGAAGAAATAATGAGGCTATTTAGGTAGGTACTTGTGATGATAACTTTACCAGAACCTCGTCGGAGGTGAAAGTGCAAATTAGTTAATAGTTACTACGTAACTATCTTACAGTATATCAATACCTACCAGCTAATATTGAACTTTTGAATTTAAAAATCTGTATCAAGGACCTCATAAAATTCGATATTTTCGGTGAAAATTGTTATTTATGGTTATTTTTTCTAGGATAAGTTTCGTTCATGGCCAGATTCTACAGTGGAAAATTCTGAAAAACATTATTTAGGAGTATACTGCATAATATCCTGATTAATTATTTTTTAAATAACCCGCAATGTCCAGCAGGGTTGCCACCTTTTGGAAAAAAAAATCGGGACAACCGGGTGATCGTCGGAGCTATTCGAACCATCTGGAAGGAAAAAGTAAAAACGCTTTTTGTTTTTATGTGTATTTAAGTTTGTTTATATATCCATGCATATTTTTTATTGCTACGGGCCACTTTCATTAATTCCACCTCATTTTTATATATTTATTTATAAACTACGAACAAGAATGAGCGAAATTTTCAATTCTGCTTTCATCAGATCTACAGAGCAACGATTTCTGACATTAGACGATTTGAGCGTCATATGGGAAAATACTAGCTCAACATAAGCAGTTGAAGTAGGTATGCTCAAAGCGCGAGATATAACACAAAATAACGCATTTAACTTATGCTCCTTTAAGCTTTTAAATACTTGTATCCATTTTTTATCAACACTTTGATGTTGATCGAGCTGTGTTAGCATATTCTTCACCACACTGTAGTTCTCGAATAGCTCATCGGTTGAAAATCCTTCGCCCGAATTAAATCCTAAAACAGAAGCAGCGTCACAAAGTTCTTTGAAATTTATATCACCATTAAATGATAATGGTTCCAGTTTTTTCAATGGATTCGATTCATTGAAATCGAAATGGCTTTGAAGATAAACCAGCGCATTTTGGTAAAATTGTTTGAAGTCTACCTACGACTAACTAGACTAGAGATTAACTCGTTCGCGTGTTATCAAAAATCGGGACAAAATTGGTAAGTCGTCGGGACGCGGGACAATAACATCAGGACTGTCCCGGCAGAATCGGGACGGGTGGCAACTCTGAATTGTCCAGCCGTAGCAAAAATATTAGATCTGTGGTATAAAATATTAGATTCTAGCCTTTGACAACTGGCTATGACTAGGTAAATATTTCCGGTCAGGTGCACTAACGACTCGAAGAAAATAATCGGTAATGGCTGAATGAGAAGACCGGCAGATCGTGTGTGGTGGGGAGCCTTGGGAGAGATGTATATCCAGCGGAGAGACGCGGCCTGATGGTATGGTATCTACGAGTATGTAGTTGTAAGTGTTATCGCGATCAGACATAATGAAACATCCATATACTTATTTACATGTCACAAATGTTTTTCTTGAATGCAAAGAGAAGCAATGATCAAATGCGATGGGTTTGTCGGCTTGAGAATGCCGCGTAATTATAATAGTATGTAGGTATATGGTAGTACTGCAGCATTTTATTTGCGCTTTCCTGCGTCCTTGAGCTACCTGGTGCATACTTTGTAAGTAGTTAATAATAATAATTTATCAAGACCACTGTCACTTGTTTTTGTATGGACAGCTGCAATTTTATAAACAGCAGAATAAATTGTAATAGTCAGGTTTTGTTAAGTGAAATATATTTTATAGCTACATGTATGATTTATTTAACATGACAACAGACGATGTTACAGTTGCTGCGCGCTTTGTGATAAAATCGAACACTTAACATTGGAGTGTTTTTTTATGGACTAAGTGGGCAGACGAGCATACAGACCATGATCCATCTGATGGTAAGTAGATACTGTCCCCCATAGACATCCGCGATACATGCCAACATTAGTCCAAAATGACAAACGTTGGCACGCCCCACGGATGCGCTGCCTGCCTTTGGAGATGTAGGAATGGATTTGGAGAAAGGGTTGGGAAATTGGAGAGGGATAGGATGGGAATGGGCTCTGGCACATTTCACTCACTACCGAAACACGTACGAACATTAGGTAAATAAGATAAAGCGGGAAATGCAGTACATTTGAAGGTAGTTTTCTGTGTGAGAGGGGGTTAAAATGAGAAAGGGGTAACGGGGTGTGAGCCCTCTTACACATATAGGTACCGTAGTTCGGGGTGACTATGTGCTACTTTTTGAGGTTTTCCGGTCTTGACAAAAAAACTTAAGCTATTTCGTCAATAAAAAAAATACACCCATGTTCAACAACTATTTAGTTGAAAGATCAATAAGATAAAAATACCTTATCTATCATAAATACTGAGAAAAATAATAATTTTGGTGGCACATTCTCACCTGTAAGGTCGGGGAGAAAATGTGCCACTTTGCAATTCCCTTCATATCTCTTGAAACATTAGGAATGGCATAATGTCCCTTATCTGGATATTAAAATGATACACTATGGGCTATGTAAAAATTAAAAAAAAAGGTGTTGCCATGAAAAAAAATTCAAATATGAGTGTCAGAAATTTTCTAACCAAGAGGCCTTTAATTTTTTTACTGTTTTTATGGCAATTCCCGTATCTTTAGTGTTCAGAATGGTGTAACTATGTACAATGAAGATCTAAAAAGGTGTAGGTAAATAAACGTAGCATAAAATCCAAAAATGTTTTTAATTTATTGACATTTTTGATCAAATTTCTATCATGTAAAAAGCTCGACCACATATTCTCTGCTTTATACACTACGTAGACAGGCGCCTTTTCACATGCAGCGCTACCACACAACATAATTGATGTTGCCGCCTTTGAGGAGTTTTTTATTATCTCGGGGTATTTGGTACCCCACCTCACCAAAACTTTTACTGCACCAGGATCGTCTACTAAACAGTTCGTAGTTCCAGATGTTTGTATCAGAAACGTTCGCAGTTTCTTTTTCGAAATGATCAAAAAAGTCGTTCACAACTTCTTCGTTGATTTCTGCGCGGCCATGCGTAATATTTCTAGCCACTCTGTGTGACAGGAGGGACTTGTGACGTTTCAAAAATGAATGTACCCACTCTTTTCCAGGAGAATTGTTTGCAAAAGCCTTTACTTTCCTCCCCTGTTTATCTAAATATGTTTTTGCAATGACACGCAGTTCCAGTGGTGTGATGGGAAATCCGAAAGAAGACAATGCAGTGATGTGTGAAATAAAGCCAAGTTCTTCTTCTTCACTAAATACAGGTTGTCCTCCAGGTTTCCGAGGCGCTTTGCCCTTCAATTTAGATGACAAAGTATTTCGGTGTATTCCATACTTTTCGGCTGCAGCACGCACTGAAATACGCCCAGATTTAATCTCTGCTAAAACTTGTTGCAGAGTTTCTTCTTTATAATTTTTATACGACCTACGGCCAGGAGGCCTCTTATAATCCCGCGGCATTATATAAGCGCTGAAAGAAGCAATTTTTTGCATTACAGTAGAATTCCAGCAAAGGGGTTTGGCAACACTGTTATTTGGGTGGTGGCACATTTTCACCTGTAAAGTTTCAATTTATTTTAACCTTTACAATTTTTATCTCCAAATAAAAAGATTTTGAATTGGTATTAACGCATTTAGTTATCAATTAATAGTACTATTAGCCAAACATACCTTAATGACGACACCTGCTATAGTTTTTGTTGCACAACAGAAAGTTTACACGTAATTACAAAAACTCTACTTAATACCTCAACACTTCTGTCCAACTTATTGACATTTAGTGTTGCCAGTAAGTATTAACAAAAGTTGCAAAAAAGGCCAAAACCAATAAAAAATTGACTGAATGCATAAAAATATGAAGTTAATCACAGTTGAAGCAGAAATGGATCGAAGTATAAGCCAGAGGCTTCATTGCACATTTTCACCTGCCAGGCACATAGTCACCCCGAACGACGGTACTTAATTAAGAATCATACAACAAACTAGTGTCGTACCTACCTAATTTTAAAAAACTTAAATAGGTACAACTTAGCAGTTTAGATATACTCAGACGGAATTTACACGTAGGTATAGCTAATACGTATATAGATAAGTAGGTACAACTTAGACAAGTTTCTAAAACACTACTAAACCGCGCGTTATGTAACTTGGTAATGTAAAATAACGCGCATTATCGAGGCCGCACTCAATCTTCCAGAAGCGAAAGGAAGGTTATTGCCCTGTGTAAGGTACTATTGACTCGTCAGTTTTATCGCCAATTTTGGTTTTGCCGCCTAGTGATGCGTAATTAAGGTTTGCAATACCGCAGTTTCAATCCCGCAGTAAATAAACGGGATCGCGCGTAGGTTTTTAAAATTTTATGATTTGAAATAAAAAAATACCTTTATTTATATAGTAAATTGTTTAATCGATTTTTTTTTAATAAAAATCGATAACAGTATTTCTGATAACAAAATTGGATTAATTTGAATCAAATGGTAAGTAAGAGTTAGATAAACGAGTATATCGGCATCTCTTAGGTATATTTACATTAAAATAACTTTTTGTACTTAATTGAACTCAATGGTAAGTAATAATAATAATCAGTCATAGGTACTAGTTTCCATAGTTTTCATCAGTTTGCATGTGCATGTGCATCTGATAAGCAGTGATCTTTTATTAGTTTTTATGCAATAATAAATCACGTTAGTTTATAAGCATCGATCAACCAGTTTTGTGTGATCGATGTTTCGGTTTAAAGAAATATATCTAAGTATTTATGTAATGTTACTTATCTATGTTTGTATGTAATCTTAGCAGTCTCATTAATTTTCATACAATAATATACAGTTGTAATATAATTAACACGATAATAATTAAAAAAAAATACGATTACTTTTATTAAATCAACCATCACTTCTGCTTTTGAAAGAAACAAATATGTAGTAGGTATCGATTGTTTCGTACGTCAACCTAACGTACCTACTTTGCATTTGCATTACGTCCACTTTGCATGTTAACATGAATACAATATCAGACAGTACATTACTGTTTGAATCCATAAATGATGCACATAACTGTAATTATAATTTTTACACAAACATGTCAACTGACTACAAATATTAAAAACTGTAAAGGAGGATGTAAATGGAATTTTTGTACATAATTAAATATCAACCAAGAACTGCTATAGTAAATACTACGATAAAGTTAATTATAGTAAGAATCTGGTGAATGACCTGGTTTTAATAAATATTTTATTAAAGAATAATAGATAGTTACGGTTCAATATATGCATGCACACTATTTCAGATATATAATATGGTTAAACTTAGTCGGGCCATAAATACCGTTACAATGTAGAAAAATAAATAATAATAAATTACATTTAAATTTGGAATTTGTCATTCTCATGTGAAAAGTAAATGTATTTTCACATTTTGGCGCCAATCATTATTAAATATTTTACTAATTTACTGAAAACCGTATTGCTGTAACTGCATTACACAAGGTAGACATGGAGCCAAATGCAATTTTTAAAACTCTCCATCCGCTTGGTATTAGCCAAATGTTTGTGTTCCGGGCTATTGGTAGGTACATTGTAACTTCCTTTGCTTCTGGCTCTTGCGGGAAAAAGATCTGGCTGTCAACGCACTATTCGTAATAAACAGACGATTAAAGCTGTGAAGGTGAATCCGAAGAAATCCCGCACGGAGGCAAAATATTTTATCCAGAGAGATGAATATAGCATCCAGAACCATGTCACGTATTTTAATAGATGGTTTAGGACTTGCTGCTTCAAAAGACGTACTGATCATTTCTAAACTGATAATTTAAAGAAAAATAAGGCTGACAAATGAAAACTTCTTCGGCGGTACGCAAAGGGCGCTCACAGACAAATCTTATTTTTGTCTGACGAGAAAATGTTGAGGAACATTTTAACCAGCAGAAAAATCGAGTTTAAGGTCATAAGTCTAGAGAAGCTGCTCAATTGGACAATAGGGTGCAACGTGGCCATTATCCGGCTTCAGGTGGTTCAAGTTATGGTGGTTTGGTAGGGTGTTAGATAACAAGGAGTGACTGAATCATATTTTTGTAAAAAAGGTATTAAAACGTCGGCTCAAGTGTATCAAGATACGATTCTTGAGAAGGTCATAAAGACTCTTAACAACACCCTAGTCCATAACCAAGAATGGTCCTTTCAGTAAGACTTAGCACCGGGTCATAAGGCTCGCTTAACACAGTCTAGAAAGGAATAATCCCTACTTCATTAGAGCTGAAGACTGGCCGTCATCTAGTCCCGATCTTAATCAGCTCGATTATGATTTATGGTTTGTTTTAAAGAGCATGGCATTCTCTAAACACCATGATAATATTGAATCCCCAAAACATTCCATAAGAGTGGTAGTTGCCAATTTTCTCATGGAAAGGGTGCGTGTTTCAATTGAAAACTGGCCACAAGGTTTAAAAAATTGTATAAAAACAAATGGTGACCATTTCGAATAAACGTTATATTTTTAAAATGCTTTTTTTTATGGACGAAGGCGGCAGACGAGCATACAGTCCACCTGATGGGAAGTGGATACTGTCGCCCATAGACATCCGCGATACATGCCAACATTAGTCCAAAATGACAAACGTTTGCACGTCCCCGGCTGCACTGCCTACCTTTGGAGATACAGGCAGGGACGTAAGTAGGGGGGGGGCTGACGGGGCTTGTGCCCCGGGCGCCGGGTTTTCAGGGGCGCCAAAATAGCAATTGTTGTTTTCCAAAAAAATACAAGTGGAAGATAAAAATAATAAAATAAATAAATAATATTAATAAAATTTTAAACTGGCGCTCCAAAGATTTGGAGCAACGACTTACCAACTTTGGCATCATTTCCATAGAGCACCAAATAGCTTCTAAACTATCTTTTGACAAAATTGTAAGGACTTTTGCAGCTACAAAAAGTCGTAAAGTAAAATTTTAGTTCATATTCAGGTTTTAAGTTTCACCAAAGTTTTTCACTATTTTTCAGAATCTTTTAGATATACATAAATATACGTGTAAACTGTATAGGCCTAATACACTATGTAACTATTGATTGCGTGATTTCAATAACTATTAAATTAACTTTTTACCTTTGGATCGAGCATTTACTTACCACCTACCCAAGTTAATTATGACAAGTATAGTAAATGTTTGGTAACAATCTGAGGAGTGTTGTTTAGGAGAGTTTTCGTTTCATTGGTCATGGTTGGACATTCTTCGTTTAAGTGGGTGAAGGGGGGGGGGGGGGGGGGCGCCAAAGTGAGGTATTGCCCCGGGTGATATTTAGCCTAGTTACGTCCCTGGATACAGGAATGGATTTGGAGAAAGGGTTGGGAAAATGTGGAGGGATATGAAGGGAATGGGCTCTGGAACATCTCACTCACTACCGAAACACGTACGTACATTAGGGAAATAAGATAAAATGGGAAATGCAGTACATTTCAAGGTAGTCTTCTGTGAGAGAGGGTAACGTGGCTAGTCGAGCGCGCCCAGCAGCTGTTGGATTGCAGCATGCACTCTCCCCCTCAACAGCTTACCTATTCATTTCTAAAATAACACAAATTCTTCTAATAAAATGATAGTGTGAAAATAAAAATATCAATGTTTTCTTTGTAACAATATTTATGGCTAGACTAGGTATTTCAACAATAAATAGGCGCAATTACTAATAATTCTAACAATAACACGCAGTTCCAACCGATGACAGTGAACCGATGATATTTTATTCGATGTACACAGAAAAACTTATACAGCCATATACATCTTACCTAATAAAAAAGGGATTAGTTATTGACATAGAATTAAAGGTACGTCATGGAAGGGAAAAAGAAAATGTAGACTTTTTCATACCTATTATCCGTAACTTCTAATGAGTAGGAGATAACTCCTCTAGGGATGCAAGTGGCTTTCAATAACGAAACTTTCTTACTAAGAAGGTTTGGTTGGAGACACAACTTGTTAAGTACGCACAGCACACACTAAACAATATAAACAAAATAGTATATAAGATAATAAATAAAACCTACAAAAGTAAGTGCTAAAATTGAATTTACGATTGAAGACTGCTAGGAACACGGTGTCAAAAAAGCAGTTTCAACCAATTAGTGTCTAGGTAAAAAGCAGTTTAAACTAGACAATTCTCCTCAGGTGTAAATCAATATCTATACATACAATAAAACAGTATAAGGGTTGAATCCGTATACTTTGACTTAATTTAAAAAAAATGATGGTCTCTTAAGAAGCTACAGAACCAAAACAGTAGCTTTTTAAATTTTTGTATGTATGTTTGTCTGTATGTCTGTTTGTTCGAACGTCACGTAAAAACTGCTGTTCGGATTTTGATCGAGTTTCCACAAATTATGTATAGCTAAGTATCCAGAAGGAATACTAGTATATATAAGTGGCATCTTCATATGATACAAGGAAATTGAGTTATAGAGTTATAATTAGTCCACGCGAGCGAAACCGCAAGCAGAAAGAAGCTAGTGAATGACAAAATAAGACAAATAAAAAATCCCACTGTAGTTCTAGAAACAAAAATGTTTACTTTGTCTGGGCGTGCTGTTGGCATTATTTAATTTAAATATGTTTGATGTATTTTAATTACAATGTAAAGTTTTAAAAGTTACATTGAATAATAGTGTTAGTTTTGTGTAAAGAATGATGAAACTTATCAACATTTTTATCAGCTACGTATTATTATATTATATTATACAGCTATTATTTTATGGACTCTTTGAGTAATTCTGCCTTTTTAAATTACTTCTACAGAATTAGAGAGGGTCAAGAATCACTAGATCCATTTTAAATAGGAACATGCACTAATATCTGATTTTTAAGATAAAGCAATAAAAATATAGTATTTAAAAAATATCTGGGAATAAATTGACTGACACGACAGTACTTCACTGGCACTGCTACCATCGCTTCGAGCGGTTTATACGAGTATTAGGTAGGTCTGTACATATTTATGTAGGTATTCCTCTTGCCTTAGAACAGTATACATACAGGTATTGATATGGAAAAATAGAGAAGTTAAAAATAGACGGTGTAATAAGAACCTTTCCCAAACCTGAAACATTGAACTCTGCTTATGATTCTGAGTCAATTGATAAGATATAAATTTACTAATTTTTGGACTTTGTATTTAGCAAACTTGTATGAAAAAATTGGCAAAAACTCAAGAAAATATTGCATATTTTGCAATTAAGCAATCACAAAATTTACATGTCAATGAAAAATTTATACAATGTCACAAAATTTTCATGGCTTTCAAGAACAAAGTTAAACGCGCTCTGACTACAGAGCGTCATAATTAGGTGCCCTTTGTTTTGCTTTTGTTCTCACTCATTTTATTTCCTTTTATTAATTTACTTTTATACTAGCTTATTTAAATATTTATAATTAAATTTATTGCTAAAATGTCAATCACGGCGTCGTCACATTATTAAAATGTTAATTAGATTTAACATTTCTGTACACACTATATTAAATTGTGCTTTGATCTGTTGTTCTCGGTTTGTGATGCAAAAATAAATAAATGTATAAATGAAACTCCGAATCATGAAGAGAATCCATGAATTTAAACTTCGAGAAAAATCAGTTTCACCTGTAAAACACAAAAATATGTGTAATAGCCATCAATCCGCATTAGGTCTGCGTAATGAGTTACGGCTCGAATCCCTTTCGTTATTACGAGATGAAACCTGTGGCCTGGAAGTGAGATGGTATAGCTCGATACAGTGAACAAAAATTTTAGAAATGTTATTTCTAATTTGTTGGTAGAACTGATTGATGCATTTTGCGGCCAAGGCTGCATTTGTTTATTTACCGCTCTACATTTTGAAGTTCGTAGACATCTAACGGATGCAATTATAATTATGTAAAGTACGTATACCTACATTAGAATATACACAATACATTGTTGTATTCAGTAATTAGTTTCTGTTAGATATTTATCAGTTTATCACAGACTAGTTTTTCCGCATATTCTCGAGTCACTGACTGCACCTAAATGATAGTGTCAATAAGCGGAATTAAAAAAATATATCTAATTATCTACTTGCAATGATATTAATTTATCATTAAAAATATACATAATTTGGACACAACTTTGTATCATTAAAATACCTATTTTTTAAGGTTACATCAAGACGGTTTATTCGTCACGGGATACTTAAAAACTTAACGTATATAAATTTTAATAGAGGCAGAATCGCCATTTTATAGTTTTGTTATAATGATACAACTATTTTGTTATAAACGTTTCTACGATGCTCTTAAATAAATACTCTTTCTACGGATGTCGGCAAAACTTGTGAAAGCCGTCAGACAGGTCGTTACGACCATTTTTTTGGTTTGAAGTTTGAAACATATTTGGGAGTAGATAGTTGTGTCTTGCAAAATGGAAATCCAATTTCATATACAATTCAATTTCTTATACAGGGTAACATGCAGTAACTGAAGAATATATCTAGTCTGGAAAATTAAAGTATCCATTCATCCTTAACCTATTTTATTAAGTTTTCGTATTCCCACATAAAATGTTTAACTAATACAGAAATGTGTTTTTATGTAGAATTTCCTTTTCGTAGAAAGAAGATTTTCTTTTTTATGTAACGCCATATGTGGAGAAGAATAAATATGATAAGTTCGTATGGGTAACTTGGACTTCAGTAGAGTGGAGTGTACATATTTTATTACTAGGTACCTATACATTTTGTTATACTTTCTATATGATTGTATATTGTGAAGGTATAATGTGTATAATTGAAATCATTGTTGCGGACTGACAATTTGTATTCATAGATATAAATATAAAAATTCATAGATATAAAGCTAGTCTTGTTTATAATGATCGCATAATTCAATGACAGTTTAAGTTATTGACATACATTAATGTTTGTTCCTTTGTTATTGACGTCATTTGTGTAAATTATACATTTAACTCTCGAACATACTGCGCCAAACCAAGTTGGACTTTGAACGACCTTGCTTGAACTCGTGAGAGTTGATTTTAGCCGGTTCTGTATTGCTCAAAACATTATTGCATTTGGGTTCCGTAATATCACAGAAAAAGTGTAAGTATAAATATTTATATTCTAGTGAGTAATATACTGTGTCAGGCTAATGCGAACTTGGAAACTGGAATCTTTTTGTACGGAACCTCATTTTCTAATCGTTTAATATAATTTTGTTGACGTTTATTAATTTGATATATACAAATAAATCTTAAACTGATTATTACTGATTGATTACTGAGGTCTTGATGGACGTGGAAACGTCAATTTGTTGCAGAAAAACCTTTCGCTTTCTATACTTAGTCCATAGCTTACACCTTGCGCTTGAAGTAGTACATAACTTGAACTATACATATTATAATAAAATCTTAACAAAAGAAACTATTTTAAAAAAACATCGCAATGTACAGTAGATATGAATGTTAAAAGCCCAAAACAATAATTTACTAAGTTTTTGGAGTATTTGTCTATGTGAAAGTACGATACGGAAAGACTGGATGAATTTTAAGGAAACTTGGCATAAGTAGTTATATAGTCCATGTGCCGGGTTAACATTTAGGGTACTTTTTATCCAGATGCATTATAGAATTACGGGAATCACTCTAAAGTTCTAAAGAATTCACCTATATATACATATACAGAAATTGTATGTAATACTTGTTGGACGAAGAGGATGAAACCTGCGCTCAGGGTTACTCAAGTGTTCGGTTTTCACTAAAACAGTTCCACTTTTCGATTACTTTCTCGAGTGAAAAAGTATAGATTATCTAAGGAAATTATATTATAATAAAGATTGAATATATATATATTATATATATATTATATATACTCGTATATATATAAATGAAACTGTTTCTATTTGGTTTCTATGAATTTTTTTATGCGATTAATATTGTAATTGTGCCGCTCGTCCACCGTTTTAAGTTCTTACCGTGATTTTCATTCAAGAACTCCACGGGCCTTCTCTGACGGGTTCTGTGATCTATGCGATAGTTTGCCTATTGCCACCAAAATCGATTGTTTATTTTGCGATATGTTGGTAAAGGGTATGTGACCTAAGCGGCATACTTACATTGTGCTATTTTAAACAAATCTCAATTTTGCAGCCGCTAAACCTAAATAAATCGATAGAAGACATCAAAACAAAAAACGCGTCCTTTGGTAAAAACTCCTAAAACGTTAAAGTTATAACTTTCAATATCAATTCTCTCGGTTTCTCGTCGTTTTAGAAGTTTTTATCTGATAACATTTTTTGTTTCTTCTGGTGTCTTCTAAGGATTTATTACATCTAATTTAGACAAAAATATTTCGTCATTTGCATAAACAGTCGTTATATCCATCACCTTTAATTTCCTCCGTTTAAAGAATTTCGTATTTTTTAGATCGACAGAAGACATCAAAATAAACCAAAAATGTTATAAAGTAAAAAAATCTAAAATGTCTAGAAAACCGAGACAATATTAAAAGCTATATCTAACTTTGACCTTGATTATCTTAGTTCCGAGATGGTTTAAGAGATTTTACCTTAGGAGAATTTTAGTTGGTTTTGACGTCTTCTATCGATTTATTAAGGTTTGGTTGGCGGCTGCAAAAAGTTTCTTTTTTTTAAAATGGCGGATAGTAGGTATGCCAGGTTCCTTAAAAACATGTACCAATCCTTTAGTTCTACGTCGTATACGTTCGTACGTTCTTAGTTTCATATTTTTTCCAGCAAAAATTAAATAATAAATATACCTACATATGAAAGGAGATTATTATTTTACCTTAAGAAGTTTTACTACTATTATACTATTTACTTTATTACTCATTACATAGAGCACGCTCGTAATTTTTAATCGATGGGGCAAATTACTGGTCAAAAATTATGTCAACACGTCCACGTGTCACGCTTTGGTAGCCGTTAGAGTGTTCATAAGTGCCGATAAACTTTCTCCCTCGCACCTATTATCTACGCATAAGACTTTTTGTCTCACTCATTTAAAATCTATATTCGTGTCAGGTAATTATTTAAAACTGTCGTATTCGTCTGGCTTTTTGCACATATTTTCATTAATTAATTAATAAAGCTGCTATAAAAATTTCAGTGTGCCTAAAGTATATTTTTTGCGTATACTTATTAATAAAACAAATTCGGAGCAGTCTGGTTGTACTTCAAAACCGTCCAAATAGTCTGGGATTTTTATTTCTGGGTTCTATAAATGCTAAAATACAAAATTAAAATAATTCTAAGGTGCCTAAAGGATATTTTTGGATTAATTTTTTGCTAATGTCGTAAGCTGCGCAGTAGCGAAATAACCGCAAACGCCCTTCCAGACTCCTCATTCCAGATTCACTAACATTGATATGTACTGTTTTTTATAATTTCAAAGTGCCTAAAACACCTTCCCCAAATTCGTCATCAGCTCTTGGACCAGTAGGTATATCTAATCATCTGATGCATATCATTCATGTAGGTTATTAGTGTCAATGTCAATAGGACTACTAGGACATTATCTATCTGTAAGAGGGTTAGTGGTTTAGAACCTTTTTGAGAATTATCTTAGATATCACAAGTTTCAATCGCTAAAAGAATAAAATGTTGTCGAGTTTTTATAGTTAAATTAGGTAGATTCACTTGCATAATAAATTTGAGGTAGATAAAATTTTAAATAATTAGAAATCATAATGTTTCCCGTTTCCTCTTCCGTGTTTCACATAAGTGTGAATTATGTGCAAGTTTGTTCACTTTCCGAAAGCACACCTCTATAATTTACCTACAATATTCTGTCAGAGATGTATTTATCTAATTAATGTTGTTAAGACGTTAATGCAGTGTCTGCTAGTGAAACTCAACGCTTTGCAAGTATTATTCATTATGTACCTACTCTGTGCCTTAATCGTATGTAGTATACAAAATATACAATATACATATCTAATATACAAAACAAACCAGTATCTAAGAAGATTTAGATTCATTTTGTTTATATCTGACGTCTACGTTACTACGGATTGTTTCGTGCTAATTGTAATAATTTAATCAATAATAGTAAATAAAAATAAATATATCAAAAATATAATAGTAATTTTACAGATAGCTGCAATGTTGTGGGTGTAATATAATTATAAAATATTATTTTTATTTATTTTTAATAATCAATACTTGAGATACAGTAGGCATAGAATAACCTTGGAATTGGTTGGCCTTGGCTACCTTGGAATTGCAGGTGATTGCAGGGGTACGAGCCCCCCCCCCCCCCCATCAGACGTCGCGGCGGGCCACGATAATGTAGGTATTTTTAAAAACATGAAACCTCTCCTATTTGTTCACGATCACGTTAATCTCGGTGTCACTAGTCCAAATTGCGTTACGGTTTTCATTGTTGTATATATTAAACGATTTTGCAGGTAAAATCAGGTTCTAAACTGGTGAAGTCGCAGGTAAAAGCTAGTTGCAGTAGGTACAATTTAAAAACGAAACAGAAATTAAGTATTCGCTGTATGTACCCTACAGTATACTAAAAGCAACCGGGTCATCGACTGCTTTTGACGTACTTAGTCGGCGTCGAACTACCGTTCTCTCCTTTGTAAGTACCTATCTAGTTAAATTGCCGAGTTGAATACTTCCTCCTCTAAATATATAATATAAGTACTAGTAAAATCTCTAATCCCTACACAGTCTCAAGAATCGTTCTATCGACGACCAAATAGTATGTACAAGGAACATACGTACTCGTAAACCATTTCTTAGGAGAATTACAGTAGCAGTATTTAAAAAATATATTATCCACTTTTTCATATTTATAAAACGCAATGTCTGTTTGTCCTTTTGTCTATCCTTTCGCTTATAACTTCTACTGAACGGATTTTGATGAGGTTTTCACTATCGTGTAGGTTATTTATTTCGAAAGATTTTAGTATACAAGACATTAGTGACATCATAAGTGGAGCGCGGACAAAAAAATAGTTAAGATAAATATAGCTTTTCTAAATTAAAAAATCATCAAAGTTAATCTATCAAATATGACACATTCGGAAATAAGTATTCACAATATTTTCTTAGGTTTTCGCGATTACTATACATTGCAATTAAACAACTTTTAACGGTTTAAATCGCGTATATTTGACATGATTTATATCCCGACGTTTCGAACACTTTGCAGTGGACGTGGTCACGGGGTGACTAATTGATTTTATTTGTCACTTGAGTTATTAAGAAATTATTACTACCGTCTGAAATTTTTTGAACTACCGTCTGAAATTTTTTAATCATAACATTCCCTATGCACGCAGTATTCGCTCACGGTGTCCAGAGGTCTTGCAGTATGGCGTTGGCCTTGTGATTTAATTAATTTAATGACTGGATCCCAAGCTGGTGGTACTTGCCAACCATCTTCTCTATTGAAATTTGGGTGTTTCTTAATTTCAATAGCCTCGCGTAACATTCTTGGCATGTACCGGGTCTCTCTAGCGAGGATTTGTGGATTATCAAATCGAATGTAATGGTTGGGTTTGTCCAGAGCATGTTCACAAACTGCAGACTTGGTCGAGCGTCTGTTCTTCATGTCAGCTATGTGTTCTTTTATCCGGATACCGATGCTCCTCTTTGTTTGCCCAATGTATGATAACCCGCATTCACAATCAAGCTTGTAAACACCTGCATCTTGTAGGGGGATATTGCTCTTGACCGGTCTTAAAAATTGGCTAATCTTCTTGTGCGGCTTGAAGTAAGTTTTAATTGAAGCTCGTCTTAAGATATTGCCAATTTTGTCAGTGATGCCCTTGATGTATGGTAAGATGGCAGGTTGTCGCTCAACTGTAGGAGGCTTGGGGCGGCTTCTGTGACGCATTCGGAGTCTGAGGTCAATAAATCCTTGGCTTTCCTTGAC
Source organism: Sesia apiformis (assembly GCA_914767545.1). Classification (NCBI taxonomy): domain Eukaryota; kingdom Metazoa; phylum Arthropoda; class Insecta; order Lepidoptera; family Sesiidae; genus Sesia; species Sesia apiformis. Next base: position 9,522,197 of record OU611964.1, read on the forward strand.
ATTTCAGTCATCAGAAATCCTGACAACTCTCTTGGTCATACTGTGTATAGGAAACCCACCCATACAGATAAATATCTCAATGGTAACTCCCATCACCATCCATGTCAGTTGACTACCGTAGGCAAATCTTTGTTACAGAGAGCACACGGCATCTGTGACACTGACCACCTCGAGGAAGAGCTTCTGCATGTGAAACAAGTACTGCGAAGCAACAATCACAAACTCCCACGAATGCGTCACAGAAGCCGCCCCAAGCCTCCTACAGTTGAGCGACAACCTGCCATCTTACCATACATCAAGGGCATCACTGACAAAATTGGCAATATCTTAAGACGAGCTTCAATTAAAACTTACTTCAAGCCGCACAAGAAGATTAGCCAATTTTTAAGACCGGTCAAGAGCAATATCCCCCTACAAGATGCAGGTGTTTACAAGCTTGATTGTGAATGCGGGTTATCATACATTGGGCAAACAAAGAGGAGCATCGGTATCCGGATAAAAGAACACATAGCTGACATGAAGAACAGACGCTCGACCAAGTCTGCAGTTTGTGAACATGCTCTGGACAAACCCAACCATTACATTCGATTTGATAATCCACAAATCCTCGCTAGAGAGACCCGGTACATGCCAAGAATGTTACGCGAGGCTATTGAAATTAAGAAACACCCAAATTTCAATAGAGAAGATGGTTGGCAAGTACCACCAGCTTGGGATCCAGTCATTAAATTAATTAAATCACAAGGCCAACGCCATACTGCAAGACCTCTGGACACCGTGAGCGAATACTGCGTGCATAGGGAATGTTATGATTAAAAAATTTCAGACGGTAGTTCAAAAAATTTCAGACGGTAGTAATAATTTCTTAATAACTCAAGTGACAAATAAAATCAATTAGTCACCCCGTGACCACGTCCACTGCAAAGTGTTCGAAACGTCGGGATATAAATCATGTCAAATATACGCGATTTAAACCGTTAAAAGTTGTTTAATTGTAAGTATTCACAATTTTCATTCACATTCAGAAATTTATTACCTATATTAAAAGTGTTTCCTTCCTTGTACTCTTTTTAAAAGACCAGTATTTTTGTTTTCTTTATAGCAACCTTCCTCTTACACTATTTTTGTTATTCTTTTGTTTCCCCCCTTCTTTCATCATGTGTGCTCATTACAATTATTTCTCTATTTAGTCTACATTTCCCTTGTTTCACCCTAAGTTTCCATTGTTTCACTAGGAGTAAGGGATATGTAAATAATCTTTTAATACAATCGTCTTGGAGATAAACAGTTTTTTTAGACCGCACAGTTGGTCAATATTAGAAATTAAATACGGAATCCTTCTGATAACAGTTGCAGATATTGTGTTCAAAAATTATAAGATATTATAATATATATATATATATTATTATAATATTAAAATTATTATAATTATATTATATTGTTAAATTATAAGAAAACACCTTTGCCTCTTATCCAAACGTTTCAATTAGCACAACAATAGTGTGATGCAATGTTTTAAATTTTGTCTGCAATATTGTCCATTATTCAATAATAATTAACACATTTTCGTTGTTTTTCACACTGTTATTATGACTCGAACTTATCATATGACTCAGAAAACATGTCTAGACTTTTGTTCAATTTTGTTCAAGAAAATGCTAGTAAAATATTGAAAAGTGGCATAGAATACGAGCTGCATGACTTTTTTTATGGAAAAAAGGCATCAGACGAGCAGACAGATCTTCTCATTAAGCTACGACATGGGGTTCTTCAAGAAAGCTGTGAATAGGATTTTGCAAGGTCGGCGGCGCGCCCGCATACCCCCTGGTGTTGCAGGTGTCCATAGGCGGCGGTAACACTTAACATCCGCTTGCTCGTCCGCCCTCTTCTCTATAAAAAAAAAGAGAGTCCACTTGGAAGTAAGTGGATACTGTCGTCCATGAATACATGCCGGAGGCTCCCGGGACGTTGGCACACTCCCGGAGGCGTACCTACCTTTAGAGATTTAGGAATTGATTAGGGAAATTTAGTCTGTTGGTACTATGATTTTTTATCTATAAAAAATCTGTAGTTATGTTTTCCTTCATGCGGTAGTAAAAGAAAATATAGTAAAGAAACAAAACGCGAGAGCCCAGGAATCAAAAACATTCCAAGGGGTGTTTAGTATCTATCAGAAGGCTCCAGAGCTTACTCTGAAGGAGGCATTGTTATAAGCTGATGTCGTAGTATACGTACAGAATGTGACTGTACTACAGAGGGGGTGTTGACGAGGCATTACACAAAACCGGTGTAGGTACGTAAGGTGCACCTATCTACCATTTTATTTTATCTTCTTGTACCGGATTTAGATATAATACATGTCTGTTTTCGAAGTCAACAATGTTATCATTCGACACCTTTGGACTGCCGATAAAACAGTCATCTATGTTAAAAGAATTGTTTACACCTAATAATGATAAAAAGAAGAATCGTTTGTTTGCTTCTTTAAGCTGAAGGCAACAACAAACAAAGTTATGGACAAACTTGTTGGTCTCCAGAACTCTACATATATTCTTTAATTTAACGTAACATTCTCAGCGATCTCAGCGTATACTCCTTAATTCAATATAACATTATCAACGGTCTCAACGTATACTACTTCTCTTCTTCTTGTCATTTTCTTCTCGGGAAGTATACTCCTTTTTTACGCCACGGATGTAGTCACGGACGGTTATTAGTATTATTATAAAGATCAACTACGAATTACAAATTTCGTACTATATTTTGATAAAACAGGTATTTAGATGATAAATTAATTATCTAATTCGATAGACATGATCGAGTGCTAGGTATTATTAGTACAGATAACGAAATATGAGCGTAGGTACCTACCTCATATTTCGTGCCTAAGTATTATGGTATTTGTTAATTAAGTAATACACCACGATTAACTGCATATTTTAAGTTATTATATTTTGCCTTAACTTATCACTCTTATCAGTTATCAGTATCACTTAAAATTGCTGAAATTAATAAATATTTTTATCGATATCAGTTACTGTATATATAACGTACCACTGCAAGTGACAGGCCTCCCCTAGATATCAGGGACGGGTTCCGGCCATAATCCACTATACGGGCCCAGTGCGAATTGAAGGACACATCTAATATTTGTACACATTTGTGGTATAGACGTAGAAACCATTATTGCGTCGACAAGAAGTCAATTTTCTTTATGTTTGGGGAAAACATAAGGAAAATCGATTCTTTTTTTTACTTTCAATTATCCGACGCCGGCTATCTGAATATCATAGACATCATAATAATACCGAAAACAAGGAACCTGTGTTATTTATATTTTCCTTGGACTGCCTTGAATGAATGAAACATCTTATTATCTTATTGCAGTCTATCTTATTATATCATATATTAAGAGAAAAGAATGTGTATAAACAAGTGTCATATAACCAGACAGCCAGTGACGCGACGCATACGGGGTGTAATAAAAGACCACCAGGACCTGAGAGCAGGTCCTGGTGAGCAGGAGAGCATAAACTGAGAGCAGTACAACCGCCAACCGAAAATTCATAAGCCTAATGTTCCTTTGCGCCCGATACCTAGTAAGTCAGATTGGTTCACCTACATATGTCCTGGCCAAACACATTCCTTCAATATTACAACCATTGATGGGTAGAACATCGTCCTTTGTGAATGATTCTAGCCATTAAACTTACCATTAGCCATTAAAAATATAGACGAAATTAAACTGGAACCACACGAAATCATGGTGAGTTTTGACGTTGAATTGTTGTTTACAAATGTCCCTCTTGAGGAGTGGAGTTGTTGAATCTTCAGCGTCATCAAAGGATATTTGGATAGGATAGGACAGTGATGACATCTTCAGCGTCATCAAAGGATATTTGGATAGGGTAGGACAGTGATGACATCTTCAGCGTCATCAAAGGATATTTGGATAGGATAGGACAGGAAGTGGAGCAATATATTAAGCACCCCAATTCCATTGATTCAAAAAAGCGGTTCACCTATGAACGCAAAATAATGGTTAGATTAGAAATAATGGTTCCTTATCGCACACCGTTTATACAAAGTCAACACACACTGACAGATACCTGCATACCTCCTCACATCATCATCCTCGACACCTGCAATCCGTCGTTGCTACATTAAGCAACGGAGCGCGTGACCTTTGTGACCCTGAACATATAAAAGACGAATTGTCACATGTTCAGGAGGTACTCAAACGGAATGGGTAAAAAGCGAGTGGAAGGCAACGAAGGCGCAATCGGAGGGAGAAACATCCTGAGGTTAACCAACAGCCCGCATATACGTGAAAGGAGTGAGTGACGGGCAATGTTGGGACAGTATTAAGAAGATATGTACTCCAATAGGACTGTATATAAGTACTCCGTCTCCCCAAACATGTTCGTTTTATTTCAGTCGCATTAAAAATGAAAAATAAAACCTCTTAAAAGGATTGATTAACTTTGATCGTCCATAGGTGCTCATATTCACATTTGTAAAAAAGTGAAATACTAATTTATACTTAGACATATCTAATGAATACCATTTGCATTGTCTAATTTGACATTGCATTTTCTTATGCACATCTTATGTATATTATAAAATATATATTTAGCTTTCATAATATGTGACTCATTACGTTATGATACGAGTATAAATATGCACTTGTTTATTTCAGATAAACTAAAATACGCAAAAAAGGATAAGTAATTTTCCATCCATTGAATTTATAAATGATAGCGCTGCTAATCACAAATGTTTACAAAAAGTTCTTTATAAACGTGCGTTTCTTGTTATTTTAACAATTTAGCTTGTTATTTTATTATTATTGTTATTTTAGCGTTTCTTGTTTCTTGTTAGGTTAATGCTAAAAATAGTTATAGTAAACAGACAATCGTAATGTCCATGGAAAACTCCAATATCCTTCTTTATTTTTAAATGTTACCCGAATCATTATGACGTCAATGGAATTCTTACTATCAATTCGTTTTTTTTATGTGTATTCTGGGTGGAACCCTTTATTAATGTTGTAAATAAAGGTATGGAGCGCTTTAATAATTGTTTATATTTCAATAATTAATACCTTGAAGGCCTTCCTTCAATTTCTTGGTCTAAGAATTAGTCAAATTTGCCTTTTCAGGATCTTATGCAGTCTACCATACATAGAGGTTAATTTTTAACCATTTGGTCTACGGAAGTCATAAGACATTCGACATAAGGAGGTCTTCTTTCTACAACAGTATGTTCTACAACTCACGATTCCGTTCACAATTCAGAGTTAATTGACATACAATGTTATTATTCTAATATAAATACTTTTGACTTCGTTTTTATCTTTGTATGAATAATTTGGTAAAACTCAGTTTCATTTTTTGCAAATCATAAAAATGATATCAATGAATTCAGAATCATCAACGAAATCCATGGTTTCAGACTTCGAAGAAAGTTCATACACACATTCTGTATATCCGGACTTTAATTAAGGTAGGTGAGGGTAATAACGCCCACCTAATATATTTTATCTTATATTTAATTCAATGTTAATTATAAGAACAAAAACAATTTATTTCAATAATCTCTATATAATAAGTATCAATAAAATAATACACATTTGTGTCTAAAATCTCGCAAAAAATTAAAAACCTCTTTTAAAAAAAATGTGGTTTTGGGCGTTATAACACACACGTGTGTATAATAACGCCCTAACTAACCTTAAGCATTTAAGATACGGTTTTGTTCCACAATTTTACAACACAAAGAAAAGACTTTTACGAATATCAATTTCTTATTTAAAACATCAAATACAAAATGCAAAACACAATCTTAACAGTATGGGCACTCGAATTCAATGTCTTTCTGATTTTACATTTGCATTGCCTCATATCTACCATCCTGTTCTGATTACAAGCTGGATAAGACCAGTTCTCCTCTTTAGAAGTAGAACTTCCCTGGTTTAGCGATGGTAAGAATATAGAAGTTGAGGCATCTTCTTCATTTTTTTGTAATAAGTCTTTGGCCAATTTTTGTGCTTTATAGTTTAATAATAAAAGCCTTCCTTCTTTACTGCCCAGTATTAGGGGATTGTTTCACTGGTGTGGGTATAAGTTTTTGAAACGAAGCCTTGAGTGCAACATTTTCTTTGGATTTCAGTTCAGCAAGGGGGCGATCATCATCGATATCCGAAAACTCCTCAGTGTTGACTGCAGTATTTTGTTGGGCTGATTGCAGACCTTCTGGAGCAATATTTGGTGTATTCTGATTTTCTGAATTGCTTATGTTGGAAGACCGTTCCGTAAGGACTGAGGGAGCAAAAGCAGTCTCTGGTATGGCATCGGGGTTGAAGGGATAGATCCCCACAGCCTTGAAGCCATTAGTTATGTTTGCATTGGCCATGCACTTTGACCAAACTCTTGTCAGGATCTTGTTAAAGCTGATCTTATTGATGTTGCGATCTGGATGTTCGGCTTGGAATTGAAGTAGCTCCATGTCCCAATGGTGTTCAAAGGTTCTGTATACTGATTTGTCTAATGGTTGTAACTCGTGGGTGGTGTTAGAGGGCAGACAGTATAGAATATGCCCATCAATTTTATGCCCATCAGCAGCATCCAGGATTGTAATATTAAGATGACATTTCGCACCATCATATACCAAAATTATTTTACCAGGTGGTTTGAAGGTAGCTAAGTGTTTAATAAAATCAATAAACAGCTCTGTAGTCATGTAACCCTTAGGAGCCATTCGGACTATGCTACCAGGGGGCAAATCGTCTTTAAATTCCGGTTTAAGCCTCTTTCCTTTGAAAATTATCATTGGTGGTATAGGATTACCAATCGCAGATACACAACCAACTATTATAACATTTTCTGCATGTTTGTTGGAGATAAAGTGCACTCTTTTAGCACCTTTTTTTGCAACAACTGTGGGCTGATGGTGAAGACTCAATCTGCATCCTTTTTCATCCATATTGAAAATTTTTTCGGGTTTGTTTTTTATATCCAAATTTTCTAAGATTTCTCCAAGTTTCTTAAAGTGATCTTCTACGACAAACTTGTTTAATTTTTGTGCCCTGGCCTGGTTCATGAATTGAGCCTTCCTTCTAGCGATCCAGTCTCCTTTCAGTCTCCAATCTCTTCCAGCCTTTTGTTTGTCTTTGTTGAAGCTATTTGGTACGATGTGTTGTTTACAGAACTTGTATACGTTAAATCGTAACATTTTCATAGTTAGTGGTAACTCTACTTCAGCCACACGTAAAATTTTGTTGACGAGGTCTTGCTCTTGTTCTGGGCTTAACACAGATTTCCTACCCATTCTCTTTGTACACATTCTCGTCTTGATATGGTCGCGAAGTGTTCTTCGAGGTATATTAAACCTATCTGCAGCAGCTCTCTGAGTGAGAATGCCTCTAGACACCGCATTGAGGGCTGCGTCCATATCCCTTTATTCCCAAAAATTTCAAATTTTTTCAAAAAATTTTTAACTGTAGGTTTCCCCATACTGAATCTAAAAAAAAATCAAAGAATTTTTTCATTATATGTTTAATAACGCCCACGGCCCATTTCTTCGGGCGCAATTAGTCGTACTGATAAGAAAAACAAAATTGCAAGGTTATAAAAAACTCACTACATATTTCTCAAAAATGTTTTTAAATATGTATTACTTAATCATTATAAAGTACAAATACAGAAATATTAACAAAATAAATCAATAAACAACAGAAATAATTACCTTTTCCGTAAGTAAAATATTATAAAATCAAGTGCGCAGTAACTCTCCAAACTTTGCTCGGCTACACGAAACGAATGAGTGACGCTGGCAAGATTTGCTTTCTGTTTCTTTTCTAACCTCGCTCGGGCGCGTTCATGAAAGCATTCATATATTTCGTCGTTGCATCCCATACCGCCAAATTCAAAGGTGGGCGTTACTACACTACGGGCGTCATTACCCTCACCTACCTTAGGTAGTGGAGTGTATGTAGGCTTTCTCGGCCGGTGTCCATATTAATTTAATCTTCCGGGCTACTTGGCCGAGGTCTTCTGGAATCTCTTCTCGCGAGGAAGGAATCGAGGTCTCTCTTGGAATCAGCGCAACTCGCGCAAAGCGCAAGTTGCGCTCGAGAAGCCGAAGAAACAACATCTCTCCGAAAGTGAACGCAGTCGCCACTGAAGATGTAAACCGCAGTTGTTGACGAAACGTTTGGATGAAAGAGAAGAGATTCCAGAAGACCTCGGCCAAGTAGCCCGGAAGATTCAATTAATAATTTAATTAGGTACTAATTACAGATACAAAATTCACTAAGTATGCTGCATTCTCACAGCCGCTGAGCGCACTCTACTGTCCACGTTACTCCTCTCTCACAGAAGACTACCTTGAAATGTACTGCATTTCCTACATTATCGTCTTTCCCCAATGTACCTACGTGTTTCGGTAGTGAGTGAGATATGCCATTCCCATTCCCATCCCATCCTATCACTCCCCATTTTCCCAACCCTTGCTGCCAATCCATTCCTTAATCAGCAAATGTGGGCAGCGCATCCGGGGGCGTGCCAACGTTTATCATTCTGGACTGATGTTGGCATGTATCGCGGATGTCTATGGACGACAGTATCCACTTACCATCAGGTGGACTGTATGTTCGTCCGCCGCTTATTTTTCTATAAAAAAAAATATGTCTTACCTACGTCCTAATTTAAATAATCATAAATAAAGTGAGATCAAATAAGTAAATAAATAGTAGGTAATAAATATCATAGTAACATACCAACATGATATCTGTATATACATAGCACTTAAAGTAGGACAAGCTAAAAACAAACATCCTTATTTATACATAATTTAAACCAAGCTGCCGTAGGTAGGTACATTCTAGAAGTCACTAAGTAACGTTATTGCTCGACGTTGACTGTTGGACTTTGAACGGAGAAACTATTCCTACCGGTGTGTGACGTCAATGTGATGCGGTTTCCAATCAACTTGATTTGCATAACAGGTGTGGTGAAGAGCTTTGTTCGACTATAATGATATTTTTAATCTTGTTGTCTGAATATCAAAGAGATGTAACTATGTGTCAAGCCACTAAAAATATTCTCATTTATCAGTATCAGTATGTGTAATTAATGTACCTAATGATTATGGGTGATTAGGTACCTATTATACTAATTGCATGTACCAGTATTGCATGTACTATACGAGCTGCAACCGAACCTTTCCCCAAGACTGAACTCATTGATTCCATTCATAATTCTGAATTCATTGCCCTGAAAATTATATGTATTTTTTTTTTACAAAAAGCTCAATTTTCTTTAGTTTTTACTAAATTTTTCATACATATGTACTACAAACGCCGAAATAATTATATTTATTCGCAGAACCTATGGTTTTCGGCTTCAGGAAAGGTTTGGTTCAATCTATATTATTTATTACTGAAAATCAGCGCTGTGACTGACACTCAGTCACAGCATGTGCTGATTGGATTGCTTGGAGACTATTTCCGGCATCACAACACCCACATTCACAAAATAGCAACGTAGCATTTTTGTCAACGTACTTTTTGTTAATTTTTGTAATTTTTTAGTGTTTGTAATATTCTTTTGTTTCTCTTTTTGTCTACTTTGTTTCTTTTGGTTATTGTTGTGCATATTTTGTGTGTGTTTGTATGTCGGAATAAAGTTTTGTCTATTGTCGCACTATAATCCAACAGTCGCTGGGTGCACTCGACTGGCCACGTTACTTCCACTCTCACAGAGGACAACCCTAAAATGTACAGCATTTCTCACTTTATACTTTTTCCCAATGTGCATACGTGTTTTCGTAGTGAGTGAGATATGCCAGAGCCCATTCCCATCCCATTCTATGCCTCACCATTTTTCTAACCCTTTCTCTAAATCCATTTCTAAATCTCCAGAGGTATGCAGCGCATCCAGGGGCTTACCAATGTTTGTACTAGACTGATGTTGTCACGTATCGCGAATGTCCATGGCCGACAGTATCCACTTACGACCAGATAGACAGATCGTTTGACGCCCTCTTTATATAAAAATATATTTTCTACGATTATATGAATAAATAGGCATTCCTCAACGCGATAGTAAGCCGTCAGTTATATACCACAGACATTCTTGTATTATTTCCTATTATATATCTATGATAAATGAATATTTCATTTTGTACACAAATTACAACTGGAGAGTGGAAATAAAAATTAATTTAAAAATTAAATTAAAGTCTGATTGAGACGTAAAAAATTTACTGTGTGAGTGTGTTTTCCGTCTTAGGATTTTTTTGTTTAAACTCCTTACCCATTTATAATGCATGAAGTATTATTTTAGAATATTTAAAAACCTCAAATGTTTATATTGTCATTTAATACTCAATTGCTCAGCAGGTATTGTAATATGAGGACAGAACACCATACCTACCTACTATTACTTAATTACTATTTATAAGTGTCTATTACTTAGTTAAGTGTTCTGTCTGCTATACAAAAGGTTGTAGGTTCGATACTCTCTCAAACAAATGCTTATTTAATAATAGATATTTATTTGGGTCTCGGTGATTTGTGTTTTACTGTGTGTACCTCTGAACCCACGACACAGAGAACCCTAGTGTGGGTCATTTTATGTGCATTATAAAAATGAAATACATAGTAAGAAAAGAAGCCAACCGTCTTGGCAGCGTGACAAAACAAATAAAACGATCTATAGTTATCTAAATTTTCTACTGCAATTTCGCTTGGAAACTAGATTCTTTTTGGGGCAAAGGGAAATTTCTGCACCAATGACGATGTTTTTGTCCTCGCTTACTTGCGCAGTTAAATCCTTGTAGTGTATTGTATATTTGATAAAATCTTATTATTTATCAGTGGAAATACACGAATAAATACTTATAATAGTGATTAGTAAGCGAAGATAGTGGACACGGAACTCAATGCACGTGACAAAAGGAAAAATAATAATTGCGTCTTAAAGAAAGATGGTTAGGTAGGTACCAATCTATTCGAGAACGAGAAGTGTTCCTCAAAACAAATAATGTATATTAAACAATAAGTAGATAATTACAAGACAACCTTATATTTAGCAAATGGTTACAACTGAAATTCAATAAATTAAATGATCAACAGTCAAATGTATTATTTATAAGGCGACGAACAATAGCAGCTCAATAAGTAGGTAATGAACTGAAGTTGAAATGTCAGAGGCGAAAACAACAAACATGTACGAAAGGTAAGTAAAGTACAGGAATAAATTAATTACTAGTAGGAATCTACTTATTAATTACAATGTTAAACACAAGTTCACTTACGAGTATGTTGGTAGGTAGGTACTTCATGGGGTAGGTACTTTATTCCTTTTCTCATTGTAGTTCCTCATGGATGGGTGGTAGGGGGAGAGTGCATGCTGCGCTCCCACGTTTCGGTATGTGCATGTGTTTCGGCAGTGGGATATGCCAGAGCCCATTCCCATACCATTCTCTCCCTCTCCATTTTCCCAATCCATTCCTTAATCTGCAAAGGTAGGCAGCGCATCTGGGGGCTTGCCAGCGTTTGTCATTCTGGACTGATTTTGGCATGTATCGCGATGTCTATCTATGGACGACAGTATCCACTTACCATCAGATGGACTGTATGCTCGTCTGCCGCCTTTTTTCTACAATCTAATGTCTTCTAAGATTCTGCATTCTAAAATACTATTGTCTTTATTTCAATTATATTTTTTTAATGCAGAATAAGCATAGATTACTTATTCGGCATTTTTTTAAACGTGGCACTGTCTAGCACACTAACGGTAAGAAAACAATGTAGGTAAGGGATCAGTTATCGAATTACTAACTAATAGTAGGTATTCTTGTAATTTTGTTTATAATTATGATTAATTGTAACGTAAGAGATATGAGCCTCCCCGTGAACATTGTCTTCTGCATGAGGGATGAATGGCCTTAAAACGCTACGCTGGCCAAGCGGTTTGGCTAGTGCACTATTTTGGAGGTAGTTGTAGTTGCTCAGGGCTTATGCAGCGGCTTTGTCATTCTTTAGTTGTCTTTTACGACACGCAACGGAGATGGGGATGGTGCTATACTAAAGCCGTCCGACATAGCACCGCCTATAATTGCAAGTCTTTAAAAATACTTTATTAACGCAAAAAGTGAATTTAATGAATAGGTACGCTGAAACAGACTATATTTTTTTCATTAAAACAAATTACATATTGTTATTAATAAGTAATATTAAAGGGGCACTATGGGAGGTGTGTACGTATTATCAGTTGCCATACCTATTGTGACGTAAATGCGGCGCAGATAATTCAATTTTATCACTTTGGTGGGTGTGTACACTAGACTTGGACTTTTATGATGGATATTTTAAAACAATACTCAATATGCACTTTTAACTTCACGTTTCTTGGTTTACAAAGTGTTTTCTATACTCGGCCGGGTAGTACCGTCAAGGTTTCACGTATATCGCTGCGTTGTTGAATGTTGAAGCGCTTGTAATCATACCGTGACAAGCAGTCCTACTGATCGTACGCCTCATCGCGAAATTTTATTACATTTCACTTTTTTGACTCAAAAAATCAAAGAAAATGTACTCAATCGCTGAAGCCACCCTAGCTTTCATCGTTCTTTACTTATTTTCCTTTTTGTTTGAAGTTGTAACCGGATTGGTGGTTTAGCTCCTAACAGGAGCTAAACAACAAATAATTAATTTTAAGAATGTGATATTTTGAATTTATTACGTTAGGGCTTAAGTTTAATTAGTCATCAATCAATGCAATAATTAGGTTTAGTATTTATATTAATTATTACTTACAAGACACTTCGATTTTCACCATGCACTTTGATACGAGTGAGTACCTACCTATAATTGTTTTATTATTATATTGCTTTCTTTACGTATACCTAAGTATATCAGAGTAATAACTAATAACATATTTGTTACCTGGTTGCTGCTGGACTTTAAAATCTGTATTATTTCATTTGCATTTCTTCGATTGACACAATATTTTTACTACATACGAGTAGGTATAATAGGTAATCTATGTAAGCGCGATTGAGTACCTAAGCAGACGAGGTTATACCAGTTTCCAATAAGTGCAACTTTTACTACATACCACGTCTTCTTGATAACGTTATAAGTTATAACTTATAACATAAGATTTTATACTCCATCTTATTGTTTGTTAGTCTTATTGTCGTCGCGAGCGTGCAGTTTAGAATAGAAATTCTGTCGAAATATAGGCACCTATTATACCTACAATTGCGAAATATTAATACGAATTTTATTTTACTTTTTTTACTTTGCACCGGAAATAGGTTTTTTTATAAATTATAATATATATATTATTTTAAAAACGTACATACCTATTTATTGTTTATTTATAATTATAACGATGGTGGTAGGTTATACGTGGTATTATACGTGAAATTATACGTGAAATTATACGTGAAATTATACGTGAAATTATACGTGGTAGGTACCTGCTACTATTATTACTTACCTAGATATTTTGTTACAAGAATAAAAATGCTATATATGAACAATACTGGTTGCTATTAATTAAAAATTGTTATTTTCCTATTAATCGAGGGAATTATGTAAATCATCACTAAAATTTATCAGACAGACATCGGTTTTAATAAATATAGGTCAATCAATGTAATAAGGTATAATCAGGTTTCGCTATCTTTGATGAGTAGGTAATTATATTCATGAATTATTTCAAAATAATTAAATTACCTATATTAAAAATCATAATGGACATTTTGCAGTCGAACCAGTTCAAAGAATTGCATTTATCTTGGCGGTAATATTCTGGGATACATGTAACGCCATCTATCCACTGTAACTTCAGTTTTTTTCTTGTTAACAATTCAGTTTCACAATACATATAATTTGTAACAAAAATCAAATTGTTATTAGTTTTTAAATAATTTCTGCGATAAATACATAAATGTGAACCTGAATCGATAAAACTGAGGCCAAATACCACAAAGCATGACTCAATCGGATAATCGTAGTGTCAAAATATGAAACAGGGCTGTCAGTGAGTGCGTTTAAAAAGTAAAAAAGCGCTCATTTATGCTTGTCGGACACATACAATTTTGCTTAAAATGAGCTACAAAATATACTAACATAATTAATCATAACTAACATAATTAAAAATTAAAATTAATCATAATTATCAAGTTATATTATCACGACCTATACACTTTCTGTGTTTTAGATGAAAATCAGAATAGAGTTTACATGTATTAAGCTGATTTAAGCCCACTCTGCTTACTTGCGCTGATTAGCAGCGCCTTTTTTCCGCTAAACGCACCCCGTGCCAGTGTCAGTTTCTATTTTCAACAACAGCTGATTAGGATAAGATTTCGAAACCAAACCAAAAGTTATTGGCTTCGTTCGTTTGGTTTTAATTTTTCAAGCCTTTATAAATTACAAACATGAAATTCCGTGGATCCCTATCTAAGTGCAGAAGTGCTATAATACCTAAAAGAAGTTACTCATCAGTTACTAATAAGAAGTGGCAAAGTGTAGTTGGTTTAGAAGTACACGCTCAGTTAAACACAACATCAAAACTGTTTTCCGGTGCTCAGAATATTTTTGGTGGCGTAGTAAATGATTGTGTTTCTTTATTTGATGCTGCTATACCTGGCACATTACCAGTACTTAACAGAAAATGCGTAGAACTAGGCATTATGACTGCACTAGCATTATCTTGCAAAGTAAATGAAATATCAACTTTTGATAGAAAACATTACTTTTATGCTGACTTACCGGCCGGTTATCAAATCACACAGCAAAGAGCTCCTCTTGCTAGCGATGGCGTTCTAAACTTTCAGGTATTACATTTACATTAGCATTCTTTTTCAATAACTTATGAGTACATTATCCTCAGTAACTTACATTATTACTATTTTACTTTATTTTTATTTTCATCGGGCAATATTCTCTTGGCAGGCAACATCTGGCAATCAAATATTCTCTTTAACTTGTTTCTCAATTGTCCTCAGGTATTCACACCAGGAGTCCATAAGAAGCCATACAATAAGAGTTCGAAGATCAAACAAATTCAGCTGGAGCAAGACAGTGGCAAATCCTTGCATGATGCTGAATTGAAGAAGAGCCTTGTAGACCTGAACCGAGCCGGAGCACCACTGATCGAACTTGTTTTTGAGCCTGATTTAGAGGCATGTATTTGAATATTACATAATGTTCTTATGTTTTTTTACAGTGCAGACTTTTCTATAATATTATTACATCTATGATATATTATCATTGGATGTTATTACATATCACTTAAAGTTGTCATATGGTGAACCCATAGAATAGTCTGTAAATATATTCCTAATGCCAATTTATTTATTTATTTCACAAATGTTATTGCACATTGTCCTATAAATGGCGAGCTTAATGCTTTAAGGCATTCTTTACCAGCCTACCTTTGGGTTGATCACAGAAATATATTGGGAGATGAGATGAGAAGTATTATAAATATATAACTTAAACAACAATAGTAAAATTTCCTAAAATGTATCTAATGAATACATAGTTACATATTAATGAATTTATTCCCAATTACACAATAACACTCCTAATTACCAAGTCAAATTGGAGCAATTAGTACTACTAATAGACAGTATTTAATAAATATTACCTGTTACTTACAGCAAGTTATCACATCTTGAGACGGCACTAATGCCATCCTTCGATAGACTTTTAAAAACATAAAATAGCTTTAATAGCTTAAACTATAAATACAATCATGTATTTGACTATTTTTTATTATTTAAACAAACTATAAAGTCAATATTGAAATACTTACCTTGACATATTACTGTGATAAAGGACTTAAATTTTCAGAGTTAAGAAAAGTACCACAATGACGTCATTCTTCTGTAGCATCATTGCAACTAGGGTTGTTAGGGATATGATATTTCGGATATGAATATGTATTGTATTCTTTAACTGGTTTCAGTTACAGATACAATTATGAATTTTTTTATATTGTTTCGGATACAGTTTCAGTTATGGGGCTTTTTTAATGAAGCAAAGAAAAATAAAACCATATAAGGAATAAAATTCATCAAAACCGCATCCTTCAAATCCCCCACTAACAGCAATGTATAAAATTATTTGTAATAAAATCTGAATGCTTTATTTCCGTTTAAATTTTTTTTAATTGGGATGTAGATTTGGTTATGGTTACGAGCTCTTTATCATCCCTAATTGCAACAACTCATGAGTGACAGAAATTGAAAGACAGACAGAAGATTTTTTTGTATGAAAAAAGTGCTGAATTTGAAAGTCTTAGAACAGAAGCTTTGCTGTTGATGTGTTGCTGTTGCAACACATCAACTGTTTGCTGTTGCTGTCGAACAAAAGTTGATGTGGATTTGTTTTAATGTCATTCATTCACGTTAAATAAGTAATAAAATATGTTAATTTCAGGACAATATAGACAATATACAATTATATTATATAGACAATATAGTATTACAATATAGATTGTGTGGTTATTTCTAGGATGGAGAAGAGGCAGCAGCTTTAGTAAAGGAGCTGGTATTGATTGTGCAGCGTCTGGGAGTTTGTTCTGGCCGTATGCAAGAAGGTGCGCTCCGAGTTGACGCTAATGTTTCACTGCGTAGGGTAGGGGAGCCACTCTCAACACGCACTGAGGTTTGTATGATACTTATAACTATGTAACTTCAAAGACTGAGTGCTAGATCTGAGCTATGGACTCTGACTAGAATTACTGGCGAGATATTCTCTGACTGATTTATTTGCATCTCTTATATTAATGTTTAATTTTTTTTAAATGAAAATACACAGTCTGTAGCATGTATATATTTATTATATCCACCAATCTGTACTGGGCCCGCATGGTAGATTATGGTGCAACCCTCATAATCATACCTCATAGTGTTCTGCAGTGGGATATAATAGGCTGAAATTGATGAATGTTTAATGTTTCTGTTATCTATTAGTGTTATATATATATGTGTATGTATATATTATGAAATAAAGTTTAAATAGTTAACAAATTTTATAAATTGTAAACTTCTGACATATAGTTAATGTAACGTGTAAAATACTGGTTATGCTCTTAAAAGTATGTACTTATCCATCCAATTAAGATCTTTACAGCTAACAAGTTATAAAATTTTATTTGCCACTGAAGAAAGTTTATAATTGTACCCAAAATTATTTTGCAAAAATGCCCACATTGTATTTATTTTTCCTGTTTTTTACTTCTTTATACTTTGCACTTACTTATTTATACTTACAAGGTTGCAATATATACATGGTACTATCCAACCAAGCCAAGTAGATGATTGTCAAACGTCACGTCACCCGCACATTTTTCAGGTACGGATAGCAAAAAATATGAATATGTATGGCATCAAATTAAATGTTCACCTAATTAAATTTTTGACCACTGACACTAATTTAGGATTCGGTAATCGTTTATATGGTGATTATTTTTTATTAACAAATAAAAATATTTTTGAGGGATAGGTAATAAAATAGGGTAAAAGGGAGCAAATAATGAAAATAGAGTACTAAAATCAATGAGTGCTTTATTTAAATTACACCATGTCATCAACATCTATTTCTTCAATACCTGACATTTCGTCATCCGAAGACATATTTATATTTTCGGAATTTGGAATCGCTGTCTTCACCAACATTTATGATTAGATGTCTTGCTTGTAATTCTTCAAGTCTCTCTTTTTCCCAATACTGATTTACCAATCTGTCAACGTGATTCACTTACTTTTTCCAGTCGGCCACGGTTATTGACTGAATTATTATGCTACGATATGGGGTTCTTCAAGAGAACTGTGAATAGGATTTTGCAAGGTTGGCGGCGCGCCCGCATGCCCTCTGGTGTTGCAGGTGTCCATGGGCGGCGGTAACACTTACCATCACGTCGGACCGCTTGCTCGTCCGCCCATTAGTCTATAAAAAAAAATTGCTTTAGGGGTTAATCTCTCAATCTCCTTTTCAGATTGGTTTACATTTTTTGCCGCGACTTTCTGCTTCATTAAGTTCCATACGCATAAGGAGGAAGTCTCAATCAACACTTCGTGGCCATTTGCCTGAAACAATTCATCCACATGATACTGTTTTGGTGGACGATTCTGTACAATCAAATAATATAATTCCCTTTTGGTCATTCTGGTGTTGTATTCAATTCTTTTTCGTCCAACCAGTTTTGCATTACTTCTTTACGTGAGGGCATTATTGGGGGTTTATTCATTTGTTTGCTGTGATAAGGACATTGTCCATTACGACAATACCATTTGGCGGAAAGTTTGGTAGAAGTTTTTCATTCTGCCATTTTGTGAAGTTATCATGGTTATCCATTTCATCGTGGTAATCGTCTTGTTTGCTCTTGCATTTGTATATTAGCTCTGCACCTTCGATGAACCCGTTTTCGCCGCCTGCAATTCGCCGCAATTTTCGCCTACAATAATCTAACGCTGGCCGGGACTATCATTTTTTCTCACTCATTTATACCATATACATACAGCATTTATATACAGTGTAGTGGCTGTGTAACCACGTTTCATCTATTTTTTATCTTTTTTTTTTCTGGACCATCATTAACTGCCCTATCCTCTGTTCCCGGCTTGACGTTGAGTTTTGGGACAACCTGTATGCAATCGGTTTTTTATCTGCACCGAGTTCGTTATTTTCTTTTAATCGCCGCAAGTAGCGCCATGCAGCTATCTCCGGTCTTTCTATTAAAAGATCTCTTATTCTCAAACATTTTTTAAAAGTGGAACCTAATTTTTGAGTTAAAATTTTCCTCAGTGTCGCTGTTTGTCCTGGAAAATTCAAGTCCACCTTGGTAACGGCCAAAATTTTTTTTAAAGTCGGGCTCCTTTTTTGCCGTATAAAACTGTTTATTATGTTTCTTATGGAACAAATTGTGAAGTCGTCGATATCGAGTTTGTTATGATGTTGCCTGTTCAGAACTTGGATGTAGAAGTAGGCGAAGGTGATGTTCTGTAATAAAAAATATATGATTGACAGGACTGAAGACTAAAGGACTCACATCCAGAGCCGTAAAATATAGTTAAAAAAGTTAATAACATAACCTATAATTTACCTGTAGAATCTTTTTTTCTTCCCTTTTATACGCGTGGTTGTACTTAAGCTGACACCAGTAGCAGCACACGTCCTTTTTAGTACTTGTTGATCTACAGGAATTGCGAATAAGCACTTCCGCTTTTCTTCATAAAAATGTAGGACTCGTAATATCATTGTTCGCTCTCCACTATGAATAGTCTTATTTTTCCCCATTTCGATTGCTGTCTATGCACAACAACACACTAAAAACTGAACACGATAACTAAAAAAGCAATAAATGCAAAAAAACTTAACTGTCAACGACAAGATTTAACAATAACAAAATACAGAAATGATTAGCGTAACACGTGCGAACGTATCGATGCTGCGAATGGTACTATGACGAACACGGAACCTGAGGCGGTATGCGGAGGGGGAGGCCGCAATCCACCCATTCGTCTAGTTGGCTTGGTCGAGTGGTATACAAAAATACTTAATTTCTAAAAGCTGTATCTTTCTATAGAATACGGGTCACCCTACATATAAGACCCTGACTAAACAGGGGGACTATCAGGGGACATAATTATTGACTTAACAAAAATAAAAAAAAAACATGATTTACTATATAAATTTTTAAGTTATTATTTATGAAGACTGGTTTTCTAAAGGTTCTTATTTTCACTCTTTCTAGGTAAAGAACATCGGTTCCGTGCGTGGCGTGGCGGCCGCTATAAAACATGAAATTTATCGACAACGGTCCATCCTTGAAGCTGGCGGGCGGATAATCAACGAGACAAGATCGTGGGACGCCGCTGCTAGGGTTACCGTGGCCATGAGAGACAAGGAGGTTGTACAAGATTATAGGTGAGGTCACTTTTATAAACAGTTTTTTAACATTACATTTTGCCTTTAAATCTCGCTTAAATAGTATTAAGAATAGGTACATATCATATGAATAAGATATACTGGATTAAATACAAAATAACTTCACCGCCTTAACACTGAATTTCATTCGTGAAAACTAATAGCTTTTGTTCTAAGACTTTCAAATTCAGCACTTTTTTCATACAAACCACTCTCACTCGCACCGTGTACATACAGTCACATCGATTTACAGGTGACTACAGTAATACCACGAAAATAAGTCCTTTCGACAATCTTCGTTTACGCAGAAAAGTGCAGACCGAATTCCGACAATAGCCGAACGTGTAAACAATTTACATTGAACTTTATTTGCAGATGATAATGGCAGAATATTATTTGCCGTGCATCCCGCTCTGTCCCGTTCACACGATTCGTACACTGTCGGACAACTTAATTGGGTCTATATTAAATAAAAAACATTAAAACTAAATTTTAAACTTCAAAGTTAAAAAAAAACATGTTACACTAAAAATATTATTTTTATTAGACACGAAAAATTAAATACAAAAACAATAATTGTGAAAAAAAATCTAGTGGAAGTTAACCATCTATTTCACTGCTTGTATTGCTGGCATTTGAATCTATTGACGACGAAGAGGACGAGTCGTTAGTATTAATAATAAATCCGTGCTTGTTCCAATGTCATGAATTCGTTTTCACATTTTATGGCGTGATCAACAACTTTGCGCCAATCTTCTGGTGTTATTGACGAAAATTTTTCCTCTAAAAGTCGTCTTAATTCCGTAAGATTCATATTAACGTTAAATTTGCTGATATGACCTTTGACTTGAGACCAAATATTTTCTATTGGATTAAAATCGGGGAGATAAGGCGGAAGTCTCAAAACCTTGTGGCCATGTGATTCCATGATAGTGTCTAATGAATACTGGACGTATTCGTGTTTGCACCGTTTAATTATTTGATACAATTCTGGTTTTAATGATTCTGGATTATAATCTATATTTTTATTAGTGAGCCATTGTTGCATCTGCCTTTTAGTAGAATTGGAGTTTGGGGCTTTTTCTATTAAGGTATTGTGGTAGCTTGCATTATCTAGGACAAAAACAGAATTTGGTTGCAAATTAGGAATGACTTTAGTGTTTATCCATTTTTCGAAATTGTCTCTATTCATTTCCTTGTGGTAGTCTCCGGTTGTCTGGGAAGATTTATAAATTAATAACGCGTTTGGTATAAATCCATTGGCTCCACCGGCATGAACAATTATCAGTCTTTGACCCTTTGATAAAGGCTTTTTTAATCCCTTGCCACTTCTGTCCGACCAGACACGTTCCTTTGTGTTGTGTGCGTTGTGTGCACATACGTTTCATCTGCATATATAATTTCTCTGCCTTCTTCTCTGCATCTCTTTACTTCTCTGAGATATTTCATTCGTAGTAATCTCACATCGTCTTTTTCAGCTAATATTTTCCTATTCGTTTCCACTCTTCTAAATTTGAAACCAAGTTGCTGCAGAATTTTTCTAAGAGTTTCTCTCCCGCCACTAAAATTGATATCTTCTTGTAATTTACTCAGGAGCGATTTTACAGTAACCACTTGTTTTTCAACTAAATGAAAGTCATGTATTTTTCGTCGAATCAATTGATAATCAAAATCATCTAGTTGTAGGCGGTGAATTTTTTTTGGGCGTCCTTTTTTGGGCGTACTGAACGTAGGGCCTGTACTTGTTGAAGCACCGTGAGATGATTCGCTCTCTTTTAAAATCCTAGAAACTGTTTTTGTAGAAATGCCAGTCGCTTGGCATGTCCGTTTAATAATTTGCTTATTAATTATTAAGTCCGTTTATTAATTGAAAATAGTCTTTATTAAAAACTTGATTCTTGACTTCTTGTGCTTCTTTTTCCATAAACCGGTGAACATTTACAATAATTTCTCTCGTTTGACTCTTCAAAGGCCGCCCTTTTTTAAGAGAAGTCATAATAAATATCAGTAACCACTTTATTTGCCACTAAGTGTAATTATCGTTGAGACACGTAGGTTCAGTCTGCAATCTGAGAGTCGACTGATGGACAAGATGGCGCCCGACGCACGACACGACCGGCCGCCATTTACCGCGAATTCGATCGACCAATAATGGCGCAAGATTTCAGCGCGCGAAATATTCCACATTGCCATTGGTGGAATGATGTTTACCGCGCTCCTAAAATGTGTCTACTGCGCAGGTACATCGGTGAGACTTATTTTCGTGGTATTACAGTACTTGTATGTAATAGCAGCAGTTCGATTAGAAATTGTCTATGAATGAACCATTTGTTACTGCTCCTAAAGCGCGCGCATGAGCAGAATGAATTTCGGTTATTATTGAACGTTAATATGAGGGGTCTAGCAAAGTGGTCGGTGAATGACGATTTCATACAAATCTCTTTACCATCCAGTCTTGGCTGACCTCATGTCTATGATCGAAATTCTACCTGTTCGTGGCACGCGCTTTAGTAGCGTATAGTACAGAGTAACTCCTTTTAAAAATTCAAACTTTTTTATATTGTAAGTTAAAAAAAAAAATAGAACGAAGTTATTTTCAATTTAACCCAGTACAAGGTACCATAAACAATTATTAAATAATAAATATAGTTTCCATTAATAGCCTGAATATTAAATATAAAAAATAGTGTATGGTAATAGGGTTTTTTTTTGTAGAGGAATAGAGAGAGTCAATAAAGTCTTATAATCACTGCAACTATTGTGACGAAAGGCCTTGTTAGATAGATAATTTATTTAGATAGAAAAACAAATGCCGATGATGCGACATATTTAGAGGGAGTGGATTACTATTATACTGTTTCTATCAGTGTATATAAAATTTATTTCATAAGTACACAAGAACATTAATCACTATAAAAGCTAAGGAAAGCAGACACACTATAATATAATCCGTGCATGGCGGCAATGACTTGATTAGTCAAAATCAACTGTTTTTTAAGGACACAATTTAAAATTTTAATATTTATATTTTCGCTTTGAATATTGAAATATAATTTTAATGCAGAAATCAATTCCGCTGAAAGTATCTAGTATTGAAAGATTTAGTTTATTGATACGTCTTAGAACTTCTTATTTAAAATTTTGCATATCTTGATTTATTCATTCTGCTTACTTATTCTTACTCATTTCTGCCATACCCACATGAAATTAATCTCTGAAAAAAAAGGTAAAATAAGGACTTTCATTATTTCAGGTATATGCCAGAACCCAATCTCCCGCCATTACGCGTCAATCTGAAGACCAAACAAGACAGTAAGGATATTGTAAGTGTGTCGCTGATACAGAATCAAATACCAGAACTCCCAGAAGAAACAAGAAGAAAACTTATACAAGAATTTGGTCTTCGATCAGAGATCTCCATACAACTTGTCAATGAACCAAAGTTATTGGAATATTTTCAAGATATAACGTCAGATAAATCGAGGAATCCGACTAAAGTTGCCAATCTACTGATAAATGATCTCTTAACGGTACTTCATAAAAGGAAGGTTGACGTTGAAGACTGCCCCATAACTGTGAAGCAATTAACAGAACTGACCGATATGCTCATACACAAGGAAATTAATTTAGATGTCTATAAGCAAGTCCTCGATGAACTTATATCTTCTTCACATAGCGAAACATCACCGAAAGTTTTAATAAAAGAGAAAGGCTGGTCACTAGTAACTGATGAGGATGAAATTCTAAAGAAGTGCATGGAAGTCTTGAAGAATAATCCTAAATTAGTCAACCAATATAAAGATGGAAAAGTGAAGGTATTCAGAGCTTTACTAGGTATATTGGCTAAGAATACTCAAAACAAAATTGATATGCCGGTAGCTTCTAAGAAATTGGAAGAGTTATTGAAAAAGTAAATAAATTTATAAAACATTTATTATTTGTTTTTATTTTGTAACTTGAACTTTTCGTAAAGGAACATATAAAAAGTGTGACATTATCCAGTTTCCCAGATATTGTGAAATCTTAAATAAATACCATAAAATTTTCATTGTAAACATAAAATAAAATGAAATAAACATAAAATTGTAAAGCACGTTTCAGATTAAATAAAACAATGAAATTTTAAGCTAGAAAATCTTAACCAGAAATTAATAAGTTAATTCCGACAACAAAGTTTTTTTGGTCAAATAATGTCACAAACATGATAAAGCAACGTGGGACAAAGCACACAATTTTCTTATAATTTTAAATAAAGATTGTGTAATGCAGCATACGCCCCACCCTGCCCCACCGTGGCTACGCCCATGACCACAAATAATGGCAACAACACTATTTGCTTACTATTATGTATGTTGTAGTTGTTGCCATTATTTTTTTTATGTTCCTTTCTGAACAGAAGGTACACGAGTATATCATAAATGTACCTGCAGTTTAACACTTATAGTAATGAATTGTCTCATAACTCATTAATTCGTAATTCAAATAATTCGTACTTATCCTATTCATACATTTATAAGTACTTAGGTAAGGTAGCAACTGCAAAATGGAAGTCGTAACTGCAACAAACCTATTAATAATGTTGATTATACAATTCATAGAAAATAGAAAATCAGTTTCATTAGGGGGCCTCAACAGCGCTTCTCCTCGATTTGGGAACCAATGTACTGAGTTGTGGACCTATTTGTTACCACAGTCATGTGTATTTGTACTACATCACTATTTTAATCGTTACTTTGTTAAATCTGTGTGCTGTCTGTGGTGACAAATAAATTTATTTTCTTTCTTTCTTTCTAACACTCTAAACAGTCGTTTCTTAATACTCATATCGGTTCTTAAATTAAAGGCTGTTATGTATTCTAACTAATGAAATTTGATAACCGATTAACCCACTTCATAGGATTACCGATTAGCCCTATGTGTAAAATGGCCCGGGTTCGATTCCCAGCCTTAAAAAAACATCGTTTTCTAAAGAAGTCATTAAATTACCTTCAATTGTCTACCACTCAACGTGTGTTGGTTAAATTATTTGGTTAATGTTTTGTGGGACCTAATAGGCTACGTGTGTCATTGGAATGTACGCATTTTGTTTATCGTAACATTCGTTAGGCAGCGTCAGTGAAGGCTGTTTGTTTACGATGCCACACGCGCCCCGAATATTGTTTGCATCAGGGGTTCTCAACTGTTAAAAATCATACCTAAATCACCGTATATTATTTATATGATAATTTTCACGATCTTTCGTAATCGTCCAAAGTTTTATTGCAATTTTAGGTTATTACCTACTAGAAAATGTATACATGAAATTAAAACGACTAGAAATTACTTGAAGTGCACTTAGACTGCGGTCGATTGATGTTGACCAGACGATATTACGATTAATATGAGCCGATCCTCAAACACAAACGATACCACTGGACGGTCGACGAGTCGATGATCGATCGATTAATTTATCAATAGACTATCGATCGATGATCGATCAACCATCGAACGATATCTAAACGGATTGTGTGGATGAATCGATGAACATCGAATGAAAATATCAATCGATATTGACCCTATGTCTATGCTAGCTATGCCTCCACACGACTCGATCTGAACGGTCGATGTCATTGATTCACGTCGATCGACCACAGTCTGGGTGCAGATACATTATATGTATACATATAACACAGATACAGTGCAGATACAATGCAGATACAGATACATGGTACAGTTCCATTTAAACATACAAGCCACGACACTTTTACCGGGACGACGATGCGTCGTTACACGACCAAGTGGGAACCGGCTCTAAGATGGGATCAAATGGACGGAGCTATCGTTCTATCCAAATGCAATTATTTCTTACTACCTACTCAGGTTTACTTTAAATATGTAAATTATTGGATTGGTAAGCATTTGGATAAAATGATAGCGCCGCACATTTGATCTCATCTTAGATGTAGGTTAAATTATTAATAAAGGTATGTTTTTTAGATCATTCAATATTTTTCATATTTAAAATTCAAACTTAATGGATTGGCAACAAAACATCTTGATTTTTTTTGCATACATCTATATCTACATTGGGAATTAAGTCTAAAAACTTGCAAGCCCTGGCTGATACGTTATTGTAGACATCAATGTGTATGCTCGACAATTAAACATAAATCACGTGCAGTTGCATCATTTTAAAAGCCCCGCCATCACTCACTTTACCATCGGACTCAGTCGCAGTTTCACTTCAACTAAACGACACTAACCGTCCACAATGTCGCCTAAAACATCAAAAGTTATAATTTTTCTGTCGGTTATTACAGTTTGCCTTGCAGATCCTACTGCCCCTGGTATAGACAGGATCGTAAATGATGGAGTTAAAAGCACGGGCTTCAACATTATCTACGGAGATGAAGATATTACTATTTTGAATCAAGTGGTTGACAAAGTGGACAACGAAGTCATTAAGAGCAGGTTTAAGTTGGTGGACAGTGTGCCGCCGTTGCCCGCTGAAGACGTTAAATGTTTGATGTCAGCTGATAAATATTGCTCTCCAGAAATGAGTCACATGAAAAGTAAGTTGTACATATATTCTTATAATTATAACCATGCTTATTGCAGTATTCGCGGTAGGTTAAATATAAAACACCTACCTTGCACGGCAACGTAAATGATCATGCGTTTCAGTTTTTTTTTTAATTATTTTTATTCCATAGTTCTTGAATAGTTTATTTAATTTGTTTAAATTGGTTGTCAAAGGATTGTCTTTAGATACAGAAAAAAAATACATAAAATATAACTTTTTTATTTTTGGACGCATATATAACCGTTTCAATGTGCTTATGTTTAGACGTACTCATTCAAGCCATCAAAGACGACTGCAAAGAGTGCTCAACGAAAGAAAAGGACGATGTCAGTAAAGTGATAGCTTCAGTGATGGCACATGATCCAACGGCCTGGAAAATTTTTCTCACAAGGTACGATGGTCTTCAGAAAGTTCAAAGAATATTTGGAAATTAATTTAAAAAATATATTATATAAGTAATGATTAGTTGATTACAGATTCTGAGTTTTAAAGTTAATTAAATGAAGTTATTGTTTTTCAAGAACCGTGAAGCATAACTATTTTTATAGGTACGTAATACAAACAATGCCAGAAAAGAAACCTCCAAAGCCAGAGAAAACTAGGTTCAGAATGGTTGGAAAACCAGAGGAAATAGTAAGCTCTAAAAATAGGTATACTATGCCAGGAGTTCACGTGAGAGTTAAAAGATGTGCAATGGAAAAAATACCCTAGAACTAGTCTGGTTTAATTACTGCCAATTGCCTGGATGTCATAGCTTTCAGGTTGCGGTCTGGGTATATGCCAGTAAACAGGTTTGCTTTCCATATGAGAAAAAATAATTCCCCTAATTGCCAAATTGTGATATAATTGAGGATGTCCAACACTTGTTGGTAAAGTGTTTCCGGAATGAACCCGAGAGAAAGGCTCTGATAGGGATGTTCTATAAAATTCTTTCCGAGCCAACATCAAAAACTGCAAACATTCTGTGCGAATTTGCGAGTCGCTATCGGAGTCATAGATAAGTTAGAGTTAAGTAGGGATTTAAGAAAAATATTGTAACCTTTAGTGTACGATGGCGCTGAGATAACTACACAAAAGTGTAAGAGAAAAAAAATACTGCGAGTTGCCATAGTATAGTAAGCCATAGAAAGTTCATTATGTTATTGTGTTTATTGTATTTATAAAGTTTTTCTGTATTAAAGTTACGATGAAGAGTGTTTTTATTTATTACTTTTTAAATATTGAATTAACTATTTAGGGCTTCAACATCTCGAAACAGTACGAAAGGGTCGCGCGGAGAAATCGCTATTATTAGATATGTACTCGCGTGTACGATAACTGCGTTGTTGAATAGCAATGATAATGTCAACAATATTAATTTCTCTACTACACATGGACATGTAATCAATTCTATTGTTGTTTTGTGTCTCGTTTTTAGACTACGATTAATATATAGCAATACTTACGAATCATATAGGAATAGGTAAGGGCGTAGTCAAAATTTTATCCAGAGGGCAAAGCAAACAATTTTCTTAAAATTTAAATAGGGATAGTGTAATACAGAAAGCGTGTTGCTTATTCATCCCTAAGCCGGGGGGGGGGGGGGGGGGGGGCGCAAGTGCCCCAACCTGCCTCATTGTGCTAATGGGCATAGGAACCATAACCACCAGGATTAAATAAAAGGATACCTATGTAATTTCATGTTGTATTCCTTCGATATTACTAGACCAATATAATAATAATATAAAGTAAGATAGCCTTTATAGATTACAGTGTCAAGCTGATGCCACACAGCTTTGTATCTTTGTAAATTGTATCTTATCATTGTCACAAAGTCGCACATCGTAATTAACTCGTATAATATTACTTTACTTTTTTACTTTCATCGGCGCTACAACCCGTGTGGGTCCTGGCCACAATCCTTCTCCATTTCTTTCTATCTCTGGCCTCTTTCTTCCAGAATGTTATTCGCCTCATATTCCTCGGATCCTCCTCTACACACTCGATCCATCTCTTTCATGGTCTACCTCGTGGGCTCTTCTGTTGCGGGATCCAGCCTGTCATGATTTTTTGTGCTCTATCCAGCGACATACGCTCTATAGGTAGGTATGTCCAGGCCATATCAGACGCTGTGATTATATTACTTGTGTATAATATTACTACTAAAAATTAATAATCAGGTGAAACACTATTTTACGTCATACACGAATGGGAAAATTTTATTTAATGAATGGTAATTAATAAATTCCTAAAACTTAAAACTTATACGAAAAGCTGAAAGCAGTGTAATTTAATATAATTATGCTTGTTACCTATCTATGTTGATTAGTTTTAATTTTATTGCTATTATGTCTCTCAAAATGTCGCGTACAGATAATTTCTATTAAGAATTTGGTGGGAATCTAAATCAATGTTTCATAATATTGATTTAGATTCCCACCAAATTCTATCTTTCTATAATAAATTACTTATCTTATAAGATCATTAGGTTCTTACCGAATACTATTACTTCCCGGCACTACACTGCCGCTGAAGGTGGAGCTGCGGCAGCTAGAGTCCAATAATAGGTCTAGCAATTTTAAGATCTGTAATGAAGATCTCGGTCCTGACTTTTGGCCAGAGGAGGTAGTGTTCCAACGCTTTAGGAAAGCGGGACATTAGAAGAATAATCCACATTCGTTAAATGTATTATGCTTGCTCACAGAAGACTACCATGAAACATAGGTATTCCTTTGTGTTTCCTTTGTGAGT
This sequence comes from Sesia apiformis, assembly GCA_914767545.1. Taxonomy (NCBI): domain Eukaryota; kingdom Metazoa; phylum Arthropoda; class Insecta; order Lepidoptera; family Sesiidae; genus Sesia; species Sesia apiformis. Next base: position 9,551,446 of record OU611964.1, read on the forward strand.
GACTCATCGAGTGGGGAGACTCTCATCGCATTATATTTCCTACTCTCTATCCCATTCCATTTAATCTCATCTTATACCATCGAGTAGAGAATATAATTTCACAAAGGAAACTGTTTCTACTCTTTAACTTAACAGTCTTTTTCCATTGAAGGTATGTGTCTTGTTTTGTGTCTTGCTGGAATTTGCGCTCATTACTAGCACGGATGAACTTGTAAGCTATAGAGGTACGTACACATTGAGCCTGATGTATAATAAACACTTTTTAAAGTTTGTTTTAAATTCTAGGTCTAAGTAAATATTTCAGTGTAAAATTAAATGTTAATTGAATCTTCCGGGCTGCTTGGCCGAGGTCTTCTGGAATCTCTTCTCTTTTTTCCAAACGTTCGGCAACTAGTTGCGCTCGAGAAGCCAAAGAGATAACATTTCTCTGAAAGTGAACGCATTCGCCACTGAAGATGTTAACCGCAGTTGTTGACGAAACGTTTGGAAAAAAGAGAAGAGATTCCAGAAGACCTCGGCCAAGTAGAGCCCGGAAAATTCAATTAATATGGACACCGGCCGAGAAAGCCTACACTCCACTATAAAATTAAATGTATTCCGTCTACTCTTTTTGAAGACGTATTTTATAAACGGATCATTGAATAATGTAAAATATCTATAAAACGTAAATAAAACTCTTTTAATAAGAAGTTATTCTTATTTTGGTATCAACTCCCAATGATTAAGGAAAGAAAAATATTTTTAGTTTGCCCAATTTATTAGCGACTTTGTTGTGATTAATCGGTTTGTTATTATTTATTTTATTTGCATTTGTTTTAGGTTTGTCTTCAGTTCTCATTCCCTTCTTCCATTTAATCATTCTCTTCATATTCATCTTCTTTATTTTCACGCATATTTTTACCTTTTTCTTCTTCTTTTTCTACTTTTTTACTTTGTAGATATTCACTTTTATAGCTTCCGTCAGAGTCGTATCTGTAAAGATGAATTTATGCAATTATTGCAAAACGAAGCAAAAAACAAATCTTTATAGGTATGCTTTCAAAATTATTAATATGTTATACATAAACAGATATTTATACATACATGTATACATACATGCAATTTCTTATATACATACCCATGCACAACAAATTATTATATATATGTTTATTCTTTTTATAATTTAATCTAATTTAATTGATATCACCCGCACTTTTATTATCCACTGCTGGACGCAGGCGGGCCTTGTGTCCGGCACATTGTCTTGTGCGTGAAAGGTATATCCTTAAAACGCCACGCTGCCCAAGCGGGATGGCGAGCTTGTGGTATTCCGTAGTCGCCTTTTATGTCACCCACGGAAGAGACGGGACAACACAACACGGCTCTTCGAGATTAGTGTTTCTTACTTTAAATTATGATAGTTTAGAGGTGTTAAAAGTAAAGATTGTTTTTTAATTAAGTATTATACTTCTGTTCAAGCTTAATCCATTCATCGGGTCTGTTGTCAATTACGTAGTGCATCACTTGGTCCGCTCCTTCTTTTTGCCTCTCACTACATTTCTTACAATTGTTTTGTATGGCCTCAGGTAAATTCTCTGCAATCAAATAGAAATTAAAAAAAAACTTTATAAAATCTTTTTCACCATTAAATTACCCACTGGTACCTAAGTAAGAATGCTTTCATGTGACGTCTTGATAATTGTAATATATTGTAACATAATTATCTAAGCGAAAAGACCTCATTGCAAGTTCTCCTTTCCCAGATATTAAAACGTTAATGAAATTTTAAAATGTAACATATTTTTATAGCTTTGTCTTAAAAATGAGATATTAGAACATTTTTATATTTAAACAGAATCTCGGAACGATTAAATATTAAGTTATAAAATGTAATAAGTCCATTGCTCAGATAACGTCATTATATTCTAAGTATAAGGCTTTAAGTAATTTACACAAAACCTTCGGTTCATACAAGCGTGGCTAGTTAACTGTGAAACACCTTGTTGTGTTTGGCCATAATAGGTTTTATGGCCTATACCATATACATATCTACTGGTCTATACCATAGGCAAAAAGTTGTGATTAAGTTTATTGGAGAAAATTTTAATAAAAGTATTTAAGTATACATTTTATTTTATTAGTCAATAATTTTAGTGGTTCGCTGTGTGATGTCGGCCGACATTACAATAACACTACCCCATCTCTACCCTTTGATGTCGTAAGGTGACTAAGTAATAACAAATTCGCTACGACAAGTCCTGAGGAAACACACCGCCTTTAAAACTGGATTAGCCCATACATCCCTCATGCACAAGACAAACGTCCATGAGGCGGCTCATGTTCAGCAGTGGATGAAGCAAGGGCTGATAACGGTTTTTTTTAAATTTATTATACCGAAAACAATGTTATGTTGCCTACTTTGTGCCCGGAAACCTAGAAGGTTTGTGCAAGCATTGCACATTCGTATGCAGACTAATCTCACCTATAAAATATTAATATAAAAGATATTATATACAAATCCCGCATTAATAGGTATATAAGATATTAATGTTGGATTAGTATTAGAACTTATTTATATTTTATATACTTATAACTTATAATATTGTATAGTTGAATGTAAATCGAGTTCATCCATGGCGATTTTTTCATTACTTTTTAAATAAACCTTATTAGAAGGTGCATTCGTTCCTTGTTTTAATGTTAGTGGTTGTATACTATGTTATTTATTCCGTATATCTACAATGCAGTACAATGCACTGCCAATATCCACTGTTGGACACAAGAATGTGCATGAGGGATGTATGGCCTATAAACGCCACGCTGGCCAAGCGCGTTGCGAGTCCACTCTTTTACAGGTGTAATTCCTCAGCGCTTGTGGTAGCGGCTTATTCTGTATATCTACTGAAGAATAATTTCACATTTTTCAATACCCACTTTTCAATTCTTTGCCATCAGGAGTACACGGCCCTTGGTCCAGTAAGCAGTTGATATAGCCAGTCAACAAACGATTAGTTGCCAAAATTTCGTCGAGATTAACATTGTCGTATTTAGTAGTATATGTTGTAGACTCGGTACAGTTGCATCGATAAATGAAATAAATGAATAAAACAGTCACAAAAGTGGCTTTCATCATGACTCCTGAAAAATAAAGATTTTTTAGTATAGAAAAAAAGTGGTAGATGAATAGACCAGGTGGTGAGTGGATTCTGTCGCTCGTGGACATCTTCGATACATGCTAATATCAGTCAAGAATGACAAACGTATGAACGCCGCCAGATACACCGTCTGTGTACCTTTAAAAATTTAAGAGCGGAATAGCGAAAAGGATAAGGAAGGATTGAGTTGTGGAGTATAAAGAAAATAAGAACTTTTGGATTGGATAGGTTGTAATGGGTTTGAAAATGGGCTGTGGCAAATCTGTCACAGTGGAAACCCCTACGTACATTACATTTAATGTAGGTACCTTTTCGTAGGGGGAGAGTGCACGGTGCATTCCCACAGCCGCTGGGCGTACTCGACTGGCCACGTTACCACACTCTTACAGAAGACTACCTTGAAATGTACTGAATTTCCTATTTTATCGTATTTCCCCGATATGCGAATATGCAATATCCCCAATATGAGATATGCTAGAGTCCATTCCCATCCCAGCCTATCCCTCACCATTTTCCCAATCTATTCCTTAGGGTCTTATCACACTGGCGATTTGCGAGCGTGTTTCCAGTGAGGCGGTTCGTGAACGTGCTCTCAGCGAGCTTCCCGCGTGTGCGTAACGAGCTCGCCACGACAACGCGACGCAGACGCAGCGTTCTCTACATTTTCTTCTCTATCACACACATTCATGTGTGTTCTCTCGCACACACGGCGAGGTGGTTGCTCACACGCGGCGAGCTCGTTACTCACATGCGGCGAGATGACTGCGAGCACGTTCACGAATCGCCTCGCTAGAAACACGCTCGCAAATCGCCAGTGTGATAACGCCTTTAGTCTGCATAGGTAGGCAGCGCCTCCGTGGGCGTACCAACGTTTGTCGTTCTGGACTGATGTTGGCATGTACCGCGGATATGTCTATGGACGACAGTATTTACTTACCATCGGGTGGACTGTATGTTCGTCTGCCGCCTTCTTTCTATAAATTAAAAACCTATACAGGTAGTGGTACATTACCAGTGGTAGTGGTGTTCTGTGAGACAGGGGTAACTCGGCCACTTCGGCCAGTTGGAAATTATAAACAATCTATATATCGTATAAACAAATAGAAAACTGTTACTTTTATTGCGTGCGGGCTATTTTCCCAAATCTTGCCCTCAAAATTAAAAGTTACTTAGTAGGTACCTACTTAAGTCAGGAAAATATTTTGTTTGTTAATGTTTTTTTACAAAGTTTATAATTATTTAATTGCACAAGTTTTATTTTACTTGGGTAGGTACTTTTCTCAACAAATTTTAAAACAACAGTCGTAATTCACACGTAATTACATAATCTACATAATATCATGTTTTGTCCCTAATTCATCGACATTCATTTACATTTCTAGTTTTCGCCATGAAGCGAGTCCTTGGTTCCACCGAGCACAAATATTCAAATTATAATGTTCTTAAATACATGTGTAAAATCCTTAAGATTACAGGTTCTGGGGACTACTGGTACGAGAATCCACATAACGAAGTGCTACTGTACAAAATATTTCACTTATCGTTATATTTGTTTTACCACATCGCTATTTTTGGTGAGATCCTGGAGGCAATATTCAACACTTATCCAAAGGATATGCACAACGATGCTGTTTCAGTGTCATCTACACATACAGTTGTCGCGTTTCGACTCCATATGTTGATATACAAAAAGCAAGAAGTAAGAAAATTGATCAGAGATATTGTGGAACTGTGTAAGGAATACGAGGAGAGAGATCTCCTTCTTCAACAGTACAAAAAGATCAGAACGTCTGTGTTCTGGCAAAGTCTAATGATATATTGTTGTGCAGTATTTTTTATGTTTGAAGGGGTAAGGAGAAATTATTCCGAAGGTTAGTACAAATTTCTTGTAAGAGAAATAGTTATTTTACTCGTATTTTAATAGCAGTTGTTACAATATTTACAAACAATAATTACTTTTTCAGGGTACCCTTTCGTAACATTGGCGACATATTGGCCAAAGTATGAAGATAATACGACGCTGGCATTAATTGTCAGGGTGGGCATGTTTGTATTTCTAATGATGTTTGTAAGTACCTTCTTAGCCGTAGATTCACTTGTCATAGTAAAGCTCATAATTATGTCTAACAAGTACGTGACCCTGAGACGTTACTTTGAAAGCTTACAGGAAGATTTTGAAAGGGATTCAGTAACAATAAATGAACTCAGGGAGAAGTGTTTAGAGGGAATAAAAATGCATCAGAAATTACTAAGGTACGGGAACAACACAATATTTTTTGTCGTATGAATGATTTCACTTACATTATGTTTTAAACTAATAGAATTACTGCTTATCTTTCCATTATTTCTGAATGGCCATGGTCAGTTCCTATGCGTGGTCTCATAATAATATAATGATATTATGAGACGTGTGTTTTTTGCACAGAGTAATCATTGTTTTTATGATTTCATTGACTAATATGTATTTCATTTTCGTGTTTTTCTTCGTTTAATTTTCATTATTCATTAGACTGCATTCAATTCAGATTCGGTTTTCAATACTATATTCGCACATGTAAAGTGCATATTAAACCTTTAACGTATTACAGCGTCACGAAGAGACTTCACACTGTCTACGGAGTGACCATGTCAGTTGAAGTGTCTCAAGGTTTTGGAGTTATCATACTAGTATTTATAAGAATAACGGTAAACAATACATGTTCCAAGTATTATACTATAATTTACAAGTTGATGATATTTGATGTACGAATGCTAATGATTTTTTCAATAATTCCAGCTATCGTCTCATATTACCTTCACTAGCTTATTTACGAGTGCGTTCTTTGTGGCAGGCGTTCTTTTCCAATTAGCATTGTATCTATGGAATGCTGGCGAAATAACCTACCAGGTAAAATATGCCGAATGTAAAGTATTAATAGTTTTTCATAGAATAAATGGCAGACGAGCGGGCGAGCCACATGATGGTAAGTGCTCACCACCGCCCATCGATACCTGCAACACCAGGGGGCAGCTGCAACGGAAAACCCTCATCTGGCAATTCATTCCCCCAATTTTGGTTTCGCGGTATAAAGTGTAGGTATTTTTAACCGCACTGTACGCAGGGACTCTATGTCGAGAAAGTGCGGATGAACCGCATGACCACGACGAGCGGTGCGATGGTAAAAATCTAAAGTTGGCATCAAATTGAACAGCTCTTCAGAACATTACCTATTATACAGGCCGTAGAAAACGCAGAGAGACGCAACATCCTACGAATGCTGGGAGATTCTAAACCACCCGTGAGAGTGAGATCGCCGACTGTTCGGACAGCGCGTCGTTGGACGGAGTCAAAAGGGTCCAGTTGGTACCCGAGGCACACCTCACAACCCCATGAAGGATCTAACTTGAACTTTATAAAGCGACAAGCGTTGCCCCGGAGTGAAGTACTGCTTCGCGCTATTCAGCACCTACACCGAGCTCTTTACTAGCAAGTACTGTCTTGTTCTCCAAATGACTCCGAAACTCGACTTGGCTCGAAATATCGACGTCAAGAGCCCCAAATCTATCAGAGATCTTGAGAGGAATGTTTTGAAATCGAGGTGCAACGACAAATGGAGCTTTTTTAGCGGTGAATGCACAGACTTGTGTTTTCCTGGGGTTAAATTGGACCAAATTAAGTTTACCCCAAATCGAGACTCGGTCTAAGGAGTTCTCGATTTCGGACATAAGCCTCACGAGACTGTTCCACCTCGGCCGGAGGGATATTCTCACGACCCTTATTCAAAGCTTAACCAGTACAGTCATGCGCATAACAACGTATGTTACCGACTTGTAACAGGTCGTTGATATGCAGAAGAAACAGTGTAGGAAAAAGCACAGGGCACCAGTACACCGGCATTATTTGACACAGTGTCGGAGCAGCTGACACCGGCAACGACGTAGATGGTGCGTCCAGGCAAAAAACTGGAAACCCCTTAGCATAATCCCTCAGATAACCCGAATGACGGTAACGTGGAAAGCAGTGCTTTGTTGCAGACCCGGTCCAAAGCCTCTGTGATGTCTAAGCTAACGGCTATAGTCTCAGCTCTACTCTCAATGATGTCAGTACATCGGTGTGTAAAGTGTCAGTACACTAAAGGAGCACTAGCTGAGCGATTATGACGGAATCCATACTGGCGATCGCTTATCAGCTGGCGATCCTCTACGTACCCAAGGAGTTGCTCGTTAATGACACATTCCATCACCTTGGAGAGGAGGGAGGTTATCACTATTGGCCTGTAATTGGCCGGGTCGGTACGATCACTTTTCTTAGGCAACGGGTGGACGTGAGCTACCAAGACCAAAATAAATTAAAAGGCTTTCGTAATACATCTATTACTATTGTAAACCTAATTAACATTCTAAGTACTCCATCTTTAGGTTCGAAAAGGAAAAAAGACTTTTTAATAATAATATAAACGTTATAAATTACAATAGAACATTAGACTATACTACTTTAAATAAAATGTACAATTAGAGATATATCAGTTTTCCATTTCATGCTTTTTAATCGTTTTATTTTATCAGGCGTCCATGCTGTCTACTGCAATATTCCACTGCGGCTGGCATCTACAACGTGCCAATTGCACCCGTGGTCGCGCTTTACGTCAACTTTTGCTCATGGGATGTATGCAGGCGCAACGTCCTCTCGTTTTAAAGGCTTTTGGCGTACAGGACCTCTCCTATAGCTCTTTCGTTTCGGTAAATATTATAAAATAAACCGGAGTTGGACTTATTCCACTGCACCTTGCAATCAATTCGTAGGCGGCAGCGGCACTACGTATTATTATTATTATTTTTATTTAACAATTTATTGTACACACAACATGAAACAAATAAAAAGGAAGAAAGAAGTAGGTCGCAAGGTTATATCCTGCGGAGATTTCTTCCAGCAGTCCCGGGAATATGAAATATAGGTAAAGACAGAAAGGCAGGCGTAGTGAGTACGGAAAATTTGCATATATAATAATTTAATAGTTCTATAATATTAAAAAAATACATAAATACCTATATACATAAACAATACAAATAAACACATATACCTAAATAATAAGTACTATACATAAAAAATATACACATTATAATATATATATTTAATACATATTATATACAATACGGAAATTGACAAAATAGTGCTGGATAAAACCGTTGTATTGTTTATTTATTTAAATTTAATGATTGTATGTACTGTCGGTTTTTACATTTGTAAGGGGGTCCTGAGAATTGGTGGAGAAGAGATTTGGTGAGAATTACACTGTAAAGCCTACTAAGGTAATAGATAAATTTAATAGAGGATTGGTTCGATGATAATTCAGTATATTCATATTAAATATATTTTGTTCGACCTAATTCCTAATCTCTTAAAGTTAGACAGTGTATCTGTGGATATGCAAATATTCGACATTTTCGCTAAAGTTGGCATATGTCATATAAATATTTATGGATGACAAAATCTGCTTACCATCAAAGAGCTAATGGTCTGCAACCTTCGTTTTATATGTATATGGTTAAATGTGCATTGATGCAACCAGGAGAACATTTGGTGTCGATCTAATGTTATGTTTTTGTTTCGATGACTCGTGTGTATCAGACTCCAATAAATAAACACATTAATCTAATAATTTACCGTAAGAGTAATAGGTACCTATTAAGAGTAATAGTAATAGGTATACGTACTGAAAAAAATAGTATAGTGAGTGTTACGCGTGCCGTACACATACTTTTGGGTTCTGACGATGATATTGTACTGTTTTAAGTTTAAAATAATGCTTGTTTTCTTAAGAAATCTTTCTTTTGTTCTAATAATGAATTCTAAATAGTGCCTACTAAACAATACATTCAAGAATTTTTCAAATTATTAAAATATACGACATAGAGATTATAGGGAAGGAGATTTTCTTCAATATAAACATTCTGGACTGATATTGGCATGTATCGCGGATGTTATGGACGACAGTATCCACTTACCATCAGGTAAACTGTCGCCTTTTTTCTATAAAAAAATAATATTCTTAGCTCTAAATAACAAAAGTGTCACAGTTTTTTTTTATTTCGCGTTGAATCTATGAGAAAATCAAACCGAGAGTGTATGCATAGAAATTGCATAGAAGTGTATGCATTTGTTTAATTTCACTGCAGGATGCAGGGTTTAATTTAGTAAGGGTCAGTGCAGGGTACGGGCCTTCCCTAGCAGATACTAGGGGGTTTCCCTTTCATGGAAAACATGGGAGTACCTAGGACCATTTCAATCCATTTAATTATTATTAGAATATACCTACCTATCTATTATTGTATTTGCAAATATTTTTCATTAATTATGCATTTTTTTCTAGATTGTGCGCACTTCATACTCAATATTCGCCGTTTTTAGAAAAACAAAATAATATAATCAAGAAAGTAACAAGAATGTGAGAAAATCAAATTTATGTGTTACCACAAAAATTTATACCACAAAATTAGACAATTTAGTTGTATTAGTGACATTATCTGAGCAAAATTACCTTATTGACTTGGTTGATTTTGGTTAAGGTTTCTTAACTAAATGAGAGACAATTACATGAGTGACAGAAAACATTGAATAAGCAAATCAAAGGTAGCAAATTTAAAGGTGTCAGGTTCGTGAGGATAAAGGAATATGTGGGAGCCCGGCGAAAATGTACTCCGTCACCTTGGTGATGACATTTTTAGTAATTAAAAATTATATATTTTGGTTATTTTAAAAATTAGGTTGTTTTGTTGATCGTAATTTGTTGCTCATTTAGTATTTTTGCCGCTCGTTGAAATACAAGCCATTCAAAATTCGTTGTTTCAAAATTCTGTTTAAATACGAGTAGAAAGATGCAGTGAAATCAGATTCCATAAGATATTATTAGTATTATTTTTTAAAGATTTCATTAGTCTCAATATCTAGGAATATAGAACCGAGACAATATCAGAGCCAAGAGTTTCTCAGATAATATCATTTAACATGTCATTTATTTATTAATTTTAACATGTTATATTTATTGTCATTTATTAATTTTAACATGTTTAATATATATATAAATAGGACTATAATAATATTACCAAATCACTGATTTGTTGCTTTTGCACTAAAATAGTCACTGTAAGAGTAATAAAATGGGTAGAAATTCTCACTGTGTTTCAATGTTCACATCAAAAACTGAGAATAACCTGTCTTTTATAGGCATCTAGAAAATATTTTTTATCTACACCGATTGCCTTACAATTGTACGTTTGTATGTAAGTAGTTACCTATTATTTTGTTAAACTTGTTTATATGGAATAGGTATGACTAAAGAGCTCACTAATTTGATGAATTTTAAGTTATACCAACCCAATCACCTCAGGATCGGTAGGTGTTCCGGCATGGTTTGTATCATATGTTTTATAGAAAACTCAGATAATCTATCTCATAATCGATAATCCATAAGATATCCCTGTGATCAATGTCACTGAAAGTATTCTGCATTTGGGTATGTTGCCATAAGGACGGAATTTACAGAATATGCCCAATATGTAGGCACATAAAGTGAACTATACTAATTATAAATAATATACTTATATGAGTATATGAGCACTTACTCATATACAAAAATTTAACGATGTTTGCTTTTTTGCTTTCCCATCCATTTTTCCCGATGGTGTCGTAAAAAGCGACTATAGGATAAAAAAGTTGCTACCACGCTACCACAAGCTCTGAGGAGCTACACCACCTTTAAAGGAGTGGACTCGTCAACCCGCTCGGCCAGCGTGCCGTTTTGATGGCATACATTCCTCAACATATAGGTGTCCCTTGCTGTTCGGTCCAATAAACATTTTATACCGCGAACCTGTACGCTGTGAAACGAACTGCCTCAAGAGGTCTTTCTATTACGCTACGAATTGGGGGTCTACAAGAAAGATGTGAATGGGATTTTGCAAGGTCGACAGCGTATCCGCATACCTTTTGGTGTTGCAGCTGTTTATGGGGGGCGGTGACCACTTACCATCACGTGAGCCGCTTGCACATCCGCCTATTTTCCTATAAAAAATACATCCTTTATGCACAAGACCACGTGCATGAGGAGGGCCACATCCAGCAGTGGACGAAAAAGGCTTACCGGTTACGCTTAATATTGCAACAAAATACGTTAAAAAATCACTAGTTCATTATTTACGGAACTACATAAACAATCATTTTCAATTACATAAACAACGCAATTTCGTATTGGAATGAAAATAGGAAAATATGTATGATAAGTATGTATCAGTGATTTTTTTATAGAACAAATGGCAGACGAGCGGGCGGGCCACATGGTGGTAAGTGGTCACCGCTGCCCATTGACACCTGCAACACCAGAGGCTTGCGACTGCGCTGCCGACCTTGAAAATCCTGTTGACAGCTCTCTTGAAGAACCCCATATCGTAGCGTAACAGTTGCGTATGATACTCATTTATTCCATGTGATTACTTATGTGATTCCACGTACCCACGTGATTTATAGTAAGGATAAGATAGATAACAATCCTGGATTTTAATAAAATAATTCACGTAAAAAGCACCTTTATTTTATACCATTTTGCATGAAGTAGCTCCTTAGCTGCATAATATTGTGCCAAATATAAAAAAGAATTGTGTCAATTGTGTAACATAATCTAAGGAAATCACGTCCAACTCGTGTCTGAAATCGAAGACACGTTAGACCAAGTCTCAATTTGGGATTCTCTGAACGTTGTGGAATCCAACCCCAGTCTGTACTTTCACCGCTAAAAAGCCCCTTTTGACGTAGCACCTCGCTTTCAGAGCATCAACCCCAAAGACTCCTTAAGATCTCGGAGAGTATCGGGATCGTTGTTGTCGACATTTCTAGCAAAGTCGAGTTTAGGAGTAATTGTCATTGGAAAACATGGTCAAATTGGCCTCTAAAAAGCTACGTGTGGTGAACAGAACAAAATGGAAAACATGGTCAAATTGGCCTCTAAAAATCTCCGTGTGATGAACAGAACAAAGCGGTACTTCACCCCGGGCCAACATCTAATGCTTTACGAAGCTCAGGTTAGGCCCCATATGGAGTAGGTACTGCTCACATCTCTGGGCCGGTGCACCGAAATATCAATTGGATCCATTTGACTCCATCCAACGACGTGCCGTTCGAATTGTCGACGATCCTACTACTCTCAGGGGCGGTTTAGAACCCCTTGGCATTCGGAAAGACGTTGCGTCTCTCTGTGTTCTAGCGCCTGTACAATGGGGTATACTCTGAAGAATTGTTCAATATAATTCCCACCTCGGGTTTCTACAACTGCACTTCCCGTCATAGAAGTGCGGTCCCTCCGCATTTCCTCGATACGGAGGTGTCGCGTACTGTTCGGTCCAAAAATTATTTTTTATCGCGAACTCGTAGGCTGTGGAACGAACTGCCTCAAGAGGTCTTTCATTAAGCTACGATATGAGGTTCTTTAAGAAAGCTGTGAATAGGATTTTGCAAGGTCGGCGGCGCATTCGCATACCCCCTGGTGTTGCAGATGTCTATGGGCGGCGATAGCCACTTACCATCACGTGGACCGCATGAAACCATGAAACCCACCGTCACCAGAAAAAAAAAAATAAGTGCGTCCTACCCGTAACGGCGTATGGTGCTGAAACGTCAACACTGACGGTAAGCTCGAGTCATAAATTCAAAGTGTCCTGTGCTTGAACCAGATCTTGAGTTATAAATGTAGCAAATTTTAAAAAAATCCATCCAGTGGTTTTTATATAATTACTGATGTTGCAAGCGCAGATTTCACAATTCCCGCAGGAACTTTATAACGATGATTTGATGACAAGATTCTCTGTTATTATCCTTCCCTACCTACCTATAACAAAGTACAAACACTGACTACCGAGCTGCAAAAAATACTGAACTTAACCCACTTTTAAATTTGCTGCCACTTTCAGTATTTCTGCTGCTAATTTAATTAGCAGCAGAAATTACGAAACGATGCAAACATGAATCATGCTTACTTATTAAAGCAATGTTTCATGTCGTCTTAGATTTAGATTTTTAACACCTGTAACACTAGGTAGGAAGAGTCAGAACCAACTATTTTTTAGAGGGCGGGAGCAGCCAGGGATTATTTGCGGGCATTTTTTTCAAACGATGAAAATTTATTGAAAAAATTACAAAGTGGTTACCCACTTTGTAATTGTGGTAGTTATATTTTTATTTTGCGAATTTTGAAAGACGAATCTGTCGTCTTGAATAATATTTTTCCACTTTGTGACATGTTTCAAATGTTTTCAAAATTATTCAAAAAACTCGAAATTTGTAAAAAAAAAATCGCAAATTATGCGCGCCAGTGTCCTAGGAAGTAGTTTTTATACTTTAGGTAGACTCTGTCGAGTAAGATACTTTTGTTGCCGCGTTAAATTTGAGTTGGCAGTCTTGTAATTCTAAGTTTAACGTTGTCGCCGAGCAAACTATCTTGTTTTCTTTCCTTATTATGACGTCACGACACGACAATGACAATTTGCGGTTATCGTAGGTGATTTACACTCGTAATACGTGTCGAATTTAATGAAGATACAAGATTATAATCATGTCGACCGTTCAAGGGAAGATTCTAGAAATCGGTAATTTGGAGTTGACATTCACGAAATAGTGCTAAGGAAATACTGCATCTGGAGAACAAACGCACCATTTTTGCAAATATTTTATAGAATTCGAGGCCTCGTGGAGTCTATCAACCATTCGAATATATTTTATACTTCGTAACTAATATTGTAGCTAGCTACTAGGGGGTGTAATAGGAGATGTAATATTCCCGTATAGATGTTTGTAGTTTGTACATTAAGTTAGAGTGTCTTGACCGATCTGGTATTCAATGAGTGAATGTTGAAACGTTGTCTATTCATAACTTGTGAAATAATGTTCAAATTCTGTTTGAATCTTGAAATATTCTCACAATTACAAGTACAAACAAACTTACTCTTCCTCTTTTATATTAGTGAATATATTGTTTGGTTTAGTATCAGGTAAATAGATGAATTACTACCACCCACACTTAACCTTTGACACAGCAAGGTTTATACAAGGGCAATGTAATTTCTAGGCGCATTTATTTATAGTAGTTCGCGAGGACTTTTGCACCTCGTGATACCATTGCTTAGTCTCCACCTATGATGTTTAAGTTCAACACACTTCTGTACACACTATATTAATCATGCTTTGTGATGCATAAATCAATTAATAAATGAAAGTGTAAAATACTTTCCATCCATCCAGCCAGCGGGTGATAGACAAGAATAGAAGGTCAAAGGTCATATAATTTAATAGGGTCTGGGTATATAGCTTAAGAGACGGACCCACTACAAGTCTGTCTACTCCACGATTTATTTTACCAGCACGTAGGTCAGGCTTTTAACTACTAGTTCCTATGACTACTAGGTACCTACTAACAAAACTCAAAAGGAAGCAACCCTATTAAAGATTTAATATATCATGTTTGCTGGTCATAATCGGAAGGCATGATTTGAAGTTATCATGTGTCTAGTTAATATATACTATATGCTATGTTAATTTACTTAATTACTTAGTACTTATCTAAATTTAAATAGGGTTATTTGAAGAAATATTTTTACTATAATATACGAGTATATATTATCTTACGTATTTAATCTGTAAAAAAACAACATGTACAATTTTTAATAAGTTTTCTAGTAAACAGTTTAATACTAATCCGGTTGTTACATGATAAATTTTCCGTCATAATTGGTAATACCAAATGCATCGCTTACTTGCCTCCAATTTGCAGCCATCGGAAAATTTATAATTGTTGTTTACGATTTAATCAGGTAGGTACTGAACGTGCTTGTTTCCATTCTTGGAAAAAAAATGATGATGCTTGTTCTGGCGTAAGATCTTGATTCCATAATATATATATCTATCCTTTGGTTTAATGTGTACGTCATTTCTCTTTGTTTAGGTATAAAGTGAGACGTCTGTTTATTAGATAGATACACGAAAGTCACCAGCAGCGGCTGAATGAGAGGATCTTCCAAGATCATGTGTGCTGGGGAGTCTTGGGATAGATAGAGAAAATTATTTATTGTTTAATTGTTACATGATGACAAAATTAAGAAACAATGTTATAAGAAGAAAATACAACAAGGCGATCTTTGTAGCAATTTCTTCCATACAACCTTGAGAAAAAGAGTTGTGCTAGTGTACAAACAGTCTGCATTATTAACTCACAGCCTGATCGTATGGTATGATGTGGTACTTATATACTAGGATTGAATTATTAAAAATCAATGCAATTTTGATAAGCATACCTGCTGATACATGCTCTAGTAAATTAATAATAGATTAATTATTCTAAACGAGATTTGTTCTGTAAACATGTCATTATAATGTTCTACAGATATATCGCTAGCAGTCACGGAACTGGCTACTAGAAGCTAGTATAATATGCATAATTGTTTCCTCTGTTTTGTCATGTGGTGCTATATCATTGTTATAATTTTATAAAGAATTGCTAATGTAGATCGTGGTCTCACAGGCTAGCTGTGAATGAACAACGTTGCAAATAGTTCTACACGGGACTGACATACTTAAAATTATAAAAGCCCCTAAATAAAATAAAGAAAAGAAATAAGAATATCTACACCTATTCATAAGAGTGCCTATTAAACAAACATAGATTTTATTAACAAATTACTCAGACATTAACTTTTGAATGTTAAACTAAAGTTAAAGCTTTAATAATGACCATATAATAAAGACTATTAATAACAGAAGTTAAAGCTTTAGTTATCTTATACAATTACATCTTAGTTTTAATATTTTATTTATAGTTTTGTAACTTACCGTAAAAAAGACTTAATACAAATCGCACATTCATCATCTCGTTAATGTTTATTAGCTTAATAATTATCTATGTAACAACCTCTTAATCATCAATAAATCAACTATCTACAGTATTACAGAGTATAGTCGGGGATACGACTGCATGAATACTAACAATGTACAAACAGGGTGCTGAGTAAGGAATATGACACTATACTCGTACATAATATTCTTATTGTTACCCTGAATCAAATGGAGGTTGTTATCAAAAATATGTAGTATATGCGGTGAACGTAAAAATCATGGAAGCGGTCCTCTCATACTAGCCACGGTTGATTATCGGCCCTACAACTCACACAAATACAAAATACGCACACAGAACCAAAGTAAATACTACACTGAACTATCATCCGCATAAGAATCAATCTTACGCGCAAAAAATCGAGGTTGTTACTAGCTTGTACGCTACAATAGTTATGTCCTTTTGTTAATAAGTAGCAAACAGCTCTGCCATTGGGCGCCGTGTGCTTGAATGTACTTACATGTGGAAAGTGATCCCATTATCCCTGGGATGATTATCTGGATGACTCCTACACCACTTTACCATACAAGAAGGCATTTTAATCGAAAAACAGTATCGGTAAATCGTTCTTACCCACTTGCCGTTGCGACTGAACTAAAGCCGCGTTGTTCCGCACGCTTGTATTAAGCCCCACCCACCTCGGAACAGTTTTTAAGCCCCGCCCACTGCGGAACACTTCGTTGCGCCGTATTCGAGCGGTAGGAATGTTTCCATGCTTTTTACGTTCACCGAGTACTTTACGTTCACCGTATACTTTTTGTAACTTTCAAAGGACGCGGCCATCAATTTGGGATCCTCTGGCGTACATACGGTTTGTAATATCTCCAAAAGTCACGTACATATCAAAGGAGAGTCGCCGCTCTGCACAATCTAAAAGAATCTAATCTAAAAGTCAGTGGAGAGTCCAGATTCGTTTAAACTAAAGCCGCTTCTGGATTGGATATAGGCCTACATTCTATACTTCATGGCAGTAAAATAGTTCGGGTAAATGGGTGTTTCTTACGGTAGCTTCCTGGACTATAGTGACATTGTGGAGGTTAGTTTAACGACAGAAGTGTTTGTGATCCTTTTGTCAATAATTATTGTGGAGACTTAATGACGTCAATTCTGTGGAATAGACACTTTGGTGTTTGTTAACATCATGAAATCAATGTGTTTGGCAAATTTAAACTATGCACTCACTATTGGTAGATCTCTGATAGCTATGCTTAGTATGGGAAATAGTGTACGTATATACGTACAATACTTTTGTACGAAATGTTTTGACGAAACAGTAGTGATATTTTACCAGTGGCTATATATTATGAATATGCCGACGATCAAGTAGCTAATTTAATGATAGTACAAACTATGGACGAAGCAATTTCTTTATTCATAATCACAGATGAGGTTTAGTCTCATTTGATATAATAATAACATAATAATAAAATAGACCTCGTCTACAAGACTGGGCGAAATATTTTTATAATCGTTATAACACTTCAACAGATACCTATTTTTTGTATCAGCTTAGGATAATCCACTGCAGGGCGCAGGCCTCCCCTACGAAATGACGGGGGCTACCAGGTAATATGTAAGGAAAAATGTCTTTGTGAATGAACTCTCCTTCCCTGAGCTCTCGCCAAGGATCCTTGATACACATACTTTTCACATATTTTTGATACATTTTTACATCATTCCTTTTTTTTTGCAATTTACTACCTTAGTCCAAGAAGTGATTTATATAAAAACTCTCAATCCAGCTTAAAAACCTTCTACTGCTGTCAAGCAATAGCTTAAAGAAGCAATAGCGTTATTGTTACGGCAGACAATAGTATCCCATTGCGTGTATTTGTTTACCAGCGACTAGTTTCAGAGGCTTTTGAGCTACGAATTTCATATCCTCTTCCCAGGCCTCTTCACTATATATTTTTGGATCCTGGTAAAGTAACGCCGGAAGAGCTATCAGTGAAATGATCGCCATGAATCCGAACAAAAGTATGATGTATCCACGGACACTACGCGCATACACATATCCACACATAGTTCAGATTTTCATAATGGAGAGTTCTTAAAGTTTCGAAGCCATTGAACAGACTATATAATTAATGTCTCTTTTTTCTTTTTTTTATTCAAAGATGCGTTGGTTGCTGACGTCGTGATGACTACAAAAATACTTTTGATCTTAATCAAATGTGTAGTTATGCAACAAAAAATCGCCGGCACGGCCATCGTGAAGCTTTTCAAATTAATTATTGACGTCAGTGGCGATATCATGACTAAATGTTAGAAACAAGTTTTCGAGTTACTTACTCATAAGTGTTAATGTTCTATTTAGTATAAAAACCCGGTGAGCTGCAACCTTAGCATAATAAGGTAATCGCCGAGCTCTCGACAAGTACTCCTCAGTGCCATATTGTAAACAAGAGGTTAGTGCTTTGATTTATCAAATATATTTAATGAAAATTTATCCAATAGGTATCATTTAAAACCGCTATATTATTTAGGATAAGAATTCAATTTTCCGGGTATAAAAATTACATTAAATCATAATAAATAAATTCGTATCCAACTCAGTCCATGTGATGCAATCCTTGTGATTAGATAAGGTAAGGAAAAGTGCTGGAAAATAGTGAACTAAACTTTTTTTGAACACAAAATCAGAACTTGTAATAAGTGTATCTCTTTTAATCAGTTTTTTCAGTATCTAGTTAAAATTGTAGGTAGTAAGTTACTTATTGCGTAGGCCATTGAAAATGATTACACACAATAAATGACAGTGAGTTTTATTAAGTAGGTTGTATTTATCAGTAAATGTAGTTCTATTCAGCTAAGTATAAGTAATGTAAACAGTGAGAATCAGTACTTACTCGCTGATTTCTTTGAGTTTTCTAGTTCCTTGAGTTCATATTCCATAAGTCGCTATAATATAATAGTGACTTATTAATTTTTATTCCGGTTTTCAATGTTTGTTTTGTAAAGAGATATATTTACTCGTAGGTACTAAACCTGCAATTCAATTGTTATATGCATTGCTTTTAATTTAATTTGTACTTTATTATAATTGATCGCGCACCGTCTCTATTAGTATCGTAAATAATCGTGAATTGTTACTAAGTAGTGTTAAGTGGTTACAGTCGAAATACTAAGTACAGTTCTTTATTAATTGAATCCTCCGGGCTACTTGGCTGAGGTCTTATGGAATCTCTTCTCTTTCTTCCAAACGTTTCATTAACAACTGCGGTTGACATCTTCAGTGGCGACTGCCATCTGACACTTCATATTATTTTTTAGCATATTTCAGCCCTCTAGCTGCAAACACTAGCCATCATATTCTTAATTTATATGCTTCTCATTTATCTAATCATAGTTTCCATGTTCAACGGTCTCCACGTCAGTTCATTAAGGTGCATCTTTCTTACAGAATGAAGACCTTCATAGTAGTCTGCATCTTGGCGCTAGCTGCTTTCGCCTCTGCTCGCCCTAATAACGAACACTACACCGACAGATATGACAATATCAACATTTCAGAAATTCTTGAAAACCGGCGTTTGCTTATCCCATACCTTAAATGCATACTCGACCAGGGCAAGTGCACACCCGAAGGGAAGGAATTAAAATGTAAGTAGTATAATATTTTCTTTTTTTATAGGGAAGTAGGCGAACGAGCAAGCGGTCCTACGTGATGGTAAGTGTTACCGCCGCCCACGGACACCTGCAACACCAGGAGGTATGTGGGTACGCCGCCGACCTTGCAAAACTCTATTCACAGCTTTCTTGAAAAAACCCATATCATAGCGTAAAGAAGTTAAGTTCGTTTCACAACCTCCGGATTTTCGGTATAAAATGGTTTTGGTCCGAACAGTACGCGACATCTTCGTATCGAGGAAATGCGGATGCACGACACTTCTGTGCGGTGCAGTTTTAGAAACCTGAGGCAGAAATTATGGTGAACAATTCTTCAGAGCATTTCCCATTGTACGGGCGGTAGAACATGCCGAGAGACCCAACGTCTCTCTGAACGCTGAGGGGTTCTAGACCGCCAGTGAGAGTGGGATCATCGACAATTCGAACAGCACGTCGTTGAATGGAGTCAAATGGGTCCACTTGATATTTCGGTGCGCCGGCTCAGAGATGTGAGCAAAATACTCCATATGGGGCCTAACCTAAGGTTTGTAGAGCGTCAGAAGTTGCCTAGGGGTGAAGTACCGCTTCGTTCTGTTCAGCACACCGAGTTTTTTGGAGGCCTTCTTTGGAGGCTTTATTTTCGAGATGACCCCTAAATTCGACATAGATGGATATTGGACTATAGATGAATTCCGCTCTTTTTAGCTAGACACTTCCGGCAAGTGTCTTTGACTCGTCGTCGGTCCGGTAGAGAGACATATGCGGATAGTAGATAGTAGTAGTAGAGTCATCTAGAGAGATACGAGTATATAGTTGTGAAATCGGCAACAAAATCTTTACAGTAGTCCCCGAGATTAGTATGAACAAACAGATAGGATCTTTATACAACAGACATAATCTTAATATAAAAAAATATTACTAAATGTAGCAGCGAGATTTATCTTCTCATTAGATTCCAGTCGTCCTTATTGTTCTGTTTTATATTTACCCAACGATTTAAAATTTAAAATTAACCCCAGCTTTAAAATACTGCATTGTTTATTACCCTGTCTTGGTCGTCTGACTTGATCTTTTGGTGTCTCGTAAAGCATCTTGATTTATTTGCAAGTGTAATTAATTTGTCTGGAGGTTATGAGTCTATTCAGAATAATAATTATGTCGTAAAAAAAAAATCATCTTTCTCTTTAATTCAATGGGAAAATATAATCTTGTTGGTCTCATACACTATATTCCTAGTCGCATCGCGTAACATACAGTGAGTCTTGTAGGATAACCAATCCCATAGAATTCATTAAGTAAATGAGTTTACAAAAATACATTATTTTCACAGCTCACATTAAAGACGCTCTCGAGACGAATTGCGAAAAGTGTACCGAGGTACAGCGAAAGGAGACACGCCGGGTGATCGGCCACCTCATCAACCACGAGGATGATTACTGGCAGCAACTGATCGCTAAGTACGATCCGGACCACAAGTACAATACGAAATATGAAAATGATCTCAAATCTGTCACTGCTTAGATTGTGATATTCCACAGTTATATATAACGCCTCGCAAACAGTGTTATGTAGTTCTAATTCATCGAAATCCTACACAAATGGTAGTCAAGCATCGACAATAATCTTGATCCAAAGCCAATACTTTCACCAGTAATCTTGTATACTTTGATTGTTATTAAATTTATAATTTGTGCTCAAACTTAGTTGCAAAATGCAATACATTTTTAGTTATATTTTGTAACGAAAATTGGGTTCCAAGACAAGGCTTGTGATTTGTAATTAAAGATGTGTACATATTTATGCATGCTTTAAATAATATCATTATTATTACTAAATAATGCAGTTCTTATTTCCATTTGGAAATTTTCCCTTGCCTCTAACTTAAGTACTTTATTCAAGTTAATTGTAACTTGAATAATTATTGACAAGTCAATTGGCATTATTGGTCTACAATAATGTCAAATGACCTGTGATGACTTCTAGTATAATTATATGACATTAATATTAACTTTATTAAGTATGACCATCAAAAATAAATAAGTGAATATTAAAAATTGCTAGTTTCCAGATATTTACACGTGATTTGCGAATTAGATTTTTGTGCCTGTATATTAGGTGCTTACATGTGACCGATTTGTATGAGAAACTGAAAAAATATTTTTGTTATAAAAATATTTATTATGTTATTAGAAATATTGACTCATATTATCTACACACTTTCGCCACCTCACGGGCAGTTGATTGATGCCACTCCTGTAAAAGCCTCGTGGACGGGTATCTATGAATTCTTCAAAAGCCCTAATAATCACAGCTACTTCACAATCAAGTTTTTTTCCTTGCAAAGAGCTGTCCAAATTTCCAAGGAAATGGAAATCTGTCAGGGCAAGGTCCGGTGAGTATGGTGGATGAGGGAGGGTCTCCAGGTCCAGTTCTTGAAGTTTTAAAACTGTCGTATGAGAAGTGTGAGGGCGGGTATTGTCATGAAGAAGAAATGGAGATGAGCGATTGATCAAACTTGCTTTCTTGTCAGCTTTTCCATCATCGTCTGCAGCTCCTTATAGAACACATCTGCATCAATCGTTTGACCGGCTCGCAAGAAACTGTAGTGGACAATACCAGCACAGGACCACCAAACTAATACCCGTAGCTTTTTCTTCGTTATCTTGTGTTTTGGACATTGTTGGGCTGCAATTCCTGGATCCAGCCATTGATACGAACGTTTGCGGTTATCTTATAGGATACATTTCTCATCACAAGTCACGATGCAATTCAAAATTCCTTCGTTTTTGTGACGGTTCAATAACACAGTGCACACTTCGAGCGTTATTGTCGCCGACTTTATTATTGACTGACTGATTGTCGTTATTGTTCATACGGTACCCACTTTTTGAGCTTCTTTATTTCGCCGATTTGACGCAGATGAACCAACATTGTTTTAACACTAACATCAAACCCTGCTGCTAACTCAGCTGTACTTTGAGATGGATCTGCTTCCACTGTAGTTTTTAATTCATCGTTATTAACCTTGATCGTAGGTCGTCCGTGGGGCTTAACCTTAACATCGAAATTTCCAGAACGGAAGCGTTCACACCATCGACGCAACGGTGGTTTGTGGTGTTTGGCCCATACACACTATTGATATTGTGAACTGCCCGAGTTGCGTTGGTGCCGCAACGAAACTCATATTGAAATATAGTACGAATTTTCAATTTATCCATTTTATTTTCAAGACAATCGCATGAACAAAATTTAAGGGCAGGAAAACAAATGAAATACTGATTTTGAAATAAGAACATCATTGCTATCAGGTGCATTTTGTTTTATTTTGAAATTCGAATTAGAACTGAAGATATCGAAACTCAAAGTGGCCAATAATAAAATCTGTCATTTCACAGGTAACCTAATATATTTGGCGTACTCGTGGCACACTGATAAAACTTTTAACATATTATAAGAAGAATTTGTTTTATTTTTATTTCTTTAAGCTTCTTAAAAGTACAAACTTGAACTTAATGCCATATGGCATTCTCTGCCAGTCAATTCTAAATATAGAATATAAATACAGAATATAGGTGAAGCTTATTTAAGAGTGCAATGCTAAGAAAATAAGATTAATATCATAGATAGATAGATAGGGGGAGAGTGCACGCTGCAATCCAACAGCCGCTGGGCGCGCTCGACTGGTCACGTTACCCCTCTCTCACAGAAGACTACCTTGAAATGTACTGCACTTCCCACTTTATCTTATTTCCCTAATGTACGTATCTGTTTCGGTAGTGAGTGAGATGTGCCAGAGCTCATTCCCATTACATCCTCTCCCTTCCATTTTCCCAACCCTTTCTCCCAATCCATTCCTTAATCTGCAAAGGTAGGTGCGCATCCCGGGGCGTGCCAACGTTTGTCATTCTGGGCTGATGTTGGCATGTATCGCGGATGTCTATGGACGACAGTATCCACTTACCATCAGGTGGACTGTATGCTCGTCTGCCGCCTCTTTTCTATAATAAAAAAAGAGGTTAAGCAATTAAATCAGCCACAAAAATACTAAATGAGCAGCAAATCATGATCAACAAAAGAACATAATTTTTTAATAAGTGGAGTAAATAATTTTAAACTTTAGTTGAGCCAAATCTGATGTAGAATGTTTAATAACAAAGCGCTGCCTAGCAACCGATGACGCGTAGGTGTTGACAACCTTTTTGAGGTTTTAAAATAAAATTTAGGTACGCGATGATAATTATACGAACATTTTAAAATTACTACCTATTAGCATTTCTTATTTTATATACGCTCAGAATTCGAAATAGAAACTACAAATGCACAAATGTTATAACTATCTTGAATTTTAAAGAAAACAGTAGGTAGTGTCAATTGAAAACGCACAATTAAATACTACTAAACCTTTGTTTTTGATTATTATTGTCCTAGTATATGTTTATATTGTTATTTCATTATGCTGGAAAAATATTCTGTATTTTAAAATCGCAACATATCTTAGACAAATAATAACAATATATATATATTTTTTAATTCCAATGATGTGATGACCATGATTGTGATTTATGGTTTGTTTACGAACATTCTACATCGAACTTGGCTCAAATATACTAAGAATTACCAAGACAAACGGAGTCCAGCTTCGCGGACCTCCTATTTTTTATTATCACCAGAGGACCTTTACCTAAATTTGTTAGTCTGCTACCATCGATTTGCTGTTAGTTCAGAATTTTTTGCTTCTTATATCATAATATTGTTCTGGGTGCTGCTACATAGAAAAGACAGGTAGAGCAGTTAGAAATAGTTCGACTTTTAGCGGTTGAACAACTAGCCTTGTTTCAGAAGGCACAGGAAAAAATAAAAGAACATTTCAAACAATTTAATGCAACTTAAAAGGAGTGTTGTTATTTTGTAAATAGTTTTTCTGTTTTTACGTGTTTTAAAGGTGGAAAGGTACGTCCCCGACTGGTTTGTATGATTGCAACATTACTTTATTTCATTACTTTATCAACCAACAATATATTCCGATGTATGTAGTGCTAAGGTTACCAGTCTGTAAACTGGTGCGCAGTTTACCAGTCAAGATCGCTTGACTGGTTATTATCACAACATACTTGTGGTTTTATTGGTCGCACCATCGGATTGGATCCGAGTTCAACAGTATGAAATTGCCGATTTGTTCTGAAAAATTGAAACTCGTTTTTTTCTAAAATGTAACATATTTATTTAATCAAAATATTTACCCTCATTACCTACCTATACATTGTTGCCATCTAATCGGAAGTTCATTTATGCCTTTGCGATAGAACTCTGGGGATGTAGATTCGACAAACTGTGTGAAAGCATTTTGTACTGCCTCTTGGGAAGAAAATTTTTTACCACGTAGAAAATTGTCCAAATCACGAAAAAAATGGTAGTCAGTTGGAGCAAGGTCTGGCGAGTACGGAGGATGACGTATGGTTTCTAACTGCAGCTCCTGTAGAGTTACAACGGTTTCTCGTGCAGTGTGAGGTCTTGCGTTATCATGGAGCAATAATGGTGAAGATCGATTCACGAGTCGGGGCTGTTTCACTGCTAGTTTCGCCATCATTGTTCGAAGTTCGGCACAGTAAACATCTGCTGTTATTGCTTGTGCTTGACCAGACCTGAGAAAGCTATAGTGAATAACACCATGAATAGACCACCAAACAGTTACCATTACCTTTTTCTTGGTAAGCTTTGCCTTAGGGCACTGTTGCGGCGTTTGACCTGGGGTCAGCCATTGCATTTTTCACTTTCGGTTATCGTAAAGAATCCGCTTTTCGTCACATGTCACAATTCGATCCAATGTTCCTTCATTTCTGTACCGATTCAACAAGGCAACGCAAGTTTCAACACGCGTTTCTTTCTGCAGGTCACTCAAATCATGAGGCACCCATTTTTCATATTTTTTTATCTTATTGATTTGATGCAAATGAGTCAATATTGTAGGTAAGGTAACGTTAAACCATGCCGCTAATTCCTGGGTAGTTTGACTCGGATCGGCTTCCACCATTCAGCATTCCTTCAATTCAGCGTTATTCACCTGTGTGGGCGGTCTTCCACGTGGTTCGATCTTCAAGTCGAAGTTTCCATTACGAAAGCGTTTAAACCAAAAACGCACAGTTCGTTCATTAGCAGTCTCCTCTCCAAACGCAGCATTGATATTGCGAGCCGTTTCTGCCGCGTTAGTTCCGCGTCGGAACTCGTATTCAAAAATTACTCGGATTTCCGAAGTATCCATCTTTCCCGTCTAAGCTGAATAAAAAAAATATGTAATTGAAAGTCGATAATCGAATGTTGCACATTTTTTAAAACAAGAACCTCATAGGTATCATGTGAAAAAAGTTTCACTCGAAAATCTTACACCATGAAGGTTTTATGTCAATTCAAAGTATCTATTACTATAAAACGGCAATTTCATACTTTAACCCCTATTATTTGATATTGCAAAGAGATACAACGAGTACAGTAGACGTCATTTCCCATAGTAACATGTTTTTCAATCAGTTCTCTCAAATTTCACTGGAAGATGACATATCCTTGACCTATGACGGAATCTAAACAATAGGTAATACTTGTCGTCAATAACTTTTAAATGAATATTTTAAATAGTTAGTCATAAACGTTTTTACTTCTGTAAATTTCAAATATAAAAGGATGCTGCTAAAAATATTATCAGTTTTGTGGTTGAAATAAGTATATAAACATTTATAAAAAGGTAAATAAAATAATAATAAATCATTGTAATTTTAGTGATGTGCTATTTCTCAGCTTGTTCTGTGCAGTTTAATTTTAAAGACTTGAATGAAAAGAGAACCCGTGAGAAAATGTGAAACTAGAGTAGCCGCATGGGTTTTTACATACTTTAAGTTGTTATATTTTTAAAATTGTTTGTCTGTCGACATAGAAATCCAAGGTGGGAATTATGTCTAATTCCCACCTTGGATTTCTATAACCGCACCTCCTGTCAAGATAGAAGTACAAGTTACATATATGTAATGTATCTAGGGCTGCCACCTTCGCAATATCCAAAAACAGGAGATTAAAAAAAATGGGACAAAAACCGAAACGGGAAATTTAGTAGTAAGTTCTTAATTTATAGTTATAGGTACTTTAAGCTATAGCCTATAACATATATATATTCTCGACCTATATTAGTAAGTATTTAATGTTTACTAAAGCCAGTTTGAAAATCATACTTCTCATTTTTCTGAGATATCGGAATGTTTGACGCTACAGCCTCGTCGCCGGGAGTTTTACTATGTGAACCCGTAGCCCGGACAAACATCCTTCAAATCCGGAGACTCCGGGTAAAACCCGGAGGAGTGGCAGCCCTATATGTATCCGTATCTCTGCAATAAGGAAGCGTCGCGCACTGTTCGTTCCAAAATAACTTTATACTACGAACCCGCAGGTTATGGAACGAACTGTCTCAAGTACTACATGAATTTCTACAAGAAAGCTGTGAATAGGATTTTACACGGCGCGCAGCTATCCTGGTGTAGCAGGTGTTTATGGGCGCCACTATCACCAGCAGTTTGCCCGTCTACCTCCTTTTTTATATAAATAATAAAGTATTTTCCTAACTATAATATAGGAGTCACAGAACCACACGGATTGAAAATTCAGAATCAAAGGGAATCGTCTTTAAGGCCTATCGAATTATTTTTCAGGTTTTAGGGCAATGAAGAACCTCATTATCCTCTGCTTGCTTGCTGTCTTCGCCGCGGCTGCAGCTCGGCCTGAGCAGTATACGGATCGTTTCGACAATACTAATGTGGACGAGATTCTATCAAACCGTCGCTTGCTGATACCGTACATAAAGTGCGCGCTCGACGTGGGCAAATGCTCGCCTGATGGGAAAGAGCTTAAAAGTTAGTTTGAACCAAAAATATAGTTTTGGTGATGATATTTGCGTATACATTTGCGGCGTTATCTGAGGAAAGACTCCTTATTGTTGGTGTGAACTTAAGAACTTTGGTTAAGATTGTCTAACAAAGTTTTTTTACCAAGATTCTGTTTAAGTAGAAACACAAAAATATCCAATTTTTAAGATAAATTAATAAAAATGTTTTTGATTTCGCTAATTGTCGAAATAAAATTACATGTTTTGGTTATTTATCTAGATGAATAGGTAATGTTTTCAATGTGCGTTACGTATTGATCGAGAATGTCGACGTATTACTAAGAAGGACAATTTAGCGTTGTCGTATTACACGGAAGCAGTTATGGAACATTTTAATATTGTTGTATTTTAATGAATACAGTGTTGATATCAGAACAAGTAGGGTTAACTATATCACCATAATGTATTACGTAAAAATATAAAAACTTTTAGTCCCAAATGATATAGTTTGTCTTTGTATTTTCTTCGCAGGTCACGTCAAAGAAGCTCTAGAGAATCGCTGCGAGAAATGCACGGAAAAACAGAAGGCAGGTATCAAACGTGTCATCAAACATTTTATTAATAATGAACCAGAGTACTGGAAGCAACTCGCAGAGAAATATGATCCTGAACGAAAATATATCGTGAAATACGAAGAGGAGCTCAAAGAAGTCCAAGAGTTAGAGGATAATACACAAAAGTTGTCTGCAGATATCATCTAAAAATATTAAACTTCAGAAATGTATAATTTATATTCTTCCTACTGGATTGTTATTGTTGTAAGTATGGTGTAATAAAGAGATAAGAAAGAAACATGTTTTAATATGTCCGTGCCAACTTACTTGTTTTTATTATAGTAACAGTGATGCCTCTACGAACACAAAGAATAGGGGTTAAAGTGTGAAATTAAAAGCTTAAATTAAAGAAATTAAAGAGTTAAAGTGTGAATGTGAATTAAAGAGTGTGTTAGTATAGCTTTTGGATTACAAATTTCTGTCTTGGTAAAAAACTGAAAGAAAGAACTATGTATGTTCTTATTTGTCCGTTTTGTTCTATATATTTCATTATCAAATGCTAACTATTCCTAAATGTTAGTTGCAAGAGTTAATAGACATGGCAAAAGAAATCAAACTGACAAATAGGCAAACCTTTCCACAATTCCCTTTGTTGCAAATTTATTGCAAAACCATAAAGAAAGTAATGATATATTAATCAAACAGCAATTATCATTAATGGAACCTGTTCTTGTATTGACGTATATCGAGCACCTTAACGGGTGTATACCTACTAAAATGCAAAAAGTTCCATCTCTATAGCAGATTACTAAGTAAATAAATATTTAACTTTGAATTCTGAGAGACGGAAAACCCGTTTTGTTGTTGTTCTCGGGAGCCGGGCGTTCGTGTTATACTACTTAGTATAAAAGAACGTTAAATCTTGTCTGACTCATAATCATACGAAGGAGGCCGACCAGTGGACTTGTTAAATTAACCACCAAACAATTTAAATTATTAAAAAGTAAGTAAGGAAAGCATCTAAGAGACCGATAAACGACATAACTAAAACAGCAACTTGTCAGTCGGATGCCACATTTTTTTCTCTGAAATCTATGGCATAATTTAACGGGGATTCAATTTCGTTTATTTTTAAAAGCTTTTATAAGGAATATTTCTGGTGACTTAACGATAACGATAGATTAAAGTTTAAAAACTATTCTTTTCAGAATGAAGACCTTCACTTTAGTTTGTTTCCTGGCCCTAGCTGCATTTGCTTCTGCTCGTCCCCAAGAAAAATACACAGACAGATACGACAATCTCAACGTGCAGGAGATACTAGCCAACCGTCGGTTGCTCATCCCTTATCTCAAATGCATACTCGAACAGGGCAAGTGCACGTCCGAAGGAAAAGAGCTTAAATGTGAGTAACTTTAGCTATTTTAATTTCTATGATATCTCTGAACTTATGATTATTTTTTATGTAAGACAGATCCGTGTCTATTTTAAAGTACCTAAATTGACTGAAGATTTTTTGACAAAGGACGAGTCCTTTGTCTTTTAATAAACATTAAAATAAACATAAATAAACTTTTATTTTAAAGAATTTAATCAGGATTATTTTGTTTGCTACATGTAGGTATATGAATATGTAGCATGTTGATGTAACACAATCTGATTAATGATTTCTAATCATTGTAATAATGTTAAACATATCAATTATTCTTTTCACAGCCCACATCAGGGAAGCAATAGAAAATTACTGCGCCAAGTGTACAGAGATACAGCGTCGTGAGACTCGTCGCGTGATCGGCCACCTCATCAACAATGAGGGTGACTACTGGAGCCAGCTCGTCGGCAAGTACGACCCTCAACGCAAGTACGTCACCAAGTACGAATCTGAGCTCAAATCCGTTGCTGCCTAGAAAATATCGGTGCACAAGCATCACCAAGAACTGAACATTGTGATACAAACAATTTGTTTTAAGTAGCAATAAAAAGATTATTTTATAAAGACTCTCTTTTATATGTAACAAATATCTATATCGAAACCTAATTAAGGATATTTACTTTAACCCCAGATTCTACAATATACCTAAATACAGTTTAAAGAATATTCTAAATCCGAACCCGTAGGTTGTGGAACGAACTGCCTCAAGAGGTCTTTCCATTGAGCTACGATATGGGGTTCTTCAAGAGAGCTGTGAATAGGATTTTGCAAGGTCGGCGGCGCACCCGCATACCCCCTGGTGTTGCAGGTGCCCATGGGCGGCGGTAACACTTATCACCACGTGGGACCGCTTGCTCGTCCGCCCACTAATCTATAAAAAAAAAAAAAAAAAAAATTAGTACATTAGTACAAATCAATAGAAATTTCTAAAGATGCATCATCAATGGTAGTTTTACTGATTTAAGTAATATGGCAGGAAATTAAACAGGGGATTAGTACAATATTACTTATTTCGTCGGCAAGTATTATGTCATCATTGCTGGGTCAATAACCTCATCAAGCCAATGCTAACTTCTATAAAATATCGAGCAAATATATTAACCTTTTTAACAGGAAATAGAAACGAGTATTATACTAAAGTAGTCTTAAACACGTATTTACTTATTTTGTTATACCCGATTTTAGGGCCACGACCATAGCTAAGTGTTGACTGGGTTAAGATTCGCTTATTAGGTTCTTAACTACGAAATCGCCGTATTATATGAAAAAAATCAAATATTTTTCATATGAAAATTATATATTTAATTAATTGAAGTATTGTCCATTATTATCAATGCACCTTTGCCATTTTAATGGAAATTGATTGATGCCTCTGCTATAGAACTCCTCTGGACGGGAATCGATAAATTCTCTGAAAGCATTTTTCACTGTCTCATCGGAGTTGAATTTTTTCCCCTGTAAAAAATTATTCAAATGGAATTCAGTAGGGACAAGGTCTGGCGAGTACTGTGGGTGACGGAGAGTTTCCAGTCGAAGCTCCTGTAACTTTGTCGTGCAGTGTGTGGGCGAAGGTTATCATGGAGAAGCAGTGGACTAGAGCGATTAACCAGAATCGGTTGTTTGATAGAGAGCTTGTCCATCATTGTTTGCATTCACATTTGCATTAATTGCTGTACCAGATTTCAAGAAGCTGTGGGTAATACCGCCACAGGACCACCAAACAGTCACCATGAACTTCTTTTGAATTTCTTCTTTTGTTTACGTTTGGGACATTGTTTGGCTGTGTCTCCTGGTTTCAAGCATTGCGACGAATGTTTACGATTATCATATGGGATCCACTTCTCATCACAAGTGACAATACGATTCAGAATCTCTTCATTTTTGTGTCAGTTCAGCAGAGTAAGGCAAGCTTCGGCGCGTGTTTGCAGGTGACTTTCATTAAGCTCATACGGTATCCACTTTCCGAGCTTCATCAGTTTCCCGATTTGACGCAAATGAATCAATATTGTTTTGTCACTTACGCTGAAGGCTGCTGCTAACTCAGACGTGGTTAGAGATGAATCCGCTTCCACTATTGCTTTCTGTTCGTCATTATCGACTTTAGTCTCTGGTCGTCCACGGGGCTTTTTCCAGCACGGTAACGATTAAATCAAAACTGCACCGTGCGTCCATTTGCGGTGTTTGGTCCGTACACATCGTTGATATTGCGTGCTGTCTGTGCTGCCTTGCTGCCACGATGGAACTCATATTCGAAAAAAACACAATTTTTTAACTTTTCCATGCTCGCAAACACATCGATATCTTAGCAAAACAGTCGTTTGACGGAAAACAAATAAATAACTGATTTTGAAAGTAGCTTTCAATTAAAATTAATTTGAATTTGGAATTCCAAGTTAAACGCAACATAACTAAGTTCAAAGTGACCACTATTAACAAACAGCAATTTCAACACATATAGATGAGGCCCTAATAATGCGTATAAGTATTTATGTAAATATGTCAGCAAAACTCAAAAGGAAATTATTCTGACAAAAATCGGAATAGGTTCTACTATATTCGTTATAGAACTTACAATTAAGGAAAATATAATATTGTAGAAGATGAAGGCAGGTTTATGTAGAAAAAAACTTTAATACGTTCACAAAACAAGATAAATATAAAATGCTCGTATATGGGAGATATAATAAAATCAGGCGAGAGTCCGTCCGCTCTACGCGAGTGTACCTACACTAAAAACAGACGGGTAGAGCATGTTCGATTTTGACTTTTTCGAAACAACTGAAGGATGAATTTTCACAGTAATTACCCGGGACGGCGCGATGTCGAGGAAATGTTATGAATTGGTTCGAAACAAATAAAGAATGACTTTCTGCAGCAATTTCCGGGAACTGCACGATGGCTAAAAATATTACAAATTAATTTGTTAGTAATAAATCGTTTAAACAGAGTAAGTATTCTCGAGATCAGTTCATTTATATTAATATTAGACTTAATGTTCGAAGTAAATTTAGTTTAAAATCAACAGTTTCTTTATGAAACCGGACGAGGTTTATTTCAAATATTGGAATATTTCGTTAAGGGAATATTTAACAAGGAACAAACTCCCGCAAAATTATAGTCTGCAAAGTATTGCATGTGAGTTTCCAAGCAAAAAGAATCTAGAGGCGTTAATACGCAGGTTATGAAACTGAAGGAGTTATCAGATCATTTAAAATACAAAAATGGGTTAAATAACAATATCTATTTTTAGAAATTCTAGTCGAAATAATAATGCCTCGACAAAATCAAATTTAAAGGTTTAGCTTAAAAGTCTTTTTTTTTTATGGACGAAGGTGGCAGACGAGCATACAGTCCACCTGATGATAAGTGGATACTGTAGCCCATAGACATCCGTGATACATGCCAACATTAGTCCAAAATGACAAACGTTGGCACGCCCCCGGATGCGCTGCCTACCTTTGGATATACGAATGGATTTGGAGAAAGGGTTGGGGAAATGGGGAGGGATAGGATGGGAATGGGCTCTGGCACATCTCACTCACTACCGAAACACGTATGTACATTAGAGAAATAAGATAAAGTGGGAAATGCAGTACATTTCTATTCTCCTTTTACAATTATCGGATGTTATACAATACAGTTAGTGTCTAAATTAAATAAGCCCTCTACTAAACACTCGTAATTTTTCAGTCATTTTTGCAAGTGAATATCTGGGAAGTCGATACTTTTCCATTTTTGCTCGAAAGGTCACAATCTTTTGTATAACACAATATACACAATAGTTGTTTACTACACCCACTTAAGTAGACACTCATCTCAATCATCAAGACTGCAGTCATTGTTTCCATTTTATGGCATTACTTGTTTCCGTAAAACTGGTTTAATAAATGGCAAATAAGTTGAGAACCTTCAACTTTTATTTTTACGCTCTATATTATATGATTTTATTTTTACGCTCTGTATTATACTCGTATATTATTGATAATTTATATAGAATTTTTACATACGTGGTGTAGGCCATGTATCTGTCATGGCCCAATCACACATCTTTAAGTGTCATATTACGAGGCTTTATAAGATGAATCTTGCCAGTGCATACCAGCCAGTGCCCAGTGAGGAGAATCTGAATCACGCGGCCCAACATAGATCGGTAGATATTATACTCGTACATGCTCCAGATGTTTTTTCTCTTGCGAATATTTTTCGTTCACCGCCGAACTAGTAAGAAATAATAGAAAAATTCGTACATAAGTAGAAAATCAGTGGTACAGGCCGGGATTCGAAATTATAACAACAAAAATGTGAATCGAAAATAATATATCCTTAGTCTATCATCGTTCTATTCTGATAAGTATGAATAGCTATTATATAAATCAAGTGAAATTAAATTAATCATCAAACAATTTACGTTAGTTAGGTACTAAAAATGATAGATTATAATAGCTTTTGGTAAATATTATTAGATATAAGAACAATTTTCTTGGGCGTATGGACGCACACAACATATGAATTGCAAATTAGTAACAAAATATTGATATCGATCTCGAAAACATACAAAAAATAATTGTGATGCAAAAAGACCTACTTATTTTTTGTTTCTGTTAATGACTGCCAAAATAGTAAATGTATTGTGATAATTTAATCGCTTTACGTGTTGCGTTAATAATAATAAAAATAGATTTAATTTAATATTATTTAATAGTATACATATCTACACATATTTTCAGTAGTTTCTCGAGACTAATAAAAAATAATGATAACTTTTAGTCATCACGTGCAAGAAAATCCTCATAAATCTTTTTATATTTATCCTCAGGGTCATATTTGTCCTTCAGTAACTCCCAAAATTCGTTTTCATTTTCTCTTATGAATTTGACCACTTGCCGTGCTCCTTGCCTTTGACGCTGTGTACATTTCTCACACGCCGACTGCATTGCATCTTTTACATGTGCTGTAAAGAAACAAAAATATTAAGAGGCTTTTCTTGTAGGCGTAAAAAACTATAAAATTATGGAAAATTATATTATAAATATAATTTAAATTGTAATTATAAATTATGGAAGTGGCTTTTTTATAAAACCCGTTTATATGTGTATACGGCATTATCTTTTGGCAACGATTTTATCTATTAAGACAAGGATTTTGCTCGGGAAATCATGAACGGTCATCTTGTTTTACAAAATTATATTCTTTTTCTTACAAAGTACTCTCTGAAACCTTGCATAATAATAAAATAACATGAAATGCAATAAAATGAAATAACAATAAAAACCACAACAAAATCAACCGAATAGATTTTGAGATTACGACACAGACACACAAACATAGAGATTTATTTGAGTACATATTAGAGTATTAATTAAGGTCTGACTTCTAGTAATCTGTAATTGTTGTAAATTTATTACTAAAAACATATTAATAAGTATGCACAGTAGACTTGAATAATTATGGTCTATAAAGCCGTTTCTGGGAAATTGAATAAATATGTTGTTTGTATTATTTTTCTTGTAATCGAGACGACAAATGATTTACGTCTTTAATTCTAGCATCAAATAGGTTTTTAACGAGTTAAGAATAAAATATTACACAATTAATTAATGACCAATTTAAATACTGATTAATGGTCCCAGCAGTACTGTCACTGTTGCCTAATTACTTACACCCCGCAATAGCAATTTGCAACTAATTTAACACTATAGTCTAATAACTATTACCCCCTATTACTACTTAGCCTTTACCTATTTTTACTATAGTTACTACATTTGTTCGATACTTGACATTTAAAATTAAAACAAATCCATTAGTAAAATATTTAAACTACTTTTGAATATTTAATATTCTTTCTTTGTTCAGTTTTAAGTAGGTGATAAAATTTGGGAAAAGTGTCGGGTTAGTCATAGTTCAAATAATTCTAGTGTGGGAATCAAAAGTAAGTAAAATATCAGTTAAATGAGAACGTCACAGATAGTACAAATGCGATATAATTTAGGCACATTCTTGAATATTACCTTTTATTAACTTCCCTTCAGGAGTGCACCGTCCAGTATCCAGCATGCACTTCACATATGGCACCAGAAGTCTTCGGTTTTCTAATATTTCGTCTATATTTATGTCGTCATATCTATCTGTGTATTGCTCGCCGAGAGCCAAACACACAAGGACCAAACTTACTGATAGAAATAACCACCTCATTCTGAAACTTATAATATCAAACACATTAATTCGTATCAGTCAAGATAACTGTCGGGATTTTAATTATCTATTTTTCTGGAAACAGTGATCAAGTTAAGTAAAGTTTTTACTTTGAAGTGAACATACTACATACTTTAACTCAATGATAATGAAATGAGTTACACCATAGAAGTATCTTGTATTTTATCCACTATAGGTGAATTGAAAAGATACAAGATATTAGTTGCCTAAGATATTAGTTTTATAGGTTGATTGCAAGAGTAATTTACCATCTGCATTAATGACAGCAACTTGCCATCATTCCTTATTCTCGATTTCAATAAAAGAATAACTCATTTCTATCAAAAATATGTATTTGAGCAAAGAATATTATAATACCAAGGAATGCTTTTATGGGAATAGAGCTGGAAAAATCCAGTAGATCAGAGAAAAAAAAACACAGATTGATTTGTTGACTTACATCGAGCTATCAGTCCACGTTTATCAAATGACTACTAGGGATTCGTTACAACCAATTACATTTATATCCTGTGTTGCACTCAATTTCATCTCGATTGTGAAAAAAAAGTTGTGAACCTTAAGCAATTGTATCGTCAACCTATTGTTTATCTTTAATTGCCACTTTATGAACAACTTTACTGCAGTCGAGCAGTCAGAGTTCCATAAATATGTTCGAGGCCTTTTTATAGTGAAAATAATAGATTTTTTTTTTGTATTACATGAATATTTATTGAACGGAATATTGCCCATTTATTTCGACTATTTTTCGCCATTTTTCTGGCATACTCATTATCCCATCGCTAAAAAAAATTGTGGTTTCTGAGCGAAAAACTGTTTTAAATGGTTTATACAGGCCTCTATTGAATGGAACTTTAGTCTATTTAGAGAATTTTGTAAATGATAATCTGGAATAAATGATAATCCGGAGGTGATATGTCTGTATGGAGGATGCATTAAAACGTAAGAGGCCAAATTTCATCAATTTTTGTTTAGTCATCAAAGATGTATGCGGTGTAGTTTTCCATCACGACAATTTGTGATGGAAAACTACACCTTTTCTGTTCATTGATTCTGGGCGTTTTTCTTCAAGTGTTTGTTTAAATATTACTAATTGTTGATAGTAGACATGGCTGATTAATAGTTCGGCCATGTGGCAAAAGCTCGTAATACTTGTACACAATGCTTCTCCAGTCCCATCCCACCATATACATAACATGACTTTAGAGTGAGGTCTGGCTTTGGGACTCTTTGTGATGGCTCACCTCGCTTACACTAAGATCGTTTTCGAAGATTGTTATCGTAAGTGATCCACTTATCATCATCTGTTACCAATCTCTTCAGAAATGAATCTATTTCATTTCGTTTTAGCAACATCTCGCATATGGAAATTCTATTCACTAGTTTCTATCATTTAAAATTTAAATCATGCAGCACCCAAACATCTAGCTTTTACAAAATTCAGTTTATGCAGAAAATGCAAAACTGTTGAATGTTTTGTGTGGGTGAATGTTAAGCTCTTCCGCAATTTGAGTTTTAAGTTATTGATAGCAATATTTTTGAAATTTTCTAGTCTCAATATCTGGAAAACTAGGAACTAAAACTGACAGTAAGGTCCCTTTTCCCATATAATATCAAGAAATAGTTTATGTAATTTTAGAAGGCAAAACTTGTTACTCTCTTCTAGTCAATTTTATGATACTTATTACTAATTAAAATATATAAGAGTTACTTCTATTACTCTAAAGGCTATGGTGACTTCCTACTATTGTAAGTATACTAAATTACCTAACACTTTGATTAATAACAACCGTTTGATCTACATTTGTTCCGCTTTTTACATTCAAGTGCCATTGAACACGCAATACAACAGATTTCACCTTTTCCTATTCATAAGGTAAAATAGAGGACAATCAAACATTCGAACAAATACAAACTCCTTCGCAGTTCATTATTGATATATTTAATACGGGACAAATTGACGCCAACAGAAAATACAACGTTGTATAAGTAAACGGTTCTTTCACGAATATGAACGTTAAAGTGACGAAAGTTAAAGGTTGTAATTGTGCGAACACTCGTATGGCTAATACTACAAGAAATTATAAGAGACTGAAAATATACGTAACAAAAAGAATATTTTATTACATATATTTAGAATATATTTTTGACGTAGGTGACGTAGGTACGTACACCCGTCACCGCAATGTTTGTGGTGGTGTGATCCAAGTTTACCGCTCGTCTTAGATTGAGCTTTATGGAACGTTCCCAATATTGTTAATAATATTAATCGCAATAAAATTTACGCCCGAAACGAACGTAAATTAACCTTTAACCTTTATTTATCGGTAGTGCCGCCTGATAGAACAATATACGCAAAAATATACTTAAAGGCATGTTGCGAGAGGATAGCCTGCCCACGATTAAATGAATTAATAATTAATTTTACCAAGATATAAACGATAAAATCTCCCAATCTGTATATTAGGTACGTGGTTTTTATAGAAATAATGTATATGGCAACATCAGTCCAAAATGACAAACGTTGGCCCGCCTCCGTGCGCTGCCTATGTTTGCAGATTTAGGAATTTTTTTTTTTTTTTTTTTATAGATTAGTGGGCGGACGAGCAAGCGGTCCCACATGGTGATAAGTGTTACCGCCGCCCATGGGCACCTGCAACACCAGGGGGTATGCGGGTGCGCCGCCGACCTTGCGAAATCCTATTCACAGCTCTCTTGAAGAACCCCATGTCGTAGCTCAATGGAAAGACCTCTTGAGGCAGTTCGTTCCACAACCTACGGGTTCGCGGTATAAAATAATTTTTGGACCGAACAGTGCGCGACACCTCCGTATCGAGGAAATGCGAATGGACCGCACTTCTGTGACGGGAGGTGCGGTTGTAGAAACCCGAGGTGGGAATTATATTAAACAATTCTTCAGAGCATTCCCCATTATAAAGGCGGTAGAACACACAGAGAGACGCAACGTCTCTCCGAATGCTGAGGGATTCTAAACCGCCCGTGAGAGTGGGATCGTCGACAATACGAACAGCACGTCGTTGGATGGAGTCAAATGGGTCCAATTGGTATTTCGGTGCGCCGGCCCAGAGATGAGAGCAGTACTCCATATGGGGCCTCACCTGAGCTTTGTAAAGCATAAGGAGTTGCCCAGGTTTGAAGTACCGCTTCGCTCTGTTCAGCACACCGAGCTTTTTGGAGGCCATTTTGGCCTTATTTTCCAGATGACCCCTAAATTCGACTTTGCTGGAGATGTCGATACCAAGGATCCCGATACTCTCCAAGATCTTAAGAGGTATGCTCTGAAAGCGAGGTGCTACAACAAAAGGGGTTTTTTTAGCGGTGAATGCACAGACTTGCGTCTTACTGGGGTTGAAATCCACTAGGTTTAGAGAACCCCAACTCGAGACTAGATCTAAAGAGTTTTCGATTTCAGACACAAGCCTGGCGCGACTCTCTTCCACTTCGACCCGAGGGATGTTGGCGCGGCCCCTGTACAAGGCGTCTCCAGTACTGTCATCTGCATAGCAACGTATGCCACCAATTTGCAACAGGTCGTTGATATGCAGAAGGAACAGAGTTGGAGACAGCACGGAGCCTTGCGGGACGCCAGCGTTAATAGACATGGTGTCGGAGCAGCTACCATCGATAACGACTCTGATGCTCCGTCCAGTCAGGAAACTGGCAACCCATTCGCATAATCCCTCGGGTATCCCGAAAGATGGTAACTTGGAAAGCAGCGATTTGTGCCATACCCGGTCGAAAGCTTTCGCAATGTCTAGGCCTACAGCCAGAGCCTCGCCTCTACTCTCAATGGCGTCAGCCCAGCGGTGTGTTAAATACGCTAAAAGATCACCAGCGGAGCGATTATGGCGAAATCCATATTGACGGTCGCTAATCAGCTGGTGATCCTCTAGGTACCCAAGGAGCTGTGTGTTTATGACACGCTCCATCACCTTGGAGAGGAGGAAGGTGATCGCTATTGGCCTGTAGTTGGCCGGGTCTGTGCGGTCACCCTTTTTAGGTAAAGGGTGAACATGAGCTACCTTCCATGTTGACGGGAAGCTTTTTGTAGAGTATGAGAGCCTAAAGAGTCGCGTAAGCACCGGGGACAACTCGGGAGCGCAAAATTTAAGCACCACTGCAGGAATACCATCAGGCCCACTCGATTTTCGGACATCAAGAGATGCTAGAGCTCGCCGGACTTCACGCTGTGTGAAACAGATTTCCGGCATGGAGCTTGTGCACCTTGAGATAGACTGTGGTGAGGCACCTCTATCGTCCAGTGTCGAGTTTGAGGCAAAGAGATAGCCCAAGAGATCGGCTTTCTCCTTCGCCCCATGGGCCAGTGACTCATCGAGTTTCCGCAGTGGAGGGAGTGACGACTGACAGAAGTTACCTTCAGCAGCCTTAGCGAGCGACCAGAAAGCCCGGCTTCCAGAAGGATAGCTAGCTAGTCGGTCGCCAATTCTGCGGATGTGCTCATTCTTTGCTCTGACAATGATCTTCTTACTGCACCTCGAGGTAGCGTTAAATTTCTTCCTCAAGTCGGAGGTATTCGGATCTTCGGACACCTGTGCTCTGGCCCAGGCCCTGTATGCGGCCCGTTTATTACGACGGGCCTCTCTGCAGGACTGATTGAACCATGGTTGGCTCCGTCCGCCTACCGGTATCGCGGTGCAAGGAATATAACATTCCATGCCCTGCAACACCACGTCGGTAACGGAGTCTGCACAGGTATCCGGATCTCCCGACGAGAAACAAAGCTGCCCCCAGGGATAAGAGGCGTAAAATTCGCGCAACCCATCCCAATCTGCTGACTTGTAGTGCCAGACTTTGCGCGTTCCCTGTGAATGGGTCCGCACGGATTGCTTGGCTGGCACAGCAGTTCGAATGATACAATGGTCGGATGATCCTAACGGGGCATCAACAACAACATTGTAGTCATTCGGCCGCGTAGTCAGCAGGAGGTCCAGTAAGGAGGGAGTATGGCTCTCGATATCAGGTATCCTCGTAGGTGAGGACACCAACTGCGAGAAACCATAGGCCAGGGCAAAGTTATAGGCTGCTCTCCCTGCGCGGTCGGTAGTTCGGGATCCCAACCACTCTTCGTGGTGAGCGTTGAAATCACCAAGGATCACCACTTCCGCGCAAGGGAACTGCTCGAGCACTCTGTCAGTCGTTTCTTGTAGACGCTCAAAAAAACGAGTCGTCTCCGTATCACCGCTGTGGGACCTGTAAAGGCAAGCGTAGACTTTAGTGGAACGTCCGTAGTCAATACGCGCCCATAGAATCGACAGGTCCCCGTCTTCAAAATGGCTGAGGCGGCGGCAACAAACATCCTCCCGGACGTACATGCATACCCCGGCACGTCGCACAAAACAGTGCTCCAGTTTGTAACCGGGGTAATGAAGATATGATGTATCGGCCGGGCAGGAAATCTGTGTCTCCGTCAAGAAAAGTAAGGCCGGCTTTGCCGTCTCAAGGTGGTAGTGGACGGCGTCGATGTTACTATGCATCCCCCTAATGTTGCAAAAGTCCACTTTAAATGTGGAACTTACAGGATGGGCCGCTGAGTGCACATTATACATTTTCTTGTTCCTGGCCATTGTGAGTGTGAATAGGAAAAATAAGAAGAGGGGGGACGGAGAGAGAAATGGTCGCATGTGGATCAAAGGACAAAGCACGGGGCGGAGAAAAAATCAGGTCACAAAGGTTGTGTGACTTGCTGGCGCGGGGTACGGAAGGGCCCCCGGTCCCCCCCCGGGAGCAGCAGTCGGGTTCCACTCCGGTCTCCTCCGGCACAACTGCTACCCCAAGGGATTTTTCGCGTGCGGCGGGGCAGCCTCCTGGGGTGGAGATTAAAGTAAGATCCCCGGGTTCGGGCCCCCAACAACCCGCGGGCGGTCAGCGGACAACCGTTTCACCGGGTCTCCCTGATCCCCGCGCCACCATGTCACGCCCATGCGCGTCTGTAATTCCCCGCAACCGCCGGTCCTCGTTTCCACACGCAACAATCCCTCTCTCGGGACGGCTTCTTCCGCTCACCGCCGGAACACGATGCGGGCCTCGCGGCTTATAAGGCATCATTATGGCGGCGGACTCCGACGGAAGGGTGGTAGCAATGCCGACGGAGTAACCCTCCCACCGCAAAAAGGGAACGCCATTGCCTCGTCAGTTAACAGCAGGATGCACCACAAGCAGGTGAGGTTGGCTTAGGCTCAAAAGATGGTAGGTGAGCCTCTTACACCCCTAATTGATTTGGATGAAGGATTGGGAGGGATTGGATAGGATAGCATGGGAATATGCGCTGGCATATCTCAGTCAGTGCAAAAACACCTACGTACAACAGAGAAATGGGATAAAATAGGAAGTGCGTTATATTTTACGGTCGTCTTCTGTGACTTTTGCTTTTGCTAACAAGTACCTACGTGTTCCAAGGATCCTGCATGCATCTTAAAAAAACGATAAGAACGGTACAGAACTCATTGCAATGCCATTGCATTGCAGTGTCGACGCGTGCAGACGCAACAGCTATTCTATTCTACTTATTTCGTTAATCAAAAATCATTTGATTGATGAACCAGTAAAAAACAGAGTCTGCGTCAGGGACGTCAAGATTCGGCGGCAGTCAATGCGTGTTGACGACGCGCTGCGGCGCGCGGCGAGTCGACGGCATACGAGGGCTGCTATTATCTTTGTCGACAACAAAGTGGCGGGCTTCTGTTATGGCCCTAAAATACACGTACAAGATAATATAATAAACAACACAATATATTCTGACAGAATAAAAATTAAAAACGTTTACAAGAAATATAATGTCTGAACATTACTGTGTGCGTTAAAATATAATTAACGGTCTTGAATTAGTGTACCTAGAGCCTTGATTGTCAATCAAGACAAATAGGTATTTGCTAACGAATAAAAGCAGTAACAGGTGCTAAAATCTATTTATATCTAAGAAATAAAAAACACAGTTCATTGACCGATATTTACATCATTTTATTTTTGGACAATGTATAAAAACTTATTGTTAACCGCAAAAAGAGAAGTATAGTGACGGCATGATTCAAACTAACGTACAAACATCACGATTCTATATATTATATCTTGTTCTCTTGTCAAATTACAAATATAGTATGTAATAAGTATTTTAAACTTTCAAGAAAATAAAATAAAGCTCATTTTCCGTTTGCTGGGGATCAAAAACTATGTATTCAATTTTGTTGTATTGTGTGAGGCCGAGGCTATTATGAATACGTATATTAATATGTATCATACGAATTTATTATGAAGTTTTAAACCTTATATACTTTGCCAATCAATAAAATAATAATAATAAATACTCTGTACTGTATACAAATAATTATTATATGTGCACATGTTATATACGAGGGCGGAGTGATAAGTCTGGTAAAAATCTATTTTGGAATAAAATTATCGCAAATTGCATGAAACCTCCTTGTTCACAACTCTTTTGAAGGACTAAATTAAAATTTTCAGCCAGTACCGCCGGTTAGGTTTTTTTTTAACAGCCATTAAATAAAAACAATTAAACGCATTTTCGCAAAGATGAAGAAAAGTGAATTTCGTGTGTTGATTAAACATTATTTTTTGCGCAAAAACCTATTAACGAAACGATTAAATTGATTCATAAGTGGTTTACGGAATTTCGGTGTGGTCGTACAAGCACAAGTGATGCTGAACGCACAGGACGCCCAGTTGAGGTCACTACTCCAGAGATGATCGCTAAAATCCATGACATAGTGTTGAACGACCGAAGAGTAAAAGTGAGCGAGATAGTCGAGATAGTAGGCATCTCAGATGAACGTGTGTGCAATATCTTACACCAACATTTAGATATGAAGTAGCTTTCCGCGCGATGGGTGCCGCGTTTACTGACTGTTGATCAAAAACGCATGCGAGTTACCACTTCGGAGGCAGGTTTGGCGTTGTTTCAACGGGATAAAACTGATTTTTTGCGTCGTTTTATAACGGTAGACGAAACATGGGTCCACCACCATACACCAGAAACCAAGCAACAATCGAAACAGTGGATTGCTACGGGCGAACCAGCTCCGAAGAAAGCCAAAGCAGTTTTATCGGCCAATAAAGTGATGGTTACAGTATTTTGGGATGCACGTGGGGTAACCCATATTGACTACCTAGAGAAGGGTAAAACGATTAATGGCGAATATTATGCCAATTTATTGGACCAATTTAACAAAATTTTACCTGACAAGCGACCGCATTTGGCTAAGAAGAAAATCCTCTTCCACCAAGACAACGCACGAGTGCACACCTGCGCGATTGCCATGGCCAAAATCCATGAGTTGCTCATATGAGTTGCTATCTCACCCACCATATTCGCCAGATTTAGCCCATTGCGACTATTTTCTGTTTCCGAATTTTAAAAAATGGCTCAGTGGGAAAAGATTTAGCTTCATTGAAGAGATCATACACGAATCCAATGCCTATTTCAAAGGGTTGCCTAAGTCGTATTTTATGGAAGGGATCAAAAAGCTAACGCTGGATGAAGTGCATTGAGTTAGAAGGAAACTACGTTGAAAAATCAATCATAATTTTTAAATAAAGTTGACTCCTTGTTTTATTTTTACCAGACTTATCACTCCGCCCTCGTAAATAACTAGCTGGGCTGGCGAACTTGGTACCGTATGAGACCAATAGATTTGACAGTTGTTGTCATTTGTTCTCTATATTTTTGTTTAAAATTCGATTCGAGTATTTTCTATTTATTTCAATATATTTCTAGATTAATTTTATTTTTTCCTTGAAATTTTCAGATATTTTAATAGTTATTCTGCTATTCGGGGCGGATACGAATCCAACAAATCAGAGATCATTAAAATCGGTCCAGCCGTTCTTGAGTTATAAATGGTGTAACTAACCCGACTTTGTTTTATATATATAGATTATAAATATTTGTAGAAGAGTAAGGAAAGGTTATCAAAATTTATGAAATATAATAATTATCTATATATTTAATATATTTTATATAAAAAATTAAAATTTAGTGTATTATGAAATATTATCACCCACTCGCTATATGGTTGACATATTTATCTGTAACTGTTAAGTAATAATAA
This sequence comes from Sesia apiformis, assembly GCA_914767545.1. Classification (NCBI taxonomy): domain Eukaryota; kingdom Metazoa; phylum Arthropoda; class Insecta; order Lepidoptera; family Sesiidae; genus Sesia; species Sesia apiformis. The sequence continues at coordinate 9,596,258 of OU611964.1, forward strand.
CTATCTATTATTATCTATTAATTGGCTCAGCAAACATAAGTTATTAATTTCAATTAATAATTTAGCAATTAAAATCACTGAACAACCGAGTATTCGCACGATTACAATCTTTTTTGCAGTGTTAAACGAGTTGTTATGTTAACTTTAAAGCTCATTTTTCGTTGTTCCAACGGAATGAATAGGTTAACTGTACAAAATTGTATTTGCGGTTGACGCCACCTAACCGTTTATTATATAAATTAATAATGAGCTGCAAAGGAGTTTATATTTGTGCGAACGCTCGATTGGCATATTTTTTTAATTTTTCAGTTATTAATAATAATTAATATTTTCACATTAAATCTATTAAATGTGCTAGTAACTTATCTTATTAGTTAGATCTAACTTGCAAATTAATGAGACATGAGTCAGGCGTATTCATTAAGCACGCACGCAGGCGAGAGGATGGCCCCCATCTAGTGCCTAATTATCGGACATTCATATTTATCCGCTATAACGCTCATAATGCTATTATGCGAATTATATTATGCATAATGCGCTCATATGCTCATAATAGTCTTCTGAATTATTATAAAGAAAACTCGGGATTTTAACCTCGAACTTGTTCTAGTTAAGGAAAACAAATGTTTAATGCAATTAACTATGAGTCATATGACGATTGACAACACGACGCCCGATGTCGATCACAACAACGGCAACCATAAAAAATGTCCTTAATGTATTAAGTACTTAATGCACAATAATTAGCCACGTCAGTAAGAACCTCGTACGAAGGCCAGTAGTTTTGTTATGTGAGAAATAAACGGTTCGCACGAAAACACAAAATACGTTTTTGTAGTTTGTTTCTTTTTATTCAAGTATTTTCACGAATCTCAATATTTCCTTTTTTATTTTTAAACATATATTATATTTTCGTCATGCAGATTCTACAAACGATATTTTTACTATAGTATGTAAAATTACATGAAATTTATTTTTCTGCTCGGTATTCGTCTTTGTATGTTTCGCAAACTTTTATTATTAGTTGTGCGTTTTTCGGTTTTTCGTATTGAAGTGAAAACAAAATGAATTTTAAACAGGCTGTGATATAAGACATTTAATTTGAAACTACGAATTAATAACGAATTGAAACTACATTGAAATTAGTAAAACGAACTTACAAGCTCAACAGAACGAGCTTTTAAATAGCTCGAGCTTTATTATTATAAAAATCATGTGGCAAACGAGTGGACAATCCTCCTGGTGGTAAGTGGATACTGTCGAACTGCGGCATCCACGATACATTTCAAAGGTTTTTAATACGCATTTTCCAAATTATAAATAAATTCAATAATCATACATCAAATCAATAATAAACAGACTAACGAATGAAAAATAATTAGTAATATTGGAAATTTATTGCAGAATGAATAAAATGATAATGGAAGATTTATAAAAACAAACAATTGCGATTTTTTATTCAAAAACTGTACAAAAAGGTTAAATTTTTAGCAACATTGGACCTATGTTTATTTTTTTTTACTCGGGTATTTCAATTCCGGCAGCTTTTGCGCGTTCCTCATACTGCTTCCTGTACTTGCCCTTGGGGTCGAATTTAGCAGCCAGCTCGTGCCACATGTCCAACTCGTTTTTGATCAGATGCTCTATCACAATACGTGCACCTTTCTCCTGGTTCTCTGTGCATTTTGCGCAACCAGTTTGCAAGGCTTCCTCCAAATGTTCTGTGATGAAGATCAATGAATATCACTTGTAAGTTATTAATTACTGTTAAATATTTGTGGAAAAAATGTAGTTACATGTTTGTACATTCCGACATCAACATACATAACGTTATTTTATACAAAGTTAGCTTTTTATAATTAATTCTTCTTTCTCCTAATCAATATTCCATACCTAATGAATCATTAGGTATAGAATATTGATTTATAATGATGATTATTACTAATGATCGTAGGATTATAAACTCCCTGTAGATCTAAGAATATTGTCTTTAGTATTAATTCCATATTAAAAATTGTAAATAAATATTTATAAAATTTTAATATAAATACAATATTTATGAAAAATAATATTATTATTTTTTATAAAACTTACTTACATTTGAATATAATACACACTTTTTAAGCTATGAAATATGTACAAATGTAATTGTAACAACATTTAATTTCATTTAACTGAATTGAACTACAAAATCGAAATTTCAATACAAATCAATAATACACAAAGTACAAACACTGACCTAAATAAATAATACTGGACAGTGCTAAAAAATCTGAAGGTTCAATAATATGGGAAGTCTAGTAAAGTGGTCGGTGATCGACGATTTCATACAAATCTCTTTTCTGACCAGTCTTCTGATCCCATGTCAATGACCGAAATTCTTCCTGCTCGTTGCGCGTGCATTAGCTTTAAAACTGGTGGTTAACTTAATTCACTTAATTACTTTTAAGTACTTTCAACCACACGTATAAAACTATTTATTTATCGTTCACATTTTATTATATCACAATAATTTAATTATCGTGATATAATTTTATGATGAAGAATTTTTCGTATAAAACGGCCAGTATTATTTATAATATTGCAAATACATGTTTATTCTGAAGTTTAAAAAATATCCACAATAATTCTTTTAAAACAGATCTTGTTATTAAGTCTTAGAATAATAACATTAACTAATTATGATAATTTGGATTAATATTATAATTCGGATCAGAGTTAACTGGTCTTACAATTATCATAATTACATTATTCTAATTTTTTTAATTTAGATAATAACCGTGAATATATTATTTTTAATCTTTACAGAATAATTTATCTTATTTGCAAAATTATAGATAAAACTGGCCGTTTCATATGGTTACAAATTCTAGTAGTTTGTTGGATATTTTTAAAAAAATAACGGATTTTATTTTTAAATGGCTTCCCTGTGTTTTCACATAAGAATAAAGTGTTTTATGGTGTTCATTCACCAATTTCATTTAATTAATTATTATTTATATCATATTTATTCTTTTTTTTAATATTATGAATAAGAACTTCCTTTACATTTATTTAAAATTATTTTTCTTACCTTTTAATTCCTTTCCTTCAGGCGTACACTTTCCTCTACCCATTACGCAGTTAAAATACGACAGAAGCAGTCGTCTGTTCCCTAAAATTTCGTCTATGTCAATGTTATCGAATTTGTCCGTATACTTGTCGTCAGCGGCAAGTACCGCCACCAGCACGCTAGACAACACCACCAAGTATTTCATGGCAATCTGGAATCATAGGTTTAATTAAACACATTGCATTGTTTTATATCTAACTACTACATACCAATCACCATCGCATATTGTCATGGTTACTATTAAAAAAGAAAGAAAAACGCAAAATCAATTAACATACAAATTAACATAGAGGATTGGATAGTTATCACATCAACTATGAAGTAAAACGACTTCGACAATCGATCAAATATTCTGACACTTGACATCGGCACAATGCATAAACCCGTGCCTTTGTCATAAAAACAGCAAAAAGTTTCAAAATTTTTATACCTACTTTTAATGTTAGTATAAATTTTACTCGTAATTATATTTCAAGCAGGAAGGAACATCAGTTCATTCAGACTGGAACAACTGTTGTTCCAGCCAGAAGGAGGTTATTATGGAAATATTATGGAAAGACCAATTGTATTCCAACTTGTATGATTCACAATAAATGAATTCCCTCAAATAAAAAAGCATGCTGACATTTCAATTGAAACCTACCATTTACAGATATCAAGTAGACGATAAACACCAGTCTCCGATGTGGTTTACGTTGCTGTGTATATTCTAACCCGTATTTATATTATTTATAGTCGTGCTTAAAACATCTAATTTGCCCCTGGTCGTTTGTTATTTCATTTGTGCGCGATGCATAAAAACCACAGCGTTTGTATACATGCTGTTTATATTTTTATTTGGATTTTTTAATTACTAACTATTGAGTTGACCAATTGTAATATTGAGTACCTAGTGTTGAGTAGTAACGAGTGTTTGACACATTGCTCCCTCCCTTCACGCGTGCACTTTTCTCAAGTGAATTGGCAAAATAGTCGTCGCGGTAAAGTCGACAACTGATACTGCCATCAACCTGAAGAAGATATTGGACAACATTGAACCACTTGAATACATACAGAGGTCAATTACAAGTTCAATAATTGAATAAAAATAGTTATTTCTTCTTGGGTCTTTTTATCAATGATTGAAATTCCCTTCAGCGTAAGCTTAATCAAGTGAGAAAAGTTAAATAGCAGTGTTTGCAAGCGGTCTACTAGATTCGTTTATGTGTCGTTTAGTCGTTTCGTTTATGTATTAGGCCTGTGTATCATTTTTAGTAAAAAATACATTGTATCATTTAAATTGTACTTTAACTTCACGTTGTATCATCTAGCCTCAAGTTCTAGAGAATCGTGTGTTGCTATTTTAATAACTAGTTTCTAGTGTCTGACTAATTCTCCCTTGAGTGCGAAAGATCTAGCTGAAACCAACAACACGGTGAACGTTCTAAGTGATCGCAATCTTAAGGTTGTCATAATAATTATTAGAATTGAATAATTGAACTCGGAAATCAATGTTTTCAGTTGATATATTTTATTCTTGTCCTGTCGTAAAAATATTTTGCCTGCAAATTCATTATGATTTGCTTATCATTATTAGCATCATTATTTTGCTTAAGATAAGTGAAATTTTAATCAAAATGACATAAAAGTAATAAGAAAAATTAGGCATGAGACTTGCTACGATATATTTATCTGAATCGTTTCAGAACATCCTTTACATAAAAACATATTAAGAAGGAAACAGTATGTAATGTTTCCGTTTTTCCAAGACCACGTTTAAATGTGTGTGACGGTATAGTCTTTTATTAAAAAAACGTAGACGGAGAGAGGTCGGTCAAAAGATTTCAAGGCTGCCTACAAAAATATATTACTAATTATAAATATATTGTAAAAATATAAACCCATTATAAGGAACGAATAAGTAAAATCGTAAACGGATACATACATCTATCTCTTCCCTCCCAGTAACAAAGCGCCTAGATCCATATATGGAGCCTGTGGACTATTTTCTCTATATATTTACGGAATTAAAAGAATTTATACATACACAAACATACAGACGCACGCACGCACGTACGTCTGCATACATAGTGTTGTAAAAATAACTTAAAATAACTGTATGAACTTAAAAACCTTAACCGTAACCGTTTTAGAGTCGAGTTTTCAACTACAAGGGTTTAAGATCATCAAATATTAAAAACTTGGACTATAACACTTATAAACGTTTAACGCTTTAGTCTTAAAGTTTCATTAGCGCTCACTCAGCGCTTGAGCGTCGAGTGCTCAGCACTTAGTTTTACAACACTACGCAACACGTACGTACGCATGCATGCAAAGCAAACACATACGCGACACCAATGCACACAGCCGCCGCCATTTTTGATAATTTATAAATTAGAAAAAATATTTGATTATAGATACTAAATTTGATATCAAAATGCCGATGGATCGATCGATATTGCTATATCGATATTGTTTGCAGCCTATTGCTGCAAACACTAGTAAGTAGGAGTAATCACCACAACTATCAATAAATATAACGTAAAAAGATTCTCAAAACTGTTCGTATAGTAGAATCTGTTACGAACAGATAGAATAAGGTGAACCGAGGCTTCAATATTCGGCGAGGAATGTTCATGTCATGTAATTACGGCCATGTAATCAATGACAGTATATTTTTAGTGTCCAAAAATAATTGGCGACATTATCTGAGCTTATGGGTGATTTAATGAAACAGATATTGATTGAATATTGTCCCAGTTTTTATCACTTGATTGTAAAACAAAAATATTGACCATATGATTGCTGATTATATAACCAAATGTTGAGAGAAACTGGAAACAACGAAAGCAAATTTTGGGTCCGTATCATTCATCGGTAGCCTCGGGTTAAGTTAGAAAATCTTAACCAAATTCAGTAAGTCCATATCAACAATATGGTCTCTTTGTTCAGATAATGTTACATTTAGAAGTATGTACGAGTGCTTATTATTTCAATTTGGCCGTGTGGTCCTTTAGAATAGCCCATATCTTCCTATCGTTGTCGTAAAAGGCGACTTTTATGACACACTGAGACCCTTTTACGCGAAAAGCCGCCACCATAAGCCCTGAGGAACTATAACACCTCTAAAAGAGCGTACTCGCTTCCATTTCTCATGCACAAGACAAAGTACATAAGAGGGCTGGTTATGGTATTATTTAAATTTTATATCCGATTATGATCCGATTAGAGAGGAGTTGAGAAAATTTTCTTTCTTTAGATACAAGATTTTCTTTAGATACAAAATCATTGAAGATAAATCAATGAAAATTATAATGTGTAATTTGAGACGATAAATTTTGGAGTTTAACAAAAGTTGTTTCTACATTAACCTCTTCGGGACCCTAAATTAATACCTACATATTCCGTATGGAGCAATAAATAAGAAACATTAATCTTTTTCCCTTTAATAACTTTAATTACCATATTGACGTCAATCCTGGGTAATTGCACAATATAATGAATAGTAATAATCGTCCAATAAATTAGTAACGCTTTAAGAAATGTGAATAATAATAACTTCCAATACCAGTTATTACTTCTTTCAAAGGTTTTGATCTAACTCGTACATAAATAAATTTATTTTATATTTGAAGTCTAACCGGACCTGTATATAGATTAATGAAAAAAAAACGAAAATGAAACCCTGATCTGGAGATGAATTTTGTTAAGAGGCCAAAGGAAAAGCCGATGCTGCAATTCTACAGCCACTATCTGCGCCGTGTGGTGTCGGCCGCCTATAGAGTAGCACTAGCCCATTCCTTCTCATGGGCATCATAAAAGGCGACTAAAGGATAACAAAACCGCTACGATAAGAGATGAGGAACTACACCAACCTCTAAAAGAGTGGACTCGCCAACCCGCTTGGCCAGCGTGGCTTTTTAAGGTCATACATCCCTCATGCCTAAGACAATGTGCATGATAAGTCCCATATGCAGTAGTGGATGCACCCGACTAGCCAAGTTATCCCTCTCATTATTCAGTTCGATTCTCTCACCCCTCACCCCTCTCTCTCTCACCCCGTGGCATTCAGTTCGATGGGGGGAAGTACAATGCGATGCGGGAAATAAAATGGTGGATGAGAATCCCTTTACTTATACATAAACTGTATAAAATACCATGTCTGTTTATTGGGAAGATGTTTATAATCTATTTGATAGAATTTCGTGAAAATCGCTTACCAATTAGATCAAATCTTCATTCATATATTAGCACAGTTATTCTAGCTCAAATTGTAGTTTCGATGTTGTAATTCGTCTTCACACATGACAAAATAAGTCAAGTTCATATAATAACTTAACTAAAAAATATTTATAACTGTGACGTCAATAATTATAATACATCGTCCACAGCCGTCAGTAATAATAATGATGCAGTTTTTGCCAAATGCTGACGTTCAAATGCAAAAAGTTCATTTCATTTAAGTTCATTTTTCGATTTAAATATTATTTTTAGAAGATTTTGTTTCTATTTGAAGTAACAGTAATGAGCATTATGTATAAGAATGATTGAGGTTGAATATTCAACCTCATATATATGTAAGGTCATTGTAAGTTTCCGTTAGTGGCCGGATAAGAAGACCGTGTGAGGTGGCAATCCTTGGCCTTCATTCGGAAGTGGAGAAATATAGACTGAGAGTATGGTATAGTAAGATAAATCCAGTACCACATCATATTTCCGTCACAGACTAGAATAGTATTCTGTGGTTACGCTATTGGTGGAGCTACAGATATGGCCCTTGCCCAATGAGTGGCGATAGGGCCCATCTGTCTAGTTTTTATTTATACAAATAAACTTTTTCGGGGCAGGCCGTCATTACCATCGTCGTATTTTTTGTTTTTATTACCGTCGTTGTTGCGTGCATGGTGTGTACTGTGTCGCTATTTTGTCGCCGATCGGTATATCAGCGCGTACCTACTCATTACTCACTGGAGGAAGCTCCATCTCGTACCTACCTCCAGTGTCACGGGCTATGCGTTAAATTAATAAAATATTAACGAGGCGTATTGACATAGATGACATAGACATAGGTTCTGAGCTGGTACGCTGCGGAATCTTTAGAAAAATCGTTATAAAGTACACTCGAATTGGTTTTTATACTCTATAATATACCTTCTGTTGTGTTAAAATAAATAAATAAATAAAAATTATAGACTTGGAACTGTTTACGGGATATCAATTAATTTTGGATTTGAACAACAATGGCGTAAGATCACAGAATATAACATACAGTAATCAGAAGAAACACAAGCAAAAGTGGACCTTGAAGACTCTATGCGCCATCTAGTTGATACCAGTTACTTTACGTAGTTAGCTAGGTTTACCTCAAAATAATTACTTTTCTGTGTTGCAACACAGCTTTTCTTTTGGTTTATAACTTAAAGTACAGATGGCAGTTTTAATAACCTTTTTCAAAACTACATTTATATACAATAAATAGATCCTCATAATTAATGAGTGCTGAGTCTGCTATTTTAAAAATAAAGAGGCGTACCACACGTACCTACTGTCAATGTAAAATCAAACAGTGTTTGGCACGGGCCGCTTACAAAAAAAAACAAAAATAATTGTAAAAGTAATCTTAAAAAACTGTAAAAGGAAATGAATCAAAATTGTAACGATTTGAAAGGTGACCCTCAGTCGTAATGGAGGTTTCCCGCGACCTCAGCAACCACATTAAATAAAAGTCTGGAACCGGTACAGATTTTTAGTACAAATTCGGTCGAAACTTTTTATCTAAAGTGCAAGAAACACAACTGTAACACAAAAATGTTGAGGTCATTGCAAATTTGAGAAAAAACTGCCCTTCACTACAATTTAGTAAAAGTTCTCTTAAAATTCGCGAAATGGCGTATGGCCCTCAAACGAAATGCACATATCTTACAATACTAACCGGCACACCTGAATCTGTTTAAAATGTATTAAACTTAATTTGAATGTATTTAATCTTTACAACAGAACAGAATAAAACGGAACGGAACAGAACATTTTATTTGTTCTAAGTACGGTACATCAGTTAGTAAGTCAGTATAAACATGCATCAGCCACGTACTTAACCTCCGGTATACAAATTTACAATTTATCACTAGATTGTTATTATTATTTACAGATTACAAAATTTAAGAATTTTAAAAATTACAAACACTTTCAGAATTAATACATTATCATATTTTAATACAAACAGTACGAGCATATAAATGTCAGACTATTTAGTTATTTTATCTACATAAACTTATTTGTGGATCATGAATTCATTAGTAGAGCGCAAGAGTGTAGTGGTAGTGTAGTGTAGAGTAGTGTGTGTAGTGTAGTTAATACCTAGTGTGTAGAGTGCAATTGTCAAGCAGCCATTTATATGATTTTGTTTTAAATGATCTTTGTGGAGCCTCTTTTACGTCATTAGGAATTTTGTAGAATATTTTTATACAGATAAACAACCTTTAAGCATAACAACTTTATTAAGTAAAATTTTGTTTTGGGTGCTTTACGTTATTCTAATCCATGGCTCTGCTAAAAAAAATGGGGATGTTTTTTGACAAAATGACACAATTCATACACGGTAGCGGCAATATATCCAGTTTTTTAAAGTGAGGCCTAAAGTGAGTGTCATAGGAAGTTAAACCCAATATTGCTCGAATACTTTTTTTTGCGTAACAAATACTCTGTGTAATTGAGACGAGTTTCCCCAGAGAATTAGGCCCATAATGCACTACAGAGACGACATAGCCGTGATAGGCGGTAACGGCAGTTTGTTGTGGTAATTGCTGTCTTTCTAAGTCTATTCAGTACGAAAACAAATTTATTGTTTTTTGTGCATTAATGTGCGCGCTTTCCATTCTAATTTTTTATCTAAAGTCATACTAAGAAAATAAGCTTGACGTTTTTCCCAAATATTTACATCATTATAGTTTATATTTAGATTAGATAATTTATTTTTGTGTGTTTTAGTAAACTGAATAAAATTTGTATACTTAAATTTATTTGTAAATTATATCTGTCCAGATAATTTGTTATAGATTGAATTTACATTCTTAATGTTAATTTCGTAATTATTCAGTTTATTATCATTTTTATTACATGTCATAAGAATGGAAATGTCATCAGCAAACAATCATTATCAGTTACTTCGGGAAGATCATTCATATAGATTAAAAACAAATCTAAAATCTTAATAAAATCTTTACAGATAAATAACGAATAGGTCGCATGGTACGAACAATAGCAATGCACAAAGATGAGTTTCTCAGGCCGCGCCCGCGAGGACAGTTGCACAATTGCATCTGCATGCAACTCTTAGGGACGATCATTTGCATTCAATTACTAATTGACATACGTAGGTACCTGTTGTACTGTATACATTTCGTAACACTTTATTAATAATATCGCATACTGTGTAACTATACTTTCAGGTAACATAGTTTCCGTTTTCAATAACACCGGACGAAGAAAAATATGTTAAACAGTGTACCTCCACGTAGAAAACTGTTAAATGTTCTGTTTTGATGTCGTGAATACATCAGTCGATCGATACCGGCCTACAACGTCCCACTGCAACTGTAGGGCATAGGGCTCTAATAAATTACTAGGAGGTTTTGGACCTCCATCCATCATGCGGGCCCAGCTCTTATACACATGTTGCAGATTTTTTAAAATTCTGGAGCATGGGGGTTTCCGTTCTAACGATATTTTCTTCAGCGCCAGTGACAATTAATAAAAAATCCGTAGCTACTTAAGGTGAAACTGAGTAGTACGGGCCGAGGATTTGTACTCACGATTAATAATATTTATTTGTTCTTCATTTATTTATAATACTTTATTTGTTTATAGAATGTTTTAACAGAAGTTCAGGCTTCCATCGCACGTGATACAACAAGATTACATTAAAATTAATAAGAACATCTAAGAATAAAGAAATGGAATGCATATGTAGGTATAGTTACATTTATTTTTATTAGTAAATCTGTTTTATTTAATAAAATTTAATTTAATTTACATTAAAGTGAAATGAGTCGAGAATAGATACCCCTAGGCTATCACCGCTCTTATAATACTTATAATCTTATACTTAGCTATAAAGAAATTGAAAAAACTGTTCACCTAAAATGAAATTTGATTCAGTAAATTAGTAATTCAGTAATTTAAGTAAATTAGTAATTTAGTAATTCAGTAGTAATGATTCAGTAGCTTCGACCAACCAAACAAATTTCGTATTCTAAAACTAAAATAAATTTCGTATTCTTGTTTTGAGTTATTTAGGTTGGCTTTATCATTCACATTCGTTGCTCTAATTAAATGTAGATGTTTGTTATACAAAGTTGTATTTGCCGTTAACGCCACGAAACCACCTATTGAATAAGTTGATAATAGTCTGTATGGGCGTTTGTATTTGTTCGAACATTTGATTGGGCGATACCAACATTAGACACTACAATCATATTGAAATTTTAATATTTTTATGAATTCGTATTTTTGTACCTATATAAATCAGTGGCGACATTGAAATCACATCCCCCATACAAAAGTTGAAAAAGTTTTGTTTGCAAATGTTAATTATTTATTTCTTAATATAAATCACTCCAGGCATTAAGCTCGCCTTTAGTACGATTAAGTGCATAAAAATATTTAAATAAATAAATAAAATAAATCCCACAGCGTTTTTGGATTTAATTGTACTTTAATATTTATTTAAACTTACGGCCATTTAAGAGTTCGCTGTATATGTAAGTATAAACGAATGTATATATTGATAACATCTGTGCCATATGAAAGTACAATACTGACAATTAATAATTTAAAATTTAACATGAATTCTAAATATTTATAAGGTTATAGTAAGTTATCAAGTTGAGGATAACAATATGTCAAAACGCCGTAATTCGAGTATATTAAGGAAGTGTCAATTCTGTCGTCAAAACAATGGAAAGAAAGAACTCGCCTACAACGAAGGGAATTGCCTGTAAGTATATAGGTGTGTGACTTTAATATATATATATATATATGTTGAAGTTGTATGTTTCAAACTGTACGCCTCCGTAACTTTTTACGTCTTTTTAATGTCTGAACATCAGCTACCTATTCAAGGCTACCTATGTCTTATAAATTCTATCCGCATTGGCCCGGAACAGCATAACATCAATTTCCTAAGTACCATAGTCGTGGAGATTATATTAGTGTACTCTATGGTCTAAGACCGACGCAATACGTGACTGTAATTGATTTCAAACAGGATAATATTTGATACAAGGGCGGCGGGCTTTGTTAATCCTAAGCATGCGCTCTCTATTTCCTCACTAAAGTTGTAAAATTTATTGTCAGTTTGTATAGTAGACAATTCTAGAAAAAAAAAGATAAAAATATATGCAGCGCATTATTTTAATGTATAGGAATACAGTATAGGTGTGTAGGATTGTCTGTTGCAAAGAGACCAGAGAAGGTGCACTGGATAAAGTTGCCATGTGGACTGTTTGTTGGGTAATTACTCGTAATACCACCAATTTGGCCCGTTATCGTTGTCCTAGACGACTCCGACTACCCAATTACTTAGGCTCGTTGCTGCACATATTTTTTGCTCCTGGCTGAACGCCTTCCACGCTCGCCCTAAACCATACATGTCCGGTGACTCTTGAAAGGCCATTAGAGCCACAAGAGATTAGCCATTCCGAAAAAAAACACCACCAATTTGGCCACTAAGCATACCCAATAATTCTGTGCTGAGTTGTATATTGTAAGTATGTTCCTTTTAATATGTAAGCTAGGTCCTCCATCATTAAAATTGTTTTTGCCAAATGACTTGTTACGACTATCTGCCATAGTAGTTACTGTTACAATTGTTTAAATATCTATGTGGGCAGGGCACATAGCTCGAAGAACCGATGGCCGATGGGGCAGAGGGGTTCTGGAATGGAGACCACGTACCGGCGGACGAAGCCGAGGACGTCCATCTGCTAGATGGACAGACGACCTCATAAAGGTTGCGGGCACCCGCTGGATACAGGTCGCTGCCGATAGGTCTAAATGGCGGACAATGGGGGAGGCCTATGTCCAGCAGTGGACGTCCAAGGGCTGAGATGATGATGATGATGATGATGAAATATCGGATGGGATCTTACAGCAAATTACAGTTCTCTGGTGTTTGAACTGAGTTTATAAAAGTGATAATGTATTTATTTTAGAGATTTCATGCTACTGTTAAAATTAAGTCACATATATTGGAGAGAGAGTGCACGCTGCAATCCCACAGCCGCTTGGACTACCTTAAAAAGTACTGTATTTCCCACTTTATCCTGTTCCCCAAATATACGCATGTGTTTCGGTAATGAGTGCGATATGTTAGAGCCCATTCCCATGGCATTTTTTCCAACTTCTCCCCGTTGTTCCAATCCGTTCTTAAATTTACAACGGTAGGCAGTGAATCTGGGGGCGTGCCAACGTCTACCATTCTTGTCTGATATTGGCAAGTATCACGGATGTCAGGGCGACAATATCCACTATTACCACCACGTGGACTGTCTGCGCGTTTGCCATTCTGCTTCGTTTCAATAAAAAAGTACAAAAGTTTAATAAAAACGGAAAACTAGGTGATAAATTCCCACGTCGCCCCGCACCGCCGCTGACGAACCGTGAGCAGACAAACTCGCTGACCTAGCGCTAATTATTATAATGGTCTGCCCACCCATTTGACGTAGACAGTTAAACCTGTCTATCGAAGAATTGTAGATGCAATTCCCAATCATCAAATCAATGAAGGCTCGATAAACATGGTTTTAAATATTGATATTGATGATTCGTCGATATACAGATTCCTTACAATATAGACTCTTCGCACAGTATTATGCGTTTGATACTCACAGTATTATGATTCGCATAATACTGTAATTACTTTGCAGTACGTACTTTGCGTACTTTGCAGATTACGCAAAGGATGACGTCGCGACGTGAGGTCCCGAGTTCAAATCCTCGGTCCGTACCATTGAGTTTCTAAATTAAGTCCAGATTTTAAAATTGATCAGTGACTCGGCGGTGAAGGAAAACGTGAGCAAACCTGCATGCTCTTGAAACTCCCCTATCCACGCTGCGTCCACCTGGTGGATTATTGTCTGAAACTTCCTAGTGATGTACTAGGGGAACATGTGTCCTGCAGTGTTACTTTCTATACTGATATCGATTATACTATATATTTGGAGTAACTAAGCACAACATAAACAAATTCAATCAGAATTTGGAAGCGAGGCAAAGTTTTGGAAAACTGGGTAAGTACCCTAGATCTTCGAAAACATATGCACTGCTTTGCTACCTATAACGCAACTTACAGGTATTTCTATAGTGAGTCCCATTAGTTTTATTATTTTATGGTAAAATAAAACGTAGAACTAGTGTGGCAAAAATTCCATTAGTTGTAGGTTAGAAGTGATCAGTGAACTAATGGAAACAAAGGAAAACGATGATCTAATGTTATTATTTTACCTCATTCATTGGAATCATCTCCACGTAATTAAAATTCGTCTGCTTATTATCACCATTGTCCGCCCTTTCATTTTTCAATTGATGATTTTCTATTATGCGTCATCGGCGTCGCAACACCGGGTTGAATCCAGCTAGCCGATTCAGTATAAATGTCCCTTGCTTAGAACTCAATGGCCACAGCCTACCCGAGCATTGTTCAAGCAAGACTTACCTTTTAGACAGGTAAGTGTTAATAACTCTGTGATCTATAGCGCTATTCTTGCTAGTTATCTGACGTGCTTGATTTCTTGACTGTATTGTTTCTTCTATAAAAATATTTTGAGGAATATTATTCCAATCTACTTCATCTCTATTTAAACTTAACTTGAAAATCTATTTACATAAATTAAACTTATATTATTACTTGTGATTATAACAAAGTTGGATTAGAGGGAGTTCAATTAGATTTGAATGCTCTTTTAAAGTTTAAATTAAGTATAAATTCGAATATATAATTTATAGCCATAGTTGAAAACTGAACAAAAGTATCTAATTTTTCATAATACAAGACGAGTTCCTCTTACCTTGATAATTACCCTATAAACAAGCAAAGAAACGAAAGTTTCATTTGCGTCTGTTCATTCCATAATAACACTAGCGCCCAGCTAATAATCACCTTGAAGAAGACTAATTAGAAACAACATAGTGCAACTCCCTCACACGTGCGATTTACAATTATCAATGCACCTATATCTATTGTGAATAGTACGGAAATACGTAACTAAATAACAGTTCCTGGTGTATAATCATTTCGAGAGCATGCCATTTAAGGCAAATCACGTCCTTATTAACATGAGGATATTTCCTTTGTTTACAATGTAGACGTCCTAATTCAAACCTTGGTGTTCTACTTGGTGGGTATATAAGGCCTATTACAACATTAACCCTACAAGTGGCACAATAGGGTAATTATCCCCTTTGGTACAAAACAATGGGTAATTATGGCAATTATATTGCCTGGGTATAGATTTGTGGGCAATTACGCATTGTAACTTATTAACTATTGTTAAAGTTTCACAAGTGGAAGATTTTCACGGAATCTTAATTAACTACATGTTCTATCATTAAATATTTGAGTGTTTAAAATTTAGTTCAATCGACAAGGAAATCACTATAAAAATAAACCTAATAATGTAAATTCATTTAGATTTTAGTTATATTCTTAAAATATAATTTTCCGTTTTCAGGCAATCTTCGTAACTTAGCAATGATCAATGGACAGTAAATTGATATGTATACATTCTTTTTTCAGTTTAAATATGAAGCTACTAATTCTAATCGCACTGGCTTGCATCGTCGCAGCCGCACGGGGTGCCACTACCTACACCGACAAATGGGACAACATCAATGTTGATGAGATCCTCGAATCGCACCGCCTACTTCGCGGTTACGTGGACTGTCTACTAGATAAAGGTCGCTGTACTCCCGACGGCAAGACATTGAAGGAAACTCTTCCTGATGCACTCGAAAACAACTGCTCCAAATGCACGGATAAACAAAAGAACGGTGCGGATAAAGTAATCACACATCTGGTGAACAAGCGTCCTGAACTTTGGAAGGAGTTGGCTGTTAAATACGACCCCGAAAACATTTATCAGGAGAGGTACAAGGACAAGATTGACAATGTCAAGGGAAAAGATTAAGCCTGTCAAGATTTGAAGGAGTCAGATGAAGTAATGCTTCAAAGGATGGAAGAGGAAACATTAGTAGATGAAATTATCAAAGTAGTTACATCAATGTTTATATTTGTTCATAGATGTTTTTATTATACCGTACAAAATTTTGAAAAAAAACACTATAAATTATTTATTTTTATTGATTTATATTACTTGTAATAGTTCCTAATTAGAATCTAGGTACGGTATTTAAATTGTCACAGTATTATTAAAAGTTTTACACTAATTATTTTTATTAGGATAATATTTGTTTTATTTAATCAATACAAAATTTCTAAGTCGTTCTATTGTCAATATTTAATTTACTTTTCATAAAATATTCTTATCACAACTTCATTCGATAATTTTTTTTATAATTATAAATATTATTTTGTTTGGATAAAATATTTCTAATGATTATTATCACAACACACTTTTCTTTAGTACTTACTATATATTTATTATAGTCGTGTCAATGAAGCTCAAAAATCGTCAAAACTTCAAGAACGGATGTGATGTGACGATTTTTTTAAAAATGTTTGTTATTATCTATAATTTATAATCAGAAACAATATCGTGAAAGCAGAAAAAATTTGAACTATTTTTTTTTAATTTACAAGTTTTCTATGTTAGTTCTTAATTTTCGACGAGCAAATATTACTCGGTGCTTTTTGGGTGCCCTTGTGCTTTATAAATATGTTTTCAGAATAAGGATTTTTCAATCTAGGTTTGCTACATTTTTTTGGTACGGTCAAATTTAAATTAATAGACGCCTTCGTCTTAACTTGAAACAAACGTAAACTTTCGGAAGATACCATAACAGTAAATGAAAAATACTGTTTTACATCTAACAGAAAAACTCTTCCAGAATAATAAACTCGACACAGAATGTGAATTTTCGTTTATTTGTAGCTACAGTACGCAAATGACTAAGTGTCAATTATTTAAAAACATTTAAATTGGGCCAATATCTCGAAAACCGTGTCACTTTTACTAACATCAAATTATAGTCACCGATAGGTTGGATAAGCTTGACTACTATTTACTGGCCATCGTGTATAAATTTTATTATTATTGTTTAAACAATACAAATAACTATGTCCGTCAGAAAATAGGTTTCTGATTTTGAATAATTGATAAAAGCAAACGTTTTTAAAAAACGGCGTCAATATCAGTTGTGTTCTTGAGGATTAAGAAGTAAAAACCTTCAAGGACTCGACTATTGTGATCGTCTCTCCACTCCACACAGCTTCCACTCCCATAATTACTTAATGCTTATTACAATACAATGTAATTATATTTATGACCATTAGGTATACTTTTGAACTTTATAGTGTTCTTTTGATAAAGGCTAAATCTGAAAGGCTGTAATTTTTCACATTTAACCAACGGTCGACTGGCAGAGAATGCCTTAAGCCTAAGGCATTAAGTCCGCCTCTGTACAATATAGCACAAAAAGAGTAAATAAATAAATTTATAGTGACTTAATTGACCTTCTGATATATACCCTACACTTTATTAGCATGTATCAAAAATGAACTTTTCTAAGATTCCTATTTGAATTAATGAAAATTCACACTCTAGAATTAGATACACAAACACATAGCAATTAAACCCCGTGTCACCCCGTGACCACGTCCACTACAAAGTGTTCGAAACGTCGGGATATAAATAATGTTAAATATACGCGATTTAAACCGTTCAAAGTTGTTTAATTGCTATGTATAGTAATCGCGAAAACCTAAGAAAATATTACACTAACACATTTTTCTCGGAACGCCTGTCTACATGCGACTAATGCAATCTATTACGTTACTTTAATCGTTTTCTTCCAAGAACTTGTAAAAGGCGCCTCTATATTTTTTGTTCTTGTCGTATTTGTCCACTAGCTGCTCCCAGGCGCTTGGTTGTCGCTCCATTACAACTTTTATCACTTTTCTGATTAATTGTTTCTGTTTCGTTGTACATTTGTCACATGTCGTCTCTAGAGCTTCAGGTATTACCTCTGAAATAGCTGACAGTTTTAATAGGGCACATGTAAAATATTTATTTGACAGTTGTAGTGTTGAGGGCGCATGTTGCACTCTTATACCATTCCATCCCATCCAATAGCATTTGAGTAGAAAGTACAATGAAATGTGAGAAGTGTCCATTACATTACATCGTTTACTGGACTTTACTTTCTTTTTAGTGGACAATACAATGCAATGGATATAATACCCCATTTTGTAGAAAGCATAATTGGACAAAGGAAACCTCTAATCCATATTACTTTTTACTCTCCATCCTATGATTAACTTCGAGGAAGAATGGGGGTTTAATGTGATGAGAAAAATCTCGTCCCGTAATACTCCCTATTCCCCATAGTGACCAATCCTTTTCCCAAATTCACTAGTTAAGCGGCGCACTACGGGACTTATCTGTGTTCGTACATGGACTCGTCTGCAGTCTTTTTTCTCTAAAATATAGAATACAAATAATTTCCAAATAAGTTGAAAATCTCAGATCTGGGCGGATTCGAGGTAGTTTTTGTATGGAAAAAGCTTTTGGATTTTTTACTGTTTTTGCGTGCACAGACAGATAGACAAACAGTTTCGGATCATTATTAATTAGCTATAATTATTATTATTGACACTATTAACCCTAGTGGTATTTAAAGAAAAAATAAACTCAATCTTCAAACGAATCCATTCAATGGTTTGATGAATATCAGTTGTAACCCTAAATACGTAGAAACTTATAGAATGTTTAAACCAACCAACTTACTTTTGAAATCCTTAGCATCTGGTGTGCAGGGGCCTTGTTCTAGGAAACACTTTACGTAACTGAGCAGTATCCTGTCATTTTCCAACAGCGGTTGTATATCAAAGTCATCATATTTTGAATTATAGAAATCTGCTGCTACCACAGTCAATGCAGCTGATAATAATATAGTGTTTCTGAACATACTGAGCTGCGTGTAAGAATAATTAAATTTTATTATTACACTTACAATTAAGCTAAAACAAGCGTTCAAATATAATTAAATGACAGAAAAAAACATAATATTTAATTTTACTCTTAATTGTGCTTACAAAGTATAATTAATTTTATTTAATTTACTTGCACAACCGATCAAATTCTTTAAAATTCCTTTTATCTAGTAGGAAATAGGTATTTAAGTAAATGAAGAAGCAGTGGCCAGATCATATCGTTCGCACTACCGAAAAGCGATGAGAATTGAAAATTGGCCAGAATTCTCGAATAGAGATAACTTGATCTTTAACTCTGTTGCCGAATTCATCTGTGTTGAAAATTTTAAGCTTCAGTGAAACAGTTTAAAACAAGCTATTCGAATAAACAGCTTAAATAAGTATGTAGGTACCTATACTCGGATTTTATATTCGAGTCAGGGACATGTAGAACTGTCAAACAGAATGAAATTTGTAGGGAGATGGCTTTAGTCTGGCCATAAATATCATTACATTAAAGAAAATAAAATTAATTTGAATATGGAAAATAAATGTATTTTTTTATTTTGGAACCAATCAGGTGATAACGAAAACCGTATTGCTGTGTAATTGCATTACACAAAGTAGACATGGAACCGCTTGGTATTAGCCGAATGTTTGTGTACCGGGCTATTGATTGGTACATTAAAACATCCTCTATTAGTGATAGAAAAAGGTCGTACGTTCAAAAGCTCGGTCGTAAAAATTCGTACTAAACAGACGATTAAAGCTATGAAGGAGAGAATCCGAAGAAATCCCGTCCGGAAACAAAAGATTTTAGTCAGAGAGATTAATATAGCATCCAGAACCATGTCGCGTATTTTGAAAGATGATTCAGTACTTGCTGCTTCAAAAGACGTACTGGTCATTTCTTAACTGATAAATAATTAAAAGAAAAATAGGATTGACAAATCAAAATGATTTCTTCGGCTGTACACAAATGGAGTTCACAGACAAATCTTATTTACGGACAAGAAAATGGTCATCATTGAGTAGCATTTTAACAACGTGAATGATCTAGTTTATATGCTCACAACTCTAGAGAAGCTGCTCAAGTAGTTAATAGGTCATTATCTGGCTTCAGTGAAGGTTTGGTGGGGTGTTAGCTATCAAGGAGTGACTGACCCATATTTTTGTGAAAAAGGTATCAAGTGTATCAAGATAAGGTTGAGAAGGTCGTAAAGCCTCTTAACAACACCCTGTTTCATAACCAAGAATGGTACTTTCAGCGAGACTCGGCACCAGGTCATAAGGCTCACTCAACACAAGCGTGACTAGAAAGGAATATTACCGACTTCATTATAGCTGAAGACTGAAGATTATGACTTTTGGTCTGTTTAGGAGAGCAATGCATGCTCTAAACGCCAGTTTTCCCATGGAAAGAGTGTGTGTTTCAATCGGAAACTGCCACAACGTTTGAAAGATTGTATAAAAGCAAATAGTGAACATTTCGAATAAACGTTATATTTTTTTAAATGCTTAAGTACCTACCTATTTATGACTAAAATAACACAAATTCTTCAAATAAAATGATTACGTAAAAATAAAAATATCAATGTTTTCTTTGTAACAATATTTGTGGCTAGACTATGTATATTCAAATAATTAATGAAGCACAGTGGGCAGCTCACTCGCATACCCTCTGGAAATGCTCTTGTCTATGGGTGGCGGTAGGAACTTGAAATCATGTGGGCCATGCCCATCAGCCTAATTAAAAAAATTAAACAAAAATGGTAATGTTGATTAAAGTCCGTGAAAGAATAATCATAATTTTAATATCTATCCTATAAAGAATCCAAAGTTTTTAACGAATGATAAACAAAATAAAACTGTTATGTTAATCATCAACTGGTACTTAATTACATAATGCAAAATAATCAAACAACATTGTATTAAGTGTACTTGTACTTGTATTGTATTTGTATTAAGTTAACACCTTATAGTTGAGAATTACGATTATAGTGTAATTCGTCACGACAGTGAGTTATTAGGTCAAAGATGTAGTATAATGAACTAGCTGGTTGCATTTGTGTACGACAAAACAAAACAATGCACAGTAAAGGCAATTAATTAATTTGTGCAATTAAGAGGCAAATTATATGTTATATTATACATATAAAACAAATTCACAAATGATACCGAAGTTAAGGTTTCACTTTTGGGGTTCCCTGTATCATGAGTACGTGTATTCATTTCTTTCATTTAACAAATGAAAACGACACGGGACCTTTCGGACGACTCTGTCGACTCTGAACTAATAGAGCGTCAATTATGTTTAATCGAATATTAAAATTTATTTTTATAATACAACAGCACTACTATAAACAATAGAATACCAGTATATTAATAACGATAAAACGCTTCTAAACTTATCGTTTGAGAAGGACTTGTAGGAATGGCAAAATAAAAACGTGGGTAGTACAGAATTATAAATGCTTTCTATATACCTAATTTTAAATATTGTTATTGTAGTTAATGACTACTTTAAAATACTGCAAATACAAAAATACTTCAAAAATCTTTAAAATACAAAGAAATGCATCTAGGTATTGAATCCATAGGGCTAGTAGAGGTAAAAACAGAGCATTGAAGAAATGTAGAAAAACTTACTCGTACTTGAACCATTATTATTTATTACTTATTAGATGTCCTTATGTCTTACTAGGTCATAGAATTCAATAGGAAAAGCTAAAAGTTCATAACAATTAATTTAAATTTGAACAAATTTGGTATTCTTCGATTCCACTGAGCCTATTTGTTTATCACTTCTTAAGTAGATAGATAATGTGTAAATATCTATAAGTGTCCCAGTAAAACTGAATCTCGTAGAAGGTGTCCCCTATTTATAATGGAATTGTCATCGTACGTAATGCACATACAAGTAACCGACAATTACAATATTCTGTACGTGTATGCTATTCCAATGTGTACATTACAAGTTCAACTAGTCATCATTTCTCACATCATTTATGTTATTTCCTAGAATGCAGTGACGCCTTGTAGTAGGGCTTGCCAATGGTAATAACATTGCGGCATTGTATTTATTTCATTTCCATTTTTAGCAGTTAAAAAGTTTAAATTTATACCATATTAACTATAGCATCAGACAAAGACTAAAGAAAATGGGCAGTAATTTTAATACTTAATTTTCTATCACTAGCACTTCCCTGGGTTAAGCTTGCATGATATATATAGTTTATATGTTTGATAGAAACTAAACAAGAACTATAGATACAGTCTAATAGAAAGTTTGATAAAAAGAGGTTAATAGAAATCTTGTTTATCTTTTACCCCATGCGTTAATGAATAGAGAATAGATGGCAATTTCTCAACTATCATTAATTTAATGGAAGTAAATGTCCTCAGGAATCCTGTATGTTCAAGAATTAAAAAATTCAGAATCGTGTGTTGTGTGTAATAGTGGTCCCAATCACCATTGTGCTATCAGGGTAGATTACAATTCGAAGAGTAATTTACAAGAGTTTTCTATGCGGTGCGTACGGTGTAAGATCGTACGGTGTTACTAGTTCAAAGCTCCTTCAAGCATTAAATCTTTCGTTCCTTGTTCCACAGAACTCAATGTGATCAATGATCATCAATAAGAACCACTAACTACCACGCCTTTCTACTTTTTCATATTGGATATTCCAAATAAAATGTATTATTCATTCTCTTTATATTCATCTCAAACGTCTGACTCGTTCGATAAAACTATGTGTAGATGATAAGCCATATACGGTAGCCATGTACTGGCATACAAATTTAAAAAATAATTGTCAACATCAATAATCAATTACATAATTTTGACAATGACGGCGATTTGTATATTGTGTTCTTTATAGAAGATATTTATTTCTTGATAATAAAATATTTATAACTTAGAAATATGCCGGTAGAATGCCAACGGTCTACATCGGGGGGAAAGGGAAATTTGGGTATGTTTATTGAAAGAGACAAAAAGGTTTGTGCTGCAGGTTTACCCACAGCGCAGCCAGATGATCTGGTTTCTGACTCTCTACAACATTATTTATTAAAAGATAAGGTAGATGCTCTTATCAGTGATACTATCTTTCCTCCAACAAAACCGAGGCCGCTTCCACCTCTGCGTCGGTCTATACCATTAGATAAACGCAACGCGGGATGTTACGGCGACGTTGTAAATCTGATCAATCCACCGAACAAAACAAAATTTCAAAATCTCGTAGAGGATTTCAAACATACTTTATATTCTTCGTATTGGAATAAATTACTTGGCCATGTAAAAGATCCTGCGCCTATGTTACCCGAAGGTTTTGACATGTATACTACATTCGGCAAGAAGACTCCATTCCATGGAAGGCTCTATGACATTGTAATGCCAAAAACACCCCATCCTGACAAAACTCCTCGTTCTAAGTATCCAAGTGTCCAGATAGATCGTAAATACTGCACTCCTCCTTATAGATCCGATGTAACTTACGGTTACAGAACATTAGTAGATAAAAGAGGTAGTTATGCAAGATGTTGTCTGCAAGATGATAAAATTGTGCTAGGAAATGGAAATTGTGCAATAGTTAGTGACATTCAATCGAATTTGTTGGACGAGAAGCAACCTAGAATGGGCAGAGTTTTAGTGCCTAATGATAACATAAGTTGCGTACCTGAAGGGTATGCTTTTGGAAAACTCAAACGTCCCGATAATCTTCCAGAATGTCTAACAACTTGTGAAATAAATCCCGGCAAAGATTTCTTTAGGAAATGCTTAGGCAATCTAAATTCCCTTAGAAGATGTTTGTCTAAACGTTTTTTGCCAACATTTTTTAAAGGGTTCTATCTAAATCTTAAACATTTCGACAAAGACAAAACAGAGTGGCTCGACAAAAGTATTGTTTATAATTTCTGTGGATTTAAAATGATAAGATTTGATCCTAGATTAATCGAACCTCTACTATCTATGTGGCAGGCTTTTGATGGATCTAGAATTAAATATAAAACATTTGTTCATGTTATTAATTATACACAACCTTCACCAGAAATTCCTAAAATACCAGATTTACGAGACGACTGTCTCGATTTCAGAACCACTTACACCGAAATGGTAAAACCTGGTCAAGA
This sequence comes from Sesia apiformis, assembly GCA_914767545.1. Taxonomy (NCBI): domain Eukaryota; kingdom Metazoa; phylum Arthropoda; class Insecta; order Lepidoptera; family Sesiidae; genus Sesia; species Sesia apiformis. The sequence continues at coordinate 9,620,629 of OU611964.1, forward strand.
AGTTGACAATCGACTAATGGCCGGAATATCTTCAGGGAGATATTTCGATTTGGACTATCCTATTACGCCGGAACGGTGTTGTAAAGCGGATCGGACGTGCCTCCTTCAAGAATCAGATATGAAGTCATGCTTAAATCCAAGTGTGTTAACTCTTATTCACGTGAGCCATAGAGATATGTACGCGAAACGTGAACCAGCTGTCGTCAAAAGAGTTTTTGAAGCAGCCGGCGAGAAATTCAGTGAAGAAAGGTTTAATGCTATCTGGGAGGAAGCTAAAAAATATCATTCACAAGGATGGGTGTGTTACGAGACTTTTCGTCGGTCATTAGAAAATAATCCGCAAACTCATAAATAGGTATTTTGTAGAAACAAATTTTCAAGACAAAATTCTTTAGTTATCTACATCTATTGGAACAATGATAATAAAACCCTTTATTTATTTAACATTACTCTGGAAATCTAAAGCTAAAAAAAAACTAAACAATTTGTGGATTAAAAAAACTATATGATTGCCTACCTACTTAAACTACGGGTCTAGCAGGAAAATTCACAGAGCGGTGATAACCTTGGGTATCTAAACTCGACTCTCATTCGTGAGGTCGTGAGTTCAAATCCACAGCTCCACATCCACATTGAGTTTCTATTTCAAAAAATATCATTAGTTCACCGGTGAAAGGGAAAGATCGTGAGGAAACTCGCGTGCTGGGGCATTATTTCAAAAAATGTTTAATGATTATCTATTAATTTGAATTGGGACCACGTGGTGAATCATTATTCACCTCCAAACCCCCTCGAGATTAAAACGGCAGGCCAGTACTCTGCACTGAGATGTTATAAGCATGATGTCCCACTTGAGTGTTGCCAACCTTGAAACACTGATTTGCTGGAAATCTACAATTCAAATGCGAGACTGGGCTGAAAAAAGTGGGACTCGAGAAATATTTGAGTAAATAAATACCTACAAAACTGCCAAAATTCAGTGATGCTTTTTATTTCGGTCAGGAATAGTGGTTACAAAATAAACAAAATTATTAGGATAGTTACGGAGGGATGAGAGGACAAGTGCCGACTATCGACATATTTTTTTTTAATTAAAAGCGCCCGTTTTCGAATAGCCAGACACCTTATGTGGGACACCTTACCAAGGGTTCTAGAAAAGAGATATTCCGGTTCTCGCAGGACGATGGCAACTTTAGTCATTCCGCAGAGATGTTTAAATTATAAATAAAAAAATGTTGAGTAGATGAGTAATAAAATCATTTATTATGTTAACTCTGTGGACTTATATAAAACAAACCTTTCTAATTGTATATTAATAGCCAACATCGAATTCATTACATTTCTTCAGATTATAGATGACAATTTAAGATTTTAGGAAATCCTGAAACGCTTCTTGGTATTTACCGTCGGGATCGTACTTGGCAACCAATTCTTGCCACAATTTAGGATGCTTATTCTTCATCTCCAGCGCCAGTGTCTTCCCCATTTGCTTCTGCTTCTCTGTGCATTTAGCGCACCTCGTCGCTAATGCTTCCGGTAATTTATCTAAAAAGCAAAATAATCACTCTACTGATTGCTCTTTGATTAACAGTAAACTGCTGTAGTAAACTGGACTATTCACTAAAGCTTCGGATTTCTAGAGCACCGTAATCTAGCGACCGTAATATAACACAAGTAAAAACGTCTGCTCTGAGAATTTGTTTGCATAGGCAATGTTTTATAGTGATAGTGATGTTCATTTGACGATATTTGGATCGTTAATAGATTGCGGTATCACAACCATAGGAGGCTTAATAGAAATACCATTTAAAAAAAAAATAAGTTTAAAAATGAAAACATGACTACGCAAAAGTCTATGTTCTTTAGAAGGAGGCCTTTTACATATGGCGTAGTCATACGTCAGTTATAAATACTATTCGTATTAAGTTTGTAATCGTGCGACTTAGTTTATTAAACTTATTTTTTTTTAAACCATTTTAGAGTGTACGACTATGTAATTGTTATTTTTATCCACGTTTCATGCGGTTTTGTAACTTTCACGGGGAAATTGCACATTTTTATGTAAATAAATTAGGTATATATTTCTGGAATGTGCACATTAAAGTCTTTTGATATTGTATGTTCGTGTTTTATATCCGCCATATTGGATTTCCATTAGCCTATGTCACGCGGAACATCAACATGGAATCCAACGACACCTCAAATGTGAAGAGTAGTTTAAGGAGCTACGAGGGAACAGATGAGCATAGATGAGCATAGACTGCTAAAATCCTAAACCTTTCTTTGGATTTACTGTAGTCGGTTAAAAAATGTTAATCAAACTGCGGTTGACAGTAACGAACTACCCTTTTATTTCTGCTACACTCATAGACACACACACCACATGATAGATGGCACATATGATTTTGTTACCATAATAAAATAACAAAAAAGGTTTTAGCCATTTCGAGCAACGCGTTCATAGTCAAGTACGACGCCATTCAGGGGGGTGTATGTTCGAAATGCTTCCTTCCGGCATATAATAGGTTTTAACACACCCTGCATGCAAAATAATGAAAAAGGCTTTTAATACACTTACATACTTCACAAACCTATAAAAAAATCACAAACCCAAAAAAAAAAAACGATTTCAATTTATCACTTTGACATGCCTTGACAAAGTTATTTATAAATACTTCTATAAATTCAGATAAGAGTATAAATGTTATATTATAAGGAATATATAATAATTTACTCTATTAATTTTAATTAAGAATCAATTAATTTATAGTAAGTGTAACATTATAAGGTGTAATAATTCTAAAAATGTCTAAATCTTATGCAAGACGGAATGTTGGTGGTAAAGGAAATATTGGAAAGTTTATTGAAAGAGATTCTAAAGTATGCGCGGCGGGTGTTCGAAGTGCACAAGCTGGGCAGACCGTTGCCCAATGCCTTTAATACTATTCATTTCAAGATGAGGTAGACGCTCATTTAGGCGATATAATAATGAGATCACAAAAGTCGCTGAAGCTGCCGCCTCTACGACATCCAAAAGAACCGGATATGAGCAACGCTGGTATTTACATCGAAGGATCTCACTTAATCAATCCTTCTCCGACAACCAAATGTCAAACACTAGTCGAAGACTTGAAAAATTCAAGTTATGCTTCATATTGGAAAAAATCAGTTGGAACAGTTCGTGACCCAAGTCCGATGTTACCTTCAGGACTTGACGCTAAAACCACCATATTTGGAAAGAAACTATTATGTAATGAACGTTTGTATGATATAATTATGCCTAACAAGCCTGTTCCTGATAAAACTCAACCGTCTAAAGGTCCAGCATACCAAATTGATCGTAATTATTGTAAAACATCAGTTAATCGAAATATGGCTCTTGGGAAGAAAACAAATCTTGACTTAAGAGGAAGATTAATTAAATGTTGCTTAATTGATGACGAAGTTGAATTGGGAACTGCTTTAAGAAGACCTATGAATATGGTACAGGTCAAAGCTATAGCAGAAAAGAAAAGCAAATTAGGTTCTCCTTTATATCCTAACAATAATATCCGTTATGTACCTGAAGGTTATGCTTTTGGAAAACTGGAACCATCTGAAAATCTCCCAGAAAGCCTAACAACTTGTCAAATTAATCCAGAGAGAGAAAAGTTTAAAAAATATCTCGGTCATTTAAATTCACTAAGAAAATGTTTGTGCAAACGTTTTGAGGTAACGTTCTTTCGGGGATTTTATTTGAAATTCAAGTCTTTTGATAAATGTAAGACGGGATGGTTGCCAAAAGATATTATTTATGATTTTTGCGCCACAGAACATATACAATTTGATCCATTTTTAATTGAACCACTATTGTTTATATGGAACGCATTCGACGGATCTCATATCGAATACAAAACTTTTGTTCATATTATAAACTTCAGAGAACCTTCGCCCGAACTCCCGAAAGTATGGGATATACCAGATGATTGCACTGATTTTCGAACTACCTATGGAGAAATGACTAAGCCCGGACAGGAAGTCAACAATGAATTAAGGGCCGGAATACCTTCTGGAAGATATTTCGATGAGGATAACCTGGTCACGCCTGAGGGTTGCTGCAAAGCGAACAGATATTACCTTCCACAAGAGTCTGATGCGAAGACTTGCTTGCACCCTAGTATATTAACCCTTGTTAATGTAAGTCACCGTGATATGTACGCTAAGCGTGAGCCACAAATTATAAAAAGAGTTTTTGAAGCAGCAGGTGAAAAGTTTACCGACGAAGTATTTGCTATGAAACATTTCGGCGTACATTACGTGACATAAGTACGGATAATGAAAATGTTAAGGTCTAATAAGTAGCGAAATATAATACATATCTGTAGTCAGTTAATCAGGCATTACACTCCAAGAACATATTGCATGGTTTTAATTGTTTGTACTCACCTTTAACTTTTTTAAGTTCCGGAGTACAAGGGCCCTTGTCAAGCAGACAGCGTGAATATGAGTTCAACAATCTCTCATTTTTTAATACTTCAGATATATTAAAATCATCGTTCACCGAGTCATATTTATCTTGGGCTAACACAGTCACAACAAAGCACAAAGAGAAAATGGCAATCCTCATTTTAATTTTAGTTGTTCCTCGATACAGCTCAAGTTCTTTGTGGTCAGTCGTCGACAGTTCTAATATTTATATAAAAACGCAATGTTCAATAATTCACATTATTTCTCGGAAGGTTTCATAGTAATAAAAATACTTATGTCAATACACATTTATAATTAATAAGCCCTGTTGTTATTACGGTTATTATGTGCATAATTGTTGGTTATCAGTGTAATAATTCGAATGCAGTTGACGTAATTGATCAATCCTGCGTTTTGTTATTAACTAGAGGAAAAAACCTTAGGTTTGTTTCCACATATTTCTTTACATTATTGAAAAGACAACATTTTTTGATTAAATTCTTTATTATTTATTGACTAAAATTAAAATATAAATAATTGTCACCTTCTCACAATTAAATGCATTGTATATCAGTCTAACAATTCAATACTCTATCAAAATTCATTCCATTTAGACAGTTTTACTCGTATAATGTAAATACCGTATAAAAATTAGTATTACCCCTGTATAAGAAAGAAAAATATCTAAAGACTAAAGCATTTTTAAAATATTGAAAAATAACTTTTTTTACTTAAAATATAACAATATCTTATAAAGACCTTAACAGTTAATTTTGTAAATCACGTACTGCCTCCAACATCACCTTAGACTTATATTTTATCGCATTACATCTTATACTATTTTATCGCATTACATCTTATACTGTACGAGTAATATAAATAATTCTTGTAGATGAATCTCATTGACAGTAATTGAAGATACATGGGAGAATACATGAATACATACATACATGGGAAGATACACGGCATGGGAGATAGTTTTATTAGCAGCGACGACACTTGAGATATTTTGCTCTTCTACAGAAATCAGTTTCCAGTGACTAAGAAGGTATAAAGAGCGTCTCGGTTGGAGCGATCGGGATCATACTTGTCCAGGAGCTCTAGGAACCGAGGTTCACTTTTCGCTCTGATGCCAAGTAGCAATTTGCGAACCACTAGCTTTTGTTTGGGAGTGCAGCGAGCGCAGGCTGTCGACAGAGTTTCTGGTAGTACTCCTGTAAAATTAATAAGGTACTTATGAATATATGGTGATGATAAAGAAAAAATTAAGAATGCAGACGTTTACGCCCCTAATTTTCATACTTTTGGAGGAAGACGGTGTACGCTGCAACTGGCCGAAGTACCCCCCTCTCACAGAAGACTACCGTGAAATGTACTACTTAATGTGCGTAAAATGTACATGATTCTGTAGTGATTGACATAATTATGCCAGAATCTATTTCCCATCCTACTCCATTCTTGCCCCTCTTATTCCATGGAATGGAGAATTCCACCAAAATAGAACTCCATATTCCACTTTTTACTCGTTTTAAACCGTATTTTGCCGCGAACACGTCAACTGTGGAAGGGACTGCCTCGTGAGGTCTTATGCTACGACATAGGGTTCTTCAAGAAAGCTGTGAATAAGATTCTGCAAGGCCGGCGCGCACCACGATACCCTCTAGTGTTGTAGGTGGACATGGACCATGGACATGGGTGGAGGTAGCCACTTACCATCATGTAGGCCGCTTGCCTGTCTGCCTCCATTAATATAAAAAAACTCCCAATTCTACCTTATACCGATTTCCATTTTCGCAATCCTTTTCCCAAATCCACTTGAAGATCTCCAAAGGTGCGTGCGTGTTAACGTTTGTCATTCTGGACCATCATAAGAGAATTATTGATGTTGCCATGTATCGCAGATGTCCATGGGAGACAGTATCCACTTACCACCAGGTGGGTTGTCTGCTCATCTGCCGCCTTCTTTTTATAAGTAAAATCAAACTGATATTTGGAACAAATCAAAGTTATCGTGTCAGTATGACAGTGTCCACATAACTTTTGAGAATAATCTAAAAACTAAAAAATGACTGATGGATGAGTAATGACTTGATGAGTGATGAATGATGCTGATATGTGATGAGGTGATGAGTGATGACTTTATTTAATTTTATAGTGGAGTAAAGTTAGCACAGAAATACGCATTATTTTGAAATAATTCCCATTAGCATGAATTGACTTGCAACGTTTTTAATTCATTTATGAATAGCTAAAACTTACTTTTAGAATTCTACGATAATTGTACTTTAATCATTCAAACAAAACATACGTTTTTTATAGAAAAATAATTAAATAACCATAATAAATTGGTGAATTTCAAAGGTATTGTGCTGAAAATTACGTATTATAGGTTTTGGGGATCGATGAAAAAGAATATTATATCAAAAATTCAAAATGGCTGATCAAATATGGCTGATTTTTTTTATAAAATAATGGATAAAAAACGTAATAACTTGATGAATTTCAAAGATATTGTGTTCAAAATTAGATATTATGGATATATTATTATTAGTGGATTTTGGAGGTTTATAAACATTTTTTATGTCAAATAATCGTACTTTGGAGTGGCATCATTGTAAAAAATAATATTTTGAAGAGTTATTTGTCAAAAACTGGTATTTTTAAACTGTTTTTTTAAATAAAAGAGGAAGCATACATTCTATGGTGGTAAATTTTTTATGGTATGTTTAAAACATGCTCTCGAAAGTCGAAAAAAAATTACCTACAGGAGATCTATCATAACTTTTCTCCACTATTAATACTTTTCACCAATCGTCGAAAACTTCTAACTCTATAATAATATTAATACATGATAATTAAAACAAACTCATCCTAAATTTAAATAAACCCTAACACGAAAATATTGAAGTTTAATACCTATACCTAGAACCCGAATACCTGAATATACCTGAATAGAAAAAATAGTGAATGTTACTTTCTGTGACACCAATAATTTTACTTCTACAACTCATCATCGTACAACGCAATGATTTACACTCGAAAATATACCCAGAAATACTCCATATTAATTTAAATTAATTAATAATATTAATTAATTTAATAATAATATTAATATTAATTTATTACCAGAAATTTACCAGAAATATTAATTTAATAATAACCCGACAATCCGTTAAGGAGATACGAGGTCACAGACAGACAGACAAACATTTGCATAAAATATTGTGACGGGGGTTAAAAATAGAATACTCAAAATTCTTCTCACAAATTTCTTAAAATATTCTATCGACTTATACATTCCACTTACGTTTAAAGTTCTTCCCGTCCTTAGTACAAGGTCCCTTGTCCATGACGCACTTGTAGTAGGCGAGTAGGATTCGTTCGTTCTGTATGATGGAGTCCACATTGAAGTTATCATAGCGGTTGTGTTGCTGGGCGGAGCATGACACCACCACCGTCAGCGCACACAGTCCAAGCAACCAACTCCTCATTTGTATTATTCTTGTAACAAATCAAAAGAAATAAATCAAACAACACTACCTATTTTTAAATACAAGTCCCATCTGAACAATTAAATGTATCAACGAAAAAAACCTATGATCTTCAATTTGTTCTCTTTTGAAGCACTATTGGGTCTTATTGCATTCATTTTTATACGGTTGGGTGTCAATTAAGTAAAATATTTCGTGAACAATGAAAGCTAGTTTCTTTCGTTCCGTATTATTTTGATTTCCATTCTAAAAATAAATACAGTTTTCTCGAAACCCACTATCCCTTTCGAAGTTATAGCAGTTAGTAATAAATACGAGTATAGGTGTGATGGATGACACATTAATTGTATAAAATCTTTACACATTCAAGATTTCATAGTTAAAAATTATTATCTTCAAACGGTAAGCCAGTTTTTTTTATAGACGAGTGGGCGGACGAGCACGCTTGCTTGTCCGCCCCGCCCTGGTAGCGTCCTGGTCGTCCTCGTCCTGGTAGCGGACGAGCATGGTAAGTGTTACCGCCGCCCATGGACACCTGCAACACCAGGGAGTATGCGGGCGCGCCGCCGACCTTGCAAAATCCTATTCACAGTTACTACTTATCTTCAAAAATTAAGTAGCGACAGTAATGATAAATCTTATATACTCAGTAAAGTTACATGATATTTCGAAAAAGTTATGTCGCTAGACCAAGTGCGGAATTAAACCAAACCCCTAGAATAATAACAACGTAATGCTTATCATTCGTGTTTTAGTAAATTCCTTGGGGGCTTGAGCAAATTCCCAGCTATGAATTTTTAATGCGACATACATATATGTATTTTACATAATGTTCTATGTAGAAACAGGAAAGATATAATACATAACATAACATTAATCTTGCTTTATAACCATAAATTTATAACTTTATAAATGTATATGAATCCATAATAATAATTTTGAGAAAGCAAACTAACTACAAAATATATCAAAGTATATACAAACAATATACATAAAACTAATACATATAAATCATGTAAACAAGTTCCAACAACAGAAACAACAAAACAAATTCACTGGGTTCGTAACAAACCACAACAATTTTATTTTAATGGTCACTGTATTTTAAAAGGACATTATATTTTACAGTGAGGAATAACAAACAAACAACAGAAAACATTAAAGACAACAGAAATGGGCTGGTGAATGCAACATAACTTTCACAGTCATACTTCACTTACTTTCTAAAGAAAGATAAATTGTAATGATCACTCACTGTCGGAAGAAAGTTGGTGAGTCCTTCAACAACGGCGGTCGGTGTAGCTATGGTTATTTCTCAAGTGAAGACAGTGGGGTGCAAACATTTCTCTAAACCAGTCCTCGCGGAAGAGGTCGGTGTAACGGGCCGCATACAAAACATGCTAAGTTCAGAATTAAAGAAAGCAGTGCACGGACCAACACCTAATCACGTATGTAAGGTGGGTATTATTGACAAGTTTAGATTTTGAACACTGATTATAGATGCACCAGTTACACACTTAATTCTCTCTTTGAAAAATCTCAAAATTTAAAGTACTTATCCATAAGAAGATTGTGCAAAATTACATGGCACATTGTACATAGGTACTCGTATACCTAATCATGACAATGCTTTTCCATTAACATTGATGAAAACAGTATGCCTATGAGACTAGCTGACATACATTTTCCCGACACGAGTTTTGACCCTGTGTTCGGGAACAACTCTATTTATCGACAAATATAGAGACACAGTCTTGATACCATGTCGACCGATAGCGTCACAGAATGGGTCGCAAATAACATCGACCAACATTGTCGGACAACACTGACATAATTATTTTGTTTACATATTTACGATATTCATGTCGACATTACACCACCTGCCGACTTGTATGTATAAAAAAAAACTTAGACCAAATACAATTATGTGAGGTTTTATTAGTCTGTGTGCTTCGATCAATAAAACACAAAACATCGATGTTGTGAGTGGGCGCGACGTAGTCCGACAAGACATAACTTAAAACCGAGTCAGACGACTGCGTTTGTGAGTTTTCAAATAAGTGAAGGATGAGTAAGTATATACTCGTACCTACTAATAGTTATGGCATAAAATAACAATTTCTTATCTCTAGATGTCGACAGACTATAAAAAATAAAAATTTGGCTATTGTTATCCACATTAATATTACAATTCCGAAATTGAAACAAACAGACAAGCAAACAGTTAAACATTTGTTTGCCAGTCTGTTTATTGACCCGTCTTCACGACTTGATTAGTCATCTGAACCGACTTCAATAAAAATTGGCAGAGGGGTAGCGTGAAGTCCGATCGAGAACGTGGGATATTTTTTATCTCGGATGAAGCTTTCCAAAGGGAGCCAAAGGATTAATGAAAACGGTTTTAGAAACAAAATCTAAAATCGACAAAGTAATAATCTCGACTCTTTATTTGGGGCCACTATTCTGACAGTTTTGGTTGTAAGCATTCCCTATATCAGCTATACTCTAAGTGTGTTCCGCGGAACCCTAGGGTTCCGTGATACCTCTGTCGGGGTTCCGCAAGAATTTAGAAATAAAAAAATCAAAACACCTCTCTCTGGTCGCTCCGCGGCTGTGCGGACTCCGCGGCCGCGCGGAGACAAAACGCTATGAATGTTATTTATTTATTTATTTGTATTTGTATAAGCTTGTGTTACATTAGCTGGTACAATATCTCATAAGTTTGGTCTCAACAATTTTATACTTGTACAACGCGTTCGCTCTAAGTTTGCCGGTCTGTGGAATGCGCGTACCCTCCCCCACGTGACAACAAAACTTATAATGTGTCATAGTTTTACCCAAATATCTAACGTACACAATTTTTATTGTTACAATTAAATAAAAAATTTCGAACGTCATACACTCATACCTATCGCCAGCGGCAAACTTAAAACGAGCGGGTAGTATACTTGTAAGCGCTCAGTCTCTTTGATAAAAGCCGCCTCTGAATTAGACGCTATAGTTGTCAACTAGCGACTTTCGTCTCTAACTTCAAAGGATAAAGTCGATATTGTTTACAACGCTATTTTTAAATTTCTGTTTTTATTTTTGCTTTTTGTTTATCAAAGGTGCCGACTCGAGTATTTTCGAGAATATTTGAGATCGAGTCTAGGACTAAGTATAAAAGCGGCGATCGCGCGTTGGCGTCGTCAGTTGATGATTAGCGTTCGGAGCGATAAGTTACTACCTACTTACAAGCTCGCTAGCGAGAAACTAGTGTTCATTGTTTTACTGCCTGCTGTATTCTGTTGTCTCAGTTTTATACATTTCTTCCCTGTAGGTTCTAAATTTAGTCTCTTATACGCAGTAACGATTGTGCATTATTTAAACCCCACTATCCTGACTTGTAACATTATAAATAAAGAAGAATGGAACGTTGGCTTAAAGGTGTTAAACGTGTTCCAACAACATCTTCTAATGACGCTGAATGTTCAAAAGCAATGCGCGCGGAGAATTTAGCAATCACCGATCCAGAAGATGATGCCACGAGTGCCACGACGTCAAGCTCGACGGTTTCAAAGACGAAAAAAAGGAAGTATGATGAATCTTATATCAGTTTCGGATTTGTTGATTCCAACGGCTCACCTCTCTGCATGCTCTGTAGTAAACTGCTTCCTAATAGTTCCATGGCACCTGCCAAATTGCGTCGACATTTAGAAACCGTACACCCCGAGACTAAAGACAAGAATAAAGAATTTTTTGTTCGCAAAAAAGATCAGTTATTAGAAAGTCAAAAAAATATGATGCATGTAACACAAACTACCAACGAAAAGGCCACGGAGGCATCATACTTAGTTAGCTATCGCATTGCACAAGCAGGTGAAGCGCACACTATCGCTGAGAAATTAATAAAACCATGTGTATTAGACATAACAAAATGTATGCTTGATGAAAAATCTGCAAAGCATCTTTCTACTGTTCCGCTATCAAACGATACTGTTTCACGACGAATCCATGATCTGGCAAGCTACGTCAAACAAGAACTAGTTACACGTCTACAAAATACACGATTCGCTTTGCAAATGGACGAGTCGACTGATGTCGCTGGTTTGGCTATCCTGCTGGTTATTGTGAGATATCCATATAAAAGTTCTTTTGAAGAAGACATGCTTATGTGTTCATCGCTGCTTACAAACACTACCGGGGAAGAAATTTTTAATAAAATAAATATATTTTTTGAAGAACATAATCTCAGTTGGAACAATTGCATTGACATTTGTACAGATGGGGCCAAGGCGATGACAGGTAAAACAGCAGGAGCAGTGTCACGAATGAAAAATAAAGCGCCTAATTGTAGTTCCAGTCATTGTATTCTGCATAGACAAGCACTTGCGATGAAGCAAATGCCGTCTAATCTAAAATTAGTTATGGATGAAGCGGTAAAAATAATTAATTTTATCAAATCACGACCACTACAATCCCGATTGTTCTCATTATTGTGTGAAGATTATGGCAGCAAACATAAAACACTGCTGCTCCATACAGAAGTGCGATGGCTGTCTCGGGGAAAAACTTTAACAAGGCTATTTGAACTTAGAGCCGAGTTACAAATGTTTCTTTCAGCAGATACTTCTTTTAATTTGAAGGACCGTTTGTATGATAAAACTTGGTTGTTCCGATTGTCTTTTATGGCGGATATCTTTCAAAAACTTAACGAATTAAATTTATCGTTGCAAGGTAAACAGACAACAGTGTTTCAGGCCTATAATAAAATAACTGCTTTTAAAAGAAAATTAGATTTTTGGATCATTTGCATTGGTAAGAAAGAAATAGAAAGTTTTACGTTACTCAGTGAGTTTGTTAGCGAAAACGACTCAGAAATGTTTGAAGATAATGTGTTTGAAGAATTGGTCCAATATCTCAGTTCGATGCGCGCATCTTTTGAAAAGTATTTTCCCGAAGAACACAATACAAAAATTAAAGTGAACTCCTGGATTCATAATCCTTTTTTACCCAACTTGGAAAAGCCTGAAAACATGTCAAATGAGATATATGAATCTCTTTTAGAAATGTCATCAGACACAAGTATGGAGTCATTGTTCAAAACGACGCCTCTTAATGATTTTTGGTGCAGAATCCAAGATGAATATGCAATGCTTGGCCAAATGGCTCTGGATATTCTTCTCCCGTTCCCAACTACATATTTGTGCGAAACAGGATTCTCTACCTACGCAGCCACGAAAACAAAATATCGCAATAGACTGGACGCCGAAGCTGATATGAGACTCCAACTTTCTTCCATCAAACCTGATATCAAGCAATTGATGAAAAATAAAAAACAGTTTCATACCTCCCACTAGTTAGATTTTTTCTTTTTTAATGTTTTCTATTATTGTCCTTACCAAGTGGTGAAGTAAATAATAATTAGTAACTGATACATTGTACTTTTATTATGCTGATTAATATAGAATACACTTATAAAAATAATTGTTTTATTGTAGGGTTCCATCAAGTATTTTGCTTCCCAAAAGGGTTCCGTCATTTAAAAAGTTTGAGAACCACTGCCCTATATGAACAGGTTTTGAATGCAATGTCACTAACCCCGCTTTAAAACCAGAAACAAGGATCATGAAAGCGATCGCGATGGTCCGTTATTAGACAAAAACATGCAACTGCGTCTTTGTTATTGACTCTACATTCAAAATTTATTTAACTTTACATGCCTATATTTAAAATTTATGTGATAACTACTATCACGATTTATATCATTATCAGCACCTTCATTTTTTTACGCTCTCAGGAGTGTTATTGAACAGATTTTGATTTTGATCAATGTAACTTATTTCTGTGGACTTCTTACAGAAAAATAACAACAAATGCAGCGACTCGGGATAGATTTTACTCCCAAGTAATACCTTCCCAGATATGCTAATTGTTTAAAAAATGAATTTTATTGAGTTTAACTTTATTCACTAGTTTATTACACGGTAATGTTGTCCTGTAATTGAAAATATACTGTTATTAAGGTTGAATCAATACTGAATAGAATCCAAAATTATCTACCATGGTGCGGGAAAAGGCTCAAATAGAGATTTGAATCCGTTTCCCAGTAGAGTAAAGGCTTGCTTTACAATTTTCCGAATACTCAATATTTCAAATAATGCTTATCATAATATAATATTGTTCTATACTGCAATTACAGATTTATGCGGCCATGTGGGTGCGATGCCGACGTTGCAAAACCCTATTCACAGCTTTCTTGAAGAACCCCATATCGTAGCTTAATTGGTATACACAAGATAAATAACATAACATGTTAATATACCTGTTGAGGATGAAGGCCACCTGTAGATTAAAATTGGTAGGTACATGCATATATAAGATTCATAAGATAAATAATATTAGGGGTTATAAAGTATGAAATTGCCGATTTGTACTGAAAAATTAAAACTCGTTTTTTTCTAAAATGTAACATATTTATTTAATCAAAATATTTACCCTCATTATCTATACATTGTTGCCATCTAATCGGAAGTTCATTTATGCCTTTGCGATAGAACTCTAGGGATGTAGATTCGACAAACTGTGTGAAAGCATTTTGTACTGCCTCTTGGGAAGAAAATTTTTTACCACGTAGAAAATTGTCCAAATCACGAAAAAAATGGTAGTCCGTTGGAGCAAGGTCTGGAGAGTACGGAGGATGACGTATGGTTTCTAACTGCAGCTCCTGTAGAGTTACAACGGTTTCTCGTGCAGTGTGAGGTCTTGCGTTATCATGGAGCAATAATGGTGAAGATCGATTCACGAGTCGGGGCTGTTTCACTGCTAGTTTCGCCATCATTGTTCGAAGTTCGGCACAGTAAACATCTGCTGTTATTGCTTGACCAGACCTGAGAAATCTATAGTGAATAACACCATGAATATACCACCAAACAATTACCATTACCTTTTTATTGGTAAGCTTTGCCTTAGGGCACTGTTGCGGCGTTTGACCTGGGGTCAGCCATTGCATTTTTCGCTTTCGGTTATCGTAAAGAATCCACTTTTTGTCACATGTCACAATTCGATCCAATATTCCTTCATTTCTGTACCGATTCAACAAGGCAACGCAAGTTTCAACACGCGTTTCTTTCTGCAGATCACTCAAATCATGAGGCACCCATTTTTCATATTTTTTTATCTTATTGATTTGATGCAAATTAGTCAATATTGTAGGTAAGGTAACGTTAAACCATGCCGCTAATTCCTGGATAGTTTGACTCGGATCGGCTTTCACCATCTCTTTCAATTCAGCGTTATTCACCTGTGTGGGCGGTCTTCCACGTGGTTCGTTCTTCAAGTCGAAGTTTCCACTACGAAAGCGTTTAAACCAAAAACGCACAGTTCGTTCATTAGCAGTCTCCTCTCCAAACGCAGCATTGATATTGCGAGCCGTTTCTGCCGCGTTAGTTCCGCGTCGGAACTCGTATTCAGAGATTACCCGGATTTTCGAAGTATCCATCTTTCCCGTCTAAGTTGAATAAAAAAAACAATTGAAAGTCGAAAATCGAATGTTGCACATTTTTTAAAACAAGAACCTCATAGGTATCATGTGAAAAAAGTTTCACTCGAAAATCTCACACCATGAAGGTTTTATGTCAATTCAAAGTATCTATTACTATAAAACGGCAATTTCATACTTTAACCCCTATCATTTTAATACATGCCTGTATGAAGTATACCTGTTGCAACCCGAAATCTGTAATAGAAAGATATTCTAGTGCATACCTATTGTTATGTCTACGTGTTTCGAATACATAGCGGTTGTTCGACGGTCTTTATATCATACTCGTACGTATACATTATATTCTACCTACGCGCAACATCTATGCAAGTGCGCTAGGGTGGCGCGGCGGCCGCGCCGCCTCAGTCGTCGACCGTAATCACTTATTATATTTTTGAAATCAAAATAAGAATTAAATGTGGAATATGTATATACACCTTATCTACCTTTGTATTATACCATACTATTAATATACCATCAGCCTATGTCTTTCCTTTGTTGGATGTAAGCGTCTCCCACGACTCGCAACCACGCACAGGTGGGAGCAAGGTTGCCCGCGTTCGTAGAAGTTATCTCACCACCATACACGTGTCCCTCTTGGGGGGTGCTAAATGGGCAACAATATATATATTGCCAAATATCTGGCGGCGATATCCCGACCACCCAGGCTTACCAGGGCGACTACCATAAGCCATGGAGTCTAAATAACTCCAGAAAAGAGAGGACTGGCCAACTCGCAATGGCCAGCGCGGCATTTTAAGGCCTACAAATCCAAACCACACGACTTATAACCTACTAACAATACGCAATTAGAATTTTTTGCACTTGCATTTTCGATTCATTCTCTTTTTGTAAAGAATGAATAGACAGCTGTCTACAAAGTAGGTCTGCTGCTCAGAAACGGTACATTTAAACTTTGCCAACTTTATTTTCTTGTATACGGTACTTACTGTGCACTGCCAGCAGTCTACTTATAAATTTCGTTTTTGTAAAGGCAATTCAACCCAGATAAATTAATTCGAAATTTATTATTCCCAGTACGCCTAAGAGTAGGCACGTATCTAGATACTTATTCAACGACATTCATAATTGAACGTTTAATGTTGAATGTTTTAAGAAGGGAATAATTCCAATATCATAATTTTTCAGAAATCAATATATAACTGACTAGCTATCCAATGGATTTTTTTAGATTTAACCTATGTATTGTAATAGTACAATGTCTTTGGACTCTTATAGCAGTATAAGTTGTTAAATAAAAAGCATTTAT
The DNA here is from genome assembly GCA_914767545.1 of Sesia apiformis. Classification (NCBI taxonomy): domain Eukaryota; kingdom Metazoa; phylum Arthropoda; class Insecta; order Lepidoptera; family Sesiidae; genus Sesia; species Sesia apiformis. Next base: position 9,637,358 of record OU611964.1, read on the forward strand.
TATTTTTTTAATGATGATTGAAATTCATTTGGTGTTAATTCCCTTCTTCAAACTGGCGGTTCAATTCTTACAGAGATTTAAGATAAATCATTAAAAGATTTAAGATAAGATATTGCGGAAATAATGACTTTCGAATTTCGGAAAAATATAATCACATCTCGACTAAGGTGCACCAGCTGAATCCAAAACACAAATCAGTTTTGGATTTAAACAAATCAGTTGACAAATCGGTTGAGTAGCTTCACAATTACAACGATACCTAACTGCAAAAAAAATAAAGAAATATTAAGTCTATACATACTTGTATAAACTATATGTCGTTGGATAGGGCTCCAGTTAAAGTATGTATAATATAATAACTTTAATGTCTATAAAATGTACGGAAAAATGATAATCTCCCTTCCGACGGGCGCCGCCATCGTTCTTTTTATATTGTTTAAGAGTTGAACAGGGGTCATGTCACAATTAAAATTACTCTTATAAAATCGTACTAAGAAGTCAATACCAAATTACGAAATCTTGCTGCATTTTAGAAGATAGGTACATTTCATCGGATAGGTAGATACATCAGATTCTTACTTATTTTCTCAACAGACATGAAGTCTATTTAAGAATAAGTCATCATCATCATCATCATCTCAGCCCTTGGACGTCCACTGCTGGACATAGGCCTTCTCCATTGTCCGCCATTTAGACCTATCGGCAGCGACCTGCATCCAGCGGGTGCCCGCAACCTTTATGAGGTCGTCTGTCCATCTAGCAGATGGACGTCCTCGGCTTCGTCCGCCGGTACGTGGTCTCCATTCGAGAACCCTTCTGCCCCATCGGCCATCGGTTCTTCGAGCTATGTGCCCTGCCCACTGCCACTTCAGCTTGCTAACCCGAGAGGCTATGTCGGTGACTTTAGTTTGTCTACGGATCTCCTCATTCCTGATTCGACCACGTAGGGAAACCCCGAGCATAGCCCTCTCCATAGCTCGCTGTGCGACAGTGAGCTTATTTATGAGGCCCATAGTCAGAGACCACGTCTCGGTGCCGTAGGTCATCACTGGCAACACACACTGGTCGAAGACCTTCGTCTTCAAGCACTGAGGTATTTTGGACGAGAAGACGCTGCGTAGCTTCCCGAACGCTGCCCAGCCGAGTTGGATTCGTCGATTGACCTCTTTCTCGAAGTTGGACCTACCTAGTTGGACCGTTTGGCCTAGGTAGACGTACTCGTCAACAACTTCGAGAATCGAGCTCCCAACTGAAACTGGGGTGGGCACGACATGGACATTCGACATGATTTTCGTCTTGTCCATGTTCATTTTAAGGCCCACCTGTTGGGAAACTCGATTGAGGTCTCCGAGCATTGTGCTAATAATAATAAGAATAAGTAGGAGGAACTATATAGCAAAACAAGTAGGTAGCAATAATTTGTATAATAAATCGGTCACAGAATGTCGTATTAATTAAAATAAAAAATAGAGGAACGAAATGATTTTTATTTGACTAATTTTATTATCTCTTTAAGTGGCACTCAACAATAATATTCATGTTTAAAGCGTAGTCACAAAAATATAAAAGCATAAAATTATTATAAATAATTTTAATATCAAGTACATAGTTTAATTCGACTGAGAAGAGTACTTCGCCACTAAAGCCCCGTACTGTTCTGGATACTTCTCGAGAAGTAATTTATTGATTTGCTCGAATTTCTCCTTCTGCTTAGGAGTGCATTGGCCGCACTTCGTTTCCACCCACTGGGGAAGACTATCTGTAATTAAAAAAATAACAATTGTTTCACAAATTTTTAACGGAATGAATCAATACATTTAGGATATTTAATTTAATTCAAACATGATTATCAAATCGCTAATTTATTTATATCATTTGAGATTTTCAGGTTTCTTACATATATTAAGGTAACATACGCGTTTAGACCCGTTTAAATACATAAACATGTGGTTTGAATTACACACTGTTAACAGATTTTTTTTATATAGAATAAAAGGCGGCAGACTAGCATACAGTCAAATGATGGTAAGTGGATACTGTCGTCCATAGACATCCGCGATACATGCCAACATCAGTCCAAAATGACAAACGTTGGCACGCCCCCGGATGCGCTGCCTACCTTTGCAGATTGAGGAATGGATTGGAAAAATGGGGAGGGAGAGGATGGGATAGGAATGGGCTCTGGCATATCTCACTCACTACCGACACCCGTACGTACATTGGGGAAATACGATAAAGAGGGAATTGTAGTACATTTCAAGATAGTCTTCTGTGAGTGAGGGGTAACGTGGCCAATCGAGCACGCCCAGGGCTGTTGGATTGCATTGGATATTCATATTCATGGATATTCATTTACCACTAGGTGAACTGTATGCTCGTCTGCCACTCTTAGATTTGATTAATCTACGTACAAATACCAGCATACGTAACAAAACTGGAAGTTGAACCCCCCCCCCCCCCCCCACCCGACCCGCGCCTCTTGGCACGGGGAAGAATAGGTAACAGACTTTTTTGTTCTATTGACGAAGCATGGATAGATAGAACTATTGAAATGTGTGGGTAATATCTGTTATAAAGCATAGGTAAAGCTAAAATGTTGAATAAAAACGAAGAAAACTAAGAAAACGTTTGATAACGTCTTTAACATACTTGTTTTATATATTTACCTCTAACTTTTTGGAACTCTCCACACGGCGCCTGATCCATTAGACAGGCAAACGCTGCCTTCCGCCGGCCGTCGTCATTGAGCAGCGCTTGTATATCCAGGTCCTCGATACTGCTCAGCTCAGCGCCATATGCTGCCACCGCCAGCAGAAATACGGATAGGATGAGGATGCACCGCATTGTGTCTGAAAACTGGAATTATCTATCTAAATAAAAAATAATTATTATTGTACCATTTGTACCTATCCTACCAAATCACAATAGTTAGATGATTTAGAACAGATTGATATACAAATGAAACAGGCGCTGAATCCAAATTAACGAGTTTTCATTTAATAACAGGCAAGGCAAAAATTGTCTTTGTTCTGTCGGCCGGCATTATCCTTGCCGTGGGTGTTGTAAAAGGCGACTAAGGTATAACAAAGCCGCTAGCTCAAGCCCTGGTGAACTACATCACATCTAAAAGAAAGAACTCGTCAACCCGCTTGGCCAACTTGACGTTTTAAGACCATGCATGCCTGAGGCATAAGACAGTGTGCATGAGGATACCTAATTAAATAAATTAAACATTACAAATAAAAAAAAAATTGCACTTTGTGCAAAAAAAAAACCCTTGTATAATTAATTAGTAATTATGAAGAGTCAAATAGCTTCTTTCTAAAAGCCTTGCCTGTTTTTAGAAGACACGTTAAAATTAAAATTCTAATAGTTTTGAATAAAACAGACGATGATAATTGAAGTATCTACGTAAATACCTTTATTATCACAATACGAGTACACACTACAATGAAGTTCACAATGGCCCTATTACTTATATACTTAACGCGGATTATAAAAAACACAACAGATTATTCCTCTTGAGTCCATCATAGTATTAAAATATTGTTTGTACTCGTACTAGAAGCATTTAAGTGTCGGGCTTTACATTATCACCACCTCATCTCTCACCGTGAGTGTCAATAGGCGATAACACAGCAGATACCACAAGCGCTGAGGAACTGTACCACCTCAAAAAGAGTGGACTCAGTAACCCGCTTGACCAACTCTTCGCACACAATGTGCGTGAGGAGGCTTAATCCAGCAATGTGCTTGTGACTTCAAGCATAATTCGTCAAGTATAAAAATTACTATATGTTCGGGAAAGGGACGGACTATTCTCCTCCTCCTTGTATCGTTCTTCTCACTGCTGAGGGTCGTGACCACGTCCATGGATTACTTTTTCTTGCATGATATTGCGCCATCTGTTTCTTTCTTTGGCGGTATTCATGGCACCGTGGATGTTGGTATTGAAAGTGGTGCGGATCTGGTCAGACCAACACATCGGGCTACATCCTCGGGGTCTATTTTATCCACTTTGCCAATTACAATGACTATAAACTTAATCAAAAATAGCGCCCAACTATTAATACGTGCGACTGTGTGATTCCGTGTGATCAATTTCAAGCGACGCCATAGAATTCCTTTGGAGCTGTTGGTGCCCGATGCCTGTATAGTGACACCGTGTTTCCGACGCCTACGTATGTTAATACGAGTATCTCACTCACTTTGTACAACCGTTTTGCGCGTCTAGTACCTACCAACCTGTGGCACTAAGGAAAACTACTCTATTGCAATAGATTAACAAATTCTAATTTAGTTTCGAGAAGCAATAAATGATCAACTTAAAAGATTCCCAGATAAATAAAGTACCCGCGCATACCCCCTCGTGTTGCAGGTGTCCATGGGCGGCGGTAACCACATACAATCACATAGGCCGCTAACCCATCCACCAACATCAGTTCACAATGCTGAACATTGCCACGCCTCCATACGCGCTGTCTACCTTTGGAGATTTAGTAAACAATTGGAGAAAGGATGGAGAAAGATAGGATAGGATGGGGTGGGAATGGGCCCTGGCATATAAATTGGGGAAATAGGATAAAGGTAGTACATTTTACGGTAGTCTTCTGTGAGATAGGGGTAACTTGGCCAGTGGAGTGCTTTTATTATTAGTTTAATATTTAATCAATATTATTAATTTATATTATATTGTTATAGTTATGTCTGTCATTAAATACACATATTATTATTAAATTCTGGTTGTAATTCAACGGACACAAGGAGAACAGTATCTAAAAGATTTCTCAAGAGGAAGAAAAAGGAAAAACTATAAAACTAAACTAAAGTACTCGTAGTTACGTAACATGCGTCATTGCATTTGCTGCGAAGTTTTTAACCCACAAATAGACATTAAATAAGAAACGACATAATTGTATTAAAGAAATGTGATATAGATAAACATTTATAATGGGATCAGTTGGTAATTAATTGAGATATGTTTTTAAAAAATATCTTACAATACAATCACAGTGAAAAGAAATATGACAATTATTAAAACTAAACCGATCAAGCTTTACTTGGTTACAATTAAATTAATTGTTCTAAGAATATACGGTAAGTACCTACTTCGAGTACCATCTTTGAGGAAGATCTCAATACAAACGTGTGTATGTTTGTATGCAGATCTTCCTCGAAGATGCTTGTTTTTAACAACATTTAGAAACAATGAGGAAGAGGAAGCTAAGACGACATGTCCCTTAAAATATTCTAAATTTGAGATAAAATACGAATATGTAACTCAGTGGTTCTCAAACTTTTTAAATGACGGAACCCTTTTGGGAAGCAAAATACTTGATGGAACCCTACAATAAAACAATTATTTTTATAAGTGTATTCTATATTAATCAGCATAATAAAAGTACAATGTATCAGTTACTAATTATTATTTACTTCACCACTTGGTAAGGACAATAATAGAAAACATTAAAAAAGAAAAAATCTAACTAGTGGGAGGTATGAAACTGTTTTTTATTTTTCATCAATTGCTTGATATCAGGTTTGATGGAAGAAAGTTGGAGTCTCATATCAGCTTCGGCGTCCAGTCTATTGCGATATTTTGTTTTCGTGGCTGCGTAGGTAGAGAATCCTGTTTCGCACAAATATGTAGTTGGGAACGGGAGAAGAATATCCAGAGCCATTTGGCCAAGCATTGCATATTCATCTTGGATTCTGCACCAAAAATCATTAAGAGGCGTCGTTTTGAACAATGACTCCATACTTGTGTCTGATGACATTTCTAAAAGAGATTCATATATCTCATTTGACATGTTTTCAGGCTTTTCCAAGTTGGGTAAAAAAGGATTATGAATCCAGGAGTTCACTTTAATTTTTGTATTGTGTTCTTCGGGAAAATACTTTTCAAAAGATGCGCGCATCGAACTGAGATATTGGACCAATTCTTCAAACACATTATCTTCAAACATTTCTGAGTCGTTTTCGCTAACAAACTCACTGAGTAACGTAAAACTTTCTATTTCTTTCTTACCAATGCAAATGATCCAAAAATCTAATTTTCTTTTAAAAGCAGTTATTTTATTATAGGCCTGAAACACTGTTGTCTGTTTACCTTGCAACGATAAATTTAATTCGTTAAGTTTTTGAAAGATATCCGCCATAAAAGACAATCGGAACAACCAAGTTTTATCATACAAACGGTCCTTCAAATTAAAAGAAGTATCTGCTGAAAGAAACATTTGTAACTCGGCTCTAAGTTCAAATAGCCTTGTTAAAGTTTTTCCCCGAGACAGCCATCGCACTTCTGTATGGAGCAGCAGTGTTTTATGTTTGCTGCCATAATCTTCACACAATAATGAGAACAATCGGGATTGTAGTGGTCGTGATTTGATAAAATTAATTATTTTTACCGCTTCATCCATAACTAATTTTAGATTAGACGGCATTTGCTTCATCGCAAGTGCTTGTCTATGCAGAATACAATGACTGGAACTACAATTAGGCGCTTTATTTTTCATTCGTGACACTGCTCCTGCTGTTTTACCTGTCATCGCCTTGGCCCCATCTGTACAAATGTCAATGCAATTGTTCCAACTGAGATTATGTTCTTCAAAAAATATATTTATTTTATTAAAAATTTCTTCCCCGGTAGTGTTTGTAAGCAGCGATGAACACATAAGCATGTCTTCTTCAAAAGAACTTTTATATGGATATCTCACAATAACCAGCAGGATAGCCAAACCAGCGACATCAGTCGACTCGTCCATTTGCAAAGCGAATCGTGTATTTTGTAGACGTGTAACTAGTTCTTGTTTGACGTAGCTTGCCAGATCATGGATTCGTCGTGAAACAGTATCGTTTGATAGCGGAACAGTAGAAAGATGCTTTGCAGATTTTTCATCAAGCATACATTTTGTTATGTCTAATACACATGGTTTTATTAATTTCTCAGCGATAGTGTGCGCTTCACCTGCTTGTGCAATGCGATAGCTAACTAAGTATGATGCCTCCGTGGCCTTTTCGTTGGTAGTTTGTGTTACATGCATCATATTTTTTTGACTTTCTAATAACTGATCTTTTTTGCGAACAAAAAATTCTTTATTCTTGTCTTTAGTCTCGGGGTGTACGGTTTCTAAATGTCGACGCAATTTGGCAGGTGCCATGGAACTATTAGGAAGCAGTTTACTACAGAGCATGCAGAGAGGTGAGCCGTTGGAATCAACAAATCCGAAACTGATATAAGATTCATCATACTTCCTTTTTTTCGTCTTTGAAACCGTCGAGCTTGACGTCGTGGCACTCGTGGCATCATCTTCTGGATCGGTGATTGCTAAATTCTCCGCGCGCATTGCTTTTGAACATTCAGCGTCATTAGAAGATGTTGTTGGAACACGTTTAACACCTTTAAGCCAACGTTCCATTCTTCTTTATTTATAATGTTACAAGTCAGGATAGTGGGGTTTAAATAATGCACAATCGTTACTGCGTATAAGAGACTAAATTTAGAACCTACAGGGAAGAAATGTATAAAACTGAGACAACAGAATACAGCAGGCAGTAAAACAATGAACACTAGTTTCTCGCTAGCGAGCTTGTAAGTAGGTAGTAACTTATCGCTCCGAACGCTAATCATCAACTGACGACGCCAACGCGCGATCGCCGCTTTTATACTTAGTCCTAGACTCGATCTCAAATATTCTCGAAAATACTCGAGTCGGCACCTTTGATAAACAAAAAGCAAAAATAAAAACAGAAATTTAAAAATAGCGTTGTAAACAATATCGACTTTATCCTTTGAAGTTAGAGACGAAAGTCGCTAGTTGACAACTATAGCGTCTAATTCAGAGGCGGCTTTTATCAAAGAGACTGAGCGCTTACAAGTATACTACCCGCTCGTTTTAAGTTTGCCGCTGGCGATAGGTATGAGTGTATGACGTTCGAAATTTTTTATTTAATTGTAACAATAAAAATTGTGTACGTTAGATATTTGGGTAAAACTATGACACATTATAAGTTTTGTTGTCACGTGGGGGAGGGTACGCGCATTCCACAGACCGGCAAACTTAGAGCGAACGCGTTGTACAAGTATAAAATTGTTGAGACCAAACTTATGAGATATTGTACCAGCTAATGTAACACAAGCTTATACAAATACAAATAAATAAATAAATAACATTCATAGCGTTTTGTCTCCGCGCGGCCGCGGAGTCCGCACAGCCGCGGAGCGACCAGAGAGAGGTGTTTTGATTTTTTTATTTCTAAATTCTTGCGGAACCCCGACAGAGGTATCACGGAACCCTAGGGTTCCGCGGAACACACTTAGAGTATAGCTGATGTAACTCATATTTTAAAGGAGGACAAAGGTTTCTTAGTTACGGAGCTCTAAAACAGAGATACATAATTGACAGGTTTTTATGATTTAATTGGTTATCTTGTTAGACGAATAGGTATAATTACTTGAATATTAAATAATGAACATTTACACATGGAGAGTTTCTCGAACGATTCGGGCGAGAATATTGTATATGATTCTCGTGTGCGACCAGACTTCACAAGATTCTCGCCTGCAACTGTTCACATGGTGATAAAAACTCGATGAAAACAGTAGTTTATATATATTCTTGACCGATTTTCTCTCCTACGCGTGTTCGAGAAACTCTCCTTGTGTAAATGAGTCTTTATTATAGGTATACATTTTTATTAAAAGTAATTACTTTCAGATGAAAACGGTTACGTGCTTTCAATTTTTATTTACATTATTCTTACAACCATAACTCTTACAAATACGTGAAATACATTGTATATATTATAATTTGTATTATATTATTAATATTAATTCTTCTTAAACATATTCATTATCAGTTTCCACGTGATGGGGAATTTTTTCCTGGTTGCGTCGAAGTAGATCTTCATAATAAGTCTCTCTTGAGGGTTACAAGATTTGCAGCCTCCGTTAACCACCTTCTTTACTATTTCTGAAATATGAAAACATCATCATATTAGAATCATCAACTAAATGACGACACTTTGTAGAGCTGTAGTAGAAGTCCGTGATCTTTCAGAGCCTCTTCGGATATCTACGTCATTGCGGATCAACGAAACTTTGGGGATGTCATCAGGTCCTAAACTGTAGGTCCTAAACTGCAGGTTAAAACTTGTAGATCGGTACGAATGACAGATCGCGGACTTGAGACTGTTTTGACAGTTATGTATCGTAGCACTCTTCTACTTAAGTATACCTTAAAAAAATCTGATATAATGTTATTATTTAGAACAATGAAGATAAATAGATAGATTCCCACTATAAATAAATAATGGGACCATATCTGAAAAATTGTTATCTAAAATGATTATATACAATATATGTTGAAAATTTAAAGGTATTTTAATAAAAAGAAATACCTAATTAGTTTAATATTAAACCAATATATGTCAGTAGATATGATTTTTGAATCAGTGTCGTTTTATACGAATTAAAACATTATTAGAGTGTTAGTATCTGTCAGTCAGTCAATCAATCAGAATGTGATTATAGTACTTTGTATTGTAGTAAATAAATAAATGAAATAAAATTAATATATCGTTTTTGTTGATAACACAGTGTGAATAAATGCATTTCATTAAAATGCGATTCATTGGTTTAGGGATATTATGCGATTGAATAAGTAGCTCTATATCCCAATAATTGGATATTGGATACCTCTAAATTGATCCCAGTAAGGGCCGCAGTCGACCACACCTAACACGCAGTCATTGACGTTTGTGTGCACTGCATCGCTGACCACAATGGCCTGTATGTCGATCCCGTCCAATATACTCGTATAGGCCAACACTTGGTAGACGCCAACGCATAATAACATAAGTATCAGCTTCATAGTGATGCTGAAAATATTGATATATAATATGTTAGTATTTTTTTATTGTGAGTAAATTGTTACGGTGATTGCCATCGTTGTCATCGCCAATCACCTATAAATAAAGAACTGAGTTGTCAAATAATTTAAACAACTTGTTTGGTTCACGTGTTTACTAGTATCTATTAATTGATTGAATTATTAATTTAAAAACGCCAACACGAAAGTACTAAGATTTTTTTTATTTTTATGGATGAAGGCGGCAGACGAGCATACAGTCCATCTGTAGCCCATGGACGGATACATGCCAACATTAGTCGAAAATGACAAACGCTGGCAAAACCCCGGAAGCGCTGCCTATCTTTGGAGATATAGGAATGGATTTGGAGAAAGGGTTGGGCAAATGGGGAGGGATAGGATGGGAATGGGCTCTGGCACATCTCACTCATTACCGAAACACGTACGTAGATTAGGGAAATAAGATAAAGTGGAAAATGCAGTACATTTCATGGTAGTCTTCTGTGAGTGAGGGTTAACGTGGCCAGTCGAGCACGCCCCGGGCTGTTGGATTGCAGCGTGCACTATCACTCTCAAATATATAATATATCATGAGTAATATTTATATAGTAATCAGCCTTTTGTTCGACAACTGGTGTACACGGGCCTCCTAGTGCATATTGTCTTGTGCTTGAGGGATGTATGTCCTTATAACGGCATGCTAGCGAAGCTGGTTGACGAGTCCACTGTTTCAGAGGTGGTGTAGTAAGTATCTCAATACTTGCGGTACCCACGGGAAGAAATAGTGTGGCGCTATTCTAAAGCTGGCCGACACAATAATGCATATAAAAAATATAAAATACTTTCACACAAATTACTTCGGTGACACCAAAAGTTATACTTCTATTTACTACTCAACACCTTAAAGTTATTTAACGCAATATTTACACAAAAACATTCCCTGTAAGTACACTTTCCAATAACAAAATGAGTTTAGCTCTAACTATCCGTTAGACAGCCGACGCCGCAGACAAATAGACAAATTGACACATTAAACTTATAATTCCGCTCCTTTTTATATTGGAGCTCAAAAGATAAGAAACAATTGTAAATTAGGTTAGGCTCTATCTTTCGAAACAAACATTTTTTTCTAATTCACTCTAATAGTTAGGCGGCACATCCGTGAGCGTGCCTACGTTTATCCTTCTTGAATAATGTTGCCATGTATCGTGGATGTCCATGGGCACAAATATTCATTTACCACTAGGTGAATTGTATGCTAGTCTGCCACCCTTAGATTTGATTAATATACGTACAAATACCAGCACACAACGATAGGTGAAATTACAAGTTCTTAGAACTGGCTACTGTACAATACTATAGAAAAAAAAAACTGCTATGAGCCTGAGCAATCCGCGTAGTGGGTCTTTCCTTTCGAAGAGTTGCCGACGAAAGTGAAATAAGGACGGAGTGCTGAAAAGAAGATGATTGCCTCCTTCTTTGGCCACTTCACTTTACTACTATAATTTGAGAAAGTAAAAGAACATCAACTGCGGACTGGTATGTGAACAGCTGTTTACCTTCTGTTTTGGAAAAATCAAAGAATGACGCCTACTTAAGCGGAATGATACTCCATCACGAAAATGCCCCAGCTCACTCCGTCAAACAAACGTAGCAATTTTGGAGTACTGTAAATGTAGAGTTAATTTATCTTATCATCCACAATATTGTCGCGACCTTGAGCCCTGTGATTTTTATTTAGTCCCTAAAATCAAGGATAAACTCAGAGGAATACGTTTTATGAATGCAGAAGAGACAGTAACGGCCTTCGAAACGGCTGTTGAAGATGTGCCTAAAGAAGGGTGGACTGAATGTTTTACACAATGGTTTCACCGCATGAAAAAGTGTATCGATTATCGCGGAGAATACTTCGAAAAGCAATAAAACTAATTCTTACTACAAAAATAAACTATCTGAATTCATTTTTGGGATTCTAAAAACTTTCAGGTACTACTTAAATAAATTCTATAAAACCTTATTATCTATACATAATAAAACCAAAATGGCACTTACCGAAATATAACGAATAAACTGAAGATATAGATTATAAATTTGTCAAATATTTTTAAAATGTATTATCGATTCAAAACATGAGCACAAAATGTTACGAAATGTATTGGCATTTAAACAAACAAACACGTTCTATAGAACCAATATTTTCAAAACAACTTTTCTATAAATAAATATTTACTCGTATATCCAACTATTCTCGAATATCGATTTGTTAGAATATGGTAAGTAGGTATGTTAATTTATGTTGAGTTCATAGGGAAGGTCATTGTAAGTAAATAAATATAGGTTCACAATACGTTAGGGATAGTTGGCTAACAACTTTCAATATATGCTTCGCACTAGGGGTCGCAATACCGCCGCCTTTTACTAAAATCGGTACTAACGGTATTAGAATATTACGAATATCAAAATTCCGACATTTTCGGTATTTACGGCATTTTCCATATTTTATAATAAAAGGATATTGTTGGTTTAAAACAATTGACATCAGTGATTTTAAATTTAAAAATTGTGTTTTAATTTAAATAATAAGATGTATTTTAATATCTACTCAAAACAAAATAGGGCCCACTGAGTTTTTACAGTGTAACTTAATAATATACAAATTTATATAGTTTTTATAAATAGACATGTTTAAATTAGGGATTTAGAAATTGTGTAAACATAACCAATTGTAAAAGTTGTTTATTTTTTTTTAATTACTCACGAAAAAGAGTATTTAGGGAAATTATTACTAAATGAATAGTAAAAGTAAATTTTGGTTATAACCATTTTTCTAAAAAAAACATGATAGGTGTCATGTTTAATAGCGTGTAGGGCCCCCTCGGCTCCGTATGCATTCTCTGACCCTGTCTGGTACACTTTCAATGAGATGGCTAACGTTTTCATCAGGTATTCGCTCCCAACAGACTTTTAGAGCGTTTATGAGCTCTTGTTGACTGTTGACGCTGCTGTAATTCTCTTTAAGGCTTCTTTTCAATTGATCCCATAAATGTTCGATGGGATTGAGGTCGGGACTCATCGCTGGCCATGGAAAAATTGTAATATTGGCGTCAGAGAGTGCTCTTTGTGTGGTACGAGCCGTATGCGCGCGAGCATTAACTTGCATAAAAACAAAATTATTGCCCACTCTTTGTGTAAATGGGGTCACATGAGGTCGGATTACTCCCTCGACATAACTGGCAGCGGTTACGGTACCTTTATCCAGAATTACCAGTTCTGTTTTGCCTATTATGCTTATTCCATCCCATATCATCACACTTGGACCCCCAAAACGGTCTGTTCCGTGGATACATGGTTGTGAAAAACGTTCGCCTTCTCTTCTCCACACGTGTACTCGTCTGTCATCACTAAAAAACTTGACCTTACACTCGTCTGTAAAGAGTACAGTTCTCCAGTTATCTATGGTCCAGTCCAAATGCTCACGTGCGAACCTTAAACGCGCTGCACGATGACCACTTGTCAGCTTGAGCTGAACAATACGCATTCTGGAACGTCGTCCGTCCTCGTAGAGTCGGTTTCGGATAGTTTGATCACTAACGCGTGTACCAGTAGATTGCCGTAGTCGGTTTTGTAAGGTCCGGGTAGTTACAGTACGATCCCGACGTGCAGTTAGCCTGATGTACCGGTCTTCCTGGGCGGTTGTGGCACGAACTCTTCCTGATCCTCGTCTTCTAGCTACACTACCTGTCTCCTGGTAGCGTTCCCATACGTTCTGGATAGCTCGTCGCGACACACTGAGACGTATTGCTACAGATCTCTGAGATTCTCCCCCCGGAAACAAAACAACCGCTCTGGTCACGGTTTCCGTGTCCATGTGATGGCGAGAACCGGGCATAGTAATCAGGACTAATACCGAAACTAAACAGAACAGCTATACACAATGACTTTCAACAGAAGCGTTTACAACGAGATTGGGAATATAAGTGATTAAGAAATGGTGCATAGGGTTTTTCTCAAGCACCTCGGTTTTTCTGTAATAACATAACATAACTGTAATAACACCACTTGAGTTGTGGCTCAAAACATTGATAAGGACTCATAAACATGTCTACTTTATGTTTTAATGCTTCAAATCACTAATGATTACCTCACGAGTTATTTATAAACAAACTTCGAGCTTAACTCAAGATGGGCCGGGCCCTATTTTGTTTTGAGTAGGTTACAAAAGTAACTTAGGAACGAAAACAGCGTTTTAATTATTTTAATATTTAAAAATATTACGGGATGACTTAGATACCGAAACTATCAAAAATACCAATATTTACCAGTTTTTATCAGGTTATTTTTGGCCCGGTATCCCGGTATTTTTGAGATTCAGGGTCTCGGTTTGCGACTACTACATCGGACCCATTGGATCGCATATACCTTATTCTCATTTCTATGCACTAAAATATTCATGAAATGAATATTGCGAACAAAGGTTAATACAAAGAATAATTTTGCTTTTGATTTAACCTTTGTGTTACCTCTCGCGTTTATCCTTGCAACGACATTGTCTTTGGAATATTTTGTTGTTGATAACACGGAATATATTATAAGGATATCTCAGTTCCGTGTGTGATACAGTATAGGGATATCTATTCTCGACCCTCATTCGTAAAGCCGTGAGTTCGAGTCCCGCTCCGCACCACTGAGTTTTCACTCAAGTACGGAATTTTTAATTACCACTATGTAGTTCGGCGATGATTTATATTCAAGTTATTTATTTCGAACAATAGTCCATATAATTGTCAGTAACAATATTAGATAATATTATATTTTGTTCATTCGTGTGTAGCCGAATCAACCGATACAGTATGCAGTTGGTGCTACCACGGACATGGCTTAATATTGAAGCAGCTATTTTTCTTAGGATACCATGGAAGTCATCGGTGCTATCATCTGCCCCCATGCACCGCAGTGCCCTGGCAGCCCCAATAGCATCCTAAACGCATTATCATATTGCACGCGCAGGGCGTTGATTGTCTTCTGGGTACAGTTTGTCCACATATAAAAGGACTGACAAAAAGACATAAAAAACACAACCTTCACTGCTGCAGTGCAACGTGCAAATCTGCGAGCCAGCATATTGCCCCTGACAGCCAACGCCCTACGCTCCCTCTCAATATCCTAGAGACCATCAGAGACCCAGTGGCCCAGGTGCTTAAATCGCGTGAATCTGGCTAAAGCGATATCGTTTAGAAAGGCGAGTGGTACATTAGTAATTTTATGACTACTAAAAGTTTGCATTTCTTTGCATTGTATCTGAGCTCCGGGACTCGGAGTGCTGGTCACATTTCTTGAGAAGCTTCCTTATGGCGCTTATGGAGGTACCCAGCAACACCATATCATCAGCGTAACTACATATTATTACTAGAAAAGTACAGCGAGAAATTTTAAATATAGGCGATAACGTCTCAGTCAAGGTTGTATGGATTGCTACTTTTGTTACAATGTATAAAAGAAAAATAATGTCACCACAGACGAAAATAAACTTCACTGTCACCTGTCATCGAGCAAAGCAAACAAAAATTTGACCTCTATTTGTGGCAATAATCTCCTTGCTGTGAACTGACTGCGGTTTGTTTTATTTCTTTCTGGGCTCGAATTTCTGGTTATTTACGACAACATTGTATTTGAAACTACACAAGGAATATTGCTGCTCCATTTGTACGGGCAAATTCCACTAATTTCCCTAAAATATATACTTGTATGATTGTAGAGTACATGAAGACCAGTGACAAGTCTATCCATGCAGCCGCTACTGTGACGTCACGCTACTTTTAATAGATGAAGACTTTCAAATGTTATAACTCTGCGATTATCATTACTAACACTGCCATTTGTGGTCAATATATTGGTCTACTCTATATGATGATACACAAAAATCAGGATGTTAGAAAAATTACACCAACTTCATTGCATATTTTATAGATTTTTACAGATTTTAGCATCCGTTAATGTTAATATATATAGGCCTACGCAAGTAAATACTTCGGCACGAGGCGCAAAGATATGGCAGCACCCTACCGCCCTATCAAAAATAATATTGTTGTGTTTCAACACATTTTTAACGACAACCCAGACTTTGAGCCTTTATGCAAAATTAACATTTTTATAAATGACACGGGCGATTTTTTTCTAGAGACAAGCACCTAACAAGTTTACAGCACCTAAGTCCAAGTACGAGTATTACTCGGTGACATCAGTGATCAATACAGAACGTTCTCAGTTTAAGATAAAACTAAATTTAAGATTGGTATAAGATACAAACCCACAACTAAACATTTAGGTCAGTGTCTGGTAAAAATAACAAAGATTGTTATTAATTATTTTGTAATTTCTTTTTCCTTTTTTTGCTAATAAAGACGATTTATGGACGTCATTTTTATGGACGAAGGCGGCAGACGAGTATACAGTCCATCTGATGGTAAGTGGAAACTGTCTCCCATAGACATCCGCGTTGTTGTTTATTCTTGCATTTTTACTTCATATTTTAAATTTTCGTAATGCATATTACATTACCTATTACTATACATACGGCTTTTATACATATACATTTAGGTTAACCTAAAAGTTTTTAGCTACTGTACAATACGATAGAACCAAAAATAAATTCGAATTTTGAAAATGGAAGTCTGGGCTTGTCAAACGCCATTATATTTTCAAAGCTATCATTTGTTTTTGATTTCTGGCGGCAAGTTGAAAATTAAGTGTTTGCGAAAAAATGCATTTAACAAGAGATCATTTTCGTTTAGTGATTTTCTATAACTTTCAGTGCTATCTAATCCAGAAACAAAGTTATGAAAGACTTAAGTTAGCATTTAGTGATGCAGCCCCATCCAGTGCCACTTTATCACTGGTTCAGTGAATTTAAACGTGGTCAATACCCACCTAGAAGTTAGAGAAGGGCGTCCTGCGACTGTGGTGACGGAGGACAACATCAAAATTGTGAAGCTCATGATTGAAGTAGACAAACGAACGACATATCAGTAGATACGTGCATCATTTGGTATTGTTATGAGTCAAGTTCAAACCATTTTACACAATCACCTACGGGTAAGGAAGCTTTGTGCTAAATGGATTCCTTACAATTTGAGCGAAGCTCAAAAACACTGCCGCGTGGAATGGTGTCTCCAAATGCTTGAAAAATTCGACAATAGTCAATCCAATGCTGTTTTTTGATATAGTAACAGGTGACGAAAGCTGTATTTACTGCTATGGGCATGAAACTTAGAAGCAATCTGCACAGTGAACCTTTCCTTTCGAAGAGTTGCCGACAAAAGTGAAGAAAGAATGGAGTGCTGAAAAGAAGATAATTGCCTCCTTCTTCGACAGGTCTGGCCACTTTTTTACTATAACTTTAGAAAATAAAAGAACAGTAACTGCGGCCCGGTATGTGAACAGCCGCTTGCCTTCTGTGCTGGAAAAAGTCATAGAACGACGCCAACGAAGCAGAATTATCTTCCATGGCGACAATGCCCAAGCTCACTCTGTCAGACAAACGAAGCAATTTTTGAGTACTGTAATGTAGAGTTAACGGGTCATCCGCCGTACAGTCCCGACTTTGCGTCCTGTGATTTTTATTTATTACCTAAAATCAAGGATTAACGGAGAGGAATACGTTTTATGAATGCAGAAGAGGCAATAACGGCGTTCCAAACGGCTGTTGAAGAGGTGCCTAAATAAGAGTGGGCTGAATGTTTCACACAATAGTTTCATCGCATGAAAAAGTGTATCGATTATCGCGAAGAATACTTCTGAAAGCAATAAAACAACTTCCATTGTTATATCTGATCCGGTCTCTACTCGTAACTGTGGAAATGAAACAACGGAGCTAAAGTTTAATTTAAAGTAAATATATTGAAAGCAAATAATATTACATGTGAGCGTCGCGCGATCATAGAACAAAGAGAGAAATGTCAAGGCTAGTTACTCTCAATAGGGCTAGGTGGCGCTGCTTGTTATTGATTGGCTTGTGTTCATTTATTTAATTTACTACATCCTCCCTTGAACATAAGCCCATTTTTATAGAGAATTAGTCGAGCTTGACCTGTGGAGTCGCTTTGGTGAGGACATCAGCAACCATCTCTCCACTGTTGACATATGTCACCTCAATCTCCTTTTTACATATAGGTATTCTGCCTCACAAAATGGTGCCGGACATCTATATGTTTGGTTCTGGAATTATAAACATCATTCCCTGAAAGTTTAATACAACTTTGATTATCTCAATAAATACGTATAGTATGATGCTTGAGATATTTGAGCTTGTTATTGATTGGCTTGTGTTCATTTATTTACTACAGTAACCTCTACACGGCAATCAACAAGAACCTCAAAAAATATTCTTAAATTTTTCAAAATATTATTTTTTTCCTTTCAACCGTTGCAATGCTTCTTGATATAAATCGTATGTGAGTGTAGGTTCTTAGAATTCTTGCCCATTTGCGGGTAACTGGCTTCATCAGATAAAAGTAATTAGCATTCTGGCACACGCAGATATTACAATACCTGCTTCTGAGTGGGGCGCCCTCTGACCAAGTGAACACATGCACTAGAGTAACCTTCATACAAAGCCGTCTCAAAATTGATTTAGTTGGAGGATACAAACAGCAATTGTATATGATACATATTTTTCGTTTTAGTAGGTTTATTTTATTTATATAATAATTTATTGCACTCACACATACACATGTGTCTTGTGGTATGGGCCGACTATAGAAAAGCACCGCCAAATCTATTCCCGTGGTTGTCGTAAAAGGCGATTAGGGGATAATAAAGCCGTGACCACGAGCGCTGAGAAATTACACCAGCTCTAAAAGAGTGGAATCTCCAATTCGCTTGGCTAGCATGGCGTTTTAAGGCAATAGATCCCTCATGCACCACACAAAATGCATGAGGGGCCGATGTTCAGCAGTGGATACAGAAAGAGCTGGTTGCATTGCATTGTATAAACATAACAATGCCTCTATGGCTTTAAAATACCACGCTGGCTAAGCGTGTTGACGAGTCCACTCGTTTAGGGGTGTAGTTCCTCAGTGCTTGTGACAGCAGCGGACTGATCCATACTTTTATTATTATTATTTATCATAAACATATTAAGAAATATAATCACAATTTCCAAAACTTCTATAAACATTTCTAATTACTTTGGTCATCAAACTACTGTAAGTAGCTAACTTAAATACATGGTCAGTTTAAATTATCCAAGGTTAATGTTTGGGTGATTTTTAAACTATACATAATAGGCCACTGTATGAGCAATTTATTTTAAATCTCGAAATGATATTTTAATGATAACTGATAAAATAGATAATGCTTTTTGGAAATTATACAAATTGCGAATTTCCGTCCGAACTTAGTATAAATGCGACAAAGGCGTTTGTTTTTAAATCATCGAGTCATCTACGTAGAAAGGAATCACAGGTACGTAGAATTTGTCTAAACTAAAATGACGCGCCCCACTTTGATATGTAAGAGTAAATATCAATTAAACCACTTCATTTGTGTGGGTGCGGCGACTATACTGTGAACATATGACTTGTATGCATACGCGACGGTCCACTAGTCGCTGGATAAATTTGAAAACGTCACAGTATAGCGCAGCGCTTGTGCTTTCTATGAAACAACATGTCCGCTCTCCTGCCGACTCCTGTGCCGACACATTAGTTATGAATAGTTGGACAACAAATCCGATGACAAATCCCGACCTATCCTATCCCTCCCTATTTTCCAACCCGTTTCCCCAATCCATTCCTTTATCTGCAAAGGTGGGCAGCGCGCATCCGCGGACGTGCAAACGTTTGTCATTCTAGACTGATGTTGGCATGTATCGCGGATGTCTATAGACGACAGTATCCACTTACCATCAGGTGGACTGTATGCTCGTCTGCAGCCTTTTTTCTATAAAAAAAGTGCCAGAGTACAAATATTTACCGCTGATTTCTTTACTCCTATTATATAGTCTTTTGACGCTCAGTCTTTGTTATAAGCGCTAAACACAATCCCCTATCGTCATAGTAACCCTCATTAGCACACTGATCACTGATTGGTCGTTACAATTGCTCAGTATGGACTACTTATGACTTTCTTTTACATTCCTAATTCCTAAATTCCTTTTACATTTATAATGCATTTATAATGTATAATTTATAATGTATATGCATGTTCTTTCTTTGCTCAACTTACTAATTGCGCTCCAAATCTACACTCTATCGTCCATTGGCACAGTAATATTTTTTTTATTTCCAGTATAAATTTACCAAAATGAACGCACTCCTCGTCGCCCTAGTCGCTATGTCTGCACCGCTGGTGTTGTGCTACGATGAGAAATACGACAAAATTGATGTTGATAAGATCCTTGGCGATGAGAACCTGTTCAATACGTATTTGAACTGCTTGCTAGACAAAGGACCTTGCAGTGTTGAACATTCTCCTGAGTTTAGAAGTAAGCACCGACACAAATACTCGTGATTTCATATTTTATAAATCAAACGGTTTTACAGTCATTTATTTTTATATAAAAAGAAGGCGGCAGACGAGCATGCAGTTCACTTATTGTTAAGTGGATACTGTCGCTCGTGGACATCCGCGATACATGCCAATTTCAGTCCCGAATGACAAATGTTAGCACGCCCCCTAATGCGCTGTGATTGGAGAGGAAGGGTTGGGAAAATTGGATATAATAGGATAGGATGTAAATGGGCTCTGGCATATCTTACGCCCTACCGACCGTCCGTCCGGAATAGTATAAAGGGGGAAATGCAATAAATATCTTCCACGTAAGGGGTAACGTGAGTTTTGTATCATCCCATTATAAAGTTATGGAGACTAACTTTGTTTATATGTTTGTAGAACTACTCCCGGAAGTGATAGCCACAGCCTGCGCTAAGTGCAGCCCAAAGCAGAAGGAACATGTCAGGAAGTCTGTGAAGGCAATACAGGAAAGGAAACCCGAAGAATTCAAAGCGTTCCGCGAGAAATATGATCCGAAAGGTGAATACGAAGAAAATTTCGCAGCCTTTATGGTGTCAACAGACTGAATGCTTGTTTGTTAATCCCGGATTTTAAAAACAATTGACGACTGAGTTACTGCATAATGGACAATTGATTTTATAGACCAATGTTATAGACTATGTGGAGCATTATTGTTGTAAGCGAGAGAAATAAAGAACTTTAACTATCAAATTGAATTTTACTAAACCGTTCAACCCACTTAAAAAAACTAGGAATTCACCTGTGTCGGAAATAAAAGGGACTAGACAAAAAATATGTCGCAAAGTTCGGTGGTATGATGCGGAACGATTGCGTGGTGGATTATGCGGTTTCATTATACAACTTACTAGTGTTGTGGTTACGTCAGTGTGCAGTGGCGCGGCGTTCGGCTGCGCTGGCGCAACCGGCGCTCTGTCCTGCCGGTTGACACACAAACACACATGCAATTTGACCAACTGCTTACTACCACAACTCCTAGCCGTCTGATTTAACTAAATACCATATTAAGACTAATTGTACAACGGCTTAGAATTTCATATCTAAAAATGAGCGCTGTGAAATGTGTATATACATAATAAAGGTAAAATAAAATTAAAGCAAATGCGTTTCATGTAAAACACTTTATTATAATATCAGTCAAATGGTGATGTTCTAATAAATAACATCCAATCTCTTGTCATGACAAATCTTAATACCTAAATTAAACCGCAGCACAAATTGGTAATGAATGTTAGGATGGTATCTTATGGAAACAGTAATCGCGAGTACGTTTTGATGCAATTTATATAACAAGATTTTTTATTACCACAAAGTTTCCTATGAAAGTTTGATATTCACAACTAATTTTATCGCAAATTCTGAATATTTTATTTGGACCGATACATTCGCTTTTCGTATCCATTATTTGTATCTTTCCATTATAATATATTCCACTAACAGATTGCATTATTATAATTCAGGCGTAATTCTTTAATAATTAATAATAACTATAAAACTATTCTATAATTTTATCTACTAGGTAAGTTAATCGCTTAGCTCTCTTGGATGAATTTATCGAAATTTGCACGATTTTTGCCTGAAGGATCATTCTTCTTAACAAGTTCTTCCCACTGTTTCGGATGTCTCTGCTGAATTGCTCGGATCACCTTCTTTATATTTGTCTTCTGCTTCTCAGTGCATTTGCCGCAAGTAGTTTCTACCGCTTCCGGCAGGGTTTCTTAGATTTAAAAAGGTAATAATTAAACAACCGTATTTTGTAATAAAGAAAATTTCATAAGATTGGAGAATATAATATTGATAATGTTAAGATGATATCTCAACTGAAGATTTATAAGCCTTTATAAACTATGATCATAACGAGGAAAAAATATGATGTAATGTCTCAAAATTTCCATTTCAAATATCCTTGACCTCGACCCCGTTTATACATACAGTATTTGAAAGGACATGGACTTTTATATATCAAGTTGGATAACTTAATTTAGCATTATGTAGTCACACCGGTCTTCATTCGTCATATTCTTATTATGTTATGATCTTAAATTACCTAGTTATGATTTCTGTCTGAATTATTACGATTCAATTGAACTTTAGTAACAAAAGCACAAAACTAACCAATTTGTCACTAAGTCGCGCAAAATACTTGTGGAAATTTAATGTATTTACTAATAAAAATATTTAAAACACTTACTTTTAAAATCAGCACCTTCGGGGGTGCACCGTCCTTTATCGAGGAAGCAGTTAATGTAAGACTTGAGGAGTCTCTCGTTTGAGATCAGTGTATCCACATCGAAATTATCGTATTTAGATGGGTATTTATCTGCAGCATAAGCCGCCATGACCAAGCAAGCTAACATGATGAGACCCTTCATCTTTAAGAAGAAATCTGAAAACAAAGAAATGTAATTGTTATTTTTGGATGACCTTCAGTCTATTCGTGATTATTAAAGTTTTTACGATTACGACGAAGCAAAAACTGCTATGTCTCGAATACAAAGTGACAATGAAATCGATTCGGCGAGTTGTCTCCATGGACATACATCAGATGCATGTGTTTTGAATTTTGATTAAGTGGTTACTTAAAATTGTAATTTGATACGCAAAACGACCAGTCGAACTGACAACAGAAACATAGCTGAGTTTAGTAGTAGTATTCCAATTTTAGTATAAGTACTGCCGCAGTAAGTACAATAACGAACGTTTTATTAACACTAAAATTTAAAATTAATGTAATTGTATTAGTAATCTAACTGAATGTGTCAGTCACTATGTGGTATCTCTACACTTTAAAATGACAATAGTTCTATCTCTCTTCACTTTATCACTCCATGAGTACCGATGACAGAATCTGCGTCACTTAATCCGTTCTACTGACATGGCTATCGATACGTTGACACTCATTGCAGTTGCATGCAGTTCGTTCACCCACCTTTTACTGTCTATAACAGTACCAAACAACTAGCAGTATTTGAAAGCGACAGTGCTTTTATATTGACGTCGTCAAACCCACTACCTTTGAGAGCACACGAGCCCACCACGGCACCACCGACTCATTCAACTTTAAACCTTTTACCGAAACACATGTGAATCGTAATTAAGAGGCCCAAAATGGGACCCTAGTACGTAGTTACTAGCAAAATGTTTACAGTCTTCTCTTGCAGGCAACAATCTAAACAGATATTAGCAGGAAATTTGAGCAATACACATGGATATTTGCTAGTTTTTGACTGGAGCTTGAGGAAAATATTATAAGTATTATAACCTTGGTATATATATTCTTTAAAGTCTGTCGGGCGTTAATGACTATTGAAGGTGGAATCTGACACGAACGTCTAAAACTTTTTATTATAAAAACAAACAAAATAGTAGATTCGACGATTGTTGCTTATAAGAATAACATTAACATATTTATTGAATAAATATGTTAAGTCACAGACGTCAACTAATACGAGGATTAAATTATATTGTATGGCGACTGCATTTGAGTTACATAATATTTAGCTTATTTTATTAATAAAAAGGCTTGTACTAACCGGTCTGTTAGTTCTCGATATGCAGACATAAAAGACAGTACATATTTTACAAACCCTGCGTAAACCCGAACATTGCGAAATTGTAATTGATTGAGATCTTTCCCATTGCATTACCGCACGAGACAGGGAAATTACGTGCAAAGCAGTAACCCTGATGTTTGAAAGGATGTTGTTCCATTTAGAGAATAGACCAAGTATATCTGAACTTCTTGTTTAAAATCTTAAGCGAAGAAACAATATTCCATTAAACCTTTCAACCTTTAAACATTTACCATAGAAAAACTTTAAGCTGTAGCAATAGTCTTCTCAAATATATCGTAGTATTTATTCTGCGGGTCGAATCTCTTCTTAAGCTCTGCATGTTTCTCCGGCAAGTATTTCTTGAAGGCATCAAAAGCTTTGCGCACAAATCTTTTCTGCGGCGGTGTACATCGTAAGCACCTTGAGCGTATCACTTCTGGAAGAACCTCTGAAATGAACCAACAAATGTATATTTGATTGTAACATTTTTGCCTAGAAATGGGCCATTGTGAATATAGATAAAATTATCATGCAACGTCGTCAACAAATTCAGTAGAATTTAGAATATTTCCCATCGAAGGCTTCATGTAAGCAGTGCAAGTACAGGCGAAGTAAAGTGAGACTATCTATGCAAATAGACGTAGGACCAAAATGTAACAATGTGAGACTTCGATGCCTCAACCATTGTTCGAATCATTACGAGTAAATATGGAAGATACGGCCCATTTATTTTGAAGACATCAACTATGAAATGGTTTTTTTTTTAAATTTCACTTCTAAATTACAGTAAGAAAGGTGAATACTTTTAGGGGCTAATTTACTTCTAATACAGATATTGAGACTTTAGGGAAATTTTAAAAAATAGAATGACTTTTTATCGTTTAATCTCAAAAGTTTAATCTTATCGTTAGAATATATTTAACCAAAGTCGATAAATTCGTACCGACAATAAGATCCCTTTGCTGAGATATTAAATTTATTAAATATGAGGCGAATATATATATATATATATATATATATATAATATATAATATATATATATATATATATATTTAATAGATTTATTAAATATATATAGTATTCACCTCCCTAATAGATTTATTAAATATATATAACAATATATTTATAATAATATATTTATAACAAAGTGAAACTATTTTGGGTATTAATATAGATTATATTTGTTTAGATAAGGCTTCGAAACTTATGAAGTCTATTAAATCTCAGAAAAGGGACAAAGCAAGTTCTGAAGCAAATTGTGAGACTAAATATTATAATTACTTAATATATTTATGCACCTGGGTATACTTACGCTTAAATACTCTTCCGATTGGTGTACACGGACCTTTGTCAAGAAAACAGTCCATATATTTCTTTAAAAGTCTAGTGTTTTCTATCAAGGAATCGATGTCGAAGTAGTCGTATCTTTTGCTATAGTAATTTGTTTGAGCGAGTGCACTGACGAACAGAAACAAACACAAGGCAATAATGCGTCTCATTGTTTATTCATTTTCAGCTCTAATTGTAAAAAATAGGATTTAAAAGCAAGAAACATAGGTAAGTACATACATAGATTTATTTATATTTATATTATAACCATTAATATTAATAAGTACCTAGTGCTTTCTGATTATGCCGAACTAAATGGCTTACTCCTCGCTAATCCATCTATTTATAACCAAACTTGGCAGACAACACTATATAATATTATTATACGGACGTATAATCTAACCTTGAATCATAAACAAGGAAGGCGTACGTTGAGAAAAAGTGTTTTATATTTATGTACGAAGAAACAAAATCATGCAATTTTATCATTATACAGTGTAAGACGTGGTCGTGTACCAGAACGTACTTGGGGTGAATTGTTTTGCCTCATTCATACGATAATTAACGAGATCCATAATTGACTTCGTTTTGACAAAAAAAGCAATGTTATAAAAAAAAATTCGTAATTATAATTTTTCAATGTCCTTCTAATTATATTTCAACAATTTTATTTATAGTTCTTATTACATCTAAAACATTCTCGAATGTTCCTTAATTTTCGTTTTCATTTACGGATAAACAATTAAATATTAGCAATTAACATTTAAATGAAACAATACGGAAGGATCTATTTGTTTTAAAGTATTTATTATAAACATAAACGATGTAACACAGCATTAACCATTAGTTAAAGCAAAGAGTATGTTCAATGCGGCACCAGCATTGAAATTATATTTCTAATATACTTAGTAGGGACGTTAAGTGATTTTAAGCTGTAGCAAGTACAGGTTGTAAAGCTGCGAGGTATTTTCCTTCGGGATCGTATTTCTTCTCAAAGGTTTTATAATCATCGGGCCGTTTCTCCTTGAGGCCTTCTAGGAATATTTTCAAGATGTGTTTTTGAGCTGGCGTACACTTAGCGCAGGCTTGCGCGATCGCTTCCGCCAGGTCCTCTGTAAAAACAAGAAAATTTAATTTAGTTTTGTTATCTACGAGTACATCAGATACGAAAGGAAATAAAAAATACCCGTGTTTGTATTCACTGTCGTAACTTTATATATAATGTAGGATCTATCAAACATGTATTTATATCACAAAAAAATATAATAAGACATGGATGCCCTCCGTCTTCGCTTGTAGTATAAATAAGAAGCTAGGCTGCTACTTATTCCTATTGAGACCAATTTTTTTGAATTTGAATAGCTTCAAAGACGAACTTTTACAAGCTAACGAACATTTATTTTTCTTCTAAAATTTATTTATAAATCAGTACACGAGTAGTCTATATGAATGCATTTGACAAAGATTAAATAGGTATACCTACTCGCGATATGATTATAAGTAGTGCTCTATAATCAAACGTATGTATCGATCGGCCTTTGCGTAATCCTGACAAACAAACCATTTATGGTTTAACATGAGAAATAACATATTTCATCATAAGACATAAACATTCATAATATATTTATATGCAGATACAAAAACATATTTATTTTAATCCAATTTTTCGGGAAATTTCCATAAAATTAAGTTTAATTGCTAAAAGTTGTTCAAAGTGTGATTTAAAAATATTTTATTAATACTATTATTACACAATACAGACAAAATATTTAATTTTACACCAAAACAAAAGAAGACAAAGATTAAATGTTATATAAAAAAATCCAAAGTAAGTCTTATTTTTAGAAGCGATCTGCGCCGGACAACTAGAGAACCAGAAAACTTAAGTGGAGACGTTTAATGTATACATTGCAGTTTGATGTTACACCAATACATCACATAAGACATACGATACATATTATAAATCAGAATAAAGTGATTAATACAATAGTGGAAATGGTAAATGTAGAATTACAAGATGTGATAATTGAAATGAACAAAGATAGATCAGTTATAGCCAAAGTAGACGTTAAATGATTATAAAAATATTATAAAACTAGAAATTAATAAAGAAAAGTATGGATAAAAGAAAGATAGTTTAAGTGACAGAAAGGAAGTAATGAAAGGTTACAGAATTAAATAGTATTCAGTAAGTGAACTTCTGAAGCTGGTACGAATTTGACGATGTTTTATGTTTATAGGAAGAGAGTATAAATAGACTCACGATAAAATTGTTTAATCCAATTTTATACATGTTTCATTGAATCGCCTGGTAAAATTTTGATTATAAAAGATTTATAAAAAATAAATAAAATAAGCAAAGTAATAGATCACGATTAAATTAAAGTTAAAGCAACAATTTGGGTGCTTAATGCATATCTATTATCGAACTTACTTCTGTAAGAACTTTGTACTATGTCACACGCATTTGTTTCAAGGAAGCATCCGGAGAAGGAGGCAAGTTTATCAGGGGTATTAACCACCTCCTCTATATCCAGGCCGTCATGTTCAGTGTTGTATGTGTCTTGAGTCGCCACCATCGCCAATGCGGCTGACAGCACCAGAATATACTTCATCTTGAAACAGAATCTGAGAAAATTGAAATAAACATAATGAGTGTGACTCAGGTCACATAGTCACAAGTGTGGGCTGACATTTCAGTAGGGTCTTGCATATTTTTGATAACATTTGCGAGGTCTCCTCCGGTGGCAGTTTTTCGTGCAATTATTTATATAAACTTTTATAACATGTAAGTTAACGTGGTTAGACTTATAATAACCATATTAATTCCAACAGAGCCTTTATCAGCCAAAACGTTTGTGTGGTCTACATCATCGAAATATATCGTGCTAACGTTTATCTTACACACTTTTTACATGATATGTTACCGTGGTTGGACGCAGAATTAACTAAGGAATGTACTAAAAAGCATTGCCAAAAGACTTAGAATAATACGTGTGTTTTAACTCTATATACTCCAACTATACATTTAAATAGGAATCAATAAATATTTTAGAAACTTATTAATCTAATAATGTCAGAATCGGTTGACTAGTCTCAAGCTTTTGCATCTAAATAATGATTCCTTCTAAAGAGAAAGGTTCATACTAAAAATGGAATAAAAAATCTAAAAGGTATTATTGATGTGCGGAATCTGTTATAAGCATAGCACCACTGAATGTATACGTACTACAACAACTGCCAAAAGGATTGGAAACCTTTTCATATGAAAATAATAATATTACTTACTAGTCTTACTTACTGGCCTTCTTAAGTAACTTCTTGGGTAAAGTTCTGGGTAATTAACAATAATGCTGACTGATGTGAATGCACATGCAAACTGAACAAGCTCCCAGAGATCACTGAGATGTTGAATTTAAAAGACAGAATATATATATCAGATGTGTCCGAATTAAGGCAATAAATAAAACAATAAATAGAGTGCAGTGAAACGTAACTAGGGTTGCCAGGTGATTTTTTCGAAAGGCCGAACATCGTCATTGAAAGAGCCGGATATTTAGGTTCCAACGCCGGATATGATAGCGGACTTCGCCGGACATTAGGGCGAACTTTGCCGGACGGTGAAAAAATACCCGGACACATACCATACCATACCATCAGCCTGTGTCTCTCCACTGCGGGATATAGGCCTCTCTCTAGGACCGCCACCACACATGGTCTTCAACTCTTCTCATGCAGCTACTACCGGCGACTTTCTTCAAGTCGTCAGTCCACCTGGCCGAAGGGCGTACTACGCTACCTTTTCCCGGTACGTGGTCTCCATTCGAGGACTCTCCTTCCCCATAGATTATCGGTCCTGCGGCAGATATGGCCTGCCCACTGTCACTTCAGCTTGCTGATTCTTTGAGCTATTTTTTTTTTTATTTCTTTGAGCTATGTCGCCAATTTGAGTTCTTTGTCGAATTTCTTCGAAACGGATTTTGTCCAGCTAAGAAACTCCGAGCATAGCTCTTTCCAAGACTTTCGTCTTCAACTCAGGCTGGAACTCATCTAACCGTGATAACCTAAGTTCGTGATGACCCTCAAAATCACACACAACCGAACCGGACACAAAAAAAAAAATATTTTTTACACTTAATATTTGAGTCTATGCTTTTTGTGCTTTTTGTGCAGAAAGACGAATTTTCCTAGTGTTGGGAACTAGCTAGATCGACTCAAATCGCTAGAACGGGACACCGGAAATTTTGGCCTGACAAGCAGAGGGAAAGCCTGACATGTCCGGCTAAAGCCGAACGTCTGACAACCATAAACATAACTGACAGTGCTCAACTGAACTTATTTATGAATTCCATTTTTATATTCGATATTTTACTGTTTCGTAAGTACTTTATGAAATTTACTGATTGTTAAACATAAGTGTAAGATTATATATTGTACATAATACAATGGTATAGATTTCACTATAATTTCTGGTAATTTAGTTAAAGCTAAATGAGCAGAAACACATGCAGGGTACGAATAAATAAATAATGCAGTAAGATCTCCTATGTCGTGGGTCCGAGACACACAAGGACAACACAAACATAGACATTTGTCTTTAAACAAATGAATGTGCGACGGGGAACCGAATCTGTTTTTTTTTACCAGAACCATAGGAGGCAGAAATACCACTGGACTAATCAGTCGTATAAGCGACTTGTTTAAAGCCCTAGTTATGCATAATGTATCACTATCAATTAACAAGTATAGTTTAGCAAGGAACTAAATGCGATGTATAAAATTTACTTACATTAATTGAACTTAAGAACGAGACTAAGTAATGTAATACGTATCCATTGCTTTTATACTGATTCCTATGTCAGACAAGGTTACCTACGTGTTTAAAAATGGTATCACCGCACATTTTTTTATTAAAATTCTGATTTGAATCTCAAGGAAAATGTTTTTTCTTTTCAAAATACGTGTCTGTCGTGAGCTGCATTCTTATTGCATAATTAGAGGGGTCGTTATTAGACAGTGTGTTCCCAGACAATGCATAATGGCATCGATGAAGAAAAATAAGTATTCACGTCTCAAATAGTCACAATGAAACGACTGCATTATTGGAGCTTTCAAAAGATATACGTTTCCATAGCACAAAAGATATACACGCTTTAAAACGATGTTGAAGTTTTTAACAAATTTGGTTGGCAGAACTTATTAGATTAGCATTGAAGACTGTTTTAAAGGCATTAAATATCTATTTGTTTTTTGTGGTGTGAAGGATCGTGTATTGGATCTTCAGGGTATTGTAGTTTAAGGTACTTTAAGATATTAATATCATTAAGTAAATTTCGTAATTTTAAATATATAAGCAGATTGGGTAGTAGGTATAGCTACTACCCATTCTATTATACTATTGGGTACCTATAGAAGAAGCATTCGACGCCTTAAATAATAGTGAAAAGACTATTCAAGAAATGTACTCGTATGACTGCCTACTTAAGATCATTATCGACACAGCTGATGTAAATAATCAATTTATAAAAAAAAAACATTCAAACCAAAAGGTTCAAATAAAAGCTTCAAATACAAGGAATTTCTTCAAAAATTAGTTGGGCTTAGAAGGCTTGCCCTTGGTAATTTTAGGCGATATCCTATAAGTGCTAGAACAAAAAACGCTGAAGCTAAGCGTGTAATAGAACAGGCTAAATCAGATAATTGTATGTCCATTAATGAGAAAACATCGTTTTCAGATATGTGGCGTAAAGTACGATGGTTTAAAGTCTATAGGCAAACTAGATCATATGCTCCAATACATAAAAAAATAACAATTAGTAAGGGATCTATCTGGCCCCAGATTTCTGTTTACTTCCGATGCCTACCCACTCATTGAAGCAGAATTTACATTTCAAGAAATAAAGCATTGTTTAAAAAAAAATACAGTACCAGGCTGTGATGGTATCTCATACTCAATGATACTCTACCTTCCTGATATTACTAAATACTACTTACTTAAAACATATAACCACATTTTCACTCTTGGTAATGTCCCTCACCAATGGCGCGAAATTCAAATGATCCCGATTCCTAAACGTAATATGAATTCGAATAATGAGCTTAAATTTTGAACTATTTCACTCATGTCATGCTTATTCCAATTCCATGTGAATTCCATTAAACAAATTAAAGTATTGCAACAAGGGTTGAATGGCATGTGTAGAGAAACAAAATTTTATCGTGCAACACAAATGGTTTTAGGAAGTCTTGTTTGGATTGTCTGTCTCGGTTAGTTACTACTACACAGATTGTTTTTTCACATAATCTCCCAACCTTAGCCTTAGCTTTTTGGATGTTGAAAGCGCCTATAATCATGTTTTAGTTGATGAAGTTATTGGGATATTTGAATATTGGCACTAAGATATGTAAATATTTATGGGAGTTCCTTTTAAGGAACTCCTTCGAATTTCGATCTTTAGATCGACACCTGAAAATCAAGAATGAATCAAATCTAGAAACAGATTTAGAAAGGTGAACTAGTAAAGGTCTAGCCTAGGCAGGCCCTATTTCCCCTATGCTTTTTAATATTGCCACATACTAAATATATAATCACATCCAAAATGTAATAGTGTCTCAAAATGCAGATGATTTCGTCATTTAGACCTACTAATTGTCCAAATTTACAAGATAGTGTTATTCATATTCAAAATTCTATAAATTGTAATTGCAAGTATAATAATAATAATATGTTTGCTTTAACGTATTACTTACAGATGTATTCAGTTTTTCATGTTTACAGAGATTTCTTTAAAAATCATTCATACATATTTTAATACATATTTTTCATACATATTAATTGAAAAGTTGAGACCCGCGTTTTTATCACCCGTATATTATTACCTAATATCAAACAATATTAATTAATTTAATTTATCAATACGTATGTAACCGATTTCGATACAAAGGTTGCTAATAAATTGAAACACTCTACTAGTTCATTTATGAGAGCAATGAACTAATCAATTAATAATTAGAAGCAAAGATAATTAATATATTATTTCTAACTATTATGGACAATAATTTTATTAGCTCCCTTTGACTTCGCTCAGGTAACGACTAAACATGACCATGCAGATTATATTAGCTTTTAAAAGTGAAAGACTCAAAATCGGTCCAGTCGTTTTTGAATTATCTCTTACATATCAACAATCAGTCCGTTTTTATATATTTTTTTAATAGAATGTGGCAGATGGGCAGACTATTCACCTGGTGATGAGTGGATATTGTCGCCAATGGACATCCGCTATACATGCCAACATCTGTCAAGAATGATAAACATTGGCACGCCCCCGATTGCGCTGCCTGCCTTTGGAAATTTAGAAATAGATTTAGAGAATGGATTATACTAATGGGGAGAAACAGGTTAGGATGGGATAGCAATTGGGATGGTGATGAATGGTAATTGGGATGATATTTGTTCTGGCACATCTCTCTCACTACCGAATCACTTGCGGATATTGGGGGAATAGGACAAAGTGGGAAATGTAGTAAATAACTTTCATATTGTGTAGTCAATTGTATCAGTTTTGTGATTTTAGCAGTACCATTGCTAATGCGGGAAGAAACCACGACTGTTTTAGCATTTATCAAAAATAGTTTTTATAAAACTTTATTTTATTGATTAGGATGTACACCAACATCGAAAATTTTGTAATGGGATACCAAGCTCCCAAAAATATTTAGATAAATCAGCAAATTTAGACAAATCATTTAGAAAAATTTAGACAAATTCGGTAGATAGATATAGGCATAATATTTAAATGTAAATGTTTAGGTAAAGGAGTTAAGAAACAAATACTATGCACAATGCTGACTTTTTATTTCCTAATAAAACATAGGTCAATACAATTATTTTCTTACTCAAATTTCTAAAAAGCAACGAATGCATCTAAACCCGCGCCCCTGTGGTTATTGGGATCATACAACTTCTTGAATTTAGCATACAGATCCGGGAACTGCTTCTTCCCTGACCCGATGACGATCCTCATTATCTCCTTCTGACGAGGCGAGCATTTATCACAAGTCCTCATCACCACTTCCGGCATCAATACTGAAAAAATGTAGGTATGTTACTCAGTCTCAGCATCATTATAGGAAATATTTATAAAGTATTCAAAAACTAACTTTCCTATAATGAAAAACTACTTACTGTACGCAGAGATTACTAATAATTACTAACTGATTGTCTGGCCATAGCGCGCCACATGAATTAACAGATATATAACTTCCTAATTATATTACATATTAAATTTATGGGATTTCTGGTTTCAACCAGTGATGATATACTGAGACACTAAGACGTGGACACTAACGCTGTTGCTGGTTCACAAGATAAAAGACCATTTAATAGATGAAATAGGGGATGAAGTAATACGTAAAAATAACAAGAGTAATCGATATAGCTCAAAGGACTATAAACTGATATGCCAATCGGTTTAGTAAAAGTTTTGGTTTATGTCAATTTTATAAAAATAGGCTGCGCATCGAGGACGTGCCAACGGTTATCATTCTGGACTGATGTTTGCAAGTATCACGGGTGTCCATGGACGATAGTATCCATTTACCACCAGATTAGCGCTGTGCTTGTCTGCCATCTTCTTTCAATAAAAAAATACATTTAAACCGACTATATCTGCAGCAAATGTGCGTTCAAATGGAGACAACGTATTGAGAAAAACAGTATGGGACATTTTCGAACAAAATGGACTAAAATAAAAAAGGAGCTCCTAGAAAAGGGGAATGACGGGTCATTGTGGTGCATTCAGACGTCTACTCGTATGTCCAAAAGAGGATAATAAGGACTGAAGAATATGAAGATAAACAAGTGGAATGAATGAATCTGTAAGGTTTACCATATATTCGAGGCTGTTGCCCGCGGCTTCACACGCATGGTTGTAGTTATTCAAATATATATATATATATATATATATATATATATATATATATA
The DNA here is from genome assembly GCA_914767545.1 of Sesia apiformis. Lineage (NCBI taxonomy): Eukaryota > Metazoa > Arthropoda > Insecta > Lepidoptera > Sesiidae > Sesia > Sesia apiformis. Next base: position 9,671,626 of record OU611964.1, read on the forward strand.
TATATATATATACTTATAATCAAATGGTAACAGAGACGTGTGTGTACATGAAATATTTTTGGACAAAATAATTGTAGTGTATGTACTTACTCTACGAACGATATAGAACATAAAATAGCCATTTTTAAAATTTTTGGCAAAAGCTACTGGACAGAATTTAATGAAATTTGGTATAATTAAAACTTATGACCTGGGTTAATATTTAGGGTAAATTTTATCCCGATCCGTTACATAGTTTCCACGGGAGTCACTCTAAAGATTACGCGAACGACATCACTGGCTAGTCTTTTTTTATTTCTATTTATTAACAAACAAGTTATCGCTTTTATAATAATAGTAAGAAATACAAACTTTTGTCCTATCTACACGTAGGTTAACAAAGACCAGCGTCTTATGCACAACGTTCAAGGAATGAATAAGCTAATATTTAAACACGTATACCGTAATCATACAGATTTATTGATTGTTTGCCTCGTCGCAGATTTGTGTCATGGATGTTTGTCGATTGGTCATTCTTAGTTTGAACGGGTGCAATAATTGACGAGGAGATCCTCGTCAATCATTGCACTGCAGTGGTTCCAATAACATTTTCTGCTTGAATGAATTAATTATAATTATTTGCGATTTGTCTGTCGGCTTTAATAATATACTAGCCATTTTGTACTAGCCATCTGCGACATTGTCTGTTTGTCGAAATGACTGACAACCTTAATGATTAACCATTACTTATTATTAACAATTATTTATTTATTATTGGGGTTGGACAACCGTAACCAGTCTTTTTTGTCCACTGGTGGATATGGGCCTCCTTATGCACGTAGTCTTGTGCATGAAGGGTCACCAAACACCTCGCTGATCAATCAGGTTGGTAAGTCCATCCATTTATAGGTAGTGTATGTCAGGGCTTATCCGCTATTCCTTATTCAACTGTTATCCCTTATTCGCCTTTTACAATATCCACAAGAACAGATGGGGTGGTGCTATTCTAAAGTCGGCCGACACCACACACGCAGTCGATTGCATACATAGTCTTTATTTTATTAGTTTTCCCAATAGTTTACATTATTGTTCTATCATCATAAACAGGATCATCTTGATCCTTACATCATGAATCAGGACAATGAATATTCTTAGTCTGGTCATAAATATCGTTACAACAAAGAAAAAAGTACATTTTAATTTGGAATCTGTTATCCTTACGTGAAAAATAAATTATTATTTCTAATTTTGGTGTCAATCATTATTAAAGTACTAATATGAAAATGGAGTGGGGTGATAAAAAAAACATTATTGCTGTAATTGCATTACACAAAGTAGGCACTGAAGCAAAATGCAATTTTTAAACTCTCCATCCGCCTGGTATTGGCCGAATGTTTGTATACGGGACTATTCTTAGGTACATTGAAACGTCCTTTGTTTGTGACAGGAAAAGGTCTCCCCATCCAGGAAAAGGTCATTTTTTAACTGATAATTTAAAGAAAACTAGGGTTGACAAATCAACACTTCTTCGGCGGTACGCAAAAGGAGCTCACAACAGACAGACAAGAAAATGTTCATTTTAGGAACATTTTACCAAGCAGAATGATTGAGTTTATGCTCATAATTCTAGAGAAGATTGGTCAATAGAGTGCAACGTGACCATTATCCGGCTTCAGCGATGGTTTGGTGGGATGTTAGCTATCAAGGAGTGACAGAACCATATTTTTGTGGAATATTATTTTGGTAGATATTAAAACGTCAGTTCAAGTGCATCAGGATACAATTCTTGAAAAAGTCGTAAAACCTCTTAACAACACCCTGTTCCATAACCAAGAATGGTTATTTCAGCAAGAAGCAAGCAGGGCGTGCTTAGAAAGAAATATTCCCGACTCCATTAGAGCTGAAGACTGACCGTCCTCTAGTCGCGATCTTAATCAGCTCGAACGCTCTAAACGCCATGATAATGTTGAATCCCTAAGATATTCCATGAAAGGGTGCGTGTTTCAATCGAAAACCGGCCACATGGTTTCAAAAATTGTATAAAATCAAATGGTGACCGTTTCGAATAAACGTTATATTTTTAAATGGCTTACCTATTTATTTCTAAAATAACACAAATTCTTTTAATTACATGATAATGTAAAAATACAGTATCAATGTTATCTTTGTAATACATCATATGTATGGCTAGACTAGGTAGATACAAGGCGAGATCCAAAAGCTTCCGGCCTGACAAACAACTTGAGTGTCCTTAAAACTATTTTTATTTTTCAACACAGTCTCCGTCTATTTGAACACACTTTTCGGGTCGTATAATTATCCCTATTATATCCCAGTATGGAAATAGTCAGGCATTTTGTAGTCAAAATCTGCGAAAACCGCAGCGATCACTTCCCCATCAGTGGAAAATCTTCTACCACTTAAGTTCGTCTGGAGTTTGAGAACAAATAGTAATCACCGGGAGCGAACTCAGGACTATAGGGTGGGTGGCGAATTTCTATAAAGCTACACTTAAGCAGCTTTAAAAAGCTTTTTATTTAAAAAGCAGCTTACGCAACTGCGGCGGCGTGCACGGGTACATTCTCATTGAGAAGCCGTGTGGCTTCTCAATGAGAATGTGTGTCACCTTTCCTTAGTCACCTCAAGAAGGTGTGTCACCTTTCCTTAGTTTTCCACGACATTTCTGGTCGATTACTTCCCGTAATTGCTCTATACGGTTAGTACGAGGCGTATTCGAAAAGTAAGGGCCGTTTCGTCATAAAAAAAAATATAATCATATGAAATAGGTTTTATTAGCACATTTAGTTTACTACAAATCTACTTCACTTTTCCACATACTCGTCGTTCACTTCCAAGCATTTTTCGTACCGCTGCACCAGCTTCCTTAACCCCTCTGCATAGAAGCTCACCGCCTGCGAGTTGAACCAGTTTTCAACGGCGTTCTTAATTTCCTTGTCGTTTTCAAAGCGTTGTCCACCGAGCCATTTTTTGAAATGTAAGAAAAGGAAGTAGTCACTGGTCGGGACTGTACGGTGGGTACGGTACGGTTCAAAAACTCTCGTCCACTGGACAGTCTTTGCTCTTTGTGCTGGTCGGTAAGCATTTTTGGTACCCACCTTACACACAATTTGTGGTATCCATGTTTTTCCGTGACAATTGTGTAGACAGTAGTGTGCGTCCAAGATGAGGAAATTCTTCAGCCAGGGCACTAATCGTCAACCGACGATCAGATCGCAGTTTTTGGTCCACCAGAGAAACAATTTCATCGGTTTGCATACTGGGCCTACCACTCCGCTCTTCGTCATGAACATTTGTTCGTCCAGTTTTGAAATCACGACACCATTGTCTAACCTTTCCTTCATTCATTACAGTAGGTCCATAAACTAGGCATAACTCTCGATGAATTTCAGCAGCTGAAGATCCTTTTGCATACAAAAATCTTATTACAGCGCGAACTTCACAGCTGGCGGGAGCAACGATTATCGCGGACATTGTTTACTGTACGCACAGATAGGCAAATGACTACTGAATCAAAACAACACCTGAAATAGCTGCACGAGTAGTGCACGTACAGATATGCACAAGTTTAAACGTGTTACGACTTGTCGATTTTGAAATATAAGCGAACGGCCCTTACTTTTCGAATACGCCTCGTATAATAGCTTCCAGTCACCGTAGTATTGCGTTCAAGCGTTCTTTTATGTTTATAAGCAATATTCCTTGACAATCCCAGAATATCGAAGCTATAATATTTTTGGTGGACTGAGGCACATTTCCCCTGTCTAGGCGATGCTTCACCAGAACGACGCCACTCCACCTACTCCGTTTTAGAAAGGGGATCATAGTAAAGAACCATACTTTCAGCCCCAGTAACAATTGACTCCAAAAGGTCGTTTCTGTTTCTCTGAAAGGCCTCCAAATATTCCTTAGAGCACGCTGCTGGTTCGCTGCACACTTGATAAAAGTTTTGGCACCCACCTCGCACTAACTTTATTCATATGAAGATGTTCATGAAGAATTCTAAGACTGTAGTTTTTGAAAGCCCTGTCTTTGAAGCTATTTCTTTGGTTTTTAGCCGTCGGTCGCTCAGAACTTCTTCTTCCACTAATTTGATGTCGTTTGGAGTGAGTGCCTCAACGAGTCGACCGGAGCGAGATACGTCGTAGTCTATGGACCCTCGTCCTAAACAAAATTGATTATACCAATCTTTGGTGGTGGAATATACATTATACAACCTTTATTTGATATCGGTCGGGTTAACATCTGCCTTTGTAAGGAATTTAATCACGGAACGATATTAAAATTTAAACATTTTAATGATTTTGAGATTTCCTGTTGTTCTAAGAGTCGAGGAATCAAAACTAACGAGGGTTGAACTCTAAAAATTGTACACGAATTATCAGAATAAATTACAATTACAATGACGTGTAATTTGTTTTTTAGACATCTAGAAATATGTCAGGCCAGAAACTTTTGAACTTCGCTAGTATAATGACAAGGGGAACAGATAAATTGAATAAAACTCGAGTACACTCAATATTAATTAAGTTACAGCAATCTATTGTACGATGACCAACTCCTATTTTCGATGCATGTAGACATTTAAAAATATATTAAAAGCTATTTTTAAATATATCGAGGGACAAAAAACTTGTTCACCTATGTGTAATTAGGTAATTACTCATAATTCATCTACTAAAAATAATATGACCAAACACCAGTTCAATTTGTTCGAAGCACTCTGTACCAAGAGTTTCATTTGCGGAAAATGTTCGTCGGGTCGCTTAAATTCTTTGACGTAATAATATAAACTATCAAGCATTTACCACATGCATAGTTACGTAATTTTTTATATTCTTAAAAGGTTACTGTGACATGGATCTCGAAGTCTTGGAAATTTCATCAATGATGCAAGTACAGAAGAGATTACAAAAATAAAATTATTGTAGCTACATACGTACTGCATATATATTTTATTTTTCGGTAGAGAATTTCAATGCAGATTGCAGAAACATCGATAAGTCCACGAAGTTCCTTTGTTCTGATAACGTCACATATAATCATGCAATGCCGGCTATATTTTTTATTACTAAACATCACACTGTTAAGATTTTTAAAACCATTTAAAAGACAAGTAACAATTGACTTCAATAAATTGTTTCCGTTTCTCTAAAAGGCCTCCAAAAGTTCCTTAGAGCACGCTACTCGTTCACTTAGCTGCACACTTGAACGAAGTTTTGGCCCCACCTCTTTATGAAGATGTTCATAAATCATGTTCATAAGATGTTCCCTAAAAGCCTTTTGAAAGCCCTGTCCTTGCTGATATTTCTATGGTCTTTAGCCGTCGGTCGCTCAGAACTTCTTCCACTAATTTGATGTCGTTTGGAATGAGTGCCTCAACGAGTCGACTGAGCGAGGTTCGTTCTCGATGGACTCTCGTCCTAAACGAAACTGCTTACACCAATCTTCGACGGTGGAAAATGATGGAGAAGGATCTCCGTACACATTATCCAACCTTTGTTTTATATCGGTCGGGTTAACACCTTCCTTTGTTAGGAACTTAATCACGGAACGATATTTCAGTAACATTTTAAAGATTTTGCTACTTCCTTTTGTTCATAGAGTGAACATAGAGAGAATAGAGTGGAGTGGGAATCAAAACTAACTAGAGTTAAACTACAAAAATTTTACACGAATTAGCAGGATAAATGACAATTATAATGAAGTATAATTGGTTTTTCAGACATCTAGAAATATGTCAGGTCAGAAACTTTTGGACCTCATTGGTTATTATCTAGAGCCCCTTAAATATGAATTTAGCAAGCAGGTTTTATATTGGCGAAACCACAGACTAGTTATAAGAGTACAATAAAGAACTAACCTGTGTTCGTTAATTAATAAACTGCAGTACATTCAGAATTTTTCCTAAACTTTTATGTTTGTAAATTATACGACCGAATAAACTGGTAATAGCACGTATTTTGGCGAACCATATAATGATGTTTTAATAAAGACTTAGCCATTTTGAAAGTCATTTCGCCAAACAATGCCATATCAAATGTGCATCTCATGCCTTTAGAGGTAGGCAATTTAATTAAACACGATATATTCGGCTGTCCAGGCTGTCGACTTATTTCGCAATTTGGCTGGCATGATCGTTTACACACTTTTACAGAAAATCAGCGTAAGAGTAGCGGCACTTATGTACGAGTATCGTCATTGTGTTTCGTCAGTGAGTTAAGTCATCCCTTGTATTCTTTCCCTTCCCCAGTTTTTCAACCGTCTTCTATCCCTTCCTATTTTCCAACATTTTCATTTTCCACCCAAGTCCTGTATACAAAATTAAGAAGTCAAAGCCGGTTATCTTGACAGAAGTTGGCTTGGCATCAAATATCTATGTGCACAGTACTAAGCGCAGATTTGCGGGGACTATCTGCTAGTCTAACATCTTCTATAAAAACTAGGAGCTCATTCCTATAAAAAATTAAATTGAAAAGTATAAGCTCCAATGAAAATAAATTCAAATTGACATTCTTATCTGAGTGTCTTAAGTCAGACAGAACTTTTTTATGGTAAGAAGACGGCAGACGAGCATACAGTCCACCTGCTGGTAAGTGGATACTGTCGCCCATGGCTTACATTATGGGTAATTTTATGTCTACATACTTATTAACTTCGTAATAAGTATGTTCGGTAATAAGTATTATTTCGGTCTCACAGATTAGCTCTTGTAAGTAATAACTGCTTTTTAATATTAAAAACTTATTTTTAAAAAGCAATGTGAATAGTTAAATAATTAATGAACGCAACGAGTCAGCTGAATTAATAGAATATTAATTCTATACCTATTAAGGTATTTAAGAAAAAGATACTTAGTATAATAAATAATTTTAATCAATGAAATACACTTCCATCTAAAATGTTCATACCTTGATTTTTATCTAATAAAATCACAGCGCTGTTTTGTCTTACTTACTCGTAAATTCACAAAGGTCAAATTTTAATTTCTACATAATGTTATTCCGTTCTACTCCACTTATTTGATCTAATCGGACTCCTGCAAGAATTTCTCGAGAGATTCCTTGAACTTGCCCTCCGGGTCGTACTGCTTCACTAGCTCCTTCCATTCCTCTGGCAGTTGCTGCTGGACAGCCTTGATCATCTTACGGACGAGAGTTCGCTGTTTTGGCGTGCACTTGCTGCAAGTAGTCTCGATAGCTTCGGGTATGATCTCTAAACAATAAAAAATGTATTATAACTAACAGTCAAGATACTAGCGAGGGGTATTTTATGAAACACCCTTCACTTAATTAAACTTATGAAACTTATGTATCTTTATGAAAACTTCCTTGTCGAAAAATATCAGGAAACTGTGGTTGGTAAGAACAACTGCAATGCCGAGTCATGTCACGTCAAATGTAGAGTTGTTAGTAAAATTCCAGTAACGTCTCAGGATTGAATTTTTAGCGTTAAATTAATGAACTTTTATGTACGACTTTTTAAATCTTTATTTTTCTTTCATAGAAAAATTATATATATATAAATCCATATTATATTAAAATAGCGTTAATGGTTACATATTTGCTAGTTTTATAGCAATAATATTATACAAATTTATCAATTTATCAGCGACTTAGACAATAGATAACAATAGCGATTTAATAATGAACTTCATTAGTACAATGGAACGGTTACAGAAATCATTCCCAAAGCCCCGTATAGCGTATCTTCGAAGATATTTTCATGACGCATTTCTTCTTCTCCTCATTCGTGAACGTATGCCTGTCAATGTGGAACAATTGCTCTTTGGACATTTCGCTTCTTGAACAATTTGCGTGGATAATCGCGAAACGTAGTTAAAGTTCAGAAAACAGTATCATTCCTTGTTTACTTACTTTTAAAGTTATTGCCATCAGGAGTGCAACTTCCCTTTCCGAGGAAACATAGTGTGTACGCCTTTAACAGGCGAGGGTTGCCAATGAGAGCATCAATGTCGAAGTCATCGTACTTTCTGTCGTAGTGGCTGCCTTTATCGTCGGGTCTGCAAACGACTACAGCAACCAAAATAGCAAGAACAACGACCACCTTCATTATTTCAACCGTCTGAAATGAAATATACAGTTTAAACAATTTAATTTCTTTAATATAAACTAAAAACTATCACAGGTTTAATTGTTTAATGGATCAAAGAAGTTACAGATCGTGTCAGGCGGAAGAAATGTGAAAAGAAAATATCCTGAAAAGAAAGAAAAAGAAACTATCGCCGTCGGCAAATTCTGAACAATTTTTGAAAACAAATTATTGTAAAGAAGATTATGAGAAAGAGAAGATAATTCAAGTTCAAAATATCCGAGAATTGCATAATTATTTGAAAATTGTCATTGGTGGGTATATTTTATTTTCAAAACATTTTTGCTCAGCAATCTCTATTCTCCACCTAGATTGTTTCTGTATAATCGAAAATGCGTAAGTCGTTATTTCGCAGATTTTATATATGGTAACGAAAGAAATTCATCAATTAGCATAAAAATCAGCAAACTGTTTAAATGAGTAAAAGAGTAAACTGGCAGTGAGATAATCACATCGGTTTCAGGACCTATAAATAAAATTGATGGAGTAGAAGAGTCCTCGAATGGTAACCATGTACCGGGAAAGGTAGTGGGGGTAGGATTTCCGGCTAGGATGAATGACTCAACGATATACATCGCTGTGACCGATGACGATGCTCTGGAAAATCACTCGTAGAGGCTGGATGAGACGAACGGATAAACGAGTGTGGTGACGGCCCTCCAGAGAAGTTTAAATCCAACAATGAAGATACACAAGCTGATAGTAAGTTATAGCGGAAGATAAAAATACGGATGACAAAAAGCGTGTAGTTTATGGAAGCAACAACACACGGGAATCATTATAGTAATGGATCACACAAAGGTTACAAACTCCTGTATGATTATAATAAAGTGGATTATGCTAAGTAATACTAACTTAGGTATTGTTAGATGTATAATCTCAACGGTAGACACTACGACTGATGCTGTTCATTTGTTTACCTTTGCTTTTATATTTTAATCCTTTCCTTGAGCGACTCAGGCCAACATATAATGACGTATCCACATTAGCAACACCAGAAAAAGCAAAGTTTTTTCTAGACTTTAGCTGTAACGAGCGGTAGAGACAAATTATCTTTTATATTCAAAGCTTTGTCACGTAATAAACATTAAGAATGACAACGGCAAAAACCCGAGATTTATTATTTTAGGGCAATTGTCGGAAAGGAAAATGTTAAACTTATGGCTTCAACTTTATTTGTACTCGTATTTAAATATATGGTGTTTTAGTTGTAGTTGCAAAATGATCCAAATTTTGATAATTAAACCAAAAACTTATACTCGTAGTATACAATAAAATGTAACATGTGATGCGAGAAATTATTTTACTGATCAAAGTACACATTTTAATATATCTACGTACATAATATTGTTATGTATGAATGCTACTTAAACATTGTCATAATATGAGATAACATATATTTTGTGTAATTTTACATTGTGAGTTGAAAGGGAAATGTGAGTGAATGTTAATTTGCATTATAAGCAACAAAGTCATTATCTATTGTTGTATTTTTAGGAAAATAAAAGAAACAATGAATCTTTGAAAAAACCTAGGAAGTTTGAATTTTATTTCCATCTAGAGTCGTCCATAAATATTTGTTTGTATTCAACGAATACTTTGGTAAATGCAAGAAATTTTATTTTTCATGACTTTAGCGGATACACATGAAGGCGACTAAAAGATAACAAAGTTGCTACCATAAGCACTGGAGAAACTATACCTTATCTAAAAGAACGGACTCGCCTACCCTCTTTACCAGCGCGCTGCAGCGTAGCGTTTTAAAATCACACACACCATACACAAAACAATGTGCATGAGAATTCCCATGTCCGGCGAACGGGTGGTTGCGGTTGCGGTTACGGTTATATGAATTATACGGTTACATGTGTAGGATATTTATTTTTAAAAAGTTTACATTAATATATTTTATTATAACATCTGTGGAAAATAATTGTTAGAATATATTTTTTGTTATTAACAGAAAAAGGCGTTTTTCCGATGTTTTGGCTGTCAAGAAAAAAGGAGGGATGTCAGGCTGGGAAACAAGATTATAAAATAGGAAATGATGTGTTTCTGGGGCAGACCGTTTTATACCTAATTTGTATTAGCAGCTAGAATATACGAATTTAAAAGCGGAGTTGTGCATCACTGAATTCCTGCGTTCACATGGAAGAATAATTGTTGAAGCAGAACGATGCAAAAGTGCTTGCACCTTGCACATAGCACATGTTATTTTGTTATGACAAAAACCTACATACGAGTATATAAATCTATACAATAGAGAAATCCTTGTCCTTGTTCTTACAAATACTGAAATCTCCGGAATTACAAGATATGACACAGCTATTACAAACAATTATTTCTTATGTACAAATAAATTATAAGGTTACACTTTATAATGTCCTGTGAGTAGGATGGTAATTGCATATAACTCAGTATAAATATATCTAGACAAGTAGAAATTCTGAGCTAGACAGCGACTGTTATCTACATTTACTCGTATATAGATACTTTTATGCATTTATTCCACAGAAAAACCTTGTATCCAGAAAAGTCTCGTATCCAATCCAAATAACTGTGGTCCCCCAATCTTGTAACTGCATAGCTTAATTTGGATCTCAATAATCTTTGATCTTTTTATCCTTGATACAAAGAATTTAATTTAATTCTGAATTAATTCATTTAGAACTTAATTAAGTATATCTGCATTAGCTGCAGTGCACTGCATGGTAATATACACTGTGGTTATGCTAATTCACACTGCAGTGTGAATTAGCATAACCACACAACAATGGTCGAATGGTGATTCTACTGTCGCTGCTTGGGGTTGTATTTTTTTTTATTTGTGAAGGTGACAGACGGACATGTGGCCCACGCTTGGACATGCTTGAATCTTAGGGCCTATTCAGGCACACCACTTTTGCACACAGGCATTCAGGCACACCACCCCAACCACGAAACAGTGGTGTGAATCAGCATAATGACAAAACGGTAGCCCCGCTGTGGCTGCTTGTGGTTGCGTTGTGGAAGGGAACTCACGTTGTCTCCGCTGGTGTTTGCGTTAAAGTTGCATGTGAACCATAATGGACACACGTTGCGATAGCCGCGTGAATAATACCAATAGTTTTCATAAAAACTCGTTCCCGCCCACTTTTTTGTGATTCTAAAGTGATTAGTGTGAAATCGACTACTGCGAACTGCGCGCAGCGTAAAGCTGCGCGCAGTTCGCAGTAGTCGATTTGTGGTTGCCCGGTGGTCGGCATGTCGCACTCATGTCAATCATTGTCAATCACGCGTTGCGACTGCCGTCGAAACGGACTGCTTGGTGGTTCTGCAGTGGTTCCGATGTGATGCGTCTAAATTGAGCCTATTTGTATAGATCATTGTTTCGTAGCTGTCTTGGGTTAAACTCCACTACTTATTTATGTACAATTGAAGGCGACCTTTGCGCGACTTTTACAATATACCTATATAAATGAGTATATGTTGTAACTTTTGACTTGATGAATTCTAATTTTAAATGAATATGAATTACGGAACATACTTACGTGCTTATACGAGTTACAGAATTTACAATATGTATCGCTTCAAATTATAATAAAAAAATAATATAAATCCTTGCAAAAATTCTTCAAAATGTTAGAATTTTTGCATTTAATTTCTATTAAGATGTATATGTCGCCACTTAGTGCAATTTAGCACTTTATGAAGAGTTTAGACACATCATGAAGAGCAGTTACAGAGCGTAGCTAGAGACACAATTAATTTTTGGATGATTCTTTCTATTTCTACAATTTCTACATTAAGTGTCTATATTTGTTTTTCTAAACTCTTCACGGGGATTGTGAACAATATTGGGAAACTTTTTGCGAGAAGTGTCTGGAGACAGACGGAAATAATTGTAAGGGAAATTTGGCTAGAAGTGTGTAATAAAATACATTAATTCTTTAAACATTATTATTAAATTTCAATATGTAGGAAAACATCATTAAAATCACAGATCTAAAATTTCTTACGGCCTAATTACAGATACGATTTGTGTGATGTAGTAACACCGAAAATTAATGGAAGAATCACTGTACATTGAACAATATTATCTACAGAATTTTTGGTTAGTTTAGTCAGAGGAGCTGAGAAACTTGTCGAAGGCATCTTTGTATTCTCCGGTGGGATCATGTTTCTTGGCCAACTCTTGCCAGACTTCCGGCAACTTCTGCTGGAAGGCACGGCAGACGACGCGAATCAACTCGCGCTGCTTCGTCGTACACTTAGCGCATGTATTCCGGAGAGCATCGGGAATGGTTTCTGTAAAATAATAGTTATAACGCTTTAATTTATTTGTTGAGAAATTATTCAGTAAAAGTACCTAATCACTATTATGGTCAATAACTTAAGAAACTTTGATGTAATTCGATATATAGATCTAATTCGTTAAATTTTATTTTTCTTAATTTTATATTACGTATTTTTTTTTAATAAATCCCTTTTATAATTCCATCCCGCTAGTGAATCTGTCATTACCAACATACTACACATTATCTGTCGATATCAGCTTAATATCGGCATGGACTTAATACCTACATAAATTCATGCATACATTTCAGAGAGAGAGAGAGCACGCTGCAATCACTAACTCACTCTCACAAGAAGGTCTCTCACAGAAGACTACCGTGACATCATTTCGCACTTTATCCTATCTCCTCAATGTACATACGTGCGTGTTTCGGTAGTGAGAGAGATATGCCAGAATCCATTCCCATCCTATCCTATCCCTCCCTTTTTCCCAACTCTCCAAAGATAGGTAGCGCATCAGGCGGCGAACCAACGTTTGTCATCTAGACAGATGTTGGCATGTATTGCAGATGTTCAAAAGCAACATTATATTCACTGGACTGTAAGCTTCTTTGTTAAAAAAAACATCAAAGTCATATCGATACATACATAGTCTATAGTTGAATTAGTTGAACACTTTAAATTTCATTATTTCAAGATTGATTTTAAATAGAAACATCCTCGAATATCTGACTTTTGATATATGTACTCATAAAGCAATATAAAACGTAATTTTTCTAAGACTTCACTAAAACCTTAATATCTGGGTAACACTTTATATGGGTCACATATATTGATACTTGACACCATAAAATCAACAGTTTTGTAAAAGAGTTTTTTTTTTTTTTTTTTCGCTATGATGATATGTTTTTTTCGCGAATGTCCATGGCCGATAGTTTCAGCTTACCACCATGTGGACTGTCTGCTTGGCTGTCACTTTCTTTTTATAAAGAAAAGAGATTTACTTTTAAAGTCAGTTCCCTCCGGCGTGCAGGGTCCTTTATCTAGGAAGCAATTGCCATATGCCTTAAGGAGACGCTCGTTTTCGACCAGTTCCTGGGCGTTGAAGTTGTCGTACCGGGGGTTGTAGGTTTCGCCGTCAGGTCTGGCCACCACTACCGCCACCAGCGCGCACAGGATCACGATAGACTTCATAGTTGAGTTCTGAAATATTGGACATTAAAATCTCAATCAGTTTAAAGAGTCGTATTTAGACATTTTGGCTGACATTGATAAAAACACTTGAAAGTATTCCAAAATGTGCAAAGTTCCCTCTGTCACAGAAGACTGTCCTTATATGTACCAGAATATAACGGGAGTGAATGAATAAAGGAAATCTCTTATCTTATTAAACTCTCTGCTCTGCATTACATGCCATTCAACCCAATCGGATTCCAATGGAATACGGGAAACTCCATTTCTGTTATGTTCCATATCTTTTCCACATCCTTCTTAGATCTTTTTCGAAAAATCCATTTATAAATCTTCTAAGGTAGAAGGTGCATCCGGGGGCATGCCGACGTTCATCACACTTGATTGATGTTGGCATGTATCGCGGATGTCCATGGACGATAGCATCCACTTATCTACGAGTACTACTCGGAGGCCCGTTTGCTCGTCTGCCACCTTGAATTTCTGATACCCACATAATAAATATCTTCATAATAATAATAAATCATAAAATATGTCGTCTATTTGCGGCACATCTAATTCAATGTGATACGGTTTAGTTATCGCAGTTAGGTTATTTTTAGCTTACCAGAAAAAAAGGATTGAAAAAATCGTGTTTATACTATGTACCTTTTTATCACAAATTACAAAGGGTGAACTCGAATTGTCGGTCAGGTCAAAACTTATAATCATTTTTATCTGTGGGTTGCTTATATATTAATCCCAAATTCCACAAAAAATATATATAATTAAGCACATTAATTACCTACTGTACTGTTTACTGTTTTATATCATGCCTACAGTATACTTAATCATACTTAATTTAATCAGTCAGTAATCGAATCATTCCGGAAGTCATCATCATTCAAAATTGTTTGTTTGCTTGTCTGTCTGCTTGTGGTACAAACATTATACAGATTATATTATTGATTTTGCCAGTCTAATTTTACCCGTACATTTAGTAAACTTTAATTAGGATCGCCTTTGGTTTTCAGAAGGCTATAGTTACGAAACAGAATGGCAAGAGAATTTAGAAAAATATATTCAAATCATAAGAACAGACAAATCCAATACAGACCACTAGTAATCACAAATGCAGAATTTCATGTTTACGGAAACCGGTGTCTGTTTTTTGTTATTTTGTTTTAAAGCCCTATGACCTTGTGACGACAGCTTAAATACAAATCCTTACGTTAATAAATATAAATATTTTGTTTGACTCAACCGTTAAATAAAAAAAACTTTTACAGTGCAACATTATAAAATGATATGCTCATAGTGTACGAATATAGGGAGAGCTGGGAGATGTAGACTGGATTGCTACACATTCGCAGTTCGCTATGTGGGCGTAAAACTATTTTAAAACTGTAAGTAGCAAGTAACAGACACTTATGTGAAACTATAGAGAAAAAAAAAACACAAGTGCATTTTGGTGACATTCAACAACAATATTTCTTTTATATTTTTTTATTTTCATTAATTTAAATATAAGCTAGAACCCTGATGTTTTGGATAAAACAAAATGAATAACAATTATTTTCCAGAATATACATATATTATCTTATTCTTTCGTTAAAAATGTTACTATATAATCTGTTTACTTCTAAGAGTATGTACTAGCATGTACCCCGCCTGCCTCCTGTCACCTATTCAGTAAAATATTAATAGATGGCGTTTTTAATGTATGTATGATTTAAACTAAGCTGTCGGCTCAGTGTCGTCTACATAGTTACAAATGAGTTATTAGATAATTAAGTTGTTTAATTAACTTAAAACACGTCACTTGTTTTCACGGATCATTAAACTATTCAGATCTGAGGATAAGAAGTATTAGTACAAGTTTGCATTGACCTATTTTCATCAAGCCCTTGCGACGGTAACTCACTGAGTTTATTAATATATTTACTTATTACGTACAAGGATTAAAATATGTATATGTATAAAATTAACTCACACAGCAGTTCCTCCTCTCCCAGTTGTTTTAATACTGTGTCATTCATATCATGTATGAATCTTATATATGCATCTTACTGGAGGAAAACATTTATGAATTTGGTTAGTAGTGATTGATTTTATTATACGTGAGCAAACAGTTTAATAGAATAAACAGAGCGGCCAGTGAGCGATCAAAGTTTGCTGACGCGGTCGCGACAAAAAACGCGAGACGTGTAGACTTCTATAAACTTCCACACAAGTAACATTCTGAAACATATGGACGTGATAAAACATAAAAACCTCATTTGTTATCTGTTGATTCGTGCAATTTTCGTCATTAGACCTCATTTGTTAACAAACTTTACACTGTTACTAAGTGTAAAGTTTGTTTACATACTTTTTTGCGTCCATAAGCGAGTTATTCCAGTGAACGTACAGTTCATAGTTATTTTTGTAACTGAAAGTATAAGTTTGTTCTACAATGTTGTATCTGCGGATGGCACCACCTATTCGCTTATTGAATATGTTAACAATGTGCTGTAAAGGAATTTGTTGAATTTGTATTTGTTAGTACGTTCGATGACCAATTTAAACGAGTTATTTGATTAGGTCTCGCTATCATTGGAATAGTTTTTATTTAGACGTGTAAGTCTAAATGTCTAAAGGAAATGATTAAATAATCGTTAGGAATAAATTTATATTGAAATAAATTGAAATCATAGCACCTTGTGTCACTTTGGATTTACAATAAAATATTTAAATCAGTCAATAGTTTCTCGATAGCTTCAAAGAAATTGATTGAAGCATTAAAGTGATATCTTGACATTAGAGGGGCAAACACAACCATAAAACTTTCAAATTATGTCCTTGAAAAACAGTTGATTTTGACTTATCATTTTATTCCCGTTAGTGCACAGAAATAACATGCCAAAAGTAAACATACTTAAATAAACAACATATTAAGTTAACACTAGGACATAGCGAAAGATGAGCGAAAAGATGGGACATATTATGAATTCACCTACAACAGCCCTTTTTATCTAGTGCTGGACTTAGGTCTCCTTGTAGACATTGTCTTATAAATGAGGTATGTATGGCTTTAAAACGACACTTTTAGAGGTGATCAGTTCACTCTTTTAGTTCAAGGCTTGTGGTTCTCCCTCAGTCGCCTTTTACGGCACCCACTGGATAAAATGGAGTGGTGATATTCTAAAGCCGACCGACAACAGACGGCTAAATGGATTACTATTTACTATTATAGACAACTAGCCCCCATTCCCGACTTCTAACCCAAGCATAGTGTATGTGCATGATGTTCTTTTTAACTTTCTATAAGCTGAAATCTGTTCAAAATCAGTCCGGCAGTTTATCTCCTACATATTATAAACAAACAAACTCACAGCATCACTCTATATTAATCAGTAATATTTGCAAGAATAGTATATTTTTTGTACTAATAATATTTTCCTATATTCCAATTGGAAGCTCAGTGTATAACGCCCTCTGGCCAGATAGATAATATGTATCTATAATATATGTATAAAACACAACGTCGTCCTATTTGTCTGCCTGTCTGTTAGTGCTAATCTCGAGACTATTTGTAAAATGTATTCCGGATTTGTTTCTAGTATATCTACGTTTTATTAAAACCGATTTAATGATTTTGAAATCCACAATTCACAAACTAAAATTTAACAGACAGAAGCCAGTATGTAACAGACTATTAAGCTACACCATAATTACAGAATATACCTGTGAACGTAAAAAGTAGGAAATACCTTGTTTATTAAACATGGAATAATACTGTCAATAGGCGTAGTGGTTTTATAAAATAACAAGAATACTTACCAGCGTATCAACTAGTATGACATGATACGCATGATATAAGCCAATCATATATCACTATGTTGCAATAAAAGATAATTTATACATACACTTGAACTATATTTTTATAGAAAAAAGTTCGCAGACTAGCAAACGGTTTACTTGATGGTAAGTGGATACCGTCGCCCCTGGACATGCATGCCAACAGCAGACCAGAATAACAAATGTTGCCCCCCCCCCCCCCCCCACCCCTCCCCCCTATAGAGGATTAAGATAGATAGATAGTATAGAGCTACCTTTAGAGGATTTGGAACTAATTTAGAAAAGGAGTTGGGGAAATGGGAAATAGAAGACGACAAGATAGTGAATAGGATTTTGCAAGGAAGGCGGCGCGCCCGCATACACCCTGGTGTTGCAGGTGTCCATGGGCGGCGGTAACACTTACCATCACGTGGGACCGCTTGCTCGTCCGCCCTCTACTCAATAATAAAAAAAAAGATACACGACGATTTTCCTCGTTCAATTTATTCCTCCTTGAGGATGAGGGGATGAGATGAGGGGAGGTTAAGTGTCAAGAGAATAATGGGGTTCTATTCCATCAAATTTGATGGGAAAGAAGGAGATAGGATGGGCGGGCTCATTGATCGCATGGAATAGGATTCATGGGCCCATTCAATTACTGAAAAATAATTCAATAGTTGAAGATACTAGAAATCGATTCATGAAGTCAAATTCAAAATATCTTGAAAAATGTCTGAAATAGAAGTCAATGTCAATATAACCTTATAATCACATACGTCCTTATACGTCAACGCGTGTATGATACGCTCTCGTAAACAAATGTAAAAAGTGTGGTGCAAGTGTTTGTTTTTGGACGCGGATTGTCCTAATCCATAGCGGAATTGAAACAATGCTTGTAATTGTAATTGAAACAAAAATCTCCGTTCCAGAACCTTTATAAATACTTTAAAACCAGTGTTAAACTTCAATTGTGATTCAAGAATACCGATTAGTGACAAATATGGTAACAACAAAATTCCTAAACTTTACTTGTCAGCTGTTTCTATCAAAGTGGCTGATCATCATAGACTAATAGGGTCACCATTTTTTTTAAATTAATACCCTCAAAATTAATAGTATAGAAATAAAATACATTTCTATTTCTCTGCATAATAATAATATATGTCTACCCGCGAAGTTCGACTAACACTTATGTGTTGAGAACCGACTCCACCGTTAACCCGGTGTTGAATGTTTTATCGAATTACATTATGGTGGGTCAATGTGATGGCTGGCTGTAGTATTTTTGTAAGAAGAAACGAAGAATCCTCGGTCATAACTATAAGATCTTCTAAGGACCTTGATAAATTGGTTTAGTTGAGTTGGCTTAGATTGATCTCTTTAACTTTTATTGCACTATTTTAACACATACACACATTACACATACACACATTACACATTCACACATATACAACCACATACATAAATTCATACATAACTCCCATATATCCTTGTCATTAAAATTTATTACATATTTTTGAATATCTGATGCCAAAATCCTTGCAACTTTTTTACCAAAATGTACGAGGTCTGCGAACAAAGACAAATATTTTACGACAAAATATTCTGTTAAATAACTATGATATTATTCTACTATCTGAAACATGATTGAACGATAGCATTTACAGGGATGAAGTCTGTGACAGTAGGTATGATTCTTTCCGCTGTGACCGCAAAGGGTCCTGGGAGTGACAAAATCCCAGCATTATTTTTATAAAAATTGCGCTTCCAGCCTCGCTAAGCCTCTTTCTAATCAAGTTTCTAATCTAATCTCGCTAATATTTAACAAATCAATCAATACTCATCAAGCATTCCCTTCTATTTGGAAAGAAGCTTTAATTGTTCCTATACATAAAAATGGATCTAAAATTAGAATGGAGCATTATCGTCCCATATCAATCCTTAATGTTCCAGCCAAAGTTTTTGAAAAAATAATTAAGACGAGTGTGTATCCCTTAATAGCTAGGTCAATACCAGATCAACAACATGGTTTCATGAAGGGACGTTCGACAGTAACCAATTTACGCTGTTTACAAACTATATTTATCAAAACATGGATGGGGGTCATCGGGTCGATGCGATCTACACGGATTTCGAGAAGGCATTTGATCGAGTGGATCACATTATATTGCTCCAAAAGCTTCATGTTCTTGGAATTCGCGGAAACCTGCATCGATGGTTCTTATCCTACGTCACTAATAGAAGACAGGCGGTTAGGATTGGCAGCTCATGTACTGATTATGTTCATGTATCCTCAGGAGTTCCACAGGGTTCAATTTTAGGACCTCTTCTCTATAATGCCTACCTTTTCGATATATATACCAGCTTTGAATATTCCAAGTTTCTGATGTTCGCCGATGATAAAAAGATTTATTTAAATATCAAAACGATCAATGACTGCTTATTAGTACAAAATGATCTAGATAACCTAGCAAAGTACTATGAAAGAAATAGAATAACTGTGAACGTTAAGAAATGTGTCCAAGTAAGTTTTACACGGAAAACTAAACCTATTTCTTATCAATATAAAATAAACAACACAGTCATTGAATCCGTTAATTCTATTAGGGATCTCGGTGTTCGTTTGGATTCCAAGATGAAATAGGCAGATCAAATTAATTTAATTTGTAATAAAGCATACAAGCAGCTAGGGTTTGTCAAACGTGTCTGTAAACCCTTTAGGGACCTTGTCTGCATCAAGGCACTTTATTTCACTTATGTGCGTACTACACTTGAGTATGCTTGTAGCATTTGGTCACCTCAATATTTAACCTTTATAGACTCAGTAGAACATGTTCAAAACAAATTAATAAAATTCTTATGTTTTAAAGATAATAAATCAGTTGATTGTTATCTAACTAACTGTAAATTCTTCCATGTTGACCCATTGGAGCTTAGGCGTCGTCAACATGGAATTTTGCTTTTGCGCCCTTTATGGTCAGGCGAAGTCGACTGTCCCCAGCTACTGACCGAAGTGTCCTTACGGGCGCCAACTAGCCGTACTAGGCATACCGAGTTGTTTGATGTTCCTCTGGTCAAAACAAGGTACGCCCAAAATTCAGTCCTTTCTCGCATTATGCAGAATTACAATAAATATTACGCAGACCTTGATATATTTTTATTAAGTAAGAAAAAATTAAAAACGGAAATCATAAAAGAGCATCAAAATCATTATAATATCTCCTGAAACCCATTTCCTCACAAATATTTTAAAGTTCATCTTATACAAATACACACACACACTACACACCCTCACACTGGGTACACACACACACACAACACACCCAAACGGACACACCAACGCAAACATTATTAATAATAAAGAATAATCCTTTACTTGCCCACAATCTATTTAATACTGTACTTAATGTCAGTGTAATCTGTATTGGCCATTAGCATTGGCAACATAATTGTTAAACAACATAAAAGTTACATAAAAGGCTGTAGATTACATAAATAAATAAATAAATAACAGTAGTGTCATTATGTATATCCATAGGTGATAACGGAATTAGTATTTGCTCCCCGCCTCGGAACATTCTCAAGTTCATATCTACTTACACCCCATTATTTAATGTATAATAATTATTTATTTTTAGTAATGGTTTGTTTTGATCTCTAATTAACGAATGAGCCATAAAACACATCAATTTCAAGTACAGTCAACTACCTACTGCATTGTACCTTTTGTACAGCTTTAAATAAAACGTGCCTCTATATTTTCGCCCCTGTCGACATGTCTCGGTAAGGGTGTACGTACAGCCAACATTACAATCAAGCAGACTACCTGCCTGTCTATAGCTTCTTCTATCTATAATGCACATCCTTACATAAAAATATTTGTACATTTCCTGGCCGAAAGTAATCCACATCGGCTTTTAGAAAGAGACTATCGGCTAGCTTTGGTATTGTAGAGTGTCGTCTCTGTCGTGTGCCTATGCCTGTGTTGCCTGTGCCAGTGCCGTGTGCGTGTGCCTGGGTGTGTCTGTCTTACGACAAAGACGACGCTCTACAAACAAAACCGAGCCAGCCGATCATAGTCAATGTGTATTACTTTCGGCCGGTATGTTGTAACTTTATGTGCAAACAAGGATGTATATATTAATTATTACAATACAAGCTTTTATTTATCTTCACATGTTTGTTCAGGTCAAATTTTGCAAGTCGATTTTAACCCACTTCCACTTGTACCACTGCCTTGAAATGTTACACATGTGTATAAAACCGATGACAATACAATAATCTGATGACTTTGACCTGATGCTGCAGCCGGGAAGGCCAGCACACTGTGGCACACTTCCTCAGCGGCGAACGATATACATGTCGTGTTTGGGCTCGTTTGACTCGTAGTTTTAATGACAACACCTTAGTGTCATGACCTTAACCTGATGCTGCAGCTAGGAAGGCCAGCACACTGTAGAACTCCATAACAGCGAACAGTAGACACGTCGTGATGGGCTCGTTTTGATAGGTTCGCAATTTTGATGACAAAACGTTAAATAGTGTTACACATTCAACAGGGAAATCGTTTATCTTTTATCCGGAACATGGTCAAAGTTTATCTACGTTTTCATACGAATTCGTCAATATTCGAATCATCTCGGAATATAAAACGTAAAACTTCTAATGATCTTTATGATTATGATCCATACTTGAGGAAATCTTATAGCGATCGCTTTTCCATTAGTATGTTCGTATGTATGCCTGCCACAGGCTATTATTTCGTAAACAAAACCAACAGTAAAAGAGAAAAATCGGTTTCATGTTTATGTAGGTATATTTTAACCGCAATCTTACAAAAATATGGAAATTATACAATTTGTCATTATACAGTTGCTATGGGCTGCCATACAAAATGAGTTAGTATATACAAATTTGCGACCTCTAGTGTTGAATTGTTGACTTAACACACTCGTAGCGCCATCAAGTGACGCTATGAAATTAAACCTGACCAAGGCATCGATCAACCATTTTGGTTCATCAATGATCTAACGTTACTAACGTTTATAGATACCTACGAAAGTTTAACTAACTGAACTAGATGGCGCAATTTTCGAATAAAGAGAAACAGAGAAATGAAATATCCAAACCTTCGCATTCGTGTCACTGGAATATGGCAGAAGCTGAAAATAAGGTGTTCCGTATCGAGAGTAGAATCGATTCCAATAGGTTTTAAAATAGGATTTTTTTCGTGATTATAGTACAATAATTATTCTCGTATATCTTTTATTCACCGGGCATTGCCCGAGCCGCGTCGCGCACTGCGCGGGCACCTAATCGCCCGGTCTAAATAGTTTTAGATACACACTACCCACGTTTTAGACACACGCTACACACGTTTTAGACAGGACAACAAAACCTTACATGTTTGTAAGTTTTAATTTATTCTTTAAAATACATAGTTTTATTTTTCACCAGAACACTTTAAAATTCATTTTGAATTGGTTGACATTGTTGAGTTGAATTGTAGCGAAAAAACCAAGCTGTAAAAAATTAACATTTCACAAAAAAAAGCATAACATTTTAGTAGTACCTACCTATAGACCTACACGCGTAACTTTGCCGGTGTTCAATTTAGGAAGTAAATTTCAAATTATAATTTAGGAAATAATTTAATTAAATAATTAAATTTAGGAATCCATAAAGTATTGAACGTAATATCTTGCTTAAAATATCAATGATCTTTACCCATAAATTGAGTAAAATGTTTATAATAGTAATACTGTCGTCGATAGCAACGACATCCTTCATGGGTAAAGTTATGTGTGTAGGTCTGTACCTGTCAACTCAGAATCATGAGCGATTGAATCTGATTCAATCAAATCAATGGCTTCAGGCTTCTGGAATTGATCGATTACACGCCTATAGGGTAGGTAGTATAGCCCAATCATTTAATAATGATAATATGACTCAATAAAATAACAAATCCAAACAGGATAATTATCTAATTCGAGTCATTTAATTATAATTAAACTGATTGAGCCTAAATGTCAACGCCCGTGAATTATAGCAGTGAAACATGTTGCTACTTCGAGACTGGCAGGCAAAAACAAAATACTCGATACATACATAATATCGTGTACCTACCTGAACAGATTTCGATCATCGTAGCAAATTTATATAAACAAAATATACTTCACTCCAATTATTTATACTTCACGAAAAACAATTCTTCAACTCTTCAATTATTTTAACCTATTAGGTATATATTATATGAGGACCCCAGAGGTCAAGGGGTCTAAGTGACATTTTCGAAAGAATTGAGTTAGATGCAGTAACAGACTGTTAAAATACTATTCTTTTTAGTGGTGAGGAGATCCAAGTGATTTCCCTGACAGGTGCTGCTACCTAGTGTGTTGCCCCTTCACCACTAGTAGTGCATGCTAACACTGCTTAGAGCGCTAAGGTCTAAGCTGCTTGGTCTAAGTACACATTATCTACCTTTTATTACCTATAAATGTAACACAGGTGATTTTAATAATCTATTGTTAGTACTAATTAGAAGCAAATGGCCAAAGTGTTGGCCTAAAATGGTCAAAACAAAAAAAAAATAACTTTCCCTCTTACAAAATTTTGTTGACTTTTGGTTCAATTATCTCAAAACATAAATTTTGTCACTTAGACCCCTTTACCTCTGGGGTCCTCATATTATGTACATATCTACCATAAACTCTTTGCAATGTAACCTCAGACTTTTGTTGTCAAAAATATGCGCATAGGTAGGTAAATACGACGTACCATTATTATTAGTAATATTTTTATTATTTATAGGTACGGAGGTGAGATTAGTGACCCCCCAGATTAAACGACGAGGTCAAGTCCGAGTAGCATCCGCAGGGGCTAACTAATACCGTATAACATTATGGTCTTATTTATAGCAACCTCATTGTCAAATAGTACAGTAGGTACTTTAGGTGTGCAAGGTCATAAGATCAACAATAATTTATAATCAATAGCGTCAGTAATTGGTAATGTCAATAGAGATACATTCTTCTATGGTCAAGTAATTAGATTTTACTGTTTTATTAATAAAACAAATAGAATGAATTGCATATACTATTATATATAGAACACTGTGGCATTTAATGTTGACCCTAAAGTACTAGAATCAAAGATCTTGAGATGAATACAAGTTAAATACAATGAATGCCACATAAACTAAGCGGCAA
The DNA here is from genome assembly GCA_914767545.1 of Sesia apiformis. NCBI lineage: Eukaryota > Metazoa > Arthropoda > Insecta > Lepidoptera > Sesiidae > Sesia > Sesia apiformis. The sequence goes on from OU611964.1 coordinate 9,696,207, forward strand.
ACGGCAGCAAAATCTGATACTGAACAGTAATCTGATATACAGTAGTTACAAGTCAATGTCAAGAACCTACATCGTAAACAATCATCAACCATCAGCCCATCACTCCCCGAGCATTTCATCATTATATATACAAATACTTTTTGAGAAGGGGCAAACTGCAGTGAATGATATCGACTACTCAATCAGAGTAATATGGATGAAACTAATATGAAAATAAGAATCATTTTTCTCAAGAAAATATCTTCAAACGTCCTCGATGACATCACTGACTAAAAGAGACACAACTGAATACTGACATTAATTGAGTGTGGCGGCGACGACGGGCCCGATCGACTGCGACTCTTTCAATCTAACCTCTAATACAACACTCGTCATAAATTTTTAGCATTGTCCAGTGGTTATTACTAAACTTTTGGTACAATGAATGCTATAGTTACCGGGTTCATATGTGTAATTGTTCTGGTGAGTCAAATTTTACAAAAAATGTAACCAATTAGATAATAAGACCGTAATTCAATAATATTTCGTTATACTACAATTAAATAATTTATTTGTTTACTTCTTGGTGCGGTGAACGTAGGTTTGTCTTGCGACCTTACCGAACCAGTCTGACGTTAGAGCGAGTAAGAGAATGTTTTCATTTCACAGGCAGCGTTGATGATCGCTTGGATTGCGTACTGCATGTTTTACAAGGAGCGGCATAAGTCACTGGTCCAATATGATATATCAGATTTGAAGATAAAAAACTACGAACTGGCGCAAGAGGAAGATAAAAAAAAGAAGAAGGTCAAGGGTAACAAATCGACGGCGCTAGCTGCTGGTATTTTTATCCTGCCATCACGTCATAAACAGAACGATGATTACGATAAAAGGCCTGATTACCCGGAGAGTCCAGTGCGGGATTTGCAACCAGGCGCTGGATTTGACAAATTAATAGATGTATTCAACGACAGCACTGGCACTGACGCGAGCAAAGATGCTAAAGATGGTGAAATGAAGAATGCATGCAATGCTCCATACCATAGCGACGTTTAATTGTTGCAGTCATTATCTTCGAACTTTAGTGTTCTAATAGCACACAAACACGAAACACATGATCAAGTACTACTTGCACTAAACCGTTTATATCATAATAATTGTGGATTAGTAACCTATCAATAAAAACCATTTAAGTAATTTAATATGCATTTTATTTAACACCTTAACTAAACATTCCCCTGTAATTCCAGTGTACCGACTTACTTACATACGTCTTATAAATAAATGTAAAGTGTTTTAATTATTCAAGTAAAACATTAGGTAGCTGATTAGGTAATCATTTCTTGTTTAATTTTCAAAGATGATTGGAAAAGTATTATTTATTACCTACCTTTACTTTGGATAATGTAATGTATTGGTTACTGATCAAATTCATAATTGTTCTGTTCATATATGTACCTCCATAATAATAGATGTTTTAAAGATCATCACATCAATGTTTGCTCTTAAGTAGGTAGGTAGGTAAGCAACAAAAAACAGCTGTGTGGGCATTATTGTTACTCAACGCTCAGTATTACGTTTCCTCTTACATCTGATATTAAGAATGATTTTACAATGAGGAAACGAGTTATTGGGCGAGGTCCTTGACCCCATCCGCCATTTTGTTGATAATGCTCTTTTCCGTTGGTTTAAATACGTGGACCACAGCGTCTCCTGCTTCGCTGAGTGTCCTTACCACCTCATGCCAGGCGTTTTTCATGGATTCCATTACATCTCGTTTGTCTCGATGCTCCGAAAACTCTTCGGAGGGAAGCGATGATGCGACGACGACTGAAGCAACGATCAACTAGAAAGAATTGATATTGTATACCAATGTAATTATGGTGTAATATTTGAACGAACGATGTAACAACAAGATAGATAAACAACACTAAACGATCATGTTAAACAACACTAATCAGTGATAAATGTGATAATTAGTTAACTAATTGCTAAGTTACTATGGCAATTTATGAAATTTTCATAACGTCTCAATACGCTGCCGATCTTAAAAACTCATTGCCTAAAAAACTACGAACATAATTCCTCAAGAGGAAATGCAGCCCCTTGTGTTAAAGGTGTCACAGAGTGACACAGTCCACTTTCTATCAAGTAGACAGCTTGTTACTTTGCAATCTCTTTTATAATAAGCAATAATCGGCAATAGATTAATTAGATAAGATTATCGTATTAAAGAACAAAAAGTGAGCTGCTTGATATAAAGTCACAAAAGGAAAAACTATGATGTACTCACAATGCAATAGAGAGCAAACTTAATACCCATGACGCGATGTTTGGTTAAAGTTTTATAATATCAAGACGGCTTTCTTCTGTTATAAATCTAAAATGTGTAACAACGGTGTGTTGTCAGTATCAAGCTCTAACTTCTACTGAGTACAAAGGATCAACAGGATGGTCTGATTTCGCTTTGGCCACGCACGTGTGTCATAGTAATCAGGCGACCACACAAAATAACAGGGGACAATAGACTTGACGCACAGGCACAAGGGCTGTGATACGAGAACTATATTAAACTATTTACTATCTTGCCTGACAGTTGTACGACGCAATATGAATAATGCTGATTTATTATTGTAATGTGTACAAAAGTAAGTAGTAATCAGTACACTCAACTCAAACTCAAAGAGTAAACTCAAAAAACAAGGAAAATAGGAAGTGGACGACATTCAGCTAGTGTACCAAACACTTAATCATGTTGTGAGTAAGTACTCTTTATAAACTGTACAGAAAATGAACATCTTGACTATAAATTTAATATCAGATATACCTATGTGTTTTGTAAGGCGTGTAATTCCTCACTATACTTCTACGTTGTATTACTGCTTACACTGTCATAGACTGATTCAAGCTAAATAAGGCACATAACAGACGAATACTATTAAGACCTATGGGTACTGTGGATGATCAACATGTGAGACCAAAGTGGCTATAGTTCTTGAAGACTGGCCAGTAAATACATAGAAAATATCAATAATAATAATAGACAGCACCAGAAATGTATTAACCAGCAATGTGCCACACTATCAATGGTCACGTACGATTTTTTAATCTAGGCGTAACGATTTGAGTTAGTAGGCGAGACGAATCGCCGAATTGATTACTGCATCCAACGTTTCGATGACCCACAAGCCTACTGTACTGTACTGGTAAACATATGTCTATGTTATTTCCGGACTATTTTTTCCAACAGATGAAATATACAAGGTTAAATAAAAAAACAAAATTCGTTCTGAAATGCCTTAGAAAAATAATTGTTTTATTGCCATTTTGTGATTCGCCGTTTTGAAAATATATAATTTTGGGAATTTGTAATTTTGAGACTTTGCCATTTTGAGAATTGCTCATTTTCCTACTAAACTACCAACCAAAAATACCTGCACCTTCTTAAAATTATCTACTTATCTGAATTTTAAATAGTTTTTAATTCTTTATTGAAGTTCGATGTGACACGTCTGATATGGAATTTCCAAACTCTATAAAAATATATGATTTTTTTATATTGCTGTATCATAATTTCATAAATTAACCAAAATCAATAAATTCATATCGACAATAAGGTATTTGTGCAGATAACTTTAGATATAAAATACAATATTATGTTTAATAGACACATAAGTAATATGCATATCTAATAAAAATAATTGTTATCCTTAGCAGTATTTTATCGGAAGTAAATAGTAAATAGTGTATAGTAATAGTAAGACGGAAGTAAATAGTGTATACTCAGTAGGTAATAGTAAGACGGAAGTAAATAGTGTATACCCAGTAGGTAATAGTAAAGCGGGCATTACATTATCCAATTTGCAGAGCGCTAGGTGAGCTAGCGTGCTAATTTTGTATTGTGTAAAGGCAGTTAGACAGTTAGTGATACAATCTAGTGCGATCGTATGGGCTCTGCCACGCTCGCTCATCTAGTGCACTAGCTAGTGCACTAGATCGCATCGTGTAAACAGATCTAGCATGCTTAACGCTAACTGTGCTAGGTCAGTCAGTCGGCGCGCGCTCGAGTGGAAGGACGTATATTTATAAATCCAAAATGACGCAGCCGCAGACGAAGGAAAAAGAAGTAATAATGAATATAATAGAGTTATATAAAGATATGCCATTTTTATGGCATAAAAAACATAAAAATTATAAAAACAAAGACATAAGAAATGATGGAAACAAAGTACTCCTCGAAATTTACAAAGGGTTCGACAGCAACGCGTCATTGAAAACATTGGTAAAAAAAATTCATAATTTAAGAACTGGTTACTTTAAGGAATTAAAAAAGGTATGTAACAATTTATGTTATTAACAGTTATTAAACTAATTTATGTTATAATTATTACAGTTAAGTATTCTGTGGTTGTTTTGAATTAAAGCGGCTATTCATAGTAGGTATACAATACTTGTCGAATACTCAATCGAATACTCAATATACAATACTCAAAAAAGCAGTCGGGTGTTTTGGTTTTTTGAATTAATTCCACTTGTTTAAATTAACAGCTTGGTCGTAGTTAGATTTTAGATTTAAACATTACTTATATTTATTTGTGACGTTTTAGGTCAAGGAGTCGAGCCGCACTGGAGCTGGAGCTGACGAAGTATATGTACCTACATTGTGGTACTTTGATCCTATGAGTTTTCTTGGGTCCAGTAGTGAGCCTTGTCGTTCAGGCCGGGACGCAATGGAAACAGAGGTATGTTTATGTAATGTGTTTATTTAATATTCAATTTTGTGTTGGTATAATATTGATCATTCTGTCCTGAAAAGAAACTCTACCTTCTTCTGAATTAAAATAGTCCGTAAACTTATTTCGAACTGCAATCCCTTCTGCGTTATGCTGGTTTTCATTTACATGGTTTGACAATATCAAGCCATCGGGTATCTGTTGACGCCAACCTCCTCGATGGAATGTACATGTTGTTGTATTTTCTAGATCAACAAAATTTTTAGTTATATATTGTGGTGCTTTTCTCTGTAAAAAATTGTGCAAAACACAACACGCTAGTACAATATAATCCACTCTATCCATTTTTAAATTCAGATTTCTTCGTAAAACTCTGAAACGGGCGGCTAACATGCCGAACGCATTCTCCACTACTCTTCTAACTCTAGATAAGCGGTAGTTGAATATTCTTTTTTCGTAACTTATCCCTTTGAAAGGAAATGGTTTCATTACGTTTCTTTCGATACCAAAAGCACTGTCGCCTAAAGTCTTTCGTAAAATTTCGTTAATTTCAAAATCGCTCCATCAGCCACAGACCCATTAGTTCTTGTATGCACGTACATAAATTCGTAATTAGCGTTTACGACAGCAAATAGTACAACACTGAAAAATCCTTTATAATTGTAATACAAAGACCCACTTCCCGGGGGTTTGTCAATAGCAACATGTTTTCCGTCAAATGCACCGACGCAATTGTCAAAGTTCCACTTATTTTTAAAAGATCTTGCGGTATTTTTCCACTCTGCTTCTGTTTCGGGCATCTGAAAATAAATCAAAGCTGTTATAATGATTTTGTTGCAGGATGTTTTGACTTCATCTTCAGAAATGGAAAGCGTACGAAGATCTGGGTCGGCGTCTACATCTCCACAAATGAAAAAGAGGTTCACAAAAGCTAGCTTACTGCAAAAGCATGAGTCACTTATATATACAGCTGGAAAACTTTTGCATATGAAAGAAGAGCAATGGGAAATCATAGGAAAGGGTATAGGCTTGCAACTGAAGGATCTAAATAAAAGACAGTTTTTTATAGCTCAGAAAATAATACATGACACTCTTTATTACGCCCAAATGGGATTATTGACTGAACATTCGTCTGTCACTGGACTTGAACATACCCAATCACAGCATACTATACCATACGAATCAACAATTGGTAATCATAGAACCACACAAAGATATCAACGATCATTTTCCTCATCATCAGTCTGTAGACAGGATACTCAATCAGTACTATCTGGTTCGTCATCATCCCCAAAATATTACATTAATTCTGATTCTCAGTCATCTTTCGCCATACCGTCGCCATCCCCATCCCCAAAACAAGTCATCATTCAGTCATCTCATCCATCAGGGTTCTACCAAACTCAACCACCTTATTCATCCCCACCATCACTGTCACAACAAATAATTATTCAGTCACCTCACCCATCAGAAAATGACCTCATTCAAACATATTCTCCGTCCCAATCATCACAGGTAAACATATTCTCCGTCCCAATCATCACAGATACAATCAGGACTATTATCCCCATCACATGGTATCCAGACTTCATCAACAGGAGTTCTAAATTGAAGAGCTCAAATGCCCTATAGTTCTCAAACAATATCATACCGGACAGGAGTGCCCCTCCGCGCCATCGTCTCCCGCGGCACATCCTGGACGATCCCGACGACCCGATCACCGCTGCCAATGCGGTTCTCACACTGCACTCAAACGCAGCACACAGACACAGTCCCCGCCGAAGAACTTAGACTTACACGATGTTAAGGCAATCAAGGTTTTTTAGCCGGTAGGAGTCCGGCACTACCTGGTACCATCTAGACTAGCTAGACTAGTTGGTACCAGGTGACCATGCAGGGTTTTCCTTGATTCTTTCCTAACATAAAAAAAAAAAAACAACGGTATGCCAGGGAGATGGAAACTCAATGAAAGATTACATAATTTTTAAACCAAAAACATAAATTGATTTACTTATATAAGATAATTTAATATGTTTAACTGATTTATAAGTTGTTTTGGAAAAAGTCAAATAAAATAAATAAATAAGTCCCTATGTAAAAAATTGTTTAATTTACTTACCCATATATAGTGTTTAAGGCATTTATAAATAGCTCTACATGTTTCCGGTACGATTTTAGTAAGAAGAGATGCTGAGATTAAGGAGCTGAACTTTAAATCTTCATAAGTATTTCCTGTGGCTAGAAATCGTAAAGTAACGACTTATCGTTCCCTTGCACTGATACTTTCTCTAAGAAGCGTATCTTCCTTTTGTATATATGGTGTAACCAATGTCAGCAATTCTTCAAACTATGAAGATCCCAACCTTAAAAAATTTCTGGCATCTGACGGCTCCAATGCGTTCAAAATGTTCATACTGGATTTTTTTTCTTTTTTTTCTCGACAATAAATATTGTTTGACCCAACATTTTCTGCGTCTCTTTTTATTCATCATGATTGAACTCGACACCAATGCTAAAACAATACCAACTTTCTGGTGTTTTGATGGTATCATTTACGAAAAAATGTCATATTTTTTCGTTTAGCGCTCTTCGGAAGGTGCGGTTCGAACGACGATCACTACCGAAATGAAAGGAAGTTTCACTAACTAGCTTCGCTAGCTAGTGCAGTGTAAATGCGGAGCTCTTTTTTTATCTCGCGCTGCAGCACTAATCTAGCGCTCTGCAAATTGGATAATGTAATGCCCGCTTAAGACGGAAGTAAATAGTGTAGGTATAGTAGGTAATAGTAAGACGGAAGTAAATAGTGTATACCCAGTAGGTAATAGTAAGACGGAAGTAAATAGTGTGGGTATAGTAGGTAATAGTAAGACGGAAGTAAATAGTGTATACCCAGTAGGTAATAGTAAGACGGAAGTAAATAGTGTGGGTATAGTAGGTAATAGTAAGACGGAAGTAAATAGTGTAGGTATAGTAGGTAATAGTAAGACGGAAGTAAATAGTGTATACCCGGAAGTAATAGTGTGTAAGTTAATATTTACAGGTAATGTAATCCAGGAATTGGAACTTAGTAAATAAAAAATGCATACCTATGTACTTACCGGTAGGGATAGATGGAACAGGCGAAAAAATGTCTAGTTAAAGTTAAAGTTAATCATTACATACAAGTCACGTTATTTACTCAAATTTATAAATTCATAGACGGTATAGAATACCTTGTTTACGGTGCAACGTGGAACGTGGTTAGGCAGGTACCTAATTATAATACTGATGGAAGAGCGCCGGAATCAATTTCGAAGAATTTTAATTTCTCTTGGTCACCCCAGCAAACCAAATTGAGTAATCATCGTCTACCGGAAGCGAGTAACGTGTACCTATAACAATCCACAGATCAACACTTGTATTTTAGGGTTCATTGAAAACTGAACCAATTTTTTTGTATTCAACTTTTGTAAATTTATTTGTGACTAACTATGCCCGCTTCTTGCGCGTAGAAGTTTAAGTACTTGTGCTTATCTTGATTCTTCACAGGCAGACAAAAATTACAAAAATTGTTGTTTTGGGATCTATATCAATTAACACTGCAACGATTTTTTTATATGTATACTAGTTGGAAAGTGCTCTACGAGGCCAAACATCGACCATCCATCAAAGTCACGACTCTCAACATTAGGGAAGCACAGAAAGAGTGGCTTCATAAGAATATACTTGATAAGAAGATCTTGTGTGTGTAGTGGCGAAGTTTGAAAGCCTATTTTTCTAGTCCACATTTGAAGAGAAACAGGTGGATCGTAGGTATAGTACTTACAAGGACGTAAAGGTAATTTCAAATTACCTCACTATGCAAATTACTATTTTTTATCTCTTTAAACGGGTCTTAACGTGAATGTTTTACTCTATATCTATCGTTGAAACCCGATTAAATAGATGAATATGTGTAAAAAAGACGAAAATCTCAAATTTTAAATTACTAATTTGTCCATGAGTGCATATACTTAGTAGGTATAATATGGAATGTGTTTTGTTTATTAGGTACGTAATTGTAAATTGTGATAAATGTATATAATCTTACAAGAGTTGTCATTTCTAATATCATCATGTCTGGACGAAGAGATTGAAATGTGGTCATTTTTATAAAAATAAATCTACAATAACTCACGTCTGATGATAATCATCTGAGAAAGTTTTTTTAGGTGATATTTTTTATTGCCATATAAATACATACCTATTGGCAATAAATTGTTTCGTAAACTATTAAATAGTGCTTACTGAAGCAAAATAAATAGCATATTGTTATGAATTATTTGATACAAATTATTTCTGGGTAGAAAGCATTTTCGAGTTATTTGGAAAAAAACGATTTGTAGCTCAAACAAGCCAAATTGTTTCTGGATAAGAAGGTTTTCCACATTAGTAATGACTGCTGCGCAATAATAAAACCGATAATCATTGCCACACCAATTTCATGCTATTTTTTCGCTGTGATTATTTAGTGAGTCGTAGCAACGCCCCATTTTGTCTTCTCCCCTTATTGACGCTTTCTTATTAATTTTGGAAATTAAAGTATTCATTTCCAAGAAAATAAAACATTTACTAAATTTTAGGAACTACCGAAAGAGTCTGTTACTATCACTATGTTATTTACAATAACTGAATAAAATGCGAATTACTGGCTTTTTGGCCACGGCTTGGCCCGCGTGAATTTAGTTTTGAAAGACCCCGGGATAAAAAGTGTGCATGTCCTTTTCCGGATTTCAGGCTACCTCATTTAAACATAAAATCGTAAATCGTAAAGTTTACATACCAAATTTCACGTCTCTCACATAAATAGTTTATGAGATACAGGCATTGCATATAAAAACTCCCTCCTTATTTCCCAGTAGTTTCTAAAAATCCTTACTTAATCTACTGTGCAAATTTCATGTTTCAATCTTTAGCAGTTTCGGCTCGGCGATGATGAATCAATCAGTCAGTTAGTAAGTCAGGACATCTTTTTTTTTATATATATTATAGTTATAAATCGATTTGTTTGAGGACAGACTTCAGTTCATGGACCTTTTTCGCGCATAAAATATATTACATAATTGGACATAAATTGGGGTGATTATTCACTATTATTGAATACTCATTAGAATTATTACTTAGAATATACTCATGAATGCATGGTAACACTTTAATTAATCTGACATAAAAACATAATTCTTGGGAATGAATTTAATACATATAGAGAATTTTAGTTGTCGATAAAACTTTATTCTAATGATATGAATATTTAGTCATAATTTTATTGTTTGTAAGCGCCTGCTGTTTGCTCTCCACTTTAATCGTTCAATCATTCACTCGATTCTCATTGGATTATGAAAGGTCACCAAATTCAATAGTGTTACCAATTCAATAAAAGGAAGAACATATTAGTTGAATATATTATAATTATTATCTGTTCATATGCTTATAAATACGTAATTTATTACACTTACTATCCATACCTACCTAAAGGCTTACAGTTACCAAACAGTAAGTGCCTACATTAATTTTATGTAATTACTCTACAATAGAAATAATAAGTTTTATAACATTACTTGACTACTCTTTAAAAAATAAATAGGATAGTTAAAATCTACGCAAGTTTGATTGTGGCTTTATATATTTAAATTTTCGCTAAACCATTTGCCAGCTTTGTTAAATACGGATTTTAAACTAGACCATGCATCGTGCGCCGTGCCCTGTGCCTTCTCTCCATACTCTTTTAAGCAATCCATGAACCCGTTGCAATGCCTCTTCCATCGGTCACTCGCGGCAGGCTGTATGAGCAGCTGTATGCATACCACCTGTAAAGAAAATATGGGCCTTTTTTTTATAGAAAAAGGGTTTAATCATAGTTCTCCAGATAGTAAACCCCCAGTTCACTGTCACTCATGGACATCTACGATACTAACCCCATCGGGCTCGGTGACAAAAATGTCGGAGCCCATTACTCTTAGTTATTAGTAATTAGGCACTTAGTCTGCAGCAAACAGGCTGCATACGGGATAAATCATTTGCTGTTATTAAATTATATAATAAATGCGAATTTTAAGGACTGCTTATAGTGGTATTACATACAGGTATATCGTATTACATGGGGGCTCCCTAAAGTCTAGGGCCCGATGCGGCTGTACCTACCTTTTATCTTATCCCTTTTATCACCAAGCCTGACCACCCTTATTGAAATGACGAATCTTGGCACATCTGAAGATGCTCTATCAAACTTTGAGGATGTAGGAATCAGTATTGGGATGACGGGGTGGACTGTGGGCCGTTTTTATTTAATTAGACATGGCAAATGGAAAATAAATGAATAATAATACAAAAAAAAAATTCTTTCAAATGTGAAGATATTCAATATATCTAATAGTAAAGTTGTTATTAAATTATTATGTTTACGCCGACAAATTATTATTATTATTATTATGTGTTCTACCGCCTGTACAGTGGGGAATGCTCTGAAGAACTGTTTAATATAATTCCCACCTCGGGTTTCTACAACCGCACCTCCCGTCACAGAAGTGCGGTCCATCCGCATTTCCTCGATACGGAGGTGTCGCGCACTGTTCGGTCCAAAAATTATTTTATACCGCGAACCCGTAGGCTGTGGAACGAACTGCCTGAAGAGGTCTTTCCATTAAGCTACGATATGGGGTTCTTCAAGAGAGCTGTGAATAGGATTTTGCAAGGTCGGCGGCGCGCCCGCATTCCCCCTGATGTTGCAGGTGTCCATGGGCGGCGGTAACACTTACCATCACGTGGGACCGCTTGCTCGGCCGCCCACTAGTCTATAAAAAAAAAAAAAATGTACCTACTGCAGTTTGACAGTTACCAGTACAATTTACTTGTATAACGGTTCAATATATATTTTTTTTGATGCTATAAATATTAAAAAAATATTTACCTACCAAGAGAAGTAAAGTCTTAATTTTTTCTTCCATGTTCTTTGGTGCTGTAAAGTATGTGAACGATACGAAAGATTATTACTTACTGTCATCGTATCAAATAATTACTATAATCGCTTTCGGAACGTAGCAATTGAATGTGTAGTTGGAGCACGTAATGTACGTGCTTGAACGTAAAATTTTAAAATTAATTCGTTTAACCGACACGAATAATTTTTGCTTAATACTTATCTGAACATAATTGGCACAACTTCTGCGAAAAATGGTGGAACTCATTATTCGTCGTCAAAACTAATGTGACTAACACTTGTTTTTTTCCGTATATAACATCCTAAATAACATCCTAAACCAATATCATTGTTTAACTATTAATTCTAAATTAATACTAAATAGTATTAATTTAGAATTAATGGTTAAACAATGATATTGGTTCAATTAGGTATTGTGATAGTTGATAATATAATAAATTTTATCACAACAATAGTTTTGTCAATGGCAGGGTAGGCAACTGTGAATACCAAACGTTTGTATCTGTTGTTGTAACTTAAAATTGGGGTAAATTATGGTGGTGGTAATATGATCAATTCTTTATCAATTCTTCACTTCAGTAATTAACACATTATTACTTTGAAATAATATTTCAAAGCATGGTTTAGACTATCTCGTCTCTCCCCTGGTGAGCCGAAATGAGGGACAGACAGTATCCCCCGGCAGAAGCACAGTGGGCAGGGGTTCAGAGCCCCAGAGAGAGAAACCGGCGGACGAGCCAGCCGCCACGGAAACCCAACATATCATTATTAGTAATAAATCGCACATTAGTAATCATCAGGGCTGTTGTTCACCCTGCCAAATTCTCGTGCTGTCCAAGGAAACATAACTTCACCATTTATTACACAGCCAAGGTTATGTATCTATGAGTGTCTATCTATGAATCTATGAATGCCTTATCTATGAATGTGTCTACGAAAAAATGCGGTGTCAAAAACGTAAGTAGAACGCGAGCGTATAAAATGGTGACTTGTCGAAGTAATGAATGAAATTAGAGCATACCAAATACATTGGTGTACCCGTCTGTGTAATATCTGAGGAGAGGCCCATATCTAATTGGGGAAGAAATGAGGTTGATAGTAGAGTACTCGATTTTCTGATGTATATATATAGATGACGAACCGACTGTAAGTTTCAGTTAGGCCGTGAAGTGACATCATTACATCGATTCCTCAAAGGTCATGTAATATCTAACATCGTAGATTAAGAATACTAGGTACTATTTAATAAATTATTTTTCGGCTTTCCTCGTGTACGAACTTATGGAGTGGAACGATTAATTATTCCCCTTAATTAATCTATAGGAGTGTTTAAAACATTTAAGATTTACGCGTTTTTCATACATATTTATCTATTTAAACTGATCGCGACCATTTCTTTTAGGATTGCCTCACAATTGAAATCAAGAAACAAAAATTTCAATCGATCATGGAAACATATTGTCTTTAACAAAAAATCCGGTGATTAATAAATTTAATTAAATTAAGGCTCGCGATTTTCACGTTGTTACATATTGTAATTGTTACATGTGTACTTTTTGGACTATGAAAACCAAATGCCGGTAGTTGATGAAACTGCTCGCAATTCCCGACGTGGACTACCCGCCTCTTCAGTCAGCTCATGACCACACAACCCAACCGGTTTGGGTTGGTACAACCCAACCGAAACGTCGAGTAAAATAAATAAGATAAACGTACCCGTTGAGATCCGTTTAAATAGATAAATATTTGAGTGTTTTATGACAAATGCTATGGTTTTTTTCACCTTTTTAAACTAGTAAATAATTACAATAATCGTCGGGATTTTTCTAAACTAATTGGACTGGTAAAAGCAATGATAAACGTTATTGACAGTTAACTCCTTTGTCACCGACAGCTATAATCAACGCTACTTTACTGATAGGTAAGTACATAAATAACAACTTACTCGAAAAGTAATTTAGATCGTGTAATTACTAGTTTGAAAATACACGAACACAAGTTCCAGACGAGGAAAAAATGAATTGTCTTCTTATTGAGGGTGTAATAATCATCATGCATTTAAGTTTCGTGTACCCTGAGATATACGAAGACGGTGTCACTCCTGAAACATATCCATGGCATGGGATAGCTGCACCTTATGGAGACCGTTTGAAACCATATGAAGTGAAGAATCCTGAAGAAGATGACAAGTTTTATATCCAAAGTGAAGCAATTTCTGGAAAGCCTTTCTTTCCATCACCGTATGTTCCAGGATTATATCCATATTTTGTGAACGGCGACATACCCTCAATTTATCAGTCATCGGTATATGCTTATCACGATAATGGACTTTACTTTATTAAAGGGCGTAATAAGGATAAACCTGATCTAACAAATTATAAAACTTATTAATGTGACACAAACGTCGAGACTCTAAAAGAAAATTTCTACTCGTCCTAGTGTTTAAATTTTTTGTAATGCCTGTAAATGTGATCCGTAATTTAGGCACAGAATACATAATTGTTGATATCGATAAAGATAATCTACTTCTTTCGCAACTAGTAACTATAATATTTAGAATACAGTCTGTTAAAAAAACTACAGTTGTGTTTCTGTTACAGAACCAAAAAACCGTAAGTTCCCGAAAAATATTATTTTCAGTAATTATAATTTTACATAGAAAACGATCTTTTGTACAATAATAATAAAATAAGTAGTTACGTGTACCCTACAATTCGAAATAGCAAAAACTCTTTAGTCTTTTTTGATTGACGCACTGGTCAACTTTCATAATTAAGCTTCTTCAAACAAAATTGTTTCTCGTAAGGAACTTACATCATCTACAATCTACATACGTACAACACTACGTATGAACACAAAGGAGGTAACACAACGGAGTTATACCGGTACAGAGATGAGTTACACAAAAGGATGGATATTGGACACGCATAATTTTGTAAATATTTATTTTTTATTTGAAAATTTAATAATGTTATTTATGTCGGAATATAAAGGAAAATTACTGGTATTTTTCTATAATATTTACCTACGAAGGTTGACAGTTACAAACAAATACACATCGTGTTTTTGTTGTATGGAAGCCGAAATACAACTTTATAAAACTTATCCTAAAAATATATTTTATTTATAGGTACATAATTTGGACATTTGACTAGATTTTTTTACTAATTTCTAGTGGTACAGACAGACCTCATCAAAATTCCATGTTTTTCTACGATCTAAGAAATATCTTATGTTTTATGTGCGCACTCGATTCACCACATTAACCCTCTCTCACAGAAGACTATAGTAAAATGGACTACATTTTCCAATTTATCCCTTTCTCTTATATTCGTGGGTGTTTCGGTGGTGCGTAAGGTATACCTTCTCCATTTTCCTAACCCTTTCTCCAAATCATTTCCAAAAGTGGGTACTGCATCTGTCGCATGTGTGTGTTTGTAATTCTGAACTGATGTCGGTATGTATCAAGAAAGTCGCAGGGCGAACAGGTGGACTGTCTGCTCCTCTGCCGTCTTCTTTCTATAAAAAGAAATAGTGCAAGTGCAACCAGCCCTTTCAGTATCCACTGCTGGACATGGGCCTCCTCGTGCACATCGTCTTGTGCATGAGGGATGTATGGCCTTAAAGCGACACGCTGACCAAGCGGATTGGCGAGTCCACTCTTTTGGAGGTGATGTAGTTCCTCGGAGCTTGTGGTAGCCGCTTTGTTATCCCTTAGTCGCCACGAGACGACACTCACAGGAAGAGATGGGGTGGTGATATTCTATAGCTAAGCGACACCACACGCCCCTAATAACAAATAAGATATGAAAAACAAAACGAAAAATTACAATGCCAACTAAAATCCTAGTGTTATTCACACAACTATGGCGAAAAAAAGTATAGTTTTGCAATAAAGAATGTGGATATGTTTCCACCTACAGTCCAA
The DNA here is from genome assembly GCA_914767545.1 of Sesia apiformis. Classification (NCBI taxonomy): domain Eukaryota; kingdom Metazoa; phylum Arthropoda; class Insecta; order Lepidoptera; family Sesiidae; genus Sesia; species Sesia apiformis. The sequence goes on from OU611964.1 coordinate 9,711,802, forward strand.
ACTCAAATGGAGTGTCATTAGAATAGTTTTGTTCCTTATAATTTCATGCTACATACCTACTGTTTGAGACTAAGTGAATAATTAAAACATGTTACATCAAATACAACTCTTCACATTTATGTTATTTTGGTCAATTTCAAAATATAGAAATAAATATACAACATTAGACCTAAGAAAATATAATTCCAAAATAATAAGACACAAATTAAACTTAAAAAGGTAAAAACATTATCGAGTGTTATATTGAAAAGTATTGGTTATTTAAATAAAGGTTATATTTACAGGTTTATTTCCATTATCCAATAAACGGTGGCTCAGGTAAATTCCAATTAGTTGTATTAACATTTTTGATCCAATCGGGCACGCCTTTAACCCATTCGTTTGGTCTGCTCAAACCAAAGTTTTGTCCAAAAATATTAATTGAAGGACGTTCAGTATTGGAAGTGGTACTCGTAGGTGTGCTTTCGGATTCCGTAGTTGGTTCATCGCTTTGCCCACATACACATCCAGAAGAATGGAAGGAATTTAAGCAAATTAGTAGGAGAATTATCCGTAAAACATTAACCTGAAATTTAAAACAAAAACATATATTACCTATTTTTTGTATACTTTTTTTGTTTTTTTTTCTGTCGACCATTGACATCTCCGATCCATGCCAACGTCAGTCCAGAATGACAAATGATGGATTGCTCCCTACCTACCTACCTACAACTAACGAAACACGTGTGTACATTGGGGAACAGAATAAAATGGGAAATGCAGTACATTTCATGGTAGTCTTCTGTGAGAAAGGGGTAACGTGGCCGGCCAGTCGAGTGCTATGGGATTGCAACATGTACGTGAAAAATGGCGGAATCCAAAAAAAATACAAATTAGTAATCAGGGCCCGATGAAACCCTCCACATATCAATTTTCAGACGAGTATTCATTTGGAAAATGGCCGTCACCTTGGATTCACCATCTTTGAAAAACATTTTTGCTCAGTGGAATGAAATTAATAAGATAAATTAATTGACTTTTATATATATTACCATAAAATATCAAAAAGTTTTACAACTTTTAGAAATTTTTCTCACCTTTCCACGGCTATAGCTCGTTAAATATAGAAAAAAAAGCGTTGATACATGAATTGCCGGCACTTAGATATACCACACGTCAAATTTGTATATATATATATAGTTTATTCGTAGGATCAACCGTGCGCGATTTATTTCTAAAAAAATATTTTTAGGTCTCTGATCCAAGATGACGGCTCGCGTCTTCCTCCCCCAAGGTCGAAAACCTAGATTTTTCATTAGGGACCTGACCTAAACAACATATATCAAAAACGCTAATACCTGACTTTTTGCGAGCTAAAGGTCTTTTTTATTCCCTATTGACTAAACTCTAAGCGTTGTTTTATAATATATTTTTAGTGGTTGAATTTATTATTATAAAAAAAATGTATCGAACAACTTACACTTGAAAAGATTTGAACAGACAATAAATACGAGTAAAAAATATGTATTGGATTGGATTGGACTTGGTTTGGATTGGATATCTTATAATTCCTCCCGAAAATTTTGTAACTACTTTCTAAAAAAATATGAAATAGCTAAATTCACACGTTTTCTAACATAGCCCAGGAATCTCTGCAGCGAAACTACCCTGATAAGGAATAAATTATTATGGCTTTCTAAATTATGATAAGGTAACGTATTCTTGCAAAAGTGAATCTTAGGATTAATATTTTTAAATCTCTCCTTGAAAATATCTATAGAAGTTACTTTACAACGAATATTATCGTGCGGAAATATCACTAACCGGGAATATTATGTGTTCTATTCCCGGACTATGTCGCCGTTTCATATTTAGATAATTACTCATCAGTAATTAATAAAAATCTCAAAACGCTTCTTTCTGTGAAAAGCGTGCTCTGTACCCGTTTTCACGTAAAGAAGAAAACTTTGTAAAGATTAAATTGATGATACTATAAATTTATAACTATAAAAATACATATTCTGAAACTGTTACAAAACCCTAACTGCGAATTTTAGACAGATTTTTATAAGATATTTATTACTTTAATATGACCGAACCATATCGGGAACAATGTCCATACCTGGTTCTTTTGAAATTATAAAAAGTCTTACCATGGACGCCATTGTGAAAGACAATAAATGAATTTCAAAAGCAAACAACCGAACTTATATAAAACCCATATCAATCTTGTAATCATTTCAAAGGAAGTAGATACTTCATTTACAGTAATTAGTTACTGGATAAAGTTTAAATAAAAGTTGAATGAATATGTATGTGTTTTGTCAAACAATACAGGTAGACCATAACCAAATTCAATTACATAAAGTCAACGAACCTTCCATTTGTTCGTTATGGATAACACTAGTTTATCTTTAGTGACGCTCGAAATAAGTATACGAATGATTCGTAACGAATCATGAATACAAATTCACTATACAATAAAAATAATATTTTTGTTAAAATAACTTTTTTATTTCAATTATTGCAAACGGCTTATTTTATTATACAAATTATAATTAAAACCATTTTTAATGAATTTTATGTATTTCATCCATTTAAGATTTTGAAAGTTAATGATAGAAAAAATTACATATTCATTTTACCTCAGACTATATATTTATTTATTTAATTTGGATAATCAGCAGAGGTAATAATAAACAAGTGCCTATACCTACATATAAAAAATAGTGATTACATTATATTTTTAAAATTTATTTATTAAATTAACAAAAAATGCACAATACAATAATAGACTCTCAAAAAACCACGGAGGTTTGACCAGAGTGAATATATTTCTGCACAAACAAATATATGTTACGCAATATACTGCCCCGTCAAGGAGAAACGGAACAAGTGATATTTTTAGGACAGCGTAGATACTCGTATGTAAGTAACATTAGGTAATGCAATAAACACCGAATACTCTCTTTCATCGCAAACTAGAAGTTTCTAGTTTGATTTTAAATTAATGAAAATTTAACCAAAAGAATTTTGCATATTTCTTGAATGAGGTCACAAAGCATCCGCTCCCCCTTCCCCCACCACGTATAAACTGAAACCCATATATGGACTTTTGAAATAAACATTTTATCTAGAAGGGTTTAATCTTACTTGTCTCATATACTAGTTCGAGTAAGCAAATAATACACGAAGAATGTATTATTGTTTATTATTTGTAGCCTTCTAGGATCATCAAGTCGTACTCTTAGCTACTTATATTGTAGAAATATAAGATATGGTAATAGATCACTAAAATCTTATAATGCTAACATATAATTCCATATTAACCATCAATCAATATAATTTGTGTACGGCTCTGAATAAAATGTTAGTAGATAAAATCATTAATCACCGTAATGGCTCAAAAACTCAAACATACTCGTATATATACAATGTAGGTACTTTTTTATTCAAATCAAAAATATATATCAAGTACTTATCATAATAAAAAGAATAAATAAGTAAGTAATAATACCTGCCTATTATAATTTAGAAACTTCCAATTTTACATACGAATAATATTTATACACAGTGATTGATTAGTACCTAAACGCGGCAAAATAGATAAATTTGCAGACAACTGGCCTTGCACACTACAACACACGCACACATAGGACTTTAAACTGATTCACTGAACATGTAATAAAATTTTACTGACATTTGGCTCAATCATGCAAACTTATCTATTTTGCCGTTTATACGTATACATACATAATATGTATGTACATCTATTTCTTAATTCCAGTTAGACTACGTCACTGAACCAATTGATGACATTGAAGTTTTTGAACCAATCTGGTGCGCCTTTAACCCATTCGTCCGGTCCACTAAAACCAAAGTTTTGCCCGAATAAACTAAATGGAGGACTTTCAGAGCTTGTAACAGTAGATACACTTCCTGATTCCGTGGTTGGTTCATCACTTTGTCCACAAACCTGTCCGAAATGTTGCAAGGAATTCCAGCAAACGAAGAGCAGTACGATCCTTGTAACATTGATCTGGAATTATTAAAAGCAAGTCATTTATTTTGTATTACCATGTATTTTGTATTTGTATGAGTTCGTGGCGTTATTGGAACTATATATTAAACAGCGCCACTTTCGATGACTTCTCGAAATACTTCTGTAGGTACTACGTTCAATTCAGACTATATTTAAATAGATTTCTTTCTAAGAACAATACGGATTCTCTCTAAATTGCATAATCCCTATATAACCAGTCCCGTTAACATAAAATAGAACCCAATGAGTACAAAAGACAGCTGGGCTATTTATAATTTTCGTGCAACGTTATAAAGCTATTTCTCATCCAGGATCATTTTGGTTGTCCCGACTAACATAGAAATCTTACTTTTTTTTCTTTTAAAGCAGGCGACACGTGAGCAGACGATCTTCCTGCTAAAAGAGTACGCATGGTATAAAAACGGGCAAACTCTTATTTACCGTGAACGCCATTGTGTGAAACTATAAGTAAATTTGAACGAAACCGATCGAACTTATATAAACCCAATATCAATATAAGGGACGTATTATATCAATAATTAGTCCATTGGTTAAAGGAAGAAACAATAAAGAAGAATATTTATGTTCTTTTTTATCAAATGAAAGCATATGTAGTTATTCTCTACTTTTATACGTTTTATATTTTATTATTGTAGTTACTTTTTGATTAAAATTAAAAATAGAATACCTACTTATACTTTACACATTTATAAATACATTTTTTGTGTTATGTTATTTATAGCAAACCATACACATACCATCTTTCCACTGGCGGATATAGTCAACCACTCCGCTACCACGGCTCGCTGCCGCACTCGACATACCCCCCCCCCCCCCTCTTCTCATCGAAACACTTATAATGTGACATAGGTATATTTATATGTCACATATTATGCTGATATGGAAATCCATAGCCGCCTATAACGTGCCACTGCAGGGCACACGCCTCCCCCACCCAGTATATCACTGCGGGGTTTCAGGCCACAATCTACCACGCAAGCACAGTGCGGATTCCTGGATATATGTACCTACTCGTATTTATTATATTGTAATTTAATCTATACATATAATAAAATCGTAGCAGAGCCGTGTCGGTGCGTGAAATATTTAAAAAAAAAAGTCATTGCAGTGAAATAGTACATGTGATTCAGAGTCCAAAACAACAATTTTTAGATTTTTTGTCTGTCTCTCTGAATGCGCATCACGCAAAATCTACTAGACGAACTGTATAGTTATAGTTTATGTACGAGTACCTCGGCACTGGCTCTTTTTTTATCCAGATCTATTATAGAGTTCCCACTGGAATCACAGTTTAAGTGAACGTACGAGTAGTCGCGGACACCGCTAGTTTCGTAAATAACAATGAGCCAACCGTTGTCGTATGACAATAATTTGCCTTGCATAAGCAATTCAAAATTTCAATTTATGAAACCTTAATATCACTGTCAATTTAAAAACAGAATTAACCAAATTAATTGCAAGGCCAATGAACTCTATATTTCGTTTGCATTGATATATTGTTTTCTTTTAGTTACATTTAATGTAATTTTACATAATTTCATATACTTATTCCTTCATAACTTATTCCGCTGTACGCATGGCGCATGGCCGGTGACTCTTGAAAGGCCAGAGAGGCCAAAAGAATTTAGCCATTCCGAAAAACAAAATCTGCTGTACACTGTTTGGACGGAAAAGCATGTCACTCGATATCGCTAACTTTTAGAAACCTCGTAGTTCTTCTGTTATATTGTTAAAGTGACAAGAATGTTAGCGAATCTTTAAGCCATTATATTATTAATTTCATAGTTAAAAAAATAAAAAACAAAAATTACATTAATTGTTATTTAATATATTATTCAATAGAGGTTATTTCTGTTAAGGGGAACCCCTTTAAAATACTATTGTTAATTTACCGATGTTGTTACCAATAACAAAAGTGTCCACATAATTTTATGCAAATACTTTACGTCAATGACATTTTTGTTTATTAGTAAGAAGATTTTCTATGAAAATATTATTTCCTAGAATAACACTAGCGTTTTGCATTGACTTCTTGCGAGTAGCATAATTTTGACTTAACAATAGTCAAACGCATGTCGCACATAACATAACCCACAGATTGGGCAATCTATACCATCTTCAGAGTAATGTCCGGACTAATTGACTGGCTGTTTAAAAGACTCATCAACGCCGAACCGAAACCGTTGTACAGTTGCTGCCTTTTATAATGTAAATTCAAATTCAAATCATTCATATATTTATTATTATGAGATTTTTAAAGATTTAATAAGAAGGGACTTTTCGTTAGTGCAACCATAATGAGGTGAGGTTTCACCAATCAAATTCACCAAGTGCGTCAAAATTTGTATGATTGAAATTATTTGCTGGTCCTATTAACTTGAAACGGTATAGGTATTCTACAATACAAATAATACAACACGTGTTTCATAGTTTTTCAAAATTGTGTCAGTCTAAAATACAGATTTAAAATTTTGCATAGGTAGAAAATATTACAGTACCTATACAGCTATACTAACTAACCTACCTGTAGCCCAACCTACAGTCCTATAGCCCTACCTATCGTATAGCAAGATACAAGGTCAATTATTCTTCTCGTACTATGCTAATTACAAAAATGCACAAAAGCATTCGAGCTATTACATTCCGCATTAACAAACATATATTCCACTAAATTTTACATGTTAGCATTAGTAGATGAGCGTGTAATAACATATTACACGGTTATCAGTCAAAATGTTAGCCAGTGCCTATAAAAAGTTCAAAATATTTGGAGCCACCTATCACTCCAGCGGTATCAGCTATTTTCGCCATGGCTTCCTTAAAGGTAAATTGAAATTATTATATAAAAAAAGTGTTTTTATGAAAATTAAATTTACCATCTTTTTTATTAATTTTTTTTTATGAGCTTTTTATGATAAGTAATTAAATTTAGCATTCACCATTTTTAGATTTACCACTTGCAAGGTCGGCGGCGCGCCCGCATGCCCCCTGGTGTTGCAGGTGCCCAAGGGCGGTGGTAACACTTACCATCACGTGGGACCGCTTGCTCGTCCGCCCACTAGTCTATAAAAAAAAATCTGATGGTAAATGCCCTCTCGGTCACATTTCTTTCTGCCTTTCTGCCATCAAAACAACCTTTCTATCCAAGCCGATATTTATGAAGCGGTGCAGCTCCTCTTCTCAAAGTAAATTAATCGTAAAATGGTCCTACGAGCCGTTCGACCATAGATTTGTTTGTTTGGCCATAGACTATAGATTCTGACTAGGGAGGACGGCTGGCTATCCGACAAATCGAGCAACTTGTTTTGAGAGTAAGCCTTCTCGTTCCATTTCATCCCCTTTAATCTTATCCGCCCCACTATTATTTTTCCACTGGATGCTACTTGCACATTGATAAATTGATGGGGATGTACCAATATCTCACTTCGGACTCGTGGTCACACCATTTCTTGATATCCCGTACTTTTCTTCCCTTTTGTTTTATAAATTCGCATGTAGATTGAAAGCTATGGATTATTTTTTGAACCGTATTAGAACAAAAAACTGGTTTAGCGCTTTTACTTTAAGCGCCTACACATCTCACTGAATGCTACCAGATATGGAAGGTGGGATGCTATGCTATGGGTCTCATGCTGTCTAGCTTTGTTTCCTTTATCTAATAGAAGGGGGAAATTGAGAGGAATAGGGTAGTATGGGATTGGATAATGATATTCTATATTCCCCATCCCATTCTTTATCCCATTGCAAATTCGTGATTCTTAATTTCCAAAGATAGGCAGCAAACACATGTCCGGATGAACATTGATTGGTTCTTCATTTTTGATCGATGTTAGCATATATGGTAAATATCTATGAATATAGTAACCGCTTACCATCAGACGATCTTTCTATTCATATGCGCATAAAAAAGTAGTTCTGTTTAGTTTAGAACAAACAATAAAATATGTGTGAAATCAAAACCCAGTTAAAAATACGCTTTTATTCCATACACATTTACATACATGGGGCACCTTCATACGTGCTAACATAAATACACACGTCCATGCAATACCAAAAATGTACATGTATTGCTTAGGTACACTTTAATAACAATGCCAATTTTGACCAGTAATACATAAACCTTTGCCTAGTACCATAGTAGAATAATATAGGATCAATTTTAAAACTGTCCATCATATTTTCATTACTTAAACATTTTCTGTTCAGATTTTAATCATCTTCATGACGCTCGTTGTTGCAACGTTTGCACAAGGAGGCTTCGGTGGCATCAACCGAGGACAGGGCGGCAGCGGCTGCAATCATGGTGGTCGCAGTGGCATCGGAGGCGGAGGTTTAGGCCTCGGAGGCAGAGGCAGTGGAGGCCGAGGCTTGGGACTTGGAGACAGGGGCATAGGCCTAGGAGGCGGAGGCTTGGGAGGACGAATCGTGAATGGAGGTAGACGTGGATTGAACAATGGTCGTCCAGGCATAAACGCAGGCTTGGGAAATACGGGAGGTGGACCAATAAACAGACCAGGCATGTCTATTGGAAAATAAATGAAGAAAACTATCAATAAAGATTGCATACTAAAATGTTTACAGTGAACATATAGTTTAATATTGTATATTCTGTTGTAAGATCAAATTTAACTAAGTATTTCGTAACTATAACGAAATAATATATAACACTACCAATAACGTCACATACGAAATACAAAAGCAATAAACTTTTCTTGGAGTATCTACACAATAAATTTTGTTTTCACTGCTCGCAATATCAATATTATTTCAAATAATTAAATTGTTTCAAATATTATTATGAATAATCATTACTTATTTCTAATAATTTGGGAGTCCTGAAAAATCTACTATAACTGTATATTAAGGGTGTAGATCGTGAAAATCACCGAAAAGAGTGTTACGATTTTTCATATTTAACCTATTTACATATGATTGATATCAATGATAATTTGTATATATTACAATCAAAGACCAATAAGTATGTTCATGCTTATATTAAACTCTTAAACCTAATAGTTGTTATATAATAAACGTCAACAAACGCACAAAATTGAGTAAAAATGCAAAAACATGACTTCGTATTTTTCAGATTTAACCCCATAAATCAACACAAATTGATAAAAAGAAACACTTTTTGAACACTGAAGAAACCAATAAGTATAGCTGTATACTTCTTTTTATACCTTTACAAACAAAGACTTCCTCTTTTAAAGCCCTAAAATCTAGATATATTTTAAGGTAAATTTTTCATACACAAATGTATGGGATAAAACGTTCGTTTCATTCGTGCAATCTCGGTGGTCTGCAGCGGCAGTTCCTTTCTGTAAGTGAACGCGACACCACGCTTGTCGGCTGCAGACAGCAGAATTACGTATTGTGAATTTGTGTTTTTTGTAAAAAACTGTAAGTATAACATTTTTATAATTAATTTATTTTCAGTTAGTAGAAAGTATCGATATAATGAATGTCTGAAAGAAAACCATGATGGAACTAGATATAAATCGTAAAAAATACAATATCTACACTAATAGGTATTATAAAGAGGAAAGATTTGGATTTTTGTATGTAACGAATAAACTCAAAAAGTACTGGACTGATTTTAATAATTCTTTTATCATTCGAAAGCTACATTATCACTGAGTAACATAGGCTATTTTTTTCGCAGGACTGATTGAATTTGAGTGGCATGCCAGGGAAAAGAAAGTTTTGTACGCATTATAAAAATATGAAAGCCAAAAGATCTCGGAATAAAATGTAAGTTCCTCCCTACTTATTTATTATCGCATTTGAACAGGGTACATTACAAAGCTAATACAATATGTCATATGATTTAGATCGCCCGATTCAGACATATACCTACAATAACATGTAAATATTGGTTTGTATTATCTATATCTATACTGATAAATAAAATTGAAGTATCTGTATGTAATATCAAAATAATAGGATTTTTAAAAAAAAAAAAGGCGATACGGAGTTCGCCGGGTCGGCTAGTATTGTCTAAATATCAAATTGTGGAAGTAGGTAGGCGACAGCGCAACTTTGTCGACATACCTATACCGCCAAACAGACGCGAGGCGCCTAGCGTCTGGCTTAGGGTTGTACAAAATAAATAAAAAGTGGATAATATTGATGAATAATATTTCCAGTATTGAAAATAAAGAAAACCTTGGGGCCGAGACTCTGAGCAACAATGCTACGCGCTGTATAGAGGTAAGTTGTTATACGTAATTCTTGTAGACTTGTTACATAAATAAACAAACTACTTAGTTAGTGATGGGCGAAGACAAAATCTCAATACCTACCTATAGATTTTTCTTGCAATATTTATTATTTTCATCGAGAGACAAACACCTTAGTACCGAAATACTTCTCAATTACTTTCTCAAAAGAAAATTTACGTTCAAATAGGTGACGTCATAAAAAAACAATACCTAATGCGTAAAGAAATTATAATTTCTATTCATCAGGAACCTAATATTGTATTAATTCTTTTGCATTTTTTTAAATTTTTAATTATTTTTTATAAAAAAAATCAAGCCATTATCTTTCTTTACAGGAACTAGTTATTGAAAACGACCAAGAGGGAAAGGTGGATGAAATGGAAGTTGGGCGTAGAGTTGTAGACGTTTCTTTTTTTTTTAAAGCTCTTCAGGCCATAGGGGACCACGGTCCAATGGATTGTAAGTTAAGTTACCTCAGTATAATAGGTGAAGTAAAAGTTGGTCTGGACTCAAAACTCATCATCAAATGTAGTATGTGTAGTATGAAATTTACTGTGTGTTTGATTGAAAAGAAAGAAGATAGAATGGAAGTGAATCATCAAATTGTATCTGGTATCATATCATCTGGTGGGAGCTACTATCAGTTAAAAACATTAACTGCCGCAGTAGCCCTACCAATCATGTCACCTTCATTATACAATGAAATTAATAATACGGTTTGCGATTGGTGGGAAAAGACAGCAGCACATTCCATGGCAGAAGCTGTCAAGGAAGAAGCGGAGTACGCAGTGTCTATAGGTAGTGTTGATAAAAATGGTACACCATTAATATCTGTTGCTGTTGACGGTTGTTGGAGCAAGAGATCTTATGGTAAGAATTTTTCCGCCTTGTCCGGCGCAGCTGCGATAATTGGCATTAAAACTAATAAAGTATTGTTTTTTGGAGTTAAAAATAAATACTGCGTAGTTTGTGCACGAGCCGCAAAGAACGACAGTCAGCCCTCGGAACACCGTTGTTTCAAGAATTATTCGGGATCATCTACCGGTATGGAATCGACCATAATAGTTGAGGGGTTTAAACGTTCCATTGTTGATCACGGTGTAATTTATAATAAATTTGTAGCAGACGGCGATTCCAGTACTTATAAAAAAATATTAGATTCGCGACCGTACGGTAATTTAACAGTAGAGAAAATTGAATGCAAAAATCATCTTTTACGAAACTACTGCAATAGCTTGGAGAAACTGTCGAAAGACACTAAGTATCCTTGCGAATTGCGGAAATTCCTAAAAGAAAGGTATTTGCGTTTAAGAACGGGTGTAAAATGCGCTATTAAATATTGGGGCGATCAAAATCAGTCACTCGAAGAAAAAATAAAAAATCTTAGTGAAGATATCCTAAATGGTCCACAACACGTATTTGGTAATCACCAATATTGCAAGGAGTATTTCTGTAGACCTGATACTCGTCGAATAGAACCTGTTGGGTTGCTTCCAGCAATTGTTGGATGCGGATTAATGGACGCGGTACACATTTTAAGTAAAAGACTGTCATATCATTCTAGAAGTTTAATTCATAATTGTACAAGTAATATAGTTGAAAGTTTTAACGCAGTGATTGCCAAATTAGTAGGGGGTAAGCGTGTAAATTATTCTTCCCGTGGTTCTTATGCGGGCCGATGCGCAGCTGCTGTTGTGTCTTTTAATACAGGATCGATTCATAGTAAAACTCATGAAGTAATATTTAAATCTAGTCCTAATCCTTTGATCGCGAAAGTGGAAAATTGTAATCGTAGAATCCGTTTAATTGCTAAACCTAAATTAAGATTGAAAAAGAGCCACAGCGCTGTATCGAAAGACGCTCACTATGGACCAAACTGCGAAAAACCTGATCTGAGTCCAGAATTATATGAGAAAGCCAAGTCATCTTTTTTAGCCGATTTAAAGTTGTCTTGTGCTGAAAGAGAGGAGCTTGAAAGGTCGACCCATTTGCAAAGAAGTAGTTCTGAGTGGATGAGTACAAGGAGAAAATTACTAACCTCATCATCGTTCGGGGAAGTTTGTAAAAAACGAGAGAGCACAAGTTGTGCTGTTCTTGTTCGTAAAATCGTTTATGGTAGTAATATCTCCAGTTTGCCTGCTGTACGGTACGGTATCGAAAACGAAGAAACCGCAATTAAACAGTTAGAAATTCAAGAGAATATTAGTATACAAGGTCGCGGTTTGTTCGTCGACGATCAATATGAATTTCTTGGTACTACACCAGATGGCATTTATGCAAACGGTTTAATTGAAATTAAGTGCCCACATTCTTTAGCTGGCATGACTCTTGATGAAGCAATGGCCAAACATACCTTTTGGGTTAAGGACAAGGCTTCCAAGGGTTATGTCATAAATAAAAATCATAACTGGTATTTCCAAATTCAGGGACAGGTACATATTACTAAAAGAAACGTTTGCATGCTTGGCATCTGGTTTGGTGCTACTGTACCTATGAAAGTTTATATTATAGAAAAGGACGACAAATTTTGGGAGGAGAAAATGGAGATGAAATTAGTTAGGTTTTATTACGATTGCCTACTTCCAGAATTAGTTGATCCTCGGCAGTCACGAAGCATGCCCATTCGTGACGCGCCCAGTATCATAGAGGCTATGAAAGAGAGGAAAGAAAGAGCTTTACGTGTTATGAAAGAGAAGAACGCCTAATGATTTTGAAAGATACAGGTAACTTAACTACCCAGCCAGTCGATTCACGTAAACACGCCAGTCCAAAAGTCGTTTTAACTTAGGAACTTAGAAATCGCCTTTTGGTTTTCTGTTTTAAACGCACTTACTTATCTAGTCTTGGATTGTCATAAATCTTCCAATAGCTCAATTACTATACAATTTCTGAGTTACCTGGTGTAAAGAATCATAAAAATTGGTTCAAAAATACAGCGAATTGAGAATTCTCCTTTTTTTAAGTCGGTTAAAAGGGCTAAATTTGCAAAAAACGAAGTGACGTCACTGCGCTACGGTTTTTATTACTTACGTGAATCGGGCAGCTGGTAACGTTTTCATTCTGATAGGTTTTGTGATAGCCATTGATTTTATCATCAAATTAGCAGAAATCAGAACTTGATCCGTAATCGAATGAAAAACCATTAGAATTTTGAACTCATATTTCGTTATTGTTTAATTACATACTTTTAATTAGTATATTAATAATTTACAAACTTCTGTTAAAATTAGTAAATAAATGAATTATTTACTAATTTTTGTACAACCCTAGCACGCTTTTGAGATAGCGAGTAATGGCGACTCATATTTGTTATTGTGTAGTAAATAAATCATTTTTATACTCGTGTTTCATTTATTGACATTTTTTTTAAAACCCTAGGATTTTTTTTAGATATCGACGAGGTGATCGTAAACAAAAAGTAAGTATTTGAGTTTACGCAATAGGCACATTTCCTTGCGTAGAGATAAACACACTTCCTACTGAATTTGCAATTATTTTATTGAATGAATATTTTACGAATTAGAATAAATTTTGGTAGTGAAATTACAAATAAATAAATAGTTGGAATTTTAGGTAAGTAGAATACAAAAATGTCAGATGTCAAATGATAGAAAAACATAAAAATTGTGTCTCAACTACTCTTATTAATCTATTAAAAAGAATCAACAGCTAGTTTCCAAAAATTCAACGTTATTGTTATGCTGTAAATATTCAAGTTCAATAACAATTTCTCAACGTGGAACGTTTGTTGCAAAACATTTTGAAAATCGCGCTCTCTAGGTCATTCATCCGCCCCGTCGGATGTTACATTAAACTTTGGCGCTGCGGTCGCTCGAAATCGAGATCTCAGGCCAACAATCTACACCCTTAATTCATTAGGTTAGATTGTGTGAGAGAACCGGACACCATGGTGAGCCTGTATGTGTCAACGCAACGCAAGTCTAAACGCAAGTCTACTAACATAAAACGCAAGTCTGCATAGAATAGTTGATGGATTGGGAACATCTCGAGCTCTGTTGACTACATACAATTTTAATCGTGCCAGTTTCAATTGTTTTGAAGTCTTTTACTTCATCTAATAAATGATTTGATCAGTTACACTTCAGCCCTTTGTCTAATTAGACCTTATTTGTCTAATTACAAGGTGGGGAAAAAGAAATGTCATAATGTGAATTGGCTGCCATTTTGTTAGAAATGAAAAAAAAATGGGCTCTGTTTTCACAGAAAGTTTATTTGAAGGTGTAAAATTGATGACATTAAGTTGAAAAAATGATATCGGTCAAATGAGTTAATACATATTTGTGCTCGTTTTACGGCATTTTGAATTGTTGCTCGCAAAACACCTGGCTCCAAATTGGTGATTTGGAGACTCCAATGTTGGCTTTCAAGACTTGCAAAGTTTGTGATTTGTTATGGTAAACGCTAGATTTCAAAAAGCCCCAAAGGAAGAAGTCTGGCGCCGTCAGATCTGGCCGGCCAGTTAAAATCGCCAAAACGGGAGATCACAGCCCGGAAATTGATGTTTCAAAATCTCCATGGTTGGCCGAGCTGTGTGAACAGTTGCTCCGTCCTGCTGGAACTAACAATGCTCGAGACCCAATTCAGCAACATGCGGCAAAAATACTTGTTTAACATCTGTCTGTAGCGCTCACCAGTTACGGTTACGGTAGTGCCGTCGGCGTCCTCAATAAAATAATGGGCAATCACTTTTTCACTGCAAATGCCGCACCAAACAGTCACTTTGAGAGGATGCAATGGCTCTTCGTGCATTTCATGTGGATTTTCTGTGCTCCAGAAATGCAAATTTTGTTTATAACCACTTAAATGGCAATGGGCTTCGTCGCTCATTATAATTTTGGATACGAAATCATCCTCTTCTTGCACCAGGTTTAACAGAGCATGGAAGTAAGTTAACCTCACTTGACGGTTAGCAGGCAGCAATTGGTGAACGGTTTGCACTTTGTAAGAGAACATCTTCAGGTCTTTCACCAAAATTCGACGCAACGAACGTTTCCTGATGCCAAATTGTGTCTCGTCGTCTCGTCGATGTTTGTGGACTCTCTCGGACGTCCTCGGCCACATTAGCGATATTCTAGGTCGAACGAGCAATACGGGGCCGGCCACTTCTTGCGACATCTCTAGTGGACCCAGTTTGCACGAGACGCTCAACCAAACGCTTAATTGTTCGCGCACATGGCGCAGGACGACGAGGAAAACGACCACGAAATTCACGCTGCGTTAAAACAACAGACAGGAAATTGGTCAAATAAGCAGTAACAATAATTCCGCGTTCTTCAGATATGTATCGCTCCATTGCTTGTTGTCAACTAATTCTCTCTCTGTCTAATATATAAAAGTCAAAGCACAATGACATTTGACACCATTTGCAAAAATTATGGTACATTCACATTATGACATTACTTTTGCCCCACCTGTTAGCTTCGATTATACCTTTGTATTATTGAATCATAATGAACACAATAATTATATTGCCCAACCGACTCTTTAGACAAATCTCCCCTTGTCAACCGCTTCGCCAAAGTTATTTATTACAATATAATAAATAAATTATTATCTTTGGCCAAACGAAGGGCTACAACTAGTCAGTTTTGTGTAACCGGAATCACAAATGTATCTGCCCACATACGTATACAGTAAACACCCATATATAACCCATTATTGAATATTTAATCGAATTTTAAATAACCGGTTGAATGGCTGTGATTTATAGTAACGGGCTTAGAGGGTTTTAATTTAATTCTTTTAAACCATTATAAACAAATAAATTTTATTATCATTGAACTCAAAAAACACGATTAAGCAAAGGAGGACAACATGGCCTTAATTATTCATTTTCTATCTTCCTCCTTAAAAAATTTGAAGATATAAACCGAAAATCATATCTGCCCAGCACAGTATCTTAGTAGCGACACAAGAAAAACAAAGTTTTACATAATGCGTTCCAAAATTGTGAGTAGTAATTATTACTATCATTACTTACTGACTGTTATTACTGCCAGGTTATTCATTATTCATACAGAAAAGTATAAAGGATATATCGGACATTTCCCATAGCCTGAAACCATGGATTCGGCTCATTATTCTAAGTTAATTAAATTATACATTTATAACGTCACTAAGTAATTATTTTTCTAAAGTCCAGTTTTTGGGGCTTTGTACTAATATTTGACAAATTATTCATTACTAATATTCATTTACTCAAATAGTAATATTTGAATATATGAAAAATTCGATAAAAACACGAAAAAACGATTTTTCTATAAAAAAGATTCGTTAAATTTTCATGTCAATGAACTCGGAATTATAAACGTACTTGAAGGAGTTAACTTTAGGAAAGGTTCGATTACGCTTTGTGTGGAAATTCTGTATAAGTTTTGTGACACCTATGTGTGTTACTTATTCTATTTTCATGTATACTTACTTGTATATACCTATCACAAAATGTGGAATTTCCGTTGAAAATTAAAAAATAAATAAATAATCTTGTAATCAATGTGTAACAATGTGTGCAGTCTAGGAAGGCTACTAATAAAAACAGCGTCAAGAGGAAGCTTTGGGAACACTACCTCCGTAATTCACAGAGCTAATGGTATTTTTCTCCTTTTTTCTCTATACCTATTTATATTACTTGTAGGTATGTATGTATTATAAGTATTATATTTATATTATCTTATTCATATGTGTGATCTATATATTTAATATATATTTTAGTACGAATATTTATATATTTTATCGTATAAGTATATTTATTATCAATGTATTATTATTATATCTTCTGCATCCGCTTAAATTTTTCACATTTAACCAATGGTCGACTTGTAGAGAATGCCTTAATTAAGGCATTAAGTCCGCCTCTGTACAATATAGTGCATAAAGAGTAAATATATAAAGACCAAAATTAAATGTAGTACAATGAACACTAATGAACGGGGATTGAAGTAATTGTTTATTATGTGATAAATTTTAGATTAATATGATAACTGATTAAATTTTAGTTTTTTATCGTTATATTTACTAGACTGTCCCTCAACTTTTGTCCTCAAATTAACAGAAAACTGCATACAAAATAAATAATTATCACTTCTGTGCATAAATTAACTAAATTGTTATCAAAATTACGGATTACCTAATGCGAATCACCAAATAAGTAATTCTAGCACATTATTATAATTCAAGCTTTATTTGCCTACGATCATCATAATAATAGCAACAACCATATTATATTATACATTATATATAATGTCTAGATATGTAAATACATACATATGCAGAGAAACCCATTCAAAAAGATTCACTGTCTACTGCTATAAGAAATAGCAAAATAACAGTAGTAGAAAATGCGAATTAGTCTACTTTTTGAGAACTGCTTTCTTTCTAAAGCTCGCAGCATGAGGTCCATTGTTTCTTCTTCAGAAGCTTTTTGAAGAAGGTGCTATACGAGCAAACAGTCCGTCGGATTGTAAATGAATACTGTCGCTCATGGACATCTGCAGTACATGCCGACATCAGTCAATACAGACAAGAGATGATCAGCCTAGAATGTGCCACCGCAAGACACAAGTCTTCCCTTGCAATTACAAGAGGTTATAATAATACACCACGCGGACTTTAAGCGGATTCATCTAACACAAGTGGGTTTCCTTATGGTTTCCTTTATCGCGAAGCGATAATTAATAAGAATTGCAAAGGTATTATTTCTTAGTAAAGAGACCTGTTTTCAACATTTTATAACTACAATCTCATAGATTTGTACTCCATCGGAATAAAAATTGATATCTTATATATATGATCTTATATCTTATCTTCTTGATATATTATATTGATATTGATAATCACACTGATGTGTGACTGATATTTTAAAGTTATATGTCATCAAAAACAACATAGTTACATATTAGTCATCAGATTATGTGTTAGTTTGCTTTTACTATAGCACAAGCACTATTAAAACTAAACCTAAATCGAAACTGATGAAAGTAATTTAAATAATAACTATTTTTCTGAAGTTTTTTTTTTAAATTTTACAGTTTTCTCATGTATCTACGCATGTGTCTTTAAAGGACCTTAAACGCGTGTTTACCTGTATTTATTTTATATGACCTTTCGGCTGGGTACACTAACCATGGTCAAGGCTGGTCAGTCGATAAATTTGTTTATAAATCAATATCTATCATGTTATTGATTGTTTCAGATCCTGTTATTTTTGGTCGCCTTCGTGGTTTACTTCGCTGCTGCTTCCTTCCCTGCTTTTGGCGGAGTAGTTGGCTACGGTGGTGGCGGATATGGAGGACATGGTTATGGCGGCTATGGCGAGCACGGCCACGGCCATGGTCACGATTATGGCCACGGCCATGGTCACGATTATGGCCACGGCCATGGTCACGATTATGGCCACGGTCACGGTCATGGTCATGATTATGACCATGGCTATAACTATTACGGAGGAGGCCATGGACATCATTGAAATGGTGAATTTTAATAAAATTCATTATCTAAAGTGTACGAGATTGCAGTGTAAATTTCATTTAGTATCATAGGTAAGTAATAACCGCGTTCTGACCTATTTTATTTGTAATACTAATAGTTATTGGTAATAAATAAAGATGTTGTAATACTGAAATTAATATATATAGATGGTGTATAGAACCAATATAAATCAAGAGAAAAAAAACCTCTAAAAGTGCGCGCCAGCTATACGCATTAAGGGTATTAATTTTCGGTTTCTTTTTAAAGAAATCTTTAAAAAGAAATTAGTTCACTCTATAATATTGTACTTATTTTATTACATGAACATTACATTATATAAAAAATAAATTACTTTACTATTATTATATTATATTATAACTACTGATTGTTTGAGACAAATGTGTGTCTTTTGTGAAATAAATTATTTATTTATTAGGTACTTAATGTAAATAGGTTATGCAATATTTAATAAATAAAATAAGTAATAAGTAACTCTGTCTCATTTCGTCTACGAAAAAAAGGATTATTCTAGAAATCCCCACTGAAAAATTCCTACTGGAGGGGAAATAGGTTAAATATACATTTTTGATTCCAGAAATTCCCACTATAATCACGTAGGTACTTTTTAATGTAACATTCAAGATCCGAGTATATAAAATTAACATTGCATGAAGTAATAAAGTTGCGGCTGCCTTTAATATGTGTTGCACTTAAGGTTATTTTTTATATGATACTATATTGTGTAAGCATTAATGTAATTAAGCACTGGCTGTCCTTAAATAAATAAATAGATAACAAATATGTGACGTCATCTGAGCAAAGGATCTATTCTCGGTATGGATTTATTGACTTTGTTTAGAGTTTCCAACTTATTTTATTGTTTCAAAATTATGATTGAATAGAAACATGGTCTAACCTCCGATTTTTATGATAAACCTATAAAAAAATATTTTTTTAGATATTACTAAAGTTATAACTAAAGTTTATAAGTTATTTTTAGATATTACTATGAAACTAGAAACGACAATAAGGTCCCTTTTCAAAGCGGTTAAATGTTAATAACGTATTTCCTAATAAGTACATACTAAGTACCTAAGAGTACATCCTAATTAGCACGTTTATAATATGCTAGTTTCGCTCGCCACTTCATTCGCATAGTCTGCATGAATAGTTGAAACTTGGCTACTGAATAGTGGCCAAGTTTCAACGAAATCGATTCAGCCGTTTGAAAGTGATATGTAATAAACATCCAAACTTTCGCATTTTATAATATTAGGTGATTTTAGAGGATGAAAATATTAAGCTTTTGCTTCAAAACTTGTTAAAGCTACAAATCTTTTCTAAACAATTGTGTTATTTTTTCGTCACAATATTCAAGGGAAAATTATTTTTATTCAGGTGAACACATGACTTGAGTCATGAGTAGGGAATTTTTGGACCAAAAATGTCGTCTAATCTAGTTAGCTCTACCAGTGGGGATTCTTTTTCTTTTGTGGAAAGAAGATGACAGACGACCAGATAATCCACATTATCCACGACAGTGGATACTGTCGCTTATACTCGTAGACATCCGTGATACATGGAAACATCAGTCCATGTATCACGTCCCGTGAATGATAGCACATTAATATGTCCCCGGATGTGCGGAGGAGATAGGACCTTGGGAGATAGGAATAGATGTAGAAAAGGATTGGAAAGAATGGGGAATAGGAAATATTACGGAAGGAGTAGTTTCTCATAACACTTCTCAATCCTCCTTGGAGAGAACGAGATGGAATGGGGAGTAAAGAGCATAATGGGATAAGAAGATTTATTTATCCCATTATCGTCTAATCAATAGGACATAACAGGATAAGATGGGATATAGAATAGGGAATATACTTATATGAGAGACACCTCTTATAACAATCGATAGTATGAATATAACTTTCATCAATCGATAGGATGAAATGGAAAAGGGGAAATTTACGAAACGTGTATAGTATAGTACATTTATAGTACATACTAAATAAATATAAAATATAGTAAATAGTAAAATATAGTAAAGTTATACTAATAAACGTAAAATATAGTACATTTTTCTGTAAGATAGAGGTTTTGTTGGACTCGAGCGCGCCCAGTCAGCTGTGGATTTGCAGCATACATCATTCCCAAATGCGGAGATTTCAGGAATAATCCGAATAATAGATGAATGAATAAAAAAGGCCTGTGACTAAAGTTGTCAAGTTATCCCGTAAGAGCCGAGGCGTCCCGTGTATAGTTTAATTCTAACCCTTCTAGTAGGAAATATCCTAAAAGAATACGTCATTGGAGGCAGCGTATTTCACGCCTACAATTTAAAGAATTCTGACGTATTTGATAGATCACGTTTCCGTTTTACAACCGCCCATATTATTAAATTCAAGTTTCAAGGGGTTTTTTTTCTTGCGTAACGTATATTTTGATGCTAATGTGTTAAATCTAGCATTAGTTACTGTTTGTGTATTTGGTCTGTGATGCTAAAATTTGTAAAAATCAATACATTATAATGGTTACATATGTACATCTAATTCTAATAGTTGTGATAGGAGGAGGTTTTAATATTCAATGATAACTTCTTTAATTATACTTAATATACATATTAAGTAACTATAATTATGTATTTATATATCGTGTTATATGAATGGATATTTTATTTATTGATTTATTTAACAATTTATTGTACACATAACATGAAACATAAAAATTAAGAAAAAGAAAAGATGCACAAACGGCAAGCTTATCTCCTGTGGAGATTTCTTCCAACAGACCTGGGAAAGTGAAATATATATATAGGTCAAGGCAGAAAGCCAGGCGTAGTGCGTACGGAAAAATTGTATGTATAAATTGTACACTATTATTAACAAAATACATAAATATATATTTAAATACATATACAATACATATAAACACATAATAAATAATGAATATTATACATATAAAATATATACCTACATATTATTATACGGACAAAGGGATTATGTAGGAAATTGACAAATATTCTTTTAATCGGTTTTTAAAAGTAGTAAGAAAAGGACTATCTCGTATCTTATGAAGGAGAGCATTCCGTAAGCGTACGGCTTGAACCGAAAATCAATCGCCACAGCTATGAGAATTGTGAGAAGGGATCTTTAACAGGGAGAAGGTTTGGGTTCTAAGGAGTCTAGATCTTGGAAAAATATACGAAAAACGGTCACGCAAGTTTTTTTATTTTTTTTATGGACGAAGGCGGGAGATGAGCATACAGTCCCCCTGATAGTAAGTGGATACTGTCGCCCATAGACATCCGCTATACATGCCAACATTAGTCCAAAATGACAAACATTGGCACGACCCCGGATGCGATGCATACCTTTGGTGATATAGGAATGGATTTAGAGAAAGGGTTGGGAAAATGGCGAGGGATAGGATAGGAATGGGAATGGCACATCTCATTCACTACCGCAACACGTACGTACAGGAAATAAAATAAAGTGGTAAATGCAGTACATTTCAAGGTAGTCTTCTGTGAGAGAGGGGTAATGTGGTAGGTAGGTAGGTAGGAGTAATTTAAGGAGTAATTATTTGTAGGAGTAATATATTGTATAGTAATTTAAGGAACATTATAGAGGAGCTAAAGAAAGTGACAATTACGGCGAGAACGAATAGGTAACCACTGAAGCTTCTTCCTAAACTCGATTATTATTTTGTTATTATTTCTAAACAGATAAACTGACTATTTAATATCCATTACAGCTGCTTTAATTTATCCCATTTAACCAATATTCAGCTGGTAGAAAATGCCTTGAGGCACTAAGGCCTCAGTCCGCTCCGTACACTGTAGCGCAATAAAAGTTAATAAATAAATTGAAGAATAATAATAAATTCAAAATTGAAATGATTAACTCATACTTAAAAATATATTTATTACCAATGAAAATCCTTCAAACAAATTTTCATCCTAAAGGAATAATTAGTCAATTGATTTTATTGGCCATTAAAGTATATGTCAATTGATAAATAGAAATAAAAAAAATATAGATTAAGTCAAACAAGTTAAAGTTGTTGACCAAAATATTGTTACAACTGAATTTTATACCGTAAATCTGATATGAGGAACCATAGATTAATTACTGTTTATTTGCAAATAGTCATGCGGTGGATCGATCAACACGCACACTCTTTCCAATAGTTTGACAGCCGCTGGTTTTGATAATAACAATCGCTAACATCAATATTCATAGAAACTGGTAATATATAGGAATCCCCATTGGACACCTCGCCACCTATTTAAACGAATTTTTGTTTATCATATCGACCAGTTGGTGACAGGTGGAACAACCTATTACGATGACACAAGCAAAGGTAAGTCCTATTTTACTTTATATTATCTCTCAGTTACTTTACAAGCATATAAAAAAAGAAACAGAGGTATTATTCATAAATTTCCAGATATAGTCGATATAGTAGGTACTACTAGGTACCGGTTAACGAAGCGTGGAACAGCCAGGCCAGGCCAGGTGGACTAACGACTTGAAGAAGCCACTACCGGCGACATATCTCGCAGCCCTATATCGGTGGCCCATATGCGGCAGTGGATAGAAACGGGCCGTTGGTATGGCATGGTATGTTAGTACCCAGGTACGCAGCAGCTAAAACAGTGCAATACAATGAATGTCCTAGACGTCCTTCTTAACTTATTTTGAAATCTTACATGTTGCAAATCATATTCAAATACATATATTAAAAATACTTTATTTAATAAAATTCTAGCTGCGTAAAGTAATGCTAAAAATAATTCACAAATTCTTTCTTACAGGTGATGCTTCTTCTGGCCGTGGTGTCGATGTTGCTGTCGGCCGTTGTCGGCCAATTCGGCGGCGGATTCGGTGGCGGACCTGGAGGCGGCTTTGGAGGCGGTGGCTTCGGAGGCGGGCAAGGTGGCGGCTTCGGGGGCGGTGGTCATGGTCATGGGGGCTCCGGACAAGGTGGATTCGGACAAGGCGGTTATGGAGGTGGATTCGGGCAAGGCGGTTATGGAGGCGGATTCGGACAAGGCGGTTACGGACAAGGCGGTTACGGACAAGGCGGTTACGGACAAGGCGGTTACGGAGGACCAGGAGGATTCGGCGGTGGCTACGGTAGAAGATAGCGAGAAAAACGACAAACATAAAAATAATTTTTCGCATGTTGTATTACATTTGTTGTGTTAATTAATAAAATAATTAGTCGAACTTGTAGTTTTCTAGGAAGTGTCTGACTCCCTCAGAGTTGCAAAACTAGATCTCGCAGTAGCAAAGAATTGTGACAAAAACTGTAGGAAAACACTGCCGAATTCCAGTGCTAATTGTGATCTCCTTAGAAGAGAAGGACGCCTCTGTGATTGAGGTTCATTATCTACTTCTTTAGGTGTCAATTCTGCCGAAATAATATCAGGGCCTTGAGGTTCGGGTATAGAGTTTGTTTGTAAAGACATTAAAATATCACTAAGGATATTACTTGCCGGTAGAGGTGTCTGAAGGCCAAAATTGTTTACTGCTTTAGGTATTATTTCAGAAGGTGTACTGACAGCGATGATTTGAGGTCTTGATGTATTTACTGGAATAGGACTAACGACAGTAGATTGCATGTCCTTAGCAGGTTTAGTGGTTAACATAGGTTTTAGTGGATTAAAATTATTGCCTGATAGCGGTGAATGAACTTCGGGTGGAAAATCGACAGCAGCAATAATTTGGGGCCTTAAAGTATTAAGTATAAATGGACGAAAGACAGGTACTTGCAGATCAGCTGCACGTACCGGTTTTGGCAGACTATCTACAAATAATGGAGACCCTATTTCTGGTTGCGATAACATAGGAGATACAGCCTGAGGTCTAGTCTGCAAACTACCAATAGGTGGAAGTTTTTGTAGATCAGAGATATTCACTGGCAATATGGGAATTGCTTCAGCAGACTTGACTTGAGTATCAAGTAGAGGAGTTAATGCGCTTCCTGACAATGGGTGAGAAATATCCATTTGAAAATCCCCAATATGTGAAGGTTTTTGCAGACTAAACGCATTTTCAGACATTGATTTTACCACTGAAGTAGAAAGAACAGGCATAGAAGGAGGATAGGGTGTTATTAAATTTCCGGGAACAGATTTAGATATATCAGTATATAAGGCACCGGTAGATTTCTGGGGTATTAAATTGTTTCTTTTCAAAGACGACGAATCTTCTATATAGGAAGATGGAAGGGGGGTTGATAACAAGGTATTATGCAGTGTTGACCCAGTTTCAGATAAAGGAGGCATTACTTTTAGTGAAAACTTCGGAGATGGCGTGTCCGATATTTCATTAACTTCATAAGGTAACTTGTGACGAATTTCTTTGTTTATGTAAACATGGGGATTATCCTCGATAACTGGATTATCTTCATTTTGTACTTCATTCACCTCTCTTTTTACAGTAATGTGGTGTTTTGTTCCAATTCCAAAGGGCAACCACTTTTCTCTTATAAATTTAAAAGGTCTGAAAGGCTTCGGCTTAAACTGTATATCAAAATTCCTTTTAAAACTGAATTCTCCTAGTAAAGGTTCACAACTCACATCCTCGAACCACTGAACAGTAGTAATAAAGAACACGAAAACCTACAAAATAAAAATGATAATCACTTTTTTGTACGTGAAAACAAAAACTATAATTTTTTTAACAAACTCATACCTGAAGGAACTTCGTCATATTGCAGACACTGTTCACACACTAATAAGAAGAATAGTCTCACGATCACTTATAAAGATTCATTGCCATTACTTATTGTTGTGAAATCAGAAAAGAATCAACGCAATTAGCAAACCTTAAAGCTAGGACACGTAATTGTTTTATCAATTACAGTAGTCCAAGGCATTTCTCTCGGCGTGTCTAGGCAAGTTGATCACGAAATTACACGAAATTACGGGATTACACGAATGATTACTGGAAAGCAGAACACTAAGTATTATTTTGATTGGATCAAAAATATTGCGCGATTCTCAGAGCACGCAAGAAATAAGTAATAAATTTAAAATTTCATACTTTACTACTAATACTACTATACAAGTAGGTAATAGTGGCAAGATTCAGATAAATAGACAATTCTAAGATATCTATTTCAGACATCAAGTGACTGAAAATAAACCTCTATGAAGGTTGCACAAGGTTCTATAAAATATGGTTATGACCACGAAATACAAGGAAATCCCAGTTCTGTGGTTCCTACTAATTCTAAGAGAAACGTCTAGCTCTAAATAACCAGACATTCCCATTACCTATTTGCTCGTTAGTTTCTCATAACTACGATAACAATAAATTACATCTGACATAGCAATTTAACTAGAATAAATAAAGGATGATAATAATGTCACGTATTCGAAAGCAGTCCAACTGGTTCAGAGGGCAGGGCCGGAATACTAATGACCACTAACTGTCAATCTTCCTCAACTGACTGTTATATTCGAATTTTCCTTATTAAATTCTTTCAACGTAGGCTACTATTATAAAGAGTTTATTAATATTATAAAGAGCTATATTATTATAAAGTGTGAAACAAACTTTTTTAAATTATATGTTTCAGACCATGGCTCATATTATTCGTATTTGAGGGGGCGAGTGTACGCTGCAATCCAACAGCCGCTGCGCGCGCTTGACTAGCCACGTTACCCCTCTCTCACAGAAGACTACCTTGTAATGTACTGCATTTTCCACTTTATCTTATTTCCCTAATGTATGTACGTGTTTTGGTACTGAGTGAGATGTGCCAGAGCCCATTCTCATCCTACCTCTCCCCATTTTCCTAACCCTTTCTCCAAATCAATTCCCATATCTCCAAGGGTAGGCAGCGCATCCGGGGTCGTGCCAGCTTTTGTCATTTTGGACTAATGTTGGCATGTATCGTGGATGTCTATGGGCGACAGTATCCACTTACCATCAGGTGAACTGTATGCCCGTATGCCGCCCTTGTCCATAAAAAAAAATAGCCATACGATCCCTCCGAACTAAAAGCCGCACGCACCAAACTGTAACTCTTTGAGGATGCATCCGCTTTTTATGAATCTCATGATACCAGATACCAGCCCCAAGCTCCAAGCCCCAGATACAACAATTTTGCTTATTGACGTATCCGTCAAGGTGGAAATGGGCTTCGTCACTAAAGATGATTTTTTCGCCAAAATAATGGTCCACTTCATACTGATCTAAAATTCATACTGCGTTACTCTTTTGTGTAGCGTTCCAGATTGACTAATTGCAACTGTCATATGGGACATCTATAAACAAACCAGAGTTGCCAACCGCCAAACAAAAAAATGGCGCCCAGTTTAAATCCGGAGCTCAATCTGGGACACCCTATACATATTATTGTTAGTTTTTTGTTCATAACATGGCACATTCAAATCAGACGCTCAGCTACATTGACATTATCATACTGCTGGATTTTATAGGGCTGCAGATTATCACTAATTTAGAGAGCATTCGAGCGAGGTTATCCGGATTTTCAATCCTATTGTCTATACATATAATAAAATACATATCATAAAATCGTAACAAAACGGTAATATGTGGTTCTGTGAATTTAATATTTTTTGAAAAAAGTATTGCAGTGTAAAGTGCGGATGATACAGACCTCGAAAACAACAATTTTTGGATTTTTTATCTGTCTGTGCGTTTTTATTTATCTATTTATATATATTTATATGTATGTTTTTATTTGTCCGTCTGTCTATCTGTATAAACTCGCATCACGCAAAAACTACTGCACGAATTTTATTGAAACTTGCTATGGATGAGGCGGGTTAACATTTAGAGTACTTTTTATCCAGATTCATTTCCCACGGGAATCACTCTAAAGTTCACGCAAAGGAAGTCGCGGACACCAGCTCGTTAACATTATAAATACGAAAGTGTGAATGTTTGTTAGTCAAATTAGATTATTAGTTGAAATTAGATTACAATCCAGATTAACAAATAGGCTTAGAAATGTTCGCGTGGCTTACATAAATAGGTAGTAACCTATTTATGTAAGCCACGCGAACAAAGTCGCGGGTAAGAGCCTAATAATAATAAATAAAATAAATAATACCACACTCAATGATTCACACCGCTATTCCCTGCATTGTGGATCCAGAAACACATACAAATATAATTAGTAAAAGACGAACACACCATCCAGACCCGAATAAACAGGTGTATTTAAACAAATGTCCGACCGGGAATCGAACCCGTGACCATTTGCAAAGCAAGCAGGGGCACAACCAACTGCGATAACTGGTATCCGAAATTTAAAATAAATAAAGTTTATGTTAAACTTAATAAATAACTAGTGTTTAATAATGGTGCTTAATTTAATAAAGAAAATTAATAAAATTTTAATTAAATTACACTTAATTTTGATATATGAAAAAATGACCGAGTTTCCAAAAGTCCGGAGTATAATATCCTGCTGTACACAGCGCGGCGCGTCACGTCGAGCGTTGCGGAAATATCAAACTTTCCCTAGCCACACAGGTGTGTCCTGCGTAAGCAATGTGTCTGTAGCATTGCGGCGCGTTCCCGCATTCGACCCGCGTCCGTTTACTACTTATCTCCTTACCTTTCTAAATATAAATACTTTAAGTAAATGTTTTCACTAAGAAATAAACGACAAAATTTTGTGTGTTGTCATATTAAAATTCATATAGTACTGACGGCAATCGCGCGTCCACGACTCCTAACGAGGACACGCGTCCTCGACGCGCCGCGCCGCGCTGCTACCAGGACAAAGCCTAGAAGCTCTTTGTTCACGTTTGAAGATTTTACAAATGCCAACCCTACCACCTACGTATTTTCTGTACTAATATTATAAAGAGAGATTATTTTTGTTTGTTTGTTTTTATAAGGGTTGGGGCCTAGTTCATGAACTCTGGGTAAAGTTCTGAGTAAGCTAACCGACTATTAACGTGACCAGTAATTGTAGCATCCCATTTGACCAACTCCAAGTATCGCTAATCAGTGAAATCGATACTCATCATTGATACTCGGCAGTCTTAAGTCGGCTGAAACGATTTAACAATTGTTAAATCGTAACTTTATTCGAAAGTCGTGAAATAGAAAAACTCATAAACTACTGGATCAATTTTGAAAATTCTTTCACTTTTAGGAAGCTAAAATATGTAAATGTGGAAAATAAAAGCAAGAATTTGAAAAAAAAAAATAAAAATAAAAAAGTTTTTTTAAATTTAAAAAAGGAAATTGGCCATGTTGTGTTGGCCAGCTTTAGAATAGCACCACCTCCATCTCTTCCCGTGGGCGTCATAAAAGGCCACTATGAGATAACAAAGCCGCTGCAACGAGCCCTGAAAACTCTCTAACCCGCTACCTCTACAAAAGTGGACTCTCAAACCTTCCTGGCGAGTGTGGCGTTTTGAGGCTGTAAATCCCTCGCGCACGAGACAATGCGAGACAATGTGCATGAGGACGCCCGTGTCCAGCAGTGAGTGAACAATAAAAGAGACAATAAAAAGTAAAAAAAGGAAAATAAATAGAAAAGAATATTTAATCCTGCATATTTACTTTGACACTCGGACCACAATGTATACATAAAATAGCAATTTGGTTTTCATTAACCATACTGCATGGTTACTTAAAAAAAACAAGCATCGAAAGATACGACATCTCAAATTCTCCCCAAACATTGGTTGTAACTAATTTATAGGCATTCATTTTTTAATGCTATTGAGTAAAAACATACACTATTCAAATTTACGTTACGTTAAATTGATTAAATAGATTATCGGTTACAGGAATTACGTTAAATTGGTATGGCCTGAATTCCCTCCTAGTGAGAAAGTGTTAGGTGGTAGCGTCGCTCACGTGCGGCAGTCTGCAGTCACGAAACGTCACTGTCAAGATAACTACGACAATACCCAAGTACTACGTCCAACTGCAATTATTGACCGTCTAAATTTGACATTATCATTATACTGTGAAATAGTGGAATAAAATATATGGAATATATTATTATACTGTGGGATATATAGTATATAAATATTATTATGTGGTGCTACCATAGCATGTTTTAATTGTTTCAAGGACACCAAAAATCCGAACTGTGTGGAGGTAAGTTTGTGGTTCAATCAAAAATTTGTATTAGTCTATATCGTATACATAGATCCATCTCAAACAGCTTTTCTGAACCTGGTATTGAAAAGAGCATAATCTTTCTAATCTTTCTAATAATCTTCTAATCTTTTTCTTCACATAATCTTTCTAACTTTTCTAGTTTTGACTGAGAATTTTGTTAAGAATAGTACAAAAAATACTATTGAACTCGAGCTCAAACAAAGAAACCTCAGTTATAGATTGTATTTAAAATAATTCTCTTGCTTTCTAAAGGCTGATCTCCAAAGAAGTCGTTCGTGGTGAAAATCGTTTGCATAAGTGAGATCCGCTGTAAAATAAGGTTAAGAAACGCTAGTCGAGAGCAAATAACTATTGTGTGGATACTTGTAAAAGTTTTAAATGCATACTAACACACTTTAATTAGCTACATTTGCCTGCTTTCGCGTCGAATGACTCCTTCATTCCCCACGAGCCCACGACACAACCAACCTGCACTACCAGTAGTGTCGTGGGGAATTTCTTTTCTTTCTGCACTACTGATCAGTAGTCCAGTGGGTCGAAACCAATAAGAAAGAAGAAAAAGACACAAATTAATCATCGTGAACGACGATATCATTACGCGTGAGATGCAAGGAATTAACAAGGAGATAAGTTAGGTCATAAAAGTTAGGTTTAGGTGGTAGGATAAATTACGATAAATCTTTTTATGTTTGAACGTATTTGTTGGGGAGAGCGATTAATTTAATTTAATTACCTTTAACCTTTTTAAAAATGTTATTTGTTCTAATAATTTTGAACAATCATATTTAAAGAAATATTTTTTAAATAATTAAGTTTAAATAATTTTATGTTTCAGCGAGGGAAGGTCTATTTTATTTATTTCAAGCATAATCATTTGTTCCTTTAAATCATAGGAAAATAAAAAAATATTAAATAATATTTATTTTAGTTGAAAACTGTGCTCTTGTGGAGTGCGGGGATGAAGGATCAATCATTTATATGATTTTATATGCAAAGTATATTATAAATCCGAGAGTGTGTTTGTTTGTCTGTTTGTCTTCATGACTAAATTAGTGCACCGATTTCAATTAAATTATAGCGAAAAGGGAGCCTAATCCTCTTCGGGATTGGAAAAGGACATGCACACTTTTTATTCCGTACTTTTTCCAGGGGAATACATTACTTTTAAAACAAAATCCACGCGGGCGAAGCCGTGGGAAAAAAGCATTGTTGCAAAAAGCAAAAAGCAAAAGGCAAAAAGAAAAAGATACATACACATTGTGTAAGTGATGACCAATGGTGTTGGTATCATATTGACTAGATCGCAAAATTACCAAGTATTCAACACGTCTAAATTACTAAATGAACAATCGCTATAATATGTCCAAATCAAAAGATTAACCCATGTACCTCCACAGCTGCGTACAGACAGTTTAGTGGTATGGTATGATAAGTGCAGAAATGTAAGAATATATTAATATAAATTATAGAAATTAAGTTCAAATTCGGTACACATTTGAATTTTCTCCTAATATCCAATTCTATCCACAGAAAACGAGGCCTACTATTAATCATAACGCACCCACGTTTCACATTCGCTGACCGGTTCTAATTAAGAATTCATGACAGACAATAAAAAAAGCATTGGCCCTGAGTCCACGGAATAATAAATAGAAAGAAAATAGTTCTTCTCGTATGTTAAAAATGCGAGAGTATGCATTATGCTACGAAATCGTTTCCACCATAGTCTTCGAAGGTGGCACACGAGCATACAGTCCACTTGGTGGTAAGTGGATACTGTCGCCCATAGACATTTGCGATACATGCCAACACAAGTCCAAAATGACAAACGTTGGCACGCCACCGGATGCGCTACCTACCTTTGGAGATATAGCAATGGATTTGGAGAAACGGTTGGGAAAATGAGGATGGAAAGGATGGGAATGGGCTCTACAATATTATAAGTAGGTAAAAATCTTTCGGCGAGTTTTAGAAATTATATTAAAATTGGATGTGTAGTTTATTATATTAAAAGTGAATTAGTTTCGAACAAAGACAATTTTGTGAGAAAATGTTTATATTAACGATTTTCCCGACTGATATTGAGCTGAAACATGCTAGTGCTAAATATTTAAGAATTGTGAAAAGTACAAATGTAAATATATACCTAGTGGTTTCTCCAATATGTTTTTCACCGTACTCGTCGTGACTGACAACTTTTACATAAACACAGAATGCATATATTATATACATATTGTATGGGGACGTAAGTGGATGATCCCATTCTTACAAAATTATTTTGTTACGTAGATAAGTACCTATCTATGATCGCGACTAATTGGTGTTTTTCTATATTTTCAGGACCAATGGCGATCAGTGTAACTGCTTTAGTGTTGATAATTTCCACAATATTATGCACATGCAACTGCAGTATGATGGATGACATATTAGAACACATGTTTTTAATGGCGATGGGAAAGCATAGTATATCAGATCTCATAGTAGACTATTTAGATGATTTGTTCCCAAAAGACGATGTGGAATCAAACACGCTAAAGGAAATCTTCATGCTCATATCAGACGATCCGCCACCTGATTTAGAAAACAATTATTTTGAATTTGATGAACAACACGAATCTCACAGTAGTATGTGGTAATAAGATAAATAATAAAAAATGGCGTGTATTTGAAAGAGCAGCGAGAAATACTAAATGAGCAGGATATCATAATCATAACTAATTTTATGACTATGATAACTGAAATAAATATTTGTAAATGACTATGAATGTCATTACAAAGTCGACGGAATTTCTTTACTGTCAGCCGAGATCCTGAACGTAACCCATTTTTAAATTTGCTGACATCGATTTGCTGCCCTTTACGGTTGTTCTGCCGCTCATTTATAATGATTTCTCATAAAAATTATGTAGATTCGATTAAATATGCAATCATAGATATGTGATTACTAAGATATCGATATATACAGTAGGGTGGGTCGCTTTTGTATGGAAAAAAAATAAAATTGTCCAATACGTTTTGTAATAGTAAAAAAAATGTGACCCACATCCAATTATGAAAAAATAACGAAAATAAAAATTTCTAGTTTAACCCCTTCTACCCGCGCATTGAGTTTGAAAAACTGTAATTTTTGATTTTTTTGTGAATTATTTGAAAATCTATTTCTCGTGGCTCATAGGAAAAACAACTACGTAAACTAATAAAATAAAATACTTTTGGACTAAATTTTATTATTAAGACAGAAAAATAAACAAATAATAAGACAAAATAAAAATAAAATATCTTCAAATCACGTTAAAATCTTTCTTACTTTCGAACTTAGGCATAAGCTTTCGTGAAATAATTTTATTCTTAATTAAAGCTTCTCTTGCTGTTTTGTGGCAAAGCTGCATAGATGCCTCTGTTACTGTTTTTACAGCCCGCTCCACAGCTTGAGTATGACATGGTATCCGCAGAAAAAGGACTTCATCATCACCATATGACTCAACTAGGGAATGAAGAGTCTCATCCGGAACATTGGTCAATATAGGTGGTTGCGAGTAAGATTGCTGCCAGTCTATCAAATCGATGTAAGACGAAGCGTTTAAATTTATCTTAGGCACTTCAAAGACTCGAAGCTGAAGGGATTCAAATGGTTTCCTTGCCTTTAAAATGCGTCTAGCGGCAAGTTCTCTCACATGTTTTTGTTCGTCAGATAACATAGACAAGAGCAAGTTTTCTGGGTGCGCAAAAAAAGCATTTCGTTTTATTACAGGATCAACAACACTCTTCAATTCTTGCGGAAGATATCGAGAATAAAATACCAACTTCCAAAAGTGCCTTGCTCCATCTTTACATGTCGGATTTAATTTGATTTCGAACCAAATAGGAGCATATACTTTAACTACAAAAGTAGCGAGTTGTTTCAGTTCGTTTGTAGGTATCTCAGTAGACACATATAAGCGCAAAATCCTGTTGGCCTTTGTTAGCCACCTGGCATGCGATATTTTTCCCGGAGAGCGATTAGACAAATCAGGAGAGCACTTACCCCTTATGACGGCAGATGTGATATCATAAAGGTAACGTTGATCAGAACTGAGGTCTTTTACATTTGAAATGTTAAGTAACATACCTTCTATCTTTTCAAACACGACAACAGAGCGCTTCTCACAATCATCTAATAACTTTCCGATAGCACCTGAATAAGTATTAGGTCCTGTTGTGGTGTCATCAAGTTTTGCAAATAAATGTCTTAAGGGCAGTTCATTTAAGTGTAAAAGACATATGATCCATTGAAGTGGTCGGTGTAAACGCTTTTCTAAAAGCCGTATGACTCCGCCGTATTTGCCCGTATTGGTTACCGTCCCATCACAACCTATGGCAAGAGTATCCTCTAGAGACATATTCAGTTGACCTGTTACTGTTTGAAAGATAGCTGACTCCAACCCTTTTGCAGTTCCATGGCTTGGAACGGCATATCCGACATAAACTGATCCTGGTTCTTTAATTATTGAAATATGTTCTTCCACGGATGTTAAGCGGTATTTTTTTCCCCCTTTCATAACAATTTTCAGGGTCTTATCTTTTCGTCCATCAAAAAATAAGGCAGGAATAGTATTTAGTTGGCCTTGAGATAAGGTTTCTTTTCGTAATTTTTGTCTCGCTCGTCGCAATTTCGACTTATCGATTACTTCGTTGTTGATTTTCACATCTTGCAAAACAGCAGAAGCGACAGCAGCAGCTGCTCTGTCGGATATCCCGTATCGGTCACAGATTGTTGACAAATTCTTGAGAGATGTTATTTTACGTTTTTTTGATACTGGTTTTGATGAACTTGAGGGCAAAGTTTGTTCTTCATCGCTACTTCCAGTCGTTATTGAGGTATTAGGATTTTCATGAGAAGGGCCTGGTTCACAAACGCTAGAATCGTAATAGGATTTGAGCTTAATTTTTCTATCACTCAGTTTTCTTTTCCTCTTACTTGTCAATAAATCAACAGTTCCCATAATCATTTTTCTTTCTGTTCTCTGATCTATTAAAAAAGCTCGTTCTTCCTTAGGAACCTTTTGGTCTTTGGAACATTTGCATAACTCTAAATCTTTACACTTACATGAACTCAAATCAAACAGTCTTTCCGAATTTCTATGAAAATCTTG
Source organism: Sesia apiformis (assembly GCA_914767545.1). Lineage (NCBI taxonomy): Eukaryota > Metazoa > Arthropoda > Insecta > Lepidoptera > Sesiidae > Sesia > Sesia apiformis. The sequence continues at coordinate 9,746,819 of OU611964.1, forward strand.
AATCTTTTCTTCTGATAAACGCTTCAAAGATTTTAATAAATTTTTACACTTCGCGTGGTAACTTTTAATCAATTGCATCACACGATTATGAGACACAGTAGGAATAGACGCTTTTCTCCACAAATATTTAACTTTAGATGACACTATTTCAGATATCTCATTAATGGATGGCTCTTTTTTTGAATTGTTCCCAAGTTTAAGCTGATGTCTTACTAAATTGTAATATTTCATAACTTGTTTGTAAGTAGGTAGTTGATTTTCGTTAATTTCTTCCGGAGCACCAAAAATGGGACAACTTGTGGATATTCGGGTATTATTTGAAATTTCCATGATGCACAATGTCATAAAACTAACAAAAACTACTTAAATTAGCGAAAAAATTAGATAAATGCGTGCGATCTTTCACCCGGAACTAATTAGGCGCACTGAGACAATGACGCGTGATCGACAGTTTACGCCCTCTTTCCCCACTCCTTCCCCCGCACTATACGCACGATTATTCTAATATTTTGGTTTGATTATTATTTGTATTACGTGTATCGCTGAATATAAGAATGTAATATCATTTTACGCCATGTAGTTTATACAATAAACTCTGATAAAATAAATCCGATTTTAACAATTTTTCCGAATTTTCAAACGTCATGCGCGGGTAATTAATGTTAATAAAAATAAAAAGTAAATATATACGATTTTAAGTCTCTACCCAGGTCATGTTTCCCGCACTATTACAAATCGAAATTCGGAAAAAATAATTTTCGACCCACCCTAATATACAGTCCATGTATTCGTAGTCTAATGTTGGGAGGAAAAGAAATTTACCTAAATAGGTTCAAGTACCTTTTGTTTATATTAGGGTTAAAGTATGAAATTGCCGATTTGTACTGAAAAATTAAAACTCGTGTTTTTCTAAAATGTAACATATTTATTTAATCAAAATATTTACCCTCACATTGTTGCCATCTAATCGGAAGTTCATTTATGCCTTTGCGATAGAACTCTGGGGATGTAGATTCGACAAACTGTGTGAAAGCATTTTGTACTGCTTCTTGGGAAGAAAATTTTTTACCACGTAGAAAATTGTCCAAATCACGAAAAAAATGGTAGTCCGTTGGTGCAAGGTCTGTACGGTCTGTACTGTGCGAGTACGGAGGATGACGTATGGTTTCTAACTGCAGCTCCTGTAGAGTTACAACGGTTTCTCGTGCAGTGTGAGGTCTTGCGTTATCATGGAGCAATAATGGTGAAGATCGATTCACGAGTCGGGGCTGTTTCACTGCTAGTTTCGCCATCATTGTTCGAAGTTCGGCACAGCAAACTTCTGCTGTTATTGCTTGACCAGACCTGAGAAAGCTATAGTGAATAACACCATGAATAGACCACCAAACAGTTACCATTACCTTTTTCAATAAAAAAGAATAAATTCAATAAATTTCAATAAAGAATTTCAATAAATTCAATAAACAATTACCTTATCAATAATAAGGTAAGCTTTGCCTTAGGGCACTATTGCGGCGTTTGACCTGGGGTCAGCCATTGCATTTTTCACTTTCGGTTATCATAAAGAATCCACTTTTCGTCACATGTCACAATTTGATCCAATATTCCTTCATTTCAGTACTGATTCAACAAGGCAACGCAAGTTTCAACACGCGTTTCTATCTGCAGATCAGTCAAATCATGAGGCACCCATTTTTCATATTTTTTTATCTTATTGATTTGATGCAAATGAGTCAATATTGTAGGTAAGGTAACGTTAAACCATGCCATGCCGCTAATTCCTGGGTAGTTTGACTCGGATCGGCTTCCACCATCTCCTTCAATTCAGCGTTATTCACCTGTGTGGGCGGTCTTCCACGTGGTTCGTTCTTCAAGTCGAAGTTCCCATTACGAAAGCGTTTAAACCAAAAACGCACGGTTCGTTCATTAGTAGTCTCCTCTCCAAACGCAGCATTGATATTGCGAGCCGTTTCTGCCGCGTTAGTTCCGCGTCGGAACTCGTATTCAAAGATTACTCGGATTTTCGAAGTATCCATCTTTCCCGTCTAAGCTGAATAAAAAAAACAATTGAAAGTCGAAAATCGAATGTTGCACATTTTTTAAAACAAGAACCTCATAGGTATCATGTGAAAAAAGTTTCACTCGAAAATCTCACACCATGAAGGTTTTATGTCAATTCAAAGTATCTATTACTATAAAACGGCAATTTCATACTTAACCCCTATTATTATTCGTAAGGCCCGTGATATTTTTGGATATATTTTCATATATTTAGTTAAATATTTTAATAAAATAGTATGTCTATAATGGCATTTTTCAATTGTATATGATTATTATTATTATTAATTAATAGTAATATTATTGAATTATTATTCAAATCATCAATTATTATTGACAATTTCCGTAAAATCACCACCCTGAAGTCTGATTTATAAATAGAAACACACCACAAAATACTCTTTTTACAGTAATAATACAGTAAATAATGGATGGTAGGACTATCCGTTATTCCCATTGGCCACCACTCGCTTGATTGGTGGCCAATGGGATAGTTATTACTTTTATGTCAGTGGCAGTAATGGACAGTGAGACAATATAATACATTATAATTTTTTGTCAATGTCAATGAATATTTTTATGCTCGTATGTTTTATCTCATTAACTTCATGTAAAATCTGCTTACAAAACCATAATATATTATAAGAAAAGAACGCAGGAAAAGAAATAGAAAGCATAGAAAGCATAGAAAGAAATAGAAATCTCTAGCTTCGTAGCTGTACGAAGCCAGAGAACCACAGACAGACAGATATATAAACATACATGTCAAACTTATTAACATCCACTCTTTTTGGATCTGGAGATAAAAGGAGCAATCTCGGTCATAAATATGGTAATTCAAAAGCAGAATCTAAATTATGCAGGTTATATTTTGTTTCCACTACAAGGACATCAACTTATTTCTTAAATGTTACCTTTAAAAATATGTGAGACTACATTTTTAAGTGTAAACTAACTAAAATTAACTAAAACTAACTATAACTAACTACTAAAATTAACTTTAACTAAAATTTTAAGTGAAGCTTACCACAATACATTAGTGAAAACCGCACCCGAATCGGTTAAGCCGTTTCTAAGATTAGCGCGCACAAACGCACAGATAAACAGACAAAAATTTTAACAATCATTGTTTTGGGTTCTATTGCGTTGATAAAGGTCCCCAATAATAGTTTTTCTCAGATATCTTCCATGTACAGACAGCCATCAGTTACATTTTTATTATATTATATGTACATATAGAAGAAGATAGGAATAATAAGTACAATACTATTAATAATAAACATGTATCTACACATGTAGTATTAAAAAAACATATTTAATTTAGTAATACATGTAGTATTACATTCTGTTCTATTAGCGAACACAATAAAATAATAATATACATAATTAAAATAAAATAATAATACCCATTTTCATTTTTAACATATTTAAACCTATACCATCGTATGCGGAGATGTCTACTGGCTATATAATAAATTAATAACATTAGTGAAGGTTTTATCTGACTAAGCGATACAATCACTGTGTTATTAACTACATTGTACCTACCCTAAGCTTTGAATCAGGCAATAATTTGCCCCATCTTACACAATATTACACAATACACAATTAAAGTTTTTTTTATATAGAAAAAAGGCGGCAGACGAGCATATAGTCCACCCGATAGTAAGTGGATACTGTCGTCCATAGACATCCGCGATACATGCCACCATCAGTCCAGAATGACAAACGATAGCACGCCCCTGGATGCGCTGCCTATCTTTGCAGATTAAGAAATTGATGGATTGGTCTTCTGTGAGAGAGGGGTAACTTGACCAGTCGAGTACGCCCAGCGGCTGTGGGAATGCAGCATGCACTTCCCCCCCTACCAAACCTACCCTACCCTACCCCTACTCTACCAAAGTCTATGATAAACGCCATATACGGGTGCCTAGTTTATACCACATCACAAAAACACTTATTTCGTTTACATTGCTTTCACACTTTTAGCAGGAGCATATAATTTTTAAAATCAAAATGAAAAAATGATACTATCGATTCTATTATCTCAGATACACATATTGCTGTAATATAGTTTTATGAAAACCACTTTGATATTAGACTACACGCGCACGGGTAGAGGTCTCTCCTTGCAGTTATAAGGAGGATTTTGAATCATACTCGATCCCAAGCGGATTGAAGGATGATTATTACACATGTCCAGACTTTTAAATCCTCGGGCTCGCAAGGCTCGAGGCACGTTCCTTTATCGCCCAGTTAGAAACAATTGTAGACACTCAATGATTCTGACCAGAGTTTAAACTCATGACTTCACGAATGTAAATCGAGAATACACCTAGATTCTGTCAGGGATACCTCTAATTTTATACTTACATATTGTATAAAGAAGTAGTGTACGTGTATACATTTATAGCATAAAAGTATACTCTATAATTAACTATTAAGGTTATTGCATTTTTCACACATTTCTTTATATGAAACCGGTATTTAACGCATATTATGGTAACTTGTTTTATTTTACTGGACGTTTCGGCTAGATAACACAACCAAACCGTGGTTACGAGCCGAGTCTAAAATAAAATAGATAAATATATGGTTTGTAATTGTATAATGTTTTCCCGAAACAAAGTAAAAAACAGTTTCGGGATGGTTCATTTTGTATAAAATGTGATAAGGCGTGCGTATATTATTTTTTTAAATTTTCGTCAACTTGAATGATTGTTACACTGTCTGTTACGAGGCTCTAGTTGTATTAATAATAATAGTGTTTCTTCTATTAGGTTTTCTTTTTTATTAACGCCTGTTCGTCGTTTTCGGCCAACATAGTGCTAATGATGCTCATTGCCTACTATAAATCCAACGCGAACAAAATACTAATTCTAGTACTAGTTCAATATATGAATACTGGAAATAAATAAGGCACTAAGTACCAAAAATTTAGTTTTTAAACTAATAATGATTTCCGGTACTATGTGCCATGGCCAATATCATAAATAAATCATTAAGAGCCTACGAGTATACAGTTTGTTAATATTCCTGTGTGAAGTTTGTGTGAGTGCTATGTGCCACGGTCGATGTATTGAAAATAGGCACTTTGGACCATACTCACTAACGTCAGTTTGTTCAAAATGGGGGACGGTGAGGCAAATTCATCTCGTTCTAACAATGTAAATAAAAGAAAAACGCTGTGTTCAAACAAAAATACAGAAAGAAAACGTTTAAAAACTAAAGGACAAGAATATATATCAACGTCTTCAAAAACCATTCCTTCCGTTACTCCTCCTCGAGACGAGGTAAGATCTTAAAAATGATTCTAGGTTATTTTACCGATCTCATTGTTACACTGCGATAGTGATGTGCTTGATCGCAAAATATAAAGTATTAATTATTTTAAAAAGACGTTTAAATCAATATTATTTTATTTTACATATACATACTTAGTGGTGATAGCCTATATTTTTAACAGACTTTAAAAAAGGAGGAGGTTCTCAATACGAATCGACTTGCAAGGAATTGAAGTCGGTTTTTACTTAAAAAAAAGAGATTATATCAAAATTTGTTCAAATATGTAGGTGAGAAGCTGCGACGTTTTCGTAAGTTTTAAAATAAACATCTAATTGAAAATCGTATTTTTTTCAGGTTGTATGCAAGTGTAAAAAAAGTTGTTCCGAAATTTTATACCAACAAAAACTCAAATTATTTAACGATTATTATAACCTCGATTCAACTGAAAAACAGGGATCGTATTTAATGGGCTTAATAAATATATTAGAAATAAAAAGGAGGAGAAATGGAAAATATAATGATCCAAAAAGCAGTAGACGTCAATGCTCCGTGTCATATGTTTTACCTGATGGCAGAGGAAATCTAAAACCAGTTTGTAGAAAAACATTTTCATCCGTTTTTGGGATAAAACAAAAAAAAAGTACACGTTTCAATAAATAGACTGAAGAGTGGGGAGTTAGTTTATGTAGAAAAGAGGGGGGAAAAAATAAAAAATAGAAAATTTCTAAATGAAGATATCGAAAGAATAAAAGAACATGTCAATACATTTCCTCGTGAAGAGTCTCATCATGGTAGAGCACGATCTAAAAAAGAATATTTAAGTCCAGACTTAAATCTAAATAGACTTTTCAAAGCATTTAGACTATTGCACCCTGATTCTATTGTAACATACAAATTTTACAGTTCTGTGTTTAAAAAGAATTTTATTAATTTAAAATTTGGTAGAAAACGGACAGACACTTGTGGGACTTGTGACTTATTGACAGCTCAAGTATGTTGTATGCTCAAGTATGCTCAAGTATGACAGCTAGCGCTAATGACAAGGAGTCTTCTTTGAAATTACAACTACATCAAGCCAAGGCAAACAAAGCAATGGATTGCTTAAAGGCAGATATGGCAAGGTCACAAATGCCAGGTAGTTTTTCATGCACTGCAACAATGGACCTACAACAAGTTTTATCAACACCTACACTAACACATAGTCAGATGTATTATCTTCGTCAACTTTCAAATTTCAATTTTGGTCTCCACATCGGTGATACTAACGATGCTTATATGTGTTTATGGCACGAAGGAATCACAGGCAGAGGTGAGAACGAAATCGCATCGTGTATTTTAAATGTCTTTCGTAATAATGCTACCACCAAAAGGAAATTAATCATGTGGAGTGATAACTGTTGCGGGCAGAATAAAAATAGAATGATTATTTTATTATGGATTTACCTCATAAAATTGAATGTATTTGATGAAGTACAACACAAATATTTAATTTCGAGTCACTCTTATTTGAATTGTGACAGAGATTTTGCATTAATTGAAAAACGTAAAAAAGTATGTAGTCCAATGGTGCCAGAAGATTTAATTACAATGATTACAGAAGCAAGAGAAAAGTATTTTCATGTAATTCCAATGAATGAAAAGGATTTTTTCGACTTTCACCAAGCTGCTGATACCATAATTAACACAGATAAAATGAAAATTTCCAAAGCACAGTGGATTAAAATTTCTAAAGAACATTTACATAAAGTTAAAGTTCGTAGCACACTAAGTGATATTGAACCTTGGAAAGTTATCAACATCTTAAAAAGAAATAAAATTTTACATGATTTAAATTCCATTAACATTCTTCAACTTAATTGTTCTTCTAAAATTAGTGCTGCAAAAAGAAACGATTTATTGACAATGGTACCATATCTCAAAAAAGAAGAACACAAAACATTTTATTTAAATTTGTTAAATAAATAAGCAATTTTACAAAAATAATTAAGTTGCAGAATGGTAGAAATTTCTCTATGTCACATCACTAGTGACGAAAGAACACAATTTGGTGGTTTCAACATGATGCCTTTTTAGATATAATAAAATACTGACTTAGTGCCTTTTTTTTGCAACGCAATAGAGACTTAAACCTTTCTAAATATTCCATGTTTATAAGTCCTTTTTTATTCCATTAAAACGTAATTATTAGATTTTTGAAATATAAAGGGTCATAAAAATGTTCCTAGTTTGTATTAAAATTCAATGTTAAATGAAAACAAATGATTATAGATACTTATGTGAGTTTTATTGTTTTCCTGAGTTTTTAGAGAATGGCACTTAGTGCTTTGTTTATTTTCAGTATTCATATATTCATTGCGTTTAATATACAGTTGACTGATATTAAATAACTTACCGCAGCCTACGTAGCCTTCACACATCGCGGTTCATCCAAATTGATTGTAAAACTGTATTAGTGTAATCGACGAAGCTTTATTTCTCTTCTTACTTCCGTTATTCACGTAGCAAAGTAGTTTGTTAAAAAAAATGTTATAATTTTTAAGTGCAACAAATTTAAATGCCTTTATTTAAATAAAAATATTAATTACATTAAAAGGGCTCTTATGTAGATATTCATTTTAAAACTCCAAAAAACAGGATATTGAACATTAGGTATCTATATACGCCGGCAAACGATCCGATCATGTATCTCTACACATTTCGTAACGCGCTGTTCCTGGTGTGTAGTGCGGGTATCTGAAGCTGGAGTTGTAATTTCGTATGATAACTTTAACGGTTGGCGTTCCATCGAAAATTCTTTTTCTATCTTTTCCATATTTTCAACGTTTTTGGATTCGTCTATTCCAGCATAGTCCATTCCCACAGCGGGCCTACGTATTCCTTCAAAAGGTGGATTGACATATCCACATTCTACTCTACCACCGCGCAGTCTGCATCCTCCCGACAACTCTTTTATGACTCGTTTATTAAACGGCATTCCTTTATTTCTATTATATCCGCACAACACTCTTTCGTCGACTACTTTGCACTTGGAACTGTCGTAACTATAGGGACAGCATTTCCTCCGTCTATGTGTTCCTTTGGTCGTCTGTTCCTCTTGCACAACAATTTCTGACTGTGGTTTGGAATTGTCCTCTGCTACCTGATTATCAGGTATCTGATTACTGCTACCTGATTTCCTTATACAATCATTTGCTCCAACAAAAGTTAAAGTAGTAATACACATCTGCAATATATTAATTAATATTTATTTGATAACTTAAGCAATGTAGTTTTATGAAAATATTGTCGTGTAAAATTACATATCTTGTTATATTACCATAATCAATCCGACATGGCGTGTTAGCATTTCTCTTATCAGGAAAACTCAAAGCCAAACGAATAAATTGACTTTTATTGATAAAAACAAGTATAGTTGGCATAAGACATATACTCAAAACTTATAAAAAAGTGAATAATGACTTTTGTTCGTTTACGTTTTGTTTGATATACATAAGTATATATATGTATAGGTATATATACGTAGATGTATTGTATATAGGTATACATGTTTTTGTATGAATTGCTGGAATATTGTATAAAAGGCAATTTTAATAAAAGGAAAACACTACACTATTATTAAATATCAGATTAGAAAATAAATGTAATATAGATTAGTGTAACTTTGAACAAACTGCATAAATTAAAGTACCTATGTAGATTTAAACCGATCAAACAAGTATCAATTTTAGTTAAAGCCTGACCAGAAAAATAAAATCCTTGCTGTGGGGGCGCCACATTTGCTTTTTTCATAGCTAGTTAGTGTTATCAGTAGAAGATATTAGTTTTACGCATCATGGCGAGGCTATAACTTGAACTACGCTCAAGCGAATGTGCAGTGCCCTGATAAACTCACACGGTTTTATGGCATCAAGAAATTATCTGTATGTAGGATCATTGTAAATGTTAATTAAATTAATAATTACTTAAATTGGTAATGAAATTTATCAAACAGTATTTCTACGGATTGAAATTGTAATTGGTATTATTTATTATTTATTTATTTTGTTAATTTATATGAGTACGCTTTACAGTATTCCCACCAATATTACTACTCGGGACCCCTTACAACTTTAACTTATGCTAACAGAGTACAATAAAAACTACTACAATGGTAACGAAATCAGTAATGAATACCCACCTCCACTCTGCGAAACGCTTGCAAGGTGCAGTGAAACAAGTCCAAATCTGGATGTTGGTGTATAAGATCATTGAGCAGTAGCAGTGTACACGGGAGAGGGGCGTGTCTCGCGGACTTAATCCTACAACCAGGTACATCAAACAGTGCTCGATGATGAGTTCGAGAATGATGTTGCCATAATTTTAACTATCATTAACTACCACTCTATCAGAAGCATTAAAAGGAGGGATGAAGCACCAATAGTTAGTGAAAATGTCTATTCCCTTTCAACATGGCCAAGCTAGGTGTAATTCTTCAATTCCCATAATAGTGAAGACGTCCATGAAATGAATACGTTCGTGAAGGACGAAGCCTATGTGGGCATGCCAGGAGTATGCGAGTTACGTATCCAACAACGAACCTACGCTGGAAAACAAAATTTCAGGGTACATCGACATAAGCAAATTATTGTACATCAATGTCCAACTGTGAAGCAATACGATTTTAGAGTTTAGATAAGATTAGATCTAAAGAGATAATCTGAAAATTCTTTGTAGTCTAAATAAATAAGAAACAAAGAATAACAAGACAAATGACAACACAAGTAAATATAGGTGCGCAAACAGTTATATACGTATTTATTTATAAAGTCGTGATGTATCTACCAGTGGTTTGTGTTACAGGGTTCTAGACGATCAAAATACACCAATATGTGATAAATTTCATTAGAACAAAAATAAATTCTTGATTATAATAAAATTAACAATATTGCTGTACTTCTTGCATATATTTAAGATTTATTTAACACTTATTAAATTTATTATAAAACTACTTTATAAATCTAATTTATTTCAGCAACCATATTAAAGATCCTCTAAGAAATTTATTTTCGATGCCTAACGCGTCTATGTTTATTAGACCCAAATCAAATTCATCGATGTTGATATTATCTAAAACTATATTATTGTCCGCTAGCAGGGCGCTGTAATGCTTATTTTGTTTTATGGCTCTCTTCGACATGTTCCACAGCTGTCTTCTCAATTTACGTTTTAAAGCACTCTTTGATTCAGTGTCGGAATACGTTTTATTAACATTTACTGCGCCGGTATTTTCGCGCCTTTTAGATGTATTCCGCAATATAAATTTACTCAAACTATTATCTAACTTCTTTTTTAAAAAATGATCTTTTTGAGCAAAGACATCTTGAGTATTATTCATTGCAACTGGATACATTTCCCGATTCATAAGCCGCCAAATCTTTTTACTGACTTTTACTTTAAAACTATTTTTACTCGTACTGTCAATATGAGAAACTTCGTTAGAAACCTTTTTTTTTCTTGTATTGACCACTTTTGTTTCTGTTTTAACCGGAGACTTATATGGAATGTTATTATTGTTTTTATGTTTCCATTCGTTATAATTTTTTATTTTTTTTGTCTGCTGCTGTTGTTGCTGCTGAGGTGGTTTGACGTACATATAAACATTTTCTTCACCTGATAACAATTAAATAATTCTAAATAATTTTTTATTGAATATAAATACAATTATTTGTAGTAATAAATATCATAATATTTATTTGATATGTATGTGACAGCAAAATCGAGAAAGGGGATTAACAGAACCTCAGACTGCAAATTAAGTAAATCGTGTTGGAGAATAACACTGCTGTAGTAGTGCTTGTATTTGATTGAATGAGTATGAGCAAAAGTTCCAAAGAATTCCAATATCAACCTGCTACCTAACTTCCCTAATTACAAATGTTCTTCAGTGTGTAGACATTTCAGGTTTCCAGTCAGAACCACAGATGTGAATATATCTCCAGCGTGAATTTTGTTTGTAAAAGAATTAGATAATATTTATTTTTTGTATAAAAGATGCAATTTGTTTTAGTTTTGTGTGTCTTATGAGCGACATTTTACTTCCTCTCTTCTTCTGTAATTCTATGTATTGGTCTAGAATGTTGTTTAATAGTTCCTTATTGATTTTATCTATGTTAAATTTACGTTTCTTTGATAAAACTGATGTGGAAAAGTTTCCTTTTCTATGATCTTCCATAATTTTTTCCAAAATTTCACCTCTGGCGGGGGATAAAGAGTACTTTTTCTTAATTTTTTTAATAGCCACTTTATTGTTTGAGAAATGTTCCAGAATTTTCTTTATTTCCTCTATAATGACCTCTTTTTTGGCCGTGTTGGATAATTTGGATCCTTTAAGCAATGCTGTTGCGGAAAATGTTTCTTTTTTATGATCTTTGATTATATTCTCTAAAATTATAGCTTCATTTCTAGATAAAGAAAATTTCCTCTTTAAGTCATTTGCATTCATATTCTTCAGAAATTCGAGTTTTATATGAGACAAACTATTTTTTAAAAAGTTCGCATTCTTAAATAGTGTTATAATCGTCGGTTTAACTTTTAGTGATAAAAATGAATTAATTTTTCGGGCAGCTTTATTTTTTTTTACATTCCCTAGATTTACTCCTGCCACTTCATACTCATACCATTGTGGATCTGGATCTCCAAATATTTGTTTCTTCAAGCATCTGTTAATTTTTCTCTTAAACCATCGGCGAAGTCTTCGACAACAGGACATTTATATTTATGTTCTCAAGTCTTCCATCATCATACAATATAAGCCTCATCGAGATCCTGAATTGAACATTGTGGAAATAATATCCGCTTTTAAAATGTTGACATTCATATATAACTATACGTACCAAAGACTTAGGTACATTAGGTACATCAACCGCAGTAGGTACATATTGTAGGTAGCTTGTATAAAATTATGATTACTATGATGGTCTTTGACTTTGTTAGACTATATAAAAAAGAACTTGCCAATTCTTATATTCGTATATGTTCGTATTTTATAGTTCTTTATAATTTATTTTAATAATTATTAGTATACTATGAGTAGGTATAACCTATTGTTTTGTATAAGTCCTATAAAATATTATACTAAAATATACTTAAATATTTCACAAATCCACTTACTTTCATTCCCGTGAATACACATTAACGGCATCTAATAAGAATTTATCCTTTAAAGCTTTCTGTGACACTATCTTTAAACTTATACATAGGCGATTGTAACTTTTAGCAGTAATGTAAGAAATTTCGGTAATTTCGGCGTTACATGATTTGGTGATTGATTATTTACAATATAAATAATTTTAATGTAATTAGGTTTTAACCCATGTTTAAAAATGTCATATTTCATTTGTAAATTATGAAACGATTCATTGTGGATTGATTATAAATGACAAATTGACCACAACTACAGAATGAATTCTTTGAATTGAGCACAGACATCAAAATATAGTTACACATCAACAAAGGTTATAAAACGCAATTTGGACAATAAACTCCGCAAAATGTTTCGAAACATCTTCGAAACCCAAATTCAGTGGGTTTTTAAATGTTTGTCGGAAAGTCGTACTTAATCATTATTGAATCCTATGGTGATAGGGTGAGAGGGGCGACACGTCGCGTCGCACGTTGCATCGCGAAAATATTAAAACATTCGCTCATCGCGCGCACCTGTGTTGCTTACGTGAGCACTGCGTCTAGCGTTGCGGCGCGTGATGCGCGTTCATTTACGACTTATTGAATTCCTTGTCTTTCTAAATATAAATACTTTAAGTAAATGTTTCCACTGTATAATAAGCGACAAATTTTATGTGTTGCTCTGTTGAATTCGAATAGTACTTCAATCACGCGTACTTCGACCCCCAGGTAGGAAGTGGTAGGACGTGGTAGGACGACCCCCGTTCGCGACGCGACGCACCGTGCCGCATCGCAACGGTCGACGCTACGCGTCGCAACTCACTGGCAAGCCTAAAAAACGTAAAAACTGTCGTTTTCATACGACACACGGTCAGTTTTAACTAAGGAATCATGTACGTCGGCCATAACAAAATAAAAATTGTGACTGTAAAAAATAAAAGAAATTGTGAAACTATTAACGGACGCAGTTAATATTGAGATTCGCTGAAGACTCAGGAAAAATACTTTTTTTAATACAATAACAATAATTTTCAGATTAATTACAGCCATGCTTTTGAACAAAATGGGAGCCTTAAGTTTTAGAGATATTCCTTTTTTTGTAAAGTTCGGTGGCAAATATCGGTATGAGAAAATACGAATATGACTAAATAACATTTTTGGATAGATTTTTACCATAGATTTACAAATATTAGATGAGTCTATCTAGAGTAGGTGCCACAAAATAAGTCCTGTAGGCGCGGCGCTGATTGGCCGATATAATCATGCCAGCTTATTGGTTTCAATTTACCTTAAAAAATTATGTATTTTTATTTAAGTAATAAGGATGTGTCAAAATTAGGAAGTAGGTAAATTATAAACGGACATAATAATATTTATTTTGCAGAACGGCTGACCTGTCATATTTAGTTCCCTAAATTCCGCGGGACTTCTTTGGTGGCGAAAATTTTCCTAAAATTTTCTATTCAGATTTTACTGATGTCATTCTTTTTTTCTAGTCGTTTTTTTTCTCAAAAGAAGCTATAAGTATGTGTTATATATTTTTTTATTTTTACTTATTTTATATTATTATTATATCAGGCTATAATAATAATATTAATATAGCCTTTTTACAAAAAGCTTAACATAATATAACACAAAACGGCAACTGATTAATTATGAAACTGTTCCTTCTAACTAGTTTAGGTAGTTTAGGTTTATATTGATTGCTATCAATATATACCCTATACTATGAAATAAGTAGTGCAATTGAGAAAAATAGAACGTTGACAAAAACCTTTTGAAGATATAAAATATTTGTAAAATAAGCTCTTTATTAGCACGAATATATAATAGGACCGGTGACTAGTCGCAATGTGTGCATTCGCGTGCATTGTAGTGTGTTGTTGGCTCATTGTAACATTAACATCGGCGCGTTTGCGTATCAACATGTTTCGGAAGTGAGTAATTATCATACCATTACCATACTTTTGACTTTGCCGGTAGTGACTGCATGAGAAGAGTAAGAATTGCTAGAGCTAATTTCCCATCCAAACCAACCCACTCCATCCAATAATATTCCATCTCGTCCCACAATCCACCACAAAAATTATTTTCAAAAATATTTTTATGTACAGATGATACGTCTCCGCTATGATTTTATTATATTTATTATACAAATATGTATAGATATTAGTAATTCATTGTTAACAAATACAACTAAATTATTTATTAAAAAAAAGAAAAATAAGGAATACTGATTAATAGGGGCAATTTCGCGAAAAGCCTAGCTTTCTGCAAAAATACTAATTTCACAACAAGGTTTAGAATTCTCGTTAACTATTGCAACTAAAATGATTACTACCCATTACAGATATAACAAAGTACTTAAATAAGTAATAAATTGAATTTTAGGACCTTTTAGAATTCGGACCGTCCAGTCTTATTGATGAGTGATGACACAGATAAAACAAATAGGTACAATGGATACTCCACAAGTCATAATCACCAGTGTAAATATTGGAGTTAAAGACTAGGCTGTGTCTGAGTATGTATATAATTTGATATTTTCTTGGCAAACTCATTAACGAGTAAGTTTGTTTCACTCCCCTAATATAAGACTTAACTATTTTTTCAACTAACTTTAGTTTTCATCTAAAGTAGTAGTCGGAGAATCCCGGAGTCCCTCCAAATAATACATTTTTATTAGTTTTTTTAGTAGGCACTATCAGACATGTTACGACAAATTAACTTCAAATCACTCAAAGAACTTTTGTGCAACATCACATCATGTTACGCGTCTTGTTACAAAGGAGTACCTACACACTACACAGGCCAGGTGTCATTAATTGTCCAGATATGTTCTCCATATAAGTGAAATAAGATATACATAAAAAAAATAATGGTTTTAATCTTATTTCTTCAAGAATATAATTGTATGGTTACGATTAGATGGTAAGTCACCATTAGGTAGGTAATACTTACTATGCCGCTAAGTAAGTGTTTGATGAAATTAATTCCTTCAAGCGGATCAATCTATAATATTTTATATTGTATTCCTGGCACACGTGAGATCAAAACAGCTTAATCGGTAAATTTTCGAACCTATTTATTACAATTGCATTTTAAGGTGAACCATTCAATCTAACTTGACATCTTGGCATTTCCTTATACTTATTTTAAGTATATATTATGTACGTCTACGTGTTTCGGTAGTGAGATATGCCAGAGACTATTTCCTATCCCATTCTGTCCCATCCCATCCTATCTGGTCTTATTCCATCGAATGTATAACGGAAATTCTTATTGCATTTATCTCTTTACTCCCCATCCCACTTCATCCCCCAAGGTGGAATGGGAAGTGTAATGGGATGACTAAATCTACTGGTCCCCATATACTTACTGTTTCCAATTATTTTTTCAAATTCCCTCAAAAATTTTCAAATATACGCAGCGCATGCTTCAGAGATTTAGGGTGTGTGCCAACATTTGTCATTCTAAACTGATATTGGCATGTATTTCATATGTCCACGGGAGCCAATTCACATACCACCAGATGCACATCTGCCACCATCTTTCTATAAAAAGAAATGTTATTTATAAAGTTTACGGCAGTGGAGAAGACATATATAAAATATACATATACTTACCTAATATGAAATCGACACTAATTTATCGGTGGATATTGGTGATTTTAAAATAAAAATGCACCATACGACGACAATATAAATACTATTCCGTCGACGAACGTTTAAATACTTCGTTATTTTAAAACTTTATTTACTAGTTACTGCGAACTGTACTCACTTCAATGCAAGAAATTCTAAAAGGTAATGACTCACAACCAATATCAGTTTCGTTGATTTTATAGTCATACTATGTCAATGCCATTCTCCGTGAGTTGTTTTTTTAATTATATTGCTTACATTATTAATTTCTACCGACATGTATTCATTACATTATTATTTTATAAATTTTATAACTTTATTTCTAAAATCTAAATCCACCTCTAAAATAGTGGACTCGCCAACCCGCTTGACCAGCGTGAAGGCCATACATCCCTCATGCTAAGAGGTACATGTCCATGTCCAGAAGTGGACGATAAAAGGGCTGGTTACTGTGGAACTTTAAATGCCTAAATATTTATTTATTTAGTATTTTTACGCTATATTGTACAGATACGGACTTAATGCCCTAAGGAATTTTTTACCAGTCTACCGTTGGTTAAATGTGAAAAATTTAAGCGGGTGCAGAAATATTTAATCAAAAAACCTTAATTCATCTGTATAAAAATAATAATATATAAATATTAACTTCATAATTACTACTACATTTTTGAAATTAATGTTTAAGAAATTTGTAACCACAATTACATATAATTTGTCACGCACTTTTTTCAGGCATGTTTGATATTAATTAAAATTGTCTTCATTGATTGTGCTCTGAAACTAGGAAGTCCACTTCTTGATCTTCTGCTACTGGAATCTGGAAAGACAATAAAAAATGACATAGAACAACTAAACTCCAGTGATGATTTTATCGAAGATATCCCTTCAACCACTAAACCTTACCTGAGAACAAACGAGAACGTAACTGCAACCGACAAGACACTTTATTCGGGCTACGATTTTGACGAGTCAATTTGTAAACATGTTAGTAACAGAATTCTTTGTGGCTATAATAAAAACTTAGGTAAATTATCTGAGGAAGGAACTGTTACAATGGACAATGGTTGTCAAGTGCGTGATAAGAGAATAGAATGTGGATACATTCAAGGACCGTTCACTAATCCTAGACGTCCGCGTACGCCAGTTCAACGTACATTTGGAAATTCCCGGTCATCACCAACGAGAACTACAAGTAAATCACAAACTACTTCGGCTACAAATGTAAACATAAACTTCAGAACTATTACAAAGTCGCAAACGACAAGTGCAGAAGGAACTGAAACAGTTGTAAAAACAATGTCCATTAAATATATGCCCAAAATTATTTCTAGTTTAAGTACGGAAGTAAATACCAGTGCATATATAACAAAGACAACACAAGATTCAATAAAGACACAAGTAACGCAAGGAACGTCTATTACCACAACACCTGTAGCGACTGAAACTTCCAAAACCATAACACCCATGGAGAAATCTTCAACTACTTTTACTAATTTAACGCCTTCTAAACTCCTACCTAAGACGTACTGTGTCGAAAAAAATGATCGTATAATTTGTTATGAATTTAAATAAAATGTTATTTATTTATAGAAGAAGTGGCAGACGAATGGGCGGCAAGTACTAAATGGTCAGTAAGTGTAGTGGTAGTAAAGTAAATGTAGTAAATGGTCGCCTCTGGAAACTTGCAACACCAGAGGATATGCCACCTTGCAGAATCATATTCGCACAATTTTTGCGAATTATATGTAAACAATATTTTTTCAGTGTATAAGAAATTAAAAGCAAAAATGATTATTATGTAAATGTTTCATTATTTTAATGGCAAAAACATATAAAAAAATGTAAAAGAAGATAGGTACATGACGTACCAGATATTGTCGAGCTTAAATTTCCTTAAAACTCTGGGAAATTTTGCTTGAAATTGCCATCGAACACTCTCCGTAAATAAGTTCAATTTAAATTAACGACCGATTGTTTAGCCCAGTTGATAGTATAAAAGGTCCTGGGTTCGATTCCCGACCGGACATTAATTTATTTAAAGGCAAATGTTTGTTCGGATCTGGATGGTGATTTCGTCTTTGCTTTTTTTTATATTATAAGAGAAAGACGGGCAAGCGGCCCACGTGATGGTAAGTGGCTACCGCCGCCCATGGACACCTACAACATCGATGGGTATTCCGGGTGCCCGCTGACTTTGCAGAATGGGAATAGGGTAATTTTTTAAATGCTTAATTATTTATTATTTTTCGTACGAGATTTATTTATTTTTTTGAACAAAGGACTATGTAGAGTACATGAAGACCAACCAGTGACAAGTCTATTCATGCAGCCGCTACTGTGTCGTCACACTACTTTAATAAATGGAGAGTTTAAAATGTTATAACTCTGCGATTATCATCTTTCTAACACTGCCACTTTGTGGTTCAATCTATATTGGTCTACTCTATATAAAAGTATACAAAATCAGTGTGTGAGACAAATTACTCCATCCCCATTTGTGTATTGGTATGTGCTTGCAGACTTTGTATGTCTGTCTGGGCCCACGACACAGAGAATCCTAATGTGAGTCATGGAGTTTCTTAATAAATTACGTTCTAAAATTCAGAATTATGACAAAAGGCTGCACGAGTAGAAGAAAGATAACGTGACTGAGAAACATTCAATAGCCAACGTTGAAAACCTGTTTCTCTTAGGTAGGGACCATGGATTCCCCTCATAATTGTAATTAATTAATATTAAAAATACGTAACATATTACGCACCTTTTCGTAAACATTTTTTTATTTTGGACTTTGTGTAATTAACTAATATTTTTGTTATATGATGGTGCTTGAAGGCTTTTGATTTGATATGGTTAATAGTAAGATCAGGCGAACTTACCTAATTAGTAAAGTCCGATCCAAAATACATTAACACCTATGTAGTCCAAAATGAGGTAACGTAGTAGCACGGATGTGACTAAAAGTAAATTTCAATAAATGTTTAATATATTGTTAAAATCTAGATCGCGAGGACGGGGGTTGTATAATAACATAATAAAAGGTTGAGGTCTTGATGTAAGCAAATCAATGTTAAAACATTGATTACATGTAAAATCAAAATATTTTTACTTGATATGAGTCATGATGATCTTCTCAAATTGTAGGACAACATGGTTAATAAACACACAATAACATATATTGTGAATATGCAAAAAAATATATACCTATAAGATAAACATATTAGGTACCGTCAATGTCTACTCTCAGGCCGCTACGTCTCATCAATTATATCTACTAACAGTACTCATAATTGTCTACTGGTATGCATAACCCTTGCACAAGTGCCGGTCTATAAAGGCTGCTATAGCATAAACGCCATTACCAGTCAGTAGACGCCTAAATAAAGTATAAATAAAGGTCTAAATAAAGTATAAGCTTGTGATTTTTGTAATAAATAAATAATAAAATAAATTTGACACTACTCGTATGCTCCACAAAACTAATTACACACAATAACATCCACTTTCGTAGCTTTAACACTAAAACATGTAATAATATAATGTTTTCGTCAAAAATAGAAACAGCGGATTTATTATTACCTACGGAAAACAATATTTCTAGGGTTTATTGAATTATTATAGAGTAAATTAAATTGAAAGACAGTAAAACGCCTGGCCGGACTGGTATGAGTTACACATCTCTCTTACCTAGTTATGTTACCCCGGCTAAGAAGTAACGAGATTGGAAAGCATTTAGTTCGAACCGAAAATGCGAATATGTTAATTTACCACATCTCTCGTAATAATAGCCGACGAACAATCGTAGCTTTTTGGGGTAGCAAACCTTAGAATTCAGTAAACAATGTGACAACACCTACGATTACACTGATATAAAGTCTGCCCGCGTTGCAAACCTTAGAATTCAGTAAACAATGTGAAAACACCTACGATTACACTGATATAAAGTCTGCCCGCGTTGCAAACCTTAGAATTCAGGAAACAATGTGACAACACCTACGATTACACTGATATAAAGTCTGCCCGCGTTGCAAACCTTAGAATTCAGTAAACAATGTGAAAACACCTACGATTACACTGATATAAAGTCTGCCCGCATCGCAAACCTTAGAATTCAGTAAACAATGTGAAAACACCTACGATTACACTGATATAAAGTCTGCCCGCGTTGCAAACCTTGGAATTCAGTAAACAATGTGAAAACACCTACGATTACACTGATATAAAGTCTGCCCGCGTTGCAAACCTTAGAATTCAGTAAACAATGTAAAAACACCTACGATTACACTGATATAAAGTCTGCCCGCGTTGCAAACCTTAGAATTCAGTAAACAATGTGAAAACACCTACGATTACACTGATATAAAGTCTGCCCGCGTTGCAAACCTTAGAATTCAGTAAACAATGTGAAAACACCTACGATTACACTGATATAAAGTCTGCCCGCATTGCAAACCTTAGAATTCAGTAAACAATGTGAAAACACCTACGATTACACTGATATAAAGTCTGCCCGCGATGTCATCCGAGTTAATGTAGGTATAGATATTTAGTGTTAATAGCATAAATTTAGCGTAGGCTTAGGTTAGATAACATTAGGATAAATATGTAAGCCAAACAATTCGTAGCTTAACATACATAGACTAGATCCCCCCCTAAGGTACATGTATATATTGGGGAAGTATTCTAACATCTACGAGAGTTAATAGAAAGAGCGGTAATAGCCTAGGGATATCTATTCTCGACTGTCATTCGTGAAATATTTATCTATTTAGACGGATTTCAAAGTCTCAACGCGTATATTTACCTTATTAAATTTTACTAGATGTTTCGGTTGGGTTTGCTCCAACCTTGGTCACAAGCTGACCATGTCACAAGATTGGTGAAGTCGGGAGTTGCGACCTCCTTGGTCTATACCACTGTACGGATTTCTAAATTATCAACAGTTGTCGGTGAAGGAAAACATCGGAAGGATACCTGCAGGTGTGAGAATTTAAAAAAATCAGGAGTATATGTACCCATGAATCCTCACTAAGTCCGCGTGGGGAAGTATGGTTCGAAACCTCGCAGTGATTTTAATAGGGAAGGCCTGTGCCCTGCGATGGGACCTTATAGGTTGATATCGAACGGGAGAATCCAAGGAATAAATTGGTAAAGGCTTCATCAACATTGGATTCAATGTTTTTATGAGGTTGTCTCGAACAAACAGACGTTTCTTCTCTATTTTATTAATATACATATACTGATGAAGTTAATTATACATTCTATATGTTTAATTTTAATTCATATTTATGAAATAAAAAGGAAACAATAAAAATTAATTAGGTAATTTAAGGTTTGTGTTTATAGACTATAATGTGGAATTTATCAAAATAATATCACCATAGCAGGAAAATAAAACAATAAGGCCGTTTAAAGGCCACGCACAACTTTATTATTATTTGTTTTTGTTTTTCTTCAATGTCACTTTATAGTATAAACTGATAGACGACATAACTTTTAGTAGTGCTCACTAGCCCATATGTGACGTTATCACAGAAAAGGGACCTTGTTATCGATTCTAGTTCTCGAGATATTCAGACTTTAGTGAAATCACAAAAAAATATCGCTTGCCTATATGTGGCTCTATCTTGAAGATCGAACACTAAATCGTGTTTTTGATTAAACACATTCAAACAATAAAATTTTAAGAAAAGAAGTGTTCCAAAGTCCAAAATTTAGTGAAAAGTGGTACCACCTTGTTGTCGGTTGGATGCCGTTCGGTGCTTGCGACGCTCCAAACGAACATCAAATCAAATAAAATTGATAATAAAATTATTAAAAATCAACATACTTTGTTATTAGTAATACAACTGGGATCACATTTACCCAATCATGATGAATTACTTACCCTAAAATTACTTTAAAAGTTTAGTGATTTGTTAACATTTCTCTGCATACATTTTTGAAAAGGGATCTTGTTGTCGGTCATAAAAAGTTTAGTGACTTTATTTTAAATATATTTTTGTAAAATAATATTTGAGCATTCAAAATCACTTAGTCTTTACTTTCAAATGAATACAGATAGTATCTATGTACTAGACATACTATCTTCTTCTCAGCCCTTGGACGTCCACTGCTGGACATAGGCCTCCCCCATTGTCCCCCATTTAGACCTATCGGCAGCGACGTGCATCCAGCGGGTGCCCGCAACCTTTATGAGGTCGTCTGTCCATCTAGCAGATGGACGTCCTACATACTATCTAGTACATACTAAATAAGTACCTACCCTATCTGTACACGTAGGTACATACTATCCTAAGTAATTTTAGGAAAAGTAATAGACATTACTGCGTAAATTCGATCACAAATGTATTACTATGTATTACTATTAGTATAAAATGTTGATTTTTAATAGTTGTATAACAATTTATTAATTATTTCTTTATTTATACGCCATAAATACACATAAATTTTATGTTTTTATAAACTACATTATAAGTGACAATTACCGTATAGAAAATAAATGTAAATATCTTAATAAATAAAATTATAATTATTATACTACTCATATGTTGTCTCGGCACATAAAATTTAACTTAGAAAAACAATAAAAAAATATAATACAAAATAATATATCACATCGCGATTTATGGTTCTATGCTTGATTTTCAGTAGATTTTTGGCAAAACCTCTAAGCAAAACTGTAATATTATTGTGTTAGTCATATAATAAATAACAGATCTTCTAAGTTCCAAATAACATAACATCTATGTCACTTCCAACGTGTCCGAGTCTTGAACTGTTTTTAAAAAAATATCCTTATAAGCCACAAACAAGATATACCTATATATATTGTACATATTTCAATAGATATTTTTATGTAGATTTTGGAAACATCATTAAGTCCTATTGACAAATACGGCCCCTTTTCCCTGATAATGTCACATTATTTTCCATAATGTTGTTGTAAGTCGTAATGAATACCTAATATAGCAAAAAACGTAGAATGCGAAAAACCATCAAAACATGTTATGTAGGAGTTTTGAGTAAATCTGTATCTTGATTCTTACTTGATAATTGTCTAAAATAGTTCTGCAATATCTATAGCAGGTGTATACGAGAATATTGACTGTTACTCTCATATTGAAGGTTTGTAATTCGCTGTTATTCTTTCGGCAATTCTGTACGTTATTCTGTACGATGTTCAATTAAGATCTAAGGATTTCCAGCCATCACTACCCAGTGCGATCCGGTACAGCTTATAATTTTGAATATTTTCTCATACATCTGTACATGTAGTGAGTGCTCTTACTACGGAAACTACTGTGCCGATATTACTGTAATTATAACTGTTGTTTAGATAACTGTTTGTTTAGTGTGTCTACTTCAGTAGTTTTGTAAATACGACCGGTTTTTATCTTAACAATTTTCTTCAATGTGACAAAAGTTAACATTTTTAGATGAAATCATAATCTAGGCAAACGTAGCAGCGGGAAATTGCTAGTCGCATAATATGTACTTATTATCACCAAAACTACTGGATTCTTCCAATTCACTCCTAAACCAAACCAAACCGGGTAACACCGCTAATTAACACGTCTACAATAATGAAGTGACTAAGTAAACGGCTAACTAAAACAGCATGTTTTATTATAAAACGTCCCGCGACAGCACATCGCACTACAAAGTATCAGAGGGTAGTTAATGGTGCCTAATCCAAACTAATGCAAACTTCAAAAGAATTCTCCCGGGTGCAGTCAGATAACTCCTTTTTTCTCCAACTAGAATGTACCATTAGTCTGGCATATATGGAAATATGTCAGATATCAACTTTAGGAATGTTAAATGACGACCAGCAGTCGTCATTTCGGTAGAGATATTTGTGAATGATATTGGGCAAATAAATGTTGTGGAAGAATTTTAAAGAAAATATTGGTAGAGGACGGTCAGGTCTCTTTGTCTGGACAAATACCATCCTAGCTAGCTACTTCTAAATCGAAACAGGACAGTGATTAGCTGATTAACAATCGGTTAGCATTTACCTAAATAGTTCTCGGCGAACTTTCATTGCACGATTTTTTAACACGCCGCCTCTAGACTTACTGAGTATATCTTGTGTGTTTGTAGGCTTGTCGCAAGCGCGCTGACGCTCCACAACAATCATTTCTCATGAATGTAATCTATTACTATACTGTTACTATACTACCTACACTATTTTTTGGGTGGGGAGAGTACACGCTAAGGTACACGAGGTAGCGCATCCGGGGGCGTGCCAGCACTGCCATCGTTTGTTATTCTGGACTAATGTTGGCATGTACCGCGAGTGTCAATGGACGACAGTATCCACTTACCATCAGGTTGACTGTATGCTCGTCTGCTACCTTTTCTTCATAAAAAACTATACTTACTACTGTTAATTTATTTTGTTTTACTAAAAGAACTTTATTGCATTTAATCGTACAAAAGACGAGCTTAAAATGCTTGGAAGTGTTCTTTACCAACTAATGCCTTTGGGTTGAACAGAGAGGCACGTTGGGATATGCGATAAAACATATAAATATATCTTAAAGCATGATTAGTAAATAATACCTATAACAAATATGTACTTATAATAATAATACTATATTTTTATAGGGAAGTTGGCGGACGAGCAAGCAGTCCCACGTGATGGTAAGTGTTACCGCAGCCTATGCGGGTACGCCGCCGACCTTGCAAATTCCTATTCACAGCTTTGTTGAAGAACCCCATATCGTAGCTAAATGGAAAGACCTCTTGAGGCAGTTCTTTCCACAGCATACGGGTTCACATAATTCATATCATTCGTATGAAAATACATACAAATAGACATACATAAATATTATTGGATGTAGTCTAGATCTAAAGTCGGATTTCTTATTCGAGTCCGGGATATGACATGTAGAACTGTGAAACGGATTGAAATTTGTACGGAGATAATACTTTATTGACAGTTCTACATGTCATATCCCGGACTCGAATAAACATCATTAGTGAGTCTATCGTACATCCAACAATATAGGTACCTACTTTTTAATAAATTTTAAAGCTCTGGTTTCCTAGGATAGCGGTGCAGTCATATAGCGGCCGTAATACAGCGGTGAATGCCGTCACTAGAACGTTGTCTATGTAAACAAATTGGCGCGGTTTCCTAGAGAGCGGTAAAAAGCGGTGCCGCCAATTGTATGACGGCCGTCTTGTCGGTCTAGAATGGTCGCGAACGTTTTTCTTGATAGCGGTGAAGCCATTTTTTTAAAATATTGTATTGTTTTGACCGGACGAAGTAGCTTTGAATAAATCATCTTCCTCCATACGACTATTTTCCTGTTCTGATGATAGCTCATCCTCCAAGTAAATTATTAATGCTAAATCAAGGTCGTCCATTTTCTCTCCTGGATACGTTTTTAGGTTAGATTTTTTTAAAAAAGGTGGCCGTAATGGTGATGGAGCTTTCCACATGTCGTCACCGTAAAGACGGTCGTCTTTTTGCGTCCGTTTATTGCGTCCGTCAAGTGACGGCACCGTTATCCTAGGAAACCAGAGCTTAACGCATGCTTAAGTGAACGTCTTTAGTGAATCTATCGTACATCCAACAATATAGGTACCTACTTTATAATAACCAATCCAGCAATTTATCTGATAGCTGTAATTAATTTGTCTAATAGTCAGTTTATGTGTCTTATAATTTTCTCAGAGTAGACTGTTAAAGCTTGTTCTCTGTACGTAATACGTATATGCGCATCTCGCGGTTGTTTACCTGTGCCGCGCTTAGTCAGAGGGAGGCGGGTCGGTTTCATCTCCGTATAAATAGGTCTCCAAACGGACTACCACCAACACTGTTCTGCAGATATCGACACAATGAACACTGTAAGTAGCACCACTCCCAACTACTTTAAGTACTTAAACATGTTTAATTAAAATGTAGGTATATTAAAATCGCTGTCTATGCCATGCACAAGCAGAAATTAGCACCCTTCGTGGTGCCATATTCCAAATAGCGACGAGTATTCTCTCGACCTTTATTATTTCACATATTGTCATATCATAATATCTCAGCATATTTCATCATTCAGTTACCAATAGATTTACGTCTCTCTTTTCAGTTAATTTGCATGGGTCTACTAATGTGCATCGGCATGGCATATGCCGCGTCTATCGCACCTGCCGAACCGGAAATCCTTGCTGTACCCATAGAACCCGTCCAACCTGCTGCTGAAGGCGAGGAGCTGGAGGGACAGGAGCAGCGATGGGGCGGATGGGGTGGACGAGGGGGCGGTGGCGGCGGCGGATACGGCGGCGGGGGATACGGCGGCGGTTGGGGCGGGCATGGCGGAGGGGGTGGTCATGGTCATGGTCATGGTGGTTGGGGACGCTAAACAACGAACTGTTATAAATTAAATTCCGCCGATAGTTTAATTGTGGCGGATATGGACAAGTGATATACTGTTGCGAGTGTATGTAACATCATTAAAGTGACATGAACCGTCCAAATAAAAAACCTTTATTGGATGGACAAAAATATATTAGGTAATTGCTAACTAATTTTTAATCGGTCAGTAATTACACTAATATTTATAAAAAAATAACATCCTAATTTTTACGGTTATTATTTTAGTGCACCTTAATACTTACCTTCTGTGATTTTTTTTATCTAATAAATAACAATAAGTATTAACCAACTATTTCGATTTATTTTATGATTTAACAATTCATTTACGATCTACCCTGATTTTTCCTGCTTGGAACCTACTTTCATAGCTATAAATTTTCACAATGAACCAAGAAAGAAATACGACAAACGTCTTGTATATTTATTTATTTTTAAAAACATTGTCGTAATATTGATGTAGCCTTTATTACTGAATTAAGGCTGCGTCGAGTTTTCGTTAAAAATATTGTAAATGGATGGTTATTCACAATATTCTTAACAATTGCGTCGCTTAAAACAATGAGTAAGTTAAAGTGGAACATGGTGCAACCAACGAGGGTAAACGAGTCCTTAATGATACGTACCTACCGTGAAACGTGGGACGTGGCTCCGACCACATGAACTGATGATACAAAGAAGGTAACCAGTGATGGCTGGATAGTAGATGTTATGTTCGTATGATATCATATGGGTATGGTATGATACAGACTGATTGTTTGGTATTCCTTAGTTGGATACCAAAATAACAAACGATATGTGTTTCAGCCGTAATATGATCTAAGTAGTATTTTATTTACTTTCTTAAGTAAAGATGTCATTACACACACGCACACACAACACACACAAACGGACACACCGACGCATACATTATTAATAATAAAGAATCAGCCTTTACTTGCCCACAATCTATTTAATACTGTATTTAATGTCAGTGTAATCTGTATTGGCCATTAGCATTGACAACATAATTGTTAAACAACATAAAAGTTACATAAAAGGCTGTAGATTACATAAATAAATAAATAAATATTTACCCAATTTCTAACTTAATCCTTCATCTGTTTACACGTACATTTTTTCATTTTTTTTATTTATATATAGAAAAAGGCGACAGACGAGCATACAGTCCACCTAATGGTAAGTGGATACTGTCGTCCATAGACATCCGCGATACATGCCAACATCAGTCCAGAATGACAAACGTTGGCACGCCCTCGGATGCGCTGCCTACCTTTGCAGATTAAGGAATGGATTGGGGAAATGGGGAGGAATAGGATGGGATGGGAATGGGCTCTGACGTATCTCACTCACTACCGAAATACGATAAAGTAGAAAATGCAGTACATTTCAATGTAGTCTTCTGTGAGAGAGCGGTAACGTTGCTAGTCGGGAGCGCCCAGCGGCTGTAGGAATGCAGCATGCACCCTTTCCCTACTTGTAAAGTTTGTACGTTGTAATTGAAATGCATATAAAATGTGGCTGTCAATGTTTTAACAATGTCCTGTATGTAATTAGTAGATAAGCCTTCATAAACAAACAAATGAATAAGGACATTGTACATATGAACACCGAACGTTTGATTTGCTTGAACCTTCGCGTCCTAACAGGACATTTCTAACACGTACGATATCGTGTAATTAGCTATCGATATAGTTGTATCGATATTACGATATAGCAGTGTTTGTATGAATTTCTGGAATATATATAAAAGGCCATTTTAATAAAAGGAAAACACTACACTATTATTAAATATCAGATTAGAAAATAAATGTAATATAGATTAGTGTAACTTTGAACAAGCTGCATAAATTAAAGTACCTATGTAGATTTAAACCGATCAAACAAGTATCAATTTTAGTTAAAGCCTGACCAGAAAAATAAAACCCTTGCTGTGGGGGCGCCACATTTGCTTTTTTCATAGCTAGTTAGTGTTATCAGTAGAAGATATTAGTTTTACGCATCATGGCGAGGCTATAACTTGAACTACGCTCAAGCGAATGTGCAGTGCCCTGATAAACTCACACGGTTTTATGGCATCAAGAAATTATCTGTATGTAGGAT
Source organism: Sesia apiformis (assembly GCA_914767545.1). NCBI lineage: Eukaryota > Metazoa > Arthropoda > Insecta > Lepidoptera > Sesiidae > Sesia > Sesia apiformis. Next base: position 9,775,451 of record OU611964.1, read on the forward strand.
CATTGTAAATGTTAATTAAATTAATAATTACTTAAATTGGTAATGAAATTTATCAAACAGTATTTCTACGGATTGAAATTGTAATTGGTATTATTTATTATTTATTTATTTTGTTAATTTATATGAGTACGCTTTACAGTATTCCCACCAATATTACTACTCGGGACCCCTTACAACTTTAACTTATGCTAACAGAGTACAATAAAAACTACTGCAATGGTAACGAAATCAGTAATGAATACCCACCTCCACTCTGCGAAACGCTTGCAAGGTGCAGTGAAACAAGTCCAAATCTGGATGTTGGTGTATAAGATCATTGAGCAGTAGCAGTGTACACGGGAGAGGGGCGTGTCTCGCGGACTTAATCCTACAACCAGGTACATCAAACAGTGCTCGATGATGAGTTCGAGAATGATGTTGCCATAATTTTAACTATCATTAACTACCACTCTATCAGAAGCATTAAAAGGAGGGATGAAGCACCAATAGTTAGTGAAAATGTCTATTCCCTTTCAACATGGCCAAGCTAGGTGTAATTCTTCAATTCCCATAATAGTGAAGACGTCCATGAAATGAATACGTTCGTGAAGGACGAAGCCTATGTGGGCATGCCAGGAGTATCCGAGTTACGTATCCAACAACGAACCTACGCTGGAAAACAAAATTTTAGGGAACATCGACATAAGCAAATTATTATTGTACATCAATGTCCAACTGTGAAGCAACACGATTTTAGAGTTTAGATAAGATTAGATCTAAAAAGATAATCTGAAAATTCATTGTAGTCTAAATAAATAAGAAACAAAGAATAACAAGACAAATGACAACACAAGTAAATATAGGTACGCAAACAGTTATATACGTATTTATTCATAAAGTCGTGATGAATCTACCAGTGGTTTGTGTTACAGGGTTCTAGACGATCAAAATACACCAATATGTGATAAATCTCATTAGAACAAAAATAAATTCTTGATTATAATAAAATTAACAATATTGCTGTACTTCTTGCATATATTTAAGAATTATTTCACACCTATTAATTAAATTTATTATAAAACTACTTTATAAATCTAATTTATTTCAGCAACCATATTAAAGATCCTCTAAGAAATTTGTTTTCGATGCCTAACGCGTCTATGTTTATTAGACCCAAATCAAATTCATCGATGTTGATATTATCTAAAACTATATTATTGTCCGCTAGCAGGGCGCTGTAATGCTTATTTTGTTTTATGGCTCTCTTCGACATGTTCCACAGCTGTCTTCTCAATTTACGTTTTAAAGCACTCTTTGATTCAGTGTCGGAATACGTTTTATTAACATTTACTGCGCCAGTATTTTCGCGCCTTTTAGATGTATTCCGCAACATAAATTTACTCAAACTATTATCTAACTTCTTTTTAGAAAAATGATCTTTTTGAGCAAAGACATCTTGAGTATTATTCATTGCAACTGGATACATTTCCCGATTCATAAGCCGCCAAATCTTTTTACTGACTTTTACTTTAAAACTATTTTTACTCGTACTGTCAATATGAGAAACTTCGTTAGAAACCTTTTTTTTTCTTGTATTGACCACTTTTGTTTCTGTTTTAACCGGAGACTTATATGGAATGTTATTATTGTTTTTATGTTTCCATTCGTTATAGTTTTTTATTTTTTTTGTCTGCTGCTGTTGTTGCTGCTGAGGTGGTTTGACGTACATATAAACATTTTCTTCACCTGATCACAATGAAATAATTCTAAATATTTTTTTATTGAATATAAATACAATTATTTGTCGTAATAAATATCATAATATTTATTTGATATGTATGTGATAGCAAAATCGAGAAAGGGGATTAACAGAAACTCAGACTGCAAATTAAGTAAATCGTGTTGGAGAATAAACTGCTGTAGTAGTGCTTGTATTTGATTGAATGAGTATGAGCAAAAGTTCCAAAGAATTCCAATATCAACCTGCTACCTAACTTCCCTAATTACAAATGTTCTTCAGTGTGTAGACATTTCAGGTTTCCAGTCAGAACCACAGATGTGAATATATCTCCAGCGTGAATTTTGTTTGTAAAAGAATTAGATAATATTTATTCTTTGTATAAAAGATGCAATTTGTTTTAGTTTTGAGTGTCTTATGAGCGACATTTTACTTCCTCTCTTCTTCTGTAATTCTATGTATTGGTCTAGAATGTTGTTTAATAGTTCCTTATTGATTTTATCTATGTTAAATTTACGTTTCTTTGATAAAACTGATGTGGAAAAATTTCCTTTTCTATGATCTTCCATAATTTTTTCCAAAATTTCACCTCTGGCGGGGGATAAAGAGTACTTTTTCTTAATTTTTTTAATAGCCACTTTATTGTTTGAGAAATGTTCCAGAATTTTCTTTATTTCTTCTATAATGACCTCTTTTTTGGCCGTGTTGGATAATTTGGATCCTTTAAGCAATGCTGTTACAGAAAATGTTTCTTTTTGATCCTTGATTATATTCTCTAAAATTATAGCTTCATTTCTAGATAAAGAAAATTTCCTCTTTAAGTCATTTGCATTCATATTCTTCAGAAATTCGAGTTTTATATGAGACAAACTCTTTTTTAAAAAGTTCGCATTCTTAAATAGTGTTATAATCGTCGGTTTAACTTTTAGTGATAAAAATGAATTAATTTTTCGGGCAGCTTTATTTTTTTTTACGTTCCCTAGATTTACTCCTGCCACTTCATACTCATACCATTGTAGATCTGGATCTCCAAATATTTGTTTCTTCAATTTGGACAATAAACTCCGCAAAATGTTTCGAAACATCTTCGAAACCCAAATTCAGTGGGTTTTTAAATGTTTATAATCATTATTGAATCCTATGGTGATAGGGGGAGAGGGGCGACACGTCGCGTCGCACGTTGCATCGCGAAAATATTAAAACATTCGCTCATCGCGCGCACCTGTGTTGCTTACGTGAGCACTGCGTCTAGCGTTGCGGCGCGTGATGCGCGTTCATTTACGACTTATTGAATTCCTTGTCTTTCTAAATATAAATACTTTAAGTAAATGTTTCCACTGAATAATAAGCAACAAATTTTATGTGTTGCTTTGTTGAATTCGAATAGTACTTCAATCGCGCGTACCTCGACCCCCAGGTAGGACGTGGTGGGACGTGGTAGGACGTGGTAGGACGTGGTAGGACGTGGTAGGACGTGGTAGGACGTGGTAGGACGTGGTAGGACGTGGTAGGACGTGGTAGGACGTGGTAGGACGTGGTAGGACGACCCCCGTTCGCGACGCGACGCACCGTGCCGCACCGCAACGCTCGACGCTACGCGTCGCAACTCACTGGCCAGCCTAAAAACGTAAAAACTGTCGTTTTCATACGACACACGGTCAGTTTTAACTAAGTAATCATGTACCAACGGCCATAACATAATAAAAATTTGTGACTGTAAAAAATAAAAAAACCGATGGCCGATGGGGCAGAAGGGTTCTCGAGTGGAGACCACGTACCGGCAGACGAAGCCGAGGACGTCCATCTGCTAGATGGACAGACGACCTCATAAAGGTTGCGGGCACCCGCTGGATGCAGGTCGCTGCCGATAGGTCTAAATGGCGGACAATGGGGGAGGCCTATGTCCAGCAGTGGACGTCCAAGGGCTAAAATGATGATAATGATGATGAAAAAATAAAAGAAATTGTGAAACTATTAACGGACGCAGTTAATATTGAGATTCGCTGAAGACTCAGGAAAAATACTTTTTTTAATACAATAACAATAATTTTCAGATTAATTACAGCCATGCTTTTGAACAAAATGGGAGCCTTGAGTTTTAGAGATATTACTTTTTTTTGTAAAGTTCGGTGGCAAACATCGGTATGAGAAAATACAAATATGACTAAATAACATTTTTGGATAGATTTTTACCATAGATTTACAAATATTAGATGAGTCTATCTAGAGTAGGTGCCACAAAATAAGTCCTGTAGGCGCGGCGCTGATTGGCCGATATAATCATGCCAGCTTATTGGTTTCAATTTACCTTAAAAAATTATGTATTTTTATTTAAGTAATAAGAATGTGTCAAAATTAAGAAGTAGGTAAATTATAAACGGACATAATAATATTTATTTTGCAGAACGGTTGACCTGTCACATTTAGTTCGCTTAAATTCCGCGGGACTTCTTTGGTGGCGAAAATTTTCCTAAAATTTTCTATTCACGTTTTACTGATGTCATTCTTTTTTTCTAGTCGTTTTTTTTTTTTCTCAAAAGAAGCTATAAGTATGTGTTATATATTTTTTTATGTTTACTTATTTTATAATATGATTATATCAGGCTATAATAATAATATTAATATAGCCTTTTTACAAAAAGCTTAACATAATATAACACGAAACGGCGACTGATTAATTATGAAAATGTTCCTTGTAACTAGTTTAGGTAGTTTAGGTTTAGTATGAAATAAGTATCCTATACTACGAAATAATAAAATAATGAAATAATATGAAGTAATCCTATACTATGAAATAAGTAGTGCAATTGAGAAAAATAGAACGTTGACAAAAACCTTTTGAAGATATAAAATATTTGTAAAATAAGCTCTTTATTAGCACGAATATATAATAGGATCGGTGACTAATCGCAGTGTGTGCATTCGCGTGCATTGTAGTGTTGTTGGCTCATTGTAACATTAACATCGGCGCGTTTGCGTATCAACATGTTTCGGAAGTGAATAATTATCATACCATTACCATACTTTTGACTTTGCCGGTAGTGACTGCATGAGAAGAGTAAGAATTGCTAGAGCTAATTTCCCATCCAAACCAACCCACTCCATCCAATAATATTCTATCTCGTCCCACAATCCACCACAATGATTATTTTCAAAAATATTTTTATGTACAGATGATACGTCTCCGCTATGATTTTATTATATTTATTATACAAATATGTATACATATTAGCAATTCATTGTTAACAAATACAACTAAATTATTTATTAAAAAAAAGAAAAATAAGGAATACTGATTAATATGGGCAATTTCGCGAAAAGCCTAGCTTTCTGCAAAAATACTAATTTCACAAGAAGGTTTAGAATTCTCGTTAACTATTGCAACTAAAATGATTACTACCCATTACAGATATAACAAAGTACTTATGGTAAATTGAATACAGTAATAAATTGAATTTTAGGACCTTTTAGAATTCGGACCGTCCAGTTTTATTGATGAGTGATGATACAGATAAAACAAATAGGTACAATGGATACTCCACAAGTCATAATCACCAGTGTAAATATTGGAGTTAAAGACTAGGCTGTGTCTGAGTATGTATATAATTTGATATTTTCTTGGCAAACTCATAAACGAGTAAGTTTGTTTCACTCCCCTAATATACGATTTAACTAATTTTTCAACTAACTTTAGTTTTCATCTAAAGCAGTAGTCGGAGAGGCCCGGAGTCCTTCCAAATAATACATTTTTATTGGTTTTTTTAGTAGGCACTATCAGACATGTTACGACAAATTAACTTCAAATCACTCAAAGAACTTTTGTGCAACATCACATCATGTTACACGTCTTGTTACAAAGGAGTACCTACATAAACACACACACATTTTCTTACCAAAACACCGATTCCGTCCCGTTGTGGGAAAAATGTTACTCAAGAAAGTTTATAAGAACATTTAAGTAATGAACTACGAATATGTCGTCTTGCCAGGTGTCATTAATTGTCCAGATATGTTCTCCATATAAGTGAAATAAGATACACATAAGAAAAATAATGGTTTTAATCTTATTTCTTCAAGAATATAATTTTATGGTTACGATTAGATGGTAAGTCACCATTAGGTACTTACTATGCCGCTAAGTAAGTGTTTGATGAAATTAATTCCTTCAAGCGGATCAATCTATAATATTTTATATTGTATTCCTGGCGCACGTGAGATCAAAACAGCTTAATCGGTAAATTTTCGAACCTATTCATTACGATTGCATTTTAAGGTCAACCAGGCAATCTAACTTGACATCTTGGCATTTCCTTATACTTATTTTAAGTATATATTATGTACGTGTACGTGTTTCGGTAGTGTGTGAGATATGCCAGAGACTATTTCCTATCCCATTCTGTCCCATCCCATCCTATCTGGTCTTATTCCATCGAATGTATAACGGAAATTCATATTGCATTTTTCTCTTTACTCCCCATCCCACTTCATCCCCCAAGGTGGAATGGGAAGTGTAATGGGATGACTAAATCTACTGGTCCCCATATACTTACTATTTCCAATTATTTTTTTCAAATTCCCTCAAAAATTTTCAAATATACGCAGCGCATGCTTCAGAGATTTAGGGTGTGTGCCAACATTCGTCATTCTAAACTGATATTGGCATGTATTTCATATGTCCACGGGCGCCAATTCACATACCACCAGATGCACATCTGCCACCATCTTTCTATAAAAAGAAATGTTATTTATAAAGTTTACGGCAGTGGAGAAGACATATATAAAATATACATATACTTACCTAATATGAAATCGACACTAATTTATCGGTGGATATTGGTGATTTTAAAATAAAAATGCACCATACGACGACAATATAAATACTATTCCGTCGACGAACGTTTAAATACTTCGTTATTTTAAAACTTTATTTACTAGTTACTGCGAACTGTACTCACTTCAATGCAAGAAATTCTAAAAGGTAATGACTCACAACCAATATCAGTTTCGTTGATTTTATAGTCATACTATGTCAATGCCATTCTCCGTGAGTTGTTTTTTTAATTATATTGCTTACATTATTAATTTCTACCGACATGTATTCATTACATTATTATTTTATAAATTTTATAACTTTATTTCTAAAATCTAAATCCACCTCTAAAATAGTGGACTCGCCAACCCGCTTGACCAGCGTGAAGGCCATACATCCCTCATGCTAAGAGGTACATGTCCATGTCCAGAAGTGGACGATAAAAGGGCTGGTTACTGTGGAACTTTAAATGCCTAAATATTTATTTATTTAGTATTTTTACGCTATATTGTACAGATACGGACTTAATGCCCTAAGGAATTTTTTACCAGTCTACCGTTGGTTAAATGTGAAAAATTTAAGCGGGTGCAGAAATATTTAATCAAAAAACCTTAATTCATCTGTATAAAAATAATAATATATAAATATTAACTTCATAATTACTACTACATTTTTGAAATTAATGTTTAAGAAATTTGTAACCACAATTACATATAATTTGTCACGCACTTTTTTCAGGCATGTTTGATATTAATTAAAATTGTCTTCATTGATTGTGCTCTGAAACTAGGAAGTCCACTTCTTGATCTTCTGCTACTGGAATCTGGAAAGACAATAAAAAATGACATAGAACAACTAAACTCCAGTGATGATTTTACCGAAGATATCCCTTCAACCACTAAACCTTACCTGAGAACAAACGAGAACGTAACTGCAACCGACAAGATACTTTATTCGGGCTACGATTTTGACGAGTCAATTTGTAAACATGTTAGTAACAGAATTCTTTGTGGCTATAATAAAAACTTAGGTAAATTATCTGAGGAAGGAACTGTTACAATGGACAATGGTTGTCAAGTGCGCGATGAGAGAATAGAATGTGGATACATTCAAGGACCGTTCACTAATCCTAGACGTCCGCGTACGCCAGTTCAACGTACATTTGGAAATTCCCGGTCATCACCAACGAGAACTACAAGTAAATCACAAACTACTTCGGCTACAAATGTAAACATAAACTTCAGAACTATTACAAAGTCGCAAACGACAAGTGCAGAAGGAACTGAAACAGTTGTAAAAACAATGTCCATTAAATATATGCCCAAAATAATTTCTAGTTTAAGTACGAAAGTAAATACCAGTGCATATATAACAAAGACAACACAAGCTTCAATAAAGACACAAGTAACGCAAGGAACGTCTATTACCACAACACCTGTAGCGACTGAAACTTCCAAAACCATAACACCCATGGAGAAATCTTCAACTACTTTTACTAATTTAACGCCTTCTAAACTCCTACCTAAGTCGTACTGCGTCGAAAAAAATGATCGTATAATTTGTTATGAATTTAAATAAAATGTTATTTTTTTATAGAAGAAGTGGCAGACGAATGGGCGGCAAGTACTAAATGGTCAGTAAGTGTAGTGGTAGTAAAGTAAATGTAGTAAATGGTCGCCTCTGGAAACTTGCAACACCAGAGGATATGCCACCTTGCAGAATCATATTCGCACAATTTTTGCGAATTATATGTAAACAATATTTTTTCAGTGTATAAGAAATTAAAAGCAAAAATGATTACTATGTAAATGTTTCATTATTTTAATGGCAAAAACATATAAAAAAATGTAAAAGAAGATAGGTACATGACGTACCAGATATTGTCGAGCTTAAATTTCCTTAAAACTCTGGGAAATTTTGCTTGAAATTGCCATCGAACACTCTCCGTAAATAAGTTCAATTTAAATTAACGACCGATTGTTTAGCCCAGTTGATAGTATAAAAGGTCCTGGGTTCGATTCCCGACCGGACATTAATTTGTTTAAAGGCAAATGTTTGTTCGGATCTGGATGGTGATTTCGTCTGCTTTTTTTATATTATAAGAGGAAGACGGGCAAGCGGCCCACATGATGGTAAGTGGCTACCGCCGCCCATGGACACCTACAACATCGATGGGTATTCGGGTGCCCGCTGACTTTGCAGAATGGGAATAGGGTAATTTTTTAAATGCTTAATTATTTATTATTTTTCGTACGAGATTTATTTATTTTTTTGAACAAAGGACTATGTAGAGTACATGAATACCAACCAGTGACAAGTCTATTCATGCAGCCGCTACTGTGTCGTCACACTACTTTAATAACTCTGCAATTATCATCTTTCTAACACTGCCACTTTGTGGTTCAATCTATATTGGTCTACTCTATATAAAAGTATACAAAATCAGGGTGTGAGACAAATTACTCCATCCCCATTTGTGTATTGGTATGTGCTTGCAGACTTTGTATGTCTGTCTGGGCCCACGACACAGAGAATCCTAATGTGAGTCATGGAGTTTCTTAATAAATTACGTTCTAGAATTCAGAATTATGACAAAAGGCTGCACAAGTAGAAGAAAGATAACGTGACTGAGAAACATCCAATAGCCAACGTTGAAAACCTGTTTCTCTTAGGTAGGGACCATGGATTCCTCTCATAATTGTAAATTAATTAATATTAAAAATACGTAACATATTACGCACCTTTTCGTAAACATTTTTTTATTATGGACTTTGTGTAATTAACTAATATTTTTGTTATATGATGGTGCTTGAAGGCTTTTGATTTGATATGGTTAATAGTAAGATCAGGCGAACTTACCTAATTAGTAAAGTCCGATCCAAAATACATTAACACCTATCTATGTAGTCCAAAATGAGGTAACGTAGTATCACGGATGTGACTAAAAGTAAATTTCAATAAATGTTTAATATATTGTTAAAATCTAGATCGCGAGGACGGGGGTTGTATAATAACATAATCAAAGGTTGAGTGAGTTCTTGATGTAAGCAAATCAATGTTAAAACATTGATTACATGTAAAATCAAAATATTTTTACTCGATATAAGTCATGATGATCTTCTCAAAGTGTAGGACAACATGGTTAATAAACACACAATAACATATATTGTGAATATGCAAAAAAATACATACCTATAAGATAAACATATTAGGTACCGTCAATGTCTACTCTCAGGCCGCTACGTCTCATCAATTATGTCTACTAACAGTACTCATAATTGTCTACTGGTATGCATAACCCTTGCACAAGTGCCGGTCTATAAAGGCTGCTATAGCATAAACGCCATTACCAGTCAGTAGACGCCTAAATAAAGTATAAATAAAGGTCTAAATAAAGTATAAGCTTGTGATTTTTGTAATAAATAAATAATAAAATAAATTTGACACTACTCGTATGCTCCACAAAACTAATTACACACAATAACATCCAATTTCGTAGCTATACGAAATGTAACATGTAATAATATAATGTTTTCGTCAAAAATAAAAACAGCGGATTTATTATTACCTACGGAAAACAATATTTCTAGGGTTTATTGAATTATTATAGAGTAAATTAAATTGAAAGACAGTAAAACGCCTGGCCGGACTGGTATGAGTTACACATCTCTCTTACCTAGTTATGTTACCCCGGCAAAGAAGTAACGAGATTGGAAAGCATTTAGTTCGAACCGAAAATGCGAATATGCTAATTTACCACATCTCTCGTAATAATAGCCGACGAACAATCGTAGCTTTTTGAGGTTGCAAAACTTAGAATTCAGTAAACAATGTGAAAACACCTACGATTACACTGATATAAAGTCTGCCCGCGATTTCATCCGAGTTAATGTAGGTATAGATATTTAGTGTAAATAGCATAAATTTAGCGTAGGCTTAGGTTAGATAACATTAGGATAAATATGTAAGCCAAACAATTCGTAGCTTAACATACATAGGCTAGATCCCCCCCTAAGGTACATGTATACATGTATATATTGGGAAGTATTCTAACATCTACGAGAGTTAATAGAAAGAGCGATAATAGCCTAGGGATATTTATTCTCGACTGTCATTCCTGAAATATTTATCTATTTTAGACGGATTTCAAAGTCTCAACGCGTATATTTACCTTATTAAATTTTACTAGATGTTTCGGTTGGGTTGCACCAACCTTGGTCACAAGCTGACCATGTCACAAGATTGGTGAAGTCGGGAGTTGCGACCTCCTTGGTCTATACCACTGTACGGATTTCTAAATTATCAACAGTTGTCGGTGAAGGAAAACATCGGAAGGATACCTGCAGGTGTGAGAATTTAAAAAAATCAGGAGTATATGTACCCATGAATCCTCACTAAGTCCGCGTGGGGAAGTATGGTTCGGAACCTCGCAGTGATTTTAATAGGGAAGGCCTGTGCCCTGCGATGGGACCTTATAGGTTGATATCGAAGGGGAGAATCCAAGGAATAAATTGGGTAAAGGCTTCATCAACATTGGATTCAATGTTTTTATGAGGTTGTCTCGAACAAACAGACGTTTCTTCTCTATTTTATTAATATACATATAATGATGAAGTTAATTATACATATGTTTAATTTTAATTCATATTTATGAAATAAAAAGGAAACAATAAAAATTAATTAGGTAATTTAAGGTTTGTGTTTATATACAATAATGTGGAATTTATCAAAATAATATCACCATAGCAGGAAAATAAAACAATAAGGCCGTTTAAAGGCCACGCACAACTTTATTATTATTTGTTTTTGTTTTTCTTCAATGTCACTTTGTAGTATAAACTGATAGACGACATAACTTTTAGTAGTCCTCACTAGCCCATATGTGACGTTAGCACAGAAAAGGGGCCTTGCTGTCGATTCTAGTTCTCGAGATATATACTCGTATAACTTCGTATCAATGAGAAGTGTTTACCACACGTGTCGACAGGCTTGCATTGCCCATTAATTGGTTACAGACAAACACTTTCGCATGACACAGTTATAGAGATTAGATTTGTGAGGTTCCATTTTTACGGTAGTTGATAAAGTATTTTGGACGTTGATAAAGCGATATTTTTTTGTGATTTCACTAAAGTCTACGAACTTTAGTGAAATCACAAAAAAATATCGCTTGCCTATATGTTGCTCTATCTTGAAGATCGAACACTAAATCGTGTTTTTGATTAAAAACATTCAAACAATAAAATTTTGAGAAAAGAAGTGTTCCAAAGTCCAAAATTTAGTGAAAAGTGGTACCACCTTGTTGTCGGTTGGATGCCGTTCGGTGCTTGCGACGCGACGCTCCAAACGAACATCAAATCAAATAAAGTTGATAATAAGTTATTAAAAATCAACATACTTTGTTATTAGTAATACAACTGGGATCGCATTTACCCAATCATGACTATTACTTACCCTAAAATTACTTTAAAAGTTTAGTGATTTGTTAACATTTCTCTGCATACATTTTTGAAAAGTGATCTTGTTGTCGGCCATAAAAAGTTTAGTGACTTTATTTTAAATATATTTTTGTAAAATAATATTTGAGCATTCAAAATCACTTAGTCTTTACTTTCACATGAATACAGATAGTATCTACATATGTACTAGACATACTATCTAGTACATACTACATAAGTACCTACCTATCTGTACACGTAGGTACATACTATCCTAAGTAATTTTAGGAAAAGTAATAGACATTACTTACTGCGTAAATTCGATCACAAATGTATTACTATTAGTATAAAATGTTGATTTTTAATAGTTGTATAACAATTTGTTTGATTACTTTTAAATAAAAACGATTTATTACTTATTTCTTTATTTATACGCCATAAATACACATAAATTTTATGTTTTTATAAACTACATTATACTACTACATTATATGTTGTCTCGGCACATAAAATTTAACTTTGTAAAACAATAAAAAAATGTAATACAAAATAATATATCACATCGCGATTTATGGTTCTATGCTTGATTTTCAGTAGATTTTGGCAAAACCTCTAAGCAAAACTGTAATATTATTGTGTTAGTCATATAATAAATAACAGATCTTCCAAGTTCCAAATAACATAACATCTATGTCACTTCCAACGTGTCCGAGTCTTGAAACGTTTTTAAAAAAATATCCTTATAACCCACAAACAAGATATACCTATATATATTCTACATGTTTCAATAGATATTTTTATGTAGATGTTTGGAAACATCATCAAGTCCTATTGACAAACAAGGCCCCTTTTCCCTGATAATGTCACTTTATTTTCCATAATGTTGTTGTAAGTCGTAATGAATACCTAATATAGCAAAAAACGTAGAATGCGAAAAACCATCAAAACATGTTATGTAGGAGTTTTGTGTAAATCTGTATCTTGATTCTTACTTGATAATTGTCTAAAATAGTTCTGCAATATCTATAGCAGGTGTATACGAGAATATTGACTGTTACTCTCATATTGAAGGTTTGTAATTCGCTGTAATTCTTTCGGCAATTCTGTAAGTTATTCTGTACGTTGTTCAATTAATATCATTAATATGTTCGATTAAGATCTAAGGATTTCCAGTCATCACTACCAAGTGCGATCCGGTACAGCTTATAATTTTGAATATTTTCTCATACCTCTGTACATGTAGTGAGTGCTCTTACTACGGAAACTACTGTGCCGATATTACTGTAATTATAACTGTTATTTAGATAACTGCTTGTTTAGTGTGTCTACTTCAGTAGTTTTGTAAATACGACCAGTTTTTATCTTAACAATTTTCTTCAATGTGACAAAAGTTAACATTTTTAGATGAAATCATAATCCGGGCAAACGTAGCAGCGGGAAATTACTAGTCGCATAACATGTACTTATTATCACCAAAACTACTAGATTCTTCCAATTCACTCCTAGACCAAACCAAACCGGGTAACACCGCTAATTAACACGTCTACAATAATGAAGTGACTAAGTAAACGGCTAACTAAAACGGCATGTTTTATTATAAAACGTCCCGCGACAGCACATCGCACTACAAAGTATCAGAGGGTAGTTAATGGTGCCTAATCCAAACTAATGCAAACTTCAAAATATTCTCCCGGGTGCAGTCAGATAACTCCTTTTTTCTCCAACTAGAATGTACTATTAGTCTGGCATATATGAAAATATGTCAGATATCAACTTTAGGAATGTTAAATGACGACCAGCAGTCGTCATTTCGGTAGAGATGTTTGTGAATGATATTGGGCAAATAAAAGTTGTGGAAGAATTTTAAAGAAATTATTGGTAGAGGACGGTCAGGTCTCTTTGTCTGGACAAATACCATCCTAGCTAGCTACTTCTAAATCGAAACAGGACAGTGATTAGCTGATTAACAATCGGTTAGCATTTACCTAAATAGTTCTCGGCGAACTTTCATTGCACGATTTTTTAACACGCCGCCTCTAGACTTACTGAGTATATCTTGTGTGTTTGTAGGCTTGTCGCAAGCGCGCTGACGCTCCACAACAATCATTTCTCATGAATGTAATCTATTATTATATTGTTACTATACTACCTACTCTATTTTTTGGGTGGGGAGAGTACACGCTAAGGTACACGAGGTAGCGCATCCGGGGGCGTGCCAGCACTGCCATCGTTTGTTATTCTGGACTGATGTTGGCATGTACCGCGAGTGTCAATGGACGACAGTATCCACTTACCATCAGGTTGACTGTATGCTCGTCTGCTACCTTTTCTTCATTAAAAACTATACTTACTACTGTTAATTTATTTTGTTTTACTAAAAAAACTTTATTGCATTTAATCGTACAAAAGACGAGCTTAAAATGCCTGGAAGTGTTCTTTACCAACTAATGCCTTTGGGTTGAACAGAGAGGCACGTTGGTATATGCGATAAAACATATAAATATATCTTAAAGCATGATTAGTAAATAATACCTATAACAAATATGTACTTATAATAATAATACTATATTTTTATAGGGAAGTTGGCGGACGAGTAAGCAGTCCCACGTGATGGTAAGTGTTACCGCAGCCTATGGACACCTGCAACACCAGGGGGCATGCGGGTACGCCGCCGACCTTGCAAATTCCTATTCACAGCTTTGTTGAAGAACCCCATATCGTAGCTAAATGGAAAGACCTCTTGAGGCAGTTCTTTTCACAGCATACGGGTTCATATTATTCATATCATTCATATGAAAATACATACAAATAGACATACATAAATATTATTGGATGTAGTCTAGATCTAAAGTCGGATTTCTTATTCGAGTCCGGGATATGACATGTAGAACTGTGAAACGGATTGAAATTTGTACGGAGATAATACTTTATTGACAGTTCTACATGTCATATCCCGGACTCGAATAAACATCATTAGCGAGTCTATCGTACATCCAACAATATAGGTACCTACTTTTTAATAAACTTTAAAGCTCTGGTTTCCTAGGGTAGCGGTGCCGTCATATAGCGGCCGTAATACAGCGGTGAATGCCGTCACTAGAACGTTGTCTATGTAAACAAAATGGCGCGGTTTCCTAGAGAGCGGTCATAAACACCGAACGTCAAAAAGCGGTGCCGCCAATTGTATGACGGCCGTCTTGTCGGTGTCGAATGGTCGCGAACGTTTTTCTTGATAGCGGTGAAGCCATTTTTTAAAATATTGTATTGTTTTGACCGGACGAAGTAGCTTTGAATAAATCATCTTCCTCTATACGACTATTTTCCTGTTCTGATGATAGCTCATCCTCCAAGTAAATTATTAATGCTAAATCAAGGTCGTCCATTTTCTCTCCTGGATACGTTTTTAGGTTAGATTTTTTTAAAAAAGGTGGCCGTAATGGTGATGGAACTTTCCACATGTCGTCACCGTAAAGACGGTCGTCTTTTTGCGTCCGTTTATTGCGTCCGTCAAGTGACGGCACCGTTATCCTAGGAAACCAGAGCTTAACGCATGCTTAAGTGAACGTCTTTAGTGAATCTATCGTACATCCAACAATATAGGTACCTACTTTATAATAACCAATCCAGCAATTTATCTGATAGCTGTAATTAATTTGTCTAATAGTCAGTTTATGTGTCTTATAATTTTCTCAGAGTAGACTGTTAAAGCTTGTTCTCTGTACGTAATACGCATATGCGCATCTCGCGGTTGTTTACCTGTGCCGCGCTTAGTCAGAGGGAGGCGGGTCGGTTTCATCTCCGTATAAATAGGTCTCCAAACGGACTACCACCAACACTGTTCTGCAGATATCGACACAATGAACACTGTAAGTAGCACCACTCCCAACTACTTTACTTTAACTACTTAAACATGTTTAATTAAAATATTAAATTAAATTAAAGGTATATTAAAATCTATTAAAATCGCTGTCTATGCCATGCACAAGCAGAAAGTAGCACCCTTCGTGGTGTCATATTCCAAACAGCGACTAGTATTCTCTCGACCTTTATTATTTCACATATTGTCATATCATAATATCTCAGCATATTTCATCATTCAGTTACCAATAGATTTACGTCTCTCTTTTCAGTTAATTTGCATGGGTCTACTAATGTGCATCGGCATGGCATATGCCGCGTCTATCGCACCTGCCGAACCGGAAATCGTTGCTGTACCCATAGAACCCGTCCAACCTGCTGCTGAAGGCGAGGAGCTGGAGGGACAGGAGCAGCGATGGGGCGGATGGGGTGGACGAGGGGGCGGTGGCGGCGGCGGATACGGCGGCGGGGGATACGGCGGCGGTTGGGGCGGGCATGGCGGAGGGGGTGGTCATGGTCATGGTCATGGTCATGGTGGTTGGGGACGCTAAACAACGAACTGTTATAAATTAAATTCCGCCGATAGTTTAATTGTGGCGGATATGGACAAGTGATATACTGTTGCGAGTGTATGTAACATCATTAAAGTGACATGAACCGTCCAAATAAAAAACCTTTATTGGATGGACAAAAATATATTAGGTAATTGCTAACTAATTTTTAATCGGTCAGTAATTACACTAATATTTATAAAAAAATAACATCCTAATTTTTACGGTTATTATTTTAGTGCACCTTAATACTTACCTTCTGTGATTTTTTTTATCTAATAAATAACAATAAGTATTAACCAACTATTTCGATTTATTTTATGATTTAACAATTCATTTACGATCTACCCTGATTTTTCCTACTTGGAACCTACTTTCATAGCTATAAATTTTCACAATGAACCAAGAAAGAAATACGACAAACGTCTTGTATATTTATTTATTTTTAAAAACATTGTCGTAATATTGATGTAGCCTTTATTACTGAATTAAGGCTGCGTCGAGTTTTCGTTAAAAATATTGTAAATGGATGGTTATTCACAATATTCTTAACAATTGCGTCGCTTAAAACAATGAGTAAGTTAAAGTGGAACATGGTGCAACCAACGAGGGTAAACGAGTCCTTAATGATACGTACCTACCGTGAAACGTGGGACGTGGCTCCGACCACATGAACTGATGATACAAAGAAGGTAACCAGTGATGGCTGGATAGTAGATGTTATGTTCGTATGATATCATATGGGTATGGTATGATACAGACTGATTGTTTGGTATTCCTTAGTTGGATACCAAAATAACAAACGATATGTGTTTCAGCCGTAATATGATCTAAGTAGTATTTTATTTACTTTCTTAAGTAAAGATGTCATTACACACACGCACACACAACACACACAAACGGACACACCGACGCATACATTATTAATAATAAAGAATCAGCCTTTACTTGCCCACAATCTATTTAATACTGTATTTAATGTCAGTGTAATCTGTATTGGCCATTAGCATTGACAACATAATTGTTAAACAACATAAAAGTTACATAAAAGGCTGTAGATTACATAAATAAATAAATAAATATTTACCCAATTTCTAACTTAATCCTTCATCTGTTTACACGTACATTTTTTCATTTTTTTTATTTATATATAGAAAAAGGCGACAGACGAGCATACAGTCCACCTAATGGTAAGTGGATACTGTCGTCCATAGACATCCGCGATACATGCCAACATCAGACCAGAATGACAAACGTTGGCACGCCCCCGGATGCGCTGCCTACCTTTGCAGATTAAGGAATGGATTGGGGAAATGGGGAGGAATAGGATGGGATGGGAAAGGGCTCTGACGTATCTCACTCACTACCGAAATACGATAAAGTAGAAAATGCAGTACATTTCAATGTAGTCTTCTGTGAGAGAGCGGTAACGTTGCTAGTCGGGAGCGCCCAGCGGCTGTAGGAATGCAGCATGCACCCTTCCCCTACTTGTAAAGTTTGTACGAGAATACTGGTGTATCTGTAATTGAAATGCATATAAAATGTGGCTGTCAATGTTTTAACAATGTCCTGTATGTAATTAGTAGATAAGCCTTCATAAACAAACAAATGAATAAGGACATTGTACATATGAACACCGAACGTTTGATTTGCTTGAACCTTCGCGTCCTAACAGGACATTTCTAACACGTACGATATCGTGTAACCGCCTAAGCTTTCCTACGAGAAAAACATTAAACACGAAATCGAACCGAATCCTCAATTTTTTTATGTGCGTTTCGATTGAAAACCCTGTCTGGAATCGAAGAACGAAGGATGTCATGACTTTCAGGTGTAAAAAATAAAAAAAAAAGCAGTTTTGCGATTATAATAGACAATGTTTTATGTAACAAAATTATTGTATGATGTATATCATTAAACCTAACAATTTGAAGATTAAGTACCTTAATCTTCATAGACAGACGACGAGATACACAAACCATATCGATGGTGGAAAGGAGAAATGAGATAAGCGACACACGCTTTACTTTCAAAACTAAACCTTAATTCTTATTCTTAGTGGTCTACGTTTTAAAGTAAGCTGTATGTCCTTTATCCCAATTCTTCTTTCCACAGTCGAATTATAAAATATAAGTCTGAAACCGGCACTGATATATAGCACATATTTTGTTAAAACTTTGTACCTACGGGTATAAAAGAACTACGAGTATAACACAAAAGTCTTATAGGTCTTGTAGTAAATCTTAATTTATTAGATAAATTATTAAGTAATCATTTATTAATTATTAGATAAATACTTAATTTATTAGATAAATCTTAATTTATTAGATAGAAGTAGTGTGCGTGTATACATTTATAAAGGTAGGTATACTCTATAATTAACTATTAAGGTTATTGAATTTTTCACACATTTCTTTATATGAAACCGGTATTTAACGCATATTATGGTCACTTGATTTATTTTACTGGACGTTTCGGCTAGATTACACAAACAAACCGTGGTTACGAGCCGAGTCTAAAATAAAATAGATAAATATATTGTTTGTAATTGTATAATGTTTTCCCGAAACAAAGCAAAAACAGTTTCGGGATTGTTCATTTTGTACAAAATGTGATAAGGACTGCGTATATTATTTTTTTTAATTTTCATCAGCTTGAATGATTGTTATACTGTCTGTTACGAGGCTCTAGTTGTATTAATAATAATAATGTTTCTTTTATTAGGTTTTCTTTTTTATTAACGCCTGTTCGTCGTTTTCGGCCAACATAGTGCTAATGGTGCTCATTGCCTACTCTATAAAGTCAACGCGAACAAAATATGTACTAGTTCTAGTACTAGTTCAATATAAATTCATTGCGTTTAATATACAGTTGACTGATAGTAAATGACTTACCGCAGCCTTCACATGTAGCCTTCACACATCGCGGTTCATCCAAATTGATTGTAAAACTGTATTAGTGTAGTCGACGAAACTTTATTTCTCTTCTTACTTCCGTTATTCACGTAGCAAAGTAGTTTATTAAAAAAAATGTTATAATTTTTATGTGCAACAAATTTAAATGCCTTTATTTAAATAAAAAAAATAATTACATTAAAAGGGCACTTATGTAGATATTTATTTTAAAACTCCAAAAAACAGGATATTGAACATTAGGTATCTATATACTCCGGCAAACGATCCGATCATGTATCTCTACACATTTCGTAACGCGCTGTTCCTGGTGTGTAGTGCGGGTATCTGAAGCTGGAGTCGTAATTTCGTATGATAACTTTAACGGTAGGCGTTCCATCGAAAATTCTTTTTCTATCTTTTCCATATTTTCAACGTTTTTGGATTCGTCTATTCCAGCATAGTCCATTCCCACAGCGGGCCTACGTATTCCTTCAAAAGGTGGATTGACATATCCACATTCTACTCTACCACCGCGCAGTCTGCATCCTCCCGACAACTCTTTTATCACTTGTTTATTAAACGGCATTCCTTTATTTATATTATATCCGCACAACACTCTTTCGTCGACTACTTTGCACTTGGAACTGTCGTAACTATAGGGACAGCATTTCCTCCGTCTATGGGTTCCTTTGATCGTCTGTTCCTTTTGCACAACAATTTCAGACTGTGGTTTTGAATTGTCCTCTGCTACCTGATTACTGCTACCTGAATTCCTTATACAATCATTTGCTCCAACAAAAGTTAAAGTAGTAATACACATCTGCAATATATTAATTAATATTTATTTGATAACTTAAGCAATGTAATTTTATGAAAATATTGTCGTGTAAAATTACATATCTTGTTATATTACCATAATCAATCCGACATAGCGTGTTAGCATTTCTCTTGGGAAAACTCAAAGCCAAACGAATAAATTGACTTTTATTGATAAAAAGAAGTATAGTTGGCATAAGACATATACTCAAAACTTAAAAAACAATGAATAATGACTTTTGTTCGTTTACGTTTTGTTTGGTATACATAGGTATATATGTATAGGTATATATACGTAGATGTATTGTATATAGGTATACATGTTTTTGTATGAATTTCTGGAATATATATAAAAGGCCATTTTAATAAAAGGAAAACACTACACTATTATTAAATATCAGATTAGAAAATAAATGTAATATAGATTAGTGTAACTTTGAACAAGCTGCATAAATTAAAGTACCTATGTAGATTTAAACCGATCAAACAAGTATCAATTTTAGTTAAAGCCTGACCAGAAAAATAAAATCCTTGCTGTGGGGGCGCCACATTTGCTTTTTTCATAGCTAGTTAAGCGGGCATTACATTATCCAATTTGCAGAGCGCTAGATTAGTGCGTTAGCTAGTGCACTAGATGAGCGAGCGTGGCAGAGCCCATACGATCGCACTAGATTGGATCACTAACTGTCTTTACACTATACAAAATTAGCACGCTAGCTCACCTAGCGCTCTGCAAATTGGATAATGTAATGCCCGCTTCACACGGTTTTATGGCATCAAGAAATTATCTGTATGTAGGATCATTGTAAATGTTAATTAAATTAATAATTACTTAAATTGGTAATGAAATTTATTTACGGTATTTCTACGGATTGAAATTGTAATTGGTATTATTTATTATTTATTTATTTTGTTAATTTATATGAGTACGCTTTACAGTATTCCCACCAATATTACTACTCGGGACCCCTTACAACTTTAACTTATGCTAACAGAGTACAATAAAAACTACTTCAATGGTAACGAAATCAGTAATGAATACCCACCTCCACTCTGCGAAACGCTTGCAAGGTGCAGTGAAACAAGTCCAAATCTGGATGTTGGTGTATAAGATCATTGAGCAGTAGCAGTGTACACGGGAGAGGGGCGTGTCTCGCGGACTTAATCCTACAACCATGTACATCAAACAGTGCTCGATGATGAGTTCGAGAATGATATTGCCATAATTTTAACTATCATTAACTACCACTCTATCAGAAGCATTAAAAGGAGGGATGAAGCACCAATAGTTAGTGAAAATGTCTATTCCCTTTCAACATGGCCAAGCTAGGTGTAATTCTTCAATTCCCATAATAGTGAAGACGTCCATGAAATGAATACGTTCGTGAAGGACGAAGCCTATGTGGGCATGCCAGGAGTATCCGAGTTACGTATCCAACAACGAACCTACGCTGGAAAACAAACATCGACAAACATAGGGAACATCGACATAAGCAAATTATTGTACATCAATGTCCAACTGTGAAGCAACACGATTTTAGAGTTTAGATAAGATTAGATCTAAAAAGATAATCTGAAAATTCTTTGTAGTCTAAATAAATAAGAAACAAAGAATAACAAGACAAATGACAACACAAGTAAATATAGGTACGCAAACAGTTATATACGTATTTTTATTTATAAAGTCGTGATGTATCTACCAGTGGTTTGTGTTACAGGGTTCTAGACGATCAAAATACACCAATATGTGATAAATCTCATTAGAACAAAAATAAATTCTTGATTATAATAAAATTAACAATATTGCTGTACTTCTTGCATAAATTAAGAATTATTTCACACCTATTAAATTTATTATAAAACTACTTTATAAATCTAATTTATTTCAGCAACCATATTAAAGATCCTCTAAGAACTTTGTTTTCGATGCCTAAAGCGTCTATGTTTATTAGACCCAAATCAAATTCATCGATGTTGATATTATCTAAAACTATATTATTGTCCGCTAGCAGGGCGCTGTAATGCTTATTTTGTTTTATGGCTCTCTGCGACATGTTCCAAAGCTGTCTTCTCACTTTACGTTTTAAAGCACTCTTTGATTCAGTGTCGGAATACGTTTTATTACCATTTACTGCGCCGGTATTTTCGCGCCTTTTAGATGTATTCCGCAACATAAATTTACTCAAACTATTATCTAACTTCTTTTTAAAAAAATGATCTTTTTGAGCAAAGACATCTTCAGTATTATTCATTGCAGCTGGATACATTTCCCGATTCATAAGCCGCCAAATCTTTTTACTGACTTTTACTTTAAAACTATTTTTACACGTACTGTCAATATGAGAAACTTCGTTAGAAACCTTTTTTTCGCTTGTATTGACCACTTTTGTTTCTGTTTTAACCGGCGACTTATATGGAATGTTATTATTGTTTTTATGTTTCCATTCGTTATAATTTTTTATTTTTTTTGTCTGCTGCTGTTGTTGCTGCTGAGGTGGTTTGACGTACATATAAACATTTTCTTCACCCGATAACAATAAAATAATTCTAAATAAATTTTTATTGAATATAAATACAATTATTTGTAGTAATAAATATTTACACATACATATCAAATATTTATTTGATATGTATGTGACAGCAAAACCGAGAAAGGGGATTAACAGAACCTCAGACTGCAAATTAAGTAAATCGTGTTGGAGAATAACACTGCTGTAGTAGTTTTAGTTTTGAGTGTCTTATGAGCGACATTATACTTCCTCTCTTCTTCTGTAATTCTATGTATTGGTCTAGAATGTTGTTTAATAGTTCCTTATTGATTTTGTCTATGTTAAATTCACGTTTCTTTGATAAAACTGATGTGGAAAAGTTCCCTTTTCTATGATCTTCCATAATTTTTTCCAAAATTTCACCTCTGGCGGGGGATAAAGAGTACTTTTTCTTAATTTTTTTAATAGTCACTTTATTTTTTGAGAAATGTTCCAGAATTTTCTTTATTTCCTCTATAATGACCTCTTTTTTGGCCGTGTTGGATAATTTGGATCCTTTAAGCAATGCTGTTGCAGAAAATGTTTCTTTTTTATGATCCTTGATTATATTCTCTAAAATTATAGCATCATTTCTAGATAAAGAAAATTTCCTCTTTAAGTCATTTGCATTCATATTCTTCAGAAATTCGACTTTTATATGAGACAAACTCTTTTTTAAAAAGTTCGCATTCTTAAATAGTGTTATAATCGTCGGTTTAACTTTTAGTGATAAAAATGAATTAATTTTTCGGGCAGCTTTATTTTTTTTTACGTTCCCTAGATTTACTCCTGCCACTTCATACTCATACCATTGTGAATCTGGATCTCCAAATATTTGTTTCTTCAAGCATCTGTTAATTTTTATCTTAAACCATCGGCGAAGTCTTCGACAACAGGACATTTATATCTATATTCTTAAGTCTTCCATCATCATACAATATAAGCCTCATCGAGATCCTGAATTGAACATTGTGGAAATAATATCCGCTTTTAAAATGTTGACATTCATATATAACTACACGTACCAAAGACTTAAATCAACCGCAGTAGCTACATATTGTAGGTAGCTTGTATAAAATTATGATTACTATTGTGGCGTCGAGAGCCGACCTCTTTGGTCGAGCTCTAATTTGATTTATTTAATTGTTTTTAAGAGTGTTCTTTTTATAAGTTTTACTTTTGTTATTTTTGATATGTCCTGTCAACAATTTTTCTTTTATATACACATTGTCACTAGACTAGAAGAAAGTTCCTACAATATTCATTTACAATGTTTTAATTTTAATGTATGTAATTTTATCAAGCTTTTTCCCAACGCTACAAACGTTGTACTGTACGTTGGTTAAATAAATATTCACATTCCGAAGATCCTAGTTTCTACTCAAGGTAGCTCAGTAAACACACGCACAAATAATTGGAGAGCATTCCTCCAAATTGGTGACCCCGACGTGATGATGAGCAGCAGGAGAGCTTCCTCCTAATTGAGAGCTTCCTCCGACAGGAGAGCTTCCTCTAACTGGAGAGCTTCCTCCAAATTGGTGACCCCGACGTGATGATGAGCAGCAGGAGAGCTTCCTCCTAATTGAGAGCTTCCTCCGACAGGAGAGCTTCCTCTAACTGGAGAGCTTCCTCCAAATTGGTGACCCCGACGTGATGATGAGCAGCAGGAGAGCTTCCTCCTAATTGAGAGCTTCCTCCGACAGGAGAGCTTCCTCTAACTGGAGAGCTTCCTCCAAACTATGATGGTCTTTGAACTTGCAAATTCTTATATTCGTATATGTTCGTATTTTATAGTTCTTTATAATTTATTTTAATAATTATTAGTATACTATGAGTAGGTATAACCTATTGTTTTGTATAAGTCCTATAAAATATTATACTAAAATATACTTAAATATTTCACAAATTCACTTACTTTCATTCCCGTGAATACACATTAACGGCATCTGATAAGAATTTATCCTTTAAAGCTTTCTGTGACACTATCTTTAAACTTATACATAGGCGATTGTAACTTTTAGCATTAATGTAAGAAATTTCGGCATTTTCGGCGTTACATGATTTGGTGATTATTTACAATATAAATAATTTTAATGTAATTAGGTTTTAACCCATGTTTAAAAATGTCATATTTCATTTGTAAATTATGAAAAGATTCATTGTGGATTGATTATAAATGACAAATTGACCACAACTACAGAATGAATTCTTTGAATTGAGCACAGACATCAAAATATAGTTACACATCAACAAAGGTTATAAAACGCAATTTGGACAATAAACTCCGCAAAATGTTTCGAAACATCTTCGAAACCCAAATTCAGTGGGTTTTTAAATGTTTATAATCATTATTGAATCCTATGGTGATAGGGGGAGAGGGGCGACACGTCGCGTCGCACGTTGCATCGCGAAAATATTAAAACATTCGCTCATCGCGCGCACCTGTGTTGCTTACGTGAGCACTGCGTCTAGCGTTGCGGCGCGTGATGCGCGTTCATTTACGACTTATTGAATTCCTTGTCTTTCTAAATATAAATACTTTAAGTAAATGTTTCCACTGAATAATAAGCGACAAATTTTATGTGTTGCTCTGTTGAATTCGAATAGTACTTCAATCACGCGTACTTTGACCCCCAGGTAGGACGTGGTAGGACGACCCCCGTTCGCGACGCGACGCACCGTGCCGCATCGCAACGCTCGACGCTACGCGTCGCAACTCACTGGCAAGCCTAAAAAACGTAAAAACTGTCGTTTTCATACGACACACGGTCAGTTTTAACTAAGGAATCATGTACGTCGGCCATAACAAAATAAAAAATTGTGACTGTAAAAAATAAAAGAAATTGTGAAACTATTAACGGACGCAGTTAATATTGAGATTCGCTGAAGACTCAGGAAAAATACTTTTTTTAATACAATAACAGTAATTTTCAGATTAATTACAGCCATGCTTTTGAACAAAATGGGAGCCTTGAGTTTTAGAGATATTCCTTTTTTTTGTAAAGTTCGGTGGCAAACATCGGTATGAGAAAATACAAATATGACTAAATAACATTTTTGGATAGATTTTTACCATAGATTTACAAATATTAGATGAGTCTATCTAGAGTAGGTGCCACAAAATAAGTCCTGTAGGCGCGGCGCTGATTGGCCGATATAATCATGCCAGCTTATTGGTTTCAATTGACCTTAAAAAATTATGTATTTTTATTTAAGTAATAAGAATGTGTCAAAATTAGGAAGTAGGTAAATTATAAACGGACATAATAATATTTATTTTGCAGAACGGCTGACCTGTCATATTTAGTTCCCTTAAATTCCGCGGGACTTCTTTGGTGGCGAAAATTTTCCTAAAATTTTCTATTCACGTTTTACTGATGTCATTCTTTTTTCTAGTCGTTTTTTTTTCTCAAAAGAAGCTATAAGTATGTGTTATATATTTTTTTATTTTTACTTCTTTTATAATATGATTATATCAAGCTATAATAATAATATTAATATAGCCTTTTACAAAAAGCTTAACATAATATAACACAAAACGGCGACTGATTAATTATGAAAATGTTCCTTCTAACTAGTTTAGATAGTTTAGGTTTAGTATGAAATAAGTATCCTATACTATGAAATAAGTAGTGCAATTGAGAAAAATAGAACGTTGACAAAAACCTTTTGAAGATATAAAATATTTGTAAAATAAGCTCTTTATTAGCACGAATATATAATAGGATCGGTGACTAGTCGCAGTGTGTGCATTCGCGTGCATTGTAGTGTGTTGTTGGCTCATTGTAACATTAACATCGGCGCGTTTGCGTATCAACATGTTTCGGAAGTGAGTAATTATCATACCATTACCATACTTTTGACTTTGCCGGTAGTGACTGCATGAGAAGAGTAAGAATTGCTAGAGCTAATTTCCCATCCAAACCAACCCACTCCATCCAATAATATTCCATCTCGTCCCACAATCCACCACAATGATTATTTTCAAAAATATTTTTATGTACAGATGATACGTCTCCGCTATGATTTTATTATATTTATTATACAAATATGTATAGATATTAGTAATTCATTGTTAACAAATACAACTAAATTATTTATTAAAAAAAAGAAAAATAAGGAATACTGATTAATAGGGGCAATTTCGCGAAAAGCCTAGCTTTGTGCAAAAATACTAATTTCACAAGGTTTAGAATTCTCGTTAACTATTGCAACTAAAATGACTACTACCCATTACAGATATAACAAAGTACTTATGGTAAATAAGTAATAAATTGAATTTTAGGACCTTTTAGAATTCGGACCATCCAGTCTTATTGATGAGTGATGACACAGATAAAACAAATAGGTACAATGGATACTGCACAAGTCATAATCACCTAGTGTAAATATTGGAGTTAAAGACTAGGCTGTGTCTGAGTATAGTATGTATATAATTTGATATTTTCTTGGCAAACTCATAAACGAGTAAGTTTGTTTCACTCCCCTAATATAAGATTTAACTAATTTTTCAACTAACTTTAGTTTTCAACTAAAGTAGTAGTCGGATAGGCCCGGAATCCCTCCAAATAATACATTTTTATTAGTTTTTTTAGTAGGCACTATCAGACATGTTACGACAAATTAACTTCAAATCACTCAAAGAACTTTTGTGCAACACCACATCATGTTACGCGTCTTGTTACAAAGGAGTACCTACACAAACAAATTTTCTTACCAAAAACACCGATTCCGTCCCATTGTGGGAAAAATGTTACTCAAGAAAGTTTATGAGAACATTTAAGTAATGAATTACGAATATGTCGTCGTGCCAGGTGTCATTAATTGTCCAGATATGTTCTCCACATAAGAAAAATAATGGTTTTAATCTTATTTCTTCAAGAATATAATTTTATGGTTACGATTAAACGGTAAGTCACTATTAGGTAGGTAATACTTACTATGCCGCTAAGTAAGTGTTTGATGAAATTAATTCCTTCAAGCGGATCAATCTATAATATTTTATATTGTATTCCTGGCGCACGTGAGATCAAAACAGCTTAATCGGTAAATTTTCGAACCTATTTATTACGATTGCATTTTAAGGTCAACCAGGCAATCTAACTTGACATCTTGGCATTTCCTTATACTTATTTTAAGTATATATTATGTACGTGTACGTGTTTCGGTAGTGAGTGAGATATGCCAGAGACTATTTCCTATCCCATTCTGTCCCATCCCATCCTATCTGGTCTTATTCCATCGAATGTATAACGGAAATTCATATTGCATTTTTCTCTTTACTCGCCATCCCACTTCAGCCCCCAAGGTGAAATGGGAAGTGTAATGGGATGACTAAATCTACTGGTCCCCATATACTTACTATTGACAATTATTTTTTCAAATTCAATTTCAATTTTCAATTATTCCTCTAAAATTTTAAAATATACGCAGCGCATCCTTCAGAGATTTAGGGTGTGTGCCAACATTTGTCATTCTAAACTGATATTGGCATGTATGTCATATGTCCACGGGCGCCAATTCACATACCACCAGATGCACATCTGCCACCATCTTTCTATAAAAAGAAATGTTATTTATAAAGTTTACGGCAGTGGAGAAAACATATATAAAATATACATATACTTACTAATATGAAATCGACACTAATTTTTCGGTGGATATTGGTGAATTTTAAAATAAAAATGCACCATACGACGACAATATAAATACATAGATAAATACTATTCCGTCGACGAACGTTTAAATACTTCGTTGTTTTAAAACTTTATTTACTAGTTACTGCGAACTGTACTCACTTCAATGCAAGAAATTCTAAAAGGTAATGACTCACAACCAATATCAGTTTCGTTGATTTTATAGTCATACTATGTCAATGCCATTCTCCGTGAGTTGTTTTAATTATATTGCTTATATTATTAATTTCTACCGACATGTATTCATTACATTATTATTTTATAAATTTTATAACTTTATTTCTAAAATCTAAATCCACCTCTAAAATAGTGGACTCGCCAACCCGCTTGACCAGCGTGAAGGCCATACATCCCTCATGCTTAAGAGGTACATGTCCATGTCTAGAAGTGGACGATAAAAGGGCTGGTTACTGTGGAACTTTAAATGCCTAAATATTTATTTATTTAGTATTTTTACGCTATATTGTACAGATACGGACTTAATGCCCTAAGGAATTTTTTACCAGTCTACCGTTGGTTAAATGTGAAAAATTTAAGCGGGTGCAGAATTATTTAATCAGAAAACCTTAATTCATCTGTATAAAAATAATAATATATAAATATTAACTTCATAATTACTACTACATTTTTGAAATTAATGTTTAAGAAATTTGTAACCACAATTACATATAGTTTGTCACGCATTTTTTCAGGCATGTTTGATATTAATTAAAATTGTCTTCATTGATTGTGCTCTGAAACTGGGAAGTCCACTTCTTGATCTTCTGCTACTGGAATCTGGAAAGACAATAAAAAATGACATAGAACTACTAAACTCCAGTGATGATTTTACCGAAGATATCCCTTCAACCACTAAACCTTACCTGAGAACAAACGAGAACGTAACTGCAACCGACAAGATACTTTATTCGGGCTACGATTTTGACGAGTCAATTTGTAAACATGTTAGTAACAGAATTCTTTGTGGCTATAATAAAAACTTAGGTAAATTATCTGAGGAAGGAACTGTTACAATGGACAATGGTTGTCAAGTGCGTGATAAGAGAATAGAATGTGGATACATTCAAGGACCGTTCACTAATCCTAGACGTCCGCGTACGCCAGTTCAACGTACATTTGGAAATTCCCGGTCATCACCAACGAGAACTACAAGTAAATCACAAACTACTTCGGCTACAAATGTAAACATAAACTTCAGAACTATTACAAAGTCGAAAACGACAAGTGCAGAAGGAACTGAAACAGTTGTAAAAACAATGTCCATTAAATATATGCCCAAAATTATTTCTAGTTTAAGTACGAAAGTAAATACCAGTGCATATATAACAAAGACAACACAAGCTTCAATAAAGACACAAGTAACGCAAGGAACGTCTATTACCACAACACCTGTAACGACTGAAACTTACAAAACCATAACACCCATGGAGAAATATTCAACAACTACTTTTACTAATTTAACGCCTTCTAAACTCCTACCTAAGACGTACTGCGTCGAAAAAAATGATCGTATAATTTGTTATGAATTTAAATAAACTGTTATTTATTTATAGAAGAAGTGGCAGACGAATGGGCGGCAAGTACTAAATGGTCAGTAAGTGTAATGGTAGTAAAGTAAATGTAGTAAATGGTCGCCTCTGGAAACTTGCAACACCAGAGGATATGCCACCTTGCAGAATCGTATTCACACAATTTTTGCGAATTTTATGTAAAAAATATTTTTTCAGTGTATAAGAAATTAAAAGCAAAAATGATTACTATGTAAATGTTTCATTATTTTAATGGCAAAAACATATAAAAAAATGTAAAATAAGATAGGTACATGACGTACCAGATATTGTCGAGCTTAAATTTCCTTAAAACTCTGGGAAATTTTGCTTGAAATTGCCATCGAACACTATCCGTAAATAAGTTCAATTTAAATTAACGACCGATTGTTTAGCCCAGTTGATAGTATAAAAGGTCCTGAGTTCGATTCCCGACCGGACATTAATTTGTTTAAAGGCAAATGTTTGTTCGGATCTGGATGGTGATTTCGTCTGCTTTTTTTATATTATAAGAGGAAGACGGGCAAGCGGCCCACATGATGGTAAGTGGCTACCACCGCCCATGGACACCTACAACATCGATGGGTATTCGGGTGCCCGCTGACTTTGCAGAATGGGAATAGGGTAATTTTTTAAATGCTTAATTATTTATTATTTTTCGTACGAGATTTATTTATTTTTTTGAACAAAGGACTATGTAGAGTACATGAAGACCAACCAGTGACAAGTCTATTCATGCAGCCGCTACTGTGACGTCACATTACTTTAATAAATGGAGAGTTTAAAATGTTATAACTCTGCGATTATCATCTTTCTAACACTGCCACTTTGTGGTTCAATCTATATTGGTCTACTCTATATAAAAGTATACAAAATCAGGGTGTGAGACAAATTACTACATCCCCATTTGTGTATTGGTATGTGCTTGCAGACTTTGTATGTCTGTCTGGGCCCACGACACAGAGAATCCTAATGTGAGTCATGGAGTTTGTTAATAAATTACGTTCTAAAATTCAGAATTATGACAAAAGGCTGCACAAGTATAAGAAAGATAACGTGACTGAGAAACATCCAAGAGCCGACGAGAATAGCCAACGTTGAAAACCTGTTTCTCTTAGGTAGGGACCATGGATTCCCCTCATAATTGTAAATTAATTAATATTAAAAATACGTAACATATTACGCACCTTTTCGTAAACATTTTTTTTATTTTGGACTTTGTGTAATTAACTAATATTTTTGTTATATGATGGTGCTTGAAGGCTTTTGATTTGATATGGTTAATAGTAAGATCAGGCGAACTTACCTAATTAGTAAAGTCCGATCCAAAATACATTAACACGTATGTAGTCCAAAATGAGATAACGTAGTCGCACGGATGTGACTAAAAGTAAATTTCAAAAATGTTTAATATATTGTTAAAATCTAGATCGCGAGGACGGGGGTTGTATAATAACATAATAAAAGATTGAGGTCTTGATGTAAGGAAATCAATGTTAAAACATTGATTACATGTAAAATC
Organism: Sesia apiformis; assembly: GCA_914767545.1. NCBI lineage: Eukaryota > Metazoa > Arthropoda > Insecta > Lepidoptera > Sesiidae > Sesia > Sesia apiformis. The sequence continues at coordinate 9,806,828 of OU611964.1, forward strand.
AAAATATTTTTACTCGATATGAGTCATGATGATCTTCTCAAATTGTAGGACAACATGGTTAATAAACACACAATAACATATATTGTGAATATGCAAAAAAATACATACCTATAAGATAAACATATTAGGTACCGTAAATGTCTACTCTCAGGCCGCTACGTCTCATCAATTATGTCTACTAACAGTACTCATAATTGTCTACTGGTATGCATAACCCTTGCACAAGTGCCGGTCTATAAAGTCTGCTATAGCATAAACGCCATTACCAGTCAGTAGACGCCTAAATAAAGTATAAATAAAGGTCTAAATAAAGTATAAGCTTGTGATTTTTGTAATAAATAAATAATAAAATAAATTTGACACTACTCGTATGCTCCACAAAACTAATTACACACAATAACATCCACTTTCGTAGCTATAACACTAAAACATGTAATAATATAATGTTTTCGTCAAAAATAGAAACAGCGGATTTATTATTATCTACGGAAAACAATATTTCTAGGGTTTATTGAATTATTATAGAGTAAATTAAATTGAAAGACAGTAAAACGCCTGGCCGGACTGGTATGAGTTACACATCTCTCTTACCTAGTTATGTTACCCCGGCTAAGAAGTAACGAGATTGGAAAGCATTTAGTTCGAACCGAAAATGCGAATATGTTAATTTACCACATCTCTCGTAATAATAGCCGACGAACAATCGTAGCTTTTTGGGGTAGCAAACCTTAGAATTCAGTAAACAATGTGAAAACACCTACGATTACACTGATAAAAAGTCTGCCCGCGATTTCATCCGAGTTAATGTAGGTATAGATATTTAGTGTAAATAGCATAAATTTAGCGTAGGCTTAGGTTAGATAACATTAGGATAAATATGTAAGCCAAACAATTCGTAGCTTAACATACATAGGCTAGATCCTCCCCTAAGGTACATGTATACATGTATATATTGGGGAAGTAGTCTAACATCTACGAGAGTTAATAGAAAGAGCGGTAATAGCCTAGGGATATCTATTCTCGACTGTCAATCGTGAAATATTTATCTATTTAGACGGATTTCAAAGTCTCAACGCTTATATTTACCTTATTAAATTTTACTAGATGTTTCGGTTGGGTTGCACCAACCTTGGTCACAAGCTGACCATGTCACAAGATTGGTGAAGTCGGGAGTTGCGACCTCCTTGGTCTATACCACTGTACGGATTTCTAAATTATCAACAGTTGTCGGTGAAGGAAAACATCGGAAGGATACCTGCAGGTGTGACAATTAAAAAAAATCAGGAGTATATGTACCCATGAATCCTCACTAAGTCCGCGTGGGGAAGTATGGTTCGAAACCTCGTAGTGATTTTAATAGGGAAGGCCTGTGCCCTGCGGCGGGACCTTATAGGTTGATATCGAAGGGGATCCAAGGAATAAATTGGTAAAGGCTTCATCAACATTGGATTCAATGTTTTTATGAGGTTGTCTCGAACAAACAGACGTTTCTTCTCTATTTTATTAATATACATATACTGATGAAGTTAATTATACATACTATATGTTTAATTTAAATTCATATTTATGAAATAAAAAGGAAACAATAAAAATTAATTAGGTAATTTAAGGTTTGTGTTTATAGACTATAATGTGGAATTTATCAAAATAATATCACCATAGCAGGAAAATAAAACAATAAGGCCGTTTAAAGGCCACGCACAACTTTATTATTATTTGTTTTTGTTTTTCTTCAATGTCACTTTATAGTATAAACTGATAGACGACATAACTTTTAGTAGTGCTCACTAGCCCATATGTGACGTTAGCACAGAAAAGGGGCCTTGCTGTCGATTCTAGTTCTCGAGATATTCAGACTTTAGTGAAATCACAAGAAAATATCGCTTGCCTATATGTTGCTCTATCTTGAAGATCGAACACTAAATCGTGTTTTTGATTAAACACATTCAAACAATAAAATTTTGAGAAAAGAAGTGTTCCAAAGTCCAAAATTTAGTGAAAAGTGGTACCACCACCTTGTTGTCGGTTGGATGCCGTTCGGTGCTTGCGACGCGACGCTCCAAACGAACATCAAATCAAATAAAATTGATAATAAAATTATTAAAAATCAACATACTTTGTTATTAGTAATACAACTGGGATCGCATTTACCCAATCATGATGAATTACTTACCCTAAAATTACTTTAAAAGTTTAGTGATTTGTTAACATTTCTCTGCATACATTTTTGAAAAGGGATCTTGTTGTCGGTCATAAAAAGTTTAGTGACTTTATTTTAAATACATTTTTGTAAAATAATATTTGAGCATTCAAAATCACTTAGTCTTTACTTTCAAATGAATACAGATAGTATCTATGTACTAGACATACTATCTTCTTCTCAGCCCTTGGACGTCCACTGCTGGACATAGGCCTCCCCCATTGTCCCCCATTTAGACCTATCGGCAGCGACGTGCATCCAGCGGGTGCCCGCAACCTTTATGAGGTCGTCTGTCCATCTAGCAGATGGACGTCCTACATACTATCTAGTACATACTAAATAAGTACCTACCCTATCTGTACACGTAGGTACATACTATCCTAAGTAATTTTAGGAAAAGTAATAGACATTACTGCGTAAATTCGATCACAAATGTATTACTATTAGTATAAAATGTTGATTTTTAATAGTTGTATAACAATTTATTAATTATTTCTTTATTTATACGCCATAAATACACATAAATTTTATGTTTTTATAAACTACATTATAAGTGACAATTACCGTATAGAAAATAAATGTAAATATCTTAATAAATAAAATTATAATTATTATACTACTCATATGATGTCTCGGCACATAAAATTTAACTTTGTAAAACAATAAAAAAATGTAATACAAAATAATATATCACATCGCGATTTATGGTTCTATGCTTGATTTTCAGTAGATCTTGATGCTTCAGTAGAATAAATTCAGTAGAAGTGCTTCATTTTTTGGCAAAACCTCTAAGCAAAACTGTAATATTATTGTGTTAGTCATATAATAAATAACAGATCTTCTAAGTTCCAAATAACATAACATCTATGTCACTTCCAATGTGTCCGAGTCTTGAACTGTTTTTAAAAAAATATCCTTATAACCCACAAACAAGATATACCTATATATATTGCACATGTTTCAATAGATATTTTTATGTAGATTTTGGAAACATCATTAAGTCCTATTGACAAATACGGCCCCTTTTCCCTGATAATGTCACATTATTTTCCATAATGTTGTTGTAAGTCGTAATGAATACCTAATATAGCAAAAAACGTAGAATGCGAAAAACCATCAAAACATGTTATGTAGGAGTTTTGTGTAAATCTGTATCTTGATTCTTACTTGATAATTGTCTAAAATAGTTCTGCAATATCTATAGCAGGTGTATACGAGAATATTGACTGTTACTCTCATATTGAAGGTTTGTAATTCGCTGTAATTCTTTCGGCAATTCTGTAAGTTATTCTGTACGTTGTTCAATTAATATCATTAATATGTTCGATTAAGATCTAAGGATTTCCAGTCATCACTACCAAGTGCGATCCGGTACAGCTTATAATTTTGAATATTTTCTCATACATCTGTACATGTAGTGAGTGCTCTTACTACGGAAACTACTGTGCCGATATTACTGTAATTATAACTGTTTGTTTAGTGTCTACTTCAGTAGTTTTGTAAATACGACCGGTTTTTATCTTAACAATTTTCTTCAATGTGACAAAAGTTAACATTTTTAGATGAAATCATAATCTAGGCAAACGTAGCAGCGGGAAATTGCTAGTCGCATAATATGTACTTATTATCACCAAAACTACTAGATTCTTCCAATTCACTCCTAAACCAAACCAAACCGGGTAACACCGCTAATTAACACGTCTACAATAATGAAGTGACTAAGTAAACGGCTAACTAAAACAGCATGTTTTATTATAAAACGTCCCGCGACAGCACATCGCACTACAAAGTATCAGAGGGTAGTTAATGGTACCTAATCCAAACTAATGCAAACTTCAAAAGAATTCTCCCGGGTGCAGTCAGATAACTCCTTTTTTCTCCAACTAGAATGTACCATTAGTCTGGCATATATGAAAATATGTCAGTTATCAACTTTAGGAATGTTAAATGACAACCAGCAGTCGTCATTTCGGTAGAGATATTTGTGAATGATATTGAGCAAATAAATGTTGTGGAAGAATTTTAAAGAAATTATTGGTAGAGGACGGTCAGGTCTCTTTGTCTGGACAAATACCATCCTAGCTAGCTACTTCTAAATCGAAACAGGACAGTGATTAGCTGATTAACAATCGGTTAGCATTTACCTAAATAGTTCTCGGCGAACTTTCATTGCACGATTTTTTAACACGCCGCCTCTAGACTTACTGAGTATATCTTGTGTGTTTGTAGGCTTGTCGCAAGCGCGCTGACGCTCCACAACAATCATTTCTCATGAATGTAATCTATTACTATACTGTTACTATACTACCTACTCTATTTTTTGGGTGGGGAGAGTACACGCTAAGGTACACAAGGTAGCGCATCCGGGGGCGTGCCAGAACTGCCATCGTTTGTTATTCTGGACTGATGTTGGCATGTACCGCGAGTGTCAATGGACGACAGTATCCACTTACCATCAGGTTGACTGTATGCTCGTCTGCTACCTTTTCTTCATAAAAAACTATACTTACTACTGTTAATTTATTTTGTTTTACTAAAAAAACTTTATTGCATTTAATCGTACAAAAGACGAGCTTAAAATGCCTGGAAGTGTTCTTTACCAACTAATGCCTTTGGGTTGAACAGAGAGGCACGTTGGGATATGCGATAAAACATATAAATATATCTTAAAGCATTATTAGTAAATAATACCTATAACAAATATGTACTTATAAATAATAATACTATATTTTTTATAGGGAAGTTGGCGGACGAGCAAGCAGTCCCACGTGATGGTAAGTGTTACCGCAACCTATGGACACCTGCAACACCAGCATGCTGCATGCGGGTACGCCGTCGACCTTGCAAATTCCTATTCACAGCTTTGTTGAAGAACCCCATATCGTAGCTAAATGGAAAGACCTCTTGAGGCAGTTCTTTCCACAGCATACGGGTTCATATTATTCATATCATTCGTATGAAAATACATACAAATAGACATACATAAATATTATTGGATGTAGTCTAGATCTAAAGTCAGATTTCTTATTCGAGTCCGGGATATGACATGTAGAACTGTGAAACGGATTGAAATTTGTACGGAGATAATACTTTATTGACAGTTCTACATGTCATATCCTGGACTCGAATAAAAAATCAAACTATACTATTGCTACTTGCTAATATCTCTAAAAACTTTTTAATACACTTTAACGCGTGCTTATGTGAATGTCTTTAGTGAGTCTATCGTACATCCAACAATATAGGTACCTACTTTATAATAACCAATCCAGCAATTTATCTGATAGCTGAAATTAATTTGTACACGAATGTGCAATGCCTTCACAAACCTAGGGCACAAAATACGCAATATATCATAATATATATTGCATATATATAATATGTCATAATACGAGTATATTATGAACAACACATACTTATATTGTTCTTTGGTAGGTATTATAAATAAATAAAAAAAATGCTAAAAAACTGCCGCGTGGAACTCCGCATCTGACCAATTTTATATAATTAATTATACATATAATTATTATAATTATATTTTTCATTTTATTACATTAACCGTAACATGAGCATTGGTATAATTTACGCCATAATCAATTTGAGGTAGGTACCTACCTAAATATTATCGCATATCTGTTTCAAGCTTTCAAACTTACAAAAGTTTAAACTATACTGATTTACAGAAAAATGTACAGATTTCAAAATTACTGAAACCTGTGTATTTTTCCGAGTTGCTAGTGAATTATTATAATTAATCTACGTACTTGTTTACTTTCATAATATTATCTATTAAATTATGTGCATCATTTATCACTGATAAACAATATACAAATAGAATCATTTGACATAAATCTGTTAAGAAGCACAAGTACACATATTTTAGTGATAACATATATAGTTATTGTGTGAGCTACAATGTTCTATTGTGATTTTTCAAAACAACAGATTAAAATTGATTAAATAGTATGTTATAGATATCTGTTATTTTGAAGAACCCGTTTACCTTGATAACAACAAATTGGCAAAAAATTAATAAACAGGATAACAATTAAAAGTACAAAGTACAAGACTAGTAAAAAAATTCGTTGACGCATTTAAATAAACTAAGGTAAAAAGAAAGTTCAATAGGATAATAACTGTATGGATGGTTGTATATAGAAATAACATTATTTTATCTCTTTTAATAGGAAGGGATTTTAATAGGATCTTTTAATAGGGAAGTGTAAATAAACTTCTTCCGTAAATTCAATTACAAACTGTGACGAAATGTATTTTACCACAAAAGTACCCATGCATCCTGCAATAGAAATGCCATTTTCTACGGCTCAGGACAAATACGTTTATAGTAGTCGAAACACGCAGCTACTACGTACATTGAGATGAATACAACTGATGAGATCACACCGATCACACCTGAGTGAAGACAGTTTATTATGAAGATATGTAATTATTGCGGTCAGTTTATGTGTCTTATAATTTTCTCAGAGTAGACTGTTAAAGCTTGTTCTCTGTACGTAATACGTAAATATATGCGCATCTCGCGGTTGTTTACCTGTGCCGCGCTTAGTCAGAGGGAGTCGGGTCGGTTTCATCTCCGTATAAATAGGTCTCCAAACGGACTACCACCAACACTGTTCTGCAGATATCGACACAATGAACACTGTAAGTAGCACCACTCCCAACTACTTTACTTTAACTACTTAAACATGTTTAATTAAAATGTAGGTATATTAAAATCTATTAAAATCGCTGTCTATGCCATGCACAAGCAGAAATTAGCACCCTTTGTGGTGTCATATTCCAAACAGCGACTAGTATTATCTCGACCTTTATTATTTCACATATTGTCATATCAAAATATCTCAGCATATTTCATCATTCAGTTACCAATAGATTTACGTCTCTCTTTTCAGTTAATTTGCATGGGTCTACTAATGTGCATCGGCATGGCATATGCCGCGTCTATCGCACCTGCCGAACCGGAAATCGTTGCTGTACCCATAGAACCCGTCCAACCTGCTGCTGAAGGCGAGGTGCTGGAGGGACAGGAGCAGCGATGGGGCGGATGGGGTGGACGGTGGGGCGGTGGCGGATGGGGATACGGCGGCGGGGGATACGGCGGCGGTTGGGGGGGACGCGGATGGGGCGGGCATGGCGGATGGGGGGGGTGGGCATGGCGGATGGGGCCGCGGTGGTTGGGGGGGGATACGGTGGTTGGGGACGCTAAACAACGAACTGTTATAAATTAAATTCCGCCGATAGTTTAATTGTGGCGGATATGGACAAGTGATATACTGTTGCGAGTGTAAACATCATTAAAGTGACATGAACCGTCCAAATAAAAAACCTTTATTGAATGGACAAAAATATATTAGGTAATTGCTAACTAATTTTTAATCGGTCAGTAATTACACTAATATTTATAAAAAAATAACATCCTAATTTTTACGGTTATTATTTTAGTGCACCTTAATACCTACCTTCTGTGATTTCTTTTTATCTAATAAATAACAATAAGTATTAACCAACTATTTCGATTTATTTTATGATTTGAATCTTCATTTACGATCTACCCTGATTTTTCCTGTTTCGATTGAAAACCCTGTCTGGAATCGATAAACGAAGGATGTCATGACTTTCAGTTGTAAAAAATAAAAAAAACAGTTTTGCGATTATAAAAAAGACATAATGTTTTATGTAACAAAATTATTGTATGATGTATATCATTAAACCTAACAGTTTGACGATTAGATACCTTAATCTTCATAGACAGACGACGAGATACACAAACCATATCGATGGTGGAAAGGAGAAATGGGATATGGGATAATAACTTTACTTTCAAAACTAAACCTTAATTCTTATTCTTAGTGGTCTACGTTTTAAAGTAAGCTGTATGTCCTTTATATCGTACATATGAACACCGAACGTTTAATTTGCTTGAACCTTCGCGTCCTAACAGGACATTTCTAACACGTACGATATCGTGTAACCGCCTAAGCTTTCCTACGAGAAAAACATTAAAAACGAAATCGAACCGAATCCTCAATTTTTTTATGTGCGTTTCGATTGAAAACCCTGTCTGGAATCGATAAACGAAGGATGTCATGACTTTCAGTAGTAAAAAATAAAAAAAAAAACAGTTTTGCGATTATAAAAGACATAATGTTTTATGTAACAAAATTATTGTATGATGTATATCATTAAACCTATCAATTTGAAGATTAGGTACCTTAATCTTCATAGACAGACGACGAGATATACAAACCATATCGATGGTGGAAAGGAGAAATGGGATAAGCGACACACACTTTACTTTCAAAACTAAACCTTAATTCTTATTCTTAGTGGTCTACGTTTTAAAGTAAGCTATATGTCCTTTATCCCAATTCTTCTTTCCACAGTCGAATTATTAAATATAAGTCTGAAACCGGCACTGATTTATAGCACATATTTTGTTAAAACTTTGTACCTACGGGTATAAAAGAACTACGAGTATAACACAAAAGTCTTATAGGTCTTATAGTAAATCTTAATTTATTAGATAAATTATTAATTTGCAATTTAACATTTGCATGCCAGTATAGTAAAAACTTGTTGGACATCGATCATTGTATAATACATATTAACAACTACAACAGTTTTACGCAAATAAAATTGATTAAATATTATCCATCGGTGACAACTGACAATGGAACCCTTCGCACAACTAACAATTACGCTTCCTAATGCCGATGAACCTGAGATACATACATAATTTGGGAGAGGAAGAGTGCACGCTGCAATCCAACAGCCTCTGGGCGCTCTCGACTGGCCACGTTACCCCTCTCTCACAGAAGACTACCTTGAAATGTACTGCATTTCCCACTTTATCTTATTTCGGTACGTGTTTCAGTAGTGAGTGAGATATACCAGAGCCCATTCCCATCCCATCCTATTCCTCCCCATTTTCCCAATCCATTCCTTAATCTTCAAAAGTAGGCAGCGCATCCGGGGCGTGCTAACGTTAGTCATTCTGGACTGATGTTGGCATATATCGCTGATGTCTATGGGCGACAGTATCCACATACCATCAAGTAGACTGTATGCTCGTCTGCCGCCTTCGTACATAAAAAAAAGAAAAAAAAGATACTTAACAGCAACAAAAACCAGAGACCAAGTGGTCTGTGAACAGCAAGCAAGTGCACTACGGACAGTTGTCAACACAATGGAAAAAGCAAATTATTAAAAAACTGGTTAGTTTTAAAACGAGATTGACAAGATTTTTACAAATTGTTTTTGATATTGACAAAAAAAAATTAACGGATATGCTCTTCGGAACGCTGTTCCAGCCTAAGAAAAGTTCACTGCAGCCGGTTCTACTCGTTATTTGACCTTTTCACATCCTTTTACTGTTGATTACACTTGGTATAGATTACATCGAGACATTTTTTTCCAACTCTATTTTTTTTAAAACTCCTATTTTTCTCCTCCATAATATCTATATGTACCTACTAAAAATCAAGGAGTTTAGGTACCTACGAGTACAGTGCAAGTCCGAATTGTGTCGTTTCCTAACCATTCCTTCTTATTCTTCATAGTATTATATGCAAAGATGAAACAGCGATGAAACGCAGTTGGCATAAGGCATTGGAATCAGTAACCGCTTATCATTAGACGAAATATCAATCTGTCCGCTGATATTTCTTTATTATTGTAAAACAAGTGTCTGTAAATTAATAAATGTTATGATCAAAAATATTTAGGTAATGCCTAAGAAGGTACAATTACGTAACAAACACCTATAAACAATTATAGCATATACTTATTAAAATACACACGTCGAAAAAATGTATACTGTCTGCCAAACATCACCAGAATAAACATTAATTTTTACGACATATAAATACATTGGTATTAGTCGTGACTTGAGGCACCGGTTAAAAAAGATACTTAAACATAACATTTTTAAATGTTACATTTGATTATATCTAGTTCATTCTAAATTTCCGTAAACATTGGTCAATAGAATAAAATTCATTATCACCGCTATGCTATACCTACTACTCGTATTGTTTGTCAGATACTCAAAGGCTCATTTACACAAGGAGAGTTTTTCGAACAGTTCGTGCGAGAATATTGTATATTATTATGAATGATCCTCATATAAGAGCAAACCTCATATGATTCTCGCCTCCAACTGTTCACATGATGATAAAAACTCGATGATAACATTTGTTTATATGCAAACATATTATCTTTAAGAAAATGAGCCTTAAGAAAATACTGCAATATAAAATACTCGCCCGCGACTTTTGACCAGTTCCCGTGTAGACTTTAATACTTACTTATAAACCTCACCTTGCTATGAACCGAAATAGATAATCAAGATTTTTATCATAACCTCAAAAGTAATTAATGGACTGCATTGACTTACTATCGGGTGAGCCGAGACCGCCTCTCTTTAATAAATTTTAATACTTTTGCACATATACTGTCACCTAACGAGCGAGACAGAATCGATTATTATATTAGGTGCTTACCTATGAAATGACTGATTTTAATGAGAAACTGAAAAAAGTGTTTTTCGTTATAAAAATATGTATTATTAATTAGTCGAAATATTGACCCATATACACAGTTTCGTCACCTCACGGGCAGTTGGTTAATGCCACTTCTGTAGAAGTCTCGTGAACGGCTATCAATGAATTCTTCAAATGCCCTAATCACAGCTACTTCAGAATCAAATCAAATGGACATTGTTGGGCTGCAACTACATTATCGTACGGGATCCATTTCTCATCACAAGTTACGATGCGATTCTAAATACCTTCATTTTCGTGACGGTTCAATAATACAGTGCAAATTTCGACGCGTTGTTGTGGCTGACGTTCGTACAGTTCATATCGTTTCGTTCAGTACCCACTTTTTGAGCTTCTTTATTTTGCCGATTTGACGCAGATGAACCAACATTGTTTTATCACTAACAACAAACCCTGTACTTTGAGATGGATCTACTCCCACTATAGCCTTTAATACCTTGGTCGTAATTCTAGTAAATCGAAAAAGTCGTAAATCGAAATTTCCACAACAGAAGCTTTCAAACCATCCAGATACCGTGCGATCGTTTGTGGTGTTTAGCCTATACACCCTATTGATACTGTGAGCTGCCTGACTTGCGTTGGTGCCGCAACGAAACTCATATTCAAAAATAGCATGAATTCTCAATTTATCCATTTTATTTTCAAAACAATCACGTGAACAAAATCATAAAGAGCGTGTCATGAACATTAATTGGTCATAAAGGATCACAACATGATCACAACACTTGCTCGGTTTTTTTTTATACAGAAGTAGGCGGACGAGCAAGCGGTCCCACGTGATGGTAAGTGTTACCGTCTCGAGTATGCCGCCGACCTTAAAAATTATATTTAAAGCTTTCTTGAAGTACCCCATATCGTAGCGTAATGGAAAGACCTTTGAGGCAGTTCATTCCACAGCCTACGGGTTCGCGGTATAAAATGTTTTTTGGATCGAACAGTACGCGACACCTCCGTATCGAGGAAATGCCGTGCATCCGCAAGGCACTTCTGTGACGGGAGGTGCGGTTGTAAAAACCCGAGATAGGAATTATGTTATATAAGTGTTCAGAGCATTCTCTATTGTACAGGCGGTAGAACACGCAGAGAGCCGCAACGTCTCTCCGAACGCTGAAGGGTTCTAGATCGCTCCATCTAGAAGTTACCCAGGGGTGAAATACCGCTTCGCTCTGTTCAACACACCGAACTTTTTGGAGGCCATTTTGGCTTTTTGTTTTCCAGATGACCCCTAAATTCGACTTTGCTGGAAATTTCGACACCAAAGATCCCAATACTCTCAGAGATAATATTTTCTTAGGTTTTCGCGATTACTATACATTGCAATTAAACAACTTTTAACGGTTTAAATCGCGTATATTTGACATGATTTATATCCCGACGTTTCGAACACTTTGCAGTGGACGTGGTCACGGGGTGACTAATTGATTTTATTTGTCACTTGAGTTATTAAGAAATTATTACTACCGTCTGAAATTTTTTGAACTACCGTCTGAAATTTTTTAATCATAACATTCCCTATGCACGCAGTATTCGCTCACGGTGTCCAGAGGTCTTGCAGTATGGCGTTGGCCTTGTGATTTAATTAATTTAATGACTGGATCCCAAGCTGGTGGTACTTGCCAACCATCTTCTCTATTGAAATTTGGGTGTTTCTTAATTTCAATAGCCTCGCGTAACATTCTTGGCATGTACCGGGTCTCTCTAGTGAGGATTTGTGGATTATCAAATCGAATGTAATGGTTGGGTTTGTCCAGAGCATGTTCACAAACTGCAGACTTGGTCGAGCGTCTGTTCTTCATGTCAGCTATGTGTTCTTTTATCCGGATACCGATGCTCCTCTTTGTAAACACCTGCAGGTGTTTACAAGCTTGATTGTGAATGCGGGTTATCATACATTGGGCAAACAAAGAGGAGCATCGGTATCCGGATAAAAGAACACATAGCTGACATGAAGAACAGACGCTCGACCAAGTCTGCAGTTTGTGAACATGCTCTGGACAAACCCAACCATTACATTCGATTTGATAATCCACAAATCCTCACTAGAGAGACCCGGTACATGCCAAGAATGTTACGCGAGGCTATTGAAATTAAGAAACACCCAAATTTCAATAGAGAAGATGGTTGGCAAGTACCACCAGCTTGGGATCCAGTCATTAAATTAATTAAATCACAAGGCCAACGCCATACTGCAAGACCTCTGGACACCGTGAGCGAATACTGCGTGCATAGGGAATGTTATGATTAAAAAATTTCAGACGGTAGTTCAAAAAATTTCAGACGGTAGTAATAATTTCTTAATAACTCAAGTGACAAATAAAATCAATTAGTCACCCCGTGACCACGTCCACTGCAAAGTGTTCGAAACGTCGGGATATAAATCATGTCAAATATACGCGATTTAAACCGTTAAAAGTTGTTTAATTGCAACTCTCAGAGATCTTAAGAGGTAGGTATGCTCTGAAAGCGAGGTGCTACGACAAAAGGGCTTTTTTAGCAATTAATGCACAGACTTGCGTCTTACTGAGGTTGAAATCCACTAGGTTTAGAGAACCCCAAATCAAGACTTGATTTAAAGCGTCTCGATTTCAGACACAAGCCTGACGCCTAACCTATGTGTATGCGTACACACATATGTGTGTGTATCCTATCCATGTATATACCTATGTATTTATATAGAGACATTATTTCTGTATTGCACGACCTACCTCTGTTCGTCTACAAACTTCTCCTTACCACCCAAAAGTTGCCAGGAAGAAATCGTTTTAACGATAAGGCCCCCATCTATTTTTATTTTGTGTTTCACTTCTGTGTGTTTTGGTGTACAATATCTAACCATCTAAATCGTCTGTGACGCAGACTGCAGAGTGTCATTTTCCAAAATTTAATGCATCGCGGGTATTGACCGTCCGTCACGTGACTGAAACCAATTTTTTTAAACCTCATTAATCAGAACTGGTTATGTCATGTAAAGTCTTACTTGTAACCGATTATCGTATTGGCACACACGCATGACATTCCGTCATTAACTATAAATGCGCTTATTTTGATTGTCATTCTTTTCATATTAGAGTTGGTTATTGCTAATATCGTCAGCATAGGTACCCTACATGATTCTTGTACGGAAACAATCTTGGCACTAAAAAGTTGTATCAACTTACTGTTAGAAAAATATTACTGAAATCAATGTCTCGTTAGAAACAACTGAAAGACCAGCCTCAGATAGTCTATCAAACATATCCTACACATGCACTAAACAAACTGAATTTTTTAAATTTATTATAGTACCTATCTAATACAAATATTCCGTCCTTCTTGTCATAAACTAGCTGATGTTGTAATGAAGTCAACTCATGACTACTACAGTAATACCACGAAAATAAGTCTCACCGATGTACCTGCGCAGTAGACACATTTTAGGAGCGCGGTAAACATCATTCCACCAATGGCAATGTGGAATATTTCGCGCGCTGAAATCTTGCGCCATTATTGGTCGATCGATTTCGCGGTAAATGGCGGCCGGTCGTGTCGTGCGTCGGGCGCCATCTTGTCCATCAGTCGACTCTCAGATTGCAGACTGAACCTACGTGTCTCGACAATAATTACACTTAGTGGCAAATAAAGTGGTTACTGATATTTATTATGACTTCTCTTAAAAGAGGGCGGCCTTTGAAGAGTCAAACGAGAGAAATTATTGTAAATGTTCACCGGTTTATGGAAAAAAAAGCACAAGAAGTCAAGAATCAAGTTTTTAATAAAGACTATTTTCAGCAAATTATTAAACGGACATGCCAAGCGACTGGCATTTCTACAAAAACAGTTTCTAGGATTTTAAAAGAGAGCGAATCATCTCACGGTGCTTCAACAAGTACAGGCCCTACGTTCAGTACGCCCAAAAAAGGACGCCCAAAAAAAATTCACCGCCTACAACTAGATGATTTTGATTATCAATTGATTCGACGAAAAATACATGACTTTCATTTAGTTGAGAAACAAGTGGTTACTGTAAAATCGCTCCTGAGTAAATTACAAGAAGATATCAATTTTAGTGGCGGGAGAGAAACTCTTAGAAAAATTCTGCAGCAACTTGGTTTCCAATTTAGAAGAGTGGAAACGAATAGGAATATATTAGCTGAAAAAGACGATGTGAGATTACTACGAATGAAATATCTCAGAGAAGTAAAGAGATGCAGAGAAGAAGGCAGAGAGATTATATATGCAGATGAAACGTATGTGCACACAACGCACACAAAGGAACGTGTCTGGTCGGACAGAAGTGGCAAGAGATTAAAAAAGCCTTTATCAAAGGGTCAAAGACTGATAATTGTTCATGCCGGTGGAGCCAATGGATTTATACCAAACGCGTTATTAATTTATAAATTACAAAGGAACGTGTCTGGTCGGACAGAAGTGGCAAGAGATTAAAAAAGCCTTTATCAAAGGGTCAAAGACTGATAATTGTTCATGCCGGTGGAGCCAATGGATTTATAACAAACGCGTTATTAATTTATAAATCTTCCCAGACAACCGGAGACTACCACAAGGAAATGAATAGAGACAATTTCGAAAAATGGATAAACACTAAAGTCATTCCTAATTTGCAACCAAATTCTGTTTTTGTCCTAGATAATGCAAGCTACCACAACACCTTAATAGAAAAAGCCCCAAACTCCAATTCTACTAAAAGGCAGATGCAACAATGGCTCACTAATAAAAATATAGATTATAATCCAGAATCATTAAAACCAGAATTGTATCAAATAATTAAACGGTGCAAACACGAATACGTCCAGTATTCATTAGACACTATCATGGAATCACATGGCCACAAGGTTTTGAGACTTCCGCCTTATCACCCCGATTTTAACCCAATAGAAAATATTTGGTCTCAAGTCAAAGGTCATATCAGCAAATTTAACGTTAATATGAATCTTACGGAATTAAGACGACTTTTAGAGGAAAAATTTTCGTCAATAACACCAGAAGATTGACGCAAAGTTGTTGATCACGCCATATAATGTGAAAACGAATTCATGACATTGGAACAAGCACTTGACGACCACATGGATGGATTTATTATTAATACTAACGACTCGTCCTCTTCGTCGTCAATAGATTCAAATGCCAGCAATACAAGCAGTGAAATAGATGGTTAACTTCCACTAGATTTTTTTTTCACAATTATTGTTTTTGTATTTAATTTTTCGTGTCTAATAAAAATAATATTTTTAGTGTAACATATTTTTTTTTTAACTTTGAAGTTTAAAATTTAGTTTTAATTTTTTTTATTTAATATAGACCCAATTAAGTTGTCCGACAGTGTACGAATCGTGTGAACGGGACAGAGCGGGATGCACGGCAAGTAATATTCTGCCATTATCGTTTGCAAATAAAGTTCAATGTAAATTGTTTACACGTTCGGCTATTGTCGGAATTCGGTCTCCACTTTTCTGCGTAAACGAAGATTGTCGAAAGGACTTATTTTCGTGGTATTACTGTACGAGAGTTGCAATTTATCATAGAGAAGCCTTGGAGACAACTCTTGGGGCCGTTCTCACCACCTTCTAATGAGGTAACTGTTAACAATCTGGTAGATAAATAATCTGCCAATTAAATCTATCTGATACTCACTTTCTGATAAAATATAACTGACTTTCTGATACCTTCTGATAAAATGTCAGGAGGTGGTGAGAAAGGCCCTTATACTCGTATATGTAAACGCAAGAGACATTTCAACTGGTTTGCTGTTACAGTTATATAACAGAATTTATATAGTATAATAACATAAACACAGCTAAATCTTACTAACTCAGTACTACATTATTTCCATTTTCCAAGGTCACCCACACAATAGGTCATTATTTCCGTCTAAACGACTATAATGTCTGGAATATTTAACATTAAGGGTGTAGATTGTTGGCCTGAGATCTCGATTTCGAGCGACCGCAGCGCCAAAGTTTAATGTAACATCCGACGGAGCGGATGAATGACCTAGAGAGCGCGATTTTCAAAATGTTTTGCAACAAACGTTCCACGTTGAGAAATTGTTATTGAACTTGAATATTTACAGCATAACAATAACGTTGAATTTTTGGAAACTAGCTGTTGATTCTTTTTAATAGATTAATAAGAGTAGTTGAGACACAATTTTTATGTTTTTCTATCATTTGACATCTGACATTTTTGTATTCTACTTACCTAAAATTCCAACTATTTATTTATTTGTAATTTCACTACCAAAATTTATTCTAATTCGTAAAATATTCATTCAATAAAATAATTGCAAATTCAGTAGGAAGTGTGTTTATCTCTACGCAAGGAAATGTGCCTATTGCGTAAACTCAAATACTTACTTTTTGTTTACGATCACCTCGTCGATATCTAAAAAAAATCCTAGGGTTTTAAAAAAAATGTCAATAAATGAAACACAAGTATAAAAATGATTTATTTACTACACAATAACAAATATGAGTCGCCATTACTCGCTATCTCAAAAGCGTGCTAGGGTTGTACAAAAATTAGTAAATAATTCATTTATTTACTAATTTTAACAGAAGTTTGTAAATTATTAATATACTAATTAAAAGTATGTAATTAAACAATAACGAAATATGAGTTCAAAATTGTAATGGTTTTTCATTCGATTACGGATCAAGTTCTGATTTCTGCTAATTTGATGATAAAATCAATGGCTATCACAAAACCTATCAGAATGAAAATGTTACCAGCTGCCCGATTCACGTAAGTAATAAAAACCGTAGCGCAGTGACGTCACTTCGTTTTTTGCAAATTTAGCCCTTTTAACCGACTTAAAAAAAGGAGAATTCTCAATTCGCTGTATTTTTGAACCAATTTTTATGATTCTTTACACCAGGTAACTCAGAAATTGTATAGTAATTGAGCTATTGGAAGATTTATGACAATCCAAGACTAGATAAGTAAGTGCGTTTAAAACAGAAAACCAAAAGGCGATTTCTAAGTTCCTAAGTTAAAACGACTTTTGGACTGGCGTGTTTACGTGAATCGACTGGCTGGGTAGTTAAGTTACCTGTATCTTTCAAAATCATTAGGCGTTCTTCTCTTTCATAACACGTAAAGCTCTTTCTTTCCTCTCTTTCATAGCCTCTATGATACTGGGCGCGTCACGAATGGGCATGCTTCGTGACTGCCGAGGATCAACTAATTCTGGAAGTAGGCAATCGTAATAAAACCTAACTAATTTCATCTCCATTTTCTCCTCCCAAAATTTGTCGTCCTTTTCTATAATATAAACTTTCATAGGTACAGTAGCACCAAACCAGATGCCAAGCATGCAAACGTTTCTTTTAGTAATATGTACCTGTCCCTGAATTTGGAAATACCAGTTATGATTTTTATTTATGACATAACCCTTGGAAGCCTTGTCCTTAACCCAAAAGGTATGTTTGGCCATTGCTTCATCAAGAGTCATGCCAGCTAAAGAATGTGGGCACTTAATTTCAATTAAACCGTTTGCATAAATGCCATCTGGTGTAGTACCAAGAAATTCATATTGATCGTCGACGAACAAACCGCAACCTTGTATACTAATATTCTCTTGAATTTCTAACTGTTTAATTGCGGTTTCTTCGTTTTCGATACCGTACCGTACAGCAGGCAAACTGGAGATATTACTACCATAAACGATTTTACGAACAAGAACAGCACAACTTGTGCTCTCTCGTTTTTTACAAACTTCCCCGAACGATGATGAGGTTAGTAATTTTCTCCTTGTACTCATCCACTCAGAACTACTTCTTTGCAAATGGGTCGACCTTTCAAGCTCCTCTCTTTCAGCACAAGACAACTTTAAATCGGCTAAAAAAGATGACTTGGCTTTCTCATATAATTCTGGACTCAGATCAGGTTTTTCGCAGTTTGGTCCATAGTGAGCGTCTTTCGATACAGCGCTGTGGCTCTTTTTCAATCTTAATTTAGGTTTAGCAATTAAACGGATTCTACGATTACAATTTTCCACTTTCGCGATCAAAGGATTAGGACTAGATTTAAATATTACTTCATGAGTTTTACTATGAATCGATCCTGTATTAAAAGACACAACAGCAGCTGCGCATCGGCCCGCATAAGAACCACGGGAAGAATAATTTAC
Organism: Sesia apiformis; assembly: GCA_914767545.1. NCBI lineage: Eukaryota > Metazoa > Arthropoda > Insecta > Lepidoptera > Sesiidae > Sesia > Sesia apiformis. The sequence goes on from OU611964.1 coordinate 9,825,735, forward strand.
ACGCTTACCCCCTACTAATTTGGCAATCACTGCGTTAAAACTTTCAACTATATTACTTGTACAATTATGAATTAAACTTCTAGAATGATATGACAGTCTTTTACTTAAAATGTGTACCGCGTCCATTAATCCGCATCCAACAATTGCTGGAAGCAACCCAACAGGTTCTATTCGACGAGTATCAGGTCTACAGAAATACTCCTTGCAATATTGGTGATTACCAAATACGTGTTGTGGACCATTTAGGATATCTTCACTAAGATTTTTTATTTTTTCTTCGAGTGACTGATTTTGATCGCCCCAATATTTAATAGCGCATTTTACACCCGTTCTTAAACGCAAATACCTTTCTTTTAGGAATTTCCGCAATTCGCAAGGATACTTAGTGTCTTTCGACAGTTTCTCCAAGCTATTGCAGTAGTTTCGTAAAAGATGATTTTTGCATTCAATTTTCTCTACTGTTAAATTACCGTACGGTCGCGAATCTAATATTTTTTTATAAGTACTGGAATCGCCGTCTGCTACAAATTTATTATAAATTACACCGTGATCAACAATGGAACGTTTAAACCCCTCAACTATTATGGTCGATTCCATACCGGTAGATGATCCCGAATAATTCTTGAAACAACGGTGTTCCGAGGGCTGACTGTCGTTCTTTGCGGCTCGTGCACAAACTACGCAGTATTTATTTTTAACTCCAAAAAACAATACTTTATTAGTTTTAATGCCAATTATCGCAGCTGCGCCGGACAAGGCGGAAAAATTCTTACCATAAGATCTCTTGCTCCAACAACCGTCAACAGCAACAGATATTAATGGTGTACCATTTTTATCAACACTACCTATAGACACTGCGTACTCCGCTTCTTCCTTGACAGCTTCTGCCATGGAATGTGCTGCTGTCTTTTCCCACCAATCGCAAACCGTATTATTAATTTCATTGTATAATGAAGGTGACATGATTGGTAGGGCTACTGCGGCAGTTAATGTTTTTAACTGATAGTAGAACTGATACAATTTGATGATTCACTTCCATTCTATCTTCTTTCTTTTCAATCAAACACACAGTAAATTTCATACTACACATACTACATTTCATGATGAGTTTTGAGTCCAGACCAACTTTTACTTCACCTATTATACTGAGGTAACTTAACTTACAATCCATTGGACCGTGGTCCCCTATGGCCTGAAGAGCTTTAAAAAAAAAAGAAACGTCTACAACTCTACGCCCAACTTCCATTTCATCCACCTTTCCCTCTTGGTCGTTTTCAATAACTAGTTCCTGTAAAGAAAGATAATGGCTTGATTTTTTTTATAAAAAATATATAAAAATTTAAAAAAATGCAAAAGAATTAATACAATATTAGGTTCCTGATGAATAGAAATTATAATTTCTTTACGCATTAGGTATTGTTTTTTTATGACGTCACCTATTTGAACGTAAATTTTCTTTTGAGAAAGTAATTGAGAAGTATTTCGGTACTAAGGTGTTTGTCTCTCGATGAAAATAATAAATATTGCAAGAAAAATCTATAGGTAGGTATTGAGATTTTGTCTTCGCCCATCACTAACTAAGTAGTTTGTTTATTTATGTAACAAGTCTACAAGAATTACGTATAACAACTTACCTCTATACAGCGCGTAGCATTGTTGCTCAGAGTCTCGGCCCCAAGGTTTTCTTTATTTTCAATACTGGAAATATTATTCATCAATATTATCCACTTTTTATTTATTTTGTACAACCCTAAGCCAGACGCTAGGCGCCTCGCGTCTGTTTGGCGGTATAGGTATGTCGACAAAGTTGCGCTGTCGCCTACCTACTTCCACAATTTGATATTTAGACAATACTAGCCGACCCGGCGAACTCCGTATCGCCTTTTTCTTTTTTAAAAATCCTATTATTTTGATATTACATACAGATACTTCAATTTTATTTATCAGTATAGATATAGATAATACAAACCAATATTTACATGTTATTGTAGGTATATGTCTGAATCGGGCGATCTAAATCATATGACATATTGTATTAGCTTTGTAATGTACCCTGTTCAAATGCGATAATAAATAAGTAGGGAGGAACTTACATTTTATTCCGAGATCTTTTGGCTTTCATATTTTTATAATGCGTACAAAACTTTCTTTTCCCTGGCATGCCACTCAAATTCAATCAGTCCTGCGAAAAAAATAGCCTATGTTACTCAGTGATAATGTAGCTTTCGAATGATAAAAGAATTATTAAAATCAGTCCAGTACTTTTTGAGTTTATTCGTTACATACAAAAATCCAAATCTTTCCTCTTTATAATACCTATTAGTGTAGATATTGTATTTATTACGATTTATATCTAGTTCCATCATGGTTTTCTTTCAGACATTCATTATATCGATACTTTCTACTAACTGAAAATAAATTAATTATAAAAATGTTATACTTACAGTTTTTTACAAAAAACACAAATTCACAATACGTAATTCTGCTGTCTGCAGCCGACAAGCGTGGTGTCGCGTTCACTTACAGAAAGGAACTGCCGCTGCAGACCACCGAGATTGCACGAATGAAACGAACGTTTTATCCCATACATTTGTGTATGAAAAATTTACCTTAAAATATATCTAGATTTTAGGGCTTTAAAAGAGGAAGTCTTTGTTTGTAAAGGTATAAAAAGAAGTATACATCTATACTTATTGGTTTCTTCAGTGTTCAAAAAGTGTTTCTTTTTATCAATTTGTGTTGATTTATGGGGTTAAATCTGAAAAATACGAAGTCATGTTTTTGCATTTTTACTCAATTTTGTGCGTTTGTTGACGTTTATTATATAACAACTATTAGGTTTAAGAGTTTAATATAAGCATGAACATACTTATTGGTCTTTGATTGTAATATATACAAATTATCATTGATATCAATCATATGTAAATAGGTTAAATATGAAAAATCGTAACACTCTTTTCGGTGATTTTCACGATCTACACCCTTAATTAATCATTATCATGCGATCTAAGTAATAATTCTCAGGAAATGTCATTGACCTCCTAATGTCATCTCACATCAAACCTTAAAGGTTTTTTGTATCGTTAAAAAGTATAATACTTTAATCGCTACAATGATTAAGCTCACCCATATTGATAGCAAAGACTAAGAATATTAGGTGACCCAAACATGAATTGGATATGTTTTTTTTATAGAAGAGACGGGTAGGTCATCCTCTACCGTCGTGCCGCCCGGTGACACCTGCAACTCCAGGGAGAATGCGAATGCGTTGCCGACTACAGACTATACTATATTTACAGACTACGGTAATACTATGGATAGCAGTATTAGTATATATGGTTCATCAAATCGCTAACTAACGGATACTCTGATTGAATCCTGATCCTGACTCATGATGACAATTAACGTTATAATCCGTTGTAAAATCACGTATCCGTTACATATTTAATAACATGCTATTAAGTTTCTACTTATTAATTACAAGCAACCCTTCTGACTTCGCCAGAGGAACCTACATCCATAACCAGATTAAGATTAAGCCATGTAGAGGACCCTAGGCAATGCAAGTCGCGGGGCCCCTCTCCCCGTAGGTAGGTAGGTCTCTAGGTAAGTAGGCAGCATTTAAATATTATACCAACACCAAATTTTAATATCTCGGCACTAATGAATGTATGTCATTTATTAAAACAAAACAGACTGACGAATTGTGTGAAAGGCGGCCTTTCACGGCTGTAACAAAAGATAACATCAATGATGTGCAGGTAATGATTGAAGAAAATAAACTGACGACCTACCAGCAGATACGGGCTCCATTAGATATTCGCATAAGTCGAGTCGAAAGTCCTACATGGACGGCCATGGCTACTAGATGGCTACGAGTTTGGAAACCACGTGCTAGGTCCGCAATTTAAGCGAAGTTATAAAATGCTACCCTGTGGAATTAATCACGAATTCGATAGAGGGCAGTCAAATGCTGTGTTTGATATATTAGCAGGACGTATCGAAAGCTTGATCTACCGTTAGGAACCAGAAAGGGAACGATAGTCTGCACAGTGGCTGTTCCATTCTGACAAAGTTCCAGCAAAAGTGAAAAAAGAACAAAGTGCCGGTAAGAAGTCGAAGCCTGTTCTGTTCTGGAAAAACTCCGAAAATGGACCAAAAAACAGATTCATCCTTCATCACGACAACGCTCTAGCCCATACCGCCAAACATACAAGTGAGTTTTTGAACACGTGAAATAATTGTGTCACCCATTGAACCTGGACCTGGCACCCTGCGATTTCTATTTATTCCCAAGAATCAAATAAAATCTTCTAGGTGTGCGTTTTATGAGTGCAGATGGTGCGGTTCTAGATGGTAGTTGAAAAGACCCCAAACGACCAGAATCACAGGTCAGAATGCTTTTTGCAGTAGTTTGTTCGCATTCAAAAATGCATTGATCAAGAAAGAAACTATTTTGAAAAACAATACTTAAACTGTTATCAACTTTATAACAGGTTTAATTTTCGAGAATCTAAAAATTTTCAGTATGACCCTCGTATCAACAACAATATTAACCAGCCTTAACTTTTTTTCATTATTTATTATTGTCTTGAGTGCGTATACAAAATAATTGGTAAATGATTCCCCTATGAGAACAAAAAAGGTCATTACACGAACATTCTAACACCCAATAAAATACGTAAAGCTGTATTTACGCAAGACGTAAAATACGTAAGACTTGCTTTTTATGGTTTGGTATTCCCCGAATTGCACAACAATGTCAATGAACTCCTGATTATACCATCATCAAAAAAGATTATAAAATGTAATCATTATTATACAAAAGTAAAAAATAGGATTAGTAAAAAATAAGCTTGCTCGTTGATCATTATTCACTATCTATCAATGTACGTATAAAACAATTAATAAGTAATCATTAATTAAGTAGTCAAAAGTAAAATTCAAACATTAGTAAAAAACATGAATATTAGAATTGCGTATGTAAAGATTAAATATAAAGTAAATATAAATAAATGATGACAAGTTTAAGGAAAGTAATATGTAAGTATATTTTCTTACCTATTTAATTTTCTACATAAAACAATTATACAACAAATGCTTAATTTAACTTATATACTTGTCTTGTTAAGTTTTACTTGTCGCACAATTTACACCATTGTTCACAGAGTTATATGAAAGCAACCAAGTGACAGACTTAGGTAGGTATAGCTCAAGAAAAAAAGTTTCCAACGACACCACTAACCACACCACTGGTGGTGTCCTTGGGAATCGTTTTGTATCCACAACACCACCGCACATTGGTGCTTGGGAATTTGCATTCCCAACGCCACCACCAACTAATTAGTGCCGTTCCATGACAGAAAAAATAAGCATTACACAAAAAGAAAATATTTTAAAAATAGATAGGTAACATATTTGCACATCAATTTTTTTAGTGTTTAACAATTTAACAATACGTATCATACTGTGTCAATTAATTCGGGTACATGAGCAGAATCCATGATTTCGGGCTTCGGAAAAGGTTCGGTTACACCATGTAAATGTCGGCAAATCCATATTTCGATGTTTAATTACTCATTCTCTCTCATAATTATAATTTACATTATATTTACCTACACACCCTATAGGCCTAAGAATTGTGTTCAACGACGGACACTGCTGTTACACCCATTCACGTGTCTTGGTTCCGTCTGAAAATCAGCGCTGTATGCCGTTCTTACGGTATACAGCTTGTGCTGAGACGGATATCCTTTGTCGGATGGGACCGCGCAAATTTATCGATTTGTTTAAATTTTATTTTTGTTACTCTAATGACTTTTTAGGATAAGAAATTATCATGTTACGCGATCACTTGTGTGTGGAAATAAAAATCTATCAATCTAATCTATATATGTAACATTAGTTAAACTTAAATTTTATATTTATTTTCATAATACATAATCTTAAATTATAATTAACAATTTAACGTACTATGTTATAATAAACAAATGTTATAATTAATATGCAAACACCCATAAACATGCTAAAACATAAAAGTCATTTAAAATATTAAAAATATGTATTTTTTCTGTCATGGAACAAACTGGTGGTGACGTTCCAAATTTGCAACGACACCATCAATGATGTAGTTCAGTGGTGTCGTTTGTAAAAACGATTTCCAACGAACCATCAGTGTTGTGGTTACTGATGTTGATACCATACGCTAAAACCGTTTTGTGAAAAAAAAGAACATTCGTTTTGAACATTACTATAACTGAATGGCTGAAGATATTTGCGTTATATTTATATGTATATTAATTAATGGATGAGTATTTGTAAACACCCACCAACCAGCCAAAAAGAAAACAGATTATGTTGCATTTTTGGCTGGTTGGTGGACGAGTTCTTTTCTTTATTGTTCATTTTTATTTTCCTTTTACTTTTCTCCTTTCTTGGTTGCACCGCCATCGTCATATTTTTCCTGTCCTGACGATTAGTTGGTAGACATTGTCTTCATGTCTACAAGGCTACAATTGGTTGGAAGACATTGTCTACAAGGCATTGGCCTTGTAGCTTTGTAACTGCTCTTTGTACTTTGTGCAATAAAGTGTTTAAAATAAATAAATTAATAGATAAGTAGAAACAATGAGAACCACAAGTTTAGTAACTACGTAAGTTACGCAAAATATTACCTACTCAAAAATAGACGCTATCGACACGGCTTAATATTAAGTAGATTATCAATGACATGCCACATTAAGGTATAAGGCATAGATCACAGTTTCAAATCCGGCTTCTCTGTCTGCAAACCAGAATCTTTATCTAGATTATTATGCAATGCAAAGATTATGCAAAAATATGCGAAAAACATAAAAAGCTTGACATTCAACTGGTAGAAACTAGTAGTTTTCAAAGAATTCCCCGTAAAATTTATAATAAACGTGTTGTCGTAATTTTTTGTTATTTTTTACTGTAGTCATTCATATTTCGATTATAACCTGATCATAAGGTGTTAAATGTAGCGACATAGGCACCTCCACACATACATAAATCAAATATAACTAAGGTTAGTGACCGCACACGTGACTAGTCAGAATCTCTATGGTGCCTATTTAATTAAAGTCACATTTACCTACGTAGAAACAAAATGCGCATCATATTTTTTATTACTTATATTACGAATATTTCTAAGTTTTCTAATCAATGAGGTTTACACGTTTCTGCCGACTTTATTTTCGTATTTATCATACCATTCCAGATGTTCGCGTCGATTGAAAATAGTAAACAACGTAAAGCTGGTCTCTATTCATTATAAGGTGAATATTAATTATAATTTCAAATTTATTTCATAAAAACTTTGAAATTACTAAAATATTTTACATATGTAATGACGGTTGCTCAAAGATAAAAGGTGCTGCTTGTGGCATAAATCAAAGCTTGTATTTAAACGAGCAGAAAAAAATACTAAACGAGCAGCAAATAACAAAACAAACTACATATTTACAAATTTATGAAATAAAAAATTTTTGGTTACTAAGAATATAAACGCTCGTTTAACTTCGGAGAACCACAAACCTAACCTAAGATACTTAAGAAGCATTATAAATATGCTGCTATCGATTTGCTGCCACTTTCAGTATTTCTGCTGCTCATTTACCTAATACCATATGTCCCATAAATAAATATCGTACTAATAATAATAACCGTCTCTCCCTCATTTTGGTCCATGAGGAAGAGACGAGATGATTTAAACCCAAATTTAATTACTAAAACCGATTTACTCACTACGATACCTATATTAAACACATTGAATCGGTACCGCTTCTGTACAGAAGCGGTTTCTATGGCATTTATCTTATGGCTACAATATGGCCCAGAAACTACCCCGCTATGCAACTAGGTTAAAGTATTATAAGATGTGCTCACTTCGAAATCGTAGACTGCTGCTAGATACCATGTTTCGCTGTAAACTGTTTGAGGGGTGTTACGAATTCGATATTCATACATGACAGTACATACTATTTCTGTCCTTATGAGAATTAGTCCACATGAGAAACTGTCTTTTTGAGAATCTGTCCATATGCGAACGAAGCCTTCTAATCACTACTAAATCTTCGCGCACCAATTCATACTCCTACCAGGCAAGTATTTGCCCTTTATGGAGAAGACACCTAGGACGAATCTTGGGCATTTTTCACCGATAAATCGCCTAATAAGATAAGGTAACTTACTAAGCAAGGAGATTGTCAAGCAAGAATAAGACCTGTTTGCTGATTGTCTAAATAAAATTAGGCGATTTATTTTAGCAAGCACTATAATCCTTTCTTTATAACTTCTTTATGTTTGTATATACAATTTTAATGTCAATTTTTATTTTTATTTTTAGCTGTGTTTATTTTTAAGTAATGTTGTCGTCGCCTTTAAGTAAAGTGACATTTATATAATTAACAGTCTTATTGCATATAACTCTTACTGCATTTTTATGATATATGCTCTGTCGGTAACCTTTAATAAAAACATAAAATACATACTACATACTACTGAAAATCTTAAAACTACAATAGCGGCAATTACCTAAAGACTATTTATTCATCACCCCCACTTTGGATTTTTTTGGACTTTCTCTTTCACAATCTTTACAGGTCAAAAATCATTGAATTTTGTAGATTAACCCTGAGACGCGGTTTCCTTTTAGGAAACCGACTACCATCCAGAAAAAAACTTCAGTTATAGCAATGACTTTTAAGAGTAATCAGTCATTACTCCGTCTTAAATACTTTCCCACAAATTTCATTTTTACGTATAGAATGGCGGCTGCTGCAAAGGTACAATATCCACGAGACCGCCACTAATACCTAATTTATCAGTATTATTCGTCCCTCATTTATATGACTTTAATGTCATCTAATGTAGAGCTCTGCCTGTGAATGGATCAAAGTCAAAACAAGTTTGTTTTTAAAACACAACTTAAAATCGCATTACGTTAAATCACGGACACATTTAAAATTCGATAATGACATCACATTGAGCAATATGCTAGTAAATCTTTAAAGATATTACACATAAAGTGACCACAAGATATATATAATATCTTTGTGTGTCCTTGATGATTAATATTTACTTGGAAATACCGGTGTTAATGAAAACCAATATTTTGATAAAACAAAATACCAATGCCTGACTCAGTTATTTGTATATTATATGTGTGAAATGTGCAAAAACCATGTACAACACTAAGATCGAAGTTATCCTCTAATTTCACTAAGTGACTATCATCAAGCATTATTTAACAGCCAAATACAGGTCTTTTCCAAGATCCACCACAATATTACTTCACAGCATTAGAGTTTATTAAATTAATTCACTCTTTTTTGTATATTGTTACAAAAGGTCCGTCTTATAACATTATCTGTCAGTCAACCTTTGGGCTATGCAGGACATGAAGTTGTAGGGGAGTGAATAAATGTAACAAAAATAAGAATTAGTAAGGTGCATTGGGGCAAGATCGGAAATGGGGAAAGACCGTAAAACTTTCATAACTCTAAAACCGTTAGAACAATTCTAAGCATGGCAACGTTGTCGGTATGACAAAGTCGTAACGCTCCCCACCTCAGTAGGCTGCAGACGCTGTTAGCGAGAGGTCTTATGTTATGAGAGTGTTTTTAGGAGTGTGCACTTTTTCGCGAATATTCGAGAAATCCGATCTAACCCCGTGGTCTATAACTTCTTATCCAGGTAAGTTTCTATAGCTTTTTTAAATTCCTGAAATAAGATATCTTATTTGTAAAGGTGTTATTGTATTGGAAAAGACGTATCTGTCACCGTTTACAATTTAAAAAATATTCCGATCTTTTCCCAAGGGTTAAGATCGGAATATGATTTATCCGATTTTGCCCCATTTAGATTTTTCATATAAAATGCCACAGCTTCTCAAAGTTTTGATTTTTTTATAGAAACCACTTTTGATGATAAATGTTAATATTTATGGTCCATTTATTTACGTTTCAATATTTCTTTACTCATAAACGTTTTTGAGGCCTGGCAATGCTCTTCTTTCTGCCAAACCACAACATGGTACTTCAAAAGATAAAGTGAATAATAAACAGTGTAGTGAGCATAAATTGCCTACACATATGATAAAATAGGATCTATAGAGCAATATTATTTCACATGATAAGCTAGTTGGAAGTGACACTGGCTTTTATTTAAAAGGTCGTGGGTTCAATAAAAATATAATAGTGTTTTTTAATCCTACTCATAAATTGCACAGGCCTGAGAAAACATGCGAGGGTTATCTAGAGTTTGCTAACCCACACTGGGTTTGTATATATTTTTGGCATATACGCCCTCAGTTTGACGATAGTCTTATGCTTTACTAGTAACGCTGGTGATAACGTAGCTATTTAATGATATTGAAAATAAGGTTTGTTATAGGTTCACCATGCCACGAAATTATTATAGAAAAACGCTTCGCGCTACTTGTTATACTCCAGAAGATTTAAGCTCTGCTCTTAAAGATGTGCAGAGTGGTAAGATGACTTTATGTGCAGCGGGGAAAAAATATAATATACCTACTTCTACTTTGCATGACCGCTTGAAAGAGAAAACCGGTAATTTAAGCCAAACACTAGGCAGACCAACTGCTATTCCTTACGAAGTCGAAGAAAGGTTAGCAAATGCCCTAATTACTTTAGAAAAGTGGGGATTTGGACTATCACGGCATGAAGTAATGCATATTGTCGCAGAATTTATTCGACTTAATAACATTAAAACCCCGTTTAAAAATGACACCTCAGGGCCAGACTGGTTTATCGGTTTTCGGAAACGTCATGGACTTTCTATAAAAAAAGCCCAATGTTTAGAATATGTGAGAAGGCAAATGACAGATCCATTTGTAATTGACGAATATTTCAAGTTATTGAAAGCAACTTTAGAAAGCCTGAATTTAATGAACAGCCCCCTTCAAATCTGGAATTTAGATGAAACTTCCGTGTGCTTGGATCCATCAAAGACTAAGGTAGTGGGTAAAAAAGGAGCGCCCTGTTCTCGTACTACACACGGAACCGGGAAAGAAAACATATCTGTTTTAACGGCTGGAAACGCTAATGGTGTAAAGCTTACACCCCTGATCGTGTTCAAGGGCAAGTATATTTGGGATCAATGGATGGCTGAACGCAACGAGGAATATGAGTTTGAATTATCTTACGCTGCTAGTAAGAAAGGATGGATGGAGACGGACATATTCCATAATTATATGGAAAAACTGTTAATTCCAGGACTTGGAAATGATAGACCTCAGCTTGTTATTTATGATGGTCATGGCACGCATGTCGATGTCAAGGTGATTGAACTAGCAAAGCGTCATGACATCACCATATTGAAACTACCACCTCACACATCTCATTTGCTCCAACCTCTGGACGTAGCTGTGTTCAAATCTTTCAAAACGTCTTTGGATGCGAAATTGGTGACATGGCAACGAAAAAATATTGGGATTAAACTGCCAAAGAAAGAGTTTGCAGAAATTTTTAGCGAAATTTGGCACAACACAAAACCGGAAATAATATCTAACGGTTTTAAAAAAGCGGGGATATTTCCTTTCAATTCCAATGTGATTCCCAGAAATAAATTTGATCCAAATGCTTATCAAAGATGGCAGAAAAGTAAAGAGCAAAAGGAAAGCATGACTATTTCTATCCAAGATTCTTCTCAAGAAAATGCTGCCTCAGATCTGCAGTCATCACTAATGCCCAAGACTCCAGACAGTCTAAAAACGCTTTGTATCGATATTATTAATTACTTGAATCTATCAATTGTGAATGCATCATCCTTCCAAACACCGGATGTTCATTATCTGGGTAATGCGAAGAGCAATAACGCTAATTTACCATTCATTGCTCTTAAAACTAGCGATATACCGGAATGCATACAATAAGATGAACACATTGATCTTTTAATTTCTGGTAACCTTCTAAAAGTTACAGAGACGACATCCCCTAAAGTAGTAATATGTTCTGACATACTTATCGAGCCTGGATCTTCAAATCAGAATTACAACTATACTTTCGAAGAAATACTTCTCCAAAGAGTGCAGCAGACCAAAAGGGAAAATACTATGAAAAAAAAGAAGCGAGTGGCCCATGGAGCCGAAGTCATAACACAAACAGCCTTACAGATGACAATTGTTCCCAACACAAAAGGAATGGAAGCGAAACCATAGAAAGTTTTCGGAGAAATTAATATAAATAAAATTAAAATGAACAAGGACAAGGATATAACTAAAAAAAGAAAAATGAAAAGCAAAATAGAAACCAAGAAAAGAAGAAGAACTCAAAAGCCCACTTCGGTGAAATGTCGAAAAATTGGTCTTCAATCTGACTCAACATCTGAGGACTCTGATATTGAAATGAGTATAGCTGACACTGACCATTCAGATTATGAAACTATGGAAGACTACATAGAAGCATGCTTAAAAGAGCAAGAGGAAGAAAAAGAAAATATAGAACAATTAGGAATCAGTGAAATAGAATATTTAACCGAAAAAGAGAATCCATTAAAAGAAGATGACTGGATAGTAGCAAAATTTTCTTCAAAAAAAAGTGTGAAGTATTTTGTGGGGAATGTGTTGTCACTTAAAGAGAGAATTCCAACAGTTAAATTTTTAAGAAAAGTTAAAGATTTGACATCTAAAAATGGAACAATTTTCACTTACCCGACAGTAGATGACATTTTTACTATGACACATTTAGATGACATTATTTCAGTATTATTTATTTGCCCAAACCAAAGATTTCTCGACGGGGCCAAATATTATTTAATGTGGATTTTAATAGATATAACATACAATAAGAGTAGCTGACATTTTAAAAAGTTTAATTTTATTAAAATTTTACCTAATTTGGAGGTATTTATTTTTTTATTTCATTGATACCAAAGTTTTCATTGTTTCTTACTTTCAATTATGTTTTTATTTTGTGTTAGGAATCACAACGTTATCTGTAGGTACAGTATAAAAAAATAAATAAATTTGTTACATGCTTTCAGTATTATTTTAATTTTGTGCGTAGTTAATATTTCTATATTTGCTGTTTAGCGATTTTAAAACTTTGAGAATGTCAAGTACTCGATTGACTGAAACGGGGTAAGATCGAATTACAAAAATTAAATATAGTCTTCCTCGCTTACCAGTCCACTTTACTTTATCACATTAAAGCTCATATTTAAACAAATATACCGTCAATTGTGTTGTCAAGTGACAAATAGCTCTAATGTTAATATTTAAAGAAATGGCATAAATGCCGGTCTTACCCCACTACTTTGCGGTGTTACCCCAAGGTTTTTTTTTCTATTAACTTGTTTTGTTTTAAATATAATCGTAAAATGGTACATCGAACCGCAATGAGCACTATATTTTCTGAAAATTTGTTTAATTTACTTAGGGGTAGTAATTATACATTCACGCTGAATGACAGTGACACTCAATGATAACGGCATGAAATAAACCTTCGTTATCTCGTCAAAAACCCGTCCGCTCTTACCCCAATGCACCTTATAAGTAAATATTAAAATATAAACATAATATAATATCTATATTTATGACTATTATAATACATATACATAAAATCATATTAATATTTACATAAACTATACCTATACAAATATACATATATATATATATATATATATATATATATATAAGAACATATACCACACAAAAGATTATTAGACAGTGTGTGTTTCAAGGTGTTCTTTAAGCCGTCTCTTAAAAATACCTCCGGAAGAAGCCTGCATGACGAAGGAATCATCAAGAAAACCAGTAGGTACGGTGATTTGTAATTGCAGACAATGTCCAGAACGGAGATCTCGTTCACGAGTATCTATCATTCATAAAACATAAATTGCTTTTTAAATATTGAATTGAATTTTAAATTGGATTTAAATAATATGATTTTTTTTATCTATTTAAACTGGTCTTAACGCAAATGTTTACCTTATTTATTTTACTCGACGTTTCGGTTGGGTTGCACCAACCATAGTCACGTGGTGACTGAAGATGCACCCGCCTCTTGCATCGAGTCCACGACGCACGTCGAGCAAGTCCACGTCGAGAGTTGCCAGAGTTGGTAGTCCGTTTAAATAGATAAATATGTGGAATAACTCGAAAATCTCAAATACTATATATGATTTTTTTTGTATATATTTATTTTTTAATTTCGGCTAAATTTTTCCTACATACAGTTTTGCAAAATATGAAGCACTCTGTGTATCAAATTGTGTTAATTAAGCATTCTTTCTTTTTATCAATCACCTACGTTCCTATTTTATCTTTCAGAAGGATTTTGAAAATTGTCTCATAATATTTGTATGGTGTTATAGCCCCTAAGCTTTTTTAACTTGTATACTATTCCCTCTTAAAATCAGTTATAAAGCAAGTATTGCTTATTCTGTGCTATCAATGTCCAGTATTGTCTAGGGTTATTAACATTGTCCAGTTTATTACTAAGAAAATGACTCCTTATCTACATATATATGATGCAGAAGTGAAGCTAGCAGTCCAAGTACGACCTGCCAGCTATGCCACTCGCAAGTTGCGAGTCGCAACTTGCGAGAGGTTAAGGCACAAAGTGCACAAAGCCCTAGTGCACAAAGCAGGTTGAGGTTCCGCCGACCTTTCATACATCAACCAAAACCGCGCATAAAACAAAGATGTGACTGCGGTCAACACTTAGCTGACACATCACCTAGGCGTAGATGACATTAACGCGAGCATAAAACATTTGAACAAACATCATTTAATGGGTGCTCATGCTCGGTTTAAAGGAAATCCCCGGCGATTTGAATCGCATAAATAAAATAGTCATTTACAAAGATGACAAGTATCTTTAGACTTATTCTCATATCACGCTAAAAACAGTTTTCTTAACTTTTTTTGCTAAATATGCAGTTATACAAAAAGATAATTATACACATTGTTTCACAATAGCATTTTTGAGAGAAGCATTAATTAAGTTTCACAAGAAATCAATCCGTATAAAATATAAATATATAATAAGTAGGTCTCACTCCCCTAATCGTTTTATAGGGATACCTACTCGTAGTAGAATTAGCGTTAAGTTCTAGTAACCTTATGAAGAATGGTGCATTAAAGTTAGACAGTCCTAAAGGGTAACCAATCAAGATTATTTACCTATAGTATCATAGTTCTAGCTCATTTATATAAAAGTAATTTTTGAAACAAACATTTGTAACATTAAAACCTGTAACGACATCCGAATTTTATCCAATATTTACTTATTTTATTACTTACATGTATAGATTATTAATTTATTATTTATATTATCATTATAATTAAATAATATGTTACGTATAATTATTATTGTTAAATACCAAAATATAATACCTATATAAAATGTGTAGTTACATTTTAGATAATATTGATTGATCCTAGCTATAAGAAAGCAACGGATGTATGTTTGACAACATTGACAACTATTTTCTTGTTGTTTTAACTGCTATGGTAATGTTGATATCCATTATCGTGTTGTTTTTGTTTATAAATTATGAATATAATGATTATCGATTCAATAATGATTTATAGAAGTATTACATCATTCCCCCTATAAATTTTTCATTCCCAAAAATTCGTATTACGTTAAACATTACCGTCTTAAAAAATTCACTACCCTCTTTACGCTTTCATTCCCCTTATAATAACGAAAATGATAGACTCATACATAACTTTTAACAGGATTGTCAAATTATAGTGCCTTACAGATCAAATGGCTCGTATTTTTATACTAATTTTAATAGTATGAATCCTAAATTTATAATTTAAAAAAAGTATCCTCAATCCTCTCCTCCTCTCTTCATAATATGAGAATCACTCTTCACATCATGTTTTTATGTATAGAATCCACATACACAAATATTTATTATTCATTTTACGAGTAGGTAAGTATATATTTTATATTACATCATGCAATGAATAAATTTGCAATATACGTGATGAAACGTTGACAATTCAAAGTTATCGTTTTAGTTTTCGTAAATAAGTTACTTACTGCCCAGAAAACCTTACAGGGCCGTCTTAAGTCTATTCTGCGCCGGGGTGCGGGAGTGTATCCTAAGACAGTCAAACATCCTATTGTGTATCCTATGACAGTCAAATATCCTATTGTGTATCCTATGACAGTCAAATATCCTATTGTGTATCCTATGACAGTCAAATATCCTATTGTGTAATTGTTTACTATAGCGTTATATTTTTTCATTACCTTTAAAAGGTGAGCGCCCGGGGTGCACCGCACCCCTTGCACCCCCTGGTAAAGACGGCCCTGAAACCTTATAATATAATATAACAAATATCTACTTATAATAGGTACCCAATTTGGCAATCATAAGTCTGAAAGATAAATTAAATTAATTGTGCGCCAAATGAAAACACCTATCAATTAAAATTCCTAAAATGATACATATTTTTAATTTTATGTATTTTATTTTATTCACTTTCAATTTTATTCGAACCTAGCTTGAACCAAAAGCATCCAATATTATTTCGATTCATTAAGTTTTTATCCATTGTTTTATACATGTTACAAGTGGTTAAAAATCTATAACACGTGCTGTTTTAGGTCTTTTCTTAGGCGTAATCTTTTAAACACATCGTGGAATGTTAACACAGTTGTAACCTATCCTATTAATACGAGTAGGTAATGATAATGTACGAGTAATACAAATACCTACTCTGGTTGTCAGTTTGCAGTGAAAAATGTCAGAGGTCGTACTTTTTTTAGACACGAATAGGATTTTGAAGAATTATATGAATTTTTCCTAAAATGCCCCAAAATTTATTTCCCGTTTTAATGGTTATTGAAGCAATTATTTGCAAGTTTATTTCCAGATTGTTCGAACGACAGTAGTAGAAATTACCAAATATAAGGAAAAAATATTTTTGGAAATTCTTTTAAATATCGTCTTTAACTGGCTTCCAAATTAAAATGACGTCCATGGCAAAGATAGGTCAGTCTGCATTTTGAAAGAGTTTTTCAACGATACTCCTACTCAAATTCAAATTACTAGGAACCATAAACGTTGTTACAAAAATTTTCGCTCACAGGTAGGTATGTAGAAAATGTAATCTTAATTATCAAAATATGGTATAAATTAGTCATAGGTCTTTGAACGACTAACAGAATAGACGAAATTATAAAGGTTCCTTATTTTCTTCCAAACTATAACAACTAATACAAATAGAAAAGGTAATACGTATTATGCCAGTTATGTCGTGTAACCGGATACGATTATGAAAGAAATACACCACATAAACCGGTCACTGGCCTTAAAATTAGGTAACTCTACCGCATCAAACTTGACCTTGGCCTCAGAGGCTATAAAAGTTCCCACATGGTGGGAGAAAGCCTTTTCCCAATTCCAAATCAACATTCTTTCTATCATGTTTCTATCATTTAGTATAGTGCCCGTGCGTACATCATACGACTAGATTGTTTTCGTGTCATCATAACCATGTTTGTAAGTTCTTCAACCTTTGTTGTTTAGATTTTGAATGACTTTCATGTTAGCAATGTTATTACCGTAAACCGTATGAGTATTTCTGGAAAAAGTAATAGTTAAGTGACGCAAAGTGTAACGGTTAAGTTGGTATCTATACCAGTTTTTGCGTGTTTTCCCTACATGTGCCGCTGTGATGAGATGAAATAGTGTTTTAGTTACAAATGTCTGTTGTGTCTCTTTTGCAGAATACAAAGACTTTTTATAACATTAAGTTTAGTAGGTACCACTACAATACAGTATTTTGCTATGTAAATTTGATTACAGCAAATTTTAATTAGATGACTAATTCGATTTATGCAAAATGCATAAAACGCACCGGACGAGAACATGTGCTCATATCTCCAACATTTTGTATAATTATAACAAGTTCTAATTATCCGCCGATCGGCATTGAGACCAATTGGAGGATTATGGACCAAAATCCCTTCAATATAAATAAAGGAAATAACATCTATTGATGTCCCTAAAAGCAAGAAGAGGCCTGATCGCTGCAGGCGGATATGGAAGCACTTAAATGATAGTACTTTTTTCTTTTTGCGGTACATATTTTGGTAAGAAATGACTATATTCAACTAATATTAATCATTATTTCTGCAACAGAAATCCTTGCAAATTATAAATATAGGAAGCTACGTATAAATAATAATATATAAGTTGCTACCTATATAAGACAATTTACAAAATGTACCTATACATTTTTTTATCTAGTGACCATTACATTATTATATAGGTAGGTACAGTTTATTTATCTATATAGGCATCCAGAAACCTGCGAGATTTAAATGTGATGTCAAATTGTTCTACGTAATGTACCTATATAACTGTTATTATTTATTACTTACTATCATAAAAGTATAATAAAAATGTAGACAATATTATCGTGTTAGAGCAAAATTAGAAAAGCGGTAGTTTATTGTGGAAGCTTATCATAGCTTAATATGGTGCGATTATTAATGTCAATAATTTCAAATTAAATTATTTATTGTACCTACACACTTAACATGAAATAAATAATAAAAGAGAGGAGATGAGAAGATGTACAAAAGACATGTTTATCTTTTGCGGAGATTTTTTTATATTATATTTCAATACTTTAGCTTGTGTAGCGCAACGTGGGACACGCGTTCCGGCCATGTGGACCGACCACTTCAAGAAATTCGCCAATTAAGATTAAGAAGGTTAAGAAGAGCTGAAGATCGAGTCATAGTCAGAAAATCGAAACATTTCTTCAGCTCCTAGTTATTGTTATGTAGTAT
The DNA here is from genome assembly GCA_914767545.1 of Sesia apiformis. Classification (NCBI taxonomy): domain Eukaryota; kingdom Metazoa; phylum Arthropoda; class Insecta; order Lepidoptera; family Sesiidae; genus Sesia; species Sesia apiformis. Next base: position 9,844,544 of record OU611964.1, read on the forward strand.
GTACTAGTCTTGACCACGGACCTCCTATTCAAAACGAGTAGGTACCCGTTCAAATTCATAGGTATCTAAATTCATTATTTTTTCGATCTTTCATTATTTTTTCCTTAATAAAATACCCACTCAATATTGTTCCCAAACAAATAAACGTGATTTATTATATCCATACGTATCTGTCAGCACTCAAAGCAAAATGATCAATGCGAATGTTCAAATAATGTTATTGATTAATGGGAGACCTGTTAGGACTTAGTATTACTTATGTTTATGACTGTGTAGTGAGTGTGTGTTTTCATGTTAACCACGTCAGTCGCAGATGATTCCGATTAAGTATCGATCATATACTAATGACATTATTGTATGGAATAGCAAAGTAATTGCATTTAATAAATTACGCACTTGCATTTATTATAAGACAATTGCTAGGTTGTTCTTACCTACTCTGTGTCTACAGATACCTGCTCATTTATTAATTACGTTATTGAACTTGTGTGGTACCTAGGTACCTACCTAGGTAGGTACCTACTTACCACAATTTATTTTCTTGAATTTAGTTAGACTATACGTTTATGTTACCGTGCGTCGATATCCGAAACTGGTGACTATCGACATCCACCAACGACATCCATATCCACCGGTTAACAATGATAGTTTTTATTATTTATTCATCAAAAAATGGTTGCATTTCTTAATATTAAATCACAAATCCCTTACGGTTTTGTGTGTAATTTAGGTACATTTGCCCTTTTTCCACCCACGCTTTGATCTATTTGTCACCTTAGCAGTACAATAGTTTGGACATACAAAGACTAGGTAGTTTAAAAACCGATATATTTCTTAAGAAATATAATATTCGGACTCTCTTTCTGAGGGGGAACGACTGACCAAATTACTCCTCTTCAACAGAAAATTATCGTAAAATGTACCACGTACATACTTCAGAGGTGAGTTCCACGCCAAGGAACACCTTCCCATCGAGTAGCTAAGAAGTTTGATGAAATAAGAAAAGTCTTTCATCCTATTAAACTTCCTACTTTCTATTCCGATTGGAATAGACGTTTGTCCTTGGCGGACGATTGGATCGTCCGCCAAGGACAATTTTTTTCCTAATCCATCCTGTAAGATGAAATGTAATTGCGTGTATGTGGGCATTACACGCGTCAGGATGGACGAATGTACTCGTAAGATATTTATTTTTTTAAAGTTTTCATTGAAATGTTTTGTTATAATTTTCCGAACACACACATGATCTATGCAAGGACACACGCACGCGCATACGCACTAATATACACACCCCAACACACATGCACACACAAACACGCACGCACACGCGAACACACACCCATATGTACTGTTATCTTGCTAAATTACTAATCTACGAGTATAGCTGTTAACATTATTGTCTGTGAGGGGCAACTGGCTCCCACGATACAGGTTGTCCTAGTGTGGATGCCAGGGCTTCATTTAATGTGTTAAATGGTTATTAATACAAAAAGGATTATTATTATTATGTAAAAAACTCGGTGGAAAATAATTGTTAGATTATTTTTGTTATGTCAACGCTGAATGGAGGCGGGTTTCCGATGTTTGGCTGTCACAGGGAGAAAATGAGAGATGTCAGTGTGGACAGTAAGGATTGTTAGAAATAAGATTATAAAGATAAAAAAACACGTGGTCGTGGCAGAATTATTGTGGCTGTCACAATAGAAGCCAGTTAGGTGAAAGTTGAAGTTGAAGATAAAAAAATATATGTGATTCTCGTGCCAGACCTAGTTCGTACAAAATATACAAAAGAATATACGAATTTAAAAGCGGAGTTGTGTATCACTGGATTCCTGCGTTCTACAATGTTAAATTTCCAAAGATAGGCGACGTATACCGTTTTTCATTCTTGACTGATGTCGGCATCTATCATGGATGTCCATCCACTAGTATCCACCACTAGGCACTAGGCATTAGTATACACCTCTTAGGTAGTCCGTCTGTTCGTCGATCATCTTCTTACAATAAAAAATACAATGTTTCACGTTTACGCACAAAAACGCTTTAATAAATCTAAGATCGATATTTAATAGAGGATGTTTTAGAATCTTGAAACAACGAAATTTTATGTTAGAAAATCTTGATCAAAATTAATCTGACTTAATCAGACCGCTTATAGTCAAATTTATATGTGACGTCATTTGACTGAGCAAAGGCTTTTGTTGTTCATTAACATCAAAAGAAAAACCGATACCAGTTTTAGAAAAAACAATTTCGCTTATTTATCAATACGTTTGGTCAGTGTCAATATTCAGCGGAGAGGAAACTTTTGAACCACTTCAGACATTCATAGCAACAGGGCCGGCGGATAATGTGGGTATAGTGGGTAGCTCTACCCACTCGGAATTTTCCTAATGGTTAAAGTACGCACTCGAATTTTGACGAAAAGTTACTGACGTCACTAGACATGGGGATTTATAATTTATATATTATATTTGAGTTCAAACTCAATAACGTAAGAATAACGTATGAACAATTACATTTTCGAGCGGTTCGAGCTCGAAAATAGCGGGAAGTTTTGGGGATGGCCCACAGGATCAACCGTTTTCCAGATTTTATTTTTTAGTTTTTATTCCTATAAAATTCTCTTGTCTATGAGTCATTCCTCTATATACAATTTCGTGAGGGACTGTCTCCCCTCCCGGCCAACTACCCACTCGGGCCTTTTTTTTTTTTTTGTTCACGGGGGGGAATGCTTCTGTATGTATGATGTAACAAGATACCCTACCCTCTGGGAGGAAGGTCGGGTTATGTGGGATTTCTACCCACTAAAACCCCCTCGGTGGTCCTTCTCACACACTCATAGAGGGGCTCCGGGATCTCCAGCTGAACGCACCGGTGCCCCTCCAGTGCTGCGACTTTGTCTCTGTCCTCTGGGGAGACTATACGTGTCTCCCCTAACACCCTCGCAGTGTTCACGGCAGCGCTGGTCCACAAAGCGCTGCCGTCCTTGTCCCTGGGCCCGCATCAGTGGACGCACGGAGCCCCCACTCCGAGCGGCCGCGAGGTGTTTAATGAGGGTGATTATAATTATAATTAGGATTAATATAAGAAATCCAATTAAATCTTTATAAGTAAAAAATGGATGGAATGGGATTTTATCTAGATTTCTATTAATTCCTAGGGGGTTATTAGATCCGGTTGAGTGTACGGGCCTAACACGACCTGCCGGCCCTGCATAGCAACATAGTACCTATATCTACGAGTATATTACATCTCAACACAAGAGAGTTCAAGTCCGGTGACTCTTGAAAGGCCACTAGGGCCACAAGTATTTAGCCATTCAGAAAAAAAAATCAACACAAGATAATGTTGGCGAATAAATTAGTTCTGTTATTAAAGTAATATTAGGTATAACCACGGTGGATTTACTAAGTGGCTTACCTACCTAAACTATCCAAAGAAAATATCTAAAACTAAAACTTTAGCGTTTTGTACACATTTTATTTTGTAAACCGTGTCTGAACGCTTAAAATTAAAAGTTTTTGTTTACCTTTTATTTCTACTCACGTTTCGGCATGGGTTACACCAACCGTGATCAATTTATCATGTAATATAAAGTGTAATTGCGTGTATGAGGGCATTACACGCGTCAGGATGGACGAATGTAAGGTATTTATTTTTTAAAACGTTTTATTATAATATCTGTGGAAAATAATTGTTAGAATATATTTTTATTATGTCAATACAAAAAGGCGGGTTTCCGATGTTTTGGCTGTCAAGATAAAAGAAAGGATGTCACAGTTGGAAACAAGACTATAAAATAGAAGGTTATAGATGATTCGGGGCCAGACCGTTTTGTATTAATTTATATTAGAAGCTAGAATATACGAATTTAAATGCGTAATTGTGCATCACTGGATTCCTGCGTTCTACAATCACGAGTTGACTGAAGAGGCGGGTAGTCCAGGATGGAAACTTTAATTTTACGCATTCAGACCTGATTTACAATATAAAATATCTAAAGAAAATATGTATAACAAAATTATTGTTTCAACAGCTGATACTGTGGGGCTGTTTTTCTCTCTGGACGGCAGAAGGCGCGGTGCTAGACCCAGCCTTGTACCTGTCACCAAGTCCACCGTTGATTTCCATCAGTGAGACCATCTCACCGGGAGAACTATGGACCCGCACCATTCAGACGAGACTCGAACGTGATGCTCACGACTTGTCGGTCATCCCAATCAATCGAAGTGAGTCAGCCACAAAACCCGATTTTGTGCTCGATCATGCTTGTTTTGTATGTACGTCATAATTATACTCATAACATCACACGTGAATGTTTTCAAAAAAATTACCTATCTACATATGTAAAATAAACCAACACTATTAGCAGCTAGACTGGTTTTCTCTCAAAAAGGTCAATTAAGTCCCGTGATTTCGATATTTCGACTTGGACTTGTACAAATAAAGGTTTAAAAAATTAAAAAGTTGTAAAGTTATAGAGCTTTTTGAGCCCTTTTCTTACGATTCAAGAGTTCATAATGTTACATAATATTAAATGCCCGTGATCCACCCAAGTGGACAAAGGTGAACTACAGACAAAAAAAATGCCCGTGATCCACCCAGGTGGACTAAGCGAGTGAACCACTACTCGATATTTTCTTGTAAAAAAATTTTTTTTTTGTATAACGATTTTTGTAATATGAATTTTTGGAACAAAAAATAGATATCAATGAACTCAATGTTTTAGGGTTCAGCAAAGTTTCGGAGATATTCTGTACCTATATAATATATTTATTTGGAGTTTATACCGTCATAATTTTAAAACTACTGAATCCATTTCCATCATCCTCCATTATCACTGTTTCCATCATCTCCGAAATGACATGAGATATAAACCCAATCTCGTATTTTTGAGTCAAATTTCATTACATCATTCATTTCACAAGTAGTTTTTCTAAAAAGGAGATGGCCAATCGTGGGCTGAGCCTTACAGACTTGTAATATACCTCAAAAAATCCTCATTTTACCTTATTAAACCAAGCAAAATCAGCAAAAACTGATTGGCTGTGGGAAACCATATGACCCACCAACGCTAACCATAATACGAGTATGTACCTAAGTGGCTAGGCTTGTCTATACGACCGTGGTTCGGATACACCCATTTGCCTCTATTTCTATGAATCATTTGGCAACAATAATAAGAGTGACAGTTAGTATTGACCCTATTACCGATTTTTCGATTATTTATGACTGTAATCAATCGATTATCATCAGCAATAGCAACTCTTAATACGTTTGAGAAACAATAGTACTCTTTTTCTTCATTACCTAGGATAGTGAAATGTCCACCTAAACGTTTTGTAGTGGGAGAGTGCATGCTGCATTTCCACAGTCACTGGGCGCATTCAACTGGCCAAATTACCCCTCTCTCACAGAAGACTACATTGAAATTACTGCATTTCCTACTTCATCGTATTTACGCAATGTACGTACGTGTTTCGGTAGTGAGTGAGATATGCCAGAACCCATTCCCACCCCATCCTATCCCTCCCCATTTTCCCAACCCTTTTTAAACCCATTCCTTAATCTGCAAAGGTAGACAGCGCATCCGGGAGGTGCCAACGTTTCTCATCCTGGACGGATGTTGGCATGTATCGCGGATGTCTATGAACGACAGTATCCACTTACCATCAGGTGGACTGTATGCTGGTCTGCCGCCTTTTTCTATAAAAAAAACATACACACATATAGTCGCGTTGACTCCTAATGTACTAAATATAATTTGAATCTTTAATCGAATGTATTGCACACCACTACAGCAAGCTGTCAAACTGACAATTATGTATGTCACTTCATTCGCAGCTCCGTTTCGTGCTAGTGACTGTGTTTCGTTGCGATTTCTCGTAATTTTACCTTAAAGACCTCGGCCTGCTTACGGAATTTGATGGCTTTTGCCTTCACAAACAACCCCAGCGTGAATTACGGATCTCGAACCCCTCATGATACACAATTTTTGAGTTTAGTAACATAACCTAAGACATAGATACATATTCCGTTATATCTCAACTCTCCCATTGCACTCAAAGTGTGATTTGGATACGTTTAAACTTTTGAATTTCCCTAGCGAACGCCATTAATTTCATTTCTGTAACGTCACGCCCACAATATACGGACTGGTGGCCAATCTCCTATCGTTATATTTTATTGATTAATGTTTTGGATTCAACTAGTCACTCTTAGTTGAAATGCAGACATTTTTCTTCGAAATATGAAAGTCGTGATCTCTACAATGTATAGATTTCCTCTAAATCTCCCTAAAATATTGTGATTACAGAAGAAGAGGTGCACGTAACAGAACCAACAGAGACAATGGAAGAAGCAGAAACGTTCTGGCCGAGCCTGCGTGATACCGCCACCGCTAACACGGCTTATACATTGAAAGGAATTCACATCCCACTAACGTTCAGTTTGACCGGCACCTATGGGAGATACGGTACTTCGGGAAGTACTGGAGTAATCGGCGGTAGTTATACAAGTATCAGTGGGAATTCCGGCTTGTATGGAGACTACGAAAAGTCTGGATTTGCTGGCAGTGATTATGGATCCTACGGAACAGGGTATCCCGGCGTGAGGATATATGGAGGTAACAGAGGAGCGACGTGGAGTGGTTGGGGAAACGGAAAATGGGGTCATTACGGCAAAGGATAAAAGTGTAACCACAGATATAACTTTATAGATTACTATTAAAGAATTTTATTGTCAATTTATTTCTATTCGATATTTCGACACTTGATAAAAAATAAATGATAAACAAAAAAAATTTATTTCAAGAATATGTCGCACATAATACATTAACTATACATACACATAATACATTAAGTGATGAATAAGCTAATGATAGATATTGAAACATATATTTCATTTATAATTAATTAAATATTGATTGTCATTTATGTCGTTTGTCGTAGGTATAATGATTATAATACGACTTCAGTGGTAAATAGGTACCTACTGTATGCACGGTACGATATTAATGATCGATACATAGATTATTAATTCAATAAAATCCAATAATATTTGTGCTTTAGCCGTAAAACCTTATGGCCAAGTAATAACTCCGCAAATTACAAAAATATACTTCTTTATGAATAGCTAGATCATTAATCACTAAATAGCTATGTATTAGCGCTTCAACAAAGAATTCGAACTTGTATCAACGGTTGCTAGACGATGATCTCTCCTTTGATCTCTATAATCTATAGGGGAATTCCCTGCACAGATACCTACCTACTTTACTGTGATATTATTCATCATCACATTTATTGTGATATCATCCTCACCACAGATTATAATAAATAAATAATTTTGACGTTATCTAATAGTCGAGTGCAATTAGATATAAAAAATGTTAAACTTCGGAACCCAGTTATACTGAATGGATTTGTATATTTTTTTTGTTGTTGTATTTCTAGGGTCAATTGGTAAAAAGTTTACCCTAAATTACCACTGAATAGTCAGTATAACTGGGTTCCGAGGTCAAAACCTAATTGAACTGAGTCGAGTGCAATTAGGTTATACCTACTTAGTTATAACTCATAAGCAAAGGGACCTTTGTGAATATAACCTTAATGAGTTTGGTTAAGATTGTCTAACTTAAAATTTAGTTGTTTTAACATCTTATTTTTAAGATGAGCAATAGATTTTTGTTAAAGATATAACTAATCCGATCCGCTATATCCAAGAAACTAGAATAATAAGGTCCCTTCCCTTTTCTCAGATAACGTCACTTTCACGATCGTCGACTTTTGATCCTTCTGTCACAATTCTGGGAGAAAAATCATTGCAATATTACCTACCTCTCCATCACAGATTATATTGACTGTTGTGGACTTAAAAACAGTCAGGCACAAATACATATATAAATATCTACTTAAATAAATGTTGTGCCTCGTTGACTCGGGCATGTTTGTATCGTCACATTGTATCGTAACCGCGTCACCTCGCAGCATATTTCGCTTCTAAAGGGACCAGTGCGCCTGAGATCTGTACCCATTGAGTTGAGAGTACTGACTGCGACCTGAATCGCGACTTGTGCCCTAGTGTAGACGAGCCTTTAAACATTAACCTATGATGTTAAACTTCATACCTACAGACACAAAGGAGATATTTAATTTAAATAGGTACTTATCGTAACAATTACCGTATGCACTAGGCACTTAACTATTCTAGTATAATGAATTTCCATCAACGTGGATTTCATGAATAGATATTGCTAACAATGATTCCACATTCCATAGCATTATTATCTTCTCTTTTAGGACTAGGCACTGACAATCACCTGTCAACCATAATCACCTTGTTCCTGTGCGGATTCAATTTATATTCCAAAAATGCTTATTACTGGTGCTATTTGAAACACCAGTACCTATAGGCAATGGTAGGCGCAGTATTCCTCCTTGCCCTCTTACCAACTTTCATCACATGTTCCGGCGAACGGAATATTCACATACTCGAAGATGAAGTGGCTGTTGCTTTAAGAGCTTGTTCTTTACCTAATGATAACACAAACTTCAACAAAGACGGCAATACTCAACGGCAACGTCGTTCTGAAGAATACGGGCAAGATAAACAATACGGCCATATTTCTACTCGAATTGACAGTAAAACAAAACAAATGAACCAATACGGTCATGAGAGGCGTAACGGGAGCGACATGCGTGATCAACTACACGTTCTAAACTTGACAGACTACCATTACGGTGGATATAGTACTGGGAACAAGGGTGAACAACTTGTCAACACAGTGCCGCAGCCAGCAATGGATAACACATACAACAGCTACAACACTGACAGCTTGAAACTCAACAGAACTAGACGAAGCGAAACCCTCCTTAAGTTGGATTCAGATCAAGTAAGTATACCTGGTAATAAAGGAATGCTCCTGTTGTTTTATTTACTAATTCTTGATTTACTTACCTATGTAGTTCTTATAATATATTTTTATAATATAATATCTTATAATCTTATTATAATGTAGTTCTTATTCTTATGATAAGGCTATATGTCTTATTAAAATTAGTGGGAAAAGACACTCACTTCTGCTGACATTTACATATATAATAGACTCAAAACATAAACTTTGGACCATAGAGAAACAGATACTAAACCTATTCTATTACATTTGAAGATCAACATTTAACAGTATCGTGTATCTTTGCAGTGTTTAAGCCAATGTGTCTTCGCCAATTTACAAGTGGTAAGAATTTACTTTGATAATATTACCTATTTATTATTTTAATATGGATTTAATCATCGAAATACTTTGCAGGTGGATGCACGAGGTATCCCGCGCGAAGCTGAGCTCTGGAACAAAGTGCAAACGGCTGTGACATCGCAGCAATCACGCTCTGCCTTACGTGACCAGATCCGAGCGTGCTTTCAGGAGTTACAATTTGGTAAGTAACCTTATTTATAAATATATATTATTGTATAGGTAGGTATTCAGTAATTCCCGGGTGGCAAAGGTATAATCGTAACCTAAATGAATTGGAGGGAAAAGATGCACGGTGCAATATCACAGCCACTGAACGCAATCGACTGGGCAGGTTACCTCTCTTAGAGAATACTACCGTAAAATATAGGGCATTTCCCACTGTATTCTATTCCCATAATGCACGTACGCCAGAGCCCATACCCATTCGGTACTATCCTAATCCCCCCCCCCCCCCCCCCCTCTTCCTACTCTCCAAAGGTAGGCGGGCATCATGGCAGATGTCCATGGACGGCAGTATGCACTTACCTCCAGTCTGCAGTCTGCTCTTCTGCCACTTTCTTGCTATAACAACATATGTCTACCAAACTTGGTATTTCGGCGTAAGGGTTCTCTATTTAGAAACTTTAGTTCCTTAAGAGCATGAGGCACAAACCACTTAATTAGATGATAACTGTCCACATTACTGTTGTGTAATAGGTATCTAATTATATTATTAACTAAAATGTCTGTGGTGTTGTTTTAATTTACAGAAGATGAAGATAATGGATGTTCATACTCAAACAAACTCGAACGTTGTATGATGCTACGCTTCTCTGACCGAAATACAAATAGGACAATTTCAAATAATCAGAAAACCTAATTAAATTGCAATTGCATATTATTAATTAATTAGGTAATAAACAGACAGATATTGTCATTTATAACAATACAATCATAATACCTACGTAATGCATCTATATAGCATCATTTACAATCTATTAAAACTATTGCTAAATGAAATTTATTACAATAGGTCTGTGTCAAGATATCAGTTAATTAAAAAAAGGGGATGCCACAGATAACAACTATTTCATATTATATATTACGGAGCGGTAGATTTAGTTCTCCTGGGGTAACACCTGCCTATATAAGTATTTTAGATTTCATTAATACATATTATGTAAATATGTAGATACTTAGACATTAGTTTACGAGGCGCAAATCAGAATAAAATCTGAATAAAAATATTAGTTTTATTAATTATCAACCTTTCAAATGTACGAGTATTGATCAACTGCATGATTAGACAATACATACTCGTAATAACACCATATTATTCTCCTAAAGCTGTTTATGCATTTATCGCTTCGAATACGCTCTCAAACTGAGCTTCCCAGTACGTGACTTCAATCCGAAGACTCGTCTAGCCTAAAACGGTTGTCAATGCTGCGGCAAATTTGACCAACCCATTGTAAGGTGGACAGATGACTTGAAGAAGTTCGCCAGTGGTGTCTGGATGAGAAGAACCGAAGATCGTGTGCGGTGGCGCACCCTGGGAGAGACCTATATCCAGCAGTGGAGTGATATAGGCTGATGGTAAATACGCTCCACTTAAAATAGATAGGTACATACAAATGGGATAACGTACTCTAATCTAAGTACCTACTATTTGTATAAATAATACCTATCTTCTACATATTTGTATAAATATGTCATGATGTAATCATAATTTTACGAATCATTTTTGCAAAAAAAACGCTTTTTGGCTACATTTTTATAGATATTATTTGCTAAATACAAAGCCCAAAAATTTATATTTAAAAAATACATTTTGTGTGTAATATTTAAAAAGGTGTAAAAAGCATTTTATGTCAATTAACTCGGAAACATGAGGTGAATTCATGGTTTCAGGCCGCCATGATTCAGAATTTTTGACGTTACGAATTCCATTATTATTAATTACATATATAATATAATTGGATAACCAGGATATGAGAAAGGCTGCGGATGGAATATGATGGGTTCCTTCAACCTCGTTGTGTTTAATTCATGTGGCAATAACTGTAAGTTGCTAGGCCACGGTGGAACTTTTCGACCTAACTGAAACAAAATATTAGGTTATTTCTGGTTTGATTTGGAATTCATCATTAACCCAACTTACCAACCAAGTGACAAATCACACCTGAAGGAAGTACAGAAACCAGCAACACAAGCAGTCGATAATTATCTTTTCTAAAACCTTCAGGTCGTGATTGACGATTCAGTCTTAAGTTAGTCAGCAGAGTTAAATAATAACACATTACACGCAGACTGCATAGAGGTCAATTTTTAACTAATCTATCTAGGGCCTAGAATCATGGTCGCAGCCACGGCGGTCAAGTTGGAACGCTTGCTCCCCCCTGGTATAGGGAAGAATAAGTAATAGACTTTCTGCATTACACTCCCTCTATTTAAATTATAAGAAAATTGTTTGCTTTTGCCCCATCCTGGATAAAATCCTGACTACACCCTTGCCTGGAATGGTCTTAGGAACGCCTCTAGATAGATATATAAATTTGTCCATATATTTGTTTTTTTGTTGTTGTAGTGGATAGGTAACTTCGTAATAACTAAAGATTTATACACTCGGAGTAAATCATAGTGGAACTAATTGTCTATTATTTACTTAAGATCTATGATATGTAGCTATGATTACAAATAAATTATATTATTATTATATATTTTACTGTTTAGTTGGTTAATTTTGCTACAATCATAACTTTTTAATCATCCCCATTACGTATGTATGTAAGATTAAAATATTAAATTACATAGGTATTTAATTAAAAAATATTTGTGTACTTACACATGAAATACATAACAAAGCAATTATGAAAAACAAAACCGTCATTATGTTTTTCATTACGTAAACTTTTGTAAGTACATAACTTGTTACTTACAGTTTTATATCCATTTATTTTATGACAAAAATAAAGACATTTTTATTGTGTTTAAATCAATATAATGCCTATTAATCTTTAAGAGAACTATAAAAGTTCAATACCTACTTACATATTATGGTACAGGTGTCCTGAAGACACACCATTAATTTTGCTCAGAGTTACACACCATTGATTTTGACATGACTTATTTTTATTTATTTATTTTTATTTATTTTAAACGTATTATTTTTAAAAACTAATTATTTGTACTTTGTATTTAACAAATCTAATTGAAAAAATTAGCAAAAATTAAAAACCGCTGACATTTTTTGAAAATAAAACTTAGATTTTGATTTAGAATCATGAAAGGATTTCATGTCTACTTTAATTCTCTAATTCTCTTGGCTACTTTAAGGGTTTGTAGGGGGGGCGGGGGGTAGTAACTAATGAGAATTATAAATAAATTATCGGGTGGGTTGGGTAGTAGCATAAAACATAAACACGTAACGAATTTCCAATTTTTGTTTTATAATGAAAGGAAAATAAAATTATTTTATTTTATTTATATTAATACATACATGTTACATAAATTATGTCATTAAAATAATTATGTCAGATATCTGAGTCCCAAAACGTATGAATATCACTCTGACAATCCACATTATGCTCCTTCTCTTCTTGTCTTATAAAGATAGAAAATGATGCATCTTTTCTATCTTTATTTAGATTCCCAAAAAGCAGATATTCACATGGTTTGCAACACTGCTTTAAAGTTATAAACTCAAAAAGGACATTCTTACTGCACAATTTCAATAAGGCTTCTTTCATTCTTCTATCATATCACTCAATGTCAGTTTAGTAAAATAAATACAATAATAAATACGGTTAATGTACAGCAGGTGCCAGCACTGAAAGGTTGAGGGTGTTTAAAGGTAGAGGGGGTCGAGCGGCGCACACTCTCGGCTGAGCTTGGATGTGTTTAGACCATCTACACACATGCAACAATGATTCTCTCCCAGAAATGGACAGACGTTCCTGAAAAAAAAAATAACCTTAATACATAGAAAAACTAATAGATATTTTATTTTACTAGTCTATCTTTTTAATTTCATTCCTATATTTTAAGCATTTGCAATTGTAAATTAGACTTTTTAAAACAGTTTGTAAAGTTGTTTTTATCCTATTCAGAGCTCCCTTGAAAAATTCCCTTGTAATTCAGTGGAAAAACTTGGCGTTTGCAGAATAGTGTCTTGAGGACTACTCTATGCAGTAACTCTCTGTCAAGGAAATTTGGAGGCACTTGTTTATATGAGTGATAATGAAAACCCAAGGTTGGCATCACATCAAACAACTCTTCAGAACATTATACAAGTGGTAGAAACCACAAAGGGAAACAACATTTCCATAAATACAGCAATTCCTTATATAATCTTTGGATATTTTAATTAAATCACATGTGAAAGGTAAAGGTTTGTCAACAATTTGGACAACATCAATAAGTTAGACAGAATCAAGGAGTTTCAATAATGAATTTAATACATTTAATATATTATTTAAGTGAAGATTATGGTCTCCACTTATTACTTACCACTTGTTGCATCAAATGGCATTACATACTTATATTTTTAATGCATATGATATGCATGCACATTTTAGTGCATACTACTTACCACTAAAGGGTATAAAACATAATAAATAGCTATGTCTGCTATAGTTAAAAATTGTCCAGTTAAATATGTGTTCGTTTCTAAGGCTTTATTTAAGTCCTGTAAAATAAAAGTATATAAACATGAGTATGTAGGTACATTAAACGGTATATTATTTTATCTGTATTATGAAAAAAATATAAGTAAAGCTTACTTGTAAAAAGTTTTTGGCAAACATGGGGTTGGCAGCAGCTTGGTTGGCATACATCGCAATGTGTTCCAGCCATTGATAACATAAAAGGGTTTGTTCCTGGCTCATTTGAGCACCACTCTTTGTTGCTAGCTTCAGTACAATACTAGCAAAACCTTCCACGTTTTGTTTATCAAGTACTGTCGTCAATACCTAAAAAGTCACATAAAGTCAATAAATTTTACCAATAGATAATGAAGTCAAGGATTATAATTTATTTTATAATAATTATAATTCATAAAATCTAAACTGTTTCCTCCTAAATTTACCTTGTCAGTATTATAGCATACTGTCCCCACCGGGGTATTCAAATACTTTCCTATCAATTTAATTACTTCTACGTTGCAAGAACTCATTATTCTGAGATAAGATTTTTTGGATAACTATATTTTTTTAATTCATATTCGGTACGAATGGGAACATGAGAACATGTGAAATTGGTCATTGAGTTTGACTTTGTCAAATTGTTCATACAGCGCGTCAAGTATAAGTTGGGGCGTGGTAAGAAAACGAACTAATTTTGACAGTTCGCAGTGCTTCTTCGTTGTTTCGAACGCGTCAATGCTAAATAATCTGTAATCTTGAAATAATCCGTAAAAATATGCCAAAAGTAAGCAACCCCACCTCAGCCCCAAAAATGTTAAAAATTTAATAAAATAAAAGGCCAAATCGATGTATTTTTAATTCCTGTCTTCAAAAATATTAATTAAAAAATTTGCTCCTCTTTATTTATTTAATAAACGAAAAAAAAACTAAAATTATTATCAACAACTATATCTCGTAAAATAATTCTTTTTTTTCGTTTGTTTATAATTGGAAAAAATTCCTCCCGACGTACTTTAATTTCCTCTTCTATTAAATTGTCTGTATGATTAATTAAATTCAAGTAAAATGAAAAAAATATTTATTGCACTGAAAGTCTACCCCCACTCCAGTGTCGGAGGAACAACGGACTACGAACGGACTTGAAAATGATTCTACAGCGACAATTGAAAACCCTTCCTCGACCACCCTAATCACGCAGCTGAAGGGCCATCCACAGTATGTACTGACAACTCCACATCATAGAACCCTGGTCTCGCGCTTAAGACAGTGAAATTAGTCACTCCAGGAAAACCAAAAAAGAATGCGAAATGGCGAATCCAAGATGGTGGCCATTTTTCAAATTCATCCGATCCGGATGAAAATTGCTATCTGGGCGGTTCAAGGGACCCTGACTAAGGAGTTGGAATTCGATTTCGATTCCGCCATTTTTAAAGATTCATCTGTTTATCGGGGTCCCGATTAAGGATATAGGGTCGGTTCCGAAATTTTCCAAGATGGCCGCCCTACAAAATTCTTTGGTTGACAGCTCCGGAACGGTTAGACATATCGAATTGATGCTCAAACTAATATCATTTATCTTGACGATGTCTTATCATTGATGGAATTTTTTTTTTATCTTGACGATGTCTTACCATTGATGGGTTTGTTTTTATCTTGACGATGTTTTACCATGGAAGAATTTTTTTTTCAAGATGGCGAATGGCTGATTGACATTTTTTTCGGCAATCCGTCGTTTTACAATTGCCCATATTTTTCTATGGGATTCAGATCGCAATGTTAAGGTAGTAATGGAATGACCCCATGTCCATGTTCCCTCAACATACATATTTCCTACTCAAAATTCTGACTCCCCTTTGTTCTGTTTTAATTCATAAAGTTGGGGCTTAGCCCAGCATTCTTCGA
Organism: Sesia apiformis; assembly: GCA_914767545.1. Classification (NCBI taxonomy): domain Eukaryota; kingdom Metazoa; phylum Arthropoda; class Insecta; order Lepidoptera; family Sesiidae; genus Sesia; species Sesia apiformis. Next base: position 9,860,327 of record OU611964.1, read on the forward strand.
ATTCTGTTTCATTTTTCCTCAACCACTCTTACAGCTCAACCTTGAGATTGGCCATTGTGGAAACTTTATACATTTGTGTACAATGGTATGGTGCATTATCCATTCTACATGACATTTTGATGCCAAATTAGGAATGACTTTTTCTTTCATCCATCGCAAAAAGTTCATATCGTCATGGTAATCAGGTGACTTAGATTTTGATTTAAAAATTAATAATCCATTTTCAACAAATCCCCAATTCAACAAGTTCACCGACTCCTTTGGAATAACACGAAAAATGCAGTCTCACGCTTTTATTTAATTATCAAAGACGTTAAGTACTAACACTAGGTACTTTTAAGTTTATTATACTATCACTATTAAACTACAATAGGTACACAATTTTTACAATAGTCGAACAAAAACTTAACTTGACTTCTCGGGTTCCCGCCAATAAGTCAATTATGGCCATGATCCAAAACTCGCGAAAAACGTTCAATGATATTAATGGGATAATATTTTTTTATTTTTGTCTGGTAATGCCTATGAAAATCACTGAGGCGTGGACCAACGCGCGCGGCGAACCATGTTGGCGGCTAGACGTTCAATCCTATAACGCTTCCTAAATATTCCTAAAATAGGAACAACATATATATTCTACTGTTTTTTATATTCAAATTTAAAATTAATATAATGGGTACGCTGTGTAGCAGCTTAACGGAGCCATCTTCAGATGCGGCTAAGATCAAATGCGACTAACCGTACTATATGTATATGTATTATCGCGGATGTCCAATCCAATTCCAATTTCTTAATATGGCCCCATCGAGACTTCGATGATTCTGCCAATGTCAAGGTTGAATGAAACAGTAAAAATATTTAGCAAAAGACAAAACGCGCAGAGATTATGCTGGTTCCAGTTGAGCTCACTAAAACAAAGAATACTTAACTTTATATATAAATATATATTATAATACATAAGAATATAGGATCAAATTAGATGTTAGTTTTATAGAAGTATGAAGACAGAGAGAAAGTATTTTTGGTTAATAACAATATACCTAACATAGAATAGTGATGATGAATATGATGTAATAGTTAAAAAATTATTAAAGAACAATGTTATTAACTCTAATGAATTTGTGAAGGATATTAATATGAGGGGAGAAGACAAGGGTTAGTATATAATTCACATTTACAGGGCGAGGAAGAGAAGGAGGAAGTATATCGTAAAGAGGTATTGCAAGGCGGGGACAATTAAAGAAAATGTGCTCCAGAGTGCCTTCTTCAAGTCCACACTCGCACAAGGAATGATCCCGAATCCTTAGCTTAGCCAGGAAGGCCGGCGAGCATACGTGTCCCAATCTTAACCGAATGATAACCGACGTATCCACTTTATTGATGTTCTGATGCTTAAAAAACCAAGGTCTTGGGGGTATAGTCGGCTGGATGGAACCATAGTGTCAGCTTTAGTTAGTCTAGACGACTGCCACAGATCATTCCAGGATTTATCCAAGTAAGGTTTAGCCAGAGCCCGTAGATCGCGAGAAAAATAATTTGGATATGAATCACATGTCGCGGATGTCTATGGGCGACAGTATCCACTTACCATTTACCATGCTCGTCTGTCGCCTTCGTGCATTAAAAAAAAATACCACTAGCGACCCTACAATGGGATTCGTAGACCAATAGCTATGCCAGTGTCCAAATAAATGGAACAAATGACATTTTATTTTGACACATTTTGACAGCTAACTTTCTCGTAATTTTCATTAAATTTTTCCAGAAAAGAAAAATACTGTTTCATAATCCCATTTCCAATTTAAAAACTAGTTTATAGTTCTAGTATACGTGCATTAATACATAATATTTCATCTTACTAATAGCTATAAATTATAAACAGTGTTCGTGACACAACTAACGAATTGTGTGATTTTATTTACTTTGTGCTTTATTTTAGTTTATTTTTCTTCATGTTGACTATATGCCACAATTATTTTAGTGTAACTTCAAATAATAAAAATGGCATAGATGGAGTTCAATCTACTAGTAGGAGGAAATTTGTGTTTGGTATATTCATTCTATTACTGGTTGATGTACTGTGGGTGGTATCGTCAGAGTTAACGAAGGTAAACTATATAAGCCACATTTTACACAATAAGCAACTTTATTGCAAATGTATTTATGCACTCCATTACTTTTCAGTATATTTATGTAGAGAAGAAGTTAGAAAGGCCATTCTTTGTTGCATATGTGCGCAGTTCATTGCTGTTCATATATTTACTAGTGTTATGCTTCACACCTCCTACAAGAGACCCGTGTCGACCTGCAGACTACACTGTAAGTTATAGTTATACTCCTTATTGCTTTTATTTATACAAATACAGTGTAAACTCTATATAGCGACACTGAAGGGACTGCGCTTTTTATGGCGTTATTGAGAGTTGTCGTTAAATGAAGAGAAGAAAAATCAATATTATTTTACTATTATAATATTATGTATTTATTTACTAATAAAGTATATATAACATTTACAAACAACAAACATTAATAGTGATACAAATAACAATGCTTGCGTATAGTCTGTTATCTTCGTCTGTCGTTTTTTGTGCGAGTACGAGTTTTTTTGCGTTTTTAGAGCGACTGAATCCAAAGCGTCTTCCAACATCACTTATCTTTTCTCCCGCCTCTATTGCGCGTATTAATAAAACCTTTTCGTTAACACACAAAGATTTTCTCTTACTCACCATGTTCACAGTTTGAAAGTTTGTGAGCAACTAAGAATATGGTAATGTACAGATAATGCATAACAACCTAACGACAGTCTAGTAGCTGAGGTAAACACGTGCTAGGTAATCACAACAAACAAAAGAACGGATTTCTTAGAATCTTCGATACGTATGATGCTGACAGTCGAGGTAAATACGGGCTAGACAATAAAGCAACAAAATAAACAAAAGAACGTACACAGCTGCAGTTCTTATTTCGGCAACTTAGAAAGTACTGTTTATTGTTTAATAATGACGTATTGTTGTCGTTATTTAGAGTGGGTGTGATGCTACATAGAGTGTATCATTGTATGGAAAACAAGGTAAACCAACCATAGTAAAGTTATTTCGACGTTTTAGGGAGTTTGTCGTTAAATCGAGTGGCGTTAAATGGAGTTTACACTGTATTACTTTTTAAGAAAAACTTAGGATATTGTCTAGACATAAGTATCTATTAAAAATACATTTATTTATTCTCATATAGTGTTATTTCCTAGAGAACTCATACATAGTCTATGACATTTTGCATTAATTTAGCTTCCAAAAATTTAAATAAGTTTCGAAATTGGTCCTGATTTAGCTACTTGATTTTATTGATTTACTTGATTTTTACTTCTTACATACATAACAACAAAAATAAAACAAAGTTACAGTCTTTATAATATTAATAGACATTTAACTAGTTCTCATTAGAAAAATAAAACACTAAATTGATTTATTTCTATAAAAGCTCTCATTATAATATGTATTTGGTTAATGTTGTAAAGTAGAGTGAAAGAGATATTTTTATTATCTCTAAAGCCTATCATTCCAACTTTATATTGAAAAACTTAAATTCGGCGACAATTAAATAAAACAAATTCACACTTTCTTTACAGCAATTGTTAGAGCCCACAGCAGAAACGGATGATGAAAATTTTTACAATGAATCTTCCAATAGCTTGGTAAGACAGCTTATTGATAGTCTGACAACAGGACACTTAAATATAAAAAAAACAATTAAGACATTATCTGAGAAATGAGATCTTATTGTTGGTCTTTGTTTCCCAGATTACTGAAATCTTTAAAAAAAATCTTTTTCATGTTTTCCAGATATTGAGACTGTAGCGCAATCTTAACAAAAATAATACATATTTAGTGCTTTACAAATCACTTACAAATCAGCATGATTGTATTCCAACAGAATTTTGATAACAGTGAAATTTTAAGTTCGAAAATATTACCTTAAAGTCATTACTTAATGACACTTAATGGCCTACTACTTAATTACTTAATGGACTTCCATACAGAAAATTTTTCTTTGCTCAGATAATCTTACATATAAACATAATTTTAGGGTGACTCCACATTTGTGCCAGTCCGTGCAGGAGAGACAACTGACAGTGATGATGCAGTGCCTCGCGCCGTGCGATTCAATAAAGTGGCCGAGGTAAATATATTGTTTTAAGATCAATTTATCAGTATTGTATATTTATAGGAAAGAAAAAGATAAAATAAAGAAAATGATGCGACATACGAACACGAACGGAGCGCCGTAGCCGAGAGAGGGCGCCGGCTCACGGCGCCTTAAATAGGAGACATAAGGAGGGGGTGCAATCGAATATCTTGCACAGGCTGGCGAAACTGATCGAAACCTTAAGGCCGGCTCTGATATTTAGTACTCTTTTTCTACTCATTTAAATACAAGCATTAATAATTGTTTGTGCAGGTTCGTGTTATGTCTGCGGCGCAAGCTGGCGAGGCACTGCTGGCTCGGCTGTCCTGGACGGCGTCCGTGCGGGCCACGGAGTACGCACAGCGCAGGGCCGCTGCTGCCGCCACCAGACGACATCTGCGGCTCGCGTTCATATTCTGCATGCCGGTAAACAACTATTTTCAGCAACCCATGCCAATGTTATATCAGTATTATTTATGAAAAAATGGATGCATACCACTTAGTCTTTCCCCTGGCGGAAGCACAATTAGGCAGGGGGTTTAAAGTCCCTAGGGATAGAAACCGGTGGACGTTTCGCGCGGTATCGAGCAGCACCATCTTCTAAAGGCTGGTCAGGATTAATCTGTTTACGGATAACACAGCTGGGATGTATTATTTATTATTATTGTTTAAATTATTAGTTTTGTATTAATTTATAAGTATGTTTATTTACAATCTTCTTCTAAATACTGATTTTTTCTTAAGCACAAACACTTCCTTCAGCAATAGGTATTTCCCGGTGCTCCGATCGATTATCCAATAAATCTGACCAGTGAGAAGTTTTTAGTCATCCCCTTAGTCATACCAGTCTAAGGAATAGAAATTCGTGTCCAATACTGAAAAATGTAGTCACCATTAAAATTAAGTATTATGAAAAATTGTAGGCTTTCTCGGCCGGTGTCCATATTAATTGAATCTTCCGGGCTACTTGGATATGTATATTATTGGATATATATATATACATATAGGACTATATATTATGATATGGATACCAGATCCAGCACTCCGAAGACATCAAGCTCACGGGGAAGAGAGACGAGAGGGGGGGAGGGGGGACAAAAACAAACTCGATACACACCACACAAGCATATAAATACCGGTGCATATAAATACAATATATAAATACTCGCCCACTATAAATACCGGTGCGCCACAATCGTCGAGTCAGTTGCGCTCGAGAAGCCAAAGAGATAACATCTCTACGAAAGTGAACGCAGTCGCCACTGAAGATGTCAACCGCAGTTGTTGACGAAACGTTTGGAAGAAAGAGAAGAGATTCCAGAAGACCTCGGCCAAGTAGCCCGGAAGATTCAATTACTATGAAAAATGATATTAAACAGTTACATTTTTTGATAAATTATATTATGTTTTGTCTAAATTAACAAAACTAAATTCGATTCTAACTCGGATTCATACAAACGTGAAGCTAATTATTTTATTTCTTCTCCTCTGCTATCATTTTAGTTACTGCATTATAGTAACTTGTACTTGTATGTAGAATTTCTTTATGTAAATCTACAATATGAACTGAGGGTCAGTCGGACAAATGAGATTGAAACGTCCCATTGGTAAAATTGTTCAGACCACCGGGAAAAAGCCCTAGCAACTAATATTTTAATCAATTAAAATTGAGAACCGAAAGGTAACATGTTATAAAATGTTTTTCTATGTTATTGTCTGTGTAGAAGCACTCACCAACATGTTAAAAATGCTTTATGATGTTATTTCATAAGCGGTTTATGATGAACACTAGGGTTCATGTTCCAGCAGTCTTTTAAGTTAAAATTGTCTCAATGATAGCTAACATCCAGTAGAAGAAGACACCCAAAGAATAATTAATGAAGAGTTTGTTCAAGGGGCTATTTCGCGTGAAACCAAAGTGCTTTTTTTACTTATTCAAATTCAAATCTTATACACCATCAACCAATATTAACAATATTGCATACAAAGTACTATTTAAAATTCAAATGTTTGTTCTTTGCAGTGGTTCATATCAAACTACCTGTACCGGTTAAGCCTGTTACACACATCGCCCAGCTCGGCGACTGTGTACACATCGACTGCGGGAGCGTTCGCGTTGTCGCTCGGCGCGATATTCGCGCAAGTGCCGAACGATCGGTTCACTCTCTCTAAATGTGTAGCCGTCCTGCTCACCGCTGCTGGATTGGTGAGTACTAATAAGTAATTAATTACAGGACTTTTTTTTACAAAATTACATGTTTATACAGCTTACATATTTACATAAACATGTTTAGGCTTGTTTCAAATGTTTTAAAGTGATTGCTAGTACTTAAAAACTTTGAATTTTCGAAATTCCCAAGACCAATAAATATAAATTGCCTGTACATTAAATGAAATAAAATCCAACTAGATTAGACTTTAACAGGCAGAAAATTGCAGTTATCTAGACTAACGTAAGAATTAAAAATAAACTTTATGGGCTTGGCATAAAGCTCACAATACTTAAACATAATAATCACCTGAACAAAATCCAGTGTTCCGGCTTAATTTTCTCAAGCAAATTTGAACTCTAGAATTTCGTAAGAATAAAGTTATTTGTAAATTGCAGAATATAAAGGGGGCTACGCTTATTGCATTCCTTGTTATTGTGACACCTACAATGATCTTGACCTTGCAACAATTCAACCGAGAATTCATTTTCAACAGATATAATAAATAGAAATTATGCAATTTATTATTGGTTACTAAATTAGATTTTATATTTATGTTTTATGTTAATTTTATGTTTAGTTGTTTAATTTTAAGTTTTAATTCGGCAGTCCATGGCCACTTCTTAAAATATCTTCTGCTGGATAGGATCACTTCTGGATTTGACCATTTCCTAATATGTCCACTGCAATTAGGTAGTATTTTTCATTTTCATCAGTGACTGTTTTCCCGTCACTAAAGTGACTCGGTTTCTACGAGTATATACAACTTCACGAACTTGCGACGTCTATTTGTCTTCTATGGTTTTCCGTTCTTCTCGTCCAGTCCCAACGACTTTCTTTAATTCAGCAAGAACACAACCAACTCTACGTATAATATTTTATAAATAATTCCTAAACTTGCAGGTGGTACTAGGCATATCAGAAAGTGATCAGAGTTGGACGGCGGTGGTGTCGGCGCTGGGCGCTGCGCTCTGCTATGCGGTGCACCTGCTGATGTTCCGGTACGAGCTCAGGAAGGGGGACGGGATCAACTCGCCACTGCTTGTTGGTATGTTTGACGCATTGATTTTTCGATTTTTTTTTCGTTTTTCATATTTATCTTGTTCACCAATGACAATCAATAAGCACGTGATCATGTAAGCCCACCGAAACTATATTATTTTATTTTTGTGTCAAATACGCTATACTACTGTGTCAATAAAGTACCGAGAATTGGTCAATGAAACACAAAATATGTATTATTCATCCAAATTTATTCTATCGCCTTCAAACCCCCTTCTGAGATAATACACTTATGCCAACGAATAATCCAATCATCCAATCCGCGAATTCTCTTTTATGTCTTCTATCGACTGAAAATGGGTGCCTCGAAGTGGTAACTTGAGTTTTGGAAAGAGAATAAAGTCGACCGGAGCCAAATCGGGTGAATGCGGCGGTTGTTCGATAAGATTTGTTGAGTTTTTGGCCAGAAATTCGTTTACAATGATAGCCTTGTGAGCTGGTGCAAAATCCATGAGTTTTCTTTCCACAAATCTGGTCTTTTTCGCCGTATTTGCTCTCTCAAACGCCGCATAATGCTCAGATAATATTCTTTATTTACCGTCTGATCTTCTGGCAAGAATTCCGAGTGCACGACACCGCGATAATCGAAATAAACTGTCAACATGAACTTCAGTTTTGATCGACTTTGACGTGCCTTTTTCGGTTTCGGTTCAGTTGGAACGCGCCATTCGGAAGCTTGTTGACTGGTTTGCATGTGAAACTCTTAAACCTATGTCTCATCACCAGTTACAATGAGTTTTATGTATGTGGGGTCGGAATTGACTCGTTCTAGCATGTCTTCAGCGATCCTTACGCAATTGAGTTTTTGCAGAAAATTCAGGTCTTTCGGAACTAACCGAGCGGCAACGCGTTTCATGCCCAAACAATCGTTTAAAATGGTATGAATTGATTCGTGAGACACAGAAAGTTCAGCGGCAACCTAAATGACAATTTTCAGTCACCATTTCTTCACTTTAGCGATGTTCAGTTCAGTTGAAGCCGTTGATGGCCGACCAAAGCGAGGCAAACCTTCCACCACATCTCGACCACTTTTGAATACATTGTACCACTCATATGCACGTGTTTTTGATAAAGTTGATTCACTGTAAGCCTTTTGTAACATTTTCAGCGATTCGGCACACGAAATTCCATTTGCAAAATTTGAGACAGATTCTATGTTCAATATTTTTATCCATCGTAAAATCGCCGAACACACTTGGGATGAACTGACAAAATGGCGCACTGTAAACAAACTAAATGACAGATGACGCGCAAACTCTGCGTGAATATAGAGGAAAGTTGTACTAACTTAGCGACAACAAGAATTTCGACAATCCTTTTAAACGGGCTTTTTAAATGATCAATTCCCGGTACTTTCTTGACAGAATGTATGTACGAGTACATTGTAAATTTAAAGCTGAATATAAGTTTGTACTTCATTTAGTTTAGCGAACATGCGATGCAAATGATGTAAATGTAAATTTTAAATTCCTAATGAGATTAACATGCGAAACTTATTGTCTTAGTATTGTTTCAAGTCTATTAAGATTTTGATTGGATTTTTTAAAAAGGCTCAAGATCAGGGTCTATGGTTACTGGATGGTTCTGCATCTCCCTAGGCATGGTTTTAAAGCATGTGTCCCTCTGTAGGACATGATCCTCCACCTCCCGTGGTCCTACCAACCCTACCGACCGAATCGCGGGAAGTACGCGGCGTGCTACGTGGGCTCTTTTGGGTGTGCATCTGCTTTGCCGCCCTACAAATTTTATTCTTTACCCGTGTCCCTTAGCCACTTTCCCCTTTCTAGGGCACGCACTCCACACAACATCTGTCCGGTGCTGTCCGGTTCGATTGCGCCCCCTCCTTCAATTCTAGGCGCCCTCTGTGCTACGGCGCATCTCGGCGCTCCATTGGCGCGCCAGCGCCCTCCGGACCACTCGGCGCCCCGTGACATATCGTATCGTAATCGATATTCGTATCTTTTTCTTTCCTAAAAATTTCTTGATAGCGAAAAAAAACTCCACAAGCCAATATCTTACGAGAATAGGTGTCTCCTGATTATTTTAATTTAATTTTTCACAACGTACATGCACATTAACTACTACCACATTTCCGCCAAAACGCATGGCAGTTTAGCAGCAGAAGATACTCTCATTAACATTTTTTTAAATACTGATAATAAGTAAATATACTAGATACTATATTCTATAACACCGACTACTTGAGGTCGACCCACGGCGGCAGCAACGGCCGAGCCCAGTATGCGGCAGCGAAGGTGATTGCATGCTGGCGGCTACTGCGGCACCTGGAGCGACTCCGCCTCCGCCACCCCACTTGTTTCCTCAACTTCGACATTGCAACGGACGACACCGGCTGTGTCGCTGCCACTGGCGATGCACTTTTGAGCCTGCGATATCTCCTCTAGCATACATTTTCTTAACTTACTTTTAAACATTGCATATGAATAGTTCACCTGATTTTTATTTAAAAACGTATCTTATTGAATATTTTTGCTACGATGTACTTCCTAGTCCAGTTTCACGTTTCAGCACAACGTTTCAGTTCGTGAAACACAACAGTTTCACGTTAGCTCTTTTAAATCTGTGAGTAACTGATGCTAGGATATTCAATTCTATTATGTTGTTCACGGGCAAAAATATATTTAACTATTTCGTGGATTGGTAATATTATACATAATGGGAATAAATTTTCGTAAATTTTATTACATTTGTTTTTAGTGTTTTCTTTATCTACTAGGTATTTTATATGATCTAAATAAGACTTGTATATCCGGCCATTACTAGTTACAGTTATAGCTACACAGTTATTATAGTTATAGCTAAGCAGTGATTCCACGAGTGCATAAATAATCTATATAGTACATTATTTGATAATATTGCATAATATTTGATAGCGAAAACAAGAAAACATCCTCACCCCAAAATATTTTTCGTGCTCCCTTTTGTGTCTGCGCCCGTCTGACTGTATAGGGCGCCTTCCCGGGCGTATGCGCCCTGTGCGGCCGCACAGCTCGCACACCCCTAAAACCAGCATTGCTGTAAACGATCCCCTCCAGCATCTTCTAGCGTTCCTCAGAATACAGTAGACAGTCGACGCTCAAGCGCTGAGTGAGCGCTAATGAACTTTTAAGACTAGCGTTAAAGGCTAGTGAGCGTTATAGTCCATTGTTTTTATTGTTTGATGGTCTTAAACACTTGTAGTAAAAAACTCGAGTTTAAATATGTTAAGATTAACGTTCAATAGCACCGACATAGCGCGCCAGCGCTCGTTCTAACAACACTACAGCGGACGCAATGGGACAGTAAAGGGTGTGGTGTTGTAGGTCTGATAGGTTGTGCGTGCGGCGGCGTGACGTGGGTAGTGGGCGGTGCGCTGGCGGCGGGCGGCGCGGAGCGCGCCGACTTGCCGCCGCCGCGCCTCTGGACATGGCTACTACTCGACGCAGCCGTTGGGCCGCTGCTCATAGAGACACTGTGGCTTTGGTGAGTGACGCATAACACTGCACACATTACACTATATACTACAGGGTGATTTGGTATAGGTCTGATAGGGTGGGCTTTGGTGAGTGACGCACAACACTGCACACATTACACTATATATACAGGATGATGTGGTATAGGTCTGATAGGGTGCGCGTGCGGCGGCGTGACGTGGGCGGCGCGGAACGCACCGACCTCCCGTCGCGGCCGCGCCTCTATACCTGGCTGCTGCTCGACGCCGGCCGGACTGCTGCTCATCGAGACGCTCTGGATTTGGTGAGTGACGCACGTCACACACTACAAATCCTTACGCAATGAAGTTTAAATTAATTAATTAATCAAATAAATACACCGATTATCACTATACGGTGTTAAAAGTTGTTAGTTTACGGTACAGAAATTCGGTGTTAAAAGGATGCAAATATTTTTTCTTTAACCCTGTTTATCTGTATGCTGGGGTATGTATGTACGTCCAGGAGGATATCTGTTGCCGCCGCCTAAGCCATTTTGAAGACGGGGACCTGTCGATTCTCTGGGCGCGTATTGACTATGGAGATTCCACTAAAATCTTCACTTGCCTTTATAGGTCCCACAGCGGTGATGCGGAGATGACTCGCTTTTATGAGCGGCTACAAGAGACGACTGACAGCATGCTCAAGCAGTTCCCCTGCGGGGAAGTGATAGACCTCGGTGATTTCAACGCTCACCACGAAGAGTGGTTAGGATACCGAACTACCGACCGCGCAGGGAGAGCAGCCTATAACTTTGCCTTGGCCTATGGTTTCTCGCAGTTGGTATTCTCACCCACGAGGATACCTGATATCGCCATACTCTCTCACCTTATTGGACCTCCTGCTGACTACGCGGCCGAATGACTACAATGTTGTTGTTGATGCTCCGTTGGAATCATCCGACCATTGTATTGTTCGAACTACTGTGCCAGCTAAGAAATCCGTGCTGATCCATTCACAGGGAACGCGCAACGTCTGGCACTACAAGTCTGCAGATTGGAACGGGTTGCGTGAATTTTTCGCTTACTGGAAGCAGTTTTGTTTTTTGTCGAGAGATCCGGATACCTGTGCAGACTCCATTGCCGATGTGGTGTTGCAGGCCATGGAATGTTATATTCCTTGTTCCGTGATACCCATAGGTGGACGGAGCCAACCTTGGTTTAATCAGTACTGCAGAGAGGCCCGCTATAACAAACGGGCTACATACAGGGCCTGGGCCAAAACAGGTATCTAAAGATCCGAATACCACCCGACTTAAGGAAGAAATTTAACGCTGCCTTGAGGTGCAGTAAGAGCGTCACTGTAAACAGTAGTTTGCATCCTGCTTTTCGCGGAATGGAGCGCGCAGACGTTTACAAAAATTCAGACGTGATGGATGTGAACACTCTTGTGATATTGTATTAGTATTATCGCTGCCGGCAGTGTAAAAATAGATTTTGGGTACACCCGATTGTGAAACGACGATCGAAAGTGGGTATCTTTCGTAATCTCATGGGCGAATTGAGAAAAGATGAGTCTAAATTTTCAATTACTTCAGGATGACCATGTCTACATTTGACACATTTAGACTATTTCTGGAGCATGGCCTCCACATTTACGTCCCACCGATGCCGAGCAGCTCAATTATTTCCGCAGGCTTCTACTGTGCCTGTAGTGTGCGAACACTAGTAATCTCCTAAACTTTTCCTCTGAGCTCACGAGGTCACTGTAATACACCAGTCCTTTCCTGACGCCGATCCCGTCTAACATCTTGCGCTTTTTCAAATAAGAGTGGTCAAGCCCACAAAACGTGGTGCAACTCCTCCACTTCCATGCCAAAGTCACACATATAATCCTCACATAGTTTCATGTCAAACAAGCTCTTTCTAAAGCAACCATGCCTAGTGAGAATCTGCGACGTTTCATAGTTCGTCTCGACCCAACGTGACTTGAGTCAAACTGCCACGTCTGGGAAGAACCTAAACTGCTCCCTACTTTCCTCCTCCCTTTTACATGAGATATACTGAGCATAGAATCGCACATGCAGGGGCTGCTCACTGACATCTCCGCGCACAGCAAGCGGGATGCTGTCTCTAGTGTTGCCGGCCGGCGCGTGCGTGGAGGCGTGGCGCGGCGGCGCTGTTTCACGCGCGGCCGCGTGCGTGCTCGCTGCGGCCGGGTGGGCAGCGGGCTGCGTCCGGCTGCCACCCGCACGCCCGCTCTCCTGGCTCACAGAACGACTGCGAGCTGCCGACGGGTTCTCGTACGCATTTATTATTTATTTATACCACTATATACTATTAATTATTTATACTACTAAAATAATCATTCGGATCATAAAGACCGCAACACGAGGACGAGACGCACCGCTTTGTAATGATTTATATACAGTACTTACCAATGTACGCGACCGCGACGCAACACCTGTGGGCGTGGCCGACCCTCGCGCGCGTCAACTCCGCTCCGAACGCAATGCTGCCGCGCCTACACGTCAAAATGGCAGTATTTTCTTCTCAAGAAGATGAAATACTAATGAAATTCTAGGTCACAGTCGCCTGTATCCGTAAGCTGTGGGCCACCACAACAGCTGACATTAACAGCTGTAATAATACCACACTGTAATAATACATACTACCCCACATTTTCTGTATTTATCTTAATACCTACCTATATTTAACGAGCAGCAAAAATACTAAGTGAGCACCAAATCATGGTCATCAAAACAACCTATTTTCTAATATTTAAAGTAAATAATTTTAAATTATTAAGAATGTCAATTGAAAATTTCGTAATAATTAACAAATTTTTATTATTAAGGATATGCCATGTGATGTCGACCAGCTTTAGAATAACGCCAACTTATCTCTTCTCGTGGATGTCGTAAAAGGCGACTAAGGGATAACATAACGACTGCCTCAGGAACTACACCACCCCTAAAAGAGTGGACTCGCCAGCCCGCTTGGCCAGCGTGGCATTTTAGGTCATACATCCCTCATGCGCATGAGGAGGCCTATATCCAGCAGAGGATACCAAAAGGGTTCGTTACGGTTTAAGAATGTCATTACCACGTTGACGGACGCCTATTTTTTTATTTTCACCAGACAACCTAACCCACCTTTAAGTTTGCTGCCTATTTAGTATATTTGCTGCTCATTTAATTAATTCTCATTCTCTATGATGTAATGCATTCTATAAATATCATATCGTTAGTTGAGAAAGCGTAATCGAACTGTAATATTGTGAACAGCACGATAAGAAACATTCCCGAGCTGGACGAGCAGTCGGAGGCGCTCATGTCTTCCGAAGAGCCGACGTAGCGGCCCTCTGACTCCGCCGTAGGAACGCTTGCAATCACACGCACCGAGTGCCCGTCGTGTACAGAACACGCACCTAGTCTAATCTGTGTATAGCATTTATAGGTTAAGAGAACGGGAGTTAACCCGTACGTAACTAACGCAGGCCCGTAGCCTTGGTTTTAAAGTTCAAACTCTCACATCCGACACCCAAATTTCCTCCGCCCCACTTCTCAAAAATTTATGAACAATGTGGTCATCAAGTATATATTATATAAAAGCTTCTAGGATGTAGCTGATACACCCTGAAATTTCAATAGTTTTAGAGCCGCGACCCCTTTTTATTAAACATTAGTAGTATCAATAAACAATATTAAATTAAAAATATGAGCATAAAGAACTCCCAAAATTAAAAAAATAATATGACGGAAGTGGCGAGAACTTTTAGTAACGCGCACGTAGCACGTGGCGTTGCGTCTTCGGTGCACTCCCTGTTCTAGATCTAAAACATTTTTTTTTATTTATTTAACCCACTTTTGTCTTTTACCTTATATATCTTTCTTAACTGCGTATTGATAATACTTCCCAGAGTAATGAAGTCACGACTCAAAACCATTAAAATTCAGTGTGTATCTATATCACATTAGGTCTTATAAGCTTATATTAACAATTTTTAAGTAAAAAAAAACTGGTAGTTTAAATTAATTGCGCATTGGGTAGGGATATTTAGGTGAAATCAAATACAATTTCGGAATTCTAATTTAACACGTGCCCGGCGCACTCTTGAACATCTTTAAGATTGCCTGAAAAACCTATAAACTCTTTTACTCCTTCCACATCCATCCCCGCCTCTTCCTTGATCACTGAACCTACCGCGGGCCTGAATAAACGCCATTCCAATATAGTTTGTTGTAAAGTTATTGAGTCCCAATTCACTACTTGTGCAAGTACAACCAGAATTATGCAAGTACATTCACTAAATACAATCACTAATATTCAGTAAAAACAAAATGTGGCCGTCTTAGCAAAAAAGGGTCCCAGATGGCGGTATTGAAGTTTATAAGGCAGATTTGGAAACTAGAATAGACGTTTGACCACTGAATGTAAAGAAAATCTGTAAAGATTTTATCCGGAGATATGAGCTTTATTCACAGAAACCCAGAAAAAAGTCAAACCCGAAAATGGTACATTTCGAAAAAATCAAACATTAATGTTACATGTAAAAAATATAGCTTCACTTGACATAGGGGTGATTTATTATAAAAATTAACCATTCAAGCAATGACCTTTGGCCTTTTATTGTTTGCGGGATGCAGAAATCCTAACGCCGCCGTACTGGTTATCTATTATACAGTTCAAATCAATAAATGCCATTTTATAACCTAAATTCTGAAAAATATGAATATCTCGGAAACTAGAAGTCGTGTCACCTTGGACTCCTTTTGCTTGAACGCCCACAAATCATAACAGAAAGTTGTTTAAAAAAATCAATTACATATTGTGTTCATGTATCGTTGTATCGCTAACCAAGTTTCTCGTAGACTGTTGTGAACAAAATAACATTATAAATTATGTGTATATAAGTATGTTATCACAAGTAATTGTCGTTCAGTAGCATTTCTTTGTAACAAAAGACAATATTTTCTTATCACACTATAGCTGTGCCTTTCATCTCTATTTACCTAGAGGTATTCACTACCTACACATAATGATTAAATACTATCGACTTCGTATACCTGCTATTTTCAAATAAGTCTAATTGTTTTATTTTTAACTACCTACTATTAATATTGATGCTTGCATGTTTTTTTTTTGACATAGGTACTCAAACTAAATGACTTCGAATTGATGAGATTCAAATTTATGTACTTATAATCAGATTTTTTGGGACTGTAGAATTTATATGTACCTACTGTCCTCAACTGTTAGGGCGTTTGTCCACCACCGCCGTCACCGAGAACGTGAGACGGCGCCGAAGTAGCGATACATACATTTACTATGGCCGCGTGTCCACCGCCAAGAACTGACTGCGCTCGGGTGACGGTCGTGCGGTGGACACGCAGCCATAGTAAATATATGTATGGCTACTTCGGCGCCGTCATCTCGTTCTCGGAGACGTCCCGGTGACGGCGGCGGTAGACAAACGCCCTTAGTAGCATTTTACATGTACATAGAAACAATAATGAGTAATGACACAGTATTATCTTAAGTGAATTATATTATTGTGTTATATGATAAGTATGAGATTTGCGACAATAGATTTTATATACTATCACTATCTTTTTTATTTCTTGATCTCATGTACAATTGTAAGTGTGTAAATAAAATTAAACATAAAAAAGACTAGGATTTTGTCTTATAATTATAAACTGTGCCAACGTGGAGATCCTATTTAATTTTGAAATTATTTTATTAAATGCTGATCCGCTTTCATTCTCATATGTGCCAATCGATTTCCATTGTGTCCATTGATTCCATATGTGCCATTACCGTTTTTGCTACTTTATGAAAAAATTAATATGATGTAAAAAAATTAAAAAATATGCGTTGTGAAAAAAATTAGTTTCATCAATTAACTCGGATTTTTGACGATTTTTTACTCATAATTTTAGAACTACTGAACTGATTTGGCGCATCCATGAATTTGACCGAAATACAGACCCAAACTACCTTTTGTGCTAAATTTCATTTTAGTTTTAACTGAGGCAGGTTGTCGGTAGAGTTACTATCTGACCGGATAATCCGGTTGATCGGATTTTAAGAGGTTAGACTGGAATCCGCCCGGATTTCATTCGGCGCCGAATTTTTGGCAAACATTAAAGTAAAATGCATAATAACAGCGGTACAGTAGCCGACAAACTTCTTGAGCAAATGACCTTGACTGCGCAGAACCAAATATTAGGTCTCTTTGGTGGTGAGTGCGGGGCGCGGTGGCGGAGGAGTATCGTATCGAGCGCGTTATTGGTAGATCAGTCGACCCTTGCCTTCCGCACCGCGTCCAAGTTCCGCTTGCTCCCGAATACACTTGCGTGCAGTGAAAAAGTCCTTCGTTATTGTTTGTTGACGTTTTTTTGTTATAATTGTTTGTTGACTTTGTTGTTATTGTGATTTGTTGAGTTTTTGTTGATTATTTTATAAAAAATACACTATGCCACGACAAACTAGCGTAGTATGTCGGTAGCAAAAATGTCAGCTGGAATACTGGCAAAGTAATAGAGCTCGTAAAGGAAAAGGTTGCGATGATGGGCGCTAGTGAATGGGTAAAATTATGTCATAAGGTCAAAGAAATTGAGGCAGAGTATATAAAAAGTGATCACGTGGTAGATTTAGTCACTGACGAGTTTGTCATTTTTTCTGATGATGATAGCGACTCGGATGATGATAACAGTGATGACGATGATCAAGAACATGATAACGAAGAAGCAATAACTAGTACCAGCTTCGCTTCAACTGAACCAAGACCTGGCACCAGCTCTAGTTTTGACCTAATGGAAGGAATATCTATTTTACCCTAAGATTAAATTTTTACAATTATTATCCTGTATTTTATGTTGATTTTCTAATAAATATATAAATAAATACGTATAAGCTTTTTAATGCCCTAATTAATATGAGAGTACAATTAAATAAGAGTAAATACTTTTTTGCACGAAGTGTACAATGCGCGAACATTCCCCCACTACGTCAACTAATGCTCAAGAAGTTTGCCGGCTACTATACGCACACTCCGTATGCATGGCATTACTCAAATGTTGATCACGATGGCAGTGACGGGCGGCTCGATTTTCAGTTTGTTTGACAGTACTTTTGTATTTTGCTACAACGCTAATGTAGAAAGGGTTTTTTCGCCTTCTCGACTTCGACTAGACTAAACAAAGGAACAGATTGTCAGTAAAATCAATAAGAGCAATATTAATCACACAATACAACTAACACATTATTCTATCTGTGAAATATTTGGAAAATCAAACTTTTTGAAAGCTATTGATAAGGGTCAATAACCAAATTTAGTCTAACAAAAACTTTTATATAAATTATAATTACATCTATTCTATTGCGTTTTATTTCGAACCTAAGACCGGACTTATTTTGAAAAAGCAGGATTTTTAACTTCATGCTAGCGGGTTTTAGATTTCAGCCTACCAGAGGCTAAATCTAAAAATCTTAGTTGCGGGCGACCCATAAATACAGTTTAATACTTCAAAGTGTTTAGTGTTGGATACCTATATCTGTGATAATTAAATAAAAGAGTGAGATTGCATTTTTCGTGTTCTTCCAAGGAGTTGAACTCTGCTCTCAGTGAACCTGCTATCACTTTTCTGAGCGGCTTCCACTTCGACGGGACTGGACTATGACGTGCAAAAATAATTTTGTTTTATTAAGCTATTTACGAACCAATGACTGTGCCAGTGTCCAATATATAATAAAAAAAAATGACATGAGAAGCTAGTGTCAACTGTCAAGTCGATCGTAAATGTAATACACGTTTCTTGCACGAGTTTCAATATCTTTTTATTTATTTTTAGTTGTCGTTTTTGTATAAAAATTACAATGTCATCGCAGACTCGTTTGTTCGTGGGAAATTTACCCCATAATGTGGATGAAAATGATTTACGTACTGAATTTTCCTTTTATGGAAACGTAATCAACTTAGACTTAAAAAGTAAATCTGCGACTGAAAACGGTGCAAAAAAATTTGCTTTCATCACTTTATCTGCTTTAAATCGGGAAATAGAAGCATGTGAGTATATGTCTGAAAATATATTTATCTGTTTAATTACTCTGGAGTTTAGATACTTGTCCACAATTTGGTTTTGGGGATCCAAAATTCTATTCCTAAATATAAAAATATGCAACGTACTTTCACCCAAGAAAAATTAATTCATCTAGTGAAATTTGAAGGCTGTATGAACTGATCACACCGAATTGAATCACACCGACGTGTATGACCTTTAAATACATGGCTATTTGAACCATTATAAATCTATTCTAACTTTAGTTGTGTAGTGTCAGCCACCTTTAGAATAGCACCACTTTATCTTCTCGTGGGTGTAGTAAAAGGTGACTAAGGGATACTAAAGCCTCTATCATTAACCTACATCACCACTAAAAGAGTGGACTGGCCAACCCGCTTGGCCAACATAGTATTTTACAGCCATATATCCCTCATACATAAGGCCAGGCAATGCGTATGAGGAGACCCATGTCCAGCAGTGCACAAGAAAAGGCTGGTTATGTAAAATTTATACTAGCTACTTTGTGTTTATTCTACATTTATCTTGTGAATGCAGGTCTCAAACGATTTACAAGTGAAGATTTCAAAAGCAGCAGGCTTTATGTCACCAGAGCCCGAGAGAGTTTCTTGGAACGGCTACAAAGGGAGAGAGAACAAGTACACAAAAAAGATGTAGATAAGGTAAGGTAATAAAGGTAATCTAAAGATAAGGTATAAAGTAATCTAAGATTTGTTTCTTCTTGAGTTAAAAACATTAAAACCTACAATAATTTTAATGACAGAGACCCACTTGCATCCTGAAATCAGTGATAGTCTAATAACTATATTAATTGAATCTTCTGGGCTACTTGGGCGAGGTCTTCTGGAATCTCTTCTCTTTTTTCCAAACGTTTCGTCAACAACTGCGGTTGACATCTTCAGTGGCGACTGCATTCACTTTCGGAGAGATGTTATCTCTGTCAACCGCAGTTGTTGACGAAATGTTTGGAAAAAAGAGAAGAGATTCCAGAAGACCTCGGCAATGTAGCCCAGAAGATTCAATTAATATGGACACCGGCCGAGAAAGCCTACACTCCTCTAATAACTATACCTGGCTATACAGTCTTCTGATTAGACAGGGCCAATAGGATGGCATTGTGATTTACACACTGACAACTTACAATGATAAACCACTATTTGCAAAGGTTAATGACTTGTTTCATCATGATTCTGTGGAGGCACCTTGCATGGATATCCAATATGGAAAATTATCCTTCTTGCTAGTATGTGCATATAGACCAACTCATTATACCTTGAAAGAATCAGATGAACTACTCTTCAACATGATTAAAAAAGCATCCAACAGCAAAACAACAATTTTGGTAGTTGAAGACTTTAATTTGCCAGATATAAAATGGCCTATCAGTATAATATATAATAATTATAACAAACCACATGAAAAGTTCATAGATG
Source organism: Sesia apiformis (assembly GCA_914767545.1). Lineage (NCBI taxonomy): Eukaryota > Metazoa > Arthropoda > Insecta > Lepidoptera > Sesiidae > Sesia > Sesia apiformis. The sequence goes on from OU611964.1 coordinate 9,880,731, forward strand.
TACTTACACAAACTAACTTAGTACAATTAGTTAGTGTCACAAAACACAATAATATGCAATGATCAAACATCTTTATTGTATTTTTATCTTAAGTAATGATAAATCATTAATGAGTGAAGTAAACTACTAGTAGTGAAGTAATAGGAAAAAGAGATCGCTGCTTCGATTCAAATTCATGCTGGAGAAATAAAAAAAGGCCCACAAGAACAAGTAACTTCTACATTGTTAACTATTTATGAATTGATATATGAACATCTTAGTAAATTGACACTCACTACAAGTGGTTCTGTGAATAAGATGTGGACCATTCACAAAGTTTGTGAATGTGCAAAAAGCAAGTGTGCCTTCAGAAATGTATTTATGATACTGTCACTGAATTTGTGCCAATGTGAAAGTGTGATGCTCATTGTCAATTAAAATCCTAGATTAACAAACGGATTTGTGAGTTGACATAAAAGAAATTCCTTTGTAAAAAGTATCAAGGGTATCAAGGAGATAGGGGCAATAGCTCATATCAGGCTTTCCATAATATTAATAACAAGATTGTTAACCTAAGCTGAGAATGAAGAGCTGCATTTGAAACTGATATCATAAACACTGGCCACAAAGCCTTTTATGGATATATTCAAAATCAACTGGCTTCTAAAGTGGGTATTCCTTCCACTACAATAAAATAATGCAAGAGAACTGGTCACCAAACTAGTATCACATCATGACATCACACTAGTATTTGCACAATTTGAAAATGTTTACATACTAAAACCAGTGGGATCACTTCCTTTAATTAAAAGGCCACAAATTTAAGTATCAATGGAGGATATTGTCTTTACACTTGACATGATAATTGACACTTTGAAGATCTTCGATGATACAATTGCTACTGGTCCAGATGAAATATCAACTATTTTCTGAAGGGGTGTGGAGGAGTGTTGGGGAATGATATAGCACAAATAATGAACGAGTCAATGGAATGTCGAGAATTGCCTGCTGAATGGAAAAGCTTTTTTCCAATCAGCAGGCAATTCACTTATACATAGTTAGTTACACCAATACATATACAAAAAAGGCAATAAGGCATTGCACAATGGAGGACAGAATGGTTGCTCACCCTTAACACAAGCAAATGCACTGTTCTTCACATAGGGAAAAGAAACCCTGTTTTGAGAAAGGGTATTCGCAATAATTAAAACAAGAGGATTATTATTACATACTGACTCTGTATTATCAACTAACTTCAAACGACTTTGACAGCTGACCTTTCTGCCAAAGACAAAAGCATAAGCATTCTTTACTCTATTACAACAAACCCTAATCACTCTTACTTTCTTAATAACACTAAACTGGTATCAGTTGATACACAGAGGAATCCGGGTGTCATTGTAAATAAGGATCTACAGTGGGAGGCTCACATCATATCCATTGTGAAAAAGTCAAACTGTTATATACATCATTAACAAAGCATTCAGTCATATCACCATCGAGGCCTTCATCATAATCTACAAGATTCACATACAACCTCTACTAGAACATGCATACCAAATATGTACTCAATGCTTTGTCAAGGACATAGAATTGCTGTATAGAGTCCAAAGACGTGCAACAAAGCTGCCGAGACATCTCAAAAACAAGCCCTATAGGGAATATCTGAAGATTCTTCATTTATCTACACTCAACTAGAGGAGGAAGAGAAGGAACCTCATTGATTCATTTAAGATTGTTCCAACCAATATGATATACCAAACTGTGAGTCAATGTTCAAGAAAAATAAAAACAACTATCTAAGAGGACATAAAATGAAATTGGACCGTAGTGTCTCCACCTCCAATCCCTATAAACATTTTATATCAAACCGTGTGGTTAATAAGTGGAACTAATTACCAGAAAACGTTAGACGCGAATTCGGTGATCCAGTTCAAGAACCGACTAGACAAATACTATGCTAAACAGATGCACAAGTGACAAAAACTAGATTGAGCGCATCAGCGTACGCTGCTTAGCCTATCACAGCCATAATAATAGTAATAATTACTGCTATAACTTAAGCATATTATTATTTACTAGCTAATGTCTACTGACATTAAGTATGTACTCCAAAGTTTTTTTTCCATAATACTCCTAATAAACTAAATAACAAAACTTAGGAATACTCCTAAGCTTTGTTTATCAGAGGGTGTATTATTATAAGCTTTATTATATCATACACCAGTCACATTATGCCATGAAATAAACTACCTTGCCATTTTATATTACGATGTATTACAGACGGTCTTTGTAGAATGCCATTCTACTTATTCAGTGGATTTTAAAACTCTTGACTGTTAATCAAATAAAATTATACCACCTAGAATTTGTTCAGTTAATTAGATCTCATAATACAAATCAAAACAATACAATTTAGAGCTGTAAACTGACTTTCTTATAAATTGGATGGTTTATCAAAAGTTCCTAATACTATGTAATTATTTGTCAGCTGCCATACTTGTCATATTTTATAACAACGTTACAAGGTAAAACCATAGCTTAAATTGATAATGAGTGAGCCATAGTATTTTGTTTATGAATACCTTCATTTTTGAAGTGTACAGATTTTGTGTAAATTTTATTATTACAGAATCTATGCAGTGAAAATTTGCCAAAAGTGAATCCCATCATTAAATTAGGTGACAAACTGAACCCTCGAAAAAGGAAAATTGATAACGAACCTCATGTTAATGGTACTGCTAACTCCAAAAACAATAAAGTTAAAGAAATGGTCAAGAACCAATATACAGATTTGCAACCTGGTGATGGGATGAACCAAAAGAAAAATGTAAACACAACAGAGGTAGATAAAAAAAGATGTGATTCGGACATGAAGAGACTGGAGTCAATCAAAAAGAAACGTCAAGAATTTAAAGAGAAACAAAAGATAATCCAAACAGCATTATTTGGAATAGTAAGTTCTTTGATAATTACTAAGTAGTTGCTAAGTAAATAGGTATATATTAACAGTTAAAAATAAAATATATATTTTTTTTATTTATTTATATACTCCATAGTATGATATTCTATAAAAGGCAAGCTTAATAATAATAGGCTTGGTGCCTCTTCACGAGTGACCAAAAAAAAGTTCAATGGAAGTGGCAGGCCCAAGTCCGACTCAGACCGACGTCGTCGATTTTGGTGAAGCCTATGGTCGCAACCTGTCACTCATTCAGAGGCCCCGTTGATACAGGTTACCGAGGAAGCATCTACCCGTTCTTTCATTCTCTGCTCAGATTTATCACATATCGAAGATTTACATTGTTTACTTCTTTTGCTTGCTCCCATGCCAAGCGGAAAACACCTCCTTGTTTACGTTGCCGTGAAAGTTGTTTACAATAGACGTCCTTTTGAGTGCTTCCACATCAGATTTTAACAATTCTATCTGTTCACTTGTGGCATATTGTTTTTTTTTAATTTTATCAAGCTCTCTTTTTACTTTAACAATATCCTTAAATAGTCGCGTCACATCATATCAACATGATCAAGTAACACTGGTGGTAATTTATGAATATCACAGGCCACAAAAATTGGTACTACTTCAGGATCCGTTTCTTTCAACACAGATAATGTCATCAATATCACGCTGTGCCTTTTCTTCTTGCTTTCCTACGTTTTGAGGCACTTGTCGAATCAAACAATAAATCTTATGCGATCACTATTTCAGACAGAGAGAACACAATGCTCACACAAATGCCACTTATGCTCTCCTCGTCCATCACATCAATCTTGTTATTATTTGTTAACAAAGGCTTCGTTTATCACAATATTTTGACTCGAAAGTTACTAAGCAGGAACTTTGTTTATATTGGCTTATTTTTGATAAATAGTCAATGTAACTTAATATCAATGTAACAATATCATTATTGGCCTTAACAATATAGTTACGGCCAATACACCTACATGAGATCACCTACCAGCTACTTATGTGAGAATAAATTTCTCTATTATTTCATTACACATTGAACGGTATTGATATTGATTGGGACAATGAATATATTGAAAGGGAATGCAGGGCATTGTCAGTCAGGAGTAATTATGTTGGTTCGCAGGTTCACTCACTGTACAAGGGAAGTAAAGATAACCCTCTTCAAGGCATACTGCCAATCCTTGTACATGAGCAGCCTGTTGATTTGCTATACTCAGAGGACTTTCAGCGCCTTGCTTGTCCAATTAACAATGCTTTCAAGATGCTATTGCGGCTGCTCCGCTATGTAGTGCATCAGGGATGTTTGTCGAAGCGAGAACTGATGAATTTCAAGCGATCAGACGGAAGAAAGTGGCCTCCCTGTTGCACAGTATGCGGTACAGCGTTCATATCCTGACAGCCTTGTCTGACAGGTATGACTCCCATCCTGCAGCATTGGGTGGGGGTTATGCTTGGCAAAAATTCCCAGAATATGTATATGTATGAAATAATGTATACATTGTTGTTATATTATTTGTATAATATTTATATAATATATATATATATAAGGATAGGTATATATTTTACTTCTTAATATTGTAATTTAATTTTTAAATTTGGCATATGGGTCTTGTTACTTGAAATAAAAATTATATTATTATTGCAGGATACATTACACAAGAAGATTATATTTTCTGATAATGAAGAAGAGACTCCTCCACAAGAAAAACCAAAAGTGAAAAACAAACTAAGCATGAAAATAACAAATCAAGACAAAAAGCAATCTTTATTTGATGATGACGAAAGTGATGATGAAGTCAATTTTAAAATTAAAGAACAGTTTGAAGGAAAAAAAGGGCAAAAGGTTATTATAAATTTGTTAGTTTTCTTTTTAATTTATTAACATGACATTAAAAAACATTAACATTTAAAAATTAGACATGGGTAACTCAGCAAAATTCAACACATTAATTCAGGCGCAGTTCACTGCGCCGGCTCTTTAAGTTAACCATTGCGCCATGGCGTATCAAAATGGAACGCGCCGAGTGAGCTGCAAAGTGCGCGCCATCTGTACCCCGCGCTCGCAGGCTTTTAGCACAAGCAGCGTACGTACTACGTTGGCTCGTTGGCTAAGCGAGTGAGTAAGAGAATAAAGTAGAGAGGTCGGCTCACCGGTGTGTTGACTGTTTTTATTGTGTTGTCTTGTGACGCGCCGTGCTGCTTCATACGAAATTGTAGATTTTGTTGATGGTTGATGGATTTGATTATAATTTGCAATTTAGAAAAATAAAATATAGTTAAAGATTCTTGCAACACCACGAAAAGTGAGTCCCTAATAACGTTTGAGTTAAGCTGCACTGTGCGCCAATACATTTCGAAAAAGTAAGCAACACATCCGGCACAATGAATTGAGTTGGCGCAATTGCGCGGCGCAGCGCAGCGTTACACATCAAATTATACTAAATTCGTTTTTAAATCTATAGGGAGACTACAAAAATCTCCAGGGTTTAACCATAGTACCGAAGTCGTTTTTTAAATATAACTTTCTGCCCCACTTATTGTTAAGAAATGTTTTTTAATTTTTTTTTAAAAAATGTTTCATTTGTCATTCATATATATTTCCTGCAGCTTGGTAGGCAGTTCATTGACCAAATCAGGTAACATGTATTGCCACATTGTTTTGCCATGTACATTATTAACTTTGGGTAGTTCATAATTGACATATGTCCTTTTCAATTTCAATACAATTTCAGTCAATGAATGTCTATTTCGCTGTTCCTGAATGAGGATGGATAATTTTGCCTTATTGAAAACATTAATTTATTTGAAAACATTAATTTTGCAAGTTTGCAATATTTAAACAAACAATTGTAGTTCGTATTTTTAATTTCATTTTTAACTTTTTTGTAACTTAATTCCATCATTTGAAATTGTATTCTGTATATGCTTTCAATATAGCTTCTATATGTTCTTCCATAGGCGCTTATCTCATAGCCGACAACAGAATCCGCTAGGGCTAAATATAAGTCTAAGTGTACTGTACAGCATTTTATATCTTAAAATAAAAATTTGACTTAATATTAATCTTAACATGTCGCAAATGTAGTTTATGTAAGTTCTCCAATTAAATCTATCGTCAACTATGAGACCTACACATTTGAAAGATTCTACCAATTCTAGGGACTTACACTGGTAAGTTAAGGTCCATGTTATGTGTGGTATGTATGTACATTATTTAGTTTTATCAGGATTTGTTGCTAAAACCCTATCGTGCGCCCATTTACACAACACGCTGTTTAGTAGTAATTAAAAATTAGTTAAATTATTAGATATATATTTCATACGCATGTAATTTTAGGTTTTAGATTTACAATCCAGATACAAATCTGACAAACGTTTTGTCTTAGATGAACGGTTCATTGAGGACGAATCAGAAGGGGAAAATGATAAGAAATCAAAACACAATACCGAAGAATTTGATGTAGGACAGAATAATGAAAAGGAAAAGCAACTGAACATCTTACAAGAAGTTTTGGGTGTTGCCATCAAACCGCATGCTTCTGAACCAGCCAAAGATATTGCAAAATCAAAGTAAGTTAATATTGCAAAAATACTATGCAAATTGTAATTACCTAACCAAACACATAAAAATAACACTTGTAAGTACAAACGAATAACAAAAAAATATTAAATGAACAGCAAAACGACGTATATTTTATTAAGAATATTATTATTAATTATTAGCTAATGAGCTAGTCTACGTTTGCGGAACTCCTTATTTGTTTATTTATTGTCACCAGAGAACCTGACCCAAACCCACTTTAAATTTGCTGCCCATGTAGTATTTTGTACTGCTCATTTAATTATTTCTCTAAGAATAATAAATATGTTTTCGTAATTTCTTAATTTATATAATAAGGAAAAGTTAGTGACGTTTGCTCAGGGAACTTTATACTTCTTAAATTATAACAAAGCAACCAATGTTACAGACACAAAATGGGAATGGTCCGATTTGATCCTACAAATCCAGAACATGTAAAGTTTTTGGCCCCTGTAGCAGAAATTAATCCGGAATCAAAAAAAGCGAAAAAAAACAAACAAAAAGAGGTAAAAGAAGAAGAAACAAATTTTGATCAATACCTGAAATCAGAACAAGAAAAACCAAAACTTGAAGTATCAAAAGAACAGTTTTATAAAGTCACCGAAACATTGAAAGAATCCATCGCACAACCAACAACATTCAGTTTAAGAAGTCTATTTGCAAAGGACGAAAATGAACCTGATGCAGGTAACTAGTAATATATTCTTACGGAAGATGTTTCAACACCTATTTTTCAACTGCATTTGCGTATTGCTAAATTCTCTTAATTTATTAATTATCTATTGAATAGATAGATAGTCGTCTTCGTATTTTACTCACACATATATTAATACTTCCTGCGTATAATCGTAAATTTACAGGACAGTTAATTAAAGGCTGTTTCTCAATTTATTAGCTACTGTAAAATCAAATAAGACATCCTATGTTTTATTTTTTTGTCATCAATATGATGTCATTAGACTTCAGTTTTCAATAATTGATTTTTTATTTAACAACCTTCATTACACATTATCGTACAAAAGGAGAGCTTAATGCCTTAAGGCATTCTCTACAGCTTTGAATCCGCGTTAATAATGGAAATTATCTGACTGTCCTGTACATACAGTTACCCAAATCTATTTAAAATAAGTAGCATATGTAGAAAGTATCAATATAATTAGGTAGTCGGAAAAATTCGCGGCCTTTTTGAACGTATGACTAGCGTGCTATATTTCTGGCTACACTGATCACTGTCGGGAAAGTGATATACCGATTGACAGCTGACTTTTTTGTAATGACGGCAAATTGAATTTACAAGTTAATCTTTCATATTTTTTAACAATTTTAATTAAATATGTTTTACAATTTTTTTTCAACAAGGGTATGAACGCTTCCAGTGCTCGAAAAGAGATTTGTGGTGTTTACGAAAGAAGATGTATTATCTAAAACTTGCTATTAAGTGCTATTAAGGTAAATGTTGACGTTGCCATTGAAAAAATTGACTCAGATCGACAGTCGTCAAATTGTGGAAGAGCTTAGCATTCACCACTCAACATTTTTGGGTCACCTGCATAAACTGAATTTTCTAAAAGCTAGATGTTTGGGTGCCGCATGATTTAAATGACAGAAACTTAGTGAATAGAATTTCCATATTCGAGATGTTGCTAAATCGAAATGAAATCGATCTATTTCTAAAGAGATTGGTAACAGGCGATGTGAAGTAGATCACTTACGATAACAATGTTCGACAACAATCTTGGTCTAAGAGAGGTGAGCCATCACAAATAGTCCCAAAGCCAGGCCCCACTCCGATAAAAGTCGTGTTATGTGTGTGGTGGAACTGGAAAGGCATTGTGTATTACAAGCTTTTGCTACATGACTAATCATGTCTACTGTCAACAATTAGTAAATTTGAAACAAGCACTTGAAGAAAAACGTCCAGAATGAATTAATAGAAATGGTGTAGTTTCCCATCACGACAATGCTCGACCGCATACATCTTTGATGACTAAACAAAAATTCATAGAGCTTCACTGGCAAGTTTTAATGCATCTTCTATACAGTCCAGACATAACGCCTTCGAATTATCATTTATTCCGCTCTTTACAAATTGTCTAAATGGAGTAAAATTACATTCGAGAGCCTATATAATAGCAATGGGATAATGGCTCTATGAGAAAAATGGCGAAAGATATATTCAATTGATATATTTATTGAATATTCCGTTCAATAAATATTTTTATAATACAAAAAGTGTATTATTTTCACTATAAAAAGGCCACGATCTTATCCGACTACCTAATATTTTTAAGATTACTCAATTCTGCTCAGGTATATACACATTATATAGTTTTTACCCGTGAATTTGTACGCATGGTCTATGTGAATAGTCTCCTGTTTGTTAATCCAGATTACAATGTACTTCTTTGCCAAGTTTCAACAAAATCGGCTCAGCCGTTTTGACATTCTTGGGTAACAAACTTCCTGCATTTATATATATATATAATATTAGTGGAATGTGATGGGATACAAGATTATCTAGGAAAAGGGACCTGGTTCCAATTTCTCTGGACTAGAAAGTAGTCTTAAAAAAGGCATTTTTTATTGTTCTATCTTCAAAAAAACAGATGATAGAGTATGTTTCTATTATAAACAGTATCTTAAACCAATTTTAAGATAGAAAATCTTAACCAAAGTTAATCGAGTTCATACCGCCAATGAAGTCCCTTTGCACAAATAACATTACAGATGTGTACTCCTTTAGAAGGAATAGCACATTTTTTTCGTCATTGCATTTTCTTGTATTTATCCATGTGTACTATTTTACGATTTTTGTAGTGACATTATTAAAATTTCATTCTCAGAGTCACAAGAGCAAAACCCAGATTTCATATCATTACAAACAATCAGAAACCCGAAAGTGAAAAATCCATTAGATCCAGGGGAAAGAAATCCATTTGTGTACGACTCTTCAGATTCTGAGACAGAGGAAAAAGATGATGAAATAAAAAAAAATCCTTCTACAGAGATAAATGAAAACAGAGCTGTTTGGAAGGAAAGGCTATTTTTTTCTGAACATGATAACCGTCTAAAAGGTAGGTAACATCTTCATACTTCACGGTAAATATTCGATTTACATGTCTGTGTAAACACATTTTATTACAATACTATTTTATGTCCGCAACTTTGTTCGTGTGATCTATGTAGATTATTATATAGCCTATACCACGAGAACTGATAGTGACGTCATCAGCTTTAAACAGACAAGACAGCGTGTTCAACCTTTTAAAAATAATAAAAATTAAAAAACATGTGTATTTATTTATAAATCTGTTTATTCACTATATTGGTCTCTTGAATTTGTATCAGAATCATCTGATTCAGATACATGTACTCCTATACTATCTTGTTTAATACAGTAGGTCTCGCCTTTGTCACTTTAGGTGACGAAACTTCACCCGTTTCTTTATGATCTTTCAAAATTCGATAGACAGGCTTCTCCAATACATAAAATACCAGCAATCTTTGCTACCAAATCGTGTTTACGCCGTGGTTCCATTTCCGATGACCAAGTTTGTTTTACGTATTTGTAGACATTAATAACTATGTACTTTTCGTTGGCAGTAAACGGTGACATCTTGGGACGTTTCTTTCTTGGAGAAGTAAAATTACTCTAAGTACTAGCTTGAGGTTCCATTACAACGCCAATAATATTTAGATATATTGAATGTACAATATGTAACAATAACAAAAAAAATACAACAAGTTTTAACAATGATAATTAACAGAAAAACTATAACAATAATTCAAAAATGACAGTAACAAAAAAGAACGACATAATTGGTAGCACGTGTTCTGTTCGAGCGCGTCTGACATCGAATGATCAAAATGGCATTCCAAAATTGTTAGCTGCATATGGCTCAACACCGACCGGTACTACGAAACGTTGATTTGTTCATCTATTTTGTTTACTATAGACAACTAGCGACAACAAAACGATATTTACATTCTTGTGTATAACGGAGTACGATATGACGCGATGACGTCACTATCAGTTCTCATGGTATAGAGTTTAGATTTTAGATAAATAGTAACCTGTTTTAATTTTTTTTTTTTATAGATTAGTTACAGATTTTATAGGTTGAAATTTGGCAAATAGGTTGTAATCTAATTAGGTTGTAATTTGTAATCTAATTTGCCAAATTTCATACGAAATCGGTTCAGCTGTTTTCGACGTGATTAAGTAACAAACATCCAAACTTTCGCTTTTCTAATATTAGTGGAATAAAACTGCATATTTTTCTTATTTCTGTTTTTTGCACTAGTGACTCATTCTTTGCTCACATGGTATAACAATTTCCTAGGGAGCCCAAACAGCAGCTATCCATCTGCATTAGTGCTTCCTAAAAGTGGAAAAAATTACAAAATCAGTTCAGTAATTATTAAATTTACCTCATACATAGAAACAAACTCAGTTTCTCTTTATGATATTAACTAGCCTTTTGCCCAAGACTCCGCTTGCTTGGTTTTTTTGTTGTCCGCTTGGCACCAGGGGGTATGCGGGCGCGCCGCCGACCTTGCAAAATCCTATTCAAAGCTCTCTTGAAGAACCCCATATCGTAGCTCAATGGAAAGACCTGTTGAGGCAGTTCGTTCCACAGCCTACGGGTTCGCGGTATAAAATAATTTTTGGACCGAACAGTGCGCGACACCTCCTTATCGAGGAAATGCGGATGGACCGCACTTCTGTGACGGGAGGTGCGGTTGTAGAAACCCGAGGTGGGAATTATATTAAACAATTCTTCAGAGCATTCCCCATTGTACAGGCGGTAGAACACACAGAGAGACGCAACGTCTCTCCGAATGCTGAGGGTTTCTAAACCGCCCGTGAGAGTGGGATCGTCGACAATACGAACAGCACGTCGTTGGATAGAGTCAAATGGGTCCAATTGGTATTGGGTGCACTTTCTGATACCTTATCAGAAGGTGAGAAAGGCCCTTAGTAAAATTGAATACTGGTAGGTAGTTCTATTTAATAAAACCAAAGTTCATTCATAATTTTTTTTTTTTTCAGAAGGATTGGCTTTCTTTACTAAACCCAGTGAGAGTGAAACACAAAAGGAGAGGCGCGAATTGAAATCACTAATGAAAAAAAGAATTTACAACACTACAAGGAAAAATCAAATGTTCCAGAAAAAAATTGGTGGTAGAAAAAAGACAATGAAGACCAGTTTTAGGAGAAAAAATCAGGATGTATTTAGAAAAAGTTGAATGTATTTGTTAATAATGAAAATATAATTAAATTAAATGTTTTAAAGAAATATAATTTGTTAGTTTATTGAGCTACATAACCTTCAATAGGGATTTTGACTATTTTTGGGAAAATGTTTAAAACCATGCATAAGTGCCTATAGCCCAAAATATTTAATATTATTTTTTTAACTATTCAGTTAAATCTTTTGAGCTTATAAATACCTATGATTACTATTATGTATTCATTATCAGTTGCAGAAATAACAATTCTTGGTATATTACTTACATGGAGGTCTTCACATTTCTAAATTCAGCAGAGCAGAAGTTACTGTTTGTTGCGAAGAAATTGGCCACCGTAAAACTACAATTCTCGGCAAATTCGAACTATTTGCCTTAATAAATCCACTTTCCCATCGTGGGAAAACTTTTTAGAATCGTTTTCAAAGGACTACTTCCTATGAAAACGATTCTAAAAAGTTTTCCCAAGCAAATTTCAAAGAAATTGCACGGAAATCACTATAAAATAATGTAAACCAATCAACGTAGCCTTTGACAGTGATGATATTTGTGAACAAGTGACGTCATGCACTTTGATTTGTTGTTCGTTGTCACGTGACTTGAGAGTGATTTAATTACATTTTGATTATTAAATTCCTTTAAAATGAAGAAAAATATTCTTTTGATTTCTATTATGGAAACTACTGTTTCGCGGCAAAATTATATTTTTATTTGAATACAGTCAACTTCACTATTGTTCTCAATTTGTATAAGTACTGGGTTATATTCATATTAGTGGCAGAGTGGAGCCACACTAATTGGTCAGGATGAATATTATATATAGCTTGCACCCAGTATCCGACTACTGGTTAAAAACTTTTTTATTGTTCTGTGACTGATTCAATTGTCATACTTGACGAAAGAGGGATTGAACCAAACAGAAATGCGACCATTGTTATTACCAATTGAAAATATGTTCAGATACATATCTGAATTACCATTACTGTGTAATACACTTCTCTCCCTGCTTAACTGACTCGCACTTAATCAGCTACTTTGAAAGCAAGCTATAAAATTTGATACATAGAAAAAGATCTGTAAAAGAAAACCTTTTAAGAATGTGTTCTAAATATGTTTATTAAACAATTATTGTAAAGTTCCAAAAACTATCTCCTCTTCCATGTGGGTTTCTTCCTGGCTCCTGGTTGACCTGGCTTCTTGCGTTCTCGAAGTCTATGGTCTCTAGTGAGCAAGCCGGCCACTTGCATTCTAGTCAACATATCTTTATCCACAAAACTACGCAACCCCCAAGCTATGCCCCATCTAATTGCTCCAGCTTGTCCTGATGGTCCTCCTCCTTCAATATTACATTCTACATCCACCTTATCCTGCATTCCAGTAAAAATTAGTGGAAATAAAACTTGTTCTCTTGGAGTCACATCTTCAAAATATGTTAAATCCTTTCCATTTATTGCTATTTTACCTGTACCAGGGGAGCATATGGTAACATCGCCTCTTGCTTTCTTCCTCAAACATTCGTAAGTTGTGACAAAAGCACGGCCCTTCTCATCATAGTTTGGTTGCGGAATCTCCAATTGAAACTTCTGATAGGTTAGAGGCTTCCTGAATTTCTCAATAAAATCTTTGTGCCTGTATGAGTAAGGCAAGGATACAAGCCTCTCCATGACGAGTTTAAAGTTATCATACTCCAAATCAATAAGGCTTTCTACCAATTTCTGTTCAAGTTCATCTTTAGTGAACCAAACACTGGATGCTAGATTTAAGGAAGCGTTGGGGTCAGGAGTTGCTTGTTTTCTATTCACTTTATCTTCAAATTTATATGACTCTTGTATATTCTCAACAGCATCATACAGTGTTTTGAAGAAATTGGGTTTTCCTGTGTAAAATAGGAAATGATGTGGTCTTCCGGCTTCGTCAAATTCGGCGGCCTTACGTGCCGGGAAAATTTTCTCTGCGGGTTTCATTAGAGGGCGTGCGGCGGGGTCGTATATCCCGCTGGGAAACAAGTACTCAACAGCACGGTCGATATCTTTTTGTGTAAATGTTTCTGGATCTTCACCCATCATATTGGCGAGATGCCTCTTCCCTATGTTATACTCGAATATTTGCTTCTTCATAAATTCATCGTGTTCCCTGGCTCGTTCCAAGTAGGCTTTCATAGCTTTGCTTATTTTCTTTTTTTTGCTCAATGTTTCCCAATCTGTTAGATTATCGAGAACTGAATTTGGTGTATTATTTTTGCTGGTGCCGTACTTACAAACATTGTAAGCCATTATCCTATTTTGGAAGTATCCATGACGACATTTATTTACAACTAATAGTTGTTTTATGCTAGTATTAATTACACGGGCCATTTTTATCACTAACACCTAATTTTACATCACCTAAATCAGAATATTTTCTATATTATAACTGGTACAAAATATAAAATAACCTAAATGATGTTTTTTTTTTCATATATGGCAATGACGGAATTAGCACATTCTGACAGTACTAACTTTTCTCGTAATTAACAATTTCAAAAAATAAAATTTATCCTGCTAATGTCTAATTCTGTGGAAATAAGTCGGGAGTCGCTCAGTAATTATTGATAGTAAGTTTAATAGGGACTCTTCTGTTTAATAGGACTTCTTGGAAGCAGACTGAAAACGTAGTCCCATGCTTCTATATCATTATCACAAACATCACGCACGAAAATATGGATGGATTTCGCCGGATTTTCAATATGGATTTCGCCATAATCGCTCCGCTGGTGATCTTTTAGCGTATTTAACACACCGCTGGGCTGCCGCCATTGAGAGTAGAGGCGAGGCTCTGGCTGTAGGCCTAGACATTGCGAAAGCTTTTGACCGGGTATGGCACAAATCGCTGCTTTCCAAGTTACCATCTTTCGGGATACCCGAGGGATTATGCGAATGGGTTGCCAGTTTCCTGACTGGACGGAGCATCAGAGTCGTTATCGATGGTAGCTGCTCCGACACCATGTCTATTAACGCTGGCGTTGTGGAACGAACTGCCTCAAGAGGTCTTTCCATTGAGCTACGATATGGGGTTCTTCAAGAGAGCTGTGAATAGGATTTTGCAAGGTCGGCGGCGCACCCGCATACCCCCTGGTGTTGCAGGTGCCCATGGGCGGCGGTAACACTTACCACCACGTGGGACCGCTTGCTCGTCCGCCCACTAATCTATAAAAAAAAAACGCACGAAAAACATTTTTAAATTTAATTAACTATAAAAAAAATAAAAAAGACAATTCGTCTCAAATGTTTTCTATACTGGCCCAATTTGCAAAAAAAATATGAACATTACCACATACTAGTGCAAATGTCGAGCGTCTGTTTCTGCAATCAATTTAATGAAAACTAAAATTAGAAATAAACTTTCCACGGAAATTTACGAAAAGTGGTTTAAAAAAAAGCGTGAACTTACACAGGAACATATTAAATATTTTTATAAATATACAGGGTGTCCCAGAATGAATGGATAAGCCTGAAACACCTTATAGTAGAGCTATTGGGCGCTCAAAATAAAATACAAAAAAAAATCTATCCCAAGTAGTATCTAAGATATGTCATTTAGAAAAAAAAATCATTTTTTTTCACATTATTTTCCGTATCTCTACACCACGGCTACAATTAAATGAAATCCTACGGTTTTTTGGTGTTATAATATTCTTCATGGACTATACCAATAGATATGCAGTAAATAGTATGAATAGCTATTACACTTTTTTTTTAAAAAAAAACTGAAATTCAATTTTCAGCATGAAATGCGGTAAATATTTTTTTTTGTAAAAGTTCAAGCGTCTTGGGTGTGAAAAAAATGTATGAGGACCTAAGTGGCCAACTATTTTAAAAAAATGCGTGTTTAATACAGATTTCAAAATGGTATCATACATCCTTTTACCTAATGTAAATACGAGGTTATTGCTATTAATGTGCAGAAGGAGTAAATTCTACTAAATTACAAAATTTAAAAAACTAGATCATTTCTTGTCTTAAACTGTACCTGATCCTAAGGGCTTCATAAAAAACAACGTTACACATTGAAAATACTTTATTTAACCTACTTTCACAGCGAGTTCAAGTTCAACCAAATGAAATTATTTTTTGATAATGTTTAAAATAGTTTCGTGAAGGTCGTGTACCCTTGATATTTGCTACCTGAGCGTGCTCTGCACTACCCCTCTTCATGTGAGACAATGAGAGTTTGAGTTAGTTGAGTGTGAGCGAGAGAGAAAGAGTAAAATGTAATAAACAGCGCCGTTAATAAATAACTGGTAAGGTAAGCTTTTAGTGCGTCACTCGAATTGTTCGACATCGCATGTGTTTATTTCGTTTCCATTTCGCTAACGCACGTCACTCGGATTACCGCGTATTCATCCGAGTCCACGATTGTTACTCGGAAGGAAGAATACCTGGCAGCGGTGTTGGTGGTACTTGCACTGGAAGAGTCGCTAATGTTGACATTGAAGAGACGGTGCTTGAGGAAATTGAACGAGATCCGTCTACCTCTACAAGAGCAATAGCACGACGCACTGGAATCGCAAAATCGATCGTGCACCGTGCATTGAAAAAAAATAAGTTCCACCCCTACCATATTAGACGCTTGCAAACTCTGCAACCGAGAGATTACCACGCAAGATTGCGTTTTTGCCGTCAGATGCTTGCGAAAATAGAACAAGATCCGCAATTTTTTAATAATATTCTGTGGAGCGATGAATCAACACTGAAGAGAAATGGATACTTCAACATGCACAATCTCCATAGCTGGCGACTATCGAATCCGCATCTAATGAGAGAAGACAGATCCCAGTACCAGTTCAAAATAAATTATTGGACCGGCATATTGAACGGAAAGATAATTGGCCCATTTGAACTGCCCGGGAACTTATCTGGCCAAAGCTATTTGGACTTTCTTCAAAATGATCTGCCAAATTTAATGGAAGAGGTGCCCGAAGAGGTGAGAGAATCCCATTGGTTCCAAAATGATGGATGTCCTGCGCACTATGCAGTAAACGTTCCTGCGTATTTGAATTCCACATACCCAGATAAATGGATTGGCCGTCTGGGGCCCATTTTGTGGCCTCCACGTTCCCCGGACTTAAATCCGCTGGATTTTTTTTACTGAGGCTGCCTAAAAGACGAGGTTTACTCCAAGCCGATTAGAAATTTAGAAGAGTTACGCAGCCGTGTCCGAGAAGCCGCTTCAAAAATTACTCACCGGCGTTATGCGCGACTGCTTAAAAGAGCTTTTATTCGGAGATGTCGGGCGTGTATCAGAGTCGGTGGCAGACAGTTTGAGCATTTACTGTAAATGTACACGTCAAATAAAGTTTTATTAATGTTTAACATTATTTTTTATTAAACCCTTATGGTCAGGTACAGTTTAAGACGTTACTCCTTCTGCACATTAATAGCAATAACCTCGTATTTACATTAGGTAAAAGGATGTATGATACCATTTTGAAATCTGTATTAAACACGCATTTTTTAAAAATAGTTGGCCACTTAGGTCCTCATACATTTTTTTTACACCCAAGACGCTTGAACTTTTACAAAAAAAAATATTTACCGCATTTCATGCTGAAAATTGAAGTTCAGTTTTTTATAAAAAAAAAAGTGTAATAGATATTCATATTATTTACTGCATATCTATTGGTGTAGTCCATGAAGAATATTATAACACCAAAAAACCGTCGGATTTCATTTAATTGTAGCCGTGGTGTAGAGATACGTAAAATAATGTGAAAAAAAAATGTTTTTTTTTTTTCTAAATGACATATCTTAGATACTACTTGGGATAGATTTTTTTTTGTATTTTATTTTGAGCGCCCAATAGCTCTACTATAAGGTGTTTCAGGCTTATCCATTCTTTCCGGGACACCCTGTATATATAAATTCAACGAACAATTTTAGTGATTAGTCAAATAAAATTCATTATATATTTCTAACATTAGTTTTATTCAGTTTTATCCTCTTCATTTCGCTTAATAAAAAGTACGTAGATCTACGAACTTTTCATATGCATTTTTTACTAATTCTACGTAATTTTTTAGTCTGGCCTACGTCTTTTCCAAAATCTGAGTTGGCAACACTGAAAACTATACAAAGAACACAACTGAATGCACTTAAAAGGGTACGGGTGTCGTAAAATAGATGTTTTATTATAGATATATTATAAAGATTATAGATGAATCAGCGGGCATTCCCCAGTTAATAAATAAAACCACAATATGAATAAAAAAATATATTCTTAAAATAAAATGAAACAAAAAAAAAATACTATTTTACTAAAACTTAGCTTGTACAAAATCAGGAAATCTTTATTAATCCAAACTAATATTATCCGAAGGTGTGTCTGTTTGTTACTCCTTCACGACTAAACTAAACCGATTTTAATGAAATTTGGCAAAATTAAATACGAATAATTGTAAATACTATCTGGTGTAATGTACCTAGCACATTACGCAACAAAGTAATATTCCTAAAGATCGTTATTAATTGACATTCATTACCTAATTGAAGTGAAACTACTAAATATGTTATTAATTGTCTCTAAACTGAAAGCTGTATTGTAATAACGCAAATGACTTATTTTCCTAAGATATTAAGAACACGGAAATCCAATATTAGTCACTTAATATTTCACATTCAACATTTAACGTTGTAAGATTTAGCCGCTCATTTGCGGGCTGGGACAAAATCGTCCCAAGTGACAGCTGGCGAAAAATCCCCCCGATGTCTGCGAGAAATGTTATTATTGATGGCAATACTTTTTCCGGTCAACAAGATTTAACATCGGAACCGAATGTGTGTCAAAAAATTGTTTACACAAGTCTATGTAGACGTTTCCACCGTGCAATCCACTCTACATGCGCGAATGTGGAACCGGCGCGTAAGCAACCGGCGCGAATAGCGTCGTGCGCTATTTATTAATTTACCGCGCAGGTTTACCATCACATACATGTTTCGATTGTGCAGATTACTTACAACTTTCGTGCAAGCTACGGCTCAATGGAATCCCGACCTTACTGAATGGTTAAGAAGCGCATGCATTCATTTATTCATTCTTAAGAAATTTTATGTACCTACCATACACTGGACTAGGTACTGAAAAACTGCAAAACTTGTGGCCGTGTTTAAACATTGAAATAAGTATTAAATAGTTCTTGTCGTTTATAATTTTATATTTTAACTAGGTTTCGGCGGCGCCCCCCGGGCGCCGGCCTCCCCCTGATGGGGGGGGGGGGGAGACGCTCCGGGCTTTGCCCTGCGTGGAGCTTGGCCTGCGGCCTCGCGAAGATTACACACTGGGAGAGGTCACTGTAGTTGTTGTAGCGCGGGTCCTGCGTGGCGGCCATCTTCAAAAATGGCGGAATCGAAATAAGAATTAAAAAACTCTAATCAGCCTCCCCTGAACCTCCCAGATATCAATTTTTATCAGGATCGGATAAATTCGAAAAATGGCCGCCATCTTGTATTCGCCATCTTAAAAAAAATTTACCTCAATATAAACACATCGTCGTGATAAACAATATTACTTTGAACACCAATCCGATATGTCTAACCGTTTCGAAGATGTCATCCGAAGAATTTTGTGGGGCGGCCATGTTGGAAATAACCATAAATCCTTAATCAGGGTCCCCTGAACCCCCCAGATATCAATTTTCATAGGGATCGGATGAATTCGAAAAATGGCCGCCATCTTGGATTCGCCATCTTAATTTAAAAAAATATCTCAATATAAAGACATTGTCATGATAAACAATATTAGTTTGAGCACCAATCCGATATGTCTAACCCCTTCGCAGCTGTCAACAAAAGAATTTGGTAGGGCGGCCATCTTGGAAATAACCATAAATTCTTAATCAGGATCTCCTGAACCCCCCAGATATCAATTTTCATTCGGATCGGACAACTTGAAATTTTGGTGATGCAGTAGTCCGGTAGCTCCGGGCTTCACCCTACGCGGAGCTCGGCCTGCGGCCTCTTCAAAAAGGGTGAAATATAAATAATAATTCCAAATCCTTAGTTAGGATCTTCTAAACCCCCCAGATATCAATTTTCATCCGGATCGAATGAATTTGGAAAAAGGCCGCCATCTTGGATTCGTCATCTTGAAAAAAAAATTTCCCCTCAGTAGAAAGACATCGTCATGATAAATGATATTAGTTTGAGAACCAATCCGATATCTCTAACCGTTTCCGAGCTGTCGAGCAAAGAATCTTGGAAAATTTGGGTACCTACCGTAGCTCCTTTTTGGGAACCCCGTGGATAAACACGTAAATCCCTTAAAATATAGGCGCCCAGAATTTTTTTTTTAACTTCCGCCTTTTTGTGTCCGCCATGTTGGATCTTTTTTTTCTGGTTAATTTGCCCATAGACCAGAGTTTCTAGCGAGGGGGAATTCCGCCCCGCGCCCCCCATATAATTCGGTCTACCGCCTCGCAAACGCACTCGGACCCCCAAATCGAAATTTCCACTTTGTATGGCAGCCATCTTGAAAAATGGCGGAATAAAAAAAAAGTTTTAAAATCCTGAATCAGGGTCCCCTGAACCCTCCCGGTATTAATTTTCATCCCGATCGGATGAATTTTAAAAATGGCCGTCTTGGATTCGCCATCTTGGAAAAAAAAAATTGTCCAGTGGAAGGACATCGACTTGCCTCACCATATTAGTATGAGCACTGATCCGATATCTCCAACCGTTCGGGAGAGATGATCAATATAAATTTGTATGGCGGCCATCTTGAATCCGCCATTTGGAATTTTTATCGCACTCTCGTCAGACTGCCTGCTATTCTCTATGACATTCGGTCGAGCACGATATGACTACCTCTCACCGTTTAGGCAGGCCGTCGACCGTCGAGCTGAAGTTCCACTGGATGCGGACGGGCCCGCTCCCGGTGCACCTCCTGGGCGAGCTCGGCCTGCGGCCTCACCCGCACCGCTCGGCCTCCGGCCTCGCGAAAGTTAAGGGCGATCGAGATTTGAAATTTCAATTGACGGCCGCCATCTTGGAAATGGCGGAATTGAAAAACCTACCCGAAATTCTCAATCAGGGCCCCCGTGGGCCCCTGGATGCTAAGTTCCACCCCCCTCGGACAAACTTGAAAAACGGCCGCCATTTTGAAAAAAAATTTTGACCACGAGAAGACCCACCCCGGCCCGAATGACTTTTGGTCGAGCACCTCCTACTTATCTCTTACCGTTTCAAAAATAACAGCGATTGAAATTTGTATGTCGACCATTTTTTTTTCGAATTTGGAATTTTCGCGACGCCCTCTGGCATCTGCCGGCAGTTCCCTGACATTTGGTCGAGCACCCCCCGCGCAGCTGTTACCGTTTAACCTGGCCGTTTAAGTTTTTCGTGGGGTTTGGACAACTTGAAGAAGTCGGATTTTTCTGGTGCTCACCGACCCCGAGGGTTCACTTTCCCATTTAAAGTTTCTCACCCACCACTCGGGAACTAGGAGAACAATTATGTCAGTCAGTCAGTGGTAATTTAACTTTATATATCGATGGAATGGAATAATTCTATTTTTAATAAACGATTACCTACCAATCCTGATTTTTAATAAAAGTTATATCTAATTTTTAATTGGACATGGTTATCCAATCGGTTGGTTCTTTATTGCAAAAAAACAGTTTTGTGGTTTGGTTCTAAATTGCAAAATGTTTAGAGTAGTAATTGTTTAACAAATTAATTTTTAATCTTTTTCTTTTTTTAAATAATACAGGTTAAAATAACAATAGCTTTTTGTTTTGTCGTATAAATGTATTAATAGAGTAAGAAATTATATGAAATAATATGAAACAACTTAAAACCAGTACATACATGCAAGGCATAGCAAATTAAAATCGTATACTTATTAGCTATTTTTCATTTTATAAAGTTAAAATCATTTCTATTCATCATTCTGTATTAATGTTATCATTGACTTCTATCTCAAAATCGACTTCACCAAAAAAACTGTCAATTTAGCATATTTAAACAGCTCTGTATTTGAAAGTTAGCAGCATGGTTCTAGTTTGTTTAAGAAGTTACTTAGAAAGGGTTGGTTCCATAAGGTAACATTTTTTTTTTGTTTTTTGTCGGTATATTGCCCGTATCTTTTTGAGCATGGTAACAATACGATTAGGATTCCAACTGTATATATAACTCATTTTCACTCGAGTTGTGGGTTGGTTGTGGTTTGCATAACCATGTCCAATTATAAAATAGAGCCTTTATTTCTAAGCAGCTTCGAATTTTGTTCTTTGATATTTTTCATTACGAACGCAGCTATGCCTAATGTTGACTAGCTTGTTTAAAAGTACATTTAATGAACTTAAAGGAAGCCAGGTAACGTTAGCTTTAGCTACGTGGGTATTGCAAAAATCAAGGTACAAAGTCTGGCAGCGGAAGTTGCCTAGAAATAGGAGCTCATAATACGAGGGCAGATAGATCAGGCATCCTCTTTACTTATAATGCCTAATATACAATAACTACAATACCTTATAATACAATACATTATAAACTACAATTTATATTAATATAATAGAGAGTGTGAATTTTGTGTTTGTGTGTATATGGAGGGCAGGGACGTAACTAGGGTGGGCTGACGGGGCTTGTGCCCCGGGCGCCGGGTTTGCAGGGGCGCCAAAATAGCAATTGTTGTTTTCCAAAAAAATACAAGTGGAAGATAAAAATAATAAAATAAATAAATAATATTAATAAAATTTTAAACTGGCGCTCCAAAGATTTGAGTTATTGCGTCATAAGGATATCTCCAGAGTTCAGAAAAGTCTGGAAATGTGAAAAAAGATTTAGAGCGCGGTGCGCGCCGGCGCGCGGGAACGTACTCGATTTTGATGGGTCTATAGTCTATAGAGATCGTGCAAATTGGCGATAATTTAAATGTGATTTATTTCTTATATTAGCAAGTAAGTAATCTATGGATGCATAGTTTAAACGTTATCTATTATATATTGCACTGGCTTCATCACACGATTTCATTATTTAAACACTACTAGCTAGTGTTTTAACTTATTTAAAGGCACAGGAACCATCTAGTGTTACACTAGATAGTTCCTATGCACTAGGGTATTATTGTACCAACTGCTGAAACAAAAGCAGAAGCAAATTCTCTTCTGAAAAATGTAAAAACATTTGAATTTCTCTCCTCTCCTGTTTTTGGTACAAGCAGTTAAGCCGTATCGACATTGTGAATAAGCTTTTGCAAAGAGAGGACATCACTATTGAAAGATCAGCAAAACATATTAGCCGACTGATTTCTGAATTTGAATCAGAAAGGTCAAATTGTTCAAGTAACGCAGTAAAAGAAGCCAGAAATAGCAACACAGCTTAACATAGATCCACATTTTAAAGAAGTACGAAAGAGGAAGAAAAAGCGCATGTTTGATGAGAAGGGTGATGATGTAAGCCATGAATTCTCAGAGGAGAAGAAGTCCAAATTGTTAATCACGCAAATAGTCGATTGGATTCTAACTGAACTGAGGCAAAGGTTTCAATCTATTCAAAACATGAATGACTTATTTGGTTTCCTCAATGGAGCGGGATTTAAAACATTGAATGGAGAGGAATTGAAGAATCGGGCTATTGAGTTAGCAGTCACGCATAAAGATGATTTAGATAAAGACGAACTGGCTATAGAAGTGGAGAGTTTCAAGTACCACGCATTGGATTTAGGCCCTAACATGAAAACGGCCACTTCGTCTGATCTTCTTACATTAATATACCAAAACGGACTTTTAGATTCCTACCCCAACATTACTACTGCACTAAGAATTTTCCTAACAATAACAGTTTCAGTTGCCTCAAACGAATAAAGTTTCAGTAAATTAAAAAAAATAAAAAAAAAATATCAGAAACTTGACAGGACAGCAACGACTTACCAACCTTGGCATCATTTCCATAGAGCACCAAATAGCTTCTAAACTATCTTTTGACAAAATTGTAAGGACTTTTGCAGCTACAAAAAGTCGTAAAGTAAAATTTTAGTTCATATTCAGGTTTTAAGTTTCACTATAGTTTTTCAGAATCTTTTAGATATACATAAATATACGTGTAAACTGTATAGGCTTAATACACTATGTAACCATTGATTGCGTGATTTCAATAACTATTAAATTAACTTTTTACCTTTGGAATCGAGTATTTACTTACCACCTACCCAAGTTAATTATGAAAAGTATAGTAAATGTTTGGTAACAATCTTAGGAGTGTTGTTTAGGAGAGTTTTCGTTTCATTGGTCATGGTTGGACATTCTTCGTTTAAATGGGTGAAAGGGGGGGGGGGGGGGGCGCCAAAGTGAGGTATTGCCCCGGGTGATATTTAGCCTAGTTACGTCCCTGATGGAGGGTAATCTCCGGAACCACTGCACCTATTTTAAAATTCTTTCACCATTTGAAAGGTACTTTATTCCAGATGGACATAGGCTATATATTATGTGCAAAAAAATGGCTGGGAATGCAACGCATGCCGGGCACAGCTAGTACATAATAAAGCTACATATCACTTGCTCCCACATTATATGAGAACTGCAAAGCAAACTTTGTCCTTAGACAAAACTCACAGATGTTTGAAATATTTTTTTTTATGTTTTTATTTGTTAGAAACAGTGTTTCTGACAGTCTATTTTAAACTTGTTTTTAATACATTTCTTTGAAATACAGTGTTTTAAAACACTGGTAGAATTATGGCATGCCTGTAATTTGCATCAGCTTTTATACCACATTCATGTACCCCTGTCTTATCTAGTGAAAAATGGGCTGGAATCGTTTACTTATGATTTATATTATTATTCAAGTATCAAAATGATTTAATGCTACTAACCTTCATGATACCATATGAATAATTTTTAATTTTCCGCGCTTTTTCAGGTTCAACTTTCCGTGTGCCAGACTTGAGATTTATGCTGGATCGTTGCGTTCATCTCAACATTTAAATTCATCACGAAAAATATGCGCCCTGTAAATACTGAGCTTATCAGAATCGATAGAAGAAATGATCATTGAATCCGAATCACTGAAGAGGAAAATTTGTTGTCATTTTTCAGCAGCAGATTTAGTACAGAATTTTTCATCACTTGCTGATCAAAAATTCTGTACTGTTTAGAGCAATTACTAATTTTTCTACTAACAATTGTTTTACGAACAATAATAATTGTTCAAATTTCAAAAATTCCAGTTTTGTTGTACGAATGAAGTCTTTTAGGCTCCCAATTGTGATAAGCCCGGTTTTAACTAACTTGAGTGTATTATGACTTGACTATCACGGCCCAATGAAGTCTATTATAAACCCCTCTGTTCAAGAGGCTTACTTATTTTGACTCAAAATAAAACAAACAACATAAATAATCAATAATAATAGTTTATACAGACAAAAATTCTAAAAACTTGTTTAGGGTTTTGTAGCTTCTAAACACCCTGGATTTTTTTTTATTTTAGTCAATGTACAGACAACCCTTTCACTGTTTTATTATATGTATAGATAAATAAGATGTATTTACTGGATCTGCTTTAGCCTTATTTCAGAATCATTCTACCATTTTTTGTCGTTAATCAGGATTAAAGTAAATTGCTCAATAGAATCGATTAAAAAATGGTAAAAATGATTGCAAATTTATTCTAGTCCATTTTTCATTCGAGTCAGCGATATGACATGTAGAACTGTCAATAAAGTGTCATCTCCGTACCAATTCCGCTCTGTTTGACAGTTCTTCTACGTATTTTTTATTAGAGTCCGGGATATGGCCGGACTCGAATAAAAAATCCGACTTTAGTCTATAAACTGAATCAAACTTTTTTAAAGCATCTTTATGAATATGGGGAATATTGAAAAATAAAAAAACTGATTAATAAAGTTATTCCTTTATTTGATAAGACATTCACAATCTGAAAACAGGCAATTAATATTTGCTGTTAAGGCATTTTTATGTATGCTATAAATAAATTAATTATCTATTTTATCTGAACGAGCGAATAACATCTTTTTCCGCCAACAAGATATTTCGCATTATCGCTCTAAGGAACTGTTCTATGTAAAAAGAATAAAACGAATGTTTTGATCAATAATGAATGATACTTATATTATAGTGCAATAAATTGTCAAGTCTTGTATTGATTAATCTATAGCGTAGTTCGGCAAGTACCACGGTATGTAAAATTACACATGTGAAGGCCTTACAAGTTACCAACATTAAACAATATTGACAAATATAATTTTGTTAAAATACTGAAAGGTGTTAGTATAATTTCGTATCAGATCTTACTCCGAAAATCGCCGCAAGTACTACAAAATTTTACACCTCCAATTTATATATACTGTTTTGGGGACAACATAAGTTTGGACAAATGCAATATTAAAATACAATTAAACAGTAACACTAAACTTTCCAATAATTAACAACCTATTAAATGCACATTTCTTACAGGGGCCAGTGGCCCATTTTTTTATTGATCAGGCATTACAAAAGCACTCTTCTTTCCTTATAACATTGCACGATCAATGTCCCTTAAGCCGGAAACACATGGAGCTTACGTGATGCTACGTGATGGCAATGCCAACGTGTCAGTTTCGTATTTTATATGGAAAAACACTGTCTAGAATAGACATAAGAATTATTTTTTTTATTTTACGGTCTACATTTATTTACAAAATTTTAGCGTGGATTTAATTGCGTTTGTCTCGTGGTATTTTGCATAGAGAAGTCCATTTAACAATATGTTCACTTACTTGAATGGCAAAATCTTTGAGCATATTTGCTCAAAGATTTTGACGATTTCAGTGATTCCGAATTTTACCAATTAGACGCAATTTTGAAAAACGGTAATACACGTGTTTAATATCTCCAAATGAAAAATTTATATCCTAAATTTGTTGTCTAAATGGTTCTTGAGATATATATAGATTTTGCGTCGAAAGCCGCACTTCGCTTTTATGCCCCCCCCCCCCCCCCCCCCTAAGTCAAAAATAAACGCCGATATACGTGTTTAACTATTTTAAATGAGAATTTTATATGCTAAATTTCATGTCTGTAACTTAAATAGTTCTTGATACAGGCATTGCATAAAATATCTTCACCCCTTTTTTCCCCCCACTTCCCGGTAAGTTTCCTAAAAATCCTTCCTTAGTGGCATAATAATGCCTATCCACTGTTCATGTCATATTTCATGTTTCTAGCTAAAGCGGTTTTGGCTCGGCGATGATGAATAATTGAGTCAGTCAGTCAGGACATCTCTTTTTATATGCATAGATGTAAATATATTTATTTAAAATATGTTTAATGTACGTGATTCTTTTGAATTTTGTTTTTTCATTCCAAAATGTATAAAGAAAACAGTCAAATAAAAAACATCTCGGTACAAAACATGATTACTGATTGATATTTGCTTCCGAGTAAGGGGCTGATCGAATAAAATGCTAAGAAATGAATGTTGCGATTCGCGTAAGATCAGCCAAGTGTGCATACTCAATAAAAACGTCAGATATGGTGTCGTAGGATCGCGTCAGCTCAGTCTGTTTCCACCTTTATATCAACATACTTTATATGTTGTATACTGTAATAATAAATTATTTGTTCTACCGCAAGGTTATACAGAATATAAAATTCAGTCAGGAAATAATGTTCACAAAATATAGGAATGTAGGTACTCTGATATCACACAGCCACTTACCAGTTACTGATATATAATGGTTAAAAATAAAGTATTTGCACAAGAATGAAGTAAATATCGAAAACCGGGTACAACTTACAAGCTATATTTGACATATTATAGTCGGGCAAAAGAATAATGGCACAAAAGGAAAGCGTCAAATTAAAAAAATTAAGCTGTTCACTCTGATTTTAATCAGGATAAATGAATTTGATACACTGTTATAAAACTAAAAAAATGAAGAAAGTAAGTAAGAAATATGTGCCACTGTTACCTTGTGCCATATTCCATTTGTCAGACTCAAGTGACCCCATTAGAGAAAGCAAAAATGGTAAAAATAATAATTAATTTTATAACCACGGTATGTAACAGACATTACAAACTTTAAAAAAAAATATATTAAATATCATTTGTTCATTCAATTTGTTTTTAGGCCACTGTATTTTACAAGTACTGTACATTAACCTATGCAAAGTAACAACTCATTGGCTGTGAAATACCAAGCACTCGGTCTGTCAATGATGGTAAGCGATATAATTTCGAGTTTTCATATACAAAGAGCACTATGATACGCGCAGATAATATGTTAGACGGTTCAATATTCCTCCTCGTCCGGCGGGTGGGAGTTCTCGCCGTCCACCTCTTCGGGAGGCGCGAATCCATCCTGAATAATAACAGTACAATCATGTGACAACAATATAAACTATGTCCAATACTACAATTGAGAATATACAGTGGAATAGTATGCCACTTCCACGCATAAAGTGTAACTCGCGAAATGTGCAAGTTCTTTTACAATTAAATAAAAATACTTTATACTAGGGTGGGTCGAAAAATACGATTTTTCGCTAACGATTTCTAATAGTACGCAAAGTGTGACCTGCTGGCCATGGATAAATGACATAGTATAATGACGTAGTCATTATTTTTTTATATAATATTTTTATTTAACTACCCGCATTACATTTGAATTTTTGAAAAATTGCCTTACACTTGATTCTCATTTTGGCTGTTTAAAATTAATTTAAAACCCTTTTGAACACTAAGTTATTCAAAATATCATATTTGAAGATATTTGTAAGTGAAAACATAACTCGGGGTGTTATAAGGGGTGCGGGGGAGAGCCGGAGAGTTCGATGCGCGCATTTCCTCAGTTGCGCTAATCAAGTTGTAATCAAGTTCAAGATGAAAGGTCTTAATTTGATTTGTTATTTTCACTATTGTTGTTTCGTGATTCATCATGGTGATAGCTGAAAACACCAGAAAAATAATGTGCCGTATTTTTGGCGCGTTTGAGGAGCTTAGTGACAACCAACTACCCACTTAGAGGTTATGAAATATTACAACGTAATAAGATATCGTCTTAAGCTCGAACATAATTTGAAGAAAAAGCCAACTGTTAACGAAATTTCTGAAATAGTCAAATGTCAAAACAGAAAAGGTCAAAAGTTTGTGGCAAAAAACTTCTATTCCAGTTATCACATACCAGCGTATAACAGTTGCTAAAAGCGTACCATGCTAAGTGTAAAAAAATTGATAAAATGTTGGATGCAACTGTCAGAAGAGAAGAAGCAACAATTCTACAAGAACACTGAAAAATTGTTTGACTTTTGTTCATGTAAGTGCAAAAACATTCAGTTATGTAGTTGCTCTAAAGAAAAGATGGTTTCAACGTAGGAACAAGCTTTCCTAATTGATCGAAGGTCAGACAGAAAAATGTATATGAAAAGTATTGATTAAACGGCAACTAGGAAAAAGAGAAAACTGATAGAAAGAAAACTGAAACTAGAAACCTATTATAGTACTAAAACAACACACGCGGAAAAGTTGCTGTTATTTATGCTATCTGATCCACAATAACATGTGCGAGAGAGAGCTCGCTGCTAGGCGCATTTTGAAAGCAAGGGAAACGCCTGAAAGTTTGCCTCGAGTATTCTAGGTGTCTAAGATTAATCTAAATGCTTCACATCTTATATAGATTTGATTGACTGGCAACAAAAATATTCTCATTTAGGAAAAGTTCCACAAAAGAAAGAAGAGTTCGTCGCGAAGTTCGTACTTGGCGACCAACTCTTCTTTCTTTTGTGGAGTCAGAACGCACTGATGAAGTTCCTTTTCTGCGAATTCCCCGTCATACTCAAGCTGTGGAGCAGGCGGTAAAGATAGTCGCGGAGGCTTCCTTACAGCTTTGTAAAAAAGTCAAAAAAACAAAAAGTCAGGAGAAGCTTTGATTAAAGCCAAAATTCAGTCTCGAAAACTAATAGCGAAGGATTTTAAGGCTCTTTGAATGTCTCGTATTGGTGATTTCCTGATGTAATTTCTAATTAAAATACACTTTTGATCTCTATATTATGTAGTTGTTCACTAAAATAACTTATTAACCTAAGTTTCATAAAAAAAATGTAGTCTAACTTAAGACAAAAATTCCGAAAATTTCATATTTTAGAAGTCTGCACGGATGGAAGGCAAAATACTTAGAAAAACAATTGGGTTTGTGATCCCTAAGTGTGGATCACCAATTTTATCACTGTTAGACGAATAAAGTTTTTTTATACATGAGCGACCTATCGTATTATCCACATTTGAATAATATTTTACAAAACCGCATCTGACTGTACAAAACTGATTGGACGTTTTGCTAATAGCACATTTTACGAATTGCAACATTATACGCCGAAACGGGGTATTCATTTCCAACCTTATTTGATCTATCACTTCCTTTTAGGAAAAATCAGTGTTCCGATAGATCACATTATTTAAGTGAATGAAGAGAAATGTGCACCCAAAGTTTCCATCGCTTTCTTGGAACATCCTAATGTCCTCGGGAGAACGGTACCATCCCTCTGGGTATCGATTCTCAACTTTCATTCATGAGGTCATGACTTCAAACCTTGGTCTGTCCTACTGACCTATTGATGATGCGATTGATGTTATATGAACAATTGATGTTCAATTCTAAGGATAAACTTATAACAATATCCTTATGTAATACTAGTGGTACAAGTGACGACTGCAGTTTTACATTACAAAGCACTAGAAAAACATGAGAAGAGTATGAACAGACAAACACAACTGCCACATGTCAAAATATTATATAATTTAACATCTGCATATCCAAAAGTGGCTTTAGAATAGCTCCATCCCAAGTGTGTCATAAAAGCTAAGGGACCACGAGCCCTGAGGAACTACACAACTCCTAAAAGAGTGGGCTCGACAACCTGCTCGGCAAATGTGTCATTTTAAGGTCATACATCCCTCATGCACAAGACAATGTGCTTGAGGAGACCCACATCCAGCAGTAAATAAATTAAGAGCTTATAAAAGGGATGGTTACGGTTATTAGAAAAGAGTAATAAATTATTTGGGAATAATAATTAATTAGATATTTCATTCGGTGGATTCCGTATGGACTTATGATACCAGATACATTCATATATCAATAAACAATAAATACAAGATAAGGGGGATTAGGAGTTATTTCTTGTACTTCATAATGTTCCATATGGACTCGATAAATCGTCATCTTTGTATCATCACATTACCTCGAAGAGCATTGGTTTAATTTTAACTGGTTGAAAAATTAGGTAATTAACGAAAATTTACGTACCTCAGTTGCATATAAAATGTCCAAAATCTTCTGGACAATGGGTGCACCTTGCTGTTCTTCTATTTCCTGACAGATTACTTCTATATCCCGCAGCTTGCCAAAGTAGAAATCCCTTTCTTTTTCAAGTCCGTCCACCGTTGCTTTTAATTCGTTTACCTAAATATTTGTTATGAATTTAAGTTCCTCATTTGCGACACACAATTACAATTATTTCATCAATTTTATACAATTATACTTATAATAAATCATTCCTATAAATACTACGAATAAGAGACAAAATTGAAATTTCTGACTTTACCTAATTGAATTGACATTAGAAGTGTAAAGTTTCCCCCCAACGAGTACATGCTTCGATAGTGACTGAGATAAGTCAGTGCTCATTTCTAATCCCATACGATTCCATCCTGTACACTCTTATCGCATCGACTGGAAAGTATAATGGAATAAACCAAATTTCTTATTCAATTATACTCTCTACTCTTCATACCACCGTATCGTCCGTATCATTGGGAACTGATGTTGTTATGTATGGCGCATGGCGCAGGGCGATAGTATACACTTGCCACCACGTGGACTGCTTGCTCGTCTATCATTTTATTTTTATTTTCTTTATTATGAACAACTAACAATGATACAATATATTAGGGCCTCACCTATAAAATTGCCGTTTATTCATAGTGGCCCCTTTGAACTTAGTTATCTTGCGTTTGGTTTGGAATTACAAATTCAGATTAATTTCAATCTAAAGCTGACATTCTTGTTCAAAATCACTTATTCATTGGTTTCTCCATCAAACGACTTTTTGCTTAGATATCGTTGTGTTTGCGACCATGGAAAAGTTAAAAATTCGCGTTATTTTCCAATATGAGTTCCGTCGTAGCAGCAACGCAGCACAGACCGCACGCAATATCAACTATGTGTACGGACTAAATACTGCAAACGAACGCAAGGTGCGTTTTTGGTTTGATGTTTCCGTTCTGGAAATTTCGACCTCAAGAACAAACCCCATGTATGACCGGAGACTAAAGTCAATAATGACGAAATGAAAGCAATAATGGAAGTGGATTCATCTCAAATCACGTGTGAGTTAGCAGCAGCCTTCGGTGTAAGTGACAAAACGGTATTGATTCATTTGGGTCAAATCGGGAAAGTCAAACAATGTCCCAAACATTAAATCAAGTCAAAAAATGGCTCATGGTAACTGGGTGGTGGTCCTGTGTCGGTATTATCCACTACAGCTTCTTGAGAGCTGGCACAACAATTAATCCAGATGTGTACTGTGAAGAACTGCAAACGATGATGGACAAGCTCACTATCAAATAACTGAGTCTAGTCAATCACTCTAGTCCACTGCTTCTCCATGATAGTGCTTGCCCACACACTGCACGACAGACAGTCTCAAGGTTACAGGAGCTTCGACTGGAAACTCTCCGTCACCCACCGTACTCACCAGACATTGCCCCTACTGATATGCAATTTTTTTTAAATTTGGATAACTATTTTACACGGAAAAAAATTCAACTCTGATGAGGCAGTGAAAAACTCCTTCAGAGAATTCATATTGATATTCTTCCCTGGGAGTTGTATGGCAGAGATATCAATGAACTTCCGTTGAAATAGCAAAATTCCATTGATAATAATGGACAATACGTAGATTAATTAAATATATCATTTTATATAAAATATATATTTGATTTTTTCCATATAAAACGACAATTTCATAGGTAAGGACCTAATATTTTTACCAATATGAGTAAATTACCATAAAGAAGTATGTTTCATTATATCGCCTATTTCATTATCCACAGATAACTAACAAGTAAGAGTACTTATCATAAACTACTAAGCAGTAAAAATATTGTAACAAAAATAAAAATAGTGGCCGTAAAGGTGTAGTTACAATAATAAAACAATTAAACACATATATAGTATTACTCTGATTACAATACATTGTAAATATCTGTGTAATAAATAAATAAGGATGCAGACGAATTAGTGGTAGGTCCATTTAGCATTTGGTCGAAATTACAGTTCATCCAGACCCAGGTCCATATTTGCAAAGTCCAATGTGACAATTTTTTTAAGTACAGTTTAAAATAAAAAGAAAACACATTAAATAAACATTTTATATGTACTTAAACAAAAAAAATTAGGTAGGTATATTCTTAAAACAAAAACTTGTTCTTCGCCTCTTATATGATACCACAGTCTATCATATTGGAATTAGTGTGAATGTAGATTTACTGCGACAGGACGAACTGCGATTTGAACTAAACGCTAAATGGAGCTACCCCGCTAATAATTCATGCAGATTATAAACTATATCTTTCTATAAAAAAAAAAGCTCACAGCTACACAAATTACACACATACATAATTATAATAAGGAACATAAATCATACCTGATGATTCAATTCTTCA
The DNA here is from genome assembly GCA_914767545.1 of Sesia apiformis. Classification (NCBI taxonomy): domain Eukaryota; kingdom Metazoa; phylum Arthropoda; class Insecta; order Lepidoptera; family Sesiidae; genus Sesia; species Sesia apiformis. The sequence continues at coordinate 9,914,200 of OU611964.1, forward strand.
ACAACTTTGGAGTCTCCTTTCGCACTGTGATTTATTCTCGTCAAGTTCACCGGTGGTGACCTGACTGTCGTGATAGCTTTGCCAACTGTTAAAAAAACAAATATGTTTTAAATTGGTTTTTTTACGACACATTTTACCAATAAATTAGTCTGAATTTCTAGATATATGATTACGGATATACATATTATTATGATTAAAAATGTATAAAAAAAAATTCCAGGGTCAATAAATCTTTTTTAATTCAGGAAACATATGATATGGATAACACAAAAGCCTTTTTATTTTCATTCTAGTGTAATATAAAGCTTTATTCTTTTAATATGATTTTTTAATATTGCATGCAAACGTGGATGTGCAGAAATGATTTTTTAATAAATTAATAAAAAATGTGTTTTGCTAAGCAACTTTTCCTAACCCTATTTAAAAGCACGTTTTTTTCCTTTCAATCTGTTCAGTAACTTTACGTTTAGTTAACCTACAGATGCCGATTCCGATGCCTTTTTCTATAATATCTAATTATAAACTAGATTAAACTCTTATTATAAATAAAATTCATCAGAGGAAATAAAATATCCACAGTAAAAATAACCATGCAAAATGTTTTGCTCATAAATGAAATGAAGTTTGATTTTACTAAATCATTTGCAGCTGGGATGCTGAAACTTATTCTATCGGTGATCTACAGCAAGGCTCGGCAAGAAAATGGTCAACTTTATAATAGTTATATGTACAAATATAACGAGTTTCATAAATAGTCCTCACATACTATGAGCTGTCACCACGTTTATCACCAGGTAAATTATATCGGTGGCTTTCGCGGTGCCTAGTGTTCCATAAGTGTGGGAGAGGATCCTTAATTTTTTTTTCCTTCATTTTATTCATCTCATTACTTATTAATATTAGGTCCTTACCTATGAAATTGCCGTTTTATATGGAAACATTCTAATATTTTTTTGTATGAAAATAATATATATAGTTAATCGAAGTATTGTCCATTATTATCAATGCACTTTTACCATTTTAACGGAAGTGGATTGTTGACTTTGCTATAGAGCTCCTGGGGAAGGGAATCGATGAATTCTCTGAAGGCGTTTTTCACTACCTCATCAGAGTTGAATTTTTTTCCCATGTCGAGTTATTAAAATTCCAAAAAAAATTGGAAATCAGTTGAGGCAAGGTCTGGCGGGTACAATGGGTGACGGAGAGTTTATAATAATAACTATTATCATCACTATTATCTTATTTGTTAGCGATGTGGTGTTTAATTGAGTATAATGACTTGCTATAATTCTTCACCTATCTTCCTCTTAGCAAATTGATCTAACCAAAAGTGAATGAGAATAGACCGGTTATTGTTTTTCATCGTGTCTTTATTACCTTTTTGTTTTGTTCATTGAAACAATAAAAGAAATTATTATTATTGTTGATAGGAATATAGTTATATTATCAGTTATTTTATTTCTTCCTGAAAGTTAACATTAAAAGTTTACAATCCACAGATATTGTCCTATAATCTACACTGATTATATTATACACTACCGGACACCTGAATCGAGTCGCCCTGCATTTTCAGTTTTGATGGCCTGAAGCTTAAAAAAAATTCAGTTTATTATGTGTAGAAGTTGAAGCTGGCCTACTAACCATCATTTCAGTATGCCATTGTTCCAATTTTTTTTATTATTTTTTTTATGGATGAAGGCGGCAGTCGAGCATACAGTCCACCCGATGGTAAGTGGATACTGTTGCCCATAGACATCCGCGATACATGCCATCATTAGTCCAGAATGACAAACGTTGGCACGCCCCAGGATGCACTGCCTACCTTTGGAGATATAGGAATGGATTTGGAGAAGGGATGGGAAAATGGGGAGGGATAGGATAGGAACGGGCTCTGGCACATCGCACTCACTACCGAAACACGTACGTACATTAGAGAAATAAGATAAAGTGGAAAATGCGGTACATTTCAAGGTAGTCTTCTGTGAGAGAGGGGTAACGTGGCCAGTCGAGCGCGCCCGGCGGCAGTTGGATTGCAACGTGCACTCTCCTCCTCAAAGAACTCAGAGTCAATTTGAATGCACAGTACTGAAAAAATTGAGTTTAAGTGTAATGAGTCGTGTGTCTCATGGGGAAGACTTGTATTGGATTTTTGTTGAGAACAATGGTTTACCTAAAAAAATCGTTTATTAAGTAACTTGTATTGCCTCCAAGAGTGTTTACGACGGCCGTCATGCAGTTTGGCATGGAATCAATCAACGTCACTCTGACGTGTTATGGAGTGTTCTCCAATTCTTCCTCAATGGCAGTTTTCAGCTCCTGCAAGGTCTGTGGAGCTGGGTGGTGGGCTCGAACACCGCTCTAGCTCATCCCAGAAATGGGATTTGTATCTTATATCACCTCCTACCATACATATCAACTTATATCACCTCCCTACCATACAGTGCCCGCAATTGCTGTAGATTTACTGCAATACTGCAGTTTAATGACTTGCTCAGATCAAGTCCAAGGTGCTACAAGTATGCACCTTGCCATGTAGCTGAAGTAGATTCCATGTGTTTCCATGTGCATGTTTTATTTGGGCAAACACACTGTTACATACACCCTATGTCCGGAACACTGGCGTCAAAATTCCATTAAAATAGTTATGTCGAAGAAAATGTTACCTATTCTGAGGCATCTCAACGTTTTCGCGCAGTGAGGACACCTAATGCAGGCGTTGCTGCCTCCCCCATAACATCCAATGGGTCCATATTGCCCTCTCCTAATTCTCACCCCTCTTGTGTTAAATGTCCCTACAGTTCCTAGTTAATCTTCATACAAGAAAACAGTTTATGTTAATCGCCGCCCACATCAAAACTTCGACAAATCATACGATGTACATGCTCACAATTCTATTATTAAAACTCCTGTCTTCCCTTCCGAATGGCTGTGCATTGTCAGAACCTTGTGGCTTTTCCAACCTTGTGGCACTGACAATCTCGTAGAACTACTTATCTCTCTTTTAATGAACTTCTTGTCCAACTTTATTCCTCCAAATACTATCCAAACGTTTCAGCCATCGCTCTCTCTCCCAAAAAAACAAAGTGAAAGCACTTATTATTAATTAATACTTGTATCTTTCTCTCAAATCCAATTTCCACCCGACTTCCATGCAGTGGCTGCGAAATCTTTAAATATTACTTTCATTTCAGTTTATATTCCTCACCTCTTTGTATCTTAAATGAAGGCGCCAGCACTAGTAGAGTATCTCCAACACAGAAGATTAGTGCCGTTGATCTTACCCTTGCATCCCCGAGCTTAGTTTCTTCTCTTTCTTGGAGAGTTTTATCTAACTCCTACGGCAGTGATCACTTTCTTATTTCGACTACCATACACCATTCTGTCTCAGTCTCTATTTAAAGACCCTCCTCCTCTTCTTAAATATAGATTATCTATGGCAGACTTGGACAAATTCTCCCAGCTAATAGATTCTAAAATTACTTCATGGCCTCCAGTCAACATGTCCAATTTTCTTAGTATCTATCTTCAATATGCATCTTAGCTGGTGCAGACGAATCTATCCCTTTAAAAAAAATCTCTTGTAAAATTTCTTCCCCTCCATGGTGGGATACAGATTGCACCGCCAGTATTCGAGAACAAAACGAAGCTGGATCCATTTTTGCTATAGATTCAAACATGGATTCCTATAGTGGACTGTAGGCAGTGTAGGCTAGCCCAGAAGATTCAATTAATATGGATTCCTATATTCACTTCACATAGGTATTCACTTCAAAATTTGTCATGTATTTTCTCCAGTTTTCCTGGCTAAGCTAAGGATTCGGGATCATTCTCTGTGTGAGTGTGGACTTGAAGAATGAACTCTGGAGCACATTTTGTTTAGTTGTCCCCTGCCTTGCAACACCTCTTTATGATATACTTCCCCCCCCCCATCTTTTCCTTGCCCTGTAAATGTGAATTACCATCCTTGTCTTTTTCCCTGGTATTAATATTCTTCATCAATTCATTAGAGTTAATAACATTGTTCTGTAATTATTTTTTAACTATTGCATCATATTCATCATCAGTATTCTATTTTAAGTATATAATTAAATACTTTTTGCTGTCATCCTCTGTCTTCATATTGATAAAACTAATATCTAATTTAATCTTATACTCTTATGTACTTACATATAAATTTAAGTATTCTTTGTTTTAGTGCACTCAACTGGAACCAGCATAATTTCCGTGGGTATTTTTTCCTTCAATATATTTACTGTTTCATTCAACCTTGACATTGGCAGAATCATCGAAGTCTCAATAGGGCCATATTAAGAAATTGTCATTTGGAACTGACTCAACTTTTCTTCTGTGGTTTAAATTTGGAACAGCAGCACACCAAAAGGAGAATATGCCAGCTTCAAACCGGCATAAAAACTTTTTCTTTGACCATACATTATTTTTGTTTCAGGCCTTTATACATAAAAATGAAGGGTGACTCGATTCAGGTGTGCAGGAGTGTATTATTTTCACCACTCTTAAAATTTGGAAGTCAATGCTCAGAAATGTATATAACTCTTGTTCATATAAAAATCAAACAATTGTGTTTATTTCAGAAAGTGGTGGATGTTTATCTGAGTGAAATACGGCTAATCATACTTAAAATATGGTTATGAAAACCGCAATTTGAAACAAGGTGAGAATCAGAAGATCTCTTACTTTATGTTAACTGCCATAGTAAAAAAAACTACCTCGATTTACTACGAAAAAACCAACAATAAATAATATTAATAACGAAATGAATATGACGGCATTGTTTGTTTTGTGAAATTTGAATGAAAAAAAATAAGAAACCTATGTCAATCCTCTTCCACACTTATGAACTAGTGTGTGCCATGCGTACAGAGATAGAGGGCTGTAAATTTATTTTTTAGTACCTAAATTAGTCTACTTTGTACATAATGTATTCCATGAATAATTTCCGTGATCGATTGTTTGAGCACCCTTGATTTACAGTCTGTACAAAAACATTAAAACTAATTTATCAACAAATTCCATTAATTATTTGTTAGCCATGTACAAGTTAATTTAAATGCAAATAATGAGTTTTTTATAATTCTACAAAATCCTTTTTTAATTCTTATATGGAGGAAAAGATACCTCACATTGTATTATGGATCTAAAGTTAATACTATGCTAGTTATGAAAAGACTACAGAATGAGATATGTGTACTTTTTATGTCCTCTTGAGAATTATGACACAGAAATTTTATAAATTACAAACAATAGAAGCATATAACATATACGAACAGATGTACATAAAATGTATAGTTAGTTATATGAATATAACTAAAAACATATAGGAATATATGGGTAGCTTTACAATGGATATTTTGGGTATGATTCAACTAACTCTAAAGGTCATGCAAAATCAATGTCTTGTGACCAGGAAAATACAGACTGGTATGTTATTTTTAGCACAAGCTTGTCAGTCTGTCTGTATTACGCTACTAAAGTTACAAGTAGTGCAAATAGTGACTCATTTATATCTAAGTAATGCATGCAGAAAAAAAGTACCCATATCAAATTTCTATTTTACGGGTGCAAACAACGTTCTCTAATTTATAATTGCATAATAGAATAGTATAATATACAAATTTTATTATTATTTACAAATATATTTCATTTGGGTCAGTCTTTCTATATTTACATAAAATACTATATTAGTGCAATGGCTCTGGCAATAAGTAAATATTTATTATTTTAGTAATTTCTCAAAACAGCAACATATATTAAAAAAAAGAAAAACAAGATAGTACTGGTTTGGGGTCTAGCTGGTACCCTGGCGACAGGGGTGGTTGCCTTTCTAGCGGTAGTGGCAGCGGCGGCATTAGGACGCGCCGCCCCCGCGGATCCATGCCCCATGGGCAGCCCCTCACGCTGCGCCATGGCGTCATATTCCGTACCGCCGTAGTTAGCATCAAAGAACTTCTTGAACCATTGCAAAAATTCAAAATTATCTTGGAAACGACCCTTCACCAATTTGTCAATGGGTACTATCTACAAAAGAAAAAAAAGTGGAAAGTAAAATAAAACATTATGGTTCTAGTTTCTACAGCAGTGTTGGTAAGGGCGCCAGTGATCTACATGTGAGACTGCACCACACTTAGAAAAGATTTGTTAGGGCACTTGCCGCTAAGAAAATTGGATGGGTCTACTGTGTACATGATATTTATTATTGGAAAGAGAAATGTTCATTTAATGTAATGGCAGACCGTTGCTCATGTGTAGAGTCGATAAGAAATATGGGTGTAGACCCATCTCTTTTTTTTTATTACAAGCGCCTTTACTGTTAACACTGTAATTGTAGTGATTAAAATTAATGCAGTTAATGGTTAATGCGGTGTCATTTCTGAGTGTGGTGAGTGTTGTGCGTGCATGTAGTGGATGCATACTGGCAGAGTGGAGTGTGGGCGCGGGACGGCGCATGCGAGGCGGCGGCGGTGCGCACAGTGGCACGCCGGGCTCGCACGCACCCGCCCCGATCGTATAGCCGCCGCGGGCCTCCAACGCGTCGTACTCACGACCCTCGTAATTAGCATCAAAAAACTTTTTAAACCACTGTAAGAACTCAAAATTGTCTTGAAACCTCCCTTTTATCAGCTTGTCCACTGGTATTACCTAAAGTGTATGAATAACGGTATGATATAACATTATAATTGCAAGAATGAATCATATAATTCACAGAAATAAAGGTATTGCCTCTATGGCAGTTCACTACAAAATATTGTGTGTCATTGTTTCTTGTGACTGTTATAGAAGAGCAATTGATACTACAATTTTACTCAATGGGAAAAATCTTGTTCTTCCAAAAATTTATCAGAAAAACTGTGATGTCTAGTGATCATGCAAGATACATATAGAATCTTGGAACATATCACTTTTATTCATATAGGCACAGCATAATGTAAACAACTTAATATCGATAATAATAACACATAGTCAACAAATATAATTAACTGACCTAATTTGAATGTTACTGTGTGATAATTACTACATTACCTTGTCAACAGCCATTTTTTTGAATGCAGCTTGTAAAATTTTAAAGTTTTGTATGTACTCATGCTCCAAATTAGTCTTGAATTTGATACGTTTCATAGGTACACTGCCAGGGAATAGCATGTCCATAAATTGGCAGTACGCGGCGCCTGTGCACAGCTCCTCGATTTTCGCAAAGTGTGACTGGAGACAATCGTTAACCCATGCTAGCATGTCATGTCGAGATAGATTCTCAGAGGTCACATTAGTGGAATACACGTTGACTGCCATCTTGATAATTTAATTCTTAACCTCTGAAATTTAACACATTCAATATAGAATTCGTACTCTTCCGAGAGGAATGTTAAGAGGGTGGCTAATAACCGACAACAGTCAAGTACGGAAAAAAGAAAGCCGATCTAAAAATAGGTCGTGGCATGGGTATGATGCTTTATAATTTAAAATCCGTTATTCGATTATAACTAATTGTAAAGCATGAAACTGATTACGGAACTAGTCATGTTATAAACTAATTCCTATAGAAACTTAAAAATAACAGTAAACGGTTTCTACGGCGGATGTGGTTGACAGTGGACGACTCATCAAATTTGTGGCGAACAACGTTTATACATTTTCTAGCTTTTACAGATGTAAATACTTGTCATACCTGTGATGATCAAGTCCTTAGACTTCGTTTCTATTCAATTTCGCATGAATAAAATGGGTAAAATTATAAAAGTCCCGAATTTCAAGTGAAAAACGCTTGCCTTTTTTCTATCTACAATTCATAGACAAGATTCATACTTTTTAATTTTTGAAGCTTCAATAGTGCGATCTGAATCAGTAATTACCGTAAAATATTTTTTAAAGTGATGAATTGAAAGAGTCACAACAATAAAATACTCAAAATTTATAATGTTGCCAAAAACAAAATTAAAATTTTGTACTGCCAATAGTGTCAATTGCTGTCAGTCATTCTAGTGTTCATTCATTCTATGGGTTCATTCCTACAATAGCTTGTCATAAATGTCACTTGAAAAACCTAAACATTAGAGGTGAGTCGGATTAGGTAAAAACGATACCTGTTCCACCTAATACTAGTATTTAAAAATACCTAATCAGAATATTTATTTGATAGGGCCGTTACCGGTTGACGATATTTTGTATTCAATGGATTAGGTAGGCCCACATACCTAATCCGAATATTTATTAGATAGGGCCGTTACCGGTTGACGATATTCTGTATTCAATGGATTAGGTAGGAAGTATTCAACTAGATATGAAGTACGAACAATACATGGACGTTCCGTTCCTGATATAAATATTAGTAGATTTTTATTCATTTCGCGACGGGCAAACGATACAAAAAGTAAAGACAAAATATATTAGTGTGTGTAGTGTGTAAGTAGATATTTATGTTTATTTGTTTATGTTTATATTTATGTTTCATTAGGCATTTTATTCTTAATTATTATAATGTATTCTCACATAATATTGCAGCGAAACATAAGTACCTACTTCGAGAGAGGGCCTCATTGCTGTCACTAATGTTCAAGTAGTGTCCTAGATGGCGTTAACGGTAGTGCTAAATGAATTTGAAACCTATGTTATGAGGCTTGTTACGCGCGCGCGTTAGAATTAATATTAATTGTAATATCTTTGTATTACTTAATTAAAATTTAGTATTAGTAAATTGGTTTTTTTTCGCTCCTCCGACGGCGGTCTACATAATTGGCGCAGTCGATAGGATATTCGGTCGGTTCGCGTTCGCGTACGTTCCAGATTCGATCGTACCGCAGCGCGCCCGGTGGCATCCTTGCCTTAGCCGAATATCTGAACAGAGGACCACATCGCCGGAGAGGAATCCAGACTTCGATTGGGCGGAAGAAGACCATGCTCGTGTAAGTACATTGAATTGTTCTGTGTAGTTGCTTCCCTAATTTTAGTCCTTATCCATAATCAAAATTTTCCACCCCAAAAAATCGGGTTCCCGCGAGACTACTTCACCTAGGCAGTCTCGTCGACATTGTGTCTTAGACATAGGTAGGAATATAGTTTCCGATTTAGATATCGATAGCAGTAGATTAATATTAGGAAATAAAATGGCTTCCTTTGATCCTGACACCATTTTTAAGGCTTTACGCCTGGTGCCGGAATTCGACGGAAACCCGCACATTTTAACTAGATTTATTAGGATTTGCGATCAGCTCACTATTCAATACCTATCAGACGCCCCTGGAAATGAATTAAGTAATTTATGTCAACTGAGTGGAATATTGAATAAAATCACTGGCTCAGCAGCTCGAACTATAAACTCGCAAAAGTATCCACTCAGATAGTTTAGAACCCAAGCGAACCAAAAAGATCTTATAGATGAGCTGGGCTCCGTAATTAAAAGCATAGCAGGCAATCTGGGCTACCAAGATGCCATCAAATATAATCACGTCATTAAGGTATTGGAAAATAGTCAAAATGTAATTTCTTCTGAACTAAATAATCATATTAGTCTCAGTAAAGAAAGGATGACGCAGGGAAATCATATCATAACCCAGTTAATTGAAAATCAAAAGAGAATTAATGCAACATTACTTTTGTTATTAGACAGCAATGCTTACGAAGAATCTAGTTTAATAAAATACGCTAAGTTTGCTCAACTATTGGCAATAATTAGCGAAAATGTCGACGACTTATTTCTAGAATTAGTTAGAATCGAGGACATACTAGCGTTTATTCGAGTTTCAATTACTCATAATTCTATGTTAAGTTTGAATATAATTAATAGTATGTTAGTCAAACTTAAGAAAATTTATAACGAGACCCAACTATTAGACATAGAGCCTAGGGAACATTATAATGTTATTAAAACTGGGTCTTATTGCATAGATAGGCAATTAGTAATAGTTTTCCAAATACCCATAGTTTCCCCAGACATGTACGATCTTTATAAATTATCCATATTTCCGAATAAGTATAATCAAACCCTCGTCCCTCCATATCCTTTCATAGCAACTAACAGGTATACATTCATGTACATGGAGGCTGAATGCCCAAAGGTAAATCTACACTACCTATGCGAGGAGAAGATCAGCCATCAGCTACACACTCAAGCAGACTGCATTCAAAACCTCATCATCAACCAAGCACTGGACAAGAGATGCACCCCAACCACAATAGTTCTCTGCAGAGAAGCAATGGAAATCTCGATGCCCGGTACTACGTGATCGCCTTCCCACATCCAATAAAAGTTAAACTCTCATGCGGCCGGGAAGATTTCGTGACATTACAAGGCAGTTATTTGGCTACCGTACCCACCAGTTGCATCATACGTACATCCCCAACGACCGAATAGAAGGCTATCCCATGAAAATAACGAAGATTTCGTTCGACACCAGCGCCCACAACACCATTTCATCTAACATCGGGTTAAACTCCATCAATCTAAACGGACTTCAGAACACCCAAGAAAAAATTATGTTGCAAACACCCGTGACTTTGGGAGCCTCAATACCCGAAGCATTGTACCACACCACGATCCCTCTCTACATACTCATATTAGGTGCACTTGCACTTGGGACGCTGCTACTAATAAAATACTGCAGGACGAACAACGCAAATGAGGAGGAGTCTACACCGGAAAATCATACCTATGAGGACATTGGAAAAATCCCGAGAGCGAAACAGGCTCCAGCAACATTTTCGCTGAACGTTCTCAAATAGTTGCTGTTCTCACGGGGGAGGTGTTACGCGCGCTCACACTAGGAAAACCGCTGACGCCTCAATGCTTACCGCGTGTTACCAAATGGACTTGGTAACGAGGACATTGCTGACGGTGCGGCACGTGTAACTGTGGAAAGACTTCATCGCACCGAAGCATGGAAAATTACGGGCACTCATAATCCAACCTCGATTAGGGTCGCACGTTAGCTTGTAGTTAGAATTAATATTAATTGTAATATCTTTGTATTACTTAATTAAAATTTAGTATTAGTAAATTGTTTTTTTTTTCGCTCCTCCGACGGCGGTCTACATAATTGGCTTAAGACTTAATATTACTTCTAATGGATGGATATTTTATGCAATACCTAATACTCGACACCTTGGATTAGGTACGGACTAGTATCGAAAAATACCTAATCCACATACATAATCCAATATTTATGCCTCACCCCTACTAAACATGACAAACAGAACATGATAGTGCGCTAAAACTCAAATCAGTCCAAACCGTATGTTACGGTGGTCCTTTTTGTTATTTATGCAATATTAATATATAAAATTATAATGATGCAATACGAAGAAAATAATGATGATCCCCAAAGTAGTTTAACTAGTGTTCATATTAGTGAAATTCCATCGAAACCATTCAAACTCACATTGGAATTTCCTATGTTATTGACTATGATGGCTATATCTCTTTCAGGTAAATAAATACGTTAAATTTATTATCGTTAACGACACCATAATTTTTCAATAGAATTTTGTAGTTTAAATTTTCAACAAATTTATATACATCCATATTTTATTTAAATTGATTAGGTATTTAATTATTTTGTCTAAAACATAACAAAAAATAATAATAACAGACAATAAATATGTCTAGACATAGTATATAATAATGCACAAAAGGTGGTTACATTGCTAAAAACTATCTCCGCTAGACAATCTTTAGGTGGAAAGCTAATGTATATATACTTGGTAGTCTAGTGTTATTTTTAATTTTAGGTACTGCAGTGACAAATGTGCTTCTGTATCGCACATGTTTGTACCCATTGTACCATGCAGAGATTGACTGCAGGCAGTTCCTACTGCCATCAAATCATAATATAACATCAGATTTGGAGACCGAAGTTCAGAAATATACAACATATGTGACGACAACAAAATTGGTTGTAGAGTCATTGGTACCAGCTGTGTTGTCTTTATTCCTTGGAGGCTGGTCTGATACTCATGGACGGAAACCTTTAATTGTTTGGCCACTTTTTGGTATGAATTTCTATTAATTTATATTGTAAAGTAATTATTAGCATACTTACTCAATTAGAAAGAGTAGGTCCTTAAGAGAAGTTGGAAACAATATTTGCAATATTGTAATAGTATTTTATCTATAGTATGTAATAGTATTATCTAATACTATATAAAGTTTTAAATTAATAAAGATGAACTGCCATAGGGTACAGTTGAAATTAATACATAAGATTTAGATTTTGTTTTAGAAACTGCTCAATTTTTAAGATATTTTATTTCAGCCAACCCTTATGTCAATTTTTATTGAAATTAGTTCAATAGTATAGTTGTGAAGTCATGACAAATAGACTGACAATTATACTTTTAGATTTATAATATTAATGTAAAATAAACCCATATTAAAAACATTTTTTTAAATTAATTAATAAATTAGATGTGAGCCTGCAATATTTGAGGTGGGGAGCTATCACTACATCTGTACCTAACACATACTTGAATATAATCACACTATTGTGTTAACACAACATTGCGGTCCTTTTTGAACTTATAACTTCTAAACCTTATTACTTCTAGCATCTCAAGTTATTTGATCAAGTTTACATGATTATTTTAAAAAGATCTGTTACATTATTTTAAAATTCTAATTCTTTTTGCGTTTCTTTTAGATTTTTCTTTTTAGTTGTAAAGTAAGCTATTATAGTGTGACAAAAAATGAGGGCGCCACCGTCGTAAGATGGCAACACGTGTACAGTATACCAACCAATTTTGATACTTCGAAACTTCTCCTTATAACGTATATATAGTGGAGTGTAGGCTTTCTCGGCCGGTGTCCATATTAATTGAATCTTCCGGGCTACTTGGCCGAGGTCTTCTGGAATCTCTTCTCTTCGAGCGCAACCTCGAGAAGCCGAAGAGATAATATCTCTCCGAAAGTGAACGCAGTCGCCACTGAAGATGTCAACCACAGTTGTTGATTAAACGTTTGGAAGAAAGAGAAGAGATTCCAGAAGATCTCGGCCAAGTAGCCCAGAAGATTCAATTAATAAATAAAGTTTATATATAATTGCACCATTAGTCTATATATACACTATTACACTATATATACACTATTACACTATATATACACTATTACACTATATATACACTATTACACTATATATACACCATTACACTATATATATACACTATTACACTATATATACACTATTACACTATATATACACTATTACACTATATATACACTATTACACTATATATTAGTCTTATTCATGACAAATAAATTAAACTGTAATATTACTCCTTAACCAAAGAAACAGTTAAAATAACACAAAACATAACCACGCCGACCGTATGTTTACGTGAGTTTGACACTTGTCCTAGTGTTGCCAGGGACACAAAAAATTTTGTTCCACAATAATTTGACGGTAAACATATGCATTTTAATTACAGTCAACTACCCTACAGTATAACTTTTATTTTAGGCATGTGCGTAACTTCAATGCTGGTGGTTGTGTATGCAATGATGGATAATCTGGGTCCCTGGTGGTATGTAATCATTGCCATACCATATTCATTGTCGGGAGGCTTCACGTCTCTCTTCACAGGGGCCTTTTGCTATATCAGCGACATCACTTGTACACAAAAAAGATCTATTAGGTAAGATAAAGTTTGCTGTGGTTAAAATGCATCATATTTGTTCAGGTACAGTACTAGTAAATAAATAATGTTGGTCGGCCTTTTTCGTAAGCCGCAATTATTACAGCATATTTGTTTAAAAAAGGAATCAAAGGGTTAAACACCCTTCCAGAATTCAATACGTTATACTGGATCCACTCTATTTTTATATAGTTTCTAAGTGTTCAGTTACTGTCAAAAAATACGAAGATGTCCGACCGGCATCATTTAATTAGTAGTACTGAATGTTTTCGTCTTCTTCTTACAGTAAATTTGTACTGAATGTAGTAGGCAATGTAGTAGGATAACTGAAACTGAAAGAGGAGACTTGATCGAAACCTACAAAATCGCAACAACCACGATGAGGTACCATACTCTATATCCCATGAACTCTGTATATACTACAAATGAGACATACATTAAAAATAAGACAAGCGAGAATCTGAGAGGATATGATATAAATCTAATTCAAACCATTTGCTACCTCCAATCCCTATGAGCACCTCCTATCAATAGAATTATCTATCAATATTCCTATCATATGGTCAACTCATGGAATAATCCACCTTAAGAAACACTTGAAGCAGGAGTGAATAAATTCAGAAACTATTTAGACAGTGTATAGGCGCCATTTACAAGAGCTGCTAGTCTAATACATAAATAAATAATAAATATAAGTTGATTATAAGGAATATTGAATTATGGAATTATCTTATTTTTTTTTGTTTCAGACTAACAATGATAGAATTATCTTTCGCAGCAGGTAGTGTCATAGGAGGTCTTGCTAGTTCATATCTTCTGAAAGCAATCGGAACAGTATACCTGCTTCTTGTGATAAGCCTTATACACGTAATAGCTTATGCTTACACAAATATATGCTTACCGGAGTCTTTGACTGGAGCCGTGAAGGTATTATTATTTTTTAATTTTACAAAAGGAAGATTTCCTTCGCTGCAACTTCCTGCCGGTTTCTTATTTTAATATTCACTTATGTATTTCAATATATTGTTGTACACACAGAAACAATATATAGTGAAATGAGAAGTATAAGATATAAAAGGTTGCCTTATTTCCTGTGGTAGTGTTCTCTTCTAGAAGACTTGAAATAACTACTTAGTGTAATAATACCTACTTTATCCAAAATATAGAATATTTCCTGCACCCTTCTCTTCTCTTAAGTGCTGTGAGTTGTAGGTAATTGAAACCGTGAATACCTCTATACCATTTGTCATAGCACCTCGATTTCAGAACATTCCTCTTAATATCTCTGAGAGTTTTGGGAGTTTGAGAGTTCTGAGAGATATTTCGAGTACAGTCGAGTTTCGGAGTCATCTGGAGAGTAAGGTAAAAGTTTCCAGTGAAAAGCTCGGTGTACTGACTGTAAGCAGTCCTTCACTCCGGGGCTTGTCGCTTTATAAAGCTCAAGTTAGACCCTATATGGAGTACTGCTCACACCTCTGGGCTGGTGCACCGAAATTCCAGCCGGACCCTTTTGACTCCGCCCAACGACGTGCTATTCGAATTGTCAACGATCCCAGCCAGCCGTGATTTTTCCATTACACTACGATGTGGCGCTTTTCAAGAGAGCTGTGAACAGGATTCAATAAGGTCACCTGGAATCCCCCTTGTGTTGCAGGTGTCCATGTGCGGCGATAACCACTTACCATCATGTAGGCCTCCCGCTCGTCTGCCATTTATTCTATAAAAAAGAAGAACTAAACCAAAATCGGCTATTTGTGGCAGAAGTTGGCACATGATGCGGCTGTCCATGGGCGACAGTAACCTGCTTATAATCAGGCTGGCTGCCTGTTTGTCTGCAAAAAACGAAGAAAAATGTATAATTAAAATTCGCAATTTGCGCTCTTCATACATGTATGTTTATTTCAATCAATCAGCTTGAAGAATCCCACAAGTACTGAACACCGTTCAGATTACATTAAATTAGATAGTTCAGATGAGGTGGCAATTATCCACATATACTAGGATTACATATCTTAGCACAATGCTCGGAGACCTCAATCGAGTTTCCCAACAGGTGGGCCTTAAAATGAACATGGACAAGACGAAAATCATGTCGAATGTCCATGTCGTGCCCACCCCAGTTTCAGTTGGGAGCTCGATTCTCGAAGTTGTTGACGAGTACGTCTACCTAGGCCAAACGGTCCAACTAGGTAGGTCCAACTTCGAGAAAGAGGTCAATCGACGAATCCAACTCGGCTGGGCAGCGTTCGGGAAGCTACGCAGCGTCTTCTCGTCCAAAATACCTCAGTGCTTGAAGACGAAGGTCTTCGACCAGTGTGTGTTGCCAGTGATGACCTACGGCACCGAGACGTGGTCTCTGACTATGGGCCTCATAAATAAGCTCACTGTCGCACAGCGAGCTATGGAGAGGGCTGTGCTCGGGGTTTTCCTACGTGATCGAATCAGGAATGAGGAGATCCGTAGGCGAACTAAAGTCACCGACATAGCCTCTCGGGTTAGCAAGCTGAAGTGGCAGTGGGCAGGGCACATAGCTCGAAGAACCGATGGCCGATGGGGCAAAAGGGTTCTCGAATGGAGACCACGTACCGGCGGACGAAGCCGAGGACGTCCATCTGCTAGATGGACAGACGACCTCATAAAGGTTGCGGGCACCCGCTGGATGCAGGTCGCTGCCGATAGGTCTAAATGGCGGACAATGGGGGAGGCCTATGTCCAGCAGTGGACGTCCAAGGGCTGAAAAGAGACTAGGATTACAAAATAAAAAAAGGCATGGATCTCTTTTTACTTCAAACACGAAATATGTCTACAAAAATCAGTCCATCCGGCTAGGCCTGGGTTCGATTCCGGCCGGCGCGGCAGCCGGTGCATAATAGATCTATGTACCTACTAACGTAATCATCGATACTGGTGCCTTGTCTACCTATTTATTTACCAGTAAATAAATAAGTACACTATTGAACACCAAAGAATACAGTGAAAGTGACATTATACGTTTAAATAAATGGTATACAGAAGGCGGGCTGACTGGCGCGAAAGACCGATTTTGGTAGGCATACATTTATAGGTATTTGCGGTTTTTATTACGGACTGAATCACAGGTAGATAAACTGAACCTTGTTTATACTTAGGTATATGTAAGTACAATTACGTGTTCTGTGCTATAGGTATAAATGTATTCTTATCACGATGATCATAGTAACTTAATCACAAAGAGAACGATAATATTAAATTAGTTAATAGAAAAATATTATCTTCAGTTTTGTATTTATTTTTCGTTTCCCAGTAGGGTTTTAATGCTTAATCTATCATAATTGGAATAAATCTGTCAATTTCCGATGCGTTTTCTTAATTTCTTTGACATTTTTGCTAAATACAAAGCACTGCAAAACCTATATTTTTACACAACAAATTACATAAAATACGTAATATTTAATATCAATTAACTCAAAAATTTTCAGGGGAGGCCTATATCCAGCAGTAAAGAGGCGCAAGCTGATGGTGTGGTGTATGCATCGTGTATGCATCTGATGCACTCTGTATATAAGAAGAGTCGCCATTACAGTGTGATTAACTTTGCATTATATAAAAAAATCTTTTGCAGGGTGGTCTATTAACTCTCCTGGACATTTCATTAGTAAAGGATATGATAAACACGTGCTTTAAAAAGCGACCAAATTATGGAAGAGCTGCGATATTTAACTTGACAATAGCAAATAGCATGGCAATATTTATACTGTACGGCCTACTGAATTTAGACTATTTGTATACTAGAACTAAATTGAATTGGTCTATGAGGGATTACACGATATACAACGCTGTGAGCACGTCTGTTTCAGTAGCAGGGGCGTTCCTTGGAGTCATTTTGTTGCAGAGAGTGTTAAAGGTAACTGACTTAACAGTGTCAGTCATAGCCTTTCTCTCCTGCATAGCTGACTATATGATTAAAACTTTTTCAACTATGTCCTGGCAAATGTATATGGGTAAGTTGTGCATTTATCAAATAATTTGTCTAAAATATCTCTGGTGACAACAAAGAAAAAGGAGGCGGGACTCCGTCCACTGTGTGATTTTTAGTAATTTAAAATTATTTATTTCAGCTATTCAAAAATAGTTTGTTTTGTTCATCATTATTTGCTGCCCATTTAGTAATTTTTGCTGCTCGTTTAAATATAAGCTCTAACGAAATAATGCCGGTTGCCCATCTTCGTATTTCTGACCTTGACCGAAAGCTGCGAGGATGTATATAAAATAGGATGGTCAAAACGTAACGTAACTAAGTAGTACGACTATCTTCGGTGTCACGGGATTCGATAAAAATAAATAAATATATTTCGTGATTTTAACAAATATGCGTTATACCTTCTCGTCAACTTTAGGGAAATTATTAATTGAATCTTCCGGGCTACTTGGCCGAGGTCTTCTGGAATCTCTTTTCTTTCTTCCAAACGTTTCGTCAACAACTGCGGTTGACATCTTCAGTGGCGACTGCGTTCACTTTCGGAGAGATGTTATCTCTTCGGCTTCTCGAGCGCAACTTACTCGACGACTGTAGCGCACCGGTATTTATAGTGGGCGAGGGTAGTTGTGATTTTGTGTGTACCGACGCACCGATATTTATAGTGGGCGAGGGTAGTTGTGATTGTGTGTGTACCGAGTCTGTTTTTGTCCCCCCCCCCTCTCGTCTCTCTTCCCCGTGAGCTTGATGTCTTCGGAGTGCTGGATACCAGATATTACGGAGTCTTAGATTCTCTTCTTTTTTGTTAAAATTGTTGGGATGCTTGTAGATTTCAATAGCTTCCCTATTGAGACGGGAATAATAATGATTCCCGGTTGACAAGATCTTTGTGTCCCTGAAGCAGATTTCGTGGTCCCCATCCGACAAAGCATGTTTAGCTACGGCCGACTTCTCAGTCTCTCCTCTTCGACAATTGCCTTTATGTTCTTTAATGCGGGTATTGACACTCCGTTTATTGATTGATCCGGGTATTGATCAGTCAAAGATCCCAGAGATCCGTTGTCCTCGATAGGAGTATATAAAATACCATGCTCCTGTGTGTCAGTGTATATTGGCACTACAAAACGGAGTGTCAATACCCGCATTAAAGAACATAAAGGCAATTGTCGAAGAGGAGAGACTGAGAAGTCGGCCGTAGCTAAACATGCCTTGTCGGATGGGGACCACGAAATCTGCTTCAGGGACACAAAGATCTTGTCAACCGGGAATCATTATTATTCCCGTCTCAATAGGGAAGCTATTGAAATCTACAAGCATCCCAACAATTTTAACAAAAAAGAAGAGAATCTAAGACTCCGTAATATCTGGTATCCAGCACTCCGAAGACATCAAGCTCACGGGGAAGAGAGACGAGAGGGGGGGGGGGGGACAAAAACAGACTCGGTACACACACAATCACAACTACCCTCGCCCACTATAAATACCGGTGCGCCACAGTCGTCGAGTCAGTTGCGCTCGAGAAGACCTCGGCCAAGTAGCCCGGAAGATTCAATTAATATGGACACCGGCCGAGAAAGCCTACACTCCACTTTAGGGAAATTATTCCGCTCACTGATGATGAACTGAAGGTATGTTTGAATGTTTGTTCCTTATTTTACTCGATGGTGCTGAAATAATTGCGGAATACGAAGATGGCCGACTGGCATTATTTAATTAGTAGTGCTGATCCTAAGTGATTATCCTTATTCACGATTTTTGTAGATCAAGCATTTCTTATTGACAAGGGCATAGTCAGAATTTTACCCAGGGAGGGGTTTGTCCGTCTGCAAACAATTTTCTTATAATTTAAATAGACTGTAATGCAGGAGATCTATTAGTTATTCTTCTCTATGCCAGGAGGCCAAGTGCCCCACCTTCACTACGTCTATACATGTTGACTTTCTCGTAACGATACCATCAGGTTGTCTGTCCATTTTTGGATACAGACCACATGACTTCCGTTCTTCTCATCCAGCCACTACCGACGATTTTCTGGGCTGAGTTTGTTTATGGAATTCAAAAGAAACATTGATTCGCAGTCATCAAAATCTATAACTAGTCTGGCTACATGAATGACATGTCATTGTTTGTGTAATATGATACCTATGTCGTCATAATGGGTACTTGTAACATTTTCACTTATCAATCCATTAGATATAATAATAATCCCTATACAATAATTGTTTACTGAATATTTTTTAATTTTTCTCTTAGGTGTAATGAAACACTTTTTGCGTAATATCAGAAGATGCCAGAATTCTAGTGTTTTAACCGTACAATAAGTGGAAATTTTATCCATTATGCAGAAATATAACAGAAGAATTATAATATTAAATAATCAAAATACATACCGAGTATATATATACTATAACATCATAAAACTAAATTTAAAAATGTAAGCCAACAATTATATCATATACGAGTATACAGGCTGTACCTACTCTTGAATAGTAAAACTTTAGATTCCGTTTATAATTCGGACTTAATAAACACGTAATATTTTCCATTTTTTTTATATATATTTATTTCCTCTTTATGCACTATATTGTACAGAGGCGGACTTAATAACTTATAAAGGCATTCTCTACCAGTCGACCGTTGGATTAATGGGAAAAATTCTATCTTCTTAATTGTTTTGTATATATTTGGCAAATACAAATTACAATAATAGAATTTCTTACAAAAAAAGTACTCAACATGTGATGTGAATTAACTCTGAATAATGGACAGAATCCATGATCTCAGTCTCCGGGAATGCCCGGAGAATAACACGCCTTATATGTTCCGTTTACTTTGCTTAGTCATACAGATATTTGATTTTCATGATTACTGGAGTTTTTTTAATAAATATATCTCTTATTTGAACGAATATACAAACAAGATTGATACACTTTATTACCATACCATCAGCCTATATCTTTCCACTACTGGATATAGGCCTCTCCCAAGGCCTCGCCACCAGACACGATCTCCGGCTCTTCTCACCCCACCACCATCGGCGAACTTCTTGCTTTTCCATGGGAGGTTTTTAGGCCTTTTATTAGGTAAATAAAATGGTAACGTATACTGATGATAACCTGTTATTCAAGATACTCTACTTTCTTTAGGTTCAACGATATCATCTCTTAGGAACCTAGCGACACCTTTGATACGGTCGTACTTGACAAAGACCGTACCTGTGGCAGACATAGCACAGGTGTTTGCATTGATGTGTGCTCTAGAGGCCACAATGGGCCCTCTGATCGCGCCGCCTGTGTACAATGCCTTGTACAATAGTACTATATCGAACTTCCCTGGAGCCATATATGTACTTAGCGGCGCACTGACTGGTGTGTCAGTCGTTTCGATTGGGTGAGTATGGCAATAATTCTTTCTTATTTATTTTCCATGTCATCATACCTGGTTAAGGTTATACATTTTTGTGATGTGACTAATTATTTGATAGAGTGACACATTAGATAGATAGAAATTTTATTTCATCCACACAAGGAATCGCATACACAGAAATTTATAAATCTAAGAAGCATATGAATATATTATTATAATAATATTAATATTATTATAATAATATTTTATCAGTATCCCACTCGTTAATGTTTATGTAATATATAATTTGTGGTAGCTTAAAAGAACGCGCACATTATATATACATCGCGCCGCATTGCAGCGTGCATGCACGCATGCACGCTGCAATGCATGCACGCACCGCACTGCGATAACGCACATTACAGCCTCGTAAGGCGGGCGGACCGCAGCTCATCGCAATAATTTAAGTCACCTGTTGACATTTAATTCTTCACGTTATTGCACAGCGAATAACTTTCTGCGTCCGTTCAGCGCACATTGAGGTGCCGCCGGTGCGCCCAGCCTCTGTTTGCGATGGTATATACAAAATGTATGAAAATGATTCAGGAGAATTTTTGCAATGTTATGTATGCGCTGCGGTGCGGCCCGCCATAGTATGCGCGAGCCTTAATTGGTATAATAATTCATTATAATGTTAGGTATTAAAATTAGCAATTATACTGTTTGTGCCCAATAGTTTAAATAACCAATAAAACTTAGGATTAAATAATCCAATAGAACTGTGCGGTCCCATGTATGGCATCTGTCTCAGCACATGCTGTGTACCAAAAATGTGCTCAATGCATATACCTATTTTAGAGCAGCATGACTATTTAATATATAAGCGAATAACATATATCTTTATTGTATAGCGTTGGTTTCAACTGATATGTTGAGTATACGTAGCGGCTCTCATTAATTACTTGATCATTGATTAAGCGTAAATGATCACGAATGTACAATACGTCTCGGTGATCGCTTTTTAGCATTAAGTCAACCTTTTGTTAAAACAATAGTATAATTAAATTTAAAAAAAACTAGGTATATATAGGTAACTACGGACATGTATAATACATAGTAGTCTGTGCTCACGACTTTCACGTGGACATACTTTCTATGCTTGGAAATGTTTTATTGAGATAAAAAAGGCTGTAATGGATAGTTGTTAAACTCGAGCAACCTTCTGTATCCATTCATTTTTTTTTTTCATTACACGATGATAAATGGAAAATATCCAAAAACTTAGAGCCCGAATTCTAAAGGAGTTGAATGTGCAGAAATACTTGCCTTCTGAACGATTTTATATAATAGTGATGATTATTCGCCAATGACTCTTTGAGCGGATGTAGCGATTTGTGAATGTCAGACGATCTTTGCTCCGAGTCTAGAACGGTGTGATGCTATGCATGTTTTTGATAACTACAACATAATGACAACAATGTATAACACATGGATTAAGAACCATAGGTACGTACATTGACTTTTTGAGATAAGACCAACTTATCTTTATATTGTACATAAGTACCTAGGTACTCAGTTATCTACCTTGCTATGTAACTTCTTCTTAGGTAAAACATGTTCTTGACCTCCTCCTTGAAAAATCCGGTTGGATATGTCTTGACCAGTCAGTCTGTCTATTTATAGCACATCCACCACTGAACACTAATTACTACTAATACTACTAATACTAATAAATACTGTGCCTGCGTTATCTTTCTACGTATATCGCAACATTAACGAGTCTTTACTGGTGATCTACCCGATATAGGTAAAGTCTTCTGGCCTGAATTACTTTTACACCGGTCAGTACTGATGTTAGCGTTAATGACGCCCCGGCCATGATTATCGTGGTGCCCCCTTTCAAAGGCAAGAAATTTCTAGGAAAAAAATAATACGTAAAATCGAGCGATTTAGTTTCGATATTTCTAAAAAGCTTTTTGATACTAAAAGTATTAGAGCCTAGCATTACCCAGTTTTTGTAGCTTCTTATCTTTTTTTTGTATTAAATTCTGCGCTCCTGCAAATTTCGCGCCCTGGACGATCGCCCTACCTCGCACTCCCCGGCCGGCATTGATATCGGTTTTTACTTTTTTTTATAATGAATCATACAGGCAGAGTTGCCAGCTTTAAAAACATACCAACTCGCGCAAATCAGTTGCGGGAACTGAGCTGGGACAAGGCTGAACAAGCGGGACCCAAAGAAATTTTGCAATAAATATCTTGTAAATAAATGAAATTGTAAATTCAACAAAAGTAATATCAACTGCCAACGGTGATACTTAACATTTTTTTTATAATCAGTGCCAACGTTCAACGTTCAATCAGTGACAGTGGTTACAAAACAAACAAAATTATTAGGGACATCCTATCGTCCACCAAAATGTTTTCCACTCGACGTGACCAAATTTAAATTTTTTTTACTTTTACTTTTTTACTTTTTTTACTTTACTTTTTACTCGATGAGTACGAGTGCCTACCTACTTAATATTTGAAATTTATAGCGCGAAATCTCGTATTACAGGATAATTAGCGTCCCCCACACACCATATACGTATGTACAAAACGCTTGACAACAAATTTTGGTGAACAACTATACAACGGACTGTATAGTCCATCTGGTGACTTTTGTAGGGGAAGGGTGCATGGTGCATTCCCACAACCGCTGAGCGTACTCGACTGGCCACGTTACCCCTCTTTCACAGAAGATTGTATTGAGATGTACTGCATTTCCAACTTTATCATATTTCTCCAATGTACGTACGTGTTTCGGTAGTGAGTGAGATGTGCCAGAGCCCATTCCCATCCCGTCCCTCCACATTTTCTCAACCCTTTCTTCCAATCCATTCCTTAATCTGCAAAGATAGGCAGCGAATCCGGGGGCGTGCCAACGTTTGTCATTCTGGACTGATGTTGGCATGTATCACGGATGTCTATGAACGACAGTATCCACTTACCATCAGGTGAACTAATGCTCATCTGCCGCCTTTTTTCTATAAAAAGAAGTAGATACTGTCGCTCGTGTACATCCACGACACATGCCAATATCAATAAAGAATGACAAACGTTGGTTCATCCCCGCATGCGCATCAAAGTATGTATTAAATCTCTAAAGTACTCTCTTGAAATTACCTTTTTTTTACAGTAGTACGTTTAGAAACACTGAGTACGATACAATTGGCTAAACTGAGGTGATTCCCCTATTCACAAAAAGTTTTTTAAGTCACAAGTGCAAACTTAGGTCGTCGAATCAATTATCTATGCATGAATATTAGCAGCTGTTTTGTGATTCATCGTTATCAATTTTGTGTGGTTAATATAACCATATTGTCGGGCTAAGTAGGGCAGTGACGCTATCTTGCGCTCTCAACTCTTTGTTGCGTTTTTCGTATTTTGCACTGGTTTTCTCTTTCTTTTATATCTTCGTCAGGGTTTGAAGGCAGAACTCATTTTAGCGCCGCTGTAAGTCGAACCTCCAATCTTACCTGCAGATCCAGCCTCGTTTATCATCTACATATTTACATATTTCTTGTTTTACTAGCTTTCTTTCAAGCCATTATTCTGAATTCATGTTTAATTCGGAAATGGGAATATTTCTTCAATTTGGTCTTTTTGTGCTAACAGATGGTTCGATTTTCTGAGTTATTATGGAATATATGAGTTATTCTTAGAAAATGCAATGACACTTAGCGCAAGATAAATAGACGAATTTTAAATTGTTCTTTGCTAGGTAGACTTGGATTGAGTGGTTGAAAATTGACCTATATACAAAGTGCTAAGGTGCCTCTTTTGTATATTTATCCGAAAGAGGTTTGGTTTTTGCTATATGTCTACTTAACTGTATATGGTTATGGTAAGTTTAACTGTTTATCGCAGGATCTCCGAAAAGGAAGAACTTGCTCTTTACTAGTATCTTAATACTTATAGGGACAAGTATTTTGTGTAAAGTAGGTACCTTTTACCTACTGGCATACATAGTGACTAGTGACTATCATCAAATACCTTCTTAGTTCAGTTACAATAATGTATTATCTAATTTCATGAAATCGTTATCAGACACTTAATGATAAAATGGAATATTTGATTGTGTACGTTATCTTTTTCTTGTTATATTACACATGTATGTGGCATTTGGCAAAATGCTATACAGGTATTAGGTATAATGTTACAAACACAAACGATAAGCATGTTTAATTAAGATTTCATCAAAATATGTTTCCTATATATTATGAGATTAATGACAGATTTATATTTATATCTTATAACAGGTTAAATATTCACCACCAATTTACAAATACCTTATAAATTTGCTTGCCGTGTGGTGTCGGCAGGCGGCAGGCGGGTAGGCTTTACAATAGCACCACCCCATCTCCTCCCGTGGGTGTCGTGTCGACGCGACTGAAGGATGAACAAAGCGGCTACAACAAATCCTAAGGAACTACTCCGCCTCTATAAAAGAGTAGACTCGCCAACCCGCTTGGCCAGTTGCCGTTTTAAGGCCATACTTTAGTACTTTAGTAAATACTTTAGTTGTGCAGATAGATTTTAAATCGACCTATTGTTTGATCACTAAAGGTCATAAAAATCTCTGCTTCCATACAAAAAGAATCTATCAGTTGGAAATTAAGGACAGATAATTATTATGAAACTAGAAGTGCTGCCTGATCAGATCATATTTGTTATTAAAATAAATTAAGCCAGTTTTGAGTAGGTAAAACTAATCTATAAATGGAAAAACTTGGGTAAAAAAGATAATGATAATAAGTTCAGGGAATTTCCCTTTTAGCGTAACCGCATGGTAAACATTTGCTCCATTTTTTTTATTAAACTTTGGTATCACAAATTTTGTGGGTGAAAAACTTAATTATTATACTCCTAAAAACAATATACCTACGGTACAGTAGGTATTACCTACAGATATTTGTAGTAATGGAGATATAGATAAATTAACATAATAGGTTGGGTAGAAAGTCTTTTCGTATTTTATACGTATAGAGTTGTAATCAAATCACTTTGGTTGTACTATTTGTACCTGGCTGGTTGCAATACCATTAAAAGTTGACATTCTAAAAAAATATTAAAAATAAACTATTTTACGCCGTTTTTCCATTGTTTTCCACTCTGTGAAAATGAGTGAAAGTAACGAAGAAATTCGTATACATTTTGAAATACGACAAAAAGGCAAAAATGTGACAAGCCGCAATAAAATTGTGCCGTTTATGGATCTAATGCGATATCGCTAAGGGTAGCACAAAGTTGTTACAAGCGTTTTCAGTTTGAAAATTTTAACGTTAAAGATGTAGCTCGCTTTGGTCGCCCAGTTACAGATAAAGTCAATGCCATCTGTGAAAAAGTAGAGCATTGCTGAGGAACTGGGTATTGATCACAAAACGGTTTTAAATGATTTGAAAAAAGTCTGGGTACCAGAAAAAGTTCGATATTTGGGTGCAACACTATCTTATGGGAAGAAACCTCATAAACCGTGTTTCCATTTGCGATTCTATGTTAAAACGAAACCTAACCTTGAGACAATTGGTCACGGGTGACGAGAAGTGGATCACTTACGACAAGAACGTGCGAAATACGAGTAGATCGTGGTCAAAGCACAGACAGGCTCTATAAACAGTGACAAAACCCGGTTTAACGCGAAACAAGGTGACGTTGTGTGTATCATGGGATTAGAAAGGTATCGTTCATTAGGAGCTTTTACCGCCGCGGGAAACTATTCTGATTACTGCCAGCAACTGATGAGATTAAAGCAAACAATTGAGACAAAACTGTCTGAGCTGATAGACAGAAAGGGTGTGATCTTTCACCGTGATAACGCAAGACCACACATATCTTTAGCGACTTGGCAAAAATTAAGAGAGCTTAGCTGGGAAGTGCTGATGCATCCACCGTATAGCCCTGACCTTGCCCCCTCAGATTTCCACCTGTTTCGGTCACTTCAGAACTCTTTAAGTAGCGTAAGGTTGACGTAAAGAGAAGACTGTCAAAACTACTTGTCGCAATTTTTTGGCCATAAATCCCAGAATTTCTACAGCAATGGGATCATGACACTATCTACAGGATGGCAACAAGTTATCGATCAAAACGGCACATGTAAGTTAATGTAGTTAAATTTTAAAAAAATATATAGAAATATATATATTTTTTTATAGATAAGTGGGCGGACGAGCAAGCGGTCCCACGTGATGGTAAGTGTTACCGCCGCCCATGGACACCTGCAACACCAGGGGGTATGCGGGCGCGCCGACGACCTTGCAAAATCCTATTCACAGCTTTCTTGAAGAACCCCATATCGTAGCTTAATGGAGAGACCTCTTCAGGCAGTTCGTTCCACAGCCTACGGGTTCGCGGTATAAAATATTTTTTGGACCGAACAGTGCGCGACACCTCCGTATCGAGGAAATGCGGATGGACCGCACTTCTGTGACGGGTGGTGCGGTTGTAGAAACCCGAGGTGGGAATTATATTAAACAATTCTACTATAGATATAGATAGATAGATATATAATTTCTATAGAAAATACGAAGCTTTCTCCCCGACCTAATATTATATCGATAATGTAACAGAATAATAAACAAAATCTCTATTCATCCAATTTTACAAAAACTCGAATATGTTTGAAACTAAAAAACAACATTTGATCCCTTTTCGCTTGGGAGCACAAAAATATTATGTCCTAGTCTAATTAAAAATACCAAACTTCAAGACACCTATTATTAAGCATAAGAGATATTTATCAATGTTGTAATGATATTCTAATATTTAAGTACACTTCCCGGCCGAAAGTAATACACATCGACCTTTAGAAAGAATATCGGCTAGCTTTGGTTATGTAGAGCGTCGTCTCTGTCGTGTGCCGTTACGAACACATTCGGACACGGACACGGGTCTGATGTTCAGAAACATCAGCAAAGTTCAGACAAAACGGCGGCCGGCAGCATAGCGTTCGCTCGACCGCAGCGAGCGAGCGACGTGACCTTGAATTGTTTCAATATTTTATCGGCCTGGATTCAAATAAACTTTGAACAGGTTAAAATTATACAGAATTTAATTATATTATTTAGAAAAGGACCAATGTTATACACATCTGAAGTTGCTAGTGTCAAAATAATAATTCAGATGTACCGATAGAAGGGCCAAAAAATTATAGCTGTTTTTGTCTCAAATCTGTAAGTTATATATATTTTTTGCAATGGTCTCACCTTTGTTTACATAAATATTCTCCAATTAAAAATTTTAGATTAGTACAATATTGTCAGTTAATTTGAATGTATCCTACCTTTCCTGCACCTACTTGTGTTTCCCCACTAGATTTAATTTTCTTTTACCCACATAAATCATACGAGACTAGGATTGTGTGTATTCTTTACTATTGTTGAGTAGTAAAAAACAAGAAAATAAATAGCGTTCGTGATACAAGGTGTTTCATTTCTGAGCTGGAGACTGGTGTTAGACTTCATTATATAACAAATAACATCAGGAAGAAACATGGTAAAGACTGGTATCTACTTGAAATTGAGTTGAGAAAATAAACACAATATGTATATTAAAAAATATTGGGTATATATTGAGAATATTTCACGTTTTCGTAAAGCTTTTTTTGATATTCACGCCTGGTTATAATGACTATGTTAGTGGCGTCGTTGATAACTTTTTAACATTTTTTTAAAAATAGGAAATGATTGCAGACCCACCTGGTGGGTAAACGGATACTGTCGCCCATGGACATCCGCGATAAATGCAAACTTCAGTCCAGAATGAAAACGTTGGCGGGCCCACGGATCTACTACCTTCCTTTCCAGATGAAGGAATGGATTTAGAGAAAGGATTGGGATATTGGGGAGAGATAGGACAGAATAGGATGGAAATGAACTCTAGCATATCTCACTTACTACCGAAACACGTACGTACTTTAGGGAATAGGGAGAAGTGGGAAATGCAGTACATTTCAAGGTAGTCTTCTTTGAGAGAGGGGTACCGAGGCTAGTCGAGTGCGCCTAGCAGCTGTTGGATTTCAGCGTGCATCCTACCTCTCAAACAACTTTGACTTGTAACTAAGCCCTCTATAACTCTGTCGTCTTTCAATGTATTCTGAATTTAAATTTACTAATCTATTTCTAGTACCTTCAGTTATTTAAGTATTTACATGGCTAGGTAATTATTATATAAAAACCACATTTCGTATATGGAAGCACCTACAGGTATTTCTAAGTTTTCCTAGTTCGCTATGTACAGATATGCGTGTTTGATTACTATACTTAAAAGAATGTAATCAGCTCGGCTGTAATTATGAACGTGTGATTTATAACCACGTAGGTAGTGTATGACATGACCCAATAATCGTTATTGATACATATAGATCTTATCAAACTAAGAAACTTATATGTTGTTTCAGGGTTGTCATATATCATACAAGACGTGCGAATACATCGACATATCAACCGTTGCAGACAGAAGGAAATACATAGTAGACATCGACCAGTGAAAGGAAATATATATAAATATATAAAGTGTTATAATATACTTACGTACCTACTTTACCTTTTTTGTTACTTACGCTGCTAAAGTAATGACACTGTACACTGTACTGTTGTTGTAATGACGATGTTATAATTAGATGTGTAACAATGTTTTTCATATCTTTATAAAATGGTGTCGACCTTAAATACGAATATTGTATAGGCATGTCATATCCGATTGATATCAATAATATCTCTGATTATAATGTTAAGAGGAGGTAAGATTTATTAAAACAATATTTTTATATGAAAAACCAACTTTTATACAATTTTTGTTATTACTAGACTAGAGACTTATTATTACTAGTTTTTGCTAGTGTAAAAAATGTTATTTTGATGACTGAATGATTGTGGTGATACAATATTGCAGACTTCGTGATGAACAAAAATGTTAAGAGGAGGTAAGATTTATTAAAACAATATTTTTATATGAAAAACCAACTTTTATACAATTTTTGTTATTACTAGACTAGAGACTTATTATTACTAATTTTTGCTAGTGTAAAAAATGTTATTTTGATGACTGAATGATTGTGGTGATACAATATTGCAGACTACGTGATGAACAAAATTGTAAAAAAAACTTTGTATTGTAAAAGAAATGTCACTAATGTTACTTAAGTGTTTGTTAAAATGTTTTTTCTTCTTATAAGGACAGAGTTTATGATGTATGATGTCGAGAGTATATTATAGGACTCTCAAATTCATAAGTGTAGCCTAAGTGACGTTTAACCAGTCTGTTGTATGACTATTTGTGACATTATCTGAGATAAGGGGATTTCTGTAAAATGATTTAGCAATATATATTTTTTAATTTGCCGCTCTTATGTCACGTTTCATTTATCCAGAATTGAATCAGCAAGCTGCCAGTGGGCAGGCATTCTTAGTGAGTTATAGCAGTGCCTTTGAAACAGTCTCAACTAACATTTTGGCGCTAAGAAAAAGCTCTTCTTTTGACACCATCTCCTAACGGAGGTTAGCGATCAGCATGGCTATTCTCACGCGAGACTGCTCCTGAAAAGCTGATTAAGAGTTCTTTTGTGGAACTGAAGTTACATAAAGGCGCTAATTTAAATTAGCGATATAGCGCATTGTAACTAGGTTATAACCCCGAAAAAGACCCATGCTTATACAGCTTGAGGTTCCTTGATAATTATACAATATCGATAGTGAGTGACATAACGGAGGCATAAGAGCGGCATCGAAGCGGCGCTAAGCACTCGGGAGTGGTTTACAAACTATATAGAAGCCGCAGCCAAAAACTATGGCGATAAAAAGGTTATTGGATCGCCTCTTATAATTCTTTGAGCGCTATATCACTGCTTTTGTAGTAAAACAAAAGCAGTCATATACAAAAGCAACCCGTTCAGTAAGCGACAAGTCTCGCCTAAAATTTCACACTGTTTGACAGTTCTACATGTCATATCCCTGACTTGAATAAAAAATCCAACTTATATAGCGCTATTAGATTGGCACTTAACGCTAATACGTTTTAAGGAATATCTATGACGTTTGAGGTATCTGTGATACGATGTTTTAAGATTCTTGCTTACATGTGTGACTTAAATTAGCTATTCAAAGGAAAATATATATCATATCATAGAAATGATTTCACTGTTGGAATTGGTTTCATAAGTGATGTGGTTAAATACTATTGCGGTATAAGTATTCTGTAAATATGTATATAAGTTTCCATCTCAATTTTATAGCGCCTCGAAAATATCTATCTACTTTTTGTTGAAAGTAAACATAAAATATTGGCTTGATCATTATTTTTTATCAATTTGATGCATATTATCATCTATAGATATTTTTATATATAGCTGTTATTAAAAACGGTAAATTTGCAGGGAAATAATGTTTTATAATAATTTTCTTGAACATTTTATAGGTTATCTCTAAACGTAAAGGCGTTCATCTCTAGAGAGATTAAGGTTATTACTGTATTATAGAGATTATTACTCTATTAAAAGCGGCATTCGCTGTTGTGAAACCCACAGTTCTACGGTAGGGGTTAAAAAGACTAAGACATTGTTCTTTACAGGTTACACAATGGTGTCAATTATACAACACTGACAACCGTAGGTTTTCACGGGTGTCGTTAATAAGCGGCCTACGCTATCTTTAAGATGTTAAAAGGCTGTTAATGCGCTTTAATTTTATAAACGTTAATTTTGTCAACGTCAATTTTATTCGTCGTGGTACCTACTACCTATCCCTGGCTGGACAAACGCACGTCTGCACTCGGCGATGGCTCGCGTGGTTGTGTCTATGCAACGTTGCCCACATGCGCACGAGACAGTCTTGATTATATCGATATTAATTGTTGATCTATCTACAGTCATCTTTTTAAGACCCATTTATATGTGACTAATATAAAATGACAATAACTTGGTCGATTTTAAGTCGATTTAAGTCGAGTTTAAATAGAGGTACCTACACTATTTTAAACGCCTTTTTAAGATCATTATTGTATATAACGTAAAGTTTAAAGTGCGTTTAAATTAAATAGTCCTTTAAGCGTCGATGTATTTTTAATAGTTATTGCTGGTCCTTTCATAGTGTTTTTTTTTCTTCCTTAATACCAGATTTTTTAGTCGTTCTTTTAATACATAAAAATAAAACAATTATTCATTTATAAGTTCTTATATTTATTTAAGAAGTTCTTAACAATAGGCAACCTATTTGAGGTATATAATTTTGTAGACACCTTTACACCAAGCTTTGTACAAAGTCGTTTTGAAAATGTTAACTAATGAATTTGTTCTTAAAGAACACTGGCTTATAATTTTACGTTACTGGTTAACTAAATACTATATTTGAACTTAAAGTTTACTTAGGACAATTTTGTGTAATGCGATTTACTTATAACAATCATCACAGTTTTATAAGACGTAAAACTAAGTGTACTTTATTTCGTATGTTCCGTGTTATTCAGGAAATACAACTACCCTATGATGATATACATGAAACATGAGAGATTCTAAAAACGACAAATTTATCAACAAAAGTATGTACTTACAACAAGTAAAGAAACGTATAAGTAAAAGAAAACAAAACACACAAACTTAGTATGTAACTACCTTAAAATTAAAAATGAGCAAATTCACATATTTTTAACGGATAACTCAGTGTAGTATCCAATCATCTGAAAGAAGGTTATAAAAAACAATCCTTTTGGGTAAATTCACGTTTATGATAAAAAAAATGAAGAAATTAAACTTAGAAGACTATAAATGTGTATTATGCTGATATCAGTGGGCCTTGTATGTTAATAAAACAGTAGATGTGATCACAAGGAGGGAGGCGGTCTTACCCTGATGTACCTCGTACCACCACGATACCTTACATGTCCATCTTATATATAACCTAAACAATACTTGTCACACATTTAGTTGCAGTCTTGTAACGAACCGGCGCTATGGCCAGTACATTCCGTTAGTTACACATGCTGCTTATTCTAGTCAAATTCTGTATTACAGGCTGTAACCAAACTTTTTCCAGAGACCAAAGCCATGGATTCCAATTATGATTCAGAGTTCATTGACATGATTTATTTTAATATTATTTTTAATTTTTCCAATTTTCAAAATTGACATTCTTACAAAAAATAAAATCTTATGTAACATTATATTATTATATCAAATTAACTAGAGATTCATTAGTAGAATTCATAGTTTCTGGCTTCGGGGAAGGTTTGGTGTTAACCCATGTATATACGTGTATGTAACAAGTGAGTCGTATTCACATAAAAAGCACCAATGTCCGCACTATACACACCACTGCTGCACTGTAATATCAAGAAGACTCTTTTACTACCAGTCCTCCTCGGGTTCCATTTTTACCTCCCCTACTGCGGCACCGGTGTTGTTGAAGTCCTACAAAAATAAAACATTACTTTTATATAAGATCATGTGGCAGACAGTTCAACTGGTGGATAAGTTGATACTGTCGCCCGATACACGTCAACATCAGGCAACAATGACAAAAGTTTGCAACACTTCAGATGCGCCGCCTATTTTTCTAACCGATGCAATAGTATCTAAATTGCTATATTCGAAAAATACTTTTCTTATTTTTGCTGCACTTAACAAAAATCTTTTTCATTTAACGTAAAGAAAAAATGAAGTCTTTAAAATGAGATAAAAATGGTTATACACTTACAAAAATGATTGCCCTCTCCTATTTGCTACACTCTAACTGCATCTGTGTAATACTTAATACTTAAAAGTTTGTTTTGTAATTTGTAACTGTACATGGTATAATAATAAATAAATAAACATTTTGCGAATGCGTCTAATTGCATTTTGCATAGCAAAACAAATCAAGTAAACGTATTTACATGCATGGCCTTTTTTCAAAGAAAATGCCACACTACAGCACCAGCCTGTCTCTACATTGCTAGATATAGGCCTCTCCCAAGTATCGCCAGTCACACATGATTTATGGCCCTTCTCACCCACCTACTACCGACAAACGTCAAGTGGTTTGTCCATCTAACTGGAGAATGACCCACTATATGAAGCGTATGACGTGGTTTTGGACTAATTATAGTAAGTATGACATGTAATAAATAATTAATTAATAATAAAGGCAGTATTGGTACTCGACACCGTGTTTCAATCATCTTTCGCTCCCAAACATAGATATAGACAACGCAAGTTTGTGAATTTTTATGAAAACCAAGCGGTGTCAATTTAGTTTGGTAGAGTAGAGAACCACTGGCAGATGTAAGAAACCTCTCTTGACGCGGTTCATCACTTTTCTCGAATTTATTATAGCGCTATTTTTTTTTGCAAAAACGACTTTTTAGAGATACGTGTCGGAACGGACTGAACTCCCGACCATATTATGCGACGCTGCACTTACGCTAGGCAGTTTGTTATTTACGAAATGAGGTGATTGTTACTGCGTACTGTGTGCGGTCTTCAAGATATTTTACACCGCTAACACGAAAGGTGTGGAATGAATTGCCTACTAAGGTTTTGCCACTGAACTGTAAGCTTTTCAAGAGAGTTCTCAAATAACGTGAATACTATGTATTTCCACAAAAGTTACATTTATTGTCCAATAAAAATAAACTATCATGGGTCACATCAGTGCAACTATCTTACTCGCACTTGTAAGCAACGTTTAGCAGTTAGGTAAGTGACAACTCCGGCCGCACACCGGAGAAACGCCACACGTACGCAACGTCTCGTCGCCACAATTTCTATGCCACTTTTTCGCTCAGAACAAGTGTCTTGTTCACGCACACCGGACCAATTTATTTGTCAGACGACGATTTTTTAATGTGGCAATTAATGCGAAAAAAAGACATTGGGTTCATCCATTTAATTGAAATCATTTCATTGAATTTTTCCCGATTTTGGCCCAGATAACTTCTGTTTTGCGTCTACTGCTGTAATCAGCAAGTCTACGATTATATAATAATATATTAAAGGATTATTTTCAACTTCTGCAATAAAATTAATATTAAACTCAACATTATCGTTCATTTTGTTAAAACCACGTTTGACTCGCGCAGCGTAAAACGAAAATGTTCGATCTTAAACAGTGTATGTAGCGCGCTAGAGACGTTTCGCCACAAATTGCACCTCGCTACAACTGTGTGCCTAGTGTGCGTGCCCACGCGCAAGTCTACGGGATAGTCTCGCGTTTTAAATGTAGCGCAATAATTGTCTCAATACAAATGTATGTTGGGTGTGCGGCCTCACTAACTACGTCGTTATCTTCCACGAGGTTTTACATTGTACGTTATATAGAACGTTATGGACAGTAGATAGTTTCGTAACTGTTTGTTACATAACGCCCATCTTTATACGAAATTAAAGCGTTTTTCTCATTTCTTGCTTTCTGTGGAGTCTGTGGAGCTTGGCCGCACTTAGACCATGATCTTTCCGCACGTTCTTGTCGTAAGTGATCCACTTTTCATCAGCAGTGATCAATCTTTTCGAAAATGGTTCGGTTTTATTGCGTTTTAATAGAGAATCGCAAACGAGTACACGGTTCATTAGGTTTCTTTCAGTGAGCTCGTGTGGTACCCAAATATCGAGCTTTTTTATGAATTCAGACTTTTCAAATGAGTCAAAACTGTTTTGTGGTTAATGCCCAGTTCATCAGCAATGTCGATCTTGCTGCACTTTTTCACAAATGGCATCAACTTTATCGGTAACAGGGCGACCGGAGCGAACTGCATCTTTAACATTAAGATTACTTGACTGAAAACGCTTCAATCAACTTTGTGCTACTTACTGACACTGCATTAGGTCCATAAACGGGACAAATTTTTTTCGCGGCTTGTGTCGCATTTTTTCCTTTTTTGTAATAAAACTTTAAAATGTATCGAATTTCTTCGTTAGATTCACTCATTTTCTTGGACAGAAAAACAATTGAAAAATGACGGGAAACAGTTTTTTTATTTTATATTAATTGAATCTTCCGGGCTACTTGGCCGAGGTCTTCTGGAATCTCTTTTTCGTTCTTCCAAACGTTTCGTCAACAACTGCGGTTGACATCTTCAGTGGCGACTGCGTTCACTTTCGGAGAGATGTTATCTCTTCGGTTTCACGAGCGCAACTGAGTTGCGCTCGTGAAACCGAACGAAACGTTTGGAAAAAAGAGAAGAGATTCCAGAAGACCTCGGCCAAGTAGCCCGGAAGATTCAATTAATATGGACACCGGCCGAGAAAGCCTACACTCCACTATAGTTTTTTATTTCTTTTTTTTAAATGTTACCTTTTTAATGGTATAACCAGCCAGGTACAAACAGTTCAATCAAAGATATTGGATCACAACTTCATAGATACAAAATCCGAAAAGACTTTCTCCCCGACCTATTATTTATAATTATTAATATGTTTAGAAATGTCCAATATTGGGTATATAAGTTTAATTTGTATATCCTGAAATTTAACCAATGTTATAAAAATTGCGCCGACACTGGTAAGTTGCAGTAAGACTCCACAAATATTATTTGGATACTATCCACCTGTAACGGGCAATAAAGAAGTTTGAAGTTTTATATATATATGAGGACCCCAGAGGTAAAGGGGTCTAAGTGACAAAATTTATGTTTTGAGATAATTGAACCAAAAGTCAACAAAATTTTGTAAGAGGGAAAGTTATTTTTTTTTGTTTTGACAATTTTAGGCCAACACTTTGGCCATTTGCTTCTAATTAGTACTAACAATAGATTATTAAAATCACCTGTGTTACATTTTACGTAACACGTTACGTATTTTACGTTACATTTTCACCTGTGTTACGTGTTACCTGTGGAGCAGTGTTAGCATGCACTACTAGTGGTGAAGGGGCAACACACTAACTAGGTAGCAGCACCTGTCAGGGAAATCACTTGGATATCCTCACCACTAAAAAGAATAGTATTTTAACAATCTGTTACTGCATCTAACTCAATTCTTTCGAAAATGTCACTTAGACCCCTTGACCTCTGGGGTCCTCATATATTTTATATTTACCTCTTCAACGTCCCCCTTCAGTTGCATAAACAAGAAAGGAGAAAAAATATGATAGTCGATAAATATTTGATTGTAATGTACACATTACTCGTATATTTTCTCCTCAGCAATATTAGCTCCTACTAAGCAAATATTGATTATTTTTTTACTTAAAATATCAATCCTTCTTCACATGAAACAGTTGATTTTATTTGACTTGGTCTTTACGGCGAAAGAGCAAGAATTGTGAAACAGTATCAAGGAAGAATCCATGCATACACTATTCTCAGAAATGAAATGTACAAAAAACAAAAAAAACCTGCACGTGAATCGTTGATTCCTATACCTTTGTTTCATTCTGCCTATATGAATAAAGGTGGCAATGGAACTAAATTAATCTAAAATATAATTACGTCCATATATGTTGACATAAAAAGACTATACTATTTATCCATACACTATTTGTACAGATACGAAAAGATGTGAACTGTCTGCGTTTATTCAGTTTTCGTTGCTTATGCAGGAAAGTAGTAAGTTATGTTCACTTGAAGGTGCGTCTTGTCTGCCGCAGACCAGTCTAATTTTTAGCGTGTACAAGCACCATAAGCCGCCGACATAGATTGAAAGATTCTGCAAGCTGAAGTGCCATCTGTCGTAGAACCGATTAATAATAATAATAATAATAAATTCTTTATTTCAACCAGGATCATAACATTTTTAATGCGCAGTAAAAGACCGTTATCTATACATATAATAATATCGTAACAGAGCAGTGTCTGTACATGAAATATTTTTTGGATAAAATCATTGCAGTGTACTCTACGAACAATACAGAGCCCTAAACAACCATACAATTTTTGCGTGTCTGAACGCGCGAGAACTACTGGACAGAATGTAATGAAACATGGCATAGGTATAGTTTATGACTTGGGTTAACATTTACGATACATTTTATCCCGACCCGTTATAGTTCCCAGGGGAATCACAATAAGGTTCACGCGAACGAAGTCGCTGGCACCGCTGATTATCAATAAAACAAGGCAGGATCGTAACAAACCCGTATGTCGCTGCCGCCATAGTCTTTGTCCTCGTGGAGGGCAGTCCTGTTGCCCTTGAAGAAGTACGGCAACGTCTGTTCCGCTTGACTCAGGATCGTAGCTAAGTCTGTCACCAGTGGAGCATCCTATATACAAAATGCCATCAAATAAAACATGGTAATTAACTCTAAAAATTTTAAAAGGAAATAATTAAATGAGGTACAGAAATATTGAAAGTGGCAGCAAATCGATGGCCGCATTTTGTGTTGACAATCTTAGTAATTAAAAACTGTTTATTTCAGTTATTCAAAAAAGTTTTGTTGATCATGATTTGCTGCCCAATTAGTATTTTTTGCTGCTCGTTTAAATACAATCCACTGTAAATAATTCTACAGGTTTAATAAAAAAAAAATACTAAATGAGCAGCAAAATAACCTATTTTTTAATAAAATAAGTAAGTAATTGGAGATTAATAAGAATGTCGCAGTATTAAATGGACGGAGTCTCCCGCCTATTTCTTTGTCCCCAGAGAACCTAAACTTATCCCACTTTTAAATTTGCTACGATTGATTTTTGCCGCCTATTCAATATTATCTGGTGCTCATTTAATTGTTCTCAATAAAAAATAACCGTATCATCCTTAACACTGAATTAGTTTCGTGAAAGGTAACAAGGTAAGAGTTTATAAGATTCATCACTTTTTTCACAGAAATAAAAGCATTTATTTTATGTTAACTAAACACCTGATCTACGCTGTGAAGCGAAAAAATACGCAACATGGTCAAAATTAGTGTCAAATCCTCCTTGATGTTGTACGTATCCGTCGGTGACCACTTACCATCCTGTGGACCGCCCGTAAGACACCTCCTCTTTAAACAAATTATGTTATGTATTGGAGAATGGGGATGGGCCAATTTTCTTAATGATTTATTATTTTTTCGAAAGAAATAGTAGAACAACTCGCACGAAGTTTATTTTTTGGACAAAGCACTAGGAAATTATAGCGGAACATGTGAAATACGTGGGTGACTAGGTAAGTTTTGAGAACTTTGAGAGATACTCTTCTTTAGCGAGGTCTTCAACAGCTGCCATAAAAGCATTCCGAGCGTCCTCAGGGCTGTCGAAAAGAATGCCACGGAGTCCAAGATTCACTTTTGGAAAGAGAAAGAAGTCGCATGGAGCTAAATCACGGTTCAATTCTTGGATCTCTGTGGTCTTGGGTAAGTTTTGCTTTGTGGGATGATGCATTGTCATGATGCAAGAAAATCCGTCTCAAACCTATTTTAGGACGTTTTTGATTTAACAGATCGAATACAGTTGGTGAACACACTTCACTGTACCATTGGGCATTAACAGTTTTTTTGAGCGTCTCAGGAAATTGTCACTAAATGGCCACTTGTAGAGAAGAATGTTGCCACTATTTTTTTTGCCCACGCCGCCGCCCACGTGTAACCTTCCTGGGAGACTCTTCGTCTGGAAATACCCAAACCGTTGATTATCACTTAGTTAGTGGGTCATACTGATAGATCCAACTCTCATCTCCAGTAATTTTTATATATATTTCGTTCCGAAAAATTTTCGAATTTTACACCCATTTCCTCGACTTGAAGGTGTTGGTGTAATATTTCTTGAATCACTGGCGATGAAATATAAGTCTCTTCTATTTGTGTGTAGGTAATTTTTGGGTTTTCGTGCAACATTTTCCTTACCGCCTCGATGTTTTCATTCGTTACAAACGTGGCAGGACGGCCACCTCTCTCATCATCTTTCGAGGAACATTTTCCTTGTTTAAATGGAGAAAACTATGTAAAAATTGTTGCACAGGACGGTGCGAGGTCCTCAAAAGCTGATACTAATCTATCTTTACGCTCTCTTTCATTTAAACCAACTTTAAAATGGTATAACATCATTGCACCAAAATGATCTCGTTCGCATTCCATTGTTGCAAAGAAAAGCGCGCGAAATGCAATAAAAAGGTGTATACAACATCTTTACTTCGTTTCGTTTGGACTAAATGGCTTTCGGAATTCGAATTTCAAGGGATGTTTTAAAAACGGTACGGCTCAAATGAGTCAAATGGTAAAGCTCTTTCTGAAATTTGAGTATCTCAAAATTTACCTAGTCACCCTATGTATAGGCGATGACGTCATAGTTACGGCAGTATGGATTGCTACTTTTATCATAATATATAAAAAAGTAATATCACCACAGATCAAAATAAACTTCAAGTGTCACCTGTCATTGAGCTAAACGAACAAAAACATAACCTCTATTTGTGTCAATAATCTCTTTTTCGTGAACTGACTGCGATTTGTTTTCCTTCTTTCTGAGCTTGAATTTCTGGTCATTTACGACAATGTTGCATTCGAAACTGCACAATGAATGTTACTACTCCATTTGTATGGGCAAATTCCACTAATTTGCCTTAAATTTTAACATGTATGATTGTAGAGGACCTAACCAGTGATAAGTCTATTCAAGCCGTTACTGTAACGCCACGCTACTTTAATAAATGAAGACTAAAATGTTATAACTCTGCAATTATCATCTTTCTAACACTCTAACTTTGTGGTTCAATCTATTCTATGCAAAAATACATAAAAATCAGGGTGTTACAAAAATTGGCTCACCCCCATTGAGGGTACCTACGACTTTAATGTGACATGGCCGATGGGGGTAGAATGTGAATTCAGTAATGAACCTGCTAGTGTGAATGTTACCGTGTGCATCAAATTAATGTGAAATAGGAGTATAATAGTTTGTTAATGTGATTATCTCACCTTTTCCTGGTCAAAGAATGAAACGGCCTTCCCTCGGTTGCCGACGCGACCGGTTCGCCCGATCCTGTGCACGTACTCGTCGATGCTCTTTGGAAGGTCGTAGTTCACTACTAGGTCTACGTTTTTTATGTCTGGAACAAGCAATACGTTTTGTGTTTGGAGGTTATAGATTTTTGGTGTGATGGGCAGCATCAGAAGGTAGGGTAAACAACTTCCATTGTCCTACATACTATTAAATGATCACAATACTTAAATAAAAGTACACATCTCGTTGGGCAAGTACAGTTTGGACGGTAACGCTATACCGCAAATTACTGACAACGTAAAACAATGTGCGGTTCTGCGTGCACTGCGTCCCTACAATGTTAAGTAATTGAATAGAGGTTAAACCAGTCAAAATATTATTATTATTTCCAATAATGTGGTTTTGATTTGAGCCTTGACACTTTTCTTTTTTTATATGTAAAACCTTAGTTCATGTATTTATGACTATTTGTCTTTAGTGCGCTGCGGAGACAATATACACATGCAATAAATAAAAAGGAAGAAAAAGAAAAGATGTACAAAAGGCAAGATCTTCTGCACAGATTTCTTCGAGCAGACCAAGGAATATAAGTGAAATATAGGCCAAGACAGAAAGTTAGGCGTAGTTCGTTACTCAATCACGGCGAAATGATTGAACCGCCTTCGTTGAAATTTGGTAATTAGACAGATTGTAATCTGAATTAAAACAAGTCTATTCATGTAGACCACGCGAATGAAGTCGTGGGCAAAAGCTAATTATACATAAAACTAAGATATATACAAGTAAAAGATCCGATTCATAACATCACGTCACATTCCATCCAAAAACTTGTAAGTAACAACGGTATAACTCACCCAATCCCCTAGCAGCGACAGCGGTGGCGACCAGTATGTGGTGTTTGCCGCTCTTGAAGTTGTGGAGCGCCTCCTCGCGCTCGCGCTGTTCGCGGTCGCCGTGTATGGATGAGGTGAGCAGCTGCTGCTCGGACAGCATCGAAGCGATGAAATCCGCGTTGCGCTTCGTCTCCACGAACACCAAAACTCGTTTGTTGTCTGTACGCACACGTTTATCACGTAACAGGCTTTAGGTTCGCAAGGCAAAGCAGCAAACAAGCTGTTTAAGTAAGGAAATATACCCAGACTAGCCATAATAATTGTTACAAAGAAAACATTGATATATTTGTTTGCATTAACATTTTATTACAAGAATTTGTGTTATTTTAAAAGAAAACTAAATATAACACGATTAAGCTAATTTGGCACCTCGCGCCGATGACGTCGTATGGTCGGTCTGGCAG
This sequence comes from Sesia apiformis, assembly GCA_914767545.1. NCBI lineage: Eukaryota > Metazoa > Arthropoda > Insecta > Lepidoptera > Sesiidae > Sesia > Sesia apiformis. The sequence goes on from OU611964.1 coordinate 9,956,298, forward strand.
CGTGTACAAAAAAAATTAGAATATGGGGGAATTAATTTAATTAATCCCTAAATTTCGAGGAATTTTGTGTTAGTATTTTATGAGCTAGATCTTTTTAAAACCTTTGTTTACGGAGCGACGGAAAATAAATAACAATGTGGTGAATTCTAAAGATATCCATATATCCATCCCGGATTGGATAAGTATAATGGAATAAGGAGTCACTTTTATTCCACAATACTCTCCATTCTATGGGATAGGATTAATAGGAAATGGGTCTGGTATATCTCACTACCTTAACACGTACATTGAGAGGAATAGGATAAAGAGAGGGGTAAATTGAGCTATTGTATTGGTCTCTTTGGATTCCTCGAAATCCTCACATTTCCAAGGCTTTGAAATGAAATGTCACACGTCAAAATTGAAATGTTACACGTAAAATCACTAAACTATTTAGAGGTTGTTTGATGTATATTTATTGATGGTGTATCTTCTAGAAGATTGCTTAATTAAACGATGAAATACCATCTACTTCATTAAATCCAATTACATGAACATACGTTAAACTGAACTGATTAGCACGGAGCGTAGGAGACGACTGGCGATTGCTGAGCATCGACGCAGGACGTACAAAAATGTCTATACAGATAAAAGCTGTACTGTGAGAAACTAACATAAATTAAACAGTGTCGTCGTGTGTCGAACGCTGTGTCGCTACACTAGCAATACATACGATTCTCCTCAATGAGTTTCTTCAGCATAGTTTGCTTCTCGTATTTGGTGACTTGGTGGAAGGTTTGCTCGACATCAGTACTGGCGCCTCCAACTATGCCCACCGCTACGAACAGGTAGTTGTTCAGGAAACGGGATGCCATGAGCTGGATGTCTTCCGGGAACGTCGCCGAGAACATCAGGGTTTGACGTTTGTCCTATCAAATTTAACATTGCTATTTATTTTTGGATCGTATTTAACAAATAAATACTAAATGAGTAGCAAAATCATGATCATCAAAACAAATTATTTTCTAATAATTTAATGAAGGTATACTATGATGAGTCTACACACAAATGAGTCTGGGCAAATACCGTTACAATGAAGAAAAACATTTGTATTTGGAATCTGTCATTCTCACGTGAAAAATAAATGATTTTTCTCATTTTGGCGCCAATCATTATTAATTATTGTACTAATATTAAAAACTGGAGTGGGGTGATAATGAAAACTGTATCGTTGTAATTGCGTTACACAAAATAGGCATAGAGTCAAATGAAACTTTTAAAACTCTCGATCTACTTGGTATTAGTCGAATGTTTGAGTACCGGGTAGGTCCATTAAACCGTCATCTGTTTGTGACAGAAAAAGGTTTCGCCGTCTACACACTATTCGTACTAAACAGACGATTAAAGCTGTGAACGAGAGAATCCGAAAAATCCCATCCGGAAACAAAAGATTTTATCCAGAGAAATGAATATAGCATCCAGAACCATGTCACGTATTTTAAAGATGATTTAGGACTTGCTGCTTACAAAAGACGTACTGGTAATTTCTGTACTGATAATTTAAAGAAAAATAAAGTTGACAAATCAAAACAACTTAGGGGTGGTCCATCATCTTCTCGATGGCTGGCATCAAGTCCAAATCGAGCAGGCAGTCAGTTAATTTTGTTAAGCAATATTATTATGAAGTGAAATTGAAATTTTGATGTACTACTAGACCAAGCGAACTAGATGAGCGGGTGGATTGCGATTTCCCCGCCCGCATACCGCCTCAGGCTCCGCGTTCGTCTTAGTACCGTTCGCAGCATCGATACGTTCGCACGTCTTACGCTAATCTTTTCTGAATTGTTATTGTTAAATTTTGTTGTTAGAAATTAGGTTTGTTTTTGTGGTTATTGTTTTGATACGTTCGCACGTCTTACGCTAATCTTTTCTGAATTGTTATTGTTAAATTTTGTTGTTAGAAGTTAAGTTTGTTTTTGTAGTTATTGTTTTGATACGTTCGCACGTCTTAAGCTAATCCTTTCTGAATTGTTATTGTTAAATTTTGTTGTTAGAAGTTAAGTTTGTTTTTGTGGTTATTGTTTTTTTGGTTATCGTGTTACGTTTTAACTGTGTTGTTGTGCACAGACTACAATCAAAATAGGGAAAACTATTCATAGTAGAGAGCGAACAATGATTTTGCAAGTCCTACATTTTTTTTGAAGAAGAAAAACGAAAGGGTTTGTTCGTAATATCTGTGGATCAAGTACTAAAAAGGACGTGTGCCGCTACTGATGTCAGCTTAAGTACAATCACTCGCATAAAAAGGGAAGAAAAAAAGATTTTACAGGTAAATTATAGGTTATGCTATTTTTTTATGGTTCCGTACCCAAAGGGTACCCGCCAGATTTTTACCCGTAATAGGTAGCCAGTCGAATTTTTCACAGAAAACGTGTTACTATGGACGTACTTGCCCGGTTTTGTTAAACTATTTTTACGGCTCCAAATGTGGGTCTTTAAAGTCTTCATTGTTGTCCATCATCATCACTCCATTATATAGTGAATATATTGTCAGTATTTGTATACAGTGTAGTGGTTGTGCATCCACTTTTCATGTATATATATATTATGTAATCTGATTTTTTTTACAGACATCGTCTTTGCCTACTCCAACATCAAGTTCTGAACAAGCAACGCCATCATGGCTAGCTACACCAAGTCCTTTAGTGAAACTACCAACTCCAGGAAAGAAACGCCATCGGCCACCTCATAACAAACTCGATATCGATGACTTCACAATTTGTTCCATAAGAAACATAATAGACAGTTTTTAAACAGTAAGAAAGGAGGTGCCGACTTTAAAAAAATATTGGCCGTTGCAAAGGTGGAATTGAATTTTCCAGGGCAAAAAGAGACAGAAAAATTTTAACAGAAAAATTAGGATACGCTTAAAAAATGTTTGAAGAAAAGAGATCTTTTAATAGAAAGACCGGAGATAGCAGCATGGCGAGCTCGTTACTTGCGACGATTACAAGAAAATGACGAACTTGGTGCAGATAAAAATCGATTACATATATGGATGAAACTTGGATACACAGCCACTACACTGTACATAAATGCTGGCAAAATTCTCTAGATCAAGGAGTGAGAAAAAATTATAGTTCCGGCCAGCGTTGGATTTTATTGTACACGCAGGTGGAGAAAACGGGTTCATCGAAGGTGCAGAGCTGATATACAAATGCAAAAGCAAACAAGGCGATTACCATGATGAGATGGATGCCGATAATTTTACAAAATAGCTAAATGAAAAACTTATACTAAACCTGCCGCCAAATGGTATTGTTGTAATGGACAATGCCCCGTACTACAGCAAGCAAATTAATAAACCCCCTAAAATGGCCTCACGTAAAGAAGTAATGAAAAACTGGCTGGACCAAAAAAATATCGAATATGATGACAGAATGACCAATAAGGAATTATATTATTTGATTGTGCAAAATCGTCCACCAAAACAGTATCATGTGGATCAATTGTTTCAGGCAAATGGCCACGAAGTATTACGACTTCCTCCTGATCAGTGTGAACTGAACCCGATTGAATACGTGTGGAATCTAATGAAGCAGAAAGTCGCGGCAAATAATGTAAACCAATCTGAAAAGGAGATTGAGAGACTAACCCGCGAAGCAATTCAGACAATAACTGCGGCCGACTGGAAAAAGAAGTGAATCACGTTGACAGATTGGCACAGCAGTATTGGGAAAAAGAAAAACTCGATGAATTAGAAGAAATACAATTGGGTTTTTGAAAAAAAAAATTTTTTATCATTAATGGAAAGATCATATACACATTTTATAACAAAACTATTTTTAGTTTTTTTTTTTCGCTTTAATTAAAAAGTTATATTTAATTACAAATAAATTTTTGAATCCAGTACCGAAAACACGCGGACAGTTCCCGAACAAACCCGAGCGCGTGTGACGTCACAATGTTAATTTCTACTCATTGTAGCACACAGCTGATACAGTATTTTGACTATTAATCGATTAAATCTTGTTATTATCGTCAATATATTAATAAATATATCGAAAATGTCTAACCTTAAAAGTTATTGTGCTTGCTTCATACCATTATGTACGAATACTACAAAAACAACTCCTGAAAAAATGTTTTTAAATGTTCCACAATATGTTAAACGTCGAAATAAATGGTTCCAAGCAGTGCGACGAAAACGACGAAAATTCCAAAACAACATCAATTTTTTTTGTTGTGAAGATCATTTTGATGTAAGTATTTTATAATAATATAGTAATTAAAAAATATTTATGTAAACGTATAAATGAAATAAATAGCATTCGATAAATAAATTTTTTTAACTGAACTCCAAATAATAACTTTTAAAAATTACAACAAAATTATAGTATTGAAAAAAGTTTTATGAATAATTTAAAACTATTAAATAATAAATTTGTATACAGTTATTGAATGACTTAAGTTTAACTTGCTATTTTTATATTTTAATTGCACGCTAGGTTATGTACGGTACGAAATTGAAATTTTATAAATGTATATAATGATGATTTTTCTGGTTTTATAATGTCATTTAAATAATTCTCATGATTTAATTTTTGTTTTAGCTGAAAGAAGATATAACAGTTGGACATAACCTTGGCCTTGTCACCGTAACTCTCGCGTGATACTCTAAAAAAAAAATAATTATATTTAATGACGAATAAATCATTTAATATTTTAATTTACAATATTATTTTTTTATAAACTTACCTTGATGCTTTAGCACCTCGAACTTCAGCTGAATTAAACCGAACATCATTTTTAAGAAAATCTGTTATCATAAATATATCCACATCAGGTATGTTATCGGAATTAGCCTTTATAAATCCTTTATCACACGTAACTAAATAAAAGTAGTTAATATAAATAATTTTTTAAACTAAATGTCGGATATTTGTCGTCAATTTACATGTAGAAGCCTGTGATACTGTACTATCGAGAAATCCTTTTAACATTATGACGTCACAAACATGGCGACCAATCGTAGCGCGTTTGTAGTCACGTGATTCTTTTTAAAATTTTATCAATTTTAAATTGTTTATAATAAATTAAATAAACATTTTTTAAGAGTATTTCCCATCGATTATTAATATAATTTATGATAAAGTTTTAAAATACATAAAAAAAAATTGATAATTTTTTTTTTCAAATACCCAATTGATCATAAATGTTGGTGATGACAGCGATTCCGATTCAGAAGATATTAATATGTTTTCGGACACCGAAATATCGGGTATCGAAGAAATGGATGTTGATGACGAAGATTTAATATAAATAAAGAATTTATTGATTTTGGTATTATATTTTAATTAATTGCTCCCGTTAACTCCAGAATATTATTATTAACTTTTTATTTTCTTTTTTGTTTTTATAACAATAATAGTAACCAAATAAACTATTGGCCAATCTTAAATTAGTGTTAATAGTCAGAAATTTAATTCGATGAAAATTTCGTTATAGGTAATTTGTGATGACATACACATTCAGTTTTTTGCTATCGGTACCCGCATAGCGTGCGAATGACGTTACGGTTGACATTCGTCTAGTTGGCTTGGTCGTATAATAGGTGTAGGTATTTCTGGATCGTCAACATAGTGTGGAGGGCACGTCCGCACTCGGCGGTAGCTCGCGCGATAATGATACTCGTAGTTTTTGATACAGTGGTAGAAGAGGACAGTGAATGCCCTTTTGTGCCAAGCTATCTGGCGGCAGCTGTAGTGTGTGTATTGTATATGTGCGTATGTATAACTCACAGAGGGCACCATTGTAGGGTGGTCCATCATTTTCTCGACGGCGGGCATGAAGCCCATGTCGAGCATGCGATCGGCCTCGTCAAGCACTACGCAGCGGATGCCCTCGAAAGACACGCGGCCGCGGTCCACAAAGTCGTGGAGACGGCCGGGCGTAGCCACTAGGATATGGCAGCCGCGCTGAAACAAACACATTTTGTTGTATCAGCCTTTAATGTCCCACTGCAGAAAACAGGCCTCCCCTAATAATTTACTGTCGACGTGTGTAACCCGCCACGCGGGCCCAGTGCCAATCAGCGGATACACATACTCCAGATTTTTAATTTCTCCTGTATGGCGAGTTTCCTCACGATATTTTCTCTAACTGCCGAGCTAGTGATTTTTTTTTTAAATTGAAACAAATATATAGCAATAGATAAAACTCATTTTTACACACCAACACAAAACAAGACAACAGACATTGTAACACATTAAATGCACAAGAGTCACAATCTTTGGGTAGAGAGGACATAAATATTTTATTTGAACTAATTGACTAAACTAATTGCCTGCACTGATTGGGTCGTCGGAGTCGTCTAGGACATGCCGAGGACGACGACGGTAACGGGGAGGGTCATACTTATCTGGGACATAGGTTAGGCTGGCAACTACTAGGGGGTTGGGATGGCGAGGGACTCTATCGTAGTAGCGTCGGTCGGAGTCTTTCACATATTTGACGATGGAGGGAAGTTCCAAGTCCTTGGAAGGTCGACATTGCGATAGTGCCATGGGGCAGCCACGGCCCTACGCACGAATCTATTTTGGAGGGTTTTTTGGAGGGTTTTTTGGAGGTTGGAGTATTTTTAACACAAGCGATGAAAAATTGAGGAAAAATATAAATATAGGAGACATTAATATAGGAGGAAAAATATAAAGAGGTAACTAGTGTTATATGAATGGCAGCCATCTGAAGCGAAGATCTTAAAAGGATTTGTAGGATATACAAAGAAGCATAATTGTGTCCTCATATGGGAGAACTTATAAATTTTTCCTATTCACACTATTTCAATGGCTAAGAAAAAGAAAAAGTTTAATGTTCACTCAGTGGCACATCCCGCAAGTTCCACACTACAAGTGGACTTCTGCAACATCAGAGGGATGTATATTAATATCGAAGCCATCCATTACCACCTTGAGACGGCAAACCTGGTGTTACTTTTCTTGACGGAGACAGATTTCCCGCTCGGCTAATACATCATATCTTCATTACCTCTGTTACAAACTGGAGCACTGTTTTGTGCGACGTGCTGGTGTATGCATGTACGTCCGGGAGGATATCTGTTGATGCCGCCTCAGCCATTTTGAAGATGGGGACCTGTCGATTCTCTGAACGCGTATTGACTCCGGATGTTCCACTAGAGTCGATGCTTGCCTTTACAGGTCCCACAGCGGTGATGCAGAGATGACTTGCTTTTTTCTGCGTCCACAAGAAACGACTGATAGCGTGCTCGAGCAGTTCCCCTGCACAGAAGTGGTTGGGATCTCGAACTACCGACCGCGCGTGGAAAGCAGCCTATAACTTTGCTCTGGCCTGTGGTTTCTCACAGTTGGTATCCTCACCCACGAGGATACCTGATATCAAGAGCCATACTCCCTCCTTACTGGACCTCCTCCTGCTGACTAGGTGGCTGAATGACTACAATGTTGTTGTTGATGGTCCGCTGGGATTATCCGACCATTATATCGTTCAAACTGCTGTGCCAGCAAGAAATCCGTGCTGACCCATTTTCAGGGAATGCGCAACGTCCGGCACTACAAGTCTGGAGATAGGGATGAGTTGCATGAATTTTACGCTTCTTATCCCTAGAAGCAGCTCTGTTTCTCGTTGGAAGATCCGGATACCTGTGCAGATTCTGTTGTCGACGTGATGTTGGAGAGCATGAGAGCATTCCTTGTTCCGTGATATCCGTAGTGGACTGAGCAAAGCTTGGATTAATCAGTCCTGCAGAGAGGCCCGCTATAAGAAACGAGCATACAGGACCTTGGCCAAAGCACAGATATCTGAAGATCTGAATACCACAGATTTGAGGAAGAAATTTAGCGCTGCCTTGAGGTGCAGTAAGAGAATCTCTGTCAAAGCAAGGAATGAGCACATCCGCAGAATTGACGTTCTATTAGCAAGCTATCCTTCTGGAATGCGAGCTTTCTGGTCACTCGCCAGGGTTGCTGAGGGTAACTTCTGTCAGCCAAGGTTCGCCTGCATTAATAGCATGGTGTCGGAGCAGCTACCATCGATAACGACTCTGATGCTCCGTCTAGTCAGGAAACTGGCAACCATTCGCATAATCCCTCGGGTATCCCGAAAGATGGTAGGTAGCTTGGAAAGCAGCGATTTGTGCCATACCCGGTCAAATAATTCCCACCTCGGGTTTCTACAACCGCACCTCCCGTCACGGAAGTGGGATCCATCCGCATTTCCTCGATACGGAGATATCGCGTACTGTTCGGTCCAAAAATAATTTTATATCGCTAAAATATAAACTTAATATTTATATTGTGAACCCGTAGGCTGTGGAACGAACTGCCTCAAGAGTTATTTCCATTAAGCTACCATATGGGGTTGTTCAAGAAAGCTGTGAACAGGATTTGACAAGATCGGCGGCGTAACCGCACTCCCCCTGGTGTTGCAGGTGTCCATGGGTGGCGATAACACTCTTTTTCTGTCTCATTAGGCATTGAAGTTGGCATTAGGCATTGTTGTATTGTATTTCTATCTTTATTTAAACTGTGCTTTTCTTTCGTTCTTTACTAGCTTTAGCCTGTGACTTGTCCACGTGAATTTTGTTTAAAATTGGCTCCATCTAGAAAACCTAATTAATTTTCCAGCAAAAAAGTATGGCGTTTCTTCAGCCTGTCACTATAAAATTTCATTGAAATTGGGCCAGTAGTATATTCGTGAAGACATAATTATTATTGTGCAAAAGCGACGTTAGTAGTCGGTAACTTGCTTCGCTGTTTTGTCACTGCTCTATGCTAATTTTTGGTATATTGGTATATTTGTAGGAACCTTGCCTACACTGCAATTAATTTAATTAGGCAAGCAAACCCGCCGGCCGATGCTAAATTTGCTTTAGACCGTTATGCGCGGCCGCTTGTAGAAGGCGCTTGCGCAGAGCGGAGCGAGCGGGCGCCGCACAGTCACTACCGATATCCGACGGCGAATGCATGCGCATTTTAGTTTCTATTTCTATTCATTATAAATTTCTATTCAATCTTGTTCTAGTCAATCTCTAATATTTCGTTATCCTATCAGTGACATCCTATGTGTGAAATTCATGTTCTTTCTTCTAAAATATAAATCGCTAATGTAAATCTTGACATACCTACGAGAATAAAGTGTGTGGTTTTCAAATTTACTTCCAATGGTACTCACCATACCTATAGCAAATCTTTATAAGCAAGCACTTACAGAAATGTTGTCCCCTTGATGACGTACCGCGGTACCTCCATATGCGACCGCGATCTTGAGCACGGAGCCGTACGCGAACTTGCGCGCCTCTTGAAATATCTGCAGCGTCAGCTCCCGAGTTGGCGACATTATTACCACCTGGACAATATTACACTAAATATACTTTTCTATTACTCATTTTGGAAGTAAATCTGCATCTATTTATTTATACTTTATTGCACAAGTATCAGACGTATACAAATGGCTTTTACAATATACAAATACAAAATACGAATGTTTTTTTTGACGCAACACTCGACGGGACACGCCACTTCGCGCTGTCTAACAGAATATGGGGTTTTAAAAGAATACGTCAAAAATGACACAGTTAAGCCTGCGGTATCACCAAAAAAGCATCTATCAATCATAGAGAACATAGATGACTTTGATAAGTCGTGCATAAGAAAAAATGTGCACAGTTTTTATTTAAAAGGAGAATTACCAACGACTAAAAAGGTGCTACATGTCGTAAATATCGACGAATCTTTACCGAATGTGTACCTAACGTCGCTGAACAAAATATTGAAACATTTAAAGTTTTAATACGTCAAAAGAGGGAGGAACAACGGTTTAATCGAGAGAGATGATATGGCATTATGATGTATAAAATATTTAAAAAAATATGAAAAGTTACCGACAACAAGGACAACCAATATATTATTTGGATGAAACTTGGGTGAATGCAGGTAAGACATATTTTAATATCTACCTGTCATATGCCTCTGTTTTTGTGTGTGCATAATATCAGAAACATGAAATTGTAGAATATAGGAATAATGAAACTTCTTTCCAGGACACACTGTAGGCAGTGTGGGAAGACAGTACCGTGCTGTCACGCAAACGAACATTTTTAGAGGGTTTGTCAATGGATGCTAGGAACCCAACATCTAGGCTAAGGAAATCGGCTAATTGTACTGCACATAGGGTAAAGATTCGTGGCGAAATCTGAATTGGTCTTTGAATCTAAAGGTACGGGAGATTACCACGAGTCAATGAATGCGGAGAAGTTTGAAAATTGGTTTCAAGAAATGCTACCTAGACTTGAGCTAAACGCAGTAGTACTTATGGATAATGCAGCTATCACTCAAAACGCCAGAGTAAAATTCCAGTAACGAGCTGGAAAAAACATGACATCCAACAGTCACTGTCCTCTACGGAAATTTCTTTAGAGGACAATGAAACAAGTTCAATTATTGCAAAAAATGAAAGGTGTACAAAGCCAATATCACACGTACGTGATTGACGAAATGGCGAAAGCAATTGGCGTGGAGGTATTAAGATTACCTTCTTACCACTACGAGCTCAATCCAATAGAAATAGGGGCAGACATCAAAGGATATGTGGCAAGAAAAAATACTACATTCAAGATGGCAGATGTGAAAAAACTACTCCAAGGACGCTTGAACCTAACTTAACCCTCTCTTACTGAAGACTACCTTGAAATATACTGCATTTCTCACTTTAACCTATTTCTCCAATGTACGTGTTTCGGTAATGAGTGAGCTGTTCCAGAGCCTCATCCCCACCCCGTCCTACCCCTCCCCATTTCCCCAACACTTTCTCTAAATCGATTCCTACATCTCCAAAGGTAGGCAGCGCATCCGAGGCGTGCGAATGTTTGTCATTTTGGATTGATGTTGACAGGTATCGGCGCATATCTATGGACAACAGTATCCACTTACCATCAGATGGACCGTATGCTCAAAATAATAAAAGATACCACCAATTTCAAATATAGTCAACTAGCTACTGTATAACTTAAGAACTTTTAACATATCATCATGATATATTGATGATATTAATAATCATTCATACCTGTGGTTGTGCTCCCTTCGCCCCGACTGTCGCTTCACAGGACTCTTGTAGGAGCATGTTTATAAGTGGTAGCAGAAAGGCGGCCTGAAAAATTTGCATTAAATATCACAATTCCTTAATTATATAGATAGCCAAGCAGATTTTTTATCTCAAGAGTTATGAAGTAGTAATTGCAGTGACGTGGATGACCACGTCTATATAATGAAGTATCTCGTAATAAAGTATGCAATTAGAGGTATACGGTAATTCATAGACGTGGTTGATGCGTTCGGGTGTTTCCGGATTAACCGATGGCCAATGTTTTCGTAATGTATCTGTATGTAGTTACTTTTTCGTTTTATAATAAATGATAAATGTGGAAGTAAATAAAGGAAAATGTCTAAAAGATCTTAAATAATCAAGCGATCTTTTGTTTAATGGAGGGCGGAATACAAAAGGAGACAATAAAAGTTCCAAGTCATAATGCTAAATATCAATAACATGAGAAATGAATACTGAAACAAACTTATGTATTTTGACAGATTTGTACAGAGTAGTGGTGACATGAAAATCTGTTCTCAATGTCAATTTATTTGAGGTAATCAACATTGTGTAAATAAAAGAAAAAAGTGTAAGAATATAATAATTACCGTTTTACCGGAGCCAGTTTGTGCACAGGCCATAAGATCGCGACCCTCCAAGATGATGGGGATGGCATTCTTCTGTATAGGTGTGGGCTTTTTATAGCCGGACTTAAGGATGTTATCAACAACGAACTTACGAAGGATGCTGTTCTGGAAATTTTCGATGGGCTGAGGCACGTTTTCACCTGTCACCTAGGATAAAAACATATTTCACATAATCATTTTGTCTCCTTATCACAGAAATTTCTTATTATTTAATGAATTTTGCATATAGTAAATTGCGTATCTTCATACCGTATAGGTGGTGGTTCATTTTATTTATTTAACATTTACAAATAAAGGGCACATAAAGATAATTTATTGATACCATAAAACTGTGAGTTTATATCACAGCACTGCACATTGAAGAACCAAGTGTCAGCAAGCCTAAATTATGGTTTTTGTAACTTTTTATACCAACATTTTCATTGAATTATAGTTTATTTTTATTTGGCAACACTGTATAATATGCGGTAACACTAAATCTGAGATTCCCCGAACTAAACTAGCGGCACGCAAAGATGGCCGTTTTGACACATTACAATAGTGAAGTGAAATGTCAATTTATTATCGAAAAAAATATAATCAAATGCGAGTGGCAACTATAAGTTTTTGGATTTATAACTAGTATTGCAAGTAGTAGCTGATTAAAAAGTTTTAATAAAATGAAAATAAAATGTTTACTAAACTAAACGAAAATATATTTGAATGAACTGAATATTGGAATGAAAATGAATATACATACTTTATTTGCACACAAGAAACAAATTCATACAGAAAGAGACAGAAAAAAGGTGCCACAAAAGGCCACATTTAATCACTGTCGTCGCTGCTATCATCACCTACATTAATTATAAGTTCATTTTCTAAAATATTATCTATTTTCACATCTCGTTCATAATATTCCCTTATTAATTTAACAGTTCTATTCACAACCTTTTCCCAGTCTCCTTTAGTCACATGTTCACAAGCTTCTTCTAATATTTTTAGCATTTTTGTTGTGGTAAATGGGGGTTCTGTATTGCGTTCTTGGAGCATATCCCTTAATTTGAGCCCACACCAACTCAATTGCATTGTATTCACAATGGTAAGGCGGTAACCGTATAACTCTGTGCCCATGTTCTAAAGCTATTTCGTCAATGACGTATCGGAACTTAGTTGGTTTGTTTTCTCTTAAAAGACGTACTAATTCCGCTTTTAACATATTTATGTATGCATCTACACCTTTTTTTTTAAGCCATGCGACGATGTCGGCTTTCTTTTGGGATTGGGCAGGTGGTTTATCAATTTGCATCGAGTGGTATGGGGCGTTGTCCATAATTATAATAGATGATTCAGGGAGGCTACACAACATTGAGGTAAACCATTCAGTAAACTTTTCTCCATTCATTTCTTCATGATAGTCTCCAGTGGTTTTTGACGCAAAAGCCATGAGAGAACCTTCGACAAACCCGTTGATGGTTCCGGCGTGACAAATTATAAGCCGCGATCCTTTTTCAAAAGGAACTTTGGAAGTAGATGCTGCAGTGTCATCGGTCCAAGAACGGCTTACAGTATGGTTAGCATTAATCCATGTTTCATCCAAAAACACAACATTTTGCCAATTTTCAATTTCTTTCACTTGCCGTAAAAAAGTATACCTTGCCATCACGATATTGAATCTTTCCATCAATATTTTGCGTTTGTTACACTGTTTGTATCGAAATCCAACAGTCTTCAAAATCTTAGTTAACGAACTTTCCCCACCGGAGAATAATCCAGCTTCCTTCAGTGATTGCACAACTTTTTTCTCGTTGGATACTCCTTCCGTAAATAGTAGCCGTACACATGTCTTCGGATGGCATCGGCATCAAAGCTATCGACGCCTACGACTGGTTTTGATCGTTTTCTCTTTTTTGGTGTGTGAAGTTTATTTTCTTCTGTGCCACTCGCCATATTTTTCTTTGGTTATTCGTCTAACAGTTCGTTGTCCAATATTAAGCGCATCAGCTACGCGTTCAACCACTGACGTTATAGGTAAAATTGGCCCTCCATTTAGAGACTCACGTTCGAAATAGTTACGAAGCCGTATAACGAACTCACGTGTCTGACTGTTTAAAACAGTTCTCTGCGTACGTTCGGCCATATCGACGAAATCCACAACAAAAGGCGTAAACAGAGTGTTAAATTAAGGAGCAAGGGTCAACAGTAATGCAGTATCAATATTCGAAATCCAAAGCCAGGTCAAAACTATATCACAATGGCAGTGCACTCACAGTTTGTTCTTTTCGAAGCAACGTCGACTGCTTTGTTTTGCATTGAGCACTGACGCGAGTTTGCCGGAGGTATAATAATATTTGTGCTGGCCAGCGATCCTATATGTCACGATCGTATTAGCTGTTTTTCTGTTAGTAAAAACATGAAAATATTTGTTCGTGGGACCATATTATATAGTTAGACCGTAATATATAGTTTAGAAATCAATGTAATAAATTAATTTTGTGTCCTAAAATTATACATTCGATAAATTTTATGACTAACTGCACGTCACTATTGACAATAAAGAACAGCAATTTGCTCCTTCAAACGTAGTTATTAATTTATACGAAACTTCACGAGTGGACAAACGTTAAAACGGCCATCTTAGCGTGCCGCTAATTTAATGAATTTTTTTTTTTAATCTATGATTTACTTAAAACTGACTTTTTAAAATACTAACTTTTAAAACATTCTTTTTACAAAAACATTATTAAGATACAAGGTATGCAAGGTACAACAAGTGTATGCAAGGGATACAAGGTAGGATACAAAGGTATGCTATTATTTCTATTATATATGGTCAGGCAACGTTTCAAGTTTCAAAAACTAGTTTTAAGAGAGTACTTACTTTGACAGCAATGCAGTCTAATTTATCGAAGTTGATGCCAGAGCTAATAGCACTGCTGAATATCTCCTCTTCATTTTCGGTGGGCTCTGGTGGAACATACGTCACGGGTGGTTTCTTTTCCCCGCTTTCCTCATTACCGTCTGCATTATCGCGGTCTCCGAAGTCTCCACTACCTCCTCTTCCCCCACCCCCCCGGCCGCGCCCCCCTCGCCCGCGGCCCCTGCCCCGCTCTCCGCGTTCCCTGTCTCCATTTCCGAAGTAGTCGTCTGAAGCAAAATATTATAATAATTTATTAATATATATCATATTAATATCCATAATATTTTCTTAGGTTTTCGCGATTACTATACATAGCAATAAAACAACTTTGAACGGTTTAAATCGCGTATATTTAACATTATTTATATTCCGACGTTTCGAACACTTTACAGTGGACGTGGACGTGGTCAATTAGTCACCCCGTGACCACGTCCACTGCAAAGTGTTCGAAACGTCGGGATATAAATAATGTTAAATATACGAGATTTAAACCGTTCAAAGTTGTTTAATTTCTATTAATATCCACGTTTATACATATTTATTATATAATAACAACAATTTCATTACATTTGCTAGGGTTCTATGGATAAGGGCCAGTGTCAATTTATATTTCTGATTTTAGTTTCAGCGGTCAAAGTTGATAAGTCAAAATCAACTCTTTCAAGGGCACAGTTTAAAAGTCTAATGTTTGTGTTTTCGCTATGACACTTGCGTATACTAGTGACGTTCAGTGGAGAGGATTTTAAATACTAAAATAAAACTGCTCACAGCCGCCGTAAGAAACCGCCAAACAAGTAAATCAGCAATAGCCGAACACATTCTCAAAAGTGGAATTAATTACTGGATAGAACCCTGCACTCCCAAAATCCTCTCCACTGAACGTTACTATTATCTCAGGATAGTATGTGAAGCGATTGAAATTAAAAAATATAAAAATTTCAATCGGAAAGATGAATATAAACTGTCGTGGAATCCAGTAATTAACCAATTTAAGCCTTGCGATTTACCGTCGAATACGTCCGCAGACATTGTTAGTGTAGTGTGTTTCTGAATGATCAAATGTGGGTAGTTGATAAACCAGTGCCGAAACGTCGAGTAAAAGTAAACAACTATGTACCTTTATTATACACGTACAGACTCGGTTTAGAACATACACGTTTTTCCTCAAAATTTCGTTGTTGTAAGAATGTTTTTAAAACACGCTTTAGTGTCTGATCTTTAACGTAGAGCAATATATAACAAGGTCCCTTTTTCATGATATCGTCACATATTATATATATATATATATTTTATAGAAATATAGTCCACGGATGTGCTGGCCACCTTTGCAGATTAAGGAATGGATTGGGAGAAAGGGTTGGAAAAAAGGGGGAGGAATAGGACGGGATGGGAATGGGCTCTGGCATATCTCACTCACTACTGAAACACGTACGTACATTGAGGAAATACGATAAAGTAGGAAATGCAGTACATTTCAAGGTAGTCTTCTGTGAGATGGGTAACGTGGCCAGTCAAGTGCGCCCAGCGGCTGTGGGAATGCAGGGTGCACCCTCCCCCTACAAAAGTTATATTTATAGGACATGTTTATAGGTACATATATTATTATTGTAGTGTAACTCATTTTAACATCTTTATTCCCCCTATAATTTCATTTCCTGCCAAACCCAAAGGTTGACTGGGACTTAATCATTAAGTCCACCTTTTGTAAAACTTTAAAATAAAGAGTATTACTTTATTATAATATTATATATAAATTTATATGTATAAAAAAGTAAATAAAATCTAGGACATTAGATGGATATTATCAATTGGCAATAACCAATTCAATTTGTGATGGCAGCAATCCATTCAATTTGTAATTGTAATGGCGCCGGAAATTCCCTCGTGATAGTAAGGGTGGATGTCATGCAGTCGGAAGTCATGCATCGATATTGTATCAATCATTGTCATATAATATCATTTTCGTACAAGGCCTAGCCCTTATAGAAAGACACTCAAACTCACAAATGTATCAAAAGTAGTGATTAAAGTCAGTCCGTTGTGTGCTTTCGATTATTATTTATAGTATTTGCACCGGGTTCTGCCCGCGGCTTCGCCCGCGTGGATTTTGTTTTAAAAGCAATTGCGCCCCCCTGGAAAAACTAATCAATTTTCCCGGATAAAATGTCTCCCATGTCCTTTCTGTATTTCAGGCTGCTACCTCTCTGTTAAATTTCATTGAAATCAATTCAGTAGCTTAGTTGTGAAAACTTAACAAACGGACAAATACGGATTTATAATATTAGTATGGTCCGGAAATTTAGATAGTGAACAATTTCATAAGGAACTGGATGCTTACCTTGGCTATTGAAATATGTATATGATCAATAAATTATAATGGTCACAGATTGTTACCTAACTAGTAATTTTTAACATACTAACAAGGTCTCACAGTCTAATCTAGTTAGTTATATACATACATATACTGACCTTGAATCAAGTTGAACTTGTAGTATCTAACAAACATTGTTATTAGATATTTATTTCAATAAATTTGATATCTAAGTATCAGTTGATCTAAGTTGATATTGATATCATAGTATATACTAAGGCATCAAAAACTTTATAATCAAGCACAAATATGACCACCCCTTTGTATTAAACTATTAAATGGCCTCATTGGAACAAGAATGGTTTAGTAGACATTCAATTATCGTTAGAATAATGGCATATCTCACTCACTACCGAAACACGTACGTACATTGGGGAAATACGATAAAGTAGGAAATGCAGTACATTTCAATGTAGTCTTCTGTACGAGGGGTAACGTGGCCAGTCGAGTGCGCCCAGCGGCTGTGGGAAAGCAGCATGCACTCTCCCCCTACAAGGGTTGCGCGATGGATACAAAAAAGAGCCCGTATAAATAAAATTTCGCATAAAAACTTCGTAGAGGAGTGTTTTTTTTGTAACGTTTTTTATACTATTAGTGAGTAAAATAAAATATTTAAATAAATAAAATGTTTTTATGCTTGGACATTTATTTTAGTGAATTCAAAAATGATATTTTTCTCCCACTAGCGTGTAAGTTAACATATGTGCAACCCGCAGTACAATCTATCCCGGGTTTGATTCCCAGTAGGATATTCATTTGTGTTTGTGTAAAATATTTGTTTTTCGCTGGTAGTAGCTGGTAGGAGAAGGAATAATAGATGGTGTGTGATGGTGTGTCGTGCCTATGGAAGGCACAGGTTGATGATAAGGTATCGTCGCAAATTATATCCGGATAAATATCTATAAATTATTTTTCTTATTAAAACATGGGATTAATTTTATTTACATGTCGTAATGAGATAGCAAAAGTCGAGGTCCTGAATCCTTAGTGACTTTATTAAGTCACGGAAGAAAAACATTTGTTTGGGACTGGGTGGTGTGTTTCTGGACCCACAACACAGGTTATCTCTGTGTGGCTCATTAAGTGGTACTTACCTCCATTGGTGTTATAATCCTCGCGTGGCTCTCTGCTGCCGCCTCTCCCACCGCGGCCTCCCCTGCCGCCCCAGCCTCCCCGCCCGCGCCCGCTACCTCGACCTCCCCTATCCCCATACCGCTCGGCAAACCCGTTGCTACCTATATCTCTGATTTCTGGAACAAAATTAATAAAAAAAATACCTGCATCTTCTTAACACTAAAATCATTCAAAACTTTTTCTACAACTTTTTCGAAAATAAATATTTTATCGATAATTTGTTAGTTAAATAAGTTAATTCTTTGAAATAAACTTGATTCTACCAGAGCTTTAGCAACATTTGCCAGAAAAAAAAATCAAACCTTTAAAACAGCATTCAATGTTGGTTTAATAGGTTTTATAACCCTATAACCTGTCAAGATTCTTCATTTATTATTTAATTTTAGCCTTTGTTGTTGGCAGACCTCGCCGTTACTAGAGTACATTTTTCTCATATCTTGCAACTGAACTTATCTCTATGTATATTTAATTATTAAATTAAATTGTGAAATTTGCAACAATATCAGAGTCCATCTGCCTTCTGGCAAAGGACTCCTTCCATCATTCCTGATCCTGCACTTATCTAATCCTGGTAATAATTTGATAACTTTATTAAAATCAGATTCATTAAACACTTCTTAAAACATTATTTTTACCAACATTACGTAAATTGAATGGTTTTGGGTATGGACCACACGGATGTCAGCATTTCAGCATGTTGCTGACTGTAAATGGGACCCAGGGATTGGACTTTGCAAAGCTGAACAAGTAAGCACGTTTCCAAACTCCCGCGCGTGTAGTGATATTGTTAGTATAGTGTGCCGTAATCATTTGTGGGCAGTAAAATCAAAAATGAGAAAAACAGGTTAAACAGATTGAACTATCAATAATAAACTACTTCTTGTTTAAATAATTTCTAGCTTCTCTTGATGGGGACTATAGAACAAAACAGCATCAATAAAATATGAATATACTATCAAGTTCAATGACAGGTTGTTTTTATCAACAATGCATATTGTAAACATTGGTTTACATATTGGATGTTTGCATACATGTGAGCTTTGTTTATAATTGTGGTTAGGGAAATTGTAAATTGTCAAATATTTAAATTCTTAAGCTCAATTTTTAAGTGCAATAGTCATATGGTAATAAATGTTATGTGAAAAAAATCTTTTTCTTTCTTTTATTAAAATAAAATCTATAGCTAATGGCACCCTGGAGGTTAAATGTTATTTACACACATGGTTTGTATGTTACAGATTCTCAAAAAGAGAGATGCTTAAAAAAAAGAGATAAAGCAAGTTGTATTTTTTATATAATAGATGGCAGATGAGCAGGCCGGCCACATGCTGGTAAGTAGTCACCACCACCCATGGACCACTGCAACACCAGGTGTTGGCATGCAGGTGTACTACTGACTTTGCAGAATGCTGTTCACAGCTTTCTTGAAGAGCCCCATATCGTAGAGTAATGGCAAAACCTCAACCAGCAGGTCATTCGGGTTTGCAGTATAAAGTACCTCTTTGTCCACACTGACACTATCTCAAGGAAGTGCAGAAGAACCAGATGACAATGAGCAATGCGATGATACTAACACAAAGTTGGCATCAAATTGAACAGTTATTCAGAACATTCCACATTATATAGGAGGTAGAGAATGCAGATAAGCAACATGTCTTCAGATGGTTAGGGATTCTAGACCAATTGAGACTGACAACAATTCGGACAACATATCGTAGGATGGCGTCAAAAGGGTCTAGCTAGTATTTCAGTGCACCGACCCAGAAGTGTGAACAAAATAGTCCATGTGGGGTCTAATTGGAGCTTCATAAAGCGACAAGCATTGCCTCAAGAGTGAAGTACTGTTTCACTCTATTCAGTACACCAGGCTTTTTACTGGCAAGTTTTATCTTGCTTCCAGGTGATTTTGAAACTACTTTGCTCAAAATATCTCATAAAACCCAAGGGCATAAAACTCTCGAAGATCTTAAGAGGAATGTTCTAAAATGGAGCTGTCACGACAAATGGAGCTGTCACGACAAATGGAGCTTTTTGACTGTAAGTTGAATAAAGCTTTAATATGTTTTATGATTTATCAACATAATCTGTGAATCTTAAATATTTTCAAACACCTAAATACTTGTCTCTTTAAATACCTAAAAGACCAATCAATATCCCTTTATTCATGGCAATATAGGATTTACTCCTATATTTGTTTTCACAGTTACATAGTACATTTATTGGATGTGTTGTTTATCTTTGTCTATGTCCCTGGACCCATAACATGGGAATTCTAGTGTAGGCCATTGATTGTGGAGTTATATTATTATTTTATTTACATTATTTGTATATTATATTATCAGTCTACTCAGTTCTAAAAAATATATCAATCTATTTAAGGTGATAAAAATTAATGACTTCTTTGAGAAATCAGTTAAGCAGTGAGGCTGGATGAAAAAGCTATTAAAAATAAAAGTAAATACCATCATTACAGGCATCGAAAGATGTAAATCCTCTTCCTTTAGATAAGCTGTGTCCTTCATCTACATTATTAGTTCCTGCAGAGGGTAGAACTACCTAGAATTGTAAGATTTGTTAATAGGTTAGACATTATTTTTATAAGTTGGCCAATAAATTCAACAAGTCTTAGGTCTTCAATAGGATCAATAAAGCATGCATTATTGTTTTTATTGGAAGAACAGAGCTAAATAGTCATCTTCACTGCTGGATATAGGCCATTCCCAAGACTCATAACCACATATAATCTTCCCCTCTTTTCATCTAGTCACTAGCCGCAAACTCTACATGTCATCGGTCCTACTGGGCAGAGGGCTTTCTGGGATATATACATCCCTAAAAGTAAGGAAAAGTTAAAATACACAAAAATCTCGTAATATTTGACTGCTACTTGTATATGTATTAAGGATGTACAAAGGTAACAGCATCCATTAGTTTCTTTATAGATGGCAATGTTGTAAATGTCAGGTTGTGTGTCATCTTCATAGTAGGTATAAAAGGAAATTATTAATTTTGAGTTAGTAAGTCTACCCTTCAATTATGGATTCCAAATTCATATTAGTACCTAGGTACTTCTACAAGTAGTAATATTTTGGCACAAATGCATATTAATAAAACAATAAAACGCGTACCATACGATCGTCATCCCAATTATCGTCTGCCGCTGAAACTGTATTCATTTTATTCTGGAAAAAATGAAAAAAATTAACAATCAGATGCAATGTTATTTCTAGGCACCTGATACCAACAGCAAGTAATATTGGTGAATATTGAAACGACAAAATTCTATAACTTAATTCATTAAGAAAGTTGTTATTTCAAATAATATTTAGGTATATCAATGAAAATAAATATGTACACAAAAAACCGGCAAAAGGTTTACACGTGCGAATATAGGAACGAGTATTTATAGGTAATTTTGCCAGGATAATAAAAATGGAGAATAGAAGACACTTACATAAAATTAGGTTCTTGTGAACTTAAAATTTAGTGAAATTTTGACAGCCTACGACAATAAGAAAATGAATAAAGACTTATATAGGTGGATATTGATAATGGCGGTGGTAGGGTCCTCGCTCCGTGTGAGTGAAGTGCCAGGGAACAAACCAGTGTGACCATTTCGAGAATTTCGAGATACGACAAGAATGCTAAAACATAGGGTTCCCTGTGCTAAAATATCCTAAAGCTTTAAAAAAAATGCAAAAATATGCTGTAGAAAAAAAAAATTAAAAATATCGTTTATTCTGAGTCATTATGTATTACATACTCATTATTGGAAGTCTTTCTAATTAACATGTCTTGTGTCGGTTCAAAATTAACACAAGAACCGTTTTCTGTAAGATCTTATATAGCGTGTAATATATATGACACATGTTCACTTAAAAATCTGTTACGTTGCTTTTTTATATTCAATTTACTTGTGAAAATACTAGTTCGCATTGTGTATTTAAAGGAAGGCACATTAAACATTTAGAAAAATTACATTTTTTTTTTATATTTTGTAGTATTTTGTTTACCATCAACAATATACTAAACGTCAAAATTCCAATTACTGTGCCTCCAGCCGAACCTGCCATGAGTTCTTGCACTTTATAACTTTTTTCTAGTGTCAAATTTTATTTGACACTATTCCTCATCGATTAATTGTTTCAAAGTTCAGAGATTCAGAATTCATTATATTTGGGAACATAAAACTTCTATTAATGATGAAAATTTTCGTACGTAGCGACTTGCGGATCTAAAAACCGTAACTCCTTGAATAATTAATTTATCCTCAACGGGAAGCCTCATTTTAATTTGATTGCACAGATAGTTCATAATGCTCAAAGCATTACCTATTGAATTAATCTGATTATCTTCAACCTTATTGAACTTAAACCCCATTTGCCAAAGAATTTTTCTTAATGTAAATACAGAACTTTTAAAATTGAATAATATCTATTAATCTAACTATTAAATTTTTTAAAGATTTGATGTTCGGTAGTTCTTTGAATCATCTAAATCATGTTGAATCTGCTTGTGTATTGAAGTTAAAAATGGATGCACAATTTCGCAACATTGAGGATTTTTTGGATGTATTTGGCAGAAGTTATTTTCGCCCGTTTTGGAACGCTGCTTAGGTAGTAGTTTCCCTTATCAGTAGTTCTTTTAAATTATTCTTTTAAAATATTTTTGTCGGAAATTACCGATGTGTTGAATGTTGTTGCTTAACGGAGTGAGGGAGAAGAGGAACCTGTTAAGTTGAGCGTTGATGGAGACAACGCTATAATAATGACAGAATTGAACTACGGATTGGATAATGAAAAAAAAATACAACAACGCAATCGTCGCGGTGGTGACCTTTTCATATAAAAATAAACATTTTTATTATTATTGTTTGACGTAATAGCTAAGTGAAATAATTATGCGTTTGTAATCTAAAATAAATAAGAAAATGACGAATTTAGATAGTGAAAGTGTTAATAAAACTGCGTATATATCGAAGTGTTTGTGATAACATTGATAACTCGATTGGCGTCCCCTTGTTTTTTATGGTTTTAAATTACAAATCATACAATGGCAGCAAATGAGACAGTGACAGTATCAATATTAACTGAACGTGCACCTATCAAAATACCATGTACGAATAATCCGTTCACTGCAGAAGACTTATGTAAACTTTTATGTCAGAAGTACAACATTTCCCCACTAACACGTACTTTATTTGCATTGAGAATTAAAGACTCGGATCATTATCTGAAGGATAACAGTGATGTTCTTACCGGCTCCAAGGAATATGAACTGAGAATTCGTGCTAAGGTAAAGTAATCAACAATAATACTTTGTTTTCCACTTGTTTATATTAGGCCTACATCATACAGTCAACCCGGCTGAGTCGAATTAGATAAGAATCATTGTGCACATTAGGGTGCCAAGTATTACTGCCTGCAGCAGTCAAAAGCAAGTTAAAGGCAAAGCATACCCACTGACTATAAAAGCCATAGAGATAGACAGAATGCAAATAAATGTATGTATGTGGTTGCCTCTAGTCATCATACACCATTTGAAGATCTTTTCTATTTCTTGCATGCAACATTTTCGCCATGTCTTCAGATGATATATATAATATATATCCCAAAGAGAAATCTGGCATATATCATCTGAAGAATATAGTGTTTGTGATCTAAAGGGAAGAAAATTGGAGGAAATCACAAATACTAGACTAACTGGTTACTGGTAAATAGAACAGTTCCTTGAAATGGCTGTTTCCTGGAATTTTCAGAAATTCTTTAATGTTTACATCTCCTCTGTTAGCAGATAAAGTAATCTTGTTATTTAATGGTTTTATACTTATGTAGTACATTTGTTTTAAAATTTACTGACTTGTTTTTTCATGTTTAGTATTTTTTATTGTAGTTTGTTAGTTTTAGTGTCCCTCATTTGATATTCTTAATTATTCTCCATAGTTTTGCTTTTGTATCAATTCATTGCCATACTTAACTAAGCTTTAAAACAAAAAAGTCAATAGGAAATCTTTAATTAAAAAAATAATTGATATTTGACAATATTACATGTAATAGTGAAAATCTGCTGAAAGTGGTTGCTTAAAATTTCGACTGCCCCCGTCTGGTTGCTATAGCTGGGCTATAAATCTCTTCTACAACTAAAAAATTCTTCTATAACATCTGATTAGTTTAGCTATTAGTGTCACGGGGGGGGGGGGGGGGGGATAAGAAACCGCGTAACTCCGAATTCCCGCAAATCGGGTAGCTCAGTCGGTAGCGTAATCTAGGTATTTTTAACATTTACAATAAAATAAACATTCAAAAAAAAAATTAAATAAAATAAAATCACTTATTCTGTAAAAAAATAATCAAATTCTATCTTCCAATCCACATTGGCCTCACATAGTGGATTATAACCCTAAAATACCCTACCCTACTGATCTACAAGGGAGGCCCCTGTAATGGGATGTTGTAGGCTGATGTCAATTTGTTTTCTACTGTTGAACTTAAATAAAAGAAATATGATTTTATTTTTAAACAGGTGCCCAGACTTGAGGTATTGATGTCATTAGATGAGAATACATACAATTATTATTTTCAACAAGCCAGAAATGATGTCATCAAAGATAAGGTCCCTGAGATCCAGTACCCTGAACATAAGGAGAAACTTTTGGGTCTCGGTATTACTGATATGTAAGTATATTTTTACTACCTTTCTTCATTTATAGACTAATAACATCTAAAAATGTAAATGTTAATGGTATTGTAATTTACTTAAATAAATAGATAAGCTTTTATTTCACTGAATGTACTTATTAATTAATTTACATTTGTTATTTGACATCTGCTGCCTTGTCAGGCTGTCCGAAGATATAAGCCTCCTCCAGATCCTGCCACCTTTGTCCGTCAAATGTCAGGCACCTTCATATCCTTGGAAGGTCATTCTCCAATCTTTTTAACTGTCTATCCTTTTCCCTTTTGGATTGTGATTTAGTATATCACAATCCAAAGGGGAAGGTTAATTATAAGGTTATAATTTTTCTCAAAACAATTTCTTTTTTTTTGTAAGCATAGGTATCAAAATATGTGACAAAATCTAAGCAAAGGGACCTTATTGTCAGTATTGACTTTTTGATCTTAGTTAATATTTTTCAACTTAAAATTTCCAATTTTTTTATATGGCCCCATCGAGACTTCGATGATTCTGCCAGTGTCAAGGTTGAATGAAACAGTAAAAAAATATTGATAAAAAGATAAAAACACGCAGAGATTATGCTGGTTCCAGTTGAGCTCACTAAAACAAAGAATACCTATATATAAGTACATAAGAATATAAGATTAAATTAGATATTAGTTTTATAAAAGTATGAAGACAGAGAAAAAGTGTTTTTGGTTAATAATAATACACTTAATATAGAATACTGATGATGAATATGATGTAATAGTTAAAAAATAATTAAAGAATGATGTTATTAACTCTAATGAATTTGTGAAGAATATTAATATGAGAGGAAAGTACAAGGGTTAGTATGTAATTCACATTTACAGGGCGAGGAAAAGAAGGGGGAAGTATATCATAAAGAGGTGTTATGAGGCAGGGACAACTAAAAAAAATGTGCTCCAGAGTTCCTTCTTCAAGTCCACACTCACACAAGGAATGATCCCGAATCCTTAGCTTAGGCAGGAAAGCTGGCCAGCATACGTGTCCTAATCTTAAAGAAATCATAACTGACAAGGCCAATTTATTGATGTTCTGATACTTAAAAACCAAGGTCTAGGAGGGATAGTCGGCTGGATGGAACCATAGTGTCGGGCTTTAGTTTGTCTAGACGACTGCCACAGATCATTCCAGGATTTATCTAAATAAGGTTTAGCCAGAGCCCGTAGATCACGAGAAAATTATTTTGAATACGAGTCGCATCACATAGCGTTCTTTGCCAAAAGGTCCGCTGTCTCATTACCAGAGATACCAGAATGACTAGCGATCCACGCAAGAACGACTTCTATGCCTGATACGTGGCATTTATAAAGGACCTCTTTAATCTTTAAGGTGATATAAAAGTTGTCTCTAGCATGGAAAGGAGACTTCCTGCAGACAACTTAATGAGTCAGAAAAGACGATGGACTTATGAGATTCTATATACAATACCGCTTCCAAGAGAGCTGAAGACTCCCCAGTGAATATAGAGGTTTGAGGGGGACATTTATAATTAAGACCAATTTTGTATTTGGGAATCCGTACAGCAGAACCTACATTATTTTCTCCAGACAACTTAGCTGAATCTGTATAAACAGTTAACCAGCCAGGTCATTTTTCGTCTAATATGCTATTGAATGCAATATTTGCATTAAGAGATATTTTTCCAATGCCAAAATTAAGAATAACTCTCGGGATAGAGAGCAGAGATTCGAAATTGAAATGAAATAGAGGATTCTTATCAAGTGGAAAAGTAGGGGAAGGAAGTGCAGAAAATTTTGAGAGGCTTTTAAATAAAAGGGGGGGTCTCCTTATGAGACCACTAATTACATAAGGGCAGTAACTGAGACAATAATCTATGTCTTTGAAGTAGCGGATGAGAGGAAAATTGTATAATATTGAAAAAGAATCTATCAGATAAAAATTGTCGGCGGGGATTTAAAGGAGGTTCCAAACATTCTACTTGAAGGGCATTAATGGCGGAAGATTTCATAGCACCAGTGATGATACGCAAACATTTAGACTGAATCCTCTCCAGCTTGCAAAGTGCCATTTTACTGCAAGGTTCCAACAAGAAACATCCATAGTCAAAGTGGCTTCGGATAATCGCGTTATACAACAGCTTCTGACTCTAGGGGTGGGCGCCCCAACGTACCCCGGAAAGTGCACGTAAGACATTGATGTTACTCTCGCATTTGCTGACAATGTAATTCATATGGTGTATATCCGTCATGCGAGAGTCAAATATGACCCCTAAAAGTTTTACTCTTATCTTGAATGGATATGTGTTGACCACCGACTGACAAATTAATAGTAGGAATTGAGCGTTTACGAGAAAAGACTATTGCCTTACATTTAGGGATAGACAAAGACAGACCATGATCATTCAGCCAGACGTCTAAATAAGATAAGGCTGAGTTTAACCGGTTACTAGCATCGGAAATTATTTTTGAAGATACAATAAGAGCAATGTCATCTGCATATTGGAGAATGCTGCAAAAACAGTCTACAGTTTTATCCAGGTCATGGGTATAAATTAGGGATGTGCCGACTAGTCGGTAAAGCCGACTATCCGGCCACTATCATAGTCGGCCACTAGTCGGCGACTATTCGGCAAAGAGCGCCGACTATCCTGCTTCTTACTCTGTATGTATTTGTCAATAAAATATATGTAGGGGGAATTACAAAAAAAAAACCTTGATTGTTTATTAATATTTTTATTTTATAATCAGTCTTACACATTTTTAAATGTAAAGCAAAGTAACCTTTTCTTTGGTAATCAGTTTCTAAAATTACTTGCTTGTAAAAAAAACGTATCTAAGACATTTATCAAACAAAATTAGTATCTTAATTAACAAACAAAATAACATAATATCTTTTTATCTTTAATAAACATTTATTTTATTATTTATTCTTATTTAAATAAGAGTGTAGGAATTTTTTTATTAACAAACTAAGTAATATTAAACCAAGATTGCATGTACCTACATGATGTACAGTAAAAAAAAATAATTAAAAATATATCGAAAAATTCTAAACATTTACGGCTTCATAAAAACAAAAAAAAGACAGTAATGTACTTAGATGATTTATTATAACCGTACATGAAATCGAAGTGACAAACAAAAATATCATCATCTCGTTATATTTTTCAAAACTTACTTATATTTTTTAATTAAAGGTAAATTATGATGTAAAAAGACTAAAGCTTCTGCCCTATTTGGCAGCAGTCGATTTAGATTCTTTCAGGAAGAATCTGCCCCAAAAATGTGATGACTACTGTTTTAGATGGAATCTACGTTCTCACACCGTCACTAGTAGACCTTAAAATTTCCTTTTTTCAAGATTATGTTTAAAGACAGGAAAGCAAAAAAAAAATATTCTCAAAGTTTGGGAAACTCGAACCAAGAATAATGTCCCTTCTTGCAGATACTGCCACATATGCTATGGGACTTCATTGAGTATATTTCAACTGAATATGAGTACTTATAACTAGATATTGATGTGAAACCTTTAAAATCGTGTGACTTGAGAATTGTTCGTATGGTTGTGGTATTTAGAAGAAGTCACTCCAATCAAATTAACCTTCTTTTCTCATTTCAATACTTTAAATCCAATTTGGCAATCGATGCTTCAAATCCCAGGTCTGGATTATCTAAGTTGTAGATTCCGAATCTTATTTCTCTAATCACCCACTTCAGAATAAAAGTATACTCAGTGGCCCCTAAACTTCATTATTTAAGTAAATAAAAGGAAGGGAACAGTAAATAAGTTTAAGTAAATAAGTAATAATGCAAAAATGACTATCTCCCCATTGAGGTTTAATCATTCAAAGGTACCACCCCCCCTTGGCGACCAGGGCTCTACTAAAGGAGTAGTTTGTTCTACAATGTTGTATTTGTGGTTGGCGTTACTTAGCCACCTATTGTATAAATTAATAATAAACAGCAAAGGATTTTGTATTTGTTTGAGTGTTCAATTGACCAATATTATATATTGTTTGTAGCAAAGAGCCCAGTGCGTTTTGTAACATTGTTTTTCAGAAAATACAATACAAGAAAACATCATATAAAAATAATTGTGCACCTCTGATGGTAAAACATACAATAATTGCTGCAATTACCTGAATCGAGCCACCCTGCATTTTCAGTTTTGTCTTTGGTATACCTTCCTTCTTCCATCATTACCATACAGCATAATCTTGGATTCATCAGTGAAGAGTACTTGGCTTCATTGCCGTCGAATCCAATGCCAATGTTCACGCGCAAACTGAAGGCGCGTCATTCGGTGAGCTCATATCAGTTTGGGCCCATTGGCTGGCTTATGTGGTTTTGTATCATGTTCTTTGAGTCTCCTAACAGTCTGCGCGCTAACAGCCACTCCATGACAGTCTCGAAACTATTCTTGGATCTGTACTGAAGTCAGGTGACGATTTCGTAAGCTAGTCGGGAAGATAAACCGATCACTCGGAATCGTGGTCCTCCTGGACGGCGAACGAAGCCGCCAGTTTCTAGGTATCGATGATACACTATTTGAACAGCAGAACGGCTTAAATGAAGTTGTGCACTCACATTTCGCTGACTAAGCCCAGACTGAAAAAGTGTCACAGCTTACGCGGCTCCTTGAGAGACGCGGTATCCATAATTTTAAAGTCAAAATCCGTTCAAATCTCAGGGAAAACAATTTAACGAAACTTTTATTGAAAAACACCATGAAATAAAAAAAACTGCTCCAATTCAGACTTTCTGCTTCCTTATTTTTTTCAAAACAATGTAGGTACTAACTCGGCTTTTCTTCTGTGGTTCAAATTCGTGAATTCAAATTTGCAACAATAGAACACCAAAATGATGGTGAATGTACCAGATTCAAAACTGCATAAAAACCTTCTTTAACACTATTTTTATGTTTTAGGCCTTTATACGTGTACATAAAAATACAGGGTGACTCGATTTAGGATTCAGGTGTCCGGGAGTGTACATGTAATGACTACAATTATTATTACTTTAATTATGAAACAATGCTTCTGTTAAGTTATGAAAAAAGAAAAAATGTGATATCAAGATTGTGTTTAATAAAATAGTATATATGTACGTACAATGTATTTATTTTTTCTCTATTATTCTTGTAGCCCCCATAATAAGTGGTTGCACCAATAGGAAATATTTATTTATTCCTTGTTATTTATTTATTTAATCCGCATTTGATCCCTTCCTTCAAATCGCGTTAAGCGTTGCAAATCGTTAGTTATTTTATTTGGTGGTTTGCTCCTGTTTGAATATTCTCGAGGGTCGGTCCAGTTAGATCGGACCTCTCACTCGCGCACGCAGCTTGGGAGAACTGCTGTTTTCCTCCGGTTTAGACATTTTCTGGAGTGCCTCCGACAATATCTGGATACAAGCACTTGTGGTCAAGTGAATGCACGGATCACAAGCCCATCCTCGACGCAGCATTACCATGCCAGTGCGTCACCATAGCATGCAAGCAGATCAGGCTGGCCAGAGGCGCAGCTGGAACCGACAACAGCGCCCATCCAATACGCAGACAGGTAACAAGCCATCACATTAATTTATTCTCGTGATTTGCAACGTGTATTGATGCCATAATCCGATCTCCCAAATGAACCAGCAAACTCCGGGTGGTTGCCGAGAAAAGTAAGCAATCGGTACAGCCCCACCAATAAGTATGGTACTTATCATGCCCTTCTGAGTTTAAGTAAGAGTAATATGCAGTAATAGGAAAAATGTGGTTTGGAGAAAATGAACACATCACTTAAAGTTGTTTATTTTCTCAAATCACGAATCCCATAATTTCGATACCGTAAAGAACCCAGACAGATTCTTAACATTCTGCTGATATTGAATCAAAAAATGTATTCAACTCAAAAGCGCTTAAATTGATAGATAGGCATTTCCTGCTATTTAAGCTGAGCAGGGCAGGGTGTACTTTCAAGGTGGAGCTACTGAGTGTTCTCAACCTCATCTTTGTTTGTTGTAGGACTCGTGCCATATCCGAAGAGAATTTAACAATTAATGAAGTAGAGAAAAATTTTAAAAATTATATTCCTAAAATTATAGTTCGCAAACATGGACTCTTTGCTAGAAAACATGCACATCTGATGCTCCCACGGCTTTGTGTGCAGGGGTATAAAGTCAGGTAAGGATTTGTGTAATTTCTTCTGTTAAAAAATAATACGCATTGTCATGCTTATAAAAAATTCAATTATTATGACAAGAACTAAGTCATGGAAATAATTAATTATGTAACATTCGAAATTTTAATATATTTATTCAGTTATGTTATGACGAGAGCAGGCTGGGTTTCGAAAAGGCTACAGCACCGTAGTTTTCGTAAGTACATTACACTGCGGCAGATTATACAAAAGACCGAACGAAGAGTATAATCAGCCTTTGTGTCTTGCTTTTGTGGACTACGAGAAAGCCTTCGTTACTATCGAGACCTGGGCTGTTCTGGAATCTTTACGGCAGTGCCAAGTCGATTGGCGATATATCAAGGTGGAGAAGAGAGACAGGGAGATGTAATATCTCCGAAACTGTTCACAAACGCGCTGGGAGATGTATTTAGGAAGCTGGACTGGACAGGACGTGGAATCAATGTGAATGGTGAGTACATCTCACACCTTCATTTCACCGATGACATAGTCATGGCAGAATCGCTATAAGATTTAAGTTGGATGTCAAACAACCTTAACGCAACATTACGACACGTCTGTATTGGAATGAACTTAGAAAAAACAAAAATAATGTTCAATGAACATGTTCTTCCTGGACTGATAAACATTGAAGGCGTGACACTTTTTTTTTCGGAATGTCTAAATTCTTGTGGTCCTAGTGGCCTTTCAAGAGTCACCGGTCATGTTTAATTTAGGGCGACCGCAGAAGGCGGTCAGCCAGGAACAAAATGTGTGTTGCAACGAGTCTAAGGGCTCCCCCGCCGGTAAACCGGCTGAAGGAACGGACCTCGGCTTAGGGCGTTGCATTGGGGGGATACCGCGGGATCACGAGTCGGTGAGAAGCGCCCAGGCACGTGCCGATACCTGGTAAAAGTGTTGGCTGAGGGCCGGTGTGTGTTGACGGTGTATCAACTTATTTCTAACCGACATTTTAGTTCTCCCGCCTATGAGGGGGTTGAGGCGACCGAGTACGAAGGCGGCTCGGTTCCGGACGGTTTTAATGTGTTCTCGGAAGGTCAGTCTATGGTCTAGAGTGACTCCGAGATATTTGGTCTTCCTAACTAGGATAATGGTTTGACCGAAGAGGGTTATCGGCAGAGGGGAGAGCCTAGGATTACGACAGCCATCCCTGGGAAAAGGGAAGCACATGGCTGCACTTTTCGCCGGGTTTATCTCTATTCCGGGGGTGAGGGGGATGTCGTTAGTGTAGAGGAAATAGAGCGTGAGTGCTAGAACGGAACCCTGAGGGACTCCAGCTCTGATTGGGCGGGGGCTGGACAGAGTGCCTTCCACTCTGTAGCGAAAGGTGCGATTGGTAAGGTAGTCTCTAATGATGAGAATGAGACTTTCGGGCACCTCTAGTTGATACAGTTTATAGATTAAATCGTTGTGCCACACCTTATCAAAGGCCTTCGCTACGTCCGTTATGCGGTGCACTTGTTGGATAGCAGAGTGGTTGGCTCTAAAGCCGAACTGCTCGTTGATGAGGAGCCCTCTTGAGTTGATATGACTCAGCAGGCGAGAAATTAGAAGTTTTCCACAGATTTTAGCCATTGTATTCAATAGGCTAATGGATCTATAACTGGAGGGATCCGAGCGGTGTTTGCCCGGTTTGGGGATGCCGATGATGACGGCTTCTTTCCAGGCGGCTGGAAAGAGATGATGTTTCATGGCGGCATTGTAGATGGCCACCAGAAGAGCGATCAATTGGATCGGGAGGCTTTTGAACACCTTGTTGGGTATTCCATCGATTCCAGGAGATTTCTTAATTTTAAGATTTTGGATAATCTCCTGGATTTCTGATACCGTAACCGGTAGAAGGAAGTCTGAGGGAGGGATGGAGGCTCGAAGACTCAGGTGAGTCCGTCAACCAAGTCGACGTGGGCCTCGCCAACCGGCTCGTGGCTAAGGGAGCATTGGGCCTCTAGGCTATCAGCCAGGCATTCGGCCTTCTCGGCATCGTCAAATGCGGGAGGACCGTTCAGTGTAGTCAGTGGGGGCATGGAGGCTGTATTGTCTGTGGCTCGCCATCCGCCCAGTAGGCTGTGTGTGAAGGCGAGATCTCTGACAATAGGGCTTCCCAACTGTTGTTTCTGAATTCAGCGATGCGATTCTTTACGTCCCTCTGTAAAGTTCGCATTCTACGCCTATTCTCGTCACATGGGAAGGAGTCGTAAACACGGGTGGCTGCGTTCTTGGCTCCCCTATGTCCTCAGGCAGCTCTCATCGGCGATCGTTCGCCGCTGGGACCCGCCCGGAGGATCTTTGAATTAAATTAAAACGCGTGGCTACCGGGTCCAGAGACCGCCGTGTTTGTGTCATCCGCACTAGTCAGGTCAAGGTGGGGAGAGCTAGAAGCCTTAAGGGCTTCTTTGAGCTTGTTCCAGTCAACAATAGTCTTGTCTTGGGAAGGTGAATCGGTCTGCCATCCTAGTTTCATGACTACGGGACGATGGTCGGAGTCTAACTCGGATAGGGTTTCTAGCGAGTTTAGACGTAAAGCTATGTTTTTGAAAAGAGTAATGTCGAGAACGTCGGGTATGTCGGTAACATTATGAGGGTACTGGGTTGGCGTCATTGGAGCTATCACGTCAAAGTCAAGTA
Organism: Sesia apiformis; assembly: GCA_914767545.1. Classification (NCBI taxonomy): domain Eukaryota; kingdom Metazoa; phylum Arthropoda; class Insecta; order Lepidoptera; family Sesiidae; genus Sesia; species Sesia apiformis. The sequence goes on from OU611964.1 coordinate 9,989,921, forward strand.
GGTCGATGAATCTGTTCAGGTGTGTACCGTTCTGGGAGGACGTGTGACTATTAAAACTTGGGTGTTTGCAATTGAGATCGCCTGCCAGGATGACTGAGTTACCTAAGTCGAGCAATGACTCGAGGTCAGTCCTCAGCAGTTCTCTGTCGGGGGGTAGGGGGGGGGGGGGGGCAGATAAACGGATGTCAGAGTGACAGGTTGATGACCTGTCATAGCTATGCGGCAGACCGAGGCCTCCATGTTAGTCAGTGGAAGGGTAGGTATGGGAATGCAGTGCAGGGACCTCCTGTAGTAAATGAGGGTGCCGTCTCCTCGGCTGGCCAGCCTGTTATTACGTAAAATGTCGTACTGGGCGATTTTGGCGATGGCTAGGTTTCAAGAAGGTCTCTTGCACTAGCCTCACTTCCTTAGAAATCACCAAATAGATATGATATGTATTTGGTGATTTCTGAGGAAATCGTGGATCTGGGTGCGTTGGAAGCGGATGCCGTCAGCGTTGAAAAACGCGACGGAGAGGGAAGAGGGTTTTCTTATTTTAGGTGTGTTATCCATTAAAAAGAAACTATAAATTTAAGGGGACGCCTTGAAGAGGCCAAGGGCGCTTAGTACTTGAAGACTAGCCCCCGACGGGCCATAGGGTTTCCTTCAGTGGATCTGAGGGCTTGAGCCAGGTTTCTAATTTCCTGGAGATTGACTGCTCCAAGGAAAATTCTGACTTGGGCCAGATCCTCCGTTAGACCAGTACTAGCCTGGACTTGGGAGGAGGTGGCCTTAGGGGGCTGTGATTTAGGAACAGGTTTGGAGAGCGGCGCAGGGGCGGCTGGAGTGATCCTCCAGGCCCAAACCTGCGCAGGTTTGGGTAGCGAAGGGAAATTCGCTGGTGTGGGCACAACGGCCCGGTTAGGTTGCGCAGAAGGCGCGGGTATGGGTGCCTTCACTTGCACCGACATGAGGGGGGCCAGGGGCGCTTGCCTAGGAGAGCGCTTGGCGGGGTACAGGGGCCTGGGGCCTTCTGGGAATTCTATGCGGCGCTTTAGGACATCCGCGATAGCTCACGGGGTGTCCAAGTTGACCGCAGAGAACGCAACCAGGCGGGTCCTCAGCACCCGTAGGACGGAGGTAAGCGCTAGTGCCGTGGTCACCCAGGCACTTAACGCATCGGGGTTTTGCGTAACGATTACGCGCAGCGTGGCCATATTATTGGTAATTATGGCATTGCGCTATGGATCCACGCTTGGGGGGGGGGGGGGGTCTCGAAAGAGAGACCGGAGAGCCCGCAGATAGATCGGGCGTCAAAAATTTTCTTTCCCTCGGGGGTGAGGGAAAGGACGACAAAGATTAAGTAGAAAGGGGTCCTGTCACGCCCCTTGTAGAGTCGGTGCACTTCAAGCACCGGGAGGTTTTGGGATTTGAGATCCTCGAGTATCTCATCCTCTCATAACTGGAGAGGGAGGCCGCGGACCACGACGCGGAGGCGTTTCTCCTCCGCCGTGGCGTAGGTATGGAAGGAGATGTTCTCCTTCCGAAGGAACGAAATGTTCTCGTTCCGAAGGAGATCTTAAAGGTCTTTATGGCTGCGCGGACATTTCCCCAACGGGCTTTGTCTTGTATAAAGACAGGGGGAGGAGGTTTTTCCTTGCGGGGAGCCGCAGGAGATGAGGCGCTCTGGCGAGTATGGGAGGCTACGCCAGGCTGGGCTGTAAAGTCCGGCTTGGCAGACTTTGATGGAGCAGAAGGGGAAGAGGAGGATTTTTTTGTTGTCGTCTTTTTTTTGGAGCCAACGACGGTGAAGCCGTCGTCGGATGTTTCCGTCTCAGATGCGGAGTCGGAGTCGTGAGGAGAGCTGGACTACGTCCATTCCCTCCTGGAAGACAGGGTCGGGAGACGCAGGGCTCTGGGGGTGAGCCACGGCTTTTGCGGGGCCTGGGGGTGGGGGGGGGGGGTAATCTCTGGTAAAGAGATTTGAAGACTTCCGGATGGGAAGCCTTGAGCAGCGACACTAGGTCGTCGCTTTCAAAAAGCCATTGTCTGTTAATTATTTCACAACGTGTAGATAATGACCAACAAGAAAATATTTTTTTGCGAGTATTTCATAAATTAACACGAAACATGTCTACTGCATTGAAAAAAGTTTCTCATAATCACAAACTTTAATGTTAAACTGGTTAGAACGCACGCGTGTTATACTAAACATGTATTGTATATTAATATATCGTTTCATAAAAATAATTACATTACCTACATTTAAAAAACTATTTAGTATTATTTTTTAGTTGTCAAAAATTACATCGATTTTAGGGATATTTTTTGTACTGCAATATTTCTTATCTAATGATGTTGTCAGAATAAAAAAATCTCTGATATAGAAATAAGCAAAACTGTACTTTTTTATTAAATAGATTGAAACAATTTTAATAATACAATATTTTGTGATTTTGTTGACGTATTGACTTCAATCAAATAATGAAAGCTAAAATAATTAGGCTCTTAGAACGTAGTTTTTATTACTCTATTTTCATAATAGTTATTTCACTTGTATCATTCATTCGATTTTGTCACCAGAAATTATCTATCACTGTATTTTGATTGATTGATGTTTTTCAATCGCTAATCACTACTTAGCTTCAGTTTATAGGTCTTAATTAAAGACGCGTTCTTTAGATACATAAGATGTGTTTTTAGGACATTTTTGTAGGAACTATGTGCTATCAACATAATTGAAATTGACTCCAATATTTATTTATATTTTGCAGCTACTTAAAGAACAGTTACCTCCAGCAATTATATAGCTTGGCACCAAACTACCTGTCAGAGGAGTTCGATAATGTTCTTTGGCAGAATGGACTTGATACTATACCAGTTCGCGTGGTGGTCGCACCTTTCCACCCTCAGCAACCTGGCATCAGACTTTACAATATCATCAAACGAGAGGTAGGAGAGCATTATTGTTATTTTTTCTTTCAAAGGATGGCAATGCGCGATTGCTCTCCATGGACATCTGTGATACATGCCAACTTTAGTCCAGAATGACTTAAATATATCAACCACAAACATTGATTGAGCATAAATAGGTGCATCATCATTTTGCACTTGAATTTTTTTTTGTGTAAAATGCTACGTCACTATATCTTCAAGTTTGAAGATATATGAGGGGCGGCTGATAACTTTCATTATTTATATTGCGAAAATGATACTGGCCACTTTGGCATCATATTATTTGTTTATTCTCTCTTCAAAGATACCAGCATTCATTTGTTTTTTGTGATTGCTGTTTGGCTTTGCATTACGAATTCATTGTATTCAATATGTCGGAGGAAAATATTAAAGTGATTAAGATTGTTTTTTCTTAACTTTATGTATCTTTACCATTTGAATTATTACATGTACGTATAGCTATTTAAATACATATTTTACTTTTATTTACACAATGTGATACTTTCTTCATACGAGGGCGTACCCAAAAGAAACCGAACTGATGTTGTGCGGGACAGAGTATTAGTAGTACCGCGTTTTTGCCGGTAGGGGCGTATAGACATACTTCTCAACATTCAGTATGCCAACAGCCGTCATCGTAGAAGGTTGCGTTACGTTGGTGTAATTTTTTTTTAAAGTTATTTTGCGTACTCGTCGTTTTTGTAATGGCTGATTTGCGTGAACAGCGCGCGGCCGTTAAGTTTTGCTTCCTGCTCGGGAAAACGGGCACAGAAACCCTTGAGATGTTGAAAACGGCTTACAAAGGTGATGCTTTAGGGAAAACTCAAGTATTTGAGTGGTTTTCTCGTTTCAAAAGTGGTGAAATGTCGATAGAAGATCAAGCTCGCTCTGGACGTCCTTCGACGTCGCGAACCGACAAAAATGTAAAAAATATTCACAAAATTATCCTGGAAGATCGACGGCAAACCATCGAAGAAGTAGCGGAGAGATCTGGTGTGACATGGAGTTCAGTACAGAGAATTTTAAGTGAAGATTTGGGGATGAGACGGGTGGCTGCAAAATTTGTTCCTCGACTGCTGACTGAGCAGCAAAAACAAGGCCGCGTGGAATCATGCTCTTCTTTGAAAGAAGAATTCCAAAATGACCCAAATTTCTTTTCCAAGGTCATTACAGGTGACGAATCATGGTGCTATGGATATGACCCTGAAACCAAGCAACAATGGAGCCAATGGAAGACTCCAGCATCGCCTCGCCCTAAAAAAGCTCGTCAAGTGAGATCAAACATTAAGACAATGCTCATTTGTTTTTTTGACGTGAGAGGAGTCGTTCATTCAGAGTTTGTTCCACCTGGTCAAACAGTTAACCAGGCATTTTACCTAGAGGTATTAAAAAGATTACGCAACAGTTTGAGGCGGAAAAGACCTGATTTGTGGCAGTCGGGGGAATGGTTTTTTCATCACGACAATGCTCCTGCTCACACAGCCCTTTCTGTACGGCGGTTTTTGACCAAAAATGGTATGACCACTGTGTCCCATCCACCCTATTCACCCGACCTGGCTCCCTGCGACTTCTTTTTATTCCCAAGAATGAAAAGAGACATGAAAGGAAAGCGTTTCGCGGACATTGATGAAGTAAAAAAAAAAACGACGGAGGCGTTGGCAGGCATCACAAAAGATGAGTTTAAAAAATGCTTCGAAAATTGGAACAAAAGATTGGACAAGTGCATTAACTCCAACGGAGAGTACTTTGAAGGAGATTAAATGTTTTTTGTAAAAAAATTAAATAAATAACTTTGTACAAAAATAGTTCGGTTTCTTTTGGGTACGCCCTCGTACGTAACGAAACAAACACAAGCTGCCATTTTGTTAGTTTTGACATGTCGTTATGTCGTTTGTCAATCACTCCATTCCACGTTCCGTTACGGTCACAAGTTACATGGATTACAAGAATTCTATTGATGGAATTAAATTGATATTTGCTAATACTTAACAATGAAAATCATTTTATTTTCAATAAATTAAAGTAATATATTAGACTACAGAAAATTCAATGAAATGAGACACTGCTAAAATTAACGGAACGGAACGTAAAACGGAAAATTAACACGACATCCTTCTATTTATTATAACTAGCATAATGAATAACTAACAACAAATATCTAATTAGTTACGGTGTGAAAAAATATATAAATTTTTTGATTAAAAATCGTTGATTTCTTTCCTATAATCCTATAATAAATTATAATAATTTATTAAGGTACATGACAATGGCAAGCAGTGGCGGATTAACATACAAGCGGATTAAGCATTATAAGCACATGCTTATAATGCTGTTCTCCAATATAAATTTCGAATAATAGGGGTTAAAGTATGAAATTGCCGTTTTATAGTAATAGATACTTTGAATTGACATAAAACCTTCATGGTGTGAGATTTTCGAGTGAAACTTTTTTCACGTGAGACCTATGAGGTTCTTGTTTTAAAAAATGTGCAACATTCGATTTTCGACTTTCAATTGTTTTTTTTATTCAGCTTAGACGGGAAAGATGGATACTTCGAAAATCCGAGTAATCTTTGAATACGAGTTCCGACGCGGAACTAACGCGGCAGAAACGGCTCGCAATATCAATGCTGCGTTTGGAGAGGAGACTGCTAATGAACGAACCGTGCGTTTTTGGTTTAAACGCTTTCGTAATGGAAACTGGGACTTGAAGAACGAACCACGTGGAAGACCGCCCACACAGGTGAATAACGCTGAATTGAAGGAATGCTGAATGGTGGAAGCCGATCCGAGTCAAACTACCCAGGAATTATTGGCATGGTTTAACGTTACCTTACCTACAATATTGACTCATTTGCATCAAATCAATAAGATAAAAAAATATGAAAAATGGGTGCCTCATGATTTGACTGATCTGCAGAAAGAAAGGCGTGTTGAAACTTGCGTTGCCTTGTTGAATCGGTACAGAAATGAAGGAATATTGGATCGAATTGTGACATGTGACGAAAAGTGGATTCTTTACGATAACCGAAAGCGAAAAATGCAATGGCTGACCCCAGGTCAAACGCCGCAACAGTGCCCTAAGGCAAAGCTTACCAATAAAAAGGTAATGGTAACTGTTTGGTGGTCTATTCATGGTGTTATTCACTATAGCTTTCTCAGGTCTGGTCAAGCAATAACAGTAGATGTTTACTGTGCCGAACTTCGAACAATGATGGCGAAACTAGCAGTGAAACAGCCCCGACTCGTGAATCGATCTTCACCATTATTGCTCCATGATAACGCAAGACCTCACACTGCACGAGAAACCGTTGTAACTCTACAGGAGCTGCAGTTAGAAACCATACGTCATCCTCCGTACTCGCCAGACCTTGCTCCAACGGACTACCATTTTTTTCGTGATTTGGACAATTTTCTACGTGGTAAAAAATTTTCTTCCCAAGAGGCAGTACAAAATGCTTTCACACAGTTTGTCGAATCTACATCCCCAGAGTTCTATCGCAAAGGCATAAATGAACTTCCGATTAGATGGCAACAATGTATACATAATGAGGGTAAATATTTTGATTAAATAAATATGTTACATTTTAGAAAAAAATGAGTTTTAATTTTTCAGTACAAATCGGCAATTTCATACTTTAACCCCTAATATATATTTTGATGAACTTTGTTTTATTTTCTAATTTCTACCTTCCAAATCCAAGCAACAGAGGGCCTACACGGCCTCTATGCTTAGGGCCCCCGAAACTCTTAATCCGCTACTGATGGCAAGATTCCTTTCCTGTATGTAGAAAAGGGTATAAAACTCCATTATGTTGTATTTCTTGCAGTGGTTTCATGTGTGCAGTATTGAAGAACTGATATACTTGACAAGAAATGGCGACAGGTCGTTAGAAGTTTCGCGGCGAGGTACACCTTTATTCTTCAAATTTAAATCTGAGGAGCAACTTTCCTCGTTTATCTCACTATGTGATCGATATTATAGGTAATTATTTTATAAATAAATTAATTCCATAGTACCCGTTGCATATGTTATTATTAGGTGATATTTATGGTTTAATATATAATGTATATTTCATACAACACATTTTCTATCAGGTTGATGGTAAAATGGACATTCAATCTGTCTAAAGATGATGAGACACCGTCTTTAAAGGAGTTGCAAAGAATTAAATGTCATGGTCCAGTCGGGTAAGTTCAAAAAAAAAATTATAATAATTCACTTTAAAATCATATGGATGAAAAAAATAAAACATATCTGTTTTGTCGACAGTGGTGCTTTTTCATATAGAAAGTTGGAAGAGAAACGGGGTAAAAAACATGGCTGTTATATACTAAGGGAATGCCAAGATGATTACAATGTTTATTATTTGGACGTTTGTACCAAAAATAGGTAAGCAATTAAATATTAATTTATTTTGCACTGTACGAATTCTATTTTTACCGCTATTTTTAATATCGAATCACACTGTATTCACACTTTCATTCATAGAGTGTTTATATTTGTTGTTATTTCTTTAGTTATTATTTAATTTTTTTCACAGCACTACTGAAACATACAAAATCGAGTTCAAAGGTGATCGTTACATATTCAACAGTGAAGAATACTACAGCATTGAAAGACTTGTGAGGTGTCATGAGAACTCTGATGGACGAATATATCTTAATGAATGTATACCACCGTCTGAATACGGTAAGATTAATAATACTTTTATTCATTTAAAAAAACTTTATTGCACAATGTTGTACAAAGGCGAGCTTAATGCCTTGAGCCACTTTTCTCAGCGCCAACCTTTCGGCTGAACAGAAAGCGACATTGCGAGGTGAAATGGAGGGTACTTAAAACTTCAATGTTAAGAAATATTTTATTAGTAACAATTTTATCTTATTATAAACTATATACAATTACTTCGAAAAAGAGATGAGAGTATTCTGTAATATTGTAGATTACTTATCTGATTGGTATAATACTAGAGTACTGTCCAAATACAAAGTACTGTCCTGTACAAATACAATACTAGAGTATTGCCCAATGAAAGTTTAACACAATGTCCATTATGAACATTGCATTTTTTATGAAAAGAAAGCGGCCGACGAGCAGACTGTCCACCTGGTGGTAAGTGGATACTGTCACCCTGCGACATAAGCGATACATGCCGACATGACAAACTGACATGATGGCATCCAGAATGACAAACATTGAGGGGGCGAGTGCGCTTGACTGGCCACGTTACCCCTCTCTCACAGAAGACTATCTTGAAATGTACTGCATTTCCGACTTTATCTTATTTCCGTAATGTAGATACGTGTTTCAGTAGTGAGTGAGATGTGCCAGAGCCCATTCCCATCCTATCCCACCCCATTATCCCAACCCTTTCTCCAAATCCATTCCTATATCTCCAAAGGTAGGGAGCGCATCCAGGAGCGTGCCAACGTTTGTCATTTTGGACTAATGTTGGCATGTATTTCGGATGTCTATGGGGGACAGTATCCACTTACCATCAGGTGAACTGTATGCTCGTCTGCAGCCTTTGTACATAAAAAAAAAAAACGCATACCTGGATACGCTGCGCAATATTGGTGGATTTAATGGCATGGATTTGGAGGAAGGATGGAGATTTTACTGATGTAAATTATAAGATTATCGTCAATTTTCATCATAAGTGATGTTTCTTTTCATTAGACACATACATTTTTTTGGCATTAAATGTAATGTTTTATTAGACAAATCTCAACTACTACTGTGCGGCGAGCCGGTCAGAAAAGGCGTGCGCATTGATCAGGCTGAGTTACAAGAATTGTTAAAGGATAATAAGAGTCCGCGTTGTCTGCCCAATAAAGACATTATGCTGTATCAAGGTATGTAAATATACATCGTGTCACCTAAATAACGGAAAAGCTGAAACACATCGACTTATTTAAAATTTATAAAACCGTTCTAGCGAATAATAAGACTCTACAACGAACTTTCCGTCAAAATCAGAAAAGCGCCATCTCGGGATAGTTTTAAGAGGAAATTGAAAGATCACCCCCTCCAAATAGACAACTCTTTACTTATTTTCTTTGCATAGTTTATCTGATCATTTATATCTGTGTATTAATTGTTCATTTGAAAATATTATTATATACTATATATATATATATATATATATATATACATATATATATATATATATATATATATATATATATATATATATATATATATATATATGTTGTATACTTTAATTTATTTTTATTTTTTAGCCTTAAAGTTGGCTGGGAGAAAACTATTTTTAGCGTTAAGTTCGTCTTTTGTTAAAACATAAAGTGTAAATAAATAAAATTGTTTTAGGGAATAAATTAAAATTTACACACATGCAAAGTAAATGTAATCACATGTAATCTAAAATGTTCTTACAGTTCATTACTCAGTACAGGGTAGTATACCTACCGGGCGACACGTCCCGTACTTGCAATGAGTCTATTTGTTTTGCGTATCTGCGCGTAGAATGAAGGATATACTAGAAATGAACAATAAGTTAAGGAAAACTTATTGTAAAAACGTGTACCATCGATTCTACTCTCGATACTACCTATTTTCATTTTTTGCGTCATTTAAGTGACACGTTGTTTTTATATTATTCTGTGTATTTGCGATATGTTGTGTACTTTGTGCCCTTCAATCTGGGAGGTTTGTGGTGGCCCTGCACATTCGTATGGAGGATAATGTAACTATTTATATAAGTGTAATGTTCGGGTGGTCAGGGGGTGGTTTTTGGAATGAGTACAGCGGAGTTATGAAGTAAGAGTTAGCTTTATTTACTTACGTTACAATGTGGCTTGACACTAGCACTATTTCTACTTAATGATATAATAGCAATAATACGGAACGAACTATGAGGATCGAGGACTTGACGTGTTTTTACTATGGTGGCTGCGAGAGGACTGCCTGTGCCGGCTCGGCTGTACTAATATTTTAACTAGCTTAAACAGTAAGAAGCGCTCCAGCGCTTCTTACTGTTTAAGACATGATAAGACTGTTTACACATGCATGCCATTTATCTGGGATGCGATTTCTATTCCTTTGTCGGTTCATTTCAAAGGAGCACATGTATAAGCTCTCTTTTGTTAGGGATCGCCTTTTCTTTTCCTTATCAACTCGAACGTCCCTTAAACTAACTTACAAGTAAAAAGCAATAGCATCTGTACAGAGCGAAGGAACAAAGACAATATAACAAAGACGAACAGATTGTAAAATCTTAGGAACATTACATAGGGTTACAATAATAACTATCAAGTTTTTTATCATTTGAAAAGCGTGTTTTTTTAAAGAACGAAGGTGGCAGATATTTAACTAGTCCACCTGGTGGTAAGATTAACATATTGGTAAATTGGGAGTGAAATTAAAAAATATTGGGATGTATGGGGAATATGGTCCTGTCTGACCACACGAACGTCCCACGAAGCGGAACTTCGTCACGTTGTTTGTAATTTAAAATTATTTATTTCAGTTGTTTAAAAATAACTTATTTACTCGTAGTACATCACGATTTGCTGCCCATTTAGTATTTTTGCTGTTCATTATTTTTATTTTACAAGCGTTTATTTTATAGGTTCTGAGAAGTTTGGTTCTGAGGGAATAACGGCGACATACAAAGCATTGTGGAAATTAAATGAGACCAAGAAAATGCTGATTGCATTCAAGAGACTACACGGGGACAGGGGAAATGACTACTTGAAGGTAACTATTTTTAGCAGCGTACAAAGAAACATAGTTTGTATTTTTGATTTTGCATAAAAGAATATCTTGAATGGTATATCTTGCGTTTTTTAATAGACTAAGGACCTTTCTCACCTTTACTCACCACCTTCTGATACAGTATCAGTAGGTAATAAAGTAACTGTTAATAGGTAGATAAAGTAACTGTTAACAATCTGATAGATAAATTATCTGCCATTAAATCTAACCGATACTGACTTTCTGATACCTTCTGATAAACTATCAGGAAGTGGTGAGAAAGGCCCTAAGTGTTTTATTTTTTAAGCTGTTAAATAGAATGCTGCGCTCATTTGAGTTAAATACGATACAATGTCAATTTGTGTCCTCAGTAATTGTCAGTAAGTAAGTACATTTTTAGTTGGAGCAAAAGAAATTAAAGTTCTGTCCTATTTTATCAACGCATAATCGGCTTTAACCGACCACATACAATTTTCAATGAACCGATTCGCGTCGGCAGTTGCGGTTATCAAATCGTCTGTTTCGTTGTCGGCCGAAGTCGTGTCCGTCTTTACGCATAATGATCACTCGCAGAAAGTCCTCTATGTAAAATTATCCTCACGTCGATCGAGCCGAACCTGTGCGTGCAATGTCATTATATTGGTCAAGCGAGGTCGCTTCCTTCTAATTTCTACACTCAATTTTTGCAGCAAGCTTGCTTAGTTATTATTTTATATATATTATTATTTTATATAGTTATAGTTATTATTTTCCTTTTTCAAGGTAATCCACGAAGATTATAATGCCTTGAGCATCCCAAAAAACAGTAGCCGTCACTTTGCCGGCTGACAATGCCATTTTCACTTTCTTTGGCGCAGATACGCCGTTCTCAGTTCATTGTTTAGATTCTTTTGTTTCTGGAGTATAATGGTATAACAAGGTTTTATCTACTGTCACATGACGCCCCAAAAATTCGCCAGAATCCTGCTTAAACAGCTCCACTACGATGAATCATCCACTTGTTGACCACTTGTTTTGGTCAACAGTTGGCGAAAAATATTAAAAACATGTTCAGACGAAATGCCCACGATCTCCACTATCTCTTGCAACTTCAATCGGCGGTCGTTCAAAACTATTTTATGATTTTTGTAGATCATGTCTGGAATCGTGACCTCATTTGGACTTCCAGATTTGTCTTCACAGCTCTTTCTTCCACGTTTGAAATCAGTTACCCAGGTGTGAATTGTACTTAACGCTGGAGAAGAGTCACCTAAAACAGCGTCTAGCTTGACTTTGATCTGGGTCGCTGTTTTTCCTTTCAAAATCTAAAATTTTATTACGGCACGAACGTCTGTTTTTCCATTTCTAAAAAAGCGTACGACAGAGAAAGCTCTAGGTCCTCTCACGAAAAAACCATCAGCACAAATAAATTGAAATGTGACATTTTTTTTTTTCATATAACCACTTTTGAAGTTTGTCATTTCGGAAACTTATCAATCAGCCCTTGTACATATACATAAGGAACAAAATATTTGGCAGGATTTCATCGAGTTGGCCAGTAAGTGGGCGTGCATACAGTCCAGTTCGATAGTTCGTCTGTACGGTATCACCCTCAGCTCACCCACGGCTATGGTGCTGGAATACATGCCGCTGGGACCGTTTAGTGAATACCTCAGGTAAGTCACTTACTCTTGACTAATAAACAGCTGAGACAGTACAGATACATTACGAAAACATTGGCCATTGGGTAATCCGGAAACACCCGAACACGCCCTTCACGTCTATGAATTGCCGTACCTCTAATTGCATCCTTTATACCAGGGGTGGCCAACTTTTGTGTACATAAGATCTACTTTTTATCTTAAAAATGTGTCGCGATCGACTTGTTGTCATGGGCGTAGTCTAAGTTGGGAGGGGGAGTTGTGAAATACATACTATGTCTATAAACTGTGTTTCAGTACGAGGTGCACTCTCGCGAGCTATGGGTGATAAGCAAAATATATGTTCAAACATACGTTCTACCTACGTGAAAAACAACAATTATTTAATGGGCCAAAAAAGTCACGTCCATGGGAATTAAAACAACATGAGTAATTAATGACAATATTAGTTCAAATTAGCTACAGATAAAGATAGATTTAGAATTTATTTTATTAGGTACCTTAACATTAAAGGGAAGACTAGTTTGCATGTCTTTAACCAAGGAATCATAATTAGGTGTATATTCTGACAAAGATAATAATAATGAGTCTTCAATATGGGAATCAGTCAGGACAGAACGTTGTTCAGTTTTCGTTAACTTTAAGGTTAACTATATAACGTTAACTATAAAAATGCCTATTCACACAGGTATGTAGATCTGAAACAAGAATAAATAAAAAAAAAATACTTTATGAACAGGTCACAAGTCAGTGCAGAGAAATATATATAGCTGTTATTTTCCCTTGAAAAACTAATGACATTATATCTTTACTAAACAAGTCACTATATTTCTAGATAATCGTATTACATTTTTTCTACTTAGGTCTTATTTATTTTTATTTATATACTTGATAATTATAATAAGTATCTATATTGTGTAATATATAACTTTATATTGCTTTATATTGATGAACACATATATGTCACCTATATATCAATCATCAGTCAAATGTTACCGATCATTGAGGAGATTTTGGTTGACCCTCTGATGGTATTCAATATCTTCCACGTTATAATTAGAATCTTCATCGTCACTTTCAGAATCATTAGAACTCATAAGAATTAATTATAATTATTATCCTATCCATAAAATCATCCATGGCATGTTCATATTTTCTATACTCATCTCCGCATTTGATTGTGCAATCACAAACTTTTGTCCATTCATCTGGACTAATCATATAATTTTTTTCCAATAACATTTTTTTACTGTGGTCATATTCATATCAACATTTCCTTGAGCTACATATCCCTTAAGTTGCGACCATATGTTTTCAATCGGATTAACATCCGGATGATATGGCTGTAATCTCAATACAGTCTGTACATATTCAGCTAAAATTTTGTCAATAAAATATTCCACAAATCTTTCTTTATGGCGAAGAATAACTTTAAATTCGCGTTTGTCGTTTGATAAATTTGTGGCTTTATCCAAGTTGGATCAATGTTAATGTCATATTTTGCTCACCAGTTTATTATATCTTGCTTCAATGTATTTGAGTAGTAGGCTTTTCGACATATTTGTTATGATGTGCAGCATTATCAACGACCAATACTGAATTTTTAGGTAAGTTAATAAGCAATTGATTACATAGTCATTTTTCATAATTGTCACCGTTCATCTAATTATAGCCCAAGATCCCACCGTGTGATTTCTACGTCCATGTGTTATGCTCAATAACACAAGACAAGACGCATGCTCAATAGTTTTAAAACAACGGATAGCTGGCACATTGCGTCCTTGTCTGATAGACGGTGTGGTGCGCTAACTCTCTTTCGCTCTTATGTATCCTACCCCGTATCCCATTGTGTAGAGATAAAAATGAGCTTTGATTTGATATATAAGTTATTAAGATACGCTATGAACGTATAAATTTAACAGTTATACCTTTTTACACCTGGTTGACGAGGGGTTGCGGCCAAGGGAGAAACGGCAACCCAAACTTTTTAAGTTCTTTACATATCTATCTTTGACATGGATTATATTTTATCTTCAAAACAAGTGAACGAAATTGTTTGAAAAAAAAAATGATTAATTAAATTTTAATTAAAAGTACTTGCGGCCATATTTTGGTAGGCAACCCGGCAGAACCGTATTTCTCTATTAATAATTATCTACAAAAATGTATTTTGATTAAATAATAGATGGACGTAGAAATCACGCGGTGGGATCTTGTATTATTATGATAGTCTCCTGTTATATCCGTAGATACCTTTTCCTGTAGAATCAGTCCAACTTTACCTGTAATGTGTGATGTATGTACATAAGTTTCATCCATATATACAATTTCTGTATCTTCAGATCGAAATCTTTTAATCGCATCTAAGAATTTTATCCGTTTCAATCTTACAGCATCCTTTTCCATTAAAACTTTCCTGTTAGTTTTAGTGAATCGAATACCCAACTGACGAAGAATTTTTCGTAATGTACTCTCGCATCCTTTGAAATCAATGGTGGCTTCTATTAGTTTCAGTTTTAAAGACTTGAGTGTCGGCACTTGCTTAAACCTCATATGAAAATTATGCACCATTCTTCTTACAACAGAATACTTGAAACCGTTAAGATTCAATAAGAATTCGTTTTTGCCGTCTACCTTGTTTTTGAGGTTCTGATGAATTCGTGCTGTCTTCATGAGCTTTTACAATTTTATGCATAGTTGTACGGAAAAAACCAGTTGCATCACAAACTCCTGTTAAAACATTTTTTTTGTACGTATTTTTAAATTTTCATCGTTCCGTTAAAAAATAAAGATATCTGTATATTAAAAATCATTTCACCGGCTTGTTTATTTATGTGTTTTCCTTGTCTTAAATTCTTCGGCATCTTTATGAAAGCGCCTTATAATTCACTGTAGTGGATAATAATGTGGCTTTTTAAGGCAGTAGTGAAGGATTTTGACATCCATTACATCATTACATGGACAGGATACCTTTTTGAAAATTAAATATAAATAGGTAATTAAAATGAGGTGGGTAACGTTCATGAAAGCAAATATATGTATACGTATAAAAATTATTATGTACAGAACAAAAATTTTTGGGGGTATTAGTAGCTCTATATATTTATGAATTCGATGTTTACCGATGATACCCGAGTATTCCCGATGGCCAATGTTTGTCATACAAGATCTGTACAATAATTACGTTTTTTTATTAACGCTGTACCATCAGCCTGTGTTTCTCCATTGCTTGATATAAAACTTTAGACCCACCACCACATTTGGTTTTCCTCTTTTTTCATCCAGAGGGAAGTGTAGTGTGAAACGCCTAGAGTTTGCTTTGATTTGAATATATTTAAATGAGATCCCTCCAACACTTTCAACTTACTAACGTTTCAAAGGTATACGTTGGGATTAAGGCACCTTATCGACTCGAACTTATTCAATGTGCGGGAATCAAAGTTGACATGCTATTGATAAACGAAGCGTCGGTCGTCCGGCGACAAGGTGGGTCGATGACGTAAAGAGAGGAGGGTGGTACGAAGGAAGGCTTCTATTTAGCAGTGGGTGAAAACACACTAAATTGGTTTCTACTAATCATAAAAAATATTACAGGGAGAACGGCGACAAGTTGAAGCCGCTGCACCTAATGAAAGTGTGCGCGGGCATAGCGCGAGCGCTGTGGGACCTATCGGAGGCGGGCGTGGTGCATGGACACGTGCGCGGGCGGCGGCTGTTACTGGCCGCGCTCGATGCCGACCGGATCGTGGTCAAGCTGTCCGGGCCCTCGCTGCACCACTACACGAGGCACGAGTGAGTAACCTAGTTCGGTAGTGGGTGAGATATGCCTATTCCCATCCCATCCTATCCTTCCCCATTTTACCAACCATTTCCCCAAATTCATTCCTTAATCTGTAAAGGTAGGTAGCCAGCCCATCTGGAGGCGTGCGAACGTTTGCCATTCTGGTCTAATGTTAAATCAATTATTTTTAAATCAAAATTCACCTAAGCCAATCTGAAAATAAAAGCTAGTCTAAATGACTGTCTAAATAAAAGCTGCTCCTGTCGCATTTGAATGACCTATTTTCTCGGTACAGACTTATTGACTTTGGTTAAGATTTCCTAGTATAAAATTTTGTTGTTTCAAGATTTTGTTTCAATTAAAACATGCTATAACTTCTGATTTTAAAGATAAAACAATAAAAAGTATGTCATTTTTCTAGGAAATTAAAACCCTTAATAAGGTTTCTTTTCTCAGATAATAACACATTTTGTAATGTTTTTTGTAGCGTCCACTGGATACCAGTACAATTCTACCCGGACATGGACATGGCGCGGAGGTTCGTAGCGGGCGACATCTGGGCGTTCGCCACAACTCTGTGGGAAGTGTTCTCCTACGGACAGTCGCCTACAGAGACCAACCCAGTTTTAACAGCAAAGGTATGTACATATAGACTAAATATTTCTCAGTGTATAACTAAATTATAATTTAGAATGATTTTTAGTGATGGGCAATTGCGCGAGGTTCTTATATTGTATTGACTGAAGCCTTTAAAATTTTTCGAATGCAAAACCTACACTATCGATATAATTCTCTCGATAAGAACCTGTACATACATATATACTTAAAAGGTATATTACACACATTGGGTGTTATGAATATGATCTTTAAATTCCTCGGCTAATTACCCAAATAAAACTACTACAAGTAACTTATTATAAGAGTTATAAGTAATCAAATCCTTAACTAATGTATTGAATCATCGAATAAACAACGGAATCAATCATTAAGAAAAATCTTTTGCGTGCAACATTTTAACTGTAAACATAAAATACCTTTTACAATTAAACGAGTGTTAATCGTTTGTTCTGTGTTGCGAATTCAATGAATGCACATTATTAAGCAATCCTCCTTTTTATTCAGTTAATTTATACACCTTTTTAATAAAAAACATGTGATGTCAACTGAAATTTTCTCCGACTGTGTATTGACAAATGGCACTAAATCATAAGCTTGATCTATTTTAACCCATCGTCTGGAAATCCCATGGAAGTACGTATACTCTCGTGTTGGAAAAAGTACAAATATTGTTTCTCATGTGCATGTATAAGACAATGTATTTTTATTATCCGTATTTACTATATCCATCATTGTTTGTCGTAGGAATGATTGGATGTAATACATTAGAACTTCGGCGTAACTTTTCTATTATAATGTTTTTAATTACAATTTTACAGGGCAAGTTGTTACTACCGTCGTTGTAGAGTGGTGTGTCGCTTTTTGTTCCCAGTCGGTATATATGCGCGCGTATTCGTCAGCTACTGGAGGAGGTTACATTTTCTTGGTAAAACTACTGGGACGGATGTTAATGAATCGAGTTAACATTTAGGGTACTTTTATCCAGATCCATTATAGAGTCTCCACGCGATTCACTTTAAAGTTTACGCGAACGAAGTAGCGGGCACTACTACAATAAAGTTAGACGAGATTGAGACGAACGAGATTTGAAATTATCACTATTTAAAGAAACTGAAATGCTTGTAACTACATCTTATTATAATATCAATGAATTTCCAGAATAGTAAACTGTGACTAAATTTATGAAATCGTGTTATAGTAGATTTAGAATGTAATGGTTTTCTTTTAATGTTGCTAGTTAATTAATCTTTATATAAGACTTCCTAATATTGTACGCCTGCACGGCGAGATATAGTTATGTACCTATGCTTTCTCAACATCCCTTCAAACCTATAACTATGCATTAAATCCTTTGAGTTTGAAATCTACTTTTCTGGACATGTCCTGATAAATATATTAATATATTAACTCCTTCCTCAGAGTTACGAGGCGGGCGAGCGGCTGCACCGTCCGAAGGCGTGCCCGGGCGAGGTGTACGCGCTGATGCGGCAGTGCTGGCAGCCTGACCCTCTGCGCCCACAGGAGATCATGCGGGACATCAACCACATGCTATACAGGGGTAACACACGCTCACGTGCGATAACTAGCACAAAAAGACTACCTTTTCAGAACTGATTAAAATAACAGTCCAACTAATGAAGGAGCGAAATCCAAATATCAGTTGCAGAGCATTTTTTTATATGAACAGCGGCTTATTCGCCTACATAGCAATTAAACAACTTTGAACGGTTTAAATCGCGTATATTTAACATTATTTATATCCCGACATTCAAATAATTTCTTAATAACTCAAGTGACAAATAAAATCAATTAGTCACCCCGTGACCATATCCACTGCAAAGTGTTCGAAACGTCGGGATATAAATAATGTTAAATATACGCGATTTAAACCGTTCAAAGTTGTTTAATTGCTATGTATAGTAATCGCGAAAACCTAAGAAAATATTATTCGCCTACAGCTCGCCACTCTAACACGCGACTTATGGTAAAATTCGTTTAATCAATTCTCAATCACCTTGGTATCTATGTGAAATTAATTAACACAGTATTTACCTATTACAAAACCGGTTAGTTTAACGGTTTTAAATTTTATTCTCATTCATCCGAATGCTTGACCCGACTGTTAATAGGTTATTTTAAGAAATGAGAGTTTATCCACCAACAAATTGTGCTCATTGTTTAGCGGAAATGTGTAAAAAATCCGCAGAAGCCCAACTAGCAACAGTTATACTATACCACACATAATATAAATATTGTCGAGTACTATAATACTATTAGTTTGGTTTATATCAATGATATGCCAATTCTATTGATTTGATGTTTGTTAGTTAAGTCAGGCTCTTGGGATTCCATGGATGCACCGTCACTGACCGAGACTTGCACGTTTTTATAAAAACATCTACATGTCTATTTACTCTATGTCTTTTGCTGTTATTTTAAATATTTTTAGTGTCATTTTTAAGTTTAACATTTTTATTTTAAATTGTCTAATTTCGTAGAGTATATTCCAACCAATGAGTACGAAGAGCCAAAGATAAACCTCGATCCAGATAATGCTGACACAGTCTCTAGTAAGTATCTAATATGTTAATGATGTTAAGCTACAATTTAAATTGAATGAAAACAGAAATAATGTAACAATGAGTCAATTTCATGTCTTAATTCGTATGGCGAGAAAATATAGTCAAAGTAGTTTCAATTCGTCGCGCATTAATCTCATCTTAAGTAAACCAAACGAATTGAGACTTTTTAGAAAATATGTATTGATTTTTGGAGTAAAAATGATGTATATTCTTTAGGTGACAGGTTCATACCGAGTGAGATCAGTGACGCGGGCAGCAACAAATCTCTCATTTCCATGGACAGCAGTGTTCCTTCTATGAACGGGACTATGTCTGACCAGTACGACAATAATGTAAGTAACATTTAGATAAATCCTGATGTTTAGCGGATTTGCACATTGCACTACAGGACTGAAGGTTGTGTAAGTTTGTCGGTCCTTTTATATGGTAGTCTGCGGGTGAACTATACGTAGAAGATAATCCACGCTCTGCACGTGCAATTTATATAACGCTTGTAATTAAACGAGCAGCAAATTGGGCACCAAATCATGATCATTAAAACAAACTATGTTTGAATAACTAAAATAAACAAATTTTAATTACTAAGGATGTTAACACAAAGCCGACAGAGAACCGCTTCGCGAGACTCATCTACATCTTTATTGTCATCACTCATCAGAGAACCCAAACCTAACCCATCTTTAAGTTTTCTGCCGTCGATTTGCTGCCATTTTCAGTATTTCTGCTGCTCATTTAATTATTTCCCATATAATAATGCGTTTAGAATAACTACTTCATGAGTTGTTGACGGTTGCCGGAGTTCTTTTTTTACGCTATCAAGATATTTTTAGGAAAATATCGAGGGCGAACATAAGAACCGATACCTTGGGATACTTTTGTTTCGATAGTTTGATGAATATGAAACTTTTTTTTTGCGATACTAATGAGTAAGGTATCGATACTTGTCATTCCATACTGTGTCCCTACATACGAGTACCATATGTTTGGTCAACAGTTCGCGGACAACCGAAGCTCCATTTCCCTGGAGAACATGAACCCTCTCTTACATCCGCTACGGGGGGAAGCGTCTTCTCTCCGCAGCTTCGGAAGTGGAGAAGTGGGTCCAGCAGGACAAGAGGACTCGCCCGACGAGCTGTGTGGCGTGTCCGCACCACGACTTATGGAGTCCATCGTGTCGCAAGGCAAACCCTACCTGGTGACGCTCACCAAGAAAATAGGCAGCGTGAGTATTGGCAGTAGGCGCAACTAGGGTTATTGGACACTTGACCGCTCTTGGAATTGATATATTTTATGGTTTAGTCGACAGATAAAACGGAAAATAAACCCGTATTATAATTTTCCAAATTCTATGAAAAAATAACTGGATATGAGCTTGAGAATATCTTATAAAAAATATAATTAAAAAACTAGAAGACTAGCAGTGCCCACAACTTCTCCAAAGCGTATGTTTAATTTATCGTACTCCTATCCTATTGCAGCAAATCCTATTCCATCGTACTCAATACCATCGTTTTCATCTCATCCCATTGAATTAATCATACTCTATTGTAAACAGCCAGGATTGAAATACATAGATCAGAATTACACTTCATTTTGCTACCACAACACTCAAATAGTTACAAGTAATTCATTCTTCTATTTATTTATTTATTGCTATCATGTACACAAGCAGGAACTTACACTAAATACATGTATGAGCGTAGCCACGGTGCGCCTGATCCGATCTGATCCGAAATGTAATATCGGGCTGGTGGCGTTATCTTGTCATTGAATTGGCACGATGACTTTAAAAAGAGCGCGAAAGCGGGTGTTGAAATGGCCGAGTGAGAAGCTTATTTACTACTTTATTTTCTTTCTATAAAAAAGTCGTGATTATCCATTAATTAAGACATATTGCCTTCAGAGTTAATTTTTTATATTTTTCTTTTTGAAAGATCCGTTAATTGTTTTATCGTTGCAGGGCAATTATGGCCACGTGTACAGAGGATGGATGGAGCGAGACAACCAGGAGTCACAACGCAAAGAAGTGGCTGTGAAAAAGCTTACAAGGCAAGCGTCTGAGAGAAACGGGACCCTGTTTGAGGACTTCAAGAACGAGCTTGAAATTATGAAGGTTAGTGTTCAATGTAAATTTAAATATTACATAATGTTCGGTTCGAGAAAAGGGTGGCTTATTGTCAAATATCATTGGGGCAAAAGAAAATATTCAGTCTATATGAAAGGTGTATTTACATAGTTTAAATAATTCCTGCCTCCTGAGGGTGTTGAAAAGTGGCCCATGGAAATTTTGGTTACATATTTTTCTGTGCTCTTTTTCCTTCCTTTACTTATTATGTAGATCGTATATTTTTCTCTGAAAAGGCTCGGTAGTCCAAGTATGGTTGGGAATCTATGTGATTAAGATTCTAATCAGCAATGAACTAAGATTAATATTTGTTTTCAACTGTAAATTTTGGAATCATATTTTCATATAAATAAAAGAAGATCATTATGTAAAGTCTTAAATCAACTCACTAAAGCGCGCGCCACGAGCAGGATGAATTTCGGTCCTTGATTATTGAACTTTAATATGAGTGGTCTAGTAAAGTGGTCGGCAATGGTACAATTAGCACATGCTAAAACAATTTTAAAGTCGAAAACGTATCATGTCAATGTCCAGTCCCGTCGAAGTCAGGAGTCGCTCAGTAAAGTGATAATAGGTTTACTGAGCACCGGAGAAGACTCCTTGGAACCATACGAAAAACTCAGTTCTACGTTTATTATCACAAACATTACACACAAAAACACTGAAATTTAATTAACTATCACTATTAAACCAGAGCCAGATATGCCAGAGCCCATTTCCATCTCATCCTTTCTCTCCCCATTTTCCCAATCCATTCCTTAATCTGCAAAGGTAGGCAGCGCATCCGGGGGCGTGCCCACGTTTGTCATTCTGGACTAGGGCCTGTCACCTTCAGAATACTCTAAACCCGGAGATTTAAAAAAATGGGACAGAAACGAAACAGGAAATAGTAGTACATTTTTAATTTAAAGTTAGTACTTTAGTTAGTACTAAATTACGAATAAAATTACCACAAGAGAAACTTATACTGTCTTTGATACACACAGCGACGCTTTAAATTGTATCTTTGCATTTGTCATAACAATAATCTTTTCATCCCCCTATCTCGGAAAGAGTATTTTTGCTCTTCGATATCTGAGTGCAAAAGCCGTTTTTATCCGCTAGAGGATAAAGTAAATTGAATTTAGAACATCGTGTGCACTAAGTTTGTGAATTCAAAACATCATTAAACCTATTTACTTCTACCTCCATGGTGCCGAATTTATCATACAACCTTTTTTAATTTGTTAAAAACTCAGACTCGGAACCTTCTTGGTGTACTTTTTTTTTAATTTGCTTTGCGCGCGCCATTTTCTTTCCGAGATAGGGGGATGAAAAGTTACGTGTTGCACTCGAGTGCAAAGATTTTTCACCTCGTGCTCTTTTGATTCCCTCGCTAACGCTCAGGATTCTAATTTTTGAATCACTCGCTGCGCTCGTGATTCAATTTTAGAATCCTTCGCTTGCTCGGTCATCAAAATTGAGCACGCGGTTAAAAAGCAACTTTGCACTCTTGTATAACAAATAACTATAAAAGTAATCCTATCTTAGTTTATTAGGTAATGTTTACTAGCGCCGGTTTACAAATCATATTTCTATTTTTTCTGAGATTTTTTAATGTTCTACGTCACAATCGTGCCGCCCGGAGATTTACGATATTAACCCGTAGCCCGGACAAGCGTCCTCCAAACCCGGAGACTCCGGGTCAAACCCGGAAAGGTGGCAGCCCTATTCTGGCCTCATGTTGGCATATATCGCGGATGTCTATGGACGATAGTATTCACTTACCATCAGGTGGACTGTATGCTCGTTCATAACATAATTACATAATACATAATTACAATACACAATTTTTATAACAATCAAACAAAAACTCAACTTCACTTCTCGAGCCAAAAAGTCCATATATGTTGTTCTCGTAGATGGCAGTAGACGTATTGGATGAGCAAGTCGGTCGTGTTTAGTTAATGGAGTATTCATGAATGAGGATGAGGAAATTTAAAGGCAATACTAACCACTATATTGTGCTCACGTTGGTGTGATCGCGGGTCCTCCGCCCGTACCATTGTGTTTCTACTTAAGTACTTAAAAAATATCACTAGCTCGGCGGTGAGGGCAACATCGTGGAGGAAACCAGCATGCTCCAGAAATAAAAAAATCTGAAATATGCGTTCCAAATATGGATTACGGCCCGAAACCCCTCAGTGATTTACTAGGGGAGTCCTGTGCCCTGCAGTGGGACGTTATAGGCTGACACAACTAACCACTATGATTTAGGGCAACTCAATTCCCAAGAGCACTTGGTACACAGTTATTACATCGTGTGTTGCGTGTACAGTCGCTACAGCACGTGAACATCGTGGAGATCCTGGGCTACTCGTGGGACGGCAGCTCTGACGTGCTGATCGTGATGGAGTACCTGGAGGAGGGCTCGCTCAACTACTACCTCAAGTTCCGTGGCGACAAGCTGCGCACCTCGCATCTACTACAGTACGCCAAGGACATCGCCACGGTGAGACCGACACTTGCCCAAACGTCTATAATAGAGTACGTGGGCTGTTCCGAAAGTTTTTAGTTATTTTGTTACTATCAATCAATTTGTCCTATATTTATAATAGATTGGAGGGTAATTTCAATGTAAACCGCTATGGTAAAAATCACTGGGTACCTTCATTTAATTTTTTTTAAATTATTTTTTACGACAAGAAGTCAATCAATAATTGATTGCAACAATGAACATGTTGGGTGAAGCATTTCGTGCAATCGCTTTTTGTGACTACAAACGAGGTTTAACATTTATGGAATCTCACGAAAATTTACAAACTGCTTTTGGTGAATCTTCTCCTTCGCTAGCAACCGTGACCTATTGGTACCGTGAATTTAAACTTGGCCGGGAAAGCCTCGCAGATGATCCTGGGCCGGGACGACCGCCGACTGCGGTTACCCATGAAAACGTCATCAGGGTAGAGTGGATAATAAAGGATCATCAGAACATTACACATCGAGAGATTCGGGGTGAACTGAAGATTGGATCACGGACAGTTTCCACTATCCTGCATGAACATCTTAAAGTCAGGAAGGTTGCCTCGCGATGGATACCTCATTCTCTCGCAGAAAAGCAAAAATCCCCACGTTTAGATTGTGCACACCAATCTAAGTTTATGCTGGAAAAGTTTGATGAAGGGAGTTCGCAATAAGTATCCTACATCTTAACTACTGATGAATCTTGTATCTACAGCTACGACCCGTTTACAAAGCACCAATCCACACAATGGGTAAAAGACCCATTATACTGTGTATTCAGTGGGACCAGAGATTTTATTATATGAAAGGTGGCAAACAGGCTGACGGCCCAAAATAAAACGCGCTAAATAAAGAATATAGCGTTATAAAAGACCTACGTGGGTTGATCAATAAGTACCCGTGTTAGTAATGAAGACGTAAGTTTTTCTGAATATTTTATTTTTCTACATAATCCCCTTTAAGGTCGATACACTTTTCCCAACGTTTCTGCCATTTCTTTAACCCCTCCAAAAATATGACTTGTCAAAGTCTTCAAAATACGCTTCTGTCTCGGCGATAACCTCCTCGTTTGAGCTGATTTTTTCCCCCAAGCCATGTTTTCATCTTGGGAAACAGAAAGAAGTGGCAGGGAGCCAGGTCGAGCGAATATGGTGGATGCGGCAGCAATTCGTAGCGCAGTTCATGCAATTTGGTCGCGACTATTCCGGGTGAATGTGCTGGTGAGTTATCATGGTGAAACAGCACTTTTTTCTTAGCCAAATGGGGCCTTCTTAGCCTCCTTCAATTTCTTATCGAATCGGTTCAATAATTCACTGTAGTACTGATGTGATCGTTTTTCCTTTCTGCACAAGTCCATGAGGATTATTCCTTTCCAAGTCCCAAAAAGTCGTGGCCATTACCTTTCCGACCGATTGGACCGTTTTTGCCTCTTTCGGAGCAGATTCACCCGAAAAAATCCATTGTTTCGACTGTCGTTTGGTCCCTGGCGTATAATAATGTATCCAGGTTTAATCAACGGTAACGATTTGATGCAAAAAATCCTGCGCATTTCGCTTAAAGAGCTTCGACATTGATAGTCGTATCCGCTTGTAGTCCACACCGTGAGCAATCGCGGCACCCATCGGACCGACACCTTTTTCACACTTAGCTTGTCATTTAAAATATTTATTGCCGTTCCGTACGACACACCTACGGTCTCTGCTACTTCGCGCACTTTAGTTCGGGCGAGAATCATGTCATGGACCTTTTCTACGATTTCTTCGGTAACCACGTCTGTCTGGTGGCCTGGCCTCCTCATCAAAAACAGATGTACGACCACGTTTGAATTAATTAAACCAATATCTCACGGTTGTCATAGATGGTGAAGGGTCCCCATAGACAGCATCCAACTTCGCTTTTATTTCTTCGCATGTTTTTCCATCTAAAAATAAGCGAATTACGGATCGATATTGCTTTTTTTTTCATTTTATCGAGAAACACGAAACACGTATGATAGAATTGACTGCCAAATAAAAACTAACCTATGAATCAGTTTGATATTTAATATATGACAGATAACAGTACACGACGGTAATGTCAACTTCCCTCAGCAACGCCACCTGTATTCAAACACGGGTACTTATTGATCGACCCAGGTATATACGATCACTGATTATATTTAAATGTACACCCACCTCACAGGGTATGGACCACATGTCAGCAAAGAACATGGTGCATCGAGACTTGGCGACGCGTAACATCCTCGTAGTGAACAAGCACCACGTCAAGATATCGGACTTCGGGCTGGCGAGGATCATACCAAAGGAAGAGAGCGCTTATAGGCTCAAGACGTCGCGGCTACTGCCTTTTAACTGGTTTGTGTCAGTTTGAATTGTTTAATTTAACTCTAATATTACAGGGTGTGTCACACAGGATATAAAGCAGCAGAAATATTTTTATTTTGTACAAAGTGACCAGAAGTTTTCTTATCATTGGCTTTTAATATCTGAGAAAAGGGACCTTTTTGCATATTGTAGTTTCAGAAATATGGAAACTATAGAAAACAACGATATCTTTAAAAAAGAAACTAACATATTCATTGTTTTATCTTAAAAATCAGACGATCGAGCATCTTTCTATTTAAACTGAGTTTAAATTGAATTTTAAATATCTAGTTTTGTTTAATGGAAGGGGGAGGGTGCACGCTTCAATCCCGCAGTCGCTGGGCGCACTCGACTGACCAAAATAGATAAAACTCTTTATTGTATAATTATTGCATTGTGGCAAAAATAAAGAACAATGGCGTGTTTCGTTCAGGCCTGGTCACAATCTGTCAAGATCGAAAGTGTTATGAAATGAATGTACTCTTAGTATCTACAATAAAATTAATTGTTCTTCAATAGATCGTGAGATAAAAGAATATTAAACTCCTATTAAAATAGCCACAGTAAAATCCTTACCACCTAGTGGTTGAAATGTAAACGAAGAAAATGTACTTTAATTGTACTTTATTTTACATAGAAATTCTTTGCAAAAATTATCGAATTATTAGATAAATTAAAAATGATTTCTGAAGTTGATTAAGTGCCTACTGATTAATACGAGCAAAGTTTGCAGAAACATCCTTTCGTAAAGTTTGCTCCTTTTAGTTGAGTAGGTGCTTAATTAAAATTCAGAATGTAACTATAATATAATATATACTTACATACACATCTATCTATACATATAAAAAGAGATGTCTTGACTGACTAATTCATCATCGCTGATCCGAAACCACTGAAGCTAAGAACATGAAATTGGCAAATTAGATAGATTTTTACACCGTGAACACGCCGGCCCTTCAGCCAACACTTTTACCAGGTATCGGCACGTGCCTGGGCGCTTCTCACCGAGTCGCGATCCCGCAGTACCCTCCCAAGGCAACGCCCTAAGCCGAGGTCCATTCCTTCCGCCAGTCTATCGGCGGGGGAGCCCTTAAGCTCGTTACTGCACACACTGCACCTGGCTGGGCGCCTTCTGCGCTCGCCTGAAACTATACATGTCCGGCGACTCTTGAAAGGCCATTAAGGCCACAAGAATTTAGCCATTCCGAACAAAGTAGTAGATAGATTTTATGACATATATGTATATCCACTAAAGAAGAATTTTTAAAAATGCGTGTATATCACGTACTATTTAAGTTATAATAACTATTAGTTTATTGGAGAGGGTGAGTGAACGCTGCAATCCAACAGCCGCTGGGCGCACTCGACTGGCCTCGTTACCCCTCTCACAGAATACTACCTTGGAATGTTTTTGCATTTCCCACTTTATCATATTCGCCAATGTATGTACGTGTTTCGATAGTGAGTGAGATATGCCAGAGCCTATTCCCATCCCTATCCCATCCCATGTCCCCAACCGTTTTTCCTAATCCATTCTTTCACCAACAAAGGTAGGCAGCGCATCCGGGTGCGTGCCAACGTTTTTCATTTTGGACTAATGTTGGCATGTATCGCGGATGTCTATGGGCGACAGTATCCACTTACCACCAGGTGGACTATGTGCTCGTTTGCCACTTTCTTTCTGTAAAAAGAAAGTTTGTCACGAAATTTATAGCATATAGAGTTCTCATTTAATTAATCAAACACATGTATCGTCGTTTTTTGATAACTGACAGAGAGGGGGGCATAAAAGTATAAATATATCTATATATATTTTATTTTATCAACCCTAAAAGCGTGAAACGAGTCGTTATTATCTTATAAATCCGAGAGTGTGTTTGTCTGTTTGTTTTTTATGTTTTCTTGACTAAATTACTGCACCGATTGCAATGAAATTTTGGCAAAGAGGTAACCTGAAATCCGGAAAAGGACTTGCATACGTTTTTCCAAGGGATTTTTAAAACAAAATCCACATGGGCGAAGCCGCGGCCAAAAAGTCCGCATACAAATTTATACCCCTCGCTCTCAGAAGACTACCGTCAGATGAATTACATTTCCCTCCCTAAATTTAACGTGTATCATTTTGAACTGGATTGTTGTCAGTATTACGAATGTCGCAGAGTGACAGTATCCACTTACCACCAGGGGGATTGTCTATTCAACTTTCTATAAAAAAAATGTGTTGTTCAGGTACGCGCCCGAGTCTGCGGTGGACCCGTTCCACTTCTCGTCAAAGAGCGACGTGTGGTCGTATGGCGTCACTGTGTGGGAGATCTTCACGCGCGCGCGCAAGGAGGTGCCCAAGTTCAACCTCGAGCGGCCCAAGGAACGCGCCTCATGGTGAATATACTTTTTAATATTGTCCTTTTGTCCCATTCAAAAATTCTTTTTATTTCTTTGTCATTCTTTTTAAGTTCCTTTGCTAACACAATCTTTGAATAATTCTTTGAGACAAATTATTATTTTTATATTATGTATTTATAAAGAATCCACCAATATGCACTGGGTCCGCATAGTAGATTATGGCTCGAAACCCCCTAGTGATTTAGTAGAGAATGACTGCCCTGCGGTGGGATGTTATAGGCGATTATTATACTCGTATAAGGAAGCAAGGAAGATAGCAGATGAATAGACTGACAACTTATAGTAAATCGCCAGTAGTGATTGAATGAATAGAGCGAAGAAGGATGTGAAGACCGTGTGTGGTGGCAATCGTTGGAAGAAGCCTCTATCCAACAGTGCTGATGGTATGGTATGTATAGTATTTGTCAATCGACCATTCGAACAAAATATACAATTGTAGCCGATTATCAACATATTCAATAGCCGGCTAGGTAATGCCAACCGCAAATACAACGTTGGTACAACATTAGAGCAAAGTTAGAGAACTTTTTACATGGTGATTGTTTGTTTCAGTTTCGACATCCCTGAAGACTGTCCGTCGGAGATATACAGGTACCTGATGAAGGACTGTTGGGAGTTAGATCCAAACAAGCGGCCGCGGTTCATAGACCTCGTGCTCAAGTGCAAGATGCTCATGGATAAGGCGTAGGCGTGGGTGTACGCATCTTACTAGATATAATAATATAGCCCCCTATACGTTGTTATGTTTTCGTACTATGTAGCGTTCAAGAGAAATTATGGAGAGAAATCACGAAAATTATAAAAAGGCGTTGGTCCTAATACATTTTTCGTGTACTTTATACTTGTACGTCCATAGCGCGGAGCGAGGAGAGATGCTGCAATCTTTCCGTACTCATTTGTAGAGCCATCTACAACGTTCAATAGCAAAACGTCGTCAATTATAACACTAGTATTTAATCGTAGCCTGAACTCGACGAACACTAGTATCGTACTGGCCGAGATCACGCGTTTCTCACTATTATAATAATATTCGTCGTTCGACATTTTGTTATTACCAGGTTATAAAATTGGATTAGTCGCACGCAGACCGCCTAACATTTAAAGCGTCCAGACTGACAAAATACGCAAATAGTCCAAAAGAAAACCATCCAATTAGCAAAGTGTCCAATACGTATTGCGTCCAAGTCTTTTTAGAAGGAAAACAATATTTTATAACTTTCAACCACCAAGAAGATTCATTTTATAATCTTAATATATGTTTTTTTAATAAATGAACAAAGAAAAAAGTTATATTGTTTACTTAATTTAGTATTTTGACGGTGGTGCCATCCCTCCAAGGCGTTAGTCGTTTTCACCAGAACAACTGAATACCGAAGGAGTAATTTTAATAACTTCAACAATGTACATATTCTGATGTTAGTAATGGCAAATAAGAAGTCTATTTTATAACTTTTCTCCCCTCGCTTGTGCTCGTAAGGTGTAAGCTTTTGGCTTTCCTCCATACCGCCTTGTTATAGTGGTAAAAGCAGCCATTGACGACGCAATTTGGAAAAACTCTGAACGACATTTATGGCTCCGATTTCATAGTCTCATTTATATTTGTTAATTTCTATATAAAGTTTATTTTTTAAGATTAGAAAGTATTGTGTATGTATATATTTGCTCACGTTTGTTGGGCAACAACCCGTAAACAGATATTTCTGCTATTTCCATTCGACTTCATGTCTATATGTAACACATAAAGTTGATAAAAGTGTCTCGAAACACATCTAAAGGTCCCGTCACCGTAATAAGTTGTTTTTTCTTTTTGATAAGTTTTCGGGCAACAGTGGAACAAAATATAAGATTTTTTCCATTATCGCCATTTTCACATATTACAAAATCTTTACCCAATTGTTCAGGGACATGAACATCGTCAATATTTGAAAATAATAATTTATCTGTATGCAGAATTTTTTTCCTTACCCCTAACAAAATATTCTGACTGATGAAAATGTATGTAATATGTTATCAAAGTGTTTATTTATTTCAGTATGCAAAGGATTGATTGTACCAGTTCAAAATTTTGTGCCACTCCTTGTTTACATTGGGTTAATGCTACGACCACCTTCTGGTTCCCTTCGTATCAGAAGGAAAATCTAGCAAAATGTCTTGTGGGATGAACGATACAAAAGCAGAATGACCTACTAGTAAACCGTCTGAAATTAAAAATCGTCATACGGGTAAAACGACTGAAATGAGGAATCATCATTATCATCATCATCATCATCATCTCAGCCTTTAGACGTCCACTGCTGGACATAGGCCTCCCCCATTGTCCGCCATTTAGACCTATCGGCAGCGACCTGCATCCAGCGGGTGCCCGCCACCTTTATGAGGTCGTCTGTCCATCTAGCAGATGGACGTCCTCGGCTTCCTCATCATCATCATCATTATACGAGTATATAAAACGACTGGTACACTGGCACAGAAAAATAGAAAATGAATCCTGAACATAAAATACTTTATTTTGAACATTATTTATGTTCAAAATTACTTTATTAACATTACTTTATTTTGAACATAAATAATAGTCGTTTTTTTAAAACTAAACATTGTACTTTATATCATTATAATAAAAAAATCTTCATTTTCAATAACTAGTCTTTTTTCAAATAGAACAAAATTTGGTGATAACTCAAATTTAACCTAATCTCCGAAAATAACGCGTTTTATGTGAGATACACGTTTTAAACAAACAGTGAGATCTCCTTTGTATTTAATTTAGTAATTTCCCTTGTGTACTTTTGGTCAAAATAACATCATTCTTTCTTCGTTTTTGTCCCTCAAATAAGACTCGTCTCAGTTTCAGTTCTTGCCATTTGGCTTCTTTTTGCAATGCGTTAATGAATAAAGGCAACGCCTTTTTTCGCCCCACTCTGGCATTAAAATGCCGATTCCAGCCCTCTAACGCGTTATTCGTCCTGTGCCTTTGTTTATAACAGCTGATTTGTTCAGGTTTCATTTTGACAATCCACTGTTTGTTGAAATAATTAATGAATTGTGAAATGCAATCAGATCCTATTTGTTATGCTTGCTCAATAATATTATTAGCCCAAACTTCAGGAATATATGTTGCAGGAAGTAGCGGTAGGTTTGCAGATAGTCTTGTTATTTCTTTACCGTCTTTGGTAGCAGACACATTCAATTTAACAGACTTTCGCTATACGGTCATATTGAAGTGATAGTAGCACCCCATCAGTTCACCTTCAGGGAATACATACCATATAAAATGCATTGATCTGTACAATCTCGTAGTCGCATTTGAACCGCCTAACGTCAACTCCGAAACGATATTTAACTATAGAAAACATTCTTTCATAAGTTGATTGTGTTTTATTTGCTAGAAGTACATATATAACAGGTACGACATTGGTGGTATCTGAGCAGCTGTCAATATCAACGTGTATTGAATAGAGCTGATAGAAAGGATTTGGAACTTTAAAAGTACGATCTCTGAAATACAGTGCATTGCCATCAGTTACATTTGCCAGTCTTTGTTGGCTTAGTTTTGTTGAAAACATAAAAAAATTTTCATCCTCCGTTCCATCCACACAAAAATGAAAGTCTCTGGCTAACAATTCTGGTTACTCAACTTCACTTACTTTTGAATAATCACTTTTTTTGCACTTTTAAAAAATTTCGTCTAGCACGATATAATGTATCTTTTTTGGATTCACAACTTGGTATGTAGTCCAGATTGGATTCTCTAAAATGGTGTTCTAATATTTTTGTGACAGGGGTAAATTTTTGACAAGATTCCTTCTTACATTTATCCATTAAACAGTTAATTTCATTCTTTTCTTTGTGACTTTTGCACGAATGCACACTTTCTCGGATAATATCTGTTTTATTCGCATACATTGTACAGGAAGCACTGTATTCCTCCCTCTTAGTGCATCGCCAAAAACTGGTGCCGTTCTTATTCGTTACACTATGGTTGTATCTGTAGCCATCCCGTAGTAAAACCAACTTTCCTTTTTGGCTCGATATAAAAGTAAACGAATCCTGAATTTTATCCATTTTAACACTCTTTTTTATTTGTAAAAACGTAAACCTACAATCGCAGCATACAAACAATATTTAGATTTAATACATAATTGGTCCGAGGTGGTATACCTACTGAATTAATACTGTACTTAAATGTACATTAATGTATAGACATTAAACAATTCATACGTTTTTTTAGTAAGGTGTTTTACTTTGCAGTCGTTTTACCCGTATGACGATTTTTAATTTCAGACGTTTTACTAGTAGGTCATTTTGCTTTTGTGTCGTTCATCCCACATGACATTTTGCTAGATTGTCCTTCTGATACTTAGGGGAATGGTTACGCAACGCCACAAACTACTTCCACTTTTATTACCGACATTGCAGTAATAACGAAAACCACCTTTTAACAAAATTTTCTGACCCATTTGACTTGTAGAAAACAAAAAAATCTCTCTCCATTTTCCCATATAAAAACTGCAGAAGAGCGACTCAACAAGATATTATTATTAATCACGTTTAAAAAATACAATATGCAGTAATGACAGTGTAATATTTGAAATGAAGTGGCCAGAACTCGAAAAGATAAAAGGAGTCCATAATCACTTCCTTACAAAGTAGATGCACTGATAGATTTTTATCACTTCCGTTCTATGTCTAGATGTGGACGATTTGAGTATTGGACGTTTTGCGTTTTGGACGCATTACGTTTTAGTCAATTTAGGTGCTGGATGGTGTGCTTTTTATCAAGTTGGACGCTTTAAGTGTTGAATCAATTTGTACCAATTTTAAATTAAAATAGTATTTAAATTAAAATAGTATCATTTACACGTTGCGTACTTATGTTTTAAAAGTTATTTTATTATCCAGGAAAAAAAAAGTTCCTTAGCACAGATTTGTGGATACACGCCTCACTTTCAGGGCTTATATGAATAACACTAAATCGATTAAATAATTATAACGGGTATTAACGAACGTAGGTACTGAATAATGTAGTTTGCCAGATGATCATCAGTTTTTACAAATACTTTTCAAAATTGAATTAATATCGTGCCTTTGTATCACGCTGCCCTAATCTGATATAGTTTTTACAATATCAGAAGCTATATATACAATTACATTATTACAGTTTTTACAATATACAAGCTCGTCAACCTTTCTTGTGGATACATGTCCGTATATGCGAAAAGTAACTTTCGCGTCAATGTATTTCTTTAAATACCTTTGTATATTGTGTAGAATGAAATGTCTAATGTAATGTAATTTTCATGTAAAAGGGGCTATTTACACAAGAGGATACAATGACGATTTCTCATTAAAAATACGTAAATTCTGATAGTAGGTACTGGCTAATCGAGCGTTGTTTGGCTAATACAAACTCCTTTGCAGTTCATTATCACCATATTCGATATGTCGCTATGTGGCGTCAATCGCAAATACGTTTTACAACAAATTTTCTCTGTCACCTAGAGCAACGAATATGAACGTTAAAGTTATTGTAACAACTCGTTTACGAACGCAAAAGGTTTGTAATCGTGTCGCTCTGTTGGGTAATGCTTTACAATACTTTGATGCATTTTCGTTATAGGAATATACTAATGTCGTATTGTGCAATATTATCTCTCAAAAAACTAATAATCCAAAAGCAGTTTCTATTGTGGCTGTTTGACACAACATAATGACATTAGCATTCTTCCGCTTTGTAGGGAATTGTGTATCCTCAGGGATCAATTAGAAAGGTATTTTTATTAACTGGGCGTATTTGATAGATTTTAATGGCGTCGGGTTTTCTGTATGTTTAAATAGTACGTTTCACGATGTTTTTCTTCACTGCATGAAAGGAAAACATCGTGAGGAAATTCGTATGCTCGAGAATTTTAAAAGACAAGACTGGAGTATGTGTGTCCACCAATCAGTACTGGGCTCGCGTGGTAGATGACTTGTCATTATTAGGGCCGGCCTGTACTCTTCAGTAGGACGTTTATAGGCTGCTTTATTATTATAATAGCTTAATTTATCTGGTTATATGAACTTTTTCTCTTCTATTTTGTATTTAGTAGTTGTATTGAGCCGCGTTTGACTGGTCAGAATTTAAAATTCAAACTATTTTTCGGTTTGATTTCGATTAAAGGGGGAATAGATGCAAAAAATGCGTAAAATTTTCATGTCAGTCGATGTCAGAAGTCAGAACTGACATGAAAATTTTACGCATACTTTTTTCTTAAATAAATTTTAGTTAAATTTTTCATACCTATTTAGCCAAATAGAAAGAATAATTGATATTTTTACAAAAATATTATTATAGTGTGAATTAACTCTGAATCATGTGCAGAATCCATGGTTTATTTCTTTGGGAATGTATCTGACACACTTTGTAGAGTAAGGATCGCTGGTTGGCCATCATCGTATGCCATTATTATTTCACTATGATTGGGAAAAAAGAAACACTCATCCAAACACACTTTCAAAGTTAATTACGTTACGTTATACCCACTTTATATTATATACTTCTCTCGGCGTTCGGTCACGCTCGGTAATACTAAAATGGGCGACCGGCATTGTTTAATTAGTAGTATTGTACCTATAATATCTATACCTATTTCTACCTATCTATATCTATACCTATAGATCGACACTTCCTACGTATACTGTCGTAAGTACATTTGGTTAATTTCACAGGACAGTCAGATAAAATTTTTTGTCTCACATACTGCAAAATTAACATATAGTACATACTAGTACTGCAAAATTAAATAAAACACTCTGTACAACTCTATCCCTTTATTAATTTTTCTCATCGATATATCAATACAATATCAGCCTGTAACCTCCCACTGGAACCTAGAACTAGGGAGTTTTAGGCCATAATCCATCATGCGGCGCCAGTGCGGATGCTCCAGATTTCTTTTTAAATTCTCGAGTATTTTTAATTTCGAGTTTCCTCGATATTTTCCTATACGATGTTTCCTAATATCATAGTACATATAGGAAATATCCTATAAGATATTTCCTATACGAAGAGAACTTCACCGCCGAGCTATTGGTATTTTTTAAATGAACATTTTTTATCAGATTGTAATTAATGTGAGCAGGACTCTTTTATCTGGTTGTCTTGTACATTCACTCAAATGTATTTATCATAATATAAGTTATCGGGATGTCAGGGTTTGGGATGTTCCTTCCAAAGCCTTTTCCTTTTCTTCTTTTCCTTGGAGAATATCTCATATACATATGTACGAGTATGTACGTATACACTAGTTGCGCCATTCACACAAAGTAGCTTGTTAATTGGGATGTTAAATGTTTGTTGTTTGTGGATTACGTGGTTCCTCCATGCATTTGCCTTAGTTAAGTATTTAGACCTTAAGACCGTAATGTAAATAATGTATGAGTTGTGTACTCATTATTTTATGTTATGATAAATATAAGATCACGTTGGAAGCGTATTTCAATACAGATTGTGTATGACCTATATGTGTAATCTATACTTTTTAATTTATCACATATACAGGCTTAAATAAAATACACTCACACCCCTCTTAACATTGAATTTCCATAATTAAAACGATTTTTGTTCTACGACTTTTTCTGGACTTGATATTTTACCAAAATCAAGTTAAATATTTTTTTTTTCCTCCCCGCTTCTTTTGTATTTTTTGTTTTTGTTATATACAACGCCCACCTGCAATTCCTGTTTCTCAATAGTTTTAATAAATTGTGTAACGTTAAAATCTAACATAAAATTTATGTTTTGTGGAAAAATGTGTAGTAAAAAGAAAAATCTCTGTGTCACGAAAAAAAGGTTTTAAGTCACGAAAGAAGGTTTCACGAAATATATTCAGTGTATTGGTATTTTTTATTTAATCCTGTATATATTATGCGTATTGTAACCGAACCTTTCCCGAAGCCTGAAACGTAAGTTTCCTTCATGATTTTGAATTCAATGACATGAAAATTTTAAGATTCTTTTCTTTGTTTTTTTATATTGTATACCAATTTTTGTACACAACATGAATGTATTCATGAATACAAAACATATTTTGTACAAAAAATGTGATTATATTCAATGAACTCAGAATCCTGAGTAGAATTCATAGTTTTAGGTTTTGGGAGTTTCGGTTACATCCTGTAATACCTTTTATTGTATATAGTATGATTTACATATTTTGTGCAATTGATCAAATATTTACTAGGTATTTTTGACTTTTACGTACGTTTACGTACGTAATTTTGGAAGTGATCTTTTATATATCTATTGTATACACTTTTATTTTATATATCGATGTATATATAACTGATAGAGTAATCCTTGCCGTGTATAATCGTGTTGCTGTTGTAATATTTCCAGCAGGAAAGTCAAATTTAGTATAAGCAAAATATATGTATATGTTAATGTGTAGTGTAATAAAAAGTATATTATAATTTGCTTGTAATTACGATATATGAAATCTCTACAATACATTTTTATTATTTTCTTTACAGAAGATTCAATTAGAATTTAATTTCCTAGCAATAAGATTCATTACCCGTGAATGAACTAACGAATTAATGAACTTGATTGTACATTTTTATACAAATTTACTGGTAGTTTTGTTGTTACGGGTATAGGCAGTCAACAATCGGTTCTCTCAAGTTATTTATTAGCAATATCTAAGGTCGCTATTACACTATCAAAAATCATCATATCTATATTACTCGGTCGTTAATGAAATTACTCAAAATGTTTCATTGCATTCCTGTTTCAACTTGACTACTAGTTCACAGTGAACGTAGGGCATACAGAAGCATTAGGCGGCGTTATCGAAAGCGATCTATTGTAGACAATCAGTGTTTAGTGAGATGGTTTAGAGCAAGGATGGGCAAACTTTATCAGTGGTGCGGGCCCAATTGAAAAACGAAAATTTATGATGGGTCAAAATAAATCAACATAATATTACTAAGTTCTTATTAACTTTTAATTTTTGAAATTGGTCTTCACAAGGTACCTTTTTGTTTATTGGCAGGCCGGATAAAAAAGCCATATGCCCATCACCGGTTTAGAGGAAGAGGTAGGCTATGCAATAAAGTAATACAAAATAAAGTAATACTAATAAAACAATATTACAATAATCCACACTAATATTATAAATACAAAAGTCTGTTTGTTCGTTTGATACGTTTTCACGACTAAACTTCTGAAACGATTTCAATGAAATCAAGCAGAGAGATAGCCCGAAATCTAGAAAAGGACACGGGATAATTTTTATCTCCAAAACTTGATCATCTTTTCCAGGGGAGCCACTTACTTTTAAAACAAAATACACGCGGCCGAAGCCGGGAGCAAAATGCTAGAAATGCAATATATATAATTGTACATCTTTGATGGTGTAATAGCAACCTAAGAATTATTTTCAGAGAATGCTTTCAGAGGAAAACCAAGTGAATGAACGAAACGAAACATTGTCAATTGTTTGTAGTTGTGCTATCAATTATAGAAAAGGAATGTTATACAAATTAGGTTTTATCTCTGTTATTGGAAGGTTACGTGCATTATATACTTTTAAACCAAAGATGATATTATATACGGTCGTGTAATGTAGATGGCAATTACTTTTAAGAATAATTATATCTTGTATCAATTATATTACTTTTTTTATAGACTGCAATTTAATGTTGATCGAGAATAAATTTTTAGTAGTTGCCTCACCTATGAAAAGTAGATCTTTTAATTTCTCATTGAACGATATTTTTCAAAACTACCATATGGTTAATATTGTGATTATTTATAGACTGAGATTTGAAAAGTAATTCGGTGCTATGACGAAATTGAATGTTAGATGTCTTGTTGTTGGGATTGTGCCATTGGCGATGATCAAACCATTGTGTCGATCAGAGTTAGCCCGGCCATTGTGACCATTATTAGATGCCCGTTGTGCGCATCTAATAATGCGGCTATAAGACAGTTTGTTAGTGAAGAGTTGTTATATACGACACCGAGATCTAAATTTGAGATTTTATAATATACCAGTGTCATTTGTGAGCAGATTTTGGAAATACTTTTAGCAGTTCCTAAAACCCTAATTTGTTAAACTATAATGCAAATTATACAACGAAATTATAGGATTAAGGGTTAAAATTATATTCCTCATTATCGCTTCGTTTATCAAAAACTAAAATATATTGAAGAGCGTCATTTAAATTATTATTAGCGCTCGATATAAATAAATTTAAAGAGAAGTATATATCTGATAATATTATTGAAAATTTGTCTGGAGCATTAACGAAGGAGCATTAATGTGGTTTATTATTTACAGTTTACAGCCAAACTGTAAATAATAAACCACACTGTCATTACATTTTAAAATAGTGAGCCGACACAACCCACGTGCTAAATAATACTGTAAATATTATTTGTAAATTTTTGTTTTATATTGTTAAGTATTTCGAAGACTGGGAATGGTATATATTGTATGGTGTTATTATATTAAACAGTTATCGCGCGGCTCTCACTGCACGCACTGGGATGTGGATGTGTATTCTTTATGAATGTACACAGTAAGTATCCCGAGGGAATTCTCCAAAATTAATTAAGCTTTGTGGGTATATATCATAATTGTGTATATTGTGAACGTTTTAGACTTTGAAATTGTTTATTCTAAAGTTTAGCTAGTCTATGATGGTTAAATAAACTTTTATCAGTATGTTTTATCAGTATCAGATAATATTAGGGGTTAAAGTATGAAATTGCCGATTTGTACTGAAAAATTAAAACTCGTTTTCTTCTAAAATGTAACATATTTATTTAATAAAAATATTTACCCTCATTATCTATACATTGTTGCCATCTAATCGGAAGTTCATTTATGCCTTTGCGATAGAACTCTGGGGATGTAGATTCGACAAACTGTGTGAAAGCATTTTGTACTGCCTCTTGGGAAGAAAATTTTTTACCACGTAGAAAATTGTCCAAATCACGAAAACAATGGTAGTCCGTTAATAATGGGCAATAATGGTGAAGATCGATTCACGAGTCGGGGCTGTTTCACTGCTAGTTTCGCCATCATTGTTCGAAGTTCGGCACAGTAAACATCTGCTGTTATTGCTTGACCAGACCTGAGAAAGCTATAGTGAATAACACCATGAATAGACCACCAAACAGTTACCATGACCTTTTTTTTTTTTTTGGTAAGCTTTGCCTTAGGGCACTGTTGCGGCGTTTGGCCTGGGGTCAGCCATTGCATTTTTCGCTTTCGGTTATCGTAAAGAATCCACTTTTCGTCACATGTCACAATTCGATCCAATATTCCTTTATTTCTGTACCGATTCAACAAGGCAACGAAAGTTTCAACACGCGTTTCTTTCTGCAGATCAGTCAAATCATGAGGCACTCATTTTTCATATTTT